>JASDDO010000024.1:8089461-18089461 GCA_030015575.1 Agapanthus africanus | reverse complement strand
CAAGGTCGACCCGCTCAAACACTTGATGACCAAAGCAAGCCTAGCCGGCAGAATGGCAAGATGGGCTGTCATGCTACTTGAGTTTGACATAGTTTACACTCCTCAGAAAGCAGTAAAAGGGCAAGCTCTTGCAGACTTTCTCGCTGCTCATCCCATACCAGAAGGGTCGCCACTAAATTGTGAGTTACCCGACGAACAAGTGCTGCATCTCGAGAATGACGAGCCATGTTGGGAGCTCTACTTCGATGGGGCCTCATCGATAAGAACCTCCAGTAAATCAAGCGTCCCGGAGATAAAAGCAGGGATAGGATTGGTGTTTATCACACCATCAATGGGAACCCTACGGCGTTCTTTTGCTCTCACCGAGCCTCGCACAAACAATGAGGCCGAGTATGAAGCTCTGATAGCTGGTTTGGAGCTCGCCATAGAAATGGAAATCCTTCGGCTACGGGTTTACGGTGATTCCCAGCTTGTCGTCAACCAAGTAAGCGGCGACTATAAGATATACAAACCCGAGTTGGCTCGATACAGAAGCCGGGTGGTGGAACTCATGAAACGGTTCACTCATATCGAACTAACAAGAGTCCCTAGAGCATTGAACGGAAAAGCCGATATACTCGCTCGCCTAGCCAAAGAGCTGGCTGATCCTGACATGGACGAAATTCTGATCACAGTCAGGAGCCGACAAATTCTACCCCCAGTCTCTCTACGAGAAGAGGAAAGCGCGGAACAGAAGAGCAGTCCTGCGGAAGAAGCTTCGATCATCCAAGACGCGCCCGATTGGAGAGAACCCTTCATAGAGTACCTCCGATACGACAAGCTGCCCGAAGAAAAATCTGCGAGGATTCAGCTGAAGAAAAGAGCTCTCCGATACGTGTTTGTAAATGACACGTTATACCGCAGGTCATACGACCAACTATGGCTCAGGTGTCTGTCATTGGCCGAAGCCCAAAAGGTCATGAAAGATGTCCACTCGGGCGTTTGCGGTGCTCACCAATCTGGCCCCAAGATGCGACTTCAAATCAAACGGCTTGGGTATTACTGGCCCACCATGATACGGGATTGCGGAGAGCATGCAAAGAAATGTTATATCTGCCAAATTCACGGTGATTTTATTCACAAGCATCCCAATCCATTGCATCCTACAGTGGCGTCGTGGCCCTTCGAAGTCTGGGGCACCGACATTGTTGGCCCAATTGATCCTCCGTCATCCAAAGGCCATCGGTTTATACTGGCCGTGACAGACTACTTCTCCAGATGGGCTGAAGCTGTCCCGCTAAAAGAAGTTAAGACAAAGGATATTCTGACATTCTTCCAGCATAATATTCTATACCGCTTCGGTACACCAAGAAGAATCATTTCTGACAACGGGCCTTCTTTCAAGAGCTTCAATGTCTCAAGGTTCGCTACTCAGCACAAGATAGACTGGAGATATTCCTCCATCTATAATCCAAGAGCCAATGGGCTAGCCGAAGCCTTCAATAAGACTCTATGCAAGCTCCTGAGGAAAAATGCTTCAGCCAACAAGAGAGACTGGAATCTCAAACTTCACGAGGCGTTGTGGGCATATCGTACCACACACCGTACTCCAACTCAGTCCACTCCATACTCATTGCTCTTCGGAGTGGAGGCGGTCCTCCCCCTCGAAGTTGAAGTTCCAAGCTTAAGAATGGCCGTCCAACATGAGTTGACGGAGGAAGAAAACGTGCTCCTTCGACTTGAAGAACTCGATGCCCTCGAAGAAAAGAGGCTCGCGGTGCAGCAAAATCTGGAGCTATACCGAGCCCAAATGTCACGGGCCTATGACAAGATAACCCGTCTCCGCACTTTCAAGAAAGGTGAATTGGTGTTGGTCCTCAAAAGACCGATCATCCCCAATCGACATGCCAAGGGAAAATTCGAGCCGAACTGGGAAGGACCATACGTCATCGAGAAAGTGTTCGACGGAGGATCCTACCAACTAATAAGTGCCGAGGGAGAAAGGCCCATGCCACCCATCAATGGCCGATATCTCAAGAAATACTACACATGAATGCTCCAAGTCGCAGGCGAATTGAGCACATCGGCCCTACGGTCTGGATCAGACATCCTGCAAAACCGTATACAATCCACGGGCGTAAATGACCCCTATTTCTCCCAAATCCTGCCGGTGAGACTACTTTTAAAGTCCCACCAGCGGCAAAAAAAAAAAAAACAAAAAAAAAAAAAAAAAAAACAAAAAAAACGGTATGTTCACAAGCAAAACGGGCACGGATGAAAACCCGAAAGGGCTCCGTGAGTAAAAACAGCAGGACTACCGGCGAGTCTGTGAAAACCCGAAAGGGCGCAAACTCGTGAAAAGAGATGAAATACACTCGCAAAGCCCTCTCGACCTTGCGAGGAGAAAACCCCTGCGTGAGATCCTTACGACTCACAAAGGAGCAACACACTTAGGAATCCTCACGATTCCTAAGGAGAAAATACACCTGCGGGATCCTTACGACTCGTAGGGAGAAAATGCTTTTATGGGACCCTCACGGCCCATAAAATTGAAAAGCCTTGGGTGGTAGGGACCCAAACCTATCTCCTAAGCCATCGTTCCCCAACGGGCAACGGCAAATGATGAGTCGCTCCTGGCATTTCGCTTCAGTGTTAGCGGTGCTGATGCCGACCAAAAACCCAAATCCCAAGTTCTCCCAAGGCAAATGATGAGTTGCTCCTGGCATTATTCCAGTGCAGCAATGCTGATGCCAAACAAGATCCAAATTCCAAGTCCCCAAATGGCGAATGATGAGTCGCTCCTGGTACCATATTCCAGTGCAGCGATGCAGACGCCAACCAAATTCCAAATCCCATACCCCAACGGCGAATGATGAGTCGCTCCTGGTACCACATTCCAGTGCAGCGATGCAGACGCCAACAAATCCCTGAAATCTTTCTGGCCCTACGGTCTGGATCATACATCCTGCAAAACCGTATACAATCCACGGGCGTAAAACAATCCCAATCTCTCCTAAGTCCTACCGGTGAGACCACATTCAAAGTCCCACTAAAAAAAAGAAAAAAAAGGAAGAAAAAAAAAAAAGGTATGTCCACAAGCAAAATGGGCACGGAGGAAAACCCGAAAGGGCTCCGTGAGTAAAAACAGCAGGACTGCCGACGAGTTTGTGAAAACCTGAAAGGGCGCAAACTCGTGAAAAGAAGATGAAATGCACTCTCAAAGTCCTCTCGACTTTGAGAGGAGGAAATTCCCGCGTGAGATCCTTACGACTCACAAAGGAGCAACACACTTAGGAGTCCCCACGACTCCTATGGAGAAAATACGCCTACGAGATCCTTTCGACTCGTAGGGAGAAAATGCTTTTATGGGACCCTCACGGCCCATAAAATTGAAAAGTCTTAGGTGATAGGGATCTAAACCTGCCTCCTAAGCCATCAATTCTCAAATTCTCTCGGGGCAAATGATGAGTTGCTCCTGGCATTATTCCAGTGCAGCAATGCAGATGCCAAACAAAAACCAAAATCCCAAAATCCTCTCCATGACAGATGATGGTTCGCTCCTGGTACCATATTCCAGTATAGCGATGCTGATGTCAACCCAATCAAAATCAACAAGTAACTTCCACCCGACACCGCAAGAAGCGGAGCAAGTCAAGTCTACCCCTGACACTGCAAGAAGCAGAGTAAGTCAAATCAAGCACCGACCGTCCACGTCGCTAAAAGGGCAGCACCGACCGTCCAAGTCGCAAAAAGGGCAGAATCGACCGTCCAAGTCGCTAAAAGGGCAGCATCGACCGTCCATGTCGCAAAAAGGGCAGAACCGACCGTCCACGTCGCTAAAAGGGCAGCACCGACCGTCCACGTCGCTAAAAGGGCAGCACCGACCGTCCATGTCGCAAAAAGGGCAGAACCGACCGTCCACGTCGCTAAAAGGGCAGCACCGACCGTCCATGTCGCAAAAAGGGCAGAACCGACCGTCCACGTCGCTAAAAGGGCAGCGTCGACCGTCTATGTCGCGAAAAGGGCAGTGCAGGCTCCCGCAAATTGGGAACCCAAATCGCTTCGTAACAGAGCGTCGACCGTCCATGTCGTAAAACGGGCAGTGCAGGCTCCCGCAAATTGGGAACCCAAATCGCTTCGGATCAGAGCGTCGACCGTCCATGTCGTAAAACGGGCAGTGCAAGCTCCCCACAAATCGGGAACCAAATCACTCCGGGTCAGGGAAACGTCTACCACGGACACTCCGTCTCGGAGACGCGTCAAGCGTCGACTGTCCATGTCGTAAAAAGGGCAGTGCGTCCCAAAAAGTGGGAACCAAAGCAAGTCGCCTCCACGTGAAAGAAGATCCATCAATTTCATGCACACGACCCATATATGCTGTGTGCATTTATTGATGGGGGGCACTTTGTTGGGGTAAAAATTTACACCCCTGTTGACCGAGTCAAAGTCAAGGTCAACCCCAAGCCAGGTGGGCCCAAGCCCAAGCAAGTGGGCCAATGCCCAGGTCGAGCCCGAACACGAAGCGTCTGGCCTTCCGCCATGCCAACAAAAAAAAATAAAAATCATGTAATAAATAATTTTTATGTAATTTTTTATACATGAATGTATGTAAAATGGGCATAAAGCCAATATTTTGTAAGCCCATGGCTTATGTGCAAAAATGTAATGGCACATGAACCATGGAATAGGCAAAATGCCATTTTGTAAAGCCCAAGGGGCTATATGCAAATATGTAAGCCTATAAAAGGCAAAATGATGATGAATAAAATAATACTTTTCATTCTCTCCAAAAAAAATTAGAGCTGAGCTCTTTCTTCCTTCTTCAAGGTTCCAAAACCTTCTTCTTTCTCTTGAATTAAATCAAGAGTTCTACTCTCCTTTTTATAAAACAAATTAGTTTTTCACCACAAAACCCATCAAGGGGAACTCAGATCTTCCATTAGATCTCAAAAAGGAGTGATTTTTTTAAAATCCCATATCTTTTGATCTTCAAGATCCAGCTAACAGAGGAGGAAGAAGAAGAACCCCTTTCACTAAACCCAAAAAAAAATAAAAAAATAAAAACACTCAGGAGTCCAACTCCTCTTTGATTTCTCTTCAGAGAAATCTTTTTTAGGCTAAAAGCCTCTTTTTCTCGCCGGCGCTCAAGCGCAGAGCGCCCACGTGCCGACACGTGGCGCGCTTGCGCTCCAGCGCAAGCGCTCGAGCGCAAGTCGCCCTCGTGCCGACACGTGGCGCTCTTGCGCTCCAGCGCAAGCGCTCGAGCGCAAGTCGCCCTCGTGCCGACACGTGGCGCTCTTGCGCTCAAGCGCAAGCGCTCGAGCGCAAGTCGCCTACGTGCCGACACGTGGCGCGTTGCGCTCCAGCACTCTGCGCTCGAGCGCAAAGCGCCCACGTGCCGACACGTGGCGCGCTCACGCTCAAGCGCCTAGGCGCTGGCCCCACGCATCCTTTGGATGTATTTTTCCCCTTTACTTATATATACATGTATATATATACATATGTGTACAAATGTACGCATACACATACTCCGCGACACTGTCCCTGTTAGAAAAAAATTTCTAACGGGGCGCTGCCCCGCACCCCGCAAGGGGGCTGCTAGCCCCCTTGACCCCCAGCCCGCTATCCGGGTAGCGGGACCCCCGTAAAAACTCTGCGTGGCTCCCGATATATTTAAACCCCCCTCCAAAACACAACACACGTACACTGCACGTTGAGTTCGCATGACCAGTTTAACCCGTTAATCGGAGGTTCCCTCGCCCCAAAGGCGATGGGTAATTAACGGCAGCTTAGTCCGCGGCTGCCGGAGATTCGGATCCCCACAATCATTAAACCCCGGCCTACCCTAGGCCGGGGGAATCTGTAGTACGCCTGACAAGCGCGCGCGTATTCCCATCTCAATGGGGTGACGAAAAACACCCTACACCCGAAAGACGATTTCCCAGTACCGGTCACCGAGCTGATGATAAACAATACGTCCACTCGCGAAGTCTTCTCCTTCATGGACGGTTCATCAGGATATAATCAAATAAAGATGCATCCCGAAGACCAGAAGCACACAGCTTTCCGGACCCCTTTGGGTATATTCTGCTACAAGGTGATGCCCTTCGGTCTAAGGAACGCCGGTGCCACCTATCAGAGGGCCATGACGAAGATTTTCGATGACCTCATACATGAAATCGTCGAATGCTATATTGACAACCTCGTGGTTAAAAGCAAATCATACGAGGAACATCTCGAGCATCTGAAAATCGTATTTCAACGCCTTCGGCAATACAACTTGAAGATGAACCCTCTCAAATGCGCGTTCGGGGTGTCCTCAGGTAAATTCCTAGGATTCATCGTCCGACACCGAGGAATCGAGATAGATCCGTCAAAGATCAAGGCAATCATGGAAATGCCCCCGCTAAGGACTCTCAAACAATTGCGGTCTCTCCAAGGAAAGCTCGCGTATATCCGGAGATTTATAGCCAATCTCTAAGGCAAATGCCGCCCCTACAGTCACTTGATGAAGAAGGGAACCCCGTTCGTCTGGGATCAGAAATGCCAAGACGCACTGGACAAAATCAAACAGTATCTACAGAACCCGCCAGTGCTGGCTGCTCCGGTCAAGGGAAAGCCTCTCATTCTTTATACAACCGCCCTCGAAGGTTCCTTAGGCGCATTATTGGCGCAAGAGAACGACCAAGGGAAGGAAAGAGCCCTCTACTATTTGATTCGAGTTCTACTGGGGGCAGAAAGTAATTACTCTCCCATCGAAAAACACTGCCTGGCATTGATCTTCGTGATAACGAAGCTCAGGCACTATGCGTGGGCGCATGAAGTCCGTCTCATATCGAAGGTGGATCCTCTCAAATATTTGATGTCGAAGGCCATATTGATAGGTTGGCTCGCTAAATGGGCCTTGCTCTTAATGGAGTTCACAATAACTTATCAGCCTCTTAAGGCAGTGAAAGGCCAGGCCATCACCGACTTCCTCGCCGAGCATCCGATACCGGCCGATTCTCCCTTGAATTACGAACTGCCAGACGAACATGCGTTTGATACGATCGACGGTGGTGATACCCGATGGGAACTTTATTTTGATGGAGCGTCTTCCATGAAGAAGCGCAAACAAAACATGCCAATGATCAAATCAGGGGTAGACCTCATCTTCGTGACCCCACAAGGAGGGATAATGCGCTTCGCCTTCTCCTTGACAGAGCCTAGGACGAACAATGAAGCCGAGTATGAAGCTTTGATAGCAGGACTCGAGATCGCCATCGACATGGGAATTGAAAACCTCCTCATATACGGAGACTCCCAACTGGTCGTTAGTCAAGTAAACGGCGACTATCAAACGTGCAAACCAGAATTTGTGAAGTACGGCGAGAGGGTACAGCAACTGCTGACCCAAATACCTTCCTACATCTTAGAAAGCATACTGCGTGCAGAAAATAGCAAAGCGGATGCACTAGCTAAGCTCGCTAAAGAACTGGCCGACGAGAACCTCGATGACGTGAGAATCATTGTGCAAAACCGTCGGGTTCTTGCGCCGGTGAAAATATCTCCGGAGTCGTCCGAAGAAAAGGGAGCGACTAAGCAAATGGCTATGCAAATAAAAGACCAAGAAAGGGTTGAGGATTGGAGAGAAGTCTTTATAGACTACTTCAAATCCCGTCGAACGCCTGAAGACGCGTCCTCAAAACACCAGCTCATGAAGCGAGCCCTATCTTTTGCCTTCTTCAATGATACTCTGTACAAGAGGTCATTTGATTCTTTGTGGTTGAGATGCCTGAGACCTGAAGAAGCAAGAAGAGTCGTCCAAGAAACTCACGACGGACTCTGTGGTTTTCACCAAGCCGGGCCGAAGATGAAGTTCAAGATCAAACGAATGGGTTACTATTGGCCCACAATGATTCAAGACTGCCTCGAGTATGCGAAGCAATGCCACTCGTGCCAAATCCATGGAGACTTTATCCATCGGCATCCAAATCCACTACATCCAACGGTGGCTAGCTGACCATTCGAAATGTGGGGGATTGACATAATCGGCCCTATCGAACCAGCATCGTCCAGAGGACATCGTTTCATTTTGGCGACAACTGATTACTTCTCCAAATAGGCAGAAGCAGTACCGCTGAGGGAAGTGAAGACGGAGAATATCCTACATTTCTTCAAAACGCACGTCATTTATCGATTTGGAACTCCGAGACGGATCATCTCCGATAACGGGCCAGCCTACAGAAACCACAAGATCAGCCGCTTCACACAATAGCACAACACAGACTGGAGATACTCCTCAGTTTATAATCCCCGAGCTAACGGTCTAGCTAAGGCTTTCAACAAGACTCTGACGAAGATCGTAAAGAAGACGGTGTCCCGAAATAAGAAGGACTGGCACGAGAGACTGCATGAAGCTCTCTGGGCGTATCGAACTATGTTCAAGACGGCCACGAACACAACGCCCTGCTCGTTGGTATTCGGTACAGAGGCGGTACTCCCCCTCGAGATAGAGTTACCCTCTCTACGAGTGGCAGTTCATTACGAGCTGACGGACGAAGAGAACGCTCACCTTCAGCTTGAGGAACTCAACGCCCTTGATGAAACCCGGCCCTGGCGCAGCAAAATCTGGAAGCTTATAAAGCAAAGATGACGCGCTCATATGAAAGATTGACCAGGCCGAGGACATTCCACCAAGGCGAACTCGTGCTAGTGGTCAAAAAACCCATGATCCCCAATCGTGCTAAACGAAGGAAATTCGAGCCGAATTACGAAGGCCCATATATCATAGACAGGGTCTACCAGGGTGGAGCCTATCTACTCATAGACATGCATGGCGAAAGGCCCTTCAGGCCAATAAACGGTCACTTCCTGAAGAAGTAATATGCTTGACGAGTCACGGCCTAGGTCAATGATAGATGACGACGACCATGTCCGCTCGCTATCTTCCTAAGCCCAAACTCTATAAGTAGTAACCGGCTTACTTAACAGCGGACCGAAACGTCCTTAAACTAACAACGGACCGAAACGTCCTTAAACTAACAGCGGACCGAAACGTCCCTAAACTAACGATGGACCACTATATCCTAAAACTAGCTGCTAACCGAGATATCGATAAACTACGGTGGATTGCGGCATTCCAAAACCGATACAAAAAAAATATAAAAATAAAAACGGTATGTCCATAAGCAAAATGGGCACGGATGAAAACCCGAAAGGGCTCCGTGAGTAAAAACAGCAGGGCTACCGGCGAGTGTTTGTGAAAACCTGAAAGGGCGCAACCTCGTTAGAAAAATAAAAAGAATAAAAAAAGAAAGAAAGAAAGACGGTATGTCCATAAGCAAAATGGGCACGGATGAAAACCCGAAAGGGCTCCGTAAGTAAAAACAGCAGGACTACCGGCGAGTGTTTGTGAAAACTCGAAAGGGCGCAACCTTGTTAAAAGACGCTTACAGGGTCCTCTCGACCTTGTAAGGAGAAACCACCTGCGTAAGATCCTTACGACTCACAAAGGAGCAACACACTTAGGAATCCTCTCGATTCCTAAGGAGAAATTACACTTGCGAGATCCTCACGACTCGTAAGGAGAACTCTCTTATGAGACCCTCACGGCTCATAAGTTTTGAAAGTCTTAAGTTACAGAGACCTGAACCTGTTCTTAAGCAACCCCCACAAACTTCAATATCACCCTACAAGCGGCACATACTGACCCTTGTATACAGTCCACGGGCGCGAATAAACATTTCCCTAACCGAGTCATATCCGTGACTGGGGATATGTTCGCACGGTGAACAACCCTTGTGAGTCCTCTCGTCTTATAAGGAGAAAATCCTTTTGTAAGATCCTTACGATTTACAGGGGAACACGCACTTAGGAATCCTCACGATTCCCAAGGAGAAAACACACCTACGAGATCCTCACGACTTGTAGGGAGAAATACCTTTGTGAGACCCTTACGGCTTATGAAGTCAAAAACCTTAGTCGACAGGACCCTAACCCTGTTTACTAAGCCACCTTTGTTCGACATCGACAGAGGCAAATGATGATTCGCTCCTGGCAATATCCCAGTTGTAGCGATGCTGATGCCTAAAACGGTATCAAATTCCAAGTCCTTTCATGGCAAATGATGATTCACTCCTGGTAATATTCCAGTTGTAGCGATACTGATGCTGAGATTGGCACCAGATTCCAAGTTCTACACTCACGATAAAAATCAGCGAGCTAAAAATGTATATGAAATAGCCGAAATGATGGGGCAACTTGCAATAAAAAGCAGTAAGTAAAAATGTATGCATGAAAAATAGCCGAAATGATTGGGCAACTCGCAATAAAAAAAGCAGCGAGTAAAAATAAAATAAATAGCCGAAATGATTGGGCACCGCGAAAAATAGCCGAAATGATGGGGCAATCGCGACCTTCGCGATATACAAGCTGAAATGATAGAGCATGGCAGAAAGAGAAATAAAATAAAAATGAAATTTATGCCCTACAGGTGATGTTACATCAACCCCTGTATACAATTCAGGGGCGCAAACGAAAAAGGGATCATACTCTTCCCCCCAGGTTTCATCAGAAGAAGTGGCCAAGTCTCGATGGGCCATAAATAACCTAGAGATCGTCTCAACATTCGTCTCATACAAGCAGACACAACATCAAGCAAAGCGGAACAGCGGCAACTCCCAGTTCCACGACTCGGCGGCGTACAGCCGACCGAGAGTCAAATTCCGACTTCGTGAAATACAGACAAAGTCAAAATTCCTGGTCACGTGGAACGCGGATAACGTCACTCTTTGACCCCATGAAAAACGTCCAAAGCGGATCCTGGTCCTCGCAGAGCACGGCAGTGAACCCGTGTGAAGCATCCAGAGCGGAGCCTGGTCCTCGCCGAACATGGCAGTGAACCCGTGGGAAGTATCCAGAGCAAAATTCCTGGTCACGTAGAATGCGGATAACGTCACTCTTTGACCCCATGGAAAACGTCCAGAGCGGAACCTGGTCCTCGCCGAACACGGCAGTGAACCTGTGGGAAGCATCCAGAGCAAAATTCCTGGTCATGTGGAACGCGGATAACGTCACTCTTTGACCCCGTGGAAAACGTCCAGAGCGGAGCCTGGTCCTCGCCGAACACGGCAGTGAACCCGTGGGAAGCATCCAGAGCAAAATTCCTGGTCACATGGAACGCGGATAACGTCACTCTTTGACCCCGTGGAAAACGTCCAGAGCGGAGCCTGGTCTTCGCCGAACACGGCAGTGAACCCGTGGGAAGCATCCAGAGCAAAATTCCTGGTCACGTGGAACGCGGATAACGTCACTTTTTGACCCCGTGGAAAATGTCTAGAGCGGAGCCTAGTCCTCGCCGAACACGGCAGTGAACCCGTGGGAAGCATCCAGAGCAAAATTCCTGGTCACGTGAAACATGGATAACGTCACTCTATGACCCCGTGGAAAATGTCCAGAGCGGATCCTGGTCCTCGCAGAGCACGGCAGTGAACCTGTGTGAAGCATCCAGAGCGGAGCCTGGTCCTCGCCGAACATGGCAGTGAACCCGTGGGAAGCATCCAGAGCAAAATTCATGGTCACGTGGAACGCGGATAACGTCAATCTTTGACCCCGTGTGAAGCATCTAGGGCGGAGCCTAGTCCTCGCCGAACACGGCAGTGAACCCTTGTAAAGCATCTAGTGCAAAATTCCTGGTCACGTGGAACGCGGATAACGTCACTCTTTGACCCCGTGGAAAACGTCCAGAGCGGAGCCTGGTCCTCGCCGAACACGGCAGTGAACCCGTGGGAAGCATCCAGAGCAAAATTCCTGGTCACGTGGAACGCGGATAACGTCACTCTTTGACCCTGCGGAAAACATCCAGAGCGGAGCCTGGTCCTCGCAGAGCACGGCAGTGAACCCGTGTGAAGCATCCAGAGCAAACATCGGACTGTGAGGTCCTTAAATCCATGGACTATGATGTCCTTAACCTCGACCGTAATGTCTTAAAACTAACGATCAGCCAGAATGATTCGAGACTGGTTTTGCCTTGGTTCAAGAGTACATCTCTTCACTCCTTTGATATTTGGCGTTGTAATTCCTCAACGTCTTCAAAGAGGTGACGGGTCCCAGTAACCACACATTTCGTGGACTGTGGAGTCCTTAAATCCACGGACTATGATGTCCTTAACCTTGACCGGGATGTCTTAAAACTAATATCGGACTGTGGAGTCCTTAAATCCACGGACTATGACGTCCTTAACCTTGACCGCGATGTCTTAAAACTAACAATGGACTGTGGAGTCCTTAAAATCCACGGACCATAATGTCCTTAACCTCGACCATAATGTCTTAAAACTAGAAGCGGACGGTGGAGTCCTTAAACCTACGGACTATGATGTCCTTAACCTCGACCGCGATGTCTTTAAACTACGATACCCCGAAAAACATCCAAAGTGACCCCTGACCCCGTGAAATACGGATAAGCGCGACCGCACCCAGCACTTGCGGGTCCTCACGACCTGCAGGGAAGAAAACTCTCTTGTGAGATCCTTACGACTCCCAAGGGAAAACCCGCTTAAGCATCCTCACGATTCTTAAGGAGAACTTACACCTATGGGATCCTCTCGATCTGTAGGGAGAAAAACTCTTTATGAGATCCTCACGGCTCATAAAGCTCAAAAGTCTTAGGAGGCAGATCTTAACCCTGAATCCTAAGCCATCATTTTCCTACAAAGAGATCAAGATAGACTATCCGCAGAATACATTCAATAAAAAAGGACACACCATTGAGAAGAAAAATATGTCCTTTTTTCATAAACCAAAATGGATACAAAGTACAAAAAATATACTCTCATTCAGGAGTGTGTGCAAAAAAGAAAGAAAGAGATACAAGTCTTCAGGCCGGCGGGCGATTTAGCAATTTCACTAGCTCATCCTTCTTTTGTTGGGTCACGGCTTCGTGATTCAGTATCGCCAAAAGACAGGCCTCCGTCTGAGCCTGCTTGGCCTGATACGAGGCAAGCCGGCCTTCGAGCTCTTTCTCGGTAGCCTTGTGAGCCTCAACCCTTTCGCTAGTGAACACGACATCTTTATCGAGGGACACCACCTCTTTGATAGACTCTTGAAGCAATCGCCAGAGTTCATACACCTTGTTGGCTTTGGCTGTAAGGCTGGTTTGAAGCTCGCTCAGTGCCTTAGAGGCCAGCTCCCTCTCCGAGAATTTGCGGCCGAGTCTCTTCTCGCATGACACCATGTTCGCCGCGCAATGCTCTATCAGCCCCCGCAAGCCCGCCTTTGCAGCCACAGCCTCCGAAGAAAGGCGGGAACACTCAAGTGCGTGCATGCAAGCCTCCACCTGCTGACAGAACTCCACCCAGACTTGCACCACCGCCTCGCTATGGTAGGTGGCAAGAAAATGAAGAGAACCATTAGCTTCAGCAGCAAATGCTTCAGCTGTGATTGCGCTGCCCGCACGGAGCTCCTCGATCAAAGATGATAGGGAGACAAGGCTTAATTGGGCCAAGCGTTCTAAAGCTCGCAGAGCATAGGGGCCGGGCGGCATGGCGACACGCGATTCCAGCGCTATGGGGGCTGGAAAGGCTGTTCAGATTTTTAAAAATGTCAGTGAAACTCGTAAGCAAAAGAACAAGTGGGACCATCTTGAAACGTCACTTACCCACAGTCATGCAAGAAGGGGCTGAAGGTTCCTCTAGCCCTTCGAGGACCTCAACCTCGTCATCAGCCTCCAGAACTGTGAAGGACATCAATGTCATTCCGCAAAATAACAACGATGCTATAAAAAAATTGGCGAACAACACTAACCTTGCCCAGACGAAAGGACGATGCATTGAGGAGATATCGCCTGTGGAGCGGCCATCTTCAGCAGACGCTGGAAGGATTGCCGGGGAGACAGATCGGCAATAGAGGCCGCCAGCCCACGCAATTTTGAAAAGGCGAAAGAGTTCAGGTAACAGAAAGATTACTAGTTTAAAGTATAAAGGGTTACCTTCGACACTCCTCTCATTCTGAGCTGGGGGAATAGCAGCTTCAACGACCTCCGCCGTGACCTCGGGCTCCAACAAAGGGAGGGTAGTCCCGACTACCTCCATCCCAGCCTCTGGGCCGCCCTCAGGAAGAGTCGTTGGGACGGCTACCACCAAAGGAGCCTCTCCCAAAGGAGCGAGTGCTCCGTGATCAAGAACTGCCATCGGAGGCTCTATTGTAAGAGGAGCAGCATCGTCAACCCCCTCCACATCAAGCAATGTTTCATTGGGAATGTCAACAGGCTCTATCTTCAACAAGCCCGTAGGAACCTCCCCCATCGCCGAAAACTCTGCACAATTCACGCAAGAATAAGGATACAAACATACAGGTGTAAACAATCTGAAATGCTACAAAGAAGTATAAAAACATACCAATGCGTAACGAAGCCTTCAATATGGTTTCTTCAAGCCGATGCTCCTTCTCAAGGAGGCGTGCTCGCCGGGGTTCGAGGGTGGACTCGTGGCCGCCGATCCATAAGGAAAGCGCGTCCTTAGCATCCTCCGAAGCGGCCTGCTTCAGGGCCCTTTCTCCCCATTCCTCTAAAGGGCCAATAAACCGCCGCCGGATCCAGAAAGGGTCTTCATAGAAGATTACGGCAGGATAGGGTTTCTTCGGAACCCTTACGTTCTGAGACTCATATTTGGAACGTCTTATGGCCTCAGCCAATTGTGCGGCTTCCTCGGCAGCCGAACCCGGGAAGAGAAGACCAGCGTCCGACTCTTGCACGACCAACGGTTCATCTGGGAGTACGGGCTTAGACTCCGCTAAAGAATCAAGTAAGCTAGTGGCCACCCTCCTCCGTCTCTTAGATCCAGAACCGGCCGCCGAAGACGACTGTTTCTTCCCCCGTGGAGCCTTAGTGCGGCGCTGGCCCACGTCACCTTCAACACCCTCATCCCTATCACCCTCGTCCGGTGCCACTACCGAGGATGACACCGCCATTGTCGATGCCATGGGTGGTGGTGCTGCCACGGGTGGTGATGCCGCTACCGGAGCCCGTTTAGCCCGCGACCGGGTGCATAATGGCATACCAGCTGTTGGGGTAAGATCCACCCCCGACTCTCCGGGAATAAGCGCAACACCAGTATCCCTCAAGGGAAAATGGACTGGCGCGCGCGGTCGCAGTGTAGCCCCTGCGGCCGGAACCTGAGTAGGAACGTCATGTCCAAGGAGTACCCTTCTCTCCTCAATAATAATCGGGTTGACCCGATGAAGATACCAGCCCGTAAACGACCCCACACAACGGGGAATATAGTCGGCGTCAAGGATCATGAAGTGAGAGCCGGTGTTCAGCCTCACAAAATGATGAGCGGCATCGCGAACGGCTTCGGGTGAAGGAACCGGCGCGACTATGAAAGCCTCGAAAGGGACGCCTTGATCGTAGCCAAGCTGCCGGGCAAAACGATGCGGATTGTACCGCATGAAAAGGGCCGCACTATCCTGACGAAATACCAAGTAGCCCGGTCTGATTACATATAAGTGCGCGGCCTCCCGGGGTCTCAAAGAAGGCGCGTTATCTTTTGATCGGTCCCAGAGTTGCTGAACTGGACCTGAAAGGGAAGATAGAACCCGGTCGGTAAATACCAATTCGCCGACGGTAGCATAAGGGGCAATCAATGCCCGAATGGCCCCAAATTGAGTTGGGTCGGGGGCAGAAGCATTCACCAATCGCATAAGTCGCGGGAAAGCGCAGGCATCGTAAAATGCAGGCCTTTGATGCATAGCGAAAGCACCCAAGATGTGCATTTCGATCCAAGACGTGAAGTAATGAAGCGAAAATTTTACCACATCTATGCCAGGGGTAGAGGTATTAGCTGCAGCGCCCAACCCGTGATAGAGATGCGCCAGTGCCGGAATGCCAACGGCCAGCCGTGTCCCCTCAGCTATACGATGAGCCGGATAGATGACCGAAACTCTCATGAAGCGGCGATGCATGGGGATGACAAACCAGCTGAGCCAGACACTGACAAAGCCCACGAAGAACGTCTCCTCATCCATGCCGGGAGCTGCAATGGATTCGAAAGACACCGGCGACATAATGGGAATGTAGTACTGTGGTAGATCCGATTCCTGGGTCGGCAGCTTCTTCGGACTAAACCTGAAGGGGTCATTAATATTCGCAAACTTTGGAGCCGTCTTCGACAGAACATCCTCGCGAAGGAAACAAGCGATGAAGCTCTTAAAAGTGACGCCTTGCTCCTCATATTCTGTGAACAGCCGGTCAAAAATACCCAACGCCTTGATCAGGCTTGAACGCTTGTGGCGCACGACATTTTCGCTTGACAAGCCGTCCGGGATTGCGGGCTCGACCTCAAAGACGTACTCATCGGGAGGCAGCAACTCCTCATAAAGTGCCCCCCGAATTGGCAACCCCGAGATATCATAAAATTCTTCCAAAGAGATCGAAACCTCTCGGTCCCCCAGAAAAAAAGTGTTTGTGGGGATATTCCACTGATTCAAGAACGCCTTAACCCACCAGACATACGGGGATTGGTGGTGGAAGAGCGACGCATATATCGCTTGATAAAGACCGACTTTCTGCAGTCGCGCACGATGAGCAGAAAGGATGTAACGAGCCCAGAGGAGGTAGCCCGTAGGGTGTCGAGGGGTGAGCCCTATCTTATAGATTTTTCCCCATGGTTGGGCCTCACCCTGACAAATACGCCGTCCCAGAATATCTATAGCTGGGATCGGATGGTTCGGGATACCAGTCGTCGAAGGCTCGAACCGCCCTATCGGAGTCCAATTCGGCATTTCCACTGCAAAGACTGTCCTTGGTGGGTCCATTGGCAGAAACGGAAAGGTGGGCTCTGTTGGTACTTCGCAAAGGAAGTTTCGGCGCCCCCGGATAATATAACCGTACCAGGTCCCCCACAAGAGCAAGTTGGTGCAGGTCGGGTCATGAGCCTTGATCATCGCCATCACTTCCTCATCAGAGGGTGACTGAGGAAAGGCGGCCTCCGAGCGGGTGAAAGGAAAGTATGGAAGCGAAGTCATTGTACCTGAAATGAAATAGGGGGAAAACTGTTAAAAGCGAAGCCAGCAATATATATATATATATGATTATAAATAAATATATATATATATATAAAGACAGTTGAAGAAAGCGACAGCAGACTTTTTTTTTATGGGACCATTGGCTACAAAACACCTGGGCCCCACAGAATCAAGATGGCGGCTCGTTAATAATGAGGCAAAAGGAAGATTCTCATTGAATAGACAGTGGATTTCAAGTGACCTTACACATTCCCCTAAAAGACAAATCCATCTTGGACTCTGTGATAAATCAAACAGAATCAAGGGAATTAAATTCCCAGAGAGTAACATTGCAAACTTCTTCTGGATTGTGAAGAAGATGACTCAGGGCAAGAAAACCCATGAAGTTCTCTGGAAAGAACTAAGTTCTTCAAAGGAATTAAATTCCTTTTGAAAGGGAGAATTAAATTCCCAGAAAGATTTTTGAGATGGAATTAAATTCCATGGAAAAAAGACAACTGCCATCATTAGCCCCTGAAGGCCAGAGAAACCTTAGCGAGATCTGTCGTTTAAGGATTGAGAGATTTTCCTTTTTAAAGAACCTAAAATAAAAGAATGTGTGTTCTTGTTCAAGGGAAAACCCTTGGTGTGGATTTAAAATCCCATGGTGATTTCTGTGAAAATTCTTCGTTCATTCAAGAGCATTACCTGAGGAAGAGGGAATCCTTCAACAGAGTTAAACTCTCGAAAATGTTTGAACCAGAGAACTAAGCTCTGGAAAAGGAGAATTAAATTCTCAAAAGAAGAAAGTTCTCAAAGGAGGAAGATGAGCAAAGTGGAGGCGCTTCTGAAAAGACATTGGCATTTATAGGATAGGATGGAAAACTTTTCATCTACCCTACTTGTAACAACCCTAAATTTCCTATACAAAATTTTTTCAAAATATTTTTTTCAAAAATCCACAAAGGGGTATTTTAGCCTGAGCACAAGATTTTGGTAATTATTTTTGTTTTTAATTACAAGCAACAAGAATGAAATAACTCCATTTTTAGTGTACAAGAAATTACTTTAAAATTTAATGTATACTTGTAGTATTTACTCTTGCCGCTATCATTTTAAGTAATTAAATAACACAATAATTACAAGAAAGAGCTTGTAGCTCATTGGTAATACCTTGCACTTCTGAACCAAGCCACCAGAGTTCGAATCCCATGCCCCACATTATTTTTAGATTATTTTTCTTTTAAAATTCTTGGAAGCCCAACAGTCCACAGGCCATAACTCCCAAATGTTGAACTGAACCCTAAAAACGGAGTATGCCAAAGTCTTCATCAGAGAACCCCGCATCCGACCGTCGCCGGACTCGGCCGGGACCGGCCGGCTCCGCCGGCCGGACTCGGTCGGACGGCCGAGGTCCCAAAAGCAAAATTGTGTCTTTTGGTATTCTATAACCCCCTGTTAACTCCAATTTATTTGATCAGTTCCAGAATTTTTAATACACCCAATTTACTACAAATTTTAATGATTTTCTTTAAATTTTGACAATTTTTTTTAATAAAGAAAAACCTTTCACCTACACTACCCTAGCTACCCTATAAATAGACCCCCAACCCCCTACCCTCTCATCTCAAAATATTAGGTTTGCTCTCTTGAAATTTCCACAAGAAAGGTGTGCTTTGAAACCGAGTTCACGACGAAGCGCTGACGGATTTCCGGCGACGTTCTTTGAAGCAACCGGCGACGAAACAACACCTCGGCCATTTTCCTAGTTCCTCTATACTCTTTAGTATAGATCAAAGCCAGTAAGTCCCATTCTTCTCTCTTTTCTACTTCTCAAAATACGGAATTATGAAACCCGACGGAAATCGGAACAAACCGATTTCCGATTCGGTTTTTCTACAAAATTTCACTTGTCACCAATTCCATAACACCTAAACATATTCATGATGACTATTAATCACATAAAAATCAATTTGGACAAAGTTTCTCACATGAAATGATAACTTTTCCGTAATATCGTATTCTTTTCACATTAATACCATAATGTTTATTTTTCTTATTCTAATCAATTCCATCATTCCTAAACATCTTCATCTTGGCCACTAAACTTGTAAAAATCAATTTGAATGAGTTTTCACATATGAAATGATAACTTTTGCAAATACCGTATTCTTTCACTTAAATACCCTCATGTTTAGTTTATCATATTTAACCCTTAACCTTACTATACAATTAAAGTAGAGCAAAAGATAACAACCTACCTCTACCCACACATAAATACAAACCCTAAAATGATTTCATAAAAATTTAGAATACGATAAAACGAAATTTTCATTAAAATACCATAATCTTCATAAAACTATTCTTAAAGGTTTAGATTTGTTACATTTTTACATAAATATTTCTTACTAGGAAAATACGATAAGTTGTGGACATCGATCGTTTATCTAAACTAACTTTGTGGTGTCTAGGCTAGGCAAGTGAGCTTGAGTAACTTTAAAAGGCCCGCCTCACGATTCGTGAGCGGATCCCTCCCTCCTCACTTGTACTTACCTGGCCACAATTGACGGTGAAGAGGCGATTTGAGGCTTCTAACGACTTGTCGTTTAGACCATTTAGAAATAGGCTAGTTGGCTTAGGAAACCCTAGAATCTAAAATACGGAAAACTACACTTTGCGAATAAATAAATTTTATTTTATAAAACCGTTTTCTAAAATATTAGTGTTTTACAATCTTTGCAAAGTGCCGCTACAACCCATCTTTGGGGAACCCGTTCGAGGTCGTGCGGTTTATCGCGCACCCTCGGGATAGTAGTGCGAGATTCAGACCTCCGCAAGGAGCATCGGTCTCGAAAGGTTTAAAATACGACATCTTAAGAAAATGAGATTTTTGGAATATAAAATATTTATTAAAATTATTTTTGTATAAATATATGTATATTTATCATTTAAATATCTATTTTATTATAATATAAATGTTCCACTTTTTTTTCTAAAAATCACAAGAATATATTTTACACTAAAATACCATAAACTTCAAATAAACAATATTACAGATAAATACCTAAAACTAGGATATTCTCACTAGAAATTATAAGACCTGGATTCACATTTCTGATTGTCTGAGTCAGGTTTGAGTCTGATTAATCTGACTTGAATATGATTCAAGTCAATCTATAATCTACAAGATCCCAATTCAATATGAACACATGAATCCATGAATACAATTATCAGTTTATACAATTTGGCTGAACCGAACCATGGATATATATTCCTTTTACATGTTTCCCAGTATTCCATTTACATGACTCTACGGTTATAACTGTTTCCTGATATCATGGTTTCGGTCAGTCAGTCAATTAATCATACAACCAACACAAATTACAATACAACAATACTGTCAAAACACTACGGGGTTTAAAGGGGTAAATTGGTACGGAAGGCGTTAAAAGTGGCACGAGACGGTCAGATTTAAGACACCTAACATGAATCCAATTGCCGTTGTTCCGGGTTGTATAACGGAGCCTTGTACTCTATTTCCGTTTGCCCTGGTCTCTAGCATATAGAGACCTCTCTCGTATACACTGGCATTCTTCTGTACCAAGCTACAAACAACAACGTTAATAAAACATTACAACATTACAACAATACAATACAACATTAAAAGCTACTCTCTCTCTCCTACTCTTTGTCTATTTCTCCCTTATCTTTGGGACTTACCGAGCGTCATGTTCGCTGACAACATTCTATTTCTTTCTTCTTTGAATGTCGTCAGGTGGTTTGGACCCGGCAGAAGTTGAGCCATCGCAAGAAAACTTGGAGCAGTATACTGAAGACCCTGCACAGTAGTTCATTGTACACTTTTCTTTTCAGTACTTTCCTTTTCCTGTTATGCCATTGTTTAGACATCTTTTATTCCAGTTGTATTTCTTTTCATGTATTGTACGAAGAATGTTAATAAATAAAAGTTGCTGTTCTTTTTATACTCTTGTCTCTTGTGTATTTAATTCTATATTGCTTAGCTACGCTTAGCGTATGTACTTCTGAGTACATACGTAGCGGACCTCGCCGCGTCCCCTTCACCGTACACTGGGAAGCGGGGCGTGACACTACTCCCAAGGCAGATCCAACGGTCACAAAAGTGACAGCATTGCACTCATATGCAGACACGTGAGAGCAACGCTGTGGAGGCATTTGTTCCCTGATTAAAAATCAGGAAAAAGCTTCAGAAGAGGCATCACTTGCTCACACGTGACCAGTAGTCACATGTTGACACGTGATGGTTAAAGCAGCGGCAAAGAACAGAGCGCAGAAGAGGAGTCCATTCAGGGGGTCACGTGCTCACACGTGACCAAAGCTCACGTGGCCACACGTGACTAGCTTTAAAAGCCTTACTGTTCAAAGGAATTAAATTCTGGAAAAAGATCATTTAAATCTTTCCAAAATGGAGAAGAATTATGGAGGACCGCTGGATTAAGAATCCCAGGGTGATTAAATATCACCGATTTATGGAAAAATCTTGGACAAGGAAAGATTTCCCCTAAAATCTCACCGAAATAACAAAAGAAATATCTTTGGATTTAAAATCCAACGGTGAATAAAATTCACCTAATAATTTAAAGGCCCGGATTAATGATGAAAACAAATCAAATCTTTCAATGAAAGATTTACTAAACAGATTGATGCTTTTCCTTTTCCTATAAATAGGAGCCAAAAGAAGGGAGAGAGATATAGAGCTTTGGAATATTGAAAATTCAGAGAGAAAAGAAAGGAGAATTTGATTCTCTACAAAGAAAAACCCTAGGTAAGAAAAGAAAGGGGATCAAGACTCCAAAAAAAAAAGAGAATTTAATTCACAATCTAAGAGTTTAACTCTTCTATAAAAAAAGAACTTAGTTCTTTCTCTGTATGAAGATCTGCAAAGTGCACATCTCCCCATAAGTTGAGAATTTAATTCTCATCGGGTCGAGATCCTGCCATGCAGATCTAAAATATAGAGGAGGAATTGAGTTTGGAGAATTTAATTCTCCCAAAATTATAGGAATTTAATTCCTCCAAGATAAAATTAGGGTTTCACCCTATGTGAGAATTCAATTCTCCAAAAATTTTAGGAATTTAATTCCTTCAAGATGAACAGAATTAGGGTTTAACCCTAATTGAGAACTTAATTCTCTTAAGCTCACAGAAATTTAATTCCTCTTAAAATGAAATTAGGGTTTCACCCTATGCCAGAACTTGATGGGAATTTAATTCCTACAGAAGGAAAGTTAGAGTTTAACCCTACCTAAGAATATAATTCTTCAAGAGAAAATAGGAATTTAATCCCTCAAAAGTTATGACTGAAGTTAAAACCACAGAGGATTTAATTCTCAAAAGATAAAGGGATCTTCAAACATGCAAAGAACCAGGGTCACGTATCCCCACGTGACCCCTGTAAAGATCCACAGAAAAAAGAGGAAAAAGCTCAGAGGCAATGCCTCACGTGCTTCCATGTGACCCTCGGAACACAGAAAGAAAAAGTGAAAGAAATAAGAGTCTTAGGCGCTCTCACGTGTTCCCACGTGACCCCTTGGCTGATGCTCTAATAATCAGCGCACTAATCGCCCTCACGTGTCCCCACGTGACTTTTCTTTTGAGTATTTTAAACACTAATTCAAGAGCTTTGTTCCCAGTGTTTAACACTGATCATCTTCTAGTGTTTAACACTAATTCGAGAATCCTATCTCCAGTGTTTAACACTGATCATCTTTTAGTGTTTAACACTAATATAAGAGTCTTATTTCCAGTGTTTAACACTGACCATCTTCTAGTGTTTAACACTAATTCAAGAATCCTATTCCCAGTATTTAACACTGATCATCCTTTAGTGTTTAACACTAATTTGAGAATCTTACTTTTCAGTGTTTAACGCTATTATTCTCTGGTGTTCAACACTAATCTGAAAGCTTTATTTCCAGTGTTCAACACTGCTGTTCCCTATTGTCTAAACACTATTTTTGGCCAATCTGGCTAATTTTCCAGAGGCAAAGCTTCTCCTTCAATTGAATCTCAAAATTGAGGAAATCGAAGATGAAAACAATGTGGACTAAAACCAGACAAATGTCAAATGGTCCAATAAAGGGTCAAACTCAGTTGGACTTAGCCCAAGTTGGCCATAAGTCTTCAATCCAGACTTAATTGGGCCAATGGGCTCATAATATAATTAATTGGTCTTTGTTTCAAATTGGACTTCAGATCACTTAATCTACCTTGGTTCAAGGGTACATCTCTTCACTCCTTTGATATTTGTCGTTGTAATTCCTCAACGTCTTCAAAGAGGTGACGGGTCCCAACAACCATGCATTTCACGGACTGTGGGGTCCTTAAACTCATGGACTATGATGTCTTTAACCTTGACCGGGATGTCTTAAAACTAACAACGGACTATGACGTCCTTAACCTTGACCGGGATGTTTTAAAACTAACAACGGACTGTGGGGTCCTTAAACTCATGGACTATGATGTCCTTAACCTTGACCGGAATGTCTTAAAACTAACAACGGACTATGACGTCCTTAACCTTGACCGGGATGTCTTAAAACTAACAACGGACTGTGGGGTCCTTAAACTCATGGACTATGATGTCCTTAACCTTGACCGGAATGTCTTAAAACTAACAATGGACTATGATGTCCTTAACCTTGACCGGGATGTCTTAAAACTAACAACGGACTGTGGGGTCCTTAAACTCATGGACTATGACGTCCTTAACCTTGACCGTGATGTCTTAAAACTAACGCCGGACTGTGGAGTCTTTAAATCCACGGACTATAATGTCCTTAACCTTGACCGCAACGTCTTAAAACTAACATTGGACCGCAATGTCCTTAAACTACTTATCGACCGCAATGTCATTAAACTAAACAACAGCGCCCCCCAATTGCTCTCTTGTTGGATCTAAACGATCCCGTTAAGTTGATCTTAGTCTAAAATTAGACTAACGTATCCTTAACTAACGTTTAAGTTGATCTTAGTCTCAAATGAGGCTAACGTATCCTTAAACACAACCCCTCAAATCCAAATCTAAGAAAATACGGATTTGGACTAATCTACGTCCTACGGGCGACAACATAAATTAGTCTCCGTATACAACCCACGGGCAACCACAAACAAAACAAACACCCACGACACGAAGTGACCATCTGGAGAAGGAGAAAGTTGTTATCGCGATGCGGTAGCGTAATTAACTGCAGGGGCTTGCGCCTGCAGGAAAGAGCGTCCCCACAATCAAAAACCCCTCGAGCGAGGGGGGAATCTGACGAAGTCTGCTATATCGGACGCATCCGTTTAAACCTTCAATACACGGTGCCATAAATCAACTTGGCATTTTCGGAAAGGTGGACGGATAGCACCAATTAGTATCTGCCCCGAATCTCAGGCAAGACGTCCATGTCGCGCCGCCATTCGGAGGGGAATAGGCTAATGTCAATCCTGACCCCGTGGGAAGCATCCAGAGCAAATCCTGGTCCTGTGGAACACGGCTAATGTCAATTCTGGCCCCGTGGGAAACATCCAGAGCAAATCCTGGTCTTGTGGAACACGGCTAATGTCAATCCTGATCCGTGGGAAGCGTCCAGAGCGGATCCTGGTTCTTACGGAACACGGCTTATGTCAATCTTGACCCGTTGGGAAATGGCCAGAGCAACCCCCGACCCCGTGAAATGCGGATCATGTCAAGCTCATCCATCACTTACGGGTACTTTCGATTCGTAAGGGAGAAAATTCTTTTGTGAGATCCTTACGACTCTCAAGAGAAAACGCACTTAGGAATCCTCACGATTCTTAAGGAGAAATTACACTTACGAGATCCTCATGACTTGTAAGGAGAAATACCTTTATGAGACCCTCACGGCTTGTTCAATTGATAAAACTGCACATTTTTTATTACATTTTTCCTACTATTTCCATATTTAAAAAGATCTTTATTATAATATATCATACATATGAGGGTTTATGTGTAAAAATACGATTTTCCATGTGTTGATATATTATAATTAGCTTTTGGTAGGAAAATGTATGCAAATAATATCATTGATCTAATCCTAGTAGAACAAGGTCTACTAAATATTATTTGTTAAGATATTGTGCAGAATTTTCAGGTCTAAAATCAAGGAAATCAGGTTGTTGAAGAAAACCTGCCTAATTAAGAAATCAAAATGAAGAAATCAAGTCTGGCAGAAACTACGAGAAGATTTCCAAGTTCCAAAGGTCCAAGATATCACCACATGTCACAAAGATGCAAGTCCAGAAAAATGATGAAGTGATCTTCACCATTGGCCGCGGATCCGCGGCCAAACCCCCCTGTTGGCCGCGGATCCGCGGCAGGTAAGGGGAGTCAGGAGCTGCAAAGTTTTGGAGAGAATCTTTACTGTTAACTTCCACCTTTGGAAACTAAATTTCTGGCTTTGGGACTATAAATAAAGACCGAGAGCCTCTTGGAAAAATCATCAAGTCGACGCGATTACGAAGTCCAAGACGGCTCACGCATCCAGGCTGATCATCAACGGTTCATCTACCTCCTTAGAAGAGATCGAGAAGCAAACTAGTATTTGTAATCATTTTCTAAGGTATCAAAGTGTAATGAATATTGTTGATTAATAAAGGTAGCTCTTTTTCCTATTTTATTTGTTTGTAGTTTAATTATGCATTCTCTCTCCGTCTCTTTTTCTCCCAACATGCGCGAGTAATTCTTCGCTTGTTAGGGTTCGTAAGATTAGGGTAGGTTAATAGATGATGAAGATCCTTAAACTCTTTTTACGTCCTATAAAGTTTATAAACTTTACCAAAAGAATCATTAACATCCTAATCGGGTGCGCTACCAATTTATTGTTAGTCTCGACCGCGATTAGATATTAGATTAATGATTGTTTTGGTAAAGGCTAGATATGAACGGAGTTCCGTGTCGAGATAGGGGTTAAGAGTGGGAACCCTTTTCCCTCCAGAAACCCTAATCTACATGCATCACTGTATTAAAGGATAGAAAGAGTAATTTTTAATTAATCATCCATAACTACTAAATCCTAATGAACCCTACAAGCCCTCTTCTTATATATACATCCGTAGTTAATCTAGATCTATATTTTGCATCAGTGTTTAACGTAGATCTAGATCCTACAACCATTCTTCAACATTCTTTATCCTTCCTCTCTTCTTCAACACATCTAAAGTAAGAGTAAAAGGTTCAATGTTTTCCAGAGGACAACCCGTACTCATCTCGGTCTAGCTACAAGCGACACCGTTATTGATTGCAATTAAATTACTACATACACACTTTTTCACACCAATCAAATGGCGCCGTTGCCGGGGATACGTGCGTAATTTTTTATTCTTATTATTTGTGTTGAATTCTTATACGATCTATATCATAAATAAAACAAAACTGCAAATTATATATTTAACGATTATTGTGTGAATTTTGCGAGGGAATCTGGAGTCACATACTTAAGGATACAGAGAGACAGAGACATTCATCAAGATCCAGAAGAAGACAGGAGGCCACATAGAAAAACTCATCACCTGATCCCTCAAGTAGGCGGCGGAACCGCGGCCAGAAGTGCACATCGGCGGCGGAAGCGCGGCCAGTTAGGAGATCTAGGGATTCAGTCTTCTCTGGTAAGATTCCAACCTCCTTCTCTCTCCTCTGAAATCCAATAAAATATCTTTTCTGCAGGATTCTTTGCAAAAATATCGCCGCTCAAAATTCTTTTTGCAAAGTTTTGTTTTGCGGTTTGTTTTTGCATATTTTAATACTGATTTTTAAGGGGCAAGACCAAAATCCAGATTAGGTGGGGATTTCATCACCCTTCCTAAGCCCCATAAATCACAAACCGAGCATCTGCATCAACCCTTCATTAATTTAAAAAATACCTAGACCAGACTCTAAGGACTGTCGTGCTCAATAAGGACAGAGGAAGGTCGTGGGTAATCTATCGCTTATCCGCATTACTTTTGTAGTGTCTAGGCAAGTGTGACAAAGGCTAGTGGTTTTTAATTAGGCCCACTACTATGGTTCCTTCCTACTTACCTGGCACTTACCTGGCTATAAAGGTAGTACAGAGGCAGTAGAGGATTGATCCTGCGGCTTATCTTTTGGAAGTCTAGGAGCGGTTTAGAGACTGGACCTAAGTGACCTTAGTTCTAGGGTTGCTTGTGCATTTTTGTGTGATTTGTTTAAATCCGTCATTTTTCAGAACAAACCAATTATTTTCTCCCCTCTTTACCCCTTCCCCCTTCTTCTCTTCTTATAATGGGTGACCTAAACAGAAGAACACTTGCCGAGCTTTGCTGTCCACAACCAGATATTTCTTGTTTTCATAATCCCTTCGGTATACCATCCGGCTCTTCCATGTCCTTAAGAGATCATATAGAACAAGCAGGAAGAAACAGTTGGCCACCTCAGTCTAGGTCTTATCAACCGTATCCTAATCGTACACCTATTTCAGTTCATACCCAGAGTGAGGAAGCCCCTAGACAAATGTCCATTGCTGAGCACATAGTTAGGTCTAGAGGCCAAAGTTTCAACCCGGACCAATATCAACCATCACCACCACTGTCCAAAGAAGAGTTTGATATGCGGTTTGTGGCATATAAGATGTCTATTGAAAATAGCCAACCAACCAACCCATATCAATATTCTTCTTATCATAATATTGATCCTACTCCTACCCAAGTTTCGCAACCATTCTATTCCTAACAATCCAATCCGACTTTTCCACCTTCTCTAGACAGTTCTTCTAATCAGTCATTTGGGAGTTTTAATTATCCACAGGAATTTCAATCTTATACTGAAACCCCTTATCAACCTAAGACTAGTCTGGAGCAGACATTAGAAAAATTTCTGGAACTGTCGAACCAAATTAGGAAGGATTTGGGTAGTAAGACAGAAATGTACACCCTTCCTAATCAAACCTCCCCATTCCAAACTGAAATTCACTTTCATAGATTCATCAAGTACACCAAATAGAATGACTGATAAGTTGTGTGACTTTGTAGTGTTTGATTTACCCGACTGTGAATGGTCCATTTCAAGTGAAACCATACCCAACCCTTGTGATCTCTACACCTCCACTCTTGAACCAAAACTGATTGAAAACCATACTTTTGATGAGGTGTTTGAGAATTTTAACCTTCACTTGAATGAGGTGATTGACATTGGGGATATATTGATTGATGAACCCGAAATTTTGGATGATTTTGTCCCACCAATTCATCAAATCCTTTCGTTTCCTTGTGGTCATCATCTTGAGCCTTTAATCCTTCCCGAATCCCAAATATGTCTTGAAGTTGATGATAATGGTATACCAGAAGATCAGACCGAAATACAGCCTCCATCTTCCACATCTGGTTCAGCAATACTCGACACACCAATTTGTCTACCCATTTCACCTTCTACTTTCTCCGGTTCTTCTTCTGTTCCTATAGTTTCAGTGAGTTTTGATGAATCACAATCCGTTAATTCAAGTTCAATAATACCAGAAATTCAACTTGATTTAGATATTTTTGAAAATGAGGTAGATGAGTTTTTCGAGTCCTCTACCTCAATGATTTTTTATGAATCAAGTACGATAAATTCTAGCACAAAACTCTTTGACAGCAAAATGTTCAATCATACTATTGATAAAAGTTTTAAGAACTTTTTGCTGACGAACTTGAATTTTTAAACAATACGGATTTTGTGATTAATCAATCTCCACCTATAGAGGTTGAACCGTCACCATTCCTTCTTCCTAATCATTTACATTCATCCTCATTCTTTCTTTTCTCTAATTTCAAACCCTTTCCAGACCACCTCTTATCCCTTCCCCACTTTTTCTTGACTCAATACAACACATTCTTCCACCAACCTATACGATATACTGATAAAATCTTTGAATGGTTGGTGTTAACTTTTGGTCTTTGTAAAGTCTTACTTTGACCAAATGACTCACCCCCTCTTAAAATGTTTCGTATTGTCTAACTCATGTTTGAGGGGGGGGTATATTTTTGGCTCTTGAACATAACTTTTGTTCTCAAATTTGTGAGCCAAAAATAAGTTTGGGAGGGAATTTTCACTTTCAAATATTCTTGCCCCCATTAATAATGTCCTCCCAAGCTTACAGGTTTTTGTGATCCAGCAGATAGCAACAGTGAGGTCACTGTTGAAAACAGGTTTGGGGGAGGTTTGTGCTTATGTACGCATACTTTGCATTATACTATATTTTAGCACAAAATTTTTTTTGATAATAAAAGAATAGAAAGTGAAAAATTATATATGAAAGATAGGAATAGTTTAAGAAAACCAAGAAAATTAGAAGTTTTCTTAAACGAACTAGTAATAAGTAGTTATGAGCTGTTGTCCCAAGGGTTAGTAAGATGAAGGAAGTCACTAATCTGAGGATAAAAATAAGTCTGAAAAATAGTTTCTATTCTGGAAGCCAAACATTTGAATGTTGATACCCTACTATTTGCACTTACACACGTCTTGAAACTCGGGATAATAGAGAATACCTTGAAATGCTCTTGTCTAAAAGCCAAAGTATGAAGGAAATAAAAAAATGAAGAAAATATAAAAATGGTGAAAAGAAAAATGAACACTGGTTTTGTTATCGCCAAGGCAGCAATAAAAAAATATAGCGGGGGTGCCTCTTCACCTAGTGCCCTAAGGACAACTGGTCTGGGAGTCACTACTAAGCCTTAGGTGGTGCAAGACGAGGAAAATACTATCACCTAATCTGCAAGCACATGAGTAATCGGTCGGTTAGTATCTCAAGAAGTATTAACGGTCGCATGAAAATGTGTGAGCAAAACTAAATATTCATCAAATTAAAAAGTACTGCGGCAGATGGACAAGAGTATGATAGCTTGAATTGAATTCTCCGAGTGTAGGGATGTTCCATTACACACACGTAGGGGTATATGATCGATGTTTGGATGAAAGGTAGGAATGAAGAATAAAGACGATATTTTATTGAAGAATGATGTGATTTCTAATATTTTTTCATGACTATTAAGATAGGGCTCATGACAACTGAAAAGCTAATATAGTTGGAAACTCTTATTTTCAAAGTCTTTCTTTTATGGTTCTTATCTTTATATGTAAATTTCACCATCTCTCTTTTATTTTAGGATTTTGTGGGTGTAATTCGCTGAAAACCCTCAGGAGACAACACTCCTCCTACTAGGGCACCTAGAGGTTTAACGGCCTGTTGCACGTGCTCAGTGCAATCGTGTTTGCCTACGAAAGTGTGCTTAGTTTTCTTCTTTCTTTTTCTCCTTCTCTTGAATAAACTAGTTTGCTCGGGACGATCAAAGATAAGTTTGGGAGTATTTGTTCAGTTGATAAAACTGCACATTTGTTATTATATTTTTCCTACTATTTCCATATTTAAAAAGATCTTTATTATAATATATCATACATATGAGGGTTTATGTGTAAAAATACTATTTTCCATGTGTTGATATATTATAATTAGCTTTTGGTAGGAAAATGTATGCAAATAATATCATTGACCTAATCCTAGTAGAACAAGGTCTACTAAATATTATTTGTTAAGATATTGTGCAGAATTTTCAGGTCTAAAATCAAGGAAATCAGGTTGTTGAAGAAAACCTGCCTAATTAAGAAATCAAAATGAAGAAATCAAGTCTGGCAGAAACTACGAGAAGATTTCCAAGGTCCAAAGGTCTAAGATATCACCACATGTCACAAAGATGCAAGTCCAGAAAAATGATGAAGTGATCTTCACCATTGGCCGCGAATCCGCGGCCAAACCCCCCTGTTGGCCGCGGAACCGCGGCAGGTAAGGGGAGTCAGGAGCGGCAAAGTTTTGGGGAGAATCTTTACTGTTAACTTCCAACTTTGGAAACTAAATTTCTGGCTTTGGGACTATAAATAAAGACCGAGAGACTCTTGGAAAAATCATCAAGACGACGCGATCACGAAGTCCAAGACGGCTCACGTATCCAGGCTGATCATCAACGGTTCATCTACCTCCTTAGAAGAGATCGAGAAGCAAACTAGTATTTGTAATCATTTTCTAAGAAATCAAAGTGTAATGAATATTGTTGATTAATAAAGGTAGCTCTTTTTCCTATTCTATTTCTTTGTAGTTTAATTATGCATTCTCTCTCCATCTCTTTTTCTCCCAACATGCGCGAGTAATTCTTCGCTTGTTAGGGTTCGTAGGATTATGGTAGGTTAATAGATGATGAAGATCCTTAAACTCTTTTTATGTCCTATAAAGTTTATAAACTTTACCAAAAGAATCATTAACATTCTAATCGGGCGCGCTACCAATTTATTGTTAGTCTCGACCGCGATTAGAGATTAGATTAATGATTGTTTTGGTAAAGGTTAGATATGAACGGAGTTCCGTGTCGAGATAGGGGTTAAGAGTGGGAACCCTTTTCCCTCCAGAAACCCTAATCTACATGCATCACTGTCGTTCTAGTTTTAAATCTATTAAAGGATAGAAAGAGTAATTTTTAATTAATCATCCATAACTACTAAATCCTAATGAATCCTACAAGTCCTCTTCTTATATAAACTTACATCCGTAGTTAATCTAGATCTATATTTTGCATCAGTGTTTAACGTAGATCTAGATCCTACAACCATTCTTCAACATTCTTTATCCCTCCTCTCTTCTTCAACGCATCTAAAGTAAGAGTAAAAGGTTCAATGTTTTCCAGAGGACGACCCGTACTCATCTCGGTTTAGCTACAAGCGACACCGTTATTGATTGCGGTTAAATTACTACATACACACTTTTTCACATCAATTACGGCTCATAAAGTTAGAAAGCCTTAGGAGGCAGATCTTAACCTGACTCCTAAATCCATCGCTATCCTACAAGGAGATCTAAATAGATTATCCACAAAATACATTTAATAAATGGGATACACCATCATGGAGCAAAATATGTCTTTTATTCATGAATCAAAATGAATACAAAGTACAATTTATGAAAGAATGAATAAAAAAAATACTCTTATTCAGGAGTATGTACAAAAGAAGAATAAAAAGAAAAATATACAATTCTTCAAGCCAGCGGACGATTCAATAGATTTGCTAGTTCATCCTTTTTCCGCCGGGCCTCGGCTTCATGATTCATTATCGCTAAGAGACGAGCCTCCGCTTGAGATTGCTGAGCCTGGTATAAGCAAGCCGACTTTCAAGCTCTTTTTCGGTAACTTTATGAGCTTCGACCATTTCGCGAGTGAAAATGACGGCTTTATCAATGGCTACCACCTCCCTGATAGCTTCTTGAAGCACCCGCCAGATTTCATATGCATGAGTGGTCTTAGTAATTGGCCATGCACCGTTCGATACATCCTCGCAGATTTGATCTCAGGTTTAAGATGTCGGAAGGAAGCCGGACGCATTCAAACCCGTGTGGGCAGACCTCCATTCGATGCCAGTCCTCAATCCAAAACACGCACAAACTATTTTTTCTTTCTGGCAACAAGGAAAGTCTTCGGTAGGTATCCCTTTAAGCATGCGTTCATGACTATATGCCTATGGTATCTAGAATACGCTGATTTATGGACAACACCACGACGATGTTCGCACCTAAAGAAAATTCCCAAAGGTCAAGTGTAATGTTCATGTACTCAGGCGGGATGCATGTGTAAATATATGGCGAAAAGAAAAAAAATTTAGTAGAAAAGCATTCAACAGCCGATGATAAGAGGGATACATTGATTTAAATATACTACGCTACAGGGAAAAGGTCACCAAACAAGGGATCGGAAATACAAAGGTTAACAAAGCAAAACATAAAATTTTCCAGCTCCCTCTCCGCCTTCTCCAGCACGTCAAAACGACGGTTTTCGCGAGGAGTCGCTCCCCATCGGTTGGCGCCGGGCGCATCAGCGAAAGCGAACATGACGGCCCGTCGGGCCCTTATTCTACTCAGTATATGAACTGAATGATCTTTCAGAGCTTGAGTGATTAGACAAGCCTCGTGAAAGCATTCGAGCTTGTCCTCCGCCGCATCAAGGATCGCCGAAGTCATCTCCGCCGGATGAGGAGGTATATCGGCAAGCACATACAGAAAGATCATCCGGAGCTAAGTGGAGCCTGTGGGAAGAGGAGAGCCCCGATGAGTCAGAAGCTCATACATCACCGCGTCACATTGAGCGTCGGTGAGGAGGGGATCTGCCAGCCGCGCAGCGAAGCGAGAGATTATTTCCTCAATGGGCACCTCCCATGGTTGCCGACGAGCGTGGGGACGATTGCAAGCCATAGCAATTGATCGGTTTCTCAAAGATGATCACCTTAAGGTATAAATGAGTTTCTCTGTGAGGAAAGGAAGAAATGCATGGTTTCAGGTTATAAAGGGGAGTATTTAATGCTATGCATAAAAAATGTTGTGCATGGTGGAACTATTCTCAAAACCCGGAAAAAAGGAGAGAGCGTTGGAAATGAAAACCAATGATGCATTGGAATCTGATCAGGGAAATGAAACTTCCCCATCAAGCAGAGCCCCGCATGCGCAACACGTGAGCACAAGCCTTGATTGGATGATAAAGCGATACTGCACCTACATGATACAGAACTGAGCTCTGAGAAAGAGAATTAAATTCTCAAAGGAAAATGAACAAGGAAGAAGATGAAAAGTGGAGGCGCTTCAGAAGAGACCCCTGCATTTATAGGATGTGATGGGAAACGGTTCATCTACCCCCTTCCCTAGGCAGATCCAACGGCCACAAAAAAATGACAGCGTTGCACTCACGTGCAAATACGTGAGAACAACGTTGTGGGGGCATTTGTTCCCTCAGAAAATATCAAGAAAAACTCCAATTGGGAATCACGTGACCAGGGGTCACGTGCTGACACGTGATGGTTTCCTGGGGATTCTGCTGAAATAGAATTAAATTCTAATCAAACAAGCAATCAATGGAGTCACGTGCCCACATGTGATGGGCTTTTACAAACCCACTGAAGATAATTAAAAGTGTAATAAAACAGTAAGGAATACCCCAATGGGGCATCACGTGTCCACACGTGACCAAAGGTCACGTGCAGACACGTGATGGGTTCTTAAGCTATTTAATTAATAAAATAAAATTCTATTTAAATGATCAAGCAGTGGGATCACGTGCCAACACGTGATAGGCTCTTAAGCCTTCTGAACAAATAGAATTAAATTCTAATTAAGGGAAATCAAAAACCCTAGCTGGAAAAGTATTTCCTTAGATCTTTCCAAAACAAAAAGATTGCGCTCTGTAAAGCGGAGCACCGTTGGATTAAAAATCCAATGGTGATTAAAAATCACCAATTTATAGAAAAATTCTATACAAGGAAAGATTTCCCTGAAATTCACCAAGAATAACAGACAGAATATCTTTTGGATTAAAAATTCAATGGTGAATAAAATTCACTAAGTGATCTAAAAGATCATGTTGGTTACAAAATCAATTAAAATCTTTCAATTAAAAGATTGACTAAACAAACTGATTCTTTTCTCTCCTATAAATAGGAGCCAAGAAGAGAAGAGAAAGGGTCTTTTTTGGAGAGAAATACAACAGGAGAGAATACAAAGGAAAAGAGAATTTAATTCTCTAGGGAGAAAAGGTTTCTTTAGAAAAGAAAGAAATTCTAGGTGAGAGATCATCCTATAAGCTCCCACAAAATAAAAAGAGAATTTAATTCTCAAACTAAGAGTTTAACTTTTCTGAATAAGAACTTAGTTCTTTCTTTGGTTGAAGATCTGCAGAAGAAGATCTCCCCCTAAGTTGAGAATTTAATTCTCATCGGGGAGATTCTGCCATGCAGATCCAAAACTTAGAGAGAGAATTGAGTTTAAAATATTTAATTCTTCCAAATGCCAAGGAATTTAATTTCTCCAAATACTTAGGAATTTAATTCCTCCAACAGAGACAGGGTTTAACCTCTAAAATAAGAATTTAATTCTTCTTCATGGTTGAAGATCTGTAGAAGCAGATCTCCCCATAAGTTGAGAATTTAATTCTCATCGGGGAGATTCTGCCATGCAGATCCAAAAACTTAGAGGGAGAGTCGGGTTTAAAGAATTTAATTCTTCCATATACATAGGAATTTAATTCCTCTAAATAAAATTAGGGTTTAACTCTACAAAAGAATTTAATTCTTAAATAAGAGACTTAGACTTTTCATGCACCTAAAAGAAGTCAGTGCCCAATTTGATCACGTGCTACCACGTGACCCTTGGATAAATTCCTCAAGATAAACAGAACAAGGCCAGGGCAGAATCAATTTTGGGCGCCCTCACGTGTCCCCACGTGACCCCTAATAAACACTTTAATAATCAATGCATGGATACCCATTACGTGCCCATACGTGATGGCCGTTAAGATTAAGTGTTTAACACTTCTGTGAATATTCTGAGAACAAATAATATAGGCAAGGCCCAATCATCAGGTGTCTCACGTGCCCCCACGTAACCCCTGACAAATACTTCTTTAAAAAAAAGAAGATGGAAAGAACTGAAGGATTAAAATCCAATACATGGACGCCCTCACGTGTCCCCACGTGACCCCTAGCAAATCCCTTTAATATCCAGTGCATGGATACCCATCACGTGCCCACACGTGATGGCCATGAAGACTTAAGTGTTTAACACTTATTTGAATATTCTGAGAATAAAATAAAGAAATCTTATCCTAATCCTAGGGCGCCTCACGTGTTCTCACGTGAGCGCTCTATCTTTTTAGTGTTTAACACTATTTTAGGCACTTCATCCCTAGTGTTTAACACTACTTTAAATGCATCACGTGGGAACACGTGATCGCTGTTCCCGCCAAAATTTTAGCTCAAAACCTGTTCCAATAAAATAAAAATAAATAAATAAATAAATAAATAATAATAATAAAGGAAAAAACCTCCATTTCAGAGCAAAGCTCTGTTCAAATCCCAAAGCGGGAAATGAAGCAATGCTTCTGTTTCCCCCAATCAGAGCAAAGCTCTGTTTTAAAAGATAATAAAAATCAAATCTTAAAATAAAGAAGCAACGCTTCAGCTAATTTGCGCTCTGCACTGCGCGACACGTGGCAGCGCAGTCGCGCTAGCGCAGTTGCGCTGCGCTCTGAGCTGCGCGACACGTGGCAGCGCAGTTGCGCTGCGCGACACGTGTCAAGCGTATGTGTGCTTGCGCCAAACAGAATTAAAATTCTGAAAGATCTTTCTCAATCTTTTTAAAAACAAGAAGATTGCCTTCTGTAAAACAGAAGCCTTTAGATCAAAGATCCAACGGCGGGGAAAAATCCCCAAATCACTCAGAGAAAGATCTCTCTAACCAATTCAACAAATCATTGGCACTATAAAAAGGCCCCCAGACCCCAACACAAAAATCATGAACAGAGAGAGAACTCCTCTAAAGAAAATTTTGGAGAAGAACTCAAAAAGAGAAAAAGGTAAATCCTTTGAATAAAAAAGAAGAATTTCTTCTGAAAAGATCATTGATCTAAGAACAAGATCAGGGATCTTCAATAAAAATAATAATAATAATAACAGTGCCTTGCACTTTTTTATGAACCATTGGTTCTGGAATCTTAAAGATTCTTTTCTTGAATCCAAAATTGGATCAAGTTATTGAAACAGTGCCCTGCACTTGAAAAATCTGCACTGTTGCGCTCTTGGGTTGGCGCAAGCCACTAGAGAGCGCCACGTGTCAACCCCATAACGATCTGCGCTATGCGCTGTTAAAATAGAGTACCGCTCTCATGGGTTGGCGCAAACCACCAGAGCGCGCCACGTGTCAGCAGTGCAACAGCGCAGCGCACTGCGTTTGCGCTCACCAGAGCGTGACACGTGTCACCATCATATGAGTTTGCGCCTTACGCTCCTCAATTGGCGCAAAGCGCCTGACAAGCCATGTGGCACTCTGTCAGATTAATTAATGCAATGCATTATCAAGGGTAGAGCCCAATAAAGAAAGGTCTATCAGACCAAACAAAGTGCTATGCACTATTAAAAGGAATAAAGCCCAAACAAAGGTCTGTTAGACCAAAACAGATGTTGTGCATCATTTAAAAAGGGGCAAAGCCCTAGAACAGGCCTAATAGGCCAAAGGCAAATAAAAATATTGAACATCTTCAATTGGACTTAGCCCAATCATGGCCATAAGTCCTCAAATGAAATTGACTGAGCACGGCTGCTCTATTAAATCAATTTATACCTGGTTCAAGGATACATCTCTGAACTCCTCTGACACATATCGTTGTAATCCTTCAACGACGTCAGAGAGGTGACGGGTCCCGACAGCCATATACCCAATGGACCGCAATGTCCTTAAACTACCAATGGACCGCAATGTCTTTAAACTACTTATGGACCACTACGTCCCTAAACTGGAACAATAGAGCCCTCAAATGCTCTTTTGCCGGATCTAAACGATCCCGTTTAAGTTGATCTTAGCCTAAAACCTGGCTAACGTATCCTTAGACATCCAAATTGGACTATAAGACCCCCAATCAACTTTGGTTCAAAGGTATATCTCCGAACTCCTCTGACACATGTCGTTGTAATCCTTCAACGTCGTCAGAGAGGTGACGGGTCCCGACGGCCATATATTAAATGGACCCCCACGTCCCTAAACTGGAACATGGACCACCATGTCCCTAAACTGGAAATGGATCTAGACGACCCCGTTAAGTTGATCTTAGTCTGGGAATTAGACTAACGTATCCTTAACGAACGTTTAAGTTGATCTTAGCCTCAATATGGCTAACGTATCCTTAAACTAAAACCCCAAACCCAAATCTAAGTAAATACGGATTTGGACTAATCCACGTCCTACGGGCGACGACATAAATTAGTCTCCGTATACAATCCACGGGCAACCACAAACAAAACAAACACCCACGACACGAAGTGAAATTCTGGAGAAGGAGAAAGTTGTTTCCGCGATGCGGTAGTGTAATTAACTGCAGGGGCTTGCGCCTGCAGGGAAGAGCATTCCCACAATCAAAAACCCCCTCAAGCGAGGGGGATCTGACGAAGTCTGCTACATCGGCCGCATCCGTCTAAACCTTCGATACACGGTGCCATAAATCAACTTGGCATCTTCGGAGAGGTGGACGGATAAAACCAAATAGTATCTGCCCCGAATCTCAGACAAGACGTCCTCACGTCGTCGCCGTCTTTCGGAGGGGAACAATCGCCAAATATGTGCTAGTGTTTAAACACTATATTCAAACTAGTCTTAGCCCAAATTAGCTAAGTCTTCCATTGGAGTGCCCCTTTTTTTGACTGAACCTCAAACACACTTTTGTTTTCCAAAATTGGTCATCTCATATGACATTCAAAGTAGAACCAAGATCCTTTCAGACAACTTCGGTTCAAGGGCACATCTCTCCACACCTCTAATATTTGTCGTTGTAATCCTTCAACGTCTTCAAAAAGGTGGTGGGTCCCAATGGCCAATAACTATCTGGTGTGTTTCCAAATCCATATTTGCATCTGAACTTGGACCGCAATGTCCTCAAACTAAACAACAGAGCCCAAATGCTCTTTTGTTGGATCTAAATGACCCTGTTAAGTTGATCTTTGTCTAAAATTAGACTAACGTATCCTTAACAAATATTTAAGTTGATCTTAATCCCAAACGAGATTAATGATCCTTAAATCAATCAAACTACAGATCCCCCAACCAATATTGGTTAAAGGGTACATCTCTTCACTCCTATGATATTTGTCGTTGTAATCCTTCAACGTCTTTAGAGAGGTGACAGGTCCCGATAACCAATCATTCCATGGACTGTGGGGTCCTTAAACTCATGGACTATGATGTTCTTAAAATTTATAGACTATGACGTCTTTAAACTACGGACTGTGGGGTCCTTAAGCCCATGGACTATGATGTCCTTAACCTCGGACCGTAGGGTCCTTAAGCCCATGGACTATGATGTCCTTAACCTTTACAGAGTATGATGTTTTTAAACTGGACCACCATGTCCTTAAACCGGTAATCGACCGCAATGTCCCTAAACTAAACAATAGAGTTCAAATGCTCTTTTGTTGGATCTAAATGATCCTGTTAAGTAGATCTTAGTCTAAAATTAGACTAACGTATCCTTAACAAATGGTTAAGTTGACCTTAGTCTAAAATTAGACTAACGTGTTCCTAACAAACCGTTAAGTTGATCTTAGTCTAAAATTAGACTAATGTATCCTTAATAAAAGTTTAAGTTGATATTAGTCTCAAATGAGACTAACGCATCCTTAAACCCAACCCCAAACCCAAATCTAAGAAAATACGGATTTGGACTAATCCACGTCCTACGGGCGATAACATAAATTAGTCTCCGTATACAATCCAGGGCAACCAAAAACAAAACAAATACCCACGACGCGAAGTGACCATCTGGAGAAGGAGAAAGTGGTTACCGCGATGCGGTAATGTAATTAACTGCAGGGGCTTACGCCTGCAGAGAAGAGCGTCCCCACAATCAAAAACCCCTCAACGAGGGGGAATCTGATGAAGTCTGCTAGAACGGCCGCATCCGTCTAAACTTTCAAAACGTGGTGTCATAAATCAACTTGGCATCTTCGGAGAGGTGGACGGATAGCACCAATTAGTATCTGCCCCCAAATTCAGGCAAGACGAACCTACGCGGTTCCGTCTCTGTGTTCGGCGGAGAACAGGGTTCCTCTTAAGAGAAAAGGGACGGTCTCTCATGCGCCACTGTTGGAGAATTCCGAGGGAATTCTTGTGCAGGAGGGGGACGTCCATCTCGTTGTCCCGTCTGGGCTTTCTGTTGCTGCCGGCCTGCTTGCTGGTATGGAAGAGTCGGCCGGATGCAAGATTCTGCGGGGGACCCTGAGGGCCCAAATGGAGGCTATAGCACAGGAGGTGGTGCAGGTACGTACTCCTTCATGTGTCGTTTTGAACGCCCTTTCTTTAGTTCGAGAGTCTTTAGGTCTCTTTGATGTTTTTCGTCAGGTCTTTCAGAGCTGCGCCCTCGTCACCCGCATGGAAGCCGAGGGGGCCCTCCCTGCTTCAAAGCCAGCGGGAGGGTCTTCTTCGGAGGACGAGGACTTGCGACTCGAGCTGCGTCTGGAGACAGAGAGGATGGCTGTCTTAGAAGCCCGACTGGCCGCCGCAGAACTCGCCGTCTCAAGGTGCCGGGAGTCCTATCACCGCCTAAGTGAGTCCCACCGAGTCATCGAAGCGAAGTTGATGGAACTGGCCAATCGCTTTGCAGCTATGAAGAAGGCGAGGGATGCCAGCAGGCGGGATGCCGAGGCGGCGCTTCAGGCGGCGGAGGTTGCCAAGATTCGGGCTAGGAAGGCGGTGACCGATTACAAGGGGTCGGGCCAGTTTTACGTCGACCTCGGCGAGGCCTCCGCCATTGCATGGAACAAAGCTCTTGATGCCGTCAAGGAGTAGTTTCCAGAGTTTGCCGATGGTGAACTCCGTGCTCGACTCCTACTTTCGGTGGTCATGCCTCCGGCCGACGGTGATGAGGGAGGCACAGTCTAGGCGGGGCTTGCAACTCGAACTTTTTGGCTTTTTCTTCCACTCTCTTTTGTAAGCCTCCGGGTAATTTGATAAGGCTGGGGAGCCCACAATACCCTTGTAAAGACTTTTGGCTTTGTGAATAAAGAATTTTTGCAGTAGTATTTGCACACGTATTTTCCTTTGTCGGTAAACACTTGTAGTTGCACTTTGTGTTATGTCGGTTCTTCGTCTAGCGATTACGCGTCGAGTTGAATCTGTTCATTTGCCCAGTGTGCAAAGACGGTATCTCCATGGCCCCGAAGTCGAGGTGGAGATCACTCAGACGTAGACAGACCGAATGCCTCGTGGTGAGGTCACGTTCCTTAGCGTGGGAGGCTCGGAGAGGCATGCTATAGACGGGGCCGAGCAGGGTAGCTGATTGGTGCCTATTGGTGAGGGCTTTGATCCTTAGCGCGGGAGGGGCCGTAAGTGGCCTACCAAGGACGGGCCGAGCATGATAGCTTCCCGGTGCCTCATGGTGAGGGCTTTGATCCCTGGTGTGTTAGGGTAGGGAGCTACCAGCCAGGGATAACCGAGCAAGAGTGGGCCCGGTTGCCTCTTTCGAGGGCTTTGGATCCTTAGCGCGGGAGGAGCCATAAGTGGCCTACTAAGGATGGGCCGAGCAGGGTAGATGCCCAGTGCCTCATGGTGAGGGCTTTGATCCCTGGTATGTTGGGGTAGGGAGATACCAGTCAGGGATAACCCAGCAAGGGCAGGCCCGGTTGGCTCTTTCGAGGGCTTTGGATTCTTAGCGCAGGAGAGGTCGTAAGTGGCCTACTAAGGATGAGCCGAGCAGGGTTACTGCCCGGTGCCTCTTGGCGAGGGCTTTGATCCTTAAGGATGGGCCGGGCAGGGTTGCTGCCCGGTGCCTCTTGGCGAGAGCTTTGATCCATGGTGTGTTGGGGTAGGGAGCTACCAGCCAGGGATAACCGAGCAAGGGCGGGCCCGGTTGCCTCTTGCGAGGGCTTTTTATCCTTAGCGCGGAGGGGTCGTAAGAGGCCTACTAAGGATGGCCGGGCAGGGTTGCTGCCCAGTGCCTCTTGGCAAGGGTTTTGATCCTTAAGGATGGCCGAGCAGGGTTGCTGCCCGGTGCCTCTTGGCGAGGGCTTTGATCCCTGGCGTTATGGGGTAGAGAGCAACCAGCCAGGGATAGCCGAGCAGGGTAGCCGTTCGGCTGCCTCTTCGCGAGGGCTTAGATCCTTAGCGCTGGAGGGGATATGGGAGGCCTGCTAAGGATTGACCGAGCAGTGAAGCTGCTCAGTTGCCTCTTGATGAAGGCTTTGATCCCTAGCATTGTAAGGTAGGAGACTACCAGCCAGGGATAGCCGAGCAGGGTAGCTACTCGGCTGCCTCTCGGTGAGGGCTTCGATCCCTGGCGTTGTAGGGTAGGGGACTACCAGCCAGGGATAGCCAAGCAGGGTAGCCGCTCGGCTGCCTCTTCGTGAGGGCTTCGATCCCTGGCGTTGCGGGGTAGATGAGCTACTAGCCATGGATAACCGAGCATGGTAGCCGCTCAGCTGCCTCTTTGTGAGGGCTTTTTATCCTTAGCGCTGGAGGGGCCGAAAGAGGCCTGCTAAGAATAGCCGAGCAGGGTAGCTGCTCGGCTGACTCTTGGCGAGGGCTTTGATAACAAAGACAGAACTCCTCTTTTTGCAATGTTCTAACGTTCCCTTATTGTTATTTGAATGGAAATGACTTTTTAGAAAAATTTACATTGTCTTTGTGAAAGGAGAGGTGCACACTCGTAGGTATTGATTTCACTGGTACAGCTTGAGCTTTTCAGCGTTGTAAGGCCGCGGAAAATTGCGCCCATCCGCGTCCTGTAAGCGGTAGGCTCCGCCGGGAAGTACCTCGGAGACGAGGAAAGGACCGCCCCATCTTGGGGAGAACTTATGCAGCCTTCCTTGATCGACGAACTCATTTCGCCGTAGGACTAGATCTCCGGTCCTAAAGGAGCGATGCTTAACCCGTGCGTTATAGTATCGGGCAGTTTGCTGCTGATAGGCAGCAGCCCTGATCTGAGCCGGGTCTCGTTTCTCCAACAAGATGTCCAGGTTGGTCTGTAGTACCGCGGTGTTTTCTTTGTCGTCGAAGTGCTTGACCCAATGACTGGGTAGCCCGATCTCCGCTGGGACCATGGCCTCGGTTCCGTAGCAGAGGCTGAAAGGGGTTTCCCCGGTGGGGGTATTCTTTGATATGAGCAGGGCCCATAGGACCCGGGGCAATTCCTGACCCAACTGCCTTGGCGTCCTTCTAGGCGGGTTCGGAGGCCTCGAAGGATGTCCCGGTTGGCGACTTCGGCCTGCCTGTTGCATTGGAGATGTGCGATCGCGGCGAACATCATGAAGATATGGTACTCGTTGCAGAACTCCTTCACTTTCTCGTTTTCGAAATTCGTCCTGTGGTCGGTGATGATACACCTCGGGATGCCGAACCGGAGTATCAGGTTGTTCTGCAGGAACTTGATGGTCGTAGCGTTGTCCGGTTTCCTGATGGGGATGACCTCGATCCACTTCGTGAAGTAATCTACTGCGACGAGGACATATTTGTGCCCGTTCGCACTGGTTGGGAACTAGCCTATCATGTCCAATCCCCAATGGGCGGGCGGCCACGGGGAAGTTAGGGCGATCAGCTCGGTAGCCGGAAGGCGAGGTATGCTTCCGTGGAGTTGGCAGCTTTTGCATCTCTTGACGATCTTCTGGGCGTCTTGGTGGGTAGTTGGCCAGTAGTACCCCTGGAGCAAGGCCTTCTGGATCAAGGTGCGGGCCCCTTGGTGTGCACTGCCGACCCCTTCATGGATTTCACGGAGGATGTAGTCGGCTTCGTGGGGGTCGACGCACCGGAGTAGGGGCTGAGTGAAGGACTTCTTGTAAAGGTTCTTATTGCTCCAGACGAAGTGACGGGATTTGGCCCGGAGACTGCGAGCTGTTCCCCGGTGAATGGCTTGGTGAGCGAGTTGGCGGCGTATTTAGCCCCGTCGCTCGAGCGATGACCTTCCTGATGCATACCCTCGATCTTCTTCTCGAGGGCTTCGAGTCAGCCGTGGTATCCCGTCGAGTCGGCACATTCTAATACTCGGCCTTTGCTGTTGGAGACCTGCGTCTGGGAGCGGCCCCGGTTCCTCTCAATGAGGTTCCTCAGATCCCCCGGGGAGGTGGTCTCCGAGCCGTCGTGGTGAGCCCCGTCCGCGCGACCCCGTCGAGGGAGGGGGGTGTTGGTCATGCCTGGGAACAGACGATCTAACCGACATCTCCTCGGGAGGGAAATGGCCGCGAAGAGGCTCGGGGCGAGGTGCTCTGGCGACGGACCTCGGTGTTGAACTGTAGGGCGCCCAGCGAGTCGCAGAAGGTATTGGCCCGGGAGATCTGCGGCCATGGGAGTAGCGAGGCGGTGGTCGGCAGTGCCGACACGTGCGGAGTCTTCTCTCCCCTCGTAGGGGTCCCGGCCTCGAGGCGGAGGAGCGGCGACCTGGAGAACTTGCCCTGCCGCTTGGACACGGATGAGCACCTCCACGACAGACACGAGTCGGTTTATCCGGCCGGCAAGGGCGTTGATGGCGTTCGGCGGAGGAGGTTCTTCCGCGCCTCCGTTGAGGGGGAGGCGGCGGCTGGTGCTGCGATCGTCGTGATGATCACGACGATCGCTCACCATTAGATTAAGATCGGAAGATGAACTTTTGTTTTGTGGAATCAAGCTTTCCCACAGAAGGCGCCAGCTGACGCGGGGCGGATCCGTGCCAAGATGTTACCTTCCGTTGATCTGCTGATGGCGGTGATGGACGGCTGAGATTCGATCTGGAGGCTGGCTCCTGAAGCGTGTGGATCTCAATGAGTTTGAGGTTGTTTGCGCCGAGCTACCTGTAAGGAAGTCCTGAGATGATTGTACCACCGAGGACCCTCTAGAGAGGAAATCCGAGTAGATTAACGGCTTCGTGGAGTAAAAATGGCTTACTTAGATTGTCAGAAGAAGGGGTTTATATAGCGGTGGTAGTAGGCAGGGCAGGCGCGAGAATTACGCCGGCCGTTACGCTCCCAACGTCACGCCCGCGTGATGAGCGGGATCTCCCATTAATGGTGAGACAGGCTCGTTAATGGGGGATCGTGATGGCGTGGAACGTGGGATGTGGACGGCGGATATCTCACGCATGGCGAGATTCGCGGGATGGCGGTTGCGCCTATGAGAGGTGTCGTCGGTCGGTCGATGAGACCGAGGAAGATGGCCTCGGAGGGAGAGCTCGCGGACGAGCAGGAGAGCCGAGATATCTTGGTTCCGTGGTAGGCCGGAGAAAAGCTGTGAGGCCGAGAAGGCCAATTATGCTGGGGGCTCGGAGGTGAGCCAGCGTTTGTTTGTGGGATGGGCACTGGAGTGGTCTGGTCAGCCACTGTAGGTCCTTTCTTGTGAGCTTTGGGACACGCCATCCGCCACGTGTCATGATCTGGGAGATGACAGATATCGAGTGTCACGCCCCGCTTCCCAGAGTACGCAAGATTGGGCACGTGACATAGCCAACCATGCTACCTGTGGGTAGGAAGTATCCATCCACAGTCACATTACGGTTGTAGAGATATCAAGAACAAGATAAATAAACTAATCTAGCACATGTCCAAATCCATAATAACGAGAGTCAATAAACAATAAGTGCGGAAGCGAATGATCCAATACAATAATAGAAAGGTACGTCCCATAATGCGGGATCGCACCTGGAAATAAAATGCAATAAACGAACTAACCACTATAGAACTCACAAATCAGCCTGCTGGCTGAAGTACTCCTGCTCGGTCGGCGACAGTGGTAAAGAATCTGGGCCATGCAAAACCCAGACGTCAGCGCGTCATGTCAACCAATAATATAATATAAACATGGTAATAAGCAATGCAGGTATGAACATGAATACAGCAGTACTAAGAAATAACAGTGCAGGGTAATGTGCAGTGGTCACTAAACTGTCCTATCAGGTTTCTACTCTATAGTCTTTGAAATCAATTGATGAATCGTCGATGTAACTCAATAGTATCCCGTGCGTGCCCGGGACCACGGTCAAGGTTCTCAGGGCTGAATCCGAGACGTGCCGCTAGGCAGTAAAGTAGGTAGCAGGATGGACGAGTGATGTCAGCATCATCACTCCCGGACTGGCCAAGCCCGTAAGACTGATCAGAACAGGTATCGAACTGTTGAGTTACAAGTCGGTTTCACCTTTGATTTCCCCATACCCCTAAGTTATGTATGTCAGGTCAGGTATTCAGTAGTCCAGGATTAATGCCAACACAGAATCAGGTAAAAGCAGGTCTGTCTGAATAGACAGCAGGAATGGTCCATGAGGACCCCAAGTCAGGTTCGTTGGCATTGGGCATGAGATCATGTGATAAGTCAGGTCGTAGTACAAAAGGTTGAGTCAGTATGTACAGGGTGTCATGTCCGGTGTATCAGTATATATGTGTCAGGTGTAGCAGGGTCGAGTCAATATGTACTGTGATCGAGTGTGTGCTCACGACCGGTATACAATCAAATAAGTAACAGCAGCAAGAAAAAGTAATTAACAATAACGGTTCACTTAATCACAATAGCACATGAATATGGTGCAGTTGTATGATATTAACAGGTTCGAGCACCCTTGGGGTGCAATAATCACAGGGTAGCGCAATATCAACAACATACGTAATGAAGCTACATGAATTTAAACTAAAGCATAATAATTGTCTCATGGGTGATTTAACAAATGAAGCGAGGACGATCTACTTGGTTTAGTTAGTTAAAGTGTGGATTGATAGCAGACCGATTAATTACAAGCAACTACTATACTGATTTAATGTTAAGGATAATTGTGACCGTCAATTCTAAGTTATAAAAATGATGTCGATATTACTAATAGCTGTGTGGTTATAATAAATAATATGATAATCATGAGTAAAGCAAGACTTGATATTGTGTGCTAGCATGTTAAAGCAAGTATTCGGATACTTGCCTCGACGGTTTCGCAAACCGGAAAACACGGATGCAATGTCGGCGGAAAACACGAGACGGATGCACGGGCCACGGATCGAGTCCCAACAGCGAACAGCGGGACCACACGGACCAGAGTACCTCGCTGAAACGTCGGGTCCAAACGACGGCACGGCCGGAATCCGGCGAAATGTCAAAATGGCGACGAAGTTAGCAAAACATCTAACAAAGCAAGAATCGACCAAAGAAGGAAAAAGGAAAGGGGAGTGGTCAGGAGAACTTACTGTTGTGGGGTTCCGTGGCAGAGACGAGGCGAGGGATGACGACGGGGTCGACGGAACTCCAGCAAGAGATGTTGGATGCTAGGGTTCCGGTTAGGGTTAGCCTCGGTGTAAAATGGGGTGCAGGGATAGATTGAGTCGGGAAAGGAGAGAGGTGCTGGAGGTGGACGTGATGAAAATGAGGACATGGAGACGAGGGGATCGGCGGTGGCGGCGAGTGGCGACGAGGAGGTGCTGCTGGTGGTTGTTGCGAGGGTGGAGGCTCGACAACCAAGGAAAGGAGAGGAGATGGTGAGGAGAGGGAGACTCAGGTGAGGGGAGCACGTCACGGTGTTGGTCGGCGGCGCAGATGATCGCCGTCGGCGACACGCGACTGTAGCGAGGGCTGCAAGTGGCTGCAGTGCACGGGGAGAAGGCAGTGCTGAGATGGAGCGGAGGAGGCGGAGGCGAGGGTGACGGTGGTGGCGTTGTCGGCGCGGGGACGGCGGCGGCGTCGGCAGTGGAGAAGGCTAGGGTTCGGTGGGGTTTAGGGTTCTCGCGAAGCTCTGCGATGGGGACGAGGGACTGTTTGTAAAATATAAAAGAGAGAGAGAGAGAAGATTATAGGAGAGAGGTAGAGAGAGATTGTTAGAGAGAGAGAGAGAGTTAGGGAATTTAGAGAGAGGATTAAGAGGAAGAGAGGGAGAGAGAGAGAAGCGGGCCCACGAGGGATTAAACCCCTCGTGATTGGCTGCGCAAGATTTTCTTTTGAGGATTAACAAAATTTAAGGGATTATAGAAAACAGTAAGATTTGTGTATAATTTATGGTTTGAGAATATATTATATAGTTTATATTAATTAATTAAATGGGCAATTTCGGCGCTAAATGAAACATTTCCAAATCGCGCCCGGGTTGCGCCCAAATGTTTGAAATTCAAATAATAGGATTTTAAGTGAGTTCCAAATTTTGAAAAGAGGTGTTTAATGATTAAAATGCATGCCCCCAAGTCGGACACTTGCACGCGCGCATAGTCGTCCAAACTCACCCGTTTCACCGAACGGGACGAAATCTCGACGCGCGGACGCTACCACGCGACTAGTGGCGACGAGTAGGCCAGTATGGATATTTTTAATTTCATTTTAGGTGTTAAAATTTGTTATAGGCGAAAAATGACTCAGCCGGTTAAAACTTAGCAAAAACACCAAACAAGCAAGATAATTGAAATGAGCACTGTATAACACTCAACTAGTACCAGAAATAGTATTATTGGGCTCGGGTGTTACATCATACCCAACTACAAAAAGAATTTCGTCCTCGAAATTCCAAGAATACAAGATAGCTAACTTCAGGAAAAGGTGATGAAACTTCTGTCGGATTTCGCCTTCTCGCTCCCAAGTGGATTCTCCATGCGATCGATTACCCCCAAGAAACTAGCACAAGAGGGATAACCTTGTTCTTAAGAACCTTTTCTCTTCGATCATTGATTTCAACTAGTCGCTCCTCAAAAGTTAGGTCCTCCCGTACAGTCAACTCCGAATGATCCAAGACGTGAGTTTCATCGCGAACATACCTCCGTAGTTGAGACCCATGAAACACATCGTGCACTCCAGCCAATGACTGTGGTAGCGCCAAACGGTACGCTACCTCCCCAACACGCTCCAATATCTCGAAGGGTCCAACGAATCGAGGACTAAGTTTTCCCCGACTCCCAAATCGAATCACTCCTCTAGTCGGTGATACCTTCAGGAAAACCAAATCACCCACGGCAAACTCTAGAGGTCTTCTTGACGTGTCCGCCCAACTTCTCTGTCTGTCTTGAGCTGCCTTCATATGCTTCCTGATTGTATTCACCTTCTCGACTGTCTGTACCACCAAATCTGGTCCTAGTAACCTTCGTTCACCAACATCATCCCAACAAACCGGTGAACGGCATTTACGACCATACAACGCTTCAAACGGAGCCATCTGAATAGTCGCTTGGAAGCTATTGTTGTACGAAACTCCACCAGGTGTAGATGATCCTCCCAAGAACCTTTGAAGTCCAACATGCAAGCCCTCAACATATCTTCAAGGGTCTGGATCGTTCTCTCCGATTGTCCATCAGTTTGAGGATGATAAGCTGTGCTAAACTTCAATCGAGTCCCCAAACTTTCTTGTAAACTCCTCCAGAAGTGCGACAAGAACCGAGTGTCCCGATCGGACACGATGCTTACCGGTACTCCATGCAATCTTACAATCTCCTGCATGTACTGCTCTGCCAAAGTCTCCGTCGATTGACCAACCTGAAAAGGAATAAAGTGAGCTGCCTTGGTCAACCGATCGACAATCACCCATACAGCATTGTTGCCCTTTGGACTCCGTGGTAAAGCCGTCACGAAATCCATGGTTATATTTTCCCACTTCCACTGAGGAATCGGAAGTGATTGCAACAAACCAGCAACCCTTTGGTGTTCAGCCTTGACTTGCTGACACACCAAGCACTTAGCCACGAAGCGAGCAATCTCCCGTTTCATACCTTCCCACCAGAAGTGCTGTCGAATATCTCGGTACATCTTTGTCCCTCCTGGATGTACAGAGTAAGCTGAACTGTGTGCCTCCTTCATAAGCTCTTCACGCACAACCCCTTTTGGCACACACACACGGCTACCATACCTCAACGAACCGTCTTCGTGGATCAGTAAATTGGTTCGTAGTCCGGCTTCAACCTGCTCTCGAAACTTTTGCAGTCTAGGATCCTGCGATTGTGCCGCTTTAATCTTCCCAACTAAGGACGACTGTACTTGCAACTGCATCAACTGTCCCGTAGCATGTGGTAGCACAACCTCCAAATCAAATCTCCGAAAATCCGCAATGACCTCCCTCTGTGCAGTCAAAACCTGAATCGCTGGTAACCGACTAAGCGCATCCGGCACGACGTTAACCTTTCCCGGATGGTACTTAAGATCAAGGTCGTAGTCGGCCATCAGCTCCAACCATCTGCGTTGCCTCATGTTCAACTCCTTCTGAGTGAACACACACTTCAAACTCTTGTGATCTGTAAAGACTTTGACTCTCTCGCCCAAGAGGTAGTGTCTATAAATCTTCAAGGCGAAGATCACGGCCGCAAGCTCCAAGTCATGAGTCGGATAACTCTTCTCATGAGTCTTCAGTTGTCTCGATGCGTAAGCGACGACTTTCCCATTCTGCGTCAAAACACATCCCAATCCTTTTCCAGATGCGTCGTTGTGAAACACCAGTCCTCCGGAATTGTTTGGTACGGTCAGGATAGGGGCGGTTATCAACCTCTGCTTCAACGTCTCGACGGCCAAAGCACATCCATCCGTCCAAACAAACGGTACCTCCCTGCGCGCGAGCTTGGTTAACGTCTCTGCCAAACGAGCGAAGTTCTCCACAAATCTCCTGTAGTATCCGGCTAAACCAAGGAAACTGCTTATCTCAGCCACACTTCTTGGAATAGGCCAATCTCGAACTGCTGCAATCTTTCGGGTTCGACGGCGATTCCATCGCCCGACACAACATGCTCCAGAAACTTCACTCGTTCCAGCCAGAATTCGCACTTGCTCATCTTCGCGAATAATTTCTCCCGTCTCAGCGTCTGCAGTGCGATCTTTAAATGCTCAGCATGATCCTCCGGACTCTTCGAGTATACCAGAATATCGTCAATGCGTACCACAATAAACTGGTCCAAGAATGGTGAAAAGACCCTGTTCATCAAATCCATGAATATTGCCGGCGCATTCGTTACTCCGAAGGGCATCACTAGATACTCGAAATGTCTATATCGAGTTCGAAACGCCGTCTTGCAAATGTCTTCTGCTTTCACCCGGACCTGATGGTATCCTGATCGCAAATCCAGTTTCGAGAATACCCTCGCGCCACTAAGCTGCTCAAAAAGTTCTCCAATGCGAGGGATCGGGTACTTGTTCTTAATAGTCACCCAATTCAATTCTCGATAATCACTGCACATCCTTCTCGTGCCATCCTTCTTCTTTACTAAAAGAACTGGAGCTTCCCAAGGCAAGTTGTTGCTTCGAATCCAACCATTCTCGAGTAATTCACCAACTTGTTTCTTAACTTCTTCCAATTCCATTGGTGCCATCGGATAATACGGCTTCGATACTGGCGCCGCACCAGAAATAAGGTCAATCGTGAACTCCACATCTCGCTTCGGCGGTAAGCCCGATATGTCTTCAAATACATCCATAAAGTCGCGAACAACTGCCGGCTCTTCATTACTATCCACTTTCATTGCTGTAAAAATATTGTTTGTCGGCCTAGCCCTAAACTTGACTGGCCCGACAGAACTGCTTCTTTACCGCAACTGCTGTCTGCATCGTTGGCCGTGAAAGGTCCAGCGAGACTACTGAGTCTCCTCCATTCTGCTGCATGCACGTCCACGGTTGTCCCATTCTACCTTAGTCCGATAAATTTCTCCTTCATTTCCTCCCGTGCAGTCCGCGGGAAGAATTTCTCCAGGAAACTTTTAGAGAAGACAGCCCAACTGATTGGCTTGGGCAGGCGGGTCTCCTTCACAAGCCATCACTCTCGGGCGTAATCCACTAGCTGAAAGCGCACCACAACAACTCTCTTGTCCTCTGGGATCTGTGCCGCAATCAGCAAATTCTCCGTGTCACTAGCCTCTGCTCGGCTGGTAACAGCTCCTTTAAACCAGTAAAAGTAGTAGGACCCCCACGTCTGAAATCTGCCACGGTCCCTATCCGGTCAACTGGTCTAAATCCACTCTCGTTCACAGACTGCTGAACGATCTGCAAACCTTCCTGAAACGAGTCCGCTTGCTGCTGGATCAGCTCGGGCTGTTTCTCTGATTTCCAGCATTCCTCTTATCACTCCAAGCATGGCGGCTTCGTTCACACGCCTCGGGTATGTCTTCAACTTCTTACCTGTCATAATCCTGAACTCAAAACACCCAATATTAGCATGATGATAGATTCTGAATATGGATCAAGGCTAGAACTCCAAGATACTTAAATAGAGTACTGCATTGTAGCTATGCCGCGGTATCATAGCCGCAATTACTTAACTCCACCCAAGTCGCCTAAGTCCTAGAGATAACAAGAAATTAGGTTTTCGAGTTGACAAATGCAAAGTAGGCTTGCATGTCGACATGATCCGGAAGAATGATTCAAGGATGGTAAAACAGTCAAGGTGGCAGGACATGTTTCCTAATCACGGGTATTCTGATTCATGTATCGGGTACAATACCCAACTACAAAAGAATCAACCCAACTAACCTATGGCTCTGATACCAAAAAAACCATGTCACGCCCCGCTTCCCAGAGTACGCAAGATTGGGCACGTGACATAGCCAACCATGCTACCTGTGGGTATTAAGTATCCATCCACAGTCACATTACGGTTGTAGAGATATCAAGAACAAGATAAATAAACTAATCCAGCACATGTCCAAATCTATAATAACGAGAGTCAATAAACAATAAGTGCGGAAGCGAATGATCCAATACAATAATAGAAAGGTACGTCCCATAATGCGGGATCGCACCTGGAAATAAAATGCAATAAACGAACTAACCACTATAGAACTCACAAATCAGCCTGCTGGCTGAAGTACTCCTGCTCGGTCGGCGACAGTGGTAAAGAATCTGGGCCATGCAAAACCCAGACGTCAGCGCGTCATGTCAACCAATAATATAATATAAACATGGTAATAAGCAATGCAGGTATGAACATGAATACAGCAGTACTAAGAAATAACAGTGCAGGGTAATGTGCAGTGGTCACTAAACTGTCCTATCAGGTTTCTACTCTATAGTCTTTGAAATCAATTGATGAATCGTCGATGTAACTCAATAGTATCCCGTGCGTGCCCGGGACCACGGTCAAGGTTCTCAGGGCTGAATCCGAGACGTGCCGCTAGGCAGTAAAGTAGGTAGCAGGATGGACGAGTGATGTCAGCATCATCACTCCCGGACTGGCCAAGCCCGTAAGACTGATCAGAACAGGTATCGAACTGTTGAGTTACAAGTCGGTTTCACCTTTGATTTCCCCATACCCCCAAGTTATGTATGTCAGGTCAGGTATTCAGTAGTCCAGGATTAATGCCAACACAGAATCAGGTAAAAGCAGGTCTGTCTGAATAGACAGCAGGAATGGTCCATGAGGACCCCAAGTCAGGTTCGTTGGCATTGGGCATGAGATCATGTGATAAGTCAGGTCGTAGTACAAAAGGTTGAGTCAGTATGTACAGGGTGTCATGTCCGGTGTATCAGTATATATGTGTCAGGTGTAGCAGGGTCGAGTCAATATGTACTGTGATCGAGTATGTGCTCACGACCGGTATACAATCAAATAAGTAACAGCAGCAAGAAAAAGTAATTAACAATAACGGTTCACTTAATCACAATAGCACATGAATATGGTGCAGTTGTATGATATTAACAGGTTCGAGCACCCTTGGGGTGCAATAATCACAGGGTAGCGCAATATCAACAACATACGTAATGAAGCTACATGAATTTAAGCTAAAGCATAATAATTGTGTCATGGGTGATTTAACAAATGAAGCGAGGACGATCTACTTGGTTTAGTTAGTTAAAGTGTGGATTGATAGCAGACCGATTAATTACAAGCAACTACTATACTGATTTAATGTTAAGGACAATTGTGACCGTCAATTCTAAGTTATAAAAATGATGTCGATATTACTAATAGCTGTGTGGTTATAATAAATAATATGATAATCATGAGTAAAGCAAGACTTGATATTGTGTGCTAGCATGTTAAAGCAAGTATTCGGATACTTGCCTCGACGGTTTCGCAAACCGGAAAACACGGATGCAATGTCGGCGGAAAACACGAGACGGATGCACGGGCCACGGATCGAGTCCCAACAGCGAACAGCGGGACCACACGGACCAGAGTACCTCGCTGGAGCGTCGGGTCCAAACGACGGCACGGCCGGAATCCGGCGAAATGTCAAAATGGCGACGAAGTTAGCAAAACATCTAACAAAGCAAGAATCGACCAAAGAAGGAAAAAGGAAAGGGGAGTGGTCAGGAGAACTTACTGTTGTGGGGTTCCGTGGCAGAGACGAGGCGAGGGATGACGACGGGGTCGACGGAACTCCGGCAAGAGATGTTGGATGCTAGGGTTCCGGTTAGGGTTAGCCTCGGTGTAAAATGGGGTGCAGGGATAGATTGAGTCGGGAAAGGAGAGAGGTGCTGGAGGTGGAGGTGATGAAAACGAGGACATGGAGACGAGGGGATCGGCGGTGGCGGCGAGCGGCGACGAGGAGGTGCTGCTGGTGGTTGTTGCGAGGGTGGAGGCTCGGCAACCAAGGAAAGGAGAGGAGATGGTGAGGAGAGGGAGACTCAGGTGAGGGGAGCACGTCACGGTGTTGGTCGGCGGCGCAGATGATCGCCGTCGGCGACACGCGACTGCAGCGAGGGCTGCAAGTGGCTGCAGTGCGCGGGGAGAAGGCAGTGCTGAGATGGAGCGGAGGAGGCGGAGGCGAGGGTGACGGTGGTGGCGTTGTCGGCGCGGGGACGGCGGCGGCGTCGGCAGTGGAGAAGGCTAGGGTTCGGTGGGGTTTAGGGTTTTCGCGAAGCTCTGCGATGGGGACGAGGGACTGTTTGTAAAATATAAAAGAGAGAGAGAGAGAAGATTATAGGAGAGAGGTAGAGAGAGATTGTTAGAGAGAGAGTTAGGGAATTTAGAGAGAGGATTAAGAGGAAGAGAGGGAGAGAGAGAGAAGCGGGCCCACGAGGGATTAAACCCCTCGTGATTGGCTGCCCAAGATTTTCTTTTGAGGATTAACAAAATTTAAGGGATTATAGAAAACAGTAAGATTTGTGTATAATTTATGGTTTGAGAATATATTATATAGTTTATATTAATTAATTAAATGGGCAATTTCGGCGCTAAATGAAACATTTCCAAATCGCGCCCGGGTTGCGCCCAAATGTTTGAAATTCAAATAATAGGATTTTAAGTGAGTTCCAAATTTTGAAAAGAGGTGTTTAATGATTAAAATGCATGCCCCCAAGTCGGACACTTGCACGCGCGCATAGTCGTCCAAACTCACCCGTTTCACCGAACGGGACGAAATCTCGACGCGCGGACGCTACCACGCGATTAGTGGCGACGAGTAGGCCAGTATGGATATTTTTAATTTCATTTTAGGGGTTAAAATTTGTTATAGGCGAAAAATGACTCAGCCGGTTAAAACTTAGCAAAAACACCAAACAAGCAAGATAATTGAAATGAGCACTGTATAACACTCAACTAGTACCAGAAATAGTATTATTGGGCTCGGGTGTTACATCGAGCATCATCAGGTAGGATACACCAAGATTTCCAATCGTATAAAAAAATCCAGAATGAAAAGATAATTGATAAAATTACTCACATGAGAGATCCCAGAAAAAGAAGGGCATTTGTTGTTTGTTCATTCGGTCATTTAAACAAACAGTGAAGGGAAAAGATAGGAACAACCGTACTAAGAAAGAGAGCGACAATAGGTTTTTTTCTTTTCTTTTTTTCTGGGAAAATTGGTCCAACTCCCGACCCAAAAAACAATATGTTTAAGTCCCTAGCTAAAATAGCTCTGTGAAAAACTCCCTATCTTAAAAAACCATGTGTTTGTCATTTTATGTATTTCAACCGCTTTATATTTTGAAATATCCTTATACTAAAAATAATACATATACCCTATAAATACTACATCTACCCTGTAAGCTCTACATATATTTGAACAAGTACTGCATATATCTTGTAAGTACTGCATATATTTGAATAAGTACCACATATAATTGTATAATTTATGCATTTAAAATACTTACGTGTTATATAATTAATTTTGGAAAGATATTAACAGTCCAAATTTTTTTCTGTGTTGAGATAATTTCTCTATATAATTATTTTGGAGTAACAGTTTTTTACTCAATCCGCTATGTAAATCGCAAGTATTTTAAAATGTAGAAGTTATTCGGTTATATGTAGTAACTTACCAGGTATATATAATACTTACCGGCCTTTGTCAAAAAGCCATCAAAAAGCCACTGCCTGCTTCAAACCTGTGTAAAACCCTGAGCCTTTTGCTCTTGTTAGAAAATTCACAGGCCCAATTAAAAACCCCTTTATACCGATTGGCTGTAATATCTCAAAATAGCATGTAATATTCATGCAATTAGAGCGAATAAAGGCCTAAATGAAATGCGACATTGGGATTTTCCGCAATTTTTTTACGGTAGGTCCTTCCCAGCAATTTTTAAAATATCTGTTTTTTACGGCCGGATTTTTCTTTTGACAATGTACCTTTGTTTTTTTGTTTTTTTGTGGTGGGGGAAAGTCTGGCTGGCCGGTAAACATCATCTAAATACACACCATACCTATACACATAAGAACCCAACACGCATGCATCCAGCAATCCATGAATTTGCGCATGCAGCAATCCATGAATTTGCGCATGCCAGAGGGAGACCCGGCACACATACGGAATGGGGATTTGTGCTGAAGATTTTTAGCACGGGTTAGTTATTGGGCTTCGGCCCATTTAAGACTTAATATGACGCCTTCCATTGGAAGCCACCCATTTAACATCTTCTTCAGCCTCGGTTCAATTCTGAGCGGCGAAATCCTCAATGGCGCCATTCGATTCGATTCTCTCTTGTTCCAGTGAGCTCAAATATCATCTCTTTTTTCTTGTTCTCTCGAATTTTTCACTAATTAATCCTCCTTCAAATTGCAGGGAATATCCTAAGATCGCAGCGTTTGGCGATCCGATCATCGAAAGATCCGAGAAGTTGGCTCAAGTAAACCATAAACTTTCTTGATTTCTCTCCTTTTTTCGCTGCAATTATTTTTAGAGATGATCTAGGGTTTCTATACTGAGCTCTAAACCGATCGCATTACAACTGAAATTTTTTGATGATCTGATTGCGATTAGAGCTGATGATGGTTGTAGCTATTGATTTTTTTAGGGTTTCCTGTGTGAAATTGTGTTAAAAAAACAAGTTTGTTGCTAATTTTTACTATGCTTTTCTATTTCAAGATTACATTAATATTAATTTTCATCAAGCAACATTAGAAATACAATTGTTAATATTGGAGCGTTGGAAGTAGTGGTGCTTGCATTGTGCAAATCTAGCAGGAATTGATTCTTGTTGCTTTATCTTTTTCACGACATTGCTGTTATAATCCTAAGGGGGTTGTGCTAACTAAGCCATTGCCCCATTTGTAGGAGTTTCATGTCATGCAGCTATGTTGGCTGATAGATGAATATGATCTCCTACTACAAAACTTGTCATCTCGCATATAGACCCTTTGAGAATCAAGGAATTTAAAGGCTTGCCCCTGGGTCAAACGAGGTTAGGCCGCATGGCCAAAATATAGAGTAGCTATCACTTTTGTTCGAGAGCTTTCTCAGCTGTGAGTACCGATCGGTAATCGAGACCAATTTTACATTAAAAAAATGGCTATGTAGAGTGTTTAGTCATTTAGGATATCCATTTTATGTTAAGTTAGTTGTTGGCTTGTTGCTGTTTGGACGTTACAATTTGTATTTGGTGATATACATACACATAATACTCTTATAGTAGCTATCATACTACCATTAAGAAGTTAGCAGCTGGATAACTATGAAGGCAAATACTTAGAATAATATACCCAAGAGAAGAAAAATCTTCACTTTTTATATTAATTTGGATATGATTTGTATGTTTATCTTTTTTGCATTCCTTGTCTTACCTGAAAGTTAAAGTTGCAGGTCTTCTACCAAAACCTGTGTATAATCCTGTTTATTTAGAAAAACAAAGGCAGGTGCCGCAGGTCTTTCCCATTTACCAAGGTAGTTAGGATTGGTAATAAATCTAATGTTAATTAACCTGAATTCTGAACGGTAGAAGAATAATTATGAGTAATTTCCATATTTGTATCACTCACAGTGATATGGCTATGATTAGTACTACAGCTGAAGGTGGCCGTTTTTGAAAGCTAGATTAAATTTATGAGATGAAAGATGATATCAACCGTTTATTTTATTGAGATCTTCTGATTACAGTATGATTAACAGTAGAGCATCATATTTAATTATCGTGTGGCTTGCATATTTCATATTTTTAACTAAATGCATGGAGTTTTGCTTACTATACTACAAATGGTGAAGAAGAATATTTTGTCTCTACAACTTAAAAACTATAAATTAATGGAGTATATCTAATTCTTAGACTCCTTATTTGAATTTGTATATTAACTGAGTAGTCTTTTGGAACCTTGTTCTTACATCATGACTCTTAGTGATCGTTTATTGATTCAAGAACGGTTGACAAATGCAGAGCTTGATTCTCAGTCAGACTTCTCAAGGAACAAACTTGCTGCAGTAAGCACTCTTCCATCTGGCTTCATATACTGCAGTATTTTTATTCTTTATTGTTGCTAATGAGCAAATTATCTTAGGAAGATGATGTGACTGCTGAAAGAGAATGAATGATCTATAACCATCATTCTAACATTGACAAGGTTATACACAAATACTTGAACCGAACTTCAGGCACAATGTGTTTCAAGGTATCCTCAATTTGATTCTTCTTATATATAGGAAACAGGGTCTTTCATCTGCAAGTCTTTTAAAAAAAAAATCATATATCTTCTTCTGCATTTAAGATTGGAGTTTGGGGTCTGGGTAGCTTATATCTCGAACAATCAGCTTGACATAACTCTTTTCTTTTCTAGGATTTGATTTTCCTTCCAACTTTTTCCTGAACCTAGATGATGTGTTTGTTTTAAGTTTCTCCTTATCTCATTCGTTTAGACCATTAGGGTGTTTTCGTTGTACAATACAGCCCATATTTCTCCTTAGCCACCCATGAGTTTTAGTCATAGCCAGTCAATCCAAACACATTAAAGATAAAATTGTGAAATTTAATTCAAGAAAGGGCCAACTTCCAGACATGTAATAATATCTTAGAAAAATGAATGGTGCATGCTTTTCCTAATTTTATTTAATTACTGAAATGAAATCTACAAGGAAACCTTCTTTGGTTTAGTTATGTAAGTAATATGATTAACCAAGTCTATTATTTTTAAGATTACAATGATATGCTCCCCGATAGATTATCATCATGTTTCACAACAAAATATTTTTGTAATAATAGAAAAAATCTGAGTCTTAACTCATAAAATGCTTATTCATTCTAGGAACTAATCGAATATATATCATACGTTGGTTATACTATAAAGTATTCTCTTGAACCCTCACCAGAACTTTGGAATTTGCAGTACGAGGGAGATTATTAGGTTTTGTGAGGCATAACAAAAAAATGCTCAACTTGTGGGAGATTATTAATATAAAAGTTGTTGAGACTTTTTTTGGGGGGGGGCATTGGTCCGTAAACCTAACTCATGCACACAACACACACACGCACACAACACACACACGCACCACACATCGCACGCACGCACCCAGGGGACCCATGCATTTGCCCCCAAAAGCGTTAAATTGTGCCCACTTCCCCTCCTGGGATTGAACCCGCACTCTTCCCTGAAGGCGAAGTGTCATTCCAAATAAGCTATTGCTCATTGGTAAGTAGTTGAGACATTAAATTATAATCCATAACTGCATGCCAAGATAATTGTCCTTTCGACAATGGGATGCTGTGAGAAATAGGGGTATATATAAATCCACCATGTCTGCACTTGCCTGAGCAAATATATCAATCAAAACCATATGACAGTTGTTGTACAACCATCCTAGAGTGTTCCAGTTAACCGAATATTTAGCATCGAACTCTTTTTCTACTTTTGCCGATCCTGTCCCCTTTAGAGACGACGAGTAATTTTCTAAAACGATTGGCTTGTTTGGAGTCAGATCTCTGTGCTCCATGAAAATCTCATTTGTCACAAGGCTCGGTGCTGCTTGTGTCCGTGTTTATTCATACATTAATAGAAAGTTGGCACATAGCGTCTTGAAGGAGGTATCAAGCAAAGCATCATTTATATTCTTTCTTCGTTTTATAGATTTTTTTACATATTAGACAGCTTAATAAGAATTGCTACCAAATGTCAGACTTCGGTTGTGTAGGAAAGAAAATCTGAAAGTCTTTAGGGCATGAAAATTGTGGTTAAAAAAAGGCACATGCTTAGGATGTATGCAACCAACACAAATGAAACAGGCCACTAGCTTTTCAGGAAAGATACGCAGGTACCATATGAATCATACTATTAATCAAACCACTAGTTTATAAGTATGCATCAACATCAGTATAGTGATCGAAAACTTGCTGGGTTATTTACTGCAACATGATTCCTAGAAGAATAGCTCATAAGCTGTTTATTGTCTGAAGACTCCAAACACGATACAACAATAAAGGATAGCCCATTACAAATAGTCCTAAAGGCCTGCAAGCTTACTGGGGTCATTGCTGATGCTCACTGCTCTTGAACTCACATCAGGCCCTTAGAAAAATTAATGGCAAGTTCTCAGTAATGTGGAACTCCAGCGTCCGCAAACACTTTCTTAGCACCAGCTTCACTTCTACACTGGTGAGCCAGAAATTTATCAAAACTAGGTTTTGCAACACTACCCTGCCACACCAAAGCACAGGTTTTGATCACAGAATCATTGGTATTCTCATCTCCCTGATCATCGTTATTCACAGCAGCTGCCCAATTAATCCTCTTCGACATCAACTTCCCATACCTCTTAATTGATTTCTTACCCCCTTCAACAACCACGATGTCAATCCCATCCGATATCACGACACATCCAGCAAGTCGATTCTCTTGAGGATTTGCATCAACCTTATATTGTGTCTAAGGGTGAGAGTGGCCATTGATCGTGTACTACTAGGGTTTCTAATGTGTTTGGATCCTCAAAAAGTTTCCTCTCTTTTTTCTCGCGGCGTAGTGACAATTCCTTGTGCATCTGTAGAGTTTTCTTAGCTTTTGGCTAGCGTATCAAGAGATAGGCTTCAGCTTCTGCCAGCACCTTGAAGTTGCAGTCCAGTCCCATCTTTACAAAACTTTCCAGGAACCTCATCAGATTTGAGAATACTAACTCCATTTTCATTATTTGTAGTAATTGAAGGTACCTTTGCAGGAAGGGGATAACTAGAAACTGCAGAGGTTTTGGAGACTTTCAATTTGTTCTTCTTAGATCTCTGCCTCTCTATCCTCTCATTCGAATCTGTAGACCGAATCTTATTAACATGATCTTCATCAACCTTACATTTATAAATGTGATCTGTGATCTTTCCTCTTTCTCAACGAATAGCATCGTGAAACCCTATCGCTAACCCTATCGATAGTTTTGCTCATGCTTCAGCTCAATCTAGAAAGGAGAATCTGACATAGGTCAGTCGCAGCAATTGTCGACATGCTTCTCGCATTGGTGATGGCAGTGCTTGTGAAGTCAGTCACGACAGCAGTTGTAATGATCTTTGGTTTCAGATCTGTGGTCGAGAACGATTCTAGGTATAATGCCTCTTAACACCTCCTCCGTAGATACTTCACATTGTGATCAAGTTCCTAGGTAAAAGTGGATGATTCACCACTCGATATAAAAGGTTAACAATGACTTGAGTCAGTTGGGACAAGAATGATCTCTGCTTGTTTTGTTTTGTTTTCCCTTGTTTTTTAGTAGGAATTTGAGAGAAGATAGAGTTTTGTTATGAATTTGACTGGTCTTGCTGCCTTGCATACTATTCCATTAAAAGACTAAAATGTAAAGCTTACTGAGAACACGTGTATTAATGCGAAGATTTTTATTGAAAAATTGTAATAATGGTAAGCTTGCACCTCAACAGTGATAAATTGTTGGGTGCTGTTTGCAGAATATCGATCAGTTCTCCAAGTAACAAATCTATAGGCTAACCGTTGCCAGTATGCTACAATGGTAAAGTTTACCATTGACGCAAAAGACATCATCTAAAGCCTCTTTTGGCAACAGAGTCATGGTTCCTCAACCTAGTTTCGTGGGGATTTGATGCCGAAACCCCAAAAATTGAAATTATGTCCTGTTTGCGACCAAACTACAGTTTTCAAACTGCGGTTTTCAAAAAGTTTCTGGCCACGTTTAGGAATAGAGTTAAGTTTTCTAAACTAGAGTTTCATTAAAACTTATACTCCAAAATGCTTTACTTTGCCTTGTTTGGAATTCATGTAGTTGAGATATGCGATTATCTGATTATCTCAACTACAGTCTGATCCATTATTCTAAACTTCATTTTTATAAACACAGCTCATATAACATATCAAAAACTTAATTTTAAATGGAGCTTAGGATTAGTAAACCATAGTTTTGTGAACTCCAAAAAGAGTGGAGTTTCACAAGGTTTGGGTGTTGTCCTTTTCTTCTTCTTCTTTTTCTGCATTTAGAATAAAGCAAGTTCACTGAAACCTTAATTTCATAATCTATCTTGCCAAATGATCTTGAATTTCATGAAACCTTAGATTGTACACACCCGCGGTTTGCGCAAACCGTGATTTCATTCTAAATTATACCAAACAATGGTTTCAATGACCTTGCTGCCAAAATAAACGCTGCAGAATTTTAAAGCCTTCAATATTTATCCTTGATATCCATCGGTTAATTCTACCTTAAAATTGTTGGGATTTATATAAATCTAACTAGGATCCTGAAAGCTAAAGCAGCACACTCCACAATAGGTTCACATAGGTTTTAACCTTTTACGGTCATATTCCAAGGAAGCTGCTCTTGGGGGTAAACCTCACACATGATGCCTGAGATTTTTAGTTAATCAGATTAAATTTCATCAAATATCTATCTTAGTGTTTTTTTAGATAAATATCATAGAAACTAAATACCAAAAACTTTCTTTGATGTGAAAATAGATAAAATCCTAGGTTCTTTTATTTTTATTTTATTTTTTTACATTTTTGTAGCTTTCAATTCATATGACGATAAAGATGAGATATTTATTTGCAAAAATTATAAAACCCAAACACATATATTTTCTACATATGGAAGTTATCACATGTGATGCTAGTAAGTTTTTAGACCATGGATTACCCTCAACATTTGAGCACAATTTACCAACATAGCCTAAATCTTCAAGATACTTGAAGTGAAATGCAAAAGAAAAACGCTTTACCTACCGGGCTAGAAATCCTACCACAATCTATCCAAGAGACAAAATGGTGAGACCCCCAACACCTAGATACTAGTGGTAGGAATTCAAGCAAAGTATTGCTCAATGCAAAATGGGAATCTAAAAATTTTGTCCATAGGTAAATTTACATGTTTGCCCATGCTACCAAAGTATATTCTTCAAGATACCAAAATAATTCAAATTTGATACCAGAAAGAATAGTCAAAGTCAAGACTAAAAATAAGAAATCTCAAAGTTTCTCACTTTCATTCCTCTTTGTTATAGTATAAAGTATAAATTAAGATTATCGATTCTTGTCTATAACCATTTATAAATTATAAATTTAAATGTTCTAATTAAACATAAATTTTACAACTCCTTGTTGCAACATAGTGAGGAGCTTTACCCCTTGATTACAAAGCTTATTTACCTCCCTGATTATATAAAACTGACCGCCAGTATAAATCATATATGATTCTGAATACCATCTCTTATTTTTACACCCCTCTTTTTTAAGTACTACATGATACACGATGTAACATACATTATGAGTACATGTCTGAGGAGAAAGAAACTAATAAACTCTTCATCCTCAGCAATTCTCCTTCAACCGCTCATCAGAGCGCCCGCCGCCTCCTGAACCAGCGGCACGGTCGCATTAACAAACCGCTCCGTCTCTCTCTCCACCAACTCCCTGCATTTCTCCTCCCCTTTCCCCACCCCCATCGTCTTCACAAACCCCACAAACCTCCTCCAGTTATCCGGCTGAAACAAATCCGGTGTCATCCTCAGATATGTAAAAGCACACATGCTCTTATCCTCCCCTTCACCCACTGCGGTCCCCACGATCTGATCGTGTGCCGTCTCGTCGAACCTTGGCAGGGCGTTCTCCCCTGCCAAACCCACCCCAGCCTCCCTCGCTGCTGCTGCCACCTGCCGCACCAGCCCCTCTGGCCTGCACATGGCATCCCCGGGCTGCTCGACGTCACGCATTTCAACACAGGTGAAGTTGAAAACCGCACCGTGTCGAGCCAATAATCGGGCAATGGGCAGGTATCCATCATGGTTGCGGGTGTTGTAGTATCCGGCGGTGAGCTCAGGGGCGTGGGAGCGGGTCCCATAGTGCCAATGGATCCCGGCGACCTTTACGGAGATCTTGACATTTGCTGCGGCGAAAACAGAGGAGGCGGATGAGAGGATGTGGTCGCAGTGGTGGAGGAGCAGGTTGGAGTACCAGGTGAGGAAGAATTCACCGTAGGGGCTGTTCCAGCCACCACCGTCACGTTTGAAGAAGGGGGTGTCTTCTGGCCAGTTGTTGTAGCTGCCTGCATCTGTGGGGCCACCATTGCCCCATTCTGGCTTGCCGATGGCTTCGGCGGCAGCCTTGAGGCTGCTTAGCATGTACTGTAGGAAAATTTGTAGAACAAACTCTTTAGAATAAGATGGAGTTGGTGTACCTTTTAGTTGTTTTTCAAGGGAAGTTGGGCCCTGTTTTACCTAGCTAGTTCAGGTCAATTACCTTGTCGTAGCATTGGAAAGCTCCGATTCCAGGGAACTTCCATGTGCCGTTCAGCTCAGGATAAGACGGGTACCTAAGCTCACCGGCGGGACCCATTCCAACTTGGATCTCAATGATGGTGTTGCCCAGGTACGACTGGAACTGCTCCAAAAACGCCCGCATGAAATCAGCATAGCATTGGATCGGAGTGCGGCCTTTGAGTACAGGGAGGGCATCGCAGCCGAGAGAAACGTATTCGTAATTCCGACGGCCCTCTTGGTCTGTATACGCCAGGTCTGGATCTTTCTCCATCTCTTCGAGTACCCATCGAGGCAGCGGTATGCTGTATATGAGGAGTGAGCGCATGTTAGCGGATAATTAGCTTTCTGATGATGTTGATTGTGATTTAAAAGTTGAATATGGATATGAAAAGACTAATAACAGTATGTTGTATTCGGACCCTCCCAAGCTATTAGAGGGACTAATAGTTGAATATGAATATGAAAAGTGAGTATTAGGGAAAGACAAACTTAATGGTAAATTTATAATTGTCTGTACGATCAAGAGTTATCAACTCATAGCTCATATGTACGATCAAGAGTTATCAAGAGTCAGATGAGTAGTGTGAAACGATGGTTGTGAAACCATGTTTTGATGTTTTGAAGTGTGTTGAATGGAGCATGTGAAACCATGGTTTAGTAAACATAGGCCTACCATTGTAATTTAAAAAAGAAAACCATGGTTTAGTAAACATAGGCCCACCATTGTAATTTAAAAAAGAATTAAGGGAGGGGGGCTCAATTCGTTATTCCTTTTTAATTAAACAAAAAGAACAAAGCACTGTCTATTTTTTTTATTATAAAAATACAATTAGGGGGGAGGGCATCTCTTATTCTCCATGGCTTGGTGGGAAACCGCCGTGGGGGGAGCAGGAAGCGGCATGAGCCGCTCCCGAACGGGCCTCAACTCATGTGTATCTTTACCGTCATATACGGATCTTATACAAAAATTGGACTTTTCAATATTGGAGGGAATCCGAATCTGTGGTTAAATTTAAGAGGTCTTATAGTTTGGTTTTTCTCCTATAGATTAGGGATTAATTTGGAAAAGACAAAAGGTCATGTGATGTTTCACATGCAACTTCTGACCCCCACCGCCTGCGAGTACGATGTTGGATCCAGTTTTCAGGTTCCGTAAATCACAGGATTTGCCATGAATCAACTAAATATCCCAACGTCTTATTAGACCTTGTTTGTATATGGAGCGGGATAACTAAAAATCTATTTTTAAGTTGAGACCGAGGGATGTAAGTCCTAAATTTTAAAAATGGATATTATAAAACTTTGATTTTGATTAGATTGAAGTTGAGATAATTATAGTTATCTTAATATCGGAGCTGAGATAATTGCAGTTATCTCGACTCCAAAATGGTACAAGATAAGTTTCTTCCTATTTCTATAAATAATAATGAAAAATGTGATGGAAAAAAATCATGATAGAACTGTCGAGCTATTGCATGTCCATTCAAATTTTCATATGAATATAATAACCTTTATGAAGTATCCTTTATCAAATTCAAAAGGGTTTTCTTTAACTACTAGTGGGTCTTACTTTTTGTAAAACAAAGTATAGCTTTATTCTTTGACAAAAGAAGGCATAAATATGGAAAATGGGCGCCATTAATTTTTTTTCTATTACATGTGCATGGCGTATGCATGACTCTTAGTATATATAGAAGTAATTCCACCATTTGACAGTTGACACATTATATTCGTAGGGGGAAAAATATTGGGCAACTCAATATACCGCACGTAAAGAAATTAAATTAATTATTTTCTCATAAAAAAGAAGATTAAACGTTTAATTCCATACCTAAAAACTAAATAAGGGTTGTCATAAAAAGACGAAGAAAAAACAAGTAAAAAGGCGAAAGGAGCTAATAACTCACGTGCAAGAGTCGCCGACGTTACCGCCGCACTGATGAAAGGACATGACCGCCTGCACCTTGAGCCCGATCCTGCTGCACAACTCCGTCAGCTCCTTGTACCCTCCCCAGTTGTACTCCCCTGCCTTCTCCCTCTCCACGAGGCCCCACCAAACGTCGACCATGATCCCCTCCACCCCAGCGCTCTTCAGCGCCATCAGGCTCGCCTTCATCGCCTTCCTCCTGTTCAGTCCCCCGCTCCCCTTCACCGTGTCCAGCGGCAGCATCACGAACACCGGCACCCCCTTCGATCTCTTAAAATTGCCGCCGGCATGCTCCAGAACGGCGATCTCTGGTGGCGCCACGTCAGCACCATTGGCGAAGGCCTGGCACGAGACGCTGAGATCGGGCCTCATCGGGCTGAACGGCGGCGAAGACGATACCGGCTCCAGATCGGGCTCGCCTGGACGCTGGATCCGGCACCGGAGGCTGCTTCCCGGCTGGGCCGCCGGCTTCCATGGGGCCGCGGAGGAGGATGACGTGGCAAGGTCGGAGGGCTGATCGGCGGCGATGGGGGCGGCGTGGAGAGCTCTGATCTGGGGAGTGATGTTGAGCGACGCCATTGATGCAATTTTTGAAAGCTTGCTTTATTTTAATTTGATTGCGGTTTTGGTTATGGATTGGACATGAGACGAAGAGGGAGATGGGTTGGGGATTTATACGGATTTGGAAAGGGACACGGGGCGAGAGATCGACGGTGGTAGGAATCAACGGATGGATTTCATTGGAGAGGCAAGGGGGCGCCCGGCTTCAACGTGCTCGAGATTTGCGCGCCCCACGTGCGGGGGCGGTAACGCTGAGGACAGCCACGTGTCCTTTATCTTTTAACAGCGAGCCAGAGGAGCGCGGGATGCTACGTGGACCCGTGTCGGTTAACCGAGGGGGCGGAAGGTTCGTGCGCGGCCCAGCTGCTTGACGGTGAGCTCCTAGGACGCCAAAATGTTCATTAGGATTTGGCTCGAATGGATCATTACAATTAGATTCGGCCAAGTCTAAGATATTGATGATGTGAATTTGGTCCGAAGTGCATGGAGTTATCCCGTGGGAAAACGGTCTCAAGACAAAACCAATTTGAATTCCTCATATATCTAAAGATTTTGGTCTTCCACGGTTTCTTCGATCAGTCGGTTTCAATTTCTATACTCGTTACTTGGTAATGTGGAGAAATTATTCGGTAATACCGATGATATATTTGAACATAACAAAGGCCAAATAAAAAGAGTCGGCTCAACAATTAGAATTAAATGTATTAGGTCACCACCTTCGATGTAAGGGTGGGTTCATACTTAAGCCTCGTAATGGGATGAGCCAGAACAAAAACGTAAAGCATCACTCTTCTATAAGTGGGATCAAGCCGAACAGAACACGTAAAGCAACACACGTCTCAGTATGGGGACCCCGGGAATATTCAACCGCTATTGTTATCAGGAGGGTCTGGTAAAACTCTAAAGAGGTATGCTCATTCATCACCGCGAAGACGCTAAACTTATATGCATACCTTACTCACGGACTTGAGTATAGGCGGGACAACGCCGGAGACAGCTCTAGCATGAACTCTTTTGCAGGTTTTAGAAGTTTTATCGGTGCACTATCTCGCTACTCTCACTACAAGAAAATAGCAGATATTTCGTCGGCTAGTTTTAGCCGATGGAAAAACTTTAAAAACCGACGAAATAATAAATATTAAAAAGTTGGGTAATAAATTTTTGAATTGGTTTATTCCGTCGGTTATATCCCGGCGAAATAACACAATACTTAAATGTAGCCTCGACTTATATCGATCCCACAAATCCTATCTCTCAAAATTAAAAACCCTAAACCCCTTTCTCCGACCCCTTTCCCCCTCCTTCGATCCCTTCCTTCCGTGGCGTGGTCCAACGGCGACCGCCTTCTTCGGTAAGTCCCCCTCTCTTTCTCTCACAATCATTGTCTCCCCCCCTCTCTGTCTCTTTCACCAACTCTTTCTCTTTCTCTTTCTCTTTCTCATGTGTGAAATCTCGTCCCCTTCATAGCCGACCCAGTCAACCTGCAACCATCGCTGATCCTTGAGTTCGCCGCTGATCTCTGTCGGATAGCCTGTGAGTCTCGAATTTCTTTTCATGCTATTTTTCATTGTATTAATTTGGCATGAATTGAGAATAAAATATGGTTAGGAATCGGAATGTATATGATTGTGAATATTGTGGATTTCATTTGGGGATTGTTTGATAGAGAATTGAGTTGGTTTGAACTGAAAATCTAGAATTGTTTAAATTTGTGAATATTCGATCTTCGAATCGATTTTGGATTGAATTGTGATTGTCAACGTGTATAGAAATAACGTAGAGTTTGTAGGCAAAATGCCTAACATTCCAAATAAAGTTGAGGTGTTGTCGACATTTTCAGGAATTTCGGGCGGCAATTACGGAATTTCATAAGTCTTTAATTGCTTAGTGATGAAGTTTCTCACTCATGTTGGTGATGATGTGAGAATTGAGTTGGATTTTGGTGATGACATTGACGATTGTGATGATGATGAAGTGGTCTGAATGAATATGGATTTGGCTTGACGAGTTTTACTCGATTTTAGGATTTCGGAAACTTAGAATTATTGATGTGAAAGCTTGAACTTCAAAACCATAAGTTACAATGAAAACCTTAAAAAACATATTATCATCGAGGATCTCACAATAAAAAAACATATTATCCTAAACTTGATGTGAAACCAAAATAATAATTTAAAACCTAAACCCTTAATTGCAATGAAAAAACCTTGAACATCAAAATAACACGAAAATTTTATAATATTAAGTGTATGAAACTCGATGATAATATGAAATTTACTTATTATCATCGAAGATCTCACATTCAAAAAATTGAAATGCGTCTTAAAACCCGTCTATCAGTTATATACGCAATGATTTCCATCGTCACATAGAACTACATAATGCTTGCCAAAACTAAGCGTTTAATCGTTTGTTTCTGCAACCGTCATGGAGAGAACTGGTCATACTATAACTGATAGATTTGTCCATTGTGGACATGTTAAGAATTTATAACGCAAACATATCCTGTATTTGTGTTTTCATTCGTTTTAAGATTAGTTTCGTCGACACCTTTTCGCCGGTTCTCCGCATACAAATATAGAGAGGATGATCGTATTCGGCATTGAAATGATTATCATCCCTTATATTGCAGTGTATTTAGGGAACAACGAGGAGGTACTGCCGAAATTTTCTCGAAACGAATGAAAGTACAAACATATAGGTGTGTGTGTTATAAATTCTTACTGGGATAGAAGCCTTACTCCCGACAGCCGATATAATAAATTGATAGATCAAACTGAAACATTAAACCTTAATTAAAGTAATAAAATAAATGGCTAATTACGTAATACATAATGATAGAAATCGGAGAGTAATGGATAGAAGTTGGATAAAAGTGTTTAAATTTAGTGATGAATACAAGATCGGTTTCGAAGAGTTAATGGAATTTGCATTGAGAGATCGATCCCTTGAAGAAATGATTTCGTGTCCGTGTAAACAATGCAATAACGGCTACGACCGCCATCGGGATATAGTGTACGACCATTTACTGAAGAATAAGATTTCGCATGGGTATACAAAATGGACATACCATGGAGAAGCAGCACCGATAGTCGACATATCTACGAGTCGTTGGATTAGGCTAAATGATTCTCGTCGTACGAATTTTAGGGACACGGGTTTGAATAGCATGTTGGACGAGCTCCGAATTGGCATGCATTCTGATCCTAACATTGTTCCCGAATCTAATGTAGGAGACGATATCCGCAGTCTCCCTGATGCAGAATTGGCGAAATATATTAAGTTTATGGATGATGCGAATATACCATTTTTTGATGGCGTAAATATCTCTAAGTTGGGATGGATTGTCAAAAGTTTCATCTCAAATGCTAGAATAATTGGATTAACAAGTCTTTTGATCAGTTCCTTGAGGTGAAAAGGGCGGCTTACTCTAAAATCTTATTGCCAGAAAATTTCATAGAGATAAATGAGATCTTAAAGGATATGGGTTTCAGTTATGAGAAAATGGACTCGTGTCCGAACGATTGCATATTATACTGGATAGAGGAGGATAAGAAGTTAGATAACTGTAAAATTTGCAGCTTATCTAAGTGGATCGTTTCTCGAAGGGACAATGGTGAAGATGAATCTACACTCGATACTCCTAAACAGATTCCAATAAAGGTTTTGCAATACTTCTCAATCAAGCAAAGACTTTGTCGATTATTTCTGTCAACCAAAACTGTTGGGAGCATGTCATGGCATACAAATGATCTCATTAAGGACAGAATCCTGCAGCATCCAGCCGATGGTGAAGAGTGGAAACGCTTTGATGCTCTGTACAAAGATTTTACTGCAGATGCCCATAATGTGAGGCTTGGTTTATCTGTAGATGGTATGGAGCCGTTTAGCCAAATCACAGTATATGGCCCGTTACTCTTATTGTTTATAACCCATCTTTATGGATGGGTATGAAATATTCTTACACACAGATATCCTTATTGATCCCCGAAAGTACCTCTCCTTCAAATAATATCGATGTATACGTAATGCCATTAATTGAGCAGCTGAAGGAATTATGGGAGCCAGGTATACAGGTATACGATTCCTTCAAGAAGCAAACATTTACATTTTGTGCGGCGCTCTTGTGGACAATCAACAGATATAGATTTCACACACAAGATAGAGATGCATGTAGAAAATTCCAAAACTGCGGTGTTTTTTTTTACTTCAACCACAACAAGTTACGCACCGTTTAGAGATATCAATCCAACTACGGGTCAACTTGGCTATTACGGTGTGCTGCAAAATATACTGCAGGTACGTTATCGTGCACACAAAGTTATCGTATTCAAATGTATGTGGTATGATATCAAGACAGATGGACGAGGATACAAAGTAGAAAACGGGCTATTCCGACTGAATTTTGAGAAACTCGCGTTCACGAATGAGCATTACATATTAGTGAGTCAAGGACGTCAGTGTTTTTATGTCGAGGACCTTGAGGATGTTGTTTGGCATGTCACTATCAACACAAATCCATGAGATTATTTTAACATGAGAAATCCTGATAAAAATCTTGAAATTAGCTGCCTAAGCACGCTAGTAACACCGTTACAAGACCTGATTATGGATTCAGACGATGTTAGCTTTTGTAGAGCTGACATCGATCCGGAGATTATTGACAGATCATCAAGATCAGCTGCCCGTAGACGAAAACGATCAACACGTGAACTGTTACAAAACTCAACGAGTGAGAATGGTGCTACAAAGGATGCTGATTAACACTAGCTTTTGTATCGCACTTTTATTTCTCGTCTTCTTTATTTACATGTGGCTTTCAGATATCCAGAGTTTATTTTATGTATTGAATATTTTGAATGTGATTAGCTTAATTTCATTTACAACTATTTAATTTTACTTAACCGTTGTTTGAATTTGTTATTGTATATGTATGTTGCATTAGTTATTTTTTCAAGAGATGGTATCCAGTTCTTGCCATGGTTGTGGACGGCCCGAGGGGGAGGTAGCATCCACATCCTCCGGTTCCGTGGGCCGGGACCGGGATCGGGGTCTTGAGAAAAAGAGGCCCACAGAGGCAAAGAAAATATGGTTCTACGGTCGAGACGGCTCGACTATCGATTTGCACATGTCGGCGAACTGGGACCTCGTTGAACCCAAGGCGAAGGACCTAAAGTTATTCTGTGCATAGATATGCAATAATAATAAACACATGCAGCACGTCGTGAAAGAGTGTTCCAGATACGTGGCGGTGGACTGGACATCGGCAGCTTTGGAGGCCAAGAAACAAACAGTCTTAGATGAGATTTTGGTAAGATTATTTTATTAAGTCATCATTTATTACTTTTGTATATATATTTGACGCTAATATATCATCGGTGTTTCTTTGTAGGCGCTCTTTTCCATAGTGTGGTGGGTCGACAGCTCTTCCGTATCTCTGCACGTCATCAGAGGCCGACTATTTATATACATGTCGGGGAGTTAGCATGATCACAAACACTGAGTCCACAGGAAATGGAAGAAGGTCGACACTGATGAGGCAAAATTGGCAGTGAAGCTCGCCAATTGGTTGGACAAGTATTGGGCTGCCATGATTGATCATTTTGGATTGCCTAAGTTCTTGATACGTAGATCGCTGATAACTGTGATAGTTTTAAACGTTAATCCTAAATGTTTGGCTCGGAAATGTTAAATCATTTCTAAATGGCAGGCTAGGAGCCTGTGGGGGGCAGCGGCGCAGAGTCGTAACACTGATTATTAGTTGGGCGAAGAGATGAACTCCTCCCAATGTAGTGTTGCTCATGTAAGTTGACAAATCAAAATATTATGAATTTATCAACTTTCTAAACTTTCGGCAGAAATTAAATTTTTGTCTAAATTACAGGCAAGACGAACGGGAGAGATGCCCGGTTGCGTAGAGCTTTACGGTATAGAGTTTGCGCGTACCTCCAGCTGTCCTACCTTACAGCAGACGACTGAGCATTATGTAAGTATGCTCACTCACGATTTATTGTAGTTATTTAAATTACTTAATATCTTTTTCAATAATTGACTTAATGTGATTTCTTGCATGAACGGATGAACCGCGAGATTGAGCAGCGGACGATTGTGTTTATCGAGAAGCACGGTCAATCCCCTTCGGACGTAGAGCTTCATGCGATCAACGAGGACATCATCCAGCAGCACAATCCGGACCGACACAGAAGAGTTCACTTGAGCGGTCAAGGCATATTGCTTACGGTATATCATGTCCATCGTGGTCTAGAGTTGCATCCTCCTTGCGTACGCCGGAGAATATTGATCTAGGAGCTCGAGCACCCTACGGCACCCATGCCCCGGCTCTCTTTTTGTCCACTGCGGCACCAGCTCCCTATCCGTCCACGCCAATATACCATGCAGATGGCTCTCCTCAGACTTCAGCGGGTGATCAAGCACGCATATTACCCCTTCTTTCTCTGATCGCGTGTCGGTTTCGAATTCATAGAGGACGTTGACCAGAGCATAAGCCATTGCCGATATTGAGGCGATGACAATTATGATCCATCAGCTGGTGCTTTAAATCCAAAAAATACCGGCTGTAATTTTAGTTAATAATATTTCGTTTCAATAGAACTTTTATATAGTTTAATATCGTGAACATCATATTGCCAATTTTCGTTTCAATATAAATTTCATATAGTTTATTATCATGAATATTATATACATTTCATATCGTAACATCTCAAATATATATGATATCATATCATATCGTGAATATCATATCTATATCATATCATGAATATCATATCTATATGATATCGTGAATATCATATCTATATTATATCATGAATATCATATACATATCGTGAATAACATATTTATATCATACCATGAATATTATATCTAAATCGTGAATAACTTCTCGTTAAGAACATTATTGAAGCTGCTCGATTTCCCTTAAAATATTGTTACAAAATAGTTTATCGTCATGAATAACATATCTATATCATACTGTGAATTCGTAAAGTTAATATTTTGTCTGTTGATAACACTGTAGGAGCTGCTCGATTTCACTCGGCATCCTCCGGCCTTCGACGGCGACATCCCCCAATGGGTAGATTACGCATACTTGTTCTTGATCGTCGCTTTTTGCAAATTCCAAATGTAATTGAATTGTGTTGTAAATTAATGGAATATAATGGATTTGATATTTTTTTTGATTTGTTTTGATTTTGTGACAATTTGGATGAATATATATATTGGTTTCATGGTGATTTGAAAGGATATATTGGTTTTGTGGCAATTTGTCATGAATTGAATTATGACTATGATGAATATATATTTTTGATATCATTATATTATATTGTATGTGTATTGATCTATTGAAACGGCTCTAAATTAGAATATTCTCTCTCTGTTTTTTCATTTTTTTGTCAGGCCAGAACCGACAGAATAAGTGAGCATCTGACGAAACAGATTTATATAGCCGACGAAATAAGTGAGAAATCCGGATGATTCTGGGTTAAAATTTCCCAATTTTGCAACATTTTTCCGCCGGTTATCAACCGACGTAATAATGTACCCGACGGAATAAATATTGATCCCGATGAAATACATTCTATTACGTCGCAATTTTATCCGTCGAAATAAACCCGACGAAACATATTTATTTCGTCGGGCAATTGATTTTCCCGTCGGCGGATACTCGACAAATTAAGCCTTGATTTCTTGAAGTGTCTCTCTTTAACTCGATCTTTCCGGTGTTGGCCATCTTTTGCTCACATCAACCAGATTTGATGCATCTGGACAAAAGGGTGGAAGGGATAGAAGTTTTTAGGCATTCTTCCGAAACTAGAAGGCCTATGGTTATTTTTCTCTCTCATGGCCTCTGCACATTCAGCCGGCACAGAAAAAAGTTTTCCTTAAAGGCCTGTTTGGTTGCAGGATTATGGAATCTGAACCGTTTATTTTAACCCCTAATTTTAAGTAGCGGTTAAAATAAACAGTTCAGATTTAACCGTTACTGAAAAGATAGGTTAAAATATTTAACCACAACTTAAAGGAGCGGTTCATATTATATAAAAGAGAAAACTGCGGTTTAGGGTTTTGAGATCGAAATTGGACGATTTTTGCTATCATTTGAACTGGGATTCTTACTGGGTATTCTTTTGATTCTTAGAGCAATTTCTTAAGGTAAATTAATTACTTTAATTACTATAAGTTTTGTTATTTATTTAGGGTTATTTGTTAGGGTTTTCAGATATAAAATTGGGTGTTTTTTTCATGTGTTTTAAATTGCGATGGTTGCTTGGTATTCTATCGTTTCTTGGATTGATTTTATAATATAAATCAATCAGTTCTATTGTTTACTTCCATTACTATTCCTTCGTTTTCTTCTAATTCAGAGATAGTCCACTGATATGCTAGATTGATAGACATGATAGTGTATGTAAATGCAGAAATAAAAAATATATTATTATCACTTCGAAAAACCTTGTTGAGGAAGACGTAGACGTCCTGTGCCGTAAAATAAGGTTCAAAAGTCAAGATGTGATATATTCTGTAACCGCTTGAAAAAAAATTACTTATGCAGCGGTTTGCTTTTGATTTTAACAACTATTTTAAGTAAATGTTAAATAACAACTGTTAGATTTAAGCGTTACCTTAAGTAGCGGTTAGCTCTGAATGGTTCTGATTTGTTGGATAAATTAACTTTTGATTTTATACGCTACTTTAAGTATAGGTTAAATAAAAAACGTTAAATTTAACCGCTACTTAAAGCAGCGGTTAACTATAAATGGTTCAGATTTGTTGTATAATTTTTTATCCAACGTTGATGAATAGATTAACTATAAACCGTTACTTTAAGTATAGGTTAAATAAAAACTGTTAGATTTAACCGCTATATAAACTAGCGGCTAACTATAAACGGTTCTGATTTGGTGTATAATTTTTTATCCAGCGTTGATATTAACTGTTACTTTATGTTGCAGTTTAACAACAACCGGTAGGTTTTAACCCTTTCTTTAAGAAACGGTTAGGTTTGAACGGTCCTGATTTGTTGGATAAATTTTTTCTCCCAACGTTGTACCTGAGACCGAATCCTATTAATATTAGGACCTGTTCGAGAGAGCGGCGCCCGTCGCTCTCCTAAGCGTCACCTCGCTCCCCGTTCGGAGGGAGAGGCGAGCTTTTCCCACCATTCAATATGCGGTAGAGAAGATGTTTGATGATGCTCGATATCGGTAATCTCCCAGATTAGGACACGTGGCAGATGACGTGTCCCAGGGCTCACAAGAAAGGACCTACAGTGGCCGACCAGACCACTCCTGTGCCCGTCCTACAGGCAAAACGCTGGCTCACCTCCGAGCCCCCAGCACAATTGGCCTCCTATGCCTCACAGCTCGTCTCCGAGCTATCATAGGCCCGAGCCTCCTCGGCCCTCTCAGCTCGCCTCCGGGCTCGAGCAGAACCAAGATACCTCGGCTCTCCCGCTCCTCCGGGCGAGGTCATCTTCCTCGGTCTCATCGGCCGACCAACAACACCGCTTGCAGGCGTAAACGCCATCCCGTGAATCTCGCCATGCGCGAGATCTCTGCCGGCCACATCCCACGTTCCATGCCACCACGATCCCCCATTAACAAGCCTATCTCGCCATTAGTGGGAGGTCCCGCTCATCACGCGGGCGTGACGTCGAGAGCGTAACGGCCGGCGTGATTCTCCTGCCTGCCTCGCTTGCTGCCACCGCTATATAAACCCTTCCTTCAGACGGTCCAGGTAAGCCATTTTTACTCAACTAAGCCATTACTCTGCTCGGATCTCTAGTCTAACTTGACCGTCGGAGGGTCCTCAGTGGTACAACCACCCCGGGACTTCCTTGCAGGTAGCTCGGCAACCACAACCTCAAACCCATTGAGATCCACACGCTTCAGGAGCGACAGCCTCCAGATCTAATCTTAGCTACCCATCGCCGCTATCAGCAGATCAACGGAAGGTAACATCTTGGCGCGATCCAGGTCACGTCAGCTGGCGCCGTCTGTGGGAATCCCTCGACTCCACAAAAACAAAAGTTCACTTTCCAATCTCAATCCAATGGCGAGTGATCATCACGACGATCCAAGCACCAGCCATCGCCTCCCCCTCAATGGAGGCGCGGACGAACCTCCTCCGCCGAATGCCATCAACGTCCTTGCCGGCCGGATAGACCGACTCGCGTCCATCGTGGAAGCACTCGTCCGTGTCCAAACGGCAGGGCAAGATCACCAAGTCGCCGCTCTCCCGCCTCGGGACCAGGGGGAGAGAAGACTCCGTCCGCGTCGGCACTGCCGACCACAGTGTCGCTACCTCCCACGGCCGCAGATCTTTCAGGCCAATACGTTTTGAGGCCCGCTGGGCGTCCCACAGTTCGACACCAAGGTCCTTCGCTAGAGCATCTCGTCCTGGGATCCTCCGCGCGCCCGTCCCTCCCGAGGAGATGTCTGTCAGCTCGCCTGTTACCAGGCATGACCGACGCCCCCTCCCTCGACGGGGTCGCGCGGACGGGGGATCTAAGGAACCTCATTGAGAGGAACCGGAGCCGCGGCCAGACGCAGGCCTCCAACAGCAGAGGCCTGGGATCAGAATGCGCCGAGTCGTCGGGGTACCATGGCCGACTCGACGACCTCGAGAAGAAGATCGAGAGTCTGCATCGGGAAGGTCACCGTTCGAGCGACGGGGCTAAGTATGCCGCCGACTCGCTCACAAAACCGTTCATCGAGGAGCTGCTCGCCGTCCACGTCTCCTCCCGCAACAAGCCCCTAAAGGTCTCCCTCATCGACGACAAATCTGACCCGAAGGACCACTTGGGTGCATTCACCGCGGGAATGAGCTTCCAAGACCACTCCGATGCCGCCCAGTGCCGAGTTTTCCCGGCCACTCTCATCCGCTCCGGGCGAGACTGGTTCCGAGGACTCGAGCCGCGCTCGATCTTAACCTTCGACGAGCTGGCCACACAATTCCTCGGCCACTTCATTGGGAACAGACGGCAGAAGCGCACAGTGGACCATCTCTTCACGATCAAGAGCGGAGACAAGGAGACGTTCAAAGCATACGTCACCCGCTTCTACAACGCCCTTCTCGAGGTGCCAAAGCACCGGGACAAGACGGTCATCACGGCTCTGAGGTCTGGTCTTAGGCACAAGGAGTGGTTGCACTCTTTTGCATTAGCGCAACCTAAGACCATGGCTGAGGTAAAGGCCTGGACCGAGCGTGAGCTCCAGCTCGAATCCGAGGTAAATGCAAATCTCCCCCGGGTAGAGCAAACCGACCAAAAGAAGAGGGCAAGAGAAGAGAGAAGGGGACCTGAGCAGCAAAAACCCTATCTCCCAAAGTTCTAGGAGTATACCCCGCTCAACGTCTCCCAGACGGTGCTACTAGAGGAGGCCAAGGGTGAGGGGTTCTTCAAGCTTCCTCCGGTCCCGCGAATGGCCTCAAAGCGAACCCGGGGCCCCTACTGCGGCTTTCATAGGTCGCTGGGCCACTCAACGGAGGGCTGCAAACAACTCCGAGACTATATTGAAGAGCTCATCAGTTCGGGGCACCTCGCAGCGTACTTAAGGGACAAGCGGCAAGCTGATCGCAAGCAGGAGCAGCGTCGTCCTCCCGCCGAGCTGACCATCGGCCAGATCATGGTAATGTCTACAGAGGATACGCCTGGTACCCACGAAGCTCGGTACCCTGTGCCGGGCATAGATACCAACAGATATCCGGGGGGCTCGAGCAGCACGAATAAGAACATCTACTAGCATGTATTTTCTGTTCATAGCAATGTACATCTTTCTTGAGATCTTTTGTTTATATAATAAAGGGATCAATAGAGCATTGCAGAAAAGAAAAAGAACTTTATTCATTCAAGAGGTACTATAAGCTCCTCAGCCGTACATAAAAATGAAAGAAAATTACAATAGCGGGGGAACAGGGTGCAGAGAACACTACTCGTGGTACTCTGACGATATTTCCGCCAGCCGAGCCCTCGCAGCATCCAGCCTCTGCCTTCGATCCCCCCCGCGAGCGTCGACATCGTGCCTCAATTGGTAGCACTCACGGACGAGCGCTTCCGAGCGGTCTAGCCGACTCGCAGAGATCAGGCCGAAGCGCCTCAGAGACCTCAGCTTGCCAATGGCCTCGTCTTTCAGCTGCTCGGATAGGGGTTGAAGAGCCCCGGCGACGCCCTCCAGATGGAGTACATCAACAGCTGAAGTAGGGAGGAGTGCCGGGGGAGCAATTGGCCGAAATGATCCTCGATCCGGCCTATCACCAGCTGCACCGTGTCATCAGTGCAGTACTGATCATAGAGATACACGTCCTCGAAGCTTATGATCTCGGGGATGGTGAATGGGAAGTCCTCCATTCTTGCGTTTTGGGTGTGGGGAAAGGAGTCATCAACAATCCATCCATTTCATAGCCCATAACGCCCTCGGGGTTCAACGGTCGCCCGCAACTGTGCCGCCATGCGGCAAACACCGCGCAGCTCGATGCGAAATCAAAACGACGCGACTCTGGCACTTCGTCTCCTCCACGCGTTCGTGGCGCGTGTCAATCGCGGCTGTCCATCTTCCCGAAGCCCTCACCAAGAGGCAGCCCAGCAGCTACCCTGCTCGGCTATCCCTGACAGGTAGCTCGCCTACCCCACAACGTCGGGGATCCAATCCCTCACTATGAGGCGACCGAGCAGTTTCACTACTTGGTTCATCCTTGGTAGGCCCCCCACGGCCCCTCAAGCGCCAAGGATCAAAGAACTCACCAAGAGGCAGCCCAGCAGCTACCCTGCTCGGCTATCCCTGGCTGGTAGCTTCCTTACCCCACAACGCTAGGGATCAAAGCCCTCACCAAGAGGCAGCCCGGCAGCTACCCTGCTCGGCTATCCCTGGCTGGTAGCTTCCCTACCCCACAACGCCAGGGATCAAAGCCCTCACCAAGAGGTAGCCCTGCAGCTACCCTACTCGGTTATCCCTGGCCGGTAGCTCCTCCACCACACAGCGCCAGGGATCAAAGCCCTCACCAAGAGGCAGCCGAGCTGCTACCCTACTCAGCTATCCCTGGCCGGTAGCTCCCCTACCTCACAACGCCAGGAATCAAAGCCCTCACCAAGAGGCAGCCGAGCGGCTACCCCGCTCGGCTATCCCTGGCCAGTAGCTCCCCTACCTCACAACACCGGGGATCAAAGCCCTCACCAAGAGGCAGCCGAGCGGCTACCCTGCTCGGCTATCCCTGGCCGGTAGCTCCCTTACCTCACAACGTCAGGGATCAAAGCTCTCGCCAAGAGGCACCGGGCAGCAACCCTGCTCGGCCATCCTTATGGACAAAAAGCCCTCGCCAAGAGGCACCGGACAGTAACCCTGCTCGGCCATCCATAGTAGGCCACTTACGGCCCCTCCTGCGCTAAGGATGAAAAGCCCTCGCAAGAGGCAACCAAACCCGCCTTTGTTCGGTTATCCCTAGCTGGTAGCTCCCTACCCCAACAAACCAGGGATCAAAATCTTCATAGAGGCAACTGGACCCGCCCTTGTTCGGTTATCCCTGGCTGGTAGCCCTTACCAAACCAGGGGTCAAAGCCCTCGCCAAGAGGCACCGGGCAGTAACCCTGCTCGGCCCGTCCTTAAGGATCAAACCCTCGCAAGAGGCAACCGGGCCCGCCCTTGCTCGATTATCCCTGGCTGGTAGCTCCCTACCCCAACAAACCTGGGATCAAAGCTCTCGCCAAGAGGCACCGAGCAGCTACCCTGCTCGGCCATCCTTAGTAGGCCACTCACGGCCCCTCCCGCGCTAAGGATCAAAGCCCTCGCCAAGAGGCACTGAGCAGCTACCCTGCTCGGCCATCCTTAATAGGCCACTCACGGCCCCTCCCGTGCTAAAAATCAAAGCCCTCGCCAAAAGGCACCGAGCAGCTACCCTGCTCGGCCCCGTCCTTAGTAGGCCCCTCACGGCCCCACCCGCGCTAAAGATCAAAGCCCTCGCCAAGAGGCACCGAGCAGCTACCCTGCTAGGCCCAATCCTTAATAGGCCCCTCATGGCCCCTCCCGCGCTAAGGATCAAAGCCCTTGCCAAGAGGCACCGAGCAGCTACCATGCTCGGCCCAATCCTTAATAGGCCACTCACGGCCCCTCCCGCGCTAAGAATCTATGCCATCGCCATGAGGCACCGAGCAGCTACCCTGCTCGGCACCATCCTTACTAGGCCACTCACGGTCCTTCCAACAACTAAGGAACATCAACTCAACAAGAGGCATCCGGTCTATCAACGTTTGAGCGATCTCCGTATCGACTTCGGGGCCATGGAGATACCGTCTTTCCGCCGGTCCTCGCAAACTCGGCAAGTGATCAGATTCAAGTCGACGAGTAATCGCTAGACGAGGAACATGCCGAACATAAAAGCAGCGCTGTGCGAATACAATTGTTTAGCAACAAAAGGAAGTACAAAGCACAAACACTGCTGCGAAAATAAAAAATCTTTATTCAAAAAGCCAAGAGTCTTTACAAGGGTATTATGGGCTCCCCAGCCTTACAAAAATGCCCGAAGGCCTACAAAATACCCGATGCGACAAAAGAAAAGACAAAGAAAAGATGAGGGGCTTCAGGCCCATGGCCGGGCGTGATATCGATGAGCTCGACGTCCACCACGACTGGGGATGCGTCCGTCACAGGAGCCTCGGCGTCGCCATCGCCGAGAGTCCCTTCCCCGGCAGTGCTCCCGGGGGCATTCCCCTGCTCGTCATCCCTGCGGGGATATTCTGCTCGGAGCTCTTCATCAGCAAACTCCGGCACCCGGGCCTTGACGGCGTCGAGAGCCTCGTGCCAGATGAGGGTGGTGGCCGAGGCTAGGACGATGTAGAACTGCTCCGACTTCTGGAAGTTCTCCATCGCCTCCGCCGCCTTAAGGTTGGCTCTCTTCGCTGCCTCTACCGCAGCCCCCAACTCCTTTCGGAGGGTGCTCACTGACTTCTTCATGGTGTCGATGATCACCTCGGAGCCCTCAAGCTTGGCCTCAGCGACCTGGGCAGCCTCGCGGAACCTGGCCACCTCTTGCTTCGAGGCCGCCGCCTCCTGCCTCCCGGCAACCACCTCGTCCTCGAGGGCAGCGACCCTCGCTATCGCCGCTTCCAGCTCCCGCTTCGAGCTCTCCCCCAGCGAGGAGAGCTCGCCCGCGGCTCGCATCGCTGGGGATATCGCCTCCTCCTCCATCCGGGCGACGATAGCTACGTGCTGGAGGACTTGAAGAAATCGGAGGGGGGTCAGAAAGAAAAAGGGACACCAAATCTCCCAAGTAATGAGACGATATACGAGCGCTAACCTGTAGGGCCTCTTGGGCGATGGACGCCATTTGTGCCTTCGGCGTCCCCCCAGCGACCCGGCCCCCGGTCGACCTCTCTATGTCGTGCAGCAAGCTGTCAGCGACGGAAAGCCCCGAGGGCACCTCAAAGCGGAGCTCCCCCTCATCCACCAAGATCGGAGAGGCCGGGGTCTGCGGAACTACTCGGGGGAACCTCTTGAGAGACGACGGCGGAGAGCTTGTCTCCACCTCCGAAGCTAGGGCATCCTCTCCCCGAGCCTTTTTTCTGCTCGGCACCTGGCTGGGCCCCGGGGCTCGATCCGCACTCGAGCGCTGGGACGGGACGACCGCTGGGGAAGCTGGGACCGCCGTCTGACGGGAAGAGCTGGCCCCTCCAGCCTTCAACCCCTTCTTCGGCTTGCGCATGGATGCTCGGAGGAGGTCTACGTCCATGGTTTCTGCACAAGGCAAGATATAATGGAGTCAGCGACACAAACAAAGTAAAAAGAAATACAAGCTCCTAACTTACCGACGAACTGGGCGGGGCTGAGCCCGGCCCAACTGAGGGCCCGCTCAGAAAGCAGCACATCAACCCGAGGAATAGGTTCCCACGCCGCCACTCTCGCCGCGTCGGGGTCATTGGACGGATTTCCCTACCAATACCTATCCCTAGACCACTGGACGGGTACGGGCCAGCCCTCACTCTCTGGCGACCCGACGAAGAAAAACTTCTTCTTCCAATCATGGATGGAAGAAGACAGGACGACAACTCCTGACCCGGCTACACCCCCCCGCTGCTTCCTAAAGGAGAGGTAAACCCACCTCGGTTCGCCCGCGCGAGTCCCGGGGTGACTTTTGTAAATAAGGGAGGAGGCAAGGATGGACAGACTAAAGGGGATCGTCTGCAGCTTCAACTGGATCAAGAACCCAAGGAGAATCCTCCAGGAGTTCGGCACTAGCTGGCCCGGGGCTAACCCAAAGTAATTTAACGCAGCTACAACCTCGGGAGAGAAAGGCAGGCGCATTCCAGCCCAAAGAGCTTTCAGGTACAAGGCGATCTCTCTACCTCTCACCTGATCTGCCCTCTCTCCTTCCCCGGCCAATCGTAGCGTGTAACCGGAGGGAATATGGAAACAAGCCCGAGCGGTGACAAGCTCGTCCTCATATCTTATTGAGGACGACGCACTAGGGGCGTCCGCCGCCACCGCTCTAGAAACCGCCCCAGACGCGCGATCCCGAGAAGAGGATCTGACCCCAACTTCCTGAAGGGGCTCCAACCCGGGGGAAGAATCCCTAGTATCTACCCCTACGGCATCTACAAACTCCTCAAAGTAAAATATCTAACCTGATGGGAGGAAATCCTCGAGAAGAGAAAACGCTGAGATCCGACCTAAAAGGGAAAGCGCCGAGCTAACAAGACTCAGAATGAGAAAAGTGGGAAGAGGGAGAGACCCGGAATCAGGCCTCCCCTTGATTTATACAGCCGGTGTCCTTATCCAGCGGTGACGGTCGACTCCCGCCAAAACGATCAGTACACTCGACGGCCACGATCACTCCACCTGTTGCAAGCGCATTGGCAGCATCCCATCGGACGCCAGAAGCCTGCGGCACGTCACATCAGCCAACCGGCACCCAACACGTGGCCTGTCGCTTCAGCAAAAGGGCACATGATCCGACACACCCTCTTTAATATGGAGATCCCGCCCTGATCTGCTGACATCACCCGGAAAAACAACCGATCGCCCAGGGACACGCCCGACGATATCTTCGAAAAGAAGCCCACCTCGGGTGATCCGGCAAACCACTCTCGACTCGACCCGTCAGCTGGTCGGAACGAGAGTGGGGGGATAATGATGATGCTCGATATCGGTGATCTCCCAGATCAGGACACGTGGCAGATGATGTGTCTCAGGGCTCACAAGAAAGGACCTACAGTGGCCGACCAGACCACTCCTGTGCCCGTCCTACAAGAAAACGCTGGCTCACCTCCGAGCCCCCAGCACAATTGGCCTCCTCGGCCGCACAGCTCGTCTCCGAGCTATCACAGGCATGAGCCTTCTCGGCCCTCTCAGCTCGCCTCCGGGCTCGAGCAGAACCAAGATACCTCGGCTCTCCCGCTTCTCCGGGAGCTCTCCTGCCGAGATCATCTTTCTCTGTCTCATCGGCCGACCAACATCACCGCTTGCAGGCGTAACCGCCATCCCGCGAATCTCGCCATGCGTGAGATCTCCGCCGGCCACATCCCACGTTCTACGCCACCGCGATCCCCCATTAACGAGCTTGTCTCGCCATTAATGGGAGGTTCCTCTCATCACGCGAGCGTGACGTCGGGAGCGTAACGGCCAGCGTGATTCTCGCGCCTGCCTCGCCTGTTGCCACCGCTATATAAACCCCTCCTTCAGACGGTCCAGGTAAGCCATTTTTACTCAACTAAGCCGTTACTCTGCTCGGATGTCTAATCTAACTTGACCGTCGGAGGGTCCTCGGTGGTACAACCACCCCGGGACTTTCTTGCAGGTAGCTCGGCAACCACAACCTCAAACCCATTGAGATCCACACGCTTCAGGAGTGACAGCCTCCAGATCCAATCTTAGCCACCCATTGCCGCCATCAGCAGATCAACGGAAGGTAACATTTTGGCGCAATCCAGGTCGCGTCAATGGTGGATCCCTTAAAAAATTTGTTTTAATTATAAAGAGGACGATGATGTTGGGCTCTCTTTAAAAAAAAATTAAATGGCAACCCCATTACTTTATTTTTTAATATATTAAATTTTTCAAAAATATATATTTACAAAAATATGGTTTCACACCACCCATCCGAACAACAACAACAACAACAACAACTGAGCCTTTTATCCCAAGCATATGGGGTAGGCTATATGAACCAACATGAGAATCACGCCGGGTCCAGCACATGAATCCTCCACCTTCACTCACACCTATCGAACAATATACTTTCATTGAGTCCTTTGGCAACCATATCGTTTCGTATCACCTCCGTCCATGTTTTCTTCGGTCTCCCTTTTGCCTTTTTGCCATTACCCATATCGAGAGTATCTATTCGTCGAATCGGTGCTTCCATAGGTCTGCGCCGTACGTGACCAAACTATCTTAGCCGGTTTTCCCGTATCTTCTCCTCCACAGGTGCTACACCAACTTTTGCACGAATATCCTCATTTCGCACCTTATCTTTTCTAGTGTTACCGTACATCCAACGAAGCATGCGCATCTCCGCTACGTGCATCTTCTGTGTATGATGTTTTTTAGGAGCCCAGCATTCTGTACCATATAATAAGGAAGGCCGAATAGCGCTCCGATAAAACTTCCCTTTCAATTTTAACGGAAAGTTACGATCACACAAAATCCCTGTTGCACTCCTCCATTTCAACCAACCAGCTTGGATACTTTGATTAACATCACTATCGATCTCCCCATTCTTTTGGATGATGAAACCTAGATATCTAAACTGGTCGCTCGGTGATATCTCTTGCCCTTCCAATGTTATACCAATATGGTTTTGACTTCTCTGGTTACTAAATTTGCAATGCATATATGCTGTCTTGGACCTGCTCAATCTGAATTCCAGAGATTCCAATGTTTGCCTCAATAATTCCAATTTGGCATTAACCCCTGCTTTCGTCTCATTTACTAAAACAATATCATCAGCGAATAGCATACACCAAGGTACCTCATCTTGGATAGTTCTAGTAAGTTCATCCATCACGATGGTAAACAAGAATGGACTTAATGCAGATCCTTGATGTAAACCAATTATAATCGGAAAATCACTCGTTAAGACACCGCAGGTTCTGACATTTGCCACTACTCCATCGTACATATCCTTGATTATGTCAATATATTTGACGGGGACCCCCTTCTTCATCATTGTCCCCCATAATACCTTTCTAGGTATCTTGTCGTACGCTTTTTCTAAATCAATAAATATCATATGCAAATCTTTTCTCCTCTCTCGAAAACACTCGACAAGTTGACGAAGCAAATGAATAGCCTCTGTCGTCGATCGTCCAGGCATGAACCCAAACTGGTTCTCTGTTATCTTAATATCCTTCCTTAGCCTGTGTTCAATCACTCTCTCTCAAAGTTTCATGGTGTGACACATAAGTTTTATTCCACGGTAGTTTGAGCAATTTTGAATGTCATCCTTATTCTTGTAGATAGCTACAAGGATACTTTTCCTCCACTCATTTGGTATCTTTTTTGTCTGCCAAATCTTATTAAACAGATCCGTCAGCCATTTAATGCCTATTTCTCCTAAGCATCTCCAAATCTCGATAGGAATCCCGTCAGGACCAATCGCTTTTCTTAAACTCATTCTGTTCAAAACTTTTTTAATCTCAGGTAGTCTTATTTTACACATGAAATCACGGTTTATATCTTGAGACTAAATGACAAGTCCATCCAAATTCTTAGTAAAGCTCTCATTGAACAATTTGTCAAAATAATCTTTCCATCTTTTCTTGATATCCTCATCTCGAACTAAAACCTTATGATTTTCATTTTTGACACACTTCACCGCACATAAGTCTCTAGTCTTTCTTTCCCGTATCCGAGCAATCCGGTATATATCATTTTCAGCCTCTTTAGTGTCTAATTTCTCGTACACCTCCTTGTAGACCTTAGATCTAGCTTCCCGTACAGCTTTCTTAATTTCCTTTTTAGCCATTTTATACTTCTCAAATCTCTCCACATCTCTACTTTTCTTCAAATTTTTATAAGAATCTCTTTTAATTTTAATAGCGGTCTTTACTTCATTCCACCATGATGTGTCCTTAGATGGTGGAGCACCACCTCTCGACTCACCAAGTAGATCTCTAGGTACCTTCTTGATACAACTAGCCATTTTGTTCCATATTCTGTCTGAATCATCTTCCGACTGCCAATCCGCTTCTTGGACTACACGATCTATAAAAGCCTTTTGGTTACCTTCTTTCAATCGCCACCATTTAAGTTTAAGCTCTACCTTACGTCTAATCCGAACATGCTCCAAAATATGATTTGGTTACAAAACCATGATTTCACACCGCTCATCCGAACTCGCTCCAAAATATGTTTTGGTTACAAAACCACGATTTCACACCGCTTATCCGAACTATGACTCCGCAGTTTGAATCTCCATTTGCCTTCTCCTTCTCCTATAGAGATAATGACCAGTCTTGAGCACTATATAGATTACTTCAAGACTTTTCTTACCTATTACTGTGGATTGTTGACAAATTTTTCTTCATCTATTCGATATTGAAATATGCCCAGTCTTATTGTGGCATGCACTAAACAGTATGTTAAGTATGTTAGCGAAAATTGTGTTGAGAGTGATCATCCTTGCGGTTAGGATCCACCCAAGTCAAAACCTTTGGATCCCTTTCCTGATCCTACCAAATCCCGGCATCTCTTACATTGATCTCGGTCATGGATCGTGGAAATTTAATAGCAAGTAAAAAAAAAAATTCAGAGCTAAATTAGTTTAGTGGATTCATTGTTGGTAATGCGAAACTGTGATGGCTAATTCTTGTCTTGTTGTATGACCATATAAGAGAAAGTCTTCAATATCATTTTACTTGCAGAACGAATTTTTTTTTGAAGCTTTCGGTTCGAAAAATCTTTGAAGGTTTAAACAATGCAATTGCATTTTTTCACCACCTTTCGCTGGTAAATCATCGATAATTGTATCATGATTTATTCAACGCGTATTCACATTATTCATGATCGAGACTGATAAGTCTATTTGCTGAGCTCGGACAGAGCTCTATGGTCGAGTCTATGAAGTTATTCAAACCTTTTTTTTTTGTCTATCCCGAAAAGCAAGCCAATGCCGTAGACAAAGGACTTGGCTTGTAGGATAACTAAGCCTTAAGTCCATGGTCCAAGGGTGTGGGGACAGAGCGTCCTTCGGACCCTATTTGAAACTCAAGTATTTGAAGAACCTTAATTAAGGCGCAATTTGTATATCCTATATGGTTTAGGGTTCCAGTGTGGAATTTTATTTTATCTCGGAGAGAAATAAAGCGGCTGCCTGTTGTGAGAGATTTGTAGTGTATTTGGGATTAGGGCTTGAAAGTTCCATCATCATTGTAAGATCACAATTTCTGATATTGGTAAATTGATTCTTTTTTGTCCGACTATGTAGGTCTGTTTGATCCAGCCTTGTTAAATTTTCAAGTTTTGTTCATCTTGATTTTGTTCTTTCCTTTTCATCGTTTTCGTAATGCTTTGAAGTTTGTTATAGCAAACATATATAGTGAATTTTTGATAACTTAGGTGTTATTTGGTAGCTAGGAATCTCCATTTCCTAGTTACCGAGCAACACCTTAATATAACTAATATTTTGCACATGCAACGCAAGTTCCCGAGAGAAATTTGTTGAGTTCGTTATTGAAAAAGATGTATGGAGTTAGTCGTGGTCACAAATTAATTTATTTTAAACTGGAACTTCTGTTCGACTTCAGTTGGTCCATTTTTATTTTTTTGATATATTCAGAAGAAATACATTAAAAGGACATGAGTATTACTTCTTACTCCACCGTATTTACAGAAGCACAATACCGCCTCATACGACCACACAAAACCGGTTGCGATTATAAATTGAGATTTGGTTTTTTTAATTTTTTAAATTAATTTCTCCTGTAAATTATACAGCTAAATCTCCAAATCAATTTCAAAACTGCAGACACTTGCACTATAACATAGGAGAGACAAGATGGCTAGTTCAGCTTAGCATTATCTTGTTCTTTCCCTAATTTCTTTTGGGAAGAGACTGGCGGGCCTTGCTTTGGGCTTGGGACGGGCTAAATCTTAGCCCAAATCCTTTTCTTTTCTCAGAACCAGCCTTTGATATCAAAAAGGTCAGAGTTCAGGTTCCACTGAACCGCAAAATATCTCTAGCCTGAATTATTTTTAAATGGTGAGATGTCTTTTAAATATTACAGGTATATATTGCCAAAAAAAAAAATAAACTTATGACATCAATACTTATTAGGTGTCAAAAATAATAAGCTATTTTGTTTTCATATATATTTTTTGAATGTAAAACATAAAAGGGTAAATTTTAAAAAGCATATCGGATTTTTAATCTTTTTGAAATAGCACAATCAAACTTTAAAAATGCCATAATTCCTCTTAAATTGGTAGTATTACATGCCAATGTTGGTTTCGTTGGCTCGTTTCCAGGAATGAGTGAATTGAATAACCCAAAAAAAATCCTTTAAGTTTTACGAACAGAGAATTAGAGTATGTTAAGGTGAAACAAGAAAAGAAATGTTGGAATTCGATCAAGAGACAAGGAGTTAAGAACAGAGAACGGACCTTATGTTATGCATGGATTGAATAACATTAAAATGAACTGAAGATGGTGTTTTTTGAACGAAAATACCCTAACAAAAATACCATCAAAGAGGGTTCACGGCAGTAATGTTTGTATCTCAAAAAACCAGAAAGTTCAATGGAGATTTATAAAATTTATTTGTCCAATATAAAAACAGTATGGTATTTTCGTTTAGGTAGAGGGAATCATAAAGATCAGTCATGAATAATTCCCTCCAAATCACAATTTGTGAAACAAGAAAAGAAATGTTGGGTTTTGATCAAGAGACAAGGAGTTAATAACAAAGAGCGGACCTTATGTTATATAATTTCCTGGCTTTTTTCTAATTTATGTCCGCTTCAACTATTATGGAGTTCGAACCCCACACTCTTCTCAAGAAGGGAACTGTCATACCAACTCGTTGGTGCTTATGATTATTAATGATACGGATTTAAATGACTAATTAACACAGTTCGTTGTCCGTTTCAACTCTATATAATCCATCATGATTTTGACAGTATCTTTCAGCTTTGGATAGATTTTACTTGATATACATTACAAAATGTCTTATTAAAAAAATTCAGGCTAAAATGCAAGAAACCTCTCCCACTTTTGCATGAAAAGCATGAAACCTTTCTAAATCCAGAAACCATGCGTTTTATCCCTAAAAACCCTAACGGGCTTACCCCTTAAAATTCTAACGATATTAATTTTTCTGTCCATAAGACTTTTTAATGCCAAAAATACCCCTTTAATAAATTTAATTGACTAAACCAATATTTTCTTTTTTTCCTTCAACTTTTCCGAATCCATATTTTTTAAATACATGCTTACTTTTTTTCAGAGGAAAAGAGAGAATATAAGTGATTATTTAAATTAAAGATTTTGAGAAAAAATGAGTAATACTGATTTTGAAGGAATAAAGAAAAATTTAGAAAAAAGAGAAGGGAAAATTGGAGAAGAAAGGTCTGAGGGACATTTTGGAAAATACGCACAAAAAGTTTGACGGTGTTAAATTTTTGGGGAAAGTGCAAGGATTTTGAGTTCAGAGGGGTTTCTGTATTTTATATAAAGATGAGACGGGTTTTTCCTCGCATTTTAGCAAAAGAATTATTGTTGGTGTTATTGTACCATTTTTTGCATTAGAGAGAAAAAACCCTCATGGCTTTTCCAACCTAGACCAGCAAAATAAAAAGAAAGGAAAAACGTAATCGTGATGACCGAAACATCGAAACCAAACATAATGATACTCCAGAACTTTACAAATCCGCAGCTTTACCGTAACAAGTTCCTTAATGAAAGCATGATGTTATCCCATTCTTCTCTAATGAAAAAATGCAGCAGGATCAATGGAGTTAACAAGAGGGGATTATTAGAAATTTATTTATGCTTATTTTCAGAGAAACCACCGCGTGGTTTGCTCGAGTTTTCTAAAACCATCATGTAGTTCAAACCCATTATGAAGCCCTCCTAAACTTTCGATGATCTGTATAAAAAAATTCTCTATAGTTTGATTTGTAAAGTTTTTTTTACGATTAACAGGTCATATGATCCCGCATTGACCAATTCTTGTAGTTTTATTTTAAATTATCCATCATACCATTATTATTTATGAGCACCTTTTTCTCTAAATTTTGATGTACTTTCAAATCTCTAAATTTTGCGGTACTTTCAAATTGAGACTACTTCTCCAAATGCTCAAATCTAAAGTGTTGTTCTCCAAATTATGGCAAATTGCTCAATAAACGGTATTAGAAGTATGGTTTACTTTCAATGCATCTGAAAAATCCATATTTTTATTAAAATACGATGTTAATTTAGTCAACTTTTATAATAAATAATTGTACGTAAACATGAGTATGTGCGTATGAAATTGGCCTTCTTAGTGATTACTGAGGGGCCCACACACCGTCCATATCCGGTCTTTATGCTTGCGCTGTTTCGAACTGCAGAAGGCACCTTCATGTGTTAGCTTAAAATTAACATGCACCAACAACTTTCACACCCATCAAAACACCCACTTACGTACATGTGGGGCCAGGAAAGCAGGTGACATGGCAGATCGAGCTGGGTTCTTGTAACTGGATTTTTGTTTTTATGCGAAGAAAAGTCTTGCTTTTATCTTGAGCTTTGGTGTTCGCAAAGCCGTTTTCATCTCCTACGAAAAATGACTTCAATCCAAAATAGAAAGGGTGGTGGACCCACGCGTTTTATGGGCTGTCTTGTTTTAAAAGTACAAAAGCCAGTATTTTGTCGTGAGAACAGAACTGAAATTCATTTTGCGCCCTGTTTGGTTGCAGGATTATTTGGGTTTTAGATTGTGAAATTCTTGGATTCCATAATTTTGTGTTTGGTTGGTGAATTTGAATTTCTAGAATTTCTTTGTTTTTTATGAGGGCCCACCACAAAACATGGATTCTTAAATCCTAAAAATTTATAAGGATTTGCAAGGATTAGACACTATTCATTGTATTTTTAGATTGGACCATGATACTTTATTTATTTAATAATCCCCTCTCTATCTATCTCTCTCTAAAATCCTCAAATCCAAATCTCACTTTCTTTTCACCAAGTTTGAGATTTTTTGACTATATAACTTTTGCGGCAACTCTCATAGCGTTGGAATTAACACTATAAGATAGAGCAGTCTACAAGCACCGAACGCAATAAGTGCATCTGAAATATTATCACTATAACTATTGTGTGCGATCGGTCTAGGTGATAACCAAATAATTTTTTTGAAAAAGAAAAAATAAATAAATTGAAGGAAGACAGTGGTTGTAGATGGAGGAGGAGGGATGGTGTTGAGATAGTCTCGAGTAAGTAGCAACAAGAGTGCTTGAATAATACCCCCACATCGGAAAAAATAAGAGAAGTATATGAGTATAATATATGTAATACCCTGTTCTTTTGTATCCATATTCGAATAAATTAAGTCCCAAAAAAGAAGAAAAAAAATTTTGTGTTGTATTCTTCTCAAATATTTTTCCTAATCTTTAAAATTTTTCCAAACATTTTTCCCACTCCCCATTCTTTTCTTTCCCTTTTTGTTTTAAGCTTCATCCAAACCCGGCTTGAAACCTCACCCAAACCCAACCCGACCCATCTCCTCCTTGTTGGCTATAGTGCCTTCAAGTTAATTATTGGGTCGCAGGCACGCGATTGCGATGATTGAGGGAGGACCTATACGGGTATAACATTCTTACTCAAGATGATAGTATACTATCTGATTTGTCTTTATCATCATGTACATTCTTCAGGTGGTATTACAGATCACTGTTACAGGATGATAGAGCCCATAGGATTTTTGCTTGACTACCAGCAGTATGATAGCGATCATATACGTGGGAACTAGGTGGTCTATAAGCATATCCTTAAATGTCCCTAGTCGTGAAAGTTTCGAGACTGGGTATCGATACTCCAGAGTAGACTAGTGTATACTGATCGAGACCCCGACAAGGGGCGGTGGCCGATCTCACAAGCCATTGGTGTCTGTTTGTTTACCTAAGATGTATACAGGTGCTTATTGGGTTATGAGTACACCGGACGGACTCGTCGGGAATATGTCAGTTGGTATTATACCTATTATCAGATACTAGTTCCCAGGTGACATGTGTATAGCTTAGTCTGTCGATCTGAGATCGTCATTTGTCTCATGTGAGTTTCCACTGTGCTTTGATTACTACTCTACCACGGCTCAAATGAGTTGTGCAAACAGGTTTTAGTTGGGTACAGTCCCGAGCCACATAGAGGCAATGAGCGGATCATCAGGGGATTCGTCTTTCCCGGTATTGGGGGTTGATGTCGCGTTGTGCACGGGTAGCCATCACCAGAAATCCTTGGCCAAGATAGTCGAGAATTACTGATCTAGGACCGGTAGTTTCTCAGGTGGTGATGAGTTTTATACCGACACTAAATGTCGCGTTATTAGGGTCTGACTTTATCCACCCCCTACACTCGATATGCGATACTCATAGACGAACGGACCGGCCTGACGACAAATATTTGGTTTTGAATATCCGTTATTATGCACCAATTTCAAACTGATATATCTGTACGTTTATTTTAAAAAGTGAGATATCTTTTTGAAATTATATCTATAACATTTATCTATATCAGTTGGTGATTGGGTAAGGAGTATTTAACAACGGTGTAATTCTTCTTAACCATAGTACATTTTTCAATTTACGACGCATAGGATTTGAGTTATTAAACTCAAGGGATTTATACAAAGTATTGTATAATGTCCAGTATCCATCAGGACAAAGGGGTTGGTACTCATACTATATTCCATTTACTCATGACTTCCCTAGTTTTAGACAAGTATTTCGTTGAAATACAAGATCCAAGTTTTGAGAAGTTATATGTATAAGAATAAAGTAGAGAACCATATGTTACAAAGTATTAGGATTTTTTAAGGTGATCAAAGATGTAGATACTTGTGTTTGGTATTCCGTTGATAGTAATGGTTTTGAGAACTTTCTTCTCTTTCAGGTTACTCATAAGTGGATGCATTCCTTGATGAGTAATGCTGCTTGGCCTCATTCCACTTAGTTGATATGCACTGAAAACAGCTGCATGTATTTTGAATCTGATTCCAATTAAATTAGTGCCTCTGTTTCTATATTGGATATAGAATGGTTCATATCTTAACGATGTTAAGGTATATGGAGTTGTCCGGCTTATGCTTAAATCCAGACTCTGGACAAACTCAAGACATGTTTCTGTAATATCAGTTTATAGGTTATTCCGGGCTATGACGAGGGTTAACTTTCTACCATCTGGAAGATCAATAGTTATATTGTTCGTGACTCGTCACTAGTTTTAGTAAAATGAATTCTTTTCAGAAAAAATTAGTGGGAGTATGGTAGAACTGAAAGTGATTCCAGAACCACAAACAATTACTGAAAATTTAATAGAACCTACAAATTCAATTGGATTCGACATTCCATTAGCCACTCCGCAGATATGGTGGGCAACCTCAGGCACCTGAGTGGTATTTTGGTATCCTCAAAGACGGTGACAGGGAGGTTCTTGTTTATCCAGACTTGCCATTGCTGCTGTTCTAGATTATGAGACCCGGCAGGATGATGAGTATAGCGTCGTTCTAAACTAGGTTTAGAAGTGCACGTGTATATGACTCTGCCAGAGGGTTGTTGTAGTCAGTGGGAGTAGCGGAAGTATAGTGGACAAGTAGCTTGTGTCTATTTATAGGCTAAAGCAGGTATAGTAGAGATAAATCATCTGTTTTTGATGTGACGGTCATAGAGTTTGACTTCATCAGAATAAATGATAGATCTGGTAAGAAAGTAGTAGGGTGTGATGTCATGGTATTTAAATGATATGCACTTGATAGGAAGTGAAATTCCCATACTACGATCGGTTATATTGTGATTGTCACACAGTTGTTTCTCCACATAGGATATGGATATAATATCAGGCATTCTGGTGACTAGATCTAGATTTGGAAAGTGTCCCAATTCGGGCACTTTGACAATATTCTAAAGTGTCTTAGAATGGAAGACTCCTGGCAAGGTGGTGTACCCGCAGGTGATGGAATCACCCTCTCTAAAGAGATGTCTTCTAGATTGATAAGAAGACGGATTTGCATGATTGTCATATAACTTGCTTAGGCAATTAAGTCAATCATGAGAAGTCAAGTACAATACCAGATATTATTTTTTGCATTGGTTGCAATAAACATATATTAATCCAAACTTGGAGAAACATTGGGAAGCAGTTATGAACATAAGTGGATGTTCTAGGGATATGGTAACGGTAGCCTCCTTCAGAAGACGGTTATCATTCCAGGCTTCCAAGGTGACCTGGATGACAGAGCGACTGTCAGAGTTATAGTTTTCCCTCTTTTGAGAGACAGTAGTTTGGACAGGTGGTCTAAGCGGATACTAAGGAAGGTATGGCGCAGGATACTGATTAAATTCATTGGACGATACAGTCTAAGAAGTTTGCTGGATTTGGAGTTCATTTGTGAACTGGGTCCCATACAAATTCTAAGACAGGTATTGCTCATTTTGGGAGATAGTCTTTCTTCGCGAAGTTGAGATATAGAGAGATATAGAAAGAAACATTGGAGCGGATCCACTCACTGAGGCTATTTCTCGAACACAATAGTTTCGAAACGAGCTTTGCGAGACTGATTAGTAGAGGAGTTGGGTGTTCGGTATCACACGGGCTGTGAGTATGCGACACCGCAATAATTAGCCTTAACTGCAAGTGGGAGATTTTTGGCTATAGTGCCCTCAAGTCAATTATTGAGTCGCGGGTACGCAATTGCGATGATTGAGGGAGAACCTATACGGGTATAACAGTCTTACTCAAGATGATAGTATGCTATCCGGTTTGTCTTTATCATCATATACATGCTTCAGGTGGTATTACAGATCACTATTACATGTTGATAGAGCCCATAGGATTTTTGCTTGACTACCAGCAGTATGATGACGATCATATATGTGGGAACTGGGTGGTCTATAAGCACATTCTTAAATGTTCCTAGTCGTGGGAGTTTCGAGACTGGATATCGATACTCCAGAGTAGACTAGTGTATACTGATCGAGTCCCCGACGAGGGGCGGTGGCCGGTCTCACAAGCCATTGGTGTCTGTTTGTTCACCTAAGATGTATACAGTTGCTTATTGGGTTATGAGTACACCGGACGGACTCGCCGGGAACATACTTGTTGGTATTATAGCTATTGTCAGATAGCAGTTCTCAGGTGACATGTGTACAAATTAGTCTGTCGACCTGAGATCGTCATTTGTCTCGTGTGAGTTCCCATTGTGCTTTGATTACTACTGTACCATGGCTCAAAGGAGTCGTGCAAACAGGTTTTAGTTGGGTACAGTCCCGAGCCATATGGAGGCAATGAGCGGATCATCAGGGGATTCGTCTCTCCCGGTATTGGGGGTTGATGTCGCGTTGTGCACGGGTGGCCATCACCAGAAATCCTTGGCCAAGATAGTCAAGAATTACTGATCTAGAACCGGTAGTTTCTCAGGTGGTGATGGGTTTCATACCGACACTAAATGTCACGTTTTTAGGGGTCTGACTTTATCCACCACCTAGATTCGATATGCGATACTCATAAACGAACGGACCGGACTGTACGGATATTGTCACTGTCAGGCTCGATAGGGGTTTTAGGATGAGTTTGCTCGTCGGACTGTCTTTCGCTCAATACCTGGGTAGCCATTACGTACAGCTAGTGCCGCTGACGTGCTTGTGGTTAAACCCACTTCCAGCGTATTGACGGATCTTTAGAGTCCCACACAGAGGGTTTCCCTACTTCGGGCGAAAGGATGTAGAGGCCGTATGGTTTTATGGCAGGGTTCGATCATATACGTGCACTTGTGCACGTATCATGATTCGGACGGATAATACTAGTGGGCTTTGGTTTACGCCGGATCCTAGTATTATATTGTTAGATTATTTTCGTCTCATTGTATTTTTATTCTTCGGAATATGGATGCGGGTATTTATATACGGTTGAGGGGTATTCTTGTAATTTATTACAAGTTACTTTTAGAAGATGCCACCACATTTTGGTTTTAACCTTTTTGGATTAAAATGTTAATTAGGTGGAGGATGAAGGCTTTATTACAATTGTTCAAGCATGACTCATTGGATGACTCATAGATGTGACTCATAGTTGATAAATGAGCTATGCTTGATATTTTTGGTAAGTGTCATGAGATATTTGTGGACCATGAGATATTTTGTGGACATGGAGATATTTTTCATAGCATGCATCATTCTTTCATAGCTCACAACACTTAGCCATTTCTTCACTTGATTTTTTTCACACTCTCATCCTCATTTCTTCTTCTACCTCCATCCTAAAAGTCTCATATGTTGAGAAACCTAGGATGTATTGAGACATACTAATCCATCATTAGACTCTACATTATTTAGGGTATCTAGTTTAGCAAACTAGGTAACCTAGTTACCTCAAGTTAGAGGTATGAGCTTAAAGTTGGCACTCTCGGGATCATCATAGATGGGGGAGACCGGCGATCAAGCTTGTTCCATGACACCACAAGGAGTTAAGGATGATGGTTGAAGACCCGAAGGACTTGGTTCATATAGGTATAATCATTTCATAGTAGATTAGTACCTTAGCAAGTATTGTTATCTACGACTTACGGCAGATCCGAAATAATCGGGTTGTTCTAGCGCCAGTTTAGAAAAATTTTGTTCCGCATTTGGCCACGGATTGATCGCCGAGGTGCTGGCATAACCCAACATCCCCTCTTTTCCCCCTCTCTCCCCGACCCCTTCTTCCTCCACTCTCGCACCCGCTCCCATGAGACTCGCGCCCCTCTAACGGCCACGACCCAGCTCTCATCACCCCAACGTCCCCCGAGAAACCCTCGCCTGCTCCCCCTCTCTGACAACAGCTCCCTCACCCACTCTCTCAATCTCTATCTCTCTCATTCACCATCCCTCACACTTTATCACTCTCATCTTCCTCGCCATCATCACCTTCCTCTACACCACACCGAGCCCTTCCTCCTTCTCCTTCCCAAGCTCCCCGCCTCAACTACACCCCGGTTGCTGCCTTCACCGACCTCGCGTTGACCTCCCCTGCAACCACCAAGCCCTTTTTTTAGCCGACGAGCTCGAGACCACCGCACCCATCACCAGGCACCCACCATCATCACCGAGGCCATTACCACATCACCACCACCACCGCGACCCACCTCGTCGCCGCGAACCCCGGAGCCACCGCCATCGCCTATGACAAGCCTCCTCCTTCCAAGCACCACCGAGCTTCCCCCCTAAACCATCAACAAGCTTCAACCGCCGATGAGCCGAGCACCTTGCCATCACCGTCGCTGCCGTCCTAGTCAACCTCCACTGTCGGCGACCCCCAGTGCAGCTCCAACGTCCGCCTGCACACTCCCGTGCCACCTCGTACCCACTCATGTGCCCACTTCCTGAACCACCGTGCCACTTCGTACCTACTCCTATGCCCACTTCTTGAACCACCGTGCCACATCGTACCCACTCACGTGCCCACAGCGCTCCACGACCGTACCCACCTCCACACCAGCACCGTGCCACCCCGTACCCTGCTTCCGTGCCACGCCGTGCCTACTCCCATGTCGCGCCGTATCGTAGCCAAGCCTTGCTGCGGCCATATTCGTGCCGTGCCACTGTCACTGTCGTGAGCGCCAATTCGACTTAAGGCAAGTGGAAACCCCCTTCCCTTGCAAATCATGCTACTAAAGCTTATCTAAATTATATCATATTGTTAAATAATTTTAGGTAAATATGTATGGGTGTTATCGTACATGGATATATCGATACTGTTATAGCGTTAAGTTTAATCGACACATATACCTTGAGTCATCGTGCTTAGTCGTATTGGATCGAACCTACCTTGGGTTTATTGATCGTATAAATATCATTTAGGGTTTTCATGAATTAACCGGGTTCGTTCGCTACTATCATACACCGGCTAAGTACTCGATGCAAAAACCAAATCGAATATGGCTGAATATAGGTTTAATAGATTGCTTTAGTGATGATGAATGATATGTAAAAAGTTAGAATGAAAATACGGACCCTAACACCGTGAAATGCCACCCCTAATTAATCTCACCAAATCTGGAATTTTTCCATACACCTAACTTGTAAAAATCATAGTAATTTGGATATATACTGAAACAGTGTGTTCGAAGGCTCATATCGAAGCCGACTCGACACCCTAGAGCCCCCTATAATTCATATTTCGTTCCTGTTTAAAAACGATGACGAAAACTATTTGGGAGTGCGGCTCTGGACTGCAGTCCAGAGCAGCACTGTTTGTCAACACCTAGTTTAAAGCTCTTTTACAACTCTGTATGGAAATGGTTCTATGCGGAACCCTATATCGCTGCGAAGGATATTCTGGTAGTTAACTAATGGTGGTGGTTCCATTCGTTTTTACCATCGTTTGTTATTTTAGTTATATTTTAAATCATCGATACATACCGCGGTCCCAAGCAGGGACAGAACGTATACCCTGACCTTAAACAATCAATATCTTCCAGTACACAGCGGATATTGTCACGCCCCACCCCCAATGCAGACAGTATTGTCCGCTCTGGCCGAAACCGTACGGTTTTGTCCTTCGGGGCGAACCGGACTTGACAAGGGGTCACTTTCCAGGAGGTCACCCATCCCAGAACTTCCCTGGCTCGAGCACTCTTAACTACGAAGTTCTCAATCTCCTATAATGCCGGTTTACTTAAAAGGCGCCTCTATATTGAAGAGTGGTATCATTTTATTTATAATGCAGTCCGGCCCTCTTTCGGAATGTGCTTCAGGGACTCAATCCCATTGTTTTGAAGTGGCTCCCTCACTCAGATCACTAAGATGTCCGCAATAGACCGCACTAAGTGTGGACAGAGCAGATTACCATGATTTCTTAAGGCCGCACTGCTCTAGTGGATTACATTCCCCCATGATGTCTTAAGACCACACTGCTCTAGTGGATTACATTCCCCCATGATGTCTTAAGACCACACTGCTCTAGTGGATTACATCCCCCCCATGATGTCTTGAGAACGTAGCTAAGAACAATGGTTCGTCCTCGAACCACAGACCTACTGCAGAGGGACCAGCTTTGATACCATTCTGTCATGCCCCACCTCCAATACAGAGAGTATTGTCCGCTCTGGCCGAAACTGCACGATTTTGTCCTTCGGGGCAAACCGGACCTGACCAGGGGCCACTTCCCAGGAGATCACCCATCCCAGAACTTCCCTGGTTCGAGCACGTTTAACTACGGAGTTCTCAATTTCCTATACTACCGGTTCACTTAAAAGGCGCCTCTGTATTGAAGAGTGGTATCATTTCATTTATAATGCAGTTCGGCTCTCTTTCGGAATGCGCTTTAGGGACCCGATCCCATTGTTCTGAAGTGGCTCTCTCACTCAGATCACCAAGATGTCCGCAACAGACCGCACTGAGTGTGGACAGAGCAGATCACTATGATGTCTTTGTTAGTTATATATAAGCCCTAGAGGCCATTATTATACATGTGATGTATATTATAGTGGATACTTGGACATATATACGGAGGACTTTCTTGCTCGACATGATAGTATGCTATCTGGTTGCTCTTTATCTTAACATGTACACTTATTGTCTCTCTATTACATGTTGATAAAGCCCTTATGATGAGTACTTGACTACCAGGATTATGATGCAGATCATACTAGTGGGGCAATGGTAGTCGGTAAGTACATCTTTCAATTGTTCCTACTCGTGGGAGTATCGAGACGGGGCATCGATATTCCAGAGTAGACTAGAGTATACGCTTTTCGACCCATGTGATGGGCGATGGATGATCCCATATCCATTGGTATTTGTGTCACGCCCCGCTTCCCAGAGTGCGCTAAGATCGGCACGTGATAGAGCCAACCATGCTACCTGTGGGTAGGAAACATCCCTCCACAGTCACATTACGGCTGTGTATAAGATATCAAGAACAGTAAAATAAAATAAACTATCTAGTACATGTCCATATGCCAGAATAAACGAGTCATGAAATAATATGCGGAAGCAATAAATCCAATAAACAATAACAATCTGGAAAGTACGTCCCAAATACGGGCTCACATCAGGAAATGAAAATGCTGGATGATAAACTAACTAAATACTAACAGGATCCTCACGGCTCGGCCTGTTGGTTGAAATACTCCTGATCGGCCTGCGACAAAGGTAGAGGATCTGGGCCATGCAAAACCCAGACGTCAGTGCGTCATAATATCAACAATAATATAATCATGAGGTAACAAGATATGCCGGCATGAGTATGAACAGTAATAAGAGTATAACAGTAACACGAATAAGGAACAGTGAAGTATATAAGCATATGTGACGTGCGGTGAGTAATCTGAACTAAACTACTGGGTAATTACTTTCAAGTCTTTGAAATCAATTTAATGAATCGTCGATATAACTCAATAGTATCCCGTGCATGCCCGACCACGGTCAAGACTCTCGGGCTAAATCCGAGACGTGCCGCTAGGCAGTAAACAGGTAACATGTACAAACGAATGATGTCAGCAGTATCATCCCGGGGCTGGCCTAGCCCATAAAACTGATCAGTATAAGTGTTGAACTATTGAGTTACAAGTCAGGTTTCATCATTGATTTCCCTTTACCCCCATGTTATGTGTTCAAGTTAGGTATTAATAAATCTGGAGCTAATGCCAACACAGGATCAAGCAGGTACAGGTTTGTCTAAAGTAGACAACAGGATATGTCTATCGGGACAACATGTCAGGATTGTCGGCATTAGGAACAGGATCAGGTATCAAGTCAAGCAGTGGTGCATCAGGTCATGTCAGGGGATGCACAGTGTATCAAATGGGTGTCCAACAGTAAAAATGTAGCAAGTATCGAATCACGGTAAAAGTTCGGATGTACGGTAAAAGCATGGATGCACAAATATCTATCAGGGGTTACATCTACAGCTCCATAATTACGTAGGATGCACATTATCAAGCATGGGGTACTAATGTAACAGTAATATGAATTAATGTGGCATGTCATGCAACTAGATATATAGAATTAATGGTATGGATACACAATAAAACACAGATGCACAAATATCTATCAGGGGTTACATCTACAGTTCCATGACTATGTAGGATGCACATTATCAAGCATGGAGTACTAATACAATAGTAATATGAAATAATATGATCTGTAGATGCAGCTACATATATAATAAATGATATGGATGCATACGGGTATCCGTAAACAATAAAATATTAATATGGATGTATAATGCAATCAACATGTGATATTTTTATTCATATGGATGCAAAATATATATTATAGCATGTAGCAAGATAAACTTGCCTGAACGGATCTCATGACGGGGTGTATACGCAGCGTCCGACGTCGGGTAAACGTCCAATGTACACATGCGCACACGGGACAGGTCCAGGCAAAGCAAAAACACGATCACGCTGGCTGGGAACATCTACAGGGTTGCTCGGATCGTCGGTGACGGCACGGCTCCGGCGATCACCGGGAAACGCGAATCCAAGAAAGCAAGAGAAAAAAAGAAGAAGAAAAAGAAAAGGAAGTGCTGGGGTTTGGTGTGGCTCTGGGGTCAGAGAAGGGTGCGAGGGGGTGATGACGAGGTCGCTTGGGTTTTCCGGTGAGGTTTTATAGCAAGTGCAGCGAGGGTTTCGAGTTCTTAAAGTCGGGTGTTCTGCGAGGGGTTCTTGGAGGCTGTAGGGTGAGGGTGGTGGTGTTAGAGGTGATAAGGAAGAGGAAGAGGGGATGATGAGGGTGTGCGGTGGTCGATGGGGTCGGAGCTCCGGCGAAGCGGTGTGTGCAGGCGAGGCTTGCCATGGGTTTTGGGTTCTTAAGTTGGGTTGTAGAGGAGAAGGTGTGCTGGGTTGGAGAGAGGGGAGAGGAGAGGAAGAAGAGGTGTCTACGAGGTCGGAGAAACGTCTGCGACGTCAAGGCGACGTCGGCGACGGGTGCAGCGAGGATGGATGCGTGGGTTCGCCGTGGAGAGGTGGTCGAGGAGGGAAGAGAGGAGGAGAGAGAAGGAGGACAAGGAGGTGGAGACGAGGCCGACGAGGGAGATTGGCGGCGATGAGGGTGAACGAGGGGGAGTGCGGTGACGTAGGGTTTCCCGCAGGCGATGGGTGTGGCCGTCGGGTGATGGCGGTGGTGGTTGTGGTGATGGGAGAAGAGGGTCGAGGAGATGGGAGAGGGTTGAGGCGACGACGACGAGACAAGGCGGCGACGGCGAGCGCAGGCCAGGGGCACGGGTTCGCGGGGGCGACGGCGGGAGAATTGGAGAAGATGAGGACATGGGGAAAGTATGGGGTTAGATTATAAAAATAAAGAATATATATAAAAGAGAGAGAAAGAGCAGGGATTTGCCATCTGTAATATACATATAGATATATGGAGGAGAGAGAGGGGGGCAAGTGAGATTTGTTTAGATTAGGATTTATAAAAAATATATAGGGGAGGAGAGAGAGAGATAATGGAGAGAGATAAGAGTTTAGGATTAGGTAAAATAGGAATATTTTAAAAATATATTTTTAGTTATAGGAAATATATAAATCGTGCATATTAAATAGTATATATTATAAGAATAGTATTTGTAAATTTTGAGATTTTGGCTAATACAAAAAAAAGTCCAAAACACGCTCGGGTCGGATCTAAAATTACGGTTTGAAAATACGAATAATATACGTAGTAACCAAAACCAAAATAGAATATCCGGGTAACGAAAAAGCATACCCCCAAGAACGGATGCACGTAGCGTACACGTAGCGATCTAAACAGGTCCGTTTCACTGAACGGTACGGGAACACGATATACGGATGCTACCACAGGGTCAGGGGTATGATGCAAGCCATGCTAGATATTTTTAAAATATTTTACTTGACTTTATTTGTTATATTAAAAAAATGCAGATGCCAGATATAATGCCGGTAAAAAAATATGAAAGTGCACGGATCCACGTAAGAAACTGGGATAAATCATAAACAGGAATCAAGACGGGTTTCCAGTAAGCAGGTCGGGTCGGATGCAAATAAAATATCAAATACAGATGTCAAATACACTATTCGCACCCAAAACACAGTAAATCAAGAAAAGACCATAAATAAAGAAATACTCAAAATAAAACTGGTATAAATGAACTAGGGTGTTACAGTTTGACATCAGAGATGGTATACGGGTGCTCAGTGGAGACCCTGGACAGACTCGCCGAGAACTCCTAGATAGTATTATATATATCGTTGGATAGCAGTTTTCTGGTGACACTGATACAAGTTAGTCTGTAGACCCGAGATCGTCATAAAGTCTTGTGTGATTCCTACTGTACTTTGATTTCCACCTTGCCACGTTCAAGAGATCGTGCAAAACGGTTGTTTTTTGGGTACAGTCCCGAGTCACATGGAGGCAATGAGCGATAGGAGGGGATTTCGTCTCTTCCGGTATTGGGGGTTGATGTTGCTCTATGCTCGATTGGCTATAACAGGAAATCCCTAGCCAGGGTTGCTAAGATTTACTGGTAAGTGTTATCAGTAGTTTCTCGAACCGTTATGAGTCTCACATCGGCATGACTTATCAGGCTATTGGGGTCTGACGTTTACCATCCCCAGGTTGTGATAAGCGACATATCTGACGAAGAAACCGGATTGTACGGTAATGTTACTTATTGGATTCACAGGAGTAAGAGCAGGCTTGCTTGTTGATTTTCTGATCGCTCAATACTCGGGTAGCCGTTACATCCAGCTAGTACCGCCGACGGCTTATGGGTATTTGATATGATCATCACCTACTACCGGCGTATTGAAAAATCTTTAGAGTCCTACACAGAGGTTTCCTGGCTCAGGCGAAACGAAGTAGGAGCACATATGTGATATGTGCGGGACCGAGATTAATGCGCATATGTGATACCGCATTCTATTCTCGCGATATATGATATCGGACGGTCATATGTGATATAGCCGGGTCATCAGATCAAGTGTTGATTCGATAAGTTGATACATATGATATTAGTCGGTTATATGTGATATAGCCGGATTATTAAATCAAGTGTTGATTTAATAATTTAATGTATAATTATACATGTGATATATTGATTTACATTAACTAATATTTGCTCACTTAAGCATTTTATTTTTCTCACTTGTATGTATACACTTAATATATATGTGATATATATTATTGTGTTATGCTTGTTGCTACATGCAACATGGGTGTATGAGACTCACACCATGCTTATCATAATGATGGGTTTTATTTATTTAAAATAAATCAAAATTATTTAGAAATTAGTCACATGGTTAGAAGCTTGGAGAAGCTTGTAGTGACCATTGACTTAGTCCACTAATTTTGCTTTACTTGAGATATTTGTTAACCCAACCATTATCCCAAGCCATGGTTAAGTCTCTACATGAGTTAGTATGAGATATTATCTCACCCATGGTTGCTATTCTCACCACTTGATTTGTCACGCCCCGCTTCCCGGTATTACGGTAAAGGAGACGCGACTGGTCCGCAATGTATTTACTGTGAAGTAAATACGCTAAGCGTATCTAAGCAATATAAAATTAAAGCACAAGAGACAGGATATAATAAACATCAACTTTATTTATTCACATTCTTTCTGTACAATACATGGAAAGTAAATACAACTGATAAAAAGCAATGCCTAAACAATGGAATAACAGAAATGAAAAGTACTGAATGGAAAGTGTACAATGAACTAAAGCTCGGGGTCTTCACTGAATTGGTCCAAGTCATCAGCAGTGGGCTCGATCTCTGACGTGTCCAATTCACCTGACGACATTCAAAGAAGAAAGAAAGAGAATGTCGTTAGCGAACAAATCGCTTGGTAAGTCCCAAAGATAAGAGAGAAGTAGAATAGACAGAGAGAGAAAGAGTAGCTTTTAATATTGTATTATATTTTTATAATGTTGTATTTAGTATTAACGCTGTTGTTTGTAGCTTGGTACAGAAGAATACCAGTGTATACGAGAGGAGTCTCTATATGCCAGAGACTAGAGGCAAATGGATATATAAGGCTCCGTTATATAACCCGGAACAATGGCAATTGGATTCAGGTTAGGTGTCTTAATCTTGCAGTCTCATGCCACTTTTAACACCTTCCGTACCAGTCTACCCCTTAACCCCGTATTATCTTGATTGTATTGTTGTATTGTATTGCAACTTGAATTGTCATGTAATATAGATTGTATGTTTGTATGACTGACCGAAACCATGATATCAGTAAACGGATGTAACCGGAGAATCATGTATGTAACTGTAGAATCATGGATGTAACTGTATAATCATGTAAATGGAATGTATATCCATGGTTCGGTTCAGTCAAGTTGATAGATTTAATATATGGAATAATGGATTCATGTTGAATTGTAATATTGTAGATTGTAGATTGTAAATTATACTTGAATCATATTCAAGCCAGATTATATTGAGACTCAAACTAAATTGAAGTCCTGATTGTTTTGATGTTATCGAAAACCGCTGCACATGGGCGGCAGGATTTGTGTCTTTTTCAAAGACAATTACCTTTTTGATAACACCATTGTTAAGTTGTCTACCTTAGATAGGAAAGCACCCACTTCTCCGGCTCCCCGAGGCTCAAGAGATTGGTCCTGCTTAAACCTATGTTTACTAGGGTCTTTATTGTAATTTATAAAACTTGAGGGGGTTTTATGTAGAAATACTTTTATATACTTTTCAAAATACACCCCAAGTATTTATTATTCGTCTTTAGAGTTATAATGAATGTGAATTTTATATTGTGATATTTCTAATGAAAATATCATAATTTCATAATAAATGGTATTTATTGGTAATATTGGTTTTGTATGGAATTCATGGTATTTTAGTGTAAAATTGATTCTTGTGATTTTTAGTAAAAGGTGGAATATTTATATCATAACAAAATAGGTATTTTAATGATAAATATACATATATTTATACAAAAATAATTTTAATATATATTTTATATTCTAAAAATCTCATTTTCTCAAGATATCGTATTTTAAATCTTTCGAGACCGAATGCTCCTTACGGAGGTCCGAATCTCGCACTACTAAGCCCGAGGATGTGCGATAATCCGCACCATCCCGAACGGGTTCCCCAAAATGGGTTGTAGCGGCGCTTTGCAAAGATTGTATAAATACTAAATCTTTTAGAAAACGGTTTTAGTAAGTAAATGTTATTTATTTGTAAAGATATCAATTTCCCGTATTCTATGTTCTAGGGTCTCCTAAGTCAACTAGACTGTTCCTAACTGGTCCAAAGCGACAAGTTGTGAGATATCCCTCAAATCGCTTCTTCACCGCCAATTGTGGCCAGGTAAGTACAAGTGAAGAAAGGAGGGATCCGCTCATGAATCACTGTGAGACGGGCCTTTTAAAGTTACCTTTCTCACTTGTCTAGCCTAGGCACCACAAAGTCAGGTTTAGATAAACGACTGAGTGCCCACAACCTTCCTCTGTCCTAATGAGTGCGACAGTCCTTAATTGGCTGAGTCTAGTTATTTTTATTATTAGCTCAAAGGTTATTTATTTGTAAAGATGCATCAATACTAAATCTTTTAGAAATGGTTTTATTAAGTAAAGGGTCTTTAAATGAAAATGTTTGTTTTTTCGTATTCTAAATTCTCGAGGGTATCGTGTTATGTTGCATATAAGTGTGTGAGGAGGTAGGTCATTACCTCGTGATCTACTTAAAGGTATAGCAAGTTCAACGGAGTTAAATGTAGAATTGAAACAATGTGGTATTTAAGTAAAAAATACGATAAATTGAAATAGCCATCATTTTATGAAATGAAACTTGATCAATTTGGTTGATTAATGTTTAATAGTCAACATGAGGGAGTTTAAGCATAATTGTATTAACGAGAAGTGAAGTTTTATAAGAAAACCGAATCGGAAATCGGATTTGTTCCGATTCCGTCGGGTTTTGTAAATCCGTATTTTTAGAATAGAAAAGAGAGATAGAAAATGGAACTTACGGGTTTCAATCAAAGATAAGAGAAAGGTGGATCGGGAGGAGTCGTCGGTGCGTCGTTTCGTCTCCGGGAGTTCCTACGGTATTTGCCGGAAATTCCGCCGAAGAATTCGCTGGAGCTTCGCCTTTCGCTCAATTCGATTGCACATAAGAGTTCTTGAGAATTTTAGAGAGTTGGCTCAGAGTTTGGGGTGAGAGGGTAGAGGGTAGGGATGGTATTTATAGGGTTAGACTAGGGTTAGGGTAGATGAAAAGTTTAAAATAAAAAATGTGATAAAATGTAATAAAAATGTATTAAAAACGGAGTAATTGGGGTTTTAAAGGAGTTCTGGAAATGGCCTAAGGCTAAAATTTTACAGGTGTGTAGGGAATGTGAAAAGACACAATTTTCATGTTGGGGTCGTCGCCGGAATCAGCCGACTCGGCCGTGACTCGGTCGGAGGACCGAGTCGGCCGAGTCGAGGCCGATTTGGCCGATTCCCGGCCGAGTCAGGCCGCCGGGATCCCCCTCGACGGTTCATCTAAGCTCTGGCAATATTACATTTTTGGGTGTAGTGGGGTTTTTGTGAGATATACACGTGTAAACTTTTGGTATTCTAAAGGTTTTAAAAAAATCAATATTAAAAATAATGTGGGGTATAGGATTTGAACTCTGGTGGCTTGGTTCAGCAGTGTAAGGTATTACCAATGAGCTACAAGCTCCTTCTTGTAATTAAATTGCTAATTAATTACTTAAGTCTTGTGTTCAGGCAATAAATACCCCTTTATGGATTTTTGATTTTTTTTTTTAAAACCTGTATAGGAAATTTAGGGTTGTTATATGATTGATTCTTTACTTACTTCTCTCCATGGTTGTTTTTCTTCATCTCCTTCCTCAAGCTCTCTAGCTTTTTGGGAGGTGAAGAAAATGAGTGAGAAAATAATTTCTAAAGTGAGCAAAATTCCGACTTCATCAACCTCTTCTAGACTAGCCATTTAGATTGGGTTGTTTCTTCACTAGTTCATCACTTAGTGAAGATGTAGCTTAGGTTAGTGTCTCCTCGACATAGATCATCTTCAGTCTCAAAGACTTCAAACAAGTTTGTTCATTTCACCTTGTGGAGCCTTACTAGAGTCTAGAAGATCACTACTTGGAGCGAAGGGACTACTACACGGAGCTTATGAAGTGAAGGACCGGTCTACAAAGGTTGTATTCCTTATTCACTTAGATGTAAAGATGTTTACATTCTAGTTTCGTCTAATTCTCTTGTTGAGATTCTAGGATAGGGTTCTTTAGCACGCCAATTTTTTGAAAATGGCATGGTCGATGCCTCCCGAAACCCAGTGGCGGTGCTGCGGAACCCTACAGTGGTATCAGAGCTACTGGGCATTAAATGTCGATCTATGGGGGATTCTCACTGTGTGGCAGTGTGGCGAAGCATAGGCTCTTATCCCCAGGGTGTCCCGAGACTGGAAGGTGTTCCGGCGGGTTGTAGTCCTCGCGAGGGGGCATGCGTAAAAAGCAGTTGCTGAAGAACCCGTTGGTGCCACGGCGATCCCATTGGATGGGTTGGCTGACTGACCAACAGTGGTATCAGAGCCATGCTAGAGAATTAGACGATATTTGTAGAATTACGAAACTAAAAGAATTCCGAAACACTCGAAACAAAAACCAAGTTTCTGTCGAAATTTTTAAGGCGTCTAAAATTTTTTTAAGCAGTTGCAGAATGTTGCATGAGATGTAACATGAACACCAGACGAAAACGAGCTCCTCTCGCCGGATTTGGACCGGCCACATGATGCTACAGGATTGGCCCTACCGGTTTTCTAAGCTCATCTGGGGTTCATTTTTGGTCGGTGTTCCAGTCTCCGGGTTTTGGTGTTTCAGGTGATGCTTGTTTTTACTGATATTGCATATGATGTTATATTTCTATAAAGGCAGTTCGGAGTGTTTTATAGTCGTAATTCTAATATCGTTTCGGGTAATTTATACGACGTTAAAAAGTTCGAACGGATATCAATAAGCCATTTTCTCTCTCCCTGGAAATTTTCCAAGAGTTGGATTTTTCCAAGTTTAAAATCTTCAGAAAATCATGCAGGTGTTTTCTATGGACCCTCTAGAATAACGAAACCCTAACTCGATTCTGTGACCGCTGGAACCGCTACCAAATCCTAGGGTTTGTGGTAGTTCCGCGGCGCCATAGGTGAGGCAAGGGTTGACCCTTCTACGGTTGGTCCATAGATGCTGTGGCATGTTCTGAGTGTTTTTTAAACTGTGCTCAAGTGTTGAGCTCTCTGAGAAATTTTGGGTGTTTGTTGATTCGATCGAAAAGTTTAATATCATCTAGCTATCTATGATTGTGATACACTATTTGGAATCCATAATATTTAGTTTTATGAAAATTAATTTGAATTTTATAAATCTAGCAATTCAGTCTTATTTGATCGGTTGCCACGGGATTTTGATGTGGATCAAAAATCCGTCGCAATTACGTAGTGTACGCGGATACCCGCCGGGTAACCTTACTAGATAACCACGTCCCATACTCCCGACCAAGTGACTGTAGGAGAACCCCGTTGCCAAAAGCATCCGTACGGGTGCTTGCGGCCGTGGTGTTCCGTCTAAGTGCATTTCGTCGACGGCATCGAGGGTGCGGCCGTCTACTAACGTTTTTGACGAGCATTCGATCAGGTTGTCGGGAATCTTGTTGAATTACCCGACTGGTTATTGAAAATTGTTTTCAATATTGAAACTAAAATGCAGGGTTTATAATTGTTAGGCATGTGATGTCTAAGGAATTCATTTGGTTAAGCATGAAATCCAAAGTATGTGATATATTTGGTTTATGATGTCTAAGGTGGTTGCGGATTCCAATTGTTGTAGTTTTTCACTTTCTTTTTTGCGACCGTAAGTGTAATATGTGGTGCATCGCCGGTTTCTTTGCTATATGTCAACGACAATTGGGATATGCATATTTACTTACGTTGATGACATGTGATGTTATGTGTTGCTGTGATATATTATATTGGATTGTCGTGTTTTGAATAGCCGGGGCTTTTTATGTGAGATGAGAGTTTTTCATTTTCATTCATGTAAAATCTTGTATGTAATATTCTTTTATTGGGGCACTTCCGGGTTGAGGATGATATCACTATTGATGTATATTATTTACTTTTCCGCATTAGGATAAACCCAAGGAGGAGAGCACAAGTAACCGGGTTCTAGAGTCAAGTGGGAGATTATCTCAAGGAGTCGAGACCGAGTCTCCTAACTCTAGAATTGGGAGGGTTGCTTGCCGCTCTCGTAGGGGTCTAGGGATGTGGGTTTGGCTATTCATCACGACCGTAGAATCCGCGTTTTTTACAGGCTTAATTAAAACGCAGAATTTCTAGTATATCCAATATTTCATATGTGTTGTTCTGCTGCTGATATTCTGTGATGTGATCACTTTATATGATGAGACGGATGCTTATATTATATATATGATATATAAAAATATTGCTGCTTTCGTTTCTTCTGTGATGCTTAGGAAGCATAATTGATGGGACTTCATTAATGAGATTAATGAAATAAAAAAAACCTAAAAATATTGTAGAATCTTGTTTTAAAAACTGGTAGCTTTAGTTCTTTCTTTGCATAGCGGTATTCCTTTTAGAATATCCAGCACCTCATTCGATGAGGAAAGAGCCGAGATCCCTTCACCAGGAGTGACCTCTTTAGCAAAACTGGCAGATACTACAACCCACTCGGTTTTGTTTTTGATTGCCTTTTTAGTTCATGCTTTGCATAGTGGTATTTGTGAAATATCCAGCATCTCATTCGATGAGAAAAGAGCCGAGATCTCTTCACCGGGAGTGACCTCTTTAGCGAAACTAGTAAAAGTCTCAAAAACACTCCTTTTCAAAATCACTCGATTCTATAACGATATCAAGTTCATTACGCAAAAGGTTTTCTTAAAAACCTGTCGTAGCCCTCCGTCATTTCAGATAAGTACTTTTTAGTATTCGTGTTGCATTTGTTGATCTCAGCCAAGGCGTAGTGTGCGGTAGCTAATTAGTGCTTATCTGCAACATATGATGCGATTGAGTTAGGGTAGTCGTACGGTTTTCTTGACCTTATCCAAGGGTCGTACGGGTGGGTTTAATTCGATCATGAAATGATGGGTTGAACTTGGCTAACGCTTGTGATTTGTTGACCATAACCAAGGTCATAAGTTGTTAGGGGCAAAATATTATCGGGAATTTCAAGTGTTGAAATTTTCAATGAGATTGCATATCTTCTATGAGATAGTTAGATCCCAATACCCACTGCGAGTAAGAGTTACTCTTGAGAGAGTTTTGCACATTATAATTAGCCGATCAAGTAGGTGTCTAGAAAAGTGTTAACGGGGTTACGCTCCTAGGAAAACGAGGTTTATTTTAATTAGGTCCGTGCGAAAGAACGGGGAACCTCCCTCAAAGTAACGACACTGGCCTGGCCGAAAGATTAGCGAACTTGTAGGGTGTAATTAATCCCGGCTAGTCTTACCTTTTAGGGTTTAAAGGAAGATTTGATAAAAACAGTAGGAGCCATCATGATTAGATAAAATAATAACCAATCTAATTTTGCATGAGCGCACGCAGAGTGTTTTCTTCTATCTCTCTCCTGGTAGCGACCATGTCATGCCTTAATCAAGATAATAATATGGATGTACTGACCGAACATGCTTATTATACTGTGCTGTGGAATGTTGGTTCCGCTCTATATTATAATTGTTATAAGTCCGAGCAGGAAATAGGGGAATATCCGGATTCCTACGCAACCCAATCGAGGAATGAGCATGTTGATGCATATTCTTCGGGTGTGTTTGTTACTGAGAACTGTTTCTCAGTACACTCTACGTCCTGGGTATGAGATACCGGATCAGGATCCCATATATGTAATCTGTTACATGGGCTACAGAAAGGTAGAGAACTGGGATTGGGCGATATGTCTCTAAGTGTTAGAGAATGGTGCAATTATTGCAGCCAAATTAGTTGGCAAATATCACCTTGTATTACCAAATGGTAAATACATTGATTCTGAACAAATGTTATTAGAAATCGAACCTGATATACAACATTACATCAAATTCTTTATTGAGTTAAAGGAGAATATAATTCTTTATTGAGGATAATGTTGTGAACATTTTCCTGAATCAAGAGTTGATTGGATCAGGCACGTTATGTAATGGCATATGCGTTTTAAATCAAACCACAGTTCAAAGTATATTGAACACATTCAAGAGGAGTAGTTCAGAAATGAACGAATCCTTTTTGTGGTATTGTAGACTAGATCATATCAATGCGACACGACTAGCTAAGTTATATAAGGACGAATATTTAAATTTGTTCAAATTTTCATCTTATGATACTTTCTAGTCTTGTCTCAAAGATAAAATGACCAATACTCTGTTAACTGGAAACAGAGAAAGAGTTACTGAACTCTTGGGACCGATACATGGTGATGTATACGGTCCTATGTTTACAAATGCCAGGGTTGGTTTTTTATACTTCATTACATTCATCGACGATCTCTCAAGATTCGGACATGTGTTCCTGTTGAAACATGAGTCTGAAACTTTTGAGAAATTCAAAGAATATAAGCTTGAAGTAAGAACCAGACGGGTAGAAATATTAAAATCCTTCGATGTGATCGAGAAGGAGAATACTTGAGTACGGAGTTTCAGGATTATTTAAAAGAGAATAGGATTCTCTCTCAGCTTACTCCTCCGAGCACACCACAGCACATTGGTGTATCGGGGCGGAGGTATCACGCTCTATGAGATATGGCACGCTCTATGATGAGTACTGCTGAGTTACTTGTTTCCTTCTGGAATTATGCACTTGAAAAGTTGCATACCTATTGAATGGGGTTCCATCCAAATCAGTACCTACCACTCTATATGAGATATGGAATGGGAAGATACCATGTCTTAAACGAGTTAAGATATGGGGTTGTCCGACCTATGTTGAAAAGAAAAATCCGGACAAGCTCGAGGCAAGGTCAGTTCTGTATAAGTTTGTTGGATATCCCAAACTTTTGCGAGGGTATATCTTCTACCACACTGAGGAGCAAAATGTGTTTTGTTTCTCAGCATACCACCTTTTTAGAAAAGGAATTTCTTATGAATAAATTAGTGGTCATGAGATAAAACTGGAAGGAGTTCCAGATAAACAAACTAACAGCTGATGATTTGGTAAAACCAAAGAATTCAATAGTCTCCAACGAGCCTCAGCCTCTCCGTGAATCTGGTAAGGTTCCTCATCCACCTGAGAGATACTACGGTTTCCTCGGTGACAGTGGGAGCGAGGATTGCATCATGGTAGATGATGACCCAACTAGGTTCAGGCAGGCCATCGTGAGTGGGGACTCTGTGAAATGGCTGAAAATTATGCAATCAGAGATGGAATCCATGTACGCCAACAAAGTATGACTTTGAATGTTGCACCTAAAGAGGTAAAACCCATCGGGAGCAAGTGGATTTTGAGAAGATTCTTCGTCAATAACCAGGTGTGGTTTATGATGAAACTTTTTTCTCCAGTGGCTATGCTTAAGTCCATCAGGATTATAAGCACGCATCGCGGAGTTGGAACATCTGTTTTGATGTGGCAATCAAAGAGTCTGACTTCATCAAAAAGGTAGACGAACCTTATATATATAAGAAGGTAGTAGAGAGTAAGGTTGTCTTCCACGTATTGTACGTAGATGACATACTCTTGATAGGAAATGGTTTCCTATGCTACAATCGGTCAAGCTCTTCTTATCACGAGGATTCTCCATGGAAGATCTGGATGATACATACTATATCTTGTGGATTATAATCTATGATGATAGATCTAAGTGGTTGTTGGGAGTGTCCCAAATCCAGGTACATTAACACCGTACTAAAGGGGTTTAGTATGGAAGATTCTGAGCGTGGTGGTTCGCCCACTTACTCAGAAATCACTCTCTCCAAAAAGATGTCTTCCAAGACTGATTTGGAGAGAGCTCGCGTGCAAGGGATACCCAATACTTCGGCACTAGGCTCTATGTAATATTTCAGAAATATAAAATATTAATTTTGGAATTTAATATTAAAATAATATATTTCGCGAAAACTATTCGATTTGCGAATTTGGGGTTTTCGCAAAATAGTATAAATATATACCAATATTTGGGAAATAATTGGAAATTTAAAATGATTTATTCATTTAAAAATATATTTATCAGATTTGGGCATTTTTATAATTAATTATATACAAGTTTAAATTAAACTCGATTAGTGCACTACTAATCATGATTATGCCAAATCCGTATTTTTAATTAATCATGGCTAGTGCACCATGACATATTGCATTTTTTTACATGTTGTTTCATTTGTGTTTATTTCTTTTGTATTTGTGATTTTAAATGAGAGGGAAAAAGGAAAAGACAAAGAAAAGATGACATGGGGGATAAAGAGGTATGAGCAAGAGAAAGAATGAGAATGGGAAAGTGAGGGGGGGGGTTCTTTAGTCAACTATGGTTCCCTCATGCATTCTTCACTTCACTTTTTTCTTCACGTCATCTCCTTCATCCTCTTCCTTCTCCTTATCCTCCACCCTCACTACCCCATGGCAAGCACCTCAAAAACCTCCTCAAAAGCTTATGCCACCTTCACAAAAAATGCACACAACTTCATCCTAAACCCTCTAATTAGCTCAAGTTTGGATTTTGAGCAACCTGCACCATCTTAGAATTTTCTTGAGTTGCTTCCATGAGGTATAACTCCACTTCCCATCTTGTAATTAGTTTCTTAGATTTTTAGTTTAGTTTAGAGTTTGATTAAGTGTGGATTTGTAGTCTTAGAAATTTCCAAGTTAAGGTTTAATGGGACACTTGACTTGTAATTGGTAAATTGAGGTGTAGTGAGTGTTTGCAAACCCTTAGTGATGTTTCACTGGCCAAGAATAGAGAATATAACCCGATACACGAACTTAGAATTTTCCATGTGTCGGTTTTGTGAAGTTTTGTTGGACTACAGGGTATCTAGAGCTATCTGGGATATTTTTGAGAAAATCAAACAAGTCCATTAACTTAGATTAAACACTAGAAGACCACCACCAAAATACGAACCCAAATATCCCCTGTATGGCCGGCTACACCGGACTTTTTGAGCTTCTCGCCGGATCCCCTTCTTGCTATGGTGTTTGGGTTTTGCCTGTAGCTCAATTTTCTTATAACCTATCCCCTATACTTGCTTGTTTAGTCCCAATTAACCTGAGATAAAATCTGGGAGCTGTTTGTGAGTGTTTTGGCAAAGTTTTCTGATATTTGAATTCTGGGTTTTGAGATTTAAGATTTGATTTGGTTGTTAGACGTTTGTACATTAACAACGAGGGTTGTTTGGTTGTTCTTGCGGGCGTAAACTATAGATTCTAACCTATGAGCAATTTGTGTGCCGTATCGGTTTTCGGACTTGGTTTTCATAACGTTGCGATATGTGTTGATTTGTAGGTACCTCGCGTGGACTTCCGAGATGACGAAGCACATCGACTTCGGCTTAGCGAGGAGTATTGCAGGTGAGTAGATTTGAATGATTGCTACATATACCAAGATATGAGACGAGATCTATAAGAATATGACATGAGATCGATGAATATGATAAGATTGCGATAGATGTGTTATGAGATCGGTAAAATAAGATAAATATATATAAGATTACTTGATGTGAGATATTGATGTGATGAAAAGAGAACGTGACGAAATAAGATGACTTGGCTTGTTATGTCGATATACGGATGCGAGGTGATATGAGAATATAGATACAGTTGCCAAGACATAATATGAGATTTATACGGATGTGACTTGAGAGATATGTGTGTGTGTGTGTGTATGAGAATAATGAGTGATATGCTATACGAGACTTTAGATCCGTGCCCTCATTATTGTATAGGTCGATAGAATCCCTATTTGTTTAATGTCGATGTACAATGGATTACAGTACGCGATGAGTTTTACCGGATGTTGGTTCATACCCTTGACTTGAGAATGTCGTACGATGGATTATACCGTACGTGATGCTATGAGGCTGGATTGCCGATTGATAGATTCATCGACTCGGATAAGTTATAGATGTTGTAAATCCCTGTCTACACTGCTTAGTTTAGCCTTTATGTAGATGTTAGATTAGGTACGTATACCTTATAACATTGTGCTTGCGATTTACCTTCTGCTACGTTTATGATATTCTCATTGCATTACATATACCTGTGCTAGTACACTTGCATAATTATCGATGATACGTATGTTACACTTACACAGATTTGCCGGCTTATACACTTTCATCATCGGTAATTGCTATGTCACTTATACAATAAAGTTCTATATCATGCTATTACTCTTAATTGTCCAGTACTGTCACATGACTTGTTGGTGTGATATATTTGCTATGCTCACATCACTATATATGTTGCATGATATACTTGCTATGTTCACATTTCTGTTCTATATTTGCATACATCATGCTTTATGATTATACGCATTGAGATACCGTTTTCATGAGATTCTGGATTTGAGAACCATGGTTATATTTCAAATGAAGTTATATATTGTATTAAAAATCCTGTTTCTCTTGATATGATATTTCGATACTGTAGGGTGTTTTCATCACCCCATTGAGATGGAAATACGCGTGCGCTTATCAGGCGTACTACAGATTCCCCTTGCCTAGGGTAGGCGGGGGTTTATTGATTGTGGGGATCCGAATCTCCGGCAGCCGTGGACTAAGCTGATGTTAATTACCCCTCGCCTTTGGAGCGAAAGAACCTCCGATTGACGGGTTATACTGGTCATGCGAACTCAATGTGCAGTGTGCGTGTGTTGTGTTTCGAAAGGGTTTTAGATATATCGGGGGTCCCGCAAAGTTTTTACGGGGGTCCCGCAAAGTTTTTACGGGGGTCCCGCTACCCGGATAGCGGGCTGGGGGTGAAGGGGGCTAGCAGCCCCCTTGTGGGGTGCGGGGCAGCGCCCCGTTAGAAATTATTTTCTAACGAAGGAGACACATTTAGTATGGAGTGCATAAAAAAGGGGGGGAAGCATCTTGAATGCGTGTGCATGGCACATGGGCGCATGGTGCCCGAGGTTACGTGCGCGCATGGGACCATTGGGCGCCTTAGCGCCCAGGGTCACGTGGCGCACACGTGACCACTGGGCGCCTTAGCGCCCGGGGGCATGTGGGGCACACGTGACCATTGGGCGCCTTAGCGCCCCGGGGTCACGTGGCGCACACGTGACCGATAGGCGCCTTAGCGTTCGGGGTCACGTGGGGCACACATGACCTTTGGGCGCCTTAGCACCCCGGGGTCACGTGGCGCACACGTGACCGATGGGCGCCTTAGCGCCCGGGGTCACGTGGGGCACACGCGACCCTTGGGCGCCTTAGCGCCCCGGGGTCACGTGGCGCACACGTGACCGATGGGCGCCTTAGCGCCCGGGGTCACGTGGCGCACATGTGACCGTGGGAAACACCCGCGGGAATTTCCCAAGAAGTTTTTGGAGTTGAACTCCCAAGAAGTTTTTGGAGTTGAACTCCCAACAGAAACTAATTTATGGAGTTAAACTCCAACAGATCTAGAAATGAGTTAAACTCCTGGGGATTTAGTGCTCTTCTTCTGAGCGTTGGATCTGTCCAAAGTTAGATTCTTGGTGATGGGTCTCCTTCTTTTTCTTCTATTGGCCGGATCTTGAAGATCAAGAGGTATGAGATTTTAAAGATCTCTCTTTTTTTGAGATCTGGTGGGAGATCTGAGTTCACTCTTGTGGGTTTGTGGTAAAAAAACTATTTGTTTCTGAGAAAGGAAGAGTAAAACTCTTGATTTAATTTAAAGAGGAAGAAGGTTTTTTTTAGAACCTTGAGAAAGGGGAAAGAGGCACAACCTATAGTTTTTTTGAGGAAAATGAAAAGTCCCTGCTTTATTCATTATCATGTTGCCTTATATAGGCTTACACATTTACATATAGCCCCTTGGGCTTTACAAAATGGCATTTTGCCCATCCCATGTCTCATGTGCTATTTCTTTTTGCACATAAACCATGGGCTTACAAAAATTTGGCTTTATGCCTATCTTGTTTACATTCATGCCAAAAAAATTACATAAAAATTATTTATTACATGATTTCATTTTGGCATGGGGGAGGGCTGGCCGCTTCATGTTCGGACTCGACCTGGGCATGGGCCCACTTGATCTGGGTTTGGGCCCACTTGGCTTGGGGTTGACCATGACTTTGACTTGGTCAACCGGAGTGCAATTTTCGATTTCAACAAAGTGCCCCCCATCAATAAATGCACACCACATATTTGGGTCGTGTGCATGAAATTGATGGATCTTCTTTCGCGTGGAGGCGACTTGCTTTGGTTTCCCCTTTTTGGGATGCACTGCCCTTTTTACGACATGGACGGTCGACGCTTGACGTGTCTCCGAAACGGAGTGTCTGTGGTTGACGTTTTTCTGGCCCGGAGGGATTTGGTTCCTGCTTTGTTGGAAGCATGCACTGCCCTTTTTGCGACATGGACGGTCGACGCTCTGACCCGGAGCGATTTGGATCCCGATTTGTGGGAAGCCTGCACTGCCCTTTTTGCGACATGGACAGTCGACGCTTGACGCGTCTCTGAGACGGAGTGTCTGTGGTAGACTTTTCCCTGGACCGGAGTGATATGGTTCCTGCTTTGTAGGAAGCCTGCATAGCCCTTTTTTCGACATGGACGGTCGACGCTCTGATCCGGAGCGATTTGGTTCTCGATTTGTGAGAAGCTTGCACTGCCCTTTTTGCGACATGGACGGTCGACGCTCTGATCCGGAGCGATTTGGTTCCCCATTTGCGGGAAGCCTGCACTACCCTTTTTGCGACATGGACGGTCGATGCTTGACGCATCTCCGAGACGGAGTGTCCATGGTAGACGTTTCCCTGGCCCGGAGTGATCTGGTTCCTTCTTTGTAGGAAGCCTGCATTGCCCTTTTTGCGACATGGACGGTCGACGCTCTGATCCGGAGCGATTTGGTTCCCGATTTGTGGGAATCCTGCACTGCCCTTTTTGCGACATGGACGGTCGACGCTTGACACGTCTCCGAGACGGAGTGTCCGTGGTAGACGTTTCCCTGGCCCGGAGTGATCTAGTTCCTGCTTTGTAGGAAGCCTGCACTGCCCTTTTTGCGACATGGACGGTCGACACTCTGATCCGGAGCGATTTGGTTCCCGATTTGTGGGAAGCCTGCACTGCCCTTTTTGCGACATGGGCGGTCGACGCTCTGATCCCGAGGCGGAGCTTAATTCCGACGAGGAGGTTGCTGGTTGATTCCGAGCCGGAGCATAATTCCGACAGGGAAGGCAGATACACCGAGGCGAAGCTTGATTTCAACACGGGGTGCACATTCTGAGACGAAGCATGATTCTGACGCAGAGCTTGCTGGCCGACTTGATTCCGAGACGAAGCATAATTTCGACAGGGAAGGCAGGTACACTGAGGCGAAACATGATTTCGACACGGGGTACACATTCTGAGACAAAGCATGATTCCGACGCAGAGCTTGCTGGTTGATTTGGGTCCGAGGCGGAGCTTAATTCCGACGAGGAGGTTGCTGGTTGATTCCGAGCCAAAGCGTAATTCCGACAAGGAAGGCAGATACACCGAGGCGAAGCTTGATTTCGACACGGGATGCACATTCTAAGACGAAGCATGATTCCGACACTGAGCTGGTTGGTTGATTTGATTTCCGAGGCGGAGCATAATTCCGGCAGGGAAGGTAAATATCCCGAGGCGAACCATGATTTCGACATGGGGCAAATTCTGGGACGGAGCATGATTCCGCCGCAGAGGTTGTTGGTTTGATTTGATTTGGGTTGACATCTGCATCGCTACACTGGAATATGGTACCAGGAGCGAATTATCATTTGCCATGAGTGGATTTGAGGATTTCGGTTTTGGTTTGGCATCTGCATTGCTGCACTGGAATAATGCCAGGAGCAACTCATCATTTGCCCCGGGAGGACTTGGGAACTGGTTTTTTTTTGTTTGGCATCAGTATCGCTACACTGGAATATGGTACCAGGAGCGAATCATCATTTGCGCTTGCTTATCAGGAAGCGATGGCTTAGAAGACAGGTTTAGGTCCCTATCACCTAAGACTTTTCAATTTTGTGAGCCGTAAGTGTCTCACAAAGCATTTTCTCCCTACGGGTCGTAAGGATCCCGTAGGTGTATTTTCTCCTTAGGAGTCATGGGGACTCCTAAGTATGTTGCTCCTTTGTGAGTCGTAAGGATCTTACGCGGGAATTTTCTCCTCACAAAGTCGAGAGGACTTTGCGAGTGCATTTTATCTCCTTTTTACAAGTTTGCGCCCCTTCGGGTTTTCACAAACTTGCCAGCAGTCCTCCTGTTTTTACTCACGGGGCCCTTTCGGGTTTTCATCCGTGCCCATTTTTCTTGTGGACATACCATTTTTTAATTATTTTTTGTGGGACTTTGAATATGGTCTCACCGGTGGGACTTAGGAGAGATTGGGATTGTTTTACGCCCATGGATTGTATACGGTTTTGCAGGATGTATGATCCAGACCGTAGGGCCGGAAAATTTCGGGACTTTGTCGGCGTCTGTATCGCTGCACTTGAATATGGTACCAGGAGCGACTCATCATTCGCCGTTGGGGTATGGGATTTGGAATTTGGTTAGCATCTGCATCGCTGCACTGGAATATGGTACCAGGAGCGACTCATCATTCGCCGTTGGGGTATGGGATTTGCAATTTCGTTGGCGTCTGCATCGCTGCACTGGAATATGGTATCAGGAGCGACTCATCATTCGCCGTTGGGGTATGGGATTTGGAATTTGGTTGGCGTCTGCATCGCTGCACTGGAAAATGGTACCAGGAGCGACTCATCATTCGCCGTTTTTTTAATTTTGTTTTGGTTTTTTTTGTTTTACCGCGGTTGCTCTATCATTTCAGCTTTTCTTATCGCGAAGATCGCGATTGCCCTATCATTTCGGCTATTTATTTGCGGTTGCCCCATCATTTCGGCTTTATTTTTATTTTTACTCGCTGATTTTTATTGCGAGTTGCCCCATCATTTCGGCTTTTTATTATTATATATTTTTTTATTTACACTTCCTTTTTATTTACACATTTTTTTACATTCCCAGTTTAACGACTTAGAGGTCGATTGTTCCCAGTTTAATGACGTGGTGGTCGATTGTTTTCAGAGAAGGCAGATGTCTGAGAGGATCAGTTTCACGAAGAACTTCGGTCTCCGTTTGTATGAAATTGGCGGTCGCAGCTTGACTGTTTACTAACACGCCTTTAGACAACTCTATCTCTCCTGTCTTGTATTGCTTTTCGACCTAATCTTTGAAGACGAAGCAGTCCTCAATGGCATGACCTATCACTCTATGATAGGGGCAGTATTTGGGGTCGTCGGTCATATTCGCTTCCTGCGGTCTTCTTGACTCCGGCAGTTGTAGACCGTTCTTCAGGGCGTCTTTGAATATTTTACGGATTTGTCCCTTCTGAAGGAATAGACCTTATCTAGCTTCTCTTTGAGTGGAGATTCTCCTCCTTCTTCGAACACTGGCTTCTGAGGCTGGTTGGCACTAGACCCGCTCATCCCATGCTTATTTCGGTTAGCCGAAGTGTTAAAAGATTCAGAATCGTCAGAATTCCCACCTTTGCGATTATCATCCTTTCGGTTTCTCCAGGACCTATTGTTATTTTGGGAATCCGAGGAGGACTCCTGCTTTGAGCGCTCCAGCATCTGAACTTTCCTAGTCAGCTCTTGGAAAGTTTTGAGACCCGCGGTGCATAAAAACGGGACCATCCAATTGTTGAGATTTCCAACAAGGAGACTGACATATTGGTCCTGCTCTATCGGCGGTTCACATTTAACGGAGAGATTGCGCCATCGGGTTATAAAATCCGTGCTGCTTTCATTGTTCTTGGGCTTGGTCCTTACGAGCTCGGCAATGGTGATCTTATCGCTAACGCTCATGAACCTTTGTCGAAACAAAGATTCCATTTGGAAGAAAGTAGTAACGGTGCCATCCGGTATGCTCGCATACCAGTCGAAAGAAATATCGGTCAAGCTATTAACAAACTGGCGGAGGAGAAGCGCATCGTTGCCCCCACAGTATTTCCGCATGAGGCTTTGAAGTGGGCGATGTGCTGATTCGCATTTCCCATCCCATCGAATTTTCCGAATTTAGGGATGGCATAGCCACTAGGAAATTCTACCAGATCATACTAAGCAGGATATGGTCTCCCACTACTGCTGATATCTTTTTGCGCTTCGGCTTCGACCACCAATGTTTTGACTTTGCTGGCAACCAAATCCATAATTTGATCTTGAGTTAGCGGGCTACTGTCATCGGCTGCCAAGACATTTTCCGAGATAGGATGCGACTGATTTTCATGCGGTCCGCCCACTTTTGGACTTGAGGGAATGGGCGTCGGCTGACACGAACATAATAGAGCCAAATGGTAGCGGCTCCTCCTCCCATTGTCACCCAAGACTGGCCGGAAGGACCGTCCTGGAGTCTATCTTCATCGTGTAGGAGACGACATTTATGTCGAAAGCTGAACTTGTCCTTGGAGACATTGTTGAAAAGAGATTGCTTGAAGACCCTGCATGAAAGAGCATTATTTTAGTATAAATATATATATGTATATTAATTGAGTTCGCATGAATGCTTAACCCGAAATATGGGAGGAGAAATAAGTCCCACCGGGCGTGCCAGAATCTGTAGGGTGTTTTTCGTCACCCCATTGAGATGGGAATACGCGCGCGCTTGTCAGGCGTACTACAGATTCCCTCTACCTAGGGTAGGCGGGGGTTTATTGATTGTGGGGATCCGAATTTCCGGTAGCCGCGGACTAAGCTGCCGTTAATTACCCCTCGCCTTTGGAGCGAAGGAACCTCCGATTGACGGGTTATACTGGTCATGCGAACTCAATGTGCAGTGTGCGTGTGTTGTGTTTTGAAAGGGTTTTGGATATATCGGGGGCTCTGCAGAGTTTTTACGGGGGTCCCGTTACCCGGATAGCGGGCTGAGGGTCAAGAGGCTAGCAGCCCCCTTGTGGGGTGCGGGGCAGCGTCCCGTTAGAAATTTTTTTCTAACGGAGGAGACACATTTAGTATGGAGTACATAAAAAAAAGGGGGGGAAGCGTCTTGAATGCGCGTGCGTGGCACATGGGCACATGGTGCCCGAGCTCACGTGTCAGCACGGGACCTTTGGGCGCCTCAGCGCCCGGGGTCACGTGGCGAACACGTGACCACTGGGCGCCTCAGCGCCCGGGGTCACGTGGGGCACACGTGACCACTGGGCGCCTCAGCGCCCGGGGTCACGTGGGGGCACACGTGACCATTGGGCGCCTTAGCGCCCCGGGGTCACGTGGCGCACACGTGACCGATGGGCGCCTTAGCGCTCGGGGTCACGTGGGGCACACGTGACCTTTGGGTGCCTTAGCGCCCCGGGGTCACGTGGCGCACACGTGACCGATGGGCGCCTTAGCGCCCAGGGTCACGTGGGGCACACGTGACCCTTGGGCGCATTAGCGTCCCGGGGTCACGTGGCACACACGTGACCGATGGGCTCCTTAGCGTCCGGGCTCACGTGGTGCACACGTGACCGCGGGAAACACCCGCAGGAAGGGCCTCGCCCCTAGGCTTAGGAGTTGAACTCCCAAGAAGTTTTTGGAGTTGAACTCCCAACAGAAACTAATTTATGGAGTTAAACTCCAACAGATCTAGAAAGGAGTTAAACTCTTGGGGATTTAGTGCTCTTCTTCTGAGCCTTGGATCTGTCCAAAGTTAGATTCTTGGAGATGTGTCTCCTTCTTTTTCTTCTATTGGCCGGATCTTGAAGATCAAGAGGTATGAGATTTTAAAGATCTCTCTTTTTTTGAGATCTGGTGGGAGATCTGAGTCTCTCTTGTGGGTTTGTGGTAAAAAAACTATTTGTTTCTGAGAAAGGAAGAGTAAAACTCTTGATTTAATTCAAAGAGGAAGAAGGTTTTTTTTTAGAACCTTGAGAAAGGGGAAAGAGGCACAAACCCTAGTTTTTTTTGAGGAAAATGAAAAGTCCCTGCTTTATTCATCATCATGTTGCCTTATATAGGTTTACACATTTACATATAGCCCCTTGGGCTTTACAAAATGGTATTTTGCCCATCCCATGTTTCATGTACAATTTTTTTTGCACATAAACCATGGGCTTACAAAAATTTGGCTTTATGCTCATTTTGTTTACATTCATGCATAAAAAATTACATAAAAATTATTTATTACATGATTTCATTTTGGCATGGGGTAGGGCCGGCCGCTTCATGTTCGGACTCGACCTGGGCATGGGCCCACTTGATCTGGGCTTGGGCCCACTTGGCTTGGGGTTGACCATGACTTTGACTTGGTCAACCGGGGTGCAATTTTCGACTTCAACAGATATGTCAACCATGAGTTTTCTCGGTTCTAAGATTGGTTTTAGAAACCCGATTCAAGGAGATGGACGGTCCATTTGCGGGTACATGGTGGACCCAGTATGGTACCCCGGGGAAAGAAATGTATGTTGTGCAGTAGACGATGAGCCTGGCAGAGAGACTACTACCTACCGGTGATAGTTTGGACTCGGCGGTTAGCCGGAGGATACTGACCGGAGTCGTGAGATGGATATAGGCCGATCCGGACTGACGGAGCCTATGGGCCGATCCGGATTGACGGAGCCCGAGATATGAGGATTTACGTGTCAATGCTGGACACGGGTTTCATGATGTTTCGAGTGTCGGTGTTGGGCACTCAGGTTCCATGATTTTGATGTGTCGTTGACAGACATACGTTGGTTGATATCCTCATACATACACGCATATGCTTTCATGATGTTGCGAATGCCGATGCTGGACACTCAGGTTCCATGATGTTGATTGTGTCATTGGTGGACACGTGGATGATATCCACCTGCATATAGGCATATGATTCAGATGTTATTTGTATATGTCATTGGCATTGATTATATTGTTGACATATATGCATACGTGGCCACCCTAGATATCATAGTATTACCTTCTTGATATAGTGACCTAGAAAATCATTGTTTTATTCGATTTCTACCTGCTGATGTTTTCTACTCACGAATTGGCAACTCATCCCCATTGTGCCACAGTTCTTGCAAGTTGACCGCTTGGGATCAGCCGCGGTATTGCTGGCACACTGCTTGCATTCAGGTGTTTTGCTATGATAGGTGGGACATTGGATCGTGCCCACTCTTGTATTTATTATTTTCTATTGTATTTAGATAAACTCCATCAATTAGAAACTAGACTTTGTATATTTAGTGGACTTAGACGGACTTGTGATTGCGAGACTTAGAGCGATAGGTATATGTTCGCTATGTGTGGATTTAATGTCTTTCTTTATTCATATTATTCTTTTAGGGTTGATCTTCGCCGTTAGGCCTCGTATACATTGCTTGCATGGTTGTGATTCCGCCATTTGGCGAAGAGCTAGCTTTCGCTTGGGGATGCCTTTTATATTGTTATATATATGTGGTTTCGGTTCAAAATATACAAGCGAGGTGCTGCCGAAAATTTTAAAGACGAAAAAATTGTCCTCAACTTTAGTACATTCTACCTGCATTTATAGATAAACTTTATTTCATTTTACCTTTATTTCAGAACTGCACCCCCACTATTTTCTGCAAAAGGGTTTAGATTTTCTGGGTTTCGGCTTACTTGAATTACGTTACGCCTTTGGACGTTGTATGATTCAAGTGCCGGTCACGTGCTAATTTACGGGTCGTGACAAAGTTGGTATCAGAGCGTTAGGTTTAACCTTGGTTTGAGTCTGGGTTTGACTATGCAAAGTCTAGGGTGTATATATTTCAGAACCTAAGCTTGATCTTACGGAACTTAGACTTGACATGGGGTATTAGACCCGAACTTTCGTTACATAGGTTTACCCTGATTGATGGAGTAGGTAACTCAAGTAGAGTACTACCGTGCGTATGTTCCGCGGCATACTTAAGATATGATACTCCGCTTAAATGACCTTAGGATGTATATTCTTGAGATCCGTGTTTCTATTCGTTTCAATGATCATACTCTCATTGATTTCGTTCCTCCTTATGATCATGTATCCATTTTGAATCTGTTGATTTCTTTCGTTCCTTTGATCTATCTTCATCGATACATGCTTGAGGTTCCTTTCACCATGGTTTGAGCGCAGATTGAGCTGCTGCTAGTGATGTGGTCAGGGCAAGCTCGTCATGGACGAGGACTGACTATCGTGTTTTTTGCTGACATGGGAACGTATCGGTTTAGTGTTGTGTTGTGACCTCTCGTTGAAGAGAGTGTTCGGTTTTGCACCGGATGATCGGGCCATTGATAGAGGCTGCCGGATTGAGCGAACTGTTGATGTACAGCCTACCCCTGAGGTCGTGATGTTGTCTACCATGCAGACGGATAACCCAACTTTTGCTGAGATTTATGGGATGTTGTTTCCAGATTTTATGAGCCGAAACCGCTGGAGCATTCAGTCAGAGATGTGACAGGAGATAGCCAGTCTATCTCGAGTGGAGCGACTGATATGATTCGCCATATTTGATGTGCCGACGCAGGCTCAGTTGAGTTGAAGATTTCCAGTGTGGAGAATCTTACTCATAATATCAAACAATAAAATATAATCGGGAGGTAACAAGATATACGGGCATGAGTATGAACAGTAATAAGTGTATAACAGTGATACGAATATGGAACAGTGAAGTGTATGTGCATGCGGTGAGTAATTTATGCTACTGGGTTAATTACTCTCAAGTCTTTGAAATCAATTTAATGAATCGTCGATGTAACTCAATAGTATCCCGTGCATGCCCGGGACCACGGTCCAGATTCTCGAGCTGAAACCGAGACGTGTCGCTAAGCACAAAACAGGAAATATGTATAGATGAATGATGTCAGCAGCAGCATCCCGGGACTGGCCTAGCCCCAAAACTGATCAGTATAAGCGTCGAACTGTTGAGTTACAAGTCAGGTTTCATCAGTGATTTCCCCTTACCCCCAAGTTATGTGTTCAAGTCAGTTATTGATAAATCTGGAGTTAATGCCAATACGGGATCAAGCAGGTACAGGTTTTGTCTGAATAGACAACATGATATGTCCGTCGGGATAACAAGTCAAGATTGTTGGCATTAGTAATATGATCAGGTATCAAGTCAAGCGGTGGTGTATCAGGTCATGTCAGGTGGTGTACAGTGCATTCGATGGATGCACAACAGTAAAATGCACTAGTATCGAAACACGGTAAAACACGAATGCACAAGTGTTTATCAGGGATCACATCTACAACTCCATGACTAAGTATGATGCACATTATCAAGCATGGGGTGCTAACATAATGGTAACATGATATAATATGACATGGCATGCAAGTAGATATATAATCAATAACACGGATACGAACGGATATCGGAGAAACGGTAAAACTATAACATAGGATGCACAATGCGGTAAACATGTGATATTTTTATTCATCCGGATGCAAATATAACAATATAGCATGTAGCAAGATAAACGTGCATGTGACTATATATGTGATAAACTGTACGGATGCGAACGACTATCCGAAAACAGTAAAACAGTAACATGGATGTACAATGCAGTAAACATGTGATATTTTTATTCATATGGATGCAAAATATGTATCATAGCATGTAGCAAGATAAACTTGCCTGATCGGATCTCAATACGGGTTGCGTACGCAGCGTCCGACGTCGGGTAAACGTCGCAATGAACACACGCGCGTACGGAACAGGACCAGACAAAGCAAGAACAAGACCACGCTGGCTGGGGACGTCCTCTGGGTCGTCCTGATCGTCAGCGACGACACGGCTCCGGCGATGACCGGAAAACAAGAAACAAGAAGAAGAAAAGAGATGAAAGAAGAAGAAGAAGAGGAAGAAGAAGGGGCTGGTGCTCTGGGGTTGGCTCGAGGGTTCTGGGACAGAGGCTAGATGAGGTGATGGGGTCGGGGTTTCCGGCGAAGTTTAACGGCGATGAAGTCGGTGAGGTGTTGATGGGTCGGTTCTTGACGACGGGGGTGAGCTTGGGTGTGCAGGTAAAGCCTCGCGTTTAAGAGAGGTGAGAGGAGAAGGAAGAAGGTGGAGACGAGGGATGGTCGACGACGGCGAGGCAAGGTCGGCGACGACGAGCGGGTTCGTCAGGTGCTGGGTTTTCTTGGGTCGGGGTGTGGGTTTCAGTGGTCGGGGCTTGTAGGGGTTAGGTTGCTGGGAGATGGAAGAAGGCGAGGGTGGGATCGGGGAGATGAGGCGAGGTCGAGGGTCAGGCGAGCGTAGGTTCGATCGAAGACGGGGCGGGAAAACGAGAAACAAAGAAGGGAAAGGAACAGTGAGGGACGTGGGGTTTTGTATAGAAATAGGGTTTAAAAAATTTATAAATATAATACATAGAAAGAGGAGAACTGTAGGCTTAGGATTTTTTTGTTAAAAAATATATTTAGGTGTATATGTATATATAGTGTACGGAAGAGTTAAGGATAGATTGTTAGGATTAGGATTATAAAATTATTTTAAAAATATATTTGGTGAAAATATAATGTTGACAGTATATATTTTTAACAGTATAATATTAAAGAATATAATATTGATTATATTTGAGATTTTTTGCTAATACAAAAAATAGTTCAAAACATGTCCGAGTTGGGTCTAAAATTATAGTTTGAAAATACGGATAATATACGTATCAAGCAAAACCAAAATAGGATATCCGGGTAACGAAAATGCATACCCCCAAGAACGGATACACGTAGCGTGCACATAGCTATCCAAACGAGTTCGTTTCACTGAACGGGACGAGAACGCGATATACGGATGCCACAACAGGGTTATGGGTATAATGCAGGCCATGCTAGATATTTTTAAAATATATTATTTGATTATAATTGTATTATTAAAAAAAATACAGATGCCAGATATAATGCAGGTATACAGGACATACAACATAAAAGTGCATGGATCCTCCGCACTTGCAGGGATAAATCATAAACAGGAATCAAGACGGGTTTTCAGCATGCGGGTCGGGTCGGATGCAAACACGGATACCAATTACACTATTCGCACCCAAAACATAATAAATCAAGAAATAACCATAAATAAAGAAATACCCAAAATAGAACTGGTATAAATGAACTAGGGTGTTACATTATACCCAACTACAAAAATAATTTCGTCCTTGAAATTCCCAGAACAAGAAAAGAAAAAAAAGTATGAATTTACGAGAAGAGGTGTGGAAACTTCTGTCGAATCTCGTCTTCTCGTTCCCAAGTCGATTCTCCGTGCGAGCGATTTCCCCATGAAACAAGTACGAGCAGGATAACCTTGTTCTTGAGAACCTTTTCTCTTTGATCAACAATCAATATCGGTCGTTCCTCATAAGTCAAATCCTGTCTTACAGTTAGCTCCGAATGATCTAGCACGTGCGTTTCATCTCGAACATACTTACGGAGTTGAGATACATGAAACACGTCATGAACACTCGCCAAAGATGGTGGTAAAGCCAATCGATAAACCACTTCTCCAACACGCTCAATAATCTCGAAAGGCCCCACGAATCGAGGACTAAGCTTGCCTCGACTTCCAAAACGAATCACTTCTCTAGTTGGTGATATCTTTAAGAATATGTAACAACTCCATTTTTAGTGTACATAAATTTGATTTAAATTCGAAGTATACTTGGGGTATTTAATGTTGCTGTTACCACTTTAAGTATTTATTTCACACAATAATTACAAGAAGGAGCTTGTAGCTCATTGGTAACACCTTGCACTGCTGAACCAAGTCACCAGAGTTCAAATCCCCTGCATCACATTATTTTTTAATATTATTTTGTTTTAAATTTTTAGGAAGCCCAACAGTCCACCTGAGATAACTCCCAAAACTTGAACTGCACCTGAAAAACTAAAAATACCAGTACCTTACTCCGGCGACCCCCCATCTTCTGATACCCCGACTTGGCCCGACTCGGCCGGATGATTTGTATGTCAAAAATATTTCTAAACCGCAATCAAGAACGGCATCGCTTGGTAGCTAGCCGGTGTGTACGGGTTGGTCCACAGGGATTTTGTGAATTTCCTAGTTGCTCTTACGAGTTAATTCCAAACGGTGTGAATGGATTAATTAAATCTAAAAACTAAATTAATCTAGATCTAAATCTTGCTAGGGTTAGGTTTAGGTTAAGTTTGGAAAGTCAATAAATCTCACTGCTTTCTATACCCATATTAAAATCTATTAGGAGTTATGGTAATTATTAATAGAGGGGATTAGAACCATTGGGAAGATATTTCTTCCTCTAGCTTATTGTCCTTCATTTATCAATCCTTTACCCTAACCTCCATGGAAAACACGCGCAACCGGGCCTTTATACTACGGTATCACCGCTACCTCGTGGGATAGGGTGCCGTAGGGAGCGGTGTGTGCATGTATGCATGGAGTCCTATGAAAATATATGTGATGGGCAAGAAAGGGGTGAGAGATCTTCATCTCTCAAACTTTCCCCAAATCTAACCCTAACAAGCGAGGAGACTACTCGCTCATTAGGGAATTGAAGAACATTTATCTAGGGCAGAGAATAAAAGATCTAACTATCTAACTAGGGCAAGGAATTAAATTTAACTAGGGTAAGAAATAGAAATTACCTAGGGCAGATAAGAAATTTAACCTAAGGCAGAAAAATAAATTAAGAACTTAAAAATTGATGCTCTCCAAAAAGAATTCTGAATTTTATTAATAAAAGGAGGCATGAACAAATACAAGGAATTAGGCTTCTATTTATAGGACATAGAAAACCCTAGGTTTACAATTGCCGCATGTCTGCATTTACCAAAATACCCCTAGGATGACTAGTCAGCGCCACCTCACAAATTGGTAAAATTTTCAACTCCTAATTGCGCAACATTGCCGTGGAACCGCGGCCGCAGCCAGGGTTTGGCCGCGGTTCCGCGGCCAAATGAGGGAGTTGGGCTTTGCACTTTTGTGGGCTGGCTCTGGTCATTCTTGTCTTCTTATTTCTTTAGTACTTTTCTCAAATGGGCTTCTAGGTTTCTTCCAGATCTCCAGTGAATAATGTAGTGGATTTTAACCGTTGCTTCGAGACGAAATCTTAGAGCTTACGCCGTCTTGTACTTTGTGAACTGGTCTTTATATAGGCTGGATCAAGATCCTTCTGTTTGTTGGTCAAAGTCTCACTTTTGCTTCGTCTTTTATCTTTTTCACTGTTTTTCTCCCAAGAACCTGTAACCTGAACTATGTAGCAGACATGGGTCAAAAGCACCTGTTTATTTATAAAATACATAAGAATGGGGAATATAATATTGCGATATTATGATATGAACAAATACCCCCAAACTTATCTTTTGCTCGTCCTCGAGCAAACTTAGTTTTATTCTCGACAAAAATCTAACCTCACTTTCGCAGGGAATCGCGATTGCACTGAGCTCGTGCAACAAGCTGTTAAACCTCTAGGTGTCCCTAGTAGGAGGAGTGTTGTCTTCTGAGGGTTTTCAGCGGATACTACCCACAAAATCCTATCAATTTGGCCCACTGACTTTAATTCTCCAATTAGGTTTTCTAACAAGGAATTCTATTATCTTTGACTCATAAATCATCCACCCATATTCTTCACGCTTCCTTATCATTTAACTTAAGATTATATATGTTCTGCAGACCTATTTAGCTTTTGGCATCTCTTAAGTTTTCCTTCTAGGGTTCCATCTCCACTTAGGAATTTTTATCATTTCTATTAAAGATACAAGTTCTATTCTTCATTCCTTTATCTCATCTAAACTCCAATCACATACCCCTACGTGTGTGTATATATCACCCCTACACTTGGAAATTCAAATCAACCAATCATACCCTTGTCCGTTGTCCAAAGCACTTCTTAATTGGTGAATTTTTAAATGAATTTTGCTTACACATCCTTCATGCGACTGTTAATACTTCTTGAGGTACCAACAACCGATTACAAAATGCGTTTGCACATTAAAGCGTAATTCCTAGTCTTGCAACACCTAAGGCTTTAACAGTGACTCCCAAACCAGTTGGTCTAAGAGACTAGGTGATGAAGCACCTTCGCTAAATATTTTTTCTATTTTTGCAGCCTTAAGTAATCACAAAAACCAGTGTTCATTTTTTTTTCTTTATTCACACTTGTATATTTTTTTATTTTATTTTTTTCGTATTAAGGACTTTAGACAAGAGCATTTCAAGGTCTCCTCTACTATTCTAAGTTTCAAGGTGCGTGTTTGTGTAATTTGTAGGGTATACATTTTCAGAATCTAGACTTAAGCTAGGAATTATTTTTCAAACTTATACTCTAATAAAAATATCAATACTTTTCCTTTGTTTTAACTTAGCCCAAGAAGTCAACTCGAAATTTGCCTATTTCTAAATAAACTACAAAGACATATACTTTCTACCGTTAAATTTTAAGAAAGGTTATTTTTAGGGTTTTTAATTTACTAAGTCCAAGATCTAGTTGTTCCTAACTAGTTAACATTTTTGTCAAACTCAAGTCAATTAGGCCAAAATTGAATACATTGATTTTTATAATTTTTGAAATTTTTTAATTTTTATGGGTTTTAAAATAAGTATGCAAATCAAAAAATATACACATGAATGCGAAGGAAGAAGGCTTACCGAGCATACCCCCAAATTTAAACTTGACAGTGTCCTCACTGTCATGCCACACCAAGAGGGTCAAAATTGTTGGCACTCCCCTGTTTATTTATTTATAATATTTTTTTTAAAATATTTTATTGTTAAAAGAAAACAAAATATATATACAACAAGGTTCCCCCCAAACTTAAGTGAAACAGCGTTAAAGTTCAGAGTTAGGGAGAAAAAAGATCAAACTATACAAGGCCTTACACAGACCAAAAGTTAGCACCAACCATTCAAAAATCTTATCGTGATAAAGATAGAGTTGGTGAAAGAATGGAGTGGAAAAAAAAGAAATGAGAAGCACACGAGACCGTGTGGAGATAGAAGCAGTATACGGTCTCGGTGGAGGAGAAGAATGACGGAAGGGAAAAAGAAATGGTAGTGGTTCTACTTCTTCGAGTGGAGGTTGATTAATCAAAAAATTCGTATCGTTTAAGAATGCGAGTTCGTCGGCGAAAATATCTTCGAAACTTTCATCGAAGGTCCATTTGAAAATTGTCGAACTCAAAATATTGGATTGTGATTCATCAACACTCGGTATCATGAAAGGAAAATTAGAAGAACCAAAGAAAGTGGGAATACGAACTTGAGGGTGGGGATGGAGCGTATAAAGTAGCAAAATTTGTAATGACCGATGTGTAAAAAGCGATTGTGCTAATCTATCAACCCGCAGAAAAATGAGATTAAATCCCTCAAGATTCGTGAGCAAACATGGGTACGTCGAACTTGGTATTGGAGATGAAAGCGTAACGGTCTCTTGCAAGGTCGGAACGATAGGAAGGACGAAAGGGAGTGAATTAGGGATAGTCTCATTCTCACCATAGTAAACTGTCTGGAACTTGAAAGATTCCATCAATGGTTCAAAACAACTGTAAGCAACCGAGTCTGATGGTTCAACTAACTCATCTGAAATTTCAAAGGACTCAAATTTGGGCGGTGAGTCGTCAACATCGTCCGAAAAAGTGAAACACCCGTAAGTGTTATCGGCTGTGAGAACTGTGTCAGATTCAAAGGGAAAATTTTCAAGTTCACAGTCTTCAAGTGTGATCTTTTGCGTGGTCGGAACGATGGAAAGGGGGGAGGGTGATATAACAGTTAAAGGTTCAGGAGGATGAATTGGAAAATCAGACACATCAAACAAAAATGGTTCAACCTCAATATTATCCTCAATACTCTCCTCAATACTCTCCTCATAATTCTCCTCAAAATGTAACCTATCCATGCTATTATCATCAAAATCAAGACGCATATGAAGTTCGGGAGAAACAGTTAATGACTCGGGATGATGAATTGGACATAAAATTTCAATCAAATCAACGGGTTCATCATCCAAAATATTCCCGGCATCTATATCCTCAATCAAGTGAAAATCAATTTTTTCTGACACCTCATCAAAAGCATGGATATTTATCAATTTAGGTTCTAGAGTGGAGGTGTAAAGATCAAAAGGATTAGGTGTGGTTTCACTCGAAAGGGATTCTTCACAATCTGGCAAATTAAGCACTACAAAGTCACACAACTCGTTAGATGTTTTATTTTCAGCTTGTGAATCATTTGGGACAATCGATGGAAAACCGGAGTTGTGGGCTTCAATTGGGTATGGGTAGGTTTGATTTGGAAAGGTGTAGAACTCACTCTCTCTTCTCAAATTCTCACTCTGTCCAACCGCCTCCTCATACATTGGAAAATTTGGAGCTAGTTGGAAACTAGCTGCCGGTTCACTAGGTTGCATAAGGGCGGTAATGGACGCATCCACATTCCTAATCATTTTGTTTGTTGCTAAAATATACTCTTCCAACGACTGTTCCAAACTAGACATGGGTTGTGAAGGGGTTTTGGTAAAAGATTCGAAATTGTTTGGATACATGAAACTCCCAACTGACTGTGTAGAAATAATGTCCAGTGAAGGTGGGAAAGTCGGGTAGGACTTGTAGGAATTGGATGGTTGGACAGGAGTAGGATCAACATTTGTATAAAGAGGTGAATAGACTTGTTGATCCCTATAACTGGATGTGTGGAGAGGAGTGAAAGATCTGCTACGAGATTGTGCAATATGCTCAGCAATAGACTTCGGTTTAGGAGTTACAACAGGACTCGAAAAAGTGGTATCAACATACGAAGGTGGTGAAGGTTGACATGGTTGACACAAAGTGGGTTGCCACGTCGAACTGTTTCTCCTATACGCTTCTATTTGATCTTTTAAAGAAATTTTGGGCATGGAGGGATCGTCCTTAAATCGACCGAAACAATTGACGTACGAAGCAAAGTTAGGTTCAGGATACCAAAGTTCGGTAAGAGATTTATGAGGTGGGGTACCCATGATGTAAGAATGAGAAGAAAAGAAGGTTGGGGTGTACAGATTCCTTAGCGACAAAAGTTTGCAAGTTTTTATAAAAAAAATTCCTTTTTTCTTTTTCTCTTTATTTGGAACTGTTTGCAGAAAAGATTTTCAATAAAGGGCTTAAACACAAATGCAATCAGCCACAAATGCACAATCAGGCCTAGATCTAGGGTCACCTAGGTCAGCTAGACAGCTCCTAACTGTTCCAAAGGGCTAGAAATAGGACCTCAAATCTCCTCTTCACCGCCAATTGCGGCCAGGTAAGTGCCAGGTGAGTGGGAGGCTCCCCACTACAAGTAGTGGTCCTAATTAAGTAACCACTCGCCTTAGACACACTTGCCTAGACACCGCAAAGTCAGGTTAGGATAAACGGCTGATGCCTATAACTAGTCTTCTGTCCTATTGAGCGCGACGTCCTTAGGGCTGAGTTTAGTATTTTTTTAATTAAGAATGGTCAATGCAAATGCCTTATGTGATTTCTGGGGTCCTGGGAAGGGTGATGAAATCCCCACCCAATCTGGATTGGTCTCAAGCCCCTTAAAGTCCGATTAAAGATATGCAAAACAGAAAAAAAATCACTTGCAATCAAATTTTATTTTAAGCGCAGCGCAAAGAATCCTGCACAAGATGTGTTATTGGAAGGGGGAAGATTTTTAGGCGCAAAGAATCCTGCAGATAATTTGGCAAAAGATATATGGGGATTTGCAGAAGAGGGGAAAAGGAAACAAACAGAGGAAATTTCGCGCACTGAAATGTCAGAGGGACCGTGGATCCGCGGTAGGAGACATCTTGCGCGGCGGAAGGGCGGCGCGGTGGTGGGTTCAGGCCTCTGGAAAAATTCTGCTGTTCTGTTTTTGAAGTCCCCTTCTGTTCTGATCTTCCGTTTTCTGTTTCACACTCTGGATTTTTCCAGATCCGTCGATCCTGCAAAGATTCAAACAAAAAATACCCTTCACAAAATACAAAGATGATAAAATTTTTATATATTTTTTTTAATTTTTCAGATTTTTATGATTTTTTTTAGTTTATATTAACCCGAAATTGCAAAAAGGAAATAACACGCCATCCCCGGCAACGGCGCCATTTGATTTGTCTCAAAGAATAATTATAACCGCAATCAAGAATGGCGTCGCTTGATAGCTAGCCGATTAGTACGGCTCGGTCCATAGGGATTTTGTGAATTTCCTAGTTGCTCTTACGAGTTAATTCCAAACGGTGTGAATGGATCAATTAAATCTAAAAACTAAATTAATCTAGATCTAAATCTTGCTAGGGTTAGCTTTAGGTTAAGTTTGGAAAGTCAATAAATCTCACCGCTTTCTATACCCATATTAAGATCTATTAGGAGTTATGGTAATTATTAATAGAGGGGATTAGAACCATTGGGAAGATGTTTCTTCCTCTAGCTTCTTGTTCTTCCTTTATCAATCCTTACCCTAACCTCCATGGAAAACACGCGCAACCGGGCTTTTATACTACGGTATCACCGCTACCTCGTGGGATAGGGTGCCGTAGGGAGCGGTGTGTGCATGTATGCATGGAGTCCTATGAAAATATATGTGATGGGCAAGAAAGGGATGAGAGATCTTCATCTCTCAAACTTTCCCCAAATCTAACCCTAACAAGCAAGGAGACTACTCGCTCATTAGGGAATTGAAGAACATTTATCTAGGGCAGAGAATAAAAGATCTAACTATCTAACTAGGGCAAGGAATTAAATTTAACTAGGGCAAAGAATAGAAATTACCTAGGGCAGATAAGAAATTTAAGCTAAGGCAGAAAAATAAATTAAGAACTTACAAATTAATGCTCTCCAAAAAAAATTCTGAATTTTATTAATGAAAGGAGGCATGAACAAATACAAGGAATTGGGCTTCTATTTATAGGACATACAAATCCCTAGGTTTACAATTGCCGTATGTCTGCATTTACCAAAATACCCCTAGGTTGACTAGTCAGCGCTGCCTCACAAATTAGTAAATTTTTCAACTCTAATTGCGCAACACTGCCGCGGAACCGCGGCCGCAGCCAGGGTTTGGCCGCGGAGTTGGGCTTTTCACTTTTGTGGGCTGGCTCTAGTCATTCTTGTTTTCTTATTTCTTTAGTACTTTTCTCAAATGGGCTTCTAGGTTTCTTCCAGATCTTCAGTGAATAATGTAGTGGATTTTAACCGTTGCTTCGAGACGAAATCTTGGACCTTGCGCTGCCTTGTACTTTGTGAATTGATCTTTATGTTGGCTTGATCAAGATCCTTCTGTTTGTTGGTCAAAGTCTCACCTTTGCATCGTCTTTTATCTTTTTCACTGTTTTTCTCCCAAGAACCTGTAACCTGAACTATGTAGCAGACATGGGTCAAAAGCACCTGTTTATTTGGAAAATACATAAGAATGGGGAATATAATAATGCAATATTATGATATGAACACCGGATGGCTGAGTCGTCAACATAAAAAATATGTCTCTTCAGCTTCTGAAACCCCCTGCACACTCTAATTTATTGGATGGGTTCCAGAGAGTTAAATATACCCCATTTACTACAATTTTTAATGAATTTCCTACATTTTACAATTTTTTTTATTTAAAAACCCTTCATCTACCCTAACCCTAGTCTACCCTATAAATACACCCCTACCCTCTACCCTCTCACCTAAAATTCTGAGCTCACTCTCTCAAAATTTCAATAAAACTTGTGTACTTTGCAAACAAGCTCAAGGCGAAGCTCCGAGGAATTCCCGGCGAAACTTCCGGCGATCGTTTAAGGAACTACCGGCGACGATGCAATACATCGGCGATCCCTCTAGTTTCCTCTCACTCTATTGTGTAATCTAAAACCCGTAAGTCCCTTTTCTATCCCTCTTTTCTATTCTAAAAATAGAAAATTACAAAACCCGACAGAATCGGAACAAATCCAATTTCCGATTCGGTTTTCTATAAAATTCTACTTCTCACTAATACAATCATACTTAAACTTTCTCATGTTGACTATTAAACACTAATTAAACAATTTGATCAAGATTCATCACATGAAATGATAGCTATCTCAATTTATTGTATTTTTCACTTAAATACCATATTGTTTCAATCCTTCATTTAACTCTATCAAACTTGCTATACCTTTAAAGTAGAGCACGAGGTAATGACCTACCTCCTCACACACGTATAAGCCTTTTTTACTAATCAAGATGGCATACTACGGTACCAGACCATTCGCCGGTAAAACACAAGATTAGCGGCAAGTTTGTCTGGATCTGGTGAAAGAACTTCTTTGCTTCGAACCTAAGCTAATAAAGAACCCTAGAAAGAGTGCTAGCACCAACCAGGGATAGGAGGAGCACCAAGAAAAAGGGCTTAAACCCGCCTATCGAGACAGCGACTGGACTTGGTACCCGGTGTGCTCGGGCTTCTTTAGAGGCGATGGAAATCCCTCGCTCTCTTCACTTTCAGCCTTCCTGTCCTAAAGCAGGAAAGAAATCCCTATTCTCAAAATGGGATATTCAGAGAACCTAACACGATACCATCGAAAACTTAGAATACGAGCAAACAATATTTTCATTTAAATACCATTGACTTAATAAAACCATTACTAAAAGTTTTAGTATTGATACACTTTTAAATAAATACCATTTATTAGGAAAATACGATAAGTTGTGGACATCAGTCGTTTATCTAAACCTGACTTTGTGGTGTCTAGGTTAGGCAAGTGAGAAAGGTAACTTTAAAAGGCCCGTCTCACAGTGATTCGTGAGCGGATCCCTCCTTTCTTCACTTGTACTTACCTAGCCACAATTGGCGGTGAAGAGGCGATTTGAGGCATCTCACGACTTGTCGTTTGGACCAATTAGGAATAGTCTAGTTGAATTAGGAGACCTTAGAATATAGAATACGGAAAATTGACAACTTTACAAATAAATACCATTTACTTCATAAAACCGTTTTCTAAAGTATTTAGTATTTTACAATCTTTGCAAAGCGCCGCTATAACCCATTTTGGGGAACCCGTGCGGGATGGTGCGGTTTATCGCACATCCTCAGGCTTAGTAGTGCGAGATTCAGACCTCCGTATGGAGCATTCGGTCTCGAAAAATTTAAAATACGACATCTTAAGAAAATGAGATTTTTAGAATAATAAATATTTATTAAAATTATTTTTGTATAAATATATGCATATTTATCATTAAAATGCCTATTTTATTATGATATAGATATTCCATTTTTTTTCTAAAAATCACAAGAATAAAGTTTACACTAAAATACCATAAATTCCATACAAATCAATATTACGAATAAATACCTTTAATTATGAAACTAGGATATTTTCACTAGAAATATCACAATATAAAATCCACCTTCATTACAACTCTAAAGACGAATAATAAATACTTGGGGTGCATTTTGAAAAGTATATAAAAGTATTTTACATAAAAACCCCTCAAGTTCTATAAATTACCCTAAGGACCCTAGTAAATATAGGTTTAAGCAGTACCAATCTCTTGAGCTCCAGGGAGCCGGAGAAGTGGGTGCTTGCCTATCTAAGGTAGACAAATTAATAAAAACAATCAGAACTTCACTTTACTTTGCTAATTGTCTGACTCAGTTTGAGTCTATGTCTAATCTGACTTGAATATGATTCAAGTACAATCAAAGATCTACAATCTTCAATATTACAATTCAACATGAATCCATGAATCCAATTGTCAATCTATACAGTTTGACCGAACTGGACCATGGATATACATTCCATTAACATGGTTCTCCAGTTATTTCATTTACATGATTCTACGGGTGCATCCATTTACTGATATGATGGTTTCGGTCAGTCAATCAATTATACAACCAATACAAATAAGACATCGCGGGGTTAAGGGGTAGATTGGTACGGAAGGTGTTTAAAAGTGGCACGAGACAGTAAGACTTAATACACCTAACATGAATCCAGTTGCTGTTGTACCGTGGCATAAACGGTTCCTTGTACTATACGTGCCTCTAGTCTCTGGCATATAGAGACTCCTCTCATATACACTGGCATTCTTCTGTACCAAGTTACAAACAACAGCGTTAATACAACATCACTACAAGATAATACAACTTTAAAAGATACCTTCTTATTCTGTCTATTTTACTTTCCTTTTATCTTTGCGACTTACCGAGCGACCTGTTCGCTGACGACATTCTATTTCTTTCTTCTTTGAATGTCATCAGGTGATCTGGACCCGGCAGAGATTGAGCCATCTGTAGAAGACTTGGATCATTTTGTTGAAGAACCAGATCTCTAGTTTCATTGTATATTTTCCTTTCAGTACTTTTCATTTCCTGTTATGCTATTGTTTAGGCATCGTTTTATTTCAGTTGTATTTCCTTTTCATGCATTGTACAAAAGAATGTTAATAAATAAAAGTTGCCGTTTTTATTATATCTTGTCTCATGTGTATTTAATTATATATTGCTTAGATACGCTTAGCGTATGTACTTCTGAGTATATACGTAGCGGACTAGTCGCGTCCCCTTCGCCGTATACTGGGAAGCGGGGCGTGACAGAATACAAGATCACCAACAGCAAATTCTAGAGGTATTTTCGATATATCTGCCCAACTCTTCTGCCGATCATGTGCTGCCCTCATGTGATTCCTGATAGTATTAATCTTCTCTATTGTTTGCACGATCAAATCCGGTCGCAACAATTTTCGCTCTCCAATATCGTCCCAAAGGACGGGTGAGCGACACTTGCGACCATACAATGTTTCGAATGGAGCCATCTGAATAGTCGCCTGAAAGCTGTTATTGTAAGAAAACTCCACCAAGTGTAGATGATCCTCCCACGAACCCTTGAAGTCTAGCATGTAAGCTCTCAACATGTCTTCAAGAGTTTGGATCGTTCTCTCCGACTGGTCATCTGTCTGGGGATGATAAGCAGTGCTAAACTTCAATTGCGTCCCCAAACTTTCCTGTAGACTCCTCCAGAAGTGCGATAAGAATCGGGTATCACGATCAGAAACGATACTCACAGGTACTCCATGTAATCTCACAATCTCCTGCATGTACCGTTCTGCTAACGTTTCCGTTGACTGACCAACTTGAAATGGTATGAAATGAGCTGCCTTGGTCAATCGATCAACAACCATCCAAATTGCATTGTTGCCCTTTGGACTCCGCGGTAAAGCTGTCACGAAATCCATGGTTATATGTTCCCACTTCCATTAAGGAATCAGAAGTGGTTGCAATAAACCAGCTACCCTTTGATGTTCAGCCTTAACTTGTTGACACACCAAGAACTTCGCTACAAAACGGGTGATCTCCCTTTTCATGCCTTCCCTTCAGAAATGCTGTCGTAGATCATGGTATATCTTCGTGCCTCCTGGATGTACGGAATATGCGGAACTGTGCGCCTCCTTCATAACTTCTTCGCGAATATTACCCTTCGGCACACACAAACGGCTACCATACCGCAATGAACCATCTTCATGAATCAACAAGTCCGTTCGAAGTTCCGCTTCAACATGTCCTCGAAACTTCTGCAACCTTAGATCTTGTGATTGCGCTGCTTTAATACTCTCGATCAACAACGACTGTACTTGCAGCTGCATCAACTGTCCTGAAGAATACAGTAACACGATCTCCAATTCGAATCTCTGAAACTCTTCGATAAGCTCCTTCCGTGCAGTCAACATCCGAATTGCTGGCAACCGACTAAGCGCATCCGGTACTATATTAACTTTCCCGGGATGGTACTTGAGATCAAGGTCATAGTCAGCCATCAGCTCCAACCATCTACGTTGCATCATGTTAAGCTCTTTCTGTGTGAACACATACTTTAGGCTTTTATGATCGGTGTATACTTCAACCCTTTCGCCCAATAAGTAGTGTCTCCAAATCTTTAAAGCGAAAATCACAGCTGCTAGCTCCAAATCATGAGTTGGGTAATTCTTCTCATGGGTCTTCAACTGTATCGATGCATAAGCTATAACCTTCCCATGCTGCATCAAAACACATCCCAAACCTTTCCCAGATGCGTCGCTGTGAATCACCAATCCTCCGGAATCATCTGGTACGTTCAAAATAGGAGCGGTTATCAACCTTTGCTTCAAAACCTCAAAAGCTGACGCATAACAATCCGTCCATACGAACAGTACCTCCTTCCGTATAAGCTTGGTCAAAGGCTCAGCCAATAGAGCAAAATTCTCTACGAATCTTTTGTAATATCCTGCAAGTCCCAGAAAACTTATGATCTTCGCTACATTCCTCGGAATCGGCCAATTTTGAACTGCTGCAATCTTCTCAGGATCAACGGCGATTCCATCTACGGATACGACGTGCCCCAGAAACTTCACTTCTTCAAGACAAAACTTGCACTTACTTATCTTCGCATATAATTTTTCTTGCCTCAACGCCTGCAGTGCGATCTTCAAGTGTTCTGCAAGCTCTTCTAGGCTCCTCGAGTAGACCAGAATATCATCGATAAACACCACTATAAACTGGTCTAAGAACGGTGAAAAGATTTGGTTCATCAAGTCCATAAATATCGTCGGTGCATTCGTGACTCTGAATGGCATCACTAAATACTCGTAATGTCCATATCGGGTTCGGAACGTAGTCTTGCAAATATTCTCTGATTTAACTCGAACTTGATGATATCCAGATCGCAAATCCAGCTTCGAGAATACCCTCGCACCACTGAGTTGCTCGAACAATTTGCCAATGCGAGGGATCGGGTACTTGTTCTTAATAGTCACCCGGTTTAATTCTCGATAATCGATGCATATCCTCCTTGTGCCATATTTATTCTTGACTAGAAGAACTGGAGCTCCCCAGGGTGAATTGCTGCTGCGAATCCAGCCCTTCTCTAGCAATTCGGTAATCTGTTTCTTTACTTCTTCCAACTCCACTGGTGCCATCGGATAGTACGCCTTTGAGATTGGCGCTGCACTAGGAACAAGATCGATTGCAAACTCCATATCTCATTTTGGCGGTAAACCCGAGATTTCCTCGAACACCTCCATAAACTCTCAAACTATAGCTGGCGCTTCCTCCTTATCAACTTCCATCGACGAAAGAACGGTGTTTGTCGGCCTAGCCCTAAACTCGACTGGCCCGACATAACCGCTACCTCCAGCAAATACAAACTCCGGATGTCCAAGAATCTGGAAAATCACTTTCTTTGCCCTACAATCAATGTGGGCGTGGAACGTGCCGAGAAAATCCATTCCCAAGACAACATCATAACTGCCAGTATCGATCACCAAGAAATCTGCAAATAACTTCCGTCCGCAGATAACAACCGAACAATCCTTGCACTCACTACTAGATATGATTTTCCCATTCCCAGTGTGTATGTCCCAACAACAAGACAGGGTCGTGCAAGAAATCGAATGTGCAGCAATAAACTTGGACAACATAAAACAATGGGATGCACCAGAATCGAATAATGTTAATGCAGAAAAACCATGAACAAGTAGGATACCTGAAACGACTTCATCTGAAGCCCTGGCCTCTTTGGCCGTCAGAGTAAAGGCTTGAGCTTGATTAGGTCCCTGAGTTAACTGCTTCTGCCCCTGAATCTGCCTCTGCGGTGGCTCCTGAGCATCATCCTTCAAACGAAGTTTCGACGGACAAACACTGACAGTATGGTCAGCTGACCAGCAAACCAAACAAAGTCCAAGCATCCTTCGACAATTCTTCTGCACGTGTCCGGGCAGATGGCAGTAACCACAAAACGTCCTTCCCTTTATCTCAGGCATGACTGGCTTCTTCATCGGTACAATGCCATGTCTGTCCACCGGGATACCTCTGCGTAAAGGAGCTCGGTTCGGCATAAACGTCGGCTTCTGTACCACGACTGCCTGCTGCTGTATACCCTTGGTCTTCATCTATAGGCTCTGCTGTTCTTTGGCTACCTTGAGAACTTGCGAGAAAGTGGTCAATCCCAAAGATATAATGTGCCTCTGGATTTCCACATCCAAACTGCGCATGAACCTTCGTGCCCTATCAGCCTCGTTGGCAACCAAAGGTCCAGCTAATTGACTGAGCCGTGTCCACTCAGCCGCATGCGCATCCACAGATCCGCCATTCTGCTTCAAACCGATAAATCTTTCTTCCATTTCCTCCCATGCTGTCTGCGAAAAGAACTTCTCCAAGAAACTCTGTGAGAAAGTTGCCTAACTGATCGGCTTGGGCAAACGGGTCTCTTCCACGAGCCACCACTCGCGGGCATAGTCCACCAATTGGATGCGTACAACATCCACTCTCTGATCCTCCGGAATCTGTGCTGTGATGAGCAGATTCTCCGTATCGACTAGCCACTGCTCCGCTGGCAACGGTTCCTCTAAACCAGTGAAAGTGGACGGACCAAGTCTCCTGAAATCCGCCATGGTACCCACACGTTGTACTGGTTTGGCTGCAACAGTGTTTACGGACTGCTGGACTGCCCGCAAACCTTCCTGAAAAGCTTCGGCTTGCCGCTGATTCAGCTCAGTTTGCCGCTTCTAGTTCTCCAGCATCCCTCGAATTACTCCAAGCAATGCGGCGTCATTAACACGCCTCTGGTACGACCGCAGATTTCTGTTCGCCATGATCCTGAAACCAAGGCACCGAAGAGGATCAGCATGATAAACAAGATTCAAACTTGCGATAAAACATAAATTGGTAAGCAATGAAACCGAGAGAAGCAAGGTAATATAGTGACCATAAAATAAGGAAGTGAATCAAGACTGGGACTCCAAATTACTTAAATAGAGTACCGCATTGTAACCATGCTGCAGTTCAAAGTTACAATCACATAACACCGTTCAAGTCGCCCAAATCCTAGTATCAGAATCGAAAGAATAAGTAGGGAGAAACAATAGGGAACTAAAAGGTTTCAAGTCGAGATGCAAAGTTGTTTGCATATCGTCAAGACAAGGGTCAAGAGAAAGATATGATTCAAGAATCACGATAACAATGTGGCAGGACATGTTCCTAATTACGGGTTTTCTGATTTGTGTATTGGGTCCAATACCCAACTACAAAAGAATCAAACCCGATTAACCTAAATCCTATGGCTTTGATACCAATAAACCCCTGTCACGCCCTGCTTCCTAGAGTGCGCTAAGATCGGCACGTGACAGAGCCAACTATGCTACATGTGGTTAGGAAACATCCCTCCACAGTCACATTACGACTGTCTATAAGATATCAAGAACCGTAAAATAAAATAAACTATTTAGTACATGTCCATATGCCAGAATAAGCGAGTCAAGAAATATAAATGTGCGGAAGCAATAAATCCAATAAACAATAACATCTGGAAAGTACGTCCCAAATACGGGCTCACATCAGGAAATGAAAGTACGGAAATAAAACTAAACTAAACTAGATACTAACAGGATCCTCACTGCTCGGCCTGACGGCGAAAATACTCCTGATCAGCCTGCGAAAGAGACAGAGGATCTGGGCCAAGCAAAACCCAGACGTCAGTGCGTCATAATATCAAACAATAAAATATAATCGGGAAGTAACAAGATATGCGGGCATGGGTATGAACTGTAATAAGTGTATAACAGTAACACGAATATGGAACAGTGAAGTGTATGTGCATGCGGTGAGTAATCTATGCTACTGGGTTAATTACTCTCAAGTCTTTGAAATCAATTTAATGAATTGTCGATGTAACTCAATAGTATCCCGTGCATGCCCGGGACCACGGTCCAAATTCTCGGGCTGAAACCGAGACGTGCCGCTAAGCACAAAACAGGAAATATGTACAGATGAATGATGTCAGCAGCATCATCTCGGGACTGGCCTAGCCCCCAAAACTGATCAGTATAAGTGTCGAACTGTTGAGTTACAAGTCAGGTTTCATCACTGATTTCCCCTTACCCCCAAGTTATGTGTTCAAGTCAGGTATTGATAAATCTGGAGCTAATGCCAACATGGGATCAAGCAGGTACAGGTTTTGTCTGAATAGACAACATGATATGTCCGTCGGGACAACAAGTCAGGTTGTCGGCATTAGTAATGATCAGGTATCAAGTCAAGCAGTGGTGTATCAGGTCATATCAGGTGGTGTACAGTGCATTCGATGGATGCACAACAGTAAAATGCACTAGTATCGAAACACGGTAAAATACGGATGCACAAGTGTTTATCATAGATCACATCTACAACTCCATGACTAAGTATGATGCACATTATCAAGCATGGGGTGGTAACATAATGCTAACATGATATAATATAACATGGCATGCAACTAGATATATAATCAATAACACGGATATGAACGGATATCGGAGAAACGGTAAAACTGTAACATAGGATGCACAATACAGTAAACATGTGATATTTTTATTCATATGGATGCAAATATAATAATATAGCATGTAGCAAGATAAACTTGCATGCGACTATATATGTAATAAACTGTACGGATGCGAACGACTATCCGAAAATAGTAAAACAGTAACATGGATGTACAATGCAGTAAACATATGATATTTTTATTCATATGGATGCAAAATATGTATCATAGCATGTAGCAAGATAAACTTGCCTGATCGGATCTCAATACGGGGTGCGTACGCAGCATCCGACGTCGGGTAAACGTCGCAATGCACACGCGCACGTACGGAACAGGACCAAGCAAAGTAAGAACAAGACCGCGCTGGCTGGGGACATCTACTGGGTCGTTCTGATCGTCAGCGACGGCACGGCTTCGGCGATGACCAGAACACAAGAAACAAGAAGAAGAAAAGAGAAGAAAGAAGAATAGGAAGAAGAACAAGGGGCTGGTGCTCTGGGGTTGGCTCGAGGGTTCTGGGATATAGGCTAGATGAGGTGATGGGGTCGGGGTTTCCAGTGAGGTTTCACGGCGACGAGGTCGGTGAGGTGTTGATGGGGCGGTTCTTGACGTCGGGGGTGAGCTCGGGTGTGCAGGTAAAGCCTTGGGTTTGAGAGAGGTGAGAGGAGAAGGAAGAAGGTGGAGACGAGGGGTGGTCGACGACGGCGAGGCATGGTCGGCGACGACGAGCTGGTTCGTCAGGTGCTGGGTTTTCTTGGGTCGGGGTGTGGGTTTCAGTGGTCGGGGCTTGTAGGGGTTAGGTTGCAGGGAGATGGAGGAAGGCGAGGGTGAGGTCGGGGAGATGAGGCGAGGTCGAGGGTCAGGCTAGCGTGGGTTCGATCGAAGACGAGGCGGGAAAACGAGAAACAGAGAAGGGAAAGGAACAGTGAGGGACGTTGGGGTTTGTATAGAAATAGGGTTTAAAAAATATATAAATATAATACATATAAAGAGGAGAACTGTAGGCTTAGGATTTTTTTGTTAATAAATATATTTAGGTGTGTATGTGTATATAGTGTACGGTGAGAGAGAATCAGTGAGTTAAGGATAAATTGTTAGGATTAGGATTATAAAATTATTTTAAAAATATATTTGGTGAAAATATAATGTTGACAGTATATATTTTTAACTGTATAATATTAAAGAATATAATATTGATTATATTTGAGATTTTTGTCTAATACAAAAAATAGTCCAAAACGCGCCCGAGTTGGGTCTAAAATTATGGTTTGAAAATACGGATAATATACGTATCAACCAAAACCAAAATAGAATATCCGGATAACGAAAATGTATACCCCTAAGAACGGATACACGTAGTGTGCACGTAACTATCCAAACGAGTCTGTTTCACCAAACGAGACGAGAACGCGATATACGGATGCCACGACAGGGTTAGGGGTATGATGCAGGCCATGCTAGATATTTTTAAAATATATTATTTGATTATAATTGTATTATTAAAAAAATACAGATGCCAGATATAATTCAGGTATACAGGACATACAACATGAAAGTGCACGGATCCTCCGCACTTGCAGGGATAAATCATAAACAGGAATCAAGATGGGTTTCCAGCATGCGGGTCGGGTCGGATGCAAAAACGGATACCAATAACACTATTCGCACCCAAAACACAATAAATCAAGAAATAGCCATAAATAAAGAAATACCCAAAATAGAACTGGTATAAATGAACTAGGGTGTTACAGCACACCAGACCGGGCCGACGAGCCGAAGGATTGCGAGATGGTAATTCAGAGAGTAAACGAGGACCCAGAGACTGAAGACGCCAGACCGTGAGCAGGAGGCAAGTAGATGATCTTGCTCTGCCAGTTTGGGCGCGCCGACATATTTTCGACATTAAAGGAGGTGTACCTCAATATCATTTATTGAGATTTGTGTTTCGTGATCCGAGTATCACACTTTTATCGCTTGGATTTGAGTTTCATGATATGTTTTCATGCACCATGGCTGCACCTATTGGATATTTTCTTTTGTGCACTGTTATTGCACTTGATTTATGTTTATACACCACTTCATCGGTTTGTGATTTGTGCATATCGATTTTCGTGCTTTGGCTGCACATACTTATGATTGTAGATTTCGATACTATCGTTTTGATTTTGTGCATGTGGTACGCACTCGATTTGGTTTTTGCACTCGGTATAGCTCACAGGTGCTTGCAGTGCATTGATACGTGTTTTGTGCACGCAGTTGCACACGTTTATGATTTTATATACCTTGGTACACTCGGTGTTGTTTTTATATGCATTTGAGATATTGATGATATTTCGTGCATTTGTTGCACCAGATTGGTATTTCGTGCATTTGTTGCACAAGATTTTTATTTCGTGCATTTGTTGCACCAGATTGGTATTTCGTGCATTTGTTGCGCTAGATTTTTATTTCATGCATTTGTTGCACCAGATTGGTATTTCATTTATTGGTTACACTAGATTTATGCCTTCGAGCATTTGTTGAACCAGATTTATGTTTTCGTGCGCATCTGCACTTGACGTTCGTTATTGTGCATACTACTGCACTAGATACTTTATACGGACGTAATGTATTTGATTTAGATTTTTGCGCACACTGGACGCATGAGATGTGGTTTTATGCACACCGAGTACACTCGATTGAGATTTTATTCGTGCATGTTGGATGCACTTGATTTAGATTTTATTCATGCATATTTGATGCACTCGATTTAGATTTTATTAGTGCATGTCGGATGCACTTGATTGAGATTTTCATTCGTGCAGGTTAGTTGCACTTGGTTGAGATTTTCATGCACTCTAGATGCACTTGATATTGTTGACATGCACACCAGTTGCATTTGAAAGATACTTTTGTGAACACCCGTTGCACTTAGTTGGCTTTTGTGCACATTCATGGCACTTGAATTAGGCTTTGAATTTCGTGCGTACCAGTCGCACGTGATGATTGGATACGCCTTTTGAGGCTGATATTTGCTCTTGAGTATTATATTTTTGATGTTGGGTACCATATATATAGTAACCGAGTTGGACTAATCTGAGGACAATACCTGGGTACTTTTACATGCATTAAAAGTTTACCAAGAGGTTTTCAAAAATGAGCTATAGTCTCACTATTTCCTACGTGTCCGTGAGCGACACGAAATTTCACAAGAGAAAACCTTTTGGGATATTTCAAAAGGCGGGATGTATATTTTGAACAAAATATATATATATATATATTTACTACTTTACAATTGAGCCTCCACCACTTGTGCCGTGAGCTACGCATCACATGGCAATTCAAAAAGATTTTGCATTTGATTTATTCAGTTTTTGAGGGATTTTACCCCGATGCGTACCATATACATATTACGATTTTGGTTATAATATATTGAGAATGACATTGGAATTTGAGATTGCGTTTCTTCATAACTCCTAGGAAGGCGTGATGCTTAATGGAGTTTTGATTTTGAATTTCACTCGTTTTCATGCGCACCCGATGCGCTGTGGTATTTCTGTATCTTCCGTGATTTCGGAGCCCGTTGATTTAAGCTGATTATTGAAATGTTTTAGTAATTGAGGTTTTAAATTTAAATTCGGGGACCGAATTTATTTAAGGGGGAAGATTGTAACATTTCAGAAATATAAAATATTATTTTTGGAATTTAATATTAAAATAATATATTTCGCGAAAACTATTCGATTTGCGAATTTGGGGTTTTCGCAAAATGGTATAAATATATAACAATATTTGGGAAATAATTGAAGATTTAAAATGATTTATTCATTTAAAAATATATTTATCGGAATTGGGCAGTTTTATAATTAATTATATGCAAGTTTAAATTAAACTCGATTAGTGCACTACTAATCACGATTATGCCAAATCCGTATTTTAAATTAATCATGGCTAGTGCACCATGACATGTTGCATTTTGTTACATGTTGTTTCATTTGTGTTGTTTCTTTTGTATTTGTGATTTTAAATGAGAGAGGGAAAAAGGAAAAGAAAAGAAAAAGAAAAGATGACATGGGGGACAAAGAGGTATAGGCAAGAGAGAGAATGAGAAAGGGAAAGAGAGGGGGGGTTTAGTCAACCATTGTTCCCTCATGCATTCTTCACTTCACTTCTTTCTTTACCCCATCTCCTTCATCCCCTTCCTTCTCCTCATCCTCCACCTTCACTACCCCATGACAAGCACCTCAAAAACCACCTTAAAAACTCATGCCACCTTCATAATAAATGCACACAACCTCATCCTGAACCCCCTAATGAGCTCAAGTTAGGATTTTGAGCAACTTACACCATCTTGGAATTTTCTTGAGTTGCTTCCATGAGGTATAACTCCACTTCCCACCTTATAATTAGTTTCTTAGATTTCTAGTTAAGTTTAGAGTTTGATTAAGTGTTGATTTGTGATCTTAGAAATTTCCAAGTTAAGATTTAGTGGGTAACTTGACTTGTGATTGGTAAATTGAGGTGTAGTGAGTGTTTGCAAACCCTTAGTGATATTTCACTAGCCAAGGACAGAGAATAGAACCCGATACACGAACTTAGAATTTCCCCTTGTCGGTTTTGTGATGTTTTGTTGGACTACATGGTATTTGGAGCTATCTGGGATATTTTTGAGAAAATCAAACAAGTCCATTAACTTAGATTAACCACTCGAAGGCCACCACCAAAATACGAACACAAATATCCCCTGTATGGCCAGCGACACCGGACTTTTTGATCTTCTCTCCGGATCCCCTTCTTGCTATGGTGTTTGGGTTTTGCCTGTAGCTCAATTTCTTTATAACTTATCCCCTGTACTTGCTTGTTTAGTCCCAATTAACCTGAAATAAAATCTGGGAGCTGTTTGTGAGTGTTTTGGCAAAGTTTTCCGATATTTGAATTCCGGGTTTTGAGATTTGAGATTTGATTTGGTTGTTAGACGTTTATATGTCAACAACGAGGGTTGTTTGGTTGTTCTTGCGTACGTAAGCTATAGGTTCTAACCTATGAGCAATTCGTGTGCCGTATCGGTTTTCGGACTTGGTTTTCATAACGTTGCGATATGTGTTGATTTGTAGGTATCTCGCGTGGACTTCCGAGACGACGAAGCACATCGACTTTAACTTAGCGAGGAGTATTGCAGGTGAGTAGATTTATATCTACGGAGGAAGTCGGGTGGATGGCGTATAGCACTCCCGCAATTATAAAATGGAGACCGATATATAGAATATAGTCGGAGAAAGCTATACTAGGAAACTATGGATATGATCAAAATGTTAATTGACGATGATATGAATGATTGACTACATATACCAAGATATGAGATGGTATCTATAAGGATATGACATGAGATCGATGAATATGATAAGATTGCGATAGATGTGTTATGAGATCGGTAAAATAAGATAAATATATATATAAGATTACTTGATGTGATGAAAAGAGAATGTGACGAAATAAGATGATTTGGTTTGTTATGTAGATATACGGATGCGAGGTGATATGAGAATATAGATACTGTTGCCAAGACATGATATGAGATTTATACATATGTGACTTGAGTGTAACAACCCTAAACTTTCTGTACAATTTTTTCAAAAAATACAGAAAGGGGTACTTGAGCTTGAGCACAAGTTATAAATTTGATTTGCTTTTGAACAGCAAGAAGGAGCTTGTAATTCACTGGTATGGCCTTGCACTGCCGAACCAAAGCACCAGAGTTCAAATCCCATCAGCCACAATATCTTTTTATTTAAAATTATTTTAATCTTTTAGAAGCCCAAGAGTCTCCACGAGCACAACACGTAAACTGAAGAGTCACACATAAAACAAACGAGTGTACTGCAGTATACCAACCAACCCCGACACGTGGCCCCAATACGAGCTCCTAACTCATGACTCAGGCCGGCGAGATGGCGACTCGGGCCGGCGCCGCTAGTCTAACTCGGACCAAACCCTAATTTTTATAAACCCTAGCGACTCTTGGACTCCCCCTATAACCCCGGTATTGTTTATTTTCTGCCCATTTACAGAGAATAATAAAACCCCTTTAATCATAATTTTAATGCAAATTTAAATGCATTTTTTTATCACACCCTAATCCTAATTTTCCCTATAAATACCCACTCTATTTTTTACCCCTTCACACTAAAATTTTCTACAAAAGCTCTCATGAAAATTCCAAGATCCTTTTGTGTGCAAGTGGAGTTAGCAAGGAGCGAAGCTCCGACGAACTTTCGGCGACAACTCAAGAAGTTTCCGACGACAAAACGACGCACCGGAAACTCCCACCTCTTCCTCTTTCTCTCCTTTAGCTAATCATCCAGTAAGTCCCTACTTTTCCTTCTTTTCTCTATTCTAAAAACATTCAAAACTAAAACCCGACAGAAGCGGAGTTAGTCCGACTTCCGATTCGGTTTTCTTTAAAAACTACATTTTTTCTTAATCAAGTATCTTCATATCGTCACATATTGTTCATTAAACATTAATAAACATCTTTAATAAATTTCATCACAAAAGATTTTTATATGCATCTTTTATCGCAATTTTACATTAAAATACCACAAACTTTAGTTTCCGACATAAACTCTATAATACATTTATACCTTTAGATAACTCACAAGGTAATGACCTACCTCCTCACAACACATATATCTAATATAGCACGATAGAATTTGGGAACATAGATTTGAGAAAAATACGACTTTACATATAAGTACCTTCAACTTATAAAATCTTTTTCTATAAGAAATGTATTCAACAAATCTTTGCAATTGCGCCTCTACAACTCATTTTGAGAAACCCGTTCGGTATGGTGCGGATTATCCCACATCCTCGGGCCTAGTAAAGTGAGATGCAGACCTCCGCAAGGAGCATACGATCTCGAAAGATTTTTAATATATTTTTCTTTAGAAAATGTGATTTCTATTATCAATAAAACTTATATTTTTAATAAATAAATATATATGTAAATAATATCAAAATATCTATTTTTAATATTTATAATATTCCACATTTCCAAAATTCAAGAAAAACATTTCATTTACAAGAAAATACCATACAATTCCAAATATTTCAAATAAATACCTTATACTTTAAATCTAGATTATATTCACTAGAAATTTCACATTGAATAAAAGAAATATCTATGAAAACTCTAAAGACGATAATTAAATACTTGAGCTATATTTTGAAAGTATAACAAAACTATTTTACATAAAACCCGCTCAAGTTATACTAAATTACAATAAGGACCCTAGTAAACATAGGTTTAAGCGGGACCAGTCTCTTGAGCCTCAGGGAGACGGAGATATGGGTGCTTGCCTATTTAAGCTAGACAACTTAACAAACGGTGATATCAACACGGTAAATGTCTTTAAAAAAAGACACAAATCCTTCCGTCCATGTGCAGCAGTTACTGATAGCACCAAAACATAATTCAGGTGATTCAAGTACAAACTAAAATACAACATGATTCAATATGAATCCATTTATTAAATCTATTCAATCTATATTGACTGAACCGAACCGTGGATATACATCCATCTACATGATCCTCCAGTTACATCCATTTACCGATATCATGGTTTCGGCAAGACATCCGTATATATTCAATTTACAATACAAGACAATACAACACAATATATTCCGTACAATCAATACAATCAACACTACGGGGTTATAAAGGGGTAGACTGGTACAGAATATGTTAAAGGTGGCATGATGTGGTCACTTAAGACGTAATTACATGCATACCGTTGTTCCGTGGTATTATCGACGGAGCCTTGTACTACGGGTTACCAAAGTCCACGATGTAAGTTGGACTCCTCTCATATACACTGGCATCTTCTGTACCAAGCTACAAATAACTGCGCTAACATTATAATAAAACATTATAAAACTATACTCTCTTTGTCTATTCTACTTCTCCCTAATCTTTGGGACTTATCGAGTGATTTGTTCGCTGACGACATTCTCTTTCTTCTTCTTTGGAATGTCGTCAGGTGTTTCGGACTAACTGGAGATCGAACTCAGCAGCGAGGACTTGGACCAATTTGCTGAAGATCCCGAGCTTTAGTTTCACTTGTACATTTCATTTCAGTAGTTCCATTTCTGTTATGCCACTGTTTAGGCATTACTTTCTATTTCATGTATTTACTTTTCAGATATATTGTAAACAGAATGTTAATAAATAACGTTGTCGTTCATTTACATCTTATCTTTTGTGTACATTTTATTTTATATTGCTTAGATACGCTTAGCGTGTTGACTTCTGAGTAAATACGTAGCGGCCTCGTCACGTCCTCTGCCCGTATACTGGGAAGCGGGGCGTGACATTGAGAGTTATGTGTATATATATATTTATAAGAATAATAAGTGATATGCCGTACAAGACTTTAGATCCGTGCCCTCATTCTTGTATAGGTCGATAGAATCTCTATTTCTTTAATACCGCTGTACGATAGATTACCGTACGCAATGAGTTTTACCGGATGTTGGTTCATACCCTTGACTCGAGGATGCCGTAAGATAGATTATACCGTACGTGATGCTATGAGGATGGATTGCCGATTGATAGATTTATCGACTCGGATATGTTATAGATATTGTAAATCCCTGTCTACACTGCTTAATCTAGCCTTTATGTAGATGTTAGATTAGGTATGTATACCTTGTAACATTGCGCTTACAATTTACCTTCTGCTATGTTTATGATATTCTCATTGCATTACATATACCTGTGCTAGTACACTTGCACAATTATCGATGATGCGTATGTTACACTTACACAGATTTGCCGGATCACACACTTTCATCATCGGTAATTGCTATGTCACTTACACAGTAAAGTTCTAGATCATGTTATTACTCTTAATTGTCTAGTACTGTCACATGACTTGTTGGCGAGATATACTTGCTATGCTCACATCACTATACTATGTTGCATGATATACTTGCTATGCTCACACTTCTATTCTATATTTGCATACATCATGCTTTATGATTATACGCATTGAGATGATATTTTCATAAGATTCTGGATTTGAAAACCGTGGTTATTGTAGGGTGTTTTTCGTCACCCCATTGAGATGGGAATACGCCCACGCTTATCAGGCGCATTACAAACTCCCCCTGCCTAGGGTAGGCTAGGGTTTATTGATTGTGGGGATCCGAATATCCAGCAGCCGCGGGCTAAGCTGCCGTTAATTACCCCTCGCCTTTGGAGCGAGGGAACCTCCGATTGACGGGTCAAACAGGTCATGCGAACTCAATGTGCAGTGTACGTGTGTTGTGTTTTGAAAGGAGGTTTTGGATATATCGGGGGGCCCCGCAAAGTTTATACGGGGGTCCCTCTACCCGGATAGCGGGCTGGGGTCAAGGGGGCTAGCAGCCCCCTTACGGGGTGCGGGGCAGCGCCCCGTTAGAATTTTTTTTTCTAACAGGGACAGTGTCGTGGAGTGTGTGTGTGTGTGTATAAAGGGGGGAAAGGCATCCAAAGGATGCGTGGGAGAAAGCGCTCGGGCGCTAGCGCCTTGAGTGCAAGAGCGCTAGCACCCCACGTGTCAGGCATGTGAGCGCTTTGAGCACAAGAGCGCTAGCGCCCCACGTGTCAGGAACGTGGGCGCTCAGGCGCTAGCGCTTTGAGCGCAAGAGTGCTAGTGCTTTGAGCGCTAGCGCCCCACGTGTCAGGTGCTCAGGCGCTAGCACTTTGGGCGCTAGCGCTTTGAGCGCAAGAGCGCTAGCGCCCCACGTGTCAGACGCTCGGACGCTAGCGCCCTACGTGTCAGGCACGTGGGCGCTCCGGCGCTAGCGCTTTAGACGCTAGCGCTTTGAGCGCAAGAGGGACTTGGTCCCTGCAATAGGAGTTATACTCCCAGAATGGCACACTTATTATTTGTGTGTGTGTGTGTGTGTGTGTGTGTGATGAGTTAAACTCCTAGGATATTTTGAAGCTGATGAAGGGGGGCTTCTCCCCTTGAGCCCTGGATCTTCCCTAAAGTGGGGTTTCTGGAGATGGGTCTCCTTCTTCTTCCTTTGTTGGCTGGATCTTGAAGATCAAGAATTATGAGATTTTAAAAATCTCTTCTTTCTGAGATCTGATGGAAGATCTGAGTTCCCCTTTGTGGGTTTTGTGGTGAAAAACTATTTTGTTTTTTAAAAGGAAGAATAAAACTCTTGATTTAATTCAAGAGAAAGAAGAAAGTTTTAGAACCTTGAGGAAGAAGAAAAATCTCAGATCTGGATTCCTTTTTGGAGAGAGAAAAAGTTGTTGGGATATTTTCATTATCCTTACCTTTATAGGCTATACACTTTACATATAGCCCCTTGGGCTCTACAAAAATGGCATTTTGCCCTTCCCATGGCTCATGTGCTATTTCTTTTGCACATAAGCCATAGGCTTTACAAAAATTTGGCTTTATACCCATTTTCTTATATTTATTCATCAAATAAAATAAAAGAAATACAACAAAATTATTTATTACAGAAATTTTATTTTGGCAAGGGGGAGGCCGGCCGCTTTATGTTCGGGCTCGACTCCGGGCATTGGCCCACTTGACCTGGGCTTGGGCCCACTTGGCTTAGGGTTGACTTTGATTTTGATCTGGTCAACCGGGGTGTAAATTTTTACCCCAACAAATTGCCCCCCCTTCAATAAATTCACACCACATATGTGGGTCGTGTGCATGAAGTTGATGGATCTTCTTTTACTTGGAGGCGACTTGATTTGGTTCCCGCTTTTTGGGAAGCTGGCACTGCCCTTTTTACGACATGGACGATCGTTGCATGACATGTCTCCGAGACGGAGTGTCCGTGGTAGATGTTTCCCTGGCCCGGAGTGATCTGATTCCCGCTTTGTAGGCAGCCTGCACTGCCCCTTTTATGACATGGACGGTCGATGCTGCCCTTTTTGAGACTTGGACGGTCGGTGCTGCCCTTTTTGCGACGTGGACGGTCGGTGCTGCCCTTTTTGCGACGTGGACGGTCGGTGCTGCCCTTTTTGCGACTTGGACGGTCGATGCTGCCCTTTTTGCGACTTGGCCGGTCGATACTGCCCTTTTAGCGACTTGGACGGTCGGTGCTGCCCTTTTTGCGACTTGGACGGTCGGTGCTGCCCTTTTTACGACTTAGACGGTCGATGCTACCCTTTTTGCGACTTGGACGGTCAGTGCTACCCTTTTAGCGACTTAGACGGTCGATGTTACCCTTTTAACGACTTGGACGGTCGGTTCTAGATTTGACTTGCTCCGCTTCTTGTGGTGTTAAGGATGAAGTTGACTTGTTTCCGATATGGAATTTGATTCTGCCAGGGAGGTCATTGGTTGTTTTGCTGATTTGATATGATTTGGATTGACATCAGCACCGCTACACTGGAATATGGTACCAGGAGCGAATCATCATTTCCCTCGTTCCCAGTTTAATGACTTAGGGGTCATCTGTTTCCAGTTTAACGACTTAGAGGTCATCTGTTCCCAGTTTAAAAACTTAGGGGTCTATTGGATTGGAGTTTGGAATTTTAGGGTTAGGGTAGGCATCAGCATTGCTAACACTGAAGCACATGTGCCATGAGCAATTCATCATTTGCCCTTTCCTGTTGGGAAGCGGTGGCTTAGGAGACAGGTTTAGGTCCCTATCACTAAAGGCTTTTCAATTTTATGAGCCGTAAGGGTCCCATAAACGTACTTTCTCCCTACGAGTCGAAAGGATCTCGTAGGTGCACTTTCTCCTTAGGAGTCGTGGGGACTCCCAAGTGTGTTTTTCCTTTGTGAGTCGTAAGGATCCCACGAAGGTGTTTTCTTACGAGTCGTGAGGATCCCGTAAGTTGGTTCTACTCATGTATCGTGAGGACACATGAGTGGTCTTCCAAAATGGAGCATAAGTCCAAGGGCGAAGACCGGCCGCTGGACTGGTGATTGCGGTGGGGTATGGGTATGATGATAATTGTTTGAGCCCGTGGATTGTATACGGTAGTCAATTTGAGGACTAACCGTGGGGCAGGGAGAATTTTGAGAAATTGGATTTTGGTTGGCGTCTGCATCGCTGCACTGGAATATGATATCAGGAGCGACTCATCATTCGCCGTTTGGGGACTTGGAATTTGGATCTTGTTTGGCATCAGCATTGCTGGACTGGAATAATGCCAGGAGAAACCCATCATTTGCCTCAGGAGGACTTGGGATTTGGTTTTTGGGTCGACATTAGCACCGCTAACACTGAAGCCTAACGCCAGGAGCGACTCATCATTTGCCATTTCCCGTTGGGGAGCGATGGCTTAGAAGACAGGTTTAGGTCCCTGTCACCTAAGACTTTTCAATTTTATGAGCCGTAAGGGTCTCATAAAAGCATTTTCTCCCTACGAGTCGAGAGGATCTCGCAGGTGTATCTCCTCCTTAGGAATCATGAAGATTCCTAAGTGTGTTGCTCCTTTGTGAGTCGTAAGGATCTCACACAGGGATTTTCTCCTCACAAGGTCGAGAGGACTTTGCGAGTGTATTCCATCTCTTTTCACGAGTTTGTGCCCTTTCGGTTTTTCATAAACTCGCCAGTAGTCCTACTGTTTTTACTCACGGAGCCCTTTCGGGTTTTCATCCGTGCCCGTTTTGCTTGTGGACATACCCTTTTTTTGGCACTGGTAAGACTTTAAAAGTAGTCTCACCGGCAGGATTTGGGAGAGATAGGGATCGTTTACGCCCGTGGATTGTATACGGTTTTGCAGGATGTATGATCCAGACCGTAGTGCTGGTGTGCTCAATTCGCCTGCGACTTGGAGCATTCACGCGTAGTATTTCTTGAGATATCGGCCATTGATGGCTGGCATGGGCCTTTCTCCCTCGGCACTTATTAGTTGGTAGGATTCTCCGTTGAACACTTTCTCGATGACGTATGGTCCTTTCCAGTTTGGCTCGAATTTTCCCTTGGCATATCGATTGGGGATGATCGGCCTTTTGAGGACTAACACCAATTCACCTTTCTTGAAAGCGCGGAGACGGGTTATCTTGTTATAGGCCTGCGACATTTTGGCTCGGTATAGCTCCAGATTTTTCTGCACCGCGAGCTTCTTTTCTTCTAGGGCGTCAAGCTCTTCAAGCCGAAAGAGCACGTTTTCCTCCTCCGTCAACTCGTGCTGAACGGCCATTCTTAAGCTTGGAACTTCGACTTCGAGGGGGAGGACCGCCTCCACTCCGAAGAGCAATGAGTATGGAGTGGACTGAGTTGGAGTACGGTGCGTGGTACGATATGCCCACAACACCTCGTGAAGTTTGAGATTCCAGTCTCTCTTATTGGCTGAAGCATTTTTCCTCAGGAGCTTGCATAGAGTCTTATTGAAGGCTTCGGTTAGCCCGTTGGCTCTTGGATTATAGATGGAGGAATATCTTCAGTGTATCTTATATTGAGTAGCGAACCTTGAGATTTTGAACCTCTTGAAAGAAGGCCCGTTGTCAGAAATGATTCTTCTTGGTGTACCGAAGCGGTATAGAATATTATGCAGGAAGAATGTCAGAATATCTTCTGTCTTAACTTCTTTTAGCGGGACAGCTTCAGCCCATCTGGAGAAGTAGTCTGTTGCAGCCAGTATGAACCGGTGGCCTCTAGATGACGGAGAATCAATTGATCCAACTATGTCGGTTCCCCAGACTTCGAAGGGCCACGACGCCACCGTAGGATGTAATGGATTAGGATGCTTGTGAATGAAATCACCATGAATTTGGCAGATATAACATTTCTTTGCATGCTCTCCGCAATCCTGTATCATGGTGGGCAGTAATACCCAAGCCGTTTAATTTGAAGTCGCATCTTGGGGCCAGATTGGTGAGCACCGCAAACGCCCGAGTGAACTTCTTTCATGACCTTTTGGGCTTCGGCCAATGACAGACACCTGAGCCAGAGTTGGTCATATGACCTACGGTATAGCGAGTCATTTATAAACACGTATCGGAGAGCTCTCTTCTTCAGCTGAATCCTTGCAGATTTTCCTTCGGGCAGCTTGTCGTATCGGAGGTACTCTATGAAGGGTTCTCTCCAATCGGGCTCGTCTTGGATGATCGAAGCTTCTTCGGCAGTGCTGCCCTTCTGTTCCGCGCTTTCCTCTTCTCGTAGAGAGACTGTGGGTAGAATTTGCCGGCTCCTGACTGTGATCAGAATTTTGTCCATGTCAGGATCAGCCAACTCCTTGGCTAAGCGAGGGAGTACATCAGCCTTTCCATTCAACGCTCTAGGGACTCTCATTAGTTCAATGTGAGTGAACCGTTTCATGAGTTCTGTAAATCCCCGTTTCCACTCTAATAAAAGTTCCCGATTCTCTGAATTCCAGTAGTTTCTTTTCTTTTTCTTTCATATTTGAATTGGTTGTTTAAGCTAAATAATTGTATTTTTCCAAACCCTAAAGTTAAAACCCAAGAGTTAAAACCAAAGCCTATTAAACTAAAACCTAAACTAAAACCACTACAAAATTTTTCCCCAGCCTTATTGTTTATTTTCATCAGCCCACTTTTATTTTCTTATCCCTAAACCAAAATACCCTCAGCCCCTTTAGTTTTTAAAATAAAATCCCTAAGTTCTTAAAATCCCTCGGCCCACTCTCCTTCTCAGCCCACTTCTGTTTTTAATTTTTTAAAAGGATTTTTCGAGCCCGGCCCGTTCTCCCCGGCCTGCCTCTTCAACCCAATCCGACCCGCTTCATTAATTCCCATCTTCCCCAACGTCCTAAAATCTCCCGCTCATTCCTTCAGCACGAAACCACGCCCCCGAGCTCCCCACGACGCCTCGTCGCCCACGTCTCCGTGCTCGTCGCCCACTCCACGTCCTTCCAACTCTCTCGCCTCCATACAAGGGCGAACACCTTTTCCCCCGCTGCAAATTTTTCCAGCGCCATACTCCCTCCTCTCTCCTTCTTCCACCCACTGCACCTCGCTCAACCCTCACCGCCGGCGACGACTACAACCCCTCACCCTCTTCCCTCGCTCTCTTCTCTCCATCAGCATTGCCCCACACTCCTCCACCACCGAGCTCTCTCAACCCACGCCGACTTCACTCGCACCCGACCACGGCCACCGCCTGCACCCGACGCCGGCGATCCCCCACTGCCCTGAACTGCCCCAGTCGACACTTCTGCACCCTTTACATCTTCATCACCTTCTCCAACACCCGCACCCGAGCCTCTCCATCTCTCTCTCTCTTTCAAACCCATTTTCCCCCTCACTGCGCACTCTCCGTGCACGCTGCCGGAGCGACGCCGTCGACCGTCGTCGACCCCAGTACACTCGCAGAGGATCAGCAAGCACTCCTCAACCTCCAGGGACTGTGCAACGACTCCGGACAACTCCGACGTAAAACCCGTGTTTCGATCGAAGCTCGCGTGAATCGGTTTCACGGCGTACGTCGCGCGTTTGTGACATCGTTGCTGCCGTGCGACCCCGAGACTTTTTCCAGGCAAGTGTTTACTTGCTTCATGCTAAAATATTAGCGGTTTAAACCTAAAATATCTAGTTTACGGATTTGCCAAATACCGATACATAATATGACCTATGTGTTCGATGCTAATCTCCCATGGAAATGATTGTTTATTTTGACGGAAATTGATAGTTTCTGTTGGCCCGCAGGATGATAAATATAGTGTAGGAATCTCGCTGGAAAATACGATTGTTCGTGACAAAAATTGATACCCCCAAATATGCCATTAAAACTAGAATTTCCTCGTACCTGAAAACGAATAAAATCACCAAAAATTATATTCAAACTGGAATGATGCGTTTGAGGGCTTAAATCGAAGACGACTCGACGATCTTAAACCCTATGTAAAATTATAATGATTTCTGTTCAGTAATCGCGATGATAATTAGATCGGAATGCGACTCTGGACTGCAGTCCAGAGCGTTTCTGATTATTGTGTGCTGTCCCAATACCTGTGCCACTGTGTTTCTTGAAGCCGTAGGTTACGGAACCCTACAGTAGATTAAATAGAACTCTGTTAGCTAAATAAAACAGGTGATTCTACTCCGTTTCATATCCATTTGCTATTTTAAACTGTATTTAAAAGGACAGAACGTATGACTGTCCAGAACAGATTCTGAAATGACATATTGAGATTAAACTGTGTATAACTTTCAACGTACAGATGCGATTGAGGATCCGTCTGTTGCGTTGAATACTTTATTGAAAACCCTAGATTTCATTCAACTGAAACATCACTAGATTCTGAGCCCAACTGGGTGAAATTCGTGTCGCGAAACGGACGTTCAGTTCTGAAACTGAAATTCCAGTCGCGAGCACTTAAACTGAAACAGTTATATCTTGAAAACCGAAATTCCGATTGAACTGAAACAAATTTTGATGAATTACTGACTGACTGTTCTATATATCTTACTTACATCATTTTTGCTGAATTCGTAACATATTAATTAATGCAATTTATTTTAGTTAATGATATGCGTGTTGATTCATAACATACACAGCTCATTGGTAGTATACATACATATATCATACCCTTGCCATAGACTTAGTGTTAGTACGTGTGGACATTGCATTATCGTGCGTGATAGATGTTGGTTTAGGAGTGACAGAATTACTGACTGACTGTTCTATATATCTTACTTACATCATTTTCGCTGAATTCGTAACATATTAATTAATGCAATTTATTTTAGTTAATGATATGCGTGTTGATTCATAACATACAGAGCTCATTGGTAGTATACATACATATATCATACCCTTGCCATATACTTAGTGTTAGTACGTGTGGACATTGCATTATCGTGCGTGATAGATGTTGGTTTAGGAGTGATAAGTACATCAATGGAAAGTGAATATTCGTGATAGTGATTGATACAGTGAACAGTGATAAAACCGTGCCATTGGTATACTTGCACACAACTAGATCAATATCATAATTAGTGAGAACCTGGGGAAAAGGGGAAATCAAAGTGGAAAGAGTATCGTATTTAGCGGGACCGTGTTTAGAGGATGATCATTCGAACAGAGATACTGATACATGTAGGATAGGATCTAGCGATCCGGCTGACAGGGTTATGTTCCGAGCATGTGGGCCGTTGTCTCGGGTATGTACGAGACTCCTGTTAAACATGATCCTCCTTCCACTATGTGATTTCAAACACGACCTAGAGACCGATAGGGACACATAACATATTCTGCAACATATAGTGACATAGTGATTATTTGCATTGTTCTTACACCAGTATTACCTCATATACCTGTTTTACCTTATTATAATAATATTGTTATTGTGTCGCTCTGACGACCTGAGTATGCATGCTCAGATCCCACGGAAGGACCAGCACAGGAGACGGATCTACCCTTCGAGTTCACGGAGATTTAGACTGGTGTACTTTCTACTTTTCTGCTTTCCATAAAAGTGATCGTAAGTTTGACTTTGGTTAGTATTTGTTCTTGTTATCTGTAATTTGTGAACAATGGAATATTAATGTAATAAATTAGTGATGTGATTCCTTTACCATTGCGCTTTATTTACTGATTACCATGCAATGCTAGAAGCCGAAGTGTGACTACGGCGGGATGATTCCTTGACCGTAGGAGCAGGGCTGGCCTAGTCATCCTTCGTTTTCCGTATTTTGGGAAGCGGGGCGTGACATGGTTTAGTTGGTATCAGAGCCTGTGTTTAGTATCAAGGGATAACATTAACTATGCTGTATTACGTTATTCTTGTTTCACTACTCTTGATTTCCATCCTTGAATCTGATCCTATCCTTTTGAATCTTCCAGTGATATGACGTCCCCGAACGACCCCTCCTCGGACTCCAGCTCTCAGGACCGCACGGAAAGGATACTCAGCGCACTGACCACTCTCGCGGAAGCTCAGGAGAGGAAGACCGACTTACTCACTGAGGGACTCAGGGCGATTACCGCCACAGGAGGACCCTCCGCACTTATTACCGCCCCCGAGGGCGTTGTTCCACCAGCTTATCATGCTAGGGCTGGTACAGTAGCAGGCTTCCGACGGTTACACCCAGCTGCGTTTACAGGGCTAGCTGAACCCCTTGAGGCTGAGCAATGGCTGGTGAACATGGAGAATTTATTGACAGCCGCCAGGGTTCCAGAGGAAGACAGAGTGGACGTGATAAAGATACAATTAGAAGACGAGGCCCGCACATGGTGGTCGGTGGAAGAGAGCAGACTTGACAGGCCGATCGAATGGAGCAAGTTTAAGGAGTGCTTCCTAGATCATTACTTTCCTTCCACAGCCAAGGTAGAAATGGAGGAGAGGTTTATTCTTTTGAAGCAGAATGGACGCCCAGTGGATGTTTATGCGGCAGAGTTCAACCGCTTGAGTCGTTTCGCTCCGTACATGGTCGCCTCAGAGGTTACCAGGGCCAGGCGTTTCCTTCAGGGGTTGGATTTTGAGTTGCAGCAGTTGATTGCATCGTTGGATTTGCAGACTTTCGCACAGGTACTCAACGCGGCGAGAGTTCAGGAGCAATTGATTAACAAGTTCAGAAGACCCCCAGTCGTTCCAGCACGTACCCACACGCCATCTCGAGAAGCCATACCGGTTCACAGAGCAGGAACGACGCAAATGAAACGCCCGTTCGTACCACAGCATCGCCCTCAGAGACAGGGCGTAACTTGCGGCTATTGCGGTAGAGGTGGACATACTCAGAAGGACTGTCGCCGTGCCAAGGGACAGTGCCTGATTTGCGGGTCCAGTCAGCATAAGATTGGCAGTTACCCTGAGCGAGCAGAGGTACAGGCAGGTTCTGGACCGTCACAGCAGAGGCCGCAGGAGCAGAGACAACCATTTACAGGTCGCGGTCAGGGACGGGCTTTCACCTTGACCGCCGAGCAGGCGGAAGCATCAGGAGATGTGGTTACAGGTACTCTACTCGTACATTCCTTGCCAGCTAGAGTACTTTTTGATTCGGGAGCATCGCATTGTTTCTTGTCTCAGCATTTCACTGATACACACTCAATACCACATGAAACACTAAGTAAGGGATGGGAAATTCATACGGGTAATGGCATCATAATATCTAGTCGAGAATCTAGATTATGCCCGGTTGTAGTGTGTGGCAGGGAATTCTATGCGAATTTCCTCCTAATTGGGACAGGTAGTTACGACGCAATTCTTGGGATGGATTGGATGAGCACTTTCCATGCTGTAATCGATTGTCGTGCAAGGAATGTGATCTTCCGCATTCCCAATCACCCGGAGTTTGTTTTCGAGGGCGGAAGCGAATCTTTGGAGCCAGCTAAATACAGAGCAAAGCCTAAGGAGCTGACAGCTATGGAGATTGATAGGAGCCCAGCCCTAGAGATTGTTCGGGACTTTCTGGACGTTTTTCCCAAGGATTTACCAGGTCTACCACCTCCTCGAATTTTGGAGTTCTCAATCGACTTAACTCCAGGCACAGCCCCAGTATCCAGGGCCCCATACAGAATGGCACCAGTTGAGTTGGCGGAATTGAAGAAGCAGGTTGAAGAACTTTTGCAGAAAGGATTTATTCGGCCAAGCGCCTCACCGTGGGGTGCACCAGTTCTATTGGTAAAGAAGAAGGATGGATCGTTGCGAATGTGTATAGATTACCGGGAGCTGAACAAGGTCACAATAAAGAACAAGTACCCAATACCGCGCATTGACGACCTATTTGATCAGCTAAGTGGAGCTAAGGTTTTCTCGAAGTTGGACCTCCGTTCTGGGTATCATCAAATCAGGGTAGCAGCCGAGGATGTGTGCAAGACGGCTTTCAGGACCCGATACGGACATTACGAGTTCCTTGTGATGCCGTTCGGCGTTACCAACACCCCAGCAATATTCATGGACTTGATGAACAGGGTGTTCGCAAAATTCTTAGACACGTTTGTCGTTGTGTTTATCGACGACATACTTGTCTACTCGAAGACTCGGGAGGAGCACGCTGAACATTTGCGCACGGTCCTACAAATTCTTCGGGAGGAGAAGCTGTATGCGAAGCTAAGCAAGTGTGAATTCTGGCTTGACAAGGTACAGTTTTTGGGACATATTATTTCGGGGGAAGGCATCTCGGTGGACCCGGCAAAGATAGAATCTGTCAGAGATTGGCCGACGCCGAAGTCAGTGGCTGAGATCAGGAGTTTTCTGGGATTAGCAGGTTATTATCGGAGATTCGTCCAAGATTTCTCAAGAATCGCGGAACCATTGACGAGGCTGACAAGGAAGGACGTGCCGTTTACATGGACAGAGGAGTGCACTCAGGCATTCGACACACTAAAGCAGAAATTAACCACGGCGCCTATTCTTACTGTACCAGATGATTCCGGTGGTTTAGTGATACACAGTGATGCCTCAGGGAAGGGTTTAGGCTGTGTTTTGATGCAGCACGGCCGAGTGATTGCTTACGTCTCTCGACAACTGAGAAACCACGAGAAGAACTACCCCACACATGACTTGGAGTTAGCTGCGGTAGTCTTTGCGTTGAAGATTTGGAGGCACTATCTCTTGGGTGAGAAAGTGGAGGTATACACAGATCACAAAAGTTTGAAGTATGTTTTCACCCAGAAGGAACTGAACATGAGGCAGCGCCGATGGCTAGAGCTAATGGCAGATTACGACTTGGACCTTCAGTATCACCCGGGGAAGGTGAATGTTGTACCAGATGCGCTCAGTCGCAAGCCAGCGGTCATGATGTTGACCGATCAGAGAAGCATTATTGAGGACTTCCGGAGGCTTGAACTTGAAGTCGTTACACCGAACGCACTCAGTCAACTTTGGCAGCTACAGGTGCAATCTTCTTTGGTGGATCGCATCAAGACTGCACAAGCGGACGATCCCCGATTGCAAAAGTTCAGAGAGGAAGTGAAAGCTGGACTGAGAACGGATTTGATTATACATGAAGATGGCTCTCTGAGATTCGGTAGCAGACTCTGCGTACCTAAGGGAGGTGTTCGAGAAGAAGTATTGGCTGAAGCACACAGTTCAGCTTATTCTGTGCATCCGGGAAGTACGAAAATGTATCAGGACCTAAAGCAGCATTTTTGGTGGAACGGAATGAAGCGGGAAATTGCGAGGTTCGTATCCAGGTGCTTGGTATGTCAGCAGGTGAAGGCGGAGCATCAGAGGACAGCAGGACTGTTACAACCCCTGCCGATACCGGAATGGAAGTGGGAGCACATTACTATGGATTTCGTGACGGCCTTACCACGGAGCCCTAGGGGCAATAACGCCATTTGGGTTATCGTCGATCGCCTCACAAAAGCTGCACACTTTCTACCTTTCCGAGTGGGACAGTCGACAGAATCATTGGCAGAAAGATATATGCAGGAGATCGTACGACTTCACGGTGTTCCAGTCAGCATTGTGTCAGACCGGGACACCAGATTCTTGTCGCACTTTTGGAAGAGCTTACAGGAGAGCTTGGGTACCCGCCTTAATTTCAGCACAGCTTATCACCCACAGACGGATGGACAATCCTAGCGTACGATTCAGACGCTTGAGGACATGTTGAGAGCCTGTATGTTGGACTTTCAAGGTTCCTGGGAGGACCATCTGCATCTAGTCGAGTTCTCTTACAACAATAGTTATCAAGCTAGTATTCAGATGGCTCCTTTTGAAGCATTATACGGGCGGAAATGTCGATCTCCAGTATGTTGGGATGATGTGGGAGAACGAAGACTACTGGGCCCCGAACTCATTGTTCAGACAGTCGACAAAGTCCAAATGATCAGACAGCGTATCAAGGCGGCTCAGGATCGACAGAAGAGTTGGGCAGATACCGGCAGAAGGGCACTTGAGTTCGAAGTCGGAGATCATGTGTTCTTGAAGATTTCCCCTACTCGTGGAGTTATCAGGTTCGGAAGTCGGGGAAAACTTAGTCCCCGTTTTATCGGACCTTTTGAGGTGCTAGAGCAAGTAGGAGAGGTGGCCTATCGACTTGCCTTGCCTCCATCGCTAGCTAGTGTGCACAATACCTTCCACGTGTCACAGTTGCGGCGTTACGTTCGAGATGAGAGCCATGTTCTGGACCATTCGGAGTTAGTTTTGGGGACTGATCTGTCATACGAGGAGCAGCCTACTACCATTCTCGACCGCAGAGAGAAAGTGCTGAAGAATAAGGTCATTCCGTTAGTCCGAGTGTCTTGGGGCGGTCGTTCCCCAGGAGAATCCACCTGGGAGCGGGAGGAAGATATCCGTGATCGTTATCCACATCTCTTTGTTTAGTACATTTTCATGTATCTTTGTTAAATTTCGAGGACGAAATTTTTGTTAAGGGGGGTATGATGTAAATCCCCGTTTCCATTCTAATAAAAGTTCCCGATTCTCTGAATTCCAGTAGTTTCTTTTCTTTTTCTTTCATATTTGAATTGGTTGTTTAAGCTAAATAATTGTATTTTTCCAAACCCTAAAGTTAAAACCCAAGAGTTAAAACCAAAGCCTATTAAACTAAAACCTAAACTAAAACCACTACAAAAAATTTCCCCAGCCTTATTGTTTATTTTCATCAGCCCACTTTTATTTTCTTATCCCTAAACCAAAATACCCTCAGCCCATTTAGTTTTTAAAATAAAATCCCTAAGTTCTTAAAATCCCTCGGCCCACTCTCCTTCTCAGCCCACTTCTGTTTTTAATTTTTTAAAAGGATTTTTCGAGCCCGGCCCGTTCTCCCCGGCCTGCCTCTTCAACCCAATCCGACCCGCTTCATTAATTCCCATCTTCCACAACGTCCTAAAATCTCCCGCTCATTCCTTCAGCACGAAACCACGCCCCCGAGCTCCCCACGACGCCTCGTCGCCCACGTCTCCGTGCTCGTCGCCCACTCCACGTCCTTCCAACTCTCTTGCCTCCATACAAGGGCGAACACCTTTTCCCCCGCTGCAAATTTTTCCAGCGCCATACTCCCTCCTCTCTCCTTCTTCCACCCACTGCACCTCGCTCAACCCTCACCGCCGGCGACGACTACAACCCCTCACCCTCTTCCCTCGCTCTCTTCTCTCCATCAGCATTGCCCCACACTCCTCCACCACCGAGCTCTCTCAACCCACGCCGACTTCACTCGCACCCGACCACGGCCACCGCTTGCACCCGACGCCGGCGATCCCCTACTGCCCTGAACTGCCCCAGTCAACACTTCTGCACCCTTTACATCTTCATCACCTTCTCCAACACCCGCACCCGAGCCTCTCCATCTCTCTCTCTCTTTCAAACCCATTTTCCCCCTCACTGCGCACTCTCCGTGCACGCTGCCGTCGACCGTCGTTGACCCCAGTACACTCGCAGAGGATCAGCAAGCACTCCTCAACCTCCAGGGACTGTGCAATGACTCCGGACAACTCCGACGTAAAACCCGTGTTTCGATCGAAGCTCGCGTGAATCGGTTTCATGGCGTACGTCGCGCGTTTGTGACATCGTTGCTGCCGTGCGACCCCGAGACTTTTTCCAGGCAAGTGTTTACTTGCTTCATGCTAAAATATTAGCGGTTTAAACCTAAAATATCTAGTTTACGGATTTGCCAAATACCGATACATAATATGACCTATGTGTTCGATGCTAATCTCCCATGGAAATGATTGTTTATTTTGACGGAAATTGATAGTTTCTGTTGGCCCGCAGGATGATAAATATAGTGTAGGAATCTCGCTGGAAAATACGATTGTTCGTGACAAAAATTGATACCCCCAAATATGCCATTAAAACTAGAATTTCCTCGTACCTGAAAACGAATAAAATCACCAAAAATTATATTTAAACTGGAATGATGCGTTCAAGGGCTTAAATCGAAGCCGACTCGACGATCTTAAACCCTATGTAAAATTATAATGATTTCTGTTCAGTAATCGCGATGATAATTAGATCGGAATGCGACTCTGGACTGCAGTCCAGAGCGTTTCTGATTATTGTGTGCTGTCCCAATACCTGTGCCACTGTGTTTCTTGAAGCCGTATGTTACGGAACCCTACAGTAGATTAAAGAGAACTCTGTTAGCTAAATAAAACAGGTGATTCCACTCCATTTCATATCCATTTGCTATTTTAAACTGTATTTAAAAGGACAGAACGTATGACTGTCCAGAACAGATTCTGAAATGACATATTGAGATTAAACTGTGTATAACTTTCAACGTACAGATGCGATTGAGGATCCGTCTGTTGCGTTGAATACTTTATTGAAAACCCTAGATTTCATTCAACTGAAACATCACTAGATTCTGAGCCCAACTGGGTGAAATTCGTGTCGCAAAACGGACATTCAGTTCTGAAACTGAAATTCCAGCCGCGAGCACTTAAACTAAAACAGTTATATCTTGAAAACCGAAATTCCGATTGAACTGAAACAAATTTTGATGAATTACTGACTGACTGTTCTATATATCTTAGTTACATCATTTTTGCTGAATTCGTAACATATTAATTAATGCAATTTATTTTAGTTAATGATATGCGTGTTGATTCATAACATACAGAGCTCATTGGTAGTATACATACATATATCATACCCTTGCCATATACTTAGTGTTAGTACATGTGGACATTGCATTATCGTGCGTGATAGATGTTGGTTTAGGAGTGACAAGTACATCAATGGAAAGTGAATATTCGTGATAGTGATTGATACAGTGAACAGTGATAAAACCGTGTCATTGGTATACTTGCACACAACTAGATCAATATCATAATTAGTGAGAACCTGGGGAAAAGGGGAAATCAAAGTGGAAAGAGTATCGTATTTAGCGGGACCGTGTTTAGAGGATGATCATTCGAACAGAGATACTGATACATGTAGGATAGGATCTAGCGATCCGGCTGACAGGGTTATGTCCCGAGCATGTGGGCCGTTGTCTCGGGTATGTACGAGACTCCTGTTAAACATGATCCTCCTTCCACTATGTGATTTCAAACACGACCTAGAGACCGATAGGGACACATAACATATTCTGCATCATATAGTGACATAGTGATTATTTGCATTGTTCTTACACCAGTTTTACCTCATATACCTGTTTCACCTTATTATAATAATATTGTTATTGTGTCGCTCTGACGACCTGAGTATGCATGCTCAGATCCCGCGGAAGGACCAGCACAGGAGACGGATCTACCCTTCGAGTTCACGGAGATTTAGACTGGTGTACTTTCTACTTTTCTGCTTTCCATAAAAGTGATCGTAAGTTTGACTTTGGTTAGTATTTGTTCTTGTTATCTGTAATTTGTGAACAATGGAATATTAATGTAATAAATTAGTGATGTGATTCCTTTACCACTGCGCTTTATTTACTGATTACCATGCAATGCTAGAAGCCGAAGTGTGACTACGGCGGGATGATTCATTGACCGTAGGAGCAGGGCTGGCCTAGTCATCCTTCGTTTTCCGTATTTTGGGAAGCGGGGCGTGACAAGTTCCATCAATCAGCCTCTGTACCGAGCTAACTCGGGTTTGTATATCTTATAGTCGCCGCTTACTTGGTTGACGACAAGCTGGGAGTCACCGTAAACCCGTAGCCGAAGGATTTCCATTTCTATGGCGAGCTCCAGACTAGCTATCAGAGCTTCATACTCAGCCTCATTGTTTGTGCGAGGCTCGGTGAGAGCAAAAGAACGCCGTAGGGTTACATCGATGGCATGATGAACACCAATCATATCCCTGCTTTTATCTCCGGGATGCTTGATTTACTGGAGGTCCTTATCGATGAGGCTCCATCGAAGTAGAGTTCCCAATATGGCTCGTCATTCTCGAGGTGCAGTACTTGTTCGTCGGGTAATTCGCAATTGAGCGGTGACCCTTCTGGTATGGGATGAGCAGCGAGAAAGTCCGAAAGAGCTTTCCCTTTTACTGCTTTCTGAGGAGTATAAACTATGTCAAACTCAAGTAGTATGACAGCCCATCTTGCCATTCTGCCGGCTAGGCTTGCTTTGGTCATCAAATGTTTGAGCGGGTCGACCTTGGAGATCAGCATAACCCGATGAGCGAGCAGATAGTGCTTTAGCTTCTTCAAAGCAAATATTAGAGCCAGGCATTGCTTTTCGATTGGGGAATAGTTGTGTTCCACCCCGACTAGAGTTCGACTGAGGTAGTATAGGGCATTTTCTTTTCCCTCTTCGTTGTTCTGGACAAGGAGCGCACCGAGTGACTCATCTAGCGCTGCAGTGTAGAGAATCGACGGTTTATTTGAAATGGGAGCGGCCAACACTGGAGGGTGCAACAAGTACTGTTTGATGCTTTCGAACGCTTCTTGACATTCGGGATCCCAGACAAAAGGAGCTCCTTTCTTCATGAGCTTTGAGAAGGGCGTACATCTCCCCGATAAATTTGAGATAAACCTCCGTATATAAGCAAGCTTGCCTTGAAAAGATCTTAGCTGCGTCAGGCTCTTCGGAGGGGGCATCTCCATGATGGCCTTTATCTTGGATGGGTCAACTTCGATCTCTCGATGTCGGACTATGAAGCCCAGAAATTTTCCCGATGATATGCCAAAAGCGCACTTCAGAGGATTCATTTTCAGATCGTACTCCCTCAGTCTGGTGAGAACGGTCCTTAGATCTCGGATGTGATCGGCCTTGGCTTTAGTCTTGACGACCAGATCATTAACATAGCATTCGACGACTTTATGGATTAGGTCATCAAAGATATTGGTCATTGCCCTTTGATATGTAGCACCTGCATTTTTCAGTCTGAACGGCATCACTTTGTAGCAGTATATTCCGATCGGGGTTCGAAATGCTGTGTGTTTCTCATCCTCAGGCGACATCTTGATCTGATTATATCCAGACGAGCCGTCCATAAAGGTGAACAGCTCGTAATTTGAGGTGTCATCGACCATCATTTCCATGACCGGTAGCTGGAAGTCGTCTTTAGGACATGCCTTGTTGAGGTCCCTGAAATCGACACAAACTCGGATCTGCCCATTTTTCTTCTTCATTGGGACTATGCATGCGATCCAGTCAGCATATTTCTCCTCCCAGATGAAGCCTGCCTCGATGAGCTTCTTGGTTTCCTTGATGACCTTTTCTTCTAGTTCCCTTCTCATTTTTCGAGGAGCATGTTTGACTGGCTTAGCATCAGGAGATATAGCTAGCTTATGCATGACCACTTCAGGGGAAAGGCCAGGCATTTCTTTGTATGTCCAAGCGAAGCAGTCGACGAACTCATGCAGTAGGGCAATTATCTGCTCTTTCATTTCCTCCGACAAGAGTGAGCTGATGTAGGTCGGCCTTGGATTATCGGGCGTTCCTAATTCAATCTCGGTTAGCTCGTCAAAGGTTTCTTGTCCGCCATCTTCGAGCTCTTGAGGAGCTTCTTCTGGCTCGACTAGCTCGTCTTCATCATTTGACTCTTCGCTGGCTTCCCCAATATGGATCATGTAGCATGCCTTAGAATCAGGCTGGATGAAACCTATGCCCCGCCTATCTGGAATTCGTCCATCGATGAGTGCTCGGACCTGAGGCGGATGCCATAGCCCTTCGTAAAACTTTGCTTCGGACTCCGTTTGATATAACCGGCATCCGCACTTTCTAAAGTATTCCCGCATCTTGGGCGCATAGTATCTGGGATTGAGGACGGCTCTTATGCCCCTCTCATATGGAAGGCACGCGACAGACAAATCGTCTGGGTGCACAACGGGGTTTAACCCATAAAACAGGATGCCTTTCTGTCCACTTTTCCTTCCGGGAACGTAGAAAGTTTTCAGCTGGTCCACGGTGGAGACTGACAACGCATCGAGCTCTTTGCACATCTGCTCCGGTACCCTTGTGACGGTTAGGGACCCTTCTGCAATTTCGAAGGTCTCCCGCAGTTTCGCTTGTTGCATGGGGGTCCAATCTGCACAGCTGTTGCAAGGCAGGTCCTCTTCTTCCGACCCTTCAGTGTCGTTGCCAAGATGAGGGCGGGCATTGCTGCTAGATGGGCCTTCAGTATCGGATTCGTCCGTATCGTTACCGAAGCGAGGGCAAGATTTTCGGAAGGACGGACTTCCAAAGTCGGACTCATCAGTGTCACTACTGAAACGTGGGCGCACTTGGGCGTTTTTGCTTCTGAAAGTGACAGCTGGCTCAGATTTGCTTTTGAGTCTTAGGGCCGCTCTATCCTCTATCGGTTGTGGCTTAGCACTTTGGTGGTTCATAAAGTACCGAGAATCCTCATATCGAACTTCATGCACACCAAATGGCTGGATGTCTCCGTCAATGCTTCTTTCTTTGCCATTTTTAGTATACTTCATGCATTGATGGAGAGTTGACGGAATGATGCTGTAATCGTGGAGCCACGGCCGCCCCAAGAGAATTTTATAAGACGTGTCGGCGTCGATCACGTATATCTTAGCTTTGGTCTGCAGATCCCCGAATTTGATTGGCAAAGCTATAGACCCCAGAACTTGCTAGCAGTTTTGATTGAAACCTTGAATGACAATCCTTTCCCTTGACAGATGTCGGATGTCCATTGATAAACTCTTCAGTGTCCGCAAGTTCATTATGTTCACTGAGGACCCCGGATCAACTAATATGCGATTAATCCGATCTCCGTCGCTGTACCCGGTCACGTAAAGCGGTCGATTATGCTCAGCCATTCCCAGTAGAAAGTCTTCGTCCTTAAACGTGACTGCGGCGGCATGCAAAGCGTACTGGGCTTCTTTCATATTAATTTCCGCAAAGCGAGCCTGATACCGCTCGGGGTTCTGTAGAGCGTGAATGAGAACATCTCTAAGCTCTTTAGATAGGACCAAAGCGTCATAGATGCCCAGGAGAGACGGGAGCTTTCGGAGATGAGCCAATACATTGTAGTCCACTGAGGAAGGACTTGAGTTTTCATTAGCCGGTTCTCTGCCATCTTCCTCATTAGCCACCTGTTTTTCCTTTCCTTTTGGGACGTTGCCCTGATTTGGCGGCAGAGCCATGCCGCTTCTGAGCTAGATTTGGTTGGCCTTTGTGGCGAGCTCTGTTAGTGTATATGCCCTAGGGGCCATTATTGTATCATACTAGTTTGTATATTACTTAATGGAAGCTTGGGATATTCACATGTATATAACAGTCTTGCTAAACATGGTAGTATGCTACCTGGTTTTTCTATCTTAATATGTGAGTATACGTATTGATAGAGCTCTTAGGATCTTGCTTGACTACCAGCGTTGTGATGGCAGTCACACTAGTGGGGCTGGGTAGTCCACAAGCACATCCTTATTCAGGTCCCTAGTCGTTGGATTATCGAGACAGAGCATTGATACTCCGGAGTAGACTAGTGTGTACGCTTCTCATCCCAGTTGGGAAGATGGTCTGTCCCACAGCCGTCAGTACGTCGTACTGGAGATAGTATGCAGGTGCTCGTTGGGTTACGGGTACACCGGACAGAACTCACAGGGAACCGTTGGTTGGTTTTATACCGGTCGTCAGTGAACAGTTCCCAGGTGACATGAGTACAGCATAGTCCGCAGACTTGACACTGCTACTTCGCCTCGAGTGTGTCCCACTGTTCTTAGATTGCTACCCTACCACGGCTAAAAGGAGTCGTGCAAACAGGTAGCAGTTGGGTGCAGTCCCGAGCACTTGGAGGCAGTGGCGGTTAGACAGGATTCGTCTCTCCCGGTATTGGGGGTTGATATCGCGCTGTGTCAGAGAGCCATTACGCAAAGTCCCTGGCCAGGGCAAGCGAGATTTGCTGGTAGGTTCCAGTAGTTTCTCAGGGTGTAATGGGCTTCGCTCCGACACGACTTATACCGCTATTAGGGGACTGACGCTTGCCGCCCCCTAGGCCCGATATGCGATAGTCTTAGACGAACGGACCGGACTGTATGGAGATTGTCACATCAGACTCAGTAGGAGTTCGGATGGGTTTCCTCATCGGCCTTCTTATCGACATCTACCTGGGGACCGTTACGTACAGCTAGTGCCGCTTGCGGTCTGTGGTTAAACCCACTGCCAGCGTAGTAGTCGAGTCTCTAGAGTCCCACGCAGAGAGTTTCCCTACTCCAGGCGAAACGATATAGAGGTCGTATGGTTTTACGACATGGGTTCGGACGCATACGTGTGTTTACGCACGTACGACTTTCGGACAGTTTTTACTAGTCGGCTTTAGTTTAAGCCAGTTACTAGTATCCGGTTATTGGATTTATACAGTCTAAAGTTTTTCCGTGTTTTCACGAATAGGAGGGGCGTTCTCGTAATTGCGCGAGAAGCTTCTAGAAGATGATGACTAAGGAGGTTTAGGTGGCATATACATTGAATGAGATTAGTGAGTCATATGGATGATTCATCCATGTCATTAATGCTTCATAATTGCTTAATGACTCATGGAGATGAACCACCACAAGATATTTATCAAGCATGGTTGTAAATCATTTTCTTTTCTTTTCTTGATAAAATAAAATGCTTGATATATATTATGATAACTCATTTTCTCTTCTTATTATTATGTTCATCTTCTCTCTCCTCAAGCTCTCTCTCTTCAAACCCTAATCCTCCCCTCTCATGTGTTGAGTACAAGGATTAGTTAGACTACTTAATCCATAACCATACTCTATTTCATCTAGGTACTTTGATTAGCACTTAAAGATACCTAGTTACCTCAAGTTTAGAGGCATAGCTTGGAGTTTAGCTCTCGTGGTGGATCGTCTACTACTTGGAGAAGGCCGAGGAGGAGGTGGAGTTCGTAAAGACGAAGGACACGGTTCTTTAGGTATAATCCCTTTACATAGTAGTTGTTAACTTCTATGTTTGATATTAGTTATCGTTTAGCTTCGATTCATGCGGTTAGTCGATGTTTAGCATAAAAACAAGATCGTTTTTCATATTTCCGCCTCCCCGCAAGTCGTGGGGTGTTGTACATCGACTTACAAGCTCCTCGTCCTCTTCGGGAAAACAAAGCTCCTCCTCAGAGTCACTGCCAAGATGGATGGCGTAGCAGGTCACTATAGGGATTTCTTCATTGGAGTCTTCTTCTAACTCCTCCTGAATCTCGGTCGCTTCTACAGGGAAGAACTCTTTCAATTGAATTAGAGTCCTTTCGTTCTGTTTATAGTCTTCGAGGGAATCAACATATTTTTGAATGGTTGATCTTCCTGCAGACTCTTTTTCGCGTTGAGCTGCGCTTTTCTTCTTCTTAAGCTTTTTGGATTTTGAGCCTGATGGAGCCGCATTGGCAGCTGGCATGGTAGGCTTCTTCTACCCTACCCATTTCATCCAGGGCTCTTTCCGAAGTAGCTTCATCATTTTCTTCGTCTTATTAGATATGTGCATACTCCAGGAAGGCTGCGGTGAGTCTGTTTCATTTCTCAGGGTAGCGGGTTTGGCTGTCTGGTCCCAGAAGGCTTCGGCTTTTGTCAATATAAAGTTGGTGGTTGCAACTTGATTGTTCACCAACACACTTTTGGACAGCTCGATCTCTCCAGCCTTGTACTACTTCTCGACCCAGTCTTTGAAGATATAGCAATCTTCGATCGCATGACTCACTACTCGGTGGTACAGGCAATACAGGGGATTGTCAGTCATTTTTGCTTCTTGAGGTCTTTTCGACTCTGGCAATTGTAGACCGTTGTTCAACACATCTTTAAATATCTTTCGGACCTTGTCCCTCCTGAAAGAGTAAACCTTGTTCTTTTTCTCCTCTAGGGAAGGCCTTTTTCCTCCTAGCACTAGCTTTCGAGACCGGTTGGTTTTGGATTCGCCCGCCCTTCACTTTTCTTCATTGTCGGACGCATTGAAGACATTGGTACCGCTGGAACTCCCGCTTCTACGGTTGTCGTCCCGCTTGATTTTCCAAGTCTTGTCTTTCTGAGAGTCCGGGGTAGACTCTTGCTTCGAGCGTTCCAGCATTTGGACTTTCTTGGTTAGCTCTTGAAACGTCTTGAGGCCTGCTGTACACAAGAACGGGACCATCCAATTGCCGAAATTCCGAACGAAAAGGCTGACGGTCTGGTCCTGCTCCAGCGGCGGTTCGCACTTGACCGTGAGATTACGCCATCGGGCGATAAAGTCGTTGTTGGTTTCATTCTTCCCCAGCTTGGTCCTCACAAGGTCAGCAATGGAGATTTTATCACTGACACTCATGAACCTTTGCCGAAACAGATACTCCATTTGGGCAAAGGTAATGACAGACCCGTCTGGTATACTCGCGTACCAGTCAAAAGCGACACCGGTCAGGCTGTTGACAAACTGACGAAGAAGGAGCGCATCATTTCCCCCTGTATTTCCTCACGATGCTTTAAAGTGGGCGACGTACTGATTTGCATTTCCCGTCCCGTCAAATCTTCCGAACTTAGGAATGACGTAGCCGCTCGGGAACTCAATCAGATCATACTGTGCAGGATATGGCCGCCCACTACTGTTAATTTCTTTCTGAGCTTCAGCTTCGGCCACCAATGTTTTAACCTTGCTGGTGACCAAATCCATTATCCGATCTTGTGTTAACGGGATAGTGTTATCTGGGGCCAAGGCGTCCCTAGAAGCGGAATGTGTCCGGCTTTCGTGGGGCACGACGAATCTTGGACCCAAAGGGACAAGCACCGGCCGCTTCGGATTGTCATCATCCGGCTCATGAGTGGCGACTTGTGCTTGATTGGGAGGCGCTTGAGCAATTTGAGCCGTAAGCTGCATCACAACGTTCGTTAGGTCGTCAATTTTCGAATAGAGCTTGGCCATCACTTTATCTTTGCTCTTGAGCTGTCTTTGATGCTCTTGAAGCAGCTCTTGCTCCACGGTCCTGGGGCGGAAAGTCGGCTCTTCCTCGCTGTCCGATCTTGACTCTGCGTGGACCGAAGGGTCCTTCTGCCTATCGTCCTCATCGAGGGGTTTTTCATCATCCGGCGAAGGCGGCTGTTCTTGGGAAGCGACAACCACATTCAAGCCAGATTGGGCTTGGGATGTGGTGGCCCCCTCCTTGCTTTTGTTGCGAAGGTTGTCGCTGGGGCGCCCGCCCGCCATATAGACCGTATGGATAGTATATCTAGCCGTCTTTTTATTATCGACGGCTGATTTCACAGATCGCTGTCTTGACCCCCCCCCGTTTCGGTAGCGGGCAGTCGAATGAAGGCGGCTGGCCTGACCGGATTCTTGAATGGTGTTGGCGCTTCTTTTCTGAATTTGCCCTGCTGCTTTCGGGCGGCACAGAGCGCCTGATAGACTCTTGAAGAGACAGTGTCATACTTTTTCTGTTGGGGCCAGGACACATCTCTTTGTAGCGACGTTCGGACCGCCGTCTTCTTGATTCTGGCGGTCATGGCATTTTTCTGAACCCACTTCAGAGGTTCGAAGGAATTGCTGATTTTTACGGTCGACTCAGCCGTCATCGCAGGATGACTCTGCTCTTGGAACCTCACAAGATTCCATATGGCCAGAGTCCTTGCCCTCTTGTTGGCTCGATACCTGAGTCGCTTCTGTCTCAGCCTTTCTGTTTTGAGCACTTGGCTGGCTATGGCTCTTCGGGAAGCCGTCGTAGACCGGGCGATGGAGGATTTTGGAGATACGTCTGATTGTGCATTTGTTGGAGTCATCACCTGAGCTCGTCCTCAACGTTTGATGCTGCCCTTTGTACCAGAAATCTTGCCCCCAGCTGGAGCACAAGAGAGTCGTTCAGACACCGTCTTAAGTTTCGGTTGTGGCGCCTTAGCGATCACAACATTCGGCCTCTTGCCCTTTGAGACCGGCTTGGCCACCTGTTTTGCCGGTTCTTCTGCCAGATGTGCGCTTCCGGCAGGGTAGATGACGACGGAACCAAACTGGCGGGGCAGCTCCTCCCACTGTCGACTGAGGCTTGCGGGGAGAACCACACGAGCATTGACCTTGACCACGTAAGGGATCGGGGTCACGTCGGAAGCTGAATTAGTCTTAGAAGACATCGTCGTTGAAAGTTGATTGCTGCATGGGAAAAAAACATTATTTCAGTACAAACATCGGCATATATGTTAAATGAGTTCGCATGAACGCTTCACCTGAGATATGGGAGGAGAAAATGGTCCCACAGGGCGTGCCAGAATCTGTAGGGTGTTTTTCGTCACCCCATTGAGATGGGAATACGCGCGCGCTTGTCAGGCGCATTACAGACTCCCCCTGCCTAAGGTAGGCTGGGTTTTATTGATTGTGGGGATCCGAATCTTTAGCAGCCGCGGACTAAGCTGCTGTTAATTACCCCTTGCCTTTGGAGCGAGGGAACCTCCGATTGACGGGTCAAACAGGTCATGCGATCTCAATGTGCAGTGTACGTGTGTTGTGTTTTGAAAGGGGGTTTTGGATATATCGTGGAGTGTGTGTAGGGGGGGGGAAAGGCATCCAAAGGATCCGTGGGAGAAAGCGCTCGGGCGTTAGCGCTTTGGGTGCTAAGGCGCTAGCGCTTTGGGCGCTAGCGGCGCCCAACGTGTCAAGCATGTGGACGCTCGGGCACTAGCGCTTTGGGCGCTAGCGCTTTGAGCGCAAGAGCGCTAGCGCTTTGAACGCTAGCGCCCTGCGTGTCAGGCACGTGGGCGCTCGGACGCTAGCACTTTAAGCGTTAGCGCTTTGAGCGCTAGCGCCCCACGTGTCAGGTGCTCGGGCGCTAGCATTTTGGGCGCTAGCGCTTTGAGCGCAAGAGCGCTAACGCTTTGAGCGCTAGCGCCCCACGTGTTGGGCGCTAGCGCCCTACGTGTCAGACACGTGGGTGCTCGGGCGCTAGCACTTTGGGCGTTAGCGTTTTGAGCGCAAGAGGGACTTGGTCCCTGCAATAGGAGTTGTACTCACAGAAAGGCACACTTATTTTTTTTTTTGTGTGTGTCTATATATATGAGGAGTTAAACTCTTAGGATATTTTGAAGCTGATGAAGAAGGGCTTCTTCCCTTGAGCCCTGGATCATCCCCAAAGTGGGGTTTCTGGAGATGGGTCTTCTTCTTCTTCCTTTGTTGGCCGGATCTTGAAGATCAAGAAGTATGAGATTTTAAAAATCTCTCCTTTCTGAGATCTGATGGAAGATCTGAATTCCCCTTTGTGGGTTTTATGGTGAAAAACTATGTTGTTTTCTAAAAAGAAGAGTAAAACTCTTGATTTAATTCAAGAGAAAGGAGAAAAATCTCAGATCAGGATTTATTTTTGGAGAGAGAAAAAGTTGTTGGGATATTTTCATTATCCTTGTCTTTATAGGCTATACACTTTACATATAGCCCATTGGGCTCTACAAAAATGGCATTTTGCCCATCACATAGCTCATATGCCATTTTTTTTTGCACATAAGCCATGGGCTTTACAAAAATTTGGCTTTATGCCCATTTTCTTACATTTATTCATAAAATAAAATAAAAGAAATACAACAAAATTATTTATTACAGAAATTTTATTTTGGCATGGGGGGAGGCCGGCCGCTTCATGTTCGGGCTCGACCCCGGGCATTGGCCTACTTAACCTGGGCTTGGGCCCACTTGGCTTGGGGTTGACTTTGATTTTGATCTGGTCAACCGGGGTGTAAATTTTTACCCCAACAGTTATATTTCAAATGAAGTTATATATAGTTTTAAAAACCCGGTTTCTTTTGATATGATATTTCAAGACGTCCACCATGAGTTTTCTCGATTCTGAGATTGGTTTTAGAAACCCGATTCGAGGAGATGGATGATCCGTTTGCGGGTACATGGTGGATCCAGTATGGTACCCCGGGGCAAGAAAAGTATGTTGTGCAGTAGACGATGAGCCTGGCAGAGGGACTACTACCTACCGGTGATAGTTTGGATCCGGCGGTTATCCGGAGGATACCGACCGGAGTCGTGAGATGGATATGGGCCGATCCGGACTGACAGAGCCCATGGGCAGATCCAGACTGACGGAGCCTAAGATATGAGGATTTACGTGTCGATGCTGGACACGGGTTTCATGATATTTCGAGTATCGGTGTTGGGCACTCGGGTTCCATGATTTTGATGTGTCGTTGATGGACACACATTGGTTGATATCCTCATACATACATACATATGCTTTCATGATGTTGCGAGTGCCGATGTTGGACACTCAGGTTCCATGATGTTGATTGTGTCATTGGTGGACACGTGGATGATATCCACCTGCATATAGGCATATGATTCAGATGTTATTTGTATATATCATTGGCATTGATTATATGCTTGACATATATGCATGCATGGTCACCCTAGATATCATAGTATTACCTTCTTGATATAGTGACCTAGGAAATCGTTGTTTTATTCAATTTCTACCTACTGATGTTTTCTACTCATGAGTTGGCAACTCATCCCCGTTGTGCCACAGTTCTTGCAGGTTGACCGCTTGGGATCAGTAGCGGTATCGCTGGCACACTGCTTGCATTCGGGTGTTTTGCTATGGTAGGTAGGACATTGGATCATGCCCACTATTGTATTTATTATTTCCTATTGTATCTAGATAAACTCCATCAATCAGAAACTAGACTTTGTATATTTAGTGGATTTAGACGGACTTGTGATTGCGAGACTTAGAGCGATGGGTATATGTTCGCTATGTGTGGATTTAATGTCTTGCTTTATTCATATTATTCTTTTGGGGTTCATCTTCGCCGTCGGGCGTCGTATACATTGCTTGCGTGGTTGGGATTCTGCCATTTGGCGAAGAGCTAGCTCCCGCTTGGGGATGCCTTTTATATTGTTATGTATATGTGGTTTCGGTTCAAAATGTACAAGAGAGGTGCTGCCCAAAATTTTAAAGACGAAAAAAATGTCCTCAACTTTAGTACATTCTACTTGCATTTATAAATAAACTTTATTTCATTATACCTTTATTTCAGAACTGCACCCCCACTATTTTCAACAAAAGGGTTTAGATTTTCTGGGCTTCGGCTTACTTGAATTACGTTACGCCTTTGGACGTTGCGTGATTCAAGTGTCGGTCACGTGCTAATTTACGGGTCGTGACACTCTATCATATATGCGATGTTATGTACCAGACCAGATGTGGCTAACTCGCTAGGTGTAGTGATTAGGAATCAATCGGATCTTGGAAAAATCACTAGATGGCTGTGAAGGACATTTTTAAGTACTTGAGAAGTACTAAAGAAATGTTCTTGGTGTTTGGTAACGGTGAACTCCAGTGAGAGTCCTTTACCAATTCCGGCTCTCAGAGTGATAAGGTTGACTGAAAGTCAGTCACAGGCTTTGTCTTTACTTTCAGTGGAGGGACGGTATGTTGGAAGTGTTCCAAGCTATATACCATGGCAAACTAGACGATAAAGGCTGAATATATCGCTACCAACGATACTACCAAAGTGCATGTCTGGATATTTCTTATTCATAAGATGAATATAGTTCTTACCATTGAGTGTCCAATAGCTGTTATTGTGACAACAATGGAGTTGTGATTTTGTTCTAGGAACGTTGGTCCCATCAACGATCCAGACATATGCAGGGTTCCCTAGGGCCGCCACTGTGTTTCAGGAGGCATCGACCATGCAGTTTTTAAAAATTTGGCGCGCTAAAGAACCCTAATCTAGAATCTTAACTAGAAAATTAGACGAAACTAGAATGCAAACATCTTTACATCTAAGTGAATAAGGAATACAATCTTTGTAGACCGGTCCTTCATTTCAATAGCTCCATGTAGTAGTCCTTTCGCTCCAAGTGGTGATCTCCCGGACTCTAGTAAGGCTCCATAAGGTGAAAGGAAAAAACTTGCTTAAAGTCTTCGAGGCCGAAGATGATCTACGTCGAGCAGACACCAACTCAAGCTACCTCTTCACTAATATGCAATTAGTGAAGCAAACACCCTAAACTAAATGGCTAGTCTAGCAGAGGATGATGAAGTAGGAATTTTGCTCACTTTAGAAATATTTTTCTTACACATTTTCTTCACCTCCCAAAAAAGCTAGAAAGCTTGAGGAAGGAGATGAAGAAAAGCAACCATGGAGAGAAGCAAGTGAAGAATGAATCAAGTGGTGAGAATAGCAACCATGGGTGAGATAATATCTCATACTAACTCATGCAGAGACTTAACCATGGCTTTGGAGAATGGTTCGGTTAACAAATATCTCAAATAAAACAAAATTAGTGGACTTAGTCAATGGTTCCACAAGCTTCCACAAGTTTCAACCATGTGACTAATTTCCAACTAATTATAATTCACTTTAAATAAATGAAACCTCTCATTATCACAAGCATGGTGTGAGTTTCATACACCCATGTCTCATGTATCATCTAACATGACACAAAAGAATGTACATTAATATATATTACATATATACTAAGTGTACACAAGTGAGAAAAAGAAATCTTAAGTGAGCTAATATTAGTTAATGTAAGTTAATATATCAAATATATAATTATACATTAAATTATTAAATCAACACTTGATTTAATAATCTGGTTATATCGCATACAACCGACTAATATCAAATGTATCAACTTATCGAATCAACACTTGATTCGACAGCCCAGCTACATCACATATAACCAACTGATATCACATATCGCGAGAATAGAATACGGTATCACATACACGTATTAATTTCGGGGTCACTTCCCGCTTCCCGGTATACGGCGAAGGGGACGCGACTGGTCCGCTGCGTATTTACTCAGAAGCAAATACGCTAAGCGTATCTAAGCAATATAAAAGTAAAATCATAAGAGACAAGATGTAAGATAACAGCAACATTATTTATTCACATTCTTTTGTACAATGCATGAAAAGTAAATACAACTGAATAAAAAGCAATGCCTAAACAATGGCATAACAGAAATGAAAGTACTGAATGGAAAGTGTACAATGACTAGAGCTCGGGGTCTTCACTGAACTGGTCCAAGTCTTCAGCAGTGGGCTCGATCACTGACGTGTCCAAATCACCTGACGACATTCAAAGAAGAAAGAAAGAGAATGTCGTCAGCGAACAGATCGCTCGGTAAGTCCCAAAGATAAGAGGAGAAATATAATAGACAGAGAGTAAGAGAGAGAGAGAGTAGCTTTTACAGTTGTATTATATTGTTGTATTTAGTGTTAACGCTGTTGTTTATAGCTTGGTACAGAAGGATACCAGTGTATACGAGAGGAGTCTCACTTGCCCCGGAGACTAAGGTATCAGGAACTCAAGGAACCGTTGGGCCACGGTACAACAGTAACGGAATATAGATTAGGTCTCTTAATCTTACCATCTCGTGCCACTTTTAACACCTTCCGTACCAATCTACCCCTTAAACCCCGTAGTGTTTTGATTGTATTGTTGTATTGTATTGAATAAGTTGTATAGTTGGATGACTGACCAAAACTATGATATCAGTAATGGATGTAACTGGAGAATCATGTAAATGAATGTATATCCATGGTTCGGTTCGGTCAAGCTGATAGATTGAATATATGGAATAATGGATTCATGAATTCATGTTGAATTGTAATATTGTAATTTGTAGATTGTAGCTTGTACTTGAATAATATTCAAGTCAGATTATAATGAGACTTGTCTGAGTCAGACAATTAAAAAAGTAAATTGAAGTCCTGATTGTTTTGATGTTATCGGTAACCTTTCGTGTCTTTTTCAAAAACGATTACCGTATTGATAACACCATAGTTAAGTTGTCTACCGTAGATAAGCAAGCACCCACTTCTCCGGCTCCCTGAGGCTCAAGAGATTGGTCCCGCTTAAACCTATATTTACTAGGGTCCTTAGTGTAATTTATAGAACTTGAGGGGGTTTTATGTAAAAATACTTTTATATACTTTTCAAAATACACCTCAAGTGTTTATTAATCGTCTTTAGAGTGGTAGTGAATGTAGATTTTATATTGTGATATTTCTATTGAAAATATCCTATTTTCATAATAATTGGTATTTATTGGTAATATTGGTTTTGTATGGAATTCATGGTATTTTATTGTAAAATGATTCTTGTGACATTTTTAGAAAAAGTGGAATATTTGTAATAATTCAAAATAGATACTTTTATGTTACATATACATATATTTATGAAAATAATTTTAGTATATATATAATATTCTAGAAATCTCGTTTTCTTAAGATGTCGTATTTTAAATCTTTCGAGACCGAATGCTACTTACGGAGGTCTGAATCTCGCACTACTAAGCCCTAGTATGTGCGATGATCCTCACCATCCCGAACGGGTTCCCCAATTGGGTTGTAGCGGCACTTTGCAAAAATTTGTATAAATACTAATTATTAAGGAAAATGGTTTTATTAATTATGGTATTTAAATGAAAAAATGTTGTTTTCCATATTCTATGTTCTAAGGTCTCCTAAGTCAACTAGACGGCTTTTAACTGGTCCAAAAGGACAAGTTGTGAGATACCTCAAATCGCCTCTGCACCGCCAATTGTGGCTAGGTAAGTACAGATGAAGAAAGGAGGGATCCGCTCACGAATCACCGTGAGACGAGCCTTTTAAAGTTACCTTTCTCACTTGTCTAGCCTGTTGGGTTAGCCTAGCACCTCATGAAGGGTTTGGAAGCATCACATGAACCAAAGAATGCATTTTTAGGGTGCTAAGCTAACAAGCATCGGATCGTTCCTAGAAAAATTAGGGTTTCAAAAAATTCACATCAACATATGAAAAGAAAAGCTAGGGTTTAGAGAGTACAACCTTTGTAGCTCCCTACGCTAGACTCCTCGGCTACTTAGGGTTTGAAAAAGCTCCGCTTGAACTCCTCGAGGTCACCGATGATCTATCCGGAGTCCGCTTTGTCCAAGCTTGCAACTTTATCCGATCAAGTGAACGAAATCAAGCTAACACTCTAAACAAGTGGGCTAGACTTGTGTAGAATGGTGTTGTGGTTCTCTTTCTCACTTCAAAATCCAATCTTGATGAGTATATTGCTCACTACAAAGAACTAGAGAGCAAAATGAAAAAGGTTGATGAAGATGATGGCTTTTTAGAAGATGATAAGTTCAACTCTTCAAGAAAATAGAAAAAATATATCAATATATATTTTCTATCTCTCATCTCAAACCATGGTTGAATCATTATTGTACTTGAGTTAAAAACTAAAAGGAAGAGTAAACCATGGTTAAATGGTGGGTAAGTGAGGTTAGGTCAAGAAGAGTGTAGAAACAATCCAAAACAAACCCATTTCTTTTTCCTTTTGTTTTTAGCTTAAATACAATAATATTCCATATAAAAAACCCATGGTGTGAGTCTTATATTGCCACCATTTCCTTGTATAATCAACCAAGAAAGATATATGTATGTATGTATGTATGTGTATATGTACATCCATATGTGCATGAATCAAAAAGAAGGCATACATGCATGCATACATCCAACTAACTCAAGAAAGGATTTCAAGTGAGAAGCTAATGGTTAAATGATAAATCAACACTTGATTTATCAATCCGGCCATATCACATATGACCCCTACCAAAAGCAAGCCGCCCGATCAATATACGGTATCCTATACGCGCATTTTAATCGGGTCCATGCGCATATCGCATACGCGCACCACAACGTTTCGCCTGGACTAGGAAACTCCATTGTGGGACTCTGAGACTCGTCAATACGCCGGCAGTGGGTGATGATCATATCAAGCACCCCCACGCCGCAAGCGGTCAGCTAAACGTAACGGCCACCCGGGTATTGAGCGATCAGAAGAGAACAAGCGAACCTGCTACAACTCCCGTCGAGCCGATCGGCAACACTTCCCGTATAGTCCGGTCTCCTCGTCTGATATGTCGCATATCAAGTCTAGGAGTGGTAAACGTCAGACCCCAATAACCGATAAGTCGTGCCGATATGAGGCTCATAACGGGTCGAGAAACTACTGGTAACACTTACCAGCAAATCTCTGAAACAGCCCTGGCCAGGGACTTCCCTGTTACGGCCAATCGAGCACAGTACAACATCAACCCCCAATACCGGGAGAGACGAAACCCCTCCTATCGCTCATTGCCTCCATGTGACCCGGGACTGTACCCAAAAACCACCGTTTTGCACGCCCTCATGGACGTGGTAAGGTGGAGATCAAAGCACAGTGGGAATCACACAAGACTCTATGACGATCTCGGGTCTACAGACTAACCTGTACAAGTGTCACCTGAGAACTGCCATCTGACGTGAGGTATAATACCATCTGGGAGTTCTCGGCGAGTCCGTCCAGTGTACCCAGTCTCCATTGAGCACCCGTATACCATCTCTGATGTCAAACACCAATGGATATGGGATCATCCATCGCCCATCTCATGGGTCGAGAAGCGTATACGCTAGTCTACACTGGTATATCGATGCCCCGTCTCGATACACCTACGACTAGGGACCTTGAAGGATGTACTTATGGACTACCATGTCCCCACTAGTATGATCTGCATCATAGTCCAGGTAGTCAAGTACACATCCTAAGGGCTTTACCAACATATAATTATAAGACAGTTTAAAGAGACTAGTATACATGTTAAGATAAAGAGCAACCACATAGCATACTATCATATCGAGCAAGAAAGTCATCTCTATATATGTCCAGGCATCCAATATAATATACATCATCTGTACAATACTGGCCTCTAGGGCATACATACAATTAACAATCTCCCACTAGCACTAGGGCCAGCTGCTGTAGTATCGTATACCGAGCATCCCGAAGAGTCTCTCAAACTGTATCTGGGGAATGGCTTTCATGAGTGGATCCGCCGTGTTGTTCTTCGTGTCAACCCTCCTGACCTCGATCTCCCGGCGATCAACTATCTCCCGGATCAGGTGACACCGCCTCAGAATATGCCTGGATTGCTGATGGGACCTGGGCTCCTTGGCCAAAGCCACCACTCCATTGTTATCGCAATACAAAGGTATTGGATGCTCAATGGATGGAACCACTCCAAGTTCAGTAATGAACTTCTTGATCCAGACAGCCTCTTTGGCAGCATCGTTGGCAGCGATGTATTCAGCCTCCATCGTCGAATCTGCTACGGTTTCCTGCTTGGAACTCTTCTAGCTAACCGCCCCTCCGTAAAGGGTAAAGACAAATCCTGACTGCGACTTAGAGTCGTCCTTATCACTCTGGAAGCTCGAATCGGTAAAGGACTCCACTTGGAGTTCTCCGTTACCATACACCAAGAGCATCTCTTTAGTCCTTCGTAAGTACTTGAGAATGCTCTTCACAGCTGTCCAGTGACTCTCTCCAGGATCAGCTTGATACCTACTCACTACACTTAGTGAGTATGCTACATCGGGTCTGGTACATAGCATCGCGTACATGATAGAGCCTACAGCCGAAGCATAGGGTATCCCTTGCATGTGAGCTCTCTCCAAATCAGTCTTAGGAGACATCTCTTTGGAGAGAGTGACTCCAGAGATCGTGGGTAAGTTCCCACGCTTGGATTCTTCCATACTAAATCTTTTTAGTATGGTGTCAATGTACCTGGATTGGGACAATCCCAATATCCGTTTGGATCTATCTCTATAGATCCTGATTCCCAATATGCAGGAGGCATCACCAAGATCTTTCATTGAGAATCTTTGTGATAAGAAGAGCTTGACCGATTGCAGCATAGGAATGTCATTTCCTATCAAGAGTATGTCGTCCACGTACAATACAAGGAAGACAACATTACTCTCTGCCACCTTCTTGTAGATACAAGGTTCATCTGGATTTTTGACGAAATCAAACTCTTTGATAACGACGTCAAAGCAGATGTTCCAACTCCGCGATGCTTGCTTTAATCCATAAATGGATTTAAGCAGCTTGCACACCTTTCCGCTGCTCCCACTGTCTACGAAGCCCTCTGGCTGAGTCATGTACACGCACTCTTCTAAATCACCGTTTAGAAAGGCAGTCTTAACATCCATTTGCCAGATTTCGTAGTCATGATATGCAGCGATGGCAAGCATGATCCGGATGGATTTAAGCATAGCCACTAGAGAAAAGGTTTCGTCATAGTCCACACCTGGTCTTTGACGAAAACCCTTTACAACAAGTCTAGCTTTGAAAGTCTCCACTTTCCCATCTACACCAAGTTTTTTCTTGAAGATCCACTTGCTCCCAATGGGTTTTACCCCTTCAGGAGCAACTTCCAAAGTCCATACTTTGTTGGTGTACATGGATTCCATCTCGGATCGCATAGCATCCAGCCATTTCACTGAGTCCCTACTCGTGATGGCCTGCTCGAAGCTAGTTGGGTCATCATCCTCCATGATGCAATCCTCGCTCCCACCATCCATGAGAAAACCGTAGTATCTCTCAGGTTGGCGAGGAACCTACTAGATCGGTGGAGAGGCTGAGGTTCGTTGGGAGCTACTGAATCCTCTGGTTCCACTAAATCTTCAGTTTGAGTTTGTGTAGCCGGAATTTCTTCCAGTTCTACCTTATCGCCACTAATTTCTTTTGCAAGAAATTACTTTTCCAAAAAGGTAGCATGTCGAGAAACAAACACTTTTTGTTCCTCTGTATGGTAGAAAAGATATCCATGTGAATGTTTGGGATATCCCATAAACTTGCATAGAACTGACCGCACCTCGAGTTTGTCCGGATTTTGCCTCTTGACATAGGCCGGGCAACCCCATATCTTAACTCGTTTAAGACACGGTCTCTTCCCACTCCATATCTCATATGGTGTGGTAGGTACATATTTAGTTGGAACTTGATTCAATAGGTATGCTGCTGTTTCCAGCGCATATCCCCAGAAGGAAATAGGTAACCCAGCTGTGCTCATCATAGAGCGCACCATATCTAATAGGGTGCGGTTCCTCCGCTCCGATACACCGTTGTGCTGTGGTGTATATGGAGGAGTCAGCTGAGAGAGAATCCCATTCTCTTTTAGGAAGTCCAGGAATTCATTGCTCAAGTATTCACCTCCTCGATCAGATCGAAGGATTTTAATACTTTTTCCGGTTTGGTTTTCGACTTCTTGTTTATATTCTCTAAATTTCTCAAAAGTTTATGATTTGTGTTTCATCAGGAACACATATCCGAATCTAGAGAGATCGTCAGTGAATGTAATGAAGTACGATGAACCATCCCTGGCATGTGTAGACATGGGACCGCATACATCACTATGTATCAGTCCCAAGTGTTTAGTAACTCTTTCTCCGTGTCCCGTAAACGGAGTTTTGGTCATCTTGCCTTTGAGACATGACTGGCAAGTGTCATAAGATGAAAATTCAAACGGATTCAAATATCCATCCTTATGCAACTTAGCCAGTCGTGTCGCATTTATATGACCGAGTCTACAATGCCACAAGAAGAATTCGTTCATTTCTGAACTTTTCCTCTTGTGTGTGTTTGTTATGCTCAGAACTGTTGATTGATTTAGAACATAAATGCCATTACATAACGTGCCTGATCCAACCAACTTTTGGTTACGGAAAATGTTCATAACATTATCCTGTAATACAAAATTATATCCCTCTTTACTCAACAAAGAAACCGATATAATGTTGCATATCAGGTTCGGCATGTAATAGCATTCGTTCAGAACCAAAGTATTACCAGTAGGTAATGCAAGGTGATATTCCCCGACAGTCTTAGCTGCAACAATTGCACCATTTCCAACTCTTATGTCTTTATCACCTTCTCCAAGTTCTCTACCTTTTCTAAGCCCATGTAATTGATTACATATATGGGATCCTGACCCGGTATCTAATACCCAGGACGTAGGGCAAATGGAGAAACAGTTTTCTGTAACGAACACACTCGAAGAAAATGCATCATCATGTACTTTCTTCATTTGGGTGGCTTGGGAATCCTGGTATTCCCCTATGTCCTGTTCATTCCTATAACTCTTATAAGAAAGAACGGAACCAACGTTCCCCAGCACAGTATAACATGCGGGTTCAGTCAATACATCCATATTATTATCTTTATTAGGGCATGACATGGTCGCTACCTGGAGAGAGAGAGAAGAAAACACTTTAGCGTATGCTCTTGCAAGATCAGATTGGTTATTATCTTATCTAATCAGGATGGCTCCCACTGGTTTTTATCAAATCGTCCTTCAAACCCTAAAAGGAAAGACTAGCGGGGATTAATTACACCCTACAACTTCGCCAATCTTTCAGCCAGGTCAGTGTCGGTACTTTGAGGGAGGTTCCCCGTGCTTTCGCACGGACCTAATTAAAGTAAATCTCGTTTTCCCAGAGGCGTAACCTCGTTGACACCTTTCTAGACACCTACTTGATCGGCTAATTGTAATGTGTAAAACTCTCCCAGGAGTAACTCTTACTCGCAGTGGGTATCGGGATCCAACTATCTCATAGAAGGTATGCAATCTCATTGCAAATTTCAACACTTGAAATTCCCGATAATATTTTGCCCCTAACGTCCTATGACCTTGACAAAGGCCAACAAATCATAGGATGCTAGTCAAGTTCAACCCGTCATTTCTTGATTGAATCAAACCCACCCGCACGACCCTTGACAAAGGCCAATAAGGTCGTACGACTACCTTGAAACAATCTGCATCACATGCATAAGCAGATAAGCACTATTCAGCTACCGCACACTACGCCTTGACAAAGGCCAACAAACGCAGCACGAATACTAAATAGTTCTTATCTGAAATGACGGAGGGCTACGACAGGTTTTTCTGAAAACCTATTGTGTAATGAACTTGATATCGTTGTAGAATTAAGTGAAGTTTTGAAATGGAGTGATTTTGAGGCTTTTCTAGTTTTGCTAAAGGGGTCACTCCCGGTGAAGGGATCGTCGGCCCTTTCCTCGTCGAATGAGGTGCGGGATATATCATATATATCACTGTGCAAAGTAAAACTCCAAAGGCCGTCAAAAGTCAAACCGAGTGTTTGTAGCATCTGCCAATTTCGCTAAAGAGGTCACTCCCGGTGAAGGGATCTCGGCTTTTTCCTCATCGAATAAGGTGCAGGGTATATCATATATACCGCTATGCAAAGCAAAACTGTAGCTACCCTTTTTATTTAAAATTTGATTCTACAACATCTTATAGGTTTCTTTTCTTTCATTAATCACATTAATGAAGTCCCATCATTTAAGTTACCTAAACATCACAGATAAATACGACGTACACTTATGCCATCCGCATTCGCCTCGATATCCACTCGTGCACCGTTAGGTTAGGTAACTAACGACAGAGCAGGGCAGGGCTAGTGCGGGTGTAAAACATAAGTAACGTCTATATAATATATCATATATACTATATACTGTATTCATCAGAACATATCAAATGATCACATCACAGATATCGCAGCAGAAACATAGATATAATGTGGGATATACTCGGACGTCCGTATTTAGTATTTAGCTAAAATAGAAAATACGGATTCCACAGTCGCGATGAATAGCCAAGCCCACACCCTGGACCCCTACGAGAGCGGCAAGCGACCCTACCAATTCTGGAGTTTAGGAGACCCGGTCTCGACTCCTCGAGATGGCCTCCCACTGAACCCCAGAACCCGGTCACCCGTGCTCCCCTCCTTGGGTCCATCCTAATGCGGAAAAGTAAATAATATACAACACAGGTGGCAACGACCTCAACCCGGAAGTGCCCCAAATAAAATAATATTACATTACATTTGAATTTACATGAATGAAAATATAAAACTCTCATCTCACATAAAAAAAACCCCGGCTATTCAATCGCAACAATCCTGCACATCATATCTCAGCAACACATAATATCACATATCATCAATGTAAGTAAGTATGCGTACTCCAATTGTCGTTGATGTATAGCAACAAAACCGGCGATATCGACATATTACACTTACGGTCACAGAAAAGAAAGTGTAAAACTGCAATATCTGGAATCCACATTCTCTTTAGACATCGTAAATGCGAAGTATCACATACCTCGTATTTCATGTCTTATAATATGAATTCCACACATTGCATCAAATTCCAGATAATTAGACAGTATTAAAGTTTTCGAACGAATGATCAAATACCCAAGATTCACTAAAGCTCAACACTTGAGCGAAGTTCAAAAACTTGGAGTGTGACACAGTAGTAGCGGTCCAGCCGTAGAAGGGTCAAGCCAACGCCTCACATTGGGCATGCCGTACTGCCCCAAACCCTAAGGTTCAAAGGGCAGTTCAAGATGGTCACATAATCGAGTTAAGGTTTGTTGTCTTCTAGAGGGACCACCACAAAACTTGCACGAATCTCCGAAGGATTTAAACCCCATGAAAAGTGAGCAAATGATACTCGTTCAAACACTTCACTACTTTCTAATTTACCCGGAAAAGTCACGAAATCAAAATTCCGATCGAATCGACGAGTCCAAAACCATCTCCAGAATTTTTCAGAACTAAATACAGATTAAAAATACCCTAAAAAATATACTAGCAGAAATAATCATTACAGCATAAAAATTATACAGTGATGGAGGAGTACGGCCGCGGAACCGCGGCCTAAGCAAGCTTAGGCCGCGTTTCCGCTGCAGAAAAGACTGTTCATGGAAAACTTTTTATACCGTAATTCTTATTTTTACCTGCTGAATTTTTTACATATTTTTAATTCTGAAAATAACCAGATATTGAAAAAAGTCCAGAGAGCACCCAAAAATCCGTATTTTCGGTTCGATTGGAGTTTTAACTTCGTAAAGGTGTCGCCTAATGTTCTAGGTCGGCTCTGATACCAATGTTGGGTTAGCCTAGCACCTCATGAAGGGTTTGAAAGTATCACATAAACCAAAGAATGCATTTTTAGGGTGCTAAGCTAACAAGCATCGGATCGTTCCTAGAAAAATTAGGGTTTCAAAAAATTCACATCAACATATGAAAAGAAAAGCTAGGGTTTAGAGAGTACAACCTTTATAGCTCCCTACGCTAGACTCCTCGGCTACTTAGGGTTTGAAAAAGCTCCGCTTGAACTCCTCGAGGTCACCGATGATCCACCCGGAATCCACTTTGTCCAAACTTGCAACTTTATCCGATCAAGTGAACGAAATCAAGCTAACACTCTAAACAAGTGGGCTAGACTTGTGTAGAATGGTGTTGTGGTTCTCTTTCTCACTTCAAAATCCAATCTTGATGAGTATATTGCTCACTACAAAGAACTAGAGAGCAAAATGAGAGAGGTTGATGAAGATGGTGACTTTTTAGAAGATGATAAGTTCAACTCTTCAAGAAAATAGAAAAAATATATCAATATATATTTTCTATCTCTCATCTCAAACCATGGTTGAATAATTATTGTACTTGAGTTAAAAACTAAAAGGAAGAGTAAACCATGGTTAAATGGTGGGTGAGTGAGGTTAGGTCAAGAAGAGTGTAGAAACAATCCAAAACAACCCCATTTCTTTTTCCTTTTGTTTTTAGCTTAAATACAATAATATTCCATATAAAAAACCCATGGTGTGAGTCTTATATTGCCACAATTTCCTTGTATAATCAACCATGAAAGATGTATGTATGTATGTATGTGTATATGTACATCCATATGTGCATGAATCAAAAAGAAGGCGTACATGCATGCATACATCCAACTAACTCAAGAAAGGATTTCAAGTGAGAAGCTAATGGTTAAATGATAAATCAACACTTGATTTATCAATCCGGCCATATCACATATGACCCCTACCAAAAGCAAGCCGCCCGATCAATATACGGTATCCTATACGCGCATTTTAATCGGGTCCATGCGCATATCGCATACGCGCACCACAACGTTTCGCCTGGACTAAGAAACTCCATTGTGGGACTCTGAGACTCGTCAATACGTCGGCAGTGGGTGATGATCATATCAAGCACCCCCACGCCGCAAGCGGTCAGCTAAACGTAACGGCCACCCGGGTATTGAGCGATCAGAAGAGAACAAGCGAACCTGCTACAACTCCCGTCGAGCCGATCGGCAACACTTCCCGTACAGTCCGGTCTCCTAGTCTGATATGTCGCATATCAAGTCTAGGAGTGGTAAACGGCAGACCCCAATAACCGATAAGTCGTGCCGATATGAGGCTCATAACGGGTCGAGAAACTACTGGTAACACTTACCAGCAAATCTCTGAAACAACCATGGCCAAGGACTTCCCTGTTACGGCCAATCGAGCACAGTACAACATCAACCCCCAATACCGGGAGAGACGAAACCCCTCCTATCGCTCATTGCCTCCATGTGACTCGGGACTGTACCCAAAAACCACCGTTTTGCACGCCCTCATGGACGTGGTAAGGTGGAGATCAAAGCACAGTGGGAATCACACAAGACTCTATGACGATCTCGGGTCTACAGACTAATCTGTACAAGTGTCACCTGAGAACTGCCATCTGACGTGAGGTACAATACCATCTGGGAGTTCTCGGCGAGTCCGTCCAGTGTACCCAGTCTCCACTGAGCACCCGTATACCATCTCTGATGTCAAACACCAATGGATATGGGATCATCCATCGCCCATCTCATGGGTCGAAAAGCGTATACGCTAGTCTACACTGGTATATCGATGCCCCGTCTCGATACACCTACGACTAGGGACCTTGAAGGATGTACTTATGGACTACCATGTCCCCACTAGTATGACCTGCATCATAGTCCAGGTAGTCAAGTACACATCCTAAGGGCTTTACCAACATATAACTATAAGACAGTTTAAAGAGACTAGTATACATGTTAAGATAAAGAGCAACCAGATAGCATACTATCATATCGAGCAAGAAAGTCATCTCTATATATTTCCAAGCATCCAATATAATATACATCATCTGTACAATACTGGCCTGTAGGGCATGCATACAACTAACATTAGCCTAGGCGCCACAAAGTCAGGTTTAGATAAACGACTGAATGCCCACAGCCTTATCCTATTTTCATAAGGAGTGGTATTTATTTAAAAAGTGTATCGATACTAAATCTTTTATAAATGGTTTTATTAAGTAAAGGGTATTTAAATGAAAATGTTTGTTTTCCCGTATTCTGAGTTCTCAAGGGTTTCGTGTTAGGTTGTATATGAGTGTGTGAGGAGGTAGGTCGTTATCTCATGATCTACTTAAATGTATAGCAAGTTTAATGAAGTTAAATGTATAATTGAAACAATGTGGTATTTAAGTGAAAAATACGATAAATTGAAATAGCCATCATTTTATGAAATGAAACTTGATCAATTTGGTTGATTAGTGTTTAATAGTCAACATGAGGGAGTTTAAGCATAATTGTATTAACGAGAAGTGGAGTTTTACGAAGAAACCGAATCGGAAATCGGATCGGAAATCGGATTTGTTCCGATTCCGTCGGGTTTTGTAAATCCTTATTTTTTTAATAGAAAAGGAAGATAGAAATGGGACTTACGGGTTTTGGAAAACTAGAAGAGAGATATGGTTTGGAAGGAGTCGGCGGTGCATCGTTTCGTCGCCGGAAGTTCCTACGGTCGTTACCAGAAAATCCGCCTAAGAAATTGCCGGAGTTTCGCCTTTCGCTCACTTCGATTGCACACAATAATTTCTTGAGAATTCTAGAGAGTTGGCTCAGAGTTTGGGGTTGAGAGGGTAGAGGGTAGGGGTGTATTTATAGGATTAGGCTAGGATTATGGTAGGTGAAAGGTTAAAATGAAAAATGTGATAAAATGTATTAAAAATGTATTAAAAGTGGAGTAATTGGGGTTTTAAAAGAGCTATGGAAATGGTCTGAAGCTAAAATTTTGCAGGTGCATAGGGAATGTGAAAAGACACAATTTTCATGTTGAGGTCGTCGCCGGAATTGGCCGACTCGGCCGTGACTCGGCCGTGACTCGGTCGGAGGACTGAGTCGGCTGAGTCGAGGCCAAGTTGGCCGATTTCCGGCCGAGTCCGGCTGCCGGAATCCCCCTCCCCCCGACCGTTCAACTATTCTCTGGCAATGTTATATTTTTGGGTGTAGTGGGGTTTTTGTGAGATATGCACGTGTAAACTCTTGGTATTCTAAAGGTTCAAAATAAAAACAATATTAAAATAATATGGGGTATGGGATTTGAGCTCTGGTGGCTTGGTTCAGCAGTGCAAGGTATTACCAATGAGCTACAAGCTCCTTCTTGTAATTATGGAGCTAATCAATTACTTAAAGTAATAACATTAAATGTAAATACCCCAAGTATACATTAATTTTAAAGCAAATTTTGGTACACTAAAAATGGAGTTGTTACATTCTTTTAACTTGTAATTAAAAAGCAAAATAATTACTTATCTCTTGTGCTCTGGCTAAAATACTCCTTTATGGATTTTGAAAAAAATATTTTGAAAAATTTGTATAAGAAATTTAGGGTTGTTACATTCTACTCTCCTTATAAAAATTTCTTTCTCAAAATTTGTAAAAAGAAAGTGTAACGGATACAAGAAAAGTTTGGTGTCTGGAGTACTTGATAGTGTATAAAAATAACAAAGTGATACAAGGATGAAAAAGGCTTACCGGTGTTACCTTGTCCTACAGTCTCGGTTTCTACGGCTGCTAATGTGAATGTCTGTCGCCATGGTACATTCCTTCTAGCTGGAGGCACATTTTGTCTTTGGGGTCTGTTTTTCTGCCCTCTAGGCATGCCCCTCATTACTTGTTGGAATTGGCGAGTAGGCTGTACAGGTGGTGGAGCAGGTAGTGCATAACGAGGTGCAGGATGAGTTGCAGGAGCCTGGATAGCTGGCCGCTGCGGGTAGTTGGTGGGGGTGTGAGCTGAGTTGCGTCTATAGGGACAATCTCCAATTCTATGATCGGATGCGCCACAAACTAGGCAAAGGCCTTTTGCACGCCTACAGGCCTTCCACAAGTGTCCATCCCTACGGCAGTAGTAACAAAAACCTGGACTTGACTGGTTAATTGTTTCTTTCTGTCTCTTGGGTTCAGAAGATTGTGTAGTATAGATTCCTCTTGCCATCTGGGTGGCAGAGCGTTTCCTGACGGTTGCTTCTGCTTCTGGTCAGTTCAATAATATAGCAGTCTGTTGCTGCAGTCCAACCAGGAGATTTCGGATTTCCTCAAGCAGAACCGTTTGCTCGTTGAGCGGAGCAAGAACGGCAGGTGTGATTTGTTATGGTGGTGGAGTGTTGTTGAAGTTGGTGCTGGTGTTGTTTGGGGAATCCATAACCTTGAATGAAAAATTTAGGTTAGGACAGATCCAAAGTATATGATTCAAGGAATATGAAATTGATAAGATTCAAGGAACATGAATTGTAAAGAATGTTTTAGTTGCTGGTTCTTGTGTTATATTGCTTAGGTTTGTTCACACAGAACAGAACTGCATGGTATGGTTCTATACAGCTCTGACCTGCATGGGCCACCAACAAAACCTGTCATGCCCCGCTTCCCGGTATACGGCGAAGGGGACGCGACTGGTCTGCTACGTATTTACTCAGAAGCAAATACGCTAAGCGTATTTAAGCAATATAAAAGTAAAATCATAAGAGACAAGATGTAAGATAACAGCAACTTTATTTATTCACATTCTTTTATAAAATGCATGAAAAGTAAATACAACTGAATAAAAAGCAATGCCTAAATAATGACATAACATAAATGAAAGTACTGAATGGAAAGTGTACAATGACTAGAGCTCGGGGTCTTCACTGAACTGGTCCAAGTCTTCAGCTGTGGGCTCGATCTCTGACGTGTCCAAATCACCTGATGACATTCAAAGAAGAAAGAAAGAGAATGTCGTCAGCGAACAGATCGCTCGGTAAGCCCCAAAGATAAGAGGAGAAATATAATAGACAGAGAGTAAGAGAGAGAGAGAGAGTAGCTTTTACAGTTGTATTATATTGTTGTATTTAGTGTTAACGCTGTTGTTTGTAGCTTGGTATAGAAGAATGCCAGTGTATACGAGAGAAGTCTCACTTACCCCGGAGACTAAGGTATCAGGAACTCAAGGAACCGTTGGGCCACGGTACAACAGCAACGGAATATAGATTAGGTGTCTTAATCTTACCGTCTCGTGCCACTTTTAACACCTTCCGTACCAATCTACCCCTTAAACCCCGTAGTGTTTTGATTGTATTGTTGTATTGTATTGAATAAGTTGTATAGTTGGATGACTGACCAAAACCATAATATCGGTAACGGATGTAACTGGAGAATCATGTAAATGGATGTATATCCATGGTTCTGTTCAGTCAAGCTGATATATTGAATATATGGAATAATGGATTCATGGATTCATGTTGAATTGTAATATTGTAATTTGTAGATTGTAGATTGTACTTGAATCATATTCAAGTCAGATTATAATGAGACTTGTCTGAGTCAGACAATTAGAAAAGTAAATTGAAGTCCTGATTGTTTTGATGTTATCGGTAACCTTTCGTGTCTTTTTCAAAGACGATTATCATATTGATAACACCGTTGTTAAGTTGTCTACCGTAGATAGGCAAGCACCCACTTCTCCGGCTCCCTGAGGCTCAAGAGATTGGTCCCGCTTAAACCTATATTTACTAGGGTCCTTAGTGTAATTTATAGAACTTGAGGGGGTTTTATGTAAAAATACTTTAATATAATTTTCAAAATACACCTCAAGTGTTTATTAATCGTATTTAGAGTTATAGTGAATGTAAATTTTATATTGTGATATTTCTATTGAAAATATCCTATTTTCATAATAAATGGTATTTATTGGTAATATTGGTTTTGTATGGAATTCATGGTATTTTATTGTAAAATGATTCTTGTGACATTTTTAGAAAAAGTGGAATATTTGTAATAATTCAAAATATATACTTTTATGTTACATATACATATATTTATGAAAATAATTTTAGTATATATATAATATTCTAGAAATCTCATTTTCTTAAGATATCGTATTTTAAATCTTTCGTGACCGAATGCTCCTTGCGTAGGTCTGAATCTCGCACTACTAAGCCCGAGAATGTGCGATAATCCGCACCATCCCGAACGGGTTCCCTAATTGGGTTGTAACGGCGCTTTGCAAAGATTTGTATAAATACTAATCATTAAGGAAAAAGGTTTTATTAATTATGGTATTTAAATGAAAAAGTGTCGTTTTCCTTATTCTATGTTCTAGGGTCTCCTAAGTCAACTAGACGGCTCCTAACTGGTCCAAAGGGACAAGTTGTGAGATACCCCAAATCGCCTCTTCACCGCCAATTGTGGCCAGGTAAGTACAAATGAAGAAAGGAGGGATCCGCTCACGAATCACCGTGAGACGGGCCTTTTAAAGTTATCTTTCTCACTTGTCTAGCCTAGGCACCATAAAGTCAGGTTTAGATAAACGACTGAATGCCCACAGCCTTATCCTATTTTCATAAGGAGTGGTATTTATTTAAAAAGTGTATCAATACTAAATCTTTTAGAAATGGTTTTATTAAGTAAAGGGTATTTAAATGAAAATGTTTGTTTTCCCGTATTCTGAGTTCTCAAGGGTATCGTATTAGGTTGTATATGAGTGTGTGAGGAGGTAGGCCGTTACCTCGTGATCTAATTAAAGGTATAGCAAGTATAATGAAGTTAAATGTATAATTGAAACAATGTGGTATTTAAGTGAAAAATACGATAAATTGAAATAGCCATCATTTTATGAAATGAAACTTGATCAATTTGGTTGATTAGTGTTTAATAGTCAACATGAGAGAGTTTAAACATAATTGTATTAACGAGAAGTGGAGTTTTATGAAGAAACCGAATCGGAAATCGGATTTGTTCCGATTCCGTCGGGTTTTGTAAATCCGTATTTTCTGAATAGAAAAGGAAGATAGAAATGGGACTTACGGGTTTTGGAAAACTAGAAGAGAGATATGGTTTGGAAAGAGTCGGCGGTGCGTCGTTTCGTCGCCGGGAGTTCTTACGGTCGGTGCCGGAAAATCCGCCTAAGAAATTGCCGGAGCTTCGCCTTTTGCTCACTTCGATTGCACACAATAATTTCTTGAGAATTCTAGAGAGTTGGCTTAGAGTTTGGGGTTGAGAGGGTAAAGGGTAGGGGTGTATTTATAGAATTAGGTTAGGGTTAGGGTAGGTGAAAGGTTAAAATGAAAAATGTGATAAAATATATTAAAAATGTATTAAAAGTGGAGTAATTGGGGTTTTAGAAGAGCTCTGGAAATGGTCTGAGGCTAAAATTTTGCAGGTGCATAGGGAATGTGAAAAAACACAATTTTCATGTTGGGGTCGTCGCCGGAATCGGCCGACTCGGCCATGACTCGGTCGGAGGACTGAGTCGGCCGAGTCGAGGCCGAGTTGGCCGATTTCCGGCCGAGTCCGGCGGCCGGAATCCCCCCCGACGGTTCAACTATTCTCTGGAAATGTTACATTTTTGGGTATAGTGGGGTTTTTGTGAGATATGCACGTGTAAACTCTTGGTATTCTAAAGGTTCAAAATAAAAACAATATTAAAGTAATGTGGGGTATGTGATTTGAGCTCTGGTGGCTTGGTTCAGCAGTGCAAGGTATTACCAATGAGCTACAAGCTCCTTCTTGTAATTATGGAGCTAATCAATTAGTTAAAGTAATAACAGTAAATGTAAATATCCCAAGTATACATTAATTTTACAGCAAAATTTTGTACAGTAAAAATGAAGTTGTTACATTCTTTTAACTTTTAATTAAAAAGAAAAATAATTACTTATCTCTTGTACTCAGGCTAAAATACCCCTTTATGGATTTTGAAAAAATATTTTGGAAAATTTGTATAGGAAATTTAGGGTTGTTACATTCTACCCTCCTTATAAAAATTTCGTGCTCGAAATTTGTATAAAGAAAGTGTAACAGATTTAAGAAAAGTTTGGTGTCTAGAGTACTTGATAGTGTATAAAAATAACAAGGTGATACAAGGGTGAAAAAGGCTTACCGGTGTTATCTTATCCTACAGTCTCGGCTTCTACGGCTGCTAATGTGAATGTCTGTCGCCGTGGTACATTCCTTCTAGCTGGAGGCACATTCTGTCTTTGGGGCCTATTTCTCTGCCCTCTAGGCATGTCCCTCATTACTTGTTGAAATTGGCGAGTAGGCTGTATAGCTGGTGGAGCAGGTAGTGCATAACAAGGTGCAGGACGAGTTGCAGGAGCCTGGATAGCTGGCCGCTGCGGGTAGTTGGTGGGGGTGTGAGCTGAGTTGCGTCTATAGGGACGATCTCCAATTCTATGATCGGATGCGCCACAAACTAGGCACAGGCCTTTTGCGCGCCTACAGTCCTTCCACAAGTGTCCATCCCTACGGAAGTAGTAACAAAAATCTGGACTTGACTGGTTAATTGTTTCTTTCTGTCTCTTGGGTTCAGAAGATTGTGTAGTATAGGTTCCTCTTGCCATCTGGGTGGCAGAGCGTTTCCTGACGGTTGCTTCTACTTCTGGTTGGTTCAATAATATAGCAGTCTGCTGCTACAGTCCAATCAGGAGGCTTCGGATTTCCTCAAGCAGAACCGTTTGCTCGTTGAGCGGAGCAGGGACCGCAGGTGTGATTTGTAGTGGTGGTGGAGTGTTGTTGAAGTTGGTGCTGGTATTGTTTGGGGAATCCATAACCTTGAAAGAAAAATTTAGCTTAGGACGGATTCAAAGTATATGATTCAAGGAATATGAAATTGATAAGATTCAAGGAACATGAATTGTAAAGAATGTTTTAGTTGCTGGTTCTTGTGTTATATTGCTTAGGTTTGTTCACACAGAACAGAACTGCATAGTATGGTTCTATACAGCTCTGACCTGCATGGGCCACCAACAAAACCTGTCACGCCCCGCTTCCCGGTATACTTAAAGTAATAACAGTAAATGTAAATACCCCAAGTATACATTAATTTTAAAGTAAATTTTTGTACACTAAAAATGGAGTTACATTCTTTTAACTTGTTATTAAAAAGCAAAATAATTACTTATCTCTTATGCTCAGGCTAAAATACTCCTTTATGGATTTTGAAAAAAATATTTTGGAAAATTTTTATAGGAAATTTAGTGTTGTTACATTCGGTCCCGAATATATCACATATGTGCTCTTATTTCGTTTCGCCTGAGCCAGGAAACCTCTGTGTAGGACTCTAAACACTCGTCAATACGCCGGCAGTCGGTGGTGATCATATCAGTCACCCACAAGCCTCAAGCGGTCTGCCAAATATAACGGCCACCCGGGTATTGAGCGATCAAAACATCAACAAGCAAGCCTGTTCATACTCCTGTGAATCCAATAAGTAACACTACCGTACAGTCCGGTCTCTTCGTCTGATATGTCGCATATCTCAGCCTAGGGGTGGTAAACATCAGACCCCAATAGTCTGATAAGTCATGCCGATATGAGGCTCATAATGATTCGGGAAACTACTGATAACACTTATCAGTAAATCTCAGCATCCCTAACCAGGGATTTCCTGTTATGGCCAATCAAGCATAGCGATACATCAACCCCTAATACCGGAAGAGACGAAATCCCCTCCTATCGCTCATTGCCTCCATGTGACTAGGGATTGTACCCAAAAAACACCGTTTTGCACGATCTCTTGAACGTGGTAAGGTAGAAATCAAAGCACAATAGGAATCACACAAGACTCTATAACGATCTCGGGTCGACAGACTAACCTGTACCAGTGTCACCAGAGAACTGCTATCTGATGTGAGATATAATACCATCTAGGAGTTCTCATCGAGTCTGTTCAGTATACCCAGTCTCCACTGAGCACCCGTATACCTTCTCTGATGTCAAACACCAATGGATGTGGGATCATCCATCGCCCACCATATGGCTCAAGAAGCGTATATGCTAGTCTACTCTGGAATATCGATGCCCCGTTTCGATACTCCCATGACTAGGAACATTTGAAGGATGTACTTACCGACTACCTCTGCCCCACTAGTATGATCTGCATCATAATCTTGGTAGTCAAGTACTCATCCTAAGGGCTTTTCCAATATGTAATAGAGAGACAATACGTGTACATGTTAAGATAAAGAGCAACCATATAGCATACTATCATGTCGAGCAAGAAAGTCCTCCCTATATATGTCCAAGCATCCACTATAATATACATCACATATATAATAATGTTCTCTAGGGCATACATATAACTAGCAACATATTCTGAGGACAGTATTACCTGATCAGGGAGATGGTTGATCTCCATGGAATCGAGGTAAGGAGAGTTGGCACGAAAAATAACACGGCGGATCCACTCACAGAGGCCTTTCCCTAGAGAGACTTTTATGAGGCGTTGAGTATGAGATACTATAACAAATGGCCTTAGTGCAAGTGGGAGATTGTTAGTTATATGTATGCCCTAGAGACCATTATTATACATGTGATGGATATTATAGTGGATGCGACATATATAGGGAGGACTTTCTTGCTCGACATGATAGTATGCTATCTGGTTCCACTTTATCTTAACATGTACACTTATTGTCTCTTTATTACATGTTGATAAAGCCCTTAAAATGAGTACGTGACTACCAGGATTATGATGCAGATCATACTAGTGGGGCAATGGTAGTCGGTAAGTACATCCCTTAATTGTTCCTAGTCGTGAGAGTACCGAGACGGGGCATCGATATTCCAGAGTAGACTAGTGTATACGCTTTTCGACCCATGTGATGGGCGATGGATGATCCCATATCCATTGGTGTTTGACATCAGAGATGGTATACGGGTGCTCAGTGGAGACTGGGTATACTGGACGGACTGCTGAGAACTCCTAGATGGTATTATACCTATCGTCAGATAGCAGTTCTCTGGTGACACTGGTACAAGTTAGTCTGTAGACCCGAGATCGTCATAGAGTCTTGTGTGATTCCCACTGTACTTTGATTTCCACCTTACCACGTTCAATAGATCATGCAAAACGATGGCTTTTGGGTACAGTCCCGAGTCACATGGAGGCAATGAGCGATAGGAGCGGATTTCGTCTCTCCCGGTATTGGGGGTTGATTTTGCTCTATGCTCGACTGGCCATAACTGAAAATCCCTAGCCAGGGTTATTGAGATTTACTGGTAAGTGTTATCAGTAGTTTCTCGAACCGTTATGAGACTCACATCGACATGACTTATCAGGCTATTGGGGTCTGACGTTTACCACCCCCCAGGCTGTGATATGCGACATATCTGACGAAAAGACCGGATTGTACGGTAGTGTTACTTATTGGATTCACAGGAGTATGAGCAGGCTTGCTTGTTGATGTTCTGATCGCTCAATACTCGGGTAGCCATTACGTCCAGCTAGTACCGCTGACGGCTTGTGGATTTTTGATATGATCATCACCTACTGCCGGCGTATTGAAGAGTCTTAAGAGTCCAGCACAGAGGTTTCCTGGCTCAGGCGAAACGAAGTAGGAGCACATATGTGATATGTGCAGGACCGAGATTAATGCGCGTATGTGAAACCGCATTCTATTCTCGCGATATATGATATCGGATGGTTATATGTGATATAGCCGGGTCATCGGATCAAGTGTTGATTCGATAAGTTGATACATATGATATTAGTCGGTTATATGTGATATAGCCGGATTATTAAATCAAGTGTTGATTTAATAATTTAATGTATAATTATATATGTGATATATTGATTTACATTAACTAATATTTTCTCACTTAAGTATTTCTTTTTCTCACTTGTGTGTACACTTAATATATATGTGATATATATTATTGTGTCACCCATGTTGCTACATGCAACATGGGTGTATGAGACTCACACCATGCTTATCATAATGATGGGTTTATTTATTTAAAGTAAATCAAAATTAGTTGGAAATTAGTCACATAGTTAGAGGCTTGGAGAATCTTGTAGTGACCATTGACTTAGTCCACTAATTTTGCTTTAGTTGAGATATTTGTTAACCCAATCATTATCCCAAGCCATGGTTAAGTCTCTACATGAGTTAGTATGAGATATTATCTCACCCATGGTTGCTATTCTCACAACTTAATTGATTCTTCACTTGCTTCTCTCCATGGTTGCTTTTCTTCATCTCCTTCCTCAAGCTCTCTAGCTTTTTGGGAGGTGTTTCTCCCAATCAGAGCAAAACCCTGTTCAAATTTCAAGGCGGGAAATGAAGCAACGCTTCTGTTTCCCCCAATCAGAGAAATACTCTGTGTTAAAAATTCAAATAATAAAGGAAGCAATGTTTCAGATTCCTTGCACTGCGCGCAACGCGCCACGTGTCAAAAACAGACACGCCAGCGCTGCGCCCAAGACAGCGCACCCAATCATAGCAAGGCTCTGTTTTAAAATAAAAATAAAGGAAGCAACGCTTCAGATGACTTGCGCTCTGCGCTGCACGACACATGTCAGCGCAGTTGCGCTGCGCTCTGCGCAGCGCGACACGTGTCAGTGCAGTCGCGCTGGCGCAGTTGTGCTGCGCTCTGCGCTGCGCGACACGTGTCAAGCGCAGGTGCGCTTGCGCCAACTGTGCCAGAATTTAAACAATAAAATTTTGGAAAGATCTTTCCAATCTTGTTAAAATCAAGAAGATTACCTTCTGTAAAAAAGAAGCCCTAGGATCAAAGATCCAACGGTGGGGATACATCCCTAAATCAATCAGAGAAAGATCTCTTTAACTGATTTAACAAATCAATTGGCACTATATAAAGGCCCCTAGACTCCAAGTCTAAAATATACAGAGATAGAGATACAGAACTCCTTTAAAACTTTGAGAAGAACTCGAAGAAAAGAAAAGGTAAACCTTTAAAAAAAAGAGAGAAGAAGTTCTTCTAAAAAGATCAATGATCTAAGAACAAAATCAAGATCTTCAATAAAAAATAATAATAAAAAAAAGAAGTAATTTACTTCTTTACTAGATCATTTGATCTATATAAAAACATTGCCTTTTGATGAACCACTGGTTCTTGAAATTTGAGGTAGAACCTCTTTGGAACAAGAAAAACTTGTTTCCTTGATTTAAATTTGATCAAGATGCGCTCTGCGCTACTGTATAGTGCCCTGCACTCTTATTTTGCGTTGTTGCGCTCTTGGATTGGCACAAGTCACCAGAGCGCGCCACGTGTCAGCGGCGCATTAGCGCAGCGCACTGCGCTAACAGACTTGCGCTCAGCAGAGCGCGACACGTGTCAGCAGCGCACTGCGCTAGCAGAATTGCGCTCACCAGAGCGTGATACGTGTCACCTCCACATGCCCTGACGCCTTGCGCTCTTTAATTGGCGCAAAGCGCCTGACAGGCCACGTGGCGCGCTGTCAGATCATTAAATGCTCTGCATTGTTAAAGAAAAGGGACAGAGCCCAATTCAAAGGCCTAACAGGCCTAAGATAAATATTGTGCATTTAATTAAAAAGCCCAATGCTATGCATTGTTTAAAAAGGGCAGAGCCCAATCAAAGGCCTAACAGGCCAATCATGAACAAAATGTTAAACATTTTCAAATGGACTTAACCCAATTCTGGCCGTAAGTCCTCAAATTAAATTGAACTGAGTACAACTGCTCTCTCAAATCAATTTACACCTGGTTCAAGGGTACATCTCTGAACTCCTCTGATATTTGTCGTTGTAATCCTTCAACGTCGTCAGAGAGGTGACAGGTCCCGACAACCACACATTAATACGGACTGTGGGGTCCTTAAACTCATGGACCAATGCGTCCTTAAACCAATATTCGTCCCCAAAATGGGAATGTTGGACCACCATGTCCCTAAACTGGTAATACGGACTGTGGGGTCCTTAAACTCATGGACTAATGCGTCCTTAAACCAATATTCGTCCCCAAAATGGGAATGTTGGACCACCATATCCCTAAACTGGTAATACGGACCGTGGGGTCCTTAAACTCATTGACTAATGCATCCTTAAACCCATATTCGTCCCCAAAATAGGAATGTTGGATCACCATGTCCCTAAACTAGTAATATGGACTGTAGGGTCCTTAAACTCATGGACTAATGCGTCCTTAAACTAATATTCGTCCCCAAAATGGGAATGTCGGACCACCATGTCTCTAAACTGGTAATACGGACTGTGGGGTCCTTAAACTCATGGACTAATGCGTCCTTAAACCAATCTTCGTCCCCAAAATGGGAACAATGGACCACCATGTCCCTAAACTGGCAATGGACCACCATGTCCCTAAACTGGCAATCGACCGCAATGTCTCTAAACTAAACAATAGAGCCCCCAAATGCTCTTTTGTTGGATCTAAACGATCCCGTTAAGTTGATCTTTGTTTAAAATTGGACTAATGTATCATTAACAAACGTTTAAGTTGATCTTAGCCTCAAATATGGCTAACGTATCCTTAAACCAAAACCCCAAACCCAAATCTAAAAAAATACGGATTTGGACTAATCCACGTCCTACGGGCGACGATATAAATTAGTCTCCGTATACAATCCACGGACAACCACAAACAAAACAAACACCCACGACACGAAGTGAATATCGGGAAAAGGAGAAAGTTGTTACCGCGATGCGGTAGCGTAATTAACTGCAGGGGCTTGCGCCTACAAGGAAGAGCGTCCCCACAATCAAAAACCCCTCAAGCGAGGGGAAATCTGACGAAGTCTGCTACATCGGCCACATCCGTCTAAACCTTCGATACATGGTGCCATAAATCAACTTGGCATCTTCGGAGAGGTGGACGGATAAAACCAAATAGCATCTGCCCCGAATCTCAGGCAAGACGTCCCTACGTCGCGCCGCCATTCGGAGGGGAACGGATTCTGGCACGCCCGGTGGGACCTCTTCCTCTTTCCACTCCACACTTCGTGTGTCGTGTTCGCGAACGAATCGCGGTTTGCTGTGGTTGCCTATGGATTCGAGATACTTAGATTTGGTGTCTTGCTCCGTGCAGAAAACAGAAGATCAATGGCTTCAAACTGCACTACCTGCAACTGCAACTCTCGCTCCGTCACTACTAGAGGAGTGACTTACGGGCCCCAAGCAGTCTCTCTTTTCAAGATGCCAGTGGAGCAGGTAACTCAAGCCACCACTGGACTATTCTTTGGGACTATGCTCCCACCAACAAGCTTCAGTGCTCCTGTACCATCGCAAGAAGCTCCGAAGAAGTCGGTCTTTGATCGGCTTACAACTACTGCGGCCCCTCTCAACGGGTCGCCCAAGTCCAATGCCTCAGTTTTTAACAGACTGGGCCGAAGCTCAGATGGGCCCGTAAATAAGCCCACAATTCCTGAAGAGGTTATCCCAAAACGGATAGCCATCCCTACTCTTGAAGTCCCCAAGGCGGCTTCTCCTGCTAAGGGGTCGGTCTTCACAAGACTGGCCGTTTCGGCTCCTACTCCACGTGAAGTCATGAAGGCTATTTCCCCTGTTCGAAAGTCGGCCTTCGCAAGACTGATTACCCCCTCTCAAGGGATGTCAGTTTTCGACAGGCTAGCACCAATAACAGTCTCTCCTCAAAGCAGGGGGCATGATGAAGTCACCCTTATAGCTGAAACAACTCCGTCCGCATGACACGCTCGACGTCGCCACTGGCGCCGAGTACAAAAGGCTGGGGGCAGCTCTCCCTCCGGATTTACTCCACCAGCTCCAACGGTGGGGATCGATGCTGCTGTTCCAACCGAGAACAGCTTTGAACTGCTCAACAGGGTGAGCAGGAATTCACCCACTGCAGTGCTGAAAAGATCTCCTTCACCCGCAGAGAATGATACAGAGGTGAAGCTGGAGCAGCCCCCTCAACGGTTGTCCTCTGAAATTTACAAGGTCTTGCGTCAAGTCCAAGACTCCGTAATGGATCAAGACTATCTCCACCGACAGAAAAAGATGAAGGTTCGGCAGGAGAAGGACTACTCTGTTAAGCCAGAAAAAGCAACAGCTGGCTGGGTACCCACTGCAACGGCTCCCTCAACGTCAATCGCTCAAAAGAAAAGGAGGCCGCAAAAAGCCCCTGTGAACATGGCGAACCGTAAAAGCGCTGAGCACAAACGTCCCAAGTCTGAGGGCATAGTGGTGCATACTGTTTATATGGCATCCGGAAAAGAGGATAGTCGCGCTTCGATGGGTCACCGACCGCTCACCCGATCCGTGACAAAAGCCCAGGAGCAGCAGCAGAAGCTTCAAGAGATGATGACTGCGATGGCCGCACTCACCGGGCCAAAAGAAAGTCCGGAGGCATTATCAGAGCAGCGTTATGAACAAGAAACCGATTCTGACTTCTTACGCAGAGTCCTCGAAAAGAAGGATAAAGAAGCCGCAGAGCAAGCGGCTAACATAAAACAAATGTCGCTCCTCTTCCAAGATATGTTACAGCCGGACCCTCCAGCTGAAGACCCTCCAATCATTGTTGAAGACGATAGAGGGGAGACATCTAATCCTCCGCCGGCTCTTTCAGCAGCCAAGGAGGAAATCATTTCCAAGGCCACACTGGATGACTATATAGATCAGCAAATACGAGCTCATCAAGCGAGTGAAGCGGTTGGGCAAATTATTAAAACTGGACGACCCTATCCGAGCTGGTATGACCAAATCAGTTACCCGCCGGGATATACGATCCCTAAATTCCATGTATACAAGGGGACGGGGAATCCGCATCAGCATGTAGCTCAATTCAGGGCCTTATGCGGCAACACTGGAGGCGATGACAAACTGCTGCTTCGCTAATTCGTCGGCAGCTTAGCAGAAACAGCCTTTGAATGGTATTCGGAGCTACCTAATGACTCTGTCAAATCATTTGCGGAGATGGAGCTACTGTTTACACAAAGATTCACGAGTGCTAGTGAACGCACCCCGATAACAGCACTGATTAATGCCAGGGTAAGTCCAGGTGAAACGTGGGTTCAATACGCTATCCGATGGCGGAACTTATGGTCGAAGTGCGAACAACGTATCGAAGAAACACCAGCGGTGGGCATGTTCGTGGGCACCCTAGACCCTCATGCAACTATTTCACAGTTCATGATGTTCTTTAAACCGACTACGTTCCAGGCTTTAATTGATAAGCTAGCCCAGATGGATCAAATGGGTCACAGACCGGCTCCTCCGAAGCCAGAACCCCAAAACGACAAGGGTAAAGGAAAGGCGACCTTCGTTGCGAACACCCAACAGCAGCCCAGTGCCCCAAAGCTAGCGGATCAACTGGAAGAGAGGCGGCAGTATTATAATGAGAAAATGAAGCGCCCTTACTCATTCCCGCGGGATAAAACGAAGAGGTTGTTCGAGCTGGCGATGCGCAATAGGCTTATCTATCTCCCAAATCCAAAGAGACCACCGCAACCCAGCGAGGTGAATAATCCCAGTTATTGCCCTTACCACCAGACGGTAAGTCACCCGATCGAGAATTGCTTCGTCTTTAAGGGATGGATCGAGGATCAGTACCTGCAAGGCAAGTTTGCGTTGTCCGAGAAGTGGAAAATAAACCCACCACGGCCACACGCTCCAAAGAATACGGACACGCCGGGGGCAACTTGTTCTTTTGTTGAAGAAGCTCTATGGGAGGTCGTACTTTCCGCCAAAACCAAAAAGATGCTGAATGACCTCCAGACATGCCCGGTGATCAGATGGAAGAACCCGTTGGAACCTGAGATCATCAAGCGGATGCTGAAGCCACGCCCAACTCCAAAGATTGGTGATAGCCAAAATGCTCACACTCAGCCGTCAAAATCTTCGAAAAGGAAGAAGAAGTCCAAAAAGGCCGTGAAGCCTGGTGACAAGCGCACGGACTTACAAAAACATATCGACGCGCTGGAGGAATATAATCAGAAGGCGTGGACTCCCATCACGCTCCAAGAGTTCCTCAGCCACGTCTTTCAGAAGGAAGATGATGGAGAAAGCTCGTCGGATGAATCTGAGGGTTACGTATCAAGTTGTCATGTGATCTCTCACTCGTTTACAGACAATGAAAAGGCTTCTTGTACAGAGAAACTGGGGGCAGATCCTAAACCGGAACTTCTGGGGCCATCAGATGAAACAATTGATGTATTCCTCAACGAAGCTCTTTTGAAAAGTAAAGCTGATCGGGAACGCGAGACGGTCATATTTGAAAGGGCCAAGCGCCGGCGACTAGACGAAAGAGTTGAGACACTCCCGTCAAATCAAAAGACATCCGTTGCGGATAAAAACAAATTCAAGACGAGGAAAAGGTTTGCTAAAGCTATATCAACGGGGATGAAGCTACCACCCTCTGAAGAAAACATCGCCGGCAAAGCAGAAATGCACCCTTCCTACTGCTTATATCATCGAAAGATTTCGCACCCCACCGAAGAGTGCAAAGCTTTCAATAGATGGTGGCAGGGGTATGTTGTTCATCGACAATATTTTAAGCGGGAGAAGCGCAAAACTCGTCGGGAGCGGAAAAGTACGACCGAGGAGCTTAGAAGAACTACCGGCGATTGTCGCATGGTTAACGCCGGGGGAGCGCAAATTCTCACATTCGGGAGCGACTCTGACGAGGAAATGTCTCTTAGCCCTCTCTTTAAAGTGTCCACCTCGGTAAAAGAGGAAGAGCCGAAGGCTTGCGAAAACATCTAGTTTCGCAATCGTACGCTACCCGAAAAGAATCTCGGACCCTTAAATAAAAAAGATAAAGGAAAAGAAAAGGTCTCTGAGGATATCGCCCTAGATGACCAAGTCATGGAAGAGCTAACCGCCAAGGATCTGCCAAAGAAAAATAAGGTGGACTACAACGTTCTGGTGCACTTAAGGAAGTTACCCTTCCAACTCAGAATTCTCGATGCCCTCTTACTATCAAAAGAAGCAAGAGATTCATTGATCAAAGCGCTACAGGAGCCAGAGCAATTCCAAGCTTTTCTCGCCGAAGAAAAAATGAAGGACGAGCTGGAGGAAGTACACACAGCCGATATCACCTTCGGCGACGAAGACCTCCTCCTTGGGACGTGCGAACACAACCGTCCCCTCTATGTCTCAGGGCACTGCCATGATATAAAGATAGGCAAAATCTTGGTTGACAATGGGTCTTCCGTCAATCTCCTCAATGTACGGGTATTGAAAGAAATCTGGATGAGCGTCCAGCACCTCGCTCGGGATAAGATCACCATCTCCGAGTTCGACTCTCAATCATCACGGACTCTCGGGCCTGTGATACTGACGTTACGCTTTGGGCTACTCGTTACGGACATTAAATTCCACGTCATAGACACCAAGACATGCTATAATGCTTTGCTCGGCCGACCCTGGTTACACGAGTACAACATCATCCCTTCTACACAACATCAGTGTATGAAATACTTTAAGGATGGTGTCGAGTATACCGTAACGGGAGAGCTGAATCCATTCTCCGTAAATGAGGTCCGCAAGTACGAAGATGCAAAATATTTCTTACCAGATTTCGAAGACACGGAGAGGTGTCACAAGCCGGAGAACAAAGCTATCGCCACCATCCCTGTCTTCGGGAGTGATACTGAGGAAGAGGAAGAGATGGTTTATTCGGGGCCACCCCAATACAAAAAGCCAGGACCATCTGCTCCTATGTTGATCTTTGGCAGTGACTCGGAAGATAAAGTCCATGCTACATTCTCGGCTCGGCCCTCAATACAAACATTCGCTGATGAAGAGCAAAGTCTGCAAGTCGCCATGGTTCCGCCCAAACATCATAAAGAACTGGACGCGCTTGATACCTACAGTGTAGAAGAGCTGCAGACGTTCTATGTCCCTCCCAGGCGAGAAGGCGAAAAGGCAATTCTATTCTACCGCTCCAGGGGAACCAAAGTGGAGAAAGAAATCTGGCACGGTGCAGATCCTACGCTTGACAGGCTTCAGCCCATCCGTCTGCCTAGATATTATACAGAAGGCTTGAAAAGGCTATTGAAGCGCCAAGGGATACCCTTCAAACAGACCGCTCGAAAAGCCAAATTCAGGCCAATAAACGGTTGCTTCCTAAAAAAATACTACGCTTAATGAGTCACAGCCTAGGTCAATGATAGATGACGACGACTATGTCCGCTCGCTATCTTCCTAAGCCCAAACTCTATAAGTAGTAGCCGGCCTTCTTCAACAGCGGACCGAAATGTCCTTAAACTAATGACGGACCACTGCGTCCTAAAACTAGCTGTTGACCGAGATATCGATAAACTACGGTAGATTGCAACATCCCAAAGCCGATACAAAAAAAAAAGAATAAAAAAACATATATATAAAAAAACAAAAAAACAAAGAACAAAAAAACGGTATGTCTATAAGCAAAATGGGCACGGATGAAAACCCGAAAGGGCTCCGTGAGTAAAAACAGCAGGGCTACCGGCGAGCGTTCGTGAAAACCCGAAAGGGCGCGACCTCGTTAAAAAAAGAAAGAAAGAAAGAAAAAAAGAGACGGTATGTCCATAAGCAAAAAGGGCACGGATGAAAACCCAAATGGCCTCCGTGAGTAAAAACAGCAGGGCTACCGGCGAGTGTTTGTGAAAACCCGAAAGGACGCAACCTCGTTAAAAGATACTTACAGGGTCCTCTCTACCTTGTAAAGAGAAACCACCCGCGTGAGATCCTTACGACTCACAAGGGAGCAACACACTTAGGGATCCTCACGATTCCTAAGGAGAAATTACACTTGCGAGATCCTCACGACTCGTAAGGAGAACTCTCTTATGGGACCCTCACGGCTTATAAGATTTGAAAGTCTTAAGTTACAGAGACCTGAACCTGTTCTTAAGCAACCCCCACAACCTTCGATATTTCCCTACAAGTGGCTCAATACTGACCCTTGTATACAATCCACGGGCGCGAATAAATATTTCCCCAGCAAAGTCCCACCCGTGACTAGGGATATGTCCATAAGGTGAACAACCCATATAAGTCCTCTCGACTTATAAGGAGAAAACCCTTTTGTAAGATCCTTACGACTTACGGAGGAACATGCACTTAGGAATCCCCATGATTCCTCAGGAGAAAACACACCTACGAGATCCTCACGACTTGTAGGGAGAAATACCTTTGTGAGACCCTTACGGATCATGAAGTCAAAAGCCTTAGTCGACAGGACCCTAACCCTGTTTACTAAACCACCTTTGTTCAACATCGACAGAGGCAAATGATGATTCGCTCCTGGCAATATCCCAGTTGTAGCGGTACTGATTCCGAAATCGGTGTCTAATCCCAAGCTTGCGGTGAAAAGACAGCAAGCCACACATGCATACGAAATAGCCGAAATGATGGGGCAACTTGCAACAAAATCAGCAAGTAAAAATGTATGCATACAAAATAGCTGAAATGATTGGGCAACTCGCAATAAAAAGCAGTGAGTAAAAAAAATAAAAATAAAATAAATAGCCGAAATGATTGGGCACCGCGAAAAATAGCCGAAATGATTGGGCAATCGCGACCTTCGCGATATAAAAGCTGAAATGATAGAGTATCGCGGAAATTAAAAAAATGATGAAAAAATGAAACCTTTTGCCCTACAGGTAAGATCACATCGATCCCTGTATACAATCCAGGGGCACAAACAAAGAGGGAACCATACCTTCCCAACAGGCTCTATCAGAAAGCGAAGCCAAATCTCGACGGTTCATAGACAATCTAGAGACAATCTCGACATTTGTCGCAATATTGCAGACACAGTGTCAACAAACGAAGCGAAGGAAGATCCCTAGCTTCAGGGTCTCGACGTCGATGTCGACAACTCAAAGATCACTAACGGCGTTTCTCCTCACTCCAACCAGATGCAGACATGACGTCAACAACCGACCTCAGAGTCGCAACGAAACGGAGCCACGGCATGGTCCCTAGTTCCAAATCTTAACGGCAATATCTACAGTCTAAGAATCAATAACGGCGTTCCTTTGCAATCCAGCAGGATGCAGATACAACGTCAACAAAAGACCCCATGGTCAGCAAAGCGGAGTGACGGCAAAATCCCAACTCTACCTCAGCATTCGTCTCGTTACAGCAGACGCAATGTCAACAACGGCGTTCCTTCACAGTCCAGCAGGATGTAGATGCAATGTCAACGAAAGACCCCACGGTCGAAACAAAGCAAAGCGACGGCAAAATCCCAGCTTCACCTCAACACTCGTCTCGATACAGCAGACGCGATGTCAGCAACGGCGTTCCTTCGCAGTCCAACAGGATATAGATACAACGCCAACAAAAGACCCCATGGTCAATAAAGCGGAGTGACGGCAAAATCCCAGCTCCACCTCAGCATTCGTCTCAATACAACAGACGAGATGTCACGACAGCGTTCTTCCTCCAACAGGATTCGGACGTGACAAAGCAAACGAAGTGAAGGCCAAATTCCTAGCTTCAGGGTCTTGACGGTAACTCATATAAAACCTGAAAGACCATCGGAGATCATCTCACACCAGCGCGGAGTGGTCACCACCTCGACGTTCGTCTCGATACAGTAGACGTGATGTCACCCCAGCGTTCTTCCCCCAGCAGGATTCGGACGTGCCAAAGCAAATGAAGCAAAGGCCAAATTCCTAGCTTCAGGGTCTTGACGGTAACTCATATAAAACCTGAAAGACCATCGGAGATCATCCCACACCAGCGCGGAGTGGTCATCACCTTGACGTTCGTCTCAATACAATAGACGAGATGTCACGACAGCGTTCTTCCTCAGACAGGATTCGGACACACCAAAGCAAACAAAGTGAAGGCCAAATTCCTAGCTTCAGGGTCTTAACGGCAAGTCATATAAAGAGTGAAAGACAATCGGAGATCATCTCATCCCAGTGCGGAGTGGTCACCACCTCGACGTTCGTCTCGACACAGCAGACGCAATATCACCAAAAGGAGCCACGGCAAAATCCCTAGTTCCAAACCTCGACGGTTCACCAGCAACCTAGAGACAGCCGCGACATTTGTCTCGATACAGCAGACGCGATGACAGCAAACGAAGCGAAGGCCAAATTCCTAGCTTCAGGGTCTTAGCGGCAAGTCATATAAAGCCTGAAAGACAATCGGAGATCATCTCGCACCAGTGCAGAGTAGTCACCACATCAACGTTTGTCTCGACACAGCAGACGCAACATCACCAAAAGGAGCCACGGCAAAATCCCTAGTTCCAAACCTCGACGGTTCACAAGCAACCTAGAGACAACCGCGACATTCGTCTCGATACAACAGATGCAATGCCAGCAAACGAAGCAAAGGCCAAATTCCTAGGTTCAGGGTCTTAACGGCAAGTCATATAAAGCCTGAAAGACTATCGGAGATCATCCCACACCAGCGCGGAGTGGTTATGACTCATCGGGGCTCTCTAAAATGAGCCTAACCTCAAGTAAAAAGCGGCATGGCAAAATTCCTAATGCTTGCTCTTCTGACGGTCAAACTGCCTAGGAGGATTGCTTGAAGACGTCTTGTCCAGCCCCCGAAGGGATCAGAGACACGACAATCGCAAGGCTATTCGAACAGCAAGATTGCCTATCGAGGAATACATCAGCCAACGCGACAGTATGATGGAAAAAACCCTAAGTACCACAGACCCTAACGGACCTTTGTCGTAAAGAGCAGAGTTTAACTGTGACGTTAGGATATTCTTGCGAGAAGTGCTCGATTCGTCTCGACTCGTGAGGAAATTAGTGTCTTTGCGAGAAATGCTCGATTCGTCTTGACTCGTGAGGAAAAGTCTTAGGCGGCGGGGATTAAAAAAGCTGTTTCCTAAGCATTGGAGCCCTGCAAGTCGTCCCAAAAAGGACTCTTGCATACTATTCACGGGCCACACTCTCCAAAGTCGAATCTCGACAAGGAGGGAAACAACCACTTACGAGTCCTCTCGACTTGTAAGAGGGAAAATTCTCTAGTGAGATCCTTACGACTCTCAAGAGAAAACACACTTAGGAGTCCTTACGACCCCTAAGGAGACAATACACATACGAGATCCTCTCGACTCGTAGGGAGAAAAGTCTTTATGAGACCCTCACGGCTCATAAAGTTGAAAAGTCTTAGGAGACAGACCTTAACCCTGTTTTCTAAGCCATCGCCACTCTGCAGAAAGCATAAGATTGACAGTTATATACCATCGATGGATCGCACTTGCTAAAATCACATGGCAAACAACACAGCAAAGAAAAGAAAGCGACAGAAAGAACATCCGATTTGCATTTGATTAAGCGTTCGAGACATACCCATGCATGCATGTGCAAAAGATTCAGAACGAGAAATAAAACACGCTGAAATGAGAAATTTGCCATTCATATTGCAAAAAGGTTCTTACAATTACGAAAGCGATAAATGAAGATGCTACTAAAGCTATTACAATGGCAAAACCTCAAATCCAGGACATGGATTGAGGAACTCAAAAGTGACCTTGTCCAAGACTTTCCAAGCCTGACGAACCATCCTAGTGTGCTTTCTTTCACGAGCATGGGCGTCGGGATCCCCACTGATGTCCTCCACCCTCCGATAGGCAGCAAGTATGGCAGACTGTTGAAAGGCCTGGTGCAGGAGATCGACAAGATTGTCTCGCCGTCTCTTCGAGATTAGGTTCATCAGGTACACCGAGTGCACCTTATCCTAGGCGGCATCTAACGCCCTGAGCGGCACGCCGGTAAAGAATAGGGGAAGCGCTTCCTAAATTGCTTCCACAATAAGCTTCAGGAGAGGAGAGCGTCGAGGAAGCAGTTGACCATTGTATGCGTCGAAGCGACTCATAATTTCGGCACACTCGGCGTTTGTGAATTCTCGATTCTGAGAACGGCCGAGTCGGCGGATGTCTCCATAAGAAATGATCTCATCAAGGTCATACATGTGGGCGTCCATTACTCCTGTAAAAGAAAATCAGCAAAATTAGCAGACAGACTGATTAAGCGAGATAGAATGCCGTCTTTAACCTCCAAGATCCATGAAAAACTCTTAAGAGTTCTTCTATATGATCTGGAAGGAGCAAAACTCCATTAGTGAATTAAGAAAATACAAGGAAAATCTTTTAGAGAGCAGAACCCTAATAGGGTTCTCTTTAGTCCCCTTTAGATCCCTTTAGACCTATAGAGTAAAGCTCTGCTAGTGAAACCCTAAATGGGTTTTCTTTAGATCGGGGATCTATTGAGAGCAAGGCTCTTAAAATTGATTTAATTTAATCTAATTTAATTTTTACCTAAAACTTTTTCAGAGTTTCAACTCTTAAAAGTGCTCGAACAAAAGAGAAAGGCTCTGAATAAAAATTCTTATGAAGAGATGAAAATCATCTAAGGGGCCAAAGGTCCTATTTATAGGCATTGAGAACCATTTCAACTTCCCAACGGTTGGAATTCTGCCACCGCTGCGCTCACGTCTGGGGCCACGTAAGTGCAACGGTGGGGGGGCATTTGTTTCCCCCAATCAGAGCAAAGCTCTGTTCAAATTTCAAGGCGGGAAATGAAACAACGCTTCTGTTTCCCCCAATCAGAGCAAAGCTCTGTGTTAAAAATTCAAATAATAAAGGAAGCAACGCTTCAGATTCCTTGCACTACGCGCAACGCGCCACGTGTCAAAAACAGACACGCCAGCGCTGCGCCCAAGACAGCGCACCCAATCAGAGCAAGCCTCTGTTTTAAAATAAAAATAAAGGAAGCAACGCTTCAGATGACTTGTGCTCTGCGCTGCGCGACACGTGTCAAGCGCAGGTGCGCTTGCGCCAACTGTACCAGAATTTAAACAATAAAATTTTGGAAAGATCTTTCCAATCTTGTTAAAAACAAGAAGATTACCTTCTGTAAAACAGAAGCCCTAGGATCAAAGATCCAACGGTGGGGAAACATCCCTAAATCAATCAGAGAAAGATCTCTTTAACTGATTTAACAAATCAATTGGCACTATATAAAGGCCCCTAGACACCAAGTCTAAAATATACAGAGATAGAGATACAGAACTCCTCTAAAACTTTGAGAAGAACTCGAAGAAAAGAAAAGGTAAACCTTTAAAAAAAAAGAGAAGAAGTTCTTCTAAAAAGATCAATGATCTAAGAACAAGATCAAGATCTTCAATAAAAAAATAATAATAATAAAAAAGAAGTAATTTACTTCTTTACTAGATCTTTTGATCTATATAAAGGTATTGCCTTTTGATGAACCACTGGTTCTTGAAATTTGAGGTAGAACCTCTTTGGAACAAGAAAAACTTGTTTCCTTGATCTAAATTTGATCAAGATGTGCTCTGCGCCACTGTACAGTGACCTGCACTCCTAATTTGCGCTGTTGCGCTCTTGGATTGGCACAAGTCACCAGAGCGCGCCACGTGTCAGCAGCGCACTGGCGCAGCGCACTGCGCTAACAGACTTGCGCTCAGCAGAGCGCGACACGTGTCAGCAGCGCACTAGCGCAGCGCACTGCGCTAACAGACTTGCGCTCACCAGAGCGTGACACGTGTCACCTCCACATATGCTAGCGCCTTGCGCTCTTTAATTGGCGCAGAGCGCCTGACAGGCCACGTGGCGCGCTGTCAGACCATTAAATGCTCTGCATTGTTAAAAAAAAGGGACATAGCCCAATTAAAAGGCCTAACAGGCCTAAGATAAATGTTGTGCATTTAATTAAAAAGCCCAATGCTATGCATTGTTTAAAAAGGGCAGAGCCCAATCAAAGGCCTAACAGACCAATCATGAACAAAATGTTAAACATTTTCAAATGGACTTAACCCAATTCTGGCCGTAAGTCCTCAAATTAAATTGAACTGAGTACAACTGCTCTCTCAAATCAATTTACACCCGGTTCAAGGGTACATCTCTGAACTCCTCTGATATTTGTCGTTGTAATCCTTCAACATCGTCAGAGAGGTGACGGGTCCCGACAACCACACATTAATACGGACTGTGGGGTTCTTAAACTCATGGACTAATGCGTCCTTAAACCAATATTCGTCCCCAAAATGGGAATGTTGGACCACCATGTCCTTAAACTGCTAATACGGACTGTGGGGTCCTTAAACTCATGGACTAATGCGTCCTTAAACCAATATTCGTTCCCAAAATGGGAATGTTGGACCACCATGTCCCTAAACTGGTAATACGGACTGTGGGGTCTTTAAACTTATGGACTAATGCGTCCTTAAACCCATATTCGTCCCCAAAATGGGAATGTTGGACCACCATGTCCCTAAACTGGTAATACGGACTGTGGAGTCCTTAAACTCATGGACTAATGCGTCCTTAAACCAATATTCGTCCCTAAAATGGGAATGTTGGACCACCATGTCCCTAAACTGGTAATACGAACTGTGGGGTCCTTAAACTCATGGACTAATGCGTCCTTAAACCAATATTCGTCCCCAAAATGGGAACGATGGACCACCATGTCCCTAAACTGGCAATGGACCACCATGTCCCTAAACTGGCAATCGACCGCAATGTCTCTAAACTAAACAATAGAGCCCCCAAATGCTCTTTTGTTGGATCTAAACGATCCCGTTAAGTTGATCTTAGTCTAAAATTAAACTAGCGTATCCTTAACAAACGTTTAAGTTGATCTTAGCCTCAAATATGGCTAACGTATCCTTAAACCAAAACCCCAAACCCAAATCTAAGAAAATACGGATTTAGACTAATCCACGTCCTACGGGCGACGACATAAATTAGTCTCCGTATACAATCCATGGGCAACCACAAACAAAACAAACACCCACGACACGAAGTGAACATCTGGAGAAGGAGAAAGTTATTACCGCGATGCGGTAGCGTAATTAACTGCAGGGGTTTGCGCCTGCAGGGAAGAGCGTCCCCACAATCAAAAAACCGTCAAGCGAGGGGGAATCTGACGAAGTCTCCCACATCGGCCGCATCCGTCTAAACCTTCGATACATGGTGCCATAAATCAACTTGGTATCTTCGGAGAGGTAGACGGATAAAACCAAATAGCATCTGCCTCGAATCTCAGGCAAGACGTCCCTACGTCGCGCCGCCTTTCGGAGGGGAACAGGAGGTGAAGAAAATAAGTGAGAAAATAATTTCTAAAGTGAGCAAAATTCCGACCTCATCAACCTCTTCTGGACTAGCCATTTAGATTCGGTTTCTTCACTAGTTCATGACTTAGTGAAGAGGTAGTTTGGGTTAGTGTTTTCTCGACGTAGATCATCTTCGGCTTCGAAGACTTCAAGTAAGCTTGTTCATTTCACCTTGTGGAGCCTTACTAGAGTCCGGGAGATCACTACTTGGAGCGAAGGGACTACTACACGGAGCTTATGAAGTGAAGAACCGGTCTACAATGTTTGTATTCCTTTTTCACTTAGATGTAAAGATATTTACATTCTAGTTTCGTCTAATTCTCTAGTTAAGATTCTAGGATAGGGTTATTTAGCGCGCCAATTTTTTGAAAACGGCATGGTCGATTCCTCCCGAAACCCAATTGCGGTGCTGCGGAACCCTACAGTCTTAAGACCGTACTACTATAGGGTATTACAGATATTGTCGATCCGTCTGGTGCGTTGGAAACCTAGTTTATAGACCTAAACTTTACCTAACTGTAGCGTCGCCTAAATATGACCCCAACAGGGTGAAAACAGTGTTACGAAACGGACTTTCAGTTTAGGAACTGAATTTCCAGCGGAGAACACTTAAAAAGAAATGACCGTAATTCGCGAATCCGAAACCCGATTAACTTGAAACCAATTTCGCTGAATTGCTGATTAAGTTTACTTTTACCCCTTTTGTATCATTTTGCTTAATTCTGATCATACGATTTAACGTGATTTTACTAATTTCCTAGGACGCATAATGACTCGTATTGCATATATTTTGTTTAGCGGCATAATTCACATATTTACCTGACTGTGATATCTTTAGCGATAGTGAGCGTCCTTATTAATTATCAGTGTATAATTCATTGTCGAATGTGAATGGAATCGGTTTAGTTGTGTCGAGTAAACCAGTAAAAAAGTGAACAATTCGTGATAGTGAACAACACAGTGAATAGTAAATAAAGCAGTGTTATTGGTGCATGCTTATACATAACTAGCCCATACTTATAGATAGTGAAATCTAGCGATAAATGGGGAAATCGAAGTGGAAAAGAACTTGTATTTAGTGAGATTAGCGATTTATAGGATGATCATTCGAACAGCGACCCTTATATACATTAGGTTTGGACTTACCGGTCCGGCTGACAAGGTTATGTCCCGGTCAACAGAGGGCCGTAGTCTCGGGTATGTATGAGACTGTCGTTAAACATGATCACTCTTTTCCGCAAACTCGATTTCAAAATTGACTAGAGATCTGTCATGCCCCATCTCCAATACAGAAAGTATTGTCCGTTCTTGCCGAAACCGCACAGTTTTGTCTTTCGGGGTGAACCGGACCCGAACAGGGGCCACTTCCCAGGAGATCACCCATCCCAGAACTACTCTGGCTCAAGCACGCTTAACTACGGAGTTCTCAATCTCCTATAGTGCCGGTTCACTTAAAAGGCGCCTCTGTATTGAAGAGTGGTATTATTTCCATTTATAGCTCCGGATCTGCTCTCTTTCGGAATGTATTATTCCGCATTATTCTACAGTGGTTCCCACGGATTCAAGAGGTGGCCTCCGCTCCCTTGGCACGACACTTGGCATGGCACTTTGTTCCATGAGCAAAAACCAGGTCTCGACATTCTTCCCACCTTTGAACAATGGTTCGTACTCGAACCACGGACCTATCTATTAAGGGATCAGCTTTGATACCATTATGTCACGCCTCATCCCCAATACAGAGAGTATTGTTCGCTCTGGCTGAAACCGCACGATTTTGTCTTTTGGGGAGAACTGGACCCGACCAGGGGCCACTTTCCAGGAGATCACTCATCCCAGAACTTTCTTGGCTCGAGCACGCTTAACTACGTAGTTCTCAATCTTCTATAGTGCCGGTTCACTTAAAAGACGTATCTGTATTGAAGAGTGGTATCATTTCGTTTATAGTTCTGGATCTGCCCTCTTTCATAATGTATTATTCCCCATTGTTCTACAGTGAGTCCCACGGATTCAAGAGGTGGCCCCCACGAGTTCAAAAGGTGGCCCCCACCCCCTTGGCATGACACTTGGCGTAGCACTTTGTTCCGTGAGCGAAAACCGGGTCCCGACAGTAGGAACACAAGTCATACATGCTTTGATTATTGACATATCGATTGCCTGCATTTATTGCCTCCCCTATTATTACTTTTATTTTCTTGCCTTATTATTATCATCATAATATTACTATTGCGTCGTCCTGACGACCTGAGTATGCATACTCAAAGCTTGGAGAGGACCCAGTCCAGGAGTCAGACCTACCGTTCGAGCTCACAGAGATTTAGACGTCGTACCATCAGTACTTTCACCGCTTTCCATAAATCAATCTTGTATTCGTACTTGGTTAGTAGTTTTCTTTTCTTTCGAACTATTGTAAACTGTGAACAATAAAATTTGATGTAATAAACTAGTGATATGTTTTCTTTACTTCTGTGATGTGTTTACCGATTACCATGTAATGCTAAAAGTCAAAATGTGACTACGGCGGGATTGTTTCCCTGACCGTATGATGGAGATCAGGATCTCCTTCAGATGTTGTCCTTCGTCGATCTGTCGCGAGCGTCGTTGAACGTCTGAGATTGGGTTTGAGAGTTGCCTCTTGGAGCGTGTGGGCCTCAGCGGGCTTGATTTGGTGTGAGGCCGAGCTACCTGCAAAGAAGTCCCGGGGTGTTTGTGCCGCCGTGGACCCTCCGACGATCAAGTTGGCCGAGGTATTTGAGTAGAGTAGCAGCCTATTGGAGTAAGGTTGCCTTACATGAGTCGTCTGAGAGAGGGGTTTATATAGCGGTCGCCATGGGCTAGCTGGCGCGAGATCGACACCGACTGTTACGCCCCTGGCGTTACGCCTGCATGAATGGCGGGATCCCCCATTAATGACGAAATACGCTCGTTAATGGGGGGATGCGACGGCGTAGAACGCGGGATCGTGGGGCGGCGGATATCTCGCATCTGGCGAGATTCGCGGAGCCGTGGCAGAGGCGCCTGTGATCTGCGTTCTAGGTCGCTCGATAGAACCGAGGAGGCCTAGCTCGGCGAGAGACCTGAAAGAGGGCGGGAGGCCGAGCTAGTTCGGTTCTGTGATGGGTTGGAGGCGAAGGGCCGAGGAGCTCGGTGTGTAGGAGGGCTCGGAGGCGAGCCAATGGCCGTTTACATGGCGAGCACAGGAATGTTCGGGGCATTCTCGGAGGTCGGGTCCAGGCAGCTGGGCGATAGCCCGAGGGACGTCTCCAATGTGCGGTGCTTGCCCTGATTCCGTGTGCCTCGGGACACGTCATCTTCCACGTGTCATGATCTGGGGAGTTCCCAATTATGAGCATCATCACCGTAGGAGTATGGATGGCCTAATCGTCTCCCGTATTCCATAATTTTGGGAATCGGGACGTTACAATATATGGAAGAGCTCCCATCATAAGGCATAAGTCTTTAGGATAGAACCTCGCCGAAATTTAAAGCACTCATAAAATGCTCAACACATAGCGCGGCTAGTCCTTGTCTTACATATAACACCTAAAAAGCAATCAAAATTTTGTCCTAGTAATGTTTTAATTTTCTTTTCTCTTAAAAGTGGTTGCTTTGCACTTAACAAAAATAATATAGATATATAAGGAAATCGATATATCATAATGCAACACCAAATGAATGATTCAAGAGAGTAAAAAATGACATTCATTTTCTATTTAAGCTGCATGGAAAGCAAAAATAGTATTCTTGCTATCATTAAGCTGTTTTTTAACAAAAATGTCATAATCAATTGGAGGAATTAGAAAACATACACTGATATAAGAACACATGCACAGCCAACAGAACAGTTGGTCAGCAGTAACCATAAGAACCCCTGCCCGGTTAATCAAACACAATTAATATCATAATCAATTTTTAATCTACAAATAAATAATTAAAAAAGAAGAAGAAAAAGAGCAGGCCCGCTTTCACTTTCTCTCTCTCCTCACTTGTCTTCCTTCGCTGCTTTGTTACCTGCTGTTCCCTTCATTGTTCCAAGCATATTTATTGCGCTTCTTTCTCTCTCTCTCTCCTGCGAGTTTTTTTTAATGGATCTCGAGATCTCGCCACGAGCAAGAGCTAGGGTTTGATGAGCAGAGGTCGCCTGAGCCCTTCTCCTCTGGCGGCGGCGGCGGCGAAGACGAGCGGCGGAGGGGAATGCGAAGCGAAAGAAGATGAACGTCCTCCTCGTCCTTTCTCTCTGTCTTCTCTCTTTGGCTTCTGGTATAAATTTCGTTTCTTTTCCTCAATTAGGGCTTTTGGTAGGCTTTAAATTTTGGTAAATCGTTGCATTTGGTTGGTTTTAGTCAAGAACCTTGATTTGAAGTTGAAAGACTGGATAATGTTGAGGCTGCGGATTCTCGAGGCATCGCAAAAGAGGAATTTTCAAAATCCTTCGTTTACTTTTGAGAATGATGCTCGTAGAAAAACCTTGTCAGTTTTAAATCTTTGACAATTACCTACTGCGCTAAAAAGAGAGGGAAATAAGACCCCTTTACTTTTAAAATATGGTTGCTATCAGGAGGAATTATGCAGAATTTGAGCAGATACTTAAGTGATATTTGATGCAACAAAATAATAGGCATTATTGATCATTAGAGTTATTGTTATAAAGATTTTCGTAAACTTCATCCGGGATTTGATTATCTCTCTGATGCTTAGCAATTAGTGGCAATGGATGAATAATACATGCATAATACTTTAAAAATATTGGTTTATTGGTTTGTCCCATCGGTTTTGCCTCATTGTTTTCAGGAATAAATTTCACTATACTACCATTAACTATGATCATTTCATGGGTAACCACCTTAAACTTTTTTACTGCAGTGACTTGCTTTAAAATTTGATTTAAATTTTTTTTGTCGCTAAACTACCCCTAAACAAAATCGCAATAACTGACTAACAAACCCTAATAATCAAGAGTACTTTAGTGAAATTTAACTTTTTTTCAGACTTCAATGATATAGGTTGCACCGTGTGTTATAAGTAAGCATAACCACCGGAACTTGCATCAATACTTTGTAGCTTCACTTTCGTTTGTGACACATATCTGTTGTTAATATTCCATGTCAATTGCGAAGATTCTAGGATACTCTGTGCAGCAAGGCAAACACCCACAGGTCTAGGACTTGCTCCGTCTGTCTCATCTAAAGTTTCTATGATATCACCGACACATTCACTTGCTCCAACTTACACCCCAGTGAGCAAATCTTTGACACCAGCATGGGCTCCAGCTTATTCTCCAAAAAATCATGGTACTAACTACTAAGCAGGCTTATCATCTCACCTGTCTTTAATATGTATCTTAGAATCTGATTCTATCATCTTTCTTAGGCTACTTTCCAGGTCCTTATGTGTCAAAACATCACAGGAGGTTTCCGCATGCAGCTTCGCCACCCTCTTTCACCCTGCCACAAGATCCAGGTATGAACAATTCAATTTATTTCTTACTTCATCATGCTTGATCTTTTATCAATTCGAATTTTCATCGGTAACGGAAATGCTGTTTGATTTTTTTATTTGGGATATATCAGCTGGTTGTGATGAGGTCTCCTGTACCGAGCCATTCACCCTAACTCCAATTGGATCGCCATGTGGATGTGTGTTGCCTATGCAAGTCGAAATTGACCTTGAGGTAGCGCCATATCAATTATTCTCTAGGGTTGCAGAGCTTGAAGTGGAGGTTGCTGCTGGCACGTTTCTAAAACAAAGTCAAGTAAGAATTATGGGTGCCGGTGCGAATATCCAAGATCCAGAAAAGACAACGGTTACTATTGACTTGGTGCCGCTTGGAGATAAATTTGACAACATGACTGCATTATTGACTTTCGAAAGATTTTGGCAGAAGAAGGTAACAATAAATGCGTCCATTTTTGGTGACTACGATCTCATATATGTTCACTATCCGGGTAATCACTGTGCTTATTATCCCTTTCTTTTTCTTTTTTCCTTTTCCCTCCTATTTTTTCTCCGTGTGCGAGCGTGTGTGTGCCAGAATGCCTTGTAGACATTTAGAGTTTAACTATGAGTAAACATTATTATAGGACTACCTTCATCTCCACCAACTATGTTCAGGGGAGCCTTGGGCCCTAGTGGAATTGGGGGTCACCAGTATCCTCTTACTGCAAATGTGACAACTAGCAAGACACTGAAGTTAAATCCTAAACGCATCATTTTAATTTTATTGTTCTCATTTATACTTATCTTGATGAGCTTCGTAGTCATCTGTATATTCTGGAGGTGTAAGAGAGTTGGAAGGACATCTACTGTTATTGGACCTGTATTCACGTCGTCAGTTCCTCGAAAGACTGGTAAGGTTAATTAAAATTATGCATGTTTTATTCTGTGGTTATAGATGCTGTGCTGCTTGTGAACTCTTGTTTATCACGCATAGTGGTGCCAGAGAGTTGGTTTCAGCTTTAACCTTGTTCCACTTGGATTAGAGTCCAAATCTCATATAATTGTCTTGTTACTGTGCATTTACATTTCACAGTCATAAATATGCATATACATACCCATATGCCTTGCATTTAAATGGATGTTGTTGGGACATAATGTCACATTCATGCATCTATATCTACAATTGGATGTTCTTAAAGGGTTGCATATCAGTTGGATTCAGCTCAGCTAGATTTTAGATTCGAATTAAATTTGAATTAATCTGTCCACGAAGTTACCATTTTGCTATCCCAGATATTCATTCTATATTATGCATATATCTAACCCACAGTTTCTTAGTTTGCATCCCTGACTCTATCTTATATGTGTCTGCTTTTGGAAATCCTGTTGTTTAGATTACATTCATTTGTTACCTTTTTTCTGCTTTCTGGAATCATCATGGAATCATCATACTTTTCGATATTTGGCAGTTTCCCTTGTTTTTACACCAAACTTTGCATAGAGAAGTGCAATATCTGTTCTATTTAAGGCCAAAACCCTGCAGTCTGGGTTAGGAGCTAGAGCGGTGCTTTTGAGTATACATGTGTTCTCTAGATTCTTACCGGTATTGTTTTATAATTTAAGGGTAAATCTATGCAGTAGTTAAATCGAGGATATCAAGCAGCACAGCAAGCTCTACATCAGTATCCTTTGTTTCCACAACGGTTCCATACCCCTCCTCAGTAAGGACATTTTCGATAGCTGAACTTGAGAAAGCCACAGATAAGTTCAGCACCAAAAAAGTTTTGGGCGAAGGTGGTTTTGGTCGTGTGTATCTTGGTCTCATAGAAGATGGGAGTGAGGTTGCTATTAAGTTGCTTACGAGAGAGGGCACTGGAGATCGGGAGTTCGTTGCAGAAGTTGAGATGCTCAGCAGACTTCATCACCGCAATCTAGTTAAACTGATTGGTATATGCATTGAACGGCATAAACGATGCTTGGTTTATGAGCTCGTTCGGAATGGGAGCGTGGAGTCTCATCTGCATGGTTAGCTTCTAATCTTCATAGCATGAAATTTTAGATCCTCGCTTTTGTTCATCACTTGGTCCAAATGATACGTTTACACAATTTTGTCATGTTCGGTTTTTGCACAGTTCAACGATTAAATCCAGTTTCTTATTTTTTAGAGGTGTGGATATTATTATTATTATTATTTTAAAATGAAGATATGGAGTAATCATAACACTTAAAGTTGAATATATTGGAATGACATGATTGTTTTAATTTTATACGGTGGGCATTTTTGCCCTGATGTATTTTTATATGATGGACATATTTTGCCCTGATTTTCTTCGAACAAAAAGGAGTTGACTTGATTATTAAAAGTGAAATTAATAAATGTTGTAAAGTTTAATTTCTAGCAACTAAGACATGGCAATGAGCCAGCAGAACTATATTCAATCTCAAAGAAAATATTGTGTCCTGGTTAAGTTAAAATATTAACCAGGTTAATCAACACTGTTCACGTACAGTTACAACATCGATTCATTTACATAACTTTGATCCAAGCCCTGTCTCATCAAATGGAACTGGCAATGAAGCAACATGCCATGAAAGTTTTGGTATAGTTTTCCGTTTCATCTATCTACCAGATTGCAACCAACTCATGATCAAGAGATCCGTGGACAAAAGCAGGGATTCCCATAATCCTAATTGTGATGTCCGCATCCTCTAAATTCGCCTAAGCTCTTTTTATTTTTTCCATTGTTTCCTTTTTGTTTGTCCTTTTTCTGTTTCATTGTTTTTTGTTTTTTGAGGTGTTTTTTCTTTCCTTTTCTTTTCTGGGTTTTTTTGGGTTTCTTTTTCATTTTTGTGGGGGTGCGTGGGTGGGGGAAGGATCTAGAAGAAGTGGTAAGATGATAGATTTGATACATTGAACTATATTTGACTCTCATACGTAACCTTCTAGAGTGAAATTTTAGTGCATCTTGTTCGACCACTCTAAAGGTTTTAGCCACCTCATTTGATTTTTTTTAACCAACTGGGCTTGCTCAGTTGGTATCAATTTCATCTACTATGTGAGAGGTCGCAAGTTCGGTCCTTGAAGGTGGGGTTGATTTTTTTTTTAAAAAACCAATTCGATTGATTTTTCTCTTGGACTCCATTTTATTTAGGAGAATTGCAACTGAATTTGATTCCTGAACAATTTGTATCAGCATGTTTAAAGTTAGCCTATTATGCATGTTTATGTTTGTTTGTATCAACTTTTCTTTTGGTTTTCCAGGTGCTGATAGGATGAAGGCGCCTCTTGATTGGGATACTCGAATGAAAATTGCCCTCGGTGCAGCGAGAGGATTGGCGTATCTGCACGAGGACTCCAATCCTCGCGTCATACACCGTGATTTCAAGGCAAGTAATGTTCTATTGGAAGAGGATTTCACCCCTAAGGTTTCGGATTTTGGTCTAGCAAGGGAAGCATCTGAAGGAATTCATCATATCTCTACTCGGGTCATGGGAACTTTTGGGTAATGTTGTTACATCCTTTTACTGTTCTATATTATTGATAAAATGTTGATATAAAACATAGATTTTCTGCCTTCTACGTAGAGAAATTGCCATGTCTGCAATTATCCCGTGTAGTCTACTCTGTGATTTTGGGGGGAACCCCTATAGTTTACTCCATGTATTTGCACATAACACCCCTGTAGTTTACTCGGCAAAGCTCTATGTACTCCTTTAAGTGATTTATTAGCGCAATCAACCCTCTGCTCATCTACCAAAATCCCTAAAATGCTTAAATTAAATTTAAACAACTTGAATGATTGTGTAATTTAACTATAGATCTTGTTTTTGTTGTGTAGAGTACAATTTGGGTTCTATTTAGGATTTTATCAATGAACAGAGAGGGAGTTTGTGCTAATAAGTCACTTGAGGGGATCTGTGTGTTGTACAAGATAAAATAACTTTGTTTGTTTTGCAACCAACCCTTTTATCAAATTGCATTAGCATTTTGCTCTGTTGAGCCCAAAATTATCACTGTTCATAAAGAAATTTGTAAATTTGCAGATATGTCGCTCCCGAATATGCCATGACCGGGCACCTTCTTGTCAAGAGCGATGTATACAGCTACGGAGTCGTTCTACTCGAGCTTTTATCCGGAAGAAAGCCTGTCGACATCTCCCAGCCTCACGGACCAGAGAACCTCGTAAGTTGGGCACGCCCTCTTCTCACCACCAAAGAAGGTCTCGAACAATTAATCGACCCATCTTTGGCCCCAAATTACGATTTCGACCCAATGGCAAAAGTGGCAGCCATAGCTTCGTTATGCGTACACGTTGAAGCTAACCAAAGGCCGTTCATGGGCGAAGTTGTCCAAGCCTTGAAACTTATATATAATTACTCGGATGAAACATGCGAAGATTCTTGTAGTCAAATGGAGTCGTCTCCAGGCCCCGACGGCAATTGGTGGAGTGGAAGCCTGCAAAATTTTAGTTACAGCTGTACAATGGAACATAATTCAGGGTACTTGGAAGAAATAGAGAGGCCGCATTGCTAGTCTTGGTCGGGCCCATCAAGAATAAAGAAGGAAAAGAATGCTTTTCAAAGATTGAGGGGAAGTGTAAGTGAGCACGGGAATCAACAACCTCAGCGATCTTGCTACGGTGGGGGTTGGGTTTGAGTTTGTTGGGGGGAAATCTATTTCCATTGCTTTTATTCTTTTTATTTTTCCGGTTTCTGTTTCAAGTGTATAGTTTCAAGTGAGGTGTGTTATGGCATTTTAATTCTTTGATGCCATGATTCATGTCATATGAAAATGCAGATGTAATTTTTGTTGTACACACTAATCGGATGAATGTCTTATCCATAACAATACTCTGGTTTCTTCAGATTCATGCATCTTTCAACAGATTTCAATCTGGCTCCTTCTCCTCATATTACATTATTTACGACAACAACCGAGCCCTTTAGCCTAAGCATATGAGATAGGCTATATGAACCAACATGAGAATCACGCAGGATCAAGCACATGAATCCTCCTCCCTCGTTCACTCCTACCAAAGCAATATACTTTCATTAAGGCCTTTGGCATCCATATATTTTGTATTGCTTCCATCCACGTTTTCTTTGGTCTTCCTTTTGCTTTTTTTGACCTGGTCTAAATTGAGAATATCCATTCATCGAATCGATACTTCCGTATGGCTACATCACACATGACCAAACTATCTTAGGCGGTTTTCCCGCATCTTTTCCTCTACAGGTGTGCTACACCAACCTTTATACGAATATCTTCATTTCGCACTTTATCTTTTTTAGTTTTACCATACATCCAACGAAGCATGCACATCTCCGATACATGTATTTTCTGTGCATGATATTTCTTCTGATCTCAACATTCTATACCATATAATAAGGCGGGTCGAATAGCGTTTCGATAAAACTTCCCTTTCAAGCTTAACGGAAAGTTACGATCGCACGAAATCCCCGTTGAATTCCTCCATTTTAACCAACCAGTCTAAATTCTCTGTTTGATATCGCTATCGATCTTCCTATTCTTTTGGATGATAAAACCTAGATATCTAAATTGATCGATCGCTCAGTGATTTCTCTTTGTAAGTCGATGTACAACACCCCACGACTTGCGGGGAGACGGAAATATGAAAAACGATCTTGTTTTTATGCTAAACATCGACTAACCGTATGAATCGAAGCTAAACGGTAACTAACATCAAATATAGAAGTTAACAACTACTATGTAAAGGGATTATACCTAAAGAACCGTGTCCTTCGTCTTTACGAACTCCACCTCCTCCTCGGCCTTCTCCAAGTAGTAGACGATCCACCACGAGAGCTAAACCCCAAGCTTTGCCTCTAAACTTGAGGCAACTAGGTATCTTTAAGTGCTAATCAAAGTACCTAGATGAAATAGCGTATGGTTATGGATTAAGTAGTCTAACTAATCCTTGTACTCAACACATGAGAGGGGAGGATTAGGGTTTGAAGAGGGAGAGCTTGAGGAGAGAGAAGATGAACATCATAATGAAATGAGAAAATGAGTTATCATAATATATATCAAGCATTTTATTTTATCAAGAAAAGAAAAGATAATGATTTACAACCATACTTGATAAATATCTTATGGTGATTCACATCCATGAGTCATTAAGCAATTATGAAGCAGTAATGACATGGATGAATCATCCATATGACTCACTAATCTCATTTAATGTATATGCCACCTAAACCTCCTTAGTCACCATCTTCTAGAAGCTTCTTGCGCAATTACGAGAACGCCCCTCCTATCCGTGAAAACACGGAAAAACTTTAGACTGTATAAATCCAATAACCGGATACTAGTAACTGGCTTAAACCAAAGTCGACTAGTAAAAACTGTCCGAAAGTCGTACGTGCGTAAACACACGTATGCGTCCGAACCCTTGTCGTAAAACCATACGACCTCTATATCGTTTCGCCTGGAGTAGGGAAACTCTCTGCGTGGGACTCTAGAGACTCGACTACTACGCTGGCAGTGGGTTTAACCACAGACTGCAAGCGGCACTAGCTGTACGTAACGGTTCCCAGGTAGATGTCGATAAGAAGGCCGATGAGGAAACCCATCCGAACTCCTACTGAGTCTGATGTGACAATCTCCATACAGTCCGGTCTGTTCGTCTAAGACTATCGCATATCGGGCCTAGGGGGGCGGCAAGCGTCAGTCCCCTAATAGCGGTATAAGTCGTGTCGGAGCGAAGCCCATTACACCCTGAGAAACTACTGGAACCTACCAGCAAATCTCGCTTGCCCTGGCCAGGGACTTTGCGTAATGGCTCTCTGACACAGCGCGATATCAACCCCTAATACCGGGAGAGACGAATCCTGTCTAACCGCCACTGCCTCCAAGTGCTCGGGACTGCACCCAACTGCTACATGTTTGCACAACTCCTTTGAGCCGTGGTAGGGTAGCAATCTAAGAACAGTGGGACACACTCGAGGCGAAGTAGCAGTGTCAAGTCTGCGGACTATGCTGTACTCATATCACTTGGGAACTGTTCACTGACGACTGGTATAAAACCAACCAACAGTTTCCTGTGAGTCCTGTCCGGTGTACCCGTAACCTAACGAGCACCTGCATACTATCTCCAGTACGATGTACTGACGGCTGTGGGACAGACCATCTTCCCAACTGGGATGAGAAGCGTACACACTAGTCTACTCCGGAGTATCGATGCCCTGTCTCGATAATCCAACGACTAGGGACCTGAATAAGGATGTGCTTGTAGACTACCCAGCCCCCACTAGTGTGACTGCCATCACAACGCTGGTAGTCAAGCAAGATCCTAAGAGCTCTATCAATACGTATACTCACATATTAAGATAGAAAAACCAAGTAGCATACTACCATATTTAGCAAGACTGTTATATACATATGAATATCCCAAGCTTCCATTAAGTAATATACAAACTAGTATGATACAATAATGGCCCCTAGGGCATATACACTAACAATCTCCCACTTGCACTAGGGCCATGTACTGGCATATCGAAGACCGATGATCTCGAGTAGCCTCTCGAACTGAATCTGAGATAGGGCCTTCGTGAATGGATCAGCAATGTTCTCTTCAGAAGCAACTCTCCGAACCTCGATCTCCTGACGATCAATGATCTCCCTGATCAGGTGATACCGCCTTAAGATGTGTCTGGACTTCTGATGGGACCTTGGTTCCTTCGCTAAAGCTATAGCTCCGTTGTTGTCGCAATACAGAGGTATTGGATCAACTATGGTAGGAACCACCTGAAGTTCTGTTAGGAACTTCTTCATCCAGACTGCTTCTTTTGCGGCATCGCAAGCAGCTATATACTCCACTTCCATCGTCGAGTCAGCAACGGTGTCCTGCTTGGAGCTCTTCCAGCACACCGCCCCTCCATTGAAGGTAAAGACATAACCCGACATGGACTTGGAATCGTCCTTATCACTCTGGAAGCCGGAATCAGCAAAGGCCTCCAACCTGAGGTCTTTTCCGCCGTAAACCAAGAACATCTCCTTAGTCCTTCTCAGGTACTTGAGAATATTCTTTACTGCTATCCAGTGCTTCTCCCCTGGGTCTGACTGATACCGGCTTACCACGCTCAGTGCGTAAGCTACATCTGGTCTGGTGCACAACATCGCATACATTATAGAGCCTACCGCAGAAGCGTAGGGTATAATAGACATGCGTTCCCTTTCCAAATCAGTCTTGGGAGACATCTCTTTGGATAGGGTGATTCCGTGACAAGCCGGTAGATTACCGCGCTTAGAATCTTCCATACTGAATCTTTTCAGTACAGTGTCGATATACCTGGACTGCGAAAGTCCCAACATCCTCTTGGATCTATCACGATAAATCCGGATCCCCAGAATGTAAGAGGCATCACCCAAGTCTTTCATGGAGAACCTGTGTGACAAGAATCCTTTGACAGATTGCAGCATAGGAATGTCATTTCCTATCAATAGAATGTCATCCACGTACAAGACGAGGAATACGACACTTCTGGCTACAACTTTACTATATATGCACGGTTCATCTGGATTTTTGATAAAGTCATATTCTTTGACTGTCTCATCAAAACAGATGTTCCAACTCCGCGATGCCTACTTTAGTCCATAAATGGACTTAAGCAGCTTGCATACTTTCCCGCTACTCCCACTCTGATTGAAACCCTCTGGCTGATCCATATAGACGCACTCTTCTAAATTTCCATTTAGAAAAGCCGTCTTTACGTCCATCTGCCAGATTTCATAATCATGGAAGGCAGCAATAGCAAGAAGGACCCGAATGGATTTGAGCATAGTCACTGGAGAAAAAGTTTCGTCATAGTCCAAACCAGGTCTTTGACGAAAACCCTCTGCAACAAGTCTAGCCTTATAGGTTTCCACCTGTCCATCTACACCAATCTTTTTCTTGAAAATCCATTTGCATCCTATGGGTTTTACCCCATCTGGAGCAAAATCCAAAGTCCATACTTTGTTGGTGTACATGGACTCCATTTCGGTCCGCATTGCATCTAGCCATCGTACCGAGTCGCCGCTCTGGATGGCCTGCTGGAAGTCAGTAGGTTCATCATCATCTATGATGCAATCCTCTCTATCCCCATCTATGAGAAAACCGTAGTATCTCTCAGGCGGATGAGACGGCCTACTACTCCTGCGGAGGGGTGCGGGAATGTCCTGTTCTTCTTTAACTACCGGTTCTACCAAACTTTCAGTAGCAGTTTGTGGTTTTGGAATTTCTTCCAGTTCTATTTCGCTCCCACTTATTTCCTTTTCTAAAAACTGATATTCTAGAAAATGGGCATTACGAGAAACAAACACCTTTTGTTCCTCTGCGTAATAGAATAGATACCCCTTGGAGTTCTTTGGATATCCCACAAACTGACACTTTACTGATCGTGCCTCGAGCTTGTCTACATGCTGCTTTTTAATAAAAGCTGGACATCCCCATATTTTCATATACTGAAGATAGGGTTTCTTCCCACTCCACATCTGATATGGCGTGGTAGGCACAGTCTTGGTAGGAACCATGTTCAAAAGATATGCCGCTGATTCTAGCGCATAACCCCAGAAAGTTCGCGGTAACTCAGCATTACTCATCATAGATCGTACCATATCCAATAGGGTTCGATTCCGTCTCTCCGATACACCGTTATGCTGTGGAGTGTATGGAGGAGTAAGCTGAGAGAGAATTCCTTTCTCTTTTAGGTAACCTAGGAACTCGGCACTCAAGTATTCACCACCTCGATCAGATCTTAGTGTCTTGATACTTTTGCCGGTTTGGTTTTCTACTTCATTCTTATACTCTTGGAATTTCTCAAAAGCCTCGGATTTATGTTTCATCAGATAAATGAATCCGTACCTTGAGTAATCATCCGTGAAAGTAATGAAATAGGAAAAACCGCCTCTTGCGTGTGTAGACATTGGACCGCATACATCGCTGTGTATGAGTCCTAAGAGCTCGCTCGCTCTTACTCCATGTCCAGTAAATGGAGTTTTTGTCATCTTTCCTTTGAGACAAGATTGACAAGTGTCATAAGTTTGATATTCGAACGAGTCCAAATATCCTTCTCTATGCAATTTAGTCAACCTTCTCTCATTGATGTGACCCAGTCTACAATGCCATAAGAAAGCTTTATTTAAATCTGGAGACTTTCTTTTTAGTGTGTTCTGGACATTGAAAATTTGGAGTTGGTTTAAAACATATATACCGTTATTTAGTGTACCGGACCCAATCAAACCATGATTAAGGTGGATGTTAACAACATCTCTTACAAACGTGAAATCATAACCTTTATTTGATAACAAGGAAACTGATATGATATTACACGTTAAGCTTGGTACAAAAAAACAGTTATGTAAAACCAAAATGTGTCCACTCGTCAATCCTAGGTGATAATCCCCGACGGACGCAGCTCCCACGCTAGCTCCGTTAGCAACCTTTAGGGTCATATCACCTTCCTTCAGCACTCTACGGTTTCTCAGTGCCTGCAATGAATTGCAAATATGAGATCCTGATCCGGTATCCAATACCCAGGAAGTAGAATTGATTGACAGACAATTCTCAATTACAAACACACCTGAAGTCGAAGCCACAGCTTGCTTCGTTTCCTGGTTCTTGGCGTTCCACGCCTTGCAATCCTTTTTCCAGTGCCCTTTCCTGTGACAATGGAAGCACTCATCCTGGCCTACTACTGGTACCGCAAACTTTTTCTTTCCCTTCCCTCCCACCTTACTAACACCTCCTCTAGGTTTGGTGGCGGCCTTCTTCTTCCTTCCTTTGGCCCTAGCCTTGGACCCGGAAGAAGATGCACCGCTAACAAACATAGCGGGTGTTTCCCTTACTTTCTGCAAGGTGCCCTCTGCACTCCTTAACATGTTCAGGAGTTCCGGAAGTTCAACTTCTTTTCTTTGAATGTTGAAGTTCAGGATAAACTAGGCGTGGGTGTGAGGAAGGGACTAGAGAATAAGGTCTGTATAGAGCTCATTATCCAAAGTCGTCCCAAGGTCTGCGAGCTCTTCTATATAGCCGATCATCTTTAGGACATGTTCTCCTACTGATGACCCGACAGCCAATCTCGCTCGAAACAAGTTCTTAGAGGTCTCGTATCTTGCTATACGAGATTGCTCTCCATAAAATTCCTTTGTATGGAGAAATATGGCATCTAGTTCCATATCCTCGTGCCTCCTCTGATGTTTGTTGGGGTAAAAATTTACACCCCGGTTGACCAAGTCAAAATCAAAGTCAACCCCAAGCCAAGTGGGCCCAAGCCCAGATTCAGTGGGCCCATGCCCGGGTCGAGCCCGAACATGAAGCGGCCGGCCTTCCCCACGCCAAGATAAAATTTTTGTAATAAATAATTTTGTTGCATTTTCTTTTATTTTATTTTCGGATAAATGTAAGAAAAATAGGCATAAAGCCAAATTTTTGTAAAGCCCATGGCTTATGTGCAAAAAGAAATGGCACATGAGCCATGGGATAGGCAAAATGCCATTTTGTGAAGCCCAAGGGGCTATGTGTAAAATGTATGGCCTATAAAGGCAAAGATAATGAAATATCTCAACAACTTTTTCTCTCTCTAAAAAAAAGTTTCAGATCTGAGATCTTTCTTCCTTCTTCAAGGTTCCAAAACCTTCTTTTTTTCTTGAATTAAATCAAGAGTTTTACTCTTCCTTTTTCAAAACTAAATAGTTTTCCACCACAAAACCCATTAAGGGGAACTCAGATCTGCCATCAGATCTCAAAAAAAAAAGATTTTGACATTTCACATCCCTTGATCTTCAAGATCCAGCAAACAACAGGAGGAAGAAGAAGAACCCCTTTCATTAACCCCAAAACACATTCAGGAGTCCAACTCCTCTCTGATTTCTCTTTTGAGAAATCTTTTTTTTTCGAGGCTAAAAGCATCTTATTCTCGCCGGCGCGCAGCGCTCATGCGCAAAGCGCCCATGTGCCGACACGTGGCGCGCGCGCTTGCGCTCCAGCGCGCAGCGCAAGTGCGCAAACCGCCCGCGTGCCGACACGTGGCGCGGGCGTGCTTGCGCACCTGCGCGCAGCGCTCTTGCGCAAAGCGCCCACGTGCCGACACGTGGCGCGCGCGCGCGCGTGCGCACCTGCGCGCAGCGCTCTTGCGCAAAGCGCCCACGTGCCGACACGAGGCGCGCGCGCGCGCGTGCGCACCTGCGCGCAGCGCTCTTGCGCAAAGCGCCCACGTGCCGACACGTGGCGCGCTTGCGCCTGAGCGCACAGCACCTAAGCGCGCAGCGCTCAAGGCGCTGGCCCCACGCATCCCTAGGATGCCTTTTCCCCCTCTTTTTATGTACATACATATACATATATATAGGTATACAAACTCACACATATACATACTCCGCAACATTCTCCCCCTCCAAAAAAGATTTTTCGGGCCGGGGCGCTGCCCCGAACGCCGTAAGGGGGCTGCTAGCCCCCTTGACCCCCAGCCCGCTATCCGGGTAGCGGGACCCCTGTAAAAACTCTGCGTGGCTCCCGATATATCCAAAACCCCCTTTCAAAACAAAACACACGTACACTGCACATTGAGTTCGCATGACCAGTTTAACCCGTTAATCGGAGGTTCTCTCGCCCCAAAGGCGAGGGGTAATTAACGGCAGCTTAGTTCGCGGCTGCCGGAGATTTGGATCCCCACAATCATTAAACCCCGGTCTACCCTATGCAGGGGGAATCTGTAGTATGCCTGACAAGTGCGCGCGTATTCCCATCTCAATGGGGTGACGAAAAACACCCTACAGGTTCTGGCACGCCCGGTGGGACCTTTCTCTCCTCCCATATTTCGGGTTAAACGTTCATGCGAACTCAATCAATATACATATCGATTGTCTATACTGAAATGATGTTTCTTTTCTGTACAGAAAGCAACCTTCGACGACGATGTCTCCCCAGACGAATGCAGCTTCCAACTTGACCCCGATTCCGTACGTGGTCAAGATCAACGCTCGTGTGGTTCTCCCCGCGAGCCTCAGTCGACAATGGGAGGAACCGCCCCGCCAGTTTGGCTCTGTCATCATCTACCCTGCCGGAAGCGCTCACCTGGCGGAGATCCCGGCGGAACAGGTGGCCAAGCCAGTCTCAAGGGGCAAGAGGCCGAATGTCGTGATCGCCAAGGCACCACAACCGAAACTTAAGACGGTGTCTGAACGATTCTCTGGTGCTCCAGCGAACTTCGGTACAAAGGGCAACATCAAATGTTGCGGACGAGCTTAGGCGATGACTCCAACAAATGCACAATCGTGCGTATCTCCAAGACCCTCCATCGACCGGTATGCGGCGTCTTCCCAAAGAGCCAAAGTCTGCCAGATGCTTAGGACAGAAAAGTTAAGGAAGAAGCGGCTCAGGTATCGAGCCAACAAGAGGGCTAAGGCTTAGGCCAAATGGAATCGTGTGAAGTTCCAAGTGCAGGGTTGCCCCGCGATGACGACTGAGTCGGACGTAAGAATCAGCAATTCCTTCGAGCCTCTGAAGTGGGTTCATAAAAACGCCATGACCGCCAGAATCAAGAAGACAGCGGTCCGAACAGTGCCACAAAGAGACGTGTCCCAGCCCCAACAGAAAAAGTATGACACTGTCTCTTCAAGAGTCTATCAAGCACTCTGTGCCGCACGAAAGCAGCGGGGCAAACCCAGAAAAGAAGCGCCAGCACCGTTTAAGAACCCGGTTAGGCCAGCCGCCTTCAATCGACTACCAGCTACCGAAACAAGGGGGTCAAGACAGCGATCCGTGAAATCAGCTGCCAATGATAGAAAGACGTCCGGATATACCATCCATACGGTCTATATGGCGGGCGGGCGCCCCAGCGACAACCTTCGCAGCAAAAGCAAGGACGGGGCCACCACATCCCAAGCCCAATCTAGCCTGAATGTGGTTGCCGCCGCCCAAGAACAGCCTCCCCCGCTAGATGAAGAAAACCCTCTCGATGAGGATGATAGGCAGAAAGACCCCTCGGTCCATGCAGAGTCAAGCTCAGACAGCGAGGAAGAGCCGACTTTCCGCCCCAGGACTGCGGAGCAAGAGCTACTTCAAGAGCTTCGAAAACAGCTCAGGAGCAAAGATAAAGAGATGGCCAAGCTCTACTCGAAGATTGACGACTTAACGAACGTGGTGATGCAGCTTACGGCTCAAATTGCTCGAGCGCCTCCCCATCAAGCACAAGCCGCTACTAATCAGCCGGATGATGACAATCCGAGGCAGCCAATGCCTGTTCCTTCGGGTCCAAGACTGGTCGAGCCACATGAGAGCCGTCCACACTCCGCTTCTGGGGACGCCTTGGCCCCAGATAGCACTATCCCGTTAACACAGGATCGGATAATGGATTTAGTCACCAGCAAGGTTAAAACATTGGTGGCCGAAGCCGAAGCTCAAAAAGAAATCGGCAGTAGTGGGCGGCCATATCCCGCGCAGTACGATCTGATTGAGTTCCCAAGCGGCTACGTCATTCCTAAGTTCGGAAGATTTGATGGAACGGGGAATGCAAATCAGCACGTCGCCCACTTCAAAGCATCGTGCGGAAATACAGGGGGCAATGACGCGCTTCTTCTTCGTCAGTTTGTCAACAGCCTGACCGGCGTCGCCTTCGACTGGTATGCGAGTATACCGGACGGGTCCGTCATCACCTTTGCCCAAATGGAGTCCCTGTTCCAGCAAAGGTTCATGAGTGTCAGTGATAAAATCTCCATTGCCGACCTTGTGAGGACCAAGCCGGGGAAGAATGAAAGCAACACCGACTTTATCGCTCGATGGCGTAATCTCACAGTCAAATGCGAACCGCCGCTGGAGCAGGACCAGTCCGTCAGCCTTCTCATTGGGAACCTCAGCAACTGGATGGTCCCATTCTTATGTACAGCGGGCCTCAAGACATTTCAGGAGCTAACCAAGAAAGTCCAAATGCTGGAACGCTCGAAGCAAGAGTCCCCGCCGGACTCTCAGAGAGACAAAACCTGGAAAAGCAAGCGGGACGACAACCGTAGAAGTGGGAGTTCCAGCAGTACCAATGTCTTCAATGCGTCCGAAAATGAAGAAAAGCGAAGGGCGGGCGAATCCAAAACCAACCGGTCTCGAAAGCCATTGCTAGGAGGAGATGGGCCTTCCCTAGAGGAGAAAAAGAACAAGGTTTACTCTTTCAGAAGGGACAAGGTTCGCAAGATATTTAAAGATGCCTTGAACAACGGCCTACAATTGCCGGAGTCGAAAAGACCCCAAGAAGCAAAAATGACCGACAATCCTCTGTATTGCCCGTACCACCGAGTAGTGAGCCATGCGATCGAGGATTGCTATATCTTCAAAGACTGGGTCGAGAAGCAGTACAAGGCTGGAGAGATCGAGCTGTCCAAAAGTGTGTTGGTGAACAATCAAATTGCAAGCACCAACTTTATACATACAGAAGTTGAAGCCTTCTGGGAGCAGACAGCCGAACCCGCTGCCCTGAGAGATGAAACTGACTCATCGCGGCCTCCGTGGAGTACGCACATATCTAATAAGACGAAGAAGATGCTAAAGCTACTTCAGAAAGAGCCCAGGAGGGAATGGGAAGGACAGAAGAAGCCTACCAGTCCAGCTGCCAATGCGGCTCCATCAGGCTCAAAATCCAAGAAGCTCAAGAAGAAGAAAAGTGCAGCTCGGCGCGAAAAAGAGTCTGCAGGGAGATCGACCATTCAAAAATATATCAATTCCCTCGAAGAATATGAACAAAGGGAAAGAACATTGATTCAATTGAAGGAGTTCTTCCCTGTACAAGCGGCTGAAATTCTGGAGGAGTTAGAAGAAGACTCCAATGAAGAGATCCCAGTAGTGACCTGCTACGCCATCCATCTTGGCAGCGACTCCGAGGATGATCTCTGTTTTCCGGAAGAGGACGAGGAGCTCACCACAAAGGCCAATCAAATCCAGCTCAGAAGCGGCAGGGCTCTACCGCGAAATCAGGGCAACGCCCCAAAAGGGAAGGAAAAACAAGTCGCTAATGAAGAAGATGGCAGAGAACCGGCTGATGAAAACATAAGTCCTTCCTCGGTGGACTATAATGTCTTGGCGCATCTCCGGAAGCTTCCGTCTCTCCTGAGCATCTACGACGCCTTGGTCCTATCTAAGGAGCTTAGAGATGTTCTCATTCACGCTCTACAAAACCCCGAGCGGTATCAGGCTCACTTTGCGGAAATTAATATGAAAGAACCCCAGCACGCTTTGCATGCCGCCGCAGTCACATTTAAGGATGAAGACTTGCTACTGGGAACGGCAGAGCATAATCGGCCGCTTTACGTGACCGGGTATAGCGATGGAGATCGAATTAATCGCATATTGATTGATCCGGGGTCCTCAGTGAACATCATGAACTTGCGAACTCTGAAGAGTTTGTCAATGGACGTCCGACACCTGTCAAGGGAAAGGATTGTCATTCAAGGCTTCAACCAAAATTGCCAGCAAGTTCTGGGGTCTATAGCTTTGCCAATCAAATTTGGGGATCTGCAAACTGAAGCTAAGATATACATGATCGACGCCGACACGTCTTATAAGATTCTCTTGGGGCGGCCATGGCTCCACGATTATGGCATCATTCCGCCAACTCTCCATCAATGCATGAAGTATACTAAAAATGGCGAAGAAAGACGCATTGACGGAGACATCCAGCCGTTCGGTGTGCATGAAGTCCGCTATGAAGATTCTCGGTACTTTATGAACCACCAAAATGCTAAGCCACAACTGACCGAAGATAGACCGGCCCCAAGACCCAAAAGCAAATCTGCGCCGGTTGTCACTTTCAAAAGTAAAAACGCCCAAGTGCGCCCACATTTCGGTAGCGACACTGACAAGTCCGACGCTGGAAGCCCGTCCTTCCGTAAAACTCGCCCTCGTTTCGGCAGCGATACAGACGAATCTGTCACCGAAGCCCTATCTAGCAGTAATGTCCGCCCTCATCTTGGCAGCGACACTGAAGAGTCAGAGGAAGAGGACCTGTCGTGCAACAGCGGTGCAGATCGGAACCCCATGCAAAAAGCGAAACTACGAGAGACCCTCGAAATTGCAGAAGGGTCCCTAGCCGTCACAAGGGTGCCGGAGCAGATGTGCAAAGAGCTCGACGCATTGTCAGTCTCTACCGTAGACCAGCTGAAAACTTTCTACGTGCCCGGGAGGAAAAATGGACAGAAGGGCATCCTGTTTTACGGGTCAACCCCCGTTGTGCACCCGGACGATCTTTCTGTCGCGTGCCTTCCCTATAAGAGAGGCATAAGAGCCGTCCTCAATCCCAGATACTATGCGCCCGAGATGCGGGAATACTTTAAAAAGTGCGGATGCCGGTTATATCAAACGGAGTCCGAAGCAAAGTTTTACGAAGGGCTATGGCATCCACCCCAGGTCCGAGCACTCATCGATGGACGAATTCCAGATAGACGGGGCATAGGCTACATTCAACCTGATTCCAAAGCGTGCTACATGATCCATGTTGGTGAGGCCAGCGAAAGATCAAATGATGATGACGAGATAGCCGATCCAGAAGAAGCTCCTCAAGAGCTCGAAGATGGCGGACAAGCAACCTTTGATGAGCTAGCCGAGATTGACTTAGGAACGTCCGATAATCCAAGGCCGACCTACATCAGCTCGCTCTTGTCAGAGGAAATGAAAGCGCAGATAATTGCCCTGCTGCGTGAGTTCGTCGACTGCTTCGCGTGGACGTACAAAGAAATGCCTGGCCTTTCTCCTGAGGTAGCCGTGCATAAGTTGGCTATATCTCCTGATGCTAAGCCAGTCAAACAAGCTCCTCGAAGGATGAGAAGGGAGTTGGAAGAAAAGGTCATCGAGGAAACCAAGAAACTCATCGATGCTGGCTTCATCAGGGAAGAGAAATATGCGGACTGGATCGCATGCATAGTCCCAGTGAAGAAGAAAAATGGGCAGATCCGAGTTTGTGTCGATTTCAGGGACCTCAACAAGGCATGTCCTAAAAACGACTTCCCGCTACCGGTCATGGAAATGATGGTCGATGACACCTCAAATTACGAACTGTTCACCTTTATGGATGGCTCGTCTGGATATAATCAGATCAAGATGTCGCCTGAGGATGAGAAGCACACAGCATTTCGAACCCCGATCGGAATATATTGCTACAAGGTAATGCCATTCGGACTGAAGAACGCAGGTGCTACATATCAAAGGGCAATGACTAATATCATTGATGACCTAATCCATAAAGTCGTCGAATGCTATGTTGATGATCTGGTCGTCAAGACTAAAGCCAAGGCCGATCATATCCAAGATCTCAGGACCGTTCTCACCAGACTGAGGGAATACGATCTGAAGATGAATCCTCTGAAGTGCGCTTTTGGCGTGTCATCGGGAAAATTCCTGGGCTTCATAGTCCGACATCGAGGGATCGAAGTTGACCCATCAAAGATAAAGGCCATCATGGAGATGCCCCCTCCGAAGAGTCTGACGCAGCTAAGATCTTTTCAAGGCAAGCTTGCTTATATACGGAGGTTTATCTCAAATTTATCAGGGAGATGTAGGCCCTTCTCAAAGCTCATGAAGAAAGGAGCTCCTTTTATCTGGGATACCGAATGTCAAGCAGCGTTCGAAAGCATCAAACAATACTTGTTGCACCCTCCAGTGCTGGCCGCTCCCATTCCAAATAAACCGTTGATTCTCTATACTGCCGCGCTAGATGAGTCACTCGGTGCGCTCCTCGCCCAGAATAACGAGGAGGGAAAGGAAAATGCCCTCTACTACCTCAGTCGAACTCTAGTCGGGGCGGAACACAACTATTCCCCAATCGAAAAGCAATGCCTGGCTCTGATATTTGCTGTGAAGAAGCTGAGGCACTATCTGCTGGCTCATCGGGTTATGCTGATCTCCAAGGTCGACCCGCTCAAACACTTGATGACCAAAGCAAGCCTAGCCGGCAGGATGGCAAGATGGACTGTCATGCTACTTGAGTTTGATATAGTTTATACTCCTCAGAAAGCAGTAAAAGGGCAAGCCCTTGCAGACTTTCTCGCTGCTCATCCCATACCAGAAGGGTCGCCGCTAAATTGTGAGTTACCCGACGAACAAGTGCTACACCTCGAGAAAGATGGGCCATGTTGGGAGCTCTACTTCGATGGAGCCTCATCAATAAGAACCTCCAGTAAATCAAGCATCCCGGAGATAAGAGCAGGGATAGGATTGGTGTTCATCACACCATCAATGGGAACCCTACGGCGTTCTTTCGCTCTCACCGAGCCTCGGACAAACAACGAAGCTGAGTATGAAGCTCTGATAGCTGGTTTGGAGCTCGCCGTAGAAATGGAAATCCGTCGGCTACGAGTCTACGGTGACTCCCAGCTTGTCGTCAACCAAGTAAGCGGCGACTATAAGATATACAAACCCGAGTTAGCTCGGTACAGAGGTTGAGTGGTGGAACTCATGAAACGGTTCACTCATATTGAACTAACGAGAGTCCCTAGAGCGTTGAACGGAAAGGCTAATGTACTCGCTCGCTTGGCCAAAGAGCTGGCTGATCCTGACATGGACGAAATTCTGATCACAGTCAGGAGCCGGCAAATTCTATCCCCAGTCTCTCTACGAGAAGAGGAAAGCGCGGAATAGAAGAGCAGTCCTGCGGAAGAAGCTTCGATCATCCAAGACGAGCCCGATTGGAGAAAACCCTTCATAGAGTACCTCCGATATGACAAGCTTCCCGAAGAAAAATCTGCGAGGATTCAGCTGAAGAAAAGAGCTCTCCGATACGTGTTTGTAAATGACACGTTATACCGCAGGTCATATGACCAACTCTGGCTCAGGTGTCTGTCATTGGCCGAAGCCCAAAAGGTCATGAAAGATGTTCACTCGGGCGTTTGCGGTGCTCACCAATCTGGCCCCAGGATGCGACTGCAAATTAAACGGCTTGGGTATTATTGGCCCACCATGATACGGGACTGCGGAGAGCATGCAAAGAAATGTTATATCTGCCAAATTCACGGTGATTTTATTCACAAGCATCCCAATCCATTGCATCCTACGGTGGCGTCGTGGCCCTTCGAAGTCTGGGGCACCGACATTGTTGGCCCAATTGATCCTCCATCATCTAAAGGCCATCGGTTTATACTGGCCGCCACAGACTACTTCTCCAGATGGGCTGAAGCTGTCCCGCTAAAAGAAGTCAAGACAAAAGATATTCTGACATTCTTCCAGCATAACATTCTATACCGCTTCGGTACACCAAGAAGAATCATATCTGACAACGGGCCTTCTTTCAAGAGCTTCAATGTCTCAAGGTTCGCTACTCAGCACAAGATAGACTGGAGATATTCCTCCATCTATAATCCAAGAGCCAATGGGCTAGCCGAAGCCTTCAATAAGACTCTATGCAAGCTCCTGAGGAAAAATGCTTCAGCCAACAAGAGAGACTGGAATCTCAAGCTTCACGAGGCATTGTGGGCATATCGTACCACGCGCCGTACTCCAACTCAGTCCACTCCATACTCATTGCTCTTCGGAGTGGAGGCGGTCCTCCCCCTCGAAGTCGAAGTTCCAAGCTTAAGAATGGCCGTTCAGCATGAGTTGACAGAAGAGGAAAACGTGCTCCTTCGACTTGAAGAACTCGATGCCCTCGAAGAAAAGAGGCTCGCGGTGCAGCAAAACCTGGAGCTATACCGAGCCCAAATGTCACGGGCCTATGACAAGATAACTCGTCTCCGTGCTTTCAAGAAAGGTGAATTGGTGTTGGTCCTCAAGAGACCGATCATCCCCAATCGACATGCCAAGGGAAAATTCGAGCCGAACTGGGAAGGACCATACGTCATTGAGAAAGTATTCGACGGAGGATCCTACCAACTAATAAGTGCAGAGGGAGAAAGGCCCATGCCATCCATCAATGGACGATATCTCAAGAAATACTACACATGAATGCTCCAAGTCGCAGGCGAATTGAGCACATCAGCCCTACGGTCTGGATCAGATATCCTGCAAAACTGTATACAATCCATGGGCGTAAATGACCCCTATTTCTCCCAAATCCTGCCGGTGAGACTACTTTTAAAGTCCCACCAGCGGCAAAAAAAAGAAAAAGAAAAAAAAAGAAGAAATAAACGGTATGTCCACAAGCAAAACGGGCACGGATGAAAACCCGAAAGGGCTCCGTGAGTAAAAACAGCAGGACTACCGGCGAGGCTGTGAAAACCCGAAATGGCGCAAACTCGTGAAAAGAGATGAAATACACTCGCAAGGTCCTCTCGACTTTGTGAGGAGAAAACCCTTGCGTGAGATCCTTACGACTCACAAAGGAGCAACACACTTAGGAATCCTCACGATTCCTAAGGAGAAAATACACCTGCGGGATCCTTACGACTCGTAGGGAGAAAATGCTTTTATGGGACCCTCACGGCCCATAAAATTGAAAAGCCTTGGGTGGTAGGGACCCAAACCTATCTCCTAAGCCATCGTTCCCCAACGGGCAACGGCAAATGATGAGTCGCTCCTGGCATTTCGCTTCAGTGTTAGCGGTGCTGATGCCGACCAAAAACCCAAATCCCAAGTCCTCCCAAGGCAAATGATGAGTTGCTCCTGGCATTATTCCAGTGCAGCAATGCTGATGCCAAACAAGATCCAAATTCCAAGTCCCCAAATGGCGAATGATGAGTCGCTCCTGGTATCATATTCCAGTGCAGCGATGCAGACGCCAACCAAATTCCAAATCCCCAAACGGCGAATGATGAGTCGCTCCTGGTATCATATTCCAGTGTAGCGATGCAGACGCCAACCAAATTCCAAATCCCATACCCCAATGGCGAATGATGAGTCGCTCCTGGTACCACATTCCAGTGCAGCGATGCAGACGCCAACAAATCCCTGAAATCTTTCTGGCCCTACGGTCTGGATCATACATCCTGCAAAACCGTATACAATCCACGGGCGTAAAACAATCCCAATCTCTCCTAAGTCCTACCGGTAAGACCACATTCAAAGTCCCACTAAAAAAAAAAAAAAAAAGAAAAAGAAAATAAAAAGGGTATGTCCACAAGCAAAATGGGCACGGAGGAAAACCCGAAAGGGCTCCGTGAGTAAAAACAGCAGGACTGCCGACGAGTTTGTGAAAACCTGAAAGGGCGCAAACTCGTGAAAAGAAGATGAAATGCACTCTCAAAGTCCTCTCGACTTTGAGAGGAGGAAATTCCCGCGTGAGATCCTTACGACTCACAAAGGAGCAACACACTTAGGAGTCCCCACGACTCCTATGGAGAAAATACGCCTACGAGATCCTTTCGACTCGTAGGGAGAAAATGCTTTTATGGGACCCTCACGGCCCATAAAATTGAAAAGTCTTAGGTGATAGGGATCTAAACCTGCCTCCTAAGCCATCAATTCTCAAATTCTCTCGGGGCAAATGATGAGTTGCTCCTGGCATTATTCCAGTGCAGCAATGCAGATGCCAAACAAAAACCAAAATCCCAAAATCCTCTCCATGACAGATGATGGTTCGCTCCTGGTACCATATTCCAGTATAGCGATGCTGATGTCAACCCAAATCAAAATCAACAAGTCAACTTCCACCCGACACCGCAAGAAGCGGAGCAAGTCAAGTCTACCCCTGACACTGCAAGAAGCAGAGCAAGTCAAATCAAGCACCAACCGTCCAAGTCGCAAAAAGGGCAGCACCGACCGTCCAAGTCGCTAAAAGGGCAGCACCGACCGTCCAAGTCGCTAAAAGGGCAGCACCGACCGTCCAAGTCGCAAAAAGGGCAGTATCGACCGTCCAAGTCGCTAAAAGGGCAGCAACGACCGTCCACGTCGCAAAAAGGGCAGCACCGACCGTCCACGTCGCTAAAATGGCAGCACCGACCGTCCACGTAGCTAAAATGGCAGCACCGACAGTCCAAGTCGCAAAAAGGGCAGCATCGACAGTCCAAGTCGCTAAAAGGGCAGCAACGACCGTCCACGTCGCAAAAAGGGCAGCATCGACCGTCCACGTCGCTAAAAAGGCAGCATCGACCGTCCACGTCGCTAAAAGGGCAGCACCGACCGTCCACGTCGCTAAAAGGGCAGCACCGACCGTCCAAGTCGCTAAAAGGGCAGCACCGACCGTCCAAGTCGCTAAAAGGGCAGCACCGACCGTCCACGTCGCTAAAAGGGCAGTATCGACCGTCCACGTCGCTAAAAGGGCAGCACCGACCGTCCAAGTCGCAAAAATGGCAGCACCGACCGTCCAAGTCGCAAAAAGGGCAGAACCGACCGTCCACGTCGCTAAAAGGGCAGCACCGACCGTCCAAGTCGCAAAAATGGCAGCACCGACCGTCCAAGTAGCAAAAAGGGCAGAACCGACCGTCCAAGTCGCAAAAAGGGCAGAACCGACCGTCCACGTCGCTAAAAGGGCAGCACCGACCGTCCACGTCGCTAAAAGGGCAGTATCGACCGTCCAAGTCGCTAAAAGGGCAGCACCGACCGTCCAAGTCGCAAAAAGGGCAGCGCAGGATTCCTACAAAGCGGGAACCAGATAACTCCGGGCCAGGGAAAACATCTATCACGGACACTCCGTCTCGGAGACATGTCAAGCAACGACCGTCCATGTCGTAAAAAAGGGCAGTGCCAGCTTCCCAAGAAGCCGGAACCAAATCAAGTCGCCTCCACGTGAAAGAAGATCCATCAATTTCATGCACACGACCCACATATGTGGTGTGCATTTATTGATGGGGGGCAATTTATTGGGGTAAAAATTTACACCCCGGTTGACCAAGTCAAAATCAAAGTCAACCCCAAGCCAAGTGGGCCCAAGCCTAGATCCAGTGGGCCCATACCCGGGTCGAGCCCGAACATGAAGCGGCCGGCCTCCCCCACGCCAAGATAAAATTTTTGTAATAAATAATTTTGTTGCATTTTTTTTTATTTTATTTTCGGATAAATGTAAGAAAAATAGGCATAAAGCCAAATTTTTGTAAAGCCCATGGCTTATGTGCAAAAAGAAATGGCACATGAGCCATGGGATAGGCAAAATGCCATTTTGTGAAGCCCAAGGGGCTATGTGTAAAATGTATGGCCTATAAAGGCAAAGCTAATGAAATATCTCAACAACTTTTTCTCTCTCTAAAAAAAAGTTTCAGATCTGAGATCTTTCTTCCTTCTTCAAGGTTCCAAAACCTTCTTTTTTTCTTGAATTAAATCAAGAGTTTTACTCTTCCTTTTTCAAAACTAAATAGTTTTCCACCACAAAACCCATTAAGGGGAACTCAGATCTGCCATCAGATCTCAAAAAAAAGAGATTTTGACATTTCACATCCCTTGATCTTCAAGATCTAGCAAACAACAGGAGGAAGAAGAAGAACCCCTTTCATTAACTCCAAAACACATTCAGAAGTCCAACTCCTCTCTGATTTCTCTTTTGAGAAATCTTTTTTTTTCGAGGCTAAAAGCCTCTTATTCTCGCCGGCGCGCAGCGCTCATGCGCAAAGCGCCCGCGTGCCGACACGTGGCACGCGCGCTTGCGCTCCAGCGCGCAGCGCAAGTGCGCAAAGCGCCCGCGTGCCGACGCGTGGCGCGCGCGCTTGCGCACCTGCGCGCAGCGCAAGTGCGCAAAGCGCCCGCGTGCCGACGCGTGGCGCGCGCTCGCCCGCGCACCTGCGCGCAGCGCTCTTGCGCAAAGCGCCCGCGTGCCGACGCGTGGCGCGCGCGTGCCCGCGCACCTGCGCGCAGCGTGGCGCGCTTGTGCCTGAGCGCACAGCACCTAAGCGCACAGCGCTCAAGGCGCTGGCCCCACGCATCCCTTGGATGCCTTTTCCCCCTCTTTTTATGTACATACATATACATATATATAGGTATACAAACTCACACATATACATACTCCGCAACATTCTCCCCCTCCAAAAAAAAATTTTCGGGCCGGGGCGCTGCCCCGAACCCCGCAAGGGGGCTGCTAGCCCCCTTGACCCCCAGCCCGCTATCCGGGTAGCAGGACCCCCGTAAAAACTCTGCGTGGCTCCCGATATATCCAAAACCCCCTTTCAAAACAAAACACACGTACACTGCACATTGAGTTCGCATGACCAGTTTAACCCGTTAATCGGAGGTTCCCTCGCCCCAAAGGCGAGGGGTAATTAACGGCAGCTTAGTTCGCGGTTGCCGGAGATTTGGATCCCCACAATCATTAAACCCCGGCCTACCCTAGACAGGAGGAATCTGTAGTACGCCTGACAAGTGCGCGCGTATTCCCATCTCAATGGGGTGACGAAAAACACCCTACAATGTTCATTGTTCATCAAGGCAAGCACGATGCACTTAGCTTTCGCGCAATCGAAATCCCAGGTTTTGCGGATTTCCTTATCCGCATTACTGGATTTGGGACCAGGGACAGCAGGTGCCGTAGCGGTGAGGACGTACCCCAATTTGTCATAGGTCAAAGCCATTTTGACATTCCGCAGCCAATCTTTATAGTTTGGCCCTGTCAGTATATTTTTCTCTAAAAGTAACTTAAGTCCAGTCATTTTCAGGGTCGTTGCAATTAGGAGAGAGAGAAGAAAACTCTTTAGCATGATACTCTTGCAAGTTTAGAGTGGTTTTTAGTTTATCTAAACTGGATGGCTCCCACTGTTTCTCGAATCCTTCCTCAAACCATAAAAGAAGAATTAGCCAGGACTTATTCTCACTGTACAATTCTTGCTTAACCGTTCATCCAGGCTAGTGTCGATACTTCGAGGGAGGTTTTCCAACGCTTTCGCGAAGTTCCTTAATTAAAGAACCTCTTTTCTCTGGCGGCGTAACCCCGCTAACACCTTTCTGGACACCTACTTGGTTTATAGCATTGATCGTTAAGTGACGAATATCCTGATAAGTAGCATATACTCACAGTAGGATCGGGATCCAAATATCATCGTATGATAATGTTGAAGGAATCCTACCAACATTCATCAAACTCCAAATGGTATGCATCTCTTTGCAAATTTCAGTTTCTTTAGAAATTCCCGATATATATTTTTGCCCCATGCTCTTATGACCTTGGCGTTGGTCAAAATATCATAAGTCACATGTCAAGTTCTACCCATCATTATCTTGTTAATTTGAACCCATCCGTACTTATCCTTAACGTTGGCCAAAATGATCATACGACTGTCCCAAACTAACTCATCTATCTATGCAACAAATGAATACCCAGCAGCTACCAAACACTATGTCCTGGCGTTGGTCAAAATACATAGCTTGAATACTACTGAATACCCAGATGAAATGACGGAGGGCTACGAATGGTTTTGGCGAAACCGTGAACGTAGTGAACTTGATATAACCGAAGGAACCTGATAGCTTTTAAAAGGAGTGGTTAAAGCTCCGCATTTAAAAATATCTGTTTTTAAAATTAACCGAGTGGTTTCTTTTAAATTGTTCCAACGATTAAACTTTTGGTTTATTTTCTTTGCATTATAAATAATGCGTCCCATCATTAACCTATCATTGCAGAAAACAACGAAAATACAACGTCCTCTTATGCCATCCGCATTCGCCACGGGGTCCCGTCATCACCCGTTAGGTTACTTAACTAACGACAGAGCGGGGGCTGGGCTAGCGCGGGTGTAAAACATAAGTGACGTCTAAATAGCTATCATATATATAGATATTTTACATTCGTCAGACGCAATAATATTCATTCCAGATCACAGATGAACTTTATTGGATTTGCAAGCAATCCGTGTTTGTTTTGAGCCTGCAACAAAAGACGGATTACACAGTTGTGATGAATAGCCATTACCCCACCCAAGACCCCAACGGGTACGGCAAACTACCCGCCCGGCAGTTTGTGCACCCCACCTTGGGTCTGTCCTAGGAGCAAAAACAGTAAAATGAAATAATACAACGGTGGCTACAACCGCAATCTGGATGTGCCCCGCAAAATAATATTACAACAAATTACATTTACATCAAATGAATTAAATAATAACCCATCACATAACCCCGGCTATACATCACAACAGTCCAACACAGTTCATATCCACAAACAGTAAAATGCATTACAGAAATGTGCAACCCCCTGCCAACCGACATACTAGCAGTTAGGGGAGGTTTACGAACACATTAAACAAACACAGATATAATCCAACAAGCAAATACCGTATAATTTCAATCGATTAAACACATTTAATTTTGCTCCAATACTTCTCTGTAAATCTGAAACCTGAGCAAAAATTAAAAATTCCAGAAAATACCAAATATCACAGAGAACCAGCACAGGAAAATTGGGCTTGTGAATCGGCAACTCGGCGGCGGAATCGCGGCGGATCGGGGGGATTAGCCGCGGTTCCACGGCGGTTTAGTCAATTCGTGAGCCCAGTTTTCTTGGGTGTTCTAATACTATCATTTTGGGCTTTCTGAACCTGCCTGAAAAATTTTTGGACTTCATTTAAAAATCGACAGAAACCATGATATCGGGGTTTTCCGGTTTTGGTTTTTTCCGTTCGAAATTCATACAATTTTGCAAGTGAGTTATTTATTGTTTAGCGAGGCTCTGATACCACTGTAAGTCGATGTACAACACCCCACGACTTGCGGGGAGGCGGAAATATGAAAAACGATCTTGTTTTTATGCTAAACATCGACTAACCGCATGAATCGAAGCTAAACGATAACTAACATCAAACATAGAAGTTAACAACTACTATGTAAAGGGATTATACCTAAAGAACCGTGTCCTTCGTCTTTACGAGCTCCATCTCCTCCTCGGCCTTCTCCAAGTAGTAGACGATCCACCACGAGAGCTAAACCCCAAGCTTTGCCTCTAAACTTGAGGCAACTAGGTATCTTTAAGTGCTAATCAAAGTACCTAGATGAAATAGAGTATGGTTATGGATTAAGTAGTCTAACTAATCCTTGTACTCAACACATGAGAGGGGAGGATTAGGGTTTGAAGAGGGAGAGCTTGAGGAGAGAGAGGATGAACATCATAATGAAATGAGAAAATGAGTTATCATAATATATATCAAGCATTTTATTTTATCAAGAAAAGAAAAGATAATGATTTACAACCATGCTTGATAAATATCTTATGGTGATTCACATCCATGAGTCATTAAGCAATTATGAAGCATTAATGACATGGATGAATCATCCATATGACTCACTAATCTCATTTAATGTATATGCCACCTAAACATCCTTAGTCACCATCTTCTAGAAGCTTCTCGCGCAATTACGAGAACGCCCCTCCTATCCGTGAAAACACGGAAAAACTTTAGACTGTATAAATCCAATAACCGGATACTAGTAACTGGCTTAAACCAAAGCCGACTAGTAAAAACTGTCCGAAAGTCGTACGTGCGTAAACACACGTATGCGTCCGAACCCTTGTCGTAAAACCATACGACCTCTATATCATTTCGCCTGGAGTAAGGAAACTCTCTGCGTGGGACTCTAGAGACTCGACTACTACGCTGGCAGTGGGTTTAACCACAGACCGCAAGCGGCACTAGCTGTACGTAACGGTCCCCAGGTAGATGTCGATAAGAAGGCCGATGAGGAAACCCATCCGAACTCCTACTGAGTCTGATGTGACAATCTCCATACAGTCCGGTCTGTTCGTCTAAGACTATCGCATATCGGGCCTAGGGGGCGGCAAGCGTCAGTCCCCTAATAGCGGTATAAGTCGTGTCGGAGCGAAGCCCATTACACCCTGAGAAACTACTGGAACCTACCAGCAAATCTCGCTTGCCCTGGCCAGGGACTTTGCGTAATGGCTCTCTGACACAGCGCGATATCAACCCCCAATACCGGGAGAGACGAATCCTGTCTAACCGCCACTGCCTCCAAGTGCTCGGGACTGCACCCAACTGCTACCTGTTTGCACGACTCCTTTGAGCCGTGGTAGGGTAGCAATCTAAGAACAGTGGGACACACTCGATGCGAAGTAGCAGTGTCAAGTCTGCGGACTATGCTGTACTCATGTCACCTGGGAACTGTTCACTGACGACTGGTATAAAACCAACCAACAGTTTCCTGTGAGTCCTGTCCGGTGTACCCGTAACCTAACGAGCACCTGCATACTATCTCCAGTACGACGTACTGACGGCTGTGGGACAGACCATCTCCCCAACTGGGATGAGAAGCATACACACTAGTCTACTCCGGAATATCGATGCCCTGTCTCGATAATCCAACGACTAGGGACCTGAATAAGGATGTGCTTGTAGACTACCCAGCCCCCACTAGTGTGACTGCCATCACAACACTGGTAGTCAAGCAAGATCCTAAGAGCTCTATCAATACGTATACTCACGTATTAAGATAGAAAAACTAAGTAGCATACTACCATATTTAGCAAGACTGTTATATACATATGAATATCCCAAGCTTCCATTAAGTAATATACAAACTAGTATGATGCAATAATGGCCCCTAGGGCATATACACTAACACTCTTATCCATCTAGTGTTATACCACTGTGATCTCGATTTCTCTGTTTATTGAATTTGCATTCCATATATGCTGTTTTGGACCTACTCAACCTAAACCCCCAATATTCCAACGTTTGCCTCCATAACTCTAATTTGGCATTAACCCTTCCTTCGTCTCATTTACCAGAATAATATCATCGGCGAATAATATACACCAAGATATCTCATTCTGGATAGTTCAAGTAAACTCATTCATCACTATGGCAAATAAGAATGGACTTAAAGTAGATCCTTGATGTAAACCAATTGTGATCGGAAAATCACTCGTTATGCCGCCCCAAGTTTTATATTTTCCACTATTCCATCATACATGTCCTTGATTATGTCAATGCTCAAGATTGAGACTCCCTTCTTCATCATTGTTCGTCATAATACCTCTCTAGGTATCTTGTCGAAAGCTTTCTCTAAATTAATAAAAACCATATGCAAATCCCTTCTCCTCTCTCGAAAACGTTTGACAAGTTGACGAAGCAAATGAATAGCCTCTGTCGTCGATCGTTCAGGCATGAATCCAAATCGGTTCTCTATTATCTTAATATCCTGGCTTAGCCTATGATCAATCATCATCTCCCAAAGTTTCATAGTGTAACACATGAGTTTTATTATACGGTAGTTTGAGCAATTTTGAATGTCACCTTTTTTCTTGTAGAGAGCTACAAGGGTACTCCTTCTCTACTAATTTGGTATCTTTTAGGTTTGCCAAATCTTTTTAAACAGGCATGTCAACCATCTAACGCCTATCTTTCCTAGGCATCTTCATACCTCAATAGAAATTCCGTCTGGACTAACAGTTTTCCTTAATTTCATCCTCTTCAAAATCTCTGGAACCTCAGATATTCTTATTCTACGCATGAAACCACAGTTTATATCTTGAGATTGAATGACGGGTCCATCCAAATCGTTAGTCAAGTTCTCATTGAACAACTTGTAAAAATAATCTCTCTATCTTTTCTTGACATTCCTATCTTGAACTAAAACATTCTGATCTTTATCTTTGACGCATTTCACCGCATATAAGTCTTTGATCTTCCTTACACTCATCCGTGCAATCATGTATATATCATTTTCAGCCTCTTTGGTGTCCAACTTCTCGTATATCTCTTTATAGACCTTAGCTCTAGTTTTCCGAACAGCTTTCTTAAGCTCCTTTTTAGCTATCTTATATTTCTCAGATCTCTTTACATCTATACTCTTCTACAAATCTCTTTAGAAATCACTCTTAATTTTAATAATAGCTTTTATTTCTTTATTCCACCGTGACGTGTTCTTAAATGGTGGAGCATCACCCCTCGACTCACCAAGTAGCTCTCTATCTACTGTCTTAACGTAACTAGCCATCTTATTTCATATTGTGTCTGAATCGTCTTCGGACTTCCAATTAGCCTTTTGAACTACATGATCTACAAAGACTTCTTGGTTGCCTTTGTTCAGCCGCCACCATTTAATTCTAGAATTTACCTTATTTTGTCTAATTTTTCCATGCGCTCTTTTAAACCGAACATTTAAAGCTAAAAGTCTATATTGAGTGGTTACACTTTCATTTGGCACTACCTTACAATCGATAACAATTTCTATCTATTTTTCTAGTCAGAAAAAAAGTCTATTTGACCGGCACTTGATTCACTTCTAAAGGTGATCAAGTGGGACTCTATTTTCCTAAACCAAGTAGTTGCCAAGATCAAGTCATAAGATAAGGCAAAATCTAAAATCAAGTTACTTGTTTCGTTTCTCTGTCCAAAACCAAAAGCTCTATGAATAGTATCAAATCCATTACGATTAATACATACATGTCCATTGAGATCCCCACTAACAAATAACGCCTCTCTATTTGGTATCTTTTGCATCATCTCATTTAAATCCTCCCAAAATTAACGTTTCTTAGCGTCATCAAGATCTATTTATGGTGCATAAGCACTAATAATATTAAGGACCTTCCCATCTAAAATAAGCTTAACCAGTAAAATCCTATCATCTTTTCTCATAATCTCAACTACATCATCAAAAAACCGTTTATCTATGATTATATCTATCCTATTACGATTTTTATTTCTACCCGTATACCAAAGTTTATAAACCTAGGCTCTATAACTCTACCTTTTTCACCTACTCATTTAGTTTCTTGTAAATACATAATACTAACTTTCCTCCTAATCACCGCCTTCACCGATTCTATTAATCTACTCCTAAGGGAACATATCCTCTAAGAAGCTAGACGAATCCAATGAATCTCTTGTTTATTTGACACTATACCCGGGACCGATACAGTGCGCTGCTTCCGGAATACGACTTAGAAGCCCTTGCATATGATATCCTTTCAAGGTGGATTCACGTAGAACATCCGATATAACACTACACCTGAGATTTGATATAGCACGTCGCTGAGTAGGGGACGCCCTAATGATATTCTTATAGTGGTTCATGTCATAGAATGTGACAAAGTTTTACGTTGGCTGTCACAAATCTACCACAACGCTCACCCTTTCTCATCCGGACTTGGGTCCGGCAATGACGAGTTTGTATTACATTATTTACACACAAATTATAAAGCTTGTGTCCAAAATCAATGCTGCTGTGTTTCTCAGAATGAGGATTCCAGCAAAATTTCTGAGGGAAGCAATAGCTGAACAGTTTCTTAGGGCGAATCATAAATGTTGAGATTTGCTGAAAGAATGCAGGCTAAAGAAAAGCGGGGAAAAAAGGACAGCCCCCTGCTTAAGCTGAATCAATTTTCATTGCCTTGCCCTCTACATGAATCAGAAATAATACAAACCATCTTATCATTCTTTTTTCCCCCAACAATTGAAATATAAATCCATTAAATTTTCGATCATGAGAAAACTAATTACGGAGCATCAAAAGCACAGGGCAGTCAATACACATCAAGATGAAAATAATTTTTGCAGAACTACACCAGAGATTGCTGCCCAGAACAACAAGGCAATCAACAGATTCTTCAAGATCAAAGATAGTAAACAAAGCGAGCATTAAGCTAGATAACGAGAAAGAATCTTTAAACAACACCAGCTAGATAACGAGAAAGAATCTTTAAACAACACCAGTCTAAATTCTTGCGACGGTTTTCAAGTAGCTCAAATGAAACAAGGGTTTCAACAAACAACTGTCTTTGGAAGGAATTAAACAAGAAATGCTACTAATAAGATGAGAACTAAACTAACAAAAGTTTAATAACCGCCCTTGAGATCATTGACCACATCATAAGGAATGGGAGTGACGGTCTCGAGAGTAGCTCCTTCAACCATGAAACCAGGCTTCGGACCCTCTGGCTGCCGCTTTGTGCTGATGATCTCGCCACGAGCCTTTGCTTCTGCCTTCAGTTTATCATTTTTTATCTTCCTTAGACGGAAGTCCTCAGTGCACCTAGAAGGCTGGACATGCTCTACTCTTACGTGGATCCTCTTCCTGATGATCCTGTTACCTACCTGATGGGGGAAAATGACAATAGGAAATAATTAAGAATATTAGCTAATATTTTGGATGAAATTAGCTCCAGTTGATGTGTAAACCTATATATCAAATACAGGATAAGCCTATATTACAATCACTTGAAATTATCATTACTATTTGGAGAGATCAAATATAATAGGCAAATTCAGAAGAGTAAACAGTTAAACACAGATTGCTGTAAATGGTTACAACTTCAGTTCAAGTAAGAGATCGAGGATGATGTTTGTTAGATAATTCTCATGTTTAGTATATTTAGAGATGAAAGCTTCAATTAATTTTTCAACGGTCAACTCTACCGCAATCAATAAACAAGAGTTATAAAAGTTTTAGAAGCATTTCACACAAAAGAAACTTTATCTGGTCTTGATTGTCATATGATATGACGATACATTTTCTTTTACAAACTAGCATAGATAACGTGTTATTTGGCGAAATAAAATTCTCCATATCAAACATATGGTTTTCTTAGGACAAGCTGTGACGGTCTAGGAATTCATATTAACTTTACCTCAAGTATGACACTAAGCATCCGCTTTAAGGGAGGCCAAAACATACCCTTACGAAAGCAATAACCTGCATTCTCAGATATGATATTTTTTTGGGGATAACTCGGATAATGATATTTCAAACAAATCATCAATCTTATATTAATATTCTACAGAATGTAATTTCAATGAAAGCAGGTACCCATTGGTTACGACGCTTGGTTATGTGATATCGGCAAAGAATGATGAAATTACTAGTTTAGTTTTTAGCAATTTGATTGAATTTCCAATCTCACATCAAAAACATCCAAAATAAAATTAATTGGATAGTGAAACCATCCCTTGTCTTCGCTGTCTTGAAGAATTCACTCTTGACAACAACCAAAAGAAACAATCACTTCAGTAGAAAACACTCAACCAATGAGTTTATATGTCCATTTCAAATGGAAATCCAGCCCACAAGTTAACAGCTTGCCAGGTTAATGCAAGCATCCCAAGTTCAATAAATCTGTTATTAATGCCATTTCCAACATATTCTCACAAGGTTCAACCTTTATACAATTATACCAACTATAAATATGGCTAAATGAGACATTACAAGTAAGACAATCCAAACCCAAACCATAATCTATGTTAAACTCATCAACATCTATCCAAGACTAACACGTCTAATATGGCAAATGGCAGATAAATCTGCCATAGCTGTGTCAAACGGCAATGCAGCCTACAAGTTAATAGCTTGATAAGTTAATTTCAAGCATCCCGTGTCTAATATGACAAATAAATCTGATAATTATGCCATTTTCAAATTATTGTTACAATATTCAGGCTTTATATTAGCTTGAAATGTCCATAATCAACTAATTCATACAAAGAACACAATTTCAACAATACAAACCCAAATCGTTAAATCTATGTCACTGCTCATCATCAACAGCTATCTGCAGATAGCAATCCATATCTCTGGTCTCAAAAAAAGAATGCAAACTTTTCAAAGCTATCATCATATTGATTAATTGAGAGGTGATAATTGTTACCACTCATCAACATACATCTAAAACTAACAGTTCAAATCTCTATTCTCAAGCAAAAACTGTAAAGGTGTCATCTTTCAACTCTAATCCAACGATTGCAACGTAGCTATCATCATAAGCATAACCAAATACTCAAATTAAAAAAGCTTTCAATTTTATCTAAGAAAATCTTAAAAAATGAAAATGTTGACACCTGCTTGTTGATCTCGACGCCGATGGCGCGCTTGGTGACGTTCCAGACCTTGCCGGTGCGGCCGTGGTAGAACTTGTGGGGCATGCCCTTGTGGACGGCGCCGTTAACCTTGACGTCGACATGGTCGCCGATCTTGTAGGTCTTCAGGTACGTCGACAAAGGGATGTACCCCTTCTTCCTGAAACCCCGCGCGAACAGATCGCGCGTGCGAGAACGAAGTCCGTGACCCGCCGGCATCTTTGACGGAGGACGACAACGACGATGAGATGTAAATGAGGGAGGCGCGAGCTAGGGTTTGGTTGTTGCCTAGGGCTTTATAAGCGGGGTATCTTTTTGAATGGCCCGAAATGCCCCTAGGCTCATTTTAATTTGGCGTTTGGAGGGCCTCCATCTAATTGGCCCACCTCATTTGATGGGCTATTATTGGACCGTAGGCGCAAGTAATCTTTTATAAAATAGAAAATAATGACATGAATGAAAATAGTCGGGAGGTATATGAAAGTTGCCGTCGACCGCAACTAATTTACTGCTCTAGGCATCAGATAGCAAAGAACAAAAAGGATGGATCTTGTGAGGTTCAGTTGGTATAGGACCCAGCTCTGGGATCGGGTTTGCGCGGCCGTGGCCATCAAGTCTAATCGCAGGTGCTTGCTTATTTGATTGAAGAAATGCACTTTATGCCGTGGGCTTTACTCTTTAGTAGCTTATGATATTGACATGGGCATAATGGCTCCAAATGGATCTAGACATATGGGCTTGCTAGCTACTCGATGAATTTATTCATCTTGCTTTTATGTTAGCAATTATTGGGGGGGGAGGGGGGGGGGGGCGAAATGTGCATTTAAACTGTGGATTAATGAGATTAGGGATAAATTTATTTATCAAGATGTTTTGCATTTTCAGGCTTTGATGGAATGCTCTGATGCCTGACAAATGATCTTCTTGGTGTGACTAGCAAAACTCCGGATTAATCTATAATCTGCATCTGCTTGTTCAGCTCGTTCATTTTCACCGTTCATTTATTGTCATAGATGCAAACAAGTAACTAAGTTTTTTCCTCTTTAATTAACGAAGCCTAAGACAAGAACATGGGCAATCTAATTCTCTCGAATCCAATCACAAGTAATTAACAAAGCTTCTCCATTTAAAATTCATCAAATTTAAAATAAATGAATGAATCCAGCAATGCAATTAGGAGTCACAACAAAAGTCAATTTCATTGGGATTTTCAGAAAGCAAGGGCGGACCAAAGCATGGTGCCGCCACTTGAGACAAAAGCATAAATTTTAAGCGCATTGGTCCCTGCACTTCATTCTAGTCCATTCTTAAGCAAGCAAATTAAAGGAAATTTATTTACCTCAAGAGTTTTCTTATTTTTTTAACTGAACAATAGACCGTAATCTGATGCAAGTAAATTATGAATTCCAGTATTATTGTTCAGCTTGAAAGAGCAAGTATCAAAGTCTACAGTGGTACCCTCCGTTCACAAAAGAGATGAAAGCAAGCCATATGACACATTTTGTGCTGGTCAGAACATTTTTTTCTTCTCCGTTTTGTACCTTATACAACAAGCTAAAAGTCCAATATAAATATGTAAAAAGCTGGCATGCAATTGATGTCAAAAAGCTAGCATGCAACTGATGTCATATGATGAATGTGCAAAATCTAATTTGATAGGGGCTATTGTGCAAATACCCAAAGCAAAATAGTTTGTTAGTTTGTTGTGTTGCAAAAGGCCACAGATTCAGCTGCCCTACTTCTCGAGACCTTTTCTCGTTTGCATGCGTTTAATCGAGCCCTCGATGCCCTAGTTTCGTTTCAGCTTCGAATCCTAGAAAATTAGTGGAGGAATTCGATTCGATTCATCACCATAAGGTCAATTTTTGATCTCCTTTCTCAATTCTTTGCATTTTATTTTTTTATCCGACTCGAAATGGTGTTCGAAATGCTTGAAGATTTTAAATTCATAAATATCTGATTCATGTTTGACAAAAAATGATTTTGTTCTTGAAATGCGTCTCCTTTCTTCACCTGCAATGTGTTGCACCATTACTTTGTTCTATTAGTTTTGCAATTGAGTAAATTTTTTCTTCCCTTTTAGTTAATGAAATCCAACCCAAATGTCAAAATTGCAATTGTTCTCGTTCATGAAGAAGGAAAATTTGTACTGAGCTTTTATGTAATCGAAAAAACCCATCTTGATATTTGTTTCATATTCATTTTCAAGTTGGATTGGAAAAAAAAAAAAGAGTCCTCGATACAAGAGGAGAATCAATTTATCACCTTTTTGATTTCAATTTCTGCTTCTGGTGTCTAATTTGATACTATTGCTAGCTGTCAATGACTGAAATTAAGCTCAACCCTGAAAAAAATGAAATCTTTGTTTTCTTCAGGCAGGCAAAGTTTGAAATCATCACCGGCTCCTGTTCACAGATTGAGCTTTTCTTTAGGGAAAAAGAGTCATGTTTATATTTGATTTCATGTTATTGCAGAGTTTGAGATAAGCGATGAGTGCCCAGCCCAAGAGGAGATCCGCAGCAGAAAATGGGGAGACTGGGATTGATCCAGGTCTCACTACTTTGATTAGCAATGGCGAGGATTTGGGCCCCATCGTGAGACATGCTTTTGACGCAGGGAAACCCGAGGCCCTATTGCATCAGCTAAGAAACATTGTAAAGAAGAAGGAAATCGAGATTGAAGAGCTATGCAAACTCCATTACGAAGACTTCATTCTCGCCGTCGATGAGCTTCGCGGTGTGTTGGTTGATGCCGATGAGCTTAAGGGCTTGCTCGCTGGCGAAAATCATAGGCTTCAGGAAGTTGCTAGCTCTCTTCTATCAAAACTTGAGGAGCTTCTCGAGCTGTACTCAATCAAGAAGAATGTTGGAGAGACCATACAAAGGCTGAAGATATGTGTTCAAGTCTCGAGCTTATGCTTGACATGCAACCACCACATCTCAGACGGTCGATTTTACCCTGCGCTCAAGACATTGAATCTTATCGAGAAGGATTACATGCACAATATCCCCGTTAAGGCCCTTCGAAGGGTGGTTGATAAGCAAATTCCAGCAATTAAGTTCCACATCGAAAAAAAAGTTACCACCGAGTTCAATGATTGGCTTGTTAAAGTGAGGAGTGCCGCTAAGGAAATTGGACAGATGTCGATAGGGCAGGCTGCCTCAGCTCGCCAAAGAGATGAAGAGATGCGTGCTCGCCAAAGAGAAGCTGAAGAACAAAGTCGTTCGAAAGTTGGAGATTGCGTATACACATTGGAGATTGAGAACATAGACGAGGATTCTGTTTTAGAGTTTGATCTTACACCAGTGTATCGGGCTCATCACATACACACCATACTGGGAATCGAGGAGCGATTCCGTGATTACTACTACAAAAACCGGCTAATGCAGCTGAACTTGGACCTACAAATTTCAACGGCACAACCCTTCCTTGAATCTCATCAGCCCTTTTTTGCCCAGATTGCTGGCTTCTTTATAATTGAAGATCGAGTTTTAAGAACTGCAGGCGCATTGCTTTCTGAAAGTCAAGTAGAGACTATATGGGATACGGCTGCAGCTAAAATGACATCAATTCTTGAGTACCAATTCTCGCGTATGGATACTGCAAGCCATCTCCTTTTGATTAAGGATTTTGTTACTCTCTTGGGTGCTACGCTTAGGCGATGTGGGTATCGAGTGACCCCTTTGCTTGAAGTTCTAGATAACAGTAGAGATAAGTACCATGAACTTCTCCTTGATGAATGCCGAAAGCAGATGGCTGATATACTTTCCAATGATTCGTTCGAGCAGATGGTGATAAGAAAAGAGTATGAATACAATATGAATGTATTATCCTTTCAGCTGCAGTCCTCGGATATGATTCCGGTGTTTCCATATGTGGCTCCTTTCTCTTCCTCAGTTCCCGACGCGTGTAGGATTGTGCGCTCATTCATCGATGACTCAGTCAGCTATCTGTCATATGGAAATCAAATGAATTTTTATGATGTTGTAAAGAAATACTTGGACAAGCTCTTGATTGATGTGCTCAACGAGTCTATTTTAAACCTGATCCATAGCGGTAACTTGGGTGTTTCTCAAGCAATGCAAATTGCTGCCAACATAGCTGTTTTCAAGCGCACGTGTGATCTCTTTCTTTGGCAAGCGGCTCAACGTTGTGGAGTCCCTCTACGTTTAGTCGAAAAGTCTCATGCAGGTTTGACTGCAAAATCCGTGCTCAAGGCCTCAGAGAAGGCCGCCTACAATGCTTTAGTAAACATTGTAAACTCTAAGTTGGATGATTTTATGGTTCTCATCAACAGTATAAACTGGATAGCGGATGAACCCCCACAAAATGGAAATGAATTTATCAATGAAGTTGTTATCTATCTTGAGACCTTACTCTCTTCCGCTCAGCAGATTTTACCATTGGATGCCTTATACAAGCTCGCTGCTGGTGCTCTAGACCATATCGCTGATTCTATAGTGGCTGCTTTTCTTAATGAGAACGTGAAGAGGTTCACTGTCAGTGCTGTTATTGGCGTTGATAGCGACTTGAAGAAGTTGGAATCTTTTGCAGAGGAGAGCTTTCACAGTACGGGCTTGAGTGATTTGAAGCTAGATAGAAGTTTGAAGGATTGTTTGATAGAGTCACGGCAATTAATCAACCTTCTATTGAGCAACCAGCCAGAGAATTTTATGAATCCAGTGATAAGGGAGAGAAACTATGGGGCATTGGACTACAAGAAAATTGCTAGCATTTGTGAGAAATTCAAAGATTCACCAGATAGACTGTTTGGGAGTTTGTCGAATCGTAATGCAAAGCAAAATGCTCGGAAGAAGTCAATGGACATGTTGAAGAAAAGGCTAAAGGATTTTAATTGAGGTTAAATTGGCCATTCATTATATTAGCATCTTCTCTCGTTGTAATGTGTAGGTTCCATGCTATCTCCTTATTCTGCTTCTTTCGATATGGGAGCGTATATGTCCCATTCCGATTAAATCGGCAAAGCACAGTCTGAATGGGACAAATGCAGCAATTTAGAGACGTGATCAAATTTTGAATCATTGCTTTTATGTTTTATTCATCGGTATTATTGGGCGGGTTAGCCAATTTTTCCATTTTAAAGAATAGTACTTTGTAATGATGTAGTTTTACTTTCTGGTCTGATTTCATTAATAAATTGTTCAATCTTAGAAACGAGGATGAGGGTATTTATATGAAAGGCCTGCTGCTTCAAAGTTTGTATGCTCATATTTGCTTTTGATAGCTCACTAGATACTCGGGGAAAGGAGACACAATGGTTGATGTATTCATAACATCAATTAATATCAAGTTTCCTTTTGCGCTGAAGGATGAGTCCACTTAATTGTATAATCTCCTTTTCTCTTTATTTTTTCCTTTATTTTTTTTCCTTTTCTTTTTCTGGAAATGAGAGAGGTTTGGGGCCGTTGGCTTGGTTGCAAGATGAAATTGAGGTTGAAGGGTACTACTCTGTGACAAGTCTTTGGCACTGAGGTAAACATAAACTGATATACATTTTTCTTTTGAGTATGCAATTTGGTTTGATCTTATATGTTCTGTTAGTGTACTGACATTGCAGGCAGTATATCCTTCTGCCCTGGAATGAAATACTACTTTAAGGTATTTGGTTATTTGCTTTATGGAAATATTTGCATGACTTCATATTCTCTTATTCAAGATATACCAAGATTCTTAGTTTAGTCTTTACAGCTAATGTAGATCCCCCTCCCCCCCCCCCCTAAATTGTGTATATATAGTACTGCTATTGCAAGCCTGCCTAGCAACTGACTGTCTCGACTCTACTGATTTTAGGACATATCGACAACTGATCATACCTTAGAAAGCTTGCTGCGAATTTATTTGTTCTTTTACCGAACAGTATGCATGAGCGTATCATGAAATGTTATCGAAACCATAATTGGCAGATGTGTTTTCGGCTGTCAGTCATATAAGATCTGCCACGGATTTTACAAGATAAATTTGCTTGTTGATATGTCACTGCTATTTCTTTGTGTACTTTGAAGTTATTCTTTTCCACTGTATACTTTGGTTCCGCTATCAGGTGCCGAATCTCTGTTCTGATCTAGAGGTTTTGTTTTTCAGAAGTGAAACTTGCTTTTGTGAGTCCTGTTGAGGTACTTAGCCTTGTCAAGGTTGATGCCTGGGTACCCTTTTTTAGTTTAGACATGCTTAGTGCAAATAAAATTGTGGCTACCCAAATAGAAAGAGGCGGTTTTTGCAATTAGCAAGGCAGGATCTCTGCATGTAAAAACAATCTAAACAATGCAGCAGAGAATTGTTTTCCCAATCTATTCAATTTTGAATACACTACACAGCTACTGGGTCTCACAATTTTTTTCCTTTGTTCTTCGTATGTATTTTCTTCGAATCGGAGTTTTTCACTGTTTATCAAAGAAATTCATGTACACTTGCAACTGCTTATATCTATGCATTCAATGTTCCTTTTTCCTCTTATTATTATACTTCCTTTTTGCCTATGGTTTCAAATCTCAAGTTAGCTCTAACAGCGAACAAAATTCTAAAACTCTAGGTGGACTTCAAGTTAGCTGATACAAAGTGTAAGTGGAACAATACCATTTGATTCAAACTCTAATGTGGGGCAGTGTTATTTATCTTCATTCTGATTCCTTATCAGTGGTTTCTCCATATGAAGATACTTTATCGTTCTTCCTGTTGGTCTTATCTGTGGTGATTGACATAAAGTTCAATTCATGATCCTCTTAATTACTAGTTACGCTTTAAAATTCTCTTCATCATGGTTTTAATACCAAAGAAATGTAGTACGAAGTTTGTGAAGTTTGTTACGCAATGCAAAAACGCTGCCCATGCAATCTGTTTTCTTATACTTGTATCATTTCCCTATTTTATTCTCTCGTTTAAGTAGAGAATAAATCCTATTAGCAGCATGAAATTCTAGTTTTACATTTTTATTTTTGCAGGTGGCTCAGATGAGATCACTGATTTTGATTGTGCAGAAAGAATCGTCTTTGAATTGGATGCTGTTCTTAATTTGGCAACTTATATTAAGTGTTCCAAATAATGCCGCCCAGGTGCGTTAACCAGTGTTCCTTCTAGACACGTTATAGTCGAATTATGTCGTAATGTTATTGCATCGTAGCATCGGAAAGTGACTTGGCCTATATTTTCACGCTCTATTAACAGCTAGCTACTTTTATTTTCATGTTCTTCAAAATAAATAGATGCAAAGAACAGAACCGATGTCATTCTTTTTTCAAAAAGTGTTTTATATGTTGGCTATATTCTGCTTCAAATTTATGTTTTGATTATATGTATGCAGCATGCATGTTGGACACCAACTCCATCCATAGGATACTTTAGCTTTCGGAATTGATATGATTTGTTCAAAGATTTGCTTCTGCATTGAGTTTGATTTGAAATGTATGCTATTTTTTATAGAAAGTTAGGATATCCCAGCAGTAATCCTGTCAATGACCGTCTCTATAGCATTAATGCATGGAAAAGACGCATGTTCTATTGATGAGTTTCGGGCCAATCAAATTGCCAAGTTATTTTCACACGTTTCAACATACTGGATGGATTGCCAACCTTTTCGATTTACAAAGAACAATATCGCAATCTGCCCATGCTCAACTATAGATATATATGAGAAGGTACCGAATCTCTAATTTATGATATCATGCATTGAATTTAAGGATAAGATATCAATTGATGGCATTTTTTACATAGCACTCAATCGACAAATTCAGAGGTTCCAAATGTCAAATTTGATATTAATAGCACCAACTATAAAAAATAATATGGATATTAAAGTGTTGGAAAGTTTATACTATTGGAAAATTTAAATTTGTGATCCAAATCATGTATTGTTATATATATATACATCATTTTTTGGCGATGTGCATCCCACAGTTCAAGTGGGCAAAAATCAAGGGAATACACATATACGTAAGTTTTCAGGCCACTTTGAGTGTCATCCAAGTGAATTTTGCAGGCTATATTACCTTAAATCAATAAACTGTAACCGAGTCAACCGAATTTCTGTACCTTCCAGATAGAATATTCGTCCACTGTCCGCTAATTGCTTTGACCAGCTTCTAAAACAAACAGAAGTCAGAAGACGAAATGGATAATGCTGTTTGGGCTCCTGCCGAAGTTGTCATCAAGGATCGAGAACGAGAGAAGAGCTGAGGCATCCTTTCCTTAATTCCCTTTTGGGGGTGGTTCATGCCCGTGCAAACGAGCACCGGCCGTGCATTTGATTGAACTGAAAAGTGTAGCAGGAAAGAGGGACGTTGCCTAGTCAGCCGTGGAGTTCACTTCGGCACCTGCCGTTTCGTAAGCTAGATGTTATGGGTTCCGACCTCAGGCGGAGGCGAGGACGGGAAAAGCGGACCAAGCTCTGAAGTGACTGCCTACGACAATTCATCGAGAGCGGCTCTCGGAGCAATCACATTTGAAATCGACGTATGGATAGTAGACTTCTTCAGAATAATCGAACGAGAATCGACGTTTTCAAACGCTGTAATGCTTGTTCTCACTGAGAAGGAAGGAATAGAAGAGCGAGAGAATGACTTAGGAAATAGCCTAAGCCCGACCTTACAAGCCTCGAGTAGTGTGTGTCAGGCTCAAATCCCCCTCTAGCCTGGAGCCAGCACTCCTAAAAAGAGGGACGCAAGACAAGATTTCTAATGCCAAGGAGGAGAATACCGCGATTGACTGACAGGTTTAAGGGCTTCGTTTCGTAGAGTTAGGGGTAAAGAGTGAGGCGGGGGAGGCCCGGTCGAGTGGTTCGTCGCTCGAAAGCTTATCAAAACCTTGATTTGCAGTCCAATTGGAAGAAAGGGTCTCTGGAGGATCGGTGGGAGCCCTGCCCCTCCGAACAAAAACCTGAGGCAGGAACTGGTGGATTCCACGTGGATTTTTTTTACTACATATTGTGCTTGTATTTTATAAAGAAATGTCCAGTGCTTTCTTTCATTGTCTATCTCGCCCGCGGCACGTTCGAGAGCGAGGGCCGTTAGTGAACGACATCGACCACGGCGTTTGAGGTTTCCTAGTTTGAGGGTGGCACAAGTTTCCAGGCAATGGAAGAAGGCACCCAGTCGTCTATAGAGAGATCAAACCACTCTTTCTTTTCCGGGTATAGGCTTAGATCAAAGCCCGTCACTCAACACAGAACTCCTCTAGGAAGTGACATATATATCATCATCGGTCATGTTGCATATTGTTGGGGATCGGTGCCCACGCTGCGAAGCCGCGGCTGAGGCGGAAGCGCAAAAAATTTACACGAGCACCAAACACCCGTAATCCAGGATACAATCCATACACCTGTTGGGGTTTCTAGCGTCCTGACCGTCGACCGCGGCCGTTGCGGAACGAAATTTTTTAGGGTTTAAAAAACTTGGCGCTAGAAACAACTACCTAGAATCGAAATCAAATATGAAACTAGCAACCTACAAAGATGTTAACTACTGAGATAGAAGTGTTATACTAAAAGATCCGTGTCCTGCAGTCTTCCTCCGTCGAAAATGATCCACTGGAGAGATGTGGTTCATGGCTCTAGCTCCACACAAAAAATCTAGTGGAGCAATTAGGGACTCTAGGTTGCTAATTTAGAGTGTCTAGGGATGTAGTGCGTTGTTCTAAGTGTATATCTATCTTTCTTCCACCCTTGATTCTCAACACGTGAGATAGTAGGATGAAAGATCAAGAAGAAGGAGGAGCTCAAGAAAGGCTAGTGAGGAGAGATGAGGCACAATGGTGACAATGATTTTTTTTCCAACAAATAACAACCAAGTGTTCATCCAACATCCAAAAAATGAGAGTATGATATGAAGCATGGTTTTGTAAAAACCATTTTCCAAATAAAATAAAGTATCCATATTTGAATAGTTTGCACAAATTTTCAATTCATTTGTCAACACTATTCAAGTATGGTTCTCACCATTCTCTCTTCACTGCCTTTACACCTCATTTTCCGTTTAAATTAATAAATAGATAAACTAAAATGAGGTGTCCACATTCTAGAGTGTTTTCCGTATAAATACGGATTACACTCAACTTTATATAAATACCCGTATTCGTATCAAAATACGAATACCCAAAGGGATAGAATAACACAAAGAACATAATACTAGAATATACATATCGAAATATATATACGTAAATTATTAAATCAATACCTGATTTAATAATCCGGCTCAATCCTAAGCCGGCTAGTATTATCAACCGTCCGATCGAAAATCCGGGTAACTAGTACAATCATTCGATTGGAACCCTGCACGTATCAAAAATACGGCTACTACACCATTTCGCCTGAACCAGGAAAACCCTCTGTGTGGCTCTAAAGACTCGACAGTACGCCGACAGCGAGTTACTGGATAAATCCATAACTACAAGCATGTCAGCGGCACTAGCTATACGTAACGGCTACTCAGGTACCTGTTGAAAAGGAAGGCCGACAAGCAAACTCATCTGGATCCCTACTGAGCCTATCTGTGACAATCTCCGTACAGTCCGGTCTCTTCGTTTAAGAGTATCGCAAATCGGGTCTAGGGGGTGGATAAAGTCAGACCCCTAATAACACGATATTTCGTGTCGGTGTGAAGCTCATCACCTACTGAGAAACTACTGATCCAAATCAGTAATTCTCGTCCATCTTGACCAAGGATTTCTGGTGATGGCCACCTGTGCACAGCGTAACATCAACCCCTAATACTGAGAGAGACGAATCCCCGACGATCCGCTCACTGACTAAAACCTGTTTGCACGACTCTTTTGACCCGTGGTATGGTAGTAATCAAAGCACAGTGGGAACTCACACGAGATATATGACGATCTCAGGTTGAAGGACTAACATGTACTCATGTCACCTGAGAACTGCTATCTGACAATAGGTATAATACCAACTAGCATGTTATTGGCGGATTCGTCCAGTGTACTCATCCCCAGTGAGCACATGTATACGATTTTAGGTGCGAAAGACCAATGGCTGTGGGACCAACCATCGCCCCTCGTCGGGGTCTAGAAATATATACACCAGTCTACTCTGGAATATCGATGCCCAATCTCGATCTCCTACGACTAGGGACATTTAAGGATGTGCTTATGGACTACCCAGCCCCCACATGTATGATCGCCATCATAACGCTGGTAGTTAAGAAAGAATCCTTTGGGCTCTATCAACATGTAATAATGATTTATAATATCATATAACACATGTACATGATGATAAAGACAAACCAGATAGCATACTATCATTTTGAGTAAGAATGTTATACCCATATAGGTCCTCCCTCAATCATCACAATCGCGTACCTGCGATTACAATAATTGACTTAAGAGCACTATATCCAACAACACCTAAACTGGCAGACTAAAATATACAAAGGGTATGAAACTACAACCTTCAACGCGCGCCCACCCAATTATGGAAGACCCCTTCAAACTCGTAGCCGCCGGGATTGCGCTTGAAAGTCGACCACCCTCACCGAAGAAGATCCACCCAAGGGAAACTGGAAGAAGCTCCGACTGACGATCCAAATTTGCTAAGGATGGATGATGGGTAATGTAGGAATTTTTCACTGAACTTTTTCTCTCTAAACCATGCTCAAGAAAGAGCAAGAAGAAGAAATAGAAGAGGGGTGAGGAAAAAAATGGCCAAGTCTTGAGCCATGAAGCATGAACTCAAGTGTAGAATGAATATCTAAAAGCAAGCGTAGAAAAGATGGCTTCCATACTCCACCACGGTCCAATAAATGCACATCATTAAATGATCAACATTAAAACCATAGCCATACCTCTCTACATGCTCACACATGCTTCATGCCACCTCACCTCCACCTCATTTTCCATTTGATTTTCCTAAATAGAAAAACAAATACGAGGTTTCCATCTTCTAGAAGCATTCCCGTATAAATACGGAATACTTCATCCGGTATATGTATCACTATATATACGCGTATCCGTATAAAAATACGAATAGCACCAAAGAAAGAAAATGAATAGTGAACAATAATACTAAAATATATGTATCAAAATATATATATAAATTATTAAATCAAAACCTGATTTAATAATCCGGCTTAATCCTAAACCGACTAGTATTATCAACCGCCCGATTAAAGTCTGTATATCCCATACACGTATTTAATCGGATCTCTGCACGTACCAACGTACGGCTCCTACATCTATCGCCTGGACCAGGAAAACCCTCTGTGTGGGACTCTAAAGACTCGACAATACGCTGGCAGTGGGTTTAACCATAAGCACGTCAGTGGCACTAGCTGTACGTAACGGCTCCCTTGCCGAAAGGAGGTCGACAATCAAGTACGTGCTTACCCTACTGAGCCTGAATATGACAATCTCTGTACAATCCGGTCTCTTCGTCAAAGAGTATCACATATCAGGTCTAAGGGTGGATAACATCAGACCCCTACCAACCCGATAAGTCGTGTCCGAGTCAAGCCCATCACCAACAGAGATACTACTGATCAACTATCAGTAAATCTCATCCACCGTGGCCACGAATTTCTGGTGATAGCCAACTTAGCACAGCGCGGCATCGACTCCTAATATCAGGATTGACGAATCCCTGACAATCGACCACTGCCTCCATGTGGCTCGGGACTGTACCCAACTAAAACCTGTTTGCACGACTCCTTTAAGCCGTTGTAGGGTAATAATCAAAGTACAGTGGAACTCATACGAGACAAATGACGATCTCAGGTCAAAAGACTAATATGTACTCATGCCACCTGAGAACTTCTATCTGACGATAGATATAATACTATTTAGAAGTTCTCGGCGAGTCTGTCCGGTGTACTCACCTCTAGTGAGCACCTGTATATTATCATAGGTGACACAACACCAATGGCTTGTGAGACCGGCCACCGTCCCTGGTCGGGGTCTAGAAACGTATACACTAGTCTACTCCGGAATATCGATGCCCAGTCTCGATACTCCCACGATGTGTTTATGGACAACCCGGCTCCCATATATATGATCGCCATCATAATGCCGGTTGTCAAGCAACAATCCTACGGGCTTCATCAACGATGAAGACAAACCAGATAGCATACTATCATCTCGAGTAAGACTGTTATACCTGTCTAGATCCTCTCTCAATTATCATAATCGCCTACTTGCAATCATAATAATTACCTTGAGAGCACTATATCCAACAATCTCCTACTTACACTTAAGGCCAATTATTGCGGTATCGCGTACCCGCTGCTCATGTGTTACCGAATACCCAACTTCTCTACTAATCAGTTTCGAAAACCATATTTGTGAAACTTAATTTGTTCGAGAAATAGCCTTAGTGAGTGGATCCGCTACAATGTTCCAACTTCATCTCTCTATATCTCAACTTTGCGGAGATCGACAATCTCCCAAAATGAGTGATACCCCACCTCAAGAATTTGTCTGGATACTTGATGGGACCAAGTTCATAAATAAACAACTCCATCCAACAAACTTCTCAGGATGTATCCTTGGTTGAGTCATAACCAGTATTCTGCACCATGATTAGCTCAGTATCCCTATTGGAACATTATCCAATATACTGATTCTTAGAAAAGGCTAAACTCAAAATTCTGACAGCATTTCTGTCATCCAGCTCACCTTAGAAGCCTGAACCGATAACCGCCTCCCAAAGAAGGCTGTTGTTACCCTACCAAGAACATTCTCTTATATTCTTTACTGCTTCCCAATATTTCTCCAAAATTAGATTAATATCTGCTTGCTACAGCAAGTGTATAAGCAACATCTGGTTTTGTACAAGATATTGCATGATTGACTCAATTGCCTAAGCAAATGATATGTCATTCATGCCAATTCCTCTCCTCATCAGTCTAGAAGACTTCTCTTAAGAGAGGGCGACTCCATCACCTGTGGGTACACCACCACGCCAGGAGTTGTCCATTCTAAAATACTTTTAGAATGCTGTCCAATTACCCGATTGGGAAACTTCCCAAATTTAGGTCTAAAACCAGAATCCCTCATACATTATCCATCTGGTTTTATACAAGATATTGCATGATTATCTCAATTGCCTAAGCAAATGATATGTCATTCATACTAGTCTCTCTCTTCATCAGTCTAGAAAATATCTCTTTAGAAAGGGTAACTCCATCACATGCGGGTACACCACTATGCCAGGAGTCGTCCATTCTAAAATACTTTTAGAATGTTCTCTAAGTACCCAATTTAGGAAACTTCCCAAATCTAGATCTAATCACCAGAATTCCTGATATACTATCCATATCCAACGTGGAGAAAACACTATGTGATAACCAAAGTTTGACTGATTGTAGTATAAGAATATCACTTCTTATTTGGAGTATGTCATCCAAATTTAGGACAATACTCCCTAATTCTTTCATACTAGGTTTATCTTTTATTTTGATGAAGTCAATCACCTTGACTGTCATATTAAAACAGATGATCCGTCTCCGCTATTCATGCTTTAGTCTATGAATAGACATAAGCAACTTGCACACCTTCCGCTACTCCCACTGACTACGATAACCCTCCGGCAGAGTCATATACGCGTACACTTCTAAAGTCCTATTTGGAAAAACGTTATAGTCATCCACCTACCAGATATCATAGCCAAAAACTGTATCAGCGTCAAGTCATATCCATATGGACTTTAGTGTAGACGCTGAAGTAAAATTCACATCACAATCTACAACGGGTATTTGATGAAAACTCTTTATAACAAGTAGTACCTTTCCATTTGCACAGATCTCGAAAGATCTTCTTGCTCCTTATGGGTTTTGCCCCTTCTGGAGCACCCAACAAAGTCCAAAATCCATAATTTGCTGAAGTACGTGGAGTCCATCTTGGGTACGAAATATCTGGTCACATGGAAGCTATCACTTCCTATAACCTGCTGATAACAAATAGGGGGAATAGCAGTGCCAAGCCATATCTGTATGGATTTCAGTATAGACACTGAAATAAGAGTCTCATCACAATCCACAACGGGTATTTGATGAAAACTCTTTACAACAAGTCTAGCATTATTAGGTTGGTACCTTTCCAACTGCATAGATCCCGAAAGATCTACTTGCTCCTAATGGGTTTCACCCTTTCAGGAGTACCCAGCAAAGTCCAAAATCCATAATTTGTTGAAGTGCATGGAGTCCATCTTGAATATGAAGTATTTGGTCACTTGGAAGTTACAACTTCCCATAACCTGCTGACAACTGGTAGGACCATTATCACCATGATGCTGACCGCCCTGTCACCGTCTACGAGAAAACCGAAGTATCTCTCGGGTGTCTGATGTCACCTACTAAAATTTGCGGAGTGACTAATGGTTTATCAAGTCCAACTGAATCCTTAGGTTCTGCTAAATTTTCGGTAATTGTTTGTGGTTCTGGAATTACTTCTAATTCTACCATACTCCCACTGGTTTCCTTTTTCAAAAAAAATCCTTTTATAAAAAAGGTGGCGAGTCAAGAACAATGTAACTATTGATCTTGAAAATGGCAGAAAACAAAATCCTCGTGAATGTTTGGGATAATCCACAAACTGCCATTACCGAAGCATGCCATGAGTTTATCCGGATTCTGCATTTAAACAGAAACCGGATAACTCCATATCTTAACAACCTAAAAATATACAACCATTCTATGTTCAAATAGAATCAAGACACCAATTTAGATGGAACCAGATTAAAAAATCATGCAGTTGTTTTCAGTGCATATCTCCTAATGGATAAAGGCCAATACATCATTACTCATCATGGAGCGCATCTACGGATGAGTAACCTGCGAGAGAATCAAGTTCTCAATACTATGATTGAATACCTAGCATAAGTATCTACATTTTCGATCATCTCGAAAAATCCTGATACCTCCCACGTATGGTTCTCTACTTTATTCTTATACCAATAAACTTCACAAATCTTTGGACCTTGCATTACAACGAATGCGTATCTAAAATCAGAGAACTCATAGGTAAACCTGAATGAAGTAAGAGTACCAACCCCTTATCCTAGGCACCGGAAAACATACATTTTCATGTATAAGTCTCAAGAGTATACTAACTCAAATTCTGTGTTTTGTAAATTGAAAACTGTATCTTGGTTAAGAATGTCTTACATCGTTATTCAATGCATCTTATCTTATCCTCAACTGATAAAGGTAAATGTTTATAACACAATTTTCAAAATGTATATCTCACTTTATAAAATAAAGGTACAGATATTTCATTTAAAATTTGGTGCATAACAACGGTTATTCGAGACCAAATATTTGCTGTTAAGAAAAACCAGACGATTTAATCCAATATCATCAATTGCAACGAATTCCAATATTGAGGATCAAATCGCCCATTTCCCAATATTCTACTCCTACTCAGTATCCGTAACACCGTACAGATGTGAGATCTAAATCTGGCAAATATATACCTTGGAGCATAGTCATATAATTCGCAAATTATTCGCCGAATTTGCGAATAATTCGCGAATTATTCGCGAATTATGTGAAAAAACAGCGAATAATTCAAAAAACAGCAAATAATTCACAAAATCAAAACCCAGCGTCTCATATATTAATTTCCTGCTCGAAATCCTTCCCGAACACTTACCGAATCTTTCCCGAATACCAGCCGATTTTTTCCGAATAGTTCTCCTAATTCGAATTTTCGACCTCGCAGAATTATACCCGAACGACGAATTTGTGACTACGCCTTGGAGTTAGAATTAATTGGGAAAACGGTTCTCTTTTACAAATACACAGAAGATTTGAAACATGAAAATGTTTCATAGGGGATGGCCAGGTATTCCTAGTAATGCCTGTTCCCGCCAATTTTTTTGGCTAAGAGCTATTTGTTCCCTTATAAAAAAAAGGGGAGAGGAAAGAAAGAGGAAAATAATCCTCATAGTTTGGCATTACGTGTTAAACACGTGGGCGTTTATATGCAAAGCATATAAGCGCTGAAAACAAACAACTTAATGTCAAACTGGCCTCACCTGTTAAACACGTGAGCGCTCATATGCAAAGCATATGAGCGCTGAGTAAAATAAACTTAAAGGCCAAACTGGCCTAAACACGTGAGCGCTCATATGCAAAACATATGAGCGCTGAACATAAATAATCGAAGGCCAAACATGCCTCACGTGTTAAATATGTGAGCGCTCATATACAAGCGCTGAAAATAAACAGGCTGAAATCCACACTAGGGGTCACGTGTTAAACATGTGAGTTCTCTTGCCGTTTTCTTTGGCAGGGCTCACATGCAAAACATGTGAGCGCCCAATTTAAAATGCTCACATCTGATAGAATTAAATTCTATGTGATAGAATTAAATTCTATTTGGGAAATATTTTCCCTGATCTTTCTAATATGGAAATATCTTTCTCTAACAGAAAATCTTGAATTTAAAATCCAATGGTGATAAAATATCACCAATTAAACCATCTGATAGAATTAAATTCTATGTGAGAAATATTTCCCTGATCTTTCTCAAACTAGAAAAGATCTTCTATGTTAAACAGAGGACCCGTGGATCAAAAGATCCAACGGTGATTATAAAATCAACCGTGATTATAAAATCAACCGTGATTTTATAATCACCGTTGGATCTTTGATTCACGGGTCCTCTGTTTAACAGAGAAGATTTTTCTAATTTGAGAAAGATCAGGAAAATATTTCCCACATAGAATTTAATTCTATCAGATGGTTTAATTGGTGATATTTTATCACCATTAGATTTTAAATTCAAGATTTTCTGTTAGAGAAAGATCTTTCCATATTAAAAAGATCAGGGAAAATATTTCCCAAATAGAATTTAATCCTATCAGATGTGAGCATTTTAAATTGGGACGCTCACATGCTTTGCATGTGGGCGCTGCCAAAGAAAGCGGCAAGAGAACTCACATGTTTAACACGTGACCCATAGTGTGGGTTTCAGCCTGTTTATTTTCAACGCTTGCATATGAGCGCTCATGTGTTTAACATGTGAGGCATGTTTGGACTTTGGTTATTTATGTTCAGCGCTCATATGTTTTGCATATGAGCGCTCACGTGTTTAGGCCAGTTTGGCCTTTAGGTTTATTTTACTCGGTGCTCATATGCTTTGCATATGAGCGCTCACGTGTTTAACACGTGAGGCCAGTTTGGCCCTAAGTTATTTGTTTTCAGTACTTATATACTTTGCATATAAGCGCCCACGTGTTTATCACGTAATGCCAAATTATGAGGATTCTTTTCCTCTTTCATTTATCTCTCCCTTTTTTATAAGGGAACAAATAGCTCTTAGCCAAAAAAAATTGGCGAGAACAGGCATTACTTGGAATATCTGGCCATTCCCTATGAAACATTTTCATGTTTCAGATCTTCTGTGTATTTGTAAAAGAGAATTGTTTTTCCAATTAATTCTAACTCCAAGGTATGTATTTACTAGATTTGGATCTCACATCTGTATGATTTACAGATGCTGAGTATGAGTAGAATATTAGGAAATGGACGATTTGATCCTCAATATTGGAATTCGTTGCAATTGGTGATATTGGATTAAATCGTCTGGTTTTGCTTAACGGTAAATATTTGGTCTCGAATAACCGTTGTTATGAACCAAATTTTAAAATGAAATATCTGTACCTTTTTTTTTAAAGTGAGATATACATTTTGAAAATTGTGTTATAAACATTTACCTTTATCAGTTGAGGATAAGATAAAGCGCATTGAATAACAGTGTAAGACATTCTTAACCAAGATACAGTTTTCAATTTACAATACACAGAATTTGAGCTAGTATATTCTTGAGACTTATACATGAAAATGTATGTTTTCCAGTGCCCTTTGGGACAAGGGGTTGGTACTCTTACTTCATTCAAGTTTACCTATGAACTATCGATCGTCTGATAAAATAAAATTCTATCTTAGGAAAATATTTTCCTAATCTTGTTAAACTAACAGGATATTCATATAACAGGATTAAATTCTATGTTAGGAAAATACATTCGTAATCTTGTTAAACTAACAAGCTATTCATATGATAGAACAAAATTCTAATCTTGTTAAACTAATAAGATATTCATATGATAGAACAAAATTCTAATATTGTTAAACTAACAAGATATTCATAGGATAGAACAAAATTCTAATCTTGTTAAACTAATAAGATATCCATATGATAGAATTAAATTCTATATTAGAAAATATTTTCCTAATTTTATTAAACTAACAAGATATCTATATGATATAATAAAATTCTAATCTTGTTAAACTAACAAGATATTCATATGATAGAATAAAATTCTATCTCATGAAAATATTTCCTAATCTTATTAAACAAATAAGAAATCTTCTCTGTTAAATAGAGAGCCTTTGGATTAAAAATCTAACGATGAATAAAATTCACCGATTGATCTAAAAGATCATTTTGATTGATCATGAAATCAATCATGATCTCTCAATAAGAGATTTTCTCAACAAATTGATTTTTCGGTTCTCCCATAAATATGATCAAAGAGATTATTCAAGGAGAACAAGGAGATGAGGAAAAAAGGAGAGACAGACACAGAGATACACATAGAGGCATAGAGAGACACCACAGAGAGACCACAAATAGAAGGAACCCTCTATAAGCTTCTGCAAAAATATAGTAAGCTCTCAAAAAGGATAGAGAATTCAATTCTCAAAGAAGAAGATCTTCCTTCTCAAAACCCTAGGTAAAGAAAAGAGATCAAAATATCTTTTTTTACATATCATATCATATCTAAGAGTTGAATCCTTTTAAAAGAACTTAGTTCTTTCTCTGGATCTGAGATCCACAAAACAAGTCTTCCATAAGTTGAGAATTTAATTCTCATCGGGAAGATCTTGTTCTTGAGAATCAAATATTTAAGGAAGAACAAATTTAAAGAGAAAGAAGATGGAGTCCATAATACTCCAGGAACTCAGTTCCTTCAAATCAAGAACTTAGTTCTTTAAAAACTCAACCCGAGATCCTAAAAAAAATAGTGATTTTGGCGAGCGTTAATGGTCAAAATACCATTGACAGAGGTTTAATCTTTCTGAAAACATCAACTGAGATTAAATCTCTATATAAAAAAAAGAAGACTAGCGCCTCACGTGCTTCCCACGTGGGCACCCTCTTAACGCCGCCTAGCGCCTCACGTGAAAAACACGTGGGCGCCTAAAACAGAAGGCCAGCGCCTCACGTGAAACACATATGGGCGCTGAATAAAAGTGCTTAGTACTCCATATACAGCCGAAGACAGCTAAGTGCTTAGCACTGATTGGGCAGCGCCCAGCGCCTCACGTGGGCACCATATAAAAAGTGTTTAACACTCCATATACAGCTGAAGACAGCTAAGTGCTTAGCACTGATTGGGCAGCGCCTCACATGCTCCTCATGTGAACGCCATATAAAAAGTGCTTAGCACTTCATATACAGCCAAAATGGTTGAGTGCTTAGCATTAATTGGGCAGAGCCCAACGCCGCACGTGCACCTCACGTGGACGCTGTTGGGGTAAAAATTTACACCCCGTTGACCGAGTCAAAGTCAAGGTCAACCCCCAAGCTAGGTGGGCCCAAGCCCAGGTCAAGCGGGCCCATGCCCAAGTCGAGCCCGCGGCCAGCCTCCCCATGCCAACAACAAAATCATGTGATAAATAATTTTTATGTAATTTTTTATACATGAATGTATGCAAAATGGGCATAAAGCCAATATTTTGTAAGCCCGTGGCTTATGTGCAAAAATGAAATGGCACATGAGCCATGAGATGGCTAAAATGCCATTTTTGCAAAGCCCAAGGGGCTATATGTAAATATGTAAGCCTATATAAGGCAACATGATGAATAAAAAAAGGGGACAACTTTTTCTCTCTCTAAAAACTTTCCAGATCTGAGATCTTTCCTTATTCTTCAAGGTTCCAAAACCTTCTTATTTCTCTTGAATTAAATCAAGAGTTTTACTCTTCTTTTCATAAAACAAATTAGTTTTTCACCACAAAACCCACAAAGGGAAACTTGGATCTATCATTAGATCTCAAAAAGAAGAGATTTTTAGATCTCACATTTCTTGAGCCGGCCAACAGAGGAGGAAGAAGAAGAACCCATTTCCCCAACCAAAACATTTTCCTTTTTTTTCAGGAGTTTAACTCCACTAATTTCTCTTTCGAGAGTTTCTGGGGCTAAAAGCCCTCCTTTCCTCGCCGGCGCGCTAGCGCTCGAGCGCAAAGCACCTGCGTGCCGACACGTGGCGCGTTTGCGCTCCAGCGCACTGCGTGCGAGCGCAAAGCGCCCACGTGCCGACACGTGGCGCGCGCGCTTGCACACCAGCGCGCAGCGCTCATGCGCAAATTGCGCTCCAGCGCGCAGCGCTCATGCGCAAAGCGCCCACGTGCCGACACGTCGCGCGCGCTTGCGCTCCTGCGCGCAGCGCTCATGCGCAAAGCGCCCACGTGCCGACACGTGGCGCGCTTGCGCCTGAGCGCACAGCACCTAAGCGCACAGCGCTCAAGGCGCTGGCCCCACGCATCCCTTGGATGCATTTTCCCCCTCTTTTTGTGTACATACATACATATATATATATATGTATACAAATTTATACACACACGTACTCCACGACACTGTCCCTGTTAGAAAAAAATTTCTAACGGGGCGCTGCCCCGCCCCCGTAAGGGGGCTGCTAGCCCCCTTGACCCCCAGCCCGCTATCCGGGTAGCGGGACCCCCGTAAAAACTCTGCGTGGCTCCCGATATATCCAAAACCCCCTTTCAAAACAAAACATATATACACTGCACATTGAGTTCGCATGACCAGTTTAACCCGTTAATCGGAGGTTCCCTCGCCCCAAAGGCGAGGGGTAATTAACGGCAGCTTAGTCTGCGGCTGCCGGAGATTCGGATCCCCACAATCATTAAACCCCGGCCTACCCTAGGCAGGGGGAATCTGTAGTACGCCTGAGACACGTGCGCGTATTCCCATCTCAATGGGGTGACGAAAAACACCCTACAGATTCTGGCACGCCCGGTGGGACGAATCTCTCCTCCCATATTTCGGGTTAAACGTTCATGCGAACTCAATAAATATACATACCTGTATTTATACTAAAAATAATGCTTTTTCATGCAGATTTTCAAGCAATCACCTTCCGACGATGTCTTCGATGATGAACTCATCTCCCGTCTCCTACACGATGAGGATAGACTCTAGGACGGTCCTTCCAGCCAGTCTCGGGCGACAATGGGAGGAGCCGCTGCTACCATTCGGCTCTATCATGTTCATGCCAGTTGGCGCCATCCCGGCTCCTCAAGCCCCAGTGACAGACAGACCGGTCTCGAAAGGCAAGAGGCCAAATGTGGTGGTCGCGAGGGCACCTCAGCCCAAGCGCAAGTCCGTTTCCGAACGACTCTCCATGGCCCCAGCTGGGGGCAAGGCCATCAGCACCAACAAAGCGACAGGGCGTCTCGCGCAAGCTCCGGTGGTGCCCCTGATAACTGCTCGATCGGGTGTTTTCTCTAAGCTCCCCGCTGATCAACTCACAATGGCTTCCCGGATAGCGGATGCCCGCCAAGCTTTCAAAATCGAGAAGCTGAGGGAGAAAAGGCTCAGATATAGAGCCAACAAAAGGGCTAGGGCTACTACCAGGCTAAACCTCATGAGGTTCGAAGAACAGGGTTACCCCGCCAAAGATGAGGGGATGGCTGAATGTGTTATCCATACTGTCTACGTGGTGGGCACGCGCAGCAAGAGCAAGGACGGGGCCACCACATCTCAAATCCAATCTGGCTTGAATGTGGTTGCCACTTCCCAAGAACAGCCGCCTCCGCTGGATGATGAAAACCCTCTCGATGAGGCTGATAGGCAGAGAGAGCCCTCAATTCATGAAGAGTCAGGCTCGGAAAGCGAAGATGAGCCAACTTTCCGTCCTAAGACCGCAGAGCAGCAACTTCTCCAAGAGCTCCGAAAACAGCTCAGAAGCAAAGATAAGGAGATGGCCAAGCTCTACTCAAAGATCGACGACTTGACAAATGTCGTCTTACGGCTTACGGCCCAACTTGCCTCTCAGCCGCCCAATCAAGCACAGGGCTCAGCTCATGAACCGGGAAACGATGTCCCGAGACAGCCGACGCCCGTTCCCTCAAATCCAAAAGTGGGCGGACCGCATGAAAATCAGTCGCATCCTATCTCGGGAAATGTCTTGGCTACCGATAACAGTAGCCCGCTAACTCAAGATCAAATCATGGATTTGGTTGCCAGCAAAGTCAAAACATTGGTGGCCGAAGCCGAAGCGCAAAAAGATATCGGCAGTAGTGGGAGACCATATCCTGCTCAGTATGATCTGGTAGAATTTCCTAGCGGCTATGTCATCCCTAAATTCGGAAGATTCGATGGGACGGGAAATGCGAATCAACACATCGCCCACTTCAAAGCCTCTTGCGGGAATACTGGGGGCAACGATGCGCTTCTCCTCCGCCAGTTCGTTAATAGCTTGACCGATATTGCTTTCGACTGGTACGCAAGCATACCGGATGGCTCCGTTACTACTTTCGTCCAAATGGAATCTTTGTTTCGACAAAGGTTCATGAGCGTCAGCGATAAGATCACCATTGCCGAGCTCGTAAGGACCAAGCCCAAGAGCAACGAAAGCAACACGGATTTTATAACCCGATGGCGCAATCTCTCCGTCAAATGCGAACCGCCGATAGAGCAGGACCAATCTGTCAGTCTCCTCGTGGGAAATCTCAACAATTGGATGGCCCCGTTTCTATGCACCGCGGGTCTCAAAACATTCCAAGAGCTGACCAGGAAGGTTTAGATGCTGGAGCGCTCAAAGCAGGAGTCCTCCTCTGACTCCCAAAATAACAATAGGTCCTGGAGAAACCGAAAGGACGATAATCGCAAAGGCGGAAACTCCGATGATTCTGAATCTTTCAACACTTCGGCTAACCGAAATAAGCAAGGGTTGAGCGGGCCTAGCGCTAACCAGCCCCGGAAGCCAATGTTCGGAGAGGGGGGAGAATCTCCACTAAAAGAGAAGCTGGATAAGGTCTATTCCTTCAGAAGGGACAAAATCCGTAAAATATTTAAAGATGCCCTGAAGAACGGTCTACAACTGCCAGAGTCAAAAAGACCGTAGGAAGCGAATAGGACCGACGACCCCAAATACTGCCCCTATCACAAAGTGATAGGTCATGCCATTGAGGACTGCTTCGTCTTCAAAGATTGGGTCGAAAAGCAATACAAGGCAGGAGCGATAGAACTGTCTAAAGGCGTGTTAGTAAACAGTCAAGATGTGACCGCCAATTTCATACAAATGGAGACCGAAGTTCTTCGTGAAACTAATTCTCTCAGACATCTGCCTTTCTCTGAACACAGTCGACCACCACGTCATTAAACTGGGAACAATCGACCACCACGTCGTTAAACTGGGAACAATCGACCACCACGTCGTTAAACTGGGAATGTAAAAAAAATGTGTGTATATAAAAAAAATGTGTAAATAAAAGAAAAATAAAGAAAAGCCGAAATGATGGGGCAACTCGCAATAAAAATCAGCGAGTGAAAATAAAAATGAAAATAAAGCCGAAATGATGGGGCAACCGCGAATAAATAGCCGAAATGATAGGGCAATCGCGACCTTCGCGATAAGAAAAGCTGAAATGATAGAGCAATCGCGGTAAAACAAAAAAAACACAAAACAAAAAAAGTGGCGAATGATGAGTCGCTCCTGGTACCATATTCCAGTGCAGCGATGCAGACGCCAACCAAAATCCAATTTCCCGAAATTCTTCCGGCCCTACGGTTAGTCCCCAAATTGACTACCGTATACAATCCACGGGCTCAAATAATTCTCATCATACCCATATCCCACCACAATCACCAGTTACATGGCTGGTTCCGTCTTTGGAATTATGCTCCATTGAGAAGACCCACTCATGTGTCCTCACGATACATGAGGAGAACAAACCTTTGTGGGATCCTTACGACTCACAAAGGGAAAACACACTTAGGAGTCCTCACGACTCCTAAGAAGAAAATACACCTGCGGGATCCTTACGACTCGTAGGGAGAAAATGCTTTATGGGACCCTCACGGCCCATAAAATTGAAAAGTCGTAGGGGATAGGGATCTAAACCTGTCTCCTAAGCCATCGCTCCCCAATCCCCAAGTGGCGAATGATGTGTCGCTCCTGGTACCATATTCCAGTGTAGCGATACAGACGCCAACCAAATTCCAAACGCAAATCCCAATGGCGAATGATGAGTCGCTCCTGGTACCATATTCCAGTGTAGCGATGCAGACGCCAACCAAATTCCAAATCCCAACGGCGAATGATGAGTTTCTCCTGGTACCATATTCCAGTGCAGCGATGCAGACGCCAACGAAGTCCTGAAATTTTTCCGACCCTACGGTCTGGATCATACATCCTGCAAAACCGTATACAATCCACGAGCGTAAAACGATCCCAATCTCTTCCAAGTCCTACCGGTGAGACCACATTCAAAGTCCCACCAAAAATAAAAATAAAAAAATAAAAAATAAAAAAAGGTATGTCCACAAGCAAAAGGGGCACGGATGAAAACCCGAAAGGGCTCCGTGAGTAAAAACAGCAGGACTGCCGGCGAGTTTGTGAAAACCCGAAAGGGCGCAAACTCGTGAAAAAGAGATGAAATGCACTCATAAAGTCCTCTCGACTTTGTGAGGAGAAATTTCCCGCGTGAGATCCTTACGACTCACAAAGGAGAAACACACTTAGGAGTCCTCACGACTCCTAAGGAGAAAATACACCTACGGGATCCTTACGACCCGTAGGAAGAAAATACTTTGTGAGACCCTTACGGCTCACAAAGTTGAAAAGCCTTAGGCGATAGGGACCTAAAACCTGTCTCCTATGCCATCGTTTCCTAATAAGCAAACGCAAATGATGATTCGCTCCTGGTACTATATTCCAGTGTAGCGATGTTGATGCCAAACAAAAAAAAAAACAATCCCAAAATCCTCTCATGACAAATGATGATTCGCTCCTGGTACCATATTCCAGTGTAGCGATGCTGATGCCAACCCAAATCAAATCAAACCAACAACCTCTACGGCGGAATCATGCTACGTTCCAAAATTTACCCCGTGTCGAAATCATGTTTCGCCTCGAGATATCTACCTTCCCTGCCAGAATTATGCTCCGCCTCGGAATTAAATCAACCAACAAGCTCTGTGTCGGAATTATGCTTCGTCTCAGAATACACCCCGTGTCGAAATGATGCTTCGCCTCGGTGTACCTGCCTTCCCTGTCGAAATTATGCTTCGTCTTGGAATCAAGTCAGCCAACAAGCTCTGCGCCGGAATCATGCTCCGTCTCAGAATATACCCCGTGTTGAAATCATGCTTCGCCTCGGAATATTTGCCTCCCTTGTCGGAATTATACTTCGCCTAGGAATCTACCTCTGCGTCGAAATCATGCTTCGGTCAGAATGTCTGCCGATCATCGGAATGATGCTCTGATCCCCTGGAATCATGCTCCGCTCATCGGAACGATGCTCCGATCTCTGGAATTATGCTCCGAATCCTGGAATTATGCTCCGCTCTTCGGAATGATGCTCCGAACCCTGGAATTATGCTCCGCCCTTCGGAATGATGCTCCGAATCCTGGAATCATGCTCCGACCATCGGAACGATGCTCCGATCTCTGGAATTATGCTCCGCTCTTCGGAATGATGCTCCGATCCCCTGGAATCATGCTCCGCTCATCGGAATGATGCTCCGATCCCTGGAATGATGCTCCGATCCTTGGAATCATGCTCCGCACTTTGGAATGATACTCCGAACCCTGGAATCATGCTCCGCTCATCGGAATGATGCTCCGATCCCCTGGAATCATACTCCGCTCTTCGGAATGATGCTCCGATTCCTGGAATTATGCTCTGCTCTTCGGAAAGATGCTTCGAACTCTGGAATCATGCTCCGCTCATCGGAATGATGCTCCGATCCTTGGAATCATGCTCTGCACTTTGGAATGATACTCCGAACCCTGGAATCATGCTCCGCTCATCGGAATGATGCTCCGATCCCCTGGAATCATGCTCCGCTCTTCGGAATGATGCTCCGAATCCTGGAATTATGCTCCGCTCTTCGGAAAGATGCTTCGAACTCTGGAATCATGCTCCGCTCATCGGAATGATGCTCCGATCCTTGGAATCATGCTCCGCACTTTGGAATGATGCTCCGAACCCTGGAATCATGCTCCGCTCATCGGAATGATGCTCCGATCCTCTGGAATTATGCTCCGCCCTTCGGAATGATGCTCCGATCCCCTGGAATCATGCTCCGCTCATCGGAATGATGCTCCGATCCCTGGAATCATGCTCCGCTCATCGGAACGATGCTCCGATCTCTGGAATTATGCTCCGCCCTTCGGAATGATGCTCCGAATCCTGGAATCATGCTCCGATCATCGGAACGATGCTCCGATCTCTGGAATTATGCTCCGCCCATCAGAACGATGCTCCGATCTCTGGAATTATGCTCTGCTCTTCGGAAAGATGCTTCGAACTCTGGAATCATGCTCCGCTCATCGGAATGATGCTCCGATCCTTGGAATCATGCTCCGCACTTTGGAATGATACTCCGAACCCTGGAATCATGCTCCGCTCATCGGAATGATGCTCCGATCCCTTGGAATCATGCTCCGCTCTTCGGAATGATGCTCCGAATCCTGGAATTATGCTCCGCTCTTCGGAAAGATGCTTCGAACTCTGGAATCATGCTCCGCTCATCGGAATGATGCTCCGATCCTTGGAATCATGCTCCGCACTTTGGAATGATGCTCCGAACCCTGGAATCATGCTCCGCTCATCGGAATGATGCTCCGATCCCCTGGAATCATGCTCCGCTCTTCGGAATGATGCTCCGAATCCTGGAATGATGCTCTACTCTACGGAATGATGCTCCGAATCCTGGAATTATGCTCCGCTCTTCGGAATGATGCTCCGAACCCTGGAATCATGCTCCGCTCCCCTGGAATCATGCTTCGCTCATCGGAATGATGCTCCGATCCCCGGGAATCATGCTCCCCGAGGGATACTCCGACCCCGGAATTATGCTCCGCGAATCAGAATGATGCTCCGATCCCCGGGAATCATGCTCCCCGGGATGATGCTTCGCCACCGGAATGATGTTCCACCTCGAAGTTCAGCTTCAAGATCCATCAATTTCATGCACACAACTCAAATGTGCAGTGTGCATTTATTGATGGGGGGCACTTTGTTGGGGTAAAAATTTACACCCCGTTGACCGAGTCAAAGTCAAGGTCAACCCCCAAGCTAGGTGGGTCCAAGCCCAGGTCAAGCGGGCCCATGCCCAAGTCGAGCCCGCGGCCAGCCTCCCCATGCCAACAACAAAATCATGTGATAAATAATTTTTATGTAATTTTTTATACATGAATGTATGCAAAATGGGCATAAAGCCAATATTTTGTAAGCCCGTGGCTTATGTGCAAAAATGAAATGGCACATGAGCCATGAGATGGCTAAAATGCCATTTTTGCAAAGCCCAAGGGGCTATATGTAAATATGTAAGCCTATATAAGGCAACATGATGAATAAAAAAAGGGGATAACTTTTTCTCTCTCTAAAAACTTTCCAGATCTGAGATTTTTCCTTATTCTTCAAGGTTCCAAAACCTTCTTATTTCTCTTGAATTAAATCAAGAGTTTTACTCTTCTTTTCATAAAACAAATTAGTTTTTCACCACAAAATCCACAAAGGGAAACTTGGATCTATCATTAGATCTCAAAAAGAAGAGATTTTTAGATCTCACATTTCTTGAGCCGGCCAACAGAGGAGGAGGAAGAAGAACCCATTTCCCCAACCAAAACATTTTCCTTTTTTTTTCAGGAGTTTAACTCCACTAATTTCTCTTTCGAGAGTTTCTGGGGCTAAAAGCCCTCCTTTCCTTGCCGGCGCGCTAGCGCTCGAGCGCAAAGCACCTGTGTGCCGACACGTGGCGCGTTTGCGCTCCAGCGCACTGCGCGCGAGCGCAAAGCGCCCACGTGCCGACACGTGGCGCGCGCGCTTGCGCTCCTGCGCGCTTGCGCACCAGCGCGCAGCGCTCATGCGCAAATTGCGCTCCAGCGCGCTTGCGCTCCAGCGCTTGCGCTCGTGCGCAAAGCGTCCACGTGTCGACACGTGGCGCGCGCGCGCTTGCGCTCCAGCGCGCAGCGCTCATGCACAAAGCGCCCACGTGCCGACACGTGGCGCGCTTGCGCCTGAGCGCACAGCACCTAAGCGCACAGCGCTCAAGGCGCTGGCCCCACGCATCCCTTGGATGCATTTCCCCCTCTTTTTGTGTACATACATACATATATATATATGTATACAAATTTATACACATACGTACTCCACGACATTGTCCCTGTTAGAAAAAAATTTCTAACGGGGCGCTGTCCCGCCCCCCGCAAGGGGGCTGCTAGCCCTCTTGACCCCCAGCCCGCTATCCGGGTAGCGGGACCCCCGTAAAAACTCTGTGTGGCTCCCGATATATCCAAAACCCCCTTTCAAAACAAAACACATGTACACTGCACATTGAGTTCGCATGACCAGTTTAACCCGTTAATCGGAGGTTCCCTCGCCCCAAAGGCGAGGGGTAATTAACGGCAGCTTAGTCCGCGGCTGCCGGAGATTCGGATCCCCACAATCATTAAACTCCGGCCTACCCTAGGCAGGGGGAATCTGTAGTATGCCTGAGACGCGTGCGCGTATTCCCATCTCAATGGGGTGACGAAAAACACCCTACAGACGCCATAGAAAATGCTTAGCACTTCACATTTAGTCAAAAGGACTAAAGTGTTCAACATTCATTGGGCAGCACCCATGACTGAGTGCTTTACATGACATATATATGAGCATCAGAGTTCAAAAAAGTTCTTGGCACTTTCACATAAAAAGAAAAGGGCTGAATAAACATAGCCCAAATAAGTTCTAGGCACTTTTGAAGGAAAAAGAAAAAAGAATAAGCAGACTAAGCCCAAATTGGCTAAGCTCTGAAGTTTCTTGCAGCTGAGCCCAAATGTTCTTTTGCTGGATTTTAAGTAAAAATGATCCTAAAAACATTGTTAAACTGATCTTAGTCTCAAACATAACTAATGATCTCTCATTGATAATATCCAAAATGATATTCATTTCGTATCTCCTAAAGTAATCTTAGTCTCAAATATGACTAACGATTCTTAGGACCACTACAGACCCTTTCCCTCAAATACGGGATTTTGTTTAAGGGTATATCTTTCTACACCTCTGATATATGTCGTTATAATTCCTCAACGTTTTCAGAGTGGTGGCGGGTCTCGACAACCAATAACTCCTTTCGTCATACATTGATGCACTTCCAAATTGACGTGCACACCTCAAATCGGATCGCTTCCCAAATTAGCCGCATTCCATATCACTATCGTTCACTCCGCCACGTAACAAATACACGTGCATGAAAAATGAATGTTGGACCGAAACGTCCTTAAACTAACATTCGTCCCCAAAATGGGAATGTTGGACCGAAACGTTCTTAAACTAACATTCGCCCCCAAAATGGGATTAATGGACCGAAATATCCCTAAACTAAAATTTCGTCTCAAACATGGCGATAATGGACCGTGATGTTCTTAAACTAAAGTAATTAGGCCCAAATGCTCATATGTTTTAAGTCGATCTTAATCTCAAACCAGATTAATGGTCCTTAAATAAACCTAAGCCCAAATTTAAAATATACGGATTTGGACTGATCCACGCCCTACGGGCGACGACATAAACTAGTCTCTGTATACAATCCACGGGCAACCTAAACAAACAAAAAAATACACGACACGAAGTGAACTGCCGGAATAGGAGATAGTGGTTATCGCAATGCGGTAACGTAATTAACTGCAGAGGCTTCCGCCTGCAGGGAAGAGCGTCCCCACAATAAAAAAAACCCTCACAAATGAGGGAAAATCTGATAAAGTCTGCCACAACGGTCGCGTCTGTCCAAAGCTCCGATATATAGTGCCATAAATCAACATGCTATCTTCGGAGAGGTGGATAGATAAGTCCAAATAGCATCTGCTCCCAGATTCAGGTATGATGATCTATCCCAGTTCGTCTCTATTTTCGGCGGTGAACAATGCCTTTTCCATTATCCAGATTCATGACAGTGTCGCAATTTGCTTTACTCTCACTTCAATCCCTTTATATGTCTCTACATCTTACCTTCTGTACACCGTGCCTGCGCTAACTGGTTTTCTTCCTTCCCTACCATTCGGCACTAGCCCGAGGTTTGGAAGAAGACTATCCAATAAGCGTAATAAGTGTACTCTCCTAATATAAGGAGCTCTCACAACCTGAGAGAAGGTAAAGGGAAGAGACAACCGAATAATCCCATTCAATTTTTTTAGAACTTGTGGCCATTCTCGACTGAAATAGCTTCTTCGGGTTCGTATGTAACTATACTGTAAGTCCATGCTACCACTCCCGGTACTTTCGGGCATGCGGAATTTGGTAAAAACGATTTTCTTAGAGGTGGTAACATGGACTTAAAACCCGGATCTTTGTTAAACATCTAACTAACAACCTAACTACGAGTTGCTAACTACTCGGTTAGGGGGTTATACCTTTCTTTTTCTCGAACTCCTTCGTCTTCAAGCTTCGATGGTCGTCCGAATCGGCTTCTCCCCGTCGTCTCCTTGCGCCGAAGATAGATCCACCTGAAAACTTCAACCTTTGGCTCCTTCTTCGAACTTTGAAGAAACTAGTTCACTCGGTTTGCTAAACCTTGTGAACTAGAGTGAGTAGAGAAGAGTTTGTATGGGATTTTATCTATGGTTCTTGGTTCTCAACTCATGAGACAAGTGAACCATAGAGTCAAGAGAGGGAGAGCAAGAGGAGGAGATGAGAGCTCAAGAACAAGAGAGAGAATGAGCATGAAAGAATGAGAGAAGACTTTTCTCATTTTGCTCTCATAATCCAAAAACAATCATAACACCTCATATCAATCAAGTATTATGTGATGGTTTAAGCAACCATAGCCATATCATTTCATGCACTTATTTTGCACAAAAGAGCAAGCAAGCAAAAGTCTTTGCCATGAAATGATAGCTATAGTTATCATGATGGTCAACTAGTCAAGCCTAGTCAACCGGTCAACAAAGTCAACAAGTCAACAAAAGTCAACAAAGTCAATCCCTCAACAACCATGTCACCATAATACTTAATTAATATAATTGTTAATCACATATCATATTCTCATTAGGGTTGAGCAAAAAGTCAATAGTCAACTGTCAAAGGTCAACAACCCTAATGAGAATCCTCTGCCTCTGTCTCTCCGTCAACTGTGCATACACACCCGCATCCGCGTTCCGAGGAACACGAATGCATACTGGATAAATCCAATCCCAAAAGGTACACTAGGATCTGGCTTAAACCAAAGCCCGCTAGTGTAAACTGTCCGGACACTGTACGTGAACAAGTGCACGGAATGTGACCGAACCCTGTCGCAAAACCATGCGACCTGTCGCAAAACCATGCGACCTCTACTCTTTTGCCTAAAGGCGAATAGCTTTCTGTGTGGGACTCTAAAGACTCGACACTACGCTGGCAGTGGGTTTAACCACAGACCGCAAGCGGCACTAGCTGTGCGTAACGGTCCCCAGGTAGATGCCGACAAGAAGACTGACGAGGCGAAACCCATCTGAACTCCTACTGAGCCTGAATGTGACATTCTCCGTACAGTCCGGTCTGTTCGTCTGATACATCGCATGGCGGGCCTAGGGGGCGGTAAATGTCAGTCCCCCAATAGCGGTACAAGTCGTGTCGGAGTGAAGCCCAAAACACTCTGAGATAACACTGGAAGCCTACCAGTATATCTCGTTTGCCCTGGCCAGGGACTACTCGTGTAATGGCTCTCCTAGACACAGCGCGATGTCAACCCCCAATACCGGGAGAGACGAATCCTGTCTAACCGTCACTGCCTCCAAGTGCTTCGGGACTGCACCCAACTACCACCTGTTTGCACGACTCCTTTGAGCCGTGGTAGGGTAGTAATCAAAGTGCAGTGGGAACACACTCGAGGCGAAGTGACAGTGTCAAGTCAGCGGACTAAGCTGTACTCATGTCACCTGGGAACTGATAACTGACGATAGGCATAATACCAACTAGTCAGTTCCCGACGAGTCCTGTCCAGTGTACTCGTAACCCAACGAGCACCCGCATACTATCTCAAGTACGACATACCGACGGCTGTGGGACAGACCGTCTCCCACACTGGGATAAGAAGCGCATGCGCTAGTCTACTCCGGAGTATCGATGCCCTGTCTCGATAGTCCTACGACCAGGGACCTGCATAAGGATGTGCTTATAGATTACCCAGCCCCACTAGTGTGACTGTCATCACAACGCTTGTAATCAAGCAAAGATCCTAAGGGCTCCACTAATGTGTATAGGTGATATACTAAAATAAACACATGTACACATTGAAGTAGAAACAAACCAAGTAGCATACTACTATTTCGAGCAAAATTGTATATACAAGGTGAATATCCCAAGCTTCCATTAAGTAATATACAAACTAGTATGATACAGTAATGGCCTCTAGGGCATATACACTAACAATCTCCTACTTACACTAAGGCCATGTACTGGCGTATCGAAGACCTATCATCTCGATCAGCCGCTCGAACTGAGTCTGGGGCAAGGCCTTGGTGAATGGATCTGCAGTGTTATCTTCCGAAGCGACTCTCCGAACCTCGATCTCCTGGCGATCCACGATCTCCCTGATCAGGTGATACCGCCTCAAGATGTGTCTGGATCTCTGATGGGACCTGGGTTCCTTCGCTAAAGCTATAGCCCCGTTGTTGTCGCAATACAGAGGTATTGGATCAACAATGGACGGAACCACCTGAAGCTCTTTCAAGAACTTCCTCATCCAGACAGCTTCTTTTGCGGCATCAGATGCAGCGATGTATTCCGCTTCCATCGTCGAGTCTGCAACGGTTTCCTGTTTGGAACTCTTCCAACACACCGCCCCTCCATTGAGGGTAATGACAAAACCCGACATGGACTTGGAATCATCCTTATCACTCTGGAAGCTGGAGTCAGCAAAGGCCTCGATCTGGAGGTCTTTTCCGCCATACACCAAGAACATCTCCTTAGTCTTTCTCAGGTACTTGAGAATGTTCTTTACCGCTATCCAGTGTTTCTCCCCAGGGTTTGACTGATACCGGCTTACCACACTCAGTGCATAAGCTACATCCGGTCTAGTACACAACATCGCATACATTATAGAGCCTACCGCAGAAGCGTAGGGTACAATAGACATGCGATTCCTCTCCAAATCAGTCTTGGGAGACATCTCTTTAGAGAGGGTGATCCCGTGACAAGCCGGTAGGTTACCGCGCTTGGAATCTTCCATACTGAATCCTTTCAGTATGGTGTCGATGTACCTGGACTGTGAAAGTCCTAATATCCTTTTGGATCTATCACGATGGATCCGGATCCCTAGGATGTATGAGGCATCACCCAGGTCTTTCATGGAGAACCTGTGCGACAAGAACCCCTTGACAGATTGTAGCATAGGAATGTCATTTCCTATTAAGAGAATGTAATCCACGTATAAAATGAGGAATACTACAGTTCTCGCTACAAATCTACTATAGATGCATGGTTCATCTGGATTTTTGATAAAGCCAAATTCCTTGACCGTCTCATCAAAACAGATGTTCCAACTCCGCGATGCCTGCTTTAGTCCATAGATGGACTTAAGCAACCTGCACACCTTTCCGCTGCTCCCACTCTGAATGAAACCCTCTGGCTGGTCCATATAGACACACTCCTCTAAATTTCCATTTAGAAAAGCAGTCTTTACGTCCATCTGCCAAATCTCATAATCGTGGAAGGCAGCAATGGCAAGAAGGATTCGAATGGATTTCAGCATAGCCACTGGAGAAAAGGTTTCGTCATAGTCCAAACCAGGTCTTTGACGAAAACCCTTTGCTACAAGTCTAGCTTTATAGGTCTCAACCTGTCCATCTACACCAATCTTTCTTTTGAAGATCCACTTGCATCCTACGGGTTTTACCCCGTCTGGAGCAATGTCCAACGTCCATACTTTGTTGGTGTACATGGACTCCATTTCGGTCCGCATTGCATCCAGCCATTTTACTGAGTCAACGCTCTGAACGGCCTGCTGGAAGCTAGTAGGCTCATCATAATCTATGATGCAATCCTCTCTATCCCCGTCTATGAGAAAACCGTAGTATCTCTCGGGTGGATGAGACTGCCTACTACTCCTGCGGAGCGGCGTAGGAATGTCCTGTTCTTTTGAACCCTCTGGTTCCACTAAGCTTTCAGTAATAGCTCGTGGTTCTGGAATTTCTTCCAGTTCTACTGTGCTTCCACTTATCTGGTTTTCCAAAAACTCAGTTTCCAAGAAGTAGGCATGACGAGAAACAAAAACCTTTTGTTCCTCTTCGCAGTAGAAGAAATATCCCTTGGAGTTCTTTGGATATCCCACGAACTTGCACTGTACTGAGCGTGCCTCGAGCTTGTCCGCATGCTGCTTTTTGACAAAAACTGGACTTCCCCATGTCTTAATGTGATTAAGATAGGGTCTCTTCCCACACCACATTTCATATGGTGTAGTAGGCACAGTCTTAGTGGGAACTCGGTTCAAAAGGTATGCAGCTGATTCTAGCGCATACCCCCAGAATGATCGCGGTAACTCAGCGTTACTCATCATGGACCGTACCATATCCAATAGGGTTCGGTTCCGTCTCTCCGATACACCGTTATGTTGCGGAGTGTATGGAGGAGTAAGCTGAGAGAGAATTCCGTTCTCTTTTAAATAGTCCAGGAACTCGGCACTTAAGTATTCACCACCTCGATCCGATCTTAGGATCTTGATATTTTTGCCGGTTTGTTTTTCTACTTCATTCTTATATTCCTGAAATTTTCCAAAGGCTTCGGACTTATGTTTCATTAAGAAGACATAACCATACCTTGAAAATTCATCCGTAAAAGTAATGAAGTAAGAATAACCGTTTAGCGCATGTGTAGACATTGGACCGCACACGTCGCTGTGTACGAGTCCCAAGAGCTCGCTCGCTCTTACTCCGTGTCCAGTGAACGGAGACTTTATCATCTTTTCTTTGAGACAGGATTGACAAGTGGCATACGATTGATATTCGAACGGATTCAAATATCCTTCTGTATGTAACTTTGTCAACCTTCTCTCATTGATGTGACCCAGTCTACAATGCCATAAGAAAGTCTGATTTATTTCCGGAGACTTTCTTTTGTGTGTATTCTGGACATTGAAAATCTGTGTTTGGTTTAATACGTATATACCATTGCTCAATGTACCTGACCCAATCAGAACTTGATTAAGGTGAATGTTTACAACATTACTTACAAACGCAAATTCATAACCTTCTTTAGAAACCAAAGATACAGAAATGATATTACAAGTTGCGTTGGGTACAAAAAAGCAATTACGCAAAACCAAAACATGTCCATCTGACATTCCCAGGTGATAGTCCCCCACGGCTTTAGCATCCATGCTAGCTCCGTTCGCAACTCTGAGGGTCATGTCACCTGCTTTCAAAACACTACGGTTTCTCAACGCCTGCAAAGAATTGCAGATATGAGATCCTGATCCGGTATCCAATATCCAGGAAGTAGAGTTTATTGAAAGACAGTTTTCAATAACATACACACCTGAAGCTGAAGCTGCAACCTGCTTCAATTCCTGTGTTCTGGCCTTCCAGGCCCTGCAATCATTCTTCCAGTGTCCTTTCTTATGACAATAGAAGCATTCTTCCTTATCCACAAGCTTCCCCGCTTTCTTTGTTGCTTTAGCTTTTCCCTTCGTATCCACTTTACTAACACCGCCCCTTGGTTTGGCGGGGGCTTTCTTCTTCTTTCCCTTGGCTTTCGCCTTGGACCTAGAAGAAGATGATCCTCCTACAAACAAAGTGGATGTTTCCCTACCTTTCTTTAGGGTGCCCTCTGCGCTCCTCAGCATGTTGAGGAGCTCTGAAAGTTCAACTTCCTTTTCTTGTAAGTTGAAGTTCGGTATAAACTGGGCGTAAGTGGAAGGAAGGGACTGGAGAACTAAGTCCGTATAGAGCTCATTCTCCAATGTGGTCCCTAGGTCCGCGAGCTCCTCAATGTAGCCGATCATCTTAAGCACGTGTTCTGCTACTGATGATCCGACGGCCATCCTTGCCGAAAACAACTTTTTCGACGCTTCGTATCTTGCGATACGAGATTGCTCTCCATACAGTTCTTTTGTATGAAGAAATATGGATTCCAAGTCCATATTCTCGTGCCTCCTCTGATGTTCATTGTCCATAGAGGCAAGTACGAGGCACTTGGCCTTCGCGCTATCAATCTCCCAAGTCTTACGGATTTCCTTATCCGCGACGCTGGAAGTGGGACCAGGGATAGGGGGAGCTTTGGTGGTAAGAAGATACCCCAGCTTGTCGTAAGTGATTGCCATTTTGACATTCCTGAGCCAATCTTTGTAGTTTGGCCCTGTCAGTATGTTTTTATCTAGGAGTAACTTAAGTCCAGTCATATCGATTGGTCGCTGCAATTAGGAGAGAGAGAGAAGAAACACTCAGCATGATGCTCTTGCAAGTTTAGAGTGGTTTTTAGTTTGTCTAAACAGGATGGCTCCCACTGTTTCTCGAATCCCTCCTCAAACCATAAAGGAAGAATTAGTCGGGATCAATCCCACCGCACAATACTTGCTTAACCGTTCAGCCAGGCCAGTGTCGGTACTTCGAGGGAGGTTTTCCAACGCTTTCGCGAAGTTCCTTAATTCAAGAACCTCTTTTCTCTGGGGGCGTAGCCCCGCTAACACCTTTCTAGGCACCTACTAGGTTTGTAGCATTGATCGTTTAGTGAGAAATTTCCCGAGGAGTAGCATATACTCACAGTAGGATCGGGATCCAAATATCATCGCGTGACGAAACTGAAGGAATCCTACCAGAATCATCACACTCCAAATGGTATGCAACACTAGCAAGTTTCAGTTCTTTTGAAACTCCCGATGTGGATTTTTGCCCCATGCTCTTATGACCTTGACTTTGGCCAACAAATCATAAGTCACATGTCAAGTTCTACCCGTCGTTCTCCAGGTTAATTTGAATCCACCCGCACCTACCCTTGACTTTGGCCAACAAGGTAGTACGACTGTTCCAAACTAACGCATCTATCTATGCTGCACATGAATACCCAATAGCTACCAATCACTATGCCTTGACTTTGGCCAACAAACATAGCTTGAATACTATTGACCATCCATGTGAAACGACGGAGGGCTACGAATGGTTTTGGCGAAATCGTGAACGTAGTGAACTTGATATAATCGATGGAACGAGATAGCTTTTAAAAGGAGAGGCTCAAGCTCCGCATTTAAAAGTTAGTTTTGAAAAGAACCGAGTGGTTTTTCGAAAGTGTTCCAACGACTTTTACTTGGTTTATCTTTCTTGCATTAGTTCTTTTAATGCGTGATATTCTTGCATTAGTTCTTTTAATGCGTCCCATCATTTAATCCTACCATTGCAGAAAACAACCAAAATATGACGTACGCTTATGCCATTCGCATTCGCCACGGGGCCCCGTCATTACCCGTTAGGTTACTTAACTAACGACAGAGCAGGGGCTGGGCTAGCGCGGCTGTAAAACATAAGCAACGCCTAAATAATATCATATATAGATATATTGCAATGATAGCCATTTCAGATCACAGATGAATACATTGAATATACTAGGAATCCGCAATTCGTACGAGCCTGTAACGAAAGGCAGATTACACGGTCGCGGTGAATAGCCAATACCCCATCCAAGACCCCTACGGGTGCGGAAAAATACCCGCCAAGTACCCGAAGCGAAGCAACCTCCCTCAACTCCGTGAGTAGGCCACTCGGCACTTCGGCATACTCGGTAGTTTGTGCACCCCCTCCATGGGTCTATCCTAGGAGCAAAAACAGTAAAAAGAAATTATACAATGACGACTACAACCCTGACCCGATTGTGCGGCCATACAAATAATAATTACATCAATTTACAAATTTACATGAATTGAAAGAAAAGAAAACTCTCGTCTCACAACCCCCGGCTATTCACCCGCGACAATCCAACATATTCATATACACATTCCAATAACATTACAGATCACAGATTTGTATAACCCCCACTAATCGACATGTAGCGATTAGCAGACGTTCAATACAAATATCACATTACAGAAAAACCCGTCAGCTAAAGTCTTTTAGAAGTTCGATCAAAAATACGGATTTTCAGGACCCCAAAAATAAAATTTTCGTTCTGGAAAATCTGGGCTGAAAATACATATACTAAAATTCCTAAAATACCCCCATGAGCACACTGTAGCAAAGAACAACCAGAGAGGAGCCAAGACGGCCGCGGAACCACGGCAATAGCAAGCTATTGCCGCGTTTCCGCGGCGCAATGATGAGATCAGGGGACCGTCTTTCTACAGTGCACTCTAAAAACCCTGAGTCGATTTTTGATGCATGATTTATTATTTTTACAAAACATAAAAAATCGACAGCAAGTATGAAATCGGGGTTCATTTCGGGACTTTTTCTTTGATCGATCTTCTAGCTACTTTGCTAACATGTTAGATAGAGTTTAACTAGGCTCTGATACCACTGTAAGTCCATGCTACCTCTCCCGGTACTTTCGGGCATGCGGAATTTGGTAAAAACGATTTTCTTAGAGGTGGTAACATGGACTTAAAACCCGGATCTTTGTTAAACATCTAACTAACAATCTAACTACGAGTTGCTAACTACTCGGTTAGGGGGTTATACCTTTCTTTTTCTTGAACTCCTTCGTCTTCAAGCTTCGATGGTCGTCCGAATCGGCTTCTCCCCGTCGTCTCCTTGCGCCGAAGATAGATCCACCTGAAAGCTTCAACCTTTGGCTCCTTCTTCGAACTTTGAAGAAACTAGTTCACTCGGTTTGCTAAACCTTATGAACTAGAGTGAGTAGAGAAGAGTTTGTATGGGATTTTATCTATGGTTCTTGGTTCTCAACTCATGAGACAAGTGAACCATAGAGTCAAGAGAGGGAGAGCAAGAGGAGGAGATGAGAGCTCAAGAACAAGAGAGAGAATGAGCATGAAAGAATGAGAGAAGACTTTTCTCATTTTGCTCTCATAATCCAAAAATAATCATAACACCTCATATCAATCAAGTATTATGTGATGGTTTAAGCAACCATAGCCATATCATTTCATGCACTCATTTTGCACAAAAGAGCAAGCAAGCAAAAGTCTTTGCCATGAAATGATAGCTATAGTTATCATGATGGTCAACTAGTCAAGCCTAGTCAACCGGTCAACAAAGTCAACAAGTCAACAAAAGTCAACAAGTCAACAAAGTCAATCCCTCAACAACCATTTCACCATAATACTTAATTAATATAATTGTTAATCACATATCATATTCTCATTAGGGTTGAGCAAAAAGTCAATAGTCAACTGTCAACGGTCAACAACCCTAATGAGAATCCTCTGCCTCTGTCTCTCCGTCAACTGTGCATACACACCCGCATCCGCGTTCCGAGGAACACGAATGCATACTGGATAAATCCAATCCCAAAAGGTACACTAGGATCTGGTTTAAACCAAAGCCCGCTAGTGTAAACTGTCCGGACACTGTACGTGCACAAATGCACGGAATGTGACCGAACCCTGTCGCAAAACCATGCGACCTGTCGCAAAACCATGCGACCTCTACTCTTTTGCCTAAAGGCGAATAGCTTTATGTATGGGACTCTAAAGACTCGACACTACGCTGGCAGTGGGTTTAACCATAGACCGCAAGCGGCACTAGCTGTGCGTAACGGTCCCCAGGTAGATGCCGACAAGAAGACTGACGAGGCGAAACCCATCTGAACTCCTACTGAGCCTGAATGTGACATTCTCCGTACAGTCCGGTCTGTTCGTCTGATACATCGCATGGCGGGCCTAGGGGGCGGTAAACGTCAGTCCCCCAATAGCGGTACAAGTCGTGTCGGAGTGAAGCCCAAAACACCCTGAGATAACACTGGAAGCCTACCAGTATATCTCGTTTGCCCTGGCCAGGGACTACTCGTGTAATGGCTCTCCTAGACACAGCGCGATGTCAACCCCCAATACCGGGAGAGACGAATCCTGTCTAACCGTCACTGCCTCCAAGTGTTTCGGGACTGCACCCAACTACCACCTGTTTGCACGACTCCTTTGAGCCGTGGTAGGGTAGTAATCAAAGTGCAGTGGGAACACACTCGAAGCGAAGTGACAGTGTCAAGTCAGCGGACTAAGCTGTACTCATGTCACCTGGGAACTGATAACTGACGATAGGCATAATACCAACTAGTCAGTTCCCGACGAGTCCTGTCCAGTGTACTCGTAACCCAACGAGCACCCGCATACTATCTCAAGTACGACGTACCGACGGCTGTGGGACAGACCGTCTCCCACACTGGGATGAGAAGCGCATGCGCTAGTCTACTCCAGAGTATCGATGCCCTGTCTCGATAGTCCTACGACTAGGGACCTGCATAAGGATGTGCTTATAGATTAACCAGCCCCACTAGTGTGACTGCCATCACAACGCTGGTAATCAAGCAAAGATCCTAAGGGCTCCACTAATGTGTATAGGTGATATACTAAAATAAACACATGTACACATTGAAGTAGAAACAAACCAAGTAGCATACTACTATTTTGAGCAAGATTGTACATACAAGGTGAATATCTCAAGCTTCCATTAAGTAATATACAAACTAGTATGATACAGTAATGGCCTCTAGGGCATATACACTAACATATACAATGGTCGTTTCAAGCGATATGGATCATCATAGTGATACGAAGTGTTCTGAAGAAATGTAAAGGGGAAAGCAGGAGTAGCAGGGATATGTGCGACTTTGTCGAGAATTATGATAATCCAAAACCCAAGTATGTAAGAAGGCTCGGTTAACTTGGTTTATGAGTTTTAGTTTAAGGTAGTTCATGGGTCGCTGTACCAGAGAGAGAGAAAAGAAACACTCAGTGTTCACTCTATCAAGATTAGATTGGTTATCATTTTATCTAATCAGGATTGCTCCCACTATTTTCTCGAATTCTCTTTCAAACCCTAAAAGGAGAATTAGTCAGGATCATATACACTTTACAAGTTCGCTAACCGTTCAGCCAGGCTAATGTTGGTACTTTGAGAGAGGTCTTCCGTGTTTTCACACGGACCCAATTAATAACCATATTTCCGCAGAGGCATAACCTCGTCAACACTTTCTAGACACCTAATAGGTTAGCTAATTGTGAAGTGAAAAATCTTCTGAAGAGTAATACACTCATCAGTGAGAATCGGTGTTAGTTATATGTATGCCCTAGAGGCGATTATTATACATGTGATGTATATTATAGTGGATGCTTGGACATATATAGGGATGACTTTCTTGCTCGACATGATAGTATGCTATCTAGTTGCTCTTTATCTTAACATGTACACTTATTGTCTCTCTATTACATGTTGATAAAGCCATTAGGATGAGTACTTGACTACCTGGATTATGATGCATATCATACTAGTGGGGCAAAGGTAGTGGGTAAGTACATCCTTCAAATGTTCCTAGTCGTGGGAGTATCGAGACGGGGCATCGATATTCCAGAATAGACTAGCGTATACGCTTCTCGACCCATGTGATGGGCGATGGATGATCCCATATCCATTGGTGTTTGACATCAGAGATAGTATACGGGTGCTCAGTGGAGACTGGGTACACTGAACGGACTCGCCGAGAACTCCTAGATAGTATTATACCTATCGTCGGATAGCAGTTCTCTGGTAACACTGGTACAGGTTAGTCTGTCGACCCGAGATCGTCATAGAGTCTTGTGTGATTCCCACCGTGCTTTGATTTCCACCTTACCACGTTCAAGAGATCGTGCAAAACGGTGGTTTTTGGATACAGTCCCGAGTCACATGGAGGCAATGAGCGATAGGAGGGGATTTCGTCTCTCCCGGTATTGGGGGTTGATATTGCGCTATGCCTTATTGGCCATAACAGGAAATCCCTGGCCAGGGTTGCTGAGATCTACTGGTAAGTGTTATCAGTAGTTTCTTGAACCGTTATGGGCCTCACATCGGCATGACTTATCAGGCTATTGGGGTTTGACGTTATACCACCCCCAGGCTGTGATATGCGACATATCTGACGAAGAGATCGGACTGTACGATAGTGTTACTTATTGGATTCGCAGGAGTATGAGCAGGCTTGCTTGTTGATCTTCTGATCGCTCAATACCCGGGTGGCCGTTACGTTTAGCAGACCGCTTGCGGCTTGTGGGTGACTGATATGATCACCACCTACTGCCGGCGTATTGACGAGTCTTTAGAGTCCTACACAGAGGTTTCCTGGCTCAAGCGAAACGAAGTAGGAGCATATATGTGATATATGTGGGACCGAGATTAATACGTGTATGTGATACCGTATTCTATTCTCGCGATATGTGATATCGGTAGGTTATATGTGATATAGCCGGGCTGTCGAATCAAATGTTGATTCGATAAGTTGATACATTTTATATTAGTCGGTTGTATGCGATATAGCCGAATTATTAAATCAAGAGTTGATTTAATAATTTAATGTATAATTATATATTTGATATATTAATTTACATTAACTAATATTATCTCACTTAAGCATTCCTTTTTCTCACTTGTGTACACTTAGTATATATGTGATATATATTAATGTACATTCTTTTGTGTCATGCTAGATGATACATGAGACATGGGTGTGTGAGACTCACACCATGTTTATCATAATGATGGGTTTTATTTATTTAAAGTAAATTAAAACTAGTTGGAAATTAGTCACATGGTTGATGCTTAGTGGAAGCTTGTAGAACCCATTGACTTAGTCCACTAATTTTGTCTCACTCTAGATATTTATTAACCTAACCATTATTGTTAGCCATGGTTTAGTCTCTACATGAATTAGTATATGATATTAACTCACCCATGATTGTCACTCAACACTTAGATTTTTTCATGGTTGCTTTTCTTCATCTCCTTCCTCTAGCTCTCTTGCTATTTGGGAGGTGAAGAAAATGAGTGAGAAAAAACACGTGTGCGTCAACAGAACATACTGAAAGGGTACCTGAGACCACTGCATTGGACGCCTGTGCGTCCTGATGCGTCAAAGCGAAAACCCGTGCCTGTCCTCTGCCTGCGACTGGCTGTCCCCTACTAGCAACTGGCTGTACTCTGCCGGCAGCTGGCTGTCCTCTGCCTCGGCCACCTCGTCCTCTATGAGGAAATCCTCCGCGACCACAACCTCTCTGTGCATGAGTCTGATGCGGAGCAACAGTAGGTACAATAGGCAACGCCCTCTGGGGTGAAGAAGGTGGAAGTGTGACATGTGATACTGCTGCCTCCCTCCGGCATATCTCGGTACAATCTCTGATGCGGTGATGGGGACTACCACACCCAAAGCATCCACGCGACGACTGCTGACCCTCCTGGGGATAAGAGCTAAACATCTGACCTCGCCCCGAGTCTCTGCCATCTGTACGACGTATATCACGGCGTCCAAGTGGAAGTATTCGTGCTGCTGTATCAGTACGAACCCTCTTCGGCCCTGGAACTACCGAAGTCTCAGCAAGGCGCTCCTCGACTAATAAGGCTGCGTCTACAGCTGCTGCATAGGTCTCGCAATGCTGTGCACCGATCGCAAGAAACAACGGGGTAAGCAAGTCTCGAACAAACCTCTTGACTCGCATCTCCTCAGTAGCCACTAAGTATGGGGCATAAACAGATAGCTCGGTGAGCTGCATATCATACTCCACCACCGTCATATTCGGCGTCTGGCGTAATGACTCGAACCTGCGCGCTCGGGCATCCCTGACACTCTGGGGAAGGAAACGGGCTAGAAATACCGTCACAAACTCGGTCCAGGTCATAGGAGGAAGACCTGCTGCTCTGCCCTTCTTGACCGACTCGCACCATTTCTACGCAAGACCTTCCAGGGGAAAGCTCATGAACTCTCCCCATCTGGCATCTGAGCATCTGAGTGAACGACATATCCGGGCCATCCTGTCGATAAATGACTGTGGGTCCTCGGCTGCATCGGTGCCTGTGAAGACCGGAGGCTTCAGCCTCATAAATTCCGATAGCGATACCGTGATAACCTCTGCAGCTGCAGGGGCAACTGCATGTACTGTAGGTACCATCGCGGTCCCCGTAACGGGTGGAACTACCTCTTGTCGCTGCGCTCGAAGTGTCTCGACTAACGACCCTATCATCTGGCGCATCTCCTGCATACCGGCCCCTAGCATGGCGATCTGATCTGCCGAAGGAGGAACAGTCTGCTCTGGTACAACGGGTGTACTGCCCGGGTCAGTCCTCGTCTCAGACAAATCAACTCTAATCTCGGCTCTCGCGGCCGCTCTCTGTGCCCTCGTAGTCTTTGGCGGCATAATGGCTGAAAAGAAAGTAGGATTCGATAAGGATACGAAAATCGAATCGCAAGAATGTATCTAATCATGAAGGAATTTCAATCAATAAGTCCTAAGGTCACTTAAGCGGAGTACCGTGTCGTAAGTATGCCGCGGAACATACACACGCTATGCCACTCTGCTTTAGCTACCTACTCCATCATACTAGGGTCATCCTACACTCCGAAAGTTAAAACCTACGCTCTGATGCCAACTTTGTCATGACCCAAAGTTCGGCCCGTGACCGGCACTTAACCGCGTAACGTCTACAGGCGTACTGCGACTAAGTAAGCCGAAACCCAGAAATCAAAACCATTAAAAGTAGTGAGTGTTGAAAACATTTGATGAAAACATTTATTAAAACATTTAGAAATCTCAAGTAAAAAATCTTTCAAGTTTAAATTATTTTATCAAAAATTTCGGCAGCACCTCCTTTGTAAAAACCAGCCCCGAAATCGGGTACAAGACATGATATAAGTAAAATGACATACAATAAGAATAAAGTATCCCCAACGGGAGCAATCACGCCCAACGGCGGAAACAATCACCACAAGAATAATATACGACGCCGTAGCGAAGAAATGAGCAATATAAATGAAAAGCATCATAAAAGATAAAGCTGCATAAGTAAAGTCGGCTCACACGAGCTCGATACCAGAGTACAAAATAATATATATCGTCCTCACAACTGGTCTCTAAGTCAATACATGAAATAGTAGATGGAGAGTACTAGATACAACAGTGTGTACAACTGGAAAATAAACGGATACCGCAAAAACCCACCTATAAGTAAGGGCCCACACGCCAACTGCAGTGGTATCCGTAGTAAAAAGATAAAAGGAAGTAGCCCTGCCGCAACTACTCTGAGGGGTAACCTGCAAACACTGTGGCACAACGGGGGTGGGTTGCCAACTCGTGAATAGTAGATAACATATAAAGGTAATCGCGAGTATGCACGTACTGCGATACTCTAACATATGCCAACAGATAACATCTATATGCGATGAGCAGGGTATGCAATAATCATGCATAACAAGTGTAAGCTAATACATCTATATATGATGAGCAGGGTATGCAATAATCATGCATGACAAGTGTAAGCTAATAACATCTATATATGATGAGCAGGGTATGCAATAATCATGCATGACAAGTGTAAGCTAATAACATCTATATATGATGAGCAGGGTATGCAATAATCATGCCAAAGTACTCTACCAGGTACTACAACTAAAGGATGAGATGCAGAATAATGAATGCTGAGCATAGGGTAAAATATCATCTACACGGAATATCAATGTGGAAAATAACCGGTGTCCATCAAATACACCCAAATCCCAGTAAAAAGTCAGGCGCCGTCACTCTAATCGGCCCTCAAATCCTGTAAATCTCTCAACTCTGGTCAGTATCCTCCGGATAACCACCAGGTCCAACCAATCACCGGTAGGTAGTAGTCCCTCCGCCGGGCTCACCGTCTAACTATACGAGTCTTCTTACCCCGGGGTACCATACCGGGTCCATTATGTACCCGCAGACGGTGCCTACCACTCCTCGAATCGGGTATACTCACACAAGCTCTCATGAACCGAGAAAACTCATGGTGGACGCACTGAAATATTATATCAAGAGAAACCGAGTTTTCAAAATAGTGCATATTTTCTTAAAGTAATACCATGGCTCTCAAATCTAGAAATCACACGAATCCAAAACTCAATGCGTAAATCCATGCAATATGGCGTATGCCACTAAGGGTAAAAAGGGAAACCGCTCTTTTAAAATGGATCCAGTTTTGAAAATATCTTATGCGGTCCCTATTTTCTAGAAATCAAAGCCAATATCATCCATGTATGTAACATATGTATGTATATTGGTATGGATGTGCATGCGGATATATACGCAAATATGAGTGTGCCAATTTATATGTGCACTAATATGGGTATACAGTGCGTAGGTGCGCAAGTACGGATATATCAATGTATATGTGCACCAATATGAATATACAGTGTACATGTGCGTAAGTATGGATATATCAATGTATGTGTGCACCAATATGAATATACAGTGTGCATGTGCGCAAGTATGGATATATCAATGTATGTGTGCACCAATATGAATATACAGTGTGCATGTGCGCAAGTATGGATATATCAATGTATGTGTGCACCAATATGAATATACAGTGTGCATGTGCGCAAGTATGGATATATCAATGTATGCGTAATCAACATGATGTATGGTTCGTAGCAATCCTATAGTGCGAGTGTCATGGCAATTCCTAACGGTGTGAGTGTAACATACAAATAGTGCTCGTGCAGCTTGAACCGTTAGTGACAGTGCGGTGTTATACCACTACCATTTTTATATGCAACAGAAGATGGGTATGCTACAATAGTATATATGCACGCACCAATATACATATAAATATATATGCGACTAAAATATCCTATCACGCCCTGACGCTTAACGCCATACGGGCGATTTCCCCGTAGATGTTAAATCTACTCACCTCGTCTCGTACTAAGTGTAGCCGACTATCTGCTTTCCCTTCTTTGCGGCGTCCGACGTACCCGCCTGTGAATCTAGAATTTACACAAAGAATACATATAAGCTAAAATCCTGTAAAAACGCGATATTAAAACCAAACGAGAAACTCGCGTCGCGAACCAAACGCGTGTGTATACGTAACGTGTGTGCACACGCCAAAACCCAACGCGACACGCTGTGGCACACAGCGACACGCTGTGACACACAGCAAACCAACTCGACTCGTATCGTACGTGTCGCGCAAGTCCCGCTACGCAAAATATAGGTAATAGGTCCCAGATTTAATCTGGAGCAGAAACAAGAAAATCAAACAAGACCAAACCCTTCACAATACCTACATACAGCTACCTGCAAAAATCCAACACATTCCCAATCAATTGGGCCGGCGGCTATAGGTGTGGTATCGGCCAAAAACCGGTGGAATGGGTCCAGGTTTCTACACTATGATCCTAGCACAATTCATAGCCTAGTGTATATGTTTCGTTACTAAAATTACTACCCTAGATACAGCAGATTCCATGTATCCTAAGGTTTAGTTTAAAAACGTTTCAAACACTAAATCTGCAACAATAGGGTGCACTAGTAAAATTAGGTGAAATTATAAGAGTCAAGTGATACCAACAGTACAATTTAGAGCTAATCTAACCCTAAAAACCCTGAATCATCCTATTCTCCAACCAAACCATCACATTATCGTCAAAGTCCCCAAAACACTAAAACTAACTCAAACTCTCCCAGATTTCACTAACTGCTAAACCCCAAAACTAAACAATACCAACCACAGAAAAATCCCCACAGACACCCCCCTACACAAAGCACCAACACCCAGAATATCGGGGGGCCGGCGATGCCGGAATTTGGGGGATGGTCGCCGGATTTTTGGAAAGGGGGTGGGTTCGAATTTCAACACACTAGCCTAAAAAGCCTGCACACTAATCTGTATGTGTTTGCTATGCTAGAAAATGATTACGGTTGTAGCAGATCTCATATATCCTATATTTTGCTCCAAAACCGTATTTTAAAGTTTCAAGTTTGCGACTTTAAGGTGATTAAGCTAAATCTAGTGACACTACTAGGTTTTCACAGCATATATAACACCTAATTAGGTTCATTAAGCTATAACAACCCTAACTTAGCTAAATCTTCACTTAAAACACAAATCTAGCACTAATGACCACATAAAACACTAATCGAAGCTAAATAACATATAAGTCTAGCAAACAAGGAAGTTGGGCTAAGAATTATACCTCACTTGACCCTAGGTGCAAGAAGAAGAGAAGGATGTGCTTGTTGTTGCTGTTGCTGCTTGCTACTGTTGTTGCTGTCTGTTGCTGCCTGTTGCTGCTGCTGCTGCCTGTTGCTACTGATGTTTTATTGTTGTTGTTGTTGCTGGCTGCTGCTGCTGTTGTCTCTGATGTAGGTGTGTGTGTGGGTGTGAGTGAGAGAGAGAAGTGAGGAAATGAGTGTTGCAAAAGAAAAGAAATGAGAGAGATATGAGAGAGTCAAACCCCCCTCTCACTCACCTCATTAAATGCAAGCATGGCTCAAGCCATCATGCACTCTCTCTCTCTCGCTCTCCCCTACCCAAGTCAACCCAAAACAATAATTCATTTTCCTTTTAAAAAAAAACAAATACCCTTAATTAAAATCAAATTAGCTTAATAAGAATGGGTTAGTTCACCATGGTTACTAAACATGGTTTAACCCTAATTTAACCCTAGTTTACATGCACAAGTATGTGCAAGCTTAATTAAAATCTAATAAAATATTCATTAATTTTGATAAAATATTTAAAATTCGTTTTGGTAAACTTTTTGCTAAAAACCATACAATAAAGTATACTTAGCCACTAATCACATTCTAAGGTGTTATAATTTCCCCCCCCTTAAAGAAATTCGTCCCCGAATTTAAAAATATATAGCTACGCGTACCTTCAAAGAGATGAGGGAATTTCTTCCGCATCTCGCCCTCGGCCTCCCAAGTGATCTCTTCACCATTAGGGCTGCGCCAAAGCACCTTCACAGATGGCAAGACCTTCGATCGAAGTTTCTTCACCTGCCAGTCCAATATCACGATTGGCTGCTCGGTGAACGAAAGATCGCGCTCGAGCTGGACGATCTGATGCTGAATCATTTGAGAAGGGTCATGCAGGTATCTACGAAGTATCGACACATGGAATACGGGGTGAACATCTGGGAAGTCGGGTGGAAGAGCCAAACGATATGCTACTGCGCCCATATGCTCGAGGATCTCGAAGGGACCTATAAATCTGGGGCTAAGCTTCTCTTTCCGTCCAAACCTCATCACTCCCTTCATCGGAGAGACCCTCAGAAAAACGTGATCGCCAACTGCGAATTCTAATCTGCGGCGGCGTCTGTCAGCATACGATTTCTACCTGCTCTGAGCTGTCCTCATCCTATCTCGAATCAACTGTATCTTCTCGGTCGTCTCCTGTATGATCTGCGGCCCCAAAATACTGCTCTCACTGAGCTCTGTCCAACAGACGGGCGATCTACATCTCCTCCCATACAAGGCCTCGAAAGGCGCCATCTGAATAGTATCCTGGAAGCCATTGTTGTAGGAGAACTCCACCAAGGGTAAATGATGATCCCAGCTACCACCAAAGTCTAAAATGCACGCTCGGAGCATGTCCTCGAGAGTCTGAATAGTCCGCTCCGACTTGCCGTCGGTCTGCGGATGAAATGCTGTGGTGAAACTCAAGCGGGTGCCCAAAACCTCCTGAAGCCTCTGCCATAGTCGGCTGGTAAACTGGGTGCCTCGGTCGGACACGATACATGTCGGGACTCCATGCAGTCGTACGATCTCGTCGATGTATATCTGGGCATACTGAGCAAATCCGAAAGTGGTCTTCACCGGCAGAAAGTGAGCCGCTTTCGTCAGTCGATCCACGATCACCCAAATGGAGTCATACCCTCGAGTGGTCCTAGGTAGACCCACAATGAAGTCCATAGCAATCTGCTCTCATTTCCACTTCGGAATGGGTAACGGCTGTAGCTCTCCCGCTGGCCTCTGGTGCTCGGCCTTGACTCGCTGACAAGTCAGGCATCTCGCACGAAGTCTGTGACGTCCCTCTTCATCCCGTCCCACCAGTAAACATCTCTCATATCATGGTACATCTTGGTGGAACCCGGATGAACACTGTACACCGATCGATGTGCCTCCTCAAGAATCTCACGCCGCAGTCTCTCAGTATCTGGTACGCACAGTCTAGTCCAAAATCATAGTATCCCCTGATCATCGATCACGAACTCGGAAAATCTGTTATGTCCAATCTGTGCCATGATCTCTGAACAACGGTCATCACTGTACTGTGCCTCCTGTATACGGTCAAGTAACTGTGGGCGTGCACGAACATGCGCAAGCTGTCCCCCGGTCGGGGTGAACTCGAACTGCACTCGGCTGTCGCATAAAATCTGCCAATCTGCCGACGACTGCCTCTGCACTGCGCTCAAACAAGATAGACTACCCCCGGGCCTCCTACTCAAAACATCCGCCACTACATTCGCCTTACCCAGGTGATACAAGATCTGGCAATCGTAGTCCTTTACTAGTTCCATCCAACGGCGATGACTAAGATTCAGGTCTCGCTGCTGAAATATATACTTTAAGCTCTTGTGATCAGTGAAATCTGGCACGACTCACCATATAGGTAATGTTGCTAGATCTTGAGTGCAAAGACCACTGCAGCCATCTCCAAATCATGAGTAGGGTAGTTCTGTTCGTGTTTCTTCAGCTGCCGAGAAGCATACGCGATCACCCTGTCGTGCTGTATCAATACGCACCTTAGCCCCACTCGAGACGCGTCACAATATACCATAAATCTGCCCGATCCTGAAGGCAATGATAACACCGACGCCGTAGTCAAACGAGTCCGCAACTGCTGAAAGCTATCCTCGCACTCCTCTGTCCAATCAAAAGGAACTCCCTTCCGGGTCAACCCAGTCAACGGTGCAGCAATGCGGGAGAAGTCCTGTACGAATCGTCTGTAGTAGCCGGCCAGTCCTAGAAAGCTGCGGATCTCTGTAACGGATGCGGGTCTGGGCCAACGCTGAACGACCTCGATCTTCTTCGGGTCCACACATATACCATCTCGTGTAATCACGTGACCGAAGAAGTCTACGCTGTCAAGCCAGAATTCGCACTTGGAGAATTTTGCGAATAGCTAGTGCTCCCTCAAAGTCTGCAGTGTGATCCGCAGGTGCTGCTCGTGCTCCTCTCGGCTCCGGGAATACACCAAAATATCGTCAATGAATACGATGAAGAACAAATCAAGATACGACCTGAAAATACGGTTCATCAAGTCCATAAATGCTGCTGGGGCATTGGTGAGTCCGAACAACATCACCAAAAACTCATAATGGCCGTAACGCGTGCGGAAAGCTGTCCTCAGAATAGCCTCCTGTCGAACCCGCAACTGATGGTAGCCTGATCGCAAGTCGATCCTCGAAAAATATCCTGCACCCTAAATCTGGTCGAACAGGTCGTCGATGCGTGGTAAAGGATATATGTTCCGCACGGTAACCCTATTCAGCTGGCGGTAGTCGATACACAAATGCATACTGCCGTCCTTCTTCTTGAAAAACATGACTGGAGCACCCCAAGAAGACACACTGGGTCGAATAAGTCTCTTATCCAGCAAATCTTGCAACTGACCTTTCAACTCTCTAAGCTCCGCCGGGGCCATCCGATAAGACGGTATGGAAATAGGCCCCGTACCGGGAATCAAGTCAATGCAGAAAACAATATCGCGCTCGGGCGGTAGCCCAGGAAGCTCGTCAGGGAAAACGTCAAGGAACTCACGAACAATCGGGACCTGGTCCAACGGAACCTCTGTAGCTCTAGTATCGCAAACATAGGCTAGAAATCCCTGACATCCCTTCCTCAAAAGCTGTCTAGCGTGAAGAGAAGAAATCAAGCTGTGAGGGGCGGCACCACGGTCCCCCTGCACAACAAAAGCCGACTCGTCGGGAAAACAAAACCTAACTGTCTTCTCGCGGTAGTCCACAGACGCATAGCATGTGACTAACCAATCCATGCCTAGAAGAACGTCGAAGTCCAACATCTCAGGAAGGATCAAGTCGACAGGCAACTCTCTCTCGCCAATACGGACAACACACGATCGGAACACGTGTCTAGCAATAAACGACTCGCCCACGGGAGTGGTCACAATAAGCGGCTGATCAAGCAAACCAGACTCTCTACCCAAACTCGGCACGAAGTGTGTGGAAACATATGAGTGCGTGGATCCCGGATCAAACAACACGTGTGCGTCAACAGAACATACTGAAAGGGTACCTGAGACCACTGCATTGGACGCCTGCGCGTCCTAATGCATCAAAGCGAAAACCCGTGCCTGTCATTTACCTGCGACTGGCGGTCCCTTACTAGCAACTGGCTGTACTCTGTCGGCAGCTGGCTGTCCTCTGCCTCGGCCGTAACGCGACTAAGTAAGCCGAAACCCAGAAATCAAAACCATTAAAAGTAGTGAGTGTTGAAAACATTTGATGAAAACATTTATTAAAACATTTAGAAATCTCAAGTAAAAAATCTTTCAAGTTTAAATTATTTTATCAAAAATTTCGGCAGCACCTCCTTTGTAAAAACCAGCCCCGAAATCGGGTACAAGACATGATATAAGTAAAATGACATACAATAAGAATAAAATATCCCTAACGGAAGCAATCACGCCCAACGGCGGAAACAATCACCACAAGAATAATATACGACGCCGTAGAGAAGAAATGGGCAATATAAATGAAAAACATCATAAAAGATAAAGCTGCATAAATAAAGTCGGCTCATACGAGCTCGACACCAGAGTACAAAATAATATATATCGTCCTCACAACTGGTCTCTAAGTCAATACATGAAATAGTAGATGGAGAGTACTAGATATAATAGTGTGTACAACTGGAAAATAAACGGATACCGCAAAAACCCACCTATAAGCAAGGGCTCACACGCCAACTGCAGTGGTATCCGTAGCAAAAAGATACAAGGAAGTAGCCCTGCCGCAACTACTCTGAGGGGCAACCTGCAAACACTGTGGCACAACGGGGGTGAGTTGCCAACTCGTAAATAGTAAATAACATACAAAGGTAATCGCGAGTATGCACGTGCTGCGATACTCTAACATATGCCAACAGATAACATCTATATGCGATGAGCAGGGTATGCAATAATCATGCATAACAAGTGTAAGCTAATACATCTATATATGATGAGCAGGGTATGCAATAATCATGCATGACAAGTGTAAGCTAATAACATCTATATATGATAAGCAGGGTATGCAATAATCATGCATGACAAGTGTAAGCTAATAACATCTATATATGATGAGCAGGGTATGCAATAATCATGCCAAAGTACTCTACCAGGTACTACAACTACAGAATGAGATGCAGAACAATGAATGCTGAGCATGGGGTAAAATATCATCTACACGGAATATCAACGTGGAAAATAACCGGTGTCCATCAAATACACCCAAATCCCAGTAAAAAGTCAGGCCCCGTCACTCTAATCGGCTCTCAAATCCTGTAAATCTCTCAACTCTGGTCAGTATCCTCCGGATAACCGCCAGGTCCAACCAATCACCGGTAGGTAGTAGTCCCTCCGCCGGACTCACCGTCTAACTATACGAGTCTTCTTGCCCCGGGGTATCATACCAGGTCCACCATGTACCCGCAGACGGTGCCTACCACTCCTCGAATCGGGTATACTCACATAAGCTCTCATGAACTCATAGTGGACGCACTGAAATATCATATCAAGATAAACCGGGGTTTCAAATCAGTGCATATTTTCTTAAAGTAATACCATGGCTCTCAAATCCATAAATCACACGAATCCAAAACTCAATGCGTAAATCCATGCAATGTGGCGTATGCCACTAAGAGTAAAAAGGGAAACCACTCTTTTAAAATGGATCCAGTTTTGAAAATATCTCATGCGGTCCCTATTTTCTAGAAATCAAAGCCATATCATCCATGTATGTGACATATGTATTTATATTGGTATGGATGTGCATGTGGATATATACGCAAATATGAGTGTGCCGATATATATGTGCACTAATATGGGTATACAGTGCGTAGGTGCGCAAGTACGGATATATCAATGTATGTGCGCACCAATATGAATATACAGTGTGCATGTGCGCAAGTACGGATATATCAATGTATGTGTGCACCAATATGAATATACAGTGTGCATGTGCGCAAGTACGGATATATCAATGTATGTGTGCACCAATATGAATATACAGTGTGCATGTGCGTAAGTACGGATATATCAATTTATGTGTGCACCAATATGGATATACAGTGTGCATGTGCGTAAGTATGGATATATCAATGTATGTGTGCACCAATATGAATATACAGTGTGCATGTGCGCAAGTACGGATATATCAATGTATGTGTGCACCAATATGAATATAAAGTGTGCATGTGTGCAAGTATGGATATATCAATGTATGTGTGCACCAATATGAATTTACAGTGTGTATGTGCGTAAGTATGGATATATCAATGTATGCGTAATCAACATGATGTATGGTTCGTAGCAATCCTATAGTGCGAGTGTCATGGCAATTTCTAACGGCGTGAGTGTAACATACAAATAGTGCTCGTGCAGCTTGAACCGTTAGTGACAGTGCGGTGTTATACCACTACCATTTCTATATGCAACAGAAAATGGGTATGCTATAATAGTATGTATGCACGCAGCAATATACATATAAATATATATGCGACTAAATTATCCTATCACGCCCTGACGCTTAACGCCATACGGGCGATTTCCCCGTAGATGTTAAATCTACTCACCTGCTCTCGTGCTAAGTGTAGCCGACTATCTGCTTTCCCTTCTTTGCGGCATCCGACGTACCCACCTGCTAACCTAGAATTTACACAAAAAATACATATAAGCTAAAATCCTGTAAAAACGCGATATTAAAACCAAACGAGAAACTCGCGTCGCGAACCAAATGCCTGTGTATACGTAACGTGTGTGCACACGCCAAAATCCAACGCGACACGCTGTGGCACGCAGCGACACGCTGTGACACACAGCAAACCAACTCGACTCATATCGTACGTGTCGCGCAAGTCCCGCTACGCAAAATATAGGTAATAGGTCCCAGATTTAATCTGGGGCAGAAACAAGAAAATCAAACAAGACCAAACCCTTCACAGTACCTACAAACAGCTACCTGCAAAAATCCAACACATTCCCAATCAATTGGGCCGGCGGCTATAGGTGTGGTATCGGCCAAAAACCGGTGGAATGGGTCCAGGTTTCTACACTATGATCCTAGCACAATTCATAGCCTAGTGTATATGTTTGCTTACTAAAATTACTACCCTAGATACAGCAGATTCCATGTATCCTAAGGTTTAGTTTAAAAACGTTTCAAACACTAAATCTGCAACAATAGGGTGCACTAGTAAAATTAGGTGAAATTACAAGAGTCAAGTGATACCAACAGTACAATTTAGAGCTAATCTAACCCTAAAAACCCTGAATCATCCTATTCTCCAACCAAACCATCACATTATCGTCAAAGTCCCCAAAACACTAAAACTAATTCAAACTCTCCCAGATTTCACTAATTGCTAAACCCCAAAACTAAACAATACCAACCACAGAAAAATCCCCACAGACACCCCCTACACAAAGCACCAACACCCAGAACATCAGGGGGGGCGGCGACGCCGGAATTTGGGGGATGGTCGCCGGATTTTTGGGTAGGGGTGGGCTCGGATTTCAGCACACTAGCCTAAAAAGCCTGCACACTAATCTGTATGTGTTTGCTAAGCTAGAAAATGATCACAGTTGTAGCAGATCTCATATATCCTACATTTTGCTCCAAAACCGTATTTTATAGTTTCAAGTTTGCGACTTTAAGGTGATTAAGCTAAATCTAGTGACACTACTAGGTTTTCACAGCATATATAACACCTAATTAGGTTCATTAAGTTATTACAACCCTAACTTAGCTAAATCTTCACTTAAAACACAAATCTACCACTAATGACTACATAAAACACTAATCGAAGCTAAATAACACATAAGTTAGCAAACAAGGAAGTTGGGCTAAGAATTATATCTCACTTGACCCTAGGTGCAAGAAGAAGGAGAAGAAGAAAAGAAGGATGTGCTTGGTGTTGCTGTTGCTGCCTGCTACTGCTGCTGCTGCCTGGTGCTGCTGCTGCTGCTGCTGTTTTATTGTTGTTGTTGTTGTTGCTGGCTGCTGCTGCTGCTGCTGAAGATGCTGCTGCTGCTGTTGTCTCTGCTGTAGGTGTGTGTGTGGGTGTGAGTGAGAGAGAGAAGTGAGGAAATGAGTGTTGCAAAAGAAAAGAAATGAGAGAGATATGAGAGAGTCAAACCCTCCTCTCTCTCACCTCATTAAATGCAAGCATGGCTCAAGCCATCATGCACTCTCTCTCTCCCCCTACCCAAGTCAACCCAAAACAATAATTCATTTTCCTTTTTAAAAAAACAAATACCCTTAATTAAAATCAAATTCGCTTAATAAGAATGGGTTAGTTCACCATGGTTACTAAACATGGTTTAACCCTAGTTTACATGCACAAGTGTGTGCAAGCCTAATTAAAATCTAATAAAATATTCATTAATTTTGATAAAATATTTAAAATTCGTTTTGGTAAACTTTTGGCTAAAACCATACAATAAAGTATAATTATCCACTAATCACATTCTAAGGTGTTACAGCGCATGCCTGTCAAGTTTCCCATATGTTTGAAACTCCTGATATGGTTTTTGCCCTTAGGACCCAAGTGACCTTGACACAGTCAACATATCAAAGGGTCCTAGTCAAGTTCAACCCGTCATTATCTTAATTGTATTAAACCCACCCGCATAATAACCTTGATACAATCAAAATGGTTACACGACTGTCCTAACCAATCCACATATCCATGCGACAGAAAAGTACTACAGAGCCACCGTACACTATGCTTTGACACAGTCAACATACATAGCACGAATACTAAGCAATACTAATCTGAAATAACATAGGGCTACTGCTGCGAAAAGACTTTAACGTGATGAACTGGATATCGTTGAAGGAGCTCGAGTAGCTTTGAAATGGAGTAGTTTAAGCTCCGCATTTTAAAACTAGTAACATAATCCTTTGCTTAAGAGCGAATTCCCAAAGAAGAGATCAAGGCTCTTCTCTCATAGAACGAGGTGCGGGATATTCCTAACTGAATATCTCTATGCAAAGCAAAAGAATACGACTATGAGTTTTGAAGAAAACCGAGTGGTTTTAAAATTGGTTCCGAAAACATCATTTTGGTTTATTTTCCTTGCATTATTCAGATAATGTGTTCCCATCATTTTATGTTTCCAAACCACAAAAGAAACAACCAAAATAGCTTGCTATTTATATGCCATTCGCATTCGCCACAGGGCTCCGTCATGCACCGTTAGGTAACTTAATTAATGGCAGAGTAAGGGCAGAACTAGCGCAGATGCAAAATATATAGAAGCATCTACTATAATTATATAAACATCGCAGGCAGATAATAGTCATCACAGGCAGATAAAAATCATCACAAGTATGCAAACAACAATACGGAATAATGGATAATTTAGGAGCCCCGCATTTCATTTGAGCCATAAATGAGACACAACGTTCTCCAGTCGTGTGGATAGCCAGTGTAATGAAGAACCTAGACCCCTACGAGTGGGGCAAGTTACCCGCCAATCTCGAAAGTGAGGCAACCCCAATCAACAAAGTAAATGAGCTACCCAGCACTTCACGGAATCCGGTAACTTGAGCACCCCTCCGTGGGTTAACCTATACCCCCTACGAGTGTGGCGAATAGCCCACCAATTCTAGAGTAAGGCCCCTCCAGTCACAACTCCATGAGATGCGGGCCCGTTGCTCTCTAAAATCCGGCTATTCAAGCACTCCTCCACCTAGTACAAAAAATAAAATATATATACAACGGTGACATCGATCTCAACCCGGTCGTGCCCCAATATAAAAATATACAAACTGACAGAAATGGCAGTCCACATGTCGGACGCTCGTCCCGCAATAATGAATATACAAATGAATCTGAACTGTATATCTAACATTGCACATAAGGCTATTGTTCACTGCCGGACAACTGAGACGCGACCGCGCAGGTCCGTCTTGCCTGAAATTCGGGGCAGATGCTAATTGGTGCTATCCGTCCACCTCTTCGAAGATGCCAAGTTAATTTATGGTATCATGTATCGAAGGTTTAAACGGATGCGGCCGATGAAGCATACTTCGTCAGATTTCCTCTCGTTTGAGGGGTTTTTGATTGTGGGGACGCTCTTCCCTGCAGGCGCAAGCCCCTGCAGTTAATTACGCTACCGCATTGCGGTAACAACTTTCTCCTTCTCTAAATGGTCACTTCGTGTCATGGGTGTTTGTTTTGTATTTGGTTTCCCGTGGATTGTATACGGAGACTAAGTTATGCTATCGCCCGTAGGACGTGGAGTAGTCCAAATCCGTATCTTTCTTAGATTTGGGTTTGGGGGGTTTGTGTTTAAGGATACGTTAGCCTTATTTGAGGCTAAGATCAACTTAAACGTTTGTTAAGGATACGTTAGTCTAATTTTAGACCAAGATCAACTTAACGGGATCGTTTAGATCCGACAAGAGAGCAATTGGGCCCTGTTATTAGTTTAATGACATTGCGGTCGATAATTAGTTTAAGAACATTACGGTCCATTGTTAGTTTTAAGATATCGCGGTCAAGGTTAAGGACGTCATAGTCCGTGAGTTTAAGGACCTCACAGTCCGGTGTTAGTTTTAAGACATCACGATCGAGGTTAAGGACATCATAGTCCGTGGGTAAAGACTCCACAGTCCGATGTTAGTTTTAAGACATTACGGTCAAGGTTAAGGACATCATAGTCCGTGGATTTAAGGACTCCACAATCCGACATTAGTTTTAAGACATCACGGTCGAGGTTAAGGACGTCATAGTCCATGAGTTTAAGGACCCCACAGTCCGTAACAATGTGTGGTCGTCGGGACCCGTCACCTCTCTGACGACGTTGAAGGATTACAACGACGGATGTCAGAGGAGTAAAGAGATGTACCCTCGAACCGGGTGTAAATTGATTGGAAGAGCAGTTGTGCTCAGTTCAATTTATATTGAGGACTTATGGCCAGAATTGGGCTAAGTCCAGTTAAAAATGTTTAACATTTTATTCATGTTTGGCTGTTAGGCCTTTGTTTGGGCTCTACCCTTTTTATAATGCATAGCATTTATTAGGAACAAAGTGGTGTTCTGACAGTGCGCCACGTGGCGCATCAGGCGCTTTGCGCCAATTAAAGAGCGCATTGCGCTAGCGCACATAAGAGTGACACGTGTCGCTTAGCGCAAGTATGTTAGCGCACTGCGCTTTATAAGTGCGCTGCGGCAGTTTATGGGTGCGTCAGTGAGTGACACGTGGCGCGCTATGGCGCTATACGCCAGTCCAAGAGCGCAGTGCGTTATTTTTAGAAGCGCAAAGCGCAAACTGTTCTGTGGTTGACACGTGGCGCGTTCTGGTGCTGTGCGCCAGTCCAATAAGCGCAAAGGCGCAATTCAAGAGTGCAAGGCACTGTCCAATAGCGCAGAGCGCATTTTGATCAATTTAAGATCAAAGAACAAGTTTTTTGTTCTTCAAAGGAGGCCTTGCCTCGAGATCCAAGAACCAAAGTTCTTGTTCTTATCGAAAGGCTATGCCTTTATAGATCAAAAGATCTGTTAATGAAGTAAATTACTTCTTTTAATCTTTTATAATTAGATCTTTCTTGATCTTTTTCTTTTCTATTGAAGATCTTGATCTTGTTCTTAGGTCTCTGATCTTTTTGGAAGATGATTCTTCTTTTTTAATGGGATGATTTCATCTCTGTTCTTCAAGAATATAATTCTTTACCTTTAAAGATGAAGAAAATGATCTTCTTTCTTTAAAGGCTTGCCTTTCTTTCTCTTTTAATTCTTCTCAAAACTTACAGAGGGTTTTTTCTATATGAGACTTGAAGTCTTGGGGCCTTTATATAGGGCCAATTGATTTGTTAAGTTAGTTGCAGAGATCTTTCTCTGATTGATTTGGGGATATTTCCCCACCGTTGGATTTTTGATCATAGGGCTTCTGTTTTACAGAAGATAATTTTCTTATTTTAATAAGATTGGAAAGATCTTTCTAGAACAGAATTTTAATTCTGATTAATTAATAATTTATTATTTAAATTCCAATGCTGGCGCAATTGGCGCTAGCGCGCCTGCGTTTGACACGTGGCGCGCAGCGCAACTGCGCTAGCGCGCCTGCGTTTGACACGTGGCACGCAGCGCAGAGCGCAAGGGATCTGAAGCGTTGCTTCAATTTTTAAAATTTGAATTTTGAAACAGAGCTTTGCTCTGATTGGGGGTGCGCTACGTAGGGCGCAGCGCTCCTGGCGCTGGCGTGTCTGCTTTTGACACGTGGCGCTCAGCGCGCAGCGCAAGAGATCTGAAGCGTTGCTTCAATTTTTGAATTTTGAAATTCAAACAGAGCGTTGCTCTGATTGGGGAAACAAATGCCCCCCTATCGTTGCGCTCACGTGGCGCACACGTGAGTGCAGCGGTGGCAACATCTGAGCCATTAGATCAACTCAGAAGTTTAGGAGGTGCTTCAGCGCCTATAAATAGGACCCTTGGTCCTCAGATGATTATCATCTTCAAGAATTTTTATCTCAGAGCCTTGCTCTCATTTCCAAGAACTTCAAGAGTTAAAACTCTAGAAAATTTTAGGTAAAAATTAAATTAAATTAAATTAATTTTAATAACTTAGGGGTTTTACCTATTAACAGAGCCTTGCTCTTATAGATCTTTTGATCTAAAGAAAACCCTTTTAGGGTTTTATAAACAGAGCCTTGCTCTCAAGAACCTATAGATCTAAATAGATCTTTCCTTAGGGTTTCTTAGCCCATATGTCAGAGCTCTGCTCTTTTGACAATGTATAGATCTTTTGATCTTTTGATGAAGAACTCTTAAGAGTTTTTTTCATGGATCTTTAAGATCCCAGAATTTTAATTCTTAAGAATTAATTTTCATTAACTTTGATGGATTTTTCCATCATTATTACAGAGCTAGGCTCTTTAAGGAATTTTATTCCCTCGTGACCAGAGTTTGACAAGTGTCACTCTGTTGCAGAGGTTTGCTCTGAAAGGGAGATTTTCTCCTTGTCTCGAGGGATTTCTCATTTAATGAGAACATTATTTGAGGATTTCCTCATTAATTGACAGTCTCATCCAATGATGAGGCTGTCTTATTAACTGATGCATTGTCATCTGGATTTTGTGGGTCCACCTTTGGTCACCTTTCTTCTGCATTGCAGTGTGGTACAAATTTTAAAGTGTTGCTCAGAACTTTTAAGATTAAATTATAGTACTGATAATTGAATTCTGTTCTTTTTCGCAGGCGACATTTCTTCTGATCTTTCGTTCCCGTTTTTCCTCTCAGAGGGAGGATCCCCTGAGGCACCGGTGGACCGGGAGGTTCTTGCTCTTATTAAGGATTATGACCCGGAGTACAAACGTCTTCACTTGTGGGGTAGGTGGTACGACCAAATAATTAAAGGTCGCCGAAGCTTCTCTTGTGCGACGCCATCGGATCCGATCTCGTCGATTTCGTATGCGGATATACCCCCGGTGAGCTATGCCGTGGAGGTCGTTAACTGGACTTCGGAGGGTCTTCTTCAACCCTCGATTGCTGCCATACCCATGCAGCAGCAGGCAGCCTTGGATATTTTGGGACGACGCATATGCCAGGGTGAGTCGCGCCCTTAGGGACAATCCTACAACATCGGGTTGACCCCTCGACACTCGGCAGGGTATCTGCAGTGGGCCAGGTACATTTTGTCAGCGAAGAAGGCGCATCTTCTGAAGATCGGCATATACCCTGCAGTTTACGCCTCGCTGTTCGAGTACTCTGCTCCTCCGATATGGTGGGTTAAGGCGTTCGTGGAACAATGGAACATCCCCACCCATATCTTTCTTCTAATGGACAGGGAAGTTTCCATCCCTCTAGAAGAATTTGCTGAGATTTCCGGTCTGCCGGTGAGGGGGGAGCACTATAAGGAGCTACTTCCTCTGGACGAATACGTTTTTGCCACCAAGCCGTTGGTGATGGACTTAACGTCGGAGAACGCTATTCAGCACCAGTTTCCGAGTCTGGTAAAGGTGCTGAATATGTATCAAAGTCTTTACTTGGAATCGGGATGCTGGAGAGTTAGTTTCGCAGACTTCATCGCCCGCTTTCTTCGACCGGAGATTCTATCGCAACGGGGCGAAAAATTTGTAAGTGCACGGCGGCGCCCCGGCCGTCAATCCGACGCCAGAATGCGGAAGCGGTGATTTACTTTAACTTTTCAAACCGGCACCACCGCGCACTATGAACCGGGATCGGGCCATTAACATAAATCTAGCTAACTATAAGATGGGAAGAGAGATATACCGAGTGATCCGAGTCCTCCGGTCTTCTCGTCGTCGTCCCGATCTCCCGCGGAATCTCCGGTCTCCACCTCGTCGCCGGAAGGGCACCACGTCGCCGGCTTCTTTTACGGGCTCCCGCCTCTGGACCAAGGCAACTCGGGCACGAAGTTGGCAAGTCGACGTGCCCAAGGTTTGCAGTAGAATACGTGTAGAACTCATGTCACATTTTGGGGTTACTTGAAGTTGCCTTTGGTGGAGGATATGAGATATCAACTTTTTGGAGATGAGCAAAGGGGTTTTTAGCAAGCCAAAAAGATCAATTTTTTCTTCCCAAAAATTGGGACAGCCCTCCCCTTCATGTGGCCGGCCATATCCACAACAAGAGAATGAAAGGAGTGTGTATGAATGAAAAAGAAATGAGCCCCCATAATTGTAACAACTCCAATTTTTGTATACCAAAATTTGCTTTAAATATGATGTATACTTGGAGTATTGATGTTGCTGGAAACAATTTAAGTATCTATTTCCTTACAATAATTACAAGAAGGAGCTTGTAGCTCATTGGTAATACCTTGCACTGCTGAACCAAGCCACCAGAGTTCGAATCCCATGCCCCACATATTTTTTATATCATTTTGTTTTAATTTTTTTGGGAAGTCAAACGGTCAAACAGCCATAACTCACAAATTAATGCAAGTTATAAAAAATAAAGTATACCAAAACCTCCCCCAGACAAAACCCTACCCAACGACACCCGACTCAGCCCTGACTCGGCCGAGTCGGCCGGCGACTCGGCCGAATCGGCCGGCGCCGCCGGCCGGACTCGGCCGGTCGGCCGAGTCATCAACACGAAAAAGTTTCATGTTGACTTGGTCAATTTTCCTGCATGGTCCATTTTTCCAGTACTGTTACACAATTTCCATTAAACCTCTTTTAAGTCCAAATTTAATGAATTTTTAATGAATTTTATATTTTTTTAAATTTTTTTTTAATCCTAACCCTAACCCTAGCCTAGCCCTATATAAAGAACCCTACTCTCTACCATTTCACCTCACAACTCTAAGTCCACTCTCCCAAATTCTCGAGAACTCGGTACAAAGAGTGAGAAGCGAAGCGCTGCCGAAATCGACGACGGATTCCGGCGACCGGACTAGAACCTTCGCGACGTTTCAACGCATCGACCACCACCACCTTCCCTAGCCCCCTTAGCTTGTCCAAACCCGTAAGTCCCATCTCTTCTATCTCTCTTTTCCTTTAATAGAAAATACGACTTTTTGGAACCCGGCGGAAATCGGAACAAAATGATTTCCGATTTGGTTTTTCTACAAATTTCCACTTGTCACCTAATACATAATACCTACCTATATTCATGTTGACTATTAATCACCCATAAACCAATTTAAACAAACTTTCTCACATGAAATGATAACTTTTTTACAAAACCGTATTCTTTTCATAAAAATACCATAGAGTTTATTTTTCTTGTTCTAATTAATTCCCTCACTCCTAAATACGTTTATCTTGATCACTAAACTTGTAGAAATCAATTTGAATGAAATTTCACACATGAAATGATAACGTTTTCAAATATCGTATTCTTGCATTTTAATACCTTCAAGTTTAATATATCTTGTTTAACCTCTAAACTTCACAATACCTTAAAATAAGTCACGAGGTAATGACCTACCTCTACACACACACAAATATAACCCTAATTGATAAATATCAAAATATAGAATACGAAAATACAGGACTTTTCACTAAAATACCACATTCTTTATAAACCTTTTCTAAAAGCTTTAAGTTGTACACAAGTTTAAATGAATCTTTTAAAATGAAAGCACGATAGGTCATGGACATCGATCGTTTATCTAAACTGTCTTGTGGTGTCTAGGCAAGTGTGTCTAAGGCTAGTGGTTTTTAATTAGGCCCACGACTGTGTTTCCTTCCCACTTACCTGGCACTTACCTGGCCGCAATTGACGGCGAAGAGGCGATTTGAGACTTCTAATGACTTGTCGTTTAGACCTTAGAAATAGGCTAGTTGGCTTAGGAAACCCTAACAACTAAAATACGGAAAACTATACTCTTTTACGAATAAATACCTTTTATTTATAAAACCGTTTTCCTAAATGAATGGTAATTATTAAACCTAAGCAAAGCGCCGCTACAACCCACTGTTGGGGAACCTGTTAGGGATAGTACGGTTCATCGTGCACCCGCAGGCTAGTAGTGTGAGATTCAGACCTCCGCAAGGAGCATTCGGTCTCGAAAGGTTTAAAATACGACATTTAAGAAAAAATGAGATTTTTGAAAAATAAAATATTCATTTAGAAATTATTCATGTGTTAATATATATATAATTATCATTTAAACACCTATTTTATTATAATATAAAGTTTTCACTTTTTCCTAAAATTACAAGTTTTAAAAGTTACATTAAAATACCATGAATTTCAGATAAATCCATTAATACTGTTATTAGGATATATTCACTAGAATAACACAAATAAAATTCACACTCATTATAACTATAAAGACGATATTAAATACTTGAGGTGTATTTTGAAAACTATACAAAAATACTTTTTACATAAAGCCCCCTCAAGTTTTATAAATTACAATAAGGCCCCTAACAATTATTGAACTTCAAATTATCTTTCTTTTAGTCTGACTCGGGTTAGAGTCTGACTATTTCTGACTTGAATATGATTCAAGTCAATCTATATTCTTTTCCAACACAATTTGAATACATGAATCCCTGAATCCAGTTAACAATATATTCATTTTGACTGAATCAAACCATGGATATTCATCCATTATCCTGATATTCCATTTACCTGATTATACAGTTACAACATGTTTACTGATATCATGGTTTTGGTCAGTCACCCAACTTACATATTCCAATACAACAATACTGTTAAAGCACTACGGGGTTTAAGGGGTAGATTGGTACGGAAGGTGTTAAAGGTGGCACGAGGTGGTCAGATTAAGACACCTAACCTGAATCCTATTGCTGTTGTACCGTGGCATAACGGTTCCTTGTACTTTCCTTTTGCCCTGATCTCTAGCATATAGAGATCCCCCTCGTATACACTGGCATCCTTCTGTACCAAGCTACAAATAACAGCGTTAACACAATGTTCCATAATATTCAACAATATAATACTTTAGAAAATACTTGTACACTGTCTTCCTAATTCTTCTTTATCTTGGGACTTACCGAGCGATCTGTTCGCTGACGACATTCCATTTCTTTCTTCCTTGAATGTCGTCAGGTGCATTAGACCAAGCTGAGATCGAGCCCACCGGTGAAGATTTGGAGCAGTTCCATGAAGACCCAGAGCTCTAGATATTGTACCTTGTTCTTTCCAGTATTTCCATTTATTGTTATGCCATTGTTTAGGCATTGCTTTTCATTTCAGATGTATTTTCTTTTCATGTATTGTACAAAGAATGTTATTAATAAAAAGTTGCTGTTATTTCTATATCTTTTGTCTCTTGTGATTACTTTATATTGCTTAGCTACGCTTAGCGTATGTACTTCTGAGTACATACGTAGCGGACCTTGTCGCGTTCACTTCGCCATACACTGGGAAGCGGGGCGTGACAGGTTTTGTTGGTAGCCCATGCAGGTCAGAGCTGTATGAATCCCTGTCATGCAGTTCTGGTCTGCGTGAACAACCTAAACAATATAACACAATAACCAGCAACTAAAACATTCTTTACAATTCATATTCTTTGAATCTTGCAAATCTCTATTCCTTGAATCTTATCATTTGAATCTGTCGTAATCCAAATTTTTCTTCAAGGTCATGGATTCCCCGAACAACACCAGCACCAACGTCAACAACACCCCTCCAGCACTACCTCTCACACCAGTTGTTCCTGCACCACCCACTGAGCAAACGATGCTATTTGAGGCGATCCGCAGCCTTCTCGAGAGACAGCAACAACTTTTGAACCGTCCTGAAGCCGATGCACCGGGAGTAAAGCAATTCAGAGCTTTGCACCCAAAGCAGTTCTCTGGTAAAGGAAGCCCTCTTGAAGCGGAAGAATGGGCACAAAGCATCGAAGACGATCTGGCAGCAGCTCAAGTGCTAGACCACGCTTGGGTCCGTGCAGCGAAGCTACAGCTCACAGATAATGCTCGCAATTGGTGGAAGGCGGAAGAAACCCGTCTGGTACAGCCGATTGAATGGAAGATATTTCGCGAGAAGTTCGACGCGAAATATTTCCCTGTGACTGCCAGCTTCGCCATGGAGCAGCAGTTTATTCATTTACAGCAAGGATCAATGTGGGACAAATCGGTAGATGAATACTACGCTGAATTCACTATGTTGAGCCGGTAAGATATGTCACAATGTTCAATTTTTAGATATCACATATCACACAGCTAACACAATCTTTAAAAAGATTCGCGGCACACTTGATACCGACGGACGATATCAGAGCCCGTCGTTTTCAGCAAGGTTTGGACACAGAGATTAAGGCTGCTCTAGCCACAGGAAAGTTTTTGACTCATGAGGATGCACTAGAAGCTGCCCGCAGTTATGAGGCAGTGATAAAAGAGAGGGGCAGACCTCAGTCTGCTGGAGTCAAACGCCATGCCAACCAAATGGCAGGTGGAGCCACGTCCAGATCATCTTTCGTGCCAAGGCGACCCGGAGTACCAACCCATCGTCCTAGCCCAGCCTTTTGCACCTACTGCAAGAGAACTGGACATATGATGAAGGACTGCCGTCGAGCCAACCGCCTCTGCTTAATCTGCGGTTCAGCTACTCACAGTATTGGATCTTGTCCCCAAAGGCAGAACCCAGTTGCTGCACCCAGGCCAGCAAATACTTATCAGCAGCGACCAGCTCTTCAGGTACCTGCTCCCAGACTTGCACTGCCTGCACCACCCAGGGGACCACAAGCTGCACCACCTCCTCGACAGTTCCATCAAGCTCAAAAGAACGTTCAGAGGAATGCTCCTCAGGCCAGGAGGAATGTGCCAAAGCGCCAGGCTTTCATGATGTCTGTGGAAGAAGCTGAGGCCACTGGCCAAGTCATTACTGGTAAACTTCCTTCTCAAACTTATCTTTTAGTTTTGTTTACCTACACACTTTTCCTATACCTAAAAATTATCCCATATACCTTAGGTACAATCCTAGTAGCTTTACTACCTGCACTTGCACTGTTTGATACTGGAGCATCCCACTGCTTTATGTCGCAACGGTTTGTCCGAACCCATGCGATTCCAGTCTCACCGCTTGTATCCAGCTGGAACGTCAGTTCCGGAAATGGTGTTCTAAAGGCAACTATGGGATACAGCATGTGTCCAGTCATCGTCTGCAGTCGAGAGTTTTACGTTGACTTCAAAGTACTGGACATACCAAACTTCGATGTGGTTCTAGGAATGGACTTGCATGGAACCTTTTATGCTACCATCGACTGTCGTCAACGGAGGGTAGTATTTGAGATTCCAGATCATCCGGTCTTCTATTTCAAGAGTGGAGATCGTACACTGGAACCAAGTACCTACAAAGTAAAGCCAAGAGAAGCAATAGTTGAAGCAGCTCAAGCAGAGGAAGAAGCAAGACCGGAGGTAGTTCGAGAGTTCGATGATGTATTCCCTGACGATATATCAGGTTTGCCTCCCGATCGAGCTCTTGAATTCAGTATTGACTTAGTACCAGGAGCACAACCGGTGATCAAAGCACCGTATAGACTAAGTCCGGAAGGATTGAAGGAAGTTCGAACACAGTTGGACGAATTACTGGCGAAGGGATGGATTCGTCCCAGCACTTCAAGTTGGGGAGCACCTGTACTACTGGTAAAGAAGAAGGAAGGTTCATACAGAATGTGCATCGATTATAGGGCCTTGAACGAAGTTACTATAAAGAACAAGTATCCACTCCCGCGCATCGACGATTTATTCGATCAGCTAAGTGGATCTTGCGTTTTCTCTAAACTAGATCTTCGTTCAGGTTATCATCAAGTGAAGGTCAAGGAAGCTGATATTCACAAAACAGCTTTCAGAACTCGCTATGGACATTACGAATTTCTAGTAATGCCATTTGGAGTGACCAATGCACCAGCAATTTTCATGCACCTTATGAATCAAGTTTTCCGGGAGTATTTAGACAGGTTCGTTGTCATCTTCATCGACGACATCCTGGTATATTCTAAGAATCGGAAAGAGCATGCGGAGCATCTACGAATTGTCCTGGAAACTCTTCGTCAACATCAGCTTTATGCCAAGTACAGTAAGTGCGAGTTTTGGCTAAATCAAGTTGGTTTTCTTGGACACATCGTATCAGGAGAAGGAATTTCTGTGGATTCAGCAAAAGTTTCAGCAGTCAGCGAATGGCCTACGCCAAAATCAATGAAGCATATTCGGAGTTTCTTGGGTTTAGCTGGATATTACAGAAGATTCATTGAAGGCTTTTCGAAGATAGCAACACCCCTGACCAAGCTCACACGAAAAGATGAAGAATTTGTGTGGTCAGAAGCATGCGAGCAAGCTTTCGTAGAACTCAAGTCAAGACTGACATCTGCACCTATTCTCGTAATACCGGATCAATCTGGAGGATTCGAAGTACATTGTGATGCATCCGGTAAGGGATTAAGATGTGTTCTACATCAGCACGGTAAGGTTGTGGCTTATGCTTTAAGACAATTGAAGACTCATGAGCGCAATTATCCGACGCATGATCTGGAGTTGGCAGCCGTCATTTTTGCTCTCAAGATTTGGCGCCACTACTTACTTGGTGAACGAGTGAACATCTACATAGATCATAAAAGTCTAAAGTATGTGTTTACTCAGAAAGAGTTGAATATGCGGCAGAGAAGATGGTTAGAACTCATGGCGGACTTTGACATCAACTTGCAATATCATCCAGGAAAGGTAAACGTAGTACCTGATGCTCTTAGTCGCCAACCATTAGCAATGAATCTCACCGCCCAGTGGAAGCTGCAGCAAGACTTACATCAGATGGAGATCGAACTAATCATGCCAGGTGATGTTTCAAGTTTGATGAACCTACAAGTTCAATCAACCATTATCAATCAGATCAAAGCAGCTCAAGCCAGCGATGCTAAGTTGCAAAAGATCAGAGAACAAGTGGAGAATGGACTCAGAACAGATTTCATCATCCATGAAGACGGATCTTTGAGATACGGCAGCAGATTGTGTGTACCAAAGGGTCCTGTTCGGGAAGAGTTAATGAAAGAAGCTCACAGCTCTCCCTATTCAGTACATCCTGGAGGTACCAAAATGTACAAAGATCTACGTCAGAATTATTGGTGGCATGGAATGAAGCGTGAAGTAGCCAGAAGCGTCGCAAAATGTTTGGTGTGTCAGCAAGTAAAGGCTGAACATCACAGGGCAGCTGGACTACTTCAACCGTTACCAATCTCAGAATGGAAGTGGCAGCACATCACGATGGACTTTGTAACTGCTCTCCCTCGCAGCACAAAGGGTAACGATGCGATTTGGGTCATTGTGGACCGACTCACAAAGTCGGCTCACTTCATCCCATTTCGAGTTGGCCAATCAACTGAGACATTAGCGAAGAAGTACATGGAGGTAATAATCTAAATTAAGATTTAAAAACTCTTCATAATGTACTATCCCTGATACCCATGAACTCATACAGGAAATTGTGAGACTTCATGGACTACCGGTCTGCATTGTCTCCGATCGTGACATCAGGTTCCGATCGCAATTTTGGCAAAGTCTGCAAGCTAGCTTGGGAACAAGTCTGAACTTCAGCACGGCTTATCATCCACAAACAGATGGTCAGTCGGAACGAACTATTCAGATCTTGGAGGATATGCTCAGAGCATGTATGCTCGACTTCAAAGGATCGTGGGAGGATCACCTACATCTTGTGGAGTTCGCATACAACAACAGCTACCAAGCAAGTATAGGAATGGCACCTTTGGCAGCATTATATGGAAGGAAGTGTTGATCGCCATTAAGTTGGGACGACATCGGAGATAGAGAACTCCTTGGACCAGAGATGATAGTAGCGACCGTTGACGTGGTTCGTACTATCAGGGAAAGAATGCGCATAGCCCAAGATAGACAGAAACATTGGGCTGATGCGAAGAGACGACACTTGGAGTTCCAGCCAGGAGATCATGTATTCCTGAAAATCTCTCCGAACTGCGGAGTGATCAGATTTGGAAGACGGGGAAAATTGAGTCCAAGATACATTGGACCGTTCGATATACTCGAACGAGTCGGTGAAGTGGCATATTGTTTAGCGCTTCCACCCTCATTGGAAGGAGTGCATAACGTGTTCCACATATCCCAACTCAGAAGGTATGTGAGTGACCCCAGCCATGTACTTGATCATTCCGAGCTCACGATACAGCCCGATTTGTCTTACGAGCAACAACCTGTGGAGATCCTGGATAGGAAAGTGAAGACACTTCAGAACAAAGAAGTTAATTTGGTCCGGATAATGTGGAGAAAAGACACTCCAGGAGAATCCACGTGGGAAAGGGAAGATGATATGCGTGCAAGATATCCGCACCTTTTTGTAAACTAGTCCTTAAATAAAAGTTGTAAATTTCGAGGACGAAATTTTTGTAAGGAGGGTAGATTGTAACAACTCCAATTTTTGTATACCAAAATTTGCTTTAAATATGATGTATACTTGGAGTATTGATGTTGCTGGAAACAATTTAAGTATCTATTTCCTTACAATAATTACAAGAAGGAGCTTGTAGCTCATTGGTAATACCTTGCACTGCTGAACCAAGCCACCAGAGTTCGAATCCCATGCCCCACATATTTTTTATATCATTTTGTTTTAATTTTTTTGGGAAGTCAAACGGTCAAACAGCCATAACTCACAAATTAATGCAAGTTATAAAAAATAAAGTATACCAAAACCTCCCCCAGACAAAACCCTACCCAACGACACCCGACTTGGCCCTGACTCGGCCAAGTCGGCCGGCGCCGCCGGTCGGACTCGGCCGATCGGCCTAGTCGTCAACACGAAAAAGTTTCGTGTTGACTTGGTCAATTTCCCTGCATGGTCCATTTTTCCAGTACTGTTACACAATTTCCATTAAACCTCTTTTAAGTCCAAATTTAATGAATTTTTAATGAATTTTATATTTTTTTAAATATTTTTTTTAATCCTAACCCTAACCCTAGCCTAGCCCTATATAAAGACCCCTACCCTCTACCATTTCACCTCACAACTCTAAGTCCACTCTCCCAAATTCTCGAGAATTCGGTACAAAGAGTGAGATGCGAAGCGCTGCCGAAACCGACGACGGATTCCGGCGACCGGACTAGAACCTTCGCGACGTTTTCAACGCATCGACCACCACCACCTTCCCTAGACCCCTTAGCTTGTCCAAACCCGTAAGTCCCATCTCTTCTATCTCTCTTTTCCTTTAATAGAAAATACGACTTTTTGGAACCCGACGGAAATCGGAACAAAACGATTTCCGATTCGGTTTTTCTACAAATTTCCACTTGTCACCTAATACATAATACCTACCTATATTCATGTTGACTATTAATCACCCATAAACCAATTTAAACAAACTTTCTCACATGAAATGATAACTTCTTTACAAAACCGTATTCTTTTCATAAAAATACCATAGAGTTTATTTTTCTTGTTCTAATTAATTCCCTCACTCCTAAATACGTTTATCTTGATCACTAAACTTGTAGAAATCAATTTGAATGAAATTTCACACATGAAATGATAACGTTTTCAAATATCGTATTCTTGCATTTTAATACCTTCAAGTTTAATATATCTTGTTTAACCTCTAAACTTCACAATACCTTAAAATAAGTCACGAGGTAATGATCTACCTCTACACACACACAAATATAACCCTAATTGATAAATATCAAAATATAGAATACGAAAATACAGGACTTTTCACTAAAATACCACATTCTTTATAAACCTTTTCTAAAAGCTTTAAGTTGTACACAAGTTTAAATGAATCTTTTAAAATGAAAGCACGATAGGTCATGGATATCGATCGTTTATCTAAACTGTCTTGTGGTGTCTAGGCAAGTGTGTCTAAGACTAGTGGTTTTTAATTAGGCCCACGACTGTGGTTCCTTCTCACTTACCTGGCACTTACCTGGCCGCAATTGACGGTGAAGAGGCGATTTGAGACTTCTAATGACTTGTCGTTTAGACCTTAGAAATAGGCTAGTTGGCTTAGGAAACCCTAACAACTAAATACGGAAAACTATACTCTTTTACGAATAAATACCTTTTATTTATAAAACCGTTTTCCTAAATGAATGGTAATTATTAAACCTAAGCAAAGCGCCGCTACAACCCACTGTTGGGGAACCTGTTAGGGATAGTACAGTTCATCATGCACCCGTAGGCTAGTAGTGCGAGATTCAGACCTTCGTAAGGAGCATTTGGTCTCGAAAAGTTTAAAATACGACATTTAAGAAAAAATGAGATTTTTGAAAAATAAAATATTCATTTAGAAATTATTCATGTGTTAATATATATATAATTATCATTTAAACACCTATTTTATTATAATATAAAGTTTCCACTTTTTCCTAAAATTACAAGTTTTAAAAGTTACATTAAAATACCATGAATTTCAGATAAATCCATTAATACTGTTATTAGGATATATTCACTAGAATAACACAAATAAAATTCACACTCATTATAACTATAAAGACGAATATTAAATACTTGAGGTGTATTTTGAAAACTATACAAAAGTACTTTTTACATAAAACCCCCTCAAGTTTTATAAATTACAATAAGGCCCCTAACAATTGAACTTCAAATTATCTTTCTTTTAGTCTGACTTGGGTTAGAGTCTGACTATTTCTGACTTGAATATGATTCAAGTCAATCTATATTCTTTTCCAACACAATTTGAATACATGAATTCCTGAATCCAGTTAACAATATATTCATTTTGACTGAATCAAACCATGAATATTCATCCATTATCCTGATATTCCATTTACCTGATTATACAGTTACAACATGTTTACTGATATCATGATTTTGGTCAGTCACCCAACTTACATATTCCAATACAACAATACTGTTAAAGCACTACGGGGTTTAAGGGGTAGATTGGTACGGAAGGTGTTAAAGGTGGCACGAGGTGGTCAGATTAAGACACCTAACCTGAATCCTATTGCTGTTGTACCGTGGCATAACGATTCCTTGTACTTTCCTTTTGCCCTGATCTCTAGCATATAGAGACCCCCCCGTATACACTGGCATCCTTCTGTACCAAGCTACAAACAACAGCGTTAACACAATATTCCATAATATTCAACAATATAATACTTTAGAAAATACTTGTACACTGTCTTCCTAATTCTTCTTTATCTTGGGACTTACCGAGCGATCTGTTTGCTGACGACATTCCATTTCTTTCTTTCTTGAATGTCGTCAGGTGCATTAGACCAAGCTGAGATCGAGCCCACCGGTGAAGATTTGGAGCAGTTCCACGAAGACCTAGAGCTCTAGATATTGTACCTTGTTCTTTCCAGTATTTCCATTTATTGTTATGCCATTGTTTAGGCATTGCTTTTCATTTCAGATATATTTTCTTTTCATGTATTGTACAAAGAATGTTATTAATAAAAAGTTGCTGTTATTTCTATATCTTTTGTCTCTTGTAATTACTTTATATTGCTTAGCTACGCTTAGCGTATGTACTTCTGAGTACATACGTAGCGGACCTTGTCGCGTTCACTTCGCCGTACACTGGGAAGCGGGGCGTGAAAATAACGCAAGAGAGAGAGAGAAGGTTATCATGAAGAATCATCATCACAAAACCAAGTCACACTCAACCATCATAATCAACCATCATCATCAAGCATGATGACTTCAAAAGGTCAAGCCATCATGAAGAAGTCAAGAAGTCAAATGGAAGCTAAGTTATCATGATACAACAATATGCAATCAACACCCTCCAAAATGCTTATTTGCACAAATGCAAATAAGCCCTCCTCCACCAATCTTCGACCAATGAAAGATACAAAGAAATATGGCCGAAACGGAAAACAAACTGGCAACTCCAAAAAACTGATCCCGTAATAAATTACAGGAAAACCCCGCTTCTGTATATACATACCCGCATTTGTATTCCGACCGAAATACAAATGCAATGAGACAAAATCTACACTGTACTATACTAGGATCCGGCTTAAACCAAAACCCTCTAGTATAAACCGTCCGATCCTGATCCGTGCAATGCCGCACGTATCTGATCGAACCCTGCCATATCTCCATACGGCCTCTACAGCGTTTCGCCCGAAACTTGAGAAACTGAATGTGGGGGACTCTAAAGACTCGTCAACACCTTGATTGTGGATTTAACCACTAGCACGTCAGAGGTATAAGCCAATACGTGACGGGCCACCAGCTATTGACCAAAAGGGACGTCGATGAGCGAACTCATCCTGACACCCTACTGAGCCTGTCAGTGACAATATCCGTACAGTCCGGTCCGTTCGTCTATGAACATCGCATGGCGGGCCTAGGGGGTTGGTAAAAGTCAGAGCCCTAAAAGCGGTACAAGTCGTGTCAGAGAGTGTAGCCCAGAACACCCTGAGATACTACTGGAATACCTACCAGTAAATCTCCTGCCTTGGCCAAGGACTTTTCATGTACTGGCTCTCCTAGACACAGTGCGACCTCACCCCCAATACCGGGAGAGACGAACCCCTAAAGATCCGCTCACTGCCTCCATGTGGCTCGGGACTGCACCCAACTAAAACCTGTTTGCACGTCTCCTTTGAGCGTGGTAGGGTAGTAATCAAAGTACAGTGGGAACTCACACGAGACAAATGACGATCCCCAGGTCGATGAACTAACCTGTACACATGTCACCAGGGAACTGCTATCTGACGTCAGGTATAAGACCAACTAGCATGTTCCCGGCGAGTCCTGTCCGGTGTACTCATAACCCAATGAGCACCTGTATACATCTTAAGTGATCCAACTGACACCAGTGGCTTATGAGACCGGCCACCGCCCCTCGTCGGGGTCTCGAATGTATACACCAGTCTACTCTAGAGTATCGATGCCCTGTCTCGAAACTCCCACGACTAGGGACCTTTTAAGGATGTGCTTATAGACTACCAGCTCTCACGTATATGATCGCCCTCATACTGCTGGCAGTCAAGCAAGAATCCTAGGGGCTCTATCAACGTGCAATAGTGACCTGTCAGGTCACCTAAAGCAGTACACGATGATAAAGATAAACCAGATAGCATACTATCATCTTGAGTAAGACTGTCCTACCGGGATAGGTCCTCCCTCAATCATTGCAATCACGTGCCTGTGGTCCAATAATTGACTCTGAGGGCACTATCTCCAACAAAATTTGCCAAGCTTGACGACCCCTTCGGCCTTGGCTTAGATCGTCAACCAGCATTGGAAGCCGATCAAAAGGGTTTTTACCTCCCCGATGCTGCAATCATCCCCTTATCGGAAATCGCAGCTCCGGGCATCGACGAGGAGACTTTCTTTCTCGAGTTTCTGGGGTTATGGTTGTGCTGGTTCGCGCTCCCCATGCACCCTCGCTACATGAGGCCGTCCGTCTTCTACCTAGCACATCGAATGGTGGCTGGCATACAATTGGTCATCGGGATTGCCCGGTTGGCCCATCTGTACCATGGTCTTAGCGTGGCGGCGGACGCAACTGAACCGGGGGTGCAACCCACTAATTTCCCGATGCACTATTTTACTTCATGGATGGAAATGCACGTGCTCGGGGTATTTGGTACTCATAAAAGACCTTCGTTTTACGAGAAGTACATATTCCCGAGAGTTATGCGGCTGATCGGCGCTTCTATCGTGAATCCGCCTCCGCGAGAGGCTAGGGGGTTGCTTCTTCATCCGCGCACGGTCGGAGTGGGTATTTCTTTCACGGACAAGGTCCTGACAATCGGCCCGGAGACCTCCAAGGCGGTGTTGGCGTTGCGCGATAATTTCAAGGACGGGGCCTCCGTATTGAAAGCCCGGGAGATTCTACATTTATACTCCATCCGGCCGGGCTTCCTCGTGTTCAGGAAAAATGAGACGGCACTTTTTATGAGGTACAACCCCCATCATTTCGCCCAACAACTAAGTTATAACCAGGGGGTCCCACTGGAGGCGTTTTTAGAAGAGCCTGAGGCCACAAGAGAGGGGATACGGAGTGCTCTACATCACTTTATGCGGCTAAATACGGGCTCCCACTTCTTTATTAGCGAGCCGACTTGCATTCCAAGGGCCCTCAACGTGTATGGGGCCTGGTATTAGCACGCGATAGGCGCTGTTATCAGGGAAGAGAAGCGGCTGCTGCTTGATCGCAAGGGTGCGCCCCCCGCCAGCGATCGCAACGTCTCCCTAAAGCGAAGGACCCCTATCCCTCCTCCACTAAGAGGAGATGCTGGAGATGAGCCTCCATGTGTGCTAAGCCCCACACGTGGATTGCCCCGTGATCTTGTGGACATGCCCTCAGCGCCCCGTGCTCCCGTGGAGACGATAAACGTGGTTTCTCCCGAATCTGGTGTGGGCTCGGATATCGGGACCCGCCATCCTAAGGTGCCCACGAAGCGTAAGCTGATTTTGGGTGCGACTGGCGCTCGTGTACAGAGAAAGAAGAAGAAGTCGGTCCTTTCCCTTGATGCCGTACTCAGCTTAGAGCCTCAGGCCCCTCTTACCAAAGGCCTAAGTGAGTATGGAACCAATGAGGGTTTCTTCGTAGCGCCAGAAGACACTGATCTTAACGCCGCTATTGCTGCTTCTGCGCAACTTGCGAGCCACCAAGCGAAAATAGCCGCCCTCACGCAATCAAGTAAATATTAGTCATACTTTTGTCATTGCGTTATATTTTATTGTCATGTCTTGACTGATATTCTTCTTTTTGTAATAGGCTTCACTACTGAGGAGGTTCTGGCGGCCTCCCTCAGGACTTTCGAGGAGGAAGAGAGGAATCACGCTCTATTGGGCATTGGTACGTCTCGGCTCATTGAGTCTTCATTCTCTTTTTTATGGCTAATCTAACCCTTTCCTTGTCTCATTGCAGGGACCACAAGACCTACCTCGCAAGCCGATGCGGGAATTCTCCTCGGGCCAGCTACCGAAGTCTCAGCCTCTTCGGGATTGCCGCAAGAAGCCCTACTTAAAAAGCCGATGATGGAAGCCTTGACGGCTCTGGAGGCAACCCTGAACGCGGACGACGACGCCTTGCTGAAGGAGGCTTCCAAAAGGTCTGTCATGACGGCCCGGGAGGAAAGAAAGCGCCTGAGGCGCGCAGCAAGGGAGCGTAGCGCTGCTTTGGCTGCGGGAGCAGGCTCAAGCGTCGTTACTCCCGTTGCTACTCCTTCAGAGGAGCTCCCGGTTGCCTTGTCTACTGCTCATAGACGGGCGGCACGTGCAGCTTGGGAGGCCAACGGTAAATCCGCCTCAGGTAATGTGTTTTTGAGGCTTTGTTGTCAAAGTTTTAAACTATCAGTTCTTATATATCTTGTCCTGCAGGGCCGAGTCTTACTGGAGGAGTGGCGGCGACCGTCGAGCCTAAGGGGACGGTGGAGGAGGTAGCTGCTGAACCCGAGGCGACGGTAGGCAATATAGCCGTAGTTGCCGGGCCCGAGCTAGTGGCTGATGAGACAGTCACGACTGCTATGCCTGAAATGGCTACCAATACCGAGCCCGAGGTGGCGGCGGGTGAGACGGCTGCTATGGCCAGGCCTGAGGCAGGAGTAAATGAAATGGCTGCTACGGACGAGCCTATGGCAGCGATGGACGAGACGGCTGCGACCGCTGAGCCCGAGGTGGTAGAGGGTGAGACGAGCATAATTGCTGAGCACGAGATGGCCGTTCTTTCTCAAGAGTCGGGCACTGCTCCGATCATCGCTCTCCCTGCTTACGGTTCCTTATCATCTCCCGGCCTCGCGAGCGTGATGACGGCTCCTGTAGAGTCAGGCGATGAGGCAACGGGAGGTGAGACCATCCCAATGGAGGAAGGAGACGCCACCATTGCATCAAGTGACGCCCTCGTTAGGGCTCCGGCCGGCGACTCTTCAGGTAAATCTTGGGTCACCGCCCTTCTTTCTTTATTCTGCAATCTTTCCTAATAAAGTTTATCTTGCTTCTAATACAGGTGTGGCTAGTGCTGATGCCGCGTTACCCGAGGGAGCGCCATCAGTTACCGCTCTGACGGTGACCACTTCTCTTCCTTCCCTCGCACCGTCGCAAATGCTGGAAGGTATGGATTTGTGACTCATCAGTCTTATCTTTAGGCTGCATAATTCATGTACTGATGTTGTACTATTGCGTCTTTGCAGGAGTCCTTTTTGACCACCTGTACCAGGTGCTGCACCCACACTTCTCCTTCTTGTCCGAGACGAGTCCGCCTGCTGGTGTCGGTGAGTGTTTTCTCTAAACGATGTCCTCTTCTTTAACGGGTAGTCACATTCTTTCTAATCTCTTCTTTATATTGCTTGTAGCCTTACGAATCGAAGGAAGGGACGAGGCTGTCGTTGCGCCACCAGTACTCCCAGCTCTGCCCCCTGCTGCAGTAGACTCTACTTTTTTGCTTGTTTTCTTTATTTCTTGAGCCGACACCTGATTATGATCTATTTTACAGCAATCACATCGACTCCAACCCCGTTCGAGTCTCGTATTATAATGCCGGCCGGGCCCTTTTTAAGGCGTCCATCATCCAAAGGTGCCGTGACCAGCCTACGCATGTTAAACGAGTATATCGAGGAGTTCGACGCAGAGGCTCCCACATCTGCCGCGGATTTTGCCGCAGAGATTAACCCTATGCTGGCAACGCTCATGAACTTTCACGGTGAGGGCGTCGTTGAGTCTTGGGTTAATCGCTGCCGGGAGGTCGAAGCTTGCTTGCATGAGCTTGAGCTTAAGCGTCCGGCACCTGAGATTCTGGCCACGAGCACCTAACGGGCGGCATGGATCGAGCAGAGCGCTTCTTACTTCCGCTATCTCGAACAAGAAGTGGCTTTAAAGCGAAGGGAATGCAAAGAAACTTCAAGCGAGTCTGCTCGACTGCGTGCTGAGGGCGACGCGAACGCTGGCCAGGTGAAAGTTATCTTCGAGGGCCTTCTGCAATGTATCTCTGATGGGTTATCATTGAAGCAGAAGCTCGATGTCGTTGAGCGTGATGCACAAGATCGTGAAGCAGCTCAGCGAGTCATCGAGGAACAACTCTCATCCTACTTGCAGCAGCGAGCCCAGGTCGAAGCAGAGTTGGCCACAGTAGCTGATCAGGAAAAGGGGCTAAGGGAAGTGCGCGAGCGGCTAACCGGATTATTAAAAGCGCTTTCCTCTCAATGAAAATTTTGTATCATTTGTAATTGTGAATAAAATGTACTTGTTCTTTTATCCTTTAATACGATGTATTTTGTACTCAATCGAATTCATGAATAAAAGATACACGTTCTTTGTAATGTCTTGTGTCATTTCTCTGCTTTCTTCTTTCTTGCTGTGTTGTTTGCCATGTGTCTTTAACAAGTGCGGTCTGTAGATAGCATATAGCTGTCAGTCTTAGGCTCTTTGTAGAATGGCGATGGCTTAGAAAACAGGGTTAGGATCTGTCACCTAAGACTTTTCAACTTTATGAACCGTGAAGGTCTCATAAAGAATTTTCTCCCTACCGGCCGAGAGGGTCCCGTAGGTGTAATTTCTCCTTAAGAATCGTGAGGATTCCCAAGTGTGTTTTCTCTTGAAAGTCGTAAGGATCTCATAAGAGAGTTTACTTCCTTACGAGTCGTGAGGACCCGCAAGTGACGGGTGAAGTTGCCCTTATCCGCATTTCACGGAATCAGAGGTTGCTCTGGATGCTTCCCACGGGTTTACTGCCGTGTTTGGCGAGGACCAGGCTCCGCTCTGGACGTTTTCCAGGATACCGTAGTTTAAAGACATCACGGTCGAGGTTAAGGACATCATAGTCCGTGGATTTAAGGACTCCACAGTCCGTTGGTAGTTTTAAGACATTACGGTCGAGGTTAAGGACATCATAGTCCGTGGGTTTAGGGACTCCACAGTCCGATGTTAGTTTTAAGACATTACGGTCAAGGTTAAGGACATCATAGTCCGTGGGTTTAAATACTCCACAGTCCGACATTAGTTTTAAGACATTACGGTCAAGGTTAAGGACATCATAGTCCGTGGATTTAAGGACTCCACAGTCTGTGAAATATGTGGTTATCGGGACCCGTCACCTCTTTGAAGACGTTGAGGAATTACAACGACAAATATCAAAGGGGTGAAGAGATGTGCCCTTGAACCAAGGTAAAATCAGTTTAAAACCATTATGGTTGGTTGTTAGTTTTAAGACATCACGGTCAAGCTTAAGGACATCATAGTCCGTGAGATTTTAAGGACCTCACAGTCCGACGTTAGTTTTAAGACATCGCGGTCAAGGTTAAGGACATCATAGTCCGTGGATTTAAGGACTCCACAGTCCGATGTTTGCTCTGGATGCTTCCCACAGGTTCACTGTCGTGTTTGGTGAGGACCAGGCTCCGCTCTGGATGCTTCATACGGGTTCACTGTTATGCTCTGTGAGGACCAGGATCCGCTCTGGACGTTTTCCACGGGGTCAGAAATGACGTTATCCGCGTTCCACGTAACCAGGAATTTTGCTCTAGATGCTTCCCATGGGTTCACTGCCGTGTTCGGCGAGGACTAGGCTCCGCTCTGGATGCTTCACACGGGTTCACTGCCATGCTGTGCGAGGACCAAGATCCGCTCTGGACGTTTCCACGGGGTCAGAAGTGACGTTATCCGCGTTTCACGTAACCAGGTATTTTGCTCTAGATACTTCCCACGGGTTCATTGCCGTACTCTGCGAGGACCAGGATCCGCTCTGGACGTTTTCCATGGGGTCAGAAGTGACATAATCCGCGTTCCATGTAGCCAGGAATGGTTGACTTTATCCGCATTTCACGGAGTTGGAATTTGACTCTCGGTCATTTGTACACCGCCGAGTCATGGGACTGGGAGTTGCCGCTGTTCCGCTTTGCTTGATGTTGTGTCTTGGTTCAATGAGACGAACGTCAAGATGATCTCTAGGCTATCTGTGAACTGTTGAGATTTGGCTTCTTCTTATGATGAAACCTGGGGAGGAGGAGTGTGACTTCCTCTTTGTTTGCGCCCCTAGATTGTATACAGGGATTGATGTAATATCACCTGTAGGGCATAAAATTTCATTTTTATTTTTATTTTATTTCTTTCCGCGATGCTCTATCATTTCAGCTGTTATATCGCGAAGGTCGCGATTGCCCCATCATTTCGGCTATTTTTCGCGGTGCCCAATCATTTCGGCTATTTGTCTTATTTTTACTCGCTGTTTTTTATTGCGAGTTGCCCAATCATTTCAGCTATTTTGCATGCATACATTTTTTACTTGCTGATTTTGTTGCAAGTTGCCCCATCATTTTGGCTATTTCGTATGCATGTGAGGCTCGCTAGCTTTTTGCCGCAAGCTTGGGATTAGACACCGATTTCGGCATCAGCACCGCTACAACTGGAATATTGCCAGGAGCGAATCATCATTTACCTCTGTCGATACCGAACAAAGGTGGCTTAGCGAACAGGGTTAGGATCCTGTCGACTAAGGCTTTTGACTTCATGAGCCGTAAGGGTCTCATAAAGGTATTTCTCCCTGCGAGTCGTGAGGATCTCGTAGGTGTGTTTTCTTCTTAGGAATCGTGAGGACTCCTAAGTGTATGGTTTCTCGTAAGTCGTAAGGATCTTACAAGAGGGCTTTCTCCTTATAAGTCGAGAGGACTTACAAGGGTTGTTCACCATGCGAACATATCCCTAGTCATGGATGGGACTTTGTTAGGGAAATGTTTATTCGCGCCCATGGATTGTATACAAGGGTCAGCATTGAGCCGCTTGTAGGGCAGTATCGGAGGTTGTGGGGGTTGCTTAAGAACAGGTTCAGGTCTCTGTAACTTAAGACTTTCAAATCTTATGAGCCGTGAGGGTCCCATAAGAGAGTTCTCCTTACGAGTCGTGAGGATCTCGCAAGTGCAATTTCTCCTTAGGAATCGTGGGGATCCCTAAGTGTGTTGCTCCCTTATGAGTCATAAGGATCTCACGTGGGTGGTTTCTCCTCACAAGGTCGAGAGGACCCTGCAAGTGTCTTTTAACGAGATTGCGCCCTTTCGGGTTTTCACAAACACTCGCCGGTAGCCCTGCTGTTTTTACTCACGGAGCCCTTTCGGGTTTTCATCCGTGCCCATTTTGCTTATGGACATACCGTTTTCTTCTTTTTTTTCTTCTTTTCTTTTTTCTAACGAGGTTGCGCCCTTTAGGGTTTTCATAAGACTCGCCGGTAGCCCTGCTGTTTTTACTCACGGAGCCCTTTCGGGTTTTCATCCGTGCCCATTTTGCTTATGGAGATACCGTTTTCTTTTCTCTCTCTCTTTTTATTCTTTTTTTTGTATCAGCTTTGTGATGCTGCAATCCACCGTAGTTTATCGACATCTCGGTCAGCAGCTAGTTTTAGGACATAGTGGTCCGTCATTAGTTTAAGCACGTTTCGGTCCGCTGTTAGTTTTAAGGACGTTTCGGTCGGTTGTTAGTTTAAGGACGTTTCGGTCGGTTGTAAAGCAAGCCGGTTACTACTTATAGAGTTGGGGTTAGGAAGATAGCGAGCGGACATAGTCGTCGTCATCTATCATTGACCTAGGCCGTGACTCGTCAAGCGTAGTACTTCTTCAGGAAGCGACCGTTTATTGGCCTGAAATGTCTTTCACCATTCATGTCCATGAGTAGATAAGCTCCACCCTGGTAGACCTTGTCTATGATGTACGGGCCTTCATAGTTCGGCTCGAATTTTCCCCGCTTGGCGCGATTGGGGATCATAGGTCTTTTGACCACTAGCACAAGTTCGCCTTGGCGGAATGTCCTCGGCATGGTCAATCTTTCATATGAGCGTATCATCTTTGCTTTATAAGCTTCCAGATTTTGCTGCGCCAGGAGTCGGGTTTCATCAAGAGCATCAAGCTCCTCAAGCCGAAGGTGAGCGTTCTCTTCGTCCGTTAGCTCATAATGGACTGCCACTCGCAGAGAGGGTAACTCTATCTCGAGGGGGAGTACCACTTCTGTACTGAATACCAACGCGTACGGCGTTGTGTTCGTGGCCGTCTTAAACGTAGTTCAATATGCCCAGAGAGCTTCATGCAGTCTCTCATGCCAGTCCTTTTTTATTTCGGGACACTGTCTTCTTCACAATCTTCGTCAATGTCTTGTTAAAAGCCTCAGCCAGACCGTTAGCTCGAGAATTATAGACTGAGGAGTATCTCCAGTCTATGTTGTGCTGTTGTGCGAAGCGGCTGATCTTGTGGCTTCTGTAGGCTGGCCCATTATCGGAGATGATCCGTCGCGGAGTGCCGAATCGATAAATGACGTGTGTCTTGAAGAAATAGAGGATATTCTCCGTTTTCACTTCCCTCAGTGGTACTGCTTCTGCCCATTTGGAGAAGTAATCAGTTGTCGCCAAAATGAACCGATGTCCTCTGGACGATGCTGGTTCGATGGGGCCGATTATGTCAGTCCCCCACATTTCGAGCGGCCAGCTAGCCACTGTCGGATGTAATGGATTTGGATGTTGATGGATAAAGTCCCCATGAATCTGGCACGAGTGGCATTGCTTCACATACTCGAGGCAGTCATGGATCATCGTGGGCCGATAATAACCCATCCGTTTGATCTTCAACTTCATCTTCGGGCCTGCTTGGTAAGAACCGCAGAGTCCGTCGTGAACTTCTTGGACGATTCTTTTCGCCTCTTCAGGTCCCAGGCATCTCAACCACAAAGCATCAAATGACCTCTTGTACAGGGTATCATTGACGAAAGCGAAAGATAGGACTCGCTTCATGAGCTGATGTTTTGAGGACGCATCTTCAGGCGTTCGATGGGATTTGAAGTAGTTTATCAAGACTTCTCTCCAATCCTCAACCGTTTCTTGGTCTTTTATTTGCAGGGCCGTCTGCTTGGTCGCTTCCTTTTCTTTGGACGACTCCGGAGATATCTCCGCCGGTGCAAGAACCCGACGGCTTTGTACCACGATTTTTACGTCATCGAGGTTCTCATCGGCCAATTCTTTAGCAAGCTTGGCTAATGCGTCCGCCTTACTATTTTCTGCACGCGGTATGCTTTCCAGCATGTAGGAGGGAATTTGAGTCAGCAGTTGTTGTACTCTCTCGCCATACTTCACCAGCTCTGGCTTGCACGTCTGATAGTCACCATTTACTTGACTAACGACCGGTTGGGAGTCTCCGTATATGAGGAGGTTTTCAATTCCCATGTCGATGGAAATCTCAAGGCATGCTATCAAAGCTTCGTATTCGGCTTCATTGTTCGTCCTCGGCTCTGTCAAGGAGAAGGCGAGGCGCATTATCCCTCCTTGTGGGGTCACGAAGATAAGGCCTACCCCTGATTTGATTATAGGCGCGTTCTGTTTGCGCTACTTCATGGAAGATGCTCCATCAAAATAAAGCTCCCACCGGGTACCACTTCCGTCGATCGCATCAAACGCATGTTCGTCTGGCAGTTCGCAATTCAAAGGGGAATCGGCCGGTATCGGATGTTCAGCGAGGAAGTCGGCGATGACCTGGCCTTTCACTGCCTTAAGAGGCCGGTAAGTTATTGAGAACTCCATTAAGAGCAAGGCCCATTTAGCGAGTCGCCCCGCCAGTATGGCCTTCGACATCAAATATTTGAGGGGATCCACCTTCGATATGAGACGGACTTCATGTGCCAACACATACTGCCTGAGCTTCGTTATCGCGAAGATCAACGCCAGGCAGTGTTTTTCGATGGGGGAGTAATTGCTTTCTGCCCCCAGTAGAACTCGACTCAAATAGTAGAGGGCTCTCTCCTTTCCTTGGTCGTTCTCTTGTGCCCACAATGCGCCTAAGGAACCTTCAAGGGCAGTTGTATACAGAATGAGAGGCTTTCCCTTGACTGGAGCAGCCAGCACTGGCGGGTTCTGCAGATACTGCTTGATTTCTTCCAGTGCGCCTTGGCATTTGTGATCCCAGACGAACGGGGTCCCTTTCTTCATCAAATGACTGTACGGATGGCACTTGCCAGAGAGATTGGCTATAAATCGCCGGATATACGCGAGCTTCCCTTGGAGAGACCGCAATTGTTTAAGAGTCCTTGGCGGAGACATCTCCGTGATCGCCTTGATCTTTGACGGATCTATCTCGATACCTCGGTGTCGGACGATGAATCCTAGGAATTTGCCTGAAGACACCCCGAACGCGTATTTGAGAGGGTTCATCTTCAAGTTGTATTGCCGAAGACGTTGAAATACGATCTTCAGATGCTCAAGATGTTCCTCGTATGATTTGCTTTTCACCACGAGGTCGTCGATATAGCATTCGACAATTTCATGTATGAGGTCATCGAAGATCTTCGTCATGGCCCTCTGATAGGTGGCACCGGCGTTCTTTAGACCGAAGGGCATCACCTTATAGCAGAATATACCCAAAGGGGTCCGAAAAGCTGTATGCTTCTGGTCTTCGGGATGCATTTTTATCTGATTATATCCTGATGAGCCGTCCATGAAGGAGAAGACTTCGTGAGTGGACGTGTTATCTATCATCAGCTCAGTGACCGGTACTGGGAAATCGTCCTTCGGGCAGGCTTTATTTAGACCCCGAAAGTCTACGCAGATGCGCACCGTCCTATTTTTCTTCATTACCGGGACGATGTTGGCGATCCAATCAGGGTACTGAACTTCTTGGATGAAGCCAGAGTAGATCAGCTTCTTGACCTCAGCATTGATACGCATCTCAAGCTCGAGCCGCATTCTTCTCAGTGCTTGTTTAACTGGCTTGATGTCCGGGGATATCGTCAGTTTGTGGACCGCGGTCTCTGGATCTAATCCTGGCATTTCGGAATAGTTCCATGCGAAGCAATCTCTATGCTGCATAAGCACGTCTTTTAGCGCAGCCACCCTCTCTTCAGACAATAGCTCACTGACGAATGTCGGTCGCTGGTCACTCGTCGTCCCCAAATCAATTTTCTTGAGGTTATCTGCAGTAGTGTGTATTCCATCTTCCAGCTCTTTCGGCGCCGGTGGAAACTCTTGGATCACCTCGTCATCATTGTTTTCGAAGCACCAGGGAAGGTCATCCATATTCTCGGGTTCTTCTCTTGATATCGTTATCATATGACAAGTACGAGGTCACTTCCAAGACCGATGTAGATCTGGTTCTACTCTCATGGCTTTGGGTTCATGCTTTGCGGTGGAGTTATCCTCCAACCGTCGGATAGAGCGAACTTGCCGAGCTGATATTGGTCTTCGACCCAGTTCTTGAAGGTGAAGCAGTCTTCGAGGGGATGTCCTATCGCTTGGTGATAAGAACAATAGTCTGGGTGAGAGACCTCGCCTGCTTGCTCGGGGTGTTTAGACTCCGGAAGTGTAAGCATTTGATGTCTTATGGCAAGATCAAGTATCTTCTTTGTCTTGTCTTGAGGAAAAGAGTATGCTCGACTCATCTTCTTCATAAGAGACAAATCCGGACCGCTCGATTCCCGATCGCGTGACTTCTAGGTTCCGCTTTGTCGTTGCTGAACGCCTTTTCTGCTCCTTAACTTGTTTCGGCCTCTGCGTCGAGTCTTTTGTACAACAGGTTGACAGGAAGGAGCATTTTTATCTTTCGCAGCCTGTTGAAGAAGGCGCTGAGTCCTGGCTTTCTCATAGATGGCCATTTCACGATTATGGTCGCCTCGAACTTTTTGACCAGCTTCCCTTATAAGCTTGTCCATTTGTTCTTCGAACGACGGACTGGGTATTTTCACATCGAGGGCTCTTTTTGGTTCAGGGTTGGCATTCTCCCATCGAGCGTCCCCTTCTTCATTAAAGTCATGTACGGCATAGCAGTCGCGGAGTAGCTCCCGTTTCTTGGACCGAACATATCCAAGCCCAATCGCTTCTATTCTCCCGTTGGGCAACTTGCACTGAGTTCCGGGAACGTTCCTGATCCTGTCATAGAACTTAGCTTTTCGAGCGGTCTGTTTGAAGGGTATCCTTTGGCGCTTCAATAGCCTTTTCAAGCCTTCTGTATAATATCTAGGCAGAACGGATGGGCTGGATCCTGTCAAGTATAGAATCCGTGCCGTGCCAGATTTCTTTCTCCACTTTGGTTTCCCCGGAGCGGTAGAATAGGATCGTCTTTTCGCCTTCTCTCCTGGGAGGGACATTGAACGTCTGCAGTTCTTCCACATTGTAAGTATTAAGGGCGTCTAGCTCTTTATGATACTTGGGTGGCACCATGGCAACCTGCAGACTTTTCTCTTCATCAGCGAATGTTTGTATTGAAGGCCGAGCGGAGAATATTGCGTGGACCTCATCTTCCGAGTCACTGCCAAAGATCAACATGGGAGCGGACGGTCCTGCCTTGTTGTACTGGTGTGGACCTGAATAAACCATCTCTTCCTCTTCCTCAGTATCACTCCCGAAGACAGGAATGGTGGTGATAGCTTTGTTCTCCGGTTTGTGACATCTCTCCGTGTCCTTGAAATCTGGCAAAAAGTATTTTGCATTTTCGTACTTACGGACTTCGTTCATGGAGAATGGGTTCAGCTCTCCCGTTACGGTATACTCGAGACCATCCTTAAAGTATTTCATACGCTGATGTTGTGTAGAAGGGATGATATTGTACTCGTGTAACCAAGGCCGGCCGAGCAAAGCGTTATAGCATGTCTTGGCGTCAATGACATGAAATTTAATATCCGTGATAAGGAGCCCGAATCGTAATGTTAGTATCACAGACCCGAGAGTTCGTGATGACTGGGAGTCGAAGCCGGAGATGGTAATTTTATCACGAGCGAGATGCTGGACGCTCATGCAGATTTCTTTTAACACCCGCACGTTAAGGAGATTAACGGAAGAGCCATTGTCGACCAGGATTTTGCCAATCTTTATATCGTGGCAGTATCCTGAAACATAGAGGGGACGGTTGTGCTTGCACGTCCCAAGAAGGAGGTCTTCGTCGCCGAAGGTGATATCGGCCGTGTGTACTTCCTCCAGCTCGTCCTTCATCTTTTCTTCGGCGAGAAAAACTTGGAATTGCTCTGGTTCTTGGAGCGCCTTGATCAATGAATCTATCGCTTCTTTGGATAGTAGAAGGGCGTCGAGAATGCTGAGCTGCGAGGGTAACTTTCTCAAGTGTGCCAGAACGTTATAGTCCACCTTACTCTTCTTTGGCGGGTCCTTGGCAGTCAGTTCTTTCATGACTTGGTCGTCCAGGGCGATATCCTCGGAGACCTTTTCTTTTCCCTTATCTTTTTTACTCGTGGATCCGAGATTCTTTTCCGGAAGCGTGCGATTGCGCAGCTGGATGTTTTCACAGGCCTTCGGTTCTTCCTCCTTCCCCAATGCGGATTCTTTAAAGAGGGGGTCAAGAGCCATTTCTTCGTCAGAGCCGCTTCCGAAAATGAGAATTTGCGATCCCCCGGTGTTGACCGTGCGATAGTTGCCAGTATCTCTTTTATGCTCCTCAGCCGCACTTCTTTGCTCCCGCTGGGTTTTGCATTTCATCCGCTTAAAATGTTGCCGGTGAGCAACATATCCCTGCCACCATCTTTTAAAAGCATTGCACTCCTTGGTGGGATGTGAAATCTTTCGATGATATGAGCAGTAGCTAGGATGCATCTCTGCTTCACCGGGAGTGTTTCCTTCAGAGGGTGGTAGCTTCATTCCCATTGATATGGCTTTAGCAAACCTTTTCCTCGTCTTGAACTTGATTTTATCTACGACGGATGTTCCTTGATTCGGCGGGAGTGTCTCAACTCTTTCATCTAGTCGCTGGTGTTTGGCTCTTTCAAATATGGCCGTTTCGCGCTCCCGATCAGCTTTACTTTTCAAAAGAGACGTGTTCAGGAATGCATCAATTATTTCGTCTGATGGTTCCAGAAGTTCCGGCTTAAGATTTGCCCCCAGCTTCTCAGTGCAAGGAGTTTCTTTATCGTCTATCGACAAGTGAGAGATCACATAGCAACTTGCCACGTACTCCTCAGATCCATCCGACGAGCCTTCTCCATCATCTTCCTCCTGAAGGACGTGGTTGAGGAACTCTTGGAGCGTGATTGGGGTTCGCGCCTTCTAATTATACTCTTCCAGCGCGTCAATCTGCTTCTGCAGGTTCGTGCGCTTGTCGCCAGGCTTCACGGGCTTTTTGGATCTCTTCTTCTTCTTCTTTGAAGATTTTGACGGCTGGGTCTGAGTGCTTGGGCCATCACCACCAATTTTTGGAGTTGGGTGCGGCTTCAGCATCCCTTCGATGATCTGGGGTTCTAACGGGTTCTTCCACCCGATCGCCGGACATGTCTGAAGATCATTCAGCATCCTTTTGGTTTTGGCTGAAAGCACGACCTCCCATGGAGCTTCTTCAACAAAAGAACACGTTGCCCCCGGTGTGTCCGTCTTCTTAGGAGTGTGCGGTTATGGTGGGTTTACTTTCCACTTCTCAAACAGCGCAAACTTGCCTTGTAGGTACTGATCTTCGATCCATCCCTTAAAGACAAAGCAATCCTCGATCGGATGGCTTACCGTTTGGTGGTAAGGGCAATAATTGGGATTATTCACTTTGCTGGGTTGCGGTGGTCGCCTTGGATTTGGTAAGTTGATGAGCCTGTTGCGTACCGCCAGCTCGAACAGCCTCTTCGTTTTGTCCCGTGGAAATGAGTAAGGACGCTTCATTTTCTCATTGTAATAGCGCCGTCTCTCCTCCAGTTGATCCGCTAGCTTTGGGGGCATCGGGCTGCTATTGGGTGTTCGCAACGAAGGTTGCCTTCCCTTTACCCTTATCGTTCCGCAGTTCCGGCTTCGGGGGAGACGGTCTGTGACCCATTTGGTCCATCTGGGCCAGCTTGTCGATTAGGGCCTGGAACGTGGTGGGTTTGAAGAACATCATGAACTGTGAAATAGTTGCATGAGGGTCCAGGGTGCCTACGAACATGCCCACCGCTGGTGCTTCTTCGATGCGCTGTTCGCACTTCGACCACAGATTTCGCCACCGGATTGCATATTGAACCCAAGTTTCGTCCGGCTTCACCCTTGCATTGATCAATGCCGTTATCGGGGTGTGTTCGAGGGCACTCGCGAATCGCTGGGTGAATAACAATTCCATCTCTGCGAAAGTTTTGACGGAGTCGTTTGGAAGTTCGGAGTACCATTCAAACGCCGTCTCTGATAAGCTACCGACGAATTGGCGGAGCAAGAGCTTATCATCACCTTCGGTGTTTCCGCACAGAGCTCTGAACTGGGCGACGTGCTGGTGGGGATTGCATGTCCCCTTGTAGACATGGAATTTTGGGATCGTGTAGCCCGGCGGGTATTTTATCTGATCATACCAGCCCGGATACGGTCGCCCAGTCTTCACGACTTGGCAGCCGCTTCATTTGCCTGGTGAACTCATATTTGTTGAGCAATATAGTCATCCAGGGCGGCCTTAGAGATCGTTTCCTCTTTGGCTGCTGAAAGAGCCGGAGGTGGATTTGACGTTTTTCCTCTGTCGTCTTCGAGGATAATCGGAGGATCTTCAGCTGGGGGATCCAGCTGGATCATCATGCTCACCATGTCTTGGAACAGAAGAGCCATCTTCTTTATATTGGCCGCTTGATCCGCAGCCTCCTTGTCCTTCTTTTCAAGCATTCTACGAAGGAATTCAGCATCAGTCTCGTGTTCGCGACGTTGTTCTGATGACGCCTCCGGGCTTTCTTTTGGCCCGGTGAGTGCGGCCATCGCAGTCAGCATTTCTTGGAGCTTCTGCTGCTGCTGTTCCTGGGCTCTTGTGATGGATCGGGTGAGTGGTCGATGGCCCGTAGAAGCGCGGCTATCCTCTTTCTCAGATGCCATGTAAACGGTATGGACCATTATGCCCCCAGACTTAGAGCATTTGGGTTCAGTGCCTTTGACATTTGTCGCAGGCATGGGGGTCTTCTCCAGCCTTCTCTTCTTATGAGCGGTCGAAGTTAAGGGGGCCGTCGCAGTGGGCACCCAGACAGCTTTTCGTGGCTTGGCAGGATGGCTTTCTTCCTGTCGGACATTCAGCTTCTTGTGCTGGCGGGAGAAATTTGGATCAATCACCGAGTCTCGGACCTGCCGCCAGACTTTGTAGATCTTGGAGGACAACCGCTGCGGGGACTGTTCTGGCTTTGCTTCCGCAACCTTCTCCAGTGGAGGAGGAGACCTTTTCAGTACGGCGGTAGGAGAATTCCTACGTACCTTATTCAGCAGCTTAAAGCTGTTCCCAGTTGGAACAGCAGCATTAATTTCCGCCGTCGGGGCTGGTGGAGTTAGCCCAGAAGGGGAGTTGCCTCCGGCCTTCCTCACTCGGCGCCAGTGGCGACGTCGAGCATGCCGAGCTGATGGAGTTGACTCGGTGACGGGGGTGGCCCTGTCTTGCCCCCTGTTCAGGTGAGGGGCCGTTGCTGGCGTCAGCCTGTTAAACACTGATGTCCTTTAAGTAGCAGGAGCGAGAGTGGGAGTTGGGACGGTCAGTCTTGTAAAGACCAACCCCTTGGCAGGAGAAGCCGCCTTGACGACTTCGGGAGCAGGGTTGGTCACTTTCTTCGGAATGACCTTCTCTGGGACTGCAAGCTTCATTGTGGGCCCGTGGGAATTTTGGCCCAATCTGGAGAAGACCGAGGCACTGGTGCTGGACGACCCGTTAAGAGGGGCCGCATTAGCTGTAAGTCGATCGAAGACCGACTTCTTGGGAGCTTCTGGTACGGGCATGGGAGCGATGAAGCTCGTTGGCGGGAGCATGGTCCCGAAAAACAGTCCAGTAGTAGCCTGGGTGACCTGTTCTACTGGTATCGTGAACAGGGACGCCGCTTGAGGTCCATAAGCTACACCTCCAGGTGAGGCGGAGCGTAGGTTGCAGTTGCAGTTGGAACATCTTGCACAAGTGGACGCCATTGATTCTTTGCTTTCTGCAGCAAGCAAAACGCCAAATCTTAGTACCTTGAAACCCAAGGGCAACCGTTAGCAAACCGCGATTTGTTCGCGAACATGACACACGAAGTGTGGAGTGGAAAGAGGAAAAGGTCCCACCGGGCGTGCCAGAATCTGTTCACTGCCGGACAACGGAGACGCGACCGCGCAGGTCCGTCTTGCCTGAAATTCGGGGCAGATGCTAATTGGTGCTATCCGTCCACCTCTTCGAAGATGCCATGTTGATTTATGGCATCATGTATCGAAGGTTTAAACGGATGCTGCCGATGTAGCAGACTTCGTCAGATTCCCCCTCGTTTGAGGGTTTTTTTATTGTAGGGACGCTCTTCCCTGCAGGCGCAAGCCCCTGCAGTTAATTACGCTACCGTATCGCGGTAACAACTTTTTCCTTCTCCAAATGGTCACTTCATGTCGTGGGTGTTTGTTTTGTGTTTGGTTGCCCGTGGATTGTATACGGAGACTAAGTTATGTCGTCGCCCGTACGACGTGGACTAGTCCAAATTCGTATCATTCTTAGATTTGGGTTTGGGGGGTTTGTGTTTAAGGATACGTTAGCCTTATTTGAGGCTAAGATCAACTTAAACGTTTGTTAAGGATACGTTAGTCTAATTCTAGACCAAGATCAACTTAACGGGATCGTTTAGATCCGACAAGAGAACAATTGGGCCCTGTTGTTAGTTTAATGACATTGCGGTCGATAATTAGCTTAAGGACATTACGGTCCATTGTTGGTTTTAAGATATCGCTGTTTCCTGATTTAAAATCATGAAAGCCCACGGAAGAAGCTTCAGAAAAGGGTCACGTGCTTACACGTGACCAGCAGTCACGTGTTGGCACGTGACATCTAAAAGCATCGGCAAGACGAATTCAGCTTCCCGACTGCATCAAGGAAAAGGGCTTCAGAAAGGGTCACGTGCTCCCACGTGACCAGGGTCACGTGTTGGCACGTGGCATTTGAAAGCGGCTTCAAAAGTAAACCGGTTCCCTGATCAAATCAAGGAAAAGGCTTCAGAAGAGGTCACGTGCTCCCACGTGACCAGGGTCACGTGTTGGCACGTGATACTCAAAAGCAGCAGACTTGTTCTCCGGTTAAATCAAGAAAAAGAGTCTAGACGAGGGTCATGTGCTCACACGTGACCAGGGGTCACGTGTGAGCACGTGACGGTTAAGCAGCAACCAGAAGACAGAGCGCAAAAAGAAAGAAGAAGGCTCGTTCCAAGGGGGTCACGTGCCCACACGTGACCAAGGGTCACGTGACCACACGTGACCGACTTCAAAGCCCATTTGTTAACAGAATTAAATTCTGAGAAAAGACCTCTCAAATCTTTCCAAAAGCAACCGATTGATTTAAAGATGATTAAATATCATCTATCTATGGGAAAATCTCGAATTTGGAAAGATTTCCCCGTAAAATCTAACCAAAATAACAGAGGAGAATCTCTGGATTTAAAATCCAATGGTGAGTAAAATTCACCTAATAATCCAAAGGTCCAAAACGAATGATAGATACAAATCAAATCTCCTAATGCATCCACCAAAACTAATTGACTCGGCTGCTTCTCCTATAAATAGGAGCCAAGAGACACACAAGAAAAATATATGTGCAGAGGGAAGAAAAAAGAGAAAGCCTTGATACTTTAGAGGAATTTGGATCTTCTGCAAAAGAAAACCCTATGTAAGAAAGGGAAGGTTTCATTGAAAGAAAAGAGAATTTAATTCTCAACAGAGTTTGACTCTGATATAAAACAGAAGGACATATTTCTTCTCTCTTTGATGGAGGATCTGTAAAGTGCACATCTCCCCTTGAGTTGAGAATTTAATTCTCAATGGGTTGAGATCCTGCCATGCAGATCCAAAGCATAGAGAGGGAATGGATGCACGAGAATTTAATTCTCACAGAACTATAGGAATTTAATTCCTTCAAAATAAAATTAGGGTTTGACCCTGTGTTATGGGAATTTAATTCCTTCAGAATGAAAAGAATCAGGGTTTAACCCTAGTTAAGAACTTAGTTATGTTAAAACAACAAGAATTTAATTCCCTTAATCTTATTCCCCAGAATAATTCTCTAACAGAGAGTGGGGGTTTAATTCCTTAAAACTTTTATTAGGGATTAACCCTATTCAGTTCTTCACATATATGAGGAATTTAATTCCTACAGAAAATTCAGAGTTCAACTCTTCAAAAGGAACTAGGAATTTAATTCCTCTGAAATTATTGTTAGGGTTCAACCCTACGAGGAATTTGATTCCTGGGAGGGATTAACAGATCTTCTAAGCAACTACAGAAAAGCAGGGTCACGTGTCACCACGTGACCCCCCCAAAGATCTACAGAAAGCCCTTTGAGGCAGTGCATCACGTGCTCCACGTGACCCCCGAAACACAGAAAGAAAAAGCAAAAGAAATAAAGGCCTTGGGCGCTCTCACGTGCTCCCACGTGACCCCTTGGCTGATGCTTTAACAGTCAGCGCACTAATCCTCCTCACGTGGCGGCACGTGATGCTCCAAAGAAAACATAAAAAGTGTCTAACGCTTATTTACAGAACGAAGAAAAGGAGATCTGGCTCCACATTTAGGGCGCCCTCAGGTGTCACCACGTGACCCCTAATGAGCATTCTAACAGACAAGAGCGAGGGCCTTCATCACGTGCTCACACGTGATGGCCGCCAGAATTAAAAGAGTTAAACACTGATCTGCAGAATAAAATAAAGGGAATCAGGGCGCTCTCACGTGTCCACACGTGACCCCTCTCTCCTTAGTGTTTAACACTAATCTGAAGACTTTGTCCTAAGTGTTTAACACTGATTTGCTTAGTGTTTAACACTAATTTGAAATCTCTGATTACCAGTGTTTAACACTGATTTGCTTTAGTTTTTAACACTAATTTGAAAGCCCTGTTGCTAGTGTTTAACACTGATTATCTTTTAGTGTTTAACACTAACTTGCTAATCTTATTCCCAGTGTTCAACACTGTTGGTCTTTAGTGTTTAACACTAGCTTTAGCCCAATTGGCTAAGTTTCTAGAGGCAAAGCCTCTCCTTCAATGGACCAACAGAGGGCCAATATTTCAAACATAATTGGACTTAGCCCAAACTGGCCATAAGTCCTCAAATCATCTTGAACTGAGCACATCTGCTCTTTCAACCAACTCATTGGTTCAAGGGTACATCTCGAAACTCCTCTGATATTTGTCGTTGTAATCCTTCAACGTCTTCAGAGAGGTGACGGGTCCCGACAACCACACATCAACACGGACTGTGGGGTCCTTAAACTCATGGACTTATGCGTCCCTAAACCAAGATACGGACTGTGGGGTCCTTAAACCCATGGACTTATGCGTCCTTAAACTACCAATGGACCACCACGTCCCTAAACTGGCAATGGACCACCATGTCCCTAAACTGGTATTGGACCACCATGTCCCTAAACTGGAACAATAGAGCCCAAATGCTCTTTTGTCGGATCTAAACGATCCCGTTAAGTCGATCTTAGTCCCAAACTGGACTAACGTATCCTTAACAACCGTTTAAGTTGATCTTAGCCTCAAATATGGCTAACGTGTCCTTAAACCTTCAAACAGACTTTAGTCCCAAATTGGACTCTAGATCCCCCAATCAACTTTGGCTCAAGGGTACATCTCTGAACTCCTCTGACATTTGTCGTTGTAATCCTTCAACGTCGTCAGAGAGGTGATGGGTCCCGACGGCCATACATTCAATGGACCACCATGTCCCTAAACTGGAACAATCGAGCCTCCAAACGCTCTTTTGTCGGATCTAAACGATCCCGTTAAGTTGATCTTAGTCTCAAATTGGACTAACGTATCCTTAACAAACGTTTGAGTTGATCTTAGCCTCAAATATGGCTAACGTATCCTCAAACCAAAACCCCAAACCCAAATCTAAGAAAATACGGATTTGGACTAGTCCACGTCCTACGGGCGATGACATAAATCAGTCTCCGTATACAATCCACGGGCAACCGAATACAAAACAAACACCCACGACACGAAGTGACCAGCTGGAGAAGGAGAAAGTTGTTACCGCGATACGGTAGTGTAATTAACTGCAGGGGCTTGCGCCTGCAGGGAAGAGCGTCCCCACATTCAAAAACCCCTCAAGCGAGGGGGAATCTGACGAAGTCTGCTACATCGGCCGCATCTGTCTAAACCTCCGATACACGGTGCCATAAATCAACTTGGCATCTTCGGAGAGGTGGACGGATAGCACCTATTAGCATCTGCCCCGAACCTCAGGCGAGACGTCCCGCGTCCCGGCCGCCGTTCGGAGGGGAACAGATTCTGGCACGCCCGGTGGGACCTCTTCCTCTTTCCACTCCACACTTCGTGTGTCGTGATTCGCGAACCAATCGCGGTTCGCTAATGGTTGCCCTTGGGTTTCGAGATACTAAGACTTGGCGTCTTGCTTATTGCAGAAAGCAAAGGATCGATGGCTTCTACTTCTGCGAAATGCTCCAACTGCTCGGACTGCAATTGCGACCAACGCTCTGCCTCGCCAGGACGTATAGTCTACGGACCCCAAGCCGCTTCGTTATTCACAATACCGGTGGACCAGGTGACTCAGGCCACTACCGGATTGTTCTTTGGGACTATGCTCCCACCGACAAGCTTTACGGCGCCGGTGCTGACAAAAGAAGCTCCCAAGAAGTCGGTCTTTGATCGTCTTACCCCTGCTGCGGCTCCTCTCAATGGGTCGCCCAACATCAGTGCCTCGGTCTTCTCTAGATTGGGCCAGAAATCCTATGGACCCATCATGGGGCCTACAATCCCAGAGAAGGCTGCTTCTAAGAAAGTGACCGGTCCTGCTCCTGAAGTCGCCAAGGCGGCTTCCCCGGCCAAAAAGTCGGTCTTTACAAGATTGACGGCTTCAGCTTCCGCTCCTGCTACCCAAAGGACATCGGTCTTTAACAGGCTAACACCAGCAACGACCCCCCACCTACACAGGGGGCAAGACGAAGCCATTCTCACCGCTGAACCAACGTCGTCCGCTCGACATGCTCGACGTCGCCATTGGCGCCGAGTAAGGAAGGCTGGGGGCAACTCCCCCTCTGGGCTAACTCCATCAGCCCCGATGGCGGAAGTTAATGCTGCTGTTCCAATGGGGAACAGCTTCGAGATGCTAAATAAGGTGCGAAGGAATTATCCTACTGCGGTGCTAAAGAGGTCTCCTCCCCCACTAAAAAAGGTTGTGGAGATAAAGTCAGAGCAGCCCCGATCCCCTCAACGGCTGTCTTCCAAAATCTATAAGGTTTGGCGGCAGGCCCGAGATTCGATGATCGATCCGAACTTCTCCCGCCAGCACAAGAAGCTGAAAATCCAATCGGAAGCCGGTCACCAGGCTAAACCACGAAAGGCTGTCTGGACGCCCACCTCAACGGCCCCCTCAACCTCCACTGCTCATGAAAGGAGGAAACCAGAGAAGATCCCCCAGCCTGCAACGACAGCCAAAGGCACTAAGCCCAGACGCCCTAAGTCTGAGGGCATGATGGTCCACACCGTATACATGGCGTCAGGAAAAGAAGACAGCCGTGCGTCTACAGGTCATAGACCGCTCACACGGTCGGTGACCAAAGCTCAGGAGCAACAGCAAAAGCTCCAGGAAATGATGAATGCTATGGCCGCGCTTACCGGGCCAAAAGAAAACCCAGAAACGTCTTCGGACGAACGCCAGGAGGAAGAAACTGACGCCGAATTCCTTCGCCGAATATTGGAGAAGAAGGACAAAGAGGCTGCTGAACAAGCAGCCAACATACAGCGTATGGGCCTCCTCTTCCAAGATATGATAGGAATGATGATCCAACAGGATCCACCCGCTGAGGATCCCCCGATCGTCCTTGAAGACGACAGGGGAGAAACGTCAAATCCACCACCGGCCCTCTCAACGGCCAAGGAGGAGACAATCTCTAAGGCTGACTTGGTCGACTATATAGCCCAGCAAATCCGGGTTCATCATGCGACTGAGGCAGCTGGTCAAGTCGTAAAAACGGGGCGGCCATATCCAAGCTGGTACGACCAAATCAAGTACCCGCCGGGTTACACAATTCCCAAGTTCCATGTTTACAAGGGGACCGGCAATCCCCACCAACATGTCGCCCAGTTCAGGGACCTTTGCGGTAACACCGGCGGAGATGATAAACTGTTGCTTCGCCAGTTCGTGGGCAGCTTATCAGAAACAGCGTTCGAATGGTATTCGGAACTCCCGAACGATTCTATCAAGACGTTCGCTGAAATGGAGTTACTATTCACTCAGCGATTCGCAAGCGCCAGCGAACGCACTCCAATAACGGCACTAATTAACGCCATGGTAAAACCAGGCGAAACTTGGGTCCAGTATGCTATACGCTGGCGGAATTTGTGGTCGAAATGCGAGCAACGCATTGAGGAAGCGCCCGCGGTGGGCATGTTCGTGGGAACCCTAGACCCTCACGCCACTATCTCCCAGTTTATGATGTTCTTTAAGCCAACCACATTCCAAGCTTTAATCGACAAGTTGGCTCAGATGGACCAAATGGGTCATAGACCGTCTCCCCCGAAGCCAGAACCTCGGAATGACAAGGGTAAAGGAAAGGCTACCTTCGTCGCGAATGCCCAGCAGCAACCCAATGCCCCAAAGCTGACGGATCAACTGGAAGAAAGACGCCGGTATTATAATGAGAAGATGAAGCGTCCCTACTCGTTCCCACGGGACAAGACGAAACGGCTATTCGAACTGGCAGTACGCAACAGACTTATAAACCTGCCAAATCCAAGACGACCGCCACAACCCACTGAGGTGAACAACCCCAACTATTGCCCTTACCATCAAACGGTAAGCCATCCGATTGAGGATTGCTTCGTCTTCAAAGGATGGATTGAAGATCAATACCTCCAGGGAAAGTTTGCGCTGTCCGAAAAGTGGAAGGTGAACCCGCCACAGCCGCACACTCCTAAGAAGACGGACGCACCGGGGGCGACTTGTTCCTTTATTGAAGAAGCTCCATGGGAAATCGTGCTATTAGCTAAAACCAAAAGGATGTTGAGTGACCTTCATGCGTGCCCGGCGGTTGAATGGAAGAACCCGCTTGAACCTCAAATCATCGAAGGGATGTTGAAGCCGCGCCCAACTACAAAGATTCGTGGTGATGGCCTAAGTACTCACACCCAACCGTCAGAATCTTCGAAGAAAAAGAAGAGGAAATCCAAAAGGCCCGTGAAGCCTGGAAACAAGCGCACGGATTTGCAGAAACAGATTGACGCGCTGGAGGAGTACAATCAAAAGGCACGAACTCCCGTCACACTGCAAGAGTTCCTCAACCACGTCTTTCAGAAGGAAGATGAGGAAGAGAGCTCATCGGATGAATCCGAGGGACATGTGGCGAGTTGTCATGTGATTTCCCACTCGGAAGATGAGAAAACTCCTGGCACCGAGAAACTGGGGGCACACCCCGAGCCAGGACTTGTGTGGCCAACAGATGAAATGATCGACGCCTTTCTGGACGAGATTCGTCTAAAGAGTAAAGCAGATCAGGAGCGTGAGATGGCCGCATCGGAAGGAGCCGAACGCAGGCGACTAAATGAAAGAGTTGAAGTACTCCTGCCAGATCGAAAGGCATCCGAGGCAGACAAGAAGATATTCAAGACGAGGAAACGGTTTGCCAAAGCCATGTCGATAGGAATGAAGCTACCACCCTCGGAAGAAAACATGCTCAATGGGGTGGAGAGGCACCCTGATTATTGCGCATATCATCGAAAAATTTCACACCCCACGGAGGAGTGCGACGCCTTTAAGATATGGTGGCAAGGATATGTTTCTCATCGGCAACATTTTAAGCGCATGAAACGCAAGACTCGTCGAGAACAAAGAAGTACTGCCGACGAGCACAACAGGACCACTGGCAACTGTTACATGGTTAACGCCGGAGGGTTACAAGTTCTCACCTTTGGGAGCGACTCCGATGAAGAAATGGCTCTGGGCCCTCTCTTTAAAGAATCCGTTTTAGGGAAAGAGGAGAAATCGGAGGCCTGCGAGAACATTCAGCTGCGCAATCGCACACTCCCAGAAAAGAATCTCGGGCCCGCGAGTAGAAAAGATAAGGGAAAGGAAAAGGTCACTGAAGATATCACTTTAGATGACCAAGTCATGAAAGAGCTGGCTGCCAAAGACCCTCCTAGGAAGGGTAAGGTGGACTATAACATCCTAGCGCACCTAAGGAAGCTACCTTCTCAGCTTAGCATTCTCGATGCCCTCCTATTATCAAAAGAAGCGCGAGACTCACTAATTAAGGCGTTACAAGAACCTGAGCAATTCCAAGCCTTCCTCGCCACTGAAAGGATGAAGGATGAATTGGAGGAAGTGCATACGGCCGACATCACTTTCGGTGACGAAGACCTCCTTCTCGGGACGTGCGACCACAACCGTCCCCTATATGTCTCTGGATACTGCCATGATATCAAGATAGGCAAGATCCTGGTGGATAATGGATCCTCCATCAATCTCCTTAATGTTCGGGTGTTGAAGGAAATCTGCATGAGTGTGCAACACCTTGCTCGTGACAAAATTACTATCTCCGGTTTCGATTCACAATCGTCACGGACTCTCGGATCCGTGATACTAACATTACGCTTTGGACTCCTCGTCACAGACATCAAATTCCATGTCATTGACGCCAAGACCTGCTACAACGCCTTGCTCGGTCGTCCTTGGCTACACGAGTACAACATCATCCCTTCTACACAACATCAGTGTATGAAGTACTTTAAGGATGGTTTCGAGTATACCGTAACAGGTGAGTTGAACCCATTTTCCGTGAACGAAGTCCGCAAATACGAAGATGCGAAGTACTTTTTGCCAGATTTCGAGGATACAGAAAGGTGTCGCAACCTGGAGAACAAAGCCGCCGCCACCATCCCTGTTTTCGGGAGCGATACCGAAGAAGAAGAAGAGATAGTTTATGCTGGGCCATCTCAACGCAACAACCCGGGGATGCCCGCCCCCATGTTGGTCTTCGGAAGTGACTCGGAAGATGAGGTTAATGCCGTGTTCTCCAATCGGCTGTCAATACAAGCACCCCCTAGCGATGATCAGAGTTTGCAAATCACCATGGTGCCGCGGGAACACTACAAGGATCTCGACACACTTCAAGCTCACAATGTGCAGGACCTGCAAACATTTTACGTCCCTCCCAGGCAAAGGGGTGAGAAGTTAATTCTATTCTACCGATCCTCATAGTCGAAAATAGAGAAAGAGATCTGGCATGGCACGGATGTTACACTCGACAGGCTCCAACCTAACCGTTTGCCCAGATACTACACAAATGGACTAAAGAGGCTATTGAAGCGCCAAGGAGTACCCTTAAAACAGACTGTTCGACAAGCTCGGTTCTACAACAGGATTTGGGATGTCCCTGGGACCCAACGCAAATTGCCCAACGGGAAAATGGAAACACTCGGGCTTGGATACGCGAGAACCGGAAAACGGGAACGGGCCCACAGTAGCTACGCCATATATACTTTTGATGAAGAAGAGGACGCCCCGTCAGGAAATGCCAACCCCTCATCAAAACTAGATCCCGCGATTGAAATGCCGAGTCCGTCGTTTGAAGAACGAATGGACAAGCCTATCAGGAAAGTGGGTCAAAAAGCTCGGAAAGACCACAACCGCGAGATGGCCATCTACGAGAAGGCCAGGACGCAACGTCTATTTCAACGGGCTGCAAAAGACAAAGATGCTCATCCTTGTCAACCCGTTGTACGAAAGGCCCGACGCAGAGACGGAAATAAATCAAGAAGCGGAGAGAGGAGCCGACAACAACGACGCAGGATTAGAGAGTCACGTGAGCGGGCATTGCGCGGTCCGGATTTGTCCCTCGCGAAGAAGATGAGTCGAGCGTATTCCTTCCCTCGAGACAAGACGGAGAAGTTACTCGAGCTCACTATAAAACATCAAATGATCGCGCTTCCAGAGTCTAGACACCCTGAGCAAGCTAACAGGACTTCTCATCTGAGCTATTGCTCTTATCACCAAGCCATAGGACATCCTACCGAAGACTGCTTCACCTTCAAGAACTGGGTCGAGGACCAGTACCAACAGGGCAGATTCGCTTTATCCAACGGCTGGAGGGTAACGCCGCCACAAAAGCACAAACCCAAAACCGCAAGAGCAGAACCGGATCCACCTCAATCCTGGAAGCGGATTCGCACCTGTTATACGATTACGATATTAAAAGAAGAGCCCGAGAACATGGATGACCTTCCCTGGTGCTTTGAGAACAGCAATGATGAGGTGGTCTCAGAATTTCCACCAGCTCCGAAAGAACTGGAAGATGGCATACATACTACTGCAGATAACCTCAAGAAGATTGAGCTGGGATCAGCAGATGATCCGCGACCGACATTCATCAGCGAGCTGCTATCTGAAGAAAGGGTGGCCGCATTAAAGAACGTGCTTCTACAGCATAAAGACTGCTTCGCGTGGAACTATTCCGAGATGCCAGGATTAGATCCGGAGATTGCTGTGCATAAATTAGCAATATCCCCAGATATCAAGCCAGTCAAGCAGGCGCCAAGAAGGATGCGACTCGAGCTTGAAATGAGCATCAACGCCGAAGTCAAGAAGCTGATCGATTCTGGATTTATCCAAGAAGTCCAGTATCCCGACTGGATCGCCAATATCGTCCCGGTAATGAAGAAGAATGGGACGGTACGCATATGCGTGGATTTCAGGGATCTCAATAAAGCCTGTCCAAAGGACGATTTCCCAGTACCAGTAACCGAGCTAATGATAGATAACACGTCTACTCACGAGGTTTTCTCCTTTATGGACGGTTCGTCAGGATACAATCAGATAAAGATGCATCCCGAAGACCAGAAGTATACCGCTTTCCGGACCCCTTTGGGTATATTCTGCTATAGGGTTATGCCCTTTGGTCTAAAGAACGCCGGCGCTACCTATCAAAGGGCCATGACAAAAATCTTCGACGACCTCATACATGACATCGTCGAGTGCTATATCGATGACCTTGTAATAAAGAGCACGTCATACGAAGAGCATTTAAAGCATCTGGAGACTGTATTTCAACACCTTCGGCAATATAATTTGAAGATGAATCCCTTCAAATGCGCGTTTGGAGTCTCCTCGGGAAAATTCCTGGGATTCATCATCCGACATCGAGGTATCGAAATAGATCCATCCAAGATCAAGGCGATCATGGAAATGCCTCCGCCAAGAACCCTCAAACAGTTGCGGTCTCTCCAAGGGAAGCTCGCATACATTCGGCGATTTATCGCCAATCTTTCAGGCAAATGCCGTCCTTACAGCCACCTGATGAAGAAGGGAACTCCATTCGTTTGGGATCACAAATGCCAAGGTGCACTAGACGAGATCAAGCAGTACCTGCAGAACCCTCCGGTGTTGGCTGCGCCGGTCAAGGGAAAACCCCTCATTCTTTATACAACCGCCCTCGAAGGTTCCTTAGGCGCATTATGGGCACAAGAGAACGATCAAGGGAAAGAGAGAGCACTCTACTACTTAAGTCGAGTTCTGCTGGGGGCAGAAAACAACTACTCGCCCATTGAAAAACACTGCTTGGCGTTAATCTTCGCGATAACAAAACTCAGACACTATGCGTTGGCGCACGAAGTCCGTCTCATCTCGAAGGTGGACCCTCTTAAATATTTGATGTCGAAGGCTATACTGACGGGTCGACTCGCTAAATGGGCTCTACTCCTGATGGAGTTCTCAATAACGTATCGACCTCTTAAGGCAGTGAAAGGCCAGGCCATTGCCGACTTCCTCGCTGAGCATCCAGTACCTGCCGGTTCTCCTCTGAACTGTGATTTGCCGGACAAACATGTATTCGACGCGATCGGCGGCGGTGATACCCGATGGGAACTTTATTTTGACGGGGCATCTTCCATGAAGAAGCGCAAACAATATACCCCCATAATCAAATCGGGAGTAGGCCTCATCTTCGTAACCCCACAAGGAGGGATAATGCGCTTTGCTTTCTCCTTAACGGAATCGAGGACGAACAATGAAGCCGAATACGAAGCTTTGATTGCGGGCCTCGAGATCGCTATTAACATGGGAATTGAAGACCTCTCTATATACGGGGATTCCCAATTGGTTGTTAGTCAAGTAAATGGTGACTACCAGACGTGCAAACCGGAGTTGGTGAAATACGGCAAAAAGGTGCAACAACTATTGACCCAAATTCCCTCCTACACTTTGGAAAGTATACCACGTGCGGAAAATAGCAAAGCAGACGCGTTAGCTAAGCTCGCTAAAGAACTGGCTGACAAGAACCTCGATGACGTCAGAATTATGGTACAAAGCCGTCGAGTGCTCGCCCCGGCAGAAATATCTCCGGAATTATACGAAGAAAAGGGGGCGACTGAGCAGACGACCCTACAAATAAAAGACCATGAGAAGGCCGAGGACTGGAGGGAAGTCTTCATAGACTACTTTAAGTCCCACCGAATGCCCGAAGAAGCGTCCTTAAGACATCAGCTCATGAAACGAGCTCTATTTTTTGCTTTTGTCAACGACACTCTATACAAGAGATCGTTTGATTCTCTGTGGCTGAGATGCTTAGGACCTGACGAAGCAGAAAGAGTCGTTCAGGAAGTTCACGACGGACTCTGCGGTTCTCACCAAGCAGGCCCGAAAATGAAATTGAAGATCAAACGGATGGGCTATTATTGGCCCACGATGGTCCAAGACTGTCTCGAGTATGCGAAGCGATGCCACTCGTGCCAGATTCATGGAGACTTTATCCACCAACATCCGAACCCACTACATCCAACGGTGGCTAGCTGGCCATTCGAAATGTGGGGGACTGACATAGTCGGCCCCATCGAGCCAGCATCGTCCCGGGGACATCGTTTCATCCTGGCGACAACTGATTACTTTTCCAAATGGGCAGAAGCAGTACCGCTGAGGGAAGTGAAGACGGAGAATATCCTCCACTTCTTCAAGACGCACGTCATCTATCGGTTTGGAACCCCACGGCGGATTATCTCCGATAATGGGCCAGCATACAGAAGCCATAAGATTAGCCGCTTCGCGCAGCAGCACAATATAGACTGGAGATATTCTTCAGTTTACAATCCACGAGCTAACGGTCTGGCCGAGGCCTTCAATAAGACCTTGACGAAGATCATAAAAAAGACGGTGTCCCGAAATAAGAAAGACTGGCACGAGAGGCTGCAAGAGGCCCTTTGGGCCTATCGAACTACATTCAAGACGGCCACAAACACAACGCCGTACGCGTTGGTATTTGGGACGGAAGCAGTGCTCCCCCTCGAGGTAGAGTTACCCTCTCTACGAGTGGCAGTCCACTACGAGCTGACAGACGAAGAAAATGCTTACCTTCGGCTTGAGGAGCTCGATGCCCTCGACGAAACCCGGCTCATAGCGCAACAAAATCTGGAAGCTTATAAAGCAAAGATGACGCGCTCATATGAAAGATTGACCCGACCGAGGACATTCCGCCAAGGCGAACTCGTGTTAGTGGTCAAAAGGCCTATGATCCCCAATCGAGCCAAGCGGGGAAAATTCGAGCCAAACTATGAAGGCCCATACATCATAGATAAAGTCTACCAGGGTGGGGCCTATCTACTCATGGACATGCACGGTGAAAGGACTTTCAGGCCAATAAACGGTCGCTTCCTAAAGAGATACTACGCTTAATGAGCCACGGCCTAGGTCAATGATAGATGACGACGACTATGTCCGCTCGCTATCTTCCTAAGCTCGAGCTTTATAAGCAGTAGCCGGCCTTCTCCATGTCGGACCGAAATGTCCTTAAACTAATAACGGACCGAAATGTCCTTAAACTAACGACGGACCGAAACGTCCCTAAACTACTACCGCAGCATCCTTAGGCTGACAAAAAAAAAGGGAGAAAAAGAAAAAAGAAAAAAAAACAAAAAAAAATGGTATGTCCATAAGCAAAATGGGCACGGATGAAAACCCGAAAGACCTCCGTGAGTAAAAACAGCAGGGCTACCGGCGAGTGTTCGTGAAAACCCGAAAGGGCGCGACCTTGTAAAAAAAAAAGAGAAAAAGAATATAAAAAAAAACGGTATGTCCATAAGCAAAATGGGCACGGACGAAAACCCGAAAGGGCTCCGTGAGTAAAAACAGCAGGGCTACCGGCGAGCGTTTATGAAAACCCAAAAGGGCGCAACCTCGTTAAGAGACACTTATAGGGTCCTCTCGACCTTGTAAGGAGAAAACACCCGCGTGAGATCCTTACGACTCACAAAGGAGCAACACACTTAGGGATCCCCATGATTCCTAAGGAGAAAATACACTTGCGAGATCCTCACGACTCGTAAGGAGAATTATCTTATGGGACCCTCACGGCTCATGAGATTTGAAAGTCTTAAGTTACAGAAACCTAAACCTGTTCTTAAGCAAATCCCCCACAACCTTCGATACTGCCCTACAAGTGGCTCAATACTGACCCTTGTATACAATCCACGGGCGCGAATAAACGTTTCGCCAGCAAAGTGACACTCGTGACTAGGGACATGTCCATATGGTGAACAACCCTTATAATTCCTCTCGACTTATAAGGAGAAAACCCTCTTGTAGGATCCTTACGACTTACAGAGGAACATACACTTAGGAATCCTCACGATCCCTAAGGAGAAAATACACCTGCAAGATCCTCACGACTTGTAGGGAGAAATACCTTTGTGAGACCCTTACGGCTCATGAAGTCAAAAGCCTTGGTCGACAGGACCCTTAACCCTGTTTACTAAGCCACCTTTGTTCGACATCGATAAAGGCAAGTGATGATTCGCTCCTGGTAACATCCCAGTTGCAGCGGTGCTGATGCCGAAATCGGTGTCTAAAATCCAAGCTTGCGGCGAAAAAGCTAGCAAGCCACACATGCATACGAAATAGCCGAAATGATGGGGCAACTTGCAATAAAAAGCAGCAAGTAAAAATGTATGCATGAAAAATAGCCGAAATGATGGGGCAACTCGCAATAAAAAAACAGCGAGTGAAAATGGAAAAAATAGCCGAAATGATTGGGCACCGCGAAAAATCGCCGAAATGATAGGGCAATCGCGACCTCCGCGATATAAAAGCTGAAATGATGGAGCATCGCGGAAAAAGAAATAAAATATAAAAAAAAGGGGTTTCAATTTATGCCCTACAGGTGATGTTCCATCACACCCTGTACACAATCCAAGGGCGTAAACAAAAAGGGGATCATACTTCTCCCCCAGGTTTCACCAAAGAAAGAAGCTAAATCTCGACGGGTCACAAGCGACCTAGAGATCATCCCAACACTCGTCTCGTAACGACAGACACAACTTCAAGCTAAGCGGAACAGCGGCAACTACCAGTTCCATGGCTCGGTGGTATACATATCGCCAGCAGTCAAACCTCTATCCCGTGAAATGCGGATACAATCAGCGAAATTCCTGGTTACGTGGAACGCGGATAACGTCACTCTTTGACCCCGTGGAAAACGCCCAGAGCGAATCCTGGTCCTCGCAGAGCACGGCAGTGAACCCGTGTGAAGCATCCAGAGCGGAGCCTAGTCCTCGCCGAGCACGGCAGTGAACCCGTGTGAAGCATCTAGTGCAAAATTCCTGGTTACGTGGAACGCGGATAACGTCACTCTTTGACCCCGTGGAAAACGTCCAGAGCGGATCCTGGTCCTCGCAGAGCACGGCAGTGAACCCGTGTGAAGCATCCAGAGCGGAGCCTAGTCCTCGCCGAGCATGGCAGTGAACCCGTGTGAAGCATCTAGTGCAAAATTCCTGGTTACGTGGAACGCGGATAACGTCACTCTTTGATCCCGTGGAAAACGTCCAGAGCGGATCCTGGTCCTCGCAGAGCACGGCAGTGAACCCGTGTGAAGCATCCAGAGCAGAGCCTAGTCCTCGCCGAGCACGGCAGTGAACCCGTGTGAAGCATCTAGTGCAAAATTCCTGGTTACGTGGAACGCGGATAACGTCACTCTTTGACCCCGTGGAAAACGTCCAGAGCGGATCCTGGTCCTCGCAGAGCACGGCAGTGAACCCGTGTGAAGCATCCAAAGCGGAGCCTAGTCCTCGCCGAGCACGGCAGTGAACCCGTATGAAGCATCTAGTGCAAAATTCCTGGTTACGTGGAACGCAGATAACGTCACTCTTTGACCCCGCGGAAAACGCCTAGAGCAGAGCCTGGTCCTCGCCAAGCACGGCAGTGAACCCGTGTGAAGTATCCAGAGCAAACACCGGACTGTGGAGTCCTTAAAATCCACGGACTATGATGTCCTTAACCTCGACCGTGATGTCTTAAAACTAACGATCAACCACCCCGATTCCCTACGGATTCTGCCTTGGTTTAAGGGTACATCTCTTCACTCCTTTGATACGTGGCGTTGTAATTCCTCAACGTCTTCAAAGAGGTGACGGGTCCCTGCAGCCAAACATCGGACTGTGGAGTCCCTAAATCCACGGACTATGAGGTCCTTAACCTTGACCGCGATGTCTTTAAACTACGATGCCTTGGGAAACCCCTGACTCCGTGAAACACGGACGAGGGCGACCACATCCAGCACTTGTAGGTCCCCACGGCCTGTAAGGAAGAAAAACTCTCTTGTGAAGTCCTTACGACTCTCAAAGGACAATTCGCTTAAGAATCCTCACGATTCTTAAGAAGAACTTACACCTATGGGATCCTCTCGACCCATGGGGAGAAAAAAACTCTTTATGAGACCCTCGTGGCTCATAAAGTGCAAAAGTCTTAGGAAGCAGATCTTAACCCTGAATCCTAAGCTATCGCTGCCCTGCGAGGAGATCAAGATAAATTGTCCGCAAACGCATTCAATGAAAGGGGACACACCATTGAGAAGAAAAATGTATCTTTTATTCATAAACCAAAATGGATACAAAGTACAATTCATGAAAGAAACAAAAAAGAAAGATACTCTCATTCATGAGTATGTACAAAAAAAGGGAGAAAAGATACAAGTCCTCAAGCCGGCGGGCGGTGCAGTAATTTTACCAGCTCATCGTTCTGTTGCTGAGCCACGGCCTCATGACGCAAGATCTCCAGAAGACGAGCCTCCGCCTGAGCTTGCTGAGCTTGATACGAAGCAAGCCGAGCTTCGAGCTCTTTCTCGGTGGCTCTATGAGCCTCGACCCTCTCACGAGTGAACGTGGCAGCTTTATCGAGAGCCACCACCTCTTTTTATGGACTCCTGGAGCACTCGCCAGAGTTCGTATGCTTTGTTGGCCTTGGCTGTGAGGCTGGCCTGAAGCTCGCTCAGCGCCTTAGAAGCCAGCTCCCTCTCCGAGAATTTACGGCCGAACCCTGTTTCTCGCACAACAATATGTTCACCACGTGTCGCCCTATCAGGCCATGTAAGCTCACTTTCGCGACCGCAACCTTGGAAACGGGACATACACACTCAAGACCGTATAAATGGGCTTCCGGTCGACAGCAATACCGATCTAAAACGCGCTCACATCACCTGGTATGAAAAGCGACGAGAAAATTTCCGATGTTTCTCCTATCGAGCATGTGTTCGCAATCATATGAACATCAAAAAAAAAAAATAATAAAATAAAATTCGAGGCTTTAATATGCATGCGACATGATGACAATGTTGATTCTTAGAGGAAGTTTTCGTGAAAAGAACACAAAGTTTATTCATGCAAGCGAAAACATACATACGAGTACCAAGCCTATGTGGGGGTTCAGCATAAAGCATACAAAAAGGACTAATTTGAATATTCTACGCTAGCGGGAAAAGGTCACCAAACACAGGACCGGTAGCACAAGGGTTAACAAAGCAAAGAACAAAATTCTCCATCTCTCTCTCCGCTCTCTCCAGCACATCAAAGCGACGGTCCTCGCAAGGAGTCGCTTCCCATCGATTGGTGCCATGTTCGTCCGCGAAAGCAAACATAATAGCTCGCCGGGCCCTTATTTGGCTCAGCAGGTGAATTGAACAATCCTTCTAAGCCTGAGTAATCAGGCACGCTTCGTGAAAACCCTCGAGCTTCTCTTCAGCCGCATCAAGCATCGCCAGGGTCATCTCTGTCGGGTGAGGAGGAATGTCGGCAAGCACGGCCGTGAGGATCATCCGGAGCCAGAGGGAACCCATTGGGAGGGGAGACCCCCTACGGATCGAGAGTTCAAACATCGCTGAGTCGCATTCATCATCGGTAAGGAGTGGATCCACCAACCGGGCGGCAAAGTGGGGGAGCATCTCCTCGATAGGAACTTCCCATGGCTGTCGACGAGCGTGCGGACGGTTGCAAGCCATGGCACTTAGTGTTCTCGAATTAAATCGCGTTAAAATGGGAATAAAAGTTCTGTGTGAAGAGAAAAGGAAAGCCACTGCCTCAGATATAAAGGGGTGCATTAAGTGCTGTGCGCGGAAAATCTTGCATGATGAAGCTATTTTCAAGGCCCAAAAAAGGTAAGGCATCGAAAATCAGGGAGATGGAACTGTTTCCAAGGCCCCTTTTCTGCATCTGATATTGTGCACTGAAAATATGGCATGGGAGAATTTTATGAACAGCCCCATAAAGGGACCCTACGTGTGGAACACATGAGGCTCAAACTTGATATGCACTAAAAAAATATATATAGAGTAGTACCCTGCATATTGAAAGCATCAACAACAACAGTAGCAAAATGATAAAATCCCAGAGAAAGGCATGCAAACATGGAAAGACATAATAAAACTTGTCACTCATACTTCAAGAAGTTCATACAAAATAAAGAGGACACGTTTACAATGGTAAAACTTCAGACGCGGGGCATGGGTTGAGAAACTCAAGATTAACTTTGTCCAAGATTCTCCAAGCATTTCGAACCTCCCGAGTATGCTTCCTCTCGCGGTCGCAAGCGTCGGGGTCTTCACGAATATCCTCCACCCTCCGATAAGCGGCAAGTATGGCTGACTGCTGAAAGGCTTGGTGCAAGAGATCAATGAGGTGATCTCGCCTCCTCTTTGAGATCAAGCCCATCAGGTACACCGAATGTACCTTATCCTCAGCAGTGTCCAAGGCCCTGAGCGGTATGCCGGTGCAAAAGAGAGGAAGTGCCTCCCGGATCGCCAGCACGATCAGCCTCAGAAGAGAAGAGCGACGGGAGAGTAGCCGATGGTTGTACTCGTCAAAGCGGCTCATGATCTCGGCACACTGAGCATCGGTGAACTCCTGGTTCTGACTGCGGCCCAGTGCACGAATATTCCCATAGGAAATGATCTCGTCAAGACCATACAGATGGGCATCCATGATACCTGAAATAAAGGTCATGAGAATCATTAGAAAGCCCCTGTTTCATTAATTGCAGAAGGACAACCTCGGGTCAAGAGACCCCAAGAAGCCTCCGTGTGAAGAAACTGAGTTCTTCATTGGAATTAAATTCCTTATTAAGAGAAGGGAATTAAATTCCCAGAAACATTTTTGGATGAAATTAAGTTCCATGGAGTTGAAACGCCATCATCATCTCCCCAAAGATCATCTAAACCCTAAGAGACTTACAATCCGAAGGTTAGGTGGTTTCCTGTTCTTATGGAAAAACTTGAAGAAAAATGGGGTCCTTGTTAAAAAAGAGTAAAAACCCTTGTTTTGGATTTAAAATCCAAAGGAATGTGGAAGTTCGCTGTTTGTCCAAGAACATTACCTGAGGAGGAAGAGTCATTTTAAACAGAGTTAAACTCTGAAAATGTTTCAAGGAAGAGAACTAAGCTCTGGAAGAAGAGAATTAAATTCTCAGAAAAAGTTTGCAAGGAAGAAGATGAACAAAGTGGAGGCGTCTCTGAAATGACCCCAGTATTTATGGGGGGTGATGGAAACGTTTCATCTTCCCAAATCCCTAAAGGAATCCAACGGTCGCAAAAGGTGACAGCGTTGCACTCACGTGCGGACACGTGAGAACAACGCTGTGGGGGCATTTGTTTCCTGATTTAAAATCATGAAAGCCCACGGAAGAGGCTTCAGAAAAGGGTCACGTGCTTACACGTGACCAGCAGTCACGTGTTGGCACGTGACATCTAAAAGCATCGGCAAGGCGAATTCAGCTTCCCGACTGCATCAAGGAAAAGGGCTTCAGAAAGGGTCACGTGCTCCCACGTGACCAGGGTCACGTGTTGGCACGTGGCATTTGAAAGCGGCTTCAAAAGTAAACCGGTTCCCTGATCAAATCAAGGAAAAGGCTTCAGAAGAGGTCACGTGCTCCCACGTGATCAGGGTCACGTGTTGGCACGTGATACTCAAAAGCAGCAGACTTGTTCTCCGGTTAAATCAAGAAAAAGAGTCTAGACGAGGGTCACGTGCTCACACGTGACCAGGGGTCACGTGATGGCACGTGATGGTTAAGCAGCAACCAGAAGACAGAGCGCAAAAAGAAAGAAGAAGACTCGTTCCAAGGGGGTCACGTGCCCACACGTGACCAAGGGTCACGTGACCACACGTGACCGACTTCAAAGCCCATTTGTTAACAGAATTAAATTCTGAGAAAAGACCTCTCAAATCTTTCCAAAAGCAACCGATTGATTTAAAGATGATTAAATATCATTTATCTATGGGAAAATCTCGAATTTAGAAAGATTCCCCGTAAAATCTAACCAAAATAACAGAGGAGAATCTCTGGATTTAAAATCCAATGGTGAGTAAAATTCACCTAATAATCCAAAGGTCCAAAACGAATGATGGATACAAATCAAATCTCCTAATGAAAGATCCACCAAAACTAATTGACTCGGCTGCTTCTCCTATAAATAGGAGCCAAGAGACACACAAGAAAAATATATATGCAGAGGGAAGAAAAGAGAGAGAGCCTTGATACTTTAGAGGAATTTGGATCTTCTGCAAAAGAAAACCCTAGGTAAGAAAGGGAAGGTTTCATTGAAAGAAAAGAGAATTTAATTCTCAACAGAGTTTGACTCTGATATAAAACAGAAGGACATATTTCTTCTCTCTTTGATGGAGGATCTGTAAAGTGCACATCTCCCCTTGAGTTGAGAATTTAATTCTCAATGGGTTGAGATCCTGCCATGCAGATCCAAAGCATAGAGAGGGAATGGATGCACGAGAATTTAATTCTCACAGAACTATAGGAATTTAATTCCTTCAAAATAAAATTAGGGTTTGACCCTGTGTTATGGGAATTTAATTCCTTCAGAATGAAAAGAATCAGGGTTTAACCCTAGTTAAGAACTTAGTTATGTTAAAACAACAAGAATTTAATTCCCTTAATCTTATTCCCCAGAATAATTCTCTAACAGAGAGTGGGGGTTTAATTCCTTAAAACTTTTATTAGGGATTAACCCTATTCAGTTCTTCACATATATGAGGAATTTAATTCCTACAGAAAATTCAGAGTTCAACTCTTCAAAAGGAACTAGGAATTTAATTCCTCTGAAATTATTGTTAGGGTTCAACCCTACGAGGAATTTGATTCCTGGGAGGGATTAACAGATCTTCTAAGCAACTACAGAAAAGCAGGGTCACGTGTCACCACGTGACCCCCCAAAGATCTACAGAAAGCCCTTTGAGGCAGTGCATCACGTGCTCCACGTGACCCCCGAAACACAGAAAGAAAAAGCAAAAGAAATAAAGGCCTTGGGCGCTCTCACGTGCTCCCGCGTGACCCCTTGGCTGATGCTTTAACAGTCAGCGCACTAATCCTCCTCACGTGGCGGCACGTGATGCTCCAAAGAAAACATAAAAAGTGTCTAACGCTTATTTACAGAACGAAGAAAAGGAGATCTGGCTCCACATTTAGGGCGCCCTCACGTGTCACCACGTGACCCCTAATGAGCATTCTAACAGACAAGAGCGAGGGCCTTCATCACGTGCTCACACGTGATGGCCGCCAGAATTAAAAGAGTTAAACACTGATCTGCAAAATAAAATAAAGGGAATCAGGGCGCTCTCACGTGTCCACACGTGACCCCTCTCTCCTTAGTGTTTAACACTAATCTGAAGACTTTGTCCTAAGTGTTTAACACTGATTTGCTTAGTGTTTAACACTAATTTGAAATCTCTGATTACCAGTGTTTAACACTGATTTGCTTTAGTGTTTAACACTAATATGAAAGCCCTGTTGCTAGTGTTTAACACTGATTATCTTTTAGTGTTTAACACTAACTTGCTAATCTTATTCCCAGTGTTCAACACTGTTGGTCTTTAGTGTTTAACACTAGCTTTAGCCCAATTGGCTAAGTTTCTAGAGGCAAAGCCTCTCCTTCAATGGACCAACAGAGGGCCAATATTTCAAACATAATTGGACTTAGCCCAAACTGGCCATAAGTCCTCAAATCATCTTGAACTGAGCACATCTGCTCTTTCAACCAACTCATTGGTTCAAGGGTACATCTCGGAACTCCTCTGATATTTGTCGTTGTAATCCTTCAACGTCTTCAGAGAGGTGACGGGTCCCGACAACCACACATCAACACGGACTGTGGGGTCCTTAAACTCATGGACTTATGCGTCCCTAAACCAAGATACGGACTGTGGGGTCCTTAAACGCATGGACTTATGCGTCCTTAAACTACCAATGGACCACCACGTCCCTAAACTGGCAATGGACCACCATGTCCCTAAACTGGTATTGGACCACCATGTCCCTAAACTGGAACAATAGAGCCCAAATGCTCTTTTGTCAGATCTAAACGATCCCGTTAAGTCGATCTTAGTCCCAAACTGGACTAACGTATCCTTAACAACCGTTTAAGTTGATCTTAGCCTCAAATATGGCTAACGTGTCCTTAAACCTTCAAACAGACTTTAGTCCCAAATTGGACTCTAGATCCCCTAATCAACTTTGGCTCAAGGGTACATCTCTGAACTCCTCTGACATTTGTCGTTGTAATCCTTCAACGTCGTCAGAGAGGTGATGGGTCCCGACGGCCATACATTCAATGGACCACCATGTCCCTAAACTGGAACAATCGAGCCTCCAAACGCTCTTTTGTCGGATCTAAACGATCCCGTTAAGTTGATCTTAGTCTCAAATTGGACTAACGTATCCTTAACAAACGTTTGAGTTGATCTTAGCCTCAAATATGGCTAACGTATCCTCAAACCAAAACCCCAAACCCAAATCTAAGAAAATACGGATTTGGACTAGTCCACGTCCTACGGGCGACGACATAAATCAGTCTCCGTATACAATCCACGGGCAACCGAATACAAAACAAACACCCACGACACGAAGTGACCAGCTGGAGAAGGAGAAAGTTGTTACCGCGATGCGGTAGCGTAATTAACTGCAGGGGCTTGCGCCTGCAGGGAAGAGCGTCCCCACAATCAAAAACCCCTCAAGCGAATGGGAATCTGACGAAGTCTGCTACATCGGCCGCATCTGTCTAAACCTCCGATACACGGTGCCATAAATCAACTTGGCATCTTCGGAGAGGTGGACGGATAGCACCTATTAGTATATGCCCCGAACCTCAGGCGAGACGTCCCGCGTCCTGGCCGCCGTTCGGAGGGGAACAATCGCGGTCAAGGTTAAGGACGTCATAGTCCATGAGTTTAAGGACCTCACAGTCCGGTGTTAGTTTTAAGACATCACGGTCGAGATTAAGGACATCATAGTCCGTGGGTTTAAGGACTCCACAGTCCGATATTAGTTTTAAGACATTACGGTTAAGGTTAAAGACATCATAGTCCGTGGATTTAAGGACTCCACAGTCCGACATTAGTTTTAAGACATCACGGTCGAGGTTAAGGACGTCATAGTCCATGAGTTTAAGGACCCCACAGTCCGTAGCAATGTGTGGTCGTCGCGACCCGTCACCTCTCTGACGACGTTGAAGGATTACAACGACGGATGTCAGAGGAGTAAAGAGATGTACCCTCGAACCGGGTGTAAATTAATTGGAAGAGCAGTTGTGCTCAGTTCAATTTATATTGAGGACTTATGGCCAGAATTGGGCTAAGTCCAGTTAAAAATGTTTAACATTTTATTCATGTTTGGCCTGTTAGGCCTTTGTTTGGGCTCTGCCCTTTTTATAATGCATAGCATTTATTAGGAACAAAGTGGTGTTCTGACAGTGCGCCACGTGGCGCATCAGGCGCTTTGCGCCAATTAAAGAGCGCATTGCGCTAGCGCATATAAGAGTGACACGTGTCGCTTAGTGCTGAGCGCAAGTCTGTGAGCGCACTGCCCTTTATAAGTGCGCTGCGGCAGTTTATGGGTGCGCCAGTGAGTGACACGTGGCGCGCTCTGGTGCTATGCGCCAGTCCAAGAGCGCAGTGCGCTATTTTTAGAAGTGCAAAGCGCAAACTGTTCTGTGGTTGACACGTGGCGCATTCTGGTGCTGTGCGCCAGTTCAATAAGCGCAAAGGCGCAATTCAAGAGTGCAAGGCACTGTCCAATAGCGCAGAGCGCATTTTGATCAATTTGAGATCAAAGAACAAGATTTTTGTTCTTCAAAGAAGGCCTTGCCTCAAGATCCAAGAACCAAAGTTCTTGTTCTTATCGAAAGGCTATGCCTTTATAGATCAAAAGATCTGTTAATGAAGTAAATTACTTCTTTTAATCTTTTATAATTAGATCTTTCTTGATCTTTTTCTTTTCTATTGAAGATCTTGATCTTGTTCTTAGATTTCTGATCTTTTTGGAAGATGATTCTTCTTTTTTAATGGGATGATTTCATCTCTGTTCTTCAAGAATGTAATTCTTTATCTTTAAAGATGAAGAAAATGATCTTCTTTCTTCAAAAGCTTGCCTTTCTTTCTCTTTTAATTCTTCTCAAAACTTACAGAGGGTTTTTTCTATATGAGACTTGAAGTCTTGGGGCCCTTATATAGGGCCAATTGATTTGTTAAGTTAGTTGCAGAGATCTTTCTCTGATTGATTTGGGGATATTTCCCCACCGTTGGATCTTTGATCATAGGGCTTCTATTTTACAGAAGATAATCTTCTTATTTTAATAACATTGGAAAGATCTTTCTAGAACAGAATTTTAATTCTGATTAATTAATAATTTATTATTTAAATTCCAGTGCTCGTGCAATTGGCACTACCGCGCCTGCGTTTGACACGTGGCGCGCAGCGCAGAGCACAGCGCAACTGCGCTAGCGCGTCTGTGTTTGATACGTGGCGCGCAGCGCAGAGCGCAGCACACCTGCGCTTGACACGTGGCGCGCAGCGCAGAGCGCAGCGCAACTGCGCTAGCGCGCCTGTGTTTGACACATGGCACGCAGCGCAGAGCGCAAGGGATCTGAAGCGTTGCTTCAATTTTTAAAATTTGAATTTTGAAATAGAGCTTTGCTCTGATTGGGGGTGCGCTGCCTAGGGCGCAGCGCTCCTGGCGCTGGCGTGTCTGCTTTTGACACGTGGCGCTCAGCGCGCACCGCAGGGGATCTGAAGCGTTGCTTCAATTTTTGAATTTTGAAATTCAAATAGAGCTTTGCTCTGATTGGGGAAACAGCTATCCATCATCATAATCCATCCAAAAGATCAGTGCAACACAGAACATCAACGCGAATATCATGTTCGTAAACCCGTCTGATTATATATATAGCAACCAGTCGGATTATACCATGCTATGATATTCACGGTTGCAGAAACAAACAAATGCACTGAAAATTACGAATTTAAAATTTTGATCGATTAAAATTTTCCGTATTGGCCCCAAGTACAAACCAGTACTCAAACAAATTTGGGCCAAAACCAAATATTCCAAAACTCACATTTTCATAATATAGAGCACCAGAAAAAATTTGGGCCACAACGACCAAAATTGGACCTCGCAACCACGACCAAAATTGGACCGCGGAACCGCGGCCAAAAGGCACATTCAGCGGCGGTTCATCGGTCTAATTTTGGGATTATGTGCCCAAATTTCTTTTTGGTCTCTAGTTTTGCCTGCACATAATTTTAATGCAACCTGAATAATTTTTTGAACAACTTTAAAATTCGAACAGCAGGCATAGATTTGAAAATGCGATTCCGAAAAAACCGTCGATCGAAACTCTAAATAAGTGTAAACAAGCTAGTTAAGGTTTATGGAGTGTCTTTGATACTATGTTGGGGTTCCGTACCCACGCTGCGAAAGCCGCGGCCGAGACGGAAGCGAAAACAAAAAATTTATATGAACACCAAACACCCGTAACTTAGGATACGATCCATACACCTAAACTAGCAAACTAAAATATGCAAAAGGTATGAAACTACAATCTTCGACGCGTGTCCACCCAATTGTGGAAGACTCCTCCAAGCTCGTAGTCGTCGGGATCACGCTTGAAAGTCGACCACTCTCGCCGAAGAAGATCCACCAGAGGGAAACCGGAAGAGACTCCGACCGACGATCCAAACTTGCTAAGGGTGGATAATGGATGATATAGGAATTTTTCACTAAACTTTATCTCTCTAAACCATGCTCAAGAAAGAGCAAAAAGAAGAAGGAGAAGAGAGGTGAGGAAAAAAAATGGCCAAGTCTTGAGCCATGAAGCATGAACTCAAGTGTGGAATGAATATTCAAAAGCAAGTGTAGAAAAGATGGCTTCCATACTCTACCATGGTTCAATAAATGCACATCATTAAATGATCAACATTAAAACCATACCATACCTCTATATATGCTCACACATGTTTCATGCCACCTCACCTCCACCTCATTTTCCATTTGATTTTTCTAAATAGAAAAACAAATATGAGATGTCTATCTTCTAAAAGCATTCCCGTATAAATACGGAATACTTCACCCGGTATATATATCGCTGCATATACGCGTATCCGTATAAAAATACGAATAGCGCTAAAGAGATAAAATGAATAGTGAACAATAATACTAAAATATATATATCAAAATACATATATAAATTATTAAATCAAAACCTGATTTAATAATCCGGCTTAATCCTAAACCAGCTAGTATTATCAACCGTCCGATTAAAGTTCGTGTATCCCATACACGTATTTAATCGGACCCATGCATGTACCAACGTATGGCTCCTACATCTATCGCCTGGACCAGGAAAACCCTCTGTGTGGGACTCTAAAAACACGATAATACGCTGGCAGTGAGTTTAACCACAAGCACGTCAGCGGCACTAGCTGTACGTAACGACTATCCAGGTACTTACTGAAAGGGGGGTCGACAATCAAGTACGTCCTTACCCTACTGAGCCTGAATGCGATAATCTCCGTACAGTCCGGTCTCTTCGTCAAAGAGTATCGCATATCGGGTTTAGGGGGCGGATAACGTCAGACCCCTACCAACCCGATAAGTCGTGTCCGAGTCAAGCTCATCACCAACAGAGATATTACTGATCAACTATTAGTAAATCTCATCCACCGTGGCCACAGATTTTTGGTGATAGACAACTGAACACAGCGCGGTATCGACTCCTAATATCAGGATTGACGAATCCCTGACAATCGACCACTGCCTCCATGTGGCTCGGGACTGTACCCAACTAAAACCTGTTTGCACGACTCCTTTAAACCGTGGTAGGGAAGTAATCAAGGTACAGTGGGAACCTACACGAAAGAAATGACGATCTCAGGTCAAATGACTAAGCTGTACTCATGCCACCTGAGAACTTCCATCTGACGATAGATATAATACCATTTAGAAGTTCTCGGTGAGTCCGTCCGGTGTACTCACCTTTAGCAAGCACCTGTATACTATCATAGGTGACACAACACCAATGGCTTGTGAGACCGGCCACTGCCTCTCGTCGGGGTCTAGAAACGTATACACCAGTCTATTCCGAAATATCGATACCCAGTCTCAATACTCTCACGACTAAGGACATTTAAGGATGTGCTTATGGACAACCCAGCTTCCAAATATATGATCGCCATCATAATGCTGGTTGTTAAGAAACAATCCTACGGGCTTCATTAATGATGAAGACAAACCAGATAGTATACTATCATCTCGAGTAAGACTGTTATATCCGGCTAGGTCCTCCCTCAATTATCATAGTCGCCTACTTGCAATCATAATAATTGTCTTGAGAGCACTATATCCAACACATACAACTTTGGACCTAACGGCCATCCCCACCGCTGGCGATGGGAATAGCTTGATTTGATCCTTCAATAAAAGAAGACCAATAGCTCTATTCGGGAACTTAGGGTCGCTTACACGAATGAGCTTGCATGCATCGGCCCTTGTCCCTCTTTGCACCGAGTTTGAGCTAATGTATACAAAAGCGCCAACACACAAAATCCATAAGCAGCCATTCATAATTGTACATGCAAAAAGATCGAAGCAATGGAGGCAAAAGCCAATGCAGTTGAGAGCACTGCAATGCAATGCAGCACACGGGTAGCCTTGGCTTGCTTGTGATTCGAAGAGATGGTGGAGAGAGTGTTGGGGTCAAAATTTACACCCTTTTTGTTCAAGAAAGTCAAAATCAACGTCTGAATAAGTGGGCTCAAACTTGAGTGCGAGTCAAGGGGGTCTAAACCCGGTTCAAGCCAGGTTCAAGTTCCAAATATAGGACCGGCCCCATGCCAAATTAGAAAATAAAATAAATATGTAGAAAATAAATGAATATGTGATTTGTTAGAATTAAATTGGGCAAGATAACCAAAAATTGTAAAGTCTAAGAGGCCCAATGTAAAGTGTCAAGGCTATAAAAACCAACCATCATGATAAAATAAAGTATATTGATTCTCCTCTAAATTTTTTTTGAGTTTTGAGACTGTTCCCCCAATCAGAGCAAGGCTCTGTTTGAATTTTGAAAATTCAAAATTTTGAAGCAACGCTTCAGATCCCGTGTGCTGCGCGCAACGCGCCACGTGTCAGAAGTTGACACGGCAGCACAACGCCCAAGGCAGTACGTCCAATCAGAGCAAGGCTCTTTAAAAAACATAAACAACGTTCAATTGCGCAAGTGCACGGCAGCACGGCAGCGCGACACGTGTCTGCGCAGTTGCGCAAGCACAACTGCGCAAGCGCACGGCAGCGCGACACGTGTCTGCGCAGTTGCGCAAGCACAACTGCGCAAGCGCACCGCTGCGCGACACGTGTCTGCGCAGTTGCACAAGCGCTGTTGCGCAAGTGCACCGCTGCGCGACACGTGTCTGCGCAGTTGCGCAAGCGCTTCACTGCGCGACACGTGTCACACGCTGGTAAGTTGCGCAACAACAGAGTGAAGATTTAAAAATATTTTTCTGTTCTTGTTTAAACAAAAAGATTTCTTCTGTAAAACAGGGGCCTTTGGATCAAAGATCCGACGGTGGGGAAAATTCCCCAAATCACTCAGAAAAGATCTGTTTAACAAATTCAACTAATCTATGAGTACTATAAAAAGGACCCCAGACCTCATTTGATCAGAATGAACATCAGAAAGAAAACAGAGAGAATTCTTGAAGAACTTTGGAAGAACAAAAAAAAAAGGTAAAACCTTTTAAAAGAGAAAAATCTCTGAAGTACAGATCATTGATCTAAAAATCATTAATCTTCAATGAACAAATAAATAAAATAAAAATAAATAAATAAAAATAGTGCCTTGCACTTGTTATGAACCCTTGGTTCTCTGAGAAAAGGAAAAATAAGAGAGAAACTTGTTTTCCTTTGATCTAAATTTAGATCAAAAGTGCTCTGCACTTTTGTTCTTGAATCTAAAAGATTCTTGAGGCTCTGCACAAATGCAATGCATTATTTAAAGGGCCTGGCCCAAATCAAATTGCAAAGCAATAAAAGGGCAGAGCCCTATTTGAATTAATATTCTATTTGAGCAAAGCCCAAAATAAATAAAAATTGGACTTAACCCAATCGTGGCCATAAGTCCTTAAATCAAATTGATTGAGCAAAATGGTTCTCCTGAATCAATTCACAACCGGTTCGAGGGTACATCTCCAAACTCCTTTGACATTCATCGTTGTAATTCCTCAATGACGTCAAAGAGGTGACGGTTCCCAACGACCACACATCGCTATGGACTGCGGGGTCCTTAAACTCGTGGACCGAAACGTCCCTAAACTAATATCGGACCGAGACGTCCTTAAACTAATATCGGACCGAAACGTCCCTAAACTAATATCGGGCCGAAACGTCCCTAAACTAATAACGGACCACTACGTCCCTAAACTGGCGTCGGACCGAAACGTCCCTAAACTAATAATGGACCGGAACGTCCTTAAACTAATGTTGGACCGAAACGTCCCTAAACTAATATCGGACCACCACGTCCCTAAACCGGCACAATAGAGCCCAAATGCTCTTTTATCGGATCTAAACGGTCCCGTTAAGTTGATCTTAGTCTCAACCTGGACTAACGTATCCTTAACAAACGTTTAAGTTGATCTTAGCCCCAAACACGGCTAACGTATCCTTAAATACTCAAATGGATTATAAAACTCCTAATCAACTCTGGTTCGAGGGTACATCTCCGAGCTCCTTTGATACATGTCGTTGTAATCCTTCAACGACGTCAGAGAGGTGACGAGTCCCGATGGCCATACATTAAATTAATCACTACGTTGAGTTGATCTTAGTCTAAAACAGGACTAACGTATCCTTGACGAACGTTTAAGTTGATCTTAGCCGCAATGCGACTAATGTATCCTTAAACTGAAAACACCAAACCCAAATCTAAGTAAATACGGATTTGGACTAATCCACGTCCTACGGGCGACGGCATTACTCAGTCTCCGTATACAATCCACGGGCAACCACAAACAAAATGAACACACACGACACGAAGTGAAATTCTGGAGAAGGAGAAAGTTGTTATCGCGATGCGGTAGCGTAATTAACCGCAGGGGCTTGCGCCTGCAGGGAAGAGCATCCCCATAATCAAAAACCCCTCATCCTGAGGGGGAATCTGACGAAGTCTGCTACATCGGCCGCATCCGTCTAAACCTCCGATACACGGCGCCATAAATCAACTTGGTATCTTCGGAGAGATAAACGGATAAAAACAAATAGTATCTGCCCCGAACATCAGGCATAGACGTCCTAACGTCCAGGCCGCCGTTCGGAGGGGAACAGATTCTGGCACGCCCGGTGGGACCTCTTCCTCTTTCCACTCCACACTTCGTGTGTCGTCTTCACGAACCAATCGCGGTTCATTAAATGGTTGTCTTCGGATTTCAAGTTACTAAGATTTGGTCTTTTACCTGGCGCAGAATTCAAGATTCAATGGCCTCTAGCTGTACCAACTGCTCGAAATGCCGCTGCAACGGACGCTCCACCTCACCAGGAGGTGTAGCATATGGGCCCCAAGCGGCTTCCTTCCTTACTCTGCCAGTAGATCAGGTGACCCAAGCCACCACCGGCTTGTTCTTCGGGACTATGATCCCACCTGCAAGCTTTTCTGCACCAATACCTGCGCCGGAAGTGGGTAAAAAGTCGATCTTCAACCGACTCACTGTTTCGACAACCTCTGTCGACAGGTCGCCCGCTACTAAACCGACAGCCTCCGTTTTCATCAGGCTAGGTCAGAACTATAAAGTGGTCGTCCCAAAGAGGGCAACGGCCGCTGCTTCGGAAGTCATTAAAGCGGCCTCTCCCATCAGAGGGTCGGTCTTCACAAGATTGACGGTTCCCACTCCTCCCCCAGCTGGTCAAAAGGCATCAGTCTTCGACAGGCTGACATCGGCAGTTACCCCACACTCAAACAAGGGGCAACAAGAAACCATCTCGATTTCCGAGCCAGTCCCAACGGCTCGTCGTGCGCGACGTCGCCATTGGCGACGAGTGAGGAAAGCAGGGGGCAACTCCCCCTCAGGGATAACTCCACCCGCTCCAATGGTGGAAGTCAATGCTGCTGTTCCGACTGGGAACAGCTTTGAACTACTGAGGAGAGTGCGTAAGAACTCTCCAACCGCTACCTTGAAAAGATCTCCTCCACCTGCGGAGAGAGTTCCAGAAACAAAACAAGAACAGTGTTCAGACCATAATATTGCATTTATCATTCCCCTATTCTTACCCTTTTTATAAATAAACAGGTACTCTTGACGCACGTTTGTTGCATATTACAGGTTACAGGTTTCTGGAGCAAATACAGTGAAAAAGACACAAAACAACAGAAAATGGACTTTTGACCAACAAATAGACGGATCCTAGTCAAGCCTAGTCGAAGAACAGTGCAAGGTCCAAAAAGTCAAGTGAAACGGTTAAAAAGCCCAATACAAGTCTTCACTAAAAATCTGGAGAAGATCCAGAAGTCCAACAGAGAAAAGAAGAATAAAAACAGAAGACCAAAAATACCAAGAAAATAACCCCAAAGTTTGAAAGCCCAAGTCCACAGTTTGGCCGCGGATCCGCGGCCAAACCCTGACTGGCGCCGCGGATCCGCGGCCTTACAGAGAGCTTGTCGGTGGAAATTTAAAGCGTCGGTGCGTCAGTGCAGATGTTAGGATTTTTAGGGGGCAAATCAGTAATTGCGCATGTGCGAGAGTCTGTAACCCTAGGTTTCCTATTTTCCTATAAATTGTAATTTTAGATCTAAAAATTGTATGCCTCTTTATATTCAATAAAAGTGAGATTTGTTGGAGGAATCAAGAGCATCATCTTCTTCTTGTAAGTCTTTAATTTATTTAATTTCTGCCTTAGTATAATTGTTTGCTTGCCTTAGGAATCATTTAATTGCTAGTTAGCTAATTTCTAAATCTGTCGTAAGATAACTATTTAAAACATAAAACATAAAAATGTTTCTTACTTATAATTCCCTAATGTGCGAGTAAAAATTCTCGCTCGTTAGGGTTAGGAACAAGGGAGTGAGTGAGAGATGGATGTCTCTCACCTCCTTCAATGTCAACTTATTTTTAAACGAAACCTTCATGCACACATATACGATCCGCCCCCTACGGCACCCTACCTATAAGGTAACGGTGTTCCGTAGTATAAAAGGCCGGACTTATATGATGTCCATGAAGCTCACATCAATGAATAAGAAAAGACGGACAAGGATCTAGAAGAAGAAACTTTGTTTCTTCCCGATCATCCTAATCCCTTTTCCTATTGATTGTTGTGACTTTCCTAAAAGCTTAAATCACGACATTGAAAGGGGTGAACACATTGATCTCAACACACCTACCTTCGACCTAACCCTAATGAGTTCTTTCTCATCACATAAATTCGTCTTAAACTCAATCGATAAAAAAAACCAACAACGATTTGAATCAACTCGTTATAACACAAAATCGGAAATTAACCATCCCTGTGGATCGACCCGTATTCACCGGCTAGCTGCGAAGCGACGCCGTTTCTGATTGCGGTAAATTACAGTTTTTGACACCAATCAAATGGCGCCGTTGCCGGGGACGGCGTAATCTTTCTTTTTTGTGAATTTTCGGGTTGATATAAATTTTAAAAATTATAAAAATCTGAAAATATTAATAAAAAAAAAAATTTATCAACTTTGATCTGTTTGAAGGGTGTATTGTTTGAATCTTGCAGGAACAGCGATGGATTCTCGGATCTGGAAATTTACAGAGAGAAAATCAGAAAAGTACATATCATAACAGAGAGGAACTGAAGGTAAAGAACCACAGAATTTTTTTCAGAGGCCGATCTCTCAACTCTACCGCGCTTCCGCCGCTAAATAGGCCTATATGCCGCGGATCCGCGCTCTGGCTGCCACGTCAGCGCACCAAATTTTCTGGTTTGATTTTTCTCTCTCCCCTCTGCAACCTCCCATATACTTCTCTGTAAAAATCTTCTGCAGGGTTCTTGCGCTAAAAAAATCTTTCTCCCCCTTCTCGATAACAGATTTCTGCAGGTTTCTTTGCGCCGCGCTAAAAAATTGAATGCAAGTGAAATTTTATTTGTTTTGCATAATTTAACCGGACTCTAAGGGGCTAATTGACCAATCTCAGATTGGGTGGGGATTTCATCACCCTTCCCAGGACCCCAGAAAACACCTAAGCATTTTTGCATCGACCACCTTTAATAAAAAAAGATTAGACTCAGATTTAAGGACAGCGAGCTCAATAGGAAAAGGACTAGGGTAGGCATCGGCCGTTTATCCTAACCGACATTGCGGTGTCTAGGCTAGTGGTTATTAATTAGGCCCACTGTAGTGGTGGTTCCTTCCCACTTACCTGGCCGTATTTGTCCGTGAAGAGGCGGTTTGAGATCTATTTCTAGCCCTAGTTTGGAGCTGTCTAGTAGACCTAGGCGACCCTAGATCTAGGCCTGATTGTGCATGTGTGGTTGATACATTTTGTGTCACGAGTCCCATTTCTAAAGCCTTATTGCAAGACTCTCCAATAAAAAATTAAAGAAAAATCTTTTTAAAACTTGCAAAAATTTTGTCGCTAAGAAATCCTTGCATTCTTCTATCATGGGTACCCCACATAACAAATCTCTTGCCGAATCTTGGTATCCCGAACCTAACTTTGCGTCGTTCATCAATGTGTTCGGTCAATTTAAAAACGATCCCTCCTTGCCAAAGAAATCTTTGAAAGATCACATAGAAGAGTCTAGGAGAAACAGTTTGGCTTTTCAACCCACTTTGTGTCAACCGAGTCAACCTTTACAACCTACATATGTTGATACCACTTCTTCAAGTCCTTCTGTCACTCCTAGGCCGATGTCCATTGCTGAGCATATTGCTCAATCTCGCAGTCGATCTTTAACCCCTCTCCACTCATCTAGTTTTAGGGATCCACACTACTATTCACCTTCTTATCCATATGTTGACCCTACCCCTATCCTACCACCCACTTCCTATCAGTCCTACCCGACTTTTCCATCTTCACTAGACACTGTTTCTTCACAGCCATTAGGGAGTTTCACATACCCAACCAATTTTGAATCTTTTACTGAAACCCCCTCACCACCTAAGTCAAGTTTGGAAGAGTCGTTGGAAGCATATATTGCTGCAACAAATAAAATGATGAGGACAATGGAAGCATCCATGGCCGCCCTTACGCAACCTAGTGAACCGGTAGCTAGTGTCCCGCTAGCTCCGAATTTTTCAATGTATAAGGCGGCGGTGGGACAGAGTGAGAATGAGAGAGGATTTTCAAATCAAACCTACCCTTACCCAATTGAAACCCACAACTCCGGTTTTCCATCGATTGTTCCAAATGATTCCCCAGTTGAAAATAAAAATGAGTTGTGCGATTTTGTAGTGTTTGATTTGCCAAATTGTGAGGAACCCCTTTCGAGTGAAACCGCACCTAATCCTTTCGATCTTTACACCTCCACTCTAGAACCTACATTGATAAATATCCATGCTGTGGATGAAGTGTCTAAAGAAACTGATTTTCACTTGATTGAGGATATAGACGCCGGGAATATTTCGGATGATGAACCTGTCGATTTAATAGCAATTTTATGTTCAAATCATCATCCTGAGTTATTAAATGTTTTCCCCGAATCTCATATGCGTCTAGATTTTGATGATAATGGCATGGATGAATTAAATATTGAGGATAATACTGAGGAGAGTCTTGAGGATAATATCGAGGCTGAACCGTTTTTATTGGATGTGTCGGATTTTCCAATTCAGCCTCCTGAACTTTTGACTGTTATATCACCATCCCTCCTTCCTACTGTTCTGACCGAACAAATGACCGTTACGCTTTCATCTCCTATACCAAGTTCGGCGTACCCATGTTTTCTTGCGAATCTTGAGGTATTTGACCCCATTGCACGACGAGTTGATAAGTTAGCGCAATCGCTTTTAACACATCGATCATCACATATTGCGCTAATTTATTCACTCAATTTACACCCTCAAGATCGCACTTCACTTCTTTCTTCTTTCCATCTTTCTTCTCCCCCACCGAGACCGTATTCTACCCCTCTTCCCACACGGTCTCGCGTGTTTCTCATTTCTTTCTTCCGCACCCTATTCTTGCACCAACTATACCGTTACCACGATAAGATCTTTGAATGGTTGGTGCTTACCTTTGGCTTGTGTAAGGCCAAGCTTAAGTTTGGGGGGAACCTTTGTATATATGTATATATCCTTTTGTTTTCTTTTTCTATATAAAATAAAAAAAAAATTCAAAACATAAAAAAATTATAAATAAATAAACAGGGAAGTGCCGGTGTTTTGACCCTCTTGGTTTAGCATGACAGTGAGGACACTGTCAAGTTCAAGTTTGGGGGTATGCTCGGTACGTCTTCTTCCTTCGCATTCATTTGTACATATTTTTGCATTTGCATATTTATTTGAAAACCCATAAAAATTGAAAATTTTCAAAAATTATAAAAATTATTGTATTCAATTTTGGCTATAATTGACTTGAGTTTGATAGATAGGTCAACTGGCTAGGAACAACTAGATCTTAAACATAGTAAATTAAAAACCCTAAAAATAACATTCCTTAGAGTTTAACGGTAGAAAGTATATGCCTTGTAGTTTATTTAGAAATAGGCATATTTTGGGTTCACTTCCTGGGCTAAGTCGAAACAAGGGAAGAGTATTGATGTTCTTATTAGAGTATAAGTTTGAAAAATAGTTCCTAGCTTAAGTCTAGATTCTGAAAATGTATACCCTACAATTTGCACAATCACGCACCTTGAAACTTGGAATAGTAGAAGAGACCTTGAAGTGCTCTTGTCTAAAGTCCTTAGTCCGATGAAAATAAAAGAAAAAAATATGAAAAAAAATGGACACTGGTTTTTGTGATTACTTAAGGCTGCAAAAATAGAAAAATATTTAGCGAGGGTGCTTCATCACCTAGTGCCTTAGACCAACTGGTTTGGGAGTCACTGCTAAAGCCTTGGGTGTTGCAAAGACTAGGAAGTACGCTTTAAAGTGCAAACGCATTTTGTAATCGGTCGTTGGTACCTCAAGAAGTATTAACGGTCGCATGAAGGATGTGTAAGCAAATTTCATTTTAATAAGTGCTTTGGACGAGAGTATGATTGCTTGATTTGAATTTCCAAGTGTAGGGGTGATTTATACACACACGTGGGGATATGTGATTAGAGTTTAGATAAGGGAAAGGAATGAAAAATAGAACTTGTATCTTTAATAGAGTTGATAGAAATTCCTAAGTGGAGATGTAACCCTAGAAGGAAAACTTAGGAAATGCCGAAAGCTAAGTAAGTCTATAGGATATATATAATCTTAAGTTAAATAATGAGGAAGTGTGAAGAATGTGGGTGGATAATTCACAAGTATAAGATAATAGAATTCCTTGTTAGAAAACCTAATTGGAGAACATAAGTCAATGAGCCAAATTGATAGGATTTTGTGGGTGTAATCCGATGAAAACCCTCAGGAGACAACACTCCTCCTACAAGGGACACCTAGAGGTTTAACGGCTTGTTGCACGTGCTCAGTGCAATCGCGTTTCCCTGCGAAAGTGCGGTTAGGTTTTTGTAGAGAATAAAATAATAAGTTTGCTCGAGGACGAGCAAAAGGTAAGTTTGGGGGTATTTGTTCAGACCATAATATTGCATTTATCATTCCCCTATTCTTACCCTTTTTATAAATAAACAGGTACTCTTGACGCACGTTTGTTGCATATTACAGGTTACAGGTTTCTGGAGCAAATACAGTGAAAAAGACACAAAACAACAGAAAATGGACTTTTGACCGACAAATAGACGGATCCTAGTCAAGCCTAGTCGAAGAACAGTGCAAGGTCCAAAAAGTCAAGTGAAACGGTTAAAAAGCCCAATACAAGTCTTCACTAAAAATCTGGAGAAGATCCAGAAGTCCAACAGAGAAAAGAAGAATAAAAACAGAAGACCAAAAATACCAAGAAAATAACCCCAAAGTTTGAAAGCCCAAGTCCACAGTTTGGCCGCGGATCCGCGGCCAAACCCTGACTGGCGCCGCGGATCCGCGGCCTTACAGAGAGCTTGTCGGTGGAAATTTAAAGCGTCGGTGCGTCAGTGCAGATGTTAGGATTTTTAGGGGGCAAATCAGTAATTGCGCATGTGCGAGAGTCTGTAACCCTAGGTTTCCTATTTTCCTATAAATTGTAATTTTAGATCTAAAAATTGTATGCCTCTTTATATTCAATAAAAGTGAGATTTGTTGGAGGAATCAAGAGCATCATCTTCTTCTTGTAAGTCTTTAATTTATTTAATTTCTGCCTTAGTATAATTGTTTGCTTGCCCTAGGAATCATTTAATTGCTAGTTAGCTAATTTCTAAATCTGTCGTAAGATAACTATTTAAAACATAAAACATAAAAATGTTTCTTACTTATAATTCCCTAATGTGCGAGTAAAAATTCTCGCTCGTTAGGGTTAGGAACAAGGGAGTGAGTGAGAGATGGATGTCTCTCACCTCCTTCAATGTCAACTTATTTTTAAACGAAACCTTCATGCACACATATACGATCCGCCCCCTACGGCACCCTACCTATAAGGTAACGGTGTTCCGTAGTATAAAAGGCCGGACTTATATGATGTCCATGAAGCTCACATCAATGAATAAGAAAAGACGGACAAGGATCTAGAGGAAGAAACTTTGTTTCTTCCCGATCATCCTAATCCCTTTTCCTATTGATTGTTGTGACTTTCCTAAAAGCTTAAATCACGACATTGAAAGGGGTGAACACATTGATCTCAACACACCTACCTTCGACCTAACCCTAATGAGTTCTTTCTCATCACATAAATTCGTCTTAAACTCAATCGATAAAAAAAACCAACAACGATTTGAATCAACTCGTTATAACACAAAATCGGAAATTAACCATCCCTGTGGATCGACCCGTATTCACCGGCTAGCTGCGAAGCGACGCCGTTTCTGATTACGGTAAATTACAGTTTTTGACACCAATCAAACAGCCCCCTCAACGGCTATCGTCAAAGATATACAAGGTTTGGCGGAGGGTTCAAGACTCTGTGATTGACCCAGATCACTTTCATCGCCAGAAAAAGGCAAAGGTGGAGAAGGAAAAAACCCGCCCCGTTAAACAGCAGGGGGCAACAATTGCTAGCAGGCCCATTTTAACAGCTCCTTCAACCTCGATGGCCCACAAAAGAAGGAGGCCATAGAAAGCTCCCGCGTCAGCGGCAAAGTTTAAAGGCAGTGAACCTAAACCTCCAAAGTCAGGGGGCATAACAGTTCATACGATTTATATGGCTTCTGGAAAGGAAGAAAGCCGCACTTCTACGGGTCACCGACCGCTCACCCGATCAGTGACCAAGGCTTAGGAGCAGCAACAAAAGCTCCAGGAGATGATGACCACAATGGCTGCACTCACTGGGCCGAAAGAGAACCCTGAGGCGTCCTTAGATGAGCGCCAGGAGGAAGAGACCGACGCCGAGTTCCTCCGCCGAGTACTGGAAAAGAGAGACAAAGAGGCTGCTGAACAAGCAGCCAATATACAGCGTATGGGCCTCCTCTTCCAGGACATGATAGGGATGATGATACAACAAGATCCCCCGACTGAAGAACCCCCGATTGTCCTTGGGGATGATAGGGGAGAGACATCAAACCCTCAGCCCGTTCTATCAACGGCTAAAGAGGATACAATCTCTAAGACTGATCTGGACGAATATATAGCCCAGCAAATAAAGGTTCATCACGCGGCCGAAGCAGCCGGCCACGTCGTAAAAACGGGGCGACCGTATCCAGGCTGGTATGACCAAATCAAGTACCCGCCGGGTTACACAATTCCCAAGTTTCATGTCTACAAAGGGACTGGCAATCCCCACCAGCATGTCGCCCAGTTCAGGGCGCTTTGCGGTAACACCGGCGGCGATGACAAGCTTTTGCTCCGCCAGTTTGTTGGAAGTCTATCAGATACGGCGTTCGAGGGGTACTCTGAACTCCCTAATGATTCTATTAAAACCTTCGCGGAGATGGAGCTGCTGTTTACCCAACGCTTTGCAAGTGCCAGTGAACGTACCCCGATGACGGCACTAATCAACGCTAGGATAAAACCCGGCGAGACATGGGTTCAGTACGCTATACGGTGGCGTAATCTATGGTCAAAATGTGAGCAGCGCATAGAAGAAGCCCCTGCGGTGGGAATGTTTGTTGGAACTCTTGATCCACAAGCAACCATATCACAGTTTATGATGTTTTTCAAGCCGACTTCCTTCCAGGCTTTGATTGACAAACTAGCGCAGATGGACCAGATGGACCATAAACCCCTCTCCCAAAACCGGATTCCCGAACTGACAAAGGAAAGGGAAAAGCGATCATTGTCGCTAATGCTCAACAACAACCGAACGACTCGAAACCGGTTGCTCGTCCAAACAGTACACGCCCATACGTACCCCTTGAGGACAGAATGGGACGTCCTTACTCCTTCTCCCGCGATAAAACGAGGAGGCTATTCGAGCTGGCGTTGCGCAATAGACTCATAAATCTTCCAGATCCAAAACGACCGTTGCAACCAAGTGACGTCAACGAACCTAATTACTGCCCCTATCATCGAGTGCTAGGCCATCCGATTGAGGACTGCTACGTTTTCAAAAATTGGCTTGAAAAACAGTACCGTCAGGGCAAATTTGCGCTATCTGACAAATGGAAGGTGAATCCCCCGCAGCCCCACACCTCTAAAGGGACGAACACGCCGGGGGCAACATGCTCCGTCATTGAGGAAGCTCCTTGGGAGGTCGTATTGTCAGCCAAGACAAAGAGGATGCTAAACGATCTTCAGACCTGTCCAGCGGTCAAGTGGAAGAACCCCTTGGAACCGCAGGTTATTGAGGGGATGTTGAAGCCACGACTGACTCCGAAGACTGATGGTGGTGGTTCAAGCGTTCATAGCCAGCCGTCAAAATCTTCGAAAAAGAAGAAGAAGAAATCTAAGAAGCCCGTGAAGCCTGGCAACAAGCGCACGGACCTACAAAAGCAGATCGACGCGCTGGATGAATATAACCAAAAGGCGCGGACTCCCATTACGCTCCAAGATTTCCTTGATCACGTCTTTCAAAAGGAAGATGAGGGAGAAAGTTCATCGGACGAATCCGAGGAGTATGTGGCGAGCTGTCATATGATCTCTCATTCGGTCACGAATGATGAAGAGACCTCTGGCACTGAAACGCTGGGGGCAAATGCCGAATCAAGAGCTCCAGGGTTATCAGTTGAGATGATTGGCGCGTTTCTTAATGAAGCTCGATTGAAAAGTAAAGCTGATCGAGAACGCGAGACGGCTATATTCGAAAGGGCCAAGCGCCAGCGACTTGATGAAAGAGCTGAGACGATCCCGCTGGAGCAAGATGCCTCCACCGCTGACAAAAGCCAATTCAAGATAAAAAAGAGGTTTGCTAAGGCCATATCAATGGGCATGAAGCTACCATCCTCTGAAGGAAAAATTACTGGTGTGGTGGAAATGCACCCCTCTTATTGCTTATATCATCAGAAGGTCTCGCATCCCACTCAAGAGTGCAAGGATTTCGATAGATGGTGGCAAGGATACGTCGCTAATCAACAACGCTTTAAACGGGAAAAGCGTAAAATTCATCGGGAGCAAAGAAACACGACCAAAGAGCTTGAAAGAAGTGCCAGCAATTGTCACATGGTTAACACTGCCGGGTCACAAGTGCCTACATTTGGGAGCGATTCCGATGAGGAGCTAGAGCTTGGCCCCCTCTTCAAAGAATCCACTTCGGGAAAAGAAGAAGAACCGAAGGCTTGCGAAAATATGCAGCTACGCAATCGAACATTACCCGAAAAGAATCTCGGACCCTTAAACAAGAAAGACAAAGGGAAAGAGAAGGTCTCTGAAGACATCGCTTTGGATGACCAAGTTGCGGAAGAGTTAACCGCCAAGAACCCGCCGAAGAGGAGTAAAGTGGATTACAACGTCTTGGCGCATCTGAGAAAGCTACCCTCACAACTCAGCATTCTCGATGCCCTATTACTATCAAAAGAGGCGAGGGATTCTTTGATTAAGGCCCTACAAGATCCGGACCAATTCCAAGCTTTCCTGGCCGAAGAAAAGATGAAAGACGAATTAGAGGAAATGTACACAGCCGACGTTGCTTTTGGTGATGAAGACCTTCTCCTCGGGACGTGTGAACATAATCGCCCCTTTTATGTCTCAGGATACTGCCATGACATAAAGATAGGCAAAATCTTGGTCGATAACGGATCGTCTGTCAATTTACTCAATGTGCGAGTGTTAAAGGAGATTTGCATGAGTGTCCAACACCTCGCCCGAGACAAAATCACTATCTCCGGATTCGACTCTCAATCATCAAAAACACTTGGATCTGTGATATTGACGCTACGCTTCGGGTTGCTTGTCACAGACATCAAATTCCATGTTATAGACGCCAAGACGTGCTACAATGCTCTGCTCGGCCGACCATGGCTACACGAGTACAATATCATCCCTTCTACACAGCATCAGTGCATGAAGTATTCTAGGGATGGCCTTGAGTACACTGTGGCGGGAGAGTTGAATCCGTTTTCCGTAAACGAAGTTCGCAAGTATGAAGATGCCTGTTTCCTGATTTAAAATCAGGAAAGCTTCTGGGAAAAGCTTCAAAAAGGGGTCACGTGTTGGCACGTGACACCTAAAAGGCATCATCAAGTCAAGTTCAGTTTCCTGACTACGCTGAAGAAAATGGGCTTCAGAAAGAGTCACGTGCTCCCACGTGACCAGGGTCACGTGGCGACACGTGACATTTAAATGCAAGCGTCAAAGGCACACAAGTTCTCTGATCAAGTCAAGAAAAGGCTTCAGAAGAGGTCACGTGTTCCCACGTGACCAGGGTCACGTGTTGGCACGTGACGTTCAAGACAGCAGACTCGTTCTCCAAACGAACCAAGGAAAAAGAGTTCAAACAAGGGTCACGTGGTAGCACGTGACGCTTAGGCAGCGATCAGAAGACAGAGCGCAAAAGAAAGGAAAAGGCTCATTCCAAAGGGGGTCACGTGCCCACACGTGACCATGGGTCACGTGGTCACACGTGACCGGCTTTCAAAGCCCACTGTGTTAACAGAATTAAATTCTGAAGGAAATTCAAATCTTTCCGAAAGAAAGCAACTATCTTGAACCAATCAAATTAAAGATTCAGAGGTGATGAAATATCATCTATCTATGGGAAAATCTCGGGTTTGGAAAGATTTCCCCTTTAAATCTAATCAAAATAACAAGGGAGAATCTCTGGATTTAAAATCCAATGGTGAATAAAATTCACCTAATAATCCAAAGGCCCAAAATGGATGCTGAATGCAAATCAAATCTCAATGGAGATTCGTCAAAAACTGACTGATTCGGCTGCTTCTCCTATAAATAGGAGCCAAGAGACACAGAGAATATGGATGCGCAGAGAAGAAAAAAGAAAAAAGAAGAAGAGCTTTGATACTTTGAAAAGACTCGGATCTTCTGCGAAAAACCCTAGGTAAGAAAGGGAAGGCCTTTTGAAAGAAAGAGAATTTAATTCTCAACAGAGTTTAACTCTGATAATGTAAAAACAGAAGAACATATTTCTTCTCTCTTTGATGGAGGATCTGCAAAGTGCACATCTCCCCTTAAGGTTGAGAATTTAATTCTCAATGGGTTGAGATCCTGCCATGCAGATCCAAAACATGGAGAAGGAATGCAAGCACGAGAATTTAATTCTCACAGAACTATAGGAATTTAATTCCTTTAAAATAAAAGGAGGGCTTGACCCTATATTATGGGAATTTAATTCCTCCAGAACAAAAAAGAAACAGGGTTTAACCCTAATTAAGAACCTAGTTCTGTTGAAACAGCAGGAATTTAATTCCCTTAATCATACAGAGGATGGAAGTTTAAACTCCTTAAAAACTTTTATTAGGGTTTAACCCTATTCAGCCCGTCACGTATATGAGGAATTTAATTCCTACAGAAAATTCAGAGTTAAACTCTATTCCAGAAAACAAAGTCTTCGAAAGGAAGTAGGAATTTAATTCCTCTGAAATTTATAGTTCGAGGAATTTAATTCCTGAAAGAAGATTAACAAAGCCTCTAAACAAAATACCTAGAGGCAGGGTCACGTGTCATCACGTGACCCCCCAAGAGATCTACAGAAAGCCCCTTTGAGGCAGCACCCTACGTGACCCACGTGACCCTCGGCAGAAGCTCTAATACATAGGCATTTGAATGCCCATCACGTGATGGCACGTGATGCTCTGGAAGACGCGATAATCTCAGCAGAACAAAGGAAGGGAGGGCGCTCTCACGTGCTGCCACGTGACCCCTCTTACCTTAGTGTTTAAACACTAAACTAAAACTCTCGAACCCAGTGTTAAAACACTGTTGGGCCTTAGTGTTCAACACTAATTAAAAAGCTTTATTTGCAGTGTTCAACACTGATTACCTTAGTGTTTAAACACTAATCTGAGATCTTCATTTGCAGTGTTCAACACTGATTACCTTAGTGTTTAACACTAACCTGAAAAAACATTGTTGCCGGTGTTCAACACCAAATATTCTCTTAGTGTTAAACACTAACTTGTCAACCCCATTCCCAGTGTTCAACACTGACTGCTCTGTAGTGTTTAACACTAGACTTTGGCCCAATTGGCTTAAATGGATGGAGGCAAAGCCTCTCCTGGTTGGACTTAGCCCAAGATGGCCATAAGTCCTCAATTTGTGATTAATTGGTCCAATGGACTCATAACATAATTAATTCGTCTTGACCCCAAATTGGGCCAAGGGTTATTTAATCCACTCCGGTTCTAGGGTACATCTCTTCACTCCTTTGATACTTGGCATTGTAATCCCTCAATGCCGTCAAGGAGGTGACGGGTCCCGACGACCACACATTGATATGGACTGTGGGGTCCTTAAACTCATGTCTAATGCAAATTCCTGGTTACGTGGAACGCGGATAATGTCACTCTTTGACCCCGTGGAAAACGTCCAGAGCGGAGCCTGGTCCTCGCCAAGCGCAGCAGTGAACCCGTGTGAAGCATCCAGAGCACATACCGGACTGTGGGGTCCTTAAACCCATGGACTACGACGTCCTTAACCTTGACCGAGATGTCTTAAAACTAACAATGGACTGTGGGGTCCTTAAACCCATGGACTACGACGTCCTTAATCTTGACCGAGATGTCTTAAAACTAACAATGGACCGCAATGTCCTTAAACTACCCATGGACCGCAATGTCCTTAAACTACCCATGGACCGTAATGTCCTTAAACTAGAACAATAGAGCCCCGTATGCTCTTTTGTCGGATCTAAACGGTCCCGTTTAAGTTGATCTTAGCCTCAAAGATGGCTAACGTATCCTTAAACCTTCAAACAGAGTGGACTATAAATCCCCCCAATTGACTCCGGCTTGAGGGTACATCCTTGAACTCCTCTGACATCCGTCGTTGTAATCCTTCAACGTCGTCAGAGAGGTGACGGGTCCCGACGGCCACACATTCATGGACCACTATGTCCCTAAACTGGAACATTAGAGTCCAAACGCTCTTTTGTCGGATCTAAACGATCCCGTTAAGTTGATCGTAGTCACAAAGTTAGACTAATGTATCCTTAACAAACGTTTGAGTTGATCTTAGCCTCGAGTAGGGCTGACGTATCCTCAAACCAAAACCCCCCCAAACCCAAATCTAAGATAATACGGATTTGGATTAGTCCACGCCCTACGGGCGACGACATAACTCAGTCTCCGTAAACAATCCACGGGCAACAAAATACAAAACAGACACCCACGACACGAAGTGACCATCTGGAGAAGGAGAAAGTTGTTACCGCAATGCGGTAGCGTAATTAACTGCAGGGGCTTGCGCCTGCAGGGAAGAGCGTCCCCACAATCAAAAACCCCTCAAACGAGGGGGAATCTGACGAAGTCTGCTACATCGGACGCATCCGTCTAAACCTTCGATACGTGGTGCCATAAATCAACTTGGCATCTTCGAAGAGGTGGACGGATAGCACCTATTAGCATCTGCCCCGAATCTCAGGCAAGACGCGGTGTCGCGCCGTCTTTCGGAGGGGAACAATGCCAAGTACTTCTTACCGAGTTTCGAAGACACGGAAAGGTGTCACAAACCGGAGAACAAAACTAACGCCACCATCCCTGTCTTCGGCAGTGACACCGAGGAGGAGGAAGATATAATTTACTCAGGTCCATCCCAGTCCACCAAGCCAGGACCATCCGTTCCTTCATTAATCTTCGGCAGTGATTCAGAGGATGAAGTTCACGCTGTATTCCCTGCTCGGCTGTCAATACGAGCTTCTGCTGATGAAGAGCGAAGTCTGCAGATAACCATGGTGCCGCTTGAACATTACAAAGAACTGGATGCACTCAACGCCAACAGCGTAGAAGAATTGCACACATTCTATATTCCTCCCGGACGAAAAGGCGAGAAGGCAATCCTATTCTACCGTTCTGAAGAAAACAAGGTGGAAAAAGAAATTTGGCATGGCGCGGATCCCACGCTCGACAGGCTTCAGCCCATCCGTCTTCCCAGATATTATACCAAAGGTTTGAGGAAACTGCTGAAACGCCAGGGAATACCTTTCGAACAAACCGTTAGAAAGGCCAAATTCTATGACAAAGTATGGAACGTTCCCGGGACTCAATGCAAATTGCCTAACGGGAGAATAGAAACAAAAGGGCTCGGGTACATCCGGTCAAAGAAAAGGGAGCCAGTAGACAGCTGTTATGTCATGTATGACTTCGATGAAGAAGCGGACGCTCAATGGGAGGACGCTAATCCTGAACCAGAAAAAGTTCCTGATACAAAACCGCCCAGTCCATCATTTGAAGACCAGGTGAGCAAACTTATAAGGGATGCGAGTCAAAAAGCCCGAGATGATCACAATCGTGAAATGGCAATCTATGAGAAAGCCAAGACACAGCGCCTCCTTCAACAGGCAGTAAAGAACGAAGATGCTGCCCCGTACCAACCTGATACAAAAAGGGCTCGACGCGGAGGCAAAAACAAGTCGAAAGGCAAGAAAGGCGCTCAACAACCACAAAGCAGAGCTAAGAAGCCACGCATCCGAGGGTCGAGCGTTATTGACCTAGCCCTCATGAAGAAAATGGGTCGAGCATACTCGTTACCTCGGAGCAAAACAAGGAAAATACTTGATCTTGCTCTAAAACATCAAATGCTTACACTGCCAGAGTCTAAACACCCTGAGCAAGCAGACGAAGTCTCCAACCCAAATTATTGCTCTTACCATCGAGTAGTAGAGCATCCGCTTGAAGATTGTTTCACCTTTAAGAATTGGGTTGAGGACCAATATCAGCTTGGCAAATTCGCGTTGTCTGACAACTGGAGGGTAGCGCCGCCGCAAAAGCACGAACCCGAAAACACCAGGATAGAACCAACTCCGCATTGGGATTGGCAGAAAATTCGCACTTGCCACGTGATAACAATATTAAAAGAAGAGTCCGAGAACATGAACAGCCTTCCTCGGTGCTTTGAAAACAGCAGCGATGAGGTAATCTCAGAATTTCCCCCAGCTCCAAAAGAACTAGAGGATGGAATACATACTACTGCAGATAACCTCAGGAAAATCGAGTTGGGGACGGTAAATGATCCGCGACCGATATTCGTCAGCGAGCTGCTGTCTGAAGAGAGGGTGGCTGCGTTAAAAGACGTCCTTGTGCAGCATAAAGATTGCTTCGCATGGAACTATTCCGAGATGCCAGGACTAGATCCAGAAGTCGCTGTACATAGACTAGCAATATCCCCAAACTCAAACCAGTCAAACAGGCGCCGAGAAGAATGCGGCTCGAGCTTGAAATGAGCATCAACGCCGAAGTCAAAAAGTTAATCGACTCTGGCTTCATCCGGGAAGTTCAGTACCCTGAATGGATCGCCAACATCGTCCCAGTGATGAAGAAAAATGGGACAGTGCGCATATGCGTAGACTTCCGGGATCTTAATAAAGCTTGCCCGAAGGATGATTTCCCAGTGCCAGTCACTGAACTGATGATAGACAATACATCCACTCATGAAGTTTTCTCCTTCATGGACGGCTCATCGGGGTATAACCAGATAAAAATGCATCCAGAAGACCAGAAGCACACAGCCTTCAGGACTCCTCTTGGTATATTTTGTTATAAAGTGATGCCCTTCGGTTTGAAGAACGCCGGTGCTACTTATCAGAGGGCCATGACAAAGATCTTCGACGACCTTATACACGAAATCGTTGAATGCTATATCGACGATCTCGTGGTTAAAAGCAAATCATACGAGGAACATCTCGAGCATCTGAAGACTGTATTTCAACGCCTTCGGCAATACAACTTGAAGATGAATCCTCTTAAATGTGCGTTCGGGGTTTCCTCGGGCAAATTCCTGGGATTCGTTGTTCGACACCGAGGTATTGAAATAGATCCGTCAAAGATTAAAGCGATCATGGAAATGCCTCCGCCGAGGACTCTCAAACAGCTGCGGTCTCTCCAAGGGACACTCGCATACATACGGCGATTTATAGCCAACCTTTCAGGAAAGTGCCGTCCTTATAGTCACCTGATGAAGAAGGGAACCCCATTCGTTTGGGATCAAAAATGCCAAGGCGCACTGGATGAGATCAAGCAATACCTGCAGAACCCGCCGGTGTTGGCTGCTCCGGTTAAGGGGAAGCCTCTCATTCTTTATACAACCGCCCTTGAGGGTTCTTTAGGCGCATTATGGGCACAAGAGAATGACCAGGGGAAAGAAAGAGCACTCTACTACTTAAGTCGGGTTCTGCTGGGGGCAGAAAGCAATTACTCCCCCATTGAAAAACACTGCCTGGCGTTGATCTTCGCAATAACAAAGCTTAGACATTACGCATTAGCGCATGAAGTCCATCTCATTTCAAAAGTGGACCCTCTCAAATATTTAATGTCAAAGGCCATCTTGACAGGAAGACTCGCTAAATGGGCTCTGCTCTTAATGGAGTTCTCGATAACATATCGACCCCTCAAGGCAGTGAAGGGTCAGGCCATAGCCGACTTCCTTGCTGAGCACCCAATACCAGCTGACTCTCCTTTAAACTGCGATCTTCCAGACGAACATGCGTTTGATGCGATCGATGGTGATAATACCCGATGGGAGCTTTATTTTGACGGAGCATCTTCCGTGAAGAAACGCAAACAAAGTACCCCTCTAATCAAATCGGGGGTAGGACTCATCTTTATAACTCCACAAGGAGGGATAATACGCTACGCGTTCTCCCTGACGGAACCGAGGACAAATAACGAAGCCGAATATGAGCTCTGATAGCGGGCCTCGAGATCGCCATTGACATGGGAATTGAAAACCTCCTCATATACGGAGATTCGCAACTGGTCGTTAGTCAAGTAAACGGCGATTACCAAACATGCAAATCGGAGTTAGTAAAATACGGTGAAAAGGTGCAACAACTGCTAACCCAAATTCCCTCTTATACTTTGGAGAGCATACCACGCGCGGATAACAGCAAAGCGGACGAGTTGGCCAAACTCGCTAAAGAAATGGCTGACGAGAACCTCGATGACGTTAGAATCATGGTACAAAGTCGTCAGGTGCTCGCCCCCGCAGAAATACCTTCGGAATCACCCGAAGAGAAGGGAGTGACTGAACAAGCGACCTTGCAAATAAAAGAACATGAGAAGGTTGAGGATTGGAGGGAAGTCTTTATAGACTACTTCAAGTCCCACCAAATGCCCGAAGATGCGTCCGCAAGACATCAACTCATAAAACGAGCTCTGTCCTTCGCCTTCGTCAATGATACTCTCTACAAGAGATCATTCGATTCTCTGTGGCTGAGATGCTTAGGACCGAACGAATCAGAAAGAGTCGTTCAGGAAATTCATGACGGAATCTGCGGTTCTCACCAAGCAGGTCCAAAGATGAAGTTGAAGATCAAACGGATGGGCTATTACTGGCCCACGATGATTCAAGACTGCATCGAATATGCGAAGCAATGTCACTCATGCCAGATTCATGGGGACTTCATCCACCAGCACCCAAATCCGCTGCATCCAACGGTAGCTAGCTGGCCATTCGAAATGTGGGGGACTGATATAGTCGGCCCCATCGAGCCAGCATCGTCTAAAGGACATCGTTTCATCCTAGCGACGACTGACTACTTCTCTAAGTGGGTAGAAGCAGTACCATTGAGAGAAGTGAAGACGGAGAATATCCTCCATTTCTTCAAAACGCACGTCATATATCGGTTTGGAACTCCGAGGCGGATCATCTCCGATAACGGGCCAGCTTACCGAAGTCATAAAATCAGCCGCTTCGCACAGCAGCATAACATAGACTGGAGATATTCCTCAGTCTATAATCCACGAGCTAACGGTCTCGCCGAGGCCTTCAACAAGACCTTGACGAAAATTATAAAGAAAACAGTGTCCCGAAATAAGAAAGACTGGCATGAGAGACTGCAAGAAGCTCTTTGGACGTATCGAACTACGTTCAAGACAGCCACAAACACAACGCCATACGCGTTGGTGTTCGGTACGGAAGCAGTACTCCCTCTCGAAATAGAGTTACCCTCTCTACGAGTGGCAGTTCACCACGAGCTAACGGACGAAGAAAATGCTCACCTTCGGCTTGAGAAGCTTGACGCCCTTGATGAAACTAGGCTCATAGCGCAACAAAATCTGGAAGCTTATAAAGCAAAGATGATGCGCTCATACGAAAGATTGACCCGACCGAGGGCATTCCACCAAGGCGAACTCGTGCTAGTGGTTAAAAGGCCTATGATCCCCAATCGCGCCAAGCGGGGAAAATTCGAGCCGAACTATGAAGGCCCGTACATCATAGATAAAGTTTACCAGGGTGGGGCCTATCTACTTATGGACATGCATGGTGAAAGGCCTTTCAGGCCGATAAACGGTCGCTTCCTAAAGAAATACTACGCTTAATGAGCCACAGCCTAGGTCAACGATAGATGACGACGACTATGTCCGCTCGCTATCTTCCTAAGCTCAAGTTCTATAAGCAGTAGCCAACTTCTCAATAGCGGACCGAAATGTCCTTAAACTAACAGCGGACCGAAATGTCCCTAAACTAACAGCGGACCGAAATGTCCTTAAACTAACAGCGGACCGAAATGTCCTTAAACTAATAGCAGACCGAAACGTCTTTAAACTACTACCGCAGCATCCTTAGGCTGACGAGATAAAAATAAAAAATAAAAATAAAAAATAAAAATAAAATAAAATAAAATAAAAATAAAATATGAAAATAAAATAAAATAAAAACGGTATGTCCATAAGCAAAAAGGGGCACGGATGAAAACCCGAAAGGGCTCCGTGAGTAAAAACAGCAGGGTTACCGGCGAGTGTTCGTGAAAACCCGAAAGGGCGCGACCTCGTAAAAAATAAAAAAAAAGAAGAAGAAAGATTTCCATGTATTATCAAACATGATACAATCAAGTGCACAAAAGTATGTGGGGTATGGGATTCGAACTCTGGTGGCTTGGTTCAACAATACAAGGTATTACCAATGAGTATGCTGCTAACACCATATGATATATGGAGTGGGATTTGGTAAAACCATATATACTTGTTATAAATATCGTAATTATTATTAATATGGGGAGTTGCAAAGTTAGGATCTCAATAACAAAGGGTAGAGGAAGGAAAAAAAAAACGCTGTGTCCATAAGCAAAAGAGGGCACGGATGAAAACCTGAAAGGGCTCCGTGAGTAAAAACAGCAGGACTACCGTCGAGTGTTTGTGAAAACCCGAAAGGGCGCAACCTCGTTAAAAGACACTTATAGGGTCCTCTCGACCTTATAAGGAGAAACCACCCGCGTGAGATCCTTACGACTCACAAAGGAGCAACACACTTAGGAATCCCCACGATTCCTAAGGAGAAAATACACTTGCGAGATCCTCACGACTCGTAAGGAGAACGCTCTTATGGGACCCTCACGGCTCATAGGATTTGAAAGTCTTAAGTTACAGAGACCTAAACCGGTGCTTAAGCAATCCCCACAATTTCCGATATTGCCCTACAAGTGGCTCAATACTGACCCTTGTATACAATCCACGGGCGCGAATAAACATTTCCTAACCAAGGTCCATCCGTGACTGGGGATATGTTCGCATAACCCTTGTAAATCCTCTCGATTTGCAAAGAGAAAACCCTCTTGTAGGATCCTTACGACTTACAGAGGAACAAAACACTTAGGAACCCTCACGATTTCTAGGGAGAAAATACGCCTATAAGATCCTCACGACTTGTAGGGAGAAATACCTTTATGAGACCCTTACGGCTCATGAAGTCAAAGCCTTAGTCGACAGGACCCTAACCCTGGTCGCTAAGCCACCTTCGTTCGACAGCGACAGAGGCAGATGATGATTCGCTCCTGGCAATATCCCAGTTGTAGCGATGCTGATGCCGATGCCGAAATCGGTGTCCAATTTCAGGTTTACGGCGAAAAGCCAGTAGGCCGCATATGCATACGAAATAGCCGAAATGATGGGGCAACTTGCAATAAAAAGCAGGAAGTAAAATGTATGCATGCGAAATAGCCGAAATGATTGGGCAACTCGCAATAAAAAGCAGCGAGTAAAAATAAAATAAAAAGCCGAAATGATTGGGCACCGCGAAAAATAGCCGAAATGATTGGGCGATCGCGACCTTCGCGATATAAAAGCTGAAATGATAGAGCATCGCGGAAATAAAACAAAAAAATAATGATGATAAAATTTTGGCCCTACAGTTAAGATCACATCGATCCCTGTATACAATCCAAGGGCGTAAACAAAGAGGGAGCCATACTCTCCCAACAAACTCCTCGACTCACGGACACAAACACTCCTTGACGAGAGCTTCCTGATCCGCGTCGACCCGCAGAGCCACCAGTGCCTCCGTAGGAATCCTCGACTCGTTTCAAACCCCAAGGAAACAAATAATCCTTGGCGCTCGGGAAACAAATAATCCCTGGCAAATCCCTCGACTCACGGATACAAACACTCCTTGACGAGAGCTTCCTGATCCGCGTCGACCCGCAGAGCTACCAGAGCCCCCGTGGGAACCCTCGACTCGTTTCAAACCCCAAGGAAACAAATAATCCTTGGCGCTTGGGAAACAAATAATCCCAGCAAACTCCTCGACTCACGGATACAAACACTCCTTGACGAGAGCTTCCTGATCCGCGTCGACCCGCAGAGCTACCAGAGCCCCCGTGGGAACCCTCGACTCGTTTCAAACCCCAAGGAAACAAATAATCCTTGGCGCTTGGGAAACAAATAATCCCTAGCAAATCCCTCGACTCACGGATACAAACACTCCTTGACGAGAGCCTCCTGATCCGCGTCGACCTGCAGAGCCACCAGCGCCTCCGTGGGAATCCTCGACTCGTTTCAAACCCCAAGGAAACAAATAATCCTTGGCGCTCGGGAAACAAATAATCCCTAGCAAATCCCTCGACTCACGGATACAAACACTCCTTGACGAGAGACTCCTGATCCGCGTCGACCTGCAGAGCCACCAGCGCCTCCGTGGGAATCCTCGACTCGTTTCAAACCCCAAGGAAACAAATAATCCTTGGCGCTCGGGAAACAAATAATCCCTAGCAAATCCCTCGACTCACGGATACAAACACTCCTTGACGAGAGACTCCTGATCCGCGTCGACCTGCAGAGCCACCAGCGCCTCCGTGGGAATCCTCGACTCGTTTCAAACCCCAAGGAAACAAATAATCCTTGGTGCTCGGGAAACAAATAATCCCTAGCAAACTCCTCGACTCACGGATACAAACACTCCGTGATGAGAGCCTCCTAACTCATGTCAACTCGCAGAGCCATCACTCTCTCCGCGAGCAAATTCCCGATTCGTCCCAATTTGTAAGAAGAAGTCTCAGACAGCAAGGATTGAAAAAACTTGCTTCTTGAGCAATGGGTCCCTGCAAGTCAAATCCAAAATGGTCTCTTGCATACTATTCACGGGTCTCACTCTCCGAAGTCGAATTTCGACGAGGAGGGAAACAACCACTTACGAATCCTCTCGACTCGTAAGAGGGAAAAATTCTCTTATAGGATCCTTACGACTTATAAGAGAAAACCACACTTAGGAATCCTCACGATTCCTAAGGAGAAAATCCACCTATGAGATCCTCTCGATCCGTAGGGAGAAAAGCCTCTATGAGACCCTCACGGCTCATAGAATTGAAAAGTCTTAGGCGGTAAACCTGAACCTGCGGCCTAAGCCATCGCTATTTCCTGAGGAAGTCGGAATACTCGTTTTAGACATCCATCAACCATGATTATTAAGACAGCCTACAGACATTAAAAGAAAGAAGATGACAGAAAGAATATCCGTTCTACATTTGATCTGGCATGCGTGACGCATTCATTTATGCATGGACAGAAGACTCAGGACGAGAAATAAGACAAGCTGAAATAGAAAAGGGGAGGGTTTTCATTCATACCGCCAAAAGTTTTTACAGGCATAAGAATAATGCATAAGAAACATTGTTCAAAATATTACAACGGTATAACCTCGGATCCGGGGCACGGATTGAGGAAATCAAAAGTAAGGCCATCCAGAGTTCTTCTGGCCTTTCTAATTATTCTTATGCGCAGTCTTTCGCGCTCCTCGGTGTCGATATCATCGGCAAGCCCTTCCGGCCTTTGATAAGCAGCAACGATCGTCGTCTGCTGAAACACTTGATGCAGGATGTCAACGAGGTCGTTCCGTCGCTTCTTTAAGATCAGCCCTGTCAGGTGCACTGAATGCACCTTGTCCTCGGCATCATCCAGCGCATTGAGTGGTAGGGCCTCGTGAAGACCCGGAAGTGCCCTCCATATTGCTCCCAGTACGACTTTCAAAAAAGCCGAACGCCGAGGCAACAGCCAACCACCGCTTGCGTTCAGACGACCCATAACTTCTGCACATTCGGCGTCTGTAAACTCCTGGTTTTGTTGACGACCCTGAGCGCGGATATCATCGTAGGTAATGAACTCGTGCAGACTGTACAGATGCACCGCCGCCATTACGCCTGGAGAAAATATTACAGGAAGATCAACAATAGAAAAGCAAGAATATACATGGATGACTAAATTCCTAGAGAGCAAAACTGTGTTCAAAGATGAAACCCACTAGACGAGAGCTCTGCTATTTAAGATTGATCTAAGAATCGATTTTACCTGAAGTTCTTCTAAAAAACTAAAAAAAAAGGGGAGCAAGGCACCGGAGTTCTTAAAGGCAAGAACAAAGCTCTGAAGTCTTCAAAAATGGAAATCTGGAAGATGATAAGTATCTGGAGGGGACCAAGGGTCCTATTTATAGGCCTCAAGTGCCTCTTCGACTCCCAAGAGTCGTCACGGCAGTTTACCCTAATTGGAGCGAATGTCCGTTCGAATTCCGAGGTAGGAGATGAAGCAACGCTTCATCCTTCCCCGATTAGAGCAGAGCTCTGTCCTGAAGAAGCGACGCTTCAGCACGGAAGCGCTAGCGCAGTTGCGTTGCGCTGCGCGCTACACGCCACGTGTCCAGCGCAAACGCGTCAGCGCAGCACCCCAAAGCGGCGCACCCAGCCAAAGCAAAGCTCTGTTTCAAGCAAAACCAAGGGAAGCAACGCTTCAGCGGCGTATGCGTCGTGCGCTGCATGACACGTGTCGGCATAGATGTGCTAGCGCAGTTGCGCTGCACTGTGTGCCGTGCGACACGCGTCATATCCTGGAGCATTCACGCTAAACAAAAAGGTTCTGAAGAAATCTTTTCGGTTATTATCTTCTGTAAAACAGAAGCCCCTAGACCAAAGATCCGATGGTGGGGGGAAATCCCGCCAAATCTTTCAGAAAAGGGATTTCTTCAACAAATTGAACTTGCTTCTTAATCTGCAAGATGAAGTCTTAGACAGCAAGGACTGAAAAGCTTGCTTTTTAAGCAATGGGGCCCTGCAAGTCAATCCAAAATGGTCTCTTGCATACTATTCATGGGTCTCACTCTCCGAAGTCGAATTTCGACGAGGAGGGAAACAACCGCTTACGAATTCTCTCGATTCGTAAGGGGGAAAGTTCTCTTATAAGATCCCTATGACTTATAAGAGAAAACCACACTTAGGAATCCTTACGATTCCTAAGGAGAAAACCCGCCTACGAGATCCTCTCGATCCGTAGGAAGAAAAGTCTCTATGAGACCCTCACGGCTCATAGAGTTGAAAAGTCCTAGGCGGCAGATCTGAACCTGCAGTCTAGGCCATCGTTATCTCTGGGAGAAATGAAGTTATCTGTCAATAAGGTGTATTAAATATGTCATACTGAAAAGAAAGAAATGACGGAGAAATGACACAAGACATTACAAAAATGTGCATCTTTTATTCAGAAATATTGATCGAGTACAGGATACATTGTGCTAAAGAATAAAAAAATATATACATATACTTTACAAAGACAAATGATACAAGGAGAATTATTGGGAAGGAAGCGTCTTGCATAGGTGTAGCAATTGCTCGCATATGTCCGTCCATGCCTTCTCTTGGTCAGCTACCATCGCCAGCTCTGCCTCCACTTGGGCTCGTTGCTGCAAGACCGACGCAAGCTGCTCCCTGACGACCTGATAGGCAGCTTCCCGACTTGGAATATTGCGATCAGCTACGTCAAGCTTCCGCTTCAAGTTTAGCCCATGGGAGATGCGCTCCAAGAGACCCTCAAAGATAGTCTTCACTTGGGCAGCATTTGCCTCAACCTCGGCGCGCAGATGGGCCGTTTCGTTCGAGGTCTTTTGGCATTCCCTTAGTCTTAAAGCTGCTTCTTGCTCCAAGTGGCGGGAGTGCGAAGTGCTTTGCTCGAGCCAAGTTGTGCGTTAGGTGCTCAGGGCTAAAACTTTGGGAGAAGGGCGCGTCGACTCCAGCCGATATAGACAGGCCTCGATCTCCCTGCAGTGATTAACCCAAGATCCGACGACGCCTTCGTTATGAAAATTTACGAGCGCCGCCAACATTGGATTAACCTCCACAGCGAAATCTACGGCAGAAGAGAGAGCGTCCATGTTGAGCTCTTCGATGTACCCGCTCAGCATGCCCAAACTCATCACAGCACCCTTTGAAGACGGGCGTTTCAAGAAAGGGCCTGCCGGTGGAAGGACGCGAGACTCAAAAGGGACCGAAGCCGGAACAATAGCTGCAAAACAAAACATAGTTAAACGATGGTTCAAGAGATGTTTAAGGATTACCAAAAAAAAGGAATTTGCTATACCAGCAGCAACAGACGGCAAAGCCGGAAGAGCCGGTAGCGCGGCAGGTCTTGCATCCCCTCCTTCGATTTGTGGCACTGCAATAAAGAAAGGGAAAAGTCAGAAATCATTCAATTGCTAGAAAAAAGGGGATGAACAAAGATATTGTAGTGAACGTACACTCACCAGCGCCACTAGAGGGAGAAGCAAGTTCGAATGGGAAGGAGAAGTGTGGGAGTAACACTTGATATAGATGATCAAAGAGCACTCCTAAAAAGATGCGGTGGTATGGCGTTAGTCCATGAACTACACGTTTAAAAGATTAACTTGTGAGTTGCAAATCCATACCTTCCAACATCCGCGATGGCACGAGGGAAGACGGGGAAGTGACCACCGCCAAAGCAGTAGTTGACGGTGCTCCCTCAAGCAATGGAGCGTCGGCACTGGCCGCACCTGCAAAGACAAGCTTGTTAGAAGAGATCACAAGATATATAAAAAAAGGAGGGAAACGATAGTAACCCGAAACTTACCCGACGAACTGCCAGCCGAGACTGAGGCAATTCCTTCCTCCATTGACATCAGGCCACCACCCGTAGCCTCGTCACCCGACTCGATGGGAACCGTTGTTGTGCTCGCAAGCCCTGGAGACGGCAAGGAACCATACGCGGGGAGGGCTATGATTGGAGTATTGCCAGATTCTAGAGAAGGAGCGGCTGGCTCGTCCTCAGGAATCGTGGCCACCTCACCCGCTACTCCTTCGAGTCCTGCGGTCACAGTTGTCTCGTCCACCGTCGCCGCGAGGTCTCCAGCCTCAAGCGCCTCCCCCTCTACCGTCTTCGGCTCGGTTAACACAATCATCTCATCTGCCGCCACTTCAGGTGCGGCATTAATGACCCTCTCGGCGGCGGACCCTTCAACTTCTGTTTCAGGTACCATAGCCCTGACGACGGTGCTCATTGTCGGCTCGGGTTCGGCAAGTGCCGTTTCCTCCATTTCCCTGGGTTCGACGGTCTCCGCCTCCCCCTCAGTCGGACTAGGCCCTGCCAGATGAAATGCATATGAGCCAATGGCTTTATAATTCTTACAACAAAGCTCTGAAAGAAGTACTACCTGAAGAAGATTTATCATTTGCACTTCGGGCCGCGCGCGCCGCTCGCCTATAAGCAGTAGATAGGGCGACAGGGGCCTCTTCAGAAGGAGTGTCAGCGCGAGGAATGGTGCTAGGGCCCGCTCCCGTGGCCAAAGCAGCTCTGCTCACCTCTGCTTCAGAAGGAGTGTCGGCACGAGGAAGAGTGCTAGGGCCCGCTCCCGCGGCCAAAGCAGCTCTGCGTGCCCTTGCTTCGCGTCTCAACCGCTTCCGCTCCTCTCGAGCCGTTGAGACGGATGCCACTAGGGTTTCCTTGAGTGAGGCTCCCTCGTCCGTATATAGGGATGCCTCTAGATTCTTCAAGGCATCCCTCATCGTCTTGTCAAGCCGGGGCTCTTGTGGCAACTTCGATGAAGCTGGGACTTCAGTAACAGGCTCAGGAAGGATCCCCGCGCCAATTGATATAACCTCTGCAAAGAAACAAAAGAAGGTTAGGTTGACCATCAGAGAAGATGACAAACTTTCATTATGAAAGGGAAAAGGGTAGGACATACCAACGCCTGCTGGGACACGCTTCTTCTCCTCCTCCTGGAAGGTCTTCAAAGAGGCAGCAATGGCCTCTTCAGTAGAAATGCCTGTTGAGAACGAAGCAAATATTAGCTAAAGATAATAATAAAAATGCAGTAAAATGACAAATAAAGCGTCTGATGATTACCGGACTCAGCGAGTTTGCTTAACATCGCTTCAAGCCTCGCCGATCGCTCCGAAGCTGCAATGGCGGCAGCTAAATTGGTGTCCTCAGGGTCCACCACAAAGCCCTCATTGCTGCCATACTCACATATGGCCTCGGCAGGAGGAGCCCCAGGCTTTGAGCTGAGGATCGCATCAAGGGAAAGGGCAGACTTCTTCTTTTTCTGCGGTCCACCAGCTTTAGATCCACCCGGAGCGGATTTACGCTTGGCAGCCACTTTAGGGCGGCGAGCCCCGATCTCTGCCCCTACGCTAGACCCTGGTGATACCACATTAACCGTCTTCGTGGGAGCACGGGGCGCCGGCGGTGCATCCACCATAGTGGGCAATGGCAATCCCCGCGGGGGGCTCAGCACGCGCGGTCGGTCAGCCCTGGCATCTTTTATCGGGGGGATGACCTAGATCCTTGGCTGCAAGGGAGCCTTGCGATCACCACCAGGAGGCGCACCCCTACGGTCAACCAGCAGGCGTTTCTCCATTAAAATGATTGGGCCCATAGCATGCGCATACCAGGCTACATACGGATGGATTATTTTAGGAACACAGCTAGGCTCACTGATAAAAAAATAGGATCCCGTATTAAGCCGAACGAAATGATGCATCGCATTCCTTATCCCCTCTGGGCCGACCGCGGGTGTTTCCAGAAAGGCCTCCATCGGGATCCCTTGATTGTAACTCGATTGTCGGGCAAATCGATGTGGGTTATACCTCATAAAGAGAGCCGTCTTATTCTGCCTAAATACTAGGTAGCCCGGCCGAATGGAGTAAAGGTGAAGGATTTCCCGAGCCTTCAGTACAGAAACCCCGCCCTTAAAGTCGTCACGCAGCGACACCACTGACTTAGCGGTCTCGGAGCCTATGGTGATGACCTTATCCATAAAAGAGGTCTTCGCTCCGACTAGATGTGAACGCAGGAGCAGTCCCCTAGACTCCCGCGGAGGTGCAACCACAATTGAAGCCCCGACCAACCGCATGATTCTTGGGAGTCCGTATTTCTCAAAGAATGGAGGAGTCTTATGGGCACCAAACACCCCTCGCACATGCAGCTCCATCCAAGAAGTGAAGTAGTGCATCGGAAAGTTAGCAGGCTGTACCCCAGGCTCATTAGCGTCCGCCGCTACGCTAAGTCCATTATAAAGGTAAGCCAGCCCGGCAATCCCTACCGATAGCTGCAAACCAGCCGCCATTCGATGCGCCGGGTAAAAGACGGAGGACCGCATGAGGCGTGGATGCATGGGAAGCGCGAAGCTGCATAGCCATAGACCCAAGAACCCTATGAAAAAAGTCTCCTCGTCCATGCCAGGAACGGCGATCTCTGAGAAAGGGACACTGGCAGTGCCGGGGAGATAAAAATCCCGCTGCTCATTTTCCGATGAAGGTCGGCGGTCCAAGCCGAAACCAAAGGGGTCAGCAAGCTGAGCAAACTTCTCGCCCTGCTCTGATAGGAACTCCGGGCGGATAAAACGAGTGATGAAATCCGCGAAACTGACGCCCCGGTCGCCCGATTCCAAATGGAGTTCCTCATAAATCTCCAACACCTTCACCAAGCCCGGGTGCTGATGCTGAATGGCATTTTCCGGAGTTAAGTCAAATACAACCTGCTTGGTGGCAAAGACGTACTCATCAGGAGGAAGCAGCTCTTCGTAGTGCTCTCCCCTCACTGGTAGACCTGAAATCTCAACAAATTCTTCCAAAGAGATGGAGACTTCCCTATCCGCTGTTAAGAAGGTGTGGGTGGGGATATTCCATTGTTCAATAAAGGCCTTTATCCACCACGTCGGAGGAGAGGGATACTCGAAAAGCGAAACGTAGACGGCCGAATATAAACCAATCTTCATTAGATGAGTCATTTTCGCCGATAAGATGTACCGGGCCCATTGCAGGTATCCGGCAAGCGGTCGCGGGATCAGTCCAATATTATAAGCCTGTCCCCAAGGGCGTGCTTCACCCTGACAGATTCGCCTCCCCAAGATGTCTATCGCCGGTGGCGGCTGCACTGGGATGGCACCAATGGCAGGCTGGAGGAGATCATCAGAATTCCAATTTTTAACCTCCACGGCATACTCCACCGAGGGCTTGTCCGCATAAGGAATCGTAACTATGGGCTCAGAGGGCGAAGCGGAGCTGAAGCTGCGGCGGCCTTGGATGATTTGGCTGTACCACCTTCCCCACAGGTGAAGTCTCTTGCACTCAGGATCGTGATCTCTAATCAAGGCGAACACCACCCGGTCCACTGGTGCATGTGGGAACCCTCCTTCTGAGCGAACAAAAGGGAAAGACAAATCTTCAGACATGTTCCCTGTAGACAAAAATAAATAAATAAATATAACCGTTAGCGTTCCAATGCTTCACATGTCAAAGTCCTACATCACACTACAGTGCAGTGAGTAGGGGACCCACAAAATCTAGATGATGGCGCATCATTTGATAAGACAGTCCCATCATTGGATGAGACTGTCAGTCAATGAAAAAGACCCCCAAAAGAATATCCCTATTGGGAGGAAATCCCTAGAGACAAGGAGAAAATCTCCTCTTTTTAGAGCAAAGCTCTGTCACAGAGTGACATTTGTCAAACTCTGGTCTCAAAGGAATAAAACTTCTTAAAAAAGAGCCTAGCTCTGTAGTAGTAATGAAAAATTATAACTCCTAAGAATTAAAATTTTTGGGATCTTAAAGATCCATGAAAACTTTTAGGAGTTCTCTATTTGATCTATGAGCAGGGCTCTGTTCATGGGTTAAAACCCAGGAACAAGATCTCTGTAAATTTTTGAGAGCAAGGCTCTGTGGATGAAACCCCAAAGGGGTCTTCTTTAGATCAAAGATCCATGAGAGCAAGGCTCTGTTGAAGAAACCCCAAAGGGGTTTTCCTTTAGATCAAAGATCTATAAGAGCAAGGCTCTGTTAATTAAATTTAATTTAAATTAATTTAATTTAATTAATTTTACCTAGAGTGATTCTAAAACTAGAACTTTGAAGTTCTCACAAGAGCAAGGCTCTGGAAGTTCTTAAGCAAGAGCAAGGCTCTGAAATTCAAATTCTTGAAATTGGTAAAGAATTACCAAGGACCAAGGGTCCTATTTATAGACGCCTGCGTCTCTTCACCTGATCTCAATGATCCAATGGTCAGGATCTTGCCACCGCTGCACTCACGTGTGCGCCACGTGAGCGCAACGGTGGGGGGGCATTTGTTCCCCCAATCAGAGCAAGGCTCTATTTGAATTTTGAAAATTCAAAATTTTGAAGCAACGCTTCAGATCCCGTGCGCTGCGCGCAACGTGCCACATGTCAGAAGTTGACACGGCAGCACAACGCCCAAGGCAGTACGTCCAATCAGAGCAAGGCTCTTTAAAAAACATAAACAATGTTCAATTGCGCAAGCGCACGGCAGCGCGACACGTGTCTGCGCAGTTGCGCACGCACAACTGCGCAAGCGCACCGCTGCGCGACACGTGTCTGCGCAGTTGCGCAAGCGCTGTTGCGCAAGCGCACCGCTGCGCGACACGTGTCTGCGCAGTTGCGCAAGCGCTTCACTGCGCGACACGTGTCACACGCTGGTGAGTTGCGCAACAACAGAGTGAAGATTTAAGGATATTTTTCTGTTCTTGTTTAAACAAGAAGATTTCTTCTGTAAAACAGGGGCCTTTGGATCAAAGATCCGACGGTGGGGAAAATTCCCCAAATCACTCAGAAAAGATCTGTTTAACAAATTCAACTAATCTATGAGTACTATAAAAAGGACCCCAGACCTCATTTGATCAGAATGAACATCAGAAAGAAAACAGAGAGAATTCTTGAAGAACTTTGGAAGAACAAAAAAAAAAGGTAAAACCTTTTAAAAGAGAAAAATCTCTGAAGTACAGATCATTGATCTAAAAATCATTAATCTTCAATGAACAAATAAATAAAATAAAAATAAATAAATAAAAATAGTGCCTTGCACTTGTTATGAACCCTTGGTTCTTTGAGAAAAGGAAAAACAAGAGAGAAACTTGTTTTCCTTTGATCTAAATTTAGATCAAAAGTGCTCTGCACTTTTGTTCTTGAATCTAAAAGATTCTTGAGGCTCTGCACAAATGCAATGCATTATTTAAAGGGTCTGGCCCAAATCAAATTGCAAAGCAATAAAAGGGCAGAGCCCTATTTGAATTAATATTCTATTTGAGCAAAGCCCAAAATAAATAAAAATTGGACTTAACCCAATCGTGGCCATAAGTCCTTAAATCAAATTGATTGAGCAAAATGGTTCTCCTGAATCAATTCACAACCGGTTCGAGGGTACATCTCCGAACTCCTTTGACATTCATCGTTGTAATTCCTCAACGACGTCAAAGAGGTGACGGGTCCCAACGACCACACATCGCTATGGACTGCGGGGTCCTTAAACTCGTGGACCGAAACGTCCCTAAACTAATATCGGACCGAGACGTCCTTAAACTAATATTGGACCGACACGTCCCTAAACTAATATCGGACCGAAACGTCCCTAAACTAACATCGGACCGAAACGTCCCTAAACTAATAACGGACCACTACGTCCCTAAACTGGCGTCGGACCGAAACGTCCCTAAACTAATAATGGACCGAAACGTCCCTAAACTAATATCGGACCGAAACGTCCCTAAACTAATATCGGACCACCACGTCCCTAAACCGGCACAATAGAGCCCAAATGCTCTTTTATCGGATCTAAACGGTCCCGTTAAGTTGATCTTAGTCTCAAACTGGACTAACGTATCCTTAACGAACGTTTAAGTTGATCTTAGCCCCAAACACGGCTAACGTATCCTTAAATACTCAAATGGATTATAAAACTCCTAATCAACTCTGGTTCGAGGGTACATCTCCGAGCTCCTTTGATACATGTCGTTGTAATCCTTCAACGACGTCAGAGAGGTGACGAGTCCCGATGGCCATACATTAAATTAATCACTACGTTGAGTTGATCTTAGTCTAAAACAGGACTAACGTATCCTTGACGAACGTTTAAGTTGATCTTAGCCGCAATGCGACTAATGCATCCTTAAACTGAAAACACCAAACCCAAATCTAAGTAAATACGGATTTGGACTAATCCACGTCCTACGGGCGACGGCATTACTCGGTCTCCGTATACAATCCACGGGCAACCACAAACAAAATGAACACACACGACACGAAGTGAAATTCTGGAGAAGGAGAAAGTTGTTATCGCGATGCGGTAGCGTAATTAACTGCAGGGGCTTGCGCCTGCAGGGAAGAGCGTCCCGATAATCAAAAACCCCTCATCCTGAGGGGGAATCTGACGAAGTCTGCTACATCGGCCGCATCCGTCTAAACCTCCGATACACGGCGCCATAAATCAACTTAGTATTTTCGGAGAGATAAACGGATAAAACCAAATAGTATCTGCCCCGAACATCAGGCATGGACGTCCTAACGTCCAGGCCGCCGTTCGGAGGGGAACAGAGACACTATTTATTGCGCAAGTCTCTTTCTCCTTTCTACTTTTTTTTCCAATTAAATCCAAGTGCGCACGTCAGAAGGCCTCAAAAAAGGGAAAATGCCTTCTTTTGATCTTCAAAAGTCAAACTCTTTGTGTTTTTGGACCGTTACTGTTCCCGCCAAAATTTTCGGCCAAGAGCGATTTGTTCCCTTATAAAAAAAAAGAGAGAAAAGAAAAGAAAGAGAGAAAAAGCGATGAGAAAATTTTTCACTAATAGAGCATCGCGTGCCCACACGTGAACGCCTATGAACAAAAATTATAGGCGTTGCGCTTAACAATTGACAGGCTGAAACTGAGTCTCACGTACAAGCACGCGAACATCTATATACAAAGTATATAGGCGCCATATTAAAACAAATAGCAGGCCAGAGAAGATCACGTGTTAGCACGTGATGCCCTATTAGGCTGTTGCGTATAAGCAAACAAGTTTAACTCAGTGGGGGTCACGTGCTACACGTAAGTGATCCTAAACACCTTCCAAACTGATAGAATAAAATTCTAAATAAAGGGATCAAAACCTTATTCGGAAAATATTTCCTTAAATCTTTCTAAACTATCCGATAGAATTAAATTCTATATACATGGGAAATATATCCCTGGTCTTCTTTAAAACAAAAATATCTTCTCTGTTGTTAAATGAAAGACCTTTGGATCAAAGATCCAACGGTGATAGTCTGATAGAATAAAATTCTATCTTATGAAAATATTTCATAATCTTGTTAAACAAATAATAAATCCTCTCTGTTAAACAGAGAGTTTTTGGATTAAAAATCCAACGGTGAATAAAATTCACCGATTGATCTAAAAGATCATGGAATCAATCATGATATCTCAATAAGAGATTTTCTCAACAAATTGATTTTTTCTTTCTCCTATAAATAGAAGCAAGGAGATTAAATCAAAGACAGAGAGACCCTCCATAAGGTTTGAGAAACAAAAGAAAAAGAGAAAAAGAGAATTCAATTTTCTAGAGGAAGAAAATGCCCTTCTTAAACAAACATCCTTGATAAGAAGAAAGTACAGAGATTATCTTATCTCTTCTTTAAGGGTTTAACCCTTCAAAAAAGAACTTAGTTATTTCTCTGGTTGAGGTCTGCAGAAGCAGATCTCCCCACAAGTTGAGAATTTAATTCTCACCGGGAAGATTCTGTTATGCAGATTCAAAACTTAGGGGAAAGAACTAAATCCAAATAATTTAATTTTTCCAAAAGTATACAGAAATTTAAGTCCTCTGATAAAACTAGAGTTTAACCCTGCAAAAGAATTTAATTCTTATAAAGAATATCACGGCCCGCTTCCCAGTAGATAGAAACAGTGACGTGGCAAGCCCACGACGTATTTATTCCGAGAAGGTCATTTCTCGAAATAAATACGCTAAGCGTCTATAAGTAACATAAACTAACAAGAATAAACAAAAGAATGAAATCCAACTGTGATTTATTATATTCATGATTCATAGTAGACAAAATATATGAATATAAGATATTTAACATGATAAATCTTAACAAGGAGGTATACATAAATAAGCTGAAATGAAATGAAAAACTGAATGAAACTATACGTCTGTTTGTGATGAGAACTAGTTATACTCATTTTCGACCACTTCTATCTCCTTTGTCTCAATATGTCACGCCACACTTCCCGGTGTACGGCGAAGGGGACACGACGAGGCCGCTACGTATTTACTCTGAAGTAAATATGCTAAGCGTATCTAAGCAATATAAATATAAATGCACAAGAGGCAAGATATAATAAAACAGCAACTTTATTTATTAACATTCTTTTGTACAATGCATGGAAAAGTAAATACATCTGAATGAAAGCAATGCCTAAACAATGGCATAACAGAAAAGGAAAGTACTGAAATGAAATGTGTACAAGTGTAACGACAGCTCGGGATCTTCAATAAATTGGTCCAAGTCTTCATTGCTAGGCTCGATCTCTGGAAGGTCCGAAACACCTGACGACATTCAAAGAAGAAAGAAAGAGAATGTCGTCAGCGAACAAATCGCTCGGTAAGTCCCAAAGATAAGGAAGAAGTAGAAAAGACAGAAAGAGAGAGAGTGTGTGTGTAACTTTTAAAGTTGTATTATATTGTTATAATGTTGTATTTAGTGTTAACGCTGTTGTTTGTAGTTTTGTGCAGAAGAGGCCAGTGTATACGAGAGGAGTCTCAGTAGACCAGAGACTAAGGTGAACGGAATATAGAGTACAAGGCTCCGTTATACAACCCGAAACAACGGCAATTGAATTCAGGTTAGGTGTCTTAAATCTTGCAGTCTCGTGCCACTTCTAATACCTTCCGTACCAATCCACCCCTTAAACCCCGCGATATCTTGATTGTATTGTTTGTATTGTATTGAAATTGTAATGTCTTGTATTATAGATTGTACAGATGGATGACTTGTCGAAACCATGATATCAGTAAATAGATGTAACTAGAGAATCATGTAGATGTATGAATCATGTAGATGGATGTATATCCATGGTTCGGTTCGGTCAAGTTGTATAAATTGATAGATTGAACAGATTGAATATATGGATTCATAGATTCATATTGAATTGTAGTTTGTACTTGAATCATATTCAAGTTAGATTATTTATAATGAGACTCGGTCTGAGTCAGAACAATTAGAAAAGAAATTGAAATCCTGAATTAAGTTTTGATATTATCGGTAACCGCTGCACATGGGCGACAGGATTTGTGTCTTTTTCAAAGACGATTACCGTATTGATAACACCGTTTGTTAAGTTGTCTACCTTAGATAGGTAAGCACCCATATCTCCGGCTCTCTGAGGCTCAAGAGACTGGTTCCGCTTAACCTATATTTACTAGGGCCCTTATTGTAATTTATATAACTTGAGGGGGTTTTATGTAAAAATAATTTTGTATAGTTTTCAAAATACAACTCAAGTATTTAATTATCATCTTTATGTACATAAAACAATTTAATAATCAAGATAAATATATATACATGTTCGAATAGCATGAAATGAGTCAAGTATATTATTCAAGTAACTACCATAAACAATGCTGTAAAGAAATATTATGAACGACTAATTAATCAAGTTGAACGAATGCGGAATATAAACAGAAATGTGGCTCTAAGTGTTTTTCATGCGTGAGTTCCAGTTTCACCTAAATACGACTACCGGTTTGGGAGGTATATATGTTTTCGTATCGTCGCGCAAAACAGATCAGAATCTATTCGGCACCGCCACATATTTTTAAAACGCAGTTTGAGTTAATTTCTATTGGGTTTCAGGTTACGAAGATTATTAGAAAATTGTAGGTATTTAGATTTACTTATCCAAAACACCAAGATTCACATGATTTGGATTTCTTAAGCTCTAATTATAATCGTTTTAATATCAGCATTTAAAACAGAAATTCAGATTTCTGGACAACAACTATATGTTATATTGCAAAGACTATATCGGATTGTTTCATGCATTTCTAAGTAATCTAGTATACAGAAAATTACATTTCTATAAATTATGCATCTACACATCTAAATTTTGTCACAAACGGATATCGGGTGTTCGAGTTATGTCCAATTTAAAAGCAGTGTGCGAATCAGGACAGATTCTGTCCAGATTCGTCGCTTAATATTGTAACGCAGTTTTCTATATTTTATATCGGTTTTCAGTAAAAACTTACAGCTAATAAAATCTATATATTTAGATGTAGATGACTAAAACACCTGAGTTTGCTCAATTTGGACATCGTTAGACCGAGTTATGTGTCCTAGAAGTTAACCGATAAATGCAGTTTTCTGTTTTACGAACAGTGAATAAAAATAATATAATTTCTAAACCGTTAAGCGATTCGATCTAAAAATTTTACAGCGTGTACAGAAAAATATATTCTATCATATTTAAATTTCCAGAAATTTCTAGAATTAAAAATCAATTTCTAAAATTTATTTTAAAGGTAAAGGTATTGATATGTATGCTAAAATCGGCAAAAAGATTAACTAGTATTTTTTTTATGCAAGCTTCTCCTTTTCTTTTAATAAGCAAATCGATTCCATGAGACATCGTATATATATATATATATATATATATATATATATATATTGGCATGAAATTTATGTTCTCACAACTCATAATAAATATTCATAGTTATGAACAAAGAATTGAAAACACTTTAATTTGAACAAGAAGCAATAAAATATTATTAAACCATATAGAACCATATATATCTAGACTTATATATATGTATATGTTTATGTTTATTTTCTCTTAAGGATTACGATATGAAAAAAAACGGGTTCACAAGATATGAAAAGAGAAGAATAAAGGGAGGGAGGGAGAGAGAAGGGACTTACATACACAAGCTGGTATTGTCACCGGGCTTGTCTATCTGCCGATAGCCTCGCGTTACTAGCGAGACCTTCTTGAAAACTTCTTCATGTTCTTCTTCTTGGACTCTAGGTGAAGAGGGAGAAGAGAGTGATCGAAAAATGTGAGGAAGAAAAAGAAAGAGGAAAATAAAGATGGTGTAATGGTGAATTATCTATTATAATATATGCATTCAACATAGGAATTAAAAAAGAAATAAAAGATCACCATTCATTTTGGAAATGAATGGTCTCATTTGTAAGTTACGAGAAGAATAAAAAATTTGATAAAAAAAATAATTGCAAGAATGGGGATTTGAACATATAATCTATGGAATAACAATGCAAACACTTAACCAATGAGTTATAAGGTTGTTCATACACAGATTTAATAAGAATTAAATATATGATGTTGCTTGAAAAGAAAATGGGCTTTTGGGCTCATAGTTTTATAAAAGAAAATGAAAATGAGATTGGATTTGGGTTATGGGCTGGGTCAAGTCTTGCGTTTAATTTGAAATAAGTTAAGATTTAGTTTAAAGAATTAAGTTGGGAAAAAAATGGAATAATAAAATAATATATATATATAATAGAAAACAAAATATACGGAAAAATACTGCGAATAAATAAATACAATATTTTACTAAAGAGAGAAAACATGATGGTATAGTAATATTGGGGTCGTTACATTCTACCCTCCTTAAAATAATTTCGTCATCGAAATTACTCAAGAAAGATGTTGCAACAGAGTAACGAAACAAGATTAAGATGATGTTGTTTTCGAGCTCCGTCGATCGATACTCTAACCAATTGAGCTAATATGCCAACGAGATACAAATAAAAATGGTGAATAAGAGTTAAGAATTCAAAAGTCTTGAGATGGACTTCGAGGAAGCCGAATGTGGAGTTCAAGATGGATTCAAGGAATATGTAATGTAAACAATATTTTCAGTTGCTGTTTCTTATGATATATTGCTTAGGTTTTTCACGCAGAACTGAATTGCATGATAGGGTTCCATACAGCTCTGACCTGCATGGGCCACCAACAAAATCTGTCACGCCCCGCTTCCCGATATACGGCGAAGGGGACGCGATGAGACCGCTACGTATTTACTCTGAAGTAAATACACTAAGCGTATCTAAGCAATATAAATATAAATGCACAAGAGGCAAGATATAATAAAACAGCAACTTTATTTATTAACATTCTTTTGTACAATGCATGGAAAAGTAAATACATCTGAATGAAAGCAATGCCTAAACAATGACATAACAGAAAAGGAAAGTACTGAAATGAAATGTGTACAGGTGTAACTACAACTCGGGATTTTCAATAAACTGGTCCAAGTCTTCATTGCTAGGCTTGATCTCTGGAAGATCCGAAACACCTGACGACATTCAAAGAAGAAAGAAAGAGAATGTCGTCAGCGAACAAATCGCTTGGTAAGTCCCAAAGATAAGGAAGAAGTAGAAAAGACAGAAAGAGAGAGAGTGTGTAACTTTTAAAGTTGTAATATATTGTTATAATATTGTATTTAGTGTTAACGCTGTTGTTTGTAGTTTGATACAGAATAGGCCAGTGTATACGAAATGAGTCTCAGTAGACCAGAGATTAAGGTGAACGGAATATAGAGTACAAGGCTCCGATATACAACCCGGAACAACGGCAATTGAATTCAGGTTAGGTGTCTTAAATATTGCAGTCTCGTGCCACTTCTAACACCTTCCGTACCAATCTACCCCTTAAACCCCGCGATATCTTGATTGTATTGTTTGTATTGTATTGAAATTGTAATGTCTTGTATTATAGATTGTACAGATGGATGACTTACCGAAACCATGATATCAGTAAATGGATGTAACTGGAGAATCATGTAGATATATGAATTATATAGATGGATGTATATGCATGGTTCGGTTCGGTCAAGTTGTATAAATTGATAGATTGAACCGATTGAATATATGGATTCATGAATTCATATTGAATTGTAGTTTGTACTTAAATCATATTCAAGTCAGATTATTTATAATGAGACTCAGTCTGAGTCAGAACAATTAGAAAAGAAATTGAAATTCTGAATTAAGTTTTGATATTATCGGTAACCGCTGCACATGGGCGGCAGGATTTGTGTCTTTTTCAAAGACGATTACCGTATTGATAACACCGTTTGTTAAGTTGTCTACCTTAGATAGGCAAACACCCATATCTCCGGCTCCCTGAGGCTCAAGAGACTGGTTCTGCTTAACCTATATTTGAAGACAATATGCTGGCTCTTCACTGACTTCCACGACCCTTTCTGAGCCCGACGAAGCTGTTGATTAGACCATCTACTACCAGCGCTTAAACTTAAAGAAGAGTAGGATCAGAAGTCGTCGAAAGTAGGGCTTTGAGGGAGGGAAAGCGTTTCAATAGGAACCTCGAGAGCTGGATCGAGTGTATTCATCAAACCAACACATCTCCTGAGCTTTGAATAGCTACGCTTCCCCGAAATCAGATTAGCTAACGCCTCATGTTGCTTGTCCGGTGAGCCCGGGGAAGTCCAATAACTGGACTTCCTAGCTACATGGCGCCTTCTTGTCTACCCCTCCCTCCGGTATCAGCTCCTTATTGTAATTTATATAACTTGAGGGGGTTTTATGTAAAAATAATTTTGTATAGTTTTCAGAATACAACTCAAGTATTTAATTATCGTCTTTATGTACATACAACAATTTAATGATCAAGATAAATATGTATACATGTTCGAATAGCATAAAATGAGTCAAGTATATTATTCAAGTAACTACCATAAACAATGCTGTAAAGAAATATTATGAACGACTAATTAATAAAGTTGAACGAATGCGGAATATAAACAGAAATGTGGCTCTAAGTGTTTTTCATGCGTGAGTTCCAGTTTCACCTAAATACGACTACCGGTTTGGGAGGTATATATGTTTTCGTATCGTCGCGCAAAACAGATCAGAATCTATTCGGCACCGTCACATATTTTTAAAACGCAGTTTGAGTTAATTTCTATCGAGTTTCAGGTTACGAAGATTATTAGAAAATTGTAGGTCTTTCGATATACTTGTCCAAAACACCAATATTCACATGATTTGGATTTCTTAAACTCTAGTTATAATCGTTTTAATATCAGCATTTAAAACAGAAATTCAGATTTCTGGACAACAACTATATGTTATATTGCAAAGACTATATCGGATTGTTTCATGCATTTCTAAGTAATCTAGTATACAGAAAATTACAGTTCTATCAATTGTGCATCTACACATCTAAATTTTGTCACAAACGGATATCGGGTGTTCGAGTTATGTCCAATTTAAAAACAGTGTGCGAATCAGGCCAGATATTGTCTAGATTCGTCGCCTAATATTGTAACGCTGTTTTCTATATTTTATATCGGTTTTCAGTAAGAACTTACAACTAAGAAAATCTATATATTTCGATGTAGATGACTAAAAAACCTGAGTTTGCTCAATTTGGATATCGTTAGACCGAGTTATGTGTTCTGGAAGTTAACCGATAAATGCAGTTTTCTGTTTTACGAACAGTGAATAAAAACGATATAATTTCTAAACCGTTAAGCGATTCGATCTAAAAATTTTACAGCGTGTATAGAAAAATATATTCTATCATATTGAAATTTCCTGAAATTTCCAGAAGTAAAAATTAATTTCTAAAATTTATTTTAAAGGTAAAGGTATTGATATGTATACTAAAACCGACAAAAAGATTAACTAGTATTTTTTTTATGCAAGCTTCTCCTTTTCTTTTAATAAGCAAATTGATCGTGTGTGTGTGTGTGTGTGTGTGTGTGTGTGTTGTGGCATGAAATTTATGTTCTCACAACTCATAATAAACATTTATAGTTATGAACAAAGAATTGAAAACACTTTAATTTGAACAAGAAGCAATAAGATATTATTAAACCATATAGAACCATATATATCTAGACATATATATATGTATATGTTTATGTTTATTTTCCCTTAAGGATTACGATATGAAAATAAACGGGTTCACGAGATATGAAAAGAGAAGAATAAAGAGATGGAGGGAGGGAGAGAGAAGCGACTTACATACACAAGCCGGTATTATCACCGGGCTTGTCTATCCACCGATAGTCTCGTGTTACTAGCGAGACCTTCTTGAAAACTTCTTCATGTTCTTCTTCTTGGACTCTAGATGAAGAGGGAGAAGGGAGAGATAGAAAAATGTGAGGAAGAAAAAGAAAGAGGAAAATAAAGATGGTGTAATGGTGAATTATCTATCATAATATATGCATTCAACATAGGAATTAAAAGAGAAATGAAAGGTCACCATTCATTTTGGAAATGAAAGGTCTCATTTGTAAGTTATGAGAAGAATAAAAAATTTGATAAAAAAATAATTGCAAGAATGGGGATTTGAACATGTAATCTATGGAATAACAATGCAAAGACTTAACTAATGAGCTACAAGATTGTTCATACACATATTTAATAAGAATTAAATATATGATATTGCTTGAAAAGAAATTTGGCTTTTGGGCTCACAGTTTTATTAAAGAAAATGAAAATGAGATTGGATTTGGGTTATGGGCTGGGTCAAGTCTTGTGTTTAATTTGAAATAGGTTAATATTTAGTTTAAAGAATTGGGTTTGGAAAAAAAATAAATGGAATAATAAAATGATATATATATAATAGAAAACAAAATATACGGAAAAATACTACGATTAAATCAATACAATATTTTACTAAAGAAAGAAAACACTATGGTATAGTAATATTGGGGTCGTTACACAATATCACCTGATGAACATTCCAAGAAAGAAAGAAAGATGTATGGAATGCCCGTCAGCGAACTAATGCTCGGTAAGTCCCCAAGAAAGATGGGATGTGAATGTATATAAATGAATATGCAATGTGACATGTGATATAGTATGAATGGAAATAAAACATAAAAAAGTATAACTTGGTAATGTTAATGGCAATTATGTAAGCATGGCAATATAATATGAGCAAAGCAAACAAGTATAGCATGGCCGTAGAGTGTAGGTGTAGTGAACATGAAGTGAATGTAAGTGTCCTAAAAGGTCTCTAAAAGGGTAAAAGTAACTAACGTGAGTTCAAGTTTGAATGTCAACCAATCTCAAGAGTATTCTCGAACCCAAGGCTATTGTCCAGGGGTAAGGAATTACGGGCCCAAAATAGCGGGATTTCAATTGTTATTGAAGTATTCCAAACCCAACAGGCTATCATCCAGGGGCTTGGAAACACGGGCCCTCATTCGTGAATTCGTGATTTGTACCGTTTCAGCCCGGTACCACAGCAACATGATTTGTACCGTTTCACCCCGGTACCACAGCAACATGATTTGTATTAATGGGAATCATGAGATTTCGTTGGATTCATACTCAAACTACCCCAACACCTTGTGTATATCAGTCTATGGTTAAAATTACGAGTCTTGATCGAATCCATGAATACAAAAGGTGGTGTATAGTATCAGGTTTTCAAGATTAAGTTCATGTCAAGAATCATGTAGTCATGTCAAGAAGAAGTCATGTCAATTGTATTCATGGTTCGAGTCAAGCTGGATCAAACATGAAGGTTTGGTACAAGTCATATCAAGTGGTTATGTAAACATATCAAGTACTCATGTGTTCATGTCAAATGTTCAAGAATTCATTAAAATTTACTACCACAAAGTGCATAGGAACATCGTGCTTGAGCTTGGCATAATGCATAAATAGGAATTAATACCATGTTTTGAAATGTCGTTAATTATTGAAATGACTCTCATGACTCGTGGCTTTGTATGCAAAAAAAAGGTGTAACTGTGGTCCTAAATATAATCATAGAGGGTTGAGGCCCCATAAGTACAAGGTATGCTAACGAGTATCAATAAATCATCTGACAAATAAATATAATTTTGTGAAATAGCAAGTAATTCTAATTTACTATTTCTAATCCTGCACACTTCTTACTGCAGTCACCAAATACCACACCTAATGCACTAACAAGCAGGACAATATATCAGTGGTCAGGAAAGTAGACCAATTAGTAAGCCATCATAAGCTTCCAAATGATCAAAATATAGTCTAAAGAAATTGTATAGATATAATAAATGGAGAAAGATTTAATTAAGAATAAAAAAAATGGTGGATAGCATCCTAGAAATTGCAGAAAACATAAAAAGTATAGGGCACTGTAAATAATAGTTAAAATTACGTGTTCATGCAAGATTTCATTATCATTTTTTTTTTCTGTTTTTAGGATCCACAAGAAAGCAAGAATGAATAAGATACACTGATAGGATCACAGATTATTATGTTGCATCACACACACAATCCAATATTGACTAGGAATAAAGAGAAAGAAAACGAGATGATAACCTATTTGTCAATGTAAGATTTTTTTATGGATGCATGAATAGTTGAAATAAAATATAAAATCAGGAAACTTATTTCATATTAATGTAAGTACCACACTATCACCTTCATGATTTAAATTCATCTAAGAGTTTCAGCTTAGGAAATACAAGATTAATGATATTTTCATTTTCATATGAAAAACTAATAGAACATAGTATCATACAGAAGTACTGTTAATGTTTGTTGTGCATTATCAAACTACTTACACTTTTAAACAAACACTTTCTGATAGACAAAAACAGACAACAGACCCTAGGAAAGCATCAACAGGCGTAAGTATGAACACGGTATGGTGAGAGTATAATAAGGTATTAGTTTTAATATTTTACTACATCACATCAAATTAACCGGAAGAAAAATCTCTTAGTATTCATGGAGGAGACACGATAAGAGAGGGAAATTTGGAAAGCATGAGAGAGAGGAAGAGGAAGAGGACTTATATACACAAGCCGGTATTGTCATCGGATTTGTCTATCCGCCGATAGCCTCGTGTTTCAAGCGAGACTTTCTTGAAAACATCTTTGTGTTCTTCTTCTAGGACTCTAGGTGAAGAGGGAGAAGGGAGAGATAGAAAAATGTGAGGAAGAAAAAGAAAGAGAATGACAAATAAAGATGGTGTAATGGTGAATTATCTATAATAATATATGCATTCAACATGGGAATTAAAAGAGAAATGAAAGGTCACCATTCATTTTGGAAATGAAAGGTCTCATTTGTAAGTTATGAGAAGAATAAAAAATTGATAAAAAAAATAATTGAAAGAATGGGGATTTGAACATGTGATCTATGGAATAACAATGCAAAAACTTAACCAATGAGCTATAAGGTTGTTCATACACATATTTAATAAGAATTAAATATATAATGTTGCTTAAAAAGAAAGTGGGCTTTTGGGCTCATAGTTTTATTAAAGAAAATGAAAATGAAATTGGATTTGAATTATGGGCTGGGTTAGGTCTTATGTTTAATTTGAAAAAAAAAATTTAGTTTTAGAAAAATGTATTTCGGAAAAATAGATGGAATAATAAAATAATATATTTATAAAAAACAAAATATACAGAAAATACTAAAAATAAATAAATACAATATTTTACTAAAGAAAGAAAATACGGAGGTATATTAATATTGGGGTCGTTACAAAGAAAAGGGCCTGAAATTCTCAAAGCTTAGATCAAAATCTCCATACATATAAAAGAACAGGCTGATAATTCATTAGCGTTTAACGCTATATAATAAAGGCTCACGTGCTCCCACGTGAGCATTTCTAAGGAACAAAAAGGAAGGACTGAGATCGAATCACGTGCTCCCACGTGACCCCTTAAAACGAGTGCTAAGCAATTACATGAAAAAGGGAATAAGCCCAAAGACAGTTCCCATTTTAGAGCGCCTCACGTGTTCCCACGTGACCCCTAAACAGTTGCTTAACACTTTTATGGAAAAGGGGAAAATTCCAAAGACGACGCTCACATTTTGAGCACCTCACGTGTTCGCGCGTGAGCATTATATGAACTAAGTGCTTAGCACTCACAAAAAGAAGAGGGAATAAATTCAAAGAGGCATTGCCCAACTTTGGGGAGCCTCACGTACTCACATGTGAGGGCCACAAGAATTAAGTGTTTAACACTTATATACAGACGTGAATTTTGTCACGCCCCGCTTCCCAGTATACGGGCAGAGGACGCGACTGGCCGCTACGTATTTACTCTGAAATAAATACGCTAAGCGTATCTAAGCAATATAAATAAAAATACACAAGAGACAAAGACAGTAGATATAACTGAACAACAACTTTATTTATTAATATTCTTTTGTACAATGCATGGAAAAGTAAATATATCTGAATGAAAGCAATACCTAAACAAAGGCATAACAGAAAAGAAAAGTACTGAAATGAAATGTGTACAAGTGTAACTACAGCTCGGGATCTTCAATAAACTGGTCCAAGTTTTCAGTACTAGGCTCGATCTGTGGAAGGTCCGAATCACCTGACGACATTTAAAGAAGAAGAAAGAGTATGCTGTCAGCGAACAAATCGCTCGGTAAGTCCCAAAGATAAGGGAGAAAAAGAATAGACAGAGAGTAAGAGAGAGTGTAGCTTTTAAAGTTGTATTTTGTATTAACGCTGTTGTTTGTAGCTTGGTACAAAAGGATGCCAGTGTATACGAGAGGGTCTCTATATGCCAGAGACTAAATGCAAATGGAAGTACAAGGCTCCGTTATACAACCCGGAACAACGGCAATTGAATTCAGGTTAGGTGTCTTAAATCTTGCAGTATGTCTTGATTGTATTGTTTGTGTTGTATTGCAACTTGTATTGTCTTGTAATATACATTGTATAATTGGATGACTTGCCAAAACCATGATATCAGTAAATGGATGTAACTGGAGAACCATGGATGTAGCTAGAGAATCATGTAAATGGAAGTATATCTAAGGTTCGGTTCGGTTCGGTCAAATGGGCGTTATGGCAAAGAACAAGAAATATACATTGAATAGTTTGAATATATGGATTCATGGATTCATATTGAATTGTAGTATTGCAGATTGTACTTGAGTCATATTCAAGTCAGATTATTTATAATGAGACTCAGTCTGAATCAGAACAATTAGAAAAGAAATTGAAGTTCGGAATTAGGTTTTGATGTTATCGGTAACCGCTGCACATGAACGGCAGGATTTGTGTATTTTTCAAAGACGATTGCCGTGGTGATAACACCGTTTGTTAAGTTATCTACCTTAAATAGGTAAGCACTCACTTCTCCGGCTCCCTGAGACTCAAGAGATTGGTCCCGCTTAAACCTATGTTTACTAGGGTCCTTAAGGTAATTTATAGAACTTGAGGGGGTTATATGTAAAAATACTTTTTGTATAATTTTCAAAACACACCCCAAGTGTTTAATTATCGTGTTTAGAGTTGTCATAGATGTAGATTTTATATATGTGACATTTCTAGTGATTAAAACCTAATTTCATAATATAGGGTATTTAATTGTAAAGTGTTGGACTTGTATGGAATTTTATGGTATTTTCATGCAAACTGATTCTTTTGATTTAGAAAAGTCAGAATATTTATATTATATCAAAAATAGATATTTTGATATATTTAACACACACACACACATATATATTTTATATAAAATAATTTTAATTTATTATTTTTTAGAAATCTCATTTTCTTAAGGTATTTGTATTTTAAATCTTTCGAGACCGAATGCTCCTTGCGGAGGTCTGCATCTCGCACTACTAAGCCCGAGAATATGCGATAATCCGCACCATCCCGAACGGGTTCCCCAAATGAGTTGTAGCGGCACTTTACAAAGATTTGTGTAAAAATACGTAATCTTGTGAAAATGGTTTTTTATAAGTTAAAAGTAGTTTTGTGTAAAACGGTATTTCCCGAATCTATATTTCCCAAAAGGTATCGTGCTATATTGCATATGAGTGTTGTGAAGAGGTATGTCATTACCTCGTGATCTAACTAAAGGTATAGCAAGAAATATGATGTTTAATGTTAAAACTGAACTATATGGTATTTTACTGAAAAAGTACGATAAAAATTGCAATATGAAATATTTTGGTATGAAACTTATTCAATATGTTTTGTTAATGATTAATAGTCGAGATGTAAGAGTTTTGTATGGTTGTGTTAAGGAAAATTGAACTTTACAAAGAAAACCGAATCGGAAATCGGATTAACTCCGCTTCCGTCGGGTTTTAGAAATACAAGATTTTAGAATAGAAAAGATAAGAGGGAGGATGGACTTACTGGATTAGAGGTTAGAGATGAGGAAGAGGAGGAAGTAGGATTTGCCGGTGCGTCGTTTCGTCGCCGGGAGCTCTTAGGGTCGTCGTCGGAAGATCGCCGGAGTTTTACCCTTCGCTAACTTCATCTGTACACAAAAATTCTATAGAGTTTTCTTGAGAGTTTTGGACAGAATTTGTGAGTGAGGGGTGTGTGTTTAGGGGTGGTATTTATAGGGTAATGCTAGGGTTTAGGGTAGGTGAAAGGTTGCATTGAAAATGTAATAAAAATTGTATTAAAAATATGGTTTAATGGGGTTTTAATTGGATTTTAAAGGCTCTGGAAATGTGCAGGTGTTTTAAACTATGCAGGAGTTACCAGAATGCAAAAAGACAGACGGTCAAAGAAGAGACTCGGCCGATCCGACTCAGCTCGGCCGGCGGCGGCGGCCGAGTCGGCCGAGTCACGGCGAATCAGGCCGGGGCTCGCTGCCGTGGGTCGCTCGCCGGTTGGTCTACTTCCTGAGACAGTTTGTTTTATATGTGAAGTGGGGGTTTTACGAGTTATACACGTGTAGACCCTTGGACTTCTAAAAATTTAAAAGAAAACAATATTAAAATAATGTGGGTGATGGGACTTGAACTCTGGTGCTTTGGTTCAGCAGTGCAAGGTCTTACCAATGAGCTACAAGCTCTTGCTTGCAATTAAAAAGCAAAACAAATTTATAACTTGTGCTCAGGCAAAAGTACCCCTTTCTGTATTTTTTGAAAAAAATTGTACAGAAAGTTTAGGGTTGTTACAGATTTAGACCCAAGTGAATAGCGCTAACTTTCAGGCGCCTCACGTGCCACACGTGAGCGCCCCAAATTTCAGTGTTTAACACTGCTTTTAAGAGTCACCTGAGAGCACGTGAGCACCGAGCATATCTCAGTGTTTAACGCTATAAGAAGCCAACTTCAGAACCAAATTGGCTAAGTCTTCCTGAGATTAAAACGTCTTGGATCTCCAAATAGACTGAGCCTATATGCTCACGACCTCCCAAACTAATTGACCAGAATGATATCCATCACATCTCCTAAGTCAATCTTAGTCTCGCAAAAATGACTAATGATTCTTAGATGGTCCACCGTGATCTCTCCTCTCAATCTGCAATTTGATTCGAGGGTACATCTCTCCACACCTTTGATATATGTCGTTGTAATTCTTCAACGTATTCAGAGAGGTGGAGGGTCCCGACAACCAACAACTCTTTGGTGCACTCCCAAACCGATGAGCACATCCCAACGGACCGCAACGCCCTTAAACTAGCTATGGACCGTAACGTTCTTAAACTAACGACGGACCGTAATGTCCTTAAATTAAAACAATAGAGCCCAAATGCTCTTTTGTTGGATTTGAATAATCCCAAAATTATGTTAAGTAGATCTTAGTCTAAAATTGGACCAACGTATTCTTAACAAACATTTAAGTTTATCTTAACCTCAATCGAGATTAACGATTCTTAAATCAAACTAAACCCAAATCTAAGAATATACGGATTTGGACTAATTCACGCCCTACAGGCGACAACATAAATTAGTCTCCGTATACAATTCACGGGCAACCAAAAATGAAACAAACACACACGACACAAAATAACCTTCTGGAGCAGGAGAAAGTGGTTACTGCAATGGGGTAACGTAATTAACTGCAGGGGTTTGCGCCTGCAAGGAAGAGCGTCCCCACAATCAAAAACCTCTCGCAAACGAGGGGGAATCTGACGAAATCTGCTACAACGGCCGCATCCGTCCAAACCTCCGATACACGGTGCCATAAATCAGTTTGGCATCTTCGGAGAGGTGGACGGATAAAACCTGTCACGTCCCGCTTCCCGGTATACGGCGAAGGGGACGCGACTGGTCCGCTACGTATTTACTCAGAAGAAAATACGCTAAGCGTAACTAAGCAATATAAAAGAGAATATACACAAGAGTCAAGGTATAATAAAAACAACTTTATTTATTAACATTCTTTTGTACAATGCATGAAAAGGAAATACAACTGAAATAAAAGCGATACCTAAACAATGGCATAACAGGAAATTAAAGGTACTGAATAGAAAATGTACAATGTCTAGAGCTCAGGGTCTTCGCTGTACTGATCCAAGTCTTCTGCAATTGGCTCGATCCCTGCTGGTTCCAAATCACCTGACGACATTCAAAGAAGAAAGAAATAGAATGTCGTCAGCGAACAGGTCGCTCGGTAAGTCCCAAAGATAAGAGGAGAAATAGAATAGACAGAGAGTAAGAGAGAGAGAGTAGCTTTTACAGTTGTATTATATTGTTATATTGTTGTATTTAGTGTTAACGCTGTTGTTTGTAGCATGGTACAGAAGGATGCCAGTGTATACGAGAGGAGTCTCACTTGCCCCGGAGACTAAGGCATCAGGAACTCAAGGAACCGTTGGGCCACGGTACAACAGCAACGGAATATAGGTTAGGTGTCTTAATCTTACTGTCTCGTGCCACTTTTAACACCTTCTGTACCAATCTACCCCTTAAACCCCGTAGTGTTTTGATTGTATTGTTTGTCTTGTAAATTGTATTGATTGTATAATTGGTTGACTGACCGAAACCATGATATCAGTAAACGGATGTAACTGTAGAATCATGTAAATGGAATAACTGGAGAACCATGTAAATGGAATGTATATCCATGGTTCGATTCAGTAAAATTGTATAGATTGATAATTGAATTCATGGATTCATGTTGAATTGTAATATTGAAGATTGTAGATTGTATTTGAATCATATTCAAGTCAGATTATACTAAGACTCGAACCGAGTAAGACAATTAGCAAAGTAAATTGAAGTCCTGATTGTTTTTATTAATTTGTCTACCTAAGATAGGCAAGCACCCACTTCTCTGGCTCCCTGAGGCTCAAGAGATTGGTCCCACTTAAACCTATGTTTACTACGGTCCTTAGGGTAATTTATAGAACTTGAGAGGGTTTTATGTAAAAATACTTTTATATACTTTTCAAAATATACCCCAAGCATTTATTATTCGTCTTTAGGGTTGTAATGGATGTGGATTTTATATTGTGATATTTCTAATGAAAATATCCTAAATTCAGAAATAAAGGTATTTATTTGTAATATTGATTTATATGGAATTCATGGTATTTTAGTGTAAAATTGATTCTTGTGATTTTTAGAAAAAGGTGGAATATTTATATCATAACAAAATAGGTATTTTAATGATAAATATACATATATTTATACAAAAATAATTTTAATATATTTTTTATATTCTAAAAATCTCATTTTCTTAAGATATCGTATTTTAAATCTTTCGAGACCGAATGCTCCTTGCGGAGGTCTGAATCTCGCACTACTAAACCCGAGGATGTGCGATAATCCGCACCATTCCGAACGGGTTCCCCAAAATGGGTTGTAGCGGCGCTTTGCAAAGATTGTATAAATACTAAATCGTTTAGAAAACGGTTTTATGAAGTAAATTGTATTTATTTGTAAACATGTCAATTTTCCGTATTCTATGTTCTAGGGTCTCCTAAGTCAACTAGACTATTCCTAACTGTTCCAAAACGACAAGTTGTGAGATACCTCAAATCGCCTCTTCACCGCCAATTGTGGCCAGATAAGTACAAGTGAAGAAGGGAGGGATCCGCTCACGAATCACCGTGCGACGGGCCTTTTAAAGTTACCTTTCTCACTTGCCTAGCCTAGACACCACAAAGTCAGGTTTAGATAAACGACTGATATGCACAACTTATCCTTGTTTCATAATAAGTGGTATTTATTTAAAAAGTGTATCAATACTAAATCTTTTAGAAATGGATTTATTTAGTAAAGGGTATTTAAATGAAAATATTTGTTTTTCGTATTCCGAGTTCTCGAGGGTATAGTGTTAGGTTGTATGTGAGTGTGTGAGGAGGTAGGTCGTTACCTCATGATCTACTTTAAATGTATAGCAAGTTTGATAGAGTTAAATGTAGGATTGAAACAATGTGGTATTTAAGTGAAAAATACGATGAATCGAAATAGTTATCATTTTATGAAATGAAACTTGATCAATTTGTTTGATTAGTGTTTAATAGTCAATATGAGGAAGTTTAAGTATGATTGTATTAGTGAGAAGTGGAATTTTATAGGAAACCGAATCGGAAATCGGATTTGTTCCGATTCCGTCGGATTTTGTAAATCCGTATTTTTAGATAGAAGAGATAGGTAGAAATTAGGACTTACGGGTTTTAGGTCATACAAGAGAGTGAAATAGAAGTAGGGGAAACACCGATGTGTTGCGTCATTACCGGTAGTTCCTAAAACGATCGCCGGAAGTTCCGCCGGGAATTCGTCGGAGCTTCGCCTCGAGCTCGTTTTCAAAGTGCACAAGATTCTTGGAAATTTTGTAGAGAGTTGGTTCAGAGTTAAGGGTGAGAGGGTACAGCGTAGGGGTGGTATTTATAGGGTTAGGTTAGGATTAGGGTAGATGAAAGGTTAAAATGAAAAATGTGATAAAATGTATTAAAAGTGGAGTAATTGGGGTTTTAAAAGAGCTCTGGAAATGGTCTGAGGCAAAAATTTTGCAGGTGCATAGGGAATGTGAAAAGACACAACTTTCATGTTGGGGTCGTAGCCGGAATCGGCCGACTCGGCCGTGACTCGGCCGTGACTCGGTCGGAGGACGGAGTCGGCCGAGTCGAGGCCAATTTGGCTGATTCCCAGCCGAGTCATGCGGCCGGGATCCCCCCGATGGTTCATCTAACCCCTGGCAATGTTACATTTTTGGGTGTAATGGGGTTTTTGTGAGATATGCATGTGTAAACCTTTGGTATTCTAAAGGTTTTTAAAAAAATCAATATTAAAAATAATGTGGGGTATGGGATTTGAACTCTGGTGACTTGGTTCAGCAGTGTAATGTATTACCAATATGCCACAAGCTCCTTCTTGTAATTATGGAGCTAATTAATTACTTAAAGTAATAACAGTAAATGTAAATACCCCAAGTATACATTAATTTTTAAGCAAATTTTGTACACTAATACTGGAGTTGTTACATTCTTTTAACTTGTAATTAAAAAGCAAAATAATTACTTATAACTTGTGCTCAGGCTAAAATACCCCTTTATGGATTTTGAAAAAATTGTACAGAAATTTGTACAGGAAATTTGGGGTTGTTACATTCTACCCTCCTTATAAAAATTTCGTCCTCAAAATTTGTAAAAGGAAAGTGTAACAGATTTTAGGAAATTTGATGTCTGGAATACTGACAGTGTGTGAAGAATAACAAAGTGGTGCAATGGTTTGAGAATGTGAAAGTGAATTACTAGTGTTACCTTGGTCAACTGTCTTGGCTTCTATGACTGCTAAGGTGTTACAAGATGTTAGAAGTACTTGATAGTATATAAAAAATATGTGAAGGAATGAAAGGATGCGAAGGTTTTGGTAAGATTGTAAAGAGGTGGCGGAATTTTGGGTTATGACAGATTCAAAATTTATGAAATGATAAGATTCAAGAGGTATGAATTGTAAAGAATGTTTTAGTTGCTGGTTCTTATGTTTTATATTGCTTAGGGTTCCATACAGCTCTGACCTGCATGGGCCGCCAACAAAACCTGTTACGCCCCGCTTCCCGGTATACGGCGAAGGGGACGCGATTGGTCCGCTACGTATTTACTCAGAAGTAAATACGCTAAGCGTAACTAAGTAATATAAAAGAGAATATACACAAGAGACGAGGTATAATAAAAACAGCAATTTTATTTATTAACATTCTTTTGTACAATGCATGAAAAGGAAATACAACTGAAATAAAAGCGATGCCTAAACAATGGCATAACAGGAAATTAAAGGTACTGAATAGAAAATGTACAATGTCTAGAGCTCAGGGTCTTCCTTGTACTGATCCAAGTCTTCTGCAATTGGCTCGATCCCTAACGGTTCCAAATCACCTGACGACATTCAAAGAAGAAAGAAATAGAATGTCGTCGGCGAACAGGTCGCTCGGTAAGTCCCAAAGATAAGATGAGAAATAGAATAGACAGAGAGTAAGAGAGAGGAGAGAGTAGCTTTTACAGTTGTATTATATTGTTATATTGTTGTATTTAGTGTTAACGCTGTTGTTTGTATCTTGGTACATAAGGATGCCAGTGTATACGAGAGGAGTCTCACTTGCCCCGGAGACTAAGGCATCAGGAACTCAAGGAACCGTTGGGCCACGGTACAACAGCAACGGAATATAGGTTAGGTATCTTAATCTTACTGTCTCGTGCCACTTTTAACACCTTCCGTACCAATGTACCCCTTAAACCCCGTAGTGTTTTGATTGTATTGTTTGTCTTGTAAATTGTATTGATTGTATAATTGGTTGACTGACCGAAACCATGATATCAGTAAACGGATGTAACTGTAGAATCATGTAAATGGAATAACTGGAAAACCATGTAAATGGAATGTATATCCATGGTTCGATTCAGTCAAATTGTATAGATTGATAATTGGATTCATGGATTCATGTTGAATTGTAATATTAAAGATTGTAGATTGTACTTGAATCATATTCAAGTCAGATTATACTGAGACTCGAACCGAGTCAGACAATTAGCAAAGTAAATTGAAGTCCTGATTGTTTTTATTAATTTGTCTACCTAAGATAGGCAAGCACCCACTTCTCCGGCTTTCTGAGGCTCAAGAGATTGGTCCCGCTTAAACCTATGTTTACTAGGGTCCTTAGGGTAATTTATAGAACTTGAGAGGGTTTTATGTAAAAATACTTTTATATACTTTTCAAAATATACCCCAAGCATTTATTATTCGTCTTTAGGGTTGTAATGAATGTGGATTTTATATTGTGATATTTCTAATGAAAATATCCTAAATTCAGAAATAAAGGTATTTATTTGTAATATTGATTTATATGGAATTCATAGTATTTTAGTGTAAAATTGATTCTTGTGATTTTTAGAAAAAGGTGGAATATTTATATCATAACGAAATAGGTATTTTAATGATAAATATACATATATTTATACAAAAATAATTTTAATATATTTTTTATATTCTAAAAATCTCATTTTCTTAAGATGTCGTATTTTAAATCTTTCGAGACCGAATGCTCCTTGCGGAGGTCTGAATCTCGCACTACTAAGTCCGAGGATGTGCGATAATCCGCACCATCCCGAACGGGTTCCCCAAAATGGGTTGTAGCGGCGCTTTGCAAAGATTGTATAAATACTAAATCCTTTAGAAAACTGTTTTATGAAGTAAATGGTATTTATTTGTAAAGATGTCAATTTTTCGTATTCTATGTTCTAGAGTCTCCTAAGTCAACTAGACTATTCCTAACTGGTCCAAAACGACAAGTTGTGAGATATCTCAAATCGCCTCTTCGCCGCCAATTGTGGCCAGGTAAGTACAAGTGAAGAAAGGAGAGATCCGCTCACAAATTACCGTGCGACGGGCCTTTTAAAGTAACCTTTCTCACTTGTCTAGCCTAGACACTACAAAGTCAGGTTTAGATAAACGACTGATGTTTACAACTTATCCTAGTTTTATAATAAGTGGTATTTATTTAAAAAGTGTATTAATACTAAATCTTTTAGAAATGGCTTTATTTAGTATAGGGTATTTAAATGAAAATGTTTGTTTTCCGTATTCCGAGTTCTCGAGGGTATAGTGTTAGGTTGTATGTGAGTGTGTGAGGAGGTAGGTCGTTACCTCGTGATCTACTTTAAATGTATAGCAAATTTGATGGAGTTAAATGTAGGATTGAAACAATGTGGTATTTAAGTGAAAAATGCGATGAATGGAAATAGCTATCATTTTATGTAATGAAACTTGATCAATTTGTTTGATTAGTGTTTAATAGTCAACATGAGGAAGTTTAAGTATGATTGTATTAGTGAGAAGTGGAATTTTATAGGAAACCGAATCAGAAATCGGATTTGTTCCGATTCCGTCGGGTTTTGTAAATCCGTATTTTTAGATAGAAGAGATAGGTAGAAATTGGGACTTACGGGTTTTAGGTGACACAACAGAGTGAAATAGAAGTAGGGGAAATGCCGATGTGTTGCGTCATTGCCGGTAGTTCCTAAAACGATCGCCGGAAGTTCCGCCGGGAACTCGTCGGAGCTTCGCCTCGAGCTCGTTTTCAAAGTGCACAAGATTCTTGGAAATTTTTTAGAGAGTTGGCTCAGAGTTAGGGGTGAGAGGGTAGAGGGTAGGGGTGGTATTTCTAGGGTTAGGGTAGATGAAAGGTTAAAATGAAAAATGTGATAAAATGTATTAAAAATGTATTGAAAGTGGAGTAATTGGGGTTTTAAAAGAGCTCTGGAAATGGTCTGAGGCTAAAATTTTGCAGGTGCATAGGGAATGTGAAAAGACACAACTTTCATGTTGGGGTCGTCGCCGGAATCGGCCGTGCCTCGGCCGGAGGACTGAGTCGGCCGAGTCGAGGCCAATTTGGCCGATTCTCGGCCGAGTCATGCGGCCGGGATCCCCCCCGACGGTTCATCTAACCCCTGGCAATGTTACATTTTTGGGTGTAGTAGGGTTTTTGTGAGATATGCACGTATAAACCCTTGGTATTCTAAAGGTTTTTTTAAAAATTAATATTAAAAATAATGTGGGGTATGAGATTTGAACTCTGATTGCTTGGTTCAGCAGTGCAAGCTATTACCAATGAGCCACAAGCTCCTTCTTGTAATTATGGAGCTAATTAATTACTTAAAGTAATAACAGTAAATGTAAATACCCCAAGTATACATTAATTTTTAAGCAAATTTTGTACACTAAAACTGGAGTTGTTACATTCTTTTAACTTGTAATTAAAAAGTAAAATAATTACTTATAACTTGTGCTCAGGCTAAAATACCCTTTTATGGATTTGAAAAAATTGTACAGAAATTTGTACAGGAAATTTGGGGTTGTTACAAAACCAAATAGCATCTACCCAAAATTCAGGCAAGACGACCTATGCGGTTCCGTCTCCCGTTTTCGGCGGTAAACAGTTACTCCATTGGGTTTCAATACTACTTGCACCGTGCTAGGTGCCCATTTGGCTAGGTGCGCACCCCGTTGGGTGCACATTTAGCCAAGTGCGCACCGGCCTAGATACGCACCTTGCTAGGTGTGCATTTTCCTAAGTGCACACCTTACTGGTCTTTTTGGCCCATTCGGGACCCTTTGGCCCCCTTCACTCTCTCGCACCTCGCCGGATGCGCATCTTGCTAGGTGCGCTACTTAGCGGGTGCGCACTTTGCTAGGTGCATGTCTCGTTAGGTGCGCGTTTCGCCGGGTGCACACTTGTCACGTGCACAGTTTTCCACATGTTCACTTTACAAAGTGCGCACATGGCACATATACACTCACCACCTCTCCCGTTAGAAATTTTTTTATGGGGCGCTGTCCTGCATCCCATAAGGGGGCTGCTAGTTCTCTTGACCATCAGCCCCCTATCCGGGTGGCGGGACTCCTGTAAAAACTCTGCGAGGCCCTCAATATGCCCGAAGCACCCTCAAACTTGTTCCCAAACACAACATGCACGTATTGCATATTGAGTTCGCATGATCTGTTTGGCTTGTTAATCGGAGGTTCCCCTCTCCATAAAGGAAGGGTAATTAACGACGGGTTCGTTCGCGGTAACATGTTTGACAAGCGACGCGTATTCCTATGTCAATAGAGTGACGAAAACATTCTATAGAAAGAAATGTAGAAGGCAAAAATTAGGAAAAAGACGATGGTTTCAACAATCGGCTTGGTTCTCAGTTGTTACGCCCCACTTCCCAATATACGGCGAAGGGGACGCGACAAGGCCCACTACGTATATACTCAGAAGTACATACGCTAAGCGTATCTAAGCAATATAAAATAAATACACAAGAGACAAGGAACAACAACTTTTATTTATTAACATTCTTTTGTACAATACATGAAAAGGAAATACAACTGAAATAAAATGATGCCTAAACAGTGGCATAACAGGAAATGAAAAATACAGAAAGGAAAAGTGTACAATGAAACTAAAGTGCAGAGTCTTCGGCAAACTGCTTCAAGTCTTCTGCAGATGGCTCGATCTCCGCCGGGTCCAAACCACCTGACGACATTCAAAGAAGAAAGAAATAGAATGTCGTCGGCGAACAGGTCGCTCGGTAAGTCCCAAAGATAAGGGAGAAATAGACAGAGAGTAAGAGAGAGAGAGAGTAGTTTTTAATGTTGTATTATAATATTATAATGTTGTATTAACGCTGTTGTTTGTAGCCTGGTACAGAAGATGCCAGTGTATACGAGGGGAGTCCCATTTATACTGGGGACTTTGGTAACCTATAGTACAAGGCTCCGTCGATAATACCACGGAACAACGGTATGGATGTAATTACATCTTAAGTGACCACCTCGTGCCACCTTTAACATATTCTGTACCAGTCTACCCCTTAAACCCCGCGATGTCTTGTTTGTATTGTTATCTTGTAAAATTGTATTGATTGTATGAGCGATTGACTGACTGACCGAAACCATAATATCAGGAAACAGTTATAACCGTAGAGTCATGTAAATGAAATACTGTGAATCATGTAAAAGAAATATATCCATGGTTCGGTTCAGTCAAGTTGTATAAATTGATAACTGTATTCATGGATTCATGTGTTCATATTGAATTGGAATCTTGTAGAATATAGATTGACTTGAATCATATTCAATTCAGATTAATCAGACTCAAACCCGAGTCAGACAATCAGAAATGTGAATCGAAATCTCATACTGCTAGGGTCCTTGGGGTAATTTACAAAACTTGAGGGGTTTTTATGTAAAAATACTTTTATATACTTTTCAAAATACACCTCAAGTATTTATTACTCGTCTTTAGAGTTGTAATGAGGGTGGATTTTATATTGTGACATTTCTAGTGAGAATATCCTAGTTTCATAAATAATGGTATTTATATGTAATATTGATTATTTGAAGTTAATGGTATTTTAGTGTAAAATTTAGTATTGTGATTTTTAGGAAAAGGTGGAAAAATCTATATTAATAAAATAGATATTTAAATGATAAATATACATATGTTTATACAAAAAATAATTTTAATAAATATTTTTATATTCCAAACATCTCATTTTCTTAAGATGTCGTATTTTGAACCTTTCGAGACCGAATGCTCCTTGCGGAGGTCTGAATCTCGCACTATTAGACCCGAGAGTGTACGATAAACCGTACTATCCCTAACGGGTTCCCCAAGGGTGGGTTGTAGCGGCGCTTTGCAAAGATTGTAAAATACTAATCCTTTAGAAAACGGTTTTATAAAGTAAGAGGTATTTATTTGCAAAGTGTAATTTTCCGTATTTTAGGTTCTAGGGTTTCCTAAGCCAACTAGCCTATTTCTAAATGGTCTAAACGACAAGTCGTTAGAAGTCTCAAATCGTCTCTTCACCGCCAATTGTGGCCAGGTAAGTACAAGTGAGGAAGGAGGGATCCGCTCACGAATCGCCTCAAATCGCCTCTTCGCCGTTTCTGATTGCGGTTAACACAAATTTTCATACTAATCAAATGGCGCCGTTGCCGTTACTGATTGCGGTCAACAATATCAAGTACACTTTGATTCCTTAGAAAATGATTACAAAAACCTAGTTTGCTTCTCGATCTCTTCTAAGGAGGTAGATGAACCGTTGATGATCGCCTGGATGCGTGAGCCGTCTTGGACTTCGTGATCTCTTCGGCTTGATAGATTTTCCAAGAGGCCCTCGGTGCCCTTTTATAGTGCAAAGCCAGAATCTTTTAGTTAGAAACTTGGTAAAATTCATCAGAGATTTACTCCACAAAATTTTAGCACACAATCTTTCTAGATTGCCGCGGATCCGCGGCCAACAGGGGGGTTTGGCCGCGGTTCCGCGGCCAATGGTAGGGATCTCTTGATCATTTTTCTTGGTCTTTGTGATTGTGACATGTGGAAATCCTAGGCACCTTCAGAATTCAGAAATCTTCTCTCGGTTGCTCCCAGAATTGGTCTCCAAGTTTTGCTTCTTAATTTGGCAAGTTTTCTTCAACAACTTGATTTGTTTGATAAATTCTGCATAACAACTTGGAAAATTCTGCACAATAATCTCAAATAATATTTAGTAGACTTAGTTCTACTAGGATTTGGTCAATAGATTTATTTGTATACATTTTCCTACCAAATACTAATTAAAATATATTAACACATGGAAAATGGTGTTTTTACACATAAATCCTCATATGTATAATATATTATATTAAAGTCCTTTTTTTAATATGAAAATGGTAGGAAAAATGTAATACAAATGTGCAGTTTTATCAACTGAACACGGGCCTTTTAAAGTTACCTAAGCTCACTTGCCTAGCCTAGACACCACAAAATCAGGTTTAGATAAACGATCGATGTCCATAACTTATCATATTTTCCTAATAAGAAGTATTTATTTAAAAGTGTAACAATCTAAAACTTTTAAGAAAGGTTTTATTAAGAATATGGTACTTTAATGAAAGTTTCGTTTTATCGTATTCTAAGTTTTGATGATATCGTTTTAGGGTTGTATTTGCGTGTGTGTGGAGGTAGGTCGTTACCTTGTTCTCTACTTTAAATGTATAGCAAGTTAAGGGGTTAAATGTGAAATTAAAACATGATGGTATTAAAGTGAAAAAATACGGTAATTTGAAAAGGTTATCATTTCATGTGAGAAAACTTGTTCAAATTGATTTTTACAAGTTTAATAGTCAAGATAAAGATATTTAGGAATGATTGAATTGATTAGAAGTGAAATTTTATAGAAAACCGAGTCGGAAATCGGATTTGTTCCGATTCCGTCGGGTTTCGTAATTTCGTATTTTAGAGAAATAGAAAAGGGGATAGAATGGGACTTACGGGTTTCGATCTATACTAAGAAGTGTAGGGGAACTAAGGGAGTTGCCGAGGCGTTGCTTCGTCGCCGGTTGTTTCTAAAAACGTTGCCGGAATTCCCGCCGGAATTTCGTCGGAGTTTCGCCGCGAACTTGTTTTCAAAGCACACACTTCTTGGAAAATTTTGAGAGAGTGAGCCTAGGGTTTTGGGGGTGAGAGGGTAGTGTGTAGGGTTGGTATTTATAGGGTTAGGGTAGATGAAAAGTTAAAAATAAAAAATGTGATAAAATGTAATAAAAATGTATTAAAAGTGGAGTAATTGGGGTTTTTAAAGAGCTCTGGAAGTGGTATGAGGCTGAAACTTTGCAGGTGCATAGGGAATATGAAAAGACACAACTTTCATGTTGTGACCATCGCCGGAATCGGCCGAATCGGGGATGACTCGGCCGTGACTCGGTCGGAGCACCGAGTCGGCCGAGTCAAGGCCGAGTTGGCCGATTCCCGGCCGAGTCCGGTGGCCTGGATCCCCCCCGACGGTTCATCTAACTCCTGCAAGTGTTACATGTTTGGGTGTAGTGGGATTTTTGTGAGATATGCACGTGTAAACTCTTGGTATTCTAAAGGTTTTAAAAAAAATCAATATTAAAAATAATGTGGGGTATGGGATTTGAACTCTGGTGGCTTGGTTCAGCAGTGCAAGGTATTACCAATGAGCTACAAGCTCCTTCTTATAATTATGGAGTTATTTAATTACTTAAAATAATAGCAGCAAGAGTAAATACTCCAAGTATACATTAAATTTAAAGTAATTTCTTGTACACTAAAAATGGAGTTATTACATTCTTGTAACTTGCAATTAAAAACAAAATAATTACTTATATCTTGTGCTCAGTCTAAAATACCCCTTTATGGATTTTGAAAAAAAAATTAAAATTTTGTGTAGAAAAGTGTATAGGAAAATTATGGTTGTTACATTCCACCCTCCTTATAAAAATTTCGTTCTCGAAATTTGTAAAAGGAAAATGTAACAGTTTGGTGACAGAACTAAAGATTGTAAAGAAGTTTTGGTCAAAGTTGTGAGGGAGTTACTTGGGTTACCTTGGTTCACAGTTTCAGGTTCTATGGCTGCTAACGTGAAAGCCTGTCGCCGTGGCACGTTCCTCCTAGCTGGAGGCATATTCCCCTGTACTCGAGGCATGTTTCTCAGTGCCTGATGGAATTGGAGATTTGGCTGAGCAGGAAATCCACGTGGAGGTGGTGCTGGGAGTGTAGGACGAGTTGCAGGAGTCTGGATAGCTGGCTGCTGTGGGTAGTTGATGGGTGGGTGTGCTGGGTTGCGTTTATAAGGACAGTTTCCAATTCCGTGATTGGACGCGCCACAAACAAAGCATAGGCCTTTTCCGCGCCTACAGTCCTTACACAAGTTTCCTTCCCCCTTGCAATAAAAGCAAAAATCAGGTCTTAGCCGATCCTTGGCTTCTTCCAGTCTTCTGAGTTCGACAGCTGGCCTTGAAGAGGCCCTTCCTGCCATTTGAGTGGTAGGGCATTTCACTCCTGCAGACTGAGGTCTGCCCCTTGTCTTTATCACTGCCTCATAACTGCGGGCAGCTTCCAGAGCATCTTCATGAGTTGGAAATTTCCCTGTGGCAAGTGTAGCCTGGATTTCCGTGTCCAAAGCTTGTTGAAATCGACGGGCTCTGATCTCATCCGTCGGTATCAGGTGTGCCGCAAATCGACTGAGCATGGTGAATTCAGCGTCATACTCATCTACTGACTTGTCCCACATCGAACCTTGTTGTAGATGAATGGACTGTTGTTCCATAGCAAACCTGGCAGTCACAGGGAAGTACTTCGCGTCGAACTTCTCGCGAAAAGTTTTCCATTCAATAGGCTGTTCAAGACGGCTTTCTTCCACCTTCCACCAGTTCTGTGCATTGTCCGTGAGTTGCAGCTTTGCAACTCGGACCCAAGCTATTTCTGGTACTTGTGTTGCCACCAGATCATCCTCTGTGCTTTGAGCCCATTCTTCAGCTTCCAGTGGGCTCTCCTTTCCTGAAAACTGTTTGGGATGTAGAGCTCTGAATTGCTTCACCCCAGGTGCTTCAGTCTCGGGACGGTTCAAGAGCTGCTGCTGTCCCTCTAGGAGGCTGCGGATTGCCTCAAGCAGAATCGTTTGCTCGTTGAGTGGAGCAGGAACGGCAGGTATGAGTGGTAGTGGTGGAGGTGGAGGAGTGTTGTTGACATTGGTGCTGGTGTTGTTCGGGGAATCCATAACCCTGAAGAAAAATTTGGGTTAGGACAGATTCAAATGAAATGATAAGATTCAAGAAATATGAAATTGTAAGATTCAAGGAACATGAATTGTAAGGAATGTTTTAGTTGCTGGTTCTTGTGTTATATTGCTTAGGTTGTTCACGCAGAATAGAACTGCATGATAGGGTTTCATACAGCTCGGACCTGCATGGGCCACCAACAAAACCTGTCACGCCCCACTTCCCAATATACGGCGAAGGGGGCGCGACGAGGCCCGCTACGTATATACTCAGAAGTACATACGCTAAGCGTATCTAAGCAATATAAAATAAATACACAAGAGATAAGGAACGACAACTTTTATTTATTAATATTCTTTTGTACAATACATGAAAAGGAAATACAACTGAAATAAAATGATGCCTAAACAGTGGCATAACAGGAAATAAAAAATACAGAAAGGAAAAGTGTACAATGAAACTAAAGTGCAGGGTTTTCGGCAAACTGCTCCAAGTCTTCTGCAGATGGCTCGATCTCCGCCGGGTCCAAACCACCTGACGACATTCAAAGAAGAAACAAATAGAATGTCGTCAGCGAATAGGTCGCTCGGTAAGTCCCAAAGATAAGGGAGAAATAGACAAAGAGTAAGAGAGAGAGAGAGAGAGTAGCTTTTAATTTTGTATTATAATATTGTAATGTTGTATTAACGCTGTTGTTTGTAGCCTGGTACAGAAGATGCCAGTGTATACGAGGGGAGTCCCACTTACACCGGGGACTTTGGTAATCTGTAGTACAAGGCTTCGTCGATAATACCACGGAACAACGGCATGGATGTAATTACGTCTTAAGTGACCACCTCGTGCCACCTTTAACATATTTCGTACCAGTGTACCCTTTAAACCCCGCGATATTTTGTTTGTATTGTTATCTTGTAAAATTGTATTGATTGTATGAGTGATTGACTGACTGACCGAAACCATGATATCAGGAAACAGTTATAACCGTAGAGTCATGTAAATGGAATACTGTGAATCATGTAAAAGCAATATATCCATGGTTTGGTTCAGTCAAGTTGTATAAATTGATAACTGTATTCATGGATTCATGTGTTCATATTGAATTGGAATCTTGTAAATTATAGATTGACTTGAATCATATTCAAGTCAGATTAATCAGACTCAAACCCGAGTCAGACAATCAGAAATGTGAATCGAAATCTCATAACTGCTAGGGTCCTTGGGGTAATTTACAAAACTTGAGGGGTTTTTATGTAAAAATACTTTTATATACTTTTCAAAATACACCTCAAGTATTTATTACTCGTCTTTAGAGTTGTAATGAGGGTGGATTTTATATTGTGACATTTCTAGTGAGAATATCCTAGTTTCATAAATAATGGTATTTATATGTAATATTGATTATTTGAAGTTAGTATTTTAGTGTAAAATTTAGTATTGTGATTTTTAGGAAAAGGTGGAAAAATCTATATTAATAAAATAGATATTTAAATGATAAATATACATATGTTTATACAAAAAATAATTTTAATAAATATTTTTATATTCCAAACATCTCATTTTCTTAAGATGTCGTATTTTGAACCTTTCGAGACCGAATGCTCCTTGCGGAGGTCTGAATCTCGCACTATTAGACCCGAGAGTGCACGATAAACCGTACTATCCCTAACGGGTTCCCCAAGGGTGGGTTGTAGCGGCGCTTTGCAAAGATTGTAAAATACTAATCCTTTAGAAAACGGTTTTATAAAGTAAGAGGTATTTATTTGCAAAGTGTAATTTTCCGTATTTTAGGTTCTAGGGTTTCCTAAGCCAACTAGCCTATTTCTAAATGGTCTAAACGACAAGTCGTTAGAAGCCTCAAATTGCCTCTTCACCGCCAATTGTGGCCAGGTAAGTACAAGTGAGGAAGGAGGGATCCGCTCACGAATCGTGAGGCGGGCCTTTTAAAGTTACCTAAGCTCACTTGCCTAGCCTAGACACCACAAAATCAGGTTTAGATAAACGATCGATATCCACAGCTTATCGTATTTTCCTAATAAGAAGTATTTATTTAAAAGTGTAACAATCTAAAACTTTTAAGAAAGGTTTTATTAAGAATATGGTATTTTAATGAAAGTTTCGTTTTATTGTATTCTAAGTTTTGATGATATCGTTTTAGGGTTGTATTTGCGTGTGTGTGGAGGTAGGTCGTTACCTCGTGCTCTACTTTAAATGTATAGCAAGTTAAGGGGTTAAATGTGAAATTAAAACATGATGGTGTTAAAGTGAAAAAATACGGTAATTTGAAAAGGTTATCATTTCATGTGAGAAAACTTGTTCAAATTGATTTTTACAAGTTTAATAGTCAAGATAAAAATGTTTAGGAATGATTGAATTGATTAGAAGTGAAATTTTATAGAAAACCGAGTCGGAAATCGGATTTGTTCCGATTCCGTCGGGTTTCGTAATTTCGTATTTTAGAGAAATAGAAAGGGGGATAGAATGAGACTTAAGGGTTTCGATCTATACTAAGAAGTGTAGGGGAACTAAGGGAGTTGCCGAGGCGTTGCTTCGTCGCCGGTTGTTTCTAAAAACGTCGCCGGAATTCTCGCCGGAATTTCGTCGGAGCTTCGCCACAAACTTGTTTTCAAAGCACACACTTCTTGGAAAATTTTGAGAGAGTGAGCCTAGGGTTTTGGGGATGAGAGGGTAGTGTGTAGGGTTGGTATTTATAGGGTTAGACTAGGGTTAGGATAGATGAAAAGTTAAAAATAAAAAAATGTGATAAAATGTAATAAAAATGTATTAAAAGTGGAGTAATTGGGGGTTTTAAAGAGCTTTGGAAGTGGTATGAGGCTGAAACTTTGCAGGTGCATAGGGAATATGAAAATACACAACTTTCATGTTGTGAGCATCGCCGGAATCGGCCGAATCGGGGGTGACTCGGCCGTGACTCGGTCGGAGCACCGAATCGGCCGAGTCAAGGCCGAGTTGGCCGATTCCCGGCCGAGTCCGGTGGCCTGGATCCCCCTCGACGGTTCATATAACTCCTGCAAGTGTTACATGTTTGGGTGTAGTGGGATTTTTGTGAGATATGCACGTGTAAACTCTTGGTATTCTAAAGGTTATAAAAAAAATCAATATTAAAAATAATGTGGGGTATGGGATTTGAACTCTGGTGGCTTGGTTCAGCAGTGCAAGGTATTACCAATGAGCTACAAGCTCCTTCTTGTAATTATGGAGTTATTTAATTACTTAAAATGATAGCAGTAAGAGTAAATACTCCAAGTATACATTAAATTTAAAGTAATTTCTTGTACACTAAAAATGGAGTTATTACATTCTTGTAACTTGTAATTAAAAACAAAATAATTACTTATATCTTGTGCTCAGTCTAAAATACCCCTTTATGGATTTTGAAAAAAAATTTAAAATTTTCTGTAGAAAAGTTTATAGGAAAATTAGGGTTGTTACATCAGTGTTGGCTCACTTAGTGATGTTAAAAGAGTGGCAATAACAGAGGGAGTGAAAGCCAAATATATTTTTGATCAAAACATGACGGCTAAGGTCGTGAATAATTACACTTATGGTGGTGTTAATAGAGGACATGTGATGAAGCTCCTTTTTGGACCTCCGTCAGATGTTGTCTTCCGTTGATCTCGCGGTGGACTTAGTTGAATATCTTCCTTCGCGTGCGGGTCTCAATGGGTTTTTGGAGGAAGAGGTGAGGTGAGGGAGGTGTTGCCGAGTACCTGTAAAGAAGTCCCGGGGTGGTTTGGTACCACCAAAGACCCTCCGACGCTCAAGTTAGTGATGAGTTCTGAGCAGAGTAACGGCTTAAAAGTGTAGAAAAAGGCTTACTTGACCCCTCTGTGATGGGGGTTTATATAGTGGCGGCAGCACGCAGCAGCAGGCGCGAGAATCTCGCCGGCAGTTACGCTCCCGACGTCACGCCCGCGTAAAGAGCGGATCACCCGTTAATGGGGATCATGATGGCGTGGAACGTGGGATGTTGCTGGCGGAGAATCTGCGCGTGGCGAGATTCGCGGAGCGGCGGTTACGCCTGTGAGTGGTGGAGTTGGTCGGTCGGAGGACCGAAGAGGATGGCCTCGGCCAGGGAGCTCGGGGACGAGCGAGAGGGCCGAGGAGTCTTGGTCCTGTGGCAGCTCGGGGCGAGCTGAAAGGCCGAGGAGGCCAATTTTCAGGGGGCTCTGAGGAGTGCCAGCTCGCGCTTACAGGTCGGGTACAGGGGTGGCCTGGTCGGCCCCTATGGGACTTTTCTTCTGAGTTCTGGGACGCGTCATTTGCCACGTGTCCTGATCTTGGAGATTGCCAATATCGAGCACCATCATTAGCCCCCCACTCTTGTCCCGACCAGCTAGTGGTCGGGTCAGGAGTGGACTGCCGGGCCTCCCGAGGTAAGGTCCCTTCTATAGTTTGGTCGAGGAGAGCCCTCGGGCCGTCGGTTGTCTTTTCCGCTAGCGAATCAGGGTGAGATCTTTGCATTTAAAGAAGGTGCGCCGGTTCGTGTACTTTGCAGTCGAAGCGACGGCCCACGTGTCGAGCGTCGATTAGCCGATGCGACGTGCGCAGGTCTATGGCGTCTGATGGGACTCGGTCCAGCGCTGGGCCGCCATGTGGAACGATCGGAGCCGCTGGGCGCGAGGAGCCCTTTTGGCAGGAGACGATGGGCACCGTCGGATGCGGCCATAAATACGAGTGGGGTCCGCCCTAGGGCCCTTACTCCCTCATATTTTCTTCTCTCACGCCTCAGCTGCTCGGCGCTCGTCTTCCCTCTTTCGTTTCCAACCTTTGAAGAGTTTCCTTTCCCAGGTTAGATGTCTTCCTCTGTAGAATCAGTAGATGTTGTAGGAGTAGATGCTAGGGTTCCTTTAGATATGTCTGAGTCTTCTCGGGGAGCAGGGACTGGGCCCTCTCCCCGGGGCAGTGAGGCGGGGGCCGCCTCCAGGAAGGAGGCGGCAGATGTGGCCCCCAGCACCTCGTGTTGGGTGAGGCATGAGGGCGAGCTCGCCAACGCTCGGGCTCGCTTCCACATTCCCCCACGCTACACGCTTTGTCTGGCCGAGGAGGAAGAGAGGGCGGACCAGGTACGGGCATGGAGATTGTCCTGTATTTGGAAGCTTTTTGGGGCGGAATGCGCCTGCCTTTCTTTCCTGAGGTCATCGCCGCCCTGAATTTCTTCGGTTTGTCCCCTGGCCAGTTAGTGCCGAACGCATGGAGGATTCTCCTTGGGTTCTTAATCCGCCTGAGGCTGCAGGCGGTTCCTTTCAGTCTTTCCCTTCTTGATTCCTTCCTCGCTTTCGAGAGTCACCCCGGCGGCCGAGATGGCGACCCGAGATAGGTTTACTTTACTTTTAGGAAGCGGCCCGGGGCCGCCGCCGGGACCGGGGTCGTGGCTTTGCCCTCCTCCATCCATGATTGGAAAAAGAAGTTTTTCTTCGTCTCCCCTCCCGAGAGCGAGGACTGGTCGGTGCCCACCAAGTGGGCGAGGGAGAAGTGTCTGCCGGGGAACCTGTTCGATGACCCCGCCGCAGTGAGGGTGGCGTCATGGGAGCCCGTCCCTCGACATGACGTGCTGCTGTCCGAGAGGGTTTTGAGCTGGGCCGGGCTTAGCCCCGTCGAGTTCGTCGGTAAGTTAAGCTTGCTTTTTGGATTTACATTTTACTCGTGTCGCTGATCTGTTGGGTGTTCATTTCATGCAGGATCCATGGACTTCGGCTCTCTCCGAGATGCTATGCGCCAGCCGAGGCAGCCTGCTAGGACTGGGGGCGCCAGCTCTTCTCGGGCGCAGCCCACTCCAACTCCTATTGCCCCGGGGGCGGCGCCTCGAGGACGCTCGGTAGCGGATCCCGCCCTTGGCCCCAACAGAGCATCGGGTCGGAAGCGGGCCCTAATTCTGGAGGACACGGCTTCGGAAGAGGAGATCGGCTCTCCCTCGGAACCGCTCAAGAGGAGTTCCCGGAGACCCTCCCGGGGCCGATCCTCGCCGACCGTAGTGGAGGAAGGGGGGCTCCGGTTCGCGGTGCCGTCGGGGATGTCGGTCGCGGACAACTTTCTGCATGAAATAGAGACCTCGGCCGGGGTCGAGTCCTTGGGGGTACCCTCAGGGCCCAGCTGGCATCGATCGCCCAGGAGTCCGTGCAGGTAAGCCCCTAGTTCGCCGTGAGGTTTGGTGTCCTTTTCCGTTTTCTGACCTTTTCATGTCTTCCCAGGTTCTCCAGCATGTGGCCCTCGCCCTCCACGTGGAGACCGAGGTGGCAGCCCCGGCGTTGGAGGCCGCGGGTCTGCTTTCCTCGCTGCAAGAGAATTCCAGGCGAGAGCAGGAGGAGATGTCGGCGAAGATCACCGCCCTGGAAGGCGAGGTGGTCGCCGGGAAAAAGGAGGTCGCCCGGCGTCGCGAGGCCACCGTGATCGCCGAGGGCAAGCTCGAGGACTCCCAGGTGCTTGCCGGCAACCTGAAGAAGTCAGTGAAGGTCCTCCGAAAGGAGCTGGGGGCGGCGGTAGAGGTGCTTAAGTCGGCTGAATCGAGGGCCGTGGCGAGCTATAAGGGGTCGAAGGATTTTTATAACGACCTGGCCGTGGCCACGACCCGCATTTGGCACGACACCCTCGACGCCGTTAAGTCTCGGATGCCAGGGTTCGACGACGCGGACCTCCGGGCTGAGTTCCCCCTCGTGGGCGCCGACGAGCAAGTGGAAGAAGGTCCCGGCGAGGAGGTGGCCGGGGACACAGCACCCCAAATGGTGGAGGTCGAGGACCTCGAGGTCGCGCCCGGCCCCGCGGTGTAGAGCCCCCGTTCTCTTCTCTTCGTTTTGTTTTTCCTTTTGAATTTTGTAAGGCTGGGGAGCCAAAAAAGTACCCTTTGTAAAAAAAAAACTTTTGTCTTTGGTAGTAGTAATAAAGTTTTTCTCAGCTCCATAGAATTGTGTTCTGCCATCTGTTTATGAAGAATGCTCGTGGAATATTTTTGCCTGTATCGTTGTGCTTTTACGTCAGGTTGACCATCTGTCTGCGATCATCTGTCGAGTTGTCTGCAATCACTTGCCGACGAGCGCTTCTGAGGAGGTATCTCCCTGGGCTTCGGAGTCGAGGAAAGATCGTTTAGACTTGGACCGACCTAACGCCCCTCACTGGGGTCTCGGGTCCGCGGCCACAGAGCATTTCTGATTCCGAGCATCGGTCGCCATCCGGGGTTGACTGGGCAGGGTGGCTTCCCCTTCACCTCCTGCGAAGGCTTTATGCTTCCTGGCGTGGTGGCAGGGGAGTTGCCCACCAAGGATGGCCGAGCAGGGTAGCTACTCTTTTGCCCCTTGTGAGGGCTTGGCTCTCTAGCGCTTGAGGGGCTGTACGAAGCCCACTAAGGATGTCCGGGCAGTGGAGCTGCGCGGCGGCCTCTGGGCAAGGGGTTTGACCTCTGGCGTCGTGGTTAGGCAACTACCAGCCTGGGATGAGCGAGCAGGGCAGCCGCTTCTATCCTGGCGTCGCGGGTAGGGAGCTACCAGCCGGAGTTCTTACCGAGCGGGGTAGCTGCTCGGTTGCCTCTTGCGAGGGCTTTGATCCTTCACGACGGGGATCGAGCAGGGTTACTGCTTAGTGCCTCTTGGCGATGACTTTGATCCCTGTCGGTTGTGGTAGGAAGCTACCAGCCGGGGATAGCAGAGCGGGGCAGCCGCTTCTATCCTGGCATCACGGGTAGGGAGCTACCAGCCGGAGTTCTTACCGAGCAGGGTAGCTGCTCGGTTGCCTCTTGCGAAGGCTTTGATCCTTCAGGACGGGGACCGAGCAGGGTTACCGCTCAGTGCCTCTTGGCGAGGACTTTGATCCCTGTCGGTTGTGGTAGGAAGCTACCAGCCGGGGATAGCCGAGCGAGGGCCCGACTGCCTCTGGGAGGACTTTGGTCCTTGGCGCGGGAAGAGCTATAAGGCTATAAGAAGCCTACCGAGGACCCTTGGCTGGGCAGGGTTACTGTCCGGTGCCTTTTGGCGAGGGCTTTTGTCTTGAAAGATAGCCGAGCGAGGGAACCTCGGGCTCGACCGCCTCTGGGAGGGCTTTTTGATCCCCGGCGTTGCGGCCGGGAAGCTGCTCGCTGGGGATAGCCGAGCGAGGGAACCTCGGGCACGACCGTCTCTGGGAGGGCTTTTTGATCCCCGGCGTTGTGGCAGGGAAGCTGCCCGCTGGGGATGGCCGAGCGAGGGGACCTCGGGCTCGACCGCCTCTGGGAGGGCTTTTTGATCCCCGGCATTGCGGCCGGGAAGCTGCTCGCTTGGGATAGCCGAGCGAGGGAACCTCGGGCACGACCGCTTCTGGGAGGGCTTTTTGATCCCGGTGTTGCGGCAGGGGAGCTGCCAGCTGGGGACGACCGAGCAGGGATGCTGCTGGGCTGCATCTTGTTGTGGTTATCCCGACCGTTCAGCTGCAGGTGCGGGGAATGGGAACGGTCGGGGCAACGGCGCGCGTAGCTAGCTTATTGAATGCGGGAGAAGGCGAAGCGCTAGGGGCGCGTCGCTTCGATTCCACCGGAGAAGGCTCGATGGCCACCGCGTAGCAGCGACTCCCTGGGCGAAGGCGTGCGACGGTTGGGCTGCGCAGTGGGCTATATAAGGCAGAAGGAGCACTGGTCCTTTCATCCTTCATAAACAGGCCGCCGAGAATGCAGGACTTCCCGTTCACCATCCCCGACATCGTTCACTTTAAAGACGTGTACCTCTATGACCCGTACTGCACTGAGGACACGGTGCAGCTGGTCTACGGGAGCATCGAGGACCATTTTGGCCGGCTGCTCCCCCAACGCTCCTCCCTGCTGCAGCTGCTGATGTACTCCATCTGGAGAGCATCGCCGGGGCTTTACAACCCGTTGTCTGAGCTGCTCTTTGACGAGGCCATGGGTAAGCTGCGGTCTTTGAGGCGCTTCGGCTTAATCTCCGCCAACCGGCTGGCCCGCTCAGAAGCGCTCGTCCGCGAATGCTACGAGCTGAGGCTTGGGGCCGGTGCCCGCGGGGGGAACCGGGGACAGCGGCTGGAACTGGCGAGGCCCCGTTTGGCGGAGATTTTTACCGAGTACCACGAGCAGTGCTCGCTGCACCCCCTTCCCCCACTATTGTAATTTTCTTTTCTTTTTGCATGTACGGTTGAGGAGCCCATAATACCCTTTGAATAAACAAAGCTTTTCCTTTTCGCAATGCTCCATTGATCTTTATTAAATTAACAATAGATCCTAGAAAGAATTTACATTGCTTTAAAAGAAAGGTACAGGCTAGAAGATGACTTTATCGGCTGGGGCCAAGCCCCCTGAAGGGCTATCTGTCCCCGCTCTTGGTATAGGGCATGAGGCTCCTTGAGCTCCGGGCTGGCCGCCCGCTGAGGAAAGCATGATCTGGCCGATGGTCATGTCGGTGGGAGGGCGATGCTGTTCCTGCTCGCGGTCGGTCTGTCGTTTGTCCCTCAGGTAGGCGGCGAGGTGCCCGGACCGGATGAGCTCTTTGATGTAGTACCTCAGCCGTTTGTAGTCTTCCGTGGCGTAGCCCAGTACCCGGTGGAAAGCGCAGTAGGGGCCCCGGGTTCGCTTTGCGGCCTGACGCGGGACCAGAGGAAACTTGAAGAACCCCTCGTTCTGGGCCTCCTCCAACAACACCGCGAGGGAGACGTTGAGGGGGGTATACTCCTGGAACTTCAGGTGGTAGGGCTGCTGACGCTCCGGCCTCTCCTCCCAAGCCCTCTTCTTCTGGTCGGGCCGTTCTGCCCGGGGAAGGTTAGCATTCACCTCGGATTCCAGCTGGACCTCGCGCTCGGTCCATGCCTTGACCTCGGCCATGGTCTTTGATTGCGCCAACGCGAAGGAGCGCAACCATTCCTTGTGCCTCAGACCAGATCTGAGCGCCGTTATGACGGTTTCGTCTCGGTGCTCGGGCACCTCGAGAAGGGTGTTGTAGAAATGGGTAATGTATGCCTTAAACGTTTCCTTGTCCCTACTCTTAACTGTGAAGAGGTAGTCGACCGTGCGCTTCTGTCGACGGTTCCCCACGAAATGGCCGAGGAACTGAGTGGCCAGCTCGTCGAAGGTCGAAATCGAGCGGGGCTCGAGCCCCCGGAACCAGTCCCGAACTGCACGGATGAGGGTGGCCGGGAAGGCTCTGCACTGGGCGGCGTCGGAATGATCCTGGAAGCTCATCCCCACACTACAACAAGACAATGCTTTTCTATTTGCGTGTAGCGAGTTTCGTAGTCGAGGAGGGTTTGACTATAACTATATAAGTCAATTGCCCCCGGTGAAAGCGTCCAAGTGGTCCTTCGGGTCGGTTTTCCCGTCAAACAGAGAGACCTTTGGGGGCTTGTTGCGCGAGGAGACGTGGGCGGCGAGCAGTTCCTCGGTGAACGGCTTCGTGAGCGAGTCGGAGGCGTACTTAGCTCCGTCGCTCGAGAGGTGAGCCCCTCGGAGCATGCCCTCAATCTTCTTCTCGAGGGCGTCGAGCCGACCGTGGTACCCCGAGGAATCGGCGCCTCGGGATCTCTGGCCCGCGCTTTGGGCGTCCTGCGTCTGGGAGCGCCTCCGGTTCTTCTCAATGAGGTTCCTCAGGTCCCGGAGTGAGGTAGCTCTTGAGCCGCCTGGGCGGACCTCTTCTGTGCGGCCCCGCCGATGGTGGTGGGGTCGACCATGCCCGTGGACAGACGAGGTGACTGACATCTCCTTAGGGGGATAGGGGTCAAGAGAAGGCTCGAGGCGAGGCGCCCTGGCGGCGGATCTCGATGTCGAGCCCTGGGACGCCCAGCGGGCCCCAGGGAGCACCGGTTCGAGAGGTCGGCGGCCAGGGGACGCGGCCCGTTGGTGATCGGCCGTCCAGACAGGGACAGAGCCTTCTGGAGGCGGTGGAACGACGATTGGGGCCCGGGTGCGGCCGTTTGGACGCGGACGAGGGCCTCCACGAGAGATTGCAGGCGATCTATCTGGCCTGCGAGGGCGTTGATGACCGTCATGGGAGGAGGTCCATCCCCGCCTTCAGTGAGCGGGAGACGGCGGCTGGTACCGGGATCCCCAGGATGGTCGTCTGTTATGAGGGTGGAGATAGGAAGGCCAACTTTGTATTTTGCGGAGTTATGTTCCCACAGACGGCGCCAACTGATAGAGTCCTTTTTGGACCTCCGTCAGATGTTGTCTTCCGTGATCTCACGGTGGACTTAGTTGAATATCTTCCTTCGCGTGCGGGTCTCAATGGGTTTTTGGAAGAAGAGGTGAGGTGAGGGAGGTGTTGCCGAGTACCTGCAAAGAAGTCCCGGGATGGTTTGGTACCACCAAGGATCCATCGACGCTCAAGTTAGTGCTGAGTTCCGAGCAGAGTAACGGCTTAAAAGTGTAGAAAAAAGCTTACTTGACCCCTCTGTGATGGGGGTTTATATAGTGGCGGCAGCACGCAGCAGCAGGCGCGAGAATCTCGCCGGCAGTTACGCTCCCGACGTCACGCCCGCGTAAAGAGCGGATCGCCCGTTAATGGGGATCGTGATGGCGTGGAACGTGCGATGTTGCTGGCGGAGAATCTGCGCGTGGCAAGATTCGCGGAGCGACGGTTACGCCTGTGAGTGGTGGAGTTGGTCGGTCGGAGGACTGAAAAGGATGGCCTCGGCCGGGGAGCTCGGGGACGAGCGATAGGGCCGAGGAGTCTTGGTCCTGTGGCAGCTCGGGGCGAGCTGAGAGGCCGATGAGGCCAATTTTCAGGGGGCTCTGAGGAGTGCCAGCTCGCGCTTACAGGTCGGGTACAGGGGTGGCCTGGTCGGCCCCTATGAGACTTTTCTTCTGAGTTCTGGGACGCGTCATTTGCCACGTGTCCTGATCTTGGGGATTGCCAATATCGAGCACCATCAACATGTAACCAAAGCATGGAATGTGATAATCATTAGGCTCATCTGGAAAACTAATATATAATCTCCATTATAAGAGCTGTAGGAAAAAGAGATGTTGGGGCTGAGTTTCTTGGTTTCGCATTTTCTATTGAACACACCCACAAGCTTTAGGGGGAATAGTTTGATATGGGTTGTTGGAAGAAGAACAGGGTTGAAATATAGGATGAAGTATATAGTTTCCTTAAAAGGATATGGACCTAGAAAAAAGATTCCACTGATTCAGCTATGCACCATCTCAACTATACGTTCTAAACGTGAGGAATCAGATATAAGAATCTGGAAGTTGATGCAGACAATTTTTATACCTTTAAGGATAAATAAAATTAAATATGTTAATCGCTCTATATGGACTAGAGCTAGGAGTATGGTTCTGAATTGAAGCAAATGGTGAAATCGGGTCTAGCTAGGAAGTCTGCTCCGATCAAGAAGGATTAACATTGGTTGGTTTTAAGGGGTTCATGCAAATACGAAGATTAAAGGGATACATGAGATTGTGTGGGATACATAAAACCCTTCAATAAATAGGGACATAGATTGACACAAACATTGGTTAGTTTCTTCCCTTTAAACAGAGCTATTATCATAATTGTCTTTGATGTCTCTCTATCTTACTCTATCTCTCCTATTCATTACTTGTGTCGGTCAAGGATAAATCAGTCTAGTTTTGATCATGGCTGAAAGAAAATTCCGTTTTGCTTTACTTCGAATTAACTTGTTTGACCATTAGTGCCACCTTCTTCCTCAAATTTTTGGGTATGAGATCTCGATAACGTGAAATTGTGTTTGAAGTCGGGTAATTAGAAGTAGACGAAAACCAGGGGTAGGTATAGTGTTAAACCAAAAGGGTAAACAAGTCTGTGGATAGGTTGCTAACATGAAAATAATTCTGAACACATAATTGAGGGACTTTCAAGAAAATAGCGATACTTCTGGGGCTAATATGAAGTGCCTCCAGTAACTAAGGGGAGTCACTGTTCACCCGCGGTGACCCCACCCCTAATCTATTAAAACCCTAACAACAAGCTCAATCTCTCGCCCTCAGCCTCCGATTCAAGAAACCCTAAGAGACCCAAGCTCAAGAAGAAGAAGGAAGAAGCGATGAAGCCATCGCCGTCCTCCCTGTACCAAGAGATCGAAGAGCAGGGAGGAGTCGCCGCCGTTGGCATGGACCTCGACGACGCCGACCCCCTCGACTTCCTCAACGAGCTGGACAGGCCGCCGCTCGACGCCGACTTCTTCAACTCCTTCGAGGACGATTTCGACGATGCCGACATCAACTGAGATCGATCTGTAGAAAAAGACGGTATATTTTGCATTCCTTTTCTCCGTTCTAGGGTTTCTATGTGAAATTTAGGGCTTTATTTCTTCAAAATCTTTGATGGATGGATGTTAATAATAATATGGTTCATAACTTTGCTTTTGTTAGTGGAAAATTCGAAATCTAACCTTGATATGCTTATTCCTTCTGCTGCTTTGTATGTATTTGTGCATCTCCTGAACCTCGAACCTTGAGTAGGTGTTTATTTTAATTTCTCGACGTTCTTGCATTTGCTTCTGCGGGCTTCCAAATTTGCAATTAGTATTAGCTACTAAGTGATTAGTTGTTGTGGTAATTCCGTGCATTGGAATAATAATGGAGCATATAAGCTTGAGTTAATTGACTATAACAGATCAATTTTGTATATTATAGATTGAAGAATGAATCTTATCGTCCAAAGAAGAATACCTTATCTGTTCCTTTTTTCCTGGTCTATGGTTTCAGTGGAGTGTTAGGTCTTTTGATGAAGTCTATGATGGATTGATGTTAATGTATTCCATACCTTTGTTTTTGTTAGGGAAATTACCAACTTAATTGAAAATTTCATAATCGAAATGTTTCTATGACTGATCATGTCATGCTAATGGCATTATAGTGAGTTAGAATTGTGAGTGTTATTAATTAGTGCATATATTGACCTTCTCGTTGGCGGTTATCTTAATCATTTGCATACATGTTTTCGGCTAGCAACCACTTACAGATAGTGTTTAATGAGCCACCTAGGCATGCATAATGCATAAATTACGTGAGTGTAGGGTGTTTTTCGTCATCCCATTGAGATGGGAATACGTGTGCGGTTGTCAGGCGTACTACAGATTCCCCCGCCTAGGGTAGGCCGGGGTCTATTGATTGTGGGGATCCGAATCTCCGGCAGCCGCGGACTAAGCTGCCGTTAATTACCCCTCGCCTTTGGAGCGAGAGAACCTTCGATTGACGGGTTAAACTGGTCATGTGAACTCACTGTGCAGTGTACGTGTGTTTTGTTTTGGAGGGGGGCTTGGATATATCGGGAGCCACGCAGAGTTTTTACGGGGGTCCCGCTACCCGGATAACGGGCTGGGGGTCAAGGGGGCTAGCAGCCCCCTTGCGGGGTGGGGGGCAGCGTCCCGGCCTAAATATTATTTAGGAGGGACAGTGTTGAGTGTGTATATATATATACATGTATACATATATAAAAAAAGGAAGAAGCGTCCAAAGGACGCGTGGGGCAAGCGTCTTGAGCACTGTGCGCTTAGGCGCTAGCGCACCATGTGTCGGCACGTGGGTGGTTGGCGCTTGAGCGCTAGAGCGCTAGGTGCTTGAGCGCTGGCGCGCCACGTGTCGGCACATGGGCGCTTAGCGTTTGAGCGCTGGGCGCTCGAGCGCCACGTGGGCGCTGAGCGCTTGAGCGCAAGGCTCTCGGGCGCTTGGGCGCCGGTGCGAAAGAGGGGATTTTTAGCCCCAGAAATGGGATTTAAAATCCCGAAAGAGGATTTAGGGTGGAGTTAAACTCCTAAGCTGTTTTGGAGTTGATGAAAGGGGTTCTTCTTTGGAGCCCTGGGTCTTCCCAAAAATGGGGTTTTCGGAGATGAGCCTCCTTCTTCCTCCTCTGTTGGCAGGATCTTGAAGATCAAGAGATGTGAGATTTTAAAAATCTTTTCTTTTTGAGATCTAATGGAAGATCTGAGTTCCCCTTTATGGGTTTTGTGGTGAAAAACTATTTAGTTTTATAAAATTAAGAGTAAAACTCTTGATTTAATTCAAAAGAAAGAAGAAGGTTTTAGAACCTTGAGGAAGGAGAGATCTCAGATCTAAATTTTTTTTGGAGAGAGAAAAAATTGTTGGGATATTTTCATTATCCTTGCCTTTATAGGCTTACACTTTACACAGCCCCTTGGGCTTCACAAAATGGCATTTTGCCTATCTCATGGCTCATGTGCCATTTCTTTTTGCACATAAGCCATGGGCTTTACAAAAATTTGGCTTTATGCCCATTTCATTCGTAAAATAAAAGAAATACAATAAAATTATTTATTACAAATTTTTTTATCTTGGCATGGGGGGAGGTCGGCCGCTTCATGTTCGGATTCGACCCGGGCATGGGCCCACTTGATCTGGGCTTGGGCCCACTTGGCTTGGGGTTGACTTTGATTTTGACTTGGTCAACCGGGGTGTAAATTTTTACCCCAACAAATTGCCCCCATCAATAAATGCACACCACACGGGTCGTGTGCATAAAATTGATGGATCTTCTTTCACGTGGAGGCGACTTGATTTGGTTCCCGCTTTTGGGAAGCTGGCACTGCCCTTTTTACGACATGGACGGTCGATTCTGCCCTTTTTGCGACTTGGACGGTTTCTGCCCTTTTTGCGACTTGGACGGTCGGTGCTGCCATTTTAGCAACGTGGACGGTTGGTTCTGCCCTTTTTGCGACTTGGACGGTCGGTGCTGCCCTTTTAGCGACGTGGACGGTCGGTTCTGCCCTTTTTGCGACTTGGACGGTCGGTGCTGCCCTTTTAGCGACGTGGACGGTCGGTTCTGCCCTTTTAGCGACCTGGACGGTCGGTGCTGCCCTTTTAGGGACGTGGACGGTCGGTTCTGCCCTTTTTGCGACTTGGACGGTCGGTTCTGCCCTTTTAGCGATGTGGGTGCTGATCTGACTTGCTCCGCTTCTTGCGGTGTTAGGGTTGAAGTTGACTTGCTGATTCAATGTGATTTGGGTCGACATCAGCACCGCTGCGCTGGAATATGGTACCAGGAGCGAATCATTATTTGTCATGACAGGATTTGGGGATTTTGGTTTTGGTTTGGCATCAGTACCGCTACACTGGAATATGGTACCATGAGCGAATCATTATTTGCCGTGAGGGAATTTCCCTCATTTCCAGTTTAACGACTTAGGGGTCATCTATTCCCAGTTTAAAGACTTAGGGGTCTATTGGATTGGAGTTTTGGGATTTTGGGGTTAGGATAGGCATCAGCGTTGCTAACACTAAAGCACACGTGCCAGCAATTCATCACTTGCCTTTTCCTGTTGGGGAGCGATGGCTTAGGAGACAGGTTTAGATCCCTATCACCTAAGGCTTTTCAATTTTATGGGCCGTGAGGGTCCCATAAAAGCATTTTCTCCCTACGAGTCGTAAGGATCCCGCAGGTGTATTTTCTCCTTAGGAGTCGTGGGGACTTCTAAGTGTGTTTTTCCCTTCTCGAGTCGTAAGGACCCCACAAAGGTTCTCTTCATGTATTGTGAGGACACATGAGTGGGTCTTCTCGATGGAGCATAATTCCAAGAGCGGAGACCGGCCGCGTAACTGGTGATTGCGGTGGGGCATGGGTATGATGAGAATTATTTGAGCCCGTGGATTGTATACGGTAGTCAACTTGGGGACCAACCGTAGGGCTGGGAGAATTTTGAGAAATTGGATTTTGGTTGGCGTCTGCACCGCTGCACTGGAATGTCATACCAGGAGCGACTCATCATTCGCCGTTTGGGGACTTGGGATTTGGATCTTGTTTGGCATCAGCATTGCTGCACTGGAATAATTCCAGGAGCAACTCATTATTTGCCTCGGGAGGACTTGGGATTTGGTTTTTTGGGTCGGCATCAACACCGCTAACACTGAAGCGTAACGCCAGGAGCGACTCATCATTTGTCATGTCCCGTTGGGGAGCGATGACTTAGGAGACAGGTTTAGATCCCTATCACCTAAGGCTTTTCAATTTTATGAGTCGTGAGGGTCCCATAAAAGTATTTTCTTCTTACGAGTCGTAAGGATCCCGCAGGTGTATGTTCTCCTTAGGAATCGTGAGGATTCCTAAGTGTGTTGCCCCTTCGTGAGTCGTAAGGATCTCGCGCAGAGATTTTCTCCTCACAAGGTCGAGAAGACTTTGTGAGTGTATTTCATCTCCTTTCACAAGTTTGCGCCCTTTCGGGTTTTCACAAACTCGCCGGTAGTCCTGCTGTTTTTACTCACGGAGCCTTTTCGGGTTTTCATCCGTGCCCGTTTTGCTTGTGGATATACCTTTATTTTTTGCCGCTGGTGGGACTTTAAAAGTAGTCTCACCGGCAGGATTTGGGAGAGATAGGGGTCGTTTAAGCTGATCCAGACCGTAGGGCTGGTGTGCTCAATTCGCCTACGACTTGGAGCATTCCCACGTATTTCTTGAGATATCGGCCATTGATGGGTGGCATGGGCCTTTCTCCCTCAGCACTTATTAGTTGGTAGGATCCCCCGTCGAACACTTTCTCGATGACGTACGGTCCTTCCCAGTTTGGTTCGAATTTTCCCTTGGCATGTCGATTGGGGATGATCGGTCTTTTGAGGACCAACACCAATTCGCCTTTCTTGAAACCGCGGAGACGGGTTATCTTGTCATAGGCCCGTGACATTTGGGATCGGTATAGCTCCAGATTTTGCTGCACCGCGAGCCTCTTTTCTTCGAGGGCGTCGAGCTCTTCAAGCCGAAGGAGCACGTTTTCCTCCTTCGTCAACTCGTGCTGAACGACCATTTTTAAGCTTGGAACTTCGACTTCGAGGGGGAGGACCGTCTCCACTCCGAAGAGCAATGAGTATGGAGTGGACTGAGTTGGAGTACGTTGTGGTACGATATGCCCACAACACCTCGTGAAGTTTGAGATTCCAGTCTCTCTTGTTGGCTGAAGCATTTTTCCTCAGGAGCTTGCATAGAGTCTTATTAAGGCTTCGGCTAGTCCGTTGGCTCTTGGATTATAGATGGAGGAATATCTCCAGTCTATCTTGTGCTGAGTCGTGAACCTTGAGACTTTGAAGCTCTTGAAAGAAGGCCCGTTGTCAGAAATGATTATTCTTGGTGTACCGAAACGGTATAGAATATTATGCTGGAAGAATGTCAGAATATCTTCCGTCTTGACCTCTTTTAGCGGGACAGCTTCAGTCCATCTGGAGAAGTAGTCTGTTGCGGCCAGTATGAACCGGTGACCTCTAGATGACGGAGGGTCAATTGGGCCAACTATGTCGGTTCCCCAGACTTCGAAGGGCCACGACGCCACCGTAGGATGCAATGGATTGGGATGCTTGTGAATAAAATCACCGTGAATTTGGCAGATATTACATTTCTTTGCATGCTCTCCGCAATCCCGTATCATGGTGGGCCAGTAATGCCTAAGCCGTTTAATTTGCAGTCGCATCTTGGGGCCAGATTGGTGAGCACCACAAACGCCTGAGTGAACTTTCATGACTTTTTGGGCTTCGGCCGATGACATGCACCTGAGCCAGAGTTGGTCATATGACCTGCGGTATAGCGTGTCATTTACAAACACGTATCGGAGAGCTCTCTTCTTCGGCTAAACCCTCGCAGACTTTCCTTCGGGCAGCTTGTCGTATCGGAAGGGTTCTCTCCAATCGGGTTCGTCTTGAACGATCGAAGCTTCTTCGGCGGGACTGCTCTTCTGTTCCGCGCTTTCCTCTTCTCGTAGAGAGACAGGGGGTAGAATTTGCCGGCTCTTGACTGTGATCAGAATTTCGTCCATGTCAGGATCAGCCAGCTCCTTGGCTAAGCGAGCGAGTACGTCAGCCTTTCCGTTCAACGCTCTAGGGACTCTCGTTAGTTCAATGTGAGTGAACTGTTTCATGAGTTCCACCACCTGACTTCTGTACCGAGCTAACTCGGGTTTGTATATCTTATAGTCGCCGCTTACTTGGTTGACGACAAGCTGAGAGTCACCGTAAACCCGTAGCCGAAGGATTTCCATTTCTATGGCGAGCTTCAAACCAGCTATCAGAGCTTCATACTCGGCCTCATTATTTGTGCGAGGCTCGGTGAAAGCAAAAGAACGCCGTAGGGTTCCCATTGATGGCGTGATGAACACCAATCCTATCCCCGCTTTTATCTCCGGGACGTTTGATTTACTGGAGGTCCTTATCGATGAGGCTCCATCGAAGTAGAGCTCCCAACATGGATCGTCATTCTCGAGGTGCAGCACTTGTTCGTCGGGTAGCTCGCAATTGAGTGGTGACTCTTCTGGTATGGGATGAACTGCGAGAAAGTCTGCAAGAGCTTGCCTTTTTACTGCTTTCTGGGGAGTATAAACTATGTTAAACTCTAGTAGCATGACAGCCCATCTTGACATTCTACCGGCTAGGCTTGCTTTGGTCATCAAATGTCTGAGCGGGTCGACCTTGGAGATCAGCATAACCCGATGAGCGAGCAGATAGTGCCTTAGCTTCTTCACAGCAAATATCAGAGCCAGGCATTGCTTTTCGATTGGGGAATAGTTGTGTTCTGCCCCGACTAAAGTTCGACTGAGGTAGTAGAGGGCATTCTCTTTTCCATCCTCGTTGTTCTGGGCAAGGAGCGCACCGCGTGACTCATCTAGCGCGGCAGTATAGAGAATCAGCGGTTTATTTGGAATGGGAGCGGCCAGCACTGGAGGGTGCAACAAGTATTGTTTGATGCTTTCGAACGCTGCTTGACATTTGACATCCCAGATAAAAGGAGCTCCTTTCTTCATGAGCTTTGAGAAGGGCCTACATCTTCCCGATAAATTTGAGATAAACCTCCGTATATAAGCAAGCTTGCCTTGAAAAGATCTTAGCTGTGTTAGGCTCTTTGGAGGGGGCATCTCCGTGATGGCCTTTATCTTTGATGGGTCAACTTTGATCCCTCGATGTCGGACTATGAAGACTAGGAATTTTCCCGATGACACGCCAAAAGCGCACTTTAAAGGATTCATCTTCAGTTCGTATTCCCTCTGGTGAGAACGGTCCTAAGATCTTGGAGGTGGTCGGCCTTGGCTTTAGTTTTGACGACCAGATCATCAATATAGCATTCGACGACTTTATGGATCAGGTCATCAAAGATATTGGTCATTGCCCTTTGATATGTGACACCTGCATTCTTCAGTCCGAACGACATCACCTTGTAGCAGTATATTCCGATCAGGGTTCGAAATGCTGTGTGCTTCTCATCCTCAGGCGACATCTTGATCTGATTATACCCAGACAAGCCATCCATAAAGGTGAACAACTCATAATTTGAAATGTCGTCGACCATCATTTCCATGACCGGTAGCGGAAAGTCGTCTTTAGGACATGCCTTGTTGAAGTCCCTGAAATCGACACAAACTCGGATTTGCCCATTTTTCTTTTTCACTGGGACTATGCATGCGATCCAGTCCGCATATTTTTCCTCCCTGATGAAGCCGGTATCGATGAGTTTTCTTGGTTTCCTCGATGACCTTTTCTTCCAACTCCCTTCTCATTCTTCGAGGAGCTTGTTTGACTGGCTCAGCATCAGGAGATATAGCCAGCTTATGCACGGCTACTTCAGGGGAAAGGCCAGGCATTTCTTTGTACGTCCACACGAAGCAGTCGACGAACTCGTGCAGCAGGGCGATTATCTGCGCTTTCATTTCTTCTGACAAGAGCGAGCTGATGTAGGTCGGCCTTGGATTATCGGGCGTTCCTAAGTCAATCTCGGTTAGCTCGTCAACGGTTGCTTATCCGCCATCTTCGAGCTCTTGAGGAGCTTCTTCTGGCTCGGCTATCTCGTCATCATCATTTGATCTTTCGCTGGCCTCACCAACATGGATCATGTAGCACGCTTTGGAATCAGGTTGAACGTAGCCTATGCCCCGTCTATCTGGAATTCGTCCATCGATGCGTGCTCGGACCTGGGGTGGATGCCATAGTCCTTCATAAAACTTTGCTTCAGACTCCGTTTGATATAACCGGCATCCGCATTTTTTGAAATATTCCCGCATCTCGGGCGCATAGTATCTGGGATTGAGGACGGCTTTTATGCCTTTCTCATATGGAAGGCACGCGACAGACAAATCGTCCTGGTGCACAACGGGGTTTGACCCATAAAACAGGATGCCTTTCTGTCCATTTTTCCTTCCGGGGACGTAGAAAGTTTTCAGCTGGTCCACTGTAGAGACCGACAATGCATCGAGCTCTTTGCACATCTGCTCCGGTACCCTTGTGACGACTAGGGACCCTTCCACAATTTCAAAGGTCTCTCGTAGTTTCGCTTGTTGCATGGGGGTCCAATCTGCACCGCTGTTGCACGGCAGGTCCTCTTCCTCCGATTCTCCAGTGTCGCTGCCAAGATGAGGGCGGACTTTGCTGCTAGATGGGCCTTCCGTATCGGATTCGTCCGTATCACTACCGAAACGAGGGCGAGTTTTACGGAAGGACGGACTTCCAGCGTTGGACTCATCAGTGTCACTACCGAAACGCGGGCGCACTTGGGCATTTTTGCTTTTGAAAGTGACAGCCAGCTCAGATTTGCTTTTGAGTCTTGGGGCCACTCTATCCTCAGTCAGTTGTGGCTTAGCATTTTGGTGGTTCATAAAGTATTGAGAATCTTCATATCGGACTTCATGCACACCGAACGGCTGTATGTCTCCGTCAATGCGTCTTTCTTCGCTATTTTTAGTATATTTCATGCATTGATGGAGAGTTGACGGAACGATGCCGTAATCGTGGAGCAATGGCCGTCCCAAGAGAACTTTATAAGACGTATCGGCGTCGATCACGTATATCTTAGCTTCAGTTTGCAGATCCCCGAATTTGATTGGCAAAGCTATAGATCCCAGAACTTTCTGGCAGTTCTGATTGAAGCCTTGAATAACAATCCTTTCCCTTGACAGGTGTCGGACGTCCATTGACAAACTCTTCAGTGTCTGCAAGTTCATGATATTTACTGAGGACCCCGGATCAATCAATATGCGATTAATCCGATCTCCGTCGCTGTACCCGGTCACGTAAAGCGGCCGATTATGCTCAGCCGTTCCCAGTAGCAAGTCTTCATCAAACGTGACTGCGGCGGCTTGCAAAGCGTACTGAGCTTCTTTCATATTAATTTCCGCAAAGCGAGCCTGATACCGCTCAGGATTTTGTAGAGCATGAATGAGAACATCTCTAAGCTCTTGAGATAGAACCAAGGCATCATAGACGCTAAGGAGAGACGAAAGCTTTCGGAGGTGAGCCAAGACATTATAGTCTACTGGGGAAGGACTCGAATCTTCACGAGCAAATTCTCTGATATCTTCATTAGCGACTTCTTTTTCCTTCCCTTTTGGGGCGTTGCCCTGATTTGACAGTAGTGGCCTGCCGCTTCTGAGCTGGATTTGGTTGGCCTTTGTGGCGAGCTCCTCGTCCTCTTCAGGAAAACAGAGCTCCTCCTCAGAGTCGCTGCCAAGATGGATGGCGTAGCAGGTCACTACTGGGATCTCTTCATTAGAGTGTTCTTCTAACTCTTCCAGAATTTCAGCCGCTCGTACATGGAGGAACTCCTTCAATTGAATCAGAGTTCTTTCCTTTTGTTCATATTCTTCGAGGGAATCGATATATATTTGGATGGTCGACATCTCTGGGGACTCCTTTTCGCGCCGAGCTGCACTTTTCTTCTTCTTGAGCTTTTTGGACTGAGCCTGATGGAGCCGCATTGATAGCTGGCATGGTAGGCCTTTTCTGCCCTTCCCATTCCGTGCTGGGCTCTTTCCGAAGTAGCTTTATCATCTTCTTCATCTTATTAGATATGTGCGTACTCCACGGAGGCTGCGGTGGGTCCGTTTCATCTCTCAGGGTAGCGGGTTCGGCTGTCTGCTCCCAGAAGGCTTCAGTTTTTGTCTGTATAAAGTTGGTGGTTGCAACTTGATTGTTCACCAACACACTTTTGGACAGCTCGATCTCTCCAGCCTTGTACTGCTTCTCGACCCAGTCCTTGAAGATATAGCAATCCTCGATCGCATGGCTCACTACTCGGTGGTACGGGCAATACAGGGGATTGTCGATCATTTTTGCTTCTTGGGGTCTTTTCGACTCTGGCAATTGTAGGCCGTTGTTCAAGGCATCTTTAAATATCTTGCGGACCTTGTCCCTTCTGAAAGAGTAAACCTTGTTCTTTTTCTCCTCAAGGGAAGGTCCATCTCCTCCCAGCAATGGCTTTCGAGACCGGTTGGTTTTGGATTCGCCGGCCCTTCGTTTTCCTTCATTGTCGGACGCATTGAAGACATTGGTACTGCTGGAACTCCCGCTTCTACGGTTGTCGTCACGTTTGCTTTTCCAAGTCTTGTCTCTCTGAGAGTCCGGCGGGGACTCTTGCTTTGAGCGTTCCAGCATTTGGACTTTTTTTGTTAGCTTCTGAAATGTCTTGAGGCCCGCTGTACACAAGAATGGGACCATCCAATTGCTGAGGTTCCCAATGAGAATGCTGACGGACTGTCCTGCTCCAGCGGCGGTTCGCACTTGATCGTGAGATTACGCCATCGGGCGATAAAGTCGGTGCTGCTTTCATTCTTCCCCGGCTTGGTCCTCACAAGGTCGGCAATGGGGATTTTATCACTGACACTCATGAACTTTTGCTGAAATAGCGACTTCATTTGGGCAAAGGTAATGACGGACCCGTCTGGTATGCTCGCGTACCAGTCGAAGGCGACACCGGTCAGGCTGTTGACAAACTGACGAAGGAGCGCGTCATTGCCTCCTGTATTTCCGCACGAGGCTTTGAAGTGGACGACGTGCTGATTTGCATTTTCCGTCCCGTCAAATCTTCCGAACTTAGGAATGACGTAGCCGCTCGGGAACTCGATCAGATCGTACTGTGCGGGATATGGCTGCCCACTACTGCCGATTTCTTTCTGAGCTTCAGCTTCAGCCACCAATGTTTTAACTTTGCTGGTGACCAAATCCATTATCCGATCTTGTGTTAGCGGGATAGTACTATCTGGGGCCAAGGCGTCCTCAGAAGCGGAATGTGGTCGGCTTTCGTGCTGCTCGACCAGTCTTGGATCCAAAGGAACAGGCATTGGCTGCTTCGGATTGTCATCACCCGGCTGATTAGTAGCGACTTGTGCTTGATTGGGAGGCGCTCGAGCAATTTGAGCTGTAAGCTGCATCACAACGTTTGTTAAGTCGTCAATCTTCGAATAGAGCTTGGCCATCTCTTTATCTTTGCTCCTGAGCTGCTTTCGAAGCTCTTGAAGCAGCTCTTGCTCCGCGGTCCTGGGGCGGAAAGTCGGCTCTTCCTCGCTGTCCGAGCTCGACTCTGCATGGACCGAGGGGTCTTTCTGCCTATCTTCCTCCCTGAGGGGGTTTTCATCATCCGGCGGATGCGGCTGTTCTTGGGAAGCGACAACCACATTGAAGCCAGATTGGCATGGGATGTGGTGGCCCCCTCCTTGCTTTTGCTGCGAAGGTTGTCGCTGGGGCGCCCGCCCGCCAGCCATATAGACCGTATGGATAATATATCCGGCCGTCTTTTTATCATCAGCGGCTGATTTCACAGATCACTGTCTTGACCCCCTGTTTTGGTAGCGGGCAGTCGATTGAAGGCGGCTGGCCTGACTACGTTCTTGAATGGTGCTGGCGTTTCTTTTCTGGGTTTGCCTCGCTTCTTTCGTGCGGTACAGAGTGCCTGATAAACTCTTGAAGAGACGGTGTCATACTTTTTCTGTTGGGGCCGGGACACGTCTCTTTGTAGCGACGTTCGGACCGCTGTCTTCTTGATTCTGGCGGTCATGGCATTTCTCTGAACCCACTTCAGAGGTTCGAAGGAATTGCTGATTTTTACGGCCGACTCAGCCGTCGTCACAGAGTAACCCTGTTCTTGGAACTTCACAAGATTCCACTTGGCCGAAGCCTTGGCCCTCTTGTTGGCTCGATACCTGAGCCGCTTCTGCCTTAACTTTTCTGTTCTAAGCACTTGGCAGACTTCGGCTCTTTGGGAAGACGCCGTAGACCGGGCGATGGAGGATTTTGGAGATACGCTCGATTGTGCATTTGTTGGAGTCATCGCCTGAGCTCGTCCGCAACATTTAATGTTGCCCTTTGTACCGGAAGTCTTGCCTCCAGCTGGAGCGCCAGAGAGTCGTTCAGACACCGTTTTAAGCTTCGGTTGTGGTGCCTTAGCGATCACAACATTCGGCCTCTTGCCCCTTGAGACCGGCTTGGCCACCTGTTTTGCCGGGATTTCTGCCAGATGTGCGCTTCCGGCAGAGTAGATGATGACGGAGCCAAACTGGCGGGGCAGTTCCTCCCATTGTCGACTGAGGCTTGCAGGGAGAACCACACGAGTATTGATCTTGACCACGTACGAGATCGGGGTCGCATTGGAAGCTGAATTCGTCTTGGGAGACATTGTCATTGAAAGTTGATTGCTGCACGGAAAAAAAAATATCATTTCAGTATAGACAATCGATATGTATATATTAATTGAGTTCGCATGAACGTTTAACCCGAAATATGGGAGGATAGATAGGTCCCACCAGGCGTGCCAGAATACATATGGTGTTTTTCGTCACCCCATTGAGATGAGAATACACGTGTGCTTGTCAGGCGTACTACAGATTTTCCCTGCCTAGGGTTGGCCGAGGTCTATTGATTGTGAGGATCCGAATCTCCGGCAGCCGCGGACTAAGCTGCCGTTAATTACCCCGCGCCTTTGGAGCGAGGGAACTTTCGATTGACGGGTTAAACTGGTTATGCGAACTCAATGTGCAGTGTACGCGTGTTTTGTTTTGGAGGGGGGCTTGGATATATCGGGAGCCACGCAGAGTTTTTACGGAGGTCCCGCTACCCGGATAGCGGGCTGGGGGTCAAGGGGGCTAGCAGCCCCCTTACGGGATGCGGGGCAGCGTCCCGGCCCAAATTTTTTTTGGGAGTGACAGTGTTGTGGAGTGTGTATCTATATATATATATATACATGTATACATATATATAAAAAAAGGAAGAAGCGCCCAAAGGACGCGTGGGGCCAGCGCTTAGGCGTTAGCGCACCACGTGTCGGCACGTGGGTGCTTGAGCGCTAGGCGCTGGAGCGCTAGCGTGCCACGTGTCGGCACGTGGGCGCTGAGCGCAAGGCGCTCGGGCGCCGGTGCGAAAGAGGGGATTTTTAGCCCTAAAAATGGGATTTAAAATCCCGAAAGAGGATTTAGGGTGGAGTTAAAACTCCTAAGATATCTTGGAGTTGATGAAAGGGGTTCTTCTTTGGAGCCCTGGGTCTTCGAAAATGGGGTTTTCGGAGATGGACCTCCTTCCTCTTCTGTTGGCAGGATCTTGAAGATCAAAAGATGTGAGATTTTAAAAATCTTTTCTTTTTGAGATCTAATGGAAGATCTGAGTTCTCCTTTATGGGTTTTGTGGTGAAAAACTATTTAGTTTTATAAAATGAAGAGTAAAACTCTTGATTTAATTTAAAAGAAAGAAGATTTTAGAACCTTGAGGAAGGAGAGATCTTAGATCTAAATTTTTTTTTGGGGAGAGAAAAATTATTGGGATATTTTCATTATCCTTGCCTTTATAGGCTATACACTTTACACATAGTCTCTTGGGCTTCACAAAATGGCATTTTGCCTATCTCATGGCTCATGTGCTATTTCTTTTTGCACATAAGCCATGGGCTTTACAAAAATTTAGCTTTATGCCCATTTCTCTTACATTCATTCGTAAAATAAAAGAAATACAATAAAATTATTTATTACAAAATTTTTATCTTGGCATGGGGGGAGGCCGGCCGCTTCATGTTCGGACTCGACCCGGGCATGGGCCCACTTGATCTTGGCTTGGGCCCACTTGGCTTCGGGTTGACTTTGATTTTGACTTGGTCAATCGGGGTGTAAATTTTACCCCAACAGTGAGGAACGACCATTTGATTGGATGTGTATGCACGATGCTCTGAACTTACCCGCTATCCAAAATTTAATATCTGAACTTGATATTCACTTAATAAAGGCTTGCTTCTTTCTTTTTCTTTCCGCTGACATATATTCTTTATTTCTTTGGATATATTTTTTGTTTTTGAGTAAATCTAATTATCTTAGTGTATTCATTTTGTTTATATTTATTTATTTTTTATTTCCTTTTTCTTTTTAAACATGTTCTTGCCCCCTTTCATTTTGATCACATTTAACATTTTTTTTGTTTCTTTTCCAAATTTCTTATAATATTCTTACTTTTCTTAATCTTTTTATAATCATTTAATTTTATTTTGTCTTACAAATCTTATGTTATCTTTTTTTGTTTTCCTTTTTAGTTCATATTTTCTATCTATTTTCTTTTTTCATGTTTTTCGTGTTTCTTTATTTCATTCTTTCTTTTAGTTTATTTTTATCTCTTCTATTTAATTCATTTTTTCAGTCACTAATACTCTTATTTTTATTTTCTTCTTTACTCAGATTTTTCTTGTATTTACATTTTTCCTCGTCCATTTTATTTGATTTTCTAAGTTTTTTGTTTTCATATAATTAGACACATTTCTTCTTTTGCAAGGGTATAATATTGGCGAGATCTTTTTTTTTGTGGATATTTCATTTTTGTTTCTGAGTAATACTGCTTAATCTGATCATGCCTAGTCTATTCTTTTGTGTATAATTTTGTATATTGCATTTTCTTTTTCTTTTTCTTTTAAACGTGTTGTTTTTGTCCCCTTTCATTTTGATCACATTTAACATTTCTTGTTTCTTTTCCTATTTTCTTCTAGTGTTCTTAATCTTTTTGTGACAATTTATTTTTATTTTATTTTTAAAAATCTTGCGTTATCTCTTTTTGCTATCCTTTTAAAGTATCTTTATATGCTCATATTTTCTATCTATTTTCCTTTATCGCGTTTTTTATGTTTCTTTATTTCATTCTTTCTTTTAGTATATTTTTATCTCTTTCAATCTAATTCATTTTTTCAGTCACTAATACTCTTATTTTTTTCTTCTTTACCCATAACTTTCTTCGTATTTTCATTTTTCCCATCTATTTTCTTTGATTTGTTAGTTTTTTGATATCACTTAATTACATACATTTCTTCTTTTCCAAGGGTATAATAATGAGATCTTTTTTCCTTTCTTTTTTTAAAAAAATCTTTTTTCCCTTTCATTTTGTTATGCCATGTTTTGTAATGTTTCTTTCTTTCTTCATCCAAGCCTCTTTCTTTTCTCTTTGTTTTATTTTCTTTCCATGACTTTTATATTTTTGTTTTCCTTATACTTTCCGATTATTCTTTTTATTCTCGTCTTTGCCTTTTGTTTTTGTTTTTATTGTTTCTGTCTACTTTTCTATTTTAGCGTTTCTTTCTTCTTTTCTTCCATAATTTCATTCTCATTTGGTTGTTAAGCTTTTGACATTTCTTTCTTACTTTCCTTTTCTTCTATGCTCCTTTCTTTTTTCTTATGCTTATTCGTTTTATATGTTATTTCTCTTTCTTTCTTTCTTCACCTAAGCATCTTCCTATGTTTTTCTTTATGTTTATTTTCTTTCTACGACTTTTATGTGTTTGTTTTCTTCATACTTTTTGATTATTCTTTGTATTCTCACCTTTGCTGTTTTTTTTCATTGTTTCGCTTTTTTTATAATCCTTTTTCCTTCTATTTTTTAATGTTTCTTTCTTCTTTCTTTTAGTAATTTCATTTTTATTAGATTGTCAAGTTTTCGACATTTCCTTCTTTGACTTCTATGCTTTTTTCAATTTTCTTATGCTTATACATTCTTATATTTCGTATCTTTTTTTTTCCAACTCTTATTTACATTTTCATTCTTTAAGTTTTTCTTTGTTTTAATTTAAAATGCACATCTTTTCGATTTTCATTTTTTCCCTCTATCATATGTTTTTTCCTTTTTCTAAAACTTGCTTATGTTTATGTTACTTTCATTACTTTATGTTTTATCTTTCCCTTTTTATTGTTTGTTTTGGTTTTCCTGTCCTTATTCCTTTTTTTTTGGTGCTCTTTTGACATTTCTTCCTGCTTTCCTTTTCATACTATCATTTTTCATTATGTTGTATTTCAAATGTTTTTTCCGTTCTCCTTCCATCCCTATTTCCTTTTCTCATTTCAAATTTACTGTGTTTCTAGTACATTTCTATGGTTTTTTCTTTTGCATTCTAGTCGATTTATTTATTGTTTATATTTGACTGCACGTCACACCCATATCATCACTTATTTTCTTCTTTTTCTAGAACCCATTTATGCTTTGAGCCTTTTCTTTCTAATTTTGTATTTTCATCTGTCATTTATTTTTTTGGTCGAGTTTTTCATTTGTTATCTAATTTTTGCCCCCCCCTCTCCAACCCTCTTCCTTCTGATTTTCTTGTTCCTTTCCTTTCGCATTCTTATTCTATTGCAAGCTATAGTTTTCTCTTCTTTCATCTTTCTAACATTTCTATGTATTTTCACCTTTTTCATATATTTATTTTTTGTTTGTTTTATTTTTCCTTGCCTATGCACACTTTTCTTTCTTACTGGGACGAGATCATCATTCTCGCTATCTCTTTTTTTGTATTTCAACACTTTGATTATGGCTTTAAATGTGAAGTTTGATTGGTTTGGCTATAAATGTATCACCTGCACCTTAAACCCCAAAATTATTGCATCATTTTTTTGTGATATTATTTAATTTTAAACTTATTGGAGATCAATTTAAACATTGCTTTTAAATCATTGTACTTATTGGAGTTCAACTTATTCAAATTCTTTGTTTTCCTTTTTTTTAAATAGAATTTTTTTTACTAATTCAAACTCTTTTATTGGTCCCTGTTTTGGAAAACATTTCGCGAGATGTCAAATTCGACGAACCATACACAAGATGATGAGCCTTATGCTCCAAAAATGACCCACAGTCAAGACACTCAGATAAATTATATGGCAATAACGCCTACTTAATAAGGCCAACTTGTCATGAAAGTTTTTGAGGGCAGGGATTATTAGTGAAGATTTAATATAGAAAATATTTATCGAGCCATAGTTCATAGGTGGTTGCATTATAACTAGTTTCACCATAAATGAAGGACCCATGGCATGTTCCTTGTTCCCCCTTTTTGACCGTTTAAAGTTCTTTCTTCTTGTACGTGCAGTTGACACACAATCAATTCATAGTCCTTTCTTTGATCATGTGCGCCCCCATCTCCCCCCCCCCCGCCCCCCCCCCCAAAAAAAACACACAGAAACCATGATTGTCGATAAACTGGTGAATATGCTTCTGTTTCGCTTTCCCTTGGGAGTTGACCCTTCTGTTTCGCTTTCCCTTGGGATTTGACAAAATTTTCCTCTTTTTGATTTCTTTTCCTTATCAAACCATTATGAACCCAAGCAACCTGTTCCTCTCCTTTGGTGTCCTGAGGTTTCTCTTTTCTTGTTTTTTTAAACCATCAATAATAAGTGCATTAATTCTCGAGATATATGAAATGCAAATTTCTAAGTTTGGGTTTTCTTGGTGCAATTTTTTGTTGAAATTTGTGGTTTTCTTGCTGTCCCTGACCTGACATTAAACCACTCAAACAAGTTAACATGCCCGGTTGGAGACTAAGTCCAATAAAAGTTAAGGCAGTGACTTGAGCAACCGGCTTGATACCATAGATCCTGTAAAAATAGTGGTTAGACAAACTCACAAAGCCACCCATCTTTCTTGTAGCAAGTAACTGGTGTATAACTAAGCCAGTATTGATGATCAATTCATGACATTCATTCTCTTTGTAGAAATTTTGGTAACTCTAGTATGGAGAGAGATAATATCATGTCTACCTAAAGTGTGTTTGGACTAGATATGTGGTTTAGTTTTTATTTTAAATACTTGCAAAAGTGTGGTTTCCTTTGGGTATATTTATTTCATGTCTTATGCATCCTCTCCTGTCCATTAAGGATCAATGTTCAAGAGTGATAACTCCTTAAACTGATGTGCATCAATTTTATAGACGAGTAAGAACTATACAGTTATTGTTTGAACTCCTTGTGCCATTGAAATAAACGTCTGGTTCCTTGACATGTTTGTTTCATTGTTTTATGTTTTATATAAAAATCCGGTGTTTCATATGTTGAGTTTACCTGTAACTGAAAGCGTTAACGGTTAGTGGATTGTCATACAGGGCACAATCCTTTACAGTATAAAACGGAAGGTGGATTGCCACTGAACATCGTAGAGGAGTAGAGGACTCGAAAGCAATTCTAGATTTTAGACAAAGTCTGCGGTTTGCTTGGTTAGCTTTTTGTCCGTATGTTTTTGACAATTTCATCATCATCACTACCTTTCTTTTTAAATAGGACCCCTGGCGATTTTATAATGTGACTAAACCTGCTTATACTCAGCCTGACATTAAAGTGATTAAAAGTCCAAATCCAGCCATTCAATGTGCATGCACAAATACATGTACCATGCTCTATGTAACTGTTTACATGCAAGAGAAGATGCAAGATATGGCATAATGTAGAGAACTTTTACTTTAGCGGCTTAAACACATGATTGACCATGCTGATAGATTCCAGGTGACACCAGCACCATTCACCATGACCTTTTATTAAAAATTTTGTGGATGAATTGAGGTGCATATTTGAGATCTTTTATTATTCATTGCAGGTTGTAAAATGAATATCTCGGTTTTGACTGTATACGGCTGCACGTGTACTTGTGCACAACAAGTCGTAAGCTAATCCTGCTAGACCTCATCCACTTTGATCAACTTTAAGTAAACTCTATTCTTGGCATAGCTTATGGTGATGGTTTGGGTATGTTACTGAAATAGCAAATGAGTTTTATGTTCTTATATTAGATTAGTTTTGCTGTGGCTTATGCACATCATTACGCCGCAGAATCTTGCAATATGTGATTATAACTTGAGTGTCCTCTTCTCTATGTTGTATATGTGCTTTCTAAAGATTTTCTTCTGTTCTATAGCAGGGTTGCAAGTTCATCATATTTTGGATCCAGTCATTATGCATAATATGTTCGCAACTTGTTTTAGCGTGTGGTTGTGCTACAACTTTGATTACTTTCCAATGGAAAGATTAGAAAATAATCTACTAGGTTACGTCTTTCACTGATGGAATTAGTGGAACAATCATCATATTTGCGTAAATGTGACAGAGCTCTTGATGTTTCGAGACAAAATCCTATTGTTTTAATGATAGTTATTGCTTACCTACATCTGTTACTTTGATTTATATTGCTACACAAATAGACAAGATGATTGCCAATGCATTTTATGATCATTGCTTATGCATATGATGATGAAAATACATTTCGGAATGCCGTCCTCTTTTTTGTTTCAAACATTTGCTGCTTTGGTCTCTGTTTAGAAGTCTTGTATTAAAGCGTTCGGTATTCTAATTTGGTCCCCAGAATGTAACGGGGCTTCAAATTTTGTCCTACCCTTGGTGGGATTTTTAAGGCCTGTTTATGTAGTTAGTTATCCGGGCGTTGTGTTATAAATGCCTGTTGGTGGGGATATCCCAGTTGGTAAACAAAGAAGTGTTACATAAATGAATGACAAATAGGCAGCTAATCGTGCCAAAAACTATTGGTCTGCTCAATGTGTTTAATTGCTCAATGGTTGGAGTTAAATTTGTTCATATTTGCCATATTCATGTTTGCTGTCATCGTCAACTTAAAGTAAACTCTATTCTTGGCTAATTGTAATCTTGTAGCTTATTTTGATGGATGATGAATTATACTGGAGAAGAGCTGATGAGTTGAGTATCAGTGGCTTGCTGTGCTTGTGCACATCTTTACCTTCTACACTCTTGCTATGTGGTTATAACCATAGTCACAAATTCGTCGTTCGGGAATAATTCGGCGAGGTCGAAAATTCGGATTCGGAGAATTATTCGGAAAAAATCGGCAGGTATGTAGGAAAGATTCGGTAAGTGTTCGGGAAATGTTCGGGAATGATTTCGAGCAATAAATTAATATATGAGACGCTAGGTTTTGATTTTGTGAATTATTTGCTGTTTTTTGAATATTCGTTGTTTTTTCATATAATTCGCGAATAATTCACGAAATATTCGGCCAGTTCGGCAATGGCGATTAATTCGGAGATTAATTCGTTTGATCAAAAATTCGTGAATTATTCGTGAATTCGGCGAATAATTCGTGAATTATGTGACTGGTTATAACTCAAGTTTCCTTGATGTGCAATATGATTTATCATGAAAAGATTTTTAGTTCTGCAGTAGCAGTGCAAGATCATTATATTATGTCAAAGGAAGTAAATATAGATAAGGTGTTAACTTGTTTTGGGTTATGGTTCTGCTCAAACCTTGATTTCCACTGGAAAATTTTGGTTGAAAGTTATTTACTTAAACGGTTTCTGCCTTCGCTGATGGAAATTCTAGAACGGCCGTTATAATATTGTATTGTGATGGTGGAGTTCTCAATGTTTTGAGGCAAAAGTCTATCGTTATCAACCTTTGAATGATAATTATTGCTTACCTACAATTGTTATTTTCATTGATAACGCTAGTTAACAGACAATTAGATGATTGCCGACACATTTTTGTGCATGCTTGACCGATTCTTGCATTACGATCATTGCCTAGGCATAGGATGATGAACTGTCTGAAACCATCCTGGAGGAAAAACGATCATTGCCTAGGCATAGGATGATGAACTGTCTGATGGGAAAATATCCTAGATGGGGTGAATGAGATTAATCTAACAATATCCACATATTAAAAAATTCTAAACTTTACTTGCATAAGTATCACTATTGAGCTGCTTAACAAAGTATCTAGCGATAATGATAAGATAATGATAAGCAGTAAGCTAACTATAATTGTGAAAAGCATAAGCAAATAGCAAGCAAATAAAAATATTAGCAATTGAGCAAAAGAGCGAGTAAGAAAAAGCAAACTCAAGACAATCGTAAACACATTCTTTTTGTTAGAGAGGTTCAGACATCGATTACGTCTCGGTTCTTAGTTTCCTTTCTTTGGACACTTTTTCATGTTTCTTTAATTCTTCATGTCTTTTCCAAAGACAACACGTTGCGTACTCGCAATCAGAAGAACATGTCGCTCGGCTTCTCTCTATAAGACGATTTCCTGTTTTCTTACAAAAGCATCCAGGAGTCCTCACACAAAAAAGTACACAAAGAATAGTGAAAGAAAATTACTATCCTAAATACTCTAAAAAGAGTCTCTTAAAGCTTAAACTAATACTTCAAGAAGTATGGATGTTTCAATTAAGCTCTTGATGATTTTGAGTGTCGAAAAGATAAACATGATCTAGTTTTTCTCTCACAAGAAAATGAGTATATTCACCCCTAAAAAAATAGCAAAAATCTCAACTCAAAAAGATGTAAAAAAACCCAAGCAAAAACCTAATTTTATCATTCAAAACAAAATTAGCCGTTATGGATGACATCATCAAATCTGACCGTTACCACCGTTACCAGACGTCAGACGCCAAATGTGCAGACGTCTGAATAAGGAGATGTTATGGCTGATTTTCTTTTTCAGACGTGTGCCCTGATGAGCTCCAGATGTCTGGCAAGGGGCCTCCAAAAGGAAAGAGCGCACTATATATGTCTGAAGTTTAATAGACAAACCTTTGACGTTCAAAATATACAGTATTAAAAGGCATTCAGACGTCTGTCAAAAATGACCTTCAGACGTTTGGAGGGGTCTTCAAAAGACAGAGAGCACCCTAAACGTCTGAAGTTCAACTGGCAGACGTCTGACGTTCAAAACACGCAGCATTAAAATACCTTCAGACGTCTGGCAAAAATGTCCTTCAGACGTATGGAAACTTGCACACTTTTTGATATTTCAAAGGCTACTGAGACTAGACGTCTGAAGCATAATGGGCGATGTCTGAAGTGTAAAAACTTGGAAAACTTGCCTTTTGAAACAAAAAATGTTTTGAAAGATGAAATCATGCAAGGTATAAACCAAATGTTTTATCCAAGATTTTGTGTGTGTGCTTGAGCTCTTATTGGATAATCTCATAGGCCATGAACTACTTATAATGAAATTATTGAGATTTTGCACTTTTATCTCGAACTCTTGAATTCTTTAAACTTGGGCTTTGGCTCTTTAGTTTCTTGAAACTTGATCTTTGAGGAGATCTACTCCATTATTCTCTAACCTCCAATAGATTTGCCATTTTAGCTCAATTTTCCTCCATCATAGACTTGTGTTATTTGATAACCTGAAATTTTTCTCAAACACGATCAAACTCATATACAGTTATGAAATATGCAATATGAAACACATGTATAAATCTATTAATATTGTGTAACATCATCAAAACTATATAGTTAGATATACTTAATAGAATATATGAAACTATATGTGAATAAACCATGTTTCCTATAAATGCAAAAATGAAATAAATGAGAAGTTAGATATACCTTCGTTCTTCTCAAAGCACATCTTCAATATTGCACAATACTTCTTGATCTTGTATGTGGCTTCATCAAGTCCCTATAACTTATTACACTCTTTGATATGATAAACACTAAGCACAAGAGCATGAATCCTATGATTATAATTGTTTATAAGCCACCAAAATTACAATTTTGCATAAAAATACCATCAAGATGCAGCATCAAACACCATAGCATAAAATTAACCATTCTAAGTTATAAATCCACATAATATCTCATAAGAAACCAAATACCAACATAGGGTCACGATACATAATCTAAGAACATAAGTGACTACATAAATATATCATCAAAATTATCGGTTTCAAACACCAAGTCTTTTGAATCGAAAGGCACAGAAAACCCATAATCATACGAGAAGTAAACGTCGAAGAAGTTCATAAGAAAATAAACATAACTATGGTTTCTCGTGTCCAAGACAAAGAACAAAATAACCAGGCCACACTCTCTAGCAAGCAAGAACCAATAAGCAAACCCCCAAAGTCAAGCATCACCGATTATCGCCATCATTGCCGTCATTAGAATGAACACTCCAACTAGCATCATCATCATCATTGCCTCTTCCAGAACTATTCCCTTCACTGCTTTGTGGATTGAGTCTTGTATAGAAATCTTCGAATTGTTGATTGATGTAAGCACGGTCTTCTCCCCTCCAAATAGCCACTATCATTATATCCAACTTGCCAATCTCTTATCTCCCTCATCCCAAACTGTAAAGTATCGAGCCTCTCATAAATTCCCGCAAATTGTGCACCATATGATTGTGTCTCCGAATCTTCACCGGGAGCAATAGAAAGATCTCCATCTTCATGTTCCTCTTCTTCGACTTCATCGGCTTATCATGCGTCTATCTATAGGATTATCGATCGATCCCAAGTCCTCATCATCACATGGAACATGAAAGTTTTTGAAGATGTGAGTGAACAACATTCCTTAAGTAGATTCTTCCTTTTCCCATAAACGAATGCAACAATAATTTGCTCAAGTATAAGGTTGGGGAGATTAGCCCGAGCATTTTGCATGACAAGGAAAGTAAGTAACTTGTGGCATCCCCTCAAATCATCGGCTTTGCAAAGATCTGCTCTTCCAAGAACGTTAGCGACTACCTTGGCACCAAATTTTATTTTATCACTTGCATTATCCACGGGATGGACCCTCCTTTCATGAAGATATTCTGACACATGTGCGGCATCCCAATTTGCCGGATAAGAGGGGTAGTCGACAAGAGTGAAATGGTGGATATCTAAACCCTTTTGTTCGACATGTAGGATTTTACAAATTAAGGTCTCATCAATAGTGATATGCTTTTCATACACGAAAGAAATTAGAGCGATTCCACCGGTAAAGGTAACATTTAAATTTGCAAAGAAGTACTTAACCAAATTTGGGTAAACCGATTCATTGAGACTTGCAAACCCATTCCATCCTTGATAAGAAAAGTAAAAAGGTAGATCGTAGTTTCTAAAATCTTCTAAAAAGATGCGAACACTCAACATTATCTTACGAGAAACCAAAACCTTAAAGTGCTTCTCATAAGATGCATTCTTGAAGAGCTTGTTGTTGAAACTAGATTGTGACGACGATACTTCACCACGTGCATTCTTTAGAGCGGGCTTGGATGCCATTGATAAGGAATTGGAGTTTGGGATTTGAGAGATTTTGTTGAAAAAGGAAAATTTTTAGGGTTTGAGAGAGTAGAGGAGGAGAATAGGATTTGATTTGGTGAAGGGATTTGAGTTTTTGATGGAGGAATTGTGGTATATGTGTGGAGGAGACAGGCTATGGTGTAGATGGGAAAAAGAAGTCGGTCGAGATGAGAAAAAGAGAGAGAGAGAGAGAATGAGAAACCCTAGATTTTAAAACTTTTTTTTATTAAAAAACATATGAGCATCGGGGCAGACGTTTGCATAAGTTGTGATTGAGACGTCTGACCCCAGTTATAAAAGCCCAATAAGATTGTTTTTCAAAAGATTTTCAAGTAACCAAATTAAAAACCAATTTTTATTTTTCAATTTAAATCGAATTTATTTTACCAAGATATGCTTGGGCCCAAACACATCAAATTATAATAAAATCTCATCAACTTCTAATAGTTGCGAGAATTTTTTTTAATAAATCCAAACACAAATCTATTCTCAAAGCAACTAAACACACACTAGCTATTATCCATAAATTCGAATCATATTCCATAGAATCAATAAAATCTAATTAGATCCAATCAAATCTCATGAAATTAACAAATAAAATATATTGCCAATTTATGTTTGGAAAAGAAGATATGCCTTTTAAGAACATACAACTAAAAAAAAATCCAATCAACCAAATAAAATTAATTAGCCATAAATCTACATATGAGTCTAACACTCAAGGAATTATGAAAAATTGTAAATGATAGATTGTTACCCCTGAGCCAAGCAAATTTACTCCATATTGTGCTCTTGCTCATCGCCATCCTAATTCCTTAAGTCAAAATATTCTCCATACCTACAAAACAGAGTATGGACACGGATTTTGGTATCCAAGTCTTATTGGATCTAATAGGGTTAGTATTTGGTACCCACATCATATCATGTTAGATAAATATTTCCCTCTTAAAGGACACGAATAAACAAAGTGATCAAGTGCACCGCAATAACGACATGGATATGAATGTGCGTGTAAGATACTAGATATGCCATCATACTCATGAGATGAACAAGGTGATGCAGATGTTTTTCAAAAGATTTTCTTGTGCTAAAACGATATAAGTAAGCATGTGTGCGAGTATGTGATTTAGCATGAGAAAAGTGTTTTGAAAAGCAAGTAGAGGGGTGTGTGTGTGTGTGTTTCTGATAATGTGCTTCTTTAAAATTCATACCACCTCTATTCAAGCCTTCTTTTTGCATGCTAAGTTTTAAATTAACAAAATCTTTTTGTTTTGAAGTCTTAGCATAAAAATCACTCAAAACCAAATTCTGTTATTTAAGAGAATCATTATCCAAAAGCAATTTTTCTTTTTCTCGTTTTAGAGAAGAAACTTTAAAAGCAAGGGAATCATTCAAACCAATTTCTAGTATAAAATCGGAAATTATATCAGCGCTTTCCTTTTTCAAAATCTCATAAGACATGAAAGTCGACCTTAGCATCACCACGAGATTCTAGAGGCATCAAGCATGCCAAATTTTAAATTTTATTAAGTGCTAAGTTAGACTAACATGATCTTTACTAGATTATTAGGGTTTGCCTTTGTGATGTGATGAATTTAAAGAGAAGAAAAGAGCATACAACTTTTGTAGTTCGAGTCATTCTCTTCAATAACTTCGGGTTGAAGCCCAAGCGACTCTACTAGGCTCCTCTTCGAGTTGAATGAACCTCCTTCGTGTTCTTCGCGCCAAAGACGATCCACCCGATGTCCACAAGCTCAAACTAACCCTTTACTAATCTCATTAGTGAAGGCAACACTCCACATCAAATTGCTAATTTAATGCGTGATGGTGAAGTCGGGGTTTAATTTGCTCACAAGTTTGTGTTCAAACTTCATGGTTCACATCATATGTGAGGGTTGAAGCTTGAAGTATGGGATTGAGGAAGAAGAAGAAGCTAGAGAGCAACCATGGGAGCAAAGCAAGCAAAATGGCTAAGTGTTGAGAATGAGCAAAGAATGAATGGCAACTCTTGACCCCCACTCATTCAAGCATGGAATTTTGCAATATAAAATTGCGGCCATGCTTGAATAGCGAGTCAAGATGAATAAACAAATATAACTCCCATACTTGCAACCATGCTCTCAATTTACACATCATTTCTATTTTTCTCAAAAATAGAAAATCAAGCCATGCTTCATTTTATATATATATATATATATATATCATATATATTAATATATATATAATGAAGAATAATTAGTGATCTAATTATATTAGTTAAGATATAATTATATCACATATAATATATATCACATTATTAAATCAACACTTGATTTAATAATCCGGTTATATCACATATGACCGGCTAATATCATTCATCTGTATATCACATTATCAAATCAACACTTGATTCGACAATATGGTTATATCACATATAACCGAACCGATAAAAGATAACTGCCAGATTACAATACGGTACCACATACTCATATTTAATCAGGCCCACGCACATATCAACATATGTGCCCTATTTCGTTTCACTCGAACCAGGAAACTTCTGTGTGAGACTCTAAAGACTCGTCAATGCGCCAGCAGTAGGTGGTGATCACATCAATCACGTACAAGATATCAGCGGTACTAGCTGGACGTAACGGCTACCCGGGTATTGAGAGGTATGAAGATCAACAAGCAAGCTCGTACATACTCTCCATGAAGCCTATCAGTAACACTACCGTACAATCCGGTCTCTTCGTCTGATATGTCGCATATCATGTCTAGGGGTGGTAAACGTCAGTCCCCAGTAACGTGATAAGTCATGCCGATGTCTGGCCTATAACGGTTCGAGAAACTACTGATAACACTTATCAGTAAATCTCGGCAGCAGCCCTGACCAGGGACTTCCAGTTATAGCCAATCAAGTATAGCGCAACATCAACCCCCAATACCGGGAGAGACGAAACCCCTCCTATCGCTCATTGCCTCCATGCGACTCAGGACTGTACCCAAAATCCACCTGTTTGCACGTCTTCTTTGAGCGTGGTAGGGAGGAAATCAAAGCACAGTGGGAGCTGCATAAGACTCTATGACGATCTCGGGTCTACAGACTAACCTGACGAGTGTCACCAGAGGACTGCTATCTGACGATAGGTATACTATTATATAGGAGTCCTCGGAGAGTCATGTTCGGTGTACCCATTCTCCAATGATCACCTGCGTACAATTTTTGATGTCACACACCAATGACTGTGGGATCAGCCATCGCCCTATAAGGGACAAGAAACGTATACACTAGTCTACTCTGGAATATCGATGCCCTAGTCTCGATATTCCCTCGATTAGGAACTGATTAAAGGATTGTCTTGTTGACCACCCTGGCCCCACCAGTATGATCTCATCATAATCCTGATAGTCAAGTACATATCCTAAGGGCTTTATCAACATGTAAGAGACATACAGTATAAATACCAGTGTACATGTTAAGATAAAGGTAACTTGATAGCATACTATCAGAAAGTCCTCTATATATATGTCCAAGCATCCACTATATCATCAATAATGGCCTCTAAGGCATATATATCCCTAACAATCTCCCACTTGCACTAAGGCCAGTTGTTATAGTATCTTATACCCAACGTCCCAAAAGTCTCTCGAATAGCATCTGGGGGATGGCCTCGGTGAGTGGATTCGCTGTGTTATCCTCTGTGTCAACTCTCCTGATCTCGATCTCCCGGAGATCAACTATCTTCCTGATCAGGTGATAGTGTCTAAGAATATGTCTGGATCGCTGACGGTACCGGGGTTCCTAGGCCAAAGCCACAGCTCCATTGTCATCACGATACACAGGTATTGGATGCCTAATGGTAGGAACCAAGTTCATCTCATGAACTCTATTCATCCAGACAACCTCTTTGGCAGCATCATTGGTAGCGATGTAATTAACCTCTATCAACGAGTCTGCTACGGTATATAGCTTGGAACCCTTTCAACATACCGTCCCTCCACTGAGGGTGAAGAAAAAACCCGAGACTGACTTTCAGTCGTCCTTATCACTCCGGAAGCTCGAATCGGTAAAGGACTCCGTCTGGAGTTTACCGTTACCATACACCAAGAACATCTCTTTAGTCCTTCTCAAGCACTTAAGAATGTTCTTCAGCTGTCTAGTGGTTTTCCTAAAGATCTTTTCGATACTTATTCACTACACCTAGTGAGTAAGCTATATCTGGTCTGATACATAATATCGCATACATGATTGACCCATCTGCCAAAGCATAGGGTATCCCTTGTGTGCGAGCCTTCTTCAAATCAGTCTCGAGAGACATCTCTTTGGAGAGAGTGATTCATGAGCAAGCGGGTACATTACCACGCTTAGAATTATCCATACTAAACCCTTTTAGCATGGTGTCTATGTACTTGGATTGGGACAATCCCAAATCCATTTAGATCTATCTTTATAAATCTATAACCTCAGGATGTAGGAGGCATCACTTAGATCTTTCATGGAGAACCTGTGTGATAAGAGGTGATTGACCGAGTGTAGCATAGGAACACCCTTTCCTATCAAGAGTATCTCATCCGCGTACAATACGGAGAAGACAACCATACTCTTTACAACCTTCTTATTTATACATGGTCCATCTACCTTTTTGATGAAGTCAAACTCTTTGACAGCTTCATTAAAACAGATGTTCCTATCTCCGCGATGCCTGTTTTAACCCGTAGATGGATTTAAGCAGCTTGCGCATGCTTCCGCTGCTCCCACTGTCTATGAAGCCCTCTGGCAGTGTCATATACACGCTCTCTTCTAAATCACCATTTAGAAAAGTGGTTTTGACGTGTAGTCTGCCAGATATCGTAGTCATGGTATGCAGCAATAGCAAGTAGGATCCTGATGGACTTAAGCTTAGCGACAAGTCTAGTTTGGAAAGTCTCAACTTTTCCATCTACACCAAATTATCTTTCTCAAAGATCCCCTTGCTCCCGATGGGTTTTACCCCTTCAGGAGCAACATGCAAACTCAGCACTTTGCTGGTGTACATGGATTCCATCTCAGATCGCATAGCATCCAGCCATTTCACATAGTCTCCACTTGTGATGGCCTGCTCAAAACTAGTTAGGTCATCATCTCCATGATGCAATCCTCGCTCGCACCGTCTAAGAGAAAATCGTAGTATCTCACAGGTCGATGAGAAACCCAACTAGATCTGCGGAGTGGCTTCGGTTCATCAGGGACTATTGAATCCTCTGGTTCTACCAAATTGTCAGTTATAGTTTGCTTTGCTGGAACTTCTTCCAGTTCTACCTCATCGCCACTAATTTCTTCGACAAGAAATTCCTTTTCTAAAAAGGTGGCATGTCGAGAAACATAACATCTTTTGTTTCTCGGTGTGGTAGAAGATATACCCTCGCGAATGGTTGGGATATCCTACAAACTTGCACAGAACTGACCTTGTCTCGAGCTTTTCCGGATTTCGCTTTTCAACATAGGCTGGACAACCCCATATCTTAACTCGTTTAAGAGATGATCTCTTCCCATTCCATATTTCATATGGAGTGGTAGGCAACGGATTTGATCGGAAATCTATTCAATAGATATGCATCTTCTCAAGTGCATGTCCCTGATAGGAAATAGGCAACTCAGCAGTACTTATCATAGAGCGCACCATATCTCATAGGGTGCGATTCCTCCACCCTGATATACCATTGTGCTGTGGTGTATACGGAGGAGTAAACTGAGAGAGAATCTCATTCTCTTTTAAATAGTCTCAGAATTCCGTGCTCCAGTATTCTTCTTCCCGATCATATCGAAGGATTTGAATACCTGTACCCATCTAGTTCTCAACTTCATACTTATATTTCTTGAAATTCTCAAAAGATTCAGTTTTGTGTTTCAACAAGAACACATGTCCGTATCTTGAGAGAACATCGGTGAATGTAATAAAGTACGCAGAACCATCCCTGGCATATGTAGACATAGGACCGCATATATCACCATATATCTGTCCAAGAGTTCAGTAGCTCTTTCTCCGTTTTCAGTAAACGGAGATTTGGTCACCTAGTCTTTGAGACATGACTGGAAAGTTTCATAAGATGTAAATTCGAACGGATTTAAAAATGCATCCTTATGGAACTTCAGCTAGTCTTGTTTCATCGAAATGACCCAGCTACAATGCCACAAGAAGACTTCGTTCATTTCTGAACTGTCCCTCTTGTGTATGTTCTGTACGTTTAGAACTGTAGTTTGATTCAGAACGTGTACACTGTTTATACACCATATCTTACCCAATCAACACTTGATTTAGGAAAATATTCACAATATTTATTGATACGAAATAACAATCGCTAAGAATCAATAGATTACCAGTTGGTAACACTAGGTGATATTTGCCAACTGCTTTGGCAGCAACAATTGCACCAATCTCTACTACTAGAAACATATCACCTTTTCCCAGTTCTTCACCTGTCTATAGCCCATGTAACAAATTACATGTGTGGGATCCTGATCCGGTATCCAATACCCAGGACGTAGAGGTATCTGAGAAACAATTTTTGGTTATGAACACACCCGAAGACAATGCATCAACATGCTTTTTCTTCGTTTGGGTGGCGTGGGAATCCGGATATTTCCCTATTCCTTGCTCAGACTTATGACAATTATAAGGCAGAGCGGAACCAAGCCCGGTATAATAAATAGGTTCGATCAAAACATCCATATTATTATCTTGATCAAGGTATTTCATTGGTTGCTACCAGGAGAGAGAGAAGGATAATCACTTTGTGTTTGCTCTTTGCAAGATTAGATTGGTTATTTTATCTAATCAGGATGGCTCCCACTGTTTTTATCAAATCTTCCTTCAAACCCTAAAAGGTAAAATTGGCCAGGAATAATTACACCCTACAAGTTCGCCAATCGTTCGGCCAGGCAGGTATCGGTACTCCGAGGGAGGTTTCCCGTGCTTTCGCACGGACCTAATTAAAATAAACCTCGTTTCCCTATAGGCTTAACCTCGTTGACACCTTTCTAGACACCTACTGGATTAGCTAATTGTAAAGTGCAAAACTCTCCCAGGAGTAACTCTTAGTCGCAGTGGGTATCGGGATCCAATTATCATATAGAAGGTATGAAATCTCATTGCAAATTTCAACACTTGAAATTCCCGATAATGGTTTTTACCCATAGCTTCCTATGACCTTGACGAAGGCCAACAAACCATAGGCCGCTAGTCAAGTTCAACCCGTTCATTTCTTGATTGACTTAAACCCACCCGCACGACCCTTGACGAAGGCCAACAAAGTCGCACGACTACCCTAATCCAATCGCATCACATGCTAGCAGATAAGCACTAATCAGCTACCGCACACTACGTCTTGACAAAGGCCAACAAGCGTAGCACGAATATTAAAATAGTACTTATCTGAAATGACGGAGGGCTACGCAGGTTTTTATGAAAACCATGAGCGTAATGAACTTGATATCGTTGTAGAATCTAGTGATTTTGAAAAGGAATGTTTTTGAGGCTTTTGCTAGTTTCGCTAAAGAGGTCACTCCTGGTGAAGGGATCTCGGCTCTTTCCTCATCGAATGAAGTACTCGATATTCATAAATACCACTATGTAAAGAAAGAACTAGAGAAGCAGTCAAAAGACAAAACCGAGTGGGCTGTAGCATTTACTAGTTTATGTCATGCCCCGCTTCTCGGTATACGGCGAAGGGGACGCGACTGGCCGCTACGTATTTACTCTGAAGTAAACACACTAAACGTATCTAAGCAATATAAGTAAAATGCACAAGAGACGGAAACAATAGATATAATTGAACAACAACTTTATTTATTAACATTCTTTTGTACAATGCATGGAAAAGTAAATACATGGGATAAAGCGATGCCTAAACAATGGCATAACAGAAATGGAAAGTACTGAAATGAAATGTGTACAAGTGTAACTACATCTCAGGATCTTCAATAAACTGGTCCAAGTCTTCAATGTTAGGCTCGATCTTTGGAAGGTCCGAATCACCTGACGACATTCAAAGAAGAAAAAAGAGAATGTCGTCAGTGAACAAATCGCTCGGTAAGTCCCAAAGATAAGGGAGAAATAGAATAGATAGAGAGAGAGTGTGTGTGTAATTTTTAAAGTTGTATTATATGGTTATACTGTTGTATTTATTAACGCTGTTGTTTGTAGCTTGGTACAGAACGATACCAGTGTATACGAGAGAAGTCTCTATATGCCAGAGACTAAAGGCAAATGGAAATACAAGGCTCCGTTATACAACCCAGAACAACGGCAATTGAATTCAAGTTGGGTGTCTTAAATCTTGCAGTCTCGTGCCACTTATAATACCTTCCGTACTAATCTACCCCTTAAACCTCGTGATATCTTGATTGTATTGTTGTATTGTATTGCAACTTGTATTGTCTTGCAATATAGATTGTATAATTGGATGACTTGCCGAAACCATGATATCAGTAAATGGATATAACTGGAGAATCATGGATGTAACTGAAGAATCATGTAGATGGAAGTATATCCATGATTCGGTTCAGTCAATACAGATTGAATATATGGATTCATGGATTCATGTTGAATTGTAGTTTGTATTTGAATCATATTCAAGTCAGATTATTTATAATGAGACTTAGTCTGAGTCAGAACAATTAGAAAAGAAATTGAAGTCCTAAATTAGGTTTTGATGTTATCGGTAACCGCTACACATGGGCGGCAGGATTTGTGTCTTTTTCAAAGACGATTACCGTGTTGATAACACCGTTTGTTAAGTTATCTACCTTAAATAGGCAAGCACCCATATCTCCGGCTCCCTGAGGCTCAAGAGACTGGTCCCGCTTAAACCTATGTTTACTAGGGTCTTCAGGGTAATTTATAGAACTTGAGGGGTTTTTATGTAAAAATAATTTTGTATAGTTTCAAAATACAGCTCAAGTATTTTATTATCGTCTTTAGAGTTTTCATAGATGTAGGTTTTATATATGTGACATTTCTAGTAAGATAAACCTATTTTTCATAATACATGGTATTTAATTGTAAAGTGTTGACTTGTATGGAATTTCATGTAAAGTGATTTTTTTGATATAGAAAAGATGGAATATTTATATTATATTAAAAATAGATATTTTGATGATACATATATATATATATATATATATATATATTTATATAAAATAATTTTAATTTATTATTTTTCTAGAAATCTCATTTTCTTAAGATATTTGTATTTTTAAATCTTTCGAGACCGAATGCTCCATGCGGAGGTCTGAATCTCGCACTACTAAGCCCAGGGATGTGCGCTAATCCGCACCATCCCAGACGGATTCCCCAAAATGGGTTGTAGCGGCGCTTTGCAAAGATTTGTAAAAATACGTAATCTTGTAGAAAACGATTTTAATAGTAAAAGGTATTTAATTGTAAATTCATATTCTCGTATTCTATGTTCCTGAAAGGTATCGTTCTATATTCCATATGAGTGTTGTGAAGAGGTAGGTCATTACCTCATGATCTATTTAAAGGTATTGCAAGAAATATGATGTTTAATGTCAAAACTAAACTACATGGTATTTTACTGAAAAGGTACGATAAAAATTACAATATGAAATATTTTGCTATGAAACTTATTCATGATATTTTTTTAATGTTTAATAGTCAAGATGTTAGGGTTTGGTATGTTTGTATTTAAGAAAATATGGAGTTTTAAGAAGCACCGAATCGGAAGTCGGATTAACTCTACTTCCGTCGGGTTTTAGAAATACTAGTTTTAATAATAGAATAGAGAAGGAAAAGGTGGGACTTACAAGCTAACAAGAAAGAGGGAAGATAGAGGTAGAGAGGGGAATCGCCGGTGCGTCGTTTCGTCGCCGGAAACTCCTCGTATCGCCGTCGGAAGTTCGCTGGAGCTTCGCCCTTCGCTAACTCCACTTGTACACAAAATTTCTAGAGAGTTTTATTGAGAGTTTGGAAAGAATTTGTGAGTGAGGGGTGTGTGTTTAAGTGTGGTATTTATAGGAGAAACTAGGGTTAGGATAGGTGAAAGGGTGTGAAAGAAAATGTATTAAATTTTGTATTAAAAAGGGTTTTAATTGAATTTTAAATTCTCTGTAATAATGCAGAGTTTTTAAAGTATACAGGGGTTTAGGGAAGATCAAGAGACACAACTTTCCTTTAGGAGACTCGGCGATCCAAGCTGAGTCGGCGGGCGGCGCCGGCCGATTCGCCCGAGTCGCCGGCCCGATTCGCCCGAGTCGGGCCACGGCTCTTCGCCACGTGTCCTCTGTCGGTTAGTCTCCCCCCTGGACCAATTTGTTTTTAGCGTGACCTTTGGGTTTACGGGTTTAGCACGTGTAGACTCTTGGGATTCTAAAAAGATTAAAAAAAAAACAATATTAAAAATAACGTGGGGGATGGGATTTGAACTCTGATGCTTCGGTTCAGCAGTGCAAGGTCTTACCAATGAGCTACAAGCTCCTTCTTACTATTAAAAAGTAAAACAAACTTATAACTTGTGCTCAGGCAAAAGTACCCCTTTCTGTATTTTTGAAAAAAAATTTGTACATAAAGTTTATGGTGGTTACATTCTACCCTCCTTATAAAAAATTCGTCCTCGAAATTTGAAAAAGGAAAGTATAACAGATTCAAGGAAAGTTTGGTGACTGAAGTACTGATAGTGTATGAAAAATAACAAAGTGATACAAGGGTTTTATATGTGTGAAAGAGACTTACTAGTGTTACCTTGGTCAACTGTCTCGACTTCTACGGCTGCTAAGGTGTAAGCCTGTCGCCGGGATACGTTTCTTCTAGCTGGAGGCACATTCTGTCCTTGGTGCATGTTTCTCTGCCCTCGAGACATGTCCCTCATTACTTATTGGAATTGGCGAGTAGGCTGTGCAGGAGATACACGTGGAGGTGGTGCTGGGAGTGCAGGACGAGTTGGAGGAGCCTGGATAGCTGGCCGCTGCGGGGAGTTGGTGGGTGTGTGATCTGGGTTGCTATTATAAGGGCAGTTTCCAATTCCATGATTGGACGCGCCACAAATTAGACACATGCCTTTTGCGCGCCTACAGTCCTTCCATAAGTGTCCCTTTCTATGGCAGTAGTAGCAAAAGCCTGGACTCGGCTGGTTATTAATTTCTTTCGATCTCCTCGGTTCAACAGTTGGCCTTGAAGAGGCTCCTCCTGCCATCTGATTGGCAGGGCGCTTCACTCCGGCAGATTGAGGTCTACTCTTCTTCTTTACCACTGCCTCGTATCTTCGGACAACCTTCAAAGCCAAATCATGGGTTGGGAAATCCCCTGTAGCTAGAGCAACTTAGATTTCCGGGTCCAACCCTTGCTGAAATCTTCTAACTCTTATCTCAGCAATCGGTATGAGATGGGCTGCAAACCTGTTACTGTCTTGTGTTAGCTGTGTAGTATATGATATAAAATCGAATATTGGGATATATCTTACCTACTGAGCATGGTAAACTCAACATCATACTCATCTACAGATTTGGTCCACATTGAACCTTATTGCAGATGGATGAACTGCTGTTCCATATCAAAACGGGCAGTCTCAGGGAAGTACTTTGCATCGAACATGTCACGGAAAGTCTTCCATTCGATAGGCTGATGACGATGGCTTTCTTCTGCCTTCCACCAAACCCGTGCATTATCAGTGAGCTTCAGCTTTGCAACACGGACACAAGCTATCTATGGCACTTGTGCCGCTGCTAGATCATCTTCAATGTTCTGAGCCCATTTCTCAGCTTCTAGCGGTCTCTCATTTCTCGAGAATTGTTTAGGGTGCAAAGCCCTGAATTGCTTCACCCTTCAGGTGCTTCTTCCTCGGGACGATTCATTAAAAGAGCAGTCTGCTGCTGCTGTCCTTCTAGGAGGCTACGGATTGCCTCAAGCAGAACCGTCTACTCGTTGATCGGAGCAGGGACGGTATGTGTGATTGGTAGTGGTGGTGGAGTGTTGTTAAAGTTGGTGCTGGTATTGTTTGGGGAATCCATAACCTTGAAAGAAAATTTGGGTTAGGATAGATTCAAAGTATATGAAATGATAAGATTCAAGAAATATGAATTGTAAAGAATGTTTTAGTTGCTGGTTCTTGTGTTATATTGCTTAGGTTGTCCACACAGAACTGAACTGCATGATAGGGTTCTATACAGCTCTCACTTGCACGGGCCACCAACAAAATCTGTCACGCCCTGCTTCCCGGTATACGGTAAAAGGGACGTGACTGGCCGCTACGTATTTACTCTAAAGTAAACATGCTAAGCGTATTTAAGCAATATAAGTAAAATGCAAAAGAGACGGAGACAATAGATATAATTAAACAACTTTATTTATTAACATTCTTTTGTACAATGCATGAAAAAGTAAATACACGGGATAAAGCGATGCCTAAACAATGGCATAACAGAAATGGAAAGTACTGAAAAGAAATGTGTACAAGTGTAACTACAACTCGAGATCTTCAATAAACTGGTCCAAGACTTCAGTGCTAGGCTCGATCTCTGGAAGGTCCGAATCACCCGACGACATTCAAAGAAGAAGAAAGAGAATGTCGTCAGCGAACTGTTCCCCGCCGAAACACGGAGACGCGACCGTGCGAGTCCTTCTTGCCTGAATTTCAGGGCAGATGCTAATTGGTGCTATCCGTCCACCTCTCCGAAGATGCCAAGTTGATTTATGACACCGTGTATCGGAGGTTTAGACGGATGCGGCCGATGTAGCAGACTTCGTCAGATTCCCCCTCATTTGAGGGGTTTTTGATTGTGGGGATGCTCTTCCCTACAGGCGCAAGCCCCTGCAGTTAATTACGCTACCGCATCCGATAACCACTTTCTCTTTCTCCAGATGGTCACTTCGTGTCGTGGGTGTTTGTTTTGTTTTTGGTTTTGCTCTCTTTATTTTGAGGGTCACGTGGGAGCACGTGAGACATTGCCTCCAAGTTTTTCTTTCTCATTTTAAGGGATCTGTTTTAGGGGTCACGTAGGGGCACGTGACCTAGTCCTGTTCTTTCTTTTCTACTCATTGAGGATGGGGGTCACGCACGTGTTACCACGTGACCAAGTTCTTTACGTGCATGGAGAACTTTAAGTCTCTTGTTTTAAGAATTAGATTCTCTGTAGGGTTAAACCCTAATTCTATTTTAGAGGAATTAAATTCCTATGTATATGGAAGAATTAAATTCTTATGTAGAGTTAAACCTTAATTTCATTTGGAGGAATTAAATTCCTATGAATTTGGGAGAGTCAAATTCTCGTATAGGGTTAAACCCTAGTTTTATTTGGAGGAATTAAATTCCTATGAATTTGGGGGAATTAAATTCCTTAAACTCAATTCTCCCTCTAAGTTTTGGATCTGCATGACAGAATCTCCCCGATGAGAATTAAATTCTCAACTTGTGGGAAGATCTGCTTCTGCAGATCTTCAACCAAAGGAAGAACTAAGTTCTTATTCAGAAGAGTTAAACTCTTAAATTTGAGAATTAAATTCTCTTTTATTTTATGGAGCCTAGATCTCTTTTTCCTTTCCCACCTAGGGTTTCTTTTCTCTGCAAAGATTTTCTTTTCTCTCTTGAGAATTAAATTCTCCTCTCTTTTTTCTCTCTGTTGTTGTTTTTATCCAGAAAATCAAAAAAGATATTCCCTTCTCTTCTTGGCTCCTATTTATAGGAGAAAGAAAAGAATCAATTTGTTTAGTCAATCTTTCATTAAAAGATTTTGGTTGTTTCTGTAACCAATATGATCTTTTAGATCACTCAGTGAATTTTATTCACCATTGGATTTTTAATCTAAAAGATATTCTGTTTGTTATTCTTGGTAAATTTTCAGGGAAATCTTTCCTTGTATAGAATCTTTCTATAAATTGGTGATTTTTAATCACCATTGGATTTTTAATCCAACGGTGCTCCACTATACAGAGCACAATCTCTTTTTGTTTGGAAAGATTTAAAGAAATATTTTTCCATTTAGGGTTTTTGATTTCCCTTAATTAGAATTAATTCTATTAGTTCAGAAGGCTTAAGAGCCTATCACGTGTTGGCACGTGATCCCACCGTTTGATCATTTCTGTAGAATTTAATTCTATTTATTAAGGAACTTAGGAACCTATCACGTGTTGACACGTGACCCCCTTTATTACCATTTCAACCAGAATTTAATTCTGTTGTTTTAAAGAGTTAAGGAATCATCACGCGACCCTTGGTCACGTGTAGACACGTGATGCCTCATTGGGATCTTTCCTTGCCATTTTATTATGCCTTTTAATTCTTTCAGTGGGTTCTTTAAAGGTCCATCACGTGTGGGCACATGACTCCACTAATTGCTTGCTTGATTAGAATTTTAATTCTATTATAACAGAGTCCCAGGAAACCATCACGTGTCAGCACGTGACCCTTGGTCACGCGTGAGCACGTGATACCCTATTGGAGTATTTCCTGATATTTTATCAGGGAACAAATGCCCCTACAGCGTTGTTCTCACATATTTACACGTGAGTGCAACGCTGTCACCTTTGTGACCGTTGGATCTGTCTAAGGAACAGGGAAGATGAACCGTTCCCCATCACATCCTATAAATGCAGGAGTCCCTTCAGAAGCGCCTCCACTTTCCATCTTCTTCCTTGCTTGTTCTTGACTTGAGAATTTAATTCTCTCTCTCAGAGCTTAGTTCTCTGTTTTGAAAATTTCCAGAGTTTAACTCTGTTAACAAAAGATTCCCTTTTTCAGGTAATGATCTTGAACGGCTGAAGAACTTCTTGTAGGAATTTGGATTTTAAATCCACACCAAGGGTTTTTCCCTTAAATAAGAACTATCTTCTCCAAGTTCTTTTAAAAAAAACTGTTCAATCTTTAAATAATAAATCTCTTTTGTTAGGGCTCCTTTGATCTCAGGGATCGATGGCGATACTTGACTTTTCTCTGGAATTTAATTCCATTCTAAAGAGTCTTAGCTCTGAAAAAGTATTCTGTGAGTTTAACTCCCCCGTTCAAAAGGAATTTAATTCCCTTAAAGAACTCAGTTATTTAAAAGAAGACTTCTTGGGATTTTTCCTCCTGAGTTGTTCTTACAGAAAAAGAATTTCAATAAAGGTTCTGCTTGATTTTCGCAGAGTCCAAGATGGGTTTTTCTTTGGGAGAATATGTAGAGTCATTTGAAATCCATTGTTTATTTATTAAGAATCTTCCTTTTGTTCTCATAATGATCACCTTGCCTCATCATTAGTGAGCCTCCATCTTGATTTTGTGGGGCCCTTGTGTTTTGTAACCAATGGTCCCATAAAATAAGTCTTTTGTCGCTTTCTTCCATTGTCTTTTATATATACATATATATTTATAAATACATATATACGCGTGGGCTTCACTAACAGCTTTCGTTTTAGGAGTAATGGCTTCTCTCCCATACTTTCCCTTTACTCGATCGGAGGCGGCTTTTCCTCAATCACCGTTAGACGAAGAGGTGATGGCGATGATCGGGGCTTATGACCCGAATTGCACCAATCTACTTTTATGGGGGACCTAGTACGGTCATATCATCCGCGTTCACCGCAGCTTTCTTTGCGAGATACCGACAGAGCTTACCTATCCATTTCTGCCGATGGATCGTCCACGGACCGCCTTTGCTGTGGAGATGTCGAATTGGACCCCTACGGGACGACTTGAACCGTCTACAATTGGGATTCCGAACCACCCTGTGCTAGCTATAGACATCTTAGGGCATCACATCTGCCAAGGTGAAGCCTAGCCATAGGGACAGATTTACAAAATAGGGCTTACCCCTTGACATCCGATGGGCTACCTTCTCTGGGCTCGTTATATCCTGTCCGCTCATCGTGCGCGACTGTAGAGGGTCGGACTCTATCAGGCGGTATACGTGTCTCTCTTCCATTATCAGCCCCCCATGTCTGGTGGGTTAAGGCCTTCTTAAACCAATGGAATCTTCCCACCAACACCTTCTTTCTAGGGGACCGTGAAGTTTCAATTTCTCTGGAAGAGTTTCGCGAGATCTCGAGGTTGCCGGTCAGGGGGACGCTTTATGAAGAACTGCTGCCTCCTGATGAGTATGTTTTCGAAACCGAGCCTGCTATGCTCGACGGCCTGTCGACTGAAAATGCCGTCCGCCATAAGCACCCAAGTTTAATCATGACTCTGAGCATTTTTGAGAAGCTATTCACAGAGTCAGAGGAGCAGGGCGTCACTTTCAAGAGCTTTATCGCCTGCTTCCTTCGCGAGAATGTTCTATCAAAGACGGCTCCAAAGTTTGCGAGTATCAACGACCCCTTTGGGTTCGGTTTAAATAAGTGACCAACTAAAGAAGAGGACTTGCCGCAGTTCTATATTCCCATCCTGTCGGCCGTATCTTTCGAGTCGATCGTAGCTCCTGGTATGATGAGGAGACTTTCTTCATGGGTTTCATCAGTGTTTGGCTCAGCTGGTTCGCCATTCCCATGCACCGTCGTTTCATGAGAGCTTCGGTTATTTATCCATCTCATCGCATTGCCGAGGGGACGCGACTAGCTGTGGGCATTGCGGGGCTAGCGCATCTGTATCATGGGCTAAGCGCCGCGGCCAATACTTCAACCCCAAACATGGATGTGGTAAATTTCTCTCTTCGTTACTTTACGTCATGGATTGAGATGCACGTGCTGGGGGCATTTGCCGCGCATAAGAGACCCAGCTTTTATGATGCCTACACTTTTCCGCGGCTTATGCGGCTGGTGGACGCTTCTGCTCCTGACCCGACTCAGTCCAGAGCTATTCGTGTGCTGATTAATCCCTATGCCAATACGGGAGGGATGGTATTCAACGATCGAGTCCTCTCTGCTCCTTCGGGACCGATTCAACAGCTTTGCGACTCGTCGAAAGAGGGAATACCTTCTCTGAAGCCCAAGGAAGCCATGCACCTATATTCGATCAGACCGGGTTATCTGGTATTTCTTCAGAACAGTGCAGCCCTTTTTATGCGGTACAACCCACACCGCTTTGCTCGGCAACTCGGATATGACCAGGGTGTCCCCTTTGAGGCATTTATAGTGGAGCCCAGCCCGTCGTCGGAAGTTGTTCGTGACGCCGCTCATCACTTCATGCGGCTGAACGCCGGCTCTCGCTTCGTGATTCCTGAAGCTGATTATATTTCTCGGTGTGTGGGGTCTTTCACGGGCTGGTACCCCCACCGAGTCAGTCCCATTATTGCCGAGGAGAGGTGGATGCTCCTCGGATATAGGGCTCCCACTCCGATCCAGGCTACGGGAGTCCCGCCGAGACCGCGGGCAGTGGTTCGCCCTCCCTTGAGAGATACTGGTATCGTGCTTATTCCGGAGGCGGAGGAGGTGGATCTCACTCCCACAGTTGGTATGCCTTCGCGAACTAGAGCTCAATCAAGGGCCAATAGGGCGCTAGTAACAGTATCATCAGCTGCGGCGTCAGCAATGGCAGTATCGTCGTCGGTAGCACCGCCGAGTGAGGATATTGAAGTGAAGTGGGTCAGCGTCGCACTAAAGCACCGAGGGGAAAGAGGCAATCGTCTTCTGCAGTTAGTTCTGGGCCTAAGAGGCGGAGGAAGACGGTCACCAATCTGCTCGACTCTTTAGTGGAATCCGAGCCTATTCTCCAAGATGAACCACTAGCCATGCAAGAATCGAATCAGACGGTGGTCTACTTTTCCCGGGTTCATCTGCCGAGGAAGCCGCACAATTGGCTGAGGCTATAAGACGCTCACATGATGAATCCGAGAATGTAAGGATCCCGAAGAGGCCTTATCCTGCCGTCATTTTTTATTAAGACCCTTCATCAATACGGCGGATATTTATAGGTTCTTTGGAAGAGGAAGGCGAGAGAGCTCTTAAACAGCCTATCTCGGCCGATGCTGAAGACCCGCTTTCATTGTGGACTGGTGGCCACGAGTCTACCCTCGAACCTCGGCGAGCAAACTTCCTCAGGAAGGAGCGCCGACTTGAACAAGCCATACTAGAAGCTCCTTTGCGCATTGGTACACTTATATATCCTTTTGTAGTATTTTGCACTGCTTATATATATATACATATCCTTATCCTCGTGCAAACTTTGCAGGGACTTCAGCGATGGCGGAGGATCTGATTTCGAGTCGCGCTTTGACTGTGGACCCCGCAAATATCTTCGATGAGACACTAATCAGTGTGGAGGGGGTCAATGCAATTGTTGTTCCTGCGATGGAGCTTCCCTCGGCGATTCCCGCTCCCCAAGTGCTCGCTCCCCCGGAAGAGGCATTTTCATTGGCCGTCGATTCAATGGATCTTTCTGGGGACGGCCCGAAGACTAGGGAACAGGTAGTCGAGGCTACCGTCCTTCCGCTGGAGCCTGCAGTGGCGGCCACTGCTCCTCGATCGGAAGTTATTATACCGGCCCACGTCCCCGATGATGTGCCTGGGGGCATGGAGGAGGCCGCCGAAGCTGCTATCCCTCCAGTCCAAAGCGGGAGAAGCATCGAAGGTATCCTTCTATATTTTATTTTAATAATCTCTCCATTATCTGAACGTTTCTGTCTTTTCAGTATTGCGCGGGTTGGCGGCGTCTATTGCTGATCTGTCTCCCAGGAAGTCTTTTCAGCGCCTGCTAGAGATGGCTGCTCCGCAGGCGATATCTCCTCAACGCATCATCCTCTCTTCCGGGCAAGGTTAGTGTCGTTTTCCCTCTCCTCACGGCATTATTATTATTTCATATAATGACATTGATGTCTTCTACAGTTTTGGAAGCTGATGACGAGGTTGAGATTCTTGACGGGCCTGGGGAGCCTTCAGACCCTTCTTGCATGACTGTGGGTAAGTAAAGTTTCAACGTTGTTCCATCTGCTCTTTGCTTACAAGTCTCGCCGATTGTTTATAAATCTTAACAGTTTTGCTGGTTCTTACCACGCTGGAATCTCGCATCGTCATGCCACCCGACCCCTATGCTCTACGTGCCTCGGCACGGATAGCAAAGCTAAGCCTTCACTCTTTGTCAGCCCTGATTGAAGACCTTCGTGCCGGCAGTCTGATCACGGCCGAAGCGTTTGCCGCTGAAGCCAACGGTTCTCTTCCCTTTCTTGCCACTTACCATAGTGAAACATTGGTGCAAGTCTGGGTTGAGTTCTGTCGGCAGGTGGAGGCTTGCTTGCATATTCTTGAATGTACTCGCCTTCCTTCCGAGGTTGTGGCCGCGAAGGCAAGCTTACGGGGGCTGATTGAGCGGTGCGCTGCGAACAAACTATCATGCGAGAAGAGGCTCAGCCGAAAGTTTTCGGAGAGCGAGCTGGCTTCCAAAGCGCTAAGAGAACTTCAAGCCAATCTTACGGCCAAGACCACTCGGGCATATGAACTTTGGCGGGTGCTTCAAGAGGCTATCAAGGAGGTGGTAGCCATTGATAAGGCCGTCATTTTCACTCGCAAAATGGTCGAAGCTCATAAGGTCACCGAAAAAGAGCTTGAAAGTCGGCTTGCCTCATACCAGGCTCAACAGGCTCAAGCGGAGGCCCGTCTCTTAATGATAATGAATCATGAGGCTGAGGCCCAGCAGAAAAAGGATGAACTGGCAAACCTATTGAATCGTCCGCCGGCTTGAAGAATTGTATATATTTTTTTATTCTTCTTTTGTACATACTCCTGAATAAGAGTATATTTTTTTTATTCTTTCATAAATTGTACTTTGTATTCATTTTGATTCATGAATAAAAGACATATTTTGCTTCATGATGGTGTGTCCCTTTTAGTAAGTGCATTTTGTGGATAATCTATTTTGATTTTCTTGTAGAACAGCGATGGCTTAGGATCAGGGTTAAGATCTGCCTCCTAAGACTTTTCAACTTTATGAGCCGTGAGGGTCTCATAAAGAATTTTCTCCCTACAGGTCGAGAGTATCCCGTAGGTGTAATTTCTCCTTAGGAATCGTGAGGATTCCTAAGTGCGTTTTCTTTTGAGAGTCGTAAGGATCTCACAAAAGAACCTTACGAGTCGAGAAGACCCGTAAGTGATGTATGAGGTTGACATTATCCGCATTTCACGGGGTCAGGGGTTGCTCTGGCCATTTCCCATGGGGTCAAAATTGACTTTAGCCGTGTTCTATAAGACCAGGATTTGCTCTGGATACTTCCCACGGGGTCAGGATTGACATAGCCGTGTTCCGCAAGGATCAGGTTCCGCTCTGGACGTTTTCCACGGGGTCAAGATTGACATAGGCCGTGTTCCACGTGACCAGGATTTGCTCTGGATGTTTCCCACGGGGTCAGAATTGACATAAGCCGTGTTCCGCAAGGACCAGGTTTCGCTCTGGACGCTTCCCACGGGGTCAGGATTGACATAGGCCGTGTTCCACGAAACCAGGATTTGCTCTGGATGCTTCGCATGGGGTCAGAATTGACATAGGCCGTGTTCTGCAAGGACCAAGATCCGCTCTGGATGCTTCCCACGGGGTCAAGATTGACATAGGCCGTGTTCCACGTGACCAGGATCCGCTTTGGATGCTTCCCACGGGGTCAGGATTGACATAGCCGTGTTCCGCAAGGACCAAGTTCCGCTCTGGACGCTTCCCACGGGGTCAAGATTGACATAGCCGTGTTCCACAAGGACCAGGTTCCGCTCTGGACGTTTTCCACGGGGTCAGGATTGACATAGGCCGTGTTCCACATGACTAGGATTTGCTCTGGATGCTTCTTACGGGGTCAGGATTGACATAGCCGTGTTCCGCAAGGACCAGGTTCCACTCTGGACGTTTCCCACGGGGTCAGGATTGACATAGGTCGTGTTCCACGTGACCAGGATTTGCTCTGGATGCTTCCCACGGGGTCAGGATTGACATAACCATGTTCCGCAAGGACCAGGATTCGCTCTGGACACTTCCCACGTGGTCAGGATTGACATAGGCCGTGTTCCAATAGACCAGGATTTGCTCTGGATGCTTCCCACGAGGTCAGGATTGACATAGTCGTATTCCGCAAGGACCAAGTTCCGCTCTGGACGCTTCCCACGGGGTCAGGATTGACATAGTCCGTGTTCCACGTGACCAGGATTTGCTCTGGATGCTTCCCACGGGGTCAAAATTGACATAGGCCGTGTTCCACGTAACCAGGATTTGCTCTGGACGCTTCCCACGGGGTCAGGATTGACATAGTCGTATTCCGCAAGGACCAGGTTCCGCTCTGGATGCTTCCCACGGGGTCAGGATTAACATAGGCCGTGTTCCACGTGTCCAGGAAGGGTTGACTTTATATGCATTTCACGGAGTCGGGGGTTGACTCTCGGTTGTCTGTGCACCGCCGAGTCATGGAACTGGGAGTTGCCGCGGTTTCGCTTTGCTGATGTTGCGTCTGTGGTGGTGAGACGAATGTTGAGATGATCTCCAGGCTGCTTTGTGAACCGTTGAGACTTGGCTCTCTTTCGGATAGAGCCTGGTGGGAAGGTGTGGTTCCCTCTTTGTTTGTGCCCCTAGATTGTAAACAGGGATCGATGTGATCTCACTTGTAGGGCAAAAAGTTTCATTTTATATATTTTTCTTTCCGCGATGCTCTATCATTTCAGCTTTTATATCGCGAAAGTCGCGATTACCCAATCATTTCGGCTATTTTTCGCGGTGCCCAATCATTTCGGCTGTTTGTTTTATTTACTCGCTGCTTTTTATTGCGAGTTGTCCAATCATTTCGGCTATTTTGCATGCATACATTTTTACTTGCTGATTTTGTTTGCAAGTTGCCCCATCATTTCGGCTATTTTGTATGCATTTGTGGCTCGCTGGCTTTTCGCTGCGAATTTTGGGATTTGACACCGATTTCGGCATCAGCATCGCTACAACTGGGATATTGCCAGGAGCAAATCATCATTTGCCTCTATCGATGTCGAACAAAAGTGGCTTAGCAAACAGGGTTAAGATCCTGTCGACTAAGGCTTTTGACTTCATGAGCCGTAAGGGTCTCATAAAGGTATTTCTCCTCAGGAGTCGTGAGGATCTCGTTGTGCGTTTTCTCCTTACGAATCGTGAGGATTCCTAAGTGTATGGTCTCTTATAAGTCGTAAGGATCTTACAAGAGTGCTTTGTTCTTATAAGTCGAGAGGACTTACAAGGGCTGTTCACTGTGCAAACATATCCCTAGTCACGGATGGGACTTTGTTAGGGAAATGTTTATTCGCGCCCGTAGATTGTATATAAGGGTCGAGACGCTTGTAGGGCAGAATTGGAGGTTGTGATGGCTTAAGAACAGGTTTAGATCCATGTAGCTTAAGACTTTTGAATCTTATGAGCCGTGAGGATCTCATAGGAGGGTTCTCCTTACGAGTCATGAGGATCTCGCAAGTGTAATTTCTCCTTAGGAATCGTAGGGATCCCTAAGTGTGTTGTTCCCTTGTGAGTCGTAAGGATCTCACGCAGGTGGTTTCTCCTCACAAGATCGAGAGGACCTTGCAAGTGTCTTTTAACGAGATTACACCCTTTCGGGGTTTCACAAAAACTCGCTGGTAGCCCTGCTGTTTTTATTCACGGAGCCCTTTCGGGTTTTCATCCGTGCCCATTTTGCTTATGGACATACCTTTTTTTTCTTTCTTTTTTTATTTTATTATTATTTTTTGTGTCAGCCTTGGGATGCTGTAGTCCACAGTAGTTTATCGACGTCCCGGTTAACAGCCAGTTTTAGGACATAGTGGTCCATTGTTAGTTTAAGGACGTTTCGGTCCGTAGCCGGCTACTGTATATAGAGTTTGGGCTTAGGAAGATAGCGAGCGGACATAGGCGTCGTCATCTATCGTTGACCTAGGCCGTGACTCATCAGGCGTAGTATTTTTTTAGGAAGCGACCGTTTATTGGCCTGAAAGGTCTTTCACCATGCATGTCCATGAGTAGATAGGCTCCACCCTAGTAAACTTTGTCTACGATATATGGGCCTTCATAGTTCAGCTCGAATTTCCCCCGCTTGGCACGATTGGGGATCATAGGTCTTTTGACCACCAGCACTAGTTCGCCTTGGCGGAATGTTCTCGGCCTAGTCAACCTTTCATATGAGCGCGTCATCTTTGCTTTATAAGCCTCCAGACTCTGTTGCGCCACGAGCCGGGTTTCATCAAGGGCATCGAGCTCCTCAAGCCGAAGGTGAGCATTCTTTTCGTCTGTTTGCTCGTAATGAACCGCCACTCGTAGAGAGGGTAACTCTATCTTGAGGGGGAGTACCGCTTCAGTGCCGAATACCAATGCATACGGCGTTGTTTTCGTGGCTGTTTTGAACATAGTTAGATACACCCAGAGAGCTTCATGCAGTCTCTCGTGCCAATCCCTCTTACTTCGAGACACCGTCTTTTTCACAATCTTCGTCAAGGTCTTGTTAAAAGCCCCAGCTAGACCGTTAGCTCGGGGATTATAAACCGATGAATATCTCCAGTCTATGTTATGTTGTTGTGCGAAACGGCTGATCTTGTGGCTTCTATAGGCTGGCCCGTTATCGTATATAATCCGCCGCGGAGTGCCTAACCGATAAATGACGTGTTTCTTGAAGAAATGGAGGATATTCTCCGTCTTCACTTCCCTTAGCGGTACTGCTTCTACCCATTTGGAGAAATAATCAGTTGTCGCCAAAATGAATCGATGTCCTCGGGACGATGTCGGTTCGATGCGCCCGATTATGTCGGTTCCCCACATTTTGAGCGGCCAGCTAGCCACCGTTGGATGTAGTGGCATCGGATGCTGATGGATAAAATCCCCATGAATCTGGCACGAGTGGCATTGCTTCGCGTATTCGAGGCAGTCCTGGATCATCGTGGGCCAATAGTAGCCCATCCTTTTGATCTTTAGCTTCATCTTCGGGCCGGCTTGGTGAGAACCGCAGAGTCCGTCGTGAGTTTCTTGGACGACTCTCTTTGCCTCTTCGGATCCCAAGCATCTTAGCCATAGAGAATCAAATGATCTCTTATACAGAGTATCATTAACAAAGGCGAAGGATAGAGCTCGTTTCATGAGCTGATGCCTTGAGAATGCATCTTCAGGTGTTCGACGGGATTTGAAGTAGTCTATAAAGACTTCTCTCCAATCCATAGCCTTTTCCTGGTCTTTTATTTGTAGAGTCGTTCGCTCGGTCGCTCCCTTCTCCTCGGACGACTCTGAAGATATTTCTTCCGGTGCAAGAACCCGACGGCTTTACCACCATTCTTACGTCATTGAGGTTCTCGTCGGCCAATTCTTTAGCGAGCTTGGCTAATGCATCCGCTTTGCTATTTTCCGCACACGGTATGCCCTTCAGGGCATAGGCATGGATTTGAGTCAGCAGTTGCTGCACTCTCTCGCCGTATTTCACCAACTCTGGCTTGCACGTTTGATAGTTGATTGATCATCTTCGTTGTGTATGGAAAAGATTTAATCACAACAAAAGAAATTTATACCGTAATCAATTAACGGTGTCGATATAGCGCGTTAATGAATACAGATTGTCTGCTGAGATGTGTGTTTTGATCGATCTTGTTTTAGATGAGTCAAAATGAAAATTTAAAAGAAAATTCAAGAAAGTTGATTCAAGATTTGTATGATTTGACTTTAAGAAACATCAAGAAAATAGAGATCTAGAATCAAGAATCAAGAAATGTCCCAATCGCTTTGATTTATAAAGATAATGAAGAATAGCTTGTAGGATTCGATTGAGTTAATAGTTAATGATGAATTTAATAATTTCTAATCTTATCTATTGATAATTTGTAGCTAGATTGATGATGATGAATGAAGATTAGGGATCTACTGAAGAAACTAGGGTTTCTCCTTCTATCCCTTGTCTTTTCAATCATGATCATTCGGATCTAGCCTCTAGCAAAGAAAATCATTAATCATTTGATCCCTAATTTGCAACGAAATTCACAAGAATGTAATCTCGATCCAAATTAGGTCATTGATGATTCTTTTTCTTAGAGTTCATAAATCTCATAAGACTTAAAATTAGTATTAAGATTTGATCATCATTAGATCTATCAATTCTCTCGAATCCTCCACAAGCGGAGATTTCACTCACACATCATGAAAATTAATGAATCAAGAATCAAGAAGTTTCATAATGCAAGAATGTAAAGAAAGCAAGAATTACAATTATCACCTTTATTAAATCGACGACTAAGTACACATTCCCTCAATTCGAGATTACAAGATGATGCTCTCGATCGCTCCTTTTGAAGAGGTAACTAGATCCGTCGAATTTCGCTCCGCTCGATCTCCGTGAGTCACGGATCGTCGTGGATCTCTTGCTCGGATGAAGATTGGCTTCGCGGATAAAGGATCGATGGTTGCTTGCTTGATTTGCTTCTCAAAATGATCTTGATTTGGCTTTTGATTTGAATTTGGGCTAGGGTTTTGGTATCAAGTTGTGTCACTCAACTTGAATTTGAATTTTGGCCTTACAATTTTCACTACTCAAAATGATTTCCCTCCAAATTCAACAACCTCTAAACCCTAGATCTAGATCCATTTTTATAACCACTCATTTGAATCTTCCCTCCAAAGCTAGGTTGTTAGAGAGAGTTTTCTAGAATAAGGTTGTTGCAAGGAATATTCTAGAGTGAGTTTGTTATGCAGAGCCTTCTGGAAGAAGCCACGTGGTCTTTGAGAGTCTTCTGGAAGCTTGGTCGTTACAAGAAGGCATATGGAGAAATATGAGCTGGTGACGTGTCTAACAGGCCGCGAATCCGTGGCGGATAGGCCAACTTGGCCGTGGATCCGCGGCCATGTTGTGGATTTGATGCTTCATTTCTCTGGGCTATTATGTGTTGGCTTTTTGGCACATCATGAGATGCTTGGAATCTTTTTATACTTTCTTGTTCACTGCCAGATCACAAGTCTTGGACTTGGCGTATTTTATCAGCACTTTTAGCAGTTTCGGCTCTCTTACCTGGAGAATTTCCTGCACACAATCTCGATACAAGTGTTGCGATATACAAAGATCATGCGTGCAATAATAAACACTCAATTTCCCTCAAAATGCTGGTTATAATGTATAACACATGTTATTTGGTATTTTGGCAGACAAATTGCTAATATGTGCTATATTCATACTGAACACCTTTAGATGATTGCAAATAGTAGGGAAATTGATGTGTTAAAAATGCAATATTTTCGACTGATCAAATTCCCCCAAACTTAATTTTGGTCGTCTCGAGCAAACTTGTTTTAATAGAAAGAGAAGGAGAAAATAAAGAAAAAGAAAAACTAACTAGCACACTTTTGTAGGCAACACGATTGCACTGAGCTTGTGCAACAAGCCTTTAAACCTCTAGGTGTCCCTACTAGGAGGAGTGTTGTCTCCTGAGGGTTTTTAGCGGATTGCACCCACAAAATCCCATAATAAAAGGAAGACCGTGAAATTTACATATAAAGATAAGAATTGTAAAAAAAAGACTTTGAAAATTAGAGTTTCCAACTACACTAGCTTTTCAGTTGTCATGAGCCCTATCTTAATAGTCATGAAAAGATGTTAGAAATCACATCATCACTCAATAAAACATCGTCTTTATTCTTCATTCCTATCTTTCATCCAAACATCGATCATATACCCCTACGTGTGTGTAAAAGACATCCCTACACTCGGAGAATTCAATTCAAGCTATCATACTCTTGTCCATCTGCCTCAGTACTTTTTAATTTGATGAATATTTAGATAGATTTGCTCACACATTTCTCATGCGACCGTTAATATTTCTTGAGGTATTAACCGACCGATTACTCATGTGCTTGCTTATTAGGTGTATTAGTATTTTCCTCGTCTTGCACCACCTAAGGCTTAGCAGTGACTCCCAGACCAGTTGGTTTAAGGCACTAGGTGATGAAGCACCCTCGCTATATTTTTTTATTACTGCCTTGGTGATAACAAAACCAGTGTTCATTTTTCTTCACCATTTTATATTTTATTCATTTATAATTTCCTTCATACTTTGGCTTTTAGACAAGAGCATTTCAAGGCATCCTCTACTATCCCGAGTTTCAAGACGTGTGTAAGTGCGTATAGTAGGGTATCAACATTCAAATGTTTGGGTTCCAGAATAAGAACTATTTTTCAGACTTATTTTTATCCTCGGATTAGTGATTTCTTTCATCTTACTAACCCTTAGGACAATGGCTCATAACTACTTATTACTAGTTCGTTTAAGAAAATTTCTAATTTTCTTGGTTTTCTTAAATTTTTCTAATCTTTTGGATGTAATTTTTCACTATCTAATCTTTTATTATCTTATTTATGTACAATTTTTTTTTATATGTTTTGTGCTTATGCAAAGTATGATGCAAAGTGATGCGTAAATAAGCACAAACCTTCCCCAAACTTGTTTTCAACAGTGTCCTTACTGTTGTCATCTGCTGGATCACAAAAACCTGTAAGCTTGGGAGGAAATTTATTAACGGGGGCAATAAATATGATCGTGAAAATCCTCCCCAAACTTATTTTTGGCTCACCATTTTGAGTAAAATTTTTTATTTTCAAGAGTCAGATTATACCCCCCGAAACTTGAGTTAAACAAAGTTAAGCTTTGAAAATCACAAGAGGGGGTCAAAGTTATTGGTCAATGCCAAGCTTTACAAAGACCGAAAGTCAACACCAACCATTCGAAGATTTTATCCGTGTAGTGCACCGGTTGGTGGAAGAACAAGTTGAAAAGAGTCAAGAAGAAGTGGGGAAAAGATAAGTGGTGTGAAGGAGAGAGTTTGCGTCTCGTTTTGGAGAGACGACACAGTGATTGTGATGGATTACTCGCATTCTCGTGATTGTCAAGAAGAAGGGGTGGAGGTTCAATTTCTTCATTTTGGAGATGATTCATCTCAACACCCGTATTTGCTAAGAATGCAAGTCTATCAGCGAACATTTCCTTGAAGCTTTAATCAATATCCTGAGAAATATTCTCATTTGAAAGAACATGATGATACTCAGACTCCAGAAAAGGTTCATAATCGACGTTAGATGTTGACCTGGACAACTCGAAAGAAAGGTCCGTATGTATATGAAACATATCTGGGTCAAACAACAACGTATAAAGAAAGTCTGGATCTGTATCGTGAAGCTGATCAAATTCGCTGCTGTCGACATCCATTAATTCGATAGAACACACTCGAGCATGAGGATCGGAGGGTTGACTTCCCAACTTGTATATGTTGAGCTCAATTGACCTATTCCCGAAAGATAGGTTCATAGAGCCGTTTCTACAGTTGATTACAGCATTGGAAGTAGCCAAAAAGGGACGATCTAGAATCACCGGAATTTGTTCCGTGGGTTCACTACAGGATGTGTATCAAGAATAATAAAGTCCACAGGGAATACAAATTCCCTGATTTTTATCAACACATCCTCAAGTTCACCCCTAGGTTTGGTGATTGATCGGTCAGCCATCTGGAGAGTTATGTTTGAGGGCTTTAACACTCCGATACCTAGTTGCTCATAGACTGAATATGAAAGCAAGTTAACACTAGCGCCAAGGTCAAGTAAAGCACGGTTAATGTGTTTATCCCCAATAGAAATAGAAATAGTAGGACAGCCAGGGTCCTTACGTTTCCTTGGTAATTGTTGGGGAAAAGCTGTGTCTACAGTACTCGACATGAACACTTTTTTCGGCACTTGAGTCTTCCTCTTCCTAGTGCACAAGTTCTTAAGAGTTTTCGCATAGGACGGAACTTGTTGTATAGCATCTAGGAGAGGGATGTTGATGTTAACTTGCTTAAACATTTCCATAAGCTTCTCTATTTGTGCATCAGGTTTGTTAGGCCTCAATCTTTCTGGAAATGGAGCTTTATCAATAAGTGATGGGTCCAACATTTGTGGAGAAGTTTGTGGGGGTGGAAAGGATGAAGTGGGTGGAGGGTTCGAGCCTTTGGGAAAACGGAGAATAGGCTCGGAAGAAGAAGGTAAATTAGACGAAATAGGGTAAGAAGTAGAAGTGGGAGTGGAAGTGGAAGCGGAAGCCGGGGTGTTAATGAACAATTCATCATCACCAATTTGTTCACCCACATGATTGTCTAGCACTCTTCCAGATCTCAACGTGGTAAGTGCATCCACAATAGTGTAATGTGAAGGTCCAGGATTAGGTAGGAGTTGAGATGGAAGATTCCCTTTCTCTCTAGCACTCATTTCGGCTGTTAACTGTGCAATTTGTGCTTCCATTGATTTAATAATCTCACCTTGGGAGGCAGAGTTCCTTTTTATGTCATCGAAGGAAGACTGAAAATTTGCCGTAACTTGCATGAAATTTGTCAGAAGCAAATTTATGGTTTGTTCGAGTGAAGAGGTGTTATTGGTTCCGGCAGAAAAAGGATCAAAGTTGTTGGCCGGGTTTTGAAAATTTTGTGATTGGAAGGGGTGCTGACTCATTTGTGGTGGTTGCTATTGCTGTGGAGGGACCCATTGAAAGTTATTCTGGTTTGGATCCGTGTATTGAGTTTGGTGTTGGATCCAAGAAAGATCAGGGTGATTCCTCCAATCTTGATTATATGAGGAAGAAGAAGGATCGTTTCCAGGTCTTTGCTGAAATGCAGTATTAGTGTGACCTTGAAATGGTACATTCAAAGGACATTCTTCCGTCAAATGTGATGGATTTGAACAGCAACCACATACAGTCTTGGAAAGTGTGTATTGGTTTAGTGAGGCTGAAGAGAACTTGTTTTCTAGAGCGTCGAGTTTCCTTTGTATTGCTGCCATTTCGGCTCTCATTGTGACGGAAACATCGAGCTGATTGATATCATCCCTAGACGATCGTGGTTTAACACTTTCCCATTGTAAAGTGTTTTGAACTAAATCTTCTAGGTATTTCCAAGCTTCACCATCATGTTTAGACAGGAATTAGGAATGCCACATGGTTTCAAGCATCTGTTTAGTCGTGAAATCAATACCCTCATAGATAATTCGACACAGATCCCATCTGGGGATTCCGTGATGAGATCATTGTAAAAGAAGATCCTTGAACCGTTCAAAATATTTCCAAAATGGTTCATTGGGAAGTTGGGTAATTTGAAGATTTCGCTCCGAACACGGCTGGTCTTATGATTGGGATAAAATTTCTTAAGAAATGCTGCAACAAATTCATCCCATTTTGAAATAGAATGTGCGGGTGTGTTGTAAAGCCACTTCTCGGCTAAATCGTATAAAGTGAATGGGAGAAGACGTAAATGCATAGCATCCATAGACAGTTGTGACGTTCCAATCATTGCGCATACATTTTCAAATTTGGATATAAAAACGTATGCGTCTTCAGACTCAAGACCGTGAAATTTGGGCAACAGTTTGATAAATTGATGGTTGATTTCAAAATTTTCCCCGTTGGCAGGTGGTATAGAAAGACAGGTGGGAAGGGGAACACGTGTAGGATAGCATCTCTCTTGGAGAGAAATGCGTGGAGGATTCTGTGCACCTGTGGGCGGTGGCAGAGTGGTGTTAAAGTTTGATAGATATCCGTCCATTGCGATGGTGGTGGGAAAAAGAAAATGTAGAAATACCGACTTTGGGGTCGATGGGGGAAACGCGGACAAGACGGGCATTAGAATCCCGTGTCCAGCCGAGCTTGCACTAAAGGGTTTAACACAAGTGACAGCGTTGTGATAATTAGGGGAAAAGTTGGTTGGTGTTTGTTTTGAAAAAAAAAACGATTTTTTTGAAAAATCAAATCACAAAAAATGCACACACCACCCTAGATCTAATGGTCGCCTAGGTCAAAGCTATAGACCGCTCCTAGACTTCTAGAAGACAAATCGCAGGATAAATCTTCTACTACTTCTTTGCCCCTTCTGTGGCCAGGTAAGTGCCAGGTAAGTGGGAGGTTCTCCACTACGTAAGTAGTGGGCCTAATTAAGTAACCACTTGCCTTAGACACACTTGCCTTAGACACCACAAAAGAAACGCGGATAAACAATAGATTACCCATGACCTCCTTCTGTCCTAATTGAGCGCGACGGTCCTTAGAGTCTTATCTAGATATTTTTTAGTTAATGAGGGTGATGCGGATGCAGTTTGTGATTTTTGGGGCTTAGGAAGGGTAATGAAATCCCCACCTAATTTGAATTTGGTCTTTGCCCATTAATTTCCGTATTAAAATATGCAAACAACCAAGATCAAACACGCACCAATTTTAATTTTTTTTTAGCGGCGCTGAATTTTGCAAAGAATCCTGCACAAAATTGATATTGGACTAGATCAGAGAGGAGAGGAGAGAATAGAGAGTATACCAGAAAAATTTGGTACAGTGATCACCCTAAACGGCGGCGGAACCGCCGCAAAAATGCCTCATTGGCCGCGGTTCCGCGGCTTGATGGGGGAATTAGGGTTTGAAATTTTTTGTGCAGGTTCCTGTACTTCTCTGGATTCTTCAAATCTTCTCTGAATCTTGATCTCTCTGCTGCAATGATTTCAGATTCCCTCGCAAAAATTCAAACACTAATCGTTAAGCACTCGATGCGATTTTGATCTAAAAATTCTGATGGAATAATAATTTTTCAACTCAAATAACAAAAATGAACAAAATAGCACATATCCCCGGCAACGGCGCCATTTGATTGATCATCTTCGTTGTGTATGGAAAAGTTTTAATCACAACAAAAGAAATTTATACCGCAATCAATTAACGGTATCGATGTAGCGCGTTAATGAATACGGATCGTCCTCTGAGATGTGTGTTTTGATCGATCTTGTTTTAGATGAGTCGAAATGAAAATCTAAAAGAAAATTCAAGAATATTGATTCAAGATTTGTATGATTTGATTTTAAGAAACATCAAGAAAATAGAGATCTAGAATCATGAATCAAGAAATGTCCCAATCACTTTGATTTATCAAGATAATGAAGAATAGCTTGTAGGATTCGATTGAGTTAATAGTTAATGATGAATCTAATAATTCCTAATCTTATCTATTGATAATTTGTAGCTAGATTGATGATGATGAATGAAGATTAGGGATCTATTGAAGAAACTAGGGTTTCTCCTTCTATCCCTTGTCTTTTCAATCATGATCATTCGGATCTATCCTCTAGCAAAGAAAATCATCAATCATTTGATCCCTAATTTGCAACGAAATTCACAAGAATGTGATCTCGATCCAACTTAGGTCATTGATGATTCTTTTTCTTAGAGTTCACAAATCTCATAAGATTTAAAATTAGTATTAAGATTTGATCATCATTAGATCTATCAATTCTTTCGAATCCTCCACAAGCGGAGATTTCACTAACACATCATGAAAATTAATGAATCAAGAATCAAGAAGTTTCATAACGCAAGAATGTAAAGAAAGCAAGAATTACAGTTATCACCTTTATTAAATCGACGACTAAGTACACATTCCCTCAATTCGAGGTTACAAGATGATGCTCTCAATCGCTCCTTTTGAAGAGGTAACTAGATCCGTCGAATTTCGCTCCGCTCGATCTCCGTGAGTCGCGGATCGTCGTGGATATCTTACTCGGATGAAGATTGGCTTCGCGGATAAAGGATCGATGGTTGTTTGCTTGATTTGCTTCTCAAAATGATCTTGATTTGGCTTTTGATTTGAATTTGGGCTAGGGTTTTGGTATCAAGTTGTGTCACTCAACTTGAATTTGAATCTTGGCTCTACAATTTTCACCACTCAAAATGATTTCCCTCCAAATTTAACAACCTTTAAACCCTAGATCTAGATCCATTTTTATAACCACTCATTTGAATCTTTCTTCCAAAGCTAGGTTGTTAGAGAGAGTCTTCTAGAATAAGATTGTTGCAAGGAATATTCTAGAGTGAGTTTGTTATGCAGAGCCTTCTGGAAGAAGCCACGTGGTCTTTGAGAGTCTTCTGGAAGCTTGGCCGTTACAAGAAGGCATGTGGAGAAATATGAGCTGGTGACGTGTCTAACAGGCCGCGGATCCGCGGCAGATAGGCCAACTCGACCGCGGATCTGCGGCCATGTTTTGGATTTGATGCTTCATTTCTCTGGGCTATTATGTGTTGGCTTTTTGGCACTTCATGGGATGCTTGGAATCTTTTTATACTTTCTTTTTCACTGCCAGATCATAAGTCTTGGACTTGGCGTATTTTATCAGCACTTTTAGCAGTTTCGGCTCTCTTACCTGGAGAATTTCCTGCACACAATCTCGAGACAAGTGTTGCGATATACAAAGATCATGCGTGCAATAATAAACACTCAATTTCCCTCAAAATGATGGTTATAATTTATAACACATGTTATTTGGTATTTTGGTAGACAAATTGCTAATATGTGCTATATTCATATCGAACACCTTTAAATGATTGCAAGTAGTAGGGAAATTGATGTGTTAAAAATGCAATATTTTTGACTGATCAATAGTCGCCATTTACTTGACTAACGATCAGCTGGGAGTCTCCGTATATGAGAAGGTTCTCAATTCCCATGTCGACGGCGATCTCAAGACCTGCTATTAAAGCTTCATACTCGGCTTCATTGTTCGTCCTCGGTTCTGTTAAGGAAAATGCAGAGCGCTTTATCCCTCCGTATGGAGTCACGAAGATGAGGCCTACCCTGGATTTGATTATGGGGGTGCTTTGCTTGCGCTTCTTCATGGAAGATGTTTCATCAAAGTAAATTTCCCACTGTGAATCATTCTCTCTTCTCTTCCCGTCGATCGTGTCAAACGCGTGTTCGTCTGGAAATTCGCAGTTCAAGGGAGAGTCGGCAGGTATCGGATGCTCAGCGAGGAAGTCGGCAATGGCCTGGTTTTTCACTGCCTTGAGGGGTCGATAAGTTATCGATAACTCTATCAAGAGTAGGGCCCACTTAACGAGCCGTCCTGTTAATATGGCCTTCGACATCAAATACTTGAGAGTATCCACCTTCGATATGAGATGGACCTCATGTACCAACGCGTAGTGTCTGAGCTTCGTTATCGCGAAGATCATCGCCAGGCAGCGTTTTTCGATGGGAGAGTAATTATTTTCTGCCCCCAGAAAAACTCGACTCAAATAGTAGAGGGCTCTCTCCTTCCCTTGGTCGTTCTCTTGTTCCCATAATGCGCCTACAGAACCTTCGAGGGCTGTTGTATACAGAATGAGAGGTTTTCCTTTGATTGGAGCAGTCAGCACCGGAGGATTCTGTAGGTATTGCTTGATTTCGTTCAGTGCGCTTTGGCATTTTCGATCCCTGACGAACAGGGTTCCTTTCTTCATCAGGTGACTGTAGGGGCGGCACTTGCTAGAAAGATTAGCTATAAATCGCCGGATATACGCGAGCTCCCCTTGGAGAGACCGCAGCTGTTTGAGAGTCCTTGGCGGAGGCTTTTCCATGATCGCCTTGATCTTCGACGGGTCTATTTCGATGCCTCGGTGTCGGACGATGTATCCCAGGAACTTGCTTGAGGACACTCCGAATGCGCATTTGAGAGGGTTAATTTTCAAGTTGTATTTTCTCAGACGCTGAAACACGATCTTCAGATGTTCTAAATGTTCCTCGTATGATTTAATTTTAACTACGAGGTCGTCGATATAGCATTCGACGATTTCATGTATGAGGTCATCGAAAATCTTCGTCATGGCTCTCTGATAGGTGGCACCGGCGTTCTTTAGACCGAAAGGCATCACCTTGTAGCAGAATATGCCCAAAGGGGTCCGGAAAGCGGTATGCTTCTGGTCTTCGGGATTCATCTTTATCTGATTGTATTCTGATGAGCCGTCCATGAAGGAGAAAACTTTGTGAGTGGACGTATTATCTATCATCAGCTCAGTGACTGGTACTGGGAAGTCGTCCTTCGGGCAGGCTTTATTGAGATCCCGAAAGTCCACACATATGCGCACCGTCCCATATTTCTTTATCACTGGGACGATGTTGGCGATCCAGTCAGGATACTGAACTTCTTGGATGAAGCCGGAGTCGATTAGCTTCTTGACCTCGGCATTGATGCTCATCTCAAGCTCGAGCCGCGTTCTTCTCGGTGCTTGTTTGATCGGCTTGACGTCCGGGGATATTGCCAATTTGTGTATAGCAATCTCTGGATCTAGTTCTGGCATCTCGGAATAGTTCCATACGAAACAATCTTTATGCTACATGAGCACGTCCTTTAGCGTAGCCACCCTTTCTTCAGACAACAGCTCACTGACGAATGTCGGCCACAGGTCACTTGCCGTCCCTAAATCAATTTTCTTGAGGTTATCTGCAGTAGTATGTATTCCAACTTCCATCTCTTTTGGCGCCGGTGGAAACTCTGAGATCACCTCGCCATCATCATTTTCGAAGCACCAGAGGAGGTCATCCATATTCTTGGGCTCTTCTTCTGACAGCGTTATCACGTGGCAGGTACGAGATCGCTTCCAAGACCGATATTGATCTGGTTCCATTCTCGTTGCATACGTGGCTTTCGGTTCATGCTTCTGCGGCGGGATTACCCTCCAACCGCTGGATAGAGCGAACCTGCCGAGTTGATATTGGTCTTCAACCCAGTTCTTGAAGGTGAAGCAGTTTTCGAGAGGATTCCCTATTGCTTGGTGATAAGAGCAATAGTCTGGGTGAGAGACCTCGTCTGCTTGCTCGGGATGCTTGGACTCCGGGAGTGTCATCATCCGATGTTTCATGACAAGATCGAATATCTTCTTTGTCTTGTCTTGAGAAAAGAATATTCTCGACCTATCTTCTTTATAAGAAACGGATCCCGGATGCTCGATTCTTGATCGCGTGGCTTCTCAGACCTGCTATGCTGCTGTCGAACGTTTTTTTTTCCGTTCTTTGGTTTATTTTTGCCTCTGCGCCGGGTCTTTTGCATGACGGGTTGGTGACGAAGAGCATTGTCATTCTCAGTGGCCTGTTGAAGGAGGCGATGCATCATGGCTTTCTCGTAAATGACCATTTCGTGGTTATGGTCATCCCGGACCTTTTGACCCACATCCCTTATTAACTTGTCCATCCGTTCTTCAAACGACGGACTCGACATTTTGATGGCAGGACCTTGTTTTGGTTCAAGGTCGGCGTCTTTTAACAGAACGTCTCCTTCTTCATCGAAGTCATGTATGACGTAGCTTCCATGGACTCGCTCTCGTTTCTTGGATTGAACATATCCAAGCCCGATCATTTCCATTCTCCCGTTGGGCAACTTTCGCTGAGTTCCGGGGACGTTCCAGATCCTGTTGTAGAACCGAGCTTGTCGAGCAGTCTGTCTGAAGGGTACACCTTGGCGCTTCAATAACCTTTTCAAGCCTTCTGTGTAATATCTAGGCAGACGGATGGGCTAGAGCCTGTCAAGTGTAGAATCGGCACCATGCCAAATTTTTTTCTCCACTTTGGTTTCCGTGGATTGATAAAAGAGGACTGTCTTTTCATCTCTTAGTCTGGGAGGGACGTAGAACGTCTGCAGTTCCTGCATATTATAGGTATCAAGTGCGTCGAGCTCTTTATAATGCTCTTGCGGAACCATGGCAATTTGCAATCTCCGATCATCGCTAGCGAAGGCTTGCATTGTTGGCCGAGCGGAAAATACAGCGTTGACCTCATCTTCCGAGTCGCTGCCGAAGATCAACATAGGGATGGACGGTCCCGGCTTGTTGCATTGGGGCGGTCCTGAATGAACTATTTCTTCTTCCTCCTCAATGTCACTCCCGAAGACTGGAATAGTGGTAATAGCTTTGTTCTTCGATTTGTGATATCTTTCCGTGTCTTCGAAATCTGTTAAGAAGTATTTTGCATCTTCGTACTTTCGGACTTCATTCACGGAAAATGGGTTCAATTCCCCCGTCACAGTATATTCGAGACCATCCTTGAAATACTTCATACACTGATGTTGTGTAGAAGGGATGATGTTGTATTCGTGTAACCAAGGCCTGTCGAGTAAAGCATTGTAACATGTCTTAGCGTCAATGACGTAAAATTTGATGTCCGTGATAAGCAGCCCAAAGCGTAGTGTTAATATTACAGACCCGAGCGTCCGTGATGACTGGGAGTCAAACCCGGAGATGGTGATTTTATCATGAGCGAGGTGCTGAACGCTTATGCAGACTTTCTTCAACACTCTCACATTGAGGAGATTGACGGAGGACCCATTGTCAACCAGGATTTTTCCTATCTTGATATCATGACAGTATCCGGAGACATAAAGGGGACGGTTATGCTCGCATGTTCCAAGGAGGAGATCTTCATCGCCGAAGGTGATATCGGCTGTGTGCACTTTTTCCAACTCGTCTTTCATCTTTTATTCGGTAAGGAAAGCTTGAAATTGGTCGGGCTCTTGTAATGCCCTGATTAGAGAGTCTCTCGCCTCCTTAGATAGCAGAAGGGCTTCGAGAATGCTTAGTTGTGAGGGGATCTTCCTCAGGTGTGCCAGAATATTGTAATCCACCTTGTTTTTCTCGGGCGGGTCCTTGGCTGTCAGCTCTTCGACGACTCGATCATCGATGGCGATATCCTCAGGGACCTTTTCTTTCCCCTTATCCTTTTTGTTCGATCCTTTGTTTGCAGGTCTGAGATTCTTCTCAGGTAATGTGCGATTGCGCAGCTGAATGTTCTCACAGCTCTTCGGTTCTTCCTCTTTTCCTGAGATGGATTCTTTGAAGAGAGGGCCGGGAGTCATTTCTTCGTCAGAGTCGCTCCCGAAGGTAAGAACTTGCGATCCCCCAGCGTTAACCATGTGACAGTTGCTGGTAGTTTTTTACGCTCCTCGGTCGTATTTCTTTTCTACTGACGAGTTTTGCGTTTCATCCGCTTGAAATGTTGCCGGTGAGCAACATATCCCTGCCACCATCTTTTAAAAGCGTTGCACTCTTCGGTGGGGTGCGCAATCTTTCGATGATATAAGCGGTAGGTAGGATGTATATTCGCTTCACCAGGAGTGTTTCCTTCGGAGGGTGGAAGCTTCATTCCCATTGATATGGCTATGGCGAACCTCTTCCTTGTCTTGAACTTGCTTTTATTTGCGGCAGATGTATTTTTCTCTGCTGGGAGTGCTTTGACCCTTTCGTCTAGTCGCCGGCGTTTGGCCTTTTCAAATATGGCCATTTCGTGCTCCCGGTTAGCTTTACTTTTCAAAAGAGCTTCGTTTAGGAATGCATCGATCATTTCGTCCGATGGTCCTAGAAGTTACGGCTCAGGACCTGCCCTCAGTTTCTCTGCGTCCAGAGCTTCTCCATCGTTTACCAACAAGTGAGAGATCGCATGGCAGCTTGCCACATAATCCTCAGATTCATCCGACGAGTCTTTTCCATTGTCATCATCTCCGTCCTCATGGACGTGGCTGAGAAATTCTTGGAGTGTGACTGGAGTCCGCACCTTCTGATTATATTATTCCAGCGCGTCGATATATTTTTGCAGGTCCGTGCGCTTGTCACCAGGCTTCACGGGCTTCTTGGCTTTCTTCTTCTTCTTCGAAGACCTTGACGGCTGGATGTGAGCGCTTTGGCTATCACCACCAATGTTTGGAGTTGGGCGCGGTTTCAGCATTCCCTCGATGATCTCGGGTTCCAGTGGATTTTTCCACCTAATTGCCGGACATGTTTGGAGATCCTTCAGCATTCTTTTAGTCTTGGCTGAAAGAACGACTTCCCATGGAGCTTCTTCCACAAAAGAGCATGATTCCCCCGGTGTGTCCCCCCTTTTAAGAGCATGCGGTTGAGGCGGGCTTACTTTCCACTTCTCGGACAGTGCGAATTTGCCCTGTTGGTACTGGTCCTCAATCCAACCCTTTAAGACGAAGCAATCTTCAATTGGATGGCCTATCGCTTGGTGATAGGGGCAATAATTAGGATTATTAGCCTTACCGGGTTGCAATGGGTGTTTTGGATTCGGCAGGTTGATGAGCCTGTTGCGCACCGATAGTTCGAACAATCTCCTCGTTTTGTCCTGGGCAAATGAATAAGGGCGCTTTATTTTCTTATTATAGAATTGCCGTCTCTCGTCAAGGCGATCAGTTAGTTTTGGGACACTGGGCTGCTGTTGAGCATTTGTGACGAAGGTCGCTTTCCCTTCATTCCGTGGCTCCGGCTTTAAAGAGACGGTCTATGACCTATCTGGTCCATTTGGGCCAGTTTGTCGATCAAGTCCTGGAACGTGGTCAGTTTGAAGAACATCATGAATTGGGAGATGGTCGCTTGAGGGTCAAGAGTGCCCACGAACATGCCCACTGCCGGCGCTTCTTCGATGCGCTGCTCACATTTCGACCATAAATTCCGCCATCGTATTGCGTATTGAACCCATGTTTCTCCAGGTTTTACCCTGGCGTTAATCAATGCTGTGATCGGGGTGCGTTCACTAGCACTCGCGAAACGCTGGGTGAATAGTAGTTCCATCTCTGCAAAAGTTTTGACGGAGTCGTTGGGAAGCTCCGAATACCACTCAAATGCCGTCTCCGACAAACTGCCAACAAATTGGTGGAGCAGAAGTTTATCATCACCTCCAGTGTTGCCACATAGAGCCTTGAACTGGGCGACATGCTGATGCGGATTTCCCGTCCCTTTATATACATGGAATTTAGGGATCGTATATCCCGGCGGGCACCTTATTTGGTCATATCATCCTGGATATGGTCGTCCAGTTTTAACAATTTGGCCGGCCGCTTCATTCGCCTGGTGAGTTCGTATTTGCTGAGCAATGTAATCATCCAGAGCGGTCTTGGAGATGGTCTCCTCCTTGGCTGCTGAAAGAGCCGAAGGGGGGGTTCGATGTCTTCCCTCTGTCGTCTTCAATGATGATCGGGGGGTCTTCAGCTGGAGGTTCCGGCTGTAATACCATCCCGGCCATGTCTTGGAACAAAAGAGCCATTCGTTTTATATTGGCTGCCTGCTTCGCGACTTCTTTTTCTTTCCTCTCGAGCATTCTTCGGAGGTAATCAGTATCAGTTTCTTGTTCCTAACGTTGGTCTGAGGTCTCCGGATTGTCTTTCGGCCCAGTGAGTGCGGCCATTGCAGTTAGTATCTTCTAAAGTTTCTGCTGCTGCTGCTCCTGAGCCTTTGTTATCGATCGAGTAAGCGGTCGATGACCTATGGAAGCACGGCTTTCCTCTTTTCCGGAAGCCATAAAAACTATCACGCCCCGCTTCCCAGAGTGCGCTAAGATAGGCACGTGACAGAGCCAACCATGCTACCTGTGGCTAGGAAACATCCCTCCACAGTCACATTACGGCTGTCTAGAGATATCAAGAACAGTAGAAATAAAATAAACTATCTAGTACATTTCCATGAGCCAGAATAAATGAGTCAAGAAATAATATGCGGAAGCAATAGATCCAATAAACAATAATAATCTGGAAAGTAAAACTGGATACTAACTGGATCCTCACTGCTCGGCCTAACGGCGGAAGTACTCCTGATCAGCCTGCGATAAAGGTAGAGGATCTGGGCCATGCAAAACCCAGTCATCAGTGCGTCATAATATCAATAATAATATAATCAGGGGGTAACAAGTCATGCAGGCATGAGTATGAACAGTAATAAGTCATCAGTAACAAGTAAACAGTAACATGAATATAGATCAGTGAACATGATATAAACAGGTGAAGTGCAGCGAGTAGTCTAAACTGTGCTATAGGGTTATCTACTCTAAAGTTATTCGAAATCAATTAATGTAATCCTCATCGTAACCCATAGGTCCATGCCCCGTTCAACCCCACGGGACCGCGGTAACAAGATATGATAGACTATGAGTCTATGTCCCGTTCAACCCCACGGGACCACCGTAATATGATGTAATAGCCCTTTGAGTTACGTTCGGCTACATTCTTGATTTCCCCATACCCCCAAGTTATGTGTGTAAGTCAGGTATTGAATAATCTGGAGCTAATGCCAACACAGGATCAAGCAGGAACATGTTTGTCTATACAGACAACATGATATGTCCATCAGGACAACATGTCAGGATTGCCGCATTAGAAACAGGATCAGGTAACATATCAAGTAGTGATATATCAGGTCGTTTCAGGTAGTGAACATGTATCAAGTCAGGTCAAGTAGTAGTGTAACAGGTCATGTCAAGTAGTGCACAGGTATCAAGCGGGTGCTCATAATCGAACTGTAGCAAGTATTGAATCAGGGTGAAAATACGGATGTACAATAAAAGCATGGATGCACAAATATCGATCAGGGGTCACATCATGACTAAGTAGGATGCACAATTATCAAGCATGGTGCACTAATACAACAGTAACATGAAATAATATGATCTCGGCGTGCAACTAGATATGTAATAAACCGTACGGATACAGACGGATACTATAAAACTGTAAATCGGTAAAATTTGCTGAATATTAAAACACAAGCACTATTATTTATTAAATAGATATTTATATAATAATATTAACATGGATAACATATTCAAACCGATTAATAACTATAAAAGTGGTATTGATTAACCATGCACAAGAAAGTTCCGTTCAGAAATTCAGCGTCACCCTGATTTGTAAAATAGCTTAAAAATAACAAACGTTCTCCAAAAGGGACGTATCTTATACCAAAACAAAGATAATTCAATAAGGTTTTCATTTTTATAAGTTTAAGTATCTCAAGTTATTCCTACAAAAAGTTATGAGCATTCGAAGTTGAAAGTTTGCTGCTGGAATTTTCCTGGACAGCAGTTAGAGATATTTTCATTTGCATTTTACGTTATTTAAACAATTTATTTTGCAAGTAAATATTTTATAGAGTTATATTATTCTGAGTTAGCTTCGTAACGAACTAAAGAACGTATACTAATAATTTTTCTATGATTTATAATGAATTTTATAAGGTAAGGTGTACAGTAAATTTCAGATTTGTCGTATCCGCTTTGCAACGACGTTTCATGTGTAAACTATTATATTTTCAAACTATATTTTGTATAACATTATAAAATGCATATTATAAACTAATTAAAGATAATAATAAGAAATATTACGATATATATATTTTAAATGATATGGATGCAATCGGGTATCCGAAAACAGTAAAACTTCAGTATGGATGCATAATACTATACCTAGCTTGTAGCAAGATGATTTAGCATGCGACTAGACATGTAAATAATGATATTGATGTGTACGGACGTCGTATAATAGTAAAATGATAAACTGGTAAATGGGGAATGTACAACTAAACAATATGAAATGTAAATATTCAATTGGGTGCAGCATATTGTAGTCTAGCATGTATCGAGATAAATTTGTATGCACTAGATATGAAGTAACTTGCACGGATTCACACGGATATCCGAAAACGGTGAAACATGCAAAATGATAATGTGGGATGCGTAAATAATCATTATGTGTTGTTATTATTCAAATGAATATAGAATATAGTAGTATAGCATGTAGCAAGATTAACTTGCCTCGATCGAATCACGCGACGGATACGTACGGCACGTCCGACGTCGGCAAATCGTCGCAACGCACACGCGGCACACGGGACGGGTCCAGGCAAGGCAATTGGGTGATCACACAGGCAAGGTACGTTCACTGGATCACTCGGATCGTCAGCGACGAGCACAGCTCCAGCGGTGATCACCGGAATCAAGAAACAAGATCAAGAAAAAGAAAGAAGAAAGAAGAAGAAGAAGTAAGAAGAAGAGGCTGTGTATTAAATAAGGAAAGAAAAAATAAATAAACAAAATATATATAAATATATATATGCAGAGGAGAGAGAGAGAAAGGGGTTGTTAGTTTGTTAGAAAATTAGTTTAGATTTAAATTTAAAAAAATCTTTTATTAGTTAACTAAATTTTAATTTGTATCAGTTTATAAAATTAATATTATATAATTAAAATTTGATATTCTGGTAAATACAAATATAGTTCAAAACATACACAGGTCGGGTCTAAAATTCAGTTTTAAAATACGAAAAATATACATGTCGACCAAAATAAAAAATGAATATCCGGGTAACGAAAATGCATACCCCCAAGAACGGATGCATGTACGTGCGCGTAGCCATCCAAACAAGTCCGTTTCACTGAACGTGACGAGAACAAGATGCGCGGATGCTACCACGGGGCTAGGGGTATCATGCAGGCCATGCAATTTATTTTTAAAATATTTTATGTGACTTAAAATGTTATATTGTAAAAATGCAAATGCCAGATAAAATGCCGGTATGCAAGATGTATAAATTAAAATGAAAGTGCACGAGTCCATATAACAGGTCAAGATAAATCATAAACATGAATCAAACAGGTTTTAAGCAAGCGGGTCGGGTCGAATGCTAATACTAATGTAAAATACTATTCGTACCCAAAACATGATAAATCAGGAAAATACCATAAATAAAGAAATACGTGAACTAGAATTGGTATAAATGAACTAGGGTGTTACATTATACCCAGCTACAAAAAGAATTTCGTCCTCGGAATTCCAAGAACAAAGAAGGATAAACAATCAAGAAACTACAAGAATAGATGTGGAAACTTCTGTCGGATTTCATCTTCTCGTTCCCAAATTGATTCTCCATGCGAGCGATTTCCTCAAGAGACAAGTACGAGAAGGATAGCATTTTTCTTAAGGACCTTTTCTCTTCGATCAACAATCGACATCGGTCGTTCCTCAAAAGTCAAATCTTCTCTTACAGTCAGCTCCGAATGATCCGGCACGTGTGTTTCATCTCGAACATACTTACGGAGTTGAGATACATGAAACACGTCATGAATATTCGCCAAAGATTGTGGTAAAGCAATTCGATAAGCCATTTCTCCAACACGCTCCATAATCTCGAAACGCCCTACGAATCGAGGACTAAAGTTGCCTCGACTCCGAAAACGAATCACTCCTTTAGTAGGTGATATCTTCAAGAACACCAGATCACACACAGCGAACTCTAGAGGTCTTCTCGATGTGTCGGCCCAACTCTTCTGTCGATCTTGTGCTGCCTTCATGTGATTCCGGATAGTATTAACTTTCTCCACTGTTTACACGATCAAATCCGGTCCCAACAATCTTCGTTCTCCAACATCGTCCCAACAAACAGGTGAACGACACTTGCGACCATACAATGCTTCGAATGGAGCCATCTGAATAGTCGCCTGAAAACTGTCGTTGTTCGAAAACTCCAAGTGTAGATGATCCTCCCACGAACCCTTGAAGTCTAACATGCAAGCTCTCAACATGTCTTCAAGAGTTCAACATGCTCTTCAAGACTTCTCAAGTAGACCAGAATATTATTGATAAACACCACAATAAACTGGTCCAAGAACGGTGAAAAGATTTGGTTCATCAAGTCCATAAATATCGCTAGTGCATTCGTGACTCTGAATGGCATCACTAAATACTCGTAATGTCCATACCGAGTTCGGAACGCAGTCTTGCAAATATCGTCTGATTTAACTCGGACCTGATGATATCCGGATCGCAAATCCAGTTTCGAGAATAGCCTCACGCCACTAAGTTGCTCGAATAATTCGCCAATGCGAGAGATCGGGTACTTGTTCTTGATAGTCATCCGGTTTAATTCTCGATAATCGATGCACATCCTTCTTGTGCCATCTTTCTTCTTGACTAGAAGAACTGGAGCTCCCCAAGGTGAAATGTTGCTGCGAATCCAACCCTTCTCAAGCAATTCGGTAACTTGCTTCTTTACTTCTTCCAACTCCATTGGTGCCATTGGATAGTACGCCTTTTAGATTGGCGCTGCACCAGGAACAAGATCGATCGCGAACTCCGCATCTCGTTTTGGCGGTAAACCCGAGATGTCCTCGAACACGTCCAAAAAATCTCGAACTACAGCTGGCGCTTCCTCCTTATCAACTTTCAACGACGAAAGAACACTGTTTATCGGCCTAGCCCTAAACTCGACTGACCCGACAGAACAGCTTCCCCCAGCAAAAACAAACTCCTGATGTCCGGGAATCTAGAAAATCATTTTATTTGCCCCACACTAAATGTGAGCATGGAAAGTACCGAGAAAATCCATTCCCAAGACAACATCACCACTGCCGGTAACGATCACCAAGAAATCCGCAAATAACTCTCATCTGCAACTAACCACTGAACAATCCATTCCTAAGACAACATCACCACTGCCGGTAACGATGACCTGTGGAAGCACGGCTTTCCTCTTTTCCGGAAGCCATATAAACAGCATGTGTTACCATGCCCCCAGACTTGGAGCGTTTAGACTCAGCGTCTTTACGGTTTGCCGCGGTCACAGGGGCTTTCTCCGGCCTCCTTCTCTTTTGAGCGGTTGATGTTGAGGGAGCCGTTGCAGCGGGCACCCAGACGGATGACATCTTCTGTGGTACCACGGGATGGCTCTTTTCTTGCTGAGCTTTAAGCTTCTTTGGCCGGCGAGAGTAGTCCTGGTTAATCACCGATTCCTGGACCTGTCGCCAGACTTTGTAAATTTTGGAAGAAATCCGTTGAGGGGGCTGCTCCGGCTTCTTTTCTGTAGTAATCTCCATAGGTGGAGGGGATCTTTTCAGCACGGCAGTCAGAGAGTTCTTGCGAACCCTCATAAGCGGTTCAAAACTGTTCCCAGTTAGAACAGCAGCATTGATTTCCACCATGGGAGCTGTCGGAGTTAGTCCCGACGAGGAACTGCCCCCAGCCTTCCTTACTCGGCACCAGTGGCGACGTCGAGCGTGTCGTGCAGTTGGGATTGTCTCAGCTGTAGGGGTGACTTCATCACGCCCCCTGTTTTGGCGAAGGGTTGTCGCCGGCGTCAGCCTCTTAAAGACCGGTGTCCGTTGAGAAGTAATATCCAATCTGTCAAAGACAGACCTCTGGGCAGAGGAAGCAGCTTTGAGGACTTCGTCTGGAGTGGGAGCCGGAACAGTCAGTCTTGTGAAGACCGACCCTTTAGCAGGAGAAGCCGCCTTGATGACTTCATAAGCAGGAATGGCTATCCGCTTAGGGATAACTCTTTCCAGTATCGCGGGCTTCTTTATAGGCCCAAATGAGCTTTGGCCCAGTCTGTCAAAGACTGAGGCGTTGGAGCTGGACGACCCGTTGAGAGGGGCCGCAGTAGTGGTAAGTCGATCAAAGACCGACTTCTTTGGGGCCCCTTGTAACGACAGCGGGGCATTGAAGTTCATGTGTGGGAGCATGGTCCCGAAGAATAGTCCAGTGGTAGCCTGAGTTATTTGCTCCACCGGCATCTTGAACAGCAAGGCCGCTTGGGGTCCGTAAGTTACACCTCCAGATGAGGCGGAACGGGAGTCGCAGTCGCAGTTGGAGCAGTTGGAGGCCATCTCTTTTTTTTGCACAAGCGCAAAACCAAATCTTAGTACCTCGAACCCAAGGGCAACCATATCAAACTGCGATTCGTTCGCCAACACGACACATGAAGTGTGGAGTGGAAAGAGAAAGAGGTCCTACCGGGCATGTCAGAATCTGTTCTCCGCCGAAACACGGAGACGCGACCGCGCAGGTCCGTCTTGCCTGGATTTCTGGGCAGATGCTAATTGGTGCTATCCGTCCACCTCTCCGAAGATGCCAAGTTGATTTATGACACCGTGTATCGGAGGTTTAGACGGATGCGGCCGATGTAGCAGACTTCGTCAGATTCCCCCTCATTTGAGGGGTTTTTGATTGTGGGGACGCTTTTCCCTGCAGGCGCAAGCCCCTGCAGTTAATTACGCTACCGCATCGCGATAACCACTTTCTCGTTCTCCAGATGGTCACTTCGTGTCGTGGGTGTTTGTTTTGTTTTTGGTTTTGCTCCCTTTATTTTGAGGGTCACGTGGGAGCACGTGAGGCATTGCCTCTAAGTTTTTCTTTCTCATTTTAAGGGATCTGTTTTAGGGATCACGTGGGGGCACGTGATCTAGTCCCGTTCTTTCTTTTCTACTCATTGAGGATGGGGGTCACGTGTTACCACGTGACCAAGTTCTTTACGTGCATGGTGAGCTTTAAGTCTCTTGTTTTAAGAATTAGATTCTCTGTAGGGTTAAATCCTAATTCTATTTTAGAAGAATTAAATTCCTATGTATATGGAAGAATTAAATTCTTATGTAGGGTTAAACCCTAATTTCATTTGGAGGAATTAAATTCCTATGAATTTGGGAGAATTAAATTCTGGTATAGGGTTAAACCCTAGTTTTATTTGGAGGAATTAAATTCCTATGAATTTGGGGGAATTAAATTCCTTAAACTCAATTCTCCCTCTAATTTTTGGATCTGCATGGCAGAATCTCCCCGATGAGAATTAAATTCTCAACTTGTGGAGAGATCTGCTTCTGCAGATCTTTAACCAAAGGAAGAACTAAGTTCTTATTCAGAATAGTTAAACTCTTAAATTTGAGAATTAAATTCTTTTTTATTTTATGGAGCTTAGATCTCTTTCCCCTTTCTCACCTAAGGTTTCTTTTCTCTTTTGAGAATTAAATTCTCCTATCTTTTTTCTCTCTGTTGTTGTTTTTCTCCAGAAAATAAAAAAAGATATTCCCTTCTCTTCTTGGCTCTTATTTATAGGAGAAAGAAAAGAATCATTTTGTTTAGTCAATCTTTCATTGAAAGATTTTGGTTGTTTCTGTAACCAACATGATCTTTTAGATCACTCAGTGAATTTTATTCACTATTAGATTTTTAATCTAAAATATATTCTGTTTGTTATTCTTGGTGAATTTTTAGGGAAATCTATCCTTGTATAGAATCTTTTTATAAATTGGTGATTTTTAATCCAACGGTGCTCCACTATACAGAGCATAATCTCTTTTTGTTTGGAAAGATTTAAAGAAATATTTTTCCATTTAGGTCTTTGATTTCCTTTAATTAGAATTTAATTCTATTAGTTCAGAAAGCTTAAGAGCCTATCACGTGTTGGCACGTGATCCCACCGTTTGATCATTTCTGTAGAATTTAATTCTATTAATTAAGGAACTTAGGAACCCATCACGTGTTGACACGTGACCCCTTGATTAACATTTCAACCAGAATTTAATTCTCCTGTTTTAAAGAGTTAAGGAATCATCACGTGTCATGTAACAACTCCATTTTTAATGTACAAAGAATTGATTTAAATTCAAAGTATACTTGGAATATTTAATATTGCTGATATCTCTTTAAGTATTTATTTCACACCATAATTACAAGAAGGAGCTTGTAGCTCATTGGTAATACCTTACACTGCTGAACCAAGCCACCAGAGTTCAAGTCTCATGCCCCACATTATTTTTAATATTGTTTTGTTTTAAATTCTTTAGAAGCCCAACAGTCAACACGTGTTTTCTCACAAAAACCCCACTACCTATGAAAATGTTAAAGTACCAGTGAGATGGTGGGACGACGGCGGCTCTCCCGATGGCCTAACTCGGCCGGGATCGGCCGAGTCGGCCGGCGCCGCCGGCCGGACTCGGCCGGACTGCCGAGCCCCCAACAGCAAATGTGAGCCCCTTGGTCTCCCCTACCCCTCTGTATACTTTAATTTCTCAGATCGTTTCCAGAGAGCACAATAACTCTCATTCAATCCATTTTTAATACATTTTTCCTATTTTTTTTACATTTTTTAATTAAAAACCCTACACCTAGCCTAACCCTATAAATACACCCCTACCTCCTACCCTCTCATCCCAAAATTCTGAGCCCACTCTCTTAAAATTTCAAGAAAACTTTGTACTTTGGAAACGAGCGAAAGGCGAAGCCCTGACGAAATTGACGGCGAACTTCCGGTGATCGTGCTAGAAACTCTCGGCGACGAATCGACGCACCGGCAAATCCTCTACTTCCCTCTCACTCTCTAGTGTTGTCCAAACCCGTAAGTCCCTAAATTCTACCTCTCTATTCTTTTCAAAAATACAAATTTACAAAACCCGACGGAATCGGAACAAATCCGATTTCCGATTCGGTTTTCTATAAAATTTCACTTCTCACCAATTCCATCATGCTTAAAAATTTTATTGTTGACTATTAAACACTTAACAAATAATTTGAACAAGTTTCCTCACATGAAATGATAGCTTTTTCAATATATCGTATTTTTCACTTAAATACCATAATTTTTCGTTTTCACATTTAACCCCCTTAATATTGCTATACCTTAAAGTAGATCACAAGGTAATGACCTACCTCCTCACACACTCATATGCAAACATAACACGCTACCTTGAAAACTTAGAATACGATAAAACAATACTTTCATTTAAATACCATATTCTTAATAAAACCATTCCTAAAAGTTTTAGCCTTGATACACTTTTAAATAAAGATCTCTTATTAAGAAAATACGAGAAGTTGTGAACATCGGTCGTTTATCTAAACCTGACTTTGTGGTGTCTAGGCTAGGCAAGTGAGAAAGGTAATTTTAAAAGGCCCGTCTCACGATGAATCGTGAGCGGATCCCTCCTTTCTTCACTTGTACTTACCTGGCCACAATTGGCAGTGAAGAGGCGATTTGAGGCATCTAACAACTTGTTATTTAGACATTTAGAAATAGTCTAGTTGAATTAGAAAACCCTAGAATCTAAAATATGGAAAATTGACATTTTACAAATAAATACTTTTTACTTAATAAAAACCGTATTCTAAAAGATTAGTATTTATAAAATCTTTGCAAAGCGCCACTACAACCTATTTTGGGGAACTCGTTCGGGATAGTATGGTTTATCGTGCATCCTCGGGCTTAGTAGTGCGAGATTCAGACCTCCGCAAATAGTATTCGGTGTTGAAAGATTTAAAATACGACATTTTAAGAAAATGAGATTTTTGGAATATAAAATATTTATTAAAATTATTTTTATATAAATATATGTATATTTATCATTTAAATATCCATTTTATTATAATATAAATATTACACCTTTTTCTAAAAATCACAAGAATAAATTTTACATTAAAATACCATGAACTTCAAATAAATCAATATTAAAGATAAATACCTTTATTTATAAAAACTAGCATATTTTCACTAGAAATGTCACAATATAAAATCCACCCTCATTACAACTCTAAAGACGAATAATAAATACTTGGGGTGTATCTTGAAAACTATACAAAAGTATTTTTACATAAAACCCCCTCAAGTTTTATAAATTACCCTAAGGACCCTAGCAATTATAGGACTTCGATTTACATTTCTACTGTCTGACTCGGGTTTGAGTCTGATTAATCTGACTTGAATATGATTCAAGTCAATCTATAAACCTATAATATTACAATTCAACATGAACACACGAATCCATGAATCCAGTTATCAATCTATTCAACTTGACTAAACCAAACCATGGATATACTTTCCATTTACATGAATCCAGTTTACATCCATTACATCCATTACCGATATCATGGTTTCGGTCAGTCATCCAACTATACAACTTATACAATACAATATAACAATACAATCAAAACACCACGGGGTTTAAGGGGTAGATTGGTACGGAAGGTGTTAAAAGTGGCACGAGACAGTAAGATTAAGACACTTAACATGAATCCTGTTGCTGTTGTACCGTGGCATAACGGTTCCTTGTACTTTCAGTTTGCCCTAGTCTCTACCATATAGAGACCCCTCTCGTATACACTGGCATCCTTCTGTACCAAGCTACAAACAACAGCGTTAACACAATATTCCACAATATTATACAACTTTAAAAGATACATTCTTATTATGTCTTTTCTATTTCTCCCTTAACTTTGGGACTTACCGAGCGACCTGTTCGCTGACGACATTCTATTTCTTTCTTCTTTGAATGTCGTCAGGTGATCTGGACACAGCAGAGATCGAGCCCACCAGTGAAGACTTGGATCAGTTCCTCGAAGACCCCAAGCTCTAGACATTGTACATTTCCATTCAGTATTTTCATTTCCTGTTATGCCATTGTTTAGGTATCGTTTTTATTTCAGTTGTATTTCCTTTTCATGCATTGTACAAAAGAATGTTATTAAATAAAGTTGCTGTTATTTTTATTTCTCTTGTGATTACTTTTATATTGCTTAGATACGCTTAGCGTATGTACTTCTGAGTATATACATAGCGGACCTCGTCGCATCCCCTTCGCCGTATACCGGGAAGCGGGGCGTGGCAGGTTTTGTTGGTGGCTCATGTAGGTCAGAGCTGTATAGAATCATACTATGCAGTTCTGTTCTGCGTGAACAAACTAAGCAATATAACACAAGAACCAACAACTAAAACATTCTTTACAATTCATATTTCTTGAATGTTACAATTTCATATTCATTGAATCTTATCATTTCGAATATTTTGAATCTGTCCTAACCCAAATTTTCTTCAAGGTTATGGATTCCCCGAACAACACCAGCACCAATGTCAACAACACACCTCCAGCCCTACCACTCACACCTGTCGTCCTTTCTCCGATCAACGAGCAGACGGTTCTGCTTAAGGCAATTCGAAGCCTCCTAGAGGGACAGCAGTAGCAGACTGCTCTTTTAATGAACCGTCCCGAGGCAGACGCACCTGGGGTAAAGCAATTTAGGGCTTTATACCCCAAACAGTTCTCCGGAAAGGGAAGCCCACTTGAAGCTGAGGAATGGGCACAGAGCATAGAGGATGATCTGGCGGCAGCACAAGTGCCAGACATAGCTTGGGTTCGTGTGGCGAAACTGCAGCTCACGGACAATGCTCGTAACCGGTGGAAGGCGGAAGAAAGCCGTCTTGAACAGCCTATCGAATGGAAGACTTTCCGCGACATGTTCGACGCTAAGTACTTCACTGAGACTGCCAGGTTCAACATGGAACAACAGTTCATCCATCTACAACAAGGTTCGATGTGGACCGAGCCAGTAGATGAATATGACGCTGAGTTCACCATGCCCAGTCGGTAAGATATGTCTCAATAATTCGAAATTTTTATATCATAAATACACAGCTAACACAATATTTTTAACAGATTTGCGGCACACCTTATACCGACGGATGGGATCAGAGCCCGTCGCTTTTAACAAGATTTGGATTCAGAAATTCAGGTTGCACTGGCCACAGGAGATTTTCCGACTCATGAATCGGCTCTGAAAGCTGTCCGCCGTTATGAGGCAGTGGTAAAGGCGAGGGGAAGACCTCAATCTGCTGGATTTAAGCGTCCTACCAACCAGATGGCAGGAGGAGCCTTGTCCAGGCCATCTTTTGTGCCAAGGCGACCCGGAGTACAGAACAATCGTCCCAGCCCAGCCTTTTGTACCTACTGCAAGAGAACTGGACATATGATGAAAGACTGCCGGCGAGACAACCATCTTTGATTGATCTGCGGCTCAGCTACTCATGATATTGGGTCCTGTCCCCAAAAGCAAAACCCAGTTGCTGCACTCAGGCCAGCAGTTACCTATCCGCAGCGACCAGCTCTTCAAGCACCTGCTCCCAGACTTGCACTATCTGCAACACCCAGAGGATCACAAGCTGCACCACCTCCTCTTCAGTTCCATCAATCTCAAAGAAACGTTCCGAGGAATGCTCCTCCGGCCAGGAGGAATATACCAAGGCGCCAGGCTTTCACGATGTCCATGGAAGAAGCTGAGGCCACTGGCCAAGTCATCACTGGTAAACTTTTCTTCTCAAACTTTTCTTTAGTCTTGTTTATCTACACACTTCCCTATACCTAAAACATATCCCACATACCTTAGGTACAATCTTAGTATCCTCAATCCCTGCACTAGCACTGTTTGATACTGGAGCATCTCACTGCTTTATGTCGCAACGATTTGTCCGAACCCATGCGATTCCAGTCTCACCGCTTGTATCCAGCTGGAATGTCAGTTCAGGAAATGGCGTTCTAAAGGCAACCATGGGATACCGTTTGTGTCCAGTCGTCTGTAGCAGAGAGTTTTATGCTGACTTCAAAGTGCTGGACATATCGAACTTTGATGTGGTTCTAGGAATGGATTGGCTTGGAACTTTTTATGCTACCATTGACTGTCGTCAAAGGAGGGTAGTATTCGAGATTTCAGATCATCCGGTCTTCTATTTCAAAAGCGGAGACCGTACACTGAAGCCAAGTACCTACAAAGCGAAGCCAAGAGAAGCAGTAGTTGCAGCAGCTCAAGTGGAGGAAGAATCAAGACCAGATGTGGTTCGAGAGTTCGACGATGTATTTCCTGACGATATATCAGGTTTGCCTCCCGATCGAGCTCTTGAAATCATTATTGATTTAGTACCAGGAGCACAACCGGTGATCAAAGCACCCTATCGTTTAAGTCCGGAAGGTTTGAAGGAAGTCCGAACACAGTTGGACGAATTATTGACGAAAAGATGGACTCGTCCCAGCACTTCAAGTTGGGGATCACCTGTACTACTTGTGAAGAAGAAGGAAGGTTCATACAGAATGTGCATCGATTACAGAGCCTTGAACGAAGTCACTATAAAGAACAAGTATCCACTTCCGCGCATCGACGATTTATTCGATCAGCTAAGTGGATCTTGTGTTTTCTCTAAATTGGATCTTCGTTCAGGTTATCATCAGGTGAAGGTCAAGAAAACTGATATTCACAAAACAGCTTTCAAAACTCGCTATGGACGTTACGAATTTCTCGTGATGCCATTTGGAGTGACCAACGCACCCGCAATATTCATGAACCTAATGAATCAAGTTTTCTGGGAGTACTTAGACAGGTTTGTTGTCATCTTCATCGACGACATCCTGGTGTATTCTAAGAATCGGAAAGAGCATGCAGAACATCTACGAATTGTCCTGGAAACTCTTCGACAACATCATTTCTATGCCAAGTACAGCAAGTGCGAGTTTTGGCTAAAGGAAGTTGGTTTTCTTGGACATATCGTATCGGGAGAAGGAATCTCGGTGGATCCAGCAAAAGTCTCAGCGGTTAGCGAATGGCCTACACCAAAGTCAGTAAAGGACATTCGGAATTTCTTAGGTCTAGCTGGATATTACAGAAGATTCATTGAAGGATTTTCGAAGATAGCAACACCCCTGACCAAGCTCATACGTAAGGATGAAGAATTTGTGTGGTCAGAAGCATAAGAACAAGCTTTCGTAGAACTCAAGCCAAGGTTGACATCAGCACCTATTCTCGTTATACCGGATCAATCTGGAGGATTCTAAGTGCATTGCGATGCATCCGGTAAGGGATTAAGATGTGTTCTACATCAGCACGGTAAAGTTATGGCTTATGGTTCAAGACAGCCGAAGATTCATGAGCGCAATTATCCGATGCATGATTTGGAATTGGCAGCCGTCATCTTTGCTCTCAAGATTTGGCGCCATTATCTACTTGGTGAACGAGTGAACATCTACACAGATCATAAGAGCCTGAAGTACGTGTTTACTCAGAAGGAGTTGAATATGCGGCAGAGAAGATGGTTAGAACTCATGGCGGACTTTGACATCAACTTACAATATCACCCAGGGAAGGTGAATGTGGTACCTGATGCTCTCAGTCGTCAACCATTATTGATGAATCTCACCGCTCAGTGGAAGCTTCAACAAGACTTGCATCAGATGGAGATTGAAGTAGTCATGCCAGGTAATGCTTCAAGTTTGATGAATCTACAAGTTCAATCAACCATTGTAAATCAGATCAAAGTAGCTCAAGCAAGTGATGCTAAGTTGCAAAAGATCAGAGAACAAGTGGAGAATGGACTCAGAACAGACTTCATCATCCATGAAGACGGATCTTTGAGATACGGCAGCAGATTGTGTGTACCAAAAGGTCCTGTTCGGGAAGAGTTAATGAAAGAAGCTCACAGCTCTCCCTACTCAATGAAAGAAGCTCACAGCTCTCCCTACTCAGTACACCCTGGAGGTACTAAAATGTAAAAAGATCCACGTCAGAATTATTGGTGGCATGGAATGAAGCGTGAAGTAGCCAGAAGCGTCGCAAAATGCTTGGTGTGTCAGCAAGTAAAGGCTGAACATCACATGACTGATGGATTACTTCAACCATTACCAATCCCAGAATGGAAGTGGCAACGCATCACGATGGATTTTGTGACTGCTCTTCCTCGCTGCACAAAGGGTAACGATGCCGTATGGGTCATTGTGCATCGACTCACAAAGTCGGCTCACTTCATCCCATTTCGAGTTGGCCAATCTACTGAGATACTAGCAAAGAAGTACATGGAGGTAATAATCTACTTAAGATTTAAACTCTTCATAATGTACTATCTCTGATACCCATGAACTCATACAGGAAATTATGAGACTTCATGGAGTACTGGTCTGCATTGTCTCCGATCGTGACACCAGGTTTCGATCGCAATTTTGGCAAAGTCTGCAAGCAAGCTTGGGAACAAGTCTGAACTTTAGCACAGCTTATCATCCACAAACAGATGGTCAGTCGGAACGAACTATTCAGATCTTGGAGGATATGCTCAGAGTATGTATGTTAGACTTCAAAGGATCGTGGGAAGATCACTTACATCTTGTGGAGTTTTCGTACAACAACAGCTACCAAGCAAGCATAGGAATGACACCTTTTGCAGTATTGTGTGGAAGGAAGTGTTGATCGCCATTAAGTTGGGACGACATCGGAGATAAGGAACTTCTTGGACCAGAGATGATAGTAGCGACTGTTGATGTGGTTCGTACTATCAGGGAAAGGATGCGCATAGCCCAAGATCGACCGAAGCACTAGGCTGATGCAAAGGGACGTCATCTGGAGTTCCAGCCAGGAGATCATGTCTTCTTGAAGATATCTCCGAACCGCGGAGTGATCCGATTTGGAAGACGGGGTAAGCTAAGTCCGAGATATATTGGACCGTTCGACATACTCGAACGAGTCGGTGAAGTGGCATACCGCTTAGCGCTTCCACCTTCATTGGAAGATGTGCATAACGTGTTCCACATATCCCAACTCAGAAGGTATGTGAGTGACCCCAGCCATGTTCTCGATCATTCCGAGCTCACTATACAACCCGATTTGTCTTGTGAGCAACAGCCTGTGGAGATCCTGGACAGGAAAGTAAAGACACTTCGGAACAAGGAAGTTAACTTGGTCCGAGTGATGTGGAGGAAAGACACTCCAGGAGAGTCCACGTGGGAAAGGGAGGATGAAATGCGTACTATATATCCACACCTCTTTGTAAACTAGTACTCAAATAAAAGTTGTAAATTTCGAGGACGAAATTTTTGTAAGGAGGGTAGACTGTAACAACTCCATTTTTAATGTACAAAGAATTGATTTAAATTCAAATTATACTTGGAGTATTCAATGTTGCTGATATCTCTTTAAGTATTTATTTCACACCATAATTACAAGAAGGAGCTTGTAGCTCATTGGTAATACCTTACACTGCTGAACCAAGCCACCAGAGTTCAAATCCTATGCCCCATATTATTTTTAATATTGTTTTGTTTTAAATTCTTTAGAAGCCCGACAGTCAACACGTGTTTTCTCACAAAAACCCCACTACCCATGAAAATGTTAAAGTACCAGTGAGATGGTGGGACGACGGCGGCTCTCCCGATGGCCTGACTCGGCCGAGTCGGCCGGTCGGCCGAACTCGGCCGGACCGCCGAGTCCCCAACAACAAATGTGAGCCCTGGGTCTCCCCTACCCTTCTGTATACTTTAATTTCTCAAATCGTTTTCAGAGAGTACAATAACTCTCATTCAATCCATTTTTAATACATTTTTCCTATTTTTTTTTTTACATTTTTTTTATTAAAAACCCTACACCTATCCTAACCCTATAAATACACCCCTACCTCCTACCCTCTCGTCCCAAAATTCTGAGCCCACTCTCTCAAAATCTCAAGAAAACTTTGTACTTTGGAAACGAGCGAAAGGCGAAGCCCTGACGAAATCGACGGCAAACTTCCGGTCATCGTGCTAGGAACTCTCGGTGACGAATCGACGCACCGGAAAACCCTCTACTTCCTTCTCACTCTCTAGTGTTGTCCAAACCCGTAAGTACCCAAATTCTACCTCTCCATTCTTTTCTAAAATATGAATTTACAAAACCCGACGGAATGGGAACAAATCCGATTTCTGATTCGGTTTTCTATAAAATTTCACTTCTCACCAATTCCATCATGTTTAAATATCTTATTGTTGACTATTAAACACTTAACAAATAATTTGAACAAGTTTCCTCACATGAAATGATAGCTTTTTCAATATATCGTATTTTTCACTTAAATACCACAATATTTCGTTTTCACATTTACCCCCCTTAACATTGCTATACCTTAAAGTAGTCACGAGGTAATGACCTACCTCCTCACACACTCATATGCAAACATAACACGCTACCTTGAAAACTTAGAATACGATAAAACAATACATTCATTTAAATACCATATTCTTAATAAAACCATTCCTAAAAGTTTTAGCCTTGATACAATTTTAAATAAAGATCTCTTATTAGGAAAATACGAGAAGTTGTGGACATCGGTCGTTTATCTAAACCTGACTTTGTGGTGTCTAGGCTAGGCAATTGAGAAAGGTAATTTTAAAAAGCCCGTCTCACGATGAATCGTGAGCGGATCCCTCCTTTCTTCACTTGTACTTACCTGGCCACAATTGGCGGTGAAGAGACGATTTGAGGCATCTAACAACTTGTTGTTTAGACCATTTAGAAATAGTCTAGTTGAATTAGAAAACCCTAGAATCTAAAATACGGAAAATTAAAATTTTACAAATAAATACCTTTTACTTAATAAAAACCGTATTCTAAAAGATTAGTATTTATAAATGTTAGGTTTACCTAGCACCTTATGAAGGGTTTGGAAGCATCACATGTCTCAAAATTAAATTTTTAAGGTGCTAAGTGAACATACAAAGAATCAATGCTAGAAAAGTAGGGTTTCATAACATAAACAACATCACAAGTAACAAAGGCTAGGGTTTTGAGAGTACAACCTTTGTAGCTCCCTATGCTAGACTCCTCGGCCACTTGAGGGTTGGAAAATGGTTCGCTTGAGGTCTCCTAATGTCCACGATGATCCACCCGAAGCTCCTTTTTCCAAGCTTGCAACTTCACTTGATCAAGAGAATAAAATGAAGCTAACACTCTTCACAAGTGGGCAAGAATAGTGTAGAATGATATTGTGGTTACTTTTCTCACTTAAAAATCCTAACTTGGTGAGTGTTTTGCTCACTAGAGAAATCTAGAGAGCAAAAGAACAAGGAGGAAGAAGATGATGGCTTTTTAAGAACAAGAGAAAAGATAATCACTTGTGAAAAATAGAAAATATATGTATATATATTTTCCACGCTTCATCTCAAACCATGGTTAAATAATAAAGATATTATTGTATTTGAGTTAAAACACAAAAGGAAAGTTAACCCATGGTCAAAAGGTGGGTGAGCAAGGTTAGTTCAAAGAAGAGTGTAGAAACTAAACCATGAATTATCCTTTTCCTTTTCTTTTTGTTTTAACATAAATACAAGTAATAATCCATATATAAATCCAAGGTGTGAGTCTTATATTGCCACCATTTTCTATGTATATACAACCATGATAGAATGATGTATGTATGCATGTGTGAATGCACATCCATATGTGCATGAACAAGAATGAATGCATACATGCATGCATACATCCAAAAAGGACAAGAAAGGATTTCTAGTGAGAAGCTAATGGTTAAATGATAAATCAACACTTGATTTATCAACCCGGTCATATCACATACGACCCGACCAAAAGCAAGCCGCCCGATTAATTTACTGCATCTCATATGCGCATTTTAACCGGGCCCACGCACATATCGCATATGTGCACCACAACGTTTCGCCTGGACTAGGTAACTCCTTTGTGGGACTCTAAGACTCGTCAATAAGCCGGCAGTGGGTGATGATCATATCAAGCACCCCCAAGCCGTAAGCGGTCAGCTAAACGTAATGGCCACCCGGGTATTGAGCGATCAGAAGAAAACATGCGAACCTGCTACAACTCTCGTCGAGCCAACCGGCAACACTACCGTACAGTCCGGTCTCTTCGTCAGATATGCTGCATATCGAGTCTAGGGATGGTAACGTCGACCCCAATAACTCAATAAGTCGTGCTGATGAAAGGTCTATAACAAATCAAGAAATTACTGATAACACTTAAGCCAGGGACTTACTGATATAGCCAGTCGAGCACAGCACAGCATCAACTCCCAATACCGGGAGAGACGAAACCCCTCCTATCGCTCATCGCCTTCGTGTGTCTCGGGACTGTACCCAACGACCACCTGTTTGCACGACTCAGTAGAGCCGTGGTAGGGTGGTAATCAAAGTATATTGGGAGAACACATAAGACTTTATGACAATCTCGGGTCTACAGACTAACCTGCACCAGTGTCACCTGAGAACTGTTATCCGACGATAGATATAATTCCATATAGGAGTTGTCGGCGAGTCCGTCCAGTGTACCCAGTCACCACTGAGCACCCGTATACGATCTCGATGTCAAACATCGATGAATGTGGGAACATCCATCGCCCATCATATGGGTCAAGTATCATATATGCTAGTCTACTCTGGTATATCGATGCATCATCTTGATACACCTACGACTAGGGACATTTCAGGATATTCTTATAAACTACTGATGTCCCACCAGTATGATCTTTATCATAATCACAGTAGTCAAGTCAATATCCTTAGGGCTTTATCAACATGTATGAATGAATAAAAGCATGGTCAAATCAACATGTCAGATAAAGAATAACCAGATAGCATACTATCATGTCGAGCAAGAATGTACACTGAATATATATATATATATATATATATATATATATACATGTATAAATACATCCACTATCACATAATGGCCTCTAGGGCATACATATATCCAACAATCTCACACTTGCACTAAGGCCAGTTATTGGCGTATCTCATACCCAACATCTCAAAAAGTCGCTCATGCTGCGGCTGAGGGAGGGCCTTGGTGAGTGGATCCGCGGCGTTATTCTTTGTGTCTACTTTCTTAATCTCGATCTCGCGGTGATCTACAATCTCCCGGATCAAATGAAAGCGCCTCAGGATGTGTCTGGACCGCTGATGGCACCTGGGCTCCTTGGCTAATGCCATAGCCCCATTATTATCACAATATAATGGTATTGAATCAATAATGGTTGGAACTACTCCTAGCTCCGAGACGAACTTCCTCATCCAGACGGCTTCCTTGGCGGCATCATTTGCAGCAATGTACTCAGCCTCCATCATAGAGTCTGCAACGGTATCTTGTTTGGAACTCTTCCAACTTACCGTCCCTCCATTGAGGGTAAATACAAACCCTGAGATAGATTTGCTGTCGTCCTTATCGCTCTGGAAGCTCGAATCGGTAAAAGCCTCCATTTGGAGATCTCCATTACCATACACCAAGAACAATTCTTTAGTCCTTCGCAAGTACTTAAGAATGTTCTTCACAGCTATCCAGTGATTCTCCCCTGGGTTGGATTGATACCTGCTCACAACACTAAGTGCATAAGCTACATCTGGGTGTGTACATAACATCGCATACATTATAGATCCTACTGCCGAAGCATAGGGTATAATGCTCATGCGAGCTCTCTCTTCATCGGTCTTTGGACAAGAATCCTTGGAGAGAGTGACCCCATGGCAAGCGGGTAAGGCACCCCGCTTGGAGTCTTCCATACTAAACCATTTTAGGATGGTGTTGATGTACTTGGTTTGGGACAATCCCAATAACCTCTTGGATCTATCCCTATAGATCCTTATGCCCAGAATGTATGTGGCATCACCCAGGTCCTTCATGGAGAACCTTAGCGATAAGAAAGATTTGACCGACTGCAGCATAGGAATGTCATTTCCTATCAGAAGAATGTCATCCACGTACAATACAAGGAATGTGACAGCTCTCCCTACAGCCTTCTTATAAACACAAGGTTCATCTGGATTTTTGATGAAATCAAACTCTTTGATAACATCATCGAAACAGATGTTCCAACTCCGTGATGCCTGCTTTAACCCATATATGGATTTAAGCAATCTGCATGCCTTCCCGCTGCTCCCACTGTCAATGAAGCCCTCCGGCTGATCCATATAAACGCATTCTTCTAAATCCCCATTTAGAAATGCCGTTTTAACGTCCATCTGCCAGATTTCATAGTCATAGTGAGCAGCAATGGCAAGTAGGATCCGAATGGATTTAAGCATGGCTACGGGCGAAAAAGTCTCGTCATAGTCCAAACCTGGTCTTTGACGAAAACCCTTCGCCATAAGTCTTGCCTTGTAGGTCTCTACCTGTCTATCTACACCAATCTTTCTTTTAAAGATCCATTTGCATCCCACAGGTTTTACCCCAGGGGGTACAACGTCCAAAGTCCAAACTTTGTTGGTGTAGATAGACTCCATTTCGGATCTCATGGCATGCAACCACTTCACAGAGTCACCACTCGTGATAGCTTGCTGAAAACTGGTAGGATCATCATCCTCTACGATGCAGTCTTCTCTGTCACCATCAATGAGGAAACCGTAGTACCTCTCCGGTGGGCGAGAAGTCCTACCAGACCTACGGAGTGGCTGAGGTTCCTCAGTTTCTATTGCAACAACCGGTTCAACCAAGTCGTCATTTGTAGTTTGTATCTCTAGAAGCTCTTCTAGATCCACCACTTTGCCATCATCTTTATCTATAAAAAACTCTTTTTCTAAGAATGTGGCATACTGAGAAACAAACACCTTTTGTTCCTCCTTGTGGTAGAATAGATATCCATAAAAGTTCTTTGGATATCCCACAAAGTTACACATGACCGACCGTGTCTCGAGTTTGTCCAGATTCTACTTTTTAACATAGGCCGGGCAACCCCAAATCTTAATTCTCTTAAGAGATAGTCTCTTCCCATACCATATCTCATATGGGGTGGTAGATACGGTTTTGGTTGGAACCCTGTTCAAAAGAAACGCTGCAGTCTCCAATGCATGTCCCCAAAATGAGACAGGTAACTCAGTATCACTCATCATGGATCGGACCATATCTAATAGGGTCCTATTCCGTCGTTCAGACACACCGTTGTGCTGTGGTGTGTAAGGAGGAGTGAGCTGAGAGAGAATCCCATTCTCTTTTAGGAAGTTTACAAATTCTGTACTGAGGTACTCAACATCTCGATCTGATCGAAGTATCTTGATACTCAAGCCGGTTTGTTTTTCTACTTCTTGTTTATATTCAGTGAATTTCTCGAAAGCTTCGGACTTGTGTTTTAATAAAAATACATGACCGAATCTAGAGAAATCGTCAGTGAAAGTAATGAAGTAAGAAAAACCGCCTCTAGCTTGTGTAGACATTGGCCCACATACATCACTATGTATGAGTCCTAGGAGCTCGGTAGCTCTTTCTCCGTGTCCGGTAAACGGAGTTTTGGTCATTTTACCCTTGATACAAGACTGGCAAGTCGCATAAGATTTATATTCAAAAGGGTTTAAATATCCATCTTTGTGTAACTTGTTTAGTATTGTTTCGTTAATATGACCAAGTCTACAGTGCCAAAGAAAAGCTTCATTTATTTCTGAAAGTTTTCTTTTATTAGTGTGTTGTATGCTGAAAACTGTGTGTTGATTTAGGACGTATATCCCGTTATTAAGTGTACTATACCCAACCAACATTTGATTCAGGTGAATGTTCATAACATTGTTCTGCAATACAAAATTATATCCTTCACTGTCTAACAAAGAAACAGATATTATATTACAAAGCATACTTGGTACAAAATAACATGGGTTCAAAACCAATATACACCCAGATGGCAACCCCAAGTGATACTCTCCCACTGCGACTGTATGTACATTGGAACCATTTCCAACGTGGAGAGTATGGTCACCTATCTTCAAAACCTTGCTATTTCTCATCCCCTGCATAGAATTGCAAATGTGAGAACCTGAACAGGTATCTAATACCCAGGAAGCAGAGTTTATTGAAAAACAGTTTTCTGTCACAAACACACCTGAAGCGGAAGCATCCCCATGCTTCTTCTTGAGGTTCAAGTACTCCGTACAGTTTCGCTTCCAATGTCCTGTTTTTTGGCAATGAAAACATTCACCTTTCCCCATGTCTCCAGCTTTGGACTTTTCCTTTCCCTTCACCTTTTTAACTCCACCCTTAGGATTACTGGGCTTCTTCTTTTTCTTTCCCTTGGCCTTAGCCTTTGGGCGAGAAGAGGAAGATTGTCCAACAGTCATAACGGGAGTTTTCACTGATTTCAGTGTGCTCTCTGCACTCCTTAACATATTAAGGAGTTCAGGTAGTTCCCTCTCCATGTTGTGCATGTTGAAGTTAACTATGAACTGAGCAAAGGTGGAGGGGAGGGACTGCAGAATAATATCGGTATATTGTTCATTGTCCATCGTCCATCCAAGGTCCTCAAGCTCTTCTATGAGAGCTATCATCTTCAGAACATGGTCTCCTACTGATGTGCCAGGGGCCATTCGCATCTGAAACAATTTCTTTGATGCTTCGTATCGTAATACGCGGGATTGCTCTCCATACAACACCTTTGTATGGAGGAATATGTCATGAATGTCCATATTCTCGTGTTGCTTTTGATGTGTGTTGTCCATCGATGCAAGCGTGAGGCATTTGACCGTGGCACAGTCAACGTCCCATGTCTTGCGGACTTCAATATCCGCAACTGAGGATTTTGGACCTGGGGTGGACGGGGCTGAAGCCGTGAGGACATATGATACTTTATCATAAGTCAAGGCTATTTTCAGATTCCTCAGCCAGTCTTTATAATTGGTCCCATTCAGTTTGTTTTTATCTAGTAGAAGCTTGAGTCCAGTCATTGGTATCTGCCATTAAGAGAGAGAAAAGAATACATTCAGCGAAAGCTCTTGCATAGATCAGATTGGTTATTATCTTGTCTAATCGATGTCTCGCACTGCTTTAATCAAGTTTTTCTTTCAAATCTTAAAAAGAAAACTAGCCAGGATTAATTACAGTCTACAACTTCGCTAACCGTTCAGCCAGGCCAGTGTCGGTACTTGAGGGAGGTTCCCCGTGCTTTCGCACAGACCTAATTAAAGTAAACCTCGTTTTCCCAGAGGCGTAGCCCCGTTAACACCTTTCTAGAAACCTAATGAGTTAGCTAATTGTAAAACTGCAGAACTCTCCTAGGAGCAACTATTGCCCATAGTGGGATCGGGATCCAACCATCATATGGAAGGTATGCAATCTCATTGCGAATCTCAACTCTTGAAATTCCCGATATGATTTTTACCCCAAGTACTTATGACCTTAACTATGGTCAACAAATCATAAGTACCAGTCAAGTTCTACCCGTCATTTCTTGATCAATTAGACCCACCCACATGACCCTTAACTATGGTCAACAAAGTCGTATGAATGTCCTAATTAATCTGCATCATATGCAGTGTAGGAAGACATCACTTAGCTACCGTACACTACGCCTTAACTAAAGTCAACAAACGTAACACGAATACTAAGTACTCTACTTTCTAAAATGATGGAGGGTTGCGGATGATTTTTAAGAAAATCTTTTAACGCTTTGAACTTGATATCATCGTAGAATCAAATGGTTTTCAAAAGGAGTGGCTTGTGCTCCGCAGTTTTTGAAAAGTAGCTTTTTCATAAAGAGCCGAGTGGTTTTCAAATCCGATTCTACAACATCTTTTTAGGTTTATTTTCTTTACATTAATCATATTAATGTAGTCCCATCATTTGAGTCCTTAAGCCAATCACAGAAAAGAAACGAAAATAACACGTACGCTTATGCCATCCGCATTCACCGCAATGTTCCGTTATGCACCGTTAGGTTACTTAACTAACGGCATACCGGGACGGGACTAGTGCGGGTGTAAAACATAAGCAACGTCTACTATATATCTCATATATAATATATCGTTCGTCTCAGATATCACAGAACACAGGCAGCAGAAACATATATATAATGTGGGATATACTAGGACGTCCGTATTTAGTATTTAGCCAACAATATAAAATACGGATTCCACAGTCGCGATGAATAGCCAAGCCCACACCCCTAGACCCCTACGAGAGCGGCAAGCGACCCTACCAATCCTGGAGTTTAGGAGACCCGGTCTCGACTCCTCGAGATGGCCTCCCACTGAACCCCAGAATCCGGTCACTTATGCTCCCCTCCTTGGGTCTATCCTAATACGGAAAAGTAAATAATATACAACACTGGTGACATCAACCTCAACCCGGAAGTGCCCCAAATAAAAGAATATTACATTACATTTGAATTTTACATGAATGAAAAATAAAACTCTCATCTCACAAAAAAACCCCGGCTATTCAATCGCGACAATCCTGCACATCATATCTCAGCAACACATAATATCATATATCATCAACGTAAGTAAGTATGCATACCCCGATTGTCGTTGATGTATAGCAACGAAACCGGCGATATCGACATACTACACTTACGGTCATAGAAAAGAAAGTGTAAAACTACAATATTTGGAATCCGCATTCTCTTTAGACATCGTAAATCCGAGATATCACATACCTCGCATTTCATGCCTAACTATATGAATTCCACATATTGTATCACATTCCAGATAAATAGACAGTATTAAACTTTTCGATCGAATAATCAAATACCCAAAAATTCCCTAAAGCTCAACACTTGAGCGGAGTTCAAAAAACCCGGAATGTGACACAGTAGTAGCGGTCCAGCCGTAGAAAGGTCAAGCCAACGCCTCACATGTGGCACGCCGTACTGCCTCAAATCCTAAGGTTCAAAAGGCAGTTTAAGACGGTCACATAATCGAGTTAAGGTTTGTTGTCTTCTAGAGGGTCCACCACAAAAAACTTGCACATATTTCCGAAAGATTTAAATACCGTGAAAAGGTGAGTTAATGATACTCGTTCGAACATTTTAATACTTTCTAAATTACCCGGAAAAAAGCACGAAATTAAAATTCCGATCGAATCGTAGAATCCAAAACAATCTCCAGAACAAATAACACTTAAACCAGATTAAAAATACCCAAAAATATCAACAAGCTGTTATAAGTATTACTGTACAAAAACCATGCATTGATTCCTTTGTACGGCCGCGGAACCGCGGCCCAAGCAAGCTTTGGCCGCGTTTCCGCGGCGGGAATTACTGTTCACTGCATCGTTTTTTACAGTGGTTCTTAGATTTACCTGCTGAATTTTTTTTACATATTTTTAATTCTTAAAATAACCAGGTTTGAAAAATTGTCCAGAGAGTGTCCAAAAGTTCGTATTTTTCGGTTCGATCGGAGTTTTAACTTCTTTAAAATGTCACCTAAAGTTCTAGGTCGGCTCTGATACCAATGTTAGGTTTACCTAGTACCTTATGAAGGGTTTGGAAGCATCACATGTCTCAAAATTAAATTTTTAAGGTGCTAAGTGAACATACAAAGAATCAATGCTAGAAAATTAGGGTTTCATAACATAAACAACATCACAAATAACAAAGGTTAGGGTTTTGAGAGTACAACCTTTGTAGCTCCCTATGCTAGACTCCTCGGCCACTTGAGGGTTGGAAAAGGGTTCGCTTGAGGTCTCCTAATGTCCACGACGATCCACCCGAAGCTCCTTTGTCCAAGCTTGCAACTTCACTTGATTAAGAGAATAAAATGAAGCTAACACTCTTCACAAGTGGGCAAGACTAGTGTAGAATAATGTTGTGGTTACTTTTCTCACTTAAAAATCCTAACTTGGTGAGTGTTTTGCTCACTAGAGAAATCTAGAGAGCAAAAGAGCAAGGAGGAAGAAGATGATGGCTTTTTAAGAACAAGAGAAAAGATAATCACTTGTGAAAAATAGAAAATATATGTATATATATTTTCCACTCTTCATCTCAAACCATGGTTAAATAATAAAGATATTATTATATTTGAGTTAAAACACAAAAGGAAAGTTAACCCATGGTCAAAAGGTGGGTGAGCAAGGTTAGTTCAAAGAAGAGTGTAGAAACTAAACCATGAATTATCCTTTTCCTTTTCTTTTTGTTTTAACATAAATACAAGTAATAATCCATATATAAATCCAAGGTGTGAGTCTTATATTGCCACCATTTTCTATGTATATACAACCATGATAGAATGATGTATGTATGCATGTGTGAATGCACATCCATATGTGCATGAACAAGAATGAATGCATACATGCATGCATACATCCAAAAAGGACAAGAAAGGATTTCTAGTGAGAAGCTAATGGTTAAATGATAAATCAACACTTGATTTATCAACCCTGTCATATCACATACGACCCGACCAAAAGCAAGCCGCCCGATTAATATACTGCATCTCATATGCGCATTTTAACCGGGCCCACGCACATATCGCATATGTGCACCACAACTTTTCGCCTGGACTAGGTAACTCCTTTGTGGGACTCTAAGACTCGTCAATACGCCGGCAGTGGGTGATGATCATATCAAGCACCCCCAAGCCGCAAGCGGTCAGCTAAACGTAATGGCCACCCGGGTATTGAGCGATCAGAAGAAAACAAGCGAACCTGCTACAACTCCCGTCGAGCCAATCGGCAACACTACCGTACAGTCCGGTCTCTTCGTCAGATATGCTGCATATCGAGTCTAGGGATGGTAACGTCGACCCCAATAACTCAATAAGTCGTGCTGATGAAAGGTCTATAACAGATCGAGAAACTACTGATAACACCTATCAGCAAATCTCAACAGCCCTGGCCAGGGACTTACTGATATAGCCAGTCGAGCACAACACAGCATCAACTCCCAATACCGGGAGAGACGAAACCCCTCCTATCGCTCATCGTCTTCGTGTGTCTCGGGACTGTACCCAACGGCCACCTGTTTGCACGACTCAGTTGAGCCGTGGTAGGGTGGTAATCAAAGTACAGTGGGAGAACACACAAGACTCTATGACGATCTCGGGTCTACAGACTAACCTGCACCAGTGTCACCTGAGAACTGCTATCCGACGATAGATATAATTCCATATAGGAGTTCTCGGCGAGTCCGTCCAGTGTACCCAGTCACCACTGAGCACCCGTATACGATCTCGATGTCAAACATCGATGAATGTGGGAACATCCATCGCCCATCATATGGGTCAAGTATCATATACGCTAGTCTACTCTGGTATATCGATGCCCCGTCTCGATGCACCTACGACTAGGGACATTTCAGGATATGCTTATAAACTACTGATGTCCCACTAGTATGATCTTTATCATAATCACAGTAGTCAAGTCAATATCCTCAGGGCTTTATCAACATGTATGAATGAATAAAAGCACGGTCAAATCAACATATCAAATAAAGAATAACCAGATAGCATACTATCATGTCGAGCAAGAATGTACACTGAATATATATATATATATATATATACATGTATAAATACATCCACTATCACATAATGGCCTCTAGGGCATACATATATCCAACAATAAAATCTTTGCAAAGCGTCACTACAACCCATTTTGGGGAACCCTTTCGGAATAGTACGGTTTATCGTACACCCTCGGGCTTAGTAGTGCGAGATTCAGACCTCCGCAAGAAGCATTCGGTCTCGAAAGATTTAAAATACGACATTTAAAGAAAATGAGATTTTTGGAATATAAAATATTTATTAAAATTATTTTTGTATAAATATATGTATATTTATCATTTAAATATCTATTTTATTATAATATAAATATTACACCTTTTTCTAAAAATCACAAGAATAAATTTTACATTAAAATACCATGAACTTCAAATAAATCAATATTAAAGATAAATACCTTTATTTATAAAAACTAGCATATTTTCACTAGAAATGTCACAATATAAAATCCACCCTAATTACAACTCTAAAGACGGATAATAAATACATGGGGTGAATCTTGAAAACTATACAAAAGTATTTTTACATAAAACCCCCTCAAGTTTTATAAATTACCCTAAGGACCCTAGCAATTATAGGACTTCGATTTACATTTCTACTGTCTGACTCGGGTTTGAGCCTGATTAATCTGACTTGAATATGATTCAAGTCAATCTATAAACCTATAATATTACAATTCAACATGAACACACGAATCCATGAATCAGTTATCAATCTATTCAACTTGATTGAACCAAACCATGGATATACTTTCCATTTACATGAATCCAGTTTACATCCATTACATCCGTTACCGATATCATGGTTTCGGTTAGTCATCCAACTATACAACTTATACAATACAATATAACAATACAATCAAAACACCACGAGGTTTAAGGGGTAGATTGGTACGGAAGGTGTTAAAAGTGGCACGAGACAGTAAGATTAAAACATCTAACATGAATCCTGTTGCTGTTGTACCATGGCATAACGGTTCCTTGTACTTTCAGTTTGCCCTGGTCTCTAGCATATAGAGACCCCTCTCGTATACACTGGCATCCTTCTGTACCAAGCTACAAACAACAGCGTTAACACAATATTCTACAATATTATACAACTTTAAAAGATACATTCTTATTCTGTTTTTTCTATTTCTCCCTTAACTTTGGGACTTACCGAGCGACCTGTTCGCTGACGACATTCTATTTCTTTCTTCTTTGAATGTCGTCAGGTAATCTGGACACAGCAGAGATCGAGCCCACCAGTGAAGACTTGGATCAGTTCCTCGAAGACCCCAAGCTCTAGACATTGTACATTTCTATTCAGTATTTTCATTTCCTGTTATGGCATTGTTTAGGCATCGTTTTTATTTCAGTTGTATTTCCTTTTCATGCATTGTACAAAAGAATGTTATTAAATAAAGTTGCTGTTATTTTTATATCTCTTGTGATTACTTTTATATTACTTAGATACACTTAGCGTATGTACTTCTGAGTATATACGTAGCGTATCTCGTCGCGCCCCCTTCGCCGTATACCGGGAAGCGGGGCATGACAGGTCATCACGTGACCCTTGGTCATGTGTAGACACGTGATGCCTCATTGGGATCTTTCCTTACCATTTTATTATGCCTTTTAATTCTTTCAGTGGGTTCTTTAAAGGTTTATCACGTGTGGGCACGTGACTCCACTAATTGCTTGCTTGATTAGAATTTTAATTCTATTATAACAGAGTCCCAGGAAACCATCACGTGTCAGTACGTGACCCTTGGTCACGTGTGAGCACGTGATACCCCATTGGAGTATTTCCTGATATTTTATCAGGGAACACGAACAAATCGCTCGATAAATCCCAAAGATAAGGGAGAAATAGAATAGACAGAGAGAGAGAGAGAGTGTGTGTAACTTTTAAAGTTGTATTATATGGTTATACTGTTGTATTTATTAACGCTGTTGTTTGTACCTTGGTACAGAAGTATGCCAGTGTATACGATAGGAGTCTCTATATACCAGAAACTAAAAGCAAATGGAAGTACAAGGCTCCATTATACAACCCGAAACAACGGCAATTGAATTCAGGTTAGGTGTCTTAAATCTTGCAGTCTCGTGCCACTTATAACACCTTCCGTACCAATCTACCCCTTAAACCCCGTGATGTCTTGATTGTATTGTTGTATTGCATTGCAATTTTTATTTTCTTGTAATATAGATTGTATAATTGGATGACTTGCCGAAACCATGATATCAGTAAATGGATGTAACTGGAGAATCATGGATGTAACTAGAGAATCATGTAGATGGAAGTATATCCATGGTTCGGTTCAGTCAATACAGATTGAATAGATTGAATATATGGATTCATGGATTCATGTTGAATTGTAGTTTGTACTTAAATCATATTCAAGTCAGATTATTTATAATGAGACTTAGTATGAGTCAGAACAATTAGAAAAGAAATTGAAGTCCTAAATTAGGTTTTGATGTTATCGGTAACCGCTGCACATGGACGGCAGGATTTGTATCTTTTTCAAAAACGATTACCGTGTTGATAACACCATTTGTTAAGTTATCTACCTTAAATAGGCAAGCACCCATATCTCCGGCTCTCTGAGGCTCAAGAGACTGGTCCCGCTTAAACCTATGTTTACTAGGGTTCTTAGGGTAATTTATAGAACTTGAGGGTTTTTTTTGTAAAAATAATTTTGTATAGTTTTCAAAATACAGCTTAAGTATTTTATTATCGTCTTTAGAGTTTTCATAGATGTAGATTTTATATATGTGACATTTCTAGTGAGATAAACCTATTTTTCATAATACATGGTATTTAATTGTAAAGTGTTGACTTGTATGGAATTTCATGGTATTTTCATATAAAGTGATTCTTTTGATATAGAAAAGTTGGAATATTTATATTATGTCAAAAATAGATATTTTGATAATATATATATATATACATATTTATATAAAATAATTTTAATCTATTATTTTTCTAGAAATCTCATTTTCTTAAGATATTTGTATTTTTAAATCTTTCGAGACCGAATGCTCCATGCGGAGGTCTGAATCTCGCACAACTAAGCCCATGGATGTACGCTAATCCGCACCATACCAGACGAGTTCCCCAAAATGGGTTATAGCGGCGCTTTGCAAAGATTTGTAAAAATACGTAATCTTATAGAAAACGGTTTTTATAGTAAAAGGTATTTAATTGTAAATTCGTATTCTCGTATTCTATGTTCCTGAAAGGTATCGTGCTATATTGCATATGAGTGTTGTGAAGAGGTAGGTCATTACCTCGTGATCTATCTAAAGGTATTGCAAGAAATATGATGTTTAATGTCAAGACTAAACTACATGGTATTTTACTGAAAAAGTACGATAAAAATTACAATATGAAATATTTTGCTATGAAACTTGTTCATGATGTTTTGTTAATCTTTAATAGTCAAGATGTGACGGTTTGGTATGTTTGTATTTAAGAAAAGATGGAGTTTTAAGAAGAACCGAATCGGAAGTCGGATTAACTCCGCTTCCGTCGGGTTTTAGAAATACTAGTTTTAAGAATAGAATAGATAAGGGAAATGTGGGAATTACAAGCTAAAAGGAAAGAGGGAAGATAGAGGTAGAGAGGGGAATCGCCGGTATGTCGTTTCGTCACCGGAAACTCCTCGTATCGCTATCGGAAGTTCGCCGGAGCTTCGTCCTTCGCTAACTCCACTTGTACACAAAATTTCTAGAGAGTTTTCTTGAGAGTTTGGATAGAATTTGTGAGTGAGATGTGTGTGTTTAGGTGTGGTATTTATAGGAGAAACTGGGGTTAGGGTAGGTGATAGGGTGTGAAAGAAAATGTATTAAATTTTGTATTAAAAAGGGTTTTAATCGAATTTTAAATTCTCTGTAATAATGCAGAGTTTTTAAAGTATACAGGGGTTTAGAGAAGATCAAAAGACACAACTTTCCTGTAGGAGACTCGGTGATCCAAGCTGAGTCGGCCGGCGGCGCCGGCCGATTTGCCCGAGTCGCCGGCCCGATTTAGCCGAGTCAGGACGGGGCTCGTCGCCACGTGTCCGCCGTCGGTTGGTCTTCCCCCTGGGCCAGTTTGTTTTTAGTGTGACCTTTGGGTTTACGGGTTTAGCATGTGTAGACTCTTGGAATTCTAAAAAGATTAAAAGAAAACAATATTAAAAATAATGTGGGGGGGGGTAGGATTTAAACTGATGCTTTGGTTCAGCAGTGCAAGGTCTTACCAATAAGCTACAAGCTCTTTCTTGATATTAAAAAGCAAAACAAATTTATAACTTGTGTTCAGGCAAATATACCCTTTTCTGTATTTTTGAAAAAAAAAATTGTACAGAAAGTTGTACAGAAAGTTTAGGGTTGTTACAGTTTCGCTAAAGAGATCACTCCCGGTGAAGGGATCTCGGCTCTTTCCTCATCGAATGAGGTGCTGGATATTCATCAAGGAATACCACTATGCAAAGCAAAAACTAGAGCTATCCTTTTTGAAAATTTGATTCTACAAAATCTTTTGGTTTCTTTCTTTTCATTAATCTCATTAATGAAGTCCCATCATTTAATATTTCCTAAACATTACAGAAAAATGAAATGAAAATAGAACGTACACTTTTGCCATCCGCATTCGCTATGAGGCCCTGTCATGCACCGTTAAGTTACTTATCTACCAGCAGAGTGGGGGCTGGACTAACGCGGGTGCAAAACATAAGCAACGTTTATTATATATCATATATATAATATTACATTCGTATCACGCAGTTATATGATCAACATCACAGAATCAAGCAGCAGAAAAAACATATGAAACATTGGATATATTAGGATGTCCGTGTTTTAAATTTAGCCAATAATGTAAAACACGGATTCCACGTTCGTGATGAATAGCTAAACCTACATCCCTAGACCCCTACGAGAGAGGCAAGTAATCCTACCAATTCTAGAGTTAGAAGACCCGGTCTTAACTTCTTGAGATGGTCTCCCACTAGACTCTATAACCCGGTTACTTGTGCTCCCCGCCTTGGGTCTCTTCTAATGCGGAAAAGAAAATAATATACAACAATGATGGCATCATTCTCAATTCGGAAGTGTCCCAATAAAAGAATATTATATACAGATTTTACATGAATGAAAATAAAAACTCTCATCTCACATAGACCCCCACGGCTATTCTTTCATGACAATCTAATAAATCATATAAACAGCAATACATGATATCACATATCATCAACGTAAATATGCGTATCTCTAAAACTTGTTGACATATAGCAACAAGATTGGGATACCCCACATATTACACTTACGGCCGCAGAAAAGAAAACAGAAAACTACAATAATTAGAATCCGCAATATCTTTAGACATCATAAACTCGGAATATCTCATATTCCAGATTTCATGCCTAACTTATAAAACTTGCATTTTAGTCTCAAATTGAAAACTCTTTTCAATTGGTTGTCGGATAATTCAACAAGATTCCCGACTAAGTGATCGCGTACGATACGCAATTGCAACGGAGTTTTGATCCAAATCAAAATTTCGCGGCAATCGATCAATTGAGACTAAATGGCTAGGTTTACAATATACTAACTAGTTTTCATAAAACTAATTAATCCGGATTCTAATAATTGTATCACACATCACAAAGTTTGTAAAGTTACCGCGACATTAGAATTTCGCACGCAATTAGCAAACTAAACCAATTTCTCCAAGACATGAAAAATCCAGTGAGCTAAAGTTTCAAAACCGATCGTTTTAAGCCAATCCGGGAGTCGAAACGAACTCGAAACCCCTCCCGAATCTTTACGGGGGCGAAGATCCCAAAATTAACTATCGAATGGGAGGCCTATAGAGGGTACCCCACCTCCAAGGCTACCACGAGGTGGCCAGGGGGTGAGGCAGACCCGAAACTGCCTAAGGTGGGGCAGTTTCAGGTCCCCACAGCCAAGACCACCTTATGGTGGTCTTGGGTAGTGGGACTATCCGTTCGGTCCCCCCGGGGATTCCCCGGGGTGCGCACGCTTCACCCCGCGGCTTCTCGGTTCAAACCGTGAGCCCGTGGGGTGTGCAAACAACTCAAAATATCAATTTTTGAAACTGTTTTTATCGGCAGTTTTTGCGCGAAAAAACCGGCGGATTTCTAACGTCGCTACAAGTTACCCTAATATTCTAGCTTGGCTCTGATACCATGAAAGTCGACCTTAGCACCACTATGAGGTTCTAGAGGTATCAAGCATGCCAAATTTTAAATTTTAATAGGTGCTAAATTAGACTAACAAGATCTTTACTAGATTATTAGGGTTTGCCTTTGTGATGTGATGAACTTGAAGAGAAGAAAAGAGCACACAACCTTTGTAGTTCGAGTTCTTCACTTCAATAGCTCCGGGTTGAAGTCCACGCGACTCTACTAGACTCCTCTTTGAGTTGAATGAACCTTCTTCGTGATCTTCGCGCCAAAGACGATCCACCCGAAGTCCACAAGCTCAAGCTAACCCTTCACTAATCTCATTAGTGAAGACAACACTCCACATCAAATTGCTAATCTAATGTGTGATAGTGAAGTATGGGTTTAATTTGCTCACAAGTTTGTGTTCAAGTTTCATGGTTCACATCACATGTGAGGGTTGAAGCTTGAAGCATGAGATTGAGGAAGAAGAAGCTAGAGAGAAACCATGAGAGCAAAGCAAGCAAAATAGCTAAGTGTTGAGAATGAGCAAAGAATGAATGTCAACTCTTGACCCCCACTCATTCAAGCATGGAATTTTGCAATATAAAATTGCAACCATACTTGAATAGTGAGTCAAGATGAATAAACAAATATAACTCCCATGCTTGCAACCATGCTCTCAATTTACACCTCATTTCTATTTTTCTCAAAAATAGAAAATCAAGCCATGCTTAATTATATATGTGTGTGTATGTGTGTGTGTGTGTGTGTGTGTAACAACTCCATTTTTAATGTACAAAGAATTGATTTAAATTCAAAGTATACTTGGAGTATTTAATATTGCTGATATCTCTTTAAGTATTAATTTCACACCATAATTATAAGAAGGAGCTTGTAGCTCATTGGTAATACCTTGTACTGCTGAACCAAACCACAAGAGTTCAAATCCCATGCCCCATATTATTTTTGTATTTATTTTGTTTTAAATTCATTGGAAGCCCAACAGTCCACACATAATAACTCCCAAACTTTGAACTAAACCTGAAAAACTAAATATACCAAAGGCTACACCAGACGACCCCCCACCTCCCTGACCTTCGACTCGGCCCGACTCGGCCGACTCAGACGGCGGACCGACCGACTCGGCACGGCGCCGCCGGCCGGACTCGGCCGGACGGCCGAGTCGTCAACACAAAAAAGTTTACTCTTGTCCTCCCCTACCCCGCTGTATACTCTATTTATTTAGATCGGTTCCAGAAACCTTTGAAATCCCCATTTACTCTAGATTTTAATGAATTTTAATATATTTTTACATTTTTTTTTATTTAAACTCTTCATCTACCCTAACCCTACCCTACCCTATAAATACACCCCTACCCTTTACCCTCTCACCCCAAAATCTTGAGCCCACACTCTCAAAAAATTTCCAAGAATCGTGTACTTTGAAAACAAGCTCGAGGCGAATCTCCGACGAATTCCCGGCGGAATTTCCGGCGATCGTTTTAGGAACTACCGGCGACGACGCAACACATCGGCGATCCCCCTAGTTCCCTCTCTCTCTATTGTGTAATCTAAAACTCGTAAGTCCCTTTCTATCTCTCTTCCTTATTCAAGAAAAATACGAAATTACAAAACCCGACGGAATCGGAACAAATCCGATTTCCGATTCGATTTTCTATAAAATTCCACTTCTCACTAATACAATCATTCTTAAACTTCCTCATGTTGATTATTAAACACTAATTAAACAATTTGAACAAGTTTCATCACATGAAATGATACCTTTCTCAAATTATCGTATTTTTTCACTTAAATACCACATTGTTTCAATCCTTCATTTAACCCATCAAAATTGCTATACATTTAAAGTAGATCACGAGATAACAACTTACCTCCTCACACACTTACATACAACCTAACACGATACCATTGAAACCTTAGAATACGAGAAAACAAGCATTTACATTTAAATACCATACACTTAATAAAACTATTTCTAAAAGAGTTAGAGTTGATACACTTTTAAATAAATACATCTTATTATGAAAATACGATAAGTTGTGGACATCGGTCGTTTATCTAAACCTGACTTTGTGGTGTCTAGGCTAGGCAAGTGAGAAAGGTAACTTTAAAAGGCCCGTCTCACGGTGATTCGTGAGCGGATCCCTCCTTTCTTCACTTGTACTTATCTGGCCATAATTGGCGGTGAAGAGGCGATTTGAGGCATCTCATGACTTGTCGTTTAGACCATTTAGAAATAGTCTAGTTGACTTAGGAAACCCTAGAACCTAAAATACGGAAAATTGACATTTTTACCAATAAATACCATTTACTTTATAAAACCGTTTTCTAAAGGATTTAGTATTTTACAATCTTTGCAAAGCGCCGTTACAACCCACTTTGGGGAACCCGTTCGGGATGGTGTGGATTATCGCATATCCTCGGGCTTAGTAGTGCGAGATTTAGACCTCCGCAAGGAGCATTCGGTCTCGAAAGATTAAAAATACGACATTTTAAGAAAATGAGATTTTTAGAATATAAAATATATATTAAAATTATCTTTATTATAAATATATGTATATTTATCATTAAAATATCTATTTTATTATGATATAAATATTCCACCTTTTTCTTAAAATCCCAAGAATAAATTTACACCAAAATACCATGAATTTCATATAAATCAATATTACAGATAAATACCTTTATTTATAAAATCAGGATATTTTCACTAGAAATATCACAATATAAAATTCACATTCATTACAACTCTAAAGACGAATAATAAATGCTTGGGGAGTATTTTGAAAAGTATATAAAAGTATATTTTACATAAAACCCCCTCAAGTTTATAAATTACCCTAAGGACCCTAGCAATTATAGGTTTAAGAAATAATCAAGATTTCGACTTACATTTCTAATTGTCTGACTCGGGTTTGAGTCTAATTAATCTGACTTGAATATGATTCAAGTACAATCTACAATCTACAATATTACAAACTAACATGAATCCATGAATCCATGAATCCAATTATCAATTTATATGACTTGACTGAACTGAACCATGGATATACATTCCATTTACATGGATCTCCAGTTATTCCATTTACATGATTCTACAGTTTCATCCGTTTACTGATATCATGGTTTCGGTCAGTCTTTCAATTATACACTCAATTCAATTTACAGTACAAAACAATACAAATAAAACACTACGGGGTTTAAGGGGTAGATTGGTACGGAAGGTGTTAAAAGTGGCACGAGGCGGTAAGATTAAGATACCTAACCTATATTCCGTTGCTGTTGTACCGTGGCTTAACGGTTCCTTGTACATTCCATTTGCCCTGGTCTCTAGCATATAGAGACCCCTCTCGTATAAACTGGCATCCTTCTGTACCAAGCTACAAACAACAGCGGTAACACAACAATACAACAAGATAATATAATTTTAAAAGATACCTTCTTATTCTGTCTACTATACTTTCCTCTTATCTTTGGGACTTACCGAGCGACCTGTTCGCTGACGACATTCTATTTCTTTCTTCTTTGAATGTCGTCAGGTGGTTTGGACCCGGCAGAGATCGAGCCATCTGTAGAAGACTTGGAGCAGTTTGCTGAAGAATCAGAGCTCTAGTTTCATTGTACATTTTCCATTCAGTACTTTTCATTTCCTGTCATGCCATTGTTTAGGCATCGTTTTATTTCAGTTGTATTTCCTTTTCATACATTGTACAAAAGAATGTTAATAAATAAAAGTTGTTGTTTTTATTATATCTTGTCTCTTGTGTATTTACTTTTATATTGCTTAGATACGCTTAGCGTATGTACTTCTGAGTATATACGTAGCGGACCAGTCGCGTCCCCTTTGCCGTATACTGGGAAGCGGGGCGTGACAGGTTTTGTTGGTGGCCCATGCAGGTCAGAGCTGTATAGAACCATACTATGCAGTTATGTTCTGCGTGAACAAACCTAAGCAATATAACACAAGAATCAGCAACTAAAACATTCTTTACAATTCATGTTCCTTGAATCTTACAATTTCATATTCCTTGAAGCATATCATTTCATGTACCTTGAATCTTTCCTAACCCAAATTTTTCTTCAAGGTTATGGATTCCCCAAACAACACCAGCACCAACTTCAACAATACACCTCCACCTCCACTACCAATCGTACCTGCTGTTCCTGCGCCACCCACCGAGCAAACAATGCTACTTGAGGCGATCCGCAGCCTCCTTGAAGGACAGCAACAACTCCTGAACTGTCCCGAGACTGACGCACCTGGGGTAAAGCAATTCAGGGCTTTACATCCCAAGCAGTTCTCTGGAAAGGAAAGCCCACTTGAAGCTGAGGAATGGGCACAAAGCATAGAGGATGATCTGGCGGTAGCACAAGTGCCAGACATAGCTTGGGTTCGTGTGGCGAAACTGCAGCTCACGGACAATGCTCGCAACTGGTGGAAGGCGGAAGAAAGCCGTCTTGTACAGCCTATTGAATGGAAGAATTTTCGCGAGAAGTTCGACGCGAAGTACTTCCCTGTGACTGCCAGGTTTGCCATGGAGCAGCAGTTCATTCATCTACAACAAGGTTCAATGTGGAACAAGTCAGTAGATGAGTATGACGCTGAATTCACCATGCTAAGCCGGTAAGATATGTCACAATAGTTCAATTTTTAAATATCATATACTACACAGCTAACACAATCCTTAAACAGATTCGCGGCACACTTGATACCGACAGACGAGATCAGAGCCCGTCGCTTTCAACAAGATTTGGACACGGAAATTCAGGCTGCACTAGCCACAGGGAAATTTCCGACTCATAAGGAAGCTCTAGAAGCTGCCCGCAGTTATGAGGCAGTGATAAAAGCAAGGGACAGATCTCAGTCTGCAGGAGTTAAGTGCCCTGCCAACCAGATGGCAGGTGGAGCCTCGTCCAGACCACCTTTTGTGCCAAAGCGACCCGGAGTACCAAACCATCGTCCCAGCCCAGCCTTTTGTACCTACTGCAAGAGAGCTGGACATATGATGAATGACTGCCAGCGAGCCAACCGTCTTTGCTTAGTCTGCGGTTCAGCTACTCATGATATTGGGTCTTGTCCCCAAAAGCAAAACCCAGTTGCTGCACCTAGGCCAGCAAACAATTACCCACAACGCCCAGCAATCCAAGCCCCTGCTCCAAGACCCGCACTACCTGCACCACCCACAGGACCACAAGCTGCACCATCTCCTCGTCAGTTCCATCAAGCTCAAAGGAACGTTCCGAGGAATGCTCCTCAGGCCAAGAGAAATGTACCAAGGCGCCAGGCTTTCACGATATTCGTGGAAGAAGCTGAGGCCACTGGCCAAGTCATCACTGGTAAACTTTTCTTCTCAAACTTTTCTTTTAGTCTTGTTTATCTACACACTTTCCCTATACCTAAAACATATCCCACATACCTTAGGTACAATCTTAGTAGCCTCACTACCTGCACTAGCACTGTTTGATACTGAAGCATCCCACTGCTTTATGTCGCAACGGTTCGTTCGAACCCATGCGATTCCAGTCTCACCGCTTGTATCCAGCTGGAATGTCAGTTCAGGAAATGGCGTTCTAAAGGCAACTATGGGATACCGTTTGTGTCCAGTCGTCGTCTGCAGCAGAGAGTTTTATGCTGATTTAAAAGTACTGGACATAGCGAACTTCGATGTGGTTCTAGCAATAGATTGGCTTGGAACTTTTTATGCTACCATCGACTGTCGTCAAAGGAGGGTAGTATTCGAGATTCCAGACCATCCGGTCTTCTATTTCAAAAGCGGAGACCGTACCCTGGAGCCAAGTACCTACAAAGAAAAGCCAAGAAAAGCAGTAGTTGCAGCAGCTCAAGCGGAGGAAGAATCAAGACCGGAGGAAGAATCAAGACCAGAGGTAGTTCGAGAGTTCGACGATGTATTTCCTGACGATATATCAGGTTTTCCTCCCGATCGAGCTCTTGAATTCAGTATTGATTTAGTACCATGAGCACAACCGGTGATCAAAGCACCTTATAAATTAAGTCCGGAAGGTTTGAAGGAAGTCCGAACACAGTTGGACGAATTATTGGCGAAAGGATGGATTCGTCCCAGCACTTCAAGTTGGGGAGCACCTGTACTACTTGTGAAGAAGAAGGAAGGTTCATACAGAATGTGCATCGATTATAGAGCTTTGAACGAAGTCACTATAAAGAACAAGTATCCACTCTCGCGCATCGATGATTTATTCGATCAGCTAAGTGGATCTTGTGTTTTCTCTAAATTGGATCTTCGTTAAGGTTATCATCAAGTGAAAGTTAAGGAAGCTGATATTCACAAAACGGCTTTCAGAACTCGCTATGGACATTACAAATTTCTAGTGATGCCATTTGGAGTGACCCATGCACCAGCAATATTCATGAACTTAATGAATCAAGTTTTCCGAGAGTACTTAAACAGGTTTGTTGTCATCTTCATCGACGACATCCTGGTGTATTCTAAGAGTCGGAAAGAGCATGCAGAGCACCTACGAATTGTCCTGGAAACTCTTCGACAACATAAGCTCTATGCCAAGTACAGCAAGTGCGAGTTTTGGCTAAACCAAGTTGGTTTTCTTGGACATATCGTATCAGGAGAAAGAATCTCTGTGGATCCAGCGAAAGTTGCAGCAGTTAGCGAATGGCCTACACCAAAGTCAGTGAAGGACATTCGGAGTTTCTTGAGTTTAGTTGGATATTACAGAAGGTTCATTGAGGGATTTTCGAAGATAGCAACACCCCTGACCAAGCTCACACGTAAAGATGAAGAATTTGTGTGGTCAGAAGCATGCGAACAAGTTTTCGTAGAACTCAAATCAAGGTTAACATCAGCACCTATTCTCGTAATACCGGATCAATCTGGAGGATTCGAAATGCATTGTGATGCATCCGGTAAGAGATTAGGATGTGTTCTACATCAGCACGGTAAGGTTGTGGCTTATGCTTCAAGACAACTGAAGACTCATGAGCGCAATTATCCGACGCATGACTTGGAGTTGGCAGCCGTCATCTTTGCTCTCAAGATTTGGTGCCATTATCTACTTGGTGAACGAGTAAACATCTACACAGATCATAAAAGTCTGAAATACGTGTTTACTCAAAAGGAGTTGAATATGCGGCAGAGAAGATGGTTAGAACTCATGGCGGACTTTGACATCAACTTACAATATCACCCAGGGAAGGTGAATGTAGTACCTGATGCTCTTAGTCGCCAACCATTATTGATGAATCTCACCGCTCAGTGGAAGCTTCAACAAGACTTGCATCAGATGGAGATTGAGGTAGTCATGCCAGGTAATGCTTCAAGTTTGATGAATCTACAAGTTCAATCAACCATTGTCAATCAGATCAAAGCAGCTCAAGCAAGTGATGCTAAGCTGCAAAAGATCAGAGAACAAGTGGAGAATGGACTCAGAATAGACTTCATCATCCATGAAGACAAATCTTTGAGATACGGCAACAGGTTGTGTGTACCAAAAGGTCCTGTTCGGGAAGAGTTACTGAAAGAAGCTCACAGCTCTCCCTACTCAGTACATCCTGGATGTACTAAAATGTACAAAGATCTACGTCAGAATTATTGGTGGCATGGAATGAAGTGTGAAGTAGCCAGAAGCGTCGCAAAATGTTTGGTGTGTCAGCAAGTAAAGACTGAACATCACAGGACAGCTGGACTACTTCAACCGTTATCAATCCCAGAGTGGAAGTGGCAACACATCACGATGGATTTTATGACTGCTCTTCCTTGCAGCACAAAGGGTAACGATGCCATATGGGTCATTATGGATCGACTCACAAAGTCGGCTCACTTCATCCCATTTCGGGTTGGCCAATCAACTGAGACAATAGCAAAGAAGTACATAGAGGTAATAATTTATTTAAAATTTAAACTCTTCATAATGTACTATCTCTGACACCCATGAACTCATACAGGAAATTTTGAGACTTCATGGAGTGCCGGTCTACATTATCTCCGATCGTGACACCAGGTTCCGATCGTAATTTTGGCAGAGTCTGCAAGCAAGCTTGGAAACAAATCTGAACTTCAGCACGACTTATCATCCACAAACAGATGGTCAGTCGGAACGAACTATTCAGATCTTGGAGGATATGCTCAGAGCGTGTATGCTAGACTTCAAAGGATCGTGGGAAGATCACCTGCATCTTGTGGAGTTCGCGTACAATAACAGCTACCAAGCAAGCATAGGAATGGCACATTTTGCAACATTGTATGGAAGGAAGTGTCGATCACCATTAAGTTGGGACGACATCGGAGATAGGGAAATTCTTGGACCAGAGATGATAGTAGCGACCGTTGATGTGGTTCGTACTATCAGGGAAAGGATGCGCATAGCCCAAGATCGACAGAAACACCGAGCTGATGCGAAGAGACGACACTTGGAGTTCCAGCCAGGAGATCATGTATTCTTGAAGATATCTCCGAACCGCGGAGTGATCCGATTTGGAAGACGAGGTAAATTAAGTCCGAGATATATTGGACTGTTCAACATACTCGAACGAGTCGGTGAAGTGGCATACCGCTTAGTGCTTCCACCCTCATTGGAAGGAGTGCATAATGTGTTCCACATATCCCAACTCAGAAATTATGTGAGTGACCCCAGCTACGTTCTTGATCATTCCGAGCTCACTATACAGCCCGACTAGTCTTGTGAGCAACAACCTGTAGAGATCTTAGACAGGAAAGTGAAGACACTTCAGAACAAAGAAGTTAACTTGGTCCAAGTAATGTGGAGGAAAGACACTCCAGGAGAATCCACTTGGGAAAGGGAAGATGAAATGCGTGCAAGATATCCTCACCTCTTTGTAAACTAGTCCTCAAATAAAGGTTGTAAATTTCGAGGACGAAATTTTTGTAAGGAGGGTAGACTGTAACAACTCCATTTTTAATGTACAAAGAATTGATTTAAATTCAAAATATACTTTGAGTATTTAATATTGCTGATATCTCTTTAAGTATTTATTTCACACCATAATTACAAGAAAGAGCTTATAGCTCATTAGTAATACATTGCACTGCTGAACCAAGCCACCAGAGTTCAAATCCCATGCCCCACATTATTTTTTTATTTATTTTGTTTTAAATTCTTTGGAAGCCCAATAGTCCACATACAATAACTCCCAAACTTTGAACTAAACCTGAAAAACTAAATATACCAGAGGCTACACCAGACGACCCCCCACCTCCCTGACTTCTGACTCAGCCCACTCGGACGGCGGACCGGCCGACTCGGCACGGCGCCGCCGGCCGGACTCGGCCGGACGGCTGAGTCGTCAACATAAAAAAGTTGACTCTTGGCCTCCCCTACCCCCCTGTATACTCTATTTATTTAGATCGGTTCCAGAAACCTTTGAAATCCCCATTTACTCCATATTTTAATGAATTTTAATATGTTTTTACATTTTTTTATTTAAACTCTTCATCTACCCTAACCCTAGCCTACCCTATAAATACACCCCCTACTCTCTACCCTCTCACCCCAAAATCTTGAGCCCACTCTCTCAAAATTTTTTCAAGAATCGTGTGCTTTGAAAACAAGCTTGAGGAGAAGCTCCGACGAATTCCCGGCGGAATTTCCGGCGATCGTTTTAGGATCTACTGGCGACGACGCAACACATCGGCGATCCCCCTAGTTCATTCTCTCTCTATTGTGCAATCTAAAACTCGTAAGTCCCTTTCTATCTCTCTTCCCTATTCAAGAAAAATACGAAATTACAAAACCGGACGGAATCGGAACAAATCCGATTTCCGATTCGGTTTTCTATAAAATTCCACTTCTCATTAATACAATCATTCTTAAACTTCCTCATGTTGATTATTAAACACTAATTAAACAATTTGAACAAGTTTCATCACATGAAATGATAACTTTATCAAATTATCGTATTTTTTCACTTAAATACCACATTGTTTCAATCCTTCATTTAACCCATCAAACTTGCTATACATTTAAAGTAGATCACGACGTAACGACCTACCTCCTCACACACTTACATACAACCTAACACGATACCATTGAAACCTTAGAATACGAGAAAACAAGTATTTACATTTAAATACCATACACTTAATAAAACTATTTCTAAAAGAGTTAGAGTTGATACACTTTTAAATAAATACATCTTATTATGAAAATACGATAAGTTGTGGACATCGGTCGTTTATCTAAACCTGACTTTGCGGTGTCTAGGCTAGGCAAGTGCGAAAGGTAACTTTAAAAGGCCCGTCTCACGGTGATTCGTGAGCGGATCCCTCATTTCTTCACTTGTACTTACCTGGCCACAATTGGCGGTGAAGAGGCGATTTGAGGTATCTCACGACTTGTCGTTTAGACCATTTAGAAATAGTCTAGTTGACTTAGAAAACCCTAGAACCTAAAATACGGAAAATTGACATTTTTACCAATAAATACCATTTACTTTATAAAACCGTTTTCTAAAGGATTTAGTATTTTACAATCTTTGCAAAATGCCGCTACAACCTACTTTGGGGAACCCGTTCGGGATGGTACGGATTATCGCACATACTCGGGCTTAGTAGTGCGAGATTCAGACCTCCGCAAGGAGCATTCGGTCTCGAAAGATTTAAAATATGACATCTTAAGAAAATGAGATTTTTAGAATATAAAATATATATATTAAAATTATTTTTATTATAAATATACGTATATTTATCATTAAAATACCTATTTGTTATGATATAAATATTCCACCTTTTTCTAAAATTCCCAAGAATAAATTTACACTAAAATACCATGAATTTCAAATAAATCAATATTACAGATAAATACCTTTATTTATAAAACTAGGATATTTTCACTAGAAATATCATAATATAAAATCCACACTCATTACAACTCTAAAGACGAATAATAAATGCTTGGGGAGTATTTTGAAAAGTATATAAACGTATATTTTACATAAAACCCCCTTAAGTTTATAAATTACCCTAAGGTCCCTAGCAATTATAGGTTTAAGAAATAATCAAGATTTCGACTTACATTTCTAATTGTCTGACTCGGGTTTGAGTCTAATTAATCTGACTTGAATATGATTCAAGTACAATCTACAATATTACAAACCAACATGAATCCATGAATCCAATTATCAATTTATACGACTTGACTGAACCGAACCATGGATATACATTCCATTTATATGGTTCTCCAGTTATTCCACTTACATGATTCTATGGTTACATCCGTTTACTGATATCATGGTTTCGGTCAGTCTTTCAATTATACACCCAATTCAATTTACAGTACAAAACAATACAAATAAAACACTACGGGGTTTAAAGGGTAGATTGGTACGGAAGGTGTTAAAAGTGGCACGAGGCGGTAAGATTAAGACACCTAACTTATATTCCGTTGCTGTTGTACCGTGGCTTAACGGTTCCTTATACATTCCGTTTGCCCTGGTCTCTAGCATATAGAGACACCTCTCGTATATACTGGCATCCTTCTGTACCAAGCTACAAACAACAGCGGTAACACAGCAATACAACAAGATAATACAACTTTAAAAGATACATTCTTATTCTGTCTACTATACTTTCCTCTTATCATTGGGACTTACCGAGCGACCTGTTCGCTGACGACATTCTATTTCTTTCTTCTTTGAATGTCGTCAGGTGGTTTGGACCCCGCAGAGATCGAGCCATCTGTAGAAGACTTGGAGCAGTTTGCTGAAGAATCAAAGCTCTAGTTTCATTGTACATTTTCCATTCAGTACTTTTCATTTCCTGTTATGCCATTATTTAGATATCGTTTTATTTCAATTGTATTTCCTTTTCATGCATTGTACGAAAGAATGCTAATAAATAAAAGTTGTTGTTTTTATTATATCTTGTCTCTTGTGTATTTACTTTTATATTGTTTAGATACGCTTAGCGTATGTACTTCTGAGTATATACGTAGCGGACCAGTCGCGTCCCCTTCGCCGTATACTGGGAAGCGGGGCTTGAAAATATATATATATATATATATATATATTAATATATATATAATGAAGAATAATTAGTGAGCTAATTATATTAGTTAAGATATAATTATATCACATATAATATATATCACATTATTAAATCAACACTTGATTTAATAATCCGGTTAAATCACATATGACCGACTAATATCATTCATCTGTATATCATATTATCAAATCAACACTTGATTCGACAATCTGGTTATATCACATATAACCGAACCGATAACAGATAACTGCCAGATTACAATACGGTATCGCATACTCATATTTAATCAGGCCCACGCACATATCAACATATGTGCCCTACTTCGTTTCGCTCGAACCAGAAAACTTCTGTGTGGGACTCTAAAGACTCGTCAATACGCCAGCAGTAGGTGATGATCACATCAATCACCTACAAGTCGTCAGCGGTACTACCTGAACGTAACGGCTACCCGGTTATTGAGAGATATGAAGATCAACAAGCAAGCTCGTCCATACTCTCCATGAAGCCTATCAGTAACACTACCGTACAGTCCGGTCTCTTCATCTGATATGTCGCATATCATGTCTAGGGGTGGTAAACGTCAGTCCCCAGTAACGTGATAAGTTATGCCGATGTCTGGCCTATAACGGTTCGAGAAACTACTGCTAACACTTATCAGTAAATCTCGGCAGCAGCCCTGAACAGGGACTTCCAGTTATAGCCAATCGAGTATAGCTCAACATCAACCCCCAATACCGAGAGAGACGAAATCCCTCTTATCGCTCATTGCCTTCATGCGACTCGGGACTATACCCAAAATCAACCTGTTTGCACGTCTCCTTTGAGCATGGTAGGGAGGAAATCAAAGCACAGTGGGAGCTGCACAAAACTCTATGACTATCTCGGGTGTACAGACTAACCTGTAGCAGTGTCACCAGAAGACTGCTATCTGACGATATGTATACTACCACATAGGAGTTCTCGGCGAGTCCTAATCGGTGTGCCGATTCTCCAATGAGCACATGTGTACACTTTTTGATGTCACACACCAATGGCTGTGGGATAAGCCATCGCCCTCTAAGGGACAAGAAACGTACACACTAATCTAGTCTGGAATATCGATGCCCTAGTCTCGATATTCTCTAGACTAGGAACTAATTAAAGAATGTACTTGTTGACCACCCTGACCCTAGTAGTATGATCTCATCATAATCCTGATAGTCAAGTACATATCCTAAGGGTTTTATCAACATGTAAGAGACAGACAGTATAAATACCAGTTTACATGTTAAGATAAAGGCAACATGATAGCATACTATCACGTCGAGCATGAAAGTCCTCTATATATATGTCCAAGCATCCACTATATCATCAATAATGCCTTCTAGAGCATACATATTCGTAATAATGAGTAAAGTTTCATTCTCGTTTTTCAAAATATCTATAATACCATCTTGTGAAGCAAGCTTTAAAATCAACTCATTTTTCTCGAAATCTAAATTTTCAAGAGATACCCCACAAGAATCATGTGTGCTAGATAAAGTATTATATTTAGCAATGAAATGAAAATTCAAGAATTCTGAAGTTTCACAACATAAAGTTAACCCGGAAATTTCATTCTCTAAAATACTGTTCTTAGATGCGAGTAGGTTGTAGTCATTTTAAAGATTTTGAAAGGCATCTAGTAATTGATCATGGGTAAATTTACGGAAATCATAAGATGCGATGCTTACAACCTTATAATCATCAATCTCTTTTTCCGATTCCATAAAGTTAGATGAACACATTTGGTTCTTTTTTTCTTGAGTTTCATCCAAAGTCGCAATAGGCATTGTTTTCTCGGTATCTTTATTATCGCCAACGGCTTACTCTCCATAAATATTCTTCAAGGAGCACCATAAATCATGAGCTGTCTTTCATGAAGAAATTTTGTTAAGAGCATCACTATATAAAGCATAATGCATATATTTAGGAACTTTGCAGTTAGAAACAAAGGAATCTTTTTCCTGGGTACTCCACATAGATTTGCTAGTAGTAGGTATAGAGTACTCACGATCAACACAAGCCACATATTCCTATCTAGAGATTCAAGAAAGCATAGCATTTTTATTTTCCAAATATCGAAAATCTTTCCGTCGAAATGTGGAGGATAAAAAATAGAGTTACTTTCGATGAGTGGGCAATTTTGTGAAGAAGAAGCCATTAGGATCACTCTAAAGTGTAAAGTCTAAGAAGATGAGTACCAAGCTCTGATACCAATTGAAAATAATCCTTGGGGGTTGAATAAGATTAATTTAACAATACCCACAAATAAAAAAAATCTAAACTATACTTGTACAAATATCACCATTGAGTTTCTCAACAAATGATCAATCAATAACGACAGGTAGTTAAGCTAACCACAATCGTGAAAAGCATAAGCAAACAACAAGCTAATAAAAAAATATGAATCGAGTAAAGAGCAAGTAAGAAAAAGCAAACTCAAGACAATTGCAAACAAAATCTCTTTGTTAGAAAGGTTCGGACACCGATCACGTCTCAGTTCCAAGTCCCCTTTTTTAGGCACTTTAGCCCGTTCTCTTAATCCTTTACGTTTTTTCCAAAGACAACACGTTATACACTCACAATAAAAAAACGTCGCTCGACACACAAGCAACTTCTTTCTACAAGATGATCTACTCTCTTCTTACAAAGCACCCAAGAGTTCTCATACAAAGAATAGAGAAATAAAATTACAATCCCAAATACTCTAAAAAGAGTTTTTCTCAAAGCTCAAACTAATACCTCGATGAGTATGGATATTCCAATTAAGCTTTTGGTGATTTTGAGTGTGAGAATGAGAAGATAAACAAGATCAAGTTTTTCTTTCACAAGAAAATGAGTATATTCACGCTTCAAAGGATAGCAAAAATTTCAGCTCAAGAATATGTAAAAAAACCCAAGCAAAAACTCATTTTTATCATTCAAAACAAAACTAGCCGTTATGGATAACATCATCAAATCCGATCGTTACCATACGTCTGCAGAGCAAATGGGCAGACGTCTAAACAAGAAAATGCCATGGCTTATTTTCTTTTTTAGACGTCTTCTTCGATGAGCTCCAGACATCTGGCAAGAGGCTTCCGAAAGGACATAGCACACCCTAGACGTCTGAAGTTCAATAGGCAGACCTCTGACGTTCAAAACACGCAGTATTAAAAGATTTTCAGACGTCTGTCAAAAATGACCTTCCGACGTCTGGCAAGAGGTCTCCAAAGGACAGAGCACACCCTAAACGTCTGAAGTTCAACCGGCAGACGTATGACGTTAAAAAACATGCAGTATTAAAATACCTTCAGATGTCCGGCAAAAATGACCTTCAGACGTCTGGAAACCTGCACACGCAGTATTAAAATACCTTCAGATGTCCGGCAAAAATGACCTTCAGACGTCTGGAAACCTGCACACTTTCTGATATTTCAAAGGCTACGGATACCAGACGTTTGAAGCATAACGGGCACAGACGTTTGAAGTGTAAAAACCTGAAAAACTTTTCTTTTGAAACAAAAAACGTTTTGAAAGATGAAACCATATAAGGTATAAACCAAATGTTTTATGCAAGATATTGTATGTGTGCTTTAGCTCTTATTGGATAATCTCATAGGCCATGAGGTATTTACAATGATTTTGTAAAGATTTTGCACTTTTAGCTCGAATTCTTGAATTCTTGGATTCTTGAATTCTTTAAATTTGGACTTTGGCTCCTTAGATTCTTGAAGCTTGAACTTGATATTTGAGGAGCTCTAGTTTATTATCCTCCAATTTCTAATAGATTTGTCGTTGTAGCTAAAATTTCCCCGTCCTCCATCATAAGCTTGTGTCGTTTGGTAACCTGAAATCCTTCTTAAACATGATCAAGCTTATATATAGTAGTATTATGAAACATGCAATATGAAACACTTGTATAAATATATTATATTGTGTAACATTATCAAAACTAAATAGTAGGATTATGAATATCCATAAGCCATCAATACCAGCTTGCAATATCTTCCGACCTTTGTGTTTATAAAAGATATGTTCAGTTTGGTGTGTGTTGATAAACTATCTATAAAGGCATGATCTTCTTGTAGTTGTACATAAAACATGTTCATTTTTGTTTGTTATAAACTGTATGAAATCGTATATGTGGTCATTTTCATTTTTTGACTGCTTGAAACCAAGCACGAGCTTTTTGTCCGGCCCTCTATAGGTTTAACAATTAGGATATTTGTTGCAAAAGCCAAAATCGTGGGGCCATAACTACTCGACATCCTTATTTCCCCAGACACGTGTCCCTTCGAATTGGAGCACGTGAGGTGGGAACAGGGGTCTCGAACTGTAAGAAAAATGAGAAATTCACGAGGTGAAGACAAAAGTAAAAATTGATGGGGGATGTCGTGTGGGAGGGGCCTAAAATTAATGCAGTGTCGGCATCTTCCCAAGATCTTGCGATCACGTTCAAAAGGTCAAACCGACCATCCATTGCTCTCCCCACACAACCCGCCACGTCATCGCTTTGGTTGGTCAGCGCTTTGACCAGGCAGCGACAACATGATAACCCGCGATCTGATAGCTTTGCAAATTATCGTATCGCGTGATGAGAATATCGCACGAGACAATGGACTCGTTTTTCACGCTTTTGAAAGCAATGGCACGTTGATACATTAATCAACTCACCTTCCACTCAGCCAAAAAATTGATTATTCATACATTGTTTTCCGTTTTTTCCATCGTAAACATGTCAATTTATGCACATATTATATTATATGTATGTATTTTTAAATTTATTATCTACGACATTTAGTACAAGTGATCAGGATTTGATTTCATTTTCTAACATGGCATGATGCAAATGCTCAAATTTAGTCGTGGCTAACTGATAGTGCTCGATATTGGCGATCCCCAAGATCATGACACATGGCAGGTGACGTGTCCCAGAACTCAGAAGAAAGGGCCCGCAGGAGCCGATCAGGCCATCCCGTGCCCGACCGGCAAGCACGAGCTGGCCCCCCTTGGGGCCCCTGCAAATTGGCCTCCTCGGCCTCTCAGCTCGCCCCCGAGCTACCACAGGGCCAAGACTCCCGGCCTCCTTGCTCGTCCCTGAGCTCCCGCCGAGGACGTCTTCCTCGGCCCTCTGACCTACTCCCAGGCATAACCGCCGCTCCGCGAATCTCGCCATGCGCGGATTTTACGCCAGCAACGTCCTACGTTCCACGCCATCACGATCCCCATTAATGGGCGATCCGCTCTCTACGCGGGCGTGGCGTCGGGGGAGCAACTGCCGGCGAGATTCTCGCGCCCGCTACTGCGTGCTCCACCGCTATATAAACCCCCATCACAGAGGGGTCAAGTAAGCTATTTTTTACACTTTTGTGCCGTTACTCTGCTCGGATCTCATCACTGACTTGAGCGTCGGAGGGTCCTTGGTGGTACCAAACCACCCCGGGACTTCTTTGCAGGTACTCGGCAACAACTTCCTCACCTCACCTCTTTCTCCAAAATCCCATTGAGACCAACACACAACGAAGGATAATCAGGTAAGCTCACCATGAGATCAACGGAAGACAACATCTGACGGAGGCCCGAAAAGGAGCTCCATCACTAACAAATTAATGCCACTCTCTTTTCATGTCATGGATTGAAAAATCGGTATATGCAACACCATCATGCTTTACAACAAGCAACATCAAAGAAAATGGATGCAAATGTTTTTCTCGGATATTATCCGTAAATTAAGAATTAATCTTTCTATATTTAATATCTCAAATATTAGGTATTTCGACAAGATTGATTATTTAAAAATATAATATAGAGTTAACTCCGACTTATAAGCGGTATTGTCCTTCTATGCGTCTTGTCCTACATGTCCCTTATTCTTAAATTATATATTATCTCAATTCGCTCCAATGTAAATTAATTCGTTTGTATGAGAATGCAAAGTAAAAGTCAATGAGTTGAATCCTTCAATAGAATTTATAATTTAATTATAGTAATCAGATGATATTAATGAATGCGTAAATGTTAAAATACACATTTTTCAACCTTGAAAAGTCAAAGAGACACAACGAGCAAGGGAGTTTGTAGATTCTATTTCAATGCCAAACAAACTTGATCGTCAATATTCTACAAGGGGAAAGTAAGGTGTTTCTTACGTAAGCTCTTGTTAATTTTATTGCTTCAAAGTTGGCAAATTTTTTAATAAATCAAAGTAGTTACGAGTAAGATATTAGGAAATCACTTCATCCTAAATATAATGTGTTGTTTCTTATTTCATCCACCATTTATGGAGAAATTATTCCTTGACATGAGCGTGCAGGGTCCCTGTGGAGAGAGGAGACGGGGGCATGTGCCTCCGCTGAAATGTTGAGGAAATTTTTTGCTTCACAACAATAGATCTTGCGTTTAAACCGCACAATCTTTTTTATTATGATTTTTCTTTCTTGCCGAAGGAAAATTTCTTTCTATATTTATATTTAAATTAATTTAAAATTTTGTTTTCATTTTTTTAAATTATTTGGCAACTTTTATATAATATTTAGGTTTAACTTTTTAACGAAACCTTACTATATTCGGTGTCCCCTCTATCGAACATTTCTGGGCCTGCCCCTGAGGGTACCTTATGAATGATAAATGATTTTTTTTGTGGAGAACCATGAGGTTCAATGACATAAGAGAGAATTTCCCGAATTGATGAAAAAAGTTAATTAATAATCTGTGCATTTATTTTCTTAAGATCGGTATTGTTCATTCCCATCAATATATTTTAAGGCACTTGCATTGGAAAGCAACAAATTTAAGTCAAGCGCATAATAGAACATTCATTTTCATAAGCCATAATCCATATCAATAGTCAAAGAAAATCAAAACCATATAAAAATCGTTGTACATATGTTGTGGACATGACCACCAAGATGGATGATGTCGATTACCAAAAAAATATGGATGATGTCAATTATCAAAAAAAGCTGTAAAAAGTTTAATTAGTTGTTTGACCAATACAGGAGAGAGAATTTTTCATGACCTTCACATTTCTTTTAATTTGAGCTAAATCGAAAGAAACTCTTTTACTCATATCTAGAATGGAAATTGGTTTAGCCTAAAATTTGAAAATATTTATGTATATCGAATGCCCTTGTTTTTTTGGCCATATTTTCAATAATACTTTTTTTTTATATTAACATTGCATATTAATACTATATAGTTTGAGCATAATGAAGAAAAGAGTTCAAAGCATGGAATTTCCTCCAATGGATATATAATTTCTAGAAATTAATTTGGCATGTTATTTATCAGAAACACATCCCAATACACACACACACCAATCAAAACCAAATTAAGCAAATATCATGTGGGTTTCTGAGTTAACTAAGTATAATTAACTCACATTGGCCATACATTTCAGCATGATATTTTGTGTCAGTGGATGACTTTTTCTTTGCATATGACTCATAATTCTGTCATGCAAATACATTAAAAACAGAAAAAGAAATTAAAAAAATAGAATAATTAATTAAAGAAGAGTTTGATTATAAAATCCACATTCATCCTTGCTCTAACGAAATCTCAACCAATTTCTCTTCCCGGCCATTATATATATTAATAACATTCACAAGTACCCAAACATCTTATATATGTGATCTTTAATTTTAAGCCCTTTTTATTTTCGCTAGACTTCCTCTCTTCCTTCCTTCATTCTTGTGATATAAGAAAACCCCATCTCTCTCTCTCTCTCTCTCTCTTCATGACATCAAGCAGCTCAAACCCAGATGCCATGGACACAGACTCCCCAAGCCTCACCATTCAAGTCGAGAGGGATCCATCAGAGTCTCGCTTGCAACAACTTGGCATCAAGTCATGGCCCAAGTAAGACAGCTGATCTCTCTCTCTCTCTCTCTCTCTCTCTCTCTCTCTCATGAGAACACATCATCACAACTTTTTATTGATGCTTCTTTTAATTTGTGGGGAAATATAGCTATGTATATTTACTGAAAACAAAAAAGATTTTAAAATTTTAAACCTTTCAATTAAGATAGACATAAATAAGCAACAATTTATAGTTATCAATATACATATACATAGCAAAATCTTATTTTAATGGAGATTAATATTTATCAGATAAGTTAATTTGATAAATTTTGTACTAATATATGTACTCATGAAGTTGTTAAAGAAGTAATATCCTTGCACTTGCACTAGTAGGTTTAATTAATAGCTTTTTGAAATTTAATAACATTAATTAATAATTAGAGTCATTGTGATTTATCTCATGGCTCAAGTAAGAGCTTGCTCTCTCTTATCCAAATGGAAAAATAAACATTATGCCATAACACTTAATTAAAACACCAAAACAAAAACAAAAAAAAAACTTAATTTTTAATGCCAAACTTGGTTTAAAATTGGAAAGAGACGTATTTTGTTCAAGAAATATAATTTATCAGTAGGTTTAATAGCTTTTTGAAATTTAATAGCTGAAAACAAAATGATGTTGGTGAACGAAATATATATTAAAGACAAAAATAATCAATTAAATTAAATAATTAGTGTCATGTCAAATTTATTTTGTGCTTTTATTTCTTTAGATGGGGATGTCCTCCTGGTAAATTCCCCCTGAAATTTGATGCAAAAGAGACATGCTATCTTCTCAAGGGAAAAGTGAAGTCATACACAAAAGGATCATCAAATGATGAAGAGTATGTTGAGTTTGGAGCAGGAGACCTAGTGATCATCCCCAAAGGACTCAGCTGCACTTGGGATGTCTCTATAGCTGTTGACAAACACTACAAATTTGATTCCCCTTAATTAACCCCCACCCAAATCATAATTGTATTATTTCATCTCTCTCTTCTTTGTTTATCTTAGTTCTTATCAACTAATGCTCTATGTTTAATTTCTTTAATTAAAATTTGTATTATTTTATGTACTTATTGATGATGATGATGATGAATACCCGGGTTTGTGTGTGGATTCTAGTCAAAGAGAGCTTTATCAGTCAATGCAGGCCAGTCTTATTCAAAGCAATATATGTTTATTTATTCCTTTGAAGGAGCTATCAATTAATATGCATTGATTGACCACCACCTCCACCACCACCATCATCCCTACTAATAATATGGGTGGAGGGGAGCATAGGTTTTATCTCCACAGCATTTTAGATCTTTCAGGGCCACATGCATGCTATACGATCGAGTTTAAACTTTAAATCAATGTGTTGGGGATTGATCAGATCCTCTTCAGTAATTGTTGATTTTATTGGAGAGTTCAGAAGTTTATGTCTTGTCGTTCAAGGTAAAAAAAATACTACCTATTCTTCTCCAGAACGCAATACGAATTAATATGTGAAGAATCATGCACCGTGACGCGGGGTTGGATCCACACCAAGATGTTGCCTTCCGTTGGTCTGCTGATGGCGGCGATGGACGGCTGAGATTTGATCTGGAGGCTGGCTCCTGAAGCGTGTGGATCTCAATGGGTTTGAGGTTGTTTGCGCCGAGCTACCTGCAAGGAAGTCCCGGGGTGGCTGTACCACCGAGGACCCTCCGACGGTCAAGTTAGAGAGGAAATCCGAGCAGAATAACGATTTAGTGGAGTAAAAAATGGCTTACTTGAACCGTCTGAAGAAGGGGTTTATATAGCGGTGGCAGCAGGCAGGGTAGGCGCGAGAATCACGCCGGCCGTTACGCTCCCGACGTCACGCCCACGTGATGAGCGGGATCTCCCATTAATGGAGAGACATGCTCGTTAATGGGGGATCGTGATGGCGTGGAACGTGGGATGTGGCCGGCGGATATCTCGCGCACGACGAGATTCGCGGGATGGCGGTTGCGCCTGTGAGCGGTGCCGTTGGTCGGTCGATGAGACCGAGGAAGATGACCTCGGCGGGAGAGCTCGCGGACGAGCGGGAGAGCCCGCGGACTAGCGGGAGAGCCGAGGTATCTTGGTTCTGCGGTAGCCCGGAGACGAGCTGGGAGGCCGAGGTGGCCAATTGTGTAGGGGGCTCGGAGGTGAGCCAGCATTTGTTTGTGGGACGGGCACAGGAGTGGCCTGGTCGGCCACTGTAGGTCTTTTCTTGTGAGCTTTGGGACATGTCATCTGCCACGTGTCATGATCTGGGAGATCACCGATATCGAGCATCATCATTAGCCCCCCACTCTCGTCCCGACCAGCTGACGGGTCGAGTCGAGAGTGGTCTGCCGGGTCACCCGAGGTGAGCTCCTTTCGAAGATATCGTCGGGCGTGCCCCGGGTAATCTGTTGTATTTTCTGGATGACGCCAACGAATCAGGGGTGCGATCTTTGCTTTAAAGAGTGTCACGCTCTACCCCCAATACAGAGAGTATTGTCCGCTTTGGCCGAAGCTGCACGGTTTTGTCCTTCGGAGCGAACCGGACCCGACCAGGGGCCACTTCCCAGGAGGTCACCCATCCCAAGACTTCCCTGGCCCGAGCACGCTTAACTACGGAGTTCTTAAGCTCCTGTAGTTCCGGTTCACTTAAAAGGCGCCTCTATATTGAAGAGTGGTATCATTCCATTTATAGTACAGATCTGCACTCTTTCGGAATGTATTCCGAAGATTCCCCATTGTTCTACAGTGGGTCCCACGGACTCAAGAGGTGGCCCCCACGGATTCAAGAGGTGGCCCCCGCCCACTTAACATGACACTTGGCGTGGCACTTTGTTCCGTGTGGCACTTTGCTCCGTGAGCAAGAACCGGGTCCCGACAAAGAGGGTGCGCCGGATCGTGCGTACAGACGCTGAAGCGACTGCCCACGTGTCGGGCTCTGGTTGGCTGATGAGACGTGCCGCAGGCTTCTGGCGTCCGATAGGATACAGCCAGTGCGAGTGCGACAGGTGGAGCGATCATGGTCGTCGAGTGCACTGAACCGTTTTGGCGGGAGATGACCGTCGTCGTAGGATGTGCACGTTGGCCGCGATAAATAGAGGAGGGGTCTGATTCAGGATCCCTCTCTTCATATTTTCCTCGTTCTGAGTCTTGTTAGCTCGGCGTTCTCCTCTTTAGGTCGGATCTCTGCGTTCCCAAGAATTTCTTCCCATCAGGTTAGATGTCTTTTTTTGAGGAGTCTATAGATGCCGTAGGGGTAGATTCTAGGGATTCTTCCCCTGAATTGGAGTCCTCCCGGGAAGTTGGGGTCAGATCCTCTTCCCGGGGTCGCGCGTCTGGGACGGTTCCCAGAGCGGTGGCGGCGGACGCCCCTGGTGTGTCGTCCTCGGTGAGTTATGAAGACGAGCTTGCCACCGCTCAGGCTCGTTTCCATATCCCTTCCGGTTATACGCTACGATTGGCAGAGAAAGGAGACAGGGCAGATCAGGTATGGGGTAAAGAGATCGCCTTGTACTTGGAAGCCTTTTGGGCCGGACTACGCCTGCCTTTCTCTCCCGAGGTTGTTGGAGCGCTAAATTACTTTGGGCTAGCCCCGGGCCAGCTAGTGTCGAACTCCTGGAGGATTCTCCTCGGGTTCCTGATCCGTTTGAAGTTGCAGATGGTCCCCTTCAGTCTGTCCATTCTTGCCTCCTCCCTCATTTACAAAAATCACCCCAGCACTCGCGCAGGCGACCCGAGGTAGGTTTACCTCTCTTTTAGGAAACAACGGGGGAGTGCAGCCGGGTCGGGTGTCGTCATCTTGCCTTCTTCCTTTCATGATTGGAAGAAGAAGTTTTTCTTCGTTGGGTCGCCAGAGGGTGAGGACTGGCCCGTGCCCACCCAGTGGTTTAGGGATAGGTGCTGGCCGGGAAGTCCGTCCAACGATCCCGACACGGTGAGGGTGGCGGGGTAGGAGCCTATTCCCCGGGCTGACGTGCTGCTTTCTGAGCCGGCCCTTAGTTGGGCCGGGCTCAGCCCCGCCTAGTTCGTCGGTAAGTTAGGAGCTTGTAGGCGGTCTGTTAGGCTTGCGTTTGTTTTCATTTTGTTTGTGTTGCTAATTCCATTGTATTTTGTCTTGTGTTGAACCCATGGACTTGAGCCACCTTTGAGCAGCCATGCGCAAGCCGAAGACGGGATCGAAGGCTGGAGGTGCCAGCTCTTCTCGTCCGACGTCTGTCCCGGTTCCGCCGGCAGCCATCCTGCCCCAGTGTTTGACTGCGGGCCAAGTCCCGGAGCCCAGCCAGGCGCCGAGCAGAAAACGGGTTTGGGGAAAGTATGTCCAGGATTCGGAGGTGGAAACCGCCTCTCCGCCGTTGCCTCTCAAGAGGTTCCCCCGAACAGTTCCGCGGACCCCAGCCGTCCCGATCTTGGTGGACGAGGGGGGCCTCCGCTTTGAGGTGCCCTCGGCGCTTTCCGTCGTAGACAGTTTGCTGTCGGACATGGAGAGGTCGGCCGGGGGCAAGATCCCTCGGGGGACTCTCAGGGCACAAATGGTGGCAATCGTCAAAGAGGTCATGCAGGTTAGTGCCCCGTACTTTACTTGACTTTTGCTTCAGCTTTTCACCATTCATGAGATTTGGTACCTCTCCTTTCTTTCTGACCCCCTCTGATTTCTTTAGGTTCTCCAGCACGTCGCCCTCGTCATCCATATGGAGGACGAGGAAATTACCTTGGCGCTCCGAGCTGTGGGCGAGTTCTCCTCACTAGAGGAGATCTCGAAGTTGGAGCTGGAGGCGGCGATGGCGAGGGTCACTGCCCTAGAGGGCGAGGTGGCGGTCAGGAAGTAGGAGGCGGCGGCCGGGAAGCAAGAGGTGGCGGCCGCGAAGCAGGAGGTTGCCCGGTACCGCGAGGCCGCCCATAGCGCCGAGGCCAAGCTCCAGGACTCCAAGGTGCTCGTCAGCACCATAAAGAAGTCGGCGAGAACCCTCCGAAAGGAGCTGGAGGCGGCGGTAGAGGGGTCGAAGCGAGCCGATCTCAGGGCGGCGAAGGCGGTGGAGGACTACAAGAAGTCGAAAGATTTTTACACCGTTCTAGATTCGGCCACTACCGCCATCTGGAATGAGGCCCTCGATGCTGTCAAGACTCGGATGCCGGAGTTCGTTGACGAAGAGCTCCGAGCCGAGTATCCTCGCGGGGAAGACGAGCAGGGTGACGACCCTGGAGGCGAGGCCGGGGAAGAGATTCCCGGGGAGGGCGACACCGAGGCTCCCGTAGTGGGCGGTGAGTCCCCAGACGCCGCCCGAGTCGTGGTAGATATTGAGCTTCCCGGGGGTGCGCCTGACCCCGAGGCCTGAAGTCCTTTGTTTTCCTGTTTCTTTTCTTTTGTTGCATCGGTAATATTGTAGGCCTCTGGGCATTTTCTAAGGCCGGGGAGACCCCAATACCCTTGTAAAGACTTTGACATTGTGAATAAAATTTTTTTTGCAGTCATGTTTGCGCGCGTATTTTCCTTTTGTCGGCAACACTTGTATTTGCACAGTACTGCCTTTGTGTAATGCCGGTTCTTCGTCTAGCGATTACACGTCGAGTTGAATCTGTTCACTTGCCAAGTGTGCAAAGACCGGCGGGAAGACGGTATCTCGATGGCCCCGAAGTCGAGGTGGAGATCGCTCAGACATAGATAGACCGGAGGCCTCTTGATAAGGGCTTTAATTGCTTAATCGTGTGATGGGCAGGAGGCTGCCCGTTTGGGATACGCCGAGCAGGGTAGCTGCTCGATGGCCTCTTGTAGCCGGATTTGATTTTTGGCGTTGGTGGGCAGTGAACTACCAGCCATGGATGGCCGAGCAGGGTAGGTGGAGCAGGGTGGTTGCTCGGCTGCATCTTGGTGAGGGTTTCGATCCTTAGCGCGGGAGGGGCCATAAGTGGCCTACTAAGGATGGGCCTAGCAGGGTTACTGTTCGGTGCCTCTTGGCGAGGGCTTTAATCCCTGGTGTGTTGGGGTAGGAAACTACTAGCCAGGGATATCCGAGCAGGGAAGCCGCTCGGCTGCCTCTTAGTGAGGGCTTTGATCTTTAGTGCGGGAGGGTGGCCCCTACTAAGGTTGGGCCGAGCAGGGTTATTGTTCGGTGCCTCTTGGCGAGGGCTTTGATCCCTGGTGTGTTGGGGTAGGGAGATACCGGCAAGGGATATCCGAGCAGGGAAGCCGCTCGGCTGCCTCTTAGTGAGGGCTTTGATCCTTAGCGCGGGAGGGGCCGTAGGCGGCCTGCTAAGGTTGAGCCAAGCAGGGGAGCCGTTCGGCTGCCTCTTGGCGAGGTCTTTGATCCCTGGTGTGTTGGGCTAGGGAGCTACCAGCCAGGGATAACCGAGCAAGGGCGGGCTCGGTTTCCTCTTGCGGGGGCTTTTGATCCTTAAGGACAGGCCGGGCAGGGTTGCTGCCCGGTGCCTCTTGGCGAGGGCTTTGATCCCTGGTTTGTTGGGGGTAAGGAGCTACCGGCCAGGGATAACCGAGCAAGGGTGGGCCTGGTTGCCTCTTGTCATGCCCCGCTTCCCAGAGTGCGCTAAAATCGGCATGTGACAGAGCCAACCATGCTACCTGTGGCTAGGAAACATCCATCCACAGTCACATTACAGCTGTCTAGAATATATCAAGAACAGGAAAATAAAATAAACTATCTAGTACATGTCCATGAGCCAGAATAAACGAATCAAGAAATGATATGCGGAAGCAATAGATCCAAGTAACAATAACAATCTGGAAAGTACAGAAGTAACTGAACTAACTGGATACTAACTGGATCCTCACTGCTCGACCTGACGGCAGAAAATACTCCTGATCAGCCTGCGACAAAGGTAGAGAATCTGGGCCATGCAAAACCCAGACGTCAGTGCGTCATAATATCAACAATAATAGAATCAGGAGGTAACAATACATGCAGGCATGAGTAAGAACAATAATAAGAGTATAATAGTAACATGAATAAGAAACAGTGAAGGGCATAAGCACGTGTGACGTGCGGTGAGTAATCTGAACTAAACTACTGGGTAACTACTCTCGAGTCTTTGAAATCAATTTAATAAATCGTCGATATAACTCAATAGTATCCCGTGCATGCCCGGAACCACGGTCCAGATTCTCGGGCTGAAACCGAGACATGCCGCTAGGCACTAAACAAGAAACATGTACAGATGAATGATGTCAGCAGCATCATCCCCGGGCTGGCCTAGCCCGTAAAACTGATCAGTATAAGTATCGAACTGTCGAGTTACAAGTCAGGTTTCATCATTGATTTCCCCATACCCCCAAGTTATGTGTTCAAGTCAGGTATTGATAAATCTGAGACTAATACCAACACAGGATCAAGCAGGAACAGGTTTGTCTATACAGACAACAGGATATGTCCATCGGGACAACATGTTAGGATTGTCGGCATTAGAAACAGAATCAGGTAACATGTCAAGCAGTGATATATCAGGTCATATCAGGTAGTGTACATGTATCAAGTCATGTCAAGTGGTGGCGAATCAGGTCATGTCAAGTAGTGCACAGGTATCAAGCAGGTGCTCATAATCAAACTGTAGCAAGTATTGAATCAGGGTGAAAGCACGGATGTACAATAAAAGCATGGATGTATAAATATCGATCAGAGCTTACATCATGACTATGTAGGGTGCACAATATCAAGCATAGGGTGTCAATATAACAACAATATATAATAATGTGACATGGTATGCAAATTGATATATAATTAATGATATGGGTGCACAATAAAACATGGATGCATAATTAACTATTAGGGTTATATGTATAGTTCCAAGACTAAATGGGATGCACATTATTAAGCATGGAGTGTCACTACAATAATAATATGAATTAATGTGATTTATAGATGCAGTTATATATATTTTAAATGATATGGATGCAAACGGGTATCCGAAAATAGTAAAACTTCAGTATGGATGTACAATGTGATAAACGGGTAACATTTTACTCATATGGATGCATAATACTGTAACACCCTAGTTCGTTTATATCAATTCCAGTTCTCGTATTTCCTTAATTGTGGTATTTTCCTGATTTATCGTGTTTTGGGTGCCAATAGTATTTTACATTTTACATTGCATTCGACTCGACCCGCTTGCTTGAACCCGTTTGATTTATATTTATAGATTACCCTGACTTATTACATAGACACGTGCATCTCATGTATACCGCATACTGGCATTTTACCAGGCGTTGCATTTTTTACCATATAACATTTTAGGTCATGTAAAATAATTTAAAATTGCATTTCACAGCCTGCATGATACCCCTAACCCCATGGTAGCATCCGCGCATCTTGTTCCCGTCCCCTTCAGTGAAACAGACGTATTTGGATGGCTACGCGCATGTACGTGCATCCGTTCTTGGGGGTATGCATTTTCGTTACCTGGGCATTCATTTTGAATTTTGAAAGTCGCACATTTTTTCGTATTTTAAATCTGAATTTTAGACCCGACCCGGGCGCGTTTTGAAATATTTTTGTATCCCGCCAAAATTCAATTTATTTAATTTTAAAATTTAGTTTAAATATTTTCATACGATTTCTTTAACAAATTGAAACCTCTTATCTAAAATTTTAAATCTAAAAATCTTTTAAAATTTTAAATCTAATTTTCTAACAAACTAATAACTCCTTTCTCTCTCTCTCTCTCCTCTGCATATATATATATTTAAATATATTTTATTTATTTAATTTTTCTTTCCTTATTTAATACACAACCTCTTCTTCTTACTTCTTTCTTGATCTTGTTTCTTGATTCCGGTGATCACCGCCGGAGCCGTGCTCGTCGCTGACGATCCGAGTGATCCAGTGAACGTACCTGACTTGCGTGATCACCCTCGTGCGTTGTTTGGAACCGTTCCGTGTACCGTGCGCGCGTCGCGACATTTCGCCGACGAAGGACGTTCCGTACACATCCGTTCTTGTTCCGTCTAGGCAAGTTAATCTTGCTACATGCTAAATAATTCATTTTATACCTATTTAAATAAATACCATACATATAGTTTAAATCTAGTACCCCATATTTAATTTTATAACGTTTCGATGTTCCGTTTGTATCCGTTTATATCATTTTAAATCTAGATCATGAAAACTTATCTTGTGACATACTAGATTACATTATACTGCATCCATATCATTTAAAATATATAACGTCGTAATATTTATTATTATTATTATCTTTAAGTAGTTTATAATCTGTATTTTATAATGTTATACATTTGAAAATATTATAGTTTACACATGAAACGTCGTTGAAAAAGCGGATACGACAAATCTGAAATTTACTGTACACCTTACCTTATAAAATTCATTATAAATCATAGAAAAATCATTAGTATACGTTCTTTAGTTCGTTACGAATCTAACTCAGAATACTATAACTCTATGTAATATTTACTTTCAAAATAAATTGTTTAAATAACGTAAAATGCAAATGAAAATGTCTCTAAACTGCTGTCCAGAGAAATTCCAGCAGCAAACTTTCAAATTCGAATGTTTATAGCCTTTTGTAGGGACAATCTGAGATGCTTATACTTATAAAAATGAAAACCTTATTGAATTATCTTTGTTTTGGTATAAGACACGTCCCTTTTGGAGAACGTTTGTTATTTTTAAGCTATTTTACAAATCAGGATGACGCTGAATTTCTGAACGGAACTTTCTTTTTCATGGTTAATCAATACCACTTTTATAGTTATTAATCGCTTTGAATATGCTATCCATATTAATATTATTATATCAATATTTATATCACATATTGCTTAGTTGTACATCCCACATTACCATTTTATAGTTTTATAACTTTTCGGATACCCGTTTGCATCCATAGCATTTAAGATACATATAATTGCATCCATAGATCACATTACTACATAATGCTGTGATATTAACACTCCATGTTTAATAAATTGCATCCTAATTAATATTGTAACTATAAATGTAACCCTAATCGATAACTGCGCATCCATATCCTTGAAATTATATTTATTTGCATACCATATCACATTATTCCATTTTATTATTATATTAGTACCCCATACTTATTTTGTGTATCCATACTTATTATAGTTTGATTATGAGCACCCACGTGATACTTGTGCACCCCTGACATGACTTGATACACTACTACTTGACATGACATGATACTTATGTACTACCTGACTTGACCTGATGTACCATAGCTTTACCTGTTACCTGATCTTGTTACTAATGCCAACAAACCTGACCTGTTGTCTGTACGGACATTTTCTGTTGTCTATCCAGACAAACCTGTACCTGCTTGATCCTGTGTTGGCATTAGCTCTAGATTATTTAATACTTGACTTGAACATATATAACTTGGGGGTATGGGGAAATCAGTATTGTAACCGAACGTAACTCAAAGGGTCATCCTACTGTTTGCCGTTTTTCCGGGCGTTACGGAATACCCATTGTTTGCCGTTTTTCCGGGCGTTACGGAATACCCATTGTTTGCCGTTTTTCCGGGCGTTACGGAATAATCACCGACGAGTTACAATAAGGATTACATTACTTGGTTTCGAAGACTTTAGAATAGATAACCCCGTAGCACAGTTTAGATATCTCTGCACGTCACTTATACTGACACATTCACCGTTATATATTCTCATTATATTCTTGCTCATACTCAAACTTGCATGTATTGCTACCCCTGTTTTATTATTTCTTGATGTTATGACGCGCTGATGTCTGGGTTTTGCATGGCCCAGATCCTTTTACCTTTGTTGCAGACTGATCAGGAGTATTGCCGCTGTTAGACCGAGCGGTGAAGATCCTGTTGGTATGCAGTCTTACTTTCCATGTGGTTCATTTCTTGTATCCTTTGCTTCCGCATATTATCATTATTTCTAGACTCATTTATTCTGGCTCATGGACATGTACTAGATAGTTTAGTTTACTTTCCCGTTCTTGATATCTCTACAGCCGTAATGTGACTGTGGAAGGATTTTTCCTATCCACAGGTAGCATGGTTGGCTATGTCACGTGCCCATCTTAGCGTACTCTGGGAAGCAGGGCGTGACATGGTTCTTTTGGTATCAGAGACATGGGATATAGGTTAAACGAGTTTGATTCTTTTGTAGTTGGGTATTGGACCCAATACACGAATCAGAATACTCGTGATTAGGAACATGTCCCGCCACCTTGTTATCGTGATTCTTGAATCATATCTTTCTTTTATCCTTCATTTCGACGATATGCAAACAACTTTGCATATCGACTTGAAAGCTTTTGGTTCTCTATTGTTTTTTCCTGTTCTTTGATTCTGATACTAGGATTTGGGCGACTTGAGTGGAGTTATGTAATTGTACCCATGAACTGCGGCATGGTTATAATGCGGTACTCTATTTAAGTAACTTGGAGTCCTGGTCTTGATTCACTTCCTTATTCCATGATCGTTATACTACCATGCTTCTCTCGGTTTTATTACTTACCAATTATTGTTTCATCGCCAGGTTGAATCATGTTTTCCGTGCTTGATCCTCTTCAGTATCTTGACTTCGGTTGAAGTCATCTCGGTATCTTACTTGTTCTTGTTTTCCCCGCATTAGGATTGTTCAATTCTGGTGCATCCTTTTGTTGTTGTTGTCTTGGGAATGGATTTTCGCGGCATTTTCCATGCTCATATTGATTGTAAGGAAAGGAAAGTGATTCTCCAGATCCCCAGACATCCGGAGCTTGTTTTGCTGGAGGAAGCGGTTCTGTCGGGCCAGTCGAGTTTAAGGGCTAGGCCGACAAATAATGTTCTTTCATCGATGGAAGTTGATAAGGAGGAAGCGCCGGCTATATTTTGAGAGATCATGGACGTGTTCGAAGACATATCGGGATTATCGCCGAAACGAGATGTGGAGTTTGCGATTGATCTTGTTCCCGGTGCAGCGCAAATCTTATAGGCGTATTATCCAATGGCACCAGTGGAGTTGGAAAAAGTCAGGAAGTAGGTTACCGAATTGCTTGAAAAGGGTTGGACTCGCAGCAGAAATTTAATTTGTGAAGCTCCAGTTCTTCTAGTAAAGAAGATGATGTTACAAGGAGGATGTGCATCGATTATCGAGAATTAAACCGGGTGACTATTAAGAACAAGTACCCGATCCCTCGCATTGGTGAATTATTTGAGCAGCTTAGTGGAGGGTATTCTCGAAGTTGGATTTGTGATCCGGATATCATCAGGTCCGAGTTAAATTAGAAGATATTTGCAAGACTACGTTCCGAACTCGTATGGACATTACGAGTATTTAGTGATGTCCTTCGGAGTAACGAATGCACCGGCGATATTCATGGACTTGATGAACCGAATCTTTCACCGTTCTTGGACCAGTTTATAGTGGTGTTCATTGATGATATTCTGGTCTACTCGAAGAGTATTGAAGAGCATGCAGAACACTTGAAGATCGCACTGCAGAATTTGAGGCAGGAAAAGTTGTAGGCAAAGATGAACAGGTGCAAGTTTTGACTTGAAGAAGTGAAGTTTTTGGGGCACGTCGTATCCGGAGATGGAATCGCCGTTGACCCCGAAAAGATTGCAGCAGTTCGAGATTGGCCGATTCCGAAGAATGTTGCTGAGATCAGAAGCTTTCTTGGACTTGCCGGATATTACAGAAGGTTCGTGGAGAATTTTGCTCGTTTGGCTAAGCCTTTAACCAAGCTTATGTGCAAGGAAGTACCATTTGTGTAGATGGATAAGTGTGCGTCAGCTTTTGAGGTGTTGAAGCAGAGATTGATAACCGCTCTTATTTTGACCATACCATACAGTTCCGGAGGATTGGTGATTCACAGCGACGCATCTGGAAAAGGATTGGGATGTGTTTGATGCAGCGTGGGAAGGTTGTAGCTTACGCGTCGAGACAGTTGAAGACCCATGATAAGAATTACCCAACTCATGACTTGGGGCTAGCAGCTGTACTTCTTTTGCTTTGAAGATTTGGAGACACTACTTATTGGGCGAAATGGGTCGAACTATTCACCGATCACAAAGGCCTAAAGTGAGTGTTCACTCAGAAGGAGCAATTTACGAGACAACGTAGATGATTGGAGCTGATGGCTGACTACGATCTTGATCTTAAGTACCATCCGGGAAAAGTTAATGTTGTGCCGGATGTGCTAGTCGGTTGCTAGCAATTCAGATGTTGACTGCGCAGAAGGAATTTATTGAAGATTTTCGGAGATCCGAGGTGGAGATTGTGCTACTGCATTCTTCGGGACAGTGGATGCAGCTGCAAGTACAGTCGTCGTTGATCGAGAATATTAAAGCAGCGCAATTGCAGGACCCAAGATTTCGGAAGTTTCGAGAACAAGTTGAAACTAGACTTCGAACGGACTTATTGATTCATGAAGATGGTTCGTTACGGTATGGTAGCCGTTTGTGTATACCAAAAGGAGATACTCACGAAGAAGTTATGAAGGAGGCACACGGTTCCACACGTTCCGTACATCCAGGAGGCATGAAGATGTACCAGGATAGACGACAGCATTTCTGGTGGGAAGGTATGAAACGGGAGATTGCCCGCTTTGTAGCAAGTGCTTGGTGTGTCAGCAAGTTAAGGCTGAACATCAAAGGGTTGCTGGTTTATTGCAACCACTTCCGATTCCTCAATGGAAGTGGGAACATATAACCATGGATTTCGTGACGGCTCTACAGCGGAGTCCAAAAGGCAACAATACAGTTTGGGTGATTGTTGATCGATTGACCAGGGCAGCTCATTTCATCACATTTCAAGTTCGTCAATCAATAGAAGTTTTGGCAGAGCGGTACATGCAGGAGATATGAAGATTGCATAGAGTACCGGTGAGCATCGTGTCCGACCGTGACACTCGTTTCTTATCACACTTTTGGAGGAGCTTACAAGAAAGTTTGGGGACTCGATTGAAGTTTAGTATAGCTTATCATCCTCAAACAGATGGCTAGTCGGAGAGAACGATCCAAACTCTTGAAGACATGTTGAGAGCTTGCATGTTAGACTTCAAAGGTTCATGGGAGGATCATCTACACTTGGTGGAGTTTCGTAGAACAACAGCTTTCAGGCGACTATTCAAATGGCTCCATTCGAAGCATTATATGGTCGGAAGTGTCGTTCACCTATTTGTTAAGACGATGTTGGAGAACGAAGATTGTTAGGACCGGATTTGATCGTGCAAACAGTGGAGAAAGTTAACACTATCCGGAATCATATGAAGGCAGCGCAAGATCGGCAGAAGAGTTGGGTCGATACATCGAGAAGACCTCTAGAGTTCGCTGTTGGTGATCTAGTATTCTTGAAGATATCACCGACGAGAGGAGTGATTCGTTTTGGGAGTCGAGGAAAGCTTAGTCCTTTATTCGTTGGGCCTTTCGATATTTTGGAGCGTGTTGGAGAAGTGGCTTATCGAATGGTGTTACCATAATCTTTGGCGAATGTTCATGACGTGTTTCATGTATCTCAACTCCGTAAATATGTTCAAGATGAAACACACGTGTTGGATCATTCGGAACTGACTGTACGAGAAGATTTAACCTTTGAGGAATGACCGATGTTGATTGTGGATCGAAGGGAAAATGTTCTTAAGAACAAGGTTATCCCTCTCGTACTTGTTTCTTGGGGAAATCGCTCGCATGGAGAATCAACTTGGGAACGAGAATATGAAATCCGACAGAAGTTTCCACATCTATTCTTGTAGTTTGTTGATTGTTTATCCTTTCTTGTTCTTGGAATTTCGAGAGCGAAATTCTTTTGTAGTTGGGTATAATGTAACACCCTAGTTCGTTTATACCAATTCCAGTTCTCGTATTTCCTTAATTGTGGTATTCTCCTGATTTATCGTGTTTTGGGTGCGAATAGTATTTTACATTTTACATTGCATTCGACCCGACCCGCTTCCTTGAACCTGTTTGATTCATATTTATATATTACCATGACTTGTTACATAGACACGTGCATCTCATGTATACTACATACTGGCATTTTACCTGGCGTTGCATCTTTTACCATATAACATTTTAGGTCATGTAAAATAATTTAAAATTGCATTTCACAGCCTGCATGATACCCCTAACCCCATGGTAGCATCCGCGCATCTTGTTCCCGTCCCCTTCAGTGAAACAGACGTATTTGGATGGCTACGCGCATGTACGTGCATCCGTTCTTGGGGGTATGCATTTTCGTTACCTGAGCATTCATTTTGAATTTTGAAAGTCGCACATTTTTTCGTATTTTAAATCTGAATTTTTAGACCCGACCCGGGCGCGTTTTGAAATTTTTTTGTATCCCGCCAAAATTCAATTTATTTAATTTTAAAATTTAGTTTAAATATTTTCATACGATTTCTATAACAAATTGAAACCTCTTATCTAAAATTTTAAATCTAAAAATCTTTTAAAATTTTAAATCTAATTTCCTAACAAACTAACAACTCCTTTCTCTCTCTCTCTCCTCTGCATATATATGTATATTTATATATATTTTATTTATTTAATTTTTCTTTCCTTATTTAATACACAACCTCTTCTTCTTACTTCTTCTTCTTTCTTCTTTCTTCTTTCTTCTTTCTTGATCTTGTTTCTTGATTCCGGTGATCACCGCCGGAGCCGTGCTCGTCGCTGACGATCCGAGTGATCCAGTGAACGTACCTGACTTGCGTGATCACCCTCGTGCGTTGTTTGGAACCGTTCCGTGTACCTTGCGCGCGTCGCGACATTTCGCCGACGAAGGACGTTCCGTACACATCCGTTCTTGTTCCGTCTAGGCAAGTTAATCTTGCTACATGCTATATAATTCATTTTATACCTATTTAAATAAATACCATATCTATAGTTTAAATCTAGTAACCCATGTTTAATTTTATAACGTTTCGATGTTCCGTTTGCATCCGTTTATATCATTTTAAATCTAGATCATGAAAACTTATCTTGTGACATACTAGATTACATTATACTGCATCCATATCATTTAAAATATATATCGTCATAATATTTATTATTATTATATTTAAGTAGTTTATAATCTGCATTTTATAATGTTATACATTTGAAAATATTATAGTTTACACATGAAACGTCGTTGAAAAAGCGGATACGACAAATCTGAAATTTACTGTACACCTTACCTTATAAAATTCATTATAAATCATAGAAAATCATTAGTATACGTTCTTTAGTTCGTTACGAAGCTAACTCAGAATACTATAACTCTATGAAATATTTACTTGCAAAATAAATTGTTTAAATAACGTAAAATGCAAATGAAAATATCTCTAAACTGCTGTCCAGGGAAATTCCAGCAGCAAACTTTCAAATTCGAATGTTCATAGCCTTTTGTAGGGACAACCTGAGATGCTTATACTTATAAAAATAAAAACCTTATTGAATTATCTTTGTTTTGGTATAAGACACGTCCCTTTTGGAGAACGTTTGTTATTTTTAAGCTATTTTACAAATCAGGGTGACGCTGAATTTTTGAACGGAACTTTCTTTTTCATGGTTAATCGATACCACTTTTATAGTTATTAATCGCTTTGAATATGCTATCCATATTAATATTATTATATCAATATTTATATCACATATTGCTTAGTTGTACATCCCACATTACCATTTTATAGTTTTATAACTTTTCGGATACCCGTTTGCATCCATTGCATTTAAGATACATATAATTGCATCCATAGATCACATTACTACATAATGCTGTGATATTAACACTCCATGTTTAATAAATTGCATCCTAATTAATATTGTAACTATAAATGTAACCCTAATCGATAACTGTGCATCCATATCCTTGAAATTATATCATTTGCATACCATATCACATTATTCCATTTTATTGTTATATTAGTACCCCATACTTGTTTTGTGTACCCATACTTATTATAGTTTGATTATGAGCACCCACGTGATACTTGTGCACCCCTGACATGACTTGATACACTACTACTTGACATGACATGATACCTATATACTACCTGACTTGACCTGATGTACCATGGCTTTATCTGTTACCTGATCTTGTTACTAATGCCAACAAACCTGACCTGTTGTCCGTACGGACATTTTCTGTTGTCTATCCAGACAAACCTGTACCTGCCTGATCCTGTGTTGGCATTAGCTCTAGATTATTTAATACTTGACTTGAACATATATAACTTGGGGGGTATGGGGAAATCAGTATTGTAACCGAACGTAACTCAAAAGGCCATTCTATTGTTTGCCGTTTTTCCAGGCGTTACGGAATACCTATTGTTTGCCGTTTTTCCGGGCGTTACGGAATACCCATTGTCTGCCGTTTTTCCGAGCATTACGGAATAATCACCGACGAGTTACAATAAGGATTACATTACTTGGTTTCGAAGACTTTAGAATAGATAACTCCGTAGCACAGTTTATATATCTCTGCACGTCACTTATACTGACACATTCACCGTTATATATTCTCATTATATTCTTGCTCATACTCATACCTGCTGTAAGTGCACGGCGGCGCCCCGGCCGTCAATCCGACGCCAGAATGCGGAAACGAAAACTTTTCTATAAACTAGAACCGGTACCACCGCGCACTAAAATCCCGGATCGAGCCATTAACCTAACCCTAGCAAACTAGAATAAGAGTAAAGAAGCTATACCAAGCGATCCGTATCCTTCGGTCTTCACCTCCACTCCGATCTCCTCACGGAATCTCCGGTCGTCGCCTCCTCGTCGAAACGGGCACCACATCGCCGGGTTCTTTTACGGGCTCCCACCTCTGGACCGAGGCAACTCGGGCGCGAAGTTGGCTAGCCGACGCATCCAAGATTGAAAGCAACCATTCCAATCGTTGAAGAACCGTTGTCAACAAGGAGTGTTGAACTAGTTGCCCAGGATGAGGCCATTGCAGCCTCTAGCATGTCCAAGTCACCAACCTGTGAGGAATAAGTAGCAGCTAGAGTAGTGTTGAATAGATTGTCTCATGGGGTTTTTGAAGTTGCCATAAAGGATGGAGGTGAAGAATGAACCATGGAGAGAGGTGAGGAAATTTGCAATGAGCCAAATGATATCAATAATTTCCTCACATCAAAAATGAAATTCCCTTTCCTCTCAAAAATGTGTGGCCGGCCCTTGCTCATAGTGGAGAGAAAAAAAGGAATCTTAATCAAGAAGGAAATCCTAGGATCATATGAAGAAAATGGTCACACCACCATCAAATACTAATCCCATCTCATAAATGCAAAGGAAGTGACGCAAAAGGAATCTCATGATGAAGCTACAAATCCAAATAACCCCCTCCACAAAAGTAATTTGCACACTTGCAAATAAGCCCCTCCATCGATAAAGTCCGGCCGTGAAGGAACAAAAGAAAACTGGCCGGAACGGAATGCAAACTGGCAACTTCAGAAACTGATCCCGTAATAAATTACAGGAAAACCCCACGACTGTATATACATACCCGCATTTGTATTCCCACTGAATATAAATGCAAAGAGACAAAATCTACACGGTACAATATTAGGATCCGGCTTAAACCAAAGCCCGCTAGTATAATCCGTCCGATCACGATCCGTGCAATACCGCACGTATCTGATCGAACCCTACCATATCTCCATACGGCCTCTACAGCGTTTCGCCCGAAACTTGAGAAAACGGTCTGTGGGGGACTCTAAAGACTTGTCAATACTTTGGTTGTGGATTTAACCACTAGCACGTCAGAGGTATTAGCCTATACGTAACGGGCTACCAGGTATTGACCAAAAGGGACGTCGATGAGCGAACTCACCCTGACACCCTACTGAGCCTGTCAGTGACAATATCCGTACAGTCCGGTCTGTTCGTCTATGAGCATCGCATGGCGGGCCTAGGAGTTGGTGAAAGTCAGACCCCCAAAAGCGGTACAAGTCGTATCGGAGTGTAGCCCAGAACACCCTGAGATACTACTGGAATACCTACCAGTAAATCTCCTGCCTTGGCCAAGGACTTTCATGTACTGGCTCTCCTAGACACAGCGTGACCTCACCCCCAATACCGGGAGAGACGAACCCCTGCAGATCCGCTCACTGCCTCCATGTGGCTCGGGACTGTACCCAACTAAAACCTGTTTGCACGACTCCTTTGAGCCGTGGTACTGTAGTAATCAAAGCACAGTGGGAACTCACACGAGACAAATGACGATCTCAGGTCGATGAACTAACCTGTACACATGTCACCAGGGAACTGCCATCTGACGTCAGGTATAATACCAACTAGCATGTTCCCGACGAGTCCTGTCCGGTGTACTCATAACCCAATGAGCACCTGTATACATCTTAGGTGAACCAACTAACACCAGTGGCTTGTGAGACCGACCACCGCCCCTCGTCGGGGTCTCGACTATATACACTAGTCTACTCTGGAGTATCGATGCCCTGTCTCGAAACTCCCTCGACTGGGGGCCTTTTAAGGATGTGCTTATACACCCCAACTCCCACGTATATGATCGCCCTCATACTGCTGGTAGTCAAGCAAGAATCCTAGGGGCTCTATCAACGTGCAATAGTGACCTGAAAGGTCACCTAAATCAGTACACGATGATAAAGATAAACCAGATAGCATACTATCATCTTGAGTAAGACTGTCCTACTGGGATAGGTCCTCCCTCAATCATTGCAATCACGTACCTGTGATCCAATAATTGACTCTGAGAGCACTATCTCCAACAATCTCCCACTTGCACTCAAGGCTAATTATTGCGATGTCGCATACTCACAGCCCGTGTGATACCGAACACCCAACTCCTCTACTAGTCAGTCTCACAAAGCTCGTTTGCGAAACTATTGCGTTCGAAGAATAGCCTCAGTGAGTGGATTCACTCTGATGTTTCTTTCTATATCTCTCTTTATCTCAAGTTCGCGGAGAAACCCATCTCCCGAAATGGGCAATACCTGTCTTAGAATAGTCTGGATGTCTGATGGGACCTAGCTCATAAATGAACTCCAAATCCAAACTTCTTAGACTGTATCGTCAACTGAACTTAATCAGTATCCTGCGCCATCCTTCCCTCGGTATCCACCTGGACCACCTGTCCAAAATACTGCCCCTCGTCAGAGGGAAAACTATAACTCTGACAGTCACTCTGCCGTCCAGTTCACCTTGGAAGCCTGGAATGATAACTGTCTCCCAAAGGAGGCTGCCGTTATCATTTCCCTAGAACATCAACTTATGTTCCAAAACTGCTTCCGATCGTTTCTCCAGGATTGGATTAATATCAACTTATTGCATCTCGTGCAAAAACAACATCTGGTGTGGTACTTGACATCTCATGATTAACTCAATTGCCTAAGCAAGTGATCTGCCAATCATGCACATCTCTCTCCCCTTTAGTCTGTAAGACACCTTTAGAGAGGGTGACTCCATCACCTGCAGGTACACCACCATGCCAGGAGTCGTCCATTCTAAATACCTTTAGAATGCTGTCAAGTACCCTGATTGGAAAACCACCTAAATCTAGATCTATAGATCTAGTAACCAGAATGTCTAATATTATATCCAAGCCCTATGTGGAGAAACCACTGTGTGACAACCAAAGTATAACCGATCGTAGTATAGGAATATCACTTCCTACTCTGTGTATGTCATCCAAATACCAGGACATCACACCCCACTACCTTCTTAACAGATCCATCCCCTATTCTGATGAAGTCAAACCTATGACTGTCACATCAGAAATAGATGATCTATCTCCGCTATATCTGCTTTAGTCTATAAATAGACATAAGCCACTTGTCCACCATGCTTCCGCTGCTCCCACTGACTACGACAACCCTCTGGCAGAGTCATATACACGTACAATTCTGAAGCCAGTTCAGAACGACTCTATACTCATCCTCTTGCCGGGTCTCATAGTCTGGAACAACAGCAATGGTAAGTCTGGGTAAACAAGAACCTCCCTGTCACCGTCCTTGAGGCTACCGAAGTACCTCTCGAGCGCCTGAGGTTACCCACCATATCTGCGGAGTGGCCAATGGAATGTCAAAACAGATTGAATCTTTAGGTTCTTATCAAATTTTCAGTAATCGTTTGCGGTTCTGGAATCACTTCAAGTTCTACCATACTCCCACTACTGTTTTCTGAAAAAATCTATTTTTGTTAAAACTGTGGCGAGTCAAGAACAATATCATTATTGATCTCCCAGATGGTAGAAAGTCAACCCACAAACAGCCATTACAGAAACGTGCCTTGAGTTATCTGGAGTCTGGTTTTAAGCATAAGCCGGACGACTCCCCGTACCTTAACATCGTTAAGATATGAACTGTTCTATATCCAATACAGAAACAGAGACACTGATTTAATTGAACCAGATTCAAATCATGCAGCTGTCTCCAGTGCATGTCAACTAAATGGAAGGAGGCCTATCAGCGTTACTCAACTTAGGAATACTTCCAATTATGAGTAACCTGAAAGAGAAGCACGTTCTCTTAATCATTACTATCAACTGAATACCATACACAAGTATTTACATCTTCGATCACCTTGAAGAATCCCGATACTTGCAACACCTGGTTCTCTACTTTATCCTTATACCTATAACTTCTCAAAACTCAGACCTTGCATTTCTACGAAACACATGTCTAAGAACTAGAGAAGTCACAAGTAAACAGAATATAGTACGAGTACCAACCCCTTTGTCCTAATGGACACTGGACAACATACAATACTATGTATAAGTCCCTTGAGTCTAATAACTCAATCCCTGTGTGTCGTAGGTTGAAAACTGTACTTATGGTTAAGAAGAATTACACCGCTGTTTAATACTCCTTACCTAACCGTCCACTGATATAGGTAAACGTCATAGACATAATTTCAAAAAGGTATATCTCACTCTATAAAAATAGACATACATATATATCAATTTGAAATTGGTGCATAACAACGGATATTCAAAACCAAATATTTGCCGTCCGGCAAACAGCTCAGGTGATTTCCTCAAATATCACCAATTACAACGAATTCCGATATAGTGAGGATGATCACCTAATTCCCAATAACTTACTCCCACTCATCATCTGTAAAACCATACAGATGTGAGAATCATACCTGGTAAATACATACCCTGGAGCAAGGACTAATTGGGAAATCAGTTTTCTTTTAATAGTACACAGTGAAACTGAAACATTGAAATGTTTCGTCGGGGTATCCGGGTATTCCTAGTAATGCCTCTTCCATTATCCAGATTCACAACTATAACCGTATATCTCTTTACCATTTCTCCAAATCCCTTTATATGTCTTTAGTCATTACTTTCTGTACACCCTCTTAGGCTAAATGGTTTTCTTCCTTCCCTACCGTTCGGCACCAGCCTATAGTTTGGAAGAAGACTATCCAATAAGCATAATGGGTGTACTGTCCTAATCCTAGGAGCACTCACAACCTGAGAGAAGGTGAGGATAAAAGATAACTGAATAAACCTTATTCCTATTTCTCCTGAACCAGAATCCATCCCCGAACTGGAACAAGTTCCTTTCGAGTTCGTATATAACCATACGATGGAATATCCAAACAACTGTGGATCTTCGTAGTGATACGGAGTGTCCTAGAGAAATACAAAGGTGAATTGGGAGTGGTAATGAAATACTTGGTTTGGTCGTGAATAGCAGTCGCAATTTACTTTGCCCTTTTACTAATCCCTTGATATGTCTTTACTTAATACCTTCTGTAAACCATCGTTATGCTAATTGGTTTTCTTCATTCCCCACCGTTCGGCACCAGCCTAAGGTTTGGAATAAGACTATCCAATTTGCGTAATAGGTGTACTATCTCCTAAACCAAGGAGTACTCGCAACCTGAGAGACGGTAAAAGGAAAAGACAACTGAATAGTCCTATTCGTTTTCTCCAGAACCGGAAACCATCCTCGAATAAATTCCTTCGAGTTCGTATATAACCATACGATGGTTTTGTCCAATGGAAGTGGACGTTCGTAGTAATACGGGGTGTCCTGGAGAAAAGGGTAAAAGTAGGAGTGGCAAAGAGGTTTGCAACTCTAACAATCCAAAAGCCAGTGTTTAAGAAGGTTCGGTTAATTTTGATCACTGAGTCATAGTCCAGGGTCGGGTCATGGTCGCTGCTAAAGAGAGAGAGAAAAGAAACACTCAGCATGTACTCTAATCTAGATCAGAATGGTTATCACTTTATCTAATCTGGAAACCTCCCACTGTACCGTCAAATTCTCCTCCAAACCTGAAAGAAGAATTAGTCGGGATCACCCGAGGAGTAAACCAACTCATCAGTGGGAATCGGGATCCAACTATCATCGCATGATAACGTGACGGAATCCGCTCACGTTATCACACTCCAGAAGGTATGCGTATATCTGGCAAGTTTCAGTTTCTTTAGAAACTCGCGATGTGATTTTTATCCCATGCTCTTATGACCTTGACGAAGGTCAACAAATCATAAGTCACATGTCAAGTTCTACCCGTCATTGTCCAGGTTAATTTGAACCCACCCATACAAGCCCTTGATGAAGGTCAACAAGGCTATACGACTGTCCCAAACTAACGCATCTATCTATGCAGCAGAAAGGTAACAAGCAGCTACCATACACTATGCCTTGACGAAGGTCAACAAACATAGCATGAATACTACGTGCTACCCGTCTGAAATGACGGAGGGCTACGAATGGTTTCTGGCGAAAAACGTTTAACGTAATGAACTTGATATCGTTGAAGGAACCGGATAGCTTTATAAAAATATAGTGACGAAAACCTTTACTAAAGAGGTCACTCCCGGTGAAGGGATCTCGACTCTTTCCCCGTAGAATGAGGTGCAGGATATTCCAACTGAATACCACGATGCAAAGCAAAAGTAATCGGCTATAGTGAAGTTATTGCCCTGACGCAAACTTTTGTCCAGGGGGTCACTCCTGGTGAAGGGATCTCGGCCCTTGCCTCGTCGACTGAGGAGCAGGATATTCCAACTGAATACCACTGTGCAAAACAAAAGAGAACGCCATTGCAATAACAGCTTTTTTTGAAAAATTGTTCCAACAACATCATAATAGGTTTGTTTAGCTTGCATTGATCCGAATCAACGCAGTCCCATCAATTGATCACACCAATAAAGAACGAAAATAATGATGTACGTATATGCCATCCGCATTCGTCACTGGGTCCCGTCATCACCCGTTAGGTTACTTAACTAACGACAGAGCGGGGACTGGACTAGCGCGGGTGCAAAACATATACAACATCTACTAGTATATATATCAATATATAATATTCGCTCAAGGCGTGATAGAATGCAACATCACAGAAATGTAATAAGCATCACAGAACAATACAGATATCTGGGATCCCCGGGTTTCATAGAGCCGCTACTGAAACCCGACGTTCCCCTGGTCGTGTGGATAGCCTGTGCAATGAAATCCTAGACCTCTACGGGCGCGGCAAGTTACCCGCCAAAACCTGAAGCGAGGCAGCCCCCTTCAGCAACGTGAATGGACCACCCAGCACTTCACGGAATCCGGTAACTTGGGCACCCCTCCTGGGTCAACCTGTACCCCCTACGAGTGCGGCGAATAGCCCGCCAATTCTAGAGTGAAGCCCCCTCCGTCTCAATGCCATGAGATACGGGCCCGTTGCCCTCTAGAACCCGGCTATCCGTGCACCCCTCCGCGGGGTAATCCTAGTATAGAAAGTAAAATATACAACGGGTACATCGACCTCAACCCGGTCGTGCCCCAAAAGAATAATATACAAACAGGAAGTGACGGCAGTCCACATGTCGGACGCTCGCCGCGCAATATCAAATGTACATAATAAACCAAACTATACTAACATTGCATCCAGGCTATCCCCCACGACCAATCCACAACATCACAGCACAACACAGAACATCAACGTGAATGTCACGTTCACAAATCCGTCTAAAAGGGCTATAGCAGATAGACTGGATTTACCGATCGAGTGACATTCACGGTCGCATATATAATGTAAATACTATGAACCAACATGTTTAAACTTTTCGATCGATCAAATTTAGCTAAGTGGGCCCCAAGCAGAACTGTAGCACTCAGAGAAAATCTGGGCCCAAAAAGAATATTCCAAAAACCCCAATTTCAACTCAGGAGCTCTCTGTGAAAATTTGGTACAATGAACAGTTAAAAGCGAGGCGGAACCGCGGCCCAAGCAAGGGTTTGGTCGCGGTTCCGCGGTGTAATAGGGAGTTCAAGCGACCAAATTTTTACAGAATGCTTAGAATTCCCTGCATGTGTTTCTGCAACAACCTGAAAATTTTTCTGAGCTAAAAAAATTTCGACAGAAAACTGATGCAATGAAAACGCGGGTTTTGGAAATTCCGATCGATCGAACTTGTAAACATGTTAGAGCAAGCTAGACTAGGTTAATAGCGTGGCTCTGATACCAGTGTAAGTGCACGGCGGCGCCCCGGCCGTCAATCCGACGCCGGAATGCGGAAACGAAAACTTTTCTATAAACTAGAACCGGCACCACCGCGCACTAAAATCCCGGATCGGGCCATTAAACTAACCCTAGCAAACTAGAATAAGAGTAGAGAAGTTATACCAAGCGATCCGTGTCCTTCGGTCTTCGCCACCACTCCGATCTCCGCACGGAATCTCCGGTCGTCGCCTCCTCGTCGAAACGGGAACCACATCGCCGGGTTCTTTTACGGGCTCCCACCTCTGGACCGAGGCAACTCGGGCGCGAAGTTGGCTAGCCGACGCATCCAAGGTTGAAGTAGAGTAGTGTAGAATAGATTGTCTCTTGGGGTTTTTGAAGTTGCCATATAGGATGAAGGTGAAGAATGAACCATGGAGAGAGGTGAGGAAATTTGCAATGAGCCAAATGATATCAATAATTTCCTCACATCAAAAATGAAATTCCCTCTCCTCTCAAAAATGTGTGGCCGGCCCTTGCTCATGGTGGAGAGAAAAAAAGGAATCTTAATCAAGAAGGAAATTCTAGGATCATATGAAGAAAATGGTCACACCACCATCAAATACTAATCCCATCTCATAAATGCAAAGGAAGTGATGCAAAAGGAATCTCATGATGAAGCTACAAATCCAAATAACCCCCTCCACAAAAGTAATTTACACACTTGCAAATAACCCCCTCCATCGATAAAGTCCGGCCGTGAAGGAACAAAGGAAAACTGGCCGGAACGGAATGCAAACTGGCAACTTCAGAAACTGATCTCGTAATAAATTACAGGAAAACCCCGCGACTGTATATACATACCCGCATTTGTATTCCCACTGAATACAAATGCAAAGAGACAAAATCTACACGGTACAATATTAGGATCCGGTTTAAACCAAACCCGCTAGTATAATCCGTCCGATCACGATCTGTGCAATACCGCACGTATCTGATCGAACCCTGCCATATCTCCATACGGCCTCTACAGCGTTTCGCCCGAAACTTGAGAAAACGGTCTGTGGGGGACTCTAAAGACTCGTCAATACTTTGGTTGTGGATTTAACCACTAGCACGTCAGAGGTATTAGCATATACGTAACGGGCTACCAGGTATTGACCAAAAGGGACGTCGATGAGCGAACTCATCCTGACACCCTACTGAGCCTGTCAGTGACAATATCCGTACAGTCCGGTCTGTTCGTCTATGAGCATCGCATGGTGGGCCTAGGGGTTGGTGAAAGTCAGACCCCCAAAAGCGGTACAATTCGTGTCGGAGTGTAGCCCAGAACACCCTGAGATACTAATGGAATACCTACCAGTAAATCTCCTGCCTTGGCCAAGGACTTTCATGTACTGGCTCTCCTAGACACAGCGCGACCTCACCCCCAATACCGGGAGAGACGAATCCCTGCAGATCCGCTCACTACCTCCATGTGGCTCGGGACTGTACCCAACTAAAACCTGTTTGCACGACTCCTTTGAGCCGTGGTACTGTAGTAATCAAAGCACAGTGGGAACTCACACGAGACAAATGACGATCTCAGGTCGATGAACTAACCTATACACATGTCACCAGGGAACTGCCATCTGACGTCAGGTATAATACCAACTAGCATGTTCCCGGCGAGTCCTGTCCGGTGTACTCATAACCCAATGAGCACCTGTATACATCTTAGGTTAACCAACTGACACCAGTGGCTTGTGAGACCTGACACCGCCCCTCGTCGGGGTCTCGACTGTATACACTAGTCTACTCTGGAGTATCGATGCCCTGTCTCGAAACTCCCTCGACTAGGGACCTTTTAAGAATGTGCTTATAGACCCCAGCTCCCACGTATATGATCGCCCTCATACTGCTGGTAGTCAAGCAAGAATCCTAGGGGCTCTATCAACGTGCAATAGTGACCTGAAAGGTCATCTAAAGCAGTACACGATGATAAAGATAAACCAGATAGCATACTATCATCTTGAGTAAGACTGTCCTACTGGGATAGGTCCTCTCTCAATCATTGCAATCACGTGCCTGTGATCCAATAATTGACTCTGAGGGTACCATCTCCAACACTTGCATGTATTGCTGCCCCTGTTTTATTATTGCTTGATGTTATGACGCGCTGACGTCTGGGTTTTGCATGGCCCAGATTCTTCTACCTTTGTTGCAGACTGATCAGGAGTATTACCGCTGTTAGACCGAGCGGTGAAGATCCTGTTGGTATGCAGTCTTACTTTCCATGTGGTTCATTTCTTGTATCCTTTGCTTCCGCATATTATCATTATTTCTAGACTCATTCATTCTGGCTCATGGACATGTACTAGATAGTTTATTTTACTTTCCCGTTCTTGATATCTCTACAGCCGTAATGTGACTGTGGAAGGATTTTTCCTATCCACAGGTAGCATGGTTGGCTATGTCACGTGCCCATCTTAGCGTACTCTGGGTAGCGGGGCGTGACAAATACTATACCTAGCATGTAGCAAGATGATTTAGCATGCGACTAGACATATAAATAATGATATGGATGCACACGAACGTAATATAACAGTAAAATGATAAACTGGTAAATGCGGGATGTACAACTAAACAATATGAGATGTAAATATTCTATTTGGTGTAGTATATTGTAATATAGTATGTAATAAGATAGGTTTGCATGCACTAGATGTGAAATAACTTGTACGGATACATACGGATGTCGTAAAACTGTAAAACTAAATATGGGATGCATGATTTAAAATACAAGTGTTATATTTATTCAAATAGATGTAAATACAGTAACATAGCATGTAGCAAGATAAATTTGCCTCGATGGATCACGATACGGATACGCACGGCACGTCCGACGTCGGTAAAACGTCGCAACGTACGCACGGCACACGGGACGGGTCCAAGCAATGCAAGAGGGTGATCACGCAGGTAAGGTACGTCCACTGGATCGTCTGGAACGGCAGCGACGGTCACGCCTCCGGCGATCACCGGAAACAAGAATCCAAGAAGAGAAAAGTAGAAGAAGAAGAAGAAGGAAGTAGAGAGGGTTGTTCTTTGGCTTGGGTGCTCTGGGGTCAGAAGTGAGGCGAGGGAGTCGTCGACGACGATGGGCCGTCGACGGCGAGGTGCAGGCGACGGTTTTCCGGCGATGGCAGTGGGTGTTGCGGGTTCTTGAAGTCGGGGTGCAAGTTCTTGCTCTGATTTGAGAGTGTAAGAGAGAAGGAGGAGGAAGGTGATCGGAGAAGGAGATGAGGAAACGAGGTGGTTGCCGGCGGTGGGGTTTGCCGGCGAAGGGTGCAGATGAGGAGCTAGGGTTTCATGTGCAGGGTTTTTGGGAGCTTGGGAAAAGAGTGGAGAGGAGAAGAGGGAGGTGATGATGACGAGGCCGATGAAACGAGGGGTTGAGGAGGTCGACGACGGCGAGGCTCTGTGAGGCTAGGCCGTCGAGGTCGGATTCTTGGGTTCGTCGTGGCCACGTCATCGGGAAAGAGAGGAAGGTGAGGTGGTGGTCGAGAAATGGACGAGGGTGGCGGCGAGGTGAGGCCGTCATGGGTGGTCGGCGGCAGCGACGAGCGAACGCGAGGGCGAGGGCTCGAGCTCGCAGGTGGCGGGAAAATAAAAAGTAACGAAGAAGAAAGTGAGGAGAGAGAGGACGTAGGTGTTAATTAGGGTATTAAAAAAATAATAAAAAATAATATAATATAAATATATGTATATGCAGCGGAGAGAGAGGGGGAGAGAAAGTGAGAGTGAGAGAGATCGAGATGAGTGAGAGAGAGAGGAGAGATAGTTTTGTTTTTTAGTTAGGATTTTAAATTTTTAAAATATATTTTAGTTAATTAAATTTTAAACTGTTAAATATAATATTAATAAAATTTGATATTCTGGCAAATACAAACTTACTCCAAAATACACACAGGTCGGGTCTAAAAATCCAGTTTCAAAATATGAAAAATATATGTGTCGACCAAAACTAAAATTGGATATCCGGCTAACGAAAATGCATACCCCTAAGAACTGATGCACATACGTAGCCATCCACACAAGTCCATTTCACTGAACGGGATGAGAACAAGATGCGCGGATGCTACCACAGGGTCAGGGGTATCATGCAGGCCATGCAATGTATTTTTAAAATATTTTATGTGACCAAAAAATGTTATATTGTAAATATGCAAATGCCAGATAAATGCCAATATACAGGATGTATAAATAAATGAAAGTGCACGTGTCCATGTAACAGGTCAGGATAAATCATGAACATGAATCAAGACAGGTTCCAAGCAAGCGGGTCAGATCAGATGCAAATACAGATGTCAAATATACTATTCGCACCCAAAACACAATAAATAAGGAAAATACCATAAATAAAGAAATAAATGAACTAGAACTGGTATAAATAAACTAGGGTGTTACACCTTTTGCGAGTGCTTTTGATCTTTAGCGCGGGAGGGGCCGTAAGTGGCCTACTGAGGATGGGCCGAGCAGGGTTACTGCCCAGTGCCTCTTGGCAAGGGCTTTGATCCTTAAGGATGGGCCGGACAGGGTTGCTGCCCGGTGCCTCTTAGCGAAGGCTTTGATCCCTGGTGTGTTGGGGTAGGGAGTTACCAGCCAAGGATAACCGAGCAAGGGCGGGCCCGGTTGTCTCTTGCGAGGGCTTTTTATCCTTAGCGCGGGAGGGGCCGTAATAGGCCTACTAAGGATGGCCGAGCAGGGTTGCTGCCCGGTGCCTCATGGCGAAGGCTTTGATCCTTAAGGATGGTCGAGCAGGGTTGCTGCCCGGTGCCTCTTGACGAGGGCTTTGATCCCTGGCGTTGTGGGGTAGGGGAGTTACCAGCCAGGGATAGCCGAGCGGGGTAGCCGCTCGGCTGCCTCGTAGTGAGGGTTTCGATCCATGGCGTTGTGGGGTAGGGGAGTTACCAGCCAGCGATAGCCGAGAAGGGTTGCTGCTCGGCTGTCTCTTGGTGAGGGCTTCGATCCCTGGCGTTGTGGGGTAGGGGAGCTACCAGCCAGGGATAGCCGAGCAGGGTAGCCGCTCGGCTGCCTCTTTGTGAGGGCTTTGATCCCTGGCGTTGTGGGGTAGGGAGCTACCGGCCAGGGATAGCTGAGCAAGGCAGCCACTCCGCTGCCTCTTGGTGAGGGCTTTGATCCCTGGCGTTGTGCGGTAGGGAGCTACCAGCCAGGGATAGCCAAGCAGGGTAGCCGCTCGGCCGCCTCTTGGTGAGGGCTTCGATCCTTAGCGCTAGAGGGGCCGTGGGAGGCCTGCTAAGGATTGACCGAGCAGGGTAACCGCTCGGCTGCCTCTTGGCGAAGGCTTTGATCCTTAGCTCTGGAGGGGCCGTGGGAGGCCTGCTAGGGATGGACTGAGCAGTGAAGCTGCTCAGCTGCCTCTTGGCGAGGGCTTTGATCCCTGGCGTTGTGGGATAAGGGGCTACCAGCCAGAGATAGCCGAGCAGGATAGCCGCTCGGCTGCCTCTTGGCGAGGGCTTTGATCCCTGGCGTTGAGGGTAGGGAGCTACCAGCCAGGGATAGCCGAGCAGGGTAACCGCTCGGCTGCCTCTTGGTGAGGGCTTTGATCCCTGGCGTTGTGGGGGTAGGAAGCTACCAGCCAGGGATAGCCGAGCAGGGTAGCCGCTCGGCTGCCTCTTGGCGAGGGCTTTGATCCCTGGCGTTGAAGGTAGGGAGCTACCAGCCAGGGATAGCCAAGAAAGGTAGCCGCTCGGTTGCCTCTTGGTGAGGGCTTTGATCCCTGGCGTTGTGGGGTAGGGGGCTACCATCCATGGATAGCCGAGCAGGGTAGCCGTTCGGCTGCCTCTTGGTGGGGGCTTTGATCCCTAGCATTGAGGGTAGGGAGCTACCAGTCAGGGATGACCGAGCAGGGTAGCCGCTCGGCTACCTGCTCGATGAGGTTCTGTCTGACCTTCCCGGTGTAAGTATAGGGAATAGGGATAGTCAAGGGCGACATGTGTATCGAACACGTGGGGGAGGCGAATCGCCGGGGCCGTGTCGTTTCGATTTCGCCAAGAAAGGCTCGAGGTTTGCCTCGTGGCGGCACAGTTGTGGGTGAAACGGGCAACTGTTGGATTCTCGAGGGCGCAGCAGGCTATAAAGCGGAGGGAGCGTTGATCACTCCTTTCTTCACACCCAAAACATAAGAATGGAGGACTTCCCTTTCACCATCTCCAAGATCATAAACTTTGAGAACGTGTACCTCTACGATCAGTACTGTACTGAGGACACGGTGCAGTTGGTGATAGGCCGCATCGAGGATCATTTTGGCCGATTGCTCCCCCGGCGCTCCCCTCTACTTCAGCTGCTGATGTACTCCATCTGGAGGGCGTCGCCGAGGCTCTACAACCTATTGTCCGAACAGCTAAAAGACGAGGCCGTTGGCAAGCTAAGGTCTCTGAGGCATTTCGGCCTGATCTCTGCGAGTCGGCTAAATCGCTCGGTGGCGCACTTCTTTGAGTGCTACCAATTGAGGCACGATGCCGACGTTCGCGGGGGGCATCGAGGGCAGAGGTTAGATGCCGCGAGGGCTCGGCTGACGGAAATATCCTTAGAGTATCACGAACAGTGTTCTCTGCACCCCCTTCCCTCGCTATTGTAATTTTTCTTTTTGGACGATGTATGGCTGAGGAGCCCATAGTACCTTTTTTGAATAAATAAGATTCTTCTTTTTGCAATGTTTCATTGATACTTTTTATTATATAAACAAAAAGATCTCAAGAAAGGTGTACACTGCTTTAAAAAGGAAATACATGCTAGTAGATGCTCTTATTCGCGCAGCTCGAGCCCCTCTGATATCTGTTGGTCTCTATACCCGGCATAGGGTACCGAGCTTCATGGGTACCAGACGTATTCTCCGCTGACACGACCATGATTTGGCCGATGGTCAGCTCGGCGGGAGGGGGACGCTGCTCCTGCTCGCGGTCAGCCTGCCGCTTGTCCCTCCAATATGCTGCGAGGTGCCCCGAACGGATGAGCTCCTCAATGTAGTCATGGAGCTGCTTGCAGCTCTCCGTGGAGTGGCCTAGCGACCTGTGGAAACCGCAGTTGGGGCCCCGGGTTCGTTTTGAGGCCATTCGCGAGATCAGGGGAAGCTTGAGGAATCCCTCCCCCTTGGCCTCCTCTAGTAGCACTGTCTAGGAGACGTTGAGCGGGGTGTATTCCTAAAACTTCGGGAGATAGGGCTTTGCCCGCTCAGGTCCCCTTCTCTCTTCCCTTGCCCTTTTCTTCTGGTCGGCTTGCTCTTCCCGGGGTAGATTTGCATTCACCTCAGATTCGAGCTGGATCTCGCGCTCGGTCCAGGCTTTTACCTCGGCCATGGTCTTAGGTTGCGCTAATGCAAAGGAGCGTAACCACTTCATGTGCCTAAGACAAGACCTAAGTGCTGTGATGACGGTCTCGTCTCGGTGCTCTGGGACCTCGAGAAGGGCGTTGTAGAAATGGGTGGCGTATGCTTTGACCGTCTCCTTGTCCCCGCTCTTGATCGTGAAGAGGTGGTCAACTGTGCGTTTTTGTCGTCTGTTCCCGACGAAGTGGTCGAGGAATTGGGTGGCCAGCTCGTCAAAATTTGAGATCGAGCGAGGCTCGAGTTCTCGGAACCAGTCTCGTCCGGCGCGGATAAAAGTGGCCGGGAAAGCTCGGCACTGGGCGGCGTCGGAGTTATCTTGGAAGCTCATCCCCGCGGTGAATGCATCCAAATGGTCCTTCTGTTGGGTCCCGGCAGCGCCCCGGCCGTCGAAACGTGGCCAAAATGCGGAACCAAAATTTTCTAAACTGGCGCTACCGCTACCCGAATCCCGGATCGAACTTAAACCCTATACTAGCGAGCTAACTAAGAGTTAGGAAGGTTATACCGAGATGATCCAAGTCCTTCGGTCTTCATTCCAAGCTCCTAGCGATCCTTTGATGATGTTTGGTTGCCGGTCTTCCTCCATCTTCGATGATCCACCCGAGGAAAACGGCTCAAGCTCCAACCTCGACAAACGAGATAACCGATACTCCAAAGTCGCTAGCTATGGAGAGTGGGGGTGTATGAAAGTGTCACTACCATTTTCTCTCTTTTTTGTGCTCAATGGAGAAACCATAGAAGAAGAATGAGGCGATGAAGTCTTGGCATGAACCAAAATGGTGAAGGCTTTTGTGTGAATGAGAGAGTGAGGGAGTATGAAACATAATCTCCCCAAATGAAAATCAATCCCTACCAAATTGTGGTCGGCCCCCCCTCTTTCATCCACACACAAATGTCATTTGTTTAATTTCATTACACAATGTGAACCATTAAACAAATGAGCACCATACTTTGCACCATGCCTAAAACCCATGCCATAGATCACATCACCTTTTCCACCTCATTAATAAAAACAAATGAATTTCCATAAATGGAAAATCATATAAATGAGGTGGCATCTTCTAGAAGTTATTCCGTATAAAATACGGAATACTTCCCGGTACATGTATCGAAATACATATACGCGTATTCATACCAAAATACGAATAGCCGAGGGAGAAAACGAATAGTGAATAATAATACTAGAATACATATATATAAATACATATGTAAATTATTAAATCAAAACCTGATTTAATAACTGGCTTAATCCTAAGCCGCTAGTATTATCAACCGTCCGATTAAAGTCTGCGCAGCAAGCGCACATACTTAATCAGACACATGTATGTACCAACATACCTCATGTACACCATATCGCCTGAACCGTGAAAACCCTCTGTGTGGGACTCTAAAGACTCGTCAATACGCTGGCAGTGAGTTTAACCACAAGCACGTCAGCGGCACTAGCTGTACGTAACGGCTACCCAGGTATTGAGCGAAAGGGAGGCCGGCGAGCAAACTCATCCTGAACCCCTACTGAGCCTGTCAGTGACAATATCCGTACAGTCCGGTTTGTTCGTCTAAGAGTAATCGCATATCGAGTCTAGGGGGTGGATAAAGTCAGACCCCCATCAACGCGATATTTAGTGTCGGTATGAAACCCATCACCACCTGAGAAACTATCGATCCTGGATCGGTAGTTCTCGTCCACCGTGGCCACGGATTTATGGTGATGGCCATCCGTACACAGCACGACATCAACCCCCAATACCGGGAGAGACGAATCCCTGACGATCCGATCACTGCCTCCATGTGGCTCGGGACTGTACCCAACTAAAACCTGTTTGCATGACTCCTTTGAGCCGTGGTAAGGTAGTAATCAAAGCACAGTGGGAACTCACACGAGACAAATGACGATCTCAGGTCGACAGACTAACCTGTACACATGTCACCTGGGAACTGCTATCTGACAATAGGTATAATACCAACTAGCAGGTTCCCAGAGAGTCCGTCCACTGTACTCATAACCCAATGAGCACCTGTATACTATCTTAGGTGAACAAACTAACACCAATAGCTTGTGAGACCTGGCCACCACCCCTCGTCGGGGTCTCGATCAGTCTACACTAGTCTACACTGGAGTATCGATGCCCGGTCTCGATACTCCTACGACTAGGGACATTTAAGGATGTGCTTATAGACCCCAGCTCCCACATATATGATCTCCATCATAATGCTGGCAGTCAAGCAAGAATCCTATGGGCTCTATCAACACGTATATGATGATAAAGACAAACCAGATAGCATACTATCATCTTGAGTAAGACTGTTTCATCGGTATAGGTCCTGCCTCAATCATTATAATCACAAGTCCGCGACTATGATAATTTCCTTGAGGGCACTATAACCAACACCTTCGGGTCAGATTTGCCATCGAAGAGGGAGACCTTCGGAGGCTTGTTGTGAGAGGAGACGTGGACAGTAAGCAGCTCCTTGGTGAATGGTCCAGTGAGCGAGTCGGCGGCATACTTAGCCCCGTCGCTCGATCGGTGGCCTTCCCGATGCATACCCTCGATCTTCTTCTCGAGGGCGTCGAGTCGAACGTCGTACCCCAACGACTCAGCACATTCTGATCCCTGGCCTCTGCTGTTGGAGGCCTGTGTCTGGCTGCGGCCCCGGTTCCTCTCAATGAGGTTCCTTAGATCCCCCGGCGAGGTAGTCTTCGAGCTGCCGTGGCGAGTCCCATCTGCGTGACCCCATCGAGGGAGGGGGTGTCGGTCATGCCTGGTAACAGGCGAGCTGACCGACATCTCCTCGGGAGGGACAGGTGCACGAAGGATCTCGGGGCGAGGCGCTCTGGCGACGGACCTCGGTGTTGAACTGTGGGGCGCCCAGCGAATCGCAGAAGGTATTGTCCCGAAAGATCTGTGGCCATGGGAGGTAGAGAGGCGGTGGTCGGCAATGCCGACGCGTGCGGAGTCTTCTCTCCCCCTGTAGGGGTCCCGGTCTCGAGGCGGAGGAGCGGCGACCTGGGGAACTTGCCCTGCCGTTTGGACATGGATGAGCGCCTCCACGACAGACGCGATTCGGTCTATTCGGCCGGCAAAGACGTTGATGGCATTCGGCGGAGGAGGTTCTTCCGCGCCTCCGTTGAGGGGGAGGCGGCGGCTGGTGCTGGGGTCTTCGTGATGATCGCTCGCCATTAGATTAAGATTGGAAGATAAAATTTTGTTTTTGTGGAATCCTGTTTTCCACAGACGGAGCCAGCTGACGCGGGGTTGGATCCGCGCCAAGATGTTACCTTCCATTGGTCTGCTGATGGCGGCGATGGACGGCTGAGATTTGATCTGGAGGCTGGCTCCTGAAGCGTGTGGATCTCAATGAGTTTGAGGTTGTTTGTGCCGAGCTACCTGCAAGGAAGTCCCGGGGTGGTTGTACCACCGAGGACCCTCCGACGGTCAAGTTAGAGAGGAAATCCGAGCAGAGTAACGGCTTAGTGGACTAAAAAATGGCTTACTTGAACCGTCTGAAGAAGAGGTTTATATAGCGGTGGCAGAAGTTAGGGCAGGCGCGAGAATCACGTCGGCCGTTACGCTCCCGACGTCACGTCCGCGTAATGAGCGGGATCTCCCATTAATGGCGAGACAGGCTCGTTAATGGGGGATCATGATGGTGTGGAACGTGGGATGTGGCCGGCGGATATCTCGCGCACGGCGAGATTCGCGGGATGGCGGTTGCGTCTGTGAACGGTGCCGTTGGTCAGTCGATGAGACCGAGGAAGATGACCTCGGCGGGAGAGCTCACGGACGAGCGGGAGAGCCGAGGTATCTTGGTTCTGCGGTAGCCCGGAGACGAGCTGGGAGACGAGCTAGGAGGCCAAGGAGGCCAATTGTGCAGGGGGCTCGGAGGTGAGCGAGCGTTTGTTTGTGGGACGGGCCCAAGAGTGGGCTGGTCGGCCACTGTAGGTCCTTTCTTGTGAGCTTTGGGACACGTCATCCGCCACGTGTCATGATCTGGGAGATCACCGATATCGAGCATCATCAGACCGACTTTTGGCCATCTAAATAAAATTGAACACAGTCTTTTGTCCAACATTAAATAAGAATGTTTGATCATTTATCGAATTAAAATTACAATGATAGGATCAAAATACGAAACTCACCAACATTAAAAAAGAAAAAGAAACACCAAGGAAAAAGGTAATGTCTTAATATAAAATACTCTAAATTCTCGAATGGAAAAGCTCGACGACTCAAAGAAAAAAAGAACCTTAAATGGCTTAGAGATCTAGATGTGCTTGGCCATTAAATGAAGGAGAGGACATAACCGAGGCATATCGGTGATAAAAGGCACGACACTTTGAGAACGTTGTGGCTTCATCATGCTCTTTACTCATTAACAAACTATTTTCGGATTTTTCAATGGGTGTTTTTCTATACAGAAATTAGTGTAAGTGTTGCGGCCTTATGGCTAAATATCCGACCCAGTCCAACTACTGGATGTTGAAAACAGAAACCGTATTCGTTTTTCAGTTCCTCACTCATGACGGTGTCAAATGCTCGCGCACGCGAGAGAGATCTCGTGGGTTTTGATCTCACGGAGAAATATCTGGGCAGTTCGGGAGGTGTAGGACAGATGAAGTGGCCTATATATGGCAAGGAGATCATCTCCTCTAAAATATCGATCGATCATCAATCGACATGCTCTTCACCGAAGCCCTAAATTAAAATCCCATCTCTCCTTTTTCTTCATCGGTATCAGAGTTTTAGGGATTTGAATCACTCATCGTTGCCGTTGTCGATCCTTCCTGACGGTTTTGTAGGCTCCTACGATCGTCGCTCCACCCCCTGTCGTCGGCCTCCATCACAGCCGCTGACAGCAAGTCCTGGTCTTGGCTGGAACTCCTGCTGCGACGCCTCTCCGAACAACCACTTCGGCCGCTCTATCTTCTCCGACGCGATCACGATCCTGACCCCATCTCCATGCCCTAGCTTCTTCCTATGGTACGATTTATTTTTTATTGGGCTTGGTATCCCTAATTCCCAAAACCCACTTTGTTTTTCTTGACTGGAATGATTCTATTGGCTATAGCAAAGGTCTATGAAATCATTTGTTCGATAGAGTATTTTGCTGTTGTTGAGTTTTTTTATTTGTCAACTGTTTGGTTGAACTACTACTATCGACTTTTTATTTGATATTGGAACCGGAATGGTTCTATTTGCTGTTGATGAGAATTTTTTTTCTTGTAAAAAGGTTGGAAATGAAATACACAATCTACGATTAAGCTTTTGAATCTGTCTTTTTCTGAATTCAAATTTTTTTTCACTTTTTGATTAAAAAAAATCAGCAACTTGTTTAGTGTTTTTGTTGATTCAAATTCTAGTTATAATCCATTCATGTTTCATGTTTCATGTTATAATCAATTCTTTAGATATGTTACCTCATGCCCATGTTAGTATCAAAATTTTACTGTCTTATATCAAATTTTGATTGCATGATAGTATCAAATTTTGTTGTCGCAGGTATCATTTTTTTCAATAAGTTATAATTTTTAGACCGCCAATTAATTCTACCTGATTATTAGTAGAAAATTGTGGATAAAGTTTTTGTTGCTTACATATTATAAATTTTGTAATTTTGAGATTAAACTTTTTTGCATGCAATCCTTTAATACAGTTTTTAGATAAATTAGTTTAACATGGTATAATTATATGCATGATGCTTGATATTTTTGGATCAATTAGATATTGTACATTAATTTTCTTAATTTAATTTCGTACTTAAATTGTTTAATAGTTTGAATATAATTTTTTGTATTTATTTTTCTAACAATTTTTTTTATCAACCCATATTCATTCTTTTTTTGATCTGTCATACAGTACTTAATCAACATGGCTAGTAAACTCATTACTTCTGAACTGGAAAAGATAGAACGTCTTAATGGTACCAATTATGATATGTGGCATAGAAAAATTAAGTGTGAGCTTATTCATGACAATCTAGATAGTGTCCTTGAAGTCACTGCTCCAATTCTCATCCCACGGACATTTAGAAAAGAGAGTTTGATGGCAATTCAATGACAAAAAGGCTAAAAATCTGATGCTTATGTTCATGGAAGATAGTCTTATGAACGTATTTGAAAACTATAATACTGCAAAAGATATGCGGCATGCTAGAAGGTGACGATGTCACTGAACATGTGAACAAAATGATTGTCATAACTAAGAACCTAGCTTCTACAGAATCAGAAATTCTTGAAAACTGCAAGTGACGATCATTTTAAATAGTTTGCCACATTCGCTAAATATGACTGTCGCAACCCTTAGACTAAATAGAACCATTAAGCGTGTTACTGACTTGCCAGTCCAATTAGTAATGAAACAAGGCCTACAATCCAGTTGGAGAGGTTCAGATGTGAACCTTGTGCAACAGGAGGAAATAAATGACGTGCAGTATCGGAAGACGTAAGGAACACAAAGGAGTCATCACATTGGACCCTTCAAGCCATCCTTCAAAGGACCTAACTAGCAGCACGCTTGCAGAAAGAAAAGACCTCCTGGAGCCTGCTATATCTGTAGAAGATTTGGACACTTCAAAATTCACTGTCCACGGGCTAAGAATAAGGGCTATCTCAAACACCCATAATAAGGAGGATCCGGCAAGCGAGAGTTCATCGGTGTAATTGAGTGCAATGCTGCAACTACTGATGCTGTTGGATGGTGGATTGACTCAGGAGCGACTCGACATATTGCAAAGACGAAGGAAGAGATCACTGACTTCCAGGAGCTGAAGAAGAGAGAACAGAGGATCTACATGGGAAAAAATACCTATCTGGAGGTAAAGGGTATTGGTTCATATAGATTGGACCTTGGGGACAGAATTATGATTCTTCAGGATGTGTTTTATGCACTTGGCATATGACGTAATTTGATCTCTGTTCCCGTCTTACTAAAAAAGGGTCTTGAAGTTATGTTTTATGACAATAGGGTTTCTATTGGAAAAGATAACAAAGTTTTTGCTATGGGCGAGTTTGTACCCGAACAAGATTTATTTTGTCTCTCTGTTGTAAACCCGTTTCATTGAATAAGAATTCTGATTTGAATTAAACTTTGTGTTTTTTTATCTGATTTTGATCTTTGGCATATAAGATTAGGATATCCTGGTAACAGTAAGATAGATCAGATAATTAAGATGGACTTATTACCAAATCTGACAGGTGTAAGGATATTACCCTGTGAACATTGCTTGACCGGTAAAATGACTAGAAAGTCATTCCCAGAAGGTCAAAGGGCAAGTGAATTTTTAGAATCGGTTTACTCTGATATTTGTAGACCATTAAGTGTAAAGTCGCGTGATAACAAGGAATATTTTATAACCTTCATAGATGACTATTATAAGTTTAGTTTTATATTGGATATGTATACCCTAAAGGCCTGTATTGTACATGATGCTAGGGATATGTATGTACATGACAATCTTGCTCAGTTGTATATGCTATATTATTTGAGTTGTCTTTGTTTTAATATGTGTATTTCTTTCTTTTGTTGCTTATTATTGTTTACACATATTGATAAAGAATCGATACAGTAGTATACTATTATGGTCTGTCTTTATCTTAACATGTGCATATGTTATACTTGATATCACATATGGCGGATACATGTTGATAAAGCCCGTAGAATTTTGCTTGACTACCAGCGTTATGATGGCGATCATGCTTGTGGAAGCTGGGTAATCCATAAGCACATCCTTAAAGGTCCCAAGTCGAAGAAATATCGAGACCGGACATCGATATTTCAGAGTAGATTTGTGTATATGTTTCTAGACCCCGACGAAGGGCTATGGTTGGTCCCACAGTCATTAGTGTGATCATCTAAGATTGTATACAGGTCCTCACCGGGGGTGAGTACACTGGACGGACTCACCGAGAACCTCTAGATGGTATTATACTTATCGTCAGATAGCGGTTCTCAGGTGACATGAGTATAAGTTAGTCTTTGGACCTGAGATCATCATTTGTCTCGTACAAACATGTTTTGATTGGGTACAGTTCCGAGCCATATGGAGGCAGTGAGTGATTGTCAGGTATTTGACTCTTCCGGTATTGGGAGTCGATATCGTACTGTGCCCGGTTGGCTAGAACCATAAGATCTTGGCCAAGGTAGTTGAGATTTACCGATGGTTAGATCGGTAGTTTATCGGATCGGTCCTAAGCCAAATCAACATGACTTATCGGGTCAGTAGGGGTCTGACGTTTACCACCCCTAGACCCGATATGCGATACTCTTAGACGAAGAGTCCGGACTGTACGGAGATTGTTACGAATAGGCTCAGTAGGGGTCCGGATGAGCTTGCTCGTCGGCCTTCTTTTTAACAGGTACCTGGGTAGCTGTTACATATAACTAGTGCTGCTGACGTGCTTGTGGTTAAACCCACTGCCAGCGTACCATCGAGTCTTTAGAGTCCCACACAGTGGGTTTCTCTAATTCAGGCGAAACGATGTGGTGGCCGTATATTTATACGTGCAGGGTTTCGATCGAAAGATAATACTAGCCGGCTTAAGATTAAGCTGGATTATTAAATCAGGTATTGATTTAATAATCCAGCTTAATCTTAAGCCGGCTACATATTTGGATATGTATATTCTAGTGTTATCCAGGTTTTCAATCGGACGGTTGATTATATTAGTGGGTTTAGGATTAAGCCGGTTTGTTAAATCAGATATTGATTTAATGCTAGTATTATATTAGTAGTATTATTTTATCTCTTGGGTATTCGTATTTTGGTACAAATACGGGTATGTATATACGGTAGAATATATTTTGTATTTATATAAAATACCTTCTAGAAGATGACACATCATCATGCATTTTTTCTATTTTTGTTAAAAATAGAAAATGAGGTGGAAAGAGGTAGCATGGGATGAAGTATGGCTATGGCATTCATTGCAAACAATTTTGGAGTATGGTTATGTTTTTAAATGAAGGAAAAATACTTCATACTAAATGACTTAGCCATTCTTCTTCAAAAGACTAGATCATTCTTTACTTATCTTTCTCTTTCATCTTCTAGAGCTCATTCTCTTGCTCATCCCTTATCACTCTCATGTGTTGAGAAACAAAGCGATTTGAGATAGAAAATTACCACTAAACATCACCACATCATCTAAGCAAACTAGATTAGCAAACTAGTTTGCTTAGTTTACTTCCTTTTAGAGGCAGGAGTTTAAATTAAGGACCTTCAGGTGGATTATCTAGGACCGAGGAGACCGGCCATCAAGATCAATCAAGGACACCTTAGGATTTTAAGACAGGAGTGAAGACCCGAAGGACACGAGTCTCTAGGTATAAGCTCTTATCACAGTGGCTAGATTCTTCTAGTTAGCTAGTTTCAATGTTTGGTTAGATTTTAGGATGTGTTTTCTAGCGCCAGATTTTTTAAAAGGTGATAGTTTTTCGTTCCGCAATGGCCGCGATTAGTGGCTAGGGTGCTAGGAAACCCAATACGGTATCAGAGCCACCCTAAACATTAGAAACTAGTAGTAGACAATGCATTAGTTTCAAAATCGAAAAATTCCTATTTCAAAACGCACTCTCTGTCCACGAAATTTTTTGGTCTCTGAAATTTTTTTAAGCAAGTGCAGAGACTTACACTTGATGTGTATATGACACACGATGAAAACGAGGCAAAACGGCCATAGAAAAACCGCCCATTTTTGCTAAAAACCCGCCACTGGCGGTTTACTGTTCATCTTATATTCTCGTTTTCATCCAGTGTCTTGGGTTTTGGAAATTATGATTTTTGGTGTTGTTTGATTTATCCTAGATTTCACTTAGTGTTATCTTTGCTTTGAGGCAACTCGGAAAGTTTAGAACTTGAAACTTTTGCATCGTTGATTTTTGTGATGTGGTGTATGTGTTGTCAAACGTCGTCTATTTGCTATATGTCATTTAGACGGGGTTGCACATACTTTCTTATGCTGCTGTGGTGTTTATATCTGTGATGGGTTGTTCAGATTGTCATGTTGGATAGCCCCTAGTACAATGGTATATGTACAATTTAGATTCATTTGTATATTCATTATTACGGGGCGAGCGTCCGACATGTGGATTGCCGTCTCTGCCAGTTTATATATTCTTTTATTGGGGCACGGCCGGGTTGAGGTTGATGTCACCATTTGTGTGTGTGTGTGCGTGTATTTCGGTACTAGGATTACCCCGCGGAGGAGTGCTCGAATAGCCGAATTCTAGAGAGCAACGGATCCGCATCTCATGGTGTTGAGACGGAAGGGCCTTTCTCTAAAATTGACGGGCTATTCGTCGCACTCGTAGGGGGTATAGGATGGCCCACGGAAGGGTGCTCAAGTTACCGGATTTCGTGAAGTGCTGGGTTGCCCATTTACTTTGTTGATTAGGGTTACTTCACTTCCGAGATTGGCGGGTAACTTACCGTGCTTGTAGGGGTCTAGGTTTTTCATTGCACGGGCTATTCACACGACGGGAGAACGTCGGCTTTCATTTGCGACTCAAATGAAACCCGGGGCTCCTAGATTATCCGTTATTCTGCGTTGCTTATTGTTGTTCTATAATATTGCTTAAATATCATGCCTGAGACGAATGGTTATATATATATACACTGGTAGATATTGTATATGTTTTGCATCCGCATCAGTCCTGCCCCCGCTCTGCCGGTAGTTAAATAACCTAACGGTGTATGACGGGGCCCCATGGCGAATGCGGATGGCATATACGTATATTTTATTTTCATTCTTTTCTGGAGTGATAGGATTTAATTGATGGGATCGCGTTAATTTTAATTAATGCAAGAAAATAAACCTAAAAGATATTGGAACAAACACGACCCGAAGGTACGGAACGTGACCGACACTCAAATTACGAAGCGTCTAGAGACGCAACGTAATCTAAGTAAGCCGAAGCCCAGAAATCTAATCCATTTAAAAAAGAAGTAAAGGAAAACATGTTTAAAAGCAATATCAAATTTCTCAAAAATTTCGGCAGAGTTTCCTTTGTAAAAACTGGCCCCAAACGGGTATAAATAAGAATATATACATAAGCAACAATAAAAAGGCATCCCCAAGCGGGAGCTGGCTCTACGCCAAAAGGCGGAAACAACCACATAATGCACTAAAATATACAACGCGAAGGACGAGGCTCAACACTCAAAAGAAAACCAAATCCATCAGAAACCATAATAATACAAGCGCGACTCTAAGGTCGAAATAAAAACAACTGGTCTTCTAAACTATCGAGTAATACAAGTTTGGTTGATGGAGCTTACTAGATACAAATGAAATAATAAAGGTACAACGGCGGTCCTGATACAAGTGAACCAACCTTCCAAGCAAATCACCCTGAATGAAATGATGTGCCAGCAAGCTGCCAAGGAAACCTGTACATCGAAACCTGTAAAAAAATTAGGTACAACGGGAATGAGTTGCCAACTCGTGAGTAGAAGACATCTGCGAGTAGAAATCGCATGCACAACGCTCTCCTAGGTCATAATAATATACTTAATATATCACTAGTCAACTAGTAGTGGCAGGGTAATAAACTATGCGTAAGTGCAATACTCAGTGCTCGTGTCAGTGCCTCAAGTAGTCACATGTCATGTGTATGAGTATGCATGCACCATGAATGTGAAACAATCAACCATGAAATCTGGATATATCTGTATAAGAAATCTTTAACTTTTATCATAGTAAAATTTATATAATAATCTGAAACATCATCAATGAATCCATGGAAATCCGTGTCAAGTATCGACACAAAACATGTAAATCTCAAGGCCTCAATACCTCATAATCTCAATATCTCATAGTCTCAATATCTCGGGCTCCGTCAGTCCGGATCGGCCCATATCATCAAATCTCACGACAACGGTCGGTATCTTCCGGATATCCGCCGCGCCAGACATCATCGGTGGGTAGTCTTCCCCTGCCAGGCTCATCGTCTACAACTCGATATTCTTGCCCCGGGGTACCATACCGGGCCCACCATGTACCCGAGACGGTTCATCCACTCCTCGAATCGGGTCTCGAAATCCAACAGAAAACATGAAATCTCATGGTGGATGACACATACATCACGAGAAAACCGCAACTTGTATTTTAAAATGAGAGGGAGAGAGAGAAGTTTTTATATATATTCTTGCGGTTTTCCCCAAAATCCAGAAATCTCATAGAAATCCAAAATCCCAAAATCATGAATAAGTAATAATGAGTATCGGCATAAGCCCCACAATACTGTATGATAATATGAAAATGTGAATGCATGAAGTGTCTAAGTAATACATGCAATGTCTAAACTAGCTCATGAGAGTAATCACACAATATTATATTGGACTAGCATTTAGCTGATATATCAATAAAAAGATAATATGTTCTAAAGTGTACGTGGCATGGCAATTACCGATAATGATGTGTGTAAGCCGGCAAATAAGTTACGTGGTACATGCGCATCATCGGTAATGGTGCTGGTGTCCTAACAGGCAGAGTTTCATATTATCTTAAGAAACATAGGTGTGAACATGCTATGCGATGAATACAACATGAATATAACAGTGAAGGTGTAGTAAACGCATAACTAGAAAATACCTACTAATTACGAGTCATACGGTTTGTTGTTTGAAAAAAAGCACGATTCAATAGTTTGAAAATAAGTATGACTCGAGCCTAAACTAAGATCTACCTAACCAACTAAGGAACTAACGAAAGACACTAGTCGAAAGGTAAGAAAGATCCTCCTAAAGTCTGAGTCGATATCTCTAGTAGTCGGCGATCCAGCCTCAATAGCGTCACGTACATAGTACGACTTCCTCGAGTCAAGAGTGCGGATCAATCATCAAATCTATGCCTCGTACGGTAAAATCCATCGTACGGCATCCCAAAATCGGTACGGGTCAACTATCACATATATACATCATTGTTCGTATAGTATCATCATCAAACAATATCATGATTAAGGGTACTGTACTATAATCGCATACATCCCAATATCATCAAACATATATCATCCTCTGTGTAAATATACATCGTCAAATGATCCACTAAAATATTATGTCATATGTCATATCGTAATTAAGTCACATATTACAATTCGGGTTCTATTCTAAAGTCTCGTTCATTTCAATGTCATCATCACCTATTATCGTTTATGTATAAATATCCATTTTCTCATTTCCCAACGATCCGCTAATATCATAGTGCATCTCATATCATACTCGATCGTATATCTTTAACTCACGGCATCACGCCCAATCATACCGACTCCTCCCCAGATATCATATAACCTCCTTATATCACGTGTATATGTTATATATACACACACATATAGAAACCTACACACATTCACACACACACACACACACACACACACACCAAGTCAAGTGTATGTGTGTGTGCGTGTGTGGGTGTCTACATGAAGCCTACGAATTCCCTCTAGGGCAAACATCCTCTGGTTAAGTCTTTCTAGATCAATCTAATCCACCCTAACGTCTTCAATGGTATCCTACTCGCCAATAATCTAAGGTCATGTCCGACTTCGTAATAACAATATATAATATCCTTATTCTACGTTTGCGGGGGTGCTAAACGCCATCCACCCGACTTTCCCCGTAGATATACATCTACTCACCTAGTCCTTGTCTGCCGAAGTCGATGCCGCCATCCACTTCTTCATCGTCCGAAGTCCACGTGAGGGGTACCTATACGCAAACATATATAATATCGTAAACCGAAATCGCGGGCAAAACCAAAACGGCGTACGAAACGCGCATAGGTTAAAACCTATGACCCGCTCATGCAAAAGAACCAAATAACCCTCGACATCGGCGTACAAACGCCGATTGATCGAGATAAAACACAAATGTACAAATCGTAGTTCCAAAACTCATTAATTCTAATATAAAACAGGGTTTAAATCATAAAAACCTTAAAATCAATCAAATCGTTCTATTTCGCAAAACCTAGAAAGAGTCAATTAACCGTTTCATTTTAAAACTTGATATTTAAACGAATCTAATGGTCATAATATTTACCAAATATCATAACTAGGATATATAAACCATTCCTATAATTTATCCTCATCAATTTGTATTGAATTGAAATTTCTAGTTTGCAAAAATACCAAATTTTAATACTTTTTAAGAAAAAATTCACAAATCATCAACTAAACTAAGTTTTGCATGATCTAAGTTGCTAAACAACAAACTAAAATGTTAATAATGCCATTAAAACCATAATTAGATTTTAATCCCCATTATTTAGTCCATTTCCAAAAACCTAGTTAGCAAAAATTAGCATATTTATCACAATTTCCAACTAACAATTTGAAACTAGTAACTAGATTAGCCTTTGCATTAAATTAACATGTTAATCTACCCATTAAAACCATAACCTAATGATAAAAACCCTAATTAGAATTTTGTCTCACCAATATATATATTTTATAAAAACCTAGTTAGCAAAAAATCCTAATTAGAACAATTTAAATACAACAATTTATAAATTAGCAACTAATTTAAGTTTTCTATGTCTTAACATATTTAACTACACCATGTAATCATTAACACATTATAAAAACCCTAACTTGATTTTAGAAACCCTTTCTTTAATTTTGAATCTTGAAATTGAAACCACAATTACTTTTCCAATTAAGCTAGATTAAGGAAGAAATCAACAATTTAACTATGGTTTAGGGTTTATACCTCAAGGGTTGTGGATCAAAATGAAAACTTAGCCTCCCAAAATGCTAATCTTTGCTCCAAGATCCATGCTAAATGAACAAAGAATAGTGGGTATAGGTTAAATTAGGAATTTGTGATGTTTTTTTTTAGATTTTCATGAATTTTGATGAATTTTTTTGAAGGAAAAAGAAATGCAGAAATGGGGGGGCTGCCTAAGGTAAGGCCGGCCATGGGAGAGAGTGAGGGGAGAGAAAGAGAAGTGTGTGGTATTATGTAGAAACTTCTCCAATTAATTACATCTTATTAGTCTTTTCATTATTTTCTTTATTTTATTAATTTTCTTAATTCAATTTATCTTAGAAAACTCTAGAATTTTAAAGACAATTCAAGAAGAGAATAGCATGCTACAACCCTAATTCTAATATGTCATGGTTCACTTTTGAAAAATAAACCCATTGCAATTTATAATTTGCACCCATTTAATGTATAATTAAAAGCTTATGTTAATATTAAAAATAATTAATTTAGGAAAAATATTTAATTAAACTAACAATTTATAAGTGACTAAATAAATACCAAATACTAGCAATTATATAGTTAAAATATGTCTTTTTAAATTTATGATGAAAAATAATTATAGTTAAGTTTTATGGAAAATACGGTTTATTTTACCGATAATCAGAAAATTCAACTAAAGGATTTTATTTATTTAATTAATTATTTATTTATTTTTAAAACGTTACATGCTGGGTGGCCCATTTACTTTGTTGATTAGGGTTACTTCACTTCCGTGATTGGCGGGTAACTTACCGTGCTCGTAGGGATCTAGGTTTTTCATTGCACGAGCTATTCACACGACGGGAGAACGTCGGGTTTCATTTGCGACTCAAATGAAACCCGGGGCTCCTAAATTATCCGTTATTCTGCGTTACTTATTGCTGTTCTATAATATTGCTTAAATATCATGCCTGGGACGAATGGTTATATATATATATATTTATATATTTATATATACTGGTAGATGTTGTATATGTTTTGCATCCGCATTAGTCCTTCCCCCGCTCTGCCGGTAGTTAAGTAACCTAACGGTGTATGACGGGGCCCCATGGCGAATGCAGATGGAATATACGTATATTTTATTTTCATTCTTTTCCGGAGTGATAGGATTTAATTGATGGGACCGCGTTAATTTTAATTAATGCAAGAAAATAAACCTAAAAGATATTGGAACAAATTTCAAAAAACTATAGGCGTATTCTTTCGCTTTGCATAGCGGTATTCGGGTAGGAATATCTAGCACCTCATTCGAGGAGATAAGTGCCTAGATCTCTTCACGGGGAGTGACCTCTTGAGCAAAAGTTTATGATACTATAGATTACTCGGTTTTCTTCAAAACCACAAGTTTTCAAAAGCGGAGCTTAAACCACACCTTTTCAAAACTGTTCGGTTCCTTCAACGATATCAAGTTCATTACGTTAAAAGGTTTTTCGCCAAAAACCTAGCTGTAGCCCTCCGTCACTTCAGATTAGTACTGCTTAGTATTCGTGCTACGTTTTTTGATCTTGTTAAGGCATCGTATTCGGTAGCTATATAATGCTTTTCTGTTGTATTGTGATGCGATTATCTATAACAGTCGCACGGTCATTTTGAACTTGTCAAGGACTCGTGCGGGTGGGTTTAGATTAATTCAGAATAATGATAGGTTGAACTTGACTAGTGGGTTATGACATTTTGACCTTGTTAAGGTCATAGGCTGTTAGAGGCAAAAACCACATCGGGAGTTTCAAATATATAGGAAACTTGCTAGTGTTGCATACCTTTTAGAGTGTGGTAACTAGAGTGTCTTCCATCCAGGTTATCATGCGATGATAGCCGGATCCCGATCCCACTGATAAGTAGAATTACTCTTGGGAGATATTTTTCACTTCATAATTAGCTAAACCTATTAGGTGTCTAGAAAAGCGTTAACGGGGCTACGCCTCTGCAGAAACAAGTTTTATTTTAATTAGGTCTGTGTAAGAGCACGTGGAACCTTCTTTGGAGTACCGACACTCATCTGGCTGAACGGTTAGCGAACTTATGAGGGGCAAATGATCCCAACTAGTTTTCCTTTTAAAAGTTTGAAGGAAAATTCAAGAAAACAGTGGGTGTCATCCTGATTAAATAAACTAATAACCAATCTAATTTTGTAAGAGCACACGCTGAGTGTTTCTTTTCTCTCTCTCTAGGTAGCAACCATGTCATGCCCTAATCAAGATAATAAAATGTTAAACTTGACCGAACCTGCTTATTACACTAGGATGGAGAACGTTAGTTCGGCTCTAACTTATGACAACTATCACGAGTATGGGCAAGGGAAGGAGGGCTGTAAGGAATTCCAGATGACCATATTGAAGAAGAAACATTCTAATGCATTTTCTTCAGGTGTATTTGTTATTGAAAACTGTTTTTTCGGTCAACCCTACCTTCTGGGTACTAGATATCGAATCAGAATCTCATATATATAATTTATTATAAAGACTGAGAAAAAGTAGAATGGTTGGACTAGATGATATGTCCTTCAGAGTAGGGAACGGAGCACAAGTTGATACTGCTGCCGTCGTAGAATATCACCTAGTATTGCCAAGCAGCAATACTATGATTTTGAACAACTGCTTTTATGTACCTTCCATGCGCTGCAATATCATATTAGTTTCTTTACTTGATAAAGATGGATATATCTTTATTCTAAATACAAATATTATAAACATTTACCTTAATCAGGTATTAGTTGTAGAAGGTACACTTTGTAATTGTATCTATATTCTTAATCAAAATACAGTTTTCAATGTATAAAACACACGCAAGAGGAAGAGTTCAGATATGAACAAAGTCTACTTGTGCCATTGTAGACTTGGTCATATCAATGAGAAAAGATTATCTAAGTTAAATAAGGATGGATATCTGAATCTGTTCGAATTTTCATCTTATGAAACTTGTCAGTCTTGTCTCAAAGAAAAGATGACCAAAACTCCGTTCATCGGATACGAAGAAAGAGCTACAGAGCTCTTGGAACTCATACACAGCGATGTATATGGTCCGATGTCTATACATGCAATGGGTGGATTCTCGTACTTCATTACATTCACTGACTATCTCTCTAGGTTCGGATATGTGTATCCGTCACGTCCTGCTTCTCAAAAGTACGGAAACAGTGACATGCCAAGGTCCACAACCTAACTGTGTCGAGGGTGGTCTTTTCTCGATACAGTTACGTTAAGCGTATAAATAAATTATGCAGGCAATGTACCAAAACTGATAATAAAAGCAGAACTATTTATTTCCATTAACTAAAATTATTACATCCCAAAGTACTGAAATCAAACTAAATAGTTTGATTATATTGATTAAAAGAAAGCAAGCCCTAAACAGATGGGCAATAGAAGAGCTATCCTAATACTCTTCCGTCAACTCCGCATAGTATTCATTAATGGGCTCCATTCCATCGTCTCCTTCTTAATCAACCTCGTCCTTATCTAACGGACGTTCCCAAGATAGAGAAAGGGAAATGAAGTCCGCCAGCGAGTTACACTCGGATAGAATTTTCTCTACATAAAGTAATGGTAAAGAGAATAAGTGTGTGTAATATATGATATCATATATGTATAGAGGTATGATATATGTATTGTAGGTATTTGGTAAATTAAGATATACTGCGTATAGCAATTATAGGTAATATGTTCATTTAGTTTGTTAGACAAGGGTAGCAAGTTCTCGAGATTATTCCGTTCTAACCACAGAACACGGCTGAGGAAGGTGAAATATACTGTTCCACTTTCCCGGATCTGATCGAGTAATAGGGGAATCCGAGTCCGTATACTACCTTATCAAATCAAACTACCCAGCACTGTTTTATTCAGTATGAAGGTTTTGCGAATTAGAGTTAGTGTGTATATCATCTAGGCGTGGAATGTCATTTGTCCATATTGGGATTGTTCATATCATTCGCCTGAATATCGGGATTAGTAGTCGTCCATGTTGAGACTGTTCACTCTGCCTGCAGAGATCTTCATTTATAATAGTATTCCATACCTAGGTTCGCGCATTCTAACCCTAACCGTACCGTAGGTCACGTCGTGTGATGTATTAAAAGTTGGATTTAGGTAGATGATATCTTAGTCAATATGGACTTTCACAGTCGTGGGTTATATCTCGTTCCATTATAGTTATAAGGTAAACATGGTATTTTATAGAAACCTTAGTTTATAAAGGACTATGATATTTTATCATAATTATTGTTAATATAAAAAACAATGGTATTTTTAGGGCAAAATATTGTTTTTTTGAATGTAAAGTGTTTTTCGTCACACCATTGAGATAGGAATACGCGTCGCTTGTCAGGCGTACTATAGATTCCCCCTGCCTAGGGAAGACGGGGATTTAATAATTGTGGGGATCCGAATCTCCGGCAGCCACGGACTAAGCTGCCGTTAATTACCCCTCGTCTTTGAAGCGAGAGAATCTCCGATTGACGGGTCAAACTGGTCATGCGAACTCAATGTGCAGTGTGCGTATGTGTGTCTTGAGGGGTTTTGGATATATCGGGGGCCTCGCAGAGTTTACGGGGGTCCCGTAACCCGGATAGCGGGCTGTGGGTTAAGGGAGCTAGCAGTCTCTTGCAGGGTGTGGGGCAGCGCCCCGTTAGAAATTTTTTTCTAACGGGGACAGTGTTGTGGAGTTTGTGTATATATATATAAAAAAAAGGAAATAGCGTCCAAATGATGCGTGAGCGCCAGCGCTCGCCTCACGTGCTTATCACGCGGGCGATGGGCGGGGGGCGCCAGCGCCTCACGTGCTTGGCACGCGGGCGCTGGACGCCAGCGCCACATGTGCTTGGCACACGGGCGCTGGGCGCCAGCAGAAAAAAGTGGGGCATAACCCCCTATACTGGACGTTGTACTCCCAATTAACTTTTGGAGTTAAACTCTTAAAAAACGGACAAAGGGGCTTAGCCCGTGCACTGAGAGTTGTACCCCTGCACTGGGAGTTGTACTCCCAATTGATTTTTGGAGTTAAACTCCTAAAAAAGGATTTATTATTATTATTATTTTTTGGAGTTAAACTACTAAGAGATTTTTGGAGCTGATGAAAGAGAACCCCTTTCTTCTCCATTGTGTCCTGGATCTTCCTAAAGTTGGATTCTTGGAGATGGGTCTCCTTCTTCCTCCTCTCTGTTGGCTGGATCTTAGGGGAAAAGGGGAGTGAGACTTAAAAATCTCCCATTTTAGAGATCTGATGGAAGATCTGAGCTCCCCTTTGTGGACTTCATGGTGAAAACTATTTTTTTTTTTGGTAAAAGAAGAGTGAAACTCTTGATTTAATTTAATAAAAAAAAAGGAGAATGTTTAGAACCTTGAGGAAGGAGAAGGGGGCACAAAATCCTAATTTTTTGAGAGAGAAAAGGTTATCCTTTGATTTTTTCATCATGTTGCCTTTATAGGCTACACATTTTATAAATAGCCCATTGGGCTTTATCAAATGGTATTTGTACCACCCCATGCCTTATGTGCTTATTTCTTTTTGCACATAAACTATGAGATTTACAAATTTTTGGCTTTCTGCCCATTTTACGTACATTTATTTCTAAAAATTACATTTAGACTAATTTATTCCGGCCTCTTCCATGTTTAGTCTTGGCTTGGTCTTGGGCCCACTTAGCTTGGGTTCGGACCCACTTGACTTGGGGTTGATCTTGGTTTTGACTTGGTCAATCGGGGTGAAAGTTTTGAACCCAACAATGAAGTGCCATGGTATTTCACGGTAAAGATTGTGACGCTTTAATAAAAAAAAACCTTTATAAAAGAGTATGGTATTTATATGGTATATTAACGTAAATCATCTTTTATTATATAGGTTGTGGTATTTTAATAAAAGAACATCCTTTATAAAAAGGTAAGGGTATTTTAGTGAAATTCTAAAAACTTTACTTTCGAAATTAGGGGTATTTTTTGTAAGGTATTACTTCCTAGCGGTATTTAGTAAAAATCTAGTTTCAAGATTATTATTGATTTTTTTACAAGAAAAACCTAGCTTTTAAAAGTTCAGGGTATTTTAATAAAACTTATTACTCTACCAAGTCCATGGTATTTTCATAAAAAATATGATTCAGAAAAGTTCATAGTATTTTAATAAAAATATCATTTGGAAAGGTTTAAGTTATTTTAAGAAAATACTATTTTTCCAAAGTTTGTGATATTATAATGAAAATATAAATTCTCAAGAGTTGATGGTATTTTTTTGAAACACCCATTTTAATGAAAATATGGCTTTACATATTTACCATCAATTTTATTTTAAATTAACCAATATATAAAAATTTACTATAATGTTTCCATGTTTTAATAATTAAGGAACTAATTATCGATAACATTTATTTAATACCATAGAATAATTACATTATTCCTGTAAAAGTTGTCCCGGTCATGATAGTCGCTTTACGAATTAGCTCCATATGTCCAAGCATGAATCTGGGGTTGTCAGTTACCCCGTGATTTTATCGTGAAGGATAACTGCTAAAAGTTCGTTATTTTATTAGGGTTTAATATCGTTTTAATCATCAAAACCCGTAAAATAGATAATGTAGATCATAATTATCTCCTGGAATTGTTTTCACAAATAGATATTTTCATAATGAAGATAACAGAGGGTGAGCGTCGGGTCGTGCGAGAAAAGGTATATCTTGAAGACGATAATTGTTTTGCCTTTGGGACTTGATACAGAGTGTATAAGACTCAAAGAGGATGCTCTGAAAATATTTTTAGATTTTTTTGTTGAACAGATATTTTTTAAGGAATTTTAGAAGCTCAAGGCTATTTATAGGGATTTTCTGAGATTAAAAATCCCTATTATTTTCCCCAGCCGCTACAGGAGCCGGCCCCACGAGCTGACAAGATCGAGACCGTCGCTCGACCAAATCCAACTACCCACAGCCCATCATGCGTGAGCTGGCGTGGGCCCCGTCTTAAGTTGGCGTTTGCGATCCTGGATCGTTGATCCAACGGTCCAGATCAAAAACGCATATATATATATATATATATATATATATATATATATATATATATATATATATATATATTATTTTCGTTTTTCTTTTATTTAAATTGTCGGCAGAATCTAGGCTGTTGGTTTTCAGATCCGGCGGTCTAGATTCATTCCCGCTCTTAAAATTTAATAAAATTGGTTTTTAATATTTAAAAAATGTTTTAAAAATTTGTTTTGGCTTCTAAAAATTATTTTTAAATAGTTAAAATATATTATAAAAATCTGGGAAAATTATAAAAAATATATTTTGATGTTTTCTATACTTTACAACGAATTTAGTTCAAAATAGCTCCCCTTTTCGGTTTTAAAAACTTTTCCCCGCGGTAAAAAAATCCATTTAAATTCTTAAAAATTCCCAAAAGTTCATAAAAATCATATTAATAAATTTTAATCATGGAAAAATATTTTTAAAGTGTTTTGTATCAATAGAAGCAGTAAAATAATTGTTTTGATCTCGAGAAAAATTATAAAACGTTTTTATTACGTATCTAGAGTATACGGTCGTTACAGTATCTTTTAAAACACAAATCTGAAGATTTTGAAAAATTCAAAAAATATAAGCGCAAAGTAGAGAACCAGACTGGAAAAAATATCAAGATTCTCAGATCCGATAGAGGAGCGGAATACTTAAGCACGGAATTACTAGAATACCCGAAAGAGAATGGTATTCTCTCTCAGCTTACTCTTCTGTACACACCACAGCACAACGGTGTATCGGAGCGGAGGAACTGTACCCATTTAGACATGGTTTGCTTCATGATGAGTAGTGCTGATCTGCCTCTTTCATTCTGGAGGCATGCGCTTCAGACAACGGCATTTCTATTGAATCAAGTTCCATTTAAATCAGTGTCTAAGACTCCATATGAAATATAGAGTGGAAAGAAACCATATCTTAAACGTATTGAGATATGGGGTTGTCCGGCTTTTGTTAAAGTACAAAATCCGGACGAACTTGAGAAACGATTAGTTTTATATAAGTTTATGGAATATCCCAAGAATTCATAGATATCTATTCTACCACGCCAAGGAACAAAAGGTTTTTGTTTCTCAGTATGCCAGATTTTTAGAATGGCAGTTTCTTACAAAAGAAACTAGTGGGAGTGCGGTAAAGCTGGATGAAGTTCTAGAAACACAAACTATAACTGAAGAATTGGTGCAACCAGAGGATTCAATAATCCTGGATGAATCTCAGACACTCCGCAGATCTAGTAGGATTTCTCGTCTGCCCGAGAGATACTACGGTTTTCTCATAAATAAGAATCGAGAGGATTGCATCTTAGAAGAAAATGATCCTACTAGTTTCAAGCAGGCCATTAACAGAAGGGATTCTGTAAAATGACTTGATGCTATACAATTCGAAATGGAGTGCATGTACACCAACAAATTTTGGACTTTGGATGTTGCTCCTCCTGGGATAAAACCCGTTGGTTGCAAATGGATCGTCGAAAAGAAAATTGGTGTAGATGGACAAATGGAAACCTATAAGGCTAGATTTGTTGCAAAAGGTTTTCATCAAAGACCAGGAGTGGACTATGATAAAACCTTTTCTCCAGTGGCTATGCTGAAATCCATTCGGATCTTACTTACAAATGTTGTCTACCATGACTATGATATCTGGCAGATGGACGTTAAAACGGCTTTTTTAAATGGATATTTAGATGAGTACGTTTATATGGATCAGCCAGAGAGATTCATAGATAGTAGGAACAACGGGAAGGTGCGCAAGTTGCTTAAATCCATTTATGGATTAAAACAGACGTCGCGGAGATGGAACATCTGTTTTGATGAGACAGTCAAGAAATTTGACTCCATCAAAAATGAAGATGGGCCATGTATCTACAAGAAAATTGTAGGGAGAACTGTTGTATTTCTCGTCTTGTACGTGAACAACATTCTCTTGATAGGAAATGACATTCATATGCTACAATCGGTCAAGTTAATCTTGTCACAAAAGTTCTCCATGAAAAACTTGGGTGATGCCTCTTACATTTTGGGGATTAAGATCTATAGAGATAGATCTATGAGATTGTTGGGACTTTCACGGTACAGGTACATAGAGACCATACTAAAGATATTCAGTATGGAAGATCCCAAGCGCAGTAATTGTTAGTGATATATGCCCCAGAGGCCATTATTGTATAGTACTGGTTTGTGTATTACGTTTTGGAAGCTTGGGATATATACAGATATAATAACAGTCTTGCTCAACATGATAGTATGCTATCTAGTTTGAGTCTATCTTAACATGTGTATATGTTTCTTTTAACATATCGCTAATACATTCTGATAGAGTCCGTAGGATCTTAGCTTGACAACCAGCGTTATGATGGCAGTCACACTAGTGGAGGTTAGGTAGTTTATAAGCACATCCTTAAACTTGACCCTAGTCGTAAGATTATCGAGACTGGACATCGATATTCCATAGTAGAATAATGTATACGCTTCTTATCCCCGTCAGGGGAGGTGGCCTGTCCCGCAGCCATTGGTATACGGCACCAAAGATAATATATAGGTGCTTATTGGGTTATGAGTTATACTGGACGGACTCGCTGGGAGCTGCTAGTTTGTATTATACCTATCGTCAGTTAGCAGTTTCCCGGTGACATGAGTATAGGTTAGTCCGTTGACTTGAAATCACTATTCGTCTCGAGTGTGTTCCCACTGTACTTAGATTAGTACCCTACCAAGGCTCAAATGAGTCATGCAAACAGGTAGTAGTTAGGTGCAGTCCGGAAGCACTTAGAGGCAGTAGGGGTTAGAAAGGATTCGTCTCTCCCGGTATAGGGAGTTGATATCATGCTTTGTACGGCTGGTCAATATACAAAGTCCCTAACCAGAGCAAGTGAGATTTACTAGTAGCTACACCAGTAGTTTCTCAGGGTGTATTGGATTTCACACCGACACGACTTATTGCGCTATTAGGGGTCTGACATTTACCACCCCTAGGCCCGATATATGATACTCTTAGATGAACAGACCGGACTGTACGGAGAATGTCATTTAGGCTCAGTAGGGTTTTCGGACGAGTCATCGTGTTGATCTTCCCTTCGACATATACTTGGGTACCCGTTAAGTACAGCTAGTGCCACTGACGAGCTTCTAGTTAAATCCACTGCCAGCGTATTGTCGAGTCTTTAGAATCCCATATAGAGGATTTTCCGGTTCAGGCGAAATGGTGTAATTTGCGTATGGATTTACACAGGGGCGTTCGATTGAATACGTGTATTTATACACGTACTTTAATTGGACGGTTTAGTAGTTTAGTAGGTTTGAAAGACAGCCAGTTTTGATACTAGTATTATATTGCTCTCTTTTGGGTATTTGTATTTTAACGCGGATACAGTATTTATACGAATACGTATATTTGTATAAATACGGGTATTTATACTTTGATACAAATACATGTATTTTTAATAACTATGAATACGCGTATTTTTTATTTTCGGTACAAATACGGTATTCGTATTTTGGTAGAAATACGGTATACGTATTTATTATAAATACGGGTTTTGGTATACTTGATTATACGCATACTAGTATTTGTATGTGTATGTATATCATGGTGAGGTGGCTACACACACTCTCTCTCTTTTCTTCATCTTAAATGAGGAAGTGTGTGGGCTTGTGACTCACCCTAGTGAGTCACCAAGCCCACCCATTCTTTTGTTTGGAGTGAGAAGAGATAAGATGAGAGTGTGAGAGATATTTTTGGGGAGGTTGATATTTTTCATCACTTGAGAATTTTCTCTAGTTGCTACCTCTTCATCTTCTTCCTCAATCCTCTCTCTTGAGTTGTAAAAATTAAAAGAGAGCATTTAGTTTCACAAACTACAAGACTCTAAGTATCTTGTCTTAATGATTAGTCTAAAAAATTGCACATTTGTATGAACATTTTCCCTACTATTGTTAACTACTAAAAAGTGTTAATTGTAAATATAGAACATATGTGGGTTTATTTGTAAAAAAATTATTATCATATGTTTCTTCATTATAATTAATATAATTAAGGAAAATATATGCATATAATATTTAAATAAAATATTAATGATTAAAATATGCATATCATATCAAATATTCCTAATAAATATTCTTAAGATATTATATTATTTAAATGGTTGGAATAATATCTCAAAAATACCAAATACTACTAACACTTTGATTTGAGATATTGTGCAGGTATTAGCTCAGGTCTAACGTCTCAGTAAGAGATCCAAATCAAATCGGGATATCGGAACCGAATCTGCCAAATTTTAGAAGCAAATCGAGAAATCTAGCAACGGCAGAAACTCAGAGCATTATTTTCAGAATCTAGATATCAAAAGGAGCTTCAAATATCATCAAAAAATACCATAAAAATATACAAACCTAGTTCCACCAAGTTGCGGAGGATCCGCGGCCATACGTGGCGTTATGCGGCGGAAGCGCGGTTAGATATGGGCCGTTGGATGTGGGATTTTGGGATCATGATCTTAACAACATGTTCTCACATATGGAATCTAGGGTTTCTGGTTTCAGGGACTATATAAAGGACCGAGAGCTATGCATTCAAGATCATCATCGAAGAGATCAAGAGATCCAAGCATCCGAGTGATCATCATCTATTCATCTACCTCCAACAAGAGAGAGATCTAGAGCAAAACTAGGGTTCTTGTAATCTACTTTCTAAGGAGAATTGTAATGCAATAGTTGATTAATAAACCTAGTTTTTATTTTAATTATTTTTGCACTTATTTACGCATTTACTTTTTCTGCACTTATTTTTACGCATTACTTTTCTGCATCTTAATTATGATTTCATTCTTCTTCAACCTTTCTTCTAAATCACCACTAACCATGAGCGAGTAATTCCTTATTTGCTAGGGTTTGTAGGATATGGTAGAATAATAGATGAAAAACCTTTTAACTTCTTTTTAACATTTTAAATTTTATAAACTTTAGCAAAATAAATGTTAATCTCCTTATAGGGCGCGCTATCAATTTATTAATAAGTTGCGGCCGCGATTAGAGATTGGTTAAACACCTGTTTTGTTAAAAGCTTGACATGAATAGAGATCAATGGACGGACAAGGGTTGGTAGTGAGAAACCCTAGTTCTCTCCAAAAACCATAATCCATATTCATCGCTATCGCTCTAGTTTTAAACTATTAAAAGATAAAAAAGGAGTCATTTTAAAAATTCATCCATTAACTATTAAGTCCTATGAACCCAACAAGTATTTTTATTATAAATTTTATATCCGTTTTAAAATAGAATAACAATCACCCATCTCTTTTATCAACTCGTCTAAAGCAAGAAAAGAATTCACGTTTCCCTGCGGATGACCCGTACTTATCGCGGCTAGCTACTAGCGACACCATCTTGATTGCGGTTACTTATAAAAATATTTTTTTCGTACGATCAATCAAATAGCGCCGTTACCGGGGAAACGGTCATAATTTTTTTCTTCTTATTCGGGTTGATTTCTTATTAAAACCAGCAAATATAAAATAAAAGAGAACCAAAATCGCATTCTGTGTTTTTAACGATTATTGTGCGAGTTTTGCAAGGGAATCAGGAGTAACTGGAGTAAGGAAATAGTGATTCAGAGATTTCAATTTGGACCAGAGGAGTATAGGAGGGCCCTGAAGAAAATTTAGCAAAAGAACACTCCACCTTGCGGCGGAACCGCGGCATATTAGTGCAGTTAGCGGCGGAACCGCGGCTCATCGGGAGGTTTGGGCACCCAATCTTCTGTAGTATTTTCCTAATATCTTTCTCTCTCTTCTAAAGCTCCAATAATCTAATTTTTCCTGCAGGATTCTATGCAAACAGCACTGCAAAAAAAAATCTTTTTCGTGTTTTGATTTCGGTTTGTTTTTGTATATCTAAACCTGACTTTAAGGGGCAATAAACCCAAATCCAGATTAGGTGGGGATTTCATCACCTTTCCTAGGCCCCATAAATCACAAACGAGCATACTATCATCCTACATTAATTAAAAAATATCTAGACTAAGCCTCTGAGGACTGTCGCGTTCAATTAGGACAGAGGAGGGTCGTGGGTAATCTATTATTTATCCGCATTTCTCTTATGGTGTCTAGGTAAGTGTGACTAAGGAAAGTGGTTACTTAATTAGGCCCGCTATTACGGTGATTCATATAGCGGATACCTTCCACTTATCTGGCCGCAAGATTGATAAGGAGGTGGTAGAGGATTGATCCTACGGCTTGTCCTTTGGAAGTCCAGGAGCGGTCTAGTGACTTGACCTAGGTGACCCTACCTTTAGGGATTGATTGTGCATTTTGTAATTTGTTGAGTCAGGCCTCACGTCCGACATATATTTTCTAAACAAACCTTCTTAAAATCATTCTCATACATATCACACGTTGTCACGTGCACTAAACCCGCTTAGTGCATGATCGGATGGACACGGGATTCTAGTGCCCATCTAGTCCGCGTTTTTGCTGTCGACTCCGAAATCGATACTTCTTCATCTTCTATTTCTTTTCCACCTACCACATCTACCGAGATAGACGGATCTCCATCGGGTTTTGACGACACCACCCTGCCACCACCCGTAAGTGCGCAGATTCTACCTTGCATTTCTCTTCAAGAAAGATGCTACCCCGTACGCGGGCCTCTTCCTACTTGTCTGTCTCTTCCACCGGCCAATGTGGATAATTTCAAAATTAAACCCCACTTCATCAACCTGTTGCCCAAATTTCACGAGCTTGAATCCAAAAATGCATACGTTTTTATAACCAAATTCGAAAACGTATGTGCAATGATGAGCACAACCCAACTTTCAGAGGATGTTATGCGATTACGTTTTTTCCTTTTTACCTTATACGATCTAGCAGAAAAATGACTTTATAGCACTGCCGCACATTCTATCGATAAATGGGATGAATTCGTTATAGCATTCCTTAAGAAATTTTATTCTCATCACAAAACCGCCCGTGTTCGAAGCGAGATTAACCAGTTTACCCAACTTCCCAATGAATCATTTTGGAAATGCTTTGAACGGTTTAAAGATTTTCTTGTCCAATACCCTCATCACGGAATCGACAGATGGCAACTTCGCCGAATTATATATGAGGGTATTAATCTAGCCACGAAACAAATACTTGAAACCAATTGTCAATGTCATTTTATGTCAAAAGACGATGGCGAAGCTTGGCGATTTCTGGAAGATCTCGCTGAACAGACATTACAGTGGAAGAGCACTAGACCTACCACATCGTCCTCATCTAGGACAGGTATCCATCATCTCGATGTTTCCATCGCAGAAAAAGCCGAAATGGCCGCAATACAAAAGAAACTCAAAGTTATAAAAAACAAATTCTAATCAGCCTCCCTAAACCAAGTTACGCTCCCTAAAACCGTGTGTGGTTGCTGTTTTGACCCATCATATTTAACGGAAGAATGTCCTTTGAATCCTCTGTCTCAAGGTCAAGAACAAACCAATACTGCTTTCAGCAACGACCTAGAAACGATCTTTATTCCTCCACATACAATCAGAGATGGAGGAATCATCCTAATTTTTCTTGGAACCAAAACCAAAATCAAACTCAAAATCAGTTCCCAAGCCAAAATAACTATAAAAGGTTTCCTCCATAGCAACAGCATCACCACAACAGAGTCAGCAACCCTTTCAACTGCAATCTTTCCAAAATCTGGCCAACTACTTTGTCCCTTATAATAATCTATCTAACCACAGACGAACATTCCAACGGCCGGTACCGAAAAATTCTCTGCACTCGAAAGAAACTTAGAAACATTTATTAAACATTCCACACAAACGACGGCTAATTTAATGTCTTCTATCCAAACGTTAGTGCAACACACTGCTTCCCATGGTGAAAGTATAAAATCAATCGAAGCACAAATTGCACTGCTAAATGCCGCGATGAGTGAGAGAGAGAAAGGGAGACTTCCATTTCAACCTCTACCAAATTCTAGCCACTCAAAAAGCTCAAACATCATTCTTAACCAACAAAATCATAACGTGAATGCCGTAACTACGTTGAGATCAGAAAGAGTGCTAAACAACAATGTTAGTGAACGGGTTGATGTTGATGAGTCAGATGGAACCCCGGCTACTACTTCCACTCCTATTTCATCTAGTCCACCATCTTCTTCTGAGCCTATTCTCTGTTCTTCACCAGGTGCAAACCCTCAGCCCACTTCCTTAAATAAACTACCATCTCAAACCATCCCAAATCCAATTTTGGGATCAATTCCATCCCCACAAATTTCTCCTCAAATGTTGGACCTAACCCTTATTGATAAAGCTCCATTTCCAAATAGGTTAAGGGCCAACAAACCAAATGCATAAATGGAGAAGCTTGTGGAAATGTTTAAGCAAGTTAACATAAATATTCCTCTCCTAAATGCTATTCAACAAGTTCCATCTTTTGCGAAAATCCTTAAGAACTTGTGCACTAGGAAAAGAAAAACACAAGTGCCTAAAAAGGTTTTCTTAACGAGCAATGTGAGCACTGCTTTTACCCAACAACTGTCCAAGAAACGTAAAGACCCCGGTTGTCCTACAATATCTATAACTATTGGGTGTAGAAACATTAATCGAGCTCTATTCGATCTAGGTGCTAGTGTTAACTTGCTCCCGTATTCTGTTTATGAGCAACTAGGTATAGGAGAGTTGAAACTTGCGTACTGCACTCTTCAGATGGATGATCGATCTATCACCCACCCCAGGGGTGAGCTAGAGGACGTGTTAATCAAAATTGGGGAATTTATATTCCCTGTGAACTTTATAGTTTTAGATACACAGTCTTTAGCGAACCCACGGAACCAAATCCTGGTGATTCTTGGTCGCCTTTTCTAGCAACTTCCAATGCTGTGATCAATTGTCGTAACGGTTCTATAAACATGTTCTTTGGAAAGATGATAATTGAGCTTAACATTTACAGGATAGAAAGTCAACTCTCTGAACCTTCTGCTCATCTAATTGATATATGTTCTATCAACGAGATAGCTTCCGACAGCAGCGAAGTTGAGGAACTTTGCGATAATGATCTCGACGCCACTAGTGCGTCATTGTATGATCTAGCAAATTATTATACTAGTGAGGACACTTTTAACAAGTCCACCCCCGAGTTCGAATCCTTCAACTTGCCACATAAGTTAGCTGATCTATCTGAGTCAATCTCTTACGCCGGCTATGAACCTCTTAAGGAGTCCGAGTATCATTCCCTTACCCTACCTTCTATCGTCTCTCTGCCGACACTAGATCTCAAGCCACTACCTTCTCATCTTAAATATGCATATTTATGTGAGAATGGGTCTTTGCCCGTTATCATATCAGCTTCTCTAGTTTTAGAGCAAGAGAGGGCTCTTTTGTCGGTCTTGAGATCAAATCGGCAAGCTTTTGGTTGGACAATGGCAGACATCAAAAGGATTAGTCCCTTAATTGTTGAACATCATATACATTTGATGGATGAAGCCAAACCATCCCGAGACCCACAAAGACGGTTGAATCTTGTCATGAAGGAGGCAGTAAAGAAAGAAATCGTCAAATGCCTAGATAATAGTATAATTTACCCAATATCAAGCCAATGGGTAAGTCCTATTCATGTGGTCCCTAAAAAGTCTGGCATCACGGTCATAACTAATGAGGTTAATGAATTGATTCAAACACGCACCCAAACTGGGTGGCGGGTATGTATTGATTATAGGAAACTCAATGCCGCAACGAGAAAAGATCACTTCCCTCTACCTTTTATTAACCAGATGTTGGGATGATTAGCCGGGCATTAATGCTACTATTTCTTGGACGGATACTCTGGCTATAACCAAATCCCTATCGCCGAAAAGGATCAAGATAAGACAACGTTTATTTGTCCTTTCGGTACTTTTGCTTATAGACGCATGCCCTTTGGGTTATGCAATACTCCCGCTACATTTCAGCGGTGTATGATGGGAATATTCTTGAACATGGTCAAGAATTTTCTGGAGATATTTATGGATGATTTCTCCATATTTGGGGACTTCTTTGAGAAATGCCTACGTCATCTTGTCGCGGTTCTTACCCGCTGTAAGGATAAGAACTTAATTTTGAATTGGGAAAAATATCATTTCATGGTTCAAGAAGGTATTGTCCTCGGGCATATCATTTCACGAAAAGATATTGAGGTAGACAAAACTAAAATAGATGGCATTCACAACCTTCCTCCTCCCAAATACGTCAAACATGTATGATCCTTTCTTGGTCATGCAGGATTTTATAGGGGATTTATTAAGGACTTTATCAAAATTACTAGACCCTTAATTCTTCTCTTGGCCAAGAATACAACATTTCACTTCGATTCGGATTGCCTGGCTCCCTTTGAATCTCTTAAAAGTTCCCTCACTTCAGCCCCCGTTCTGTCATCTCCGGATTGGATTACCCTTTCGAGCTTATGTTTGATGCATCCGATTTTGCTATTGGTGCAATTTTAGGACAACATATTGATAAGATGCCACATGTAATTTACTATGCAAGTAGGATCTTGAACAATGCCCAAATGAATTATACAACTACCGAGAAAGAATGCTTGGCAGTTGTATTTGCATTAGAAAAATTCAGGCCCTATTTAATTACACCGATCATTCCGCCCTAAGGCATCTTTTATCGAAGAAGGATTCTAAATCTAGGATAATACGTTGGATCCTGTTGTTACAAGAATTTGATCTTGTCATACGAGACTAGAGTGGATGTGAAAACGTCGTAGCCGAACATCTTTTACGCCTTTCTTCTTTGCCAACGTTGACCTTGCCAATAAACGATTCCTTTCCTGACGAACAGCTCTTGACCATATCCTGCGAATCTTGGTTCGTAGATATTGTGAATTATTTAGCAATGGGACTTCTACCCAGCGAATGGTCAAAACAAAACAATCACCGATTTCTATCCGAAGTAAAACACTTTTACTGGGATGAACCTTATCTGTTTAAGTATTTTCCCGATCAAATCATTTGCCGATATTTCCCTAATAATGAATTCAAGAGTGTATTGTTTTTCTGCCATGATCAGGCATGTGGCGGTCATTTTGGTCCAAGGAAAACGGTGGAGAAAGTTTTGCAATGTGAATTTCATTGGCCAACATTATTTAAAGTTGCATATGATTATTGCAAAACTTGTTCACGGTGTCAACACATGGGTCAGATTTCACGGAGAAATGAGATGCCGCTCCAACCTATCTTGGTTATGGAAATATTTGGTGTTTGGGGAATAGATTTTATGGGCCCATTTCCCAACTCTTTTAGGAATTTATATATTTTATTAGCGGTTGATTATGTCTCTAAATGGGTGGAAGCGGTACCGTGTCGAACTAATGATAACAAGCTTGTTATTAAGTTCCTTAAAAAAATATCTTTTCGCGATTCGGACACCCTCACGCTATAATTAGCGACAATGGGACGCATTTCTGTAATCAGTCTTTCGACGTTTTGATGCGGAAATATTCAATCAACCACAAGTTTTCTACGTCCTATCATTCCCAAACGTGTGGGCAAGCCGAGATCTCTAATAGACAGATCAAACAAATTTTGGAGAAAACGGTTTCTAAGAACCGTAAAAATTGGTCCACCAAATTGACGGATGCTTTTTGGGCATTTCGTATGGCATATAAGACCGATCTTGGCATGTCTCCTTACCGATTAGTGTTTGGGAAGGCTTACCACCTTCCTGTCGAGATCGAACATAAAGCAATGTGGGCTATCAAAGAACTTAACTGTGATTTTGATCAAGCTAGCAGCTATCGGAAGCTACAATTAAATGAACTTAGCGAACATCGCGATGAAGTTTACGATTATGCGGTTATAGTAAAGAACAGGACAAAAGTGTTCCACAACAAAAACCTTTTGAGAAAAACTTTCACATCAGGATAACAAGTCCTTCTTTACGATTCCCGTCTCCATCTTCATCCAGGTAAGCTACGATCTCGTTGGAAATGACCTTTTGTGGTGCGGTATATGTACCCGCACGGGGCAATGGATATAGAAAATGTTAAAAACGGTTCTATTTTTAAAGTAAATGGGTATAGATTAAAACCGTACTTTTTCGCTGACCCATCGAAGGAGCTCATGTTCCTACAGGAGCTGCTTTATCACAACCAACTTTCCTCCGCCTCACCTTCATGTTTGGGTAACACTGTTTCATCTAGGAATGGAGGTGAGTATAAAAAAAATATAACTGAATATCTATGCATGCCAAAGAATAAGTTTGAGGGTAGTTTTTCATTTAACTATTATTTTGCTCCTATTATTTTCCTTCTAAGTCTACAGGTTTATGCGCTCAAAGAACAATATCAGTGAGGACACTGCTGCAAACAGGTTTGGAGGGAGATTTGTATTTACTGAAATATCATTTGGCATTAGACACTATATATAAAAAAATGAATGAAATTTCTTTGGAAATAAAAGTTAGAAAATGAAAAATACATATGATAGGAAGGAAAGATTTAAGAAAAGCAAGAAAATTAGATATTTTAAAACAAAGCCAGTAATATGAGCTGTTGTCCCGAGGGTTGGTAAAATGAAAGAAATCACTAATCTGAGGATAGAAGTAAGTCTGAAAATAGTCTCTATGCTTGAGTCCAAATATCTGAACGTTGATACTCTACTATACGCACTTGCACACATCTTGAAATTTGGGATAGTGGAGGATACCTTGAAATGCTCTTGTCTAAAAGCCTCAGTATGAAGAAAAAAATCTAAATCAACAAAATATAAATGACACATAAAAAATAAATGGTGAAGAAAAATGAACACTGGTTTTGTAATTATTTAAGGCAGCATAAAAAAAATATAGCGAGTGTGCCTTATCACCTAGTGGTTTAGACCAACTGGTTTGGGAGTCACTGCAAAACCTTAGGTGTTGCAAAACTAGGATATTACTAATTACGTCTAAAAAAGTGAGCGCATTGGGTAATCAATTGGTTAGTGCCTCAAGAAATATTAACGGTCGCATAAAGAATATGTGGGCAATTCCATCTAAAACATTCACCGACTAAAAAATACTAAGAAAGATGGTCAAGAGTATGATAGCTTAAATTGAATTCTATAAGTGTTGGGATGTCTTTCACACATACATAGGGGTATATGATCGATGTTTGGAAGAAAGGAAGGAAGAAAAACTAAAGACGATGTTTTATTGAGAGATAGTGTGATTTCTGACATTTTTCAAGACTATTAAGATAGAGCTCATGGCAACTAAAAAACTAGTGTAATTTGAAACTATTATTTTCAAAGTCTTTCTTTTATAAGTTCCTTATTTTTTATGTAACTTTTATCTTCTTTCTTTTATTATGAAATTTTGTAGGTGTGATCCGCTGAAAACCCTCAAGAGACAACACTCCTCCTACTAGGGACATCTAGAGGTTTAAAAGCTTGTTGCACGTGCTCAGTGCAATTGTGTAGCCTACGAAAGTGTACTAATTAGGTTTTCTTTTTTCTCTTTAATAACTAGTTTGCTCGGAACGATCAAATATAAGTTTGGGGGTATTTGATTAGTCTAAAAAATTGCACATTTGTATGAACATTTTCCCTACTATTGTTAATTACTAAAAGGTGTTCATTATAAATATAGAACATATGTGGGTTTATTTGTAAAAAAATTATTATCATATATTTCTTCATTATAATTAATATAATTAAGGAAAATAAATGCATATAATATTTAAATGAAATATTAATAATTAAATTAAGCATATCATATCAAATATTCCTAATCAATATTCTTATGATATTATATTATTTAAATAATTGGAATAATATCTCAAAAATACTAAATACTACTAACATTTTGATTTGAGATATTGTGCAAGTATTAGCTTAGGTCTAAGGTCCAAATAAGAGATCCAAGTCAAATCGGGATATCGGAACCGAATCTGCTAAATTTTAGAAGCAAATCGAGGAATCTAGCAACGGTAGAGATTCAGAGCATTATTTTCAGAATCTAGATATCAAAAGGATCTCCAAATATCAACACAAATTACCAGAAAAAATATACAAACCTAGTTCCACCATGTTGCGGTGGATCCGCGGCCATATATGGCGTTATGCGGCGGAAGCGAAGTTAGATATGGGCCGTTGGGTGTGGGATTTTGGAACCATGATCTTAACAACATGTTCTCACATAGGAAATCTAGATTTTCTGGTTTCAGGGACTATATAAAGAACCGAGAGCTGTGCACTCAAAATCATCATCGAAGAGATCAAGAGATCCAAGTATCCGAGTGATCATCATCTATTCATCTACCTCCAACAAGAGAGAGATCTAAAGCAAAACTAGGGTTCTTGTAATCTACTTTCTAAGGAGAATTTTAATGCAATAGTTGATTAATAAAGATAGTTTTTATTTTAATTATTTTTGCACTTATTTTACGCATTTACTTTTTCTGCACCTACTTTTACCCATTACTTTTCTGCATCTTAATTATGATTTCATTCTTCTTCAACATTTCTTCTAAATCACCACTAATCATGAGCGAGTAATTCCTTGCTTGCTATGATTTGTAGGATAAGGTAGAATACTGGATGAAAAACCTTTTAACTTCTTTTTAACATTTTAAAGTTTATAAATTTTAGCAAAATAAATGTTAATCTCCTTATCGGGCGCGCTATCAATTTATTGATAAGTCATGACCGCGATTTGAGATTGGTTAAACACTTGTTTTGTTAAGGGCATGACATGAATAGAGATCAATGGACGGACAAGGGTCGGTAGTGGGAAACCCTAGTTCCCTCCAAGAACCCTAATCCACATTCATCGCTATTGTAACAACTCCAATTTCAATGTACAGAAAATTGTTTAAAAGTTAATGTACAATTGGGGTATTTTCAAATCCTGTGTACAGTATAAATATTTGTTTTACTTTCGAACTGCAAGAAAGTACTTGTAGCACATTGGTAAAGCCTTGCACAGCTGTGACGTAGCCCCCGTGATCGAATCCCCCTAGCCATATTATCTTTTTAATTAATTTTTTTTAATCTTTTAGAAGTCCAAGGGTTTTCACGTGCACTACACGTAATATGATAAGTTACAGAATAAATAAACATGTGCACGAGGGTATATGAGGCGACAGGGACACGTGGCAGAAAATCCAACACCCCCACCGGTTTCCGACCGGTGAAACCTTCGGTACTGCCGGCACCGCCGGGCCCCGCGTGGGCAATGCCCCCAATCTTTTCACCCGAGCACCTCTTTAGCGACGCCACTTCTCTCACACTGTTTATTTTCTCTGCACATTTTCCAGAGAACAGTAAATCACCTTTAATCAATTTTTTAATGCATTATTTAACCCTCTAAACCCTAATCCTACCCTATAAATACCATACGGTATTTCACTCATCCTCACTCAGAAATTCCCTGCCAAAACTCTCAAGAATTCTCAATTCTTTTTAGTGTGCAAGTGGAGTTAGCGAAGGGTAAAGTTTCGACGACGTTCCAAGGAGTTTCCGGTGACGAAACGACGCCCCGAAACCTTCCTTAGTTTCCTCTCTCCCTTCTCTTGTCCAAAATCCAGTAAGTCCCCTCTCCACCTCTCATCTTCTATTCTAAAAACTTGCAATTCTAAAATCCGACGGAAACGGAGTTAATCCGACTTTCGATTTGGTTTTTCTTTAAAAAGGTTATTTTTCTTAAACAATCAATACCACACTCTCATATAATATTTAACAAACATTAAAAACACTTTAAAACAAGTTTCATCTCAAAATAATCTTTTATGCGGTTTTATTGTATTTTTACGGTAAAATACCACATACTTAATTTCCAACATAAAACAACATAAAACTTGTATTACCTTTAGATAACTCACGAGGTAATGACATAACTCATCACAACACACATCTTTGACATAGCATGATGAAGTTTTGAATATATATTCATGGAATAATACGACATTACAAATAAATACAATCAACTTATAAAACCATTTCTTTAAAAAGTGTATTAAACAATTCCTTACAATTGCGTCTCTACAACCCACTTTTGGGGACCCCGTTCAGGATGGTGCGAGTTATCACACATCTTCGGGTCTAGTAGAGCGAGATGCAGACTTCCGAAAGGAGCATTTGATCTCGATGGAATTTTAATGCATTTTTCTTTAGAAAATAAGATTTCTACAAGAAAATAAATAAAATTTATTTTTAAATATACATATAAATATCTATTTTAATTATATTATATAAATATTCTAAGTTTTCTAAATCAACGGAATCACCATTACATGAAAATACCATCCAAATATAAAATAATTCCGATAATTCAATAAAATACCTTATACTATGAAAACTAGGTTCTACTCACTAGAATTTTCACATTTATAAAATATACATCTATGAAAACCCTAAATACGGTAATTAAATACTTGAGGTGTATTTTGAAATTATACCAAAATTATTTTTACATAAAACCCCCTCAAGTTATACTAAATTACAATAAGGACCCTAGTAAACATAGGTTTAAGTGGGACTAGTTCTCTTGAGCCTCAGGAAGCCGGCGAATATGGGTGCTTTCTTATCTAAGGTAGACAGTCTAACAAACGGTGTTATCAATAAGGTAATTGTCTTGGAAAAAGACACAAATCCTGCCGTCCATATGCAGCAGTTACCGATAACATCAAAACTAATTTAGGATTTCAAGTTCTTTTTAAAGTGTCTGACTCAGACTGAGTCTCAATCTAATCAATCTGACTTGAATATGATTCAAATATAAACTACAATACAACATGAATCCATGAATCTGTCTATTCAATCTATATCAATCTATATTGACAGAACCGAAGCATGGATATACTCCGTCTACATGACTCTCCATTTATATCCATTCCATTTACTGATATCATGGTTACGGCAAGTCATCCTATATATAACAAAACAATACAATCAAAACAAAAGACATCGCGGGGTTTATAAGGGGTAGATTGGTACGGAAGGTGTTAGAAGTTGCACGAGACTGTAACTATAATACACTTAATCTGAATATCCATTGTCGTTATACCGTGGCTGAACGGTTCCTTATGCTCCGTATACCTTAATCTCCGGAATAGTGGGACTCCTCTCGTATACACTGACATTTTTCTGTACCAACCTACAAACAACAGCGTTAATAATACAATCAAACATTATAATTTATATTCTTTTTCTGTTTATTCTATCTCTACTCATCTTTGGGACTTACCGAACGATTGTTCGCTGATGACATTCCTTCTTCTTTCTTTAGAATATTGTCAGGTGATTCGGACTCATTGGAGATCGAGCCCAGCACTGAAGATTTGGAGCAGATACCATTTGACCCAGAGCTGTAGGCACTTGTACATATTTATTTCATTTCAATTATGCCATTGTTTAGGCATTGCTTTCTACTCTTGTATTTACATTTCAGTTGTACTTGTAAAAAAATGTTTAACAAATAAAATTATTGTTCGTTTACATTCCAGTCTCTTGTGTACTTTACTTTATATTGTTTAGATACGCTTAGCGTGTTTACTTCTGAGTAAATACATAGCGGCCTCATCGCGTCCTCTTGCCGTACACCGGGAAGCGGGCGTGACAAGTTTTGTTGGTGGCCTATGCAGGTCTAATCTGTATGGACATGCATGTCCGCTCTGTATGGACATGCAGGTCAGTTCTGCATGGACGTGCGGGTTAATTCTTCATGAATTCCTACGCAATATAACACAAGAATCAGCAACTAAAAACATTATTTACATATTCTTTGAATCTTCCAATTTCATATATTTTGAATCTGTCCTAACCCAAATTTTTCTTTCAAGGTTATGGATTCCCCAAACAACACCAGCACCAATTTCAACAACACTCCACCATCTCTACCGCTTACACCTACCTTCGCTGCTCTGATTAATGAGCAGACGGTACTGCTTAAGGCGATCCGCAGCCTTCTAGAGGGACAGCAACAGCGGACTGCTATGTTGATGAACCGCCCAGAAGTGAAAGCCCCAGGGTAAAGCAATTCCGGGCTTTGCACTCTTAGCAATTTGTTTATATCAGATTTTTGCATTTTTATACCGCCCATTCTTAATCACATTGCATATAGGTAAGTATTTTTAAACCGTGTTTGCTGAATAATTGCAGGTTACAGGTTCTCGGCTCTTTACAGTGAAATTCATGAAAAGTCGCAACAAATACGGGACTACGACCAACAACAGATGAATACTGATCTCCGCTAACCATCCGTATGATGCCGCCTACCAGTTCAAGGGACAAAATGGCAAATCGTTGGTCATTTCAATGCACAAAGCACAAGAGCAGCACAAGATCCAAGATTTCAATGCGGAGTTTAAGGCAAAAGTCCACATCATTTTGCACTGCTGAATATCTGGAAGAGAACTGAAGAGATTTTGAGAAACTAAGAATACAAAACAGAAGATAAAAGCAATATGGAGAAGCCCTGAAAAGATGGTCCCCTAAATCTACCAAATGGCCGCGGAACCGTGGCCAAATAGGCATTTCTGCGGCTGTTCCGCGGCCGTGTCTGAACAGTGTCGGTGGCAGTTGGTTCCGCGTTGACTCGGCTCTTTTGGGGTAGTTTTGTAATCTCATGTTTAACTCAGAATGTAACCTAGGGTTTCACCTTCCTATCTATAAATAGAAGAGCTCAAAACCAAATAAAGTGTGCTTTTTCTTTAGTTTAGATTTTAGAATTAAATTCTGTTCTTTCTTTATGAAAAATTATAGTGAGTTATGAGCGTTGATTAATAAAAAAAAGAGTTCTTTTATTTATCTTGCTTGTTTATTTATCTTTGCAATTTCTTATTTGTTAATCTAGTCGCTTATTTTATTATTGTTTTTCTTTTGTTTTTCTTCTTCTATTTTTTATCTTTAAACAACGATGATACTTGAGTAAGATCCTTGCCAAGGTGAGATCTCAAATAGCTAGTTGTAATTTCTTCTTAACCTCATTTCTTTCTACCTTTCTTTTTGTTTTATTCTTTTTAATTGGTGAGTAATCTCTTACTTGTTAGGGCAGGAGAAGGAAAGTTTGAGAGAAGAAAATCTCTCACTCTTTTCTTTGCCCAACACTTTAATTCAGACTCTTTTTAATTGAACCACAATCCGCTCACTACGACACCCTATCCTACAAGATAGCGGTGATTCCATAGTTAGACCGGTTGTGGTTGAATTGACCGGAGGTTGGGGATAAGAGCCAAGAACGGACGGACAAGGACCAAAAGGAAGAAACCAAGCATGGAAATCCTAGCTTATACTTATAAGTTCCTTCATAGTTGTGCTAATCCCCGTTGTTGCCGATTACCTTAACACCGATATTAAGAAGGGCATTGAAAGAAGTGAGAAATTCCTAACTCGAACTAATCTAATCCTAACCTTAGCAAGTTCTTTATCATATTTTATCTCATTAGTAGATCTTAAAAGAAAACTCAAAATATTTGGCTTTAACTCGTTAAAACATAAAGAAAAAGATTCTATCTCCCTGTGGATCGATTCGTACTCAACCGGCTAGCTACCAAGCGAAACCGTCTTGATTGCGGTAATTAAAAATTAAGAATACGCAAAATCGTAACAATCAAATGGCGCCGTTGCCGGGGAGACGGTAGTTTATTTCTTTGTGTAATTTCGGGTTAATTAAAAAAAATTCAAATTTTCCCCGGGGGGTATTTTTGTAAATATTCAGTTCTATTAAATAAATAAATAATAATACAATTTTTTTTCTTTACAAAATAAATTCCTCTTTTGTACAAATAACCAAAAACCCTTATAAAAACACCCCGACCCCTCCTATGCATTTACAGAATCCTAAAATATCCCTTAACCAAAACCCTAGCCGCCGCAGCAGAAAGAGCAGCGAGATCGCACCCACCCGCCGCGCTTCCGCCGCCAAAACCCCCTTCCTGTTGCGCAACCGCCACCTCTTGGTATCCTCTCCCTCTGAATTTTTCAGAGGAGGTTTGCATCTCTCTGATCCTCTCTGTAAAATTTTTATAAATTTCTGTACTTCACTGTCATGGCACCTACACTGCAGTTTGAAAGGGATTTCTCCCAGTTGTTTGCACATAATATTTACGGTAGCTATTTAGGCGAAGAGATCCGAAAGCGTGGATGGAACTTTTTGTTATTTAACCATCCGAATGCATTCGCGCTTCTGGATCTTGTTGCACGTTTCTATGAATATATGGAGGAGGGTTGTCTGGCACAACACGGATACATTAAATTACTGTGGGGGGATATGGAAATTTTAATTGATAGGGACTTCATTCACGAAGTCACCTTAATACCAAGACTTCTCATTCATGATTAACCCCTCCGATTTGAGAACTACCTACCCTTAATGGGAAACGACTGTTCTAGGGAGCCCCGAAAAGGCATTCAGGCTCGCACGCTTTTTGCGAATGTTTTAATTGTGTGCCGTTGGGCACATAACAATATTTTTGGAAGTTCACATAACACAACATTTTTCACACCATCCCTTCATATAGTGCACACATTGATGACTCGAAACCCTAGTTTTGACATGTGCACTGTGTTGCTTCATTCGATTGGCACCGGCAAACGGGCGGCCAATTATCCATGCCCAATGTTGGTGACACAACTGTGTCGCCATTTCCTCCCTGTTGAGGAATTTGAATTTTACATGCATGGTGGGATTCCAATTCAACCCCTTCTTGAGGGTGTCTCCACGTCCTACACACGACTACATGATTTATGGTCGCACACCGAGCCGGCCGAGGACGTGATGGCCAAGACCCCTAGCTCGAGCTCCACAGCGAGCAACGAAGAGCTTACCCCCGTTGCGCAAGCGTGCTTAATTCGACGAACCCATAGGGGGTAGAAAGAGTGATAGGGATGCTGACTAATTTTGATCAGCGAATAACGAGCCTGGAACAAGGAATGTCCACCCTCCTAGCAAGAGAGGAACGTTCACGATCACGATCAAGGAGGCTGGGACTAGTGAGGCCGCGTCTAGTAGACGCTGCAGGGAGCAGGGAGGACACTGCTATCATTAAGTTTGGGGGTAAGGGTTGTTTGTATATAGTTATCTTTGCATTGCATCTGCATATTTTTATTTCTTTGTACATATTTGTTTTTCTTTGCATATTTAATTTTGTATCTTATTTTTCTGCATTGCATCTAAAAAAATATAAAAAATAAATTTTATAAAAATTGAAAAATTTTAAAAATTAAAAAAAATGAAAATTTCAATTTTGGCCATATTTGACTCAAGTTCAACATGACGGTTGACTGGTTAGGAAAAACTAGATCCTAAACTTAGTAAATTAAAAACCCTAAAAATAACCTTTCTTAAAGTTTAACTGTAGAAAATATACGTCCTTGCAGTTTATTTAGAAATAAGCAAATTTTGAGTTCAGTTCTTAGGCTAAGTCGAAATAAGGGAAAAGTGTTGAAAGCTTTATTTGAAGTATAAGTCTGAAAAATAATTCTGAACCTTAAATATAAATTCTGAAAATATATATCCTACCATACGCACTTACACACATCTTGAAACTTGGGATAGTAGAGGATACCTTGAAATGCTCTTGTCTAAAATCCTTAGTATGAAGGAAAATAAAATAAAAGTATAAGTGATGAATAAAGAGATAAAAAAAAATGAACACTAGTTTTGTAATTGCTTAAGACAACATAAATAAAAAATATAGCGAGGGTGCTTTATCACCTAGTGCCTTAGACCAACTGGTTTGGGAGTCACTGCTAAGCCTTAGGTGTTGCAAGATGAGGAATTACGCCTAAATACGCAAGCACATTTTGTAATCGGTCGTTTAGTACCTCAAGAAGTATTAATGGTCGCATGAAGGATGTGTGAACAATTTCATCTAGAATTCACCAATTAAAAAGTATTTTGGAAGATAGACAAGAGTATGATAGCTTGAATTGAATTTCCAAGTGTAGGGGTGACAATTACACACACGTAGGGGTATATGATTGGAGTTTGGAGGAGAGATAGGGATAAAAGATAGGGCTTATATCTTCAGTAGAGATGATAGAAATTCCTGAGTTAAGATTGCACCTTAGAAGGAAAATTTAGGGGATGCTGAAAGCTTTATAAACTGGCTAAATGTATATGATCTTAAGTTAAATGAAAAGGAAGTGTGAAGAATACGGGTTGATGATTTCTAAGTTGAAGATAATAGAATTTCTAGCTAGAATACTAAATTGAAGAATTAGAGTAAACGGCCAAATTGATCAGATTTTGTGGGTAGTATCCGCTGAAAATCCTCAGGAGACAACACTCCTCCTACTAGGGACACTTAGAGGTTTAACGGCTTATTGCACGAGCTCAGTGCAATCGCGTTCCCTGCGAAAGTGAGATTAGGATTTTTTAAGAATAAAATTGGTTTTGCTCGGGACGAGCAAAAGATAAGTTTGGGGATATTTGTTCATATCAGATTTTTGCATTTATATACCGCCCATTCTTAATCACATTGCATATAGATAGGTATTTTTAATCCGTGTTTGCTGAATAATTGCAGGTTACAGGTTCTCAGTTCTTTACAGTGAAATTCATGAAAAGTCGCAACAAATACGGGACTACGACCAACAACAGATGAATACTAATCTCCGCTAACCATCCGTATGATGCCGCCTACCAGTTCAATGGACAAAATGGCAAATCGTTGGTCACTTCAATGCACAAAGCACAAGGGAAGCACAAGATCCAAGATTTCAATGCGGAGTTCAAGGCAAAAGTCCACATCATTTTGCACCGCTGAATATCTGGAAGAGAACTGAAGAGATTCTGAGAAACCAAGAATACAAAACAGAAGATAAGAGCAACATGGAGAAGCCCTGAAAAGATGGTCCCCTAAATCCACCAAATGGCCGCGGAACTGCGGCCAAATAGGCATTTCTGCCGCGGTTCCGTGGCCGTGTTTGAACAGTGTCGGTGGCAGTTGGTTCCGCGTTGACTCGGCTCTTTTGGGGTAGTTTTGTAATCTCATGTTTAGCTTAGAGTGTAACCTAGGGTTTCACTTTCCTATTTATAAATAGAAGAGCTCAAAGCCAAATAAAGTGTGCGTTTTCTATAGTTTAGATTTTAGTATTAAATTATGTTCTTTCTCTATGAAAAATTGTAGTGACTTATGAGCGTTGATTAATAAAATTAAAATAAAAAGAGAGTTATTTTATTTATCTTTCTTGTTTATTTATCTTTGCAATTTCTTATTTGTTAATCTAGTCGCTTATTTTATTATTGTTTTTTTTCTTCTATTTTCTTTATCTTTAAACAACGAATATGCTTGAGTAAGATCCTTGCCAAGGTGAGGTCTCAAATAGCTAGTTGTAATTTCTTCTTAACCTCATTTCTTTCTACCTTCCTTTTTGTTTTATTCTTTTTAATGGGTGAGTAATCTCTTACTTGTTAGGGCAGGAGAAGGAAATTTTGAGAGAAGGAAATCTCTCTCACTCTTTTCTTTGCCCAACACCTTAATTCGGACTCCCTTTAATTAAACCACAATCCGCTCACTATAGCACCCTATCCTACATGATAGCGGTGATTCCATAGTTAGACCGGTTGTGGTTGAATTAACCGGCGGTTAGGGCTAAGAGCCAAGAACGGACGGACAAGGACCAAAAGGAAGAAACTAAGCATGGAAAGCCTAGCTTATACTTGTAAGTTCCTTCCTGGTCGTGCTAATCCCCGTTGTTGCCGATTACCTTAACACCGATATTAAGAAGGGCATTGAAAGAAGTGAGAAATTCCTAACTCGAACTAACCTAATCCTAACCCTAGCAAGTTCTTTATCATCTTTTATCTCATTAGTAGATCTTAAAACAAAACTCAAAATATTTGGATTTAACTCGTTAAAATATAAAGAAAAAGATTCCATCTCTCTGTGGATCGACCCGTACTCAACCGGCTAGCTATCAAGCGAAACCGTCTTAATTGCGGTAATTAAAAATTAAGAATACGCAAAATCGTAACAATCACAATTCTTAGGAAAAGAGAGCCCTCTAGAAGCTGAGGAGTGGGCTCAGAGTATTGAAGATGATCTGGCAGTGGCACAAGTGCCAGAGATCGCTTGAGTTTGAGTTGCGAAGCTGCAGCTCACTGACAATGCACGGGTCTGGAGGAAGGCGGAAGAAAACCGTCTTGACCAACCGATCGAATGGAGGACTTTTCGCGATATGTTTGATGCGAAATACTTCCCTGAGACTGCCGGATTCGACATGGAGCAGCAATTTATTCATGTACAACAAGGTTCGATGTGGACCAAGTCAGTAGATGAGTATGACGCTGAGTTTACCATGTTCAGTAGGTAAGATATGTCTCAATATTCGATTTTCAAATATCACATACTACACAGCTAACACAAGACCGCAACAGGTTCGCGGCACAGTTAATACCAATTGCTGAGATCCGATCCAGACGGTTTCAGCAAAGGTTAGATTCAGAAATCTAAGCTGCATTAACTACAGGGATTTCCCAACCCACGAATTGGCTCTGAAAGCTGCTTGTCGATATGAGGCAGTGGTGAAAATGAGGGGCGGGCCTCAATCTGCCGGGTTGAAGCACCCTGCCACTCAGATGGCAGGAGGAGCCTCTTCAAGGCCAAAATTTTTTCCCAGGAGATCGGGAGTACCGAACAACCGGCCCAACCCAGCCTTTTGCACCTACTGCAGGAGAGATGGACATTTGGCAAAAAACTGCCGGCGTGCATATCGTCTTTTTTTAGTCTGCGACTCAGCTACTCATGACATTGGGTCTTATCCTCATAGACACAACCCAAATACTGCACCCAGGCCAGCAATCACTTATCAACATCACCCAGCCATCCAGGCACCTGCTCCACGACTCGCACTACCTGCTCCACCTCCTCGTGGACCGAATGCACCTCCTCCTCGTCAGTTCCATTAATCTCAACGAAATGTACCCCAAGGACAAAGAAACAGACAGAGGAATGCTCCTCCAGCAAGGAGGAATGTGTCGAGGTGACAGGCTTTCACAATGACTGTGGAAGAAGATGAAGCCACCGGCCAAGTCATTTCTGGTAACAATTCCCCATCAAGCTTTATTTTCCATCTATACATACCCATGTATCTTCCTTAGACCTAAAAATATCCTACATAACATAGGTACAATCTTAGTAGCCTTACTCTCTGCACTAGCACTTTTCGATACTGGAGCATTTCACTACTTTATGTCGCAACGGTTCGTCCGAACTCCTACGATTCCAGTCAAACCCTTCGTATCTAGCTGGAATGCCAGTTCAGGAAACGGCGTTCTAACGGCAGTAATGGGATACGATCTGTGTCCAGTGGTCATCTGCAGTAGAGAATTCTATGCTGACTTCACGGTGCTGGACATACCAAATTTCGATGTCGTTTTGGGTATGGATTGGCTCGAACATTCTATGCTACCAATGACTGTCGTCAAAGGAGGGCAGTATTCGAGATTCCAGAACATCCGGTCTTTTATTTCAAAAGTGGAGACCGTACCCTGGAGCCAAGTACATACAAGGCGAAACCAAAGAACTCAGTTGGATAAATTATTGGCGAAAGGATGGATTCGTCCCAGCACTTCTTGTTGTGGATCACAATGGTGAGCTTGTAAAGAAGAAGGAAGGTTCATATCGAATGTGCATTGATTATAGAGCCTTGAACGATGTAACTATAAAGAAAAAGTATCCACTCCCGCGCATCGACGACCTGTTCGATCAGCTAAGTGGATCTTGTGTTTTCTCCAAGTTAGATCTTCATTCGGGTTATCATCAGGTGAATGTCAAAAAATCTGATATCCATAAAACGACATTCAAAACTCGCTATGGTCATTACGAATTTCTTGTGATGCCATTTGGAGCGACCAACGCACCGGATATATTCATGAACCTAATGAATTAAGTTTTCCGAGAGTACCTAGAAAGGTTTGTTGTCATCTTCATCGACGGCATCCTAGTGTATTCTAAGAGTCGGAAAGAACATGTCGAACACCTACGAATTGTTCTGGAAACTCTACGACAGTATCAACTCTATACCAAGTACAACAAATGCGAGTTTTGGCTAGATCAAGTTGGTTTTCTTGGACATATTGTATCAGGCAATGGAATCTCTGTGGATCCAGCTAAACTTTCAGCAATAAGCGAATAGCCGACACCGAAATTAGTGAAGGACATTCGAATTTTCTTGGGTCTAGCAGGATATTACAGAAGATTCATTGAAGGATTTTCAAAGATTGCAACACCCCTGACCAAGCTCACACGTAAAGATTAAGAATTCGTGTAGTCAGAAGCATGCGAACGAGCTTTCGTAGAACTCAAGTCAAGATTGACATCAGCACCTATCCTTGTCATACCGGACCAATCTGGAGGTTTTGAAGTGCATTGCGATGCCTCCGGTAAGGGATTAGGATGTGTTCTACATCAGCACGGTAAGGTTGTAGCTTATGCTTCAAGACAGCTGAAGATTCATGAACGCAATTATCCGACGCATGATTTGGAATTAGCGGCTGTTATCTTTGCTCTTAAGATTTGGCGCCATTATCTTCTTGGTGAACGAGTAGACATATACACAGTTCACAAGAGTCTGAAATATGTGTTTACTCAGAAAGAGTTGAATATGAGGCAGAGAAGATTGTTAGAACTTATAGCGAACTTCGACATCAACCTGCAATATCACCCAGGGAAGGTAAATATAGTACCTGATGCCCTTAGTCACCAACCATTAGCATTGAATCTCACCGCACAATGGAAACTTCAGCAAGACATGCATCAAATAGAGATTGAAGTAGTCATGCCAGGTAACGCTTCAAGTTTGATGAACTTACAAGTTCACTTTACCATTGTCAATCAGATCAAAACAGTTCAAGCAAGTGATGCTAAGTTGCACAGAGAACAAGTGGAAAGTGGACTTCAAACAGACTTCATCATACATGAAGACAGATATTTGAGATACGGCAGTAGATAGTGAGTGCCTAAAGGTTCTGTGCGAGAAGAGTTGATGAAAGAAGCTCACGGCTCTCCTTATTCAGTACATCCTGGAGGTATAAAGATGTACAAAGATCTGCGTCAAAATTACTGGTGGCATGGAATGAAACGTGAAGTAGCCAGAAGCATCGCTAAATGCTTGGTATGTCAGCAAGTAAAGGCTGAATATCGCAGGACTACTGGATTACTTCAACCGTTACCAATCCCAGAATGGAAGTGGCAACACATCATAATGGATTTCGTGACTGCACTTCCTCGCAGCACGAAGGGTAACGATACGGTTTGGGTTATTGTGGATCGACTCACAAAGTCGGCTCACTTTATTCCCTTTCGAGTTGGCTAATCTACTGAGACACTAGCAAAGAAGTACATTAAGGTAAGAATCTAAGAAAGATTTGAAATCTTCAAAAAATATGCTATCTATGATACCCATGAACTCATGCAGGAAATCGTGAGATTACATGGAGTACCGGTTTGCATTGTCTCCGATCGTGACACTAGATTCCGATCGCAATTTTGGCAGAGTCTGAACTTCAGCACAACTTATCATCCACAAAAAAATGGTCAGTCTGAGCGAACTATTCATATCTTAGAAGATATGCTAAGAGTGTGTTTGCTAGATTTCGGAGGATCGTGGGAAGATCACCTACATCTTGTGGAGTTTTCATACAACAACAGCTACCAAGCAAATATAGGAATGTCACCTTTTGCAGCGCTTTATGGAAAGAAGTGTTGATCGCCATTAAGTTGGGGCGACATCGGAGATAGAGAACTCCTTGGACCTGAGATGATAGTCGACATAGTTCGTACTATCGGGGAAAGAATGCGCATAGCCCAAGATCGACAGAAGTACTGGGCTGATGCAAAGCGCCGTCACTTGGAGTTTCAACCGGGAGAACATGTATTTCTGAAAATATTTCCGAACCGTGGAGTGATTCGTTTTGGAAGATGGGGTAAACTTAGTCCAAGGTAGATTGGACCGTTCGACATACACGAACGAGTTGGTGATGTGGCTTATCGCTTGGCACTTCCACCTTCATTGGAAGGAGTGCACAATGTGTTCCACATATCCCAACTCAGAAGGTATGTGAGTGACCCCAGCTATATTCTTGATCATTCCGAGCACACTGTACAGCCAGACTTATCATGTGAGCAACAACCTGTTGAGATCCTGGATAGAAATGTGAAGTCACTTCGGAATAAGAAAGTCAACTTGGTTCGAGTGATGTGGAGAAAGGACACAACAGGAGAATCAACATGGGAAAGGGAAGATGAGATGCGTGCAAGATACCCTCATTTATTTGTAAATTAGTTCTTAAAATAAATTGTAAATTTCGAGAACAAAATTTTTGTAAGGAGGGTAGACTGTAATAACTCCAATTTCAATGTACTGAAAATTGTTTAAAAGTTAATGTACAGTTGGGGTATTTGCAAATTCTGTGTACACTATAAGTATTTGTTTTACTTTTGAACTGCAAGAAAGTACTTGTAGCACATGGGTAAAGCCTTGCACTGCTGTAATGTAGCCACTGTGATCGAATCCCCCCAGCCTCATTATCTTTTTAATTAATTTTCTTTTAATCTTTTAGAAGACCAAGGGTTTGCACATGCACTATACGTAATAGGATAAGTTACAAAATAAAAAAACATGTGCACGAGAGTATATGAGACAACAGGGCATGTGGCAGAAAAACCAACACCCCCCACCGGTTTCCGACCGGCAAAACCGTCGGTATTGCCGGCACCGCCGAGCCCACCGTGGGTAATGCCCCCCATATTTTCACCCAAGCACCTCTTCAGCTACCCCACTTCTCTCACACTGTTTATTTTCTCTGCACATTTTGCAGAGAAAAATAAATCACCTTTAATCAAAGTTTTAATGCAAATTTTAATGCATTCATTAACCCTATAAACCTCATTCCTACCCTATAAATACCACACCATATTTCACTCATCCTCACTCAAAAATTCCCTGCCAAAACTCTCAAGAATTCTCAAGTGCTTTTAGTGTGCAAGTGGAGTTAGCGAATGGTAAAGTTCCGACGACGTTCCAAGGAGTTTCCGGCGACGAAACGACGCCCCGAAACTTTCCTTATTTTCCTCTCTCCCTTCTCTTGTCCAAAAGCCAGTAAGTCCCCTCTCCCCCTCTCATCTTCTATTCCAAAAACTTGCAATTCTAAAACCCGACGGAAACGGAGTTAATCCGACTTCCGATTATGTTTTTCTTTAAAAAGGTTATTTTCTAAAACAATCAATACCATACTCTCATATAATGTTTAACAAATATTAACAAACACTTTAAAACAAGTTTCATCTCAAAATAATCTTTTATGCAGTTTTTATTATATTTTTACAGTAAAATACAACATACTTCATTTCCGACATAAAACAAAATAAAACATGTATTACCTTTAGATAACTCATGAGGTAACGACCTACCTCATCACAACACACATCTTTGACATAGCATGATGAAGTTTTGGATATATATTCATGGGATAATACGACATTACAAATAAATACCATCAACTTATAAAACCATTTCTTTAAAAAAGTGTATTAAACAATTCCTTGCATTACGTCACTACAACCCATTTTTGGGGACCCCGTTTGGGGTAGTGTGGGTTATCGCACATTCTCAGACTTAGTAGAGCGAGATGCAGACCTCCGAAAGGAGCATTCGACCTCGATAGAATTTTAATGCATTTTTCTTTAGAAAATGAGATTTCTACAAGAAAATAAATAAAATTTATTTTTAAATATATATATATATATAAATATCTATTATAAAATTATATATTTTAATTATATTATATAAATATTCCAAGTTTTCTAAATCAAAGGAATCATCATTACATGAAAATACCATCGAAATATAAAACAATTCCGATAATTCAATAAAATACCTTATACTATGAAAATTAGGTTCTAATCACTAGAAATTTCATATTTATAAAATATACATATATGAAAACCCTAAAGACGATAATTAAATACTTGAGATGTATTTTGAAATTATACCAAAATTATTTTTACATAAAACCCCCCAAGTTATACTAAATTACAATAAGGACCCTAGTAAATATAGGTTTAAGCGGGACTAGTTCTCTTGAGCCTCAGGAAGCCGGAGAATATGGGTGCTTGCATATCTAAGGTAGACAATCTAACAAACGATGTTATCAACACGGTAATTGTCTTGGAAAAAGACACAAATCCTGCCGTCCATATGCAGCAGTTACCGATAACATCAAAACTAATTCAGGATTTCAAGTTCTTTTTAAAGTGTCTGACTTAGACCAAGTCTCAATCTAATCAATCTGAATTGAATATGATTCTAGTATAAACTATAATACAACATGAATCTATGAATCTGTCTATTTAATTTATATCAATCTATATTGATTGAACCGAACCATGGATATACTCCGTCTACAAGACTCTCCATTTATATACATTCCATTTACTGATATCATGGTTTCGGCAAGTTATCCATATATAACAAAATAATACAATCAAAACAAAAGATATCGCGGGGTTTATAAGGGGTAGATTGGTACGGAAGGTGTTAGAAGTGGCATGAGACTGTAACCATAATACACCTAACCTGAATATCCATTGCCGTTGTACCGTGGCTGAATGGTTCATTGTGCTCCGTATACCTTAGTCTCCGGAATAGTAGGACTCCTATCGTATACACTGGTATTTTCTGTACCAAGCTACAAACAACAGCATTGACAATATAATCAAATATTATAAATTATATTCTTTTTCTGACTATTCTATCTCTACTCACCTTTGAGACTTACCGAGCGATTGTTTGCTGACGACATTCTTTCTTCTTTCTTTGGAATGTTGTCAGGTGATTCGGACTCATTGGAGATCGAGCCCAGCACTGAAGATTTGGAGCAGATACCATTTTACCCAGAGCTGTAGGCACTTGTACATATTTATTTCATTTCAGTTATACCATTTTAGGCATCGCTTTCTACTCATGTATTTACATTTCAGTTGTACTTATAAAAAAAATGTTTAATAAATAAAGTTGTTGTTCATTTACATTCCTGTCTCTTGTGTACTTTACTTTATATTGCTTAGATACGCTTAGCGTGTTTACTTCTGAGTAAATACGTAGCGGCATCGTCGCGTCCTCTTGCCGTACAACGGGAAGCGGGGCGTGACAGCTATCGCTCTAGTTTTAAACTATTAACAGATAAAAAGAGTCATTTTTAATATTCATCCATTAACTACTAAGTCCTATGAACCCTACAAGTATTTTTATTATAAATTTTATATTCGTTTTAAAATCAAATAAAAACAATCACCCACCTCTTTTATTAACTCGTCTAAAGTAAGAAAAGAATTCACGTTTACCTACGTACGATCCGTACTCATCGTGGCTAGCTACTAGCGACACCGTCTTGATTGCGGTTACTTACAAAAACATTTTTTTCGCACGATCAATCACTTAGCAAGACTTGGTCTTTAGTTGCTTCGGATGAAACTATCGCTTGAATCGGCATTCTCGGGTGGATCGTCTTTGACACGGAAGACCGACTTGGAAAACTCGTTCCATCAACCCAAGGAGCTTGAGGAGTCAACTTTCAAGACCCGAAAGACCGTCTACAAAGGTTGTAATTTCAACCGAGTAGCTAAATCTATGGTTAGGGTTTGTTTAGTTTAGTGTTTGGGCTTGTATCCTGGAATTTAGTGTTTTGTACTCAAGATTTTAAAAGTTTTTGATTCCGCATAGCCGTAATTGATACTACAAGGAGCACATATACACTTACACTGGTATCAGAGCCTACCCAAACACTTAACTAACTGAATAGACAAAAATTAGAGTTTCGAAATCGAAATAACTCCGAAACAATAAAATCTAGATCCAAGTTTCTGTCGAATTTTAAAGAGCTTCTAAATTTTTTTAAAACAAGTGCAGAATGCTCCTTATGATGTAACTAGAACACCATAGAAAAACGAGGCACTAATTTCAAAATTTACCCGCCAGATATCCAAAAAATCTCATTTCTGGCGGTTTTACTGAAGCATCTGGTCTCGTGCTTCTTGTGGTGTTTTATACTCTTGGATTTAGGATTTATGGTATTTTTTGATTTTGCCTAGATTTCGTTTATTGTTATGTTTGTGCTTGGGCAATACGGAGTGTTTCTAATTCAAAATTTTAAAATCGTTTATTAACTTTAAGTTCGTATATGTGTTTCTAAACGTCAACTAATTGCTATATCTCGATTAGTAGGGGTTGCACATATCTAATATCTTATGTTTGCGGTTTGTGGATATGAAGTATTGGATCGTCGTGATTGAATAGCCAGGGAATGTGAGAAGAGTGTTCTTTTCTTTTATTCATGTAATTTGTAATGTGATGTAATATTCTTTTGCGGGGTACATCCGGGTTGAGCTTGTATCCACTATTGTATTATTTCATTTACTTTTTCTTGCACCTAAGATAGACCCAAGGTGGGGTGCACAAACTACCGGGTTCTTGAAGTGCCGAGTGGCCTACTCATCTCATTGAGAAAAGTTGCTTCACTTCGGAGATTTAGCGGGTAGTTTATCGCATCCGTAAGGGTCTAGGGTGAAGGTTTGGCTATTCATCACGACCGTGGAATCCATTTTTCGTTATAGGCTTAATCGAAACACGGAAATCTTAGTATATCCAATATATTCATCCTAGTATATCCAATATATCCAATCTACTGCTGAAGCGTAGATTCGTCTCTCCCGGTATAGGGAGTTGATATCGCGCTGTGTACGGCTGGCCAATACACAAAGTCCCTAACCAGCACACCAGTAGTTTCTTAGGGTGTATTGGGTTCCACACCGACACGACTTATTGTGCTATTAAGGGTCTAACGTTTACCACCCCTTTAGGCCTGATATGCGATACTCTTAGATGAACAGACCGGACTGTACGGAGAATGTCACCTATAGGCTCAGTAGGATTTTCGGACGAGTTATCGTGTCGATCTTCCCTTCGACAGATACCTGGGTAGCCGTTACGTACAGCTAGTGCCACTGACGTGGTTGTGGTTAAACCTACTGCCGGCGTATTGTCGAGTCTTTAGAATCTCACACAGAGAGTTTCCCGGTTCAGGCAAAATGGTGTACTTTGCGTATGGTTTTACACAAGGGTGTTCGATTGAACACGTGTATTTATACACGTGCTTTAATCGGACAGTTTAGTATTACTAGAAGATTTGAAAGATAGAAAGCTTTGATTCTAGTATTATATTGCTCTCTTTTTGGTATTTGTATTTTAACACGAATACGGTATTTATACGAATACGTGTATTTGTATAAATACGGGTATTTGTGATTTGATACAAATACATGTATTTCTTTCTAAATATGAATATGCGTATTTTGTATTTTCGGTACAAATACAGTATTCGTAATTTGGTAGAAATATGGTATACATATTTATTATAAATATGGGTTTTGGCATACTTGATTATACACATACTAGTATTTATATGTGTATGTATATCATGGTGAGGTGGATACACACACTCTCTCTCTTTTCTTCATCTTAAATGAGGAAGTGTGGGAATTTTCTCTAGTTGCTACCTCTTCATCTTCTTTCTCAATCCTCTCTCTTGAGTTGTGAGGATTAAAAGAGAGCATTTAGTTTTACAAACTACATCACTCTAAGTATTTTGTCTTAGCAAGACTTGGTCTTTAGTTGCTTCGGACGAAACTATCGCTTGAATCGGTATCCTTGGGTAGATCGTCTTTGACACGGAAGACTGGTTTCGAGAGCTCGTTCCATCAACTCAAGGAGCTTGAGAAGTCAACTTTCAAGACCCAGAGGATCAATTCCAAAGGTTGTAATTTCAACCGAGTAACTAAATCTCTAATTAGGCTTCGTTTAGTTTAGTGTTTGGGCTTGTATCTTGGGATTTAGTGTTTTGTGCTCAAGATTTTAAAAGTTTTTGATTCTGCATACCCGTAGTTGACACGGCAAGGAGCACAAACACACTTAAAGTAATATACTTGGATTGCATACAATCACCATCTCCAAAGAGATATCTCCCAATACTGAAGAGGAGAGGATTCACATGAGCACTATACCCTACGCTTCAGCAGTAGGATTTATAATGTATGCGATGCTGTGTACTAGACCAAATATATCATACGCGCTTAGCGTGGTGAGCCGATATCAGTCAAACCCAGGTGAGAATCATTGGGCAGTTGTGAAGAATATTCTCAAGTACCTGAGAAGGATTAAGGAGATGTTTTTGGTGTACGGTAATGGAAACCTTCGGGTCGAGTCCTTTACCGATTCATGCTTCCAGAGTGACAAGGATGACAGCAAGTATGTCTCGGGTTTTGTGTTTACCCTCAACGGAGGGGTGGTGTGTTGGAAGAGCTCCAAACAGAACACCGTCGCAGACTCGGCAATGGAGGCTGAATACATTACTGCAAATGATGCCGCAAAAGAAGCGGTCTGGATGAAGAAGTTCATTACTGAACTTGAGGTGGTTCCGTCCATTGTTAATCCAATACCTTTGTATTGCGATAACAATAGGGCTATAGTTTTAGCGAAGGAACTATGATCCCATCTGAAATCCAGACACATCTTGAGGCGGTATCACTTGATCAGGGAGATCGTAGATATCCGGGAGATCGAGGTCCGGAGATTAGATACAAAAGACAATACGGCGGATCCATTTATCAAGGCCCTCTCTCAAACGTAGTTCGAGCGACTTTTTGAGATGTTGGGTATGTAGTACGCCAACAACTAGCCCTAGAGTAGACATTGAGCATTCGGTGCGCCAATTATAGGCCTTAGTGCAAGTAGGAGATTGTTGGATATGTATGCCCTAGATGCTTGTATTATATAGGATGCTAGGGATATGTATATACATGACAATCTTGCTTAGTTGTATATATTAATTATTTGAGTTGTCTTTATCTTAATATATGTATTTGTTTCTTTTGTTGCTTTATATTGTTTACGCATATTGATAAAGACTTGATACAGTAGTATACTATTATGGTTTTTTTTATCTTAACATGTGCATATGTTATACTCGATATCACATATGGCGGATACATGTTGATAAAGCCCGTAGGATTTTGCTTGACTACCAGCGTTATGATGGCGATCATACTTGTGGAAGCTGGGTAATCCATAAGCACATCCTTAAAGGTCCCAAGTCGAAGGAATATCGAGACCGGACATCAATATTCCAGAGCAGACTTATGTATACGTTTCTAGAGCCCGATGAGGGGAGGTGGTTGGTCCTACAGCCATTGATGCGATCACCTAAGATTGTATACAGGTGCTCACCGGGGGTGAGTACACTGGACGGAGTCACCGAGAACCTCTAGATGGTATTATACCTATCATCAGATAGCGGTTCTCAGGTGACATGAGTGCAGGTTAGTTTTTGGACCTGAGATCATCATTTGTCTCATGTGAGTTCCCACTGTGCTTTGATCATTTGTCTCCCGATCCACATGGAAGAAGTGAGTGATTGTCAGGGATTCTTCTCTCCCGGTATTGGGAGTCGATATCGCACTGTGTCCTGTTAGTTAAAACCATAAGACCTTAGCCAAGGCAGTTGAGATTTACTGATGGTTAGATCAGTAGTTTCTCGTATCGGTCCTGAGCTAAATCGACATGACTTATCGGGTCAGTAGGGGCATGACGTTTACCACCCCTAAACCCTATATATAATACTCTTAGACGAAGAGACTGGACTGTAAGGAGATTGTCACGGATAAGCTCAATAGGGGTCTAGATGAGCTTGCTCGTCGGCCTTCTTTTCGACAGGTACCTGGGTAGCCGTTACGTACAGCTAGTGCCACTGACATGTTTGTAGTTAAACCCACTTCCAGCGTACCGTCAAGTCTTTAGATTCCCACACAGAGGTTTTTTTTTATTCAGGCGAAACGATGTGGTGGCTGTATGTTTATACGTGCAGTGTTTCGATCGAATGATAATACTGGCCGGTTTAGGATTAAGCCGGATTATTAAATTAGGTGTTGATTTAATAATTTACATGTACATATTTCGATATGTATATTCTAGTGTTATCCAGGTTTTTGATCGAACGGTTGATAATACTAGAGGGCTTAGGATTAAGCCGGTTTGTTATATCGGATATTGATTTAATGCTAGTATTATATCAGTAGTATTATTCTATCTCTTGGGTATTCGTATTTTGGTACGAATACGAGTATATATATACGGTAGAATGTATTTTGTATTTATACAAAATACCTTCTAGAAGATGACACCTCGTCATGCATTTTTTCTATTTTTGTTAAAAATAGAAAATGAGGTGGAAAAGGGTGGCATGGGATGAAGCATGGTTATGGCATTCATTGCAAACACTATTGGAGTATGGTTGTGTTTTTAAAAGAAGAAAAAATACTTCATACTAAATGACTTAGCTATTCTTCTTCAAAAGACTAGATCATTCTTTACCTGCCTTTCTCTCTCATCTTCTAGAGCTCATTCTCTTGCTCATCTCTTATCACTCTCATGTGTTGAGAAACAAAGGGATTTGAGATAGAAAATTACCACTAAATATCACCACATCATCTAAGCAAACTAGATTAGAAAACTAGTTTGCTTAGTTTACTTCCTTTTAGAGGTAAGAGCTTGAATCAAGAACTTTCAGGTGGATCACCTAGGACTGAGAAGGCCGGCCATCAAGGTCGATCAAGGACACCTTAGGAGATTAAGAAGAGGAGTGAAGACCCGAAGGACATGAGCCTCTAGGTATAACCTCTTATCACAGTAGCTAGATTCTTCTAGTTAGCTAGTTTCGATGTTTGGTTAGATTTTAGGATATGTTTTCTAGCGCCAGATTTTGTAAAAGATGGTACTTTTTCGTTCTGCAACGGCCGCGGTTAGCGGCCAGGGCGCTAGGAAACCCAACATTTTGTATATCTTTTAAACAGAAAATCAGAAATATTTGAATATTTTAAAAGATATAAGACAGAAATAGAATGAAAATTTGGAAGATAAATTAATGTGTTAAAAACTGATAGGGATGGGGAATTCAACTTAAAAGAATTTGATGACTACTGTATTCAGTATTGTATTAAGAAACAAACCACTGTGCCTTATACGCCACAACAAAAAGGTATGGCTGAAAGAAAAAACAGAACATTGCTGAATCCAATAAGATATATGTTGTCTCATTTTGGTCTCTCCAAGGATTTCTGGGGAGAAGAAATATTGACTGTAAATTATGTTTTGAATAGAATTCCCACAAAATCAGTCGAGTCAACACCATATGAGATTTAGAATGGACACAAACCCAATTTGAGTCATTTGAGAAAATGGGGTTGTGTAGCACATGTTCTCATTCTATATCAAGTTAGAGATAAGCTAGATCTCAAAACCTTGAAGTGTAGATTCATAGGTTACTCTGAAAAACCCAAGGAATATAGGTTCTTTCATGTTGAAAAAGGGGTCATTGAAAGTGATGCTACTTTTCTAGAAAATCTAGAGAAGGGGAATGTTGGGGTAAAAAATTTCACCCCGGTTGACCAAGTTAAAGCCAGTCAACCCCCATCCAAACGGACCCAATTCCACATCAAGACCAAGCATGGAAGTGGCCGGCTCCATGCCAAGAATGAAGCAATAAATTAGTTCAATGCAAGTTTTTAGAAATAAATTTATGAAAAATGGGCAGAAAACCAAAATTTTGTAAACCTCATGGCTTATGTGCTAAAAGAAATAAGTACATAAGGCATGGGATGGCACAAGTGCCATTTGGCAAAGCCCAAGGGATATATGTAAAGTGTGTAGCCTATAAAAGCAAACATAATGAAAATATCAAGATTAACTTTTACTCACTCAAAAAAAATTAGGGTTTGTGCCTCCATCTCCTTTCTCTCAAGTCCTCCCTTTTCCTTTCATTTCCAATTAAATCAAGAGTTTAACTTTTCTTTTTCCAAAAAGAAATAGTTTTTCACCATAAAATCCTTAAAGGGGAGTTCATATCTCATATCAAATCCCTAAAAGGGAGATTTTTAATCTCACCTTCCTTTTCTCCAAAATCCATCAAAAGGGGAGGAAGAGGAAGAAGACCCACCTCCAAAAATCCCACTTTGGGAGGATCCGATGCTCCAGGGAGAAGAAATGGGCCCATTTTGATCATCTCCGAAGATTTTCGAGGAGTTCAACTCTAAATTCTAAATCCTCAAAGGATTTTAACTCCACATCCAGACCTTCTAGGAGTCTAACTCCAAATCCAAGCCTTTTAGGAGTTTAATTCCAAATCCACGTCCAATATCTTACATAGGAGTTTAACTACAAATCCAATTTTTTTGGGAGTTTAACTCCAAATCTATACCTGATTCCTCTTTAGGAGTTCAACTCCAAAGCCTCTCGGGATTTCAACTTCCGGCCCAGAGGCTAAGCCCCTTTCTCCGCTGGTATTTCCAATGGTCGCGCGCCGTGCACGTGACCCGCTGGCATCCAGCGGTCGCACGCCGTACATGTGACCCGCTAGCACCCAGCGGTCGCACGCCCCACACGTGACCCGTGGACGCCCATCGGTTGCATGCCCCGCACGTGACCCACGGGCGCCCAGCGCCCACGTGCCTGGCGCTGGCATCCACGCGCTCCGCATGTGACCCACAGATGCCCAGCGCCCACGTGCCACGCATGCGTCCTTAGGACGCTTCTCACCCCTCTTTTTTTCTCACTCTCCCCACTAAAAATACCTCTTCACGGGACCCTCGTAAGCTCTGCGAGGCCCCCGACATATCCAAAACCCTTCAAAACACAACACACGCACACGGCACATTGAGTTCGTATGACCAGTTTGACCCGTCAATCGGAGGTTCTCTCGCTCTAAATGTGAAGGGTAATTAACGGCAGCTTAGTCCGCGGCTGCCGGAGATTCGGATCCCTACATCAATAAACCCTAGCCTACCTTAGGCAGGGGGAATCTGTATACGCCTGACAAGCGCGCGCATTCCCATCTCAATGGGGTGATGAAAAACACCATACAGGGAACAAGTTCAAGAGGATGTACCGCCTCTACTAGACTTATATGATGTTTCCAGAGATGACCTGGATATAATAGATGAAATTAATCATCTAATTATGGAAGATAAACTTTTAAATGAGAATATACCAATGGAAAATCAACCTGCTGAACTTGTCCAACCTGAAAACGTTAGTGGCTGTAGAGTGTTTTTCATCACCCCATTGAGATAGGAATATACGTTGCTTGTCAGGCGTATACAGATTCTCCCTGCTTAGGGTAGGCTGGGGTTTATTGATTGTGAGGATCCGAATCTCCGGCAGCCGCGGACTAAGCTGCCGTTAATTACCCATCGCCTTTGGAGCGAGAGAATCTCCGATTGACGGGTAAAACTGATCATGCGAACTCAATGTGCAATAAGCATGTGTCGTGTTTTGAAGGTGTTTTGGACGTATCGGGGGCCTCACAGAGTTTATGGGGGTCCCACTACCCGGATAGCAGGCTAGGGATCAAGGGGGCTAGCGGGAGATGTGTTTTAGGTGTGGGGCATATAGGAAAAAGAAGGGTGAGGAGCGTCCTAAAAACGTGTGAGATCTTGCACGGGCGTTGAACGCCAGCGGGCCACGTTCCCTACACCCGGACGCTGGGCGCCAGCGGTTCACGTACTTGGCGGGTGGGCTCCAGCGGGTTACGCGTCCTGTACGCGGGTGCTAGGCGCCAGCGGTTCACGTGCATGGCACGTGGGCGCTGGACGCCATCCGGTCATGCACCGTGCACGCGAGGGCTGGGCGTCTGCGGAAAAAGGGGCTTAGCCCTTGGACTGGAAGTTGAACTCCCGAGTGACTTTTGGAGTTAAACTCCTAAAAAAAGGATTTTTTTATAGAGTTAAACTTCTTAAAGATCTGGATTTTTGGGGTTCAACTCCTTCGAGATTTGGATTTAGAATTAAACTCTTTTGAGAATTTAGATCTTGGAGTTGAACTCCTCAAAGATTTTCGGAGATGATCATAGGCGGTCCATTTCTTTTCTTTTGAGCCTTGGATCCTCCCAAGTGGGGATTTTCTGAAGTGGGTCTTCTTCCTCCTCCTTTCTTTTTGCTGGATCCTAGAGAAAAAGGGAAGTGAGGTTGAAAATCTCCCTTTTAGGAATTTGATGGGAGATCTGAAATCTCCTTCGAAGGTTTTATGGTGAAACTTTATTTGTTTTTTGTGAAAAAGAGAACTAAGCTTTTGATTTAATTGGAAATGAAAAGAAAGAGGGAGAACTTGAGAGAGAGGAGATGAATGCACAAACCCTAATATTTTTAGGGGAATGAGTATCTTCTTCTTTTCATCATTATGTTTCCTTATTGGCGTACAAATTTACACATAGCCCCTTAGGCTTTACAAAATGACATTTGTCCATCCCATGCCCATGTACTTATTTCTTTTTGCACATGAGTCATGAGCTTTACAAAAATTTGGATTTTTGCCCACTTATTTTACATTCATGTATGAAATTTACATCAAACTTATTTATTACGTAATATTCTTCTTGGCATGGGGAAGGCCGGCCGCTTCATGTTCGGGCTCGACTTGGGCATGAGCTCACTTGGCCTGGGCTTGGGCCCACTTGGCTTGGGATTGACCTTGACTTTGAATTGGTCAACCGGGGTGTAATTTTCATGCCCCGCTTCCCGGTGTACGGGCAGATGACGCGACAAGGCCGCTACGTATTTACACAGAAGTAAACACGCTAAGCGTATCTAAGCAATATAAAATGAAATGTATACAAGAGACAAGATGTAAATAAACATCAACTTTATTGATTAACATTCTTTTTACAATACATCTGAAAAGTAAATACATGAAATGGAAAGCAATGCCTAAACAGTGGCATAACAGAAATGAAAAATACAGAAATGTAAATATGTACAAGGAATCTAAAGCTCTGGGTCGAAAGCTAGCTGGTCCAAGTCCTTACTGGTGGGCTCGATCTTCTGAAGGTCCGATCCACCTGACAACATTCCAAAGAAGAAAGAAAAGGAATGTCGTTAGTGAACAATCGCTCGGTAAGTCCGAAAGATGAGAGAGGAATAGAATAAACAGAAGGAGAGTGCAACTTTTAAAGTTATACTAGCTCTGGTTAGAAAGCTAGCTGGTCCAAGTCCTCGCTGGTGGGCTTGATCTCCTGAAGGTCCGATCCACCTGACAACATTCCAAAGAAGAAAGAAAAGGAATGTCGTAATCGAACAATCGCTCAGTAAGTCCCAAAGATAAGGGAGGAATAGAATAAACAGAGGGAGAGTGCAACTTTTAAAGTTGTATTATATTGTTAACGCTGTTGTTTGTAGTTTGGTACAGAAGAGGCCAGTGTATACGAGAGGAGTCTCACTATACAAGAGATTACGATATGCGGAGTACAAGGAACCGTTTGCCATGGTATAACGGCAATGGCGATTCAGGTTAAGTGTCTTATGGTTGCAGTCTCGTGCCACATCTAACACCTTCCGTACCAATCTACCCCTTATAAACCCCGCGATGTTTTGCTTGTATTATTTGAATTGTATATTGTATATAGATGGATGACTTGCCGAAACCATAATATCAGTAATGGAACGGATATAACGAATGAACATGTAGATGGAATATATCCATGGTTCGGTTCGGTCAATATAGATTGAATGGATGAATTCATATTGAATCATGTTGTATTGTAGTTTGTACTTGAATCACATTCAAGTCAGATTGATTAGGTTGAGACTCTGTAACAACTCCAATTCTTGTGTACAAAAAATTGATTTAAAGTTAATATATACTTGGGGTATTTACATTTCCTGTGAGTACTTTAAGTATTTAATCTACTTTTGAACAGCAAGAAGGAGCTTGTAGCTCATTGGTAAGACCTTGCACTGCTGAACCAAAGCACCAGAGTTCAAATCCCATCAGCCACATTATCTTTTTAATTTGATATCTTTTATTATTTTTAGAAGCCCAAGAGTCTACACGGGCATAACCCGTAAAACCAAGAGTCACACATAAAACAAACGGGTCTACGATATAGACCAAGCGACAAGGGACACGTGGCATGGAGACTCAGGCCGACGACTCGTCCGACTCGGCCGGCGCCGCCGGCCCGACTCAGCTCTATCCTATTTTTTCTTCAACTCTCAGAGACCTTTGGCCTACCCCACTTCCCCTGCACTATTTAAAATCTCTGAAATTAAACAGAGAATTAAAACACCCCTTTTAATTTTTTAAATGCAAAATTAAATACAATTTTTAACACACCCTTTCGTTTAACCTAAACCCTAATTTTTCCTATAAATACCACACCTAAAATCACCCTTCTCCAGTTCCAAATCTCTGTCCAAACTCTTAAGAAAATTCTATAAACTTTTTGTGTGCAAGTGGAGTTCGCAAAGGGCGAAACTCCGACGAATTTCCGACGACGATTCGAGGAGTTTCCGGCGACGAAACGACGCACCGGTGTTTCCCATTCTTCCTCTTCCTCTTCTCTTGACCCTAAACCCGTAAGTCCCCCTTCTCTCTCTTTCTTGCTATTCTCAAATTCTTAATCCTTAAAATGTGTCAGAAGTGGAGTTATCCGGCTTTCGATTCTCTTTTCTTTCAAAAATACAATATTTTCTTAATAAAAACCCTACAACTTTTGATACATATTGTTTAATACTCATTAACTAAGAAAATAGAACAAGTTTGACATTAAAATGATAATCGTAGCAAGTTTTATTCCACTTTTACAGTAAAATACCTTTATATTTCATATCGATATATTTATATCTTTTAACCATGCTAGATTTAGAAAACTCATGAGATAATGACCTACCTAGTCACAACACACATATATAACATAGCACGATGATAATTGGGAACATGGATTTGGGGAAAATACGATTTTACACATAACTACCTCCGACTTATAAAAACCTTTTTCTATAAGATATGTATTTTTAACTGTAACAACTCCAATTTTTGTATACATAAAATTGATTTAAATTTGAAATATACTTGGGGTATTTAATGTTGCTGTTACCACTTTAAGTATTTATTTTCCTACAATAATTACAAGAAGGAGCTTGTAGCTCATTGGTAACACCTTACACTGCTGAACCAAGCCACCAGAGTTCAAATCCCCTGTCCTACATTATTTTTATATTATTTTTGTTTTAAATTTCTTGGAAGCCCAATAGTCCACAGGCCATAACTCCCAAAAGTTGAACTGTACTTGAAAATATAAAAATACCAGAGTGTACCCCACGAGACCCCACACCGACTCGACCCCCGACTCGGCCGGACGGCCGAGTCCCCAACATGAAAGTTGGGGCTCTTCACCTACCCTACCCCCCTGTATACTCCAATTTAATGGATCGGTTCCCGGGAGTTTAATATCCCCCATTTACAACAATTTTTAATGATTTTTCTATAATTTTTACAATTTTTTTAATTAAAACCTAGCACCTACCCTACCCTATAAATACACCCCCTACCCTCTACCCTCTCATCCCAAAACCCTAAGCTCACTCTCTCAAAATTTTCCAAGAAGTGTGTGCTTTGAAAACAAGTTCGCGGCGAAGCTCCGACGAAATTCCGACGGGAATTCCGGCGACGTTTTTAGAAACAACCGGCGACGAAGCAACGCCTCGGCAACTCCTTTAGTTCCCCCTACACTCCTTTGCTTAGATCGACACCCGTAAGTTCCATTCTATCCCCCTTTCTATTTCTCTAAAATACGAATTTACGAAACCCGACAGAATCGGAACAAATCCGATTTCCGACTCGGTCTTCTATTAAAATTTCACTTCTAATCAATTCAATCATGCTTAAACATCTTATTGTTGACTATTAAACATTCAACGAATAATTTGAACAAGTTTTCTCACATGACATGATAACCTTTCCAATCTATCTTATTTTTCATTTTAATACCATCATGTTTCGATTTCACATTTAACCCCTAAACTTTACTATACATTTAAAGTAGAGCACGAGGTAATGACCTACCTCAACACACACGCAAATACAAACCTAAACGAAATCATCAAAAAACTTAGAATACGATAAAACAAAACTTTCATTTAAATACCATATTCTTAATAAAACCATTCTTAAAAGTTTTAAAATTGATACACTTTTAAATAAACACCTCTTATTAGAAAAACACGATAATTTGTGGACATCGATCGTTTATCTAAACCTGACTTTGTGGTGTCTAGGCTAGTCAAGTGAGCAAAGGTAACTTTAAAAGGCCCGTCTCACGATTCGTGAGCGGATCCCTCCTTCCTCACTTGCACTTACCTGGCCACAATTGGCGGTGAAGAGGCGATTTGAGGCTTCTAACGACTTGTCGTTTAGACCATTTAGAAATAGGCTATTTGGCTTAGGAAACCCTAGAATCTAAAATACGGAAAATTTACACATTTGCAAATAAATACCTTTTACTTTATAAAACCGTTTTCTAACGGATTAGTATTTTAAAATTTTTGCAAAGCGCCGCTACAACCCACCTTTGGGGAACCCGTTAGGGATAGTACGGTTTATCGTGCACCTTCGGGCTTAGTAGTGCGAGATTCAGACCTCCGCAAGGAGCATTCGGTCTCGAAAGGTTTAAAATACGACATCTTAAGAAAATGAGATTTTTGGAATATAAAATATTTATTAAAATTATTTTTGTATAAACATATGTATATTTATCATTTAAATACCTATTTTATTATAATATAAATATTCCACCTTTTTTTCTAAAAATCACAAGAATAAAGTTTACACTAAAATACCATGAACTTCAAAAAATCAATATTACAGATAAATACCCTTATTTATAAAACTAGGATATTTTCACTAGAAATGTCACCACATAAAATCCACCCTCATTACAACTCTAAAGACGGACAATAAATACTTGAGGTGTATTTTGAAAAGTATATGAAAGTATTTTTACATAAAACCCCCTCAAGTTTTTATAAATTACCCTAAAGACCCTAGCAATTATAAGACTTCGATTCATATTTCTGATTGTCTAACTCGGGTTTGAGTCTGATTAATCTGACTTGAATATGATTCAAGTCAATCTATAATCTACAAGTTTCCAATTCAATATGAACACATAAATCCATGAATACAATTGTCAATTTATACAACTTGACTGAACCGAACCATGGATATATATTCCTTTTACATGATTCCCAGTATTCCATTTACATGACTCTACGGTTATAACCGTTTCCTGATATCATGGTTTCGGTCAGTCAGTCAGTCAATCATACAATCAATACAATTTTACAAGATAACAATACAAACAAAACATTGCGGGGTTTAAGGGGTAGATTGGTACGGAAGGTGTTAAAGGTGGCACGAGGTGGTCAGATTTAATACACCTAACATGAATCCAGTTGCTGTTGTATCGTGGTATAAACGGTTCCTTGTACTATACGTGCCTCTAGTCTCTGGCATATAGAGACTCCCCTCGTATACACTGGTATCCTTCTGTACCAAGCTACAAACAACAGCGTTAATACGACATTACTACGGGATAATACAACTTTAAAATATATCTTCTTATTCTGTCTTTTCTACTTTCCTCTTACCTTTGGGACTTACCGAGCGACCTGTTTGCTGACGACATTCTATTTCTTTCTTCTTTGAATGTCGTCAGGTGATTCAGACCCGGCAGAGATCGAGCCATCGCAAGAAGACTTGGAGCAGTTTGCCGAAGACCCTGCACTTTAGTTTCATTGTACACTTTACCTTTATGTACTTTTCATTTCCTGTTATGCCACTGTTTAGGCATCTTTTTATTTCAATTGTATTTCCTTTCATGTATTGTACAAAGAATGTTAATAAATAAAAGTTGCTGTTCTTTTTATTTCTTGTCTTTTGTGTATTTATTTTATATTGCTTAGATACGCATATGTACTTCTGAGTACATACGTAGCGGACCTCGTCGCGTCCCCTTCGCCGTACACTGGGAAGCGGGGCGTGACAGGTTTTGTTGGTGGCCCATGCAAGTCAGAGCTGTATGAATCCCTATCATGCAGTTCTGTTCTGCGTGAACAACCTATGCAATATAACACAAGAAACAGCAACTAAAATATTCTTTACAATTCATGTTCCTTGGATCTTACAATTTCATATTCCTTGAATCTTATCATTTCATATACTTGAATCTTTCCTAACCCAAATTTTTCTTCAGGGTTATCGATTCTCCGAACAACACCAGCACCAACGTCAACAACACACCTCCAGCACTACCTCCCACACCAGCTGTTCCTGCGCCACCCACCGAGCAAACAGCACTTCTCGAGGCGATCCGCAGCCTTATCGAGAGACAGCAACAACTCCTGAACCGTCCCGAGACTGACGCACAGGGGGTAAAGCAATTCAGGGCTTTACATCCGAAACAGTTCTCCGGAAAAGGAAGCCTTCTTGAAGCTGAAGAATGGGCACAAAGCATAGAAGATGATCTGGCAGCAGCTCAAGTGCCAGACATAGCTTGGGTCCGTGTGGCGAAACTACAGCTCACGGACAATGCTCGCAACTGGTGGAAGGCGGAAGAAAGCCGTCTTGTACAGCCTATTGAATGGAAGACTTTTCGCGAGAAATTCGACGCGAAATACTTCCCTGTGACTGCCAAGTTTGCCATGGAGCAGCAGTTCATTCATCTACAACAAGGATCGATGTGGGACACATCAGTAGATGAATACGACGCTGAATTCACCATGTTAAGCCGGTAAGATATGTCGCAATAGTTCAATTTTTTAAATATCACATACTACACTACTAACACAATCCTTAAACAGATTCGCGGCACACTTGATACCGACGGACGAGATCAGAGCCCGTCGCTTTCAACAAGGACTGGACACGGAGATTCAGGCTGCTCTAGCCACAGGAAAATTTTTGACTCATGAGGATGCTCTGGAAGATGCCCAAATTTATGAGACAGTGATAAAAGCAAGGGGCAGACCTCAGTCTGCAGGAGTCAAGCGTCCTGCCAACCAGATGGCAGGTGGAGCCTCGTCCAGTCCACCTTTTGTGCCAAGACGTCCTGGAGCACCAATCAACAGGCTCAGCCCAGACTTTTGTAACTACTGCAAGAGAAATGGGCATCTGGCGAGAGATTGCCGGCGTGCGAACAACCTTTGCTTGATCTGCGGCTTAGCTGCTCATGGTATTGGGGCTTGTCCTCATAAACAAAATCCAATTGCTGCACCCAGGACAGCAAACAATTATCCACAGCGTCCATCCATCCAAGCCCCTGCTCCAAGACTTGCACTACCTGCACCACCCAGAGGACCACAAGCTGCACCACCTTCTCGTCAGTTCCATCAAGCTCAAAGGAACGTTCCGAGGAATGCTCCTCAGGCCAGGAGGAATGTACCCAAGCGCCAGGCTTTCACGATGTCTGTGGAAGAAGCTGAGGCCACTGGCCAAGTCATCACTGATAAACTTTCCTTCTCAAACTTATCTTTTAGTCTTGGATATCTACACACTTTCCCTATACCTAAAACATATCCCATAGGTACAATCCTAGTAGCCTCACTACCTGCACTTGCACTGTTTGATACTGAGCACCCCACTGCTTTATGTCGCAACGGTTCGTCCGAACCCATGCGATTCCAGTCTCACCGCTTGTATCCAGCTGGAATGTCAGTTTCGGAAATGGCGTTCTAAAGGAAACTATGGGATACATCTTATGTCCGGTCGTCGTCTGCAGCCGAGAGTTTTATGCCGACTTCAAAGTACTGGACATACTGAATTTCGATGTGGTTCTAGGAATGGATTGGCTTGGAACTTTTTATGCTACCATCGACTGTCGTCAAAGGACAGTAGTATTCGAGATTCCAGACCATCCGGTCTTCTATTTCAAAAGCGGAGACCGTACCCTGGAGCCAAGTACCTGCAAAGCAAAGCTAAGGGAACCAGTAGTTGCATCAGCTCAAGCAGAAGAAGAATTAAGACCAGAGCTAGTTCGAGAGTTCGACGATATATTTCCTGACGATATATCAGGTTTGCCTCCTGATCGAGCTCTTGAATTCAGTATTAATTAGTACCAGGAGCACAACCGGTGATCAAAGCACCTTATAGATTAAGTCCGGAAGGATTGAAGGAAGTCCGAACACAGTTGAACGAGTTATTAGCGAAAGGATGGATTCGTCCCAGCACTTCAAGTTGGGGAGCACCTGTACTACTGGTAAAGAAGAAGGAATGTTCATACAGAATGTGCATCGATTATAGAGCCTTGAACGAAGTCACTATAAAGAACAAGTATCCACTCTCGCGCATCGATGATTTATTTGATCAGATAAGTGGATCTTGTGTGTTCTCTAAATTGGATCTTCGATCAGGTTATCATCAAGTGAAGGTCAAGGAAGCTGATATTCACAAAACAGCTTTCAGAACTCGCTATGGACATTACGAATTTCTAGTGATGCCATTTGGGGTGACTAATGCACCAGCAATATTCTTGAACCTAATGAATCAAGTTTTCCGGGAGTACTTAGACAGGTTTGTTGTCATCTTCATCGACGACATCCTGGTGTATTCTAAGAGTCGGAAAGAGCATGCAGAGCACCTACGAATTGTCCTGGAAACTCTTCGACAACATAAGCTTTATGCCAAGTACAGCAAGTGCGAGTTTTGGCTAAATAAAGTTGGTTTTCTTGGACATATCGTATCAGGAGAAGGAATTTCTGTGGATCCAGCCAAAGTTTCAGCAGTTAGCGAATGGCCTACACCAAAGTCAGTGAAGGACATTCGGAGTTTCTTGGGTTTAGCTGGATATTACAGAAGGTTCATTGAAGGATTCTCAAAGATAGCAACACCCCTGACCAAGCTCACACGAAAAGATGAAGAGTTTGTGTGGTCAGAAGCATGCGAACAAGCTTTCGTAGAACTCAAGTCAAGGTTGACATCTGCACCTATTCTCGTAATACCGGATCAATCTGTAGGATTCGAAGTGCATTGTGATGCATCCGGTAAGGGATTAGGATGCGTTCTACATCAGCACGGTAAGGTTGTGGCTTATGCTTCAAGACAACTGAAGACTCATGAGCGCAATTATCCGACGCATGATCTAGAGTTGGCAGCCGTCATCTTTGCTCTCAAGATTTGGCGCCACTATTTACTTGGTGAACGGGTGAACATCTACACAGATCATAAAAGTCTGAAGTACGTGTTTACTCAGAAGGAGTTGAATATGCGGCAGAGAAGATGGTTAGAACTCATGGTGGACTTTGACATCAACTTGCAATATCACCCAGGGAAGGTGAACGTAGTACCTGATGCTCTTAGCCGCCAACCATTATCGATGAATCTCACCGCTCAGTGGAAGCTTCAGCAAGACTTGCATCAGATGGAGATTGAAGTAGTCATGCCAGGTAATGCTTCAAGTTTGATGAATCTACAAGTTCAATCAACCATTGTCAATCAGATCAAAGCAGCTCAAGCAAGTGATGCTAAGTTGCAAAGGATCAAAGAACAAGTGGAGAATGGACTCAGAACAGACTTCATCATCCATGAAGACGGATCTTTGAGATACGGCAGCAGATTGTGTGTACCAAAAGGTCCTGTTCGGGAAGAGTTAATGAAAGAAGCTCATAGCTCTCCCTACTCAGTACATCCTAGAGGTAACAAAATGTACAAAGATGTACGTCAGAATTATTGGTGGCGTGGAATGAAGCGTGAAGTAGCCAGAAGCGTCGCAAAATATTTGGTGTGTCAGCAAGTAAAGGCTGAACATTACAGGACAGCTGGACTACTTCAACCGTTACCAATCCCAGAATGGAAGTGGCAGCACATCACGATGGATTTTGTGACTACTCTTCCTCGCAGCACAAAGGGTAACGATGCCATATGGGTCATTATGGATCGACTCACAAAGTCGGCTCACTTCATCCCATTTCGAGTTGGCCAATCAACTGAGACACCAGCAAAGAAGTACATGGAGGTAATAATCTATTTAAGTTTTAAACTCTTCATAATGTATTATCTCTGATACCCATGAACTCATACAGGAAATTGTGAGACTTCATGGAGTACCGATCTGCATTGTCTCCGATCGTGATACCAGGTTCCGATCGCAATTTTGGCAGAGCCTGCAAGCTAGCTTGGGAACAAGTCTGAACTTCAGCACGGCTCATCATCCACAAACAGATGGTCAGTCGGAACGAACTATTCAGATCTTGGAGGATATGCTCAGAGCGTGTATGCTAGACTTCAAAGGATCGTGGGAAGATCACCTGCATCTTGTGGAGTTCGCGTACAATAACAGCTACCAAGCAAGCATAGGAATGGCACCTTTTGCAGCATTATATGGAAGAAAGTGTCGATCACCATTAAGTTGGGACGATATCGGAGATAGGGAACTTCTTGGACCAGAGATGATAGTAGCGACCGTTGATGTGGTTCGTACTATCAGGGAAAGGATGCGCATAGCCCAAGATCGACAGAAACACCGGGCTGATGCAAAGAGACGACACTTGGAGTTCCAGCCAGGAGACCGTGTATTCTTGAAGATATCTCCGAACCGCGGAGTGATCCGATTTGGAAGACGGGGTAAATTAAGTCCAAGATACATTGGACCGTTCGACATACTCGAATGAGTCGGTGAAGTGGCATACCGCTTAGCGCTTCCACCCTCATTAGAAGGAGTGCATAACGTGTTCCACATATCCCAACTCAGAAAGTATGTGAGTGACCCCAACCATGTACTTGATCATTCCGAGCTCACTATACAGCCCGATTTGTCTTGTGAGCAACAGCATGTGGAGATCCTGGACAGGAAAGTGAAGACACTTCGGAACAAGGAAGTTAACTTGGTCCGGGTAATGTGGAGGAAGGACACTCCAGGAGAATCCACTTGGGAAAGGGAAGATGAAATGCGTGCAAGATATCCTCACCTCTTTGTAAACTAGTCCTCAAATAAAAGTTGTAAATTTCGAGGACGAAATTTTTTAAGGAGGGTAGATTGTAACAACTCCAATTTTTGTATACATAAAATTGATTTAAATTTGAAGTATACTTGGGGTATTTAATGTTTCTGTTACCACTTTAAGTATTTATTTTCCCACAATAATTACAAGAAGGAGTTTGTAGCTCATTGGTAACACCTTGCACTGCTGAACCAAGCTACCAGAGTTCAAATCCCCTGCCCCACATTATTTTTATATTATTTTTGTTTTAAATTTCTTGGAAGCCCAACAGTCCACAGGCCATAACTCCCAAAAGTTGAACTATACCTGAAAATATAAAAATACCATTGTGTACCCCATGAGACCCCCCACCGACTCGACCGCCGACTCGGCCGGCGGACCAGCCGACTCGGTCCGGCGCCGCCGGTCGGACTCAGCCTGACGGCCGAGTCCCCAACATGAAAGTTGGGGCTCTTCACCTACCCTACCCCCCTGTATACTCCAATTTAATGGATCGATTCCCGAGAATTTAATATCCCCTATTTACTACAATTTTTAATGATTTTTCTATAATTTTTACAATTTTTTTAATTAAAAACCTTTCACCTACCCTACCCTAGTCTACCCTATAAATACACCCCCTACCCTCTACCCTCTCATCCCAAAACCCTAAGCTCACTCTCTCAAAATTTTCCAAGAAGTGTGTGCTTTGAAAACAAGTTCGCGACGAAGCTCCGACGAAATTCCGGCGGGAATTCCGACGACGTTTTTAGAAACAACCGGCGACGAAGCAACGCCTCGGCAACTCCTTTAGTTCTCCATACACTCCTTTGCCTAGATCGAAACCCGTAAGTCCCATTATATCCCCCTTTCTATTTCTCTAAAATACGAATTTACGAAACCCGACGGAATCGGAACAAATCCGATTTCCGACTCGGTCTTCTATTAAAATTTCACTTCTAATCAATTCAATCATGCTTAAATATCTTATTGTTGACTATTAAACATTCAACGAATAATTTGAACAAGTTTTATCACATGAAATGATAACATTTCCAATCTATCGTATTTTTCACTTTAATACCATCATGTTTCGATTTCACATTTAACCCCTAAACTTTACTATACATTTAAAGTAGAGCACGAGGTAATGACCTACCTCCACACAAACGCAAATACAAACCTAAAAGAAATCATCAAAGAACTTAGAATACGATAAAACAAAACTTTCATTTAAATACCATATTCTTAATAAAACCATTCTTAAAAGTTTTAGAATTGATACACTTTTAAATAAATACCTCTTATTAGGAAAACACGATAAGTTGTGGACATCGATCGTTTATCTAAACCTGACTTTGCGGTGTCTAGGCTAGGCAAGTGAGCAAAGGTAACTTTAAAAGGCCCGTCTCACGATTCGTGAGCGGATCCCTCCTTCCTCATTTGTACTTACTTGGCCACAATTGGCGGTGAAGAAGCGATTTGAGGTTTCTAACGACTTGTCGTTTAGACCATTTAGAAATAGGCTAGTTGGCTTAGGAAACCCTAGAATCTAAAATACGGAAAATTTACACCTTTGCAAATAAATACCTTTTACTTTATAAAACCGTTTTCTAAAGGATTAGTATTTTAAAAATTTTGCAAAGCGCCGCTACAACCCATCTTTGGGAAACCCGTTAGGGATAGTATGGTTTATCGTGCACCCTCGGGCTTAGTAGTGCGAGATTCAGACCTCCGCAAGGAGCATTCGGTCTCGAAATGTTTAAAATATGACATCTTAAGAAAATGAGATTTTTGGAATATAAAATATTTATTAAAATTATTTTTGTATAAACATATGTATATTTACCATTTAAATACCTATTTTATTATAATATAAATATTCCACCTTTTTTCTAAAAATCACAAGAATAAAGTTTACACTAAAATACCATGAACTTCAAAAAATCAATATTACAGATAAATACCCTTATTTATAAAACTAGGATATTTTCACTAGAAATGTCACCACACAAAATCCACCCTCATTACAACTCTAAAGACGAACAATAAATACTTGAGGTGTATTTTGAAAAGTACATAAAAGTATTTTTACATAAAACCCCCTCAAGTTTTTATAAATTACCCTAAGGACCCTAGCAATTATAAGACTTCGATTCACATTTTAGATTGTCTGACTCGGGTTTGAGTCTGATTAATCTGACTTGAATATGATTCAAGTCAATCTATAATCTACAAGTTTCCAATTGAATATGAACACATGAATCCATGAATACAATTGTCAATTTATACAACTTGACTGAACCGAACCATGGATATATATTTCTTTTACATGATTCCCAGTATTCCATTTATATGACTCTACGGTTATAACCGTTTCCTGATATCATGGTTTCGGTCAGTCAGTCAGTCAATCATACAATCAATACAATTTTACAAGATAACAATACAAACAAGACATCGCGGGGTTTAAGGGGTAGATTGGTACGGAAGGTGTTAAAGGTGGCACGAGGTGGTCAGATTTAATACACCTAACATGAATCCAGTTGCTGTTGTACCGTGGCATAAACGGTTTCTTGTACTATACGTGCCCCTAGTCTCTGGCATATAGAGACTCCCCTCGTATACACTGGCACCTTCTATACCAAGCTACAAATAACAGCGTTAATACGGCATTACTATAGGATAATACAACTTTAAAATATAACTTCTTATTCTGTCTTTTCTACTTTCCTCTTACCTTTGGGACTTACCGAGCGACCTGTTCGCTGACGACATTCTATTTCTTTCTTCTTTGAATGACGTCAGGTGATTCGGACCCGGCAGAGATCGAGCCATCGCAAGAAGACTTGGAGCAGTTTGCCGAAGACCCTGCACTTTAGTTTCATTGTACACTTTACCTTTATGTACTTTTCATTTCCTGTTATGCCACTGTTTAGGCATCTTTTTATTTCAGTTGTATTTCCTTTCATGCATTGTACAAAGAATGTTAATAAATAAAAGTTGCTGTTCTTTTTATTTCTTGTCTCTTTTGTATTTATTTTATATTGCTTAGATACGCTTAGCGTATGTACTTCTGAGTACATATGTAGCGGACCTCGTCGCGTCCCCTTCCCCGTACAGTGGGAAGCGGGGCGTGACATTAACAAATCTTTGCAATGCGCCGCTACAACCCATTTCGGGAAACCCGTTCGGGATGGTGCGGATTATCGCACATCCTCGGGCTTAGTAGTGCGAGATGCAGACCTCCGTAAGGAGCATACGGTCTCGAAAGATTTAAAAATACAAATTTCTTTAGAAAATGTGATTTCTATTATAAATAAAACTTATTTTTTAATAAATAAATATATATGTAATTAATATAAAAATATCTATTTTTAATATTTATAATATTCCACATTTTCAAAATTCAAGAAAAACATCTCATTTACAAAAAAATACCATACAAATTCCAATATTACAAATAAATACCATAAATTATGAAAAATAGGTTTTATTCACTAAAAATGTCACAATAATAAAATATAAATCAATGAAAACTTTAAATACGACAATAAAATACTTGAGGTGTATTTTGAAAATTATACAAAATTATTTTACATAAAACCTCCTCAAGTTGTACTAAATTACAATAAGGACCCTAGTAAACATAGTTTTAAGCGGGACCAGTCTCTTGAGCCTCATGGAGCCGGAGATATGTGTGCTTGCCTATTTAAGATAGACAACTTAACAAACGGTGTTATCAATACGGTAATCGTCTTTAAAAAAGACACAAATCCTGCCGTCCATTTACAGTGGTTACCGATAACACCAAAACCTAATCCAGGATTCAATTTCTTTTCTAATTGTCAAACTCAGACCGAGTCTCAATATAATCAATCTGACTTGAATGAGATTCAAGTATATATAACAATTCAATATGAATCAATATATTCAATCTGTTCAATCTATCAATCTATACAACTTGACTGAACCGAACCATGAATATACATCCATCTACATGATTCTCCAGTTACATCTATTTACTGATATCATGATTTCGGCAAGTCATCCATCTATACAATCTATAATACAAGATAATACAATTTACAATACAATACATCAATACAATCAAGACATTGAGGGTTTTTTAAGGGGTAGATTGGTACGGAAGGTGTTAGAAGTGGCACGAGACAGCAATCATTAAGACACCTAACCTGATTTCAATTGCCGTTGTACCATGGCTGAACGATTCTTTGTACTCCGTATACCGTAGTCTCTGGTCTAGTGAGACTCCTCTCGTCTACACTGACCTTTTCTGTACCAAGCTACAAACAACAGCGTTAACACTAAATACAACATTATAACAATATACTCTTTATTTTGTCTATTCTATTTTGTCTATTTACGGAACTTACCGAGCGATTTGTTCGCTAACAACATTCTCTTTCTTCTTCTTTGGAATGTCGTCAGGTGATTTGGACTCACTGGAGATCGATCCCACCAGCGAGGATTTGGACCAGCTAGCTCATGACCCAGAGCTTTAGATTCCTTGTACACATTTACATTCTGTATTTTCCATTTCTGTTATGCCACTGTTTAGGCATTGCTTTCCATTCCATGTATTTACTTTTCAGATGCATTGTACAAAAGAATGTTAATAAATAAAGTTGACGTTCAATATATATCTATTGTCATTGTCTCTTATGCATTTTACTTATATTGCTTAGATGCGCTTAGCGTGTTTACTTGAGAGTAAATATGTAGCGGGCCCGTCGCGCTCTCTGCCCGTACACCGGGAAGTGGGGCGTGACAGGTTTTGTTGGTGGCCCATGCAGGTCAGAGCTGTATGGAACCCTACCATGCAGTTCAGCACTGTATGGACAACCTAAGTAATATAACACAAGAACCAGCGATTGAAAACATTCTTTACAATTCATACTTCTTGAATGATATCATTTCATATACTTTGAATCTGTCCTAACCTAAAAATTTTCATTCAAGGTTATGGATTCCCCGAACAACACCAGCACCAATGTCAACAACACACCTCCACCACTACCACTCACATCAGCCATCGCTGCTCCGATCAACGAACAGACGGTTCTGCTTGAGGCAATCCGCAGCCTCCTGGAAGGACAGCAGCAGCAGACTGCTATTCTGATGAACCGACCAGAGGTAGAAGCACCTAGGGTGAAGCAATTTAGAGCCTTGCACCCCAAACAGTTTGCAGGAAAAGAGAGCCCTCTGGAAGCGGAGGAATGGGCTCAAAGCATCGAAGATGATCTGGCAGTGGCACAAGAGCCAGAGATAGCTTGGGTCCGTGTTGCGAAATTACAGCTTACGGACAATGTACGGGTTTGGTGGAAGGCGGAAAAAAGCCATCTTGATCAACTCATCGAATGGAAGACTTTCCGCGACATGTTCAACGCAAAGTACTTCCCTTAGACTGCCATGTTCGACATGGAACAACAGTTCATCCATCTGCAATAAGGTTCAATATGGACCAAGTCAGTAAATGAATATGACGCTGAGTTCACTACGCTCAGTCGGTAAGATATGTCTTAAAAATTCGATTTTTTAATATATCACATACTACACAGCTAACACAATACTTTAAAAGATTTACGGCACACCTGATACCGACGGATGAGATCAGAGCCCGTTGATTTCAACAAGGGTTAGATCCGGAGATCCAGGCTGCATTAGCCACAGGAGATTTTCCGACCCATGAATCGGCTTTGAAAGATGCCCGCCGTTATGAGGCAGTGGTAAAGATGAGGGGCAGACCTCAATCTGCCAGAGTTGAGCGCCCTGCCAATCATATGGCAGGAGGAGCCTCATCAAGGCAACCATTTGTGCCCAGGAGGCCGGGAGTACCAATCAACCGGCCCATCCCATTCTTTTGCACATAATGCAAGAGAGATGGACATATGATGAAAGACTGTCGGCGGCCAACCATCTTTGTTTAATCTGCGGCTTAGCTACTCACGTTATTGGGTCTTGTCCTCGTAGAAAAAACTCAAATGCTGCACCCAGGCCAGCAATCACTTACCAGCAGAGACCAGCCCTTCAGGCACCTGCTCCAAGACTCGCTCTCCCTGCTCCACCACCTAGAGGACCACCGACTGCACCTCCTCCTCGTCAGTTCCAACAAGCTCAACGAAACGTTCCGAGGAATGCTCCTCTGGCCAAGAGGAATGTACCACGGCGACAAGCTTTCATGATGACCGTGAAAGAATCTGATGCCACTGGCCAAGTCATCACTGGCAACCCTTTCTTTTTAAGCTTTTCTTTCAGTCTTAACACCCATCTACATATTTTTCTCTATGCCTAAAACATATCCCACATACCTTAGGTACAATCTTAGTAGCCTCACTTCCTGCACTAGCACTATTCGATACTGGAGCATCTCACTACTTTATATCGCAACGGTTCGTCCGAACTCATGCGATTCCAGTCACACCGCTTGTATCCAGTTGAAATGTTAGTTCAGGGAATGACATTCTGAAGGCAACAATGGGATACAGCTTGTGTCCAGTAGTCGTCTGCAGCAGAGAATTCTATGCTGACTTCAAGGTGCTGGACATACCGAACTTCGATGTGGTTCTAGGTATGGATTGGCTCGGAACATTTTATGCTACCATTGCCTGTTGTCAAAGGAGGGTAGTATTCGAGATTCCAGAGCATCCGGTCTTCTATTTCAAAAGTGGAGTGTTTCCTGATTTAAAATCAGGAAGCTTCTGTGAAAAGCTTCAGAAGAGGGTCACGTGCTTACACGTGACTAGCGGTCACGTGTTCGCACGTGACACCTGAACGCATCATTCAAGCAAGTTCAGTCTCCTGACTAAGTCGAAGAAAAGGGGGCTTCAGGAAGGGTCACGTGCTCCCACGTGTTCAAGGTCACGTGTCGGCACGTGACATTTAAATTCAAGCAGCAAAGGCGCACATTGGTTCCCTGATCAAGTCAAGGAAAAGAGCTTCAGAAAAGGTCACGTGCTCTCACGTGACCAGAGTCATGTGTTGACACGTAACGTTCAAGACAGCAGACCCGTTCTCCCGTTGAACCAAAGAAAGAGAGTTCAAACAAGGGTCACGTGCTCACACGTGACCAGGGGGTCACGTGGTAGCACGTGATGTTTAAGCAGCAATCAGAAGACGCAGCGCAGAAGGCTCATTCCAAAGGGGGTCACGTGTCTACACGTGACCATGGATCACGTGGTCACACGTGACCGGCTTTCAAAGCCCATATTTTTTTAACGACAGAATTAAATTCTGAAGGAAATTCGAATCTTTCCAAAGGAAAGTAATTATTTGGGACCAATCAAATTAAAGATTCAGAGATGATTAAATATCATCTATCTATGGAAAATCCCGGGTTTGGAAAGATTTCCCCTTTAAATCTAACCAAAATAGCAAGGGAGAATCTCTGGATTTAAAATCCAATGGTGAATAAAATTCACCTAATCATCCAACGGCCCAAAATGAATGATGAATGCAAATCAAATATCAATGAAGATTCGTCAAAAACTGATTGATTCGGCTGCTTCTCCTATAAATAGGAGCCAAAAGACACAGAGAAATATATACATACGGAGAGAAGAAAAGAGAAAAGGAGAAGAGCTTTGATACTTGAAAAAGACTCAGATCTTCTGCAAAAAACCCTAGGTAAGAAAGGGAAAGCCTTTTGGAAAGAAAAAGAATTTAATTCTCAACAGAGTTTAACTCTGAGGCATAAAACGAGAGAGCATATCTCCTCCCTCTTTGATAGAGGATCTGCAAAGTGCACATCTCCCCTTAAGGTTGAGAATTTAATTCTCAATGGGTCGAGATCCTGCCATGCAGATCCAAAACATAGAGAAGGAATGCAAGTATGAGAATTTAATTCTCACAGAACTATAGGAATTTAATTCCTCCAAAATAAAGTTAGGGTTCGACCCTGTATTATGGGAATTTAATTCCTTCAAAACAAAAAGAAACAGGGTTGAACCCTAATCAAGAACATAGTTTTGTCGAAACAGTGGGAATTTAATTCCTTTAATCATAATCCTCAGAAAAGGGGAGTTTAATTCCTTAAAAGCTTTTAGGGTTTAACCCTATTCGGTTCTTCGCATAAACAAGGAATTTAATTCCCACAGAAAACTCAGATTTAAACTCTGTTCCAGAATATAAGCCTTCAAAAGGAAATAGGAATTTAATTCCTCTGAAATTAAAAGTTCGAGGAATTTAATTCCTGAAAGAGGAGCAACAGATCCTCCAAAAACAGCATTGAGGCAGGGTCACGTGTCACCACGTGACCCCCCCAAAAGCCCTACAGAAAGCCCCTTTGAGGCAGCACCCCACGTGACACACGTGACTTTCAGCAGGAGCCTTAACACATAGGCATTTGAATGCCCGTCACGTGCTAACACGTGACGCTATCAAAGACACAGTAATTTCGGCAGAATCATTGAAGGGAAGGCACTCTCACGTGGGGCCACGTGACCGTTCTTGCTGTAGTGTTTGACACTAAGTTAAAACTCTCGAATCCAGTATTGAAGTGCTATCGGGCCTTAGTGTTCGACACTAATTAAAGAATTTTGTTCGTAGTGTTCAATATTAATTGTTTTAATATTCGGCACTAATTTAAGATCCCCATTGCCAGTGTTTAACACTGAGTTGTTTTAGTGCTTATGATCATTTCAAGGCCTTGTTGCTGGTGTTTAACACCAATTATTCTTCTAGTGTTAAACACTAACTTGTCAAACTCATTCCCAGTGTTCAACACTGATTGCTTTGAAGTGTTTAACACTAGTCTATAGCCCAATTGGCTAAAGGGATGGAGGCAAAGCTTCTCCCTCAATGGACTCACAAGGAATCAATATTCCAGACATGATGGGACTTAGCCCAAGCTGGCCATAAGTCCTCAATTCGTGACTAATTGGGCCAATGGGCTCATAACATGATTAATCAGTCCTGACCTCAAATTGGGCCAGGGGCTGTTCAAGCCACTCCGGTTCTAGGGTACATCTCTTCACTCCTTTGATACTTGGCATTGTAATCCCTCAATGTCTTCAAAGAGGTGACGGGTCCTGACGACCACCCATGATATGGACTGTGGGGTCCTTAAACTCATACAAATTCCTGGTCACGTGGAATACGGATAATGTCACTCTTTGACCCCGTGGGAAACGTCCAGAGCGGATCCTGGTCCTCGCAGAGCACGGCAGTGAACCCGTGTGAAGCATCCAGAGCGGAGCCTGGTCCTCGCTAAGCACGGCAGTGAACCCGTGTGAAGCATCCAGAGCACATACCGGACTGTGGGGTCCTTAAACCCATGGACTACGACGTCCTTAACCTTGACCGAGATGTCTTAAAACTAACAACGGACCGCAATGTCCTTAAACTACCCACGGACCGCAATGTCCTTAAACTACCCACGGACCGCAATGTCCTTAAACTACCCACGGACCGCGATGTCCCTAAAACTAGAACAATAGAGCCCTTTCTTATGCTCTTTTGTTGGACCTAAACGGCCCCGTCTAAGTTGATCTTAGCCTTGGAGATGGTTAACGCGTCCTTAGACCCTCAAACATACTGGACTACGAATCCCCCGAATTAACTCCGGCTCAAGGGTACATCTCTGAACTCCTCTGGCATCTGTCGTTGTAATCCTTCAACGTCGTCAGAGAGGTGATGGGTCCCGACAGCCATACAGACGATGGACCACTATGTCCCTAAACTGGAACATTAGAGTCCAAACACTCTTTTGTCGGATCTAAACGATCCCGTTAAGTTGATCTTAGTCACAAAGTTAGACTAACGTATCCTTAACAAACGTTTGAGTTGATCTTAGCCTCGAGTAGGGCTGACGTATCCTCAAACCAAACCCCCCCCAAACCCAAAGTTAAGATAATGCGGATTTGGACTAGTCCACGCCCTACGGGCGACGACATAACTCAGTCTCCGTAAACAATCCACGGGCAATAAAACAAACACCCACGACACGAAGTGACCATCTGGAGAAGGAGAAAGTTGTTACCGCAATGCGGTAGCGTAATTAACTGCAGGGGCTTGCGCCTGCAGGGAAGAGCGTCCCCACAATCAAAAACCCCTCAAACGAGGGGGAATCTGACGAAGTCTGCTACATCGGTCGCATCCGTTTAAACCTTCGATATATGGTGCCATAAATCAACTTGGCATCTTCGGAGAGGTGGACGGATAGCACCAATTAGCATCTGCCCCGAACCTAACGCCCCAGACGTCCCGACGTCCCGGCCGCCGTTCGGAGGGGAACAGATTCTGGCACGCCCGGTGGGACCTTTTCCTCTTTCCACTCCACACTTCGTGTGTCGTGATTCGCGAACCAAACGCGGTTCGCTAATAGTTGCCCTCGGGTTTCAAGGTACCGAGAATTGGCATCTCGCTTACTGCAGAAAACAAAGGATCGATGGCTTCCACCCCTGCGAAATCCTCCAACTGCTCAGACGGCAATTGCAGCCGACGCTCTGCCTCGCCAGGAGGTATAGCCTATGGACCCCAAGCTGCCTCGCTATTCACAATGCCAGTGGAACAGGTCACTCGCGCCACCACAGGATTGTTCTTTGGGACTATGATCCCGCCGACAAACTTTACCGCTCCAGTGCTGACAAAGGAAACTCTCGGGAAGTCAGTCTTTGATCGTCTTACCCCTGCCGCGGCTCCTCTCAACGAGTCGCCCAACGTCGATGCCTCGGTCTTCTCTAGACTGGGCCAGGAATCCTGCGAGCTCATCACGGGGCCTACAATCTCAGAGAAGGCTGCTTTTAAGAAGATGGCCGTTCCCGTTCCTGAAATCGCCAAGGCAACCTCTCCAGCCAAAAAGTCAGTCTTTACAAGATTGACGGCTCCGGCCTTTGCTCCCGCTTCCCAGAGGACATCGGTCTTCGATAGGCTAACGCCAACAATAACCCCCCATCCACACAGGGGGCAAGAAGGAACCATTCTTACTGCTGACCCAACGCCACCCGCTCGACGCGCTCGACGTCGCCATTGGCGCCGAGTAAGGAAGGCTGGGGGCAACTCTCCCTCCGGGCTGACTCCAGCGGCCCCGGTGGCAGAGGTCAATGCTGCTGTTTCAACTCGGAACAGCTTTGAAATGCTAAATAAGGTGCGAAGGAATTCCCCCACGGCAGTACTGAAGAGGTCTCCTCCCTCATTGAAAAAGGTTGAGGAAACAAAACCCGAACAGCCCCGATCTCCTCAACGGCTGTCTTCCAAAATCTATAAGGCTTGGCGGCAGGCCCGAGACTCGATCATCGATCCAAACTTCTCCCGCCAGCACAAGAAGCTGAAAATCCAACCTGAAGCCAGTCACCAAGCTAAGCCCCAAAAAGCCGGTGATCAACTGACTCACAAAAGGAGGAGGCCAAAGAGGACCTCACAGCAAGTAGCGACGACTGAAAGCACTAAACCCAGACGCCCTGAGTCTGGGGGCATGGTGGTGCACACTGTCTACATGGCCTTTGGGAAAGAGGAAAGCCGCACTTCCACGGGCCACCGACCCCTAACCCGATCCGTGACGAAAGCCCAGGAGCAGCAACAAAAGCTTCAAGAAATGATGAATGCTATGGCCGCGCTCACCGGACCAAAAGAAAACCCAGAAACGTCCTCAGACGCACGCCGGGAGGAAGAAACAGACGCTGAATTCCTTCGCCGGACACTGGAGAGAAGGGACAAAGAGGCTGCTGAACAAGCATCCAACATACAACGGATGGGCCTTCTCTTTCAAGACGTGATAGGAATGATGATCCAGCAGGACTCACCCGCCGAAGATCCCCCGATCGTTCTTGAAGACGACCGAGGAGAAACGTCAAATCCACCACCAGCCCTTTCAATGGCCAAGGAGGAGGCAATCTCTAAGGCTGACTTAGCTGACTACATAGCCCAGCAAATCCGAGTTCATCATGCGACTGAGGCAGCTGGTCAAGTCGTGAAAACGGGGCGGCCGTATCCGAGCTGGTACGATCAAATCAAATACCCGCAAGGCTATACGATACCGAAATTCCATGTGTATAAAGGGACCGGCAATCCCCATCAACATGTTGCCCAGTTCCGGGCCCTCTGCGGTAACACCGGCGGTGACGATAAATTGTTGCTTCGCCAGTTCGTGGGCAGCTTATCAGAAACAGCGTTCGAATGGTATTCAGAACTCCCGAACGATTCCATTAAAACGTTCGCTGAAATGGAGTTGTTGTTCACTCAGCGATTTGCAAGTGCCAGCGAACGCACTCCAATAACCGCACTTATTAACGCCAGGGTAAAGCCGGGCGAAACCTGGGTCCAGTACGCTATACGCTGGCGGAACTTGTGGTCGAGATGTGAGAAACGCATCGAGGAAGCACCTGCGGTGGGCATGTTCGTGGGAACCCTAGACCCCCACGCAACTATCTCCCAGTTCATGATGTTCTTTAAGCCAACCACATTCCAGGCTTTAATCGACAAGTTGGCTCAGATGGACCAGATGGGTCATAGACCATCTCCCCCGAAATCGGAACCGCGGAATGACAAGGGTAAAGGAAGGGCAACCTTCGTCACGAACGCCCAACAGCAACCTAACGTCCCGAAATCGGCGGATCAACTGGAGGAAAGACGCCGGTACTATAATGAGAAAATGAAGCGTCCCTACTCGTTCCCGCGAGACAAGACGAAGCGGTTATTCGAGCTGGCGATACGCAACAGGCTTATAAACCTACCAAATCCAAGGCGACCGCCGCAACCCACCGAGGTGAATGACTCCAACTACTGCCCTTACCATCAAACGGTAGGCCATCCGATTGAAGATTGCTTCGTCTTCAAAGGATGGATTGAAGACCAATACCTCCAGGGGAAGTTTGTACTGTCCGAAAAGTGGAAGGTGAACCCACCACAGCCGCATGCTCCTAGGAAAGCGGATACACCGGGGGCAACATGTTCTTTTATTGAAGAAGCTCCATGGGAGGTCGTGCTATCAACTAAAACCAAAAGAATGCTGAAAGACCTTCATGCGTGCCCTGCGATCGAATGGAAGGACCCTCTTGAACCTCAAATTATCAAAGGAATGTTGCAGCCCCGCCCAATTATAAAGACTAACGATAAGAGCCCAAATACTCACGTCCAACCGTCAAAATCTTCGAAGAAAAAGAAGAAGAAATCCAAGAAGTCCGTGAAGCTTGGAAACGAGCACACGAACTTACAGAAGCAAATCGACGCGCTGGAAGAATACAATCAAAAGGCGCGAACTCCTGTCACACTGCAAGAGTTCCTCAACCATATCTTTCAAGAGGAAGATGAGGGAGAGAGCTCGTCGGATGAATCCGAAGGATATGTGGCGAGTTGTAACGTAATCTCCCACTCGTTTACCGATGATGGGAAAACTCCCGGCACTAAGAAGATGGAGGCAGAGCCTGTACCAGAGCGTCCATGGCCAACAGACGAAATGATCGACGCTTTTCTAGACGAGATTCGTCTAAAATGTAAAGCGGACCACGAGCGTGAAATGACCACGTCGGAAAGAGCCAAATGCGGGCGACTGAACGGAAGAGTTGAACTACCTCCGCCAGAGCGAAAAGTATCCGAGGTAGACAAGAAGATATTCAAGACGAAAAAAAGGTTTGCCAAAGCCATGTCAATGGGGATGAAGCTACCGCCCTCGGAAGGAAACACACACGATGGGGTAGAGACGCACCCTGACTATTGCACATATCATCGGAAAATCTCACGTCCCACGGAGGAGTGCGACGCCTTTAAGATATGGTGGCAAGGATATGTTGTTCGTCAGCAACATTTTAAGCGCATGAAACGCAAGATCCGTCGGGAGCGAAGAAGCACTGTCAATGGGCACAACATAACGACTGGCAACTGTTGCATGGTTAACGCCAGGGAGTCACAAGTTCTCACCTTTGGGAGCGACTCTGATGAAGAAATGGCTCTGGGCCCTCTCTTTAAAGAATCTTTCTCGGGGAAGGAGGAGGAATCGGAGATCTGCGAGAACATCCAGCTGCGCAATCGCACGCTCCCAGAAAAGAATCTCGGGCCCGTCGGCCGAAAAGATAAGGGAAAGGAAAAGGTCATTGAATATATCACTCTAGATGACCAGGTCATAAAAGAGCTAACTACCAAAAACCCTCCCAAAAAGGGTAAGGTAGACTATAACATCCTCGCGCACCTAAGGAAGCTACCTTCTCAGCTTAGCATTCTTGATGCCCTCCTATTATCGAAAGAAGCGCGAGACTCACTAATTAAGGCGTTACAAGAACCCGAGCAATTCCAAGCCTTCCTCGCCACTGAAAGGATGAAGGATGAACTGGAGGAAGTGCATACGGCCGATGTCACTTTCGGTGATGAAGACCTCCTTCTCGGGACGTGCGACCACAACCGCCCCCTATATGTCTCTGGATACTGCCATGACATCAAGATAGGCAAGATCCTGGTGGATAATGGATCCTCCGTTAACCTCCTTAATGTTCGGGTGTTGAAGGAAATCTGCATGAGTGTGCAACACCTCGCTCGTGACAAAATTACTATCTCCGGTTTCGACTCTCAATCGTCACGGACTCTCGGATCTGTAATACTGACGTTACGCTTCGGACTTCTCGTCACAGACATCAAATTCCATGTCATTGACGCCAAGACCTGCTACAACGCCTTGCTCGGTCGTCCTTGGCTACACGAGTACAACATCATCACTTCTACGCAACATCAGTGTATGAAGTACTTCAAGGATGGTTTCGAGTACACCGTAACAGGCGAGTTGAACCCGTTTTCTGTAAACGAAGTTCGCAAATACGAAGACGCGAAATACTTTTTGCCAGATTTCGAAGATACAGAAAGGTGTCGCGACCCAGAGGACAAAGCCGCCGCCACCATTCCCGTTTTTGGGAGCGATACTGAAGAAGAGGAAGAAATAGTGTATACAGGGCCATCCCAACGCAACAACCTGGGGGCGCCCACCCCCATACCGGTCTTCGGGAGTGATTCGGAGGACGAGGTTAACGCCGTATTCTCCAGTCGGCTGTCAATACAGGCACCCCTTTGCGAGGACCATAGTCTGCAAATCACCATGGTACCGCAAGAACACTATAAGGATCTCGACGCGCTTCAAGCTCACAGCGTGCAAGACCTGCAAACATTTTACGTCCCTCCCAGGCGAAGGGGTGAGAAGGTGATCCTATTCTACCAATCCTCAGAGTCGAAGGTGGAGAAAGAGATCTGGCACGGCGCGGATGTTATACTTGACAGGCTCCAACCCATCCGTCTGCCTAGATACTATACAAATGGATTGAAGAAGTTATTGAAGCGCCAAGGAGTACCTTTAAGACAGGCGGTGCGGCAGGCTCGGTTCTATAACAGGATTTGGGATGTCCCCGGGACTCAGCGCAAATTGCCCAATGGGAAAATGGAAACACTTGGGCTTGGGTACGCGAGAACCGGAAAACGAGGGCGAACCCACAGCAGCTACGCTATATTTACCTTTGATGAAGAAGAGGACGCCCTGTCAGGAGAGGCCGACCCCTCATCAAAACTAGACCCCGCGATCGAAGCGCCAAGTCCGTCGTTTGAAGAGCGAATGGGCAAGCCTATCAGGAAGGCGGGTCAGAAAGCTCGGGAAGACCACGACCGCGAAATGGCCATCTACGAGAAGGCCAGGACGCAACGTCTATCTCAACGTGCTACAAAAGACAAACACGCTTATCCTCGTCAATCCGTTGTACGAAAGGCCCGACGCAGAGACGGAAATAAATCAAGAAGCGGCTCGGGCTTGTCCCTCATGAAGAAGATGAGTCGAGCGTACTCCTTCCCCCGAGACAAGACGGAGAGGCTGCTCAACCTCGCTATAAAACATCAAATGATCACGCTTCCAGAGTCTAGACATCCTGAGCAAGCTAGCAAGGTCTCTTATCCGAGTTATTGCTCTTATCACCGAGCCATAGGACATCCTACCGAAGACTGCTTCACCTTTAAGAACTGGGTCGAGGACCAGTACCGACGGGGCAGATTCGCTTTATCCGACGGTTGGAAAGTGACGCCGCCGCAAAAGCACGAGCCCAAAACCACAAGAGCAGAACCGGATCCGCCTCAGTCTTGGGAGCGAGTTCGCACCTGTTATATGATTACGATATTAAAAGAAGAGCCCGAGAACGAAGATGACCTTCCCCGGTGCTTCGAGAACAGCGATGATGAGTTGATCTCAGAATTCCCGCCCGCTCCGAAAGAACTGGAAGACGGTATACATACTACCGCAGATAACCTCAAGAAGATCGAGCTGGGATCGACAGACGACCCGCGGCCGACATTTGTCAGCGAGCTGTTATCCGAGGAAAAAGTGGCCGCGTTAAAGAACGTGCTCCTACGGCATAAAGACTGCTTCGCGTGGAACTACTCCGAGATGCCAGGATTGGATCCGGAGATTGCGGTGCATAGATTAGCAATATCCCCGGATATCAAGCCAGTCAAGCAGGCGCCAAGGAGGATGCGACTTGAACTGGAGATGAGCATCAACGCCGAAGTCAAGAAGTTGATCGATTCCGGATTTATCCAAGAAGTCCAATACCCCGAATGGATCGCCAATATCGTCCCGGTAATGAAGAAGAATGGAACGGTGCGCATATGCGTGGATTTCAGGGATCTCAATAAAGCATGCCCAAAGGACGATTTCCCGGTGCCGGTAACCGAGCTAATGATAGATAACACATCCACTCACGAGGTCTTCTCCTTTATGGATGGTTCATCAGGATACAATCAGATAAAGATGCATTCCGAAGACCAGAAGCACACCGCTTTCCGGACTCCTTTGGGCATATTCTGCTACAAGGTTATGCCCTTTGGTCTAAAGAACGCTGGCGCCACCTATCAAAGGGACATGACAAAAATCTTCGACGATCTCATACACGACATCGTCGAATGCTATATCGATGACCTCGTAGTGAAGAGCATGTCATACGAAGAGCATTTAAAGCATCTCGAAACCGTATTTCAACGCCTTCGGCAATATAATTTAAAAATGAATCCCCTCAAATGCGCGTTTGGAGTCTCCTCGGGCAAATTTCTGGGATTCATCGTTCGACACAGAGGTATTGAAATAGATCCGTCAAAGATTAAAGCGATCATGGAAATGCCTCCGCCAAAAACCCTCAAGCAGTTGCGGTCTCTCCAAGGGAAGCTCGCATACATCCGGCGGTTTATCGCTAATCTTTCGGGCAAATGCCGTCCTTACAGCCACCTGATGAAAAAGGGAACCCGTTCGTTTGGAATCACAAATGTCAAGGTGCACTAGACGAGATCAAACAATACTTGCAAAATCCGCCGGTGTTGGCTGCCCCAGTGAAAGGAAAGCCTCTCATTCTTTACACGGCCGCCCTTGAAGGTTCTTTGGGCGCATTATGGGCACAGGAGAATGATCAGGGGAAAGAAAGAGCACTTTACTACTTAAGTCGAGTGCTGCTGGGGGCAGAAAGCAATTACTCGCCCATCGAAAAACATTGCTTGGCATTAATCTTTGCAATAACGAAGCTCAGGCACTATGCGTTGGCACATGAAGTCCGCCTCATTTCGAAGGTGGACCCCCTTAAATACCTGATGTCAAAGGCTATATTGACGGGACGACTCGCTAAATGGGCCTTGCTCTTGATGGAGTTCTCGATAACATATCAACCCCTCAAGGCAGTGAAAGGCCAGGCCATTGCCGACTTCCTCGCCGAGCACCCGATACCGACCAACTCTCCTCTGAACTGTGATTTGCCGGATGAGCATGCATTTGATGCAATTGGCGGTGGAAGCACACGATGGGAACTCTATTTTGATGGAGCGTCCTCCATAAAGAAACAGAAACAGGGTAGCCCGATCATCAAATCGGGGATAGGCCTTATCTTTGCAACTCCACAAGGAGGAATAATGCGCTTCGCCTTCTCCTTAACGGAGTCAAGGACAAACAATGAAGCCGAATACGAAGCTCTGATAGCAGGCCTCGAAATCGCCATCAACATGGGAATTGAAGACCTCCTCATATACGGAGATTCTCAGCTGGTCATTAGCCAAGTAAATGGTGACTACCAAACGTGCAAACCAGAATTGGTGAAGTACGGCGAAAAGGTGCAACAACTGTTGGCCCAGATCCCCTTCTATATTCTAGAGAACATACCGCGCGCAGAGAACAGCAAAGCAGACGCATTGGCCAAACTCGCTAAAGAACTGGCCGACGAGAACCTCGATGACGTCAGAATCATAGTACAAAGCCGTCGAGTGCTCGCCCCGGCAGAAATACCTCCGGAATTATATAAAGAAAAGGGAGCGATTGAGCAAGCGACCCTACAAATAAATGACCGTGAGAAGGCTGAGGACTGGAGGGAAGTCTTCATAGACTACTTTAAGTCCCACCGAATGCCCGAAGAAGCGTCCTCAAGACATCAGCTTATGAAACGAGCTCTATCCTTCGCTTTCGTCAACGATACCCTGTACAAAAGATCGTTTGATTTTCTATGGCTGAGATGCTTGGGACCTGACGAAGCAGAAAGAGTCGTTCAAGAAGTTCACGACGGGCTTTGCGGTTCTCATCAAGCGGGCCCAAAGATGAAGTTAAAAATTAAACGGATGGGTTACTACTGGCCCACGATGATCCAGGACTGCCTCGAGTATGCGAAGCAATGCCACTCATGCCAGATCCATGGAGACTTCATCCACCAACATCCGAATCCACTACACCCAACGGTGGCCAGCTGGCCATTCGAGATGTGGGGGACTGACATAGTCGGCCCCATTGAGCCAGCATCATCCCGGGGACACCGCTTTATCCTGGCGACAACTGATTACTTCTCCAAATGGGCAGAAGCAGTACCACTGAAGGAAGTGAAGACGGAGAATATCCTCCATTTCTTCAAGACGCAAGTCATCTATCGGTTCGGAACTCCACGACGGATTATCTCCGATAATGGGCCGGCCTACCGAAGCCATAAGATCAGCCGCTTCGCACAGCAGCACAATATAGACTGGAGATATTCTTCAGTTTACAACCCACGAGCTAACGGTCTAGCCGAGACTTTCAATAAGACCTTGACGAAGATCATAAAAAAGACCGTCTCCAGGAATAAGAGGGACTGGCACGAAAGGCTGCAAGAAGCCCTTTGGGCTTATCGAACTACATTCAAGACGGCCACGAACACAACACCGTACGCATTGGTATTTGGGACGGAAGCAGTTCTCCCCCTTGAGATAGAGTTACCCTCTCTACGAGTAGCAGTCCACCACGAGCTGACGAACGAAGAAAATGCTCACCTTCAGCTTGAGGAGCTTGACGCCCTCGATGAAACCCGGCTCATAGCGCAACAACATCTAGAAGCCTACAAAGCAAAGATGACGCGCTCTTACGAAAGATTGACCAGGCCGAGGACATTCCGCCCAGGCGAACTCGTACTAGTGGTCAAAAGACCTATGATCCCCAATCGCGCCAAGCGGGGAAAATTTGAGCCAAACTATGAAGGCCCGTACATCATAGACAAGGTCTACCAGGGTGGAGCCTACCTACTCATGGACATGCACGGTGAAAGGCCTTTCAGGCCAGTAAACGGCCGCTTCTTGAAGAAATACCATGCTTAATAAGCTGCAGCCTAGGTCAATGATGGATGACGACGACTATGTCCGCTCGCTATCTTCCTAAGCTCAGACTTTACAAGCAGCAGCCGGCCTTCCTATATCGACGGACCGAAACGTCCTTAAACTATCGTCGGACCGAAACGTCCTTAAACTATCGACGGACCGAAACGTCCTTAAACTATCGTCGGACCGAAACGTCCTTAAACTATCGTCGGACCGAAACGTCCTTAAACTAACAGCGGACCGAAACGTCCTTAAACTATCGACGGACCGAAACGTCCCTAAACTACCACCGCAACGTCCTTAGGTTGACGAGATGGATAAATAAAAAAAAATGATAAAAAAAAAATAAAAAAAAAAAAAAAACGGTATGTCCATAAGCAAAATGGGCACGGATGAAAACCCGAAAGGGCTCCGTGAGTAAAAACAGCAGGACTACCGGCGAGTGTTTGTGAAAACCCGAAAGGGCGCAACCTCGTTAAAGGACACTTACAGAGTCCTCTCGACCCTGTAAGGAGAAACCACCTGCGTGAGATCCTTACGACTCACAAAGGAGCAGCACACTTAGGGATCCTCACGATTCCTGAGGAGAAAATACACTTACGAGATCCTCACGACTCGTAAGGAGAATTCTCTTATGGGACCCTCACGGCTCATGAGATTTGAAAGTCTTAAGTTACAGAAACCTGAACCTGTTCTTAAGCAAATCCCCCACAACCTCCGATATTGCCCTACAAGAGGCTCAATACTGACCCTTGTATACAATCCACGGGCGCGAATAAACATTTCCCCAGCAAAGTCCAACCCTTGTAGGTCCTCTCGACCCATAAGGAGAAAACCCTCTTGTAGGATCCTTACGACTTACAGAGGAACATACACTTAGGAATCCTCACGATCCCTAAGGAGAAAATACACCTGCAAGATCCTCACGACTTGTAGGGAGAAATACCTTTGTAAGACCCTTACGGCTCATGAAGTCAAAAGCCTTAGTCGACAGGACCTTAACCCTGTTTGCTAAGCCACCTTTGTTCAACATCGATAGAGGCAAATGATGATTCGCTCCTGGCAACATCCCAGTTGCAGCGATGCTGATGCCGAAATCGGTGTCCAAAATCCGAGCTTGCGGCGAAAAAGCTAGCAAGCCACACATGCCTACGAAATAGCCGAAATGATGGGGCAACTTGCAATAAAAAGCAGCAAGTAAAAATGTATGCATGAAAAATAGCCGAAATGATGGGGCAACTCGCAATAAAAAAAGCAGCGAGTAAAAATAAAACAAATAGCCGAAATGATTGGGCACCGCGAAAAATAGCCGAAATGATTGGGCAATCGCGACCTTCGCGATATAAAAAGCTGAAATGATAGAGCATCGCGGAAAGAATAAAAGAAATGATGGAAAAATGAAACCTTTTTGCCCTACAGGTAGTACTACAACAATCCCTGTACACAATCCAGGGGCGCAAACAAAGAAGGAGTCGTACTCCTTCCCCCAGGTTTCACCAAAGAAGAAGAAGCCAAATCTCGACGGGCCAAAGGAGACCTGGAGATCGTCTCAACACTCGTCTCGTAACAACGGACATGACTTCAAACAAAACAGAGCAGCGGCAGCTCCCAGTTCCATGGCTCGGTGGTATACATATCGCCAACAGTCAAACCTCCATTCCGTGAAATGCGGATACAATCGACAAACTTCCTGGTTACGTGGAACGCGGATAACGTCACTCTTTGGCCCCGTGGAAAACGTCCAGAGCGGATCCTGGTCCTCGCAGAGCATGGCAGTGAACCCGTGCGAAGCATCCAGAGCGGAGCCTAGTCCTCGCCTAACGCGGCAGTGAACCCGTGTGAAGCATCTAGTGCAAACTTCCTGGTTACGTGGAACGCGGATAACGTCACTCTTTGACCCCGTGGAAAACGTCCAGAGCGGATCCTGGTCCTCGCAGAGCATGGCAGTGAACCCGTGCGAAGCATCCAGAGCGGAGCCTAGTCCTCGCCTAACGCGGCAGTGAACCCGTGTGAAGCATCTAGTGCAAACTTCCTGGTTACGTGGAACGCGGATAACGTCACTCTTTGACCCCGTGGAAAACGTCCAGAGCGGATCCTGGTCCTCGCAGAGCATGGCAGTGAACCCGTGCGAAGCATCCAGAGCGGAGCCTAGTCCTCGCCTAACGCGGCAGTGAACCCGTGTGAAGCATCTAGTGCAAACTTCCTGGTTACGTGGAACGCGGATAACGTCACTCTTTGACCCCGTGGAAAACGTCCAGAGCGGATCCTGGTCCTCGCAGAGCATGGCAGTGAACCCGTGCGAAGCATCCAGAGCGGAGCCTAGTCCTCGCCTAACGCGGCAGTGAACCCGTGTGAAGCATCTAGTGCAAACTTCCTGGTTACGTGGAACGCGGATAACGTCACTCTTTGACCCCGTGGAAAACGTCCAGAGCGGATCCTGGTCCTCGCAGAGCATGGCAGTGAACCCGTGCGAAGCATCCAGAGCGGAGCCTAGTCCTCGCCTAACGCGGCAGTGAACCCGTGTGAAGCATCTAGTGCAAACTTCCTGGTTACGTGGAACGCGGATAACGTCACTCTTTGACCCCGTGGAAAACGTCCAGAGCGGATCCTGGTCCTCGCAGAGCATGGCAGTGAACCCGTGCGAAGCATCCAGAGCGGAGCCTAGTCCTCGCCTAACGCGGCAGTGAACCCGTGTGAAGCATCTAGTGCAAACTTCCTGGTTACGTGGAACGCGGATAACGTCACTCTTTGACCCCGTGGAAAACGTCCAGAGCGGATCCTGGTCCTCGCAGAGCATGGCAGTGAACCCGTGCGAAGCATCCAGAGCGGAGCCTAGTCCTCGCCTAACGCGGCAGTGAACCCGTGTGAAGCATCTAGTGCAAACTTCCTGGTTACGTGGAACGCGGATAACGTCACTCTTTGACCCCGTGGAAAACGTCCAGAGCCGATCCTGGTCCTCGCAGAGCATGGCAGTGAACCCGTGCGAAGCATCCAGAGCGGAGCCTAGTCCTCGCCTAACGCGGCAGTGAACCCGTGTGAAGCATCTAGTGCAAACTTCCTGGTTACGTGGAACGCGGATAACGTCACTCTTTGACCCCGTGGAAAACGTCCAGAGCGGATCCTGGTCCTCGCAGAGCATGGCAGTGAACCCGTGCGAAGCATCCAGAGCGGAGCCTAGTCCTCGCCTAACGCGGCAGTGAACCCGTGTGAAGCATCTAGTGCAAACTTCCTGGTTACGTGGAACGCGGATAACGTCACTCTTTGACCCCGTGGAAAACGTCCAGAGCGGATCCTGGTCCTCGCAGAGCATGGCAGTGAACCCGTGCGAAGCATCCAGAGCGGAGCCTAGTCCTCGCCTAACGCGGCAGTGAACCCGTGTGAAGCATCTAGTGCAAACTTCCTGGTTACGTGGAACGCGGATAACGTCACTCTTTGACCCCGTGGAAAACGTCCAGAGCGGATCCTGGTCCTCGCAGAGCATGGCAGTGAACCCGTGCGAAGCATCCAGAGCGGAGCCTAGTCCTCGCCTAACGCGGCAGTGAACCCGTGTGAAGCATCTAGTGCAAACTTCCTGGTTACGTGGAACGCGGATAACGTCACTCTTTGACCCCGTGGAAAACGTCCAGAGCGGATCCTGGTCCTCGCAGAGCATGGCAGTGAACCCGTGCGAAGCATCCAGAGCGGAGCCTAGTCCTCGCCTAACGCGGCAGTGAACCCGTGTGAAGCATCTAGTGCAAACTTCCTGGTTACGTGGAACGCGGATAACGTCACTCTTTGACCCCGTGGAAAACGTCCAGAGCGGATCCTGGTCCTCGCAGAGCATGGCAGTGAACCCGTGCAAAGCATCCAGAGCGGAGCCTAGTCCTCGCCTAACGCGGCAGTGAACCCGTGTGAAGCATCTAGTGCAAACTTCCTGGTTACGTGGAACGCGGATAACGTCACTCTTTGACCCCATGGAAAACGTCCAGAGCGGATCCTGGTCCTCGCAGAGCATGGCAGTGAACCCGTGCGAAGCATCCAGAGCGGAGCCTAGTCCTCGCCTAACGCGGCAGTGAACCCGTGTGAAGCATCTAGTGCAAACTTCCTGGTTACGTGGAACGCGGATAACGTCACTCTTTGACCCCGTGGAAAACGTCCAGAGCGGATCCTGGTCCTCGCAGAGCATGGCAGTGAACCCGTGCGAAGCATCCAGAGCGGAGCCTAGTCCTCGCCTAACGCGGCAGTGAACCCGTGTGAAGCATCTAGTGCAAACTTCCTGGTCACGTGGAACGCGGATAACGTCATTCTTTGACCCCGTGAAAAACGTCCAGAGCGGAGCCTGGTCCTCGCCAAGCACGGCAGTGAACCCGTGTGAAGCATCCATAGCAAACACCGGACTGTGGAGTCCTTAAAATCCACGGACTATGACGTCCTTAACCTCGACCGTGATGTCTTAAAACTAACGATCAACCCCCCCGATTCCCTACGGATTTCGCCTTGGTTTAAGGGTACATCTCTTCACTCCTTTGATACCTGGCGTTGTAATTCCTCAACGTTTTCAAAGAGGTGACGGGTCCCTGCAACCAAACACCGGACTGTGGAGTCCTTAAATCCATGGACTATGAGGTCCTTAACCTTGACCGCGATGTCTTAAAACTAACAGCGGACTGTGGAGTCCTTAAATCCACGGACTATGAGGTCCTTAACCTTGACCGCGACGTCTTTAAACTACGATACCTTGAGAGATCCCTAACCCCGTGAAACACGGAAAAAGGTGATCACACCTGGCACTTGCAGGCCCTCACGACCTGTAAGGAAGAAAAACTCTCTTGTGAGATCCTTACGACCCTCAAGGGAAAACCCGCTTAAGGATCCTCACGATCTTTAAGAAGAACTCACACCTATGGGATCCTCTCGACCGGTAGGGAGAAAAACTCTTTACGAAACCCTCATGGCTCGTAAAAAGCAAAAGTCTCAGGAAGCAGATCCTAACCCTGAATCCTAAGCCACGGCTGTGCAAGGAGATCAAGATAGAATATCCGCAGAATGCGTTCAATGAAAAGGGGACACATCACTGAGAGGAAAATTGTATCTTTTATTCATAAACCAAAATGGATGCAAAATACAATTCAAAGCAAAAAAGGGCAGATACTCTTATTCATGAGTATGTACAAAAAAAAGGGGGTTCTACACTAACGAAAAAGATCACCAAACACAGGATCAACGGCACAGGGGTTGATGAAGCAAAGGACAAGATTCTCCATCTCTCTCTCCGCTTTCTCCAGCACATCGAAACGACGATTCTCGCGAGGAGTCGCTCCCCATCGGTTGGTGCCATGTTCGTCCGCGAATGCAAACATAATAGCTCGCCGGGCCTTTATCTCGCTCAGCAGATGAATTGAGCAGTCCTTCAGAGCTTGAGTAATCAAGCATGCTTCATGAAAACCCTCGAGCTTTTCTTCCGCCGCATCAAGCATCGCCAGGGTCATCTCTGCCGGGTGAGGAGGAATGTCGGCAAGCACGGCCATGAGGATCATCCGGAGCCAGAGGGAACCCATCGGGAGGGGAGACCCTCTACGGATCGAGAGCTCGTGCATGGCCGAGTCACATTCGTTGTCAGAAAGGAGGGGGTCCACCAACCGAGCAGAAAAGCGGGGGATCATCTCCTCAAGAGGAACTTCCCACGGCTGTCGACGAGCATGAGGGCGATTACAAGCCATGGCACCCGTTTCTCCCTCAAGAAAAAAAAATATATATATATATGATATGAATCTCTCTGTGAAAGGAAAAGAAGGCTGTAGCCTCATATATAATAAAGTGCATTAAGTGCTGTGCGCAGAAAATCTTGCATGGCGAAATTATTTTCAAGGCCTAAAAAAGGAAAGGCACCGAAAATCAAGGAGATGTAATTATTTCCAAGACCCTTTCTCTGCACTGAAAATACGGCATGGAAAATTTTGTGAACAGCCACATCAAGGGATCCCACGTGCGGAACACGTGAGGCCTAAACCTGACGTTCAGTTAAAAGGAAAATATGGAGTGATACCCTGCATGATAAAAAGCATAAACAGCAATAGTAGCAAAATAATAAAATCTCAGAGAAAAAGCGTGCAAACATACAAGGATACAACAAAACTTGTCATTCAGACTTCAAGAAGGCAATACAAAATAAAAAGAAAAAAAACTTTTACAATGGTAAGGCTTCAGACGCGGGGCACGGGTTGAGAAACTCGGAATTGACTTTATTCAAGATCTTCCAAGCATTTCGAACCTCCCGAGTATGCTTTCTCTCACGGTCACAGGCATCGGGGTCCCCACGGATGTCCTCTTCCCTCCGGTAGGCGCCCAGTATGGCTGATTGCTGAAAAATCTGATGAAGGAGATCAATGAGATCATCCCGTCTTCTCTTTGAGATCAAGCCCATAAGGTACACCGAATGCACCTTATCCTCGGCAATGTCCAAGTCCCCGAGCGGTATGCCGGCGCAAAAGAGAGGAAGTGCCTCCCGGATCGCCAGCACGATTAGCCTCAGAAGAGAAGAGCGACGGGGGAGGAGCCTATGGTTGTACTCGTCGAAACGGCTCATGATTTCGGCACACTGAGCGTCGGTGAACTCCTGGTTCTGACCGCGGCCCAGCGCACGAATGTTCCCGTAGGAGATGATCTCGTCAAGTCTATACAGATGGGCATCCATGGTACCTAAGATAAAAGTCAAGAGATTCATTACAAAGCCACCATTTCACTAATTGCAGAAGAACAGCCTTGGGCCAAGAGACCCCAGGAAGCCTCTGTGTGAAGAAATCGAGTTCTTCGTTGGAATTAAATTCCTTGTTAAGAAAAGGGAATTAAATTCCCAAAAACATTTTAATGGAATTAAAGTCCATGGAGTTGAAACGCTGTCATCATCTCCCCGAAGATCACCTAAACCCTTAAAAGATCTACAGTTCGAAAGTTAGGTGGTTTCCTGTTCTTATGGAAAAACTTGAGGAAAAATGGGTTCTTTATGAAACCCTTAATACGGATTTAAAATCCAAAGAGTTCTTTTAAAGACGAAGGCGCTTTGGCCGTTCAACATTATTACCTGAGGAAAAGGGATCCGTCAACAGAGTTAAACTCTGGGAAATGTCTGAGACAGAGAACTAAGCTCTGAAAGCGAGAATTAAATTCTCAACGAAAAAGCTCTCAGAAGAAGAAGATGAACAAAGTGAAGGCTCCTATGAAGAGACAGCGGTATTTATAGAAGACAATGAAAACGCTTCGTCTCCCCAGATCCCTAGAGGAATCCAACGGTCACAAGAGGTGACAGCGTTGCACTCACGTGCAGACACGTGAGAACAACGCTGTGGGGGCATTTGTTTCCTGATTTAAAATCAGGAAGCTTCTGTGAAAAGCTTCAGAAGAGGGTCACGTGCTTACACGTGACTAGCGGTCACGTGTTCGCACGTGACACCTGAACGCATCATTCAAGCAAGTTCAGTCTCCTGACTAAGTCGAAGAAAAGGGGGCTTCAGGAAGGGTCACGTGCTCCCACGTGATCAAGGTCACGTGTCGGCACGTGACATTTAAATTCAAGCAGCAAAGGCGCACATTGGTTCCCTGATCAAGTCAAGGAAAAGAGCTTCAGAAAAGGTCACGTGCTCTCACGTGACCAGAGTCATGTGTTGACACGTAACGTTCAAGACAGCAGACCCGTTCTCCCGTTGAACCAAAGAAAGAGAGTTCAAACAAGGGTCACGTGCTCACACGTGACCAGGGGGTCACGTGGTAGCACGTGATGTTTAAGCAGCAATCAGAAGACGCAGCGCAGAAGGCTCATTCCAAAGGGGGTCACGTGTCTACACGTGACCATGGATCACGTGGTCACACGTGACCGGCTTTCAAAGCCCATATTTTTTTAACGACAGAATTAAATTCTGAAGGAAATTCGAATCTTTCCAAAGGAAAGTAATTATTTGGGACCAATCAAATTAAAGATTCAGAGATGATTAAATATCATCTATCTATGGAAAATCCCGGGTTTGGAAAGATTTCCCCTTTAAATCTAACCAAAATAGCAAGGGAGAATCTCTGGATTTAAAATCCAATGGTGAATAAAATTCACCTAATCATCCAACGGCCCAAAATGAATGATGAATGCAAATCAAATATCAATGAAGATTCGTCAAAAACTGATTGATTCGGCTGCTTCTCCTATAAATAGGAGCCAAAAGACACAGAGAAATATATACATACGGAGAGAAGAAAAGAGAAAAGGAGAAGAGCTTTGATACTTGAAAAAGACTCAGATCTTCTGCAAAAAACCCTAGGTAAGAAAGGGAAAGCCTTTTGGAAAGAAAAAGAATTTAATTCTCAACAGAGTTTAACTCTGAGGCATAAAACGAGAGAGCATATCTCCTCCCTCTTTGATAGAGGATCTGCAAAGTGCACATCTCCCCTTAAGGTTGAGAATTTAATTCTCAATGGGTCGAGATCCTGCCATGCAGATCCAAAACATAGAGAAGGAATGCAAGTATGAGAATTTAATTCTCACAGAACTATAGGAATTTAATTCCTCCAAAATAAAGTTAGGGTTCGACCCTGTATTATGGGAATTTAATTCCTTCAAAACAAAAAGAAACAGGGTTGAACCCTAATCAAGAACATAGTTTTGTCGAAACAGTGGGAATTTAATTCCTTTAATCATAATCCTCAGAAAAGGGGAGTTTAATTCCTTAAAAGCTTTTAGGGTTTAACCCTATTCGGTTCTTCGCATAAACAAGGAATTTAATTCCCACAGAAAACTCAGATTTAAACTCTGTTCCAGAATATAAGCCTTCAAAAGGAAATAGGAATTTAATTCCTCTGAAATTAAAAGTTCGAGGAATTTAATTCCTGAAAGAGGAGCAACAGATCCTCCAAAAACAGCATTGAGGCAGGGTCACGTGTCACCACGTGACCCCCCCCAAAAGCCCTACAGAAAGCCCCTTTGAGGCAGCACCCCACGTGACACACGTGACTTTCAGCAGGAGCCTTAACACATAGGCATTTGAATGCCCGTCACGTTCTAACACGTGACGCTATCAAAGACACAGTAATTTCGGCAGAATCATTGAAGGGAAGGCATTCTCACGTGGGGCCACGTGACCGTTCTTGGTGTAGTGTTTGACACTAAGTTAAAACTCTCGAATCCAGTATTGAAGTGCTATCGGGCCTTAGTGTTCAACACTAATTAAAGAATTTTGTTCGTAGTGTTCAATATTAATTGTTTTAATATTCGGCACTAATTTAAGATCCCCATTGCCAGTGTTTAACACTGAGCTGTTTTAGTGCTTATGATCATTTCAAGGCCTTGTTGCTGGTGTTTAACACCAATTATTCTTCTAGTGTTAAACACTAACTTGTCAAACTCATTCCCAGTGTTCAACACTGATTGCTTTGAAGTGTTTAACACTAGTCTATAGCCCAATTGGCTAAAGGGATGGAGGCAAAGCTTCTCCCTCGATGGACTCACAAGGAATCAATATTCCAGACATGATGGGACTTAGCCCAAGCTGGCCATAAGTCCTCAATTCGTGACTAATTGGGCCAATGGGCTCATAACATGATTAATCAGTCCTGACCTCAAATTGGGCCAGGGGCTGTTCAAGCCACTCCGGTTCTAGGGTACATCTCTTCACTCCTTTGATACTTGGCATTGTAATCCCTCAATGTCTTCAAAGAGGTGACGGGTCCCGACGACCACCCATGATATGGACTGTGGGGTCCTTAAACTCATACAAATTCCTGGTCACGTGGAATACGGATAATGTCACTCTTTGACCCCGTGGGAAACGTCCAGAGCGGATCCTGGTCCTCGCAGAGCACGGCAGTGAACCCGTGTGAAGCATCCAGAGCGGAGCCTGGTCCTCGCTAAGCACGGCAGTGAACCCGTGTGAAGCATCCAGAGCACATACCGGACTGTGGGGTCCTTAAACCCATGGACTACGACGTCCTTAACCTTGACCGAGATGTCTTAAAACTAACAACGGACCGCAATGTCCTTAAACTACCCACGGACCGCAATGTCCTTAAACTACCCACGGACCGCGATGTCCCTAAAACTAGAACAATAGAGCCCTTTCTTATGCTCTTTTGTTGGACCTAAACGGCCCCGTCTAAGTTGATCTTAGCCTTGGAGATGGTTAACGCGTCCTTAGACCCTCAAACATACTGGACTACGAATCCCCCGAATTAACTCCGGCTCAAGGGTACATCTCTGAACTCCTCTGGCATCTGTCGTTGTAATCCTTCAACGTCGTCAGAGAGGTGATGGGTCCCGACAGCCATACAGACGATGGACCACTATGTCCCTAAACTGGAACATTAGAGTCCAAACACTCTTTTGTCGGATCTAAACGATCCCGTTAAGTTGATCTTAGTCACAAAGTTAGACTAACGTATCCTTAACAAACGTTTGAGTTGATCTTAGCCTCGAGTAGGGCTGACGTATCCTCAAACCAAACCCCCCCCAAACCCAAAGTTAAGATAATGCGGATTTGGACTAGTCCACGCCCTACGGGCGACGACATAACTCAGTCTCCGTAAACAATCCACGGGCAATAAAACAAACACCCACGACACGAAGTGACCATCTGGAGAAGGAGAAAGTTGTTACCGCAATGCGGTAGCGTAATTAACTGCAGGGGCTTGCGCCTGCAGGGAAGAGCGTCCCCACAATCAAAAACCCCTCAAACGAGGGGGAATCTGACGAAGTCTGCTACATCGGTCGCATCCGTTTAAACCTTCGATATATGGTGCCATAAATCAACTTGGCATCTTCGGAGAGGTGGACGGATAGCACCAATTAGCATCTGCCCCGAACCTAACGCCCCAGACGTCCCGACGTCCCGGCCGCCGTTCGGAGGGGAACATGGAGATCATACCCTGGACCCAAATACTCAGAAGGCGAAACCAAAGAAGACAATGATTGCAGCAATTCAAGCGGAGGAAGGATCAAAGCCAGAAGTAGTTCGAGAGTTCGACGATGTGTTTCCTGACGATATATCAGGTTTGCCTCCCGATCGAGCTCTTCTATTCAGCATTGATTTAGTACCAGGAGCACAACCAGTGATCAAAGTAACTTATCGATTAAGCCCGAAAGGTTTGAAGGAAGTCCGAACTCAGTTGGACGAATTATTGGCGAAAGGATGGATTCGTCCCAGCACGTCAAGTTGGGGATCACCAGTACTACTTGTGAAGAAGAAGGAAGGTTCATACAGAACGTGCATCGATTATAGAGCCTTGAACAAATTCACGATAAAGAACAAGTATCCGCTACTACGTATCGATGATTTATTCGATCAGCTAAGTGGATCTTGTGTTTTCTCCAAATTAGATCTTCGTTCAGGTTATCATCGAATGAAGGTCAAGGAATCTGATATTCACAAAATGGCTTTTAGAACTCGTTATGGACATTACGAATTTCTTGTGATGCCATTTGGAGTGACTAATGCTCCAGAAATATTTATGAACCTGATGAATCAAGTTTTCCGGGAGTACTTAGACAGATTTGTTGTCATCTTTATCGACGGCATCCTGATGTATTCTAAGAGTCGGAAAGAACACACCGAACACCTACGAATTGTCCTGGAAACGCTATGACAACATCAACTCTACGCCAAGTATAGCAAGTGCAAATTTTAGCTAGATCGAGTTGGTTTTCTCGGACATATTGTATCGGGCGAAAAAATCTCTATGGATCCAGCGAAAGTAGCAGTAGTAAGCGAGTGGCCGACACCGAAGTCAGTGAAGGACATTCGATGTTTCTTGGGTCTAGCTGGATATTACAGAAGATTCATTGAAGGATTCTCGAAGATCGCGACACCCCTGACCAAGCTTACACGTAAAGATGAAGAATTCGTGTGGTCAGAAGCATGTGAACAAGCTTTCGAAGAACTCAAGTCAAAGTTGACGTCAGCACCTATTCTCGTGATACTGGATCAAACTGAAGGTTTTGAAGTATACTGTGATGCATCCGGTAAGGGATTATGATGTGTTCTACATCAGCACGGAAGAGTTGTAGCTTATGCTTCAAGACAACTGAAGATTTATGAGCGCAATTATCCGACGCATGATTTGGAGTTGGCTGCCGTAATCTTTGCTCTCAAGATTGTGCGCCATTATCTTCTTGGTGAACGAGTGAACATATACACAGATCACAAGAGTCTGAAATATGTGTTTACTCAGAAGGAGCTTAATATGCGACAGAGACGATGGTTAGAACTCATGGAAGAGTTTGACATCAACCTGCAATATCACCCAGAGAAGGTGAATGTGGTACCTGATGCCTTTAGTCGCCATCCATTAGCAATGAATCTCACCGCCCAGTGGAAGCTTCAACGGGAATTGTATCAGATAGAGATTGAAGTAGTCATGCCAGATAACGTTTCAAGCTTGATGAATTTACAAGTTCAATCTACTATTGTCAATCAAATCAAAGCAGCTCAAGAAAATGATGCGAAGTTGCAAAAGATCAGCGAACAAGTAGAGAATGGACTCAGAACAGACTTCATCATCCATGAAGACGGATCTTTAAGATACGGCAGCAAATTATGTGTACCAAAAGGTTCTGTTCGGGAAGAGTTAGTGAAAGAATCTCATAGCTCTCCCTACTCGGTACACCCTGAAGGTACAAATATGTACAAAGATCTGCGTCAAAATTACTGGTGGCATGGAATGAAGCGTGAAGTAGCCAGAAGCGTCGCAAAATGCTTGGTGTATCAGCAAGTAAAGGCTGAACATCACAGGACTACTGGATTACTTCAACCGTTACCGATCCCAGAATGGAAGTGGCAACACATCACAATGGATTTTGTGACTGCTCTTCCTCGCAGCACGAAAGGTAACGATGCGGTATGGGTTATTGTAGATCGACTCACAAAGTCGGCATACTTCATCCCATTTCGAGTTGGCCAATCAACTGAGATATTAGCAAAGAAGTACATGGAGGTAAGAATCTACTTAAGATTTAAACTCTTCATAATGTACTATCTCTGATACCCATGAACTCATACAGGAAATTGTGAGACTTCATGGAGTACCGGTCTGCATTGTCTCCGATCGTGACACCAGGTTTCGATCGCAATTTTGGCAGAGTCTGCAAGCGAGCTTGGGAACAAGTCTGAACTTCAACACGGCTTATCATCCATAAACTGATGGTCAGTCTGAACGAACTATTCAGATCTTGGAGGATATGCTTAGAGCGTGTATGCTAGACTTCGGAGGATCGTGGGAAGATCACCTACATCTTGTGGAGTTTTTATACAACAACAGCTACCAAGAAAGTATTGGAATGGCACCTTTTGCAGCGCTCTATGGAAGGAAGTGTTGATCGCCATTAAGTTCGGACGACATCGGAGATAAGGAACTTCTTAGACCTGAATTGATAGTAGCAACCGTAGATGTGGTACGCACTATCAAAGAAAAGATGCGTATAGCCCAAGATCGATAGAAGTACTGGGCTGATGCAAAGCGCCGTCATTTGGAGTTCCAGCTAAGAGATCACGTATTCTTAAAGATATCTCCGAACCGTGGAGTGATTCGATTTGGAAGACGGGGTAAGCTAAGTCCGAGATATATTGGACCGTTTGACATACTCGAACGAGTCGGTGAAGTGGCTTATCGCTTGGCACTTCCACCTTTATTGGAAGGAGTGCACAATGTGTTCCATATATCCCAAATCAGAAGGTATGTGAGTGACCCCAGTCATATTCTCGATCATTCCGAGCTCACCGAATAGCCCGACTTGTCTTGTGAGTAACAACCTGTAGAGATCCTGGATAGAAAAGTGAAGTCACTTCGGAACAAGGAAGTCAACTTGGTTCGAGTGATGTGGAGAAAAGACACTCTAGGAGAATCGACATGGAAAAGAGAAGATGAGATGCGTGCAAGATATCCTCACTTATTTGTAAACTAGTCTTTAAAATAAATTGTAAATTTTCGAGGACGAAATTTTTGTAAGGGGGGTAAACTGTAACAACTCTAATTCTTGTGTACATAAAATTGATTTAAAGTTAATGTATACTTGGGGTATTTACATTTCCTGTGAGTACTTTAAGTATTTAATCTACTTTTGAACAGCAAGAAGAAGATTGTAGCTCATTGGTAAGACCTTGCACTGCTGAACCAAAACACCAGAGTTCAAATCCCATCAGTCATATTATCTTTTTAATTTGATTTCTTTTAATCTTTTTAGAAGCCCAAGAGTCTACACATGCATAACCCGTAAAACCAAGAGTCACACATAAAACAAACGGGTCCACGAGATAGACCAAGCGACAAGGGACGCGTGGTATGGAGACTCGGGCCTGTTCCCCTACGAACGGCGGCCGAGACATTAGGACGTCTTGCCTGAGATTCGGGGCAGATGCTATTTGGTTTTATCCGTCCACCTCTTCGAAGATGCCAAGTTGATTTATGGCACCGTGTATCGGAGGTTTAGACGGATGCGGCCGATGTAGCAGACTTCGTCGGATTCCTCCTCGCTTGAGGGGTTTTTGATTGTGGGGACGCTCTTCCCTGCAGGCGCAAGCCCTTGCAGTTAATTACGCTACCGCATCGCGGTAACAACTTTCTCCTTCTCCAGAATTTCACTTCGTGTCGTGGGTGTTTGTTTTGTTTGTGGTTGCCCGTGGATTGTATACGGAGACTATTTATTTTGTCGCCCGTAGGACGTGGATTAGTCCAAATCCGTATTTACTTAGATTTGGGTTTTGGGTTTTGGTTTAAGGATACGTTAGCCGTATTTAGGCCAAGACCGACTTAAACGTTTGTTAAGGATGCGTTAGTCTGATTTGAGACTAAGATCAACTTAACGGGATCGTCTGGATCCGACAAAAGAGCATTTGGGGGCTCTATTGTTCCAGTTTAGGGACGTAGTGGTCCATAGGTAGTTTAAGGACATTGCGGTCCATTGCCAGTTTAGGGACATGGGGGTCCATATTCCAGTTTAGGGACGTGGTGGTCCATCGCCAGTTTAGGGACGTGGTGGTCCATCATTAGTTTAAGGACGTTTCGGTCCAACATTCCCATTTTGGGGTAAATATTAGTTTAAGGACGTTTCGGTCCACGAGTTTAAGGACCCCGCAGTCCGTATTGATGTGTGGTCGTCGGGACCCGTCACCTCTCTGACATCGTTGAAGGATTACAACGATAATTTCAGAGGAGTTCGGAGATGTACCCTCGAACCGGATATAAATTGATTTAGGGAGCAGCCGTGCTCAGTCAATTTAATTTGAGGACTTATGTCCATGATTGGGCTAAGTCCAGTTGAAAAATATTCAACGCTTTTATTTATTTTTGGTCTATTAGACCTGTGTCGGGGCTTTGCCCACAGTTAAATAATGCATTGCATTACTTTTTATTTTTGTTTGGGCTCTGCCCATAAAGGATGCAGAGCATCAATTTGTTTTGGGCTCTGCTCATTTATAAATGATGCAGAGCATCAACTTTACTTGGGCTCTGCCCTTTATAAATGATGCAGAGCATCAATTTTATTTGGGCTCTGCCCTTTTATTGCTTTGCAATTTGTTTTGGCCTGCTAGGTCTTTTTGACTTGGACCTGGCCCTTTAGCAAAAGAAATGCATTGCATTTGTCAGGCGTTTTGCGCCAATCAAATAGCGCAACCGCTTATGGTGAGGACACGTGTCATGCAAGCGCAGTGCGCTGCGCCATTGACACATGGCGCGCTCTGATGAGTTGCGCCAGTTTCAGAGAGTAAGGCTCTATTTCAAAGCGCATAGCGCAAATGGTTCAGATGTTGACACGTGGCGCTCTCATGTGGCTTGCGCCAACCCAAGAGCGCAACAGCGCAGTTCTGCAAGTGTAAGGCACTATTAACTTGAGAATCTTTTAGATTCAGAACCAATGGTTCATAAAAAGAAGTGCAAAGCACTGTTTGTTTTCTTGATCTAATTTAGATCAAAGAAAACAAGTTCTTCTTGTTTTTCTTATCTCGGGGAACCAATGGTTCATAGAAAAGTGCAAAGCACTTATTATTATTTATTTTTCTTTTCATTAGAGATCCTTGATCTTGTTCTCAGATCAATGATCTGTTCATAAGAGAATTTTCTCTTTTTCTAAAGGTTTTACCCTTTTTGTTCTTGAGGAATTCTCTCCAATTCTTCAGAGTTCTCTCTGTTTGATTTCTCCCAAAATGTTTCCTCCTCTTTGAATTGAGGTCTAGGGTCCTTTTTATAGTGCCCATAAATTAGTTAAAGAGATCTTTCTCTGAGTGATTTCGGGAATTTTCCCCACCGTTGGATCTTTGATCCAAGGGCTTCTGTTTTACAGAAGAAAATCTTCTTGTTTTAACAAGAACAGAAATATTTCTTTAAAATCTTAATTCTGTTTGGCGCAAATGCCCCAGCGCGTGACACGTGTCACGCAGCGCACAGCGCAGCGCAACTGTGCTTGCGCAACTGTGCTGCCACGTGTTGCGCAGCGCAACTGCGCTTGCGCAACTGCGCTGACACATGTCGCGCAGCGTAGAGCGCAAGTCAGCTGAAGCGTTGCTTCTTTAATTTTTATTGTAACTTTCAGAACAGAGCCTTGCTCTGATTGGGGGAAACAGGAGCGTTGCTTTGTTTCCCTCCTTGGAATTTGAACAGAGCTTTGCTCTGATTGGGGTAAACAAATGCCCCCCCCCACCGTTGCGCTTACCTGGCCTCCAAACGTGAGCGCAGCGGTAGCAGAATTCCAACTGTCGCGCCATCCCTTGGAAATTGAAACGGCACTTCAATGCCTATAAATAGGACGTTTGGTCTCTTAGATGATTTTCATCTCTTCATAAGAATTTTGTTCAGAGCCCTGCTCTTTTGTTTAAGCATTCTTAAAGGTTCAAGCTCCAGAGAATTTTAGGTAAAAAATTAATTTGGATTGAATTAAATCAATTTTAAGAGCTTTGCTCTCAATAGATCCCTGATCTAAAGAAGACCCATTTAGGTTTTCACTTAGCAGAGCTTTGCTCTAATGGGGATCTAAAGAGAACTAAGGAGAATCCTATTAGGGTTCCATTAACAGAGCTCTGCTCTTTAAAAGATTTTCTTTGTACTTTCTCATTTCATTAATGGAGCTTTTCTCCTCCCAAATCATACAAAAGAACTCTTATGAGTTTTTCATTGATCTTGGAGCTTTATTCCTCGGTGCATTATATCGTTTTGCTTAATCAGTCTTTTTGATAATTTTGTTGATTTTCTTTCATAGAAACAATGGACGCCCACATGTACAATCTTGACGAGATCATCTCTTACGGGGACATCCGCCGACTTGGCCGTTCTCAAAATCGAGAGTTCACAAACGCGGAGTGTGCTGAAATCATGAGCCGCTTCAACGCATATAACGGTCCACTGCTTCCCCGACGTTCCTCCCTCCTGAAACTTATCGTGGGAGCCATCTGGGATGCGCTTCCCCTATTCTGTTCCGGTGTGCCACTTAGGGCGTTGGATGCCGCCGAGGATAAGGTGCACTCGGTGTACTTGATGAACTTTATCTCGAAGAGACGGCGAGACAGTCTTGTCGATCTCTTGCACAAGGTCTTTCAACAGTCTGCTATACTCGCTGCTTATCGGAGGGTGGAAGACATCAGGGGGACCCTGACGCTTGTGCTCGCGAAAGAAAGCACACCAGGATGGTCCACGAGGCTTGGAAAGTCATAGATAGGGTCAATTCCTCAATCCATGTCCTGGGTTTGAGGTTATCCCTTTGTAAACATTTTAATAATGTTATTATCTATTTCTCTGTGATTGTAAGAACCCCTTTTTATGATATGAATAGAAAATTTCCATTTCAGCTTGTCTTATCCCTTGTTCTGAATCTTTTGCACATGCATGAATGAGTGTGTCTCGAACGCTTGATCAAATGTAAATCGAATGTTCTTCCTGTCACTTCCTTCTTTCTTTTATTGTGCGTGTGCTGTCTTAATAAACAGGGTCGATAGATAATAGAGTAAGCATCTAGATTTCTCCAAGAGATAGCGATGGCTTAGGCCGCAGGTTCAAATCTGCCACCTAAGACTTTTCAACTCTATGAGCCGTGAGGGTCTCATAGAGACTTTTCTCCCTACGGATCGAGAGGATCTCATAGGTGGATTTTCTCCTTAGGAATCGTGAGGATTCCTAAGTGTGTTTTCTCTTATAAGTCGTAAGGATCCTATAAGAGAATTTTTCCCTCTTACGAGTCGAGAGGAACCGTAAGCGGTTGTTTCCCTCCTTGTCGAGTTTCGAGTTTGGAGAGTGAGACCCGTGGATAGTGTGCAAGAGACCATTTTGGGCCAACTTGCAGGGTCCTAGTGCTTAGGAAACAGGCTCCTTTTATGCCTATTGCCTAAGGCTTTATCTCACGAGTCGAGCCGCATCGAAAATTTCTCGCAAAGACATCAATTTCTTCACAAGTCGAGACGAATCGAGCATTTCTCGCAAGAATATCCTAACGTCACAGTTAACCTCTGCTATTTATGAAAGAAGTCTGTTAGGGTCTGTGGTACTTAGGGTTTTGGCCGTCGTACCGTCGCATAAGCTGATATATTCCTCGATAGGCAATCGTGCTGTTCGAGTAGCCCTGCGACTGCCGTGTCTCTGATCCCTTCGGGGGCTGGACAAGACGTCTTCAAGCAATCTTCCTAGGTAGTTTGACCGTCGGAAGAGCAAGCGTTAGGAATTTGCCATGCCGCTTTTTACTTGAGGTTAGGCTCATTTTGGCGAGCCCCGATGAGTCATAACCACTCCGCGCTGGTGTGGGATGATCTCCGATAGTCTTTCAAGTTTTATGTGAGTTGCCGTCAAGACCCTGAAGCTAGGAATTTGGCATTTGCTTCATTTGCTGGCATCGCGTCTGCTGTATCGAGACGAATGTCGTGGCGGGAACTAGGGATTTTGCCGTGGCTCCATTTGTTTGATTGTCGCGTCTGAACCCTGCTGGAGGAAGAACTCTGGAGTGACATCTCGTCTGCTGTATCGAGACGAACGTCGTAGTTGTCTTTAGGTTGCTGGTGAACCGTTGAGGTTTAGAACTAGGGATTTTGCCGTGGCTCCATTTGTTTGATGATGTTGCATCAGCTGTGTCGAGACGAACGTCGGGATGACATCTCGTCTGCTGTATCGAGACGAACATCGTGGTGGAGCTGGGATTTTGCCGTTACTCCGTTTGTTTGATTGTCGCGTCTGAACCATGCTGGAGGAAGAACGCTGGAGTGACATCTCGTCTGCTGTATCGAGACGAACGTCGTAGTTGTCTATAGGTTGCTGGTGAACCGTCGAGGTTTGGAACTAGGGATTTTGTCGTGGTTCCATTTGTTTGATGATGTTGCGTCTGCTGTGTCGATACGAATGTTGGGGTGACATCTCGTCTGCTGTATCGAGATGAACGTCGCGGTGGAGCTGGGATTTTGCCGTTACTCCGCTTGTTTGATTGTCGCGTCTGAACCATGTTGGAGGAAGAACGCTGGAGTGACGTCTCGTCTGCTGTATCGAGACGAACGTCGTAGTGGAGCTGGTTATTTGCCATCACCCTGCTTTGCTGACCATGGGGTCTTTTGTTGACGTTGTATCTGCATCTTGGTGGACTTCGAAGGAACACCTTTGTTGACATCTCGTCAGTTGTATCGGGACGATTGTCGAAATGAAGCTGGTTTCTAGGTTGTCTGTGAACCGTCGAGATTTGGCTTCGCTTTTTTATGGAGCATGTTGGGAAGGTATGGTTCCCTCTTTGTTTGTGCCCATGAATTGTATACAGGGATCGATGTGATCTAACCTGTAGGGAAGAAGTTTCATTCATTTTTTTTATTATTTTATTTCCGCGATGCTCTATCATTTCAGCTTTTATATCGCGAAGGTCGCGATTACCCAATCATTTCGGCTATCTTTCGCGGTGCCCAATCATTTCGGCTATTTAGTTTATTTTTACTCGCTGCTTTTTATTGCGAGTTGCCCAATCATTTCGGCTATTTATTTTATTTTTACTCGCTGCTTTTTATTGCGAGTTGCTCAATCATTTCGGCTATTTATTTTATTTTTACTCGCTGCTTTTTATTACGAGTGTGGAACTTGAAATCTGATGCCAATCTTAGCATCTGCATCGATACAACTGGAATATTTGCAGGAGCGAATCATCATTTGCTATGAAACGACTTGGAATTTGATACCGGCTTAGGCATCAGTATCGCTACAACTGGGATATTGCCAGGAGCGAATCATCATTTGCCTCTGTCGATGTCGAACAAAGGTGGCTTAGTGAACAGGGTTGGGATCTAGTCGACTAAGGCTTTTGACTTCATGAGCCGTAAGGGTCTCACAAAGGTGTTTCTCCCTACAAGTCGTGAGGATCCTGTAGGTGTATTTTCTCCTTGGGAATCATGAGGATTCCTAAGTGTGTGTTCCTCTGTAAGTCGTAAGGATCCTACAAAAGGGTTTTCTCCTTGTAAATTGAGAGGACCTACAAGGGTTGTTTGTCACGTGTACATATCCCCAATCACGGATGAAACTTGGTTAGGGAAATGTTTATTCGCGCCTGTGGATTGTATACAAGGGTCAGCGTTGGGCCACTTGTAGGGCAGAATCGAAGGTTGCAGAGTTTGCTTAAGTACAGGTTTAGATATCTGTGACTTAAGACTTTCAAATCTTATGAGCCGTGAGGGTCCCATAAGAGAGTTCTCCTTACGAGTCGTGAGGATCTCGCAAGCGTATTTTCTCCTTAGGAATCGTGAAGATCCCTAAGTGTGTTGCTTCCTTGTGAGTCGTAAGGATCTCACGCGGGTGGTTTCTCCTTACAAGGTCGAGAGGACCATGTAAGTGTCTTTTAACGAGATTGCGCCCTTTCGGGTTTTCACAAACACTCGCCGGTAGCCTTGCTGTTTTTATTCACGGAGCCCTTTCGGGTTTTCATCCGTGCTCATTTTGCTTATGGACATACCGTTTTCTTTTCTTTCTTTCTTTTTTCTTTCACTTTTTTTTATTCTAACGAACTTGCGCCCTTTCGGGTTTTCACAAGACTCGCCGGTAGCCCTGCTGTTTTTACTCACGGAGCCCTTTCGGGTTTTCATCCGTGCCCATTTTTCTTATGGACATACCGTTTTTTTTGTTTTTTTATACCACGCCAGCCTGAGGATGCCGCGGGTTGATAGTAGTTCAACGACGTTTCGGTCATTTGCAAGTTTTAGGACATTGCGGTCCGTCGTTAGTTTAAGGACGTTGCGGTCCGTCGTTACTGTTAGTTGTATGTATGCCCTAGAGGCCAGTATTGTACAGATGATGTATATTATATTGGATGCTTGGACATATATAGAGATGACTTTCTTGCTCGATATGATAGTATGCTATCTGGTTACTCTTTATCTTAACATGTACACTGGTCTCTTTATACTGTCTTATAGTTACATGTTGGTAAAGCCCTTAGGATGTGTACTTGACTACCTGGACTATGATGCAGATCATACTAGTGGGGACATGGTAGTCCATAAGTACATCCTTCAAGGTTCCTAGTCGTGGGTGTATCGAGACGGGGCATCGATATACCAGAGTAGACTAGCGTATACGCTTCTCGACCCATGTGATGGGCGATGGATGATCCCATATCCATTGGTGTTTGACATCAGAGATGGTATACGGGTGCTCAGTGGAGACTGGGTACACTGGACGGACTCGCCGAGAACTCCCAGATGGTATTATACCTCACGTCAGATGGCAGTTCTCAGGTGACACTTGTACAGGTTAGTCTGTAGACCCGAGATCGTCATAGAGTCTTGTGTGATTCCCACTGTGCTTTGATCTCCACCTTACCACGTCCATAAGGGCGTGCAAAACGGTGGTCTTTGGGCACAGTCCCGAGTCACATGGAGGCAATGAGCGATAGGAGGGGTTTCGTCTCTCCCGGTATTGGGGGTTGATGTTGCGCTGTGCTCGATTGGCCGTAACAGGGAAGTCCCTGGCCAGGGCTGATCAAAGATTTGCTGGTAAGTGTTACCAGTAGTTTCTCGACCCGTTATGAGCCTCACATTGGCATGACTTATCGGGTTATTAGGGTCTGACGTTTACCACCCCTAGACTTGATATGCGACAAATCAGACGAAGAGACCGGACTGTATGGTAAGTGTTACTGGTCGGATTCACAGGAGTGTGAGCGGGCTAGCTCGTCGATCTTCTGATCGCTCAATACCCGGGTGGCCGTTACGTTTAGCAGACCGCTTGCGGCTTGTGGGTGCTTGATATGATCATCATCTGCTACCGGCGTATTGACGAGTCTTTAGAGTCCTACACAGAGGTTTCCTAGCTCAAGCGAAACGAAATAGGAGTGCATATGAGATATGTGCGGGACCGAGAATAATGCGTGTATGTGATACCGTATTTGATTCTCGCAATTAATGTTTCGATTGGTTGTATGAGATATGACCTAGTTATCGAATCATTGATTCGATAAATCGATGCATTGAATACTAGTCGGTTATGTGCGACATGACGGGATCATTGAATCAAGTGTTGATTTAATGATTTAATGTATAATTATATATTTGATATATTACTTTGCATTAACTAGTATTGGTTCACTTTAAACGGATTTTTCTCACTTGATGTGCACATTGTATATGTGATATGTTTTGTGTACACTTGAATGTATCATGTTTGATGATGCATGTTGTTTTGGCTTTGTGTATAGAATGCAACCATGGTTATGCAAGTGGTTAGGGTTTATATTTTATTCACTTATTATTTTATCCATTTATTATTTATTTAAATGGATTTATCAAAACAAAATGGTTTCATCTTATCATGAAGAGTGGTGAAGCTTCATGAAGCTTTTACTAATGATGCCATTTTGTCTCCTTGCTTAACCCTAACCACTCCCACTAACCATGGTCTATTCTCTACACTTGACCATGGTTAGAAGATGATAAGAATTGATTTATTATTCATTTTACATACAACTCATCATAAGAATTCTATCATCTTCTTCTTCTTCTTCAAGTGAGAAACCTAGATGCCATTAATGGCAACTTGAGATCTAGTGAGAGAAATCCAAATCTAAAGTGAACCCACCTCCTATTTCTTCATCCTCTACCTCTTGCCAAGTGGTTTTGGGTGTTTTCTTCACAAGTTTCACTACTTGGTGAAGTCGAAGCTTGAACTAGTGCAACCTCGACGTAGATCGTCTTTGACACGAAGCCGACGACCTAGCTCGCCCGTTTCTCCGATGAAACCGACGATTGGGTTCGGGATTCATGAAGGACAGCGAGAGGACACCCATGTGGAGCTAAGGAAGTGGAAATCCGGATCTACAAAGGTTGTAGCTCTCTTCCTTTATTTAAGTAGTTAACTAAGTTTTCATTTCGCCTAAAGATCTAGTCTAAGATCCGTAGTCTAGGGTTTCTCGGCACCATTTTTTTTAAATTGGCATGTTCGATGCCTTGTGAGACCTTCCTAGAGTGCCTAGGAACCTTTCACTGGTATCAGAGCCTAGCTAGAGCCTTAGGCGAAGTCCCGACGACGTTTGAAACCCGATCGAACAGAAACCCAAAACGCTAAAATGCTCTCTGGACTTTTTCTAAAAATTCGGATTTTTGTCAATTAAAAATATGCAGAAAATCAAGCAGGGTGTTATGTGAATTACTGTGAAATACGAGGTCCTGAATCAACTTTTCCACCGCGGAAGCGCGGCACATGCTAGGCATGTGCGTCGGTTCCGCGGCCGTACTGTTCCTTTGTGTGATGTTTTCTGCACAGTAACTCATATAATTCAATGCTGTGTTTTCTGGGACATTTTTATTGTGACTCTACAGAAGAGTATTCTGGGGTACTATTGGGAATCAGTGTTTCGACCGGATTATCAAATTTCGTCTTTTGTGGTTTTTCCGGATAATTTTTAGAATATGTTAAAAAGTTCGACCGGATATAAATACCCAATTTTTCCCCTGTCGGGAAATTTCCAAGTGTTGGATTTTTCCGTAGTTTAACGACGTTCTAAGTAGTGCAAGTAACGCGATGGACCCTCTAGAAGACAACAAACCTTAACTCGATTATGTGACCGTCTTGAACTGCCCTTTGAACCTTCGGGTATGGGGCAGTACGGCGTGCCACATGTGAGGCGTTGGCTTGACCCTTCTACGGCTGGACCGTCGGTACTGAGGCACGAACTGAATGTTGTTAGACTTATTTCATGAGTTGGACTGTATCGGGAAAACTTGGGTATTCGACTGTTCGATCGGAAAGTTTAACATTTTCTGTTTATCTGGAATGTGATACAATAATTGGAATTCACAAACAGTTATGTGATAACTGAATGAATGTTATAAATTTAGCAGTTTAGTCCCATATGATATTGAAAAGAGTTTTCGATAATGAGACTAAAATGCGGGATTTATATCTGTTAGGCATGTGATGTCTAAGTATTTCATTTAATTAGGCATGCGATGTCTAAAGAAGTTGCGGATTCCAATCGTTGTAGTTTTACACTTTCTTTTCTGTGACCGTAAGTGTAGTATGTTCATATCGCCGGTTTCATTGCTATATGTCAAAGACAATTGGGGTATGCATACTTACTTACGTTGATGACATGTGATGTTATGTGTTGCTGGATATGTTATATTGGATCGTCGTGTTCGAATAGCCGGGGGTTTTTATGTGAGATGAGTGTCTTTCATTTTCATTCATGTAAAAACTTGTATGTAATATTCTTTTATTTGGGGCACTTCCAGGTAGCGGAAGTTGTCACCCTTTGTATATTATTTACTTTTCCGCATTAGGATAGACCCAAGGAGGGGAGCACAAGTAACCGGGTTCTGGGGTCCAGTGGGAGACCAACTCGAGGAGTCGAGTCCGGGTCTCTTAACCCTAGAATTGGCAGGGTTGCTTGCCGCTCTCGTAGGGGTCTAGGGGTATGGGATTGGCTATTCATCACGACCGTGGAATCCGTGTTTTATACTGGCTCGTATTGAAAACACGGACGTCCTAGTATATCCAATATTTCATATGTTTATTCTGCTGCGATATCTGTGTTGTGACTCTGTGATGGATATAGTATATATGATATATTATATAGACATTACTTATGTTTTACACCCGCGCTAGCCCTGCCCTGCTCTGTCGTTAGTTACCTAACCTAACGGTGCACGAGGGGACATCGAGGCGAATGCGGATGGCATAAGTGTACGTCATATCTATCTGTGATGTTTAGGTATTTAAATGATGGGACTTCATTAATGTGATTAATAAAAGATAAGAAACCTTAGATGTTGTGGAATCGAATTTTAAAATAAAACAGGTAGCTACAGTTCTTGCTTTGCACAGCGGTATATACGATATACCCCGCACCTTATTCGATGAGGAAAGGACCGAGATCCCTTCACCGGGAGTGACTCCTTTAGCAATAACTGGCAGATGCTACACACTCGGTTTGTTTTTGACTGCTTTTGGGTTTTTTCTTTGCACAGCGATATATATGATATATCCCGCACCTCATTCGACGAGGAAAGGACCGAGATCCCTTCACCGGGAGTGACTCCTTTAGCAAAACTGGAAAAGCCTCAAAATCACTCCATTTCAAAACTCCATTTGATTCTACAACGATATCAAGTTCATTACGCAATAGGTTTTCAGAAAAACCTGCCGTAGCCCTCCGTCATTTCAGATTAGAACTGTTTAGTATTCGTGCTGCGTTTGTTGTCCTTTGTCAAGGCGTAGTGTACGGTAGCTGAATAGTGCTTATCTGCTTATGCATGTGATGCAGATTGTTTCAGGGTAGTCGTACGACCTTGTTGGCCTTTGTCAAGGGTCGTGCGGGTGGGTTTGATTCAATCAAGAAATGACGGGTTGAACTTGACTAGCATCCTGTGATTTGTTGGCCTTTGTCAAGGTCATAGGACACTAGGGGCAAAATATTATCGGGAATTTCAAGTGTTGAAATTTGCAATGAGATTGCATACCTTCTATGAGATAGTTGGATCCCGATACCCACTGCGAGTAAGAGTTACTCCTGGGAGAGTTTTACACATTGCAATTAGCTGATCAAGTAGGTGTCTAGAAAGGTGTCAACGGGGTTACGCCTCTGAGAAAACGATGTTTACATTAATTAGGTTCGTGCGAAAGCACGGGGGACCTCCCTCAAAGTACCGACACTGGCCTGGCTGAAAGATTGGCGAACTTGTAGTGTGTAATTCATCCCGGCTAGTCTTTCCTTTTAGGATTTGGAGGAAGATTTGATAAAAAGCAGTGGGAGCCATCCTGATTAGATAAGATAATAACCAATCTGATCTTGCACGAGCATACGCTAAAGTGTTTTCTTCTCTCTCTCTCCAGGTAGCGACCAGTTCATGCCTTAATCAAGATAATAATATGGATGTATTGACCGAACCCGCATGTTATACTGTGCTGGGGAACGTTGGTTCCGTTCTTTCTTATAAGAGTTATAGGAATGAACAGGATATAGGGGAATGCCAGGATTCCCATACCACCCGAATGAAGAAAGTACATGTTGATGCATTTTCTTCGGGTGTGTTCGTTACTGAGAACTGTTTCTCCATTTGCTCTACGTCCTGGGTATTGGATACCGGGTCAGGATCCCATATATGTAATCAGTTACATGGGCTAAGGAAAGGTAGAGAACTTGGAGAAGGTGATAAAGACATAAGAGTAGGAAATGGTGCAATTGTTGCAGCCAAGACTGTCGGGGAATATCACCTTGTATTACCAACTGGTATTACATTGGTTCTGAACGAATGCTATTACATGCCGAACCTGATATGCAACATTATATCGGTTTCTTTATTAAGTAAAGAGGGATATAATTTTGTATTACAGGACAATGTTATGAACATTTTCCATAACCAAAAGTTGGTTGGATCAGGCACGTTGTGCAATGGCATTTATGTTCTAAATCAATCAACAGTTCTGAGCATAACAAACACACACAAGAGGAAGAGTTCTGAACTCAACGAATCCTTCTTGTGGCATTGTAGACTGGGCCACATCAATGCGACACGACTAGCTAAGTTGCATAAAGATGGATATTTAAATCCGTTTGAATTTTCATCTTATGACACTTGCTAGTCATGTCTCAAAGGCAAGATAACCAAAACTCCGTTTACGGGACACGGAGAAAGAGTTACCGAACTCTTGGGACTTATACATAGTGATGTATGCGGTCCCATGTCTACACATGCCAGGGATGGTTCTTCATACTTCATTACATTCACTGACGATCTCTCTAGGTTCGGGTATGTGTTCCTGATGAAACACAAATCAGAAGCTTTTGAGAAATTTAGGGAATATAAGCAAGAAGTTGAGAACCAAACCGGAAAAAGTATTAAAATCCTACGATCTGATCGAGGAGGAGAATACTTAAGCAATGAATTCCTGGACTTCCTAAAAGAGAATGGGATTCTCTCTCAGCTGACTCCTCCATATACACCACAGCACAACGGTGTATCAGAAAGGAGGAACCGCACCCTATTAGATATGGTGCGCTCTATGATGAGCACAGCTGAGTTACCTATTTCCTTCTGGAGTTATGCGCTGGAGACAGCAGCATACCTATTGAATCAAGTTCCATCTAAATCTGTACCTACCACACCATATGAGATATGGAGTGGGAAGAGACCATGTCTTAAACGAGATAAGATATGGGGTTGCCCGGCCTATGTCAAAAGGCAAAATCCGGACAAACTCGAGGCACGGTCAGTTCTATGCAAGTTTGTGGGATATCCCAAACATTCACATGGATATCTTTTCTACCATACAGAGGAACAAAAAGTGATTGTTTCTCGACATGCCACCTTTTTGGAAAAGGAATTTCTTGCAAAGGAAATTAGTGGCGATAAGGTAGAACTGGAAGAAATTCCGGCTACACAAACTCAAACTGAAGATTTAGTGGAACCAGAGGATTCAGTAGCTCCCGACGAACCTCAGCCTCTCCGCCGATCTAGTAGGGTTCCTCGCCAACCTGAGAGATACTACGGTTTTCTCATAGATGGTGGGAGCGAGGATTGCATCATGGAGGATGATGACCCAACTAGCTTCGAGCAGGCCATCACGAGTAGGGACTCAGTGAAATGGCTGGATGCTATGCGGTCTGAGATGGATTCCATGTACACCAACAAAGTATGGACTTTGGAAGTTGCTCCTGAAGGGGTAAAACCCTTTGGGAGCAAGTGGATCTTCAAGAAGAAACTTGGTGTAGATGGGAAAGTGGAGACTTTCAAAGCTAGACTAGTAGAAAAGGGTTTTCGTCAAAGACCAGGTGTGGACTATGACGAGACCTTTTCTCCAGTAGCTATGCTTAAATCCATCCGGATCATGCTTGCCATCGCTACTTATCATGATTACGAAATCTGGCAAATGGATGTTAAGACCGCCTTTCTAAATGGTGATTTAGAAGAGTGCGTGTACATGACTCAGCCAGAGGGCTTCGTAGACAGTGGGAGCAGCGGAAAGGTGTGCAAGCTGCTTAAATCCATTTATGGATTAAAGCAAGCATCGCGGAGTTGGAACATCTGCTTTGACGTCGTTATCAAAGAGTTTGATTTCGTCAAAAATCCAGATGAACCTTGTATCTACAAGAAGGTGGCAGAGAGTAAGGTTGTCTTCCTCGTATTGTACGTGGACATACTCTTGATAGGAAATGATATTCCTATGCTGCAATCGGTCAAGCTCTTCTTATCACAAAGATTCTCAATGAAAGATCTTGGTGATGCCTCCTGCATATTGGGGATCAGGATCTATAGAGATAGATCCAAACGGATTTTGGGATTGTCCCAATCCAGGTACATTGACACCATACTAAAGAGGTTTAGTATGGAAGAGTCCAAGCGTGGGAACTTACCCACGATCTCTGGAGTCACTCTCTCCAAAGAGATGTCTCCCAAGACTGATTTGGAGAGAGCTCGCATGCAAGGGATACCCTATGCTTCGGCAGTAGGCTCTATCATGTATGCGATGCTATGTACCAGACCCGATATAGCATACTCACTAAGTATAGTGAGCAGGTATCAAGCTGATCCTGGAGAGAGTCACTGGATAGCTGTGAAGAGCATTCTCAAGTACTTGCGAAGGACTAGAGATATGTTCTTGGTGTATGGTAACGGAGAACTCCAAGTGGAGTCCTTTACCGATTCGAGCTTCCAGAGTGATAAGGACGACTCTAAGTCGCAGTCGGGCTTTGTCTTTACCCTTTACGGAGGGGCGGTTAGCTGGAAGAGTTCCAAGCAGGAAACCGTGGCAGACTCGACGATGGAGGCTGAATACATCGCTGCCAACGATGCTGCCAAAGAGGCTGTCTGGATCAAGAAGTTCATTACTGAACTTGGAGTGGTTCCATCCATTGAGCATCCAATACCTTTGTATTGCGATAACAATGGAGCAGTGGCTTTGGCCAAGGAACCCAGGTCCCATCAGCGATCTAGGCATATTCTGAGGCGGTATCACCTGATCCGGGAGATAGTTGATCGCCGGGAGATCGAGGTCAGGAGAGTTGACACGAAGAAAAACACGGCGGATCCACTCACGAAGGCCATTCCCCAGATACAGTTTGAGAGACTCTTCGGGATGCTCGGTATGCGATACTACAGCAGCTGGCCCTAGTGCAAGTGGGAGATTGTTAGTTGTATGTATGCCCTAGAGGCCAGTATTGTACAGATGATGTATATTATATTGGATGCTTGGACATATATAGAGATGACTTTCTTGCTCGATATGATAGTATGCTATCTGGTTACTCTTTATCTTAACATGTACACTAGTCTCTTTATACTGTCTTATAGTTACATGTTGGTAAAGCCCTTAGGATGTGTACTTGACTACCTGGACTATGATGCAGATCATACTAGTGGGGACATGGTAGTCCATAAGTACATCCTTCAAGGTCCCTAGTCGTGGGTGTATCGAGACGGGGCATCGATATACCAGAGTAGACTAGCGTATACGCTTCTCGACCCATGTGATGGGCGATGGATGATCCTATATCCATTGGTGTTTGACATCAGAGATGGTATGCGGGTGCTCAGTGGAGACTGGGTACACTGGACGGACTCGCCGAGAACTCCCAGATGGTATTATACCTCACGTCAGATGGCAGTTCTCAGGTGACACTTGTACAGGTTAGTCTGTAGACCCGAGATCGTCATAGAGTCTTGTGTGATTCCCACTGTGCTTTGATCTCCACCTTACCACGTCCATAAGGGCGTGCAAAACGGTGGTCTTTGGGCACAGTCCCGAGTCACATGGAGGCAATAAGCGATAGGAGGGGTTTCGTCTCTCCCGGTATTGGGGGTTGATGTTGCGCTGTGCTCGATTGGCCGTAACAGGGAAGTCCCTGGCCAGGGCTGATCAGAGATTTGCTGGTAAGTGTTACCAGTAGTTTCTTGACCCGTTATGAGCCTCACATCGGCACGACTTATCGGGTTATTGGGGTCTGACGTTTACCACCCCTAGACTTGATATGCGACAAATCAGACGAAGAGACCGGACTGTATGGTAAGTGTTACTGGTCGGATTCGTAGGAGTGTGAGCGGGCTAGCTCGTCGATCTTCTGATCGCTCAATACCCGGGTGGCCGTTACGTTTAGCAGACCGCTTGCGGCTTGTGGGTGCTTGATATGATCATCATCTGCTACCGGCGTATTGACGAGTCTTTAGAGTCCTACACAGAGGTTTCCTAGCTCAAGCGAAACGAAATAGGAGTGCATATGAGATATGTGCGGGACCGAGAATAATGCGTGTATGTGATACTGTATTTGATTCTCGCGATTAATGTTTCGATTGGTTGTATGAGGTATGACCTAGTTATCGAATCATTGATTCGATAAATCGATGCATTGAATACTAGTCGGTTATGTGCGACATGACCGGATCATTGAATCAAGTGTTGATTTAATGATTTAATGTATAATTATATATTTGATATATTACTTTGCATTAACTAGTATTGGTTCACTTTAAACGGATTTTTCTCACTTGATGTGCACATTGTATATGTGATATGTTTTGTGTACACTTGAATGTATCATGTTTGATGATGCATGTTGTTTTGGCTTTGTGTATAGAATGCAACCATGGTTATGCAAGTGGTTAGGGTTTATATTTTATTCACTTATTATTTTATCCATTTATTATTTATTTAAATGGATTTATCAAAACAAAATGGTTTCATCTTATCATGAAGAGTGGTGAAGCTTCATGAAGCTTTTACTAATGATGCCATTTTGTCTCCTTGCTTAACCCTAACCACTCCCACTAACCATGGTCTATTCTCTACACTTGACCATGGTTAGAAGATGATAAAAATTGATTTATTATTCATTTTACATACAACTCATCATAAGAATTCTATCATCTTCTTCTTCTTCTTCAAGTGAGAAACCTAGATGCCATTAATGGCAACTTGAGATCTAGTGAGAGAAATCCAAATCTAAAGTGAACCCACCTCCTATTTCTTCATCCTCTACCTCTTGCCAAGTGGTTTTGGGTGTTTTCTTCACAAGTTTCACTACTTGGTGAAGTCGAAGCTTGAACTAGTGCAACCTCGACGTAGATCGTCTTTGACACGAAGCCGACGACCTAGCTCGCCCGTTTCTCCGATGAAACCGACGATTGGGTTCGGGATTCATGAAGGACAGCGAGAGGACACCCATGTGGAGCTAAGGAAGTGGAAATCCGGATCTACAAAGGTTGTAGCTCTCTTCTTTTAGTTAAGTAGTTAACTAAGTTTTCATTTCGCCTAAAGATCTAGTCTAAGATCCGTAGTCTAGGGTTTCTCGGCACCATTTTTTTTAAATTGGCATGTTCGATGCCTTGTGAGACCTTACTAGAGTGCCTAGGAACCTTTCAGTTACCACATTTGAGGTGAATCTCTAGTTTACTGACTTTTCGGTCTATGGGGCTTTCTCTACGACTGAGCATGATGCCCCCGGCGTATCCATCTTTCTCAGAGCGTGCGGTTGTGGTGGGCTCATCTTCCAGTTTTCGGAAATGACGAACTTGCCCTGTTGGTATTGGTCTTCAACCCAGTTCTTGAAGACGTAACAGTTTTCGATCTGATGTCCTAATACTTGGTGGTAAGGGCAGTAATTAGAACTGTTGACATCATCCAGTTGTAGTTGGTGTTTCGGCTCCGGTAGAGTGATAAGCCTGTTATGCACTGCCACTTCGAACAACCTCCTTGTTTCATCCTGAAGAAATGAGTAAGGACGTCTTAGCCTCCTCGAGGGATATGCGTGGACGCATATTGTTTTGACGAACAACCGGTCCAAGGCCACTCGACTGTTGTTGAGTGTTGGCGACGAAGGTCATTTCCCCTTTTCCTTTATCATTTTTGCTCGATCCTTTGTTTGCGGGGCCGAGATTTTTTTCGAGTAGCGGGCGATTGCACGGCTGAATGTTCTCGCAATTCCTTAATTCTTTCATTTTTGAAACAGATCCCTTGAGGAGAGGGTTGAGGGCAACTTCTTCGTCAGAGTCGCTTCCAAAGGTGATAATTTGCGATCCCTTGGAGTCGGCTATGTGACAGTCGTCGGCGGCTCTTTTACGCTCATCTATCGCATTTTTCCGATGTCTACGAGCTCCACCTTTTGTCCTGTTGAAGCGTTGCTTTTGAGCAACATATCCTTGCCACCAACACTTAAAGGAGTCGCAGTCTTCGGTAGGATGTATGATCTTCTGATGATATAAACAGAAGTTAGGATGCATCTCTACTCTACCGAGAGTATTCTTTTCAGAGGGCGGTAGCTTCATTCCTGCTGACAGGGCTTTAGCGAACCTTTTTCTCGTCTTGAATTTGTTTTTATCCGCAGCGGATGGCTTTTGATTTGATGGAAGTGCTTCGACTCTTTGGTCTAGTAGTCGGCGTTTGGCTCCTTCCGGTATGGTAATCTCACGCTCTTGATCAGCTTTAACTTTCAGACGAATCTCATTCAGGAAGGCATCGATCAACTCGTCTGATGGCCGCGGGATTTCTGATTCAGGGTCCGCCCTCGGTTTCTCGGCGCAAGGAGCCTCTTTATCATCTGCCAATGAGTGGGAGATCACATGACAAGTTGCCCCCGGCGCGTCCGTTTTCTTTGGAGTATGCGGTTGTGGTGGGTTTACCTTCCACTTTTCAGACAGCGCAAACTTGCCTTGTAGGTACTGATCCTCGATCCATCCCTTGAAGACGAAAAAATCCTCGATCGGGTGACTTACCGTTTGGTGGTAAGGGTAGTAATCGGAATTATTGAGATCGCCTGGCTGTAACGGACGTTTTGGATTCGGCAGATTGATGAGTCTGCTGCGCACTGCCAGTTCGAACAGTCTTCTTGTTTTATTCTGAAGAAACGAATAAGGACGTCCTAATCTCTCCTCAAGGGACGGGCGTGGATGCGCGTTATTTTGGCAAACGACCGGCTTCGAGTTGCTCGGATGCTGTTGAGCATTGGCGATGACGATCACTTTCCCTTTTCCTTTCTCATTTCGAGAGTCTGGTTTTGGAGGAGACAGCCCATGACCCATCTGGTCCATTTGGACTAATTTGTCGATCAAGTCCTGGAAGGTGGTCGGCCTGAAGAACATCATGAATTGTGAGATGGTCGCTTGCGGATCAAGAGTGCCCACGAACATGCCTACCGCAGGTGCCTCTTCTATGCGTTGTTCGCCTTTCGACCATAGGTTCCGCCATCGTGTTGCGTATTGGACCCATGTTTCGCCGGGCCTTATCCTGGCATTTATCATTGCTGTTATCGGGGTGCGTCCATTAGCACTCGCGAATCTTTGCGTAAACAGTAGCTCCATCTCCGCAAATATTTTGACAGAGTCGTTAGGTAGCTCCGAATACCATTCAAAGGCTGTTTCTGCTAAGCTGCCAACGAATTGGCGAAGCAACAATTTGTCATCGCCTCCAGTATTGCCACACAAAGCCCTGAATTGAGCGACGTGTTGCTGCGGATTCCCTGCCCCTTTATATATATGGAATTTAGGGATCGTGTATCCCGGCGGGTAACTGATTTGGTCATACCGGCTTGGATAGGGTCGTCCGGTTCTAATAGTTTGCCCAGCCGCTTCACTCGCCTGATGAGCTCGTATTTGCTGAGCTATATAGTCATCAAGCGCGGCCTTGGAAATGGTTTCTTCCTTGGCTGCTGAAAGATCCGGAAGAGGATCAAATGTTTCCCCTCCGTCATTTCCGACAATGACTGGAGGGTCTTCAGCTGGAGGGTCCGGCTGTAACATCATCCCTACCATGTCTTGGAAGAGGAGTGTCATTTGTTTTATGTTAGCCGCTTGTTCTGCGGCTTCTCTGTCCTTCTTCTCGAGGGTTCTACGTAAGAAGTCAGCATTAGTTTCTTGTTCGTGACGCTGCTCTGATGATACTTCTGAACTTTCTTTCGGTTCGGTAAGTGCATCCATCACAGTCATCATTTCTGAAGCTTCTGTTGCTTCTCCTGGGCTTTCGTCACAGATCGGGTGAGTGGTCGGTGACCCATCGAAGCACGGCTTTCCTCATTTCCGGAAGCCATATAAACGGTGTGCACCACCATGCCCCCAGACTTGGGGCATTTGTGTTCGGTGTCTTTGCGATTTGCCAAAGACACAGGGGCTTTTTGCGGCCTCCTTTTTTGAGTGATTGGAGTTGAGGGGGCCGTTGTAGTGGGTACCCAAGTAGCTTTTGCTTTTTGTGGTTTGACAGAGTAATCCTTCTCCTGCCGCACCTTCGTCTTTTTCTGTCGGCGGGGATAGTTTTTATCAATCACCGACTCTTGGACCTGTCGCCAGACTTTGTAAATTTTAGAGGACAACCATTGAGGGGGCTGCTCTAGCTTTTTTTCTGGAGCATTCTCCACAGGTGAAGGAGTTTGTTTCAACACCGCAGTAGGAGAGTTTCTTCGCACCGTGTTCAGCAATTCAAAGCTGTTCCCGGTTGGAACAGCAGCATCGATCCTCACCGTTGGAGCTGGCGGAGTTACCCCAGAGGGGGAGTTGCCCCCAGCCTTCCTCACTCGGCGCCAGTGGCGTCGTCGAACGTGTCTTGCGGATGGAGTCACCTCCGTTGTTGGATAAGCTTCTTCATGCCCCCTGCTCTGGGTAGGGGAAGCAGCTTTGAGGACCTCGCCTAGAGCAGCAACCGGAATGGCCAGCCTTGTAAAAACTGACTTCTCGGAAGGAGGAGCCTTTCCAATGATTTCGTCCGTTTAAGTCGGGATGGCTATCCGCTTTGGGATGGCAGCTTCGGGTATGGCAGGTTTGCGGACGTTCTGGCCCAGTTTGTTGAAAACTGAGGTATTGAAACTGGGCGACCCGTTGAGAGGGGTCGCGACAGTGGTAAGTCGATCAAAGACCGGCTTCTTTGGAGCTTCTTGCAATGTCATTGGGGCATTGAAGCTCATCAGTGGGAGCATAGTCCCGAAGAATAATCCAGCGGTGGCCTGAGTTACCTGCTCCACTGGCATCTTGAAAAGGGAGGCCGCTTGGGGCCCATAAGTTACCCCTCTAGCGAGGACGGAGCGAGAGTTGCAGTTGCAGGAAGTGCAGTTTGAAGCCATTGATCTTTAGTTCTCTGCACGGAGCAAGACACCATATCTTAGTACCTCGAATCCACAGGCAACCACAACAAACCGCGATTCGTTTGCGAACACGATACACGAAGTGTGGAGTGGAAAGAGGAAGAGGTCCCACCGGGCGTGCCAGAATCTGTTCCCCTCCGAACGGCGGCCGAGACATTAGGACGTCTTGCCTGAGATTCGGGACAGATGCTATTTGGTTTTATCCGTCCACCTCTCCGAAGATGCCAAGTTGATTTATGGCACCGTGTATCGGAGGTTTAGACGGATGCGGCCGATGTAGCAGACTTCGTCAGATTCCACCTCACTTGAGGGGTTTTTGATTGTGGGGACACTCTTCCCTGCAGGCGCAAGCCCCTGCAGTTAATTACGCTACCGCATCGCGGTAACAACTTTCTCCTTCTCCAGAATTTCACTTCATGTCGTGGGTGTTTGTTTTGTTTGTGGTTGCCCGTGGATTGTATACGGAGACTATTTATTTTGTCGCCCGTAGGACGTGGATTAGTCCAAATCCGTATTTACTTAGATTTGGGTTTTAGGTTTTGGTTTAAGGATACGTTAGCCGTATTTAGGCCAAGACCGACTTAAACGTTTGTTAAGGATGCGTTAGTCTGATTTGAGACTAAGATCAACTTAACGGGATCGTCTGGATCCGACAAAAGTGCATTTGGGGGCTCTATTGTTCCAGTTTAGGGACGTAGTGGTCCATAGGTAGTTTAAGAACATTGCGGTCCATTGCCAGTTTAGGGACATGGGGGTCCATATTCCAGTTTAGGGACGTGGTGGTCCATCGCCAGTTTAGGGACGTGGTGGTCCATCATTAGTTTAAGGACGTTTCGGTCCAATATTCCCATTTTAGGGTAAATATTAGTTTAAGGACGTTTCGGTCCACGAGTTTAAGGACCCCGCAGTCCGTATTGATGTGTGGTCGTCGGGACCCGTCACCTCTCTGACATTGTTGAAGGATTACAACGATAAGTATCAGAAGAGTTCGGAGATGTACCCTCGAACCGGATATAAATTGATTTAGGGAGCAGCCGTGCTCAGTCAATTTAATTTGAGGACTTATGTCCATGATTGGGCTAAGTCCAGTTGAAAAATATTCAACGCTTTTATTTATTTTTGGTCTATTAGACCTGTGTCGGGGCTTTGCCCACAGTTAAATAATGCATTGCATTACTTTTTATTTTTGTTTGGGCTCTGCCCATAAAGGATGCAGAGCATTAATTTGTTTTGGGCTCTGCTCATTTATAAATGATGCAGAGTATCAACTTTACTTGGGCTCTGCCCTTTATAAATGATGCAGAGCATCAATTTTATTTAGGCTCTGGCCTTTTATTGCTTTGCAATTTATTTTGGCCTGCTAGGTCTTTTTGATTTGGGCCTGGCCCTTTAGCAAAAGAAATGCATTGCATTTGTCAGGCGCTTTGCGCCAATCAAAGAGCGCAAACGCTTATGGTGAGGACACGTGTCATGCAAGCGCAGTGCGCTGCGCCATTGCGCTGCGCTGCTGACACGTGGCGCGCTCTGATGAGTTGCGCCAGTTTCAGAGAGCAATGCTCTATTTCAAAGCACATAGCGCAAATGGTTCAGATGTTGACACGTGGCGCTCTCAGGTGGTTTGCGCCAACCTAAGAGCGCAACAGCGCAGTTCTGCAAGTGCAAAGCACTATTAACTTGAGAATCTTTTAGATTCAGAACCAATGGTTCATAAAAAGAAGTGCAAAGCACTGTTTGTTTTCTTGATCTAATTTAGATCAATGAAAACAAGTTTTTCTTGTTTTTCTTATCTCGGGGAACCAATGGCTCATAGAAAAGTGCAAAGCACTTATTATTATTTATTTTTCTTTTCATTAGAGATCCTTGATCTTGTTCTCAGATCAATGATCTGTTCATAAGAGAATTTTCACTTTTTCTAAAGGTTTTTACCTTTTTGTTCTTGAGGAATTCTCTCCAATTCTTCAGAGTTCTCTCTGTTTAATTTCTCCCAAAATGTTTCCTCCTCTTTGAATTGAGGTCTAAGGTCCTTTTTATAGTGCCCATAAATTAGTTAAAGAGATCTTTCTCTTAGTGATTTGGGGAATTTTCCCCACCGTTGGATTTTTGATCCAAGGGCATCTGTTTTACAGAAGAAAATCTTCTTGTATTAACAAGAAGAGAAAGATTTCTTTAAAATCTTAATTTTGTTTGGCGCAAATGCCCCAGCGCGTGACACGTGTCACGCAGCGCACAGCGCAGCGCAGCTGTGCTTGCGCAACTGCGCTGCCACGTGTTGCGCAACTGCGCTGCCACGTGTTGCGCAGCGCTGCGCTTGCGCAACTGCGCTTGCGCATGTCGCGCAGCGCAGAGCGCAAGTCAGCTGAAGCGTTGCTTCTTTAATTTTTATTGTAACTTTCAGAACAGAGCCTTGCTCTGATTGGGGGAACAGGTGCGTTGCTTTGTTTCCCTCCTTGGAATTTGAATAGAGCTTTGCTCTGATTGGGGTAAACAGGGCCGACTAGGGCCGGCGACTCGTCCGACTCGGCCAGCGCCTCCGGTCCGACTCAGCCCGATCCCATTTTTTCTTCAACTCCCAGAGACCTTTGGCCAACCCCACTCCCCCTGCACTATTTAAAATCACTGAAATTAAACAGAGAATTAAAACACCCCTTTTAATCTTTTAAATGCAAAATTAAATACAATTTTTATCACACCCTTTCATTTACCCTAAACCCTAATTTTTCCTATAAATACCACACCTAAAATCACCCTTCCTCACTTCCAAATATCTGTCCAAACTCTCAAGAAAATTCCATAGACTTTTTGTGTGCAAGTGGAGTTGGCAAAGGGCGAAACTCCGACGAACTTCCGACGACGATCCGAGGAGTTTCCGGCGACGAAACGACGCACAGGTGTTTCCCAATCTTGCTCTTCCTCTTCTCTTGGCCCTAAACCCGTAAGTCCCCCTTCTCTCTCTCTCTTGCTATTCTCAAATTCTTAATCCTTAAAACGTGTCGGAAGCGGAGTTATCCGGCTTCCGATTCTCTATTCTTTCAAAAATACAATATTTTCTTAATAACAAATCTAAAAATTTTGATATATATTGTTTAATACTCATTAAGTAAGACAATAGAACAAGTTAGACATTAAAATGGTAATCGTAGCAAGTTTTATTCCACTTTTACAGTAAAACACCTTTATGTTTCATATCGACATATTTATACCTTTTAACCATGCTAGTTTTAGAAAACTCATGAGATAATGACATATCTCATCACAACACATATATGTAACATAGCACGATGATATTTGGGAACATGGATTTGGGAAAAATACGATTTTACACATAACTACCTCCGACTTATAAAAACATTTTCTATAAGATGTGTATTTTTAACAAATCTTTGCAATGCGCCGCTACAACCCATTTCGGGGAACCCGTTCAGGATGGTGTGGATTATCACAAATTCTCGGGCTTAGTAGTGCGAGATGCAGACCTCCGCAAGGAGCATACGGTCTCGAAAGATTTAAAAATACAATTTTCTTTAGAAAATGTGATTTCTATTATAAATAAAACTTATTTTTTAATAAATAAATATATATGTAATTAATATCAAAATATCTATTTTTAATATTTATAATATTCCACATTTCCAAAATTCAAGAAAAATATCTCATTTACAAGAAAATACCATACAGATTTCAATATTACAAATAAATACCATATATTATGAAAAATAGATTTTATTCACTAGAAATGTCACAATGATTAAATATACATCAATGAAAACTTTGAAGACGATAATAAAATACTTGAGGTGTATTTTGAAAATTATACAAAATTATTTTTACATAAAACCCCCTCAAGTTATACTAAATTACAATAAGAACCCTAGTAAACATAGGTTTAAGTGGGACCAGTCTCTTGAGCTTCAGAGAGTCAGAGATATGGGTGCTTGCCTATTTAAGATAGACAACTTAACAAACGGTGTTATCAACACGGTAATCGTCTTTGAAAAAGACACAAATCTTACCGTTCATGTGCAGCGGTTACCGATAACACCAAAACTAATTCAGGATTCAATTTCTTTTCTAATTGTTTGACTCAGACTGATGCTCAATATAATCAATCTGACTTGAATGAGATTCAAGTATATATAACAATTCAATATGAATCCATATATTCAATCTGTTCAATCTATCAATCTATACAACTTGACTGAACCGAACCATGAATATACATCCATCTACATGATTCTCTAGTTACATCCATTTACTGATATCATGGTTTTGGCAAGTCATCCATCTATACAATCTATAATACAATACAATAGATCAATACAATCAAGATATCGCGGGTTTTTTTAAGGGGTAGATTGGTACGGAAGGTGTTAGAAGTGGCACGAGACAACAACCATTAAGACACCTAACCTGAATTCAATTGCCATTGTACCGTGGCTGAACGGTTCCTTGTACTCCGTATACCATTGTCTCTGGTCTAGTGAGACTCCTCTCGTATACACTGGCCTCTTCTGTACCAAGCTACAAACAACAGCAGTAACACTAAATACAACATTATAACAATATACTCTTTATTCTGTCTATTCTATTTTGTGTATTTACGAGACTTACCGAGCGATTTTTTCGCTGACGACATTCACTTTCTTCTTCTTTAGAATGTCGTCAGGTGATTCAGACTCACTGGAGATCGAGCCCACCAGCGAGAATTTGGACCAGCTAGCTTACGACCCAGAGCTTTAGATTCCTTGTACACATTTACATTCTGCATTTTCAATTTCTGTTATGCCACTATTTAGGCATTGCTTTCCATTCCATGTATTTACTTTTCATATGCATTGTACAAAAAATGTTAATAAATAAAGTTGTTGTTCAATATATATCTATTGTCATTGTCTCTTATGCATTTTACTTATATTGCTTAGATACGCTTAGCGTGTTTACTTCAGAGTAAATACGTAGCAGGCTCGTAGTGCCCCTCTGCCCGTACATCGGGAAGCAGGGCGTGACAGAATCAGTCTGAGTCTGACACTTTTAAAAGAACTTGAAATCCTGATTGTTTTGATGTTATCGATAACTGCTGAACATGGACAGCAGGATTTGTGTCTTTTTCAAAGACAATTACCGTGTTGATAACACCGTTTATTAAGTTTTCTATCTTAAATAGGCAAGCACCCATATCTCCGGCTCCCTGAGGCTCAAGAGACTGGTCCCGCTTAAACCTATGTTTACCAGGGTCCTTATTGTAATTTAGTATAACTTGAGGGGGTTTTATATAAAAATAGATTTGTTATACTTTCAAAATATAGCTCAAGTATTTAATTATCATCTTTAGAGTTTTCATAGATGTTTATTTTATTCAATGTGAAATTTCTAGTGAATATGACCTAGTTTTTACAGTATAAGGTATTTATTAAAAATATAAGTTTTATTTATAATAGAAATCACATTTTCTAAAAGGAAATTGTATTAAAAATCTTTCGAGATCGTATGCTCCTTACGGAGGTCTGCATCTCACTCTATAGGTCCGAAGATGTGCGATAATCCGCACCATACCTAACGGGTTCCCCAAATGGGTTGTAGAGGCGCAATTGCAAAGATTTGTTAAATATACTTCTTATAAAAAAAGGTTTTATAAGTTGAAGATAGTTATGTGTAATATTATATTTTTCCAAATCTATGTTCCCAAATTCTATCGTGCTATATTAGATATGTGTGTTGTGAGGATGTAGGTTATTAACTCATGAGTTTTCTAAGCTAATACGGTTTAAAAAGTTTAAGCATGTCGAAATGAAACATGAAGGTATTTTAATGTAAAAGTGGAATAAAACTTTCTACGGTTATTATTTTGATATCAAACTTATTATATTATCTTCGTTAATGTTTAATGGTCGTGACATAAGAGTTTGGTATTATTATGTTTAAGAAAAATAGAACTTTTAAGGAAAAAACCGAATCGTAAGTCGGATTAACTCCGCTTCCGTCGGGTTTTAGTTTTGAATATTTTTAGAATAGAGAAAAGAAGAAGAAGTAGGGACATACTAGTTGTTTGGCTAAAAGAGAGAAGGAGGAAGAGGTGGGAGGTGCCGGTGCGTCGTTTCATCGTCAGAAGTTCGTCGGAGTTTCGTCCTTTTGGTAACTCCATTTGTACATAAAAGACTTGGGAATTTTCTTAAGAGTTTGGGCAGAGATTTGTGAGTGAGGAAGGGTGATATTTATAGGGAAAATTTAGGATTTAGGGAGTTTAAAGAATGCACTCAAATATGCATTAAAATTGGGATTAATTGGGTATTTTATTGCTCTATGGAAATAATCAGAGTAAACAAGCAATAAGGGAGTAGTGGGGTAGCTGAAGAGGTGCAGGGAGTGAAGTTTGGAGAGCATTGGGTACGGGGGGCCCGACGTCGCTGGTTTTTCAAGCAATGTCGCCGGCCCAATTCCGGCGGCAGGGGGGGTGTTGGTGTTGGGGTATTGGGTCGGGGTCGTGTTTGATTATCCTGTAACTTACCCTATTACGTGTAGTGCACGTGTAGACTCTTGGGGCTTTAAAAGATTAAAAGAATTTTAAATAAAAAGAATGTGTGGTTGTTGGGATTTGAACTCTGATGCTTTGTTTCTGCAGTGCAAGGTCTTACCAATGAGCTACAAGCTCTTTCTTGCTGTTCAAAAGCAAATCAAACTTATAATTTGTGCTCAGGCTCAAGTATCCCTTTCTGTATTTTTGATAAAATTGTACAGAAAGTTTAGGGTTGTTACAGTAATTTTGACCCCAGCAGTGGTAATAAAAGACCTAGAACAACGCCTACATGGATAGATGACTACCATATATATTCATATGAACCATCTTATTTCTCGGTAGATATTGATGTGGATGAGCAAGCTGGCCCTTTGAATTATGAAAATGCGATGAACACACATGAATCGGATCAATGGCTGAAAACCATGAAAAAGGAGCATAACTTAATAGAGAAGTATGGGTGCTATGTGACTTACCAGAAGATAGAAGCCCATAGCATGCAAATGAGTGTTGAAGAAGAAATATCGAGCTGATGAATCTGTTGATACATTTAAGGCCTGATTAGTTGGCAAAGGTTTTACTCAAAAGGTATGTATAGATTATCAGGAGTCAGGAGACTTACTTTCCGGTGGTCAAGTTTGTATCTATTAAAATAATCTTAGCGATTGTTGCATTTCTCGATTTGGAACTTTTCAAAATGGATGTCAAGACTGCATTTTTCAACAGAGAGTTGAAAGAAGTAATATATATGAGATAACCAGAGGAATTTTAGATCGAAAGACAGGAAAATAAGGTATATAAATTGAAAAAAATCTCTATCTAGTTTAAAACAGTCATCTAGACAATGGTATCTCAAATTTCATAATATTGTTATCCTACTTCATTTCGTTGCGAACAAAATGGATAACTGTGTATATGTCTTGAAGAGTGTGAGCAGTTTTTCAATATTATCCTTATACGTGGATGATATTTTGCTCGCTGGAAATGACATAGAAATGTTGAACAATATCAAATCAGCATTTAGTAGTGAATTTGAGATGAAGGACATGGGAAATGCATCATATATTCTTGGTATACGGATCCTTAGGGATAGAAAGTCTAGAACGTTAAGTTTGAACCAAAAAAGGTATTTGCACACAATACTTAGAAGATTTGGGAGGCAGAATGGCAATTCGGCACCTACACCATTGGTTATATGAAAGCGGCCGTGTAAAGAATAATGTCCTGGAGAAGCACAGAAACTGCTTAATGCACCATATACTCAAGCTGTTAGAAGCTTGATTTATGCAATGCTGTGTACTAAACCAGACTTGGTGTACTTGGTGAGTCTAGTTAGTAGATACCAAAATAATCCCGGTCCAGCATATTGGGAAACTGTAAGAGGATTTTTAAGTATCTAAAGGATACTGTGTACCATAAGTTGGTTTATCAAGCAAACTCGCTTGAGATTCTTGGTTACACTGATGCTAATTTTGGAGGAGACAATGATGACGGGAAATCCACTTCGGGACATTTATTCATCTCTGGAGATGCAGGCGTTTCTTAGGATGCAAGAAACAGGGTTGTGTAGCAATTAAGGTACATACAAGAAGCTGAGTATATAGCCCGTAGTATGTCTACTGCTTATGCAGTCTGGATTAGACGGTTCCTAGGGAACTTTGATCTTAATTTGGTGGATGGACCAATTGAGATTTGCTGTTATAATCAAGAAACCATCAGCTTGATTCATAGTGATGCAAATAGTTTGAAAGGAAGATATATTGAAGTTCAATATCACTATATTCGTGATATAGTAGAGAAGGAAGAAGTCAAGGTGACTTATATTCTTACTAGTGACATGATAACTGATCACTTGACAAAGGGAATCCCGGCAAAAATGTTCATCAAACATGTTGGTTTGATGGGACTTAGAAATATCTAAGTCGAATAACGAAAGGAGACAATCATGGATAATAGTTGTGCTCGGTTTTCACGAAAAGTGAAAAGTGTACATATCTCACGGATAGTGGGTGTAACACCCTAGTGCTATTATATGATATTTTATTTGGGGCATTTCAGATCTTGCAACGGTTTTCTTGATTATTATTGTTTTTGGGTGCGGATAGTGCATTTGCTAACCGTGGTTAGTATCTGACCCAACCAGCATGCTTGAAACCTATCATGGTTCTAGATTACGTCATATTTTACCAGTAAAGAGAATCCGTGCACATCTAGATTGTACATACATGTATGATATATTTTGTATCCGCATATTTTTAAATAATACAAATAATAGCCAGATTATATATTTTGATATCTAGCATGGCATGTTATCATACCCCATATCTTATGCTTGCATTCATACATCGTGTTCATGTTTAGATTGATAAAATAGACCCGTTTGGATCGCTACGTATATTTACGTAGATCCGTTTTTGGGGGTATGCATTTTTATTAACAGAATATCGCATTATGGCTTTAGCTTGTACGTATATTATCTATATTTTGAAACTAGATTTTTAGAAGAGACCTGGGTATTTTTCGGAGTATTTTGAATTAGCTGTATAATCATATAAAATATATTATAATATTCTTTATATATATTACAGTTCGTATATATTATATATATAATATATATAACTCAATTATATCCTATTCTATTTCCCTATCTCTCTCTCTCTCCTCGCTCTGTCAATTATATATATATATATATATATAAACCTAATTAAACAACACCTCTCTCTCTTCTCTCCTTCTTCTGTTCCTTGCCGCGACGAACCCCAAACTTAACCCAAACCTTAGTCCCTCGCCTTCGTCGCTGGCCTCCCTACAACCTCGTCACCAACACCCTCATCACCTCACCACCCTCGTTACCTCCTCCTCTCTTCTTCCGAGCGCCCAATGCCAAAACCAACACCCAACTCAGCAAACCCAAACCTCACTGACGTCTTAGCCACGCCCTCATTGCCGCCAACCACCTTGAACTCACCCCGATCTCATCCCTCTTCTCCTTTCCATTCTCGAGAACACCCTGCACAACCCCGACATCCCTACACCCGACGACCCCCTTGTTCCCGCCAAAATTTTCGGTCAAGAGCTACTTGTTCTCTTATAAAAAAGGGGGGAGAGTCCTCAAAATTTGGCCTCACGTGTAAAGCACGTGAGCGCTCATATGTAAAGCGTATGAGCGCTGAATAAAACAATTTAGGGCCAAACATGCCTCACGTGTAAAACACGTGAGCGTTCATATGCAAAGCATATAAACGCTGAACATAAATCACCAATGGCCAAATATGCCTCATGTGTAAAACACGTGAGCACTCATATGCAAAGCATATGAGCGGTGAACATAAATAGGCTAAAACCCACAGCAGGGGTCACGTGTTAAACACATGAGTTCTCTTGCCTCTCACATGCAAAGCATGTGAGCACCCCAATTTAAAATGATCCTACCAAATTATAGAATTAAATTCTATTTTGGGAAATATTTTCCTGATCTTTCTCAAACTAAAAAGATCTTTTCTGTTAAACAGAGGACCTTTGGATCAAAGATCCAACGGTGATCATCTGGTAGAATAAAATTCTATCATAGGAAAATATTTTCCTAATCCTGTTAAATTAACAAGATATTCATATGATCAGAATTCTATGTTAGAATAAAATTCTAATCTTGTCAAAACTAACAAGATATTCATAATCTTGTTAAACAAACAAGAAATCATCTCTATTAAACAGAGGGCCTTTGGATTAAAAATCCAACGGTGAATAAAATTCACCGATTGATCTAAAAGATCATGAAATCAATCATGATCTCTCAATGAGGGATTCCCTTAAAAAATTGATTTTTTTTCTTCTCATATAAATAGGAGCAAGGGGAGGAGGGAAAAAACACACAAAGAAAAAGGTGAAGAAAAATAGAGAGAGAATTTAATTCTCTAAAGAAGATGAACCCCTCCCAAAAGCTCCCACAAAAAGAGAATTTAATTCTCAAACCAAGAGTTTAACTCTTCTCAAAGAACTTAGTTCTTCCTCTGGTTAAGATCTGCAGAAGCAGATCTTCCCACAAGTTGAGAATTTAATTCTCATCGGGGATATTCTGTCATGCAGATTCAAAACTTAGGGCAAAGAACTGAATCCAAAAGAGTTTAACTCTTACAAAACATAGGAATTTAATTCCTATGAAACTAGGTTTAACCCTTTAAAAAGAATTTAATACCTATAAAGAACAAAAGGAGAACATGATTCCTCAGAACCATAGAAGAACAGCCTGGTGATTCAATAGCGTTCAACGCTACACAATAAAAGCTCACGTGTTCCCACGTGATCACCTTTGAGGAACGAAAAAGGAAAGACTGAGATATAGCCACGTGACCCAACGTGACCCCTGAGAAGTGCTCCGCACTTATAAAAGAGAAAAGGGATGAACCCTATTTTTGGGGCGCCTCACGTGACCCCACGTGACCCCTGAGAAGTGCTCAGCGCTTATAAAAAAGAAAAGGGAATAAACCCTATTTTTGGGGCACCTCACGTGATCCCACGTGACCCCCTAACAGTGCTCAGCACTAGAATAAGAGAATAAAAGAGGCAGCGCCCAACTCTAAGCGTCTCACGTGCCACATGTGAGCGCCCCAACTTTTAATGTTTAACACTGCTATAGCGCCTTACATGCCATACGTGAGCGCTGCTATGGCGCCTCACGTGCCACACGTGAGCATCTCAGATCTCAGTGTTTAACACTGCCTTAGAATATCATGTGGGAGCATGTGGGCACTGAGCATACACTAGTGTTTAATATTATAAGAGGGCAACTTCAACCCCAGATTGGCTAAGTCTTTCCTGAGATTAAATCTCTAAATAAGCCGAGCCTCCATGCTCAAGATTGATGTTTCCTCAATTTGGAATTTGGTTCAAGGGTACATCTCTCCATACCTCTGATACATGTCGTTGTAATTATTCAACGTCTTCAGAGAGGTGGTGGGTCCCGACAACCAACAAGCTGGACCGTAATGTCCTTAAACTAACTATGGACCGTAATGTCCTTAAACTAAACCCCCACCTCAAAAATGGTGATCTGCGGACCGTAACGTCCCTAAACTAAACTCTATAGACTATGATATCTTTAAACTTTATGGACTATGATATCCTTAAACTCCACGGACTATGATGTCCTTAACCCCAATGGACCGTAACGTCCCTAAACTAAACTTTACGGACTATGATGTCCTTAAACTCCACGGACTATGATGTCCCTAAACCTAATGGACCGTAACGTCCTTTAACTAAATTGATAAGGGCCCAAATGCTCTTTCATTGGATCTAAATGATCCTAAAACCTTGTTAAGTAGATCTTAGTCTAAAATTAGACTAACGTATCCTTAACAAACATTTAAGTTGATTTTAATCTCAAACGAGATTAACGAGCCTTAAATCCACCAAACCCGAATCTAAGAAAATACGGATTTGGACTAATCCCCGCCCTATGGGCGACAACATAAATTAGTCTCCATATACAATCCACGGGCAACCAAAAATAAAACAAACACACACGACACGAAGTGACCATCTGGAGAAGGAGAAAGTGGTTACCGCTATTCGGTAGCGTAATTAACTGTAGGGGCTTGCGCCTGCAGGGAAAAACGTCCCCACAATCAAAAACCCCTCGTACACGAGGGGGAATCTGACGAAGTCTGCTACAACGGCCGCATCTGTCTAAACCTCCGATACACGGTGCCATAAATCAACTTGGCATCTTCGGAGAGGTGGACGGATAAAACCAAATTGCATCTGCCCCCAAAATTCAGGCCGGGACGTCCCAACGTCCCGGTCGCGTCTTTCGGCGGAGAACAGATTCGGGCATGCCCGGTGGGACCTTTTCCTCTCTCTACTCCACACTTCGTATGTCGTGTTCGCGAACGAATCGCGGTTTAATACGGTTGCCCTTGGATTCAAGGTACTAATATTTGGTGTCTTGCTCCGTGCAGAAGAGAAAATGGCTTCCAACTGCACCAACAGCAACATCAACTCCCACTCTGTCCTCACTGGAGGAGTGACCTATGGGCCCCAAGCGGCCTCCATCTTTGTCATGCCAGTGGAACAGGTGACTCAGGCCACCACTGGACTATTCTTTGGGACCATGATCCCACCGGCAAGCTTCAACGTTATAGTGTCGTCATAGGAAGCTCCGAAGAAGTCGGTCTTCGACGGCTTACAACTACCACGGCCCCTCTCAACGGGCCGTCCAATTCCAAGTATACTACATCAGTCTTTAACAGATTAGGCCAAAGCTCAAACGGGTCCGTGAAGAAGCCTGCAATACCCGAAGGGGTTATCCCGAAGAGGATAGCCATTCCAGCTCTAGTAAACGAAGTCATCAGAGGGGCTTCTCCTGCTAAAGGATCGGTCTTCACATGACTGTCTATTCCAACTCCCGCTTCAAGCAAAGCCACCAAAGCTGTTTCCCATGCCCGAAAGTCAGTCTTCGACAGGTTGAACGTTTCTTTCCAGTGGACGTCAATCTTCGATAGGCTGGAACCAATAGCAACCCTTCACCAGAACAAGGGGCATGATGAAGCCACCCCCGTAACTGAGCCAGTACCATCTGCAAGACATGCTCGACGTTGCCGCTGGCGTCGAGTGAGGAAAGCTGAGGGCAGTTCCCTTTCTGGACTTACCCCACCAGCTCCAACGGTGGAAATTGACGCTGTTGTTCCAACTGGGAACGACTTTGAGCCGCTCAGGAGGGTGCGCAAGAATTCTCCAATTGCCGTACTAAAAAGGTCTCCTCCGCCTGCTGAAAACATCACAAAGGCGTAGCCGGAGTAGCCCCCTCAGCAGCTGTCTTCCAAAATTCACAGGGTCTGGCGAAGAGTTCAAGACTCTGTGATCAACAAAGACTACTCCCGCAGACAGAAGAAAGTGAAAGTTCGGCAAGAGAAGGACCACCCCATCATACCACAGAAGGTATCATCTATATGTGTGCCCGCTGCAACGGCCCACTCAACTTCGACCGCCCATAAAAGGAGAAGGCCGGAGAAGATCCCCGTGTCTGCAACAAATCTCAAGGGTACGGAATCCAAACGCCCCAAGTCTGGGGGCATAGTAGTGCATACCATCTGCATGTCTTCTGGGAAAGAGGATAGCTGTATCTCTACGAGTCATCGACCACTTACACGGTCCGTGACAAAGGCCCAGGAGCAACAATAGCAGAAGCTCCAGGAAATGTTAACAAAGATGGTCGCGCTCACTGGGCCAAAAGAAATCCCGGAGACATCGTCGGAGCAACGTCAGGAGCAAGAAAATGATGCCGAGTTCCTCCGCAGAATGCTCGAGAAGAAAGATAAACAAGCCGCAGAACAAGCGGCCAACATAAAACAAATGGTGCTATTGTTCCAAGATATGGTGGGCATGATGATCCAGCCGGACCCTCCGGCCGAAGATCCTCCGGTAATAATTGAAGACGATAGAGGGGAGACATCAAACCCTCTTCCGACCTTTTCATCTGCAAAGGAGGAAATAATCTCGAAAGCTGTGCTCGATGATTATATAGCTCAACAGATACGAGCTCATCAAGCGAACGAAACCGCTGGCCAAGTCGTCAGAACCGGGATACCATATCTAAGCTGGTACAATCAGATTAAGTACCCGCCAGGATACACGATTCCTAAGTTTCACGTATACAAGGGGACAGGCAATCCCCATCAACATGTCGCTCAGTTTAGGGCTCTGTGCGGCAACACTGGAGGTGACGATAAGCTACTGCTTCGCCAATTCGTCGGCAGCTTGGCGGAGACGGCATTCGAATGGTATTCAGAGCTTCCCAAGGACTCCATCAAAACTTTTACGGAGATGGAATTGCTATTCACCCAGCGTTTCGCAAGTGCTAGCGAACGCACCCCAATCACGGCATTAATCAATGCCGGGGTGAAGCCGGGAGAAACATGGGTTCAGTATGTAATCCGGTGGCGGAACCTATGGTCGAAATGCGAACAACGCATCGAAGAAGCTCCTGCAGTAAACATGTTCGTGGGTACCCTCTATCCGCAGGAAACCATATCCCAGTTCATGATGTTTTTCAAGCCGACTACCTTCCAGGCCTTGATTGGCAAGCTGGCCCAAATGGACCAAATGGGCCATAGACCGTCTTCCTCGAAAATGGAGCCTCGAAACGAAAAGGGGAAAGGGAAAGCGACCTTCGTCGCCAATGCTCAGCAGTAGCCCAGTGGTCCAAAACCAGCTAATCGCCAAAACGATAGACAGCGATTCTTCAACGAGAAACTAAAATGCCCTTATTCGTTTTCCTGGGATAAAATGAGGAGACTGTTCGAGCTGGCGGTGCGCAACAGGATCATCAATCTGCCAGATCCAAGACGTCCACTGCAGCCGGTGACGCCAACAATCCTAATTACTGCCCCTACCACCAAGTAGTAGAACATCCAATCAAAGATTGCTTCGTCTTCAAAGGCTGGATTGAAGGCCAATACCAACAAGGCAAATTTGTGCTGTCTGAGAATTGGAAGGTAAGCCCGTCCCAGCCACACGCTTCTAAAAAGATAGACACGCCAGGGGCATCATGCTCTTTCATAGAAGAAGCTCCATGGGAGGTTGCTCTTTCAGCCAAAATAAAACGGATGCTAAAGGATCTCCAAACATGCCCGGCGATTAGGTGGAGAAGCCCGCTGGAACCTGAGATCATTATAGGAATGTTGAAACCACGCCCAAAGCCAAGAATTGGTAGCGATGGTCAAAACGCTCAGGCCCAGCCATCAAAGTCTTCGAAGAAGAAGAAGAAGACCAAAAAGCCCATGAAGCCCGATGACTAGCGCACGGGCCTGCAAAAACATATCGACGCGCTGGAAGAATACAACCAAAAGGCTCAAACCCCGGTCACACTTCAAGAATTTCTCAACAATATCCTTAAGAGCGGAAATAACGACAATGACGACGGGGATGACTCGTCAGAAGAATCTGAGGATGATATGGCAAGTTGCCACATGATCTCTCACTCGTCACTAAATGTAGAAGAAGCTCACTCAGCGTTAGAAGACAACATAGAGGAGCTGGAGGCAGGATCGGAGCCAAAACCCTTGGAACTGTCTGACGAAATGATTGACATGTTACTGAACGAAGCCCGTCAAAAGAGCAAGGATGATCAAGAACACGAAATAGCCATATTCGAAAGGGCCAGGAATCGGCGTCAATTTGAGGAAGTCACGGTAGGGATCGGTCACAAAACACTCCCACCAGATTAGAGCAAATCCGCGGAAACAAAAGCGGGCTTAAGTCAAGGAAACAGTTCGCTAAAGCCCTGTCAATGGGAATGAAGCTGCCATCTCCCAAAGGAAATACTCCTGGCAGTATACACCTCGACGAAGTGGATGCACACCCTAACTATTGCTTAGACCACCAGAGGATTGCACACCCTTCTGAAGAGTATGTGGCCTTTAAAAAATGGTGGTAAGGATATGTCGCTCACAGGAAACACTTTAAGAGGATGAAGCGTGAAGCTCGTCGACAGCGAAAAAGTGTGACAGACGAACGTGGAAGAACTACCGCCAACTGTCATATGGTCGAATACGGGGGATCACATGTTCTCACCTTCGGAAGTGACTCTGACGAAGAAATAGCCCTCGGCCCTCTCTTCAAGAAATCCACCTCCGAGACAGAAGAAAAGAAGACCTGCGAGAATATTCAGCTGTGCAGCCGTACGTTGCCTGAAAAGAATCTCGGACCCGCAAACAAAAGGAAGAAAAAGAAAGATAAAGGGAAGGAAAAAGTCCCTGAAGATATCGCCTTCGAGGATCGGGTCGTCGAAGAGCTTGCAGCCAAGGACCCGCTTAAGAAAAGATACCCTCACAATTGAGTATCTTGGATTACAATGTCCTAGCGCATTTAAGAAAGATACCCTTACAATTGAGTATCTTGGATGCCCTCCTCCTATCCAAAGAGGCGTGAGATTCCCCGATCAAGGCGTTACAAAAGCCCGACCAGTTTCAAGCCTTCCTGGTGGAAGAAAAGATGAAGGACGAGCTGGAATAAGTCCACATGGCCGATATCACCTTCAGCGATGAAGATCTCTTCCTCGAAACGCGCGAGCATAACCGTCCCTTGTATGTTACCGGGTATTGCCATGACATCAAGATAGGGAAGATCCTAATTGACAACGCGTCCTTTGTAAACCTTCTCAACGTGAGGGTGCTAAAGGAAATTTGCATGAGCGTGCAACACCTAGCTCGAGATAAAATCACCATCTTCGGTTTCGACTCCCAGTCATCACGGACGCTCGGGTCTGTAATTCTCACATTACGCTTTGGGCTGCTCATCACTGACATCAAATTTCATGTCATTGACGCCAAGACTTGCTACAACGCTTTGCTCGGCAGGCCTTGGTTACACGAGTACAACATCATCCCTTCTATACAACATCAGTGTATGAAGTATTTCAAAGATGGTCTCGAGTGCACTGTGACGGGGGAACTAAACCCATTCTCCATGAACGAAGTTCGTAAATACGAGAATGCAAAGTATTTCCTACCAGACTTTGAAGACATGGAAAGATGCCATAAACCGGAAAATAAGCAAAAAGCTATCACCACTATCCCGATCTTCGGGAGCGATACCAAGGAGGAGGAAGAGATAGTCTATTCGGGGCCGTCCTAATGCAACAAGTCGGGACCATCTACCCCTATTCTGGTTTTTGGGAGTGACTCTGAAGACGAAGTCAACGCAGTGTTCTCGGTCCATCCATCAGTGCAAGTCCTCACTGGAAATGATCAGAGTTTGCAGATCGCCATGGTTCCGCGGCAGCACTACAGAGAGCTTGATGCGCTTGAGATATATAGTGTGCAAGAGCTACGGACATTCCACGTCCCTCCTAGACGAAGAGATGAAAAGGCGATTCTATTCTATCGATCCACGGAGACTAAAGTCGAAAGAGAAGTCTGGTATGGTGCCGATCCTATGCTCGACAGGCTCCAACCCATTCGTCTGCCCAGGTATTACACCGGGGGATTGAAAAGGTTATTAAGATGCCAAGGTGTACATTTTAAACAGACTCCTCGACAAGCTCAGTTCTACAACAGGATCTGGAATGTCCCCGGGACTCAGCGAAAATTGCCCAACGGAAAAATGGAAATGATCGGGCTTGGATATATCCAGTCCAAGAAATGGGAGCAATTCTATGACTGTCGTGTATAAAGGACTTTAATGAAGAAACGGATGCTCTTTTAAAAGACGCTGACGCTAAGCCAGAACGCGGTCCTATCATAAAAATGCCGAGTCCGTCGTTCGAAGAACAAATGGACAACCTAATACGGGAAGCGAGTCAAAAGGTTCGGAACGACTACAGCCGCGAAATGGCCATTTACTAGAAAGCCAAGACGCAATGCCTCCTTCGGCAGGCTACAGGATGACGATGCCCTCCACCATCAGCCCACCGTGCATTCCCAAGACAAGAAAAAGGCCCGACGCAGAGGCAAAAACAAGTCAAAGAACGGAAAAACGTTCGATGGTGGCAAAACGGATCCAAAAGACCACGCGATCAAGAAAAGGTCAGCCGGAATCCGTCTCTAACGAAAAAGATGGGTCGAGCATATTCCTTCCCTCAAGAAAAGACAAGGAAGATATCCGACCTCGTCATGAAATATCAGATGATGACACTACTAGAGTCTCGGCACCCCGATCAAGCAAATGAAGGTCATCACCCGGATTATTGCTCCTATCACTGAGTGATAGGACATCCTCTTGAAGACTGCTTCACCTTCAAAATGTGGGGAACCCAACAGTGGCTAGCTGGCCTTTCGAAATGTGGGGAACCGGCATAATTGGGCCCATCGAACCAGTGTCATCCAGAGGACATCGGTTCATATTGGCAAAAACCGATTATTTCTCTAAGTGGGCAGAAGCAGTGCCGCTAAGGGAAGTTAAGACGGAGAACATCCTCCATTTCTTCAAGACACACGTCATCTATCGGTTCGGCATTCCGCGACGGATTATCTCCGATAACGGGCCGGCCTACAGAAGTCACAGAATCAGCCGCTTTGCACAAAACATAATATAGACTAGAGATACTCTTCAGTCTATAATCGCCGAGCTAACGGTTTAGCTGAGACTTTCAACAAGACCTCGACGAAGATCATAAAGAAGACGGTGTCCAAAAATAAGAAAGACTGGCATGAGAGACTGCATGAAGCTCTCTGGGCTTATCGAGCCACGTTCAAGACGGCCACGAACACAACGCCATTCGCGTTGGTAATCGGCACTGAAGCTGTACTCCCCTTGGAGATAGAGCTACCATCTCTACGAGTGGCGGTTCATTACGAGCTAACAGACGAAGAGAATGTTCATCTTCGGCTCGAGGAGCTCGACGCCCTCGATGAAACTCGTCTCATGGCGCAGCAAAACTTGGAGGCTTACAAAGCAAAGATGACGCGCTCATACGAAAGACTAAGTAGGCCGAGAACATTCCGCCAAGGCGAACTCGTGCTAGTTGTCAAAAGACCTATGATCCCCAATCGTGCCAAACGGGGGAAATTCGAGCCGAACTATGAAGACCCGTACATCATAGACAAAGTCTACCAAGGTGGGGCTTACTTACTTATGGATATGCATGGCGAAAGACCCGTCATGCCAATAAACGGCCGGTTCCTGAAGAGATACTACGCTTGAAGAGTCACGACCTAGGTTAACGATAGATGACGACACCTATGTCTGCTTGCTATCTTCCTAAACCCAAACTCTATAAGTAGTATCCAACGAAAACTTGCCTCAAAATCGCTGCGGACCGAAACGTCCATAAACTAACAATGGACCGAAACGTCCCTAAAACTAAAAATAGACCGTAATGTCCTAAAACTAGCTATGGACCGAAACGTCCCTAAACTAGCTACGGACCGAAACGTCCCTAAACTAGCTACGGACCGAAACGTCCCTAAAACTAACAATGGACCGTAATGTCCTAAAACTAGCGACGGATCTAAACGTTCCTAAACTAACAACGGACCGAAATGTCCCTAAAACTAACAATAGACTGTAATTTCCTAAAACTAACCGTGGACGCAATGTCCTAAAACTAGCGATGGACCGAAACGTTCTTAAACTACTACAAATCGCAGCATCCTAGGGCTGACCAAAAAAAAAGGTATGTCTACAAGCATAATGAGCACGGATGAAAACCCGAAAGAGCTCCGTGAGTAAAAACAGTAAGGCTACCGGCGATGTTTGTGAAAACCCGAAAGGGTGCAGACTCGTGTAAAAAAAAGAGCGGTATGTCCACAAGAAAAATGGGCATGGATGAAAACCCGAAAGGGCTCCATGAGTAAAAAAAAGCAGGGCTACTGGCGAGTTTGTGAAAACCCGAGAGGTCGCAGGCTAGTAAAAAAAATTCGTGCACACTTGCGAGATCCTCTCGACCTTGTAGTTGTAAGGAGAAAACACATGCATGAGATCCTTACGACTCACAAGGAAGCAACACACTTAGGGATCCCCACGATTCCTAAGGAGAAATTATACTTACGAGATCCTCACGACTCGTAAGGAGAAACCTCTTATGAGATCCTCACGGCTCATAAGATTCAAAAGCCTTAAGCTACAGAGATCTGAACCTGTTCTTAAGCCATCACATTTGCCAGACTGCCCTACAAACGGTTCAATGTTGACCCTTATATACAATCCACGGACACAAATAAACGTTTCCCCAACCCAGTTCCATCAATGGCGCGAAATTTCCTGATGTGGTGAATGAAACTTGTAAGTCCTCTCGACTTATAAAGAGAAAACACTCTTGTAAGATCCTTACGACTTATAAGAAAACACACACTTAGGAATCCTCACGATTCTTAATGAGAAAACGCACCTACGAGATCCTCACGACTCGTAGGGAGAAACACCTTTATGAGACCCTTACGGCTCATGAAATCAAAAGCCATAGTCGACAGGATTCTAACCCTGTTTGCTAAGCCATCTTTGTTTAAATTGACAAAGGCAAATGATGATTCGCTCCTGGCAATATCCCAGTTGTAGCGATATTAATGCCTAAATTAGTATCAAATTCCAAGTCCTTTCACGGCAAATGATGATTCGCTACTGGAAATATTCCAGTCGCAGCGATACTGATGCTAAGATTGGTATCAAATCTTGAGTTCCATACTCGCAAAAAAAATGCATATGAAATAGCCGAAATGATAGGGTAACTTGCAACAAAATCAGCAAGTAAAAGATATGCATATAAAAATAACCGAAATGTTTGGGCAACTCGCAATAAAAAGCAGCAAGTAAAGAAAAATAAAAATAGCCGAAATGATTGGGCACCGCGAAAAATAGCCGAAATGATTGGGCAATCGCGACTTTCGCGATATAGAAAGCTGAAATGATAGAGCATCGCGGAAAGAAAAAAAAATGAAAGAATAAAACTTTTGCCCTGCAGGTAAGTCCATACTGACCGCTGTATACAATCCATGGGCATAAACAAAATGGAACCACATGTCCCAACAAACTCTGTCAAAGGAAATGTCAGATCTCGAGAGCAACATCTGTATCCCAGAAAACCAACAATGGCGTTCCTCCTCACGCCAGCAGGGCACGAACGCGACACCACCAATCGGAGCCACGGCAAAGTCCCCAGTTCCAAGACTTTACGGTTCAAAAACAACCTAGAGTCAGCCCCGTGTTCATCTCATAATATTGCATTATTATATTCCCATTCTTATGAATTTTACAAATAAACAGGTGCTTTTGACCCATGTCTGCTACATAGTACAGGTTACAGGTTCTTGGAGCAAAAACAGTGAAAAAGATAAAAGACGACGAAAAAGTGAGACTACAACCAACAAATAGAAGGATCTTGATCAAGCCTACACAAAAGATCAGTACAAGGCAACGCAAGGTCCAAGATTACAAAGCGAATGGGTAAAAGTCCACTGCAATTGTTCACTGGGAGATCTGGAAGAAACCTAGAAGCATTTTTGATAAAAGTACTAAAGAAATAGGAAGAATAAAAAGCCCAGAACAAGCACAAAAGTTTTCAGCCTTCAATGCCATCATTGGGCCGCGGAACCGCGGCCCAACCCATGTTGCGGCCGCGGTTCCGCGGCCATCCAGAGCCCAAAGTTGAAAAACTTTTTACCAAAATGCAGTGCGGCGCTGAATAGTCTTCCTAGGGGTATTTTGGTAAATGCAGACATGCGGCAATTGTAAACCTAGAGTTTTCTATGTCCTATAAATAGAAGCCCAAATCATTGTATTAGGCTATGCCTCCTTTCATTAATAAAATTCAGAATTCTTTTTGGAGAGCATCAAATTGTAAGTTCTTAATTTATTTTTCTGCCTTAGGTTAAATTTCTTATCTGCCCTAGTTAAATTTAATTCCTTGCCCTAGTTAAATAGTTAGATCTTTTATTCTCTGCCCTAGATAAATGTTTTTCAAATCCCTAATGAGCGAGTAGTCTCCTCGCTTGTTAGGGTTAGATTTGGGGAAGGTTTGAGAGATGAAGATCTCTCACCCCTTTCTTGCCCATCATATATAATTAATAGGACTCTATGCATACATGCATATACCGCTCCCTACGGCACCCTATCCCTCGAGGTAGCGGTGATACCGTAGTATAAAGGCCCGGTTGTGATTGTTTTCCATGAAGGTTAGGGTAAGGATTGATAAAGGAAGGACAAGAACATAGAGGAAGAAATATCTTTCCAAATGATTCTAATCCCCTTTATTAATAATTACCATAACTCCTAATAAGATCTTAATATGGGTATAGAAAGCGGTAAGATTTATAGACTTTCCAAACTTAATCTAGACCTAACCCTAGCAAGATTTAGATCTAGATTAATTCATTTTTTAGATTAAATCAATCCGACGCCCATCGGAATTAACTCGTAAGAGCGATTAGGAAATTCACAACATCCCTGTAGACCGATCCGTACTCACCGGCTAGCTGCAAAGCGACGCCGTTCTTGATTGCGGTTACTAGATAGTTTTTGAGACAAATCAAATGCCATTTGATTGATCTATAGATTTTATGTAGTAGTTAACCGCAATCAATAACGGTGTCGCGTGTAGCTAGACCGAGATGAGTACGGGTCGTCCTTTGGGAAACGTTGAATATTTTTTTCTTACTTTAGGCGTGTTGAGAAAGAAAGGAGGAAGAATAAAGAATGGTGAAGAATGGTTGTAGGATCTAGATCTACGTTAAACACGGATGCAAAATATAGATCTAGATTAACTACGGATGTAGGTTTAATATTAAAAGGGGGCTTGTAGGGTTCATTAGGATTTAGTAGTTATGGATGATTAATTAAAGATTAATCTTTTTATCCTTTAATAAATTTAAAACTAGAACGACAGTGATGCATATAGATTAGGGTTTCTGGAGGGAAAAGGGTTCCCACTCTTAACCCCTATCTCGACATGGAACTCCGTTCATATCTAGTCTTTACCAAAACAATCGTTAATCTAATCTCTAATCGCGGTCGAGACTAACAATAAATTGGTAGCGCGCACGATTAGGATGTTAATGATTCTTTTGGTAAAGTTTATAAACTTTATAGGACGTAAAAAGAATTTAAGGATCTTCATCATCCATTAATCTACCCTAATCCTAGAAACCCTATCAAGCAGAAAATTACTCGCGCATGATGGGAAAAGAAGAGATGGAGAGGGAAATCATAATGAAACTACAAGAAATAGAATAAGAAAAAGAACTATCTTTATTAATCAACAAAATTCATTTACACTTTATTCCCTTAGAAAATGATTACAAATGCTAGTTTACTTCTCGATCTCTTCTAAGGAGGTAGACGAACAGTTGATGATCAACTTGGATGCGTGAGCCTGTCGTGGACTTCGTGATCTCTTCAGCTTGATGATTTTTCCAAGAGGTCCTCGGTCCTTATTTATACTCACAGAGCCGGAACCCTAGTTTCCTAATATGGTAACTAGTTGTTACGATTCTAACCAAAAAATCCAGAATCCCAACTCCTCAAATCCGCGGCGGAACCGCGACCGTTGGATGGGTTTGACCGCGGATCCGCGGTCTTATGGTGGGATCTTGGCCTTAAATTTCTGGGGCTTCATCTATGTAGCTCTTGGTGATATTTTGACATCTCTGGAAACTGAAAATCTTTTCTACGTCACTGCCAGACTTGATTTCTTTAGTTTACTTTCTTAATTAGGCAGGTTTGTTCTAACAACTTTGATTTCCTTGATTTCAGCCCTGAAAATTCTGTACAAAAAACTCAACAAATAATATTAGTAGAGTTTGTTTTATTGAGATATTAACTTAACCATTAAGAATTGGTCAAAAGTATTTAATAAGGTAAGCATATTTAAATGGGCCAAATGTTACATGGATATTATATGCTTACTTTTTCCTACCAAATGTTAATTATAACATATAAACATATGAAAATAGTATTTTTACAGATAAACCCTCACATGTATCATATATTATAATAAACACCTTTTATTATATAGAAATAGTAGGAAAAATGTCATATTAAATGTGCAGTTTTATCAACTGAACAAATACCCCCAAACTTATTTTTGATCGTCCCGAGCAAACTAGTTTATTCAAGAGAAGGAGAAAAAGAAAGGAGAAAGCTAAGCACACTTTCGTAGGCAACACGATTGCTCTGAGCACGTGCAACAAACCGTTAAACCTCTAGGTGTCCCTAATAGGAGGAGTGTTGTCTCCTGAGGGTTTTCAGCGGATTACACCCACAAAATCCTATAATAAAAGAGAGATGGTGAAAGTTATATATAAAGATAAGAACTATAAAAGAAAGAACTTGAAAATAAGAGTTTTCAACTACACCAGTTTTTCAGTTGCTATGAGCCCTATCTTAATGGTCGTGAAAAAATGTTAGAAATCACATTATCCCTCAATAAAAAATCGCCTTTAGTTTTCATTCCTACCTTTCTTCCAAACATTGATCATATACCCCTACGTGTGTGAACTGGACATCCCTACACTCAGAGAATTCAATTCAAGCAATCATACTCTTGTCCATCTACCTTAGTACTTTTTAATAGATATTTAGATGGAATTTTCTCACACATTTTTCATGCGACCGTTAATACTTCTTGAGGTACTAACCGACCGATTACTCATGTGCCTTTATCACGTAGTGCCTTAGACCAACTGGTTTGGGAGCCACTGCCTTGGTGGTCTAAGGCACTAGGTGATAAAGCACCCTTGCTATATTTTTTTATTGCTGCCTTGGCGATAACAAAACCAGTGTTCATTTTTTTCTTTTCACCATTTTATTTTTTATTTTCCACTTTTATTTTCTTCATACTTTGGCTTTTAGACAAGAGCATTTCAAGGTATCCTCTACTATCCCGAGTTTCAAGATATTTGTGTGAGTGCGTATAGTAGGGTATCAACGTTCAAATGTTTGGTTTCCAGAATAGGAACTATTTTTCAGGCTTATTTTTATCCTCAGATTAGTAATTTTCTTCATCTTACTAACCCTTGGGACAACAGTTCACAACTATTTATTACCAGTTTCATTTAAGAAAACATCTAACTTTCTTGTTTTTCTTAAACTATTCCTGTCTTTAATATGTAAATTTTTCACTTTCAAACTTTCATTATCAAAAAAAAAAAAATGTGCTTATATATAGTATAATGCAAAGTAATGTGTGAATAAGCACAAACCTCCCCCAAACCTGTTTACAGCAGTGTCCTCACTGATGTCACATGTTAAGCTCAAAAACTTGTAGACTTGGGAGGAAAAAGAGGACAAGAAATAATGAAAGTGAAATCCTCCCCTAAACTTATTTTTGGCACACAATCTTATAAAAAATTTCTTTCAAGAGCCAAAATATCCCCCCCAAACTTAAGTAAAATCGTATTAAGCATTTAAAATTATTTGGGGGGGTTAAAATTATTGGTCAAAGTAAAGCCTTACAAAAACCAAAAGTCAACACCAACCATTCAAAAAAATTATCGATGAAACGTATTGGTTGGTGGAAAATCAGAGATTTGAAGAAGTGGGGAGATAGGAGGTGGTAAAGAACGGGTTTACGCCTCGGTTTGTAGAGACGAAACAATGAAGGTGGATTACTTGCATTCTTGTTGTTGATAGGAAGAAATGGTGATGGTTCAACTTCCTTGTGTTGAGGTTGATTCATCACAAGACCCATATTTTCTAAGAATGCGAGTTCGTCAGTGATAATTTCTTCAAAACTTTCATCGATATCCTGAATAATAATCTCATCGGAAAGAACGGGATGATACTCAGACTCCATAAAAGGTCCATATTCAGTGTTAGATGTTGACCCGGACAACAATGTAATAGCGGAGTCGAGATCAGTATCGTGAAGCTCTTCAATTTCGCTGTTGTCGGAATCTATTGTTTCGATAGAACACATATGAGCATAGGGTTCGGAGGGTTCACTTCCCAACTTGTAAATGTTAAGCTCAATTGACTTCTTCCCAAAGGTGGGGTCATAGAGCCGTTTCGGCAGTTGATTACAGCGTTGGAAGTAGCCAAAAAGGGTCGACCGAGAATCACTGGAATTTGGTTCCATGGGTTTGCTACAGGCTGTGTATCTAGAACAATAAAGTCCACAGGGAAGATAAACTCTCCGACTTTTATTAACACATCCTCAAGCATACCCCTTGGGCGGGTGATAGATCGATCTGCCATCTGTAAGGTGCATTGCGATGGTTTCAATTCTCCGATACCCAATTGCTCATACACAGAATATAGAAGCAGGTTAACACTAGCGCCAAGATCGAGTAAAGCACGATTGATATTTTTATACCCAATAGAAATAGAGATTGTAGGACAGCAAGGATCCTTACGTTTCTTGGGTAAATTCTGTGTAAAAGCTATGCTTACATTACTCGACATGAAAACTTTTTTCGGCACTTGAGTCTTCCTCTTCCTAGTGCACAAGTTCTTAAGGATTTTCGCATAAGCCGGAACTTGTTGAATTGCATCTAGAAGAGGGATGTTTATGTTAACCTGCTTGAACATATCCAAAATCTTCTCCATTTGTGCGTTAGGTTTGTTGGGCCTCAACCTATCTGGAAATGGAGCTTTATCAATAAGTGTTGGGTCCAACATCTGTGGAGAAGTTTGTGGGGGTGGAAAGGATGAAGTGGGTGGAGGGTTCGAGCCTTGGGGAAAACGGAGAATAGGCTCGGATGAAGGTAAACTAGACGAAGTAGGGTAAGAAGTAGAAGCGGAAGTGGAATTGGAAGCCGGGGTGTTGATGATCAATTCATCATTATCAATCTGTTCACCCACATGGTTATCCAGCACTCTTCCAGATCTCAACGTGGAAATAGAACTCACATGATTATAATGCGAGGGTCCAGGATCAGGTAAGGGTTGAGATGGAAGTTTCCCTTTCTCTCTTACACTCATTGCAGCAGTCAGTTGTGCGATTTGTGCTTCTATCGATTTAATACTCTCACCATGGGAGGCAGAATTTTGTACTAACGTTTGGATAGAAGACGTTAAAATATCATTCGTTCGCATGGAATGTGCAATGAACATGTCGAGTGCAGAGGGTGTAGCAGTACCGACAAAAGAAGGATCAAAGTTGTTGGCCAGGTTTTGAAAATTTTGTGGTTGACGGGGGAGCTGACTCAGTTGTGGTGGTTGCTGTTGTGGAGGGACCCTTTGAAAGTCATTCTGGTTTGAAATCGTGTTTTGAGTTTGGTGTTGGTTCCAAGCAAAATCAGGGTGATTCCTCCTACCTTGATTATATGTGGAAGAAGAAGGATCGTTTCTAGGTTGTTGCTGAAATGCAGCATTAGTGTGACCTTGAAACGGTACATTCAAAGGACATGCTTCCGTCAAATGTGATGGGTCGGAACAGCATCCACACATGGTTTTGGGAAGTGTGTATTGATTTAGAGAGGTTGAAGAGATTTTGTTTTCTATAGCGTCGAGTTTCCTTTGTATATCGGCCATTTCGGCTCTCATTGTGACGGAAATATTGAGTTGATTGATACCTTCCCTAGACGATGAGTGACTAACACTTTCCCATTGTAAAGTGTTTTGAGCAAGATCTTCCAGGTATTTCCAAGCTTCACCATCATCTTTAGATAGGAATTGATATTGACACATGATTTCAAGCATCTGTTTTGTCGTGAAATTAATACCCTCATAGATAATTCGACACAAATCCCATCTAGGAATTCCGTGATGAGGACATTGGATAAGAAGATCCTTGAACCGTTCAAAGCATTTCCAAAATGGTTCATTGGGAAGTTGGGTAAATTTGAAGATTTCGCTCCGAACACGGCTGGTCTTATGATTGGGATAAAATTTCTTCAGGAATGCTGCAACGAATTCTTCCCATGTTGAAATAGAATGTGCGAGTGTGTTATAAAGCCATTTCTCGGCTAAATCGCACAAAGTGAATGGGAGAAGACGTAAACGCAGAGCATCCATAGACAGTTGTGACGTGCCAATCATTGCACATACGTTTTCGAATTTGGAGTTAAAAACGTATGCGTCTTCATATTCAAGACCGTGAAATTTGGGCAACAGTTTGATGAATTGGGGTTTAATTTCGAAATTGTCCCCATTGGCTCGTGGAATGGAAAGACAGGTAGGAAGGGGACCACGTGTAGAGTAGCATCTCTCTTGGAGAGAAATGCGCGGAGGATTCTGCGCACCTGCGGGAGGTGGCAGAGTGGTGTTATGAAAATTTGATGGAAATCCGTCCATCTCGGTCGATGTGGTGTGTGGTGGGGGAAAAGAAGATGAAGAAGCACCGACTTCGGAGTCGATAGCAGGAACGCGGACAAGACGGGCACTAGAATCCCGTGTCCAGCCAAGCATGCACTAAGCGGGTTTAGCGCAAGTGGCAGCGTGTGTGTGATTTAAAATTGGTTTGTTTTGAAAAAGTGGGACTTAAGACAAATCACACAAAAATGCACAAACAACCCTAGAACTAAGGTCACCTAGGTCAAGTCTCTAGACCGCTCCTAGACTTCCAAAGGACAAGCCGTAGGATCAATCCTCTACCACATCTTTACTACTCTTGTGGCCAGGTAAGTGCCAGGTAAGTGGGAGGTATCCGCTATACGAATCACCGAAAATAGCGGGCCTAATTAAGTAACCACTTGCCTTCGACACACTTGCCTAGACACCACAAAAGTAATGCGGATAAGTGATAGATTACCCACGACCTTCCTCTGTCCTTATTGAGCGCGACAGTCCTTAGAGTCTTGTCTAGATATTTTTTAAATTAATATAGGGTTGATGCAGATGCTCGTTTTGTGATTTGTGGGGCCTAGGAAGGGTGATGAAATCCTCACCTAATCTGAATTGTGGTCTTACCCCTTAAAGTCCGTATTAAAATATGCAAAAACAAACCACAAAACAAAACTTGCAAAAATATTTTTAAGCGGCGCGATTTTGCAAAGAATCCTGCAGAAAATATAGTTTATTGGATTTCAGAGGAGAGAGAAAGATATAGAGAAGATACCAGAGAAATTGAAAACCCTAAATCCCTTAATGAGACGTGGTTCCGCCGCCAATAGGCTCTTATGCCGCGGTTCCGCCGCCGACTAGGAAGATCTGATGAAGATTTTTGCTACGTGGCCTCCCTTCCTCCTCTGGCTCTTGATGAATGTCTCTGAATCTTTATCTCCTCACTCAAATGACTCCAGATTCCCTCGCAAAATTCACACAATAATCGTTAAATATATAATTTGCAGTTTTGTTTATTTATGATATGGATCGAATAAGAATTCAACATGAATAGTAAGAAAAAAAATTACGCACGTATCCCCGGCAACGGCGCCATTTGATTGATCTGTAGATTTTATGTAGTAGTTAACCGCAATCAATAACGGTGTCGCGTGTAGCTAGACCGAGATGAGTACGGGTCGTCCTCTGGGAAACGTTGAATATTTTTTTCTTACTTTAGGCGTGTTGAGAAAGAAAGGAGGAAGAATAAAGAATGGTTGTAGGATCTAGATCTACGTTAAACACGGATGCAAAATATAGATCTAGATTAACTACAGATGTAGGTTTAATATTAAAAGGGGGCGTGTAGGGTTCATTAGGATTTAGTAGTTATGGATGATTAATTAAAGATTACTCTTTTTATCCTTTAATAGATTTAAAACTAGAACGACAGTGATGCATGTAGATTAGGGTTTCTAGAGGGAAAAGGGTTCCCACTCTTAACCCCTATCTCGACATGGAACTTCGTTCATATCTAGCCTTTTCCAAAACAATCATTAATCTAATCTTTAATCACGGTCGAGACTAACAATAAATTGGTAGCGCGTCCGATTAGGATGTTAATGATTCTTTTGGTAAAGTTTATAAACTTTATAGGACGTAAAAAGAGTTTAAGGATCTTCATCATCCATTAATCTATCCTAATCCTACGAACCCTATCAAGCGGAAAATTACTCGCGCATGATGGGAGAAGAAAAGATGGAGATGGAAATCATAATGAAACTACATGAAATAGAATAAGAAAAAGAACTACCTTTATTAATCAACAAAATTCATTTACACTTTATTCCCTTAGAAAATGATTACAAATGCTAGTTTGCTTCTCGATCTCTTCTAAAGAGGTAGACGAACAGTTGATGATCAACTTGGATGCGTGAGCCTGTCGTGGACTTCGTGATCTCTTCAGCTTGATGATTTTTCCAAGAGGCTCTCGGTCTTTATTTATACTCACAGAACCGGAACCCTAGTTTCCTAATATGGTAACTAGCTGTTACGATTCTAACCAAAAAATCCAGAATCCCAACTCCTCAAATCCGCGGCGGAACCGCGGCCGTTAGATGGGTTTGACCGCGGATCCGCGGTCTTATGGTGGGATCTTGACCTTAAATTTCTGGGGCTTCATCTATGTAGCTCTTGGTGATATTTGACATCTCTGGAAACTGAAAATCTTTTCTACGTCACTGCCAGACTTGATTTCTTTAGTTTACTTTCTTATTTAGGCAGGTTTGTTCTAACAACTTTGATTTCCTTGATTTCGGCCCTGAAAATTCTGCACAACAAACTCAACAAATAATATTAGTAGAGTTTGTTTTATTGAGATATTAACTTAACCATTAAGAATTGGTCAAAAGTATTTAATAAGGTAAGCATATTTAAATGGGCCAAATGTTACATGGATATTATATGCTTACTTTTTCCTACCCATAGTCACATAATTCGCGAATTATTCGCCGAATTCGTGAATAATTCACGAATTTTTTATCAGACGAATTAATCTCCGAATTAATCGTCATTGCCGAACTGGCCGAATAATTCGCGAATTATTCCCGAATTATGTGAAAAACAACGAATAATTCAAAAAACAGCAAATAATTCATAAAATCAAAACCTAGCGTCTCATATATTAATTTATTGCTCGAAATCCTTCCCGAACATTTCCCGAACACTTACCGAATCTTTCCCGAATACCTGCCGATTTTTTCCGAATGGTTCTCCGAATCCGAATTTTCGACCTCGCCGAATTATTCCCGAACGACGAATTTGTGACTATGTTCCTACCAAATGTTAGTTATAACATATAAACACATGAAAATAGTATTTTTACAGATAAACCCTCACTTGCATCATATATTATAATAAACACCTTTTATTATATAAAAATTGTAGGAAAAATGTCATATTAAATGTGCAGTTTTATCAACTGAACACCCCGACACCGCAGAAAGCGGAGCAAGTCAACCCGACACCGCAGAAAGCGAGGTACGTCAGCAAATGACCCCGTCGTGGATACATGTCAAACCCTTGACCTCCCAGTCATAAAGCAATGCTTCGACTCGGATACATGTCAAACCCTGACCTCCCTGTCATAAAGCAATGCTTCGACTCGGATACATGTCAAACCCTGACCTCCCTGTCGTAAAGCAATGCTTCGATTCAGATACATGTCAAACCCTGACCTCCCTGTCGTAAAGAAATGCTTCGATTCAGATACATGTCAAACCCTGACCTCCCTGTTGTAAAGCAGCCCTTCGACTCGGATACATGTCAAACCCTGACATCCCTGTCGTAAAGCAATGCTTCGACTCGGATACATGTCAACCCTTGACCTCCCTGTCGTAAAGCAATGCTTCGACTCGGATACATGTCAAACCCTGACCTCCCTGTCGTAAAGCAATGCTTCGGCTCGGATACATGTCAAACCCTGACCTCCCTGTTGTAAAGCAATGCTTCAACTCGGATACATGTCAACCCCTGACCTCCCTGTCGTAAAGCAATGCTTCGACTCGGATACATGTCAAACCCTGACCTCTCTGTTGTAAAGCAGCCCTTCGACTCGGATACATATCAACCCCTAACCTCCCCGTCGTAAAGCAATGCTTCGACTCGGATACATGTCAACCCCTGACCTCCCTGCCGTAAAGCAATGCTTCGACTCGGATACATGTCAACCCCTGACCTCCCTGTCGTAAAGCAATGCTTCGACTCGGATACATGTCAAACCCTGACCTCCCTGTCGTAAAGTAATACTTCGACTCGGATACATGTCAACCCCTGACCTCCCTGTCGTAAAGCAATGCTTCGACTCGGATACATGTCAAACCCTAACCTTCCCTGTCGTAAAGCAACGCTTCGACTCGGATACATGTCAAACCCTGACCTTCCCTGTCGTAAAGCAACGCTTCGACTCGGATACATGTCAAACCCTGACCTTCCCTGTCGTAAAGCAATGCTTCGACTAGGAAACATATCAACCCCTTCCCCCCCCCCCCGCCGGAGCAATGCTCTGTCTCGGAAATACATCAATCCATGATCTCCCTGTCGTAAAGCAATGTTTCGACTCGGAAATAAGTCAACACACGAACTTATAAAAAGAAAGTTCTCTTGTTAGATCCTTATGACTCTCATAAGAAAAGGCACTTAGGAGTCCTTATGACCCCTAAGTAGAAATTGCACCTACGAGATCCTCTCGACTTGTAGGGAGAAAAAAACTTCTTGAGACCCTTACGACACATGAAGGTGAAAAATGTCTTAGGCTATAAGGACTCTAAACTTGTCTCCTAAGCCCTCAATTCTATTGCCATGCATAACTCTGCACTATTTCACCCACGTACATGCTTACGTGGGCAAAGTAGTGGGGGGCATTTATTCCCGCCAAAATTTTCGGCCAAGAGCTACTTGTTCCCTTATAAAAAAAGGGGGAGAGTCCTAAAAATTTGGTCTCACGTATAAAACACGTGAGCGCTCATATGTAAAGCGTATGAGCGCTGAATAAAATAATTAAGGGCCAAACAGGCCTCACGTGTAAAACACGTGAGCGTTCATATGCAAAGCATATAAACGCTGAACATAAATCACCAATGGCCAAACATGCCTCATGTGTAAAACACGTGAGCGCTCATATGCAAAGCATATGAGCGGTGAACATAAACAGGCTAAAACCCACAGCAGGGGTCACGTGTTAAACACATGAGTTCTCTTGCCTCTCACATGCAAAGCATGTGAGCACCCCAATTTAAAATGCTCCTATCAAATTATAGAATTAAATTCTATTTTGGGAAATATTTTCCTGATCTTTATCAAACTAAAAAGATCTTCTCTGTTAAACAGAGGACCTTTGGATCAAAAATCCAACGGTGATCATCTGGTAGAATAAAGTTCTATCATAGGAAAATATTTTCCTAATTCTGTTAAATTAACAAGATATTCATATGATCAGAATTCTATGTTAGAATAAAATTCTAATTTTGTCAAAACTAACAAGATATTCATAATCTTGTTAAACAAACAAGAAATCTTCTCTGTTAAACAGAGGGCCTTTGGATTAAAAATCCAACGGTGAATAAAATTCACCGATTGATCTAAAAGATCATGAAATCAATCATGATCTCTCAATGAGGAATTCCCTTAACAAATTGATTCTTTTTCTTCTCATATAAATATGAGCAAGGAGAGGAGGAAAAAAAAATAGAGGGAGAGGGGAAGAAAAATAGAGAGAGAATTTAATTCTCTAAAGAAGATGGACCCCTCTTAAAAGCTCCCACAAAACGAGAATTTAATTCTCAAACCAAGAGTTTAACTCTTCTCAAAGAACTTAGTTCTTCCTCTGGTTAAGATCTGCAGAAGCAGATCTCCCCACAAGTCGAGAATTTAATTCTCATCGGGGAGATTCTGTCATGCAGATTCAAAACTTAGGGGAAAGAATTGAATCCAAGAGAGTTTAACTCTTACAAAACATATGGGAATTTAATTCCTATGAAACTAGGGTTTAACCATTTAAAAAGAATTTAATCCCTATAAAGAACAAAATGAGAACTTGATTCCTCAGAACCATAGAAGAACAGCCTGGTGATTCATTAGCGTTCAACGCTACACAATAAAAGCTCACGTGTTCCCACGTGATCACCTTTGAGGAACGAAAAAGGAAAGACTGAGATCTAGCCACGTGACCCTTGAGAAGTGCTCGGCACTTATAAAAGAGAAAAGGGAATGAACCCTATTTTTGGGGCGCCTCACATGACCCCACACGACCCCTGAGAAGTGCTCAACACTTATAAAAGAGAAAGGGAATAAACCTTATTTTTGGGGCAACTCACATGATCCCACGTGACCCCCTAACAGTGCTCAGCACTGGAATAAGAGAATAAAAGAGGCAGCGCCCAACTCTAAGCGTCTCACGTGCCACACGTGAGCGCCACAACTTTCAATGTTTAACACTTCTATGGCGCCTCATGTGCCACACGTGAGCGCTGCTATGGCGCCTCACGTGCCACACGTGAGCATCTCAGATCTCAGTGTTTAACACTGCCTTAGAATATCACGTGGGAGCACGTGGGCACTGAGCATACACTAGTATCTAACATTATAAGAGGGCAACTTCAACCCCAGCTAAATCTTTCCTGAGATTAAATCTCTAAATAAATTGAGCATCCATGCTCATGACTGATGTTTCCTCAATTTGGAATTTGGTTCAAGGGTACATCTCTCCACACCTCTGATACATGTTGTAATTATTCAACGTCTTCAGAGAGGTGGTGGGTCCCGACAACCAACAAGCTGGACCGCAATGTCCTTAAACTAAACACCCACCTCAAAAATGGTGATCTGCGGACCGTAACGTCCCTAAACTAAACACTATAGACTATGATGTCTTTAAACTTTATGGACTATGATGTCCTTAAACTCCACGGACTATATGTCCTTAAACCCAATGGACCGTAACATCCCTAAACTAAACTCTACGGACTATGATGTTCTTAAACTCCACGGACTATGATACCCCTAAACCCAATGGACCGTAACGTCCTTAAACTAAATTGATAAGGGCCTAAATGCTCTTTCGTTGGATCTAAATGATCCTAAAACTTTGTTAAGTAGATCTTAGTCTAAAATTAGACTAACGTATCCTTAAAAAACATTTAACTTGATTTTAATCTCAAACGAGATTAACGAGCCTTAAATCCACCAAACCCGAATCTAAGAAAATACGGATTTAGACTAATCCCGCCCTACGGGCGACAACATAAATTAGTCTATGTATACAATCCATGGGCAACCAAAAATAAAACAAACACACACGACACGAAGTGAACATCTGGAGAAGGAGAAAGTGGTTACCGCTATGCGGTAGTGTAATTAACTGCAGGGGCATTGTAACAACCGAGTCCAATTCTATAAATTTCAGTTACCGTATGTATGGTATGTGGTATTTATTTCATTTGTCTTGCTTGACTGTTGCTAGTTATAAATTTACCCCGACAATTCAAATTCTGCATATAACAATTTAAGTCATCTAAAATTAAATTAAAAATACTTGTCATGGCCTGCTCGATACCCCTAACCCTGTGGTAGCGTCCTTGCATCATGTTCTCGTCCCGTTCAGTGAAACGGACGAGTTTGGATGTCTATGCACACGTACGTGCGTCCGTTCTTAGGGGTATGCCTTTTAATTATAAAATCCTTCATTTTGATTTTTGGAACCCGCCAATAATTTTCATTTTTCGGATTCAAATTTTTGGACCCGACCCGGGCGCAATTCTGAAATATTTTGTATTTTCACCAAATCCTATTTTCTAATATTTTTTAAAACCAGCGAAATTAAGATTCATTCAACCAGAAAATATTTCCCATTTATTTAAAATCCTTTTTAAAGTTTTCCCCTAACCACTCAACCCCATAAATCTTTCTCAGAATTTCTCCCCTAACTCTCTTAGCCAATCACAATCCTTCATTTTACCCCGGGCCCCACACGTCTCTCTCCCTCTCTCCTTCCTCTTTCTCTTTCTCTTTCTCTCTCTTCTCTCTTTCTCTCTCTGCGAATAAGGCCAAAACTATATCTCCTCACTGTTCCTCTATCTCTCTCTCTCCTCTCGAAGATTTTCTTTCTCTCTCTCTCTCCCTCCCCGTTATATATTATTCTTCTCTTTTTTTTTCTCCAGCGAAAGAAAACCCAACCCCTGAAAACCCTAGCTGCCATCTCTTCTCGTCGTTGCCCTATCGCCGACGACATCGTCGCAGTCCTCGTCGCCTCCTCGCCCTTGTCACCTCCACCTCCTCTTCTTCCTCCTTCCTTCTCTCCTGAGCACCCTGCACCAACAGCCGCGCCCCTGCACCCCTGCACGCTGCTGCACCGCCGAAGGATCGCCGCCGGTAACTCGTCCCCGTGCCTTAGCCTTGTGCACAACCCAGTAAGCCTGCACCCTTACTTCCTCCTTTCTTCTTTCCCTCTTCATTGCTTCTCTGTTCTTCAGTTTGATCATTGCCGATGTTCTCTGCAGTTGTTCGCCGGAGCATCGTCGACGCCATCGACCACTTCGTGGTTGTTGAGGATCTACAGTGAGTCTCTTTCCTCCTCTCCCTCTTCTCTTCTTCTTCCTTTTAGCATTTTTCTTTGGATTGCTCACTGTTTCTTGGTGCGCCGGATTCCGGCCGCGACGTCGACAATTCCCGACGATCCAGCGAGGAACTCCGACCCGTGTGACTCCACTGTTCGTTGTTTAGGCTCTTTCCGTGTACCGTGCGCGCGTCGCGATTTTTCCCCGCCGTCGCGTAACGTTCCGTTTTCCGTTTCGCGACCCATCAAGGCAAGTAAAACTTGCTACATGCTAATTAATATATTACATATACATTTTATGGCTCATTAAACCCGTAGTCTAACCTTAGTACCATGATTTTCCTTTTCCATGCTCGATGTCGCGTTATATCATTTTATTTTCCAAACTTGAAACCTACCGTGTGTATTTACTTTATTAAACCCAATAACCATATTTATATATTTTAATCACATTTTAACTATTGACACGGCCTATGGTATTCTCTATATAGTTTTTCTCCATCGGACACTCATGTGCATTTTAACCTGTTTTAGCTAGGATTTCATCCAGTGAACATATTTATATATCATCGCATCCCTAAAATTTCTTAATACCTGATAACATGAGTAAACATCCATTTTAGTTATGCTGTAGTTAAGTAATGTTGACACCATCCCTTAAACGCAAAGTGATAACCATGTATCGTTATAATTTAATCAGTACCTAATTGCTTATCATATCACCTGATCTGGTTTATTGTGCTGATATTACTCATGCTTGTTCATTTATAACCATAATTATGTTAGTTTGTTTTACGAGCACCCACATAGCATTTTGTGCTTCCTGACATGACCTGTTGCACTTCCTACGTGACACGACATGGTACCGTGCGACTCTTGATATGTTATGACACTTATATACACTACCCGGCTTGACCTGATGTACCATGGTCTTACCCGTTACCTGATCTTGTGTCTAATGCCAACTAACCTGACCTGTTGTCCTTACGGACCGTTCTTGTTGTCCATCCAGACAAACCTGTACCTGCCTGATCCTGAGTTGGCATTAGCTCCAGATTATTTTAATCCCTGACTTGAACACATATAACTTGGGGGTATGGGGAAATCAATGATGAAACCTGACTTGTAACTCGACAGTGTGCTACCTTTACCGACTAGTTTTAGAGGCTAGGCCAGCCTTAGGATGATACTGCTGACATCATCCATCGTTATCCATTTCCTTTTAGAGGCTAGGCCAGCTTTGGGATGATGCCATGGACATCATTCATCTTTACCCTTTTCCTTTAGTGCCTAGCGGCATGTCTCGGTTTCAGCCCGAAAATCTTCACCGTGATCCCGGGCACGCACGGGATACTTTTGAGTTACATCGATGATTCATCAAGTTGATTTCAAAGACTTTCGAGTAGAAAACCCAATAGAACAGTTTAGTTTACTCACTGCACACTACCCTGCACTGCCTGATTTATATTACTGTTACACATGCTTTTCATTCATGTTTATACTTGCATTGCCTGTTACCCTGTTTAATCTATTACTCGATGACATGACGCGCTGACGTCTGGGTTTTGCATGGCCCAGATTCCGTACCTTTGCTACAGTCCGAGCAGGAGTACTTCAGCCAGCAGGCTGAGCAGTGAGGATTCGGTAGAAGTTAGTTCTTTTACTTTTCTGTATTTTATTCCTGATGTGAGCCCGCATTATGGGACATACATTCCAGCTATTTTGTATTGGATCTTTTGCTTCCGCATTTTATTATTCTTGACTCATTTTTCTTGGCCTATGGACATGTATTAAATAGTTTTATTTTGTTCTTGATATCTCTACAGCCGTAATATGACTGTGGATGGATACTTCCTACCCACAGGTAGCATGGTTGGCTATGTCACGTGCTCAATTTAGCGTATTCTGGGAAGCGGGGCGTGACATGGTTCTTTTGGTATCAGAGACATAGGTTAGTCGGGTGGATTCTTTTGTAGTTGGGTATTGTACCCAATACACGAATCAGAATACTCGTGTTTAGGAAACATGTCCTGCCATCTTGCCATTCTACCGTTTTTGAATCTAACCTCCTCCTGATTATATCTTTTACGGTGTGCAAACTTCCTTTGCATATCGACTCAAAACCTGATTCCTTGTTATATCTGGAACTTAGGCGACTTGGGTGGAGTTATGTAATTGTAGCTATGATACCGCGGCATAGTTACGATGCGGTACTCTATTTAAGTAACTTGGAGTTCTAGCCTTGATCTATATTTTGAATATGTTATCATGCTAATTTTGGGTGTTTTGGTTTCAGGAGTATGGCAGACAATAATCTAAAGATGTACCAAAGGCGTGTTGATGAAGCCGCCATGCTTGGAGTGATACAGGGAATGCTGGAGAATCAAAAGAGACAGACCGAGCTGATCCAGCAGCAAGCTGAATCGTTTCAGGAAGGTTTGCGGACCGTTCAGCAGTCCGCGAACAATGTGGGAACTAAGCCAGTTGATCGTGTGGGGATCGTAGCAGATTTCAGGCATTTGGGTCCGTCTGTTTTTACTGGTTTGGAGGAGCCGTTGCCAGCGGAACAGTGGCTAGTTGACATGGAGAACTTACTTATTGCGGCACAGATTCCAGATGATAAAAGAGTGGATGTGGTGCGCATTCAGTTAGTGGACTACGCCCGTGAATGGTGGCTTGTGGAGGAGACCCGCTTGCCCAAGCCGATCAAGTGGGCGGATTTTTCAAAGAGTTTCCTGGAGAAGTTCTTCCCGCGGACTGCACGGGAGGAGATGGAAGAGAGGTTCATCAATCTGAAGCAGAATGGTGCGTCCGTAGATGTACATGCAGCTGAGTGGACACGGCTCAGTAGATTCGCTGGACCTTTAGTTGCCGACGATGCAGACAGGGCAAGGAGGTTCATGCGCAGCTTGGATGTGGACATCCAGAGGCAGATTGTCTCCCTGGGTTTGACCACTTTCTCACAGGTACTTACGGCAACACGAGAACAGCAGAGCTTATCCGGGAAGACTAGGAGTTCACAACAGACAGCAATTACAGTAAGGAAGCCAACTTTTGCACCGAACCGAGCACATGGACACAGGGGTATTCCAGTGAACCGTCGTGGCGTAACACCGATAAAGAAGTCTGCTGTTGTTGACCAGAGAAAGAGCGTGACTTGTAACTACTGCCATTTACCCGGTCATGTGCAAAGAGACTGTCGAAGGAGGCAAGGGCTTTGTTTGGTTTGTGGAGCGGCGGATCACACTATCAACGCTTGTCCGTCGAAGCTTCGCACGAGGGATGAGATTCAGAAGCCTCCGCAGAAACCGTTTCAGGGACAGAAGCAGCTGACTCAAGGATCTAATCAGGCTCGAGCTTTTACCTTGACAGCTGAGGAAATTAAGGCTTCGAGAGAAGTTGTTTCAGGTATTCTACTCGTTCATAGTTTTCCCGCATTAGCGTTGTTTGATTCTGGTGCATCCCATTATTTTATGTCGTCCAAGTTTATAGCTACACACTCGATTACCTGCACGACCCTGTCTAGTTTCTGGGACATACACACTGGGAATGGGAAAATCATATCTAATAGGGAGTGTAAAGATTGTACGGTTGTTGTGTGCAGACGGGAGCTTTTTGCAGATTTCTTGGTGATTGATACGGGCAACTACGAAGTCGTCTTGGGAATGGATTTTCTTGGCACTTTCCACGCTCACATTGATTGTAGGGCAAAGAAAGTAATTTTCCAGATTCCCGGACATCCCGAATTTACCTTCACTGGAGGAAGCAGTTCTGTCGGGCTAGTCGAGTTTAGGGCTAGGCCGACAAATAATATTCTTGCATCAATGGAGGTTGATGAAAGTGAAGAGCCAGCTGTTGTTCGTGATTTTATGGACGTGTTTGAAGATATATCGGGATTACCGCCGAAGCGAGACGTTGAGTTCGCAATTGACCTTATTCCTGGTACAGCGCCAGTATCTAAACCGTATTATCCAATGGCACCAGTGGAGTTGGAAGAAGTCAAGAAACAGGTTGCTGAACTGCTTGAGAAGGGTTGGATTCGAAGCAGTAACTCGTCTTGGGGAGCTCCAGTTCTTCTAGTTAAGAAGAAGGATGGCACAAGAAGGATGTGCATCGACTATCAAGAATTAAACCGGGTGACTATTAAGAACAAGTACCCGATCCCTCGCATTGGCGAACTTTTTGAGCAGTTTAGTGGCGCGAGAGTATTCTCGAAGCTGGATTTGCGATCCGGATATCATCAGGTCCGAGTGAAAGCAGAAGATATTTGCAAGACGGCATTCCGAACTCGGTATGGACATTACGAGTAATTAGTGATGCCCTTCGGAGTAACGAATGCACCGGCAATATTCATGGACTTGATGAACCAAATCTTTTCATCATTCTTGGACCAGTTTATTGTGGTGTTCATTGACGATATTCTGGTCTATTCAAAGAGTTTTGAAGAGCATGCAAAACATTTGAAGATCGCACTGCAGACGTTGAGACAGGAGAAGTTATTTGTGAAGATGAGCAAGTGCGAGTTTTAGTTCGAAGAAGTAAAGTTTTTGGGGCATGTTGTGTCTGGCGATGGAATCGCCGTCGATCCAGAAAAGATTACAGCAGTTCGAGATTGGCCGATTCCGAAGAATGTTGCAGAGATAAGAAGTTTTCTTGGACTAGCCGGGTATTACAGAAGATTTGTGGAGAACTTTGCTCGTCTGGCGGAGCCGTTGACCAAGCTTACGCGCAAGGAGGTACCTTTTGTGTGGACGGATGGTTGTGCGTCAGCTTTTGAGATGTTGAAGCAGAGATTGATAACCGCTCCTATTCTGACCGTACCAGACAATTCCGGAGGATTAGTGATTCACAGCGACGCATCTGGAAAAGGATTGGGATGTGTTTTGATGCAGCATGGGAAGGTTGTAGCATACGCATCGAGAAAGTTGAAGACCCATGAGAAGAATTACCCAACTCACGACTTAGAGCTTGCGGCTGTGATTTTCGCTTTGAAGATTTGGAGACACTACCTTTTGGGCGAAAGGGTCAAAGTTTTCACGGATCATAAGAGTTTGAAGTATGTGTTCACGCAGAAGGAGCTTAATATGAGGCAGCGTAGATGGTTAGAGCTGATGGCTGATTACGATCTTGATCTTAAGTACCATCCGGGAAAGGTTAATGTCATACCGGATGCACTCAGTCGGTTACCAGCAATTCAGATGTTGACTACGCAGAAGGAACTCGTTGAAGACTTTCGAAGATTTGATTTGGAGGTTGTGCTACCGCATTCTTCTGGGCAGTTGATGCAGCTACAAGTACATTCGTCGCTGATCGAGAATATTAAAGCAGCGCAACCGCAGGACCCTAGACTGCGAAAGTTTCGAGAACAGGTTGAAGCAGGACTACGAACAGATTTACTGGTCCATGAGGATGGTTCGTTGAGATATGGTATCCGTTTGTGTGTGCCAAAGGAAGATATTCGCGAAGAGCTTATGAAGGAGGCACACAGTTCAGCTTATTCCGTACATCCAGGAGGCACGAAGATGTACCGAGATTTACGACAGCATTTCTGGTGGGAAGGCATGAAACGAGAGATTGCTCGCTTTGTGGCAAAGTGCTTGGTGTGTCAGCAAGTCAAGGCTGAACATCAAAGGGTTGCTGGTTTATTGCAACCACTTCCGATTCCTCAGTGGAAGTGGGAACATATAACCATGGATTTCGTGACAGCTTTGCCGCGGAGTCCAAAAGGCAACAATGCAGTATGGGTGATTGTTGATCGTTTGATCAAGGCAGCTCATTTTATTCCTTTTCGGGTTGGTCAGTCAACAGAGACTTTGGCGGAGCGGTACATGTAGGAGATTGTAAGATTGCATGGAGTACCGGTAAGCATCGTGTCCGATCGTGACACTTGGTTCTTATCACACTTCTGGAGGAGTTTACAGGAAAGTTTGGGGACTCGATTGAAATTTAGCACACCTTATCATCCTCAAACTGATGGTCAGTCGGAGAGAACGATCCAAACACTTGAAGATATGTTGAGAGCGTGCATGTTGGATTTCAAGGGTTCTTGGGAGGATCATCTACATTTGGTGGAGTTTTCTTACAACAACAGTTTCCAGGCAACTATTCAGATGGCTCCATTCGAAGCTTTGTATGGTCGTAAGTGTCGTTCACCTGTTTGTTGGGACGATGTCAGTGAACGAAGATTGTTGGGACCAGATTTGGTTGTGCAGACGGTTAAGAAAGTTAACGCTATTCGGAATCATATGAAAGCAGCTCAAGACAGACAGAAGAGTTGGGCAGATACGTTGAGAAGGCCTCTAGAGTTCGCCGTGGATGATTTGATGTTCTTGAAGATATCACCGACTAAAGGGGTGATTCGTTTTGGAAGTCGAGGAAAGCTCAGTCCTCGATTTGTTGGACCCTTTGAGATCTTGGAGCGTGTTGGCGAGGTAGCGTATCGTTTGGCGTTACCGCAGTCCTTGGCGAATGTGCACGATGTGTTTCACGTATCTCAACTCCGTAAGTATGTTCGAGATGAAACGCATGTATTGGATCATTCGGAGCTGACGGTACGAGAAGACTTGACTTTTGAGGAGCGACCGGTTGAAATTATGGATCGAAGGGAAAAGGTTCTTAAGAACAAGGTTATCCCTCTTGTACTTGTTTCTTGGGGTAATCGCTCACATGGAGAGTCCACTTGGGAACGAGAAGATGAAATCCGGCAGAAGTTTCCTCATCTTTTCTTGTAGTTTGATTTTCATCTATCCTTTGTATTCTTGGAATTTCGAGGACGAAATTCTTTTTGTAGTTGGGTATAATGTAACAACCGAGTCCAATTCTACAAATTTCAGTTACCGTATGTATGGTGTGTGGTATTTATTTCATTTGTCTTGCTTGACTGTTCCTAGTTATAAATTTACCCCGACAATTCAAATTCTACATATAACAATTTAAGTCATCTAAAATTAAATTAAAAATACTTGTCATGGCCTGCTCGATACCCCTAACCCTGTGGTAGCGTCCTTGCATCATGTTCTCGTCCCGTTCAGTGAAACTGACGTGTTTGGACGTCTACACGCACGTACGTGCGTCCGTTCTTAGGGGTATGCCTTTTAATTATAAAATCCTTCATTTTGATTTTTGGAACCCGCCAATAATTTTTATTTTTCGGATTCAAATTTTTGGACCCGACCCGGGCGCAATTCAGAAATATTTTGTATTTTCGCCAAATCCTATTTTCTAATATTTTTTAAAACCAGCAAAATTAAAATTCATTCAACCAGAAAATATTTCCCATTTTTTTAAAATCCTTTTTAAAGTTTTCCCCTAACCACTCAACCCCATAAATCTTTCTCAGAATTTCTCCCCTAACTCCCTTAGCCAATCACAATCCTTCATTTTACCCCGGGCCCCACACGTCTCTCTCCCTCTCTCTTTCCTCTTTCTCTTTCTCTTTCTCTCTCTTCTCTCTTTCTCTCTCTGCAAATAAGGCCAAAACTATATCTCCTCACTGTTCCTCTCTCTCTCTCTCTCCTCTCGAAGATGTTCTCTCTCCTCTCGATATCTCTCTCTCTCTCTCTCTCTCTCCCTCCCCGTTATATATTCTTCTTCTCTTTTTTTTCTTTCTCCAGCGAAAGAAAACCCAACCCCTGAAAACCCTAGCTGCCGTCTCCTCTCGTCGTTTCCCTAACGCCGACGACATCGTCGCAGTCCTCGTCGCCTCCTCGCCCTCGTCACCTCCACCTTCTCTTCTTCCTCCTTCCTTCTCTCCCGAGCACCCTGCACCAACAGCCGTGCCCCTGCACCCCTGCACGCTGCTGCACCGCCGGAGGATCGCCGCCGGTAACTCGTCCCCGTGCCTTAGCCTTGTGCACAACCCAGTAAGCCTGCACCCTTACTTCCTCCTTTCTTCTTTCCCTCTTCATTGCTTCTCTGTTCTTCAGTTTGATCATTGCCGATGTTCTCTGCAGTTGTTCGCCGGAGCATCGTCGACGCCATCGACCACTTCGTGGTTGTTGAGGATCTACAGTGAGTCTCTTTCCTCCTCTCCCTCTTCTCTTCTCTTCTTCTTCCTTTTAGCATTTTTCTTTGGATTGCTCATTGTTTCTTGGTGCGCCGGATTCCGGCCGCGACGTCGACAATTCCCGACAATCCAGCGAGGAACTTCGACCCGTGTGACTCCATTGTTCGTCGTTTAGGCTCTTTCCGTGTACCGTGCGCGCGTCGCGATTTTTCCCTGCCGACGCGTAACGTTCCGTTTTCCGTTTCGCGACCCGTCAAGGCAAGTAAAACTTGCTACATGCTAATTAATATATTACATATACATTTTATGGCTCATTAAACCCGTAGTCTAACCTTAGTACCATGATTTTCCTTTTCCATGCTCGATGTCGCGTTATATCATTTTATTTTCCAAACTTGGAACCTACCGTGTGCATTTACTTTATTAAACCCAATAACCACATTTATATATTTTAATCACATTTTAACTATTGACACGGCCTATGGTATTCTCTATATAGTTTTGCTCCATCGGACACTCATGTGCATTTTAACCTGTTTTAGCTAGGATTTCATCCAGTGAACATATTTATATATCATTGCATCCCTAAAATTTCTTAATACCTGATAACATGAGTAAACATCCATTTTAGTTATGTTGTAGTTAAGTAATGTTGACACCATCCCTTAAACGCAAAGTGATAACCATGCATCGTTATAATTTAATCAGTACCTAATTGCTTATCATATCACCTGATCTGGTTTATTGTGCTGATATTACTCATACTTGTTCATTTATAACCATAATTATGTTAGTTTGTTTTACGAGCACCCACATAGCATTTTGTGCTTCCTGACATGACCTGTTGCACTTCCTACGTGACACGACATGGTACCGTGCGACTCTTGATATGTCATGACACGTATATACACTACCCGGCTTGACCTGATGTACCATAGTCTTACCCGTTACCTGATCTTGTGTCTAATGCCAACAAACCTGACCTGTTGTCCTTACAGATCATTCCTGTTGTCCATCCAGACAAACTTGTACCTGCCTGATCCTGAGTTGGCATTAGCTCCAGATTATTTTAATACCTGACTTGAACACATATAACTTGGGGGTATGGGGAAATCAATGATGAAACCTGACTTGTAACTCGACGGTGTGCTACCTTTACCGACTAGTTTTAGAGGCTGGGCCACCCTTGGGATGATGCTGCTGACATCATCCATCGTTATCCATTTCCTTTTAGAGGCTAGGCCAGCCTTGGGATGATGCCATGGACATCATTCATCTTTACCCTTTTCCTTTAGTGCCTAGCGGCATGTCTCGGTTTCAGCCCGAGAATCTTCACCGTGATCCCGGGCACGCACGGGATACTTTTGAGTTACATCGATGATTCATCAAGTTGATTTCAAAGACTTTCGAGTAGAAAACCCAATAGAACAGGTTAGTTTACTCACTGCACACTACCCTGCACTGCCTGATTTATATTACTGTTACACATGCTTTTCATTCATGCTTATACTTGCATTGCCTGTTACCCTGTTTATTCTATTACTCGATGACATGACGCGCTGACGTCTGGGTTTTGCATGGCCCAGATTTCGTACCTTTGCTGCAGTCCGAGCAGGAGTACTTCAGCCAGCAGGCTGAGCAGTGAGGATTCGGTAGAAGTTAGTTCTTTTACTTTTCTGCATTTTATTCCTGATGTGAGCCCGCATTATGGGACATACATTCCAGCTATTTTGTATTGGATCTTTTGCTTCCGCATTTTATTATTCTTGACTCATTTTTCTTGGCTTATGGACATGTATTAGATAGTTTTATTTTATTCTTGATATCTCTACAGCCGTAATGTGACTATGGATGGATACTTCCTACCCACAGGTAGCATGGTTGGCTATGTCACATGCCCAATTTAGCGTACTCTGAGAAGCGGGGCGTGACAGGCATGCGCCTGCAGGGAAGAGCGTCTCCACAATCAAAAATCCTTCGTACACGAGGGGGAATCTGACGAAGTCTGCTACAACGGATGCATCTGTCTAAACCTCCGATACACTGTGCCATAAATCAACTTGGCATTTTCGGAGAGGTGGACGGATAAAACCAAATAGTATCTGCCCCCAAAATTCAGTCCGGACATCCCAACATCCCGGTCGCGTCTTTCGGCGAAGAACACCTCTGCACAGCCCCAATGCGACCCCAGAAACCTCGCCGTCGCAACCCCTCGCCACCTCGTCGACCTCACCATCCTCACCTCTCTCGACTCCCTGACACCACAAACCACCACCACCATCAACCTCGACTACCCCAACTCCCCCAACGACCTCAATAGCATATTTAAAACCCCACTGCCCTCGCCGTTGATGGCAGCTCTCGTCGTCGTCAAGACGTCGCTTCGCCCCTTTCTTCTATCCTCTGTCCCCAGCACCCAGAGCCAACACCACAGCCACATTCTTCTCTTCTCTTCTCTTCTCTTCTTTCTTTCTTTCTTTCTTCTCTTGCTTTCTTGATTCTTGATCGTTTCACCAGAGTCGCACGCATCGCCGACGATCCGGAAAATCCAGTCATTGTCGCCGTCCAGCATAGTCACGTCATTGATCAGCCAGGTCTAGTCCAACACGTGCGTGGGTTCGCATCGCGACGTTTATCCGAAGTCGGACGTAGCATTCGTACCCCGACGTGAGATCCGATCAGGCAAGTTTATCTTGCAACATGCTATGTCACTATATCGATATCCATATGTATAAAAATAGTACACGTGTTTTTATTATTCAGCAACTATTACCGATTTACGGTTTTACGTTATCCGTTCGTATCCATACTGATAATCGCATATCTAATTGCATGCCGGAACATCATGATATCATTATATTATATATTAGTATAACGTGTTATCTAGTGTGCATCATACATAGTCATGGACGTATAAAAAGTTATTACAAATAGATACATGTGCATCCGTGCATTAACCGTGTTTCGATATTCGTTACAGTTTTACATTTGGGTATCTATTGATACATATGCATCACATGACATGTTCACGACACACTACTTGACTTATTACTTGGATCTTGTTACTAATACCAACAATATTGACGCGTTGTCCTAACGGACGTGGTTTGTTGTCTACATAGACAAGAACTGTACATACTTGATCCTGTGTTGGTATTAGATCTATATTGGCAATACCTGACTTGAACACAAACCTGGGGGGGAAAGGGAAAATCAAGAATGTAACCGAAACGTAACTCGAGAGGATATTATTACATGTTTGACGTTTTTCCGGGCGTTACGGAATAATTACTTATTTGCCGTTTTCCGGGCGTTACGGAATAATTACTTGTTTGTTGTTTTTTCGGGCGTTCCGGAATAATTACTTGTTTGTCGTTTTTTTGGACGTTGCGGAATAATTACTTGTTATCGTGGTCCCGTAGGGAATGAACGAGATATATACTGTTGGGTTACGATGAGAAATATATTAATTAATTTCAAAAAAATTTAGAATAGATAACCTAGAAGCACGGTTTTAGGTTACACATCAGACATCACATACATACACATACCTCACTGTTTATATCTATGTTATTTATTTATATTCATATTTACCTATATCGTTACATTCTGGTTATTATTGTTATTTTGATATTATAACGCACCGACGTTTGGGTTTTGCATGGCACAGTTCCTCTACCTTTATCATAAACTGAACATGAGTAGTTTAGCCATCAAGCCAAGCAGTGAAGAATTGAACATATGTTATTAAAGATGTTTAATTTAGTTTATTTTTACGCCATTTTATTTCTTTGATGTGAGCCCATATTGGAACATATGTCGGATGTTGTTTATTGAAGTTTGATTTGTTTCTGCTTATGCATTTTCTTGACTCTATTTACTGTGGCAAATGGACATGTACGAGATAGATTTTATATTTTACTATTCTTGATATCCTATAGACAGCCGTAATGTGACTGTGGAGAGATATTTCCTAGCCACGGGTAGTATGGTTGGCTCTGTCACGTGCTGTAGTCTGAGTATCTTAGGAAGCGGGACGTGACAGTGGGAGTATGTGTAATTACATCTTGAGTCACATCTCACGAACAGTTGGAGTATGCTCGGAAAGCATTTGGCCATTTCGGCCAAGTGAGAGATGTAAGTGTTGTGGCCTTATGGCCAAATATCCGACATGGGCCAACTATTGGGTGTTGAGAAATAGAAACCGTGTTTATTTTTCGATTCCTCACTCATGACCGTGTCAAGCACACACGAGAGAGAGAGAGATTTTGATCTCGTGGAGAAATATCTGGACAGTTCGAGGGACGTAGGACAGAGGAAGTAACCTATATATGACAAGGAGATCATCTCCTCTTAGATATCGATCGATCATCAATCAACATCCTCTGCTCCGGAGCTCCCAAATTAAAATCCACTCTCTCCTTTTTCTTTAATTAGAAGCTTAAGGTTAGGACGATCTTTTCCACTCTGTCAATTATCCACGCCATTAGGGTATCAAAGTGCGATTTTAAACTTTAGGGCATTGAAGTGCATAACCGGTGAAACAATGATGAATTATTAAGCAATTTACCAAGGGGAAAAAATTCTTTAAAAAGGCGCACACATATCAAAGGTTTAGCTCATCATATCAATGGCATTAATTCATTCAATGTGGGCTCTAGTGATGAGCCAAGGAGAGGCCGGCTTGGTATCTGGTAACTTAGAGGAATATCTACCAGAAAGGGAAAATTAAGAAGCGTACAATGAGAATATGCTAGGGTTTCTAGTTTTGGTAAAAAGAGGGTTGGGTTTGGCTTTGGCATGTTGCTCACACAGTGATGAATGAGTGGGCATCATGCTTGGGTCATGACTGCCTGTGGCTGACACCCATCAATTGTCATGTTATTTGTCCTTTGAGGACTGCAACTGCATTCAAGAAGATTCTCTCTCTCTCTCTCTCTCTCTCTCTCTCTTAATCAGCAAAGAGAGTTAGGTATGGTGTAATAAGAAGCCTACATCACATCAATGTAGGTAGCTAGGTTTGGTACAAGTTTGTTAGCACATTTAAAAAATGGATGAAGGGGCTACGGTATTTCTTTCGTGCTTTCAACGCTAAAAAAATTAATATAGATTGTGCAGGGTCTCTGTTTCTATATGCCCCCCCCCCCTCTCTCTCTCTCTCTCTCTTCTAGCGTATTTTACGACGAGCAAGATGTGAATTAAGAAAGAGAGATCTCCTGCAGAGTCTTTGTTTCTATATGCCTCCCCCCCTCTCTCTCTCTCTTCTAGCGTATTTTACGACGAGCAAGATGTGAATTAAGAAAGAGAGATCTCCTGCACACTCTGTATAAGAATTATCCGAAGCTTTTTCATTTTACCATTTCTTCTCTCTTAACTATCTTATATCCCTTAATTTCCATTTACAAGCATTTTGCATGTGCCATACACGTTTATATTATAAATTGAAAATGACCACTTCCACTTGTGTGGAGCTTCTCGGCTCAGAACCGATGCCTATGATTTTTAAGAAAAAAATATGTATTAAGAAAATAAATAAATTGTATACATTACATATTTTTTTTATTCTCAAATAATAATGGTTAAAATATGATTTCTGTGAGGAATCAAAATGTTATAACTACTGATAAAAAAGTTTACTTTTGCTTAATTTAGTTGCATGCATTTTTTGAGTATGCAGGGGATGAGTTTAACTAGAGAGAGAGAGATTGTGTGTGTGGAGAGAGAGAGAGAGAGGTAAACATGAGAAAGAGAAGAGTTGGATGTCCTTTTGTCCTTTTTATAAATGATGTGCACAACACCTTACGATGAAGTATAGAGCAATAGTTTTTTTATTTTTTTATTTTTTATTTTTGTAAAATGTTGTAATAATGATGTCATCATCTACAGAGTTTGGGTTATAAAGTAAAAATGAACTTTTAATTTTTTTTAAAAGACTTGTCAAATAAAAAGTTCAAATCCAAATTTAAAGTGCAAGTAACTCCTCGCTAGAATTTCAACTCCTCATTCATTTTTGTGCAACACTTTCAACTCGTTAAAAATACTCTAATGTAATTGTTAGATTATGATATATTTGAATATAACTGTATTAAATATTATGGTTATTATAAATCAGATTACTTCTGATTTTTGTTGTTGAGATTATGATTAGTGTGTTAAATTGGTAGGATCAGTTAGTCATATTATGAGAGGTATAAATTGAGATGATTTATCTCTTAATAAAATTGATCGAGTTTATTGATTTCTTATCATGATATCAGAGACAATGACTCGATTCAGAATTTATCTTCGTTTATATTTTTAGTTTATTTTTCCAAAAAAAATAAAGTTGCTTCAATAATATCTAATTCAGAAATGAATTCTCTCGGTTTGATCATAAGCAGTTGACTCCATCAATATTAAGTCTAATTAACTATTCTTTTTTTTTACTATGACGTCTTTTAGCAGCATGATCTTCTTCCGTCCAAGCAACTATTCTTTTCTTATTACGTCTTCTAGCAGTATGATCTTCTGCCTTTAGCATTTTCAGCGAAAAACTGCAGATTATTCGGTCCATCTTGCATTCCGCGAAAGAAACAAAAGGGTATTAGTCCGCCTTGCTCGATATTTTAGATCTGTTGTTCTTCTCTTCCTTTTCACAAGTTGCGTATTTTGGTTCAAAATATTATCCAAATTCTTATCCATCATGACTTTGAGGGAGGCCCTTGGATTATGAGATATTTGAATATAATTGTATTAAGTATTATGGTTATCATAAATCGGATAAGTTCTGATTTATGTTGTCGTGATTATGATTATTGTATTAGACTGTTAGGATTATTAGTTATTAATTAGTTATGTTATAAGGTGTATAAATTGAGATGATTAATTTATCGTATAATAAAGTTAACCGGGTTTATTACCGGAGAGAATTATTGTATAAAAAAGAAACAATTTAGATTCGGAAAAGGGGCTTCACATGCACATGCAGGGAGCTGCTGAAGATGGAAGCATATACCTTGATGCTTAGATCTTATAGTGTAACTTCGTTTTTTGGTAGCCGATTTGTGGAAATTTAGCATAGACATCCCAAAAAATGTAGTTTGATCTTTCATTAACTTGATATATATTAAAAGCTAGCGAGTTTCTTATCAAATGAGGAAAGGTTGAATCAAGAAAATATCTATCTCGTATCATTTATATAAGAAGAACCCTATTTCTTACTCGATGGATGGATGGTTGAATCAGAAAAATATCAATGTCGTCCCTTTTTAAGTCAAAAGAATTCTGATTTTCCGCATAGAATGATAGAACCTACCTTAACTATAGATTAGTTAATTGGTTACTTGCTAAATAATACCCTAATGTTTCATCTATTTTGCATCTATATACCATATTGATTTTTTTATTCCACTTGGATACTCTAAAGTGCAAACCGTATAGATTTTGTTTCAAAATAACGATGGATTTGAATGTCGGATCACGTCAAGATGTTGTCTTCCGTTGATCTGCTGATGGCGGCGATGGGTGTCTGAGATTGGATCTGGAGGCTGTCGCTCCTGAAGCGTGTGGATCTCAATGGGATTGAGATTGTAGTTGCCGAGCTACCTGCAAGGAAGTCTCGGGTGGTTGTACCACTGAGGACCCTCCGACGGTCAAGTCAGACTAAAGATCTGATGGAGCTCCTTTTCGGGCCTCCGTCAGATGTTGTCTTCCGTTGATCTCACGGTGGACTTAGTTGATTATCTTCCTTCGTGTGCGGGTCTCAATGGGTTTTTGGAGGAAGAGGTGAGATGAGGGAGGTGTTGCCGAGTACCTGCAAAGAAGTCCCGGGATAGTTTGGTACCACCAAGGACCCTTCGACGCTCAAGTTAGTGATGAGATCCGAGCAGAGCAAAGGCATAAAAGTGTAAAAAATGGCTTACTTGACCCCTCTGTGATGGGGGTTTATATAGCGGTGGTGGCATGCAGCAGCAGGCGCGAGAATCTCGCCGGCAGTTACGCTCCCGACGTCACGCCGCGTAAAGAGCGGATCGCCCGTTAATGGGGATCGTGATGGCATGGAACGTGGGATGTTGCCGGCGGAGAATCTGCGCATGGCGAGATTTGCGGAGCGACGGTTACGCCTGTGAGTGGTGGAGTTGGTCGGTCGGAGGGACCGAGGAAGATGGTCTCGGCAGGAGAGCACGGGAACGAGCGAGAGAGCCGAGGTATCTTAGTCCTGCGGTAGCTCGGAGGCGAGCTGAGAGACCGAGGAGGCCAATTTGCAAGGGCCCTGAGGTGAGCCAGCTTTGTGCTTGTAGATCGGGCCTGATAGGCCCCTGTGGGCCCTCTCTTCTGAGTTCTGGGACACGTCATCTGCCACGTGTCCTGATCTGAAAGGTCGCCAATATTGAGCATCATCAAGATCCGAGCAAAGTAACGGCTTAGAGGAGTAAAAAATGGCTTGTTTGAACTGTCTGAAAAAAGGGTTTATATAGCGGTGGCAGCAGGCAGGGCAGGCGCGAGAATCACGCCGGCCGTTACGCTCCCGACGTCGCGCCTGCGTGATGAGCGGGATCTCCCATTAATGGCGAGACAGGCTCGTTAATGGGAATCGTGATGGCGTGGAACGTGGGATGTGGCCGGCGGATATCTCGCGCATGACGAGATTCACGGGATGGCGGTTGCGCCTATGAGCGGTGCCGTTGGTCGGTCGATGAGACCGAGGAAGATGACCTCGGCGGGAGAGCTCGCAGACGAGCGGGAGAGCCGAGGTATCTTGGTTCTGCTGTAGTCCGGAGACGAGCTGTGAGGCCGAGGAGGCCGGTTATGCAGGGGGTCCGTAGGTGAGCCAGCGTTTGCTCGGTAGGACGAGCATAGGTGTGGTCTGGTCGGCCACTGTAGGCCCTTTCTTGCATGCTCTGGGACACGTCATCTGCCACATGTCATGATCTGGGAGATCACCGATATCGAGCATCATCAGGATTTGATGGTCAACTGAAGAGACTAAAGTATTAACATTTTGTACTTTAGGATAGCCAAGAGCAGCAAAAAATTCATTAAGGTATATAAATATTAAGTAGATGAAAACATTAGCTAAAGTATTATTTAGCGATTAACCCTTAGGTAATTGCCTTCCGCTATTAAGTAGCCATGTGAGGAATAATTAAAGAATATAAAATAAGATGCTCCAAAGATATGGCAGATTCACATTGGTTGATGTGAAGTTGGGATTTGTTCTCAAATCTAAGACAAAAGCATGGAAGCATGAATGGTTGGATGAAGATCACATAACATACGTGAGAGAGGAGAGGAGAGGAGAGGAGGTCATGCTTATCCCATTTAAATGTGTAGGTTGAAGGAGAGGTCATAATTATGATCCTCACATCTTTGACCACAGCTTCACTAGTTTGTTTTGGGGAACCTATCTAATTGGGTCCAGAATTATATTCTAAGGATCTCAATCAAACATAATTCTGAGGCAGCAAACAAAATATCACTGATTTTTCGAGAAAAAAATCTCTCTCATCTTTTATTAAGTTATTCATCTTTTATCCAATAATTCAATTTTGTTCAAGTGCATCGCACATGCATATACGCTGTATATAAAACAGGCTTGAGCTCTGAGATAAGATTTCTCCTCACTTTAAAGCCCCCATCACCATAATCCGAATCCTTGCACATAAGACATATCATCAGTTCTAGCTTGTTATTCTCTGTTTTCCTTGTACCTAAGTTCTTAAACTATTTATTAATATGCTATTAAAATGAGCTATGATTCAACTTTTCATCAAATGATAATGACGAACACTACTATTTTCCTTAAAAAATAATGATGATTTTGACCATGTAAAAAAAATACGAGTTTTTTTTAATTTAGGGCTAGCAAGGGCTCATGCGCAATCATATATGTGAGATCCAAATTTAAGAAAGATCATATTAATTTAGAAGTTTATTGTTATACGATTTATAAATTGCAATGTCTCGTATTTATAAACTTCATACGTAAAATATACGAAGGATAGACTTCTAAGTACTTCAACATTTTAATATTTTACTCGCTATATCATACAAAAATCATGAATTTTTTTTAAAATCTCAAAATATTTATCATGAAATTTACAAGAAGTCATAAATTTTTTCTTCTGGCTTTCAACATTTTGCACGCTATGGTACACTCTAATATGGCAAAAATTTAAAAATCTTTGTTTTTTTCGGTTTTCCAATATTTTGCTTGCTTAGCATAATAAAATCATCCATTCGAAAAAATAAAATATTTTTTTCCTTTAATTTTCAATACCTTTTATGATATTGCATAGAAAAATAGTAGAATTTTCAAATATCTTAAAATTTTCTATTTGCTTTCGTTTTTCAATATTATGTATGCTAGGTTGGTATATTAAAATGAGAAAACATGGTTTGCAGGTACTGTGTAGGCCCAAAACTGCAGTGCACTCTCATATAGGCTAGTGGGCTCCAGACGTTTAACTGCAAAATAGCCAACGGATCCCACTGAAAAATATGAGCGGCCACTGCAACTTGAGCATGCAGGCCTCGTTTCCTCTGTTAAAATACCAAAACAATCTATAAGTGAGAAGATAAAAATAATATTTCATATGGAGGAGAAAACTTTAAACCTTTTATTGGGCTAATTTTATTAACCCTCTCAGGCTTAAAAGCTCTAAAACTTTAAACCTTTAAATCTATGATTTTGACTTATCTCTAAACACTCATTGATCTACTTAAATTTAAATCTCAAATCACTCAAAAAATTTCTCAACTGATTATTCAAATTTGAAACTTATTTAACTCGATCTTCCATAAACCAGTCCTAAATATAATTGAATTATTCTTTCCAACAACACGAAAATTATTAACTTTTCAAAGTTTTAACTTCTTTTTTGTCGGTTTTTAATATTTTCAATGTTATGTCATATGAACATCGCGAAATTTACAAAAATCGTAAAATTATTTGGTTTCTTTAAATTTATAATATTTTGCACGCTAACATACGAAAATTATGTAATTTTAAAAAATCTCAAACTCTTCTGTTTTCTTGGTTATTTCAATATTTTGCTTGGTAAATAGCACACGAAAATCATAAATTTCAAAAATCTAAATTTTTTTGGTTTTCATCATTTTTTTAATATTCTGCCTACTAACACACGAAAATCATGAAATTTTCACAAAATTCAAAATTTTCTGCACTCTTTGATTTTCAATATTTCACTTGCAACACACCAAAACCCCGATATCTTAAAAAATCCTAAAATTAACGATTTCTTCAAAACATTGATATTTTGAATGCTCACACAAAAATTGAGAATTTTTTAGAATTAAAAAATTCTTCGTTCTCTATAAATTTTCAATATTTTGTATACTATTGTACAAAAAAATTGAATTTTTTTAATTATTCGAGTCAATATTTTTCATGTATATCATACAAAGATCTGAACTTTTCAAAAATATCAAAATTTTATGTTTTTTCTGTTTTTCAATATTTTGCTTCTTATGGCATAAGAAAACCACTAAATTTAAATTCTGAAAAAAAATATTTTCTTCAACTTTTCAATTTTTCTTATGCCATATAGCACACGAAAATTGTGAAATTGTCAAAAATATTAAAATTTTATGTTTTTTTATTATTTTGCTTGCTACAAGACCATGAAAATTCCAATATTTTGCTACTAAAAAACCGACATAACAAAAAAATCTGATCTGAGTGACTGGGAACACCTGACAATATACTAAAATAAGAAAAATTAAAATCCCAATTTTTTTGTTGTTTTCCGAATTTCCAATACTTTGTACGCTGCACATGAAAATCGCAAAATTTTCAAAATCTCAAATTTTCTGTTTTTTTTTTGTTCACCAATATTTTACCTATTACAACATACGAAAATCACAAGCTTTTCAAAAATCTCAAAAGTTTTCTGTCTTTTAGGTTTGTAAATATTTTTTTTTGTTATAGAATGCAAAAATCACGAAATTTTCAAAAGTCTCTATTTTATGTTTTTTTTTCTGATTTCCTATATTTTAAATGTTATAGCATAAGAAAATCACAAAATTTCTGTTTTTCTCTGGTTTTGTAATACCAAACGAAAGTCGCGAGTTTTTAACTTTATTTTTTCTTCAATTTTTCAATATTTTGCATCCTCACAAAATTCATAAATTTTTTAAATATTTTATCAGTAAAACCTAAGTAATAAATATCAATAAAAACAGGAAAATTATTATAGCAACAGATTAAACCGATCATGGTAATCAAGAAACAGATTTAGAAAAAAGCCATACTTGCGCCCATAACAAAAAGAAATGGTCCATATTCAGGGGTTGGCCTGTTTAGTGGCCTGCTTTGCAATAATGGAGGCCTTTGGAGAATTGGGCCTAGTTTAATAAGATCAAGGATGGGCCACGAAATGTGCTTTCAGTGATATTCACATTTAGCTGTGTGCTTGCATTAAAAACTCCCCTCTCTTTTGCACCATTTTTAACCGATCGGGGTTGGTGCTATAATTTTTCATGCTTGGAGAATCCAAACCACACATCACCCATCAAGCAAACACAACACCCACGTGCTCCTATGTTTTCCACTCACACCCACCATTGGATGGGCATGATAGCACCAATGCTATTATTTCATAATAATATGCATCACAGATCCACTTGGCAAAGCAGATGGGTCCTGACTAATTATTCAAAGAAAAAGCATACATACATGTTTCGTAAAAATTAAGCCTGAACGGTCATATATAATGGTTTCATTAAAGTATTGTGGTTGTTATATATTCTTAAAAATTATAAATCAACAGTATGTTTGCTGATGGATTTTAAACAGTAGTTGGAGGTTGATGAAGCAAATGATGCTTTATCGAAAAATGGTTTCATTAAAGTATTCTAACATTAACATTTTTGGAAAAAGCATTGGAGATTGCTTCTCCACTTATCTAGGCACCTTTTTGACTGATGCATGCATGCAACTTTAACTATTAATGGATCATTTTACCTGACTCTTAAATTAATTAAGCCCCACTCATCATACGTAGGTGGTCATAAAATACCATCCCTTGTATTTTATTGCAAACGACAAAACGTTTTGAGCTGTAAGAGTTCCTTTTTTACCCATTAGGAAAAGATCACGTTATTAAAGCGAAGAAAAGGAGACTTAATTCTCCGTGGGCCCCACCTTCCATCCATGATCCATGCATGCATGGTAAAGAGCTGCAACCTAGCTAGGCTTATCATCAAGAAGAAGAAGAAGAAGAAGAAGGAATCCACAGGTCATGACCGGTCACAGATGATAGTTAATTAATTACGGTCGTATAATATATGAAAGTAACCTGGGTCATGTATTTGTTTGACATGAAGGATGAGATGATTTGCAAAATCAACTTGCTTCATTTTTTCTCTAAGATTAATTGTGTGGTCTGTTGTTACACCCGCCAAAAAAAAATTAAGAAAGAAAGAAAATTCCATTCCGCATTTTTTATCTTGCGATATAAACACTTATATCGACATGCTTGGTTCATTAGATTCATGCGTTCTTGAAGACTCTACTCAGCATCAGGTGAAGGCTGTGATCACAGGTAACTATTAATTAATGGGTGCGCAATACTGGTGCAAGACATAGAAAGCTAATCTTTAAAATAGCTAGCTAGTTAAAATTACAAGCCAGGTTGAAGATTGTTGAGATCTGATGTATTGTAGTAATAGTAAATAACTTTAGGGATACTTCGGGTATTCGATATTTATATCAGTAAATAACTTTAGGTGTATACCTCTTTAATTAATTCTGGTGTTCATTTTTTCCTTATTGCTGAATGTCACCTATATTATTGATGCATAGATATTTCCATACATGGTGTGGCATATGAGTAAGTCTTCCAGTTCTTGGGCCAACATGGAGTGCCATGTAATGATCATGGGTATTCTGGGATAGAGTACGGTGCGGTGATAAGTTATACATCTTCAAGACAAAGAGATCCTTGAGCTTATACATCTTCAAGACAAAGAGATCCTTGAGCTTTCTCCGTGGATTAAGCCGAGTTTGGTCGACCCTCATTAATTAAATCCTGGCTTAAATCTTCTTCGTATGGTTTGTCGTCTTGCGTGCTCGAAAATTAAATACAGGACACGACACGCGGCTTATAATTAGTAGCCAGGAAACTAACTTTACTTAAATATACCGGATATAAACAACACTGAGAAGCTTCTTAACATTTGGTGCATGCTTGGTATTATCAATTGCTTAATTTGCCTTCACATGCATTTGACATGGCATAACCTCCTTTTATCGTAACTTTTTATCTCTTACATTCCTCCAATAACTTTTTTGTCTTGTTCAAGTATCTTCTTTTTAGTACCTGATTGGTTACTGCATAGGCTTTCTTTAATTAATTTCCCTCAAGTTTGTCATCTATATAAATAAGCTGCTAATATTAGTAAGAGACTAGCTTTAATTAACATGCATTAATAACTGCATTAGCTAGCTAGAAATGAGAAATAGGCAGCAACAAACTAGCTTTTTCTCCTACACTTCCTCTCTTGGAGAAACAAGAGATGCCAGCAGCTGCATGATCATCATTAGAGAGCATTCTCCACTAATTAATTACTCCAATATTAATCCTTCTTTTCAAACCATTGATCATGAGACGAATCGCCGAGATGTGATCAAGAAGATCATTGCCTTTATCTTCTCTGTAGTGCCAGTGATTCTCTATCAAATCTATGTTGGCGAAGCTGACGATCACAGGCGCATCCTTCCAGAATCTGTCCAAAAATTTATCTTCTTCCTGATTGTTGCCTTTTGCAGTTCTTTAGCTTCAATCTCTTCATGTAGAGAACCGACCCAAAGATTGTTTCAGTGTATTACGATGGTCGCCATGGCGTTAGCGGTAGCCTCGCTTGCATCACAGTTCTTGCATGTTTGGTTACAGATTGGTGTTTATGGGATTTGTATGATGCCTCTTTATGCTTCTACCCAAACTCTATTTCACCATTGGTTTCAAAAGTCGATGAAGTTTGGCATGAGACTGATGAGGAGGAGGGATATGTCTGCAAGTGCAGAAGGAGCACAAGTTGGAAGCGATATGGTAGCTGTTGGTGATTATATTGTTTGAATTGATGGAAGCCAAATACCATTAATTATGAAGTTGAATAATTAGCTTGCTCGACCACTGAATAGATCTCGTCTGAAAGCAGAGGGCGACAAAGACATGGCTAAGGTGTGTATGTAAATGCCGGTCTAGGGTTTCGCTCTTTGTAGGTTGGTATACTAGGTATTTGTATATTTACAGTGTGAAGATTGTAATTCAGAATTAATAGATATTAAGGAAATACTAGATATGGGATATAATTGGTTGGAGATGTGCTATGATCATGTGAATCCTAGTATATTCCTGTTTCTTTTCAGTTCTAGCATGAAAAGAAAAGTTAAATCTTGTTTACTATTACTCATATGTTTCCTTAATTGTGCGCGCGCGCACGCGCGCGCGCGTGTATATATATATATATATGGATCATGTGAATGGTTGAATAGAAATGAAATTATATAATGGTTATCATGGACATGTATATCTGAATAAACATATTTTTTAGGTATGTTGGATTTTATATTATTTTTTCATTTTCCAGGTTCAAGAAGATGTGAAAACTTCGTGTTCGTAGCAGGAGGAAAATCGTAAAGAGTATCTAGCATGCTTCACTGAGATTACATGTCCCTCTTATTCATTGATACTATCCATACCATTTCAGTCTTGGAATAGACATGTCTATAGCACAGGCAATGCATATACATAGAAAAATTTACTTTTCTAGTAATATGTTGTCTCTGTTTATTTTTCTTTTCCATGCTCAAGAAGCACATGTGAACAAATTAGGGTTTTGCTTTGCATGAGAGGGGCATGGTTATGCTATAAATTTTGAGGTATGACTGTATCTTTAATTAGTTCGAAGATTGAAGCATAGAACTTAAGATCCATCATTCAACCTTTATGGGGGGTCTCTATAGTGAAATAGTTCAGCATATGCGTCATGGAGCCATAAACATGTCCAAAAAGTGTCTGAAAATGCATCTCTTTCTTCTGTATGTCCGCATATATTGCACTCAACATTACCCTGTTCTACATTATTATCCGGTGGACAAGACGAACTTTTTAAGAACTGCAGAGGACCACTGATTGTTTTAAGGCAACCTAAATCTCACTCTTCAATTAGTAGCTCCCATGCACACATGTAGCCATCTAGAGTACTAGCTGGATTCATGATCTTTGATTCCCTTACTCAGACAGGCATAATAGAATGCTTCCTTTTGACTCGAAGAGATAAGATCCCATGTGTGTGTAGAAATTGTGTTTCAACTCATGGACTGAATAATTCAAGCTGGACATTCTCTTTTAATCAATTAAAAGATCCATTGAAAGTCCATATCAAAAAGTTCAATCTCTACGAACCAATCTTTTCGTTCCAGTTCCATAATGGGAACCAAATCAGTTCACACTCCATCAAGGCACCAACATAGGATAATAAGCTTTGGCTGCATTCAACACTGTTAGAATATAATATAATATCCATAGACTCTGATCATAACTTTAAAGTATTTGTGCATCATCAGACTTTAAGGGGACATCAAGATCATAACTATTTGCTTGAAAAAGTCGTGGGACGGGTTGGGCAGGAGTGAAACCGCTGTCATGTAAAGTATTGGTGTATCATCAAACTTTAAGATGACAACAAAACAACCAAAATTCCAACTAGAGTTAACTAGCGGATTGACTGATAAAACATCGGTGTATATAGCCGAGGTCGCCCCCCAAAAAAATTCAAAAATCCTCAGCTAGCAGAAAACTTTAGGTAATGGTGAACAAAAACAGATTACGAAATGTGCCGCAAGATTCAAAAATTCAGGATACCAACAGAGGCTTCACAACTTCAGGGCGCCGAGGTTTGAAAAACATATTAAAGACCGTAGCAAGATAATAATGCTAAAAAGTATATGATGCAGCACACTGCTACTACATATAAGATTAAAACCAACAATTAGTCCAATTGATTCAACTAAAACCAATTCCAAACTCTCGTCACAAAATCTCCCTACATATAAGATAATAGTACGAAAATTTGGGGGACATCATGCACCATATACTTACCAAACATAACCTACATGAAAAGATTGGGCCTTGAAGCTTTGAAAGTGGTCTTCAACTTCCTCATTGGCGGCCTCACTTTCTTGAAGACGAGGAGGGGGAACTTTATCTTGGAGTCGTGGAACTGTTTCGTGCTCTCCCTCTTGCAAAGCTTGGCATGAACTGTGGCCGTCTTGATGATCTGAATGCAAGGGAACCTAACCCTGTGACGAGATGCAATTTCGGTGTACATCTGCTCCACCACGCCGTCGAGGCACTACTACAAATATGGCTAATATTAACGGGGAAGTGGTCACAGTTACCACCGTGACCTATTTTGAGTCACGGTTTCAAAAGATATGTTCACGGTTATATCCGTGACTAAACCAAAAATAAAACGGGCCCCACAACCCTGAAGTCATAAAACACTATATACCCCCAAAATTACCCCCGATCACTTATTTTCCCTCTCCCAAATCCCCCTCCCCTCGTTCCCAATTCTCCCGCCCCTTGCTTCCTCCGCCGCCGGCGCCGTCTCGCCTCCGTAGTCGAGGCCCGGCCCCTTAGAAGACGAAGCCTCTCTGGTCAAGCTCGTCGTCGAAGGTCCAGACCCGATCGAGCTCGTCGTCGCTATCGTCGAAGCTCGCCGCCGTCGTATAGAGGTAAGTAAAATTGATTAGGATTAGGGTAATTTTGAATTGTTTTGCTTTAATTTTAATTTTTGCCCTAGATCGTCGTTGTATCTGATCGGGACCCTAGGTCATCGCCGCCGTCGTCAAAGCTTGTCGCCATCATCATCAAGAGGTAAATTTTAGATGTTTTTTTGGTTTAATTCTTATTTTTTCCCGCTTACCCAATTTTTTCCCGCTTACCCAATTTTTTCCCCGGCTGTTGTTGATGCTGATATTGCTGCTGCTGTTGTTATTGTTGATGATGTTATTATTGGTGGTGTTGTAGCCGTTGTTGTTATTGTTGGTGGTGGTGATGGTGTTGGGGGCGAGTTAGCGTTTGGGTTGGGTTAGGGATTAGGGCTAGGGTTAGGGATTGAGTTAGGGTTGGGGTTAGGGGTAGGGATAAGGTTAGTGTTAGGGTAATTTAGCGAATTTTTATAGGTAATTTAGTGAAAAACAACAATAGTTAAGAGTTAGTGGAAACAACAATAATTAAGGGTATTTTAGTGTAAATAAGTAACATTGATCAAATGGGGTTTTTCTATTAAAAAATTTAATGATAATTTAGTGAAAACAAGAAAATTTAAGGATATTTTAATGAAATCTATAGTAATTTAGTTAATTTACTAAGATGAATCGTTTAGTTAAATTTTTAAGGTAGTTTAGTGAAAAACAACAATAATTAAGGGTATTTTAGTGGAATTCATAGTAATTTATTTAATTTAAGCTAGTTAGTGAAAACACAAGAATAGTTAAGGGTATTTGAGTGTAATTTAGTAAAATGGAAGAAATAGATTGCTTAAGGGGATATGCACATACACATACAAACATACACACATAAGCAAACGCGCGCGCACACATACAAACAATGCCGAACCTTAATTCATCATCGTTCTCCTCTACATTAAACTCTTGTCAAATCCCACCTTAAAACCAACCATAAATCCAAAATCTTAAACTCGATTAAGAAAACCCTCATCTTTAAAAAAAATTATCCTAAATTTAGAACTTCAAAATCTTGTATTTGAAACGTAAACATAAAACTAATTGAAATCAAATCCTAAACTAAGTGTATGATTTTCGATGATAATATAAAATTTTCATATTCTCATCGATAATTAATCATATGTGAAAATAAAAACGTGGCTTAGTTCCCGTCTATCTTAACATACGTTCGATATTCGCCGTGACATAAAACTACACGAAAGTTGTTACACACCGGACGCTGTCGTTCGGTTTCTAACAATCGTCGCGTAGTCTATGTGACGAGAATTAATATTCAATCGTATGATAACCGATATATTTGTTCCATGAGGACAACTTAGGAATGTATAAAGCAGACACATGCATTCACTTGTGTTTTTCATTCGTTTCAGGATATTTCATCGTTACCTTTCCGCCGGTTCTTCGTGTACAACGATAGATTAGATATTCATTTTAATGGTGTTTCACGGCATTGAACGATTATATGTTCTATTACAATATACTCTAAGAACGGCAGGAAGGTGTTGCCGAAATTTTCTCGAAACGGATGAAAGCACAAGTGAATGGGTGTATGCTTTATACATTCTTAATGAGATAGGTGCCTAACCCCTACAGCCATTACCCTCGACATCTAATAAAGAACATTTAATATTATCATCTTTCTTGGAAGAAGATTCCAATCCTTGAGCTTTGAGATTAGAAGGAGAAAGTTCTCAATAGGAGTTTGAGGAGAGCCTAATCCAATAACAATTGGAACCAAACTTAACGAAGTCGTCAATTAAACCTAACACTAACGCTTCTTATTATCCATCTATCTCGTATTTGTCATGAAATCTTAATTCCACGACTCTTATCTATAGGAACCTTTTTACGTTCCATTTTCTTCCGATATGGCATTCACGTACCTCCACGACAAGAGTTTGATGTACGTCGATATTTCCTCAAGAGCCACTGATTTTTTCCTTAACAGTGTTTACGTTTTCACCGATTTTGCCTACGCACGTCTTGAGATACCAAAAGAGCACGAAATCTATTGTCCTTGCTATAAGTGTATGAACACGCGATTGCAGAAGAAGTCGGATGTTGAATTACACATCATGAAATACGGTTTCGTTAAAGATTACACTAAGTGGGATATTTACGGAGAAAAGGACGATGGAGGGCCAGTGCAAGAGACGGAAAACAAATTCATTAAAGCGGAAACCGAAAAGTGATAAGGGATAGTAGAAGAGGAAGAGGAGGAATGGCGGTTTGAAGAAGACGAAGCCGTCGAAAACGATGATGTTGTGTTCGCGTCGGTCGATGACATGGATGGGCATATAAATGCCGCTGGACTTCCTTATGATACGGAAAGCACTGGACCCGTGTTATTGAAGAAGTACAAGACTTTCTCGAGAATCCCTCTATATCCAAATTGCAAAGGGTTTTCGATACTATCCTTTTTCGTACGTCTCTTCCAGATCAAGTGCAAGAACAGATGGAATGACCAGTCTTTCACCATCTCCTAGCATTGTTGAAGGAAACTTTTCCCGACGGAAATAAAGTATCACCGAGCTAGTACGAGGCACAAAAAATAATCACAAATATCGGCCTAAAATGTGAGAAGATACATGCATGCGAGAATGACTGTTTTGTTCCGGAAAGAACACGCCGCACTCAAAAAGCTGCCCAGTGTGCGGGAAAATCCGATTCAAGCCTAAGAAAGACTCCCGTTCGAGTGATGTGCCCGTGAAGATTTTTCGTCATTTTCCATTAATACCGAGACTGCAACGATTATTTGTGTGAGGAGACGGCGTCCGAAATGCAGTGGCACCATAAAACGCCTCGTGAAAAGAGAAAAATGAGTCATCCAAGAGATCTGATATCATGGAAAGTTTTAGATAAAAAATATCCTTCGTTCAGCACAGACCCTCATGACATAAGGCTGGGGATTACGAGCGACGATTTCAGTCCATTTGGGATAGTTCACGGCGGGCGTACTCGGTACTTGGTCCGTTGTGGTGACTATATACAACCTGCCGTCATGGAGGGCTATGACGCAGTCTTATTTTACGTTGGCGCTTTTAATCAACGGTCCCTCGTCTTCTGGGAAAAACATCGGCGTGTACCTTCAACCCTAGATCGATGAATTAAAGTTGCTGTAAGAACCTGGTGTGAAAACCTAGGACGCAGATGATAAACAATTTTTTTAGATGTGTACTGCTTTGTTGTGGACAATTAATGATTTTCCTGCTTACGGCATGCTGTCGGGGTGGACAACTCAAGGTAAGCTTTCCCTGTTTGTCATATCCATACGAGCAGCGTACGCTTGAAGTTTAGCGGGAAAGAATCGTTTATGGGTCACCGACGATTCTTGCCTATAACTCACAGATTCAGAAGGAATAAAGAAATGTTCAATGACAAGATGGAGACCGGTATGCCACGTGAATCATTTTTCGGTAACATACTGCAACAATGGAGAGGTTATCAGAATATCACATTCAGAAAGAAACAGAACAAAGATGCAGTGCCATGCCCATCTGGCTGGAAGAAACTTAGTGGTTTATTTCAGTTTCCGTACTGGTCCGATCTACCGTTGCACTACAATTTAGATGTCATGCATATCGAGAAGGGCGTTTCCGAGCACATCATCAATCTTCTGCTGTGTAAAGATGTAAAAACGAAGGACAATCTCAACGCTCGTCGTGATTTGACGAATTTGAATGATTTGTCCATTAAAAAAGAATTGCAACCTCGGCATGTAGCTGGTAAACCGGGTTATTACGAGATCCCATCGGCAATCTACAACATGAACAAAAAGAAGAAGTGGCGATTCTTGCTTGTGTTGAAAGAAATGAAAGTCCTCGACGGGTTCTCATCAAACATTTCCAAACAGGTATAGGTAGAAAACGGAAAAATCGTAGGATTACCACATACTGATACAGTATCTTCTTCCTTTATGCCTCAGAGCATCGGTAAAATCAGAAATTGGTCTCGTGCTCAACGACTTTTGCACGTATTTCCGTCAATTGTGTTCCAAAAACGTGGACGTCAATGAGATAGCAGAGCTCGAAAAAGACATTCCTTTGATCCTCTGAAGCTCAAAACTATCTTTCCATCTTTCTTTTTCAACATTATTGTTCACTTGTCCGTCCATCTGGCAACCGAGGTCAGGATTGACGGTTCGGTCCATTACCGTTGGATGTATTCAATCGATAGGTATTATTGACGTTTATTATTCATCATTTAAATTGCAAAGAATTATCATGAATTATTAATTTATTTCATTTTCAACAGGTATCTGTTAACTTTAAAAAACTATATCCGCAACAAGCATCATCCTGAAGTTTCGATTGCTCAAGGTTATCTCGTGAAAGAAGTCACGTCTTTCTGTGTTCGTTTCCTGAACGACGATATCAGGAAGAAGTTGAATAAACCGCAGTGTTCCCGACGGTCCAATTGGAGCAGGAAGGCTAAAAACATGTTTTAGGATCTCGCGGCCAATGTACATGCGTACATCTTGATAAACAACAATTGTTTTGCTAAATATGTAGAGTAAGTGCTTATTATTTCACCGTTTAAAACATTCGAAATTAAATTTAATCTAATTAATATAACTATATATTAACGAACATAGCGCATAAAAATATACTCACGAGATCGAATCCTAGGACGTGGTCGAATGATAGGATCGAAGAAGAACAGAGACGCACTTTCGCCGCTTGGTCTATAAAAGAAGTGAACGAACAATTGAATTGTGGAGAGCACGTTGATAGAGAGGTTCACGACCTTTTAAACGGTCCAACGATTGTAGCTAGGTTTTACAACGGGTATGGGATATCCGGATATAAATTCGAGGTAGAAAGTATGGAATGTATTAGGGCTACGCAAAATAGCGGCATATGTATTAGGGCTACGCAAAATAGCGGCATCGCAACCGTCGACGAGGATGGAAATCCCTACTACGGTGTTCTTGAGGAAGTTATAGCGGTCTCATACCAGCATACGACTGTTCCATTTCATATATTCCAATATAGATGGTACAATACCAAGACTGATCGAGGTATGAAGGTCGATCAATACGGTCTAACTTTGGTAAACACCAAAAGATATTACCAAAATACGACAACTTTATCTTTCCCACAATGGCAACACAAATATATTATTCTCGGGACTTGCAGAAGGTTGATGGAATGGTGTTTGTCATTGAAAACCGAGAGATTATTATAACGTGCTGACGTTGAATAGCTCTGAAGATGAGAGCGACGATGAAGATCTCACGATAACATGTCTCAGTCCATCTATTGAACGTACCAGGAATCCAAACTATTTTGCGTCATCCATCCATACGTTTGTAAGAAGTGACATCGGCCAATTGATTGTCACATATCAAGATTTTGAGAATCCACTCAACGAATTTTCAGATAATGTACCATATAAACGTGTTAAATAATGAAGTTAAATTGAACGCACTAAATTGTATAATGTTTATAAGTAATGAAATAACGTTTATATATATTGTCACGCCCCGCTTCCTAAAATACGGAATACGAGGGATGACGAGGCCAGCCATGCTCCTACGATCAAGGAAATATCCTGCCGTAATCACACTTCGGCTTCTAGCATTACGTGGTAATCAGTAATCATAGCACAGGTAATGAGAAATGCAGTCTCTAGATACTACCAAAACAGATACAAAAACTAACCAGATAGGAATCAAGAAAAAGACAGCGCTGGCGTGGCTGATCTAGATGTCCGCAATATACTCGAGGTAAGACCGATCCCGATCCGAGCTAAGTCCACTTCTCACTCTGAGCATGCATACTCAGGTCGTCAGAGCGACACAATAGCAATATATATAAATACATATGTAAACACGTGCAATAATGATAAATATGAAACATTAAGCATGGAGTGATGACATGAGCATGAAGTAACCGGTACATGTAAACAATAAAACAGGTATATCGAATCAATAATCAATGCAATGTACATGTCACTAAACCTATCCGTCTCTAAGTCATAATGTCCAGGTTGCTAAATCTATCGTCAGTCCAAGTGTGAGCGTCAGCCACCGCAGGAGTATCCCCAACCCAAGGGTAGGCCCAAGGGGCAAGGGAACACGGGCCCGAATCACGCTTGCTAATAATCAGTAATATCACCCATATGACTCCCGAAATCGTTGTATATGCCGACAGTGGGACTCCCGAGATTCCGCTGATCGAACTCACACTCAAACTACCCCACACCGCGGTCTACATCAAACGCCGACTATGAACCCAAATACTAGTCGCTCCATGACAAGTCTATGCGAGAACTAGAGACAGGATCTCCATCAAGCATGTTTCGATTGGTATCCAAGATAAATGGATAGTGTTCGACGTCTTACCTATGACACTAATGCAAGTGCTTCCATAACCGTCCCATTCCAGTTATAGTTACACTTACATATGTCCCATAGGTGTCGACAATGCAATAATTAATTGGTTCCGCTGATTGTGTACAAGTACGTGTCACTTCACTTATTCAATCACGCTTTTACCCTAACGTACTTGTCACAATCCAATCATTAATAATTTTTACTGGATAATCTAACACGGTCACTAGGTTATCAATGTATATGACCACTATTCGAATGAGGGTATAACCGCTACATGATATGATGAGAATGCAATTAATTATGATATGAATAAAAATATCAGCAGCCAGTGTCCTACCACTTGCATAATTTACTATAAATCATACGCGCAGAATTTAGCGAAACAATGAAAAAGGGGTAAGCAGTATGTTTAATTATTCTATCCATCAAAATTGGTTTCGCGTCAATCGGGTTTCAGGTTCGCTAGTGATGGTCATTTCCTTTTAAGTGTTCACTGTTGGAAATCCAGTTTCTGAACTGGAGGTCCGTTTCGTAACACGTTTTACTCCCAGTAGGGGGCATAATTAGGCGACGCTACAGTTGGATAATATTTATGTTTTACAGTTAGGTTTCCAACGCATCAGACGGATCGATAATATCCGCTGTGTGCTGGGAGTTATGCAATGTTTAATATCGGGACATGTGTTCTGTCCCTGCTTGGGACAGCAATACGTACTGATGGTTTAATATATGATTAAATCAGAAAACGATGATAAAAACGAATGAAACCACTTTCAATATTTAACTAACAGATTTACCTCGGTATAGGGTTCCGCATAATACCATTTTCACACAGAGATATAAAAGCATTTCAAATCAAGTATCGACCAGCAGTGCTGCTCTGGACTGTAGTCCAGAGCCGCACTCCAGAACAATTTCCGTCCCCGTTTTGAATTAGCAACTGATTATAAATTATGTGGGGTTCTCGGTTGTCGAGTCGGATTCGATACGAGCCCTCGAACGCAATATCCCGGTGTATAACTAATTTACTATGATTTTCACAAATTTCAGGTACGGAAGGTTTCAGATTTGACGAATCTAAATGGGGATGATATTTCACGAGGATAAAGTCCGTATTTTCAATCCAACTCTTCACACATTATTCATTATTTCTAAAGTAATTTATTACACCTAAGTTCCATCATTTTAAGCGGGTTTTTAGCCTAGGGTTTGCATCGAGCACTTAAGGTAAACATTCGGTATCAAGCAAAAACACACGTTTTCCTTATCTACTAGAAACTAGTTGTTATCTCTAAAACTTTCATGTAATATCAGCCTGGTCATAAGTCCTAGTTAGGCTTCATCAACACCATTAGCACAAATGTTCGCTATTGAGTTCGAATTCACAATTTAATTATATCCGTAACCAATCACAATACTAATCGTAGCATGATAAGCAAGTTGTGAAACTTGCCTGACGACGACGATCGGCGACATGACAGCAGCGAACGGTGATGAACGATACGGCACGTTGCATGCACGGACTAGGCACGACACGGCAACGCAAAAGTTTGGTCTCGGCTCGAGCTTGGTGCGGCTTCGAGGCTTGGACTCGGCTGGTGGCTTGGATCGGCGATGGTCGGTGAACGATGGAGACGGTGTCGACGAGATCAACGGCGAGACGAGCTCTGACGGCAACGAGACGCAGGCAATGCAGGGAACCCGGGATGGTTTCCAGCGGGTTCTCGGGTGAAGTCGATGTCGGGGATCTTCTCGTCGGGAAGAAGGGGAGAGGAGGAAGAAGTGGTGGCTGCAAGGGCGTGGAGGCGACGATGAGGTCGTCGGCGGCGATGGAAGAAGATGGCGAAGTCGGGGTTGTGGGTTCGAGTGTGCAGGGATCGGCGTTATGGGGTGTGGGGTGATGGCGATCGTGGTGTTGGGAGGAGAGAGCTGATTCAAGGAGGATATGGGCGAGGGGAGGCCGACGAGGTCGACGGTGATGACGACGACGAGGCGACGACGACGAGGAGGGATGGGTGTCGTGGTCGTGGGGTTTCTCGGTGCAGAGGTTCGTCGTCGGGGATGCGGCGGAGGAGAGGGAGGTGAGCAGGGAGAGGAGGAGAAAATGGAGGCAGTGTCGGCGACGACGGGGGTGGGTTCGAGCGAAGGTGACGACGGGAAAATAATGAAGAAGAAGACGTTGGGGAGAAGGAGAGGAAGCAGAGGGGGAGGGTGGGTGAGTGAGAGGGGAGAGAGAGATTTATTCAGTGGAAAGAGAGAGAGTGAGAACGTGAGTTTTAAAAATATAATAAAGGAAAATTTATGAAAGAGTGTAATGGGGATTTAGTATAGAATAATTAGGTTTAATTAGGAAGTTAAAGAGATGGATTGGATAGGATTAGGATATATTTATTTTGAATTTTGAAATTTGAGAAGGTATCTAGCGGGTAAAAGGAAGTGAAGGGTCATTGGGTTTGTTGGGCTTGGGCTCAAGAAAAATTTAGAAAGAAAAAGGAGTGATAAAGATGGACTTAGGCTTTGGGTTAGGTTTGTTTAGTGAAAACTATTTGGGTAAAAATATAGCTTAGGGTTTTGAAAAGAATTAAAATAAATAAAAATATGAATGAATAAATTTTGTAAACAACACTTCATTTAAATACGGATATAGATGTACAAAAGAAAACTGGGTATTATATATATGTAGGATTTGATCATGGGCGCAGGCAAAGGCACTAAACGCCACAAGAGACAACGTCTACAGAACATTCGGAGTCGATTCATACCCGCCTACGAGACTGTCCCAGGACCCTCAGCAGGCATGGGAGCCGCAGCAGCAGCGCCTATCCCTAGCAACGCTCCCCTATTACCGCCGCATCACCTCCATGACCCCCTACTCGCCGCATCGCCCCCGACTGTCCCCTTTCCTTACTAGCGCTCGTCCTATTACCGTCACATCATCTCCCATGGCACTCCTACTCATACCGCATCATCCCCGACTGTCCCCCTAACCTTACTAGCGCTTCCCATACTACCGCCAGATCACCCGCAGCATCGCAGCCTTCCCCTACCCCTACCAGTGCGTCAGCGGGTCTTCATACCCCCATCACTCCCGTGCATAGTACGTAGTTTACTCATTTAAAATTTGACACATCATTACAATATAAGTGGATATTGAATCATCTAACAGTTTATTGTTTGCATATCCGCATTCTACCCGCGGGATGGCGTCTGGCACTGGTTCTAGCGCCATGCCGGAGACGACATATATAATCGTTATTTCTTAAAGCTTTTAAATAATGATTGTAATTTAAATTTATCAAATTCTATATTCATATTCTAAATATTATAATATTGTGTATGTATATCTATTTTTTCGCGGGCTCGAGCAGTGTTAGGATGAGGGGTCCTACTGGGCCTGATTGCTGTAGGCCGCAGGCGGATGCTGGGCCATAGGATCTGATCTTTGACGCGACAGGTGTGTCTGTTGGAGAGCACACGACCCAGTAGAGGGATTATGTTGGACATAAGGTCCGTACTTATTACAAGTACCCGCTCCATATTCGGTGGAACAAGGCTCAGATCAAACGTGCTACGCGGTTTTTTGGTCGGAGGAGGTATGACATACCCTCACATTTAAATTTCAATCGTCGTTATATACATATATATATAATTATTTGTTTAATATATTTCAATTTCAGACCAGGAAGAATTACAGATTCGTTGGCGAGCCCGGCGAGGATGGCGTATACAGGCCATTCGATATAGATCGTGCCCTAGATCACTTCCTAAGCCAGTATCAAAAGATTAAGCGACACCGCTGATGGGAAATGAAGAGTGAACTATATCTTCCCTGGACCGTGACGACCGAGGATCAGTAGATGCACTTGATGGAGGTCATAGCGCTGGAGATCCCGAGAGAGGATTGACCGCTTCTTATCGCTTATTTTGAGCACGATGATGTGCAGGAATCAATTTAATTTTTAAGATTTTAACAATATAACATGAAATCATATTCTAAAATATATTATAATTTTTATTTTTGCAAGACGGTGTCGGTTCGAAATAAGCTGAACCAGAACGGCGTGCGAGAACGCGCTATCCCGATCCAAGGGAAGCACTCGCAGGCCAATGCTCAGTGGCACTGGGTGAGTATTTCGACGCTTAATTCCATATGTTTTCTATATCGTTAATTAATTATTAAACTAAATCCTAATTTCATCGCAAAGAAAAAAGACCCCGCCAACTACAATGAAGTCAAGGGATGAGCCGTGTTACATAAGAGCACGGACGCGTACATGGTAAGTTTCATATAATCAAGTTGATTACGTATTTTAAGTTAGCACCTGTGTATCGATACACACACACATATATATAGATATATTTTATACAGACCCAGTTCCAGGAGCAGGCAGATGTCTTGGGACTTGGCCCCGGCGACTCGATCGCCGCCATTGTCCCTGTCCTGGACTCGATATCCGACGGGCATCACGGTAGGTATGAGCGCGGGGTTGGTCCTGGGGCCCATCGATTTTTTGATAGGCGTTCGACCGCGCATAAGTATGTCGTGACCCAGACACGGGCGGATGCGGCAGCTGCGTCATAGGAGGAGATCCATCGGCTCCGCGAACAAGTGGAGCAGCAGCATCACAAGCAGCAGGAGACGCAGTAGGAGCTTCAGGATACGCGACACGAGCTACAGGAGCTTAGGACGGAGATCCGAGACATGAGACAGTCGCACGCCGATTTCGTCCAGCAGGCCATACGGAATGAGTTGAACGCATTTTTTAGGCCACAGGACGATGGAGGTGGATCATTGTCCCAACGGCGTTGGTTCTATTTTTTGATCTGTTGACATATAGCTTTAGTGGAGTCTTGATCATATTAAACGATTTTTTGACACATACATTTTTTGATTTGTTGATCAGTGGAGTATTGATCATATTGATTGTATGTATATTTTTGTTTATGTTTGCATGTGATTGGGAGCTTATTACTTTGATTATCGTATAGTGCGTGAAATTTGAATATATTGCATGAGATTTGAATATATTGCGTGAATGATAATTATATATTGATGCTTGTAAATGGAAATTATATATTGCTGATTGTGATTGAAATTAACGCGCGTGGGGTGTGGAAAATTATTTTGTTTTAAAAAAATAGTTTGGTCATGGTTGTACCCGTGACTAAAGACACTTGGTCACGGCTAAAACCGTGAACAAAAGTCTACTCCAGATACTGATATCTAGAGCATATCTGTGTTCTGGGTCACAGTTACAAGTTTTGTTCACGGTTATAACCGTGAACCATAACTTGTCTTGTTCACGGTAAGAACCGTGAACAAAAACCTGGGGCCCACCAACTAACTGATTTTTTAACTTTTTAACGCTAAGAACCATTCACGGTTACAACCGTGAACGTTTCTTACTTTATTCACGATGAGAACCGTGACCCAATATTTACTGACGCAGGTTTGGATCACGGTTCTCTCACGGTTTAAACCGTGAACAAATCCCTACCCTGTAGTAGTGAGGGTCGTGTCGCGATACTCCTTGTACATGTGATACCCGCTGCTCTAGTACTGTAGCCATATGCCGTAGTTGTGAATCTTTGTCGGGTTCTTCTCGAAAATCTGCGCTCAGAACAATTGAATGTGTTAAGTTAGTCTTTAAACAATTTTTTGCATTTATGCAAATATAATTCTTTGCAAATAACCATCATTTTTGGCATTTTATGCCGCTTTATGCTTCATGCAGAAGTGGAAAAAGAGAGAGCTTTAAGTAGGAGGCGAAGTGCAATTTTGAAAAGAAAGGGTGGCATCCTTTGATTTAGCGTTTGAAATTAGACAATGATTGATGAGAAAAGGCAATACATGGAAAAAGATCATTTACAAAAAAAAAGAGAGAAAAATTGTCAATGAATAAGACAGTATAGAATTGTATTACTAATAACTTAAGGGAGAATTTTTTTCCGGGAAAGGCATATAAAGACATAGCTATGAAAATATTTAAGGGAAATAACACAGGTTCTTAAACCACAGTAAGAAAGACTTAATAGACCATTTTGAGAAAGGAACGAGAGATAAAAAGACTCTCGCTAGTTAATCCAATTAGCTAAAATGGTGTAACATGACTATCAACATCCATAATTGTGTATACCAGCACCAACTGACAATACAGAAGTGTTAAGATCATTTGATTAGGTAAATCATAACTGAACGTTAACGTTATTATACAACCATAGAATAAAGCACTACTAGCCTATAGATTCTGTACAGTATAAATCTTCATGAAAATAAACAATATTTATAAATACAATTCCAATCCAATTAATAGAGCTCCTGCTAGCAACTTTTGTATTTTAAAATTCACGATTTTAAATTCATGATTGCATGGCATACCAGCTTTCTTATTACTACTCAAATTGCCAGAAGTATTGCCTAATTTAGAACCCATAGACTCAAAAGAAATCTGGCACCCGGGACCCCCCACCACCACCACCACCACACACACACACACACACCAAAAAAAACCAAAACAAAGGAATCGAATGTGATTGCAGCTCTGATATGTTTACCAATATATTTTTAGAGTTAAATAGTTTGATCTGTAGCGCTGTGATGGTTGCATCACTCAGACAGTTGTGACAGCAGCAGTTCATAACACATTAAAAATAGTTTCCACTTTCAACCATACATGTCCTAACCACTTATATCAATTCCATTGCAAAAAAATTATACAAGGGATTTTCCATGTGTACATTGTCTACAAGCTTAACTGGTTGCTTGGTACAAATTAAGATAACATCACAGGCAACAAATATGGCAACGGTAACAATCATTAGTCCATTACCGCTTCTCTACCAACTTAGCCAAAATACCAAACATTATGCTTAGGGTGAGTTCTACTATGCAAAACTGCTTAAGGTATTTCCAACAGTGAAATATTTTTCTGCTCAATCCACTGGAGGGGAAATCATGGAGATCAGATATCTTGTAATCATGCTAGAGTGTGTTAAACTAGGATTCAAGCTACTGAAGTAACACAAATAACCAGGATAACAGAAAACAAAACTAGCATCTAATATTATCGATCTAGACTACACTAGCGTCCACCTGTAACCATAAATTTTATAGAATAGTTTTATTAAGTTCCATGTGCATTTCTCATAATTCAGAATGAGACCAGAAAGTATTGTAATCAAGATGGCTGAGAATGCATCCACCAAACATAACTAACATAATTGGACAGTGTGAATCCCGATGAAAATCACAAAGAAACAACTGAAGTCTGGCTTAGGGTGCAGGGACAACAGTAAAGAAAATTAGTTTGAGAGCTTAACCAAGCAAGTCTAACTGCTGCCACCATCAACAATAAGATAGTCTCAGCAAAATTGGTATGAAAAATGCATCAAGAACAGACATAAGAAATCTAACTGAAAATTAATTAACCTATTGCATTGTATGTTCATGTTATAGTACAAAGGATGCAACATATTGCAGCTAATGAGAACGCATATGAATCAGATTCAAATTGAGACGATGTGTGCCAATTTAGACAGATAACATGCTATGTCATTTTAGATTCACAGCCATGCGTACAGGGGCTATGAATTCTCCAATAATGTTGAGTTGCTTTAAAGTAAAATGATTAAAGGTTTCTAGATGGCTTTCATACTTAGATGATTACAAAACAAACAGATCAACAAATTTGTACATCAAGTTAATTGCATGAACTAACAACTAAACAAACTCATCGTCATACCACACAATGCATGATAAAGAGCTTCTCAGAAGAATGAGGGGAGTGAAAGGTACCTCATTGATGGCAAATACTTGGCCGTGGCTGTTCCTAACTTTTTTAAGTTTCCTCAAAAAGTACCTGGTACATTTCAATTACAGCATAATCAATAATACGAGTAGATGACATGGAAGTAAAAAAAAAGGTCTTAAAATTGAAGCATACCAAAACTTGGATTTAGCTCGGACTTCATTTGTTGCCCAAAGCTTCAGCCGGAAAATCTTAGGGTGCTCATCCGATGGGGTTGGAAGCGCTCTACCCACCACTTGGTACTGATGAAATTGCCCCAAAAATTGAAAGAAGAAAAAATAAATATATGAAATTAGCAAAAATTAAACTTAATGATAGCAACAAAAGTACTCAAGCAAGTTTCTATCCAACATCAAATTATTCATAATGTTCCGATGATCACAATTGCACTCGATAACTATGGATTAATGCAATAACACAATTTTTTTCTTTTTTTTCTTTTTTTGCACAAAGACATAGTTTACTCAGCAGCAACCAAAAAATCATTTCTTTCCCAAAAATTCAAGAGAAGAGAAATTCTAGCGACACATCAATGGCACTCGAACAGAATCAAATGCAGTAAAATCAAATAGACTCAAAAATTGGAGATTAGAGCACCTGAACAAACAGGACTAAACAAAAATTAAGGGTTAAGGTCTTTTGATCTAAGATCTGTTTCTACTTCTAAATTAACAAGTGAAAGATCTCGAGACTTAATCGTTTTGGAATAAAATACCACGATAAGGATTAAGAGATAAACAAAGATGTGTTGGTACCCTTAGTAGGTGTAATTGTCATGACCCGGAAATAGCACATGACCGGCACTTAAATCATGTGACGTCATTGTAACGTCACCGCAACCCAAGTAAGCCAAAAACCAAGATCTAAAACCTTATAAAAGAAATAATGGATGTGAAGTTTTCGAAAGGGTATACTAAATCAAATAAGGTGTAGTTTAGAAGATTGTTTGTATATAAGTATACGCAAGTTTATTTTATACTTAAGTTTGAAAACAATTTTGTCGTTTAAAATTTGGGTGGCACCTCCTTTGTAAATTTTGAATAAAAACATTTATAAAGTTATATAATATCTAAAAGCATCCCCAGCGGAAGCTAGCTTTTAGGCCCAACGGCGGAGCAACCACACAGTTAATATACGACGTCCACGGCGAAGATCACACAAGAAATAAGCAATATATATATATATATATATATATATATATCATCATCAAGTCTACTCACTAAGAAATTAACATCCAAAGAATAATAACAAGTCTTGACTCGATCTAATACAACGAATGAGCAAGTTTGGTGTGATGGAGAGACACTAGATACAAGAAAAATATACATAAAAAGGCGGTTACTACACATCGTAACCCACCTAGCAAAAGCAATATGATAACCCAAAAGATATGCCGACGAGCCGCAAAGTATCCGTGCGGTCTTATTTGCAAGAAACTATAGCACAACGGGATGAGTTGCCAACTCAATGAATAGAAATAATCATCACAAGATATGTACATCATATGCATTATATATATATATATATATATATATATATATATATATATATATCGCATCATAATCGGATCGCACAAATGGAAACACATCAACTAAATCATCATAAAACCGTGCCAATCATCGACACGTAAATCTCATGTGTTTGTTTAGGCATTGTCCCTTGGATCAGTCCTATCTCTTTATTTCTCGCACCGACCGGTACCCTCCGGATAACCGCCGTGTCCAATACTATCACCGGTCAGTATTCATTCTCGCTAGGCTCATCTCGCCTTTCTATACGGGCTTCTTGCCCTTCGGTACCGCACCGAGTCCACCATGTATCCGAAATCGGTATAATCCTCCCCCTGACTCGAAATAGGATAATCTCAACATAAATCCATAGAAAATTCATGGTGGACTCCCAAATCATCATATCAAGAGAAAATCGCGCTTTTGAAAATATCAGCAAGTTTTTTAAATCGTTTTGCGACTTCTCGAAATCCATGGAAAACGTCAATTCATCATTTATTTATTTAACAGTTGGCAATTATCGTATACGAATATATATCGCAATGTGATTCGTATACCGAAATCATGAAAATCAACTATTTATACTGGCATGGATGTCACTAAATTACGAATAACATGACAGTTCTAAATGTCATGGCAATACTAATGATGTGTAGTATAGCATACACGTCTATGATTGTGCCTCATGTCGATCATTAGTAATTGTGTTTGTGTTCTATCAAGTGTATGCATGTAGGCATGGCAATTCTATCAAATATAGCCGATATGGCAATTTGATCAATGAGTACATATAATCATGCGTTTATAAATTGATACGAAGTTTTATAAAATTCTGGTAGTTGGGGGGTACTATACGCCGTCCGTCCGATTTCCGACTTGTAGATGCTCATCCACTCACCAAGTATGGCTCGATCTAATCAAAACCAACGACCTTCTTTCCCTTTCTCGCAGCGTCAGAAGTCTCCGTGACCGAATCTACAATCAAAACAATAACGAAATCGTATAAATATCTAAACCTTAAACTATATTAGCGAACTAAACGTTTACAGGTTAAAACCAATTATTAACATGTGCTAACTACGTAGAACTATCCCCGAAGTCGTCGTCTAAACCCAAAAAGATCAATTCGAAGTTTAGAATCCGGTTTTAAAACTCAAACTCAAAACTGTCAAAAGCTCTGCAGACGCTGTATCTATAAGAGGCAGACATCTGACCAACGGTTGCTGTTACCCAGAAAAGAAATCAAACGTCCGAAGATGGGGTCCCAAACGTCTGAAGGCAAAAAAACAAGATTTCCAAAAAGAAATGCATACGTCTGAATACTTAAACTTCAGACGTCTGGCAATCACAAACAAAACACAAACAGACCCATTGCAGGCATTTGCAGTTCTATGGGGCAGACGTCTGAAGAAGAAATCAACTGATATGAAAATTTTCAAAATTTCAAATTTCTAAAACCTTAAAAATCCATTTCTTTACACCAAAATATGCTCAACTTCCCAAAGTAGGGTGTAGTCACCAAGTAAACCATAATAATATTCACAACTGTTAGTGGTTCACTTAAAAACTCAATTTTTAAAGAACAAACCCATCAAAATGTGACTTTTTAGCTTGAAACAAAAGGATAGCATAGCAAGACTTATAAATACTTCATAAAGATGTGATATTTACCTATTTTAGTGTGAGATGAGGGTAATCCAAGCTCAAGAGATGTCTACTAGAAAATCTTTGAAGTTGTAGTGGCCAACTAAAAGTCTAGATGGATTTTAATGGGAAAACTTGAGAAAATCCATAGATTTTAGTGGAGGAAAATAGGAATTTTAGTTTGGGTTTAAGGAGTTAGGATATTTGTGAGATAGAGGAAGATGAATGATGAGAGAGAAAATGAGGTGGACGGATTGGGAAAATAAGATAAAGAAAATCTCTCCTAATTAAAACAAATAAACAAAAACCTTACCAAAACCCAACCTTGGTAAATCCCAACATTTTATCAAAATGTTTACATATAATTTTGCTTGCCATATTAAATAATTTATAACTGGGAAATTAAAATATTAATTTATTGCAAAATATACAGATATATTTATAGGGTATTTTGTGAAAACCAAATACGACTCATTTTCATATAATTAATTAAATTCCAAAATAACATTATAATTTTCGAATGTTACATTTTCCCCATTTAAATAAATTCGGTCTCCGAATTTAAAATTTAACTATACGTACCTACGAAGAGATGGGGAAACTTCGTCCGCATCTCACCCTCAGCTTCCTAAGTGATATCTTCACAGTTCGGTCCACGCCACAAAACCTTAACAGAAGGAGATACTATTGATCTTAGTTTCTTTACCTGCTGGTCGAAAATAGCTACCGGCTGCTTGGTGAAAGACAAATCTTGATCCAACTGAATCGTCTGATTCCGAATCGCATGAGAAGGATCATAAAGATATTTGTGAAGTATGGACACGTGAAACACTGGGTGTACATCCGGAAAATCGGACAAGAGCGCCAATTGATATGATACGGCACCAACCCTGTCTAGAATCTTGAACGGTCCAACAAATCTGGGACTAAGCTTTCTTTTCTTTCCAAATCTCATTATACCCTTCATCGGAGAAACCCGGAGAAACACATGATCACCTACTGTGAATTCCAGTCGGCGACGGCGGCGATCGACATAAGACTTATGTCTGCTATGGACGGTTCTCATCCTATCACGGATCAGCTAGATCTTCTCATAAGTCTTCTGGACTAACTTTGGCCCACAGGAGATGGCTCTCGCTAAGCTCGGTCCAACAAACTGGCGACACTATCTCCTATACAATGTCTCGAAGGGCGCCATCTGAATCGTCTCCTGATAGCTATTATAATTGGAGAACTCAATCAAAGACAAGTGACGATCCCAACTACCATCCAAATCTAGCATACAGGCTCTGAGCATATCTTCGAGAGTTTGAATCGTCCGCTCAAGCTGACCATCGGTCTGCGAGTGGAAGACAATACTAAAACTCAAACGAGTACCCAAAGCATCATGTAACTTCTGCCAGAGACGATTGGTAAACTGAGTGACTCGGTCAGAAACAATACAAGTCGAAACGCCGTGTAGTCTCACAATCCCAGCGATGTAAAGCTGGGCATATTGGGCATAGCCGAACGTCTTCACGGGAAGGAAATGAGCAGCAGTCGTTAACCGATAAACGATCACCCAAATGGAGTCATACCCTTTACCGGACCTAAGTAGACCTACAACAAAATCCATGGAGATCTTCTCCCACTTCCACTCCGGAACGGGTAAAGGTTGCAGCTCTCCTGCCTGCCTCTAATACTCGGTCTTGACCTGCTGCCAAGTCAGGCATCTCGAAACGAAATCAGACACATCCTTCTTCATCTCTTCCCACCAGTATACATCTCTCAGATAGTGATACATCTTAGTAGATCCCGGATGAACACTATACGCGGACTGATGTCTCTTCTAAGAACTCACGCCTCAGCCCCTCAGAGTCGGGCACACACAAACGAGTTCCAAACCGTATGACTCCTTCACTATCAAAATCAAACTCACAAACTCCCCTACCAACCCTGTTCCCCAATCTCGGATAAACGGACATCATCGGACTGCACCTCCCTAATGCGATCGAGCGGGAGTGGACGAGCAATAACATGGGCTAAATGTCCTCATGTGGATGTGAACTCGAACTGAATGCCACTGTCGCGCAAAGTCTGTCAATCCGCCGTCGACTGCCACTGTATAACACCCAACCGAAACAAGCTACCCCCGGGCTTTCGGCTCAAAGCATTAGCTACCACATTCGCTTTGCCCGGATGATTAAGAATCTCACAATCGTGAACCTTTACAAGCTCCATCCAACGACGCTGCCTCAAGTTCAAATCATGCTGCTGGAAGATATATTTCTCTTATGGTCGGTAAAAATCTGGCACGATTCACCATACAAGTAATGCCTCCAGATTTTCAACGCAAAGACCACTGTGGCCATCTCCAGATCGTGAGTAGGGTAGTTCTGCTCGTGTTTCTTCAACTGCCGAGAATCATAAGCAATAATCTTGTCGTGCTACATTAACACGCAACCTAAACCCACACGACATGCATCGCAAAAGATAACAAAGCCACCTGAGCATGAAGGCGACGATAACACTGGCGCGGTCGTCAGATGAGTCTTCAACTGCTGAAAGCTCTGCTCACACGCATCAGTCCAAAAAAATAGAACTCTCTTGCAGGTCAAAACGGTCAGTGGCGTGGCAATAAGAGAGAAATCCTGCACAAAACGACGGTAGTAACCCGCCAAGCCCAAAAAGTTACAAATCTCGGTCACTGAAACGGATCTGGGCCAATGCTTTACCGCTTCAATCTTCCTTGGATCAACTTACATCCTCCCGTAATGTGACCCAAGAAATCCACACTATCAAGTCAGAAAGAGCACTTCGAGAATTTAGCATAAAGCTGGTGCTCTCTCAGAGCCTGCAGCGCAATCATCAAGTGTTGCTCGTGATCCTCACGACTCTTCGAATAGACCAAGATATCGTCTATGAACACGATAATAAACTGGTCAAGGAATGGCTTGAAAATCCTCTCAAAGTCGGCAACGCAATTCTCAAGTGCTGCTCGTGATCCTCACGGCTCTTCGAATAAACCAAGATATCGTCTATTAACACGATAACAAACTGGTCGAGAAACGGCTTGAAAATCCAATTCATCAAATCCATAAACGCTGATGGCGCATTGGTGAGCTCGAAGACATCACCAAAACCTCATAATGCCCATAGCGTGTCCGGAAAGCAGCCTTCGAAACATCTTCCTTCCTGACTCGCAACTGATGGTACCTGGATCGCAAATCAATCTTCGAGAAATATCCTGCTCCCTGGAGCTAATCGAACAAATCGTCGATGCGAGATAATGATACTTATTCCGCACCGTAACTCGGTTCAACTGACGATAGTCGATACTCAGCCTTAAGCTACCATCCTTCTTTCTCACAAACAGGACCGGAGCTCCCTAAGACGATACACTCGGACGTACTATTTCCTTATCAAGCAACTCCTGCAACTGATTTTTAAGCTCCTTGAGCTCCACCGGGGCCATCCGATACAGCGGTATAGAAATAAGCCCCGTACCAGGGATCAAGTCAATACAAAACTCAATGTCGCGCTCCGGCGGCAACCCTGATAGCTCATCAGGAAACACATGGGGGAACTCTCGCACAGTCGGGACATGATCTAATTGGACTTTTGTAGCTCATGTACCTAGAACATAAAGCTAAGAATCCACATCCTTTCCTCAAAAGTCGTCCAGGACAGAGCGCAGAAATTAGATTGTCAAGGGGCGACTCTACGGTCCCCCTGCACAACTAAAACAGGCTCGTCGGGAAAAAAACTGACTGCCTTCTCACGGCAGTCAACAGAGTCATGCCATGCGGCTAACCAGTCTATACCGAGAAAGGCGTCGAAATCCAACATATCGAAAAAGGATAAGATCGACCAAAGAATTCATATCCCCAATCCGAACAGAACACAATCAATACACGTGCCGGGCAACAAACGACTCTCTCACTAGAGTAACCACTACCAGCGGCTGATTTAACAAGAACGAGCTTCTACTTAACCTCGGTGCAAAGTGAATGGATACGTACGAATGTGTAGAGCCGGGATAGAACAGAATGTGTGCTTCGAACGAATAGTCTGGAAGAATACATGTAACCACGGCATTGGATGTTTGCGCATCCTGAGGAGTCAAAGCAAAAATCCTAGCCTAACCCCTACCGGCTCCCTGTTGTCCTCTGTTCCCACATCCTCTTTGCACACGACCAGCAAAACCACGGCCTCTCTGAGCAACTGCCTGTGCGGTGTAGCGACCGGTGGAGGAAGAAATTGCCATCGGAGGAGGTGGTAGGAGTAGAGCGGTCTGTGGAACTGCGGTCCCGCCCTATCGCCGGCAACCTCTGGCGGAGTGGCCTGGACTCTCACAAGTATAACATGTAAACGGCGGCCTCTGCCCTTCGGGATACGAGCCATACATCCAACCATGTGTCCAACCTCTTATCACCAAATCTGCCACAGCCTCGGCCTATGCACCTCTGTCGTACTGTCCGGAAGTTGGAACATTCGAATGAACCCTCTTCGGTTCAGAAACAACTACAGTCTCATTCAGGCGCTCATCCACTCATATCGCCGCGTTCATAGCCGCTGCATATGTATAGAAGCGTTGGGCGCTAAGGGCAAGAAACAATTGCATATCAAGGCTCCTCACAAATCTCGACCTTAAGCTCATCTGTAGGAACCAAATACGGAGCATAGCAGGATAACTAAGTGAACTGCAAATCAAAATTGGCCACGGTCATGCTCAGAGGCTTGCGCAACGCTTCAAAACTACGGGCTCTAGCATCTCTCACGCTCTTAGGAAGAAATCGGACAAGAAAAATTGTGAAGAACCCTGCACAAGTCACCGGAGGATGACCCGTTGCTCGGCCCCTCTCAATCGACTCACACCAAGTCTGGGCAAATCCCTCCAACCGAAAACTAGTCAGCTCAATCGATCTCTCATCCGAGCATCTCAACGATCGACTGATCTTGGCCATCCTATTAAGAAATAACTGTGGATCATCTGCTGCATCCATCCCTTTAAACACCGAAGGTTTCGGCCTCATAAACTCAAGAAGTGATACATCCATAATCCCAGCAACAGCAACGGGTACGACTGCCCGAGCAATAGCCTGCACGACGGGCGCCGAAACAGGCAGTACAGTATCAGGTGTCGGAGTCCGGCGGGCCTCGACCAACTGCCCGAGCAGCTGATGCATACCTTGCATGCCGTCCTCTGACCTGGTCATCCTGTCGGAAAGAGGATCGGCCTGTCTTTTTGCCATCGGAATGCCCTCCGGGTCGGTCCCCGTCCCTGACGGACCTGCCCTAGCTGCATCCCAGTTGCGGCTCTCTCGGCTTGCGTAGTTATAGCAACTGGAATAAGAAAACGAGAGTTGGTAATGTGTAATAACATAAATGAAAGGATTCCTAGAGTCAGAAAGATTTTACAACACATATTTTAAGGTCACTTAAGTAGGGTATCGTTTTGTAAATATGCCGCGAAACATACATATGTTACGCCACTCTACTTTAGTTCCCTACTCTATACCAAGGCCAGCCTACGTAACGAAAGTTCGGGTCTAACACCCCCAAAGTCAAGTCTAAATTCCGTACGGTTAAAGCTTAGGTTCCGAAAATTCATGCACTAGACTCTACATAGTCAAACCTAGATTCAAACAAAAGTTAAACCTAGTGCTCTGATACCAACTTTGTCACGACTCAGAAATGACACGTGACGGGCACTTAAATCACATAAGGTCATTCTAACGTCACTGCAACCCAAGTAAACCAAAAACCAAGATCTAAAACCTTTAAAAGAAATAATGGAGGTGAAGTTTTCGAAAGGGTACACTAAATGAAATAAGGTGTAATTTAGAAGATTGTTTGTATATAAGTATTGCGAGTTTATTTTATAATTAAATTTGAAAACAATTTCAAAAGGGTACACTAAATGAAATAAGGTGAAGTTTCCAAAATCGGTATAATCCTCACCCTGACTTGAAATCGGATAATCTTAACATAAATCCATAGAAAACTCATGGTGGACTCCCAAATCATCATATCAAAAGAAAACCGCGCTTTTGCAAATACCAGCAAGTTTTATAAACCGTTTTGCGGCTTCTCGAAATCCATGGAAAACGTCAATTCATTATTTATCTATTGAGCAGTTGGCAATTATCGTATACAAATCTATATCGCAATGTGATTCATATACCGAAATCATGAAAATCAACTATGTATACTAGCACGGATGTCACTAAATTACTAATAACATGACAGTTCTAAGTGTCATGGCAATACTAATAATGTGTAGTGTAGCATACGCATCTGTGATTGTGCCTTATGTCAATCATTAGTAATTGTGCTTATGTTCTATCAAGTGTATGCATGTAAGCATGGCAATTCTATCAAATATAGCTGATATGGCAATTCGATCAATGAGTACATATAATCATGCGTTTATAAATTGATACTTAGTTTTATAAAATTCTGGTAGTCAGGGGTGTTATACGTCGTACATCCGATTTCCCACTTGTAGATGCTCATTTACTCACTAAGTATGGCTCGGTCTAGTCAAAGCCAACGACCTTCTTTCCCATTCTCGCCGCGTCGGAAGTCTCCGCGGCCGAATTTACAATCAAAACAATAACGAAATCGTATAAATATCTAAACTGTAAACTATATTAGCAAACTAAACATTTAAAGGTTAAAACCAATAATTAACGTGTGCTACGTGTGCTAACTACGTCGAACTACCTCCTGGAGTCGTCGTCTAAACCCCAAAAGATCAAATCGAAGTTTAGAATCCGTTTTTAAAACTCAAACTCAAAACTGTCAAAAGTTCTGAAGGGCAGACGTCTATACCTATAAGAGGCAAACGTCTGACCAAAGGTTATTGTATCCAGAAAAGAATTAAGATGTCTGAAGACGTCTGAAGGCAAAAAACAAGATTTACAAAAAGAAAAGTAGATGTCTGGATACCTGAGCTTCAGACATTTGTCGATCACAAAAAAAACACTAATAGACCCACGGCAGACGTCTGCAGCTCTATGGGGCAGACGTCTGAAGAAGAAATCCGCTGATACGAAAATTTTCAAAACTTCAAATTTTTAAAACTTTAAAAATCCATTTCTTTACACCAAAATACCCTCAACTTTCCAAAGTAGGATGTAGTCACCAAGTAAACCATAATAATATTCACCACTACTAGTGGTTCACTTAAAAACTCAATTTTTAAAGAACAAACCCATCAAAATGTGACTTTTTAGCTTGAAACAAAAAGATAACATGGCAAGACTTATAAATACTTCATAACGATGGGATATTACCTATTTTGGTCTAAAGATGAGGGTGATCCAAGCTCAAAAGATGTCCACATGAAAATCTTTGAAGTTGTAGTGGCCAACTTGAAGTCTAGATGGATTTTAATGGGAAAACTTGAGAAAATCCATAGATTTTAGTGGAGGAAAATATGATTTTTAGTTTGGGTTTGAGGAGTTAGGATATTTGTGAGATAGAGAAGGAGAGAGGAAATGAGGTGGAGGGTTAGGGAAAATAAGAAAAAGAATAAAAAGGAAGAAGAAAGAATAAGAAGAAAAAGAAAATATCTCTCTTAATTAAAGCAAATTAAACAAAAACCTTACCAAAACCCAACCCTGGTAAATCCCAACATTTTATCAAAATGTTTACATATAATTTTGCTTGCCATATTAAATAATTTATAACCGGGAAATTAAAATATTAATTTATTGCAAAATATACAGATATATTTATCGGGTATTTTATGAAAACCAAATACGACTCATTTTCATATAATTAATTAAATTTCAAAATAACATTATAATTTTCAAAATGTTACAGTAATAGAGGACGGGGATGGTAAGACTCCTTCATCTACTACATAGATTTCATCAATCTTTGTGCGGATTGCTGAAACCTGGTCACTTAGAGATATAATCTCTTGACCATGCGCTTTAATATCTTTAAGATATTTACGCCTCAAACTTTTGAGCTTCTTTGTATGGGAAGATCTAGAGTTTGTCTGAATAAGATCTGATCTGATCTATATTCAGAAAGAAAGCTCTTAAATCCTTTTTCAAATTCAAGATGCTTATACCAGACAGCGAGCAAGAGATGTCTTGTTCTATCTGAGATGCAGTTGCTGCAGTTCAATCGAGTTGCAAGGTCTGCAATGTGAATTTCACGTTCCGAATTGTTCGGGACATGAAAAAAATGATCATACTTCCTGACATCATAGCCAGGTTGTATGGTGATGAGTCCACACTCATCCTCAGTTCTAAGCACTGGGTGCTTAGGTGCCATGGAATGGCGGTTGATCCTCTATCATGACTTAATTAAAGCTTGTAAATTTTGATAATATGCCTTAAAGGAGGACTTCTCTGTTAGGAGATAGCCCCTTTAACTCATGGAACGAGTAGCAGAGAGACGTAATTGTCTCGCCAAGGCACCAATTTTATAGTATAGTTTTCTTTTGATAATATGAATTTTCATTCTTCTAATGATTTTTGAAACATAGTATATGATTTCCTCCGTTTTGAGCACTTCCTAACCGGCTACCTCCCTATGGGCACCTAGACGTCTCTCTCTTGTTACTCACCAAAGCGAAACCCAATGGGACAAGAGCATACAGGATTTTCTAGGGCCGCTTCAGTTAGGAGCACCACAACTCCGTTTGGTTTTCTACCTCGGAGTGTTTAGGTTGAAATCATAACCATTAATCAAAAATGACTAGAAGAATGAAAAGAAATATTGATCAAGAGAAGCCAACTATAAACCAAGATATTTATCTAATTCACATAGCAATAATCATATCTCGTGACAGAAGATCAAAAAATTTAGCCACTTAACATGGCTCTGATACCAGATGGGCGAGTAAGCGCATGCCGTGGCACCCATTGATACCTCAGGGCTGTTTTTTACGCTTCCCCTCCCGACGATAGCAACCTACCTCCGGCCCCCAACCCGGAAAGGCTACCCTGGGGATAAGAGTCTACATTCCGCCGCTGCTCTAGTGTAGCGAGAACTCCCCATGGGTCTGGCACCTCTTTATTTGGGGCGAGGTTATTAAGCCATAATAGCTCTGATACCAGATATATACAAAAATATTAAACTTATAAACTTACAAACATGGAAATGAAAAGATTTAGAATTGAGATTGGTACCCTGAAGCCGCCCATGGATTCCGATGAGATCTCAAGCTCTCGCGATCGCAACGATCTCTCTTCTCAAAGAATCGCCGCTGGTTGAAGAGAGAGCGAGGGATTAAGAACTTGGAAACCCTGGCTTTGGTTTCTGCTTTTGCCCATTGTGCCGAGGAGGTGCCCCTTGGGTGTTTGGGTTTTTATAGGCCAGGTGGAGAGTTGAGGATTTTGCACACTCATTTATCTGTACAAAATACCAAATCCACTGCAAGCATTGTATTTTCGATTTGTTTATTTTTATTTTTCCTTTGTTTTGTCTTTCACTTTTATTTTTATTTTTTTTTTTTCTTTTTCTTTTATTTATTTATTTTTTCATTTTCAGCATGACAGTAAATGGAGTTTTCAAAAACATATGAATCCACAATCGTATGTGTTTTCATTTTAAGTGTATGAATTCCACAATCAATATTTCAATTGAATCAAATCAACTCAAATGCAGCTGAGATCCACACGGCTAATAGCTGTTTAGCTAATATGACGACCTCCGGCTAAACCTTACCTTTTAAAATTGGTTAGTTCAATCGTGTTCATTGAGACTATTTACCAATACTCACAAATTTAATACCTATAGTTCTAATCTGCATCAAATTAAATGCTTTTCATCAAAAAGATAATAAACATAAATATCTACTTTCTACCTGCTTACCTTGTTGTTATGTTTTCAAAGCGCATGAGCTCACAAATGAACTTCATTGGGTTGACCTTTCGTTTTTTTGAGATCACCACGTTTAGCATCAAAAGTTTTGTTAGCTAAACCTAAACCAAAGAAAACGAGACGATTTGAAATAGTTTAGCTCGGATAAAAGAGGAAATCTAGTGGTCTAAAATTACACGAGCCAAACTCAAACATCAATGTTAAAGGAAACATAATATAAAAATTGAATACAGACCGGTTGGAAGGAATTGCTAAGAAAAGCAGGAAAAAATTGCGGTGAGTGTGGATCGAACACGCGACCTTCAGATCTTCAGTCTGACGCTCTCCCAACTGAGCTATCCCCGCTTTATTTATGAAAGTCTTTAATACCTTTAAAGTATCAGTCCAAGTACTTCAGCTAGGAATTTTTAATTTGGAAAAGATGCATCCATGAAGAAATTCAAATCACAGGTTGTGTTGCAACGAGAAAGTGCGTTCATGCTTTCTATTAACCAATTTTCGTTTTTGATCCTCTTTATACTTTGATTCTTATGTTGCTTCTTTTTTATTTTACCCGAGAAGAAACACAAACACACCCTTGCCTCCAATTTAGATGCAAAACACCGCCATTATTTTCTAAGAAACTACAAAAAAATCGGCATAGTGTGGTTACCAAGGAGCATTTTTAGGAGTTTGATAAACATCGCTATTATTTTCTACAGAACTGCAAAAAAATCGGCATGGTGTGGTTATCAAGGTGCACTTTGAGGAGTTTGATCATTGTAGATATTAGACATTGCATCTCCATAAATTTGATGACTTTTTTTAAGAATCTAGCATTCCCGAGTTTACTCAATAAAAAGAAGCTTCTTTAGGGTGGGGGGAAAGTAAATATTGTGTTATATGATTCACACCATTGGAAGCCGTTTGGTTTGTTAGGAATATGATGTCGAATCCGACACTGTGTTCGTTACAAGCGATTCTTTGATTCTAAGTCGCAACTCAGATGGAGAAGGCCCTCGTTCTTCTCAATATAACTTTACAATCATCTTTACATGAAAAAACAAAACTTTTCATAAATCCTTGTCAAAACATGTACATTCTCTTCTAAATTTTGGTAAAAACAAGAAAATCCCATGAACCGGTAACATATAGGTTGATCATTGTGCAATTGACGGAGCAAACCTCCCATGTTGCTTAACATAGAGTCTACCTGAAAGAAAATATGTTGAACATACCACCATGTGTGCACAAGCGTTCAGGGCGAGCTTAAGTCGAATCTTCATGCTGCTTTAATCAACATGTAAAAACAACTAGTGGACGCCCCTGAATTCGATTCACTATCAATCACGTTGTACATGTTGTATACAAGTATGCTTGTACATGTTGTATGCAAGTATGTTGTTCGTCATTACATTTTTTGATATTTTGAACCATGAATTGCGTCATTACATAGAGCATACCCTTCACCCTTATGCCATATATATCAACACACACACACAAAAGTATCCTAGAGAAAATTAGCCTCAACTATTTTCTTTAGATTCTCCAATTTCTGGATGGCCACTGGGTTCATTAAGTCTCTTGCTTCCCTTATGAGTGTGCCTTCTCTGCTAAAATGATATGCATCCACAACGGTCCCTATCCAAATATGCAGCTCTTGCGGCGTTCTGTAAATAAAGCAATAAACCAAAGCTTATATTAGCAAAACAAATTCAGTCGCTGCGTGGTTTCAAATAAACCAAAGCCCATTCATGTCTATATGTGTGCGCGCACATGCATGCGTGTGTGTGTGTGCACGCTCGCACGTACGAGTGTATCTGCACACTCGCATACACATGTCTATGTGTGCGTGCATGCATGTATGTATATGTGTGTGCACGCTCGCACGCGCATGTGTGCGTGTGCATGCTAGGCATTTTTGCCCCGTACTATAATGAAAGGTTGCCCCTACGAATAGAGAAATTCGTAGGGGCAACTTTTTATTGCCCCTACGGAATAAACTGTAGGGGCATTGTTTGTCCCTACGGTGCCTACCGTAGAGGCATAAATAAATTTAAAAAATATTAAAATGTATTTTTTTTATTTGGCCCTACGGTACCGCAAAAGAAAGCCCTACGTATTAATCCGTAAGGACAACAAAGGGTTATTTAAAAAAAATAAAGCTAAGTAATTTTCCACCGTCTCCCAAAATTTCCCACTTACCTAATTTCTCTCGCGCCTCGTTGTCGACTTCTCGCCCCTCGTCGTCAACTTCCTCGTCGCCGATTAAGCTCGTCGGCGAGTTCCTCCTCCATCACCGTCAATCGAGCTCGTTGTGGAGTTCCTCGTCGCTGCGAATCGACAAGGAGGTCCTCGTCGCTGCCTCCACCTCTTAAAGCTCCATCTTCTCGGCCTCCTCTACCTCGTCGAGCTTTTGCTCTCCACCTCACGAAGCTCTTTGCCGCCGGCCGGTCTTTGGCAGAGGTGATTTTGATTTCTGTAAATCAATTAGGAATTTCTGTAAATTAATTAGGAATTTAATTTATAATTTTGTTGTTTTTGTTATTATTGTTGTTGATTTTAGGGTTAGGGTTGGGGTTATAGGGCCGGGTTAATTTGGGTTTGGATTTGGGTGATGATTAGGGTTAGGGTTAATTAGATAAAATAGGGTTAGGGTTAGGGTTGATTTAGGTTAATTAGGTAAAATAGGGTTATGGTTTGGGTGATGATTAAGGTCAGGATTATGGTTAATTTGGGTTAATTAGGTAAAATAGAGTTGGTGATGATTAGGGTTAGAGTTAATTAGATTAATTAGGGATAATTTTGGTTTGGGTTAGGGTTTGGGTGATTATTAGGGTTTGGATTAATTTGGATTAATTAGGTAAAATAGGGTTGATGATGATTATGGTTAGGGTTAATTAGATTAATTAGGGTTAATTTTGGTTTGGGTTAGGGTTTAGGTAATGATTAGGGTTAAGGTTAGGGTTAATTAGATAAAATAGGGTTAATTTGGGTTAGGGTGTTGATTAGGCTTAATTTGATTTAATTAGCTTAATTTTAGGTTAATTAGGGATAATTTGAGTTAAGCTTAATTAGGTTAATTTGAGTTAATTAGGGTTAGTGTTTAGGGTGCACTAGTTCCTTCAGTAGGATACTCGATGATAACGTAAATGTAAAACTTTACCGTAAACGTAAGAAAAGCTTACCCTAAACTAAAATCTTCAAACCCTTAAAAACGAAATGTAAACGTAAAACCTATTGAAGTTAATGTTTAAATTAAAACCAATATATAATACTCGATGATAATATGAAACTTTCATATTCTCATCGATACTCATATGTGAAAATCAAAGCGCGACTTAGTCTCCATCTATCGGTTAACATGCATTCGATATTCGTCGTGACATAGAACTATACGAAGGTTGTTAAATATCAGACGGTATAGTTCGGTGCTAACAACCGTCGTGTATTCTATGTGACGAGAAGATTCAATCATATGATAACCGATAGATTTGTCCAGTGTGAACAAATTAGGAATGTATAAAGCAAACACCTGCATTCACTTGTGTTTTCATTCGTTTCGAGTTATTTCGTCGGTACTTTTCTGTTGGTTCTCCGTGTACAAAGATAGATTAGATGTTCATTTCAACATTGTTTTACAGCATTGAAATGATCATCTATTCTATTACAGCGTACTCAGAGAACAGTGGGGAGGTGCTGCCGAAATTTACTTTAAATGGATGAAAACACAAGCGAACGGGTGTCTGCTCTTGTCACGCCCCGCTACCCGGTGTACGGATAAGGAGACGTGACTAGACCCGTAACGTATTTACTCAGAAGTAAACACGTTAAGCATAAATAAGCAATATAATATAAATGTACACAAGAAAGACATGAGATGTAAATGAACATCAACTTTTTTATTTATTAAATATTCTTTACAATACAACTGAAAAGTAAATATAATGTGGAAAGCAAAGCCTAAACAATGGCATGAACTGAAAGTAAAAGTATATACTAGTGACTAGAGCTACGTGTCCTCAATGAACTGCTCCAACTCTTCTGAGCTGGACTCGATCTCCAGAGAGTCGGGTCCTCCTGACAACATTCCAAAGAAAGAATAGGAAAGGAATATCGTCAGCGAATAATCGCTCGGTAAGTCCAAAGAGATATAGAAATAGAATAGACAGATAAGAGAATATACAAGTATTTGTTATGTTAACGCAGTTGTTTGTAGTTTGGTATAGAATATGCCAGTGTATACGAGAGGAGTCTAACTATTCCGTAGATTATGGTATACGGAGCACAAGAACCCGTCAAGCTACGGGACAACGGCAATGGATATTCTGGTTAGGTGTATTAAAGTGATCATCATCGTGCCACTTTTAACACATTCCGTACCAATCTACCTCTTTAAAACCCCGTAATATTTATTGTATTGTTTATAGTTGAAAGACTTACCGAAACCATGATATCAATTGTTTATGTAAATGGATAAGGATGTAAATGGATAGTCATGTAATCAAGTCAATGTATATCCATGGTTCGGTCAGTTCAAGTCATGTTGATATTGTATAGTATTCTGGTATTCATGTTTCAATTTCCAGTATATAAGCATTCATGTTGACTTGGAGATATATTTGAATTGTTTTCAAGTATGGATTATTTTCAGATTTGACTCAGACTCAGATTGAGTCAAACACTTTAAACAGAATTTGATTCCTGAATTAGGTTTTGGAGTTATCGGTAACTGCTGCACATGGATGGCAGGATTTGTGACTTTTTCCAAGCCAATTACCATTGATAACCCCGTTTTAGTTTCCTACCTTAAATAGGCAAGCACCCCCTTTTTCCGGCTTCCTGAGACTCAAGAGAATTGGTCCCGCTTAAACCTATATTTACTAGGGTTCTTATTGTAAATTAAACCTCAAGCATTTATTTATCGTATTTAAGGTTTTCATGGATGTAATTTTTTAAAAGTAAAGCATTCTAATGATTATAAACCTAGATTGAATAGTATATGGTATTTTAGTGTAAATCGGAATTGTATGGATTTGTGATGGTATATTCATGAAATTTAGGATTCCTTTGTTTAGAAAATATTGAATTTATTAAATATATTTAAAATAGATGATTTGATAATATTATATATAATTATTAAAAATAAATTTTTATTTATTAAATAGAAATTCACGTTTTCTTACAAATTGTATTAAAAATTCCATCGAGATCGTATGCTCCGTGAGGAGGACTGCATCTCACCCTACTAGTCTGATAGATGTGCGATAACCCACACCAAGCTAATCGGATTCCCCAAAAGTGGGTTGTAGAGAGATAATCGTAAGTAATTTAATTAAAAACAATTTAAAGAATACGGTTTTTAATAGTTTATGGTACTTAAATGTAAATTCGTATTTGTCGCACAAAATATTGTTTTCAAGCCATCGTGCTATGTCAAGATGTGTGTTGTGATGAGATAGGTCATTACCTTGTGAGATTTTTCTAAAGACAATACAAGTAAACATGATCAAATATGTCGAATGTAAAGTTGTGGTATTTAACTATAAAAGTGCAATAAATATAGTTTTACATGGAGTTTTATAGTGAAATTGGTTTCTAAATTTTAGTTAATATTTAATAAGTAAGGTATAATAATTTGGATAATTGTTTCCTAAGAAAAATTGTTATTTTAAAGAGAATAGAATTTAAAAGTCGGTTAACTCCACTAACCGACGTTATTTGAAAGGAGAACTTTTTAGAATAGGAAGAGAGGATAGGAGAGGGGACTTACCGGATTAGTGTAGAGAGAAGAGGTGGAGGAAGGTTTTGAGAGCTTCATGGAGTCGTGGGATTGCCGGAATCTTCCCGAATCATCGCCAGAACTTGACCTTGGCTAACTCCACCTGTACAACTTATTTGACTTAGAAAATTTGAGAGTTTTGATAATGGATTTCAAAATAGAGAGGGCTAGGTATGTGGTGGTATTTATAGGATAGAAATATGGTTTAGGGAATTAAAAATGAGAATTAAAATATATTAAAATATTGGTTTAATGGTGATTTTTAATTTTCTGGTTAATTGCAAGAAAAACAAACAGAAGAGGAGTGGTGGGGGGAGGGGAAGAGCCACTTGTGCAAAGTTTGGTGGTATTTGGTACGGGGGGCCCGGCGGCGCCGGCCCAGAGGCTTATCTCGTCGGCAATTGGTGGGGGTTGGGTGCTCGGATTGGTGCCACGTGTTCTTGGCTGTTCATATAACATATTCCACATATTTGATTAATCTGACTTTTCATTTTTACGGGTATTGAACGTGTAAACTTTTGGGCTTCCAAAAATTTTAAAAGAAAAATTATTAAAAACAATATGTGGCTGATGGGATTCGAACACAGTGGCTACATCACAGCAGTGCAAGACTTTACCAATAAGCTACAAGTGCTTTCTTACTGTTCAAAATCAAATTAAATACTTATAGCATACTTAGGGTTGCAAATACTCCATTTAGTAATTTAACTTTAAACAAATTTCTGTACATTAAAAACAGAGTCGTTACATTTTACCCTCCTTATAAAAATTTCGTTCTCGAAATTTACAATTATTTAAGGACTAATTTACAAATAAGAAAGGGTGTTATGCACGCATATCGTCTTCTCTTTCCCATATTGATTCTCCTGATGAGTTTTTTCTCCACATCACTCGAACCAAGTTTACTTCTTGTTCCGTAGTGACTTTACCTTTCTGTCCAGAATTTCAACGGTTTTTTGCTCATAAGATAAGTCTTTCTGTACAGTGAGCTCGGAATGATCAAGAATATGGCTGGGGTCGCTCACATATCTTCGGAGTTGGGATATGTGGAACACGTTGTGCACTCCTTCCAATGATGGTGGAAGTGCCAAACGATATGCCACTTCTCCGACCTATTCGAGTTTTTCGAATGGTTCAATATACCTCGGATTTAGCTTACCCATCTTTCCAAAGCGAATCACTCCACGGTTTAGAGAAATCTTCAGAAAGACATGATCTCCCGGTTGGAACTCCAAGTGTCGGCGCTTTGCATCAGCCCAATGCTTCTTTCGGTCTTGGGCTATGCGCATTCGTTCCCTGATAGTGCGAACTACATCTACAGTCGCCACTATCATCTCAGGTCCAAGGAGTTCCCTATCTCCGATGTCGTCCCAACTTAATGGTGAACGACACTTCCTTTCATAGAGCGCTGCAAATGGTGACATTCCAATACTCGCTTGGTAGCTGTTGTTGTATGAAAACTCCACAAGATGTAGATGATCTTCCCACGATCCTCCGAAGGCTAACATACAAGCTCTTAGCATATCTTCAAGGATCTGAATTTTTCGCTCAGACTGTCCATCTGTTTATGGATGGTAAGCTGTGCTAAAGTTCAGACTAGTTCCCAAGCTAGCTTGCAAACTCTGCCAAAATTGTGATCGGAATCTGGTGTCACGATCGGAGACAATGCAAACCGATACTCCATGTAATCTCACGATCTCCTGCATGAGTTCATGGGTATCAGAGATAGTATACATTGAAGAGTTAAATTTTACTTAGCTTCAAACTTACCTCCATGTACTTCTTTGTTAGTGTCTCGGTAGATTGGCCAACTCGAAAGGGAATAAAATGAGCCGACTTTGTGAGTCGATCCACAATAACCCATACTGCATCGTTACCTTTTGTGCTGCGAGGAAGAGCAGTCACAAAATTCATGGTAATGTGTTGCCACTTCCATTCTAGGATAGGTAACGGTTGAAGTAAACTAGCAGTCCTGTGATGTTCAGCTTTCACTTGCTGACACACCAAACATTTGGCGACACTTCTGGCTACTTCACGCTTCATTCCATGCTACCAGTAATGTTGACGTAAATCTTTGTACATTTTTGTACCACCAGGGTGTACTGAGTAGGGAGAGCTGTGAGCTTCTTTCACCAATTCTTCTCGAACAGGACCTTGTGGTACACACAATCTGCTTCCGTATCTCAAACATCCATCTTCGTAGATGATGAAGTCTGTTCTAAGTCCACTTTATACTTATTCTCTGATTTTTTGCAACTTGGCATCACTTGCTTGAGCTGTTTTAATCTGATTGACAATAGTATATTGAACTTGTAAATTCATCAACTCTGAAGTATTACCTGACATAACCACTTCAGTCTCCATCTTGTGCAAATCTTGCTGTAGCTTCCACTGTGCGGTGAGATTCATTGATAGTGGCTGGCAACTAAGTGCATCAGGAACTACATTCACCTTCCCTGAATGATATTGTAGGTTGATGTCGAAGTCCGCCATAAGTTCTAACCATCTTCTCTGCCGCATATTTAGCTCTTTCTGAGTAAACACATACTTCAGACTTTTGTGGTCTATGTATATATCTACCTGTTCTCTAAGAAGATAATGATGCTAAATCTTCAGTGCAAATATAACAGCTGCCAACTCTAAGTCATGCGTTGGATAATTGCGCTCATGAATCTTCAACTGTCTTGATGCATAAGCTACAACTTTACCGTGCTGGTGTACAACACATCCTAATCTCTTACCGGATGCATCGCAATGCACTACGAAACCTCCAGATTGGTCCGTTATTACGAGAATAGGCGTTGTTGTCAATCTTGACTTGAGTTCTACAAAATCTTGTTCGCATGCTTCTGACCACACGAATACTTCATCTTTACGTGTGAGCTTGGTTAGGGGTGTTGCAATCTTCGAAAAGCCTTCTATGAATCTTCTGTAGTATCCCGCTAATCCCAAGAAACTTAGAATGTTCTTCACTGTTTTGGTGTCAGCCATTCGCTTACCGCTGATACTTTGGCTGGATCCACAGAGATTTCTTCACCTGAAACGATATGCCCAAGAAATCCGACTTGATTTAGCCAAAACTCGCACTTGTTGTACTTGGCATAGAGTTGATGCTGTCACAAGGTCTCCAGGACAATTCATAAATATTCAGCGTGCTCTTTCCGATTCTTTGAATATACCAGGATGTCATCGATGAAAATCACAACAAACCTGTCTAGGTATTCTCGGAAAACTTGATTCATCAGATTCATGAATATGGCTGGTGCATTGGTCACTCCAAATGGCATCATGAGAAACTCATAATGTCCATAGCGAGTCCTGAATGCCGTCTTTGGAATATCAAACTCTTTGACCTTCACCTGATAATAACTCGAACGAAGATTTAACTTTGAGAAAACACAAGACCTATTTAGCTGATCGAACAGATCGTCAATTCGCGGTAGTGGATACTTGTTCTTTATTGTGACTTCGTTTAAAACTCATTAGTCAATGCACATTCTATATGAACCTTCCTTCTTCTTCACAAATAATACCGGAGATCCCCAATTTGAATTACTGGGATGAATCCATCTTTTCTGCAGATGTTCGTCTAGCTGAGTACGGATCTCCTTCAAACCTTCTGTACTTAAGCGATATGGTGCTTTGATCACCGGTTGTGCTCCAGGTACTAAATCAATTCCAAATTCAAGAGATCGATCAAGAGGCAAACCTAATACGTCTTCAGGAAATACATCATCGAACTCTCGAACTACCTCTGGCTTATCTTCTCCCGTCTTTAGAGTTGAAATCACTGCCTTCTTCGGTTTTGCTTTATATGTGCTAGGCTCCAAGGTACGGTCTCCACTTTTGAATTAAAAGACCAGATACTCTGGAATCTCGAACACTACCCTCCTTTGACGACAGTCGATGGTAGCATAAAAAGTTCCTAGCTAATCCATACCCAAAACTACATCGAAGTTCGGTATGTCCAGCACCTTGAAGTCAGCAAAAAATTCTCTGCTGCAGACGACCACCGGATACAGGTCGTATCCTATTGTTGCCTTTAGAACTCCGTTTTCTGAACTGACATTCTAGCTGGATACGAGTGGTGGAATTTCATGAGTTCGGATGAACCGTTGCGACATAAAATAATGAGATGCTCCAGTATCGAAGAGTGCTAGTGCAGAAAGTGAGGCTACTAAGATTGTACCTAAGTTATGTGGGATATGTTTTAGGTATAAGAAAAGATATTTGATATGTATAAGGATTGAAAGAAAGCTTGAAAGAAAAGAGTTACCAATGATGACTTGTCCAGTGGGTTCAGCTTCTTCCATAGTCATTGTGAAAGCTTGTCGCCTCGGTACATTCCTCCTTACTGGAGGAGCATTCCTCTGTCCGTTCCTCTGTCCTTGAGGTAGGTTCCTTTGTACTTGATGGAACCGACGAGGAGGAGGTGCAGTAGGTCCACGAGGAGGTGGAGCAGGGAGAGCAAGACGTGGTGCAGGTTCCTGGATAGCTGGCCGCTGCGGATAGGTGATTGCTGGTATGGGTGCAGGATTTGGATTGAGTCTACGAGGACAAGCTCCAATATTATGTGTGGATGAGCCACAAACTATGAAAATGCGATTAGCACGCCTGCAGTCCTTCGCCAGGTGTCTATTCCTCCTACAGTAGGTGCAAAAGTCTGGACTGGGCTGGTTGAAAGGTACTCCCAATCTCCTGGGTACAAAAGATGGCCTGGAAGAGGCTCCTTCTGCTATCTGAGTAGCAGGGCGCTTCGCACCAGCAGATTGAGGTCTGCCCTTCTTCTTCACCACCGCCTCATATCTTCGGGCAGCCTTCAAAGCTAAGTCGTGGGTTGAGAAATCCCCTGTAGCTAATGCAGCTTGGATCTTCGGGTCCAACCCTTGCTGAAATCTTCTAGCCCTGATCTCAACAGTCGGTATGAGATGGGCCGCAAACTTGCTCAACATGGTGAACTCAGCATCATACACATCCACAGATTTGGTCCACATCGAACCTTGTTGCAAGTGGATGAATTGCTGCTCCTTATCAAAACGGGCAGTCTTGGGAAAATATTTCGCGTCGAACATCTCACGAAAAATCCTCCATTCGATCGGTTGGGTGTTCATACCATACCATTGCATTATTATATTCTCCATTCTTATACATTTTACAAATAAACAGGTGCTTTTGACCCATGTCTGCTATATAGTTACATGTTACAGGTTCTTGGAGCTAAAACAGTGAAAAAGATAAAAGACGATGCAAAAGTGAGACTACGACCAGCAAACAGAAGGATTTTGATAAAGCCTACACAAAGATCAGTTCACAAAGTACAAGGCAGCGCAAGGTCTAAGATTTCATCTCGAAGCAACGGTAAAAGTCCACTACAAGTATTCACTGAGAGATCTGAAAGAAACCTAGAAGCCAATTTGAGAAAAGAACTAAAGAAGTAGGAAGACCAAACAGCCCAAAACCAGCACAAGAGAATTGAGAAGCCAAGTCTATCATTGGGCCGCGGAACCGCGGCCAAACCATGGCTGCGGCCGCGGTTCCGCGGCCGTGCGGAGCGCGTAGGGCAAAAAAAATTTACCAAAATGCTGAGGCGGCGCTGATTAGTCTTCCTAGGGGTATTTTTGTAAATGCAGACATGCGGCAATTGTAAACCTAGGGTTTTCTATGTCCTATAAATAGAGACCCAAATTCTTGTATTAGTTCATGCCTCTTTTCATCAATAAAAATTCAGATTTCTTTTGAAGTTTGGAGAGCATCAATTTGTAAGTAGGTTTATTTTCTGTCCTAATTCTTAGATTTATTTTCTGCCCTAGATAGTTAAATTCTTCTCTGCCTTAGTTTAATTTAGAATAGAATTTTTCTCTGCAGTAGTTAATTAATCTCTTAACCCTAAAACAAAATAAAAATTATGTCTTTCGTAGATCCCTCAATGAGCGAGTAGTTTCCTCGCTTGTTAGGGTTAGGAATAGGGAAGGATTTGAGAGATGAAGATCTCTCACCCCTTTCTTTGCCAATCTCTTATGAACAATTAGGACTTCATGCATACTTTCATATTCCGCTCCCTACGGTACTCTAGCCACGAGGACTTCATGCATACTTTCATATTCCGCTCCCTACAGTACTCTAGCCACGAGGTAACGGTGATACCGTAGTATAAAAGACCGGATATGAATGTTTTCCATGGAGGTTAGGCTAAGGATTAAGAAAGGACGGACAAGGATCTAGAAGAAGAAACATGGTTTCTTCCCGATCATCCTAATCTCCTTTATTAATAATTACCATAACTCCTAAAAAGATATCTAATTTAGGTCATTGAAAGAGGTGTAGATCTTTAATTTACCAAACTTTATCTAAACCTAATCTTAGCAAGTTTCATAATCCTAGTATAACTCAAATTAGTATTTGTGATAAAAGATCCAACAGCCTTTGGAATTAGCTCGTAAGAACATTTAGGAAATTAACACCATCCCTGTGGACCGACCCGTATTCACCGGCTAGCTACCAAGCGACACCGTTCTTGATTGCGGTAACATATATTTTTGATCGTAAAAACCATACAAATCAAATGGCACCGTTACCGGGGATGGCATAAAATTTCCTTTTTGTAATTTCGGGTTAATATAAAATACAAAAAAATCATAAAAATAAAAAATATATATATAAAAATTCTATCATCTTTTATTGTTTGAAGGGTTTTTTGTGTGAATCTTTGCAGGATCGACGGATCTGGAAAAATCCAGAGTGCGAAACAGAAAAAGGTAGATCAGAACAGAAGGGGATTGGAACGACAGAACACCAGAATTTTTTTAGAGACCTGAAGCCGCCGTACCGCCGCCGTTCCGCCGCCATAACCGCCCTACGACCGCGGATCCGCGGTTCCTCTGGGTCTTCGTCGCGTAAAATTTGTACTGTTTGTTCTCTCTCTCTCTCTCTCCTGCAAATCCCCATATATCTTCTGTCAAATCTTCTGCAGGATTCTTTGCGCTTAAAAAAATCTTCCCCCTTCCAATAATTGATTTTCTGCAGGATTCTTTGCGCCGCGCTTAAAAGAAAATTGATTGCAAGTGATTTACTGCTTTGCATATTTTAATCGGACTTTAAGGGGCTTGAGACCAATTCAGATTGGGTGGGGATTTCATCACCCTTCCCAGGACCCCAGAAATCACATAAGGCATTTGCATTGACCATTCTTAATTAAAAAAATGCTAGACTCAGCCCTAAAGACGTCGCACTCAATAGGACAGAGGACTAGTTATAGGCATCGGCCGTTAATCCTAACCTGACTTTGTGGTGTCTAGGCAAGTGTGTCTAAGGCGAGTGGTTACTTAATTAGGGCCACTACTTGTAGTGGAGAGCCTCCCACTCACCTGGCACTTACCTGGCCGCAATTGGCGGTGAAGAGGCGGTTTGAGGTCCTATTTCTAGCCCTTTGGAACAGTTAGGAGTTGTCTAGCTGACCTAGGTGACCCTAGATCTAGGCCTGATTGTGCATTTGTGGTTGATTGCATTTGTGTCAAAGTCTCTTCTCTTCTCAAAAATCTTTTTGCAAAAAGCTCCACATAAAAAAAGGACAAAATCTTTTCAAAAACTTGCAACTTGTCGCTAAAGAAATCTTTGCACTCCACTTACACCACTTTCTTCTCATTGACGTTTTCTTCCACATTCTGTCTTTCACCTTTTTAACTATACTACCCTTTTAGTGTATGTCCGGTTGGACTAGGGACACTAGCGCCCGATTAGTCCGTGTTTCGTTGGTACCGACCGACGAACCTTTCGACTCCGAAGTCGAAATCCTTTCCACTTCTTCACTTTCACCTTCAAATTCTTCTTCCGAAGGTATGTCGGGATATAATCCTAACAACACCTTACCGACGGGACTGATTCCACCTCCGTTAGGTGCGAATAACCCGAATCACCCACCTGTTGAAGCGCCCCAACGAATTGCGCTCCAGGATCTTTTCTACCCAATCCGCACCGCCCTACCTACTTGTCTTTCACTCCCACCGGCAAATGGGGACAATTTCGAGATCAAACCCCACTTCATCAATATGCTGCCTATGTTTCACGGATTGGAATCCGAAGATGCATATATCTTTATCAACAAATTCCAAAACGTTTGCGCTATGATGAAAACAACCCAATTATCCGACGATGCTATAAGGCTAAGGGTCATTCCTTTCACCTTATGTGACTTAGCCGAGAAGTGGCTATACAGCACAGCGCCACATTCAATTAAGAATTGGGAAGAGTTTGTGAAAGCTTTTCTTAAAAGTTTTATCCTCATCATAAGACTGCTAGAATCCGTAATGAGATTATACAATTTTCTCGGCTTCCTTCCGAACCATTTTGGAAGTGTTTTGAAAGATTCAAAGACCTACTCGTTCAATGCCCTCACCATGGGATCGAAAATTGGCAACTTTTCCAAACATTATACGAGGGATTGAACTCGACAACGAAGCAGTTGCTAGAAACCATTTGTCAAGGTCACTTTCTAACCAAATCTAGTGAGGAAGCGTGGCAGTTTCTTGAGGATCTTAGTGAACAAACAATTCAGTGGGAGAGCACCAAGACCACATCATCTTCTTCTGTTGGTCAATCTAGCGCAGGCATACATCACTTAGATATGTCGATTGCTATGAAGGCTGAGATGGCCGCACTTACGAAAAAGTTAGAAGCGATTGAGACCAAAATCTCATCGCCTTCTCCTGCCCCTGTTGTGCCTCCACGAACAGTTTGTGCTTGTTGTTCGGATCCATCACATCTCACTGAAGAGTGTCCTTACAATCCATCTACTCAAGGACATGATCAAGTCAATGCTGCCTTTCAGCAACGACAAAGAAACGATCCATACTCTTCGACATACAATCCGGGTTGGAAGAGTCACCCAAATTTTGCTTGGAACCAAAATCAACAATTCCAAGGAAACAACAATTTTCAAAGGCCTCCTCCTCCACAACAACAAGCACCTCCACAAACTCAATTTCAGTAACCTTTCCAACAGCAACCTTACCCTAATCAAGTGAACAATTTTGTGCCCAACAATTCTTACCCGCCAAACAATTTTGTTCCACCTCATAATGACAAGGTTAACTCGCTCGAAAGAAGTCTAGATGCGTTCTTAAAGCAATCTACACAATCCGCAGCAAGGTTAGAGACTTCTATTCAATCTTTGGTGCAAAACAGTGCCTCACACGATCAAAGCATCAAATCTATTGAGGCACAAATTGCACAACTTAATGCTGCGTTGAGCGAGCGAGAAAAAGGAAAGCTTCCATCTCAACCACTGCCAAATCCCGGTCACGCACATGCTGCATATCAACAGCAAAATCATAACATAAATGCTATGACCACGTTGAGATCCGGAAAAGTGTTGTAAAATAATGTGGGTATTAACCACGACACCCCTGCCGGTGGTCCTTCTTCATCTTCTTCACCTTCTTCTTCTTCTTCTTCTTCGTTAGAGCCTATTCTCCATCCTTCACACGGCTCTACTTCTTCTAGCTCGAACGGGCCCACTTCTCACAACACGAACACATCTACATGGGGTTCCGTTCCAACTCCACAATCTGATCCGCAAAAATTGGACTCAACAACTTTTCAAAATGTTCATTTTCCAAACCGGTTGAGATCCAATAAACCAACTCCACAAATGGAGAAGATTGTAGAGTTGTTCAAACAGGTTAGCATAAATATCCCTCTCTTGGACGCAATCTAACAAGTTCCTTCATATGCAAAAATCTTAAAGGACTTTTGCACCAAGAAGAGGAAGTCACAAGTACCAAAGAAAGTTTTCGTGGCTAATGCTGTTAGCGATGCTCTTATCCAATCTTTACCCCAAAAGCACAAGGACCTCGGTTGTCCTACCATTTCTATAACAATTGGGGACAAGAACATCAATAGAGTACTATTAGATCTTGGTGCTAGTGTTAATTTTCTACCTTATTCTGTGTACGAGCAATTAAGCGTTGGAGAGCTTAAGCCCACTCATTGTACTCTCCAAATGGCCGACCGATCCATCACCCATCCTAGGGGAGAGTTGGAGGATGTGTTAATTAGAGTAGGGGATTTCATTTTCCCTGTTGACTTTATTGTTATGGATACACAATCTGTAGCTAACCCCCAGAGTCAAATTCCGGTGATACTTAGTCGACCATTCCTTGCGACTTCTAATACAGTGATCAATTGTCGTAATGGTTCAATGAATCTATCTTTTGGCAATATGACAATTGAACTCAACATTTTTAAGTTGGGAAATCAGCCTTCCGAGCCTAATTCTAGCGTACTTGATATTTGCTCGATTAATGAGATCGCGGAGGAGGACTGTGAGTTCAAAATTTTTATATTTGACCACAGCAGTGTTGACGCCACTAGTGCGTTCCTCCTAGAATCCGACACAGCTTTTACGGCGGACAACGATTATGAGTGTTTCACCTTTGTAGACGATTTTGAAGACTCACCACCCGATTTTGAGTCTTTTGCTTTTTCAAATGAGTCAGTTGAACCATCCGACTCGGTTGCGTACACTCGATTTGAACCATTGATGGAATCCTTCGAGTTTGAAACAGTTACACCATTGTTACCATCAATTGTTTCACCTCCTAAACTCGAACTAAAGCTTTTGCCGTCGCACCTTAAACATGCTTATCTAGGTGAGAATGAGACCCTACCCGTCATCATATCGGCCTCTCTAGCTCTTGAGCAAGAGAAAGCCCTTTTAATGGTCTTACAAAATAATCGGCAAGCTTTTGGCTGGTCTATGGCAGACATCAAGGGGATTAGTCCCTTCATAGTTGAACATCATATACACTTGATGGATGATGCCAAGCCGGTAAGGGATCCACAAAGACGCCTCAACCCCATAATGAAAGAGGTTGTCAAGAAGGAGATTGTTAAATGTCTTGATAGTCGTATCATTTACCCTATCTCGGATAGCCAATGGGTTAGCCCCATTCATGTTGTGCCAAAGAAATCGGGCATCACGATCATTACCAATGAGGCAAATGAGTTAATACCTACTCGCACCCAAACTGGGTGGTGAGTTTGCATCGACTATAGAAAACTCAATGCCGCGACAAGGAAAGACCACTTTCCTTTACCTTTTATTGACCAAATGCTAGAACGATTGGCTGGGCACGAGTTCTACTGCTTTTTAGATGGCTATTCCGGTTATAACCAAGACCCCATAACCAAAGAGGATCAAGACAAGACCACATTTACTTGTCCTTTTGGCACTTTTGCTTATCATCGCATGCCCTTTGGGTTATGCAATGCTCCCGCTACATTTCAGCGGTGTATGATGGGGATCTTTTCAGACATAGTTGAAAAGTTTTTGGAGATCTTTATGGATGATTTCTCCATTTTTGGTGACTCCTTCGACGAGTGTTTGCTACACCTTGACGCAGTTCTTACCCGCTGTAGGGATAAGAACCTAACTTTAAATTGGGAGAAGTGCCACTTTATGGTACGAGAAGGTATTGTCTTAGGACATGTCATCTCGCAAAATGGCATAGAGGTTGATAAAGCCAAAATTGAGGTCATTTCTAATCTTCCTCCTCCTAAATGCGTTAAAAACATCCGAGCTTTCCTTGGCCATGCCGGTTTTTATAGACGGTTCATCAAGGATTTTAGCAAGATTGCTAGACCCTTGACTCTCTTATTGGCCAAGGACATAACATTTGATTTGACTCAACTTGCATGGAAGCGTTCGAGTCATTGAAACACTCTCTCATTTCTGCGCCCATTCTTTCATCTCCAGACTGGACGCATCCCTTCGAAATTATGTGCGAGGCATCAGATTTTGCCATTGGTGCTGTTCTTGGACAGCATATTAATAAAATGTCGCACGTGATTTATTACGCTAGCCGTACATTAAATGAGGCCCAACTAAACTACACAACAACAGAAAAAGAGTTTTTAGCAGTTGTGTTTGCACTTGAAAAATTCTGGCCTTACTTAATCGGCTCTCCAGTTATTGTGTATACGGACCACTCAGCTCTTCGCCACCTTTTTGCGAAGAAGGATGCTAAATCGAGGCTAATAGTTGGATCCTCTTGCTACAAGAGTTTGACCTTGTCATAAGGGACAAAAGAGGATGTGAAAACGTAGTGGCCGATCACCTTTCACGACTTCCTTCTTCGCCTACACTTGAAATTCCAATCAAAGACATTTTTCCCGATGAGCAACTCTTAACCGTTTCTTACGAACCATGGTTCTCTGATATCGTAAACTACTTGGCTACCGACTTGATACCTAAAGATTGGTTGAAACAAGATAAACTTCGATTCTTGTCCCAAGCAAAGCATTTTTACTGGGATGAACCTTATCTTTTTAAAACTGTTCCGACCAAATCATTTGTCAGTGTGTACCGGAAAACGAGTTTAAGAGTGTGCTGTCTTTTTACCACGATCATGCATGTGACGGGCACTTTGGCCCAAAGAAGACAGCCGAGAAAATCTTGCAGTGTGGTTTTTATTGGCCATGACTCTTCAAGGATGCATATGACTACTGCAAGATATGCTCTCGGTGCCAACACTTGGGCCGGATATCGCGGAGAAACGAAATGCCGCTCCAACCAATTTTGGTTGTAGATGTTTTTGATGTTTGGGGAATAGACTTCATGGGACCATTTCTTAATTCTTTTGGGAATGTGTATATTCTTTTGGCTGTTGACTACGTGTCAAAGTGGGTCGAGGCTGTGCCTAGCCGAACGAATGATAACAAGCTTGTCGTTCTATTTCTTAAAAAACATATCTTTTCTCGGTTTGGGCACCCTCGAGCGATTATAAGTGATAATGGTTCTCACTTTTGCAATAGGACTTTTGATTCCTTAATGCACAAATATTCTATTACCCACAAACTGTCAACGCCATACCATCCCCAAACATGTGGGCAAGCCAAGGTCTCGAATCGGCAAATTAAGCAAATCTTGGAGAAAACGGCTTCTAAGAACCGTAAAAATTGGTCACTCAAACTGATCGATGCACTATGGGCTTTCCGTACTGCATACAAGACCGATCTTGGTATGTCTCCATACCGGCTTGTTTACGGGAAAGCTTTCCACCTCCCAGTAGAGATTGAGCATAAGGCATTTTGGGCAATCAAAGAGTTGAATTTATCATTAGGAGATGCGGGCAGCAATCGAAAGCTGCAATTAAATGAACTAGAAAAGCTGCGGGATGAGGCTTATGATAATGCCGTAATCGTTAAAAACCGAACTAAGGTGTTCCATGATAAACACTTTCTGCGAAAAACATTTAAACCTGGTCAACAGGTTTTACTCTATGACCCTCGGTTACATTATCACCCCGGCAAGCTCCGTTCTAGGTGGAAAGGGCCATTTGTAGTTCGCACCGTTTATCCGCACGGTGCAGTCGATCTTGAAAATCCAGAGGACGGTACTTTATTCAAAGTAAATGGACATCGATTGAAATCGTTCCTCACAGCGGACCCATCGGAGGAGCTCCTGTTTTTGCAGGAGCCGATCTACACCGATTAAATCTCCTCCACTTTCACCCCCCGAATTTCCAATCAATTTTTTCTAAAATTTTATTTCAAATAAGTTTGGGGGTGTGTATTATTTGTAAATATGATTATTAATAAGCAGGAAATTGCTGACAATATCAACCCACTTGGTGCAACATGACAGTGAGGACACTGTCCAGTTTAAGTTTGGGGGTATGCTCGGTAAGTTTTCTTCCTTCGCATTCATATGTGTATTTGCATTTGCATTCTTATATAAAAATCATAAAAATTGAAAAATTTGAAAAATAAAAAAAATATAGAAAAAGAAAAACCCATAAAAATTGAAAATTTCAAAAATTATAAAAATTAATGCATTCAATTTTGGCCTTATTTTGACTTGAGTTTGACAAATAGGTTAATTAGCTAGGAACAACTAGATCTTAGACTTAGTAAATTAAAAACCCTAAAAATAACCTTTCTTAAAGTTTAACGGTGGAAAGTATATGTCTTTGTAGTTTATTTAGAAATAGGCAAATTTTGAGTTCACTTTTTGGGCTAAGTCAAAACAAGGGAAAAGTATTGATATTTTTATTAAAGTATAAGTTTGAAAAATAGTTCCTAGCTTAAGTCTAAATTCTGAAAATGTATACCCTACAATTTGCACAAACACGCACCTTGAAACTTGGAATAGTAGAGGAGACCTTGAAATGCTCTTGTCTAAAGTCCTTAGTACGAAGAAAATAAAATAAAAAATATACAAGTGTGAATAAAAGAAAAAAAATGAACACTGGTTTTTGTGATTACTTAAGGCTGCAAAAATAGAAAAATATTTAGCGAGGGTGCTTCATCACCTAGTGCCTTAGACCAACTGGTTTGGGAGTCACTGCTAAAGCCTTGGGTGTTGCAAGACTAAGAATTACGCTTTAATGTGCAAACACATCTTGTAATCGGTTGTTGGTACCTCAAGAAGTATTAACGGTCGCATGAAGGATGTGTAAGCAAAATTCATTTAAAAATTCACCAATTAAAAAGTGCTTTGGACAACGGACAAGTGTATGATTGCTTGATTTGAATTTCCAAGTGTAGGGGTGATTTATACACATATGTAGGGATTTGTGATTGGAGTTTAGATGAGAGAAATGAGTGAAGAATAGAACTTGTATCTTTAGTAGAGTTGATAAAAATTCCTAAGTGGAGATGGAACCCTAGAAGGAAAACTTAAGAGATGCCAAAAGCTAAGTAGGTCTGCAGAACATATATAATCTTAAGTTAGATGATGAGGAAGTGTGAAGAATATGGGTGGATAATTTACGAGTCGACGATAATAGAATTCCTTGTTAGAAAACCTAATTGGAGAATAAAAGTCGAAAAGCCGAATTGATAGGATTTTGTGGGTAGTATCCGCTGAAAACCCTCAGGAGACAACACTCCTCCTACTAGGGACATCTAGAGGTTTAACGGCTTGTTGCACGGGCTCAGTGCAATCGCGTTTCCCTGCGAAAGTGAGGTTAGGTTTTTGTCGAGAATAAAACTAGGTTTGCTCAAGGACGAGCAAAAGATAAGTTTGGGGGTATTTGTTCATACCATAATATTGCATTATTATATTCCCCATTCTTATGCATTTTACAAATAAACAGGTGCTTTTGACCCATGTCTGCTACATAGTTACAGGTTACAGGTTCTTGGAGCTAAAACAGTGAAAAAGATAAAAGACGATGCAAAAGTGAGACTACGACCAGCAAACAGAAGGATTTTGATAAAGCCTACACAAAGATCAGTTCACAAAGTACAAGGCAGCGCAAGGTCCAAGATTTCATCTCGAAGCAACGGTAAAAGTCCACTACAAGTATTCACTGAGAGATCTGGAAGAAACCTAGAAGCCAATTTGAGAAAAGAACTAAAGAAGTAGGAAGACCAAACAGCCCAAAACCAGCACAAGAGAATTGAGAAGCCAAGTCTATCGTTGGGCCGTAGAACCGCGGCCAAACCATGGCGGCGGCCGCGGTTCCGCGGCCGTGCGGAGCGCGTAGGGCGAAAAAAATTTACCAAAATGCTGAGGCGGCGCTGACTAGTCTTCCTAGGGGTATTTTTGTAAATGCAGACATACGGCAATTGTAAACCTAGGGTTTTTTATGTCCTATAAATAGAGACCCAAATTCTTGTATTAGTTCATACCTCTTTTCATCAATAAAAATTCAGATTTCTTTTGAAGTTTAGAGAGCATCAATTTGTAAGTAGGTTTATTTTCTGCCCTAATTCTTAGATTTATTTTCTGCCCTAGATAGTTAAATTCTTCTCTGCCTTAGTTTAATTTAGAATAGAATTTTTCTCTGCAGTAGTTAATTAATCTCTTAACCCTAAAACAAAATAAAAATTATGTCTTTTGTAGATCCCTCAACGAGCGAGTAGTTTCCTCACTTGTTAGGGTTAGGAATAGGGAAGGGTTTGAGAGATGAAGATCTCTCACCCCTTTCTTTGCCAATCTCTTATGAACAATTATGACTCCACGCATACTTTCATATTTCGCTCCCTACAGCACTCTACCCACGAGGTAACGGTGACACCGTAGTATAAAAGACCGGATATGAATGTTTTCCATGGAGATTAGGGTAAGGATTAAGAAAGGACGGACAAGGATCTAGAGGAAGAAACATGGTTTCTTCCCGATCATCCTAATCCCCTTTATTAATAATTACCATTACTCCTAAAAAGATATCTAATTTAGGACATTGAAAGAGGTGTAGATCTTTAATTTACCAAACTTTACCTAAACCTAATCCTAGCAAGTTTCCTAATCCTAGTATAACTCAAATTAGTTTTTGTGATAAAAGATCCAACACCCTTTGGAATTAGCTCGTAAGAACATTTAGGAAATTAACACCATCCCCGTGGACCGACCCGTATTCACCGGCTAGCTACCAAGCGACGCCGTTCTTGATTGCGGTAACATATATTTTTGATCGTAAAAACCATACAAATCATTGGGCAAGACGGCTTTCTTCCGCCTTCCACCATACCCTGGCATTATCCGTTAGTTGCAGCTTTGCAACCCTTACCCAAGCGATCTCTGGCACTAGTGCTGCTGCCATATCGTCTTCGATCGACTGAGCCCATTCATCAGCTTCCAAGGGTCTCTCTTTCCCAGAGAATTGTTTAGAGTGCAATACCCGGAATTGTTTCACTCCAGGTGCTTCAGCTTCTGGGCGGTTCAGGAGTATAGCAGTCTGCTGCTGCTGTCCCTCCAAGAGGCTCTTGATTGCCTCAAGCAAAACCGTCTGCTCGTTGATCGGAGCTGCTACGGTAGGTGTAAGTGGAAGATGTGGTGGTGTGGTGTTGCCGTTCACGTTGGTGCTGGTATTGTTCGGAGAATCCTTAACCTTGAAAGAAAAATAGGGTTAGGATAGAATCAAGGAATAGGAAATATAAAGAATGTTTTAGTTGCTGATTCTTATGATATATTACTTAGGTTTCCATGCAGAACTGACCTGCATGGTATGACTTCATACAGAATCGACCTGCATGGGCCGCTAACAAAACCTGTCACGCCCCGCTTCCCGGTATACGGATAAGGAGACGTGACTAGGCCCGTGATGTATTTACTCAGAAGTAAACATGTTAAGCGTAAATAAGCAATATAATATAAATGTACACAAGAAAGCCATGAGATGTAAATGAACATCAACTTTTTTATTTATTAAACATTCTTTACAATACAACTGAAAAGTAAATACAATGTGGAAATCAATACCTAAACAATGGCATGAACTGAAAGTAAAAGTATATACTAGTGACTAGAGCTCCGGGTCCTCGATGAACTGCTCCAAGTCTTCTGAGTCGGGCTCGATCTCCAGAGAGTTGGGTCCTCCTGACAACATTCCAAAGAAAAAATAGGAAAAGAATGTTGTCACCGAACAATCGCTCGGTAAGTCCCAAAGAGAGATAGAAATAGAATAGACAGATAAAAGAATATACTGGTATAATATATGATTGTTATATTAACGCAGTTGTTTGTAGCTCGGTACAAAATATGCCAGTGTATACGGGAGGAGTCCAACTATTCCGTAGACTATAGTATATGGAGCATAAGGAACCGTCAAGACACGGGACAACGGCAACGGATATTCAGGTTAGGTGTATTAAAGTGACCATCATCGTGCCACTAAACACATTTCGTACCAATCTACCCCTTTAGAACCCTGTAATGTTTATTGTATTGTTTATAACTGAAAGGCTTGCCAAAACTATGATATCAATTGTTCATGTAAACGGATAAGGATGTAAACGGATAGTCATGTAATCAAGTCAATGTATATCCATTGTTCGGTCAGTTCAAATCATGTTGATATTGTATAGTATTATGGTATTCATGTTTCAATTTCCAGTATATAAGGATTCATGTTGAATTGAAGATATATTTGAATTGTTTTCAGATTTGACTTAGACTCAGATTGAGTCAGACACTTTAAATAGAATTTGATTCCTGAATTAGCTTTTGGAGTTATCGATAACTGCTACACATGGACGGCAGGATTTGTGACTTTTTCCAAACCAATTACCATTGATAACCCCATTTTGGTTTCCTACCTTAAATAGGCAAGCACCCACTTTCTCTGGCTCCCTGAGGCTCAAGAGAATTGGTCCCGCTTAAACCTATATTTACTAGGGTCCTTATTGTAAATTAATAAACTTGAGGGGGTTTTATGAAAAATAATTTTGATAAACTTTCAAAATAAATCTCAAGCATTTATTTATTGTATTTAGGGTTTTCATGGATGTAATTTTTTTAAAATGAAGTATTCTAATGATTATAAACCTAGATTGAATAGTATATGGTATTTAAGTGTAAATTGGAATTGTATGGATTTGTGATGGTATATTCATGAAATTTGGGATTCCTTTGTTTAGAAAACATGGAATTTATTAAATAGATGGTTTGATAATATTATATATAATTATTAAAAATAAATTTTTATTTATTAAATAGAAATTCACGTTTTTTTACAAATTGTATTAAAAATTCTATCGAGATCGTATGCTCCATGAGGAGGAATGCATCTCGCCCTACTAGTCCGATGGATGTGCGATAACCCACACCAACCTAATCAGATTCCCCAAAAGTGGGTTGTAGAGAGATAACCGTAAGGAATTTAATTTAAAACAATTTAAAGAATACGGTTTTTAATAGTTTATGGTATTTAAATGTAAATTCGTATTTGTCGCACAAAATATTGTTTTCAAGCCATCGTGCTATGTCAAGATGTGTGTTGTGATGAGATAGGTCATTACCTTGTGAGATTTTTCTAAAGGCAATATAAGTAAACATGATAAAATATGTCGAATGTAAAGTTGTGGTATTAAACTGTAAAAGTGCAATAAACATAGTTTTACATGGAGTTTTATAGTGAAATTGGTTTCTAAATTTAGTTAATGTTTAATAAGTAAGGTATAATAATTTGGATAATTGTTTCCTAAGAAAAATTGTTATTTTAAAGAGAATAGAATTTAAAAGTCGGTTAACTCCACTAACCGACGTCATTTGAAAGGAGAACTTTTTAGAATAGGAAGAGAGGATAGGAGATGGGACTTACTGGATTAGTGTAGAGAGAAGAGGTGGAGGAAGGTTTTGAGAGCTTCATGGAGTCGTGGGATTGCCAGAATCTTCCCGAATCGTCGCCAGAACCTGACTTTGGCTAACTCCACTTGTACAACTTATTTGACTTGGAAAAATTTGAGAGTTTTGACAATGGATTTCAGAATAGAGAGGGCTAGTTATGGGGTGGTATTTATAGGATAGAATTATGATTTAGAGAATTAAAAATGAGAATTAAAATACATTAAAATATTGGTTTAATGGTGATTTTTAATCCTCCGGTTAATTGCAGGAAAAATAAACGGAAGAAGAGTAGTGGGGGAGGGGAAGAGTCACTTATGCAAAGTTTGGGGGTATTTGGTACGGGGGGGGGATGGGGGAAGCACCGGCCCAGAGGCTTATCTCGCCTGCCATTGGTGGGGGTTGGGTGCTCGGATTGGTGCCACGTGTTCTTGGCTGTTCATATAACATATTCCACATGTTTGATTAATCTGGATTTTCATTTTTATGTGTATTGCATGTGTAAACTTTTGGGCTTCCAAAAAGTTTAAAAGAAAAATCATTTAAAATAATATCTAGCTGATGGGATTCGAACATAGAGGCTATATCACAGCAGTGCAAGGCTTTACCAATGAGCTACAAGTGCTTTCTTGCTGTTCAAAATCAAATTAAATACTTATAGCATACCCAGGATTGTAAATACTCCATTTAGTACTTTAACTTTAAATAAATTTCTGTACATTAAAAACAGAGTCGTTACAGCTCTATACATTCTTAATGGGATGGAAGCCTTATCCCTGACAGCCGAAACACACATATACAACACGAACACACAACAAACGCACACAAAAAGCACATACACACTAACAACCCTACACCTAAGCGAAATCATAAATTGAAACACACATACACAGAATACAACTCATACTTGCTTTTTTTAAAATTTAATTTTGTTAATTGATAATTTATTCTTTTCAATGATAAACTTGCCTTTACGGATTTTCTTCTTTGTCAGTAACCATCTCGTTCTTAGATTTCTCAATATAGTCATCATAACCTACAATTTATATGTTATACAGTCTAACATGGCCTATGAGTACATCAGCGTTAAGGACTGGATGTACGTGGATTGGCAACAACACATGCAATCTAAGTTTGTCGCAGGAGTTGTTGCTTTCATTGAATTTGCACGCGCACATAATAAGATCGTGTTAGAGAAGATTCCCTGTCCGTGCGATAGATGTGAGAATAAGTTCTGGCAGAAAATACAAATCGTAAAGCTTCATATCGTTAAACATGGTTTTACTAGACTTTATACAATTTGGCTATATCACGGGGAAGGACAAGAAGAAAAAGACGGTAATGCGGCAGAAGTAGAAGAGAAGACGGTAATGCGGCAGAAGAAGAAGAAGACGATAACTTCTTTCCAGGTGAAGAAATGGAGGATATGGTAGAGGCTGCCCTCGGTGATAGTATTCCTACCGAAGATGACATTCCTTCTGGTCAAGGACCGCATGCGGATAAGTATGAAAAGTTTATGAATGATGCTAGAAGACCAATTTATGAGAATGGAAAGTATTCTACCCTATCATAGTTCGTCCAACTTTTCCAGATTAAGTGCCTAAATGGATGGAGTAACAAGTCATTCACGATACTTCTGAAGTTTCTGAAAGATTTTATGCCCCCGGAAAATAATGTACCCGACAGCTGGTACGAAGCCCAGAAGATGATGTCTGATTTGGGTCTGAAATGTAAGAAGATTCATGCATGTCCCAAAGATTGCGTGTTGTACAGGAAAGAGAATTTAGATTTGAAATAGTGTCTAACATATGGTGTAACGACTCTGAATTTACTGTACAAAATTTTTTAGTTTAAAGTACAGAAAGGAGTTTACAAGCCTGAGTACAAGTTATAAGTATATTTTGTTTAAAAACAGCAAGAAACAACTTGTAGCTCACTGGTAAAGCTTTGCACTGATGTGACGTAGCCCCTGTGTTCGAATCCCATCAGACACATTTATTTTTTCTGTTTTATTTTTAAACTTTTTGGAAGTCCAAAAGTTTATACGTGAAATGCACATAAAAAATGAAAAGACGGAAAAATCAAACATGTGTTAAATGGAGTTAACACTGGCGTGAACGCATGGTATCAATCCAACGGCCCCCCTCACCAATTCGACCGGCGGATCTTCACTTATAGCCGGTACCGATGGTCGGCCTGAGCCCAATGAGGCCTGGGCTTTGCACACGTGACCCTTTCCCTACCTCTAACTCCCCTGCACTCTGCAATCAAACAGAGACCCTTCAATTCCCCATTTATCATCATTTTAATGCATTTTAATTCACCATTTTAATTCCAAAACCCAAATTCTACACTATAAATACTATCCCATGCCCTAACCTTTTATCATTCTGAAAACTATAGCCAAAACTCTCAAAATTTCTTAAGTACAAGTGGAGTAGAAGAGGAGTTAGCAAGCGATCAAGTTCCGACGAGGATCGGAGCAAATTCCGGTGACCCCGCGACGCCACGACGACAACCCTATCTTCTTCTACCTTCTCTTAACCCAACTAGCTTGTAAATCCCTCTCAATCCCTCTTCTTCTTCCTTGATAACTATAACTTAACTTTTACATTAAAATACCATGAACTTTGTATATATTATCTTTTAATGTTTTGCTTAAACATACCTTTAGGAAAATTCATGAGGTAACGACCTACCTCTCACGTACATGCTTGGTTTCCATAGCACGATACTTTTTGAACATATTTTTGTTACGATTACAATATTACATTAAAATATCATTTACTATAAAAAACGGTTTTCTTTTAAATTGTATTTTAAATTCCTTTGTAAATAAGTCTCTATAACTCTTTTTAGGGGACCCACTATTAGATGGTGCGGATTATCGCACATTCTTGGGCTAGTAGAGAGAGATACAGACCTCCTCACGGAGCATTCGGTCTCGAAAGGTTTAATACGATTTTTAAGAGAAACACAATTTTCTACTTAAATAAAAAATTAAATTTGTAATAATTATATAAATATTACAAAACCATATATTTTCAAAATATAATAAACTTACATTTTATACAATGAAAGAATTACAAGTTTTCACCAAAATACTATCAAGATATTAATAAAAGTCAAGCTTTTCTGTAAAATACTCTGAACTTTCCAAGCTAAGCTATTATCACTAAAATACCTCAAATCCTTAAAATTCACATCCATAAAAATCCTAAATAATATAAATAACTTCTCGAGGTTATTTTGAAACTATATTAAAAAATATTTTTCATAAAACTCCATCGAGTTATATAAAACTATATTTAAGAACTTTAGTAAATATAGATTTAAGCGGGATTAATTCTCTTAATCCCCAGGGAGCCGAAGAAAGTGAGTGCTTGCCTATTTAAAGTAGAAAACTTAACTGCGTTATCAATGGTAATTGTCTTGGAAAAAGAAACAAATCCTGCCGTCCATGTGCAACAGTTACCGATAACTCCTGAACCAAATTCAGGATCTAAATCAGTTACAAGTATCCAACTCAATTCTGAGTCTAAATCAAACTTGAATCCAAACTCAAACCAGAATCCAATTTAAACAAGAATCCAAATTCTAACATGTATACTTAAACTTGAACCTGAATATCTGAAGTCAAACTTCAATATCAAACCAGAATACATGACTTGACTTGACCGGACCATGGCTATAACTTGACATGACTACAAGATTATATCCTGAACCTGATTACTTGAACAACTTATATCCATGGTTTTAGCAAGAATTGTAATATAACCTATACAATACATTACGCGGGGATAACGGGGTAGATTGGTACGGAATGTATAACGTGGCACTAGATGGTCACTAAAAGACACCTATATGAACTCTCGCTCCGTTGTCCCGTGGGTTTTGAGGGGGCCTTATACTACATGTTACCATAGCCCACGCGGTAAGATGGACTCCTCTCGTACACACAAATACCTTATGTACCAAGCTACAAACAACTATGTTAGAATAGCAATCTTATACTTATACAACTTACCAGTTCAATTCTCATTACTTGCTATATTCCTTTCTTTCTTTTGGGACTTACCGAGCATTAGTTCGCTGACGACATTCCTGTTTATTTTTTACTTTGGAATGTTCGTCAGGAGGACCGGACTCTCAGGAGATCGAGCCGAGCCAGGAGGACTTGGACCAGTTCACTGCCCAGCAGGACTTCTAGTTCATCTTGTACTTATTTCTGTTTGTATGCCACTGTTTAGGCATTTCTTTATATCATTGTATCTTTCCTTTTCAAAGCAGTTGTATTGTAAAGATAAATGTTAATAAAAGTTGCTGTTTATTTTATATCTCTTGTAAATTCTTGTGCATTATATATATATATATATAACTTAAATTACGCTTAACATATTTATTTCTTAGTAAATACGTTGCGGGCCTGCCACGTCTCCGCTTCCGTACACTGGGAAGAGGGGCGTGACATACGGAGAGGCCAGATATAAGCCGAAAGAATCTAATAAGAAACCCGATATATCTGTCAAGATAGCATGATACTTTCCTATAACACAGAGACTGCAGAGACTATTCAGGTGCAAGAAAACAACCGAGACAATGATTTGGCATCACTGTGCTGCTCCAAGCGAAGATGGAAAAATGAGTCATCCAAGAAGTTCATCGGTATGGAAGGATTTCGATAGAAGGCACAAAATATTCAATAGTGATCCGCGCAATGTCAGGCTCGGAATCGCTAGTGGTGGCTTCTGTCCATTCAACTATATGGCTGGAAGTCACAGCACATGACCCGTTGTAATGATAGTTTATAATCTGTCGTTTTGGTTGGCTATGGATCAATACTCCTTTATGATGCCTCTTCTTATTAACGGACCAAACTCACTGAGAAACAATATCGACGTCTATCTACGACATCTAATCGATGAGTTAAAATCTTTATTCATTGATGGTGTAGAGACTTACGATACAAACACAGATACAACCTTCACAATGCGTGCGGCTTTAATGTGGACAATTAATGACTTTCCTGCATATGGAATACTATCAGGTTGGTCCGTACATGGTCATAAAGCATGCCCTTATTGCCATCAATATACAATATCGAAATGGTTGAATTTTAGCAGGAAGGTTTGTTATTGCGGTCATCGACGTTTCCTGCCTCTAGACTATCCCTACAGGTTAGACGTTGCTCACTTTAATGGTCATCAGGATCTTCTTGGGCCTCCAGCCTCATTGTCCAGAGAGAACGTGATTGCTCAGTGGGATGGTTACAATAATCTGACCTTCGGGATAGATCCGGTAAAATAGGTCAAACCACCATACTAGAACAAGTTAAGCATTTTCTACGAGCTTCCGTACTGGTCAACAAATTTAGTGCGTCATTGTCTGGACGTAATGCACATAGATAAGGGAGTATCCGAGCACGTACTCAACTTGTTTCTTTGTAAAGACGAAAAATCGAAAGACAACCTCCGTGCTTGGATGGATCTTCAGAACTGGAAAATTAGAAGTGAATTGCATTCTAAATCGATAGCGGGTAAACCAGACAAGTTTGTACTTCCCAATACCGCGTATCATATGTCACAACCGGAGAAGAAAAGGTTCCTGCAGGTGTTGCATGATTTGAAAGTTCCCACAGGTTTCTCAGGATCGTTTAGAAAGAAAATAAAAATTGTGAAAGGTAAGATCGATGGGATGAAAAGTCATGATCACCATGTTATTATGGAGCACCTTCTCCCATTAGCCCTCAGGATTTCCCTTCCCGAATCGGTTGGTCTAGTAATCAATGACCTTTGTTGCTTTTTTAGAGAATTGTACGCTAAAACCTTGAATGTTGTGATACTGGAGAATCTAGAAAATTCTATTTCATTGATACTTTGCAAGCTTGAGTCTATTTTCCTACCGTCATTCTTCGATATTATAATACACCCGACGGTTCATCTTACAACCGAGGCTAAGTTTGCACTGGTACAATATCGATGGATGTATCCTGTCAAAAGGTATGTGGAATTTTTCGTTTCACGTATTTTGTAAAATTATTGTTGTCCTATATGCCCATGTTTATTTATTTAATATATTTTTCTTTAGGTACCTCTACACTCTAAAAAAGTATATACACAATAGAAATCGACCAGAGGGTTCTATCATGCAAGGTTATTTTCTAGATGAAATAACCACATTTTGTTCCCGCTATCTGGACGAGAACATTGAGACGCAGCTTAACCGGCCTCGGAGAATTCAGGACGGGCCATATGGTAAAGCTGAATATAAAAGAGTAGGCACTAAGCATATCAACAAGATATATCGGTTTATCCTCCTCAATAGCGTATATCTTGAAGAAATTAGAGAGTAAGTTTTTTTGGATTAATTGTTATATTTGTGCCTGTGTTTGTATAAAATGATATATTAATATCATAATTTATTGTTGAGAACAAAATTCATATTGATGAGGTACGTGAGGGGCATCCTGATTGGAATGATGAACGACTGGAAAAATATCATCAGGATAATTTTTGCGATTGGGTTGCAGATCATGTAAGTTTTCGAATAACATGTTTTTGCTACCAGTCTTAATCTAAACTTATATCGTTATGTATTTGCCGTAAAATTTGTTTTGTCAGATCCACGATCCGAACTTGTTTGTATCATTAGAGAGAGATTCAAGATGTTTATCTCAGTTTCTTAGCATGGAGATTGCATATTATAAAGGATTCGGTGTCCTTGGATACAAATTTGAAATTAAGGACATAGAAATATCTCGAACCACTCAGAATAGTAGGATTGCGACGGTAGGATCGGATGGTGTGATTTATTATGGATACTTAAATTGCATACTTGGCATCTAATATCCCGCACGATCAAAACCGTTTTATATATTTCAGTGTATTTGATACGATACACGAACCGATACGGATAAGTGGAGAAATAATCTCGGGACTTAGAAAGATGAATATGGATTGACTAGTGTGAACACACTTCGATTTTACGGTCAGGACGATCCATTTATCTTTCTGAACCAAGCGTTCCAAGTATACTACTCACAGTGCTTGAAGCATCCGGGATGGAGTGTCGTATGCCGTTGGAAACCCATGGATGTTTACGGTGTCCCAGAATTCGAGGATCGTATGGAGGAAAACGATGAGGATGAAGAAGAGGGTGTGGTCGCCGTAGTATCGCCAGAACTTGCGTAGATTCTCGCCGGAAGTTGACCTTGGGCTAACTCCACTTCTACTCCATTTGTACTTAAAAAAACTTGATAATTTTGGCTAGGGATTTCAGAATGAGGAGGGGCTAGGGTATGGGGTTGTATTTACAGTGTGGAATTAGGGTTTTGTAATTGAAAGAATGAATTAAAAAGAATGTAAAATTGGATTAGTTGGGAAAATGAATTTTCTGTTAAATTGCAGAGAAAACAAACAGTACAGGGGTAATGGGGGGTAGGCCATACGGTTTGTGTGCAAAACACGGGGGCTTTTCCCCTACGGACGCCCGTTGTCGCCGGCCTCAAGACCGATCTCGCCGGTCCATTTGTTGAGTTGAGGCTCTGGATTTTGGCCACGTGTCCCTGCTTGTATTAACTCTAATTTGCACATGTTTGATTTCTTCAGACTTTTCATTTTATGTGCAGTGCACGCGTAAAATTTTGGGCTTCCAAAAAGTTTAAAAGAAAAATCAGAAAAATAATATGTGGCTGATGGGATTCGAACACAGGAGCTATGTCATAACAGTGCAAGGGCTTTATTAGTGAGCTACAAGTTATTTCTTGGTTTTCTTAAACAAAAATATCTTTTAAATTGTTGTTAGGCTTGCAAACTCCATTTTGTACATTAACTTAAAAATTTTGATACAGTAAAATTAGAGTCGTTACGAATGGGCTCAAGCGATCGAGGATGATCTGACGGCGGCTCAAGTGCCAGATATAGCCTGGGTGAGAGTTGCTAAGTTGCAACTGACCGATAACGCCAGAGTTTGGTGGAAGGCTGAGGAGAGCCGTCTCGCACAACCGATAGAATGGAGAACATTCCGAGACCTCTTCGATACTAAGTACTTCCTAAAGATTGCCCGCTTTGACATGGAGCATCAATTCATCCATTTATAGCAAGGCTCGATGTAGGTCAAGTCCGTGGATGAATATGATGCTGAGTTTACCATACTCAGCAGGTAAGTTATACTCTCAAGTTGAATTTTCCTACTTCACTTGCTACACTGCTAACACAAGGTTGTAACAGGTTCACTGCACACCTTATTTCCACTGCTGAGATCTGTGCATGACGATTTCAGCAAGGGTTGGACCTTGAAATCCAAGCTGCACTCACTACAGAGGATTTCCCAACCTATAAGCTTGCTTTGAAGGCTGCCCGACGTTATGAGACAGTTGTAAATAAGAATGGCAGGCCACAAACTGTTGGTGTCAAACGTCATGTGCACCAGATCACGGGAGGAGCCTCTTCCAAGCCAGCTTTCAATGGACCATCTTGGAGTCCAGTAGGTTCGTTTGCCAACAACAGGCTAGACTTTTGCACCCACTGCAAAAGAATTGGGCACCTTGTGAAGAACTGTCGTAGGGCAAACAACTTGTGCCTGATCTATGGATCTTCTACTCACGCCATTGGAGCATGCCCCCAGAACTGAGGACCTAACAAACCTCCAGTTAGACCGACGATCAAAGCTCCTCCTACCCGGTTAGCTCTTCTAGCTCCAACTCCCCGCGCCCAGACTGCTCAACCCCAATACTGAGTGTTTAACCAGGCACAGAAGAAAGTGCCGCGACGCCAAGCATTCACTATGTCGGTCGAAGAGGCCGAAGCTATGGGTCAAATTATCACTGGTAAATCTCTTCCCTATTCTTTTTCAAGTTCTTTCAATTCATAGCCATCTTATATGGTTATACTTAAACATATCCCATGCGACTTAGGTGCAATCTTAGTAGCCACCCTACCTGCACTTGCACTCTTCGACACTGGGGCATCATATTGCTTTATGTCTCAACGGTTCGTAAGAACTCATGCGATCCCAGTTAAGCCGCTCGTATCCAGCTGAAACGTTAGTTCAAGGAACGATGTTCTAAAAGTGACTTTAGGATACGATCTGTGTCCAGTGGCAGTCTGCAGTCGAGAATTCTATGAGGACTTCAAGGTGCTGGATATACCGAACTTCGACGTAGTCTTGGGAATGGACTGGCTAGGATCTTTCTTCGCTACCATCGACCGTCGCTGATGGAGGGCAGTGTTAGAAATACAAGATCACCCAGTGTTCTATTTCAAAAGTGGAGATCGGAATTTGGAGCCTAGAATCTACCGAGCAAAACCAAAGAAGGCAGAGATTGTAGCGTTGCAAGCAGAAGGATCAAAACCAGAGCTAGTTCGAGAGTTCGAGGATGTATTCCCGGAAGATATATCAGGTTTTCCTCCCGATCGAGCTCTTGAATTTAGTATTGATTTACAACCTGGTGCACAACTTGTAATCAAAGCTCCATACCGGTTGAGTCCCGAGGGATTGAAAGAGATCCGTATTCAGTTGGACGAACAACTGAAGAAAGATTGGATCCGACTCAGTACTTCAAGTTGGGGATCTCCGGTACTACTGGTAAAGAAGAAAGAAGGTACCTACCGGATGTATGTGGATTATCGAGCTCTGAGCAAAGTGACAATTAAAAACAAGTATCCGCTACCTCACATCGATAACCTTTTCGATCAGTTAAGTGGATCTTGTGTTTTTTTCAAAATTAGATCTTCGTTTAGGATATCATCAGGTGAAGGTCAAGGAGATCGACATTCCGAAGACGGCATTTAGGACTCATTATGGTTATTATGAATATCTCGTGATGCCATTTGGAGTGACCAATGCACCTGCCATCTTTATGAACTTGATGAACCAAGTTTTCTGAGAGTACTTAGACTGGTTTGTTTTTATCTTCATCGACGACATCCTGGTGTATTCAAAGAATCGGAAAGAGTACGCCAAGCACTTACGGATTGTCCTGAAGACATTACGACAACATCAGCTCTACGCCAAGTACAGCAAGTGTGAATTTTGGCTAGATTAAGTCGGATTTCTCGGATATATTGTTTCAGGCGAAGAAATATCGGTGGACCCAGCTAAGGTGTCGGCTGTCGGCGAATGGCCGACACCAAAGACGGTGAAACATATAAGAAGTTTCTTGGGCTTAGCAGGATACTACCGACGATTCATTGAAGGATTCTCAAAGATCGCAGCACCCTTGACCAACCTCATACGTAAAGACGAAGTATTCGTGTGGTCAGAAATATGTGAGAAGGCTTTTGTAGAATTCAAGTCGAGGTTAACCTCTGCACCTATTCTTGTAATACCGGATTAATCTGGCGGATTTGATGTGCATTGCGATGCGTCAGGTAAAGGATTATGATGTGTTCTACATCAGTATGGAAAAGTTGTGACTTTTGCATCACGGCAGTTAAAAGTTCATGAACGCAACTATCCAACATATGATCTGGAATTGGCAGCCGTCATCTTCGCATTCAAGATTTGACGCCACTATCTTTTAGGAGAACGGGTGGATATATACACCAACCACAAAAGTCTTAAGTATGTATTTACTCAGAAGGAACTCAACATGCGGCAGAGAAGATGGCTAGTACTCATGGTATGCAAACCTATTAAAGTATTTAAGGTGAAAACCCTAAATATTATAAATCACCCTCGAGGTTTATTTTTAAACCATATTGAAGTAGTTTTCATAAAACCCCCTCAAGGTATGCAAACAATATTTAAGAACCTTAGATTAATATAGGTTTAAGCGGGATCAATTCTCTTGAGCCCCGGGGAACCGGAAAAAGTGAGTGCTTCCCTACTCAGGTTAGACAACTTAACGGAGTTATCAAATGGCAATTGTCTTGGAAAAAGACACAAATCCTGCTGTCCATGTACAGCAGATATCTGATTTCTCCTGAACATAAGATCTTTAACAGTTAAATCAATCCATATGAAAAAGACTTGAACTTGAATCCAAACTCAAATCTAAACATGAATCTAAACTTAAACTCAAACCCAAACTCGAAACTCGAATCTAAACTCGAACATGAACTGGAACCCAATCTACTCGAACAAACTTGACTCGAACCAAGATTGTAATAGTCATGACTCGCATATTACTCGACTCACTCGACTTCATTCTATACCTTTTGCAATCTATGGTTTCGATCAAGACATGTCATAATTAACCAATCAAAATAACTAAGGCTATCTTACAATTATAATATATACTCGGGGTGTTTTGGAAAGTTTCTTGTGTGAATCCAACGGAGCTTCAGGAGTCCCGTATTAACCTCTTTTTTATTTTACTCGAATATCAGTCGGGTCGACTCATCCACAGCCTAGAGCCCCGATGCTAACACATGAAATGAGCCCATATTTTCTTGCTCCTAGGGCCCCACTCTTGAGCTCATGAATACTTCTACGACCGCGTTGACATTCACACTTGGAACTTAACGTTAACATAGTGACCATATAGAGACATATAGTACATATTTACCTATGATCATATACTCTTACTCGTCTTCTATATACTCTGCAATTGTCATTTTCTTTACTCTTACATTATCCTTAGGACTTACCGAGCGCTAGTTCGCTGACGGACATTCCACCCACTTTTCTTCTCTTGGAATGTTCGTCAGATACGGTAGAGACAGAGGAAGTGGAGGCCACAGTGGAGAACTACAATCGGATCGTTACTCAGGACTAGCTCAGCTTCACTTTTCTTCATTTTATGTATGTTACTTGTTTAGGCATTTTCTTTCATTGTATTTACTTTCCAATTGAAACTCATGTACTTGTAAATATTGGAAGTTGAATGTAATTAAAGATGTATGTTGAAATTTTTTACAGTTTTCATTTATTCTTGCATTGTGTATTATTGTTTCAATACGCTTAGTATATTTATTTAGGGAATGACCTTCTCTGGATAAATATGCCGTGGGCTTGCCACATCATCGTTTCCGTCTACTGGGAAGCGGGGCGTGACAAATGTAAATGTACTCAAGTAGCTGTCTATAGATGTTCGATATCTCGGCCGTGAAAAGTCACCATCTCCGGATTCGACTCGCGGTCTTCAAAAATGCTGGGGTCCATAGCATTGACATTGCGCTTCATACATCTCGTCACAAACGTAAATTTCCATGTCATTGAAGGCAAGACGTGCTACAGAGCTTTACTCGATAGACCTTGGCTACACGAGCATGGCATCATCCCTTCTACACAACATCAATGTTTGAAATATTTCAAGGATGGCCAAAAGCACACCATTATAGGAGAGCTCAACCTCTTCTCCGTGAATGAAGTACGGAAATATGAACATACCAAGTACTTCCTGTCGGACTTCGAAGATACTGAAAGGTGCGGAAAGTCGCAGAACAAATAAGTACAAGCGGCCACCATCCTGATCTTTGGAAGCGATTCTGAAGAAGAAGAGATAGTGTTCACGGGTCAACCTCTAAGAGAAACAAATAAACATATCCCGTCAAACCCCATTCCAGTCTTCGGCAATGACTCGAAAGAAGAAGTTGATGCAGTGTTCTCTACCCATCCGCAGGTGAAGACTCCCGATGAAGCAGACCGAGCTCTACATATTGCAATGGTTCTGTATTACCACTATAAGAACTCGATGCACTCAACACCTATGGTGTGCAGGATTTGGTCACTTTTCATGTACCTCTCAGCTATAGAAGTGAGAAGGTGATTCTATTCTACAAATAGGAAGAGACCAAAGTGGAGAAAAAGATCTAGCATGGACTTGATTCAAATCTCGACAAGTTAGAGCCTATCCGCATGCTGAGATACTTCACGAAAGGACTAAGGGAATTCTTGAAGCATCAGGGAATGCCATTTGAACAAACTGTCCATCAGGCTCAATATTACAAGACGATCTAGGAGGTGCTAGGGACTCGCAAAATCAAGCTGAACAAAAAGATAGATGCTACTAGCTTGGGATATATAATGCCCAAGAAGCGGGAGCGAACTCATACCTATTCTACTTTAAATGAAGGAGAAGACACTTGGTTGGTAGATGACGCGACCGAGCAAGAGGGAGATACCCTTCCAAGTGCTTCAACCCAACCATCAGAAGAGCCAATTGAGACGCTGATGAAAGAAGCGGTTCAAGAAGGTTATGAGCTCAAAGAAGGTATAATAGCCCTATATGAAAAGGTCATACGGTTGCCCCCGACTGAACAATATAATAGAGCAAGGAGTTATGATAGCCCGACACCACAATAGCTTTCTGCCTTCCTTTATAAGAGAGGAGGTTCGAAGCGGCGATAGCGAGACTAGTACGACATCTACGTCCAACTCTCAACCAAGATAAGGTGATCTCAAGACAAGCTTCATTGAGAAAAATGCCGCCCAAGCTCATCCCTTATACAAAAGATGGGACGGGGTTACTCTTTCCCTCGTGACAAGACAAGGAATATCTTCACCATCGTCATGAAGCACCATATGCTAACACCGCCCGGGTCTAAGCAGCCCCATCAAGTAAATGCTTCTAGTCATCCGAATTATTGTATATACCATCGGATCATCGGCCATCCGATCGAAGATTGCTTCGTCTTCAGGAATTGGATGGAAGAGAAATACATGCAAAGCAAGTTAACGCTAAGTGACAGCTGGAGAGTGGAGCCCCCACAAAAGCATGCACCAATGCAAAACTACTCCACTAAATTGGATCGTGGCCAGCCCAAGAAGCGGAAGCTCACCCACGTTTGCCATATGATAAGACTTTCTAATGAAAATGAAGATGAAGAAATGCCTGGGCTTTTCGATTGCCTCGCCAATGAAGACAAGGAGATCATAGAACTGCCACCAACACCTAAGGAGCTGGAAAATGGAATCCATATCCCCGTTGATGAATTAAAGAAGATAGATTTCGAAACGAAAGATGATCTGAGACTAACGTTCGTCAGTGAGCCGATGTCTGAAGAACAGGTAACCACTTTAAAAGAAGTACTCATGGAATACATAGACTATTTCACCTGGAACCACTTTAAGATGCCGGGTCTTGATCCAGAAATAGTAGTGCATAAGCTATCCATAACGCTGGGGATAAAGCCTGTCAAGCAGTTTCCAAGAAGGATGCGGCTCGAGCTCGAGATGAGCGCCAACGCCAAAGTCTAGAAGTTAATCGACTTCGGCTTTATCCATGAAGTATAATACTCGGACTGGATTGCCAATATCGTCCCTATGAAGAAGAAGAATGAGACTGTTCGCATCTGCGTGGACTTTCGGGACCTCAATAAGGCGTGCCCGAAAGATGACTTCCCAGTGCCAATTACGGACATAGACAATACGTGTAACGACTCTGAATTTACTGTACGGAATTTTCCAGTTTAATAGACACAAAATGAGTTATACATCCTGAGTTTGAGTTATAAGTAAATTTTGTTAAATAACAGCAAGAAGCAACTTGTAGCTCACTGGTAAAGCCCTTGCATTGCTGTGATGTAGGCCCCGTGTTCGATTCCCATCAGACACTTATTTTTTTCTGATTTTCTTTTTAACTTTTTGAAGCCCAAAAGTTTACACGTACAATATACAGAAAAAAGAAAAGTCAAAAAAATCAAATATGTGGAAAATGGAGTAAACACTGAGTTGTACACGTGGCACAAATCCAGAGCCCCAAAGCCCTAGATCGGCCGGCGGAAAGCCAATATTGGCCGGCTCTGACGGTTGAACCGAGCCTAATGAGGCCCGGGCTTTGCACACTAACCCCTTCACCTACCCCTAACACTCTTGCACTGATTGATTTCCCTGCAATCAAACAGAGACCTTTCATTTTACCATCAAACCAAAATTTAATGCTTTTTAATTCACATTTTTAATTCCAAAAACCTAATTCTACAGTATAAATACCACCCCATACTTTGTCTGAGCATCATTATGAAATTTCTAGCCAAAACTCTCAAAAAATTTCTCAGTACAAGTGGAGTAAAGAGGAGTTAGCAAGTGGTCAACTTCTGACGAAGAATCGAAACTATTCCGAAGCTCCCGCGATGCCACGATGACAACCTTCTCTTCTTCTATCTCTTATTAAGCTTCCTAACCAGTACGTCCCTCTCAATCTCTTTTCTTTTTCATTGAAATCCCATTTCAAAACTTATATCGGTAAGTGGAGTTAATACCGATATCTATTTCTAAACCCTTGAAATTTACCTTTTTCCGATATATTGTTCATCCAAATTCTTACACAATACTTGTAATCATAATTATAAATGTTTAGAATAAATTTTAACCTAGAATTTCATACAAAATAACTTTAATTTAAGTTTTTTCATTTAAATACTATGAACTTTAAATATCATCTTTTTTTAGTTTTGTTAAAACAATACCTTTAGGAAACTTCACGGGGTAATGACCTACCCCACACGCACACATGGTTCCATAGCACGATACCTCTTTTATGTGAATTTTTGTTACGAAGACATTATTACAAGAAAATACCACTTACTATAAAAACCGAATTTCTTTTAAACGGTGTTCTAAATTCCTTTGCGATTATGCCTCTACAACCCTTGTTAGGGAACTCGCTAATAGATGGTGTGGATTATCGCATATTCTTGGGCTAGTAGAGCGAGATGCAGACCTCCTCACGGAGCATTCGGTCTCGAAAGGTTTTAAATACGGTTTTAAGAAAAACGCATTTTTCTAATTAAATAAAATTTTATTTTTAATAATTATATAAAAATTACAAATCCATATATTTTCAAAATATAATAAACTTACATTTTTAAAATGAAATATTTACAGGTTTCACTAAAATACCATCAAGATACCAACAAAAGACAAGTTTTACAATAAAATGCCATGAACTTTCCAAGCTAAGCAATTATCACTAAAATACCTCAAATCCTTAAAATTCATATCCATGAAAACCCTAAATAATATAAATATATTCTCGAGATTTATTTTGAAATTTTATTACAAATAGTTTTCATAAACCCCCTCGAGTTATATAAAACAATATTTAAGGACTTTAGTAAATATAGGTTTAAGCGGGATCAATTCTTTTGAGCCCCAGGGAGCCGGAGAAAGTGAGTGCTTGCCTATTTAAGGTAAAAAACATAACGGAGTTATCAATGATAATTGTTTTGGAAAAAGAGACAAATCATGCCGTCAATGTGCAGCAGTTACCGATGACTCCCGAACCTAATTCAAGATCTAAATCAGTTATAAGTGTCTGTCTCAGTCAGAGTCCATTTTCAAACATGAATCCAAAGTCGAACATGAATACATAAACTTGAACCTGAATACTTGAATTCAAACACCAATATCAAATATAAATACCTGATCTGACTTGACCGAACCATGGTTATAACTTGACATGACTACTTGAATACATGATTACATCTTGAACCTGATTACTTGAACAATTTGTATCCATGGTCTTGACAAGACTTGTAAACATAACCCATACAATACATTGTGCGGGGATAACGGGGTAGATTGTTACGGAACGTATTAACGTGGCACGAGATAGTCACTTAAAAGACACCTACATAAATTCTCGTGCCGTTGTCCCGTGGATTTCGACGGAGCCTTGTACTACATGTTACCATAGTCCACGGGGTAAGATGGACTCTTCTCATATGCACAAATACCTTCTGTACCAAGATATAAACAACCACATTAGAATAATAAGCATATACCTGTACAACTTACTAGTTTCATTTCACATTACTTATTATATTCCATTCCTTCTTTTGGGACTTACCGAGCGCTAGTTCGCTGACGACATTCTTGTCTTTTCTTTCTTTGGAATGTTCGTCAAGAGGACCGAACTTTCAGGAGATCGAGCCTAGCCAGGAGGACTTAGACTAGCTCACTGCACAGCCGGACTTCTAGCCCTCCTTGTATTTACTTTCAGTTTGTATGCCACTGTTTAGGCACTGCTTATTTCATTGCATCTTTTAATTTTCCAACAGTTGTATGTAAAGTGAATGTAAATAAAAGTTGTTGTTTATATTTTTATATCACTTGACATTCTTTTGCATTTTATATATATTACTTAATTACGCTTAACGTATTTATTTCTTAGTAAATACGTTGTGGCCTGCCACGTCACTGTTTCCGCCTACTGAAAAGCGGAGCGTGACAATACGTCTACTTATGAGGTCTTCTTTTTTATTGTCGGATCTTCAAGGTACAATCAGATAAAGATCGATCCCGAAGACCAAAAACACACGGCTTTCCGCACCACTGGGCATCTTCTATTATAAAGAGATACCATTTGGACCGAAGAATGCTGGAGCAATATATCAGAGAGCGATGACCAAGATCTTCGACGACCTTTTTCACGAGATAGTCGAATGTTATATAGATGATCTTATGGTCAAGAACATGCTTCACGAAAAGCACTGGGAGTATTTAAAGATAGTATTCAAGCACCTTCGAAAGTATAACTTGAAGATGAACCTGCTAAAATGTGCATTCAGAGTCTTTTCCGGTAAGTTCCTAGGTTTTATAATCTGCCACCGAGGGATCGAGATTGACCCTCCAAAATCAGGGCTATTACGGAAATTCCCCCGCCAAGAAGTCTCAACCAGTTGTGATCTCTCTAAGGAAAGCTCGCCTATATCCAACGGTTCATTACCAACCTTTCTGGAAAATACCTTACATACATCCATCTAATGAAGAAAGGGACTCCCTTTATATGGGGCCAAAAATGTCAGAAAGCGCTTGAGGAAATCAAGTAATACTTGCAGAATCCACTAATATTGGCCGCACCGGTTAAGGGAAAGCTGCTTATCCTATATACAACTGCCCTTGACGGTTCTCTAGGAGCGTTATGGCCACAGGAGAATGGCCAAGGAAAGGACCTTGTACTATCTAAGTCTAGTCCTGCTGGGAGCAGAAATTAACTACTCCCCTATCGAGAAGTATTGCCTGATGCTGATTTTCGCGATAACGAAGCTCAGAAACTACGCCTTAGCCCCTGAAGTGCACCTCATATCAAAGGTGGACCCTCTCAAATATCTTATGATGAAAGCTATACTGACGGGAAGGCTCGTCAAGTGGGCTCTGCTATTGATGGAGATCATGATTATATATTGTCCGCTCAAGGTGGTAAAAGGACATGCTATCGCCGATTTCCTCGCCGAACACCCAATCTTTGCCAACTCTCCACTGAACTGTGAGCTGCCAGATAAATATGCATTCAACGCGGTTGAAGGGAAAGAAGAAACAGAGAAGCCTCATTAGGAATTATACTTCAATGGAGCCTCCTCAATAAAAACACGGAAAAAGAGTATCCTGATAAGCGGAGCTGGGATTATCCCTATTTTCGTAACCCCGCTAGGCGGAATAACCCGCTATGCCATCTCGTTGACGGAGCCTATGACCAAAAATGAAGCCAAGTATGAAGCACTTATATCCGGTCTTGAGATTGCGATCGACATGGGCATCGAAGACCTCCGTATATATGAGAATTCTCAGTTGATCGTCACGCAAGTCAATAGAGATTACAAGACATGCAAACCAGAACTGATAAAGTATGGCAAAAAGTTACAGCAACTACTGACGCTGCTTCCCTTATATACACTGGAAAATGTGCCACGAACGGAAAACAGCAAAGCGAACGCATTAGCTAAGTTGGCCAATGAAAATCTTAACGACGTAAGGATTATCGTGCAAAGTTACAAGATCTTGGCCCCGGCGAAGATATCTTCAGAACCTCCAACCGAATGCATAGAAGGAAGTCGAAGAAGAATATGACAACTGGAGAGAAGTCTTTATAAACTACTTCAAGTCTCAACGGATACCTGAAGATGCGTCGTAAAAGCATCTGCTCATGAAATGAGCCTTTTCGTTCACCCTAATCGACAAAACTCTATATAAAAGGTCTTTTGACAATATATGGCTAGGATACCTAGGTTCGAAGGAAGCCAAGAAGGTCGTCCAAGAAATTCACGACGGACTCTGCGGATCACATCAAACCGGTGCAAAGATGAGATTGTAGGGTGTTTTTCGTCACCCCATTGATATGGGAATACATGTCGCTTGTCAGGCGCATTACAGATTCCCCCTGTCTAGGATAGGCCGGGGTTTATTGATTGTGGGGATCCGAATCTCCGGCAGCCGCGGCCTAAGCTACCGTTAATTACCCCTCGCCTTTGGAGCGAAGGAATATCCGATTGATGGGTCAAACTGGTCATGCGAACTCAATGTGCAGTGTGCGTGTGTTGTGTTTTGAGGGGTCTTGGGTATATCGGGGGCCTCACAGAGTTTATGGGGGTCCACTACCCGGATACCTGGCTGGGGGTCAAGGGGGCTAGCATCCCCCTTGCGGGGTGCGGGGCAGCGCCGCGTTAGAAATTTTTTCTAACGGGGGAAGTGTTGTAGAGTGTGTATATAAAAAAGGGAAAATAGCGTCCAAAGGACGCGTGGGTGCCAGCGCCTCACATGCTTGGCATGCGGGCGCTGGGCGCCAGTGGGAAAAAGGGGCTTAGCCCCTATACTGGGAGTTGTACACCCAATTGTCTTTTGGAGTTAAACTCTTAAAAGAAAAGGACAAAGGGGCTTACCTCCTGCACTGGGAGTTATACCCCCGATTGATTTTTGGAGTTGAACTCCTAAAAGAAAGATTATATATATATATATATATATATTTGTGGAGTTAAACTCCCAAGAGATTTTCGGGGATGATGAAAGGGGACCCCTTTCTTCTCCCTTGAGCCCTGGGTTTCCTTTTGAGCCTTAGATCTTTCCCAAAGTGGGATTTTTGGTGATGGGTCTCCTTCTTCCTCCTCTCTGTTGGCTGGATCTTGGAGGAAAAAGGAGGGTGGGGCTTAAAAATCATCCCTTTTGGGGATTTGATGGGAGATCTGAGTCCCTCTTCAAAGATTTTATAGTGAAAAACAGTTTTTTTTGGAGAAAACAGTTTTTTTTGATTTGATGGGAGATCTGAGTTCCTCTTCAAAGATTTTATAGTGAAAAACAGTTTTTTTTGGAAAAAGAAGAGTTAAACTCTTGATTTAATTCAAAAAATAGGAAGAAGGTTTAGAACCTTGAGGAAGGAGAAAAAGGCACAGAAACCTTAATTTTTTGAGGGGAATGAATTCTTGTCTTCATTTCATCATCATGTTGCCTTATATAGGCTTAAAAATTTACATATATCCCCCCAGGCTTTACAAAATGGCATTTTGCCCATCCCACGCTTCATGTGCTCATTTCTTTTGCACATGAGCCATGGGCTTTACAAAAATTTGGATTTATGCCCATTTTCTTATATTTATTCATAAAAAATACATCAAAATTATTTATTACATAATTTTTTTCTTGACATGGGGGAGGCCGGCCTTTTCATGTTCGGGCTCGACTTGGGTATGGGCCCACTTGACCTGGACTTGGGCCCACTTGGCTTGGGTTTGACTTTGACTTGGTCAATCGGGGTATAATTTTTGACCCCAACAAAGTACCCCCATCAATAAATGCACACCGTATATATGAGTTGTGTGCATGAAATTGATGGATCTTGTTCAGTAAAAGTTTGACCTTGTGGCGGAGCATCATTCCGATTTGCGGAGCATAATTACAGGGTCGGAACATCATTCTGAAGAGAGGAGCATAATTCTGGGGGTTGAAGCATAATTCCCGTAGGAGGATATATTCTGAGACGAAACATAGTTTCGATGCAGGGTAGACATTCTGAACGAAGCATGGCTCCGATGCAGAGGTTGTTTCCCAGGCGAAGCATAATTCCAACAGGGAAGGCAGATACTCCGAGGCGAAGCATAATTTCGACACGGGGTAAATTCTAAGACGAAGCATGATTCCAACGCAGAGCTTGGTATTCTAAACGAAACATAGTTCCGATGTAGAGGTTGATTCCCAGGCAAAGCATAATTCTAACAGGGAAGGTGGATACTCCGAGACGAAGCATAATTTCGACATGGGGTACATTCTGAGAAGAAACATGATTTCGACACAGAGATTGTTAGTTGACTTGATTCAGAGTCGAAACATAATTCCGACGGGGAGGTCATTGGTTGACTTGATTCCGAGTCGGAGCATAATTCCGATGGGGATGCCATTGGTTGACTTGATTCCGAGTCGAAGTATAATTCCGACGGGGAGGCCATAGGTTGATTTGATTCTGAGTCGAAACATAATTCCGACAGGGAGGTCATTGGTTGACTTGATTCCGAGTCGAAGCATAATTCCGATGGGGAGGTCATTGCTGCCCTTTTTACGACTTGGATGGTCGGTGCTGCCATTTTAGCGACGTGGACGGTCGGTGCTGCCATTTTTACGACTTGGACGGTCGATGCTTGATCTGAATTGCTCGCTTCTTGCAGTTTCAGGGATTGGATTTGACTTGCTCCGCTTTCTGCAGTGTCAAGGTTGGACTTGACTTGTCCTTCTTTCTGCGATGTTGAGATTGGATTTGACTTGTTTCCGAGGTAGAGCTTGATTCCGCCAGGGAGGTCATTGGTTGTCTTGCTGCCTTGATGTGATTTGTGTTGACATCAGCATCGCTACACTGGAATATGGTACCGGGAGCGAATCATCATTTTCCATGAGGGGATTTCCCCTCGTTCCCAGTTTAACGACTTAAGGGTCATTTGTTCCCAGTTTAACGACTTAGAGGTCATCTGTTCCCAATTTAACGACTTAGGGGTCTATTGGATCGAAAGTTTAGAATTTTGGGGTTGGGGTCGGCATCAACGTTGCTAACACTGAAGCACAGGTGCTAGGAGCAATTTATCATTTGCCTTTGGTTGTCGAGTAGCGATGGCTTAGGAGACAGGTTTAGGTCCCTATCACCTAAGGCTTTTCAATTTTATGAGCCGTAAGGGTGTCATAAAAGCATTTTCTCGCTATAAGTCGATAGGATCTCGTAGGTGTATTTTCTCCTTAGGAGTCGTGGGGACTCCCAAGTGTGTTTTTCCTTTGCGAGCCATAAGGATCCCACGAAGGTGTTTTCTTACGAGTCGTGAGTATCCCGTAAGTTTTATTCTCCTCATGTATCGTGAGGACATATGAGTGGGTCTTTCCAAATGGAGCATAATTCCGACGCCGGAGATCGGCCATATGACTGGTGATTGCGGTGGGGTATGGGTGTGATGAGAATTATTTGAGCCCATGAATTATATACGATAGTCAACTTGGGGACCAACCGTACGGCTGGGAGAATTTTAGGACTTTGTTGGCATCTGCATCGCTGCACTGGAATATGGTACCAAGAGCGACTCATCATTTGCTGTTGGGACATTTAGAGATTTGAAATTTTGGTTGGCGTCTGCATCGTTGCACTGGAATATGGTACCAGGAGCGACTCATCATACGCCGTTGGGACATTCAGAGATTTGAAATTTTGGTTGGCGTCTACATTGCTGCACTAGAATATGGTCATCATTCGCTATTTGGGAATTTGGATTTTGGTTGGCGTCTACATCACTGCACTGGAATATGGTACTGGGAGCGACTCATCATTCGCCGTTTAGGAATTTGGTTTTGGTTGGCGTCTGCATCGCTACACTGGAATATGGTACCAGGAGAGACTCATCATTCGTCGTTGGGACATTCAGAGATTTGAAATTGTTGTTGGCGTCTGCATCGCTGCACTGGAATATGGTACCGGAGCGACTCGTCATTCGCCATTTGGGAATTTGGATTTTGGTTAGCGTCTGCATCGCTGCACTGGAATATGGTACCAAGAGCGACTTATCATTCGCCGTTGGAACTTTAGGGATTTGGATTTTGGTTGGCGTCTGCATCGCTGCACTGGAATATGGTACCAGGAGCGACTCATCATACGCCGTTGGGACATTCAGAGATTTGAAATTTTGGTTGGCGTCTGCATCGCTGCACTGGAATATGGTACCAGGAGCGACTCATCATTCGCCATTTAGGGATTTGGATTTTGGTTGGCGTCTGCATCGCTGCACCGGGATATGGTACCAGGAGCGACTTATCATTCGCCGTTTGAAGGTTTTTTTTACCGCGATTGCTATATCATTTCAGCTTTTCTTATCGCGAAGGTCGCGATTGCCTTATCATCTCGGTTATTTATTCACGGTTGCCCCATTATTTCAGCTTTATTTTCATTTTTATTTTACTTGCTGGTTTTTATTGCGAGTTGCTCCATCATTTCGGCTATTTTTTTTTACAAAATTCTTTTTTTTACACTCCCAGTTTAACGACTTAGGGGTCGAATGTTCCCAGTTTAACGACGTGGTGGTCAATTGTTCCCAGTTTAACAACGTGGTGGTCCACTGTGTCTGCTTATCCAAGCCTCTTGAACTTTGATCTTGGCGGTGTTGAGTTGATGACCGTAACTTGGTGGTTTGCCGGTATATCTGAGGACGGTAGGTTTTTCCCAGCCTTGTATTGGTTTTCTACCCAATCCTTGAAAATATAGCAGTCTTCGATGGTATGACTCACCATTCTATGATATGGGCAGTATATAGGATTTTCAGTCATGTTCATTTCATATGGCTTCTTTGGAATAAACAATTGAAGACCGTTGTCCAAGGCGTCCATGAATATTTTGCGGACCTCGTCCTTCCTGAAGGTGTATACTTGCTTCCTGCTCTCCATTAGCTGCATTGCCTTTCCTGATGCTGGTCCTTGAGGCAGATTATTTCTTGGTTCGCCTGCTGACCGCTTACCCCGTTCAGTGTATGTATCGGAGGGACTGGAAGCTGATCGCGGCCGTTTTTCACAAAGGTGTTCCGATCTTTGGCATGATGGAGTATCGGTTGGTTGCTTCAGGATATCAATCCCTGGCTCATAAACCAAATTTTGATTTTGCTGTAATTGCAATCGGGCGACTTGGGTCGTAAGCTTTGCCATGATGTTTGCCAGCTCGTCGACTTTGGAATGGACCTTAGCCATCTTCTCGTCCCTGTCCTGAAGTTGCTTTTGAAGCCATTGGAATAATGCTTGTTCTATAGTTCCGAGTATGACAACGGGGTCATCCTTATCTCTTGAGCTTGATTCAGCAAGAACCACGGGTTCCTTTGGCTTAATGGCCTAAGCGGGCTCTTCATCATTTAGACCGAGCCGATGTTGGATAGCAACAACTATGTCATTGTCATGGGTACGAGGCGTAGGAGGACTTGTTCTTTTGGGCTCCACCATGTAGATCGTATAGATTGTGTACCCGTCTACTGCCTCTTCATTGGTAACATCGCTCGTTGGGCTTTGGCTTGTTGTCTTAGCCCGCTCCTTTCTAAGAAGGGCAAATGTCCGAGAGAATCGGGTTCCCGAAGGGCTTCGGTCTCTGTTTATATGAAATTGGTGATCAAAGTTTGATTGTTTGCCAACACGCCTTTAGACAGTTCTATCTTTCCTACCTTGTATTGCTTTTCGACCCAATCTTTAAAGACAAAGCAGTCTTCAATAGCATGACCTATCACTCTGTGATAGGGGCAATATTTGGGGTCGTCGGTCATATTCATTTCTTGAAGTCTTTTTTATTCTGGCAATTATAGACCGTTTCTTAGGGTGTCCTTGAATATTTTACGGACTTTGTCCCTTCTAAAAGAATAGATCTTATCTAGCTTCTCTTTCAGTGGAGATTCTTCTCCCTCTCCGAACACTGGCTTCCGAAGCTGGTTGGCATTAGGTCCGCTCATCCTTCTTTTATTTCTGTTAGCCGAAATGTTAAAAGATTCAGTATCGTCGGAATTTCCACCTTTGCGATTATCGTCCTTTCGGTTTCTCCAGGACCTATTGTTATTTTGGGAATCAGAGAAGGACTCCTGCTTTGAGCGCTCCAACATCTGAACTTTCCTGGTCAGCTCCTGGAATGTTTTGAGACCCGCGGTGCATAGAAACGGGGCCATCCAATTGTTGAGATTTCCGACGAGGAGGCTGACAGATTAGTCTTGCTCTATCGGCGGTTCATATTTAATGGAGAGATTGTGCCATCAGGTTATAAAATCCATGCTGCTTTTGTTGTTCTTTGCTTGGTCCTTACGAGGTCGGCGATGGTGATCTTATCGCTGACACTCATGAACCTTTGTCAAAACAGAGATTCCATTTAGACAAAAGTAGTAACGAAGCCATCCGGTATGCTCGCGTACCAGTCAAAAGCGATATCGGTTAAGCTATTAACGAACTGGAGGAGGAGAAGCGCATCATTGCCCCCAGTATTCCCACATGAGGTTTTAAAATGGGCGATGTGTTGATTCGTATTTCCCGTCCCATTGAATCTTCCGAACTTGGGGATGACATAGCCACCTGGGAACTCTACCAGATCATAACGAGCGGGATATGGTCTCCCACTACTGCTGATATCTTTTTGCGCTTCGGCTTCAGCTACCAATGTTTTGACTTTGTTGGTGACCAAATCTATGATTTGATCTTGCGTTAGCGGGTTGCTGTCATTGGTAGCAAAGACATTTCCCGAGATAGGATGCGACCGGCTTTCATGCGGTTCGCCGACCTTTGGATTTGAGGGAATAGGCGTCGGCTGCCTCGGGACACCGTTTCCCGATCCATGAGCACAGCTCTGCGCTTGATTGTGTGGCCGAGAGGCAAGTTGGGCCGTAAGATGTAAGACGACGTTTATCAAGTCATCAATCTTTGAGTAGAGCTTGTCCATCTTTTTGTCTTTATTTCTGAGCTACTTCTGGAGCTCTTGGAGAAGTTGCTGCTCTGCGGTCTTGGGACGGAAGATTGGCTCCTCTTCGCTTTTCGAGCCCGACACCTCATGAACCGAGGGATCTTTTTGCTTGTTAGCCTCACTAGAAGGGTTTTCATTACCTTCCAGGAGAGGCTGGTTTTAGGAAGTGACAGTCACATTCACACTAGATTGGATTTGAGATGTGGCGGTCCCGTCCTTGCTCTTGCTGCGTGTGCCTACCATGTAGACAGTGTGGTCCACATGTCCAGCCATCTCTTTATCTTTGGCGGGGTAACAATGTTCTTGGAACCTCATGAAGTTCAGCGTAGCATGAGCCCTAGACCTTTTGTTGGCTTTGTATCTGCGCCTTTTCTGTCTTAGCTTCTCTATTTTGAGGGCTTGATGGGCATCCGTCATCCAGGAAGCCATCATGAGTCAATTAACGGGGAGCTTAGAGAAGATACCCGATTGAGCAGTTGTCAGGGGAACCGCTGGAGCTTGCCCGAGATGCCTTATTTCTTTGTTAGTGTTGATGGCCTTGCCCCCAGTTCGGGCCAAGGGAAGTCGTTCAAACACCGACTTGCATCTGGGTAGCGGTGCCCTTGAGATCACCACATTTGGCCTCCTGCCTTTCAAGGCTGGTCTGTCTGTTACTCGAGCTTGAGGAGCTGGGACAGCGTTAGCTGGCATGAATAGAATAGAGCCGAACTGTAGCAGCGTCTCCTCCCACTATCGCCCGAGACTTGCCGGGAGGATCGTCCTAGCGTCCATCTTCATCGTGTAGGAGATAGGAGCTGTGTCGAGAGCTGAGCTTGTCCTTGGAGACATTATTGAGGCTTGATCGCTTGAAATCCTGCATGAAAGAACATTATTTTAGTATAAATATCGATATGTATGTTGATTTAGCTCGCATGAACGTTTAACCCAAAATATGGGAGGAGAGAAAAGGTCCCACCGGGCATGCCATAAATCTGTAGGGTGTTTTTCGTCACCCCATTGAGATGGGAATACGCGTCGCTTGTCAGGCGCATTACAGATTTCCCCTGCCTAGGGTAGGCATGGGTTTATTGATTGTGGGGATCCGAATCTCCGGCAGCCGCGGACTAAGCTGCCGTTTATTATCCCTTGCCTTTGGAGCGAAGGAACCTCCGATGACGGGTCAAACTGGTCATGCGAACTCAATGTGCAGTGTGCGTGTGTTGTATTTTGAGGGGTCTTGGATATATTGGGGGCCTTGCAGAGTTTACGGGGGTCCTGCTACCTGGATAGCGGGCTGGGGTCAAGGGGCTAGCAACCTCCTTGCGGGGTGCGGGGCAGAGCCCCATTAGAAATTTTTTCTAACTGGGGGAAGTGTTGTGGAGTGTGTATATAAAAAAAGGAAAAATAGCGTCTAAAGGAGGCGTGGGTGCCGGCGCCTCACGTGCCCAGCAGCGGGCGCTGGACGCCAGCGCCTCACGTGCTTGGTACGCGGGTGCTGGGTGCCAGCGGGAAAAGGGGCTTAGCCCCTATACCAGGAGTTGTACACCCAATTGACTTTTGGAGTTAAACTCCTAAATGAAAAGGAAAAAAGGGCTTAGCCCCTGCATTAGGAGTTGTACTCCAGATTGACTTTTGGAGTTGAACTCCTAAAAGAAAGATTTATTATATATATATATACATATATATACATATATATATATACATATATATATATATATATATTTATATTGTGGGGTTAAACTCCTAAGAGATTTTCAGGGATGATGAAATGGGACCCCTTTCTTCTCTCTTGAGCCTTGGGTTTCCTCTTGAGCCTTGGATCTTTCCCAAAGTGGGATTTTTAGAGATGGGTTTCCTTCTTCATCCTCTCTTGGCTGGATCTTAGAGGAAAAAGGAGGATGAGGCTTAAAAATCACCCCTTTTGGGGATTTGATGGGAGATCTGAGTTCCCCTTCAAGGGTTTTATGGTGAAAAACGGTTTCTTTTTGGGAAAAAAAGAGTTAAACTCTTGATTTAATTCAAAAAAGAGGAAGAAGGTTTAGAATCTTAAGAAAAGAGAAGGAGGCACAGAAACCCTAATTTTTTGAGGGGAATGAATTCTTGTCTTCACTTCATCATCATGTTGTCTTATATAGGCTTACAAATTTACACATAGCCCCTTGGGCTTTAAAAAATGACATTTTGCCTATCCCATGCCTCATGTGCTCATTTCTTTTACACATGAGCCATGGGCTTTACAAAAATTTGGCTTTATGCCCATTTTTCTTACATTTATTCATAAAAATAACATCAAAATTATTTATTACATAATTTTCTTCCTGACATGGGGGAGGCCGACCTTTTCATGTTCGGGCTCGATCTGGGCTTGGGCCCACTTGGCTTGGGGTTGACTTTGACTTGGTCAACCGGGGTGTGATTTTTGACCCCAACAAAGCTGAAGATCAATAGGATGAGTTAATACTGGCTCACGATGATCTAAGGCTGCATCGACTATGCTAGGCGATGCCACTCATATCAAATACATGGAGACTTCATACATCAACACTTTAACGCACCGCATCTGACCATAGCCAGTTGGTCATTCGAAATGTGGGGGACCGATATAATAAGCTTCATCGAGCCGGCGTCATCCCGAAGACATCGTTTCATCTTGGCGATGACCGATTAATTCTCCAAATGAGCGGTGGCGATACCACTGAGAGAAGTAAAGACGGAGAATATCCTCCATTTCTTCAAAACCCATGTCATATACCGGTTTGGAGTTCCACGGCGGATAGTCTCAGACAACGGACCAACATATAGAAATCATAAGATAAGTCGTTTCGCTCAACAACACAATATAGATTGGAGATATTTCTCCGTCTATAATCCTCGAGCTAATGGTTTAGTTGAAGCTTTCAACAAGACGCTAACCAAGCTTATAAAGAAGATGATTTCTATGAATAAAAAGGACTGGCATGAAAGGTTACATGAAGCTCTTTAGGCGTACCGAATGACGTTCAAGACAGCCATGAAGACAACACCTTATGCATTGGTGTTTGGCGCCAAAGCAGTGCTCCTTCTGGAGATAGAACTTCCATCACTGTGGATGGCGGTTCAATGTGAACTTATGGAAGAAGAGAATACCCATCTCCGGCCCGAAAAACTTGATGCTCTCGGCGAGACCCAACTTATTGCATAGCAAAATCTGGAAGCTTACAGGGAAAGGATGACATAAACATATGAAAGGCTAACCAGACCGAGGACATTCCGTCAAGACGAACTCGTACTAGTACGAGTTCCCCTTGTACATAAACGACCCAAGTCCAAGAAACTCAAGAGTTAGCCCGAGGCCGACAATTTCCATTCTAAGCATAAGGGAACTCTTCCTAAAGTGACTTCTTCTAAGGCGGCTTCTCAAAAAAGAGGCCAGAGAAAGCTCAACCGCCTAAGGAAAATTCCAAGGAAAGAGACTCCAAATGCCCTAAGCATGGGGGCATGATAGTTCACACTGTGTACATGACGAGTTCGAGTAACAAAGGAAATGCTTCTGTTAGCCACAGGCCACATATTCAGTTTTTAACTATTGCTCAAAGACACAACAACAGTTCCAAGAAATGGCCGCTCAAGCAGCAACCCTCGCTAGTCCTCCGCCAAAAGCAAGTTCGGAAGATGAGCAAGAAGAACCAAATGGGCAAAGGTCTGAAATGGACTCTTTAAAGTGTACCCTCGAAAGAAAGGACAAGGAAGCGGCAGAAATGGCCGCTAATATGAACAAGATGGCTTTCCTGATACAAAATAAGTTCGGGATGATGTCTCAACCCTTAGAACCGCCGGCCGAAGATCCGTCAGTGGTTCTTGACAATGAGAAGGGAGTAGTTTCAAGTCCTCCGCAAACCCTTCCAGCCGTCAAGTTGATATCATAGGCGCAGCTTGATGATATATCACCCAATAGATCAAAGCCCACCAGGCCAGTGAAGCGACAAATAAGTTGGTCAAGACTGGTCGGCCATATCCAGTGTGATACGACCAACTGCAGAACCCTCCAGGATATATAGTCCCGAAGTTTAACATCTTCAAGGGGACATGGAAGGACATGGTGTAGGGTTACGACAGCGCCCTGTCCATCAATCTATGGCTAAACATGGAACAAAAACTTTTTTAAAACCCGGTGCTAACAGATCCCTAATCGACGGATCGTACCATTAACCCTATACTAGTAATATGAAAAGAGTTTGGAGAGGTTATACCGATCGATCCGTGCCCTTCGATCTTCAACCTCTGTCCCAAGCTCCTCGCGGCTTTCTCGATCAAGTTCGATCTCTGGTCTCCTTCGTCAAAAGCGATCCACGTTGAGGATTAGTAATACGGGCTCCCGCCTCAAAACCAAAGCAACTCGGGTATCTAGTTTGCTAACCTAGATAACCAAGATGAAGTAGAGAGAGTGTGTGAATACTTTATCTCAAAACACCCAATGATTCTCAACTCATGAGAGGGAATGGGTGGAGGTTGAAGAAGAAGCCATGGAGGAAAGTGTGAGCTCAAGTTTTGGCCAAGTAAAAACCAAGTGAAAAAAATGAATGTTGTGAGATATATGTTATGTGCTAGCAACTAAAGAAAGCCCCCAAGAAAAAATCTACCTTCACCTTAACAAATATCTCACACACAAACAAAACAATCCCATGACTCAATACCATGAGTCACCAAGTGCACATCCTACATCAATGCACAAGCCAAAACTAAACCTCACATTTTCCACACAATAAACATTAAACTAAATGTTTAAAACCAAAAAAGAAAATGGCAATCTTCTAAAGTAAACTAGTAACGAATTACAAGAATACCCCTCATCCGTATATACATACCCGCATCCGTATTCCGACTGAATACGAATACAACGAGATGAAAATAATCCAACAATATAATACTAGGATCCGACTTAAACCAAAGCCCACTAGTATTATCCGTCCGATCATGATCCGTGCACAAGTGCACGGATATGATCGAACCCTTCCATAAAACCATATGGCCTCTATAACGTTTTTCCCGAATCAGGGAAACCCTATGTATGGGACTCTAAAGACTCATCAATACGCAGGTAGTGGGTTTAACCACAAGCACGTCAGTGGCAATAGCTGTACGTAATGACTACCCAGGTATTGACCGAAAGGGAGGCCGACGAGCAAACTCATACTGAAACCCTACTGAGCCTGACAGTGACAATATCCGTACAGTCCGGTCCGTTCGTCTATGAGTATCGCATATCGAGTCTAGGGGGTGGATAAAGTCAGACTCCTAATAACGCGACATTTAGTGTCGGCATGAAACCTATCACCAACTGAGAAACTACCGATCCTAGATCGGTAATTCTCGTCTACCCCGGCCAAGGATTTCTGGTGATGGCCACCCGTGCACACCGCGATATCAAACCCCAATACCGAGAGAGACGAATCCCCTGAAGATCCGCTCACTGCCTCCATGTGGCTCGGGACTGTACCCAACTAAAACCTGTTTGCACGAATCCTTTGAGCCGTGGTAGGGTAGTAATCAAAGCACAGTGGGAACTCACACAAGACAAATGACGATCTCAGGTCGATAGACTAACCTGTACACATGTCACCAGAGAACTGCTATCTGACAATAGGTATAATACCAACTAGCATGTTCCCGGCGAGTCCGTCCGGTGTACTCATAACCCAATGAGCACCTGTATACATCTTAGGTGAACCAACTGACACCAATGGCTTGTGAGACCGGCCACCGCCCCTCTTCGGGGTCTCGATCCGTATACACTAGTCTACTCTTGGAGTATCGATGCCCAGTCTTGAAACTCCTACGACTAGGGACACTTTAAGGATGTGATTATAGACCACCCAACTCTCACGTATATGCTCACCATCATACTGCTAATAGTCAAGCATGAATCCTATGGGCTCTATCAACATGTAATAGTGATCTATAATGTCATCTAAAGTATGTACACGATGATAAAGATAAACCAGATAGCATACTATTATCTCGAGTAAGACTATTCTAGCGGTATAGGTCCTCCCTCAATCATTGCAATCACATTCCTGCGATCCAATAATTGACTTGAGGGCACTATAGCCAACAATCTCCCACTTGCACTTAAGGTAAATTATTACGGTGTCGCATACTCACAGCCCGTGTGATATCGAACACCCAATTTCTCTACTAATCAGTTTCACAAAGCCCGTTTGTAAAACTATTATGTTTGAGAAATAGCCTCAGTGAGTGGATCCGCTCCAATGTTTCTCTTTATGTCTCTCTTTATCTCAAGTTCGCGGAGAAAGTCATCATCCAAAATGAGCAATACCTGCCTTAGAATATGTCTGGATATCTGATAGGACCCAGTTCACAAATGAACTCCAAATACAACAAACTTCTTAGACTGTATCGTCAATTGAATTTAATCAGTATCCTGCGCCATGCCTCCCTCAGTATCCGCTTGGACCACCTGTCCAAACTACTGCCCCATGAAAGAGGTAAAACTATAACTCTGACAGTCACTCTGTCATCCAGGTCACCTTGGAAGCCTGGAATGATAACCGTCTCCCGAAGGAGGCTGCCATTACCAAATCCCTAGAACATCCACTTATGTTCATAAACTGCTTCCGAATGTTTCTCCGGGATTGGATTAATATATAAACTTATTGCATCTAGTGCAAAAACAATATCTGGTGTGGTACTTGACATCTCATAATTGACCTAATTGCTTAAGCAAGCGATATGCCAATCATGCACATCCCTTTCCCCTTTAATCTGTAAGACACCTTTAGAGAGGGTGACTCCATCACCTGTAGGTACACCACCATGCCAGGAGTCGTCCATTCTAAAACACCTTTAGAATATTGTCTAAGTACGCGATTGGGAAACTACCTAAATCTAGATCTAGTAACCAGAATGCCTGATATTATATCCATATCCTTTGTTGAGAAACCACTGTTTAACAACCACAGTATAACCGATCGTAGTGTAGGAATTTCTCTTCCTACAAAGTGTATGTCATCCAAGTACCAGGACATCACACCCTACTACCTTCTTAACAGATCCATCTCCTATTCTGATGAAGTCAAAACTTATGGCTGTCACATCGAAAATAGATGATCTATCTCCACTATACTTGTTTTAGTCTATAAATAGACATAAGCTACTTGTCTACTATTCTTCCGCTGCTCCCACTGAATATAACAACCCTCTGGCAGAATCATATACACGTGCAATTCTAAAGCTATTTTAGAATGACGCTATACCCATCCTCCTGTCGGGTCTCATAGTCTAAAACAGCAGTAATGACAAGTCTGGGTAAACAAGAACCTCTCTGTCATCGTCTTTGAGGATACCGAAGTACCTCTCGGGTGCCTGAGGTTACCCACCATATCTGAGGAGTGGCCAATAGAATGTCAAACCCGATTGAATCTTTAGGTTCTATTTAAATTTTCAGTAATTGTTTGTGGCTCTGGAATCACTTCCAGTTCTACCATACTCCCACTACTGTTTTTTGAAAAAGTCTATTTTGCTAAGACCGTGGAGAGTCAAGAGCAATATCACTATTGATCTTCCAGATGGTAGAAGGTTAACCCTCATCATATCCCGGGATAACCCACAAACCGTCATGACAGAAACGTGCCTTGAGTTGTCCAGAGTCTGGTTTTAAGTATAAGCTGGACAACTCCATATACCTTAACATTGTTAAGATATGAACCATTCTATATACAATATAGAAACAGAGACACCGATTTAATTGGAACCAGATTCAAATCATGCAGCTGTCTCCAGTGCATGTCAACTAAATGGAAGGAGGCCGATCAACATTACTTAACTAGGAGTGAATCCAAATATGAGTAACCTGAAAGAGAAGCAAGTTCTCAAAACCATTACTATCAACTGAATACCAAAAACAAGTATCTACATTTTCGATCATTTTGAAGAATCCTGATACTTGCAACACATGGTTCTCTACTTTATTTTTATACCTATAACTTCTCAAAACTTGGACCTTGTATTTCTATGAAACACTTGTCTAAAACTGGAGAAGTCACAAGTAAACAGAATATAGTACAAGCACCAACCCCTTTGTCCTAATGGACAATGGAAAACATACAATACTTTGTATAAGTCCCCTGAGTTGAATAACTCATACCCTGTGCGTCGTAGGTTGAAAACTGTACTATGATTAAGAAGAATTACACCTCTGTTGAATGCTCCTTACCCGATCATCAACTGATACAGGTAAATGTCATGGACATAATTTCAAAATGTTATATCTCACTTTATAAAATAAATGTACAGATATATCAATTTGAAATTAGTGCGTAACAACGGATATTCAAAACCAAATATTTGCCGTCAGGAAAAACCCTAGGGGATTTCCTCATATATCACCAATTACAACGAATTCCGATATAATGAGGATATAATCACCTAATTCCCAATAACTTAATCCCACCCGTCATCTGTAAAACCATACAGATGTGAGAATCAAACCTGGTAAATACATACCCTGGAGTAAGGATCTAATTGGGAAATCAGTTTTCAATTAACAACACACAGTGAAACTGAAACATGAAAATATTTCGAAGGGGTTGTCGGGTATTCCTAGTAATGCCTATTCCATTAACCATATTCCTGACTGTAACCGTATATTTCTTTTCCATCTCCCCAAATCCCTTTATTTGTCTTTACTCATTACCTTCTGTACACCACCCTTAGGCTAAATGGTTTTCTTCCTTCCCTACCGTTCGGCACCAGCCTATGGTTTGGAAGAAGACTATCCAATAAGCGTAATAGGTATACTCTCCTAATCCTAGGAGTACTCGCAACTTAAGAGAAGGTAAAGATAAAAGACAATTGAATAAACCTTATTTTATTTCTCCTGAACCAGAATCCATCCTCAAACTGGAACAAGTTCCTTCGAGTTCGTATGTAACTATACGATGGATTATCCAATAAATGTAGATTTTCGTAGTGATACGGGATATTCTGGAGAAATTCAAAGGTGAAGTAGGAGTGGCGAGGAAATACGCGGTTTGGTCGTGAATGATAGAAGTCGTAATTTACTTTTCCCTCTTTCTAATCCCTTTATTTGTCTTTACTTATTACCTTCTGTACACCACACTTAGGCTAATTGGTTTTCTTCCTTTCCCACCTTTCGATACCTGCCTATGGTTTGGAAGAAGACTATCCAATAAGCGCAATAGGTGTACCCACTCCTAATCATAGGAGCCCTCACAACCTGATAGAAGGTAAAAGGAAAAGACAACTGAATAGTCTTATTCAATTTCTCCTGAACCAGAAACCATTCTCGAATCTGAAACAAGTTTCTTCGAGTTCGTATGTAACTATACGATGGTCATATCCAATAACTATGGATCTTCGTAGTGATACGGAATGTTCTGGAGAAAAGCAAAGGGTAAAAATAGGAGTGGCAATGAAGTATGCAACTCTGACAATTCAAAAGTCAATGTGTTTTAAGAAGGTTCGGTTAACTTGGTTTATGAGTTCTAGTTTAGGGTCGGGTCATGGTCGCTGCCAAAGAGAGAGAAAAGAAACACTCAGCGTGCACTCTAACCTAGATCAGAATGGTCAATCACTTTATCTAATCAGGATGTCTCCCACTGTATCCTCAAATTCTCCTTCAAATCTGAAAGAAGAATTAGTCGGGATCATCTAAAATCACCCGAGAAGTAAACCAACTCATCAGTGGGAATCAGGATCCAACTATCATCACATGATAACCTGATGGAATCCACTCAAGTTATCACATTCCAGATGGTATGCATATGCCTGGCAAGTTTCCTGTATGTTTGAAACTCCCAATGTGATTTTTACCCCATGCTCTTATGACCTTGACGAAGGCCAATATATCATAAGTCACATGTCAAGCTCTACCCGTCATTGTCCAGGTTAATTTGAACCCATCCGCACGTACCCTTGACGAAGGCCAAAATAGTAGTACGACTGTCCCAAACCAACGCATCTATCTATGCAACAGAAAAGTAACAAATAGCTACTATACACTATGTCATGACGAAGGCCAACAAACATAGCATGAATACTAAGTGCTACCCATCTGCAATGACGGGCGGCTACGAATGGTTTTTGACGAAAAACCTTTAACGTAATGAACTTGATATCATTGAAGGAACTGGATAGCTTTTTACAAATATATAGTAGCGAAAACCTTTGCTAAAGAGGTCATTCCTGGTGAAGAGATCTCGGCTCTTTCCTTGTGGAATGAGGTGCAGGATATTTCAAACTGAATGAGGTGCAGGATATATAGTGAAGTTATTACCCTAACGCAAACTTCTGCCTAAGAAGTCATTCCCGGTGAGGGGATCTCGGCTCTTGCCTCGTCGAATGAGGTGCTGGATATTCATAACCGAATACCGCTGTGCAAAACAAAAGAAAACGTCCTTATAATAACAGCTTTTGAAAATTTGTTCCAACAACATCGAATAGGTCTGTTTTCCTTGCATTGATCTGAATCAATGCAGTCCCATCAATTAATCACACCATAAAAAAACGAAAATATGATGTACGTATATGCCATCCGCATTTGCCACTGGGCCCCGTCATCACCCGTTAGGTTACTTAACTAACGACTGAGCGGGGGCTGGACTAGCGCAGGTGTAAAACATATACAACATCTACTAGTATATATATAACAATATATAATAATTGCTCCAGGCGTGATAAATGCAACATCACAGAAAAATACAGATAATCTGGGAGCCCCGAGTTTCCTTTGAACCGCAAGTGAAACCCGACGTTCCCCTGGTCGAGTGGATAGCCTGTGCAATGAAAACCTAGACCCCTACGAGCGCGGTAAGTTACCCGCCAAAACCAGAAGCGAGGCAACCCCATTCATCAAAGTGAAAGGGCCACCCGGCACTTCACGGAATCCGGTAACTTGAGCACCCCTCCTTGGGTCAACCTGTATCCCCTACAAGTGTGGCGAATAGCCCGCCAATTCTAGGGTGAGCCCCCTCTTTCTCAACGTCATGAGATACGGACCCGTTGCCCTCCAGAACCCGGCTATCCATGCACTCCATCGCGGGGTAATCCTGGGCTAAACAAGCAATATCACTGAACCAATATTCCAGAGACTAGATGCCACGCCAAAAATCAAGTCCCAACTCAACTTTAGGACCGGCCAGGCCGGAAATTCTTCAAGTCTCGCCGGGTCAAAAGTTTAATTAGGGGCTCGTGTTTGGTGTGTGCTCTAGTAGTCATACAAGTAGTCTTCTGTAGTTGCTTAAATAATTTTAGAAGACCAATAAAAATTCGATAGAGAATGGAATACTACGGGTATTGTTTCGGAGTTGTTTCGGTTTTGATACTTTAACATCGTCTAAACCAACTAGTATGCGGTTAATGGGTTGGCTCTGATACCATCTAGGGTTACGGCAGTGCCCCGTCCATCAATCCGTGGCCAAGCGCGGAACAAAAACTTTTTAAAACCCGGCGCTAACGGAACCCTAATCGACGGATCGTACCATTAACCCTATACTGGTAATATGAAAAGAGTTTGGAGAGGTTATACCGATCGATCCGTGTCCTTCGGTCTTCAACCTCTGTCCCAAGCTCCCCGCGGCTTCCTCGATCAAGTTCGATCTCCGGTCTCCTTCGTCGAAGACGATCCACGTCGAGGATTAGTAATACGGGCTCCCGCCTCAAAACCGAAGTAACTCGGGTATCTAGTTTGCTCACCTAGATAGCCAAGATGAAGTAGAGAGAGTGTGTGAATACATTGTCTCAAAACACCCAATGATTCTCAACTCATGAGAGGGAATGGGTGGAGGTTGAAGAAGAATCCATGGAGGAAAGTGTGAGCTCAAGTTTTGGCCAAGTAAAAACCAAGTGAAGAAAATGAATGTTGTGAGATATATGTTGTGTGCTAGAAACTAAAGAAAACCCCCAAGAAAAGATCTTCCTTCACCCCAAAAAATATCTCACACACAAACAAAACAATCTCATGACCCAATACCATGAGTCACCAAATGCACATCCTATATCAATGCATAAGCCAAAACTTAACCTCACATTTTCCACACAATAAACATTAAACTAAATGTTTAAAGCCGAAAAAGAAAATGACAATCTTCTAAAATAAACTTATAACGAATTACAAGAATACCCCTCATCCGTATATACATACCCGCATCCGTATTCCGACTGAATACGAATACAACGAGACGAAGATAATCCAACAATATAATACTAGGATTCGGCTTAAACCAAAACCCACTAGTATTATCTGTCCGATCATGATCTGTGAACAAGTGTACGAATATGATTGAACCCTGCCATAAAACTATACGGCCTCTACAACGTTTCGCCCAAATCAGGGAAACCCTCTGTGTGGGACTCTAAAGACTCGTCAATATGCTGGCAGTGGGTTTAACCACGAGCATGTCAGTGGCACTAGCTGTACGTAACGGTTACCCAGGTATTGAGTGAAAGGGAGGCCGACGAGCAAACTCATCCTGAAACCCTACCGAGCCTGACAATGACAATATTCGTACAGTCCGGTCCGTTCGTCTATGAGTATCGCATATCGAGTCTAGGGGATGGATAAAGTTAAACCCCTAATAACGCGACATTTAGTGCCGGCATGAAACCTATCGCCAACTGAGAAACTACCGATCCTAGATCGGTAATTCTCGTCTACCCCGGCTAAGGATTTCTGGTGATGGCCACCTGTGCACACCGTGACATCAACTCCTAATACCGGGAGAGACGAATCCCCTGACGACCCGCTCACTGCCTCCATGTGGCTCGGGACTGTACCCAACTAAAACCTGTTTGCACGAATCCTTTAAGCCGTTGTAGGATAGTAATCAAAACACAGTGGGAACTCACATGAGACAAATGACGATCTCAGGTCGATAGACTAACCTGTACACATGTCACCAGGGAACTGCTATCTGACAATAGGTATAATAACACCTAGCATGTTCCCGACGAGTTCGTCCGGTGTACTCATAACCCAATGAGCACCTGTATACATCTTAGGTGAACCAACTGACACCAATGGCTTGTGAGACCGGCCACCGCCCCTCGTCGGGGTCTCAATCCGTATACACTAGTCTACTCTTGGAGTATCGATGCCCAGTCGTGAAACTCCTATGACTAGGGACACTTTAAGGATGTGCTTATAGACCACCCAACTCTCACGTATATGATCGCCATTATACTGCTGGTAGTCAAGCATGAATCCTATGGGCTCTATCAACATGTAATAGTGATCTGTAATGTCACATGAAGTATGTACACAATGATAAAGACAAACCAGATAGCATACTATCATCTCGAGTAAGACTGTTCTACCGGTATAGGTCATCCCTCAATCATTGCAATCACGTGCCTGCGATCCAATAATTGACTTGAGGGCACTATAGCCAACATATGGAACCCACACCAGCATATCGCATAATTTAAAGCTGTGTGCGGTAATACTTGAGGTGATGAAAAGCTACTCCTCCGACAGTTCGTCAGTAGCCTGGCGGACACAGCTTTTGAATGGTATTCGGAGCTCCCCAATGACTCTGTTAAAATATTTGCTGATTCGGAATTACTCTTCATACAGAGATTCGTTAGTGCAAGTGAACGCACTACGGTCTCTGCATTAATCAACGAAAGAGTAAGGTCCAATGAGACGTTAGTACAATACGCTATCCGATGGAGGAACCTTTGATCCAAATGTAAACAACGCATCAATGAAGGTCCAACCGTTGGAATGTTCATAGGTACCATTGATCCATAGTCGAAGGTGTACCCGTTCCTAGGTTTCGCCAAGCCTGCCACCTTTTAAGAGCTTATCAAGAAGCTAGTTCAGCTGGAACAGATTGGTCAAGGCCCTTCCTCCTCAATCGGAGAATCTTGGAGAGAAAAAAATAAAAGCAAGGCAGCATTTGTCGCCAATACTCAGCAATAATCAGGCAGCCCTAAAGCACCCGGACGTCAAAATAATAACCGCTCAAGTCCCACCCTCGAAGAAAGGTTAGGACGCGAGTACTCTTTCCCTTGTGACAATATGAAGAAATTATTCGATCTTAGCATGAAGAACCGCATATTGTCACTGCCTGAGTCGTGGAGACCAGCATCAGCCAATGCGATCAACAATCCGAATTACTGCCCTTACCATCGGGTGATAAGCCACCCAAATGAAGACTGCTATGTATTTAAGAATTGGACTGAGGACCAGTACAAGCAGGGCAAGTTTATGTTGTTAGATAGCTGGAAGGTGGAGCCATCACAGAGACACACCTCTAGGAAGGCTGATACAGCAGGGGCATCTTTATCGATGATGGTAGAAGTTCCGTGGGAGATGGTTCTTTCTTCAAAAATAAATAAGATGTTGAAAGAATTGCAAGCATTTCCCGTAATCAAGTAGAAAAGCCCACTTGAACCACAAATTATCAAAGGGATGACGAAACCGCGTCCCACGCTGAAAGCTGATGATAAGGAGGAAAGCCCCCAAGTCAATTCTTCTAAGAAAAAGAAGGACAAGACCAAGAAACCCGTACAGCCTGCTGAATATGTTGATAAGTATAAAAATCTCCAAAAGTATATAGACACTCTGGAAGAATATAACGAGAAGGTGCATTCGCTGATCACTCTCGAAGAGTTTCTCCAGCATCTCTTCGAAAATTGTGATGTTGAAAAAGAAGGTGACCTAATCGAAGAATGAGAGAGCGCATATAAAGTTTCCACATGATCCTCATTCCTTTGTATATGAAGAAGATGTTTCTTCAGCGTCAGAAAGTGACACGAATGAGCAGAGGGGAAGTACAAAGTGCTCCCAACTTGCCGCAAAAAAGTCAGATTGATCAGCTGATAAAAGAAGTGTTGGGACTTTACCCGCACGCGCAAACGTGTATGTTTTGAAAAGAAGTGGTTTTAGAAAGATTCTCACGTGAGCTCTGTCTCATTTTAAAATTTAGAAAACCGCAAGTGCACGGCGCGTTGTAGCAAGCTGGAAAGTATGGGTCGATCCGCAGGAAATTGGAGATTAGGAATTGTCGTTTAAGGTTCGAGAACAAAGAATATGAGTTTGGTTGTCACTAAAGAAAATACGAAAACAAGAAAACAAGTTAAGAAGAAGTGGTCATGGCTTTGGCTCGGATGGTTGAATTGCGGTGATTCCTTCGACGCTCCCTTGATCATGAGTTGTCTGTTCTTGTGGCGATCCCGACGTGAAGCATGGCTTGTCAATGCGGTTGCGTAGCACAAGTCATCTAGTTACCGATATTCGACGCAAACACGAAACGAGTCCGTTACGTTCTTACTTACCATTCTTATGTCCATGCATAATTATCATCACTAAGAACAAGGGTTAGCAAGTATACAATATCAATACGCATCAATTTGCAAATAATAAGTAAAAGTATGTATTACTCTTGCTAGGTAGGTGGGTGAGAGTATATGGTATATACTTGAATGAAAGGTGTCAAGAAACATAAGCAATATATCATATCTCAACTACCTAGTAAGTTTAACACACAATTAATCCTAAGCTTAACCTTGCAAATGGTGAATATGAAGGAATATGATATGAGATAAAGGTTACAAATAACCATCGAAATCATCATATCATATCCAACACTTCCATTTAGCAATCTTAAGCTTACAATCACAATTAAGCATTTTAAACAATCACAAGAGGAGGAGGAATGCAAGTCATTCATCTCACATCTCACCATAACCACAACCAAAGATTAGTTATACATAATGAAAAGGAAAAGAAAACACAAAAGAAATAAAGAAACAAAATAATAAGCAATATTATTAACACTTGAACGAGTTGAGATACAAGGTGTTGGTTACTTGTTCAACCTCCATAATGAAGCTCTCAAAAGAAAGCTCCAAAAGGGAAGAAGAAGAAGAAAACCAAGTTAAGCTCACATCTCTCAAAACTAAACCAAAACTAAAATCTAAAACTATGGAATGGATATTGTACATTTCCCCACTGTTCAATATCTATTCTGCTATTTATAGGCTCAACTCCAGAATAAATAAACAATATAGATGGACTGATGTGACCCTAATAATTGACCAGAAGAAAAATGAGGACTTTTGGAGCTAGAGGACCCGGTGGTGCCGGTCATGGAGGGGGGGGTTTCGCCGGTCCATGTCCGAGCAGTGGGGCTCGTGTTAGTATGGTGCACTCGAGCGCTCTCCAATATATCTCTGGTGTTGTTTGATTTCTCAATTTAATCCTGGTTTGTGCTCAGAAGATTTTGAAGGGAAATCTAACTTTATATCACATCACACCATATATGCAATTATTACACACCCTACTTGTGCCCACCACTTGCACAGGTCATGAGTGTTGTGCCCACATGTGCCATAGGCAGCCCCCACCTAGGTCTAAGTCACCAAAGATCACGTGCACACATGTAATGTGTTGGACCAAATTTGTGTACACATGATTATTTACAAAAGAGCTCTATGAATATCGGTCGGTTTTCTGTTTTGATTGCAGTGTCGGCTCCCAAACGTTATATCCGTGATTTTGAGTGTGTTTCCAGTATTTATCATGAATACGTGTAATATGTATTTACTGAGCAGACATTGGTTAATAGTACCGATATATAACAAAATAGATAATGAATGAGTGGTATTAAAATGCAGTTTTCTATGATCAAAAAATACCCCCAAACTTATCTTTTGCTCATCTCGAGCAAAACAAAAATCCCACACTGGACTCGGCGGCGCCGGTCATGGGGGGAGGGTTTCTCCGGTCCAAGTCTGAGCACTGGGGCTCATGTTGGTATGGTGCACTCGAGTGCTCTCTAATATATCTCTGGTGCTGTTTGATTTCTCAATTTAATTCTGGTTTGTGCTCAAAAGATTTTGGAGGGAAATCTAACTTTATATCACATCACACCATACATGCAATTATTACGCACCCCACTTGTGCCTACCACTTGCACAAGTCATGAGTGTTGTGCTCACATGTGCCATAGGCAGCCCCCACCTAGGTCCAAGTCGTCAAAGAGCATGTGCACACATGTAATGTGTTGGACCAAATTTGTGTAAACATGATTATTTGCAAAAGAGCTCTTTGAATATCAGTCGGTTTTCTGTTCTGATTGCAGTGTCGGCTCCCAAATGTTATATCCATGATTTTGAGTGTGTTTCCAGTATTTTATCACGAATATCTGTAATCTGTATTTACTGAGCAGACCCTGGTTAATAGTACCAATACATAACAAAATAGATAATGAATGAGTGGTATTAAAATGCAGTTTTCTGTGATGAACAAATACCCCCCCAAAACTTATCTTTTGCTCGTCCCGAGCAAAAAACAAATCCCACACTGGACCCGGCGGCGCCGGTCAGGGGGGGTTTCGCCGGTCCAAGTCCGAGCACCGGGGCTCGTGTTGGTATGGTGCACTCGAGTGCTTTCTAATATATCTATGGTGTTGTTTGATTTCTCAATTTAATTCTGGTTTGTGCTCAGAAGATTTTAGAGAGAAATCTAACTTTATATCATATCACACCATACATGCAATTATTACACACCCCACTTGTGCCCACCACTTGCACAAGTCATGAGTGTTGTGCCCACATGTGCCATAGGCAGCCCCTACCTAGATCCAAGTCACCAAAGAGCATATGCACACATGTAATGTGTTGGACCAAATTTGTGTACACATGATTATTTGCAAAAGAGCTCTTTGAATATCGGTCGGTTTTCTGTTCTGATTGTAGTGTCGGCTCCCAAACGTTATATCCGTGATTTTGAGTGTGTTTCCAGTATTTTATCATGAATACCTGTAATCTGTATTTACTGAGTAGACACTGGTTAATAGTACCGATATATAACAAAATAGATACTGAATGAGTGGTATTAAAATTCAGTTTTCTGTGATGAACAAGAAGCTATTCAAGAAGACGAGAACATGATGATGCGTGAAATGGCCATTTATGAAAATACCAAACGACATCACCTAAGCAAGCAAGCTGCAAAAAGGGAAAGTTATGAAACTCCTCAGCCAAAGCAAATCCCGACTACGAAGAAGAAAAGCAAGACCTAGATTGGGAAATAGTTCACCAAGGCCTTGTCAGCGGGGATGAGGCTCCCACCTCTCATGATGTACATTCCGGAAGTGCCGTATTTCGACAGTGGAGAAGAACGCCTGAAATATTGTCTCTATCACCAGAGGGTCTCTCACCTCATCGGTGAATGTAATGCATTCAAGAAGTGCTGACGAGGCTATGTTTCATATCAAAGAAGATTGAAGAAGGAGAAACGAAAACCCAAAGCTCGCCTGCTCGAGGACAATAACTCCAAAGCCGGCAATAAAACAGGATCAATAGTGGAAAGTTTCCACATGATAAGAGGCCGTTCAAATAAGGCCCAACCCTCAAAAGAAAGAAGTTCTAAAGTCCTTACCTTCGGAAGTGATTCTGAAAATGAAATTCTCTTCAATCCTCTCTTCACAATCTCCTCCTCAGGAAAAGAAGAAGGGACAAAGGCAAGCGATAATATCCAATTGCAGAACCGCACCTACCCAAGAAAATCTCGGACCCACGAATAAAACCTCATAGTAGCAGGATAAGGGAAAATGGAAGGTTGACGCAACAACCCTGTTTTAATATAATACTTTTTAATAAATAAAAATATATTTGTTTCGAAATGATTCGTTTTGTAAAAAGAAAAGGTTTTGAAATATTTTAAAAAATATTTATTTTGATATAAAGAATCTGTTCAATTTTGTTTGAAAGGAAAATTTGGAGAAAAAGAGAATTTGTTTTATTGAAAGAAAAAATATTAGTTTAAGAAAATCCGTTTATCTTTTAAATTATTCTCTTTTGAAACAAGACATATATTTATTTCTATTTAATTATATGCAATAGTAACCTTGTAGCATATTGGTCAAGTCATTGCATTGCTAGCCCATAGGTTATGGGTTCGAACCTTGCGTCTTACAATTATTTTTATCAATTTTTTATATATCATTCATAAGCTAAAAATGAACTTTCATTTTATCTTCCGTTTAACTCCCAAAATAATAAGAATGGTTATGAATATAATTAAGTGGAATTATATCACGCCCCGATTCCCAGTAAACAGAAACGGTGATGTGGCAAGCCCACGACGTATTTATTTCGAGAAAATCATTTCCCGGAATAAATACGCTAAGCGTAAAAGAAGCAATATAAAAATGATAAGGAGATTAACACGAGATCTATAATTCAACAAATTTATTTACAATTCAACTTGATTCATTTTCAATGCATGATCCTAACTGAAAGAAAATACAAGAATGGAAATGCCTAAACAGATGGCATACATAAACTGAGAAAATGATAACTTGTCTAGGCCTGGATCGCAATCTGATTGTGCTCTTCCTCTGAGATGTCCACCTCCTCAGTTTCCATGATATCTGAAGAACATTCCAAGAAAACAAAGGTGGGTGGAATGCCCGTCAGCGAACTTTCGCTCGGTAAGTCCCCAAGAAAAGAAGCGAAATATAAAATGTAATGATAAAGAGAAATTGTATATCATGAACAATTGATTATGAAGTATGATGTGTCGGTATGTCGTTTAATGTAAACATGGCAAGTTTATTTAGCATGCAATTATTTATATCATGGTAATTAACACGAGCAGGGTATAATATGGCCGTGTAGTGTAGGTATAGTGAACATGAAGTGAATGTAAGTGTCTTAACGGTCTCTACTTGGGTATACTAATTTAACGTAAGTTCAAGGGTGGATATCAAACAATCTCAAGAGTGTTCTTAAACCCAACAGGCTGTAATCCACGGGTAAGGAACCATGGGCCTGAATCAAGTGTTAGTAACGAGACTTCAACCTAGTGTTGAAGTATTTCAAACTCAACAGGCTGTAATCCAGGAGAAAGGAAACACGGGTCCTCATGATAGCTTGCTTAAGTTAGTAGACATGGATTCATGATCTAGTGGGACTCTTGAGATTTCATTGGATTCATGCATGAACAACCCCGACATCTCGAGTATGCTAAGTTACAGTAAAAATTACCAGCCTTACCCGAATCCATGAATACATCAAGTTGCAAGATTGAGTTCATATATATATCAAGTATTCATGTCAAGTGTTCATATATTCATGTCAAGTTGTATTCATGGTCCGAGTCAAAGCATAGTGTTCAAATATTCATGTTTTACTTTAGTCAAGTTCAAGTGTTCCAATTCATGATCAACAGTCAAGTATACTTGTTTGGGTTCGATATTGATTTCGTGTGTTCAAGTTCATAATCAAGTATTCTTGTTTGCTTTTGATGTTTGAATTCAAATATTCATGATCAAGTTTTCGTGTTTGGTTTTAGATTCAGGTTTGAGTTTGGATTCAGACTTGAGTTAGACTCAGACTTGAGTCTGACACTTGTAAACTGATTTAGATCCTGAATTAGGTTCGGGAGTCATCGGTAACTGCTGTACATAGACGACAGAATTTGTGTCTTTTTCCAAGATAATTACCATTGATAACACCGTTAAGTTTTCTCCCTTAAATAGGCAAGCACTCACTTTCTCCGGCTCCCTGGGGTTCAAGAGAATTGATCCCGTTTAAACCTATATTTACTTAAGTCCTTAAGTGTTGTTTTATATAACTCGAGGGGTTTTATGAAAATATTTTTAATATAATTAAAAATAAACCTCAACAAGTTATTTATATTATTTTGGGTTTTCATGGATATAAATTTAAAAGATTCGAGGTATTTTAGTGATAAATACATAGCTTGGATAGTTCATGGTATTTTATTGTAAAAACTTGTCTCTTGTTGGTATCTTGAGAGTACCTTGGTGAAACTTGGAATTCTATAATCTTTAGAAAAATTTTAATTTTATTATATTTTGAAAATATATGGATTGGTAATATTTATATAATCATTAATTTTTTATTTAAGTAAAAAATGCGTTTTTCTTATAAACCGTATTTAAAACCTTTCGAGACCGAATGTTTCGTAAGGAGGTCTGCATCTCGCTCTATGTAACACCAGTTCAAGTATTTTTTTATTTATGGTATTTTCCTGATTTATTGTGTTTTGGGTGCGAATAGTGTATTTCACATTTTATTGCATCCGACCCGACCCGCTTGCTTGAAACCTGTCTTGATTCATGTTTATGGTTTATCCTGACTTGTTACGTAGACTCGTGTACTTTCATTTTAATTTATACATCTTGCATACTGGCATTTTATCTAGCATTTGCATTTTATAATATAACATTTTAAGTCACATAAAATATTTTAAAAAAACATTGCATGGACTGCGTGATACCCCTAACCCCGTGGTAGTATCCATGCAACTTGTTCTCGTCCCGTTCAGTGAAACGGACTTGTTTGGATGGCTACGCGCACGTACGTGCATCCGTTCTTGGGGTATGCATTTTCGTTACCCGAGCATTCATTTTTAATTTTGGTCATCGCATATATTTTTCGTATTTCAAAATTGAAATTTTAGACCCGAACCGGGCGTGTTTTGGAATATTTTTGTATCCTGCCAAAATTCAAATGTATTTAATATATATATATATATATATTAATTCGACAGATTAAATTCTCATTACTTACAAAATATATTTTCAAACTAAATCCTAACTATTTAACAACCACAGTTCATTCTCTCTTTCTTTCTCTTTCTGTCAGCGACCCCACCACAGACCCAGCCTCTTTCTCTTCTCTTTCCTCTCTTCTCTCTCTCTCTCCCCCTGCACTGTCTCTCTCTCTTCTTTCTCTCTCCTCTCGCACCCTCTCTCACTCCTCTCGCGTTTACTGTTTGTATCTAGGACGTGGTCACCGCCCGAGGATCTCGTCACCTCCCTTCACTAAAATCCTTTCTTCTCCCTCGTCTATTCATAAAACCCAGAGCCTCCTCTCTTCAACCCATCATCACAACTCTCAACTCTCAAACCCTAACCCTAAACTCCCTGCCTCCTCAACTCCATCTCCCTTACAGAGACTCCTCCTTCTCCTCGCCATCTCCTTCCTCTCCTTCCTTCTCCCCGAGCACCCCTGCACACCCACTGCATACTGAGAACCTATCACTACCACCTCACCTCATCGCCGACGACACCTTCACCTCGCCGTCGCCATCTCCTTCTTCTTCTACTCTCCCTTTCCTCTGCATTCTCCCTCCTACACCAACCCTGCACCCAAAACCCCAGCAAACAACACCCGAGCCTAACCCTAACATAACCCTAACTCCTCTAAGCAACCCTAGCCTCGCTGGAACTTCGTCGACCTCATCGTCACCCTCACACCTCCTCTCTGAAAACCACAGAGCACTTACAATCCCAGTAAGCTTCATCCCCTCTCTCCTTTCTTCTTCTTCTTTCTCTTTCTTTCTTTAGTTCTTGATTTCTGTATTTCATAGTTCGCTGGAGCCGGGCTTGACGCCGACGATCCAGACGACCCAGGGGAAGTACCTTACTTGCGTGATCACCCTCTTGCGTTGCTTGGACCCGTCCCGTGTGCCGTACGTGCGTTGCGACATTTTGCCGACATCGGATGTACCGTACATATCCGTTTCGTGATCAATCTAGGAAAGTTTATCTTGCTACATGCTATGTTACTGTATTTATATCTATTTGAATAAATATAACACTTGTATTTTAAATCATGCATCCCATGTTATAGTTTTACAGTTTTACGACGTCCGTTTGCACCCATATCATTTAAAATATATATAACTGCATTTATAGATCCCATTAATTCATATTATTATTGTAGTAACACCCCATGCTAGAAAATGTGCATCCCACTTAGAAATGGAACTATAAATGTAACCCTAATCGGTGTTTGTGCATCCATACCATTAATTGTGTACCTATTTGCATTCCATGTCACATTATTTCATATTATTGTTTTTATTAGTACCCTATGCTTGATATTGTGCATCCTACATAGCCATGATGTAACCCCTAATGAATATTTGTGCAACCATATTTTTATCGCACATCCATACTTATACCGTGATTCCATACTTGCTACAGTTTGATTATGAGCACCCGCTTGATACCTGTACACTACTTGACATGACCTGATACACCACTACTTGGCATGACTTGATACATGTACACTACCTGACATGACTTGATATATCACTACTTGACATGTTATCTGATTCTGCTTCTAATGCCGACAATCCTGACATGTTGTCCCGATGGACATATCCTGTTGTCTGTATAGACAAACCTGTTCCTGCTTGATCCTGTGTTGGCATTAGTCTCAGATTTATCAATACCTGACTTGAACACATAACTTGGGGGTATGGGGAAATCAATGATGAAACCTGACTTGTAACTCGACAGTTCGATGCTTATACTAATCAGTTTTACGGGCTAGGTCAGCCCCGGGATGATGCCGCTGACATCATTCATCTATACATGTTACCTGTTTACTTCCTAGTGGCATGTCTCGGATTCAGCCCAAGAATCTTGACCGTGGTCCCGGACATGCACGGGATACTATTGAGTTACATCGACGATTCATTAAATTGATTTCAAAGACTTGAGAGTGGTTAACCCAGTATTTAGTTCAGATTACTCACCACCCGTCACATGTGCTTATACTCTTTACTGTTCCTTATTCGTGTTACTGTTATACTTTTATTACTGTTCATACTCATGCCTGCATATCCTGTTATCTTCTGATTATATTACTGTTGATATTATGACGTATTGACGTCTGGGTTTTGCATGGCCTAGATCTTCTACCTTTGCAGTTGACCGATCAGGAGTATTTCAGTGAACAGGCCGAGCAGTGAGGACCTGTTAGTATTTTTGTTTAGTTTTCTTTCAGCATTCTCATTCCTGATATGAGCCCGTATTTGGGACGTACATTCCAGATTATTATTGTTTATTGGATCTATTGCTTCCGTATATTATTTCTTGACTCGTTTATTCTGGCTTATGGACATGTACTAGATAGTTTCTTTTATTTTCCTATTTTTGATATCTCCTAGACAGCTGTAATGTGACTGTGGAGGGATATTTCCTAACCACAGGTAGCATGGTTGTCTCTGTCACGTGCCAATCTCAGCGCACTCTGGGAAGCGGGACGTGACATTCTACTACCCCAAGGATGTGCGATAATCCGCACCATCCAATAGCGGGTCCCCTAAAGAGGGTTGTAGAGACATATTTGCAAAGTAGTTAAAAATACAATTTAAAAGAAAACCGGTTTTATAGTAAATGGTTTTAATGTAATATTGTAATCGTAACGAAAATACGTTCGAAGAGTATCGTGCTATGGATCCATGTGTGTATGTGAGAGGTAGGTCGTTACCTCGTGAATTTTCCTAAAGGTATGTTTAAGCAAAACAAATAAAAATGATATATACAAATTTCATGGTATTTTAATGTAAATGTTAATTTAAAATTATCTTGCATGACTTTTTTGATTAAAAGTTGGTTCTAAACATTGGTTTTATGATTACAAATATGGTGTAAGAATATGGATGAAAAATGTGTAAGAAAAAGTGAACTTTCTAGGGTTTAGAAGAAGATGTCGGTATTAACTCCACTTCCGACATATGTTTTGAAAAGAGATTTTCCAAGAAGAAGAAGAGAGATTAGGAGGGACTTACAAGCTAGTTAGGTTAAGAGAAGGTAGAAGAAGAGGGGGTTGTCGTCGTGGCATCGTCGGAATTTGCTTCGATCCTCGCTGGAACTTGATCGCTTGCTAACTCCTCTTCTACTCCACTTGTACTTGAGAAATTTTGAGAGTTTTGGCTATAATTTTCAGAATGATAAAGGGCTAGGGCATAGGGTTGTATTTATAGTGTGGAATTAGGGTTTTGGAATTAAAAGGGTAAATTAAAATGCATTAAAATTTGGTTTAAAAGTGAAATTAAAAGTCTCTGTTTGATTGCAGAGAAATCAAACAGTGCAGAGGAGTTAGAGGTAGGGGAAAGGTTGTGTGTGCAAAGCCCGGGCCTCATTGGGCTCTGGGGGACCGTCAGTGCAGGCAAAACTTCTCTTTCTGCCGGTCGATTTGGTGAGGTGGGCCGGTGGATTGATACCACGTGTTCACGCCAATATTAACTCCCTTTTGCATGTGTTTGATTTCTTCAGACTTTTCATTTTTATGTGCATTGCACGTATAAACTTTTGGGTTTCCAAAAAGTTTTAAAAAATAAATCAGAAAAAATAATGTGTCTGATGGGATTCGAACACAGGAGCTATGTCACAGCAGTGTAGAGGCTTTACCAGTGAGCTACAAGTTGTTTCTTGTCGTTCTTTAGCAAAAGTAACTTATAACTCGTACACAGGCTGTGATACACTCTTTTGTACATTAAAAAGAAAAATTTTGTACAGTGATTTCAGAGTTGTTACATTCTACTCTCCTTATAAAAAATTTCGTTCTTGAAATTTATACAAGGAAGTTGTAACAGATTCAAGAAAAATTTGATTAAAACAGCGGTAAAGGAACTATTGATATTGTACCGAAGGTGCATGAGCATGTTTAGGTAGATGAAAGAATTTGGAAAAGGCTGAAAAAGATGGAAGGAGATTTACCAGGATTATCTTGACCTATGGATTTGGCTTCTACGGCCGCCAAAGTGAAAGCCTGATGTCTCTGCACATTTCTCTGTGCATGCCGGTACATCGATGGCTGACATGGTAAAGATGGTCCAGGTGGAGGTGGTGCAGGAAGAGCTAACCGAGTAGGTGGAGCTTGAATAGCCGGTCTAGCTATGGAAATTGGGCCAGTTCGATTGTATGGGAAGTTCTTATAGTGTGTGAGGATGATCCACATATCAGACAAAGACAATTTGCTCAATGGCAATTCTTGACTTGATGTCCGGTTCTCTTACAATAAATACAGAAATTGGGCCCACGGAAAATGATCCTCCTGGCTTCATAGCTGGCGCTGGGAGAGCTGGCCTAGGAGAGGTTCCTCCAGTAATTTGATGGGCTGGACGTTTCATACCGACCGACTGTGGCCTTCCCTTCTTCTTAATGACAACTTCATAGCGACGGGCTGACTTCAAAACTGCTTCATGTGTTAGGTATTCCCCCGTTGCTAGGGCGGATTGAATCTAAGGGTCTAATACTTACTGGAAATGCTTGGATCTAATTTCTGTAGTAGGAATTAGATGGGCGGTGAATCTGCTGAGCATGGTGAATTCAGCATCATACTCGTCCACTGACTTATCCCACATGCATCCTTGTTGCAGGTGTATAAACTTCTATTCCATCTCGAAGTGTACGGTTTTCGGAAAGTGCTTGGCATAAAAAAGATCACGAAAAATCTTCCACTCTATTAGCTGCTCAAGACGGCTCTCCTCGGCCTTTCACCAGATTCTGGCATTGTCAGTAAGCTAGAGTTTTGTCATTCTGACCCAAGCCACTTCTGGGAGTTAAGTTGCGGCTAGTTGATCTTCTATACTCTGAGACCATTTCTCGGCCTCAAGCGGTTTCTCCTTCACTGAGAAGTTCTTCGGGTGTAACGCTCGAAATTGTTTCACTCCCGGTGCTTCTGCTTTAGAGCGTATAAAACTCTGTTGAAAGAGAGTAGTCTGCTCCTGCAAAATCGTGTTTTGAGCCTGCTGACCCTCAAGTAGGCTTTTGATAGCCTCCACAAGCATCGTCTGTTCTGTGAGTGGAGCGGCTACGGTAGGTGGAGGTGGTAGAACGGTAAGAATAGGTTGCGGTGGTGTACTTCCATCGTTGGTACTAGGGTTGCTAGGAGAATCCATCATATTAGATGGAGAATAAAAATTATGATAGATTCAACGGAAATTGAATTGCAAGGAATGAATAGTTGTTGAATCTCATATTTCTTGTTATATATTGCTTATGACTTCACGCAGAACGGACCTGTATGGGCCGCCAACAAAACCTGTCATACCTCGCTTCCCAGTAGACGGAAACGGTGACGTGGCAAGCCCGCGACGTATTTATTTCGAGAAATTCATTTCCCGGAATAAATACGCTAAGCGTAAAAGAAACAATATAAAAATGATAAGGAGATTAACACGAGATCTATAATTCAACAACTTTATTTACAATTCAACTTGATTCATTTTCAATACATGATCCCAACTGAAAGAAAATACAAGAATGGAAATGCCTAAACAGATGGCATACATAAACTGAGAAAAAGATAACTGGTCTAGGCCTGAGTCGCGATCTGATCGTGCTCCTCCTCTGAGATGTCTACATCCTCAGTCTCCACAATATCTGACGAACATTCCAAGAAAAAAAAAGTGGGTGGAATACCCGTCAGTGAACTTTCGCTCGGTAAGTCCCCAAGAAAAGAAGTGAAATATAAAATGTAATGATAAAGAGAAATTGTATATCATGAACAATTGATTATGAAGTATGATGTGTCGGTATGTCGTTTAATGTAAACATGGCAAGTTTATTTAGCATGAAGTTATTTATATCATGGTAACTAACATGAGCAGAGTATAATATGGCCGTGTAGTGTAGGTATAGTGAATATGAAGTGAATGTAAGTGTCTTGACGGTCTCTACTTAGGTATACTAATTTAACGTAAGTTTAAGGGTGAATATCAACTAATCTCAAGAGTGTTCTCGAACCCAACAGGCTGTAATCCATGGGTCGGGAACTACGAACCCGAATTAAGTATTAGTAACGTGACTTCAACCTAGTGTTGAAGTATTCCAAACTCAACAGGCTGTAATCCAGGAGAAAGGAAACACGTACCCTCATGATAGCTTGCTTGTATTAGTAGACATGGATTCATAATCTAGTGGGACTCCTAAAATTTCATTGGATTCACGCATGAACTATCCCGACACCCCGAGTATGCTAAGTTACAGTAAAAATTTCGAGTCTTGCCCGAATCCATGAATACATCAAGTTGCAAGATTGAGTTCATGTATATATCAAGTATTCATGTCAAGTGTTCATGTATTCATGTCAAGTTGTATTCATGGTTCGAGTCAAGTCATAGTGTTCAAATATTCATGTTTTACTTTAGTCAAGTTCAAGCGTTCCGATTCATGATCAACGGTCAAGTATACTTGTTTGGGTTCGATATTGATTTCGTGTGTTCAAGTTCATAATCAAGTATCCCTGTTTGCTTTTGATGTTTGAATTCAACTATTCATGATCAAGTTTTCGTGTTTGGTTTTAGATTCAGATTTGAGTTTGGATTCATACTTGAGTTCGACTCAGACACTTGTAAACTAATTTAGATCCTGAATTAGGTTCGGGAGTCATCAGTAACTGCTGCACATGGACGACAGGATTTGTGTTTTTTTCCAACACAGTTACTATTGATAACACCGTTAAGTTTTCTCCCTTAAAAAGGCAAGAACTCACTTTCTCCGGCTCTCTGGGGCTCAAGAGAATTGATCCCGCTTAAAACTATATTTACTAAAGTCCTTAAGTGTTGTTTTATATAACTCGAGGGGTTTTATGAAAATATTTTTAATATAATTAAAAATAAACCTCGAGAAGCTATTTATATTATTTAGGCTTTTCATGGATATAAATTTAAAGGATTTGAGGTATTTTAGTGATAAATACATAGCTTGGATAGTTCATGGTATTTTGTTGTAAAAGCTTGTCTCTTGTTGTTATCTTGAGGGTACTTTGGTGAAACTTGGAATTCTTTAATCTTTAGAAAAAATGTAATTTTATTATATTTTGAAAATATATGGATTGGTAATATTTATATAATTATTAATTTTTTATTTAAGTAGAAAATTGCGTTTTTCTTATAAACCGTATTTAAAACCTTTCGAGACCGAATGCTCTGTGAGGATGTCTGCATCTCGATCTAATATTCTAAGAATGTGCGATAATCCACACCATCCAATAGCGTGTTCCCTAAAGAGAGTTGTATAGGCATATTTGCAAATGAGTTAAAAATACAAATTAAAAGAAAACCGGTTTTATAGTAAATGGTATTTTAATGTAATATTGTAATCGTAACGAAGATACGTTCGAAGAGTATCGTGCTATGGATCCATGTGTGTATGTGAGAGGTAGGTCGTTACCTCGTGAATTTTCCTAAAAATATGTTTAAGCAAAACAAATAAAAATGATATATACAAACTTCATGGCATTTTAATGTAAATGTTAAGTTAAAGTTATCTTGCATGATATTTTTGATTAAAAGTTGGTTCTAAATATTAGTTTTATGATTACAAATATGGTGTAAGAATATAGATGAAAAATATGTAAGAAAAAATGAACTTTTTACGGTTTAGAAGAAGATGTCGGTATTAACTCCACTTCCGACATATATTTTGAAAAGAAATTTTCCAAGAAGAAGAAGAGGGATTGGGAGGGACATACAAGCTAGTTAGGTTAAGAGAAGGTAGAAGAAGAGGGGGTTGTCGTCATGGCGCCGCGGGATCGCTGGAATTTGCTTTGATCATCGCCGAAACTTGATCGCTTGCTAACTCCTATTCTATTCCACTTGTACTTGAGAAATTTTAAGAGTTTTGGCTATAATTTTCAGAATGATAAAGGGTTGGAGCATGAGGTAGTATTTATAGTGTGGAATTAGGGTTTTGGAATTAAAAAGGGTGAATTAAAATGCATTAAAATTTGGTTTAAAGGTGAAACTAAAAATCTCTATTTGATTGCAACAATCAAACAGTGCAGAGGAGTTAGGGGTAGGGGAAGGGTCATTTGTGCAAAGCCCCGGCCTTATTGGGCTCGAGGAGACCGTCGGTGCCGGCCAAACTTCTCTTTCTGCCGGTCGATTTGGTGAGGGGGCTGGTGGATTGATGCCACTTGTTCACGCTTGTATTAACTCCCTTTTGCACATGTTTGATTTCTTCAGACTTTTCATTTTTATGTGCATTGCACGTGTAGACGTTGGGCTTCCAAAAAGTTTTAAAAAATAAATCAGAAAAAATAATGTGTCTGATGAGATTCGCATACTGGGGTTATATCACAGCAGTGTAGAGGCTTTTCCTGTGAGCTACAAGTTGTTTCTTGCTGTTCTTTAGAAAACGTAACTTATAACTCGTACACAGGCTGTGATACACTCTTCTGTACATTAAAAAGAAAAATTTTGTACAGTGATATCAGAGTTGTTACAAATTATGGTGATAACCACTTGTTATATTTTAGTACTCCTTTTCTTTTCTTCTTCATTTCATATTTTATTTGGTTCTTCCTTCTTTCTACTTCATCCTCAAAAGCTTAGCTCTTTAGAGAGAAAAAATCAGTTAACGTTGGTGTTCCCTCAAGTTTTGAAGTCTTCTAGTAACGTGAGACTATCGGTGGATAGAAGAGCCTGATGATGATACCGGCTTGTACGAGTAAGACCCTCACCCTCCTCTTTCTTTCCCTCATTTTACAGATTCCTTCCTCTTAACCTTCCTTTTGTTAAATCTCCTTTCTTTTACCATGTCTCTACTTGCATATACTTTGGTAATCCCCAAGTTTAAATAACATATTTAAAATAAATTAATTAGTCTCATACACAAAGATGATATGTTGCCTACATGCTTGATAATGTGTTAAGTGATTGTTACGATTTTTCTTGTACATGTTTATGGTAAATGGTAATATTATTAGTTTATGTGAATGAATGAATCATATCACTCTATATTGCATGTCGTCTCAATGAACCCGATCTTTTATTTTTTTTTAAAAATGAAGTTGCAAATAAATACCATAATTTTGTTATTCACACATACGACCTTAAAATACCCTTATATTCAAAATAAATTCTAGAAAATCAATCTTGACTTCTGGACATTCTAGGAACATTAGGATAAATATTAGATAGAATTTCATATCTAAAGTTAAAATTTCAGATTTGATCGAATAACGGTTTAGGAGTTACGTAGTTTTTATTCACTATTTTTAAAAACCAGAAAACTGCTTTTAAAGGCTTTGTTCGAGAGGCCATAACTCTGTCATCAGTGATCCAAATTAAACATTTTCAAATGTTTTGGACATCTAGAACGAAATATGTAGAATTTTTTAGTTATATAGATTTCCTGAAAATCAATGTAAATTATAGAAAACCGAGTTACAAAATTAAGCGATGAATCTGGACAGAAACTGCTATGATTTGCACACTGTTTTTAAATAGGACATAACTCGAACTACCGATATCCGTTCGTGACAAACTTTAGATTTGTGGATGTATAATTGATAGACCTAGAACTTTACTATATGCTCGGTGACCCAGAAATGCATAGAATGGCCCGATAGATGCCCGACAATACATCCAATAATTGCTGTCCAAAAATCAGAATTTCTGTTTTAAACCCGACATTAAAATGACCATAATTAGAGCTTAAGGAATCCAAATCGCACCGAACATAGTTGTTGGATTTTCATTCTCATGGCTTATTCTTGTCCTTTTTATATTTCTTATAAACACTTAGCGTATTTGTTTCGAGAAAGGAACTTCCCGGAATAAATACGTCGCAAGCTTGTCATTTACCCGTTACCGCTCTTTTAGGAAGCTGGGTGTGACGGTTGCTGAAGAGATTGAAGTCGATGAAAGAGTGGCCAGAGATCTCACAGCCAAAGATCCATCCAAGAAAATTAAGGTTGACTATAATGTCTTGGCCTACCTAAAGAAGTTGCCGTCACATGTGAGCATATACGATGCTCTGCTCCTATAGAAAGAATTGCCAGAATTCTTAATCAAGACTTTACACAAGTCCAACCAGTTTAAAGCGTTCTTTGCTGAGGAGGAAATGAAGAATGAATTGGCGAAATTCTATACCGCCGACATCACCTTCGGCGAAGAAGACATTTTGTTAGGGACGTTTAAGCATAACCGACTTCTCTATGAGGCTGGATATTGCGATGATGTGAAGATAGAGAAGATCCTTGTTGATAATGGGTCCTCGGTTAATCTGCTCAACGTAAAGGTGCTCAAGCAGTTGTCCATGGATGCTAGATATCTCAGCAGAGATAAGATCACAATCTCTGAATTTAACTCACAGTCTACACAAACTTGTAGGTCCGTCGTTCTGAATCTTCGGTTCGGACAAATTGTCACTGACGTTAAGTTTCACGTCATTGACGCAAAAACTTGCTACAAAGCTCTACTCGGTAGGCCTTGGCTGCACGAGTACAATGTCATTCCCTCTACGCAGCATCAATGCATGAAATACTTTAAGGATGACAAAGAGTACATTATAAGGGAAGAGTTCAATCACTTTTCGGTGAACGAGGTACACAAGTATGAAGATGCGAAGAACTTCCTCTCTGGCTTTGAAGATACCGAAAGAGGCAGCAAACCAGAGTTGAAAGTGAAAAGCAAGTCGAAGCAGGATGACACTATCTCGGTCTTTAGAAATGATTACGAAGGAGAAGAAAAAGAAACAGTATTCTCAGGTCTACCCCAATTAAAGAATGATGGGCAAAAATGAGCGGCTTATGTTCTTGTCTTTGGTAGTGATTCAGAGGAGGATGTGGAAGCAATATTCTCCACTCACCCTTTAGTAAGAGCCCTCAATGAAGCAAATCGAACCTTGCATGTCATAATGGCTCTACCTCAACATTGCAAAGAGCTTGACTCTCTCAACACCTATAATGTAGAAGAGTTGGTGACTTTTTATGTGTCTCCCAGACATAGGGGTGAAAAAACAATTCTTTTCTATAAATCTGAAGTGACTAAAGTAGAGAAGGAAATTTGGCATGGACGCAACCCAAATCTGGAAAGGTTGCAGCCCATCTGCATGCCGGGGTACTTCAAGAAGGGTTTGAAGAATTTCTTGAGGCGTCAAAGGGTGCCTTTCGATCAAATTGTTCGGGAAGCCCAATTCTACAAAAGAATCTGGGAAGTGCCTGTGGCTCACAAAGTCAAGCGCAATAGGAAGATCAATACTACTTGCCTAGAATCTTCAGTCCAAGAAGCGTGAGCGAACACATACCTGCCACGCAATAAGTTTCTTGAATGAGGGGGAAATGAAGATATGCCCTAGCTTTTTGAATGCCTCACAAATAAAGACGAGAAAATCTCAGATTTGCCGCCGGCACCAAAAGAGCTAAAAGATGGAATTCATACCATGGTAGACAACCTAAAGAATATATACTTGGGAACGAAAGGCGATTCGAGACCTACGTTTGTCAGTGAGTTGTTGTCCGATGAACAGATAGCTACCTTGAAGAAAGTACCATGGAATATCGAGACTGTTTCGCCTGGAACTATTTTGAGATGCCTGGACTTGATCCAGATATAGCAGTGCATAAGCAGGCTATAATGCTAGGGGTGAGGCCCGTTAAACAAACTCCAAGGAGGATGCGGCTCAAACCCGAGATGAGTATCAATGCCGAAGTCAAGAAGTTAATAGACTCTGGTTTTATCCATGAATTGCAGAATCCCGACTGGATTGCCAACATCGCCCCCGTGATGAAAAAGAACAGGATAGTTCGGCTATGCATGGACTTTCAGGATCTAAACAAGGCATGCCCAAAATACGACTTCCCGGTGTCAGTCACCGGGCTCATGACTGACAACACCTCTACTCACGAGGTCTTCTCTTTCATGGAAGGATCTTCCGTATACAATCAAATAAAGATGGATCCTGAAGATCAAAAGCATACAGCCTTTTGCACACCGTTAGGCGTATTCTGTTACAAGGTGATGCCCTTCGGATTAAAGCATGCCGGAGCAGATTACCAAAGAGTGATGACCAAGATCTTCAACGACTTGATCCATGGAATCGTTGAATGCTATATAGACGATCTCGTAGTCAAAAGCAAGTCTCATGACGACCACTGGGGATATCTTAAAATCTTCCTCGAGCGTCTCCGAAAGTTCAGCTTGAAGATGAACCTACTAAAATGCGCCTTTGGGGTCTCCTCCGGCAAATTCCTAGGATTCATAATTCGCCACAGAGGGACTGAAATCGATCCCTCCAAAATCAGGGTAATTAAAGAAATGCCCCCGCCAAGAAGCCTCAAGTAATTGCAATCACTTCAAGGAAAACCTGCCTATATCCGATGGTTTATTACCAACTTATCCAACAAATGTCATCCGTTCTCCCATCGTATGAAGAAAGAAACTCCCTTCATACGGGAACAAAAATGCCAAAAGGTATTGGAGGAAATCAAGTAATACCTACAGAATATGCCGGTGTCAGCTGCCCCAGTCTCAGGGAGACCCCTCATCTTATATACGACAGCCCTCGACAATTCTCTAGACACACTATAGGCACAAGAGAACGAGCAAGGTAAAGAAAGAGCCATGTACTACCTAAGTCGAGTTCTGCTGTGGACAGAAAGAAACTACTCCCCCATCGAGAAACATTGCTTAGCGCCGATCTTGACATTCACGAAGCTCAGACACTATGCCTTAACGTATGAAGTTCACCTTATATTGAAGGTGGACCCCCTCAAGTACTTGATGACAAGGGCTATATTGAAGAGAAGGCTTGCTAAATGGACTCTTCTGTTAATTAAATTCACAAACGTTTATCGGCCGCTCAAAGCGATAAAAGGACAGGCCATTGCCGATTTCCTCGTTGAGCATCCCATCTTAGATGATTCCCCGCTGAATTGTGAGTTGCTAGACAAACATGCGTTCAACAAAGTCACCAAGGAAAAAGGAAAGGCAGAAAAGCCCCAATGGGAGCTCTACTTTGATGGGGGATCATCAATGAAGGTGCGGAAGAAAGGTACTTCGATAATCAAAGCAGGAGTGGATCTTATCTTCGTAACTCCGCAAGGCGGGATACTCCGCTATGCTATCTCTTTGATGGAACCGAGAACCAACAATGAGGCGGAGTATGAAGCCCTCATAGCCGGTCTCGAAATTGCGATCGATATGGGTATCAAGTGTCACGCCCCGCTTTCTAAAATACGGAAAGCGAGAGATGACTAGGCCAGCCATACTCCCACGGTCAGGAAATAATACGTTTACATGGTAGTCAGTAAACACAGTACTAGAGTAAAGGAAAATCACAGTTCACAACTTTTTTACATTAAAATAACAAAGTTCAGGATACATTTATTTGCATGAAAGAAATAATTAACCAAAGAAATAACAACGTTCTTTTAGCAAAAAAAGTGATGGTGCTGATGTCGCGGTTTAGACCTCCGCAATCTCGAATGGCAGGTCCTTCTCCTGAGCTGGGTCCACTCCGTCCTCTGAAACACGCACACTCAGGTCGTCAGGACGATATGTATAGCAATAAATATATAATGTGTGTACAAAGTTGTTAAACGTGAAGTGCATGGCAGAATACAGTAGCATGAGAATAAGAAATATAAAGTGAAATGAACTATGCATTATATGCGTCATGTTGGCAAACTAGGCAATGTGTATGTCACTGCTTATCAGTCACTAATTCAATGAAATCAATTGGTGAAAATGATGCTCATGTTTAACAAGGATCTCGTGCATGTCCGAGACTACGGTCCACTGTTGGCCGGGACATAACTCTGCAGCCGTGCCGCTACGCCCACGACCTAATGTATATATATGTACATATCACTAATATCGAATGATCATCCTCTAAGTCACTGTACGAGTTCAATTCCACCTTGATTTCCCCAATTCCCCAGGTTACAATAACTACAAGTATATGATTAATTGTATACAAGCACGCGCCAATTCACAGTCTTACTCACTTCCACTGCACTGTTCACTTCCACTAATCAATCACTTACCACTAGCGTACTTAATAAAAATAATCCAATAACACTCATGTTCGATAATGCAAGGTCCATTATAAGACATTATGAACGTTCTCTATCACTAAAGGTATCACGGTCGGGTAAAATATAAGAATGATGCGACATAGCAAGTCATATGCGTTATAAAACACCATGCACCCTATGATTTCAGAAAAATGTATTAATCTACACGACTGTATTTAGACAAAATTTTAAAAAAGAGGTAAAAGTAAACTCCAACAGCGATCTAACAAAATTGGTTCGATATCAAACGGGTTTCAGGTTTGCGAGATGCGGTTGTTTCATTCTAAGTTTTCATCGCTGAAATTTCAGTTCCTGAACTGAAAGTCCAATTCGCGACACACTTTTCACCTTATTGGGATCACAATTAGGCAAAGTCTCAGTTGAGTGAAATTTATATCTTTTAATTAAATTTCCAACGCACTAGACGGATCGACATATCCGCTGTTTGCTGGGAGATACGTTCTGTTCAAGGTCAGAACATCCGTTCTGTCCCTGCTTGGGACTACGTACACTTCGACAGTTTAAATTGCAATTAAAATACCAAACGGTAGTAAAATTAAACGAAACCAAAATCAATAGTTAGCTAACAGGATTATACTTACAATGGTATAGGGTTATGCATAATTCCATGTTCTTACAGCGCTACACATTCATTTAAAGTCAGGCATCGTCATGGAATGCTGCTCTGGACTGCAGTCTAGAGCCGCATTCCTAGTAAATTCTTGTTACTTTTATCTATCAGTATTGAGGAATAAACCATAGAGGGTTCTATATTATCGAGTCTTCTTCGATATGAGCTATTGAACATTACATTCTGAAATGTATCTAATTTAATATCAATTTAACACTACGACATGTACAGTAAAACCCAAATTTGGCGTCGCCTCTTTGGGGCGATATTCTCAACATCATAAACTTAAATCACTACACAATAGTTATCAACAGTAACGGAATTCAACGTTCCCAAAACATAGGCATGTTAAATTGGATTTTCATTCAGTTAACCTATCGAACATCTAGGTAAACGTTCGGTTATCGATCGTAAATCCCGTTTCATTTAGCCAAACTAAATTAGATAATGACCATATGACTCCTACATGATACCAAACATAGTAATAAGCCATAGTTAGGCTCCAAGCAATAAGACGGTACTATAGTTCACTACAAAATTTTAATAAAAATGACTTATCTAATTATATATATGTGTGTGTGTGTGTGTCCAGTTGTTGTAACTATCACGGCTAAAGTTTGTACTAGCATGATAAAAAAATGAACGTTTCACTTGCATTCGGTCGCTGATATAGAAGCGACATCACGTGCAGGATTCGTCTCGATACACGAGATGAATAGATGCGGGACACGGTGCATGGTGACTTGGTACTGGATGCGGTGGCGACGCGGGCATGATTCGGTAGTAGGCATGGTGATGATGCGGACGTGACACCGTACTGTGCACGGTGATGACGCGGGCGTGATACGGTACTGGGCACGGTGATGCACTGGACCCGGGCAAGGGGTGGCACGGTGGCGATACGGCACTAAGCATGGTGTGTGCACTGGACCGGGGCACGGGTGGCACGAAGACGACACGGCACAGAGCACGGTGTGTGCACTGGACCAGGGCATAGGTGGCATGGAGGCGACACGAGCCTGGCACAGCAGGAGCACGGACACGAGCACTGCATGTTCCAGCTACGACTGCAGCAACTTGGCTTGGCTATAGGCGGTGGACTTGGCCGTGTCTGGAGCGGCAACGGTGCTTAGGCAATGGGCGTCGGCTGTGGGTTGCAGAGGAGGTGAAGGGGTTGCATAGCTTGGTCGTTGAGGCAGGGTCGACGGCGAATGGCGGTGGAGGTGATGGCGGTGGTGGAGCTTGGAGTGAGATATAGAGGGGGGTTTTCGATTATGAGAATAGGAGATTGAGAGAGAGGAGCCATTAAGATATGGAGGGGTTGCTGGGTTTGAGCACGGATCTCGAGGGAGGAACGGGTTACGTGGGGATGTGGGGGCGAGCGGGTCGTGGGGGTGAGGCAGTGAAAGAGGAAAGGGTCCCCCTTTTTTTGAAACGGTGATGGAAGCAGAAGGGAGAGAGCAGTTGAGAGAGAGGAGGAGGAAGTGAGGATTTGGAGGAGGGAATCTCAGGGAGATCATTAGCGAGCTGGGAGCGGCGTTGACGAGGGCTGGGTCGGGGTCGAGCGTGAGAAAGGGGAGTCATTAGGATTGAGGCGGGAAAATGAGAAAGGAGGAGGAGGAGAAGAAGAGGGGGTGGGGAACTGGTCGGGTTAGGTTATAGATTAGGAAAAAAATAATAAATAAATAAATTTAAAATATGAAAATGCAGGGAAAATTTTTGGGGAAAATATTGGAAAAATATATACGAGGAACTGGGGATTTACATCAAGAATATTCTCATATGGAGATTCTCAATTGATCGTCAGCCAAGTCAACGACGATTATAAAACATGCAAGTCAGAACTGATAAGTTATGGCGAAAAGGTGCGAAAGATTCTAACGCAGATTCCATCATATACGTTGGAGAGCGTGCCGCGAGTGGAAAATAGCAGAGCAGACGCGTTAGCCAAATTGGCCAAAGAACTTACAGATGAAGATCTTGATGACGTAAGAATTATTGTCCACATTCGCAAGATCCTAGCGTCAGTAGAGATACCTTCGGAACCTCCCACGGAAGCAGATGAAGAAATGGTCCTCCAAGTAAAGGAAGAAGAACAAGACTGGCGAGAAGTCTTCATCGGCTACTTCAAGTCCTAAAGGTGCCTGAAGATGTATCGCAAAGACACCGGCTCATAAAACGAGCTTTGTCATTCTCTTTTATCGATGGAACTTTATACAAAAAGTTCCTTTGATAATATACGGCTAAGATGCCTGGGATCGAAAGAAGCCAAAAAGGTCGTCCAAGAAATTCACGACGGACTTTGTGATGGAAGTCATGCACCCTTATATGGATTTTTAAACATAGTGGAATTGTAATTTTGAAAAAACAAGAGAGCAAAAACATCCAACACCTAGAAATACAAGTAAATACATGAACTTGCACACTACAAGAGCACTACAACTAAGAGTTAAGTGATTACAACCTTTGAAACATGTTTGACTGAGCTTGAAAGGAAGTAGTGGGCTCATTGAACTCTTGCTAGGCACCTAGGTGAGAGAACAAGCTTGGATGTTGATCTTGCTTTGCCTAAGATGATCTACTTGAGAGTTTTCTCCAATCTAGGCTTTAGCTTCACTAGATGCAACAACTAGGGTCCTTGTCTTGCTAGGACTTGAATTCTAAAGATGTAGTTGTGTCTTGCTTTGAATTTCTATCTCCTTTTCACCCTTTGGTCTTAACACATGAGTGGATGCAGAAGAAAGAGAGGAGAGAGAAATGATATGAGAGAATGAGAAGATATTTTCAACCATCCAACAAATAAAAACCTTTCTTTTTTTCAACAATAAAACATATGTCGATCCTCTCAATCATTCTTGTCTCCATGACTCATTTCTAATTCTTTTTGAATAAAATAATTAAGAAATGATTCACCTCCTTCTAGATGTCATAATATATATAATATATATTATACATTACTGTATTTGTATCGCATACAAATACGCGTATTCACATCAAAATACTAATAACAATTTAGATAGAAATAAAAGCAAACATAATACTAGAATATATATATAATATTATTAAATCAATACTTGATTTAATAACCCAGTTTAAATATAAGCCGGCTAGTATTATCAAACGCCCAATTAAAGTTTGTGTATCCAATACACGTATTTAATTGGACTCCTGCACGTATCACCATATGTACTCTACATCGTTTTGCATGAGCCGGGAAACACTCTGTGTAGGACTCTAAAGACTCGACAATACGCTGGCAGTGAATTACCGGATCAGATCCATAACCCATAAGCACGTTAGTGGCACTGGATGTATGTAACGGCTTCACAGGTATCTGTCGAAAAGTAGATCGACAAGCAAGCTCATCTGAACCCCTATGAGACTATGAGTGATATTCACCGTACAGTCAGGTCTTTTCGTTTTAGAGTGTCGCATACCGAGTCTAGGGGGTGGAAACCGTCAGATCCCTGGTAACCTGATAAGTCGTGTCGATGTAAAGCTCATCACCAATCGAGAAACTACTGATCGCCCTATCAATAAATCTCATCTGCCTTGGCCAAGGTGTTATGGTGATGGCCAACTGTGCACTGCGCAACATCAAATCCCTATACCGGGAGAGACGATCTCTTCTATCGCTCACTGCCTCCATGTACTTCGGGACTGTTCCTAACTAATACCTGTTTGCAAGACTCTTTAAAACCGTGGTAGGGTAATAATTTAAGTACAGTGGGAACACACATGAGACAAATGACGATGTAAGGTCAACAGATTACCCTGTACTCATGTCACCAGAGACTGCTATCTGACAATAGGTATAATACCATATATTAGTTCTCGGTGAGTCCTTCCAGTGTAACTCATAACCTAGTGATCACATGTATACAATCTTTGGTGCCGTACACTAATGGCTATGGGACTGGCCATCTCCTCTTTCGGGGATAAGAAACATATACACTAGTCTACTCTGAAATATTGATACGCAGTCTTGATACTCTTACGACTAGGGATATTTAAGGATATGCTTATAGACTATCCAACCCCCAAAAGTATGATCGCCATCATAGTGCTGGTAGTCAAGCAAAGATCTTATTGGTTTTATCAATATGTATTAGCGATACATAATAACAAGTAAAATATATATACATGTTAAGATAAAGATAAACCAAATAGCATACTATCATATCGAGCAAGACTGTCATGTACATATATATCCCCAGCATCCAATACAATAATGGCCTCTAGGGCATACATATCCAACACTTTAAGGATCTTATCAAGCTGGTCCAAAGATAAAGTTGAAGATCAAAAGAATGGGCCACTACTGGCCCATGATGGTTCAAGACCGCATCGAATATGCAAAATAGTGCTACTCATGCCAAATACACAGGGATTTCATTCATCAGCATCCAAATCTGCTGCATCTGATAGCCAGCTGGCCTTTCGAGATGTGGGGGACAAATATAGTTGGCCCTATTGAACCACCGTCATCCAAAAGGCATAGGTTCATCCTGGCCACCACCGATTACTTCTCTAAATCGGCGAAGCGGTACCTATGAGAGGATTGAAGACAGAAAACATCTTACACTTCTTCAAAACTCATGTAATCTTTCGGTTCAGAGTTCCATGGCGAATAGTCTCAAAAAATGGGCCCGCATATAGAAGCCATAAGATCAGCCACTTTGCGCAATAGCACAAGATAGATTGGAGACACTCTTCTGTCTATAATCCCCGAGTCAACGGTCTAGCTGAAACTTTCAATAAGACCTTAACCAAGCTCATAATGAAAATTGTGTCCAAGAATAAAAAGGATTGGCACGAAAGACTGCATGAAACTCTATGGGTCTACCAAACAACGTTCAAGACGGCTACAAAGACGACCCCCTGCACCTTAGTGTTCGACACTGAAGCAGTGCTCCCACTGGAGATTGAACTTCTATCATTGCGAATGGCGGTCCAATACGAGCTCACGGAGGAGGAAAATGCCGATCTTCAGCTCTAAGTACTCGTCGCTCTCTATGAAACCCGTCTTGCAGCACAACAAAGTCTGGAAGCTCATCGGGCAAAGATGGAAAAAGCATATGAAAGGATAACCAGATCAAGAACATTTCGCAAATGCGGGCTCATTCTGGTTGTCAAAAGACCGGTGATCCCTAACCGTGCAAAGTGAGGGAAGTCTGAGTCAAACTATGAAGGCCCGTACATCATCGACAAAGTCTACTAAGGTGGAGCCTACGTGCTTGTTTCCTCCAATCAGAGCAAATCTCTGTTCAAATTTTGAAATTTGAAATGAAGCAGTGCTTTATAAAAGCGCTAGCGCCAAGAGTGCCAGCAGAGTCAAAAACTCTGACACAGCGCTCATGTGAAAAGCACGAGAGCGCTCGCGCCAAGAGCGCCAGCGCTGAGAGTCAAAGACTTTGAGGCAGCGCTCTCGTACTTTGCACGAGAGCGCTAGCGTCAAGTGCGCTAGCGCTAAGAGTCAAAGACTCTGAAGCAGCGCTCACATGCAAAGCACGAGAGTGCCAGCGCCAAGTGTGCCAGCGCTAAGAGTCAAAGACTTTGAGGAAGTGCTCAAGTGCAAGGCACGAGAGCGCCAAGCGCTAGAACTAGATGTTCTCCACTGTTGGATCAAAAATCCAACGGAGATGATAAATTATCAAATTACCAGAATAAAATTCTGTTAAGGAAATACTCCTCAGAATCTTTCCTAACAAGAAAGATTGTGCTCTGTAAATCAGAGCACCGTTGGATCAAAGATCCAATGGTGATTAAAAATCACCAAGATACAGAGTAATCTCTGTATGGGAAAATGATTTCCCAATCTTGTTAATAACAAGAAAGATGTCTTCTGTAAAACAGAAGCCCTAGGATCAAAGATCCAATAGTGGGGAAACATCCCCAAATCAATCAGAGAAAGATTGCCTTAACTGATCAGCCTCCACTATATAAAGGCCCCAAGACTTCAAGTCTTACACAGAGGAACCTCCCATAAACTTTGAGAAATTTCAAAGAGAAGAGCAAGCTCTCGGAAGAAGAATTTCTTCAGGGCAAATAAAATAAAGAGATCGAAGTATCTTATCAAGAAAGAAGAAGAACTTAGTTCTTTTTCTAGATCATAGATCTACAAAGACAGAAGTCTTTCATAAAAAAAGAGATCGGAATATCTCATCATAAAAAGGGAGGGAGAAGAACTTAGTTGTCCTTAGATCACAGATCTATAAAACAAAATTTTTACAAAAAACAGAAGAGATCATAGCATCTCCTATAAAATAAGAACTTTGTTCTTAGATCCACGAGACAAAGTCTCTTATAAACGAGAACTTAGTTCTCAGGGCACAGAATTGATAAAGAGCGCTCTGCATCCAAATCTGGCGATCAGCGCCAAGCGCGCCACGTGCTCCTCACGTGTGCGCTACTTCATAATAAGCGCATTAACGCTCCAAATCTAGCGCTCAGCGCCAAGCGCGCCACGTGCTTCTCACGTGTGCGCTATTTCACAAAGAGCACTCTGCACTCATTGACTGGCGCTCAGCGCTAAGAATGCCACGTGCTCCTCACTTGTGCGCTATTTCATAGGAAGTGCCTTAGCGCTCTGAGTCTGGCGCTCAGCGCCAAACGTACTACGTGCTCTGAGGGAACATAAACTGTTCTTTAAATAAAGCCCCAGAGCTATAATGAGGGCTTAACACTCAAGAAAAGACAAAAAGGGTGTCAGAACCCAAACCAATGCTCAGCATTGTTAAATAAAAAAGGACTGAGCCTAATTAAATGTTCAACATTTTGACTGAGTGGGCCGAGCCCAAGTTGGCCATATGTCCCTTATTCAGATTAATTGAGCCCATATGCTCATAAATCTTTTTAATCGATCTTAGTCCCAAACATGACTACAGATCTCCCAACCAACAATGGTTCAAGGGTACATCTCTCCAATCCTCTGATATGTGTCGTAATTCTTCAACGTCTTCAGAGAGGTAGCGGGTCCCGATAACCAGACATTTCATGGACTATGATGTCCTTAAACTTTATAGAGTATGGGGTCCTTAAACTCATGGACTATGATGTCCTTAAACTTTATGGACCGTGAGGTCCTTAAACTCATAGACTATGATGTCTTTAAAATTTACAGACTATGATGTCTTTAAAATTTATAGACTATGATGTCTTTAAACTGTCACGGACTATGATGTCCTTAAACTTATGGACCGCAATGTCTCTAAACTAAAACAATAGAGCCCAAATTCTTTTTTGTTGGATCTAAATGATCCTGTTAAGTAGATCTTAGTCTAAAATTAGACTAACGTATCCTTAACAAACGTTTAAGTTTATCTTAGTCTCAAATGAGATTAACGATCCTTAAACCCAATCCAAACCCAAATCTAAGAAAATACGGATTTGGACTAATCCACGCCCTACGGGCGACAACATAAATTAGTCTCCGTATACAATCCACGTGCAACCAAAAACAAAACAATCACCCATGACACGAAGTAACCATCTGGAGAGGGAGAAAGTGGTTACCGCGATGCGGTAGCGTAATTAACTGTAGAGGCTTGCGCCTGCAGGGAAGAGCGTCCCCACAATCAAAAACCCCTCACCATGAGGGGTAATCTGACGAAATCTGCTATATTGGCCGCATCCGTCTAAACCTTCGATACATGGTGCCATAAATCAACTTGGCATCTTCTGAGAGGTGGACGGATAAAACCAAATAGCATCTACCCCCAAATTCCGGCGAGACGTTTGTCTCCCCGGTTTTCAGTGGTGAACAGATTCTGGCACGCCCGGTGGGATCTTTTCCTCTTTCAACTCCACACTTCGTGTGTCGTGTTTCGTGAACGAATCGTGGTTCGCTATGGTTGCCCCTGGATTCAAAGTACTAAGTTTTGGTGTCTTGCTCCGTACAGAAAACAGAAGATCAATGGCTTTCAACTGCAACAACTCCCACTCTGTCCTCGCTGGAGGAGTGACTTATGGGCCACTAGCGGCCTCCGTTTTCACGATGCCAGTGGAATAGGTGACGCAAGCCACCACTGGGCTATTCTTTGGGACCATGCTCCCACCAATGAGCTTCAACGCCCTACTGCCGTCGCAAGAAGCTCCGAAGAAGTCGGTCTTTGATTGGCTTACAACAGCCACGGCCCCTCTCAACGGGTCGCCCAAATCCAACGCCTCGGTCTTTAACCGACTGGGCCAAAGCTCCAACGGGCCCATGAAAAAGCCCGCAATACCTGAGGGGGTTATCCTGAAACGGATAGCCATCCCTGCTCCAATAAATGAAGTTATCAGAGAGACTTCTCCTGCTAAGGGATCGATCTTCACTAGACTGTCCGCTCCAAATCCCGCTTCAGGCAAGATCACCAAAGTTGCTTCCCCTGCCCAAGGGTCAATCTTCGACAGGTTGGGCATTTCTTCTCAGCGGACGTCAGTTTTCAAGAGGCTGGCACCGGCGGCAACCCTTTACTAGAGCAGGGGGCATGATGAAGCTACCCCCATAGCTGAGCCAATACTGTCTGCAAGGCATGCTCGACGTCGTCACTGGCGCCGAGTGAGGAAGGCTGGGGCAATTCCCCCTCTGGATTAACTCCACCAGCTCCGATGGTGGAAATTGATGCTGCTGTTCTAACTGGGAACAGCTTTGAACCACTTACAGGGTGCGCAGGAATTCGCCGTCTGCCGTGCTGAAAAAGTCCCCTCCGCCTGCTGAAAAGATCACAAAGAAGAAGCCGGAACAGCCCCCTCAGCGGCTGTCCTCTAAAATCCATAGGGTCTGACGAAAGGTCCAAGATTCTGTGATTAATCAAGACTACTCCCGCCAACCAAAGAAAATGAAGGTTCGGCAAGAGAAGGACCACCCTGACATGCCACAGAAGGTGTTGTCTACTTGGGTGCTTGCTACAACGGCCCCCTCAACTTCGACCGCTCACAAAAGGAGAAGGCTGGAGAAGATCTTCACATCTGCGATGAACCACAAGGGCATTGAATCTAAACGCCCCAAGTATGGGGGCATGGTAGTGCATACTGTTTATATAACTTCCAGGAAAGAGGATAGCCGTATCTCCACAGGTCATCAACCACTCACGCGGTCAATAACAACAACAACAAAAGCTCTAAGAGATGTTGACAACTATAGCCGCACTCACTGGGCCAAAAGCAAATCCGGAGGCATCGTCAGAGCAGCGTCAGAAGCAGGAAACCGATGCCGAATTCCTCCAAAGAATGCTTGAGAAGAAGGACAAAGAGGCCGCGGAACAAGAGGCCAACATAAAACAAATGGCACTTTTATTCTAAGATATGGTCGAGATGATGATCCAGTCGAACCCTCTAGCCGAGGATCCTCCAATAATAATTGAAGACGACAGAAAGGAGTCAACGAACCCTCCTCCGGCCTTTTCAGCGGCCAAGGAAGAGAACATCTCCAAAGCCACCCTTGACGACTATATAGCTCAATAGATACGAGCTCACCAGGCAAATGAAGCAACTGTCCAAGTCGTCAAAACTGGGCAACCATATCCAGGATGGTACGATCAGATTAAGTACCTGCCACGATACACGATTCCTAAGTTCCACGTATATAAGGGGACCGACAATCCCCATCAGCACGTCGCTCAGTTCAGGGCTCTGTGTGGAGGTGACGCTAAGCTACTTCTTCGCCAATTTGTCGGCAGCTTGGCAGAGACGGCATTCGAATGGTATTCAGAGCTTTCCAATGACTCTGTCAAAACTTTTACGGAGATGGAACTGCTATTCACCCAGCGTTTCTCCAGCGCTAGCGAACGTACCCCAATCACGTATTGATCAATGCCAGGGTGAGGCCTGGCGAAACCTGGGTTCAATACGCCATTCGATGGTGAAATCTATGGTTAAAATGTGAACAACACATAGAAGAAACTCCTGCAGTGGGCATGTTTGTGGGAACCCTCGATCCACAGGCGACCATATCTCAATTCATGATGTTCTTCAAGCCGACTACTTTTCAGGCCTTGATTGACAAGCTGGCCTAAATGGACCAGATGGGCCACAGGCCTTCCTCTTCGAAGTCGGAGCCACGGAATGAAAAAAAGAAAAAGAAAGCGACCTTCGTCTCCAATGCTCAGCAACAGCCGACTGGTACAAAACCAGCTGATCGCCAAAGCGATAGACAGCGATTCCTCAACGAAAATTAAGACGCCCTTACTCGTTTCCGCGGGAGAAAACAAAGAGACTGTTCGAACTGGCGATACGCAACAAGCTCATCAATCTTCCGGATCCGAGACGTCCATTGCAGCCCGGTGATGTCAACAATCCCAATTATTGCCCCTATCACCGAGTAGTAGGTCATCCAATCGAAGATTGCTTCGTCTTCAAAGGCTGGATTGAGGACCAATACCAATAGGGAAAATTCGCGCTGTATGAGAATTGGAAGGTGAGCCCGCCCCAGCTATACGCTCCTAAAAAGATGGACACGCCGGGGGCATCATGCTCTTTTATAGAAGAAGCTCCATAGGAGGTCGCTCTTTCAGCCAAAACAAAACGAATGCTGAAGGATCTCCAAACATGCCCGGCGATTAGGTGGAAGAGCCTGCTGGAGCAAATGATTATTGAGGGGATGCTGAAGCCGCGCCCAACGCTGAAAGTTGGTGATGGTGGACAAAACATTCAGGCCAAGCCTCCAAGGTCTTTAAAGAAAAAGAAGAAGGCCAAGAAGCCCGTCCAACCCGACGATAGCCGTACAGGTCTGCAGAAATACATCGATGCACTGGAAGAATATAACCAGAGCGCACGGACCCCAATCACATTGGACGAATTCTTTAAGCATGTTCTTGAGAATGAAGCCAATGACGCTGATGAAGGAGACAATTCTTCAGAAGAACCTGAGGATTATGTGGCGAGTTGCCACATGACCTCTCACTCGTCAATATATGGTGAAGAAGCTCCTGATGCAGAGAAACTGGGGGCAGATCCCAAACCGGAACTCCTAGAACCGTCAGACGAGATGATTGACATGTTGCTGAATGATGCCTGTCAAAAGAGCAAAACTGATCGAGAGCGCGAAATGGCCATATTTAAAAAAGCCAAACATTAGCGGCTGGACAAAAGGGTTGAAGTACCCCAACCGGATGGAAGCACTTCTGCCGCCAGCAAAAGCAGGTTTAAGACAAGGAAGGAATTCGCTAAAGCCCTGTCAATGGGAATGAAGTTGCCACCTTCCAAAGAAGACACTTCAGAAAATATGTTCCTCTACAGACTAAATGCACATCCAAACTACTGCTTATACCATCGGAGGATCACACACCTTACTGAAGTGTAACGTTTCAGAAATCATTTTGCGAATTTTCCCGTTTTAGGGCAAAATTGTCGGTATTTTCCGTTTTAACCCGATTTCGATCAAACGTCCGTATAAGCTTGCCGGCACCTTTTTTTAGCTAAAATAAAGCTTGTGTACGAACTTTAGGGGTATTTGGGAGGTTTTGGTTCAGATAGAATTTTTCCCAAATAAAATATTATTTTAAGCGGTATTTGGTGCACGTAAATCGGGAAATTTCTTCTCTTGAGAATAAATTATTTTTTTGTCACTGGAATATTTTGGAAACTTCTTTTTAAATATCTAGATATTTTTTGGAGTGCAAAAGGTTTTATTTTAAAAAGAAAAGAAAAGATGTAAAGGTGGCAATTAGCATTTATTAGCATTTATTACTCTTTTTCCTAGCATTTTCTTCACAAAAATTCACAAAAATACCCCCTCACCCCCTTGGCCGGCCCTTCCCTTCCCCTTGCTTCCCCTTATCATTTCCACCCATTTTCAACTCATTTTGCATCAAAAAAATCATGAAAAATCCAAATAAAATCACAAAAAACTCAAATATATTCATTTTCCTTCATTCTTCTTCACAAAAGTTGCATGGATCATCATTCAAAACATCATTTTTGGAGGAAAAGATGATGAGTTTGGTTTCTTGGTTTTGATGTTTTGTGGAGGTATAAAACCCTAACCCTAATCCTTTTTGTTGTTTCTAAATTTCTAATCAGCATATTAATTGTTTATTTAAGCTTTTAATTTCATGTTTGAAATTCAAGACTTGGTTTTTATGATAATATAGTTAGGGTAAAACTTGATTTATGTGTTTAATATTCATTTGAAGTGTTAATTTGTGTTTTGGAGAAGTTTAACCTAGTAGAAAATGTTAATTTTTGCTAATGAACACTTTGTTTAATTATGCAATTTTGATTACTAGGTTTTTGCTAAAATTTATTTAGCAAGTGTTAAAAATATAGAAATGGTTTTTTATAGCTTAGTTAAGCTATTTTAAGGTGTTTATAATCGCTAGATATGCGTTAGCTTGAAACTAGTCCGAAATATTGCGATAGGTTGCTTACTAGATTTCGGGGGTTTTCCGACGTGGGTTCGATTGGTCGTTGTGAGATTATATCTATTGTATTCCTTGTAATTTTTGTGTTGTGTTACGCGATCGGGACGATCGGGGTCTAGAATTGTGTTTTGTAGTTTAGCGACCCCAATTAGGGTTTTTGGCTGATGTCGTGCGCGATAGATGTGCTAAGCGCGCAGTGTAATTTTCAGGGCGTCATTCTTGCGTTTCGATGTCTTTTCGTCGATATAGGATATTTGCTTATGTGTTGTGTTTGTGAAATTTTAGGTTCGCAAGCGGGGACTTCGGACGCCACGACAAGGGAAAACAGGTGGTAGGCTTCACTTAGCCAGGAGCGTTGGTGAGTAGATTTAACATCTACAGGGGAATCGCCCGCATGGCGTTATGCGTCTGGGCTAGAGATGTTATTTCTGTCGCATATTCTATGTCATATTTAGAATTGCGCATTTACCCTATTACTTAGATATTTTTGTGCTTGGACTAGTATCCTTAGGACACTGCACATATTATTGACGATTCATGTTGCACGAGCACTGATTGTATGCTACACACACCGTCAATAATTGCCATGTCACGCATAACCCACTTATAGATATAATATTGCTTGGTTAGGGACATTGAGACTTTGATTCATATTTCTTTACGCATTGACTTATAACATACCTGTATACCTACATGCTTACACATATGTTCTGACATACTTACATGCCAGTTACCTGAATACATATAGAGTATTGTACCATTAGTGATAGGTACATGCACACTTTATGACATAGCTACAGGTATACCTTGCATACCTATTTCACTTATACCCAGGGGGTATACTACATCATTACTTATAGGTAGATACATATATCTTGCTATACCTTTATGTTGCACATATATCTGGTTATAGCTACATGTTTACCTTTACTTGATGTTATTTTAGAATTGGAGAGATTAGGAACCGCATGATATTATATTAACTTGTTACAATTAATTGCTGCTTTTCCTTTATATGCTCGCATTTTAGATTTATGATGCGTATACTTTATTCATGGATTTTCGCATTGAGATATGGATTTTTCATGATATTTTCTGGATTTGGGAACCATGGTAGTTCATGAAATTATGCATTATTTGAAAAACCCGGTTTTCCTTGATATGATATTTCAGCAGCCACCATGAGATTTGTCGTTTATGATGTGTATACCCCACGCGAGGAAAGGAGGGGTCCGTGTGCGGGTACATGGTGGGGCCCGGAGATACCCCGAAGCAAGAACGATGTCGTGGTGTCAGGAGATGAGGCTTAGGGGAACCATACTATCCGGTGACATTACCAATGACTCAGCAGTTATCATGGGGATACCGACGGGAGTCATGTACGTATAGATACGTCGAGAGGCGAGGGTCAGAGCTAGGCACTCGAGCTTTCGGGATAGCGTATGATAGGTACCTATCAGGGTGCCAGTCGTGGTGACAACACCTGATAGACCTGCATTTCTGTGTCGATACTTGACACATTGGTTTCATGATATTTCTTTTTTACTTCTTTGTATATATAACAGGGGTTTAGGCCGCTGTTATATATGCCCTTACACCAATATTAGTGGAATGGGACGCTAATATATGTGTATTGACATTAAATTATATAAATCATCATATTTATTCATGCAAATATATTTAGGATGTTAGATTTTTACTTGATAACTTGATTTGGGATATAGGGGATTCATTTGATATTGGATACAGGATATTTATGAGATTGCTGATTTGTACATTCAGGATATATGAGATTTATTCGATATTGTACATTAAGGATTTGTGAGATATATATGATATGAGAGCTAATTTAGGGGCTGATTTGAGGAATTGGGATTTGGATTTGTCTTGATGGATTGTGATCCTACCACGATATCAGGATTCCGTGGAAATGACATATTTCATTCCATACTCTACATTTACTGTTTATGCACTGCTTCATGTACCTGTTAGAGTACCTTTCATGACTGTTGCGTTTACATACTTTTATTCATATCATTTCTTCATGTATTAGTAGTACCTGTTAGAGTACCTTTCATAACTGTTGCATTTACATACCTTTATTCATATGCATTGCTTCATGTATTAGTTGTACCTGCTAGTATACCTTTCATGATTATTGCATTCATATGACTTTTTATTGCTATTAATTGCACATGTTAGATTCACGCTGTACGTGCATACTCGCGATTACCTGCATATGTTATTTACTATTCACGAGTTGGCAACTCACCCCCGTTGTGCCACAGTGTTTGCAGGTGTTCCTCAGGATAGTCAGAGGCAGGCTATTATCACACATCTTATTATCTTTTGCTACGGATACCGCATCAGCTCACAGTGTGCAGTTTTCTTAGGTGGGTTTTGTGGTTATTCGTTGTATTGTATATTCGTTGTATCCCTATACTCTCCATCTACTATTTTCATATTGACTTAGAGACTTGGGGAGGACGATGTTGTATATTATTTTTGACTTGTTGTCTTTTATACAGTTTCCTTTCTACCGTCTTTTATTTCTTCGCTACGGCGTCGTATATTTGTTGTAGTGGTTGTTTTCCGCCTTTGGGCGTGGATTTGCTCCCGTTGGTGATGCTTTACTTTATATTTATGTTGTACCCATTTTTGGGGCTAGCTTTTACAAAGGAGGTGCTGCCAAAATTTTAAAGGAAATAAAGTTGGACTTTTAAAGAATTTGGGTTGTGATTTCAAAGACTTTTAAATAATGTTTCTTGTCTTTTCTTGTCTTTTACTGGTTCAGATTTCTGGGTTTTGGCTTTCTTTTACTGCGTTACGCCTGTGGACGTTGTGTAGTATTAGGGCCGTCACGTGCCAATTTCGGGTCGTGACAAAGTTGGTATCAGAGCACTAGGTTTTTACCTTACGGAGTGTAGGATGACCTTGATATGATGGAGTAGGTAGCTTAAGCAGAGTAACGTAGTGTGTGTATATCTGCAGCATATTCACGATGCAGTACTCCGCCTAAAGTGACCTAAGTACAATTACTTGAAATTCCTTCCTTGATGATTCATATCCTTGTGATTCGTTTTCCGTGTTCATATCGAATCCTATCCCTATTTATAGCCTTTGCTACCGACGACTATGGGGACTCAGTGGGGTGCAGCGAGGGCCGAGGTCAGAGTTGACTCGGGTGGGTCAAGGACTGATCAGGATGGCACGCTCGTTGCACAGGTGTGGACGGATCCGCCTTCGACAAATAGTATCGCTAGGCTTGTGGCAGAGATGCAGGACATGCGCCAGACGATGAGTTCATTGGCTGAGGCCTTTCGAGCGCAGCGACAGAAGGTTTTCAACCCTGCTACCCAGTTGTTCCTTGCGATCAGCACACAGTATTCCGTCACCTACATAGCACCAGTGGATGCATCCCCAGTTTACAAGACACGTATTCCAGAGACTCTGAGAGTTCCGGAACAGTGGAGGACTCGTACCGGTGTACCAACCCAGAGACAGAGGACTAGTCGTCGAGATAGGTTTCGTGACCGTTGCGGGAGTAGCAGAGGTTTAGGACGAGGGGATTCGTGTTAGCTAGATCAGCCGTTTATTGTGTTAATTTCTGTCAGCGATTCTTTTGTTGCGCGACACGTATTTCAGTCATATGCCAATCGGTTAGGAGATTCATCCGTCACTTGATCCTTCTAGAGATGTTGGATTTGACGTTCTCCTGGGCATGGACTGGTTAGTTACATGCTAGGCGTCCGTGGACTACCGCGAGGAAACAGTCAGGTTTGTTTTTCCGGCAAGTCAGTTCTTGTTGTGCAGAGGGACAGTGGTGCCGCCTCTCACAGCTCGAATTCAGCCTTTTTCGCTAGTCGGCTTTTGAGGAGAGGATGTCGAGGATTCTTGGCGTTCCTTCGTGATACCGGAGCCACAGTGGGTTTGTTGGACCGGGTTCTTATCGTGCGAGAGTTATCCGACGTTGTTCCAGATGAGCCGGCGGAACTTAGGGAGCTTAAGGATCAGCTGCAGAGTTGTTTATTGGGGGTGATTGTGCGTCTGAGCGTTTCGCATTGGGGAACTCCTATTTCTGTTCGTCAAGGAGAAAGACGACAGCTTGAGGTTGTGTCTGATGGATCGTCAACTGAACCGGCTTACGGTGCGGTCAGGTATCTTTTACCTCGCATTGATGATTTCTTCGATCAGCTCCTATGTACGAGACATTTTTTTTCTAGGTTTGTTGGGGGATCTGGTCATCATTGTTGCGAGTTCAGAGTGATGGCATTCCGAAGACTGCCTTGTGTGTGCTACGAGCTTTGTGTGTGCTGGTGTGTCATTGGACTCACCAATGCCCTAGCAGCATTCGTAGATGTGATGAACCGGATTTCTTCAAGCCGTTCCTCGACCAGTTATTGTTGTGTTATTTACGACATTCTGGTATATTTAATGTGTCTTGAGGGACAGGAGCAGCACTTGAGAATTTGATTTGCAGATACTGGGAGAGCCCCAGCGGTTTGCTAGATTCTCGGAGTGTTCTTTCAGGCTTGTTGTGTTGACTCCTAGGTCTTGCAGTTACGGGAGACGGTTTTCGTATGGTTCCGAGGAAGATCGAGGCCATACAGCTTTGGCCCAGACTTGTATATGGGACGGAAGTCCGCAGATTTTGGGCTTAGCAGGTTTTTACCGCCGTTTCATGCAGGATTGCTACTGTAGTGCTGCACCGTTGACTGGATTGACCTGAAAGGAGGTTTCTTTTTCTTTGGACTGAGGCATGCGTGCAGGGTTTTTCAGTAGTTGGAGATTCGGTTAACAACTGCACCAGTTCCTCTTGCTTTTTGGTTCGGACGACTTTGTTATTTTAACTGTGATGTTTCGCGAGTGGGGCTCGATTGTGTACTGAGGTGACACTATAGAGTTATCGCTTTTGCTTCCCTACATTTGGAGGAAGTACTAGTAGGATATTCCACTCACGATCTGGAGATAGCCGCGGTGGTCTTGCGTTGGAGATTTGGAGACACTACTTGTTCGAGAGTCGTGTCGGATTTTCACGGACTATCAGAACTTAATGTACACTTTCCTGCAGCAGATTTTGATTGTTGAGATAGTCTTATGCAGATTCACAGTTCTTGTGCGATCGTGGAGCACAGCTTAAGTTCGTCTCTACTGAGGGGACAGCTTGCTCATGTCCCCGCCCGACCACTTTTCCTTAATCGCTTTCGCGAGACACTGCCCGCCGATGCTCGTTCGTCAGAAATACTTGAGTATACTTGGTTGGGTAATGATTCGGAGTCCTTGATTTGTGACAAGGGTGTGATGAGTTTAGGGATGCGTTTGTGTACCTGATACTATTGGGTAGAGACGTGAAATCCTATAGCATGCACATCTGTCAACTCTCTGTACTCATTCAAGTTCCACCAGCATTTGGCGTGACTTGTGAGATAGTTACGGGTGGGCAAAGATGTAAAGAGAAGTTTCGGATTTCGTTTCAAGGTGTTGTCTTGTTGTGTGTTTTGGTTGAGCATCTGAGACCGGCTGGAGAGTTGCAACCTTAAACCGTTTCGAAGTGGGAATGGGAGCAGATCTCCATGAATATTCGTTATGGCGTATACCCAGGTTTAGTCAGGGTGTGACTCCATTCGGATGCTTGTTGTCCGGTTATACTCATTTTGCTCAGTTGTTCTTTGTTAAGTTTGTGTGTTGCATGGAGTTCCTTCATGGGTCGTATCTAATGAAGGCCCCCTGTTCGCTTGCCGTCTTGGGCAGGAGCTTCAGGAAGCCTTGGGTACTGGTTGAGCATTAGCTCCGTCTTTCCATCCGCAGGATGATGGTTTTGTGAGAGCGGGCTATACCGACTCTAGAGGTTATACTCGTGCATACGTACTAATTGTTGTCGGCAGTTGGGATTGTCACTTGCCATTGTTAGGACTCTCCTTCGATAGCAGTTATCAGGAGACATTCCAATTGGCAACCTTTAAGTTTTGTTTGTTAGGTGGTGCCGATCTCCAGTTTGTTTTTCTGACTCTGCGTAGTAGGATTTTTGGACCCCAGCTAGTTTAGAGACTTCGGAAATGATCCAGCTGTTTCAGGTGAGGATGATGACAGTCCTGTGCGGACAGAGGTCTTATGCCGACCATGGTGATCGCAGGCTCGAGTTCGCAGTGGGAGATCATGTATTCCTACAGATTTTTCCGATGAAGGACGTGTTGAGTTTTGGGAAGCTTACCCAGAATTGTAGGTCCTTTCGAGATCCTTAAAGTGAGTTAGTTCCGTTGCCTTTAATTTGGCACTTCCGCCCAGATTATTGAGTATTCACCCCGTATTCCTTGTGTCGATACTTTGCAATTACCTTCATGACCTTTCTCACATGATTCAGCACCAGACCATTTAGCTTGGACGTGATCTTTCGTTCACCAGCAGCCAATTGTATTAATGGCTAGACGGGTGGAGAAACTTCGGTCAAGGGTCTTACCATCTGTGAAGGGTTTTTCTTGGACGTAGCCGTATAGTGAGGTAATCACTTGGGAGGCTGCGAACGAGATATAAGAGTTTAGTAATCCTCTCTTTGAAGATACGCTTAGTAAAAATTTTTAATTCAGGGACAAATTTTTATAGGGGGGGAGATTGTAACGTTTCAGAAATCGTTTTGCGAATTTTCCCGTTTTAGGGCAAAATTGTCGGTATTTTTCGTTTTAACCCGATTTCGATCAAACGTCCGTATAAACTTGCCGGCACCTTTTTTAGCTAAAATAAAGCTTGTGCGCGAACTTTAGGGGTATTTGGGAGGTTTTGGTTCAGATAGAATTTTTCCCAAATAAAATATTATTTTAAGCGGTATTTGGTGCACGTAAATCGGGAAATTTCTTCTCTTGAGAATAAATTATTTTTTTGTCACTAGAATATTTTGGAAACTTCTTTTTAAATATCTAGATATTTTTTGGAGTGCAAAAGGTTTTATTTTAAAAAGAAAAGAAAAAGTGTAAAGGTGGCAATTAGCATTTATTAGCATTTATTACTCTTTTTCCTAGCATTTTCTTCACAAAAATTCATAAAAATACCCCCCACCCCCTTGGCCGGCCTTCCCTTCCCCTTGCTTCCCCTTATCATTTCCACCCATTTTCAACTCATTTTGCATCAAATAAATCATGAAAAATCCAAATAAAATCACAAAAAACTCAAATATATTCATTTTCCTTCATTCTTCTTCACAAAAGTTGCATGGATCTTCATTCAAAACATTATTTTTGGAGGAAAAGATGATGAGTTTGGTTTCTTGGTTTTGATGTTTTGTGGAGGTATAAAACCCTAACCCTAATCCTTTTTGTTGTTTCTAAATTTCTAATCAGCATATTAATTGTTTATTTAAGCTTTTAATTTCATGTTTGAAATTCAAGACTTGATTTTTATGATAATATAGTTAGGGTAAAACTTGATTTATGTGTTTAATGTTCATTTGAAGTGTTAATTTGTGTTTTGGAGAAGTTTAACCTAGTAGAAAATGTTAATTTTTGCTAATGAACACTTTGTTTAATTATGCAATTTTGCTTACTAGGTTTTTGCTAAAATTTATTTAGCAAGTGTTAAAAATATAGAAATGGTTTTTTATAGCTTAGTTAAGCTATTTTAAGGTGTTTATAATCGCTAGATATGCGTTAGCTTGAAACTAGTGCGAAATATTGCGATAGATTGCTTACTAGATTTCGGGGGTTTTCCGACATGGGTTCGATTGGTCGTTGCGAGGTTATATCTATTGTATTCCTTGTAATTTTTGTGTTGTGTTGCGCGATCGGGACGATCGGGGTCTAGACTTGTGTTTTGTAGTTTAGCGACCCCAATTAGGGTTTTTGGCCGATGTCGTGCGCGATAGATGCGCTAAGCGCGCAGTGTAATTTTCAGGGCGTCATTCTTGCGTTTCGATGTCTTTTCGTCGATGCACGATATTTGCTTATGTGTTGTGTTTGTGAAATTTTAGGTTCGCAAGCGGGGACTTCGGACGCCACGACAAGGGAAAACAGATGGTAGGCTTCACTTAGCCAGGAGCATTGGTGAGTAGATTTAACATCTACAGGGGAATCGCCCGCATGTCGTTATGCGTCTGGGCTAGAGATGTTATTTCTGTCGCATATTCTATGTCATATTTAGAATTGCGCATTTACCCTATTACTTAGATATTTTTGTGCTTGGACTAGTATCCTTAGGACACTGCACATATTATTGACGATTCATGTTGCACGAGCACTGATTGTATGCTACACACACCGTCAATAATTGCCATGTCACGCATAACCCACTTATAGATATAATATTGCTTGGTTAGGGACATTGAGACTTTGATTCATATTTCTTTACGCATTGACTTATAGCTTACCTGTATACCTACATGCTTACACATATGTTTTGACATACTTACATGCCAGTTACCTGAATACATATAGAGTATTGTACCATTAGTGATAGGTACATGCACACTTTATGACATAGCTACAGGTATACCTTGCACACCTATTTCACTTATACCCAGGGGGTATACTACATCATTACTTATAGGTAGATACATATATCTTGCTATACCTTTATGTTGCACATATATCTGGTTATAGCTACATGTTTACCTTTACTTGATGTTATTTTAGAATTGGAGAGATTAGGAACCGCATGATATTATATTAACTTGTTACAATTAATTGCTGCTTTTCCTTTATATGCTCGCATTTTAGATTTATGATGCGTATACTTTATTCATGGATTTTCGCATTGAGATATGGATTTTTCATGATGTTTTCTGGATTTAGGAACCGTGGTAGTTCATGAAATTATGCATTATTTGAAAAACCCGGTTTTCCTTGATAAGATATTTCAGCAGCCACCATGAGATTTGTCGTTTATAATGTGTATACCCCACGCGAGGAAAGGAGGGGTCCGTGTGCTGGTACATGGTGGGGCCCGGAGATACCCCGAAGCAAGAACGATGTCGTGGTGTCAGGCGATGAGGCTTAGGGGAACCATACTATCCGGTGACATTACCAATGACTCAGTGGTTATCATGGGGATACCGACGGGAGTCATGTATGTATAGATACGTCGAGAGGCAAGGGTCAGAGCTAGGCACTCGAGCTTTCGGGATAACGTATGATAGGTACCTATCAGGGTGCCAGTCGTGGTGACAGCACCTGATAGACCTGCATTTCTGTGTCGATGCTTGACACATTGGTTTCATGATATTTCTTTTTACTCCTTTGTATATATAACAGGGGTTTAGGCCGCTGTTATATATGCCCTTACACCAATATTAGTGGAATGGGACGCTAATATATGTGTATTGATATTAAATTATATAAATCATCATATTTATTCATGCAAATATATTTAGGATGTTAGATTTTTACTTGATAATTTGATTTGGGATATAGGGGATTCATTTGATATTGGATACAGGATATTTATGAGATTGCTGATTTGTACATTCAGGATATATGAGATTTATTCGATATTGTACATTAAGGATTTGTGAGATATATATGATATGAGAGCCAATTTAGGGGCTGATTTGAGAAATTGGGATTTGGATTTGTCTTGATGGATTGTGATTCTACCACGATATCAGGATTCCGTGAAAATGACATATTTCATTCCATACTCTACATTTACTGTTTATGCACTGCTTCATGTACCTGTTAGAGTACCTTTCATGACTGTTGCGTTTACATACCTTTATTCATATCATTTCTTCATGTATTAGTAGTACCTGTTAGAGTACCTTTCATAACTGTTGCATTTACATACCTTTATTCATATGCATTGCTTCATGTATTAGTTGTACCTGCTAGTATACCTTTCATGATTATTGCATTCATATGACTTTTTATTGCTATTAATTGCACATGTTAGATTCACGCTGTACGTGCATACTCGTGATTACCTGCATATGTTATTTACTATTCACGAGTTGGCAACTCACCCCCGTTGTGCCACAGTGTTTGCAGGTGTTCCTCAGGATAGTCAGAGGCAGGCTATTATCACACATCTTATCATCTTTTGCTACGGATACCGTATCAGCTCACAGTGTGCAGTTTTCTTAGGTGGGTTTTGTGGTTATTCGTTGTATTGTATATTCGTTGTATCCCTGTACTCTCCATCTACTATTTTCATATTGACTTAGAGACTTGGTGAGGACGATGTTGTATATTATTTGTGACTTGTTGTCTTTTATAGAGTTTCCTTTCTACCGTCTTTTATTTCTTCGCTACGGCGTCGTATATTTGTTGTGGTGGTTGTTTTCCGCCTTTGGGCGTGGATTTGCTCCCGTTGGGGATGCTTTACTTTATATTTATGTTGTACCCATTTTTGGGGCTAGCTTTTACAAAGGAGGTGCTGCCAAAATTTTAAAGGAAATAAAGTTGGACTTTTAAAGAATTTGGGTTGTGATTTCAAAGACTTTTAAACAATATTTCTTATCTTTTCTTTTACTGGTTTAGATTTCTGGGTTTTAGCTTTCTTTTACTGCGTTACGCCTATGGACGTTGTGTAGTATTAGGGCCGTCACGTGCCAATTTCGGGTCGTGACAAAGTTGGTATCAGAGCGCTAGGTGACAAAGTAGTATTTTGGCTTTCTTTTACTGCGTTACCCCAAAATTTCTTTGAAAGATCAAATAGAAGCGTCTAGGAGAAACAGTTCGACTTTACAACCCACTTTGTGTCAACCATGTCAATCTTCACCACCTTCGTACATTGACACCACTTTTTCAAATCCTGCTGTAACTCCTAAACCGATGTCCATTGCAGAGTATATTGCACAATCTCGTAGCCGATCTTTCACTCCTCTCCACACATCCAGTTATAAGGATCAACAAGTCCATTCACCTTTTTATATAAATGTTGATCCTACTCCTGTCCAACCATCCAATTCCTACCAGTCCTACCCGACTTTCCCACCTTCACTAGACACTATTTCTACATAGCCAGTTGGGAGTTTCACGTATCCAAACAATTTCGAATCTTTTACCGAAACCCCTTCACAACCCATGTCTAGTTTGGAAGAGTCGTTGGATGCTTATATTTCAGCAACAAACAAAATGGTTAGGAATGTGGATGCGTCCATAGCCGCCCTTATGCAACCTACTGAACCGGTAGCTAGTTTCCAACTAGCTCCAAATTTTCAAATGTATGATGGGGCGTTTGGACAGAGTGCGAATTTGAGAGGCTTTCCAAATCAAACCTACCCATACCCAATTGAATCCCACAACTCCGGTTTTCCATCGATTGTCCCACATGATTCACAAGTTGAAAATAAAACATCTAACGAGTTGTGCGACTTTGTAGTGCTTGATTTGCCAGACTGTGAAGAGCCCCTTTCGAGTGAAGCCACACCTAATCCTTTTGACCTTTACACCTCCACTTTAGAACCTGAATTGATAAATATCCCTGCTTGTGATGAGGTGTCAGAAAAAATTGATTTTCACTTGATTGAGGATATAGACGCCGGGAATATTTTGGATGATGAACCAGTAGATTTGATCGAAATTTTATGTCCAATTCATCATCCCGAGTCATTAAATGTTTCTCCCAAACTTCATATGCGTCTTGATTTTGATGATATTGGCATGTATAAGCAAAATTTTGAGGAAAATATTGAGGAGAATTATAAGGATGGTATTGAGGAGAGTATTGAGGATAATATTGAGGTTGAACCATTTTTGTTTGATATGTCGGATTTTCCAATTCATCCTCCTGAACCTTTAACTGTTATATCACCTTCCCTCCTTTTCATTGTTCCGACCACACAAAGGATCACGCTTGACGACTGTGAGCTTGAAAAATTTCCCTTTGAATCTGACACAATTCTCACAGCCGATAACACTTACGAGTGTTTCACTTTTTCGGACGATATTGAAGACTCACCGCCCGAGTTTGAGTCCTTTGAAATTTCAGAAGAGTTAGTTGAACCATCAGACTCGGTTGCTTACAGTCGTTTCGAACCATTGATGGAATCTTTCAAGTTCGAGACAGTTTACTACGGTGAGAATGAGACTATCCCTAATTCACTCCCTTTCGTCCTTCCTATCGTTCCGACCTTACAAGAGACCGTTACGCTTTCATCTCCAATACCAAGTTCGACGGACCCATATTTTCTTGCGAATCTTGAGGGATTTAACCCTATTTCTCGACGGGTTAATAGATTAGCACAATCATTTTTAACACATTGGTCATCACAAATTGCGCTAATTTATTTACTCGATTTACACCCTCAAGGTCGTACTACACTTCTTTCTCTTTTCCGACATTCTTCTCCCCTACCGAGACCGTCACTACTACAAATAAGGGTTGCCCCTACGGGGATATGCGTAGGGGCGAAAAAATACCCCGTAGGTGCAAAGGCCGCAGGTGCAAGTTGAAGCCTTGAACTTGCCCTTACGGGCAGAATCTTGCCCCTACGGATTTCTGTGTAGGTCCTGTTGCACCTACGGAGTAGGCCGTAGGGTAAAAAAAGTTATATTATTTACGGTTTTTTTTAATATATTAAATGTACCTACGGACATAGCCGTAGGGCCACGTACTACCCCCTACGGATATATGCGTAGGTACCTATCCGTACGGGCAAAATATCAGAAATCCTGATATTTTGCCCCTACGGATAATGCCGTAGGGGCGAAGCAGTGGCCCCTACGGATATGTCCGTAGGGGCACTCCCAACCCCCTGGTACTGAGATCAGGGGGGAAATATCAGTTACTGCTGATATTTTGCCCCTACGGATATAGCCGTAGGGGCAACATGTGTACCTACGGATTAACCGTAGGTACATATTATCTGTATTTTTTTTAAAAAAAGGGCTGCCTGATTTTTTCCTGCCCTGTGCACAATAATATATACATCAATCAAATATAAAATTAATCATCACACAACATATATCGCAGTATTCATAATCACATCTCACGCATATATATAATATACAAAAGAAACCCAAAAACTGAATATGATATAAATATAAACCAATATCAATATCGTTTCAAAATGTAGTACAATGTGTATGATATAAATAAATACATGTTTCAAAAAATAAGAACAAAAAAACTACCCTAGTTCGGTCCAGCTCCACCTCTGAATAACGATAGAATAACGCGCGCCTGCTCCTCGATCAATAAACTCTGCAATTCGGCGCGAGCGGGAGTCTGAGCGGCCTGTGGAGCTGGCGATGTGGTCTGCGCAGCCACCGTCGAGGTAGTCGCTTGCGGAGCCGCGGCTGCTGGAGTCTGAGCGGGCGGTGGAGCTATAGGAGCTGTCTGCGGAACCGCAGCCGATGTAGTAGCTTGCGGAGCCGCAGCCGAAGGAGATGCATGTGGAGGCTCGGTCGATGTACCCTGTCGCGTCTGGACATAACGTGTGTAAGAACTGTGTATTATTCGAATTCGTATCATTATTAAGTTATTTCGAAACCCCGTTTGGATATCTAGTTTGTTGTTTATTTTAATTACATATGTATGTATGATTAATCAAACTTAAGTCTAAAACCAAATAAGCTCAAGCTACGTACTAATTATGGATATGTTGATATCTATATAATATAACATGATATTTTACTATAAAGTAGTATACATACCAGCATCTCCTTCAACTCCTGAACGGTGGCCCTCAAGCTCTCCAGTTCCTGATGGACACGTCGGTCACTGAAGACGGAGGAAGTAACCGCCGGGGTAGAGTCCAACCTCATATGGGCCCTGCTAGGGCCCAGTCCCCGGCCTCTCTCCCAACCTCCATGGTGCCCTCCATGTGCGGCGTCCAGAACTGGGGTCAGCAGCCTCGGATCGCTCTGTCCGGTAAAATCGATCCCCGAGGCCTGGGCCTGCTCAACCACCCGCTCCTACACCCACATTAAGCAGTAAAGTATAAGTATAAAATTTAAACTTGAACCTTCCTAAACAAAAATTTCAAATTTGGGTAGAAAAAATATTAACACTTACGCAATACTCCAGGGTAGCGACGTCGGGATATCGAAGCTCGCCCGTGGCGGGATCTGTCGAGGTGTCGTGGACTGCAAGATATGCGGACAGCACGCTCGGTGTACCACCTGACGCCACGGTCCGAGATGTCTTCAATATTAGAAAGTAACTCTTAATATTAGAAATATTAGAAAATAACTCTTTATATTGCAGAATATCACAAAGGTCGGTCTATTGTAATTTACCGATAACTCCATGGCTCGAGTAATGTTCCTCGAGCCACCTGTGTAAGTGGGGCGACCCCTCTTCGCCGACTTCCTGTTCTCTGTATTCTGAGCGGCCTGTATCTGCACAACGCATTAACATTTAGTTTTCTAATTAAGGAACACAAAGAAATAAATTATATCATAAATAATGAATTGCATTTAAAATACATACCTGTTTGCGTTGGGAGTCGAAATAAGCGCACAATAGAGGCCATGTCTCTACGTCGACTCTCGCAAACGCCGGAGTAGATAGGAGGGCCGCTCTCTCTGCCTCGGGGGTCGCCATCTACAGGGAGTAGCAATTGGCCTTCAGCTCATTCCTGTTGTATCGGACCTTGGTCTGCATGTTCTTCATCAGGCCATTGTACAGAGCATGAAGGTCGAGCACCCTCCCAGGGTGATCAGGGTCGGCTACAGGATGAAAATCGTAATCCAACTGAAAATACAAAAAAAACATTGTTATTAGATTGCAAGTGTTAATAATAAATATATTGGATAAATCAAATGAAAATAGGCCGTTAATACGTACCCGAGCCTGATCAAAGAAGAGGGCGAATGAGCGCCGGTGCTGCTCGCCCCACTCAACGTGAAGTGGATAGTTCTTCACGAGCCGGCTCTCGTCCCCCATATACCGGCCGAACCTCTCGGCATGAGGACCGGTATAGCGATAGTCAAGGGTAAAAAAAAGGGGAATGCTGCCTCCCCCTAGCTCTGTCAGGCCTCAGCCTATGGGACTGATTCGGGCCTCGAGTCCCCCTCTGGGGATGGGGAGGCCCTGCGTCTGCACGAAATATCAAGACAATCAATAATAAGATAAAGTTGTATTAAGATATCAAGGTTAAACGAAAATTCAAGTGTGATATATACCTCCGGTGACTATCGCACGAGCCTGGGCCCGGGCAGCAGCACGAGCGGGACGATAGTTCCTCCAGTGAGGAACAACCGGGGTCCCGGATGCGGACGCATCCCCTCCAAGTAGAAAATAAATATCGACGCTAAATTTCCATGAAGTTCATATTTATTCTATAGAGCATATGTAAAATGAATAAATATTTTAAATTTATTCATACTAACCTGCAGACGATGCGGAGGGTATGGAAGCGGCAGGAGTGGCCCCTGTGGAAGATGTGGACGCACCACCTATAATTAGACAATTAAAAATAGATTATATAAGTAATTGCAAAAAGAATGTGTAGATCAATAATATAACGTTCTAAATCAATATGCATGCACTATAGGATATATAAACATACCCGCAGGTGCGGTGGTGTCACCACCTACAGCTAGACAATAATAAAAATTGCTAAGTAAGAGCAAAATGAATGTGTGTATTTATGATATAGCATTCTAAATCAATATACATGCACTATATGATATATAAACATACCTGGAGGAGCGGGAGTGGCCTCTGTCCCAGATGTGGACGCATCACCAACAACTAGACAATCAAACATTGACAATATAAGTAATTTTGACATAAATAGGCATGAATATCTGTAATATTACATTCAAAATGGATATGCGTGCAGTATACCTGGAGATGTGGCAAAATCCACACGGAAGGAGGCATCCGAAGGGGTCTCCGATCTGGGTGCAAGACCGGCCCTCTGAAGATCCCTACGGCGCTCTCCGGGCGGCAGAACCGCTCTGCCTCTGCCTCTACCGCGGCTGGAGCTCCTGCCGCCCCTCGCTGCTCCCGACATCGTCATCAACTCTAGATAAACGGTTCGTGGACGCATTAGACAATCATTAAAAGTATTGACTATATATGTATAGAGCGTAAAATGTGAAGTAATAATATAACATTACTGATAACCTTTTTCGTTTCGTGGGCGCATTATACATATCTACTTGGATTTCATCGTCGATGTCATTTCTAACCCACGTAACTTCATGATCGGTCGAAGACAACCCGTCCTTCGCAACAGACGGTCGGAGCACTTTAATTGTGACATTAATATTATATCATTTCATACACACACAAACAAAGATATAACAATTAATCCAAAAGAACTTACTCTCTAATTTGTTCAAGACATGCGCAATTAAGCAAGATAAACCGATATATCTTGTTGATAAACATAGTGTCTACCCTTTTATACTCGGCTCTACCATATAGCCCGTCTTGAATTCTTCGTGGTCGGTTAAGCCTTGTCTCAATGTTCTCATCCAGATAGCGGGAACAAAATGTGGTTGCTTCATCAAGAAGATAACTTTGCATGATAGAACCCTCTAGTCGATTTTTATTGCGTATATACTTCTTAAGAGTGTAGAGGTACCTAATGAGAATATGTTGAATAAATAAATATGGGCATACAGGACAACAATAAATTTATAAATTGCGCGAAACGAAAAATTACACGTACCTCTCGACGGGATACATTCATCGATATTGTACCGGTCCGGCTAACTTCGCCTCAGTTGCAAGATGAACCGTCAAGTGTATTATGATATCGAAGAATGACGGTGGGAAAATACGCTCAAACTTGCAAAGTATCAACGCAATAGAATTTTCTAGTTTATCCAGCGTCGCAACCTCCAGTGTTTTAGCACACAACTCCCTGAAAAAACAACATAGGTCGTTGATTACTTGACCAACCGAGTCGGGGAGAGAAGTCCTGAGGGCTAATGGAAGAAGGTGCTCCACGATAATATGGTGATCATGACTTTTCAGCCCATCGATCTTGCCCTTCACAATTTTTATTTTCTTGCTGAATGATCCTGAGAAACCTGTGGGGACTTTCAAATCATGCAACACCTGTAGGAATCTTTTCTTCTCCGGTTGTGACATATGATAAGCGGCATTGGGAAGTACAAACTTTCCCGGTTTACCCGCTACCGGTCTAGGGTGCAATTCACTTCTTATTCCCTACTCTTGTAGATCCATCCGAGCATTCATGTTGTCTTTCGATTTCCCGTCTTTACAAAGAAGAAAGTTAAGTATGTGCTCTGATACTCCCTTCTCTATATGCATGACGTCCAGACAATGACGCACTGAATTTGTAGACCAGTACGGAAGCTCGAAGAAAATGCTTAACTTGTTCCAATATTGTGGTTTGACCTGTTTCGTCGGATCCATCCCGAAGGTCACGTTATTGTAACCATCCCATTTAGCAGTCACGTCCTCTCCGGACAATGGGGATGGAGGTCCAAGAAGCTCCTGATGACCATCAAAGTGAACCGTATCTAACCTATAGGGGTGGTCTGGAGGCAGGAAACGTCGATGGCCGCAATAACAAACCTTCCTGCTAAAATTCAAGAATTTTGATGTTGTGTGTTCATGGTAATGAGGACATACTTTGTGACCATGTACGGACCAACCTGATAGCATTCCATATGTAGGAAAGTCATTAATTGTCCACATTAAAGCCGCACGCAGTATGAAGGTTGTATTTGTGTTTGAATCATATGTCTCTACACCATCAATGAACAAAGATTTCAACTCCTCGATCAGAGGTCGGAGATAGACGTCGATATTGTTCCCCGGTGAGTTTGGTCCGTCGATAAGAAGAGGCATCATAAAGTATGATTGGTCCATAGCCAACCAAGACGACAGATTATAAATTATCATTACAACGGGCCATGTGCTGTGATTTCCAGCCATATAGTTGAATGGGCAGAAGCCATCAGTAGCCATTCCGAGCTGGACATTGCGAGGATCGCTACTGAATATTGCGTGCCTCCTATCGAAATCCTTCCATGCCGGTGAATCTCTTGGATGGTTCATTTTTCCATTTTCGCTTGGAGGAGCATGGTGATGCCAAATCATTGCCTCGGCTGTTTTCTTGCACCTGAATAGCCTCTGTAGTCTCTGTGTTATGGGAAAGTATCGTGCTATCTTCACAGGTATATCAGGCTTCTTATCAGAATCTTTTGGCTTATACCTGGCCTCTCCGCATGTTGGACACTCTTTCAAATCTGAATTCTCTTTCCGGTACAACACGCAATTTTTAGGACATGCTTGAATCTTCTCGCACTTTAGACCCAAATCAAATATCATCTTCTGGGCTTCGTACCAGCTGTCGGGCACATTATTTCCCGGAGGTATAGAATCTTTCAAGAACGAAAGAAGCATTGTGAATGACTTGTTGCTCCATCCATTTAGGCACTTAATCTGGAAAAGTTGGACGGACCATGAGAGGGTGGAATACTTCGCATTCTCATAAATTGGTTTCCTAGCATCATTCATGAAATTTTCATATTTATCCGCACGCGGTCCTTGACCGGAAGGAATGTCATCTTCGGTACGAATAGATTCACTTAGGGCAGCCTCTACCATATCCTCCATTTCTTCTGATGGAAATAAATTTTCGTCTCTTGCCGCATTACCGAATTCTTCTTCTTCTCCTGCCGCATTATCGTGTTCTCCTTCTTCTTCTGCCGCAGTACTTCATTCTTCTCCTTCCCCGTGATATTTCCAAGTTGTATAAACTCTAGTAAACCCATGTTTTACAATATGAAGCTCTGCCAATTCTACCTTCTGCCAGTACTTATTGCCACATCTATCGCACGGACAGAGAATCTTCTCTATTATGATCTTATTATGTGCGCGTGCAAATTCAAGGAAAGCAGCAACTCCTGAGACAAACTTAGGTTGCATACGTTGTTTCCAATCCACATACATCCAGTCCTTAACTCTGACGTACTCATGGGCCATGTTAGACTGTATAACATATAAATTGTAGGTTATGGTGACTATATTGAGAAATATAAGAACGAGATAGTTACTGACAAAGGAGAAAATCCGTGTATATGCTTTGTGTGTGCGTTTGTCGTTAAAAAGAATAAATTATCGCACGTATGTTAACCGATAGACGGGGACTAAGTGGCGCTTTTAGTTTCATATATGAGTATCGATGGGAATATGAAGGTTTCATATTATCATATATTGGTTTTAACTTGAACATCTCGAATCGCTCTCTAATTATGCGTTTGTTGTGTATTCTTATTGTATGTGTGTGTGTTCCGGCTGTCGGGGGTAGACTTCTATCCCATTAAGAATGTATAGAGCGAACGCCCATCACTTGTGCTTTCAACCGTTTCGAGTAAATTTCGGCAGCACCTCCCCGCTGTTCTCCGAGTACACTGTAATAGAATAGATAATCATTTCAAAGCTGTGAAACAACGTTGAAATGAACATCTAATCTATCTTTGTACACGGAGAACCAGCGGAAAGGTACCGACGAAATATCTCGAAACGGATGAAAACACAAGTGAATGAAGGCGTTTGCTTTATACATTCTTAACTTGTCCACACGGGAAAAATCTATGGGTTACCATACGATTTAATTTTCTCGTCGCGTAGACTATACGACGGTTGTTAGTATCGACCTATACTGTCCGATATTTAACAACCTTCGTATAGTTCTAGGTCACGACGAGCATCGCACGTATGTTAACCGATAGACGGGGACTAAGTGGCGCTTTTAGTTTCATAAATGAGTATCGATGGGAATATGAAGGTTTCATATTATCATATATTGGTTTTAACTTGAACATCTCGAATCGCTCTCTAATTATGCGTTTGTTGTGTATTCTTGTATGTGTGTGTTCCGGCTGTCGGGGGTAGGATTCTATCCCATTAAGAATGTATAGAGCGAACGCCCATCACTTGTGCTTTCAACCGTTTCGAGTAAATTTCGGCAGCACCTCCCCGCTGTTCTCCGAGTACACTGTAATAGAATAGATAATCATTTCAAATCTGTGAAACAACGTTGAAATGAACAACTAATCTATCTTTGTACACGGAGAACCAGCGGAAAGGTATCGACGAAATATCTCAAAACGGATGAAAACACAAGTGAATGAAGGCGTTTGCTTTATACATTCTTAACTTGTCCACACGGGATAAATCTATGGGTTACCATATGATTGAATTTTCTCGTCGCGTAGACTATACGACGGTTGTTAGTATCGAGCTATACTGTCCGATATTTAACAACCTTCGTATAGTTCTAGGTCACGACGAGCATCGCACGTATGTTAACCGATAGACGGAGACTAAGTGGCGCTTTTAGTTTCATATATGAGTATCGATGAGAATATGAAGGTTTCATATTATCATCGAGTATCGGTTTTAACTTGAACATCTCGAATCGTTCTCTAATTATTCGTTTGTTGTGTATTCTTGTTGTATGTGTGTGTTTCGGCTGTCGGGGGTAGGCTTCTATCCCATTAAGAATGTATAGAGCGAACGCCCATCACTTGTGCTTTCAACCGTTTCGAGTAAATTTCGGCAGCACCTCCCCGCTGTTCTCCGAGTACACTGTAATAGAATAGATAATCATTTCAAAGCTGTGAAACAACGTTGAAATGGACATGTAATCTATCTTTGTACACGGAGAACCAGTGGAAAGGTACCGACGAAATATCTCGAAACGGATGAAAACACAAGTGAATGAAGGCGTTTGCTTTATACTTTCTTAACTTGTCCACAAGGGACAAATCTATGGGTTACCATACGATTGAATTTTCTCGTCGTGTAGACTATACGACGGTTGTTAGTATCGAGCTATACCATCCGATATTTAACAACCTTCGTATAGTTCTATGTCACGACGAGCATCGCACGTATGTTAACCGATAGACGGGGACTAAGTGGCGCTTTTAGTTTCATATATGAGTATCGATGGGAATATGAAGGTTTCATATTATCATCGAGTATCATATATTGGTTTTAACCTGAACAGCTCGAATCTCTCTCTAATTATGCGTTTGTTGTGCATTCGTGTTGTATGTGTAACATGATTTTAAACCATTGAGATCAAGATTTGAGAAATTTTATAAGTGGCCGTTAACATGATAACAATCATCTCTTCTTATCGGTCCATATCTGAATTCTAAAGGGCAGTATATTTGCTATTAAAAGATCATGTTCAACTCTAAAGTAAGGGAAAAACAGAAGAATATAGATCTATTAAAGTCAAGCCATAAAGCTAATCACATATTTACAACATTGCAAATACATTATCGCAAAACATAGTTATGATGCTTCAAAAGAATCAATTATCAAGGATGAAGAGAGCTTGTGATAAAGCAATCAAATTTAGCTTTTTGCATTAAAATGGTTTATGATAAAACTTTTGAGATCCTTCAAGAAAGTTATGGCACTGTGAGGTTCCACAACCTATCATAACCAATCGCAAATTTTCATGGTTCTTTACTGGTATAAGACTTGTACTTCTATGAGGCGGAGTAAATAAATTTGTCGAGAGCTCGTGATGCATGTGTAATGATAGAATCCAACAAAAATTATTCTCATGTACTAATAATAGCATCCCAATTGCAACTTTTTTATTCAATAAGATAACACATTTGCAAGAGTGCATCATTTACATTATGTTTTACTCCCTCCAGGGCCACCAAAATATACGATATCTATAGGATGGCTATTGTCAATGGAGTAACAGTCGGGTCTAACTTGGCCAATTTGAAAATCATTATCTCGTTGTTTATATAGATTACCGCTATTGTTTGTAAATCGTATATTGCTTATATATGCTAAGCCTCCCGCTGCAAAACGGCCGATCTCCATTGGCGGACTCAGTTCACCATTGTTAAAGCTCACTACTCCAATATATATTGATACGGGTTAATCTCTTGAAGAGAGTTTTTGGCCAATATCCCTAACCCTAACTGAACCCTACCCCCAGCCCCAGCCCCAGCCCCAGCCCCAGCCCAGCCCCAGCCCCAGCCCCAGCCCCAACCCCAGCCCCAGCCCTAGCCCAACCGAGCCCCAGCCCCAGCCCCAGCCCAGCCCTAACCCCAACCTCAACCAAACCCTAGCCCCAGCCCCAGCCCCAGACCAGCCCCAGCCCAGCCCCAACCCCAACCCCAACCAAACCCTAGCCCCAGCCCCAGCCTAGCCCCAGCCCCAGCCCCAGCCCCAACCCCAACCCCAACCGAACCCCACAACCTAACCCTAACCCTAACCGAACCCGATCGATGCCGACACCGACGCCGATGACCTCACCCCTACCCGAACTTGGCCTGAACCCTAGACTACGTCAAAATTAAAAATTATTTGAGAATTACTTACAAGCGTGCGCGCGGTGGAGGAAACGGTAGAAATTTAGGAACAGGCGACGAGATCGCGGGAGTTCGAGAGAGAGAAATTTGGGAACAGGCAACGAGAGCGGTGGCGACGAGAGCGGTGGTGACGAGATCGCTGGCGCAGGCTCGCGAGCGCGGTGGCGACGAAAGGCGGGAACAGGCGACGAAAGCGCGGGAGGTCGAGAGAGAGAAATTTGGGAACGATGAATATAATTTTTCTGTGCTTTTTTTATATTAATAACCTATGTAGATGCCCCTATGGACATAACCGTAGGTCCCCGTCTTGCGGCACCGTAGGGCCAAAGGAAAAATTAGAACGTGAAGCACCGTAGGGACAACGATATGGACCTACGGATAAATCCGTAAGGACAAGAAATATTTGCCCCTACGGATTTCTGGGTCCGTAGGGGCAACCCCATATTGTAGTAGTGCGTATCCCGTTTCTACCTCCATACGGTCTCGTATGCTTCTCATCTCTTTTCTTTCCACTCCATTCTTTCACCAACTCGACCATTACCACGATAAGATTTTTGAATGGTTGGTGCTAACCTTTGGCTTGTGTAAGGCCAAGCTTAAGTTTGGGGGGAACCTTGTTGTATATATATTTTTGTTTTTCTTTTAACAATAAAAATTAAAAAAATTAAAAAAATTAAAAAAAAATAAATAAATAAACAGGGGAGTGCCGACAATTTTGACCCTCTTGGTGTAGCATGACAGTGAGGACACTGTCAAGTTTAAGTTTGGGGGTATGCTCGGTACGCCTTCTTCCTTCGCATTCATGTGTACATTTTTTGCATTTGCATACTTATTTTAAAACCCATAAAAATTTCAAAAATTTCAAAAATTTCAAAAATTAATGTATTCAATTTTGGCCTTATTTGACTTGAGTTTGACAAAAAAATTAACTAGTTAGGAACAACTAGATCTTAGACTTAGTAAATTAAAAACCCTAAAAATAACCTTTCTTAAAGTTTAATGGTACAAAGTATATGTCTTTATAGTTTATTTAGATATAAGCAAATTTTGAGTTCACTTCTTGGGCAAAGTCAAAACAAAGGAAGAGTATTGATGTTTTTATTAGAGTATAAGTTTGAAAAATAATTCCTAAGCTCAAGTCTAGATTCTGAAAATGTATACCCTACAAATTACACAAACACGCACCTTGAAACTTGGAATAGTAGAAGAGACCTTGAAATGCTCTTGTCTAAAGTCCTTAGTACGAAGAAAATAAAATAAAATAATACAAGTGTGAATAAAGAAAAAAATGAACACTGGTTTTTTATGATTACTTAAGGCTGCAAAAAAATAGAAAAATATTTAGCGAGGGGGCTTCATCACCTAGTGCCTTAGACCAACTGGTTTGGGAGTCACTGCTAAAGCCTTAGGTGTTACAAGACTAGGAATTACGCTTTAAAGTGCAAACGCATTTTATAATCGGTCGTTGGTACCTCAAGAAGTATTAACGGTCGCATGAAGGATGTGTAAGCAAAATTCATTTAAAAATTCACCAATTAATAAGTGCTTTGGACAACGGACAAGATTATGATTGCTTGATTTGAATTTCTAAGTGTAGGGGTGATATATACACACACGTAGGGGTATGTGATTGGAGTTTAGATAAGAGAAAGGAGTGAAGAATAGAACTTGTATCTTTAGTAGAGTTGATAAAAATTCCTAAGTGGAGATGGAACCGTAGAAGGAAAACTTAAGAGATGCCGAAAGCTAAGTAGGTCTGCAGAACATATATAATCTTAAGTTAAATGATGAGGAAGTGTGAAGAATATGAGTGGATAATTTATGAGTCGGCGATAATAGAATTCCTTGTTAGAAAACCTAATTGGAGAATACAAGTTAATGGGACGGATTGATAGGATTTTGTGGGTAGTATCCGCTGAAAACCCTCAGGAGACAACACTCCTCCTACTAGGGACACCTAGAGGTTTAACGGCTTGTTGCACGAGCTCAGTGCAATCGCGATTCCCTGCGAAAGTGAAGTTAGGTTTTTGTCGAGAATAAAACTAGGTTTGCTCGAGGACGAGCAAAAGATAAGTTTGGGGGTATTTGTTCATATCATAATATTGCATTATTATATTCCCCATTCTTATGTATTTTACAAATAAACAGGTGCTTTTGACCCATGTCTGCTACATAGTATAGGTTACAGGTTCTAGGAGCAAGAACAGTGAAAAAGATAAAAGACGACGTAAAAGTGAGACTTTGACCAATAAACAGAAGACTCTTGATCAAGCCTACATAAAGACCATTTCACAAAGCAAGGTTCAAGACGTCGACACAAAGCGAACGGTTAGAAGTCCACTACAATTCACTGTGAAGATCTGGAGAAGAAACAGAAGTCAATATGAGAAAAGACCTATATAAACAGGAAGTACAAGTCGGCAGAAACCAGCACAAGAGAAACCAGAAGCCAATTCCTTCTCTTGGCCGCGAAACCGCGGCCAAACCAGGCCTCGGGCCGCGGTTCCGCGGCAGTCTTGAGCATTTAGTGGCAGAAAATCTTTCTGTAATTTGTGGCGGCGTTGAATGGTCTACCTGGGGGTATTTTGGTAAATGCAGACGTGCGAATCAATTATAACCTAGGGTTTCTATGAATCTATAAATAGAGACCCAACTCATTGTATTCTTTTCATGCCTCCCTCATGCCTCTTTTTATGAATAAAATTTAGAAATCTTTTGGAGAGCATCGATGCCTCTTTTCATATCATCTATTCAGATCTGACAACCCTGCGTTGATATTTGGAGAGAGCCATCTGTAAAGTAAGTAGGTAATTTCAATTCTTGCCCTAGGTAATTTCAATTCCTGCCCTAGATAAATGTCTTTCAATTCCTTAATGAGCGAGTAGTCTCCTCGCTTGTTAGGGTTAGCTTTGGGGAAGGCTTTTGAGAGATGAGATCTCTCATCTCTTTGTTGCCCGTCATATATTTTCATAGGACTCCATGCATACATGCACATACTGCTCCCTACGGCACCCTATCCATCGAGGTAGCGGTGATACCGTAGTATAAAGGCCCGGTTGTGATGTTTTCCATGGAGGTTAGGGTAAGGATTGATAAAGGAAGGACAAGAAACTAGAGGAAGGAACATCTTCCCGAATGGATCTAATCCCTTTTATTGATAATTACCATAACTCCTCATAGATCTTCATTTGGGTATAGAAAGCGTTGAGATTTATTTACATTTCCAAACCTACCCTAAACCTAATCCTAGCAAGACTTAGATCTAGATAATCTTAGTATAGAATAATTTATTTTTTAGATTTAATAATCAATCCAGCTCCCATCGGAATTAACTCGTTTGAGCGATTAGGAAATTCACAACATCCCTGTGGACCGACCCGTACTCACCGGCTAGCTACCAAGCGATGCCGTTCTTGATTGCAGTTACTAGATAGTTTTTGAGATCAATCAAGAAGTATGAATCGAAAGCCACGTATGCAGCGAGAGTAGAGCCGGATCAACATCGGTCTTGGAAGCGATCTTGTACCTGTCACCCGATAACGCTGTCAGGAGAAGGAGTACGCAAGGATATGGTTGACCTCCCCTGGTGCTTCGAAAATGATGATGACGAGGTGATCTTAGAGTTTCCACCAGCGCCAAAAGAGCTGGAAGATGGAATACATACTACTGCACATAACTTGAGAAAAATCGACTTAGGGACGGCAAACGATGCACGGCCGACGTTCGTCCGTGAGCTGTTGTCTGAAGAAAAGGTGGCTACGCTCAAAGACGTGCTCATGCAGTATAAAGACTGTTTCGCATGGAACTAATCCGAAATGCCGGGACTAGATCCAGAAGTAGCTATGCACATATTGGCGATATCTCCGAACGTCAAGCCGATCAAACAAGCACCGAGAAGAATGCGGCTCGAACTTGAAATGAGCATCAACGCCGAGGTCAAGAAGCCAATCGACTCCGGCTTCACCCAAGAAGTTCAATACCTCGATTGGATTGACAACATTTTTCCAGTGATGAAGAAAAATAGGACGGTGCGCATCTGTGTGGACTTTCGGGACCTTAATAGAGCTTGCCTGAAGGATGATTTTCCCATACCAGTTACTGAGTTGATGATAGATAATACGTCCACTCACGAAGTCTTCTCCTTCATGGATGGATTATCGAGGTACAATCAGATAAAGATGCATCCCGAAGACCAAAAGCATACCGCTTTCCGGACTCCTCTGGACATATTCTGCTACAAAGTGATGTCTTTCGGTCTGAAGAACGCTGGCGCTACTTATCAGGGGGCCATGACGAAGATTTTCGACAACCTCATACATGAAATCGTCGAATGCTATATTGATGACCTCATGGTGAAAAGCAAATCGTACGAGGAGCATTGGGAGCATCTGAAGATAGTGTTTCAACGTCTTCGGAAATACAACCTGAAGATGAACCCTCTCAAATGCACGTTCGGAGTTTCCTCAGGAAAATTCCTGGGATTCGTCGTATGACATCGAGGCATCGAGATAGGCCCGTCAAAGATCAAAGCAATCATGGAAATGCCTCCGCCAAGAACTTTCAAGCAACTACGGTCTCTACAAGGGAAGCTCGCATATATTCGACGATTCATAGCCAATATGTCTGGCAAATGCCGCCCGTACAGTCATCTAATGAAGAAGGGAACTCCGTTCGTCTGGGATCGCAAATGCCAAAGCGTACTTGACGAAATAAAGCAATACCTGCAGAATCCGCCGGTGCTGACTGCTCCGGTCAAGGGAAAACCCCTCATCCTATACACAACAGCCCTTGAAGGTTCTTTAAGCACGCTATGGGCTCAGGAGAACGACTAAGGGAAAGAGAGTGGCCTCTACTATCCGAGTCGAGTTCTCCTGGGGGCAGAAAACAACTACTCCCCCATCGAAAAACACTGCCTGGCGTTAATCTTCGCAATAACGAAGCTCAGACACTATGCTTTGGCGCATGATGTCCATCTCATATCAAAAGTGGATCCTCTCAAGTATTTGATGTCAAGAGCCATAATAACAGGACGACTCGCTAAATGGGCCCTGCTCTTGATGGAGTTCTCGATAACTTATCGTCCCCTCAAGGCAGTAAAAGGCCAGGCTATCGCCGACTTCCTCGCTGAGCATCCGATACCTGCCGATTCACCCCTAAACTGCGAGTTGCCGGATGAGCACGCGTTTAACACGATTGACGGGGAGAGAAGAGAAAGTGATACCCGATGGGAACTCTATTTCGACGGAGCATCTTCTATGAAGAAGCGACAACACAACACACCTGTAATCAAATCGGGGGTAGGTCTTATCTTCGTGACTCCGCAAGGAGGGATAATGCGCTTTGCCTTTTCCTTAATAGAGCCGAGGACAAACAATGAAGCCGAATATGAAGCTTTGATAGCAGGTCTTGAGATCGCTGTCGGCATGGGAATCGAAAACCTCCTCATATACGAAGACTCCTAACTGGTCGTTAGCCAAGTAAACGGCGACTATCAAACGTGCAAGCCAGAGTTGGTAAAGTACGGTGAGAGAGTGCAGCAACTGCTGACTCAAATTCCCTCCTACGCTCTGGAAAGCATTCCGTGTATGAAGAATAGCAAAGCGGATGCATTAGCCAAGCTCGCTAAAGAACTGGCTGATGAAAATCTTGACGACGTAAGGATCATTGTACAAAGCCGTCAAGTTCTTGCACCAGACAAAATATCTCCGGAGTTGCCTGAAGAAAAAGAAGCAACCAAACCAACGGCCCTACAAATAAAAGACTAAGAAAAAGCTAGGGATTGGAGAGAAATCTTTATAGACAACTTCAAATCCCGTCAAACACCTGAAAATGCATCCTCAAAACATCAGCTCATGAAACGAGCTCTGTCTTTTGCCTTTGTCAATGATACTCTATTTAAGAGATCATTCGACTCTCTGTAGATAAGATGCCTGGGACCGGAAGAAGCAAGGAGAGTTGTCCAAGAAACTCACGACGGACTCTGCGGTTCTCACCAAACCGGGCTAAAGATGAAGCTGAAGATCAAAAGGATGGGCTACTATTGGTCCACGATGATTCAGGACTGCCTTGAATACGTGAAGCAGTGCCACTCGTGCCAGATTCATGGGGACTTCATCCACCAGCATCCAAATCTGCTACACCCAACGGTGGCTAGCTGGCCGTTCGAAATGTGGGGAACTGACATAATCAGGCCTATCGAACCAGCATCATCCAGAGGACATCGGATTAGCGACAACTGATTACTTCTCTAAGTGGGCAGAAGTAGTACCGCTAAGAGAAGTGAAGACGGAGAATATTCTCCATTTCTTCAAGACACACGTCATCTATCGGTTCGACATTCCACGACGGATTATTTCCGATAACGGACCAGCCTACAGAAGTCACAAAATCAGCCGCTTCGCACAACAACATAACATAGACTGGAGATACTCTTCGGCCTATAATCCCCGAGCTAACGGTTTGGCTGAGGCTTTCAACAAGACCTTGACGAAGATCATAAAGTAGACGGTGTCCAGAAATAGAAGAGATTGGCACGAGAGATTGCATGAAGCTCTCTGGGCGTATCGGACTACCTTCAAAATGGCTACAAACACAACGCCATATGCATTGGTATTCGGCACTGAAGCAGTACTTCCCTTGGGGATAAAGCTACCCTCTCTATGAGTGGCGGTTCATTACGAGCTAACAGACGAGGAGAATGCTCATCTTTGGCTTGAGGAGCTCGACGCCGTCGATGAAACTCGGCTCATGGCACAGCAAAACTTGGAGGCTTACAAAGCAAAGATGACGCGCTAATACGAGAGATTGACTAGGTCGAGGACATTCTGCCAAGGCGAACTTGTGCTAGTGTCAAGAGACCTATGATCCCTAATCGTGCCAAACGGGAGAAATTCGAGCCAAACTATGAGGGCCCGTATATCATAGACAAAGTCTACCAAGGAAGGGCTTACTTGCTCATGAATATGCATGGCGAAAGACCCTTCAGGCCAATAAACGGTCTGTTCTTGAAAAAATACTACGCCTGACCGAAACGTCTTTAACTACTACAAACCGCAGCATCTCAGGGTTGACGCAAAAAAAAAACGGTACGTCCATAAGAGAAATATGCACGGATGAAAACCCGAAAGGGCTCCGTGAGTAAAAACAGCAGGGCTACCGATGAGTTTGTGAAAACCCGAAAGGGCGCAATCTCGTTAAAATACACTTGCAAGGTCCTCTCGACCTTGTAAGGAGAAAATACCTGCGTGAGATCCTTATGACTCACAAGGGAGCAACACACTTAGGGATCCCCATGATTTCTAAGGAGAAGTTACACTTACGAGATCCTCACGACTCGTAAGGAGAATTCCCCTATGAGACCCTCACGGCTCATAGGATTCAAAAGCCATAAGTTACGGGGATCTGAACTTGTTCTTAAGCTACCATAATCCACAGACTACCCTACAAGCGGTTTAATACTAGCCCTTGTATACAATCCACGGGCACAAATAAATGTCTCCCCCCACCAAGTTCCACCGATGGCGCGAAATGTCCTCATGTGGTGAACGAGATTTGTAAGTCCTCTCGACTTATAAAGAGAAAACACTCTTGTAAGATCCTTATGACTTATGAGAGACCATGCATTTAAGAATCCTCACGATTCTTAAGAATAAAACACACTTACGAGATCCTCATGACGCGTAAGGAGAAATATCTTTATGAGACCCTTACGGCTCATGAAGTCAAAAGCCTTAGTTGACATGATCTTAACCCTGTTTGCTAAGCCACCTTTGTTCGACATCAACATAGGCAAATGATAATTCGCTCTTGGCAATATCCCAGTTGTTGCGATACTAATGCCTAAATCGGTATCAGATCCCAAGTCCCATACTCGCGGTAAGAAATCAGCGAGCCATAAATGCATATGAAATAGCCGAAATGATAGGGCAACTTGCAACAAAATCAGCAAGTAAAATATATGCATACAAAAACAACCAAAATTATTGGGCAACTCGCAATAAAAATCAGCGAGTAAAAAGAAAAATAGCCGAAATTATTGGGCACCGCGAAAAAATAGCCGAAATGATTGGGCAATCGCGACTTTCGCGATATAAAAAGCTGAAATGATAGAGCATCGCGGAAAGAAATAAAAAAAATGAATGAATGAAACTTTTGCCCTGCAGGTAAGTCCATACTGACCCCTGTATACAATCCATGGTCATAAACAAAAAGGGACCCACGTTTCCCCCATCAGACTCTATTAAAGGGAGAGCCAGATCTCAACGGAATCATCTACATCCCAAAAGATCACCACGACATTACTTCTCAACTCCAACAACCGACCTCAGGGTCGCAATGAAGCGGAGCTATAGAAAAGCCCCTAGTTCTAAATCTTGACGGCCACATCTACAGCTTAGAGACCAACAACGGTGTTCTTCCTCATTCCAGCAAAATACGGATGCGACGCCAACTATCGGAGCCATGGTAAAGTCCCTAGTTCCAAGACTCTACAGTTCGCAGACAACCTAGAGTCATCCAATGACCCCGTCTCGGAAATACGTCAGCCAATGGCCCCGTCGTGGAAACACGTCAGCAAATGACCCCGTCTGGGAAATACGTCATCCAATGATCCCGTCGCGGAAACACGTCAGCCAATGACCCCGTCGCGGAAACACGTCAGCCAATGACCCCGTCGCGGAAACACGTCAGCAAATGACCCCATCGCGGAAACACGTCATCCAATGACCCCATCGCGGAAACACGTCATCCAATGACCCCGTCGCGGAAATACGTCATCAAATGACCCCGTCGCGGAAACACGTCAGCCAATGACCCCGTCGCGGAAACACGTCAGCAAATGACCCGTCGCGGAAACACGTCAGCCAATGACCCCGTCGCGGAAACACGTCAGCAAATGACCCCGTCGTGGAAATACGTCAGCCAATGACCCCGTCGTGGAAACGCGTCAGCCAATGACCCCATCTCGGAAAGACGTCAGCAAATGACCCCGTCGCGGAAATACGTCATCCAATAACCCCGTTGCGGAAATACGTCAGCCAATGAGCCCGTCGCGGAAATACGTCATCCAATGACCCCGTCTCGGAAATATGTCAGCAAACGACCCCGTCTCGGAAATACGTCAGCAAATGACCCCGTCTCGGAAATACGTCAGCAAATGACCCCGTCTTGGAAACACGTAAGCCAATGACCCCATCGCGGAAACACGTCAGCAAATGACCCCGTCGCGAAAATACATCATCCAATGACCCCATCGCGGAAATATGTCAGCTAATGACCCCGTCGCGGAAACACTCAGCAAATGACCCCGTCGCGGAAATACGTCAGCAAATGACCCCGTCGCGGAAATACGTAAACCAATGACCTCCTCGTCGGAGCAGTGCTTCGACTCGGAAAAATGCCAACTCATTGATCACTTACAAGTCCTCTAGACTTGTAAGGGAGAAAATTCTCTTGTGAGATCCTTACGACTCTTAAGGGAAAGCACACTTAGGAATCCTCACGATTCCTAAGGAGAAAATACACCTACGAGATCCTCTCGACTCGAAGGGAGAAAAATCTTTATGAGACCCTCACGGATTATAAAGTTGAAAAGTTTTAGGCGACAGACCTGAACCTGTTTCCTAAGCCACAAAGAGTTCAAGATGCACTGTTCTCATCTACAGGCCACAACTTCTAAAATAACATGCCGACAACACAGCAGAGAAAAGAAAGCGATAGTCGGAGATAAAAAAAATGTGTCCTTTATTCATGAATTCGATTGAATACGAGATACATCATATAAAATTAAAAAAAATGAATGAAATGAATACATGTTATTCATGAATTACAATTGGTACAAAGATGACTATTGAGAAGGAGGCGATTTTAACAGATCAGCAAGCCGCTCGCGCACTCTTCTCAGCTCCTTTTCATGAGCAGCCACCGTGGCCAGCTCCGTTTCGACTCGGGCCCGTTGCTGCAAACAGAATGAAACTTTCTCATCAACCTCCCGCTGGGCAGCTTCGTGACTCTGCGTAACCTGCTCGATTAAGTCGAGCTTCTGCCTCAGTGCCAGCCTGTCCGAAATGCATCGCTGCAAATTATCAAAGATGGTTCTCAGTTGCGCAGCATTTTCTTTGACCTCGGCATGCAGCCGGGCAGACTCTTTGTGTTCCTTCCACCTCAAGGCCGCCTCTTGTTCAAAATGACGAAGGAAAGAAGCACTTTGCTCAACCCATGCTGCCCGCTGGGAGTTCAAAGCCAGAGCTTCGGGAGCAAGACGCTTGAGCTCAACTTCGTACAAGCAAGCCTCGATCTGTCTGCAATAGTTAACCCAAGATTCGACGATGCCCTCACCATGGAAGTGCACAAGCGTCGCCAACATCGGATTGACCTCAGCAGCAAAATCAGCAGCGAGTGCAGGGGCCTCCGCGTCAAGCTCCTCGATGGATTCACTCAACATGCGTAGGCTGGTCACAGCGCCCTTGGAAGATGGACGTCTGGAAAAGGGCCCTGCCGGCATTAAGATGCAGGACTCAAAGGGAGCTGGAGTCGGCGCGATTGCTGCAAAACAAATCATAGTCAGACGTCGGCTCAAGAGATAAAGAAAATGCCCGAGCGATGGAGTATACTATACCGGCTGCGACGGCAGCAGAGTTGGGAGTACCGGAGGCGCGACTGTTCTCTCGTACCCTCCTCCAATCTGTAACGTTGCAATCAATTCAAAGAAGAATTAACAACGACATGGTTGCACATAGAAGAAAGGAAAGGAAGTCAGTTAAAAACTAGACCCACCGACATCGACAGGCAGGACGACTTCTGACCAGAAGGAGAAATGTGGATTCAGCACCTGATAAGATGGTCAAAGAGGACTCCTGCAAGGTTGTAACAATACGATGTCAATACAAAGAGTATATTACCCCCAATGAAACTGATAAGCCGCAAAAATATACCTTCCAGCACTCCAGACAACATAGGAGAAGGCGACAAAACAACAGCCGTCACGGGGCCGACCAGAGGCGCTTCAGATGGCGCAATCTCCGCATTTACTGCACCTATAATCAACGAACAAAATGTCATCAGATGGGGATGAACGGGATCGAAAGATGAAAAGAAAGCAGTGACCCAAGATCTACCTGATAGGTCACCAACCGAAACCGCGACGAGAGCATCACTAGGCACAGCGGCTTCTTCGCTCTCCTTCGTTGGAATAGTTTTTGTGCCCATGGCTTCGTCCCCTGATTCGACGAGAGCTGTTGTGACGCTTTCGATGCACGTCGATACCTGGGAGCCATGAGGAGAAAGAGCGGCGATTGGGGCAGTCTCAGACTCTCTCGAGAGAGTAGTCGCTTCGGGCTCTGTGGTCACCGTCTTCTCACCTGCCACCTCATCGCCAATGCTTGGCCTTACAAAATATGGTACATTAGAGTTTGCGAATCGAGTTGCCTCTCGAGCCGCACGCACTGTAGGGTTCCTAGGCACTCTCAAGAGGTCTCACAAGGCATCAACCATGCCAATTTCAAATTTTACGGGTGCCGAGAAACCCTAATACGGATCGTTGACTAGAAATTTAGGCGATATACGAAACTAGTTAACAACTTAACTAAAGGAGAGAGGCTACAACCTTTGTAGATCCGGTTCTCCACTTCCTTAGCTCCACGTAGGCGTCCTCTCACTGTCCATCTCGAATCCTAGACTCGATCGTCGGCTTCATCGGAAAAACGAGCGGGCAAGGTCGTCGGCTTCGTGCCGAAGATGATCTACGTTGAGGTTTCACAAGTTCAAGCTCTGACTGCACCAAGTTGTGAAACTTGTGAAGAAAACACCCAAAACCACTTGGCAAGAGGTAGAGGATGAAGAAATAGGAGGTGGGTTCACTTTAGAATTGGATTTCTCTCACTTTTGCTCAAGTTTCCATTGATGGCATCAAGTTTTCATTCTTGAAGATGAAGAAGAAGATGAAGCTAGAATTATGATAAGTCTTTTGTTAAAATGAATAATAAATGAATACTTATCATAAACTAACTAGGGTAGAGTGTAGAGAATAGACCATGATTACTTGGATGGGTTAGGGTTAAGCATGAAGACAAGAATGGTTAAGAAGTCAAAGCTTCATGAAGCTTCAACTAGAAACAAACATAGCCACCATTCTTATCTAAATCTTTTCCAAATAAATAAACAAATAAATAAATGAAAAAGCAAAACCCTAATCATCTCTTAACCATGGTTTAATTCTTTACACTTAACCAAATGATCAAGTATCATCAAACATGATACAAATATGTGCACAAAAGTATATCACATATACTTCTTGCACATCAAGTGAGAAAATCCATTTAAAGTGAACTAATACTAGCTAATGCAAAGTAATATATCAAATATATAATTATACATAAAATCATTAAATCAACACTTGATTTAACGATCCGGTCATATCGCATATAACCGACTAGTATCCTATGTATCGGCTTATCGAATCAATCCTTGATTCGATATCTAGGTTATATCGAATATAACCAATCGATACATCCATCGTGAGAATGAAATACGGTATCACATACACGCATTATTCTCGGTCCTGCACATATCTCATATGCGCTCCTATTTCGTTTCGCTTGAGCCAGGAAACCTCTGTGTAGGACTCTAAAGACTCGTCAATACGCCGGTAGCAGATGATGATCATATCAAGCACCTACAAGCCGCAAGCGGTCTGCTAAACGTAACGGCCATCCGGGTATTGAGCGATCAGAAGATCGACGAGCTAGCCCGCTCATACTCCTGTGAATCCAACCAGTAACACTTACCGTACAGTCCGGTCTGTTCGTCTGATATGTCGCATATCAAATCTAGGGGTGGTAAACGTCAGACCCCAATAACCGATAAGTCGTGCCGATGTGAGGCTCATAACGGGTCGAGAAACTACTGGTAACACTTACCAGCAAATCTCAGATCAGCCCTGGCCAGGGACTTCCCTGTTACGGCCAATCGAGCACAGCGCAACATCAACCCCCAATACCGGGAGAGACGAAACCCCTCCTATCGCTCATTGCTTCCATGTGACTCGGGACTGTACCCAAAGACCACCGTTTTGCATGCCCTCATGGACATGGTAAGGTGGAGATCAAAGCACAGTGGGAATCACACAAGACTCTATGACGATCTCGGGTCTACAGACTAACCTGTACAAGTGTCACCTGAGAACTGCCATCTGACGTGAGGTATAATACCATCTGGGAGTTCTCGGCGAGTCCGTCCAGTGTACCCAGTCTCCACTGAGCACCCGTATACCATCTCTGATGTCAAACACCAATGGATATGGGATCATCCATTGCCCATCTCATGGGTCGAGAAGCGTATACGCTAGTCTACACTGGTATATCGATGCCCTGTCTCGATACACCCACGACTAGGGACCTTGAAGGATGTACTTATGGACTACCATGTCCCCACTAGTATGATCTGCATCATAGTCCAGGTAGTCAAGTACACATCCTAAAGGCTTTATCAACATGTAACTATAAGACAGTTTAAAGAGACAAGTGTACATGTTAAGATAAAGAGTAACCAGATAGCATACTATCATATCGAGCAAGAAAGTCATCTCTATATATGTCCAAGCATCCAATACAATATACATCATCTGTACAATACTGGCCTCTAGGGCATACATACAACTAACAATCTCCCACTTGCACTAGGGCCAGCTGTTGTAGTATCGCATACCGAGCATCCCGAAGAGTCTCTCAAACTGTATCTGGGGAATGGCCTTCGTGAGTGGATCCGCCGTGTTGGTCTTCGTGTCAACCCTCCTGACCTCGATCTCCCGGCGATCAACTATCTCCCAGATCAGGTGATACCGCCTCAGAATATGCCTGGATCGCTGATGGGACCTGGGTTCCTTGGCCAAAGCCACCGCTCCATTGTTATCGCAACACAAAGGTATTGGATGCTCAATGGATGGAACCACTCCAAGTTCAGTAATGAACTTCTTGATCCAGACAGCCTCTTTAGCAGCATCGTTGGCAGCGATGTATTCAGCCTCCATCGTCGAGTCTGCCACGGTTTCCTGCTTGGAACTCTTCCAGCTAACCGCCCCTCCGTAAAGGGTAAAGACAAAACCCGACTGCGACTTAAAGTCGTCCTTATCACTCTGGAAGCTCGAATCGGTAAAGGACTCCATTTGGAGTTCTCCGTTACCATACACCAAGAGCATCTCTTTAGTCCTTCGTAAGTACTTGAGAATGCTCTTCACAGCTGTCCAGTGACTCTCTCCAGGATCAGCTTGATACCTGCTCACTACACTTAGTGAGTATGCTACATCGGGTCTGGTACATAGCATCGCATACATGATAGAGCCTACAGCCGAAGCATAGGGTATCCCTTGCATGCGAGCTCTCTCCAAATCAGTCTTGGGAGACATCTCTTTGGAAAGAGTGACTCCAGAGATCGTGGGCAAGTTCCCACGCTTGGATTCTTCCATACTAAACCTCTTTAGTATGGTGTCAATGTACCTGGATTGGGACAATCCCAAAATCCGTTTGGATCTATCTCTATAGATCCTAATTCCCAATATGCAGGAGGCATCACCAAGATCTTTCATTGAGAATCTTTGTGATAAGAAGAGCTTGACCGATTGCAGCATAGGAATATCATTTCCTATCAAGAGTATGTCGTCCACGTACAATACGAGGAAGACAGCCTTACTCTCTGCCACCTTCTTGTAAATACAAGGTTCATCTGGGTTTTTGACGAAATTAAACTCTTTGATAACGACGTCAAAGTAGATGTTCCAACTCCGCGATGCTTGCTTTAATCCATAAATGGATTTAAGCAGCTTGCACACCTTCCCGCTGCTCCCACTGTCTACGAAGCCCTCTGGCTGAGTCATGTACACGCACTCTTCTAAATCACCATTTAGAAAGGCGGTCTTAACATCCATTTGCCAGATTTCGTAATCATGATATGCAGCGATGGCAAGCATGATCCGGATGGATTTAAGCATAGCCACTGGAGAAAAGGTCTCGTCATAGTCCACACCTGGTCTTTGACGAAAACCCTTTGCTACAAGTCTAGCTTTGAAAGTCTCCACTTTCCCATCTACACCAAGTTTTTTCTTGAAGATCCACTTGCTCCCATTGGGTTTTACCCCTTCAGGAGCAACTTCCAAAATCCATACTTTGTTGGTGTTATTAGTGTATATGCCCTAGAGGCCATTACTGTATCATACTAGTATGTGTATTACTTGATGGAAGCTTGGGATATTCACAGTTGTACAGACAATCTTGCTCAATATAGTAGTATGCTACTTGGTTTGTCTCTGCTTTAATGTGTACTTGTGTGTTTATTTATTATATCACCTATACGCATTAGTAGAGCCCTTTGGATCTTTGCTTGATTACCAGCGTTGTGATGGCGATCACACTCGTGGGGGCTGGGTAATCTACAAGCACATCCTTATACACGTCCCTAGTCATGGGAGTATCAAGATAGGGCATCGATACTCCGGAGTAGACTAGCGTATGCGCTTCTCATCCCAGCACGGGAGACGGTCTGTCCCACAGCCGTTGGTACGTCGTACTTGAGATAGTATGCGGGTGCTCGTTAGGTTACGAGTACACTGGACAGGACTCGTCGGGCACTGATGGTTGGTATTATACCTATCGTCAGTTATCAGTTCCCAGGTGACATGAGTACAGCTTAGTCCGCTGACTTGACACTGTCACTTCGCCTCGAGTGTGTTCCCACTGTTCTTTGATTACTACCCTACCACGGCTCTAATGAGTCGTGCAAACAGGTAGTAGTTGGGAGCAGTCCCGAAGCACTTGGAGGCAGTGACGGTTAGACAGGATTCGTCTCTCCCGGTATTGGGGGTTGACATCGCGCTGTGTCTAGGAGAGCCATTACACGAGTAGTCCCTGGCCAGGGCAAGCAAGATATACTGGTAGGCTTCAGTGTTATCTCAGGGTGTTTTGGGCTTCACTCCGACACGACTTGTACCGCTATTAGGGGACTGACGTTTTACCGCCCCCTAGGCCCGACATGCGATGTATCAGACGAACAGACCGGACTGTACGGAGAATGTCACATTTAGACTCAGTAGGAGTTCAGATGATGGTTCTCTTCTCGTCGCCTTCTTCCGTCGAAGATGGATCCACCTGAGGGTTCAACCTTCGGGCTCTTTCTCGAACTTTGAGTGAACTAGAATCTCCGGCTTGCTAAACCCTTGATCCTAGAGTGAGTAGAGAGTGTCTAAGGGGTGCTTTTCTTTTAAGGAGAGGGATTCTCAACACATGAGAAGGATTCTCCTTTGGCTAGAGGAAGAAGAAGATGAAGTGAGGAGAGAGAATGATTATGATAGAATGAGCTCTTTTCTTTTGCAACCATAACTAAAAGAAAAGGAATTATCTAATTAATAATAATAATTGAAATGAGAATAGTTGATGGTTGTTTTTGAATGACCACTATCATACTTTCAATAAATGAGTGTAAGCAAGAATCAAGGAGTATCCTTGCAAAGCAATGATGGTGGTCAACATTCAACCATGGTCAACAAGTCAACCATGGTCAACAAGTCAACAAAAATCAACCATAAAAATATTTCATTTAATTACTATTATTAATTGATATTTCATAAATCTATTAGGGTTTGGAAAATGACGACTGTCAACTGTGCATACGCACCCGTTCCGAAACCCTAATGAAATACCTTATCCTCCGCCTCAAGCAACTGTGCATACACACCTGCATTCTCGTTCCGAGGAACAAGAATACCGAGATATAAAAGCAACCCCAAAACGTATACCAGTATCTGGCTCAAACCAGAGCCTGCTAGTATAATCCGTCCGGACTCCAAACGTGCACAAGTGCGCGGATGAGAACGAACCCTGCCGCAAAACCATGCGACCTCTACTCATTTTGCCCAGAGGCGAATACCCTCTGTGTGGGACTCTAAAGACTCGACACTACGCTGGCAGTGGGTTTAACCACAGACCGCAAGCGACACTAGCTGTGCGTAACGGTCCCCAGGTAGATGCCGACAAGAAGGCTGACGAGGTGAACCCCATCTGAACTCCTACTGAGTCTGAATGTGACATTTTCCGTACAGTCCGGTCTGTTCGTCTGATACATCGCATGTCGGGCCTAGGGGGCGGTAAAACGTCAGTCCCCCAATAGCGGTACAAGTCGTGTCGGAGTGAAGCCCAAAACACCCTGAGATAACACTGGAAGCCTACCAGTATATCTCGCTTGCCCTGGCCAGGGACTACTCGTGTAATGGCTCTCCTAGACACAGCGCGATGTCAACCCCCAATACCGGGAGAGACGAATCCTGTTTAACCGTCACTGCCTCCAAGTGCTTCGGGACTGCTCCCAACTACTACCTGTTTGCACGACTCATTAGAGCCGTGGTAGGGTAGTAATCAAAGAATAGTGGGAACACACTCGAGGCGAAGTGACAGTGTCAAGTCAGCAGACTATGCTGTACTCATGTCACCTGGGAACTGATAACTGACGATAGGTATAATACCAACCATCAGTTCCCGACGAGTCCTGTCCAGTGTACTCGTAACCTAACGAGCACCCGCATACTATCTCAAGTACGACGTACAGACGGCTGTGGGACAGACCGTCTCCCGTGCTGGGATGAGAAGCGCATACGCTAGTCTACTCCGGAGTATCGATGCCCTATCTCGATACTCCCACGACTAGGGACGTGTATAAGGATGTGCTTGTAGATTACCCAGCCCCCACGAGTGTGATCGCCATCACAACGCTGGTAATCAAGCAAAGATCCAAAGGGCTCTACTAATGCGTATAGGTGATATAATAAATAAACACACAAGTACACATTAAAGCAGAGACAAACCAAGTAGCATACTACTATATTGAGCAAGATTGTCTGTACAACTGTGAATATGCCAAGCTTCCATCAAGTAATACACATACTAGTATGATACAGTAATGGCCTCTAGGGCATATACACTAACAATCTCCCACTTGCACTAAGGCCATGTACTGGCGTATCGAAGACCTATCATTTCGATCAGCCGCTCGAAGTGAGTCTGGGGTAAAGCCTTCGTGAATGGGTCCGCAGTGTTGTCTTTTGTGTCCACTCTCCGCACCTCGATCTCCTGTCGATCAATGATTTCCCTGATCAGGTGATACCGCCTTAAGATGTGCCTGGATTTCTGATGGGACCTTGGTTCCTTCGCTAAAGCTATAGCCCCATTGTTATCGCAATACAAAGGTATTGGGTCAACAATGGACGGAACCACCTGAAGTTCACTAATGAACTTCTTAATCCAGACCGCCTCTTTTGCGGCATCGCTTGCAGCAATGTATTCAGCCTCCATCGTCGAGTCTGCGACGGTATCCTGCTTGGAACTCCTCCAACATACCGCCCCTCCGTTGAGGGTAAACACAAAACCCGAGACAGACTTGCTGTCATCTTTGTCACTCTGGAAGCTTGAATCGGTAAAGGACTCGACCCTGAGGTCTCCATTACCGTAAACCAGGAACATCTCCTTAGTCCTTCTCAGGTACTTGAGAATGTTCTTCACTGCTGTCCAGTGGTCTTCCCCTGGGTCTGACTGATACCGGCTTACCGCGTTTAGCGCGTAAGCTACATCTGGTCTTGTACATAGCATCGCATACATTATAGATCCTACCGCCGAAGCGTAGGGTATAGTGCTCATGCGAACCCTCTCCTCGTCAGTCTTAGGAGATATCTTCTTGGAGAGGGTAATTCCGTGCAATGCGGGTATATTACCGCGCTTGGAATCCTCCATACTAAATCTCTTTAGTACAGTCTCTATGTACCTGGACTGCGAAAGTCCTAGTAGTCTCTTGGATCTATCTCTATAGATCTTGATCCCCAGAATGTACGAGGCATCACCCAGGTCTTTCATGGAGAACCTTTGTGACAAAAATAGCTTGACCGATTGTAGCATAGGAATATCATTTCCTATCAAAAGAATGTCATCCACGTACAAGACTAGGAACACGACAGTTCGTCCTACAATCTTCTTATATACACAGGGTTCATCTTCGTTTTTGATGAAATCAAATTCCTTGATTGCCTCATCAAAACAGATGTTCCAGCTCCGCGATGCCTGCTTTAATCCATAAATGGATTTAAGCAACTTGCACACCCTTCCGCTGCTCCCACTGTCTATGAAACCTTCTGGTTGATCCATGTAAACGCACTCTTCCAAACAACCGTTTAGGAAAGCCGTCTTAACATCCATCTGCCAGATTTCATAGTCATGGAAGGCAGCAATGGCAAGTAGGATCCGAATGGATTTGAGCATAGCCACCGGAGAAAAAGTCTCGTCATAGTCCAAACCAGGTCTTTGACGAAAACCTTTTGCAACGAGTCTAGCTTTATAGGTTTCCACCTGCCCATCTACACCAAGTTTCCTTTTGTAGATCCATTTGCATCCAACGGGTTTTACCCCAGGTGGAGCAATATCCAAGGTCCACACTTTATTGGCGTACATGGACTCCATTTCGGATTGCATTGCTTCCTGCCACTTATCAGAGTCCCTACTGATAATGGCCTGCCTGAAACTGGTAGGGTCATCTTCTTCCAAGATGCAATCCTCTCGATCCCCGTCTATGAGAAAACCGTAGTATCTCTCGGGCGGATGAGAAATCCTACCAGATCTGCGGAGTGGCTGAGGTTCGTCTGGGGTTATTGAATCCTGAGGTTCTGTCAAATTTTCAGTTTCAGTTTGTGGTCGCTGAATTTCTTCCAATTCTACCGTGCTTCCACTAATTTCTTTTGCAAGAAACTCCGTTTCTAAGAAAATGGCATGTTGAGCAACAAACACCTTCTGTTCCTCGGTGTGGTAGAATAGATATCCATAACCATTCTTTGGATATCCCACAAACTTACATAAAACTGACCGTGCCTCTAGTTTATCTGGTTTATGCGTTTTAACATAAGCCGGACAACCCCATATCTTAGATCTTTTAAGATATGGCCTCTTTCCATTCCATATCTCGAACGGAGTCTTAGGCACTGATTTAGACAGAACATCATTTAATAGGTATGCTGCTGTCAATAGCGCATGTCCCCAAAATGAAAGAGGCAACTCGGCATTACTCATCATGGAGCGAACCATATCCAGTAGGGTACGATTCCTCCGCTCCGAAACACCGTTGTGCTGTGGTGTATAAGGAGGAGTAAGCTGAGAGAGAATACCATTCTCTTTTAAGTAATCCAGGAATTCCGTGCTTAAGTACTCCCCTCCCCTGTCAGACCGGAGGATCTTGATACTTTTGCCTGTCTGGTTCTCTACTTCGTTTCTGAATTCCTTGAATTTCTCAAAAGCTTCAGATTTGTGTTTCATCAGATACACATATCCGAACCTAGAGAGATGGTTCAGCTCTGACTTGTGACAACAGTCATGAGTATGAGAATGGAAAAGGGGAATGTATGGATTTCCAGGATACCCAGTCGAAGAAGAAGCATGGTTTTGCATCTACTTCAGGTGTTCTTGTAATTGAGAACTGTTTTACGGTCAGCCCTACCTCCTGGGTACTTGATACCGGATCAGGATCTCATATCTGTAATTTATTGCAGGGACTGAGAAAAAGTAGGAAAGTTGCACCGGGTGATATGTCGCTCAGAATAGCGAACGGAGCACAAGTTAATGCGGCAGCCGTCGGTGAATATCACCTTGTATTGCCAAATGGCAAGACTATGATTTTGAACGATTGCTACTATGTACCCTCCATGGTTTGCAACATCATATCAGTTTCTTTACTCGATAAAGATGGATATAACTTTGTTCTTGAAAAGAATATCATGAACATTTACCTTCATAAGGTACTGGTTGCAGAGGGTACACTGTCTAATGGTATCTACGTTCTAAATCAGAATACAGTTCTCAATATACAAAACACACGCAAGAGGAAGAATTCAAATACGAATGAATCCTACTTGTGGCATTGTAGACTTGGTCATATCGGAGAGAAAAGATTGAGTAAGTTGCATAAAGATGGACTCTTGAATGCGTTCGAGTTTTCATCTTATGGAACTTGTCAGTCTTGTCTCAAAGGGAAGATGACCAAATCTCCGTTCACCGGACATGGAGAAAGAGCAACCGAGCTCTTGGGACTCGTACATAGTGATGTATGCGGTCCGTTACGCACAGCTAGTGCCGCTTGCGGTCTGTGGTTAAACCCACTGCCAGCGTAGTGTCGAGTCTTTAGAGTCCCACACAGAGGGTATTTGCCTCTGGGCAAAATGAGTAGAGGTCGCATGGTTTTGCGGCAGGGTTCGTTCTCATCCGCGCACTTGTGCACGTTTGGAGTCCGGACGGATTATACTACCAGGCTCTGGTTTGAGCCAGATACTGGTATATGTTTTGGGGTTGCTTTTATATCTCGATATTCTTGTTCCTCGGAACGAGAATGCAGGTGTGTATGCACAGTTGCTTGAGGCGGAGGATGAGGTATTTCATTAGGGTTTCGGAACGGGTGCGTATGCACAGTTGACAGTCGTCATTTTCCAAACCCTAATAGATTTATGAAATATCAATTAATAATAGTAATTAAATGAAATATTGTTATGGTTGATTTTTGTTGACTTGTTGACCATGGTTGACTTGTTGACCATGGTTGAATGTTGACCACCATCATTGCTTTGCAAGGATACTCCTTGATTCTTGCTTACACTCATTTATTGAAAGTATGATAGTGGTCATTCAAAAACAACCATCAACTATTCTCATTTCAATTATTATTATTAATTAGATAATTCCTTTTCTTTTAGTTATGGTTGCAAAAGAAAAGAGCTCATTCTATCATAATCATTCTCTCTCCTCACTTCATCTTCTTCTTCCTCTAGCCAAAGGAGAATCCTTCTCATGTGTTGAGAATCCCTCTCCTTAAAAGAAAAGCACCCCTTAGACACTCTCTACTCACTCTAGGAACAAGGGTTTAGCAAGCCGGAGATTCTAGTTCACTCAAAGTTCGAGAAAGAGCCCGAAGGTTGAACCCTCAGGTGGATCCATCTTCGACGGAAGAAGGCGACGAGAAGAGAACCATCAACCTCTACAAAGTTTAAAGAAGAAAGAGTTCAAGTTTAGGTATAACCATCTTTCCGAGTAGCTAACTCTCTTTAGATTATTTGCTAGCTTTAGTTTAGGAAGAGATCCGGCTTTTACGGTCCATGTTACAAAGTTTAGAAAAATTTTTGTTTTACCGTTTCCGCATCCCCGAAAGTACCGGGAGAGGTAACGTGGACCTAACAGGTGTACATGGATTCCATCTCGGACCGCATAGCATCCAGCCATTTCACTGAGTCCCTACTCGTGATGGCCTGCTCGAAGCTAGTTGGGTCATCATCCTCCATGATGCAATCCTCGCTCCCTCCATCCATGAGAAAATCGTAGTATCTCTCAGGCTGGCGAGGAACCCTACTAGATCGGCGGAGAGGCTGAGGTTCATTGGGAGCTACTGAATCTTCTGGTTCCACTAAATCTTCAGTTACGGTTTGTGTATCTGGAACTTCTTCCAGCTCTACCACTTTGCCACTAATTTCTTTTTCAAGGAATTCCTTTTCTAAAAAGGTGGCATGTTGAGCAACAAACACTTTTTGTTCCTCACTGTGGTAGAAAAAATACCCATATGAGTTCTTTGGATATCCCACAAACTTGCAAAGAACTGACCGTGCCTCGAGCTTGTCCGGATTTTGTCTTTTGACATAGGCTGGACAACCCCATATCTTAACTCGTTTAAGATATGGCATCTTCCCACTCCATATCTCATATGGTGTGGTAGGTACAGATTTAGATGGAACTTGATTCAATAGGTATGCTGCTGTCTCCAGTGCATATCCCCAGAAGGAAATAGGTAACTCAGCTGTGCTCATCATAGAGCGCACCATATCCAATAGGGTGCGGTTCCTCTGTTCAGATACACCGTTGTGCTGTGGTGTATATGGAGGAGTCAGCTGAGAGAGAATCCCATTCTCTTTTAGGAAGTCCAGGGATTCATTGCTCAAGTATTCACCTTCTCGATCAGATCGAAGGATTTTAATACTTTTTCCGGTTTGGTTTTCGACTTCTTGTTTATATTCTCTAAATTTCTCAAAAGCTTCTGATTTGTGTTTCATCAGGAACACATATCCGAATCTAGAGAGATCGTCAGTGAATGTAATGAAGTACGAAGAACCATCCCTGGCATGTGTATACATGGGACCGCATACATCACTATGTATCAGTCCCAAGAGTTCGGTAACTCTTTCTCCGTGTCCCGTAAACGGAGTTTTGGTCATCTTGCCTTTGAGACATGACTGGCAAGTGTCATAAGATGAAAATTCGAATGGTTTCAAATATCCATCCTTATGCAACTTAGCCAGTCGTGTCGCATTGATGTGACCCAGTCTACAATGCCACAAGAAGGATTCGTTCAGTTCTGAACTCTTCCTCTTGTGTGTGTTTGTTATACTCAGAACTGTTGATTGGTTTAGAACATAAATGCCATTGCACAACGTGCCTGATCCAACCAACTTTTGGTTACGGAAAATGTTCATAACATTATCCTGTAATACAAAATTATATCCCTCTTTACTCAATAAAGAAACCGATATAATGTTGCAAATCAGGTTCGGCATGTAATAACATTCGTTCAGAACCAATGTATTACCAGTTGGTAATACAAGGTGATATTCCCCGACAGTCTTAGCTGCAACAATTGCACCATTTCCAACTCTTATGTCTTTATCACCTTCTCCAAGTTCTCTACATTTTCTAAGCCCATGTAACTGATTACATATATGGGATCCTGACTCGGTATCTAATACCCAGGACGTAGGGCAAATGGAGAAACAGTTCTCTGTAACAAACACACCCGAAGAAAATGCATCATCATGTACTTTCTTCAATCGGGTGGCATGGGAATCCTGGTATTCCCCTATATCCTGTTCAGTCCTATAACTCTTATAGGAGAGAACGGAACCAACGTTCCCCAGCACAGTATAACATGCGGGTTCGGTCAATACATCCATATTATTATCTTTATTAAGGCATGAAATGGTCGTTACCTGGAGAGAGAGAGAAGAAAACACTTTAGCGTAAGCTCGTGCAAGATCAGATTGGTTATTATCTTATCTAATCAGGATGGCTCCCACTGTTTTTATCAAATCTTCCTTCAAACCCTAAAAGGAAAGACTAGCCGGGATTAATTACACACTACAAGTTCGCCAATCTTTCAGCCAGGCCAGTGTCGGTACTTTGAGGGAGGTCCCCCGTGCGTTCGCACGAACCTAATTACTGTAAACCTCGTTTTCCCAGAGGCGTAACCCCGTTGAAACCTTTCTAGACACCTACTTGATCGGCTAATTGTAATGTGTAAAACTCTCCCAGGAGTAACTCTTACTCGCAATGGGTATCGGGATCCAACTATCTCATAGAAGGTATGCAATCTCATTGCAAATTTCAACACTTGAAATTCCCGATAATGCTTTTGCCCCAAACGATCTATGACCTTGACAAGGTCAACAAACCATAGACCGTAAGTTAAGTTCAACCCGTCATTTCTTGATTGAATTAAACCCACCCGCACGACCCTTGACAAGGTCAACAAGGCCGTACGACTACCCTAACTCAATCTGCATCATATGCATAAGCAGATAAATACTGGTTAGCTACCGCACACTGCGCCTTGACAAGGTCAACAAATGCAGCACGAATACTAAACAGGACTTATCTGAAATGACGGAGGGCTACGACATGTTTTTCTGAAAAGCTATTGCGTAATGAACTTGATATCGTTGTAGAATCAAATGAAGTTTTGAAATGTAGTGATTTTGAGGCTTTTCTAGTTTTGCTAAAGGGGTCACTCCCGGTGAAGGGATCGTCGGCCCTTTCCTCGTCGAATGAGGTGCGGGATATATCATATATATCGCTGTGCCAAGCAGAAACTATAGAAGCAATCAAAAACAAACCGAGTGTGTAGCATCTGCCAGTTATTGCTAAAGGAGTCACTCCCGGTGAAGGGATCTCGGTCCTTTCCTCATCGAATAAGGTGCAGGGTATATCATATATACCGCTATGCAAAGCAAGAACTGTAGCTACTAGTTTTATTTAAAATTTGATTCTACAACATCTTTTGGTTTCTTTTATTTCATTAATCACATTAATGAAGTCCCATCATTTAAATACCTAAACATCACAGATAAATACGACGTACACTTATGCCATCCGCATTCGCCTCGATGTCCCCTCGTGCACCGTTAGGTTAGGTAACTAACGACAAAGCAGGGCAGGGCTAGTGCGGGTGCAAAACATAAGTAACGTCTATATAATATATCATATATACTATATACTGTATCTATCACAGAACATCACAAGATCACATCACAGATATCGCAGCAGAAGAAACATATGAAACATTGGATATACTAGGACGTCCGTGTTTTCAATACGAGCCAGTATAAAACACGGATTCCACGGTCGTGATGAATAGCCAATCCCACACCCCTAGACCCCTATGAGAGCGACAAGCAACCCTACCAATTCTAGGGTTAGGAGACCCGGACTCGACTCCTCGAGATGGTCTCCCACTGGACCCTAGAACCCGGTTACTTTTGCTCCCCTCTTTGGGTCTATCCTAATGCGGAAAAGTAAATATTATACAAAAGGTGACAACTTCCGCAACCTGGAAGTGCCCCAAATAAAAGAATATTACATACAAGTTTTTACATGAATGAAAATGAAAAACACTCATCTCACATAAAAACCCCCGGCTATTCGAACACGACAATCCAATATAACATATCCAGCAACACACAACATCACATGTCATCAACGTAAGTAAATATGCGCATCCCAATTGTCGTTGACATATAGCAACGAAACCGGCGATATCACATATTACACTTACGGTCACAGAAAAGAAAGTGTAAAACTACAACAGTTGGAATCCGCAACCTCTTTAGACATCACATGCCTAATCAAAATGAAATACTTAGACATCACATGCCTAACAGTTATAAACCCCGCATTTTAGTCTCATTATCGAAAACTCTTTTCAATATCAAGTGAAACTAAACCGCTAGATTTATAACATTCATTCAGTTATCTCATAACTATTTGTGAATTCCAATTATTGTATCCCATTCTGGATAAATAGAATATATTAAACTTTCCGATCGAACATTCGAACACCCAAGTTTTCCCGAAACCGTTCCACACATGAAATAGGTTCAAAGACATTCACTTCATGCCTCAGTACCAACGGTCCAGCCGTAGAAGGGTCAAGCCAATGCCTCACATGTGGCACGCCGTACTGCCCCAAACCCGAAGGTTCAAAGGGCAGTTCAAGACGGTCACATAATCGAGTTAAGGTTTGTTGTCTTCTAGAGGGACCATCGCGTTACTTGCACTACTCAGAACGTCCTTAAACCACAGAAAAATCCAACACTTGGAAATTTTCCGGCAGGGGAAAAGTTGGGTATTTATATCCGGTCGAACTTTTTAACATATTCTAAAGTTATCCAGAAAGCCACATAGACAAGATTTGATAATCCGATCGAATCGTCGATTCCCAATACAACCCCAGAACACACAACTCTTGAGTCAAATTAAAAATTCCCAGAAAATTCAGCATAATAAAATAGTAATTACTGTGCAAAATTGTAGTGATGATGTCATCATATTGCCGCGGAACCGCCGCAGAAGCCAGGCTTCTGCCGCGGTTCTGCCGCACTCTTTACTGTTCATGGGATAAATTTTGCATCGTAATTCTTAGATTTCCCTGCTGAATTTTTTAAGCATTTTTAATATGGAAAAATCCCAGATTTTAGAAAAAGTCAAGAGAGCACTTGGGTTTTAGGGTTTCGGGTTCGTTCGGGTTTCAAACGTCGACTAGACTTCGCCTAAGGCTCTAGCTAGGCTCTGATACCACTGTAGGGTTCCTAGGCACTCTCAAGAGGTCTCACAAGGTATCAACCATGCCAATTTCAAATTTTACGGGTGCCGAGAAACCCTAATACGGATCGTTGACTAGAAATTTAGGCGATATACGAAACTAGTTAACAACTTAACTAAAGGAGAGAGGCTACAACCTTTGTAGATCCGGTTCTCCACTTCCTTAGCTCCACGTAGGCGTCCTCTCGCTGTCCATCTCGAATCCTAGACTCGATCGTCGGCTTCATCGGAAAAACGAGCGGGCAAGGTCGTCGGCTTCGTGCCGAAGATGATCTACGTCGAGCTTTCACAAGTTCAAGCTCCGACTGCACCAAGTTGTGAAACTTGTGAAGAAAACACCCAAAACCACTTGGCAAGAGGTAGAGGATGAAGAAATAGGAGGTGGGTTCACTTTAGAATTGGATTTCTCTCACTTTTGCTCAAGTTGCCATTGATGGCATCAAGTTTTCATCCTTGAAGATGAAGAAGAAGATGAAGCTAGAATTATGATAAGTCTTTTGTTAAAATGAATAATAAATGAATACTTATCATAAACTAACTAGGGTAGAGTGTAGAGAATAGACCATGGTTACTTGGATGGGTTAGGGTTAAGCATGAAGACAAAAATGGTTAAGAAGTCAAAGTTTCATGAAGCTTCAACTAGAAACAAACATAGCCACCATTCTTATCTAAATCTTTTCCAAATAAATAAATGAAAAAGCAAAACCCTAATCATCTCTTAACCATGGTTTAATTCTTTACACTTAACCAAATGATCAAGTATCATCAAACATGATATAAATATGTGCACAAAAGTATATCACATATACTTCTTGCACATCAAGTGAGAAAATCCATTTAAAGTGAACTAATACTAGCTAATGCAAAGTAATATATCAAATATATAATTATACATAAAATCATTAAATCAACACTTGATTTAACGATCCGGTCATATCGCATATAACCGACTAGTATCCTATGTATCGGCTTATCGAATCAATCCTTGATTCGATATCTAGGTTATATCGAATATAACCAATCGATACATCCATCGCGAGAATGAAATACGGTATCACATACACGCATTATTCTCGGTCCTGCACATATCTCATATGCGCTCCTATTTCGTTTCGCTTGAGCCAGGAAACCTCTGTGTAGGACTCTAAAGACTCGTCAATACGCCGGTAGCAGATGATGATCATATCAAGCACCTACAAGCCGCAAGCGGTCTGCTAAACGTAACGGCCATCCGGGTATTGAGCGATCAGAAGATCGACGAGCTAGCCCGCTCATACTCCTGTGAATCCAACCAGTAACACTTACCGTACAGTCCGGTCTGTTCGTCTGATATGTCGCATATCAAATCTAGGGGTGGTAAACGTCAGACCCCAATAACCGATAAGTCGTGCCGATGTGAGGCTCATAACGGGTCGAGAAACTACTGGTAACACTTACCAGCAAATCTCAGATCAGCCCTGGCCAGGGACTTCCCTGTTACGGCCAATCGAGCACAGCGCAACATCAACCCCCAATACCGGGAGAGACGAAACCCCTCCTATCGCTCATTGCCTCCATGTGACTCGGGACTGTACCCAAAGACCACCGTTTTGCACGCCCTCATGGACGTGGTAAGGTGGAGATCAAAGCACAGTGGGAATCACACAAGACTCTATGACGATCTCGGGTCTACAGACTAACCTGTACAAGTGTCACCTGAGAACTGCCATCTGACGTGAGGTATAATACCATCTGGGAGTTCTCGGCGAGTCCGTCCAGTGTACCCAGTCTCCACTGAGCACCCGTATACCATCTCTGATGTCAAACACCAATGGATATGGGATCATCCATTGCCCATCTCATGGGTCGAGAAGCGTATACGCTAGTCTACACTGGTATATCGATGCCCTGTCTCGATACACCTACGACTAGGGACCTTGAAGGATGTACTTATGGACTACCATTTCCCCACTAGTATGATCTGCATCATAGTCCAGGTAGTCAAGTACACATCCTAAGGGCTTTATCAACATGTAACTATAAGACAGTTTAAAGAGACAAGTGTACATGTTAAGATAAAGAGTAACCAGATAGCATACTATCATATCGAGCAAGAAAGTCATCTCTATATATGTCCAAGCATCCAATATAATATACATCATCTGTACAATACTGGCCTCTAGGGCATACATACAACTAACACGCACAACCTGACGATGGATTCTGGGTTGCCTCCCAAGCCGCGCGCACGACCTGTCTATGAGCGGTAAACAGTGCAGCTGTAGCATCCTCTGGAGGAATAGTGACAGAAGAGGTGGTGCTTGAACCTGCACCCACAGACAAGATGGCATCGCGTTCCCTCGCCGCACGCTTTCTACGCTTATTGTCGGCCTTAACAGTCAGAAATGATCTCCTCAAGACCTCCATCAGAGGGACGTCATCGTCCGAGCCAAGAGCTACCTCTGGAGCCGTTACGATATCCGTCATCGGCTGCTTAAGCGAAGCCTCTTGCGGTAATACCGAGAGAGCTGGGGCCATAATAGCCGACTCTGGAAGCGTCGTCGCATCACCGCTCGGAATCGACGCTGTGCTCGGGATGACCTGAGTCGAGGTAGTACCTGTAATAAGATGAAAAGGAAGGGTTAAACCACGAATAAAGAAAAAGGGGAATGAAAGCACAACGAGCCGAAGTATACCAAAGCCCAAGGAAGCGCGAAGCCTCTCTTCCTCCTCAAAAGTCTTGAGGGAAGCCGCGAGAGCCTCTTCGACGGAGATACCTGTTGAAGAAGAAAGCGTCAGTCAAAGCATAATGATAAAAAATATAACCACAGAAAGATACGACTGAAATCTACCTGATTGTGCAATGGTAATCAGTGTTGCTTCATTGCGAGCTAGTTGCTCGGAAACCGCAATGGCAGCCTCTATATCGGTATCATCCGGCGCCATAAATAAACCCCCGTTGGTCCCGTACTCACTTAGGCCCTCGCTGTAAGGGGCATGAGATTCCTGGCCAAATGCAACGTCTGCAGAAAATAGCGACTTCTTCTTTTTCTGTGACTTAACGCTGGCAGCCGATAATACGAGCCTGCGCTTGGCGGGCAATTTGGGGCGATGAGTCCCGATCTCAGTATCCACGCCAGACTCAGGAGACGCTACAGCTACCGCTTCTACGGGAGCATGGGGTAGGGGAAGCTCAGGCATAACACGTGGTACCACAGCTGCCGCAGCTTCTCTCAAGGGAGGATGGTGTAAGTCGATGTAGTACACCCCAGTACTTGTGGGGAGGCGGAATTTTCAAAAACGATCAAGTTTAAAGAACGAACATCGACTAACCGCTTAAATCGAAGCTAAACGATAAATAACCGTACACAAAGAGTTTCTTATCTATTGTGTTTAGGGATTATACCTAACGAAACCTGTCCTTCGTCTTTGTGTCCTCCTTGGTTCTCCTCGACCTTCTCTAGGTAGTAGACGATCCACCCGAGAGCAAAACACCAAGCTAAACCTCTAACTTGAGGTAACTAATCTACTTTGATTGCTAATCAAAGAAGAAAGGATGATATAGAGTGAAGGTAATGGATGTTTAAGTCTAACTAAACCTTTGATCTCAACACATGAGGATTAAGGATTAGTCTCTTGAAGATGAGAGCTTGAGGAGAGAGAATGTGAGATGAGATAATGAGATGAGAGAGAGTGTATCATAATATATTATGAAGCATTCTTATTAAAGAATAATGAATAAATGAAATGAATAAGCATGCTTCATAAATGCAAAATGGTGATTCATTAAGCATGTGTCATTATCATTTATTGTGCAATAATGATAATGATGAATCACTCTCATGACTCACAATCTTATCCAAAGTAACCTCCTTAGTCACATCTTCTAGAAGCTTCTCGTACAATTACGAGAACGCCCCTCCAATCCGCAAAAATACGGAAAAACTTTAGACTGTAAAAATCCAATAACCGGATACCAGTAACTGGCTTAAACCAAAGCCGACTGGTAAAAACTGTCCGAAAGTCGTACGTGCGTAAACGCACGTATGCGTCCGAACCCTTTGTCGCAAAACCATGCAACCTCTATATCGTTTCGCCTGGAGTAGGAAACTCTCTGTGTGGGACTCTAGAGACTCGACTACTACGCTGGCAGTGGGTTTAACCACAGACCGCAAGCGGCACTAGCTGTACGTAACGGTCCCCAGGTAGTTGTCGATAAGAAGGCCGATGAGGAAACCCATCCGAACTCCTACTGAGTCTGATGTGACAATCTCCATACAGTCCGGTCCGTTCGTCCAAGACTATCGCATATCGGGCCTAGGGGGGCGGCAAGCGTCAGTCCCCTAATAGCGGTATAAGTCGTGTCGGAGTGAAGCCCATTACACCCTGAGAAACTACTGGAACCTACCAGCAAATCTCGCTTGCCCTGGCCAGGGACTTTGCGTAATGGCTCTCTGACACAGCACGATATCTACTCCCAATACCGGGAGGGACGAATCCTGTCTAACCGCCACTGCCTCCAAGTGCTCGGGACTGCACCCAACTGCTACCTGTTTGCACAACTCATTTGAGCCGTGGTAGGGTAGCAATCTAAGAACAGTGGGACACACTCGAGGCGAAGTAGCAGTGTCAAGTCTGCGGACTACGCTGTACTCATGTCACCTGGGAACTGCTCACTGACGACTGGTATCAAACCAACCAACAGTTCCCCGTGAGTCCTGTCCGGTGTACCCGTAACCTAACGAGCACCTGCATACTATCTCCAGTACGACGTACTGACGGCTGTGGGACAGACCATCTCCCCAACTGGGATGAGAAGCGTACACACCAGTCTACTCCGGAGTATCGATGCTCTGTCTCGATAATCCAACGACCAGGGACCCGAATAAGGATGTGCTTGTAGACTACCCAGCCCCCACTAGTGTGACTGCCATCACAACGCTGGTAGACAAGCAAGATCCTAAGAGCTCTATCAATACGTACACTAACATATTAAGATAGAAAAACCAAGTAGCATACTACCATGTTTAGCAAGACTGTTATATACATGTGAATATCCCAAGCTTCCATTAAGTAATATACAAGCTAGTATGATACAGTAATGGCCTTCTAGGGCATAAACACTAACAATCTCCCACTTGCACTAGGGCCATGTACTGGCATATCGTAGACCAATGATCTCGAGTAGCCTCTCGAACTGAATCTGAGGAAGGGCCTTCGTGAATGGATCAGCAATGTTCTCTTCTGAAGCAACTCTCCGAACCTCGATCTCCTGACGATCAATGATCTCCCTGATCAGGTGATACCGCCTCAAGATGTGTCTGGACTTCTGATGGGACCTTGGTTCCTTCGCTAAAGCTATAGCTCCGTTGTTGTCGCAATACAGAGGTATTGGATCAACTATGGTAGGAACCACCTGAAGTTCTGTTAGGAACTTCTTCATCCAGACTGCTTCTTTTGCGGCATCGCAAGCAGCTATATACTCCGCTTCCATCGTCGAGTCAGCAACGGTGTCCTGCTTGGAGCTCCTCCAGCACACCGCCCCTCCATTGAGGGTAAAGACATAACCCGACATGGACTTGGAATCGTCCTTATCACTCTGGAAGCCGGAATCAGCAAAGGCCTCCAACCTGAGGTCTTTTCCGCCGTAAACCAAGAACATCTCCTTAGTCCTCCTCAGGTACTTGAGAATGTTCTTTACTGCTATCCAGTGTTTCTCCCCTGGGTCTGACTGATACCGGCTTACCACGCTTAGTGCGTAAGCTACATCTGGTCTGGTACACAACATCGCATACATTATAGAGCCTACCGCAGAAGCGTAGGGTATAATAGACATGCGTTCCCTTTCCAAATCAGTCTTGGGAGACATCTCTTTGGAGAGGGTGATTCCGTGACAAGCCGGTAGATTACCGCGCTTAGAATCTTCCATACTGAATCTTTTTAGTACAGTGTCGATATACCTGGACTGCGAAAGTCCCAACATCCTTTTGGATCTATCACGATAGATCCGGATCCCCAGAATGTAAGAGGCATCACCCAGGTCTTTCATGGAGAACCTGTGTGACAAGAATCCTTTGACAGATTGTAGCATAGGAATGTCATTTCCTATCAATAGAATGTCATCCACGTACAAGACGAGGAATACGACACTTCTGGCCACAACTTTACTATATATGCACGGTTCATCTGGATTTTTGATAAAGTCATATTCTTTGACTGTCTCATCAAAACAGATGTTCCAACTCCGCGATGCCTGCTTTAGTCCATAAATGGACTTAAGCAGCTTGCATACTTTCCCGCTGCTCCCACTCTGATTGAAACCCTCTGGCTGATCCATATAGACGCTCTCTTCTAAATTTCCATTCAGAAAAGCCGTCTTTACGTCCATCTGCCAGATTTCATAATCATGGAAGGCAGCAATAGCAAGAAGGACCCGAATGGATTTGAGCATAGCCACTGGAGAAAAAGTTTCGTCATAGTCCAAACCAGGTCTTTGACGAAAACCCTTTGCAACAAGTCTAGCCTTATAGGTTTCCACCTGTCCATCTACACCAATCTTTTTCTTGAAGATCCATTTGCATCCTATGGGTTTTACCCCATCTGGAGCAAAGTCCAAAGTCCATACTTTGTTGGTGTACATGGACTCCATCTCGGTCCGCATTGCATCTAGCCATCGTACCGAGTCGCCGCTCTGGATGGCCTGCCGGAAGTCAGTAGGTTCATCATCATCTATGATGCAATCCTCTCTATCCCCATCTATGAGAAAACCGTAGTATCTCTCAGGCGGATGAGACGGCCTACTACTCCTGCGGAGGGGTGCGGGAATGTTCTGTTCTCCTTGAACCTCTGGTTCTACCAAACTTTCAGTAGCAGTTTGTGGTTCTGGAATTTCTTCCAGTTCTACTACGCTCCCATTCTTCTGATTTTCTAAAAATTCAGTTTCTAAGAAGCGGGCATGACGAGAAACAAAAACCTTTTGTTCCTCTGCGTAATAGAAGTAATATCCCATAGAGTTCTTTGGATATCCCACAAACTTACACTCTACCGAGCGTGCCTCGAGCTTGTCCGAATGCTGCCTTTTTACAAAAGCTGGACATCCCCACGTCTTCAGGTACTGAAGACAGGGTTTCTTCCCACTCCATATCTGATATGGTGTGGTAGGCACAGTTTTGGTTGGAACTTTGTTCAAAAGATATGCCGCCGATTCTAGCGCATAACCCTAGAAAGATCGCGGTAACTCAGCATTACTCATCATGGATCGTACCATATCCAATAGGGTTCGATTCCGTCTCTCCGATACACCGTTATGCTGTGGAGTGTATGGAGGAGTAAGTTGAGAGAGAATTCCTTTCTCTTTTAGGTAACCTAGGAACTCGGCACTTAAGTATTCTCCACCTCGATCAGATCTCAGTGTCTTAATACTTTTGCCTGTTTGGTTTTCCACTTCACTCTTGTATTCCTTGAATTTCTCAAAGGCCTCGGATTTATGCTTCATTAAGAAAACATGTCCATACCTAGAGAAATCATCTGTAAAAGTAATGAAGTAGGAATAACCATCTCTTGCATGTGTAGATATTGGACCGCATACATCACTGTGTATGAGTCCTAAGAGCTCGCTCGCTCTTACTCCTTGTCCAGTAAATGGAGTCTTTGTCATCTTTCCTTTGAGTCAAGATTGACAAGTGTCATAAGATTGATATTCGAACGTGTCTAAATATCCTTCTCTATGCAACTTAGTCAACCTTCTCTCATTGATGTGACCCAGTCTACAATGCCATAAGAAAGCTTTATTTAAATCTGGAGACTTTCTTTTTAGTGTGTTCTGGACATTGAAAATTTGGAGTTGGTTTAATACATATATGCCGTTATTTAGAGTACCGGACCCAATCAAACCATGATTAAGGTGGATGTTAACAACATCTCTTACAAACGTGAAATCATAACCTTTATTTGATAACAAGGAAACTGATATGATATTACACGTTAAGCTTGGTACAAAATAACAGTTATGCAAAACCAAAATATGTCCACTCGTCAATCCTAGGTGATAATCCCCGACGGACGCAGCTCCCACGCTAGCTCCGTTAGCAACCCTGAGGATCATATCACCTTCCTTCAGCACTCTACGGTTTCTCAGTGCCTGCAATGAATTGAAAATATGAGATCCTGATCCGGTATCCAATACCCAGGAAGTAGAGTTGATCGACAGACAATTCTCAATTACAAACACACCTGAAGTCGAAGCCACAGCTTGCTTCGGTTCCTGGTTCTTGGCGTTCCACGCCTTGCAATCCTTCTTCCAGTGCCCTTTCCTGTGACAATGGAAGCACTCATCCAGGCCAACTACCGGTGCTGCAAACTTTTTCTTTCCCTTCTTTCCCACCTTACTAACACCTCCTCTAGGATTGGGTGCGGCCTTCTTCTTCCTTCCTTTGGCCTTAGCCTTGGACCCGGAAGAAGATGCACCGCCAACAAACATAGCGGGTGTTTCCCTTACCTTCTGTAAGGTGCCCTCTGCACTCCTTAACATGTTCAGGAGTTCCGCAAGTTCAACTTCTTTTCCTTGAAGATTGAAGTTGAGGATAAACTGGGCGTAGGTGGGAGGAAGGGACTGGAGAATAAGGTCTGTATAGAGCTCATTATCCAAAGTCGTCCCAAGGTCTGCGAGCTCCTCAATATAGCCGATCATCTGTAGGACATGTTCACCTACCGATGACCCGACAGCCAACCTCGCTCGAAATAATTTCTTCGAGGTCTCGTATCTTGCTATACGAGATTGCTCTCCATAAAGTTCCTTTGTATGGAGAAATATGCCATCTAGAGACATATCCTCGTGCCTCCTCTGATGTTCATTGTTCATAGAGGCAAGCACGATGCACTTGGCTCTCGCGCAATCTAAATCCCAGGTTTTGCGGATTTCCTTATCCGCATTGCTGGATTTGGGACCAAGGACAGCAGGTGCCATAGCGGTGAGGACGTACCCCAGTTTGTCATAGGTCAAAGCCATTTTGACATTCCGCAGCCAATCTTTATAGTTTGGCCCCGTCAGTATATTCTTTTCTAAAAGTAACTTAAGTCCAGTCATTTTCAGGGTCGCTGCAATTAGGAGAGAGAGAAGAAAACACTTTAGCATGATGCTCTTGCAAGTTTAGAGTGGTTTTTAGTTTATCTAAACTGGATGGCTCCCACTGTTTCTCGAATCCTTCCTCAAACCATAAAAGAAGAATTAGCCAGGACTATTCTCACCGTACAATACTTGCTTAACCGTTCAGCCAGGCCAGTGTCGATACTTCGAGGGAGGTTTTCCAACGCTTTCGCGAAGTTCCTTAATTAAATAACCTCTTTTCTCTGGGGGCGTAACCCCGCTGACACCTTTCTGGACACCTACTAGGTTTATAGCATTGATCGTTAAGTGACGAATATCCTGATAAGTAACATATACTCACAGTAGGATCGGGATCCAAATATCATCGTATGATAATGTTGAAGGAATCCTACCAACATTCATCAAACTCCAAATGGTATGCATCTCTTTGCAAATTTCAGTTTCTTTAGAAATTCCCGATATAAGTTTTTGCCCCATGCTCTTATGACCTTGACGAAAGCCAACAAATCATAAGTCACATGTCAAGTTCTGCCCATCATTATCTTGTTAATTTGAACCCACCCGTATATACCCTTGACGAAAGCCAACAAGGTAATGCGACTGTCCCAAACCAACACATCTATCTATGTAACAAGTGAATACCCCAGCAGCTACCAAACACTATGTCTTGACGAAAGCCAACAAACATAGCTTGAATACTACTGACTATCCATAAGAAATGACGGAGGGCTACGACTGGTTTTGGCGAAACCGTGAACGTAGTGAACTTGATATAACCGAAGGAACCTGATAGCTTTTAAAAGGAGTGGTTAAGTCTCCGCATTTTAAAAATATCTGTTTTAAAAATAACCGAGTGGTTTCTTTTAAATTGTTCCAACGATTTAAACTTTGGTTTGTTTTACTTTGCATTATAGATAATGCGTCCCATCATTAACCTATCATTGCAGAAAACAACGAAAATACAACGTCCTCTTATGCCATCCGCATTCGCCACTGGGTCCCGTCATCACCCGTTAGGTTACTTAACTAACGACAGAGCGGGGGCTGGGCTAGCGCGGGTGTAAAACATAAATGACGTCTAAATAGCTATCATAAATATAGATATTTTACATTCGTCTGACGCAATGATATTCATTCCAGAACACAGATAAACAATATTGGATTTGCAAGCAATCTGTATTTCTTTCGAGCCTGCAAGAAAAGACAGATTACACAGTTGTGATGAATAGCCGATACCCCACCCTCGACCCCTACGGGTACGGCAAACTACCCGCCCGGCAGTTTGTGTACCCCTCCTTGGGTCAGTCCTAGGAGCAAAAACAGTAAAATGAAATAATACAACGGTGGCTACAACCGCAACCTGGAAGTGCCCCGCAAAAATAATATTACAACAAATTACATTTACAACAAATGAATTAAACAATAACCCATTGCAAACCCCGGCTATACACCACAACAGTCCAATACAGTTTATATGCACAAACAGATATAACCATTACAGAAATGTGCAACCCCCTGCCAACCGACATACTAGCAGTTAGGGGAGGTTTACGAACACATTAAACAATCACAGATATAATCCAACATGCAAATACTGTACAATTTCGATCGATTAAACGACATTAATATTGCTCCAAAATCTGCTCTGTTAAACAGTAACCTGAGCAAATATTAAATATTCCAGAGAACTCCAAACACCAGAGAGGACCCACACATGAAAGATGAGCCCATGAGTCGGCCAAAGCGCCGCGGAAGGGCGGCGGATCCCACCGATCCGCCACGCTTCCGCGGCCGAGTTGCCGAGTCATGGGTTCAAATTTCATGGGTGTTCTCCTGGACTCATTTCATGCTTTCTGAACACACCTGAAAAATTTTTGGACTTCATTTTAAGTTCGACAGAAACATGCAATTTTTAGGGTTTTCCGGCTTCGTTTTTCCGTTCGAAATTCGTACAAATTTGCAATCAAGTTATTTAGTGTTTAGCGAGGCTCTGATACCACTGTAAGTCGATGTAGTACACCCCAGTACTTGTGGGGAGGCGGAATTTTCAAAAACGATCAAGTTTAAAGAACGAACATCGACTAACCGCTTAAATCGAAGCTAAACGATAAATAACCGTACACAAAGAGTTTCTTATCTATTGTGTTTAGGGATTATACCTAACGAAACCTGTCCTTCGTCTTTGTGTCCTCCTTGGTTCTCCTCGACCTTCTCTAGGTAGTAGACGATCCACCTGAGAGCAAAACACCAAGCTAAACCTCTAACTTGAGGTAACTAATCTACTTTGATTGCTAATCAAAGAAGAAAGGATGATATAGAGTGAAGGTAATGGATGTTTAAGTCTAACTAAACCTTTGATCTCAACACATGAGGATTAAGGATTAGTCTCTTGAAGATGAGAGCTTGAGGAGAGAGAATGTGAGATGAGATAATGAGATGAGAGAGAGTGTATCATAATATATTATGAAGCATTCTTATTAAAGAATAATGAATAAATGAAATGAATAAGCATGCTTCATAAATGCAAAATGGTGATTCATTAAGCATGTGTCATTATCATTTATTGTGCAATAATGATAATGATGAATCACTCTCATGACTCACAATCTTATCCAAAGTAACCTCCTTAGTCACATCTTCTAGAAGCTTCTCGTACAATTACGAGAACGCCCCTCCAATCCGCAAAAATACGGAAAAACTTTAGACTGTAAAAATCCAATAACCGGATACCAGTAACTGGCTTAAACCAAAGCCGACTGGTAAAAACTGTCCGAAAGTCGTACGTGCGTAAACGCACGAATGCGTCCGAACCCTTTGTCGCAAAACCATGCAACCTCTATATCGTTTCGCCTGGAGTAGGAAACTCTCTGTGTGGGACTCTAGAGACTCGACTACTACGCTGGCAGTGGGTTTAACCACAGACCGCAAGCGGCACTAGCTGTACGTAACGGTCCCCAGGTAGTTGTCGATAAGAAGGCCGATGAGGAAACCCATCCGAACTCCTACTGAGTCTGATGTGACAATCTCCATACAGTCCGGTCCGTTCGTCCAAGACTATCGCATATCGGGCCTAGGGGGGCGGCAAGCGTCAGTCCCCTAATAGCGGTATAAGTCGTGTCGGAGTGAAGCCCATTACACCCTGAGAAACTACTGGAACCTACCAGCAAATCTCGTTTGCCCTGGCCAGGGACTTTGCGTAATGGCTCTCTGACACAGCACGATATCTACTCCCAATACCGGGAGGGACGAATCCTGTCTAACTGCCACTGCCTCCAAGTGCTCGGGACTGCACCCAACTGCTACCTGTTTGCACAACTCATTTGAGCCGTGGTAGGGTAGCAATCTAAGAACAGTGGGACACACTCGAGGCGAAGTAGCAGTGTCAAGTCTGCGGACTACGCTGTACTCATGTCACCTGGGAACTGCTCACTGACGACTGGTATCAAACCAACCAACAGTTCCCCGTGAGTCCTGTCCGGTGTACCCGTAACCTAACGAGCACCTGCATACTATCTCCAGTACGACGTACTGACGGCTGTGGGACAGACCATCTCCCCAACTGGGATGAGAAGCGTACACACCAGTCTACTCCGGAGTATCGATGCTCTGTCTCGATAATCCAACGACCAGGGACCCGAATAAGGATGTGCTTATAGACTACCCAGCCCCCACTAGTGTGACTGCCATCACAACGCTGGTAGACAAGCAAGATCCTAAGAGCTCTATCAATACGTACACTAACATATTAAGATAGAAAAACCAAGTAGCATACTACCATGTTTAGCAAGACTGTTATATACATGTGAATATCCCAAGCTTCCATTAAGTAATATACAAGCTAGTATGATACAGTAATGGCCTTCTAGGGCATAAACACTAACAGATGGACGATGGTCCGTCGCTTCAAAGGAACGGCTGAATTACCAGCGGGGGCGGTGCCCTTGCGATCAAGCAATAATCGCTTTTCTTCCTTAATAACGGTGCCCATCGAATTCTGATACCACACCACATATGCTTTCAAGATTCGCGGAACGCAACTTGGCTCACCGATAAAGAAATTGGAGCCAGTGTTCAACCGCATAAAATGGTGTAATGCGTTGCGAATACCTTCTTCTATGGCAACTGGCTCAGCTTGGAAGGCCTCGAGCGGGACGCCCTGATTATAGCTTGATTGTTGGGCGAAACAGTGCGGGTTGTACATCATGAACAACACTGAATCATTCTACCTGAACACTAGAAAGCCTGGCCTGATTGAATATAAATGAAGAATCTCCCGATCTTTCAAGGTAGAGGCCCATCTTTAAAAGTATCGCGCAGAGGCTGCGCCGTTTTTGCGGATTCTTTGCCGATGGTTAAAACCTTATCGACAAAGGTCATGCCTCTCCAACCATACACGGACGAAGGATCAAACCCCTACCCTCCCGCTGTGACGGATTTAAAACAGACGCGTCAACTAGGCGCATAATCCGAGGGAAGTTGTAACTGTCGTAGAAACGAGGTCGTTTATGGGCACCAAAAGCGCCAAGTACGTGCAGCTCAATCCATGACGTAAAATAATGCAGTGAGAAAGTAACGGGCTGTACCCCCGGCTGAGTGGTGTCCGCCGCTAAGCTGAGACTATGGTACAGGTGTGCCAACCCAGCAATCTCAATAGCCACTTGCATTCCCGCAACCATACGATGGGCTGGGTAAAAGACTGATGGCCTCATATAACGAGGGTGCATTGGAAGCACGAACCAGTTTAGCCATAAGCCAATGAACCCCAGCATGAACGTCTCTTCATCGACGTCCGGAGCAGTAAGCTCCGTGAAAGGAATGACAGGAGTAGCCGGAATAAAGAAACTTTTTAAATCCGTCTCCGCCGTCGGTTGGTTATCCAAACCAAAACCGAACGGATCATCAAGCTTGGCGAACAGCGCAGCTTGCTTCGATAAGGCTTCTGGACGAAGAAAGCGAGTGATGAAGTCTGCGTAGCTGACTCCATGCCCTTCGGACTCCAAAAATAGACTTTCATAGATATTCAACACCTTGATCAAGCACGGGAATTGGTGTTGAATGGCGTTCTTCGGGGTAAGACCCATTACCACTGATTTGGTGGCAAAGATGTACTCGTCCGGAGGAAGCAACTCCTCGTAGTGTTCTCCCCTAACGGATAAGCCAAAGATCTCTGCAAACTCCTCTAAAGAGATTGAGACTTCTCGATCCGACAGAAGGAATGTGTGGGTCGGAATATTCCACTGCTCCAGAAAAGCCTTGACCCACCATACAGGAGGTGTGGAATATCGGAAGAGAGACACATAAACGGCGGGGTGCAACCCAAGCCTCAGTAGCAACGATCTCTTGGCCGACAAAATGTAGTGGGCCCACTGCAAATACCCAGCTGGATGGCAAGGAGTTAGGCCTATCATGTACGGCTGTCCCCAAGAGCGTGATTCGACCTGACATATACGCAACCCCAGAGTATCCAAAGCCGTTGGCGGCTGTACAGGTATCGCGGCCATAGAGGGTTGAAGGCAACCCTCTGAGATCCAGTTGACCTCCTCCACGGTATAGTTCACCGGAGGTGCGTCAGCATAATGGATCGTCGAAATGGGCTCCGAAGGTGCTGCGCAAGAAAAGCTACCCCGACCCCTGATGATCTGATTGTACCACGTCCCCCATAAATGAAGGTTTTTTTGCTCCGGGTCGTGATCTTTGATCAACGCGAAGACTTCCCTATCCACGGGCGCTTCAGAGAATCCGCTTTCCGAATGGAAAAAGAGGAAAGAAATGTCGAAAGACATAGTACCTGCGCAAAAAAGAACAAAAAATTAGCCGTCAATACTACAGTTTAAGTTCTGGCAATTGGTACCTTAAATTCATACCGCACTGCAATGAAATGCAAAGGGACCAAAAGGGAACCCACACAATCTAGATGACAGCTCATCACTTATGAGACAGTCTCATCATTGATGAGACAATCATTCATTAAATGAGAAATCCTAAAAAGATTCTCATTTAATGAGAGGCCCCTCGGGCCAAGGAGTTAATCTCCCTTGAGAGCAGCGCTCTACAACAGATATGACATCTGTCATAATTAATGATGAAAGGAATAAGATTCTCCTAAAAAAATTTTAAGAGCTATGCTCTGTGAAGAAGATGGAACAATCCATCAAAACCCCTAAAAGCAAAGCTTTTTACAGAAATAAAAACTTCAGGATCTTTAAGATCTGTAAAACGAACTCTAAGAGTTCCTCGTTAAATGGGTTAAAAGAGCTCTGAAAAGGATTTCTTTTTCTGATCCATGATCTAGAAAGAGCAAAGCTCTGGTTTTTAATTAACGGGTTGAGAAACCCTAAAAATCTTTAAAGATCTGTGATCTAAGTAGAGCAAAACTCTGTTAATGGGTTCAAATCTTACCAAAAATTTGACAGAGTCTTAACTCTAAAGGAGTTTTCTGAGGCAAAGAGCTTGGCTCTGAAAAAGAATTAAATTCTAAAGAAAAAAACAAGAAGATGAACAAACAGTCATCTCAAGGGCCAAAGGTCCTATTTATAGGCAGTGAGAGCCGTTTCAACTTCTAAGTTGATCGAACGGCGGAAAGGCTACCACAGCCACACTCACGTGTGAGCTACGTGTGCGCAGCGGTAGGGAGCATTTGTTTCCCCCAATCAGAGCAAAACTCTGTTCAAATTTTGAAATTTGAAATGAAGCAGCGCTTTATAAAAGCGCTAGAGCCAAGAGCGCCAGCAGAGTCAAAAACTCTGAGGCAGCGCTCACGTGCAAAGCACGAGAGCGCTCGCGCCAAGAGCGCCAGCGCTGAGAGTCAAAGACTCTGAGGCAGCGGTTACGTGCAAAGCACGAGAGCGCTAGCGCCATGTGTGCCAGCGCTAAGAGTCAAAGACTCTGAGGCGGCGCTAATGTGTAAGGCACGAGAGCACCAAGCGCTAGAACTAGATGTTCTCCATCGTTGGATCAAAGATCTAACGGAGATGATAAATCATCAAATTACCATAATAAAATTCTGTTAAGGAAATACTCCTCAGAATCTTTCCAAATAAGAAAGATTGTGCTCTGTAAATCATAGCACCGTTGGATCAAAGATCCAATGGTGATTAAAAACCACCAAGATACAGAGTAATCTCTGTATGGGAAAATGATTTCCCAATCTTGTTAATAACAAGAAAGATATCTTCTGTAAAACAGAAACCCTAGGATCAAAGATCCAATGGTGGGGAAATATCCCCAAATCGATCAGAGAAAGATTGACTTAACTGATCAGCCTCCACTATATAAAGGCCCTAAGACTTCAAGTCTTACACAGAGGAAACCCCCCCCCCCAAAACTTTGAGAAATTTCAAAGAGAAGAGCAAGCTCTCGGAAGAAGAATTTCTTCAGGGTAAATAAAATAGAGAGATCGAAGCATCTCATCAAAAAAGAAGAACTTAGTTCTTTTTCTAGATCATAGATCTATAAAGACAGAAGTCTTTCATAAAAAATAAAGATCAGAGCATCTCATCATAAAAAGGGAGGGAGAAGAACTTAGTTCTCTTTAGATTACAGATCTATAAAACAATGTTTTTACAAAAAACAGAAGAGATCATAGCATCTCCTATAAAAAAAAACTTTGTTCTTAGATCCACGAGACAAAGTCTCTTATAAACAAGAACTTAGTTCTCAGGGCACAGAATTGATAAAGAGCGCTCTACACCCAAATTTGGCGATTAGCGCCAAGCGCGCCATGTGCTCCTCACGTGTGCGCTACTTCATAAGAAGTGCATTAGCGCTCCAAATCTAGCGCTCAGCGCCAAGCGTGCCACGTGCTCCTCACGTGTGCGCTATTTCACAAAGAGCGCTCTGCACTCATTGACTGGCGCTCAGCGCTAAACGCGCCACGTGCTCGTCACGTGTGCGCTATTTCACAGGAAGCACCTTAGCGCTCTGAGTCTGGCGTTCAGCGCCAAGCGCGTCATGTGCTCCTCACGTGGGCACTAAGGGAACATAAACTGTTCTTTAAATAAATCCCCAGAGCCATAATGAGGGTCAACACTCAATAAAAGAAAAAAAGGGTGTCGAACCCAAACCAATGCTCAGCATTGTTAAATAAAAAAGGACTGAGCCTAATTAAATGTTCAACATTTTAACTGAGTGGGCCGATCCCAAGTTGGCCATATGTCCCTTATTCAGATTAATTGAGCCCATATGCTCATAAATCTTTTTAACTGATCTTAGTCCCAAACTTGACTACAGATCTCCCAACCAACATTGGTTCAAGGGTACATCTCTCCATTCTTCTGATATGTGTCGTTGTAATTCTTCAACATCTTCAGAGAGGTGGCGGGTCCCGATAACCAGACATTTCATGGACTATGATGTCCTTAAACTTTACGGACTGTGCGGTCCTTAAACTCATGGACTATGATATCCTTAAATTTTATGGACCGTATGGTCCTTAAGTTCATAGACTATGATGTATTTAAAGTTTACAGACTATGATGTCTTTAAACTGTCACGGACTATAATGTCCTTAAACTTATGGACCGCAATGTCCCTAAACTAAAACAATAGAGCCCAAATGCTCTTTTGTTGGATCTAAATGATCCTGTTAAGTAGATCTTAGTCTAAAATTAGACTAACGTATCCTTAACAAACATTTAAGTTGATCTTAGTCTCAAATGAGATTAACGATCCTTAAACCCAATCCAAACCCAAATCTAAGAAAATACGGATTTGGACTAATCCACGCCCTACGGGCGACAACATAAATTAATCTCCGTATACAATCCACAGGCAACCAAAAAAAAAAAAACACCCACGACACGAAGTGACCATCTGGAGAAGGAGAAAGTGGTTACCACGATGAGGTAGCGTAATTAACTGTAGGGGCTTGCGCCTGCAGGGAAGAGCATCCCCACAATAAAAAATCCCTCACCATGAGGGGGAATCTGACGAAGTCTGCTACATCGGCCGCATCCGTCTAAACCTTTGATACATGGTGCCATAAATCAACTTGGCATCTTCTGAGTGGTGGATGGATAAAACCAAATAGCATATGCCCCTAAATTCAGGCGAGACGTTTGTCTTCCCGGTTTTCAGCGGCGAACAGTGCTGATGAACATGTATGGAGAAAGGTCCTTCGGCCGATAAATGGTCGGTTCCTCAAGAAATACTATACATGAAGAGTCGCGACTTGGGTCAACGATAGATGAAGACACTTATGTTCGCTCCTTATCTTTTTAAGTCAAAACTCTAAAAGTCCCAAAGTTGGACCACTATGTCCCTAAACTAGAAAACTGCCAAGCGGCTTGTCACCAAATTAACTACCGTATACTATCCACGAGCTAACCACAGCAAAATTGCGCCTTCAAAGTTCTGATGGACCGCTACATCCCTAAACTGAAAAATTGCACTAAGGCAGGCCTCTAAATTGGCTACTGTATACAATCCATGGGCATAAATAATCCGCATCACCCCTAAGTCCTACCGGGTGAGCAATGTTCTTTAAGTATGTGTGTAGGGTGTTTTTCGTCACCCCATTAAGATGGGAATGCACGTGCTTGTCAGGAATGTACAGATTCCTCCTGTCTGGGGCAGGCCGGGGTTTATTGATTATGGGGATCTGAGTATCCTGCAGCCGCGGACTAAGCTGTCGTTAATTACCCCTCGCTTTTGAAGCGAGAGAACTTCCGATTGACGGGTCAAATTGGTCATGCGAACTCAATATTCCGTGTGCGTGTGTTGTGTTTTGAAGGGTATTTGGACGTATCGAGGGCCTCATAGAATTTATGGGGGCCCTGCTACCCGGATAGCGGGCGGGGGTCAAGGAGGGTAGCAGCCCCTTTGCGGAGTGCGGGGCAGCGCCCCGTTAGAAATTTTTTTCTAACGAGAGAAGTATTTTTAGTGGGAAGTGTATGGAAAAAAGTGGGGTGAGTAGCGTCCTAAGGACGTATGGGCACTGGGCGCCAGCACCTTACGCGCTCGACATATAGGCGATGGGCGTCCGAGGGCCACGTGTAAGGCGCGTCGGCGCCGGGCGCCGGCGCCTCACATGCCCGGCACGTGGGCGCTGGGCGCCTGCAGAAAAAGGGGCTTAGCCCCGTGATCTGAAGTTAAACTCCCAAAAGGATTTTTATTTTTATTTTTTGTGGAGTTCAACTCCAAAAGAATTTTTATTATGGAGTTAAACTCAAAAAGATTTTAAATGGAGTTAAGCTCCTAAAAAGATTATATTTGTGGAGTTAGACTCCAAATTTTTTTGAATGGAGTTAAACTCTGAAAGACTCCAAAAGATTTTGACAAATGGAGTTGAACTTCCAAAAATCTTCGGAGATGATCAAAGGGGACCCCTTTCTTCTTCCCTTTAGCTCTGGATCTTTTTTGAGCCTAGGATCTTCCCAAAGTGGGATTTTTGGAAATGTGTCTCCTTCTTCCTCTTGTCTGTTGGCTGGATCTTGGAGAAAAAGGGGGTGAGACTTTAAAATCTCTCCTTTTGGAGATTTAATGGAAGATCCAAATTCCCCTTCAAGGGTTTTATGGTGAAAAACTATTTTTTTTTTTGGAAAAAGAAAAGTTAAACTCTTGATTTAATTTAGAAAAGAGAAGAAGGTTTAGAACCTTGAGTAAGGAGAAGGAGGCACAAAAGCCTAACTTTTGGAGAGAATGAAAAGTTCTTGTTGATTTTTTCATCATATTTGCCTTTATAGGCTACACACTTTACATATAGCCCCTTGGGCTTGGATTATAGACGGGTACCGTGCAAGGCACGTGGGCGCTGGGTGCCCGCGGGTTATGTGAATGGCACGTAGGCACTGGGCGTCCGCGGGTTATGTGCCTTGCGCGTGGGTGCTGGGCGTCAACTGGTCACGTGCCCTGCACGCAACCGCTGGGTGCCAGCTGGTCATGTGCGTGGCACGCGACAACTAGAAACACTAGCAGAGAAAGGGGTTTAGCCCCTGAACCAGGAGTTGAACTCCCTAGGGGCTTTGGAGTTGAACTCCTAAACAAGAATTAGGTATAAATTTAGAGTTAAACTCCCAAAATATTTGGATTTGGAGTTAAACTCCTATATAATAAATTGGATGTGGATGCGGATCTCGAGTTAAACTTCTAAAAGGCTTGGATTTGGAGTTAAACTCCTAAAAGGTCTTGATGAGGCTCATAAACGAGTATTCCCCATATCACGATACGTGGCAGATAACGTGTCATCCGCTAAGCCTGCTAGACTCCTGGGGGATACGGAGCTGAAACAAGTATGATGCATTGGGGACATTCTTTGGCACTTTGTCTCCAAGGTCGCATCCGACCTTTTGGAGACCTCTTCGGAATGCCTTCCCTATTCGCCTAAACAACCATCCGACTGCTCGCCTCTGAGAAATCCTACAGCTGAGCACCCTTGGACACCAAGCTATCCACCGAGCTGAGCTTCCTCGGCTTCCCTGTTCAACCGAGAGCATGGAGCCCAAGCGCCCCCGTAACGGATCCGTGTATCGCGCCACGATGAGATCTCCGTCGCTCCACAACCCGCATCTCATGCTAGCGTATCTCTCCATTAATGAGCGCATCTCGCCATTAATAGGCGTGTCCCACCACTAGCGCGAACGTGATGTAGAGGCTTAAAGGAAAGCGAGAATCTTGTGCCGGTTCACCTCATACAACCACTATATTAACCCACTCCACCAAACGACTCAGGTAAGTCAAATTGATTCCAATACGCCACTACTCTGCCATTATTCCCCGGTACTTATTTGATCGTCGGAGGGTCCTACGGTGGTTTCCCACCCCGGGACTTCCCTTGCAGGTAGCTTGGTGTCCACAGTATCCAACAATCCATTGAGATCCACAAGTTCAATTCTCGCTCTCAATCACAACCGTTCAGAACCGCTTGCAGCAAGATCGATGGAGGACAACATCTGAGGGAGATTCCGACCTCCATCAGGTCTGGATGTGGAGTTAAACTCCTTTGAGAATTTGGATCTTGGAGTTGAAACCCTAGAAGATCTTCGGAGGTGATCAAAGGGGACCCCTTTCTTTTCCCTTGAGCCCTGGATCTTCTCTTGAGCCTTGGATTTTTTTCCAAAGTAGGATTTTTAGAGATGGGTCTCCTTCTTTCTCCTCTCTGTCGGCTAGATCTTTGAGGAAAGGGGGGTGAGACTTAAAAATCTCCCCTTTTAGAGATTTGATGGGAGATCTGAGTTCCTCTTCAAGGGTTTTATGGTGAAAAACTATTTCTTTTTTAGAAAGGAGGAGTTAAACTCTTGATTTAATTCAAAAAAGAGAAGAAGCTTTAAAACCATGAGGAAGGAGAAGGAGGCACAGAAACCCTAATTTTTGGAGAGAATGAAAAGTTGTTGATTTTTTCATCATGTTTGCCTTTATAGGCTACACACTTTACATGTATCCCCTTAGGCTTCGCCAAATGGCATATGTGCCACCCCATACCTTATGTGGGTTTTTTGCACATAAGCCATGGGGTTTACAAAATTTTGGCTTTCTGCCCATTTTTCATACATTTATTTCTAAAAAATTTCATTGAACTAATTTATTGCTTCATTCTTGGCATGGAGCAGGCCCCTTCCATTCTTGGTCTAGACTTGGGCTTAGGCCCACTTCGCTTGAGCTTCGGCCTGCTTGGCTGGGGGTTGACAGACTTTGACTTGGTTAACCGGGGTGTAATTTTTGACCCCAACAAGGTGTCCCTATCAATAAATGCACACCACATATATGGGTCATGTGCATAAAATTGATGGATCTTCTTTCGCGTGGAAGTTGACTTGATTTGGTTTCCGTTTTGACGACGTGGAGGTCGATACTGCCCTTTTCGCGATGTGGACGGTCGATGCTGCTCTTTTCACGATGTGCATGGTCGGTAATGCCCTTTTACGACGTGGAAGGTCAGTGCTGCCCTTTTTGCAACTTGGACGGTCGATGCTGCCCTTTTTGCGACTTGGACAGTCGGTGCTACCCTTTTCGCGACTTGGACGGTCGATGCTGCCTTTTTCGCGACGTAGACGATCAGTGCTGCTATTTTTGCTACGTGGACAGTCGGTGCCGTCATTTTAGCGACGTGGACGGCCGGTGCTTCCCTTTTTGCGACTTGGACGGTCGGTGATGCCATTTTTGCGACTTGGACGGTCGGTGCTGCCCTTTTTGCGATTTGGACGGTAGATGCGGCCCTTTTTACGATGTGGACGGTTGATGCTTGATTTGACTTGCTTCGCTTCTTGCGGTGTCGGGATTGAAGTTTACTTGCTCCGCTTTTTGCGGTGTCAGAATTGATTTTTTTCCAAGATGGAGCTTGATTCCACCGATGAGGTGATTGGTTGACTTGTTTGATTTGATTTGTTTTGGGAGTTCCCTACCCACCCAGCGGGACTTTTGAGCTTAAAAGTACTGCCGGGTGGGATGCTGATTTGATCTGTTTAATTTCTTCCTTATTTGGCGGGAGTTTTGAATTTGAGAAGAATTTGGAATTTGTTTAGCATCAGCATTGCTGTCCTGGAATAATGCCAGGAGCAACTCATCATTTACCCTGGGAGGACTTGGGATTTGGTTTTGGGTCGGCATCAGCACCGCTAACACTGAAGTGTGGTGCCAGGAGCGACTTATCATTTTTCGTTGGGAAAACATAGGATTTGAGTTTTGGGTCGACATGAGCACCGGTAACACTGAAGCGTAATGCCAGGAGCGACTCATCATTTGCCATTGCCCGATGGGGAAAGATGGCTTAAGAGACAGGTTTAGATCCGTATAACCTAAGGCTTTTCAATTTTATGAGCCGTAAGGGTTTCATAAAAGTATTTTCCCCCACAAGTCGAGAAGATCTTGCAGGTGTATTTTCTTCCTAGGAATCGTGGGGATTCCTAGGTGTGTTGCTCTTTTTGTGAGTCATAAGGATCTCACGTGGGGATTTTCTCCTCACACGATAGAGAGGACTTTGCGAGTGTATTTCATCTCTTTTCACGAGTTTGCGCCCTTTCGGGTTTTCACAAACTCGCCGGCAGTCCTGCTATTTTTTACTCACGGAGCCCTTCCGAGTTTTCATCCGTGCCTATTTTGCTTATAGACATACCCTTTTTTTCTCTTTTTTTCCTTTTTTCTTTTTTTTTTTTAACATTGGTGGAGCTTCATCGCCAGTGGGACTTTAAATGTAGGCTCGCCGGTAGGACTTGGGAGAGATAGGGGTCGTTTATGCCCATGAATTGTATACGGTTTTACAGGATGTATGATCCGGACTGTAGGGCCGGTGTGCTCAATTCGTCTATGACTTGGAGCATTCATGCGTGGTATTTCTTGAGATATCGGCCATTGATGGGTGGTATGGAACTTTCTCCCTCTGCACTTATTATTTGGTAGGATCCTCCGTCGAACACTTTCTCGATGACGTATGGCCCTTCCCAATTTGGCTCGAATTTTCCCTTGGTATGTCGATTGAGGATGATCGGTCTTTTGAGGACCAACATCAATTTGCCCTTCTTGAAAGCATATAGATGGGTCATCCTGTCATAGGCCCGTGATATTTGCTTGGTACAGTTCCAGATTTTGCTGTACTGCGAACCTTTTTTCTTCGAGAGTGTCAAGTTCTTCGAGCCGAAGGAGAAAGTTTTCCTCCTCCGTCAAATTATGCTGGACGACCATCCTGAGGCTTGGAACTTCGACTTCGATGGGGAGGATCGCCTCCACTCTGAAGAGTAATGAGTATGGAGTGGAATGAGTTGGAGTGCAGTGCGTGGTACGATATGCCCACAACACCTCGTGAAGTTTGAGAATTCAGTCTCTCTTGTTGGCTGAAGCATTTTTTCTCAGGAGCTTGCATAGAGTTTTATTGAAGGTTTCGGCTAGCCCATTAGCCCATGAATTATAGATGGAGGAATATCTTCAGTCTATTTTATACTGAGTAGCAAACCTTGAGAGTTTGAAGCTCATTAAAGAAGGCACGTTGTCAGAAATGATTCTTCTAGGTGTACCGAAGCGGTATAGAATATTATGCCGGAAGAACATCGGAATATCTTCTGTCTTGACTTCTTTTAGCGGGATAGCTTCAGCCCATCTGGAGAAGTAGTCAGTTGTGGCCAATATGAACTGGTGGCCTTTGGATGACAGAGGATCAATTGGACCAACTGTGTCGGTGCCCCAAACCTCGAAGGGCCATGACGCCACCGTAGAATGCAACGGATTGGGTGCTTGTGAATGAAGTCACCGTGAATTTGGCAGAGATGAAATTTTTCGCATGCTCTTCACAATCCTTTATCATGGTAGGCCAATAATACCCAAGCCGTTTGATTTAAAGCCGTATTTTAGGGCCAGATTGGTGAGCTCCGCAGACGCCTGAGTGAACTTCTTTCATGAATTTTTGGTCTTCGGCCGATGACAGACACCTGAGCCAGAGTTGGTCATATGATCCGCGGTATAGTGTATTATTTACAAACACATATCAGAGGGCTCTTTTCTTCAACTGAACCCTCGCAGATTTTTCTTCGAGCAGCTTGTTGTATCGGAGGTAATCTATGAAGGGTTCTCTCCAATCGGGCTTGTCTTGAATGATCAGAGCTTCTTCGGCAGGATTGCTCTTTTGTTCTGCGCTTTTCTCTTCTCTTAAAGAGATTGTGGGCAGAATTTGCCGGCTCCTGACTGTGATAAGAATTTCATCCATGTCGGGATCAGCCAGCTCTTTGGCTAGACGAGCGAGTACGTCGGCTTTTCCATTCAACGCCCTAGGGACTCTCATTAGTTTAATGTGAGTGAACTGTTTCGTGAGTTCCACCACCCGGCTTCTATATCGAGCTAATTCGAGCTTATATATCTTGTAGTCGCCGCTCACCTGGTTGACAACAAGCTATGAGTCTCCGTAAATCCGTAGCCGAAGGATTTTCATTTCTATGGCGAGATCCAGACCAGCTATCAGAGTTTCGTATTCAGCCTTATTGTTTGTGTGAGGCTCGGTAAGAGCAAAGGAATGTCGCAGGGTTCCTCCTGATGGCGTGATGAACACCAATCCTATCCCTGCTTTTATCTTCGGGATGCTTGATTTGCTAGAGGTCCTTATTGATGAGGCTCCATCGAAGTAGAGCTTCCAATATGGCTCGTCATCCTCGAGGTGCAGCACTTGTTCGTCGGGTAACTCGCAATTGAGCGGTGACCCTTGTGGCATGGGATGAGCAGCAAGGAAGTCAGCAAGGGCTTGCCCTTTTACTGCTTTCTGAGGAGTATAGATTATGTCGAATTCAAGCAGCATGATAGCCCATCTTGCCAGTCTACCGGCTAGGCTTGCTTTGGTCATTACGTGTTTGAGCGGGTCGACCTTAGAGATCAACATAACCCGATGAGCGAGCAGATAGTGCTTCAGCTTCTTCACAGCGAATATCAGAGCCAAGCATTGCCTTTTGATCCGGGAATAGTTGTGTTCCGCCCCGACTAAAGTTCGACTGAGGTAATAGAGGGCATTTTCTTGTCCCTTCTCGTTGTTCTGGGCAAGGAGCGCACCGAGTGACTCATCTAGCACGGTAGTATAGAGAATCAACGGTTTATTTGGAATAAGAGCAGCAAGCACTGGAGGGTGCAATAGGAACTGTTTGATATTTTCGAACGCTTCTTGACATTCGACATCCCAGACAAAGGGAGCTCCCCTTCTTCATGAACTTTGAAAAGGGCCGACATCTCCCTGATAGGTTTGAGATGAATCTTCGTATATAAGTGAGTTTGCCTTGAAAGGATCAAGGATGCGTCAGACTCTTCGGATGAGGCATCTCCATGATGGTCTTTATCTGTGATGGTCAACTTCGATCCCCCGATGTCGGACTATGAAACCCAAAATTTTTCCTGACGACATGCCAAAAGCGCACTTCAGAGGATTCATCTTCAGATCGTATTATCTCAGTCGGGTGAAAACGGTCCTGAGATCTCGGATGTGATCGGCCTTGGCTTTTGACTTGACAACCAAATCATCAACATAACATTCGACGACCTTATAGATTAAGTCATCAAAGATTTTGGTCATTGCCCTTTGATATGTGGCGTCCGCATTCTTCAGTCTGAACGTCATCACTTGTTAGCGGTATATCCCGATCGGGGTTTGAAACGCTGTGTGTTTCTCATCCTTGAGCGACATCTTGATCTGATTATATCCAGACGAGCCATCCATGAAGGTGAACAACTTGTAATTTGAGGTATCCTTGACCATCATTTCCATGACCGGTAGCGGGAAACCATCTTTAGGGCATGCCTTGTTAAGCTCTCTGAAATCGACGCAGACTCGTATCTGCCCATTCTTCTTTTTTAATGGGACGATGGATGCGATTCAGTCCATATATTTCTCTTCTCTGATGAAAATGGCATGATGGGTTTCTTGGTTTCCTCGATGACCTTTTCTTCCAGTTCTCTTCTCATTCTTCGAGGGACTTGTTTGACTGGCTTGGCATCGGGAGATATAGACAGCTTATGCACGACTACTTTAGGAAAGAGGCTAGACATTTCTTTGTACGTCCTCGCGAAGTATTCGGCGAACTCATGCAGCAGGACGATTATCTGCTCTTTCATTTCCTCTGATAAGAGTAAGCTGATGTAAGTCAGCCTTGGATTATCGGACGTTCCCAAATCAACCTCGGTTAGCTCTTCGAAGGTTGCTTGTCCGCCATTTTTGAACTCTTGAGGGGCTTCTTCTGGCTAGGCGATTGAAAGAATTAAACTTAACTGCAATCAAGACGGTGTCGCTTTACAGCTAGCCGGTTGAGCATGGGTCGATCCACAGGGAGACGGAGCGTTTTACGTTCTTGTCATAACGAGTTAATGTGCGTGGCGGAAAATTCGTTATCTATTTTCAGTGTTATATGCAAGTATAAAGCTTGTTAGGAAACGATAGGATAGTGTAAGTTAATGGATTCCGTATTCAAGTCCTTTAAGCCGAACTTAATGATTGAAGCTAGAGCAATCGACAACAACGCGGATTAGGGGATTTAAGCACGGTATTCGTGGAATCCGGCTTATTGAACCTTGTCCTTCCGTTCTTATCTCTTGCTTTCGCCTCTGGCCAAATCGAACGCAACTGGTCGCGGTTAGAAATCACCGTTACCTTGTTAGGGTAGGGTGCCTAACGGAGCGCTTGCGTAATGTCTGGACGGAGTTCAATGGAAAATACGGGAAAAGAAAATGAGCAAAGAAACCTTTAACTTACAATATCGTATTTATTCCTAACAACACCATATTAACAACCATTCACAACACAAACCAAAAAGAGCAAAAGAAAAGAACAAAGAAAAGAAAAGAGCATTATAAGTAAGTGCAAGGAATTTAAAGAGCAAGTAAGTAAAGGGCATGAATTAAAATTGCAAGAAAGTAAAACAAGTAAGAAAATTGCAAGACAGAAATTAGCAAGATAGTAACACTAAGAACCATAGGACACAAGACAAGCCATGGGATCAATAACTAACCCTTAAACTTGCAAGCTCAATCAAGAGGTTGCAAGATCAAGAGAAGGGTAAAGAACTCATGTGAAATGAAGGCAAAGAAGAGAGCTTTATTAATTCCAAAAGAAGTACAACCGTTGAGATCAATTTCCAAAACTTAAACTTGCAAGCTCAAAGAAGAGGTTGCAAGATCAAGAGAAGGCAAAGAACTCAAGGGGAAGTTATGCTATGTACAAGAGAACAAAAGAGAAACAAAAATGAAAACTTGTAAAGAATAAAACTAGGCAAAAGTGAGACCCTTGAACCCTTGCCCACTGCCTGCTATATATAGGCACAAAAGAAAAGAAAATAAACAATAAAAATAGGGATACGTGGCAGCAGGGGATGGACTGTGAGAGAATGGGGTCCACAGGAGGCAGGGGGCCGGCAACCTCGGCTAGGATGAGCATGTGCTTGGGTCAAATCCGAGCACATGGGCTCGTGCTTGCAGTGTAGGCTTGTGTGCACTCCAATATGACTCTGGTGTTGTTTATTTTCTCAAATTAGGCTTGTTCTGCACCCAGGTTTTAGAGGGAAAAAAGTGGATATGAATCACATTAATACTTTATGCAATAAATGCACATCACACCATATAGCCCACTTGCTCTAGCCATCATGAGTGTGCCATGGCAGCCCCACTAGGTCCATGGTCCAAGCTCCAAGAGTTAGTGTGTACACATGTTATGTGTTGAACCAAAATATTGTGCACACACATTTTGCAAAATAACTCTTGGGATATCGGTCGGTTTCCAGTTCTGGCTGCAGTGTTGGCTCACAACTGATATATCCGTGATTCTGGATGTATTTCTAGTATTTTGTCACGGACACCTGTAATCTGTATTACTGAGCAAACACCGGTTAATAGTACCGATATATACAAAAAAATAGATAATGAATGAGCGGTATTAAAATGCAATATTCTGATTTGAACACTAGGCTAGCTCATCTTCATCTTTTGACTCTTCGCTGGCTTCACCAATATGGATCATGTAGCATACCTTGATGTTAGGTTAAATGAAACCTATACCCCATCTATCTGAGATTCGTCCATCGATGAGTGCTTGGAATTGAGGTAGGTGCTACAGCCTTGTTGGGGTTTGCAAGCATCCTGGCCATCTACCGTGATCGGTGCGGAACAAAAATTGGCGTTTAAAAAACTTGCGCTAACGAACCTGTCCTAGAATCGAAACCATAAACCGATACTAGCTACAAAAGGAGATCCTAACTACAAGGTTAGAAGTATTATACCTAATGAACCGTGTCCTTCGGTCTTCTACCATCTTCCTTATCTCTTTGAGGTGTCCTCGATTGAACTTGGTCGCCGGTCTTCCTCCATCAAAGATGATCTACGCAAGAGATGTAGCTCATGCCTTTAGCTCCACACTAAGAATCTAGTGAAGCAACTAGCGACTCTAGGTTGCTAATCTAAAGTGCTTAGGATGTAGTGAGGTGTTCTAAATGTGTATCTATCTCACATCCTCTCTTGATTCTCAACACATGATATTGTAGAGAGGAGGTTGAAGATGAAGGTGGAGGAGCTCAAGAAATCTAGTGAGGAGAGTGAAGCTAATGGTGAGATTGAAACTCATATGAGAATAATGAACCATCCATCAATTGAGAGAAAAAATGAAGCAAGGTTTTGTAAAACCATTTTTTTCAATAAACAATTCCAACCATGCTTGAATAGTTTGCACAAATGAATTGTTAATTCATTTGCGCAACACTATCGAAGCATGGTTCTCACCATACTCCCGTCTTTAGCTTTACACCTCATTTCTCATTTAAAATAAATGGATAAAATCTAAAATGAGGTGTCCACCTTCTAGAATGTTTTCCGTATAAATACGGATTACACTCTACTGTATATACATACCTGTATTCGTACCGAAATACGAATACCCAAAGAGATAGAATAACACAAAGAACATAATACTAGAATATACATATCGAAATATATATACGTAAATTATTAAATCAATACCTGATTTAATAATCCGGCTCAAACCCGAGCCGACTAGTATTATCAACCGTCCGATCGAAAGTTCGGGTAACTAGTGCAATCATTCGATCAGAACCCTGCACGTATCCAATACGGCTACTACATCATTTCTCCAGAACCAGGGAAACCCTCTGTTTGGAACTCTAAAGACTATTCGATACGCTGGCAGTGGGTTTAACCACAAGCACGTCAGCGGCACTAACTGTACGTAACGGCTACCTAGGTATTGAGTGAAAGGAAGGCCGACGAGCAAACTCATCCGAACTCCTACTGAGCCTGTTAGTGACAATCTCCATGCAGTCTGGTCTGTTCGTATAAGAGTATCGCATATCGGGTCTAGGGGTGGATAAAGTCAGACCCCCTAATAACGCGATATTTCGTGTCGGTATGAAGCCCATCACCAAGTGAAAAACTACTGATCCAAATCAGTAATTCTCATCTACTTTGGCCAATGATTTCTGGTGATGGTCACCCGTGCACAGTGCGACATCAACCTCCAATACCGGGAGAGACGAATCCCCGACGATCCGCTCACTGCCTCCACGTTGCTCGGGACTGTACCCAACTAAAACCTGTTTACACGACTTCTTTGAGCTATGGTAGGGTAGTAATCAAAGCACAGTGGGAACTCACACGAGAAAAATGCCAATCTCAGGTCGACAAACTAACCTGTACTCATGTCACCAGAGAACTGCTATCCGACAATAGGTATAATACCATCTAGCATGTTCCCGGCGAGTCCGTCCAGTGTAACTCATAACCCAATGAGCACCTGTATACTATCTTAGGTGACTAACTGACACCAATGACTTGTGAGATCGGCCATCGCCCCTCGTCGGGGTCTCAAAAATTATACACCAGTCTACTCTGAAGTATCGATGCCCGGTCTCGATACTCCCTCGACAAGGGACATATAAGGATGTGCTTATAGACCACTCAGCTCCCACGTATATGATCGCCATCATAATACTGGTGTTCCCCTCCGAAAGGCGGCGCACAGGACCGCGGGGTCCTGACGCTGAGATTCGGGGCAGATGCTATTTGGTTTTATCCGTCCACCTCTCCGAAGATGCCAAGTTGATTTATGGCACCGTGTATCGGAGGTTTAGATGGATGCGGCCGATGTAGCAGACTTCGTCAGATTCCCCCTCGCTTGAGGGGTTTTTGATTGTGGGGACGCTCTTCCCTGCAGGCGCAAGCCCCTGCAGTTAATTACGCTACCGCATCGCGGTAGCAACTTTCTCCTTCTCCAGAATTTCACTTCGTGTCGTGTGTGTTTGTTTTGTTTGTGGTTGCCCGTGGATTGTATACGGAGACTGAATAATGCCGTCGCCCGTAGGACGTGGACTAGTCCAAATCCGTGTTTACTTAGATTTGGGTTTGGTGTTTTTAGTTTAAGGATGCATTAGTCGCGTTGCGGCTAAGATCAACTTAAACGTTCGTTAAGGATACAATAGTCCTGTTTGAGACTAAGATCAACTTAACGTGATAATCCATTTAATATCTGGCCATCGGGACTCGTCACCTCTCTAACGTCGTTGAAGGATTACAATGACAGATGTCAGAGGAGTTCAGAGATGTACCCTTGAACCAAAGTCGATTTAGGGTTTTATAATCTGTTTAAATGTTTAAGGATACGTTAGCCATATTTGGGGCTAAGATCAACTTAAACGGGACCGTTTAGATCCGGCAAAAGAGCATTTGGAGGCTCTATTGTTCCAGTTTAGGGACGTAGTGGTCCATAGGTAGTTTAAGGACGTTGCGGTCCATATTCCAGTTTGGGGACGTGGTGGTCCGATATTAGTTTAAGGACGTTTCGGTCCGATATTAGTTTAAGGACGTTTCGGTCCACGAGTTTAAGGACCCCGCAGTCCATATTGATGTATGGTCGTTGGGACCCGTCACCTCTCTGACGTCGTTGAAGGATTACAACGATGGGTGTCAGAGGAGTTCGGAGATGTACCCTCGAACCGGATATAAATTAATTTAATAGAACAGCTGTGCTCAGTCAATTTAATTTGAGGACTTACGGCCAAAATTGGGCTAAGTCCAGTTGAAAATGTTCAACACCCTTATTTATTTTTGGTCTATTAGACCTGTGGTAGGGCTTTGCCCACACTTAAATAATGCATTGCATTACTTCTATTTTCTTTGTTTGGGCTCTGCCCATAAAAGATGCAGAGCATTAATTTCACTTGGGCTCAGCCCCCTTTTTATTGCTTTGTAATTTATTTTGGCCTGCTAGGTCTTTTTTATTTGGGCCTGGCCCTTTAAGAAATGCCTTGCATTTGTTAGGCGCTTTGCGCCACTCACTGAGCGCAAGCGCTTGTGGTGAAGACACGTGTCATGCTCTGGTGAGCGCAAGCGCAACAGTGCAGTGCGCTGCCCTAGTGCGCTGCGCTGTTGCGCTGATGACACGTGGCGCGCTCTGGTGAGCGCAAGCGCAACAGTGCAGTGCGCTGTGCTAGTGCGCTGCGCTGTTGCGCTGCTGACACGTGGCGCGCTCTGGTGAGTTGCGCCAACTCCAGAGAGCAAAGCTCTTATTTCAAGAGCGCATAGCGCAAGTGGTTTAGATGCTGACACGTGGCGCTCTCCCAAGAGCGCAACAGCGCAGTTTGCAAGTGCAAAGCACCAAGAATCTTTTAGATTCAAGAACAGAAGTGCAAAGCACTATTTGATTTCTTGATCTAATTTAGATCAAAGAAAAATAAGTTTTTTCTTGTTTTTCTTATCTCAGAGAACCAAAGGTTCATGAAAAGTGCAAAGCACTATTTTTGTTTTATTTTATTTTTATTAAAGATCATTGATCTTGTTTTTAGATCTATGATCTATTCATAAGAGAACTTTCTCTTTTTTCTAAAGGTTTTTACCTTTTTTATTCTTGAGGAGTTTCTCAGAGTTCTTTTCTCTCCTTCTTTTTTTTTTAGAAAGATGTTTTTTTTTAATTGAAGCCTAGGGTCCTTTTTATAGAGCCCATAAATTAGTTAAATTTGTTAAAGAGATCTTTCTCTGAGTGATTTGGGGAATTTTCCCCACCGTTGGATCTTTGATCCATGGGCTTCTGCTTTGCAGAAGAAAATCTTCTTGTTTTAACAAGAACAGAAAAGATTTCTTGGAAATTTAATTCTGTTTGGCGCAGATGCCCCAGCGCGTGACACGTGTCGCGCAGCGCACTGCGCAGCACAACCGCGCTAGCGCATCTGCGCTGACACGTGTCGCGCAGCGCAGTGCTTGCGCAGCTGAAGCGTTGCTTCATAAAAATAGAGCTTTGCTCTGATTGGGCGCGCCTTCTTGGGCGCTGTGCTGACGTATCATCGCCTGACATGTGGCGCGTTGCGCCCGAGACTTGAAGCGTTGCTTCAGAATTTTTGAATTTTGAATTTCGACAGAGCTTTGCTCTGATTGGGCGAAACAAATGCCCCCCCACCGTTGCGCTCACGTGGCGCACACGTGAGTGCAGCGGTGGCAAACTCCTGATCGTTGGATCAAGGGGTGAGCTCAAGGGGCGCAAGCGCCTTATAAATAGGACCCTTGGTCCTTGAATTTTTTTTTACCATTTTCAAGAACTTGAATTTCAGAGCCTTGCTCTTGTCTAAGATTTTTAGAGCCTTGCTCTCATTTCTTTCCAGAGTTCAGATTTTAGAACATCTTAGGTAAAATTTAAATTAAATTAAATTAAATTAAATTAAATTTGATTAACAGAGCCTTGCTCTTATAGATCTTTGATCTAAAGAAAACCCCTTAGGGGTTTTATTAACAGAGCCTTGCTCTCAGAAATCTATATATCTACAGAGATCTTGTTCATGGGTTTTAACCCATGAACAGAGCTTTGCTCATGGATCAAATGTAGAACTTTTCTGATCTGAAAGTGGAGAACTCTTAAAAGTTTTTGTGGATCTTTAAGATCCTAAATTTTTAATTTTTAGGAGTTAAAGTTTTCCTTTTTGATGGCTCTTCCATCATTATAGAGCTGGGCTCTTTTCAAGGAAAATATATATATATATTTTTTTATTCCCTTGAGACCAGAGTTTGACAAATGTCACTCTGTGACGGAGCTTTGCTCTCTAAAAGAGGGGATTTTCTCCTTGTCTCTGGGGATTTCCCATCAATGAGGATATTCTCTTGGGGATCTTCTCATTAACTGACAGTCTCATCCAACGATGGGACTGTCTTATTAAGTGATGCGCCGTCATCCAGATTTTGTGGGCCCCCCTTTTGGTCCCCCTATCCACTGCATTGCTGTACGGTATAAAAAATTAAACCTGTTGAGCGTTGGAATTATAATACTGACGGCTAAGGTTTGTCTCTTTGCAGGAAACATGTCTGCCAATTCGTCTTTTCCATTTGTTCGCTCGGAGGGAGGGTTTCCCCAGGCACCGGTGGACCGCATGGTGCTTGCTCTAATCAAGGATCATGACCCCGAACACAAAAACCTTCACTTGTGGGGTAGATGGTACAATGAAATCATCCAGGGTCGTCGCAGTTTCAGTTCCGCCACGCCGTCCGAGCCAACATCTTCACTCCCCTACGCAGATGAACCCCCGGTGAAGTATACCGTGGAGGTCAAAAATTGGAATTCGGATGACCTCCTCCATCCTGCGATTGGTGCTATCCCCGTGCAGCCGCCGCCGGCAATAGATATTTTATGGAGGAGAATTTGTCAGGGTGAAGCGCGCCCTTGGGGACAGGCTTATAGCATTGGACTGATCCCACGACCGCCTGCTGGATATTTGCAATGGGCCCGGTACATCCTATCAGCGAGAAGGACTCATCTGATGAGGATTGGTTTGTACTCGGCCATTTACGTCTCGCTTTTTGAGTATCCTTCTCCTCCAACGTGGTGGGTTAAGGCTTTTATCGAGCAATGGAATATTCCCACACACACCTTCCTGATGACGGACCGGGAAGTCTCTATCTCCTTGGAGTAGTTTGCTGAAATCTCGGGCCTGCCGATGAGGGGAGAGCCTTACGAGGAGCTGCTTCCTCCCGATGAATACGTCTTTGCCACCAAGCCGCTGGTGTTTAACCTGACGCCGGAGAACGCTATTCAGCATCAGTACCCGGGCTTAGTGAAGGTATTGGAGATTTATGAAGGACTCTATCTAGAATCGGGTGACAGGGGAGTCAGTTTTGCAGATTTCATTGCTCGCTTCATTCAACCAGAGTTCTTATCAGAGCGGAGCGAGAAGTTCGCACAGCTTGACGACCCTTTTGGGTTCGGTTTTGATCGCCGACCCACATCGGAGGATGACCACAAAGACTTCTATCTTCCCGGTGCCGCCGTCGTCCCTTTTTCAGAAATTGCCGTCCCCGACATGGATGAAGAGACCTTCTTTGTAGGGTTCTTGGGCTTGTGGTTGTGCAGTTTTGCTCTTCCTATGCATCCACGCCATATGCAGCCGACTGTTTTCTACCCAGCGCATCGGATGGTGGCTGGTTTACAGTTGACAGTAGGAATTGCCGGGCTGGCTTATCTTTATAATGGACTTAGCGTAGCGACGGACGCTAGTGAGCCTGGGGTGCAACCCGCCAACTTCCCGATGCACTACTTTACCTCCTGGATGGAAATGCACGTGCACGGGGTGTTCGGTGCCCATAAGATCCCTCCCATTTTTGAGAAGTGCAGGCTCCCGAGGGTCATACGGCTGGTCGGGGCTTCGATCGTAGTTGCTCCTCCGCGGGAGGCTAGGGGGCTGCTCCTTCGACCACACCTGGTCGGGGCGAAGATTTCTTTCTTGGACAAGGTCATAACAATAGGCTCAGAGACTACCAAGTCGGTAGTGTCGCTACGCGATGATTTTAAAGACGGGGCTTCCATACTGAAGGCTCGGGAAATCCTCCATCTCTACTCCATTCGGCCGGGTTACCTGGTGTTCAGGCAGAATGAGACAGCACTCTTCATGAGGTATAATCCTCACCGGTTTGCTCAGCAATCGAGCTACAACCAAGGGATCCCGATGGAAGCCTTCTTGGAAAAGCCCGTGGTTAGCCGAGAGGGGATAAAGAATGCAATGCACCACTTTATGCGGCTCAACACGGGTTCTTATTTCTTCATCAGCGAACCGAGCTGCATCCCCAAAGTCCTCAACGCGTACGTGGCTTGGTATGCGCATGCTATGGGTCCAGTTATCCAAATGGAAAAATGCATGCTGGTTGACCGCAAGGGTGTGCCTCCCGGCGGCGATCGCAAGGCTCCCTTGAAGCCGAGGACCCCGGTTATTTCTCCATTCAAAGGTGCTGGAGTCGGACCTCCGCGCGTGTTGAGCCCTCCGCGCGGATTGCCACTTCGCGATATTGTAGTTGCGCCACCAGCCTCCCGTGCTTCAGTGGAGGCGGTAAATGTGGTACCGCCAGAGTCTGGCGCCGGCGAGGATATCGGGACCCGCCGTCCCAAGGCGTCCGCTAAGCGTAAATCAGTCCCGGGTGCATCCAGAGCTGGCGGGCAAAAGAAGAAGAAGCCGCTCCTTTCCCTTGACGCGATTCTTGGCTTAGAGCCTGAGTCCTCTCTTACCAAAGGAATAAGTGAGTATGGCAGCAATAAGGGCTTCGCGGTAGACCCCGCAGACACCGACCTGGCGGCCGCCATTGCGGCTTCAGAGCGATCAGCGAGGCTTGAAGCGTGGTTAAGTAAACTCGCTGAGTCAGGTAATTATTAGCTGCTCTCCTCATCATTTCATCTCATTTTTCATCATTATTCTTGACTAATACTTTTCCCCATTTTCAACAGGTGTCTCTATCGAAGAAGCTATCGCTGCCTCTTTGAAAACCTTCCAAAAGGAGGAGGAGAAACGCACTTTAGCGGGCGCCGGTATGTCCCCCCCCCCCGGTTTTTTTTAAGCAAATTTCGTCGTTCTTTTCGATGATCAACCTAACTTTCCTTCCTTGTTTCCTTCTAGGGGTTATACCAGTCGACGAAGATATTCTTCCGGAACCCGTCACTGGAGTTCCGGTCTCGTCGGGGCTGCTGCAAGGGCTTCGACTTGACAAGTCGACGAGGGATGCTTTGAAGAGTTTGGAGGCATCCCTGTATACGGACGAGGATGCCTCAATGCGAGAGGCTCTGGTTAGGTCCGTTTCAACGGCCCAGGAGGAGAGAAAACGGCCGAGGCGCGAGGCGAAGGCGCGCTGGGCTGCTTTGCCTACAGGAGCGGGCCCAAGCACCGTCCCTCGGGCAGATACTCCTTCCGAAGAGGCCCCTGTCGCCCTATCCACTGCTCGCAGACAAGTGGCACGTGCCGTTCGAAGCGCAATTGATAAGTCCACTTCAGGTAACATTTCTTTCAGAATTTTTATTATGAAAGTTATAATGCTGAGGGTTCTTACATACATTACTTTACAGGGCCGAGTCCGACCGAGGGTGAGGCGGAGACCGTTGATCCTAGGGGAACAGAGGGGGTGGTACCTACCGAACTCGAGCCGACAGTGGGCAACGTCGTTGTGGCTTTGGAGCCTGAGGTGGAGGTTGAGGGGCCTGCAGCCGAGAAGGTCATTGATGCCGAACCTGAAGCGGTGGCAGATGATATGATCATTATAACTGAACTGAGGCTGGTGGTGGATGAGGCGCTTGAGGCCGGCGACCTCGTGGTGACAGTGGATGAGCCGATGGAGACGGCGGAGCTCGAAGAAGTTGCGGGTGAGATGGGTACGACTCTTGGGGAAGAGTCAGCCGCTTCCTTCCAAGAATCCGGCAACGCTCCAATCATTGCCCTCCCTGCTTACGATCTCCTGCCGTCTCCTGGTCGCGCTAGCACGACGACGGTCCCCATCGAGTCGGGTGATGAGGCTACGGGCGGTGGCCTCATGTCGATAGAGGAGGGAGCCGCTTCTGTTTCGGCCGGGAGCTCCTCAGGTAAACCTTAGGTTACTGTCTTTCTTATTTTACAATCCTTTCTGACAAGTTCATCTTTCTTGTAACGCAGGTGCAGCCAGCGCCGATGCCCCACTGCTTGAAGGAGCGCCTTCAACGACTGCCTTGGCGGTGGTTACCTCCCAACCCTCTCTCATACCGTCTAAGATGTTGGAAGGTATGGGTTTGCAACTTATTAGTTTTATCTTTCAGATGTATAGTGCATGTACTAAAGTCGTGCTGTTGTGTCTTTTCAGGAGTACTTTTTGACCATCTTTACCAGATGTTGCTCCCACACTTCTCCTTCCCATCCGAGCTTGCTTCTTCCTCTGGTGGCGTTGGTGAGTATGATTTCCAATGACATCCTTCTTTCTTCATTGATGGGATTATTTCTAAACCCCCCCTTTTTTTATCTCGGCTGCAGTGTTACAAATCGAAGGAGGGGATGAAAGACGGGCTGAGTTGCCGACTCTTCCGGCTCTGCCACCTGCCTCAGCTGGTACAGCGACTATCACATTGATAAAGTCTTCCTTCTTTAATTTCAGAACTGTTATCTGATCACATCCTGTTTCTCTTCAGCTGTCGTTCCGGTCTCGGCGCCCTTTGAATCTCTCATCATAATGCCAGCAGGTCCTTACCTGAGACGTCCATCTTCGAAAGGCGCCGCGAACAGCTTACGTATGTTGAGCGATTACATTGAGGAGCTCGACGTCGAGACCCTTACCTCTGCTGCGGATTTTGCTATAGCGGTTAACCCGATGCTGGTGATACTCGTGAACTTTCACGACGAGGGTATCATCGCATCTTGGGTTAACCATTGCAGGGAGATCGAGGCCCGCCTGCATCGGTTGGAGTCGCTGCGTCCCGCTCCCGAGGCCTTGGCTGCCAGTAATCAAAGAACAGCGTGGATTGAGCAGAGTGCTCCTTACTTCCACCACCTCGAACAAGAAGTCATTTCAAGACGTAAGGAGCGAGGTGAGACTTCGAGCAAGTCTGCCCAACTGCATGCTCGGGTGGAGGCCAATGCCACACGGCTGAAGGTTGTCTTTGAGGGCCTTCTGCAATGTCTTTCTGAAGGGTTATCATTGAGGCAACACCTTGATGTTGTCGAGCGAGCTGCACCTAGCCAGGAAGCAGCCCAGAAGGCGGCGGAGGAGCAACTTTCATCTTTCTTGCAGCAGCGAGCCCGGGTGGAAGTGGAGGTGGCCGCGGCAGCCGCTCAGGAGGAGGCGCTGAAGGAAGTGCGAGAGCAACTTGTGGATTTACTAAAGACACTTCCTCCTCAGTAGCTATCCTTCTTTGTATCGTTTGTAATTGTAGATAAAAGAATGTATATATATATTTTTTTTATTCTTTGACATAATGTATCCTGTACCCAATCAAGTTTATGAATAAAAGATACACCCTTTTTTTTTGTAATGTGTCATTTTCTCCGTCTTTTCTTTCTTTCATTATCAGCATGCCACCTTAGTAACCATGGTTGACGGATGATCAGAACGAGTATCCTGACTTTCTTAAGAAATAGCGATGGCTTAGGCTGCAGGTTCAGATATGCTGTCTAAGACTTTTCAACTCTATAAGCCGTGAGGGTTTCATAGAGACTTTTCTCCCTACGGATCGAGAGGATCTCGTATGTGGGTTTTCTCCTTAGGAATCGTGAGGATTCCTAAGTGTGGTTTTCTCTTATAAGTCGTAAGGATCCTATAAGAGAATTTTCCCTCTTACGAGTCGAGAGGATTCGTAAGCGGTTGTTTCCCTCCTTGTCGAAGTTTGATGTTGGAGAGTGAGACCCATGGATGGTATGCAAGAGACCGTTTTGGGACAACTTGCAGGGTCCCAGTTCTTAGGAAACAGGCTTCTTTTATGCCCACTGCCTAAGACTTTATCTCACGAGTCGAGCCGCCTCAACAATTTTTTTCGCAAGTCGAGACGAATCGAGCGTTTCTCGCAAGAACATCTTAACGTCGCATTTAACCTCTGCTCTTTAAGACAGAAGCCCGTTAAGGTTGGTGGTACTTAGGGTTTTGGCCATCGTACCGTCGCATAAGCTGATATAGTTCTCGATAGGCAATCGTGCTGTTCGAGTAGCCCTGCGACTGCCGTGTCTCTGATCCCTTCGGGGGCTGGACAAGACGTCTTCAAGCAATCCTCCTTGGCAGTTTGACCGTCGGAAGAGCAAGCGTTAGGAATTTGCCATGTCACTTTTTACTTGAGGTTAGGCTTATTTTGGTGAGCCCCGATGAGTCATAACCACTCCGCGCTGGTGTGGGGATGATCTCCGATAGTCTTTTGGGCTTTATGTGAGTTGCTGTCAAGACCCTGAAGCTAGGAATTTGGCCTTTGCTTCGTTTGCTGGCATTGCGTCTGCTGTATCGAGACGAATGTTGCGGTGGGAACTAGGGATTTTTCCGTGGCTCCGTTTGTTTGATGACGTTGCGTCTGCTGTGTCGAGACGAACGTTGGGGTGACATCTCGTCTGCTGTATCGAGACGGACGTCGAGGTTGTCTCTAGGTTGCTGGTGAACCGCCGAGGTTTGGAACTAGGGATTTTGCCGTGGCTCCATTCGTTTAATGATGTTGCGTATGCTGTGTCGAGACGAACATTGGCGTGACATCTCGTCTGCTGTATTGAGACGGACGTTGAGGTGGTGACCATTCTGTGCTGGTGCGAGATGATCTCCGATTGTTTTTCCGGTTTTATATGAGTTACCGTCAAGACGTTGAAGCTAGGAATGTGGCCTTCGCTTCGTTTGCTTTGGTGTGTCCAAATCCTGTTGGAGGAAGAATGCTGGGGTTGACATTTCGTCTGCTGTATCGAGACGAACGTCAAGGTGGTGACCACTCTGTGCTGGTGCGAGATGATCTCCAATTGTCTTTCCGGTTTTATGTGAGTTACCGTAAAGACGTTGAAGCTAGGAATGTGGCCTTCGCTTCGTTTGCTTTGTCACGTCCGAATCCCTGTTGGAGGAAGAATGCTGGGGTTGACATTTCGTCTGTTGTATCGAGACGAACGTCAAGGTGGTGACCACTCTGTGCTGGTGCGAGATGATCTCCGATTGTCTTTCCGGTTTTATGTGAGTTATCGTAAAGACGTTGAAGCTAGGAATGTGGCCTTCGCTTCGTTTGCTTTGTCACGTCCGAATCCCTGTTGGAGGAAGAATGCTGGGGTTGACATTTCGTCTGCTGTATCGAGACGAACGTCAAGGTGGTGACCACTCTGTGCTGGTGCGAGCTGATCTCCGATTGTCTTTCCGGTTTTATGTGAGTTATCGTAAAGACGTTGAAGCTAGGAATGTGGCTTTCACTTCGTTTGCTTTGTCACGTCCGAATCCCTGCTGGAGGAAGAACGCTGGGGTGACAACTCGTCTGCTGTATCGAAACGAACGTCGAGGAGGTGACCACTCCATGTGAGATGATCTCCGGTTGTCTTTCAGGCCTTATATGACTTGCCGTTAAGACCTTGAAGTTAGGAATTTGGCCTTCGCTTCGTTTGCTTTGTCACGTCCGAATCCTGTAAGAGGAAGAATGCTGGGGTGACAATTCGTCTGCTGTATCGAAACGAACGTCGGGGTGGAGCTGAGATTTTTTCGTGGCTCCGTTTGTTTGATTGTTAGGCCGTAGATATTGCCGTTAAGATTTGGCTCCGTTTTCTGATGGAGCATTGGGAAGGAAAGGGTGCCTCCTTCTTTGTTTGTACCCCTGGATCGTATACAGGGATTGCTGTACTATCGCCTGTAGGGGCAAAGTTTCATTCATTCATTTTTTTTTATTTCCGCGATGCTCTATCATTTCAGCTTTTATATCGCGAAGGTCGCGATTGCCCAATCATTTTGGCTATTTTTCGCGGTGCCCAATCATTTCGGCTGTTTATTTTGTTTTTACTCGCTGCTTTTTATTGCGAGTTGCCCAATCATTTCGGCTGTTTATTTTATTTTTACTCGCTGTTTTTTATTGCGAGTTGCCCAATCATTTCGGCTATATATATATATATTTTTTTACTCGCTGTTTTTTATTGCGAGTTGCCCAATCATTTCGGCTATTTAATATGCATTTTCAGCTCGCTGATTTTTATCGCGAGCGTAGAACTTGGAATCTGGTGCCAATCTCAGCATCAGCATCGCTACAACCGGAATATTGCGAGGAGCGAATCATCATCTGCCATGAAAGGACTTGGAATTTGATACCGATTTAGGCATCAGTATCGCTACAACTGGGATATTGCCAGGAGCGAATCATCATCTGCCATGAAAGGACTTGGAATTTGATACCGATTTAAGCATCAGCATCGCTACAACTGGGATATTGCCAGGAGCGAATCATCATCTGCCTCCGTCGATGTCGAACAAAGGTGGCTTAGCGAACAGGGTTAAGGTCCTGTTGACTAAGGCTTTTGACTTCATGAGCCGTAAGGGTTTCACAAAGGTATTTCTCCCTACAAGTCGTGAGGATCTTGTAGGTGTATTTTCTCCTTAGGAGTCGTAAGGATTCCTAAGTGTATGTTCCTCGGTAAGTCGTAAGGATCCTACAAGAGGGTTTTCTCCTTGAAAATCGAGAGGACTTACAAGTGTTGTTTGCTGTACGAGCATATCCCTAGTCACGGATGAGACTTTGTTAGGGAAATGTTTATTCACGCCCGTGGATTGTATACATGGGCCAATATAGGACCACTTGTAGGGCAATGTCGAAAGTTGTGGGGGTTGCTTAAGCACAGGTTTAGGCCTCTGTAACTTAAGACTTTCAAATCTTACGAGCCGTGAGGGTCCCATAAGAGCCTTCTCCTCACGAGTCGTGAGGATCTCGCAAGTGTATTTTCTCCTTAGGAATCGTGGGGATTCCTAAGTGTGTTGTTCCCTTGTGAGTCGTAAGGATCTCACGCGGGTGGTTTCTCCTTATAGGGTCGAGAGGCCCCTATAAGTGTTTCTTAACGAGGTTGCGCCCTTTCGGGTTTTCACAAACACTCGCCGGTAGTCCTGCTGTTTTTACTCACGGAGCCCTCTCGGGTTTTCATCCGTGCCCGTTTTGCTTATGAACATACCGTTTTTTTTTCTTCTTCTTTTTTTTTACGAGATCGCGCCCTTTCGGGTTTTCACGAACACTCGCCGGTAGTCCTGCTGTTTTTACTCACGGAGCCCTTTCGGGTTTTCATCCGTGCCTTTTTTGCTTATGGACATACCGTTTTTTTTTTATTTTATATTTTTTTTATCTCGTCAGCCTAAGGATGCTGCGGTATTAGTTTAAAGATGTTTCGGTCTGCTATTAGTTTAAGGACGTCTCGGTCCGCTATTAGTTTAAGGACATTTCGGTCCATTGTCGCCGTATTTGAGGCGAATATCTGGTTTATTGACTTTTTGGTCTATGAGTCCTTCTCCATGAATGAACATGATGCCCCCGGCGTATCCATCTTCTTCGGAGCGTGCGGTTGTGGCGGACTCACCTTCCAGTTCTCAGACAGCGCAAACTTGCCCTGTTGGTATTGGTCTTCAACCCAGTTTTTGAAGACGTAGCAGTCTTCGATCAGGTGACCTACTGTTTGGTGGTAAGGGCAATAATTAGGATTATTAATATCGTCTGGCCGCAACGGACATTTTGGACCCGGCAGATTGATGAGTCTGTCGCACACTGCCAGCTCGAACAGTCCCCTTGTTTTATCTTGCGGAAACGAGTAAGGATGTTTCAACTTTTCCTGGAGGGGTTGCTGCTTGTTGCTTTGGCAAGCAACCGGTCTAGGATCACCTGATTGTTGTTGAGCGCTGGCGACGAGGGCCTTTTTTCCTTTTCTTTTATCCTTTTTGTTCGCTTCGTTGTTTGCGGGGTCGGGATTTTTTCCGAGTAGCATGCGATTGCATGGCTGAACGTTCTCGCAGCTTCTCAATTCCTTTATTTTTGAAATAGATTCCCCGAGGGAAGAGTTGGGGATAACTTCTTCGTCAGAGTTTCTTCCAAAGGTGATAATTTGCGATGCCTTAGAGTCGGCTATATGGCAATCGTCGGCGACTCTTTTGCGCTCATATATCGCATTTTTCCGATGTCCACAAGCTTCACACTTTGTCCCGTCGAAGTATTGCTTTTGAGCGACATACCCTTGCCACCAACAGTTAAAGGATTCGCAGTCTTCGGTAGGATGTATGATCTTCTGATGATATAAACAGAAGTTAGGGTGCATCTCTGTCTCAGCGAGAGTATTTTCTTCAGAGGGCGGTAGCTTCATTCCTATTGACAGAGCTTTGGCGAACCTTTTCCTCGTCTTGAATTTGTTTTTACCCGCAGTGTATGGCTTCTGATTTGACGGGAATGCCTTGGCTCTTTCCAGTATGGCCATTTCATGCTCTTGATTGGCTTTTGCTTTCAGACGAATTTCATTTAGGAAGGCATCGATCAATTCGTCTGACGGCCGCGGAATTTCTGTTTCAGGGTCCGCCCTCGTTTTCTCGGCGCAAGGAGCCTCTTTATTATCTGCCAATGAGTGAGAGATCACATGACAAGTTGCCCCCGGCGTGTTTGTCTTCTTTGGAGTATGCGGCTGTGGTGGGTTCACCTTCCAGCTTTCAGACAGCGTGAACTTGCCTTGTAGGTATTGATCCTCGATCCATCCCTTAAAGACGAAACAATCCTCAATCGGGTGACTTACCGTTTGGTGGTAAGGGCAATAATTGGGATTATTAAGATCGCCTGGCTGCGACAGACGCTTTGGACTCGGCAGATTAATGAGTCTGTTGCGCACTGCCAGCTCGAACAGTCTTCCCGTTTTATTCTGAGGAAACGAGTAAGAACGTCCTAGCCTCTCTTCGAGGGATGGGCGTGGACGCGCGTTGTTTTGGCGAACGACCGGCTTTGAGTTGCTCGACTGTTGTTGAGCATTGGCAACGACGATCGCTTTCCCTTTTCCTTTCTCATCTCGGGAATCTGATTTTGAAGGAGACGGTCTATAGCCCATCTGGTCCATTTGGGCTAATTTGTCAATCAAGGACTGGAAGGTGGTCGGCCTGAAGAACATCATGAATTGTGAGATGGTCGCTTGAGGGTCAAGAGTGCCCACGAACATGCCTACTGCAGGAGCCTCTTCTATGCGTTGTTCGCATTTCGACCATAGGTTTCGCCATCGTGTTGCGTATTGGACCCACGTTTCGCTTGGCCTTATCCTGGCATTTATCAGTGCTGTTATTGGGGTGCGTTCACTAGCACTCGCGAATCTTTGTGTAAACAGCAGCTCCATCTCCGCAAATGTTTTGACAGAGTCGTTAGGTAGCTCCGAATACCATTCAAATGCTGTTTCTGCTAAGCTGCCGACGAATTGGCGAAGCAACAGTTTGTCATTGCCTCCAGTATTACCGCATAAGGCCCTGAATTGCGCGACATATTGATGTGGATTTCCTGTCCCTTTATATACGTGGAATTTAGGGATCGTATATCCCGGCGGGTAACTGATTTGGTCATACCAGCTCGGATACGGTCGTCCGGTTCTAGCAATTTGCCCAGCCACTTCATTCACCTGATGAACCCGGATCTGCTGAGCTATATATTCGTCCAAGTCAGCTTTGGATATTGTCTCCTCCTTGGCTGTTGACAGAGCCGGTGGAGGATTTGACGTTTCTCCCCTGTCGTCTTCAAGGACGATCGGAGGTCTTCAGCAGGAGGGTCCGGCTGTAACATCATCCCTACCATATCTTGGAAGAGGAACGCCATCTGTTTTATGTTAGCCGCTTGCTCTGCAGCTTCTTTGTCCCTTTTTTCGAGGACTCTGCGTAAAAAGTCAGCATCGGTTTCTTGTTCTTGACGCTCATCCGAAGACGTTTCAGAGCTTTCTTTTGGCTCAGTGAGTGCAGCCATTGTAGTCATCATTTCCTGAAGCTTTTGTTGATGCTCCTGGGCTTTCGTCACGGATCCGGTGAGCGGTCGGTGGCCCGTAGAAGTGCGGCTTTCCTCCTTTCCAGAAGCCATATAAACAGTGTGCACCACCATGCCCCCAGATTTGGGGCGTTTGTGTTCAGCGCTTTTATGCTTCGTCATATTCACAGGGGCTTTTTGCGGCCTCCTTTTCTTCTGAGTGATTGGAGTTAAGGGGGCCGTTGTAATGGGCACCCGGGTAACTATTGGTTTTTGGGGCTTGACGGAGTAATCCTTCCCCTGCCGAACCTTCATCTTTTTCTGTCGTCGGAGGCAGTCTTGATCGATCACCGACTCTTGGACCTGTCGCCAGACTTTGTAAATTTTAGAGGACAGCCGTTGAGGGGGCTGCTCTAGCTTCTTCTCTGGAGTATTCTCCACAGGTGAAGGAGTTCGTTTCAATATCGCAGTAGGAGAGTTTCTGTGCATCTTGTTGAGCAGTTCAAAGCTATTCTTGGTTGGAACAGCAGTATCGATCCTCACCATCGGAGCTGACGGAGTTATCCCAGAGGGGGAGTTGCCTCCAGCCTTCCTTACTCGACGCCAGTGGCGACGTCGAGCGTGTCTTGCGGATGGAGTTGTTTCAGCTACAAGGGTGACTTCGTCGTGCCCCCTGCTTTGAGGAGAGACTGTTATTGGTGCTAGCCTATCGAAGGCTGACACCCGTTGAGAAGTAATGTCTAATCTGTCAAAGACAGATCTCTGGACAGGGGAAGCAGCTTTGAGGATCTCGCCTGGAGCAGCAACTGGAATGGCCAGCCTTGTAAAAACTGACTTCTTGGAAGGAGGGGCCTTTCCAATGATTTCGTCCGCTTGAGCCGGGATGGCTATCCGCTTTGGGATGGCAACTTCGGGTATCGCGGGCTTTTGCATGGGCCCGTTGGAGCTTTGACCTAGCCTATTAAAAACCGAGGCAGTGGAGTTGGGCGACCCATTGTGAGGGGTCGCAGTAGTAGCAAGCCGATCGAATGCCGACTTCTTGGGAGCTTCTTGCGATGTCATTGGGGCATTGACGCTCATCGGTGGGATCATGGTCCAAAAGAACAGCCCAGTGGTTGCCTGAGTTACCTGTTCCACCGGTATAGCGAAGATGGAGGCCGCCTGAGGCCCATAAGTCACTCCTCCGGACGGGATGGAGCGAGAGTTGCAGTTGCAGGTAGTGCAGTTTGAAGCCATTGATCTTCTGTTTTCTGCACGGAGCAAGACACCAAATCTTAGTACCTCGAATCCACAGGCAACCACAGCAAACCGCGATTCGTTCGCGAACACGACATACGAAGTGTGGAGTGGAAAGAGGAAAAGGTCCCACCGGGCGTGCCAGAATCTGTTCCCCTCCGAAAGGCGGCGCACAGGACCGCGGGGTCCTGACGCTGAGATTCGGGGCAGATGCTATTTGGTTTTATCCGTCCAACTCTCCGAAGATGCCAAGTTGATTTATGGCACCGTGTATCGGAGGTTTAGACGGATGCGGCCGATGTAGCAGACTTCGTCAGATTCCCCCTCGCTTGAGGGGTTTTTGATTGTGGGGACGCTCTTCCCTGCAGGCGCAAGCCCCTGTAGTTAATTACGCTACCGCATCGCGGTAGCAACTTTCTCCTTCTCCAGAATTTCACTTCGTGTCGTGTGTGTTTGTTTTGTTTGTGGTTGCCCGTGGATTGTATACGGAGACTGAATAATGCCGTCGCCCGTAGGACGTGGACTAGTCCAAATCTGTGTTTACTTAGATTTGGATTTGGTGTTTTTAGTTTAAGGATGCATTAGTCGCGTTGCGGCTAAGATCAACTTAAACGTTCGTTAAGGATACAATAGTCCTGTTTGAGACTAAGATCAACTTAACGTGATAATCCATTTAATATCTGGCCATCAGGACTCGTCATCTCTCTAACGTCGTTGAAGGATTACAACGGCAGATGTCAGAGGAGTTCAGAGATGTACCCTTGAACCAAAGTCGATTTAGGGTTTTATAATCCGTTTAAATGTTTAAGGATACGTTAGCCGTATTTGGGGCTAAGATCAACTTAAACGGGACCGTTTAGATCCGGCAAAAGAGCATTTGGAGGCTCTATTGTTCCAGTTTAGGGACGTAATGGTCCATAGGTAGTTTAAGGACGTTGCGGTCCATATTCCAGTTTGGGGACGTGGTGGTCCATTATTAGTTTAAGGACGTTTTGGTCCGATATTAGTTTAAGGACGTTTCGGTCCGATATTAGTTTAAGGACGTTTCGGTCCACGAGTTTAAGGATCCCGCAGTCCATATTGATGTATGGTCGTTGGGACCCGTCACCTCTCTGACGTCGTTGAAGGATTACAACGATGGGTGTCAGAGGAGTTCGGAGATGTACCCTCGAACCGGATATAAATTAATTTAAGAGAACAACTGTGCTCAGTCAATTTAATTTGAGGACTTACGGCCAAAATTGGGCTAAGTCCAGTTGAAAATGTTCAACACCCTTATTTATTTTTGGTCTATTAGACCTGTGTTAGGGCTTTGCCCACACTTAAATAATGCATTGCATTACTTCTATTTTCTTTGTTTGGGCTCTGCCCATAAAAGATGCAGAGCATTAATTTCACTTGGGCTCTGCCCCCCTTTTTATTGCTTTGCAATTTATTTTAGCCTGCTAGGTCTTTTTTATTTGGGCCTGGCCCTTTAAGAAATGCCTTGCATTTGTTAGGCGCTTTGCGCCACTCACTGAGCGCAAGCGCTTGTGGTGAAGACACGTGTCATGCTCTGGTGAGCGCAAGCGCAACAGTGCATTGCGCTGCGCTAGTGCGCTGCGCTGTTGCGCTGCTGACACGTGGCGCGCTCTGGTGAGCGCAAGCGCAACAGTGCAGTGCGCTGTGCTAGTGCGCTGCGCTGTTGCACTGCTGACACGTGGCGCGCTCTGGTGAGTTGCGCCAACTCCAGAGAGCAAAGCTCTTATTTCAAGAGCGCATAGCGCAAGTGGTTTAGATGCTGACACGTGGCGCTCTCCCAAGAGCGCAACAGCGCAGTTTGCAAGTGCAAAGCACCAAGAATCTTTTAGATTCAAGAACAGAAGTGCAAAGCACTATTTGATTTCTTGATCTAATTTAGATCAAAGAAAAATAAGTTTTTTCTTGTTTTTCTTATCTCAGAGAACCAAAGGTTCATGAAAAGTGCAAAGCACTATTTTTGTTTTATTTTATTTTTATTAAAGATCATTGATCTTGTTTTTAGATCTATGATCTATTCATAAGAGAACTTTCTCTTTTTTCTAAAGGTTTTTACCTTTTTTATTCTTGAGGAGTTTCTCAGAGTTCTTTTCTCTCCTTCTTTTTTTTTTAGAAAGATGTTTTTTTTTAATTGAAGCCTAGGGTCCTTTTTATAGAGCCCATAAATTAGTTAAATTTGTTAAAGAGATCTTTCTCTGAGTGATTTGGGGAATTTTCCCCACCGTTGGATCTTTGATCCAAGGGCTTCTGTTTTGCAGAAGAAAATCTTCTTGTTTTAACAAGAACAGAAAATATTTCTTGGAAATTTAATTCTGTTTGGCGCAGATGCCCCAGCGCGTGACACGTGTCGCGCAGCGCACTGCACAGCGCAACCGCGCTAGCGCATCTGCGCTGATACGTGTCGCGCAGCGCAGAGCGCAGCGCAACCGCGCTAGCGCATCTGCGCTGACACGTGCGCAACCGCGCTAGCGCATCTGCGCTGACACGTGTCGCGCAGCACAGTGCTTGCGCAGCTGAAGTGTTGCTTCATAAAAATAGAGTTTTGCTCTGATTGGGCGTGCCTTCTTGGGCGCTGTGCTGACGTATCATCGCCTGACATGTGGCGCGTTGCGCCCGAGACTTGAAGCGTTGCTTCAGAATTTTTGAATTTTGAATTTCGACAGAGCTTTGCTCTGATTGGGCGAAACAGCTGGTAGTCAAGCAAAAATCCTATAAGCTCTATCAACATGTAATAGTGATCTGTAATACCACATAATATATGTGTATGATGATAGAGACAAACCAGATAGCATATTATCATCTCGAGTAAGACTATTCTACCCGTATAGGTCCTCCCTCAATCATCATAATCGCGCGCATGCCATTACAATAATTTACTTGAGGGTACTATAGCCAACAATCTCCTACTTGCAATTAAGGCTAATTATTGCGGTGTCGCATACTCACAACCCGTATAGTACCGAACACCCAACTTCTCTACTAATCAGTCTCGCAAAGCCCGTTTGTGAAACTATTGCGTTCGAGAAATAGTCTCAGTGAGTGGATCCACTCCAATGTTTCTATCTTTATCTCTCTATTTCTCAACTTCGCGGAGAAAGACTATCTTTCGAAATGAGCGATACATGTCTTAGAATTTTTCTAGATATCTGATAGGACTTAGTTCACAAATGAACTCCAAATCCAACAAACTTCTTAGACCGTATCTTCCACTGAATTTAATCGGTATCCTGCGCCATGCCTTCCTCAGTTTCCGCTTGGACCACCTATCCAATAGACTGCCCCTCAAAAGAGGGAAAACTATAACTCTGACAGCCACTCTGTCATCCAAGTCATCTTGGAAGCCTAAAATGATAACCGCCTCCTGAAGGAGGCTGCCGTTACCATATACCAAGAACATCTACTTATGTTCATAACTGCTTCCCAATATTTCTCCAGGATTGGATTAATATATACTTATTGCAGCTAGTGTAAAAACAATATCTGGTGTGGTACTTGACATTTCATGATTAACTCAATTGCCTAAGCAAGTGACATGTCAATCATGCAAATCCCTCTCCTCATCAGTCTAAAAGACATCTCTTTAGAGAGGGTGACTCCATCACCTGCGGGTACACCACCACGCTAGGAGTCCTCCATTCTAAAACACTTTAGAATAGTGTCAAGTACCCGAATTGGGACACTTCCCAAATCTAAATTTAAAACCATAGATCTAGTCACCAGAATTCCTGATATTTTATTCAGATCCTATGTGGAGAAATAACTTGTGACAACCACAGTATAACCGATCATAGTATAGGAATATCACTTCCTATCAAGAGCATATCATCCAAATACTAGGACATCACTCCGTACTACCTTCTTACCGGCTCCATCTGTTGTTCTGATGAAGTCAAATCCTACGAATGTCACATCAAAACTAGATGATCTATCTCCGATGTACTTGCTTTAGTCTATAAATAGAAATAAGCTACTTGCCCACCATACTTCCGCTGCTTCCACTGACTACAACAACCTTCTGGCAGAGTCATATACATGTGCATTTCTAAAGCTGAGTTAGAACGACGTTATAGTCATCCACCTGCCAGATCTCATAGTCTATGACAGCAGTAGTGGCAAGCTTGGGTCATCAAAACCTCCATGTCACCGTCTTTGAGGAGACCGAAGTACCTATCAGGTGCCTGAGGTTACCCACCAAATCTGCAGAGTGGCTAATGGATTGTCGAATCCAATTGGATCTTTAGGTTCTACTAAATTTCAGTAATCGTTTGTAGTTCTGGAATTACTTTCAGTTCTACCATACTCCCACTAATGTTTTCTGAAAAGAATTCATTTTACTAAAAATATGGTGAGTCAAGAACAATATAACTATTGATCTTCCAAATGGTAGAATGTTAACCATCGTCAAAACCTAGGATAACCCACAAACTGCCATTAATGAAACGTGTCTTGAATTTTTCCGGATTCTGGTTTTAAGCATAAGCAGAACAACTCCATATACCTTAATATCGTTAAGATATGAATCCATTCTATATCTAATATAGAAACAAAGGCACTAATTTAATTGGAACCCGATTCAAAAATCAAGCAGCTATTTCCAGTGCATATCAACTAAATAGAAGAAGGACAAGCAACATTACTCATCAATGAGCGTACTCACGGATGAGTAACCTGAGAGAGAAGCAAGTTCTCAAATATATTACTTACAATGGAATACATATCATAAGTATCTACATTTTCGATCACCTCGAAAAATCCTGATACTTGCAACATATGGTTCTCTACTTTATTCTTATATCTATAACTTCTCAAAATCTGGACCTTGTATTTCAACGAAATACTTGTCTAAAACTAGAGAAGTCATAAGTAAACAGAATATAGTATGACTACCAACCCCTCTGTCCTCATGGACATTGGACAACATACAATACTCTGTATAAGTCCATTGAGTTTAATAACTCAAACCTTGTGTGTCGTAGGTTGAAAACTGTGTTATGATTAAGAAGAATGACACTGTTGATAATGCACCTTATCTAACCATCAACTAATATAGGTAAATGTCATAAACATAATTTCAAAATTTTATATATCACTTTATAAAATAAACGTACATATATATCAGTTTGAAACTGGTGCATAACAACGGATATTCAAAACCAAATATTTGCCGTTAGGCAAAACCCAGGAGATTTCCTCAAATATCACCAATTGCAAAGAATTCTGATATATGTTAAGGATCTAATCATCCAATTCCTAATATCTTACTCCTATTCAGCATCTGTAACGCCATACAGATTGAGAGTCAAGTCTGGTAAATACATACCCTGGAGTCAGAATATAATTGGGAAAACCGTTTTCAATTAAGACCGCACAGTAAAACTGAAACATGAAAATGTTTCGAAAGGGTGGCCGGGTATTCCTAGTAATGTCTCTTCCACTATCCAGATTCATGACAGTAACCGTATATTACTTTTCCCTCACTTCAATCCCTTTATATGTCTTTACTTCTTACCTTCTGTACACCATACTTAAGCTAATTGGTTTTCTTCCTTCCCTACCTTTCAGCACCAGCTTAAGGTTTGGAAGAAGACTATTCAATAAGCGTAATGGGTGTACTGTACTAATACTAGGAGCTCTCGCAACCTGAGAGAAAGTAAAGAGAAAAAACAACCGAATAATCCTATTCAATTTCTCCCGAATCGGAAACCATTTTCAAACTGAAACAAGTTCCTTCGAGTTTGTATGTAACTATACGATGGCATATCCAAGAAATATGGATTTTCGTAGTAATACGGAATGTTCTGGAGAAATGCAAAGGGGATGTAGGAGTGGCAGCGGTATACGCGGCTTCATCGTGAATGATAGTAGTCGCAATTTCCTTTACCCTCACTCTAATCCCTTTATATGTCTTTACTTATTACGTTCTGTACACCACACTTAGGCTAATTGGTTTTCTTCCTTTCCTACCTTTCAGCACCTGCCTATGGTTTGGAAGAAGACTATCCAAAAGGCGTAATAAGTGTACTCTCCTAATACTAGGTGCTCTCGCAACCTGAGAAAAGGTAAAGAAAAAAGACAACTGAATAATCCTATTCATTTTTTCCAGAACCGGAATCCATCCTCGAACAGAAACAAGTTTTTTCAAGTTCGTATGTAACTATACGATGGAATATCCAACCAATATGGACCTTCGTAGTGATACGGAGTGTTCTGGAGAAATGCAAAGGGAAAGTAGGAACGACAGGGATATATGCGACTAAATGACAATCCAAAGCCAAAGTGTTTTAAGAAGGTTCGGTTAACTTAGTTCATGAGTTTTAGTTTAGGGTCAGGTCATGGTCGCTACCAAAGAGAGAGAGAAAAGAAACAATAAACGTGTACTCTAACCTAAATCAGATTGGTTAATCATTTTATCTAATCAGTATGGCTCCTAACGTTTCCTTGAATTCTCCTTCAAACCCTAAAAGGAGAATTAGTCGGGATCATCTCAAAATCACCCGAGGAGTAACACCTGCTCATCAGTGGGAATCGGGATCCAACTATCATCGCATGATAACTTGATGGAAGCCACTTAAGTCACCATACTCTAGAAGGTATGCGCATGCCTGTCAAGTTTCCTTTATGTTTGAAACTCTCGATGTGGTCTTTGCCCCCAAGCACTTATGACCTTGACTTTGGCCAACAAATCATAATACGCAAGTCAAGTTCTACCCGCCATTATCCAGATTGATTTAGACCCACCCGCACACACCCTTGACTTTGGCCAACAAAGTTGTACTATTGTCCTAAACCAATGTATTTATCTATGCTACGGATAAGCAACACAGTTACCATTCACGATGCCTTGATTTTAGCCAACAATCACTGCATGAATACTATGTGCTACTTATTCGAAACGACGGAAGACTACGGCTGGTTTTGGCGAAAAACCTTTAACGTAATGAACTTGATATCGTTGAAGGAACTCGAGTGGTTTTATAAATATATAGCAACGTAAACTGTTGCTAAAGAGGTCAGTCATTTTGAAAGGATCTCGGCTCATTCCTCATTGAATGAGGTGCAAGATATTCCTAACTGAATACCATGATGCAAAGCAAAAGTATCGACTATAGTGAAGTTATTACAATGACTCAAACTTTTTTCCAAGAGGTCACTCCCCATGAAGGGATCTCGGCTCTTGCCTCGTCGAATGAGGTGCTGGATATTCATAACCGAATACCGTTGTGCAAAGCAATAAGAAACGTCTGTAATAACAGTTTTCAAAAATTGGTTCCAACAACATCATTTAGATTTATTTTTCCTTGCATTAATCGGAATTAATGCAGTCCCATCAATTAATCCATATCACACCAGAGAAGAACGAAAATACAATGTATGTATATGCCATCTGCATTCGCCACGGGGCCCCATCATGCACCGTTAGGTTACTTAACTAACGGCAGAGCGGGGGCTGGACTAGCGCGGATGCAAAACATATACAATATCTACTAGTATATATAAATATATATATATATGTATGTATGTATATAACATTCGTCCTATTCATGATATAAGCAATATCACAGAAAAGCAATAAGCAACACATAATAACGGATAATCTAGGAGCCTCGGGTTTCCTTTGAGCCGCAAATGAAACCCGACGTTCCCGAGTCGTGTGGATAGCCTGTGCAATGTATAATCAAGAGCTCTACGAGTGCGGCAAGTTACCCTCCAATCCCAGAAGTGAGGCAACCCCAATCAACAAAGTGAATGGGTCACCCAGCACTTCACGGAATCCGGTAACTTGAGCACCCCACCGTGGGTCTTCCTATACCCCCTATGAGTGCGGAGAAAAGCCCGCCAATTCAAGAGTAAGGCCCCCTCCATCTCAACGCCATGAGATGCGAGCCCGTTACCCTCTAAAAACCCAGCTATTCGAGCACTCCTCCGCGGGGTAATCCCAGTACAGAAAAGAAAAGCATATATACAATGGTGACATCGACCTTAACCTGGTCGTGCCCCAATAAAAGAATATACAATCTGGCAGAGATGGCTGTCCACATGTCGGACGCTCGCCCCACAATAACGAATATACAAATGAATCTAAACTGTACTACTACTATTGCACTATAGGCTATCCAACACGACAATCCAACCATAATATCAGCACAACACAGAACATCAACGTGAATATCATGTTCGAAAACCCGTCTAATTGAACATATAGCAACTAGTCGGGTTATACCGCTCAATGATATTCACGGTCGCAGAGATTAACACATGCACTCATAAACACATACTTAAAATTTCGATCGACTAAATTTTTCCACATTGGCCCCAAATGCAAACTAACACTCAAAAAAATCTGGGCCAAAAACATACATCCCAAAAATCATATTTCCATGTAATAGAGTTCCAGAAGAAATTTGGTGCACTTTGGCCACAAGACGACTGTGGAACCACCGCCACCAGGCATGTATTGCTGCGGTTCCGCGGCCATTTTGTTGGCTCAAGTGCCCAAATTTCTTGAGGTGCTCTATAAATGCCTACAAATATTTTTAAGACAATCTGAATAATTTTTTGAACAAATTTTAAAAACGGCAGCGGGCATGCCGAAATGGAAAAATGATTTAGAAAATTTGGTCGATCAACATTTTAACCTTATGTAAACTAGCTAGTAAAAGTTTATGGGATGGCTCTGATACCATGTTGGGTCGGTCAGCGCAGCGGAAAATGGCCGTGGCGCCCATAGGTCACTCAACAGCTACTTTTTACGTAATCCCCTCGCGACGGACTACAACCCGCCGGACCATATAACCGCACGGGGCATCCTGGGGGTAAGAGCCTCCGTTACGCCAATACTGTCTCCACAGTGAGAACCCCCCATGGGTTGGCATCTCTGCCTAGTAGCTCTGATATCATGTTGGGGTTTGCAAGCGCCCTGGCCATCTACCGTGGCCGGTAGGGAAAAAAAATTGGCGTTTAAAAAACTTGCGCTAACAAACCCATCCTAGAATCGAAACCATAAACTGATACTAGCTACAAAAGGAGATCTTAACTATAAGATTAGAAGTATTATACCTAATGAACCATTTCCTTCGGTCTTCTATCATCTTCCTTAACTCCTTGAGGCGTCCTCGATTGAACTTGGCCGCCGGTCTTCCTCTGTCGAAGATGATCTACCCGAGGGATGTAGCTCATGGCTCTAGCTCCACGCTAAGAATCTAGTGAAGCAATTAGGGACTCTAGTTTTCTAATCTAGAGTGCCTAGGATGTAGTGAAGTGTTCTATGTGTGCATCTATCTCACCTCCTCTCTTGATTCTCAACACATGAGATTGTAGAGAAGAGGTTGAAGATGAAGGTGGAGTAGCTCAAGAAATCTAGTGAGGAGAGTGAAGCTAATGGTGAGAATGAAACTCATATGAGAATAATGAACCATCCATCAACTGAGAGAAAAAATGAATCAAGGTTTTGTAAAACCATTTTTTTCAATAAACAATTCCAACCATGCTTGAATAGTTTGCACCATGCTTGAATAGTTTGCACAAATGAATTGTTAATTCATTTGTGCAATACTATTAAAGCATAGTTCTCACCATAATCCCATCTCTAGATTTACACCTCATTTTCCATTTAATATAAATGGATAAAATCTATAATGAGGTGTCCACCTTCTAGAATGTTTTCTGTATAAATACGGATTATACTCAACTGTATATACATACCTGTATTCGTACCGAAATACGAATACCCAAAGAGATAGAATAACACAAAGAACATAATATTAGAATATACATATCTAAATACATATACGTAAATTATTAAATCAATACCTGATTTAATAATCCGGCTCAAACTCGAGCCAGGTAGTATTATCAACCGTCCGATCGAAAGTCCGGGTAACTAGTGCAATCATTCGATCGGAACCCTGCACATATCCAATATGGCTACTACATCATTTCACCAGAACCAGGGAAACCCTCTGTGTGGAACTCTAAAGACTCTTCAATATGCTGGCAGTGGGTTTAACCACAAGCACGTCAGCGGCACTAGCTGTACGTAACAGCTGCCCAGGTATTGAGCGAACGGAAGGCCGACGAGCAAACTCATCCAAACCCCTACTGAGCCTGTCAGTGACAATCTCCATACAGTCTGATCTGTTCGTCTAAGAGTATCGCATATCGGGTCTAGGACGGTGGATAAAGTCAGACCCCAAATAACGCAATATTTCGTGTCGGTATGAAGCCCATCACCAACTGAGAAACTACTGATCCAAATCAGTAATTCTTGTCTACCTTGGCCAAGGATTTCTGGTGATGACCACCCGTGCACAGTGCACATGAACCCCCAATACCGAGAGAGACGAATCCCCGACAATCCGCTCACTGCCTCCATGTAGCTCGGGACTGTACCCAACTAAAACCTATTTGCACGAATCTTTTGAGCTGTGGTAGGGTAGTAATCAAAGCACAATAGGAACTCACACGAGACAAATGACCATCTCAGGTCGACAGACTAACCTGTACTCATGTCACTAGAGAACTGCTATCTGACAATAGGTATAATACCATCTAACATGTTCGCGGCGAGTCCGTCCAGTGTAACTCATAACCCAATGAGCACCTGTATAATATCTTAAGTGACTAACTGACACCAATGGCTTGTGATACCGGCCATCACCTTTCGTCGGGGTCTTGGAAAGTATACACTAGTCTACTCCGGAGTATCGATGCCCAGTCTCGATACTCCCTCGACTAGGGACATTTAAGGATGTGTTTATAAACCACCCAGCTCCCACGTATATGATCGCCATCATAATGCTGGTGTTTACCGCTGGAAACGGGGACGGACCGGGATGGATCGTCATGCCTGAGTCCTGAGGGCAGATGATGTTTGGATTTATCTGTCCACCTCTCGAAAGATGCCAAGTTGATTTATGGCACCGTGTATCGGAGGTTTGGACGAATACGGCCGTTGTAGCGGACTTCGTCAGAGTCTCCCTCGTTTGTGAAGGGTTTTGATTGTGGGGACGCACTTCCCTGCAGGCGTAAGCCCCTGCAGTTAATTACGTTACCGCATCGCGATGACCACTTTCTACTAGTACGGAGGTTCACTTCGTGTCGTGTGTATGTTTTATTTTGGTTGTCCATGGATTGTATACGGAGACTAATTTATGTCGTCGCCCGTAGGGCGTGGATTAGTCCAAATCCTTATATTTTTATTAAGGATCGTTAATCTGGTTTGAGATTAAGATCGACTTAAATATGTATGAGCATTTGGGGGCTCGATTTGTTTTAGTTTAAAGACGTCACGGCCTATTATCGCCTTTTTTGAGGCGAATGTCTAGTTTAAGAACATTTCGGTCCTTATTCAACCTGCGCGCATGTGTATTTGTTACGTGGCGGAATGAATGCCGTTGATATTGAATGTGCCCAATTTGGGGCACGATCCAATTTGAGGCATGCACGTCAATTTGGAAGTGCATCAATAGGGATGAAAGGAGTTGTTTGTCGTCGGGACCCGCCACCTCTCTGAAGACGTTGAGGAATTACAACGACATATATCAGAAGTGTGGAAAGATATACTCTTGAACCAAATCCCGTATTTGAGGGAAAAGGGGGTTATTATGGCCTTCATAATTTTTGTTAAAGATACGTTAGTCTAATTTGAGACTAAAATTCACTTAACAACATTTCAGGATCTTCTTTATTTAAGACACATCAACAGAGCATTTGGACTCAGTTGCAAGACTTTAGCAACTTAGCCAATTTGGGCTTTAGTCTACTTAGTCTCCCCTCTCTTTTTTTGAAAAAGTGCTAAGCACTTGTTTGGGCTTTGTTTAATCAGTCCCTTTTTTATGCAACAAGTGTCGAGCACTTATATGAGTTGTGACACTCGCATATGATTATGTCGAGCTTTCAGTCATAGAGATTGCCTAATAAATGTTGAACACTTTACTTCTTTTTTTTATATGGAGTGCTAAGCACTCTTTATAGCGTCCACGTGGGGAGCGCGTGAGGCGCTGGGCGCTGCCCAATGAGTGTTGAACACTCAGCAGTTTTGGGCTGCTTGGGGAGTGATAAGCACTCTTTTTTTCTATTTTGAGGCATGCACATGGGAGCACGTGAGGCCCTGCCTGGTGAGTGCTAAGCACTATTCCCTTCTGTGGCACCCACATGAGGAACACATGCGGCGCTGGGTGCTGCCTAGTGAGTGCTAAGCACTTTTCTGCGGCACCTACGTGAGGAACATGTGCGGCGCTGGGCGCTGCCTAGTGAGTGCTAAGCACTCTTTTGCGGCGTCCACATGAGGAACACGTGCGGCACTGGACGCTGGGCACTATTCTCCTCTACTGATAACATTTTTGCCCATTAATGATCAATAGGATCTTTGTTTTACAGATCTAGGATCAACCTTTATTTTTAAGAACTAAGTATAAGTTTCTCTTATATGCTCTATTTTGATGAATTCGATTCCTAGTTCTTTTCTGAATCTTTGATTCTCAAGAAGAAGTTCCTCCCGATGAGAATTGAATTCTCAACTTATGGGAGACTTGTCTTGTGGATCTCAGATCCAGAGAAAGAACTATATGATTGTAAAGAATGTTTTAGCTGCTGGTTCTTGTATTATATTGCTTAGGTTGTTCACACAGAACAGGACTGCATATTATGGTTCTATACAGCTCTGACCTGCATGGGCCACCAACAAAATCTGTCACACCCCGCTTCCCAGTATACGACGAAGAGGACGGGACTGGTCCGCTGCGTATTTACTGTGAAGTAAATACGCTAAGCGTATCTAAGCAATATAAAAATAAGCATAAGAGATATAAACTGAACAACAACTTTATTTATTAATATTCTTTTGTATAATGAATGAAAAGTAAATACAACTGAATAAAAAAAACAATAGCATAACAGAAATGAAAGTACTGGATGGAAAGCGTACAATGACTAGAGCTCGGGATCTTCACTGAACTGGACCAATTCTTCAGCGCTGGGCTCGATCTCTGATGTGTCCAGATCACCTGACGACATTCAAATAAGAAAGAAAGAGAATGTCGTCAGCGAACAGGTCGCTCGGTAAGTCCCACAGATAAAGGAGAAATAGAATAGACAGAATAAGAAGGTATCTTTTAAAGTTGTATTATATTGTTGTAATGTTGTGTTAACGCTGTTGTTTGTAGCTTGGTACAGAAGAATGCCAGTGTATACGAGAGAAGTCTCTATATGCCAAAGACTAGAGGCAAGTATAGTACAAGGAACCGTTTATGCCACGGTACAACAGCAACTGGATTCATGTTAGGTGTATTAAGTCTTACTGTCTCGTGCCACTTTTAACACCTTCCGTACCAATCTACCCCTTAAACCCCGAGGTGTCTTGTTTGTATTATTTGTTTTGTAAATTGTATTGATTGTATAATTGATTGACTGACCGAAACCATGATATCAGTAAACGGATGTAACCATAGAATCATGTAAATAGAATAACTGGAGAACCATGTAAATGGAATGTATATCCATGGTTCGGTTCAGTCAAGTTGTATAGATTGATAATTGGATTCATGTTGAATTGTAATATTGAAGATTGTAAATTGTAGATTGTAGAGTGTAGATTGTAGATTGTAGATTGTACTTGAATCATATTCAAGTTAGATTATAATGAGACTCACTCTGAGTCAGTAAATTGAAGTCCTGATTGTTTTGATGTTATCGGTAACCATTGCACATGGACGACAGGATTTGTATCTTTTTCCAAGACGATTACCGTATTGATACACCATTATTAAATTGTCTACCTTAAATAGGCAAGCACCCACTTCTCCGGCTCCCTAAGGCTCAAGAGATTGGTCCCGCTTAAACCTATGTTTACTAGGGTCCTTAGGGTAAATTATAGAACTTGAGGGGGTTTTATGTAAAAATACTCTTGTATAGTTTTCAAAATACACCCTAAGTATTTATTAATCGTCTTTAGAGTTGTAATGAATGTAGATTTTATATTGTGATATTTCTAGTGAAAATATCTTATTTTCATAATAAAATATATTTATTTGTAATATTGGTTTTGTATGGAATTCATGGTATTTTAACGTAAAATGATTCTGGTGATTTTTGAAAAGAGTTGTAATATTTATATTATTTCAAAATAGATATTTTAATGTTACATATATATATAATTATATAAAAATAATTTTAATATATATTTTATATTTCTAAAAATCTCGTTTTCTTAAGATGTCGTATTTTAAACCTTTCGAGACCGAATGCTCCTTGCGGAGGCCTGCATCTCGCACTACCAAGCCCGAGGATGTGCGATAATCCGCACCATCCCGAATGGGTTCCCCAAATGCGTTGTAGCGGCGCTTTGCAAAGATTTATGTAAAATACTAATCATTAAGAAAATGGTTTTATTAGTAATGGTATTTATTTGAAAAGGTGTCGTTTTCCCGTATTCTATGTTCTAGGGTCTCCTAAATTAACTTGACTGCTCCTAACTGGTCTAAAGCGACAAGTTGTGAGATATCCCTCAAATCGCTCTTCACCGCCAACTGTGGTCAGGTAAGTACAAATGAAGAAGGAGGGTTCCGCTCACGAATCACCGTGAGACGGGCCTTTTAAAATTACCTTTCTCACTTGTCTAGCCTAGGCACCACAAAGTCAGGTTTAGATAAACGACTGAATGCCCACAACCTTTCTCTGTCCTAATGAGCGCGACGGTCCTTAATTGGATGAGTCTAGATATTTTTTTTATTAGCTCAAAGGTTATTTATTTGTAAAGATGTCGATTTCCCTTATTTTATGTTCCCGAGGGTATCGTGCTATTTGCATATGAGTGTGTGAGGAGGTAGGTCATTACCTCGTGATCTACTTAAAGGTATAACAAGTTTAATGGTTTAAATGTCGCAAAAGGAACTATGTGGTATTTCAATGAAAAAATACGGTAAAAGGAACTAGCAATTATTTTGTGATATGAAACTTGATCAATTTGGTTGATTAGTGTTTAATAGTCAACATGAGAGAGTTTAAGCATAATTGTATTAACGAGAAGTGAAGTTTTATAAAGAAACCGAATCGGAAATCGGATTTGTTCCGATTCCGTTGGGTTTTGTAAATCCGTATTTTAGAAAGAAGAAAAAGAGGTAGAATTTGAGGACTTACGGGTTTTGGGCAACTAGAAAAGGGAGATGGTTCAGAAGGAGTCGGCGGTGCGTCGTTTAGTCGCCGGGAGTTCCTACGGACGTTGCCGAAAAATCCGCCGAGGAATTCGCCGGAGCTTCGCCTTTCGCTCACTTCGATTGCACACAAAAGTTTCTTGAAAATTCTACAGAGTTGGCTCAGAGTTTGGGGTGAGAGTGTAGAGGGTAGGGTTAGTATTTATAGGGTTAGGCTAGGATTAGGGTAGATGAATGGTTTTAATTTAAAAAATTATAAAATGTATTAAAATCATTAAAAATTGGAGTAAATAGAGTATAATGAGCTCTCTGGAAGTGGTCTGCAGATTTAAAGTATGCAGGGGGTAGGGCATGTGAAGAGTCAATTTTTCTCTGTTGATGACTTGGCCGACCGGCCGAGTCTGGCCGGCGGCGCCGGCCTAAGTCGGCCGGTCCGCCGGCCGACTCGGCCGAGTCAGGGGCTCAGAATGTGGGGGGTCGCCTGATGTAGGCTCTGGTATATTCAGTTTTTCATGGGTAGTGGGAAAATTTGGAGTTATCACGTGTTGACTGTTGGACTTCTAAAAAATTTAAACAAAAATAATATTAAAAATAATGTGGGGCATGGGATTTGAACTCAGGTGGTTTGATTCAGCAGTGCAAGGTATTACCAATGAGCTACAAGCTCTTTCTTGTAAATATGGAGTGAAATAAATACTTAAAGTGGTAACAGTAAAAGTAAATACTCTAAGTATACATTAAATTTAAAGCAAATTTTTGTACACTAAAAATGGAGTTGTTACATAAAACGAGGAGACTGTTCGAGCTGGCGGTGCACAACAGGCTCATCAACTTGCCGGATCCAAAACGCCCGTTGCAACCCGGTAAGGCTAATAATCCTAATTATTGCCCCTATCACCAAACAATAGGCCATCCAATCGAAGATTGCTTCGTTTTCAAAGGGTGGATTGAGAACCAATACCAACAGGGCCAATTCGCACTGTCCGAGAATTGGAAAGTAAACCTGTCCCAGCCGCACGCTCTCAAAAAGGCAGACACACCGGGGGCATCATGCTCTTTTATAGAAGAAGCTCCATAGGAGGTCGTTCTTTCAGCCAAAACGAAAAGAATGCTGAACGATCTCCAAACATGCCCGGCGATCAAATGGAAAAGTCTGCTGGAACCCGAAGTCATCAAGGGAATGCTGAAGCCGCGCCCAACTCTAAAGATTGGTGGTGATAGTCAGAGCGCCCACACCCAACCGTCAAAGTCTTCGAAGAAGAAGAAAAAGACCAAAAAGCCCGTAAAGCCTGATGACAAGCGTACAGACCTGCAAAAACATATTGACATGCTGGAATAATATAACCAGAAGGCGCAGACCCCAGTCACACTCTAAGAATTTCTCAACCACGTCCTTGAGGACGGAGATGACGACAATGGAGAAGACTCGTCGGATGAACCTGAGGATTATATGGCAAGCTGCCATGTGATCTCTTACTCGTTAATAAATGGTGAAGAAGATCCTGACGCAAAGAAACTGAGGGCAGATCCTGAATCGGAGCTCCTAGGACCGTCAGACGAGATGATTGATGCATTCTTGAACGAAGCTCTTCTGAAAAGTAAGGCTAGTTGAGAGCGCGAAGCGGTCATATTTAGAAAAGCCAAACGCCGACGACTGGACGAGAGGGTTAGAACACTACTACCAGATCAAAGCACATCCGCCGCCAATAAAAGCAGGTTCAAGACAAGGAAAAGGTTTGCCAAAGCCATATCGATGGGAATGAAGCTGCCACCCTCCGAAGGAAACACTTCTGATGAGACACACCTTAATGAAAAGGATATGCATCCTAATTACTGTTTATATCATCGAAGGATTGCGCACCCTACTGAAGAATGCAACGCTTTTAAAAATTGGTGGCAAGGGTATGTCACTCACAGGCAGCACTTCAAGAGGATGAAGCGTGAAGCTCGTCGACAGCGGAAAAATGCGACACACGAACGAGGAAAAGCTGCCGGCAACTGCCACATGATTGATAATAGGGGATCGCAAGTTCTTACCTTCGGGAGCGATTCTGAAGAAGAAATGACTCTCGGCGCTCTCTTCAAATAATCCACCCCAGGAAAAGAGGAAGAACCGAAGATCTGCGAGAACATTCAGCTGCATAACCGCACGTTGCCTGAAAGAATCTCGGAACCGCAAACAAGGGATCGAACAAAAAGGATAAAGGGAAAGAAAAGGTCCCTAAGGATATCGCCCTCGATGATCGAATCGTCGAAGAGCTGGCAGCCAAGGACCCATCCAAGAAAAACAAGGTGGATTACAACGTTCTGGCACACCTGAGGAAGCTACCCTCACAGCTAAGCATTCTCGACGCCCTTCTGCTATCTAAAGAGGTGAGAAATTCCCTGATCAAGGCACTACAAGAGCCCGAACAGTTCTAGGCTTTTCTCGCCGAAGAAAAGATGAAGGACTAGCTGGAAGAAGTGCACAGCCGATATCTCCTTCGGCGATGAAGATCTCCTCCTCGGGACGTGCGAGCATAACCGTCCCCTTTATGTCTCCGAATATTGCCATAACATTAAGATAGGGAAGGTCCTAGTTGACAATGGATCCTCCGTTAACCTCCTCAATGTAAGAGTGTTGAAGGAAATCTGCATGAGCTTTCAACACCTTGCTCGGGATAAGATTACTATCTCCGGGTTTGACTCCCAGTCATCAAGGACGCTCGGGTCTGTGATACTGACATTACGCTTTGGGATGCTCGTCACGGATATTAAATTTCACGTCATTGATGCCAAGACATGCAACAATGCTTTGCTTGGCAGGCCTTGGTTACACGAGTATAACATCATCCCTTCTACACAGTATCAGTGTATGAATTATTTCAAGGATGGTTTCGAGTATACCATGACAGGGGAGTTAAACCCATTCTCCGTGAATGAAGTCCGAAAGTACGAAGATGCAAAATATTTCTTACCAAATTTTGAAGACACAGAAAGATGCCACAAACTGAAGAACAAAGCTATCACCACCATTCCGGTCTTCGGGAGTGATACTGAGGAGGAAGAAGAAATAGTTTATTCAGGGGCACCCCAATGCAACAAGCCGGGACTGTCCATCCCTATTCTGGTCTTCGGCAGCGACTCAGAAGATGAGTTCAATGCCGTATTTTCTGTTCGGCCATCGATACAAGCCTTCGCTGACGATGATCAAAGTTTGCAGATCGCCATGGTTCCGCAAGAGCACTACAAATAGCTCGACGCAGTTGATACCTATAGTGTGCAGGAACTGCAGACATTCTACGTCCCTCCCAGGAAAAAAGATGAAAAGGTGATCCTCTTTTATCGATCCGTGGAAACCAAAGTGGAGAAAAAATTTGGCATGGTGTCGATTCTATGCTTGATAGGCTCCAGCCCATCCGTCTGCCCAGATACTACACAGAAGGATTAAAAAGGCTGTTGAGACACTAAGGCGTACCCTTCAAACAGACTGCTCGACAAGCTCAGTTCTACAACAGGATCTGGAACGTCCCCAGAACTCAGCAGAAATTACCTAACGGGAGAATGGAAGCGATCGGGCTTGGATATATCTGATCCAAGAAACGGGAGCGATTCCATGGCTGCTGCGTCATACATGACTTCGATGAAGAAGGAGATGCTCTGTGGGAAGATGCTAACCCTGAACCAAAATGAGGTCCCGCCGTGAAAGTGCCAAGTCCGTCATTCGAAGAACAGATGGACAAGCTAATAAGGGAAGCGGGTCAAAAGGTCCGAGACGACCATAATCGCGAAATGGCTATTTACGAGAAAGCCATAACGCAGCACCTCTTTCAGCAATCTACAAAGAACGACGATGCCCTTCATCGCCAGCCCGTCACAAAGAAGACTTGACGCGGAGGCAAAAATAAACTGAAGAACGGAAAATATGTTCGACAGCAGTGTACCGGGTCCAAAAAGCCACGCGAAGCAGAAATGAGCAGCCTGGATCCGTCTCTTATAAAAAAGATGGGTCGAGCATATTCTTTTCCCCAAGACAAGACAAGAAAGATATTCGATCTTTTCATAAAACATCAGATAATGACGCTCCTAGAGTCCAAGCACCCTGAGCAAGCAGGTAAGGTTCATCATCCGGACTATTGCTCCTATCACCAAGCGATAGGGCATCCTCTCGAAGACTGCTTTACATTTAAAGACTGGGTCGAAGATCAATATCAGCAAGGCAGGTTCGCTTTATCCAGCAGTTGGAAGGTAACCCCACTACATGTCATGACCCGAAAGTACGGAACATGACCGGCACTTAAACTACGAACGTCTCGAGGCGTACGTAATCTAAGTAAACCGAAAACCCAGAAATCCAAACCAAGAAAAGTAGTAGAGTGCAGGCAAAACCAAATTAAAGCAAGTAGTTTCAATAGCATAAGCCGAATTATGCGGTTTTTAAAAGCATCAAAAATTTACTGAAAATTTCGGCAGAGTCTCCTTTGTAAATACTGGCCCCCAAACGGGATACAACATGAATAGTATACGAAATCAAGAAAAAGGCATCCCCAAGCGGGAGCTAGCTCTTCGTCAATCGACGGTCACAACCACACAAGCAATATAATATACAACGCCAACGGCGAGGATCAAAAACTCAAAAGGGAACTCAAAACCACCAGAAATATAACGAGCGACTCTAAGGTCGAAAGAATAAACAACACTGGTCTCTATCTCAATAGATACATGTATGGTTGATGGAACTTCTAGATACAACAGAATAATGATATACAAGATATATAATGGGGGTATGATACAAGTAAACCCACCTACTAGCAAATCACCCGAATGAAACTGAGCCCGCAAGCCGTAATGAAACCTGTACGGCAAATCTGCAAGAAACTGGGGCACAACGGGGGTGAGTTGCCAACTCGTGAATAGAAAAACATCTACGCACAGAAATCGCATAAATAACGCAACCTAGGTCAATGATCATAATATATCCTCAAATATAAGTATAACAGGCAGCCTATAACAATGACTAGGGTAATATCTAACCCGAGTAAAATTTCATGTGCCCGTGTCAGTGCCTCAGGTAGCAATATATCATATGAATGAGGTATGAATGCATGAAACAGAATACATGTAAATGAAGAAACTGTTTTCATAAATTAGTGAGATTTCCTTCGTATTTTTAAACTGAGGTATCATAATGAAATCAGTATCAACAGTGTCTAGCATCGACACAAAACATAAATCTCACTGTCTCGAAATATCAATGTCTCAATCTCAATATCTAGGGCGCCGTCAGTCCGGACCGGCCCCTACCATCCATCTCAAGACCACGACGGTATCCTCCGGATATCCGACGCGTCGGGTAATATCACCGGTAGGTAGTGCTCCCATGCCGGGCTCAACGTCAACACCACATTCATCTTGCCCCGGGGTACCATACCGGGCCCACCATGTACCCGTGACGGTTCCTCCACTCCTCGACACGGATCTCCAAAACCACAGCAAACTCATGGTGGACGACACTTTACATCACTAGAAAACCGCAACATTTTATATTTTAAAAGATCATAAGTTGTAAATTTTGCGGCTTTCCCCGAAATCCAGAAATATCATAAATCTCAAGAAATCATCACAAGTGCATATGTCAATGATAATGAACTAGGCATGAACAACTGAATAACAGTATGCATGAAGTGGTAGGTAATAACTACAATGTCTAATATGGCATATAAGGGAAGTACACTAATATCATGTCAAAACTACCAGCTAACAATCTAAGTCAAGCAATTATATTCTCTAAAGTGTACATGACATGGCAATTACCGATGAAGATGTGTGTGAGCCGGCAAGTAGGTGTACGTGGTACATACGCATCATCGGTAATGGTGCTGGTGTCCTAACAGCATGATATCAATAATGGAATATGCAGCAAAATAAATATGCGAGGCAGAGCGAACAGCAATAATGTGCGGGAGCTGAATACTAGACACAACGATAACTAATCTGCAATAATCTAATATAAGTCCTACGAATGGTGCCTTTTGAAATAACACGAATCATGGGGTTTTGAAAATAGGGGCTACGGTGTTTTTATGAAAAGATACGTCGTTTTTGAAATATCCGTAGATTCCCTTGAGCTGTCTTTAAAAATACCCACGATTCGTTAGTTTTTGAAATAGGTAAGAAGTCTAATCTAATCTAACAACTACACTAAACTATACGGCTGAACTAACAAGCTGAACTACAGGTAAGGAAACCGCCTATCATCTGAGTCGATACATATACATACCTGTATATGTATAGTCGGTGATCCCGCCTCAATAATATCATATCCGATACCATATCTATAATCAGGCATCCCAAGTCAAGAGTGCGGATCAATCATCAATATAGCTCGTACGTAAATCCGTCGTACGGCATCCCAATCTGGGTACGGGTCAATATCACATTCATCATACTATTCACCTGGTATCCTCTTTATCAAATATCATGATCGGGGTACTGATCTACGTCTAGTACCATACTGATACCGCCTACGTAAGCATGGACGTGTGTGAAACACTACGTCAAGGACCCGCTACAACGTCATGTCGTATCTAAGATACGAACCCTGCTATATCACCGATCTCACGGCCTCAAATCGAATCTCATCGACTCAGTTCAATCCCAAGTATCATCCTCAATCCGTATGTGAACACATAGTTCCATACCCATGTGAACACATAACTATAATGAATCCCATAAGCACATATCAATAGGAATGTATGCAAGTATGTATGTGTGTATGTGTAGTGCAACACTACCCTAGGGTTCGCAATGCTAAAATAATCCAACACACTAATATCCATCCTAAGCACCGTTATTAATCCCAAAAACATATAATAATTGTTGGTGTGTATACGCATCCGTATACACCACCACGGACTGCGGGGGTGCTATACGCCATCCACCCGACTTCTCCCCGTAGATATAAATCTACTCACCTGGTCCTCGCTAGCCGGTGCCGACGTCGCCACGCGCTTGCTTGTCGTCTCGAAGTCCACATGGGGGTACCTACATATCATAACGTACCATATCGCATTAAAACTAAATTCGAAATCGAAACGGCATACGAAAATCAAATCGGCACGCGTATCACGCATAGGTCCAAACCTATCGCCCACGCATGCAGGAATAGTCAAACCAACCCTCGATGTCGATGTACGAACGTCAAACCATCGAGAAAATCCAATCACACTCATTTGCACATTCACGAACACTAATTTTAATATAAACTAGGTTAAAACTCACAAAAACGCCAATTTCACTTAAAAAGTCATTTTTCCGAAAATCTAGCAAGCACAATTCGCCGTTTTTGTACAAAACACGATGTTTAAATGAATGTAGCGGCCAATATATTTATTAAATATCTTAAATAAGTCGTATAAACAATTTCCGGAATTTAATCTCATTAAATTCCAAAAATCCCAATATTCGAGTTTACAAAAATACCCTTTTTAACAATTTCAAAGCAAAATGCACAAACTACAATCTAGCTTAGAATTGCATAATCCAAAGCATTAAACCACACTTAATAAAGTTAATGAAGCCAAGAAAAACCTAATCACATTTTTAACCCCAAGAATTTAACAAATTTCAAAAACCTAGTAAGCAAATTAGCAAAATAACAAAATTTTTAAGCTAGCCATTAGCACTAGCTACTAAACTTGTATTAACATGACAACAAAGCCTAATTATAACACACAACCATACACCAATTTTATAAACCCTAACTTGCATTCAATTTCACAACTTGAATTTCAAAACTTGCAATTAAACTCACATATCCAAATAACACTTAATTAAATTAGCTTAAGAAATTAGTAACAATTTAAGCAACAAAAAGTTTTAGAATTATACCCAAAAATATATGAAGGTCCACAAGACTCCATGGCCTCCCAAAATGCTCTCTTTTCACAAGGATCCATGCTAAACGGGCTAAGCTAAAATGGGTAGGACTTTGATTTTGATTTTGTGGGATTTTTGGTGGATTTTTGATGCAATTTTTCATGAAGTTTTGAAGGGAAAAGAGAGGGGAAAATGGAGGGGGGGCTGCTGTGGGGAGAAGGAATTTTCGGCCAGAAAAGTGGGTGGGGGAGAGAGAGGGAGGTGAGGAAAATGGGGGGGGACAAGGTCAAGGTCAAACAAAGTCAAAAATCTAACTACTTCACTCATTTTCTTTTCTTTTCTTTCATTTCTTTTTCCTTGAAAATCAAGTGGGGAAAAATATGGTGGGTGCTGAATTCAGCCATGGGGAGGAGTAAGTGGGGGTGTGTGGGTGTGGGCACGGGTGTGGGGTGATGAAAAATGATAAATACAATACCCCAAACATCCATTTACGCTAAAAAAAAAGCCTTTTTTCTTCAATAATTTCTAAACCGTTTTGGCAAATGATTTCGTTCCAAAAACCACATGAAAAATTTTTATTTAATGTTTTATGATGCACAAAATTTGTTTCAACTCATTCCAATTTGTAATTTTCCCTAATTAAATGTACTAGTGACGGCTTAAAATAATAATAAAATAATATTTTTTTCAGAAAATTTGAAATTTCACCAGCGGCTCAATAAACACCAAATAATAGCAATTACATAGCTAGAATATGTATATTTAATTTTTATAATAAGATATTTGTATTTTGACTTTTTACAGAAAACCCCCTCATTTTACCGATTTTCCGAAATTTCACCGAAACGATTTTCAAAACGCTACAATCTTCCCCCCTTAAAGAAATTTGGTCCCCGAATTTAAATTCAAACTCCCCCAATTACTAAAACATCTAAGAAAAACCATCAAGTCGTCGGGCTCCGAAATCATAAATACATAAAACAAATCGTAGCACAGCGCATGCGCTTGAAAAATGAGCATATAACTCAAATCAAAACTCCGTCAAGCATCCCGCAATCATCGGAGTCATGGAGAAGACATCAATGCCAAATCCAAATCAAAACCGATATGACATAACTCGAAACTATACATGTAAATATCGAATCTATATCTGTAAGTGTCTGAAGGAAATGCATGCCAATCTCTTTAAGTCGCTGTGCAACGCGTATAACACTGCACAGTGGCGGACGTCTATCATAAGAAAATAACTATATATATATATACCTTTGTTTGAAATGTACGTTCCGCCGTTTTGGAAACAATTTAGAAGGGTCTCCTTATTTTAAACATTTCGTGTCATATCAGACACGTAGGTAAATACTGAGGCTATAGCTCGCTTTTTGGAAATCCCTTCAATAACTATCAATGCATGCAAAATGTATTCAGGTACTGTCCTCTGACTAGTCCTGCTCAGTACGAAAACACATAGCAATATCATAAAAACGTACTGCTCTATAAGAAATCAATCCCAAAATATGCACATGAATACTACGTGCGTCTGGTGCGCACGGAAATCAAAATCCATGAATGTGCCATACATGCGCACAGAAACAACATCTAAGTGCATCAGGTGTGCACGAAACATCTGTCGTAGGCAACATGTGTGCCTGACAGCAAAATCAGGTGCATCTGACATGCACGAAAAAAAAATCTCGATTTAGTGCCTCTGGTGTGCACCAAAATCACCCTTCAAGACATGCGCCCAACATGCGCGAAAATCCAAATCAGGTGCATCTATCGTGCATGAAATCATGAAATCCAATATCAAGCGCCGAACGTGCGCAAAAGCAATCAGGTGCACAAGGTGCACAAAACAAATATCGAGTATCACAATCAAAATCGAAGTCCAGTGCATCTAAGTGCACAAAAGGCGTATCACTGCACTGTAAGCATATATAAACTATACCGAGTGCAGGAACGAAATCGTGTGCATGCATACGCACAAAACCAACTCAACTGTTTAAAACCGTAAAATCACAAACATGTGAAACTAAAGAACGAAAACGATATCAAGTGCAACACTGTGCAAAGATCGTAAATCCTCAATCATCAAAATCAAATCATACAAATAAATCACCCAAAACATCGTAATCAATAATGGCGGAATAGTACTGCTCAAGCGCATCCTCTAAGAATCTCGGCCAACTGTCGCGGTCACTAGTGGGACGTCTCGTCGATGATCATGAACTCTGTCCTGCTGGCGTGCGTAACCATGACCACTCCTGGGTCAAGGTCTTCACTATGAATTACCGATCTTTCGGTCCATCGGCTCATCGGCCCTATCAGGTGTGCTAACGGGGACGATTCCGTTCTGGCACTTCTCTGGTCATGTCTTGGTCAATCATCGCGACCACTCGTAAGACAGCATATCACTGGCGTCGGCCTCTGGCTCTCTGAATGTACTTGACACATCTGATCCTGGGTGCAAGTATCATTGCAGCAGTGTCCTGGAAGGAATCCTGCTCACGGTCTCGTCCATGTCTCGTCTCTGCCAACTGTCCGGAAGTCATCGTCCTTTCCTATATCTGCATCTTGCTCTGGAACGACTGCATACTCATCGCGACTCCTTCTGGAAGGTAAATCCAAGTACTATGCCTCGGCATGCGCATCGCATCTCTGATGTCGGCGGAGTGGAACGTCATCTCATCTAGATCTGGTACGAACCTCTTACTTCACTTTTCTCTAATGTCGTCTGCTTTGGACTCGTCTCGTCGCGGCTGCATGGACTGAGCTCCAACGACTATCCTCGTATCTGGAGTCTCCCAAGAATGCATCTCACCACCTAGCATCCGAATTAAGTCGAGCCATCCGATCGAGTCGTCAAAACCTTATAATCCCGCAAGAGCTCAACCTCTTGGGCACAGTTTAATAGTATCGAGTACATACCATAGCATCGGTGGTCCAGCCGTAGAAGGGCAAACCCAAGCCTCACTAATGGCGCCGTAGAACTGCCGCAAACCCGAAGGTTCAAAGGCTTTCACACGGTCATTAAGTCGAGTTAGGGTTTCATTCTTCTAGAGGGACCATAGAATTGCCTGCATGTCTTTCCGACTACTTTAAACTTGGATAATTAGGTTTCTGACATTCGATCGTCTCTGTCGACTCCCAACGTCTCCGCGTGAAGTCGTCTCTAGCTGGAATCAATCTATCTGATGACCTCGCATCAGGGTAAGCGAACGAACCACCTTTCCTAGTCATTCATCATCGGGTGACTAGCGACCTTCTATCATCTATTCGTACAACTCGCCCCGCCATAGTTCCAACATATGGGGCGATATCTCGTCGCTCGCAGCAACAACTGGCTCGCTCGTCTGCACGCTGAACAGTGCCTCAATCATCAGGAGTAAGCAACACACCAACGGTCATCAAAATCTGGCTGGCCTCTGTCAGTGGCTCAATCCTCTAGTGTCGATCAGCACATCCGAGTAACCTCATAAAGGCGATCCGCCAAACGCTCGTGGCGCGGAAACACAGTAAAAAGACACATCTCTGCAATCGTGTGTCGCCGGAATTTCGCCCTGGTCAGTCCTCGTTCGTGACGAGCTTGTGTTGACCGTAACTCTAGCCGTAGCTCTCCCTGCCGTAACCGTAGCAGCAAAACCAAACTGATACCGATGAGGCTAGATCGGAATGAATATAATACTAAACAAGGAAATGTACATCCTAAGGCTTCATAAGTGGAGTGGCGTGTCGTAAATATGCCGCGGAACATACCAACGGTACGTCACTCTACTTTAGTCACCTATTCCATCAACCAAGGGTCATCCTACGCTCCGAAGGTTAAAACCTAACGCTCTGATACCAACTTTGTCACGACCCGAAAGTACGGAACATGACCAGCACTTAAACTACGAACGTCTCGAGGCGTACGTAATCTAAGTAAACCGAAAACCCAGAAATCCAAACCAAGAAAAGTAGTAGAGTGCAGGCAAAACCAAATTAAAGCAAGTAATTTCAATAGCATAAGCCGAATTATGCGGTTTTTAAAAGCATCAAAAATTTACTGAAAATTTCGGCAGAGTCTCCTTTGTAAATACTGGCCCCCAAACGGGATACAACATGAATAGTATACGAAATCAAGAAAAAGGCATCCCCAAGCGGGAGCTAGCTTTTCGTCAATCGACGGTCACAACCACACAAGCAATATAATATACAACGTCAACGGCGAGGATCAAAAACTCAAAAGGGAACTCAAAACCACCAGAAATATAACGAGCGACTCTAAGGTCGAAAGAATAAACAACACTGGTCTCTATCTCAATAGATACATGTTTGGTTGATGGAACTTCTAGATACAACAGAATAATGATATACAAGATATATAATGGGGGTATGATACAAGTAAACCCACCTACTAGCAAATCACCCGAATGAAACTGAGCCCGCAAGCCGTAATGAAACCTGTACGGAAAATCTACAAGAAACTGGGGCACAACGGGGGTGAGTTGCCAACTCGTGAATAGAAAAACATCTACGCACAGAAATCGCATAAATAACGCAACCTAGGTCAATGATCATAATATATCCTCAAATATAAGTATAACAGGCAGCCTATAACAATGACTAGGGTAATATCTAACCCGAGTAAAATTTCATGTGCCCGTGTCAGTGCCTCAGGTAGCAATATATCATATGAATGAGGTATGAATGCATGAAACAGAATACATGTAAATGAAGAAACTGTTTTCATAAATTAGTGAGATTTCCTTCGTATTTTTAAACTGAGGTATCATAATGAAATCAGTATCAACAGTGTCTAGCATCGACACAAAACATAAATCTCACTGTCTCGAAATATCAATGTCTCAATCTCAATATCTAGGGCGCCGTCAGTCCGGACCGGCCCCTACCATCCATCTCAAGACCACGACGGTATCCTCCGGATATCCGACGCGTCGGGTAATATCACCGGTAGGTAGTGCTCCCATGCCGGGCTCAACGTCAACACCACATTCATCTTGCCCCGGGGTACCATACCGGGCCCACCATGTACCCGTGACGGTTCCTCCACTCCTCGACACGGATCTCCAAAACCACAGCAAACTCATGGTGGACGACACTTTACATCACTAGAAAACCGCAACATTTTATATTTTAAAAGATCATAAGTTGTAAATTTTGCGGCTTTCCCCGAAATCCAGAAATATCATAAATCTCAAGAAATCATCACAAGTGCATATGTCAATGATAATGAACTAGGCATGAACAACTGAATAACAGTATGCATGAAGTGGTAGGTAATAACTACAATGTCTAATATGGCATATAAGGGAAGTACACTAATATCATGTCAAAACTACCAGCTAACAATCTAAGTCAAGCAATTATATTCTCTAAAGTGTACGTGACATGGCAATTACCGATGAAGATGTGTGTGAGCCGGCAAGTAGGTGTACGTGGTACATACGCATCATCGGTAATGGTGCTGGTGTCCTAACAGCATGATATCAATAATGGAATATGCAGCAAAATAAATATGCGAGGCAGAGCGAACAGCAATAATGTGCGGGAGCTGAATACTAGACACAACGATAACTAATCTGCAATAATCTAATATAAGTCCTACGAATGGTGCCTTTTGAAATAACACGAATCAAGGGGTTTTGAAAATAGGGGCTACGGTGTTTTTATGAAAAGATACGTCGTTTTTGAAATATCCGTAGATTCCCTTGAGCTGTCTTTAAAAATCCCCACGATTCGTTAGTTTTTGAAATAGGTAAGAAGTCTAATCTAATCTAACAACTACACTAAACTATACGGCTGAACTAACAAGCTGAACTACAGGTAAGGAAACCGCCTATCATCTGAGTCGATACATATACATACCTGTATATGTATAGTCGGTGATCCCGCCTCAATAATATCATATCCGATACCATATCTATAATCAGGCATCCCAAGTCAAGAGTGCGGATCAATCATCAATATAGCTCGTACGTAAATCCGTCGTACGGCATCCCAATCTGGGTACGGGTCAATATCACATTCATCATACTATTCACCTGGTATCCTCTTTATCAAATATCATGATCGGGGTACTGATCTACGTCTAGTACCATACTGATACCGCCTACGTAAGCATGGACGTGTGTGAAACACTACGTCAAGGACCCGCTACAACGTCATGTCGTATCTAAGATACGAACCCTGCTATATCACCGATCTCACGGCCTCAAATCGAATCTCATCGACTCAGTTCAATCCCAAGTATCATCCTCAATCCGTATGTGAACACATAGTCCCATACCCATGTGAACACATAACTATAATGAATCCCATGAGCACATATCAATAGGAATGTATGCAAGTATGTATGTGTGTATGTGTAGTGCAACACTACCCTAGGGTTCGCAATGCTAAAATAATCCAACACACTAATATCCATCCTAAGCACCGTTATTAATCCCAAAAACATATAATAATTGTTGGTGTGTATACGCATCCGTATACACCACCACGGACTGCGGGGGTGCTATACGCCATCCACCCGACTTCTCCCCGTAGATATAAATCTACTCACCTGGTCCTCACTAGCCGGTGCCGACGTCGCCACGCGCTTGCTTGTTGTCTCGAAGTCCACATGGGGGTACCTACATATCATAACGTACCATATCACATTAAAACTAAATTCGAAATCGAAACGGCATACGAAAATCAAATCGGCACGCGTATCACGCATAGGTCCAAACCTATCGCCCACGCATGCAGGAATAGTCAAACCAACCCTCGATGTCGATGTACGAACGTCAAACCATCGAGAAAATCCAATCACACTCATTTGCACATTCACGAACACTAATTTTAATATAAACTAGGTTAAAACTCACAAAAACGCCAATTTCACTTAAAAAGTCATTTTTCCGAAAATCTAGCAAGCACAATTCGCCGTTTTTGTACAAAACACGATGTTTAAATGAATGTAGCGGCCAATATATTTATTAAATATCTTAAATAAGTCGTATAAACAATTTCCGGAATTTAATCTCATTAAATTCCAAAAATCCTAATATTCTAGTTTACAAAAATACCCTTTTTAACAATTTCAAAGCAAAATGCACAAACTACAATCTAGCTTAGAATTGCATGATCCAAAGCATTAAACCACACTTAATAAAGTTAATGAAGCCAAGAAAAACCTAATCACATTTTTAATCCCAAGAATTTAACAAATTTCAAAAACCTAGTAAGCAAATTAGCAAAATAACAAAATTTTTATGCTAGCCATTAGCACTAGCTACTAAACTTGTATTAACATGACAACAAAGCCTAATTATAACACACAACCATACACCAATTTTATAAACCCTAACTTGCATTCAATTTCACAACTTGAATTTCAAAACTTGCAATTAAACTCACATATCCAAATAACACTTAATTAAATTAGCTTAAGAAATTAGTAACAATTTAAGCAACAAAAAGTTTTAGAATTATACCCAAAAATATATGAAGGTCCACAAGACTCCATGGCCTCCCAAAATGCTCTCTTTTCACAAGGATCCATGCTAAACGGGCTAAGCTAAAATGGGTAGGACTTTGATTTTGATTTTGTGGGATTTTTGGTGGATTTTTGATGCAATTTTTCATGAAGTTTTGAAGGGAAAAGAGAGGGGAAAATGGAGGGGGGGCTGCTGTGGGGAGAAGGAATTTTCGGCCAGAAAAGTGGGTGGGGGAGAGAGAGGGAGGTGAGGAAAATGGGGGGGGACAAGGTCAAGGTCAAACAAAGTCAAAAGTCTAACTACTTCACTCATTTTCTTTTCTTTTCTTTCATTTCTTTTTCCTTGAAAATCAAGTGGGGAAAAATATGGTGGGTGCTGAATTCAGCCATGGGGAGGAGTAAGTGGGGGTGTGTGGGTTTGGGCACGGGTGTGGGGTGATGAAAAATGATAAATACAATACCCCAAACATCCATTTACGCTAAAAAAAAGCCTTTTTTCTTCAATAATTTCTAAACCGTTTTGGCAAATGATTTCGTTCCAAAAACCACATGAAAAATTTTTATTTAATGTTTTATGATGCACAAAATTTGTTTCAACTCATTCCAATTTGTAATTTTCCCTAATTAAATGTATTAGTGACGGCTTAAAATAATAATAAAATAATATTTTTTTCAGAAAATTTGAAATTTCACCAGCGGCTCAATAAACACCAAATAATAGCAATTACATAGCTAGAATATGTATATTTAATTTTTATAATAAGATATTTGTATTTTAACTTTTTACAGAAAACCCCCTCATTTTACCGATTTTCCGAAATTTCACCGAAACGATTTTCAAAACGCTACAATCTTCCCCCCTTAAAGAAATTTGGTCCCCGAATTTAAATTCAAACTCCCCCAATTACTAAAACATCTAAGAAAAACCATCAAGTCGTCGGGCTCCGAAATCATAAATACATAAAACAAATCGTAGCACAGCGCATGCGCTTGAAAAATGAGCATATAACTCAAATCAAAACTCCGTCAAGCATCCCGCAATCATCGGAGTCATGGAGAAGACATCAATGCCAAATCCAAATCAAAACCGATATGACATAACTCGAAACTATACATGTAAATATCGAATCTATATCTGTAAGTGTCTGAAGGAAATGCATGCCAATCTCTTTAAGTCGCTGTGCAACGCGTATAACACTGCACAGTGGCGGACGTCTATCATAAGAAAATAACTATATATATATATACCTTTGTTTGAAATGTACGTTCCGCCGTTTTGGAAACAATTTAGAAGGGTCTCCTTATTTTAAACATTTCGTGTCATATCAGACACGTAGGTAAATACTGAGGCTATAGCTCGCTTTTTGGAAATCCCTTCAATAACTATCAATGCATGCAAAATGTATTCAGGTACTGTCCTCTGACTAGTCCTGCTCAGTACGAAAACACATAGCAATATCATAAAAACGTACTGCTCTATAAGAAATCAATCCCAAAATATGCACATGAATACTACGTGCGTCTGGTGCGCACGGAAATCAAAATCCATGAATGTGCCATACATGCGCACAGAAACAACATCTAAGTGCATCAGGTGTGCACGAAACATCTGTCGTAGGCAACATGTGTGCCTGACAGCAAAATCAGGTGCATCTGACATGCACGAAAAAAAAATCTCGATTTAGTGCCTCTGGTGTGCACCAAAATCACCCTTCAAGACATGCGCCCAACATGCGCGAAAATCCAAATCAGGTGCATCTATCGTGCATGAAATCATGAAATCCAATATCAAGCACCGAACGTGCGCAAAAGCAATCAGGTGCACAAGGTGCACAAAACAAATATCGAGTATCACAATCAAAATCGAAGTCCAGTGCATCTAAGTGCACAAAAGGCGTATCACTGCACTGCAAGCATATATAAACTATACCGAGTGTAGGAACGAAATCGTGTGCATGCATACGCACAAAACCAACTCAACTGTTTAAAACCGTAAAATCACAAACATGTGAAACTAAAGAACGAAAACGATATCAAGTGCAACACTGTGCAAAGATCGTAAATCCTCAATCATCAAAATCAAATCATACGAATAAATCACCCAAAACATCGTAATCAATAATGGCGGAATAGTACTGCTCAAGCGCATCCTCTAAGAATCACGGCCAACTGTCGCGGTCACTAGTGGGACGTCTCGTCGATGATCATGAACTCTGTCCTGCTGGCGTGCGTAACCATGACCACTCCTGGGTCAAGGTCTTCACTATGAATTACCGATCTTTCGGTCCATCGGCTCATCGGCCCTATCAGGTGTGCTAACGGGGACGATTTCGTTCTGGCACTTCTCTGGTCATCTCTTGGTCAATCATCGCGACCACTCGTAAGACAGCATATCACTGGCGTCGGCCTCTGGCTCTCTGAATGTACTTGACACATCTGATCCTGGGTGCAAGTATCATTGCAGCAGTGTCCTGGAAGGAATCCTGCTCACGGTCTCGTCCATGTCTCGTCTCTGCCAACTGTCCGGAAGTCATCGTCCTTTTCTATATCTGCATCTTGCTCAGGAACGACTGCATACTCATCGCGACTCCTTCTGGAAGGTAAATCCAAGTACTATGCCTCGGCATGCGCATCGCATCTCTGATGTCGGCGGAGTGGAACGTCATCTCATCTGGATCTGGTACGAACCTCTTACTTCACTTTTCTCTAATGTCGTCTGCTTTGGACTCGTCTCGTCGCGGCTGCATGGACTGAGCTCCAACGACTATCCTCGTATCTGGAGTCTCCCAAGAATGCATCTCACCACCTAGCATCCGAATTAAGTCGAGCCATCCGATCGAGTCGTCAAAACCTTATAATCCCCCAAGAGCTCAACCTCTTGGGCACAGTTTAATAGTATCGAGTACATACCACAGCATCGGTGGTCCAGCCGTAGAAGGGCAAACCCAAGCCTCACTAATGGCGCCGTAGAACTGCCGCAAACCCGAAGGTTCAAAGGCTTTCACACGGTCATTAAGTCGAGTTAGGGTTTCATTCTTCTAGAGGGACCATAGAATTGCCTGCATATCTTTCCGACTACTTTAAACTTGGATAATTAGGTTTCTGACATTCGATCGTCTCTGTCGACTCCCAACGTCTCCGCGTGAAGTCGTCTCTAGCTGGAATCAATCTATCTGATGACCTCGCATCGGGGTAAGCGAACGAACCACCTTTCCTAGTCATTCATCATCGGGTGACTAGCGACCTTCTATCATCTATTCGTACAACTCGTCCCGCCATAGTTCCAACATATGGGGCGATATCTCGTCGCTCGCAGCAACAACTGGCTCGCTCGTCTGCACGCTGAACAGTGCCTCAATCATCAGGAGTAAGCAACACACCAACGGTCATCAAAATCTGGCTGGCCTCTGTCAGTGGCTCAATCCTCTAGTGTCGATCAGCACATCCGAGTAACCTCATAAAGGCGATCCGCCAAACGCTTGGCGCGGAAACACAGTAAAAAGACACATCTCTGCAATCGTGTGTCGCCGGAATTTCGCCCTGGTCAGTCCTCGTTCGTGACGAGCTTGTGCTGACCGTAACTATAGCCGTAGCTCTCCCTGCCGTAACCGTAGCAGCAAAACCAAACTGATACCGATGAGGCTAGATCGGAATGAATATAATACTAAACAAGGAAATGTACATCCTAAGGCTTCATAAGTGGAGTGGCGTGTCGTAAATATGCCGCGGAACATACCAACGGTACGTCACTCTACTTTAGTCACCTATTCCATCAACCAAGGGTCATCCTACGCTCCGAAGGTTAAAACCTAACGCTCTGATACCAACTTTGTCACGACCCGAAAGTACGGAACATGAACAGCACTTAAACTACGAACGTCTCGAGGCGTACGTAATCTAAGTAAACCGAAAACCCAGAAATCCAAACCAAGAAAAGTAGTAGAGTGCAGGCAAAACCAAATTAAAGCAAGTAGTTTCAATAGCATAAGCCGAATTATGCGGTTTTTAAAAGCATCAAAAATTTACTGAAAATTTCGGCAGAGTCTCCTTTGTAAATACTGGCCCCCAAACGGGATACAACATGAATAGTATACGAAATCAAGAAAAAGGCATCCCCAAGCGGGAGCTAGCTCTTCGTCAATCGACGGTCACAACCACACAAGCAATATAATATACAACGCCAACGGCGAGGATCAAAAACTCAAAAGGGAACTCAAAACCACCAGAAATATAACGAGCGACTCTAAGGTCGAAAGAATAAACAACACTGGTCTCTATCTCAATAGATACATGTATGGTTGATGGAACTTCTAGATACAACAGAATAATGATATACAAGATATATAATGGGGGTATGATACAAGTAAACCCACCTACTAGCAAATCACCCGAATGAAACTGAGCCCGCAAGCCGTAATGAAACCTGTACGGCAAATCTGCAAGAAACTGGGGCACAACGGGGGTGAGTTGCCAACTCGTGAATAGAAAAACATCTACGCACAGAAATCGCATAAATAACGCAACCTAGGTCAATGATCATAATATATCCTCAAATATAAGTATAACAGGCAGCCTATAACAATGACTAGGGTAATATCTAACCCGAGTAAAATTTCATGTGCCCGTGTCAGTGCCTCAGGTAGCAATATATCATATGAATGAGGTATGAATGCATGAAACAGAATACATGTAAATGAAGAAACTGTTTTCATAAATTAGTGAGATTTCCTTCGTATTTTTAAAATGAGGTATCATAATGAAATCAGTATCAACAGTGTCTAGCATCGACACAAAACATAAATCTCACTGTCTCGAAATATCAATGTCTCAATCTCAATATCTAGGGCGCCGTCAGTCCGGACCGGCCCCTACCATCCATCTCAAGACCACGACGGTATCCTCCGGATATCCGACGCGTCGGGTAATATCACCGGTAGGTAGTGCTCCCATGCCGGGCTCAACGTCAACACCACATTCATCTTGCCCCGGGGTACCATACCGGGCCCACCATGTACCCGTGACGGTTCCTCCACTCCTCGACACGGATCTCCAAAACCACAGCAAACTCATGGTGGACGACACTTTACATCACTAGAAAACCGCAACATTTTATATTTTAAAAGATCATAAGTTGTAAATTTTGCGGCTTTCCCCGAAATCCAGAAATATCATAAATCTCAAGAAATCATCACAAGTGCATATGTCAATGATAATGAACTAGGCATGAACAACTGAATAACAGTATGCATGAAGTGGTAGGTAATAACTACAATGTCTAATATGGCATATAAGGGAAGTACACTAATATCATGTCAAAACTACCAGCTAACAATCTAAGTCAAGCAATTATATTCTCTAAAGTGTACGTGACATGGCAATTACCGATGAAGATGTGTGTGAGCCGGTAAGTAGGTGTACGTGGTACATACGCATCATCGGTAATGGTGCTGGTGTCCTAACAGCATGATATCAATAATGGAATATGCAGCAAAATAAATATGCGAGGCAGAGCGAACAGCAATAATGTGCGGGAGCTGAATACTAGACACAACGATAACTAATCTGCAATAATCTAATATAAGTCCTACGAATGGTGCCTTTTGAAATAACACGAATCATGGGGTTTTGAAAATAGGGGCTACGGTGTTTTTATGAAAAGATACGTCGTTTTTGAAATATCCGTAGATTCCCTTGAGCTGTCTTTAAAAATCCCCACGATTCGTTAGTTTTTGAAATAGGTAAGAAGTCTAATCTAATCTAACAACTACACTAAACTATACGGCTGAACTAACAAGCTGAACTACAGGTAAGGAAACCGCCTATCATCTGAGTCGATACATATACATACCTGTATATGTATAGTCGGTGATCCCGCCTCAATAATATCATATCCGATACCATATCTATAATCAGGCATCCCAAGTCAAGAGTGCGGATCAATCATCAATATAGCTCGTACGTAAATCCGTCGTACGGCATCCCAATCTGGGTACGGGTCAATATCACATTCATCATACTATTCACCTGGTATCCTCTTTATCAAATATCATGATCGGGGTACTGATCTACGTCTAGTACCATACTGATACCGCCTACGTAAGCATGGACGTGTGTGAAACACTACGTCAAGGACCCGCTACAACGTCATGTCGTATCTAAGATACGAACCCTGCTATATCACCGATCTCACGGCCTCAAATCGAATCTCATCGACTCAGTTCAATCCCAAGTATCATCCTCAATCCGTATGTGAACACATAGTTCCATACCCATGTGAACACATAACTATAATGAATCCCATGAGCACATATCAATAGGAATGTATGCAAGTATGTATGTGTGTATGTGTAGTGCAACACTACCCTAGGGTTCGCAATGCTAAAATAATCCAACACACTAATATCCATCCTAAGCACCGTTATTAATCCCAAAAACATATAATAATTGTTGGTGTGTATACGCATCCGTATACACCACCACGGACTGCGGGGGTGCTATACGCCATCCACCCGACTTCTCCCCGTAGATATAAATCTACTCACCTGGTCCTCGCTAGCCGGTGCCGACGTCGCCACGCGCTTGCTTGTCGTCTCGAAGTCCACATGGGGGTACCTACATATCATAACGTACCATATCGCATTAAAACTAAATTCGAAATCGAAACGGCATACGAAAATCAAATCGGCACGCGTATCACGCATAGGTCCAAACCTATCGCCCACGCATGCAGGAATAGTCAAACCAACCCTCGATGTCGATGTACGAACGTCAAACCATCGAGAAAATCCAATCACACTCATTTGCACATTCACGAACACTAATTTTAATATAAACTAGGTTAAAACTCACAAAAACGCCAATTTCACTTAAAAAGTCATTATTCCGAAAATCTAGCAAGCACAATTCGCCGTTTTTGTACAAAACACGATGTTTAAATGAATGTAGCGGCCAATATATTTATTAAATATCTTAAATAAGTCGTATAAACAATTTCCGGAATTTAATCTCATTAAATTCCAAAAATCCTAATATTCTAGTTTACAAAAATACTCTTTTTAACAATTTCAAAGCAAAATGCACAAACTACAATCTAGCTTAGAATTGCATGATCCAAAGCATTAAACCACACTTAATAAAGTTAATGAAGCCAAGAAAAACCTAATCACACTTTTAATCCCAAGAATTTAACAAATTTCAAAAACCTACTAAGCAAATTAGCAAAATAACAAAAAATTTAAGCTAGCCATTAGCACTAGCTACTAAACTTGTATTAACATGACAACAAAGCCTAATTATAACACACAACCATACACCAATTTTATAAACCCTAACTTGCATTCAATTTCACAACTTGAATTCCAAAACTTGCAATTAAACTCACATATCCAAATAACACTTAATTAAATTAGCTTAAGAAATTAGTAACAATTTAAGCAACAAAAAGTTTTAGAATTATACCCAAAAATATATGAAGGTCCACAAGACTCCATGGCCTCCCAAAATGCTCTCTTTTCACAAGGATCCATGCTAAACGGGCTAAGCTAAAATGGGTAGGACTTTGATTTTGATTTTGTGGGATTTTTGGTGGATTTTTGATGCAATTTTTCATGAAGTTTTGAAGGGAAAAGAGAGGGGAAAATGGAGGGGGGGCTGCTGTGGGGAGAAGGAATTTTCGGCCAGAAAAGTGGGTGGGGGAGAGAGAGGGAGGTGAGGAAAATGGGGGGGACAAGGTCAAGGTCAAACAAAGTCAAAAGTCTAACTACTTCACTCATTTTCTTTTCTTTTCTTTCATTTCTTTTTCCTTGAAAATCAAGTGGGGAAAAATATGGTGGGTGCTGAATTCAGCCATGGGGAGGAGTAAGTGGGGGTGTGTGGGTGTGGGCACGGGTGTGGGGTGATGAAAAATGATAAATACAATACCCCAAACATCCATTTACGCTAAAAAAAGCCTTTTTTCTTCAATAATTTCTAAACCGTTTTGGCAAATGATTTCGTTCCAAAAACCACATGAAAAATTTTTATTTAATGTTTTATGATGCACAAAATTTGTTTCAACTCATTCCAATTTGTAATTTTCCCTAATTAAATGTATTAGTGACGGCTTAAAATAATAATAAAATAATATTTTTTTCAGAAAATTTGAAATTTCACCAGCGGCTCAATAAACACCAAATAATAGCAATTACATAGCTAGAATATGTATATTTAATTTTTATAATAAGATATTTGTATTTTGACTTTTTACAGAAAACCCCCTCATTTTACCGATTTTCCGAAATTTCACCGAAACGATTTTCAAAATGCTACACTACAGATGCATGAACCAAAAGCCACGTATGCGGCGAGAGTAGAACCAGACCAACATCGGTATTGGAAGCGATCTCTTACCTGTCACGTGATAACGCTGTCAGAAGAAGAACCCGAGAATATGGATGACCTCTCCTGGTGCTTCGAAAACAATGATGACGAGGTGATCTCAGAGTTTACACCGGCGCCAAAAGAGCTAGAAGATTGGATACATACTACTGCAGATAACCTCAAGAAAATTGACTTAGAGACGACAAGTGACCCACGGCCGACATTCGTCAGTGAGCTGTTGTCTGAAGAAAGGGTGGCTACGCTAAAAGACGTGCTCATGCAGTATAAAGACTGTTTCGCATGGAACTATTCCGAGATGCCCGGATTGGATCCAAAAATAGCCGTCCACAAATTGGCGATATCTCCGGACGTCAAGCCGATCAAACAAGCGCCGAGAAGGATATGTCTCGAGCTTGATATGAGCATCAACACCGAGGTCAAGAAGCTAATCGACTCCGGCTTTATCCAAGAGGTTCAGTACCCTGATTGGATTGCCAACATTGTCCCAATGATGAAGAAAATGGGACGGTGCGCATCTGCCTGGACTTTCGGGACCTCAATAAAGCATGCCCGAAGGACGATTTTCCTGTACCGGTTACCGAGCTGATGATAGATAACACGTCCACTCACGAAGTCTTCTCCTTCATGGACGGCTCATCAAGGTACAATCAAATAAAGATGCATCCCGAGGACCAGAAGCATACCGCTTTCCGAACCCCTTTGGGCATATTCTGCTACAAAGTGATGCCTTTCGGTCTGAAGAACGCCGGCGCTACCTATCAGAGGGCTATGACGAAGATTTTCGACGACCTCATACATGACATCGTCGAATACTATATTGACGACCTTGTGGTGAAAAGCAAATCACACGAGGAGCATTGGGAGCATCTAAAAATAGTGTTCCAACGTCTTCGGAAATACAAATTGATGATGAACCCTCTGAAATGTGCATTCGGAGTCTCTTCGGGCAAATTCTTAGGATTCATCGTCCGACACCGGGGCATCGAAATAGACCCGTCGAAGATCAAGGCGATCATGGAAATGCCTCCGCCAAGGACTCTCAAGCAACTGCGGTCTCTCCAAGGAAAGCTCGTGTATATCCGATGATTTATAACCAATCTCTCCGGCAAGTGTCATCCTTACAGTCACTTAATGAAGAAGGGAACCCCATTCGTTTGGGATCGCAAATGCCAAAGCGCACTGGACGAAATCAAGCAATACTTGCAGAATCCGCCGGTGCTGACTGCTCCGGTCAAGGGAAAGCCTCTCATTCTGTATACAACCGCCTTTGAGGGTTCTCTAGGCGCATTATAGGCACAAGAAAATGACCAAAGGAAGGATAGGGCCCTTTACTATTTAAGTCGAGTTCTTTTGGGGGCAAAAAACAATTACTTTCCCATCGAAAAACACTGCCTGGCGTTGATCTTCGCGATAACGAAGCTCAGACACTATGCGTTGGCATATAAGGTCCATCTCATAATAAAGGTGGATCCTCTCAAATATTTGATGTCAAAGGCCATATTGATGGGCAAAATGGGCCCTACTCTTAATGGAATTCTCGGTGATATACCGACCCCTCAAGGCAGTGAAAGGACAGGCCATCACCGACTTCCTTGCTGAGCATCCGATACCTGCCGACTCTCCTTTGACTGCAAATTGCCCGACGAGCACGCGTTTGACACGATCGACGGGGAGAGAAGAGAGAATGATACCCGGTGGGAACTCTACTTCGATGGAGCATCTTCCATGAAGAAGCGCAAACAAAGCACCCCCATAATCAAATCAGGGGTAGGCCTCATCTTCATGACCCCACAAGGAAGGATAATGCGCTTTGCCTTTTCCTTGACAGAACCGAGGACAAACAACAAAGCCGAATATGAAGCTTTGATAGCAGGTCTTGAGATCACTATCGACATGGAAATCGAAAACTTCCTCATATACGGAGACTCCCAGCTGGTCGTTAGTCAAGTAAATGGCGACTATCAAACGTGCAAAACAGAGTTGGTAAAGTACGGTGAGAGAGTGCAGCAATTGCTGACTCAGATCCCTTCATACGCCCTACAAAGCATACCGCGAGCGGAGAATAGCAAGGTGGATGCGTTAGCCAAACTCGCTAAAGAACTGGCTGACGAAAACCTCGATGATGTGAGGATCGTTGTGCAAAGCCGTCGGGTTCTTGCACCGGCAGAAATAGCTCCGGAGTCGTTTGAAGAGAAAGAAGCGACCAAAGAGATAGCCCTACAAATAAAAGACCAGGAAAAGGTTAAGGATTGGAGATAATTCTTTATAGACTACTTCAAATCCCATCAAACACCTGAAGATGCGTCCTCAGGACATCAACTCATGAAACGAGCTCTGTCATTCGCTTTTGTCAATGATACTCTATATAAGAGATCATTTGACTCTCTGTGGCTAAGATGCCTGGGACCTGAAGAAGCAAGGAGAGTCATTCAAGAAACTCATGACGGACTCTGCGGCTCTCACCAAGCCGGGCCGAAGATGAAACTGAAGATCAAAAGGATGAGCTACTATTGGCCCACGATGATTCAGGACAGTCTCGAATACGTGAAGCAGTGCCACTCATGCCAGATTCACGGGGACTTTATCCACCAGCATCCAAATCTGCTACATCCAACAGTGGATAGCTGGCCGTTCGAAATGTGGGGAACCGATATAATCGGGCCCATCGAACCAGCATCGTCCAGAGGACATCGATTCATTTTGGCGACAACTGATTACTTCTCCAAGTGGGCGGAAGCCATACCGCTAAGAGAAGTGAAGACGGAGAATATCCTCCATTTCTTCAAGACACACGTCATTTACCAGTTCGGCACTCCGCGATGGATTATCTCCGATAACGGGCCAGCCTACAGAAGCCACAAATCAGCCGCTTCGCACAAAAGCATAATATAGACTGGAGATACTCTTCAGTCTATAATCCCCGAGCTAACGGTCTAGCTGAGGCTTTCAACAAGACCTTGACGAAGATCGTGAAAAAGACGGTGTCCAAAAATAAGAAGGACTGGCACGAGAGACTGCATGAAACTCTCTGGGCGTATCGAACTATGTTCAAAACGGCCACAAACACAACGCCATATGCATTGGTATTCGGAACAGAAGCGGTACTCCCCCTCGAGATAGGGTTACCCTCTCTATGAGTGACGGTTCACTACGAGCTGCAGACGAAGAAAATGCTCACCTTCGGCTTGAGGAGCTCGACATTCTTGATGAAACCCGGCTCATGGCACAACAAAACCTGGAGGCTTATAAAGCAAAGATGACGCACTCATACGAAAAATTGACTAGGCCGAGAACATTCTGCCAAGGCGAACTCATGCTAGTGGTCAAAAGACCTATGATCCCCAATCGTGCCAAACGGGGGAAATTCGAGCCGAACTATGAAGGCTCGTACATCATAGACAAAGTTTACCAGGGCGGAGCCTATCTACTCATGGACATGCATGGTGAAAAACCTTTCAGCCCAATAGACGGTCGCTTCCTAAAAAAATACTACGCCTGACGAGTCATGACCTAGGTCAATGATAGATGACGACGCCTATGTCCGCTCGCTATCTTCCTAAGCCCAAACTCTATAAGTGGTAGCTGGCAAACGGACTGAAACGTCCTTAAACTAACGATGGACCACTATGTCCTAAAACTGGCTGTTGACTGAGACGTCTATAAACTACTACGGACCGCAGCATCCCAAGGCTGACAAAAAAAACGGTACGTCCATAAACGAAATGGGCATGGATGAAAACCCGAAAGGGCTCCGTGAGTAAAAACAGCAGGACTACCGGCGAGTTTTGTGAAAACCAGAAAAGGCGCAATCTCGTTAAAAGACACTTGCAAGGTCTCCTCGACCCTGTAAGGAGAAACCACCCGCGTGAGATCCTTACGACTCACAAAGGAGAAACATACTTAGGGATCCCCATGATTCCTAAGGAGAAATTACACTTGCGAGATCCTCACGACTAGTAAGGAGAACCCTCTTATGAGACCCTCACGGCTCATAAGATTCAAAAGCCTTAAGCTACAGGGATCTGAACCCGTTCTTAAGCCATCATAATCCCCAGATTGCCCTACAAGCGGTTCAATGCTGACCCTTGTATACAATCCACGGGCGCGAAAAAACATTTCCCTAACAAAGTCCCACCCACCACTAGGGATATGTTTACACAGTGGACAGCCCTTGTAAGTCCTCTCGACTTATAAGGAGAAAACACTCTTATAAGATTCTTACGACTTATAAGAGAACACACACTTGGGAATCCTCATGATTCTTAAGGAGAAAACGCACTTACGAGATCCTTACGACTCGTAGGGAGGAATACCTTCATGAAACCCTTACGGCTCATAAAGTTAAAAGCCTTAGTCGACAGGATCCTAACCCTGTTCGCTAAGCCACCTTTGTTCGACATCGACAGAGGTAAATGATGATTCGCTCCTGGCAATATCCCGGTTGTAGCGATACTGATGCCTAAATCAGTATCAAATCCTAAACTCGTAGCGAAAAGTCAACGAGCCACAAATGCATATGAAATAGCCGAAATGATGGGGCAACTTGCAACAAAATCAGCAAGTAAAATATATGCATACAAAATAGACGAAATGGTTAGGCAACTCGCAATAAAAAGCAACGAGTAAATAAAACAAATAGCCGAAATAATTGGGCACCGCGAAAAATAGCCGAAATGATTGGGCAATCGCGACTTTCGCGATATAAAATCTGAAATGATAGAGCATCGCGGAAAGAAAAATATATAAAGTGAAACTTTTTGCCCTACAGGTGAGATCACATCGATCCCTGTATACAATCCAGGGGCACAAACAAAGAGGGAACCATACCTTTCCACCAGGCTCCATCAGGAAAAGAAGCCAAATCTCGATGGTTCACAGACATCCTAGAGATCGCCAACAGCATTCCTCCTCATTCCAGCAGGATTCAAACGCGACAATCAACCTTGGAACCATGGCAAAGTCCCTGTTCCAAACCTCGACGGTTCACAGACAACCGAGAGAGAGCAAATCCTGGTCTCGTAGAACACGGCTAAAGTCAATCCTAACCCCGTGGGAAACGCCCAGAGCACCTCCTGGTCCCGTAGAACACGGCTAATATCAATCCTGATCCCATGGGAAATGCCCAGAGCACCTTCTGGTCCCGTAGAACACGGCTAATGTTAATCCTAACCCCGTGGGAAACGCCCAGAGCACCTCCAGGTCCCGTAGAACACGGCTAATGTCAATCCTGACCCCGTGGGAAATGCCCAGAGCAAATCCTGGCCCCGTAAAACACGACTAATGTCAATCCCGACCCTGTGGGAAATGCCCAGAGAACCTCCTGGTCCCGTAGAACATGGCTAACGTCAATCCTGACCCCGTGGGAAACGCCCAGAGCAAATCCTGGTCTCGTAGAACACGGCTAATGTCAATCCTGACCCCATGGGAAACGCCCAGAGCAACCCCTGACACCGTGAAATGCAGATAAGTCAACCCCTGACACTGTGAAATGCGGATAAAGTCAACCCCTGACACCGTGAAATTCGGATAAAGTCAACCCCTGACACCGTGAAATGCGGATAAAGTCAACCCCTCCTGGCCCTGTAGAACACGGCTAAAGTCAATCCTGACCCCGTGGGAAACAGCCAGAGCAAACCCTCGACCTCTCCGCTAAAAGCAATGCTTTGACTCGGGAGCAGGTCAACTCATCAATCACTTACGAGTCCTCTCAACTTGTAAGGAGAAAATTCTTTTGTGAGATCCTTACGACTCTCAAGAGAAAACGCACTTAGGAATCCTCACGATTCTTAAGGAGAAACCACACCTACGAGATCCTCTCGACTCGTAGGGAGAAAGTCTTTGTGAGACCCTCATGGCTTATAAAGTTGAAAAGTCTTATGCAGCAGACCTGAACCTGCTTCTTAAACCATCATTACCCTGGAAAGAGTCCAAGATGGACCGTCACTTACTATCTACAAGCTACGCTTGCTAAAATCACATGGCAACGACACAGCAAGGAGAAGAAAGCAACAGTAGAACAAAAAATGTGTATCTTGTATTCATGAATTCAATGGAGTACAAGTTGAATCATATGAAATAATAAAAAAAATGGATACATGTTATTCAAAGATTACAAGTGTTCAATCTATACAAAAACAGCTACTGAGAAGGAAGCGTCTTCAGTAAATCAATTAGCTACTCGCGCACTCCTCTCAACGCCTTCTCATGATCAGTCGCCGCGGCCATTTCTGCTTCAATTCAAGCCCGTTGCTGCAAGTACGATGAAACCTTCTCATCGATTTCCCGTTGGGCAGCTTCGCGACTCTGCGTAACCCACTCAATGGAGTCGAGCTTCCGCCTCAATGCCAGCCCGTCTGAAATACATCGCTGCAAATTATCAAAGATGGCTCTCAGTTGCGCGGCGTTCGCTTCAACTTGGGCGCGCAGCCGGGCAGATTCACCCGAAGCTTCTTCGTGCTCCTTTCGCCTCAAGGTCGCTTCTTGTTCAAAATGGCGGAGGAAGGACACACTCTGCTTGACCCACGCAGCCCGCAGGGAGTTCAAAGCCAGAATCTCAGGAGCAGGATGCCTAAGCTCAAGCTCATGCAGGCAGGCCTCAGTCTTTCTGCAGTGGTTAACCCAAGACTCAACGACGCCTTCGTTATAGAAGTTCACAAGCGTCGCCAACATTAGATTAACCTCGGCAGCAAAATCTGCAGCGAATGTAGGGGCCTCCGTGTCAAGCTCCTCAATGTATTCGCTCAACATACGCAGACTGGTCACAGTGCCTTTTGAAGATGGACGTCTAAAAAAGGGCCCTGCTGGCATTATGATGCGAGACTCGAACGGAGTTGGAGTCGGTGTCATCGCTGCAAAACAAATCATAATCAGATGTCGGCTCAAGAAATAAAGAAAAATACACGAACAATAGAGTCTACTATACCGGCTGCAACAGGGGGCAGAGCTGGGAGTACCGGTGGCGCGACGATACCCTCGTCCCCTCCTTCAAGTTGTAAGGCTGTAAGTAATGCAAAGAAGAATTAGCAATGACATGGATGCCCGTTAAAGAAAAGGAAGGACATCGGTTAGAAAAGATACTCACCAGCACCAGCGGGCAGACTAATCTCCGACTGGAAGGAAAAGTGCGGGTTCTGATACAGGTGATCAAAGAGAACCCCTGCAAGGTCCCAATGATACATAGTCAGTATACGGAAGATGTTGTTCCTAATTTAAATTAATCACAAACCCATACCTTCCAACATTCGAGAAGATATAAGAGGAGATGAAGGGGCGGCGACCGTCAAAACAGCAGCTGGTGGTACTTCTTCAGGTGTCGCAACCTCAGCGCTCACCACACCTACATTCGAAAGGTACAAAATGTCATTAGAAGGGATTGCAAAACGAAAAGAAATGCAGCGAACCAAGACCTACCAGATAGGTCATCAGCCAAAACGGTGACGGAAGCATCACCAAGCATCACGACTTCTTCAATCTCATTCGGGGGGATGGTTTCACCGCCCATGGCTTCGTCCCCTGATTCCACGAGGGCCGTCGTGACACTCGCAATACCAGGCGATGGCAGGGAACCACAGGCAGAAAGAGCGGCAATTAGAGCAGTCCCGGACTCCTAGGAAAGAGTACCCGCTTCGGGCTCAGTGGTTGCCGTCATCTCACCCGCCGCCTCCTCACCAGGACTTGGCCCTACAAGGTAAGATATATGAGAATCTGAAGATCAAATTCTGACAAAAGGACCTAGTGTTACGTTACCTTGGGATGGCTTTTCAATTGCTTCCCGAGCCGCGCGTACCTCCTGTCTATGAGCGGTAGACAGGGCGGCCGGAGCACCCTCTGAAGAAGCAGAGACATGGGAGGCAGCGCTCGAGCCTGCATCTACGGCCAAGGTGGCGTTATGTTCTCTTGCTGTACGCCTCCTGCGCTTCCTTTCCGCCTGGGCCATAAGAGCTGATCTTCTTAGAACCTTCGTTAAGGAGACTTCATCGTCTACGCCAGGAGCTACCTCTGGAGCCGTTATGGAATCCGTCATCGGTTGCTTAAGTGAATCCTCGTTTGGCGATACTGGGGAAGCTGGCACTTCGGTTGCCGGCCTTGGAAGCCTCTCCGCATCACCCTGCGAAATCGGCACGGCACTTGGGATAACTTGGGTCAAAATAGTCCCTGCGATAAGATGAAAAAGGGGTCAGACTATCCATGAAGGAAAAGGGAATAAGGACATAATGAGCCGAAATATACCAAGGCCCAACGAAGCGTGAAGCCTCTCTTCCTCCTCAAAAGTCTTGAGGGAAGCCGCGAGAGCCTCTTCAGTGGAAATGCCTGTTAAAGAAGGAGTGCCAGTCAAAACATGATAATAAAAACATAACAGTGAAAAGATACGACTTAAGTCTACCTGACTGCGCAAGGATGACCAGTCCTGCTTGGTGTCTAGCTAATCGCTCGGAAGCTGTAATAGCAGCCTTGAGGTCGGTATCGTCCGGCGCCATGAATAAGCCTTCATTAGTCCCATATTCACTTAGGCCCTCGCTATAAGGAGCATGAGGCTCCTGACCGAGTACAACGTCTACAGAAAGAATCGACTTCTTCTTCTTCTGAGAGAGAGTACCGGTCGCCGATAACACGAGCTTGTGCTTAGCGGGCAACTTCGGGCGGTGAGTACCAATCTCCGCACCCAAGCCGGATTCAGGAGACGCCACGGCTGCCACTTCAACGGGAGCACGGGGTAGCGGTAGCTCAGGCATATCACGCGGTACCACAACCGCAGCAACCTCTCTCAAAGGAGGATGAACGACGGTCCTTTGCTTCAAAGGAATAGCTGGATTACCAGCAGGGGCTGCACCCTTACGATCAAGCAACAACTTCTTTTCCTCTCTGATGACAGCACCCATCGCATGCTGGTACCACGCCACGTACTCGTTCAACACCTTTGGGACGCGGCTTGGCTCACTGATAAAAAAGTTAGAATCAGTGTTGAGCCTCATGAAATGGTGTAGCGCGCTGCGGATGCCTTCTTCTGTGGCGGGCGGCTCAGCTAGAAAGGCTTCAAGTGGAACACCCTGATTGTAGCTAGATTGTTGGGCGAAACGATGGGGGTTGTATCTCATAAACAACACCGCATCATTTTGCCTAAACACTAGAAAGCCCGGGGTGATCGAATATAGGTGGAGAATCTCCCGAGCTTTCAAAGTGGAGGCACCATCTTTAAAGGTGCCCCGCAGCGGTTGCACAGCCTTCGCGGATTCTTTGCCGATACTTAAGACCTTGTCAACAAAGGTCATGCCATCCCCGACTGTACGTGGGCGAAGGAGTAAACCTCGAGCCTCTCGTGGAGTCGGTTCCAAAATAGAAGCATCAACCAGCCACAGCAGACGAGGAAAGTTATATCTTTCATAAAAAAAAAGTGGGCCTTTTTGTGAATTTCAAAGGTGCCAAGCACATGCAACTCGAGCCACGAGGTGAAGTAATGCATTGAGAAGTTCACGGGCTTCACCCCCGGTTGAGTAGTATCTGCCGCTAGGCTAAGGCCGTGATACAAATGGGCTAACCCAGCGACCCCGACGGCCACTTTCACCCCAATAACCATTCGATGCACTGGGTAGAAGACGGACGGCCTCATACGGCGAGGGTGCATCAGAAGCGCAAACCAGCTCAGCCATAGCCTGAGAAACCCCAAAAAGAACGTTTCTTCGTCGATCTCAAGAGCTGCAAGCTCAGCAAAAAGGACGACCGGGGTATCGGGGAGAAAGAAGCTCTTCTGATCCGCCTCCGCCGTCGGCAGGTTGCCCAAACCTAAGCCAAAAGGATCGTCAAGTTTGGCGAACTTCGCGGCTTCCTTCGACAGTGCTTCCGAACGGAGAAAACGAGCGATAAAATCCGTAAAATTAACCCCACGGCTCCCAAACTCAAGAAATAGGCCTTTGTAGATATTCAACACCTTAATCAAACTTGGTGATTGATGTTGAATGGCGTTGTCCGGGGTAAGGCCCATCATCACCGACTTGGCGAAAAAGACGTACTCATCATGAGGGAGTAGTTCCTCATAATGCTCCCCTCTAACAGGCAAACCAGAAATCTCCGTGAACTCCACTAAAGAGATGGAGACTTCCCGATCCAACAAAAGGAAGGTGTGAGTTGGAACGTTCCATTGTTCTAAAAAGGCTTTTACCTACCATGTAGGAGGCGTGAAGTACTGAAAGAGAGAAACGTAAACTGCAGGATACAACCCAAGGCTCAGCAACTACAACCTCTTGGCGGACAAAATGTACTGGGCCCACTGCAAATATCCGGCTGGGTGACGGGGAGTCAAGCCTATGTTGTATGGCTGTCTCCAAGGGCACGACTCACTCTGGCATATACGCCGCCCTAGGATATCCAACGCCATTAGAGGCTGTATGGGTATCGCAGCCATAGAAGGCTGAAGGAGACCATCCGAAGTCCAATTAACCTCCTCCACGGCATAGTTCACCGGGGGTGGGTCAGCATAAGAGATCGACAAAATGGGCTCCGAAGGTACCGCGCAAGAAAAGCTCCGCCGACCCCTGATGATTTGGTTGTACCATATTCTCCATAGATGAAGATTCTTGTGCTCCGGATTATGGTCTTTCATCAGTGCAAAAACTTCTCGGTCCACTGGTTCTGCGGGGAATCCGCCTTCCGAACGGACGAACGGGAAGGAAGTGTCGAAAGACATAGTACCTGCGCGGAAAAGAATAAATTTCCAGCCGCCAATGCTACAGATTAAGTTCCATCACTAGGTACTTTAAATCCGTACCGCACTGCAATGCAGTGAAAAGGGGCCAAAGGGGACCCATATAATCTAGATGACAGTTCGTCATTAATAAAACAATCTCATCATTTGATGAGACTGTCACTAAACGAGGAAATCCTCGAAAGATTCTCATTTAATGAGGACCCTCGGGCCAAGGAGTAAATCTCCCATTGAGAGCAGCGCTCTATAACAGAGTGACATCTGTCGACTCTGATGATGAAAGGAATAAAAATTCCTCAAGAGCCTTGCTCTGTAAAAAAAATGATGGAATAACCCATCAGAAAACTCAAAATAAAATTTTTAATGAATTAAAATTCCATGATCTTCAAGATCCATGAACAAACTCTTAAGAGTTCTTTATGAAAGATTAATAAATCTACATGATTTGAAAAGAGCAAAGCTCTGTTAATGGGTTAAGAAACCCCAGGAAAGATCTCTTTTAGATCTATGGAAAGATCTCTTTTAGATCTATGATTTCAAGAGAGCAAAGCTCCGTTAATAAAACCCTAAAAAAGGGTTTTCTTTAGATCAAAGATCTATAAAGAGCAAAGCTCTGTTAATAGGTGAAACCCTAGATTATTAAATAATCCTTTAAAAGATTTAATCTTTACCTAAATTTTGACAGAGTTCTGTCTTTAAGAGAGTTCTTAAAACAAAGAGCTATGCTCTGATGGAGAATAAAAATTCTCAGAAAGAAAGAAGATGAACAGAAATCATCTCAAGGGCCAAGGGTCCTATTTATAGGCGCTGAGAGCCGTTTCAACTTCTGAGTTGATCCAATGGCAGAGATGCTGCCACCGCTGCACTCACGTGTGGGCCATGCAAGCACAGCGGTGGGGGGAATTTGTTTCCCCCAATCAGAGCAAAGCACTGTTCAAAATTTCAAATTTTGAAATGAAGCAGCACCAGCACTGTGAGAGTCAAAGACTCTGAGGCAGCACTCACGTGCAAAGCACATGAACGCTAGCGCTAAGAGCGCTGCACTCTAAGCGGCGCACTACGTGCAAAGCACGTAAGCGCTAGCGCTAAGTGCACTGCACTCTAAGCGGCGCACTACGTGCAAAGCACGTAAGCGCTAGCGCTAAGTGCACTGCACTCTAAGCGGCGCACCACGTGCAAAGCACGGAAGCGCTAGCGCTGGAACTAAATGTTTCTAACTGTTGGATCAAAAATCCAATGAACATGATTAAAAATCATCAATTGACCAGAATAAAATTCTGTTAAGGAAAGATTCCTCAAAATCTTCCCGAACAAAAGGATTGTGCTCTGTAAATCAGAGCACCGTCGAATCAATGATCCAGTGGTGATTAAAAATCACTAAAATACAAAATAAATTCTGTGTGGGGAAAGATTTCCCAATCTTGTTAAAAATAAGAAGATTGCCTTTTGTAACTCAGAAGCCCTTAGATCAAAGATCCAACGGGGGAGACATCCATAAATCAATTAGAGAAAAAATCTCTTCAATTGATTGAACAAATCAGCCTTGCCCTATATAGAGGCCCCAAGACTTCAAGTCTCATATAGAGGAACCCCCCTCCCCCATAAACTTTGAAAAAACTTCAAAGACAAAGAGCAAGTTCTCGAAAGAAGAAGAATTTCCTCAAGGTAAATAAATAGAGAGATGAAATCATCTCATATTAAAAGAAGAATTTACTTCTTTTCTAAGATCATAAATCTATAAGACCGAGGTATTTCACAAAAAGAGATCAAAATATCTCATCACAATGAATAAGAAGAAGAACATAATTCTTCTCACAGATCATAGATCTATAAGACTAAGGTCTTTTTACAAAAGAAATCATGAATATCTCATTATAAAAAGGGGGGAGAATAATTCAGTTCTCTTAGGATCACAGATCCATAAAGGCAAAGTCTTTCACTAATATAAGAGATTGAAACATCTCCTATAAAATAAAAATTTTGTTCTTAGAAGCTTAAGACAAAGTCTCTTATAAGAGAGAATTTAATTCTCAGAGCGCAGAACTGGTCAAAGTTGTATAAAAGAAGAGACTTAGCGCTCCTAATTTAAAAGCGCTTCAGCGCTCCACATCTAGCGCAAAGCGCTGCAGAGCCTTAGCGCTCCTAATTTAAAAGAGCTCAACCGCTCCTAATCTAAAAGAGGCTTAGCGCTCCAAATTTAAAGAAACGCTCTGCGCTCAAGACTGGCGCACAGCGCCAAGCGCACCACGTGCTCCTCACGTGTGCGCCACTTAACAAAAGAGTCTTAGCGCTCCTAATTTAAAAGAGTTTCAGCGCTCCTAAATCTAAAAGAGCCTCAGCGCTCCAAATTTAAAGAAGCGCTCTGCGCTCAAGACTGGCACACAACGCCAAGCGCGCCACGTACTCCTCATGTGTGCGCTACTTAACAGAAGCGCCTAAGCGCTCCAAATATAGCGCACTGCGCTGCAGTGCCTCAGCGCTCCAAAATAGCGCACTACGCTCATTAACTGGCGCTAGCGCCAAGAGCGTCACGTTTTCCTCACGTGTGCGCTGATAGAACATAAATTGTTATTTAAATAAAGCCCTAGAGCTATGATGAATGCTCATCATTCAATAAAAGACAGAAAAGTTGTCAGAACCCAAATCAATACTCGGCATTGTCAAATGTTTAACATTTTAACTGAGTGGGCCGAGCCCAAATTGGCTATAAACCCCTCATTCAGAATAAATGAGCCCATATGCTCATAAATCTCATATCTTAGTCCCAATTGGACTATAGATCTCCCAACCAAAATTGGTTCAAGGGTATATCTCTTCACTCCTCTGATATTTGTCGTTGTAATCCTTTAACGTCTTCAGAGAGGTGACGGGTCCGACAACCAGACATTTCATGGACTGTGGGGTCCTTAAACTCATGGACTATGATTTCCTTAACCTCGGACTGTGGGTTCCTTAAGCCCATGGACTATGATGTCCTTAACCTCGAACTGTGGGGTCCTTAAATCCATGGACTATGATGTCCTTAACCTCTATGGACTATGGGGTCCTTAAACTCACGGACTATGATGTCCTTAACCTTGGCCTGTGGGGTCCTTAAGCCCATGGACTATGATGTCCTTAACCTTGGACCGTAACGTCCTTAAACTAATTATGGACCGCAATGTCCCTAAACTAAATAATAGAGCCCAAATGCTCTTTTGTTGGATCTAAACGATCCCGTTAAGTTGATCTTAGTCTAAAAATTAGACTAACGTATCCTTAACAAACATTTAAGCTGATCTTAGTCTCAAATGAGACTAACGTATCCTTAAACCCAACACAAACCCAAATCTAAGAAAATACGGATTTGGACTAATCCACGCCCTACGAGCGACAACATAAATTAGTCTCCGTATACAATCCACGGGCAACCACAAACGAAACAAACATACACGACACGAAGTGGCCATATGGAGAAGGAGAAAGTGGTTACTGCGATGCGGTAGCGTAATTAACTGCAGAGCCTTACGCCTGCAGGGAAGAGCATCCCCATAATCAAAAACCCCTCAAACAAGGGGGAATCTGACGAAGTCTGCTACAACGGCCGCATCCGTTTAAATCTTCAATAAACGGTGCCATAAATTAACTTGGCATTTTCGGAGAGGTGGACGGATAGCACCAAATAGCATCAGCCCTCGAAATTCAGGCCAGACGTCCCGGTCGCGTCCTTTCGGCGGAGAACAGATGCCGCCTATAAAAGCATGCGCATCACGTGATTACACACGTGCGCACTTGTTGAAAACTATCCATAATGTGCGAGTGTCACGTGATATGCACGTTGACTTGTTAAATACATACGCACATACATACATGCACGCATACATACATGCACACAGATATAATTCTAAACCTATAACAAATGCGAGCCACGTGACATACATGTGCGCAATATCCTGATTCAAAACAGTGCATAGCTATATGGAAAGCATGTGCGCACTCTTTTCAAATAAAACAAAATGACATGTGCGTTCCATAAGCACTTACGCACTTGAACAACAAACCATTGTTTGATTACTTAATTAAAATTAAATTAAGTATCAAAACTTTCGCTTCTCATCTGCAATATATTGACCAAATATCAATAAAACTAAGTGATCTTAATCTCAAAGATGACTAAAAATCCTTAATTCATACTTGTTAAGTTGATTTTAATCCGAAATAGGATTAACGAGCCTTAACCATATTTTTTAGTTGATCTTAGTCTTAAAGATGACTAACGATTCTCAGATGACATATTTCGAACTGATAGACCTCGTTTACATGAGATCTGCGTCCTAAGTTCGACCCCAAATTTATAATATATATACTTGGATTTGGACTAATCCGCGCCCTGCGAGCGACGACATAAACTAGTCTCTGTATACAATCCACGGGCAACCATAATAAACACAATATATAACACAATACGAAGTAACTTATTGGAGCGGGTGAAAGTTGTTATCGCAATGCGATAGCGCAATTAACTACAGGGGCTTGTGCATGCAGGAAAGAGTGTCCCCATAATAAAAAAAACCTCAAAGAGGGGGAATCTGATAAAGTCATGCTACATCGGTGGCATCTATCCAAACCTCCGACATACGGTGCCATAAATCAACTTGGCATCTTCGGAGAGATGAACAGATATGTTCCAAATAGTATCTGCCCCTAAATTCATGCAAGATGTCCTATTCCAGTTCGTCTCTGTTTTCGGCGGTAAACACACACCCCAAAATATTTGTTTAAGGATCACCTAAACATTTTTAAAGGATTAACAATATCTAAGCATATCTTTTATTTAAAACTATCACAATAAAATATATCTTTTTTAAAGTTATTAAACCAAAATATATCTTTTGTTAAAAGAATATACTAATATATCTAATATTTAAATATACTATATGAACATTAAAATAAGATATTATTAGACTAGCAAACAAACATAAAACTAGTTATCATATATTTAACTATTTAGATAACCATAATATTTTTTGTTACAAAACCAATATTTGTTAATATATTGTATGAATATTAAAACATATGCTAATAGACTAGCAAACAAAATATTAGATACTAATTATCCTTTATTTAACAAACTATATAACCATAAATATATTCTATTAATATAATACCTTTTTTATCTCATGATATTTTAACATATATTATATGAATAAGATATATACGGTAAACAAAAAAGTTAAATACTAACAAACTGTCATAGGTGAACATGCATGCGGGTCGGATACCAATATTATATCAATTCAAACTAGAGATCAAAGCAAGATAAAACAATATGATTATCATAATAACCATCCAAATATCAATCATAAGCCAATAGCAATAATAATATAAATACCCAACATATTTATTTAATATAATTAAATAACGTACGATCGTGCTAGGATGTTACATGGGGAAAGGGGAAATCAAGAATAGAACCAAATTGTAACTCCAGTGATTATTTATTTACTTGTACCGTTTTCCCGGGCGTGGACTGTGTGTGTGTGTGTGCGCGCGCGCTTGTACCGTTTTCCCGGACGTGGACGGGATACAATGTTGAGTTATAATGAGGATTTCATTAATTGGTTTAAAATACCTGTAGCATAGATAACTTAGCAATATGGACCCTTAGGATACACTGATATGATTGACCCATCGTATATTACTCGTCCATCACATGTTATTGTTGTTGATTGTAATTTATATGCATGACATTGTGTTCTTGCAAATAGTATATCACATTATAATTATATTATTATGATATTTATGACGCACTGACGTCTGGGTTTTACATGGCCCAGATCCATTGACCTTAGCACAGGAGGATCGTGAGTATTTCGAGAAGCTTGTTGATCGGTGATGATCTTTCCACCTGTTCGGTCGAAAATAGTGCACTTTTAACATGACAATTTCCTTACTTTTCTTAATCATCTAAAGGTATTTGATATAAATATAACATATATTAGAAGTCAATCTGCAAAATATCATTTACCATGTGTTATACATTATAATCAACATTATGAAGGAAATTGTATATTTAATATTTTTACGCATAATATTTTGTATCTCACATTCTTCATTAAGACCTTGTGCAAGATTAGCTCAGGTCAGATATCGGGAATCAGGATATGCCGATAAAATACAAGAAAGTGAAAAAATCAAATACTGGCAGAAATTCAGAAGAGATAAGAAGATTCCAGATATCATATAAAGACCCAGAGATCAACAGAATAATACCACAGAAGTTTGAAGCAACGAGCTCACCAATCGGCCGCGGAACCGCGACCGAGTCAGGCCGGATCACCGTGGATCCACGGCCGATTCAGGGACTTGGGGTTCAGGAGTTCTCTGGAAGCTTCTTTGTAACAACCTAGCTTGTTGAGGAAGCTTCTTTGTAACAACCTAGCTTGTTAGCAAAGTTTCTTTGTAACAACCTAATTTGTTCTAGAAGCTTCTTTGTAACAACCTAGCTTATTAGGAAAACTTTTTTGTAACAACCTAGCTTGTTCTAGACGCTTTTTTGTAACAACCTAGTTTGTTGAGGACGCTTCTTTGTAACAACCTAGTTTGTTCTAGAAGTTTCTTTGTAACAACCTAGCTTGTTGATGACACTTCTTTATAACAACCTAGCTTGTTAGGAAAGCTTCTTTGTAATAACCTGGGTTGTTTTAGAAGCTTCTTTGTAACAACCTAGCTTATTAGGAAAGTTTCTTTGTAACAACCTAACTTGTTCTATAAGCTTCTTTGTAACAACCCAGCTTGTTGGGGAAGCTTGATTAGGGGCTATAAAAAGGACCTAAAACTACATTGAAAAGGGTTCCTAATTAGTTCCCAATTTGGTCCGGATTTTCATCCAATTCTTCATCCAGTTCAACACAAATCCAAGAACAATATCAAATCCAAGATCCAAGATCAAGAATCATTGAGAAATTCATCGAGCGACATCATTCAAGATTCCTTTATACGAAGCCGATAATCATCAATGAGCAGGCGATCCACGACAGGTCCAAGACTCACGGTGATCTAGCGACGTGAAGTTCGACGGAAAAATTATCTCTTCAAGGGAGTGATCGAGAGAAATTCTTCTTGTCATCTCGGATTGAAGAAGTTGTAATTTGAAGTTGAATAATAAAGGTGATAATTAGTTTCAATTTCGCTTTCTTTAAATTTCCTCATTATGAGTTCTTTTTCTAATCTTTTTTCGATTTTCATGATGCGCGAGTAAATCTCCGCTTGATAGAATTTGTAGGATTAGGGTAGATCGATGGATGATAAAATTCTATACTTATTTTAATCTTATGAAGTTTAGAAACCTTCGCAAAAGAATCGTTAACATCCTCATCGGGCACGATATCAAATTCTTGATTATCTTGACCATGATGTGAGATAAGATTGAAGATCTTTTTGTGAAGGGTTGGTTAATGAATGGGATCAATGAAAGAATAAAGGATTATAGTGAAGAACCCTAGTTTCTTCCAAAAAAAACCCTAATCCGCATTCATCGCCATCAATCTGGTGTTAAACTGTCAATAGATAAGATGAGTCGCCTTTATTCGTCATCCATGGCTACTAAATCCGATCGAATCCTACAAGCCTTCTTCATATTTTCTTGATAATTAGATCTTGATATTTTCTTGATTTCCTTTCTTGAAAACAATTTCTTGATTTTCTTGAAACTATTACTTTAACTAAATCTTAAACAATTTTCTTGATTTTCTTTACTATTTCTTTCAACCGATCTAAAGCAAAAAAATGATAAAATTTCACGAATTCCAGAGGACGATCCATACTCACTAAAGGTCTAGCTACACGTGATACCGTTATTGATTGCGGTTACTACTACTACTTTTATTTGATCAATCAAATGGCGTCGTTGCCGGGGATACGTGCGTAATTTGTTCTTTCTTGCTATTTGGGTTAAAATATTATTATTCCATCAAAATATAAATCAAGAACGCATCTTGTGCTTAACAATTAGTGTGTGATTTTTTTGCGAGGGAATCTGGAATCACTGTAGCAGGGAGATAAATATTCAGAGTATTTCATCAAGACCAGAGCAGTAATTGAAGCAAGTGTAGAAAAAAATATTTTCAAGAACTCTCATATTGGCCACGGAACCGCAGCAAAAAGCTAGAATTGGCCGTGGAAGCGTGGTGTTCTTGGCGAATTGTAGCTTCAAAGTTGTCTGGTATATTTCTTATCTTCTTCTTTCTTCTCTGAAAAGTCCAATAACAATTTTTCTGCAGTATTCTTTGCAAAAATTCGCCGGTTAAAAAATTCTTGTTGCGTGTTTGATATTGGTTATTTTTTCATATTGTAATACGGAAAATTAAAGGGCAAAGACCAAATTCAGATTATGTGGGGATTTCATTACCCTTCCTAAGCCCCACAAATCACAAAACTAGTATCCGCATCACCCTTCATTAATTAAAAAATATCTAGACCAAGACTCTAAGGACCGTTGCGCTCAATTAGGACAGAGGAAGGTCGTGGGTAATCTACTGCTTATCCGCATTTTTTTGTAGTGTCTAGACAAGTCTATCTAAGGCAAGTGGTTACTTAATTAGGCCCGCTATATACATAGTGGATACCTCCCACTTATCTGGCACTTACCTGGCCACAAGAGAGATAAAGAGGTACTAGAGAATTTATCCTGCGATTTGTCTTCTAGAAGTCTAAGAGAGGTCTAGTGACTTGACCTAGGTGGCCTTAGATCTAGGGTTGATTGTGCATTTTTGTGATTTGTCTAAATCTGTCTTTTTCAAAACAAACATTTCTTTTAATTTACACATACGCTGTCACTTGCGCTAAACCCGCTTAGTGCATGCTCGACTGGACACGGGATTCTAGTGCCCGTCTTGTCCGCGTTTCTTCTATCGACTCCGAAATCGATATTTCATTATCTTTTTCCTCACCACCCACAACATCCACCGAGATGAACGGTTCTCCATTAAATTTCAATAACACCACTCTGCCACCACCCGCAGGTGCGAAAAATCTACCGCGTATATCTCTCCAAGAGAGATACTATCCTATACGTGGTCCCCTTCCTACTTGTCTTTCAATTCCACCAGCCAATGGGGATAATTTTTAAATCAAACCACAATTTATCAAACTGTTGCCCAAATTTCACGGGCTTGAGTTCAAAGACGCATACGTTTTTATAAACAAATTCGAAAACGTATATGCAATGATTAGCACGTAACAACTTTCTGTGGATGCTGTGCGTTTACGTCTTCTCCCGTTTACTTTGTGCGATCTAGCCGGAAAATGGCTTTATAACACAACCGCACACTCTATTGCCAAATGGGATGAATTTTTTGTAGCATTCCTTAAGAAATTTTATCCCAATCATAAGACCGCCCCCGTTCGAAGCGAGATCAATCAGTTTACCCAACTTCCCAATGAACCATTTTGGAAATGCTTTGAATGGTTTAAGGATCTTATTTTACAATGCCCTCATCACGGAATCAATAGATGGGATCTGTGTCGAATTATATATGAAGGTATTGAACCCGCAACAAAATAGATGCTTGAAACCATGTGTCAATGTCAATTCCTGTCGAAAGACGATGGTGAAGCTTGAAAATACCTGAAAGATCTTGCTGAACACACTTTGCAATGGGAAAGCGTTAGACCACCATCGTCTAGAGAAGGTATCCATTAGCTCGATGTTTCCATTGCCATGAAGGCCGAAATGGCCGCGATACAAAGAAAACTCGATGCTATAGAAAACAAAGTCTTTTCAGCCTCCCTAAACCAGGTGACGCTCCCTAAAACCGTATGTGGATGCTGTTCCGATCCATCACATCTGACGGAAGAATTTCCTTTAAATTCTCCGTTTCAAGGTCAAGAACACACTAATGCTGCTTTTCAGCAGCGACCTGGAAACGATCCTTATTCTTCCACATATAATCAGGGTTGGAGGAATCATCCTAATTTTGCTTGGAACCAACACCAAACTTAAAATACGGTTCCAAACCAAAATAACTATCAATGGGCTCCTCCACAGCAACAGCAACCAACACAGAGTCAGCACCCCTTTCAACCACAAAATTTTCAAAATCCGGCCAACAATTCTGCACCCTATAATAATTCTTTCCAAACGGTCGGTACCGAAAACTCATCTGCACTCGATCTGTTTATTAAATTTTCCATGCAAACATTGGCTGATTTAAAGGCTCTATCCAAACATTAATGCAGAACTCTACCTCCCACGGTGAGAGTATAAAATCGATGGAAGCACAAATTAAATAATTATACGTCGCGTTGAGTGCTAGAGATAAAGAAAAACTTCCATCTCAACCCCTACCGAATCCTGGCTACTCGCAGCATCATAATGTGAGTGCCGTTACTACGTTGAGATTAGGAAGAGTGCTGAATAATCAAGTCGGTGAACAGGATGATAATGAGGAATCAATCAATGATACCCCGGCTTCCACTTCTAACCCTATTTCGTCTTGTCCATCATCTTCTTCCGAGCCTATTCTCCGTTTTCCTCAAGGCTCGAACCCTCCACCCACCTCCTTGAGTCCACCTATAACGATCCCCACTCCAATTCTGGGATCCGTTCCACCCCCACGATCTTCTATGTTGGACCCAGCTCTTATTGATAAAGCTTCTTATCCAAATAGGTTAAGGGGAAATAGACCAAGTCCACAAATGGAGAAGATTGTGGAAATGTTTAAGCAGGTTAACATAAATATCCCTCTCCTAGATGTTATACAACAAGTTCTGGTTTATGCGAAAATACTTAAGGACTTGTGCACTAGGAAGAGAAGAACTCAAGTACCTAAAAAAATTTTCATGACGAGTAATGTAAGCACAGCTTTTACCCAGCAATTACCAAAGAAACGTAAGGACCCTGGCTGTCCTACAATCTCTATTTCTATTGGAGGTAAAAATACCAATCGTGCTCTACTCGATTTATGTGCTAGTGTTAACCTGCTTCCATATTGTGTATGAGCAATTGGGTATCGGAGAGTTAAACCCATCACACTGCACTCTCCAGATGGCAGATCGATCTATCACCCAACCTAGGGGTAAGCTTGAGGATGTGTTGATAAAAGTCGGGGAATTTATATTCACTGTAGACTTCATTGTTCTAGATACACAGCCTGTAGCGAACCAACGGAACCAAATTTCGGTGATTTTAGGTCGACCCTTTTTAGCGACTTCCAACGCTGTAATCAATTGTCGAAACGGCTCTATGAACCTATCCTTCGGGAAGATGTCAATTGAGCTTAACATTTACAAGTTGGGAAGTGAACCCTCCGAACCTTCTGCTCAATTGTGTTTTGTCGAATTAATGGATGTCGACAGCAGCGAATTTGAACAGCTTTACGATACTGATCTAGACTCCCTTAATATGTTATTGTTTGACCCCGCTATTTGTTATACACATACGGACTCATCTATCGAGCTGTCCGGGTCAACATCTAACGCTGATTATGAACCTTTTATGGAGTCTGAATATCATCCCGTTCTTTCCGATGAGATTATTCTTCAGGGTATCGATGAAAGCTTTGAAGAAATTTTCGTTGATGGACTCGCATTTTTAGAAAACACAGGAGTTGTGATGAATCAATCCCAAACCAAAGAAGTTGAACCATCACCCCTACTTCTTAACAATAACGAGAAAACGAGTAATCCATCATTATTATTGTGTCGTTTCTACAAACAGAGACGCAAACCCTTTCCATACCATCACTTATCTCTTCCCCACTTCTTCACGTCGATAGGTGACGTGTTTTTCTACCAGCCAGTGTATTACATTGATAAAATCTTTGAATGGTTGGTATTAACTTTTGGTCTTTGTAAAGTTTTATATTGACCAATAACTTTGCCCCCCTCTTATAATTTTAAAAGTTTAATATTGTTTAAATCAAGTTTAGGGGGGTATATTTTTGGCTCTTGAAAATAAAATCTGTACACAAAATTGTGAGCCAAAAATAAGTTTGGGGGAGATTTTCACGTTCATTTATTCTTGTACCCCATTAATAATTTTTCCTCCTAAGTCTACAGGTTTTTGAGATTTAAAAGATGACAACAGTGAGGACACTGCTGTAAACAAGTTTGGGGGAGGTTTGTGCTTATTTACGCATTACTTTGTATTACACTTTGCATAAGCACAAAAATTTTAAATTTTAAAAAAAATTCTTTTATAATGAAAGATTAGAAAGTGAAAAATTACATTTAAAGATTGGAAAAGTTTAAGAAAATCAAAAAAGTTAGATGTTTTCTTAAACGAAACTAGTAATAAGTAGTTATGAGCCGTTGTCCCAAGGGTCAGTAAGATGAAGGAAGCCACTAATCTGAGGATAAAAATAAGTCTGAAAAATAGTTCCTATTCTGGAAGCCAAACATTTGAACATTGATATCATACTATACGCACTTACACGTCTTGAAACTCGGGATAATAGAGGATACCTTGAAATGCTTTTGTCTAAAATCCAAAATACGAAGAAAATAAAAATGGAAAATAAAAGTATAAAATGGTGAAAAAAATGAACACTAGTTTTGTAATCACCAAGGCAGCATAAAAAATATAGCGAGGGTGCTTCATCACCCAGTGCCTTAGACCAATTGGTTTGGGAGTCACTGCTAAGCCTTAGGTGTTGCAAGACGAGGAATTTGCTAATTACGCCTAATAAGTGAGCACATTTAGTAATCGGTCGGTTAGTACATCAAGAAGTATTAACGGTCGCATGAATAATGTGTGAGCAATTCCATCCAAAATATTCACCGACTAAAAAGTACTGAGGTAGATGGACAAGAGTATGATAGCTTGAATTGAATTATCCGAGTGTAGGGATGTCTTTTACACACGCGTAGGGGTATATGATTGGTATTTGGAGGAAAGGTAGGGATGAAGAATAAAGGCGATATTTTATTGAGGGATAATGTGATTTCTAATATCTTTTCATGACTATTAAGATAAGACTCATGACAACCAAAAAGCTAGTATAGTTGAAAACTCCGATTTTCAAGTTCTTTCTTTTATAATTCTTATTTTGATATGTAACTTTCACAGTCTTTCTTTTATTATAGGATTTTGTGGGTGCAAGCCGCTGAAAAGCCTCTGGAGACAACACACCTCTTACTAGGGACACCTAGAGATTTAAAAGCTTATTGCACGTGCTCAGTGCAATCGTGTTGCCTACGAAAGCGTGCTAGGTAGTTTTTTCTTTTTCTTTCTATTTTTCTCATTCTCTTGAATAAATAAAATTTGCTCGAGACGATCAAAATCAAGTTTGGGGGTATTTGTTCAGTCGAAAATAGTGCACTTTTAACATAACAATTTCCTTACTTTTCTTAATTATCTAAAGGTATTTGATATAAATATAACACATATTAGAAGTTCATCTGAAAAATATCATTTACCATGTGTTATACATTATAATCAACATTATGAAGGAAATTGTATGTTTAATATTTTTACGCATAATATTTTGTATCTCACATTCTTCATTAAGATCTTGTGCAAGATTAGCTCAGGTCAGATATCGGGAATCAGGAATATGCCGCTAATGTCACGCCCTGCTTCCCAAAAGAAGGAGAAGGATGACGTGGCATGGTCCGCAACCTAACTGTATTGAAGGTGGTCTATTTAATACAGTTACGTTAAGCGTATGAATATTTAACATGCAGGATGTGTACCAAAACAAAAATAATAAAAGCGAAAGGCATTTTATTTCCATTAACCAAACTTTATTACATCCCAGAAGAAAGAGTAAAATAAACTAAGTAGTTTAATTACATCGAGAATAAACAAAAGCCCTAAACATGTGGGCAAACGGCAAAAATTAAATCTAGCTAATCTTCCATCGTCCAGTCTGCATAATCTTCATAAGCTGGCTTCACACCTTGATCCTCGCTATAATACTCATTCTTATCTGACGGACATTCCAAAGATAGAGGAAGAAAAGGAAGGTCTGTCGGCGAGTTATACTCGGGTAGGATTGCCTCATCAGGAAATAGAAGTATAAAAATGAACAGGTGTAAATAAGAGTATGATGTATGCATGCAGACATAAAGTAAGGGTGTAAATGTTTGAAATGCACAAACTTAAGACGTTTAGAAGAGAGGTATATATGAGCATGAGTATGTTGTAAGCCATGTGTAGGAAGTATAGGTGAAGGTAAAAGTTCGTATTAGTTTGTTAAATAAGGGTCCGGATACTCGCAATTATTCCGTTGTAGCCACGGAACAACAACTGGGGAAGTGAAATGTACCGTTTCACTTCTCGGGATCATGATCGAGTAGTAGGGGAATCCGAGTTCCGAATTATCCTTGCCTAATCAAACTACCCATCCCCGTGATTCAGTATAAAGGTTCGGATGAATTAGAGTTAGTGTGTATACTTGTAGGCATGGAATTTCCACATTGTATAGTCGCCCATATATTGGACTGTTCACCCGGAATATCGGGATCTTCATATTTGTATAGTCGCCCATATATTGGACTGTTCACCCGGAATATCGGGATCTTCATATTTGTATAATCGCCCATATATTGGACTGTTCACCCTGCCTACAGGGATCTTCATAAAGTATTCCATACCTAGGTCCGCGCATTCTAACCCTAACCGTATCATGTTTTGTATATGTCATGTTGTCATAAACTGGAAATTTTAGAAAGTGTATTGATCTCGTTTAATATGGCCTTCCACAACCACTCATTTTATTTTCTAGGGTTCGTAAAGTACTTCATCTCATCTTAGGAAAAACTTGGTTAAAAAGAAATGATAGTGTTTAATTATCTTTTATTACTTCTAACAAAAACCATGATATTTGAGATATTTATTATTTTGGAAAAGCATAATGCTTTCCAGAAAATATCCTTTCCATAAAAGATTGCGGTGTTTATTTGAAAATATTTTGCAAGAGGTTTTTATTTGAAAATCTAGTTGCTCCTAATGTTCCAAAAGGACAAGTTATGAGGTCCTCAAATCGCCTCTTAACCACCAATTGTGGCCAGGTAAGCACAAGTAAGGAAAGGAGGGATCCGCTCACGAATCACCGTGAGATGGGCCTTTTAAAATTACCTTTCCCACTTGTCTAGCCTACGCACCACAAAATCTGGTTTAGATAAACGACCGATACCTACAACCTTTCCTTTATCCTAAATTGGTGTTATTTTAAAATTACCTTTTAAAGGATACTAAATATTCCTTTTGAAAAGATATCGTTATTTAAATTTAATATTTTCTTCTTCAAAATGGTTGGAGGGGTTTAAAAATATTTGTAAGTAAAATATACGTATGCTGTATCTAAAATATTTATTTCACATATCTTTATTTCTTATGGTTATTTAAACAAATATAATATTTTAATTAAACGAGGGTATCTTATGGAAATAACCTATTTCGAGATCATTTTTATAGTATGGGTATGTCAGAGGTGAAATGATAATTCATGGGTTATGACATTAAGTAGATCAGATTCCATGTATTATGGGTGTGCAATATATTTTTGTGTACAGAGGAAATTAAACACCGTTTTAAAATATAGGTTAACATTATCATTATTAAGGGTACAAGGAATAGGTATGCACAAATATTATAACAACATTTTAAATAGGGGGGTTGGAACTAGGTTATTGAGAAAGAAGAAGGTGACAGGAAAAGAGGAGGGAGGCGGATCCTACATTTTGTTTGAGTCGGATGCCGAAGGGTTGAAAACGTAGGCTCGTACTAAATCCTCAATAGCTCCACGCCTCGATTTTTCTCAGCGATTGGGTGGAACCGTAGCGTCGTCGTCGTCGATACGAAGGCGCTGGTATTTTTTTCAGAATTTTTGGAGTTCGGTGATGTGAGAAATTTAGATTTGAATGTGTCTATTTATAGGGTTCAAAAGGTAACAAGAAAATCCAAAAATTCTGTCAAATAGCACGAAAAATCATGCCGACCCATGATTGCGAATCATTCTGCCATGATTGCGCCCGCCGCCCCCTCTCCTCAGCCGTTGGATCAAGATCCAACGGCCAAGATCGCGCCGCCGCCGTGCCACGCGTCACGCGTGAGGAGACCACGCGTTTTCGCGTGGCCCCATCACGTGGGTGCATCGGTGTGATCTGGACCGTTGGATCTTGGATCTAACGGTCCAGATCAAAGGGATTTATAATTTTATTATTATTATTTTTTATATATAAAATATATTCTGTTTATTATTTTAAAAATCGAATTTGGTTTAAGAAAATTTGTTAAAAATAGTAAAAAACACAGGAAAATTATGGAAAATTTTCAGAAAATATATTTTGTTATTATCTTTAGTATAAAAATAATTTTGGGCTAAAAAAATAATATATCCATTTCTAAATTGTTAACTAGTTATTATAATTATATAATATCTAGTTTATCTTAAAAATATTTTTAATTACGAATTAATTACTTTAATTGATAATAAAAATATGTAGATTATTTTAAGGCATTATAAAAAAAATTTAAAACATCTTAAGCCTATAAAAACAATAAGTAGATTTTAGAAAATTCCTTTAATCATATTCAATGCTTTGAAAATTATTAACATTACTTTAAAAATTATTATTCTATAAAAGAAACACGTAAATAATTATTTGATAGTAGAAACTTAAATAAAATATATTTTATTAGGTATTAGAAATACGGTCGTTACAATCTACCCTCCTTAAAATAATTTCGTCCTCGAAATTTCAGAAGGTAGGTCAGGAAAAGAAAAAAAAGAAAGAAAAAAAATCACCAAGAAGGGTTTATCGTGGTTGAAAATTTTGGGGTGCCGCTCTCTCATCCCGTTTCCTTGCTTCCGTGTATGTCTGCCTAGTAATTCTTTCTTCATATAGCGCTAGCCAGCTGGATTGTCTTGTCACTCAAGGTTTCATCCTTCTAGTATTCCGACCGGTTGCTGCTCGTAGGTTATGCTAACCTTTTCGTGATCTCGGAATGATTAATGTATGACTAGGGTTGCCAGCATACCCTCTTAGCTGTGAGATATAAAATTATTATGCACGCCCTCCATAGAAAATAGCAAAGCTAGTCTATACACAAACCCACCGTCTCATTCCAAGATGTTAAACGGCCGATGAGTCGTGGGCTGAGCTTTCCTCGCTCACTGCATTGTATCACCATCTCCACTTTTTTTTTCTACAATCATGTCAATCTTAAAATTTCTCCATCTTCAGGGTCATCCCAATCGATCAGCACTTCTCCTATATAAAACTTGACCCCTCTCATCCGCTTCATGTGTTTCAACCATCCGTGTTCCCATGTTCTCCTTAGAGTAGTGTTTCTATATCTTCAAGATGAAAATTACCATCGCCAGTTCTAAATCTGAACATGATAGTTGCGTCCACAAGTCGTTAGTTGTCTTGACGCATATGCGACTATATCGCCGTGCTGATACAGTACATCACCAAGTCCCTTCTCCGAAAATCGTTGTTAATGCTTAAGGCTTCTGGGTTTGCTAAGAATTGCAAGAATGGTTGTGATAGTTACGATCTACCCTCCTTAGTATAATTTCATATTTGAAATTTTCAAAGGAGTAGTCACTACTAGACACGGAAATCAGTAACGCTATCAGGAATCCTCTTTGCTGCATGTGTCGCTCCCGCAAGTTGGTGTATCACTTGATGCATGGAAAGTCTCTGAAGGGTTTAGGTACAAGGAATCGGAAAATGTAAAATCAGTAGTTGCTTCCAGATAGAAGAGTTTGGAAGTTGAAGGGAGGTTGTGAATTGATGGAAAACTTGCGAGATATAACATAAAGGCAACTAGTCGAAATTACGAAAACTAGAAGAATTATAATGAGTGCAACTAAGATTTGCATCGAAGGATGGTTAAACATGGTATCAAAGAAAGGTTGAAAAAGAAAAGAGTACCTCTGCTGTCTTGCCACGTGGCATCAGCCTTCTCGGCCGTCATGGTGAAGGTCTGACGTTTGGGTCCATCCCTTTGCGCTTGCTGAAAAACACACTCCTGTGATGGCAAGAGTGGTCTTTTTGGTGTTGCCCCTTGACCGGTTGGTTGAGTGGCGGAAGGTGGCTGGTTTCCCTGTCGTGGTGCCACAAGTTAGCCGGCTTGTTGACGGGGCTTGATTGTCTCCCTCTCTGAGGACACTCCCCAATGGCATGATCCGGAGACCCACAGACTATGCAAAGTTTGTTCAAAATGTGACAGTCTCTCATGTAGTGTCCGGTCCTACCACAATGGTTGCATACAATGGCTGGTTTTCCGAAAATAGTTGGTCCTGCTGGTCTCTTAGGTTTTTGTCTCCCGTTGAATCTGAAAGATGATCCCTCAAGAATTTGATTGGCTGGTCGTTTAATGCCAGACAAACGGTCATCCTTCTTTATGCGTCTCTGAAGGTCTTCAAAGTTTCGTGTCGCCTCTAAGATTTCATCATAAGTTGATAAGGTAGCAGAAGACATGGAGGACTGCATCTTCAGGTCCAATCCTTGTCGGAATCTCATAGCATAAAGTTCTGGGGTTGCCACCAGATGATGCGCGAACCGACTTAACCTTGCGAACTCCGAAGCATACTCGTCCACTGACTTATCCCACATGCTCCCTTGTTGGAACTGTATAAACTCCCATTCTATTTTTAAGTGTGCCATGACTGGAAAATACCGGGTATCAAAACGCTGTTTGAACCTTTCCCAGTCAATGGGCTCCTTCGATCTACTTTCCTCTGCCTCCTACCATATCCTGGCATTATCCGTAAGTTTTAGCTTAGTGATCTTCACCCACGCGTCCTTCAGAATTTGAGCGGCGCTGAGATCATTGACTGTTCTCTTGAGCCATTCCTCAACTTCTAAAGGAGTTTCCTTCCGCGAAAAAGTATTAGGGTGGAGTGATCTGAACTGTTTCACTCCTGCCGAACCTTGAGGAACTGGGGTTAGTGCCTTACTTAAAATCTCTGCTTGTTGCTTCCTACTTTCTCGTAGCTCCTGATGAAGGGCAGTTTGTCTGCTGCTGCTGTTGCTCCAATAGTCCTTGCATCATTTGTAGCATAGCTGCTTGCTGAGCAGTGGCTTCATTGACTCCATTTCCCCTTCGGTTGCGGTGATGGTGTCTTCCAGCCATTGATGATCTGAATCAGAATAGGTTAGGCTACAATCAGGCTGAGGGATGAGACAGGATAATAACTTGCATGGAAGAACAACAATTAATGCAAGAGAGAGACTAATAAGAAGAGCAAGAAACACAAGAGAGATTTTTGCTCGAAACTAAGATTTTATTATCCAACTTCAATATGGAGAGTACAACCGGAAGTAAGGACATGCCCCTACTATTTTTACACCGTTTTATTCGGCCAAAGAAAAGGAATAAGACTTATTAGTCTCGATTATGGGAGTCCAACAAGTGGTGATAGGTCCTTGCACTAAGAAAGGTACGGCCATTCCCATGGTGCCTTGTGGGGACAACTGCCTGAGTTTCTTCGGTCTCGAGTTCCTCTTCACTCGAAACTTCGTCCTTCGACTCATCCCTGGCAGGAGCCTCGTTCTCTGATTCCACCTCTATAGGGTTTTGTTCTTTTGCAGGGGCCTCCTCATCAGAATCATATTCTATAGGATTCTCTCCCGCCGCAGTAGCCTCTTTTTCTGGCCCCTCCTCTATATGCTCCTCTTCTATTGGATCTTCTTCTTCACCTTCGGAGTCATTGGCCATCATAGGCTCCGGAGTTGCAGCATCGACTTCTTCGTCTTCCGAGTCGCTGTCGGAAATGACCGTCTGAGAGTCTACGACTTTGTTGTCTGAATCTCCAGATGTAGCTTCAAAAGTAATATCGGACATGTCATTCTCGTTGAAAAGATTTGCCATGACTAGAAGGAAAGGTCATGGTCAGGGTACAGAATGTCAAGGAAGGGACAAGGGACATAGGAAAACTATGATATCGGTATAGATGGATGAGATTCACAAATATAATAAGTCAGTTAACGGTTTCATTTTAGTACACAAGAGGACCTGCATGGGCCATCACAAAAACCTGTCACACCCCGTTTCCCAAAAGAAAGAGAAGGATGACGCGGCATGGTCCGCAACCTAACTGTACTGAAGGTGGTCTATTCAATACAGTTACGTTAAGCGTATGAATATTTAACATGCAGGATGTGTACCAAAACAAAAATAATAAAAGCGAAAGGCATTTTATTTCCATTAACCAAACTTTATTACATCCCAGAAGAAAGAGTAAAATAAACTAAGTAGTTTAATTACATCGAGAATAAACAAAAGCCCTAAACATGTGGGCAAACGGCAAAAATTAAATCTAGCTAATCTTCCATCGTCCAGTCTGCATAATCTTCATAAGCTAGCTTCACACCTTGATCCTCACCATAATACTCATTCTTATCTGACGGACATTCCAAAGATAGAGGAAGAAAAGGAAGGTCCGTCAGCGAGTTATACTCGGGTAGGATTGCCTCATCAGGAAATAGAAGTATAAAAATGAACAGGTGTATATAAGAGTATAATGTATGCATGCAGACATAAAGTAAGGGTGTAAATGTTTGAAATGCACAAACTTAAGACGTTTTGAAGAGAGGTATATATGAGCATGAGTATGTTGTAAGTCATGTGTAGGAAGTATAGGTGAAGGTAAAAGTTCGTATTAGTTTGTTAAACAAGGGTCCGGATACTCGCGATTATTCCGTTGTGGCCATGGAACAACAACTGGGGAAGTGAAATGTACCGTTTCACTTCCCGGGATCATGATCGAGTAGCAGGGGAATCCGAGTTCCGAATTATCCTTGCCTAATCAAACTACCCATCCCCGTGATTCAGTATAAAGGTTCGGATGAATTAGAGTTAGTGCGTATACTTCTAGGCATGGAATTTCCACATTGTATAGTCGCCCATATATTGGACCGTTCATCCGGAATATCGGGATCTTCATATTTGTATAGTCGCCTATATATTGGACTGTTCATCCGGAATATCAGGATCTTCATATTTGTATAGTCTCCCATATATTGGACTGTTCACCCTGCCTGCAGGGATCTTCATAAAGTATTCCATAGCTAGGTCCGCGCATTCTAACCCTAACCGTATCATGTTTTGTATATGTCATGTTGTCATAAACTAGAAATTTTAAAAAGTGTATTGATCTCGTTTAATATGACCTTCCACAACCACTCGTTTTATTTTCTAGGGTTCGTAAAGTACTTCGTCTCATCTTAGGGAAAACTTAGTTAAAAAGAAATGATAGTGTTTAATTATCTTTTATTACTTCTAACAAAAACCATGATATTTGAGATATTTATTATTTTGGAAAAGCATAATGCTTTACAGAAAATATCCTTTCGATAAAAGGTTGTGGTGTTTATTTGAAAATCTTTTGCAAGAGGTTTTTATTTGAAAATCTAGTTGCTCCTAATGTTTCAAAAGGACAAGTTATGAGGTCCTCAAATTGCCTCTTCACCGCCAATTGTGGCCAGGTAAGCACAAGTAAGGAAAGGAGGGATCCGCTCACGAATCACAGTGAGATGGGCCTTTTAAAATTACATTTCCCACTTGTCTAGCCTACGCACTCCAAATCTGGTTTAGATAAACGACCGATACCTACAACCTTTCCGTTGTCCTAAATTGGTGTTATTTTAAAATTACCTTTTAAAGGATACTAAATATTCCTTTTGAAAAGATATCGTTATTTAAATTTAATATCTTCTTCTTCAAAAGGTTGGAGGGGCTTAAAAATATTTGTAAGTAAAATATACGTATGCTGTATGTAAAATATTTATTTCACATATCTTTATTTCTTATGGTTATTTAAACAAATATAATATTTTAATTAAACGAGGGTATCTTGTGGAAGTAACCTATTTCGAGATCATTTTTATAGCATGGGTATGTCAGAGGTGAAATGACAATTCATGGATTATGACATTAAGTAGATCAGATTCCAGGTATTATGGGTGTGCAATATATTTTTGTGTACAGAGGAAATTAAACACCGTTTTAAAATATGGGTTAACATTATCATTATTGAGGGTACAAGGAATAGGTATGCATAAATATTATAGCAACATTTTAAATAGGGGGTTGGAACTAGGTTATTGAGAAAGAAGAAGGTGACAGGAAAAGAGAAGGGAGGCGGATCCTACCTTTTGTTTGAGTCGGATGCCGAAGGGTTGAAAACGTAGGCTCGTACTAAATTCTCAATAGCTCCGTGCCTCGATTTTTCCTTGACCATTGGATGGAACCGTAGCGTCGGCATCGTCGATATGAAGGCGCTGGTATTTTTTTCAGAATTTTTGGAGTTCGGTGGTGTGAGAAATTTAGATTTGAAGGTGTCTATTTATAGGGTTCAAAAGGTAACAAGAAAATCCAAAAATTCTGTCAAATCGCACGGAAAATCATGCCGGCCCATGATTGCGAATCATTCTACCATGATTGCGCCCACCGCCTCCTCTCCTCAGCCGTTGGATCAAGATCCAACGGCCGAGATCGCGCCGCCGCGCCACGCGTCACGCGTGAGGAGACCACGCGTTTTCGCGTGGTCCCCACCATGTGGGTGCGTCGGTGTGATCTGGACCGTTGGATATTAGATCCAATGGTCCAGATCAAAGGGATTTATAATTTTATTATTATTATTTTTATATATAAAATATATTCTGTTTATTATTTTAAAAATCGAATTTGGTTTAAAAAAATTTGTTAAAAATAGTTAAAAACACGGGAAAATTATGGAAAATTTTCAGAAAATATATTTTGTTATTATCTTTAGTATAAAAATAATTTTGGGCTAAAAACAAATAATATATCTATTTCTAAATTGTTAGCTAGTTATTATAATTATATAATATCTAGTTTATCTTAAAAATATTTTTAATTACGAATTAATTACTTTAATTGATAATAAAAATATGTAGATTATTTTAAGGCATTATAAAATTTTATTAAAACATCTTAAGCCTATAAAAACAATAACTAGATTCTAGAAAATTCCTTTAATCATATTCAATGCTTTGAAAATTATTAACATTACTTTAAAAATTATTATTCTATAAAAGAAACACGTAAATAATTATTTGATAGTAGAAATTTAAATAAAATATATTTTATTAGGTATTAGAAAACACGGTCGTTACAGATAAAATACAAGAAAGTCGAAGAATCAAATACTGGCAGAAATTCAGAAGAGATAAGAAGATTCCAGATATCACATAAAGACCCAGAGATCAACAGAATAATACCACAGATGTTTGAAGCAACGAGCTCACCAATCGGCCGCGGAACCGCGGCCGAGTTAGGCCGAATCGCCGCTGATCCGAGGCCGATTCAGGGACTTGGGGTTCAGGAGTTCTCTGAAAGCTTCTTTGTAACAACCTAGCTTGTTGAGGAAGCTTTTTTGTAACAACCTATCTTGTTAGGAAAGTTTCTTTGTAATAACCTAACTTGTTCTAGAAGTTTCTTTGTAACAACCTAGCTTATTAGAAAAGCTTCTTTGTAAGAACCTAGCCTATTCTAGAATCTTCTTTATAACAATCTAGCTTGTTGAGGACGTTTCTTTGTAATAACCTAACTTGTTCTAGAAGTTTCTTTGTAACAACCTAGCTTGTTGAGGGCGCTTCTTTGTAACAACTTAGCTTGTTCTAGAAACTTCTTTCTAACAACCTAGCTTGTTAGGAAAACTTTTTTGTAACAACCTAGCTTATTCTAGAAGCATTTTTATAACAATCTAGCTTGTTAGGAAAGTTTCTTTATAACAACCTAGTTTGTTCTAGAAGGTTCTTTGTAACAACCAAGCTTGTTGGGGAATCTTGATTAGGGGCTATAAAAAGGACCTAAAGCTACATTGAAAAGGGTTCCCAATTAGTTCCCAATTTGGTCCGGATTTTCATCCAATTCAATACAAATCCAAGAACAATATCAAATCCAAGATCCAAGATCAAGAATCATTGAGAAATTCATCGAGCGATATCATTCAAGATTCCTTTATACAAAGTTGATCATCATCAACGAGCAGGCGATCCACGACAGGTCCAAGACTCACGGTGATCGAGCGACGTGAAGATCGATGGAAAAATTACCTCTTTAAGGGAGTGATTGAGAGAAATTCTTCTTGTAATCTCGGATTGAAGAAGTTGTAATTTGAAGTTGAATAATAAAGGTGATAATTAGTTTCAATTTCGCTTTCTTTAAATTTCCGCATTATAAGTTCTTTTTCTAATCTTTCTTCGATTTTCATGATGCGCGAGTAAATCTCCGCTTAATAGGATTCGTAGGATTAAGGTAGATCGATGGATGATAAAATTCTATACTTATTTTAAATCTTATAAAGTTTACAAACCTTCACAAAAGAATCGTTAACATCCTTATCGAGCACGATATCAAATTCTTGTTTTTCTTGACCATGATGTGAGATAAAATTGACGATCTTTTTGTGAAGGGCTAGATAATGAATGGGATGAATGAAAGAACAAGGGATTATAGTGAAGAAACCCTAGTTTCTTCCAAAAAAACCCTAATCCGCATTTATCGCCATCAATCTGGTGTTAAACTGTCAATAGATAAGATGAGTCACCTTTATTCGTCATCCATGGCTACTAAATCCGATCGAATTCTATAAGCCTTCTTCATATTTTCTTGATAATTAGATCTTGACATTTTCTTGATTTTCTTTCTTGAAAACAATTTCTTGATTTTCTTGAAACTATTACTTCAACTAAATCTTAAACAATTTTCTTGATTTTCTTTACTATTTCTTTCAACCGATCTAAAGCAAAAAAATGATAAAATTCCATGAATTCTAGAGGACGACCCGTACTTACTAAATGTCTAGCTACATGCGACACCGTTATTGATTGCGGTTACTACTACTACTTTTATTTGATCAATCACCACCGATCTAGTTATTAGCTATGGTTTAGTTTTTTTTTCTAGTTTTGAACTTATTGAAATTATCGTTGTGAGCCAATGAGGGACAACTATCAGTTATTATTTCTTCATTTCTTTGGATCGCATTGTTTCCGCTATTGTTTCATATTATTATTTATTGTGCCTATTGGACATGGTTAGATATAGAAATTTCATTTTGTGCTTGATTATTACATGAAAGCCTTAATGCGACTATGAAGGGATGTTTCCTTACCGTAGGTAGCATGATTGGTTTTGTTACTGTAATATTTTGGAAAATTATAAATATTAATTTATAATTTGAAATATAAAATAAGGAGTTTATAAAAGTGATATCACATACCACTTTTGGTACAGGAATTATATCCATAAAAATGTAATTATTTTGATAAATATGAATAAAATATGTGATATCATAAAAATGATATTTTATTATTTCAATATGATATAGTATTTTACATTAAGATAATGATAATTAAGTGATAGATGGATCATTTCATATCTTTTATTTTTACATGAATTTAAATGGTAACATGAGAGGTTTTATTTTTGTTGAGATTCTTTTAAATGGTTGTTATATCTTAACCTAAATCTAAACCCTCATATACAACACATCTCACCCTTGTTCATATCCCTCTGCCTCCTCCTTCTTCTCTTTACACCTCCTCCTTCCTCCATGCCACCTCCATCTCTCAACCTCCACCTCATGCTTTCTCTACACTACACAACATAGTGATCTTTTTAGCCTCCTCAGCCTGAACACAACACATTCTTCAGCTCCCAAACTAAAATTCCTAAGTGTTCATCAATTCAAATGAAGGAAACCTTAATTCCTTCATCAAATTGTGCATACCATCGACCTAGAAGCCACTATAACCCCTAGATGAGTCCACAAGCACTTCATGAGATGGTGTTCCATTGTACACAATCTCCATAGGTATATCTTCCTCTCTCTTCACTTAATCATTTCTGTTTAATATCAGTTTATATGTGCAGTATAGAAAAATTGTTAATTTTGTGATATTTAGCCTCCTGTAAATGAATCTGGAACCAATAAATGTAACCACTAGAAAAATTAGCAATACCATAAGCATAATGAGACAACTAGGAGACTTTACATAAAGCACGAGCCCCTAACTCCATACCCGACCCGGCGAGAACCCACTTTTGGCCGAGGTCGCCGGCCCTTTGAAGGTAATTGATGTTGGATTTTGTTCTGTAGGTTTATTTTGGTATTTTATAAGTTTCTGTATTGTTTGATTAGTTCCAATAATTACACAGTAAAATCTAAGGATGTTTTAGTAAAGGTCTTATCAAATTTTAGATATTACGATACGTGTTTTCATATTTTGATCTGCAACTGAACCGTTAAACGTTTGTACGTTAACAACAGGATTGTATTGTCGTTTTGGGTTAAGTACACTATAGGTTCTGACTTATGGATGCCTATCTCGTTGTTTTGAGTTTTGATATGATTTTTACGTCGATATGATATAACTACGATTATAGGTACGATTGCGAAGGTTTCGAGACGGAGTTGACGAACATAGCAGCGTGGATTTCAGCAAGCTTATCAAGTTGGTGAGTAGATTTACATCTACGGGGGAAGTCGGGTGGATGGCGTATTGCACCCCCGAAACCTTATATATATATATATATGATACTATAATATATAGTTAGTCCCTTTGTGTTAATTAAGTTTATGATATTAGAATGATGTTGTATTTAGTAAGTTTTCCATGTGCATATAGTATATTCATGGGTTGGTATAGTCGTGTGAGGGATCATACCATATTTGAGATAATGTGGGTTTTGTACGAAGAATCGTACCGTACTTGAAATGACTAGATTAGTATGCCGAATAACGGTCAAGTTTCCTTAAGACTCGTAGCCTTATATTTTATTCCGTGTTAGCATGTAATACTTGAATGAGCTATATTCTTTTAAAAATTAACGATTCGTTCCCCTTTTAAAATGATAAAAGACAAGGATGCGATACCAATTTCCAAAACGAATATTTTAACCTAAAACAGCTTCCTTATTTCAAAACCAATGTTTCGTTTCATTTCCAAAGATAATGGTATAGCTCATAGCAAGTAATTACAATAGTTACGCTTATATTACTTTATATGTTAGCGTTATATTATCGATGTTATACGTTTCTGTGATACGAACACTCTGATAGAACACTGCACAATTACCAATGAGTATTATGTTGCACGAGCACATACGTATATGTCACACCACACCTCATTGGTACTGCCATGTCACTATAGAACCGTTATATTATGTAATACGTATATAGATGTTGATATGAGTAGGCTTTTACACCTTTAGAACACTTGCACAAATACTAATAATTTCCATGCTGCACGAGCACATACGCATATGCTACACTACACATCATTAGTATTGCCATAACACGGTAGAATTGATACGTTTATTTGCGTGTATGACTTATGTACGCACTTTACCTTATTATCTGTTAAACATTGCGAATACCAGTACTATGGATGTTTATATTTGATTTTATGAGTTTTCTGGATGTTTTACTTTTGATGATATATATCAGTGGTATGGGACGCTGTTATATATGTATATATATAATATATCATCAGAATAATCTATGCAAGTATTCTCATTCTTTACTTGATACTTTTGGATATGATGAGTTGATGTCCACCATGAGTTTGATATTTTATGATGGTTTTATTCCGAACCGAGTGGGGGAGCTATACGGTTTCGGACGTGTTCTTATCCAGACTGAGTGGGGGAGCTATACAGTCGGATACATGGTGGACCCAGGTCAAGACCGATGGACAGGAAAGCCGCATTATAGGCGGGGAGCCTAGCGAGGATACTCGATACTGGAGATAGAAATGAGCACGGCGGATATCCAGGGGATACCGACCGGGCCAGGGATATCGGGTGGCAATCATCTGTTGAGATGGTATCAACGGTATCTGCATTTGCGTGTCGGTGATAGACACGAGAGATTTGAGGATTTATGTGTCGATGATGGACACGAGAGATTTCTGATTTCGGGTGTCGATGCTGGACATCCATACATATATATTGATAGGTTGTTATCATGAGATATACACTAGATTATGGTTATTGTAGCCAACCATGACTGATCCGGGGGACAGTACCTGTATATATTTGTACGGGCATTCATACACAAAAAGGAATGTAAAAACGAGCTATAGACTCATTATTTTGAAATGTATGATATGACACTGGGATCTTTAAATGGTAAAGCTCTTAACATTTTCCACCAAAAATAGCAGGACGTATATCCTAAGTAAAGATATTTATTATATTTCATACTATCACGTTTGCTTTAATACCGTGACATATCTATTTCGCGGCTATTTTTAAAGAAGAGGTTTATATATATATATATATATATATATATATATATATATATATATATATATATATATATTCGGTTACATTGGGTTTATACCTAGATACAGGTCATTTACATTGATATATTCTACTTGGGATTGCATGATAGTTAGTGTTGCATTATGATACATACACATATCATATTATATTAGTACAGATTATGGTAGTACTATACTTATGACCTAGGTATCGTCGTGCATTTCAATTTCTACCTTTAGATGTACTTTTAATCACTGAGTTGGCAACTCATCCCCATTGTGCCACAGTTTCTTGCAGGTTTTACCGCTTGGATTATCAGCGGCTTGGACACACATTCCTTTCGGTGATTGATTGGTAAGTGGGTTACTGTTGTATCGTACTCACACTTGATTATTCATATATTCTTGTATATAGTGAAAACTCCATCAACTTAGAAATGGTATATTATGGACTTAGAAGCGAGACTTAGAGTTGTGTGTTGTGGGCGTCGTACTCATTGGAGTCGATCTGTTTATATTATTGTTTTTGTTTCACTTTCTTTTCTTCGCCATTGTGCGTCGTGTATTATTTGTTTGGTTGCTCCGCCGTTTGAGGCGTGGAACCTAGCTCCCGTTGGGATACTATTTATATTTTGATGTTGTAGCGGGTTTATTCAAATTACAACGGAGGTGCTGTCGAATTTCAAAACATCATAGATGCTTTTCAAACATACTTAGTTAAACTTAAATGTTTAGTTTAAAATGATTCCATCTGATGATTATTAAAAACTTCACCTCCAATGTTTTCAAAAGAAAAAGGTTTAGATTCCGGGTTTCGGCTTACTTGGACCGCGTCGATATCTTTAGATGTCACGTGATTTAAGTGCCAGTCACGTGCCACATTTGGGTCATGACAGTTAAGTCCCTATTTTTTAAGTATTTTAGGAAACGGGGCATGAAACCTGACCAATATTATAATATTCCTGACATGCCAATTATTGTTTGTACACGCGTATTCATGATTGATGGCATGTATCGTTACTACCCTATTATTGATTGTTCACATGAAATCATGATATTGATAATGCCTTGTATTGTTATCACGTCTAACCACTTATATTGTGATGTTTACCTAGATGCCAACGATCTATGATATTGATTGATTGACCTCATTGCATTGATTGACACGATCTGTACAAGTATTGATCGTTCCTGTATGGGATTAAGTAACATATTATTGATACTTGACGTAAACCTAAAACCTGGGGAAATGGGGAAATCAAGAATGGAACTGAATTGTAACTCAAGCGTTATTGATCGCTAAAGACTGATCATTCGATACGTTCGATACGAGCTACGGGCTCCAGAATGATGCCGCCGCCATCATTCGTCCATATTGAAATTGTTTTACTGTCTAGCGGCACGTCTCGGATTCATCCCCGAAAGTCATGAGACCGTGGTCCCGGACACGCATGCAATACTATTGAGTTACGATGAGGATTGCATTGATTAGTTTCAAATACCTATAGGATAGATAACTTAGCAATATGAACCCATAGGATATACATGATATGATTGCTCTATTCCACCCTGCTTGATAAATTACTTGCTATTTATATTGACGTTGATTCATGTATGATGATATAATGTATCCCATCCGGTTATATCATTATTATAATATTATTTATGAGGATCTGACGTCTGGGTTTTGTATGGCCTAGATCATTCGACATTAGCACAGGAGGATCGTGGGTATTTCGAGAAGATCACTAAGCAGTGAGGCGTGGTTTACTTATCTAGTTATTTATGGTTTAGACTTATTTCCGTATAGAACTTTTATTGGATTTCCTTTGTGAGCCCACAAGGAACAAGTACCGTCATTGTTCGTTTAGTCATTCTTAGATCATTGAGACTTGATATTTCTTTCTTGCTTCTCCTATTGACTATTGATTCTATCGATTCTATTATTATTTTATTGTGGCTATTAGACATGTGATAGTTAGATATATTTTATATTGTATTTGATCACTGCATGACAGCCTTAATGTGACTATGGAAGGATATATTCTTACCGTATGTAGCATGGCTAGCCAAGTCATGTCCCGTATTTTAGTGTATTTTTAGGAAGCGGGGCATGTCCAATGGTTATAACAAATCTTTAAGATGGCGAGCAGTAACAACATCAACGGCGGCGGCTCCTTCTCTCTTCCCATCTAGCAGTAGCATAATCACCTCATCTTCTTAAGCACTGTGAAGAACCTTGGATCTCCACTAGTTATCTTTTTCACTAAGAGAGAAGATTGATTCTGTCACAACCCAGAAATGGCACGTGACCGGCACTTGAATCACATGAAGTTTATAAGACCCCACCGTAACCCCAGTAAGCCGAAAACCCAGAAATCTAAACCGTTTTAGTAAAATGGCGAAGGTAGAGTTTTGAAAAGGAGGGTATAAATGAAATCAAGTTCTCTTTTTAAAGTATATATAAAGTTCGTTTGAAATGCGGGTGAATTATATACTATAATTGAAAACGTTTTCGTCATTCGAAATTTGGACAGTACCTCCTTTGTAAATTTTAATCTAAAAACCAGTACATAACAAGTATAATATAGGCATCCCCAAGCGGGAGCTAGCTCTTCACCGATTGGCGGAATCACAACCACGCAATATGAAAAATACGACGCTCAAGACAAAGATCAATCACAGAAAGAAAATAAAGAAACCAAAATATAATCAAATCCAATATAAGAATATACATGTCTCGACTCTAAATCCAAAGAATATACAACGGGTATCTAATTCTACCAAATATGCATAGTCTGGTTGATGGAGCTTTTAACTAGATGCAAAGAAATATAAAAGTATACAAGGTTGGTTACGCTCTGAACTGAACCCACCTACCCAAGCAATCACCCGAAAGAAACTGTGTGCCAGCAAGCCGCTACTGATCCGAGCGATCAATTCTGCAAGAAAACTGTGGTACAACGGGGGTGAGTTGCTAACTCGTGAGTAGAAGACATCATCAGGTAGAAATCGAATGTATGATGATCTCTTAGGTCATACAGTAATATAATAATATAATGTCGTATGGTAACGAGAGTGATCATGTATACATAAGTATAATAATAATAATGTCGTGCCTATGTTAATATATGATACCAAGTCATTTATGTCATTTATATATATGTATATAAGTGTATCATCCAATGTGTGTCCATCAACAACGCGTCAAATCATCATAAAACCTGAGTGCCCAGCATCGACACTCAAAATCATCACAAAACCCGTGCCTAGTATCGACACGTAAATTCTCATATCTCAAGCACCATCTCATCAGATGGGGCCTCATATCTATCTATCTCATATCATTTCGGTCGATAGATATCCGCCGAGTCCAGTATTGTCACCGGTAGGCAGTGCTCTTCTGCCAGGCTTAACGCCTTTCTATATGATCTTCTTGCCATCGGGATACCGTACCAGGTCCATCATGTATCCGCAGACGGTGACTCCTCACTCCTCGAATTTGGTAATCATTATAGCTCAGCACCGAGAAATCTCATGGTGGACGTCGAAATATCATATCAAGAGAAATCGCGTTTTTAAAACAATCATAAGTTTTAAAATAATGTTTGTGGTTTCTCAAATCCAGAAATTTCATGAAAACATAATCTCATAAAAACATGGCAGTAATGAAATACTATGCACAGGCACAGAACAATACTGTAATGCATAGCAAGTGTGATCATATGAGCGTGTCGTGTAACAAGGTAAAGAAAGTGCAATATCTACAATAATATGTGGTACTATGTGCTAATCAATAACTAAAATGCTAACAGGTTATAAGGTGGTACAATGACATAGCGATTTCTAATGTATACGTGGCATGGCAATTACCGATGATGTGTGTGTGAGCCGGTAAGTAGGTGTACGTGCAACATGTGCATCATCGGTAATGGTGCATGTGTCCTATCAGACGGGATCATATATAACGATAAGGGTGTGAACACAGTATATATATCGTAAATGAATATAATGCGAGCGTATGCTGAAATAAGAAAATCGTAAACGCAAACAATATAAAAATATGAAACTACGTATGAGCCATACAGTTATAGTTTGGAATAGTACGAATCATTGTTTTTGAAAATAGGGGGCTACGATATTTTTGAAAAAGATACCATTTGAAAAGTCATAGTGGCCCTTGAAGTCATCATTTAAAATGCGTGACGATTCTCTAGTTTTTAAAAATAGGCATGGCTCTAAATATATTCTAATATCTACTTAAGATTTAAGTCGATATTTCTCGAGTCGATATATATAAGTCGGCGATCCATCCTCATCATATCACGTACGGTATAATCTATCGTACGATATCATCAATCAATAGTACATCGTTCAGTCGAAAATATTGCGCTTTTAATATGGCATTTTCCTTACTTTTCTTAAATATCTAAAGGTGTTTATTATAAATATGACACATATGAGGGTTTATCTGTAGAAATGCTATTTACCATATGTATATATATTAAGGAAAATGTATGCATATAATATTTATATAATATTTTGATAATTTAAATATGCATATCATATCAAATATCCTTAATCAATATTCTTAAAATATAATATCATATAAAATGGTTAGGATAATATCTCAAAAATACCAAATATTACTAACATTATTATTTGAGATATGGTGCAAGTTTTAGCTCAGGTCAGGAGATCGAGATATTGAGATGTCGGGAATCAGAAATCTGCCGATGAAGTTAGATAAAATCGAAAAATCAATACTGGCAGAATCTTAGGAAATATTTTCAAGTTCCAGATATCAAATAAATCTCCATGTGTCAAAAGTAATAAGCCCAAGAATTTTGGAACATAGATCCCACCAGATGGTCGCGGTTCCGCGGCCAACCCATGCCATTATTTCTATGTTCCAAAATCAATGGCATGGGTTGGCCGCGGAACCGCGACCATCTGGTGGGATCTATGTTCCAAAATTCTTGGGCTTATTTCTTTTGACACATAGAGATTTATTTGATATCTGGAACTTGAAAATATTTTCTGAGACTCTGCCAGTATTGATTTTTTAATTTTATCTAACTTCATCGGCAGATTTCTGATTCCCGACATCTCAATATCTCGATCTCCTGACCTGAGCTAAAGCTTGCACCATATCTCAAAGAATAATGTTAGTAATATTTGGTATTTTTGAGATATTATCCTAACCATTTTATATGATATTATATTTTAAAAATATTGATTAAGGATATTTGATATGATATGCATATTTAAATTATCAAAATATTATATGCATACATTTTCCTTCATAATATTAATTATAATATATAAACATATGGTAAATAGCATTTTTATAGATAAACCCTCATATGTGTCATATTTATAATAAACACTTTTAGATATTTAAGAAAAGTAAGGAAAATGTCATATCAAAAGTGCGATATTTTCGACTGAACATACGCGTACATCATCATCTCATATCATCATATGTCATATCGTATCATGTCATGCCATCTTATATCATATCATATAATATCGTCTCATATCATCATATCCAATCATATCGACTTGTATCATCAAAGTTGAATCATATCCTCATCTTATCGTATCATATTGCAAAATATATGTTTTTATATACTTCCTAAGTAGATATAGCTCATAGGCAAAGAAACAATACTAGGGTATATACCTTTCTACAAATATACTACTATAGCATATAGTATCCTAGAACCCTATTAGCTAGGTATAAATATCTAATATATTTACATATAACTATATATCTAGTATCCTAGCTGTCACGCCCCGCTTCCCAGAGTACGCTAAATTGGGCACGTGACATAGCCAACCATGCTACCTGTGGGTAGGAAGTATCCATCCACAGTCACATTACGGCTGTAGAGATATCAAGAACAAAATATAGCTATCTAATACATGTCCATAAGCCAAGATAACATGAGTCAATAATAATAAAAGTGCGGAAGCAAAAGATCCAATACAAAACAACTGGAATGTATGTCCCATAATGCGGGCTCACATCAGGAATAAAATGCAGAAAATGAAAGAACTAAGTACTACTGAAACCTCACTGCCCAGCCTGCTGGCTGAAGTACTCCTGCTCGGACTGCAGCAAAGGTACGGAATCTGGGCTATGCAAAACCCAGACGTCAGCGCATCAAGTCATCAAGTAATAAAATATAAAACAGGGTAACAGGCAATGCAAATATAATCATGAATGGTAAGGCAGGTGTAACATCAATATAAATCAGGGCAGTGAAGGGTAGTGTGCAGTGAGTAAACTAAACTGGTCTATTGGGTTTTCTACTCTAAGGTCTTTGAAATCAATTTGATAAATCATCGATGTAACTCAATAGTATCCCGTGCGTGCCCGGGACCACGGTCAAGATTCTCGGGCTGAATCCGAGACGTGCCGCTAGGCAGTAGAAGGTAGCATGTACAGATGAGTGATGTCAGCATCATCACTCCGGGGCCGGCCTAGCCCGTAAGACTGATCAGAACAGGTATCGAACTGTCGAGTTACAAGTCAGGTTTCATCATTGATTTTCCCATACCCCCAAGTTATAAGTGTTCAAGTCAGGTATTTAAGTAATCACGAACTAATGCCAACACAGGAGCAGGTAGGTGCAGGTTTGTCTGGATAGACAACAGGAACAGTCCGTGAGGACTACATGTCAGGTTTGTTGGCATTAGACATAAGATCAGGTAGCAGGTCGAGCCATGGTGCATCAGGTCAGGTCAAGTAGTGTACGGTACCATGTCGGGTCAAGTAGTATGTGTGTAGCAAGTCATAACAGGTTGTGAAAGATATCATGTGTGTGCTCATAATCCTGGTTATAAATAATCAAGCATGGGTATCAACACAAAACAAGCAATAGGTTAAGCAATAAATGCAGATTTAACTAATTAGCCGTACAGTTATCAGTTGTGTTTATCAGATGGTGTCAATATTATATGAATACAGTATGACAATTATGGCCGTTAAATCATGTTAACAAATATTAAGAAATTCCAGGGATGCAATGATCTATAAATAGGTTCAGTGGATGAAATCACAGCTAAAACAGGTTTAAATGCACACGAGTGTCCGATGGAGTAAAACTATAGAAAAATACCATAGGCTATGACAATAGTTAAAAGTGTGATTAAAACATATGATTGTGTTTATTTAGTTTAATGAAGTAAATGCGAACAGTAGGTTTCAATTCTGGAAACTAAAATGATATAACGCGACATCGAACATGAAAAAAGGAAAATCATGGTCCTAAAGTTAAACTACGGATTTAAAGTGCCATCAATGTATATGTAATATATTAATTAGCATGTAGCAAGTTTTACTTGCCTCGACGGGTCGCGAAACGGAAAACGGAACGTTACGCGTCGGCAGGGAAAAATCGTGACGCGCGCACGGTTCACGGAATGAACCCAAACGACGGACAGTGGAGTCACACGGGTCGGAGGCACCTGCTGGGTCATCGGGAAACGTCATCGGCACCATCGGATTCCGGCCACCAACCAAACAGTGAACATTAAAATAATAAAAGAATGCAAGAAAGAAAGAGAAGAGAAGAATAAGAAGAAAGAAGAGAAGGAAGATTAAGGAAGGGGTGCTCACGTTGATCTGTAGATGGGTTGTGATCGTCGACTGCATTGATGGAGCTACGGTGAACTGCCTGCAGGGGCCAATCGGTCAACACAGAACCGGAAAGAATAAGAGAAGGGAAGAGGGAGGAAGAAGGAGGAGGAAGGGGTGTGAAAGCTCACCGCTACGTTGATCTGGAACGGTGGACGGCAACGAGATCCCTCCGGTGGTCGTCGCGGTGAGGAGTGTAAGCCTTGGCTGTACCGGCGCTCAACGCGCGCGCAGGAAACGGGGAAGGAGAGGTGAGAATGGAGGTGAGGATGACGAGCTGCGACGAACGGCGATGGTGGCGTCGGCGCTAGGGCAACGGCGAGAGAAGACGGCAGCTAAGGTTTTCAGGGGGGTGGGTTCTCGCTTTCGTAAAAAAATAAAGAGGAAGAGAAATATAAAGGAAAGAGAGAGAGAGATTCGCGGGGAGGGGAGAGAGAGAGGGATACGAGAGGAGAGAGAAGAGGAGAGAGATAGAGAGGGAGTGAGAGATCGAGAGGAAAGAGAAAGCGAGAGAAGAAAGAAAATTGGCTTTTAGTGCCAGAGAGAGAGAAAAGAGAGAAAGAGAAGGAGAAAGGAGAGAGGGAAAGTGAGACGTGTGGGGCCCGGGGTAAAAATAAAGGATTGTGATTGGCTCGTGGAGTTAAATGGTTATAGGAAAAAAATTTATAAAAGATTTTCCAATCTTTCATTGGCTGGAACAGTAGGGAACGGAGATCTTCAGCGTAGAAATATTATTAGAATAATTTTATGGGTTTAAAATTTGATAACAGGTAAAACACTTCGGCTGATTTAAAAAAATTTAGAAAAAAGGGATTTGGCGAAAATACAAAATATTTCAGAATTGCGCCCGGGTTGGGTCCAAAAATTTGAATTCGAAAAATGAAAATTATTGGCGGGTTCCAAAAATTAAAATGAAGGATTTTATAATTAAAAAGCATACCCCCAAGAACGCACGCACGCACGTGCGCGTAGACGTCCAAACACGTCCGTTCACTGAACGGGACGAGAACACGATGCAAGGACGCTACCACAGGGTTAGGGGTGCCAAGCAGGCCATTCCAACTATTTTTAATTTATTTTAAAAGACTTAAATTGTATATGCAAGAATTTGAATTGTCGAGGTAAATTACAACTAGCATCAGTCAAGCAAGATAAATGAAATAAATACCACACACTATACATACGGTAACTGAAATTTATAGAACTGGACTCGGTTGTTACATTATACCCAACTACAAAAAGAATTTCGTCCTCAAAATTCCAAGAATACAAAAGATAGACGACAACCAATTACAAGAAAAGATGAGGAAATTTCTGCCGGATTTCATCTTCTCGTTCCCAAGTGGACTCTCCATGTGAGCGATTACCCCAAGAAACAAGTACAAGAGAGATAACCTTGTTCTTAAGAACCTTTCCTTTCGATCCACAATTTCAACCGGTCGCTCCTCAAAAGTCAAATCTTCTCGTACCGTCAGCTCCGAATGATCCAACACATGTGTTTCATCTCGAACATATTTACGGAGTTGTAATACGTGAAACACATCATGAACATTCGCCAAGGATTGTGGTAGCGCCAATCGATACGCTACCTCGCCAACACGCTCCAAGATCTCAAAGGGTCCAACAAAACAAGGACTGAGCTTTCCTCGAGTTCCAAAACGAATCACCCCTCTAGTCGGTGATATCTTCAAGAATACCAAATCACCCACGGCGAACTCTAGAGGTCTTCTCGACGTATCTGCCCAACTCTTCTGTCTGTCTTGAGCTGCTTTCATATGATTCTGGATAACATTAACCTTCTCAACAGTCTGCACAACCAAATCTGGTCCCAACAATCTTCGTTCACCGACATCGTCCCAACAAACAAGTGAACGACACTTGCGACCATACAAAGCTTCGAATGGAGCCATCTAAATAGTTGCCTGGAAACTGTTGTTGTAAGAAAACTCCACCAAATGTAGATGATCCTCCCAAGAACCCTTGAAGTCCAACATGCATGCTCTCAACATATCTTCAAGAGTTTGGATCGTTCTTTCCGACTGGCCATCAGTTTGAGGATGATAAGCTGTGCTAAACTTCAATCGAGTCCCCATACTTTCTTGTAAACTCCGCCAAAAGTGTGATAAGAACCGAGTGTCACGATCGGACACGATACTTACCGGTACTCCATGCAATCTTACAATCTCCTGCATATACCGCTCCGCCAAAGTCTCTGTTGATTGACCAACCCGAAAAGGAATAAAATGAGCTGCCTTGGTCCAACGATCAACAATCACCCATACTGCATTGTTGCCTTTTGGACTCCGTGGTAAAGCTGTCACGAAATCCATGGTTATATGTTCCCACTTCCACTGAGGAATCGGAAGTGGTTGCAATAAACTAGCAACCCTTTGATGTTCAGCTTTAACCTGCTGACATACCAAGCATTTTGCCACAAAGCGAGCAATCTCCCGTTTCATACCTTGCCACCAGAAATGTTGTCGTAAGTCTCGGTATATCTTCATGCCTCCTGGATGTACGGAATAAGCTGAACTGTGTGCCTCCTTCATAAGCTCTTCGCGAATATTTCCCTTAGGCACACACAAACGGCTACCATACCTCAACGAACCATCTTCGTGGATCAATAAATCTGTTCGTAGTCCGGCTTCAACCTGTTCTCGAAACTTTTGCAATCTAGGATCCTGCGATTGCGCTGCTTTAATATTCTCGATCGACGACGAATGTACTTGTAGCTGCATCAACTGTCCCGAAGAATGCGGTAGCACAACCTCCAAATCAAATCTTCGAAATTCTTCAACGAGTTCCTTCTGCGTAGTCAACATCTGAATTGCTGGTAACCGACTGAGCACATCCGGTACGACATTAACCTTCCCCGAATGGTACTTAAGATCAAGATCGTAGTTAGCCATTAGCTCTAACCATCTACGTTGCCTCATATTAAGCTCCTTCTGCGTGAACACATACTTCAAACTCTTATGATCCGTGAAAACTTCGACCCTTTCGTCCAAAAGGTAATGTCTCCAAATCTTCAAAGCGAAAATCACAGCCGCAAGCTCCAAGTCGTGAGTTGGGTAATTCTTCTCATGGGTCTTCAACTGTCTCGATGCGTACGCTACAACCTTCCCATGCTGCATCAAAATACATCCCAATCCTTTTCCAGATGCGTCGCTGTGAATCACTAATCCTCCGGAACTGTCTGCCACGGTCAGAATAGGGGCGGTTATCAATCTCTGCTTCAACGTCTCGAAAGCTGACGCACACCTATCCGTCCACACAAAAGGTACCTCCTTACGCGTAAGCTTGGTCAACGGCTCCGCCAGACGAGCAAAGTTCTCCACAAATCTTCTGTAATACCCGGTGAGTCCAAGAAAACTTCTTATCTCCGCAACATTCTTTGGAATCGGCCAATCTCGAACTACGGCAATCTTTTCGGGATCGACGGCGATTCCATCGCCAGACACAACATGCCCCAAAAACTTTACTTCTTCGAGCCAAAACTCGCACTTGCTCATCTTCACATATAACTTCTCCTGTCTCAACGTCTGCAGTGCGATCTTCAAATGTTTTGTATGCACTTCAAAACTCTTCGAATAGACCAGAATATCGTCAATGAACACCACAATAAACTGGTCCAAGAATGGTGAAAAGATTCGGTTCATCAAGTCCATGAATACCGCCGGTGCATTCGTTACTCCGAAGGGCATCACTAAGTACTCGTAATGTCCATACCGAGTTCGGAACGCCGTCTTGCAAATATCTTCTGCTTTCACTCGGACCTGATGATATTTGGATCGCAAATCCAGCTTCGAGAATACCCTCGCGCCACTAAGCTGCTCAAAAAGTTCGCCAATGCGAGGGATCGGGTACTTGTTCTTAATAGTCACCCGGTTTAACTCTCGATAGTCGATGCACATCCTTCTTGTGCCATCCTTCTTCTTAACTAGAAGAACTGGAGCTCCCCAAGGCGAGTTACTGCTTCGAATCCAACCCTTCTTAAGCAATTCAGCAACCTGTTTCTTGACTTCTTCCAACTCCACTGGTGCCATTGGATAATACGCTTTAGATACTGGCGCTGCACCAGGAATAAGGTCAATTGCGAACTCCACGTCTCGCTTCGGCGGTAATCCCGATATATCTTCAAACACGTCCATAAAATCGCGAACAACAGCTGGCTCTTCACTTTTATCAGCCTCCATTGATGCAAGAATATTAGTTGTCAGCCTAGCCCTAAACTCGACTGGCCCGACAGAACTGCTTCCTCCAGTGAAGGTAAACTCGGGATGTCCGGGAATTTGGAAAATTACTTTTTTTGCCCTACAATCAATGTGAGCGTGGAAAGTGCCAAGAAAGTCCATTCCCAAGACGACTTCGTAGCTGCCCGTATCAATCACCAAGAAATCTGCAAAAAGCCCCCGTCCGCAAACAACAACTGTGCAACCTTTACATTCTCTACTAGATATGATTTTCCCATTCCCAGTGTGTATGTCCCAGAAACTAGACAGGGTCGTGCAGGTAATCGAGTGTGTAGCTATAAACTTGGATGACATAAAACAATGGGATGCACCAGAATCAAATAACGCTAATGCGGGAAAACCATGAACGAGTAGGATACCTGAAACAACTTCTCCCGAAGCCTTAGCTTCCTCAGCCGTCAAGGTAAAAGCTCGAGCCTGATTAGGTCCTTGAGTCAACTGCTTCTGCCCCTGGAACGGTTTCTGCGGAGGCTTCTGAATATCATCCCTCGTACGAAGCTTCGACGGACATGCGCTGACAGTGTGATCTGCCGCTCCACAAACCAAACAGAGTCCCTGCCTCCTTCGACAATCCTTTTGCACATGGCCAGGTAAATGGCAGTAGTCATAAATCACGCTCCTTCTTCGATCAACGACAACAGACTTCTTCATCGGCGTTACACCACGACGATCCACTGGAATACCTCTGCGTCCATGAGCTCGGTTTGGTACAAATGCCGGCTTCCTTACTGCAACTGCTGTCTGCTGCAAACTCCCAGTCTTCCCAGATAGGCTCTGCTGTTCTCGGGCTGCTGTAAGAACCTGTGAGAAAGTGGTCAAACCCAGGGAGACAATCTGCCTCTGGATGTCCACATCCAAGCTGCGCACGAACCTCCTTGCCCTGTCTGCATTGTCGACAACCAAAGGTCCAGCGAATCTACTGAGCCGTGTCCACTCAGCTGCATGTACATCCACGGGCGCTCCGTTCTGCTTTAGACTGATGAACTTCTCTTCCATTTCCTCCCGTGCGATCCGCGGGAAGAACTTCTCTAGGAAACTCTTCGAAAAATCCGCCCACTTGATCGGCTTGGGCAAGCGGGTCTCCTCCACAAGCCACCATTCACGGACGTAGTCCACTAACTGAATGCGCACCACATCCACTCTTTTATCATCTGGAATCTGTGCCGCAATAAGTTAGTTCTCCGTGTCAACTAGCCACTGCTCCGCTGGCAACGGCTCCTCCAAACCAGTAAAGACAGACGGACCCAAACGCCTGAAATCTGCTACGGTCCCCACACCATCAACTGGCTTAGCTCCAACATTGTTCACGGACTGCTGAACGGTCCGCAAACCTTCCTGAAACGATTCAGCTTGCTGCTGGATCAGCTCGGTTTGTCTCTTTTGATTCTCCAGCATTCCCCGTATCACTCCAAGTATGGCGGCTTCGTCAACACGCCTTTGGTACGTCTTCAGATTCTTGTCTGCCATACTCCTGAAATCAAAACACCCAAAGATTAGCATGATAACAGATTCAAAATATAGATCAAGGCTAGAACTCCAAGTTACTTAAATAGAGTACCGCATTGTAACTATGCCGCGGTATCATAGCTACAATTACATAACTCCACCCAAGTCGCCTAAGTCCTAGAGATAACAAGGAATTATGTTTCGAGTCAATATGCAAAGGAAGTTTGCACACCGTAAAAGATATAATCAGGAAGAACTTAGATTCAAGAACGGTAAAACGGCAAGGTGGCAGGACATGTTTCCTAAACACGGGTATTCTGATTCGTGTATTGGGTACAATACCCAACTACAAAAAGAATCAACCCGACTAACCTATGGCTCTGATACCAAAAGAACCATGTCACGCCCCGCTTCCAAGAATACGCTAAATTGGGCACGTGACATAGCCAACCATGCTACCTGTGGGTAGGAAGTATCCATCCACAGTCACATTACGGCTGTAGAGATATCAAGAACAAAATATAACTATCTAATACATGTCCATAAGCCAAGATAACATGAGTCAATAATAATAAAAGTGCGGAAGCAAAAGATCCAATACAAAACAACTGGAATGTATGTCCCATAATGCGGGCTCACATCAGGAATACAATGCAGAAAATGAAAGAACTAACTACTACTGAAACCTCACTACTCAGCCTGCTGGCTGAAGTACTCCTGCTCGGACTGCAGCAAAGGTACGGAATCTGGGCCATGCAAAACCCAGACGTCAGCGCGTCAAGTCATCAAGTAATAAAATATAAAACAGGGTAACAGGCAATGCAAATATAATCAATAATGGTAAGGCAGGTGTAACATCAATATAAATCAGGGCAGTGAAGGGTAGTGTGCAGTGAGTAAACTAAACTGGTCTATTGGGTTTTCTACTCTAAGGTCTTTGAAATCAATTTGATGAATCATCGATGTAACTCAATAGTATCCCGTGCGTGCCCGGGACCACGGTCAAGATTCTCGGGCTGAATCCGAGACGTGCCGCTAGGCAGTAGAAGGTAGCATGTACAGATGGGTGATGTCAGCATCATCACTCCGGGGCCGGCCTAGCCCGTAAGACTGATCAGAACAAGTATCGAACTGTCGAATTACAAGTCAGGTTTCATCATTGATTTCCCCATACCCCCAAGTTATAAGTGTTCAAGTCAGGTATTTAAATAATCACGAACTAATGCCAACACAGGAGCAGGTAGGTGCAGGTTTGTCTGGATAGACAACAGGAACGGTCCGTGAGGACTATATGTCAGGTTTGTTGGCATTAGACACAAGATCAGGTAGCAGGTCGAGCCATGGTACATCAGGTTAAGTCAAGTAGTGTACGGTACCATGTCGGGTCAAGTAGTATGTGTGTAGCAAGTCATAACAGGTTGTGAAAGATATCATGTGTGTGCTCATAATCCTGGTTATAAATAATCAAGCATGGGTATCAACACAAAACAAGCAATAGGTTAAGCAATAAATGCAGATTTAACTAATTAGCCATACAGTTATCAGTTGTGTTTATCAGATGGTGTCAACATTATATGAATACAGTATGACAATTATGGCCGTTAAATCATGTTAACAAATATTAAGAAATTCCAGGGATGCAATGATCTATAAATAGGTTCAGTGGATGAAATCACAGCTAAAACAGGTTTAAATGCACACGAGTGTCCGATGGAGTAAAACTATAAAAAAAAAATACCATAGGCTATGACAATAGTTAAAAGTGTGATTAAAACATATGATTGTGGTTATTTGGTTTAATGAAGTAAATGCGAACGGTAGGTTTCAATTCTGGAAACTAAAATGATATAACGCGACATCGAACACGAAAAAAGGAAAATCATGGTGCTAAAGTTAAACTACGGATTTAAAGTGCCATCAATGTATATGTAATATATTAATTAGCATGTAGCAAGTTTTACTTGCCTCGACGGGTCGCAAAACGGAAAACGGAACATTACGCGTCGGCGGGGAAAAACAGCGACGCGCGCACGGTTCACGGAATGAACCCAAACGACGGACAGTGGAGTCACACGGGTCGGAGGTACCTGCTGGATCGTCGGGAAACGTTGTCGGCATCATCGGATTCCGGCCACCAACCAAACAGTGAACATTAAAATAATACAAGAATGTAAGAAAGAAAGAGAAGAGAAGAATAAGAAGAAAGAAGAGAAGGAAGATTGAGGAAGGGGTGCTCACGTTGATCTATAGATGGGTTGTGATCGTCGACTGCGTTGACGGAGCTCCGGTGAACTGCCTGCAGGGGCCAATCGGCCAACACAGAACCGGAAAGAATAAGAGAAGGGAAGAGGAAGGAAGAAGGAGGAGGAAGGGGTATGAAAGCTCACCGCTACGTTGATCTGGAATGGTGGACGGCAACGAGATCCCTCCGGTGGTCGTCGCGGTGAGGAGACGTGTAAGCCTCGGCTGTGCACACCGGTGCTCGATGCGCGCGCAGGAAACGGGGAAGGAGAGGTGAGAATGGAGGTGAGGGTGACGAGCTGCGACGAACGGCGATGGTGGCGTCGGCGCTAGGGCAACGGCGAGAGAAGACGGCAGCTAGGGTTTTCAAGGGGGTGGGTTTTCGCTTTCGTAAAAAAATAAAGAGGAAGAGAAATATAAAGGAAAGAGAGAGAGAGATATTCGCGGGGAGGAGAGAGAGAGAGAGGGATACGAGTGGAGAAAGATAAAGAGGGAGTGGGAGATTGAGAGGAGAGAGAAAGCGAGAGGAGAAAGAAAATTGGCTTTTAGCGCCAGAGAGAGAGAGAGAAGAGAGAGAAAGAGAAGGAGAAAGGAGAGAGGGAGAGAGAGACGTGTGGGGCCCGGGGTAAAAATAAAGGATTGTGATTGGCTCGTGGAGTTAAATGGTTATAGAAAAAAAAATTATAAAAGATTTTCCAATCTCATTGGCTGGAACAGTAGGGAACAAACATCTTCAGCGTAGAAATATTATTAGAATAATTTTATGGGTTTAAAATTTGATAACAGGTAAAACACTTTGGCTGATTTAAAAAAATTTAGAAAAAAGGGATTTGGCGAAAATACAAAATATTTCAGAATTGCGTCCGGGTTGGGTCCAAAAATTTGAATTCGAAAAATGAAAATTATTGGCGGGTTCCAAAAATTAAAATGAAGGATTTTATAATTAAAAAGCATACCCCTAAGAACGCACGCACGCACGTGCGCGTAGACGTCCAAACACGTCCGTTCACTGAACGGGACGAGAACACGATGCAAGGACGCTACCACAGGGTTAGGGGTGCCAAGAAAGCCATGCCAACTATTTTTAATATATTTTAAAAGACTTAAATTGTATATGCAAGAATTTGAATTGTCGAGGTAAATTACAACTAGCATCAGTCAAGCAAGATAAATGAAATAAATACAACACACCATACATACGGAAACTGAAATTTGTAGAACTGGACTCGGTTGTTACACTAGTATTACGGTTGCGGGGGTGTTATATGACATCTATTCGACTTCCCTCGTAGATATACATCTATTCACCTACAACGTCTCGCTCTAGTCGATCCCGACGGATGCCTTGCCCTCCTTCATCGTCCCAAAAGTCTACGCGTTTGTACCTGCAATTCAAAATATATCGTATCGCATAAAAATCCAAATCGAAAACCGGTACGACAAGCGAGGGGCATATAGGTTAGAACCTATGGTCAACGCGTGCTAGAACAACAAAACAACTTTCGACGTTGACGTACGAACGTCAAACGATCGAGTCAAAACTCAAATATAAAAAACCAAGTTTTCAAATATCGGAAAATATTGACAGAAAATGAGTAAAATGACTCCAGATTTTTCTTAAGGTGAAATTAAACTTTTTTGCATATAGGACAGCCCTAGTTATTTAGTGAGTGAGCTACAGACCAAAATTCAAACCCTATCTCCAACTTCGACCAGCAATTTGCGGTCATTTCGAATTAATTGGCGTCCGGACTAAGGTGGATTGGACTCTTCTGGTGTGGCTTTCTATAGGTCTGCACATCTCACTATATCCGCTATTTAATTTTCGGAGTCTCTGAGTAATACCAGATTCTAATTGATCACCACAAGTTCAACAAAACCGATATCGGAAAATTCTAAACTCAAGTTTGAGATTTCAAGATTCATCTAGACTAGAAATTCTATCACTTAAAGAGATTATGGTCACTATCGAAGTCTCTACTATACCACCACTACTCAATTGATCCACAAAAACCCACTTTATAATTTTCCAAGATCACCAAATATGCACTTTTTAACTCTAAATTATAATATGAGGTTTGGAAACTTTAAAACTCATCTAGAGAAGGAGTTATTACATCATAGAGCAACTGATGAAAATTCTACGATGGCCAGGATTGCTCAAAACCAGAACTTGATCACTCCATGTTGCTTGCAATGAGCTAAGGAACATTTTTTGCATAGGCCAGGCGGTGTCTTGAGGTGGTTTTGAGGGTGGCATACGGTGGTGGTGGTGTTAGTTATATGTATGCCCTAGAGGCCATTACTGTACATGAGATGTATATTGTAGTGGATGCTGGGACATATATAGGTAGGACTTTCTTGCTCGACATGATAGTACGCTATCTGGTTGCTCTTTATCTTAACATGTATACTTACTGTCTCTCTGTTACGTGTTGATAAAGCCCTTAGGATGTGTACTCGACTTCCAGGACTGTGATGTAGATCATACTAGTGGGGCCTGGGTAGTCAATGAGTACATCCTTCAATATTCCTAGTCGTGGGAATATCGAGACGGGGCATCGATATTCCAGAGTAGACTAGCGTATATCTTCTCAACCCATGTGATGGGCGATGGATGATCCCATATCTATTGGTGTTTGACATCAGAGATGGTATGAGGGTGCTCAGTGGTGACTGGGTACACTGAACGGACTCGCCGAGAACTCCCAGATGGTATTATACCTTACGTCAGATGGCAGTTCTCTGGTGACACTGGTACAGCTTAGTCTGTTGACCCGAGATCGTCATAGAGTCTTGTGTGTCTTCCACTGTGCTTTGATTTCCACCCTACCACGGCTCTACTGAGTCGTGCAAACAGGTGGTTTTTAGGTACAGTCCCGATTCACATGGAGGCAATGAGCGATAGGAGAGGATTCGTCTCTCCCGGTATTGGGGGTTGATGTTGCGCTATGCTCGACTGGCCATAACTGGAAATCCCTGGCCAGGGTTGCACTGATTTACTGGTAAGTGTTATCAGTAGTTTCATGCTTGTTATGAACCTTACATCGGCATGACTTATCAAGCTACTGGGGTCTGACGTTTACCACCCCTAGGCGAGATATGCGACATATCAGACGAACAGACCGGACTGTGCGGTAAGTGTTACTGATTGGATTCACAGGAGTGTGAGCAGGCTTGCTCGTTGATCTTCTGATCGCTCAATACCCGGGTGGCCGTTACGTTTAGCAGACCGCTTGCGGCTTGTGGGTGATTGATATGATCACCACCTACTGCCGGCGTATTGACGAGTCTTTAGAGTCCTACACAGAGATTTCCTGGCTCAAGCGAAACGAAATAGGAGCGCATATGAGATATGTGCGGGACCGAGAATAATACCAGTATATGATACCGTATTCTATTCTCGCGATTTGTATCATCGGAAGGTTATATGAGATATAGCCGGGTTACCGAATCAAATGTTGATTCGATATATTGATACACTTGATATTAGTCAGTTATATGCGATATGACCGGATCATTAAATCAGGTATCGATTTAATGATTTAATGTATAATTATATATTTGATATATTACTTTACATTAACTAGTATTTGTTCACTTAAGATTGATTTTCTCACTTGATGTACACAAGTTGTATATATTATATATGTTTGTGCACTAGTTTGTATCATGATTGATGATACATGCAAACTTGAGTGTGTGTATGACTTACACCATATTTAAGTTAATAATTTAGGTTTTTAATTATTTTGGTAAAACAAAATGGTGGCCTTCTTTGTCTTTGCTTGAAGCTTCATGAAGCTTTCAAGCATCTTTGACAAAGTCCAACCATTTTGTTTTGCATGAGATTTTCATTAACCTAACCATTAACTTAATTTAGGGTTTAGTCTCTACAAAGGTTAACTCACCCATGGTTGCATTATGATATACTTCAATTATTCATTTTAGTTAATTCATTATTCATTCATATTCTTTTCTTCTTCTTCTTCTTCTTCTTCAAGAAGAAGAAAGCTTGCTAGAAAATTTTCAAGTGAAGAAAAAGAGTGAGAAATCCAAATCCAAAGTGAACCTACTTCATATTTCTTCATCCTCTACCACTTGCCATGTAGTATAGGGTGTTCTCTTCACAAAGTTCATGACCAAGTGAAGATGGAGCTTGAGTTTGAGTCTCCTCGACGTAGATCATCTTCGGCCTCGAAGTCAACGACCTAGCCCGCTCATTTCTCCGAAGAAAACATCGCTAGAGTCCGGGTTCCCGATGATCGCAGCGAAGGGACGTCAACACGGAGCTTTAGAAGTGAAGGACCGGATCTACAAAGATTGTAATCCCTTTCACTTAGTAGTAAAGTAGTTTGCTTGCTTATAGTTTCGCCTAATCTCTAGTAAACGATCTTGCATAGGGTTGTTCGGCACATAAAAGTTTTGATTCGGACATGGTTAATGCCTTGTAGAACCTTATTAGAGTGCCTAGGAACCCTACAGTTGGAAGGTTGGAGGTGAAGGAGATGGAGATGAAGAAGATGATGAAGAGATGGGGTGAAGAAAAAGAAATAAGAGAAAGAGAGAGACGAAGAAAAATGGCTAAAGTTAGCCATGTACAATGATTCCCATCATTTAATGCACCATGATCTCTTGTCTCCTCATTTCCATTTTCATTTTTTTTATTACAAATAAAACCAACTAAAATTCATAATAATTTGTTAACTTGTCATGGCACTTAACATGGTTAACAAAAATGAAGCTGGGTTCAGTGCATAATTAAGAGACACTAATTAATTTTAACACTAACCTTGGAAATAATTATATATTAATTATAAAAACCCAAATCAATTAAATGCTTTATTAAAATAATTTATTTTAAATTCCCAATTAATTTTCAAAATATAAGTATATACCATTTTACGAAAACTCAAATCTATATTCGCATAATATTCGTGAAATTTATTATTTTATTATTTAAATTCCAAAAATATTATTTTTTATTTTCTGAAATGTTACATATTCGAGAACAGAAAAGAGATGAGATCAATTCGTGAACAAATAAAGATTTAGAGAGGATATTTATTTGAGGGAAATTTTTGGGATGAAGTGGGGATTGAGAATGAGAGAGGATGAGGGTATTTAGGACATTGACTGACAATCTGAGTTAATATAACAGATGTGTCTATTTAGTTAACAGAAAGGTTTTGGTGGTTATTTTTAAAATTATTTTTTGATGGTTGTTTTCGAAAATATGAGTTTGTTCTGTGGCCGTATATAAAAAAACCTTTTCAAAATTGTTGAAAAGGTCCTGCTGTTTAAAATCTTCATGAAAATGCCCTGGGTTATATTTCATTTAAGCCTTTGTTCCCTCCAACTGTTACAGGCAACTTGTATAAGGGGTTTTAATCGGACCCAGTTTTTTTGTAACCACGGTAGAAGGCTCAAGGGATTTTACAAAAGTGTTAAGTGGTCCAGGGTTTTTTGGACAATTTACCCTTAAAAACCCTAGAAACGGCTGACATAAAAGATTTTCAAATTTCTGTTCCATCTCTCGTCCTTTCACCACGCGTTGAGAGCCAATTTTAGAGAGAGAGAGAGGGAGAGAGAGAGAGTTAGTGAGTGAGAACAGAGATAGAATTTGCGAGAGTGTTTCTCTTCATCTCTCTCTCATCTTCTTCATTATCATCAGCTGCCTTTATTTTCAATCGGATGTATATTCAGCCTTCTTCTGGTTTCATTACTGTCAGAATCTCTTCCTTCAGGTTTGCCCTAAAAAGCCCTAACTCTCATTTCTTGTTCTTTTTCCCAAAATTGTTTATTTTTAGTATCATTGTTCGTGTGCAGTCTCAGTTCAACTTTGAAGAATCTGATGAAAACCCATGTCCCCAAATCATCTGAAACCAATTGTTCCATGGAGATTTCACATAAAAATCCAATTTTGGATGATTTCTACACTTTCTTTTTGGAATTTTTAGTGTGTCCAGTGTCGGTTGTCAATCTCGTTTGCCCTAAAATTGATCTGAACTGTAGTGCGATGGAAGAATTCCATTTCTTTCAGCTTTAGGAGACTTGTAGCCAGGATTTTAATCTCATTGCCCTAAAATATAACTTTGTTGCAGTTGGATCAGTTGGTATCTCTATGGGTACGAATCCGGTGGTGTTTGATGTTAGTAACTCCGACGACGAGGCTGAAAATGTAACTTATGATGATGTGACTTATTGATAAAGAAGTGGAAGATGTTGATGAAATCGTCAGTCAATATTTAAACTATATGGATTCTTTGATAGATAAGAAGGCTGGTCCCCAAGATGATGCAGATGATGATTGCATGATTTTGGATGGGGACCCAGATAAACCAGCTCCGGTGAATGTGAGAGTTGCAAGAGATGAAGCTGATGATTTGCAAATTGTCGGACAGAAGGGACAGGTATTGCATTCTATATTTTTTAAAAGTTTTATCTTTATAATTTTACGCTATCTAAATCAAGGGGAACAATCTTTTGCTTTGAGTCTCATCTCATGCTTGTGCATTTATTGCTGTATCTACGGTTAGTTTTGAGGTGTGGATATATCTTAGAATTCTTATTCATGACACTATTATCTTTTGTTGTAATAGTTGCAACTCGTAGAACCTCATTATGCATTGGGCAATATAAATGGTTGGCATCTTTTGGTTTCATAAATTACTTATTTTCCTCTGGGGTACCAAGCTGTGCGATTAATGCTTAAATTACTCGGGGGTTGTTTGGTTGCTTGGAAATGGAGTTGCATGCAACATTTGTTGTAAAATAACTCCACCTTCCATGTTTGGTTAGTGGACCAGAAACATCTCTCCCCACCTCCATGTTTTTCGGCAATCCAAAATTGCATCTATCTATTTTTTAGAATTCCCCAATATACATATACGTGCAGCCCACGCGCAAACTTCTATTAGTTACCTTGATCAATTGGAGTTGGTGGCATTTCTGTTAATATATCAACGGCCATGGTGTATTCATAAGCTGGCCATCTGGGGACATTTGCAACAAGAGCTACAAAGATTCTATCATCTTTTAGGAGCGCTCTTCTAAAATATGATGTCAGTGTCTGTAGTAGACTTTGTTGGTCACTAATCTGTGACCAAATGTTTCTCTGGCTCTAAGAGTTGGAGATAAGTTTGAATTTGAAATGAAGATGCCTTTTTTTATGCGCTTTGAAAATCAAACCAGCGTCCTCACTTTGGAGAGGAACCACATGAGCTTTTCCCCTTAGGTGTAATGAAGATACAGCTAGTCGAGCAATTATTAAATATCGTAACACCGAGGCAAGAGAAGGATTAGGTTCTGCTGCACTGATTTTCAGTGCATCGATCCATCCTATTCATTTGCTTCGTCAACTTGTTGAGCGTTTTCGAGAGAGGAGAAAAGATTTGCATATGATATTTATTGATTTAGAAAAAGCGTAAGACAAATTACCTAGAGAGGTATTATGGGAGACAATGATGAAGAAGGGGGTCCCCGTCAAGTATATTAACATAATCAAGGGTATGTACGATGAAGTAGTGGCAAATGTCAGAACCTGCAGCGGCTTAACGAGTGATTTTCCGATTACAATTGATTTACATCAAGGATCTGCATTAAGTCCATTCCTGTTTACCATCGTGATAGATGAACTTACTAGAACTATCCAAGATGAGGTACCTTGGTATATGCTATTCGCTAATGATATTGTTCTAGTAAATGAGACGAAAGCAGAGACGAAAGCAAGGGTTAATGCCAAATTGGAATTATGGAGGCAAACATTGGAATCTCGGGGATTCAGATTGAGCAGGTCCAATACAGCATATATGCATTGCAAATTTAGTAACCAGAGAAGTCAAAACCATATTGGTATAACATTGGAAGGGCAAGAGATATCACCGAGCGACCAGTTTAGATATCTAGGTTCCATCATCCAAAAGAATGGGGAGATCGATAGTGGTGTTAATTAAAAGATCCAAGCTGGTTGGTTGAAATGGAGGAGTGCAACATGGATTTTGTGTGATCGTAACTTTCCGTTAAAATTGAAAGGGAAGTTTTATCGGAGCGCTATTCGGCCTGCCTTATTATATGGTACAGAATGCTGGGCTCCTAAGAAGTATCATACACAGAAGATGCACGTAGCGGAGATGCGCATGCTTCGTTGGATGTACGGTAACACTAGAAAAGATAAGGTGCGAAATGAGGATATTTATGCAAAAGTTGGTGTAGCACCTGTGGAGGAGAAGATGTTGGAAAACCGGCTAAGATGGTTTGGTCATGTGCGACGCAGACCTATGGAAGCACCGGTTCGACGAATAGATACTCTCGATATGGGCAATGGCAAAAAGGCAAAAGGGGGACCGAAGAAAACATGGATGGAGGTGATACGAAACGATATGGTTGCCAAAGGACTCGATGAAAGTATATTTTTCGATGGGAGTGAGTGGAGGCGGAGGATTCATGTGCTGGACTCGGCGTGATTCTCATGTTGGTTCATGTAGCCTACCCCATATGCTTAGGATAAAAGGCTCAGTTGTTGTTGTTGTTGTTGTTACCTTGCTTTTCCCGCCCTTATCCTCACCCGTGAGACAACACACCGAAGAACCAGATTCGTGACTTTTTATTTTCGTTTGTGGTTTTGTTTTGGGTTGTGAAAATAGCAGTATCGATTGTTTGTTTATTACTTGGCCTATTTTGCACAAATCAAAGTTTCAGCATTTCAGCTACGTAATAATTTTTTTAGAAAGGAATGATTAATATTATGAAGAGAATGTGAACCTTCACGACCAGGTAAATGCGATCACGTCATCAAGAGGAAAAAAAAAACAGTGGGTCGTTGGATTTTAGTTGTGACATGAGTCATCCTTAGGGCTTTGAAAGGCATTCACAGCCAACTTAACCGCGAAATTCCCAAAATGTACAATTAGTGCTTCTATTTTCCCCATTTTTTGTAAAGATTATTTGGTCAGTAATTATTGTGTATAAAGATGCAACCTCCCTTTCATTTGGGATAGCAGTGTAGAACGTGAAACATTCTATTTTTTGGGCCTTATTTATTTGTCGATTGGGAGAAGTGAACCAATATTTTGGTCCCCGTGTTCTCTACCGTTTGATTTTTCTGCACTGATTTTTATTAAAACCATTCAGAGAGTCTTTGGACAATACAATCAAACGAATTTTGTTACTCTCTCTCTCTCTATATATATATATCTATATAACTTCCACAAAAATTGTTTTTTCGAGGAGTGCAAATGGCATGTACATTGTTCAAAACCTGATATTTATCAAGCAACTACTTGATTTTGTACTCAAAAATTTGTTTTAGAAAAATAAACTCATTTAGTTTTCCTCATTTAACATTCGACAATTAAAAATACTCATAAAGTTGATATGGGTATGCTATATAAAAGGTCAAGATGGAGAATGGATCTAATTCATGTGAGTACCAGTTGGTGTCTCAAGGGCAAGAGAGAAGAAATGCGAACCTAGTTGGGACAACATGAGCGTGCAAACGGTTCAATAATCATCATCATTTACAGTCTCTTAATTTCTGTTTTCTACATACCTGTACCACCATAGTATTTTGAAACTACGAGATACTTTTTGTAGAGATACCCGTCGCTTTCTCATTGCAAACGGTTGTATTTTTTGTTGGCAGTTTGTTCACGACATTTGTTTCAGCTTAATTTACTATTTTCAATTATCATATACGGCCGATATATCATATACGGCTGATATATCGACCGAAATCGCCATATTGGAAATATATATTGGTTTTTCGTATCGTGAGGGTCTTGATATGATATATATTAGTCGATATGACCGATATTGAATTCAATTGCTGCAATAAACAATCACCTCAAATTAGTAGACTTCAAGAGAATTAGAATCGATACACACATGACTTGTAAGTATCGATGTTGTTGGTTATATAAACTAAAAGAAACTAACTATGATAACACTAACCACTTAATGGAAAATGAGTATTCTTTTACATTTGGAAGGTGAATTATTTGACCTGAGTTCATCCCCTTTTCATTTGCAAAAACTAGTTATATGTGGGTGTTTAAGTGAATGGTTCAAGTTGGATACTTAAATCCATACTTTACAAAATTTTGTTCATGTATGGAGATAAACATTCTAATGTAGGACAAATTAAACCCTATTGAATTGGACAAATGAAAAACTAGTTAATGAATTTATTAAATTAAAAAATGTTTAAATTACAAGTAGATTGAAACCCCTCTAAATTTCAAACATAAGCATTAACTAATTAAACCCCCAACAACCAAAATAACAAAGCTCTAATAGTGGTACTTTTCTCTCCAATGCGAGTCTCTGATTTGATTTCCGTGCGAATCACATCACATGACAGAGAGATAAAGAAAAAATAAAAAAATCAAACTCTAACAAAGGCATAATATTCAAAAAGCGTTGTATGAGGTTATGGTCGCCTACTGCCGGTTGTGAATTTTGGGTTGGTTTGATCCGAACCCAACCTAATGTTACAGTTTTTTTTATATATCCACTTGAATCCGATCGGGCGAATAGAAGAGTAAATACAAAATTTTCGGGTCGGGTATGGGTTTAGTATAAAACCCACCCGTCCGAACCTTAAACCCTGTCCAAACTAAACCCGTTTTCTATATTCGATCCGACTCGATATATATCATAGACCTTTGGTTCTAAACAATGTAATGTACATATTGTAATTTATTATATGATATTTAGTTGGCATAATTTTTTGTGTGATCTATCATATATAAATTTATAATTGGTATAACTCCTCTCAAGTATTATGATATCATTTTTTTTTAAAAAATAAATGAAAATGGGCCTAGCCCGGAAAACCAGTAAAAACCGACTCGTTGGCTAAACCCAAAACTTGCCCAAAACCAAATTTGTGGGTTTGGGATTAACTCTTTGTGAAGCCATCGGGGCGGGTTTCGGGTTTAGGTTTTTAATTTTGGTTCGGGTATCAAATGTGGCAAAAACTTGCCCAACCGGGCCGGTTTTTGCATGTGTGATGTTTGTTGGGGTCGAAAAATTGCACCCCGGTTGACCAAGTCAAAGTCAAGGTCAAGGTCAACCCCAAACCAAGTGGGCCCAAACCCGGATCAAGTGGGCCCATGCCCAGTTCGAGTCCGAACATGAAGCGGCCGACCCTCTTCCATACCTAAAATGAAATCATGTAATAAATAATTTTTATGTAATTTTTTATGCATGAATGGGCATAGAGCCAAACTTTTGTAAAGCCCATGGCTTATGTGCAAAAAGAAATGGCACATGAGCCATGAGACGGCCAAAATGCCATTTTTGTAAAGCCCAAGGGGCTATATGTAAAGTGTATAACCTATAAAGGCCAAGATATGAAAATATCTCAACAACTTTTTCTCTCTCCAAAAAAGGAATCGAGATCTATGATCTTCTCCTTCCTCAAGATTCTACTCTTCCCTTTATAAAACTAAATAGTTTTTTCACCACAAAACCCACAAAGGGCAACTCAGATCTTCCATCAGATCTCAGAAAGGAGAGATTTTTAAAATCTCAAACTTCTTAATATTCAAGATCCGGCCAACAAAGGAAGAAGAAGGAGACTCATCTCCAGAAACCCCATTTTGGGGAAGATCCAGGGCTCAAAGGGAGAAACCCTCTTCATCAGCTTCAAAATATCTTAGGAGTTTAACTCCTCATATATATACATATATACAAAATAATAAGTGCTTTTTTCTGGAAGTACAACTCCTATTGCAGGGACCAAGTTCCTTTTGCCTCCCGAGTGCCCACGTGCTTGGCACGTGGGGCGCCCAGAGCGCTAGCGTCAGAGCGTCCACGTGCCTGGCACATGGGGCGCTAGCGCTAGCGCCCGAGCGTCCACGTGCCTGGCACTCAAAGGGCCTTTGGATGCCCTTTCCCTTTTTTTATTTATATATGTATATATACATATACACACACGCATACTTCACGACACTGTCCCTGTTAGAAAAAATTTTCTAACGGGGCGCTGTCCCGTACCCCGTAAGGGAGCTGCTAGCCGCCTTGACCTCCAGCCCGCTATCCGGGTAGCGGGACCCTCGTAAAAACTCTGCGGGGCCCCCGATATATCCAAAATCCCCTTTCAAAATACAACACACATACACTGCACATTGAGTTCACATGACCTGTTTGACCCGTTAATTGGAGGTTCTCTCGCTCCAAAGGCGAGGGGTAATTAATGGCAGCTTAGTCCGCGGCTGCCGGAGATTCGGATCCCCGCAATCAATAAACCCAGCCTACCCTAGGAAGGGGGAGTCTGTAATGCGTCTGACAAGCGCACGCGCATTCCCATCTCAATGGGGTGACGAAAGACACCCTACAATGTTATTTGTTACTTGTAACTAGTTTTTTTTACAAGTACAGGTTATGATTCTTTTTGCGTGTGTGATACACATTGAACGAAAGAAGTTTGCATTGCATTAAAATATAAAAATTTGGGTTTACTCCAGTGAGCATGCATACGAAGTCATATATTGGTGTAATTCATTATAAAGATATTATCATAAATAGATCAATTTTTAGGTGTCATGTGAAATTTGATTTTTATTTTTTTTAATGTATCATAAGAAGGTATAGTAAACTTCTCATTTTATTGAGCTAATTATAATACTATTGTAGCAAAATAGTTGTAAATATTTATAAAAAATTCTATTCTTCCATTTATCATTTTTAAAGCATCTTTTAATCCTTTTATGAGCCTTTTGAAAAAGAAGTTTTTGCATGCGCGCATGTAAGTTTGCATTATGTGTGTTTGTGTGTGTGTGAGAGAGAGAAAGAGCGAGCGAGCTTGTTTGACCATTCGAAAGTATAAATGGAAATTGATGACATGGATAGCCTACAAAGGGATGACTCTGGAGATGTTTTTTTAACAATCTCTTCTCATAAACACATAATGTTGTGGATTTTCTATATCTGTGATCCTCTACGGATTCATAAAACACACCGAAAGTCGCAGCGGAAAAATAATCTATCAGGATTGCGTACAAACAAACTACTAGAAAAATACTTACCGAACAATCTACCAAAACAACGCAAGTTATCAAAAGTACACCAAACGACACAAAACACAAGATTTACCTGACGACGAAAGCTTTCACTATTAAGAAAGTATTACACGAGATACGCCTTCTCCGATCACAGCCCAAATGCAAAGATCTCTCTATACAAATCTCTCACTCGGCTGCCGCAGACTCCAAAAAATCCCTTTGGATTTTTCTCGCTCGGCTCTTTTAATGCCGCAGCCACCAAGTCCTTTCTTACTCTATGTGGATTTTTTAATTTCTACCGCAGACTTCTACTTGAACACCTATAGCCTTTTCTGTTGATTTTGGATTTAATCCAATTACAACATTTTAAGAATTGTCGTAGACTTCTCTTCTCAAGGTTCTGTTGATTTGTGTATATAAGAGACGAGGCTAATTAGAGACGAGCTTTAGGATTTAAATTATTAGATTAACTTAATTCCTAATCACAACTAAACCGCACCGACCCAATCTGCAGTCGGCTTCAATCACAAGACTTGGATCCTTACGTGCGCTGCACGTGCTTGGCTTAAAACTTGGGTCTTCATCTTGGGCTACGAATTTACATAAAAAATAACAATCTCCACCTTAATGCAAATTCGCCATAACCTCTTCACTTTCTCGAAAAACTTGAAACTCTTGCTCTCGTCGTCGCTGTGCCTCATCAATCAACTAGACGGATCAAGTCTAAGCACTGCTTGAACTCGAAATCCGGAACCATCCCTGTAAATGCAATTGTCGGATTCTCATGGATACCAACCTTCATAAGAGCCATAACCGTCTTCTCGTCATCGAAGAAAAACACTCTCACCTTTTGTGAAACACCCAAAACAACAATCTCTGCAAATACTTCGTCTTCTTAACCGCCTCCAAGACGGTCAACAATCATGTCTCTCCTGTTGATGCTGCGATAACAATATGAAACGTCGATATACCTGACACTGTATTCTCGTCCCTGTAATATGTTCTCGACCTCCAATTGTTCCCATCGCTAGCTATACCTAAAGATGACACCAATCTAAAGTGCGTCACTAACAGAGAAGATACGGGTTGAGTCTCTCTCAAACCAAGAGAGAACCTGCTTGATATACCGCTGCAACGGACGCAACTCTCCATCCATGACAATATCCATTCCATGAATCTCGCATGCAGACTTTCTGTCGAACTTCCGATCTTATATCCTCGAAGCTTCATCCCTAACCTCTCTCGTGCGTTGAAATATCATAGACCTCTGTACAACTGGCTGAACCGGACTCTCCTCGTGAATCGAAGTATCGACCACCCCATCTATAACATGGATTGAAGCCTCAAACACCACTTGGCTCGGTGATCATGTTCTCTGCTCACCATTTAACTGAGTCTGTTTTCTCCGAGAAATCGCCGACTCATTGACTATCATATTTTAGCTGAATATTCTATACTTAGTATCAGGACACCACGATCTGTACCCTTTTACTTCGCTTCTAGAATTACGAAGCCCTGAGTAATTCCCAACCCCTCAAGTCCATGTCTCATTGGGAATTATCCTGTCTATTGTCGTCAATGGTGACCGATCGATGATGTACTTGGCAGTAGAAAGGGCCTTCGCCCGAAACTCCCTCGACACTGCAGCCATAAGCCGTGAATTCCTTTTCTTCCCAAATACCTTCTGAACCATCCGTTTTGGCTTTGCCAATATACATAGGATCAAAAGTGGTATGATGCATGAACCTCCTTGACTTGCAGAACTCTCCACCATGATCAGAACGAAGAACCTTCACACGCTTTCCAAATTGCTTCTCCACAACGGCCTTCCTGAAAATCTGAAAATTCTCCGCCTTCGGCTCGACAACATACACTCACAACTTCCTCGAGAAGTCGTCAATGAAGGAACCATGATGTCTGACTCCATCTCGAGAACAAATCGGTGCCGGAACCATCTCTGTCTTCTTCCCTTGAATACAGTTCTCCGAAAATCTCTCATGCCGATCTCTATACTTTCAAGTGACTGCCTCTTTCGAGACCCTTTCAAACTCGTCTCGTCAATATGGCCCGATCGTGGATGCCACACCTTGACGGAATCTGAACTATCTGAACCAGTAAAAGATCTAACATCTCTTAAGACTGTCCGTCCCCGAAGAAAATACAGATTTCTCACCCTCTTCGCCTTTATGACAATACGAGCGTCTCTGGAAATCATCATGGAATCTCTATCGATCATGCACTTGTAATTGATCCCGCCCAAAGTATCTAATGAAATCAAGCTCTTTCTTAGATTTGGCACGTGCCTGACATCTGTCAATATCTGAACTTTTCCATCATGCATGCGGATCCGAACTTCACCAATCCCAACAACTCTGCTTAGCATATCGTTCCCCATAAAGACCGAGTTTTTATCAACTGAACGATACGTAGCAAACCAACTCCGATTCGGAGTCACATGGAATGAACATCATGAATCCAACATCCACGATCCATGTGCGTCTAAAGTTGCACATGCCGATAGAATCAAACCATGACCGTCCTCATCTGAATCCTCCACCGCAACTGCAGTACCGGAAGATATATGCTTTTCTTTCACCTTGCGCTTTGAATAATCCCTTTTCCAATACCCGCTCTCCTTGCAAATAAAGCACTTGTCATTATCGCGATTTCTCGATTTTCTCTTGGAGTCTTCATCTGAACGGTATCAAACAGACAACGCGTCATCCTGACTACTATTGTCATCTACCGTCTTCTCCCTCAACACCTCATTGTACAGACCTGATTTGATATCTTCTAAAGAAAACTTCTTCCGGCCATACACCGTCGACTTGACAAACTGCGCGTACTTTGAGGTCAACGAACAAATTAGAATCATCGCCTGATCCTCATCCTCAATTTGCATCTCCACGTTTCATAAGTCCATCACGATTTGGTTGTGTTCGTCTAGATGATCTTTGACGGATGTCCCTTCCTTCAGCTTTAACGTGTATAATCGTTGCTTGAGGTAGAGACGATTTGTAAGAGATTTCTTCATGTATAGGGACTCCAACTTGCTCCATAACCCCGCTACCGTTGTCTTTTGCGCAATCTCGTATAGAACGTCGTCAGCCAATAGAAACTGTATCGAACTGAAGACCTTGTCTTCCATCTCTTCTTTTTTTTATCATCTTTGGTCGTCTCTGGAATACTGTCTTTTGCAATAACAGATTTGTGAACCTCTTGTTGTTTGAGAATAGCTTTCATTTTCAACCTCCAAAGGCTAAAATTGTTCCTCCTATCAAACTTGACTACCCTGGAATGTGTAGATTCCATCTTCCCAAATATTCCAAAAACGCCGAATCTGATACTCTGACCATTTGTTGTGAATTTTCTATATCCGTAATCTTTTAAGAATTCACAAAACACATTAAGAGTCCCAGTGAAAAAATAATCTATCAGGATCGCGTGCAAACAAACTACTTTAAAAAGGCTTACCATACAATCTACCAAAACAACGAAAGTTATCAAAAGCACACACCAAACAACACAAAACACAAGATTTACCTGATAACGAAAGCTTCTACTATTAAGAAAGTATTACACGAGATACACCCTCTCCGATCACAGCCCAAATATAAAGATCTCTCTATACAAATCTCTCACTCGACCGCCATCAGATTCCAAAAAATCCCTCTGGATTTTGCTCTCTCGGCTCTTTTAATGCCGCAGCCCTCAAGTCTTTTCTTGCTCTCAGTGGATTTTTTTTAATTTCTACCGCGGCCTTATACTTACTGCTGCAGCCTTTTCTGTTGATTTTGGATTTAATCCAATTACAACCTTTTAAGGATTGCCGTAGACTTCTCTCCTCAAGGCTATGTTGATTTGTGTATACAAGAGATGAGGCTAATTAGAGATAAGCTTTAGGATTTGAATTAATTAGATTAACTTAAATCCTAATCACAACTAAATCGCACCGACCCAATCTGCAGCCGGCTTCAATCACAAGACTTGGATCCTCAAGCGCACGTGCTTGGCTTAAAACTTGGGCCTTCATCTTGGGCTACGAATTTACATCAAAAATAACACAGAAGTCCTTTACATTTACCCAAAAAGACAATCATTTTGAACCCCTAAAATAATTTGCATTACAAGAGTAGAGATAAGGTGTATATAGTGCACGGTCTAACTGTCTAAGTTAAAAATACTTAATAATTACATAAATTTATTGGTCTGGGCTTTTATGTTGCTGCTGCTGCCCTTCCCAACCTTTAACTTGATCGGTCTTGTTTGGGTTTTGCTTTTAAAGTCCTACTTTAATATGCCCTGTTTTAATTAATGGTATCTGATATGGTGCAGTCAGTCAGCATGGTCCCTGGGTTCAGTTTTACAAATTAGATTTCCTTCTTTATGATATTTGAACATGATAAGCCCTTCCCTGATAATTGAAAGTTGAAACATGATATGCTGCCTCAAACACGCCCCCCTCCCCCCCCCCTCTCTCCCCCTCTTATAACACTCAACTACATGCCTTTGAAACTACCTATTTCAGTAAATGATAAGTTGAGTAAAGAGGCACATGCTGACGCCATTTGTGTTCTAGATACAAACTTGAGCAGCGCGGTACGTTTTTCCGTCATGGTACACAGCAATTCTACATATTCTGATTTTTCTGATATAAATATAAATTTCCATATTCTATATTTTCATATAAGTATTTGAATGATCGAATTGGCATAATTATAAAACATGGATGGAGGTGATACGAAACGATATGGTTGCCAAAGGACTCAATGAAAGTATATTGTTCGATAGAAGTGAGTGGAGACAGAGGATTCATGTGCTGGACCCGGCGTGATTCTCATGTTGGTTCATGTAGCCTACCCCATATGCTTGGGATAAAAGGCTCAGTTGTTGTTGTGTGGCATAATTATAAAATTTCATATTCTACATTTTCACATAAATATTTGAATGATTGAATTAGTTACCTATGATGCTCTTCCTCACAGGTAGCTTGCAGGGATTTTCCTCATTCCCGACATTTATGTGCCAACTTCCCCTTCAACACCACCTCCCATGAGACGCATTGTAAATTGGTAATCAAATACTTACTATTAACTTTACATCATATATTTATTATTAAATCAAATCCTATCTCGATCGTGCGCAGTGCCATTGCTTCGTCTGTGATTCTCCTGCACCCTGCATCTATTGGGGCAATGGTGTTTCCCTCAGCGATCACTGCCATGCCAATGATAAGAACAATATGTGGAAAACCCAAAGAAATTCATTCAAGAAGTTATTAAATACGCAAATTCCACCGCCGGTCCAAAACCCTGGACCGATCCAACCAACAAATTCAACTCAAGTTCCTTGCCTAATCCAGAACACAAATGCAACTCCACTTTTTCAACTGATCCAGCGCACAAATGCAACTCCAGTTCCCCGACATACCCAACCCTCGATTGCAACTACGGTTGCTCATCCGATCCTACCCACAAAGGCAACTCCAGTTCCCCGACATACCCAACTCACAAAGGCAACTCCAGTTCCTCATCCGATCCAATCCTCAATTGCAACTCCAATTCCTCGACTGGCCCAACCCTCAATTGCAACTCCAGTTCCTCGAGCGGTCCAGCCCTCTACTGCAACTCCAGTTCCTCGACCGATCCAGCCTACAAATTCAATTCCTTTCCATGCTTGCTCTGTGCCAAAAAATACTGCATATAAACCGCCTCCACAAGCACAAATACAACAACATCAGACGATGCCTAACCCTTATCCAATCCCCAACCCTAGCCGTAACCCTCAAAACAGAGCACCTGTACCAAAAAAAGGGGATAGTTTAGCTTTGGCTCATTCGATCGTCCAATCACACACCAAGTTCAAAAGGGTCTCTACCCCTCTATCCAGTCTTATAAGCTCAAGTATGAATCGATCGATTCCAAGTCAGATGCGTGCATCTGTGCCACAGAGAGCTCAACATCCGCCTGTAGCGGTTCTTGGACCTCAGTGGCGCTCTATTGTATCAGGGGTTGTATCTACCAGTGCTAGCACAGACATTTCTCAATCCGCAGGTTCCAATGTTTCGATCCAACCTCAGACGGATTTAAATCAAGGCATGGGAGCTTTAGCAAATACTGTTCATGACAAGAACAGAAGATATAAGGAGATACTTGCAGGACTAGCAGCTGAGCTTGGGGTCGCCGATAACAAATGAATCCAGATCAAGGCATGGGGCTACCTACTGAGCTTGGTCGAGCAGCGATTTCCTCGAGTTCTAATTTATCTGTTTATGGTACTAATGGCGCGGAGGTGAATCAAGCGTCGGCTTTATCTGATCTTGAAGGCAGTTGGAGTAGCATTGCGAAAGTATAGCTTCGACTTTTACTGGCTAGGCATCTTGAGCAATCGTCTTCTAACTCCTTTTTGACCATTTTCTATTGGTTTTATCTGATAGTTTTTAGATATTGGAGGTTGTTTACTTGGGTTTGGGTTATGTAAATCCCCCCCCCTCCCCCCCCGCCATTGTTAGGTTTTTATATATATAGAGAGAGAGAGAGAGAATAATGGAGAAAAGGGCAATTTCCTCCTATGGCGTGGAAAAAATACAACCTCCACCAATTTTTTCGACGATCGGCTCCCATCATCTTCATCGTTATCATCTAAGATGTGGGTACACCAAATTTCATGTGATTCTACAACTTTTTCACCGTTGATTTAGCAATGTAAAAAGTTCTATTGTCGGTAAACCGTTAATTTTGAACCCACTAAATCAACGGTGAAAAAGTTGTGGAATCACATGAAATTTGGTATACATACATCTTAGATGATAACGATGATGATGATGGGTGCCGATCGTCGGAAAAAATGGTGGAGGTTGTATTTTTTCCACGCTATAGGAGGAAATCCTCTCTACTGACCTCTTTCCTCCATTAATCTCATATATATATATAGTATGTTTGGTGCTATTAATATTGTTTTGGGTTAGTTGCTAAATAATACTTCAATGTTTTGCATTTATATATCTTATTGGATTTTTCGTTGTATTTATATACCCTAAAATATAAACCATTAACATTTTCCTCTCTTCAATTGACCATCAAATCTATTATTATTTTAAACAAAATGAATACAGTTTCTTCTTTAAGGTATCTAAGTGCAGTGAAAAAATCAATAAGATATATAAGTGAAACAATAGGGTTAAGGGTATTATTTAGCAAATAACCCTATTGTTTTTGGCTTTTTAGAGTTGTCCTGGGGACTTATTGCTCATTTTGAGGGACTATTTGCTCATTTTGAGAGGGCCAAATATTACCGTCTTGTCTTGTTTTGTTTGAGATGTTTAGTTAAATGGAACTTCAGCAGTAAATGTTATAGTTGGCTGTTTACATCCATTGTTTGGTATGTACATCATGATACATCAAAGGTTTTTTTAAGATATAGTCTATATAAAACATTGGCATTCTGATAAACATCCTCTAAAATTTTATATTTTTAGTTACACCTTCTAAAATCTCTCCGTTAACTAAAATCATCCTTTTATTTAAGTTAATTATGATTAATAATTGAATTGGTGCTAATTTGATGAATTATGAGATAGAAAGCTTTATGTAATATCAAAACCTTCATCACTTTTCATTTTTGTGCAAAACTCATTAGTTTTATTCTTTCAAACTCTCACTTTCAATTTATCATTTTAGCTTCTTAATGGAGATTTCTAAAAATATTAGGGATGATAATTAAGTATAGGGGCTAATTTAGTTTAATTAAGAGTTTTAGGTGGTGTATTTAAAAATATGAAATTTTAAGGTTTTTTTCTTCAAAATAGCAATGTTTTAGGAGGCTTATATAAAAAAACCTTACATCAAAATGATAAGCAGAGCTGCAATTTGTATTTGTTGTTATAGCTATCCTGTTTATTGTGATAATCTCAACCTGTGTTTCTTTAGTTCCTGTTTGCTCCATCCATCTTATTGGTGCTTGTAAATGATGTACTTTTCGTTTCCATGTCCTGCTTCTTATTGTAGATAATTTGTTTCGAGAAAAGCGCACAGCGTTAATCATAATAAAGAATTATTTTGCTCGCATGAGGTTATAGTTTGTTACTTCAAAGAAAAGGAAAATGTTAGGTCTTTTAAAGGAAATATATAGAACAATTTTTTATACTAAACCAAAAATAAAAAATAATAAAAAAAACCATTTTAAAAAATAATTACAAAAAATGACCATTTTTTGACTCGTAGGTGCCACGTCAGTGCCAGCTCAGCGCTGGCGCGGAATAATTTTTTTTATGGGCGCAATTTCAAACCGCGTCCATAGCATTTGTATGGGACGCAGTTAGAAACTGCGCCCTATACATTTATTATGGGCGCAGCGACCGCGCCTTTATATTTGAAACTGCGCCCCATACATTTATTATGGGCGCAGCGACTGCGCCTTTATATTTGAAACTGCGCCCCATACATTTATTATGGGCGCAGCGACTGCGCCTTTATATTTGTATGGGACGCAGTTTGAAACTACGTCCTATACAAATATAAAGGCGCAGTTCGAAACTGCACCCTTTACATTTGTATAAGACGTAGTTTTAAACCGCACCCCATACAAATATAAAGGCGCAGTCGCTGCGCCCATAACATTTGTATGGGACGCAGTTTTAAACTGCGCCCTAAAAAATTTGAGCAAAAAATAATGGTGCGCACTTTCAAAGTGAAAATGCGCTCATTCCCCCAATAAAGCCGAGCCCACATTGCTCTTTCCTCACTTCACTCTTATCTCTCTCGGGCGCTCTCTCTCTACTCCCTCTCCCTCTCCCTCTAGATCCCTCTCCGCTCCCTCTCTCTATGCACTCTGCACTCACGATCTCTCCCTCTCTCTCTCTCTCTCCCTCCTCCGACCTCCCCCTAGCCTCCTCTGGCTGGTCTCTCTCTCCCCTCTCTCCCTCTGTCTCTCTCTTTCATCTCCCTCTCGATCTCACAGTCTCTTGCTTGTGCAGATTTAGTTGGAAATGCACGGACGAACAATCGCCTTAATCCTCGCCATCGCCATCGCCATTGTGAGCATCTCGAAGGTTAGCTAAACCCAATTTTATTTAAACATAATTAAAAAAAATTGGTTAAAATATCGTATTGGTAAGCAATTCAAACAAATTGGATATATATTAGGATTTTCCCCGATTTTACTTATGACGGATCAATGAATAGGATACAAGTTCTTGCAACTTGTTACATGCTATAAATATGGATTTTATTGTAATGTTATGTAATTAGTTAAGTATAATCATAAAGATAAATAAGTAGCTTGTTTGATAAGAACTCTTAAAATATGTCAATATTTCTGGTGTAACGATTCTGAAATCTTTGTATGCGAATTTTTCTGTTAATATACAAGAAGTGAGTTTTACAGCCCGAACTTGAGTTATAAGTCACTTTTGTTAAATAACAGAAAGAAGCAACTTGTAGCTCACTGGTAAAACCCTTGCATTGCTGTGACGTAGCCCCTGTGTTTGATTCCCATCAGACACAATTATTTTTTTGATTTTTCTTTTTAACTTTTTGGAAGCCCAAAAGTTTACACGTGCAATACACGGGGAAATGAAAAGTTCAAAAAAATCAAACATGTGGAAAATGGAGTAAACAGAGGGTTAATCAGATGGTATGAATCTCGAGGCAAATGCCTCAAGATAAACCGACCAAATGAGCCCTAGGGTCGGCGCCGACGGCCAGATCAAGGCCAAATTGCCCCGTGCTTTGCATACACGTCTCTTCAGCTCCTATTAATTTCTCTGCACCGTTTGATTTCTCTGCAATCAAACAGAGACTTTTCATTTCACAATTTAACACCATTTTTAATGCTTTTTAATCCACAATTTTAATTCCCAAATCCTAATTCACCACTATAAAGACCACCCCATAATTTGGCTCAACACCATTCTGAAAATTCTAGCCAAAACTTTCTAAAAAATTCCTAAGTGCAAGTGGTGTAAAGTGGAGTCAGCGAGCAAATTAGTTCTGGCAAAGACCGAAGCCAATTTCAGAGCCCCCGCGACGCCCTGAAGCATCCCTCTTCTTCCTAACTTTTCTTTTCACATATTCAAACTGTAAGTCCCTCCCAATTCTCCTCCTTTTCATTGATACTTATTTTAAATCAAATATCGGTAAAAGTGGAGTTATTACCGATATCATCTTTTCTAAAACCAATAACTCCATTTTCTTTTATCATTTGGTCAAACCAATTTTATCACTTCACTTGTAATCTTAATACCAATGTTTAGAATCAAATTTAACCAAGAATCTCATGTGAAACAACCATAATTGAACTTTTACATTAAAATACTTTGAACTTTGTTATCACGCCTTTTTGACTAATCGCAAAACAATACCTTTAGGAAAACTTCACGGGGTAACGACTTACCCCACACGCATACTTGGTTTCATAACACGATACCTAATTGTATGTATTTTTGGTTCGAAAATAGTATTTACAATAAAATACAACATAATTGAAAACTAGGTTTCTTTTAAAACAGTATTTCATACTCCTTTGTAATTATGCATCTACATCCCTCTTTAGGGGACCCGCTAATGGATGGTGCGGATTATCGCACATCCTGGGGATAGTAGAGCAAGATGCAGATATCCCCACGGAGCATTCGATCTCGAAAGGATATAAATACGGGTTTTAAGAAAAACGAATTTTCTAAAATAAAACTAATTTTTTTAAAATTTAAATTATATAAAATTAAAAATCCATATTTTCACTACATTATGAAACTAAATTTTTATAAAAATAAAAGAATAAAAAATGTCAATAAAATACCCTCAAGTTACTAAAAAGACTAGTTTTCAATAAAATACCATAAACTTTCAAAAGCTACGTCTTCATCAATAAAATACCTCAATACTTAAAACACATGCTCATGAAAACCCTAATTAATATAAAACCCCCTCGAGGTTTTATTTTTAATCTATGTTAATATATTTTTCATAAAACCCCCTTGAGATATATAAAACAATATTTAAGGATTTTAGTAAATATGGATTTAAGCGAGATCAATTCTCTTGAGCCCCAGGGAGCCGGAGAAAGTGAATGCTTGCCTATTTAAGGTAGACAACTTAACGGTGTTATCAATGGCAATTAACTTGGAAAAAGACACTGTAACACCTTAGATTTGCGATTAGTGTTAATTAAGCGATAATGAGGATTTTTAGTAAAAAGTTTACCAAAATAGTTTTCAAATATTTTATAAAAATTAATTAATATTTTATTAATATTTATTTTGGACTTGCACACACTTGTGCATGTTGACCTAGGGTTAATTAGGGGGTTAACCATGCTTAAGTAGCCATGGCACCAAACCTCATTTCAATTAAGTTGTTATATGTAATTAGTTAATTAATTAGTTTTCAAAATAAAATAAAGGGTTTTGAAAATATGTTGACTTGAGCAAGAGAGAGAGAGAGAGGGTGGCATGGGAATCATGGGGCATGGGCAAGCATGACATGCATTAAACGAGAGAGAGAGAGAAGGGCATGACTCTATCTAAACTCACCTCATTCTCTCATTCTTTCTTCTTTCTCATTATTTTATTCACCTCACTTCTTCTCTCACTCCATCAACTGAAACCCTAACCCAACCCTCACCAAACTCAAACAAAATCTTCATTTAACCTCACTAAAACCCTTCACAAGCCAAGTTTGGCCACTAGGATCACTTGGAGTATGAAAAGATAGGGTTATGAGCAAGTGTGGATAGGTAATGACTCTAAACTGTTAATTAGGAGTTTATTATTATTGTGTAGCTTAGTAGTCGCTGTTTAGAACGGTAAAGATATAGTTTTGGTGTAATATCGTATTTTTAGTGTCGTTTTAGGATGTCTGTAACCTGCTATCAACCCGAGTGTTTACTGGAAAAACTAGCAGTGTAGTAGTGTTATACTAGAGACCCTGAGTGTACACCTGAAACACGAACCCCACCTGACACTGTTCAACCGGCGACATTCGATGAAAATCCGGCGAGCTCGGCCGAGGAGGGGACTGGGGTGCTGTGTTTTTGTGGGTAGCTGTCTGCAGTTGTTTTAGGGTGTTTGGTACTGCTAGATTTTTAGGTTGTGACAGTATGTAAAATCTGGGATCGATTAATTAGCTAGTTTTTAGTGTTTCGACGATGCGCGTTACGATTGGTCCGATATAGTTTTGGTGTTTCGGGTAGCTTACTGTCGTGGGTTTATTTTGGTGATGTCGACACACACGTTAGCCGCTAAGCGAACCCTTTTGTAGCCTAAGAGAACCAATTCGTTAAATTGGCGTTATGTTCGTTATTATTGCGTAGTTTGCTAAATCTATGCGTTATTGTGTTTTGTGTTAATAGGATCGCAGGCGGGGATTTCGGACGCTGTGAAGAAAGAGAAGCAGGTGGCCAGATTTACTTAGCCCGAGATCACCGGTGAGTAGATTTAATATCTACGGGGAAATCGCCCATATGGCGTTATGCGTCAGGGCTTGATAGGATATTATAGCCGCATGTTTATACTCATATATATTGATTGTGCATGAGCATCATTACATACCATTATTTGTTGTGCCTTGACTTAGTACCTAGTGGACATTGCACCATTACTGACGGTTCATGTTGGACGAGCACTAAATTGTATGCTACACCCACACCGTCGGTAATTGCCATGACACGCACAACCTATACACATATGCAGTATTGTATTGTTATTGATATTGACACATGGATTATTGTTCTATTGCGCATATGAGATACATCGTGCATACATACTTACATGTATACACCCATACTTGCTATAGCTACATGTGCACCTTTAGATGATGTTGGATTTGATTTTGGAGAAATTGGGAACCGCATGATATATTTAAAAACTGGATTCATTTAAAAGAGCGGTTTTCTCTTGATATGCTCATATTACGGTTTTATGTTTCATATATCATATTTCATGGATTTACGCATTGAGATACGGATTTATGTGATTTATGGATTAAAAAACCCGGTTTCTCATGATATGATATTTCGGTGCGTCCACCATGCGTTTTCTCGGTTCTGAGACGTGTGATAGAAACCCGATTCGAGGAGCTGGATGATTCGTTTGCGGGTTCATGGTGGACCCGGTATGGTACCCGGGGCAAGAAAGGGATGTTGTGCAGTAGACGATCAGCCTGGCAGAGGGACAACTACCTACCGGTGATTGGTTGGACCTGGCGGTTATCCGGAGGATAACGACCGGAGTCGAGAGATGGATATGGGCCTATCCGGACTGACGGAGCCCGTGGGCTGATCCGGACTGACGGAGCCCGATATATATGGATTTGCGTGTCGATGTTGGACACGAGTATTTCATGATGTTTTCGAGTATTGATGTTGGGCACTCAGGTTCCATGAGATTTACAGGATATGAGGGCCGATCCGGACTGACGGAGCCCGTGGGCCGATCCGGACTGACGGAGCCCGATATATGTGGATTTGCATGTCGATGTTGAACACGAGTATTTCATGATGTTTTCGAGTGCCGATGTTGGGCACTCAGGTTCCATGAGATTTACAGAATATGAGGGCCGATCAGAGTGACGACGCCTAAGGTATTGGGATTTGGGGTGTCGTTGATGGACACCGGGTTTTTCCACGATGATGATTCATGATGATGATATGTTTTATCCCATGCCAAGCATTCATTGATATGCATTGCTTCATATATTTGTAGTACCTGATAGAGTACCTTTGCATATCCATATTACCATATTGATACTATCAGATTGCATGTGATAGAGTATCGCAGTACGTGGATACCTGCGATTATCTGTACGATGTTACTTACTACTCACGAGTTGGCAACTCATCCCTGTTGTGCCACAGTGTTTTGCAGGTTTGACCCTCAGAGTAGTCGCGGCAGGGCTATCTTATTGTATCTTTTTGCAGCGGATACCGCTACGGTTGGCTGTGAGCCGTTTTGCTATAGGTGGGTTTTGCGGTTATCCGTTTACATTCATTGTATATTTCACTGTATTTAGTACTCTCCATCTACCATTTCTATGTATTGACTTAGAGACGAGTTGTGAGGACGATATTGTATATTTTTTGATTCTGGGTGTCGTGCTCGTGTGAGCCGGTTTTCATTATGCAGTTTTATCTCTTATGCTGTTTTCACTTCATATTGTCTATTTCTTCGCTACGGCATCCTATATTATACTTGTGGTGGTTGTTTCTGCCTTTGGGGGTGATTTGCTCCCATTTGGGGATGCTTTACTTATATTATATGTTTGTACCCGTTTCGGGGATAGTTTTTACAAAGGAGGTGCTGCCGAATTTTTTAAGAAAATAAATTTAAATTTTAAAGATTTTTACTTGAGATTTCTAAATGTTTTTACAATGTTTTTATCACTTACTACTTTTGATGGTTTAGATTTCTGGGTTTTCGGCTTACTTAAATTGCGTTACGCCTATTGACGTCACGTGGTTTAAGTGCCGGTCACATGCCAAATTTTGGATCGTGACAGACACAAATCCTGCCGTCCATGTGTAGCAGTTGCCGATAATTCCCGAACCTAAGATTTCTAGAGTTAAATCAGTACAAGCGTCTGACTCAGTCTGAGTCCAAACTCAAATCTGAATCCAAAATCAAACAAGAATACTTGATCATGAACATAAATACTCGAACTCAAACATCAATATCAAACATGTTGACTTGACTTGACCGAACCATGATTATAACTTGATATGACTACTTGAATACATGATTACATCCTGAACATGAATATCTGAACATTTTGTATCCATGGTTTCGGCAAGACTTGTAAATATAATCTATACAATACATTACACGGGGATAAAGGGGTAGATTAGTACGGAACATATATCGTGGCACGAGAGGTCACTTAAAAAACACCTACATGAATTCTCGTGCCGTTGTCCCGTGGGTTATGACGGGGCCCTGTACTACATGTTACCATAGTCCACGGGGTAAGATGGACTTCTCTCATATACATGAATACCTTCTTTGCCAAACTACAAACAACTACGTTATAATAACTATTATGTACCAGTAATCAGTCATATACTTTACATATTCATTCTCACTTTATATACTATCTTCTTTTTTCTTCTTTTGGGACTTACCGAGCATTAGTTCGCTGATGGCATTCCTTTTTGTTTCTTTCTTAGAATGTTTGTCAGGAGGACCGGACTCTGAAGAGATCGAGTGAGCCAGGAGGACTTGGACCAGATTACTGCTCAGCCTGACTTCTAGTTCCATTGCACTTATTTTCCTGTATGCCATTGTTTAGGCACTGCTTTACTCATTGCATCTTTTATTTTCAAACAGTTGTATGTAAAGATGAATGTAAATAAAGTTGCTATTTATTTTATTACTCTTGTTATTCTTTTTCATTTTATATATTGCTTAATTATGCTTAACGTATTTATTTCTTAGTAAATACGTTGTGGCCTACCACGTCACTGTTTCTGTTTACTGGGAAGCGGGGCGTGACAGGTTTTGTTGGTGGCCCATGCAGGTCAATTCTGCATGAAGTCTTAAGCAATATATTACAAGAATTATAAGAATCAACAACTATACATTTCTTACATTTCTAATTTCTTGAATCTATCATAACCATTCCTTTTTCTATCAAGGTCATGGATTCTCCCAACAACACCAATATCAATATCAATGGAAATACTCCACCACCTACTCTATCACCACCACCTACCGTTGCAGCTTCTACCAATGAGCAAACGGTACTGCTTGAGGCTATTAAGAGCCTATTGGAGGGTCATCAGCAGCAGACTGCCATCCTCATGCACCGTCCCGAAGCCGAGGCATCCGAAGTCGAGCAATTCCAGGTACTGCACCCAAAACACTTCTTGGGAAAAGAGAGCCCACTGGAGGCAGAAGAATGGGCTCAATCGATTGAAGATGATCTCGCAGCAGCTCAAGTGTCAGATATTGCCTGGATGAGAGTTGCTAAGCTGCAACTAACAGAAAATGCTGGAGTCTAGTGGAAGGCTGAGGAAAACCGACTCACACAGCTAATTGAGTGGAATACGTTTCGCGATCTGTTCGATGCGAAGTACTTCCCTGAGACTACCCATTTTGACATGGAGCAGCAGTTCATCCATCTATAACAAGGCTCGATGTGGGTCAAGTCTGTGGATGAATACGATGCCGAGTTTACCATGCTCAGCAGGTAAGATATTGTCTCAAATTCAAATTCCCGATCTCACTCATTACACTGCTAACACAAGGTCGTAACAGGTTCGCTGCACACCTGATTCCTACTGCTAAGATTTAGGCATGACGATTTCAGCAAGGGTTGGACCTGGAAATCCAAGATGCACTCGCTACAGGGGATTTCCCAACCCATGAACTTGCTTTGAAGGCTGCCCGATGCTATGAGGCAGTTGTGAAGAAGAAGGGCAGACCGTATATTGCCGGTGTGAAACGCCCTGCCATACAGATGATAGGAGGAGCCTCTTCTAGGTCGACCTTTGCACCCAGGAGACCGAGAGGATCATTTAACCGGTCCAGTTCAGACTTTTGTTTCATGAGGACTGAACACCTGGCGAAGGACTGCAGGAGTGCAAATGGCCAGTGTTTGGTTTGTGGCGCATCCACTCATGCCATAGGAGCATGTCCATATCGTTTCAACACAGCTCTAGCACCTAGACTCGCAATCATAGTTTTGCAGCGGCCATCCATTCAGGCTCCTGCACCTCGCTTAGCTCTCCCTGCACCAGCTCTACGTGGACCTCCTGCACAGCCTCAACGTCAATTCCATCAGGTACAGAGAAATATGCCTCAAGGGCAGAGCAACATGCCTAAGAACAGAGGAATGTGCCTCCAGCAAGGAGGAATGTACCACGACGTCAGGCTTTTACAATGACAGTCGAGGAGGCCGAAACCACAGGACAAGTCATCACTGGTAACTCCCAATCCTTTCAATTTTTCAATCCTTGTGTATCACAATATTTTTCCTATATCTAAACCCAAGCTCACACAACTTAGGTACTATACTAGTAGCCACCCTTCCTGCACTCACACTTTTCGACACTAGAGCTTCATACTGCTTCATGTCCCAACGATTCATGAGAATGCATGCGATTCCTATGAAGCCACTCATTTCAAGATGGAATGTCAGTTCCGAGAATAGAGTTCTGAAAGCAACTATGGGGTTTGATCAGTGTCCAGTTGTAGTTTACGGATGAGAATTCTACTCGAATTTCGAAGTACTGGACATCCCAAATTTTGATATTGTGTTGGGAATGGATTGGCTAGGAGTATTCTATGCTACTATTGACTGCCGTCAAAGGAGGGTAGTATTTGAGATACCAGATCACCCAGTCATCTATTTCAAAAGTGGAGATAGAACTTTGGAGCCAGGAAGATACCGAGCTAAACCGAAGAATGCAGAAGTGTTCTCTCTATCGGCAGAAGAAGAAAAGCCCAAAGTGGTTCGAGAGTTCGAGGATGCGTTCCCTGAAGTCATATCAGGTTTACCTCCTGTTCAGTCGAAAATACTGTATATTTGATATAACATTTTCCTTACTTTTCTTAGATATTTAAAGGTGTTTATTATAAATATGAAACATATGATGGTTTATCTGCAAAATATCTATTTTCATATGTCTATAGATTATAATTAACATTATGAAGGAAAATGTATGCATATAATATTTATATAATATTTTGATAATTTAAATATGTATATCATAACAAATATCCTTAACCAATATTCTTAAAATATAATATCATATCAAATGGTTAGGATAATATCTCAAAAATACCAAATATTACTAACATTATTCATTGAGATATTATGCAAGGTTTAGTTCAGGTCAGGAAATCGAGATGTTGAGATATCGGGAATCAGAAATCTGCCGATGAAGTTAAATAAAATCGAAGAATCAATACTGGCAGAGACTCAGGAAATATTTTCAAGTTCCAGACATCAAATAAATTTTCATGTGTCATATCAAAGCATACCCAGAATTTTGAAGCCAAGATCCCATCAAATGGCCGCGGATCTACGGCCATACCATGCAATATGCGGTGGATCTGCGGTCGATTCACCGAGTCAGGAGTTGGGATTTTCAGGTTGGATTTGCTCTAACTCACCTTAATTCTGGGGATCTTTAGTTTCTGGCTTTGGGTCTATATAAAGGACCGATGGATAAAGCTAGAAATCATCAAACCGAAGAGATCACGAAGTTCCAGTAGATTCATGCATCCAGGTTGATCAATCGGCTGTTCATTTACCTCCTTCAAGGTAGATCGAGAAGCAAACTAGGATTTTGTATTCTACTTTCTAAAGGAACAAAAAGTGTAATTGATCAAGTTGATTAATAAAGGTAGTTGTTTTATTCTTACTGCATTTATTTTTTATTTACATCATGATCTTTATCCATTATTCTATCTCCATCATACGTGAGTAATGCACCGCTTGATAGGGTTCGTAGGATTAGGGTAGATCAATGGAAGATGAAAAATTTCTTAACTTTTTTTAGGTCTTATGAAGTTTATAAACTTTAGCAAAATAAATGTTAACATCCTAATCGGACGCGCTATCAATTTATTGATAGTCTTGACCGCGATTTGAGATTAGATTAACAAATTGTTTTGTTAAAGGCTAAACATGAATAAAGATCAATGAAAGGACAAGGGTCAATAGTGTGGAAATACTAGTTTTTTCCAAGAACCCTAATTCTCATTCATCACTAGCAATCTAGTTTTAAATATATCAATAGATAAAAGGAGTCATTTTTATTAATCATCCATTACTACTAAATCCTAACGAACCTTACAAGCCCCCTTCTCATATAAAATCTACATCCGTCTTTAAATTAGATCTATATTATATATCCGTGTTTGACGTAGATCTAGAAACTATTCTTCACTATTCTTTATTCTTCTAGTCTTCCTCTTTTTTTTAACACGTCTAAAGTAAGATTGAAAGATTCCACATATCCCTGAGGACGACCCGTACTCATCTCGGTCTAGCTACACGCGACACCGTTATTGATTGCGGTTACTACACTTCTTTAAAATATAGAACAATCAAATGGCGCCGTTTCCGGGGATATGTTCGTAATTTTTTTATTCTTACTATTCGTGTTGAATTCTTAATCGATCCATATCATAAATAAAACAAAACAGCAAATTGTGTATTTAACGATTAGTGTGCGATTTTTGCGAGGGAATCTGAAAACAATAGAACGAGAAAACAGAGATTCAGAGACCTTCAGAGAGGACAATAGGAGCAAAGGAGGCCACAGTACAAAAAATTTTCAAGTGATCCCTCAAATCCGTGGCGGAACCGCGGTAAGAAGTGCGCTTTGGAGGCGGAACCGCGGCCGAGTTGGGGATCTAGGGCTTCATTTTTCTATGGTAACTTCCTCTATACGTTCTCTCTCCTCTGAAAAATCCAATAATATATTTTTCTGCAGGATTCTTTGCAAAATGTCGCTGCTAAATTTTTTTTTTTTTTTACGTGTTTTGTAATTGGTTTGAGCATATTTTAATACGGATATTAAGGGGCAAAGAACAAATTCAGATTAGGTGGGGATTTCATCACCCTTCTTAGGTCCCACAAATCACAAAACGAGCATCAGAATCACCCTACATTAATTAAAAAATATCTAGACTGAGACTCTAAGGACTGTCGCGCTCAATAAGGACAGAGGAAGGTCGTGGGTAATCTATTGCTTATCCAGACAAGTGTGTCTAAGGCAAGTGGTTACTTAATTAGGCCCGCTATTTTTGGTGATTCATATAGCGGATACCTTCCACTTATCTGGCCATAAGAACGATAAAGAGATGGTAGAGGATTGATCCTGCGGCTTGTCCTTTGGAAGTTTAGGAGCGGTCTAGTGACTTGACCTAGGTAACTTTAGTTCTAGGATTGATTTTGCATTTTTGTGTGATTTGTCTCACGTCCGACACTGTTTCGAAACAAACCAATTTTAAATCACATACACGCTGTCATTTGCGCTAATCCCGCTTAGTGCATGCTCGGCTGAACACAGAATTCTAGTGCCCGTCTTGTCCGCGTTTCTGCTATCGACTCCGAAGTCGGTACTTCTTCATCTTCTTTTTCCCCTCCACCCACCACATCGACCGAGATAGACGGTTCTCCATCAGATTATTATACCACCCTGCCACTACCCGTTGATGCGCAGAATCCACCATGCATTTCTCTCCAAAAGAGATGCTATCCTATACGCGGTCCCCTTTCTACCTGTTTATCTATTCCACCAGCCAATGGGGATAATTTTGAAATTAAACCCACTTTATCAACCTGTTGCCCAAATTTCACGGGCTTGAGTCTGAGGACGCATACGTTTTTATCACTAAATTCGAAAACGTGTGCGCAATGATGGGTACGTCACAACTGTCTGTGGATGCTATGCGCTTACGTCTTCTCCCTTTCACTTTGTGCGATTTAGTAGAAAAAATGGCTTTATAACACTGGCGCACACTCTATTACCAATTGGGATGAATTTGTGATAGCATTCCTTAAGAAATTTTACCCCAATCATAAGAGCGTCCGTGTTCGGAGCGAAATCAACCAGTTTACCTAGCTTCCCAATGAACCATTTTAGAAGTGCTTTGAACGGTTTAAGGATCTGCTTGTCCAATGTCCTCATCATGGAATACATAGATGGGATCTATGCCGAATTATATATGAGGGCATTACTCCAGCGACAAAGCAGACACTTGAAACCATGTGTCGATGTAATTTCAAGTCCAAAGACGATGGTGAAGCTTGGAAATTTCTGGAAGATCTCACTGCACACACTTTGCAGTGGGAAAGCCTTAGACCGTCATCTAGGGGAGGTATCCATTGTTTCGCCCAATCAGAGCAAAGCTCTGTTAAAATTCAAAATTCAAAATTTTGAAGCAACGCTTCAAATCTCGGGCGCAACGCGCCACATGTCAGGCGCTGATATGTCAGCGCAGCGCCCAAGAAGGCGCGCCCAATCAGAGCAAAGCTCTATTTTTATGAAGCAACGCTTCAGCTGCGCAAGCACTGCGCTGCGCGACACGTGTCAGCGCAGATGCGCTAGCGCAGTTGCGCTGCGCTCTGCGCTGCGCGACACGTGTCAGCGCAGTTGCGCTGCGCAGTGCGCTGCGCGACACGTGTCACGCGCTGGGGCATCTGCGTCAAACAGAATTAAATTTCCAAGAAATCTTTTCTGTTCTTGTTAAAACAAGAAGATTTTCTTCTGCAAAGCAGAAGCCCTTGGATCAAAGATCCAACGGTGGGGAAAATTCCCCAAATCACTCAAAGAAAGATCTCTTTAACAAATTTAACTAATTTATGAGCACTATAAAAAGGACCCCAGACCTTAATTCAAGAGGAGGAACATTTTTCTTAAAAAAGAGAGAGAGAGAGAGAGAAGAGAACTCTTGAGAACTCTTCAAGAACAACAGAAGGTAAAAAAACCTTTAGGAAAAAGAGAAAATTCTCTTATGGACAGATTATTGATCTAAGAACAAGATCAATAATTTTAAAATAAAAGAAAAAAATAAGTAATAATAGTGCTTTGCACTTTTTTTATGAACCTCTGATTCTTGAAACAAAAAAAATTTATTTTCTTTGATCTAAATTAGATCAAGAAATCAAATAGTGCTCTGCACTCCTGTTCTTGAATCTAAAAGATTCTTAGTGCTTTGCACTTCCAAACTGCGCTGTTGCGCTCTTGAGAGAGCGCCACGTGTCAGCTACAAAACAACTTACGCTACGCGCTCTTGAAATAGAGCTTTGCTCTTTAGAATTGGCGCAACTCACCAGAGCGCGCCACGTGTCAGCAGCGCAACAGCGCAGCGCATTAGCGCAGCGCACTGCGCTATTGCGCTTGCGCTCACTAGAGCGTGACACGTGTCACCACCATATGAGCTTGCGCTCATTACTTGGCGCAAAGCGCCTGACAAGCCACGTGGGGCACTGTCAGAGTACTTAATGCCCTGAATTATTAAAGAAAAGGGACAGAGCCCAATTAAAAGGCCTAACAGGCTTAATCAAATATGCTATGCATTTTAAAAAGGGCAGAGCCCAAACAAAATAGATGCTCTGCATCATTTATAAAGGGCAGAGCCCAATCAAAACAAGAATAATGCAGTGCATTACTAAAAAGGGGTAAAGCCCTAGAACAGGCCAAAGACAAAAAAAATATTGAAACTGGACTTAGCCCAATTTTGGCCATAAGTCCTTAAATTAAATTGACTGGGCACGACTGCTCCCTAAATCAATTTACATCCGGTTCGAGGGTACATCTCCGAACTCCTCTGACACCTATCGTTGTAATTCCTCAACGACGTCAGAAAGGTGACGGGTTCCAACGACCATACATGAATATTGGACCGAAACGTCCTTAAACTAATATTGGACCGAAACGTCCTTAAACTAATATCGGACCGAAACGTCCTTAAACTAATACCGGACCGAAACGTCCTTAAACTAACGGTGGACCACTATGTCCTTAAACTGGTATTGGACCACCATGTCCCTAAACTGGCACAATAGAGCCCAAATGCTCTTTTGTCGGATCTAAACGATCCCGTTAAGTCGATCTTAGTCCCAAACTGGACTAACGTATCCTTAACAACCGTTTAAGTTGATCTTAGCCCCAAATATGGCTAACGTGTCCTTAAATCAAACCTTTAAACAAACTTTAGTCCCAAATTGGACTATAGATCTCTCAACCAACTTTGGTTCAAGGGTACATCTCTGAACTCCTCTGACATTTGTCGTTGTAATCCTTCAACGTCGTCAGAGAGGTGACGGGTCCCGACGACCATACATGCAATGGACCACTATGTTCCTAAACTGGAACAATAGAGCCAATTGCTCTTTTGTCGGATCTAAACGATCCTGTTAAGTTGATCTTAGTCTCAAACTGGACTAACGTATCCTTAACGAACGTTTAAGTCGATCTTAGCCGCAACGCGACTAAGGCATCCTTAAACTAAAAACACCAAACCCAAATCTAAGTAAATACGGATTTGGACTAACCCACGTCCTACGGGCGACGGTATTACTCAGTCTCCGTATACAATCCACGGGCAACCACAAACAAAACAAACACCCACGACACGAAGTGAAATTCTGGAGAAGGAGAAAGTTGTTACCGCGAAGCGGTAGCGTAATTAACTGCAGGGGCTTGCGCCTGCAGGGAAGAGCGTCCCCACAATCAAAAACCCCTCTAGCGAGGGGGAATCTGACAAAGTCTACTACATCGGCCGCATCCGTCTAAACCTTCGATACACGGTGCCATAAATCAACTTGGCATCTTCGGAGAGGTGGACGGATAAAACCAAATAGCATCTGCCCCGAATCTCAGCGTCAGGCCATCGCGGTCTTGTGTGCCGTCCTTCGGAGGGGAACAGATTCTGGCACGCCCGGTGGGACCTTTTCCTCTTTCCACTCCACACTTCGTGTGTCGTCTTCGCGAACCAATCGCGGTTCGTTAAAAATGGTTGCCTGTGGATTCCAAGTTTACTAAGATTTGGTCTCTCATTTGGTGCAGAAAAGAAAACAAGCATCGATGGCCTCAACCTGTTCAAAGTGCTCCAACTGCGGTTGCAGCTCGCGTCCGGCCTCAACTGGGGGCATAACCTACGGGCCCCAAGCGGCTTCTTTGTTCACCATGCCAGTGGAACAGGTAACTCAAGCCACCACTGGGCTCTTCTTCGGGACCATGCTCCCGCCAATGAGCTTTAGCACTCCTATGCCCGGACAAGGAGCTCCCAAAAAGTCGGTCTCCGACCGGCTCACTGCTACGACGGTCCCTGTCAACGGGTCGCCCGCTACCAAACCGACAGCCTCTGTTTTCACCAGGCTAAATCTGAACTCTAAAATGGCTGTCCAAAGGAGGGCAACAGCTGCTGCTTTAGAAATCGTCAAGGCTGCTTCCCCTGTCAAAGAGTCAGTCTTTTCAAGACTGACGATTCCTGCTCCTGCCCCTGCTCAAGGATCTGTCTTCGATAGGTTGAATATCACCCCTCAAAAGACAACCTCAGTCTTTAAGAGATTAACACCGGCGGCGCCTCATTCAGACAGGGGGCAAAAAGAAACTATCTCAATCTCTGAGCCAATCCCAACGGCTCGCCGTGCTCGACGTCGTCATTGGCAACGAGTGAGGAAGGCAGGGGGCAACTCTCCCTCAGGGCTAACTCCACCGGCTCCAGTGGTGGAAGTCAACGCTGCTATCCCAACCGGGAACAGCTTTGAACTGCTGAGGAGGGTACGGAAGAACTCTCCAACCGCTACACTGAAGAGATCTCCTCCACCTGCGGAGAGAGTTTCAGAAACGAAGCAAGAACAGCCCCCTCAACGGCTGTCCTCAAAAATATATAAAGTTTGGAGGAGGGTTCAAGACTCCGTGATTGACCCAGGTCACTCTCGTCACCAGAAAAAGGCGAAGGTGGAAAAAGACAGGGACCGTCCCATTAAACAACGGTGGACAGCAGCCGCTAGGATGCCCACTTCAACGGTTCCTTCAACCTCAGCGGCCCACAAAAGAAGGAGGCCAGAGAAAACTCCCGTGTCAGTGGCAAAAGTTAAAAATGGCAGACCCAAACGCCCTAAGTCAGGGGGCATGATAGTTCATACAGTTTATGTAGCATCGGGAAAGGAGGATAGCCGCATATCAACAGGTCATAGACCGCACACGAGGTCAGTGACCAAGGCTCAGGAGCAGCAGCAGAAGCTCCACGAGATGATGAACGCTATGGCCGCACTTACAGGGCCAAAAGAAACCCCTGAAACATCCTCGGACGAGCGTCAAGAACAAGAAACGGACGCTGAATTCTTTCATCGCGTACTAGAGAAGAAGGATAAAGAGGCTGCGGAGCAGGCAGCCAACATAAAGAAGATGGCCCTCCTGTTCCAGGATATGGTGGGTATGATGATTCAACAAGATCCACCTGCTGAAGATCCCCCGATCATCCTTAAAGACGATAGGGGAGAAACGTCGAATCCTCCACCAGCTCTGTCCACTGCTAAAGAGGATACAATCTCCAAAGCTGATTTGGATGAGTACATCGCCCAGCAAATAAGGGTTCATCATGCAACCGAAACAGTCGGCCAGGTCGTGAAAACGGGGAGACCATATCCGAGTTGGTACAATCAGATCAAATACCCGCCAGGTTATACGATTCCCAAGTTCCATGTCTACAAGGGGACGGGCAATCCTCACCAGCATGTTGCCCAGTTCAGGGCACTCTGCGGCAATACCGGTGGAGATGACAAGCTTTTACTTCGCCAGTTTGTTGGAAGCTTATCGGATACGGCGTTCGAATGGTACTCTGAGCTCCTGAACGACTCTATTAAAACCTTCGCAGAGATGGAGCTGTTGTTTACTCAGCGTTTTGCAAGCGCTAGTGAACGTACCCCGATGACAGCACTGATTAACGCCAGGGTAAAACCCGGCGAGACGTGGGTTCAGTACGCTATATGATGGCGGAACTCATGGTCAAAGTGTGAGCAGCGCATTGAAGAAGCTCCCGCGGTGGGTATGTTTGTGGGAACCCTCGATCCACAAGCAACCATCTCGCAATTTATGATGTTCTTCAAGCCGACAACCTTCCAGGCTTTGATTGACAAACTAGCTCAGATGGACCAGATGGGCCATAAACCCCCTCTTCCAAGGCCAGACACCCGAAATGATAAAGGGAAGGGAAAAGCGATCGTCGTCGCTAATGCTCAACAACAACCGAGCGACTCGAAGCCGGTTGCTAGTCAAAATAATATGCGCCCGTACGTACCCCTTGAGGATAGGATGGGACGTCCTTATTCCTTTCCCCGCGATAAAACAAGGAGGTTATTCGAGTTGGCGTTGCGCAACAGACTCATAAATCTGCCGGATCCAAAACGTCCGTTGCAACCAAGTGACGTCAACGAGCCCAACTACTGTCCTTATCATCGAGTACTAGGCCACCCGATCGAAGATTGCTACGTTTTCAAGAATTGGCTTGAAAACCAATACCGACAGGGCAAGTTCGCGTTATCTGACAAATGGAAGGTGAATCCCCCGCAGCCCCATACCTCTAAGGGGACGAATATACCGGGGGCAACATGCTCCGTCATTGAAGAAGCTCCTTGGGAGGTCGTATTATCAGCCAAGACAAAGAGGATGCTAAACGATCTTCAGACATGTCCAGCAGTCAAGTGGAAGAACCCATTGGAGCTGCAAATTATGGAGGGAATGCTAAAACCTCGTCCGATTCAAAAGATTGGTGGAAGTGGCCCAAACACTCATAACCAGCCGTCAAAATCTTCGAAAAAGAAGAAGAAGAAATCTAAGAAGCCCGTGAAGCCTGACGACAAGCGCACAGACTTACAAAAGCAAATTGACGCGCTGGAGGAATACAATCAGAGGGCACGAACCCCCATTACATTCCAAGAGTTCCTCAGCCATGTCTTTCAAGAAGAGGATGAGGGAGAAAGTTCATCAGATGAATCCGAGGAATATGTGGCGAGCTGTCATATGATTTCCCATTCGATCACGAATGATGAGGAGATTCCTTGCACCGAAAAGCTGGGGGCAGATCCTGAACCAAAAGTTCTGGGGCCATCAGATGAAGTAATTGACGCACTCCTTAATGAAGCTCGGTTGAAAAGTAAAGCTGATCGGGAGCACGAGACGGCTATATTTGAAAGGGCCAAGCGCCAGCGACTTGATGAAGGAGCTGAGACGATCCCGCTGGAGCAAAACACCTCCGCTATCGACAAAAGCCAACTCAGGATGAGGAAAAAGTTCGCTAAAGCCATATCAATGGGCATGAAGCTACCATCCTCTGAAGGAAACATCGCCGGTGAAGTGGAAACGCACCCCTCGTATTGCTTATATCATCAAAGGATTTCGCACCCCACTCAAGAGTGCAAAGCTTTCGATAGATGGTGGCAAGGATACGTTGCTCACCGACAACGCTTTAAGCGGGAAAAACGTAAAACTCGTCGGGAGCAAAGAAATACGACCGAAGGGCTTAAAAGAACTGCTGGCGATTGTTGCATGGTTAACACCGGTGGATCACAAGTGCCTACATTCGGGAGTGATTCTGATGAAGAGCTAGAACTTGCCCCTCTCTTTAAAGAGTCCGTTTCAGGAAAAGAAGAAAAACCGAAGGTCTGCGAGAATATCCGGCTGCGGAATCGGACGCTTCCTGAAAAGAACCTCGGACCCTTGAACAGAAAAGATAAAGGGAAAGAAAAGGTCTCTGAAGATATCATCTTAGATGACCAAGTGGCGGAAGAGTTAAACGCCAAGAACCCGCCGAAAAGAAATAAGGTAGACTACAACGTTTTGGCGCATCTGAGGAAGTTGCCCTCACAGCTCAGCATTCTTGACGCCCTTTTGCTATCAAAAGAGGCGAGAGATTAGTTGATTAAGGCGCTCCAAGACCCGGAACAATTCCAAGCATGCCTGGCGGAGGAAAAGATGAAGGATGAATTGGAGGAAGTGCACACGGCCGATGTCACTTTTGGTGATGAAGACCTTCTACTTGGGACGTGCGAACACAATCGCCCTCTCTATGTCTCGGGATACTGTCATGATATAAGGATAGGCAAAATCCTGATCGATAACGGGTCGTCTGTTAACCTACTCAACGTGCGGGTGTTGAAGGAAATCTGCATGAGCGTCCAGCACCTTGCTCGGGACAAGATCACCATCTCCGGGTTCGACTCCCAATCGTCAAAGACTCTTGGATCTGTGATACTGACGCTACACTTCGGGCTACTCGTCACGGACATTAAGTTCCACGTCATAGACGCCAAGACATGCTACAACGCTTTGCTCGGCCGACCATGGTTACACGAGTACAACATCATCCCTTCTACACAACATCAGTGTATGAAGTATTTTAAGGATGGTTTCGAGTATACCGCGACGGGAGAACTGAACCCGTTCTCTATGAACGAGGTCCGCAAATACGAAGATGCCAAATACTTCTTGCCGGATTTCGAAGACACGGAGAAGTGTCACAAGCCGGAGAACAAAACTAACGCAACCATCCCTGTCTTCGGCAGTGATACCGAGGAGGAGGAGGATATAACTTATTCAGGTCCGCCCCAATACACCAAGCCGGGACCATCCGCCCCTTCACTGATCTTTGGTAGTGATTCGGAGGATGAAGTCCATGCTGTATTCCCTGCTCGGCTTTCAATACGAACTTCTGCTGATGAAGAGCGAAGTCTGCAGATAGCCATGGTGCCGCTTGAACATTATAAAGAACTGGATGCGCTCGACACCAACGGCGTGGAAGAATTGCAGACATTTTATATCCCTCCCGGACGAAAAGGCGAGAAGGCAATCCTATTCTACCGTTCCGAAGAAAACAAGGTGGAAAAAGAAATTTGGCACGGTGCGGATCCAACGCTGGACAGACTTCAGCCCATCCGTCTACCTCGATATTATACGGAGGGCTTGAGGAGGCTGCTGAAACGTCAGGGGATACCCTTCGAACAGACCGTTAGGAAGGCCAAATTCTATGACAGGGTTTGGAACGTCCCCGGAACTCAGCACAAGCTACCTAATGGGAGGATGGAGACGATCGGGCTCGGATACATTCGCTCCAGGAAACGAGAGCCGCTCCGCGACTGTTACGTCGTGCATAATTTTGATGAAGAAGCAGATGCTCAAGGGGAAGACGCTAATCCTGAACCAATAAAAGTTCCTGATGAAAAATTGCCCAGTCCATCATTTGAAGACCAAATGGGCAAACTTATAAGGGAAACGGGTCAAAAAGTCCGAGATGATCACAATCGTGAAATGGCAATCTATGAGAAAGCCAAAATGCAGCGCCTCCTTCGACAGGCAGTAAAGGACGAAGAGGCTGCCCCATGTCAACCTGATATAAAAAGGGCTCGACGCGGAGGCAGAAACAAGTCGAAAGGCTAAAGAGGCGCTCAACAGCAACAAAGCAGAGCTAAGAAGCCACGCAAACGAGAATCGAGCGTTATTGATCTATCCCTCATGAAGAAAATGGGTCGAGCATACTCGTTTCCTCGGGACAAGACGAAGAAAATACTTGATCTCGCCCTGAAACATCAAATGCTTACATTGCCGGAGTCTAAACACCCTGAACAAGCAGGCGAAGCCTCACACCTGGACTATTGCTCTTACCATCGAGTAGTAGGTCATCCTCTTGAAGATTGCTTCACCTTCAAGAATTGGGTCGAAGATCAATATCAGCTTGGTAAATTCGCTCTGTCCAACAACTGGAGGGTAGCACCACCACAAAAGCACGAGCCTAAGGCCACGAAAGAAAAACCAGTTCCACATTGGGATTGGAAGCGAATTCGTACCTGTCACATGATTACAATATTAAAAGAAGAGCCCGAGGACATAGATGAGCTCCCTTGGTGCTTCGAAAACAGCAGCGACGAGATAATCTCAGAATTCCCACCAGCGCCAAAAGAGCTGGAGGATGGAATCCATATCACTGCAGATAAGCTTAAGAAGATTGAGTTGGGGACGGTAAACGATCCGCGACCGACATTTGTCAGCGAACTGTTGTCTGAAGAAAAGGTGGCTGCGTTAAAGGACGTCCTTGTACAGCATAAAGATTGCTTTGCATGGAACTATTCCGAGATGCCAGGACTTGATCCAGAAGTTGCGGTACATAGACTGGCGATATCCCCGAGTGTCAAGCCAGTTAAACAAGCGCCGAGAAGAATGCGGCTTGAGCTCGAGATGAGCATCAACGCTGAAGTCAAAAAGCTGATAGACTCTGGCTTTATCCAGGAGGTTCAATACCCTGAATGGATTGCTAATATCGTCCCAGTGATGAAGAAAAATGGAACGGTGCGCATATGCGTGGACTTTAGGATCTCAACAAAGCCTGCCCGAAGGATGATTTCCCAGTACCAGTCACCGAACTGATGATAGACAATACGTCCACGCATGAGATTTTCTCATTCATGGACGGCTCATCAGGATATAATCAAATAAAAATGCATCCTGAAGACCAGAAACATACGGCTTTCCGGACTCCTTTGGGAATATTCTGTTACAAGGTGATGCCCTTCGGTTTAAAGAACGCCGGTGCCACCTACCAAAGGGCTATGACGATGATCTTCGATGACCTTATACACGAAATCGTCGAATGCTATATCGACGACCTCATTGTTAAAAGCAAATCATATGAGGAACATCTTGAGCATCTGAAGACCGTATTTCAACGTCTTCGACAATACAATTTGAAGATGAACCCTCTGAAGTGTGCATTCGGGGTTTCCTCGGGCAAATTCCTGGGATTCATCGTTCGACACCGAGGTATCGAAATAGATCCGTCCAAGATCAAGGCAATTATGGAAATGCCTCCGCCGAGGACTCTCAAACAGTTGCGGTCTCTCCAAGGGAAGCTCGCATACATACGGCGATTTATAGCCAATCTTTCAGGCAAGTGCCGTCCCTATAGCCACCTAATGAAGAAGGGAACCCCATTCGTCTGGGATCAAAGATGCCAAAGCGCGCTAGACGAGATCAAGCAATACCTGCAGAACCCGCCGGTGTTGGCTGCTCCGGTTAAAGGAAAGCCTTTCATTCTTTATACAACTGCTCTCGAAGGTTCTTTAGGCGCGTTATGGGTGCAGGAGAATGACCAGGGAAAAGAAAGAGCACTCTACTACTTAAGTCGAGTTCTGCTGGGGGCAGAAAGCAACTACTCCCCTATTGAAAAACACTGCTTAGCGTTGATCTTCGCAATAACAAAGCTTAGACATTACGCATTAGCACATGAAGTCCATCTCATTTCAAAGGTGGACCCTCTCAAATACCTAATGTCAAAGGCCATATTGACGGGACGACTCGCTAAATGGGCCCTGCTCTTAATGGAGTTCTCGATAACGTACCGACCTCTCAAGGCAGTGAAAGGCTAGGCCATCGCCGACTTCCTTGCTGAGCACCCGATACCTGCCGATTCTCCTCTAAAGTGCGATTTGCCAGACAAACATGCGTTCGACGCAATCGACAGTGGTGATACCCGTTGGGAGCTTTATTTCGATGGAGCATCTTCCATAAAAAAGCACAAAAAAGTACGCCAATGATCAAATCGGGAGTAGGCCTTATCTTCGTGGCCCCACAAGGAGGAATAATGCGCTTTGCTTTCTCCTTGACAGAGCCGAGAACGAATAATGAAGCTGAATATGAAGCTTTGATAGCAGGTCTCGAGATCGCCATTGACATGGGAATTGAAAGCCTCCTCATATATGGGGACTCTCAACTAGTCGTTAGTCAAGTGAACGACGATTACCAAACATGCAAACCGGAATTGGTAAAATACGGGGAAAAGGTGCAACAATTGCTGACCCAAATTCCCTCCTATACTTTGGAAAGTATACCACGCGCAGAAAATAGCAAAGCGGACGCGTTAGCTAAGCTTGCTAAAGAGCTGGCTGACGAGAACCTCGATGAGGTTAGAATCATGGTACAAAGTCGTCGGGTGCTCGCCCCCGCAGAAATACCTCCGGGATCACCCAAAAAGATGGGAGTGACTGAGCAAGCGACCTTACAAATAAAAGACCATGAGAAGGTTGAGGATTGGAGAGAGGTCTTCATAGACTACTTCAAGTCCCACCGAATGCCTGAAGAAGCGTCCACAAGACATCAGCTCATGAAACGAGCCCTGTCTTTCGCCTTCGTCAACAATACTCTGTACAAGAGGTCATTTGACTCTCTGTGGCTGAGATGCTTAGGACCTGACGAAGCGAAAAGGATCGTCCAGGAAGTTCACGACGGACTCTGTGGTTCTCATCAAGCAGGCCCTAAGATGAAGTTGAAAATAAAACGGATGGGCTACTACTGGCCTACGATGATTCAGGACTGCATCGAATATGCGAAGCACTGCCACTCATGCCAAATTCATGGGGACTTCATCCACCAACACCCAAATCCACTACATCCAACGGTGGCTAGCTGGCCATTCGAGATGTGGGGGACTGATATAGTCGGCCCCATCGAACCAGCATCGTCTAGGGGACACCGTTTCATCCTGGCAACGACTGACTACTTCTCTAAATGGGCGGAAGCAGTACCGTTAAGAGAGGTGAAGACGGAAAATATCCTCCACTTCTTCAAGACGCATGTCATATATCGATTTGGAACTCCGCGACGGATCATCTCCGATAACGGGCCAGCTTACAGAAGCCACAAGATCAGTCGCTTCGCGCAACAGTATAATATAGACTGGAGATATTCCTCGGTTTATAATCCGCGAGCCAATGGACTAGCTGAAGCCTTCAACAAGACATTAACAAAAATCATAAAGAAAACAGTGTCCCGTAATAAGAAAGATTGGCACGAAAGACTGCAAGAAACTCTTTGGGCATATCGAACTTCATTCAAGACGGCCACGAACACAACGCCGTACGCGTTGGTGTTCGGTACGGAAGCGGTACTCCCCCTCGAGATAGAGTTACCCTCTCTATGAGTGGCAGTCCACTACGAGCTGACGGATGAAGAAAATGCCCACCTTCGGCTTGAGGAGCTTGACGCCCTTGATGAAACTAGGCTCGTAGCGCAGCAAAATCTGGAAGCTTATAAAGCAAAGATGATGCGCTCATACGTAAGATTGACCCGACCGAGGACATTCCACCAAGGCGAACTCGTGCTAGTGGTCAAAAGGCCTATGATCCCCAATCGCGCCAAGCGGGGAAAATTCGAGCCAAACTATGAAGGCCCGTACATCATAGATAAAGTTTACCAGGGTGGGGCCTATCTACTCATGGACATGCACGGTGAAAGGCCTTTCAGGCCGATAAACGGTCGCTTCCTGAAGAAATACTACGCTTAATGAGCCACAACCTAGGTCAATGATAGATGACGACGACCATGTCCGCTCGCTATCTTCCTAAGCTCAAGTTTTATAAGCAGTAGCCAGCCTCTCAATAGCGGACCGAAATGTCCTTAAACTAATAGCGGACCGAAATGTCCTTAAACTAATAGCGGACCAAAATGTCCTTAAACTAATAGCAGACCGAAACGTCTTTAAACTAATACCGCAGCACCCTCAGGCTGACTAGATGAATAAAAAAATATTAAAAAAAATATATATATATATAATAAATAAAGACGGTATGCCCATAAGCAAAAAGGGCACGGATGAAAACCCGAAAGGGCTCCGTGAGTAAAAACAGCAGGGCTGCCGGCGAGTGTTCGTGAAAACCCGAAAGGGCGCGACCTCGTAAAAAAAAATATATATAAAAATAAAAAGAATAAAAAAGCGGTACGTCCATGAGCAAAAAGGGCACGGATGAAAACCCGAAAGGACTCCGTGAGTAAAAAAACAGCAGGGCTACCGGCGAGTGTTTGTGAAAACCCGAAAGGGCGCAATCTCGTTAAAAGACACTTATAGGGTCCTCTCGACCTTGTAAGGAGGAACCACTCGCGTGAGATCCTTACGACTTACAAGGGAACAACACACTTGGGAATCCTCACGATTCCTAAGGAGAAAAGACACTTGCGAGATCCTCACGACTCGTAAGGAGAACTCTCTTATGGGACCCTCACGGCTCGTAAGATTTGAAAGTCTTAAGTTACAGATACCTAAACCTGTGCTTAAGCAACCCCCACAACTTTCGACATCGCCCTACAAGTGGTCCGGTATTGGCCCTTGTATACAATCCACGGGCGCGAATAAACATTTCCCTAACTAAGTCCCATTTGAGACTGGGGATATGTTCGCATAACCCTTGTAAATCCTCTCGATTTACAAAGAGAAAACCCTCCTGTAGGATCCTTACGACTTACAGAGGAATAAAACACTTAGGAACCCTCACGATTCCTAAGGAGAAAATACACCTATAAGATCCTCACGACTTGTAGGGAGAAATAGCTTTGTGAGACCCTTACGGCTCATAAAGTCAAAAGCCTTAGTAGACAGGACCCTAACCCTGGTCGCTAAGCCTCCTTTGTTCGACAATGACAGAGGCAAATGATGATTCGCTCCTGGCGATATCCCAGTTGTAGTGGTGCTGATGCCGAAATCGGTGTCCAATTTTGGGTTTACGGCAAAAAGCCGTTAGGCCGCACATGCATGCGAAATAGCCGAAATGATGGAGCAACTTGCAATAAAAAAAAAGCAGCAAGTAAAATGTATGCATGCGAAATAGCCGAAATGATGGGGCAACTCGCAATAAAAAGCAGCGAGTAAAGATAAAATAAATAGCCGAAATGATTGGGCACCACGAAAAATAGCCGAAATGATTGGGCAATCGCGACCTTCGCGATATAAAAGCTGAAATGATAGAGCATCGCGGAAATAAAACAAAAAAAATGAATGACGATAAAACTTTGGCCCTACAGTTAAGATCACATCGATCCCTGTATACAATCCAAGGGCGTAAACATAGAGGGAACCATTCTTTCCCAACAGACTCCGTCAGACGACGAAGCCAAACCTCGACGGTTCGTTTCAACCGAAGAAGCCAGTGTGTTTAGCAAACTCCTCGACTCACGGATACAAACACTCCTTGACGAGAGCCTCCTGATTCGCGTCGACTCGCAGAGCCACCAGTGCCTCCGTGGGAATCCTCGACTCGTTTCAAACCCCAAGGAAACAAATAATCCTTGGCGCTTGGGAAACAAATAATCCCCAGCAAACTCCTCGACTCACGGATACAAACACTCCTTGACGAGAGCCTCCTGATTCGCGTCGACTCGCAGAGACACCAGTGCCTCCGTGGGAATCCTCGACTCGTTTCAAACCCCAAGGAAACAAATAATCCTTGGCGCTTGGGAAACAAATAATCCCCAGCAAACTCCTTGACTCACGGATACAAACACTCCTTGACGAGAGCCTCCTGATTCGCGTCGACTCGCAGAGCCACCAGTGCCTCCGTGGGAATCCTCGACTTGTTTCAAACCCCAAGGAAACAAATAATCCTTGGCGCTTGGGAAACAAATAATCCCCAGCAAACTCCTCGACTCAAGGATACAAACACTCCTTGACGAGAGCCTCCTAATTCGCGTCGACTCGCAGAGCCACCAATGCCTCCGTGGGAATCCTCGACTCGTTTCAAACCCCAAGGAAACAAATAATCCTTGGCGCTTGGGAAACAAATAATCCCCAGCAAACTCCTCGACTCACGGATACAAACACTCCTTGATGAGAGCCTCCTGATCCGCGTCGACTCGCAGAGCCACCAGCGTCTCCGTGGGAATCCTCGACTCGTTTCAAACCCCAAGGAAACAAATAATCCTTGGCGCCTGGGAAACAAATAATCCCTAGCAAACTCCTCGACTCACGGATACAAACACTCCGTGACGAGAGCCTCTTGACCCACGCAGAGCCACCACTGTCTTTGCGGGAGAATTCTCGGTTCGTCTCAACTTGCAAGATGAAGTCTCAGGCAGCAAGGATTGAAAAGCTTACTCCCTGAACAATGGGGCCCTGCAAGTCAATCCAAAATGGTCCCTTGCATACTATTCACGGGTCTCACTCTCCAAAGTCGATTTTCGACAAGGAGGGAAACAACCGCTTACGAATCCTCTCGACTCGTAAGAGGGAAAATTCTCTTATAGGATCCTTATGACTTATAAGAGAAAACCACACTTAGGAATCCCCACGATTCCTAGGGAGAAAACCCACCTACGAGATCCTCTCGATCCGTAGGGAGAAAAGTCTCTATGAGACCCTCACGGCTTATAGAATTGAAAAGTCTTAGGCAGCAGATCTGAACCTGCGACCTAAGCCATCACTATTTCCTAAGAGAGTCAGGATACTCGTTCTGATCATCCATCAACCATGATTACTAAGGTGGCATGCTGATAATGAAAGAAAGAAAAGACGGAGAAAATGACACGTTACAAAAAAAAGGGGTGTATCTTTTATTCATAAACTTGATTGGGTACAGGATACATTATGTCAAAGAATGAAAAAGTATATATATACATTCTTTTATCTACAATTAGAAACGATACAAAGGGGGATAGCTACTGAGGAGGAAGTGTCTTTAGTAAATCCACAAGTTGTTCTCGCACTTCCTTCAGCGCCTCCTCCTGAGCGGCTGCCGCGGCCACCTCCGCTTCCACCCGGGCTTGCTGCTGCAAGAAAGATGAAAGTTGCTCCTCCGCCGCCTTCTGGGCTGCTTCCTGGCTGGGTGCAGCTCGCTCGACAGCATCAAGGTGTTGCCTCAATGATAACCCTTCAGAAAGACATTGCAGAAGGCCTTCAAAGACAACCTTCAGCCGTGCGGCGTTGGCCTCCACCCGAGCATGCAGTTGGGCAGACTTGCTCGAAGTCTCACCTCGCTCCTTACGTCTTGAAATGAATTCTTGTTCGAGGTGATGGAAGCAAGGAGCACTCTGCTCAATCCACGCTGTTCTTTGATTACTGGCAGCCAAGGCCTCGGGAGCGGGACGCAGCGACTCCAACCGATGCAGGTGGGCCTCAATCTCCCTGCAATGGTTAACCCAAGATGTGACGATGCCCTCATCATGAAAGTTCACGAGTATTGCTAGCATCGGGTTAACCATCATAGTGAAGTCTGCGGCAGATGTAGGAGTTTCAACGTCGAGTTCCTCGACGTAGTCACTCAACATGCGCAGACTATTCGCGGCGCCTTTTGAAGACAGACTCCTCAGATAAAGACCCGCCGGCATTATGATGCGAGATTCGAAGGGCGCCGAGATCAGAACGACAGCTGAAAAGAAACAAGATGTGACCAGATAACAGTTCTGAAAATAAAGAAGGAAGACTTTATCAATGTGATAGTTCCTATACCAGTTGAAACAGGTGGCAAGGTCGGGAGGGCTGGTGGCGCAGCTGATCTCTTATCCCCTCCTTCAATCTGTAGCACTGCAGTTGAGATGAGAAAAAGAGGTTAGAGGTAATTCCATCAATAAAAAAAAGAGGAAGGATGTCAACGGAAATCATACTCACCAACGCCACCAGACGAAGAAGCAAGCTCGGATGGGAAAGAAAAGTGTGGGAGCAACATCTGATATACATGATCAAAAAGTACTCCTGAAAAGACACAACAGCACGACTTTAGTACATGCACTATACATCTGAAAGATAAGACTAATAAGTTGCAAACCCATACCTTCCAACATCTTAGATGGTATGAGAGAGGGTTGGGAGGTAACAACCGCCAAGGCAGTCGTTGAAGGCGCTCCTTCAAGCAGTAGGGCATCGGCGCTGGCTGCACCTGCGTTACAAGAAAAATGAACTTGGCAGAAAGGATTGTAAAATAAGAAAGACAGTAACCTAAGATTTACCTGAGGAGCTCCCGGTCGAAACAGAAGCGACTCCCTCCTCTATCGACATAAGGCCACCGCCCGTAGCCTCATCACCCGACTCGATGGGGACCGTCGTCGTGCTAGCGCGACCAGGAGACGGCAGGAGATCGTAAGCAGGGAGGGCAATAATTGGAGCATTGCCAGATTCTTGGAAGGAAGCGGCTGACTCTTTCCCAAGAGTCGTACCCATCTCGCCCGCAACTTCTTCGAGCTCCGCCGTCTCCATCGGCTCATCCACTGTCACCACGAGGTCGCCGGCCTCAAGCGCCTCGTCCACCACCAGCCTCGGTTCAGTTATAATGATCATATCATCTGCCACCACTTCAGGTTCGGCATCAATGACCTTCTCGGCGGTAGGCCCCTCGACCTCCACTTCAGGCTCCAAAGCCACAGCGACATTGCCCACCGTCGGCTCGAGTTCGGAAGGTACCGCCTCCTCTGCTTCTTTGGGATCAACGGTTTCCGCCTCCCCCTCGATCGGACTCGGCCCTGCAAGATAAGGGATATAAGGACCAATGACATTAAAAACCCTTATAACAAAAACTCTGAGAGAAATATTACCTGAAGCGGATTTACCGTTTGCGCTCCGAACTGCGCGCGCCACCTCTCTGCGGGCAGTGGATAAGGCAATAGGGGCCTCTTCAGATGGAGTATCAGCACGAGGGGCGGTGCTGGGGCCCGCTTCCGCAGCCAAGGCAGCCCGGCGCGCCTTCGACTCACGCCTTTGCCGCTTCCTTTCCTCCCGGGCTGTCTAGATGGATCTTAGTGACGCATCCTTCAAGGCGTCGTCATCCTCGTTCAGGGATGCCTCCAGAGCCTTTAAGGCATCCTTCATCGGCTCTTCAAGACGAACCTCCTGCGGTGGCCCAGAGGAAGCGGGAACATCGGCAGTTGGTAAAACATCTTCGTCGCTTGGTGGGAACGGCATTGAGGTTTCTGCAATAAAAAGAGAAAGGTTAGATCGACCATAACACGAGCGGGATGGAGACTTGATGGATTAAAACTTACTAAGGCCCATAGACGCTCTAAGACGTTCCTCCTCCTGGAAAGTCTTCAAAGAAGCGGCGATGGCTTCTTCATCAGTGATGCCTGTCGCAAGGAAAGAAAGAAAAGCGTTAGTCAAAGGCAATGAAGAGGATATGTTGCAATAAAGAAAAGGCGACTAATAGTTACCTGATTGCGCAAGCTTGGCCAGCCACGCGTCACGCTTTGCCAACCACGCCGAAGTTTCAAGGGCGGCTTCCAAGTCTGTATCGTCCGGCGGCGGCATCACTAATCCTTCGTTCGTCCCGTATTCGATCAGGCCCTCGGCATAGGGAGCATGGGGTTCCTGACCGAACACGACGTCCGCAGTGAAGAGCGACTTCTTTTTCTTTTGCCCTCCGACCCTAGGCTCACGAGGGATCGACTTCCGTTTAGCAGCTACTTTGGGACGACGGGTCCCGATGTCCGCACCCACGCCAGACTCCGGCGAGGGTACAACCACTGTCTCCGCCAGAGCACGGGGCGCTGCAGGTGCATCTGCGACATCAGGGAGCGACAAGTCACGTGGAGGGCTTCGCGCACGCGATGGTCCGGTTCTGACCTCTTTTAAAGGGGCAACTACTGGGGTCCTTGGGACCAAAGGAGCGTTGCGATCGGTACCTGGAGACACACCCTTACGATCGACCAACAGTCGCCTTTCCTCCTTTATAACTGCTCCTGTTGCATGATTGTACCAGTCTTTGTACACATTGAGGAGTCTCGGAGCATAAGCCGGCGCATTGATAAAAAAATGAGAGCTCGTATTCAGGCGCATGAAATGGTGCAGTGCGTTCTCTATCCCTTCTTCAGTGGCAGTGGGTTCCAGCAAGAAGCCTTCCAAGGGGACCCCTTGATCGTAGCCCAGTTGTTGGGCAAAACGATGCGGGTTATACCTCGTAAAAATTGCCACACCATTCTGCCTAAAGACTAAGAAACCCGGTCTAATGGAATATAAGTGAAGGGTCTCCCGAGCCGTCAAAACTGAGGCTCCATCTTTAAAGACATCTTGTAATGGCCGCGTCACAGTGGTAGACACCTTTCCAATGGTCAATACCTTATCGACAAAGGACATACCGGCTCCAATGGTGTGAGGGCGAAGGAGTAAGCCCCTGGCGTTCCGCGGTGATGGGGTTACAATTGATGCGCCGATCAGCTGTATAATGCGGGGAAAACCGCACTTGTCAAAGAACGAGGGCCTTTTGTGCATGCCAAAGACACCCGCTGTGTGTAGCTCGAGCCACGATGCAAAGTAATGCATCGGGAAAACCACATGCAGTACCCCGGGCTCATTAGCATCCGCTGCTCGACTGAGGCCATGGTATAAGTGCGCCAAGCCAGCAATCCCAACAGCTACCTTTACCCCGATGACCATCCGGTGAGCTGGGTAAAAGACAGAGGGTCGCATCCGATGAGAGTGCATTGGGATTGCAAACCAGCTCAGCCACAATCCAAGAAATCCCAAGAAAAAGGCCTCCTCATCCATTCCAGGGGCCGCAATTTCTGCAAATGACATAGTAGGGAAGTCCGGAAAAAAAAACCCTTTTGATCTATATCCTTCTCCGGTAGGTTGTCCACACCTAGACCGAAGGGGTCATCCAGGGTGGCGAACTTGGCAGCCTCCGATGAAATGACGCTTGGACGAAGGAAACGAGCAATGAAGTCCTCAAAGTTAACTCCCCGACCCCCATGTTCGACGAAGAGGGACTCATATATGTTCAACACTTTAATCAAGCTTGGGAATTGATGTTGAACGGCATTCTCTGGTGTGACCCCCTTTACCATCGGCCTAGCACCAAAGACGTACACATCTGTCGGGAGCAGCTCCTCATAATGTTCCCCCATCACTGGTAAGCCAGATACCTCCGCAAACTCCTCCAAGGAGATTGACACTTCCCGATCCATGGCAAGGAAAGTGTGGGTAGGAATATTCCATTGCTCCAAGAAGGCTTTGAACCACCAGGTGGGGAGCGTGGGATACTGGAAAAGAGAGATGTAGACTGCGGTGTACAGTCCTAATCTTATCAACTGCGACTTCTTCGTCGACAGGATGTACCGGGCCCACGGCAGATAACCAATCGGGTGGCATGGGATCAGACCAAGGTTATAAGATTGCCCCCGAGGTCGTGCTTCACCCTGACAGATACGGCGCCCTAGGATGTCCAAAACCATAGGACGCTGAACCGGTATCGCATCTATAGCGGGATGTAGAAAACCCTTCGATGTCCAATCCACCAACTCCACGGCATACTGCACCGAGGGTGGGGTAGCATAGTGAATCGCCGTGATGGGCTCAGACGGCACTGCGCATGTGAAGCTGCGTCGACCCATAATAATCTGGTTATACCAAGACCCCCAAAGGTGGAGTTTCTTGTACTCCGGGTCATATTCTCTAATCATGGTCAGGACTTCACGGTCCAAGGGTGCCTCAGGAAATCCCCCCTCCGAGCGGATGAACGGGAATGAAGTGTCTAGAGACATGATCGCTGCAAAAAGAACAATTTAGCCGTTAGTATTGTAATTCCAACGCTTGGCGTCTAAAAAAAAAAGAAAATGCATTAGTCAAATTAAAATTAATTAATTACACCGCACCACAGTGCAGTGAGTAGGAGACCAAAGAGGGACCCACAAAATCTAAATGACAATACGTCAGTTAATAAGACAATCTCATCATTGGATGAGATTGTCAGTTGGCCCCAGGAAAACATGCCCATTTAAGAAAAAGGGGGGGGGGAAGAATCCCTAGAGACAAGGAGAAAATCTCTTCTTTCAGAGCAAAGCTCTGTCACAGAATGACACTTGTCAAATTCTGGTCTCAAAGGAATAAAATTCCTTAAAAAGAGCATAGCTCTATGATAATAATGGAAAAGATCCATCAGAAGATCTTAATACTTAAAATTTTTCTTTTAAAATTTTTTGGGACCTTGAAAAACCCATGAAAACTTATGATAAGTTCTTCACTTGGCAGATCTAAAAGATCCACACTTGATCTATGAGCAAAGCTCTGTTCATGGGTTAAAACCCATGAATAAGATCCCTGTAGATCTATAAGTTTTGAGAGCAAAGCTCTGTTTATGAAACCCCAATGGGGATCCCTTTGGATCGAAAGATCTGTGAGAGCAAAGCTCTTTGGTTAAGATTAAGTTAAATTAATTTGATTTAAATTAATTTTTACCTAAAGTTTCTGACTTTAGAAATGAGCAAAGCTCTGAAGTTCTTGAGTGAGAGCAAAGCTCTGGAAAATAAAAATCTTAAAACGGTAAGATTTTTCTAAGGGCCAGAGGTCCTATTTATAAGGCGCTTGCGCCCCTTGAGCTCACCCCTTGATCCAACGATCAAGAGTTTGCCACCGCTGCATTCACGTGTGCGCCACGTGAGCGCAATGGTGGGGGGGCATTTGTTTCGCCCAATCAGAGCAAAGCTCTGTTAAAATTCAAAATTCAAAATTTTGAAGCAACGCTTCAAATCTCGGACGCAACGCGCCACATGTCAGGCGCTGATATATCAGCGCAGTGCCCAAGAAGGCGCGCCCAATCAGAGCAAAGCTCTATTTTTATGAAGCAACGCTTCAGCTGCGCGCGACACGTGTCAGCGCAGATGCGCTAGCGCAGTTGCGCTGCGCTCTGCGCTGCGCGACACGTGTCAGCGCAGTTGCGCTGCGCAGTGCGCTGCGCGACACGTGTCACGCGCTGGGGCATCTGCGCCAAACAGAATTAAATTTCCAAGAAATCTTTTCTGTTCTTGTTAAAAGAAGAAGATTTTCTTCTGCAAAGCAGAAGCGCTTGGATCAAAAATCCAACGGTGGGGAAAATTCCCCAAATCACTCAGAGAAAGATCTCTTTAACAAATTTAACTAATTTATGAGCACTATAAAAAGGACCCCAGACCTTAATTCAAGAGGAGGAACATTTTTCTTAAAAAAAAAGAGAGAGAGAGAAGAGAACTCTTGAGAACTCCTCAAGAACAACAGAAGGTAAAAAAACCTTTAGGAAAAAGAGAAAATTCTCTTATGGACAGATTATTGATCTAAGAACAAGATCAATAATTTTAAAATAAAAGAAAAAAATAAGTAATAATAGTGCTTTGCACTTTTTTTATGAACCTCTGGTTCTTGAAACAAAAAAAATTTATTTTCTTTGATCTAAATTAGATCAAGAAATCAAATAGTGCTCTGCACTCCTGTTCTTGAATCTAAAAGATTCTTAGTGCTTTGCACTTCCAAACTGCGCTGTTGCACTCTTGAGAGAGCGCCACGTGTCAGCTACAAAACAACTTGCGCTACACGCTCTTGAAATAGAGCTTTGCTCTCTGGAATTGGCGCAACTCACCAGAGAGCGCCACGTGTCAGCAGCGCAACAGCGCAGCGCATTAGCGCAGCGCACTGCGCTATTGCGCTTGCGCTCACTAGAGCGTGACACGTGTCACCACCATATGAGCTTGCGCTCATTACTTGGCGCAAAGCGCCTGACAAGCCACGTGGGGCACTGTCAGAGTACTTAATGCCCTGCATTATTAAAGAAAAGGGACAGAGCCCAATTAAAAGGCCTAACAGGCTTAATCAAATATGCTATGCATTTTAAAAAGGGCAGAGCCCAAACAAAATAGATGCTCTGCATCATTTATAATGGGCAGAGCCCAATCAAAACAAGAATAATGCAGGGCATTACTAAAAAGGGGTAAAGCCCTAGAACAGGCCAAAGACAAAAAAAATATTGAAACTGGACTTAGCCCAATTTTGGCCATAAGTCCTTAAATTAAATTGACTGGGCACGACTGCTCCCTAAATCAATTTACATCCGGTTCGAGGGTACATCTCCGAACTCCTCTGACACCTATCGTTGTAATTTCTCAACGACGTCAGAGAGGTGACGGGTTCCAACGACCACACATGAATATTGGACCAAAACGTCCTTAAACTAATATTGGACCGAAACGTCCTTAAACTAATATCGGACCGAAACGTCCTTAAACTAATACCGGACCGAAACGTCCTTAAACTAATACCGGACCGAAACGTCCTTAAACTAACGGTGGACCACTATGTCCTTAAACTGGTATTGGACCACCATGTCCCTAAACTGGCACAATAGAGCCCAAATGCTCTTTTGTCGGATCTAAACGATCCCGTTAAGTCGATCTTAGTCCCAAACTGGACTAACGTATCCTTAACAACCGTTTAAGTTGATCTTAGCCCCAAATATGGCTAACGTGTCCTTAAATCAAACCTTCAAACAAACTTTAGTCCCAAATTGGACTATAGATCTCTCAACCAACTTTGGTTCAAGGATACATCTCTGAACTCCTCTGACATTTGTCGTTGTAATCCTTCAACGTCGTCAGAGAGGTGACGGGTCCCGACGACCATACATGCAATGGACCACTATGTCCCTAAACTGGAACAATAGAGCCAATTGCTCTTTTGTCGGATCTAAACGATCCTGTTAAGTTGATCTTAGTCTCAAAATGGACTAACGTATCCTTAACGAACGTTTAAGTCGATCTTAGCCGCAACGCGACTAAGGCATCCTTAAACTAAAAACACCAAACCCAAATCTAAGTAAATACGGATTTGGACTAACCCACGTCCTACGGGCGACGGTATTACTTAGTCTCCGTATACAATCCACGGGCAACCACAAACAAAACAAACACCCACGACACGAAGTGAAATTCTGGAGAAAGAGAAAGTTGTTACCGCGAAGCGGTAGCGTAATTAACTGCAGGGGCTTGCGCCTGCAGGGAAGAGCGTCCCCACAATCAAAAACCCCTCTAGCGAGGGGGAATCTGACAAAGTCTGCTACATCGGCCGCATCCGTCTAAACCTTCGATACACGGTGCCATAAATCAACTTGGCATCTTCGGAGAGGTGGACGGATAAAACCAAATAGCATCTGCCCCGAATCTCAGCGTCAGGCCATCGCGGTCCTGTGCGCCGTCCTTCGGAGGGGAACATCCATCAGCTCGATATTTCCATCGCAGTAAAAGCCGAAATGGCAGCAATGCAAAAGAAACTTGACGCTATGGAGAACAAATTCTCATCAATCTCCCTAAACCAGGTTATGCTTCCCAAGACCGTGTGTAGTTGTTGTTCCGATCCATCACATCTGACGGAAGAATGTCCTTTAAATGCACCGTTTCAAGGTCAAGAACACACTAATGCTACTTTTCAGCAGCGACCTAGAAACGATCCATATTCTTCCATGTACAATCAGGGATGGAGGAATCATCCTAATTTTGCTTGGAACCAAAACCAAACCCAAAATCAAAACCAGTTCTAAAGCAATTATCAAAGACCTCCTCCACAGCAACAGCAACCACACTCACAGAGTCAGCACCCCTTTCAATCGCAACCTTTTCAAAATCTGGCCAACAATTTTACACCTTATAACAATTCTTTCCAAACGGCCGGGAACGAAAACTTATCTGCACTCGAACGAAGCGTGGATATGTTTATTAAACATTCCATGCAATCGATGGATGAAATAAAGTCTTCTATCCGATCATTAACACAGACCACCACCTCCCACGGTGAAAGTATAAAATCGATAGAAGCACAACTTGCACAAATAAATGCCGCGATGAGTGCGAGAGAAAAAGGGAAACTTCCATTTCAACCCCTACTGAATCCTGGCTACTCACAAAGTCATAATGTGAGTGTCATTACCACGTTGAGATCAGGAAGAGTGTTGAACAATCAAATGGGTGAACAGATTGATGATGAGGAATCAATTGAAACCCCGGCTTCCACTTCTTGCCCTATTTCGTTTAGTCTCCCACCTTCTTCCGAGCCTATTCTCCGTTTTCCCCAAGGTTCGAACCCTTCGCCCGCTTCCTCGAGTCAACCTAAAACGATCCCTACTCCAATTATGGGATCGATTCCATCCCCACAAACTTCTCCACAAAAATTGGACTCAAAACTTATTGATAAAGCTCCATTTCCAAATAGGTTGAGGGCCAACAAACCTAACGTACAAATGGAGAAGATTGTGGAAATGTTTAAGCAAGTTAACATAAATATCCCTCTCTTGAATGCTATTCAACAAGTTTTGTCTTATGCAAAAATCCTTAAGGACTTGTGCACTAGGAAGAGAAAAACTCAAGTGCTGAAAAATGTATTCATGACAAATAACGTGAGCACAGCTTTTACCCAACAATTGCCTAAGAAACGTAAGGACCCCAGTTGTCCTACAATATCTATAACTATTGGGGGTAAAAGTATCAATCGTGCTCTACTTGACCTCGGCGCTAGTGTTAACTTACTTCCATATTCCGTCTATGAGCAGCTAGGTATAGGAGAGTTGAAACCTACCCACTGCACTCCCCAGATGGCAGACCGATCTATCGCCCAACCTAGGGGGTGAACTTGAGGATGTGTTAATCAAATTTGGGGAATTCATATTCCCTGTGGACTTTATTTTTTTAGATGCACAGCATGTGGCAAACCCACGCAACCAAATCCCGGTGATACTCGGTCGACCTTTCCTAGCAACTTCCAACGCTGTCATTAATTGTCGTAACGGTTCTACGAACTTATCCTTCGGGAAGATGACAATTGAGCTTAATATTTACAAGTTAGGAAGTCAACCATCTGAACCTTCTGCTCATTTAATCGATGTCTGTTCTATCAACGAGATAGCTTCCGACAGCTGCGAAGCTGAAGTACTTTCCTATGATGATCTCGACAACACTAGTGCAACATTGTTTGATATGGCAAATTATTATAGTGAGGATATCTCCGATGAGTCCATCCTCGAGTTTGAATCCTTTGACTCGTCGCAAAAGTCAGTAGCGTTTTCCGAGTCAATATCCTACGCAAGTTATGAACCTCTTAGGGAGTCCGAGTATCATTCCCTTACCCCACCTTCTATTGTCTCTCCGCCGACACTAGATCTTAAACCGCTACCTTCTCATCTTAAATATGCATATTTAGGTGAGAATGAGTCTTTGCCCATGATCATATCCGCTTCTCTATTTTTAGAGCAAGAGAATGCACTTTTGGCGATATTGAGATTAAATAGGCAAGCATTTGATTGGACAATGGCTGACATCAAAGGGATTAGTCTCTTAATTGTTGAACATTACATACATCTGATGGATGAAGCCAAACCAATCCGAGACCCACTGTTCAGTTGATAAAACTGCACATTTGTATTACATTTTTCCTACCATTTTCATATTAAAAAAAAGGACTTTATTATGATATATTATACATATGAGGGTTTATGTGTAAAAACATTATTTTCCATGTGTTAATATATTTTAATTAGTATTTGGTAGGAAAATGTATGCAAATAAATTCATTGACCTAATCCTAGTAGAACTAAGTCTACTAAATATTATTTGAGATTATTGTGCAGAATTTTCCAAGTTGTTATGCAGAATTTATCAAACAAATCAAGTTGTTGAAGAAAACTTGCCAAATTAAGAAGCAAAACTTGGAGACCAAGTCTGGGAGCAACCGAGAGAAGATTTCTGAATTCTGAAGGTGCCTAGGATTGCCACATGTCAAAATCATAAAGCCCAAGAAAAATGATCAAGAGATCCCCACCATTGGCCGCGGAACCGCGGCCAAACCCCCCTGTTGGCCGCGGATCCGCGGCAATATAGAGAGATCGTTGGCTAAAATTTTGGGGCATAAATCTATGATGAATTTTACCAAGTTTTCAACAAGAAGATTTTGGCTTTGCACTATAAAAGGGCACCGAGAGCCTCTTGGAAAAGTTATCAAGCCGACGAGATCACGAAGTCCAAGACGGCTCACGCATCCAGGCTGATCATCAACGGTTCATCTACCTCCTTAGAAGAGATCGAGAAGCAAACTAGGTTTTTGTAATCATTTTCTAAGGAATCAAAGTGTACTTGATATTGTTGATTAATAAAGGTAGCTTTCTTTTTCTTATTCTATTTCTTCGTAGTTTAATTATGCAATTTCTTTCCATCTCTTTTTCTCCCAACATACTCGAGTAATTCTCCGCTTGTTAGGGTTCGTAGGATTAGGGTAGGCTAATGGACGATGAAAATAATTAAACCCTTTTTAAGTCTTATAAAGTTTAGGAACTTTATCAAAAGAATCACTAACATCCTAATCGGGCGCGCTAGCAATTCTTTGCTAGTTCCGACCGCGATTAGAGATTAGATTAATGATTGTTTTGGTAAAGGCTAGATATGAACGGAGTTCCGTGTCGAGATAAGGGTTAAGAGTGGGATTCCTTTTCCCTCCAGAAACCCTAATCTACACGCATCACCGTCGTTCTAGTTCTAAATCTATTAATGGATAAAAAGGGTAACTTTTAATTAATCGTCCATAACTACTAAATCCTAACGAACCCTACAAGCCCTCTTATTATATTATCTACATCTCTAAAATAATCTAGATCTATATATTTTGCATTCTTGTTTAACGTAGATCTAGAAACCATTCTATAAAAATTCTTTATCCCTCCTCTCTTTCTTAACACATCTAAAGTAAAAGTAAAAGGTTCCACGTTTCCCAGAGGACGACCCGTACTCATCTCGGTCTAGCTACACGCGACACCGTTCTGATTGCGGTTAACTACAAACACACACTTTTTTGTACCAACCAAATGGCGCCGTTGCCGGGGATACGTGCGTAATTTTTTATTTTTACTATTTGTGTTGAATTCTTAGACGAGTCATATCATTATTAACACAAAACTGCAAATTGCATATTTAACGATTTGTGCGTGAATTTTTGCAAGGAGATCTGGAGTCACAGAATTAAGGAGAACAGGAAACAGAGACATTTTTAGAGATCCAGAGGAGCACAGAAGGCTATACAAAAAATTTCATCAACTGTTCCTTCTGCCACGCGGCGGAACCGCGGCAAAAGTACCCCTTCTGCGGCGGAATCGCGGCGGGTTGGAGGAATTAGGGCTTCAATCTTCTCTGGTATCTTTCTCAACTCCTTCCACTCTCCTCAAATCCAATAAAATCTATTTTCTGCAGGATTCTTTGCAAAATTGCGCCGCTCAAAATCTTTTTGCAAAAGTTTTGTGATTGGTTTTGTTTCGCATATTTAATACGGAGTTTAAGGGGCAAAGACCAAATCAAGATTAGGTGGGGATTTCATCACCCTTCCTAAGCCCCACAAATCACAAACTGAGCATATAGATCAACCCTTCATTAATCTAAAAAATATCTAGACCAGACTCTAAGGACTGTCGCGCTCAATAAGGACAGAGGAAGGTCGTGGGTAATCTATTGCTTATCCACATTACTTTTGTAGTGTCTAGGCAAGTGTGTCAAAGGCTAGTGGTTTTTAATTAGGCCCACTACTGTGGTTCCTTCCCACTTACCTGGCACTTACCTGGCTACAAGGGTAGTACAGAGGCGGTAGAGGATTGATCCTGCGGCTTGTCCTTTGGAAGTCTAGGAGCGGTCTAGAGACTGGACCTAGGTAACCATAGTTCTAGGGTTGTGCATTTTTGTGTGATTTGTCTAAATCCGTCATTTTTCAAAACAAACCAATTACTTTCTCTCCTTTTTACCCCTTCCCCCTTCTTCTCTTCTTATAATGGGTGACCTAAACAGAAGAAAACTTGCCGAGCTTTGCTGTCCACAACCAGATATCTCTTGTTTTCGAAATCCCTTCGGTATACCGTCCGACTCTTCCATGTCCTTAAGAGATCATATAGAACAAGCAGGAAGAAACAGTTGGCCACCTCAGTCTAGGTCTTATCAACCGTATCCTAATCCTACACCTGTTTCAGTTGATACCCAGAATGAGGAAGCTCCTAGACGAATGTCCATTGCTGAGCACATAGCTAGGCCTAGAGGCCAGAGTTTCAACCCGGACCAATATCAACCTTCACCACTACTGTCCAGAGAAGAGTTTGATATGCGGTTTGTGCCATATAAGATGTCTGTTGAAAATAGCCAACCGACCAACCTATATCAATATTCTTCTTATCATAATATTGCTCCTACTCCTACCCAATTTTCGCAACCATTCTATTCCTATCAATCCAATCCGACTTTTCCACCTTCTCTAGACAGTTTTTCTAATCAGTCATTTGGGAGTTTTAATTATCCACAGGAATTTCAATCTTATACTGAAACCCCTTATCAACCAAAGTCTAGTCTTGAGCTGAAATTAGAAGAAGGTATAGTGATGATGAACCGCATTAGAGAGGAATGGAAGGAAAGCATGGCTAAATATGAAAGGGCAACGAGTTCCGAACCAGCCCAAGATTTTTCAGTTTATAATACGGGCATCGGACAAAATGAGAATTTGGGTAGAGAGACAGAATTATACACCCTTCCTAATCAAACCTTCCATTTCCAAACTGAAATCCACAACTCTAGTTTCATTGATTCATCAAGTACACCAAATAGAATGACTGATAAGTTGTGTGACTTAGTAGTGTTTGATTTATCCGACTGTGAAGGGTCCATTTCAAGTGAAACCATACCCAACCCTTGTGATCTCTACACCTCCACTCTTGAACCAAAACTGATTGAAAACCATACTTTTGATGAGGTGTTTGAGAATTTTAACCTTCACTTGAATGAGGTGATTGACGTTGGGGATATTTTGATTGATGAACCCGAAATTTTGGATGATTTTTTCCCACCAATTCATCAAATCCTTTCACTTCCTTGTGGTCATCATCTTGAGCCTTTAATTCTTCCCGAACCCCAAATATGTCTTGAAGTTGATAATAATGGTATACACGAAGATCAGTCCGAAATACAGCCTCCATCTTCCACATCTGGTTCAGCAACACTCGACACACCAATTTGTTTACCCATTTCACCTTCTACTTTCTCCGGTTCTTCTTCTGTTCCTATAGTTTCAGTGAGTTTTGATGAACCACAATCCGTTAATTCAAGTTCAATAATACCAGAAATTCAACTTGATTTGGATATTTTTGAAAATGAGGTAGATAAGTTTTTCGAGTTCTCTACCTCAATGATTTTTTATGAATCAAGTAGGATAAATTCTGGCACAAAATTTTTTGACAGCAAAATGCTCAATCACACCATTGATAAAAGTTTTGAAGAACTTTTTGCTGACAAACTTGAATTTTTAAACAATACGGATTTTGTGATTGATCAATCTCCACCTATAGAGGTTGGACCGTCACCATTCCTTCTTCCTAATCATTCACATTCATCCTCATTCTTTCTTTTCTCTAATTTCAAACCCTTTCCAGACCACCTCTTATCCCTTCCCCATTTTTTCTTAACTCGATACAACACATTCTTCCATCAACCTATACGATATACTGATAAAATCTTTGAATGGTTGGTGTTAACTTTTGGTCTTTGTAAAGCTTTATTTTGATCAAAAGACTCACCCCCTTTTAAAATGCTTCGTATTGTTTAACTCATGTTTGAGGGGGGGTATATTTTTGGCTCTTGAACATAACTTTTGTCCTCAAATTTGTGAGCCAAAAATAAGTTTGGGGGAGGATTTTCATTTTCATATATTTTTGCCCCCATTAATAATGTCCTCCCAAGCTTACAGGTTTTTGTGATCCAGTAGATAACAACAGTGAGGACACTGTTGAAAACAAGTTTGGGGGAGGTTTGTGCTTATTTACACATCAATTTGCATTATACTTTGCATAAGCACAACATTTTCAAAAATTTTAATTTTTTTTATAACAAAAGAATAGAAAGTGAAAACTTATATCCAAAAGATAGGAATAGTTTAAGAAAACCAAGAAAATTAGAAGTTTTCTTAAACGAACTAGTAATAAGTAGTTATGAGCTGTTGTCCCAAGGGTTAGTAAGATGAAGGAAGTCACTAATCTGAGGATAAAAATAAGTCTGAAAAATAATTTCTATTCTGGAAGCCAAACATTTGAATGTTGATACCCTACTATATGCACTTACACACGTCTTGAAACTCGGGATAGTAGAGGATACCTTGAAATGCTCTTGTCTAAAAGCCAAAGTATGAAGGAAATGAAAAAAAAAATGAAGAAAATATAAAAATGGTGAAAAGAAAAAAAATGAACACTGGTTTTGTTACCACCAAGGCAGCAATAAAAAAAATATAGCGAGGGTGCCTCTTCACCTAGTGCCCTAAGGCCAACTGGTCTGGGAGTCACTGCTAAGCCTTAGGTGGTGCAAGGTGAGGAAAATATTATCACCGAATCAGCAAGCACACGAGTAATCGGTCTGTTAATACCTCAAGAAGTATTAACGGTCGCATGAAAATGTGTGAGCAAATCTAAATATTCATCAAGTTAAAAATTACTAAGGTAGATGGACAAGAGTATGATAGCTTGAATTGAATTCTCTGAGTGTAGGGATGTCCATTTCACACACGTGGGGTTATATGATCAATGTTTGGATGAAAGGTAGGAATGAAGAATAAAGACGATATTTTATTGAGAGATGATATGATTTCTAACATTTTTTCAAGACTATTAAGATAGGGCTCATGACAACTGAAAATCTAGTATAGTTGGAAACTCTTCTTTTCAAGGTCTTTCTTTTATGGTTCTTATCTTTATATGTAAATTTCACCATCTTTCTTTTGTTATAGGATTTTGTGGGTGTAATCCGCTGAAAACCCTCAGGAGACAACACTCCTCCTACTAGGGACACCTAGAGGTTTAACGGCTTGTTGCACGTGCTCAGTGCAATCGTGTCTGCCTACGAAAGTGTGCTTAGTTTTCTCCTTTCTTTTTCTCCTCTTAAATAAACTAGTTTGCTCGGGACGATCAGAGATAAGTTTGGGGGTATTTGTTCAGTTGATAAAACTGCACATTTGTATTATATTTTTCCTACCATTTTCATATTAAAAAAAGGACTTTATTATGATATATTATACATATGAGGGTTTATGTGTAAAAACATTATTTTCCATGTGTTAATATATTTTAATTAGTATTTGGTAGGAAAATGTATGCAAATAAATTCATTGACCTAATCCTAGTAGAACTAAGTCTACTAAATATTATTTGAGATTATTGTGCAGAATTTTCCAAGTTGTTATGCAGAATTTATCAAACAAATCAAGTTGTTGAAGAAAACTTGCCAAATTAAGAAGCAAAACTTGGAGACCAAGTCTGGGAGCAACCGAGAGAAGATTTCTGAATTCTGAAGATGCCTAGGATTGCCACATGTCAAAATCATAAAGCCCAAGAAAAATGATCAAGAGATCCCCACCATTGGCCGTGGAACCGCGGCCAAACCCCCCTGTTGGCCGCGGATCCGCAGCAATATAGAGAGATCGTTGGCTAAAATTTTGGGGCATAAATCTATGATGAATTTTACCAAGTTTTCAACAAGAAGATTTTAGCTTTGCACTATAAAAGGGCACCGAGAGCCTCTTGGAAAAGTTATCAAGCCGACGAGATCACGAAGTCCAAGACGGCTCACGCATCCAGGCTGATCATCAACGGTTCATCTACCTCCTTAGAAGAGATCGAGAAGCAAACTAGGTTTTTGTAATCATTTTCTAAGGAATCAAAGTGTACTTGATATTGTTGATTAATAAAGGTAGCTTTCTTTTTCTTATTCTATTTCTTCGTAGTTTAATTATGCAATTTCTTTCCATCTCTTTTTCTCCCAACATGCGCGAGTAATTCTCCGCTTGTTAGGGTTCGTAGGATTAGGGTAGGCTAATGGACGATAAAAATCCCTAAACCCTTTTTAAGTCTTATAAAGTTTATGAACTTTATCAAAAGAATTATTAACATCCTAATCGGGCGCGCTAACAATTCGTTGTTAGTTCCGACCGCGATTAGAGATTAGATTAATGATTGTTTTGGTAAAGGCTAGATATGAACGGAGTTCCGTGTCGAGATAAGGGTTAAGAGTGGGATTCCTTTTCCCTCCAGAAACCCTAATCTACACACATCACCGTCGTTCTAGTTTTAAATCTATTAAAGGATAAAAAGGGTAACTTTTAATTAATCGTCCATAACTACTAAATCCTAACGAACCCTACAAGCCCTCTTATTATATTAACTACATCACTCAAATAATCTAGATCTATATATTTTGCATTCTTGCTTAACGTAGATCTAGAAACCATTCACAAAATTCTTTATTCCTCCTCTCTTTTCCAACACATCTAAAGTAAGAGTAAAAGATTCAACGTTTCCCTGAGGACGACCCGTACTCATCTCGGTCTAGCTACACGCGACACCGTTATTGATTGCGGTTAACTACAAACATAATTTTTCGTATCAATCACCTACAAAGACGGTTAAATCCCGTTATGAAGGAGGCGGTAAAGAAAGAAATCGTCAAGTGTCTAGATAGTGGTATAATTTACCCAATATCTGATAGCCAATGAGTAAGTCCTATTCATGTGGTCCCTAAAAATTCTGGCATCACGGTCATAACTAATGAGGCTAATGAATTGATCCAAACACGCACCCAAACTGGGTGGCGCGTATGTATTGATTACAGAAAACTCAATACCGCAACGAGGAAAGATCACTTCCCTCTACCTTTCATTGACCAGATGTTAGAACGATTAGCTGGGCATGAATACTATTGTTTCTTGGACGGATACTCTGGCTATAACCAGATCCCCATCGCCGAAAATGATCAAGATAAAACAACATTTACTTGTCATTTCGGTACTTTTGCTTATAGACGTATGCCCTTTGGGTTATGCAACGTTCCCGCTGCATTTCAGCGGTGTATGATGGGGATATTCTCAGACATGGTTGAGAATTTTCTGGAGATATTTATGAACGATTTCTCCATATTTAGGGACTCCTTTGAGGAATGCCATTGTCATCTTGACGCGGTTCTTACCCGCTGTAAAGATAAGAACTTACTTTGAATTGGGAAAAATGCCATTTCATGGTCTAAGAAGATATTGTCCTTGGACATATCATTTTACGAAAAGGCATTGAGGTTGATAGAGCTAAAATTGATGTTATCCATAACCTTCCTCCTCCCAAATGCGTCAAAAATATACGATCTTTCCTTGGTCATGCAGGATTTTATAGGAAATTCATTAAGGAATTTAGCAAAATTGCTAGACCCTTAACTCTTCTCTTAGCCAAGAATACAACATTTCACTTCGATTCGGATTGTGAGCCTGCTTTTGAATCGCTTAAAAGATCTCTCACTACAGCCCCCATTCTATCATCTCCGGATTGGAACCATTCGTTCGAGTTTATGTGTGATGCATCAGATTTTGCTATTGGTACGGTCTTAGGACAACACATTGATAAGATACCACATGTAATTTACTATGCAAGTAGGACCTTGAACGATGCACAAATTAATTACAAAACTACCGAGAAAGAACTCTTGGCAGTTGTATTTGCATTAGAAAAATTCAGGCCCTACTTGATTGGCTCGGCAATAGTGGTTTACACCGATCACTCCGCCCCACGACACATTTTATCGAAGAAGGATGCTAAGGCCAGGCTAATACGTTGGATTCTGTTGTTACTAGAATTTGATCTTGTCATACGAGACAAGAGTGGATGTGAAAATGTTGTAGCCGGCCATCTTTCACGCATCAATTCTTCACCAACGTTGACCGTGCTAATAAACGACTCCTTCCCTGACGAACAGCTCTTGACCGTATCCTGTAAACCTTGGTTCGTGGATATTGTGAATTATCTAGCGACGGGACTTATTCCTAGCGATTGGTCGAAACAAGACAATCTTCGATTTCTATCCCAAGTAAAACACTTTTACTGGGATGAACCTTATTTGTTTAAGTATTGTTTCGATCAAATCATTCACAGATGTGTCCATAACGATGAATTCAAGAGTGTATTATTTTTTTGTCATGATGAGGCATGTGGCAGTCATTTTGGTCCACGTAAAACGGCGGAGAAAGTTTTGCAATGTGGCTTTTATTGGCCAACATTATTTAAAGATGCATATGATCATTGCAAAACCTGTCATCGGTGTCAACACATGGGTCGGATTTTCACGAAGAAATGAGATGCCGCTCCAACCTATATTGGTTGTGGAGATATTCGATATTTGGGGTATTGATTTTATGGGCCATTTTCCCAACTCTTTTGGGAATTTATATATCTTGTTAGCGGTTGATTATGTCTCAAAATGGGTGGAAGCAATACCGTGTCGCACTAATGACAACAAGGTTGTTATTAAGTTTCTTAAAGAAAATATCTTTTCGCGATTCGGGCATCCTCGCGCTATAATTAGCGACAACGGGACGTATTTCTGTAATCGGTCTTTCGAGGCTTTGATGCAGAAATATTCAATCAACCACAAACTATCTACGACCTATCATCCCCAAACGAGCGGGCAAGCTGAGATTTCCAATAGGCAGATCAAACAAATTTTGGAGAAGACGGTTTCTAAAAACCATAAGGATTGGTCAACCAAATTAACGGACGCTCTTTGGGCATTTCGTACTGCTTATAAGACCGATCTTGGTATACCGCCTAGTGTTTGGAAAGGCTTGCCACCTTCCTGTTGAGATCGAACATAAAGCAATGTAGGTTATTAAAGAGCTTAACTTCGATTTTGATCAAGCTTGCAGCTATCGGAAGCTGCAACTAAATGAGCTAAGCGAACTCCACGATGAAACTTACGATAATGCGGTTATAGTAAAGAACCGGACTAAAGTGTTCCACGATAAAAACCTTTTTAGAAAAACCTTCACACTGGGATAACAAGTCCTTCTTTACGATTCACGTCTCCATCTTCATCCGGATAATCTAAAATCTCGTTGGAAAGGACCTTTTGTGGTGCGGTATGTCTACCCGCATGGGGCAGTAGAAGTTGAAAATATTAAAAACGGTTTAATTTTTAAAGTAAATGGGCATAGATTGAAACCGTATTTTTCTGCTGACCCAGTGGAGGAGCTCCTATTTTTACAGGAGCCGCTTTATCATAACTAAATTTCCTCCGCCCCACCTCCATGTTTCGTTAACATTTTCTCATTTTAAGAATGGAGGTGAGTGAAAAAGGACTTAACTAAATATCTGTGCGTGCCAAAGTACAAGTTTGGGGGTAGTTTTCATTTGACTTTTATTTTACCCCTCTTAATTTCTCTCCCCAGGTCTACAGGTCTATGCATTCAAAGATGACATCAATGAGGACACTACTGAAAACAGGTTTGGGGGAGGTTTTTATTCACTAAATTATGTTTTGGCACTTGGCACTATACAATTTTTTTTGATAATACAAGAGTAGAAAGTGAAAAATTACATATGAAAGATAGGAAAAGTTTAAGAAAAGCAAGAAAGTTAGATGTTTTCTTAAACGAAACTAGTAATAAGTAGTTATGAGCCATTGTCCCAAGGGTTAGTAAGATGAAGGAAATTGCTAATCTGGAGATAAAAATAAGTCCCTATTCTTGAGGCCAAACATTTGAACGTTGATACCCTACTATACGCACTGTCACACATCTCGAAACTTGGGATAGTAGAGAATATCTTGAAATGCTCTTGTCTAAAAGCCTTGGTAAAATAAAAAAAATATGGTGAAGAAAAAAAATGAACACTGGTTTTGTAATTACCAAGACAGCATAAAAAAATATAGCGAGGGTGCTTTATCACCTAGTGCCTTAGACAAACTGGTTTGGGAGCCACTGCTAAGCCTTAGGTGTTGCAAGACGAGGAATTACGGCTTAATAACGCGAGCACATTTTGTAATCGGTCGGTTAGTACTTCAATAAGTATTGACGGTCGCATGAAGAATGTGTGAGCAATTCCATCTAAAATATTCACCAACTAAAAAGTACTAAGCAAGATGGAAAAGTGTATGATAGCTTGAATTGAATTCTCTAAGTGTAGCGATGTATTTTACACACACGTAGGGGTATATGATCGATGTTTGAAAGAAAGATAGGGAGGAAAACTAAAGGCGATGTTTTATTGAGGGATGATGTGATTTCTAACATCTTTGCACGACCATTAAGATAGGGCTCATGGCAACCGAAAAGCTGGTGTAGTTGGAAACTCTTATTTTCAAGTTCTTTCTTTTATAGTTCTTATCTTTGTACGTAACTTTCATATTCTTTCTTTTATTATAGAATTTTGTGGGTGTAATCCACTGAAAACTCTCAGGCGACAACATTCCTCCTACTAGGGACACCTAGATGTTTAACGACTTTTTGCGCGTGCTCAGTGCAATCGTGTTGCCTACGAAAGTGTGCTATTATGTTTTTCTTTCTTTTTATCCCTCTCTTGAATAACTAGTTTGCTCGGGACGATCACAGTTAAGTTTGGGGGTATTTGTTCAGTCGAAAATACTGCATATTTGATATAACATTTTCCTTATTTTTCTTAGATATTTAAAGGTGTTTATTATATATATGAAACATATGAGGGTTTATCTGCAAAATATCTATTTTCATATGTGTATATATTATAATTAACATTATGAAGGAAAATGTATGCATATAATATTTATATAATATTTTGATAATTTAAATATGCATATCATATCAAATATCCTTAACCAATATTCTTAAAATATAATATCATATCAAATGGTTAGGATAATATCTCAAAAATACCAAATATTACTAATATTATTCATTGAGATATTGTGCAAGGTTTAGTTCAGGTCAGGAAATCGAGATGTTGAGATATCGGGAATCAGAAATCTGCCGATGAAGTTAGATAAAATCGAAGAATCAATACTGGCAGAGACTCAGGACATATTTTCAAGTTCCAGACATCAAATAAATCTCCACGTGTCACATCGAAGCATACCCAAAATTTTGAAGCCAAGATCCCACCAAACGGCCGCGGATCCGCGGCTATACCATGCAATATGCGGTGGATCCGCAGCCGATTCACCGAGTCAGGAGTTGGGATTTTCAGGTTGGATTTGCTACAACTAACCTAATTCTGGGGATCTTTAGTTTCTGGCTTTGGGGCTATATAAAGAACCGAGGGCTAACCTAGAAATCATCAAACCGAAGAGATCATGAAGTTCCAGTTGACTCACGCATCCAGGTTGATCAATCGGTTGTTCATTTACCTCCTTCAAGATAGATCGAGAATCAAACTAGGGTTTTGTATTCCACTTTCTAATGGAACAAAAAGTGTAATTGATCATGTTGATTAATAAAGGTAGTTGTTTTATTCTTATTGCATTTATTTTTTATTTACATCATGATCTCTATCCGTTATTCTATCTCCATCATGCGCGAGTAATGCACCGCTTGATAGGGTTCGTAGAATTAGGATAGATCAATGGAAGATGAAAAATTTCTTAACTTCTTTTAGGTCTTATGAAGTTTATAAACTTTAGCAAAATAAATGTTAACATCCTAATCGGTGGCACACTATCAATTTATTGATAGTCTTGACCGCAATTTGAGATTAGATTAACAATTGTTTTGTTAAGGGTTAGACATGAATAAAGATCAATGAAAGGACAAGGGTCAATAGTGTGGAAACAATAGTTTCTTCCAAGAACCCTAATTCTCATTCATCACTATCAATCTAGTTTTAAATCTATCAATAGATAAAAGGAGTCATTTTTATTAATCATCCATTACTACTAAATCCTAACGAACCTTACAAGCCCTCTTCTCATATAAAATCTAAATCCGTCTTTAAACTAGATTTATATTATATATCCATGTTTTACATAGATCTAGAAACTATTCTTCACTATTCTTTATTCTTTTATTCTTCCTTTTTTTAACACGTCTAAAGTAAGATTGAAAGATTCCACATATCCCTGAGGACGACCCGTACTCATCTCGGTCTAGCTACACGCGACACCGTTATTGATTGCGGTTACTACACTTCTTTAAAACACAGAACAATCAAATGGCGCCGTTGCCGGGGATACGTGCGTAATTTTTTTATTCTTACTATTCGTGTTGAATTCTTATTTGATCCATATCATAAATAAAACAAAACAGCAAATTGTGTATTTAACGATTAGTGTGTGATTTTTGTGAGGGAATCTGAAGACAATAGAACGAGAAAACAGAGATTCAGAGACCTTCAGAGAGGACAATAGGAGCAAAGGAGACCACATCACAAAATTTTTTCAAGCGATCTCTCAAATCCGCGGCGGACCCGCGGCAAGAAGTGCGCTTTGGCGGCGGAACCGCGGCCTAGTTGGGGATCTAGGGCTTCATTTTTCTCTGGTAACTTTCTCTATATGTTCTCTTTCCTCTGAAAAATCCAATAATATATTTTTCTGCAAGATTCTTTGCAAAATATCGTCGCTAAAAAAAAATCTTTTTGCGTGTTTTGTAATTGGTTTGTGCATATTTTAATACGTACATTAAGGGGTAAAGACCAAATTCAGATTAGGTGGGGATTTCATCACCCTTCCTAGGTCCCACAAATCACAAAATGAGCATCAGAATCACCCTACATTAATTAAAAAATATCTAGACCGAGACTCTAAGGACTGTCGCGCTCAATAAGGACAGAGGAAGGTCGTGGGTAATCTATCGCTTATCCGCATTTTTTTTGTGGTGTCTAGGCAAGTGTGTCTAAGGCAAGTGGTTACTTAATTAGGCCCGTTATTTTCGGTGATTCGTATAGCGGATACCTCCCACTTACCTGGCACTTACCTGACCACAAGAGCGATAAAGAGGTGGTAGAGGATTGATCCTGCGGCTTGTCCTTTGGATGTCTAAGGAGCGGTCTAGTGACTTGACCTAGGTAACCTTAGTTCTAGAATTGATTGTGCATTTTTGTGTGATTTGTCTCATGTCTGACACTTTTTCAAAATAAACCAATTTTAAATCACACAAACGCTGCCATTTGCGCTAAACCGCTTAGTGCATGCTCGGCTGGACACGGGATTTTAGTGCCCGTCTTGTCCGCGTTTCTGCTATTGACTCCGAAGTCGGCACTTCTTCATCTTCTTTTTCCCCTCCACCCACCACATCGACCGAGATGGACGGTTCTCCATTAGATTATAACACCACCCTGCCACTACCCATCGATGCGCAGAATCCACCACGCAGAACGAGTGGAAGTCGATTATGTGTACCAAACGGCTCTGTTCGAGAAGAGTTGATGAAAGAAGCTCACAGCTCTCCTTATTCTGTACACCCCGGTGGTACAAATATGTACAAGGATCTACGGCAACACTATTGGTGTCATGGATGAAGCGAGAAGTAGCTAGAAGCGTAGCCAAGTGTTTGGTGGGTCATCAAGTGAAGGCTGGACATCACAAAACTGCTGGTATACTTCAGCCGTTACCAATCCCAGAATGGAAATGGCAACACATTACCATGGATTTCGTGACTGTCTTTTCTCGCAGCATGAAGGGTAACGACGCAGTATGGGTTATTGTGGATCGAACACCAAGTCGGCTTACTTTATTCCATTTTGAGTTGGCCAATCAACCGAGATGTTAGCAAAGAAGTACATGGAGGTAAGTATAAATCTAAAGTAAGATTTAAACCTTTAAGATGTACCATATTTGATACCCATGAACTCATGCAGGAGATCGTGAGATTACATAGAGTATCTGTTTGCACCGTCTCCGATCGTGATACTAGATTCCGATCACAGTTTTGGCAGAGTCTGCAAGCTAGCCTGGGAACGAGTTTGAATTTCAGCACGACTTATCATCCACAAACGAACGGACAATCCGAGCGAACGATTCAGATTCTGGAAGACATGATAAGAGCCTGTATGTTAGACATCGGAGGTTCGTGGGAAGATCACCTACACCTGGTGGAGTTTTCATACAAAAACAGCTATCAGGCAAGTATTTGAATGACACCATTCGCATCACTCTACGGACAGAAGTGCCGTTCACCACTAAGTTGGGATGATATCGGAGATCATGAACTCTTTGGACCAGAGATGATCGTGGCAACTGTAGACGTCATTCGCACGATCAGGGAAAGGATGCGCATAGCCCAAGACCGACAGAAGCATTGGGCATATGCAAAACGTCGACATCTAGAGTTCCAACCTGGAGACCATGTATTCCTAAAGATATCTCCAAACAGAGGAGTGATCCACTTTGGCAAGAGAGGTAAACTCAGTCCAAGATACATATGACTGTTCGACATACTCGAACGAGTTGGAGAAGTGGCAAACCGTTTAAAACTTCCACCCTCATTGGAAGGTATGCTCAACATATTCCACATATCCCAGCTACGAAGATATGTGAGCGGCCCCAGCCACATACTCGATCACTCAGAGCTCACAGTACAGACTGATCTAACCTGCGAGCAACAACCAGTTGAGATCCTGGACCGAAAAATGAAGACATTACGGAACAAGAAAGTAAACTTGGTCCGAGTGATGTGGAGAAAGTATTCGCCAGGAGAGTCAACATGGGAATGAGAAGAAGACATGCGTGCAAGATACCCTTATCTATTTGAAAATTATCCCTATGTAAATGTAAATTTTGAGGACGAAATTTTTATAAGGAGGGTAGAATGTAACGACTTTGAAATCTTTGTACGGAAATTTTTCTGTTAATATACAAGAAATATGTTTTACAGCCTGAGCTTGAGTTATAAGTCACTTTTGTTAAATAACAGAAAGAAGCAACTTGTAACTCACTGGTAAAGCCCTTGGATTGCTGTGACATAGCCTCTGTGTTCGATTCCCATCAGACACAATTATTTTTCTGATTTTTCTTTTTAACTTTTTGGAAGCCCAAAAGTTTACATTTGCAATACATGGGGAAATGAAAAGTTCAGAAAAATCAAATACGTAGAAAATGGAGTAAACAAAGGGTTGATCAGATGGCACGAATCTCGAGGCAAATGCCTCAAAATTGACCGGCCAAATGAGCCCTAGGGCCGGCGCCGACGGTCAGATCAAGGCCAAATTGCCCTGTGCTTTGCACACATGTCTCTTCAGCTCCTATTAACTCCTCTGCACTGTTTGATTTCTCTACAATCAAACAGAGACTTTTCATTTCACAATTTAACACCGTTTTAATGTTTTTTAATCCACAATTTTAATTTTCAAACTCTAATTCAGCACTATAAATACCACCCCACAATTTGGCTCAGCACCATTCTGAAAATTCTAGTCAAAACTCTCTAAAAAGATCCTAAAAGCAAATGGAGTAAAGTGGAGTTAGCGAGCAAGTTAGTTTCGGCGAAAATCGAAGCAAATTCCGGAGCCCCCGCGACGCCCCGAAGCATCCCTCTTCTTACTAACTCTTCCTTTCATGTATTCAAACCATAAGTCCCTCACAATTCTCCTCCTTTTCATTGATACTCATTTTAAATCAAATATCGGCAAAAGTGGAGTTATTACCGATATCATCTTTTCTAAAACCTATAACTCCATTTTCTTTTATCATTTGGTTAAACCAATTTTACCACTTCACTTGTAATCTTAATACCAATGTTTAGAGTCATGTTTAATCAAGAATCTCATGTGAAACAACTATAATTGAACTTTTACATTAAAATACCTTGAATTTTGTTATCACACCTTTTCGACTAATCGTTAAACAATACCTTTAGGAAAACTTCATGGGGTAACGACCTACCCCACACGCACACTTGGTTTCATAGCACGATGTCTAATTGTATGTATTTTTGGTTCGAAGATAGTATTTACAATAAAATACCACATAATTTAAAACCGGATTTCTTTTAAAACAGTATTTCATACTCCTTTACAATTATGCATTTACAACCCTCTTTGTGGGACCTGCTAATGGATGGTGTGGATTATCGCACATCCTGGGGATAGTAGAGCAAGATGCAGACCTCCTCACGGAGCATTCGATCTCGAAAGGATATAAATACGGTCTTTAAGAAAAACGAATTTTCTAAAATAAAACTAATTTTTTAATATTTAAATTATATAAAATTAAAAATCCATATTTTCATTACATTATGAAACTATATTTTTTATAAAAATAAAAGAATAAAAAATTTCAATAAAATACCCTCAATTTACTAAAAAGACTAGTTTTCAATAACATACCATAAATTTTCAAAAGCTGGGTCTTCATCAATAAAATACCTCAATACTTAAAACACATGCTCATGAAAACCCTAAGTAATATAAAACCCCCTCGAGGTTTTATTTTTAATCTATATTAATATATTTTTCATAAAACCCCATCGAGATATATAAAACAATATTCAAGGACTTTAGTAAATATGGGTTTAAGCGGGATCAATTCTCTTGAGCCCCACGGAGCCGAAGAAAGTGAGTGCTTGCCTATTTAAGGTAGAAAACTTAACGGTATTATCAATGGCAATTGTCTTGGAAAAAGACACAAATCCTACCGTCCATGTGCAGCAGTTGCCGATAATTCCCGAACCTAAGATTTCCAGAATTAAATCAGTACAAGCGTCTGACTTAGTCTGAGTCCAAACACAAACCTGAATCCAAAATCAAACATGAATACTTGATCATGAACATGAATACTTGAACTTAAACATCAATATCAAACATGTATACTTGACTTGATTTGACCGAACCATGGTTATAATTTGACATGACTACTTGAATACATGATTACATCCTAAATATGAACACCTGAAAATTTTGTATCCATGGTTTCGGCAAGACTTGGAAACATAATCTATACAATATATTATGCGGGGATAAAGGAGTAGATTGGTACGGAACGTATATCGTGGCACGAGAGGTCACTTAAAAAACACCTACATGAATTCTCGTGCCATTGTCTCGTGGGTTATGACGGGTCCTTGTATTACATGTTACCATAGTCCACGGGGTAAGATGGACTCCTCTCGTATACATGAATACCTTCTTTTCCAAACTACAAACAACCACGTTATAATAATTATCATATACCAGTAATCAGTCATATACTTTACCTATTCATTCTCACTTTATATACTATCTTCTTTTTTCTTCTTTTGAAACTTACCGAGCGTTAGTTCGCTAACGACATTCCTTTCTATTTCTTTCTTAGAATGTTCGTCAGGAGGGATGGACTCTGAGGAGATCGAGTCGAGACAGGAGGACTTGGACCAAATTACCACTCAGTCTGAATTCTAGTTCTGTTGCACTTACTTTCCTGTATGCCATTATTTAGGCACCGCTTTACTCATTGTGTCACTCCCCGCTTCCCAGTAGACGGATACGGTGACGTGGCAGGCCGCAACTTATTTACAAAGAAATAAATACGTTAAACGTGATTAAGAAATATATAGAATGAACAAGAATGACAATAGTATTAAAATAAAACAGCAACTTAATTTACATTCATATTTACATACAACTGTTTGGAAATGAAAAGATACAATGATAATAAGCAGTGCCTAAACAATGGCATACAGGAAAGTAAGTGCAAGGAACTAGAAGTCAGGATGTGCCGCAAGCTGGTCCAATTCCTCCTGGTTAGGCTCGATCTCCTGAGAGTCCTGTCCTCCTGACGAACATTCCAAAGAAAGAAATAGAAAGGAATGTCGTCAGCGAACTCGCGCTCGGTAAGTCCCAAAAGAATAAAGAGAATATAACAAGTAATGTGAAATGAACAGATAAGTTGTATATGATTGATTACTGGTAAATGATGGTTATTCTAACGTGGTTGTTTGTAGTTTGATATAGAAGGTATTCATGTATACGAGAGGAGTCCATCTTACCCCGTGGACTATGGTAATATGTAGTACAAGGTCCGTCGTAATCCACGGGACAACGGCACGAGAAATCATGTAGGTGTCTTTTAAGTGACCTCTCGTGCCATGATGTACGTTCCGTACCAATCTACCCCTTTATCCCCGCGTAATGTATTATATAGATTATATTTAAAAGTCTTGCCGAAACCATGAATACAAGATGTTCAAATATTCATGTTCAGGATGCAGTCAAGTATTCAAGTAGTCAAGTCAAGTTATAACCATGGTTCGACCAAGTCAAGTCAAGTATACATGTTTGATATTGATGTTTGATTTCAAGTATTCATGTTCATGATCAAGTATTCATGTTTGATTTTAGATTCAGGTTTGAATTGGACTTAGACTGAGTCAAACTCTTGTAAACAGATTTAGCTCTTGAATTAGGTTCGGAAGTCATCGGTAATTGCTGCACATGGACGACAGGATTTGTGTCTTTTTCCAAGACAATTACCATTGATAACTCTGTTAAGTTTTCTACCTTAAATAGGAAAGCACTCACTTTCTCCGGCTCCCTGAGGCTCAAGAGAATTGATCCCGCTTAAACCTATATTTACTAAAGTCCTTAAATATTGTTTTATATATCCCGAGGGGTTTTTATGAAAGATATTTTTAATATAGTTAAAAAGTAAATCTCGAGGGTGGTTAGTATTATTTAGGGTTGTCATGAGCATGAATTTTAAGTATTGGGGTATTTTAGTGATAAATACTTAGCTTGGAAAGTTTATGGTATTTTATTGAAAAACTTGCCTTTTTGGTATCTTGATGGTATTTTATTATCATTTGTTAATCTTTTCATTTTTGAAAAATATAGATTTATTATATTTTGAAAATATGGATTTATAATTTTATAAAATTTTAATTTTAAAAATTATTTTATTTTATTTAGAAAATTCGGATTGCTTAAAAACCGTATTTAAATTCTTTCGAGATCGAATACTTCGTGAGGAGGTCTGTATCTCATTCTACTAGCCCAAGGATATGCGATAATCTGCACTATCCGTTAGCGGGTCCCCTAAAGAGGGTTGTAAATGCGTAATCGCAAAGGATATGAAACACCGCTTTAAAAGAAATCCGGTTTTTAAATTATATGGTATTTTATTGTAATATTATTCTTCGAAACGAAAATACATACAATGAGTACCGTGCTATGAAACCAAGTATGCGTATGGGGTAGGTCGTTACCCCGTGAAGTTTAACTAAAGGTATTGTTTTAACAAATACTAAAAGAGGTGTTTATAAAGTTCAAGATATTTTAATGAAAAAGTTCTACTATGGTTGTTTCACAAGAGAATTTTGATGAAATTTGATTCTAAACATTAGGATTTAAGATTACAAGTGATGTAGTAAAATTAGATTGATTAAATTGTAAAGGAAAAGGAAATTATATGTTTTAGAAAAGAAGATGTCAATATTAACTCCACTTTTACCGATATAAAATTTGAAGAGGAATTTCAATAGAAAGGAAGAGATTTAGAAGGGACTTACAGTTTAGAAACCTTAGGAAGAGGGTGAGGAAAAGGAAGAGGGTCTTCGTGGCGTCGCGGGAGCTCCGGAATAGGCTTCGGTCTTCGCCGGAACCAACTTGCTTGCTAACTCCTCTTTACTTCACTTGTACTAGAAACATTTTAGAGAGTTTTGGCTAGAATTTTCAGAATGATACTGAGCCAAGATAGGGGTGGCATTTATAGTGGAGAATTAGGGTTTGGAAATTAAAAGTATGGATTAAAAGTATTAAAATTGTGATAAATTGTGAATTGAAAAGTCTCTATTTGATTTCAGGGAAATCAAACAGCACAGATGAGCTAGGGATAGGTGAAGAGACAAGTGTGTAGAGCACGGGGCTAATTGGCTTCATCTCACCCGTCCCCGCTGGTTTTCCATCAAGTTCGGCCGACCGATCTCGAGGCAATTGCCTCGAGATTCGTGCCACTTAATTAAATCCCTGTTTAAACCATTTTCCACATGTTTGATTTTTCTGAACTTTTCATTTCCACGTGTATTGCACATGCAATCTTTTGGGCTTCCAAAAAGTTTTTAAAAAATTCAGAAAAAGTAATGTGTCTGATGGGTATCAAACACAGGGGCTACGTCACAGCAGTGCAAAGGCTTTATCAGTGAGCTACAAGTTGTTTCTTACTGTTATTTAATAAAAATAACTTATAACTCAAACTCAGACTGTAAAACTCATCTCTTTTATATTAACAGTAAAATTTCCGTACAAGAATTTAGAGTCGTTACACATTGTATCTTTTATTTTCAAACAGTTGTACGTAAAGATGAATGTAAATAAAGTTGTTGTTTATTTTATTACTCTTGTCATTCTTATTCATTTTATATATTGCTTAATTACGCTTAACGTATTTATTTCTCAGTAAATACGTTGCGACCTGTCACGTCACTGTTTTCTTCTACTGGGAAACGGGGCGTGACATCTGGCAGGTGGAAAAATGACGGATAATTATATCCATCTAATTTGCTATTTCGGTGGCCAATTAACCATTGGAAAAAATAATATTCCTGAATATGTCTGTAACGACACTGAATTTACCATACGAAAATTTTCAATTTAATGTACAGAAATTAGTTTACAAGCCTGAGTACAATTTATGAGTTAATTTTGTTTAAGAACAACAAGAAACAACTTGTAGCTCACTGGTAAAGCCTTGCACTGCTCTGACGTAGCCCTTATGTTCGAACCGTATCAGACACATTATATATTTATGATTTTATTTTTAAAATTTTTGGAAGCCCAAAAGTTTATACGTGCAATGTACATAAAAATAAAAAGTCAGAGAAAAAAAAATGTGCACAATGGAATTAACAGCGAGGTGAACACATGTCCAAAATCCACCGGCTCCCCTCAACTAATCGACAGACGAGATCTTCAATTGGGCCGGCACCGACGGTCCTCTCGTAGGCAATGGTGTCCGGGTTTTGCACACAAGACCCTTGGCCTACCCCTAACTCCCCTGCGCTGTTTGATTTTCCTGCAATCAAACAAAGACCCATTAATTAACAATTTATCATCTTTTTAATGTATTTTAGTTCACTCTTTTAATCCCAAAATCCTAATTCCACACTATAAATACTATCCCATACTCTAGCCCTTCTCATTATGAAAATTAAAGCCAAAATTCTCAAAGTTTTCTAAGTACAAGAAGAGTATAAGTAGAGTTAGTAAGAGATCGACTTCCGGCGAGGATCGAAGCAAGTTCCGGCGTCCCCGCGACGCCACGAAGATCAACACTCCCTCGTCTATCTTTCCTTAGGATACCTAGTTAGTAAGTCCCTCCCTATCTCTCTCTTTTTTCTTAAAAATTTCTCTTTTTCAAAACATATCGGTAAGTGGAGTTAACACCGACCTTTCATTCCAAACCCTAAAAAGCTCACTTTTTCTTACATACTTTTCATCCATATTCTTACACCATATTTGTAATCATATAACTAATGGTTAGAACAAACTTCCACTCAAAAATATCATGAAACATAAGCTTAATTTAACTTTTACATTAAAATACCATAAACTTCACATATATCTTTTTTAGTATTTTTTGTTAATCATACCTTTAGAAAACTTCATGGGGTAATGACCCACCCGTCACAAACACACATGGTTCTATAGGACGATTCTCTTTGAACCTATTTTTTTGGCGAATACAATATATTTCATTAAAATACCATCTACTATAAAAAACGGTTTCTTTATAATTGTATTTCAAAATCCTTTGCAAATAAACCTCTACAACCCTTTTTAGGGGACCCGCTATTGGATGGTGTGGATTATCGCACATCCTTGGGTAAGTAGAGCGAGATGCAGACCTCCTCACGGAGCAGTCGGTCTCGAAAGGTTTTTAATACGATTTTTAAGAAAAATGCAATTTTCTATTTAATAATAAAATTAATTTTTAATAATTATATAAATATTATAAAATCCATATATTTTTCCAAAATAAAATAACTTTATATTTTTTAAAGTAAAGAATTACAAGTTTCATCAAAATACCATCAAGATATCAATACAAGACAAGTTTACAGTAAAATACCATGAACATTCAAATTAAGATAATTATCACTAAAATACCTCAAATCCATAAAATACACATCCAAGGAAACCCTAAATAATATAAATAATTTCTCAAGGTTATTTTGAACTATATCTTAAAAATATTTTTCATAAAACCCCCTCGAGTTATATAAAATTACTTTTAAGGACTTTAGAAAATATGGGTTGAAGCGGGATCAATTCTTTTGAGCTTCAGGGTGCCGGAGAAAGTGAGTGCTTGCCTATTTAAGATATAAAAACTTAACGGTGTTATCAATGGTAATTGTCTTGGAAAAAGACACAAATCCTGCCGTCCATGTACAGCCGTTACCGATAACTCCCGAATATAATTCAAGATCCAAATCAGTTCTAAGTGTCCGACTCAAATCTGAGTCTAAATCAAACTTGAATCCAAACTCAAAGTAGAATCCAATTCAAATATGAATCCAATTTAAACATGAATACTTGAACCTGAACCAGAATACCAGAACAATATCAACATGCAAACATGACATGACTTGACCGAACCATGGCTATAACTTGACTTGATTACATGACTACTTGTTTACATCCTGAACTTGATTACATGAACAACTTGTATGCATGGTCTCGGAAAGTCTGATAATTACAATCAATATAAAACATTACACGGGGTTAACGAGGTAGATTGGTACGGAATGTATTAGAAGTGGAACGAGATGGTCACTAAAAGAAACCTATATGAACTCTCGTGCCGTTGTCCCATGGGTTTTGACGGGCCTTTGTATTACATGTTACCTTAGTCCACGAAGCAAGTTGGACTCCTCTCATATACACTAACACCTTATGTACCAAATTACAAACAACTACGTTTGAATAATGATCCGATACCTGTATGACTTAACAGTTTCCTTCCACATTACTTGTACTATTCCTTTCTCTCTTTTGGGACTTACCGAGCACTAGTTCGCCGACGACATTCCTTTCTATTTCTTTCCTTGGAATGTTCGTCAGGAGGACAGGACCCTCAGGAGATCGAGCCCAGTCAGGAGTACTTGGATCAGATTGCGGCACAGCCGGACTTCTAGATTTTCCTTGTACTTACTTTTCATTTCATATGCCACTTTTTAGGCATTGCTTTATATCATTGTACTTTCCTTTTCAAAGCAATATATTGTAAATATTAATGTTAATAAAAGTTGCTGTTTATTTTATATTGTCATTTCTTGTGCATTCTATATATTGCTTAATTACGCTTAACGTATTTATTTTTGAGTAAATATATCGCGTGCCTGCCACGTTTCCGTCTCCGTATACCGGAAAGCGGGGCGTGACAGGTTTTGTTGGCGGCCCATGCAGGTTAGTTCCGCATGGAATCCTAAGCAATATATCACAAGAATTATAAGAATCGGCAACTATGCATTCTTTATATTTCAAATTCCTTGAATCTATCCTAACCTTTCTTTTTCTATCAAGGTCATGGATTCTCCCAACAACACGAGTACCAACGTCAATGGAAACAATCCACCTCCTACTATACCTCCACCACCTACCGTTGTAGCTCCCATCAACGAGTAAACGGTATTGCTTGAGGCAATTAAGAGCCTCTTGGAGGGTCAGCAGCAGCAGACCGACATCCTCATGCACCGCCCAGAAGCTGAGGCATCCGGAGTCAAGCAATTCTGGGCATTGCACCCGAAACATTTCTCTAGGAAAGAGAACCCACTAGAGGCAGAGGAATGAGCTCAGTCTATCAAAGACGACCTGGCAGCAGCACAAGTGCCAGAGATTGCTTAGGTGAGAGTTGCGAAACTGCAACTAACAGATAACGCTAGAGTCTGGTGGAAGGTTGAAGAAAGTCGACTCGCCTAACCGATTGAATGGAGAACATTTCATGATATATTCGACGCGAAACACTTCCGTGAGACTGCTCGTTTCGACATGGAACAGCAGTTCATCCACTTACAATAAGGCTCGATGTGGAGAAAATCTGTGGATGAATACGATACTGAGTTTACCATGCTTAGCAGGTAAGATATGTCTTAATATTCAATTTCCTGATATCACATACTACACTGCTACCACAAGGTCGTAGCAGGTTCGTGGTACACCTCATCCCGATTGCTGAAATCCGGGCACGAAGATTTCAGCAAGGGTTGGACCCGGAAATCCAAGTTGCACTAACTACAGGGGATTTCCCAACCCATGATCTCGCTCTGAAGGCTGCCCGACGCTATGAGGCAGTGGTGAAGAAGAAGGGCATACCTCAAACCGCCGGTGTGAAACGCCCTTCCACTCAGATGGTAGGAGGAGCCTCTTCCAGTCCAACTTTCGCACCTAGGAAACTGGGAGTAACATTTAACCGGCCCAGTCTAGACTTTTGCTTCTATTGCAAGAGGAATGGACACCTGGCGAAAGACTGCAGGCGCAAATGGCCCGTGTTTGGTTTGTAGCGCATCCATTCATGCCATCGGAGCTTGTCCATATCGTCTCAACCCAGCTCCCGCACCTCGACCAGCAATCGCAGTTCCTGTCACGCCTCGCTTCCCGGTGTATGGGGAAGGAGACGTGGCGGGCCACGACGTATTTACTCAGAAATAAACACGTTAACCGTAAATAAGCAATATAAAATGAATAACACAAGAATAACAAGAGATGTAATAAAACAAAAACTTTTATTGATAATCATTTTTTACATACAACTGAAAAGTAAAGTACAATGATAGAAAGCGATGCCTAAACAATGGCATATGAACTGAAAAGAAAATAGTACAAGTAAGACCTAAAAGTCAGCCTCCTCTGTAAACTGCTCTAAGTCGTCCTGGCTGGGCTCGATCTCCTAAGAGTCGGGTCTTCCTAACAACATTCCAAAGAAAGAAGAGACATGAATGTCGTCAGCGAAGTAGTGCTCGGTAAGTCCCAAAAGATAGATAAGTAAAGAGAATAGAGCTGGTAAATTATCTGTTTGTTATGCTAATGTCGTTGTTTGTAGCTTGGTACAGAATGTGCCAGTGTATACGAGAGAATTCCAACTTACTCCGTGGACTAAGGTAACATGTAAGTACAAGGCCCCGTCAAAACCTACGGGACAACGACACAGGATGTTTATGTAGGTGTCTTTTAGTGACCATCATCGTGCAACTTTTAGCACATTCCGTACCAATCTACCTTGTTAAAATCTCATAATGTATATTGAATTGAATTAAGGTTATCAGACTTGCCGAGACCATGGTATAAGTTGTTCATATAAACTGATTCAGGATGTAAACGGTAGTCATGTAGTCAAGTTCAAGATATAGCCATGGTTCGGTCAAGTCAAGTCTTGTTGATATTGTTCTGGTATTCATGTTCAGGTTCAAGTGTTCATATTTGGTATATTGGATTCATGTTGAATTGGAGTTGGATTTAGATTAGACTGAGACTCAGATTGAGTCAGACACTTTAAACAGAATTGGATCCTGAATTAGGTTTAGGAGTTATCGGTAACGGCTGCACATGGACAGCAGGATTTGTGTCTTTTTCCAAGACAATTACCTTTGATAATACCATTTTAGTTTTCTACCTTAAATAGGCAAGCACCCACTTTCTCCAACTCCCTGTGGCTCAAGAGAATTAGTCCCGCTTAAACCTATATTTACTAGGGTCCTTAATGTAATTTTATATAATTCGAAGGGGTTTTATGAAAAATATTTTATTTACTTTAAAAATAAATCTCGAGCAATTATTTATCGTATTTAGGGTTTTCATGGATGTAACTTTTAAAAGGTGAGTTATTCTAGTGAATATTTATCTAGCTTGAATGGTTCATGGTATTTCAGTATAAAGTTTGACTTGTAATGATTCTTGATAGTATTTTCATGAAACTTGTAATTCTTTTATTTTCTAGAAAATATGGAATTTTATTATATATTAAAAATATATAATTTGATAATATTTATATAATTATTAAAAATTATTTTTATTTATTAAGTAGAAAATCTCATTTTTCTTAAAAATTGTATAAAAATTCCATCGAGATCGTATGCTCCGTGAGGAGGTCTGCATCTCGCTCTACTAGTCCTGAGGATGTACGATAATCCACACCATCCGATAGCGGGTTCCCCAAAATGGGTTGTGGAGGCACAATCGCAAAGAATTAAGTAACACAATTTAAAGAAATCCGGATTTTTAATTGTTTGTATTTTGATGAAAAGTCGTATTTTGCCACAAAAATATTGTTCAAGAGAAGCGTGCTATGTCAAGATGTGTGTATGTGGGAGGTAGGTCATTACCTCGTGAGGTTTTCTAAAGGTATGCTAAACAAAATAATTAAAAGATGTCGTTTGTAAACTTCATGGTATTTAAACGTAAAAGCTTAATTAAAGTTATTTAACATGGAGTTTTAGAGTGAAATTGATTTCTAAACATTAGTTAAATGATTACAAGTAAGGTATATACATGAGTACAAGTGATTCTTAATAAGAATTGTGGTTTTCAAAGGTTTTAGAAACAAATGTCGGTATAACTCCACTTACCGACATGTTTTGAAAAAAGAAAAGTTTTATAGTAGAAAGAGGAGAAGAGATATGGGACTTACAAGTTTAAAGGAGAGAGGGGGGGGGGGTAGAGGAAGAGAAAGGTAGCCTTCGTGTAGTTGCGGGGTCACCGGAAACGTCTCGAAACCTCGCCAGAAATTGACCTAGGGCTAACTTCACTTGTACTCTTTTTAGACTTAGAAATTTTTGAGAATTTTGGCAATAGATTTCAGAATGAAGAGAGCTAGAGTATGGGGTTGTATTTATAGTGTAAAATTAAGGTTTTGTAATTGAAGAAAGAATTAAAAATGCATTAAAAATGAGATTTAAAGCTAAATTTTAATTCTCTGGATAATTGCAAAGAAAATAAACAGAACAGCAGTAGTGGGGGTAGGCCAAGGGTCAGGTGTGCAGAGAACTGGGACCATCCCCTACGGGGGGCCCGGCGGTGCCGACCTAAACGATGATCTCGTCGGCCAAGTGTTGGAGGTGAGGGGTTGGATTCGTGCCACGTGTCCTCGGCTGTGTACACAATATTTTACACATGTTTATTTTATCCGACTTTTCATTTTTACGTATATTGCACGTGTATACTTTTGGGCTTTCAAAAAGTATAAAAGAAAAATTCAGTAAAATAATATGTGGCTGATGGGATTGGAACACAGGGGATATGTCACAGCCGTGCAAGGTTTACCAATAAGCTACAAGTTGTTACTTGCTGTTCTTAAACAAATTTAATTTACAACTTATACTCAGGTTTGTAAACTCCTTTCTGTACATTAACTTAAAAAAAAATTTGTACAATGAAAACAGAGTCGTTACATTCTATTCTCCTTATAAAAATTTTGTCCTCAAAATTTACATTTACATAAGGACTAATTTACAAATAAGAAAGGGTATCTTGCACACATGTCGTCTTCTCACTCCCAAGTTGATTCTCTTGGCGAATCTATTCTACACATCACTCGGACTAAGTTTACTTTCTTGTTCCGTAGTGTCTTTACCTTTCTGTCCAGAATTTCAACGGGTTGTTGCTCACAAGTTAAGTCTGTCTATACAGTGAGCTCGGAGTGATCAAGGATATGGCTGGGGTCGCTCACATATCTTCGGAGCTGGGATATGTGGAATCGTTGTGCACTCCTTCCAATGAGGGTGGTAGTGCTAAACGATATGCCACTTCTCCGACTCATTCGAGAATGTCGAACGGTCCAATATATCTGAGACTGAGCTTACCCCTCTTGCCAAAATGAATTACTCCATGGTTTGGAGAGATCTTCAAGAATATATGATCTCTCGGTCGGAACTCCAGATGTCGGCGCTTTACATCAGCCCAGAGCTTCTGTCTGCCTTGGGCTATGCACATTCTTTACCTTATCGTGCGAACTATGTCCACAGTTTCCACGATCATCTTTGGTCTAAGGAGTTCTCGATCTCCGATGTCGTCCCAATTTAAAGTTGAACGACACTTCCTTCCATATAGAGCTGCAAACGGTGCCATACCAATATTCGCCTGGTAGCCGTTGTTGTATGAAAACTCCATAAGATGTAGGTGATCTTCCCACGATCCTCCGAAGTCCAACATACAAGATCTTAGCATGTTTTCTAGAATCTGAATTGTTCGCTCAGACTGTCCAACTGTTTGTGGATAGTAAGCTCTGCCGAAGTTCAAACTCATTCCCAGGCTAGCTTGCAGACTCTGCCAAAACTGCGATTGGAATCTGGTGTCACGATCGGAGATGATGCAAACTGTTACTCCATGTAATCTCACGATCTCCTGCATGAGTTCATGGGTATCAGGAATAGTACATCTTAAGGTTAAATCTTACATTAGATTCATGCTTACCTCCATGTATTTCTTTGCTAGTGTCTCGGTAGATTGACCAACTCGAAATAGGATGAAGTGAGCCGACTTGGTGAGTCGATCCATAATAACCCATACCGCATTGTTACCTTTCATGCTGCGAGGAAGTGCAGCCACGAAGTCCATGATAATTGTTGCCATTTCCATTTTGGGATAGGTAACGGTTGAAGTAAACCAGCAGTTCTGTGATATTCAGCCTTCACTTGTTGACACACCAAGCACTTGTTTACGCTTTTGGCCACTTCACGCTTCATTCCATTCCACCAGTAATGTTGCCGTAGATCCTTGTACATCTTTGTGCCACCAGGGTGTACTGAGCACGGAGAGCTGTGAGCTTCTTTCATCAACTCTTCCCGAACAGAACCTTGTAGTACACACAATCTACTTCCATATCTCAAAGATCTGTCTTCGTGGATGATGAAGTCTATTTGAAGTCCACTTTCTACTTGTTCTCGGATCTTTTGCAACTTGGCATCACTTGTTTGAGCTGCTTTGATCTGATTGACAATAGTAGACTGAACTTGTAAGTTCATCAAATACGAAGCGTTACCTAGCATAACCACTTCTATATCCATCCCTTGCAATTCTTGTTGTAGCTTCCACTGTGCTGTGAGATTCATTGATAGTGACTGGCGACTAAGTGCATCAGGAACCACGTTCACCTTCCCTGGATGATATTGTAGGTTGATGTCGAAGTCCGCCATAAGTTCTAGCCATCTTCTCTGCCGCATATTCAGTTCCTTCTGAGTAAACACATACTTCAGACCCTTGTGGTCCGTGTATATATCTACCCGTTCTCCACGAAGATAGTGGCGCCAAATCTTAAGTGCAAAGATAACGGCTGCCAACTCCAGATCATGCGTTGGATAATTACGCTCATGAACTTTCAGCTGTCTTGATGCATAAGCTACAAATTTTCCATGCTGGTGTAGAACACATCCCAATCCCTTACCGGATGCATCTTAATGCACAACAAAACCTCCAGATTGATCCGGTATTACGAGAATAGGAGCTGATTTCAATCTTGACTTGAGTTCTACAAAAGCTTGTTCACATGCTTCTGACCACACAAATGCTTCATCTTTACGTGTGAGCTTGGTCAGAGGTGTTGCAATCTTCGAAAAGCCTTCTATGAATATACGGTACTATCCTGCTAATCCCAAGAAACTTTGAATATCCTTCACTGTCCTCGGTATCGGCCATTCGCTGACAGCTGCTACTTTAGCTGGATCTACTGAGATTCCTTCACCCGAAACGATGTGTCCAAGAAATCCGACTTGATCTAGCCAAAATTCGCACTTGCTATACTCGGTATATAGTTGATGTTGTCGCAAAGTCTCCAGGAAAATTCACAAATGTTCAGCGTGCTCTTTCCGATTCTTTGAATACACCAGGATGTCGTCGATGAAAATGACAACGAACCTGTCTAGGTACTCTCGGAAAACTTGGTTCATCAGATTCATAAATATAGCAGGTGCATTGGTCACTCCAAATGGCATCACAAGAAATTCATAATGACCATAGCGAGTCCTGAATATCGTTTTAGGAATATCAGACTCTTTGACCTTCACCTGATGATATCCTGAACGAAGATCTAATTTAGAGAAAACGCAAGACCCACTTAGCTGATCGAATAGATCTTCGATGCGCGGTAGTAGATACTTGTTCTTTATCATCACTTCGTTCATAGCTCGGTAGTCTATACACATTCTGTATGAACCTTCTTTCTTCTTCACAAGCAGAACTGGAGATCCCCAACTTGAAGTACTGGGATGAATCCATCCTTTCCTCAAAAGTTCGTCCAGCTGAGTACGGATCTCCTTCAATCTTTCAGGACTTAGGAGATATGGTGCTTTGATCACCGGTTGTGCACTAGGTACTAAGTCAATACTGAATTCAAGAGCTCGATCGGGAGGCAAACCTGAGATGTTGATTAGTCTAAAATATTGCACATTTGAATGAACATTTTCCCTACTTTTGTTAAGTACTAAAAGGTATTTATTGTAAATATAGAACATATGTGGGTCTGTAAAAAGTTTATTATTATATGTTTCTACATTATAATTAACATAATGAGGGAAAATACATGCATATAATATTTATATGAAATCTTTATAATTAAAATATGCATATCATATCAAATATTTCTAATCGATATTCTTAAGATTTAATATCATATAAAATGGTTAGGATAATATCTCAAAAATACCAAATACTACTAACACTATGACTTGAGATATTGTGCAGATATTAACTCAAGTCTGGAATCCAAGAGATCCGAATTAAATCGGGATGTCGGAATCAAATCTGCCAGAATATGGAAGCAAATCGAGAGATTTAGCAAAGGCAGAGACTCAAAGCATTATTCTCAGAATCCAGACATTTATAGGATCTCCAAATATCAATACAAAACACCAGAAAAAATCCCAAAACCTAATTCCACAATTTTGCAGCGGAAGGGCGACAAAAGGTGACATTTGCGGCGGTTTCGCGGCGGTTTTGTAGAGTTGGGATGTGAGATTTTGGGGATAGGATTCTAACAGCATATATTATTATATGGAATCTAGGGTTTCTAGTTTTGTGACTATATAAGAGACCGAGAGATTCATATTGAAGATCATCAATCCGAAGTGATCAAGATGTCCAAAATGATCCAAGCATCCAGATGATCATCAGCTAGTCATCTACCTCCAATAAGAGAGAGAGCGAAAGCATAAACTAGGGTTCTTTGTAATCTAATTTCAAAACGGAGAGTTGTATGAAATAGTTGATTAATAAAGGTAGTATTTTTAGTTTATTTCTTTTCGCATTTACTTTCTGTATTTAATTTCTGCATCTTAATCATGTTTTCATTCTTTAACCTTTCTTCTAGATCTCAAACAATGAGCGAGTAATTCCTAGTTTGCTAGGGTTCGTAGGATAGGGTAGATCAATGGATGATAAAATCATTTAACATCTTTTATACATTTTAAAGTCTATAAATCTTAGAAAAATAAATGTTAACATCCTTATCAGGCGTGCTGTCAATTTATTGATAGTCACGACCACGATTCGAGATCTGTTTAACACTTGTTTTGCTAAGGGCTAGACATGAATAGAGATCAATGCAAGGACAAGGGTTAATAGTAGGGAAACCCTAGTTTCTTCCAAAAACCCTAATTTACATTCATCACTATCGATCTAGTTTTAAACTATTAAAAGATAAAAAGATAAAAAGTCATTTTTAATTATTCATCCATTACTACCATGGCCTATGAACCCTACAAGCCCTTTTTCTTATAAACCTTACATCCGTTTCAAATAGATATACAACCAATCAATCAATTTTTCATCAACTCGTCTAAAACAAGAAAAAAGGTTCATGTTTCCCTGCGAACGACCCGTACTCATCGTGGCTAGCTACTAGACACCGTCTTGATTGCGGTTAACTTTACGAACACAACTTTTTCAAACGATCAATCAAATGGCGCTATTGCCGGGGAAACGGCTGTAATTTTTTTCTTGCTATTCAGATTGAATTCTTATTAAATCCTTACCATAAAATAAACAAAACTGCATCTTGTGTATCTAACGATTATTGTGCGAGTTTTAAAAGAGAATCTGGAGTAACTGGAGCAAGGAAACAAAGAGTTAGAGAATTTCAACGTAGCCCGGAGGAGCATAGGGATGCTCTAAAAATTTTTCGAAAAAGAACCCTCCATAGTGTGGCGGAACCGCGGCAGAAGTAGGCTATTGGCGGCGGATCCACGGCGCTCTGGTGGAGATAGGCCCCAAAAATCCTTAGGTAATTTCTTCATATCTTTCTCTCTCCTCTAAAACTCCAATAAAATGATTTTATTTGTAGGATTCTTTGCAAAAATCGCCGCTAAAAATCTTTTTGCGTGTTTTAGATTTTGGTTTGTTTTGTATATCTAAAACGGACATTAAGGGGCAATAAACACAAATTCAGATTAAGTGGGCATTTCATCACCCTTCCTAAGCCCTACAAATCACAAACGTGCATACGCATAACTCTATATTAGTTAAAAAATATCTAGACCTAGCCCCTAAGGACTATCGCGCTCAAATTAGGACAGAGGAAGGTCGTGGGTAATCTATCGCTTATCCACATTTCTCTTGTGGTGTCTAAGCAAATATGACTAAGGAAAGTGGTTACTTAATTAGGCCCGCTATTTCGACGATTCATATAGCGGATGCCTCCCACTTACCTGACCACAAGACTGATAAAGAGGGGATAGATGATTGATCCTGCGACTTGTCCTTTGAAAGTCTAGGAGCGGTCTAGTGACTTGACCTAGGAAACCCTAGTTCTAGTGATTGATTGTGCATTCTGTAATTTGTTGAGTCAAGCCTCAAGTCCCTCTTTCAAAGCAAGACAATTTCCAAATCCAAAAAGAGCTTAAATCATTTCACCCTCTTTTCTTATAATGGGTAACCCAAACAGACGAACTCTTGTCGAGCTTTTCTATCCAGAACCGGATATATCTTGTTTTTGTAACTGTTTCGATACAAAGTCCGACTCTACCATGTCTTTAAGAGATAGGATAGAGCAAGCGGAAAAGAACAGTTGGATACCTCACTCAAGGTCCTATCAACTGCATCAAAATTCCACATCTTTTTATGTTGATAATTCGTTTAAGGCGAGTGAGGGAACTTCGAAATGCATGTCCATCGCTGAGCATATTGCGAAAGCTGAAAGCCAAAGTTTCAATCCTTTCACTAATCAAAAATCGTTAGGACAACAAACACCATCATTCCCTTATGAAAATATTGATACTTGTTTTGAGGTGAATATGACAACTTTTACACCCATGACCATTGCTGAACAAATAGCAATTGCCAGTCGCCAACTAGCCAACTAATCTCAATATTCTTCATATCCTAATGTTGATCCTAATCCTAATTATGAAACTTAGGTTCAACCTTCTAATTCTTATCTATGGTACCAAACCTTCACACGCCCTCATGTTGACACTTATCTTGAGGCTAATGGGACAAATCAGAAATGCATGTCGATTGCAGAACACATTGAACTCGCCCGTAGCCAACAAGTAAGGGCATCTCTTCTTAACATTTCTCTTCAGGCTAATGAGGCAAATCATAAACGCATGTCAATTGCTGAACACGTTGAACTTGCTCGTAGCCAACAATTAGACACTTCCCAACCATATTCATTTTCTTCACCTTATCTAGACAGTGCTTCTGAAAATGAATTAGAAAGTTACACGGTTCAAAAAGAATCCTTCATTGGAACTTCTTCACAACCCATGTCTAGTTTTGAAGTCGAGTTGGAATTGAGTAGTGAAAAAGAACAAGAGATCCCTCAAAGTCAAACCAAAACCAACTCTTTTGATCTCGACACCTTCTATCCTGCACCCCAACTGAATATTTTTGATGTTCAACCACTTCATAGTCTAAGTGATGAGGTGCCCGAGAATAACATGTTTGACTTTGCTAATAGTGAGTGTGAAAGAGAGCTTGACACCATTTCAAATCAAACCGATCCTTATTCGACTACACTTGATATTTCAAACCTTCCAACTCTTTCAAGTGAACCAAGTGATTTATCGATTGAGGATAGTATAATTGATGAATTCTTGAATACCTATTCATATGATTTGACCGAAGGTGTTAGTGAGAGCGGTGATGAGAATATCGTTGAAGATGAATCCGTTATGTTGGATAAGTTGGATTCTCCCATGTCCCTTCTATTGATTACGAACATCTTCCTGTACAATTAACCGATCCTATTCTTATCACTGACCTATCCGATAAGCAGAACGATATCCGGCCTTCATCTCCCACATCTGGTTCAACAATGCTCGACACCCAAATTTGTTCACCCATTTCATCACCCACTTTCTTTGGTTCCTCTAATCTTCTTTCAACTCCACCGAGTTCTGATAAATCATACTTCGATATTTCGAGTTCTATGATTCTTGAAAGATCACTCGATTTAGACTGTTTTGAGGAGGAGGGAAACGATCATTTTGAATCTTCTACCTCTATAATTTCTGACGAATCGAGTGTTTTGAATCTTGGTACGCATAAGACTGACCTTAGAACTTTCAACCGTCCTAGTGAATCTGCATATTCCATCAATATAGATATTGATGAAATTATTACTCGGACCATTGATGAAAGTTTTGAAGATATTTTTGCCGAAGAACTCGCATTCCTAAAAGACATGGATGTTGTGATGAATCAATCTCCATCCTAAGAAGTTGAACCACTATCCTTTCTTCTTATCAAGTACGAGAATGCGAATATTCCACCTACTCCTTATCTTTCATATTCTCGTTTTCGTTCACCATTACTGTTTCGTCTCTACCAACCGAGACGTAAACACGATCGATTCCCCTCTTATCTCCCCACTTCTTCACGTCTATGATCTTCTACCATCCATGTTGTTATATCGATAAAATATTTGAATGGTTGGTGTTGACTTTTGGTTTTTGTAAAGTTTTGCATAGACCAATAGCTTTACCCCCCTCTTATAATTTTAAATGCTTAAAACTGTTTTACTCAAGCTTGGGGGGAGAAAAAGATTTTGGATCTTGAAAGATAAATAAATTTTTACAAAATTATGAGCCAAAAAACAAGTTTTGGGGAGGATTTCACTGTCATTAATTTTTGTTCCCTTTACTAACTTTTTCTCCCAAGTCTACAGGTTTTAAGCTTAAATGATGACATCAGTGAGGACACTGCTGCAAATAGGTTTGAGGGAGGTTTGTGCTTATTCACGCATCATTTTGCATTATACTAAATAATAGCACAAAAAAATTTTGATAATAAAAGTTAGGAACTGAAGAATACATATGAAAGATAGGAAGAGATTTAAGAAAAGCAAGAAAATTAGATGTTTTAAAACGAAGCAAGTAATAAGTAGTCATGAGCTGTTGTCTCAAGGGTTTGTAAAATGAAGGGAATTACTAATCTGAGGATAGAAATAAGTTTGAAAAATAGTCCTTATTCTTGAGTCCAGACATCTGAACGTTGATACCTTACCATACACACTTGCATACATCTTGAAACTTGGGATAGTAGAGGATACCTTGAAATGCTCTTGTCTAAAAGCCTTAGTATGAAAAAAAATACATAAAATATATAATGAAAAAAAATGGTGAAGAAAAATGAACACTGGTTTTGTAATTACTTAAGGCAGCAAAAAAATATATAGCGTGGGTGCTTTAGACCAACTGGTTTGGGAGCCACTGCTAAGCCTTAGGTGTTGCAAGACTAGGATATTGCTAATTATGCCTAAAAGAGTGAGCACATTTGGTAATCGGTTGGTTAGTATCTCAAGAAGTATTAAATGTGTGAGCAATTCCATCTAAAATATTCATCGACTAAAAAGTACTAAGGAAGATGGAAAAGAATACGATAGTTTGAATTGAATTCTCTAAGTGTAGGGATATCTTTTACATACACGTAGAGGTATATGATCGATATTGGAAGAAAGGTAGGTAGGAAGACTAAAGACGATGTTTTATTGAGGGGTGATGTGATTTCCGACATCTTTTCATGACTATTAAGATAGGGCTCGTGGTAACTCAAAAGCTAGTGTAGTTTGAAACTCTTATCTTCAAATTCTTTCTTTTATATGTTCTTTATCTTTGTATATAGCTTTCATCATCTTTCTTTTATTATTGGATTTTGTGAATGTAATCCGCTGAAAACCCTCAGGAGACAACACTCATCCTATTAGGGACACCTAGAGCTTTAAAAGCTTGTTGCACGTGCTCAGTGCAATCGTGTTGCCTACGAAAGTGTGCTAGGTTTTTCTTTTTCTTCTTCTTCTCTTTAATAACTAGTTTGCTCGGGACGATCAAAGTTAAGTTTGGGGGTATTTGATTAGTCTAACATATTGCACATTTGAATGAACATTTTCCCTACTTTTGTTAAGTACTAAAAGGTGTTTATTGTAAATATAGAACATATGTGGGTTTATCTGTAAAATTTTTATTATCATATGTTTCTACATTATAATTAACATAATGAGGGAAAATACATGCATATAATATTTATATGAGATCTTTGTAATTAAAATATGCATATCATATCAAATATTTCTAATCAATATTCTTAAGATTTAATATCATATAAAATGGTTAGGATAATATCTTAAAAATACCAAATACTACTAATACTATGACTTGAGATGTTGTGAAGATATTAGCTCAGGTCTGGAATCTAAGAGATCCGAATTAAATCGGGATGTCGGAATCAAATCTGCCAGAATATGGAAGCAAATCGAGTGATCTAGCAACGACAGAGACTCAGAGCATTATTCTCAGAATCCAGACATCGATAGGATCTCCAAATATCAATACAAAACACCAGAAAAAATCCCAAAACCTAATTCCACAATTTTGCGGCGGAAGGGCGGCAAAAGGTGACATTTGCGACGGATCTGTGGCGATTTGGTGGAGTTGGGATGTGAGATTTTGGGGATAGGATTCTAACAGCATATATTATTATATGGAATTTAGGGTTTCTAATTTTGTGACTATATATGAGATCGAGAGATTCACAGTGAAGATCATCAATCCGAAGTGATCAAGAGATCCAAAATGATCTACGTATCCAGGTGATCATCAGCTAGTCATCTACCTCCAACAAGAGAGAGAGCGAGAGCAAAAACTAGGGTTCTTTGTAATCTACTTTCAAAACGGAGAGTTGTATGAAATAGTTGATTAATAAAGGTAGTATTTTTAGTTTATTTCTTTTCGCATTTATTTTCTGCATCTTAATCATGTTTTCATTCTTTAACCTTTCTTCTAGATCTCAAACAATGAGCGAGTAATTCCTAGCTTGATATGATTCATAGGATAGAGTAGATCAATGGATGATAAAATCATTTAACCTCTTTTATACATTTTAAAGTCTATAAATCTTAGCAAAATAAATGTTAACATCCTTATCGGGCGCGCTGTCAATTTATTGATAGTCACGACCACGATTCGAGATCTGTTTAACACTTGTTTTGCTAAAGGCTAGACATGAATAGAGATCAATGCAATGACAAAGATTAATAGTGGGGAAGCCCTAGTTTCTTCTAAAAACCCTAATCTACATTCATCACTATCGATCTAGTTTTAAACTATTAAAAGATAAAAAAGTCATTTTTAATTATTCATCCATTACTACCAAGGCCTATGAATCCTACAAGCCCTTTTTCTTATAAACTTTACATCCGTTTCAAATAGAACTACAACCAATCAACCAATCTTTCATCAATTCGTCTAAAGCAATAAAAAGGTTCACGTTTCCCTACGGACGACCCGTGCTCATCGCAACTAGCTACTAGCGACACCGTCTTGATTGCGGTTACTTTACGAACACAACATTTTCAAACGATCAATTAGATGTCTTCAGTGGATACATCCTCAAATTCTCGAACTAAGGCTTTTCTTCTTCAGCTTGTATTATTGCAATCACTGCCTTCTTTGGTTTAGCCTTGTAGGTGCTAGGTTCTAGGGTACGGTCTCCACTCTTGAAATAAAAGACCGGATAATCTGGTATCTCAAAAACTACTCTCCTTTGACGACGGTCGATGTTAGCGTAGAAAGTTCCTAGCCAGTCCATACCCAAGACTACATTAAAGTTCAGTATATCCAGCACCTTGAAGTCCGCATAAAATTCTCTGCTGCAGACGACCACTGGACACAGATCGTATCCTAAAGTTGCCTTTAGAATGTCGTTCCCTGAACTGACATTCCAGCTGGATACGAGCAGTTTAACTGGAATTGCATGAGTTCAGACGAACCGTTGCGACATAAAGCAATGTGATGCTCCAGTATCGAAGAGTGCTAAAGCAGGTAGGGAGACTACTAAGATTGTACCTAAGTTGTGTGGGATTTGTTTAGGTATAGGATAAAGAAACAATGATGTACAAAGATTGAAAAGGTTTGAAAGATTGGAAGTTACCAGTGATGACTTGGCCAGTGGTTTCAGCTTCTTCCACAGTCATTGTGAAAGCCTGACGCTTAGGTACATTCCTCCTTACAGGAGGCACTGTCACGCCCCGCTTCCCAGTATACGGGTGTTCACATCAGATTTTTGCATTTTTATACCGCCTATTCTTTATCACATTACTTATCGGTAGGTACTCTTGAGCCGTGTTTGCTAGTTAATTGCAGGATACAGGTTCTCGGCTCTAAACAGTGAAATTTATGGAAAAGCGTGAAAAATTCTGGATTACTGCCAACCACAGATAAAATACGGGTCTCCGCTCTCTATCCGTATGTTGCCGCACACCAGTTTAAGAGACAAAATGGCAAATCAATGGTCATTTTCATGCACAAAGTACAATGGCAACACAAAATCCAAGATATCTACGCGGAGCTCAAGAAAATCATGGCAAAAGATCCATATCACATCACCTTTTGATTTACTGAAATTCTGAAAGAAATTTGAAGAGATTCTGAAAAACCACACATATCACACTGAAGGAAACATCAAAACAGGGAAAACCACAAAAGCTGATGAGCCAACTCATCTTTATGGCAGCGGATCCGCGGCCAACATGGCGCTTTGGCCGCGGATCCGCGGCCTAATGGTCTCGACAGTTGAAGATTTTTCAGGGGTATTTTTGTAATTTTATTTGGTGGCAGATTGTTGCCCTAGATTTCCAGTTTCCTGCCTATAAATAGCCCAGAACATTGCCAAGCCAAGGGTGCTTATTCTTGTGTAAAACTTTAGGATATATTTTGTAGTTCTTCTTCCTCTTTTCATCTTTTCTCTATTAAAAATTTGTAGTGAGCTTTTTATGAGTGAAGGATGAATAAAAGAGTTCTTTTCCTTATCATGCTTGTCTTGTTATTTTGTTAATTGTAATTGCTTGTAATTTTCATTTGCTAATTTAGTTGTTGTTATTTGTTGTTGTTTCTTTCTTGTTCTCTTTTTTCTTTATCCTTAACAACAATGATGCTTAAGCTTGATCCTTGCCAAGGTGAGGTCTCAAATAGCTAGTTGTAATCTTCTAACCTCTTTCTTTCTATCTTCCTCCTTTTGTTGTATTTTTTTTTCTTGTAATGGGTGAGTAGTTTTCTTACTTGTTAGGGTAGGATAAGGAAAGTTTGAGAGAAGGAAATCTCTCTCACTCTTTCCTTGCCCAACATCTTAATTCGGACTGCCGTTAATTGAACCACAATCCGCTCCCTACGGCATCCTATCCTACATGATAGCGGTGATTCCTTAGTGAGATCGGTTGTGGTTGAATTAACCGGAGGTTAAGGCTAAAAGCCAAGAACGGACGGACAAGCACCAAAAGGAAGAATTTAAGCGTTGGAAAGCCTACCTTATACTCGTAAGTTCCTTCCTAGTCGTGCTAATCCCCGTTGTTGTCGATTACTGTAACACCAATATTAAGAGTGGCAACGAAAGAAGTGAGCGACTCCTAACTCAAACTAGCCTAATCCTAACCCTAACAAGCTATCTTTATATAACATTTTAGCACATAGTTAATCTCAAAACAAACCTGGACATTTGGACTTAACTCGTTAAAGCACATAGAAAAAGATTCCCATCTCCCTGCGGACGACCCGTACTCAACCGGCTAGCTACAAGCGAAACCGTCTTGATTGCGGTAATAAACTTGAACACGCAAAATCCTAACAATCAAATGGCACCACTGCCGGGGAGACGGTAGTTTATTTCTTTGTGTAATTTCGGGTTAATTTGTGAATATAACCGTAAAACAAAACATAAAAAAAAATATATTGTAAAAATCATCTTGTTATTTTTTGATTAGTTTTTGTGCAAGTGTGCAGGAGAAAAGGAAAGGTCGAGTTCAGTGCCAAAGACATGGGAAGTTAGACCCATATCTTGCGGCTACACCGCGGGTGATCAAGACGGAACAAACGGTCTACTGAAAGATTCTGGAGCAGATCCAGTAAGCAAATCAAGATTCAGGAGCTCCAGACAATAAGAAGACACCCCATCAAGCACACACAAGAAAATTGGAGGCCCAATTCCCCCCTCTTGCCGCGGAACCGCGGCCTAAGCATGTGTCTGGCCGCGGAACCGCGGCCATTTATTGCCTTCAGGGTTTCAATTTTCCTGTGAGTGTTCCTTCCTTATTCCTTACTCCTTTGAACTCCACTGAACTATTTTCTTCTGCAGCATTCTTTGCGCAAACTCTCTTACCCCTTCCAATAAATTGTTTTTGTGCAGGATTCTTTACGCCGCACTAAAAAAATAAAAATTTGATTGCAGTTGATTGTTACTGCTTTGCATATTTTAATCGGACTTTAAAAGGCTTGAAACCAATCCAGATTGGGTGGGGATTTCATCACCCTTCCCAGGATCCCAGAAATCACAAAAAGCATATGCATTGACCATTGTTTAATTAAAAAATACTAGACTCAGCCCTAAGGACATCGCGCTCAATAGGACATAGGACTGGTTGTAGGCATCGGCCGTTTATCCTATCCTGACTTTGCGGTGTCTAGGCAAGTGTGTCCAAGGCAAGTGGTTACTTAATTAGGACCACTACTTACGTAGTGGGGAGCCTCCCACTTACCTGGTACTTACCTGGCCGCAATTGGCGGAGAAAAGACGGTTTGAGGTTCTATTTCTAGCCCTTTGGAACATTTAGGAGCTGTCTAGCTGACCTAGGTGACCCTAGATCTAGGTGTGATTGCGCATATTTTGTCTGTGATTGTTTGAAGCCATAAGTCCGTACATATTTCTGTAAAGCTCTTTCTAAAAAAAAACAACACAAAACAAAAACTTTTATAAAAACTTGCCCTTTGTCGCCAGAATCCATTTTTTCACCCACCACCATCGTATTTCTCCATTGACGTTTTCTTACCCTCACCTTCTTCGCTTTGACTACACTAAACTCGTTTAGTGTATGTCCGGTTGGACTCGGGACACTAGTGCCTGTCTAGTCTGCGTTACGTTAGTCGCTACCGACTACGCGATCGACTCAGACGTCGAAACTCCGTCCACGCCTCAGTCACCCTTACCTTTGCCGGCCAACTCCGACGTTGACCGGAATTCTGTTCATACATCCTCACCTTCACTATCACCAACCTCTTCTTCTGCGATGTCAGGATTTAATCCAAACATCTCTTTGACTCCCCCGGGATTGATTCCACCTCCTATGGATGCGAATAACCCACCACCACCGCCTGTTGTAGCGCCACAACGAATCGCGCTCCAGGATCGTTTCTATCCCACCCGCTCTGCACTTCCCAACTGTCTTTCCCTTCCACTGGCCAATGGGGATAATTTTGAAATTAAGTCCCACTTCATTAACATGCTTCCGAAATTTCATAGGCTTGAATCTGAAGATGCCTATATCTTCATCAACAAGTTTCAGAATGTTTGTACCATGATGAAAACGACCCAGCTGTCGGACGATGCTATACGGCTACGGGTCATTCCGTTCACTTTGTGCGATCTTGCTGAAAAATGGCTGTATAGCACCGCTTCCCACTTCATAACCAGTTGGGACGAGTTTATGAAAGCGTTTCTCAAGAAATTCTATCCGAATCATAAAACCGCGAGGATCCATAACGAAATCAACCAATTCTCTCAGCTTCCTACTGAACCCTTTTGGAAGTGCTTTGACCGGTATAAAGACCTTCTTATTCAGTGCCCTCACCATGGTATTGAGAAATGACAACTTTGCCAAACCTTATACGAGGGCCTGAACCCAGCAACCAAGCAGTTGTTGGAAACCATTTGTCAGGGCCACTTCTTATCGAAATCTGACGAGGAAGCATGGCAATTCTTCGACGACCTCGCGGAACAAACGCTTCAATGGGAGAGCACCAGACCAACTTCTTCTTCTTCTTCCTCTACTTCTACTGGTCAGTCTAGGGTAGGCATTCACCAACTCGATGTCTCTATTGCGATGAAAGCTGAAATGGCTGCAATAACGAGAAAACTTGAAGCGATAGAGAGCAAATTTTCATCTCCTGCTCCTGCCCCTGTTCTTCCCCTTCGTACTATTTGTGCTTGTTGTTCCGATCCTTCTCACTTAACCGAAGAGTGTCCTTCCAATCCACCATCTTAAGGACAGGATCAGGTTAATGCTACATTTCAGCAAAGACCGAGAAATGATCCATACTCTTCCACCTACAATCCCGGTTGGAGGAACCACCCCAATTTCGTCTGGAATCAGAACCAACATCAATTCCAAGGCAACAATTTCCAGAGGCCCCGTCCTCCGCAACAACAAGCGCAACAACAAACTCAACATCAATTTCTGCAGCCCTTCCAACCGCAACCTTTTCAAAATCAGACGAACAACTTTGCACCCAACAATTCTTTTCCTCAAAACAACTTTTTTCCTTCAAACAACGATAAGGTTTCCTCGCTCGAACGAAGTCTGGAGGCGTTTGTAAAGCAATCAACTCAGTCCACCGCCAACATCCAGTCTTCCATTCAGTCTTTGGTGCAACACACTGCCGCTCACGGGAAGAGCATCAAAACCATCGAAGCCCAGATAGTACAACTGAATGCGGCCTTAAGCGAGCGAGAGAAGGGGAAGCTTCCATCCCAACCACTCCCAAATCCCGGTCACCCACATAATGTACATGTTGCTCTTGAACAACAGAACCATAATGTGAGTGCCGTGACTACATTGAGATCTGGAAGGATGCTGCACAACAACATCGGCACAACAATTGAGGATAAGGACACCCTGGCCGCTTCGTCTTCTTCTTCTCCTTCCTCATCTTCTGAGCCTATTCTTCATTCTTCAAAAGGTTCTTTTTCTTCTTCTTCTGCTCTAAACGGACCCACTTCTCACTCCACGAAAACACCAGCTCTGGGATCCGTTCCAACTCCACAATCTCCTCCACAAGTATTGGACTCAACCAATTTTAAAAAAGTTCCATTTCCAAACCGGTTAAGGTCCAATAAACAAAATCCACAAATGGAGAAGATTCTGGAGTTGTTTAAGCAGGTTAACATCAACATTCCCCTTTTAGATGCTGTCTAACAAGTCCCTTCCTACGCAAAAATCTTAAAGGACTTGTGCACGAAAAATAGGAAATCTCAGGTACCCAAGAAAGTTTTCTTAGCTAGTGCTGTGAGTGATGCTCTTACCCAATCTTTACCTCAAAAACGGAAGGACCCTGGCTGTCCTACTATTTCTATTACCATTGGGGATAAGAACATCAACTGCGCACTATTAGATCTTGGTGCCAGTGTTAACCTGCTTCCGTACTCAGTATATGAGCAACTAGGTGTAGGAGAGCTGAAACCCACACACTGTACTCTCCAAATGGCCGACCGATCAATCACCCATCCTAGGGGTGAGCTAGAGGATGTGTTAATCAAGGTTGGGGACTTTATATTCCCCGTTGACTTCATTGTTTTAGACACATAGCCTGTAGCTAACCCCCGGAATCAAATTCCGGTGATACTCGGTTGCCCATTCCTTGCAACCTCAAATGCTGTGATCAATTGTCGAAATGGTTCGATGAACCTATATTTTGGAAACATGACAATTGAACTCAACATTTTTAGGTTGGGGAATCAGCCCTCCGAACCTAATGCTCATATACTAGACGTTTGCTCAATCCAGGAGATCACGCCGGAGGAGTGTGAATTCGAGGAGTTTTTTTCCGATCACGATAACCTTAACGCCACTAGTGCGTTCCTCTTCGAACCTGCTACTGTTTCTGCTACGCCCGACAATGACTACGAGTGTTTTACTTTCTCGAACGATCTTAGCCACTCACCACCCGAGTTTGAATCCTTCGAATTTCCGGATGAGTTACCTGAACCATACGACTGTAGGGTTCCTAGGCACACTAATGAGGTCTCACAAGGCATCAACCATGCCAATTTCAAATTTTACAAGTGCCGAGAAACCCTAATACGGATCGTTAACTAGAATTTTAGGCGAAACATGCAACTAGTTAACAACTTAACTAAGTGAACGAAAATACAACCTTTGTAGATCCGGTCCTCCACCTCCATAGCTCCATGATGAAGTCTCCTTGCTGTCCAAATCGAATCCCGGGCTCTAGCGTCGGCTTCATCGGAGAAATGGGCGGGCTTGGTCGTCGGCTTCGATGCCGAAGATGATCTACGTCGAGGCAACACAAGATCAAGCTCCCACTTCACCAAGTCATGAAACTTGTGAAGAAAACACCTTATACTACTTGGCAAGAGGTAGAGGATGAAGAAATAGGAGGTGGGTTCACTTTAGAATTGGATTTCTCACTTTTTCTCACTAGTTGCCATTGATGGAGGCAAGCTTTCTTCATGTTGAAGAAGGAGAAGAAGAAGAAGATAATATGATAAGCATCCTTTTAAAATAGAAAATAATATCAATACTTATCATATGGCAACCATGATTAGGTGTAGAGAATAGACTATGGTTAGTGGGAATGGTTAGGGTTAAGCATGAGACAAATATGGTGGACTTGTTCAAAGCTTCATGAAGCTTCAACAAGCAAACAAAGAAAGCCACCATATCATTTTCTTTTCCAAAATAAATAAATAAATAAGTAAGTAAATAATCAAAACCCTAACCATTCATATAACCATGGTTTAATTCTTTATACTAACCCAAGTGAGCTTGTATCATCAAACATGATACAAACAAGTGCACAAAAGTATATCACATATACAATGTGCATTTCAAGTGAGAAAATCCATTTAAAGTGAACCAATACTAGTTAATGCAAAGTAATATATCAAATATATAATTATACATTAAATCATTAAATCAACACTTGATTTAACGATCCGGTCATATCGCATATGACCGACTAATATCCAATGTATCGGCTTATCGAATCAATCCTCGATTCGATGACTAGGTTATATCGCATACAACCAATCGATACATTTATCGCGAGAATAGAATACGGTATCACATACACGCATTATTCTCGGTCTCGCACATATCTCATATGCGCTCCTATTTCGTTTCGCTTGAGCCAGGAAACCTTTATGTAGGACTCTAAAGACTCGTCAATACGCCGGCAGCAGGTGATGATCATATCAATCACCTACAAGCCGCAAGCGGTCTGCTAAACGTAACGGCCATCCGGGTATTGAGCGATCAGAAGATCGACGAGCAAGCCCACTCATACTCCTGTGAATCCAACCAGTAACACTTACCGTACAGTCCGGTCTCGTCGTCTGATATGTCGCATATCTCGCCTAGGGGTGGTAAACGTCAGACCCCAATAGCTCGATAAGTCGTGTCGATATGAGGTCTATAACAGTTCGAGAAACTACAGGTAACACTTACCAGTAAATCTCAGCAACCCTGGATAGGGATTTCCGGTTATAGCCAATCGAACACAGCGCAACATCAACCCCCTATACCGGGAGAGACGAATCCCCTCCTATCGCTCATTGCCTCCATGTGACTCGGGACTGTACCCAAAAACCACCGTTTTGCACGCCCTCTTGAACGTGGTAAGGTGGAAATCAAAGCACAGTGGGAACCATACAAGACTCTATGACGATCTCGGGTCAACAGACTACTCTGTACCAGTGTCACCAGAGAACTGCCATCTGACGTAAGGTATAATACCATCTGGGAGTTCTCGGCGAGTCCGTCCAGTGTACCCAGTCTCCACTGAGCACCCGTATATCATCTCTGATGTCAAACACCAATGGATATGGGATCATCCATCGCCCATCTGTATGGGTATACACTAGTCTACTCTGGTATATCGATGCCCCATCTCGATACACCCACGACTAGGGACCTTGAAGGATGTACTTATGGACTACTATGTCCCCACTAGTATGATCCGCATTATAGTCCGGGTAGTCAAGTACACATCCTAAGGGCTTTACCAACATGTATCAGAGAGACAATCAGCATACACGTTAAGGTAAAGTGAAACCAGATAGCATACTATCATGTCGAGCAAGAAAGTCCTCCCTATATATGTCCAAGCACCCACTACAATATACATCCTATGTATAGTAATGGCCTCTAGGGCATACATATAACTAACACCGACTTGGTCGCTTACACTCGATTTGAACCTCTGCTGGAATCCTTTGAGTTTGAGACCTTTTCACCAATCTTGCCTTTAATCGTTTCACCTCCAACGCTCGAACTCAAGCCCTTGCCATCTCACCTTAAGTACGCTTACTTGGGTGAACATGAGACCCTCCCTGTTATCATCTTGGCGTCTCTAGCTCCCGAGCAAGAGAGAGCCCTTCTTGCGGTCTTGCACAGCAATAGGCAAGCTTTTGGCTGGTCTATGGCGGACATCAAGGGGATTAGTCCCCTGATCATTGAACATCACATTCATCTGATGGATGATGCCAAACCAGCCAGGGATCCACAAAGGCGACTCAACCCAGTCATGAAGGAGGCTGTAAAAAAGGAGATCGTAAAGTGTCTGGATAGTGGTATCATTTACCCTATCTCTGATAGCCAGTGGGTTAGCCCCATTCACGTCCCCAAGAAATCAGGCATAACAGTCATAACCAACGAGGCGAATGAGTTAATCCCTACTCGCACCCAGACTGGGTGGCGAGTATGCATCGATTACAGAAAACTCAATACCGCAACGCGGAAGGACCACTTTCCGCTACCTTTCATTGACCAGATGCTTGAACGATTGGCCGAACACGAGTACTACTGCTTTCTTGATGGCTACTCCGGCTATAATCAGATTCCCATCGCCGAAAAAGACCAGGACAAGACTACATTCACTTGTCCTTTCGGCACGTTTGCATATCGTCGCATGCAATGCGCCCGCTACCTTCCAACGGTGTATGATGGGAATCTTCTCAGACATAGTGGAAAAATTCTTGGAGATCTTCATGGACGATTTCTCCATTTTCGGCGATTCCTTTAATGAGTGTTTGCTGCATCTCGACGCTGTCCTTACCCGATGTAAGGATAAGAACCTCACTTTGAATTGGGAGAAGTGCCACTTCATGGTGCGCGAAGGTATTGTCTTAGGACATATCATTTCTCAAAATGGCATAGAGGTTGACAAAGCGAAGATTGAGGTCATTTCCAATCTCCCTCCTCCCCGACGCGTCAGAGACATCCGAGCCTTCCTTGGCCATGCCGGTTTCTATAGACTGTTCATCAAGGACTTTAGCAAGATTGCTAGGCCCTTGACTCTTTTGCTGGCCAAGGACACGACATTCGACTTCAACTCGAGCTGTGTGACTGCGTTCGAGTCATTAAAAAGCTCACTCACTTCTGCTCCCGTTCTTTCTTCTCCTGACTGGACACACCCATTTGAGATTATGTGCGATGCATCCGACTTTGCTATTGGTGCTGTCCTTGAACAACACATCAACAAGATGCCGCACACAATCTATTATGCTAGCCGAACCCTGAACGACGCCCAACTGAATTATACAACAACTGAGAAGGAATTCTTGGCTGTTATATTTGCTTTAGAAAAGTTCAGGCCCTACCTCATCGGCTCTCCAGTCATCGTCTATACGGACCATTCTGCTCTGCGCCATCTTTTTGCGAAGAAAGATGCAAAATCTCGGCTGATACGTTGGATCCTCTTTCTTCAAGAGTTTGACCTTGTCATCAAGGACAAAAGAGGATGTGAAAACGTAGTCGCCGACCATCTCTCACGATTTCCTTCTTCGACGTCGCTTCAAATTCCGATCAACGACGTTTTTCCGGATGAACAGCTCTTGACACTATCTTGCGAACCCTGGTTCGCAGATATTGTGAACTATTTGGCCACAGGATTACTACCGACTGAATGGTCAAGTCAGGACAGACTTCGATTCTTATCCCAAGTAAAACACTTTTACTGGGACGAACCCTATCTGTTCAAGTACTGTCCCGACCAGATTATTTGTCGGTGTGTCCCCGACGATGAATTCAAGAGTGTGCTGTCATTTTGCCACGATCAAGCGTGTGGCGGGCATTTTGGCCCCAGAAAGACAGCAGAGAAGATCTTGCAGTGTGGTTTCTACTGGCCACAACTCTTCAAAGACGCTCATGACTACTGCAAGACTTGCTCCCGGTGCCAACACTTGGGCCGGATATCCGGAAGAAATGAGATGCCGCTCCAACCAATCTTGGTTGTGGAGATTTTCGATGTTTGGGGGATAGATTTCATGGGGCCGTTTCCCATCTCTTTTGGGAACTTGTACATCCTTTTCGCTGTTGATTATGTCTTTAAGTGGGTCGAGGCTGTGCCCAGCCGGACTAACGATAACAAGGTTGTCGTTAGATTTCTTAAGGAAAATATTTTCTCCCGGTTTGGGCGCCCCCGAGTGATCATTAGCGACAATGGAACTCATTTCTGCAATAAGACTTTCGAGACCTTAATGCGGAAATATTCCATTAATCATAATCTATCTACGCCCTACCACCCCCAAACCTGTGGGCAAGCCGAAGTTTCAAATCGGCAAATCAAGCAGATACTGGAGAAGACGGTTTCCAAGAACCGTAAGGATTGGTCGTTGAAACTCACTGATGCCCTTTGGGCATTTTGAACTGCTTATAAGACCGATCTTGGCATGTCTCACTATCGGCTTGTTTACGGAAAGGCTTGCCACCTCCCTGTGGAAATAGAGCATCGCGCATTTTGGGCGATAAAGGAGCCGAATCTGTCTCTCGAAGATACGGGCAGCCATCGGAAGCTGTAGTTGAACGAATTGAGCGAGCTTCGGAATGAGGCTTACGAAAATGCGGTTGTCGTTAAGAACCGAACGAAGGTGTTTCACGATAAACACGTTTTGCGCAAAACATTCGTACCTGGTCAATAGGTACTGCTTTACGACACCCGGCTACATTTCCATCCAGGTAAGCTCAGATCTCGCTGGAAAGGGCCATATTTTGTGCGGAATTTGTATCCGCATGGCGCTGTGGATTTGAAGAATCCAAAGGACGGTTCATTTTTCAAAGTAAACGGACACAGACTAAAACCGTACCTTAGCGCTGAACCAACATAGGAGCTCCTGGTCTTACAGGAGCCGGTTTACCTTGCATAATCTTCCTCTGCCTACCACCAAACTTCGGTTATCCAGCCAAAACAGTGGACACCGTTCCAAATAAGTTTGGGGGTATGTATATACCATTTTGTATATATTTGTGGATATTCTTGTCCATTTTTATTATTTTTCTTTTCTTTAAAAACAAAAAAAATTGTGTATATCTAACCGACAATTTTGACCTTTCAATAATTCTTCATGCAATGACAGTGAGGACACTGTCCAGTTTAAGTTTGGGGGTACGCTCGGTACGCATTTCGAACCTTCGCATTCATATGTATATTTTGCATCTGCATACTAAAATTCATAAAATCCATAAAAATCAGAAAATTTTCTAAAAACATAAAAACTTTTTTGTCAAGTTAGCTAGTGGGAGAACTCAGATTCAACATTTTGACGGTTTTGTTTGATAAGATAAGAATAACTAAATCTTATTTTTAGATTTTGAGAACCTGAAAGATAACTCTCCTTTGAAGTTAACTATAGCTGATATACGTCTTTACATCACACTACACGTGTCGTGAGTTTTGAAAATTTGATGACAAGTCTATTATGTCTAAAATTTTTTTAAATGGATAAATTATTTTCTGAGGATCAAATAGGTTTGTTCTGAAATAAGTAATATCAAGAATAGTTTATGAAGTGAAGCGGATATGAAGGGATGTTATTGATGGCTTAATTGGAACTAATTCTGAAAAATAACCCATCTGGAACTTGATTGGAATGATTACACACCGAACCCACTAAACACGTCTTTTATCGAAAAAAATAATAATAATTGAACTGCCGGTTATATCTCCGTTCGCATTGAATCATCATGATTTTCACGCTAAATTGTTTTTTTTTGGGCCTAGGTAACTTGAGTAATTAAGTCCGCTGGGGTGTCTCTACACCTAATGCCCTAAAGCCAACTGGTTTGGGTGCATTGGCCCAAAGCTCGTTAAGAAGCCTAGAAAGTCCAGATTAAAACAAAGTCAAGCAAGTGTTCTCTCCGAGTTAAAATTCCTAACGGTTCTTTGTGTGAGAATAATCTTGACAAAAGACAGGTTTTTATAAAAAAAAAGTATTTCTAGCGGAGATATGAAGGTTTTATTCTATGATAAAGACTATTGCACGTTCACAGAGGTGTGTATGAAATGAAAACAAGAAAAAGGTGGAGTGAAAAAGACCTAGTTTCCTGTTAAGGAAGATAGAAATTCTGAAATTGAAACCTTACTGGAAAACGAAACTTGAAAAATACTTAACTCTTTATAAAACTTATGTGATCCTTTAAAAATTTTTATCTGGGCTTTATTGTGTGACATGATGACTTTAATCAATCCTTCTGGAACTTAACGACACTATTTGCACTGCACGTAAAGATATATAAAATCTTAAGTTAAATAAGAAGCGAGGTGTGAAAAATAAAGGTTCGATAGTCTAGACTTAGGATAATATAATTGTTATTTTCTGAAACAAAACCCTTGGGTTTGGATCATAGTTATTTTTCAAAACTAGCTTGACGGGATTTTGTGGGTAGTATCCGCTGAAAACCCTCAGGAGACAACACTCCTCCTACTAGGGACACCTAGAGGTTTAACGGCTTGTTGCACATGCTCAGTGCAATCGCGTTCCCTACGAAAGTGAGGTTAGGAATTTTTTGTGAATAAATTGGCTTTTCTCAGGACGAGCAAATGATAAGTTTGGGGGTATTTGTTCATATCAGATTTTTGTATTTTTGTACCGCCCATTTTTTATCACATTGCTTATCGGTAGGTACTCTTGAGCCGTGTTTACTAGTTAATTGCAGGATACAGGTTCTCGGCTCTAAACAGTGAAATTTATGGAAAAGAGTAACAAATTCTGGATTACTGCCAACCACAGATAAAATACGGGTCTCCGCTCTCTATCCGTATGTTGCCGCACACCAGTTTAAGGGACAAAATGGCAAATCAATGGTCATTTTCATGCACAAAGCACAACGGCAACACAAAATCCAAGATATCTACGCGGAGCTCAAGAAAATCATGGCAAAAGATCCACATCACATCACCTTTTGATCTACTGAAATTCTGGAAGAAATTTGAAGAGATTCTGAAAAACCACACATACCACACTGAAGGAAACATCAAAACAGGGAAAACCACAAAAGCTGATGAGCCAACTCATCTTTATGGCCGCGGATCCGCGGCCTAATGGTCTCGACAGTTGAAGATTTTTTAGGGGTATTTTTGTAATTTTATTTGGTGGCAGATTGTTGCCCTAGATTTCCAGTTTCCTGCCTATAAATAGCCCAGAACATTGCCAAGTAAAGGGTGCTTATTCTTGTGTAAAATTTTAGGATATATTTTGTAGTTCTTCTTCCTCTTTTCATCTTTTCTCCATTAAAACTTTGTAGTGAGCTTTTTATGAGTGAAGGATGAATAAAAGAGTTCTTTTCCTTATCATGCTTGTCTTGTTATTTTGTTAATTGTAATTGCTTGTAATTTTCATTTGCTAATCTAGTTGTTGTTATTTGTTGTTGTTTCTTTCTTGTTCTCTTTTTTCTTTATCCTTAACAACAATGATGCTTAAGCTTGATCCTTGCCAAGGTGAGGTCTCAAATAGCTAGTTGTAATCTTCTAATCTCTTTCTTTCTATCTTCCTCCTTTTGTTGTATTTTCTTTTTCTTGTAATGGGTGAGTAGTTTTCTTACTTGTTAGGGTAGGATAAGGAAAGTTTGAGAGAAGAAAATCTCTCTCACTCTTTCCTTTCCCAACATCTTAATTCGGACTCCCATTAATTGAACCACAATCCGCTCCCTACGGCATCCTATCCTACATGATAGCGGTGATTCCTTAGTGAGACCGGTTGTGGTTGAATTAACCGGAGGTTAAGGCTAAGAGCCAAGAACGGACGGACAAGCACCAAAAGGAAGAACTTAAGCGTTGGAAAGCCTAGCTTATACTCGCAAGTTCCTTCCTAGTCGTGCTAATCCCCGTTGTTGCCGATTACCGTAACACCGATATTAAGAGTGGCAACGAAAGAAATGAGCGACTCCTAACTCAAACCAACCTAATCCTAACCCTAACAAGCTTTCTTTATATAACATTTTAGCACATAGTTAATCTCAAAAAAAACCTGGACATTTGGACTTAACTCGTTAAAGCACATAGAAAAAGATTCCCATCTCCCTGCAGACGACCCGTACTCAACCGGCTAGCTACAAGCGAGACCGTCTTGATTGCGGTAATAAACTTGAACACGCAAAATCCTAACAATCAACGGGTAGAGAACGCGACGAGGCCCCTACGTATTTACTCAGAAGTAAACACGCTAAGCGTATCTAAGCAATATAAAATGTAATATACATAAGAGACAAGATATAAATGAACAGCAACTTTATTTATTAACATTCTTTTTACAATACATCTGAAAAGTAAATATATGGAATGGAAAGCAATGCCTAAACAGTGGCATAACAGAAATGGAAAATACAGAACTGAAATGTATAAGTAACTAGAGCTCAGGGTCGAAGGCTAGCTGATCCAAGTCCTCGCTGGTGGGCTCGATCTCCAGTGAGTCCGAATCACCTGACGACATTCCAAAGAAAAAGAAAGAGAATGTCGTCAGCGAACAAATCGCTCGGTAAGTCCCAAAGATGAAGGAGAAATAGCATAGATAGAGAGAGTGTATAACTTTTAAAGTTGTATTATATTGTTAACGCTGTTGTTTGTAGCTTGGTACAGAAGAATGCCGGTGTATACGAGAGGAGTCTCACTAGACCAGAGACTGCGGTATATGGAGTACAAGGCTCCGTCAATAATACCACGGAACAACGACAATTGAATTTAGGTTAGGTGTCTTATGGTTGCGGTCTCGTGCCACTTCTAATACCTTCCATACCAATCTACCCCTTATGAACCCCGTGATATCTTGATTGTATTATTTGTATTGTATTGTATTGTATATTGAATATAGACCGATGACTTGCCGAAACTATGATATCAGTAAATGGATGTAACTGCAGAATCATGTAGATGGATGTATATCCATGGTTCGGTTCAGTCAATATAGATTGATATAGATTGATAGACGAATTCATAGATCCATGTTGTATTGAAGTTTGATACTTGAATCATATTCAAGTCAGATTAATTATATTGAGACTCAGCCTGAGTCAGACAATTAGAAAAGAAATTGAATCCTGAATTAGGTTTTGGTGTTATCGGTAACCGCTGCGCATGGACGGCAGAATTTATTCTTTTTCAAAGACGATTACCGTATTGATAACACCGTTTGTTAAGTTTTCTATCTTAAATAGGCAAGCACCCTTATCTCTGGCTCCCTAAGGCTCAATAGACCGGTCCCGCTTAAACCTATGTTTACTAGGGTCCTTATTGTAATTTAGTATAACTTGAGGGGGCTTTATGTAAAATAATTTTGTATAATTTTCAAAATACACCTCAAGTATTTTATTATCGTCTTTAGAATTTTCATGGATGTGTATTTGATCAATATGACATTTCTAGTGAATAAAACCTAATTTCATAATCTATGGTATTTATTTGTAATATTGGAATTGTATGGTATTTTCTTGTAATTTGAATGTTTTTCTTGAATTTTGGAAATGTGAAATATTATAAATATTAAAAATATATATTTTGATATTAATTACATATATATTTATTTATTAAAAATATAAGTTTTATTTATAATAGAAATCACATTTTCTAAAGAAAATTGTATTTTAAATCTTTCGAGATCGTATGCTCCTTGCGGAGGTCTACATCTCACTCTACTAAGTCCAAGGATGTGCGATAATCCGCACCATCCCAAACGGGTTCCCCAAAATGGGTTATAGAGACGCAATTGCAAAGATTTGTTAAAATACACGTCTTGTAAAAAAAGGTTTTTAATAGTTGAAGGTAGTTATATGTAAAGTCGTATTTTTCCCAGATCTATGTTCCCAAATTTCATAGTGCTATGTTACATATGAGTGTTGTGAGGAGGTAGGTCATTACCTCGTGAGTTTTCTAAAACTAGCATGGTTAAAAGGTATAAACATGTCGATATGAAACATCAAGGTATTTTAATGTAAAATTGAAATACAACTTGTTATGGTTATCATTTTGATATCAAACTTATTCTATTATCTTTGTTAATGACTACTAAACAATATATCAAAAGTTGTAGTTTTTTTATTAAGAAAAAGTGGTATTTTTAAAAGAAAAGAGAATCGGAAGTCGGATAACTCCGTTTCCGACATGTTTTAAGAATGAAGAGTTTGGGAATAGCAAAAGAGAGAAAGAAGGGGGACTTACTGGATTAGGGTTAAGAGAGGAGGAAGAGGAAGTTTGGGAAAACATCGGTGCGTCGTTTCTTCGCCGGAAACTTCTCGGATTGCCGTCGGAAGTTCGCCCTTTGCTAACTCCACTTGCACACAAAAATTCTTGGGAATTTTCTTGAGAGTTTGGACAGGGATTTGGGAGTGAGGGGGTGATTTAAGGTGTGGTATTTATAGGAAAAATTTAGGGTTTAGGGTAGTGAAAGGGTGTGATAAAAATTGTATTTAATTTTTCATTAAAAAAATTAAAAGGGGGTATTTTAATTCTTTGTTTAATTGAAGAGAATTTAAATAGTGTAGGGAGATGGGGTAGGCCAAAGGTTGCAGAGAAAAGAAAAAAAAATTGAGTTCGGTCGAGTTGACCCGGCGGCGCCGGCCGAGTCAGCCGTGTCGCCGGCCCGAGCTGGCCGAGTCAGGTCGCGTCTCCTTGCCACGTGTCCCCGTCGCTTAGTCTACTACAGTGGACTCATTTGTTTTATATGTGACTTTTGGTTTTACGGGTTGTGCACGTGTAGACTCTTGGGCTTTTAAAAAGATTAAAAGAAATCAAAATAAAAAGATAATATGCTGATGGGATTTGAACTCTGGTGCTTTGGTTCAGCAGTGCAAGGTCTTACCAATGAGCTACAAGCTCTTTCTTGCTGTTCAAAAGCAAATCAAACTTATAACTTGTGCTCAGGCTCAAGTACCCCTTTCTGTATTTTTGAAAAAAAATTGTACATAAAGTTTTGGGTTGTTACAGGCACATTCCTCTGTCCGTTCTTCTGTCCTTGATGCATGTTCCTCTATGCCTGATGGAACTGACGAGGTGGCTATGCAGGAGGTACATGTGGAGGTGGAGCTGGGAGAGCAAGATGAGGTGCAGGAGCCTGGATAGCTGGCTGCTGCAGATAGGTGATCGCTGGTCGGGATGTAAAAGCTGTGGTGAGACGATGTGGGCAATCTCCAATGGCGTGAGTGGATGCGCCACAAACGAAGCATAGGCAGTTAGCACGCCTGCAATCCTTCACCAGGTGTCCATTCCTCTTGCAGTAGAAGTAAAAGTCTGGACTGGGCCGGTTAAACGGTACGTCCGGTCTCCTGGATACAAAAGATGGCCTGGAAGAGGCTCCTCCTGCCATCTGATTGGCAGGGCATTTTACACCGGCAGTCTGAGGTCTTCACTTCTTCTTTACAACTGCATTATATCTTCGGGCAGCCTTCAGAGCAAGATCGTGGGTTGGGAAATCCCCTGTAGCTAATGCAGCTTGGATCTCCGGATCCAACCCTTGCTGAAATCGTCGTGCTCTAATCTCAGCAGTCGGTATGAGATATGCCGCAAACCTATTTTGGTCTTGTGTTAGCAGTGTAGTATGTGATATTAGGGAATTGAATATTGAGACATATCTTACCTGATGAGTATGGTAAACTCAGCATCATATTCATCCACAGATTTTCTCCACATAGAGCTTATTTGCAAGTGGATGAATTGCTGCTCCATATCAAAACGGGCAGTCTCGCTGAAATATTTCATGTCGAACATCTCGCGAAAAGTTCTCCATTCAATCGGCTAGGCAAGACGGCTTTCTTCAGCATTCTACCATACTCTGGCTTTGTCTGTGAGTTGCAGCTTCGCAACTCTCACCCAAGCAATTTCTGGCACTTGTGTTGCTGCCAGGTCATCTTCAATTGACTGAGCCCATTCCTCTGCCTCTAGTAGGCTCTCTTTCCCAAAAAAGTTCTTAGGGTGCAATGACCGAAATTGTTTGACTCCGAGTGTCTTACCTTCAGGGCGGTGCAATAGGATAGCAGTTTGTTGCTGCTGACCCTCCAAGAGGCTCTTGATTGCCTCAAGCAATATCGTCTGCTCGTTGATAGGAGCTGCTACGGTAGGTGGTGGTGGTAGAGAAGGTGGAGTGTTTCCATTCACGTTGGTGCTCGTTTTGTTCGGGGAATCCATAACCTTGAAAGAAAAAGTAGGGTTAGGATAAATTCAAGGAGTTGAAATGTAAAGAATGTATAGTTGCTGATTCTTATAATTCTTGTGATATATTGCTTAGGTTTCCATGCAAAACTGGCCTGCATGGTTAGGTTTCCATGCAGAACTGACCTGCATGGGCCACCAGCAAAACCTGTCACGCCCCGCTTCCCGGTGTACGGGGAAGGAGACGTGGTGGGCCGTGACGTATTTACTCAGAAGTAAACACGTTAAGCGTAAATAAGCAATATAAAATGAATAACAGAAGAATAACAAGAGATGTAATAAAACAACAACTTTTATTGATAATCATTCTTTACATACAACTAAAAAGTAAAGTACAATGATAGAAAGCGATGCCTAAACAATGGCATATGAACTAAAAAGAAAATAGTATAAGTAAGGACTAAAAGTCTGCCTCCTCTGTAAACTGCTCCAAGTCGTCCTGGCTAGGCTCGATCTCCTGAGAGTTGGGTCCTCCTGACAATATTCAAAAGAAAGAAGAGACATGAATGTCATCAGCGAACTAGCGCTCGGTAAGTCCTAAAAGATAGATAGGTAAAGAGAATAAAGCTGGTAAATTATCTGTTTGTTATGCTAACGTTGTTGTTTATAGCTTGGTACAGAATGTGTCAGTGTATACGAGAGGAGTCCAACTTGCTCCGTGGACTAAGATAACATGTAAGTACAAGGCCCCATCGAAACCCACGGGACAACAGCACAGGATGTTCATGCAGGTGATTTTTAGTGACCATCATCGTGCCACTTTCAACACATTCCATACCAATCTACCCCGTTAAAACCCCATAGTGTATATTGTATTGAATTAAGGTTATCGGACTTGCCAAGACCATGGTATAAGTTGTTCATGTAAACTGATTCAGGATGTAAACGGTAGTCATACAGTCAAGATATAGCCATGGTTCGGTCAGGTCAAGTCTTGTTGATATTGTTCTGGTATTCATATTCAGGTTCAAGTGTTCATGTTTGGTATATTGTATTCATGTTGAATTGGAGTTGGATTCAAATTAGACTGAGACTCAGATTGAGTCAGACACTTTAAACATAATTGGATCCTGAATTAGGATTAGGAGTTATCGGTAACTGCTGCACATGGACGGCAGGATTTGTGTTTTTTTCCAAGACAATTACCCTTGATAACACCGTTTTAGTTTTCTACCTTAAATAGGCAAGCACCTACTTTCTCCGGCTCCCTGAGACTCAAGAGAATTGGTCCCGCTTAAACCTATATTTACTAGGGTCCTTAATATAATTTTATATAACTCGAGGGGGTTTGATGAAAAATATTTTATATACTTTAAAAATAAATCTCGAGTAATTATTTATCGTATTTAGGGTTTTCATGGATGTAACTTTCAAACGGTGAGGTATTCTAGTGAATATACACCTAACTTGAATAGTTCATGGTATTTTAGTGTAAAGTTTGACTTATAATGATTCTTGATGGTATTTTCATGAAACTTATAATTCTTTTATTTTCTAGAAAACATGGAATTTTATTATATATTAAAAATATATAATTTGATAATATTTATATAATTATTAAAAATTATTTTTATTTATTAAGTAGAAAATCTCGTTTTTCTTAAAAATTGTACTAAAATTCCATCGAGATCGTATGCTCCGTGAGAAAGTCTGCATCTCGCTCTACTAGTCCCGAGGATGTGCGATAATCCGCACCATCCGATACCGGGTTTCCCAAAATGGGTTGTAAAGACACAATCACAAAGAATTAAGTAACACAATTTAAAGAAATCCGGGTTTTTAGATATTTTGATTAAAAGTCGTATTTTGCCACAAAAATATTGTTCAAGAGAAACGTGCTATGTCAAGATGTGTGTATGTGGGAGGTAAGTCATTACCTCGTGAGGTTTTCTAAAGGTATGCTAAGTAAAATAATTAAAAAATGTCGTATGTAAACTTCATGGTATTTAAACGTAAAATCTTAATTAAAGTTATTTAACATGGAATTTAGAGTGAAATTGGTTTCTAAACATTAGTTAAATGATTACAAGTAAGGTATATACATGAGTACAAGTGATTCTTAAGAAGAATTGTGGTTTTCAAAGGTTTTAGAAACAAATATCTGTATAACTCCACTTACCGACATGTTTTGAAAAAAGAGAAGTTTTATAGTAGAAAGAGAAGAAGAGATATGTGACTTACAAGTTTAAAAGAGAGAGGGGAGGTAGAGGAAGAGAAAGGTAGCTTCGTGTAGTCGAGGGGTCGCCGGAAACGTCTCGAATCCTCGCCGGAAATTGACCTAGGGCTAATTCCACTTGTACTCTTCTTAGACTTAGAAATTTTTGAGAATTTTGGTAATAAATTTCAGAATGAAGAGGGCTAGGGTATGGAGTTGTATTTATAGTGTAAAATTAGGGTTTTGGAATTGATGAAAGAATTAAAAATGGGATTTAAAGATAAATTTTAATTCTCTGGATAATTGAGAGAAAATAAACAGAACAGGAGTAGTAGGGGTAGGCCAAGGGTCAGGTGTGCAGAGAATGGGGGCCATCCCCTATGGGGGTCCGACGGTGCTGGCCTGAACGATGATCTCGCCGGCCAAGTGTTGGAGGTGAGGGGTTGGATTCGTGCCACGTGTTCTCGGCTGTGTACACAATATTTTACACATGTTTATTTTATCTGAATTTTCATTTTTATGTGTATTGCATGTGTAAACTTTTGGACTTCCAAAAAGTTTAAAAGAAAAATTCAGAAAAATAATATGTGGCTGATGGGATTCGAACACAGGGGCTATGTCACAGCAGTGCAAGGCTTTACCAATGAGCTGCAAGTTGTTTCTTGCTGTTCTTAAAAAAATTTAATTTATAACTTGTACTCAGGCTTGTAAACTCCTTTCTGTACATTTACTTTAAAAAAAATTGTACAATAAAAACAGAGTCATTACCGTTCTGCAGCAACCAGCTATTCAGGCTCATGCACCTCGTCTTGCTCTACTAGCTCCACCTACACGTGGACCTCCTGCACGGCCTCCTCAACAATTCCATCAGGCACTGAGGAACATGCCTCAAGGGCAGAGGAACATGCCCCAGGGACAGAGAAATGTGCCTCCAACAAGGAGGAATGTACCCCGGCGTCTGACTTTCACAATGACAGTTGAGGAAGCTGAGGCCACTGGCCAAGTTATTACTAGTAATTCCCAATTCTTTCATCTTTTCAATTTTTGTATATCTCTATATTTTTCCCTGTATCTAAACTAACCTCACACAACTTAGGTGCTATACTAGTAGCCACCCTTCCTGCACTAGCACTGTATGACATTGGAGCGTCGCACTGCTTCATGTCGTAAAGATTTGTGAGAACAAATGCGATTCCTATGAAGCCACTCATTTCAAGATGGAATATCAGTTCCGGGAATGGAGTCTTGAAGGCAACTATGTGATTGGATCAGTGTCCGGTTGTAGTTTGCGGACGAGAATTCTACGCGATTTTCATTGGAGCGTCACACTGCTTCATGTCACAAAGATTTGTGAGAACACATGCGATTCCTGTGAAGACACTCATTTCAAGATGGAATATCAATTCCGGGAATGGAGTCTTGAAGGCAACTATGGGATTGGATCAGTGTCCAGTTATAGTTTGCGGACGAGAATTCTACGCCAAGGGTCAGGTGTGCAGAGAATGGGGCCCATCCCCTATAGGGGGCCCGGCGGTGCCGGCCTAAACGATGATCTCGCCGGCCAAGTGTTGGAGGTGAGGGGTTGGATTCGTGCCACGTGTACTCGGCTGTGTACACAATATTTTACACATGTTTATTTTATCTGACTTTTCATTTTTATGTGTATTGCACGTGTAAACTTTTGGACTTCCAAAAAGTTTAAAAGAAAAATTCAGAAAAATAATATGTGGCTGATGGGATTCGAACACAGGGGTTATGTCACAGAAGTGCAAGGCTTTACCAATGAGCTACAAGTTGTTTCTTGCTGTTCTTAAACAAATTTAATTTATAACTTGTACTCAGGCTTGTAAACTCCTTTCTGTACATTTACTTTTAAAAAAATTGTACAATAAAAACAGAGTCATTACAGTTCCGCAACGACCGGCTATTCAGGCTCATGCACCTCATCTTGCTCTACTAGCTCCACCTACACGTGGACCTCCTGCATGGCCTCCTCAACAATTCCATCAGGTATAGAGGAATATGCCTCAAGGGCAGAGGAACATGTCCTAGGGACAGAGGAATGTGCCTCTAACAAGGAGGAATGTACCCCGGCGTCAGACTTTCACAATGACAGTTGAGGAAGCTGAGGCCACTGGCCAAGTTTTTACTGGTAATTCCCAATCCTTTCATCTTTTCAATTTTTGTATATCTCTATATTTTTCCCTATATCTAAACCAACCACACACAACTTAGATACTATACTAGTAGCCACCCTTCTTGCACTAGCACTGTTTGACACTGGAGCGTCACACTGCTTCATGTCGCAAAGATTTGTGAGAACACATGCGATTCCTGTGAAGCTACTCATTTCAAGATGGAATATCAGTTCCGGGAATGGAGTCTTGAAGGCAACTATGGGATTGGATCAGTATCCAGTTATAGTTTGCGGACGAGAATTCTACACGATTTTCAAAGTACTCAACATCCCAAACTTCGATGATGTGTTAGGAATGGACTGATTGGGAGTTTTCTATGCTACGATTGACTGCCGTCAAAGGAGGGTAGTATTCGAGATACCAGATCACCTAGTCTTTTTACTTCAAGGGTGGAGATAGAACTTTGGAGCCAGGAATCTTCCGTGCCAAGCCGAAGAATGCAGAAGTGTTTACTCTACCGGCGAAAGAAGAAAAGCCAGAGGTAGTTCGAGAGTTCGAGGATGCGTTTCATGAAGATATAACAGGTTTTCCTCCCGATCAAGCTCTTGAGTTTAGCATTGATTTACTACCTGGTGCACAACCGGTGATCAAAACTCTATACCGGTTAAGTTCAGAAGGATTGAAAGAGATCCATACTCAGTTGGACGAACTTCTGAAGAAAAGTTGGATTCGTCCCAGTACTTCATGTTGGGGATCTCCAGCTTTGCTTGTGAAGAAGAAATAAGGTTCATACAGAATGTGTGTAGATTACCGAGCTCTGAACGAAGTGACGATAAAGAAAAAGTATCCACTACCGCGCATCGACGATCTGTTCAATCAGCTAAGTGGGTCTTGCGTATTCTCAATGCTAGATCTTCGTTTGAGTTATCATGTGGTGATGGTCAAAGAGTCTGATATTCCTAAAACGTCGTTCAGGACTCGCTATGGTCATTATGAATATCTCGTGATGCCATTTGGAGTGACCAATGCACCTGCTATATTCATGAATCTGATGAACCAAGTTTTCCGAGAGTACTTAGACATGTTTGTTGTTATTTTTATCGACGACATCCTGGTATATTCAAAGAATCGGAAAGAGCACGCCGAGCAATTATGGATTGTCCTGGAGACATTGCGACAACATCAACTCCATGCCAAGTACAGCAAGTGTGCATTTTGGCTAGATCAAGTCGGATTTCTCGGACACATCATTTCAGGCAATAGAATCTCAGTAGATCTAGCTAAGGTGTCAACTATGAATGAATGGCCGACACCAAAGACGGTGAAGGACATTCGAAGTTTCTTGGGATTAATAGGATACTACCGAAGATTCATTGAAGGTTTTTCGAAGATTGCAGCACCCCTGACCAAGCTCACACGTAAAGATGAAGCGTTCGTGTGGTCAGAAGCATGTGAACAAGTTTTTGTAGAACTCAAGAAAATATTAACATCAGCTCCTATTCTCGTAATACCGGATCAATCTTGAGTATTAGTCGTACATTGTGATGCGTCCGGTAAGGGATTAGGATGTGTTCTACATAGCATGGAAAAGTTATGGCCTTTGCATCGAGACAGCTAAAAGTTCATGAGCACAACTATCCAACACATGATATGGAATTGGCAGCCGTTATCTTTGCACTTAAGATTTGACACCATTATCTTCTGGAAGGACGAGTGGATATATACACTGACCACAAGAGTCTGAAGTATGTATTTACTCAGAAGGAATTGAACATGCGGCAGAGAAAATGGCTAGAACTCATGACAGATTTCGACATCGACCTACAATATCATCCAGAGAAAGTGAATGTAGTTTCTGATGCACTTAACCATCAGCCATTATCAATGAATTTCACCGCTCAGTGGAAACTACATCAAGAATTGCACGGGATGGAGATCGAGGTAGTTATGCCAGGTAATGCTTCAGAGTTGATGACTTTACAAGTCCAGTCTACTATTGTCAATCAGATCAAGGCAACTCAAGCAAATGATGTCAAGCTACAAAAGATCAGAGAACAAATAGAAAGTGGAATTCGAACAGACTTCATCATCCACAAAGACGGATCCTTGAGATATGGAAGTAGATTGTGTGTCCCAAATGGTCCAGTTCGAGAAGAGTTGATGAAAGAAGCTCACGGCTCTCCTTACTCTGTACACCCCGGTGGTACAAAAATGTATAAGTATCTATAGAAACACTACTAGTGGCATGAAATGAAGCGTGAAGTAGCCAGAAGCATAGCCAAGTGTTTGGTGTGTCAGCAAGTGAAGGATGAACATTACAGAACTGCTAGTCTACTTCAGCCGTTACCAATACTAGAATAGAAATGGCAGCACATTATCATGGACTTCATGACTGCTCTTCCTTGAAGCACGAAGGGTAACTATGCAGTATGGGTTATTGTGGATCGACTCACAAAGTCGGCTCACTTTATTCCCTTTCGTATTGGCCAATCTACCAAAACGTTAGCAAAGAAGTACATGGAGGTAAGCATGAATCTAAAGTAAGATTTAACCTCAAAGTGTACTATTTTTGATACCCATGAACTTATGCATGAGATTGTGAGATTACATGGAGTACCAGTTTGCACGTCTCCGATCGTGACACCAAATTCCGATCATAGTTTTGGCAGAGTCTACAAGCTAGCCTGGGAACGAGTCTGAACTTCAGCATGGCTTACCATCCACAAACGGATGGGCAGTCCGAGAGAATAATTCAGATTATAGAAGACATGCTAAGAGCTTGTATGTTAGACTTCAGAGGTTCGTGGGAAGATCACCTACACCTTTTAGAGATTTCATACAACAACAGCTATCAGGCGAGTATTGGAATGGTACCATTTGCAGCTCTCTATGGAAGGAAGTGCCATTCACCACTAAGTTGGGACGACACCGGAGATCGTGAACTCCTTGGACTAAAGATGATCGTGGCAACTGTGGATGTAGTTCGCGCGATCAGGGAAAGAATGCGCATAACCCAAGACCGATAGAAGCATTGGGCTGATGCAAAGCGTCGACACCTGAAGATCATGTTTTCTTAAAGATCTCTCCAAATCGAGGAGTAATCCGCTTTGGCAAGAGGGGTAAGCTCAGCCTGAGATATATAGGACCGTTCGATATTCTAGAATGAGTCGGAGAAGCAACATACCGTTTGGCACTACCACCCTTATTGGAAGGAGTGCACAACGTGTTCCACATATCCCAGCTCCGAAGATATGTGAGTGGACCTAGCCACATCCTTGATCACTCCGAGTTCACTATACAGACTGACCTGACTTGCGAGCAACAACCCGTTGAGATCCTGGACAGAAAGGTGAAGACACTGCGGAACAAGGAAGTAAACTTGGTTCGAGTGATGTGGAGAAAAAATTCACCAGGAGAATCAACGTGGGAACGAGAAAATGACATGTGTGCAAGATACCCTTACTTACTTGTAAACTAGTCCTTATGTAATTATAAATTTCGAGGACGAAATTTTTATAAGGAGGGTAGAATGTAACGACTCTGAATTTACTGTACGAAAATTTTCAATTTAATGTACAGAAAGGAGTTTACAAGCCTGATTACAATTTATGAGTTAATTTTGTTTAAGAACGGCAAGAAATAACTTGTAACTCACTGGTAAAGCCTTGCACTACTGTGACATAGCCCTTGTGTTCATACCCCATCAGACACGTTATATTTTTCTGATTTTATTTTTAAACTTTTTGGAAGCCCAAAAGTTTACACGTATGAACACGTGTCCAAAATCCACCGGCCCCCCTCAACTAATCGACCGGCAAGATCCTCAATTGGGCCGGTGCCGATAGTCCCCCCGTAGGCAATGATGCCTGGGCTTTGTACACAAATCCCTTGGCCTACTCTTAACTCCCCTGCACTGTTTGATTTCCCTGCAATCAAACATAGACTCTTCAATTCACAATTTATCATCTTTTTAATGCATTTTAATTCACTCTTTTAATCCCAAAACCCTAATTCCACACTATAAATACTACCCCATACCCTAGCCCTTCCTCATTCTAAAAATTAGAGCCAAAATTCTTAAAGTTTTCTAAGTACAAGAAGAGTACAAGTGGAGTTAGCAAGAGATCGACTTCCGGCGAGGATCGAAGCAAGTTCCGACGACCCTGCGATGCCACGAAGATCAACACTCTCTCGTCTACCTTTCCTTAGAATACATAGCTAGTAAGTCCTTCCCTATCCCTCTCTTTCTTCTTGAAAAGTTCTCTTTTTCAAAATATGTCGGTAAGTGGAGTTAACACCGACCTTTTATTCTAAACCTTAAAAAATTCACTTTTTCTTACATACTTTTCATCTATATTCTTACACCATATTTTTAATCATATAACTAATGGTTAGAACAAACTTTCACTCAAAAATATCATGAAACAAAACCTTAATTTAACTTTTACATTAAAATACCATGAACTTCACATATATCTCTTTTAATATTTTTTGTTAATCATACCTTTAGAAAAATTAATGGGGTAGTGACCTACCCCTCACAAACATACATGGTTCCATAGCACGATTCTCTTTGAACCTATTTTTGTGGCGGATACAATATATTTCATTAAAATGCCATCTACTATAAAAAACCGTTTCTTTATAATTGTATTTCAAAACCCTTTGCAAATAAGCCTCTACAACCCTTTTTAGGGGACCCGCTATTGGATGGTGTGGATTATCGCGCATCCTTGGGCTGGTAGAGCGAGATGCAGATCTTCTCATGGAGAATTCGGTCTCGAAAGGTTTTTAGTACGATTTTTAAGAAAAACGCAATTTTCTATTTAATAATAAAATTAATTTTTAATAATTATATAAATATTATAAAATCCAAATATTTTTCCAAAATAAAATAACTTTATATTTTTTTTAAAGGAAAGAATTACAAGTTTCATCAAAATACCATCAAGATATCAATACAAGTCAAATTTACATTAAAATACCATGAACTATTCAAGTTAAGGTAATTTTCACTAAAATACCTCAAATCCATAAAATAAACATCTATGGAAACCCTAAATAATATAAATAATTTCTCGAGATTATTTTGAACTATATCTTAAAAATATTTTTCATAAAACCCCCTCCAGTTATATAAAATTACATTTAATAACTTTAGAAAATATGGGTTTAAGCGGGATCAATTCTCTTGAGCCTCAAGGAGCCGGAGAAAGTGAGTGCTTTCCTATTTAAGGTAGAAAAACTTGACGGTGTTATTAATGGTAATTGTCTTGGAAAAAGACACAGATCCTGCCGTCCATGTGCAGCAGTTACCGATAACTCCCGAATATAATTCAAGATCCAAATCAGTTCTAAGTGTCTGACTTAAGTCTGAGTCTAAATTAAACTTGAATCCAAACTCAAACCAGAATCCATTTCAAACATGAATCCAAGTTAAACATGAATACTTGAACTTGAACTTGCATACCAGAACAATATCAACATGCAAATATGACTTGACTTGACCGAACGATGGCTATAACTTGACTTGATTACATGACTACTTGTTTATATCTTGAACCTGATTACATGAACAACTTATATCCATAGTCTCGGCAAATCTGATAATTACAATCTATATAAAACATTACACAGGGTTAATGGGGTAGATTGGTACGGAATGTATTAGAAGTGGAATGAGATGGTCACTAAAAGACACCTACATGAACTCTCGTGCCATTGTCCCATAGGTTTTGACGGGGCGTTTTACTACATGTTACCTTAGTCCACGGAGCAAGTTAGACCCTTCTCATATACACTGATACCTTCTGTATCAAGCTACAAACAACTATGTTAGAATAATGATCCGATACCTATATGACTTAACAGTTTCCTTCCATATTACTTGTACTATTCCTTTCTCTTTTTTTAGGACTTACCGAGCGCTAGTTCGCTGATGACATTCCTGTCTATTTATTTCCTTGGAATGTTCGTCAGGAGGACATGACCCTCAGGATACCAATCTTAATCAGAGCACTTGGATCAGATTGCTTCACAGCCAGACTTCTAGCTTTTCCTTGTACTTACTTTTCATTTCATATGCCACTATTTAGGCATTGCTTTATATCATTGTACTTTCCTTTTCAAAGCAATATATTGTAAAGATGAATGTTAATAAAAGTTGTTATTTATTTTATATCTCTTGTCATCTCTTGTGCATTCTATATATTACTTAATTATGCTTAACGTATTTATTTCTCAGTAATTACGTCGCGTGCCTGCCACGTTTCCGTCTCCGTGTACTGGGAAGCGGGGTGTGACAATGTCGGTAGAGAAACTAAGATGACTAGAGTCGAGAAATCCAGCACATACAACGAGCTGTGCCAAGTAGTGTACAAAGTTACCAAAATCAATTCGTTAGAGTTCAATATCTTCTTAGTATGCAAATGATAAACAGAGCATGAATATACCGTTATTGAAGTATCCGATGATGAGGATACACAAGTCATGCTTGCCTCGGAATCGAAATCGATCGAGCTGTTTGTGAAGAAGGAGATATTTACGTCCGCTCAACTGTCCGAACCTTATTCTGAAGTGCCTGATCCTTCATTTTAAGCATCCGAGCAATACTCGCAAGGAGAAATGACACGCATGCTCAATATGAATGCTGATTCTACCGGATTTATGTCTCCCATCAAGGATGAACAGTATATAGATCAAAATTACATAGATGAAGGCACATCAAGTAGAATGCCAGTGAATTGGCAGTTTACGAAGTAAGTATTATCTTGCATATCTTTATACCATGTATACATTTAGCAGATCACTATTTATTGATAGTGGGGGTATTCTATAGGTACTATTCATAAATTTGTGTGCAGTTCTTATGTACCGCTGCCCAGTTATAATTGCATGTCACCGCCAAGCTTCAGTTTTAATTGCATGCCAGCGCCAAACTTCGGTTTCAATATTATACCCTGAAATACCGAGCACATGCAGTCATACAATACAGAATTCAATATGGGATGGAAACCGTTTGCAGACGATAGGTCAAGATTTCGTCGGTATGAAGTCGGAACATCAAGTACCATGCAATTCCCCAATATTGGTTCCGCACATCTAACCGATATACCTGCTACGGATCCAGCGGTGTTGGAACATAATGGAGATAAAAGTGATGATGATGCTAGTGATGAGGACGAGATTCAAGCACAAGATAGCATGCAAATTGCACATGTCCTTGCTGATGAGAATGATAGGCAACGGAATGATAGGCAACGGATTACTAATTCATGTGTTAATAATGAATTCATTGAGTTTGAAGATCCACTTGCCGATAACATGACAGATGCTTATATGTTATCTACATCGGTAATGTAGAATGTCAACTTTTGTGCGTATAGGCCTTCGGCAATCGATATTGAAAGTAGGTTGAAGGTCGAAGATTTGTTCGAGAATAAGGAGAAGTTAATTCAGGCAGTCAGTGTTTGGTCAATTAAACACGGGGTTTCTTTTAAACCAATCAAGACTAACACGACCAAGTACACCGTCGTTTATAAAACAGACGCGAACTGCTCTTGGAGGCTTCATGCATATATCTTAAAGAAATCACCGACAGGATTCTGACAGATAAAAAAGTATGCGGGTAATCATACTTGTGTGAATTCTGTAATGAATTCAAATCATAAACATGCCACTTCTATATTCATATGTAATAAGATATTGCCTTTTATGAAAGCGGATGTCGATTTGACCCCTAAAATGATTCAAGTGCTTATAAAAGATACATTATTCATTGAAATAAATTATATGGAGGCATGGAATGCGTTGAACAAGACATTGTCTAAAATATACGGAATGTGGGAAGATTTGTATGAACATTTGCCATGGTATCTTGCCGCCATCAAATCTACTAATTCTGGGTCTGTCTTCTGTTAGGAATATGTATGCCCTAGAGGCCATTATTATATGATATAGTGGATGCTTGGACATATATATAGAGGACTTTCTTGCTCGACATGATAGTATGCTATCTGGTTGCCTTTATCTTAACATGTTCACTGGTATTATTATACTGTCTCTCATATACATGTGGATAAAGCTCTTAGGATGTTGGCTTGACTATCAGGACTATGATGCGGATCATACTACTAGGACCTGGGTAGTCCATAAGCACATCCTTCAATTGTTCCTAGTCGAGAGAATATCGAGACAGGGCATCGATATTCCAGAGTAGACTAGTGTGTACGTTTCTTGACCCTGTATGGGGTGATGGTTGATCCCATAATTATTGGTGTTTGACATCAAAGATTGTACACAGGTACTCATTAGAGAATTGGTACACTGAATAGGACTCGTCGAGAACTCCTAGTGTAACAATCCTAAACTTTCTGTACAAAATTTTTGTAAACATAAAGGAGTACTTTAGCCTGGGTACAACTTAAAAGTATTTCTTGTTTATGAACAGCAAGAAACAACTTGTAGCTCATTGGTAAAGCCTTGCACTGCTGTGACATAGCCCCTGTGTTCGAATCCCATTAGCCACATATTATTTTTATTGATTTTTCTTTTAAACTTTTTGGAAGCCTAAAATTTTACACATGCAATACACGTAAAAATTCAAAGTCACTAAATTCAAACATGTGGGAAATGTTATATGTACTGAACATGACACGTGGCCCCAATCCAAGACCCTACCTCACTTGATCGACCGGCGAGGAAGCCTCTGGGGCCGGCGCTGCCGGGTTTGACCGAGAGTAATGCCTCCAAATTTTGTCCCAACACCCCTTGGCCTCCCCCACTACTCCTCTTCTATTTGTTTTTCCTGCACATTAACAGAGAATTAAAATCACCCATTAATCCAATGTTACATGCATTTTAATTCTCATTTTTAATTCCCTAAACCCTAATTTCTCCTATAAATACAACATCACACCCTAGCCTCTTCATTCTGAAATCTATTATCAAAAATTCTCAAATTTTTCCTAGTCAAGAAAGTGTACAAGTGGAGTTAGCCCAAGGTCAAGTTCCGGCGACGATTCGGGACAATTCCGGCGACACCGCGACTCCACGATGCTTTCAAACCATTCCTATACCTCCCCTCTCTCTTCTCACCCAGTAAGTTTCCTCTCCTCTCCTCTCTTCATATTCTAAAAAAATCTATTTTCAAAACTCATCGGAAGTGGAGTTATTCCAACTTCCGATTTTAAATTTGTTAAAAACCCAACTTTTCTTCATAAAAAATTAATCAATTCTTTATATACTGTTTAGCAACCATAAAACAACATTTAGAACAAGTTTCAACTCAAAATACAATGTTATACAACTTTTATTTCACTTTTTCGTTTAAATACCACAAAGTTTACCTACGACATTATTTCATTATATTTGCTTATATTACCTTTAGAAAACTCATGAGATAATGACCTACATCATCACAACACTCATCATAACATAGAACTATTGCCTCTTTACAATATTTTGAGATAAATACAATTTTACAATAAAATACCTTAAACCATATTCTTTAAGATTGTTTTAATTAAATTCCTTGCAATTAAGCCTCTACAACCCATTTTGGGGAACTCGATTTGGATGGTGCGGGTTATCACACATCCTCGGTACTAGTAGAGTGAGACGCAGGTCTTCTCACGGAGCATCCGATCTCGATGGAATTTTTAATACAATTTTTAAGAATAATGTGATTTTCTATTTAATAAATAAATTCTATTTTTTTAATTACATATATATATATCTATATTATCAAAATATCTATTTTAAATATATATAATAAATCCCATGTTTTCTAAACAAAGGAATCCCAAATTTCATGAATATACCATCACAAATCCATACAATTCCAATTTATACTAAAATACCCTATACTATTCAATCTAGGTTTATAATCATTAGAATACTTCACTTTTGAAAATTACATCTATGAAAACCCTAAATACGACTAATAAATACTTGAGGATTATTTTGAAATTGTATCAAAACTATTTTTCATAAAACCCCCCTCATGTTTATTAATTTACAATAAGGACCCTAGTAAATATAGATTTAAGCGGGACCAATTCTCTTGAACCTCAGGGAGTCGGAGAAAGTGGGTGCTTGACTATTTAAGGAAGAAAACTAAAACGGTGTTATCAATGGTAATTGGCCTGGAAAAAGTCACAAATCCTGCCGTCCATGTGTAGCAGTTATCGATAACTTCAAAACCTAATTCAGGAATCCAATTCTGTTTGTGTCTGACTCAGCTAGAGTCCCGGTCTAATCGGAATACAATCCATACATGAATACAATCCAAATATAACTCCAATACATCATGAATCCATATATACTGAATGCTATCTATATCAACATGAATTGATTTGACTGAACCATGGATATACATTGACTTGATCACATGATTATCCGTTTACATCCTTATCCGTTTATATGAACAATTTATATCATGGTTTCGGCAAGTCTTACAGCTATAAGCAATACAATAAACATTATGGGTTTCTAAAGGGTAGATTGGTACGGAATGTGTTAAAAGTGGCACGATGATGGTCACTTTAATACACCTAACCTGAATATCCGTTGCTGTTGTTCCATGGCTTCATTGTGCTCCGTATACCTTAGTCCATGGAATAGTTGGACTCCTCTCGTATACACTGGTATATTCTGTACCAAGCTATAAACAAATACGTTAATATAACAAACACGCATATACTAGTTATATTCTCTTATCTATCTATTATATTTCTTTATCTTTTAGGACTTACCGAGCGATTGTTCGCTGACGACATTCCTTTTCTATTCTTTCTTTGGAATGTTGTCAGGAGGATCCGCTCTCTGGAGATCGAGCCCAGCTCAGAAGATTTGGAGCAGTTTATTGAGGACCCCGAGCTTTAGTTCACTTGTATATACTTTTACTTTCAGCTCATGCCATTGTTTAGGCATTGCTTTCCGCATTGTATTTACTTTCCAGCTGTATTGTAAAGAATGTTTAATAAATAAAAATTTGATGTTCATTTACATCTCATGTCTTTCTTGTGTACATTTACATTATATTTCTTATTTACGCTCAGCGTGTTTACTTATGAGTAAATACGTCGCGGGCCTCGCCACGTCTCCTTACCGTACCATGCAGGCCAGTTCTGCATGAAGTCATACCATGCAGGGTGGTTCTGCATGGAAACCTAAGCAATATAACACAAGAATTATATGAATCAACAACTAAAACATTCTTTACATTTCCTATTCCTTGAATCTCTCCTAACCCTATTTTTCTTCCAAAGGTTATGGATTCTCCGAACAACATGAGCACCAACGTGAATAGAAACACTCCACCACCTACACTACTACCCATTACCGTTGAGTACTTACTGATAAAATCAATGGCATTTCTTGAAGTAACCAGGAGTCTAGTTGAGAGACAGCAGGAGCAGGCTGCTCTCCTTCACCAAGGATTGGTTCGCACTAAGGCCGCTTTGAGGGCAGCTCATGGTTATATCAGAAAGAAGGAAAAGACGCCGCCAGCAAAGACTTTCTATTATTGCAAGAAACTTGGACATGAACTAAAGGATTGCCGACGTGCGAATGGCCTATGCTTAGTTTGTGGCACATCCTCTCACACTATCGGAGCTTGCCCACATCATCGCACCCCAGTTTCTGCACCACCTTCGCGAGGACCACTGTTACCTCGTCGGTCAGAATTATACCAGCTGGAACAGAGAAAAGTGTCAGGAGGCCAGACATCCATGATGCCGGTTAGAGAAGCCAAAACCACTGTCTAAGTTAACACTGGTAATTTCCAAATCTTTCATCTTTTCAAACCCTTGTATACCTCTATATTTTTACTGTATCTAAACAAACCCCACACAACTTAAGCTATCATAGGAACCACTATTCTTGCACTTGCACTGTTCAGCACTGGAGCGTCACCATGCTTCATGTCGTAACTTGGGAGAATTTCGCGGACGAAATTCTTTTAGGAGGGTAGACTGTAAAGCTTGCAACATGATTGCATCCTTTTGAATCTTTTATTGTTTTCCCTAAATAATCTTGTCTCAACGTAATAAGAAACTACAAACTCTTGATTTTCCTTTAATTTTTCTTAATTGTTTCTTAAACTTTATCATCTTGGCTCTGATGGTAGGATTTGGGTGATTTAAATGGAGTTATGTGATTGTAACTATGAACTGCAACATAATTACAATGCGATACTCTACTTGAGTGACTTAAAATTCTGCCTTTGATTCTCTTTCCTCTTAATTTAGTTATGTTTTACCATATATTATCGAACCATATCTTCTTTTTTAACTTATATCCCTTCCCATCTGCTCAGCATTTTCAAACCCTTGCATCATCTCTTATTTTTCAAGCACTACCAGTATTTCTTTCATCACCACTATCACCAAATTTTTCTTGAAACTGTTACAAATTCCTTCTATAAATTTCGAGGACGAAATTTTTTATATGGAGAGTAGAATGTAACAACCCTAAACTTTCTGTACAAAATTTTGTAAAGTACAGAAAGGAGTACCTTAGCCTGAGCACAACTTAAAAGTATTTCTTGTTTAAGAACAGTAAGAAACAACTTGTAGCTCATTGGTAAAGCCTTGCACTGCTGTGACATAGCCCCTGTGTTCGAATCCCATTAGCCACATATTATTTTTAATGATTTTTCTTTTAAACTTTTCGGAAGCCCAAAAGTTTACACGTGCAATACACGTAAAAATAAAAATTCGCTAAAATCAAACATGTGGGAAATGTTATATATACTGAACATGACACGTGGCCCCAATCCAAGACCCCACCTCACTTGATCGACCGGCGAGGAAGCCTCTGGGGCCGGCGCCACCGGGACTGACCGAAGGTAATGCCTCTAAATTTTGTCCCAACACCCCTTAGCCTCCCCCCACTACTCCTCTTCTGTTTGTTTTTCCTGCACATTAATAGAGGATTAAAATCACCCATTAATACAATGTTAAATGCATTTTAATTCTCGTTTTTAATTCCCTAAACCCTAAATTCTCCAATAAATACAACATCACACCATAACCTCTTCATTCTGAAATCCATTATCAAAAATTCTTAAGTTTTTCTAAGTCCAGGAAGTGTACAAGTGGAGTTAGCCCAAGGTCAAGTTCCGGCGACGATTCGGGACAATTCCGGCAACACCACGACTCCACGATGCTTTCAAACCATTCTTATACTTCCTCTCTCTCTTCTTAACCAGTAAGTTCCCTCTCCTCTCTTCCTATTATAAAAAGATCTATTTTCAAAATTCGTCGGAAGTGGAGTTATTCCGACTTTTGATTTTAAATTTGTTAAAATCCCAACTTTTCTTCATAAAAAATTAACTAATTCTTTATTTACTGTTTAGCAACCATAAAACAACATTTAGAACAAGTTTCAATTCAAAATACAATGTTATACAACTTTTATTTCACTTTTTCGTTTAAATACCACAAAGTTTACCTACGACATTATTTCATTATATTTGCTCATATTACCTTTAGAAAACTCATGAGGTAATGACCTATCTCATCACAACACTTATCATGACATAGCACGATTGCCTATTTACAATATTTTGGGATAAATACAATTTTACAATAAAATATCTTAAACCGTATTCTTTAAGATTGTTTTAATTAAATTCCTTACAATTAAGCCTCTACAACCCATTTTGGAGAACCCGATTTGGATGGTGCGAGTTATCGCACATCCTCGGTACTAGTAGGGCGAGATGCAGACCTTCTCACGGAGCATCCGATCTCGATGGAATTTTTAATACAATTTTTAAGAATAATGTGATTTTCTATTTAATAAATAAATTCTATTTTTTAATTGCATATATATATCTATATTATCAAAATATCTATTTTAAAAATATATAATAAATTCCATGTTTTCTAAACAAAGGAATTCCAAATTTCATGAATATACCATCACAAATCCATACGATTCCAATTTACACTAAAATACCCTATACTATTCAATCTAGATTTACAATCATTAGAATACTTCACTTTTAAAAATTACATCCATGAAAACCCTAAATACGAATAATAAATACTTGAGTTTATTAATTTACAATAAGGGCCTTAGTAAATATAGGTTTAAGCGGAACCAATTCTCTTGAACCTCAGGGAGCCGGAGAAATTGGGTGCTTGCTTATTTAAGGGAGAAAACTAAAACGGGGTTATCAATGATAATTGGTTTGAAAAAAGTCGCAAATCCTGCCGTCCATATGCAGCAGTTACCGATAACTCCAAAACCTAATTCAAGAATCCAATTCTGTTTAAGTGTCTGACTCAGACAGAATCTCAGTCTAATCGGAATACAATGCATACATGAATACAATCCAAATATAACTCCAATACATCATGAATCCATATATACTGAATGCTATCTATATAAACATGAATTGATTTGACCGAACCATGGATATACATTGACTTGATCACATGATTATCCGTTCACATCCTTATCCGTTTACATGAACAATTTATATCATGGTTTCGGCAAGTTTTACAGCTATAAACAATACAATAAACATTACGGGTTTCTAAGGGGTAGATTGGTACGGAATGTGTTAAAAGTGGCACGATGATGGTCACTTTAATACACCTAATCTGAATATCCGTTGCTGTTGTTCCATGGCTTTCTTGCGCTCCGTATACCTTAGTCCACGGAATTGTTGGACTCCTCTCGTATACACTGGCATATTCTGTACCAAGCTACAAAAAAATACATTAACATAACAAACATACATATACCAGTTATATTCTCTTATCTATCTATTATATTTCTTTATCTTTTAGGACTTACCGAGCGATTGTTCGCTGACGACATTCCTTTTTTATTCTTTCTTTGGAATGTTGTCAGGAGGATCCGACTCTCTGGAGATCGAGCCCAGCTCAGATGATTTGGAGCAGTTTATTGAGGACCCCGAGCTTTAGTTCACTTGTATATACTTTTACTTTCAGCTCATGCCATTGTTTAAGCATTGCTTTTCGCATTGTATTTACTTTCCAGCTGTATTGTAAAGAATATTTAATAAATAAAAAGTTGATGTTCATTTATATCTCATGTCTTTCTTGTGTACATTTACATTATATTGCTTATTTATGCTCAGCGTGTTTACTTCTGAGTAAATACGTCGCGGGCCTCGCCATGTCTTCTTACCGTACACCAGGAAGCGAGGCGTGGCACCTAAATGGTACTATACCTATCGTCAGATAGCAGTTCTCTGGTGACACTGATACAGGTTAGTCTATAGAATTGAGATCATCATAGAGTCTTGTGTGGTTCCCACTGTTCTTTTATTTCCTCCTTACCACGGCTCAAAGGAGTCATGCAAACAGTTGGATTTTAGGTACAGCCCTGAGTCACATGAAGGCAATGAGCGATAGGAGGGGTTTCGTCTCTCCCAGTATAGGGAGTTGATGTTGTGCTATGCTTGATTGGTTATAACAGGAAGTCCCTGGCCAGGGCAGTTGATGAGATTTACTGGTAAGAGTTATCAATAGTTTCTCGTACCGTTATAGGCCATACATCGGCATGACTTATCAAGTTATTGGGGTCTGACGATTCCAACCCCAGACTCGATATGCGACATATCAGACGAAGAGACCGGGCTGTACGGTAAGTGTTACTTATAGGTTTCATGAGAGTTTGGACAAGCTTGCTTGTTGATCTTCTAATCGCTCAATACCTGGGTAGCCGTTACGTCCAGCTAATACCGCTGGCGTCTTGTGGGTAACTGATGTGATCATTACCTACTGCTGGCGTATTGACGAGTCTTTAGAGTCCTACACAGAAGTTTCCTAGTTCAAGCGAAATGAAATAGGGCACATATGCTGATATGTGCGGGGGCCTGATTAAATACGAATATGTGATACCGTATTCTAATCTGGCGGTTATTTGATATCAATTAGGTTATATGTGATATGACTGGATTATTGAATCAAGTTTTGATTTGATAATGTTATATACAGATAAATAATATTAGTAGGTTATATGTGATATAACCGGATTTTTGAATCAAGTGTTGATTTAATAATATGATAAATATTTATATTTGATATAATTATATATTAACTAATATTATTGCTCACTAATTATTTGCTTATCTTTATATATATATATATAAAGATATATATATATATATATATATATATATTATGAAGCATGGTTGATTTTCTATTTTGAGAAAATAGAAAATGAGGTGGAAAATGGGGAGACTTTTGAAAGGAATGGAGTGAAGCATGGCTAGATGAATATTTTATTCATCTTACTTCACTATTGAAGCATGGCTTCATTTTATTATTGTGGAAAATTGGTGCTTCAATAAGTGTGGGTTTGTAAAAGCCATTCTACACCAGTTATTTTTCTTCACCTGAGCTCATTTGCTCTCTAGCTCTCTCCATCTTCTTCACCTCCACCTCTAACCTCAATCCCTCACATGAGTTGTGAACGCATGAGCTTGTGAGAACCCTAGTGAGCAAACAACACCCCTACTTCACCATCCTATATAAGATTAGCACTTTAGTGTGGTGTGTTTCCTTCACTAAAGAGTTTAGTGAAGAGCTAGCTTTGATTAGCGAAGCTTTGGGTGGATCATCTTCGGCTCGAAGATCGCAAAGGAAGCTCGATCCAACTTCAAGTGGAGCCTAGTGGAGTCGCCTGGACTACTACCCGGAGAATTTGAAGAGAAGAACACGGTCTACAAAGATTGTTACCTCCTTCACTTAGTGTAGCTATCTTTATATCATGCTTAAAACCCTAATCATCTAGTTAGATTCTAGGTTAGTGTTGATTAGCACCCCGAAATTTTTTTAAAATGGCATGCTTGATACTAGTAAAACCCAGTGGTAGTGCTAACAAACACTTTCATGGTATCAGAGCCAAAACTAGAAGATTATACAATGTAGTTAGAATTACGAAAACAAAACAACTCCGAAACCGAAACCCAAAACACAAAGTTTCTGTCGATTTTGAAATGAACTCTGAAATTTTTTTAAACAAGTGCAGAATGTTACATGTGATGTAACTTGAACACCAGAGAAAAACGAGGCAAAACAAAGATTTTTTGGCCGGCGAGAATGCCAATATGGCCGGCGACGCTGGTTTTATAGTTATGTTTTGGGCTCGTTTTTGTTTGGTGTTCTGTGGTGTTGAGTTTAGGGTTTCATGGTTATGTTTGATTAGCCCAGTTTGCATGTGATGTTAACTTTTGTTAAGGGGCTAATACGGAGTGTTTCATAGTTATAATTTTTACGTCATTTCGGATTTAAGTTTGATATGTGATATAGTAGTTGGAATCCATATTAAATTAGTTTTATGAAAACTAGTTTGTTTGTAAATATAGCATGTTAGTCTCTATTGATCGATTGCCACGAAGTTTCGATTCAGATCGAAACTCTATCGCAATCACGTATCGTACGCGAATACTCGCCAGATAAGTTTACTAGGTAGGTACACCCCATAGCCCTGACCAAGTGACTTTAGGAGAACGCCGTTGCCAAAAGCATCCACTCGGGTGCTCGCGGCCACGGTGTACCACCTAAGTGCACTTGGTCGATGGCATCGGGGGTGCGGCCATCTACTAAAGTTCCCGACGAGTATTCGATCGGGTAGTTGGGAATCTTATTGAATTATCCGACTAAGTTATTGAAAAGTGTTTTCGATATAAGACTAAAATGCAAGGTTTATAGGGTTAGGCATGAAATTCGGAATATGAGATATTCCAGGTTTATGATGTCTGAGGAAATGCGGATTCTAATTATTGTAGTTTTTCATTTTTTTCTGCGACCGTAAGTGTAATATGTGGTGTATCCCCGATCTCGTTGCTATATGTCAACGGAATTTGGAATACGCATATTTACTTACGTTGATGACATGTGATGTTATGTGTTGCCGTGATATGTTATATTGGATCATCGTGAATGAATAGCCGGGGGTTTTTGCATGAGATGAGAGTTTTTTAAGTTTCATTCATGTAAAAAATGTTTGTAATATTCTTTTATTAGGACACTTCCGGGTTGAGGATGATGTCACCATTGATGTATATTATTTACTTTTCCGCATTATGACAGACTTAAGGCGGGGAGCACAAGTAACCGGGTTCTAGAGTCCAGTGGGAGACCATCTCGAGGAGTCGAGATCGGGTCTCCTAACTCTAGAATTGGAAGGGTTGCTTGCCGCTCTCGTAGGGGTCTAGGGATGTTGGTTTGGTTATTCATCACGACTGTGGTATCCGTGTTTTTTATTACTGGCTGAATTTAAAAGACGGACCTCCTAGTATATCCAATATTTCATATGTTTACTTCTGCTGCTGAGTTCTGTGATGTGATCATATAACTGCGTGAGACGAATGCTATATATATGATATATATAATAAACGTTGCTTATGTTTTTCACCCGCGCTAATCCATCCCTCGCTCTGCCGTTAGTTAAGTAACCTAACGGTGTATGACGAGGCCTCGTGGCGAATGCGGATGGCATAAGCGTACGTTCTATTTTCGTTTTTTTTCTGTGATGTTTAGGGAAACATAAATGATGGGACGTCATTAATGAGATTAATGAAAAGAAAAGAAATATAAAGATGTTGTAGAATCAAAAGTTTTTAAAAAGGTAACTCTAGTTCTTACTTTGCATAGTGGTATTCCTTGATGAATATCCAGCACCTCATTCGATGAGGAAAGAGCCGAGATCTCTTCACCGGGAGTGACCTCTTTAGCAAAACTAGCAAATGCTACAACCCACTCGGTTTTGTTTTTATAGCTTCTCTAGTTCTTGCTTTGCATAGTGGTATTCCTTGATGAATATCCAGCACCTTATTCGATGAGAAAAGAGCCGAGATCCCTTCACTGGGAGTGACCTATTTAGCAAAACTAGTAAAAGCTACAAAAAACACTCATTTTCAAATCACTAGATTCTACAACGATATCAAGTTCATTACGTTAAAGGTTTTCTTAAAAACCAGCCGTAGCCCTCCGTCATTTTAGATAAGCACTATTTAGTATTCGTGATGCGTTTGTTAGCCTCCATTAAAGCGTAGTATACGGTAGCTGATTAGTGCTTATCCGCCGCATGTGATGCGATTGGATTAGGGTAGTCGTACGGCTTTGTTGACCATAATTAAGGGTTGTACGGGTGGGTTTAATTCAATCACGAAATGACGGGTTGAACTTGGATAGCGCTTATGATTTGTTGACTATGGTTAAGGTCATAAGTTGCTAGGGGTAAAAACAGATATTGAAAATTTCAAGTGTTGAAATTTGCAATGAGATTGCATACCTTCTATGAGATAGTTGGATCCTGATACCCACTGCGAGTAAGTGTTATTCCTGAAAGAGTTTTCTACTTTACAATTAGACGATCCATTAGGTGTCTAAGAAAGGTGTTAACGGGGTAATGCCCCTGCGGAAACGTGATTATTTAATCAGTTCCATGCGAAAGCATGGGGAGACTCCCTCGGAGTACCAATATCTGCCTGGCCGAACGATTGGAGAACTTGTAGTGTGTAATTAATCCCGGCTAATTTTACCTTTTAGGGTTTAAAAGAAAATTTGATAAAAACAGTGGGAGCTATCCTGATTAGATAAAATAATAACCAATCTAATCTTGCAAAGAGCGCACACAAAAGTGATTATCCTTCTCTCTCTCCTGGTTGCGACCAATGACACGCCTTAATCAAGATAATAATATGTATTGAACGAACCCACATATTATACAGGGATAGGTTTCGCTCTATCTTATGACTGTCATAAGTCTGAGTAAGGAATAGTAAAATACCCGGATTCCCATGCCACCCAAAATGAAGAAGGAGTATGCTGATACATCTTCTTCAGGTGTGTTCGTTACCGAGAACTATTTCTCAGTTTGCTCTACGTCCTGAGTATTGGATACCGGATCAGGATCTACGTATGTAATTTGTTACATGGGTTAAGTAGAGGTAGAGAACTGGGAAAAAGTGATATGTCCCTCAAAGAAGGGAATGGTGCAATTGTTGCAGCCAAACCAGTTGGCGAATATCACCTTATATTACCAAGTGGTAACACAGTGATTCTGAGCGACTGTTATTTCGTACCAAAAATATTGTGAATTTTTTCCTAAATCAAGTGTTGATTGGGTATGGTACATTTTATAACGGTATATACGTTCTAAATCACAAAACAGTTCTAAGTATACAGAACACACACAAGAGGAACAGTTCAGAAATGAACGAAGCTTTCTTATAGCATTGTAGACTAGGTCATATCAATACGACAATACTGACCAAGTTGCATAAAAATGGATATTTGAATCCGTTTGAATTTATATCTTATGAAACTTGCCAGTCATGTCTCAAAGGCAAGATGACCAAAACTCCGTTTACTGGATACGGAGAAAGAGCTAATGAACTCTTGGGACTGATACATAGTGATGTATGCGGTCCTATATCTACACATGCCAGAAATGGTTTCTCATACTTTATTACATTCACCGATGATCTCTCAAGATACGGACATGTGTTCCTGATGAAACACAAATCTGAATATTTTGAGAAATTCAAGGAATATAAGTACGAAGTTGAGAACCAGACGGGTAAAAGAATTAAAATCCTTCAATCTGATCGGGGAGGAGAATACTTGAGCACGGAATTCAGAGACTACTTAAAAGAGAATGGGATTCTCTCTTAGCTTACTCCTCCGTATACACCACATCACAATGGAGTTTCGGAGCGGAGGAATCGCACCCTATTAAATATGGTGCGCTCTATGACGAGTAATGCTGAGTTGCCTATTTTCTTTTGGGGTTATGCACTTGAGATAGCTGCATACCTATTGAATAGAGTTCCGACCAAATCCGTGCCTACCACTCCGTATGAGATATGGAATGGGAAGAGACCGTCTCTTAAACGAGTTAAGATATGGGGTTGTCCGGCCTATGTTAAAAAGCAAAATCCGGACAGGCTCGAGGCAAGTTCTGTTTTGTGCAAGTTTGTGAGATATCCAAAGGATTCATATGGATATATTTTCTACCATACCGAGGAACAAAAAGTGTTTGTTTCTCAAACATGCCACCTTTTTAGAAAAGGAATTTCTTGTGAAAGAAATTAGTGGTAATGAGATAGAACTGGAAGAAATTCCAGTAACACAAACTATAACTGACGATTTGGTAGAACCAGAGGATTCAATAGTCCTCGACGAACCTCAGCCACTCCGCAGATCTAGTAGGGTTCCTCATCCACCTGAGAGATACTACAGTTTTCTCATAGACGGTGAAAGCGAGGATTGAATCATGGTAGATGATGACCCAACTAGTTTTGAGCAGGCCATCACAAGTGGAGACTCTGTGAAATGGCTGGATGCTATGTGATCTGAGATGGAATCCATGTACACCAACAAAGTATGGACTTTGAAAGTTGCTCCTGATGGGGTAAAACCCATCGAGAGCAAGTGGGTCTTTAAGAAGAAAATTGGTGTAGATGGAAAGGTTGAGACCTTCAAAGATAGACTTGTAGAAAAAGGTTTTCGTCAACGACCAGGTGTCGACTATGATGAAACCTTTTCTCCTGTCGTTGTGCTTAAGTCCATCAGGATCCTACTTGCTGTTGCTGCATATCATGACTACGAAATATGGCAGATGGACGTCAAGACCGCTTTTCTAAATGGTGATTTAGAAGAGAGCGTGTATATGACATAGCCAGAGGGCTTCGTAGATAGTGGGAGCAGCGGAAGTGTGTGCAAGCTGCTTAAATCAATCTACGGATTAAAGCAGGCATCACGGAGCTGGAACGTCTATTTTGATGAAGCTGTCAAAAAGTTTGACTTCATCAAAAAAGTAAATGAACCATGTATATATAAGAAGGTAGTAGAGAGTAAGGTTGTTTTCCTCGTATTGTACGTGGATGATATACTCTTGATAAGAAACGATGTTTCTATGCTACACTCGGTCAACTCTTCTTATCACACAAGTTTTCCATGAAAGATCTGGGTGATGCCTCCTACATCCTGAGGATAAAGATCTATAGAGATAGATCTAGACGGATGTTGAGATTGTCCCAATCCAGGTATATAGACACCATACTAAAAAGGTTTAGTATGGAAGATTCTAAGCATGGTTATTTACCCGCTTGTTCAGGAATCACTCTCTCTAAAGAGATGTCTCTCAAGACTGATTTGGAGAGGGCTCGCATGCAAGTGATACAATATACTTCGGCAGTCGGGTCTATCATGTATACGATATTATGTACCAGACCAGATGTAGCTTACTCACTAGGTGTAGTGAGTAGGTATCAATCAAATCCAACACTGGACAGCTGTGAAGAACATTCTTTAAGTATTTGAGAAGGACTAAAGAAATGTTCTTGGTGTATGGTAACGGTGAACTCCAGGAGGAGTCCTTTACCGATTCGAGCTTCCAGAGTGATAAGGACAACAGTAAGTCGGTATCGGGTTTTGTCTTCACCCTCAATGGAGGGGCGGTATGTTGGAAGAGTTCCAAGAAAAATACCATAGCAGACTCGACGATGGAGGCTGAATACATCGCTGCCAAAGAGGCTTTCTGGATGAAGAAGTTCATACCTGAACTTTATGTGGTTCCATCCATTGAGCATCTAATACCTGTGTATTATGATAACAATAGAGCTGTGGCTTTGGCCAAGGAATCGTGGTTCCATCAGAGATCCAGACATATTCTTATGCGGTATCACCTGATCAGGGAGATAGTAGATCACCGGGAGATCGAGGTCAGGAGAGTTGAAACGAAGGATAACACAGCAGATCCACTCACGAAGGCCCTCCCCCACATGCAATTCGAGAGACTTTTTGGGATGTTGGGTATGAGATACTATAACAACTAGCCTTAGTGCAAGTGGGAGATTTTTAGGAATATATATGTCCTAGAGGCCATTATTATATGATATAGTGGATGCTTGGACATATATATAGAGGACTTTCTTGCTCGACATGATAGTATGCTATCTGGTTGCCTTTATCTTAACATGTTCACTGTTATTATTATACTGTCTCTCATATACATGTTGATAAAGCCCTTAGGATGTTGGCTTGACTACCAGGACTATGATGCGGATCATACTATTGGGACCCGGGTATTCCACAAGCACATCCTTCAATTGTTCCTTGTTGAGGGAATATCGAGACAGGGCATCGATATTCCAGAGTAGACTAGTGTGTACGTTTCTTGACCCTTTATGGGGCGATGGTTGATCCTATAACCATTGGTGTTTAATATCAAAGATTGTACATATGTTCTCATTAGAGAATGGGTACACTAAACAGGACTCGTCGAGAACTCCTAGATGGTACTATACCTATCGTCAGATAGCAGTTCTCTGGTGACACTGGTACAGGTTAGTCTGTAGACCCGAGATCGTTATAAAGTCTTGTGTGGTTCCCACTGTGCTTTGATTTCCTCCCTACCATGGCTCAAAGGATTCATGCAAACAGGTGGATTTTGGGTACAGTCCCGAGTCACATGGAGGCAATAAGCGATAGGAGGGGTTTCGTCTCTCCCGGTATAAGGAGTTGATATTGCGCTATACTCGATTGGCTATAATAGGAAGTCCCTGGCCAGGGCCGTTGATGAGATTTACTGGTAAGAGTTATCCGTAGTTTCTCGTACCGTTATAGGCCACATATCAGCATGACTTATCAAGTTATTGGGGTTTGACGATTCCAGCCCCAGATCGATATGCGACATATCAGATGAAGAGACCGGACTGTACGGTAAGTGTTACTTATAGGCTTCATGGGAGTTTGGACAAGCTTGCTTGTTGATCTTCTAATCGCTCAATATCTGGGTAGCCGATACGTTCAGCTAGTACCGCTGACGTCTTATGGGTAACTGATGTGAGCATTACCTACTGCTGGCGTATTGACGAGTCTTTAGAGTCCCACACAGAAGTTTCCTAGTTCAAGCGAAACGAAGTAGGGCACATATGCTGATATGTGCGGGGGCCTGATTAAATACGAGTATGTGATACTGTATTCTAATCTGGCAGTTATTTGATATCAATTAGGTTATATGTGATATAACTGGATTATTTAATCAAGTGTTGATTTGAGAATGTGATATACAGATAAATGATATTAGTAGGTTATATGTGATATAACCAGATTATTGAATCAAGTGTTGATTTAATAATATGATATGTATTTATATTTGATATAATTATATATTAACTAATATTATCGCTCATTAATTATTTGCTTATCTGTATATATATATATATATATATATATATATATATATATATATATATATATATATTATATGAAGTATGGTTGATTTTCGATTTTGAGAAAATAGAAAATGAGGTAGAAAATGAGGAGACTTTTGAAAGGAATGGGGTGAAGCATGGCTTTATTTTCTTATTGAGGAAAATTGATGCTTCGATAAGTATGAGTTTGTAAAAGCCATTCTACACTTGCATTTTCTACACCAGTTATTTTTCTTCACTTGAGCTCATTTGCTCTCTAGCTCTCTCCATCTTCTTCACCTCCACCTCCAAGCTTAATCCCTCATATGAGTTGTGAACCCTTGAGCTTGTGAGAACCCTAGTGAGCAAACAACACCCCTACTTCACCATCCTACACTAAATTAGCACTTTAGTATAGTGTGTTTTCTTCACTAAAGAGTTTAGTGAATAGGTAGCTTGGATTAGAGAAACTTCGGGTGGATCATCTTCGGCACGAAGATCGTAAAGGAAGCTCGATCCAATTTCAAGTGGAGCTTAGTGGAGTCGCGTGGACTACTACCCGGAGTATTTGAAGAGAAGGACATGGTCTACAAAGGTTGTTGCCTCCTTCACTTAGTCTAGCTATCTTTATATCATGCTTAAAACTCTAATCATCTAGTTAGATTCTAGGTTAGTGTTGATTAGCACCCCAATTTTTTTTAAAATGGCATGCTTGATGCTAGTAAAACCCAGTGGTGGTGCTAACAAACACTTTCATCTTCAAGATAACCGACGCTTCAATGTCAAAAAGAACGAGATATTTTACCGGTGCATTTTGGGCATTCGAACCGGCCATTGATGGTTTGGCTTATTGCCGTCCCGTTCTCAGTATTGATGGGACCCACTTATATGGCAGATACAAAGATACTTTTGCTCATTGCTATCGGGGCCGATGCAAATGATGGTCTTTATGTTTTGGCATATGCTGTAGTTTGAGGTGAAACCACTGAAAATTGGGAGTGGTTCATTACTTGCATTCATCTTTACATTCCATCCATGCGGGGAAGGTACTTACTTTCATATCTGACCGGATGAAAGGGATTTCGACCGCACTACGAAGTTCATGGCCAGAACCTCATAGTCATCGTTATTGTATGCGACATATCAGAGCCAACTTTTCAATTGCTGGATTTAGTGGCAAAACCATGCAGAGTTTGTTCTCTCAAATTGCATGTGCACCAGATGACCTGACCTATACAGAACTGAGAGAGGAACTTAAACGTATATGTCCAAGAGCAAATGCTTAGATTGAAAGTAGTCTACAAAATGAAGAAAATGTAGGGTTCCTAGGCACACTAATGAGGTCTCACAAGGCATCAACCATGCCAATTTTGAATTTTACGGGTGCCGAGAAACCCTAATACGGATCGTTAACTAGAATTTTAGGCGAACACATGCAACTAGTTAACAATTTAACTAAAAGAACGGAAATACAACCTTTGTAGATCCGGTCCTCCACCTCCATAGCTCCGCAATGAAGTCTCCTCGCTGTCCAAATGGAATCCCGGGCTCTAGCGTCGGCTTCATCGGAGAAATGGGCGGGCAAGGTCGTCGGCTTCGTGCCGAAGATGATCTACGTCGAGGCATCACTAGATCAAGCTCCACCTTCACCAAGACATGAAAACTTGTAAAGGAAACACCCTATACTACTTGGCAAGAGGTAGAGGATGAAGAAATAGGAAGTGGGTTTACTTTAGAATTGGATTTCTCACTCATTTGCTCAAGTTGCCATTGATGGAGCAAGCTTTCTTCATGTTGATGATGAAGAAGAAGAAGAAGGAATATATTATGATAAGTTAATTAGAATAGAAAAGAAAAAGAATACTTATCATAATATTAACTATAGTTATGTGTAGAGAATTGACCAAGGTTAAAGGAATGGTTAAGGTTAAGGAGAAGAAGACAAAATGGTTACTTTGGTCAAAACCTTCATGAAGCTTCAACAAGCTTCTCCATTGAAAGCAACCATTTTGTATTATTCTTTTATCTTTTCCAATAAATAAAAAGATAAGATAAATGAATAAATAAATATAAACCCTAACCATTTACTTAACCAAGGTTTAACTCTTTACACAAAACCTAGCATTCATGCATCATCAAACATGATACAATCATTTGCACAAAAAGTATATCACATATACATCTTGTACATCCAAGTGAGAAAATCCATTTAAAGTGAACCAATACTAGTTAATGCAAAGTAATATATCAAATATATAATTATACATTAAATCATTAAATCAACACTTGATTCAATGATCCGGTCATATCGCATACAACCGACTAATATCCAATGTATCGGCTTATCGAATCAACCCTTGATTCGATGACTAGGTTATATTGCATACAACCATTCGATACATTCATCGCGAGAATGAAATACGGTATCACATACACGCATTATTCTCGGTCCCGCACATATCTCATATGCGCTCCTATTTCGTTTCGCTTGAGCCAGGAAACCTCTGTGTAGGACTCTAAAGACTCGTCAATACGCCGGCAGCAGGTGATGATCATATCAAACACCCACAAGCCGCAAGCGGTCTGCTAAACGTAACGGCCACCCGGGTATTGAGCGATCAGAAGATCGACGAGCAAGCCCGCTCACACTCCTGTGAATCCAACCAGTAACACTTACCGTACAGTCCGGTCTGATCGTCTGATATGTCGCATATCTCGCCTAGGGGTGGTAAACGTCAGACCCCAATAGCTCGATAAGTCGTGTCGATATGAGGTCTATAACAGTTCGAGAAACTACTGGTAACACTTACCAGTATATCTCAGCAACCCTGGCCAGGGATTTCCGGTTATAGCCAATCGAACACAGCGCAACATCAACTCCCTATACCGGGAGAGACGAATCCCCTCCTATCGCTCATTGCCTCCATGTGATTCGAGACTGTACCCAAAAGCCACCGTTTTGCACGCCCTCTTGGACGTGGTAAGATGGAAATCAAAGCACAGTGGGAACCATACAAGACTCTATGACGATCTCGGGTCAACAGACTACTCTGTACCAGTGTCACCAGAGAACTGCCATCTGACGTAAGGTATAATACCATCTGGGAGTTCTCGGCGAGTCCGTCCAGTGTACCCAGTCTCCACTGAGCACCCGTATATCATCTCTGATGTCAAACACCAATGGATATGGGATCATCCATCGCCCATCTGTATGGGTCGAGAAGGTATTCGCTAGTCTACTCTGGTAAATCGATGCCCCGTCTCGATACACCCACGACTAGGGACTTTGAAGGATGTACTTATAGACTATCTGTCCCCACTAGTATGATCTGCATCATAGTCCAGGTAGTCAAGTACACATCCTAAGGGCTTTACCAACATGCAATAGAGAGACAATCAGTATACACGTTAAGGTAAAGTGCAACCAGATAGCATACTATCATGTCGAGCAAGAAAGTCCTCCCTATATATGTCCCAGCATCCACTACAATATACATCCTATGTACAGTAATGGCCTCTAGGGCATAATATAACTAACAATCTCCCACTTGCACTAGGGCCATCTGATAGCAGTGGTTGTAGTATCTCATACTCAACCATCCCATAAAAGTCTCTCTCTGGGAAAAGGCCTTTGTGAGTGGATCCGCCGTGTTGTCCTCTGAACCTACTCTCATAACCTCGATCACCTTGGAGATCAATTATCTCCATGATCAGGTGATGCTGCCTCAGAATACGCCTGGGTCACTAATGGGACGGGCGTTCCTTGGCATAAGCCACAACTCCATTGTCTCACAATGGTAGGAACGAAGTTCATCTCATGAACTAATATACACCCAAACAGCCTCTTTGGTAGCATCTGAAGTAGCGATGTATCCAGCCTTTATCGTCTAGTATGCCACGGTATCTAGCTTGGAACTTTTCGAACATACCGTCCCTTTACTAAGGGTAAAGACAATGCCTGTGACTGACATTCAGTCGTCCTTATCACCCTGGAACATTTCCAGTGATTCTCCCCAGGATCGATTGATACCATCTCACTAGATCTAGTGAGTATCCTAATATCCAATTAGATCTATCTCATAGATCCAAAACCCAGGATTTAGGAGGTATCACTTTGATCCTATATGGAGAATCATTGTGACAAGCGGAGATTGACCGAGCGTAGCATAGGAAACTCCTTCCCTATCTAGAGTATGTCATCCACGTGTCTCTACGAGGATCAGGACCATACTCCCTACTCCCTTTTTGTTTATACAAGGTTCATCTACCATTTTGATGATGTCAAACTGTTTGACTAACTCATCAAAACAGATGTTCCAACTCCGCGATACCTGCTTTATCCTATAAAGTATCTTGTACACGTTTCCGCTGCTCCCACTATTTACGAAGCCCTCTGGCTGTGTACTTATAGACGCCCTCTTCTAAAACATCATTTAGAAAAGCAGTCATGGCACCCAACCGCCAGATATCGTAGTCATGGTATGTAGCCGTGGCAAGTAGGATCTGGATGGACTTAAGCATAGCCTACTGGAAAAGGTTTCATCATTTTCCACGCCTGGTTGATGATGAAAACCTTTAACAAGTCTAGCTTCGAAAGTCTCAACTTTTCCATCTACACCAAGTAATCTTCTCAAGATATACTTGCTCCTGATGGGGATTTAACCCTTCAGATATAGCAACCAAAGTCCATACTTTGTTGGTGTACATGGATTCCATTTCTGATCGCTAAGCATCCAGCCATTCTTACAGAGTCCCTACTCTCGATGGCCTGCTCGAAACTAGTTGGGTCATCATCTCATGATGCAATCCTCGCTCCCACTGTCATAGAGAAACCGAAATATCTCTCAGGTGGGTGAGGAACCCTACTAGATCGGCGGAGAGGCTGAGGTTCGTTGGTAACTATTGAATCCTTTGGTTTTATCAAATCATCTGCTGTAGTTTGTATAGCTGGAACCTTTCCAGTTCTACATTACAGACCTTGCCTCGAGCTTGTCCGGATTTTGCTTTTAGACATAGCCCGGACAACCCCAAATCTTAACCTACTTAAGATATGGGCTCTTCCCTTATCATATCACATATGAAATGGTAGGCAACTGATTTGATTTGAACCCTATTCAATAGGTATGCAACTTCTCAAGTGCATAACTCCCAATAAGGAAATAGGTAACTCAGTAGTACTCATCATAGAGCACACCTTATCATATAGGGTGTGATTGCTCCGTCCCGATATACCATCGTGCTATGGTGTATACGGAGGAGTAATGCTGAGAGAGAATCTCATTCTCCTTTAGAAAAGTCCAGAAATTCCGTGCTCAAGTATTCTCCTCCTTGATCTCATCAAAGGACATAATACTTATACCCGTGTTTTGGTTCTCTACTTCTAACTTATATTCTGTGAATATCTCAAAAGGTTCGGACTTGTGTTTCAACAGGAACATATGTCTCAATCTTGAGAGATTATCAGAGAATGTAACGAAGTACAAAGAACCAGTCTTGGCATATGTAGACAGGGGACTTTACATACATCAACATGTATCAATCCCAAGAGTTCACTAACTCTTTCTCTGTTTCCAGTAAACGGAGCTATGGTCATCTTATCTCTGTGACATGACTGGCAAGTTTCACAAGATGTAAATTCAAACTGATTTAAATATGCATCTACATGTAACTTCAGCTAGTCTTGTCACATTGATATGACCTAGTCTACAATGCCTCAAGTAGGATTCGTTCATTTCTGAACTCTTCCTCTTATGTGTGTTCCGTATACTAAAGAACTGTAGTTCGACTTAGAACATTAATGCTTTTAGATAACGTGCCTGAACCGATCAACTTTTGATATAGGAAATGTTCAAAACATTATCCATCAATACAAAATTTTATCATTTCTTTACTAATAAAGAAATAGATATGATTTTGTATATCAGGTTCGGTATCTAATAGCATTTGTTCAGAATCAATGTATAGGTAATACAGGGTGACAGTGACCAACAGACTTGGCTGCAACACTTGCCCCGTTTTCTGCCTCATGAAACTTATCACCCGTTCTCAGTTCTCTATCTAGCTGTAGCCCTATGTAACAGATTACATATCTGGGATCCTGATCTGGTATCATATACCCAGGACGCAGAGGATACTGAGAAACAGTTCTTTGTAATGAACACACCCGAAAATGATGCATCAGCATGCACTTTCTTCGTTTGGGCGGCACGGGAAATCTGGTATTCCCCAATTTCCTGTTCTATCTTATAACAATTATAAGTTGGAGCAGGACCAACGTTCCCCAGCTCAGTATAACAAGCGGGTTCGGTCAATTTTCCGTATTATTATCTTGATTAAGGCGTGATATGGTCGCTACCTGGAGAGAGAGAGAAGAAAACACTCAGCGTGCGCTCTTGCAAGAATAGATTGGTTATTATTTTATCTAATCAGGATGGCTCCCACTGCTTTTCATCAAATCTTCCTTCAAACCCTAAAAGGAAAGACTAGCCGGGATTAATTACACACTACAAGTTCGCCAATCTTTCAGCCAGGCCAGTGTCGGTACTTTGAGGGAGGTCCCCCGTGCTTTCGCACGAACCTAATTACTGTAAACCTCGTTTTCCCAGAGGCGTAACCTCGTTAACACCTTTCTAGACACCTACTTGATCGGCTAATTGTAATGTGTAAAACTCTCCCAGGAGTAACTCTTACTCGCAGTGGGTATCGGGATCCAACTATCTCATAGAAGGTATGCAATCTCATTGCAAATTTCAACACTTGAAATTCCCGATAATATTTTGCCCCTAACGTGCTATGACCTTGACGAAAGCCAACAAACCATAGCCCGCTAGTCAAGTTCAACCCGTACATTTCTTGATTGAATTAAACCCACCCGCACGACCCTTGACGAAAGCCAACAAAGCCGCACGACTACCCTAATCCAATCGCATCGTATGCTGGCAGATAAGCAGCATATAGCTACCGCACACTGCACCTTGACGAAAGCCAACAAATGCAGCACGAATACTATATACAACTTATCTGAAATGACGGAGGGCTACGACAGGTTTTTCTGAAAACCTATTGCGTAATGAACTTGATATCGTTGTAGAATCAAATGATTTTAAAAATGGAGTGCTTTTGAGGCTTTTCTAGTTTTGCTAAAGGAGTCACTCCCGGTGAAGGGATCGTCGGTCCTTTCCTCGTCGAATGAGGTGCGGGATATATCATATATATCACTGTGCAAAGCAAAAACTCTTAAAAGCAATCAAAAGACAAACCGAGTGTGTAGCATCTGCCAGTTATTGCTAAAGGAGTCACTCCCGGTGAACGGATCTTGGTCCTTTCCTTATCGAATAAGGTGCATGATATATCACATATACCGCTGTGCAAAGCAAGAACTGTAGCTACCCTTTTTATTTTGAAATTCGATTCTACAACATCTTAGGTTTCTTTTATTTCATTAATCACATTAATGAAGTCCCATCATTTAAGTACCTAAACATCACAGATAAATACGACGTACACTTATGCCATCCGCATTCGCCTCGATGTCCCCTCGTGCACCGTTAGGTTAGGTAACTAACGGCAGAGCGGGGCAGGGCTAGTGCGGGTGTAAAACATAAGTAACGTCTATATAATATATCATATATACTATATATATTGTATCTATCACAGAACATATCACATGATCACATCACAGATATCGCAGCAGAAGAATCATATGAAATATTGGATATACTAGGACGTCCGTGTTTTCAATACGAGCCAGTATAAAACACGGATTCCACGGTCGCGATGAATAGCCAAACCCACACCCCTAGACCCCTACGAGAGCGGCAAGCAACCCTACCAATTCTGGAGTTAGGAGACCCAGACTCGCCTCCTCGAGTTGGTCTCCCACTGGACCCTAGAACCCGGTTACTTGTGCTCCCCTCCTTGGGTCTAACCTAGTGCGGAAAAGTAAATAATATACAAAAGGTGACATCTTCCGCAACCTGGAAGTGCCCCAATAAAAGAATATTACATACAAGTTTTTACATGAATGAAAAAGAAAAACACTCATCTCACATAAAAACCCCCGGCTATTCAAACACGACGATCCAATATAACATATCCAGCAACACATAACATCACATGTCATCAACGTAAGTAAATATGCGCATCCCAATTGTCGTTGACATATAGCAACGAAACCGGCGATATCACATATTACACTTACGGTCACAGAAAAGAAAGTGTAAAACTACAACAGTTAGAATCCGCAATCTCTTTAGACATCTCATGCCTAATCAAATGAATTCCTTAGACATCACATGCCTAACAATTATAAACTCCGCATTTTAGTCTCAAAATCGAAAACACTTTTCAATATCAAGTCGGGCAATTCAACAGGATTCCCGAGATTCTGATCGAATGCTCGTCGCAAACTTTAGTAGGCGGCCGCACCCCCGATACCGTCGACGAAGTGCACCAAGGCGGAACACCGCTGCCGCGAGCACCCGAACCGATGCTTTCGGCGACGGGGTTCTCCTACAGTCAATTGGTCGGGGCTATGGAGTGAGGCTGTCTATTAAGTTTACCCGGCGAGTATCCACGTACGCTACGTGATTGCGACGGACTTTTGATCACATCAAAATTCCGTGGCAACCGATCAAGTGAGACTAAACTGCTATGTTTATAACATTCATTCAGTTATTTCATAACTTTTTGTGAATTCCAATTATTGTATCCCATTCCGGATAAATAGAAAATGTTAAAATTTCCGATCGAACATTCGAACACCCAAGTTTTCCCGATACAGATTAACACATGAAACAAGTTTAAAAACATCCAGTTCATGCCTCAGTACCAACGGTCCAGCCGTAGAAGGGTCAAGCCAACGCCTCACTTGTGGCACGCCGTACTGCCCCAAACCCGAAGGTTCAAAGGGCAGTTCAAGACGGTCACATAATCGAGTTAAGGTTTGTTGTCTTCTAGAGGGACCATCGCGTTACTTGCACTACTTAGAACGTTATTAAACTACGGAAAAATCCAACACTTGGAAATTTCCCAGCAGGGGAAAAAGTGGGTATTTATATCCAGTCGAACTTTTTAACAGTTTCTAAAATATCCGGAAAAACATAAACGAAGTTAAATTATCCGATCAAATTAATGAATCCCCAATAAAACCCTAGAAAACTCAACACTTGAGTGGAATTAAAAAATTCACATAAAAAATTGCCAAGAAAGGACCTAAGAATAAATATATGAAATTTGAGGGACTAAGTCCAAATTTGGGCCGCTGAAGCGCCGCCAAACCCCTGGTTTGGCCGCGGTTCCGCGGTCGAATTATGGAATTAGGAGCCCAAACTTCACAGTAATTCTTAGTTTTTCCTGCTTATTTTTATGCATATTTTTAATTCACAAAATTCAACAGTTTTGAAAAATGTACAGAGAGCGATTTTGCAATGGGGTTTCGGTTCGATCGGATTTCTAACTCCGTCTACGCATCGCTTAAGGCTCTAGCTAGGCTCTGATACCACTGTAGGGTTCCTAGGCACACTAATGAGGTCTCACAAGGAATCAACCCTGCCAATTTCGAATTTTACGGGTGCCGAGAAACCCTAATACGGATCATTAACTAGAATTTTAGGCGAACACATGCAACTAGTTAACAATTTAACTAAAAGAACGGAAATACAACCTTTGTAGATCCGGTCCTCCACCTCCATAGCTCCGCAATGAAGTCTCCTCGCTGTCCAAATGGAATCCCGGGCTCTAGCGTCGGCTTCATCGGAGAAATGGGCGGGCAAGGTCGTCGGCTTCGTGCCGAAGATGATCTACGTCGAGGCATCACTAGATCAAGCTCCACCTTCACAAAGCCATGAAAACTTGTGAAGGAAACACCCTATACTACTTGGCAAGAGGTAGAGGTTGAAGAAATAGGAAGTGGGTTCACTTTAGAATTGGATTTCTCACTCATTTGCTCAAGTTGCCATTGATGGAGCAAGCTTTCTTCATGTTGATGATGAAGAAGAAGAAGAAGGAATATATTATGATAAGTTAATTAGAATAGAAAAGAAAAAGAATACTTATCATAATATTAACTATAGTTATGTGTAGAGAATTGACCAAGGTTAAAGGAATGGTTAAGGTTAAGGAGAAGAAGACAAAATGGTTACTTTGGTCAAAACCTTCATGAAGCTTCAACAAGCTTCTCCATTGAAAGCAACCATTTTGTATTATTCTTTTATCTTTTCCAATAAATAAAAAGATAAGATAAATGAATAAATAAATATAAACCCTAACCATTTACTTAACCAAGGTTTAACTCTTTACACAAAACCTAGCATTCATGCATCATCAAACATGATACAATCATTTGCACAAAAAGTATATCACATATACATCTTGTACATCCAAGTGAGAAAATCCATTTAAAGTGAACCAATAATAGTTAATGCAAAGTAATATATCAAATATATAATTATACATTAAATCATTAAATCAACACTTGATTCAATGATCCGGTCATATCGCATACAACCGACTAATATCCAATGTATCGGCTTATCGAATCAACCCTTGATTCGATGACTAGGTTATATCGCATACAACCATTCGATACATTCATCGCGAGAATGAAATACGGTATCACATACACGCATTATTCTCGGTCCCGCACATATCTCATATGCGCTCCTATTTCGTTTCGCTTGAGCCAGGAAACCTCTGTGTAGGACTCTAAAGACTCGTCAATACGCCGGCAGCAGGTGATGATCATATCAAACACCCACAAGCCGCAAGCGGTCTGATAAACGTAACGGCCACCCGGGTATTGAGCGATCAGAAGATCGACGAGCAAGCCCGCTCACACTCCTGTGAATCCAACCAGTAACACTTACCGTACAGTCCGGTCTGATCGTCTGATATGTCGCATATCTCGCCTAGGGGTGGTAAACGTCAGACCCCAATAGCTCGATAAGTCGTGTCGATATGAGGTCTATAACAGTTCGAGAAACTACTGGTAACACTTACCAGTATATCTCAGCAACCCTGGCCAGGGATTTCCGGTTATAGCCAATCGAACACAGCGCAACATCAACTCCCTATACCGGGAGAGACGAATCCCCTCCTATCGCTCATTGCCTCCATGTGATTCGAGACTGTACCCAAAAGCCACCGTTTTGCACGCCCTCTTGGACGTGGTAAGATGGAAATCAAAGCACAGTGGGAACCATACAAGACTCTATGACGATCTCGGGTCAACAGACTACTCTGTACCAGTGTCACCAGAGAACTGCCATCTGACGTAAGGTATAATACCATCTGGGAGTTCTCGGCGAGTCCGTCCAGTGTACCCAGTCTCCACTGAGCACCCGTATATCATCTCTGATGTCAAACACCAATGGATATGGGATCATCCATCGCCCATCTGTATGGGTCGAGAAGGTATTCGCTAGTCTACTCTGGTAAATCGATGCCCCGTCTCGATACACCCACGACTAGGGACATTGAAGGATGTACTTATAGACTATCTGTCCCCACTAGTATGATCTGCATCATAGTCCAGGTAGTCAAGTACACATCCTAAGGGCTTTACCAACATGCAACAGAGAGACAATCAGTATACACGTTAAGGTAAAGTGCAACCAGATAGCATACTATCATGTCGAGCAAGAAAGTCCTCCCTATATATGTCCCAGCATCCACTACAATATACATCCTATGTACAGTAATGGCCTCTAGGGCATACATATAACTAACAGAAAAAGATGGGTTCTTTCGAAAGATGGTGTTAGGAGATTTTGCATGATGTCTACGAATGCTTCAGAAAGCTTTAACGGGGTCTTAAAAGGATCTCGATTTTTGCCTATTCAAGCCTTAGTAGGATGGACTTTTTACTGGGTGAATAAATACTTCTTTGCACGATGTCAGGAGGGACAAGAGTGGACAAAAAAATTATGTTCTAAGTTCGAGCAATTAATATCAAAAAGGGCTACTGATGCCAGGCATGCTTGGATCGTGAGGTTCAGCCAGTCCGAATGGCAGGTGACTGACAAAGATGGAAAAAATTACGGTGTAGTCATCGACGGTAGGAACTGCAGTTGTACGTGCAATATTCTTAAGTTGCAAAAGTTGCTTTGTTCACATGTAATTTCATCATGCACACAAGCAGAGGGTGGGGGGAACATTGCCCATCACGATCTTATTTCGAAGTGGTATTTTGTCCCCAAATATAAAGCTGCTTATACCCTGTTGTTCCATCCTGTATCCGATAACCGATATTGGGAGGTATACAACGGTCCAATGATATTACCGTCTATCGGTAGGAGACAAGCAGGACGACCATATTCTACTCGTATAAAAAATGTTATGGATGTTTCACGAGAAGGACATAGGCAAAATAAATGCAGCATCTGCAATGATTATGGTCATAACAAGGCACGATGCAAAAATCCTCCAGCCCCACGTCGTCATTGGTAATCTCTGCCTATATTTTGAAATACACACACATACACACATGCGTCCAAACACAAAAAAAACATGCATCTACACACACATAGACGCACACATACGTTCTTTGTTATACATGATCATTTTTTCAAAGATAATATAACTTAACTTTTTCATTGTGTAGATATACCTATGGATCCTGGACCTATAGATATGAGTGTTCTGTACTTGCAGGCTAACCAGAAGTCGGCCAACACCGCAGTAGTACAGGTAAAACTTTGTAATTTTATTTTCTTTAATTACATATGTTATTTATTTATTACTGATACAAGTCCTCTTTTTGTAATTAGTAGAGTGATCAAGTTATTACATGCGTTGACCACTCAGTCTAGAGCAGCCAGATCCCAGCTGGAGATGCCAGTATGCAGGCTGAGCTGCAACGGACGGGCTTTCATTTTCTATCCAGATTAGAGTATATATGTCTAGATAGAGGCTTGATTATGGCTTTAGTAGATAGATAGAAACCAGAGACCTGCACATTTCATTTTAGAGTTGGTGAGATGACTATCACCCTTCAGGACGTCGTTGTGCTACTTGGTCTGCCTATAGACGGAGAGGTGGTTACCGTGAAATACAGCCACGATTGGTCAGACTTGTGTCCCAGCTTGTTGGGTAGGATTCCGCCTGTTGTCCAGATGAGAGGCAGTAGCATCCACTTGAGTTGACTACGGGAGGCGTTTAGTGATGAGCTTTCTATGGATGCAACCTCTGCGGCGATCGAGCAGCACGTACGAGCCTACATTTTACATCAGATTGGGGTTCGCTTGTTCCCGGATAGGAGCAAGAGGTGGGGGTGCAGTTCTGTCATTCCTCTACAGCGAGCTGAGGATGGCTGCAATGATGAAGCAAAAGAGTTTTGGGGGCTGTTTGACGCTTCTTTTGGTATACAATACTTAAAACCGCATTCTACTAATTTTTCATAATTAAATTGATATTCAACATAAAATGTAATTTTATCATATTGTATTTCAGATATGGTCATGAACATATCTCTCTATTAGTCGCCCGACCATTACGATACAGTTCGCTTTAGATGGCCAAAGGCCATATGGATGCCAGTAAGTATTTGAAACTATACACATATTTCAAATTTCAAGTTTTTTCTAGAATATTAACTTGTGTGTAATCTGTATGTAGGTGGAATGTGCCAAGGTCATGGGATGTGACACCGGATCGTTGCCTCCGTTTCTACCGCAATGAGTTCGATGTCATGGAGGAGGCAACAATTACACGGACACCGTACACACATGACCTGATGGACACTCTACATCCATTATGTTCGGCAGGCGCCGACTTCTGGCATGAGCGGACGCCGATCGTCTACAACGATATTATTCAGATGCATGCGCCAGATCGAGTGCTCCGCCGGTTCAGTTTGAGGCAGCACATACCAGGCACGGTGGTGGAGCTCTAGTTGAGGATGCTTGGCTTGTAGAATATCATATTTGGGTGGGTCGATAGTACGATCGGATACACCACATAACCGATGAGATACAACCAGGTATACCGATAAGTCAGTACCTTTCCAGGTATTGGATGATTACCCGCAGATTCGTCATTACAGTCGCCCCTCCGCCCACCTCATATACGCCTTAAGGACCAATAGAGAGAGATTTAGTAAGTTTATATCAAACCTTTTAAAACTAAAATCTTATTTTTATGAAATTCATTATTTTATTTACCATCAATATAGATCCATACCATTTACGCGTTGGAGGATACAGCTGACGAGGGTATTAGTGGCACCAGGGACTCAGCGAGCTACTTTATGAACATCAAGTCCCTGTTCCCCGCCGAAAAACGGAGACGCGACCGTGTAGGTCCGTCTTGCCTGAATTTCGGGGAAGATGCTAATTGGTGCTATCCGTCCACCTCTCCGAAGATGCCAAGTTGATTTATGATACCATGTACCGAAGGTTTAAACGGATGCGGCCGATGTAGCAGACTTCGTCAGATTCCCCCTCATTTGAGGGTTTTTGATTGTGGGGACGCTCTTCCCTGCAGGCGTAAGCCCCTGTAGTTAGTTACGCTACCGCATCGTGATAACCACTTTCTCCTTCTCCAGATGGTCACTTCGTGTCGTGGGTGTTTGTTTTGTTTTTGGTTGCCCGTGGATTGTATACGGAGACTAATTTATGTTTTCGCCCGTAGGGCGTGGATTAGTCCAAATCCGTATCTTCTTAGATTTGGGTTTGGAGGTTGGGTTTAAGGATACGTTAGTCTCATTTGGAACTAAGATCAACTTAAACGTTTGTTAAGTATACGTTAGTCTAATTTTAGACTAAGATCAACTTAACAGGATCGTTTAGATCCAACAAAAGAGCATTTTGGCTCTATTGTTTAGTTTAGGGACTTTGCGGTCCATAATTAGTTTAAGGACATTACGGTCCATTACCAGTTAAGGACATGGTGGTCCAATGTTAGTTTAAGGACATCTCGGTCCAAGGTTAAGGACATCATAGTCCGTGAGTTTAAAGACCTCACAGTCAAGGTTAAGGACATCATAGTCCGTGAGTTTAAAGACCTCACAGTCAAGGTTAAGAACATCATAGTCCGTGAGCTTAAGGACCCCACAGTCCAGGTTAAGGATATCATAGTCCATGAGTTTAAAGACCTCACAGTCAAGGTTAAGGACATCATAGTCCGTGAGTTTAAAGACCTCATAGTCAAGGTTAAGGACATCATAGTCTGTGAGTTTAAATACCTCACAATCAAGGTTAAGGACATCATAGTTGTCACGACCCGCAGGGTACGGAACATGACCGGCACTTAAGTTACGAAACGTCTCAAGACATCCGTAAAATAAGTAAGCCAAAGCCCAGAAAACAAAGCCAATTAAGCAAAAGAGTGAAGAAAACCCAATCAATTGAAAGCGAGTTTATCAAATAAGTCATGTAAAACCCTTTTTAAAAACAATACCAATTTTTTTCCGAAAATTTCGGCAGAGTCTCCTTTGTAAATACTGGCCCCCAAAATGGGTACAACAAGAATATATATGAATCCAACAAAATAGGGCATCCCTAAGCGGGAGCTAGCTCTTCGCCACAAGGCGGTCACAAATCCCACGCAATATAAAACGACAACATGCAAAATAATCATAAAGAAGCATAAGAAAAACAGCATGTCGACTCAAGTGAGCTCGACCCCAAAATACAGCATAAAAGTCCACAAATCTCACAGTCTCATCTCTAGGTCAATATACAATAATGCTGGTAGATACAGTAGATGGAGTGCTCTAGATACAAAGAATATACAAGGTGGTGCAAAAATAATAATATAACCCACCTAAGAGCAAAACCTCGAGTCCAGGCAAGAGAGCAAAATAAGCAAGTGCGCCCGCCGCTACTGTACCGACGGAGCGGACCTGCAAAAGGCTGTGGCACAACGGGGGTGAGTTGCCAACTCGTGAGTAATAAATAACATCTACACAGGCTATCGCATGCATGCACACAAGTATTCTAGTATCTCTAATACAGGTATGACTGGATGCACTAGCAGGTGTGTATACAACATCAGTGTACTAGTATGCATGCAACATGAATATCTGAGGTCTCAATAGGTATGTATAAGAAACATTTTATCTCTTTTTGTTTTTGAAACTCTTTTAGAATGCCAGCATAATACTCAAAGAATCGACAAGAACCTGTGTCCAGCAACGACACCTAAAAGCTGTCTCAAATCTCATAAATCCATGTCATAGTGTCTCTGGCCTCAGCCATCCGGCTGACCCATCTCAATATCAATATCTCATCCTCTCGCGGCCCCGGTCGGTATCCTCTGGATATCCGCCGTGCCCAATGAAGTCACCGGTAGGTAATCCGTCCCCTGCCAGGCTCATCGTCAGCACCACGAGCTTCTTGCCCCGGGTACCCTACCGGGCCCACCATGTACCCGAGACGGTTCGTCCAACTCCTCGAAACGGGTCTCGAAAACCACAGCAAACTCATGGTGGACGACACTTACATCACTAGAAAACCGCAATTTACATATTTTAAAAATATAATAAGTTTAGAAATTTTGCGGTTTTTCCCCGAAATCCAGAAATATCATAAAATCTCAAGAAATCCCCATAAGTGCATATGTCAATGATAATGAATGCATATGGTATCAATAATCAAGTTGCGATGTATGATTGATAGATTAGGCATGAACAATTAATATGATGAAGTACATGCACATGAATAGCAATTCTACGATTTCTTTTTAAGGAATTAAAGCAATAGCGTAAGTTTAAGTATCAATTATAGTAAAAGGGTTCAATTTAAAGGTTATCTAGTGTGGTGGCATGGCAATTACCAGGGTGTGTGTGTAAGCATGAATAGTGCTCGTGCTGCATATAAAAACCCTGGCAATGGTGCAGGTGTCCTATAACATGGTTTCGTATATGTATGTCAATATAGGGCATGAATGTAGCAAATAATCATACAAGTGTTACACCCCTAATTACTAACATTACTAAGAATCTTTTTAAGGTACTAAAACTATCGGGCGACTTGCGCCATCCAACGATAGTCCCCCGTAGATGTTACATCTACTCACCGAAATCCCTAGCTAGTCACGTCCGATCACCGCTTTCCCCTTTCGAGCCGCGTCTGACGTCTCCGCGACCGAACCTGGAATTTACATCAATACCAAACATGAGGTTACATATCAAGACTGACGCAAAACCCAAACGAAAATACTAATGTTCACTAGCTAGGTACAACGTGCACAAGGTGCGCGGAACATACGCGAAAATCGCAAAAACTGCCAAAAATCGCCGATTTGGTCGCCCGGCAAAACTAAAACCCGACTACTCAAAAATCCGCACACACGCATTCTAAATGTCATAGGATATCTCAAAAATATCGCCAAGATCTCGCAAATAGTTCATCACAATATTTTAATAAAAACTAGTAAGCACAAAACTTGCTAATTTGGTGCAACATCGAAAATTAAAGATAAAGTTATCACAATCCAACACAAACATCCAACCACACAACTAGTTAGCCACAATCACATAATTCCAACTCATTTACCATGCTTCAAAACCATTTTCCAAACACAACCCTTTCTTGATTTTTTTCTTATTAGCAATTGCAATTAAAAACCATACTAGAAAAACTTAACTAACACTAATTTCAAACCCAATAGCAAGTTCACCTCTTAGATTTAGGTTAGCAAAACACTAGATAGCAAAGTAAATTAATTAACCTAATAATGGATTTCTAAACCCTAATTACAACTCAAGCCATGAACTATAAAAAAACTAAATTAGAATTTAGCACAAAATTTAACTCTAATCAATTTAATTTAAGGAATTTAACCACAAGTGTTAATTGGGTCAAGATTATACCTCCAATTCTAGAGATCTAGCAAGATAACTTGCCTCCAAAGATGGCCCCCTAGCATCCAAGATCCATGCAAGAATGGCTAAGGAGAAAGCATGAAGAATGGGTTTGAAATTGTGAGGTTTAATTGAATTTTTGAAGCATTTGGGGATTTTTTTTTGTTTGATGCAAAGGAGATGGAAACAATGGAGTGGAATGGAGTGGGGGGGCTGCAGATTCGGCAGCAAGGGGAATGGGTGTGTGTGTGTGTGTGTGTACTAGTTTTATTTCTTTTTCCTTTCCAAGTCAACACCATATCTTAATTAATATATAAAATTCAACTCATAACATTCATCACATGAAATGAAATGGAGTAAATGGAGGGGGGGGGGGAATCCTGCTGGTGGGCTCGGCCCAAGAGAGAAAGAGGAAATTGTGAGAGGTTGTATAAAAAAAACAAGCAAAAAGGCCCCCCACAAATTCATCTTTGCAAGTTTAAAGCTTAAATTAAATAATTTTCGTTTCCTATAATAAAAATTAGTTAAAAATCAAAATAAAATACTAAAAATTTATGTTACAACTAGATTTTAATTAACATAATTTTAAGGATTAAAATTAGCCCGGAAAAATTTGTAGTTATCGCTAAATTTAATGTATTTTCTTACCGGCTTAAAATAATATAAAAAAAATGAAAAATTAGAGAAAATTTTTAAACGACCAGAATTTCATAAGTAACTCATTTGCTACTAAAAACAAGCAATTACCTATCCAAATTAGGTATAATTAGTCCTAAACTGCAAAATAACAAAAAAGACGGTTTTCGGAAAAATACCGAATTTTCACCGATTTTCAGGAAAACACCAAAACGACTTTTCAAGACGCTACAATCTTCTCCCTTTAAAGAAATTCGGTCCCCGAATTTAAAAATATAACTACGCGTACCTTCGAAGAGATGGGGATATTTCTTCCTCATCTCGCCCTCGGTCTCCCAGGTAACCTCCTCGCTGCTCGGGCTACGCCAAAGGACCTTGACGGTTGGTATAATCTTCGATCTCAACTTCTTCACCTGCCGATCCAGGTTGGCCACCGGCTGCTCTGCAAAAGAAAGGTCGCGCTCTAGCTGGACTGCCGGGTGCTGAATCGCATGCGAAGGGTCGTGAAGGTACTTGCGGAGCATCGAAACATGGAAGACGGGGTGAACATCGGGAAAGCTGGGAGGAAGAGCCAAACGATATGCAACTGCGCCGACACGCTCGAGGATCTCGAAGGGACCTACGAATCTAGGGCTAAGCTTCCCCTTTTGCCCAAAACGCATCACGCCCTTCATCGGAGAGACTTTCAGAAAAACATGGTCGCCAACTGCGAACTCTAATCTGCGACGGCGCCTGTCTGCATAGGATTTCTGTTTGCTCTGAGCTGCCCTCATCCGGTCTCGAATCAAATATATCTTCGCTGTCGTCTCCTCAACAAGCTGCGGCCCCAAAATACTGCTCTCGTTGAGCTCTGTCCAACAAACGGGCGATCTGCATCTCCTCCCATACAATGCCTCGAAAGGTGCCATCTGAATAGTATCCTGGAAGCTGTTGTTATAGGAGAACTCCACTAGAGGTAAATGACGATCCCAGCTACCACCAAAGTCTAAAACGCACGCTCTGAGCATGTCCTCGAGAGTCTGAATGGTCCGCTCTGACTGTCCGTCGGTCTGCGGATGAAATACTGTGCTGAAGCTCAAACGAGTGCCCAAAGCCTCTGGAGTCTCTGCCATAGTCGGCTGGTAAACTGAGTGCCTCGATCTGACACGATACAAGTCGGTACGCCATGTAGTCGCACGATCTCGTCAATATAGAGCTGAGCATACTGAGCGAAGCTGAAAGTGGTCTTCACTGGTAGGAAGTGAGCCGCTTTCGTCAATCTATCCACGATCACCCAGATGGAGTCGTACCCTCGACTGGTCCTAGGTAGACCCACAACGAAATCCATCGAAATCTGCTCCCATTTCCACTCTGGAATGGGTAACGGCTGTAGCTCTCCCGCGGGCTTCTGGTGCTCGGCCTTGACTTGCTGACAAGTCAGGCATCTCAAAACGAACTCCGCAATGTCCCTCTTCATCCCGTCCCACCAGTAGGTCTCTCTCATATCATGGTACATCTTGGTGGAACCGGGGTGGACACTATACACTGATCGGTGTGCCTCCTCAAGAATGTCGCGCCGCAATCCATCAGCATCTGGTACGCACAGTTTAGATCCATAGCGTAGAATCCCCTGATCATCAATCACGAACTCGGAAAATCTGCCCTGTCCTATCTGTGCCATGATCTCTGAGCAACGGTCGTCACTGCGCTGTGCCTCATATATACGGTCAAGCAATTGTGGGCGTGCACGAACATGCGCGAGATGTCTCCCTGTCTGAGTGAACTCGAACTCAACTCGGCTGTCGCATAACATCTGCCAATCTGCTGAAAACTGCCTCTGCACTGCGCGCAAAAAGGATAGACTACCCCCGGATCTCCTACTCAACGCATCTGCCACTACATTCGCCTTGCCTGGGGTATATAGGATCTCGCAGTCGTAGTCTTTCACCAACTCCATCCAACGACGCTGTCTAAGGTTCAGGTCTCGCTGCTGAAATATGTATTTTAAGCTCTTGTGGTCTGTGAATATCTGACACGACTCGCCGTATAGGTAATGTCGCCAAATCTTCAGTGCAAAGACCACTGCAGCCATCTCCAAATCGTGAGTGGGGTAGTTCTGTTCGTGCCTCTTCAACTGCCGAGAAGCATAAGCGATCACCCAGCCATGCTGCATCAATACGCATCCTAATCCCACCCGCGAAGCATCACAGTAGACCACAAATCCGCCTGATCCCGAAGGCAAAGATAATACCGGCGCCGTAGTTAAACATGTCCGCAGTTGCTGAAAACTGCGCTCGCACTCCTCCGTCCAGACGAAAGGAACTCCCTTCCGGGTCAAACCGGTCAAAGGTGCAGCTATACGGGAGAAGTCCTGAACAAAACGCCTGTAGTAGCCTGCCAGGCCTAGAAAACTACGGATCTCAGTAACCGATGTAGGTCGGGGCCACTGCTGAACAGCCTCAATCTTCTTTGGGTACACACATATGCCGTCTCTCGTAACCACGTGACCCAAGAATCCGACGCTGTCCAGCCAGAATGCACACTTGGAGAACTTTGCGAACAGCTGGTGCTCCCTCAGAGTCTGTAACGTAATCTGCAAGTGCTGCTCGTGCTCCTCTCTGCTACGGAAGTACACCAAGATATCGTTGATAAACACGATGATGAACAAGTCAAGATACGGCCTGAATGTACGGTTCATCAAATCCATGAATGCTGCTGGGGCGTTGGTGAGTCCGAACGACATCACCAAAAACTCGCAGTGGCCATAGCGCGTGCGGAAAGCTGTCCTCGGTATATCCTCCTGTCGAACCCGCAGCTGATGGTATCCTGATCGCAAGTCGATCCTCGAAAAATACCCCGCACCCTGAAGCTGGTCGAATAAATCATCAATGCGTGGCAACGGATATCTGTTCCGAATGGTAACTTTGTTCAGCTGGCGGTAGTCGATGCATAAGCGCAAACTTCCATCCTTCTTCTTGACAAACAGGACCGGAGCACCCCACGGAGAAACACTAGGTCGAATAAGCCCCTTATCTAACAAATCCTGCAACTGATCCTTCAGCTCTCGAAGCTCTGCCGGGGCCATCCGATAAGGCGGTATCGAAATAGGCCCCGAGTCGGGAATCAAATCAATGCAGAACTCAACATCGCGCTTAGGCGGTAGCCCAGGTAGCTCATCAGGGAAAACATCAGGGAACTCACAAACTACCGGGACCCGGTCCAACGGAACCTCTGCAGCCCGAGTATCACAAATATACGCTAAGAATCCCTGACATCCCTTCCGCAAGAGCTGACCAACGCGAAGAGACGAAATTAAGCTGGGAAGGGTGACACTGCGGTCTCCCTGAATAACAAGGAATGGCTCTCCCGGAAAGCTAAATATGACTGCCTTCTCACGGCAGTCCACCGAAGCATAACAAGTGGCTAGCTAATCCATGCTCAGAAGCACATCAAAGTCCAACATATCGAGGAGAATCAAATCAACCGATGCATCCCTCTCCCCGATACGAACGGAACACAATCGAAATACAAAACGAGCGACAAACGACTCGCCTACAGGAGTAACAACAACAAGCGGATGATCTAACGACGACGACTCACGGCCCAACATCGGTGCAAAGTGTGTAGAGACGTACGAATGTGTGGAACCTGGGTCAAATAATACCCGGGCGTCGAAAGAACAAACTGGCAAGGTACCTGTCACAACGGCATTGGATGCCTGCACATCCTGCGGTGTCAAAGCAAAAACTCGGGCCTGTCCTCCACCGAAAGCGGGCTGACCTCGACCTAGGCCTCTGCCTCCTCGTCCTCTCTGAACAGGACCGCCGCGTCCACGGCCTCTGGGTGCACCTAACTGGCATGGAGTATCGCCTGTGGTAGGAAGTAGGGCTCTCTGAGGAGGGGGTGGCGATGGTGGTAGGGTCACATGCGGAACTGTCGCTGCTCCCTGTCGTCTCGCCGGACAGTCTCTGACAAGATGGTGCAAACTCCCGCACCCAAAACACCCTGGCGACGGCTGCTGCCCCTGGGGATAAGAACCATATAACTGTCCCCGCCCAAATCCTCTGCCAGGCCTATCTCTCAGAAAGAATCTGGCGCGCTGCCTCTGAGACGGTACATCGGTGCGAATCCTCTTCGGCCCAGAAACGGCCGAAGTCTGTGATATGCGTGCCTCCATCCGCAATGCCGTATCCATAGCAGCTGAATAAGTGTCGTAGTGCTGGGCGCCAATGGCAAGATATAGCTGGGAATCAAGTCCCTGTACGAACCTCTTCACCATCTTCTCCTCGGTATCCACCAAATACTGAGCATATCGGGATAACTGTGTAAACTGGATGTCATACTCAGACACCGTCATCCCAGGTGTCTTGACTAAGGCTTCGAAGCTACGAGCTCTGGCCTCACGAACGCTCTCTGGAAGGAAACGGGCTAGAAAGACCGCTGTAAACTCGACCCAAGTCATAGGCGGTAGACCTGCAGCTCGACCTCTCAAGACTGAGTCCCACCATGTCTGCGCGAGACCCTCTAGTCGGAAACTCGTAAGCTCTACCCATCGATCATCCGAACATCTCAGCGAACGACAGATCCTGGCTAAACTGTCAAGGAACGTCTGTGGGTCCTCCGCTGCCTCGGTGCCGGTGAATACTGGAGGTCTCAGCCTCATGAAATCCTGTAGTGAAACCGGAATGGCTACGGTGGTAGTAGTAGGAGCAGGTATCATGGTCGTCTGTGATGTAGTAGGTACGTCATCCGGCCTCGGTGTACGACTGGCTGCAACTAGGGATCCTACCATCTGACGTAGCTCCTGCATGCCTCCTATCATCTGTCGCAACTCCTCCATACCAGTCTCGAGCCTATCCATACGGCCTGGGGAAGGTGGATCGGTCTGTCCCTGCGGCGTAGGCATACCACCCTGCTCAGTCCTAGTCTCGGACGAGCCAGCTCGAATCTCGTCTCTGGCGGCAGCCCTCCGTGCCCTCGTAGCCTTCGGCGGCATAGTGGCTGTTACAGGAAAAGGGGTAATAAGAACAGTGCAATAGGATCATAGGATACACGGAATTGAAGAAGGAATTTTCAAGCAAGTATATCCTAAAGTCACTTAGGCGGAGTACCGTATCGCAAGTATGCCGCGGACATACATACGCTACGTTACCCTACTTAAGTTACTTACTCCATCTACCAAGGGTCATCCTACACTCAAAAAGGTAAAACCTATCGCTCTGATACCAACTTTGTCACGACCCGCAGGGTACGGAACATGACCGGCACTTAAGTTACGAAACGTCTCAAGACATCCGTAAAATAAGTAAGCCAAAGCCCAGAAAACAAAACCAATTAAGCAAAAGAGTGAAGAAAACCCAATCAATTGAAAGCGAGTTTATCAAATAAGTCATGTAAAACCCTTTTTAAAAACAATACCAATTTTTTTCCGAAAATTTCGGCAGAGTCTCCTTTGTAAATACTGCCCCCCAAAATGGGTACAACAAGAATATATATGAATCCAACAAAATAGGGCATCCCCAAGCGGGAGCTAGCTCTTCGCCACAAGGCAGTCACGAATCCCACGCAATATAAAACGACAACATGCAAAATAATCATAAAGAAGCATAAGAAAAACAGCATGTCGACTCAAGTGAGCTCGACCCCAAAATACAGCATAAAAGTCCACAAATCTCACAGTCTCATTTCTAGGTCAATATACAATAATGCTGGTAGATACAGTAGATGGAGTGCTCTAGATACAAAGAATATACAAGGTGGTGCAAAAATAATAATATAACCCACCTAAGAGCAAAACCTCGAGTCCAGGCAAGAGAGCAAAATAAGCAAGTGCGCCCGCCGCTACTGTACCGACGGAGCGGACCTGCAAAAGGCTGTGGCACAACGGGGGTGAGTTGCCAACTCGTGAGTAATAAATAACATCTACACAGGCTATCGCATGCATGCACACAAGTATTCTAGTATCTCTAATACAGGTATGACTGGATGCACTAGCAGGTGTGTATACAACATCAGTGTACTAGTATGCATGCAACATGAATATCTGAGGTCTCAATAGGTATGTATAAGAAACATTTTATCTCTTTTTGTTTTTGAAACTCTTTTAGAATGCCAGCATAATACTCAAAGAATCGACAAGAACCTGTGTCCAGCAACGACACCTAAAAGCTGTCTCAAATCTCATAAATCCATGTCATAGTGTCTCTGGCCTCAGCCATCCGGCTGACCCATCTCAATATCAATATCTCATCCTCTCGCGGCCCCGGTCGGTATCCTCTGGATATCCGCCGTGCCCAATGAAGTCATCGGTAGGTAATCCGTCCCCTGCCAGGCTCATCGTCAGCACCACGAGCTTCTTATCCCGGGGTACCCGACCGGGCCCATATGTACCCGAGACGGTTCGTCCAACTCCTCGAAACGGGTCTCGAAAACCACAGCAAACTCATGGTGGACGACACTTACATCACTAGAAAACCGCAATTTACATATTTTAAAAATATAATAAGTTTAGAAATTTTGCGGTTTTTCCCCGAAATCCAGAAATATCATAAAATCTCAAGAAATCCTCATAAGTGCATATGTCAATGATAATGAATGCATATGTTATCAATAATCAAGTTGCGATGTATGATTGATAGATTAGGCATGAACAATTAATATGATGAAGTACATGCACATGAATAGCAATTCTACGATTTCTTTTTAAGGAATTAAAGCAATAGCGTAAGTTTAAGTATCAATTATAGTAAAAGGGTTCAATTTAAAGGTTATCTAGTGTGGTTGCATGGCAATTACCAAGGTGTGTGTGTAAGCATGAATAGTGCTCGTGCTGCATATAAAAACCCTGGCAATGGTGCAGGTGTCCTATAACATGGTTTCGTATATGTATGTCAATATAGGGCATGAATGTAGCAAATAATCATACAAGTGTTACACCCCTAATTACTAACATTACTAAGAATCTTTTTAAGGTACTAAAACTATCGGGCGACTTGCGCCATCCAACGATAGTCCCCCGTAGATGTTACATCTACTCACCGAAATCCCTAGCTAGTCACGTCCGATCACCGCTTTCCCCTTTCGAGCCGCGTCTGACGTCTCCGCGACCGAACCTGGAATTTACATCAATACCAAACATGAGGTTACATATCAAGACTGACGCAAAACCCAAACGAAAATACTAATGTTCACTAGCTAGGTATAACGTGCACAAGGTGCGCGGAACATACGCGAAAATCGCAAAAACTGCCAAAAATCGCCGATTTGGTCGCCCGGCAAAACTAAAACCCGACTACTCAAAAATCCGCACACACGCATTCTAAATGTCATAGGATATCTCAAAAATATCGCTAAGATCTCGCAAATAGTTCATCACAATATTTTAATAAAAACTAGTAAGCACAAAACTTGCTAATTTGGTGCAACATCGAAAATTAAAGATAAAGTTATCGCAATCCAACACAAACATCCAACCACACAACTAGTTAGCCACAATCACATAATTCCAACTCATTTACCATGCTTCAAAACCATTTTCCAAACACAACCCTTTCTTGATTTTTTTCTTATTAGCAATTGCAATTAAAAACCATACTAGAAAAACTTAACTAACACTAATTTCAAACCCAATAGCAAGTTCACCTCTTAGATTTAGGTTAGCAAAACACTAGATAGCAAAGTAAATTAATTAACCTAATAAAGGATTTCTAAACCCTAATTACAACTCAAGCCATGAACTATAAAAAAACTAGATTAGAATTTAGCACAAAATTTAACTCTAATCAATTTAATTTAAGGAATTTAACCACAAGTGTTAATTGGGTCAAGATTATACCTCCAATTCTAGAGATCTAGCAAGATAACTTGCCTCCAAAGATGGCCCCCTAGCACCCAAGATCCATGCAAGAATGGCTAAGGAGAAAGCATGAAGAATGGGTTTGAAATTGTGAGTTTTAATTGGATTTTTGAAGCATTTGGGGATTTTTTTTTGTTTGATGCAAAGGAGATGGAAACTGTAGGTCCATGCTACCTCTCCCGGTACTTTCGGGAATGCGGAATTTGGTAAAAAATGATTTTTACGGAGGTGGTAACATGGACCTAAAACCCGGATCTTGGTTAAACATCTATCTAGCAACCTAACTACGAGTTTCTAGCTACTCGGTTAGGGGGTTATACCTTGCTTGTCTTGAACTCCTTCGTCTTCAAGCTCCGATGGTGGTCCGGATTGGCTTCTTCCCGTCGTCTCCGTACGCCGAAGATAGATCCACCTGAAAGCTCCAACCTTTGGCTCCTTCTTCGTTCTTTGAAGAAACTAGTTCACTCGGTTTGCTAAACCTTGTGAACTAGAATGAGTAGAGAAGAGTTTGTGTGGGATTTTATCTATGGTTCTTGATTCTCAACTCATGAGACAAGAGAACCATAGATTAAAGAGAGGGAAAAAGAGCAAGAGGGTGAGAGCAAAACAAGAGAGCTCAAGAACAAGAGAGAGAATGAGCAAGAAAAAATGAGCAACTCTTTTGTCTCTCACCCTCTCATAATCCAAAGTCATGATAACTCATCATACTAAAAAAGTCTTATGTGATGGTTGAAGTAACCATAACCATATCATTTCATGCACTCATTTTACACAAATGAGCAAGCAAACAAAAGTCTTTGCCATGAAATGATGGCTATGGTTATCATGATGGTCAACTAGTCAAGTCTAGTCAACCGGTCAACAAAGTCAACAAGTCAACAAAAGTCAACAAGTCAACAAGTCAACAACCATGTCACCATAATACTTAATTAATATAATAGTTAATCACATATCATATTCTCATTAGGGTTGAACAAAAAGTCAAATAGTCAACGGTCAACTGTCAACAACCCTAATGAGAATCCGCTGCCTCTGTCTCCCTGTCAACTGTGCATACGCACCCGCATCCGCGTTCCGAGGAACACGAATGCACACTGGATAAATCCAATCCCAAAAGGTACACTAGGATCTGGCTTAAACCAAAGCCCGCTAGTGTAAACTGTCCGGACACTGTACGTGCACAAGTGCACGGATGTGACCGAACCCTGTCGCAAAACCATGCGACCTGTCGCAATACCATGCGACCTCTACTCTTTTGCCTAAAGGAGAAAAGCTTTCTGTGTGGGACTCTAAAGACTCGACACTACGCTGGCAGTGGGTTTAACCACAGACCGCAAGCGGCACTAGCTGTGCGTAACGGTCCCCAGGTAGTGCCGACAAGAAGACCGAAGAGGCGAAACCCATCTGAACTCCTACTGAGCCTGAGTGTGACATTCTCCATACAGTCCGGTCTGTTCGTCTGACACATCGCATGGCGGGCCTAGGGGGCGGTAAACGTCAGTCCCCCAATAGCGGTACAAGTCGTGCCGGAGCGAAGCCCAAAACACCCTGGGATAACACTGGAAACCTACCAGTATATCTCGTTTGCCTTGGCCAGGGACTACTCGTGTAATGGCTCTCCTAGACACAGCGCGATGTCAACCCCCAATACCGGGAGAGACGAATCCTGTCTAACCGTCACTGCCTCCAAGTGCTTCGGGACTGCACCCAACCACTACCTGTTTGCACGACTCCTTTGAGCCGTGGTAGGGTAGTGATCAAAGTACAGTGGGAACACACTCGAGGCGAAGTGACAGTGTCAAGTCAGCGGACTAAGCTGTACTCATGTCACCTGGGAACTGATAACTGACGATAGGCATAATACCAACTAGTCAGTTCCCGACGAGTCCTGTCCAGTGTACCCGTAACCTAACGAGCACCCGCATACTATCTCAAGTACGACGTACTGACGGCTGTGGGACAGACCGTCTCCCACACTGGGATGAGAAGCGCATGCGCTGGTCTACTCCGGAGTATCGATGCCCTGTCTCGATAGTCCTGCGACCAGGGACCTGCATAAGGATGTGCTTATAGATTACCCAGCCCCACTAGTGTGACGGCCATCACATCGCTGGTAATCAAGCAAAGATCTTAAGGGCTCCACTAATGTGTATAGGCGATATACAAAAATAAACACATGTACACATTGAAGTAGAAACAAACCAAGTAGCATACTACTATTTTGAGCAAGATTGTATATACAAGGTGAATATCCCAAGCATCCATTAAGTAATATACAAACTAGTATGATACAGTAATGGCCTCTAGGGCATATACACTAACAATCTCTCACTTGCACTAAGGCCATGTACTGGCGTATCGAAGACCTATCATCTCGATCAGCCGCTCGAACTGAGTCTGGGGCAGGGCCTTGGTGAATGGATCTGCAGTGTTATCTTCTGAAGCGACTCTCCGAACCTCGATCTCCTGGCGATCCACGATCTCCCTGATCAGGTGATACCGCCTCAAGATGTGCCTGGATCTCTGATGGGACCTGGGTTCCTTCGCTAAAGCTATAGCCCCGTTGTTGTCGCAATACAGAGGTATTGGATCAACAATGGACGGAACCACCTGAAGTTCTTTCAAGAACTTCCTCATCCAGACAGCTTCTTTTGCGGCATCAGATGCAGCGATGTATTCCGCTTCCATCGTCGAGTCTGCAACGGTTTCCTGTTTGGAACTCTTCCAACACACCGCCCCTCCATTGAGGGTAAAGATAAAACCCTACATGGACTTGGAATCATCCTTGTCACTCTGGAAGCTGGAGTCAGCAAAGGCCTCGATCTGGAGGTCTTTTCCGCCATACACCAAGAACATCTCCTTAGTCCTTCTCAGGTACTTGAGAATGTTCTTTACCGCTACCCAGTGTTTCTCCCCAGGGTTTGACTGATACCGGCTTACCACACTCAGTGCATAAGCTACATCCGGTCTGGTACACAACATCGCATACATTATAGAGCCTACCGCAGAAGCGTAGGGTATAATAGACATGCGATCCCTCTCCAAATCAGTCTTGGGAGACATCTCTTTAGAGAGGGTGATCCCGTGACAAGCCGGTAGGTTACCGCGCTTGGAATGTTCCATACTGAATCTTTTCAGTACGGTGTCGATGTACCTGGACTGAGAAAGTCCCAATATCCTCTTGGATCTGTCACGGTAGATCCGGATACCCAGAATGTATGAGGCATCACCCAGGTCTTTCATGGAGAACCTGTGTGACAAGAACCCCTTGACAGATTGTAGCATAGGAATGTCATTTCCTATTAAGAGAATGTCATCCACGTATAAAACGAGGAATACTACAGTTGTCGCTACAAATCTACTATAGATACATGGTTCATCTGGATTTTTGATAAAGCCAAATTCTTTGACCGTCTCATCAAAGCAGATGTTCCAACTCCGCGATGCCCGCTTTAGTCCATAGATGGACTTAAGCAACTTGCACACCTTTCCGCTGCTCCCACTCTGAATGAAACCCTCTGGCTGGTCCATATAGACACACTCCTCTAAATTTCCATTTAGAAAAGCTGTCTTTACGTCCATCTGCCAAATCTCATAATCGTGGAAGGTAGCAATGGCAAGAAGGATCCGAATGGATTTCAGCATGGCTACTGGAGAAAAGGTTTCGTCATAGTCCAAGCCAGGTCTTTGACGAAAACCCTTTGCTACCAGCCTAGCTTTATAGGTCTCAACCTGTCCATCTACACCAATCTTCCTTTTGAAGATCCACTTGCATCTTACGGGTTTTACCCCGTCTGGAGCAATGTCCAACGTCCATACCTTGTTGGTGTACATGGACTCCATTTCGGTCCGCATTGCATCCAGCCATTTCACTGAGTCAACGCTCTGAACGGCCTGCTGGAAGCTAGTAGGCTCATCATAATCTATGATGCAATCCTCTCTATCCCCGTCTATGAGAAAACTGTAGTATCTCTCGGGCGGATGAGTTTGCCTACTACTCCTGCGGAGCGGCGTAGGAATGTCCTGTTCTTTCGAACCCTCTGGTTCCACTAAACTTTCAGTAATAGTCCGTGGTTCTGGAATTTCTTCCAGTTCTACTGCGCTCCCACTTATTTCCTTTTCTAAGAACTGGTGTTCTAGAAAGTGGGCATGACGAGAAACAAGAACTTTTTGTTCCTCTTCGCAGTAGAAGAAATATCCTTTAGAATTCTTTGGATATCCCACAAACTTGCACAGTACTGAGCGTGCCTCGAGCTTGTCCGCATGCTGCTTTTTGACAAAAGCTGGACTTCCCCATGTCTTAATGTGATTAAGATGGGGTCTCTTCCCACACCACATCTCAAATGGCGTGGTAGGCACAGTTTTAGTGGGAACTCGGTTCAAAAGGTATGCGGCTGATTCTAGCGCCTATCCCCAGAATGATCGCGGTAACTCAGCGTTACTCATCATGGACCGCACCATATCTAATAGGGTGCGGTTCCGTCTCTCCGATACACCGTTATGTTGCGGGGTGTATGGAGGAGTAAGCTGAGAGAGAATTCCGTTCTCTTTTAAATAGTCCAGGAATTCGGCACTTAAGTATTCTCCACCTCGATCCGATCTTAGAATCTTAATACTTTTGCCGGTCTGTTTCTCTACTTCATTCTTATACTCCTGGAATTTTCCAAAGGCTTCGGACTTATGTTTCATTAAGAAGACATAACCATACCTTGAGAAGTCATCCGTAAAAGTAATGAAGTAAGAATGGCCGCTTCGCGCATGTGTAGACATTAGACCGCACACGTCACTGTGTACGAGTCCCAAGAGCTCGCTCGCTCTTACTCCATGTCCAGTAAACGGAGTCTTTGTCATCTTTCCTTTGAGACAGGATTGACAAGTGGCATACGACTGATATTCGAACGCATTCAAATACCCTTCTGTATGTAACTTCGTCAACCTTCTCTCATTGATGTGACCCAGTCTACAATGCCACAAGAAAGTCTGATTTATTTCTGGAGACTTTCTTTTGTGTGTATTCTGGACATTGAAAATCTGTGGTTGGTTCAATACGTATATACCATTACTCAATGTACCTGACCCAATCAGAACTTGATTAAGGTAAATGTTTACAACATTACTTACAAACGCAAATTCATAACCTTCTTTAGAAACTAAAGATACAGAAATGATATTACAAGTTGCGTTGGGTACAAAAAAGCAATTACGCAAAACCAAAACATGTCCATCTGACATTCCCAGGTGATAGTCCCCTACGGCTTTAGCATCCATGCTAGCTCCGTTCGCAACTCTGAGGGTCATGTCACCTGCCTTCAAAACCCTACGGTTTCTCAACGCCTGCAAAGAATTACAGATATGAGATCCTGATCCGGTATCCAATACCCAGGAAGTAGAGTTTATTGAAAGACGGTTTTCAATAACATACACACCTGAAGCTGAAGCTGCAACCTGCTTCAATTCCTGTGTTCTGGCCTTCCAGGCCCTGCAATCATTCTTCCAGTGTCCTTTCTTATGACAATAGAAGCATTCTTCCTTATCCACAAGCTTCCCCGCTTTCTTTGTTGCTTTAGCTTTTCCCTTCGTATCCACTTTACTAACACCGCCCCTTGGTTTGGCGGGGGCTTTCTTCTTCTTTCCCTTGGCTTTCGCCTTGGACCTAGAAGAAGATGATCCTCCTACAAACAAAGTGGATGTTTCCCTACCTTTCTGTAGGGTGCCCTCTACGCTCCTCAGCATGTTGAGGAGCTCTGAAAGTTCAACCTCTTTTTCTTGTAAGTTGAAGTTCAGTATGAACTGGGCGTAAGTGGAAGGAAGGGACTGGAGAACTATATCCGTATAGAGTTCACTCTCCAATGTGGTCCCTAGGTCCGCGAGCTCCTCAATGTAGCTGATCATCTTTAGCACGTGCTCGGCTACTGATGATCCGACGGCCATCTTTGTCGAGAATAACTTTTTCGACGCTTCGTATCTCGCGATACGTGATTGCTCTCCATACAGTTCTTTTGTATGGAGAAATATGGATTCAAGGTCCATATTCTCGTACCTCCTCTGATGTTCGTTGTCCATCGAGGCAAGTACGAGGCACTTGGCCTTCGCGCTATCAATCTCCCAAGTCTTGCGGATTTCCTTATCCGCGACGCTGGAAGTGGGACCAGGGACAGGGGGAGCTTTGGTGGTAAGAAGATACCCCAGCTTGTCGTAAGTGATTGCTATCTTGACATTCCTGAGCCAATCTTTGTAGTTTGGCCCTGTCAGTTTGTTTTTATCTAGGAGTAACTTAAGTCCAGTCATGTCGATTTGGTCGCTGCAATTAGGAGAGAGAAGAAGAAACACTCAGCATGATGCTGTTGCAAGTTTAGAGTGGTTTTTAGTTTGTCTAAACAGGATGGCTCCCACTGTTTCTCGAATCCCTCCTCAAACCATAAAGGAAGAATTAGCCGGGATCAATCCCACCGCACAATACTTGCTTAACCGTTCAGCCAGGCCGGTGTTGGTACTTCGAGGGAGGTTTTCCAACGCTTTCACGAAGTTCCTTAATTAAAGAACCTCTTTTCCCTGGGGGCGTAGCCCCGCTAACACCTTTCTAGGCACCTACTAGGTTTATAGCATTGATCGTTTAGTGAGAAATTTCCCGAGGAGTAGCATATACTCACAGTAGGATCGGGATCCAAATATCATCGCGTGACGAAACTGAAGGAATCCTACCAGAATCATCACACTCCAAATGGTATGCAAATCTAGCAAGTTTCAGTACTTATGAAACTTTCGATGTGGATTTTTGCCCCATGCTCTTATGACCTTGACTTAGGCCAAAATATCATAAGTCACATGTCAAGTTCTACCCGTCATTATCCAGGTTAATTTGGATCCATCCGTACCTACCCTTGACTTTGGCCAAAATGGCAGTACGACTGTCCCAAACCAACGCATCTATCTATGCTACACATGAACACCCAATAGCTACCAATCACTGTGCCTTGACTTTGGCCAACGTACACAGCTTGAATACTATTGACTATTCATATGAAACGACGGAGGGCTACGGATGGTTTTGGCAAAACCGTGAACGTAGTGAACTTGATTTGGTCGATGGAAAAAGATAGCTTTTAAAAGGAGTGGCTCAAGCTCCGCATTTAAAAGTTGGTTTTGAAAAGAACCGAGTGGTTTTTCGAAAGTGTTCCAACGACTTTAACTTGGTTTATTATCTTGCATTAGTTCTTTTAATGCGTGATATTCTTGCATTAGTTCTTTTAATGCGTCCCATCATTTAATCCTACCATTGCAGAAAACAACCAAAATATGACGTACGCTTATGCCATTCGCATTCGCCACGGGGCCCCGTCATTACCCGTTAGGTTACTTAACTAACGACAGAGCGGGGGCTGGGCTAGCGCGTCTGTAAAACATAAGCAACGCCTAAATAATATCATATATAGATATACTGCAATGATAAACATTTCAGATCACAGATGAATACATTGGATATACTAGGAATCTGTAATTCGCACGAGCCTGTAACGAAAAACAGATTACACGGTCGCGGTGAATAGCCAATACCCCACCCAAGACCCCTACGGGTGCGGCAAACTACCCGCCAAGTACCCGAAGCGTAGCAACCTCCCTCATCTCCATGAGTAGGCCACTCGACACTTCGGCATACCCGGTAGTTTGTGCACCCCCTCCATGGGTCTATCCTAGGAGCAAAAACAGTAAAAAGAAATTATACAATGACGGCTACAACCCCGACCCGGTTGTGCGGCCATACAAATAATTATTACATCAATTTACAAATTTACATGAATTGAAAGAAAAGAAAACTCTCGTCTCACAACCCCCGGCTATTCACCCGCGACAATCCAACATATTCATATACACATTCCAGCAACATTACAGATCACAGATTTGTATAACCCCCACTAATCGACATATAGCGATTAGTAGACGTTCAATACAAATATCACATTACAGAAAACCCGTTAGCTTAAGTCTTTTAGAAGTTCGATAAAAAATACGGATTTTCGGGACCCCAAAATAAAATTTTCGTTCTGGAAAATCTGGGCAGAAAATATATATTCCAAAAATCCCAAAATACCCCTGCAAGTACACTGTAGCAAAGAAACACCAGAGAGGGGCCAAGGAGGCCGCGGAACAGCGGCAATAGCAAGCTATTGCCGCGTTTCCGCGGTCGTTTAGGGGGATCTCTTGGTGATTTTTCTACAGTGGCTTTTAAAAACCCTGAGCCGATTTTAGGTGTAAAAATAATCAACTTTTGAACAGTAAAAAAATCGACAGAAAGTTCGAATTTCGGGGTTCGTTTTCGGGACTTTTTCTTTGATCGATCTTCTAGTTACTTGCTAACATGTTAGATAGAGTTTAACTAGGCTCTGATACCACTGTAAGTCCATGCTACCTCTCCCGGTACTTTCGGGAATGCGGAATTTGGTAAAAAACGATTTTTACGGAGGTGGTAACATGGACCTAAAACCCGGATCTTGGTTAAACATCTATCTAGCAACCTAACTACGAGTTTCTAGCTACTCGGTTAGGGGGTTATACCTTGCTTGTCTTGAACTCCTTCGTCTTCAAGCTCCGATGGTGGTCCGGATTGGCTTCTTCCCGTCGTCTCCGTACGCCGAAGATAGATCCACCTGAAAGCTCCAACCTTTGGCTCCTTCTTCGTTCTTTGAAGAAACTAGTTCACTCGGTTTGCTAAACCTTGTGAACTAGAATGAGTAGAGAAGAGTTTGTGTGGGATTTTATCTATGGTTCTTGATTCTCAACTCATGAGACAAGAGAACCATAGATTAAAGAGAGGGAAAAAGAGCAAGAGGGTGAGAGCAAAACAAGAAAGCTCAAGAACAAGAGAGAGAATGAGCAAGAAAGAATGAGCAACTCTTTTGTCTCTTACCCTCTCATAATCCAAAGTCATGATAACTCATCATACTAAAAAAGTCTTATGTGATGGTTGAAGTAACCATAACCATATCATTTCATGCACTCATTTTACATAAATGAGCAAGCAAACAAAAGTCTTTGCCATGAAATGATGGCTATGGTTATCATGATGGTCAACTAGTCAAGCCTAGTCAACCGGTCAACAAAGTCAACAAGTCAACAAAAGTCAACAAGTCAACAAAGTCAACAAGTCAACAACCATGTCACCATAATACTTAATTAATATAATAGTTAATCACATATCATATTCTCATTAGGGTTGAACAAAAAGTCAAATAGTCAACGGTCAACTGTCAACAACCCTAATGAGAATCCGCTGCCTCTGTCTCCCTGTCAACTGTGCATACGCACCCGCATCCGCGTTCCGAGGAACACGAATGCACACTGGATAAATCCAATCCCAAAAGGTACACTAGGATCTGGCTTAAACCAAAGCCCGCTAGTATAAACTGTCCGGACACTGTACGTGCACAAGTGCACGGATGTGACCGAACCCTGTCGCAAAACCATGCGACCTGTCGCAATACCATGCGACCTCTACTCTTTTGCCTAAAGGAGAAAAGCTTTCTGTGTGGGGCTCTAAAGACTCGACACTACGCTGGCAGTGGGTTTAACCACAGACCGCAAGCGGCACTAGCTGTGCGTAACGGTCCCCAGGTAGTGCCGACAAGAAGACCGAAGAGGCGAAACCCATCTGAACTCCTACTGAGCCTGAGTGTGACATTCTCCGTACAGTCCGGTCTGTTCGTCTGACACATCGCATGGCGGGCCTAGGGGGCGGTAAACGTCAGTCCCCCAATAGCGGTACAAGTCGTGCCGGAGCGAAGCCCAAAACACCCTGAGATAACACTGGAAACCTACCAGTATATCTCGTTTGCCCTGGCCAGGGACTACTCGTGTAATGGCTCTCCTAGACACAGCACGATGTCAACCCCCAATACCGGGAGAGACGAATCCTGTCTAACCGTCACTGCCTCCAAGTGCTTCGGGACTGCACCCAACCACTACCTGTTTGCACGAATCCTTTGAGCCGTGGTAGGGTAGTGATCAAAGTACAGTGGGAACACACTCGAGGCGAAGTGACAGTGTCAAGTCAGCGGACTAAGCTGTACTCATGTCACCTGGGAACTGATAACTGACGATAGGCATAATACCAACTAGTCAGTTCCCGACGAGTCCTGTCCAGTGTACCCGTAACCTAACGAGCACCCGCATACTATCTCAAGTACGACGTACTGACGGCTGTGGGACAGACCGTCTCCCACACTGGGATGAGAAGCGCATGCGCTGGTCTACTCCGGAGTATCGATGCCCTGTCTCGATAGTCCTGCGACCAGGGACCTGCATAAGGATGTGCTTATAGATTACTCAGCCCCACTAGTGTGACGGCCATCACATCGCTGGTAATCAAGCAAAGATCCTAAGGGCTCCACTAATGTGTATAGGCGATATACAAAAATAAACATATGTACACATTGAAGTAGAAACAAACCAAATAGCATACTACTATTTTGAGCAAGATTGTATATACAAGGTGAATATCCCAAGCATCCATTAAGTAATATACAAACTAGTATGATACAGTAATGGCCTCTAGGGCATATACACTAACAGAAACAATGGAGTGGAATGGAGTGGGGGGGCTGCAGATTCGGCGGCAAGGGGAATGGGGGGGAGTGTGCGTGTGTACTAGTTTTATTTCTTTTTCCTTTCCAAGTCGAACACCATATCTTAATTAATATATAAAATTCAACTCATAACATTCATCACATGAAATGAAATGGAGTAAATGGAGGGGGGGGGGAATCCTGCTGGTGGGCTCGGCCCAAGAGAGAAAGAGGAAATTGTGAGAGGTTGTATAAAAAAAAACAAGCAAAAAGGCCCCCCACAAATTCATCTTTGCAAGTTTAAAGCTTAAATTAAATAATTTTCGTTTCCTATAATAAAATTTAGTTAAAAATTAAAATAAAATACTAAAAATTTATGTTACAACTAGATTTTAATTAACATAATTTTAAGGATTAAAATTAGCCCGGAAAAATTTGTATTTATCGCTAAATTTAATGTATTTTCTTACCGGCTTAAAATAATATTAAAAAAATGAAAAATTAGAGAAAATTTTTAAACGACCAGAATTTCATAAGTAACTCATTTGCTACTAAAAACAAGCAATTACCTATCCAAATTAGGTATAATTAGTCCTAAACTGCAAAATAACAAAAAAGAAGGTTTTCGGAAAAATACCGAATTTTCACCGATTTTCAGGAAAACACCAAAACGACTTTTCAAGACGCTACAATAGTCCATGGGCTTAAGGACCCCACGGTCCATGAAATGTATGGTTGTCGGGACCCATCACCTCTCTGAAGACGTTGAAGGATTACAACGATAAATATCATAGGAGTTCAGAGATGTACCCTTAAACCGATATGGGTTGGTTGAAAGATCTGTAGTCCAATTTAGGGCTAAGATCTGTTAACATATTTATGAGCAGATGGGATCAATTAATATGAGCCGAGGACTTATGGCCAATCTTGGGCTAAGTCCAATCAAGTTAAAATGTTTAACATATTTATTTTTTTTGCTGTTGAGCCTTTATTTGGGCTTAGCCTTTTTAACAATGCTGAGCATTGATTTATATCTTGACAATGTTTTATCTTTTATTGAGTGCTCAGCATTCATCATAGCTCTGGGCTTATTAAAGAACAATTTATGTTCTGTCAGCGCAACACATGGTGCGCTTGGCGCTTTGCGCAAGTCAAAGAGCGCAGTGCGCTTCTGCCACATGGCGCATACGTGAAGGACACGTGTCGCGCTTGGCGCTAAGCGCCAGATGATGGGCGCATTGCGCCAGTTTATGAGCGTAGAGCGCTGGTTCATTAGCGCATTGCGCTTTCAATTTAGTGGCGCACACGTGAGTGACACGTGGTGCGCTTGGCGCTGAGCACCAGTCCATGAGCGCAGTGCGCTATTTCAGAAGCGCAAGGTGCTAGTTGTTAAGCAGTACATGCGCGATTGACACGTGGCGCATTTGGCGCTGAGCGCCAGTCCAAATAGCGCAGAAGCGCAGTTCAAGAGCGTAAAGCGCATCTGATCAATTTTATGATCTGAGAAACAATTTATGTTCTTTTAAAAGAGACTTTGTCTCAGGATCTAAGAACAACCGTTTCTTATTTTGTTTCAATCTCTTATATTGATGAAAGGCTTTGCCTTTATGGATCTATGATCCTTAAGAGAATTGAATTATTCTCTCCTCCTTTTTATAATGAGATGTTCATGATCTCTTTGAGAAAGACTTTAGTCTTATAGATCTATGATCTGTAAGAAGTAAGTTCTTCTTTTATTTTATGATGAGATCTTTTGAACTCTTTGGGAAAGACTTTTTGTCTTTGTAGATCTATGATCTTTTTAAAGAAATGAATTCTTCTTTCTTAATCATAAGATGATTTTATCCCTATGTTCATCATCATTCATTCTTATCTTGAAGAAAAATCTTCTTGTAAGAGCTTGCTCTTTTGAACTTCTCTAAGTTTTTTTTTGGGAGGTTTTTTTCTCTCTTTTTGTATATCTCTGTATCTAGAGACTTGAAGTCTAGGGGCCTTTATATAGGGCAAGCTGGTTTGTTCAATCAGTTAAGGAGATCTTCTCTCCAATTGATTTGGGGAATTTCCCTTCGTTGGATCTTTGATCCAAGGGCTTCTGATTTACAGAAGGCAATCTTTTTGTTTTTAACAAAATTGATAAATCTTTCAATACAGAATTTATTCTGTCTTTTGGTAATTTTTATTTACCATTGGATCATTGATCTAACGATGCTCTGATTTACAGAGCAAAATCTTGTTATTTGGAAAGATTTTGAGGAATCTTTCCTTAACAGAATTTAATTCAGATTAATTAATGATTTATCATTATTATTAGATCTTTGATCTAACGGTGGGGAGCTTTTAATTCCAGTGCTAGCGCACCCGTGCTTTGCACGTGGTGCGCTGCTTAACGGGCAGCGCACATTGCGCTAGCACACCCATGTTTGACACGTGGTGCGCTGCTTGGAGCGCAGCGCACCTAGCGCTAGCGCACACATGGTGTGCTGCTTAGAGTGCAGCGCACCCAGCGCTAGCGCCCATATGCTTTGCACGTGATGCGCTGCTTAGGGCGCAGCGCACTTGGCGCTGCATCTGAAGCGTTGCTTCTTTTCAAAAATTTGAATTTTGAACTGAGCTTTACTCTGATTGGGGGAAACAAATGCCCCCCACCGTTGCGCTCACGTGGCCCATATGTGAGCGCAGCGGTGGCAGCGTCTGCGCCCTCGGATCAACTGAGAAGTTGAAACGGCACTCAGTGCCTATAAATAGGACCTTTGGTCCTTAGGATGATTTCTATTCATCTTCTTCTTATTTTCTGAGAATTTTTATTCTCCCACAGAGCATAGCTCTTCATTTTAAGAAATTTCAAGAGTTAAAACTCTGCCAAAATTTAGGTAATTTTTTTTAACGATCTAGGGTTTTACCCATTAACAGAGCCTTGCTCTTCATAGATCTTTGATCTAAAGAAAACCCTTTTAGGGTTTCATTAATAGAGCTTTGCTCTCTCGAAACCATAGATCTAAAGAGATCTTCCTTCAGGGTTTCTTAACCCATGAACAGAGCTTTGCTCATAAAGAACTCTTAGAGTTTGTTCATAGATCTTGAAGATCTCAGAATTTTTCATCCATGTATAAAAAAATTGATTTCAATTTTTCTGATGGATTATTCCATCATTTTCTTCCAGAGCAAGGCTCTTAAGGAATTTTTATTCCTTCATGATTAGAGTTTGACAAGTGTCACTCTGTCACAGAGCACTGCTCTCAAAGGGAGATTTACTCCTTAGCCCGAGGGATTTCTCATTAAATGAGAATCACTTGAGGATTTCCTCATTTAATTAACAGTCTCATCAAATGATGAGGCTGTTTTATTAATTGAAGAACTGTCATCTAGATTTTGTGGGCCCCCTGTGGTCCCTCTCTACTGCATTGCAGTGCGGTATGAATTTTAAAGTACCAAGTGTCAGCATTTAAATTATAGCACTAACAATTGACTTTTGTTCTTTTTCGCGCAGGCGACGTGTCTTTCGATCCCTTTTTCCCATTTTTTCGTTCAGAGGGAGGATTCCCTGGAGCGCCTGTGGACCGGGAAGTCTTAGCATTGATCATAGATCATGACCCGGAACATACAAATCTTCACCTCTGGGGGACATGGTACAATCAAATTTTAAGGGTCGGCAGAGCTTTTCGTGCGCGGTACCCTCAGAGCCCATCATGGCGATCCATTACGCCGACCCACCCCCGGTGAACTATACCGTGGAAGAAGTCAACTAGACTTCGGGAGGTCTTCTTCAGCCTACTATGGCTTCGATACCCGTTCAGCCTCCAATGGCTTTGGATACCCTGGGGCGACGTATTTGTCAAGGCGATGTACGCCCGTGGGGACAACCGTATATGATTGGCCTAATTCCTCGCCATCCAGCTGGCTATCTGCAATGGGCCCATTATATTCTATCAGCGAAGAAGTCACAGTTGTTGAGGCTTGGGTTGTATCTCGCCATTAATGCTTCTCTCTTCCAGTATTCTACGCTTCCTGCCTGGTGGGTTAAGGCCTTTCTGGAGCAGTAGAATATTCCTACTCACACCTTCCTTTTGCTGGACCGAGAAGTATCAATTTCCTTAGAGGAATTTGCAGAAGTTTCTGGCTTACCGGTTATGGGGGAGAACTATGAGGAACTGCTTCCTACGGATGAATACGTTTTTGGTGCCAAGCCAGTGATGACAGGCCTTACCCCGAAAAACGCCATTCAACACCAATTTCCTAGTTTGATCAAAGTGTTGCATATTTTTGAGGGCCTTTTCCTCGAATCTGGGAGCCGCGGGGTTAATTTCGAGGATTTCCTCGCTCGTTTTCTCCATCCGGAATTCCTTTCGAAGGATGCTGCTAAATTCGCCACGCTTGATGACCCTTTCAGCTTAGGTTTAAACAACCTGCCAACGGCGGAGGCAGATCAAAAGAGTTTCTTCCTACCCAACACCCCAGTCGTTTCTTTTACGGAGGTTGAAGTCCCTGGGATTGATGAGGAAACGTTCTTTTTGGGGTTTCTTGGGCTATGGCTGAGCTGGTTTGCGCTCCCGATGCACCCTCGCCGTATGAGGCCATCTGTCTTCTACCCAGCTCACCGAATGGTTATTGGGATGAAAGTGGCTGTCGGAATTGCCGGGTTAGCTCATTTGTATTACGGCCTCAGCCAAGCGGCGGATACTACTGAATCCGGAGTGCAGCATGTGAACTTCTCGATGCATTACTTCATGTCATGGCTCGAGCTACATGCACTTGGCGTTTTCGGTATCCATAAAAGGCCTTCCTTCTATGATAGGTGCGGCTTCCCCCGGATTATGCGATTAGTCGGCACATCTATTGTAAATCCGTCACCACAGGAAGCTAGAGGTTTGCTCCTTCGTCCTCGCACAGTTGGAGATGGCATGACCTTCACCGACAAGATTCTGACCATCGGCAAAGAGTCCGCAACAACGGTGCAGCCATTGCGGGACATTTTTAAAGATGGAGCCTCTGTCTTGAAAGCTCTGGAAACCCTTCATTTATATTCCATCAGACCGGGCTTTCTAGTGTTTAGGCAAAATGATGCGGTGTTATTCATGAGATACAATCTGCATCGTTTCGCCCAGCAACTGAGCTACAATCAGGGAGTCCCGCTTGAGGCTTTCTTGTTAGAACCTGCTGTCACTAAAGAGGGAATGCGAAATGCGCTGCATCATTTTATGCGCGTGAACACGGGGTCCAACTTCTTTATCAGCGAACCGAGCTGTGTCCTGAAGGCCCTTAGTGTGTACGTGGCGTGGTATTAGCATTCAATGGGCGCCGTCATCAGGGAGGAGAAGCGACTGCTACTCGATCGCAAGGGTGCACCCCCTGCCGGTGATCGAAATGTCCCTCTGAAGCGACGGAACATTGTCCAACCTCCCTTAAGAGAAGCTGCCGTGATCGAAGTCCCGCATGACAAACCCGAGCTACCGATACCCCGGGCTCCTGTAGAAACGGCGATTGTAGCTTCCCCCGATTCTGGCGTGGGTTTAGATATCGGGACTTGTCACCCCATGGTGCCCACTAAACATAAACTTGTGCTTGCGGCGACCGGAGCTCGCTCGCAGAAGAGGAAGAAGAAGTCGATCCTCTCTGTAGACGTTGTATTCAGCCAGGAGCCTCATGCTCCTTATAGCGAGGGCCTGAGTGAATATGGGACCAACGAGGGTCTATTCATAACACCGGATGACACTGATCTGGCGGCTGCCATTGCTGCTTCTGAGCGAACAGCAAGTCACAAAGCGGAACTAGCTGCCCTCGCGCGATTAAGTAAGCTTCAATCATACCTTTTTGCTGCTACGTTTTGTTATGATGTTTTGACTGACACTCTTTCTCCAATAGGCATTTCCACTGAAGAGGTTCTCGCGGCTTCCCTCAAGACTTTCGAGGAGGAGGAGAGAATTCGAGCTTTGTTGGGCGTTGGTATATTTCGGCTCATTGCGCCTTCATTCGCCTTTCTTATGGACAATCTGACCCCTTTCTTATCTTATCGCAAGGACTACAATGCCAATCCCGCAGGGTGATGCGGAGATGCTTCCAAGACCAGCCATCGAGGTCCTGGCCTCCTCAGCACTGCCAAAAGAGGCTTAACTTAAACGACCGATGACGGATGCCATAACGGCTCCAGAGGTAACTATCGGCGCGGACGATGACGTCCCGTTGACGGAGGTCTTTAGAAGATCTGCCCTCACGGCCCGGGCAGAAAGGAAACGTAGAATGCGCGCGGCAAGGGAGCGTACCGTCGCCTTGGCTGCGGGTGCAGGTTCAAGCGCTGTTACCCCTGCCCCTACTCCTTTAGAGGATGCTTCGGCTGCCCTGTCTACCGCCCACAGACAGGCAGCACGTGCTGCTCGGGAAGCAATCGAAAAATCGACCCAAGATAACGTGACATTGGGTTCTTTTGTCAAAGTTTTAATTTTCAGGTTCTCATATATCCTATCTTGCAGGGCCGAGTATTGCCGAGGAAGTGGTGGGTGACGTGGCGGCAACCACCGAGCCTGAGGTAGCGGTAGGTGAGACAGCCCCAATCGCCGAGCCCGAGGTAGCCACTCTTTCTCAAGAGTTAGGAACTGCTCCAATCGTCGCTCTTTCCCCCTACGGCTCCTTACCGTTGCCGGGCGCTGCAAGTGTCACGACGATTCTCGTGGAGTCAGGGGATGAGGCTATGGGTGGTGAGACCGTTCCGATGGAGGAGGGTGAAGCATTCACTGCATCCAGTGACGCCCTTGTCGCGGTCTCGACTAGCGACTCACCAGGTAGATTTTGGGTCATTACTCTCCCCTTTATTCTGCAATCCCTTTCAATTTCTTTTGACAACGTTTCTCTTATTTCTAATGCAGGTGTGATGAGCGTTGGGGTTGTGCCATCCGAGGAAGCGTCTCCAGTTGCTGCTTTGACGGTGACCGCTCCTTTACCTCTCTCGTACCCTCTCAAATGCTGGAAGGTGCGGATTTATGACCCATCAGCTTTATTGTAGACAATATACTTTATGTACTGATATTGCATTATTACATCCTTGCAAGAGTCTTTTTTGATCACCTGTATCAGGTGCTACACCCACACTTCTCCTTTCAGTCAGAGATTGCCTCTTCTAGCGGAGCTGGTGAGTACAGCCTTTTGTTAACGTCCCTTCGTTTCTTTTACGGGTAGTCAAATCGTTTCTAATTCTTCTTTGTTTTAATTGTAGCCCTATAGATTGAAGGAGGAGACAAAAGAACAGTTGCATCACCGGTACTCCCGGTCTTGCCACCTGCTGCAGCCGGTATAGTAAACTCAGTTGTTCATGAACCTCCTTTATTTCTTGAACCGTTATTTGACTGTGACTTTCTTTGTAGCTGTGACACCGGCTTCAGCCCCGTTCGAGTCTCAAGTTATAATGCCAGCAGGCCTCTTCTCTCGACGTCTTTCTTCCAAAGGTGCTGTGAATAGCTTACGCATGTTGATCGATCACCTCGAGGAGCTTGATGTGGAGACTCCTGCCCTTGCTACAGATTTCGCTGCAGAGGTTAATCCCATGCTGGCGATGCTCGTGCACTTTCATAACGAAGGCATCATGGAGTCCTGGGTTAATCACTGTAGAAAAATCAAGGCCTGTTTGTATGAGCTCGAGTTTAGACGTCTTGCCCCCGAGGTCTTGGCTGTGAACTCCCAGCGGGTTGCATGGGTCGAGGAGAGCACTCCCTACTTCCTCCATCTTGAACAAGGAGCGGCCTTAAAGCGTAAGGAGTGCGAAGAGACTTCAAGTGAATCTGCTCGATTGCATGCTCAAGTTGATGCAAACACTGCACAGTTGAAAGTTATCTTCGAAAGCCTTCTACGATGTATTTCTGACGGGCTCACGCTGAGGCAAAAACTCGACCTCATCGAGCGAGATGCATAGAATCGTGGGGCAGCTCGGCGGGTCGTCGAAGAGCAACTTTCATCCTACTTGCAGCAACGAGCCCAGGTCGAAGCGGAGTTGGCCGCGGCAGCTGACCAAGAAAAGGGGCTGAGGAAAGTGCGCGAGCGGCTGATTGGTCTATTGAAAATGCTTCCCTCTCAATAATTGTTTTTTTACCATTTGTAGTTTTGAATAAAATGTATCTATTTTTTTTATTCTTTCATATGATGTATTTTGTACCCAATTGAATTTATGAATAAAAGATGCATTTCTTTCGCAATGTCTTGCGTCATCTTTTTGCTTTCTTCTTTTCTTTGTTATCCGCATGTCACTTTAGTAAGCATAGCTTGCCGATGATAGAGAGAGCATTCCGTTTTGAATTCTTCGAGAGGTAATGGTGGCTTAGAAAGTAGGTTCAGATCTGCTGCCTAAGGCTTTTCAACTTCATGAGCCGTGGGGGTCTCATAAAGACTTTTCTCCCTACGAGTCAAAAGGATCTCGTAGGTGTATTTTCTCCTTAGGAATCGTGAGGATTCCTAAGTGCGTTTTCTCTTGTAAGTCGTAAGGATCTTACAAGAGAGTTTTCTTCCTTACGGGTCGAGAGGACCCGTAAGTGATTAATGGTGTTGCCATTATCCGCATTTCACGGAGTAAGGAGTTTCTCTGGGCTTTTCCTACGGGGTCAATTGACTTCAGACGTGTTCCACGGAACCAGGATTTTACTCTGGATGCTTCCCACGGGGTCGGATTGACATAGACGTGTTCTGCGAGGACCAGGGTCTGCTCTGGATGCTTCCCACGGGGTCAGGATTGACATAGGCCGTGTTCAGCGAGGACCAGGATCCGCTCTGGACGTTTCCCACGGGGTCAGGATTGACATAAGCCGCGTTCCACGAAACCAGGATTTTGCTCTGGATGCTTCCCACGGGGTCGGATTGATATAGCCGTGTTCTGCGAGGACCAGGCTCCGCTCTGGATGCTTCCCACGGGGTCAGGATTGACATAGGCCGTGTTCAGCGAGGACCAGGATCCGCTCTGGACGTTTCCCACGGGGTCAGGATTGACATAAGTCGCGTTCCATGAAACCAGGATTTTTCTCTGGATGCTTCCCTCGGGGTCGGATTGACATAGCCGTGTTCTGCAAGGACCAGGCTCCACTCTGGATGCTTCCCACGGGGCCAGGATTGACATAGGCCGTGTTCAGCGAGGACCAGGATCCGCTCTGGACGTTTCCTACGGGGTTAGGATTGACATAAGCCGCGTTCCACGAAACCAGGATTTTGCTCTGGATGCTTCCCACGGGGTCGGATTGACATAGCCGTGTTCTGCGTGACCAGGAATTTGCTCTGGATGCTTCCCACGGGGTCTGGTTGACATAGCCGTGTTCTGCGAGGACCAGGCTCCGCTCTGGACGTTTCCCACGGGGTCAGGATTGACATAGGCCGCGTTCCACGAAACTAGGATTTTGCTCTGGATGCTTCCCACGGGGTCGGATTGACATAGCCGTGTTCTGCGAGGACCAGGATCCGCTCTGGATGTTTTCCACGGGGTCAGGATTGACATAGGCCGCGTTCCACGAAACAAGGAATTTGCTCTGGATACTTCCCACGGGGTCTGATTGACATAGCCGTGTTCTGCGAGGACCAGGCTCTGCTCTGGATGTTTCCCACGGGGTCAGGATTGATATAGGCCGTGTTCCACGTGACCAGGAAAGGTTGACTCTCGGTTGTTTGTGCATCGTCGAGTCATGGAACTGGGAATTTTGCCGCAGCTCCGATCTGTTGATGTCGTGTCTATTGAAATGAGACGGATATTGAGATGATCTCCAGGCTGTCTGTGAACCATTGAGATTTGGCTTCTTCTTCTGATGGAGCCTGGGGAGGGAAGGTGTGGTTCCTTCTTTGTTTGCGCCCCTGGATCATATACAGGGATCGATGTGATCTCACTTGTAGGGCAAAAGTTTCGTTTTATATATTTTTCTTTCCGCGATGCTCTATCATTTCAGCTTTTATATCGCGAAGGTCGCGATTGCCCAATCATTTCGGCTATTTTTCGCGGTGCCCAATCATTTCAGCTGTTTGTTTTATTTACTCGCTGCTTTTTACTGCGAGTTGCCCAATCATTTCGGTTATTTTGTTTTATTCTTACTCACTGCTTTTTATTACGAGTTGCCTAATCATTTCGGCTATTTTTGTATGCATACATTTTTACTTGCTGATTTGCAAGTTGCCCTATCATTTCGGCTATTTCGTATGCATTTGTAATCCGCTGGCTTTTCGTTGCAAGCTTAGAATTAGACCCCGATTTCGGCATCAGCACCGCTACAACTGGGATATTGTCAGGAGCGAATCATCATTCGTCTCTGTCGATGTCGAACAAAGGTGGCTTAGCGAATAGGGTTAAGATCCTGTCGACTAAGGCTTTTGATTTCATGAGCCGTAAGGATCTCATAAAGGTATTTCTCCCTACGAGTCGTGAGGATGTCGTAGGTGCGTTTTTTCCTTAGGAATCGTGAGGATTCCCAAGTGTGTGGTCTCTTATAAGTCGTAAGGATCTTACAAGAGTGCTTTCTTATTAGAAGTCGAGAGGACTTACAAGGGTTATCCACTATGCTAACATATCTCTAGTCCCGGATGGGACTTTGTTAGGGAAATGTTTATTCGTGCCCGTGGATTGTATACAAGGGTCAATACTGAACCGCCTGTAGGGCAGCATTGGAGGTTGTGATGGCTGCTTAAGAACAGGTTCAGATCCCTGTAGCTTAAGGATTTTGAATCTTATGAGCCGTGAGGGTCTCAAAGGGGGAATTCTCCTTACGAGTCGTGAGGATCTCATAAGTGCGTTTCTCCTTAGGAATCGTGGGGATCCTTAAGTGTGTTGCTCCTTTGTAGGTCGTAAGGATCTCACGCAGGTGGTTTCTCTTAACAAGGTCGAGAGAACCTTGCAAGTGTCTTTTAACGAGATTGCGCCTTTTCGGGTTTTCACAAAACTCGCCGGTAGCCCTACAGTTTTTACTCACGGAGCCCTTTCGGGTTTTCATCCGTGCCCATTTTGCTTATGGACATACCGTTTTTTTTTGTCAGCCTTGGGATGCTGCGGTCCGTAGTAGTTTATCGACGTCTCGGTCAGTAGCCAGTTTTAGGACATAGTGGTCCATTGTTAGTTTAAGGACGTTTCGGTCCGTTAGTAGTTTAAGGACATTTCGGTCCGTCGTTAGTTTTAGGACATTTCGGTCCGTCGTTAGTTTTAGGACATTTCGGTCCGTTTGCCGGCCACTGCTTATGGAGTTTGGGGTTAGGAAGATAGCGAGCGGACATAGGCGTCGTCATCTATCGTAGACCTAGGCCGTGACTCGTCAGGCATAGTAATTTTTTAGGAAGCGACCATTTATTGTCCTGAAAGATCTTTCACCATGCATGTCCATGAGTAGATACGCTCCATCCTGGTAAACCTTGTCTATGATGTACGGGCCTTCATAGTTCGGCTCGAATTTCCCCCGCTTGGCACAATTGGGGATCATAGGACTTTTGACCACTAGCACGAGTTCGCCTTGGCGGAATGTTCTCGGCCTAATCAATCTCTCATATGAGCGCATCATCTTTGCTTTATAAGCCTCCAGATTTTGTTGCGCTATGAGCCGGGTTTCATCAAGGGCATCGAGCTCCTCAAGCCGAAGGTGAGCATTTTCTTCTTCTGTTAGCTCGTAGTGAACGGCCACTCGTAGAGAGTGTAACTCTATCTTGAGGGGGAGTACCGCTTCTGTGCCGAATACTAATGCATATGGCGTTGTATTCGTGGCTGTTTTGAACGTAGTTCGATACGCCCAAAGAGCTTCATGCAGTCTCCCATGCCAGTCCTTCTTATTTTGAGACACCGTCTTTTTCACGGTCTTTGTCAAGGTCTTATTGAAAGCCTCAGCTAGACCGTTAGCTCGAGGATTATAGACTGAAGAGTATTTCCAGTCTATGTTATGTTGTTGTGCGAAGCGGCTGATCTTGTGGCTTCTGTAGGCTGGCCCGTTATCGGAGATGATCCGTCGCGGAGTTCCAAACCGATAAATGACGTGCGTCTTGAAGAAATGGAGGATATTCTCCATCTTCACTTCCCTCAGCGGTACTGCTTCTGCCCATTTGGAGAAGTAATCAGTTGTTGCCAAAATGAATCGATGTCCTCTGGACGATACTGGTTCGATGGGGGCCGATTATGTCAGTTCTCTACATTTCAAACGGCCAGCTAGCTACCATTGGATGTAGTGGATTTGGATGCTGATGAATAAAGTCCCCGTGAATCTGGCACGAGTGGCATTGCTTCACGTATTCGAGGCAGTCTTGGATCATCGTGGGCCAATAGTAGCCCATCCTTTTGATCTTCAGTTTCATCTTCAGCCCGACTTGATAAGAACCGCAGAGTCCATCGTGAGTTTCTTGGACGACTCTCTTTGCTTCTTCAGGTCCCAGGCATCTTAGCCATAGAGAATCAAATGATCTCTTATACAGAGTATCATTAACAAAGGCGAAGGATAAAGCTCGCTTCATGAGCTGATGTCTCGAGGATGCATCTTCAGGTGTTCGACGGGATTTGAAGTAATCTATAAAGACTTCTATCCAATCCTTAGCCTTTTCCTGGTCTTTTATTTGTAGGGTCGTCTGCTCGGTCACTCCCTTTTCTTCGGAAGATTCCGGAGATATTTCTGCCAGTGCAAGAACCCTCTGCACAACGATCCTCACGTCATCGAGGTTTTCGTCGGCCAATTCTTTAGCGAGCTTGGCTAATGCGTCCGCTTTGCTATTTTCCGCACGCGGTATACTTTCCAAGGTGTAGAAAGGAATTTGAGTCAGCAGTTGCTGTACCCTCTTGTCGTACTTCACCAACTCTGGCTTGCACGTTTGATAGTTCATATCAGAATTTTGCATTATTATATTCCCCATTCTTAATCATATTGCAAATAAATAGGTGCTTTTGATCCATGTCTGCTAAATAGTTGCAGGTTACAGATTCTTAGAACAATACAGCGAAATTCAAGAAAATACGTTACAAAAGTGAGACTACGACCAACAATAGATGAATCCATATGATGCCGCCTACCATTTTAAGGAACAAAAGAAGATCAGTAAACAGTTCCATGCACAAGACAGTAAGAGGGCAGCACAAGATTCAAGACTTCAACGCGAAACTTACGGTAAAAGTCCACATAATTCTGCACTGTTGGAAATCTGGAAGAAAATAGAAGAGACTCTGAGGAACCAAGTGAAGAAAACAGAAGTAAAAAGCAACAAGAAGCAAACCTGAGAAAACGAGCCAAAGATCCCTCAAGATGGCCGTGGAACCGCGGCCAAACAAGGCTTCCTGCCACGGTTCCGCGGCCGTGCAATGCACGTGTCGGTGGATAAGTCGGTGCTTTGACTCGGTCTTTGGGGTTATTTTGTAATTTCATGTATGGATCAGATGTAAACCCTAGGGTTTCTCCTATATATAAATAGGAAAGCCTACAGCCTCTTTTGAGGTGTGCCTCTTTTGGGTGCCTCTTTTGAGATGCCTCTTTTTAATTTCTAGATTAAATTTTAATTTCCTTGTAATCGTCAAGAGGTCATCAATAAAGGTATTTTTTATTGTGCATTCTTTTATCTGAATTTAATTCCTGAATTTTTATCTGTCTTTTATTATCTGCAACTTAGATAGTCTTTTAAAATTATAAAAATGAATCTTATCATAACTTCCCTAATGAGTGAGTAATTCCTCACTTGTTAGGGTTAGAATTGGGAAGGTTTGAGAGAAGTAAATCTCTCTCTCTCTCCTTTCTTTGCCCATATAATTTTTATAATATGACTCTATTTAAATTAACCACACACCGCTCACTACGGCACCCTATCCTTCAAGATAGCGGTGATTCCCTAGTTAGACCGGTTGTGGTTGAATTAAATAGAGGTTAGGGCTAAGAGTTAAGAAAGGACGGACAAGAACCAAAAGGAAGAAACTAAGTTTCTTCCTAGTCGTGCTAATCCCCTTTGTTGACTATTATCCTAACACCTATATTCTTCATTAGGGCATTGAAAGCAGTGGGTAGAATCCTTTTTCCAAACCAACCTAATCCTAACCCTAGCAAGACTTTTAATCTCATTCTTAGATCGTAAAACAAAACCCGACTTGATCAGATTAACTCGTTAGAACATAAAGAAAAGGAATCCATCTCCCTGTGGACCGACCCGTACTCAACCGGCTAGCTACCAAGCGACACCGTTATTGATTGCGGTATTCTATTCTTTGATTTTAAAACAGACGCAAAAGACCTCATCAATCAAATGGCGCCGTTGCCGGGGAGACGGTAGTCTCTTTCTTTGTATAATTTCGGGTTAAAAAAATTATAAAAAATGAAAAATTTTAAAACAAAAAAAAATAAAAATAAAATTCATCTTGTTCTTTTTGAGAGGTATTGTGTGAATTGCGCAGAAAAAGAAAATGGACTGATTCAGATCAGGAAAAAGCCAGTGAACAAATCAACAAACAGAAGATCTGAACAGACAAAGGAGAATCACAATAGACAACAGAAAAATTTTGGAGATCCAAACCATCTTAATCACCGCGGAACCGCGGCGGATTCAAGCGTTTGACTGCGGAACCGCGGTCAACCAGTGACGTCAGCATCCCAAAATTCTCTGTAAGTATTTTTGTCCTCTCTCCTACCCTGAGCTCCACTGAAAAATTTTCCTGCAGGGTTCTTTGCGCAAAATCTTTCTCCCTCTCCAATAAATTGTTTTTTTGCAGGATTCTTTGCGCTGCCAAATAAAAAAAATTTGCAAGTGTTTTTGGTGTGTTAACTGCTTTGCATAATTAATACGGACTTTTAAGGGGCTATAACACCAATCAAGATTGGATAGGGATTTCATTACCCTTCCTAAGACCCCAGAAATCACTAAAAGTATACGCATCACCCTTGAGCTTAATTAAAAAATATTTAGACTCAGCCAACTAAGGACTGTCGTGCTCATTAGGACAGAGGAAGGTTGTGGGCAATCGGTCGTTTATCTAAACCTGACTTTGTGGTGCCTAGACTAGACAAGTGAGAAAGATAATTTTAAAAGGCCCGTCTCATGGTGATTCGTGAGCGGATCCCTCCTTTCTTCACTTGTGCTTACCTGGCCACAATTGGCGGTGAAGAGGCGATTTGAGAGATATCTCATAACTTGTCGCTTTGGAACAGTTAGGAGCAGTCTAGTTGACTCAGGAGACCCTAGCTCTAGGCTTGATTGTGCATGTATAAATTGTGATTGTTTGAAATTGTGCCGTAGTTCCGTACAAATTTTTGCAAAACTCTTTCTAAAAAAAATACTTTCAAAAATTTCAAAACTCCAAAAACAAAAAAAAAAAATTTAAATAAAAAAATTTTTTAAAAAATAAAAATAAAAAAATAAAAAAATCATCACATTCTTTTTCTTCTCCTTTCTCACATCATGGGTACCCCACCTTGCAAAACTCTTACCGAACTTTGGTACCCTCAACCAGACATTACTTCCTACGCGCATTGTTTTGGTCGAATTTCGGACGACCCCTCCATGCCCAAAATTTCTTTGAAAGATCGAATAACCGCGTCTAGGAGAAATAGCTGGAATTCGCAATCCACTTTCTATTAACCGTTTCAACCTTCACCACCTTCTTACGTTGATACCCCTTTTGAGAGTCCGGTGGTAACTCCGAAACCCATGTCTATTGCTAAACATATTGAACAATCTCATAGCCGATCTTTCACTCCTTTCAACACTTCCAGTTCTTGGGATCAATAATTCCATTCACCTTTTTATCCAAATGTTGATCCTAATACTGTCAAACCATTCAATTCCTATTCGTCTTACCCAACTGTTGCACCTTCCCTAGACATTGCTTCTACACAGCCATTTGGGAGTTTCCGGAATCCAAACAACTTTGAATCTTTTACTGAAATGCCTTCACAACCCATGTCTAGTCTGGAACAGTCGTTGGAAGATTTTATGGTAGCGTCAAGAGAACAGATAATGGATTTGAATGCGTCCATGGCCGCCCTATTACAACCTAATGACCCGGTAGCTAGTTTCCAACTAGCTCCAAATTTTCCAATGTATAATGAGGCGGTTGGACAGTTTGAGAATTTGAGTGGTGAGAGTGAGCTGTACACACTTCCAAATTAAACCTACCCATCCCCAATTGAATCACATAACTCCGGTTTTGAATGTCTATCAAGTGTTCCAAATGATTCACCAGTTGAAGATAAAACGTCTAATGAGTTGTGCGACTTTGTAGTGTTTGATTTATCTGATTATGAAGGGTCCCTTTCGAGTGAACCCACACCCAATCCTTTTGACCTCTACACCTCCACTCTAGAACCTGAATTGATAAATAACCATGCTTTTGATGAGATGTCTAAAAAAATTGATTTTCACTTGATCGAGGATATCGACGCTGGAAATATTTTGGATGATGAACCCGCAGATTTGACCAAGTTTTTCTCCCCAATTCATCATCCCGAGTCATTAAATGTTTCTCCCGAACTTCATATGCGTCTTGATTTTGATGAAAGTTGCATGGATAAGCTAAATTTTGAGGAGTGTTGAGGAAATTATTGAGGATGAAGCAGTTTTACTTGAAGAGTCGGATTTTCCAATTCATTTTATCCCTTCCATTGACTGCGCACACCCTCCTGAATCTTTAACCGATACCCTTCCTCAATCATTTCTCTCCATCCTTGTTCCGACTTTGCAAGAAACCGTTACATTTTCATTTTCAATGTCTGGTTTACCAAGTTCAACGTACCCATGTTTTCTCACGAATCCTGAGGGATTTGACCTCATTTCTCAGTGGGTTGATAGATTAGCACAATCGTTTTTTACACATCGGTCATTACAAATTGTGCTAATTTATACACTCCATTTCCACCCTCAAGTTCGTATTCAACTTCTTTCTCCCACTTTCGCTGGTTCTTCTTCTAATCTTCCTTTAATGATAGCGAGTATTAATGAATCATAATCCGATATTTTGAGTTCGATAATTCTAGAAAAACAACTTGATTTAGACTCTTTTGAGAATAAGGTAGATGAGCCTTACGAGCCTCCTAACTCCGTAATTTTTGAAAAATCAAGTGTGTTGAATTCTGGCGCGACACGTATTGACATTGAAATTTTCAATCGGACCATCGATGAAAGTTTCGAAGATATTTTCGCCGACGAACTCGCATTCCTAAATGATACGGATTTTGTGATTAATCAACCTCCACCTGAAGAAGTCGAACCATCACCATTTCTTTTTCCCTTCCGCCATTCTTCTCCTCCACCGAGACCGTACACTGCTTCTATCTCTACACGGTCTCGTGTGTTTCTCATTTTTTTTCTCTACACTCCATTCTTTCACCAACCACACCATTATAACGATAAAATTTTTGAATGGTTGGCGCTAACTTTTGGTCTGTGTAAGGCCTTGTATAGCCTGATACTGTGTTTTACTCCTCTCTAACTCTGAACTTTAATGCTTCAACAGTGGAAACACTGTTTCACTTAAGTTTGGGGGGAACCTTTTTGTGTATATATATTTTGTTTTCTTTTTATGTTAATAAAAAAAATAAACAAACAGGGGAGTGCCGACAATTTTGACCCTCTTGGTGTAGCCTGACAGTGAGGGCATTGTCAAGTTTAAGTTTGGGGGTGTGCTCGGTAAGATTTCTTCCTTCACATTCATGTGTATATTTTTGCATTTGCATACTTATTTTAAAACCCATAAAAATTGAAATTTTTTAAAAATTATAAAAATTGAAAAATTCAATTTTGGCCATATTTGACTTAAGTTCAATATGACGGTTGAATAGTAAGGAAAAACTAGATCCTAAATTTAGTAAATTAAAAACCCTAAAAATAACCTTTCTTAAAGTTTAACGGTAGAAAATATATGTCCTTGTAGTTTATTTAGTAATAGGCAAATTTTGAGTTCAGTTCTTGGGCTAAGTCAAAATAAAGGAAGAGTATTGAAATTTTTATTGAAGTGTAAGTCTGAAAAATAATTCCGAATCTTAAGTCTAAATTCTGAAAGTATATACCCTACAACTCGCACATACACGCACCTTGAAACTTGGGATAGTAGAGGATACCTTGAAGTGGTCTTGTCTAAAATCCTTAGTATAAAAAAAATTGAATAAAAGTATAAGTGTGAATAAAAAGATATAAAAAAATGAACACTGGTTTAGTAATTACTTAAGGCTGCGTAAAATAAAAATATATAGCGATGGTGCTTTATCACCTAGTGCCTTAGACCAACTGGTTTGGGAGTCACTGCTAAAGCCTTAGGTATTACAAGACGAGGAATTACGCCTTAATGCGCAAACACATTTTGTAATCGGTCGTTATTACCTCAAGAAGTATTAACGGTCGCATGAAAGATGTGTGAGCAATTTCATCTAAAATTCACCAACTAAAAGTACTTTGGACAATGGACAAGAGTATGATAGCTTAAATTGAATTTCCAAGTGTAGGGGTGATACATACACACACGTAGGGGTATATAATTGGGTTTGGATGAGAGATAGGAATGAAAAATAGGACTTATATCTTCAGTAGAGATGATAAAAATTCCTAAGATGAGATGGAACCTTAGAAGGAAAATTCAGAAGATGCCGAAAGCTAAATAAATTTGCAAAACATATACAATCTTAAGTTAAATGATAAGTGAGTGTGAAAAATATGGGTTGATGATTTCTAAGTTGAAGATAATAGAATTTCTTGCTAGAACACCGAATTGAAGAATGAAACTCAATAGGCCAAATTGATCGGATTTTGTAGGTAGTATCCACTGAAAACCCTCAGGAGACAACACTCCTCCTACTAGGGACACCTAGAGGTTTAACGGCTTGTTGCACGAGCTCGGTGCAATCGTAATTTCCTGCGAAAGTGAGGTTAGGATTTTTCGAGAATAAATTGGCTTCGCTCGGGACGAGCAAAAGATAAGTTTGGGGGTATTGTTCATATCAGAATTTTGCATTATTATATTCCCCATTCTTAATCATATTGCAAATAAATAGGTGCTTTTGATCCATGTCTGCTAAATAGTTGCAGGTTACAGGTTCTCAGAACAATACAGTGAAATTCAAGAAAATACGTTACAAAAGTGAGACTACGACCAACAATAGATGAATCCATATGATACCGCCTACCAGTTTAAGGAACAAAAGAAGATCAGTAAACAGTTCCATGCATAAGACAGTAAGAGGGCAGCACAAGATTCAAGATTTCAACGCGAAGCTTACGGTAAAAGTTCACATAATTCTGCACTGTTGGAAATCTGGAAGAAAATAGAAGAGACTCTAAGGAACCAAGTGAAGAAAACAGAAGTAAAAAGCAACAAGAAGCAAACCTGAGAAAACGAGCCAGAGATCCCTCAAGATGGCCGCAGAACCGCGGCCAAACAAGGCTTCCTGCCGCGGTTCCGCGGCCGTGCAATGCACGTGTCAGTGGATAAGTCGGTGCTTTGACTCGGTCTTTGGGGTTGTTTTGTAATTTCATGTATGGATCAGATGTAAACCCTAGGGTTTCTCCTATCTATAAATAGGAAAGCTTACAGCCTCTTTTGAGATGTGCCTCTTTTGGGTGCCTCTTTTGAGATGCTTCCTTTTAATTTCTAGATTAAATTTTAATTTCCTTTTAATAGTCAAGAGGTCATCAATAAAGGTATTTTTTTTATCGTGCATTCTTTTATCTGAATTTAATTCCTGAATTTTTATCTGTCTTTTATTATCTGCAACTTAGATATTCTTTTAAAATTATAAAAATGAATCTTAACATAACTTCCCTAATGAGTGAGTAATTCCTCACTTGTTAGGGTTAGGATTGGGAAGGTTTGAGAGAAGTAAATCTCTCTCCCTCCTTTTTTTGCCCATATAATTTTTATAATAGGACTCTATTTAAATTAACCACACACCGCTCACTACGGAACCCTATCCTTCAAGATAGCGGTGATTCCCTAGTTAGACCGGTTGTGGTTGATTTAAATAGAGATTAGGGCTAAGAGTTAAGAAAGGACGGACAAGGACCAAAAGGAAGAAACTAAGTTTCTTCCTAGTCGTGCTAATCCCTTTTATTGACTATTACCCTAACACCTATATTCTTCATTAGTGCATTGAAAGCAGTGGGTAGAATCCCTTTTCCAAACCAACCTAATCCTAACCGTAGCAAGACTTTTAATCAATTTAATCTCATTTTTAGATCGTAAAACAAAACCCGACTTGATCGGATTAACTCGTTAGAACATAAAGAAAAGGAATCCATCTCCCTGTGGACCGACCCGTACTCAACCGGCTAGCTACCAAGCGACACCGTTATTGATTGCGGTATTCTATTCTTTGATTTTAAAACAGACGCAAAAGACCTCATCAATCAATAGTTGCCGTTTACTTGACTAACGATCAGCTGGAAGTCTCCGTATACGAGGAGGTTCTCAATTCCCATGTCGACGGCGATTTCAAGACCTGCTATCAAAGCTTCATATTCGGCTTCATTGTTCGTCCTCGGCTCTGTTAAGAAGAAGGAGAAGCGCATTATCTCTCCTTGTAGAGTCATGAAGATGAGGCCTACCCCTGATTTGATTATGGGGATGCTTTGTTTGCGCTTCTTCATGGAGGATGCTCCATCGAAGTAGAGTTCCCATTGGGTTTCATTCTCTCTTCTCTCTCCGGCGATCGTGTCAAACGCGTGTTTGTCTGGCAATTTGCAGTTCAAGGGGGAGTCGGCAAGTATCGGATGCTGTAACATTTCAAAAAAAATATTATTTTTGAGAATTTTTATAATTTAATATTATTCTATTGAATATTTTAATATTTCGGTATAATTAAATACCGATAAATGAGGAAAATTCTAAATGGAGTTTTGGTAAAAGTTCACCAAAATGGCTTTAAAATATTTTATATGGTTTTATGGATATTTTATCGGAATTTTATCTGGACTGCACACACTTTTGCATGTTAACTTGGGTTAAGTCTAGGGTTACCATGTTTAGATGACCATGGTGGGTTTAAATCAATTGGTTAGGTTAGTGGGGTTATTTAAGGGTTGCTAGCTTTGTTGAAAGGTGATTAGGGTTAAAGTTGACCTTGTGTAGGAGAGAGGGTGAGCCATGATGGCTTATGTGTGTGCTAACTTTTATTAAGAGAGAGAGAGAGAGGTGGCTAGGGTGTGCCATGATCCATCTCATTCTTTAATATCCCTTGTGCTCTTTCACACCTCCCTCTCACTCATATCACTCCCTCTCATTGATTACATCTTCCCTCACATCTCTCACTCTCACACATCACACAACATCATGAGCTACAGCTGTAGCAGCTGCACAAACAATAACATCAGCAGCTACATTAACCACAGCAGCAACAACATATAACTTCAGCCACCAATATCAACACTTCAGCCCCCAATATCAACACTTCAGCCCCAATTCTGTATCAGCTGCAACAATATCATTCAAAACAACACCACCACACCACCACAACCATTCCCACAACACCAAAGCAACAACAACACCAGCCACAACCAAAACCACAGCATCAGTAACAAAACTGCTGTTAAAAACAGCAGCAGCAAGTAGCACAGCAACACCAACAGCTCAACAGTCCAGCAACAGCCCTTTTCTCCTCCTTCATCCTCTCTTCTCCTTCATCCTAGGACGCCCTTAAGATATAATCTTGCAACCCAACTCCTATCTTGTTAAGTTATAGTTGTTGAGCTGAAATTTAGTATTATTATGTAGATTAGTGCTAGTTTAGAAAAATTTGAGTGAGATTTGGCCAAGTGTTGGTTTTGAATGTTAGTATAGCCTTATTAGGTGTAGTTGAGACCAATTTAACCAAGATTACCCCAGATTTCCAGTTAGTTACTTGAAAGTTTCGACTTGGTGTATTTTAGCGATTTTGTCGATTTTGTGACCTTTCTGGTATCTGCTACAACCCGAGACCTCTTAAAATAATATTGACTTGGCAGTGAGATATGCAGGCAGATAGAAACCAACACACTAAACCCTAGCCCCCACCTCAAGTCCCCGGCCGCAGATAAATTCCCCCTGGCCGCAATTTGCGGCCAGAGCAGGGGAAAACCCCCTCGTTTTTGGTGCACGGATCTTTTACCTGTAAACTTGACCTTGGGTATGTCTAGTTTTGTCTGGTTCCAACCAGGGTAGAATCTGGGTTGATTTTCTTGAGTTGGCGCATGATTTACGACTTGTTTTTCGTATGGATTTCGGTATTCGATGATTCGTTTCTGTCAGGTGGCGTTTGAACGCCAACGGCAGAGGGTTATTGGCTGTGTTTGCACGCGAGGCTATAGGTTTTTACCTATTGGCGTAACGTACACCGTTTTGGTTTCCGACATGGTTTTCATGTGTTTTAGCGTGTGATATCCTTGTAGGTACCCCATATGGCGTCGAGGCATTGGAGATGCAAATGGCGACATCGGCACCGGCACACATAAAGAAAGATGAGTAGATTTATATCTACGGGGAGAAGTCGGGTGGATGGCGTATAGCACCCCCGCAATTCGTCATGATGTATACGGATGCGTATATACACATATAATTATCTTATGTTGTTTTGGGATTAATGATGATGTTTAGGATGGATAATTGGTGTGTTGGATTGGTGAAAGGTTACGAAACCCTACTACACATACATACACACACATACATATTTGCATACAACCTTATTTCATATGTACATAAACGGGATTCTATATGGTTATGTGTTCACGTGGGTATGAGACTATGTGTTCACATACGGATTTGAGGATGATACTTGAGTTTGAAATGAGTCGATGAGAGTTGATATGAGATTATGATATCGGTGATTGGCAAGATTCGTACTTGATATACGTCCTGATATGATAGCGGGTCTTGGATGACGATGCCATGTGCATAGTGATATATATATGTAAAATGATCGACATGTGATTATGTTACGAGATATGATTTGATATGATATGACAAGATAATTATGATAGGCCGCATTCAGCGTTGTTTACTCCTTGTGATGATATGTGATGATGATATCAATTTATACGAGACTGTCGATCAGTAGTCAGATCATAATTATAGTGATGATATTAGCTTTGTACTAGACATAGGTCAGTACCCGGATTATGATCTTTGATAAAGAGAATACCCGATGAGTGATATGACGAATGTGATATTGACCCGTACCCAGATTTGGGGATGTCGTATTACGGATTTACATACGAGCTATAATTTGATGTTTGATCCGCACTCTTGTCTTGGGAATAACCGATTATAAAGATATGGTATCGGATGTGATATTATCGAGGCGGGATCACCGACTATATATATATATATATGTATCGACTCAGAGGTTAGGCGGTTTCCCTTACCTACTGTTAGCTTTAGCTCAGCCTTATAGTGGTGTAATTATATGACTCTTATGACATTAGATGCAGTTCAGCCATCATTGTATTAGTATTCAGCTACCGCACTTTATTATTGTTGCTCTGCACCGCATACTGTTGTGATTCATATTCCATTATTGATATCCTGCTGTTAGGACACCAGCACCATTACCGATGATGCGTATGTACCACGTACACTTATTTGCCGGCTCACACACATCTTCATCGGTAATTGCCATGTCACGAACACTTAGAAAATATTATTGCTTGACTTAGCTTGTTAGCTAGTAGTGACATGATATTAGTATGCTTGCCTTATATGCCAGCTTGACATTGTAGTTATTACTTGTCACTTCATGCATATTGTTATTCATTATATGCTCCATTCATGGATTCTCATGCTTATATTCATGATTTCACATGCTATTGACGATTTGGATTCGGGTTTCCATGAGATTTTCTGGATTTGGGGGAAAACCGCAAAACATATATATAAACTTTTTTCTCTTTTTAATAAAAATTCTGTTTTCCCATGATGTATGAGTCGTCCACCACGAGTTTTGCTGATGGATTTCGAGACCCGATTCGAGGAGGCGGATGAACCGTTTCGGGTACATGGTGGGCCCGGTGCGGTACCCCGGGGTAAGAAGATCGCAGGAGATGGCATTGAGCCTGGCAGGGGAGCACGACCGACCGGTGATATTACCCGACGCGTCGGATATCCGGAGGATACCGTCGTGGTCATGAGATGGATGGTAGGGGCCGGTTTGGACTGACGGCGCCCTAGATATTGTGATTGAGATATTGAGATTCTGAGATATTGGGATACAGAGATTGTGATACAGAGATATCGAGATATTGAGATTTATGTTTTGTGCCGATGCTAGGCACTGTTTTATGCTGATTTCATATATGATACCTCATTTTAAAAATACAGAAATCTCATAAATTTATGAAAGCAGTTTTCTTCTATACATGCATTCTGTTTCATGCATTCATACATCATCCATATGATACATAGCTACTTGAGGCACTGACACTGGCACATGGGATTACACTTGGGTTAGATATTTATCCTAGCCATGGTTTTAGATTACTGGTTATATATTTGAGGATTATATATTATGATCGTATGACCTAGGATTGCGTCATACATGCGATTTTCTGTTCGCAGACCTTTTTTTACTCACGAGTTAGCAACTCACCCCCGTTGTGCCCCAGTTTCTTGCAGGTGTTGCCGTACGGGTTTCATTACGGCTTTGCGGGCACAGCTTCTTTCCAGTGACTTGCTAGTAGGTGGGTTATTTGTACCGTACCCATCATTATACATTGTATATTATATTTCAGTTGTATCTAGAAGTTCCATCAACCAAACATGTACTTATTTGAGATAGAGACCAGTGATGTTTATTCTTTCGACCTTAAAGTCGCACGTTATATTTCTGTGGATTTCATCCTGTTGAGTTTCCTTCTCTGTTGTGATCCTCGCCTTTAGGCGTTGTATATTATGTTGCAAACTGATTGATTTAAAATGGTTTTTCCTATACTCTACTACTTTTCTTGGTTTGGATTTCTGGGCTCGGCTTACTTAGAGCACGTACGCCTTGAGACGTTCGTAGCCTAAGTGTCAGTCATGTTCCGTACTTTCGGGTCGTGACAAAGTTGGTATCAGAGCGTTAGGTTTTACCTTCGGAGCGTAGGATGACCCTTGGTTGATGGAATAGGTGACTAAAGTAGAGTGACGTACCGTGGGTATGTTCCGCGGTATATTTACGACACGCCACTCCACTTTAGAAGCCTTAGGATGTACATTTCTTTGTTCAGTATCATATTCATTCCTGATCTAGCCTCATCGGTACCAGTTATGGTTTTGCTGCCATGATTACGGGCAGGGAGAGCTACGGCTAGAGTTGCGATCATCACGAGCTTGTTACGAACGAGGACTGACCATGGCATGATTCCGGCGACACACGATTGTAGAGATGTGTCTTTTGATTATGTTTACGCCACGAGCGTTGGATGGATCGCTGTGTGAGATTACTCGGACGTGCAGATCAGCACCAGAGGGTTGAGCCACTGACGGAGGCCAGCCAGACTTTGATGACCGTGGAAGTGTTGCTTACTCATGATGATTGAGGCACTGTTCGGCGTGCAGACGAGTGAACCAGTTATTGCTGTGAACGAAGAGATATTGCCCCAGATGTTGGAGCTATTGCGGTACGAGTGGTACTAAGGGATGATAGAAGGTCGCTAGTCACCAAGGATGAATGACTAGGACATGTGGATCGTTCGCTACCCCGATCCGAGGTCAATAGATAAATTGATTCCAGCTAGAGACGACTTCACGTGGAGACGTTGAGAGTCGACAGAGACGATCGAATGTCAGCAACCTTTTATTCCAAGTTTAAAGTATTCGGAAAGACATGCAGGCAATTCTATGGTCCATCTAGAAGAATGAAACCCTAACCCGACTTAATGACCGTGTGAAAGCCTTGGAACCTTAGGGTTTGCGGCAGTTCTGCGGCGCCATTAGTGAGACTTGGGTTTGCCCTTCTACGGCTGGACCACCGATGCTGTGGTATGTACTCGATACTATTATACTGTACGCAAGATGTTGAGCTCTTGGGGGATTATGAAGTCTTGTCAAATCGATCGGATGGCTCGACTTAATTCGGATGCTAGGTGTTGAGATGCACTTCTTGGGAGACTCCAGATACGAGGATAGCCGTTGGAGCTCAGTCCATGCAGCTACGACGAGACGAGTCCGAAGCAGTCGACATTAGAAAAAAGTGGAGTAAGAGGTTCGTACAAGATCTGGATATGATGACGTTCCACTCCGCCGACACCAGAGATGCGATACGCATGCCGAGGCATTGTACTAGGATATACCTTCCAGAAGGAGTCACGATGAGCATGCAGCCGTTCCGGAACAAGAAGCAGATATAGTAAAGGATGAGGACTCCCGGACAATTGGCTGAGATGAGACTTGGAAAAGACCTTGAGCAGGATTCCTTCCAGGACACTGCTGCAATGATATTTGCACCCAGGATCAGATGTGTCACGTGCATTCAGAGAGCCAGAGGCCGACGCCAGTGACATACTGCTTCGCGAGTGGTCACGATGATTGACCAAGAGATGACCAGAGAAGTGCCAAAACAGAATCGTCCCCGTTAGCACACCTGACAGGGCCGATGAGCCGATGGATCGTGAGGTTGGTAATCCACAGAGAAGACTTGGACCCAGGAATGGTCATGTTACGCACACCGGCAGGCCAGAGTTCAGGATCGTCGACGAGACATGCTATGAGTAATCACGACAGTTGGCCAGAGATTCGTGGAGGATGCGCTTGGGCGGAACTATTCCGCCACACTTGTTTTTAGTATTGTTGGGCGATTTATTCGCATGATTTGATTTTGATGATTGAGTATTTACGATTTTCGCACAGTTGTTGCACTTGATATCGTTTTCGTGCCTTGGTTTCACATGTTTATGATTTCATGGGTTTTAGACAGTGGAGTTGATTTCGTGCATATGTACGCACACGATTTGGATTTTATGCATGTTTGGCACTTGATATTGGTTTCATGAATTCGTGCATGATGGATGCACCTGATTTGGATTTTCGCGCAGGCTGGACGCATGTTATGTGGTACGATTTTGGTGCACACCAGATGCACTAAATCGAGATTCTTCGTGCATGTCAGATGCACCTGTTTTTGCTGTCAGGCATACACGTTGCCCTTGACAGATGTTTCGTGCACACCCATTGCACCTTGATGTTGTTTCTGTGCGCATATATGGCACATTCATGGATTTTGATTTCCGTGCACACCAGACGCACGTAGATTCATATGCACATTTTGGGATTGATTTCTTATGGAGCAGTACATTTTTGTGAGGTTTCATCATTGTTTTCGTACTGAGCGGGACTAGTCAGATGACAGTACCTGAGTGTGTTTTGCATGCATTGATAGATTTCAAAGGGATTTCCAAAAGCGAGCTATAGTCTCAATATTTACCTACGTGTCAGATATGACATGAAACGTTTAAAACAGGGAACCCTTCTAAATTGTTTTCAAAACGGCGGATCGTGCATACTAAACAAAAAAATACATATGTATATGGCTATTTTCTTATAGAGACGTTCGCCACTGTGCAATGTTATGCGCATTATACATCGACTTTAAGGAATTTTGGCATGCATTTCCTTCATATATTTACATGTATAGTTCCGATTTCTAGCATATCGGTTTTGCCTTGGATTTGGCATTCGTGTTTTCACCTTGACTCCGATGATTGCGAGATGCTTGACGGAGTTTTGTTTTCGAGTTATCTGCTCGTTACGCATGCGCATGTATTGCGCTACGATGCGTTTTATGTATTGATGATTTCGGAGCCCCGTTGACTTGGACATTTTATTGAAATGTTTTAGAATTTGGGGTTTAAATTTAAATTCGGGGACCGAATTTCTTTAAGGGGGAAAGATTGTAACATTTCAAAAAAGATAAAATATTATTTTTGGGAATTTTTATAATTTAATATTATTCTATTGAATATTTTAATATTTCGGTATAATTAAATACCGATAAATGGGGAAAATTCTAAAATGGAGTTTTGGTAAAAGTTCACCAAAATGGCTTTTAAATATTTTATCTGGTTTTATAGATATTTTATCGGAATTTTATCTGGACTGCACACACTTGTGTATGTTAACTTGGGTTAAGTCTAGGGTTACCGTGTTTAGATGACCATGGTGGGTTTAAACCAATTGGTTAGGTTAGTAGGGTTATTTAAGGGTTGCTAGCTTTGTTTAAAGGTGATTAGGGTTAGAGTTGACCTTGTGTAGGAGAGAGAGTGAGCCATGATGGCTTGTGTGTGTGCTAACTTTTATTAAGAGAGAGAGAGAGATGTGGCTAGGGTGTGCTATGATCCATCTCATTCTTCAATATCCCTTGTGCTCTTTCACACCTTCTTCTCACTCATATCACTCCCTCTCATGGATCACATCTTCCCTCACATCTCTCACTCTCACACATCACACAACATCATGAGCTACAGCTGTAGCAGCTGCACAAACAATAACATCAGCAGCTACATTAACCACAGCAGCAACAACACACAACTTCAGCCCCCAATATCAACACTTCAGCCCCGAAAATCAACACTTCAGCCCCAATTCTGCATCAGCTGCAAAAATATCATTCAAAACAACAACAACACACCACCACAGCCATTCCCACAACACCAAAGCAACAACAATACCAGCCACAACCAAAACCACAGCATCAGTAACAAAACTGCAGTTAAAAACAGCATCAGCAGCAACAAGTAGCACAGCAACACTAACAGCTCAACAGTCCAGCAACAGCCCTTTTCTCCTCCTTCATCCTCTCTTCTCCTTCATCCTAGGACCCCCTTGAGGTATAATCTTGCAACCCAACTCCTATCTTGTTAAGTTATAGTTGTTGAGCTGAAATTTAGTATTATTATGTAGATTAGTGCTAGTTTAGAAAAATTTGAGTGAGATTTGACCAAGTGTTGGTTTTGAATATTAGTATAGCCTTATTAGGTGTAGTTGAGACCGGTTTAACCAAGATTACCCCATATTTCCAGTCAGTTACCTGAAAGTTTCAACTTGGCGTATTTTAGCGATTTTGTCGATTTTTTGGTGCACGGCTCTTTTACCTGTAAACTTGACCCTGGGTATGTCTAGTTTTGTCTGGTTCCAACCAGGGTAGAATCTGGGTTGATTTTCTTCAGTTGGCGCATGATTTACGACTTGTTTTTCGTATGGATTTCGGTATTCGATGATTCGTTTCTGTCGGGTGGCGTTTGAACGCCAACGGCAGAGGGTTATTGGCTTTGTTTGCACGCGAGGGTATAAGTTTTTACCTATTGGAGTAACGTGCACCGTTTTGGTTTCCGACATGGTTTTCATGTGTTTTAGCGTGTGATATCCTTGTAGGTACCCTACGTGGCGTCGAGACGTTGGAGATGCAAATGGCGACATCGGCACCGGCACACATAAAGAAAGGTGGGTAGATTTATATCTACGGGGAGAAGTCGGGTGGATGGCGTATAGCATCCCCGCAATTCGTCGTGATGTATACGGATGCGTATACACACATATAATTATCTTATGTTGTTTTGGGATTAATGATGATGTTTAGGATGGATAATTGGTGTGTTGGATTAGTGAAAGGTTACGAAACCCTAGGGTAGTGGGTGCACTACACATACATACACACACATACATATTTGCATACAACCTTATTTCATATTTACATATACGGGATTCTATATGGTTATGTATTCACGTGGGTATGGGACTATGTGTTCACATACGGATTTGAGGATGATACTTGGGTTTGAGATGAGTCGATGAGAGTTGATCTGAGATTATGATATCGGTGATTGGCAGGATTCGTACCTGATATACGTCCTGATATGATGACGGGTCTTGGATGACGATGCCATGTGCATAGTGATATATATATGTAAAATGATCGATATGTGATTATGTTACGAGATATGATTTGATATGATATGACAAGATAATTATGATAGGCCGCATTCGGCGATGTTTACTCCTTGTGATGATATGTGATGATGATATCGATTTATACGAGACTGTCGATCAGTAGTCAGATCATAATTATAGTGATGATATTAGTTTTGTACTAGACGTAGGTCAGTACCCGGATTATGATCTTTGATAGAGAGAATACCCGATAAGTGATATGACGAATGTGATATTGACCCGTACCCAGATTTAGGGATGCCGTACGACGGATTTACGTACGAGCTATAATTTGATGTTTGATCCGCACTCTTGTCTTGAGAATAACCGATTATAGAGATATGGTATCGGATGTGATATTATCGAGGCGGGATCACCGACTATATATATATATATATATATATATATATATATGTATCGACTCAGAGGTTAGGCGGTTTTCCTTACCTACTGTTAGCTTTAGCTCAGCCTTATAGTGGTGTAGCTATATGACTCTTATGACATTAGATGTAGTTCAGCCATCATTGTGTTAGTATTCAGCTCCCGCACTTTATTATTGTTGCTCTGCACCGCATACTGTTGTGATTCATATTCCATTATTTATATCCTGCTGTTAGGACACCAGCACCATTACCGATGATGCATATGTACCACGTACACTTATTTGCCGGCTCACACACATCTTCATCGGTTACTGCTATGTCACGAACACTTAGAAAATATTATTGCTTGACTTAGCTTGTTAGCTAGTAGTGACATGATATTAGTATGCTTGCCTTATATGCCAGCTTGACATTGTAGTTATTAATTGTCACTTCATGCATACTGTTATTCATTATATGCTGCATTCATGGATTCTCATGCTTATTTTCATGATTTCGTATGCTATTGACGATTTGGATTCGGGTTTCCATGAGATTTTCTGGATTTGGGGGAAAACCGCAAAACAAATATATAAACTGCCTTCTCTTTTTAATAAAAATGCGGTTTTCCCATGATGTATGAGTCGTCCACCACGAGTTTTGCTGATGGATTTCGAGACCCGATTCGAGGAGGCGGATGAACCGTTTCGGGTATATGGTGGGCCCGGTGCGGTACCCCGGGGCAAGAAGATCGCAGGAGATGGCATTGAGCCTGGCAGGGGAGCACGACCGACCGATGATATTACCCGACGCGTCGGATATTCGGAGGATACCGTCGTGGTCATGAGATGGATGGTAGGGGTCGGTCTGGACTGACGACGCCCTAGATATTGTGATTGAGACATTGAGATTCTGAGATATTGGGGTACAGAGATTGTGATTCAGAGATATCGAGATATTGAGATTTATGTTTTGTGCCGATGCTAGGCACTGTTTTATGCTGATTTCATATATGATACCTCATTTTAAAAATACAGAAATCTCATAAATTTATGAAAGCAGTTTTCTTCTATACATGCATTCTGTTTCATGCATTCATACATCATCCATATGATACATAGCTACTTGAGGCACTGACACGGGCGCATGGGATTTCACTTGGGTTAGATATTTACCCTAGCCATGGTTTTAGATTACTGGTTATATATTTGAGGATTATATATTATGATCGTATGACCTAGGATTACGTCTTACATGCGATTTTCTGTTCGTAGATCTTTTTCTACTCACGAGTTGGCAATGAACCCCGTTGTGTCCCGGTTTCTTGCAGGTGTTGCCATACGGGTTTCATTACGGCTTTGCGGGCACAGCTTCTTTCCGGTGACTTGCTAGTAGGTGGGTTATTTGTACCGTACCCATCATTATATATTGTATATTATATTTCAGTTGTATCTAGAAGTTCCATCAACCAAACATGTACTTATTTGAGATAGAGACCAGTGATGTTTATTCTTTCGACCTTAGAGTCGCACGTTATATTTCTGTGGATTTCATGCTGTTGAGTTTCCTTCTCTGTTGTGATCCTCACCTTTAGGCGTTGTATATTATGTTGCAAACTGATTGATTTAAAATGGTTTTTCCTACACTCTACTACTTTTCTTGGTTTGGATTTCTGGGCTCGGCTTACTTAGAGCACGTACGCCTTGAGACGTTCGTAGCCTACGTGCCAGTCATGTTCTGTACTTTCGGGTCGTGACAGATGCTCAGCGAGGGAGTCGGTGATGGCCTGGCCTTTCACTGTCTTAAGAGGCCGATAAGTTATCGAGAACTCCATCAAGAGCAGGGCCCATTTAGCGAGCCGCCCCGTTAATATGGTCTTCGACATCAAATATTTGAGAGGATCCAACTTTGATATGAGATAGACCTCATGTGCCAACGCATAGTGTCTGAGCTTCGTTATCGCGAATATCAACGCCATGCAGTGTTTTTCAATGGGGGAGTAATTGCTTTCTGCCTCCAGTAGAACTCGACTTAAATATTAGAGGGCTCTCTCCTTCCCTTGATCTTTCTCTTATGCCCACAGTGCGCCTAAAGAACCTTCGAGGGCTGTTGTGTACAGGACGGGAGGTTTTCCTTTAACGGGAGCGGCCAGTACTGGCGGATTCTGCAGGTATTGCTTGATTTCGTCCAGTGCGCTTTGGCATTTGTGATCCCAGACGAAAGGAGTCCCTTTCTTCATTAGGAGACTGTAAGGGCGGCACTTGCCGGAGAGATTGGTTATGAACCGTCGAATATACGCGAGCTTTCCTTGGAGAGACCGCAGTTGCTTAAGAGTCTTTGGCGGGGGCATCTCTATGATCGCCTTGATCTTCGACGGGTCTATCTCGATGCCACGATGTCGTACGATGAATACTAGGAATTTTCCCGAGGAAACTCTGAACGCGCATTTGAAAGGGTTCATCTTCAAGTTGTATTTCTGAAGGCGCTGAAACACGATCTTCAGATGTTCTAAATATTCCTCGTATGATTTGCTTTTAACCACGAGGTCGTAGATATAGCATTCGACGATTTCATGTATAAGGTCATCGAAAATCTTCGTCATGGCCCTCTGATAGGTGGCACCGGCGTTCTTTAGACCAAAAGGCATCACCTTGTAGCAGAATATGCCTAAAGGGGTTCGGAAAGCGGTATACTTCTGGTCTTCGGGATGCATCTTTATCTGATTGTATCCTGATGAGCCGTCCATGAAGGAGAAAACTTCGTGAGTGGACGTATTATCTATTATCAGCTCGGTGACCGATACTGAGAAGTCGACCTTCGGGCAGGCTTTATTGAGATCCCGAAAGTCCACACATATATGCACCGTCCCATTTTTCTTCATCACTGGGACGATGTTGGCGATCCAGTCAGGATACTGAACTTCTTGGATAAAGCCGAAGTCGATTAGCTTCTTGACCTCAGCGTTGATGTTCATTTCAAGCTCCAGCCATATTCTTCTCGGTGCTTGTTTGATCGGCTTGACTTCCGGGGATATAGCCAATTTATGTACAGCAATCTCTGGATCTAGTCCTGGCATCTCGGAATAGTTCCATGCGAAGCAATCTTTGTGCTGCATGAGCACGTCCTTTAGCGTAGCCACCCTTTCTTCAGACAGCAGCTTACTGATGAATGTCGGCCGCGGGTCACTTGCCGTCCCCAAATCAATTTTCTTGAGGTTATCTGCAGTAGTATGTATTCCATCTTCCAGCTTTTTTTGCGCCGATGGAAACTCTGAGATTATCTCGTCATCATCGTTTTCGAAGCACCAGGGGAGGTCATCCATATTCTCGGGTTCTTCTTCTGACAGCGTTATCATATGACAGGTACGGGATCGCTTCCAAGACCGACGTTGATCCGGCCCTGCTTTCGTGGCTTTCGGTTCATGCTGCTGCGGCGGGGTTACCCTCCAACTGCTGGATAGAGCGAACCTGCCGAGTTGATATTGGTCTTCAACCCAGTTCTTGAAGGTGAAGCAGTCTTCGAGGGGATGCTCTATTGCTTGGTGATAAGAGCAATAGTCTGGGTGAGAGACCTTGTCTGCTTGCTCGGGATGCTTGGACTCCGGGAGTGTCATCATCCGATGTTTCATGATAAGATCGAATATCTTCTTTGTCTTTTCCTGAGGAAAAGAATATTCTCGACCCATCTTCTTTATAAGAGACGAATCTTGGTTGCTCGATTCTCGATCGCGTGGCTTCTTGGACCCGCTTTGTCGTTGTCGAACGCTTTTTCCATTCTTTGGTTTATTTTTGCCCCTGTGCCGGGTCTTCTTTGTGACGGGTTGGCGACGAAGGGCATCATCATTCTCCGCGGCCTGCTGGAGGAGGCGCTGCGTTCTGGCTTTCTCATAGATGGCCATTTCACGATTATGATCGTCTCGAACCTTTTGACCCGCTTCCCTCATAAGATTGTCCATTTGTTCTTCGAACGACGGGCTTGGCATTTTCACGACGGGAGCTCGTTTTGGTTCAGGATTAACATCTTCCTATAGAGCATCTCCTTCTTCATCAAAGTCATGTATGACGTAGCAGCCGCGGAATCACTCTCGTTTCATGGATTGGACATATCCAAGCCTGGTCGTTTCAATTCTCCCGTTGGGCAACTTTCGTTGAGTTCCGGGGACGTTCCAGATCCTGTTATAGGACTGTGCTTGTCGAGCAGTTTTCTTAATGGGTACACCTTGGCGTCTCAAGAGCCTCTTCAATCCTTCTGTGTAGTATCTGGGCAGTCGGATGGGCTGAAGTCTGTCAAGTATCGAGTCAGCACCATGCCAGACTTCTTTTTCCACTCTGGTCTCCGTTGATCGGTAAAAGAGGATCGCCTTTTCATCTCTTCGCTTGGGAGGGACGTAGAATGTCTGCAGTTTTTGCACACTATAGGTATCAAGTGCGTCAAGCTCTTTGTAATGCTCTTGCGGAACCATGGCAATTTGCAAACTCCGCTCATCACTAGCGAGGGCTTGCATTGATGGTCGAGCGGAAAATACAGCGTTGACCTCATCTTTGTTAGTTATATGTAAGCCCTAGAGGCCATTACTATACATGAGATGTATATTGTAGTGGATGCTTGGACGTATATAGGGAGGACTTTCTTGCTCGACATGATAGTATGCTATCTGGTTACTCTTTACCTTAACGTGTATACTGATTGTCTCTCTGTTACATGTTGGTAAAGCCCTTAGGATGTGTACATGACTACCTGGACTATGATGCGGATCATACTAGTGGGGACATGGTAGTCCATAAGTACATCCTTCACGGTCCCTAGTCGTGGGTGTATCGAGACGGGGCATCGATATACCAGAGTAGACTAGCGTATACCTTCTCAACCCATACAGATGGGCGATGGATGATCCCATATCCATTGATGTTTGACATCATAGATGATATACGGGTGCTCAGTGGAGACTGGGTACACTAGACGGACTCGCCGAGAACTCCCAGATGGTATTATACCTTACGTCAGATGGCAGTTCTCTGGTGACACTAGTGCAGGTTAGTCTGTAGACCCGAGATCGTCATAGAGTCTTGTGTGATTCCCACTGTGCTTTGATTTCCACCTTACCATGTCCAAGAGGGCGGTTTTTGGGTGCAGTCCCGAATCACATGGAGGCAATGAGCGATAGGAGGGGTTTCGTCTCTCCCGGTATTGGGGGTTGATGTTGCGCTATACTCGATTGGCCGTAACAGGGAAGTCCCTGGCCTGGGCTGGTTTAGAGATTTACTGGTAAGTGTTACCAGTAGTTTCTCGACCCGTTATGAGACTCATATCGGCATGACTTATCGGTTATTGGGGTCTAACGTTTACCACCCCTAGACTTGATATGCGACATATCAGACGAGGAGACAGGACTGTACGGTAGTGTCACTGTCAGGCTTTTGCAGGAGTTGGAGCGGGCTTGCTTGCTGATCTTCTGATCGCTCAATACCCGGGTAGTCGTTACGTCCAGCTAGTACTGCTGACGGCTTATGGGTGCTTGATTTGATCATCACCTACTGCCGGCGTATTGACGAGTCTTTAGAGTCCTACATAGAGGTTTTACTGGCTCAGGCGAAACGAAATAGGAGCGCATATGTGATATGTGCGGGACCGAGAATAATGCGTGTATGTGATACCGTATACTATTCTCGTGATGTTTGTATCGATCGGTTGTATGCGATATAACCTAGTTATCGAATCAAGGGTTGATTCGATAAATCGATACATTGTATGTTGGTCGGTTATATATAATATAACCGGATTATTAAGTCAAGTGTTGATTTAATAATTTAGTGTATAATTGTATATGTGATATACTAATTTACATTAACTAACATTGGTTCACTTAAGCATTGATTTTTTCTCACTTGTGCACAACTTGATATATATATGTGTGATATATATATTTATTTGTGTTTACTATTTGTATCATGGTTGTTGATACACGTTATATGGGTGTATAAGACTTATACCATACTAATTATATTTGTTAGGTTTTTATATTTAAAGTAATTCTAAAACAAATGGATAATGAGCACAAATGCATGAAGCTTCATGAAGCTTATCTTTGCATTTGACTTAGTCCACTTGTTTTGTTTTACTTAAGATATTAGTTAACCTAACCACTATGATTACCCATGGTAAAGTCTCTACATGAGTTAAGTATATGATACTCACTCACCATGGTTAGCTCATTCTCTCTCTTGATCATTTTCATTCTCATTTTTGAGCTCATCTTCTTCCTCCTTCATTTTCATGCTAGGGTTTGAAAAAGAGAGAGAACCAAAGTGAGAAATCAAATTCTAAAGTGTACCCATTTCCTATTTCACCATCCTCTACTAGACTAGCACTTTAGTTTAGGGTGTTTGCTTCACTAATTCTTTGGTTAGTGAAGTAGAACCTTGAGTCCGTATTCCCTCGACGTAGATCATCTTCGGCCTTGAGGACTTCAAGCAATACCGTTGAAACTTTCTCATGGAGCCGTCCGAGAGTCCGGGAGCACGTGATCGCAGCGAAGGGACTACAACAAGGAGCTTTAGAAGTGAAGGACCGATCTACAAAGGTTGTATTTCGTATTCACTTAGTGTAAATGTGATTTACTTGCATGTGTTCGCTTAATCTCTAGTTAACGATCTTGTTTAGAGTTATTCGGCACGGCTAAATTTTTAATCTGGCATGGTTGATGCCTTATAGAACCTCATTAGTGTGCCTAGTAACCCTACAATCTTCCGAGTCGCCGCCGAAGATCAACATAGCGGTGGATGGTCCGGGCTTGTTGCACTAGGGCGGCCCTGAATAAACTATTTCTTCTTCCTCCTCGGTATCACTCCCAAAGACCGGAATAGTGGTGATAGCTTTGTTCTTGTCCTCCGGTTTGCGACATCTTTCTATGTCTTCAAAATCTGGTAAGAAGTATTTTGCATCTTCGTACTTTCGGAATTCATTCACGGAGAATGGGTTCAACTCCCCCGTCACAGTGTACTCAAGACCATCTTTGAAGTACTTCATACACTGATGTTGAAGTACTTCACCCACTAATGTTGTACTCGTGTAACCAAGGCCTGCCGAGCAAAGCATTGTAGCATGTCTTGGCGTCAATGACATGAAACTTGATGTCCGTGACAAGCAGCCCAAAGAGTAGTGTCAATATTACAGACCCAAGCGTCCGTGATGACTGGGAGTCAAACCCGGAGATGGTGATTTTATCACGAGCGAGGTGCTGAACGCTCATGCAGATTTCCTTCAACACTCTCACGTTGAGCAGATTGACGGAGGACCCATTGTCAACCAAGATTTTGCCTATCTTGATATCATGATGGTATCCGGAGACATAAAGGGGACGGTTATGCTCACACGTCCCGAGGAGGAGATCTTCATCGCTGAAGGTGATATCGGCTGTGTGCACTTCTTCCAGCTCGTCCTTCATCTTTTCTTCGGCGAGGAAAGCTTGGAATTGCTCGGGCTCATGCAGTGCCTTGATCAAAGAATCTCTTGCTTCTTTTGATAACAAGAGGGCATCGAGAATGCTTAGCTGTGAAGGCAGCTTCCTCAAGTGTGCCAGAACGTTGTAATCCACCTTGTTTTTCTTTGGTGGGTCCTTGGCTGTCAGTTCTTTAACGACTTGGTCATCTAGGGCGATATCCTCAGGGACCTTTTCTTTCTCCTTATCTTTTCTATTCGACCCACTGTTCCTGGGCTCGAGATTCTTTTCGGGCAGCGTACGATTGCGCAGCTGAATATTCTCGTAGCTCTTCGGTTCTTCCTCTTTTCCCGAGGTGGATTCTTTAAAGAGAGGGCCAAGAGTAATTTCTTCGTCAGAGTCGCTCCCGAAGGTGAGAACTTGCGATCCCTCGGCGTTGACCATGTGACATTTGCCGGCGGTTCTCTTACGCTCCTCGGTAGTATTTCTTTGCTCCCGATAAGCTCTGCGCTTCATCAACTTGAAATGTTGCCGGTGAGCAACATATCCCTACCACCAGTTTTTAAAGGCTATGCACTCTTCAGTATAGTGAGCAATCCTTCGATGATATAGACAGTAGTTAGGATGTATATCCGCTTCATCAGGAGTGTTTCCTTCGAAGGGTGGCCGCTTCATCCCCATCGATATGGCTTTGGCGAACCTTTTCCTCATCTTGAACCTGCTTTTATTTGCGGCGGATGTGCTTTGATCTGGTGGGAGTGTTTCGACCCTTTCGTCCAGTCGCCGGCGTTTGGCTTTTTCAAATATGGCCATCTCGCATTCCCGATCAGCTTTGCTTTTAAGAAGAGCTTCGTCCAGGAATGCATCAATCATTTCGTCTGATGGCCCTAGAAGTTCCGGCTCAGGATCTGCCCCCAGTTTCTCTATGTAAGGAGCTTCTTCATCGTCTATCGAAGAGTGAGAGATCACATAGCAACTTGCCACATAATCTTCAGATTCATCCGATGAGTCTTCTCCATTGTCATCATCTCCGTCCTCAAGGACGTGGCTGAGAAATTCTTGGAGTGTGACTGGAGTCCACGCTTTTTGATTATATTCTTCCAGCGCGTCAGTCTGTTTTTGCAGGTCCGTGCGCTTGTCACCAGGCTTCACGGGCTTTTTGGTCTTCTTCTTCTTCTTCGAAGACTTTGACGGCTGGGTGTGAGCGCTTTGACTATCACCACCAATCTTTGGGGTTGGGCGCGGTTTCAGCATTCCCTCGATGATCTCGGGTTCCAGCGGACTTTTCCATTTGATCGCCGGGCGTGCTTGGAGATATTTCAACATTCTTTTCGTCTTGGCTGAAAGAGAAACCTCCCATGGAGCTTCTTCTATGAAAGAGCATGATGCCCCCGGTGTGTCCGTCTTCTTAAGAGCGTATGGCTGTGGTGGGTTCACCTTCCAATTCTCGGACAGGGCAAATTTGCCCTGTTGGTATTGATCTTCAATCCAGCCTTTAAAGACGAAGCAATTTTCAATTGGATGGCTTACCGTTTGATGGTAGGGGCAATAATTCGGACTATTAGCTTCACCGGGTTGCAACGGTCGTTTTGGATTCAGCAAACTAATGAGCCTGTTGCGCACCGCTAGTTCGAACAATCTCTTCGTTTTGTCCCGGGGGAACGAATAAGGGTGCTTCATCTTCTCATTATAGTATCGCCGTCTTTCGTTTAGGTGATCCATTAATTTTGTACCACTGGGCTGCTGTTGAGTATTGGCGACGAAGGTCGCTTTCCCTTTCCCTTTTTCATTCCAAGGCTCCGGCTTCGAAGAGGAAGGCCTATGGCCCATCTGGTCCATTTGAGCTAGTTTGTCAATCAGGGCCTGGAACGTGGTTGGCTTAAAAAACATCATAAATTGTGAGATGATCGCTTGAGGGTCAAGAGCGCCCACAAACATGCCCACTGCCGGCGCTTCTTTGATGCGCTGCTCACATTTTGACCACAAATTCCGCCATCGTATTCCGTTTTGTACCCACGTTTCACCTGGCTTCACCCTGGCATTGATCAATACCGTTATTGGGGTGCGTTCACTAGCACTCACGAAACGCTGGGTGAATAGTAGCTCCATTTCTGCAAAAGTCTTGACGGAGTCGTCTGGAAGTTCAGAATACCACTCGAATGCCATCTCCGACAAGCTACCAACAAACTGGCGAAGCAGAAGTTTATCATCGCCCCCGGTGTTGCCGCACAAGGCTCTGAATTGAGCGACATGCTGATGCAGATTGCCTGTCCCTTTATATACATGGAATTTGGGGATCATGTATCCTGGCGGATACTTGATCTGATCGTACCATCCTGAATATGGTCGCCCGGTTTTAACAATTTGGCCGGCCGCTTCATTCACCTGGTGAGCTCGTATTTGCTGAGCAATGTAATCATCCAGAGCGGCCTTGGAGATGGTCTCCTCCTTGGCTGCTGAAAGAGCTAGAGGAGGGTTCGATGTCTCTCCTCTGTCATCTTTAATGATAATCGGGGGGTCTTCAGCTAGAGGTTCCGGCTGTAACATCATCCCAGCCATGTCTTGGAACAAAAGAGCCATTCATTTTATGTTGGCCGCCTGTTCCTCGGCCTCTTTTTCTTTCCTCTCGAGCATTCTTCGGAGGAAATCAGCATCAGTTTCTTGTTCTTGACGCTGCTCTGAGGCCTTCAGGTTTTCTTTCGGCCCAGTGAGTGCGGCCATTACAGTTAGCATCTCCTGAAGTTTTTGCTGCTGCTGCTCCTGAGCCTTTGTTATCGATCGAGTAAGCGGTCGATGACCTGTGGAACCACGACTTTCTACTTTTCCGGAAGCCATATAAATGGTATGTGTTACTATGCCCTCAGACTTGGAGCGTTTAGACTCAGCGTCTTTGCGGTTTGCCGCGGTCACAAGGGCTTTCTCCGGCCTCCTTCTCTTGTGAGCGGTTGATGTTGAGGGAGCCGTTGCAGCGGGTACCCAGACGGATGACATCTTCTATAGTACTACAGGATGGCTCTTTTCTTGTTGAGCTTTAAGCTTCTTTGTCCGGCGAGAGTAGTCCTGGTTAATCACCGATTCCTAGACCTGTCGCCAGACTTCGTAAATCTTGGAAGAAAGCCGCTGAGAGGGCTGCTCTGGATTCTTTTCTGTAGTAATCTCCCTAGGTGGAGGAGATCTTTTCAGCGTGGCAGTTGGAGCATTCTTGCGAACCCTCCTAAGCTGTTCGAAATTGTTCCCAGTTGGAATAGCAGCATTGATTTCCACCATGGGAGCTGGTGGAGTTAGTCCAGACGGGGAGCTTCCCCCAGCCTTCCTTACTCGGTGCCAGTGGCGACGGCAAGCATGTCATGTGGATGGGATTGTCTTAGCTGTAGGGGTGACTTCATCATGCCTCCTGTTTTGGCGAAGAGTTGTCTCCGGCGTCAGCCTCTTGAAGACCGATGTCCGTTGAACAGCAATGTCCAATTTGTCAAAAACAGACCTCTGGGCAGGGAAAGCAGCTTTGAGGACTTCGCCTGGAGCGGGAGCCGGAACGACCAGCCTTGTGAAGACTGACTTCTTGGCAGAAGAAGCATCTCAGATAATTTCGTCCGCTTGAGCCGGGATGGCTATCCGTTTTGGGATGGCTGCTTCGGGTATCGCGGGCTTGTTGACATTCTGGCCCAGTCTGTTGAAAACTGAGACATTGGATTTGGGCGACCCGTTGAGAGGGGCCGCGGCAGTGGTAGGTCGATCAAAGACCGACTTCTTTGGGGCTTCTTACGATAATAGCGGGGCATTGAAGCTCACCGGTGGGATCATGGTCCCAAAGAATAGCCCAGTGGTGGCCTGAGTTATTTGCTCCACTGGCATCCTGAACAGGGATGCCACTTATATGGCAGATACAAAGATACTTTTGCTCATTGCTACCGGGGCCGATGCAAATGATGGTCTTTATGTTTTGGCATATGCTGTAGTTGGAGGTGAAACCACTGAAAATTGGGAGTGGTTCATTACTTGCATTCATCTTTACATTCCATCCGTGCGGGGAAGGCACTTACCTTCATATCTGACCAGATGAAAGGGATTCCGACCGCACTACGAAGTTCATGGCCAGAACCTCATAGTCATCGTTATTGTATGCGACATATCAGAGCCAACTTTTCAATTGCTGGATTTAGAGGCAAAACCTTGTAGAGTTTGTTCTATCAAATTGCATGTGCACCAGATGACCTGACCTATACAGAGCTGAGAGAGGAACTTAAACGTATATGTCCAAGAGCAAATGCTTAGATTAAAAGTAGTCTACAAAATGAAGAAAAAAGATGGGTTCTTTTGAAAGATGGTGTTAGGCGATTTTGCATGATGACTACGAATGCTTCAGAAAGCTTTAACGGGGTCTTAAAAGGATCTCGATCTTTGCCTATTCAAGCCTTAGTAGGATGAACTTTTTACAGGGTGAACAAATACTTCTTTGCACGATGTCATGAGGGACAAGAGTGGACAAAAAAATTATGTCCTAAGTTCCAGCAATTAATATAAAAAAGGGCTACTGATGCTAGGCATGCTTGGATCGTGAGGTTCAGCCAGTCCGAATGGCAGGTGGCTGACAAAGATGGAAAAAATTACGGTGTAGTCATCGACGGTAGGAACTGCAGTTGTACGTGCCATATTCTTAAGTTGCAAAAGTTGCCTTGTTCACATGTAATTTCATTATGCACGCAAGCAGAGGGTGGGGGGAACATTGCACATCATGATCTTGTTTCGAAGTGGTATTTTGTTCCCAAATACAAAGCTGCTTATGCCCCGTTGTTCCATCCTGTACCCGATAACCGATATTGGGAGGCATACAACGGTCCAATGATATTACCGTCTATCGGTAGGAGACAAACAGGATGACCATATTCTACTCGTATCAAAAATGTTATGGATGTTTCACGAGAAGGACATAGGCAAAATAAATGCAGCATCTGCAATGATTATGGTCATAACAAGGCACGATGCAAAAATCCTCCAGCCCCATATCGCCATTGGTAATCTCTGCCTATATTTTGAAATACACACACATACACACATGCGTCCAAACACAAAAAAACAAGCATGCATCTACACACACATACACGCACACATACGTTCTTTGTTATACATGATCATTTTTTCAAAGATAATATAACTTAACTTTTTCATTGTGCAGATATACCTATGGATCCTGGACCTATAGATATGAGTGTTCTGTACTTGCAGACTAACCACAAGTCGGCCAACACCGCAGTAGTACATGTAAAACTTTGTAATTTTATTTTCTTTAATTACATATGTTATTTATTTGTTACTGATACAAGTCCTCTTTTTGTAATTAGTAGAGTGATCAAGTTATTACATGCGTTGACCACTCAGTCTAGAGCAGCCAGATCCCAGCTGGACATGCCCGTATGCAGGCTGAGCTGCAACGGACGGGCTTTCATTTTCTATCCAGTGTGCGACTTTATCGTGGAGGGTGCGGTTCTGTCATTCCTCTACAGCGAGCTGAGGATGGCTGCAATGATGGAGCAAAAGAGTTTTGAGGGCTGTTTGACGCTTCTTTTGGTATACAATACTTAAAAACGCTTTCTACTAATTTTTCATAATTAAATTGATATTCGATATAAAACATAATTTTATCATATTGTATTTCAGATATGGTCATAAACATATCTCTCTATTAGTCGCCCGACCATTACGATACAGTTCGCTTTAGATGGCCAAAGGCCATATGGATGCCAGTAAGTATTTGAAACTATACACATATTTCAAATTTCAAGTTTTTTCTTGAATATTAACTTATGTGTAATCTGTATGTAGGTGGAATGTGCCCAGGTCATGGGATGTGACACCGGATCGTTGCCTCTGTTTCTACCTCAATGAGTTCGATGTCATGGAGGAGGCAACAGTTACGTGAACACCATACACACATGACCTGATGGACACTCTACATCCATTATGTTCGGCAGGCGCCGGCTTCTGGAATGCGCGAACGCCGATCGTCTGCAACGATATTATTCAAATGCATGTGCCATACCGAGTGCTCCGCCGGTTCAGTTTGAGGCATCACATACCAGGCGCGGTGGTGGAGCTCTAGTTGAGGAGGCTGAGCTTGTAGAATATCAGATTTGGGTGGGTCGATAGTACGATCGGATACACCATATAATCGATGAGATACAGCCAGGTATACCGATAAGTCAGTACCTTTCTTGGTATTGGATGATTACCCGCAGATTCTTCATTATAGCCGCCCCTCCACCCACCTCATATACGCCTTAAGGACCAATAGAGAGAGATTTAGTAAGTTTATATCAAACCTTTTAAAACTAAAACTTTATTTTTATGAAATTCATTATTTTATTTACCATCAATATAGATCCATACCATTTACGCGTTGGAGGATACAGCTGATGAGGGTATTAGTGGCACCAGAGACTCAGCGAGCTGCTTTATGAACATCAAGTCCATGTTCCCCACCGAAAACGGAGACGCGACCGCGTAGGTCCGTCTTGCCTGAATTTCGTGGCAGATGCTAATTGGTGCTATCCGTCCACCTCTCCGAAGATGCCAAGTTGATTTATGATACCATGTATCGAAGGTTTAAACGGATGCGGCCAATGTAGCAGACTTCGTCAGATTCCCCCTCATTTGAGGGTTTTTGATCGTGGGGACGCTCTTCCCTGCAGGCGCAAGCCCCTGCAGTTAATTATGCTACCACATCCAGTACCCACTTTCTCCTTCTCCAGATGGTCACTTCGTGTCGTGGGTGTTTGTTTTGTTTTTGGTTGCCCGTGGATTGTATACGGAGACTAATTTATGTTGTCGCCCGTAGGGCGTGGATTAGTCCAAATCCGTATCTTCTTAGATTTGGGTTTGGGGGTTGGGTTTAAGGATATGTTAGTCTCATTTGGAACTAAGATCAACTTAAACGTTTGTTAAGGATACGTTAGTCTAATTTTAGACTAAGATCAACTTAACGGGATCGTTAGATCCAACAAAAGAGCATTTGGGCTCTATTGTTTAGTTTAGGGACTTTGCGGTCTATAATTAGTTTAAGGACATTACGGTCCATTACCAGTTTAAGGACATGGTGGTCCAATATTAGTTTAAGGACATCTCGGTCCAAGGTTAAGGACATCATAGTCCGTGAGTTTAAAGACCTCACAGTCAAGGTTAAGGACATCATAGTCCGTGAGCTTAAGGACCCCACAGTCCAGGTTAAGGATATCATAGTCCGTGAGTTTAAAGACCTCACAGTCAAGGTTAAGGACATCATAGTCCGTGAGTTTAAAGACCTCACAGTCAACGTTAAGGACATCATAGTCCATGAGTGTAAAGACCTCACAGTGAAGGTTAAGGACATCATAGTCCGTGAGTTTAAAGACCTCATAGTCAAGGTTAAGGACATCATAGTCCATGGGCTTAAGGACCCCACAGTCCATGAAATGTATGATTATCGGGACCCGTCACCTCTCTGAAGACGTTGAAGGATTATAACGAAAAATATCAGAGGAGTTCAGAGATGTACCCTTAAACCGATGTGGGTTGGTTGAAAGATCTGTAGTCCAATTTATGGCTAAGATCTGTTAACATATTTATGAGCATATGGGCTCAATTAATATGAGCTGAGGACTTATGGCCAATCTTGGGCTAAGTCCAATCAGGTTAAAATGTTTAATATTTTTTTTTTGCTGTTGAGCCTTTATTTGGGCTTAGCCCTTTTAACAATGCTGAGCATTGATTTATATCTTTATAATGTTTTGTCTTTTATTGAATGCTGAGCATTCATCATAACTCTGGACTTATTAAAGAACAATTTATATTTTGTCAGCGCAACACATGGTGCGCTTGGCGCTTTGCGCCAGTCAAAGAGCGAGTGCGCTTCTGCCACGTGGCGCATACGTGAAGGACACGTGTCGCGCTTGGTGCTAAGCGCCAGATGATGGGCGCATTGCGCCAGTTTATGAGCACAGAGCGCTGGTTCATGAGCACATTGCGCTTTCAGTTTAGTGGCGCACACGTAAGTGAAACGTGGTGCGCTTGGCGCTGAGCATGAGTCCATGAGCGCAGTGCTTTATTTCAGAAGCGCAAGGCGCTAGTTGTTAAGCAGTACATGCGCAATTGACACGTGGCGCTGAGCGCCAGTCCAGAGAACGCAGAAGCGCAGTTCAAGAGCGCAAAGCGCATTTGATCAATTTTATGATCTGAGTAACAATTTATGTTCTTTTAAAAGAGACTTTGTCTCAGGATCTAAGAACAACCGTTTCTTATTTTGTTTCAATCTCTTATATTGATGAAAGGCTTTGCCTTTATGGATCTATGATCCTTAAGAGAATTGAATTATTCTTTCCTCCTTTTTATAATGAGATGTTCATGATCTCTTTGAGAAAGAATTTAGTCTTATAGATCTATGATCTGTGAGAAGTAAGTTCTTCTTTTATTTTATGATGAGATCTTTTGATCTCTTTGGGAAAGACTTTTTGTCTTTGTCAATCTATGATCTTTTTAAAGAAATAAATTCTTCTTTCTTAATCATAAGATGATTTTATCCCTGTGATCATCATCATTCATTCTTACCTTGAAGAAAAGTCTTCTTGTAAGAGCTTGCTCTTTTGAACTTCTCTAATTTTTTTTTTGGGGAGGTTTTTCTCTCTCTTTTTGTATATCTATGTATCTCGAGACTTGAAGTCTAGGGGCCTTTATATAGGGCAAGCTAGTTTGTTCAATCAGTTAAGGAGATCTTCTCTCCAATTGATTTGGGGAATTTCCCATCGTTGGATCTTTGATCCAAGGGCTTCTGATTTATAGAAGGCAATCTTCTTGTTTTTAACAAGATTGGTAAATCTTTCCATAAAGAATTTATTCTGTCTTTTGGTAATTTTTATCTACCATTGGATCATTGATCCAACGGTGCTCTGATTTACAGAGCACAATCTTGTTATTTGGAAAGATTTTGAGGAATCTTTCCTTAACAGAATTTAATTCTGATTAATTAGTGATTTATCATTATTATTAAATCTTTGATCTAACGGTGGGGAGCTTTTAGTTCTAGCACTAGCACACCCGTGCTTTGCACGTGGTGCGCTGCTTAAAGTTCAGCGCACATTGCGCTAGCGCACCCATGCTTGACACGTGGTGTGTTGCTTGGAGCGCAGCGCACCTAGCGCTAGCGCACACATGGTGTGCTGCTTGGAGTGCAGCGCACCCAGCGCTAGCGCCCACATGCTTTGCACGTGATGCGCTGCTTAGGGCGCAGCGCACTGTGCGCTGCATCTGAAGCGTTGCTTCTTTTCAAAAATTTGAATTTTGAACAGAGCTTTGCTCTGATTGGGGGAAACAGTCCCTGATCAGAAATTTGATGACGAGGCACAGATTCACATGTCCACCGGCCATGCCTGTATCACCCATGCCTGTATCCACCCGTCCTGCACCACCGGTGCCCCCGCCACCCGTGCCTATACGACCCACCCTGCACCACCCGTGCCTCCGCCACCCATTTCTCCACCAGCTGTGTCCTCACCTGCCATTCCTATCATATATGCACGACGTAGACGGAGACAGCTAGTGTCGTCTCAACATCTCGATGAGTATGAGCATGGACCATCACATCCAGAACCGTCTTAGCCGTCTGCCGCCGACGAAGACGGACCGTCATAGCCTCGACGTCCTGTAGCGAAGAGGAGGACACCTGGGATGGTGCAACGACTTCGTTAGATTGTCATGAGTGTTCATGTTGTATTGTGTTGCGATAAATTCGTTATTTATTTTACATTGTTTAATGTTTTCGTCTTATTATTCTTCGTCATTTGGGCGTCGTATATTGTGCGTGGATTGTGTATTGCCATTTGGGCATTGAATCTCCACCGTTTAGGCATTGATTTAGCTCCGTCTGTGGATGCTATTATTTTACTATGCTTGTACATGAATTTTATTCAAAATTTACAAAGGAGGTGTTGTCCGATTTTTCCCGATTATTTCTTTACAAAATAACACTTTAATTCATTTTAATTCAAACGTTGATTCTCTTACATAAAATGTAACACCCAAGCACTGGTATACTATATATTATTTAGGGTATTTCAAATTTTGCGATAGATTTCTTTACTGTTGCTTTTGGGTGCAGATAGTGCATTTGGTAACTGTGGTTAGTATCCGACCCGATCCGCATGTTTGAAACCCATCATGGTTCAAGATTACGTCAAATATTTGCTGGTACAAAGGATCCATGCGCATCTAGATTCTATACACATATATAATATTTTTATATCCGCATATCCTTTAATAATACAAATAATATATTTTTATATCTGGCCTTGCATATCATCGTACCCCAGATCATATGGTTGCATCCATCTATCATATTCATGTCCTACTTGTTAAAACAGACTTTTTTTATCGCTACGTATATTTACGTAGATCCGTACTTGGGGGTATACATTTTTATTGACAGGACATTGCATTATGGTTTAAACTTTTACGTATATTCTCTATATTTAAAAACTAAATTTTTAGAAGGGACCCGGGTAATATTCGGAGTAGTTTGATATTAGCTGTATAATCCCAAAATATATATGTTATAATATTTTTTCTAAACCTATAAACTAATTGTTATATATATAATATATTTATATAAACTATTCTCCCTCTCTCTTCTTACATTTCTCTCTCTCTTCCTCACGTATCTGTTTCTGTCTCTCTCATATATTTAAATATATTATATAATTTATAAACCTATTTATTATAACCAACTCTCTCTCTCTCTATCTCGTTTTTTCTTTCTTCTTCTCAGCAAACCCAAAACCCTAGCCCACGTCCTCGTTATCGTCGATCTGTCGCCGCCGTTTGCCCCTCACCATCATCCTCACCTTCTCACCCTCATCACCTCCGCCTCCACCTCCACCTCCTCTCTCCTTCTTCTTTTCCCGACCACCCTGCACAACTGATTTGTTGTAAAAAAGTGTTTGTAGTAATAATCGCAATCAATAACTGTGTCGCGAGTAGCTAGCCGAGATGAGTATGGGTCGTCCGCAGGGATGCGTGGAACTTTTAATTTTACTTTAGACGAGTTGATTAGGAATAGGGAGAGTGATTCTAGATCTATGATAAACACAGATGTAGAATATATAAGAATAGGGCTTATAGGGTTCGTTAGAATTTAGTAGTAATGGATGATTAAATAAAGATGAATCCTTTTATCTTTTAATAGATTTAAAACTAAATCGATAGTGATAAATGAAGATTAGGGTCTTTGGATGGAATAGGGTTCCCACTCTTAACCCTTATCTTTTCATTGACCTCTATTCATGTCTACCCTCTACTAAAACAATCGTTAATCTGATCTCAAATCGCGGTCGAGACTATCAATAAATTGATAGTACGCCCGATTAGGATGTTAACGATTTTTTTGATAAAATTTATAAACTTTATAAGATGTAAAAGGAGTTAAGCGATTTTATTATCCATTGATCTACCCTAATCTTACGAACCCTAGCAAGCTAGGAATTACTTACACATGGTTGAGATAGAAGAAGAAAGGATAGAGAAGGAAATCATAATGCAGAAATTAAATGCGGAAAGTAAATGCGAAATAATTACAAATGATCTACCTTTATTAATCAACGTTACAAGTACAAATCCTTCGAATTTAGATTACAAGAGTAAGAAGTTGCTCTCGATCTCTGCCTCGTAGGGAGTATTTGCTCCGTCGATATTCACGTCGCTCTATCACGTCGAATCGCGGACCTGTCGTGGATCTCTTGTTCTTTGACGGTGATTTGCTTCGTGCTAAATATGATAGTTCTCTAAGTTTAGCTCTCGGTCCTTTATATAGCCCTCGAATCAGAAACCCTAGACCTCATAGGTTTAGACTTTCCACAAAAATCCACTTTCTAAGTTTTCAGATTCTACGGCCATGATTAAGCCGCGGATCCGCCGCTAATTGGGCACTTTGGCCGCGGAAGCACCGCGCTCAGGAGGATTTAGGATTTGAAATTTCCTCTGTGGCTTCATGTTGACATGTGGAGATCTTTTCCATGCTTGGATTCTTCAGATATTTCCCGAGTCTCTGCCAGTATCGATTCTATGATTTTGGCAGATTTTTGATCCTGACATATTGATAATCTTGATCTCCTGAGCTGAGCTAAATCTTGCACAATATCTCCATGAATAACGTTAGTACTATTTATTAAATTAGAGAGAGTATCTTAATTACTTTATATGGTAATAAATCTTTAAGAAACTTGATTAAGAATATTTGATATGCTATGCATCTTTTAATTACTAAAATATTATATAAATATAATATGCATATATTTTCCTTCATAATGTTAATTATAATATATAAATATATGATAAAGACTATTTTGCAGATAAACCCTCATATGTTCCATAATTACAATAAACACCTTTAAATATTTAAGAAAAGTAAGGAAAATATTATATCAAATATGCAATATTTTCGACTGAACAAATACCTCCAAACTTAACTTTGATCGTCCCGACCAAACTAGTTATTCAAGAGAAGGACAAAAAGAAAAAGAAAAACCTAAGTAGCACACTTTCGTGGGTAACACGATTGCAGTGAGCACGTGCAACAAGCCGTTAAACCTCTAGGTGTCCCTAGTAGGAGGAGTGTTTTCTCCTGAGGGTTTTCAGCGGATTACACCCACAAAATCCCATAATAAAAGAAAGAAAATGAAAATTACGTACAAATATAAGAACTATAAAAGAAAGAACTTAAAAATAAGAGTTTCCAACTACACCAGCTTTTCAGTTGACATGAGCCCTATCTTAATGGTCATGAAAGGAAGTCGGAAATCACACCATCCCTCAATAAAATATCGCCTTTAGTCTTCCTCCCTACCTTTCTTTCAAATATCAATCATATACCCCTACGTGTGTGTAAAAGACATCCCTACACTTAGAGAATTCAATTCAAACTGTCATACTCTTGTCTATCTTCCTTAGTACTTTTTATTCGGTAAATATTTTAGATGGAATTTCTCACACATTCTTCATGCGACCGTTAATACTTCTTGAGGTACTAACCGACCGATTACCAAACGTGCTCGCACATTTAGGCTTAATATCCTCGTCTTGCAACACCTAAGACTTAGCAGCGGCTCCTAAACCAGTTGGTCTAAGGCACTAGGTGATAAAGCACACTCGTTATATTTTTTTATGCTGTCTTAAGCAATTACAAAACCAGTGTTCATTTTTCTTCAACATTTCTTCTTTTTTTCCTTCATACTAAGTCTTTTAGACAAGAGCATTTCAAGGTATCCTCTACTATCCTAAGTTTCAAGATACGTGGCAGTGCATATAGTAGGGTATCAACGCTCAAATGTTTAGACTCAAGAATATGGACTATTTTTCAGACTTATTTTTATCCTCAGATTAGTAACTTCCTTCATCTTACTAACTCTTGGGACAACAGCTCATAACCACTTATTACTAGCTTCATTTAAGAAAATGTCTAATTTTCTTGCTTTTCTCAAACTATTCCTAACTTTAATATGTAAATTTTTCACTTTCTAATCTTTAATTATCAAAAAAAATTGCGCTTATATTTATGATAAGGCTAAATAATACGTGAATAAGCACAAACCTCCCCCAAACCTGTTTGCAGCAGTTTCCTCACTGATGTCATCTGTTAATACTTAAAAAAACCTGTAGACTTAGGAGGAAAAGTTAGTTTCGGGGACATGAATAAATGACAGTGAAATTCTCTCCCAAACTTAGTTTTGGCTCACAATTTTGTAAAAATTTATTTCTTTTCAAGAGCCAAAATATTTTCTTCCCCACAAACTTGAGTGAAACTGTATTAAGCATTTAAACTTATAACGATGGGAGGTAAAGTTATTGGTCAATATAATACTTTACAAAGACCAAAAGTCAACACCAACCATTCAAAAATTTTATCAATATAGCACCAAGGTTGGTAGAAGAACATGTCACATATCGACGTGAAGAAGTGGGGAGGAGATAAGAGGTGTAATAGAACGGGCTTACGTCTCGGTTTATAGAGACAAAACAGTGATGGTGAATTACTCGCATTCTTGTTCCAGATAAGAAGAAGGGGTGGCGGTTCAACTTTTTTAAGTAGGGGTTGATTCATTACAACGCCCATGTCTTCTAAGAATGCAATTTCTTCAGCGAAGATCTCTTCAAAGTTTTTTATCAATATCCCGAATAATAATCTCATCAGAAAGAACGGGATGATACTCGGACTCCATAAAAGGTTCATATTTAGCGTTAGATGTTAACCCGGACAGCTCGATAGAAGGGTCTGCATGTGTATAATAAATAGCAGGGTCAAACAACAACGTACTAGTGGGGTCAAGATCGGTATCGTGAAGCTGTTCAAATTCGCTACTGTCGGAATCCATCCTTTCGAAAGAACATACTTGAGCATAGGGTTCGGAGGGTTCACTTTCCAACTTATAAATGTTAAGCTCAATTGACATCTTACCGAAGGATAGGTTCATAGAGCCGTTACGACAATTGATTACAGCGTTGGAAGTCGCTAGAAAAGGTCGATCTAAAATCACCAAAATTTGGTTTTGTGGGTTTGCTACAGGCTGTGTATCAATAACTATGAAGTCCACAGGGAATATAAATTCCCCGACTTTGATTAACACATCATCTAGCTCACCCCTAGGTTGGGTGATAGATCGATCGACTATCTGAAAAGTGCAATGTGTCGGTTTTAACTCTCCGATCCCTAATTGCTCATAAACAGAATACGGAAGCAAGTTAACACTCGCACCTAAATCGAGTGGAGCATGATTGATATTTTTACCCCCAATAGAAATAAATATTGTAGGACTTCCGGGGTCGTTTCGTTTCTTGGGTAATTGTTGGGTAAAAGCAGTGCCCACATTACTCGCTAGGAAAACTTTTTTAGGTACTTGAATTTTCCTTTTCCTAGTGCACAAGTCCTTTAGAATTTTCACATAGGACGGAACTTTTTGGATAGCATCTAGGAGGGGAATATTTTTGTTAACATGCTTAAAAATTTCCACAATATTCTCTATTTGGGGACTTGGTCTGTTGCCCCTTAACCTGTTTGGATAAGGAGCTTTATCAATAAGGGTTTTGTCCACCATCTGTGGAGGAGTTTGTGGGGATGGAATCGATCCCAGAATTGGAGTTGGGATCGTTTTAGGTTGACTCGAGGAAGTGGGCGGAGGGTTCAAGCCTAGTGGAAAACAGAGAATAGGCTCGAAAGAAGATGGTGGACTAGACGAAGTAAGAGTAGAAGAAGTAGAAGCCGGGGTATCATTAATATCATCAACGTCATCAGCATGTTCACCCACTTGGTTGTTCAGCACTCTTCCCGATCTTAACGTGGTAATGGCACTCACATTATAACTTTGTGAGTGGCCAGGATTTGGTAGAGGTTGAGATGGAAGTTTCCCTTTCTCTCTCTCACTCATCGTGGCATTTAACTGTGCAAGTTGTGCTTCTATTGATTTTATACTTTCACCGTGGGAAGCGGTGTTTTGTACTAACGTTATGTTAAATTAGCCGTCGTTTGCGAGGAATGTTTAATAAACGTGTCCAAGCTTCGTTCGAGTGCGGAGAATTGTTCGGTACCGGCCGTTTGGAAAGAATTATTATAGGGTGCAAAATTGTTGGCCGGATTTTGAAAAGTTTGCAGTTGAAAGGGGTGCTGACTCGATTGTGGTGGTTGCTGTTGCTGTGGAGGAGGTTGTTGATAGTTGCTTGGGAACTGGTTTTGATTTTGAGTTTGGTTTTGGTTCCAAGAAAAATTGGAATGATTCCTCCATCCCTGATTGTATGTGGAAGAATAATGATCGTTTTTAGGTCATTGCTGAAAAGTAGCATTAATTTGTTCTTGACCTTAAAACGGTGGACTCAAAGGACATTCTTCCATCAAATGTGATGGGTCAGAACAGCAACCACACGGTTTTGGGAAGCGTAACTTGGTTTAGGGAGGCAAACGAGAATTTGTTTTCGATAACGTCGAGTTTCTTTTACATCGCTGCCATTTCGACTTTTACTGCGATGGAAATATCGAGCTGATGAATACCTCTCCTACACGATGTTGGTCTAACGCTTTCCCACTGCAAAGTTTGTTCAGCAAGATCTTCCAGGAATTGCCAGGCTTCACCATCGTCTTTGGACATGAAATAGCTTTGACAAATGGTCTCAAGCATCTGTTTTGTCGCTGGATTAATACTCTCATATATAATTCGGCAAAGGTCCGATCTATTAATTCCGTGATGAGGGCATTGGACTAGCAGATCTTTAAACCATTCAAAGTATTTCCAAAATGGTTCATTAGAAAGGTAAGTAAACTAGTTAATCTCGCTTCGAACACGGACGGTCTTATGATTAGGATAAAATTTCTTAAGGAATGCTATAACGAATTCATCCCAATTGGAAATAGAGTGTGCGGCAGTGTTATAAAGCCATTTTTCTGCTAGATCGCACAAGGTAAAAGGGAGAAGACGTAATCTCATAGCATCCACTGAAAGTTGTGAAGTGCCCATCATTGCGCATACATTTTCGAATTTGGTGATAAAAAAACGTATGCGTCTTCAGACTCAAGCCCGTGAAATTTGGGAAACAGGTTGATGAAGTGGGGTTTAATTTCAAAATTATCCCCATTGGCTGGTAGAATTGTAACACCCGAACCCAATAGTACTATTTCTATTGCTAGTTGAGTGTTATACATTGCTCATTCCAATTATCCTGATTGTTTGGTGTTTATTGCTAAATTTTAACCGGTTAAGTCATTTTGGCACATAGCAAATTTTAACACCTAAAATGAAATTAAAAATATCCATGTTGGCCTACTCGTCGCCACTAGTCGCGTGGTAGCGTCCGCGTGTCGAGATTCCGTCCCGTTCGGTGAAACGGGCAAGTTTGGACGACTACGTGCGCGTGCAAGTGTCCGACTTGGGGGCATGCATTTTAATCATTAAACACCTCTTTTCAAAATTTGGAACTCGCTTAAAATCCTATAATTTGAATTTGAAACATTTTGGCGCAACCCGGGCGCGATTTGAAAATGTTTCATTTAGCGCCGAAATACCCATTTTAATTTAATATTATTAAACCATAATATATTCTGTTACATTATTTATAACGTTTCAAATCCCTTCAAATCCCTTTAAATCTTTTATTTTAACCCACAATTTTTCCCTCTGGCCAATCACGAGAGACTTAAATCTCTCGTGGGCCCCCGATCCACTCTCTCTCTCTCTCCGTCTCTCTCTATCTCTCTCTAATCTCCTTCTCTCTCTCTCTCTAAAATCTCTCTCCCTCTCTCTAACAATCTTCTCTCTCTCTCTCTATTTATATTTAACAGCACCCTCGTCCTCAGGCTCCAGCGCAGAAAACCCATCACGTAACCCCCGAACCCTAACCCTAGCCACCTCCTGCCATCGCCGTCGACCTCCCCACGACCTCGCCGTCATCGTCCTCGCCTTCGCAGCCTAGCCGCACCCCTTACCTCCTCTTCTCCAGCCTTCCGCGCCTGCAACCCAACCCCCCGACGCCACCACCAGCCGCAGATCTCGCCGTCGTCGCCGCCTCCCATCGCCGACGACGCCAAGGCCCTCCTCCCTTCACCCTCATCCCGACCTCGTCGTCTTCTTCCTCCTCCCCTCACCGGACCACCACCAACCCGAGCCCAACCCCCCATCACCTAACCCTCTGGTTCGCCGGAAAAGGTACGCCGTCGACCCCCTCGTCGTCGCCAGAGCACCGACGGCCACCTCCTCTTCCTCCTGCAACCCAGACCAAGCCCTTGCCTATCCCCTACTCGCTGCATCTCGATCCAGCCACCTCCAAGCCCTTGCCGCGCCCACTGTTCATCGCCGCCGGCGCCCCATCGCCGTCGAACCCGTCGTGGTTGCCCCTGGTTCTTCTCTGTAAGCATCTCTCTACCTTTCCCTTTCCTTTTCCCTTCGCTGGTCGATCGTCGTGCGTGTATCGTGAAATTTTGCTAACGTGTTGCCGTTTTGACTTTTCGCCGGATTCCGGCCGTGCCGTCGTTTGGACCCGACTTTCCAGCGGAGTACTCTGGTCCGTGTGGTCCCTCTGTTCGCTGTTTGGACTCGATCCGTGGCCCGTGCACCCGTCTCGTGTTTTCCGCCGACATTGCATCCGTGCTTTCCGGTTTGCGAAACCGTCGAGGCAAGATTTCTTGCTACATGCTATGTTATACTAATTAGTGAGCTTGACTCATAAAACTTGCAATATTAACTAAATATATATATACTTTTCTCATGTGGACGAAATATGATATATATCCTGATAACTGCAACCTAAACGGTATTTTGCCGTTGTAACCCTAATAACGAAACCACCCGTTAATCATTTTGCTATCAAAAGGACGATAATGGTACACATATAGCTTCATTACTTTCTGTTATTGATAGTGCACTACTTTGTGACTATTGCACCCCAAGGGTGCTCGAACCTGTTAATATAATATAACTGCACCATATTCATGTGCCATTGTGATTAAATGAACCGTTATTGTTATTTACTTTATTCTTGCTGCTGTTACTTATTCGATTGTATACCTGTTGAGAGCACATACTCGATCACATCACGTATTGATCCGACCTTGCTACACTTGACATATATTTACATATGATACACCTGACATGGTACCGTTTACTATTGACTTGACCTGATGTACCATGACCTGACCTGTTACCTGATCTCGTGCCTAATGCCAACAAACCTGACATGTAGTCCTCATGGACCGTTCCTGTGTCTATCCAGACAGACCTTCTTTTACCTGATTCTGTGTTGGCATTAGTCCTTGACTACTGAATACCTGACCTGACATACATAACTTGGGGGTATGGGGAAATCAAAGATGAACCTGACTTGTAACTCGACAGTTCACTACCTGTCCGAGTGTACACATTCCTGTTTTGTGCCTAGCAGCATGTCTCGGTTTCGGCCGAGAATATTGTGGCCGTGATCCCGGGTATGTACGGGGTACTACCGAGTGTACACTTTCCTGTTTGTGCCTAGCGGCATGTCTCGGCTGCAGCCGAGAATATTGTGGCCGTGATCCCGGGTATGTACGGGATACTATTGAGTTACATCGACGATTCATCAATTGATTTCAAAGACCTTAGAAGAGAAAACCCCGATAGAACAGTTCAGTTACCCACTGCACATTACCCTGCACTGTTGTTTCTTATTATTGCTTTATTCATGTTATCCCTGCATTGCTTATTACCATGTTCATTTATATTATTTGGTTGACATGACGCGCTGACGTCTGGGTTTTGCATGGCCCAGATTCCTTACCACTGTCGACGACCGAGCAGGAGTACTTCAGCCAGCAGGCTGAACTGTGAGTCCTTAGTGATTAGTTTATTTATTTCATTTCATTTCCAGATGTGAGCCCGCATTATGGGACGTACTGTTTATTTATTGTATTGGATCATTTGCTTCCGCACTTATTGTTTATTGACTCTTGTTATTATGGATTTGGACATGTTAGATTAGTTTATTATCTTGTTCTTGACATCCTTACAACCGTAATGTGACTGTGGATGGATACTTCCTACCCACAGGTAGCATGGTTGGCTATGTTACGTGCCCAATCTTGCGTACTCTGGGAAGCGGGGCGTGACATGGTTCTTTTGGTATCAGAGCCATAGGTTAATTGGGTTGATTCTTTGTAGTTGGGTATTGTACCCAATACACGAATCAGAATACCCGTGTTTAGGAAACATGTCCTGCCACCTTGATCGTTTTACCATTCTTGAATCACATTCTTCCGGATTATATCTTTTACGACGTGCAAACTTACTTTGCATGTCGACTCGGAAAACCTGATTTCTTGTTATCCCTAGGACTTGGGCGACTTGGGTGGAGTTAAGTAATTGCGGCTATGATACCGCGGCATAGCTACAATGCGGTACTCTATTTAAGTATCTTGGAGTTCTAGCCTTGATCCACATTCAGAGTCTATCATCATGCTAATGTTGGGTGTTTTGAGTTCAGGATGATGGCAGGTAAGAAGTTGAAGACGTACCAGAGGCGTGTGAACGAAGCCGCCATGCTTGGAGTGATAAGAGAAATGCTGGAAATCAAAGAGACAGACTGAGCTGAATCAGCAATAGCAGATTTGTTTCAGGAAGGTTTGCAGATCGTTCAGCAGTCTGTAAACAACGATGGAACTAGACCAGTCGAACGAGTAGGGACTGTAGCAGATTTCAGACTTTTGGGTCCGTCTACTTTCACTGGTCTGGAGGAGCCGTTGCCAGCCGAGCAGTGGCTAGTGACACGGAGAATTTGCTGATAGCGGCACAGATCCCAGAAGACAAAGGAGTCGATGTGGTGCGCATTCAACTAGTGGATTACGCCCGAGAGTGGTGGCTGGCGGAAGAGACCCGCTTGCCCAAGCCAATCAGTTGGGCGCATTTTCTCTGAAAGTTTCCTGGAGAAATTCTTCCTGCGGACTGCACGGGAGGAAATGGAAGAGGAGTTCATCGGACTAAGGCAGAATGGAGCAACCGTGGACGTGCATGCAGCAGAGTGGACGAGATTCAGTAGTCTCGCTGGGCCTTTCGCGGCCAACGATGCAGACAGCAGTTGCGATAAAGAAGCAGTTCTGTCGGGCCAGTCAAGTTTAGGGCTAGGCCGACAAACAATATTCTTGCAGCAATGAAAGTTGATAGTGGTGAAGAGCCGGCAGTTGTTCGCGACTCTATGGATGTATTTGCAGATATTTCGGGCTTACCACCGAAGCGAGATGTGGAGTTCGCGATTGACCTTATTCCGGGTGCAGCGCCAGTATCAGAATCTTATTATCCGATGGCACCCATGGAATTGGAGGAAGTCAAGAAACAAGTTGGTGAATTACTTGAGAAGGGATGGATTCGAAGCAGCAACTCACCTTGGGAAGCTCCAGTTCTTTTAGTAAAGAAGAAGGATGTGCATTGATTATCGAGAATTGAACCGAGTGACTATTAAGAACAAGTACCCGATCCCTCGCATTGGAGAACTTTTTGAGCAGCTTAGTGGCGCGAGGGTATTCTCGAAACTGGATTTGCGATCAGGATATCATCGGGTCCGAGTGAAAGCAGAAGACATTTGCAAGACGGCGTTTCGAACTCGATATGGACATTTCGAGTATTTGGTGATGCCCTTCGGAGTGACTAATGCGCCGGCAATATTCATGGATTTGATGAACAGGATCTTTTCACCATTCTTGGACCAGTTTATTGGGGTATTCATTGACGATATTCTGGTGTACTCGAAGAGTCCGGAGGAGCATGCTGAGCATTTAAAGATCGCACTGCAGACCCTGAGACAGGAAAAATTATGTCACGCCCCGCTTCCCAGAGTACGCAAGATTGGGCACGTAACATAGCCAACCATGCTACCTGTGGGTAGGAAGTATCCATCCACAGTTACATTACGGTTGTAAGGATATCAAGAACAAGATAATAAACTAATCTAACATGTCCAAATCCATAATAACAAGAGTCAATAAACAATAAGTGCGGAAGCAAATGATCCAATACAATAAATAAACAGTACGTCCAATAATGCGGGCTCACATCTGGAAATGAAATGAAATAAATAAACTAATCACTAAGGACTCACAGTTCAGCCTGCTCTGTACATCCAGGGGGGACGAAGATGTACCGAGATATTCGACAGCACTTCTGGTGGGAAGGTATGAAACGGGAAATTGCTCGCTTCGTGGCTAAGTGCTTGGTGTGTCAGCAAGTCAAGGCTGAACACCAAAGGGTTGCTGGTTTGTTGCAACCACTTCCGATTCCTCAGTGGAAGTGGGAACATATAACCATGGATTTCGTGACGGCTTTACCGCGGAGTCCAAAGGGCAACAACGCAGTATGGGTGATTGTCGATCGGTTGACCAAGGCAGCTCACTTTATTCCTTTTCGGGTTGGTCAATCGACGGAGAATTTGGCAGAGCGGTACATGCAGGAGATTGTAAGATTGCATGGAGTACCGGTAAGCATCGTGTCCGATCGGGACACTCGGTTTTTGTCGCACTTCTGGAGGAGTTTACAAGAAAGTTTGGGGACTCGATTGAAGTTTAGTACAGCTTATCATCCTCAAACTGATGGACAGTCGGAGAGAACGATCCAGACTCTTGAAGATATGCTGAGAGCTTGCATGTTGGACTTCAAAGGTTCTTGGGAGGATCATCTACACCTGGTGGAGTTTTCGTACAACAATAGCTTCCAAGCGACTATTCAGATGGTTCCGTTTGAAGCGTTGTATGGTCGTAAGTGCCGTTCACCTGTTTCTTGGGATGATGTTGGTGAACGAAGGTTGCTAGGACCAGATTTGGTGGTACAGACAGTCGAGAAGGTGAATACAATCAGGAAGCATATGAAGGCAGCTCAAGACAGACAGAAAAGTTGGGCTGACACGTCAAGAAGACCTCTAGAGTTCGCCGTGGGTGATTTGGTATTCCTGAAGATATCACCGACTAGAGGGGTGATTCGCTTTGGGAGTCGGGGAAAGCTTAGCCCTCGATTCGTGGGACCCTTCGAGGTATTGGAGCGTGTTGGGGAGGTAGCGTACCGTTTGGCGTTACCACAGTCATTGGCAGGAGTGCACGATGTGTTTCATGTATCTCAACTACGGAGGTGTGTCCGAGATAAGACTCACGTCTTGGATCATTCGGAGTTGACTGTGCGCGAGGACCTAACTTTTGAGGAGCGACCGGTCGAAATCAAGGATCGAAGAGAAAAGGTTCTTAAGAACAAAGTTATCCCTCTTGTGCTAGTTTCTTGGGGTAATCGATTGCGTGGAGAATCCACTTGGGAGCGAGAAGACGAGATCCGGCAGAAATTTCCTCACCTTTTCCTGTAGTTAGTTATCTTGTATTCTTGGAATTTCGAGAACGAAATTCTTTTGTAGTTGGGTATGATGTAACACCCGAGCCCAATAGTACTATTTCTATTGCTAGTTGAGTGTTATACATTGCTCATTCCAATTATCCTGATTGTTTGGTGTTTATTGCTAAATTTTAACCGGTTAAGTCATTTTGGCACATAGCAAATTTTAACACCTAAAATGAAATTAAAAATATCCATGTTGGCCTACTCGTCGCCACTAGTCGCGTGGTAGCGTCCGCGTGTCGAGATTCCGTCCCGTTCGGTGAAACGGGCAAGTTTGGATGACTACGTGCGCGTGCAAGTGTCCGACTTGGGGGCATGCATTTTAATCATTAAACACCTTTTTTCAAAATTTGGAACTCGCTTAAAATCCTATAATTTGAATTTGAAACATTTTGGCGCAACCCGGGCGCGATTTGGAAATGTTTCATTTAGCGCTGAAATACCCATTTTAATTTAATATTATTAAACCATAATATATTCTGTTACATTATTTATAACGTTTCAAATCCCTTCAAATCCCTTTAAATCTTTTATTTTAACCCACAATTTTTCCCTCTGGCCAATCACGAGAGACTTAAATCTCTCGTGGGCCCCCGATCCACTCTCTCTCTCTCTCCGTCTCTCTCTATCTCTCTCTAATCTCCTTCTCTCTCTCTCTATAAAATCTCTCTCCCTCTCTCTAACAATCTTCTCTCTCTCTCTCTATTTATATTTAACAGCACCCTCGTCCTCAGGCTCCAGCACAGAAAACCCATCACGTAACCCCCGAACCCTAACCCTAGCCACCTCCTGCCGTCGCCGTCGACCTCCCCACGACCTCGCCGTCATCGTCCTCGCCTCCGCAGCCTAGCCGCACCCCCCTACCTCCTCTTCTCCAGCCTTCCGCGCCTGCAACCCAACCCCCCGACGCCACCACCAGCCGCAGATCTCGCCGTCGTCGCCGCCTCCCATCGCCGACGACGCCAAGGCCCTCCTCCCTTCACCCTCGTCCCGACCTCGTCGTCTTCTTCCTCCTCCCCTCACCGGACCACCACCAACCCGAGCCCAACCCCCCATCACCTAACCCTCTGGTTCGCCGGAAAAGGTACGCCGTCGACCCCCTCGTCGTCGCCAGAGCACCGACGGCCACCTCCTCTTCCTCCTGCAACCCAGACCAAGCCCTTGCCTATCCCCTACTCGCTGCATCTCGATCCAGCCACCTCTAAGCCCTTGCCGTGCCCACTGTTCATCGCCGCCGGTGCCCCATCGCCGTCGAACCCGTCGTGGTTGCCCCTGGTTCTTCTCTGTAAGTATCTCTCTACCTTTCCCTTTCCTTTTCCCTTCGCTGGTCGATCGTCGTGCGTGTATCGTGAAATTTTGCTAACGTGTTGCCGTTTTGACTTTTCGCCGGATTCCGGCCGTGCCGTCGTTTGGACCCGACTTTCCAGCGGAGTACTCTGGTCCGTGTGGTCCCGCTGTTCGCTGTTTGGACTCGATCCGTGGCCCGTGCACCCGTCTCGTGTTTTCCACCGACATTGCATCCGTGCTTTCCGGTTTGCGAAACCGTCGAGGCAAGATTTCTTGCTACATGCTATGTTATACTAATTAGTGTGCTTGACTCATAAAACTTGCAATATTAACTAAATATATATATACTTTTCTCATGTGGACGAAATATGATATATATCCTGATAACTGCAACCTAAACGGTATTTTGCCGTTGTAACCCTAATAACGAAACCACCCGTTAATCATTTTGCTATCAAAAGGACGATAATGGTACACATATAGCTTCATTACTTTCTGTTATTGATAGTGCACTACTTTGTGACTATTGCACCCCAAGGGTGCTCGAACCTGTTAATATAATATAACTGCACCATATTCATGTGCCATTGTGATTAAATGAACCGTTATTGTTATTTACTTTATTCTTGCTGCTGTTACTTATTCGATTGTATACCTGTTGAGAGCACATACTCGATCACATCACGTATTGACCCGACCTTGCTACACTTGACATATATTTACATATGATACACCTGACATGGTACCGTTTACTATTGACTTGACCTGATGTACCATGACCTGACCTGTTACCTGATCTCGTGCCTAATGCCAACAAACCTGACATGTAGTCCTCATGGACCGTTCCTGTGTCTATCCAAACAGACCTGCTTTTACCTGATTCTGTGTTGGCATTAGTCCTTGACTACTGAATACCTGACCTGACATACATAACTTGGGGGTATGGGGAAATCAAAGATGAACCTGACTTGTAACTCGACAGTTCACTACCTGTCCGAGTGTACACATTCCTGTTTTGTGCCTAGCGGCATGTCTCGGTTTCGGCCGAGAATATTGTGGCCGTGATCCCGGGTATGTACGGGGTACTACCGAGTGTACACTTTCCTGTTTGTGCCTAGCGGCATGTCTCGGCTGCAGCCGAGAATATTGTGGCCGTGATCCCGGGTATGTACGGGATACTATTGAGTTACATCGACGATTCATCAATTGATTTCAAAGACCTTAGAAGAGAAAACCCCGATAGAACAGTTCAGTTACCCACTGCACATTACCCTGCACTGTTGTTTCTTATTATTGCTTTATTCATGTTATCCCTGCATTGCTTATTACCATGTTCATTTATATTATTTGGTTGACATGACGCGCTGACGTCTGGGTTTTGCATGGCCCAGATTCCTTACCACTGTCGACGACCGAGCAGGAGTACTTCAGCCAGCAGGCTGAACTGTGAGTCCTTAGTGATTAGTTTATTTATTTCATTTCATTTCCAGATGTGAGCCCGCATTATGGGACATACTGTTTATTTATTGTATTGGATCATTTGCTTCCGCACTTATTGTTTATTGACTCTTGTTATTATGGATTTGGACATGTTAGATTAGTTTATTATCTTGTTCTTGATATCCTTACAACCGTAATGTGACTGTGGATGGATACTTCCTACCCACAGGTAGCATGGTTGGCTATGTTACGTGCCCAATCTTGCGTACTCTGGGAAGCGGGGCGTGACAAGAATAGATAGACAAGTAGAAAGAGGACTGCGTATCGGGTAGCATCTCTCTTGGAGAGAGATGTGCGGTGGATTCTGCACACCTATGGGTAGTGGCAGGGGTGTATTGGTAAAATCTGATGGAGAACCGTCCATCTCGGTCGATATGGTGGGTGGAGGGGAAAAAGAAGATGAAGAAGTACCGACTTCGAGGTCGATAGCAGAAACACGGACAAGACGGGCAATAAAATCCCATGTCCAGCCGAGCATGCACTAAGCGGGTTCAGCGTACATGGCAGCGTGTGAGAACGATTTTAAAATGGTTTGTTTTGAAAAGTGTCGGACGTGAGACAAATCACAAAAAAATGCACAATCAACCCTATAATTAAGGTCACTTAGGTCAAAATCACTAAACCGCTCCTAGACTTCCAAAGGATAAGTCGCAGGATCAATCCTCTATCACCTCTTTATTACACTTGTGGTCAGGTAAGTGCCAGGTAAGTGGGAGGTATCCGCTATACGAATCATCGAAAATAGCGGACCTAATTAAGTAACCACTTTTCTTAGTCACACTTGCCTAGACACCACAAAAGAAATGGGGATAAGCGATAAATTACCCACGACCCTCCTCTGTCTTAATTGAGCGCGACGGTTCTTAGAGTCTTGGTCTAGATATTTTTAATTAATGTAGGGTGATAGTATGCTCGTTTTGTGATTTGTGGGGCCTAGGAAGGGTGATTAAATCCCCACCTATTCTGAATTTGGGTTATTGCCCCTTAAAATCCGTTTTTTTTAAAATATGCAAAAACAACCCGAAAATCAAAAAACGCAAAAAGATTTTTGAGCGGCGATATTTTGCAAAGAATCCTGCAGAAAAATATATTATTGGATTTCAGAGGAGAGAAAAGAATCAGAGAAAGATACCGGTGGAGTTTGGAAGCACAACTCCCCAGAACCGCCGCCCTTCCGCGGCTAATTGCACCCTATTGCCGCGTTTCCGCGGCGCCTTAGGGGGATCATTTGAAAAAATTGTTCATGTGCCCTCCTATGCTCCTCTGGAATACTTTGAAAGTTTCTGAAACTTTATCTCCTCGCTACAGTGATTCCAGATTCCCTCGCAAAAAGTCACACAATAATCGTTAAATATGCAAGATGCGGTTTTGGTTCTATTTTATGGATTGGATAAGAATTCAACCCGAATAGCAAGAAAAAAACTACGCACATATCCCCGGCAACGGCGCCATTTGATTTGTTGTAAAAAAGTGTTTGTAGTAATAACCGCAATCAATAACGGTGTCACGAGTAGCTAGCCGAGATGAGTACGGGTCGTCCGCAGGGATGTATGGAACTTTTAATCTTGCTTTAGACGAGTTGATTAGAAATAGGGGAGAGTGATTCTAGATCTATATTGAACCCGGATGTAGAATATATTAGAAGAGGGCTTGTAGGGTTCGTTAGAATTTAGTAGTAATGGATGATTAAATAAAGATGACTCATTTTATCTTTTAATAGATTTAAAACTAGATCGATAGTGATGAGTGAAGATTAGGGTCTTTGGAGGGAATTGGGTTCCCACTCTTAACCCTTATCTTTTCATTGACCTCTATTCATGTCTACCCTCTACCAAAACAATCGTTAATCTGATCTCAAATCACGGTCGAGACTATAAATAAATTGATAGCTCGCCCGATTAGGATGTCAACGATTCTTTTAATAAAGTTTATAAACTTTATAAGATGTGAAAGGAGTTAAGGGATTTTATCATCCATTGATCTACCCTAATCCTACGAACCCTAGCAAGCTAGGAATTACTCAAGCATAGTTGAGATAGAAGAAGAAAGGATAGAGAAGGAAATTATAATGCATTAAATGCGGAAAATAAATGCGAAATAATTATAAATGATCTACCTTTATTAATCAACGTTACAAATACAAATCCTTCGAATTTAGATTAAAAGAGAAAGAAGTTGCTCTCGATCTCTGCCTCGTAGGAAGTATTTGCTCCGTCTATATTCACGTCGCTCTATCACGTTGAATCGTGGACCTATCGTGGATCTCTTTTTCTTTGACGGTGATTTGCTTCATGTTAAAGGTGATAGTTCTTTAAGTTTAGCCCTCGATCCTTTATATAGCCCTCAAATCAGAAACCCTAGATCTCATAAGTTTAGACTTGCCATAAAGATCCACTTTCCAAGTTTTCAGATCCTACGGCCATGATTAAGCCATGGATCCGCCGCTAATTGGGCACTTTGGCCGCGGAAGCACCGCTCTCTGGAGGATTTAGGATTTGAAATTTCTTCTGTGGCCTCATATTGACACGTGGAGATCTTTCCCATGCTTGGATTCTTCATATATTTCCTGAGTCTCTGCCGGTATTGATTCTATGATTTTGGCAGATTTTTGATCCTGGCGTCTTGAAAATTTTGATCTCCTGACCTGAGCTAAATCTTGCACAATATCTCTATGAATAATATTAGTACTATTTATTAAATTTGAGAGAGTATCTTAATTACTTTATATGGTAATAAATATTTAAGAAACTTGATTAAGAATATTTGATATGCTATGCATCTTTTAATTACAAAAATATTATATAAATATAATATGCATATATTTTCCTTCATAATGCTAATTATAATATATAAACATACGGTAAAAACTATTTTGCATATAAACCCTCATATGTTCCATAATTACAATACACCTTTAAATATTTAAGAAAACTAAGGAAAATATTATATCAAATGTGCAATATTTTTGACTGAACAACAATCCCGACGCAAACCCAAGAAACCCACACCATCGCCGGCAACCCTCGCTGCCATTCGCCCTCGTCCTCGCCCCTCGTCATCACTTTCACCTCAATCATGCCCTCCTCCTCACCTCCTCTCCCCGACGACCCAAACCTAACCCATAGCGATCCTTGCAACTTCCCAACTCAAGAAACCCATTACCCATCACCGACGGCAGCACCTCGTCGTCGTTGACCCCGTCACCTCGCCGTCGCCACCATCCCCTCTGCACAACTCCAGAAACCCCAGCAACAAGACTTCTTCTTTCTTTTCTTTCTTTCTTTCTTTCTTTCTTTTCTTTCTTGATTTTCCGGCCGTCTCGCCAGAGTTGCACGCGTCGCCAACGATCCAGACAACCCAGTCACCGTCGTCATCCAGCCTAGTCACCACATCACGTCACTGCTCAGCTAGGTCCAGTCCTGTGCATATAAGATTGCATCGCGACGTTATTTCCGACGTCGGACGTAGCATCTGTATCTCGACGTGAGATCCGATCAGGCAAGTTTTAATTTGCGACAGGCTATATTATTATATCAATATCTATATAAATAAGAAGAGTGCATTTGTTATTATTCAGCAAATATTACTGATTTACAGTTTTACGGTATCCGTTCGTATCCATACTAATAATAGCATATCTAGTTGCATGCCGGAACATCATGATATCATTATACTACTACATCGGTACAATATGTTATCTAGTTTGCATCATACATGGTAATGGACGTATAATGATTATTTCAGATAGATACATATGCATCCTGGCATTAGTTGTGTTTACCGTGTTACGATGTTGATTATCGTTTCACATTGGGTATCTATTTGGTTGATATGCATTACATGACACGTTCATGACTCACTACCCGACTTGTTACTTGGATCTTATTACTAATACCAACAATCCTGATTTGTTGTCCTAACGGACGTGACTTGTTATCTGCATAGACAAAACATGTAGCTGCTTGATCCTGTGTTGGCATTAGATTTATATCGTTAATACCTAACTTGAACACAAACCTGGGGGAAAAGGGAAAATCAAGAATGTAACCGAAACGTAACTCAAGAGGATATTATTATTGTTTGTCGTGGTTCCTGGCGTTACGGAATAAATCATTGTTTGCCGTGTTTCCGGGCGTTACAGAATAATCATTATTGTTTGCCATGTTTCCGAGCATTACGGAATAAATCATTGTTTGCCGTGTTTCCGGGCGTTATGGAATAAATACTATTATCGTGGTCCCGTGGTGTAACAAACCTAAACTTTCTGTACAATTTTTTTTCAAAAATACAGAAAGGGGTACTTGAGCCTGAGCAAAAGTTAAAAGTTTGTTTTGCTTTAGAACAGAAAGAAGGAGCTTGTAACTCATTAGTAAGATCTTGCACTGCTGAACCAAAGCACCAGAGTTCAAATCCCATCAGCTACATTATATTTTTAATTTGATTTCTTTTAATCTTTTTAGAAGCCCAAGAGTCTACATGTGCACAACACGTAAAACCAAGAGTCACACATAAAACAAACGGGTCCACGAGTCAAGTCCAAGCGTCAGGGACACGTGGCGAAGAGATGGATCCCGACTCGGCCGACTCGGGCTGGCGGAGAGGTTGACTCGGCCGGCGCCGCCGGGTCAACTTGGCCCGATTCCACATTTTCTTTCTTCCCTTGCATCCTTTGGCCTATCCCATAACCCATGTATTATTTAAATTCCCTGCACATTTACAGAGCAAATTAAAACCCCCATTTAATCCATTTTTAATACAATTTTTATCACACCCTTTCACTGCCCTAAACCTTAGATTTTTCCTATAAACACCACACCTAAAATCACCCCCTCACTCCTAAATTCCTGCCCAAACTCTCAAGAAAAAGTTCCAAGTCATTTGTGTGCAAGTGGAGTTAGCAAAGGGCGAAACTCCGACGAACTTCCGACGACGTTCCGAGAAGATTCCGGTGACGAAACGACGCACCGGCACCTCCCACTTCTTCATTTTCCTCTCCTCTACACAATCATCCAGTAAGTCCCCCTTCTCTCTCTCTTTTGCTATTCTCAAATTCTTAATTCTTAAAACGTGTCGGAAGCGGAGTTATCCGGCTTCCGATTCTCTTTCTTTCAAAAATATAACATTTTCTTAATAAAAAACATACAACTTTTGATATATATAGTTTAATACTCATTAACTAAGACAATAGAACAAGTTTGACATTAAAATGATAATCGTAGCAAGTTTTATTCCACTTTTACAGTAAAATACCTTTATGTTTTCTATCGACATGTTTATAACTTTTAACCATGCTAGCATTAGAAAACTCACGAGGTAATGACCTACCTCCTCACAACACTCATATGTAACATAGCACGATAATATTTGAGAACATAGTTTAGGGGAAAATACGATTTTACACATAACCACCTCCGACTTATAATAACTTTTTTCTACAAGATGTGTATTTCTAACAAATCTTTGCAATGTGCCGCTATAACCCATTTTAGGGAACCCGTTCGGGATGGTGCGGATTATCGCACATCCTCGGGCTTAGTAGTGTGAGATGCAGACCTCCGTAAGGAGCATACGGTCTCGAAAGATTTAAAATTCAATTTTCTTTAGAAAATGTGATTTCTATTATAAATAAAACTTATATTTTTAATAAATAAATATATATGTAATTAATATCAAAATATCTATTTTTAGCATTTATAATATTACACATTTCCAAAATTCAAGAAAAACATCTCACTTACAAGAAAATACCATACAAATTCTAATATTATAAATAAATACCATATATTATGAAATTAGGTTTTAATTCACTAGAAATGTCACAATGATAAAATATACATCAATGAAAACTCTAAAGACGATAATAAAATACTTAAGGTGTATTTTGAAAATTATACAAAATTATTTTTGCATAAAACCCTTCAAGTTATACTAAATTACAATAAGGACCCTAGTAAACATAGGTTTAAGCGGGACCAGTCTCTTGAGCCTCAGGAAACCGGAGATATGGGTGCTTGCCTATTTAAGCTAGACAACTTAACAAACGGTGTTATCAACACGGTAATCGTCTTTGAAAAAGACACAAATCCTGCCGTCCATGTGCAGCGGTTACCGATAACACCAAAACCTAATTCAGGCTTCAATTTCTTTTCTAATTGTCTGACTCGGACTGAGTCTCAATATAATCAATCTGATTTGAATGAGATTCAAGTATATATATAACAATTCAATATGAATCTATATATTCAATCTGTTTAATTTATCAATCTATACAACTGGACTGAACCGAACCATAGATATATATCCATCTATATGATTCTCCAGTTACATCCATTTACTGATATCATGGTTTCAGCAAGTCATCCATCTATACAATCTATAATACAAGACAATACAATTTACAATACAATACAAATAATACGATCAAGACATCACAGGGTTTAAAGGGTAGATTAGTACGGAAGGTGTTAGAAGTGGCACGAGACTGCAACCATTAAGACACCTAACCTGAATTCAATTGCCGTTGTACCGTGGATGAACGGTTCCTTGTATTCCATCCACCGTAGTCTCTGGTCTAACGAGACTCCTCTCGTATACACTGGCCTCTTCTGTACCAAGCTACAAACAACAGCATTAACACTAAATACAACATTATAATAATATAATACCACCTTAAAGGTTACACTCTTTCTCTCTCTGTCTATTCTACTTCTCCTTATCTTCGGGACTTACCGAGCGATTGTTCGCTGACGACATTCCCTCTCTTTCTTCTTTGGAATGTTGTCAGGTGATTCGGACCATCGGGAGATCGAGCCCACCAGCGAGGACTTGAATCAGCTAGCCTTCGACCCGGAGCTCTAGATACTTGTACATTTCATTTCAAAACTTTCCATTTCTGTTATTCCATTGTTTAGGCATTGCTTTTCATTCCATGTATTTACTTTTCAGATGTATTGTAAAAAAAGAATGTTAATAAATAAAATTGCTGTTCAATTATATCTATTGTCTTTGTCTCTTGTGCATTTTAATTATATTTCTTAAATACGCTTAGCGTGTTTATTTCAGAGTAAATACGTAGCGGCCAGTCGCGTCCCCTTCGCCGTACACCGGGAAGTAGGGCGTGACAGGTTTTGTTGGACGCCCATGCAGGTCAGAGCTGTATGGAACCCTACCATGCAGTTCAGCACTGTATGGACAACCTAAGCAATATAACACAAGAACCAGCAACTGAAAACAATCCTTACAATACCTATTTCTTGAATCTTATCATATATTTTGAATCTGTCCTAACCCAAAATTCTCTCACCTCTTTTACAATCTTACCAAAACCTTCGCATTCTTTCGTTCTTTCACATATTTTTCATACACTACCAATAGTTCTATCACCAAACTTTTCTTGAATCTATTACACTTTCCTTTTACAAATTTCGAGGACAAATTTTTATAAGGAAGGTAGAATGTAACAACCCTAAATTTTCTGTACAATTTTTTTTTCAAAAATACAGAAAGGGATACTTAAGCCTGAGCACAAGTTATAAGTTTGTTTTGCTTTAGAACAGCAAGAAGGAGCTTGTAGCTCATTGGTAAGACATTGCACTGCTGAACCAAAGCACCAGAGTTTAAATTCCATCAGCCATATTATCTTTATAATTTGATTTCTTTTAATCATTTTAGAAGCCCAAGAGTCTACATGTGCACAACACGTAAAACCAAGAGTCACACATAAAAAAAGGGTCCACAAGTCAAGTCCAAGCGTCAGGGACACGTGGCGAAGAGATGGATCCCGACTCGGCCGACTCGGGCCGGCGGAGTGGTTCACTCGGCCGGCTCCGCCGGGTCAACTTGCCCGATTCCACATTTTCTTTCTTCCCTTACACCCTGTGGCCTTCTCCATAACCCCTTGTATTATTTAAAGTCCTTGCACATTTACAGAGCAAATTAAAAAGCCCATTTAATCCATTTTTAATATAATTTTTCTCACACCCTTTCACTACCCTAAACCCTAGATTTTTCCTATAAATACCACACCTAAAATCACTCCCCCCTCCCTCACTCCCAAATCCCTGCCCAAACTCTCAAGAAAAAGTTCCAAGTCTTTTGTGTGCAAGTGGAGTTAGCAAAGGGCGAACCTCCGACGAACTTCCGACGACGATCTGAGGAGATTCCGGGGACGAAACAACGCATCGGCACCTCCCACTTCTTCCTTTTCCTCTTCTCTACACAATCATTCAGTAAGTCCCCCTTCTCTCTCTCTTTTGCTATTCTCAAATTCTTAATTCTTAAAACGTGTCGGAAGCGGAGTTATCCGGCTTCCAATTCTCTTTCTTTCAAAAATACAACATTTTCTTAATAAAAAAACCTACAACTTTTTATATATATATAGTTTAATACTCATTAACTAAGACAATAGAATAAGTTTGACATTAAAATGATAATCGTAGCAAGTTTTATTCCACTTTTACAGTAAAATACCTTTATGTTTCGTATCGACATGTTAATACCTTTTAACCATGCTAGCTTTAGAAAACTCACGAGATAATGACCTACCTCCTCACAACACTCATATGTAACATAGCACGATGATATTTGAGAACATAGTTTCGAGAAAAATACGATTTTACACATAACTACCTCCGACTTATAAAAACCTTTTTCTACAAGATGTGTATTTCTAACAATGCTACAACCCATTTCGGGGAACCTATTCAGGATGGTGCGGATTATCACACATCCTTGGGCTTAGTAGTGCGAGATGCAGACCTCCGTAAAGAGCATACGGTCTCGAAAGATTTAAAATACAATTTTCTTTAAAAAATGTGATTTCTATTATAAATAAAACTTATATTTTTAATAAATAAATATATATGTAATTAATATCAAAATATCTATTTTTAGCATTTATAATATTCCACATTTCCAAAATTCAAGAAAAACATCTCATTTACAAGAAAATACCATACAAATTCCAATATTACAAATAAATACCATATATTATGAAATTAGGTTTTAATTCACTAGAAATGTCACAATGATAAAATATATATCAATGAAAACTCGAAAGACGATAATAAAATACTTGAGGTGTATTTTGAAAATTATACAAAATTATTTTTACATAAAACCCCCTCAAGTTATACTAAATTACAATAAGGCCCCTAATAAACATAGGTTTAAGCGGGACCAGTCTCTTGAGCCTCAGCGAGACGGAGATATGGGTGCTTGCCTATTTAAGGTAGACAACTTAACAAACGGTGTTATCAACACAATAATCATCTTTGAAAAAGATACAAATCCTGCAGTCCATGTGCAGCGGTTACTGATAACACCAAAACCTAATTCAGGATTCAATTTCTTTTCTAATTGTCTGATTCAGACCGAGTCTCAATATAATCAATCTGACTTGAGTGAGATTCAAGTATATATATAACAATTCAATATGAATCCATATATTCAATCTGTTCAATTTATCAATTTATACAACTGAACCGAACCGAACCATGGATATATATCCATCTACATGATTCTCCAGTTACATCCATTTACTGATATCATGGTTTCGGCAAGTCATTCATCTATACAATCTATAATACAAGACAATACAATTTACAATACAATACAAACAATACGATCAAGCGGGGTTTGAGGGGGAGATTGGTACGGAAGGTGTTAGAAGTGGCACGAGACTGCAACCATTAAGATACCTAACCTGAATTCAATTGCCGTTGTATCATGGATGAACGGTTCCTTGGATTCAGCTATTGTGCCGAGCAATGAGGAGTTGAACGTGTATTATTAGAGATGTTTAGTTTATTTATTTCCGTAGTTTTTTTTATTGATTTGAGCCCATATTGGGACATGATTCAGCTATTGTTTATTGGATCTTGATTCGTTTCCGCTTTATGCATTTTCTTGACTCTATTTACTGTGGCAGATGGACATGTGTTAGCTAGTTTTTATATTTTACTGTTCTTGATATCCGATAGACAGCTGTAATGTGACTGTGGAGGGATGATTCCTAACCACAGGTAGCATGGTTGGCTCTGTCGCGTGCCATAGTTTACGTATCTTGGGAAGCGGGGCGTGACATAAACACGTGTTCATACACGATATATTACACACACATAGTACACCCATCCACAACATACACGAGAATGACGTAAACAAAATAGATATAAAGAACAGTAACAACGGCATAATTCATTACTAAATTTTCAAAAATAAATCCTCTACGTTACTTAGCTCTGCAGCAACAGAATTAATCCACTCTGTAATTGCATCAATGGCCTCATCACCTAGCACAGTATCTCGAGTGAGTTCGAAGTGGTTAAAAGTTCTACGGTGTATAAAGATGCGGTAAAGAGAGCTTACGGAGTACTCGATATTGCAACCTGAAAGAAGACACATAGAATGAAAGAAGTGGAAACGACGATTTATTTCCCCATGGTGGTCATGGGTTACTTCTTCAGGGGGAGACGGGAGTGCATCCAATACAGCTAAGTGCAAAAGTCGCAGTATTTCACGATCAATCTTCATCGGCCAGTTCATACCCCCTTGTAATCGATAGAGAATACCTTCGTAACCAGAGAAGTCGATCATCGTATATACAGATTTCACCACGGTGTAAGGGATGCATCTTTTAATTTCATCGATTGATGGAAATCCTGCAGATAAAGATCCCGACATTGAGAGAGACAGAGAGAGCGAGGCTAAGAACTGAGAGGGAGAAAGACAGAGAATGTGATGGCGATGAGATCTGAGAGAGTGTCAGAGAGCTCAGCACAGATAGTGAGATTCGAGATAGAGAGAAAGAGATTGAACTCTAAATATAATGAACACAATCATTCACGGGTATGGGTTTTTTTGGGGTGTAGTTTGCAACTGTGCCCCAAAAAAATACATACCCATGAATGATTGTGTTTCTTTTGGGGCGCGCCTTCAAACTGCGCCATAGAAAAAACACAAGCCCGTGGATGAGTATGTTTCTTTTTTTGGGCGCAGTTTGCATCTACGCTCCAGAAAAAAATCAAACCCGTGAATAATTGTGTATCTTTTTGGGGAGCACCTTCAAATCGCGCCATAGAAAAAAAAACACCCGTGAATGAGTATATTTCATTTTGGGATGCTGATCAGTCATATTTATTGCACTTTTGTACGGTCCTTTCCCCCACTATTATTAGTTACTAAAAGGTATTATTTGTAAATTAAGAATATATGTGGGTTTATTTGTAGAAAAACATTATTATCATATGTTTCTTAATTTATAATTAATATAATTGGGGAATATATGCATATCATATTTAAATAAAATATCCATGAGATTATTTATTATTAAAATATGCATATCCTATCAAATAATCTTAGCCCGTATTATTAAGATATCAAATCATTTAGTCGGTTGGAATATTATCTCAAATATAATAAATGCTACTAACAATTTGATTTGAGATATTGTGCAGGTATTATAATAAATCAGCTAAGGTCTGAAATATAAGTAGGAGATCCACAGCAAATCGATTCACCAAATCAAATCTGCCGAATGCTATGAGCAAATTGAAGAATCTTGTAACGGCATAGACTAAAAGCAATATTTTAAGAATATATTTTATCAAAAGGATCTCCAAATATCAAGAGAAGAAGTCACGAAGAATTTGGAAGCACAAACCCACCAAGGGGCGGCTGATCCGCAACCAATAGGGTCATTAGGGGGCTAAACCGTGGTCTATTGGTGGCCGTAGGATTTGAAACTTCAGGGTCTTGATCGTAATTTCACACAGTTATTTATGACGTCTAGGGTTTCAAGTTCCAGAGCCTATAAAAGGACCGAGAGCATCTATCATAAAAAAGGATAGAAGAGAATTGAAGAATCGACCGATCTATCTATCAAGCTATCTAGAGAAAACTAGGGTTTTGTAATTTGGTTTTTCAGCGAGCAACTTGTAATGCAATAGTTATTCAATAAAAGGTAGTACTTTCTTTTAATTTTGTCGCATTTACTTTCCACATTTACTTTCTGCATTACTTTCTGCATTTTAATTTTTGCATTATTTTCCGCATTACTTTCTGTATTTTCCTATGAATTCGTTCATCTTCAACATTTCTTTTACTTCGTTTATCCTAATGAGCGAGTAACTTCTCGCTTGCTAAGGTTTGTAGGATAGGGTAGAATAATGGATGAAAAATATCTCTTAAATTCTTTTTAAAGTTTTAATCTTTATAAACTTTAGCAAAATGAATATTAACCCTCTTATCGGGCGTGCTATCCATTCATGATAGTCACGACCACAATTTGAGATTCGTTAATACTCGCTTTGTTAAGGGCTTAAGACAAATATGGATCAATGGAAGAACAAGGGACAGTAGAGGGAAACCCTTATTCCCTAATTAAAAATCAGGAGTTACATTAATGAGGTATCACGTGTTCACACGTGACCAAAGGTCACGTGTTGACACGTGACGTTTTTACAGAATTAAAATCTGTCAAGAAAAAGCACAAACAAACGGCTGAAGGAGGACCCAATTGGAGGTCACGTGCTCACACGTGACCAATGGTCACGTGTTGACACGTGATAGTTAAAACAGAAATAAAAACAAACGGCTGAAGGAAATACCTCAATGAGGTATCACGTGCTCACACGAGACCAATGGTCACGTGTTCACACGTGATGGTTAAAACAGAAGCGTAAATAAACGCTGAGAAAAGGACTCAATTGGGGGTCACGTGCTCACACGTGACCAAGGGTCACGTGTCAGCACGTGACTGGCTTCGAAAGCCTTACAGTTTAATAGAATTAAATTCTAAAAACTTCTAAATATTTCCAAATGGAAAAGGATTATGGGGACCGTTGGATTAAAAATCCAAGGGTGATTAAAAATCACCAATTTATGGAAAGATTTTAGACAAGGAAAGATTTCCCTAAAAAAATCTCACCAGAAATAACAAACAGAATATGTTTGGATTTAAAATCCAACGGTGAATAAAATTCACTGTGTGATCCCAAGGATCATATTAATTATGAAAACAAAAAAAATCTTTCATTGAAAGATTCATTAAACAAATTGATTCTTTTCCTTCTCCTATAAATAGGAGCCAAGAGAAAAGAGAGAGATAGAGAGTTTTGGCATCTTGAAATTGCAGAGAGAAAAGAAAGGAGAATTCAATTCTCAACAAAGAAAACCCTAGGTGAGAAAAGAAAGGGAATCAAAACTTCAAACAGAGAATTTAATTCTTAAAATCTAAGAGTTTAACTCTTCTGCAAAAGAACTTAGTTCTTCCTCTAGTTGAAGATCTGCAGAAGCACATCTCCCCATAGGTTGAGAATTTAATTCTCATCAGGTTGAGATCCTGCCATGCAGATCCAAAACTTAGAGGGGGAATTGAGTTTAGAGAATTTAATTCTCCCAAAACAAAACTAGGGTTTAACCCTATATGAGAATTAAATTCTCGTAAAATTATAGGAATTTAATTCCTTCAAGATGGACAGAACTAGGGTTTAACCCTAATTAAGAATTTAATTCTCTCAAATTTACAGGAATTTAATTCCTCTTTAAATGAAATTAGGGTTTCACCCTACACAAGAATTTAATTCTTTTACATATATAGGAATTTAATTCCTCTTAAAGAAATTAGGGTTTAACCCTACATAAGAATTTAATTCTTTCATAATAGGAATTTAATTCCTCCAAAATCATGATTAGGGTTTAACCCTACAGAGAATTTAATTCTCAAAATAAAATAAGGAGACTTAAAAGATCTCTGTGCATGAAAAGAACTAAGGTCACATATCCCCATGTGACCCCTGAAGAGATCCCCAGAAATGAGAAGCAGGAAGCTTTGAGGCAACGCCTCACGTGCTCCCACGTGACTTACAAACACAGAAAGAAAAACCAAAGGAAATATAAGTTCTGGGCGCTCTCACGTGTTCCCACGTGACCCCTTAGCAAATGCTTTAACAATCAGTGCATAAATGTCCATCACGTGCCAGCACGTGATGCTCAAAATAAAAAAAAGTGTTTAACACTTAATTGCATAGCGAAGTAAAAAGGGATCTGGCCCCACCTTTGGGCGCTTTCACGTATCCACACGTGACCCCCTTTTTTTTAGTGTTTAACATTAATTCGAGAGCTTTATTCCCAGTGTTTAACACTGATTATCTTTTAGTGTTAACACTAATTTAAAAACCTTATCTCCAGTGTTTAACACTGTTGTTTTCTAGTGTTTAACACTAATTTAGGATTCTATATTTCCAGTGTTTAACACTGTTGTTCTTTAGTGTTTAACACTACTTTTAGCCAAATTGGCTAATTTTCCAGAGGCAAAAGTCTTCCCTTCGACTGAATCTCAAAATTGAGGAAATCAAAGATAAAAATGTTATAAAAGCCCTCAAACTCTCGTTTAGCATTGCTAAATAATATGGGCTGAAACCAAACAAATGTCTAATGGTCCAATAGAGGGCCAACACTTCAAATCTAATTGGACTTAGCCCAAGTTGGCCATAAGTCCTCAATTCAGACTTAACTGAGCGAGCCATGGTGCTCATAACATAGTTTAATTAATTGATCTTGGTTCCAAATTGGGCTACAGATCACTTAATGCACCCCGGTTCAAGGATACATCTCTTCACTCCTTTGATATTCATCGTTGTAATTCCTCAACGTCTTCAAAGAGGTGACGGGTCCCGACAACCACACATTTCACAGACTATGACGTCTCTAAACTGCGGACTGTGGAGTCCTTAAACCCATGGACTATGATGTCCTTAACCTCGACCGTGATGTCTTTAAACTAACAATGGACTGTGGGGTCCTTAAACCCACGGACTATGATATCCTTAACCTCGACCGTGATGTCTTTAAACTAACAATGGACTGTGGGGTCCTTAAACCCACGGACTATGATGTCCTTAATCTCGACCGTGATGTCTTTAAACTAACAATGGACTGTGGGGTCGTTAAACCCACGGAATATGATGTCCTTAACCTCGACCGTGATGTCTTTAAACTAACAATGGACTGTGGGGTCCTTAAACCCACGGACTATGATGTCCTTAACCTCGACCGTGATGTCTTTAAACTAACAATGGACTGTGGGGTCCTTAAACCCACGGACTATGATGACCTTAACCTCGACCGTGATGTCTTTAAACTAACAATGGACTGTGGGGTCCTTAAACCCATGGACTATGATGTCCTTAACCTCGACCGACCGTGATGTCTTTAAACTAACATTGGACTGTGGGGTCCTTAAACTCATGGACTATGATGTCCTTAACCTTGACCGTGATGTCTTAAAACTAACATTGGACTGTGGGGTCCTTAAACCCATGGACTATGATGTCCTTAACCTTGACCGTGATGTCTCTAAACTAACATTGGACCGTAATGTCCTTAAACTAACAATAGACCGTAATGTCCTTAAACTAATCGACTGCAATGTCCCTAAACTAAACAATAAAGTCCAAATGCTCTTTTGTTGGATCTAAACGATTCTGTTAAGTTGATTTTAGTCTAAAATTAGACTAACGTATTCTTAACAAACATTTAAGTTGATCTTAGTCTCAAATGAGGCTAACGTATCTTTAAACCCAAACCCCCCAAACCCAAATCTAAGAAAGATACGGATTTGGACTAGTCCATGCCCTACGGGCAACAACATAAATTAGCCTCCGTATACAATCTACGGGCAACCAAACACAAACAAACACCCACGACACGAAGTGACCATCTGGAGAAAGAGAAAGTTGTTACTGCGACGTGGTAGCGTAATTAACTGCAGGGGCTTGTGCCTGCAGGGAAGAGCGTCCCCACAATCAAAAACCCCTCAGACGAGGGGGAATCTGACGAAGTCTGCTACATCGACCGCATCCGTTTAAAACTTCGATACATGATGCCATAAATCAACTTGGCATCTTCGGAGAGGTGGACGAATAGCGCCAATTAGCATCTGCCCCGAATTTCAGGCAAGACGGACCTGCGCGGTCGCGTCTCTGTGTACGGAGGGAAACAGATTCTGGCATGCCCGGTGGGACCTTTTCCTCTTTCCACTCCACACTTTGTGTGTCGTGTTTGCGAACCAATCACGGTTTGCTAATGGTTGCCCTTGGGTTTCGAGGTACTAAGATTTGGCGTTTGCTTGGTGCAGAAAGCAAAGATCAATGGCGTTCACCTGCTCGAAGTGTTCCACATACAACTGCAACCCACGTTCTGCCTCAACTGGGGGTATAGCTTACGGGCCCCAGACGGCTTCCCTGTTCACGATGCCGGTGGAACGGGTCACCTAAGCCACCACAGGATTGTTTTTCGGGACCATGCTCCTGCCAACGAGCTTCAGCGCTCCTATGCCAGCACCGGAAGCTCCCAAGAAGTCGGTCTTCGATCGGCTTGCTACTACCACGGCCCCTCTCAACGGGTCGTCCAGCTCCAACTCCTCGGTCTTCACCAGACTGAGCCTGAACTCCAATGGGCCTGCCAAGAAGCCCATGACACCTGAAGTGGCCATCCCAAAGAAGATAGCCATCTCTTCTCCTGAAGTCGTCAAGGCGGCTTCTCCTGCCAAAGAGTCGGTCTTTACAAGACGGACTATTCCGGCTCCCGTTCCTGCTCGAAGGTCTGTCTTTGACAGATTGGATACCGCTACTCAAAAGACGTCAGACTTCAAGAGGCTGGCACTAGCGGTGCCTCATCTGGATAGGGGGCAAGACAAAGCCATCCCCATCGCCGAATCAGCCCCAACAGCTCGACACGCTCGACGTCGCCACTGGGCCGAGTAAGGAAGGCCGGGGGCAACTCCCCCTCTGGGCTAACTCCACGGGCTCCAACGGTGGAAATTAATGCTGCTGTTCCAACCGGGAACAGGTTTGAGCTGCTGAACAAGGTGCGCAGGAATTCGCCTACCGCCGTATTAAAAAGATCTCCTCCACCGGTGGAGACTGTCACAGAAATAAAGCCGGAGCAACCCCCTCAGAGGCTGTCCTCCAAAATTTACAAAGTCTGGTGACGGGTCCAGGAGTCAGTGATTGATCAAGACTATCCTCGCCGACAGAAGAAGCTGAAGGTTCAGCAGGAAGAGAACCGTCCTGGCAAGCCGCAAAAGATGACAACTACTTGGGTGCCCGCTACAACGGCCTCCTCCACGTCGACTACTCAAAAGAAAAGGAGGCCAAAGAAAGCCCCTGCAAACGTGGCAGACCATAAAAACACCGAGCCCAAACGCCCCAAGTCTGGGGGCATGGTAGTACATACTGTTTACATGGCTTCCGGAAAAGAGGAAAGCCGCACTTCGACGGGCCACCGACCGCTCACCCGATCAATAACAAGGGCTCAGGAATAACAATAGCAGAAGCTTGAAGAGATGCTGACTGCAATGGCCACACTTACCTGGCCAAAAGAAAGCCCAGAGACGTCATCGGAACAATGTAACGAGCACGAGACTGATGCTGAATTCCTTCGGAGAATGCTCGAAAAGAAGGACAAGGAGGCTACGGAACAAGCGGCCAATATAAAGCAAATGGCCATTCTATTCCAGGATATGGTGGGCATGATGATCCATCCGGATCCCCCAGCCGAAAATCCTCCAGTAATAATTGAAGATGATAGAGGAGAAACATCAAACCCTCTGCCGGCTCTGTCGACAGCCAAAGAGGAGACAATCTCCAAAGCTGCACTAGATGACTATTTTGCTCAGCAAATAAGAGTTCACCAGGCAAATGAAGCGGCCGGCCAAGTTGTTAGAACTGGGCGACCGTATCCAGGCTGGTATGATCAGATAAAGTACTCGCCGGGCTACACGATCCCGAAATTCCATGTGTACAAGGGGACAGGCAATCCCCATCAGCATGTTTCTCAGTTCAGGGCCCTCTGTGGCAATACTGGTGGCGATGATAAGCTCTTGCTTCGCCAATTCGTCGGCAGCTTATCGGAGACGGCATTTGAGTGGTACTCCGAACTTCCAAACGAATCCGTCAAAACTTTCGCAGAAATGGAGTTGTTATTCACCCAGCGATTCGCGAGTGCTAGTGAACGCACCCCAATAACAGCATTGATCAATGCCAGGGTGAAGCCAGGCGAAACGTGGGTTCAATATGCTATCCGACGGCGGAATCTGTGGTCGAAATGCGAACAGCGCATCGAAGAAGCACCAGCGGTGGGCATGTTCATGGGCACCCTAGACCCTCATGCAACTATTTCACAGTTCATGATGTTCTTCAAACCGACTACGTTCCAGGCTTTAATCGACAAGCTAGCCCAGATGGATCAGATGGGTCATAGACCGTCTCCTCCGAAGCCGGAGCCGCAGAACGAAAAAGGTAAGGGGAAGGCGACCTTCGTTGCGAATACCCAACATCAGCCCAGTGCTCCAAGACTAACGGATCAATCGAAGGAGAGACGGCGCTATTATAATGAGAAAATGAAGCGTCCTTACTCGTTCCCACGGGACAAAACGAAGAGACTCTTTGAGCTGGCAATGCGCAACCGGCTTATCAATCTGCCGAATCCAAAGCGGCCATTGCAACCCGGCGAGGCAAATAACCCCAATTATTGCCCTTACCACCAAACGGTAAGCCATCCAATCGAAGATTGCTTCGTTTTTAAGGGATGGATCGAGGATCAGTACCAATAAGGCAAGTTTGCGTTGTCTGAGAAATGGAAAGTAAGCCCACCACAAACGCACACTTTTAAGAAGATGGACACACCGGGGGCAACGTGCTCTTTTGTTGAAGAAGCTCCATGAGAGGTCGTTCTTTCGGCTAAAACCAAAAGGATGCTGAATGATCTCCAGACATTCCCGGCGATCAGGTGGAAGAATCCGCTGGAACCCCAGATCATTGAAGGGATGCTGAAGCCGCGCCCAACCCCAAAGATTGGTGGTGATAGCCAAAATGCTCACACACAGCCGTCGAAATCTTCGAAAAAGAAGAAGAAATCCAAAAAGCCCGTGAAGCCTGGCGACAAGCGCACGGACTTGCAGAAACAGATCGACGCGCTGAAAGAGTATAATCAGAAGGCGCGGACTCCAATGACGCTCCAAGAGTTTCTCAGCTACGTCCTTGAAGATGGAGATGATGGAGAAGACTCGTCAAATGAATCTGAGGATTGCGTAGCAAGTTGCCATGTAATCTCTCACTCATCAATAAACGATGAAGAAGCCCTTTGCACTAAGAGACTGGGGGCAGGGCCTGAACCGGAACTTTCAGGGCCACCAGACGAGATGATCGACGCATTCCTAAACAAAGCTCTTTTGAAAAGTAAAGCTGATCGGGAGCGTGAGATGGGCATATTTGAAAAAGCCAAATGCTGGCGACTGGACGAAAGAGTCGAGACACTCCCGCCAAATCAAAGGACATCTGTCGCAGATAAAAACAAGTTCAAGACGAGGAAAAGGTTCACCAAAGCCATATCAATGGGGATGAAGCTACCACCCTCCGAAGCGAATGCCCTCGGTGAAACAGAAACACATCCTAGCTACTGCTTATATCATCGAAAGATTTCGCACCCTACCGAAGAGTGCGAAGCTTTTAAAAGATGGTGGCAGGGATACGTTGCTCACCGGCAACATTTTAAGCGGATGAAACGCAAAACTCGGCAGGAACAGAGAAGAACCACCGGCAACTGTCGCATGGTTAACGCCGGGGGATCGCAGATTCTCACCTTCGGGAGTGACTCCAACGATGAAATGAATCTTTGCCCTCTTTTCAAAGAATCTACCTCGGGGAAAGAGGAAGAACCGAAGACCTGCGAAAATATCCAGCTGCGCAATCCTACGCTGCCCGAAAAGAATCTCGGATCCGCGAACAGAAAAGATAAAGGAAAAGAGAAGGTCTCTGAAGATATCGCCCTATATGACCCAGTCATGAAAGAGCTAACCGCCAAGGACCCGCCAAAGAAAAGTAAGGTGGACTACAACGTGCTGGCGCACTTGAGGAAGTTACCCTCGCAGCTCAGCATTCTCGACGCCCTTTTACTATTAAAAGACGCAAGAGATTCACTGATCAAGGAGCTATAAGAGCCAGAGCAATTCCAAGCTTTCCTCGCCGAAGAAAGGATGAAGGACGAGCTAGAAGAAGTGCACACAGCCGATATCACCTTCGGCAACGAAGATCTTCTACTTGGGACATGTGAGCACAACCGTCCCCTATATGTCTCAGGATACTGTCACGATATAAAGATAGGCAAAATCCTGGTTGACAATGGGTCTTCCGTCAATCTCCTCAACGTGAGAGTATTGAAGGAAATCTGCATGAGCGTTCACTACCTCGCTCGCGATAAAATTACCATCTCCGGTTTTGACCCCCAGTCATCACGGACTCTCGGGTCCGTGATACTGACGCTGCGCTTCGGATTGCTTATCACAGATATTAAGTTTCACGTCATTGACGCCAAGACATGCTACAATGCTTTGCTCGGCCGGCCCTGGTTACACGAGTACAACATCATCCCTTCTACACAACATCAGTGCATGAAATACTTCTAGGATGGTCTCGAGTACATTGTAACAGGGGAGTTGAATCCATTCTCCGTAAACGAAGTCCGAAAATACGAAGATGCGAAATACTTCTTACCAGACTTCGAGGACACGGAGAGATGTCACAAACTGAAGGACAAAGCTATCACCACTATTCCAGTTTTCGGGAATGATACCGAGGAGGAAGAAGAGATAGTTTATTCAGGGCCGCCTCAACGCAACAACCCGGGACCGTCCGCCCCCATGTTGATCTTCGGCAGCGACTCGGAAGATGAAGTTAATGCTGTTAGGTCCACGTTACCCATCCCGGTTCTTTCGGAGAGGCGGAATAGGTAAAAATCAAAATTTTCTCACAAGATAACTTGGACCATCCATGAAGGATCTTTGCTAAACAAAAACTAACAAATTAACTACAAGTTCTAGCTACTATGTAGAATGGTTATACCTAGATCTTGAACTCCTTCTCTTCTTGTTGTGGTTTTCCTTCTTGCTTGCTCCTTGTAGTGGCTTGAACGGCTCATCCTCGTCGTCTTCTCTTTGCCGAAGATATATCCACCCGAGGGCCTTGAACTTGAGCTCCTACCTCAACCAAGAGGTAACTAGAGTGCTTGGTTTGCTAGACAAAGAACCTTAGAAAGAGTAGAGATGAGTCTTGATGGTTTTGTCTCAAGAGCTTATGATTTCCAACACATGGAACACTTAAGTTTTGAGAGAGGAAGAGGGAGAGCTTTCTTTCAAGAGAGAGAAAGAATAAGAGAGAATGAGAGTGGAATTTTACAACCACGCTCACAAAATAAGAATAATGATAATAATAAAAATAATTAAGAAATTATGATGGTTAGTTTATGAATGTATCATTTCATCATTTAATGCATTTGCAAGAAACAAGAAGCAACTTTGAAATGAAATGATGATGGTCAACATGTCAACAATAGTCAACCGGTCAACCAAAGTCAATAAGTCAACAAAAGTCAAATGGTCAACCTAACCATGGCAAAATTATCCTTAATCAATATTATTAATCATATTTTTCATTCTCATTAGGATTTGGAAAAAGTCAACGGTCAACAACCCTAATGAGAAACCTCTGCCTCTGCCTCTGTCAACTGTGCATACACACCCGCATCCGTGTTCCGAGGAACACGAATACAATGAGACAAAACCAATCCCAAAACAAGTACTAGGATCTGGTTTAAACCAAAGTCCGCTAGTAATAACTGCCCGGACACCAAACGTGCACAAGTGCGCGGATGTGAACGAACCCCGTCGCAAAACCATGCGACCTCTACTCTGATTTGCCCAAAGGCGAATAACCCTTTGTGTGGGACTCTAAAGGCTCGACACTATGCTAGCAGTGGGTTTAACCACAGGCCGCAAGTGGTACTAGCTGTACGTAACGGTCCCCAGGTAGATGCCGATAAGAAGATCGACAGGGTGAACCCATCCGAACTCCTACTGAGCCTGAATGTGACAATCTCCGTACAGTCCGGTCTGTTCATCTAAGAGTATCGCATGTCGGGCCTAGGGGGAAGTAAACGTCAGACCCCTAATAGCGGTACAAGTCGTGTCGGAGTGTAGCCCAGAACACCCTGAGAAACTACTGGTAACACTACCAGTAAATCTCGCTTGCCCTGGCCAGGGACGACTATGTGTAATGGCTCTCCTAGACACAACGCGATATCAACTCCCAATACCGGGAGAGACGAATCCTGTCTAACCGTAACTGCCTCTAAGTGCTTCGGGACTACTGCACCCAACTACTACCTGTTTGCACGACAAAATAGAGCCGTGGTAGGGTAGTAATCTAAGAACAGTGGGAACACACTTGAGGCGAAGTGACAGTGTCAAGTCAACGGACTAAGCTGTACTCATGTCACCTAGGAACTGTTAACTGACGATAGGTATAATACCAACCAACAGTTCCCGACGAGTCCTGTCCAGTGTACTTGTAACCTAACGAGCACCTGCATACTATCTCCAGTACGACGTACTGATGGTTGTGGGACAGACCATCTCCCCTGCTGGGACGAGAAGCGTATGCACCAGTCTACTCTGGAGTATCGATGCCCTGTCTCGATAATCCTATGACTAGGGACCAAAATAAAGATGTGCTTATAGACTACCCATCCCCCACTAGTGTGATCGCCATCACAACGCCGGTAGTCAAGCAAAGATCCTAAGGGCTCTATCAATATGTTTTTTAGCGATATGTTAAAAGAAACATATACACATATTAAGATAGATACAAACCAAGTAGCATACTACTATACCGAGCAAGATTGTCGTAAACCCGTGTATATATCCCAAGCTTCCAAAATGTATTATACATACTAGTACTATACAATAATGGCCTCTAGGGCATAAATATCCAATAATCTCCCACTTGCACTAAAGGCCAGTAATTTGTGTACCGCATACCCAACGTCTGCTCTATGGCCAGCTGCTGGCGTACCGCATACCCAATAGCTCAAAAAGTCGCTCGAACTGTGTTTGAGGGAGGGCCTTTGTGAATGGATCCGCCATGTTTTCTTTTGTGTCCACTCTCCGTACCTCGATCTCCTGGCGATCAATGATCTCCCTGATCAGGTGATACCGCCTCAAGATGTGTCTGGACTTCTGATGGGACCTTGGTTCCTTTGCTAAAGCTATAGCCCCATTGTTATCTCAATACAAAAGTATTGGGTCAACAATGGACGGAACCACCTGAAGTTCACTAATGAACTTCTTCATCCAGACCGCCTCTTTTGCGGCATCGCTTGCAGCAATGTATTCAGCCTCCATCGTCGAGTCTGCGACGATATCCTGTTTGGAACTCCTCCAACACACCGCCCCTCCGTTGAGGGTAAACACAAAACCCGAGACAGACTTGTTGTCATCTTTGTCACTCTGGAAGCTTGAATCGGTAAAGGACTCGACCCTGAGGTCTCCATTACCGTAAACCAGGAACATCTCCTTAGTCCTTCTCAGGTACTTGAGAATGTTCTTCACTGCCGTCCAGTGGTTCTCATCTAGGTCTGACTGATACCGGCTCACCACGTTCAGCGCGTAAGCTACATCTGGTCTTGTACATAACATCGCATACATTATAGATCCTACCGTCGAAGCGTAGGGTATAGTGCTCATGCGAACCTTCTCCTCGTCAGTCTTAGGAGACATCTTCTTGGAGAGGGTGATTCCGTGCAATGCGGGTATATTACCGCGCTTGGAATCTTCCATACTAAATCTCTTTAGTATGGTCTCTATGTACCTGGACTGCGAAAGTCCCAGTAGTCTCTTGGATCTATCTCTGTAGATCTTGATCCCCAGAATGTACGAGGCATCACCCAGGTCCTTCATGGAGAACCGTTGTGACAAGAATAGCTTGACCGATTGTAGCATAGGAATGTCATTTCCTATCAAAAGAATGTCATCCACGTACAAAACTAGGAACACAACAGTTCGTCCTACAATCTTCTTATAGATACAAGGTTCATCTTCGTTCTTGATGAAATCAAATTCCTTGATTGCATCATCAAAACAGATGTTCCAGCTCCGCGATGCCTGCTTTAATCCATAAATGGATTTAAGCAACTTGCACACCTTCCTGCTGCTCCCACTGTCCACGAAACCCTCTGGCTGATCCATGTAAACGCACTCTTCCAAACAGCCGTTTAGAAAAGCCGTTTTTACGTCCATCTGCCAGATTTCATAGTCATGGAAGGCAGCAATGGCAAGTAGAATCCGAATGGATTTGAGCATAGCCACTGGAAAAAAAGTTTCGTCATGGTCCACACCAGGTCTTTGACGAAAACCTTCTGCAACGAGTCTAGCCTTATAGGTTTCCACCTGCCCATCTACACCAAGTTTCCTTTTGTAGATCCATTTGCATCCAACGGGTTTTACCCCAGGTGGAGCAATATCCAAGGTCCACACTTTATTGGCGTACATAGACTCCATTTCGGATCGCATAGCTTCCAGCCACTTATCAGAGTCCCTACTGATAATGGCCTGCCTGAAACTGGTAGGGTCATCTTCTTCTAAGATGCAATCCTCTCGATCCCCGTCTATGAGAAAACCGTAGTATCTCTCGGGCGGATGAGAAATCCTACCAGATCTGCGGAGTGGCTGAGGTTCGTCTAGGGTTATTGAATCCAGTGGTTCTTCCAAATTTTCAGTTACATTTTGTGGTTCATGGATTTCTCTCAGTTCTACCGAACTCCCACTAGTTTCTTTTGCAAGAAACTCCCTTTCTAAAAAGATAGCACGGCGAGATACAAACACCTTCTGTTCCTCAGTGTGGTAGAACAGATATCCTAGTGAATCTTTAGGATATCCCACAAATTTACATAGAACTGACCGTACCTCTAGCTTGTCCGGTTTCTGTGTTTTTACATAGGCCGGACAACCCCGTATCTTAATAAATTTAAGACATGGCTTCTTACTGCTCCATATTTCATACGGAGTTTTAGGCACAGATTTGGACGGAACTTGATTCAAAAGGTATGTCGATGTCTGAAGCGCATGTCCCCAGAATGAAAGAGGCAACTCAGAACTACTCATCATGGAGCGAACCATATCTAATAGGGTACGATTCCTCCGCTCCGATACACCGTTGAGTTGTGGTGTATAAGGGGGAGTAAGCTATGAGAGAATACCATTCTCTTTTAAGTAATCTAAGAATTCCGTGCTTAAGTACTCCCCTCCTCTATCAGACCGGAGGATCTTGATACTTTTACCTATCTGGTTCTCCACTTCGTTTCTGAATTCTCTGAATTTATCAAAAGCTTCAGATTTGTGTTTCATCAGATACACATATCCGAACCTAGAGAGATCGTCAGTGAATGTGATGAAATACGAGAACCCACCCCTTGCATGTATAGACATTGGACCACATACATCACTGTGTATGAGTCCCAAGAGCTCTGTTGCTCTTTCTCCATATCCGGTGAACGGAGATTTGGTCATCTTTCCTTTAAGACAAGACTGACAAGTTTCATAAGATGAAAACTCGAACGTATTCAAGAGTCCATCTTTATGCAACTTACTTAGTCTTTTCTCTCCGATATGACCAAGTCTACAATGCCACAAGTAGGATTCATTCGTATCTGAATTCTTCCTCTTGCGTGTGTTTTGTATATTGAGAACTATATTCTGATTTAGAACGTAGATACCATTACACAGTGTACCTTCTGCAACCAGTACCTTATGAAGGTAGATGTTCATGATATTTCTATCAAGAAAAAAGTTATATCCATCTTTATTGAGTAAAGATACTGATATGATGTTGCAAACCATGGAAAGTACATAGTAGCAATCGTTCAAAATTATAGTCTTGCCATTTGGCAACACTAGGTGATATTCACCGAAGGCTGCAGCATTAACTTGTGCTCCGTTCGCTATCCTGAGCGACATATCACCAGGTGCAACTGTCCTACTTTTTCTCAGTCCCTGCAATAAATTACAAATATGAGATCCTGATCCGGTATCAAGTACCCAGGAGGTAGGGCTGACCGTAAAGCAGTTCTCAATTACAAGAACACCTGAAGTAGATGCAAAACTATGCTTCTTCTTCAACTGGGTATCCTTGGAATCCATACAATCCTCTTTCCCTTGCTCATACTTATGACTGTTGTCGTAAGTTAGAGCCGAACCAACGTTCCCCAGCCCCGAATAAGAATTCGGATCGGTCAAGCGATACATTTTATTATCTTGATTAGGACGTGAAAATGGTTGCTACCTAGAGAGAGAGAAAAGAAACACTCAGCGTGCACTCTTACAAGATTAGATTGGTTTATTAATTTATCTAATCAGGATGGCTCCCACTGTTTCCTCAAATTCTTCTTCAAACCCTAAAAGAAGAACTAGTCAGGATTAATCGCACGTCACAATACTTGCTTAACATTTCAGCCAGGCTAGTGTTGGTACTTTGAGGGAGGTTTTCCAACGCTTTCGTGAAGTTCCTTAATTAAATAACCTCTTTTCCCTGGAGGCGTAGCCCCGCTAACACCGTTCTAGACACCTACTTGGTTTATAGCATTGATTGTTAAGTGAAATAACCTCCCGAGAGTAATCCAACTCATCAGTGGGATAGGGATCCAACTATCATTGTGCGATGACCTAGATGGAATCCACTCTAGTCACTACACTCCAGAAGGTATGCTAAATCTGCAAGTTTCAGTTTTTTTAGAAACTCCCGATGTGGATTTTTGCCTCTAGGACCCAAGTGACCTTGACGAATAATCAACAAATCAAAAGGTCCTAGTCAAGTTCAACCCGTCGTTATCCAGGATTGTATTAGACCCGCCCGCATGATCCTTAACGAATAATCAACAAAATCATACGACCGTCCTAACCAATCGCATCTATCAGTGCAACAGAGAATTATTACTTAGCTACTGTTCACTGTGCCTTGACGAATAATCAACAAACGCAGCACGAATACTAAGTATTAATTATCTGAAACGACGGAGGGCTATGGCTGGGTTTTTGGCAAAAAACCCGTTAACGTAATGAACTTGATTTCGCTGAAGGAACCTGATAGCCCTTTTTAAAATATATAGTGGCGAAAACTTTTGCTAAAGAGGTCACTCCCTGTGAAGGGATCTCGGCTCTTTCCTCGTCGAATGAGGTGCAGAATATTCCAAACTGAATACCTCGATGCAAAGCAAGAATAATCGACTATAGTGAAGTTATTACCCTTACGCAAACTTTTGTCCAAGGGGTCACTCCCGATGAAGGGATCTCGGCCCTTGCCTCGTCGAATGAGGTGCTGGGCATTCATTACCGAATACCTCTGTGCACAACAAAAGAGAACGTCCTTGCAATAACAGCTTTTTGAAAATTGTTCCAACAACGTCTTTTAGGTTTGTTTTTCTTTACATTAATATAATGCGTCCCATCAATTAATCCTACCATTGCAGAAAACAACGAAAATATGACGTACGCTTATGCCATCCGCATTCGCCACGGGGCCCGTCATCACCCGTTAGGTTACTTAACTAACGACAGAGCGGGGGCTGGACTAGCGCGGATGCAAAACATAAGCAACGCCTACTAGATATATACATTCGTCAGATGCAATGATTGCCATTCCAGATCACAGATGAACACATTGGATATGCTAGGAATCCGCGTTTCGTTCGAGCCTGCAACGAAAAGCGGATTACACGGTCGCGATGAATAGCCAAACCCCACCCTAGACCCCTACGGGTGCGGCAAACTACCCGCCAAATATCCGAAGTGAAGCAGCCTCCCTCAACAACGTGAGTAGGCCACTCGTCACTTCAAAGTACCCGGTAATTTGTGCACCCCACCATGGGTCTATCCTAGGAGCAAAAACAGTAAAAGAAATAATATACAATGGCGGCTACAACCTCATCCCGGATGTGCGGCCATAAAAATAATATTACATCAATTTACATATTACATCAAATGAAAGATAAAGAAACTCTCATCCCACAAACCCCGGCTATTCATCCGCGACGATCCAACAAGTTCATATACACAATCCAACAACATTACAGATCACAGATATGCACAACCCCCACTAATCGACGTATAGCGATTAGTCGACGTTCAGTGCATATATCACATCATAGATATAACCAAATAGCTAAAGTTTATAGAACTTCGATCAAAATACCAATTTGTAACTACCCCAAACATAATATTGTTCTCTGGAAAATCTGGGCAGAAACAAAACACCTTAAAAATCACAAAACCATAACAGAGAACCCCTGGAAAAATTTGGTGCGCTGCCGAGTCGACTCGGCTGCGGAACCACAGCGGATCGCTTGGATCGGCCGCGGATCCGCGGTCATCTAAGGGACTCAGGCGCCCAAATTTCTGCAGTTTTCTCAAAAAACCTTGCTTGTATTTTTCATGTCAGTTAAAATATTTTTAGGCCTGTTTTATAAATCAATAGAAAACACAAGTTTTTAGACGGATTTTGCGATTTTTTCCGGATCGAAGTTCTAAACACTTTGCTAACAGTTAGTTGTTGTTTAGCTAGGCTCCGATACCACTGTTAGGTCCACGTTACCCAACCCGGTTCTTTCGGGGAGGCGGAATAGGTAAAAATCAAATTTTTCTCACAAGATAACTTGGACCATCCATGAAGGATCTTTGCTAAACAAAAACTAATAAATTAACTACAAGTTCTAGCTACTATGTAGAATGGTTATACCTAGATCTTGAACTCCTTCTCTTCTTTTTGTGGTTTTCCTTCTTGCTTGCTCCTTGTAGTAGCTTGAACGGCTCATCCTCGTCGTCTTCTCTTTACCGAAGATAGATCCACCCGAGGGCCTCAAACTTGAGCTCCTACCTCAACCAAGAGATAACTAGAGTGCTTGGTTTGCTAGACAAAGAACCCTAGAAAGAGTAGAGATGGGTCTTGATGGTTTTGTCTCAAGAGCTTATGATTTCCAACACATGGAACACTTAAGCTTTGAGAGAGGAAGAGAGAGAGCTTTCTTTCAAGAGAGAGAAAGAATAAGAGAGAATGAGAGTGGAATTTTACAACCATGCTCACAAAATAAGAATAATGATAATAATAATAATAATAATAATAATAATAATAATAATAATAATAATTAAGAAATTGTGATGGTTAGTTTATGAATGACAATTATCATTTCATCATTTAATGCATTTGCAAGAAACAAAAAGAATCTTTGAAATGAAATGATGATAGTCAACATGTCAACAATAGTCAACCGGTCAACCAAAGTCAATAAGTCAACAAAAGTCAAATGGTCAACCTAATCATGGCACAATTATCCTTAATTAATATTATTAATCATATTTCTTATTCTCATTAGGGTTTGGAAAAAGTCAACGGTCAACAACCCTAATGAGAAACCTCTGCCTCTGCCTATGTCAACTATGCATACACACCCGCATCCGTGTTCCGAGGAACACGAATACAATGAGACAAAACCAATCCCAAAATAAGTACTAGGATCTGGCTTAAACCAAAGCCCACTAGTAATAACTGCCCGGACACCAAACGTGCACAAGTGCGTGAATGTGAACGAACCCCGTCGCAAAACCATGCGACCACTACTCTGTTTTGCCCAAAGGCGAATAACCCTCTGTGTGGGACTCTAAAAGCTCGACACTACGCTGGCAGTGGGTTTAACCACAGGCCGCAAGCGGCACTAGCTGTACGTAACGGTCCCCAGGTAGATGCCGATAAGAAGACCGACGAGGTGAACCCATCCGAACTCCTACTGAGCCTGAATGTGACAATCTCCGTACAGTCCGGTCTGTTCGTCTAAGAGTATCGCATGTCAGGCCTAGGGGGCGGTAAACGTCAAACCCCTAATAGCGGTACAAGTCGTGTCGGAGTGTAGCCCAGAACACCCTGAGAAACTACTGGTAACACTACCAGCAAATCTCGCTTGCCCTGGCCAGGGACGACTATGTGTAATGGCTCTCCTAGACACAGCGCGATATCAACTCCCAATACCGGGAGAAACGAATCCTGTCTAACCGTCACTGCCTCTAAGTATTTCGGGACTGCACCCAACTAATACCTGTTTGCATGACTCAATAGAGCCGTGGTAGGGTAGTAATCTAAGAACAGTGGGAACACACTTGAGGCGAAGTGACAGTGTCAAGTCAACGGACTAAACTGTACTCATGTCACCTGGGAACTGTTAACTGACGATAGGTATAATACCAACCAACAGTTCCCGACGAGTCCTGTCCAATGTACTCGTAACCTAATGAGCACCTGCATACTATCTCCAGTACGACGTACTGATGGCTGTGGGACAGACCATCTCCCCTGCTGGGACGAGAAGCGTATGCACCAGTCTACTCTGGAGTATCGATGCCCTGTCTCGATAATCCTACGACTATGGACCAAAATAAGGATGTGCTATAGACACCCAGCCCCCACTAGTGTGATCGCCATCACAACGCCGGTAGTCAAGCAAAGATCCTAAGGGCTCTATCAATATGTTTTTTAGCGATATGTTAAAAGAAACATATACACATATTAAGATAGATACAAACCAAGTAGCATACTACTATACCGAGCAAGACTGTCGTAAACCCGTGTATATATCCCAAGCTTCCAAAATGTATTATACATACTAGTACTATACAATAATGTCCTCTAGGGCATACATATCCAACAAACGCTATATTTACCGCTCGGCCATCAATACAAGCCTTCGCTGACAATAATCAGAGTTTGCAAGTTACCATGGTTCCACGGGAGCACTACAAAGATCTCGACGCACTTGAAGCTTATAGCGTGCAAGAGCTGCGAACATTTTACATTCCTCCCAGACGAAAAGGTGAATAGGCAATCCTATTCTACCGATCCACGGAAACTAGAGTGGAGAAAGAAGTTTGGCATGGCGCCGATTCTATGCTCGACAGGCTCCAGCTCATCCGCCTGCCTATATATTACACAGAAGGCTTAAAAAGGCTATTGAAGCGCCAAGGGGTACCCTTCAAACAGACCATTCGACAAGCTCGGTTCTACAACAGGATTTGGGATGTCCCTGGAACTCAGCGCAAGTTGCCCAACGGGAGAATAGAAACGCTCGGGCTTGGATATGTGAAATTCGGGAAACGGGAACGAATCCATGGTAGCTACGTCATATATGACTTCGATGAAGAAGAGGATGCCCTGTCAGAAAACGCTGACCCTGAACTAAAACGAGATTCGGCCCAAAATGCCGAGTCCTTCATTTGAAGAACGAATGGACAAGCTTATCAGGGAAGCGGGTCAAAAGATCCGGGATGACCATAACCGTGAAATGGCCGTTTACGAGAAAGTTAGGACGCAGCGCCTCCTTCAACATGCGGTGGAGACTGGCAGTGCTCTTCCTTATCAACCCGTCATACAAAAGGCCCGACGCCAAGGCAAAAATAAATCAAAGAGCGGGAAAGGCGTTCGACAGCGACAAAGCAGGACCAAGAAGCCACGCGATCAGGAATCGGGCAATCTGAATTCGTCCCTTATAAAGAAGATGAGTCGAGAATACTCTTTTCCTCAGAGCAAAACACGGAAAATACTTGATATCGCCATAAGACATCAAATGATTACACTCCCGGAGTCTAAACACCCCGAGCAAGCCAACGAAGTCTCTCACCCAGACTATTGCTCTTATCATCGAGCAATAGAACATCCTCTCGAAGACTGCTTCACCTTCAAGGACTGGGTCGAAGACCAATATCGGCTCGGCAAGTTCGCTCTATCCAGCAGTTGGAGGATAAATCCGCCATAGAAGCACGAACTAAAAGCCACACATACAGCGAGAATAGAACCAAATCAACATCGGTCTTGGAAGCGGGCTCGTACCTGTCACGTGATAACGCTGTCAGAAGAAGAGCCCGAGAATATGGATGACCTCCCCTGGTGCTTCGAAAACAATGATGGCGAGGTAATCTCAAAATTTCCACCGGCACCAAAAGAGCTGGAAGATGGAATACATACCACTGCAAATAACCTCAAGAAAATTGATTTGGAGACGGCGAGTGACCCGCGGCCGACATTCGTCAGTAAGCTATTGTCTGAAGAACGGGTGGCCACATTAAAAGACGTGCTTATGCAGCATAAAGATTGCTTTGCATGGAACTATTCCGAGATGCCAGGACTAGATCCAGAGATTGCTGTCCATAAATTGGCAATATCCCCAGATGTCAAGCCAATCAAACAAGTGCCAAGAAGAATGCGACTCGAGCTTAAGATGAGCATCAACGCAGAGGTCAAGAAGCTAATCGACTCTGGCTTCATCCAAGAGGTGCAGTATCCTGACTGGATCGCCAACATCGTCCCGGTGATGAAGAAAAATGGGTCAGTGCGCATATGTGTGGACTTTCGAGATCTCAATAAAGATTGCCCAAAAGACGACTTCCTAGTACCGGTCACCGAGCTAATGATAGACAATACGTCCACCCACAAAGTCTTCTCCTTCATGGACAGCTCGTCTGGATACAATCAGATAAAGATGCATCCCGAGGACCAGAAGCACACCGCTTTCCGGACTCCCTTGGGCATATTTTGCTATAAGGTAATGCCTTTCGGTCTAAAGAACGCCGGTGCCACCTATCAGAGGGCCATGACGAAGATCTTCGATGACCTCATACATAAAATCGTCGAATGCTATATCGTCGACCTTGTGGTGAAAAGCAAATCATACGAGGAGCATTTAGAGCATCTGAAGATCGTGTTTCAACGCCTCCGGCAATACAACTTAAAGATGAACCCTCTCAAATGCGCGTTCGGTGTTTCCTCGGGCAAATTCTTATGATTCATCGTCCGACACCGAGGTATCGAGATAGATCCGTTAAAAATTAAGGCGATCATGGAAATGCCTCTGCCAAGGACTCTCAAACAATTGCGGTCTCTCCAAGGGAAGCTCGCGTATATCCGGCGATTTAGAGCCAATCTTTCAGGGAAGTGCCGTCTTTACAGTCACCTGATGAAAAAGGGGACCCCGTTCGTCTGGGATCACAAATGCCAAAGCGCGCTGGACGAAATCAAACAATACTTGCAGAATCCGCCAGTAGTGGCCGCTCCGGTCAAGGGAAAGCCTCTCATTCTGTATACAACCGCCCTTGAAGGTTCCTTAGGCGCATTATGGGCACAAAAGAACGACCAAGGGAAAGAAAGGGCTCTCTACTACTTGAGTCGAGTTCTACTGGGGGCAGAAAGCAACTACTCCCCCATCGAAAAACCCTGCATGGCATTGATCTTCGCAATCACGAAGCTCAGACACTATGCGTTGGCACATGAGGTCCATCTCATATCAAAGGTGGATCCTCTCAAATATTTGATGTCGAAGGCCATATTGACGGGGCGGCTCGCTAAGTGGGCCTTGCTCTTGATGGAGTTCTCGATAACTTATCGACCTCTCAAGGCAGTAAAAGGCCAGGCCATCACCGACTTCCTCACTGAACATCCGATACCTGCCGATTCTCCTTTAAACTGCGAATTGCCAGACGAACATGCATTTGACACGATCAACGGGGGTGATACCCGGTGGGAAATTTACTTCGATGGAGCATCTTCGATGAAGAAGCGCAAACAAAACACCCCCATAATCAAATCAGGGGCAGGCCTCATCTTTGTAACTCCACAAGGAGGGATAATGCGCTTTGCCTTCTCCTTAACAGAGCCGAGGACGAACAACGAAGCCGAGTATGAAGCTTTGATAGCAGGTCTCGAGATCGCCATCGACATAGGAATTGAAAATCTCCTCATATACGGAGACTCCCAACTGGTCGTTAGCCAAGTAAACGGCAACTATCAAACATGCAAACCAGAGTTGGTGAAGTACGGCGAAAGAGTGCAGCAACTGCTGACTCAAATCCCTTCCTATATTCTGGAAAGCATACCGCGTGCGGAAAATAGCAAAGCGGATGCATTAGCTAAGCTCGCTAAAGAATTGGCCGACGAGAACCTCGATGACGTAAGAATCGTGGTACAAAGCCGTCGGGTTCTCGCACCGGCAGAAATATCTCCGGAATCGTCCGAGGAAAAGGGAGCGACCGAGCAAATGGCTCTACAAATAAAAGACCAAGAAAAGGTTGAGGATTGGAGAGAAGTCTTTATAGACTACTTCAAATCCCGTCGAACGCCTGAAGATGCGTCCTCAAAACATCAGCTCATGAAGCGAGCCCTATCTTTCGCCTTCGTCAACGATACTCTGTACAAGAGGTCATTTGATTCTTTGTGGCTAAGATGCCTGGGACCCGAAGAAGCAAAGAGAGTCGTCTAAGAAACTCATGACGGACTCTGCGGTTCTCACCAAGCCGGGCCGAAGATGAAGTTGAAGATCAAACGGATGGGTTATTATTGGCCCACGATGATCTAGGACTGCCTCGAGTATGCGAAGCAATGCCACTCATGCTAGATCCATGGGGATTTTATCCATCATCATCCGAATCCGCTACATCCAACGGTGGCTAGCTGGCCATTTGAAATGTGGGGGACTGACATAATCGGCCCCATCGAACCAGCATCGTCCAGAGGACATCGGTTCATTTTGGCAACAACTGATTACTTCTCCAAATGGGCAGAAGCAGTACCGCTGAGGGAAGTGAAGACGGAGAATATCCTCCATTTCTTCAAGACACACGTCATTTATCGGTTCGGCACTCCGCGACGGATCATCTCCGATAATGGGCCAGCCTACAGAAGCCACAAGATCAGACGCTTCGCACAACAGCACAACATAGACTGGAGATACTCCTCAGTCTATAATTCTCGAGCTAACGGTCTGGCTGAGGCTTTTAACAAGACATTGACGAAGATTGTAAAGAAGACGGTGTCTCGAAATAAAAAGGACTGGACCGAGAGACTGCATGAGGCTCTCTGGGCGTACCGAACGACGTTCAAAACAGCCACGAACACAACGCCGTACGCGTTGGTATTCGGTATAGAAGCGGTACTCCCCCTCGAGATAGAGCTACCCTCCCTATGAGTGGCAATTCACTACGAGCTAACGGACGAAGAAAAAGCTCACCTTCGGCTTGAGGAGCTCGATGCACTCGATGAAACCCGGCTCATGGCGCAACAAAATCTGGAGGCTTATAAAGCAAAGATGACGCGCTCATACGAGAGATTGACTAGGCCGAGAACATTCCGCCAAGGCGAACTCGTGCTAGTGGTTAAAAGACCTATGATCCCTAATCGCGCTAAGCGGGGGAAATTCGAGCCGAACTATGAAGGCCCATATATCATAGACAAGGTCTACCAGGGCGGAGCCTATCTACTCAGGGACATGCACGGCGAAAGGCCCTTCAGGACAATAAATGGCCTCTTCCTGAAGAAATACTACGTCTAACGAGTCACGGCCTAGGTCAATGATAGATGACGACGACTATGTCCGCTCGCTATCTTCCTAAGCCTAAACTCTGTAAGTAGTAACCGGCTTCCTTAACAACAGACCGAAACGTCCTTAAACTAACATCGGATCGAAACGTCCTTAAACTAACAACGGACCACTATGTCCTAAAACTAGCCGTTGACCGAGATGTCGATAAACCACGGTGGATTGCAGCATCCCAAAGATGATACAACAAAAAAAAGAATAAAAAAAGAGAGAGAAAAGAAAACGGTATGTCCATAAGCAAAATGGGCACGGATGAAAACCCGAAAGGGCTCCGTGAGTAAAAACAGCAGGGCTACCGGCGAGCTTTGTGAAAACCCGAAAGGGCGCAACCTCGTTAGAATAAAAAAAAGGAAGAATAAAAAAAGAAGAAAAAAGAAAACGGTATGTCCACAAGTAAGAAGGGCACGGATGAAAACCCGAAAGGGCTCCGTGAGTAAAAACAGCAGGGCTACCGGCGAGTTTTGTGAAAACCCGAAAGGGCGCAATCTCGTTAGAAGACACTTTCAAGGTCCTTCGACTTTGTAAGGAGAAACCACCTGCATGAGATCCTTACGACTCACAAGGGAGCAACACACTTAGGGATCCCCACGATTCTTAAGGAGAAATTACACTTGCGAGATCCTCACGACTCGTAAGGAGAATCCTCTTATGGGACCCTCACGGCTCATAAGATTCAAAAGTCTTAAGCTACAGGGATCTGAACCTGTTCTTAAGCAGCCCCCACAACCTCCAATACTGCCCTACAAGCGGCTCAATACTGACCCTTGTATACAATCCACGGGCGCGAATAAACATTTCCCTAACGAAGTCTCATCCGTGACTAGGGATATATCTATATGGTGAACAATCCTTGTGAGTCCTCTCGACTTATAAGGAGAAAACACTCTTGTAAGATCCTTATGACTTATAAGAGAACATGCACTTAGGAATCCTCACGACTCCTAAGAAGAAAACGCACCTACGAGATCCTCACGACTTGTAGGGAGAAATACCTTCATGAGACCCTTACGGCTCATGAAGTCAAAAGCCTTAGTCGACAGGATCTTAACCCTGTTTACTAAGACACCTTTGTTCGATATCGACAGAGGCAGATGATGATTCTCTCCTGGCAATATCCCAGTAGTGGTGGTGCTGATGCCGAAATCGGTGTCTAATTCCGAGCTTGCAGCGAAAAGCCAGCAAGCCACACATGCATACGAAATAGCCGAAATGATGGGGCAACTTGCAGACAAAATCAGCAAGTAAAAATATATGCATGCAAAATAACCGAAATGATTAGGCAACTCGCAATAAAAAGCAGCGAGTAAAAATAAAAAAAATAGCCGAAATGATTGGGCACCGCAAAAAATAGCCGAAATGATTGGGCAATCACGACCTTCGCGATATAAAAGCTGAAATGATAGAGCATCGCAGAAATAAATAAAAAAAATGAATGAAATTTATGCCCTACAGGTGATATCATGTCGATCCCTGTATACAATCCAGGGGCGCAAATAAAGAGGGAATCACACCCTTCCTCCCCAAGCTTCATCAGAAGGAGAGGCCAAATCTCAATGGTTCATAGACAGCCTAGAGATCATCTCAACATTCGGACACAACATCAAGCAAAGCGGAACAGTGGCAACTCCCAGTTCCATGACTCGGCGGTGTACAGATGACCGAGAGTCAAACTCCGACTCCGTGAAATGCGGATAAAGTCAACCCTTCCTGGTCACGTGGAACGTGGATAATGTCAACTCTGACCCCGTATGAAGCATCCAGAGCGGAGCCTGGTCCTTGCCGAACACGGCAGTGAACCAATGGGAAGCATCCAGAACAAAATTCCTGGCTATGTAGAACGCGGATTATATCACTCCTGACCCCGTAGGAAACGTCCAGAGCGGATCCTGGTCCTCGCAGAGCACGGCAATGACCCCATGTGAAGCATCCAGAGCGGAGCCTGGTCCTCGCCGAACACGGCAGTGAACCCGTGGGAAGCATCCAGAGCAAAATTCCTGGCTACGTGGAACGCGGATTATGTCACTGCTGACCCCATGGGAAACGTCCAGAGCGGATCCTGGTCCTCGCAGAGCACGGCAATGACCCCATGTGAAGCATCCAGAGCGGAGCCTGGTCCTCGCTGAACATGGCAGTGAACCCGTGGGAAGCATCCAGAGCAAAATTCCTGGCTACGTGGAACGCGGATTATGTCACTCCTGACCCCGTGGGAAACGTCCAGAGCGGATCCTGGTCCTCGCAGAGCACGGCAATGAACCCGTGGGAAGCATCCAGAGTGGAGTCTGGTTCTCGCCGAACACGGCAGTGAACCCGTGGGAAGCATCCAGAGCAAAATTCCTGGCTACGTGGAACGCGGATTATGTCATTCCTGACCCCGTGGAAAATGTCTAGACTGGATCCTAGTCCTCACAGAGCACGGTAATGACCCCGTGTGAAGCAACCAGAGCGGAGCCTAGTCCTCGCCGAACACGGCAGTGAACCCGTGGGAAGCATCCAGAGCAAAAATTGGACTGTGAGGTCCTTAAGCTCACGGACTAGATGTCCTTAACCTCGATCGTGATGTCTTAAAACTAACAATGGACTATGAGGTCCTTAAACTCATGGACTATGATGTCCTTAACCTCGACCGTAATGTCTTTAAACTAACATCGGACTGTGGGGTCCTTAAACCCATGGAATATGATGTCCTTAACCTCGACCGTGATGTCTTAAAACTAACATTGGACTGTGAGGTCCTTAAAACTCATGGACTATGATGTCCTTAACCTCGACCGTGATGTCTTAAAACTAAACAACGGACTGTGGAGTCCTTAAATCCATGGACTATGATGTCCTTAACCTCGACCGCGAAGTCTTTAAACTACGGTATCCTGGAAAACGTCCAGAGCGGAGTCCGGTCCTCGCAGACCACGGCAGTGAACCAGTGGGAAGCATCCAGAGCAATTTCTGATTCCGTGAAATGCGGATGATGATAACCTCACCCATCACTTGCGGGTCCTCACGACTCGTAAGGGAGCAAATTCGCTTGTGAGATCCTTACGACTTGCAAGAGAAAAACACACTTAGGAATCCTCACGATTCTTAAGGAGAAATTACACCTACGGGATCCTCTTGACCGGTAGGGAGAAAATTCTTTATGAGACCCTCACGGCTCTTAAAGTTGAAAAGTCTTAGGAGGCAAATCTTAACCCTGAATCCTAAGCCATCGTTGTCCTGCAAGGAGATCAAGATAGACTATCCACAGAATACATTCAATAAAAAGGGACACACCATTGAGAAGGAAAATATGTCTTTTATTCATGAACCAAAATGGGTACAAAGTACAATTCGTGAAAGAACAAAAATATACTCTCATTCAGGAGTATGTACAAAAGAAGAATAAAGAAAAATATGTACAAGGCTTCAAGTCGGCGGGCGATTTAGCAGATTGGCCAATTCGTCCCTCTTTCGCTGGGCCTTGCCATCATGGTTCTGTATTGTCAGAAGACGGGCCTCCGCCTGAGCTTGCTGAGCCTGGTATGAGGCAAGCCAGCCTTCGAGCTCTTTCTCAGTAGCCCTATGAGCCTCAACCCTTTCACAAGTGAACACGGCAGCTTTGTCGATGGCCACCACCTCCTTGATGGCCTCTTGAAGCACTCGCCAAAGTTCATACGCTTTGTTGGCCTTGGCTATAAGGTTGGTCTGAAACTCTACCAGCGCTTTCGAAGCCAGCTCCCTCTCCGAAAACTTGCGGTCGAGCTTCTTCTCATAAGATATCATGTTCGCCGCACACCGCTCAATCAGGTCCCGTAAGCTTGCCTTCGCAGCCACAGCCTCCGAAGAAAGGCGGGTACACTCGAGCACGTGCAAGCAAGCCTCCACCTGCCGGCAAAACTCAACCCAGACTTGCACCACTGCTTCGCTATGATAGGTGGCAAGAAAGGGGGGAGAGCCGTTAGCTTCGGCAGTAAACGCTTCAGCCGTAATCATGCTGCCGACACGAAGTTCCTCGATCAAAGATGACAAAGAGGTGAGGCTTAGCTTGGCCATCCGGTCCGAGGCACGCAGGGCATAAGGGCCTGGCAGCATGGCGATGCGCGACTCCAGCGCTGTGAGAACTGGCAGGGCTGTTCAGATTTATAAACAGTCAGTGAAACTTCTAAGTAAAGAACAAGTAGGATGACATCGAAACTTCACTTACCCACAGTCATGCAAGGAGGAACTGAAGGCTCCCCTGGCCCCTCAAGTATCTCAACCTTGTCGTCGGCCTCCAGAACTGTAAAAGACATCAATGTCATTTTATGGAACAGTAACAATTCTGTGAAAAAGGCAGCCAACACTAAGCTTGCCCAGAAGAAAGGACGATGCGCTGTGGAGCAGCCATCTCCAACAGACGCTGAAAAGACTACCGGGGAGACAGATCAGCAATAGAGGCCGCCAATCCGCGCAATTCTGAAAAGACAGAAGAGTTCAGATAACAGAAAGATGACTAATTTAAGATATAGAAAGCTACCTTCGACGCTCTTCCCAATCTGAGCCGGAGGGATAGCAGCTTCAATGGCCTCCTCCATGACCTCGGGCACATTATCGGAGACACGGGCCGGTGCAGCGGCTTTTGACTGAGGAGCAGCGACTGCCGCTGCGGTCTCCAACGAAAGGACGGTAGCCTCCACTACCTGCATCCTAGCCTTCGGGTCGCCCTCAGGAAGATCCGTTGGAACGGCGACCACCGAAGGTGCCTCTCTCGAGGGAACAAGTGCTTGGGAAGCGGGAACTACCGAAAAAGATTCCGCCGCGAGAGCGACAGTTGCATCAACCCCCTCCACACTGATTGGTGCTTCACTGGGGATATCAGCAGGCTCTATGGCCAAAACACGACTTAGAGCCTCTGCCGCCGCCGAAGTCCCTGCAAAGTTCGTACAAAGATAAGGATACATATATATGTATGCAAGCAATACAAGATATTACAAAAGAGACATATGAACATACCAATGCGCAAGGGAGCCTCCAATATGGCTTGTTCGAGCCGACGCTCCTTCTCAAGAAGTCGTGCTCGCCGGGGCTCGAGGGTGGACTCATAGCCACCAGTCCACAATGAAAGTGCATCCGCGGCGTCCTCCGAAGCAGCCTGTTAAAGGCCCTTTCGCCCCATTCCTCCAAAGGGCCGATGAATCGTCGCCGGATCCACGGGTCTTCATAAAAAATGATGGCTGGATAGGGCTTCTTCGGAATTCTTACGTTCTCCAACTCATCTTGAGAACGGCCTCAGCCAATTGTGCGGCCTCCTCGGCAGTTGAACTTGGGAAAAGTAGGCCAGCATCCGACTCTTGCATGGCTAACGGTTCGTCCTGAAGAATGGGCTCAGACTCTACTAAAGAGTCGAGCAGGTTGGTAGCCACCTTCCTCCGCCGTTTGGATCCAGAACTGACCGCCGAGGATGACCGTTTCCTCCCCTGTGGAGCCTTGGCACGACGCCGACCCACCTCACCTTCAACACCCTCGTTACCGGCACCCTCGCTTAGCGGTGCTGCCGAGGACGACACGGCCATTGTTGATGCCGCCGGTGGTGGTATTGCAACTGGCACCCTTTTACCCCTCGACTGAGCCCGAGTATCCAATGGCATACCAATTGTGGGGGTGAGGTCCACCCCCAACTCCCCCGGAATAAGCGCGACACTGGTATCCCTCAGGGGAAAGCGGACCGGTGTGCGCGGTCGCGGTGGAACTCCCGTGGCCTGAACCTGAGCAGGAGCACCATATCCAAGGAGCACCCTCTTCTCCTCAGCAATAATCGGGCTGACCCGATGAAGGTACCAGCCCGTAAAGGACCCCACGCATCGGGGAATATCATCAACTTCAGGGATCATGAAGCGGGAACCAGTGTTCAGCCTTACAAAGTGGTGAGCAGCATCGCGAACAGCTTCAGGTGAAGGAACCGGCGCAACTGTAAAATCCTCAAAGGGAACGCCCTGATCATAGCCAAGCTGCCGGGCGAAGCGATGCGGGTTGTACCGCATAAAAAGGGCCGCACTGTTCTGACGGAATACCAGATAACCTGGCCTGATCATGTACAAGTGCGTGGCCTCCCGAGGCTTCAAAGAAGGCACATCATCTTTCGACAGGTCGCAGAGTTGTTGAACTGGACCCGAAGGACCAGATAGAACCCGATCAATGAATACCAATCCGCCCGTGGTAGCGTAAGGAGCAATCAACACGCGAATGGCCCCAAATTGAGTCGGGTCAGGGACAGAAGCATCCACTAGCCGCATGAGCCACGGGAAAGTGTAGGCGTCATAAAATGCAGGTCTCTGGTGCACAGCAAAAGCCCCCAACACGTGCATCTCGATCCAAGACGTGAAGTAATGGAGAGAAAAGTTTACTACGTCCACGCCGGGGTTTGAAGTATTAGCCGCGGCACCCAACCCATGGTAGAGATGCGCTAGCGCCGGGATGCCTACGGCTAGCCGTGTCCCCTCAGCGATACGATGAGCCGGATAGATCACCGAGACTCTCATGAAGCGGCAATACATGGGGATGACGAACCAGCTGAACCAGACGCTGATAAAACCCACGAAGAATGTCTCCTCGTCCATGCTGGGAGCTGCAATCGATTCAAAAGATACCGGCGACATAATAAGAATGTAGTACTGCGGTAAATTCGATTCCTTAGTCGGCCGCCTGTTCAAACCAAACCCAAAGGGGTTATTGATGTTTGCAAACTTCGGAGTCGTCTTTGATAGGACGCCCTCACGAAGGAAGCAAGCGACGAAGCTCTTAAAGGTGACGCCCTGTTCCTCCGACTCTGTGAACAGTTAGTCAAAGATGCCCAAGGCCTTGATCAAACTCGGGCGCTTGTGGCGGACGGCATTCTCAGTGGACAAGCCATCGAGCATTGCGGGCTCAGTCTCGAAGATGTACTCGTCAGAAGGCAGCTATTCCTCATAAAATGTCCCTCTGATTGGCAGCCCCGAGATCTCGCGAAATTCTTCCAAAGAAATTGAAACTTCATGGTCCCCTAGAAGGAAAGTGTTGGTGGGGAGATTCCACTGGTTCAGGAAAGCCTTAACCTACCAGACGTGAGGAGACTGGTAGTGGAAGAGGGACGCATATATCGCCTGTTAAAGCCCAACCTTCTGCAGTCGTGCACGATGGGCGGACAGGATGTACCGAGCCTAAAGGAGATAGCCCGTGGGGTGTCGAGGGGTGAGCCCTATTTTGTAGATCTGCCCCCATGGCTGGGCCTTGCCCTGGCAAATGCGGCGTCCCAGAATATCTATGGCCGGGATAGGATGATTCGGGATTCCCATCGTCGAAGGCTCAAGTCGTCCCATCGGAGTCCAATTAGGTATCTCTACAGCAAAAACTGTCCCTGGAGGATCCATCGGCAGGAATTGAAAGGTAGGCTTCGTCGGTACTTCGCAAAGAAAACTCCGGCGACCCCGGATGATATGACTGTACCAGGTCCCCCACAGAAACAAATTGGTGTGATTCGGGTCGTGGGCCCTGATCATTGCTATCACCTCCTCGTCAGATGGCGGTTGGGGAAAAGCGACTTCCGAGCGGGTGAAAGGGAAATACGGAACATACGTCATTATACCTGAAATAAAATAAGGGGAAACTGTTAAAGCGAAGCCAACAGTATATATATATATGTTTATAAATGCGTAAAAAGACAGTGGAAGAAAGCGACAGAGGACTCATTTTATGGGACCATTGGTTACAAAACATATGGGTCCCACAAAATCAAGATGGCGGCTGGCTAATGATGAGGCAAAGCAATTATAATGAGACAAAAGGAAGATTCTCATTAAATAAGCAGTGGATTTCAAATGGCCCTACACATTCCCCTAAAAGAAATCCATCTTGGACTCTGTGACAAATCAAACAGAATCAAGGAAATTAAATTCCTAGAAAGCAACATGGTAAACTTCTTCTTCTTGGTTGTGAAGAAGACAACTCAGGGCAAGAAAACCCAAAGAGTTCTATGGGAAGAACTGAGTTCTTCATAGGAATTAAATTCCTTTAGAAAAAAGGAATTAAATTCCCAGAAACTTCTTTTTCCAGAGCCAGAGCTCTTTGAGGATGGAATTAAATTCCCAGAAACTTCTATTTCCAGAGCCAGAAACTTCTTTTTCCAATGGCCACGTGTTGATACGTGATGGTTAAAACAGAAGCGTAAATAAACGCTGAGAAAAGAACTCAATTGGGGGTCACGTGCTCACACGTGACCAAGAGTCACGTGTCAGCACGTGACTGGCTTCGAAAGCCTTACAGTTTAATAGAATTAAATTCTAAAAGCTTCTAAATCTTTCCAAATGGAAAAGGATTATGGGGACCGTTGGATTAAAAATCCAAGGGTGATTAAAAATCACCAATTTATGGAAAGATTTTAGACAAGGAAAGATTTCCCTAAAAAAATCTTACCAGAAATAACAAACAGAATATCTTTGGATTTAAAATCCAACGGTGAATAAAATTCACTGTGTGATCCAAAGGATCATATTAATTATGAAAACAAAAAAAATCTTTCAATGAAAGATTCATTAAACAAATTGATTCTTTTCCTTCTCCTATAAATAGGAGCCAAGAGAAAAGAGAGAGATAGAGAGTTTTGGCATCTTGAAATTGCAGAAAGAAAAGAAAGGAGAATTCAATTCTCAACAAAGAAAACCCTAGGTGAGAAAAGAAAGGGAATCAAAACTTCAAACAGAGAATTTAATTCTCAAAATCTAAGAGTTTAACTCTTCTGCAAAAGAACTTAGTTCTTCCTCTAGTTGAAGATCTGTAGAAGCACATCTCCCCATAGGTTGAGAATTTAATTCTCATCGGGTTGAGATCCTGCCATGCAGATCCAAAACTTAGAGGGGGGATTGAGTTTAGAGAATTTAATTCTCCCAAAACAAAACTAGGGTTTAACCCTATATGAGAATTTAATTCTCCTAAAATTATAGCAATTTAATTCCTTCAAGATGGACAGAACTAGGGTTTAACCCTAATTAAGAATTTAATTCTCTCAAATTTACAGGAATTTAATTCCTCTTAAAATGAAATTAGGGTTTCACCCTACACAAGAATTTAATTCTTTTACATATATGGGAATTTAATTCCTCTAAAAGAAATTAGGGTTTAACCCTACATAAGAATTTAATTCTTTCATAATAGGAATTTAATTCCTCCAAAATCATGATTAGGGTTTAACCCTACAGAGAATTTAATTCTCAAAATAAAATAAGGAGACTTAAAAGATCTCTGTGCATGAAAAGAACTAAGGTCACGTATCCCCAAGTGACCCCTGAAGAGATCCCCAGAAATGAGAAGCAGGAAGCTTTGAGGCAACGCCTCACGTGCTCCCACGTGACTTACAAAACACAGAAAGAAAAACCAAAGGAAATATAAGTTCTGGGCGCTCTCACGTGTCCCCACGTGACCCCTTAGCAAATGCTTTAACAATCAGTGCATAAATGTCCATCACGTGCCAGCACGTGATGCTCAAAATAAAAAAAAGTGTTTAACACTTAATTGCATAGCGAAGTAAAAAGGGATCTGGCCCCACCTTTGGGCGCTTTCACGTATCCACACGTTACCCCTTTTTTTTTTATGTTTAACACTAATTCGAGAGCTTTATTCCCAGTGTTTAACACTGATTATCTTTTAGTGTTAACACTAATTTAAAAACCTTATCTCCAGTGTTTAACACTGTTGTTTTCTAGTGTTTAACACTAATTTGGGATTCTATATTTCCAGTGTTTAACACTGTTGTTCTTTAGTGTTTAACACTACTTTTAGCCAAATTGGCTAATTTTCCAGAGGCAAAAGTCTTCCCTTCGACTAAATCTCAAAATTGAGGAAATCAAAGATAAAAATGTTATAAAAGCCCTCAAACTCTCGTTTAGCATTGCTAAATAATATGGGCTGAAACCAAACAAATGTCTAATGGTCCAATAGAGGGCCAACACTTCAAATCTAATTGGACTTAGCCCAAGTTGGCCATAAGTCCTCAATTCAGACTTAACTGAGCCATGGTGCTCATAACATAATTTAATTAATTGATCTTGGTTCCAAATTGGGCTACAGATCACTTAATACACCCCGGTTCAAGGGTACATCTCATAACTCCTTTGATATTCGTCGTTGTAATTTCTCAACGTCTTCGAAGAGGTGACGGGTCCCGACAACCACACATTTCACAGACTATGACGACTCTAAACTGCGGACTGCGGAGTCCTTAAACCCATGGACTATGATGTCCTTAACCTCGACCGTGATGTCTTTAAACTAACAATAGACTGTGGGGTCCTTAAACCCACGGACTATGATGTCCTTAACCTCGACCGTGATTTCTTTAAACTAACAATGGACTGTGGGGTCCTTAAACCTACGGACTATGTTGTCCTTAACCTCGACCGCGATGTCTTTAAACTAACAATGGACTGTGGGGTCCTTAAACCCATGGACTATGATGTCCTTAATCTCGGCCGTGATGTCTTTAAACTAACAATGGACTGTGGGGTCCTTAAACCCACGGACTATGATGTCCTTAACCTCGACCGTGATGTCTTTAAACTAATATTGGACTGTAGGGTTCTTAAACTCATGGACTATGATGTCCTTAACCTCGATCGTGATATTTTAAAACTAACATTGGACTGTGGGGTCCTTAAACCCATGGACTATGATGTCCTTAACCTTGACCGTGATGTCTCTAAACTAACATTGGACCGTAATGTCCTTAAACTAACAATAGACCGTAATGTCCTTAAACTAATCGACGCAATGTCCCTAAACTAAACAATAGAGTCCAAATGCTCTTTTGTTGGATCTAAACGATCCTGTTAAGTTGATCTTAATCTAAAATTAGACTAACGTATCCTTAACAAACATTTAAGTTGATCTTAGTCTCAAATGAGGCTAACGTATCCTTAAACCCAAACCCCCTAAACCCAAATCTAAGAAAGATACGGATTTGGACTAGTCCACGCCCTACGGGCGACAACATAAATTAGTCTCTGTATACAATCCACAGGCAACCAAACACAAAACAAACACCCACGACACGAAGTGACCATCTGGAGAAGGAGAAAGTTGTTACCGTGACGCGGTAGCGTAATTAACTGCAGGGGCTTGCGCCTGCAGGGAAGAGCGTCCCCACAATCAAAAACCCTGCAGACGAGGGGGAATCTGACGAAGTCTGCTATATCGGCCGCATCCGTTTAAACGTTCGATACATAGTGCCATAAATCAACTTGGCATCTTCGGAGAGGTGGACGGATAGCACCAATTAGGATCTGCCCCGAATTTCAGGCAAGACGGACCTGCGCGGTTGCGTCTCTGTGTTCGGAGGGGAACAACCCCAATTCCCTCCAAGAACCATAATCCACATTCATCGCTATTTCTTTAGTATTAAATAATTAAAAGGATAAGAAGAATTATTTTTAAAAAAATTCGTCCATTAACTACTAAATCCTATAAACCATACAAGCCCTTCTCTTATAAAATCTTAAAATCTTCTTAGTAATAAACGATAACAATTCCACCTTTCTTCTATCAACTTGTCTAAAACAAGATAAGTAATTCATCATTTCCCTATGGACGACCTGTACTCACTATCGGCTAGCTATTGCGATACCGTTATTGATTGCGATAATTAGGAAACACAAAGACATCAACTTTTTCACAATCAATCAAATGGCGCCATTGCCGAGAAAACGGTCGTAATATTTTTCTTGTTATTCGGGTTGATTTCTTATTAAAACAAGAAACATAAAAATAAAAAGAGAACCAAAAACCGCATTTTGTGTTTTTAATGATCCTTGTGTGAGTTTTGCGAGAAACCTGGAGCACTTGGAGAGAACCAACAGAGATTTAAAGACTTTCAAATAGGAGCAGAGGAACATTGGAGTGTTGTGCCAATGTTTGGAGGGGAGATCTTATCATCAGACGGCGGAACCGTGGCCCATAGTAGCTTTTGGCGGCGGAAGCGCGGCCATAGTAGGGAGTTAAGCCCTCAAATTTTTTTGGTATTTTCCTATAGTCTTCCTCTCTCCTATGAAGCACCAATAAACTATTTTTACCCGCAGAATTCTTTGCAAACAGCGCCGCTAAAAAATTTTTGTGCGTGTTTTAGATTTTGGATTGTTTTGCATATTTAAAATGGACATTAAGGGACAAAAAACCCAAATTCAGATTAGGTGGGGATTTCATCATCCATTTTAGACCCCACAAATCACAAACGAGTATATTATCACCTTACATTAATAAAAAATATCTAGACCAAGCCTCTAAGGACAATCGCGTTCAATTAGAACAAAGGACGTTCATGGGTAATCTATTGCTTATCCGCATTTTTCTTGTGGTGTCTAAGGCAAGTGTAACTAAGAAAAGTGGTTTACTTAATTAGGCCCGCTATTTCGGTAGTTCGTATAGCGGATACCTCCCATTTACCTGGCACTTACCTGGCTGCAGTATTGATAAGGATGTGATAGAGGATTTATCCTACGTCTTGTTTTTTGGAAGTCTAGGAGCGGTCTTGTGATTTGACTTAGGTGACCCTAACTCTATGTGTTGTTTGTGCACGTTTGTGATTAGTTGAGTTGAGTCCCACTTTCTAAGCAAAACAATTTCAAAACTCCAAAAAAAACCTACCATTTCACCATCTGTTCTTTTCACCTCAAAATCTTTTCACTCTCTTATGATGCATAACCCAAACCGATCAACTCTTGGCGAGCTTTGCTACACACAACCAGACATTTCTTTATATCGTTATTGCTTTGGTAGAAATTCCGACCCCACCATTTCTTTAAGAGATATGATAGAACGCTCTAGAAATAATAGTTGGACACCTCACTCGAATTCCTATCAACCGTGTCAAACTTCAACACCTTCTTATGTTAATAATCCTTTTAAGCCTAGTGAGGAAACTTTTAAACCCATGTCCATTGCTGAGCATATTGTGAAGGACAGTAGCCAAAGTTTCATACCTTTCAATGCTTCAAAACCCTTAGGACAACAATTATAATCATTTCCATATGCAAATGTTGATACTCCTTTTGAGGCGAATAAAGCAACTTTTACACCCATGACCATTGCTGAGCAAATTGCTAAAGCCATTCGTCAACAATTTAACCAATATCAATTTTCTTCATATCAAAATGTTGATCCTAATCCTATTTATGAAATTTGAATACAACCTTCTAACTCTTATCAACAGTACCAAACTTTCATACACTCTCATGTTGATACTTCTCTTGAGGCTAATATGACAATTCGTAAATATATTTCTATTGCGGAACACATTGAACTCGCACGTAGCCAACAATTAAACCCATTCCAACCATACTCAATGTATGCACCTTATCTAGATAGCGCTTCTGAATATTAATTAGGAAGTTCCACGGTTCAAAGAGGGTCCTTCATTGAAACTTCTTCACAAACCATATCTAGTCTTGAAGTAGAGTTATAATTGAGTAGCAAGATCGGTTATTTTCAAAATACAACAGACGCTCCTGGAACGGTAGATAAAAGCCCAGCTCAAGGTAGCCGTAGGGGAACCTGTGGCTGGATTGAATCACTAGCAGCAAGAGACGTTCGTAGAAAGAACCAGAGATCCCTCAAAGTCAAACTAGAACCAATTCTTTTGATCTCAACACCTTCCATCCTGAAATCCAACCGAATGTATTTGATGATCAATCGTTTAATAATCTAATTGATGAAATGCACGAGAATAACATGTTTGACTTTTCCAATCATGAGTGTGAAAGAGAGCCTTCCACCATTCCAAATCAAACCGATCCTTATCTGACTAAACTCAACATTTTAAACCTTTCAATTTCATCAAGTGAACCAAGTGATCTATCGATTGAGGATAATATAATTGATGAATTTTTAAAGAACTATTCGTTTGATTTGACTGAAGGTGCTAGTAAGCTCGGTATTGAGAATATTGATTGATCTGTTTTAAAGAAGTGTTTTCGTAAATAAAGTAACCGCAATCAAGATGGTGTTTCTAGTAGCTAGCCGCGATGAGTACGGGTCGTCCGCAGGGAAATGTGAATCTTTTTTTTTTTTTGCTTTAGACGGGTCGATTGAAAGATGGGTTAATTGGTTGTAGATCTATTTTAATAAGGATGTATATTTTATAAAGAAGAGGCTTGTAGGGTTCATTTGATTCAGTAGTAATGGATGACTAATTAAAAATGACTCCTTTTATGTTTTAATAGTTTAAAACTAGATCGATAGTGATGAATGTAGATTAGGGTTCTTTTGAAAGAAACTAGGGTTTCCCCACTCCTAATCATTGTCCTTGCATTGATCTCTATTCATATCTAGCTCCTAACAAAACAAGTATTAATCTAATCTCAAATCGTGGTCGAGACTATCAATAAATTGATAGCGCACCGGATAAAGATGTTAACATTTATTTTGCTAAAGTTTATAAACTTTAAAATTAATTAAAAAAAGTTAAAATATTTTATCATCCATTGATCTACTCTAGCCTACGAATCCTAGCAAGTTAGGAATTACTCACGCATAGTTGGAGAAGAAAGGATGAAGAATGAGATCGTAATTTAAGATGCAGAAAATAAGTGCAGAAATTAAATGCAGAAAGTAAAATGCAAAGAGAATTAAAGCTAAAAATCTATCTTTATTAATTAACTATATCATGTACAAATCCTTTTAAAGTAGAGTACAAGAACCCTAGTTTTTCCTCTCGATCTCTATTTTGTTGGAAGTAGATGAACAGCTGATGATCAACTCGGATGCGTGGATCGGCTTGGACCTCTTGATCACTTCGGTTGATGGTCTTCAAATATAGCTCTCGGTCTCTTAAATAGTCACAGAAACTCTAAACCCTAGATTCCATGTGTGATGATTTATTGTTACGATCACACCCAAAAAATCTCAAATCCTATGGCCAAAAGGAGGACGTGGATCCGCCGCATATTATGGGGTTTGGCCACCCAACCGCGGCTCTATGGTGAGATCAAATTCTGGGATTTTTTGTGAATTCTTCTGTTGACATGTATAGATTTCTTCGATGTCTGGATTTTGGAAATCTTACTCTGAGTCTCTGTCGTTGCTAGATCTTATATTTTCCCTCAATATTTCGACAGATTTGATTCCGACATCTCGGATCTTTTGATCTCTAGATCTGAGCTAATATCTGCATAATATCTCAAGTCATGGTGTTAGTAATATTTGTTATTATTTTGAGATATTATCCTAACCATTTGTATTATACAATATTTTAAGAATATTGATTATAAATATTTGATATGATATGCATATTTTAATTACAATATTTCATTTAAATATTATATGCATATATTTTCCCTCATAATATTAATTATAATGTAGAAACATATGATAATTATCTTTTTACAAAAAAACCCACATATGTTCTATATTTATAATAAACACTTTTAAGCACTTAACAAATAGTAGGGAAAAAGCTCATTCAAATGTGCAATATTTTAGACTAATCAAATATCTTTGAAGATGAACTCGCTATATTGGATGAGTTGAATTCCTCGACCCATCACGTCCCTTCCATTGAATATGAATATCTTCCTGTACATTTAACTGATCCTATTCTTACCACCAACCTATCTGATATGCAAAACGATATTTAGCATCCATCTTCCACATTTGGATCAACAGTGTTCGACACCCAAAATCGTTTACCCATTTCATTACACACTTCTTCTCATCCTTTTTCACTTCTACTGAGATTTGATGAATCACACTCTGATATTTTGGGTTCTATGATTCTTGAAGGACCGCTTGATTTAGACTCTTTTAAGAATATGGAGACGATCTTTTCGAGTCTCCTACCTCCATAATTTCTGACGAATCGAGTATTTTGAATCATGCTATGCAACACATTGATCTTGAAACTTTCAACCTTCATAATGAATATGCCTATTCCACTGATATAGATATTGATTCCTTTCTTTCTGATGAGATCATAGATGAAAGTTTCGAAGATATTTTCGCCGAAGAACTCGCGTTCCTTGAAGACTTGGATGCTGTGATGAATCAACATCCACCGGAAATTTATGCGCCTCCTTTACGGCTGAAGAAGTTGAACCGCCATCCCTTCTTCTAATCACATACGCAAATACGACTATTTCACCCATTCCTTATCTATCACATTCTCATTTTCATTCACCATCACTTTTTCGTCTCTACCAACCGAGACGTAAAACCTTTCGGTTACACTTCTTATTTTCTCCCCACTTCATCTCTTATCCTTACTCTCATTTTTGTTTCTTCTACTCGAGACATGATACAACGTCCATTCATATACAATCTCGAGTCTTCTTCACGTCTATCCGTTACACTATCTTCCACCAACCATGGTATTATCTTGATAAAATATTTGAATGGTTGGTGTTGGTTTTGGGGTTTTGTAAAGCCTTGTGTATACTAATATGATTTTCTCCTCTCTTACTTTGAACTTCAAATTCTTAAATAGTGGAAACACTGTTTTAATTAAGTTTGGGGGGAAGAAAAATATTTTTTAGCTCTTGAATGAAAGGAAATTTGTGCACGATTGTGAGCCAAAAACAAGTTTGGAGGAGGATTTCACTGTTATTAACTCTTGTCCCATTTACTAATCTTTAAGAACTTTTCCTCCCAAATCTACAGGTTTTGAGCTTACAGGACGACATCAGTGAGGACACTGCTACAAATAGGTTTGGGAGAGGTTTTTGCTTATTCACGTATCATTTTGAACGATAAAAATAAAGTAAAAAATACATATAAAAGATAGGAAGAGATTTAAGAAATGCAAAAAAATTAGATGTTTTAAAATGAAACTAGTAATACGTAGTCATGAGCTGTTGTCCCAAGGGTTAGTAAGATGAAGTAATTACTAATCTGCGGATAAAAATAAATCTGAAAAATATTCCCTATTCTTGAGTCCAAACTTCTGAATGTTAATACCCTACAATACGCACTTGCATACATCTTGAAACTTGGGATAGTAGAATATACCTTGAAATACTCTTACCTAGAAGCCTTAGTATGAAGGAAAAAAATAATCAACAAAATATAAATGACACATAAAATAAAATTTTAAAGAAAAATGAACACTGGTTTTGTAATTACTTAAAACGGCATAAAAAAAATATAGCGACGGTGCCTTATCACTTAGTGTCTTAGACCAACTGGTTTGGGAGTCACTGCTAAATCTTAGATATTGCAAAACTAGGATATTGCTAAGTATGCCTTAATAAGTGAGCACATTCGGTAATCGGTTTGTTGGTGTCTCAAAAAGCATTAACGGTCGCATGAAGAATGTGTGAGCAAATCCATCTAAAATATCACCGACTAAAAAGTACTAAGGAATATGGACAAAGTGTATGATAGCTTGAATTGAATTCTCCAAGTGTAGGATGCTTTTACACACACGTAGGAGTATATGATCGATGTTTGGAGGAGAGATAAGGAGGAAGACTAAAGACGATGTTTTATTGAGGGAGGATGTAATTTCCGACATCTTTTCATGACCATTAAAATAGGGCTCATGAAAACTAAAAAGTTAGTGTAGTTTGAAACACTTATTTTCAAGTTTTTTCTTTTATATGTTCATTATGTTTGCATTTAATTTTTGTCTTCTTTCTTTTATTTTGGGATTTTGTGGGTGTTATCCGCTGAAAACCCTCAGGAAACAACACTCCCCCTACTAGGGACACCTAGATGTATGGTGTTTTTCATCACCCCATTGAGATGGGAATACACGTCGCTTGTCAGGCGTATACAGATTCTCCCGGCCTAGGGTAGGCCGGGGTTTATTAATTATGGGGATCTAAATCTCCGGCCGCCGCGGACTAAGCTGCCGTTAATTACCCCTCGCTTTTAGAGCGAGAGAACCTCCGATTGATGGGTCAACTAGTCATGCGAACTCAGTGTGCAGTGTGCATTGTGTTTTGAAATGGGGTTTTGGATATATCGGGGGCCTCGCAGAGTTTACGGGGGTCCCGCTACCCGGATAGTGGGTTGGGGGTCAAGGGGGCTAGCAGCCCCCTTGCGGGGTGCGGGGCAGCGCCCCGTTAGAAAAATTTCCTAACGGGGGACGTGTTTCTGGTGTGGAGTGCACGGAAAATGAGGGGTGAGGAGCATCTTAAAGACGCGTGCATGGCACGTGGGCGCCGGGCGCACATAGGTCACGTGCCTGGCGCATAGGCGCTTGGCGCCTGTGGGTCACATGCCAGGAGCATGGGCGCTGGGTGTCCGCGGGTCACGTGCGCAGCATGCGACCGCTGGGCTCCAGCGGGTCATGTGCGCAGAACAGGACTGCTGGGCGCCCGCGGGTCACGTGCACAGCACGCGACTGCTGGACGCCCGCGGGTCATATGAGCAGCACGCGACCGCTGGTCACCAGCGGGTCACGTGAGGTGCACGCGACCGCTGGGCGCCAGCGGGTCACGTGAGTTGAACGCGACCATTGGGCGCTGAGCTCCCGTGGGTCGCGTGAGGTGCACATGGGCACTGGGCGCCCGCGGGTCACGTGCCCTGCACGCAACCGCTGGGTGCCCCAGCGGGAAATGGGGCTTAACCCCTAGGTTAGGAGTTGAACTCTCAAGGGGGCTTTGAAGTTGAATTCCTAACAGGGATTATGTATAGATTTGGAGTTAAACTCCTAAAAAAGTGTTGATTTATGGAGTTAAACTCCAACAAATCTTGAATGGAGTTAAACTCCTAGAAATCTTTGGATCTTCTTTTGAGCCTCGGATCCTTCTGGAATGGGATTTTTGGAGATGGGTAGCCTTCTTCTTCCTCTCTGTTGGCTAGATCTTGGGGGGAAAAGGGGAGGTGAGACTTAAAATCTCCCCTTTTAAGGATTTGATGGCAGATCCGAGTTCCCCTTCAAGGGTTTTATGGTGAAAAACTATTTATTTTTGAAAAATGAAGGCTTAAACTCTTGATTTAATTCAAAAGAAAAGAAGAAGGTTTAGAACCTTAAGGAAGGAGGAGGAGGTATAAACCGAGAGAGAGAAAAGTTCTCATTGATTTTTTCATCATGTTTCCTTTATAGGCTACACACTATACATATAACCCCTTGGGCTTTGCCAAATGGCATTTATGCCACCCCATATCTTATGTGCTTATCTCTTTTTGCATATAAGCCATGGGATTTACAAAATTTTGGCTTTTTACTTATTTTACATACATTTAATTCTATGCATATACATAAAAAAAGAATTACATTAAACTAATTTATGGCTTCATTCCTTTTGTCATTGGGCCGGTCCCTTTGACCTGGGCTTGGGACCACTTGGCTTGGGGTTGACCCTGGGTTTTGACTTGGTCAACTGGAGTGTAATTTTGACCCCAACACTATAGATTTAACGGTGTTCTCTCATAAAAAGGAGAAGGGGGAGAAAATTCCCACCCACGACTCAAGCCTTACGTATTAAACACGTGAGTGCATATATGCAACGCATATAAACGCTGCAATCAAACAACTATAGGCTAAATAAGCCTCACGTGTTAAACACGTGAGCGCCTATATGCAGAGTATATAGGCGTTGCAATTAAGCAATTAAAGGCTAAATAGGCCTCACGTGTTAAACACGTGAGCACCTATGTATAAAGCATGAAAACACAAAAAAGACCCCACAACTGGGGCCACGTGTTAAACACGTGAGGATACCCCTTTGAAGCATTAAATTCAGATAGAGTTAAACTCTATGCATAGAATTAAATTCTATTTTTGTATGAAAATAATATAAGCACTAAGAGTAAGTGGTCAAAGGCCAAATTGACCCCAGGTGTTAAACACGTGAGCGCCCATATGCAAGACATATGAGCGCTAAATGCAAAAGGCTAAATAAGCCTCACGTGTTAAACACGTGAGGACATATCCTTACGTAGAATTAAATTCTACTCAAACAAGGAACCATTGGATCAAAGATCCAATGGTGATTAAGCATGGAATTGAATTCTATTGGGAGGAATATTTTCTGTTAAACAGAATGTTGATGGATCAAAAATTCAATGAAATGGAAAATATTTCCCATATCTTTCTAAATAAAGAAAGATTGTGCTCTGTTAAATAGAGCACTCTTGGATTAAAAATCCAATGGTGATAAAAATATCACCGTTCAATAGAATCTTATTCTGTATATGGAAGAATATTACCCCAATCTTGTTGAAAACAAGAACAACATATTCTGTAAAAATAGAGATACTTGGATCAAAGATCCAACGATGGGTAAATTCCCCAAATCAATTTTGAGACCAATTAAATCAATTGGAATCTCTTAATAAGAGATTTTCTCAAAACCGATTAACAATCTGCCTCTACTATATAAAGAACCCGAGACTTCAAGTCTCAGAGAGAGGCAGCCCCCCCCCCCATAAGCTTCTAAAAAAAAGAAGAAAGAAAGAAAGCTTCCAAAAGAACAGAGAATTTAATTCTCATAGAAGGAGACTTTCCTCGTTGAAACCCTAGGTAAAGAAAACACAGAGATCATATTGTCTCTCCTTTGCCTATATAAGATTTTAACCTTTCATACAAGAACTTAGTTCTTCCTCTGGTTTAAGATTTACAAGAGAAATCTCCTCGCAAGTTAAGAATTTAATTCTCATCGGGGAGATTCTGCTCTTCAGACTCAAAACTTAGAGATAAGAAATAGGTTAAAAAGAAAAAGAAAGAAAAAGAACAATTGTTCTGGGAATTCAATTTCCCCAATATTAGGGTTTAACCCTACATACAGAACTTAGTTCTTATAAAAGTATAAAAGAACTTAGTTCTTCAATAAAAACAATTATGATGATCCAAGTTCTTCAAAACCGGAATCTTGATGATCATCAATGACTAAAATTGTCATTAACAGAGACCAATATCTCTGAAAACAAACAACAAGAACAATCTGGCGTCTCATTAGTACTTAGCACTGTTATGGAGCCTCATGTGTTTCCCACGTGAGTGCATAAAACAAGCAAAAGAAAAGCTAAGTGCTTAACACTTCTGTAAAAAGAGGGGAAGTGAACAAATGAAACCCAATGCTCAACACTCACGTGCTTCCTACGTGAGTGCCATGCAAAGTGCTCAGCACTTTAAGATTAGTCAAAATGTCTAAAGTTCTTCGCACTAATTGGGGCAACGCTCATATCTGAGCGCCTCACGTGTTTCACACGTGAGCACCACGGAACTCTAGTGCTTAGCACTAATCCAGCACCTCATGTGTTTCACACGTGAGCGCTGTTTACCCCAGTGCTTAGCACTTTTGAGTAATTAGGGAAACTTAATCCAGCCCAAAATTAGCTAAGTTTCCTGAGGTTAAACCTCTTTGTTTTAAATCAATCGAGCCCATATGCTCTTGATTTTCAAGGTCTCAAATATGACCAAAAGTTCTTAAGTCCACAATAACCCCTTTTCCCTCAAATACGGGATTTGGTTTAAGGGTACATCTCTTCACACCTCTGATATATGTCGTTGTAATTTCTCAACGTCTTCAGAGAGGTTGCAGGTCCCGACGACCAACAACTTCTTTCGCTGATGCACTTCCAAATTGACATGCATCCCTCAAATTGGATCGTGCCTCAAATTGGGCACATTCCATATCAATATTGTTCACTTCGTCACGTAAAAAATACGTGTGCGCGCAAGATGAATGTTGGACCGAAATGTCCTTAAACTAATATTCGCCCCCCAAATACGGCGATAAAACACCGAAACATCATTAAACTAATATTTGCCTCCAAATACGGCGATAATGGACCGAAATGTCCTTAAACTAATATTCGCCCCTAAATACGGTGATAAAGGACCGAAACGTCATTAAACTAATATTCGCCCCCAAATACGGCGATAATAGACCGAAACGTCCTTAAACTAATATTCTCCCCCAAATACGGCGATAAAGGACCGAAACGTCGTTATACTAATATTCGCCTCCAAATACAGCGATAACGGACCGAGAAGTCCTTAAACCAATTATTCGCCTCAAACATGGCGATAATGGACCGAAATGTCCCTAAACTAATATTCGTCCACAAAATGGGAATGTCGGACCGAAATGTCCCTAAACTAATATTCGCCTCAAACATGGCAATAATGGATCGCGATGTTCTTAAACTAAAATAATCGAGCCCAAATGCTCGTATGTTTAAATTGATCTTAATCTCAAAACAGATTAACGATTCTCAAATCAACCCATTGGACTAATCTACGCCCTACGGGCGACGACATAAATTAGTCTCTATATACAATCCACGAGCAACCAAAACCAAAACAAACAAAAATACACACGATACGAAGTGAACTTCCGGAGCAGGAGAAAGTGGTTATCGCGATGCGGTAACGTAATTAACTGTAGGGGCTTGCGCATGCAGGGAAGAGCGTCCCCACAATAAAAAAAAACCCTCACAAACGAGGGGGAATCTGATAAAATCTGCTACAGCGGCCGCGTCCGTCCAAACCTCCGATATACGGTGCCATAAATCAACTTGGCATCTTCGGAGAGGTGGATGGATAAATCCAAATAGCATCTGCCCCCGGAATTCAGGCCAGATGTCCCAACGTCGCGGTCCGTCTTCCGGCAGTGAACAGATTCTGGCACGTCCTGTGAGACCTTTTCCACTTTCCACTCCACACTTCGTGTGTCGTGTTTCGTGAAAAAAATCGTAGTTCGCTATGGTTGCCCTTGGATTCGAGATACTAAGATTTGGTGTCTTGTTCCTGTGCAGAAGAATAAAAAATCAATGACTTCCAACTGCACAACTTGCAACAGCAACTCCCGCTCCGCCCCAACTGGAGGAGTGGCTTATGGGCCTAACGCGGCCTATATATTTTCAATGCTGGTGGGGCAAGTAACTCAAGCCACTACCGGATTGTTCTTCGAGACCATGATCCCACCGAGTTTCAACGCCCCAGTGCAGCAAGACGAAGCTCCCAAGAAGTCGATCTTCGATCGACTTGAAACCACAACGGCCCCTCTCAACAGGTCATCCAAGCCTGATGTCTCAGTCTTCAACAGGCTGGGCAAGAACCCAAACAGGCCCGCAAAGAGGCTCGTGATACCTGAAAGGGCTGCCCCAAAATGAATAGCCCTCCCAACTCCTCCTGCAAGTTAAGTCGTCAAAAGTGCTTCCCCTACCAGAAGATCGGTCTTCGGAAAATTAGCCGTTCCTCCGCAAACCCTACCAAGGACGTCAGTCTTCAATAGGCTGACACCAGCAACCGTCCCTCACCAAAGCCAGGGACATGAAGAAGCTGCTTCCAAAACTAAGGTGGTCCCCTATGCAAGACACGCTCGACGTCGCCACTGGCGCCGAGTGAGGAAAGCTGGGGGCAACTCCCCCTCTGGATTTACCCCATCGGCTGCAATGGTGGAAATTGACGCTGCTGTTCCAACTGGGAATAATTTTGATCTGCTCAGAAGGGTGTGCAAGAACTCTCCAACGGAGGTGCTAAAGAAATCGCCCCCACCTGCAGAAGCCACGGAGTAGGCAAAGACGGAGCAGCCCCATCAACGGCTCTCCTCCCAAATTCACAGGGTCTGGCGAAAAGTTCAGGACTCCGTGATTGATCAAGATCACTTTCGTCGACCAAAAAAATTGAAAGCTCAGCAAGAGGAAGACCATCCCTCCACCATACAGTGAGGGACTTCCTCCACACAAGTGCCTGTTACAACGGCTCCTTTAACTCTGACCTCCCACAAAAGGATGAGGCCAGAGAAAATCCCACCGCCGGCGGCAAACTCCAAAGGCGATGAACCCAAACGTCTCAAGTCTGGGGGCATGATCGTGCATACGGTTTATATGGCTTTCGGAAAAGAAGAACGCCGTGCTTCCGTAGGTCACCAGCTGCAAACTTGATCGCTGACAAAAGCTCAGGAGCAATAACAAAAGCTCCAGGAGATGCTGACCAAAATGACAGCACTCACCGGGCAGAAAGAAAGTCCAGATCCAATAGCTGAACAGTGCTAAGAGTAGGAGACCGATACAGAGTTCCTGCGAAAGGTGCTTGAAAGAAAGGACAAGGAAGCTGCTGAATAGGCTGCCAACATAAAGCAGATGGCTCTTTTATTGCAGGACATGGTTGGAATGATGATCCAGCCGGAACCCCCAGCCGAAGATCCGCCGATAATCATCAAGGATGACAGAAGGGAAACATCAAACCCTCTTCTGGCCCTATCAGTGGCCAAGGAGGAAACGATCTCCAAGGCTGCTCTTGATGATTATATCGCTCAACAAATACGAGATCATGAAGCTAATGAAGCCGCAGGACAAATCGTCAAAATTGGGCGACCGTATCCAGGCTGGTATGACCAAATTATATACCCGCCGGGATATACGATCCTCAAGTTCCATGTATAAAAAAGGACGGGCAATCTCCATCAGCATGTCGCGCAGTTCAGAGCTCTTTGCGGCAACACTGGAGGCGACAACAAACTGTTGCTTCGCCAGTTTGTTGGCAGCCTATCGGAAACGGCCTTTGAATGGTACTCGGAGCTCCCAAATGACTCCGTAAAGACATTCACAGAGATGGAATTGCTGTTCACACGGCGGTTTTCCAGCGCAAGCGAGCGCTCCCCGATCACGGCATTAATCAATGCCAGGGTAAAGCCAGGAGAAACCTGGGTCCAATATGCGATCCGGTGGCAGAACCTGTGGTCAAAGTGCAAACAACGCATCGAAGAATCCCCTGCTGTGGGCATGTTTATCGGGACCCTAGATCCGTAAAGGACGGTATCACAGTTCATGACGTTCTTCAAGCCGACGACCTTCCAGGCTCTGATTAATAAACTGGCTCAAATGGACCAGATGGGTCACGGACCTTCCTCCTCTAGTAAGGACCCTCGAAATGCTAAGGGTAAAGGGAAAGCGGCCTTCATCGCCAACACTCAACAACAACCGAGCGACCCAAAACCGATGGCTTGCCAAAACAATGCACGTCCATGCCTATACCTGGAAGAAAGGCTAGGATGCGCTTAATCATTTCCCCGTGATAAGTCGAGGAGACTATTTGAGTTGGCAATGCGTAACAAACTCATCACATTTCCAGACCCACGGCGTACACTGCAACCCAGCGACGTCAACAACCCCAACTACTGCTCCTATCACAGAATGGTGAGACGCCCAATTGAGGATTGTTACGTCTTCAAGAACTGGGTCAAGGACCAGTGTCAATAAGGGAAGTTCGCGCTATCTGAGAACTGGAGGGTGAGCCCACCACAGAAGCACACTCCCAAAAAAGTGGATGCACCGGGGGCATCATGCTCGCTCGTGGAAGAAGCTCCATGGGAAGCCATTCTTTCAGCTAAAACCAAAAAAATGCTGAAGGATCTACAGACATGTCCGGCAGTCAGGTGGAAAAGCCTGTTTGAACCCGAAATCATCGAAGAGATGCTGAAACCGCGTCCCATACCGAAAATTGTTGACAAAGGGCAAAATCCCCAAGTCAGGCCTTCAAAGTCTTTGAAGAAAAAGAAGAAGACCAAGAACCCCGTGCAGCCTGCCGAGTATGACGACAAGCGCATAAACCCATAAAAGTACTAGATGCATTGGAGAAGTACAACCAGAAGGCGCAAACACCGGTCACCCTCGAAGAGTTCCTCAAGCATATTCTTGAGAACGAAGATAGTGACAACGATGAGGAAAACGACTCATCAGAAGAAACCGAAGACTATGTAGAAAGTTGCCACATGGTTTCCCATCCATCGTTAAATGGCGAAGAAGCTCCCTCAGCGTCAGAAAATAGCGCAGAAGGACTGGGGGCAAGATCGGCACTAAAATCCATGGAACTTCCAGAAGACCCGATCGATAGGCTGTTAAACAAAACCTTTCAAAAAAGCAAAGATGACCGAGAACGCTAAACAGCCATATACGAAAAGTCTAAACGTCAGCGTCAGGATTAAGAAGCGGCAACAAGGATAAGTTGTAAAGTGCTCCAACTAAATCAAAGCACACCTGCCACAAATAAGAGCAGGATCAAGACAGAGAAGCAATTCGCCAAAGCCCTGTCTATAGGAATGAAGCTGCTACCTCTCGTAAGAAACACTCCCAGGGTCATATGCCTCGACGGAGAGGATTCACATCCAAACCACTGCCTATATCATTGGAGGGTTATCCATCCTACCGAAGAATGCAGTACCTTTAAAAAATGGTGGAAAGGATATGTTGCCTACCAAAAACACTTCAAGAGGATGAAGCGCGAAGTTCGTCGACAACAAAAAGTGCGACAAACGTGCATGAAGAAACGACTGGCAACTTTCATATGGTTAATACCAGTTCGGAAAGGGAAAAACCCCCAAGTTCTTACTTTCAGGAGCAATTCTGAGGATGAAATAACCCTTAGCCCTCTCTTCAAGGACTCCACCTCTGAAAAAGAAGAGGAGGAGAAGAACTGCGAGAACATTCAGCTGCGTAACTGGACGCTGCCTGAGAAGAACCTCGGACCTACAAACAAAGGTTCGAGCAAAAGAGACAAAGGGAAAGAAAAAATCCCTGAGGAAATTGCTCTTGATGATGGAGTTGTCAAAGAGCTCGCAACCAGGGACCCGCCTAGGAAAAACAAGGTGGATTACAATCTCCTAGCACATCTGAGGAAAATACCCTCACATTTGAGCATATTAGATGCTCTCCTCTTGTCCAAAAAGGCACAAGAGTCTCTGATTAAGGCATTATAAGAGCCCGATCAGTTCCAAGCTTACCTTACAGAAGAGAAGATGAAGGATGAGCTAGCGGAGGTTCACACAGCTGACATTACATTCAGCGATGAAGACCTCCTCCTTGGTACGTGCGAGCATAATCGCCCGTTATACGTCACCGGGTACTGCCACGACATCAAGATAGGGAAAATCCTTGTCGACAACGGATCCTCCATCAACCTTCTCAACGTGAAAGTGCTGAAAGAGATTTGCATGAACGTTCAGCATTTGGCCCGGGACAAAATTACCATCTCCGGGTTTGATTCACAGTCGTCACGGACACTTGGATCTGTAATTCTGACGTTACGCTTCGGCTTGCCCGTTACAGATATCATATTTCACGTCATTGACGCCAAGACCTGCTATAACGCTTTGCTCGGCAGGCCCTGGCCGCATGAGTACAACGCCATCCCTTCTACACAACATCAGTGTATGAAGTAATTCAAGGATGGCTTGGAATGCACCGTCACAGGGGAGCTGAATCTGTTCTCCGTAAACGAGATCCGGAAATATGAAGACGCAAAGTACTTCCTACCAGATTTCGAAGATACAGAAAGGTGTCATAAGCCGAAGGATAAACAGAAGTCCGTCGCCACTATCTTGATCTTTGGAAGAGATTCCGAGGAAGATGAAGAAATAGTCTACTTGGGGCAACCCCAGAAAGAAAACAAAAAACCAGGACCATCTACCCCTATTCTGGTCTTTGGCAGCGACTCTGAGGATGAGGCCAATCTCCATCTGCCCGTCAGTGAAAACTCTCGTCGGAGCGGATCAGAGTCTAAAATCACAATAGCTCCGCCTCGGCATTACAAGGAACTTAATGCGCTCGATACATACAGCGTACAAAAACTACAAACTTTCTACGTCCCTCCCAAGCAAAGAGGTGAAAAGGCGATCCTCTTCTACCAATCGATGGAGACCAAAGTACAAAAATAAGTCTGGCATGGTGCCGATTTTGCACTTGACAGGCTTCAGCGAATCCGTCTGCCGAGATACTACGCAGAGGGATTGAAAAGGCTGTTAAGACGCTAAGGTTTACCCCTCGAACAAATTGTTCGATAAGCCCAATTCTACAAAAAGATTTGGGATATTCCCGGGACTCAGCGAAAGATGCCCAACGGAAAGATGGAGACAACCGGGCTCGGATACGTTCGGTCTAAGTAACGGGAGCAATGCCACAGCTGCCGCGTCATAAACAGCCGCAGCAAGGAGGAAAACGCTCTTGCCAATGGCCGTGATGTTGAAATAGAGCGAAATCCAGCCCTGAGAACGTTAAGTCCATCGCTCGAAGAACAAATAGACAAGCTAATAAAGGAAGCTTGTCAAAAGAGTAGAGACAACCACAGCCGTGAAATGGCTATCTATGAAAAGTCCAGGACGCAGCGCCTCAAGCAACAATCCACGGAGAAGGAAAACTATAATGCTCTTAATTCCCGGCCCGTGGTATGTCTTCGCGAAAGGGGAAAATCCTGAAATAAAGGAAAAAAACAAGGCAAAGAACGCAAACAACGTTCGGAAACAATGAAGCAGATCCAAGAGGCCGTGCAATCGAGAAAAGGTCGATTGGAACCCGTCCTTTATAAAGAAGATGGGTCGGGAATACTCTTTCCCCCAAGACAAGACAAGGAAAATATTCAACCTTGTCATGAAGCACCGAATGGTGACGCTTCCGAATTCTCGGCACCTCGAACAAATAAACGAGGTCAATCACCCGGATTATTGCTCCTACCACCGAGTAATAGGTCATACCCATGAAGACTGCTTCACCTTCAAAGATTGGGTAGAAGATCAGTATCAGCAAGGCAGGTTCGCTTTGTCCAACAACTGGAGGGTAAACCCGCCGCAAAAGCATGAGCCAAAGAAGACCTATACCATGATGATAGGACCTTCTCAACACAAAAAATGGAAGCGAACTCGTACTTGCCATATGATAACACTCTCAAACGAGAGAGGGCATGAAACTATGGATAACGTCCACACGTGCTTCGTAAATGAAGATGAGGACAAGCTGATCTTTGAGTTTCCACCGGCACCAAAGGAGCTGGAAGACGGGATGCATACTACGGCGGACAACCTAAAGAAAATTGACTTAGGGACAGACAATGATCCAAGGCCGACATTTGTCAGTGAGCTGCTATCTGAAAAACGGGCAGCCATGTTAAAAGATGTGCTCATGCAATATAAAGACTGCTTCGCATGGAACTATTCTGAGATGCCGGGTCTAGATCCAAAGGTAGCAGTATATAAACTGGCCATATCGCCAGTCAAACAAGCGCCAAGAAGAATGTGGCTCGAACTTGAGATGAGTATAAATGCTGAAGTCAAGAAACTAATTGACTCCGGCTTCATGCAAGAAGTTCAATATCCTGACTGGATCGCTAACATCATTTCGGTGATGAAGAAAAATGGGATGGTGCGCGTGGACTTTCGGGACCTCAACAAAGCTTGCCCGAAGGATGACTTCCCAATACCTGTTACCGAGCTGATGATCGATAACACGTCTACCCATAAGGTCTTCTCCTTCATGGATAGATCTTCAGGGTACAATCAAATAAAAATGCATCCTGAAGACTAGAAGCATATCGCCTTCCGGACTCCGCTGGGCATATTCTGCTACAAGGTGATACCTTTCGGTTTAAAGAACATTGGCGCTACCTACCATAGGGCCATGACAAAGATCTTCGATGATCTCATCCATGAGATTGTCGAATGCTACATCGGCGATCTGGTGGTGAAGAACAAGTCTTATGAGGAACATTGGGAACATCTGAACATAGTGTTCCAACGTCTTCGGAAGTATAATCTGAAGATGAATCCTCTGAAATGCGCTTTTGGAGTCTCCTCAGGAAAATTCCTAGGATTCATCATACAGCACCGGGGTATCGAAACCGATCCCTTAAAGATCAAGGCGATTACGGAAATGCCCACGCCAAGAACTCTCAAACAGTTGCAATCTCTTCAAGGAAAGCTCGCGTATATCCGGCAGTTCATAGCCAACCTCTCCGGAAAATGTCGTCCCTACAGTCATCTGATGAAGAAAAGGACCCCGTTCGTTTGGGATCAAAAGTGACAAAATGTAATAGACGAAATCAAGCAATACCTGCAAAATCCGCCGTTATTGACCGCTCCGGTTAAGGGAAAACCCCTTGTCCTATATACAACAGCCCTCGAAGGTTCTTTTGGTGCACTATGGGCATAAGAGAACAATCAGGGAAAGGAGAGAGATTTGTACTATTTGAGCCGAGTTCTCCTGGGGGTAGAAAAAACTACTGCCCCATCGAAAAGCATTGCCTGGCACTGATCTTCGCGATAACGAAGCTCGGGCATTACGCCTTAGCACATGAGGTCCATCTCATGTCAAAAGTGGATTCTCTAAAATATCTGATGTCAAGGGTCATACTGACAGGAAGGCTTGCCAAATGGTCCATCCTCTTGATGGAGTTCTCGATAACGTATCGACCTCTCAAAGCAGTGAAAGGCCGGGGCATCGCCGATTTTCTCGCCGAGCATCTGATACCAGCCGACTCCCCCTTAAATTGCGAGTTGCCGGATGAACATGCGTTCGACACAATCGAAGGAGAGAAGAAAGAAAATGATTCCCAATGGGAACTCTACTTCGACGGAGCATCTTCCTTGAAGAGGCGAAAGCAAAACACCTCCATAATCAAAGCCGGGGTGGGCCTTATCTTCGTGACTCCACAAGGAGAGATAATGTGTTACGCCCTCTCCTTAACAGAGCCGAGGACTAATAACAAAGCTGAATATGAAGCCTTGATAGCATGTCTCGAGATCGCTGTCGATATGGGAATCAAAGACCTCCTCATATATGGAGACTCCCAGCTGATCGTTAGCCAAGTAAATGGCGACTATCAGACATGCAAGCCGGAGCTGATAAAATATTGCGAAAGAGTGCAACAACTGTTGACATAAATCCTCTCCTACATCCTGGAGAGTATACCGCGTGCAGAAAATAGCAAGGCGGATGCGTTGGCTAAATTGGCTAAGGAATTAGCCGACGAAGACCTCGATGACGTAAAGATCATCATACAAAGTCGCAGGATCCTCGCACCGAAAGAAATATCTTCAAGAGACTTAACAGAGCCATCTGAAGGGAAAAAACGATTGAACAAGTATCCCTTCAAATAGGGGACGAAGAAAAGGTCAACGATTGGAAAGAAGTCTTCATAGACTGCTTCAAAGCCCAACGAACGCCCAAAAACGCGTCGTCTCGACATCAGCTCATGAAACGAGCTATGTCCTTCGCCTTCGTCAATGATACTCTATATAAGAGATTGTTCGACTGTCTATGGCTAAGATGCCTGGGGCCAGAAGAAGCAAAGAAAGTCGTCCAAGAAACTCACGACAGACTCTGCGGTTCTCACCAAGCTAGGCAAAAAATGAAGCCGAAGATCAAAAGAATGGGTTATTATTAGCCCACAATGATTCAGGACTACCTCGAATATGCGAAGCAGTGTCACCCGTGCCAAATTCACGGGGACTTCATCCACCAGCATCCAAACCCGCTACACCCAACAGTAGCTAGTTGGCCGTTTGAAATGTGGGGAACCGATATAATCGGCTCCATTGAACCCGCATCATCCAAAGGGCATCGGTTCATACTGGCAACGACCGACTACTTTTCTAAGTAGACAGAAGCAGTACCACTAAGGGAAGTGAAGACGGAGAGTATCGTCCATTTCTTCAAGACACATGTCTTCTATCGATTCGGCACTCCGCGACGAATTATCTCGGACAATGGGCCAGCCTACGGGAGCCATAAAATCAGCCGCTTCGCAGAACAGCATAAAATAGATTGGAGATACTCTTCAGTCTATAATTCTCGTGCCAACGGTCTAGCTGAAGCTTTCAACAAGACCTTGACGAAGATTATAAAGAAAACGGTGTCCAGAAACAAAAGAGACTGGCATGAAATGTTGCATGAAGCTCTCTGGGTATACCGCACAACGTTCAAAACAGCTACGAATACAACATCATACATGTTGGTATTCGGCATGGAAGCAATGCTTCCCTTGGAAATAGAACTCCCTTCTCTACGAGTAGCAGTTTGATACGAGCTGACAGAAGAAAATGCTCATCTTCGGCTCGAGGAGCTCGATGCCCTCGACGAAACCCGCCTTATAGCACAGCAAAATCTGGAAGCTTATAAGGCAAGGATGACACGGTCATACGAAAGACTGACTAGGCTAAAAACATTCCGCCAAGGCGAGCTCGTGTTAATCGTCAAAAGACTGATGATCCACAATCGTGCAAAACGGGGGAAATTCGAGCTGAACTATGAAGGCATGTACATTATAAACCAAGTCTACCAAGGTAGAGCCTACCTGCTCATGGATATGCATGGCGAAAAACCCTTCCGGCCAATAAACGGCTGGTTCCTCAAAAAAATACTACGCTTGACGAGTCATGACCTAAGTTAATGATAGATGATGACGCTCGTGTCCGCTCGCTATCTTCCTGAGTCAAAAACTCTGAGAGTAGTATGCAAAGAAGCTCCGTCACCTAAAAAAACGGCGACAATGGACCAAGAAGTCCTTAAACTAGAGAGAGAGAAAAACTTCGTTTCAAAAATGGCGACAATGGACCGAGAAGTCCTTAAACTAGAAATTATCTGTCTCAATCATAGCGATAACGGACCAAGATGTCCTTAAACTAGAATCTCGCCTCAAATATGGCGACATCAGACCGAGATGTCCATAAACTAAAACTTCGTCTCAAAAACGGCGATACTGGACTGAGAAGTCCTTAAACTAGAAATTATCTGCCTCAAACATGGCGGTAACGGACCGAGATGTCCTTAAACTAAAAATTCGCCTCAAACATGGCGATAACGGATCGAAATGTCCCTAAACTAACACTTCGCCTCCAAAACGGTGATATGTTTCCTTGAGATCTATATTGCAATCGAAGTCTCAACGGCGAGAGTTGCAACTCAAGTCCTACCGGCTATACAGCTACTCCAGCGAAGAAGCCACCCCTAAATCCCACCGGAAAACGGATGGGTCACTTACGACGAAGCTACTTTTAAGAGTTTCGTTGTTTAAAAAAAAGGTATGTCCACAAGCAAAATGGGCACGGATGAAAACCTGAAAGGGTGCCGTGAGTAAAAACAGCAGGGCTACCGACGAGCTTGTGAAAACCCGGAAGGGCACAAACTCGTAAAATAAAAAAAATTCATGGGCACTTGCGAGGTCCTTTTGACCTTGCGAGGATAAAATACCTGCGTGAGATCCTTACGACTCACAAAAGAACAACACACTTAGGAATCCCCAAGATTCCTAAGAAGAAAATACACCTACGAGATCCTCACGACTCGTAAGGAGAATCCCCCCTATGAGACCCTCATGGCTCGTAGGATTCAAAAGCCTTAAGCTACAGGGATCTAAATATGTTCTTAAGCTATCTATCCCCCAACTTTCCCTACAAGTGGTCTAATATTGACCCTTGTATACAATCCATGGGCATAAATAAACAATTCCCCGCTAAGTTCCACCAATAGCGAGAAATATCTCATATGGTGAACAACACTTGTAAGTCCTATCTACTTATAAGAAGAAAACACTCTTGTAAGATCCTTACAACTTGCAAGAGAAAATACCATTTATGAGTCCTCACGACTTCTAGGGAGAGCCTATACCTACGAGATCCTCTCGACTCGTAGGGAGAAAAACCTTTATGAGACCCTTACGGCTCATAAAATCAAAAGCCTTAGTCGACAGGATCCTAACCCTGTTTGCTAAACCATCTTTATTCAAATCGAAAAAGGAAAATGATGATTCGCTTCTGGAAATATTCCAGTTGCAGCGATACTGATGCCAAGATTGGTATCAAATCTCAAGTTCCTGACTCGTAATAAAACTCAGCGAGTAAAAAAATATGCATAAGAAACAGCCGAAATGATGGGGCAACTTGCAATAAAAACAGCAACGAATATATATATATATATGCATATGAAATAGCCGAAATGATGGGGTAACTCGCAATAAAAATCAGCGAGCAAAAATATGCATATAAAAACAGCCGAAATGTTTGGGCAACTCACAATAAAAAGCAGCAAGTAAAAAATAAAAGAAAATAACCGAAATGATTGGGGACCGCGGATAAAAAGCCGAAATGATTGGGCAATCGCGACTTTCGCGATATGAAAAGCTGAAAAGATAGAGTATCGCGGAAATAAAAAAAATGAAATTTTCTCTTCCTTGCAGGTAGGTCCACTTCGACCTGTATACAATCCATGGGCACAAATGAAAGAAAGGGAACCATATTTTCCCACCAGGCTCCGTCAAAGGGAGAGCCAGGTCTTGATGGTTCATATACAACCCAGAGACTATCTCAATGTTCTTCTCATTCCTTCTCGGTGCAGATAACGGTGTCAACAAAGGCTCCAAGGAGCCAAATCAAAAATGAAGCGAAGGCAAAATCCTAACTTCAGATCTTAATGGTAACATCTACAGCCTAGAGATCAACTCGACGTTCTTCTCATTCCAACAGGGTGCAGACATGACGTCAACAGAGCTCCAAGGAGCCAAATCAAAAAGGAGTAATGGCAAAATCCCAGCTCCAGCTCGACGTTCCTTCTCGGTGCAGATGCAACGTCAACAAAGGCTCCAAGGAGCTAAATCAAAAAGGAGTGACGGAAAAATCCTAACTCTAGCGCAGCATTCCTTCTCATTCAAGCAGGATGCAGACGCAACGTCAGCAAAAGACCTAAGGGTCGAAAGCAAAAATGGAGTCACGGCAAAATCCTAACTCCAAGTCTCGACGGCGCATATACAACCTAGAGGCCATCCCGACGTTCCCCCTCATTTCAGCAGGATGCGAATGCGGTTAACAAATGAAATTGGAGCAATGGCATATTCCTAGCTCCAGACTTCAACTGCAATACATACAGCATAGAAGTCTTACAAATGTCTACCCTACTTCAGCAAAGAATCAGCGCGACATCGTCAAAACAAAAAATTGGAGTAATGGTATATTTTTAGCTCCGGACTTCAACTGCAATACATACAACATAGAAGTCTTACAGATGTCTACCCTACTTCAGCAAAGAATCGGCGTGACATCATCAAAACAAAAAAATGAAGCAACGACATATTTCCAGTTTCGGGTCTTGAAGGCAACTCATATAAAGCCTAAAAGACTATCGGAGATCATTCCACTACAGCACGGAGTGGTTATGACTCATCGGGGTTTCAAACTGAGCCTAATGTCAAGTAAAAAGTGTCATGGCAAATTCCTAGCGTTTGCTCTTCCGACGGTAATTTAGCCTAAGGAGATTACTTAAAGACGTCTTGTTCAGCCCCTAAAGGGATCAGAGACACAACAATCGCGGGGCTACTCGAACAACAGCTCGAAGACTGCATATCGAGGAATACATCGGCCAACGCGACGGTGCCACGGACCAAAACCCTAGTACCATAAACCTAACGGACCTCTGTCGTAAAGAATGGAGGGTATATGCATATAACGTTAGGACAAGTTTGCATGTAAACCCAAGAGAGGTAAACTAAATAAACTCCGAAATGAGTACATAAACTAGAGACTCCGAAATGAGTGAATAAACTACAAACTCTGAAATGAGTTCATAAACTAGAGACTCCGAAATGAGTGAATAAACTACAAACTCCAAAATGAGTATATAAACTACTTTACGCCAAATCAAGACATAAAAGGATATAGAGGCGCAAGCATGAAATAAAATGTCTTTTATTCATAAATCTAAATGAATACAAGATACAAAAAAGAGGAAAAGAAAAGAAGAAAGAAAGATATACAGCGACAAGGTATTTAAGACAGCGTACGGTTCAATAAGCTAGCTAGATCGTCATTTTTCTGCCGGGCTTCCGCCTCAAGTTCTAGCAACGCCGCAAGTTGAGTCTCTACCTGTGCCTGTTGTTTTTGGTATAAGGAAAGCCAATTCTCAAGCTCTTTCTCGTCAGTCTTGTGGGTCTCGACCATCTCGCGTGTAAAAATGACGGCTTTATCAAGAGCCACCACCTCCGTAATGGCCTCCTGAAGGACCCGCCAAATTTCATAGGCCCGAGTAGTGTTGGTGGTGAGCTAGGCTTGAATTTCCTCCAAACCCTTCGAAGCCAACTCCCTTGCTGAAAACTTCTGGTTGAGAATTTTCTCACAAGACTGGAGATTGGCCGCGCACCGATCGATCCACCCACGCAAGCCGGCCTTTACGGATAGGTTATCAGAAGGGAGGCATACGCATTCAACTCCATATAAGGAAGCCTCCACTTTACGGCAATACTCGGCCCAAGTATGCATCAGCGCCTCGTCGTGATAGGTGGCAAGAACAGACAAAGAAGCGTTGGCTTCAACAGCGAATTCTTCACCCGTGATGGAAGTGCCAGCGCGAAGATCTTCAATAAGAGTCGCCAGTGAATGAACACTCTGTTTTGCCATCCTCTCAGGTACGCGTCGGGCGTAAAGGCCTGGCGGCATGGAAATCCGGGACTCTAATAGAGTCACAGTGGGAAAAACTGTGAAAATATATGTATGGTTAGTCACTTTTCCGAACATAGAATAAGCGAAAGAATGTCAATGCTAAGGCGTCACTTACCCACGGCCATAGAGGGCGGATTGGAGAGATCCCCAGGCCTATCGAGAACTTCAACTTCATCGTCAGCCTATAGGACCGTGGTTTAAAATAAAAAAATGGGGCACATCAGGATCATTATGAAAATATGATACGAAAAGCAAAGGAATACTAACCTTGGCCAGAGGAAAGGACGAGGCTCTGGGGGGATATCGCGTGCGGCGTCGCCATATTAAGTAGACGCAGAAACGTTTCTTCCGGAGAACAATGTACGATGGAAGCCACCAACTCCCGCAATTCTGAGAAAACAAAAGGGTTAAACATATGGAGGGCTCATTAGGCAAATTATATATATATATATAGGATTACCTTCGATTCTTCGTCCATTTTGGACCGGAGGGATAGCAGCTTCAGTAATCTCCTCTACACCCTCCGGTGCGTCACTAAAAATATTCACAGAGTCTATGGCCGGGCCGGTGACCTCCGCTGAAGGAATAAAGGCCGTCACTGGAAGCTCTAAGACACAGTATAGACTCGAAGCTGCGTCCGCCATAGAAGGCCCTACAAAGGAAAAATCTTTAAAGATGAATACGATATGAAACTAATCTGCTGAGAAGAACGTAAAAGATACATACCAATACGCTAGGGAGCCTGAAGTATGGCATTTTCGAGCCGCTCCTCTTTTCTGTTTAATCACGCTCGTCGGGCTTCGATCGAAGGTAAATCCCTGCCCGCCTTCAGAGCAGCTTTGTCTTCAAAAGCGGCAGAGATTAGCTGTTTGAGAGCCCGTTCTTCTTCCACCATCAGAGGCACCACCGGTAACCTAGTTGGCACCGGATCAACATCACGGAATTCAACAGGGGGAAAGCATCCCTTCTTGGGGCGCAGATTTTCTGCTTCATCCTATGAACGCTTCAAGGCCTTGGCCAACTGAGCGGATTCCTCGGAGGATGTGCCATGAAAGATGAGACCGTTGTCTGGTTCACGCACAGATATAGGCTTGTTGTGAAGAGGCTCGGACTCAAGAAACGCATCGAGTAAACCGGCGACCGATTTCTTCCTCATTTTAGGGCCCAAGCTAGCAATAGAAGAAGGGCGCTTCCTCCCCTTCGGCAATTTTGCACGGCGCTGCCCAACCTCGCCTTCGGTATATGCTTTTAGTGATGCCGCTGCCGGTACCTTCTCAGGAATCTCTGCCCCAGCCCTAGTGCGAACCGGCATACCAGCAGTGCAGATGACTGATTCCTCCCGAGCAGCCTTAGGAATAAGCACTGAGTCGCTATCCCTCATAGGAGGGCAAACAACCGACCGTGGCCGTAATAGGGCACTGACGGCTTGAGCGGAAGTAGGGGCTTTACATTCAAAGAGTACCCTTCTCTTCTCTAAAATGATGAGACTAACCCGATGGTGATACCATCCCTTGAAGGGTCCTACGGGACTCGGAAGATAGCCGGGCTCGGGAATCATGAAGAGGGAACCAGTATCCAATTGCATGAAGTTGTGGATAATGTCGCGGGCGACCTCCAGCGAGAGAGTAGGCTCAACTAAGAAGCCTTCGAGGGAGACGCCCTGGTTGTAACCTAACTGCTGGATGAAGCGATGCGGATTGTACCGCATGAAAAGAGCAGCATCATTTAGGCGGAACACTAAGTACCCCGGCCTAATTGAATATAAATGCATGATCTCTTTGGGCTTTAAAGCCGGAGCTCCACTCTTCGACAAATTGAACAACTGTTGAACGGGCCCCGCTGGAGCAGAAAGGACTCGATCACTGAAAACCATCCCGCCTTCATTTGAATACGAATTAAGAAATACCCGCAGAGCCCCTAACTGAGTCAGATCAGGAGCGGAAGCATCGACCAGCCTCATGACCCGTAGGAAGGTATATGCTTCATAGAAAGCAGGATGCCAGTGTGCAGCAAATGCGCCTAACACATGCATCTCAATCCATGACGTGAAGTAGTGGAGGGAGAAATTCACGGTGTCCGCATCCGGGTTTGAAGTTTGGTGGCAGTACTTAAAAACGTGGTATAGGTGTGATAATCCTGCAACTCTAACAGCCAATCGTGCTCCTTCGGCTATGCGATGGGCAGGATAGAAGAATATGCTCTCATAAAACGGTGATGCATCGGCATGGAAAACCAGCTAAGCCAGAGACTGATGAAGCCGACAAAGAAAGTTTCTTCGTCTATTCCAGGGGCAGCGATTGCATCAAAGGTCACGGCCGATGGAAATTAGAATGTAAAACTGCGACAGGTCTTCTTCTTTGGCCGGCAGTTTCTCCAAGACGAATCCGAAGGGGTCCTCAACCTTCGCAAATTTCGGAGCTTACTTGGATAGAACATCTTCACGGAGAAAGCAAGCAATGAAAGCATCAAAAGTGACACCTTGTCCAACCGATGCCACGAATAGATTCTCAAAAATGTCCAAGGCCTTGATTAGACTTGGGTGCTTGTGCCGAACAGCGTTCTCGGTTGTTAAACCTTCAAGTACAGCTGGCACTGTGGCAAATATATATTCGTCAAGAGGTAATAATTCTTCGTAATGCTCTCTCCTGATCGGCAGCTCTAAAATTTCATGGAATTCCTCCAGCGAAATAGAGACTTCGTAGTCCCTAGTAAAAAAGTATTCGTTGGAAGGTTCCACTGGTTCAAAAAGGCCTTGACCCACCAGACGTGGGGAGCATGGTAGTAGAACAGTGACGTAGGGCGCATACACCGCTTGATATAGCGCATACGTCACTGTTCTACTACCAGTGCCCTACGTGCTTGGTAATTAACGGCAGGTTCTCTCGCTCCAAAGGCGAGGGGTAATTAACGGCAGCTTAGTTCGCGGCTGCCGGAGATTCGAATCCCCACAATCAATAAACCCCCGCCTACCGTAGGCAGGGGGAATCTGTAGTAGCCTAAAAGCGCGCGTATTCCCATCTCAATGGGGTGACGAAAAACACCCTACAGATTCTGGCACGCCCGGTAGGACCAATCTCTCCTCCCATATTTCGGATTAAATATCCATGCGAACTCAATCAACATATACATTGATTGCATGTACTGAAATCATGCTTCTATTTGCAAGTTAACGACTTTCGACTGCAATCTTCGAACGCAAAAAAATGTCTCCAAGGGCAAGCTCAGCTCTCAAAACAACTTCCATCTCCTACACGATGAAGATGGACGCCAGGACGGTCCTCCCGACTAGTCTCGGGCGACAATAGGAGGAGTCACTGCTACCATTTGGCTCTATTCTGTTCGTGTCAGCTAGCGCCATCCCAGCTTCTCAAGCTCCAGCAACAGACAGACCGGTCTCGAAAGGCACGAGGCCAAATGTGGTGATCTCGAGGGCACCACTACCCAAATGCAAGTCGGTGTTTGAACGACTTTCCTTGGCCCCAGCTGGGGAGAAGGCCATCAACACCAACAAAGCAACAGGGCATCTCAGGCAAGCTCCAGTGGCATCCCTGACAACTGCTCAATCGGGTATCTTCTCTAAGCTCCCCGTCAATCGACTCACGATGGCTTCCTGGATGACGGATGCCCGTCAAGCCCTCAAAATCAAGAAGCTAAGACAGAAAAGGCTCAGATATAGAGCCAACAAAAGGGCTAGGACTCATGCTAGGCTGAACTTCATGAGGCTCCAAGAACGGGTTACCCCGCCAAAGATAAAGAGACGGCTGGATATGTGGTCCATACTGTCTACATGGTGGGCACGCGCAGTAAGAGCAAGGATGGAGCCACTACATCTCAAATCCGATCTAGTATGAATATGGCTGTCACTTCCCAAGACCAGCATCCTCCGGAAGGTAATGAAAATCCTCCCGGCGGGGCTGATAAGCAGAGAGATCCCTCGGTTCATGAGGATTCGGGCTCGGAAAGCGAAGATGAGCCAATCTTCAGTCCCAAGAACGCAGAGCGACAACTTCTACAAGAGCTCCGAAAACAGCTCAGAAGTAAAGACAAGAAGATGGCTAAGCTTTACTCCAAAATTGGCGACTTGATGAATGTCGTGACGCAGCTCACGGCCTAAGTTGCCTCTCAGCCGTCCAATTGAGCGCATGGTTCTACTCATGAACCGGGAAACGGTGTCCTAAGACAGCCGACGCCTATTCACTCAAATCGAAAGGTGGGGGACCGCATGAAAGTCAGTCGCATCCTGTCTTGGGAAATGTCTTGGCTACCGATGACAGCAGCCCGCTAACTCAAGATCAAATCATGGATTTGGTTGCCAACAAAGTCAAAACATTGGTAGCCAAATCCGAAGTGCAAAAAGATGTTAGCAGCAGCGCGAGACCATATCCTGCTCAGTATGATCTGGTAGAATTTCCTAGCGGCTATATCATCCCTAAATTCGGAAGATTCGATGGGACGGGAAATGCGAATCAGCACATCACCCACTTTAAAGCCTCATGCGGGAATACTGGGGGCAATGATGCACTTCTCCTCCGCCAGTTCGTTAATAGATTGACTGATATTGCTTTTCGACTAGTACGCGAGCATACCGGATGGCTCCTCACAACTTTCATCTAAATGGAGTCTCTGTTTCGGCAGAGGTTTATGAGCGTCAGCGATAAGATCACCATTGCCGATCTCGTAAGGACCAAGCCAAAGAACAAAGAAAGCAGCACAGATTTTATAACCCGATGGCACAATCTCTCCGTCAAATGTGAACCGCCAATAGAGTAGGACCAATCTGTCAGTCTCCTCGTCGGAAATCTCAACAATTGGATGGCCCCGTTTCTATGCACCGCGGGTCTCAAAACATTCTAAGAGCTGACCAGGAAAGTTCAGATGTTGGAACGCTCAAAGCAGGAGTCCTCCTCTGATTGCCAAAATAACAATAGGTCCTGGAGAAACCGAAAGGACGATAATCGTAAGGGCGGAAGTTCCGACGATACTGAATCTTTCAACACTTCGGCTAACCGAAATAAGCAAGGGATGAGCGGGCCTAATGCCAACCGGCCTCGGAAGCCAGTGTTCGGAGAGGAAGGAGAATTTCTACTGAAAGAGAGGCTGGATAAGGTCTATTCCTTCATAAGGGACAAAGTCCGTAAAATATTCAAAGACGTCCTAAGAAACGGTCTACAATTGCCAGGATCAAAAAGACCGCAAGAAGCGAATATGACCGATGACCCTAAATATTATCCCTATCACAAAGTGATAGGTCATGCCATTGAGAACTGTTTCTTCTTCAAAGATTGGATCGAAAAACAATACAAGGCAGGAGAGATAGAACTGTCTAAAGGCGTGTTAACAAACAGAAAAGCTGCGACCGCCAATTTCATACAAACGGAGACCGAAGTCCTTCGTGAAATTGATTCTCTCAGACATCTGCCTTTCTCTGAAAACAGTTGACCACCAAGTCGCTAAACTAGGAATATTTGACCACCACGTCATTAAACTGGAGAACAATCGACCACCACGTCGTTAAACTGGGGAACAGTCGACCACCACGTCGTTAAACTGGGGAACAGTCGACCTCTAAGTCGTTAAACTGGGGATGTAAAAATGTGTAAATAAAAAAATATAATAATAATAATAAAATAAAAAAATAAAAAGCCGAAATGATGGGGCAACTCGCAATAAAAATCAGCGAGTAAAAATAAAGCCGAAATGATGGAGCAACCGTGGATAAATAGCCGAAATGATAGGGCAATCGCGACCTTCGCGATAAGAAAAGCTGAAATGATAGAGTAAAAAAAAAGGGGCGAATGACGAGTCGCTCCTGGTACCATATTCCAGTGCAGCGATGCAGACACCGTCCAAATCCTAAATTCCCAACGGCGAATGATGAGTCGCTCATGGTACCATATTCTAGTGCTGCGATGCAGAAGCCAACCAAAATCCAATTCCCTAAAATTCTTCCAGCCCTAAGGTTGGTCCCCAAGTTGACTACCGTATACAATCCACGGGCTCAAATAATTCTCATCATACCTATGCCCCTCCGCAATCATCAGTTACGCAGCCGGCCTCCGCCCTTGGAATTATGCTCTATTTGGGAAGACCCACTCATGCGTCCTCACGATGCAAGAGGAGAACAAACCTTACGGGATCCTCACGACTCGTAAGAAAACACCTTCATGAGATCCTTACAACTCACAAAGGAAAAACACACTTGGCAGTCCCCACAACTCCTAAGGAGAAAGTACACCTACGAGATCCTTTTGACTCGTAGGGAGAAAGTACTTTTATGGGACCCTTACGGCTCATAAAATTGAAAAGTCTTAGGTGATAGGGACATAAACCTGTCTCTTAAGCCATCGCACCCCAACAGGCAAAGGCAAATGATGAATTGCTCCTGGCACCTGTGCTTCAGTGTTAGCAACGCTGATGCCGACCCCTACCCCAAAGTTCCAAGCTTCCAATCCAATAGACCTCTAAGTCGTTAAACTGGGAACATATGACCTCAAAGTAGTTAAACTGGGAACAGATGACCTCTAAGTCGTTAAACTGGGCACAATAGACCCCTAAGTTTTAAACTGGGAATAGATGACCTCTAAGTCGTTAAACTGGGAACAGATGACCCCTAGGTCGTTAAACTGGGAACGAGGGAAATCTCCTCATGGCAAATGATGATTCGCTCATGGTACCATATTCCAGTGAAGCGATGCTGATGCCAAACCAAAACCAAAATCCCCAAATCCTGTCATGGCAGATGATGATTCGCTCCTGGTGCCATATTCCAATGTAGCGGTGCTGATGGCAACCCAAATCATATCAAGTCAGCAAGATAACCAACAACCTCCCTGGCGGAATCAAGCTCCACCTCGGAAACAAGTCAAATCTCGACACCGCAGAAAGCGGGGCAAGTCAAGTCAAAGCACCGACAGTCCACGTCGCTAAAAGGGCAGCACTGACCATCCACGTCGCTAAAAGGGCAGCACCGACCGTCCAAGTCGCAAAAATGGCAGCACCGACCGTCCATGTCGTTAAAAGGGCAGCACCGACCGTCCAAGTCGCTAAAAGGGAAGCATAGACCGTCCACGTCGCTAAAAAGGCAGCACCGACCGTCCAAGTAGCTAAAAGAGGAGCATCGACCATCCACGTCGCTAAAAGGGCAGCACCGACCGTCCACGTCGCTAAAAGGGCAGCACCAACCGTCCACGTCGCTAAAAGGGCAGCACCGACCGTCCAAGTCGCAAAAAGGGCAGCAACGACCTCCTCGTCGGAATTATGCTCTGCCTTGGAATCAAGTCAACCAAAAACTCCGCCTCGGGGACACGTCAACCACCAGCACTTCATCTCGGAGACACGTCAGGCATCGACCGTTCATGTCGTAAAAAGGGCAGTGCCAGCTTCCCAAAAAGCAGGAACCAAATCAAGTCGCCTCCGCGTGAAAGAAGATCCATCAATTTCATGCACACGACCTACATGTGCGGTGTGCATTTATTGATAGAGACACTTTGTTGGGGTCGAAAATTACTCCTCGGTTGACCAAGTCAAAGTCAAAGTCAACCCCAAGCAAGCGGGCCCAAGCCCAGATCAAGTGGGCCCATACCCGAGTCGAGCCCCGCGGCGAATCTCCTCCATGCCAAAATGAAATCATGTAATAAATAATTTTGATGTAATTTTTTTATGCATGAATGTAAGCAAAATGGGTATAAAGCCAAATTTTTGTAAAGCCCATGGCTCATGTGAGCACATGAGGCATGGGATGGGCAAGATGCCATTTTGTAAAAGCCCAATGGGATATATGTAAATGTGTAAGCCTATATAAGGCAACATGATGATGAAATAAAGGAGACTTTTTTTATTTCTCTTAAATTCTAGAGTTTTTGTGCCCCTTCTCTTTCCTCAAGGTTCTAAACCTTCTCCTTTTTTTTGAATTAAATCAAGATTTTCACTCTTCCTTTTCCAAAAATAAATAGTTTTTCACCACAAAACCCACAAAGAGGAGCTCAAATCTTTCATCAGATCTCAAAAGGTGGAGATTTTTAAATCTCACCCCCCTTTCATCCAAGATCCGGCCAACAGAGAGGAAGAAGAAGGAGACCCATCTCCAAAAATCCCACTTTGGGGAAGATTCAGGGCTCAAGGGAGAAGCCCCTTTCATCAGCTCCAAAAATATCTTAGGAGTTTAACTCCTCAAAAATATACATATATATATATATATACAAAATAATAAATCTTTCTTTTTGGGTGTACAACTCCCAGTGCAGGGACTAAGCCCACTCTTTGTCAGGAGTTCAACTCCATAAGTCAAATCGGGAGCACAACTCCCAGTGCAGGGACCAAGACCCTTTTCTTGCTGACGACGAGCGCCCGCGTGCCAAGCACGTGGGGAGCTGGCGCCCAGCGCCCCCATGCCAAGCACGTGGGGCGTCGGCGCCCGGCGCCCGCGTTCCCAGCATGTGGGGCGCCCACGTGCCAAGCACGTGAGGCGCCGGCGCCCAGCGCCTGCGTGCCATGCATGTGAGGCGCCGGCGCCCGGCGCCTACGTGCCACGCACGTGAGGCGCTGGCCCCCACGCGTCCTTTGGACGCTTTTTCCCCTTTTTATATATATGTATATATGTATATATATATAGATACACACACACTTCACGACACTGTCCCTGTTAGAAAAAACTTCTAACGGGGTGCTACCCCGCACCTCGCAAGGGGGCTGCTAGCCCCCTTGACCCCCAGCCCGCTATTCGGGTAGCGGGATCCCCGTAAAAACTCTGCAGGGACCCCGATATATCCAATTCCCCTCCAAAACACAACACTGCACATTGAGTTCGCATGACCTGTTTGACCCATCAATCGGAGGTTCTCTCGCTCCAAAGGCTAGGGGTAATTAACGGCAGCTTAGTTCGCGGTTGCCGGAGATTCGGATCCCCACAATCAATAAACCCCCGTCTATCCTAGGCAGGGGGAATCTGTAGTACGCCTGATAAGGGCGCGTATTCTCATCTCAATGGGGTGAAGATTACAAACGGATGGGTTCTATTGGTACTTCACGTGTGAACCTACGTCGACCCCTGATAATGTGGCCGTACCAAACTCCCCATAGAAGAAGAATCTTAGTATCCTTATCATGTGCCCTAATCATCGCCATAACTTGCTCGTCTGACAGCGACTGTGGGAAAGTGACCTCCGAGCGTATGTAAGGGAAGTAAGGAAGTGATGCCATCGTACCTAAAGAAAAAAGGGGATCCATTAATAAAGTATATATATATGAGTTTGTCTCATGAGATTACTAACTACAAAGCCAGTGGGCCCCACAAAATCAAAATGGCGGCTGACCAATGATAAGGCAAGGTAATCATTGTGAGAATCCAAAAGGATTCTCATTAATAAACAGTGGAGTTTTTAACAAAAAAAACACTTACATCCTCGAGAAAGCGAATTCTGTTAAAATGGGCAACAGATTCAAATCTGTAAAATGGGTATTAAAACCCTAAAAAGGAAAACGCTTGAAAAACATAGGAGGAATAAAATTCATAAAAGCCCTTAGATCTTTCAGAGTTAAGGCTCTATAAGAAAATGGAATTAAATTCCTTCAATATTGGGATTAAATCCCAGAAACCCCCTCGTGGTGGGGGAAACAAAGAAAATGAAGTTAAATTCCAAAGATCTTCAAAGATCGGTGATAGGGTAAACCCCTCAGAGGAGGATTAACAATCCTCGTTGATTCAAGACCCCAGAGTCAACTTAAAAAAAGTTTTTTTATATCTTTAAGAAATCAGTTCAAGAAAAAGAGCAAAGTTCTGTTGATGGATTTAAAATCCAAGACAAGAACAAAAGGGTTTCCTAAGGAATAAATTCTGTTCATAATCCTTACCAAAAGGAGTTTTTTTTTTTTTGCAGAGTTTAACTCTGAAGTTCTATAGGCAGAGAGCTAAGCTTTGGAAAGAGAATTAAATTCTCAAGGAAAAGTTAAGGAAGAAGATGAAAAAATAATGGTCATCTCAAGGGCCAAAGGCCCCATTTATAAGACGTGATGGGAGCGGTTCATCTCCCTATTCCCTTAAGAAATCCAATGGTTGTAAGGATGGATAACGTTGTACTCATGTGCAAGCTACGTGAGAGCAACGCTGAGGGGCATTTGTTCCCTCATAAAAAAGAGAAGGGGGAGAAAACTCCCCCCACGAATCAAGCCTCACGTGTTAAACACGTGAGCGCCTATATGCAACACATATAGACGCTGCAATCAAACAACTATAGGCTAAATAAGCCTTACGTGTTAAACACGTGAGTGCCTATATGCTCTGCATATAGGCGCTACAATTAAACAATTAAAGGCTAAATAGGCCTCACATGTTAAACACGTGAGCACCTATGTATAAAGCATGAAAACACAAAAAAAACACAACTGGGGCCACGTGTTAAACACGTGAGGATAACCCTTTGATGCATTAGCTTCAGATAGAGTTAAACTCTATGCATAGAATTAAATTCTATTTTTGTATGCAAAGCATATAAGCACTAAGAGTAAGTAGCCAAAGGCCAAATTGGCCCCACGTGTTAAACACGTGAGCGCCCATATGCAAGGCATATGGGCGTTAAATGCAAAAGGCTAAATAAGTTTTACGTGTTAAACACGTAAGGGCATCTCCTTACGTAGAATTAAATTCTACTCAAATAAGGAACCGTTGGATCAAAGATCCAATGGTGATTAAGTATAGAATTGAATTCTATTGGGAGCAATATTTTCTGTTAAACAGAAAGTTGGTGGATCAAAGATCCAATGAAATGGAAAATATTTCCCATATCTTTTTAAACAAAAAAAGATTGTACTCTGTTAAACCGAGCACCCTTGGATTAAAAATCCAATGGTGAAAAAAATATCACCGTTCAATATAATCTTATTCTGTATATGGGAGAATATTACCCCAATCTTGTTGAAAACAAGAACATATTCTATAAAAACAGAAACACTTGGATCAAAGATCCAACGGCGGGTAAAATTCCCCAAATCAATTGAAATCTCTCAATGAGGGATTTTCTCAAAACCAATTAACAATCTGCCTCTACTATATAAAGAACTCGAGACTTCAAGTCTTAGAGAGAAGGAGCCCCCTATAAGTTTCTAAAAAAAGAAAGACAGAAAGCTTCCAAAAGAACAGAGAATTTAATTCTCATATAAGGAGACTTTCCTCGTTGGAACCCTAGGTAAAGAAAATACAGAGATCATATTGTCTCTCCTTTGCCTATATAAGGGTTTAACTCTTCATACAAGAACTTATTTTTTCCTCTGGTTTGAGATTTGCAAGAGCAAATCTCCCCATAGGTTGAGAATTTAATTCTCATCGGGGAGATTCTGCTCTTCAGACTCAAAACTTAGAGATAAGAACTAGATCAAAAAGAAAAAGAAAGAAAAAGAACATATGTTCTGGGAATTCAATTCCCACAATATTAGGGTTTAACCCTACATAAAGAACTTAGTTCTTATAAAAGTATAAAAGAACTTGGTTCTTCAATAATAACAATGATGATGATCCGAGATCTTCAAAATCGGAATCTTGATGATCATCAATGACTAAAATTGTCATTAACAGAGATCAATATCTCTGAAAACAAACAACAAGAACAACCCGATGTCTCATTAATGCTTAGCACTGTTATGGAGCCTCATGTGTTTCCCACGTAAGTGCTTAAAACAAGCAAAAGAAAAGCTAAGTGCTTAGCACTTCTGTAAAAAGAGGGGAAGTGAACAAATGAAACCCAATGCTCAGCACTCACGTGCTTCCCACATGAGTACCATGCAAAGTGCTCAACATTTTAAGATTAGTCAAAATGTCTAAAGTGCTTCGCACTGATTGGGGAAACGCTCATATCTGAGCGCCTCACGTGTTTCACACGTGAGCACCACTGAACTCTAGTGCTTAGCACTAATCCAGCGTCTCATGTGTTTCACACGTAAGCGCTGTATACCCCAGTGCTTAGCACTTTTGAGTAATTAGAGAAACTCAATCTCAGTCCAAAATTGGTTAAGTTTCATGAGTTAAACATCTTTGTTTTAAATCAATCGAGCTCATATGCTTTCGATTTCTAAGGTCTCAAATATGACCAAAAGTTCTTAAGTCCACAACAACCCCTTTTCCATCAAATACGGGATTTGGTTTAAGGGTACATCTCTGATACATGTCGTTGTAATTTCTCAACATCTTCAGAGAGGTGGCGGATCCCGACGACCAACAACTTCTTTTGCTGATGCACTTCCAAATTGACGTGCATCCCTCAAATCGGATCGTGCCTCAAATTGGGCACATTCCATATCAACATTGGTCACCTCGTCATGTAACAAATAGGCGTGCACGCAAGATGAATGTTGGACCGAAATATCCTTAAACTAATATTCTCCCCCCAAATATGGCGATAAAGGACCGAAACGTCATTAAACTAATATTCGCCCCCAAATACAGCGATAATGGAACGAAATGTTCTTAAACTAATATTCGCCCCCCAAATACGGTGATAAAGGACCAAAACGTCATTAAACTAATATTCGTCCCCAAATACAGCGATAATGGACCGAAATGTTCTTAAACTAATATTCGCCTCCAAATACTGCGATAAAGGACCGAAACGTCATTAAACTAATATTCGCCCCCAAATACGGCGATAACGGACCGAGAAGTCCTTAAACTAATTATTCGCCTCAAACATGGCGATAATGGACCGAAATGTCCCTAAACTAATATTCGTCCCCAAAATGGGAATGTCGGACCGAAATGTCCCTAAACTAGTATTCGCCTCAAACATGGCAATAATGGACCGCGATGTCCTTAAACTAAAATAACCGAGCCCAAATGCTCGTATGTTTAAGTTGATCTTAATCTCAAAAAAGATTAACGATCCTCAAATCAACCCAAGCCCAAATCTAAAAATATACGGATTTGAACTAATCCGCGCCATACGGGCAACGACAAAAATTAGTCTCCGTATACAATCCACGGGCAACCAAAACCAAAACAAACAAAAACACACCCGACACGAAGTGAACTTCCGGAACAGGAGAAAGTGGTTATCGCGATGCGGTAACATAATTAACTGCAGGGGCTTGCGCCTGCAGGGAAGAACGTCCCCACAATCAAAAACCCCTCACAAACGAAGAGGAATCGGATAAAATCTGCTACGGCGGTCATGTCCGTCCAAACCTTTGATATACGGTGTCATAAATCAATTTGGTATCTTCGGAGAGGTGGACGGATAAATCTAAATAACATCTGCCCCCAGAATTCAGGCCAGACGTTCCAATGTCCCAGTCCGTCTTCCGGCGGTGAACAAACGGCTTGTTGCACGAGCTAAAGTGCAACTATGTTGCCTACGAAAGTGTGTTAGGTTTTTTCTTTTTCTTTTGAAAATAAATAGTTTGCTCAGAACGATTAAAGATAAGTTTGGGGTATTTGATCAGTCATATTTATTTCACTTTTGTACAGTCGTTTCCCCCACTATTATTAGTTACTAAAAGGTGTTATTTGTAAATTAAGAACATATGTGAGTTTATTTGTAAAAAACATTATTATCGTATATTTCTTAATTTATAATTAATATAATTGGGGAATATATGCATATCATATTTAAATAAAATATACATGAGATTATTTATTATTAAAATATGCATATCATATCAAATAATCTTAATCGATACTATTAAGATATCATATCATTTAGTTGGTTGGAATATTATCTCAAATATAACAAATGCTACTAACAATTTGATTTGAGATATTGTGCAGGTATTATAATAAATCAGTTTAGGTCTGAAATATAAGTAGGAGATCCACAGCAAATCGATTCACCAAATCAAATCTGTAGAGACTAAGAGCAATATTTTCAGAATATTTTTATCAAAAAGATCTCCAAATATCGAGAGAAGAAGGCACGAAGAATTTGGAAGCATAAACCCACCAGGCGGCGGCGGATCCGCGGCCAATATGGGCATTGGGCGGCTAAACCGTGGTCTATTGGTGACCATAGGATTTGAAACTTCAGGGTCTTGATCGTAATTTCACACACTTATTTATGACGTCTAGGGTTTCAAGTTCTAGAGCCTGTAAAAGGACCGAGAGCGTCTATCATAAAAAAGGATAGAAGAGATTGAAGAATCGACCGATCTATCTATCAAGCTATCTAGAGAAAACTAGGATTTTGTAATTTGGTTTTTCAGCGAGTAACCTGTAATGCAATAGTTATTCAATAAAAGGTAGTTCTTTCTTTTAATTTTTTCGCATTAACTTTTCGCATTTACTTTCTGCATTTTAATTTCTGCATTACTTTCTGTGTTTTCCTATGGATTCATTCATCTTCAACCTTTCTTTTACTTCGTTTATCCTGATGAGCGAGTAAATTCTCGCTTGTTAGGGTTTGTAGGATATGGTATAATAATATATGAACAATATTTCTTAAATTCTTTTTAAAGTTTTAATCTTTATAAACTTTAGAAAAATGAATATTAACCCCCTTATCGAGCGTGCTATCCATTCATGATAGTCACGACCACGATTTGAGATTCATTAATACTTGCTTTGTTAAGGGCTTGAGACAAATAGGGATCAATAGAAGGACAAGGGGCAGTAGAGGGAAATCCTAATTCCTTCCAAGAACCCTAATCCACATTCATCGCTATTTCTCTAGTATTAAATAAATAAAAGGATAAAAAGAATTATTTTTAAAAAATTCCATCCATTAACTACTAAATCCTATAAACTCTACAAGCCCTTCTCTTATAAAATCTTAAAATTTTCTTAGTAATAAAGGATAAAAAATCCACTTTTCTTCTATCAACTCGTCTAAAATAAGATAAGTGATTGTTCTCGAAAGAGTGTGTTTTGTAGTTTAACCGCAATCAGAACGGTGTCGCGCGTAGCTAGACCGAGGTGAGTACGGGTCGTCCTCTGGGAAACGTGGAACCTTTTATTTTTACTTTAGATGTGTTGAGAAAGAGAGGAGGAATAAAGAATTTTGTAAAAAGTTTCTAGATCTACTTTAATGTAAAATATAGATCTAGATTATTTTAGAGATTTAAATAATATAATAATAGGGCTTGTAGGGTTCGTTAGGATTCAGTAGTTATGGAAGATTAATTAAAAGTTACCCTTTTTATCCATTAATAGATTTAGAACTAGAACGACGGTGATGCGTGTAGATTAGGGTTTCTGGAGGGAAAAGGAATCCCACTCGTAACCCTTATCTCGACACGGAACTCCGTTCATATCTAGCCTTTACCAAAACAATCATTAATCTAATCTCTAATCGCGGTCGGAACTAGTAAGGAATTGCTAGCGCGCCCGATTAGGATGTTAATGATTATTTTGATAAAGTTCCTAAACTTTATAGGACTTAAAAAGGGTTTAATTATTTTCATCGCCCATTAACCTACCCTAATCCTACGAACCCTAACAAGCGGAGAATTACTCGCGCATGTTGGGAGAAAAAGAGATGGAAAGAAATTGCATTATTAAACTACGAAGAAATAGAATAAGAAAAAGAAAGCTACCTTTATTAATCAACAAAATTCATTACACTTGAATCCTTAGAAAATGATTACAAATCTAGTTGCTTCTCGATCTCTTCCAAGGAGGTAGATGAACAGTTGATGATCAGCCTGGATGCGTGAGCCGTCTTGGACTTCGTGATCTCGTTGGCTTGATAATTTTCCAAGAGGCTCTCGGTGCCTTTTTATAGTGCAAAGCCAGAATATTATTGTTGAAAACTAGCTAGAATTTAGCAATTATTGATCTCCAAAAATCTTGCACTTTAACTCCATCAAATCGCGGCGGATCCGCGGCCAAAGAAGGGGTATGGCCGCGGATCCGCGGCCAATGGTTAAGATCTTTTGATCATATTTCTCTGGCTCTCTGATTTTGACATTTGGCAATCCTAGGTATCTTTAGAATTCAGAAATCTTCTCTCGGTTGCTTCCAGACTTGGTCTCCAAGTTTTGCTTCTTAATTTGGCAAGTTTTCTTCAACAAATTGATTTGTTTGTTAAATTCTTCATAACAACTTGGAAATATTCTGCACAACAACTCAAATAAGATTTTAGTAGACTTTGTTCTACTAGGATTAGGTCAATAATATTTGCATACATTTTCCTATCAAATGATAATTAAAATATATTAACACATGGAAAATAATGTTTTTACACATAAACCCTCATATGTATAATATATTATAATAAAGTCCTTTTTTAATATGAAAATGGTAGGAAAAATGTAATACAAATGTGCAGTTTTATCAACTGAACAAATACCCCCAAACTTATCTTTGATCGTCCCGAGCAAACTAGTTTATTTAAGAGGAGAAAAAGAAAAAGAGAAAACTAAGCACACTTTCGTAGGCAGACACGATTGCACTGAGCACGTGCAACAAGCCGTTAAACCTCTAGGTGTCCCTAGTAGGAGGAGTGTTGTCTCCTGAGGGTTTTCAGCGGATTACACCCACAAAATCCTATAACAAAAGAGAGATGGTGAAATTTACATATAAATATAAGAACCATAAAAGAAAGGCCTTGAAAAGAAGAGTTTCCAACTATACTAGCTTTTCAGTTGTCATGAGCCCTATCTTAATAGTCATGAAAAAATGTTAGAAATCACATCATCCCTCAATAAAACATCGTCTTTATTCTTCATTCCTACCTTTCATCCAAACATTGATCATATAACCCCACGTGTGTGTAAAGAACATCCCTACACTCGGAGAATTCAATTCAAGCTATCATACTCTTGTCCATCTACCTTAGTACTTTTTAATTTGATGAATATTAAGATTTGCTCACACATTTTCATGAGACCGTTAATACTTCTTGAGGTACTAACCGACCAATTACTCAAGTGCTTACTGATTCGGTGATAGTATTTTCCTCGTCTTGCACCACCTAAGGCTTAGCAGTGACTCCCAGACCAGTTGGCCTTAGGGCACTAGGTGAAGAGGCACCCTCGCTATATTTTTTTATTGCTGCCTTGGCGATACAAAACCAGTGTTCATTTTTTTCTTTTCACCATTTTTATATTTTCTTCATTTTTTCATTTCCTTCATACTTTGGCTTTTAGACAAGAGCATTTCAAGGTATCCTTTACTATCCCGAGTTTCAAGACGTGTGTAAGTGCAAATAGTAGGGTATCAACATTCAAATATTTGGCTTCCAGAATAGAAACTATTTTTCAGACTTATTTTTATCCTCAGATTAGTGACTTCCTTCATCTTACTAACCCTTGGGACAACAGCTCATAACTACTTATTACTAGTTCGTTTAAAAAAACTTCTAATTTTCTTGGTTTTCTTAAACTATTCCTATCTTTTGGATGTAATTTTTCACTTTCTATTCTTTTGTTATAAAAGAAAATTTTTGAAATTTTTTTTTTTTTTTGAAAATATTGTGCTTATGCAAAATATGATGCAAATTGATGTGTAAATAAGCACAAACCTCCCCCAAACCTGTTTACAGCAGTGTCCTCACTGATGTCATCCGTTAAGCTCAAAAACCTGTAGACTTGGGAGGAAATTATTAATGGGGTAAAGAATATATGAAAGTGAAAATTCTCCCCCAAACTTATTTTTGGCTCACAAATTTGAGGACAAAAGTTATGTTCAAGAGCCAAAAATATACCCCCCCTCAAACATGAGTTAGACAATACGAAGCATTTTAAGAGGGGGTGAGTCATTTGGTCAAAGTAAGGCTTTACAAAGACCAAAAGTTAACACCAACCATTCAAAAATTTTATCAGTATAGCGTATAGGTTGGTGGAAGAACGTGTTGTATCGAGTCAAGAACAAATGGGGAAGGGATAATAGGTGGTCTGGAAAGGGTTTGAAATTAGAGAAAAGAAAGAATGAGGATGAATGCGAATGATTAGGAAGAAAGAATAGGGACGGTTCCACCTCTATAAGTGGAGATTGATTAGTCACAAAATCCGTATTGTTTAAAAATTCAAGTTCGTCAGCAAAAAGTTCTTCAAAACTTTTATCAATGGTGTGATTGAACATTTTGCTGTTAAAGAGTTTTGTGCCAGAATTTATTCTACTTGATTCATAAAAAATCACTGAGATAGAGGACTCGAAAAACCCATCTACCTCTTTTTCAAAAATATCCAAATCAAGTTGAATTTCCGGTATTACTGAACTTGAATTAACGGATTGTGATTTATCAAAACTCGCTGAAACTATAGGAACAGAAGAAGAACCGGAGAAAGTAGAAGGTGAAATGGGTAAACAAATTGGTATGTCGAGTGTTGCTGAACCAGATGTGGAAGATGGAGGTTGTATTTCGGTCTGATCTTCGGGTATACCATTATCATCAACTTCAAGACATATTTGGGATTCGGGAAGAATTAAAGGCTCAAGATGATGACCATAAGGAAGTGAAAGGATTTGATGAATTGGTGGGCCAAAATCATCCAAAATTTCGGGTTCATCAATCAAAATATCCCCAACGTCAATCACCTCATTCAAGTGAAGGTTAAAATTCTCAAACTCCTCATCAAAAGTATGGTTTTCAATCAGTTTTGGTTCAAGAGTGGAGGTGTAGAGATCACAAGGGTTGGGTATGGTTTCACTTGAAAGGGACCCTTCACAGTTGGGTAAATTAAACACTACAAAGTCACACAACTTATCAGTCATTCTATTTGGTGTACTTGATGAATCTATGAAACTGGAGTTGTGGATTTCAGTTTGGAGGTACAGTTCTGTCTTACTACCCAAATCCTTCATAATTTGGTTCGACATTTCCATAAATTTTTCTAATGTCTGCTCCAGACTAGTCTTGGGCTGATAAGGGGTTTCAGTATAAGATTGAAATTCCTGTGGATAATTAAAACTCCCAAATGACTGATTAGAAGAACTGTCTAGAGTAGGTGGAAAAGTCGGATTGGATTGATAGGAATAGAATGGTTGCGGAACTTGGGTAGGAGTAGGATCAATATTATGATAAGAAGAATATTGATATGGGTTGGTTGGTTGGCTATTTTCAACAGACATCTTATATGCCACAAACCGCATATCAAACTCTTCTTCGGACAGTGGTGGTGATGGTTGATATTGGTCCGGGTTGAAACTTTGGCCTCTAGACCTTGCTATGTGCTCAGCAATGGACATTCGTCTAGGGGCTTCCTCACTCTGGGTATGAACTGAAACAGGTGTAGGATTAGGATATGGTTGATAAGACCTAGACTGAGGTGGCCAACTGTTTCTTCCTGCTTGTTCTATATGATCTCTTAAGGACATGGAAGAGCCGGACGGTATACCGAAGGGATTTCGAAAACAAGAGATATCTGGTTGTGGACAGCAAAGCTCGGCAAGTGTTCTTCTGTTTAGGTCACCCATTATAAGAAGAGAAGAAGGGGGAAGGGGTAAAAAGGAGAGAAAGTAATTGGTTTGTTTTAAAAAAAAAGGACGGATTTAGACAAATCACAAAAAATGCACAACCCTAGAACTATGGTTACCTAGGTCCAGTCTCTAGACCGCTCCTAGACTTCCAAAGGACAAGCCATAGGATAAATTCTCTACCGTCTCCGTACTACCCTTGTAGCCAGGTAAGTGCCAGGTAAGTGGGAAGGAACCACGTCGTGGGCCTAATTAAAAACCACTAGCCTTTGTCACACTTTCCTAGACACTACAAAAGTAATGCGGATAAACGATAGATTACCCATGACCTTCCTCTGTCCTTATTGAGCGCGACAGTCCTTAGAGTCTGGTCTAGATATTTTTTAAATTAATGAAGGGTTGATCTATATGCTCGGTTTGTGATTTGTGGGGCTTAGGAAGGGTGATGAAATCCCCACCTAATCTTGATTTGGTCCTTGCCCCTTAAAGATCCGTATTAAAATATGCAAAAACAAACTGAAAAACAAAACTTTGCAAAAAGATTTTTGAGCGGCGATATTTTGCAAAGAATCCTGCAGAAAATAGATTTTATTGGATTTTAGAGGAGAGAGAAGGGAGTTAGAATCTTACCAGAGAAGTGTGAACCCTAGATCTCCTGTTTCCTCAAGTCCGTGACTCCAGATTTCCTCGCAAAAATTCACACAATAATCGTTAAATATACAATTTGCAGTTTTGTTTTAATAATGATATGACTCGTCTAAGAATTCAACACAAATAGTAAAAATAAAAAATTACGCACGTTTCCCCGGCAACGGCGTCATTTGATTGTTCTCGAAAGAGTGTATTTTGTAGTTTAACCGCAATCAGAACGGTGTCGCGCGTAGCTAGACCGAGGTGAGTACGGGTCGTCCTCTGGGAAACGTGGAACCTTTTATTTTTACTTTAGATGTGTTGAGAAAGAGAGGAGGAATAAAGAATTTTGTAAAAAGTTTCTAGATCTACTTTAATGTAAAATATAGATCTAGATTATTTTAGAGATTTAAATAATATAATAATAGGGCTTGTAGGGTTCGTTAGGATTCAGTAGTTATGGAAGATTAATTAAAAGTTACCCTTTTTATCCATTAATAGATTTAGAACTAGAACGACGGTGATGCGTGTAGATTAGGGTTTCTGGAGGGAAAAGGAATCCCACTCGTAACCCTTATCTCGACACGGAACTCCGTTCATATCTAGCCTTTACCAAAACAATCATTAATCTAATCTCTAATCGCGGTCGGAACTAGTAAGGAATTGCTAGCGCGCCCGATTAGGATGTTAATGATTATTTTGATAAAGTTCCTAAACTTTATAGGACTTAAAAAGGGTTTAATTATTTTCATCGCCCATTAACCTACCCTAATCCTACGAACCCTAACAAGCGGAGAATTACTCGCGCATGTTGGGAGAAAAAGAGATGGAAAGAAATTGCATTATTAAACTACGAAGAAATAGAATAAGAAAAAGAAAGCTACCTTTATTAATCAACAAAATTCATTACACTTGAATCCTTAGAAAATGATTACAAATCTAGTTGCTTCTCGATCTCTTCCAAGGAGGTAGATGAACAGTTGATGATCAGCCTGGATGCGTGAGCCGTCTTGGACTTCGTGATCTCGTTGGCTTGATAATTTTCCAAGAGGCTCTCGGTGCCTTTTTATAGTGCAAAGCCAGAATATTATTGTTGAAAACTAGCTAGAATTTAGCAATTATTGATCTCCAAAAATCTTGCACTTTAACTCCATCAAATCGCGGCGGATCCGCGGCCAAAGAGGGGGTATGGCCGCGGATCCGCGGCCAATGGTTGAGATCTTTTGATCATATTTCTCTGGCTCTCTGATTTTGACATTTGGCAATCCTAGGCATCTTTAGAATTCAGAAATCTTCTCTCGGTTGCTTCCAGACTTGGTCTCCAAGTTTTGCTTCTTAATTTGGCAAGTTTTCTTCAACAAATTGATTTGTTTGTTAAATTCTTCATAACAACTTGGAAATATTCTGCACAACAACTCAAATAAGATTTTAGTAGACTTTGTTCTACTAGGATTAGGTCAATAATATTTGCATACATTTTCCTACCAAATGATAATTAAAATATATTAACACATGGAAAATAATGTTTTTACACATAAACCCTCATATGTATAATATATTATAATAAAGTCCTTTTTTAATATGAAAATGGTAGGAAAAATGTAATACAAATGTGCAGTTTTATCAACTGAACAATAAGTAATTCACCATTTCCCTTTGGACGATCTGTACTCACTATCGGCTAGCTATTACGACACCGTTATTGATTGTGGTAATTAGGAAATACAAAGACATCAACTTTTTCACAATCAATCAGAGGCAGTTTGCAACTGCGCCAAAAAAAACAAAGTCTTTATAAAAACAATGATTCATATTATTTTGCATTTATTAATTGTATGGGGCGCAGATTGTAACTGCGCCAAATACATTTGTATGGGGCGCAGTTTCAAACTGCGCCCATAACATTTGTATGGGACGCAATTTCAAAATGCGCCCCATACAAAAGTAAAGGGCGTAGTTCCTGTGCCCATAACAAATGTATGGGGCGTATTTTCAAAATGCGCCCCATACAAATGTAAAGGGAAAATGTATGGGACGCAGTTTCGAACTGCGCCCCATACAAATGCTATGGGCGCATTTTGAAATTGCGTCCATAAAAGGAAATTTTATTTCACGCCAGTGCCAGCACAGAGTTGGCGCTGACATGGCGCCTACGAGCCAAAAAGTGGTCTCTTTTTATAATTATTTTTTAAAGTGATCTTTTTATAATTATTATTTAAATTTGGTTTACTATCAAAAATTGTCCAAATATATATAATAGTTGAGTTTCTAGTTTCATTTCTTTTAACAAATATAGGGTTTTACATCCATTTTGCTTTGATTAATTAAATACACGATATTATTTTCAGTTACATATTATCCTCAATAGTAAAAACATCACCTCATCTATTTCTATTTACCTAAATGGCTTATGAGTTTAGGGGCACTACACGACGAAAAGTTACGCAACGCCCATGCAATAGGGGGTCAATAGCAAAGGTTGTGCAGTGCCTATGACGGTCAATAGGGAGAGTGAGGGTGGGCCCACCATTTATACCTGATGCTTAGGGTGGTTGCACAACTTTTGCAAAGCAGCCTTCTAAACTCAAATCATTCATCGTCATTGGAGAGAGGAAGCTACTTCTTTTATTTTATGAGTTTTTTAATTAAAAAATGGATATTTGCCAAAAACCACCGTGGGGCTTAATAGTTTACGAAAAATCTAATGTGGTTTATTTTTTTAGGAAAAACCCTATATGATTTCCGAAAAGACACAATGCTGTTAATTTTTTGGGATATTCTTGAACCATGCGACATGTACATGACTTGTAAATGTAATTTTATGCCGCAAATACCCTTCTCATCTTATGGTTTTGATGGAGGTCGGAATCTCCCTCAGATGTTGTTCTCCGTCGATCTTGCTGCCAGCGGTGCTACAACGGTTGAGATTAAAGTTGAGGGTTGAGCGTGTGGATCTCAATGGGTTGTTGGTTATTGTTGACGCCGAGCTACCTACAAGGGAAGTCTCTGGGAAGGAAACCACCGTAGGACCCTCCGACAATCAAGTTCCGAGGAATATTGAGGTAGAATAGCGGCGTGCTAGATTAAGTTCGACGTACCTGAGTCGTCTGGGAGAAGGGTTTATATAGCGGTTGCATAGAGCGAGCCGATGCGAGATTCTCACCGTCCGTTATGCCCCTACATCATGTTCGCGTTGATGGCGGGATACGCCCATTAATGATGAGACACGCCATTAATGGCAAGATATGCTAGCGTGGGATGCGGGGCATGGAGCGGCAGAGATCTCGTCGTGGCGAGATACACGGAGCCGTTATGGGGCCGCTCGGGCTCTGTGCTCCCGGCCAAACAAGGGCACCGAGTAATCTCAAATATAGGATAGTTCGGAGACGAGCGAGTGAGCAGAGGAGTCTCAGCTATAGGATAGCTCAGAGATGAGCTGTTGGCCGGCGGCCATCCGAAGGGGGAACGTACTCCGGGGAGATCTTCTAAAACGTCGGGCGCGATCTCGAAGGCGAGGCGCCGAGGAATGTCCCACATGCACCATACTTATTCCTGCTCTGTAGCCCCCAGGAATCTAGTATGCTTACGTAGACGACTAGTCATCTGCTGCATGTCATGATCTGGGGAATTCCCACTTATGAGTATCATCATTAGCCCCCCACTCTCGTTCCAACCTATTTATGGGTTGAGTCGAGAGTTACCTTCTCGGTTTTCAATAATTCGGCCTCAACATCGAGGATTCTTCGTAATGGGTTGTCCGAGGAAGACGTGACATTTGGCGGCTACGCCTCTTGAATTCTTGGATCCAGGTAGCGAATCACGATGCTTCTAGATTGCCACGCGTATCTTTGGTGATGTTAGCGGATCGGTGAAATGATTGCGCTTTAAAGGGGATGTCATTTTGCTCGCTCATTCTGTTGGCCTCCGTGCCACGTGTCCGCCGTAGGGTGACGGGACGCAAAGGGTTGTCATTTGAATCCGAGTGAGGGGGAGGTGTCCCATAGTCGATTACCATGTGGAGTCCTTGTGGCTGTTGGGTGTGATGCTTCATTTTGGTGGGAACGGATTTGGGCCGTTGGATGTTTTCTTACCAAGTGTAGAAATAGGGGATGCCATTCCTTGGCAGATATTTTGCCCTAGTCTTTTCCTGCCGTCTGAAGATTGCCCGACTCACGTTTGCTTAGGTCAAAACTTCAGCCAAAAACCCTTTTTCGGCCAATCCTTCCTTAAATCACGTTAGATGTCTTCTTCCAAAGTATCCGTAGATGTAGTTGGGGTCGAGTCGGGCGATGAGGCTTCAGCTTCTGAAGTCGAGTCCAATGGGTCTTCTTCCTCCTCGGGTTCCGATAGCCGAGGAAGTTCTTCTTCCTCTTCCTCTTTATCTTCTGCGTCGGGCTCGTCTCCCGGGGAGGCGATGCCCTTGTCCTTCGTCGTCGGGGGGCGAAAAGGGCCTCCAAGGTGCGCATCGAAAATACTCGCGATGCGCCCTTGATTTTGAATCGCTTGGATGAGCTTTCCGATATTCGGGCTCATTTCCACATTCCTCCTGGCTATTCACTTCGTCTGGCCATGAAGGGCAAGCGAGCAGACCAAGTGCAGGGGAATGAGATTGCCCTGTACTTGTAAGCGTTTCGGGTAGGGATGCATCTGCCTTTCTCACCTGAAGTTTGTGTCGTACTCCATTTGCTTCCGTCTCACTCCGGGCCAGCTAGCACCGAATTCATGGAGAAGCCTCCTCGGGTTTCTGGTCCGGTTGAAGATTGATCGGATCCCTTTCAACTTAAGTCTTCTTCTCTCCTTTCTTTGTTATAAGAATCACCCCGGTACCAGTAAGGACGAATCAAGCCGGGTGTACCTTTCTTTTAAAAAACATAAGGGTAGGATGGCCGGGTCTGGGGTAGTGGTCGTCCCTTCTTCCATCCATGAATAGAAGGAGAAGTTTGCCTTCGACGGACCTCCGGAGGGTGAGGATTTGCCCGTGCCCACCAAGTGGCATAAGGCCGATTGTCCTAGGGTCAAACAGTCGAATGCCCCAGAGGCGAGGGTGGTGTCGCAGTGGGAACCGATCCAGCGGGCCGATGTCCTGCTTTCCGAATGAGCTTTGAACTGGGCGGGACTCAGTCCAGCGCGCTTTGGGGGTAAGTTAGGACTTCACCGATCTATTTAGACCTAGCATAATTTTATCATAATTTTCTATTTTTTGTCGCTGACCCCCTCCTTTCTTTTTCTTATGTGTATTCCGTAGAGCCGATGGATCGCTCGAAGGTCATGTCTGCCATGGTCGCTAAGGCGCAGGGGAGGAAGGGCGGTAGCGTGAGCTCGTCCTGATCCACACCAAGCATGGCTCCTCGGCAAGCCCTTTCCGCCAGGGTCCCCTTAGCCCCTCTCGTTCCAGAGGAACGCTATGGCGGAGGGCAGAAGCATGCACGAGATTCGGCACCCCGGGCCAGGACGGAAGTGCCGCCTTCTGCCGAATCTCCGCTTAAGAGGCAGAAGAGAGTGGTTTTCCGGCCATCCCGGCCGGGATACAGGTGCAGGAGGACGACTTTTGTATCGAGATGCCTTCAGGGCTTTCCGTGGCTGACAGTTTACTGGCGGACTTGGAGAAGACGGTGAGGGCTAAGATTCCCCGAGGCATCCTGAAGGCCTAAGTAGCGGCGATAGCTCAGAAGGCCGTTCAGATCGATAACTTTCCTAAAATTTCTCCAAGTGTTTTTTCTCTGTTTAGCTCCTAAAACGATTCATGTTTTCTGCAGATCCTCCAGCATTGCGCCCTTCTTGCCGCTATGGAGGCCGGGAAGGTGGCCCCGGCGATGAAGAAGGCCGGTGAATCTTCCTTGCGAGAGAAAGAGCTTCTCGCTCAGCTGAAACATGTGGAGGATAAGGCGGCCCTCTTGGACTCGAAGATGGTCGCGAAGGGCTTGACGATCGCCAAATTGAAGGAGTCCCATCAACTCCTCACCGATTCTAACCGGGCTATTCAGGCCCAGACGGAGGTGGTCAACTATTGGGGTCAAAAGTTACACCCCAGTTGACCAAGTCAAAGTCAAAGTAAACCCCAAGACAAGTGGGCCCAAGACCAGGTCAAGTGAGCTCATGCCCGAGTCAGGCCCGAACATGAAGCGACCGGCCTCCCCTATGCAAAGAAGAAAATTACATAATAAATAAGTTTGATATAATTTTCATGCATGAATGTAAAATAAATGGGCAAAAAGTCAAATTTTTTTAAATCCTATGGCTCATGTGCAAAAAGAAATAAGCACATGGGACATGGGATGGGCCAAATGCTATTTTTTAAAGCCCAACGGGCTAATTGTAAACTTGTAAGCCTATATAAGGCAACATGATAATAAAATGAAAAACAATAATTCATTCCATTAAAATGCTAGGGTTTCTTTTCTTCCCTCTCCTTCCTCAAGGTTCTAAACCTTCTTTCCCTTTTTGAATTAAATCAAGAGTTTAACTCTTCTTTTTCCAAAAAGAAACAGTTTTTCACCATAAAACCCTTGAAAAGGATCTCAGATCTTCCATCAAATCCCCAAAAAGGGAGATTTTTAAATCTCACCCCTTTTTCTCCAAGACCCAGCCAGCAGAGAGGAGGAAGAAGGTGACCCATCTCCAAAAAGCCCATTTCGGGAAGATCCAAGGCTTTAAAGAATATACAGGGCTAAAGGGGAGAAGAAAGGGGCCTCTTTTGATCATCTCCAAAGAATTCTGGGGGTTCAACTCCATTGTCAAAATCTTTTGGAGTTCAACTCCATAAATAAAATCCTTTTTGAAGTTTTACTCTATTCAAAGTCAATCGGAGGTTCTCTCGCTCCAAAAGCGAGGGGTAATTAATTGCAGCTTAGTCCACGGCTGCCGGAGATTCGGATCCCTACAATCAATAAACCCCAGCCTACCCTAGGCAGAAAGAATCTGTATACGCCTGACAAGCGTGATGCGTATTCCCATCTCAATGGGGTGACAAAAAACACTCTAAAGATTCTGGCACGCCTGGTGGGACATTTTTCTCATCCCATATCTCGGGTCAAGTGTTCATGCGAACTAATTTAACATATATACCGATATTTGTACTAAAATAATGCTTTTCCGTGCAGCAATCAACTTTCAACGATGATGTCTTCTAAGATGAATTCAGCATCTGACGCGACTCCGATTCCCTACATGGTCAAGATCAATGCCCGCGTGGTTCTTCCTGCAAGTCTCAGCCAGCAATTGGAGGAGCTACCCCGCCAATTTGGTTCCGTCATCATCTACCCTGCCGGAAGCGCCCATCTGGCAGAAATTCCAGCAAACCAAGTGGCCAAGCCGGTCTCAATGGGCAAAAGGCCGAACGTTGTGATCGCTAAGGTACAACAATCCAAGACGGTGTTTGAACGACTCTCTAGTGCTCTAGCTGGGGGCAAGACTGCCGGAAAAAAGGGTATCACCAAACCTCGCGAATGAGCTCAAGCGACGACTCCAACAAGTGCACAATCAGGTGTATCTCCAAAGCTCTCCATCACTCGGTCTACGGCGGCTTCCCGAAGAGCCGAAGCCTACCAAGTGCTCAAAATAGAAGGTTGAGACAGAGACGGCTCAGGTATCGAGCCAATAAGAGGGCCAGGACTCCGGCTAAGTGGAATCTTGTGAGGTTCCAAGAGTAGGGTTACCCCGCGACGACCACTGAGTCGGCCATAAAAGTCAGCAACTCCTTCGAACCTCTAAAGTGGGTTCAGAAAAACGTCATGACCGCCAGAATTATGGAGACAGCAGTCCGAACGATGCTACAAAGAGACGTGTCCCAGCCCTAACAGAGAAAGCATGATACCGTCTCTTCAAGAGTTTATCGGGTGCTATGTGCCGCGCGAAAGCAGTGGGGAAAATCCAGAAAAGAATCGCCAGCACCACTCAAGAATCCGGTCAGGCCAGCCATCTTCAATCGATTGTCCGTTACCAAAACAGAAGGGCCACGACAATGGTCCACGAAATCAGCTGCCAATAATGAAAGGACGGCCGGATATGCTATCCACACGGTCTATATGGCGGGCATGCGTCCCAGCAACAACCTTCACAGCAAAAGCAGCAATGGGGCCACCACATCCCAAGCCCAATCTGGCTTGAATGTGGTTGTCGCTTCCCAAGATTAGCCACCTCCGCTGGACGATGAAAACCCTCTCAATGAGGCCGATAGGCAGAAGGACCCTTCAGTCCATGTGAAATCAAGCTCGGACAGCGAAGAAGAGCCGACTTTCCGCCCTAGGACCGCAGAACAAGAGCTGCTTCAAGTTCTTCGAAAACAGCTCAGGAGCAAATATAGAGAGATGGCCAAGCTCTATTCAAAAATTGATGACCTGACTAATGTTGTGGTGCAGCTCACAGCTCAAATTTCTCGGGCGCCTTCCAATCAAGCACATGTCTCTACTCATGAGCCGGAGGATAACGACCGAAAGCAACCGATGCCTGCACCTTTTGGTCCAAGTATAGGCGAGCCACATGAAAGCCGGCCACATTCCACTTCTAGGGATGCCTTGGCCCAAGATGGTGCCATCCCGCTAACACAAGATCGGATAATGGATTTAGTCACCAGCAAGGTTAAAACATTGATGGCCAAAGACGAAGTTCAGAATGAAATTAGCAGTAGTGGGCGACCATATCCCACACAGTATGATTTGATCGAGTTCTCGAGCGGCTACGTTATTCCTAAGTTCGGAAGATTTGACGGGACGGGAAACGCAAATCAGCACATCGTCCACTTTAAAGCATCATGCAGAAATACAGGGGGCAATGATGCGCTCCTTCTTCATCAGTTTGTCAACAGCCTAACTGGGGTCGCTTTCGACTGGTACGCAAGCATACCAAACGGGTCCGTCACTACTTTCGCCCAAATGGAGTCTCTGTTTTGGAAAAAATTCATGAGTGTTAGTGACAAAATCTCCATTGCTGACCTCGTAAGAACCAAGCCGGGAAAAAACGAAAGCAACAGGGACTTTATTGCCTAATGGCGCAACCTCACTGTCAAGTGCGAACAGCCACTAGAGCATAACCAATCCATCAGCCTCCTCATTGGGAACCTCAGCAATTGGATGGTCCCATTCTTATGTACATCGGGCCTCAAGACGTTTCAGGAGCTGACCAAGAAAGTCCAAATGCTGGAACGCTCAAAGCAAGAGTCTACCCCGGACTCTTAGAGACAAGACTTGGAAGAGCAAGAGGGACGACAATCGTAGAAGCGGGAATTCCAGCAATACCAATGTCTTCAATGCGTCTGACAATGAAGACAAGCGAAAGGCAGGCGAATCCAAAACCAACCGGTCTCGAAAGCCAGTGCTGGAAGGAGAAGGGCCTTCCCTAGAGGAGAAAAAGAACAAGATTTACTCTTTCAGAAGGGACAAGGTCCGCAAGATATTTAAAGATGCCTTGAACAACGGTCTACAATTGCCAGAGTCGAAAAGACCTCACAAAGCAAAAATGACCGACAATCCTCTATATTGCCCGTACCACCGAGTAGTGAGCCATGCGATCGAGAATTGTTATATTTTCAAAGACTGGGTCGAGAAGCAGTACAAGACTGGGGAGATCGAGTTGTCCAAGAATGTGTTGATGAACAATCAAGCTGCAACCACCAATTTTGTACAAACAGAAGTTGAAGCCTTCTGGGAGCAAACGGTTGAATCCGCTGCCCCGAGAAATGAATCCGACTCGCCGTAGCCTCCGTGGAGTATGCACATCTCTAATAAGACGAAGAAGATGCTAAAGCTACTTTAGAAAGAGCCCAGAACAGAATGGGAGGGGCAAAAGGAGCCCATCATTCCAGCTACCACTTCGGCTCAATCGGGCTCAAAATCCAAAAAACTAAAGAAGAAAAGGAAAGGTGCAGCACGAAGCGAAAAATAGTCTGCAAGGAGATCAGCCATTCAAAAATATATCGAATCCCTTAAAGACTATGAACAAAAGGAGAGAACTCTAATTCGATTGAAGGAGCTCTTCCCCGTAGAAGCGGCTGAGATTATGACGAGATCTCTATAGTGACCTGCTATGTCATCCACCTTGGTAGAGACTTTGAGAAAGAGCTATGTTTTCTCAAAGAGGACGAGGAGCTCGCCACAAAGGCCAACCAAATCCAGCTCAGAAGTGGCATGACTCTACCGCTAAATCAGGGCAACGCTCCTAAAGGAAAGGAAAAACAAGTCGCTAATGAAGAAGATGGCAGAGAGCCGGCCCATGAAAACTCGAGTCCTTCCTCAGTGGACTATAATGTATTGGCCCATCTTCGGAAGCATCCGTCTCTCCTGAGCATCTACGATACCTTGGTCCTATCTAAAGATCTTAGAGATGTTCTCATTCATGCTCTACAAAACCCCGAGCGGTACCAGGCTCGCTTTGCGGAAATTAATATGAAAGAAGCCCGGTACACTGTGCATACCACCGCGGTCACGTTTAAGGACGAAGACATGCTACTGGGAACAGCTAAGCACAACCGGACGCTTTACATGACTGGGTACAGCGACGGAGATCAGATTAATCGCATATTAATTGATTCGGGATCCTCAGTGAACATCATGAACTTGCGAACTCTGAAGAGTTTGTCAATGGACGTCCGACACCTGTCAAGGGAAAGGATTGTCATTCAAGCCTTCAATCAAAATTGCTAGCAAGTTCCGGGATCCATAGCTCTGCCAATCAAGTTCGGGGACCTACAAACCGAAGCCAAGATATACGTGATCGACGCTGACACGTCTTATAAGATTCTCCTGGGACGGCCGTTGCTCCACGATTACTGTATCGTTCCGTCAACTCTCCATTAATGCATGAAGTATACCAAAAATGGAGAAGAAAGACGCATTGACGGAGACATCCGGCCGTTCGGTATGTATGAAGTTCGATATGAAGATTCTCGGTACTTTATGAACCCCCAAAGTGCTGAGCCACAGCTGACTAAGACAGAACGGCCCAGAAACTCAAAAGCAAATCTAAACCGGCTGTCACTTTCAAAAGCAAAAACCCCCAAGTGCATCCGCGTTTCGGTAGTGACACTGATAAGTCCGGCGCTAGAAGTGTGTCCTTCCATAAAACTCGCCCTCATTTCAGTAGTGATACGGACGAGTCCGATATCGAAGGCCCATCTGGGAGCAAAATTCGCCCTCGTTTAGGCAGCGACACTAAAGAATTAGAGGAAGAGGACCCGTCTTGCAATAGCTGTGCAGATTGGCCTCTCATGCAAAAAGCGAAGCTAAGAGAGACCTTAAAAGTTACAAAAGGGTCCCTAGCCATCACAAGGGTGCCGGAGCAGATGTGCAAAGAGCTCGATACATTGTTAGTCTCCACCGTTGACCAGCTTAAAACCTTTTACATTCCCGAAAGAAAGAATGGAAGAAGGGGATCCTGTTTTACAGGTCAAATCCTGTCATGCACCCGGACGATTTGTCTGTCACGTGCCTTCCATATGAAAGAGGCATAAGAGTCGTCCTAAACCCTAGATATTATGTGCCCGAGATGCGGGAATATTTTAAAAAGTGTGGATGTCGGTTATATCAAACGGACTCCGAAGCGAAGTTTTATGAGGGGTTGTAGCATCCGCCTCAGGTCCGAACACTCATCGATGGACGAATCCCAGATAGGCGGGGCATTGGTTTCATTCAATCCGATGCCAAAGGATGTTATATGTCCATGTTTGATATAACCGACCTACATCAGCTCACTCTTGTCAGAGAAAATGAAAGAGCAGATACTCGCCCTGTTGCATGAGTTCGCTGACTGCTTTGCGTGGACGTACAAAGAAATGCCTGGCCTCTCTCCTGAAGTGGCCATGCATAAGTTGGCTATATCTCCTGATGCTAAGCCAGTCAAACAAGATCCTTGAAGAATGAGAAGAGAGCTAGAAGAAAAGGTCATCGAGGAAACTAAGAAACTTATCGATGCTGGCTTCATCAGAAAAGAGAAATATGTGGACTGGATCGCATGCATCGTCCCAGTGAAGAATAAAAATAGGCAGATCCAAGTTTACGTCGATTTCAGGGACCTCAACAAGGCATGCCCTAAAGACAACTTCCCGCTACCGGTCATGGAAATGATGGTCGACGACACCTCAAATTATGAGCTGTTCACTTTCATGGATGGCTCGTCTGGATATAATCAGATCAAGATGTCACCCAAGGATGAGAAACACACAGCATTTCGAACCCCGATCGGAATATACTGCTACAAGGTGATGCCATTCGGATTGAAGAATGCGGGCGCCACATATCAAAGGGCAATGAACAAAATCTTTGATGACTTAATCCATAAATTCGTCGAGTGTTATGTTGATGATTTGTTCGTCAATACTAAAACCAAGGCCAATCACATCCGAGATCTCAGGACCGTTTTCACCTGATTGAGGGAACACGATCTGAAAATGAATCCTTTGAAGTGCGCTTTTGGCATGTCGTCGGGAAAATTCTTGAGCTTCATAGTCCGACATCGAGAGATCGAAGTTGACCCATCAAAAATAAAGGCCATCATGGAGATACCTCCTTCAAAGAATCTAACGCGGCTAAGATCTTTTCAAGGCAAACTCGCTTACATACGAAAGTTCATCTCGAACCTATCGGGGAGATGTCGGCCTTTCTTAAAGCTCATGAAGAAGGGAGCTCCCTTTGTCTGGGATGTCGAATGTCAAGAAGCGTTCAAAAGTATCAAACAGTATCTGTTGCACCCTCCAGTGCTTGCTGCTCCTATTCCAAATAAGCCATTGATTCTCTATATTGCTACGCTAGATGAGTCACTCGGTGCGCTCCTTACCCAGAACAACGAGGAAGGAAGAGAAAATGCCCTCTACTACCTCAGTCAAACTTTAGTTGGGGCGGAACACAACTATTCCCCGATTGAAAAGCAATGCCTGGCTCTGATATTTGCTGTGAAGAAGCTGAGGCACTATCTGCTCACTCATCGGGTTATGCTGATCTCCAAGGTCGACCCGCTCAAACACTTAATGACCAAAGCAAGCCTAACCGGCAGAATGGCAAGATGGGCTATCATACTGCTTGAGTTTGACATAATCTATACTCCTCAGAAAGTAGTAAAAGGGCAAGCCCTTTCCGACTTCCTCGCTGCCCACCCCATACCAGAAGGATCGCCACTTAATTACAAGTTACCCGACGAACGGGTGCTGCATCTCGAAGATAAAGAACCATATTGCGAGCTCTACTTCGATGGAGTCTCATCAATAAGGAGCTCCAGCAAATCAAGCATCTCGCAGATAAAAGCGGGTAGGATTGGTGTTCATCATGCCATCGATAGGAACCCTACGACGTTCTTTTGCACTCACCGAGCCTCGCATAAATAACAAGGCTGAGTATGAAGCTCTGATAGCTGGTATGGAGCTCGCCATAGAAATGGAAATCCTTCAGCTACGGGTTTACGATGATTCCCAGCTTGTCGTCAACCAAGTAAGCGGCGACTATAAGATATATAAACCCGAGTTAGCTCGGTACAGAAGTCGAGTAGTGGAGCTCATGAAACAGTTCACCCATATTGAACGGATGAAAGTTCATATGGCGTTGAACGGAAAAGCTGACGTACTCGCTCGCCTAGCCAAAAAGCTGGATGACCCCGACATGGATGAAATTATGATCACAGTCAGGAGCCGGCAAATTCTACCCTCAGTCTCTTTACGAGAAAAGAAAAGCACAGAACAAAAGAGCGATCCTGCCGAAGAAGCTTTGATCATTCAAGACAAGCCTGATTGGAGAGAACCCTTCATAGAATACCTTCGATACAACAAGCTGCCCGAAGAAGAATCTGAGAGGGTTCAGTTGAAGAAAAAAGCCCTCCGATATGTGTTTGTAAATAATACGCTATACCGCATATCATATGACCAACTTTAGCTCAGGTGTCTGTCATCGGCCAAAACCCAAAAAGTCATGAAAGAAGTTCATTCGGGCGTCTGCGGAGCTCACCAATCTGGCCCCAAAATGCGGCTTCAAATTAAACGGCTTGGGTATTACTGGACTACCATGATAAGGGATTACGAAGAGCATGCGAAAAGGTGCCATCTCTGCCAAATTCACGGTGATTTCATTCATAAGTATCCAAATCCGTTGCATCCTACAGTGGCGTCATGGCCTTTCGAATTTTGGAGCGCAGACATAGTTGGTCCAATTGATCCTCTGTCATCCAAAGGCCATCGGTTCATATTGGTCGCAACTGACTACTTCTTCAGATGGGCTGAAGCTGTCCCGCTAAAAGAAGTCAAGACAGAAGATATTCTAACATTCTTCCGGCATAATATTCTATACCGCTTCGGTACACCAAGAAGAATCATATCTGACAACGGGCCTTCTTTCAAGAGCTTCAAAGTCTCGAGGTTCTCTATTCAGCATGAGATAAACTGGAGATATTCCTCCATCTATAATCCAAGAGCCAATGGGCTAGCCGAATCCTTCAATAAAACTCTATGCGAGCTCCTGAGGAAAAATGCTTCAGCCAACAAGAGAGACTAGAATCTCAAGCTCCACGAGGCGTTGTGAGCATACCATACCACGCACCAAACTCCAACTCAGTCCACTCCATACTCACTGCTCTTCAGAGTGGAAGCAATCCTCATGCTCGAAATCGAAGTTCCAAGCCTCAGAATGGCTGTTTAACACGGTTTGACGAAGGAGGAAAATGTCCTCCTTCGGCTCGAAGAGCTTGATGCCCTTGAAGAAAGGAAACTCGCAGTACAAAAAAATCTGGAGCTGTACCGAGCCCAAATGTCGCGGGCGTATGATAAGATGACCCGTCTCCGTACTTTCAAGAAAGGTGAATTGGTGTTGGTCCTCAAAAGACCGATCATCCCCAATCGATATGCTAAGAGAAAATTCGAGCCAAATTGGAAAGGGTCATACGTCATCGAGAAAGTGTTTGATGGAGGATCTTACCAGCTGATAAATGCCGAGAGAGAAAGGCCCATGTAACCCATCAATGGCCGATATCTCAAGAAATACTACGCGTGAATGCTCCAAGTCACAGACGAATTGAGAACACAGGCCCTACGGTCTGGATCATACATCCTATAAAACCGTATACAATCCACGAGCACAAATGACCTCTATTTCTCCCATGTCCTGTCGGCAAGACTACATCTGAAGTCCTACAGGCGATGAAGCAAAAAAAAGGCATGTCTACAAGCAAAACGGGCATGGATGAAAACCCGAGAGGGCTCCATGAGTAAAAACAGCAGGACTGCCGGCGAGTTTATGAAAACCCAAAAGGGCGCAAACTCGTGAAAAGAGATGAAATACACTCGCAAAGTCCTCTCAACTTTGTGAGGAGAAAATCCCCGCGTGAGATCCTTATGACCCACAAAGGAGCAACACACTTAGGAATCCCCACGATTCCTAGAGAGAAAATACACCTGCGAGATCCTCTCGACTCATAGGAAGAAAATGCTTTTATGAAACCCTCACAGCTCATAAAATTGAAAAGCCTTAGGTGATAGGGATCTAAACCTGTCTCCTAAGCCATCGTTCCCCAACGGGCAACAGCAAATGATGAGTCGCTTCTGGTATTACGCTTCAGTGTTAGTGGTGCTGATGCCGACCCAAAACCCAAATCCCAAGTTGTCCCAACGGCAAATGATGAGTCGCTTCTGGCACTACGCTTCAGTGTTAGCGATGCTGATACCGACTGATTGATGCAGAAACTCGCGTTCTGCTTGTTTTATTTGTTTTACTTACCGCAATCAAGACGGTGTCGCTTTGCAGCTAGCCGGTTGAGCACGGGTCGATCCGCAGGGAGATGGTAGTATGTCCGTTCGTGTTTTAGACGAGTCAATTAAGAATGTGTATGTTCATGTCTGTCTTAAGTGTTCGTATTTATATCCAAGTAAACTTGTTAGGGTTAAGGTTGGTTAGTAGAGTTAGGATTAGTCTTGTTCTTTTCTTTTGTCATTCTTAAAATGATGTTGGGATAAAAGAATGTAGCGGAGATTAGGAGGACATAGGAATGGGATTTGCGAGTTTAAGCAAGCTTTCCAATGCTAAATCCATTCCCAGTGCCCCTTGTCCTTCCACTAGGTGCGCTTATTTTCAACCCTAGGCCAAACACCCATAACCATGTATCCAATTAAGCCATAACTACATATCACGTTGTAGTGTGTCCAAAGGACTTCTCGACTTAGGTCGCGGCTATATGTCACGTATAGCGCGCCTAAGTGAGGGGGTTGTGTTTGTTTGGTCTAGATTCGTTTTAGGATGTTTGGCGAAGAGAAGCACAAGAGATTTTTCCGTCCCTCATACTAACCTTCCTTAGCCCCTAACAAGTGTGGAAATTATTCACACATTTAAATGAAAATAAAAACAAAACAAGAAGGAAGCAAAGAAAGAAAGGAAAATGCGATTTTTTAAATGATAGCAAGCTAACTACTTGGGCCCTCCTAAGCAAGAAACTCCGTAGAGTATCATGGTTTGAAAAAAATATGGATAAGAAGAAAAGAAAAAGACAACAAGAAATAACAACTATTTAACAACAATAAATAAAATTACACTAGGAATTAAAATTACAAGACAAGAAAATAAAGATACAAGTTAAATGAAAACCCTCATCTTCATTGATTTTCCACTCAAGAGCTCTCACTACACTTTCATGGAGAATAGATGAAGAAGAAGAAGAAATACAAACTAATCTACACTAAATCCTAACAAAGAAGAAGACTTCCTCACTTGGCTCAAAACTGGGCTATTTATAGAAAGAGAACTGAAACCATAGAGCCATATTCTGAACCCCAATACAATTACCAATCTACCCCCAAAAGACGATCCAGAGATGATATGATGGCGCCGCGGAACAGCCGCAAAAATGGCCTATTGGCCGCGGTTCCGCGGCGGTTTGGAGGCATTGGTGTCTCGGTTTTTCTGTGGTTTCCCATGTTGCCGTGTTCTTCTGTTTTACAGGTACCAAATTGCAAAATGATTCCAATATATCTTCAGATTTCCAACAGTTCAAAATGGCTTCAATTTTAATTCATTTGACCATTATCTCCCTCGAGCTCCGCGCATCCATAGAATTTTGTGCTGCCCCTCTCGTGCTCTGTACTTGACCAAGACACGGATGACTACTGTTTTTCGTCTTGTCTCTTGAACCGGTAAGCGGCACTGGACGGATGCGGATGACCGGAACCCGGCTTTTATCTGTCTATGGCAGATGTCTGGATTTTGGCGTAACTGTGGAGATTTTATATGATTTGCGTTATTTTGGACTAGAAACCTGTAACCTGTAAATATGTAGCAAACACGGATCAAAAGTAACTGCCTATAAATAAACGAGCAGAAGAATGGGCGGTATTAAATGCAATATTCTGGTATGAACAAATACCCCCAAAATTATCTTTTGCTCGTCCCGAGCAAAATCAATTATTTTCAAAAAGTCCTAAGCTCACTTTCGTAGGCATCACGGTTGCACTTAGCATGTGTAACAAGCCGTTAAAACTCTAGGTGTCCCTACTAGGAGGAGTGTTGTCTCTTGAGGGTTTTCAGCGGATACTACCCACAAAATCCCGCCAAGCTAGTTTCATAAGTTAACGTCGATTCTACTCCTACAGTTTAGTATCTAAGTTAGAAACTCTATTATCCTAAGTTAGAAATATCCATCTCTTATTTTTCACGCCTCTTATTTATTCAACCCAAGATCCTATACGTTTTGACAGTTTAGAAAGATCTCGGTTTCTCCTGAGTTTTCCTTCTAAAGCGCAGTCTCCAATCCGGAATTTTTATCAACTTTACGGAAAACATAAGTCTTATTCTTTATTTCTATCTTTCCTCTAAACATCGATCGTATACCTATACATGTGTGTAAACTTTCACCGCTACACTCAAGCATTCAATTCAAACTATAATACCCTTGCCTTAATACCTAATACTACTTCTTTTCGTTAATGATGGACGGATTTGCTCACACATCTTTTATGCAACTATTAATGCTTCTTGAGGCACTAACAGCCGATTACTGAATATGTGAGCTTAAAGCGTAAATAGCACTTTCCAGGTCTTGTAATTTATTTTTTCTTTATTTTTCTTTTTCTTTTCAAGACTGGATACATTTTTCAATGATGCTCTTTTGGTGGTTAGCTTTAAATACCGTTTTTTCTTTTATACTAGGCTTTCAGGCAAGAGTATTTCTAGGTATTCTTTGCTATCTCAAGTTTCAAGGTGCGTGTAAGTGCAGTTTGTAGGGTATATACTTTCTGAATTTGGACTCACGAATAGAAACTATTTTTCAAACTTATTCTTAAATAAAGCTTTCAATACTTTCCCTTCATCTCGACTTAACTCAAGAACTGAACTCAAGATTACCTACTTCTAAAAAAACTGCAAGGACGTATATTCACTAAGGTTAAACAACAGGAGGGTTATTTCTAGGGTTTTCAATTTCTAAGCCTAGGATTTAGTTATTTCTAACCTATCAACTAAATTTTCAAAATAAAAATCTAAGTTACCCTACTAGCTAACTTGACAACAAAGTTTTTATATTTTCTAAAAAATTTCAATATTTTGTGGGTTTTTAAATAAGTATGCAAATGCAAAATATACACATGAATGCAAAGGTAGAAAGCTTACCGAGCACACCCCCAAACTTAAACTTGACAGTGCCCTCACTGTCATCCTATACCAAGAGGGTCAAAATCGTCGGTGCTCCCCTGTTTTTTTTATAAAAGAAAAGGCAAACAAAATATATATACACAAAAAGTTCCCCCTAAATTTAAGTGAAACAGTGTTTCCACTGTTTGAGCGTTAAAGTTCATAGTTAGGGGGGAGAGAACAGTTGTAATCTATACAAAGCCTTACACATACCAAAAATTAATACCAACCATTCAAAAAAATTATCGTGATAATGCAGTGGTCGGTGAAAGAAGGCGTAGAGAAAAGAAATGGAGAATACACGAGACCGTGTGTGGATGGAAGCGGGATACAGTCTCGGTAGAGGAGATAAATGGCGGAGGGGAAAAAGAATTGGAATACGAACTTGAGGGTGGAAATGGATTGAATAATTAGTACAGTTTGTAATGACCGAAGCGAAAGAATGGAGTGTACTAATCTATCAACATGTCGAGAAATGGGGTCAAACCTCTCAAGACTTGTAAGAAAACATGGGTCGACTTGATTTGGTGAACCAGACACAGGAAATGAAAGTGATACGGTGTCTTGCAAAGTCGGAATGATGGAAAGAATGGAAGGAAGTGATTGAGGAATGGTATCGGTTAAAGATTCAAGAGCGTGTACACAGTCAATGAAAGGGACAGGATGAATTGCAAAATCCGACCCATCAAGTAAAACTAGTTCATCCTCAAAAATATCCTCAAAATTTAGCTCATGCATGCATTCATCATCAACAATTTCCAGACGGATATGGAGTTCGGGAAAAACAATTAATGGTTCGGGATGATTCCCACACGGAAGTGAAAGGATATGATGAATTGGTGAGAGAAACTCATCCAAAACTGTGGGTTCATCATCCAAAATATTCCAGCGTCAATATTCTCAATCAAGTGAAAGTCAAATTTCTCAAACACCTTATCAAAAGCAAAGTTTTCAATCAATTTTGGTTTTAGCATGGAGGTGTAGAGATCAACGGGATTAGCAGTGGTTTCACTTGAAATGGACCCTTCATAATCGGATAAATCAAACACTATAAAGTCGCACAACTCATCAAACATTCTATCTTCAATTGGTGATTCATTGGGGACACTCGATAGACTTTCGAAACTGGAGTTGTGGAATTCAATTTGGAATGGGTAGGTTTGATTTTAAAGGGTGTATTGCTCACTCTCATGACTCAAATCCGCAAACTGTCCAATCGCCTCGTCATACATTGGAAAATTTAGAGCTGGTTGGAAACTAGCTGCCGGTTCGTTAGGTTGTATGAGGGCGGCCATGGACGCATTCAAATCCATCATCTGTTGACACGGCGCTATCCGAAATTCTTCTAATGACTGTTAAAGAATAAACATGGGTTGTGAAGGGGTTTCAGTAAAAGATTCAAAGTTGTTTGGATAAGTGAAACTCCCAAATGGTTGTTCAGAAGAAATGTCTAGAGAAGGTGTAAAAGTCAGGTAGGATTGATAGGAATCGAATGGTTAGACAGGATTAGGATTAACATTATGATAAGAAGGTGATTGGAATTGTTGTCCTAATGAATTTGAATTGGTGAAAGGAGTGAAATATCGGCTACAAGATTGTTCAATTCTATCAGCAATGGACATGGGTCTTGGAGTCGCAACATGACTCTCAGACGGGGTATCAACATGAGAAGGGGTGAATGTTTGAAACGGTTGATACAAAGTGGAGTGCGGTGTCCAATTGTTGGTTCTAAAAACGTCTATCCAATCTCTCAAAGAAATTTTGGGCATGGATGGATCGTTCGAAATTCGACCAAAGCAAGAACCTTAAGAAGAAATGTCTGGTTGTGGGTACCAAAGTTCGGCAAGAGTTGGTCGTTTTGGGGTACCCATTTTATGAAAAGAGTGGAGGGTAGAAATGGCAAATTTTTATAAATTTTTGAATATTTTTTTGGTTTTTGGAGTTTTTGAAATTGTTTGTTTGATTTTGAAAAATACGGAATTATGGGACTAAACTTTATACAAGCATAACGCATTCACAAAATGCACAAACAAGACCCAGAGTTAGGGTCTTCAAAGTCCAACTAGACCGCTCTTAGACTTCCAAGTGAAAAGTTGCAGGATAACCCTCGAATCGCCTCTTCACTGCCAATTATGGCCAGGTAAAAACACGTGAGGTGAGGAGGGTTCCGTTCATGAATCACTGTGAGACGGGCCTTTTAAAATTACCTCCTCACTTGTCTAGCCTAGCCACCACAAAGTCAAAGTTTAGATAAACGACCGATTCCCCGCAATCTTCACTTGTCCTAAATGAGCGCGACAAGTCCTTATAGGTTTGGTCTAGATATTTTTTTTATTAACTCAAGGTAATGCGTATGCTTTTTGTGATTTGTGAGGTCTCAGGAAGGGTGATAAAATCCCCACCCAATCTTAATTGGTGTTATAGCCCCTTAATGTCCGTATTATTATATGCAAAGCGTATAAACAAACAAAATCTAAAACAACAAAAAAATTATTTGGCGGCGGCGCAAATTTGTGCAAAGAAACCTGCAGAAAAATACAGTTCAGTAGAGTATACAGAGAGTTTTGGAGAAGGGGAAGGGGTGGAAAAAAATTTGGGCTCAGAAGCCAAAATATCACTGTGGAACCGCCGCTGAACCTTATCTTTGACCGCGGTTCCGCGGTTGAATAGTGGACTTAAGGCTTCAAGTTGGTTTTGTGCACTCCTCTATCTCTGTTGTCCAGTTTCCAATCCTCTGTTTGTTTAATAGATCACTGTACTTGCTTCAGATTTGCCTGCATACTTGCACAAAAAATATCAAAAATAACAAAATGGTTTTTTATTATATCTATTATTATTATTATATATATATATAAAGAATATTAACCTGAATGATAAGAAAGAAAATACGTTACCGTCTACCCGGCAATGGCGCCATTTGATTGATGCAAAAATTCGCATTCCGCTTGTTTAATTTGTTCTACTTACCGCAATCAAGACGGTGTCACTTTGCAGCTAGCCGGTTGAGCATGGGTCGATCCGCAGGGAGATTGTAGTATGTCCGTTCCTGTTTTAAACGAGTCAATTAAGAATGTGTATGTTCATGTCTATCCTAAGTATTCATATTTATGTTCAAGTAAACTTGTTGGGGTTAAGGTTGGTTAGTAAAGTTAGGATTAGTCCTGTGCTTTTTGCCATTCTTAAAATGATGTTGGGATAAAAGAAAGTAGCGAGGATTAGGAGGATATAGCAATGGGATTTGCGAGTTTAAGCAAACTTTCCAACTCTAAATCCATTGCTAGTGCCCCTTGTCTTTCCGCTAGGTGCGCTTATTTCCAATCGTAGGCCAAACACCCACAACCATGTATCCAATTAAGTCACAACTATATGTCACGTTATAGTGCGCTCAAAGGACTTCTCGACTTAGGTCGTGGCTATATGTCACGTATAGCGCGCCTAAGTGAGGGGGTTGTGTTTGTTTGGTTTAGGTTCGTTTTAGGATGTTTGGCGAAGAGAAGCACAAGGGATTTTTCCGTCCCTCATACTAACCTTCCTTAGCCCCTGACAAGTGTGGAAATTATTCACACATTTAAATGAAAATACAAACAAAACAAGAAGGAAGCAAAGAAAGAAAGGAAAATGCAGTTTTACAAATGATAGCAAGCTAACTACTTGGGCCCTCACCTAAGCAAAGAACTCCATAGAGTATCATGGCTTGAAAAAATTACGGATAAGAAGAAAAGAAAAGGACAACAAACTATTTAACAACAATAAATAAAATTACACTAGGAATTAAAATTACAAGACAAGAAAATAAAGAGACAAGTTAAATAAAAATCCTCATCTTCATTGATTTTCCACTCAAGAGCTTGCACTACACTTTCATGGAGAATAGATGAAAAAGAAGAAGAAATACAAACTAATCTACACTAAATCCTAATAAAGAAGAAGACTTCCTCACTTGGCTCAAAACTGGGCTATTTATAGAAAGAGAACTGAAACTCTAGGGCCATATTCTGAGCCCCAATACAATTACTAATCTACCCCCAAAAGACGATCCAGAGATGATATGATGGCGCCGCGGAACCGCCGCAAAAATGGCCTATTGGCCGTGGTTCCGCGGCGGTTTGGAGGCATTGGTGTCTTTTTTTTTGTGGTTTCCCATGTTGTTGTGTTCTTCTATTTTACAGGTACCAAATTGCAAAATGATTCCAATATATATTCAGATTTCCAACAGTCCAAAATGGCTTCAATTTTAATTCATTTGACCTTTATCTCCCTCGAGCTCCGCGCATCCATAGAATTTTGTGCTGCCCCTCTCGTGCTCTGTGCTTGACCCAAGACACGAATGACTGCTGTTTTTCGTCTTGTCTCTTGAACTGGTAAGCGGCACAAGACAGATGCGGATGACCGGAACCCGGCTTTTATCTGTCTATGGCAGATGTTCTGGATTTTGGCGTAACTGTGGAGATTTTGTATGATTTGCGTTATTTTGGACTAGAAACCTATAACTTGTAAATATGTAGCAAACACGGATCAAAAGCACCTACCTATAAACAAACGAGCAGAAGAATGGGCGGTATTAAATACAATATTTTGGTATGAACACCGACCCAAAACCAAATCCCAAGTCCTCTCAGGGCAAATGATGAGTTGCTCCTGACATTATTCCAGTGCAGTAATGCCGATGCTAAACAAAATCCAAATTCCAAATTCCACTCGAATTCAAAAGTCCTGCCAAATAAGGCAGAAATCAAATATATCAAATTAACGTCCCACCCGATAGCACTTCTAAGCTCAAAAGTCCTGCTAGACCGGTAGGGAACTCCCAAAGCAAATCAAATCAAACAAGTCAACCAATCACCTCACCGGTAAAATCAAGCTCCACATTAGAAACAAATCAATCCTGACACCGCAAAAAGCGGAGCAAATCAACTTCAATCCCGACACCGCAGAAAGCGGAGCAAGTCAAATCAAATCCCGACACCGCAAGAAGTGGAGCAAGTCAACTTCAACCCCGACACCGCAAGAAACGGAGCAAGCCAAATCAAGCAACGACCGTCCAAGTCGCTAAAAGGGCCGCATCGACCGTCCAAGTCGCAAAAAGGGCAGCACCGACCGTCCAAGTCGCAAAAAGGGCAGCACCAACCGTCCAAGTCGCAAAAAAAGCAGTACCGACCGTCCAAGTCGCAAAAAGGGCAGCACCGACCATCCACGTCGCAAAAATGGTGGCACCGACCGTCCAAGTCGCAAAAGGGCAGCACCGACCATCCATGTCGCTAAAAGGGCAACACCGACCATCCACGTCGCGAAAATGGCAGCATCGACTGTCCAAGTCGCAAAAATGGCAGTACCGACCGTCCAAGTCGCTAAAAGGACAGCATCGGCCTTCCAAGTTGCAAAAATGGCAGCACCGACCGTCCACGTCGCAAAAATGGCAGCACCGACCGTCTATGTCGCTAAAAAGGCAGCACCGACCGTCCAAGTCGCAAAAAAGGGCAGCACCGACCATCCACGTCGTTAAAAGGGTAGCACCAACCATCCAAGTCGCAAAAAGAGCAGCACGGACCGTCCACGTCTTAAAAATGGCAACACCGACAGTCCAAGACGCTAAAAAGGAAGCACCGACCGTCCACGTCGCTAAAAGGGCAGCACCGACCATTCACGTCGCTAAAGGGGCAGCATCGACGGTCCACGTCGCAAAAATGGCAGCATCGACCTCCACGTCATCAAAACGGGAACCAAATCAAGTCAACCTCCACGCGAAAGAAAATCCATTAATTTCATTCACACGGCTCATACACATTTATTGATAGGCGACACTTTGTTGGGGTCAAAAATTACACTCTGGTTGACCAAATCAACGTCAAAGCCAACCCCAAGCCAAGTGGGCCCATACATAAGTCAGGCCCGAACATGAAGCGACCAGCCTCCCCTATGCCAAGAAGAAAATTACGTAATAAATATGTTTGATGTAATTTTCATACATGAATGTAAAATAAATAGGTAAAAAGCGAATTTTTTATAAAGCCCATGGCTCATGTGCAAAAAGCAATAAGCACATGAGGCATGTGATGGGCAAAATGCCATTTTGTAAAGCCCAAGAGGCTAAGTGTAAACTTATAAGCCTATATAAGGCAACATGATAATGAAATGAAAAACAATAATTCATTCCCCTAAAAAGCTAGGGTTTCTTTGCTCATTCTCCTTCCTCAAGGTTCTAAACCTACTTCCCATTTTTGAATTAAATCAAGAGTTTAATTCTTTTTTTTCCAAAAAGAAACAGCTTTTCACCATAAAACCCTTAAAAGGGATCTCAGATCTTCCATCAAATCCCCAAAAGGGGAGATTTTTAAATCTCGCCCATTTTTCTCCAAGATCCAGCCAACGGAGAGGAGGGGGAAGGAGACCCATATCCAAAAACCCCACTTCGGGAACATCCAAAGTTCAAAAGCAAATCCAGGCCTAAAGGGGAGAAGAAAAGGGTCCCCTTTTATCATCTCCAAACATTTCTGGGAGTTCAACTCCATTTGTCAAAATCTTTTGGAGTTTAACTCCATAAATAAAATCCTTTTAGGAATTTAACTCCATTCAAATTCTTTTGGAAGTTTAACTCCACTCAAAATCCTTTCGAGGGTTTAACTCCTAATTTCCGGGGCTAAGCCCCTTCTGTTTGCAGGCGCCTTGATTAGTCTAAAATATTGCACATTTAAATGAACTTTTTCCCTACTATTTGTTAAGTATTAAAACGTGTTTCTTGTAATTATAGAATATATGAGGGTTTATGTGTAAAATGTTTATTATCATATGTTTCTACATTATAATTAACATAATGAAAGAAAATGCATGCATATAATATTTATATGAAATATTAGTATTTAAAATATGCATAGCATATCAAATAATTCTAATCAATATTCTTAAAATATTGTATCATACAAATGGTTAGGATAATATCTCAAAATAATAACAAATATTACTAACACTATGACCTGAGATATTGTGCAGATATTAGCTCAGATCTGGAGATCAAAAGATCCGAGATGTCGGAATCGAATCTGCCGAAATATTGAGGGAAAATATAAGATCTAGCAACGGTAGAGACTCAGAGTAAGATTTCTAAAATCCAGATATCGAAGAGATCTACAAATGTCAGCACCAGAGACCACAAAAAATCCCAAGGCCTGATCTCACTATTCCGCCGCAGTTGGGCGGCCAAATGCATATATTCGCGGCGGATCCGCGGCAAGATTGTGGACTTAGAATTTGGGATTTTCTGGATGTGATCGTATCAGCATATCCTAATGTCTGGCAACTAGGATTCCTAGTTTCTGTGACTATTTAAAGGACCGAAAGCTTCACCTAAAAAATTATCAATCCGAGGTGATCAAGAGGTCCAAAGCGATACACGCATCTAGATGATCATCAGCTAGTCATACCCTCCAACAAGAGAGAGAGCGAGAGCAAAACTAGGGTTCTTTGTAATCTACTTTATATGGAGAGTTGTATGCAATAGTTGATTAATAAAGGTAGTCTTTTTATTAGTCTTTTCGCATTTACTTTCAGCATTTAAATTCTGCATTTTATTTCTGCATCTTAATCATGTTTTTTCCTTCATCCTTTCTTTCTTCTCCAACCATGCGTGAGTAATTCCTAGGTTGTTAGGGTTCGTAGGCTAGAGTAGATCAATGGATGATAAAATATTTTAATTTCTTTTAAACATTTCAAAGTCTATACTCTTTAGCAAAATAAATGTTAAAATCCTTATCGGGCGCGCTGTCAATTCATTGATAGTCACGACCACGATTTGAGATTAGATTAACACTTGTTTTGTTAAGGGATGGACATGAATAGAGATCAATACAAGGACAAGGGTTAGAAGTGGGGAAACCCTAGTTTCTTCCAAAAACCCTAATCTACATTCATCACTGTCGATCTAGTTATAAACTATTAAAAGATAAAAGAAGTCATTTTTAATTATTCATCCATTTCTACCAAGTCCTATGAACCCTACAAGCCACTTCTTTATAAATCTTACATCCGTAGTATATCCGTAACTACAACGAATCATCCTTCTTCAATCAATTCGTCTAAAGCAAGAAAAAGGTTCATGTTTTCCTGCGGACGACCCGTACTCATCGTGGCTAGCTACTAGCAACACCGTCTTGATTGTGGTTACTTTACACGAACACTCTTTTTATCACATCAATCAAATGGCGTCGTTGCCGGGGATACGGCTGTAATTTTTTTTTCCTTGCTATTCGGGTTGAATTCTTATTAATCCATATCATAAAATAATCAAAACCGCATTTTGTGTATTTAACGCTTATTGTGCGAGTTTTGCAAGGGAATCTGGAGTAACTGGAGCAAGCCAACAGAGAGTTAGAAAATTTCAAAATAGCCCAGAGGATAATAGGAGGGCACCGAAAAAAATTTAGCAAAAGAACCCTCAAAAGCGCAGTGGAACCGCGGCGGGAACATGCTTTTGGCGGCGGAATCGCGGCGGCGTGGGGGAATTGGAGCGCCAAAATCCTCTGGTAATTTTCTAATATCTTTATCTCTCCTCTAAGATCCAATATTCTGATTTTTACTGCAGAATTCTTTGCAAAAAGCGCCGCTCAAAAATCTTTTTGCGTGTTTTGATATTGGTTTGTTTGTGCATATCTTAACCGGACATTAAAGAGCAATGACCCAAATCCAGATTAGGTGGGGGTTTCATCACCTTTTCTAGGCCCCACAAATCACAAAACAAAAATACTCTCACCCTGCATTAATTAAAAAATATCTAGACCTAGCCCCTAAGGACTGTCGCGCTCAATTAGGACAGAGGAGGGTCGTGGGTAACCTATCGTTTATCTGTATTTCTCTTGTGATGTGTAGGCAAGTGTGACTAAGGAAAGTGCTTACTTAATTAGGTCCGCTATTTTCGGTGATTCGTATAGCGGATACTTCCCACTTACCTGGCACTTACCTGGCCACAAGAGCGATAAAGAGGTGGTAGAGGATTGATCCCGCGACTTGTCCTTTGGAAGTCTAGGAGCGGTCTAGTGATTTGACCTAGGTGACCCTAGTTCTAGAGATTGATTGTGCATTTTTGTGATTTATCGAGTCAAGCCTCACGTCCGACACTTTTTCAAAACAAACCTTTTCTAAAAATCGTTCTCACACACGCTGCCACGTGCACTAAACCCGCTTAGTGCATAATCGGCTGGACATGGGATTCCAGTGCCCGTCTTGTCCACGTCTTTGCTATCGACTCCGAAGTTAGTATTTCTTCATCTTCTATTTCCCCTCCACCCACCACATCTCCCGAAATAGACGGATCACCATCGGGATCTAACGATACCACCATGTCACCACCCTTAGGTGCGCAGAATCCATCACGCATCTCTCTCCAAGAAAGATGTTATCCCGTACGCGGGCCCCTTCCTACTTGTCTGTCTATTCCACCGGCCAATGGGGATAATTTCGAAATTAAACCCCACTTCATCAACTTTTTGCCCAAATTTCACGGGCTTGAATCCGAAGACGCATACGTTTTTATAACCAAATTCGAAAACGTATGCGCAATGATGAGCACAACCCAACTTTCAGGGGATGCTATGCGATTACGTCATCTTCCTTTTATCTTGTGCGACCTAGCAGAAAAATGGATTTATAGCACTGCCGCACATTCTATCGCCAAATGGGATGAATTCGTTATAGCATTCCTTAAGAAATTTTATCTCAATCACAAGATCTCCCGTGTTCGAAGCGAGATTAACCAGTTTACCCAACTTCCCAACAAACCATTCTGTAAATGCTTTGAGCGGTTTAAGGATCTTTTTCTACAATGCCCCCATCACGGAATTGATAGATAGCAACTTTGCCGAATTATATATGAGGGTATTAATCCAGCGATAAAACAGATGCTAGAAACCATTTGTCAATGTCATTTCATGTCAAAAGACGATGGCGAAGCTTGGCAATTTCTGGAAGATCTCGCCGAACAAACCTTACAGTGGGAAAGCGTTAGACCAACTTCATCTTCATTTAGGCCAGGTATTCATCAGCTCGATGTTTCCATCGCAGTAAAAGCCGAAATGGACGCGATGCAAAAGAAACTCAACGCTATCGAAAATAAATTCTCGTCTGCCTCCCTAAACCAAGTTACGCTCCCCAAAACTGTGTGTGGTTGCTGTTTTGACCCATCACATTGAATGGAAGAATGTCCTTTGAATCCTCCGTCTCAAGGTCATGAACAAACCAATGCTGCTTTTCAGCAACAACCTAGAAATGACCCTTATTCATCCACATATAATCAAGGATGGAGGAATCACCCTAATTTCGCTTGGAACCAAAACCAATCTCAAAATCAAAATCAGTTCCCAAGCCAAAATAATTATCAAAGGTTTCCTCCACAGCAACAGCAACCACCACAACAAATCAGCACCCCTTTCAACCGCAACCTTTTCAAAACTCGGCCAACAATGTTGATCCTTATAATAATATTTCAACGGCCGGTACCGATAAAATCTCTGCGCTCGAACGTAACTTAGAAACGTTCATTAAACAATCCACGCAAACAATGGCTAATTTAACGTCTTCTATCCAAATGTTGGTGCAACACACTGCTTCCCACAGTGAAAGCATAAAATCTATAGAAGCACAACTTGCACAGTTAAATGCCGCGATGAGCAAGAGAGAGAAAAGGAGACTTCCATCTCAACCTCTACCAAACCCCGGCCACTCACAAAACGCGAATATCATCCTTCAAAATCATAATGTGAGTGTCGTAACTACGTTGAGATCGGGAAGAGTTTTGAATAACAATGTTGGTAAACAAGTTGAAGTTGATGATGATGAAATCCCGGCTACTACTTCTACTCCTATTTCGTCCAATCCGACATCTTCTTCTGAGCCTATTCTCCGTTTTCCACTAGGCTCGAACCCTCATCCCACTTCCTTGAAGGAATTACCATCTACAACCATCCCAAATCCAATTTTGGGATCCATTCCATCCCCACAAACTTCTCCTCATAAGTTGGACCCAACCCTTATTGATAAAGCTCATTTTCCACACAGGTTGAGGGCCAACAGACTAAGTCCCCAAATGGAGAAGATTGTGGACATTTTTAAACAAGTTAACATAAATATTCCTCTCCTAGATGCTATCAAACAAGTTCCTTCCTATGCGAAAATTTTAAAGGACTTGTGCACTAGGAAGAGGAAAACTCAAGCACCTAAAAAGGTTTTCTTAGCGAGTAATATAAGAAATTCTCTTACCCGATTGTGCCCACGAAACGTAAGGACCCCGGTTGTCCTGCAATATCTATAACTATTGGGGATAAAAATATCAATCGTGCTCTACTCGATTTAAGTGCTAGTGTTAACTTGCTTCCGTATTCGGTTTATGAGCAATTAGGGATAGGAGAGTTGAAACCTACGCATTGCACTCTCTAGATGGCCGATCGAGCTATCAACCAATCTTGGGATAAGCTAGAGGATGTGTTAATCAAAGTAGGGGAATTTATATTCCCTGTGGACTTTATAGTTATAGATACACAGCCTGTAGCAAACCCACGGAACCAAATTCCGGTGATCCTAGGTCGACCTTTCCTAGCAACTTCAAACGTGATAATCAATTGTCGTAACGGTTCAATGAACCTGTCCTTTGGGAAGATGACAATTGAGCTTAACATCTACAAGTTAGGAAGTCAACCATCAGAACCCTATGCTTATGTATGTTCTGTCGAAAAGATAGCTTCCGACAGTTGCGAATTTGAGGAGCTTCAGGATTCTGATCTCGACGCCACTAGTGCGTTATGGTTTGACCCTATTGTTTATTATACACGTGAAGACCCTTCTGTCGACAAGTCCACACCTAAGTTCGAACCCTTTGACTTGTCAAATGATGTAGTTGAGCTATCCGGGTTTCATAACTCCCTTTCCGATGAGATTATCATTCGGAATCTTGATGAAAGTTTTGAAGATATTTTTGCTGAAGAACTCGCATTCCTAGAAGACATGGGAGTTGTGATGAATCAACCACCCAAAGAAGTCGAACCGCAACCCCTTCTTCTTATCAAGAATGAGAATACGAGTAGTGCAACATCACCATTTCGTCTCCACCAACCGAGACGTAAACCCAATCGATTACGCCTCTTATATCCCTACTTCTTCACATCTATGATCTTCTACCAATCATGTTGTTATATCGATAAAATCTTCGAATGGTTGGTGTTGACTTTTGGTCTTTGTAAAGCTTTGCATAGACCAATAACTTTACCCCTCTTATTATAATTTTAAATGTTTAATACTATTTTACTCAAGTTTGGAGGGAAGAAAATATTTTGGCTCTTGAAAGTAAAGAAAATTTTTACAAAATTGTGAGCCAAAAATAAGTTTGGGGGAGAATTTCACTGCCATTAATTCTTGCCCCCGTTACTAACTTTTCCTCCAAATTCTACAGGTTTTAAGCTTAACAGATGACATCAGTGAGGGCACTGCTGCAAATAGGTTTAGGGGGGGTTGTGCTTATTCACGCATCATTTTTTGCATTATACTAAATAAAAGCACAAAAAAATTTGATAATGAAAGTTAGAAAGTGAAAAATACATATGATAGAAAGGGTTTAAGAAAAGCAAGAAAATTAGATATTTTAAAACGAAGCTAGTAATAGATAGTCATGAGTTGTTGTCCCAAAAGTTAGTAAGATGAAGAAAATTACTAATCTGAGGATAGAATTAAGTCTGAAAAACGGTCCCTATTCTTGAGTCCAAACATCTGAACGTTGCTACCCTACCATATGCACTTACACACATCTTGAAACTTGGGATAGTAGAGGATACCTTGAAATGCTCTTGTCTAAAAGCCTTAGTATGAAGGAAAATAAATACATAAACAAAAATATGAATGAAAAAATTGTGAAGAAAAATGAACACTGGTTTTGTAATTACTTAAGGCAGCACAAAAAAATATAGCGATGGTGCTTTATCACCTAGTGCCTTAGACCAACTGGTTTGGGAGCCACTGCTAAGTTTTAGGTGTTGCAAGACGAGAATATTTCTAATTACGCCTAAAAAAGTGAGTGATTAGTCGAAAATATTGCATATTTTAGCCGGCAATTTCCTCATCATTTGCATTCATATAGAAGTGTTCGGCATTCATATTTCACATATTAGCAAAACAGTAGCAAAATATCAGATTACATGTGTTAGACCTTAAAACCGGCATTTCTAGGGAAATTGACTGCATTTCATGGCATCGCATCATCCCTATATTGCGCAACACTTGTTTTGAGATCTATGCAGGAAAACCCAGAAGCAAAGCCAAAAGAGCTGATCAAACATTACGCCAACTCAATGATTTCAGTTCTGGTATCAATCCAAAGGGACAAATAAAATTCAACATATCAGATAAAGCCCCAAATGACATCCCAAGACCATGCCAGAAATCCCAAGGCCCAAGCCCCACAAAGAGCCGCGGATCCGCGGCAGGAGCCTGCTTGAACCGCGGATCCGCGGTGGGTCCAAGGAGTTAGCTTCTCATTTTTGGTGCAAAACTTCTCTCTCTGTGGCTACAGCTCAAAATGACATGTCAAATTCCAGAAGACTCCAGAGACTTCTGCCAGATCAGCAAGGTTTGGGATCAACACTAAACTAGCCTTGTATTCTAGAAACTTCTCCCTAAACCCTAGCTTAAAACCTAAACTAAGCCTAACTAACTACTTCTAGAAGTCTTTCAACAAACTTTTGGAGGGAACTTCTCAAAGGCTTAGGGTTTGGGTGATCTATAAATAAGACCCTAGGCTCACTTGTAAAAGAGACTTGATCTTTGACTAGTTCATTTTTAGTAGCCAATCTAGAGCCATTCACTCTCTTCATCTTCTTCCACAAGTCTAGTGAGAGGACTTGTGTAAAACCCTAACCCTAATTCCAATCAAAAGCCAAGATCCCGAGTACCCATCAAGCAAGAAGCCTTGCAACCTTTTATGAGCCGAGCCGATCTTCAACAGAGCAAGTGGTCCAAGCCGATCCGCGACTCACGGAGCCGAGCGACGCCAATTCAACAATTTAGTTCTTCCTCTTGTAGTTCTTGAGCGACCGTAATCAAATTGTTGATATAAATAAAAGGTGATATTCTTTTATCTTGTTTTCTTTAAATTCTCGCATCATGATATCTTTTCAATTCTTGAATACTTTCTGTGTGATGATGTTTGAGTAATACTCCGCTCGTCGAGGAGTCGAGATGATCAATAGAATGATGATGTAATATATCTTAAATCGATTCTTGAATCCTACGAGTTTTGTAAACCCTAGCAAGTTCAAGAATCGACGACCCAATTCGTTGTGATGCTTTCTTGATTGATATCGCTCGAGATTGGGGAGTTACGATCATTTCTTGAAATTGCTACAGGCTAGAATGTGAATGATATCTACGAAAGAACAAGGGTTAAACGATGAAACCCTAGTTTCATCAAGAAAGCCCTAACTCTCGTCGATGATCATCGATCTAGTATCAATCCTTCAAAGGACAAGAACACGAAATCTTTAGATTACATCACGTCTATAGATCTGATCAATTCCTACGAGCCTCATTTAGATTCCTGACATTTGGTTGGAAATATCATCGAAACACCGATTCTTGATTTATTTATCAGTTTCTTGATTCTTGATTAAACTCGTGACACCTGAATCAATCGATAAATTCTTGAATCGTATTTTCTTTTCTTTTCGATTAACTTTTCCATTCAAACAAATTAAACATAGAAACGAATCGCACAATCCCTGTGGACGATCCGCACTCGCTTACGATCTACAATCGACACCGTAATTGATTGCGGTCAAATATAATTCTTTGGTTGTGATTCTATACATTTTCTTAAACCGACACACAAAGAATCGTTCAAATCAAATGGCGCCATTGCCGGGGACTATTTGAATTGATACTTTTACTTTTTATGCCCAATCGGAAAATTATAAATCAAATCAAATGGCGCCGTTGCCGGGGATCGCGCGCTAATTCGTTTCATATTATAGTTTGAATTGAAAGATTTATTCCATTGTTATTTTTGAGATCAAAATTCGTGCAAACCCTAAACGATTTGTTGTGGTTCATTGCAAGGAAATCTGGAGCTGTTTGGCAATTGAAAAAAAATTTTAGAAAATACCAGAGAGCAGAGGGAGTCTACAGAAGCTCCCTGGTGAATTTTGGTTCAGTGATCTCATCAAGAGACCGCGGAAGCGCGGCATTAGAGGGCATTTGCGGCGGAACCGCGGCAGGCCTGGGGGATCTCTGCAAAATTTTTGCTTCAGGTGAATTCTTATCTTCTTCTCTCTCCTCTTTTTAGCTCCAACTAACATTTTCTGCAGGATTCTTTGCAAATAATCGCAACGCCGCAAATTGCAAAATTAAATTTGTGCGTGATTTTGTTTCTTGGTTGTTTGCATTCTAAATACGGAAATTAAGGGGCACGGCCAAATCCAAATTAGGTGGGGATTTCATTACCCTTCCTAGGCCCCAAAAATCGCAAAACTTGCATCCGCATTGACCCACATTAACTAAAAGAAATCTAGAGAAGACTCTAAGGACTGTCATGCTCAATTAGGACAAGAGAAGGCCGTGGGTAATTCATTGCTTATCCGCGTTTTCTTGTGGTGCCTAAGGCGAGTGTGTCTAAGGATAGTGGTTTTTAATTAGGCCCACTACTTACGTAGTGGAGTACCTTCCCACTTACCTGGCACTTATCCAGCCACAGGGGAACAAAGAGGCAGTGGAGGATTCTATCCTGCGACTTGTTTTTTGGCAGTTAGGAGCGGTCTAGAGCCGGACCTAGGTGACCACTAGATTCTAGGGTTTGTGTGCTGCATTTGTTTTGTCGCATCATTTTTTCAAAAAAATCCGTCCCTTTTCAAAGCAAACACCGCATTCATTCATACCCCTAATTATAAGTCAACGCTGCCACTTGTACTAACCCTTTTTAGTGCAAGATAGGCTGGACACGGGATTCTAGTGCCCGTTTAGTCCGCGTACCCTTTATCGACTCCGAAGTCGATATTTCTCCATTTACCTTTCCTTTACCCACTACCACACCCACTCCGATGGATCCGAATCCATCAAACTTCTTTAACCCTAATCTGCCGCCGTCCGTTGGTGCGCAGAATCCACCCCGCATCTCTCTCCAGGAGAGGTGCTACCCTATTCGAGGTCCTCTTTCGACCTGCCTATCCACACCACCAGCCAATGGGGATAACTTTGAGATTAAGCCCCAGTATATCAATCTTTTACCCAAATTCCACAGACTCGAGACTGAGGACGCTTACGTTTTCATTACCAAATTTGAAAACGTATGCGCAATGATGGGTACGTCACAACTTTCAGTGGATGCTATGCGTCTACGACTTCTTCCATTTACTTTGTGCGATATAGCCGAGAAATGGCTATATAACACTACCGCACACTCTATCACGAATTGGGGAGAATTCGTCGCTGCATTCCTTAAGAAATTTTACCCAATACAAAAGACAGCTCGGATCCGTAGCGAACTGAATCAATTTGCCCAGCTCCCTACTGAACCATTTTCAAAATGCGTTGAACGTTTCAAGGATCTATTGGTTCAGTGTCCTCATCACGGCATCCCGAGATGGGAATTGTGCCGAATCATTTATGAGGGCATTAACCCAAACACTAAACAGAGCCTTGAAAACATGTGTCAAGGTACTTTTATGACCAAAGATGATGGGGAAGCTTGGAAGTATTTAGAAGAGTTCGCTGAAAAATCACTACAGTAGGAGAGTGGAACCCAACCATTGAATAGGGGTGGCATACACCAAATAGACGTGTCCATAGGTGTTCGAGCTGAGATGGCAGCAATGCAAAAGAAGCTCGACGCTATGGAACACAAATTTGCAGCAGCCTCCCTAAACCCAGTGTCGCTCCCCAAAACTGTTTGTGGGTGCTGTTCTGATCCGTCTCATTTAACGGAAGAATGTCCATTAAACTCTGCGTTTCAAGGTCACGAGCATTCTAATGCCGCATTTCAAAGACCTAGAAACGATCCATATTCTTCCACGTACAATCAGGGTTGGAGGAATCACCCGAATTTTGCTTGGAACCAAAACCAATCTCAAAACACGGTTCCAAACAAGAATCAATTTCAAAGGGCTCTTCCTCCACCACAACAGCAACTCCTTCAACTCACTCAGCATCCCTACCAGTTACAAAACTTCCAAAATCAGGTCAACACTCCTGCACAGTCTAACCCTATGACCTGTTCTGACGAATTCTCTCAATTCACTCAAACCATGAAATCACTTTAATCAAATTTTATAGAGGTTTCGGCTGAGGTTAGATCTTTCGTCGGTGAGATAAAGAAAAACTCAGCGTCCCAAGCTGAGAGTATCAGAACGATGGAAGCTAAAATCGCACGACTTAAAGCCGAAATGAGTGCGAGAGAAAAAGGGAAACTTCCCTCTCAACCCCTATAGAATCCTGGGGATTACAATGTAAATGCCGTCAAAACGTTGAGATCGGGAAGAGTGCTGAACAATCATGTTGGGAAAGAAGTTGATGATACTGAAAATCATATCAACACCCCGGCTGAGACCTTTCCACACACACACACTTCTCCTTCTGATCCTTCTTCTTATACCACACCATCTTCTTGCGAGCCTATTCTCCATTTCCCACTAGGCTCGACACCTCAGTATAGCCCTTCTAGTTCTCCACAGACGGTCCCCACACCTCTTTTGGGACCGCGTCTACCCCCTCTTCCTTCTCCTATGATGGACCCTGCGCTTATTGCGAAAGCTCCTTACCCGAATCGGTTAAGGGCTAATAGAACGAGTCCTCATATGGAGAAAATTATGGAAATGTTCAAACAGGTTAACATCAATATCCCTCTCCTAGATGCGATTCAACAAGTCCCCGCCTATGCGAAAATTCTTAAGGACTTGTGCACTAGGAAGAGGAAGACTCAAGTGCTGAAGAAGGTCTTTATGGCTAATAATATCAGCACTGCTTTTATTCCCCAGCTACCTAAGAAACGAAAGGACCCAGGATGTCCTACAATATCGATTTCGATTGGGGGTAAAAACATAAATCGTGCTCTTTTAGACCTTGGCGCAAGTGTTAACCTCCTTCCATATTCTGTCTATGAGCAATTAGGGATTGGAGAGCTAAAACCTGCTCACTGCACTCTCCAGATGGCAGACCGATCAATCACCAAACCAAAGGGTGAATTAGAGGATGTGTTGATAAAGGTCCGGGAATTTTTTTTCCCTGTAGACTTCATTGTACTCGATACACAGCCTGTAGCAAACCCCCGGGGCCAAATTCCGGTGATTCTGGGTCGTCCTTTCCTTGCCACTTCCAATGCTGTTATAAACTGTAGAAATGGTTCAATGAACTTATCCTTTGGAAATATGACCATTGAACTAAACATCTACAAAGTTGGAAGTCAGCCATCAGAACCCTCTGCTCATATTTTAGATGTGCGCTCTGTCCACGAGATCGCTTCCGATAGTTGTGGAGCTGAGGATCTTTGCTTTCTAGATCTCGACGACATTACCACATCTCTGCTTGATCTTAGTGAGGACACCTTTCATACACTTGAGTCTTGCACTCCTGACTTTTTTCCACCCGAGTCTGTATCTTTTACAGGCTCTGAGCTTCTTTGTAAATCCAAAAATCACTCAATGATTCCTCCTTCTATCATTTCTCTGCCCAAATTAGATCTCAAAATTTTACCTTCTCACCTTAAATATGCTTATCTTGGTGAGAATGAGTCTTTACCGGTTATCATATCCGCTTCTCTTGCATCAGAGCAAGAGAATGCACTTTTATCGGTATTGAGATCTAACAAAGAGGCGTTTGGTTGGAGTATGGCGGACATCAAAGGGATTAGTCCCTTGATAGTTGAACATCATATACATGTGATGGATGATGCCAAACCAACCTGAGAACCACAGAGACGGTTAAATCCCGTCATGAAGGAAGCTGTCATGAAAGAGATCGTCAAATACTTAGATAATGGTATTATATACCCCATCTCCGATAGCCAATGGATGAGTCCTATACATGTCGTTCCTAAGAAATCCGGCATCACTGTTATAACCAATGAGGCAAATGAGTTGATTCAGACACGTGCCCAAACTGGGTGGCGTGTATGTATTGATTATAGAAAACTCAATGCTGCCACGAGGAAAGACCACTTTCCTCTACCATTCATTGATCAGATGCTGGAACGCTTAGCGGGACGAGAGTATTATTGTTTTATGGACGGATACTCAGGCTATAATCAGGTCCCTATCGCCAAAAAGGATCAAGATAAAACCACTTTTACTTGTCCTTTTGGTACCTTTGCTTACAGTCGCATGCCCTTTGGGCTATGCAATGCTCCCGCTACCTTTCAGCGGTGTATGATGGGGATATTCTCTGATATGGTAGAGAATTTTCTGGAGATCTTTATGAACGATTTCTCGATTTTTGGAGACTCTTTTTCTGATTGCCTAGCGAATCTTGACGCTGTTCTTACTCGTTGCAAAGAGAAGAACTTGACTTTGAACTGGGAAAAATGCCATTTTATGGTCCAAGAAGGAATAGTCCTTGGACATGTCATTTCTCAGAAAGGCATTGAGGTTGACAGAGCTAAGATAGATGTCATTCAAAACCTCCCTCATCCCAAAAGCGTCAAAGATATTCAAACTTTCCTTGGCCATGCGGGCTTTTATAGGAGATTCATTAAGGACTTTAGCAAAATTGCGAGACCTTTAACTCTTCTCCTGGCCAAGGATACGACCTTCTGTCACGACCCGCAGGGTACGGAACGTGACTGGCACTTAAGTTTACGAAACGTTTCAAGACGTCCGTAAAATAAGTAAGCCAAAGCCCAGAACCCAAAACCAAATAAGCAAAAGAGTGAAGGAAAACCAATCAATTGAAAGCGAGTTTATCAAATAAGTCATATCAAACCTTTCTAAAAACGATATCAATTTTTTTCCGAAAATTTCGGCAGAGTCTCCTTTGTAAATACTGGCCCCCAAAATGGGTACAACAAGAATATATATAAATCCAACAAATAAGGCATCCCCAAGCGGGAGCTAGCTCTTCGCCACAAGGCGGTCACAAATCCCATGCAATATAAAACAACAACATGCAAGATAATCATAAAGAAGCATGAGAAAAACAGCATGTCGACTCAAGTTAGCTCGACCCCAAAATACAGCATAAAAAGTCCACAAATCTCACAGTCTCATCTCTAGGTCAATATACAACAATACTGGTAGATACAGTAGATGGAGTACTTTAGATACAAGAATATACAAGATGGTACAAAAATAATAATACAACCCACCTACGAGCAAAAACCTCGAGTCCTGGCAAGAAAGGCAAAAGAAGCGGTGCGCCCGCCGCTACTGTGCTGACGGAGCGGACCTGCAAAAGACTGTGGCACAACAGGGGTGAGTTGCCAACTCGTGAGTAATAAATAACATCTATAGAGACTATCGCAAGTAGGCACACAAGCATCCTAGCATCTATAATACAGGTATGGCAGGACATAATAGCAGGTATGTATGCAATATGAATATACTAGCAGGTATGAATGCAATGTGAATCAACTCATGATCTGAATGTGTAAGTATAAGAATCATGTTTTTCCTTTAGGAATCTCTTTTGAAATACCAGCACAATACCAATAGAATCAACAAGAACCTGTGTCCAGCAACGACACCTTAAAACTATCACAAATCTCATATATCCATGTCACAGTATCTCTGGCCTCAGCCATTCGGCTGACCCATCTCGATATCACTATCTCATCATCTCGCGGCCACGGTCGGTATCCTCTGGATATCCGCCGTGCCAAACAGTCACCGGTAGGTAATCCGTCCCCTGCCAGGCTCATCGTCAGCAACACGAGCTTCTTGCCCCGGGTACCTTACCGGGCCCACCATGTACCCGAGACGGTTCATCCAACTCCTCGAAACGGGTCTCGAAAACCACAGCAAACTCATGGTGGACGACACTTACATCACTAGAAAACCGCAATTTACACATTTTAAAAATATAATAAGTTTAGAAATTTTGCGGCTTTCCCCCGAAATCCAGAAATATCACAAAATCTCAAGAAATCCTCATAAATGCATATGCCAATGATAATGAATGCATATGGTATCAATAATCAAGTTGCGATGTATGACTGATAGACTAGGCATGAACAAATAACATGATGAGGTACATGCACATGATTAGCAATCTTATGATTTCATTTTAAGGAATTAAAAGCAATAGCACAGCTTTAAGCATCAATTAGAGTAAAAGGTTTCAAATTATAGGTTATCTAGTGTGGTGGCATGGCAATTACCAGGGCGTGTGTGTAAGCATGAATAGTGCTCGTGCTGCATATAAAAACCCTGACAATGGTGCAGGTGTCCTATAGAATAGGTTCGCATATGTAGGTCAAATAAGGCATGGATGTAGTCACTAATATCACTAAAAACTTAACTACTTAAACTATCGGGAGACTTGCGCCATCCAAACGATAGTCCCCCGTAGATGTTAAATCTACTCACCGGAATCCCTAGCTAGCCACGTCCAATCACCGCTTTCCCCTTTCGTGCCGCGTCTGACGTCTCCGCGACCGAACCTGGAATTTACATCAATACCAAACATAGGTTACATATCAAGAACGACGCAAATCCCAAACGAAAATACTAATGTTTACAAGCTAGGTACAACGTGCACAAGGTGCGCTGAACACACGCAAAAATCGCAAAAAAACTAACTAAAATCGTCGATTTGGTCGCCCGGCAAAACTAAAACCCGATCACTCAAAAATCCGCACTCACACATCCTAAAAGTCATAGGATATGCCAAAAAATATCATCAAGATATCGCAAATAATTCATCACAATATTTTTATAAAAACCTAGTAAGCCAGAAATTTGCAATTTGGTGCAAATATCGAAAATTAGCGATAAAGTTAACACAATCCAACACAAACATCCAAACTAACCCACTAGATAGCCACTACACTAATTTTAAACCATTTACAAAGTATCAAACCATAATTCCAACACAACAATCATGCTTCAATCTATTTCCATACACAAACCCCTTTCTTGATTTTTGTAATTAGCAATTACAATGAAAATTTCACACAAGATAAACTTAGATTAGCATAATATGAAGCCACTTAAGCAAAGTAACCTCATAGATTAGGTTAGCAAAACAACTAGATAACAAAATAGATTTAATTAACCTACTAAAGATTTCTAAAACCCTAGTTTAATTTCAAACCATGAACTAGAAAAAACTAGATTAGGATTAACACTAATTTAACATTTCAAAGTTCAATTTTAGCATAATACAACTAACAATTAACCATAGATTAGAAATTATACCTCCCAAGCCTAAACCCTTGATTGCTCTAACCAATCAAGACACCTCTTTTCTCCAAGATTTGAACAAATTTAGGTTTGAGAGGAGGTGGAAAAAGGGTTTGCTTTGAATTTGTGAAAGAAATTTTGGATTTTGATGGATTTTTGTGATAAAAATGAAGCAAAAAGGGAATGAGAATTGGGGAATTTTCTTGGGCTGTTGCTGCAGGATTTCTGAGCTGTTGAGGAGTGGGGAGAGGTGTGGGGGAGTTGGGGAAAGGTGTAGAGAAAGTTTCCAAGTCAAAAGACCAAGTCAACCAACAAAACCCATACCCAATTTAATATATTAAAACCCTAATCATATCATTTTGTTCAAATGAGATGGGGAAATTTTTTTGTGGGCTTGCTGCTGAGGTGGGGCCGGCCAAGAGGGTGTGAGGATGAGTGTGAGAGAGTGCACAAAAAATTTTATGCAAAAAGACCCCCCACAAGCTCAAAATTGCAAGTTTTAGCTTAAATTCAATCAATTTCGTTTTCCATAATAAAAATTAGTTAAAACTTGAAATAAAATACTAAAAAATTATGTTACAACTAGATTTTAATTAACATGATTTTAAAGATTAAAATTAGCCCCAAAAAATTTGTATTTATCGCTAATTTAATGTATTTTCTTACCGGCTTAAAATAATATAAAAAAATTGAAAAATAGGGAAAAATTTTAAATGACCAAAAATTAATAAGTAACTCATTAGCTACTAAAAACTAGAAATTACCTATCCAAATTAGGTATAATTAGTCATAAACTGCAAAATAACAAAAAGACGGTTTACGGAAAAATACCGAATTTTCACCGATTTTCAGGAAAACACCAAAACGACTTTTCAAGGTGCTACACCTTCCATTTTGACTCGGACTGCGAGACAGTTTTCGACTCGCTTAAACACACTCACTTCAGCCCCCGTTCTATCGTCTCCAAACTGGGACTATCCCTTTGAGCTGATGTGTGACGCATCTGATTTTGCAGTAGGTGCAGTCTTAGGACAGCACATCAAAAAGATGCCACACGTGATATACTATGCAAGTAAGACCCTGAATGATGCGCAAATAAATTATACAACCACCGAAAAGAACTCTTAGCGGTTGTATTTGCATTAGAAAAATTCAGGCCTTACTTAATTGGCTCACCTATAGTTGTGTACACTGACCATTCCGCTTTAAAACATCTTCTGGCGAAGAAAGATGCAAAAGGTCGACTAATACGTTGAATCCTACTGTTACAAGAATTTGATCTTGTTATCAAAGATAAGAAAGGATGTGAAAACGTAGTAGCTGACCATCTTTCACGCATCATTTCTTCCCCTGTGACCCTGCCGATCAATGATTCGTTCCCTGACGAACAACTCTTGAGCATATCCAGTGAACCATGGTTCAGGGATATTGTGAACTATCATGCCACGGGATTGATACCCAGCGATTGGTCAAAATAGGACAAATATCGTTTTCTTTCCCAAGTAAAACATTTTTACTGGGATGAGCCCTATTTGTTTAAATATTGTCCTGATCAGATCATTCGCCGGTGTGTTCCGAATGAAGAGTTCAAGAGTGTTCTTTCATTTTGTCATGATCGGACCTGTGGGGGTCACTTTGGTCCTAGAAAAACAGCGGAAAAGGTTTTGCAATGTGGATTTTATTGGCCGACCTTATTCAAGGACGCATTTGAGTATTGCAAAACCTGTACACAATGTCAGTATACGGGTAGAATATCCCAGAGGAATGAAATGCCTCAGCAACCCATCTTGGTTGTTGAAATATTCGATGTTTGGGGCATTGATTTTATGGGTCCCTTTCCCAACTCCTTTGGGAATTTGTACATATTGCTGGCGGTTGATTATGTCTCAAAGTGGGTAGAAGCCATTCCATGTCGCACTAATGACAAGAAAGTTGTCATTAAGTTCTTAAAAGAGAATATCTTTTCGCGATTTGGACACCCACGCGCTATTATTAGCGATAATGGGACACATTTCTGCAACAGGTCTTTCGAGACTCTGATGCGAAAATACTCAATCAACCACCGACTTTTTACACCCTATCATCCCTAAACGAGTGGGCAGGCTGAAATCTCAAACAGACAAATCAAACTTATCCTGGAGAAGACCGTCGCCAAAAATAGAAAAGACTGGTCGACCAAACTGACAGATGCTCTTTGGGCATTCAGAACTGCATATAAAACCGACCTAGGAATGTCTCCATATAGGATAATGTTTGGAAAAGCATGTCATTTACCCGTCGAGATAGAGCATAAAGCATTGTGGGCTATAAAAGAAATAAATTTTGATCTAAACCTTGCTTGCAACTTTCGGAAGCTGCAACTAAATGAGCTAAGCGAACTCCGCGATGAAGCTTATGATTACGCTGTAATCACAAAGAATAGGACTAAGGTTTTTCACGATAAAAACATTTTGAGGAAAACATTTTCACCTGGTCAACAAGTCCTTCTTTATGATTCATGATTACACCTTCACGCGGGTAAGCTCCGATCTCGATGGAAGGGACCTTTTGTTGTGCGGTCTGTATACCTGCACGGGGCAGTAGAAGTAGAAAATGTTAAAAACGGCACCTTTTTCAAAGTAAATGGACATAGACTAAAGCCGTATTTTTCCACTGACCCCACGGAGGAGCTCTTGTTCTTACAAGAGCCAGTTTATTTGGATTAAAATTCCTCCGTCTCACCTTCATATCCTGCATATCATTGCATCATCTTTTGGATGAAGGTGAGTAAAAAGAATAAGTTTGGGGGAAGTTCTTCACTTATATATTTAGCCCCCACTAATAATTCCTCCCAGGCTTACAGTTTTGTAGGTATAGCAATTGGCAACAGTGAGGACACTGTTGAAAATAAGTTTGGGGGAGGTTTGTGCTTATTTTTGCATCATTTGCATATCATTTGCATAAGCACAAAACATTTCTTTAAAAATCTATAAAAAAATTGAAAAAAAAAATTTCAAAATCTATAAAAATTGAAAAAAAATTCAAGTATAAAAATAATTTTAATATTTACACTTTTTTGTATATAAATAAGATAATGAAAGTTTAGATAGTGAAAAATTACATCCATGAGATTAGAAAAATTTAAGAAAACTAAAAAAATTAGAAGTTTTCTTATACGAACTAGTAATAAGTAGTTATGAGCCGTTGTCCCAAGGGTTAGTAAGATGAAGGACGTCACTAATCTGAGGATAAAAATAAGTCTGAAAAATAGTTTCTATTCTGGAAGCCAAACATTTTGAACGTTGCTACCCTGCTATTCGCACTTACACACGTCTTAAAGCCTAGGATAGTAGAGGATACCTTAAAATGCTCTTGTCTTAAAAGCCGATGTATGAAGGAAATAAAAAAAATGAATAAAAAAAATATAAAGTGGTGAGAAAAATGGACACTGGTTTTGTTATCACCAAGGGCAATAAAAAAATGTATAGCGGGGGTGCTTCTTCACCTAGTGCCCTAAGGCCAACTGGTCTGGGAGTCACTGCTATGCCTGAGGTGGTGCAAGACGAGGAAAATACACCAAGTAAGCTAGCACAGGAGTAATCGGTCAGTTAGTATCTCAAGAAGTATTAACGGTCGCATGAAAGTGTGTGAGCAATCTCATCTAAATATTCATTAATTAAAAAGTACTGAGGCTGATGGGCAAGAGTATGATAGCTTGAATTGAATTCTCCGGGTGTAGGGATGTCTTTACACACACGCAGGGTGATATGATCGATTTTTGGAAGAAAGATAGGAATGAAGAATAAGATGATGTTTTATTGAGAGAGGACGTGATTTCTAACATCTTTTCATGACTATTAAGATAGGGCTCATGACAACCGAAAAGCTAGCTTAGTTGGAAACCCTAATTTTCAAGGCTTTTCTTTTACAATTCTTTTCTTTAAATGTAATATTCATGATCTTCCTTTTATTATTGGATTTTATGGGTGCAATCCGCTGAAAATCCTCAGGAGACAACACTCCTCCTACTAGGGACACCTAGAGGTTTAAAGGCTTGTTGCACGTGCTCAGTGCAATCGTGTTGCCTACGAAAGTGTGCTAGTTAGTTTTTTTTCTCTTTCTTTATTTTCTCCTTCTCTTTTTAAATAAAACAGTTCGCTCGAGACGATCGAAATTAAGTTTGGGGGAATTTGATTAGTCGAAAATATTGCATATTTTAGCCGGCAATTTCCTCATCATTTGCATTCATATAGAAGTGTTCGGCATTCATATTTCACATATTAGCAAAACAGTAGCAAAATATCAGATTACATGTGTTAGACCTTAAAACCGGCATTTCTAGGGAAATTGACTGCATTTCATGGCATCGCATCATCCCTATATTGCGCAACACTTGTTTTGAGATCTATGCAGGAAAACCCAGAAGCAAAGCCAAAAGAGCTGATCAAATATTACGCCAACTCAATGATTTCAGTTCTGGAATCAATCCAAAGGGACAAATAAAATTCAACATATCAGATAAAGCCCCAAATGACATCCCAAGACCACGCCAGAAATCCCAAGGCCCAAGCCCCACAAAGAGCCGCGGATCCGCGGTGGGTCCAAGGAGTTAGCTTCTCATTTTTGGTGCAAAACTTCTCTCTCTGTGGCTACAGCTCAAAATGACATGTCAAATTCCAGAAGACTCCAGAGACTTCTGCCAGATCAGCAAGCTTTGGAATCAACACTAAACTAGCCTTGTATTCTAGAAACTTCTCCCTAAACCCTAGCTTAAAACCTAAGCTAAGCCTAACTAACTACTTCTAGAAGTCTTTCAACAAACTTTTGGAAGGAACTTCTCAAAGGCTTAGGGTTTGGGTGATCTATAAATAAGACCCTAGGCTCACTTGTAAAAGGGACTTGATCTTTGACTAGTTCATTTTTAGTAGCCAATCTAGAGCCATTCACTCTCTTCATCTTCTTCCACAAGTCTAGTGAGAGGACTTGTGTGAAACCCTAACCCTAATTCCAATCAAAAGCCAAGATCCCGAGTACCCATCAAGCAAGAAGCCTTGCAACCTTTTATGAGCCGAGCCGATCTTCAACAGAGCAAGTGGTCCAAGCCAATCCGCGACTCACGGAGCCGAGCGACGCCAATTCAACAATTTAGTTCTTCCTCTTGTAGTTCTTGAGCGACCGTAATCAAATTGTTGATATAAATAAAAGGTGATATTCTTTTATCTTGTTTTCTTTAAATTCTCGCATCATGATATCTTTTCAATTCTTGAATACTTTCTGTGTGATGATGTTTGAGTAATACTCCGCTCGTCGAGGAGTCGAGATGATCAATAGAATGATGATGTAATATATCTTAAATCGATTCTTGAATCCTACGAGTTTTGTAAACCCTAGCAAGTTCAAGAATCGACGACCCAATTCGTTGCGATGCTTTCTTGATTGATATCGCTCGAGATTGGGGAGTTACGATCGTTTCTTGAAATTGCTAGAGGCTAGAATGTGAATGATATCTACGAAAGAACAAGGGTTAAACGATGAAACCCTAGTTTCATCAAGAAAGCCCTAACTCTCGTCGATGATCATCGATCTAGTATCAATCCTTCGAAGGACAAGAACACGAAATCTTGAGATTACATCACGTCTATAGATCTGATCAATTCCTACGAGCCTCATTTAGATTCCTGACATTTGGTTGGAAATATCATCGAAACACCGATTCTTGATTTATTTATCAGTTTCTTGATTCTTGATTAAACTCGTGACACCTGAATCAATCGATAAATTCTTGAATCGTGTTTTCTTGTCTTTTCGATTAACTTTTCCATTCAAACAAATTAAACATAGAAACGAATCGCACAATCCCTTTGGACGATCCGCACTCGCTTACGATCTACAATCGACACCGTAATTGATTGCGGTCAAATATAATTCTTTGGTTGTGATTCTATACATTTTCTTAAACCGACACACAAAGAATCGTTCAAATCAAATGGCGCCGTTGCTGGGGACTATTTGAATTGATACTTTTACTTTTTACACCCAATCGAAAAATTATAAATCAAATCAAATGGCGCCGTTGCCGAGGACTATTTGAATTGATACTTTTACTTTTTACACCCAATCGGAAAATTATAAATCAAATCAGTGAGCACATTTGGTAATCGGTTGGTTAGTACTTCAAGAAGTATTAACGGTCGCATGAAAAATGTGTAAGCAATTACATCTGAAATATTCACCGACTAAAAAAATAGTACTAAGGAAGATGGACAAGAGTTTAATAGCTTGAATTGAATCCTCTAAGTGTAGGGATGTTTTTTACACACACGTAGGGGTATATGATCGATGTTTGGAAGAAGGGTAGGGAGGAAGACTAAAGACGATATTTTATTGAGAGATGGTGTGATTTCTGATATTTTTTCATGACCATCAAGATAGGGCTCATGGCAACTAAAAAGCTAGTATAGTTTTAAACTCTTATTTTCAAGTTCTTTCTTTTATATGTTCATTATCTTTGTATGTAACTTTCATCTTCTTTCTTTTATTATGGGATTTTGTGGGTATAATCCGCTAAAAACCCTCAGGAGACAACACTCCTCCTACTAGGGACACCTCGAGGTTTAACGGCTTGTTGCACGTGCTCAGTGCAATCGTGTTGTCTCCGAAAGTGTGCCGGTTAGGTTTTTCTTTTTATTCTTTCTTTCTTTAATAATTAGTTTGCTCGGGACGATCAAAGTTAAGTTTGGAGGTATTTGATTAGTCTAAAATATTGCACATTTGCATGAACTTTTTCCTTACTATTTGTTAAGTATTAAAAGGTGTTTATTGTAATTATAGAACATATGAGGGTTTATGTGTAAAAAGTTTATTATCATATGTTTCTATATTATAATTAACATAATGAGGGAAAATACATGCATATAATATTTATATGAAATATTTGTATTTAAAATATGCATATCATATCAAATAATTCTAATCAATATTCTTAAAATATTGTATATCATACAAATGGTTAGGATAATATCTCAAAATAATAACAAATATTACTAACACTGTGACTTGAGATATTGTGCAGATATTAGCTCAGATCTGGAGATCAAAAGATTCGAGATATCGGAATCAAATCTGCCGAAATATTGAGGGAAAATATAAGATCTAGCAACGGCAGAGACTCAGAGTAAGATTTCTAAAATCCAGACATCGAAGAGATCTACAAATGTCAACACCAGAGACCACAAAAAATACCAAGACCTGATCTCACTATTCCACCGCGGTTAGGCGGCCAAATCCATATATTCGCGGCGGATCCACGGCAAGATTATGGACTTAGAATTTGGGATTTTTTGGGTGTGATCGTATCAGTATATCCTAACGGCTGGTAACTAGGGTTCCTAGTTTCTGTGACTATTTAAAAGATCGAGAGCTTCACATGAAAAATCATCAATCCGAAGTGATCAAGAGGTCCAAAGCGATCCACGCATCTAGATGATCATCAGCTAGTCATACCCTCCAACAAGAGAGCGAGAGCAAAACTAGGGTTATTTGTAATCTACTTTGTACAATGAGTTGTATGCAATAGTTGATTAATAAAGGTAGTCTTTTTATTAGTCTTTTCGCATTTACTTTTTACATTTAAATTCTGCATTTTATTTCTGCATCTTAATCATGTTTTTTCCTTCATCCTTTCTTTCTTCTCCAACCATGCATGAGTAATTCCTAGGTTGCTAGGGTTCGTAGGCTAGAGTAGATCAATGGATGATAAAATATTTTAATTTCTTTTAAACATTTTAAAGTCTATAAACTTTAGCAAAAGAAATTTTAACATCCTTATCAGGCGCGCTGTCAATTCATTGATAATCACGACCACGATTTAAGATTAGATTAACACTTATATTGTTAAGGGCTGAACATGAATAGAGATCAATGCAAGGACAAGGGTTAGAAGTGGGGAAATCCTAGTTTCTTCCAAAAACCCTAATCTACATTCAACGCTATCGATCTAGTTATAAACTATTAAAAGATAAAAGAAGTCATTTTTAATTATTCATCCATTTCAACCAAGTCCTATGAACCCTACAAGCCACTTCTTTATAAATCTTACATCTGTAGTATATCCATAACTACAACCAATCATCCTTCTTCAATCAACTCGTCTAAAGCAAGAAAAAGGTTCACGTTTCCCTGCGGATGACCCGTACTCATCGCGGCTAGCTACTAGCGACACCGTCTTGATTGCGATTACTTTACACGAACACTTTTTAAAACGGATCAATCACGCCTAGCGCCCACATGCCGGACGCGTGAGGCGCCGGCGCCCATGCGTCCTTAGGACATTACTCACCCCTCGTTTTCCATACACTCCACACTCGAAAAACATCCTCCGTTAGAAAAAAAATTCTAAGGGCGCTGCCCCGCATCCCGTAAGGGGGCTGCTAGCCCCTTGACCCCCAGCCCGCTATCCGGGTAGTGGGACCCCCATAAACTCTGCGAGTCTCCCGATATACCCAAAACCTCTTAAGACATGCATGCGCACACTGCACATTGAGTTCGCATGACTAGTTTTACCCGTCAATCGGAGGTTCTCTCGCTCCAAAAGCGAGGAGCAATTAACAGCAGCTTAGTCCACGGCTGCCGGAGATTCGGATCCCCACAATCAATAAACCCCAGCCTACCCTAGGCAGGGGGAATCCGTATACGCCTGACAAGCGCGATGCGTATTCACATCTTAATGGGGTGACGAAAAACACCCTACATCAACGGGCTCTATGACACCATGAAAAGGCAGAGGGCTCATTCAAAAGGGATGCCCGGGCGGCCTACGAAGCGGCGAATCTTACAGAAGGCAGGGCGGAAGAGGTTGTGGAGGAGTATAAGGCTTCCGATCAATTCTACATTGACCTTACCGACTCCGCGGCCGTCGGGTGGCACAACGCCTTTAACGTCGTCAAGGAAGCTACACCTGGGTTCAACGACCAGGAGGTTCATACAAGGTATCCCTTGCCGAGGAAGTGCCCCAGGGTGACGGCGCCGAGCTAGCAAGAGGAGGCGAGGTGGCGGGGGGAAGCACCGAGCCGGAGGTCGCCACCGAAGCTCCTAACGGAAGCGCTGAGCAAGGAGAAGCAGCAACTGAGAAGGCAGCTTGAGCTACCCCTGCTTTTGTTATTAAATTTTTGTAAGCCTCCGGGCATCTTATAAGGCTGGGGAGCCCATAATACCTTGTACATAATTCGGAACATCAATAAAGTATTTTTAGCCCGCCTATGCAATGTTTTTATTTTTGCAAGTGTAGATAGGCCGGCGTCCCGCGGACGCCAAGTATATATAGAGTCGAGTGTCGAGTATCGAGCGAGCGTGACATGCGAATGAGCGAACGCCAAGTATAGGTAGGCCGGGCGCCCCTACTTACCCCGGAGTTGAGGTAGCAGTCGAGCGTGACATACGAATGAGCGAACGCCAAGTATAGGTAGGCCAGGCGCCCCTCCTCACCCCAGAGTCGAGGTAGCAGTCGAGCACGACATACGAACGAGCGAAAGCCAAATATGGGTAGGTCGTTGCCCCTCCTCACCCTGGAGTCGAGGTAACGATCGAGTGCGACATACGAACGAGCTAACGCCAAATATAGGTAGGTGGCGCCCCTCCTCACCCGGGAGTCGAGGTGACGATCGAACGCGACATATGAACGAGCGAACACCAAGTATAGGTAGATCGGCGTCCCTGGACTCGACCTTGGATGAGCCGAATAGGAAACTACTCAGTTGCCTCGTGACGAGGGCTTTGGATCCGTAGATTGGCTGGGCAGGGAGCTGCCCTCAGCGAATGAGCCGAACAGGAAACTACTTGGCCGCCTCGTGACGAGGGCTTTGGATCCGCAGAGTAGTTGGGCAGGAAGCTGCCCTCAGCAGATGATTCGAGCAGGAAACTACTCGGTTGCCTCGTGACGAGGGCTTTGGATCTGCAGAGTAGCCGGGAAGGAAGCTGCCCTCAGCGGATGAGCCGAGCAGAAAACTACTCGGCCGCTTCGTGACGAGGGCTTTAGATCCGCAGAGTAGCCGGACAGGAAGCTGCCCTCAGCAGATGAGCCAAGCAGGAAACTACTCGGCCGCCTTGTGACGAGGGCTTTCGTATCTTGGCCTCCTTAATTCTTGGGATTTCTTGGGGATGTCGTTCAACCTTCCTTGACCCGCATGAGGGGAGTGGGCCAGTAATTAGACGCTGCATGGCCGCATTTTATCGGGAAGATACGATATTCCGTGATTCATGCTATGGCGTGAGAAGACCTCGGTCGTTGGAAGACTTTTATTGAGACTATAAATATCGAAGGTGTGGCCTCTCTTCAGGCATCCACGTTGATTTCCTTCTAACCGTTTCGTCTCTTCCTGATGACGGGCCGTGCATACACCATCCGAGAGATCGTATCTCGAGACGACGTGTATTTCTATAGTATCGATCGTTCCGAGGCGATGTATGAGGCCGTGATAGGTCGTCTAGAGGGCCATTGTGGGCATCTACTTCCTCGTCGATCCCCTTCCCTGCAGGTGCTAATCTATGCGATATGGAGGTCTTCCCCGGGTCTTTACAAGGCCCTGTCCCCGTAAGCAATGGATGAGGCATTTGACAAGATGCAAACGGCCCACAAGTTGGGTCTGATCTCGAAGAGCAGGCGGGATCACTCAATAGATATTCTTCTCGAATGTTTTCAGCAGAGGTTGGTCGTGGTGTCGTGTTCGGTGGCGGGAACCCGGCGAATCCACAGCTTCTAGGGTCTATGGGTACCGACAGAGGGAGCGGGCGGAGGCCGCTTGGGCTTGGCTAGAGGAACTCTCCTCCGAGTATCATCGTCAATGTTTTCTTAACCCACTTCCCCCTTTGTTGTAATAGTTTAGGGATTATGTGCTTTTCTTTTGCTCTGTAAGGCCGAGGAGCCGAGAATACCTCTGAATAAATTCTTAATAAATTTTCTTTGGCTTAAAGATCTCTCATTGCTCGTGATTAGGGAACATCGAACCTCATTGCTCGTGGGCGCCTCGGAGAAGAGTTAGACTCAGGTCGGCTGCTCTTTGAGCGTGCATAGGCACTTGTCCGGGGAAAGCCCATGGCTGGATGCTACAAAGTTCGTGTTTTATCGGGCGGGGGAGTGCCTATTTTGAGTGAGTGCGGTGGGTAGGGACTACCCGCCGGTCCTAGGGCGGAGCAGGAATCTACTCGCATGAGAACATAGCTTAGAAATTTTAGTCGTCACAAAAAGGAATTTTATTATTTAAAAGGGTATGGGTTGTACAGTTTAAGCTTTTCGGCGTTATATGGCCGAGGAAAATCACACCCCCAGAGTCTTGGAGATAGTAGGCTCCGCCAGGTAATGTCTCCGTCACGAGGAATGGCCCATCCCACTTCAGGAAGAACTTAGTTTCCCTTGGTCCACGAATTCGTTTCGCCGTAATACCAAGTCTTCTGTCTTGAAGGCTCAATATTTAACCCGGGCGTTGTAGTAGCGGATGGTCCGCTGCTGATAAGCGGCCATCTTGATTTGTGCCCGGTCTCTTTTTTTCCAATAGGATGTCTAGGTTGCTTCGTAGCGCCAGAGTGTTAACCTCGTCGTTGAAGTGCTCGACTCGATAACTGGGCAATCCAATTTCCGCGGGGACCATTGCCTCGGTGCCGCAACAGAGGCTAAATGGGGTTTCCCTGTAGGTGTTTTTCTTGACATCCGCAATGCCCACAGTACCCGAGGCTGTTCCTCGACCCAGCTTCCCTGTCATCCCTTCAGGCGAGCTCTGAGCCCACGAATGACGCATCGGTTCGCTATTTCGGCTTGCCCGTTGCGTTGGGGATGAGAGACCGCGGAGAACTTCATCAATATGTGATAGTCGTTGCAAAATTCTCTGACTTTGTCATTTTCGAAGTTGGTTCCATGGTCGGTGACGATATACCAAGGGATTCAGAATCGGGAGATTATATTATTTTGCAGGAATTTTATCGTAGAGGTGGTGTCCGGTTTTCTGATTAGCGTGGCTTCTGTAAAGACTCTGAAATCTTAGTACGGAAATTCTTCTGTTAAAAATATAGAAAGGAGTTTAGAAGCCAGAGTACAAGTTAAAAGTAAATTTTGTTTAGGAACAGCAAGAAACAACTTGTAACTCACTGGTAAAGCCCCTGCACGGCTGTGACGTAGCCCCTGTGTTCGAACCCCATCAAACACATTACTTTTTTCTGATTTTTCTTTTAAACATTTTGGAAGCCCAAAAATTTACACGTGCAATACACACAAAAATGAAAAGACGGAGAAAACAAACATGTGCACAATGTTTTATTTACTGGCGTGAACACGTGGCTCAAATCCACCGGCTCCCTTCCACCATCCGACCGGCGAGATCTTCTCCTGGGCCGGCGCCGACGGTCCGACCGTGGGAAATAAGCCCCGGGCTTTGCACACAAGTCCTTTGGCCTACTCCTAACTCCCCTGCATTATTTGATTGCTCTGCAATCAAACAGAGACCTTTCAATTCCCCATTTATCCTCATTTTAATGTATTTTAATTCAACTTTTTAATACCAAAACCCTAATTCCACACTATAAATACTACCCCATGCTCTAGCCCTTCATCATTCCGAAAATTCTCAAATTTTTCTAAGTAAAAGAGGAGTTATCCAACGATCAACTTCCGGGAAAGAATCGAAGCAATTCTGGCGATCCCGCGACACCACGATGACAACAATCTCTTCTTCTACCTCTTCTTAATATAACCAAGTGGTAAGTCCCTCTCAATCCCGCTTCTTCTCCTTGAAACATTTCTTTTCAAAACATATGTCGGAAATAGAGTTAATACCGACATCTTCTTCTAAACCTCTAAAATTCCACTTATTCTTATATATTCTTCATTCATATTCCTACATCATACTTGTTAACATAAAACCAATGTTTAGAACCAAATTTTAATCAAAAATATCATGTAAGTTAACTTTTACATTAAAATACCATGAACTTTATATACGTCAACTTTTATTCCTTTGTTTTTAGAAAACGCCACGGGGTAATGACCTAACCCTTACATACACACATGATTCTATAGCACGATGTACCTTGAATATATTTTTGTTACCATATTACATCAAAATACCATGTACTATACAAAACGGCTTTCTTTTAGATTGTATTTAAAATTGCTTTGCATTTGTGCCTCTACAACTATTTTTAGGGGATCCGCAATTGGATGGTGTGGATTATCGCACATCCTTGGGCTAGTAGAGCGAGATGCAGATCTCCTCACGGAGCATTCGGTCTCGAAAGGTTTTTAATACGATTTTAAAGAAAAACGCATTTTTCTACTTTAATAAAAATTTAATTTTTATAATTATATAAATATTATTAAAACACATATTTTCAAGATATAATAAAATTATATTTTTTCTAAACATAGAAAATGACAAGTTTCACCAAAGTACTATCAAGTTACCCAAAAGACGAGTTTTACAGTAAAATACCATGAACTATTCAAGCTAGGGTAATTATCACTAAAATACATCAAATCTCTAAAATTCACATTCATGGAAACCCTAAATAATATAACTAATTTCTCAAGGTTATTTTGAAACTATATATTAAAAATATTTTTCATAAAACCCTCTCGAGCTATATAAAACACTGTTAAGGACTTTAGTAAATATAGCTTTCAGCGGGATCAATTCTCTTGATCCTCAGGGAGCCGGAGAAAGTGAGTGCTTGCCTATTTAAGGTAGAAAAACTTAACGGTGTTATCAATGGTAATTGTCTTGGAAAAAGACACAAATCCTACCGTCCATGTGCAGCAGTTACCAATAACTTCCGAACCTAATTCAGGATCTAAATCAGTTTATAAGTGTCTGACTCAAGCCTGAATTTAACTCAAGTCTGAATCCAAACTCAAAACCTGAATCTAAAACCAAACACGAATACTTGATCGTGAATACTTGAATTCAAACATCAAAAGCAAACAGGTATACTTGACCCTTGATTATGAATCGGAACACTTGAACTTGACTAAAGTGAAACATGAATATTTGAACACTGTGACTTGACTCGAACCATGAATACAACTTGACATGAATACTTGAATACTTGATATGAATACTTGATATAGACATGAACTCAATCTTGCAACTTGATGTATTTATGGATTCGAGAAAGACTGGTAATTTTAACTATAACTTAGCGTACACGGGGTGTTGGGGTAGTTCATGCATGAATCCAATGAAATCTCAAGAGTCCCACTAGATCATAAATCCATATCTACTAACACAAGCAAGCTATCATGAGGGCACGTGTTTCCTTGCTCCTGGATTACAGCCTGTTGAGTTTGAAATACTTCAACACTAGGTTGAAGTCCCGTTACTAACACTTGATTCGGGCCCGTGGTTCCTTTCCCCTAGATTACAGCCTGTTGGGTTCGAGAACACTTTTGAAATTGGTTGACATTCACCCTCGAACTTACGTTAAATTAGTGTACTCAAGTAGAGACTGTTAAAACACTTACATTCACTGCATGTTCACCATACCAATACTACACGGCCATGCTCTAATTGTTTGCCATGCTCATGGTATACTGTCATGTGTAGGGTTCCTAGGCATACCCATGATGTTCCACAACAGATCAAACATGCCAAAATCAAATTTTTCATGTGCCTAAGAATCCTATGCAAGATCGTTAACTAGAGGATAGGCGATAAAGATTGCAAGTTAACAACTTTAACTAAAAAGAAAGTGACTACAACCTTTGTAGATCTGGTCCTCCACTTCCTTAGCTCCGTGATGATGTCCCTCCGCTGCGATCATCGGATCCCGGACTCTAGCGATGGTTTCGTCGAAGAAATGATCGGGCTAGGTCGTCGACTTCGATGCCGAAGATGATCTACGTCGAGGCAACTCAAGATCAAGCTCCAACTTCACCAAGTCATGAAACTTGTGAAGAAAACACCCCATACTACATGGTAAGTGGTAGAGGATAAAGAAATAGGAAGTGGGTTCACTTTGGATTTTGATTTCTCACTTGGAATCATCACTTGATCATTTTCAAGCAAATGTTTTCTTTTTCTCTCTTGAAGAAGAAGGAAAAAAGAATATGAATTAAAATAAAATCAAGTGATGGTTATCATTATGCAACCATGGTAAAGTGTAGAGAATAAACTAGGGTTAGGTGAATGGTTAGGTTAAGCAAAAGAAACAAAAATGGTCAAAGCTTCTTGAAGCTTCAAGGAAAAAACAAAAGAAGCAACCATTTCTTTTCTTGCTAAAATGAATAAATAAATAAAATAAATAATCAAGAAAAGATAACAAAACCCTAACCATTCACTTAAACATGGTTTAAAGTAAACAGAAACCCAAGTTTGCATGTATCATCAAACATGATACAAACTAGTGCACAAAACTATATCATATATACAATGTGCACATCAAGTGAGAAAATCCATCTTAAGTGAACAAATACTAGTTAATGCAAAGTAATATATCAAATATATATAATTATACATTAAATCATTAAATCAACACTTGATTTAACGATCCGGTCATATCGCATATGACCGACTAATATCCAATGTATCGACTTATCGAATCAATACTTGATTCGATAACTAGGTTATATCGCATACAACCAATCGATACATTCATCGCGAGAATAGAATACAGTATCACATACACGCATTATTCTCGGTCCCGCACATATCTCATATGCGCTCCCATTTCATTTCGCTTGAGCCAGGAAACCTCTGTGTAGAACTCTAAAGACTCGTCAATACGCCGGCAGCAGATGATGATCATATCAAACACCCACAAGCCGCAAGCGGTCTGCTAAACGTAACGGCCACCCGGGTATTGAGCGATCAGAAGATCGACGAGCAAGCCCGCTCACACTCCTGTGAATCCAACCAGTAACACTTACCGTACAGTCCGGTCTGTTCGTCTGATATGTCGCATATCTCGCCTAGGGGTGGTAAACGTCAGACCCCAGTAGCTTGATAAGTCATGCCGGCGTATGGTCCATAACATTCATGAAACTACTGATAACTTTTACCAGTATATCACAGCAACACTGGCCAGGGATTTCCAGTTATGGCCAGTCGAGCATAGCGCAACATCAACCCCCAATACCGGGAGAGACGAATCCCCTCCTATCGCTCATTGCCTCCATGTGAATCGGGACTGTACCCAAAAACCACCTGTTTGCACGACTCAGTAGAGCCGTGGTAGGGTGGAAATCAAAGCACAGTGGGAAACACATAAGACTCTATGACGATCTCGGGTCAACAGACTAAGCTGTACCAGTGTCACCAGAGAACTGCCATCTGACGTGAGGTATAATACCATCTGGGAGTTCTTGGCGAGTCCATTCAGTGTACCTAGTCTCCACTGAGCACCCGCATACCATCTCTGATGTCAAACACCAATGGATATGGGATCATCCATCGCCCATCACATGGGTCGAGAAGATATACGCTAGTCTACTCTGGAATATCGATGCCCCGTCTCGATATTCCCACGACTAGGAACATTAAAGGATATACTCATGGACTACCCAGGCCCCACTAGTATGATCTATATCATAGTCCTGGAAATCGAGTACATATCCTAAGGGCTTTATCAACATGTAACAGAGAGACAGAAAGTATACATGTTAAGATAAAGAGCAACCAGATAGCGTACTATCATGTCGAGTAAGAAAGTCCTACCTATATATGTCCCAGCATCCACTACAATATACATCCAATGTACAGTAATGGCCTCTAGGGCATACATATAACTAACATCATGCTCACCTACTTGTCATATATACTACCATAATTGTCTACATATATTACGATAGAACTGCATGCTAAATAAAATTGCCGTGTTTACATAAAATGACATTCTGAGACACCATACCCCGTAATCAATTGTTCATGATATATACTTTCTTTATCATTATATTTTATATTTCACTTCATATCTTGGGGACTTATCGAGCAAAAGTTCGCTGACGGGCATTCCACCTATCTTTGTTTTCTTAGAATGTTCATCAGATACTGTGGAGATTGAGAAGTTAGACATCTCAGAGGAGGAGCATGATCAGATAGCAATTCAGGCCTAGACCAGTTGTTTTCTTCTCAGTTTATGTATGCCATTGTTTAGGCATTTCCATTCTTGTATTTCTTTCAGTTGAAATCATGTATTGTAAATGAATCAAGCTGAATGTATATAAAGTTGTTGAAGTTTTAATCTCATGTTATTTTTCTTATCATTTTATATTGCTTCTTTTATGCTTAGCGTATTTATTCCGGGAAATGGCCTTCTCGAAATAAATACGTCGCGGGCCTCGTCACGTATCTGCTTCCGTCTACTGAGAAGCGGGGCGTGACGGGTTTTGTTGGTGGCCCTTGCAGGTCAATTCTGCATGAAATCATAAGCAATATATAAAAAGAAATATAAGATTCAATAACTTTACATTCCTTGCAATTTAATTTCCGTTGGATATATCCTAATCTTTCTTCTCTATCTAAGGTGATGGATTCTCCCAGCAACCCTAGCACCAACGATGGAAGTACACCACCGCCACCTATTCTTACCGTTCTACCACCTCCACATACCCTAACCGCTCCACTCACAGAACAGATGATACTTCTAGAGGCTATCAAAAGTCTACTTGAGGGTCAGCAGGCTCAAAGCACGATTTTACAGGAGCAGACTGCTCTCCTTCAACAGAGTTTCACTCGCTCTGAAGCATAAGCACCGAGAGTGAAGCAATTTCGAGCGTTACACCCGAAGAACTTCTCAGGGAAAGAGAAATCACTTGAAGCCGAGGAATGGATACAGAGTATTGAAGATGACCTAGCCGCAGCCCAAGTTCCACAAGTGGCTTGGGTCAGAATAGCAAAACTCCAGCTTACTGACAATGCCAGAATCTGGTGGAAGGCCAAGGAGAGCCGCCTTGAGCAGCCAATCGAGTGGAAGAATTTTCACGATCTCTTTAATGCCAAGTATTTTTCAGAAACCGCGCACTTCGAGATGGAACAGAAATTCATTCACCTGCAACAAGGATCTATGTGGGATAAGTCAATGGAAGAGTACGATGCTGAATTCACCATGCTCAGCAGATTCGCCGCCCATCTAATTCTTACTGCAGAAATCAGAGCCAGGTGCTTCCAGCAAGGATTAGACCTAGAGATCCAGGCTGCCCTAGCAACGGGAGAATACTTGACACATGAAGCAGTTTTGAACTCAGCTCGTCGCTATGAAGCTGTCATTGAGAAAAAAGGAAGGCCACAGTTGGTCGGTATGAAACATTTCGCCCATCAGATTACTGGAGGAGCCTCTCCTAGGCTAGCTCTCTCAGCGCCGGCTATGCGGTCAGGAGGATCATTTTCCGAGACCGAACTAAACTTCTGCATCTATTGTAAGAGGACCGGACACCAAGTCACAGATTGCCGTCGAGCGAATGGTCTTTGTCTGATATGTGGATCATCCTCACAGACTATAGGCACTTGCCCACACAACAGAACTGGCCCAATTCCCGTAGCTAGACCAGCTATCCAAGCTCCACCTACTCGTTTATCTCTTCCTGCACCACCTCCACGTGGACCATCTTTACTTCATCAGCCATCGATGTATCAGCATGCACAGAGAAATGTGCAGAGACATCAGGCTTTCACCTTGGCGGCCGTGGAAGCCGAAGCTATGGGTCAAGGTAACCCTCGTAAATCCCCTCCCAGCTTTTTCAGCTTTTCAAATTCTTGCATCCTTTCGTCCTTTCAAACATTTTCATGCACTTCCGGTAAAATATCAGTAGTTCTTTTACCACCGCTGTAATCTAAGTTTTCTTGAATCTGTTACAACTTCCTTATATAAAATTTGAGGATGAAATTTTTATAAGGAGGGTAGAATGTAAAGATTCTGAAATCTTAGTACGGAAATTCTTTTGTTAAAAATACAGAAAGAAGTTTACAAGCCTTAGTACAAGTTAAAAGTAAATTTTGTTTAGAAACAACAAGAAACAACTTGTAACTCACTGGTAAAGCCCCTGCACTGCTGTGACGTAGCCCCTATGTTCGAACCCCATCAAACACATTATTTTTTTCTAATTTTTCATTAAAATTTTTTGGAAGCCCAAAAGTTTACACGTGCAATACACAAAAAATGAAAAGACGGAGAAAACAAACATGTGCACAATGTTGTATTTACTGGCGTGAACACGTGGCTCAAATCCACCAGCTCCCTTCCACCATTCGACTGGCGAGATCTTCTCCTGCGCCGGCGCCGACGGTCCGACCGTGGGCAATAAGCCCCGGGCTTTGCACATAAGTCCTTTGTCCTACTCCTAACTCCCATGCACTTTTTGATTGCTCTGCAATCAAACAAAGACCTTTCAATTCCCTATTTATCCTCATTTTAATGCATTTTAATTCATCTTTTTAATTCCAAAACCCTAATTACACACTATAAATACTACCACATGCCCTAGCCCTTCATCATTCCGAAAATTCTAGCCAAAATTCTCAAAATTTTCTAAGTAGAAGAGGAGTTATCTAACGGTCAACTTCCGGGAAAGAATCGAAGCAATTCCGGCGATCCCACGACACCACGACGACAACAATCTCTTCTCCTACCTCTTCTTAATATAACCAAACGGTAAGCCCCTCTCAATCCCCCTTCTTCTCCTTGAAACATTTCTTTTCAAAACATATGTCGGAAGTGGAGTTAATACCGACATCTTCTTCTAAACCTCTAAAATATAACTTTTTCTTATATTTTCTTCATTCATATTCCTACATCATGCTTGTTAACATAAAACCAATGTTTAGAACCAACTTTTAATCAAAAATATCATGTAAGTTAACTTTAATTTAACTTTTACATTAAAATACCATGAACTTTATATACGTCAACTTTTATTTCTTTGTTTTTAGAAAACGTCACGGGGTAATGACATACCCCTCACATACACACATGATTCTATAGCACGATGTACCTTCAATATATTTTTGTTACCATATTACATCAAAATACCATGTACTATATAAAACGGTTTTCTTTTAGATTGTATTTAAAATCGCTTTGCGATTATGCCTCTACAACCCTTTTTAGGGGACCCGCAATTGGATGGTATGGATTATCGCACATTCTTGGGCTAGTAGAGCGAGATGCAGATCTCCTCACGGAGCATTCGGTTTCGAAAGGTTTTTAATATGGTTTTAAAGAAAAACGCATTTTTCTACTTTAATAAAAATTTAATTTTTATAATTATATAAATATTATTAAAACACATATTTTCAAGATATAATAAAATTATATTTTTTCTAAACATAGAAAAATGACAAGTTTCACCAAAGTACCATCAAGTTACCCAAAAGACGAGTTTTACAGTAAAATACCATGAACTATTCAAATTAAGGTAATTATCACTAAAATACCTCAAATCTCTAAAATTCACATTCATGGAAACCCTAAACAATATAACTAATTTCTCGAGATTATTTTGAAACTATATGTTAAAAATATTTTTTATAAAACCCTCTCGAGCTATATAAAACACTGTTAAGGACTTTAGTAAATATAGCTTTAAGTGGGATCAATTCTCTTGAGTCTCAGGGATCCGAAGAAAGTGAGTGCTTGCCTATTTAAGGTAAAAAAAAAACTTAATGGTGTTATCAATGGTAATTGTCTTGGAAAAAGACACAAATTCTGTCGTCCATGTGCAACAGTTACCGAGAACTCCCGAACCTAATTCAGGATCTAAATCAGTTTATAAGTGTCTGACTCAAGTCTGAATTTAACTCAAGTCTGAATCCAAACTCAAAACATGAATCTAAAACCAAACACGAATACTTGATCGTGAATACTTGAATTCAAACATCAAAAGCAAACATGTATACTTGACCCTTGATCATGAATCGGAACACTTGAACTTGACTAAAGTGAAACATGAATATTTGAACACTATGACTTGACTCGAACCATGAATACAATTTGACATGAATATATGAATACTTGATATAGACATGAACTCAATCTTGCAACTCGATATATTCATGGATTCGAGCAAGCTTGGTAATTTTAACTGTAACTTATCGTACATGGGGTGTTGGGGTAGTTCATGCGTGAATCCAATGAAATCTCAGAAGTCCCACTAGATCATGAATCCATGTCTACTTGAAGGGTTCCTTATGACGACAGCAAGGTTCAGGGGGCATCGTGCATGCCGTTTTAAATTTTTTGCCGTTACAAAGAACCCTACGCTAGAATCGTTAACTAGAGATTTAGACCGAACAAGATGCAAACAACTTTTGCATCTAAGAGAATAAGAATACAACCTTTGTAGACGGTCCTTCTCTTCAATATGCTCCGTGTAGTAGTCCCGCGACTCCACAAGGTTTCTCTTGAGACTTTGAACAAGCTTCCTTCGTAGCCTTCGTACCAAAGATGATCCACCTCAAAGCTTCTACTAATTAAAGCTACCACTACACTAAACCCTTTAGTGTATGAAACACACCACACTAATTTGCTAAAATGGTGTGAGATGATGAAGTAGGAGATGTAAAGAGCTCACTTATTTGTGCTTAAGTTTCATGATTCACATCACATGTAAGGGTTGAAGCTTGAGGAAAAGCAAGAGGAGGAAGAAGAAGCATGAGAGCAAGCATGAGAGAAAATGGCTAAGTCTTTTGGAATGAACAAGAATGAATGATAATTCTTGACCCCTCACTCATTCAAGCATGGAATTATGCAATATTAAATTGCAACCATGCTTGAATAGTGAGTCAAGAATGAATAAACAATATAAAACACCATGCTTGCAACCATGCTTCAACTTTACACCTCATTTCTATTTTCACAAAATAGAAAAGAAAATGTCATGCTTCATTTTAATATATATATATATATATATATATATATATATATATCTATATATATATCATATATATTAATATATATTTAATGAAGATTAATTAGTGAGCTAATGATATTAGTTAATATGTAATTATATCACATATAATTTATATCATATTATTAAATCAACATTTGATCTAATAATCCGGTTATATCATATACGACTGACTAATATCATTTATCTGTATATCACATTATCGAATCAACACTTGATTCGACAATTTGGTTATATCACATATAACCGCACCGAAAACAGATGACTGCCAGATTACAATACGGTATCACATACTCGTATTTAATCGGGCCCACACACATATCACATATGTGTCCTACTTCATTTCGCTTGAATCAGGGAACTTCTGTGTGGGACTCTAAAGACTCGTCAATACGCCGGCGGTAGGTGATGATCATATCAGTCACCTACAAGCCGTCAGCGGTACTAGCTGGACGTAACGGCTACCCGGGTATTGAGCGATATGAAGATCAATAAGCAAGCCTGTGCACAGTCTCCATGAAGCCTATCAGTAACACTACCGTACAGTCCGGTCTCTTCATCTGATATGTCGCATATCATGTCTAGGGGTGGAAATCGTCAGACCCCAGTAACGTGATAAGTCCAGACACATCCTGAGGCGATATCATGTGATCCGGGAGATAGTTGATCCCCGCGAGATCGAGATTAAGATAGTAGACATAAAGAACAACGCTGCGGATCCATTCACCAAGGCCCTCCCTCAGCCGCAGCATGAGCGACTTTTTGAGATGTTGGGTATGAGATACGCCAATAACTGGCCTTAGTGCAAGTGGGAGATTGTTGGATATATGTATGCCATAGAGGCCATTATGAGATATTGTATGTACTGATGTATATAAATATATATATATTCAGAGGACAGTCTTGCTCGACATGATAGTATGTTATCTGGTTTCACTTTATCATATGTTCACTTGATCATGTTTATATTCATTTGGTACATGTTGATAAAGCCCTAAGGATGTTGGCTTAACTACTGGGATTATGATGCGGATCATACTAGTGGGATATCTGTAGTTTATAAGCATATCCTTGAAATGTTCCTAGTCGTAGGTATATCGAGACAGGGTATCGATATTCCAGTGTAGACTAGCGTATACCATTCTTGTTCCATATGATGGGCGATGGATGATCCCATATCTGTCTGGTGTGTTGACACCAAAGATAGTATACGGGTGCTCAGTGAGACTGGGTACACTGAACGGACTCACTGAGAACCCCTATGTGGTATTATATCATACGTCGGATAGCAGTTCTCAGGTGACACTGGTACAGATTAGTCTGTAGACCCGAGATCGTCATAGAGTCTTGTATGTCCTCCCACTGTACTTTGATCTCCACCCTACTACGGCTCTACTGAGTCATACAAACAGGCGGATTTTGGGTATAGTCCCGAGGCATATGGAGGCAGTGAGCGATAGGAAAGGTTTCGTCTCTCCCGGTATTGGGGGTTAATGCTGTGCTGTGCATGATTGGCTATAACAGGAAGTCCCTGGCCATGGCTGCTGAGATATTACTGATAAGTGTTATCAGTAAATTTCTCGATCTGTTATAGACCATATACCGGCATGACTTATTGAGTTATTAGGGTCGACGATTCCATCCCTAGACTCAATATGCAGCATATCTGACGAAGAGACCGGACTGTACGGTAAGTGTTGTCAGTTGGATTGACAGGAGTTTTGACAGATTCGCTTGTTCTTCTTCTGATCGCTCAATACCCGGATGGCCGTTACGTTTAGCTGACCGCTTGCGGCTTGTAGGTGTTTGATATGATCGTCACCTACTTCTGGCGTATTGACGAGTCTTAGAGTCCCACATAGAAGTTTCTTGGCTCAGACGAAACGAAGTGGTGCGCATATGAGATATGTGCGGAAGCTCGATTAAATACAAGTATATGATACTGTATTTTAATCGGGCGTTTTATATTAGTCGGGTCGTATGAGATATGACCGGTTTATTAAATCAAGTGTTGATTTAATATTGACTTTTATCTCATTTATTTAAACCCTTTTCTTTTGATGGATGCATGCATGTATATGTACATGATGATGTGCATACACATATACATACATGCATTTGTATCATGGTTGATGATACAACTTAGATGGCAATATAAGAATCACATGGTTCATAATTTGATATATGGATTTTTTTGAATTAAGTTAAAGATAAAGGAAAATAGATAATGACTCATTTCTTTTTTACTGACTCGTTTCTTCTACACTTTTCCATGGTTGACTTTGACTTAACCATGGTTTATTTTCCTTTGCCTTTTAACTCATGAGAAAATATCTAGATATTATTTTTAACTATGGTTTCTATTATGATATTTATCTCTCTCTCTCATTTTCTTTTTGCATTATTCATCCAAAAGAAAAAATATCAAGCCATCTTCTTCTTCCTCTCTCTAGCTCTCTCTTGAGTTCTAAATTGAGTTAGATAAATAAAAAGAAAGGATATTAAGTGAGATTACCAACCATTTCATCATCCTACACAACCCTTGCTACTTTGTGTAGGGTATTTTGCTTCAAGGATTTCAAAGTTCAAGTGAAGCAACAAGCTTTGAGCAAAGGACTTCGGGTGGATCGTCGTAGACTTGGAGGTGATCTAGCGAGCCATTCCAAACCAAAGGAGATCCAAGGAGTCACCCTAGGAGGTCTACAAAGATTGTAGTCTCTCCACTTAGTGTAAATTATTAAAAAGATGTGATACTTTTAATTGTTACTTCATAATTCTAGTTCGATTCCTAGTTTAGTTTACTTAGCACCTCATAAATTTAAAGTTATGGCATGTATGATGCTTTCAAACCCTAAACGAGGTGTCAAGGAAACCCTACAGTGGTATCAGAGCCAAGCTAGAGCTTTGGAGTAACCTAGACGACGTTAAAAACCTCGAACGAACGAAACATGACGCCCGGGGGGTGCTCTCTGGAAATTTTTCAAAAACGTGGATTTTTTCACATTAAAAATACTTTAAAAATTCAGCAGGGTATTTTATGGGACCACAAGAAGTACGACGCCTTAACTCATCCGTACGACTGTGGAACCGCGGCCATAGTGGCCTTTCTGCGGCGGTTCCGCGGCGCAGTAGGTGGGTCATGGGCCGTATCTTCTTGTGCAGACCCGTATGTATTTTGTGCAGTTACTGGTATTTTTTAAAACTGCTCAGGTGTTAAGATTTCTGAGAAGTCTGTGGGTGTTTAATCGTTCGATCGAATATTTTAACTGCGCCTAGTTTATTAGTATGTGATACAATAATTGGAATCTACAAATTTGTTTATTGCGTGTAAATATAGTAGTTCGGTCTCGGGAATAAACGGAAATCTTGTTGAATTATCCGGTTTGTTTTGAAAAGGTATTTTCTTGGATGAGACCCAAATGCGAGCTTTACATTCTTAGACATAAAATCTTGTATATGTGATATTCCGAGTTTGTGTTGTCTAAAGGCAGTTACGATTCCAATTGTTGTAGTTTTTCATTTTATTTCTCTGTGACCGTAAGTATAGTATGTAGTTGTATTGCCGGTTTTCGTTGCTATACATCAACGACGATCGGTGTATGCATACTTACTTACGTTGATGATATTTGATATTATGTGTCGATGAGATTTGATGTGCAGGATTGTCGTAAATGAATAGCCGGGGGTTTTATGTGAGATGAGAGTTTTCTTTTCATTCATGTAAAATTAAATTGTATGTAATATTCTTTTATTTGGGGCACTTCCGGGATGAGGTTGATGTCACCAGTGTTGTATATTATTTACTTTTCCGCATTAGGATAGACCCAAGGAGGAGGGCACAAGTGACCGGATTCTAGGGTTCAGTGGGAGGCCATCTCGAGGAGTTGAGACCGGGTCTCCTAAACTCCAGAAATTGTAGGGTCACTTTCCGCTCTCGTAGGGGTCTAGGGGTGTGGGCTTGGCTATTCATCGCGACCGTGGAATCCGTATTTTTATTGCTGGTTAAATACAAAATACGAACCTCCTAGATATCTTATATCATATGTGCTTCTGTTGCTTTTATTATCTGATGTGATCATTTAATATATATCTGAAACGAATGCGATATTATATATATGATATATAATAGACGTTACTTATGTTTTGCACCCGCGCTAGCCCCGTCCTGGTATGTCGTTAGTTAAGTAACCTAACGGTGCATATCAGGACACTGTGGCGAATGCGAGTGGCATAAGTGTACGTTATATTTTCGTTTCTTTCTCTAATGGCTTAGGTTTTAAATGATGGGACTGCATTAATGAGATTAATGTAAAGATAAATGAACCTAAAAAGATATTGTAGAATCGGATTTGAAACACACTCGGCCTTTTATGAAAAAGCAAGTTTCAAAATGCGGAGCTTAAGCCACTCCTTTTAAACCCATTGGATTCTACAACGATATCAAGTTCGAAGCGTTAAAAGTTTTCTTAAAAACTATCTGCAGCCCTCCGTCATTTTAGGAAGTAGAGTACTTAGTATTCGTGCTGCGTATTTTAACTTTAGTTAAGGCGTAGTGTACGGTAGCTGAGTAATGTCTTCCTACACTGCATATGATGCAGATTAGTTAGGACATTCATATGATTATGTTGACTTTAGTTAAGGGTCATATGGGTGGGTCTAGTTAATCACGAAATGACGGGAAGAACTTGATTAGTACTTATGATATGTTGACTATAGTTAAGATCATGAGTACTAGGGGTAAAAATAATATCGAGAATTTCAAGAGTTGAAATTTACAATGAGATTGTATACCTTCTATATGATAGTAGGATCCCGATCCCACTGCGAGCAAAAGTTGCTCCCGGGAGAATTTTGCACTTTACAATTAGCTAACTCAGTAGGTGTCAAGAAAGGTGTCAAACGGGGCTACGCCTCTGGAAAGACGAGGTTTATTTTAATTAAGTCCGTGCGAAAGCACGGGGAACCTCCCTCAAGTACCGGCACCGGCCTGGCTGAACGGTTAGCGAAGTTGTAGAATGTAATTAATCCCGGCTAGTTTTCTTTCTAAAAGGTTTTAAAGAAAATTTAATAAAAACAGTGGGAGACATCCATTAGACAAGATGATAACCAATCTAATCTTTGCAAGAGCTTTTCGCTGAGTGTATTCTTTTCTCTCTCTTAACAGCAGATTCAAATGTCAGGACTTAAACTTCTATTAGATAAAAATAAGCTGAATGGGACCAATTATAAAGATTGGCTAAGGAATCTAAACATTGCCTTGACTTATGATAAAGTATCATATGTCCTCACGGCTCCAACCATGCCCACCCTAGGTCCTAAACCTTCAATTGCGGATAAGGAAATCCGCAAGACATGGGACGCTGACTGTGCCACAGCTAAATGCCTCGCGCTAGCATCGATGGATAACACACATCAGAAGCAGCACGAGAATATGGACGTTAAATCCATATTCCTCCATACAAAAGAGTTGTATGGAGAGCAATCTCACGTATTACGATACGAAGCATCTAGAAAACTGTTTCAGATGTGAATGGCCACTGGTACAGCAGTAGGAGACCATGTTCTGAAAATGATAGCTCTCATAGAAGAGCTTGAGGGCCTTGGATGGACAATGGACAATGAACAATATACAGATATTATTCTGCAGTCTCTCCCCCCACCTTTGCTCAGTTCATAGTTAACTTCAACATGCACAATATGGAGAAGGAACTACCTGAACTCTTTAATATGTTAAGGAGTGCAGAGAGCACGCTGAAATCAGTAAAAACTCTCGTTTCGTATGTTGGGCTATCATCCTCCTCTCGCCCAAAGGCTAAGGCCAAGGGAAAGATGAAGAAGAAACCCACCAAACCTAAGGGTGGAGTCAAAAAGGTTAAGGGGAAAGACAAGTCCAAGGTTAGGGAATCGGGGAAAGGAGAATGTTTCCACTGCAAAAAGACGGGACACTGGAAGCGGAACTGTACTGAGTACCTTGAACTCAAGAAGAAGCATGGTGATGCTTCAGCTTCAGGTGTGTTCGTAGTTGAGAACTGTTTTTCTATTAACTCTGCTTCCTGAGTATTAAATACTGGTTCAGGTTCTCATATTTGCAATTCTGTGCAGGCGTTGAGAAATAGCAAAGTTTTGAAGAAAGGTGATCATACTCTCCAGGTTGGAAATGGTTCCAATGTAAATACAGTTTCAGTGGGAGAGTATCACCTAGGGTTGCCGTCGGGTTGTATATTGGTTTTGAACCCATGTTATTTTGTGCCAAGTATGCTTTGTAATATTATATCCGTTTCCTTGTTAGACAATTAAGGGTATCATTGTGCAACACAATGTTATGAACATTAGACTTAATCAAGAGTTGATTGGTTGTGGTACACTAAATAACGGGATATACGTCCTTAATCAACACACAGTTTTCAACGTTCAATACACAAACAAAAGAAAATTTTCAGATATAAATGAAGCTTTTCTTTGGTATTGTAGACTTGGTCATATTAATGAAACAAGACTAAACAAGCTTCATAAAGATAGATATTTAAATTCTTTTGAGTATAAATCTTATGCAACTTGCCAATCTTGTATCAAAGGTAAAATGACCAAAACTCCGTTTACTGGACACGGAGAAAGAGCTACTGAGCTCATAGGCCTCATACATAGTGATGTATGTGGGCCAATGTCTACACATGCAAGAGGCGGTTTTTCATACTTCATAACTTTTACTGATGATTTCTCAAGATTTGGTCATGTGTTTTTGATAAAACATAAATCTGAAGCTTTCGAGAAATTCAAGGAGTACAAACTTGAAGTAGAAAACCAAACAGGAATGAGGATTAAGATACTTCGATCAGATCGAGGTGGAGAGTACTTAAGTACTGAGTTCTTGGACTTCCTAAAAGAGAATGGGATTCTCTCTCAGCTCACTCCCCCTTACACACCACAGCACAACGGTGTGTCAGAACGGCAGAATCGTACCCTATTAGATATGGTATGATCTATGATGAGTGATTCTGAGTTACCTCTCTCGTTTTGGGGGCATGCATTGGAAACAACAGCTTTTCTGTTAAACAAAGTTCCAACCAAAACCGTGTCTACCACTCCATATGAGATATGGCATGGGAAGAAACCATCTCTTAAAAGAGTTAAGATTTGGGGTTGTCCGACTTTTGTAAAAAGGCAGAATCCAGACAAACTCGAGACACGATCAGTCAAATGTATATTTGCAGGATATCCAAAACATTCGTTTGAGTATTTATTCTACCACAAGGAGGAAGAAAAGGTATTTGTTTCTCAATATGCCACATTTTTAGAAAATGAAATTTTTTCAAATGATGCTGATGACAATGTGGTAGATCTAGAAGAGGTTCTAGAGACACAAGTTACAAATAACGACTTGGTTGAACCTGATATTACAACAGAATCAAATGAACCTCAGCCACTCCGTAGATCTGGTAGGACTTCTCGCCCACCGGAGAGATACTACGGTTTCCTTATTGATGGTGATAGAGAAGATTGCATCATGGAGGATGATGATCCTGCCAGTTTTCATCAGGCTATCACGAGTGGTGACTCTGTGAAATGGCTGGATGCCATGAGGTCCGAAATGGAGTCCATGTACACCAACAAAGTATGAACTTTGGAAGATGTACCCTCCGGGATAAAACCTGTGGGTTGCAGATGGATCTTTATAAGAAAGATCGGTGTAGATGGACAGGTAGAGACCTATAAGGCAAGGTTGGTAGCGAAAGGTTTTCGTCAAACACCGGGTTTGGACTATGACGAGACTTTCTCTCCGGTAGCCATGCTTAAATCCATTCGGATTCTACTTGCTATTGCTGCTCACTACGACTATGAAATCTGGCAGATAGACGTTAAAACTGCATTCCTAAATGGTGATTTAGATGAATGCGTTTATATGGATCAGCCAGAGGGCTTCATTGACAGTGGGAGCAGCGGAAAAGCATGTAAGTTGCTTAAATCCATTTATGGATTAAAGCAGGCATCACGGAGTTGGAACATCTGTTTTGATGATGTTATCAAAGAGTATGATTTCATCAAAAATCCAGATGAATCTTGTATTTATAAGAAGACTGTAGGGAGAAATGTCGCATTCCTCGTATTGTACGTGGAGGACATACTTCTGATAGGAAATGATATTCCTATGCTACAGTCGGTCAAATCATTTTTATCACAAAGGTTTTCCATGAAGGACCTGGGTGATGCCATATACATATTGGGCATACGGATCTATAGGGATAGATCCAAACGGTTATTGGGATTGTCCCAAACCAAGTACATTAACACCATCCTAAAGAGCTTTAGTATGGAAGACTCCAAGCGGGGTGCCTTACCCGCTTGCCACGGAGTCACTCTCTCAAAGGACGATTGCCCAAAGTCTGATATAGAGAGAGCTCGCATGAGCATTATTCCCTATGCTTCGGCAGTAGGATCGATAATGTATGTGATGTTATGTACACGCCCTGATGTTGCTTATGCACTTAGTGTAGTAAGCAGGTATCAGTCAAACTCAGGGGAGAATCACTGGATTGCTGTGAAGAACATTCTTAAGTACTTGCGAAGGACTAAAGAATTGTTCTTGGTGTTTGGTAACGGGGATCTCCAAATGGAGGCCTTTACCAATTCGAGCTTCCAGAGTGACAAGGATGACAGCAAGTCTATCTCAGGGTTTGCATTTACCCTCAATGGAGGGATGGTGAGTTGGAAGAGTTCCAAACAGGATACCGTTGCAGACTCAACGATGGAAGCTGAATATATTGCTGCAAATGATACTGCCAAGGAAGCCATCTGGATGAGGAAGTTCATCGCGGAGCTAGGAGTAGTTCCAACCATTATTGATCCAATACCTTTGTATTGTGGCAATAATAGGGCTATGGCGTTGGCCAAAGAGCCCAGGTCCCATCAGAAGTCCAGACACATCCTGAGGCGATATCATGTGATCCGGAAGATAGTTGATCACCGCGAGATCGAGATTAAGAGAGTAGACATAAAGAACAACGCTGCAGATCCATTCACCAAGGCCCTCCCTCAGCCGCAGCATGAGCGACTTTTTGAGATGTTGGGTATGAGATACGCCAATAACTGGCCTTAGTGCAAGTGGGAGATTGTTGGATATATGTATGCCCCAGAGGCCATTATGAGATAGTGTATGTACTGATGTATATAAATATATATATTCAGAGGACAGTCTTGCTCGATATGATAGTATGCTATCTGGTTTCACTTTATCATATGTTCACTTGATCATGTTTATATTCATTTGGTACATGTTGATAAAGCCCTAAGGATGTTGGCTTGACTAATGGGATTATGATGCGGATCATACTAGTGGGACATCTGTAGTTTATAAGCATATCCTTGAAATGTTCCTAGTCGTAGGTATATCGAGACAGGGCATCGATATTCCAGTGTAGACTAGCGTATACCATTCTTGTTCCATATGATGGGCGATGGATGATCCCATATCCGTCTGGTGTGTTGACACCAAAAATAGTATACGGGTGCTCAGTGAGACTGGGTACATTGAACGGACTCACTGAGAACTCCTATGTGGTATTATATCATACGTCGGATAGCAGTTCTCAGATGACACTGGTACAGGTTAGTCTGTAGACCCGAGATCGTCATAGAGTCTTGTGTGTCCTCCCACTGTACTTTGATCTCCACCCTACTACAGCTCTACTGAGTCGTACAAACAGGTAGATTTTGGGTATAGTCCCGAGGCATATGAAGGCAGTGAGCGATAGGAGGGTTCCGTCTCTCCCGGTATTGGGGGTTAATGCTGTGATGTGCACGATTGGCTATAACAGGAAGTCCCTGGCCAGGGCTGCTGAGATATTACTGATAAGTGCTATCAATAAGTTTCTCGATCTATTATAGACCATATACCGACATGACTTATTGAGTTATTGGGGTCGACAATTCCATCCGTAGACTCAATATGCAGCATATCTGACGAAGAGACCGCACTGTACGGTAAGTGTTGCCAGTTGGATTGACGGGAGTTTTGACAGGTTCGCTTGTTCTTCTTCTGATCGCTCAATACCCGGGTGGCCGTTACGTTTAGCTGACCGCTTGCGGCTTGTAGGTGTTTGATATGATCGTCACCTACTGCTGGCGTATTGACGAGTCTTAGAGTCCCACATAGAAGTTTCTTGGCTCAGACGAAACGAAGTGGTGCGCATATGAGATATGTGTGGAAGCTCGATTAAATACAAGTATATGATACTGTATTTTAATCGGGCATTTTATATTAGTCGGGTCGTATGAGATATGACCGGTTTATTAAATCAAGTGTTGATTTAATATTGACTTTTATCTCATTTATTTAAACCCTTTTCTTTTGATGGATGCATGCATGTATATGTACATGATGATGTGCATACACACATACATACATGCATTTGTATCATGGTTGATGATACAACTTAGATGGCAATATAAGAATCACATGGTTCATAATTTAATATATGGATATTTTTGAATTAAGTTAAAGATAAAGGAAAATAGATAATGATTCATTTCTTTTTTAGTGACTCATTTCTTCTACACTTTTCCATGGTTGACTTTGACTTAACCATGGTTTATTTTCCTTTGCCTTTTAACTCATGAGAAAATATCTAGATATTATTTTTAACTATGGTTTCTATTATGATATTTATCTCTCTCTCTCTCTCATTTTCTTTTTGCATTATTCATCCAAAAGAAAAAAATAGCAAGCCATCTTCTTCTTCCTCTCTCTAGCTCTCTCTTGAGTTCTAAATTGAGTTAGATAAATAAAAAGAAGGGGTATTAAGTGAGATTACCAACCATTTCATCATCCTACACAACCCTTGCTACTTTGTGTAGGGTGTTTTGCTTCAAGGATTTCAAAGTTCAAGTGAAGCAACAAGTTTTGAGCAAAAGACTTCGGGTGGATCGTCGTGGACTTGGAGGTGATCTAGCGAGCCGTTCCAAACCAAAGGAGATCCAAGGAGTCACCCTAGGAGGTCTACAAAGGTTGTAGTCTCTCCACTTAGTGTAAATTATTAAAAAGATGTGATACTTTTAATTGTTACTTCATAATTCTAGTTCGATTCCTAGTTTAGTTTACTTAGCACCTCATAAATTTAAAGTTATGGCATGTGTGATGCTTCCAAACCCTAAACGAGATGTTAAGGAAACCCTACACCCACTAGTATGATCTCCATCATAGTCCTGGTAGTCAAGTACATATCCTAAGGGCTTTATCAACATGTGAGAGCAAGACAGTATAACAATATATATAAGTTTGCATGTTAAGATAAAGGTAACCAGATAGCATACTATCATGTCGAGCAAGAAAGTCATCTCTATATATATCCAAGCATCCACTATAATATACATCATGTGTACAATAATGGCCTCCAGGGCATACATACAACTAACAATCTCCCACTTGCACTAAGGCCATGTGTTGTGGTATCTCATACCCAACATCCCAAAGAGTCTCTCAAATTGCGTCTGGGGGAGGGCTTTCGTGAGTGGATCCGCTACGTTGTCCTTCGTGTCAACTCTCCTGACCTCGATCTCCCGGCGATCTACTATCTCCCGGATCAGGTGATACCGCCTCAGAATATGTCTGGATCTCTGATAGGACTGGGGTTCCTTGGCCAAAGCCACCGCTCCATTGTTATCACAATACACAGGTATTGGATGCTCAATGGACGGAACCACACCAAACTCAGCAATGGACTTCTTCATCCAGACAGCTTCTTTGGCAGCATCGTTGGCAGCGATGTATTCAACCTCCATCGTCGAGTCTGCAACGGTGTCTTGCTTGGAACTCTTCCAGCACACCGCCCCTCCGTTGAGGGTAAAGACAAAACCCGAGACCGACTTACTGTCGTCCTTATCACTTTGGAAGCTCGAGTCGGTAAAGGACTCCACTTGGAGTTGACCGTTACCGTACACTAAGAACATCTCCTTAGTTCTTCTCAAGTACTTGAGAATATTCTTAACAGCTGTCCAGTGATTCTCTCCTGGATCTGCTTGATACCTACTCACTACACTTAATGAGTATGCTATATCGGGTCTAGTTCATAACATCGCATACATGATAGAGCCTACTGCCGAAGCATAGGGTATCCCTTGCATGCGAGTTCTCTCCAAATCAGTCTTGGGAGACATCTCTTTGGAGAGAGTGAGTCCAGAGATCGTGGGTACATTCCCACGCTTGGACTCTTCCATACTAAACCTCTTTAGTACGGTGTATATGTACCTGGATTGGGACAATCTCAGTATCCTTTTAGATCTATCTCTATAGATCTTAATCCCTAAGATGTAGGAGGCATCACCTAGATCTTTCATTGAGAATCTCTGCGATAAGAAGAGCTTGACCGAATGCAGCATAGGAACATCATTTCCTATCAAGAGTATGTCATCCACGTACAATACGAGGAAGACGACCTTACTCTCTGCAACCTTCTTGTATATACAAGGTTCATCTATATTTTTGATGAAGTCAAACTCTTTGACTACCTCATCAAAATAGATTTTCCAACTCCGCGATGCCTGCTTTAACCCGTAGATGGATTTAAGCAGCTTGCACACCTTTCCACTGCTCCCACTGTCTATGAAGCCCTCCGGCTGAGTCATGTATACGCTCTCTTCTAAATCACCATTTAGAAAGGCGGTCTTAACATCCATTTGCCAGATTTCGTAGTCATGGTATGCAGCGATGGCAAGTAGGATCTGGATGGACTTAAGCATAGCTACTGGAGAAAAGGTTTCATCATAATCCACACCTGGTCGTTGACGAAAACCTTTTGCAACAAGTCTAGCTTTGAAAGTCTCAACTTTTCCATCTACACCAAGTTTTTTCTTAAAGATACATTTGCTTCCAATGTGTTTTACCCCTTCGGGAGCAACTTTCAAAGTCCATACTTTGTTGGTGTACATGGATTCCATCTCAAATCTCATCGCATCCAGCCATTTCACAGAGTCCCTACTCGTGATGGCCTGCTCGAAGCTAGTTGGGTCATCATCTTCCATGATGCAATCCTCGCTCCCGCCATCAACTAGAAAACCGTAGTATCTCTCAGGTGGATGAGGAACCCTACTAGATCTGCGAAGAGGCGGGGGTCCGTTGGGAACTATTGGATCCTCTGGTTCCACCAAATCGTCAATTGTACTCTGTGCTGTTGGAACTTCTTCCAGTTCTACCTCACTGCCACTAATTTCTTTTACAAGAAATTCCTTTTCTAAAAAGGTGGCATGCTGAGCAACAAACACCTTTTATTCCTCAGGGTGATAGAAGATATGCCCTCGCGACTGTTTGGGATATCCTACAAATTTGCACAGAACTGACCTTGCCTCGAGTTTGTCCGGATTTTGCTTTTTGACATAGGCCGGACAACCCCATATCTTAATGAAATTAAGACATTGTCTCTTCCCATTCCATATCTCATATGGAGTGGTAGGTACAGATTTGGTCGGAACTCGATTCAATAGGTATGCAGCTGATTCAAGCGCATAACCCCAAAAGGAAATAGGTAACTCAGCAGTGCTCATCATAGAGCGCACCATATCTAATAGGGCGCGATTCCTCCGTTCTGATACATCGTTGTGCTGTGGTGTATATGGAGGAGTAAGCTGAGAGAGAATCCCATTCTCTTTTAGAAAATCCAGGAACTCGGTGCTCGAGTATTCACCTCCTCGATCAGATCGAAGGATTTTAATACTTCTACCCGTTTGGTTTTCGACTTCGGATTTATATTCTTTGAATTTCTCAAAAGCTTCAGACTTGTGTTTCAACAGGAACACATGACCGAATCTTGAGAGATCGTCAGTGAATGTAATGAAGTACAAAAAACCATTTCTGGCATGCGTAGACATGGGACCGCATACATCACTATGTATTAGTCCCAAGAGTTCCGTAGCTCTTTCTCCGTATCCTGTAAACGGAGTTTTGGTCATCTTGCCTTTGAGACATGACTGGCAAGTGTCATAAGATGAAAATTCAAATGGATTCAAATAACCATCTTTATGCAACTTAGCTAGTCGTGTCGCATTGATACGACCTAGTCTACAATGCCACAAGAAGGCTTCGTTCATTTCTGAACTCTTCCTCTGTGTGTGTTTTGTACGTTAAGAACTGTATTTTGATTCAGAACGTACAATCTGTTACATAACGCACCAAACCCAATCAACACTTGATTTAGGTAAATGTTCATAACATTATTCTCTACTACAAAGTTATATCTTTTTTTATCTAATAAAGAGATTGATATTAAATTGCATATCATAGAGGGTACGTAGCAACAGTCGTTCAGGATCAATGCATTCCTTGTTGATAATACAAGGTGATATTCACCAACTGTTTTGGCTGCAACATTTGCACCATTCCCTACTTTTAAGGAATGATCACCTTTTCCCAGTTCTCTACCCTTCCTCAGCCCATGCAACATATTGCATATATGGGATCCCGATCCGGTATCTAATACCCAGGACGTAGAGTGTACTGAGAAACAGTTCTCTGTAACTAACACACCCGAAGAAGATGCATCAACATGCTTATTCTTCGTTTGGGTGGCGTGGGAATCCAGATATGTTCCTATTTCCTGCTCGGACTTATAACACTTATAAGTTGGAGCGGGACCAACGTTCTCCTGCTCAGTATAACAAGCAGGTTCGGTCAATACATCCATATTATTATCTTGATTAAGGCGTGACATTGGTTGCTGCCTGGAGAGAGATAGAAGGAAATGCGTTAGCGTGCGCTCTTTGCAAGATTAGATTGGTTATTATCTTATCTAATCAGGACGTCTCCCACTGGTTTTATCAAATCTTCCTTCAAACCGTAAAAGGTAAGACTAGCCGGGATTAATTACACCTTACAAGTTCGTCAATCTTTCAGCCAGGCCAGTGCTGGTACTTTGAGGGAGGTTCCCCGTGCTTTCGCACAGACCTAATTAAAGTAAACCTCGTTTTCCCGGGGGCGTAACCCCGTTAACACCTTTCTAGACACCTACTTGATTAACTAATTGTCCAGTGTAAAACTCTCCTAGGAGTAACTCTTACTCGCGGTGGGTATCGGGATCCAACTATCTCATAGAAGGTATGCAATCTCATTGCAAATTTCAACACTTGAAATTCCCGATAATACTTTTACCTCTGGCAACCCATGACCTTGACGGAGGTCAACAAACCATAGACCGCTAGTCAAGTTCAACCCGTTCATTTCTTGATTAAATTAAACCCACCCGCATGACCCATGACGGAGGTCAACAAGGCCATACGACTACCTTAATCCAATCGCATCACATGCGGCAGATAAGCACTAATCAGCTACCGCACACTACGCCATGACGGAGGTCAACAAACGCAGCACGAATACTAAATAGTGCCTATCTGAAATGACTGAGGGCTACGCAGGCTTTTAAGAAAAAACCATGAGCGTAATGAACTTGATATCGTTGCAGAATCGTGCGATTTTGAAAAGAAGTGTTTTTTAGGCTTTTCTAGTTTCGCTAAAGAGGTCACTCCCGGTGAAGGGATCTCGGCTCTTTCCTTATCGAATAAGGTGCTGGATATTCTACAAGGAATACCGCTATGCAAAGCAAGAACTATAGAAGCAATCAAAAAACTAAACCGAGTAATTTGTAGCATTTACTAGTTTCGCTAAAGAGGTCACTCCCGGTGAAGGGATCTCGGCTCTTTCCTTATTGAATAAGGTGCTGGATATTCTACGAGGAATACTACTATTCAAAGCAAAAACTAGTGCTACTCTTTTTGAAAATTTGATTCTACAACATTTTTAGGTTTCTTTTTCTTTCATTAATCTCATTAATGAAGTCCCATCAATTAAGCTTCCTAAGCATCACAGAAAAAAACGAAAATACATCGCATATATAAAGTGATCACATCACAGAACATCAGCAGCAGAAGATATCATATGAAATATTGGATATACTAGGAATTCCGTGTTTTAAGTTAAGCCAGAATAAAACACGGATTCCACGGTCACGATGAATAGCCAAACCCACACCCCTAGACCCCTACGAGAGCGGCAAGCAACCCTACCAATTCTAGAGTCAGGAGACCCGGACTCGATTCCTCGAGTTGGTCTCCCACTGGACTCTAGAACCCGGTTACTTGTGCTCCCCTCCTTAGGTCTATCCTAATGCTGAAAAGTAAATAATATACAACAATGGTGACATCATCCTCAACTCGGAAGTGCCACAATAAAAGAATATTACATACAATAAATTTTATATGAATGAAAATAAAAACTCTCATCTCACATAAAACCCCAGGCTATTCAAAACGCGACGATCCAATATAACATATCCAAGCAACACATAACACCACATGTTATCAAAAAGTTAGACGATTTTAAACATTACGATTGAATCAACAAACACCCACAATTACCCAGAAGAGCTCAACACTTGAGCAAAGTTAAAGTACCCAAAAACACGCCACAGTACCTATGATCCAGCCGTAGAAGGGCCAAACCAACGCCTCACCTATGACACCGCGGCACCACGGCAAACCGTAAGGTTCAGTCGCGGTTCCGAGGGCACAGAATCAAGTTAAGGTTTTTGTTCTTCTAGAGGGTCCATAGAGTTACTTGCACGGCTATCGAATATAATTAACTTAAGAAAATTTCAACACTTGGAAATTTCCAGCAAGGATTAAAATGGGTATTTGATATCCGATCAAACTTTTTAATATCATCTAAAATAGCCCGAAAACTGTTAAAATTACGACTACGAAATACTTCGAGTTGTTTTTTTGGTAAATAAACATCACATGTAAATTTAGTAAAAAATAAACAACACCTGAAACACCAAAACCCAGAGACCAGAACACACCACAAAGCACAACCCCGGAAACCAAGGAAAATCCGACGTCTTCGGAATTTTGTACTAGGTCGCCGGCCACGATCCGAGGGCATGGGGTGAGTTTTGTGCTGTGTTCATATACTGTCCCATACTATATTCTGCACTTATTTAAATAATTTTTTGACAACTTTTAAAATTCGACAGAAACTGGAATTTTACGGTTTCAAGTTTCGGAGTTTTTCGGTTTCGTAATTCTACGCAATCCGTCTAATTCTCTAGTTTGGCTCTGATACCACTGAAGGGTTCCTTATGACGACAGCAAGGTTTAGGAGGGCATCGTGCATGCCGTTTTAAATTTTTTGCCGTTACAAAGAACCCTACGCTAGAATCGTTAACTAGAGATTTAGACCGAATAAGATGCAAACAACTTTTACATCTAACAGAATAAGAATACAACCTTTGTAGACGGTCCTTCTCTTCAATATGCTCCGTGTAGTAGTCCCGCGACTCCACAAGACTTCTCTTGAGACTTTGAACAAGCTTCCTTTGTAGCCTTCGCGCCAAAGGTGATCCACCTCGAAGCTCCTACTAATTAAAGCTACCACTACACTGAACCCTTTAGTGTATGAAACACACCACACTAATTTGCTAAAATGGTGTGAGATGATAAAGTAGGGGGTGTAAAGAGCTCACTTATTTGTGCTCAAGCTTCATGATTCACATCACATGTGAGGGTTGAAGCTTGAGGAAAAGCAAGAGGAGGAAGAAGAAGCATGAGAGCAAGCATGAGAGAAAATGGCTAAGTCTTTTGGAATGAACAAGAATGAATGATAATTCTTGACCCCTCACTCATTCAAGCATGGAATTATGCAATATTAAATTGCAACTATGCTTGAATAGTGAGTCAAGAATGAATAAACAATATAAGACACCATGCTTGCAACCATGCTTCAACTTTACACCTCATTTCTATTTTCACAAAATAGAAAAGAAAATGCCATGCTTCATTTTAATATATATATATATATATATATATATATATCATATATATTAATATATATTTAATGAAGATTAATTAGTGAGCTAATGATATTAGTTAATATGTAATTATTTCACATATAATTTATATCATATTGTTAAATCAACATTTGATCTAATAATCCGGTTATATCATATACGACCGACTAATATCATTTATCTGTATATCACATTATCGAATCAACACTTGATTCGACAATTTGGTTATATCACATATAACCGCACCGAAAATAGATAACTGCCAGATTACAATACGGTAGCACATACTCATATTTAATCGGGCACACACACATATCACATATGTGTCCTTCGTTTCGCTTGAATCAGGGAACTTCTGTGTGGGACTCTAAAAACTCGTCAATACGCCGGCGGTAGGTGATGATCATATCAGTCACCTACAAGCCGTCAGCGGTATTAGCTGGACGTAACGGCTACCCGGGTATTGAGCGATATGAAGATCAACAAGCAAGCCTGTGCACAGTCTCCATGAAGCCTATCAGTAACACTACCGTACAGTCCGGTCTCTTCATCTGATATGTCGCATATCATGTCTAGGGGTGGAAATCGTCAGACCCCAGTAACGTGATAAGTCATGTCGATGTCTGGCCTATAACGAGTCGAGAAACTACTGATAACACTTATCAGTAAATCTCCATATCAGCCCTGACCAGGGACTTCCAGTTATAGCCAATTGAGCATAGCGCAACATCAACCCGTAATACCGGGAGAGACGAAACCCTTCCTATCGCTCATTACCTCCATACGACCCGGGATTGTACCCAAAATCCACCTGTTTGCACGACTCCTCTTGAGCGTGGTAGGGAGAAAATCAAAGCACAGTGGGAGTCGCACAAGACTCTATGACGATCTCGGGTCTACAGACTAACCTGTACCAGTGTCACTAGAGAACTGCTATCTGACGATAGGTATACTACCACATAGGAGTCCTCGGCGAGTCCTGTTCAGTGTACCCAGTCTCCACTAAGCACCCGTATACCATCTCTGATGTGAAACACCAATGGATGTGGGATCATCCATCGCCTATCATATGGGTCAAGAAGCATATACGCTGGTCTACTCTGGGATATCGATGCCCTGTCTCGATATTCCCCCGATTAGGAACAATTAAAGGATGTACTTATGAACTACCCTGGCCCCACTAATATGATCTCCATCATAGTCCTGGTAGTCAAGTACATATCCTAAGGGCTTTATCAACATGTGAGAGCAAGACAGTATAACAATATATATAAGTCTACATGTTAAGATAAAGGTAACCAGATAGCATACTATCATGTCGAGTAAGAAAGTCATCTCTATATATATCCAAGCATTCACTATAATATGCATCATGTGTACAATAATGGCCTCTGGGGCATACATACAACTAACACTACTAACACAAGAAAGCTATCATGAAGGCCCATGTTTCCTTACTCCTGTATTACAGCCTGTTGAGTTTGGAATACTTCAACACTAGGTTGAAGTCCCGTTACTAACACTTGATTCGGGCCCGTGGTTCCTTACCCCTAGATTACAGCCTGTTGGGTTCGAGAACACTCTTGAGATTGGTTGACATTCACCCTTGCACTTATGTTAAATTAGTGTACCCAAGTAGAGACTGTTAAGCCACTTGCATTCACTGCATGTTCACCATACCGACACTACACGGCCATGTTATAATTGTTTGTCATGCTCATGCTATACTGTCATGCTCACCTACTTGTCATATATACTACCATACTTGTCCACATATATTACAATAGAACTGCATGCTAAATAAAACTGCCATGTTTACATAAAATGACATGCTGAGACACCATACCCCATAATCAATTGTTCATGATATATACTTCTTTTATCACTACACTTTATATTTCACTTCATATCTTGGGGACTTACCGAGCGAAAGTTCGCTAATGGGCATTCCACCCACCTTTGTTTTCTTAGAATGTTCGTCAGATACTGTGGAGACTGAGAAGGTAGACATCTCAGAGGAGGAGCACGATCAGATAGCAGCTCAGGCCTAGACCAGTTATTTTCTTCTCAGTTTATGTATGACATTGTTTAGGCATTTCCATTCTTGTATTTTCTTTCAGTTGAAATCATGTATTGTAAATGAATCAAGTTGAATGTATATAAAGTTGTTGAAGTTTTAATCTCATGTTATTTTTCTTATCATTTTATATTGCTTCTTTTATGCTTAGCGTATTTATTCCGGAAAATGACCTTCTCGAAATAAATATATCACAGGCCTTGTCACGTACCTGCTCCCGTCTACTGGGAAGCGGGGCGTGGCAACTTCTATCCATTTTGTAAAGTAGTTTACAGCGATAAGGATGTATTTATGTCCACCTGTGCCAGTGGGGAGCTGGTCCACCATATCCATCCCCCACTGTGCAAACGGCTGAGGGGAACTTAGTGGCGTTAATTCGGTGGCAGGAAGCCGAGGGACGCTGCTAAAGAGTTGGCAGTTATTGCATCTTCCGACCAGCTTTCCTGCATATTGGTGTATTGTCGGCCAGTAATACCCTTGCAACAATATCTTTTGAACTAGGCTGCGGGTCGCTTGATTTGCCCCTCCGACCCTTTCGTGTGTCTCTCGTAGGACTTACTCTCCTCCATCGATCTTACTGCCAGCGGTGCTGCAACAGTTGAGATTAAAGATGAGGGTTGAGCGTGTGGATTTCAATGGGTTGTTGGCTATTGTTGACGCCGAGCTACCTGCAAGGGAAGTCCTGGGATGAGAAACTACAGTAGGACGCTCCGACGATCAAGTAAGTTCCTAGGAATATTGAGGCAAAATAGCGGCGTGTTGGATTGAGTTCAATGTACCTGAGTCGTCTAGGAGAGGGGTTTATATATCGGTCGTATGGAGCGAGCCGATGTGAGATTCTCGCCGTCCGTTACGGCCCCGCGTCATGTTCGCGTTGATTGCGGGATACGCCCATTAATGACGAGATACGTTAGCATAGGATGCATGACGTGGCATGGCGGAGATCTCTTCTTGGCGAGATACACGGAGCCATTATGGGGCCGCTCAGGCCATGTGTTCGCTCAGGCTCTGTGTTCCCGGTCAAATAAGGACACTGGGGAATCTCAGATATAGAATAGCTCGGAGACGAGCGAGTGAGCTGAGGAGACTCAGCTATAGGATAGCTCGGAGATGAGCTATTGGCCAGCGGCCATCCGAAAGAGAAACGTACTCCGGGAAGATCTTCTAAAAGGTCGGGTGCGACCTCGGAGGCGAAGCGCCGAGGAATGTCCCACATGCACCATACTTATTCCAACTCCGTAGCCCCCGGGAATCTAGTAGGCTTATATGGACGACTCGTCATTTGCCGCGTGTCGTGATCTGGAAAATTCCCACTTATGAGCATTATCAGGTTTTGAAAGTTTTTTTTTTGTTCGGGTGTTGTTTTATAGAGGGTGAGAAAGGTAAGCATAAAAATACTTTTACAAATAATGTATATGTCATATATATGTATGGTTCAAGAATATCCAAAAAAGCTAACATGGTTTTTTCCGAAACCACATGGGGTTTTCGCTAATGGAGCAAACCACATGGGGTATTTCGTCAAAAAATAAACCAAATGGTTTTTTTGGCAGAAGTATGATGGTTTTTTGGTAAATATTCCTAAATCGCATGAGGCAAGCGGGTTTCTCACCTGTATTGATGAGGAACCGAACCCACAAGCCGCAAACATAATCACCACGACACCTATCTCGCGGCCTTTTTTGGTCTAAACCCTAGTCGGAGCTCAAACGCGATGGCTGAAGCGCAAACCCAGACGAAGACGAAGAAGACGAAATCGAAGCATCTCGACTCACTCTCATGGAGCGGATCCTTCGCCGGAGACGACGATCCCTTCGCTCTCCTCGCCGGCGGCGGCGAAGGAGGTCAGGCCCCCTTCATCAAAGCTTTCTTCTCCCTTTTGTTTCGCCTTTCTATTTTTTGAGGCAATTGGTGGCGTTTTTATTGTTTTAGGGTTTCTGTCATTGGAAGAGATTGATGAATCGGATTATGGGTTCATCGGGGGAGTGACCGATTCGAAGCAAAAGAAGAGGAGGAGGGGAAGCGGAGATGGTGATGGTAATAATGATGACGATTCTTGTGTCGTTCAGGCCGAGGAAAGCGACGGCAAGTCTGAGGAGAGCGGTGACAAGAAGAAGAAGCCGCGTTGGAGGAAGAACAAGAAGAAGAAAAAGAGGGTGAAAAAGGGCCAGGGGGTGAAGGAGAATGGAGATGAGGAAAACGGTGAAGGTTAGCTTCTATCTCAATGCAGAATTTTGTTGGAATATCTTTGTTATTTTGCTTCGTGATTTGGGTGTTAGGGTTTTGGGTTTTGTTAGTCTTTTAAATCAACTAGAGGATAGAAAAAAATGAGGATGTGCACTTACTCTTGTATGAAAATATTCTAATTTTGCTCTGAAGAGTAAGCTAGTTGCATTTGTTGTTTAAATCAACTCGTTCACATTTGAAAGATTGATACATTTGTTGTTCAAAAGTTGATATTTTGCTCAACTTTATTGTGTTTCTTAACGATAATTTGTTTGTTTTGTTCAATATATGAAGAATTAAGGTGAGAAAAATTGTTTTCTTGTCCCTCCTCGAGACTTTGCTTTGGGATCATTTTATTGTCCTGCTTGCTTAAACTTCATGTCTTGATTTATTAGGATTACCAGCTGCAATTATTCAAATGTTTTTTTCCTCTTTTATTTTGCATGCAGAGCCATGCCCTGAGCTAGTTCCTATCTTGGTTGATGAACCTGTTAAAAACGACGTTGAGGATGATGCTAATGATGACTTGCTTCTCAATGATGATGAAGTTTATGCATGGAAGGAGTTAAGGCTCCATCCTCTTCTCATTAAATCGATACGCAGACTGGGATTTAAAGAACCCACGCCCATTCAGAAAGCTTGCATTCCAGCTGCTGCCCATCAAGGAAAGGTTGGTCTAGTCTGATTGAAGGTGCTTTGCAAGCTCGACTAGATATTATATCTACAACTTTCCTGTGCACAAGACCAAAACTTATCCTGATACTTGTCAATTCCTCACATTTCGTCCTTTCGTCCTAGTGGCATGTGCCCTCATCGTTAATTATGATGTGCCATTATGTAGCTGGCATGCGGCGATGATGGAAAAAACTTGTGGAACTACCTTTCGTCAAATCCATTTTCATGCCAAATTCAGCTTTCTTCTGCGCACAATCATTATTAAAGCTTTTTGTACTCCCAACTGAATGCCTTATGTAAGAGCTTTTTGACTGTGAATTTTATGGCAGGATGTCATTGGTGCAGCTGAGACAGGTTCTGGAAAGACACTTGCATTTGGTTTGCCCATTTTGCAACGTCTTCTTGATGAAAGAGAAAAGGCTTCTCGATCCATCCAGAATGAAGAAAAATCTGCTGAAACTGTCAAGGGAGGGACGCTTAGGGCTCTTATAGTTACTCCGACAAGGGAGCTTGCATTGCAGGTAACATGCAGTTTATATCTGATGCTATTAACATTCTTACAAGTTCATGTGCTCTTTTTATATGCGACATGCGGGAGGTGAAGCTTTGTGCTTAAATACAGATGTTGTTTTTCATTGTATGTTTAATATTACGTGGATCATTATGAATCTTTTTGCTAGTCTGTGTTGGTCTCTGCTTTCTTATATGGTTTGCATCATGCATGTATTTCATGGAAGTTCACCTTCTCGTTCACATTATGTTCAGGTGTTGTATCTAAGAATTCGGGTAGCGGCTGCAGCTGGGCATATAGATTTCGATCTAACTTTCTACGAATGTATATGTTGAAAATTGTTGCATCGTTGTCAAGAAATTGAGAGAGCAGCATTTGCTCTCAATACTAGGCGGAACCATCAACTATATGATTGCGAAATACCTCTAGGATGAATATAGCTTGTTTACTGTTGTTATTTTGGTATGACGCTGGAATTAGGCTCTAACTTTTTTCACAGTGGGAAAGTTTAATATTTACTACTAAGATTTTTTTTCATAATATTCAGTGTTGATTGAGAATGTTTTAGCTTCTTTTTTTAAAATATAACCAACCTATCATTTGAGGCCTACAGTACTTTAAAGAAACAGGAAACTGAAAGGGTTATTAAGCTTAATTATTTTAACCTTCATTCTATCCTTCTCTGTCCCTTTTCTCTTGTCATCATTTTTTGTGTGTCCCTTGTTCATCTCTTGTTCATCCTTCTATACATCTTTTCCTGTTACACATCCTTTCTTTGCTTTTTTAATCTCTTTTAAGACGGGTCATAATGAAAATCTTTCCTAAGTGCATTCAGTTTATTATTTTAATTTCCTTTAGGTTAGGCCATTGGAAATGGATACTCAAATGAGACTATAGAATGTGAACTGTATGCTTAGAGTGTTTTGTGGACTGAAAGGTAAAGGGAGCAGTTTGCTTAACTGCTTTTTGTTCCGATGCACGGAAGTGCCTCTGGAGTTAAAAACTTTCTTGTGAGATATACATTACTCATTCAAAAGGGAACTCGGATTATAATGGCATAATTTTGTGAATAAAGCTGTGCTGGTGTAGGGCTGGGACTTTTGTTGCTATTGTATTTGATTAGAAACATGCTTTTCCATATTTCACGTGAAATTTGATTTCTGGTTCACTATGACTTCCTATTTTGTACCCACTGCTCATGTTGTGTTTAAGCAGAAATTATTGAAATTCTAAGCACTTTTGAGGGGTGGACGCTCCTGTTTTATCCCATTTTATATTAACATAAAATTTTACTTTAGTTTATCTAGTTCCAATCGCACAGTAATTCTGGTTGCAGGTTTCCGATCATATCAAAGCAGCAGCGAAAAATATTGATATTAGAGTTGTTCCCATAGTGGGTGGTATGTCTTCTGAAAAGCAGGAGCGACTTTTAAAAAGGAGGCCTGAAATTATTGTTGGAACTCCGGGAAGGTTATGGGAGCTCATGTTGGGAGGAAACGGGCATCTTGTTGAGGTCAGCAAGAAGCGCTTTATTATTTCCAATTTACAGGCATCTTGTTAATCATCTTGCTTGGTATTTTGTTTTTTAAATTTATATACCTACTTTTATCCATGATATTAGTCCAAATATCTTGATCTTATGATTGAGCATTTGCATTTCCCAGAGCTGAAACAGGTCTGGTGAAGAAGCGATTTCTAATATGTTGAACTTTAAGAGATATTAGGCATGCTGATCTATGTCAAATGACATAGTGGATCTCCTGAGACTGATCATTTCATGTGGAGATGCAATTTCGATTAAGCCATTATGTTTTAATATCCGCATGCCACACAGACAGTGCAATGTTAATCACTCTAAAAAGAAGCAAAGAAAAAAATGGGGGAACATATATATACATAGGATCTTACAGTTGGTACACTATCTTACCATGAGACTTTAATTGCTATTATGCGTTTTGATACTTCAAGAGCTCATAAAAACCGGTGTTCATAAAAGTAATGCAATTCATGTGAACCATATCGTCTTGGAGAATTACTGAATTTGAATTAATATTTGTTCTGTACGTTTCTCTTTAAAGAACTATTCTCGGGTTTTTAGGGAATTTGGGTATGTACTTTAATCACTGTCCTGTTTTTTTTGTTATTTTCTGCAAAAACCAGAAAGTTCTTTGACTCTTTTTTCCTTTTACAGTTGCACTCTTTGTCCTTCTTTGTGCTGGATGAGGCTGATAGAATGATAGAGAATGGTCATTTTCGAGAATTACAGTCTATCATTGACATGCTTCCTACAACTGGTAATTTTGTTGAACAAGGTTCCCTCACTAGTCAAAGTCTGGAAACTGTTCCAAATCTGCAGCGAAAGAAAAGGCAGACTTTTGTGTTCTCTGCCACAATAGCTTTATCTGATAATTTTCGTAAAAAACTTAAGAGGTCATCATCAACATCAAAATCAGCCACAAGCGAAGGAATAAGTTCTATTGAAACACTTTCAGAGCGAGCAGGAATGAGACCTGATGCTGCAATTGTTGATTTGACAAGCGCAAGTATTATGGCTGATAAACTTGAAGAGTCATTCATTGAGTATGCTTCCATCTTATTTTTCTGCTATTGATTTACTGCTAGTTTGCCTAGGAAAGTGACTGCTGATTGTTTAAGCTTGCATTTGATAACTGTGCTCACCTATGAATGCATATTGTCTTTACAGATGCAGGGAAGAAGATAAAGAAGCTTATTTATATTATATTTTGAGTGTTCACGGGTATGGACGGACAATTGTTTTCTGTACATCGATTGCAGCTTTACGCCGCATTTCAGCCTTGTTGCGCATTCTTGGCATCAATGTTTGGACCCTTCATGCTCAAATGCAACAAAGAGCCCGCTTAAAGGTGACATGCATCCTTGAAAGTTTTATGTTTGCAACAAGCTGTCAAACATTATTAATCCTTGCCACTGTTCTTCTACTGTATGCTTACATTCTGTGCAAAATTGGATCATTACAAGCAGTTCTACACCCAGTGGCAGACCCACGTACATCCCGATGGGAGCATGTGCCCCCACTGGGATGTTGCAAACTATGTAGCATGGATTCCTTGTCGGGGTGACTTGTCTGTATCAGATTTAGTATTGGATATGTATCCATGTCGGATTCTTTAGTGTTCGTCTAGAATGCTTGTGGAACTCTTTTTGGCACATTCTGAAACTTACATTATGTACAAAATGTAGAGAACATGGATGGCCGATTAAAACATCGATAAGCATATGTACTTTTAGTATAGATTTGCTAATATAAACTTTTTGTTTAATATAAACTTTTTGTTTATATATATATATATATATATATATATATATATATATATATATATATAGGGGAGTGCTCCATTGCAAATCGGTCCGTATTTTTTAAAAACGGGAACTTCTGATATATGCCATATTTTAACGATCGGATCCGTTCAAGTTGATCACCCCACCCACTAATATATGTGTGTGAAAAATCAAAGGATTTAAAGATCATGCATCGGGTGCAAAAATGAACGTCTTTCGATAATGCAACATAAACTTCATCCGATGCATATGCAGGCTAGAAGGCTTCAAATCCTTTGATTTTTCATATCATATCGTTAAAATATGCTGTAGACCGGGAGTTTCCATTTTTAAAAAACACGGACCGGTTTGCAATAGATCACTCCCCTATACATATAGAGAGAGAAGATAATGGAGGAAAGGGGCCATAGGAGGGAATTTCCTCTTCCTATGGCGCCGAAAACATACACCCTCCGTGATTTTTTTCGTTGATCGATATCCATCATCTTCATCTTTACCATCGAGGATATGGACACCAAATTTCATATGAATATACCACTTTTTCACCGTTGATTTAATGGGTGCAAAATTAACGGTTTACCGGCAATAGAACTTTTTACATTGCTAATCCAACGGTGAGAAAGTGGTAGAATCAAATGAAATTTGGTGTGTCTGCATCTTAGATAAAGATGATGATGGGTGCCGATCGTCGAATAAAATGTTGGAAGGTGTATTTTTTCGTCAGGTGGCACTCGTCGAATAAAATGGAGGCACTCGTCGAATAAAATGGTGGAGGGTGTAGTTTTTTGACGACACCGGACTAAAAAGCCTCCTAGGGCCTCTTTCCTCCATTATTCTCATGTGTATTATTCAACAAAATCTAGCGTATCCTAATGAATCATATCCTTAATTTTTGGAAAATTACGAATCCGACTCGTATCTTGTCTTGCATCCGAACCCGTGCTACATAGGTTGCAAAAGTAAAAATCCCTACCACCTTTATTAGCCTTGTGAACACAATGCGCCTCTAATTTAAGCTAGACCCACCAGGTTTATACCTCTACAAAATATAGAGAACATGGATGGCCGATTAAAACTTCAATTATCTATATACCAAAAATAATAAGTATCCATACCAAATAGTTTAGATTTGCTACTATAATAACTTTTTGTTAATACTTATATATATTTTATACAACAAAACTTGGCGTATCCTTAGTTTTTGGATAAATACGAATCCGACTCGTATCGTGTCCCGTATCCGTATCCGAACCCGTTCTATATAGGTTGCAAAAGTAAAACCCCTTACCTCTCTTATTAGCCTTGTGAACATAATGTGCGTCTAACTTAAGCCTGACCCATTATTCTTATTCCTCTACAAATCCTGTCCTAATTTGCCCATATTAAAGACAATCCTTTGCTCCTTTTTGCCAGCTCCCAAACAATTTCTAATTTTCTCGCTTGTGCTTTTCTCTACTTTTTTGAGATTTCAAGTTCTTTTTGCTGCGATTTGCAATAATATTTTCTTATTAATTGTTGTAGTGAAGTGAATTTATGACTCCGTGTTATTTATAGTTTGAAGTTCACAATGTATAGGAATATATTATGGACAATTTAAAGTTATTTGTAATTTGTCTGTTTTAATAAACATGTTTGTTAATTTTATGGAAGAATAAGATACTTGATTTGAAATTTTGATGATTTTTAGGTTGAGATCGGAAGTTGAAAATTGTTAATATGATTGCTTGGTAACATACACTAAAAACATTTATTTGATACTATCGACGATGAAGCCATCATAAAATACTTTCAAAATTCGAAGCATCGAAAATTATTATTGTAAACAATACTTTATTTATGTCTAATTAAAGTATCGTCCAATTTTAAATTTGTAATATTATTTTCTATATGATCGCAAAGTTACTTTGAAATTGAAAGGAAAATTTATAATACAATGATATGGCCGACACTTCTTTATGGATCAGAATGTTGCACAATTAAAAAACAATGTCTAAAAAAAGATTGTGGTGAAATGAGGATGTTGATAGATGAGTGGCAATACACTAAAAGATAGAATAAGAAATGAGTGTATTCGTAACAAGTTGGGGTTGCTTTCATAAAGGATAAGATGAGAGAACCAATTGAGATTGTTCGGTCATATGCATGTCCAATTTAGTCCGACATGGTCCAAGCATTTCAGACATGTCATCGGGCAAAGTATCAAGTATCTGATACGTGTCAGACACAGACATGACATGCAAAATAGAAGTGTCTATGCTTCCTAGGTTTGGATACTCCCAAACCATACAAGTGTTTTGGTGTTTCGGATTAAAATCCGTTGGATGTAATTTGGGATACGGATATCTTGGGATGCACCTATGTTCCTTCATATTTTCATTCCAAATGTTTGGATAGTTCGGTATAGGATTTTCACTTTGTTATTTTACAAAAAAATATCAGGACTTGAAAATAAATAAATATATTGTTCTTACGGATTTACTTATAGAAAACTAATCCAAACAAACCATTCTGCCTGAATGGTCCATTCTGGAGTAAAAATGGTAGAGGCATTTGGCGGAAAGAATGCATCCAAAACATGATCTAAACCTAAACAATGTTTGACTGGAAATTGTTCTCTTAGATTTCACTAGATGCATAGATAGAAGTTCTAGGCACTTTTTAGTTTTGACTGCTGAACTTCATGATCAATTATGTGGATTCACAATTTGAATGGATCATTATGTATTTGCGCTTATAGTAATCAGCATTGTTGAAAGTACAAAAAATCAAATGATGGAGCTTTAAAGATAGTTTCATATTAGACACAACAAAAGAAACACATGGTATAAAATATAAAATGGGTCATACCTCAATAATACTCGAGTCTTATTGTTGGAACCTACTTATATCAAAGGCCCATGTGACGACCACACCAAGTAAAAGTGATTGTTGTACGTAATTCTTTTCGTACCTCGCACGTGACAACCATACCAAGAAAAAATGATGGTTGTACGTAACTTTACTCGTACTTTCCACGTGACAACCACACCAAGAAAAGTGATGGTTACACGTGAGGGGGAGTGTTGAAAGTAAAAAAACCAAATGATGAAACTTTAAAGATAGTCCCACATTGGAAACAACAAAAGAAACATATGGGTATAAAATATAAAATGGGACACACCTCAATAAGGCTTGAGTCTTAGTGTTGGAACCTATTTATATCAAAGGCCTATGTGTACCTATAAAAAGTCCTTCACTCGCCCAACTTTAAGTATACTTTAAACTTTAACAAGCATAAATCCTACCGGTGTGATTCCGGATCGATAGAATATGAGCCTAGACTTCCCACTTTGCTCGTTGCCATTCATACAGGCATTCCCACTATTTGTCCACTTCGAATGACATATGCACACTCCATGATTATTTATCCTTGGCCACAATACGTGATTCTTATGCAAACATATTTGTGTTTGACACTTAAGAATTCCGAGTTCTATTATACATGAATGCTCAAATGGTGGGGAAAGAAAGTGAAATTAGTGTAGTTTATGAGCACTGGCAACAGCTAGCTTACTGAAAGCATATTATATAATTAAATTCAATGGTAACTGACTATGCTGGTCGTATTCATTCTTGAGGAAACTTATCCGCATCGGAATCGAATCGGATTCCTATCCATACAATATTCTTTCGGATACCGAGATATTTGCTAAACGCTTGTGTGCATATCCTAAATCATGTTTTGGATGCATCGGACATGTTTGAATGAGCAGGTCATTAACTATCTATACATCAACACCAACAAATTATATGTATTATCAGCTTAATTTTGCTAATATGTTAATTCTTTTCGTAGTATGCATATATGTATACAACAAAAAACTTGGTGTCTTTAAACGGATAATATTCTTGACTTGTTGAAAATTGTGAATGTGCTAATCCGACATGAATCGTGTCCCATATCCGTATATTAATTCAAATATGCATTTAATTTATACGATAGAATTAATGGTAGCCATAACATTTTAAATATCCAAAAAGCCCTTGAATCTCTACCACCCCCACCACCCTTATCCCCAAACCACCCCCACCATCACCATAGAAGGTTATATAGTGATATTTGTTGGTTGAATCAAGTGCAAATTCTTATGAACTCTAGTGTCGATTCTTATGGACTTGTAGTGAGGTGAAGTTACAACAGTTTACAGATGGTAGAAATATATCAAGCATATTTATAACCATGTTTATATTTCCCTCAATATTAAACATCTATATTATGGTTACAGACACTTACTGTTTTGCTGAATCAATCAGGCAATTGATCGATTTCGTGGAAACGATCATGGAGTATTAATTGCTACTGATGTTGCTGCAAGAGGCCTTGATATTCCTGGCATCAGAACTGTTCTTCACTATCAGCTGCCACACTCAGCAGATGTAGGTTAAAGATATTAAACCTTTGATTGACTTCATGCTCAATTAGGTTAAAGAGTTTCCACTCAACTGCCACACTCAGTAACATTGCTTTTTCTTGTTATCTTAGGTTTATATCCACAGAAGCGGTAGAACTGCACGAGCCTCTGCAGATGGGTGCTGCATCGCATTAATCTCCCCTAGCGACAAAACGAAGTTTGTTTCTCTATGCAAATCGATGTCAAAGGTTCATTGTTCTGTTTTTGTTATACTATTTTCTTTTGGTTGACAAGTGCCTAATTTCCTTCAAAAAATATTAGTATAAAGATAAACTAACTTTTGGAATGTGTGATGGGTGTGTAATACGTAATTCTTTTTTCTCTCTAAGATATGCATTTAATCTATATGATGTGTACCAAGGGTGTGATCCAAATCAAATAATATCAAGTGATCTGTATATGTTCCTTTTGCATTGACTGTGTTTGTGCTTTTGAAGTTAATCTCTAAGATAAAACTACCCATTTTGGTGGCAATTTTGTAAGATTATATAATTTTTGCTCGTTATGAACATCAAGAGTAATGGAGTATTTAGTTTGATGCAATATTTATATAAAGGTTGGCATGAAAGCAGTTTGCACTCTTATCTGCACAGTAGATTAGTAGAAGGAAATACTCAACACTATCTGCAGCCCTTTAAACTTGCAGAAATATTATGAGTACCTTGCAAATGATAATAGAATATGTTTGTATTTGTCATTTATTTTATAAAGGTTTTACCTGATTGGTGCTTTTTCCCCCCTCCCAAATGTGTGTGGGTGGCTGCTGTAGTGTCCTTAGCAGAATCAATCTTCATGACGTTGATATATTAGAAACTAACTACATAGATCTTTCTACTTTCTTTTCCCCATATATGCTGCCATGCTTTTTTATTTGAAGAGCAATGCTTAATAATTGCTTAAGTTTCGGAAATTGAATAGTGTTAGTTACATCATGTATCAAGCTCATGTGTTTAAACTTGAAGTCTCTTCATCAAGGCCTAGATCTTATTTTGATCTCTGCAGAAAAGCCCCGACAGTTTCTACTTTGTTCGATAAATTTGCTCTCTAGTTAGTTACATACCAATGTTCGAAATACTAAAATATGGGATTTGCGTTATTGCAGGAAAGCCTTCGGCAGTTTCCTCTAGATGATAGCTACATGCTGCAAATAATGAAGCGGGTATCTCTTGCACGTGAAATAGACAAACTATTGCGAAAGAACTCGCAGGTAGAAGGAAAAAAATCTGTTTATTTAAGAGTGTATCTTGTGAATGCTATTCCTTCACATGATTTATTTAATGCCTATCTGCTTAGCTACATGTAGTTGGCCATCTTGACTTGTACAACTGAATTGTATGATGGCAGAAAATTAGCATTTCATTGTTTGAACGCATGAGGTATTTCTAGGGTACCGTTTAATTAAAATTTAGACGGTGTAGAAAATTTGTTTGCTATTAGATTTTAGTACAAGAACAAGAAGAACATTTCTGTGGTTTAGAGGCCAGCTTTTCAATTTAGTAACATGGAAAACTATTATTTATGGCAACCTAAAGTAGGATGGATTTTTGTGACAACCCCAGTATATGAACAGGAAGTAGAGATCGTAGATGCTCTCGTTTTGTTTGTAAGTGTAATAATGGACAACGTTGTGAGAAGCTGGAAAATTTTACTTTACATGGAAAATTATTATTTATTGCAACCTAAAGCAGGATGATTTTTGTGACTAACCCCAATATATGAACAGGAAGTAGAGATCATACGGATGTGATCTTTAGTTGTATTTTGGAAAGATGTGCATGCGTAAGATTACACATGCAGATGCAATGTTTAGTCATGTTCGTTTCTAAAACACAGATGAGCACCATAACTTCGGTGCCGTAGAACTTTTTATTCTTTTTCCCCCTGATATCCCTATGCATGGATATGTGTTGATTATTTTTTTGATTGGTATGCACTTTATCTCTTTATAAGATACTAGAAATTATTAGATTGGTGCTAGACACAAGCACAAACCAGACAAGGTCTTGCATTAATATTCAGAACACTTGATAGCATTCAGTTTGCCTTAATTGCATGCATATTCTGGTTTTGCTGATGTTTTAATTGCTTAATAGATCATTAATCAATGGTGCTGTTCTTTGAGTCAAAAGTTAAAATTTAAGTTCATGCTGTCGATGTTGGCAACATTATAGATATTTGAAGTATGCATCAATTTCAGACTTCTTCTAATTTTTATAATTTTTTTATTTTATTTTTTCAATTGCAAAGAGGTTGCTTATAAAAAATTTCCATCCTCCGTTTGCTCCTATTTATGTTTCCCCAGGAAAATGTGAAGAAGAACTGGCTCCAGAGGAATGCTGAATCCATGGAATTGACTGTGGAGGAGAGTGATAGCGAGGAAGAAACGGTAAAAGGCCGTAAACAGAAGAAGATCACTTCTCTTCATTTAAACAAGCTGCAGAAGGTATTATCTGACTTTTGGCAGTTAGTTTATTATCAGCAGTTACTTTTTATTGTTATACAATATTGATTAAAGAACTTTTCATCAGTAAAGTTCTTACTTCTGACATGTTGTTTCTTGTGTATATCTGGCATGCTGCTTACTTCCAACATGCTGTTTCTTGTGTATTATCTTACTTCTGACATGCTGTTTCTTGTTTCTTCTGACATGCTGTTTCTTGTGTATATCTGTCTCGGTGGGGAATTCCTGCTTCTACATTGCATCATTATTGTCCCCATGCAGGATCTGAATGATCTCTTAGCTCGGCCGTTGCAACCAAAAACATTCTCACGACGCTATTTGGCTGGGGTAAGTTTCTTAATTGTGTTTTTATTTGTATGTACACTTCAAATGTAATTTTAATTTTAATTTATTCCTGGATTTTTGTTTTGGTACATTAATTTCCAATCATATGCTTACTAATTCAACTTCCTTGTGAGAATTTTCCTTATTTTTTAAATTATCTGAATTATTTACTTGTTTGTTTTTGTACTTTTTTCCAGTCTGGTGTTTCTCACCTTCTTCAGAAGCAGTTAGAACAGTTAGCTAAGAGGAAATCAGCTGAAAATATGCATTCCAAAGAGAAGAAGAGACCAGAACTTATGGTTATTGGTCAGGATTGTGTTGAACCACTTGAAGCTCTTCGGAGTTCTGGGCATGAGGTATATACACTGCTTATATTTCACCATGCTTTGAAGTCCCTACTAAGGCCTAGCTTGGCAATATGGACTCCGAAACCCTGGTTTGGTGTTAAGGTTAAATGAAACCGCGGTTTGTATCCATGCAAATCCCGGTTTCATAAAATTGGGGTCTCACAAAGCTTATGTTCATTTGGCAACATAGTTATTGAAACCTCGGTTTGGTCTGTTCTACTTTTAAAACTTATTTTTACTATAAACATTAATATTAAAATAATATAAATCCAATTACCATCTAATAATTATAAAATTTAAAACAAATGCTTTGGATTATGATCGAATACAAAACTAATACATCACTTGCATATTTTATTTCTATCGATGAAGTTCTAATTGTCCAATAGAGATGATGAAGTCATGGAAATAGATAGGGAGAGGGAGATACTAATGACGGGGCGGCTAACCTTGTGAAACCAGGGCCTTGGAAACTCTTTTGGTTGTCAAACAGGCCATTATTTCAAATTTTGGAGTAACCTTGTGAAATTTTATGAAACTCCAGTCTAATTAGAGTTTTAAAAATTGGGTTTTCGAGCCTCAGGAACTTTTCCAAACCAGGGCCTGGGAAACTCTATTTTGGCTATCAAACGGGCCATTATTTCAATTTTTGGAGTAACCTTGTGAAATTTTATGGAACTCCAGTCTAATTGGAGTTTTAAAAAATGGGTTTTCGAGTCTCCGAAACTTTTCCAAACCAGGGCATGGGAATCTGTATTTTGGTTTTCAAATGGTCCATTATTTCAATATTTGGAATTTGGCATTGAAACTCTATGAAACCAGGGTTTCAGAAACTATAACCTTGTTGCCAAACGAGGCCTAAATCGTCCTGTTGTAATTCTTTCTTTCTTTTTAAGTATTGCCCACAAATATTGGTGACAGTACCTCTTTATTGGTGTTGTTTCAGGAACATGTCCTTGAGATGACTTAGCAAGACACATAAAATTTGGTGAACTATTAATCCATTCGATTGACAAATAAATGAATAAATAGTTAAATAAGATGGAGCTCACCAGTCGGTTGTCTTTAGTTCTGTATTTGATACCATGGTTGAATGAGATGATAATGGAAATTGGCCTTAGTCCTGTTCAGATTCATAGTTTGGCTTCTGCTTGCTTCAAGAGCATAGGAAATACATTGATCTTGTATACTAAACACCTTTCATTTAGTTTTCTGCTGGTGCAGCACCGATATTATTTGAGTCCTTTATGTCCATGTTTATGGAATTAGAAAAAAGCCTTTAATCTGTCTCATCGTCGTTCAGTTGGTGAATGATACTCATCGGTGATCTATTTTCCCTTGTGCTTTTTCCCTTTTTCTCTTGTCATTGTGCTTCTTTCCCAGGTTTGTGTTAATGTAGATAAAACAAGAGAAATGCGAAGAGCAGCTGATAAGTTGAAAAGAAAACAACGAGAAGAGAAGAAGAGTATGTTCTATTTCACTTCCCCCACATTTTCCTTTCTGGATCCCTGATCCGTGCTCAATCTGCCAATAGCAATTCGTATATATTTCTAAAGTTTTATTTTCCCAGAAACCCGCGAGCAAAATAGAAAAGAAAGGAAGAGGGCTAAAGAAGGAATGTGATAGATTGCATGAGCATGAATACGCAAAGAATGGCGTCAGGCTTTCTGATTTTCACATCTTATGTTTGCCCTGTTCGATCTGGAGCAACATGGCAGCTATTTCATAATGTTGAATGACTTGAGATCAATTTTTTTTTGGCATTTGAGTAATGCAGAGAGCCCATTTATTTAGTAATCAATTGTATTTATGAGGATTGTAGCGTCACATGTGAGTTTGTATTTGTAGGATTGCCGTGCATCTCCATGTTTGTTCCTGATGTGAACAAAATTTTGGTTACGATTGTATAATATAAACCCTTAAGACTGTAATGTCATTTTCCGAGGGCATTATGAATTATGAGCTCTGTTAAGAATTTGCCTCTTTACATGCTTGAGTGGTTTAATCTAATCTACCCATGTTTTTAATAAAGCGGTTAATGCTATATAGTGCACAGTCTCGCTGCAGGACCGGTGGAGGTCTACAAGGGCAATTGGGCCTATTTGGTTTTATGGCATGAAAAATCAAAGAACTGAATTCTTGTGTTTGTTTAGACTTATCCTTGAAAACAGCAGGAGTTTGTAGTTGAAGTCAAAGTTTGGTGGATAGAGCATTTATCAAATTAGGATTTCATTTTGATGAAATTGGAGGAAAGGAAGGTACTGAAAAGAGAAATAAGAATAAATAGTACCGGTGTGACAAATGTCAACTGGCCAGAATTTTTGCACTTAGTGCCGCCACAGGACCAGTGCACTTTACAAATTCAAGAATATTATTCAAAATGTGCTTGCTCTCAAATGGACAACTAACAAACTGCCCCCATGTCCTCCTCCTCCTCCATCCACCAACGATTCCTCTCCCTCCTCTCAAGATCCAAAACACTAACCCACCTCAAACAAATCCAAGCCTCTCTCATCATCTCAGGCCATGGCCAGAACCAGCTCCTCACCTTCAAGCTGGTGCGCTTCGCCTCCCTCGACCTCGCCGACCTCGCCTACGCTCGCCTCATCTTCGTCTCCCACGCTTCCCCCGACGTCTTCCTCTACACCGCCATGCTCACCGCCTACTCCCTTCACTCCCACTCCTCTGCCCTCCAACTCTTCCACCAAATGCTTCGAAAGGGTAAGCACAAACCCAACGAGTTCATCTACCCGCTCGTTCCCAAATACCGCTTTGGTTTCTGGGCACGTGAGGATGGGGCAGATGGGCAATGCCGTCTCGTTGTTTGAGGAAATTCCCGAGAAAGACGTCCCGTCTTGGAACGCCGTGATCTCTGGGTGCACGCAGAATGGGTTGTTTCCTCAGTCTGTCCAGATTTTCCGGAGGATGGTTCGGAGTGCGGCCTGCCCCAACCCTACGACCGTGTCTTGTGTTTTGTCGGCTTGTGGGCATCTCGGCATGCTGAGGCTTGGGAGATTGGTTCATGGGTATGTGTTGAAAAGCCAAATCAGGGCTAGTGGTTTCGTGTCGAATGCGCTCGTCGATGTGTATGGCAAATGCGGAAATTTGAAAGAAGCTAGGTGGATATTTGATAATTTGTGTGTTAAGAGCTTAGAGGCATGGAATTCGATGATTAATTGCCTTGCATTACATGGGCATAGCGAAAGCGCGCTAGCAACTTTCAAGGAAATGGAACTTTGCGGTTTGGTGGTACCTGATAAGGTGACATTTGTCGGGGTTTTGAATGCTTGTACTCATTCTGGATTGATAGATGAAGGGCTTAAGTACTTTGAATCGATGAATCAAGATTATAAAATTGAGCCCGAAATCGAGCATTATGGACGCGTTACCGTCAAAAATTTCCTATTCATGTGCTATATCTTGCAAAATATTTGAAAAAAATTAAGAAAATAGAATTTTTTTGAGATTTCTGAAAATTTTGTTATTTTTATTTGTTATAGTAAGCATGATACACAGAATGCTGGGCTATTCGGCCTGCCTTATTATATGGTACAGAATGCTGGGCTCCTAAGAAGCATCATACACAGAAGATGCACGTAGCGGAGATGCGCATGCTTCGTTGGATGTGCGGTAACACTAGAAAAGACAAGGTGCGAAATGAGGATGTTCGTGCAAAAGTTGGTGTAGCACCAGTGGAGGAGAAGATGCGGGAAAACCGGCTTAGATGGTTTGGTCATGTGCGACGCAGACCTATGGAAGCACCGGTTCGACGAATAGATACTCTCGATATGGGTAATGGCAAAAGGGCAAAAGGGAGACCGAAGAAAACATGGATGGAGGTGATACGAAACGATATGGTTGCCAAAGGACTCAATGAAAGTATATTGTTCGATAGAAGTGAGTGGAGACAGAGGATTCATGTGCTGGACCCGGCGTGATTCTCATGTTGGTTCATGTAGCCTACCCCATATGCTTGGGATAAAAGGCTCAGTTGTTGATAGTAAGCATGATGTTGACTAACAAAGAAAACAAATTTTTTTAGGATTTTTGATAATATTGCAATTTATTGCAAACAAAATAATAAAAACCGAAGAAAATTTCATAATTTTCGTGTGCTATATAACAATCAAAATATTGAAAAACCGAAGAGCATAAAAATTGTTGAGATTTTTGAAAATTTTACGATTTTCCTATTTTATAGCAAGTAAAGTATTGAAAAAACGAAGAGTACAGAAATATTTGAGAATATTTTAAAAAATGAAGAGCAGAAAATATGTTTAGATTTTTGAAAATTTCACGATTTTCTGTGTTATATAGAAAGCAAAATACTGAAAAACCGAAGAGCATAATTATTTAAAAAGATTTTTGAAAATTTTAGTGTTTCATAACAAGCAAAATAATGAAAAACAGAAGAGCGCAAAAATTTTGAGGTTCTTGTAACAAGCAGAATATTGAAAAAAGAGAACAAATTTTTTAAAATTTTTGAAAATTTCACATTTTTCGTGTGCTATAGCAATCAAAATATTGAAAAATCGAAGAGCACAAATTTTTTGAAGTTTTTGAAAATTTTATGATTTTCATTTACTAGTAAGCAAAATATTAAAAGACCAAAAAAGCACAAAAAAAATTGAGATTTGTGTGCTATACAACCAAAATATTGAAAAAACGAGGGGCGCAATTTTTTTTAAGGTTTTTAAAAATTCCATAATTTTGGGATGCTAACACATAAAATATTAAAAACCCAAAGAGCGCAAATTTTTTGAGGTTTTTGAAAATTTCACGATCTTCGTGTGCTCACAAGAAAAATATTGAAAAATCGAAAAGCATAAAATTTTTTAAGGTTCGTTTACTATGTAGCATGCAAAAAATTGAAAAACCAAAGAGCATAAAATTGTTTGTGTTTTAATTTTTTTTTGCGATTTTTGTGTGCTATAGCAAGTAAAATATTGAAAAACTGAAAAGCAAAACATTTGTTTGGTTTTTTAAAAATTCCGCGATTTTCGTGTGCTATTTCAAGCATAATATTGAAAAGCTGAAGAGCACAAAACCTTTTAAGGTTTTTGAAAATTTTGCGACTTTCGTGTGCAAGCAAAATATTAAAAAATCAAAGAGCACAAAACTTTTGATGTTATAGCAAACAAAATACTGAAAACATAAGAGCACAATTTTTTTTGAAGTTTTTTAAAATTCGCGATTTTCGTTTGCTATATTGCAAGCAAAATATTGAAAAATCAAAGAGCATAACACTTTTTGAGGTTCGAATGCCATAGCAAGCAAAACATTGAAAAAACAAAGAGCATATTTTTTGTGGTTTTTAAAATTTTCACGATTTTTCTGTGCTAATATAGGAAACAAAATATTGAAAAACCGAAGAGCTCAAAAATTGTTGAGATTTTTAAAAATTTCATGATTTTCGTGTGTTATATATATAGCAAGAAAAATATTTAAAAGACGAAGAGCACAAAATTTTTTGAGGTGTTTAAAATTTTCGGGATTTTTGTATGCTAACAACTAAAATATTAAAAAGCCGAAGAGCATAAATTTTTTTGAGTTTTAATAAAATTTCGTGATTTTCGTCTGCTATCAAGCAAAATATTAAATATCCGAAAAGGCACAAAATTTTGAGGTTATAACAAACAAAATATTGAAAAACCGAAGAGCACAGATTTTGTTTAGGTTTTTAAAAATTTCGCGTTTTTCTTGTGCTATATATAGCTAACAAAATATCGAAAAACTGAAGGGCACAATTTTTTGAGGATTTTGAAATTTTTGTGTGCTATAGCGAGCACAATATTGAGAAAACTCTAGAGCACAATAAGGTTTGTGGGTTTTAAAAAAAATTCGATTTTGGTGTGCTATAAGAACCAAAATATTGAAAAAGCGAAAGAGTATAAAAAAATTTGGGGTTTTTGAAATTTTCTTGTGCTAAAAGTAAGCAAAATATTGAAAAACCGAAGAGCGCAAATTTTTTTGAGATTTCTGAAATTTTGGTGATTTTTGTATTCTAGTATATATCATGCAAAATATTGAAAATTTGACGAAAACTTAAAATTTTTGAGATTTTTAAAAAAAAATTTCGCATGTTTTTAGAAATTTAAATAATTTTTTTTATTTAGGATCTTTTTTAAAATCTCGCAATTGTCATGTGCTATACGGCATGCAAAATTTTTAAAAACCAAAGAAAATAGAAAATTTGAGATTTTTGAAAATTTCACAATTTTCTAAGTGCTATAATATTGAAAAATTGAAGAAAATAAAAAATTTCATGGTTTTTGATTTTTTTACGATTTGTGTGCGCTATATTATCAGAAATATTGTAAAACCAAAAAGAAAAAAAATATATTTCTTTTTTGAAAATTTCATGATTTTTTTTGTGTTATACCAAGTAAAATATTGAAAAAGCAAATAAAAATGAATGCTTTGATATTTTAAAAATTTTGCCTTCTTTTTGAGGCATTCCCTTGATTTCATCTGTCAGCACCCATGTTGGAAGAGTAGACATCATTAGTACTTCTCCTTTGATAGCTGTCGTTCTCCGGACATTTGAATTTGTTGTTATATTGGAAGTCCTGAAGAAATTCGCGACCCGCATGTTCCAACATTTGAATTCTTTTAATTAGGTCTTGGAACGTTTTGACGTCCGATGTATATAAGAGAGACATCATCCAATTGTTAACGGCTCCTATGAAGAGCTTAATAGCTTGCTCTTGGTCCAATGAGGTTTACATCTGGTGTTGAGATCATGCCATCGAGTTATATATTTCGTGACGCTCTTATCATCTTTCCTCTTGATCTTAAGGAGGTCAGCAATGCCAATTTTATCGCGGCCATTCAGGATTCTTTGTTTGAACAGATATTCCATTTGAGTGAATGTTTTGACCGAGTCGTCAGGTATGCTCGAGTACCATTCGAAGGTTTTGTCAGTTAGACTTAGGAGGAGCTGCCTAAGCAGCATCACATCATTACCCTCAGTGTGGCCGCATGAAACTTTGAAATGGGCAATGTGCCGATCGACGTCCTCGATGCCATTAAATCTTTTGAACTTAGGGATAACATAACTGCTCAGGTATTTTACATGGTCATATTCTGTGGGATATAGACTCCCATTGTGAATATATTCTTTCTGCGTCTCGGTTTCAGAAACTAATTTGCCAGCGATCAATTCCGTGATCTTCTCTTGGGTGACCCTGTCGTCATCTAGTATTGAGGTTTTTTCCAAAATTGAATGTGGCTGAGCTTCATGATGATTCTGCATGCCTGGACTGCGGGGGACGGCCATTGGTTGCTTTGAGAGGCCAAGCAATTTGAGCTGTGAGTTGTGCATTGATACTCGCCATATCATCAAGCTTGGAGTAGACCATGGTCAACTGTCCATCTTTCTCTTGGAGCCGCTTTTGAAGGCCTTGAAGCAATGCCCACTCTGCATTTTTGGGGACATAGACTAGGCCATCCTTATCATACGTGTCTTTGAGAATCATAGGCTCTTTTTGCTTAGCCTGGTGGATAGAGTTTTCATCATTGTCTGACTCAAGCTGGAGCTGAGAAGTTGCGACAACACCTGAACTAAGCTGGGGTTGGGAAACAACGACCATGTTGTCATTTTGACTGCAAAGTTGAGGAGGACTTGTTCCTTTGGGACTTGCATTTAGACTGTATGGACTGCGAATCTGCCCAATTCCTCATCATTAGTAACGATGCTTGGTGAGCTTTCGGATTGTTGCCGTTGTTCGCTCTTTTGAGGGGAGGACAAGAGACTTGGAGCAGTCGGTTCCCAAACGGCTTCAGCCGCTGTTTGTATGAAATTGGCTGTCACGGCTTGATTGTTTGCCAACAAGCCAGGGGACAGTTCTATTTCTCCTGTCTTATATTGCTTTTCGACCCAATCTTTGAAAATGTAGCAGTCTTCGATCGAATGACTCACTACTCTGTGGTATGGATAATACAAGGGATTGCCGGTCATTTTTGCTTTATGAGGCCTCTTTGACTCAAGCAGTTGCAGACCATTATTTAGGACGTCCTTAAATATTTTACGGACTTTGTCCCTTCTGAAAGGGTAGGTCTTATTCTTTTTTTCTTCTAGAGTTGATCCTTCTCCTCCCAGTACTGGCCTTCGAGGTCGGTCGGTCTTTGCTCCGCTCGCTTTTCAGTTGTCTTCATTGTCTGATGTATTGAAAGTGTCGGTATTGTTGGGACCGCCTGCTGGGAACTTAGGCACACTAGCAAAATAAATTTGCAAGATGGCAACATGGAATTCAAAAATTATCTAGTTTGCTAAAGTTCCCAAACCAAGAATCGAACTAAAGAGCTAGAACTTGTAAACAAAACCATGTGAGCTAAACTTATCTACTATGTGTAGAATACTCACATTCTCAAGTTTTCTTCAAGTGCTCCGGATCGCGCTTGCAAGACGGTCCTCCTTTGCCGAAGATGATCCACCTGAGGGAAACGATTCAAGCTCCAGCTTCGCTTAGCGAAGCAACCGACGCTCCAAGATCGCTAGCAATGGAGAGTGGGGATGTAAGAATTTTCCACTATTTTTTCTCTCATTTCCAAAGCTCAAGTGAGCAACTAAAGAAGAAGGAGGAGTAGGTGAGGAAAACATAGGCATGAGCAATATGAGCAAGCAGGAATGATAGAATGAAGAGAGTGAACCAAGAAAAGAATAGCATGTAGAAAGAATGGCTTATACATTTCACAACCATGCAAAAATTATTTCACAACATTTTACAATAAACAAACAAAACTCATACCTCTCTACATACCTCCAATCATGCTCATGCCATCTCACCCTCCACCTCATTTGCAAATGATTTTCTAAAAAGAAAATCATATAATGAGGTGTCCATCTTCTAGAAGATATTCCGTATAAATACGGAATACAACCCGATATACGTATCGAAATACATATACACGTATTTGTATAAAAATACAAATAGCCAAGAGAGAAAATGAATAGTGAACAATAATACTAGAATACATATATTAAAAATATATATATAAATTATTAAATCAAAACTTGATTTAATAATCCGGTTTAATCCTAAACCGCTAGTATTATCAACCGTCCGATGAAAGTCTGTGTAGCCTGTACACATATTTAATCGGACACCTATATGTACCAACATATGCCATCTACATCATATCGTCAGAACCATGAAAACCCTCTGTGTGGGACTCTAAAGACCCGTCAATACGTTGGCAATGGGTTAACCACAACCACGTCAGCGGCACTAGGTGTACGTAACGGCTACCCAGGTATTGAGCGAAAGGAAAGCCGACGAGAAAATTCATCCGAACCCCTATTGAGCTTGTCTGTGACAATCTCCGTACAGTCCGGTTTGTTCATCTAAGAGTATCGCATATCGGGTCTAGGGGTGGATAAAATTAGACCCCTAATAACGCAATATTTCGTGTCGGTGTGAAGCCCATCACCCATTGAGAAACTACTGATCCAAATCAGTAATTCTCGTCCACCTTGGCCAAGGATTTCTGGTGATGGCCAACCGTGCACAGTCCGTCCAGTGTAGCTCATAACCCAATGAGCACCTGTATACTATCTTAGGTGACTAACTGACACCAATGGCTTGTGAGACCGGCCACCGCCCCTCGTCGGGGTCTCGAAAAGTATACATTAGTTTACTCCGAAGTATCGATGCCCAGTCTCGATACTCTCTCGACTTGGGACATTTAAGGATGTGCTTATGGACCACCCAGCTCTCACGTACATGATCGCCATCATAATGCTGGTAGTCAAGCAAGAATCTTATGGGCTCTATCAACATGCAATAGTGATCTGTAATACCACATAATGCATGTACATGATGATAGAGACAAACCAGATAGCATACTATCATTTTGGGTAAGACCGCTCTACCCGTATAGGTCCTCCCTCAATCATCATAATCACCTACCTACGATTACAATAATTTCCCTAAGGGTACTATAGCCAACAATCTCCAACTTGCACTTAAGGCTAATTATTGCGATGTCGAATACTCACAGCCCATATGATACCGAACACCCAACTTCTCTACTAATCAGTCTCGCAAAGTATATTTGTGAAACTATCGCATTCGAGAAATAGCCTTAGTGAGTGGATTTGCTGCAATGTTTCTAATTTTATCTTTCTATATCTCAACTTCGCGAAGAAAGACTATCTCCCGAAATGAGCGATACATGTCTTAGAATTTGTCTGGATATCTGATAGGACCAAGTTCATAAATGAACTCAAAATCCAACAAACTTCTTAGACCATATCTTCCACTGAATTTAATCAGTATCCCGCGCCATGCCTTCCTCTGTATCCGCTTGGACCACCTGTCCAACATACTGCCCATCAAAAGTGGGAAAACTATTAACTCTGACAGCCACTTTGTAATCCAGGTCATCTTGGAAGCCTGAAATGATAACCGCCTCCTGAAAGAGATTGCCGTTACCATATACCAAGAACATCCTCTTATGTTCATAACTGCTTCCAATATTTCTCCAGAATTGGATTAATATATGCTTATTGCAGCTAGTGCAAAAGCAATATCTAGGATGGTATTTGACAAACCATGATTGACTCAATTGCCTAAGCAAGTGATATGTCATTCATGCAAATCTCTCTCCTCATCAGTCTAGAAGACATCTCTTTAGAGAGGGTGACTCCATCACCTGCGGGTACACCACCATGCCAGGAGTCGTCCATTCTAAAACACTTTAGAATAGTGTCAAAGCACCCGAATTGGGACACTTCCCAAATCTAGATTTAAAACCATATATCTAGTCACCAGAATCCCTGATATTTTGTCCAGATCCTATGTAGAGAAACACCTTGTGACAACCACAGTATAACCGATCGTAGTATAGGAAGATCACTTCTTATCAGAAGTACGTCATCCAAATACCAGGACATCACTCCCTATTATCTTCTTACCAGGTCCATATGTTATTCTGATAAAGTCAAACTCTATGACTGTTATATCAAAAAATAGATGATCTATCTCTACTATACTTGCTTTAGTCTATAAATAGACATAAGCTACTTACCCACCACGCTTCCGCTGCTCCCACTGACTACAGCAGCCCTTTGGTAGAGTCATATACATATGCACTTCTAAAGCTAATTTAGAACGACGTTATAGTCATCCACTTGCCAGATCTCATAGTCTAGGACAGCAGTAGTGGCAAGCTTGGGTCATAAAAACCACCCTGTCACCGTCTTTGAGGAGACCGAAGTCCCTCTCGGGTGGCTAAGGTTATCCACCAAATCTGCGGAGTGGCTAATGGATTGTAGAATCCAATTGAATTTTTAGGTTCTACTAAATTTTCAGTAATCGTTTGTGGTTCTGAAATCACTTCCAGTTCTACCATACCCCTACTAATGAAATCCGAAAAGAATTCATTTTACTAAAATGGGTGGCGAGTCAAGAATAATATAACCATTGATCCTCCAAATGGTAGAATGTTAACCCTTGTCAAAATCCGGGATAACCCATAAACTGCCATTACTGAAACATGCATTGAGTTTATCCGGATTCTGGTTTTAAGCATAAGCCGGACAACTCCATATATCTTAACATCGTTAAAATATGAATCCATTCTATATCCAATATAGAAAACAAAGGCACTAATTTAATTGGAAGCAGATTCAAATATCAAGCTGCTGTTTTTAGTGCATATCGACAAAATGGAAGAAGGCCATGTAGTATTACTCATCAAGGAGCGTACTCACGGATGAGTAACCTGAGAGAGAAGCAAGTTCTCAAATATATTACTTACGACGGAAAACCTAGCATAAGTATCTACATCTTCGATCATTTCGAAGAATCCTGATACTTGCAACGTATGGTTCTCTACTTTATTCTTATACCAATAACTTCTCAAAATTTGGATCTTGTATTTCAACGAAATGTGTGTCTAAAAACCAGAGAAGTCATAAGTAAACGGAATATAATATGAGTACCACCCCCTTGTCCTAATGGACATCGGACAATATACAATACTTTGTATAAACCCTCTGAGTTTAATAACTTAAACCCCGTGCGTCATAGCTTGAAAACTGTATTATGGTTAAGAAGAATTACACCGTTGTAGAATGCACCTTACCTAATCATCAAGTGATAAAGGTAAATGTCATAAATATAATTTAAAAAAGTTATATCTCACTTTATAAAATAAACGTACAGATATATCAGTTTGAAATTGGTGCATAACAACGGATATTCAAAACCAAATATTTGCCGTTAGGCAAAACTCAGGTGATTTCCTCAAATATCACCAATTATAAAGAATTCTGATATTGAGGATCAAATTACCCAATTCCCAATATTCTATTCCCACTCAGCATCTGTAATTCCATACAGATATGAGAATAAAGTCTGGTAAATACATACCCTGGAGTCAGAATCTTACTGGGAAAGCAGTTTTAACTCAAACCCCATGTGTCGTAAGTTGAAAACTGTATTATGGTTAAGAAGAATTACACCGTTGTTGAATGCATCTTATCTAATCATCAACTAATAAAGGTAAATGTCATAAACATAATTTCGAAAAATTATAACTCACTTTATAAAATAAACATATAGATATATCAGTTTGAAACTGGTGCATAATAACGGATATTCGAAACCAAATATTTGCCGTTAGGCAAAACCCAGATGATTTCCTTAAATATCACCAATTATAAAGAATTCTGATATTGAGAATCTAATCACCCAATTTCCAATATTCTACTCACACTCAGCATTTGTAATGCCATACAGATATGAGAATAAAGTCTGGTAAATACATACCCCGGAGTTAGAATCTAAATGGGAAAACAGTTTTAACTAACATCGCACAATAAGACTGAAACATGAAAATGTTTTGAGGGGGTGGCCGGGTATTCCTAGTAATGCCACTTCCACTATCCAGATTCATGACAGTAGTCGCACTTTCCTTTGCCCTCACTCCAATTCCTTTATATGTCTTTACTTTTTATCTTCTGTACACCATACTTAAGCTAATTGGTTTTCTTCCTTTCCTACCTTTCGGCACCAGCCTAATGTATGGAAGAAGACTATCCAATAAGCGTAATAGGTGTACTCTCCTAATAGTAGGAGCCCTCGCAACCTGAGAGAAAGTAAAGAGAAAATACAACCGAATAATCTTATTCAATTTTTCCAGAACCGGAATACATTCTCGAACTGAAACAAGTTTCTTCGAGTTCGTATGTAACTATACGATGGCATACCCAAGAAATATGGATCTTCGTAGTGATACGGAGTGTTCTGGAGAAATGCAAACGGGGAAGTAGGAGTGGCAGAGATATATATGTCTTTGTCGTGAATCATGACAATCCAAAACCAAAGTTTGTAAGAAGGTTCGGTTAACTTGGTTCATGAGTTTTAGTTTAAGGTCAGGTCATGGTCGCTGCCAAAAAGAGAGAAAAAAGAAACACTCAGCGTGCACTCTAACCTAGATTAGATTGGTTAATCACTTTATCTAATCGGATGGCTCCCACTGTTTCCTCGAATTCTCCTTCAAACCCTAAAATGAGAATTAGTCGGGATCATCTTAAAATCACCCGGGAGTAACACCTACTAATCAGTGGGAATCGGGATCTAACTATCATCGCGTGATAACATGACGGAAGCCACTCAAGTCACCACACTGCAGAAGATATGCGCATGCCTGGCAAGTTTACTTTATATTTGAAAATCCCGATATAGTTTTTACCCCTAGGACCCTAGTGACTTTGACGAAGTCAACAAATCAAAGAGTCCTAGTGAAGTTTAACCCGTCATTATCTTGATTGTATTAAACCCACCCGCACAAGCCTTTGACGGAGTCAACAAGGCCGCACGACTGTCCTAACCAATCGCATCGTATGCTACAAACGATAGTCACATAATTCGCGAATTATTCGGTGAATTCGCGAATAATTCGCGAATTATGTCACTGTCGATTAAATCTGCGAATTATTCGCCATCACCGAACGCGCCGAATTATTGCCGAATTATTCGCGAATTATTCAAAAAAAAATGAATTATTCAAAAAACATCAAATAATTCACGAAATCAAAATCTAGCGTCTCATATATTAATTTTATATTAATTTTTTGCTCGAAATCCTTCCCGAACATTTCCCGAACACTTACCGAATCTTTCCCGAATACCTGCCGATTTTTTCCGAATAGTTCTTCGAATCCGAATTTTCGACCTCGCCGAATTATTGCCGAATCATGAATTTGTGACTATGCTATAAACAAGCACCACTTAGCTACTGTACACTACGCCTTGACGGAGTCAACAAACGCATCACCAATACTAAGCACTACTCATAGGAAATGACGGAGGGCTACGGCTGGTTTTTGGCGAAAAACCTTTAATGTAATGAACTTGATATTGTTGAAAGGACCGGGTGGTTTTACATATATATAGTGGCGTAAACTTTTGCCAAAGAGGTCACTCCCTGTAAAGGGATCTAGGCTCTTTCCTCATCGAATGAGGTGCTGGATATTCCTAACCGAATACCGTTGTGCAAAGCAAAAGAATCGACTATAGTGAAGTTATTACAATGACGCAAAATTTTGCCTAAGAGGTCACTCCCCAAGAAGGGATCTAGGCTCTTGCCTTGTCGAATGAGGTGCTGGATATTTATAACCGAATACCGCTGTGCAAACTAAAAAAAATACGCTTGTAATGTTGATTAGTCTAAAATATTGCATATTTGAATGAACATTTTCCCTACTATTGTTGAGTACTAAAAGGTGTTTATTGTAAATATAGAACATATGAGGGTTTATTTGTAAAAAGTTTATTATCATATGTTTCTGCATTATAATTAACATAATGAGGGAAAATATATGCATATAATATTTAAATGAAATCTTAGTAATTAAAATATGCATATCATATCAAATATTTCTAATCAATATTCTTAACATATTATATCATATAAATGGTTAGGATAATATCTCAAAAATACCAAATGCTACTAACACTATGATTTGAGATATTGTGCAGATATTAGCTCAGGTCTGGAATCCATGTAAGAGATCCGAGTCAAATCGGGATATCGAAACCGAATCTGCCAAAATTTAGAAGCAAATCGAGAAATCTAGCAACGACAGAGACTCAGAGCATTATTTTCAGAATCTAGATATCAAGAGGATCTCCAAATATCAACACAAAATACCAGAAAAAATCCCAAAATCTGATGCCACCAAATTGCGGCGGAACCGCGGCCAAACATGGCTATATGAGGCAGTTCCGCGGCGCAATAAGAGCCGTAGGATATGATATTTGGTGGTTTGGATCGTAACATCATATATTCTTATATGGAATCTAGGGTTTCTGGTTTTAGAGACTATATAACGGACCGAGAGCTGTACATTTGAAATCATCAATCGAAGAGATCAAGAGATTCAAGAGATCCACGCATTCGAATGATCATCATCTACCTCCAACAAGAGAGAGATCTAGAGCAAACTAGGGTTCTTGTGTTCTACTTTCTAAGGAGAATTGTAAATGCAATAGTTGATTAATAAAGATAGTTGTTTTTAATTCTCTTTGCATTAATTTTCCGCATTTAATTTCTGCACTTACTTTTCTGCATCTTCATTATGATTTCATTCTTCAATCTTTCTTTTAACTTAACCATGAGCGAGTAATTCCTAGCTTGCCAGGGTTCGTAGGATAAGATAGAATAATCGATGAGAAAATCTTTTAATTTCTTTTATACATATTAAAGTTTATAAACTTTAGCAAAATAAATGTTAACATCCTTATCGGGCGCGTTTCCAATTTATTGATAGTCACGACAACGATTTGAGATTGATTTAACACTTGTTTTGTTAAGGGCTAGACATGAATAGAGATCAATGCAAGGACAAGGGTTAGTAGTGGGGAAATCTTAGTTTCTTCCAAGAACTCTAATCTACATTCATCACTATCGATATAGTTTTAAACTATTAAAAGATAAATGAGTCATTTTTAATTATTCATCCATTACTACTAAGTCCTATGAACCCTACAAGCATTTTCTTTATAAATTATATATCCATAACGATCAGCCAAATGGTGCCGTTGCCGGAGAAACGGTCGTAATTTTTTTCTTGTTATTCGGGTTGATTTCTTATAAAATCCAACGAACATAACATAAAAGATATATTATATCCATGGTTCGGTTCAGTCAAGTTGTATACATTGTATAGATTGAACAGATTGAATATATGGATTCATGGATTCATGTTGAATTGTAGTTTGTACTTGAATCATATTCAAGTCAGATTGATTATAATGAGACTCAGTCTGAGTCAGAACAATTAGAAAAGAAATTGAAATCCTGAATCAAGTTTTGATGTTATCGGTAACCGCTGCACATGGGCGGCATGATTTGTGTCTTTTTCAAAGATGATTACGTTGTTGATAACACCGTTTGTTAAGTTGTCTAGCTTAAATAGGCAAGCACCCATATTTCTGACTCTCTGAGGCTCAAGAGACTGGTCCCGCTTAAACCTATATTTACTAGGGTCCTTATTGTAATTTATAAAACTTGAGGGGATTTTATGTAAAAATAATTTTGTATGAAAAATACACCTCAAGTATTTTATTATCGTCTTTAAAGTTTTCATAGATATAGATTTTATCATTGTGACATTTCTAGTGAATAAACCTATTTTTCATAATACATGGTATTTAATTGTAAAGTGTTGAATTTGTATGGAATTGCATGGTATTTTCATGTAAAATGATTCTTGTGATTTAGAAAAGTTAGAATATATATATTATCTTAAAAATAGATATTTTGATGATATATATATATATATATTTATATAAAAATAATTTAAATTTATTATATTTCTAGAAATATCATTTTCTTAAGATATTTTTATTTTTAAATCTCTCGAGACCGAATGCTCCTTGCGGAGGTTTTCATCTCGCACTACTAAGCCCGATGATGTGCGATAATCCGCACCATCCCGAACGGGTTCCCCAAATGGGTTGTAACGGCGCTTTGCAAAGATTTGTTTAAAAATACGTAATCTTGTAGAAATGGTTTTTATAAGTTAAATGTGTTTAATTGTAAATTTGTATTCCCGTATTCTATATTCCCGAAAGGCATCATGCTATGTTGCATATGAGTGTTGTGAGGAGGTAGGTCATTACCTCGTGATCTATTTAAAGGTATAGCAAAAAATATGATGTTTAATGTCAAAACTAAACTATATAGTATTTTACTGAAAAAATACGATAAAAATTACAATATGAAATATTTTCCTATGAAACTTGTTCATGATGTTTTGTTAATGTTTAATAGTCAAGATGTAAGGGTTTAGTATGTTTGTATTTAAGAAAAATGTGGAATTTTTAAGAAGAACCGAATCGGAAGTCGGATTAACTCCGCTTCCGTCGGGTTTTAGAAATATGAGTTTTAAGAATAGAAAAGAGGAGAGGGAGGAGGGACTTACTGGATTAGAGCTTAGAAAAGAGGAAGGGGGAGTGGAAGTAGGTTCTGGTGCGTCGTTTCGTCGCCGGGAGCTCCTACGGTCGTCGTTGGAAATTCGCCGGAGTTTCGCCCTTCGCTAACTCCACTTGCACACAAAATTTCTAGAGAGTTTTCTTGAGAGTTTGAACAGAATTTGTGAGTGAGGGGTGTGTGTTTAGGGGTGGTATTTATAGGAAAAAATTAAGGTTAGGGTAGATGAAAGATTGTATGAAAATTGTATTAAAAATTGTATTTAAAATGGTTTAATGGAGTTTTTAATTTCTTCGTTACTGTGCAGGTGAAATAAACTATACAGGGGTTACCAGAAGGCCAAAAGACACAACTCCTAAGAAGGCAACTCGGCGATCCGACCGAGTTCGGCCGGCGCCGCCGGCCGAGTCAGCCGCGCCGCCGGCCGAGTCAGCCGCGCCGCCGGCCCGATTCGGCCGAGTCAGGCCGAGTTGGGGGGGGCCACGTGTTCCTCGTCTCTTGGTGTATCCTCTGGGTCAGTTTGTTTTATATGCGAATTTTGGTTTTACGGGTTTAGCACGTGTAGACTCTTGGGATTCTAAAAATTTAAAAAAAAACAATATTAAAAAAATAATGTGGGTGATGGGACTTGAACTCTGGTGCTTTGTAACAGTAGTGCAAGGTCTTACCAATGAGCTACAAGCTCTTTCTTGCTATTAAAAAGCAAAACAAATACTTATAGTACTCACAGGAAATGCAAATACCTCAAGTATACATTAACTTTTAAACAAATTTTTGTACACTAAAATTGAAGTTGTTACAAGACGCATACGTTTTCATAACCAAATTCAAGAACATATATGCAATGATGAGCACAACCCAACTTTCAGGAGATGCTATGCGATTACATCTTCTCCTTTTTATCTTGTGTGATCTAGCAGAAAAATGGCTTTATAGCACTGCCGCACATTCTATCACCCAATGGGATGAATTCGTTATAGCATTCCTTAAGCAATTTTATCCTAATCACAAAACCGTCCATGTTCGAAGCGAGATTAACCGGTTTACCTAACTTCCCAACGAACCATTCTGGAAATGTTTTGAACGGTTTAAGGATCTTCTTGTACAATACCCTCATCACAGAATTGATAGATGGCAACTTTGCCGAATTATATACGAGGGTGTTAATCCAGCCACGAAACAAATGCTGGAAACCATTTGTCCATGCCATTTCATGTCAAAAGATGATAGCGAAGCTTGGCAATTTCTGGAAGATCTCGCCGAACAAACCTTACAATGGGAGAGCACTAAACCAACATCGTCTTCATTTAGGGCAGGTATCCATCAGCTCGATGTTTCCATTGCAGTAAAAGTCGAAATGGCCGTGATACAAAAGAAACTCGAAGCTATAGAAAACAAATTTTCGTCAGCCTCCCTAAACCAAGTTACACTCCCCAAAATCGTGTGTGGTTGCTGTTTTGACCCATCACATTTAACGGAGGAATGTCTTTTGAATCCTCCGTTTCTAGGTCATTGCTGAAAAGCAGCATTGGTTTGTTCTTGACCTTGAGACGGACATGAACAAACCAATGCTGCTTTTCAGCAACAACTTAGAAATGATCCTTATCCATCCACATACAATCAGGGATGGAGGAATCATTTATTTATTTAAAAATAGTCATATGTGAGTGGGGTTTTCGAAAATAATCAATTTTCGAGGAGGCAATATAAAAAACCCATTCTATTTTAAGGAAATGAGATCATCATCCCTATTTCAAATATGTGAAAGAAATAGTATGTCCTATTTCACTTGTATACAGAACATGGGGTGTCCCATATTATAGGTTCAATTCAAATTTGTTAAGAACATGTGGATTCATGTTTTTAAATCCTTCATCTTCTTATTTATTGAAGAAGTGAGGAATTCATGGCCATGGTTGTCGAATTTCTTCATTGGAGATGAAAACTTATAGAAGTGTTTATGGATCTTTTATTGATTCTTATAGATAAAGAGAGAGGATTGTTGGGAATCGATGCTAGGGTCGCAACACTTGTGGACCCGGCTGAAGCATAAAATAATAAATTTTCAAATCATATCACCAATTCCTAACTCAAGATCATACATTTACTACAAATTGCAAAACATCAGGAAATCAAAAGATGGTTTGAGGGGCCACAACTTTTGTAGCGTGTCCAATCTCTATCGGAAAACCCTAGCTAGACTCTGTAAGCTCCCGGATAAATGTGGTGGCCGACCTCCTCACCGTAGATTGTCCACGGTGAAAGGAACTTACCCAAAGCTCCAACTTCTTCCAAGAACACTTCTTTGAAGAAGTAACTAGCTTCTACTCTTTGCTAATGAGTGAAGGTATAAGAGGATGTGGTTATGAAACTCTCTCATTTCTTTTTTTCTTTTCATTTTTCTCCTTTTGCTTTTTCAAGAGAAGAAGATGGAGGAAGAATGATAAAATGGCTACCACCTCTTTTTCTTTTCTTTTTTCCTTTATTATTATCTAAAGAATGAAAATGAATGTCCATTTTCCTCTCTCATTCTCTCTCTTCATATGTGTCAAGTGAAGAGAGAGAAAGAGTGGCCCACACCCTTCACACGCACACATATTTGTCTCATTTGACAATGTATTTGTATTAAAACAAATACCATTTATGTATCATATACATAAAAGAATGAGAGAGAGTGTATTTGTATCCATATACATATACATATTATGTATCCATATACATAATATACATAATAATAAAGAGAAGAATATATGTATCATATATATATTATGTACGTATACATAATAAAACATTAGTATCGAATATTAAAGAGAGAGATAGAGAGAGTGTGTATTATATACACAATACTAAAAACCATATCACATATATGATTATTAAGTCAACACTTGACTTAATATTCCGACTTATAAACAAACCGGCTAGTATAAACAAACCGGCTAGTATAAACAAACGCCCGATTAAACCACACATTTAATCGAACTTCCGCACATATCCCCATACGAACGCCACATTATCATTTCTCCTGGACATACACTTTCATTGTGGGACTCTAAAAACCTGTCAATACGCCGGCAGTAGGTTAAATAGGATCATATCTGATTGAATTTGAAACACTTTTATATTCAACCCCCTCACGGGTTAACCCACATGCTCGTCAGTGGCACTAGCTGTACGTAACGGCTACCCAGGTATTAATCAAGAAGAGGCAGGTCGACGAGGAAACTCATCCGGACCCGACAAAACCTATAAGCAATGTATACCATATAGTCCGGTCTCTTCGTCAAAGAGTATATCGCATACCGGGTCTGGGGGTAACCCAATAAGTCATCCAGATATCGAACTCATAACCAACAGAGATACAACTGATAACACTTATCAGTTTATCTCACCTACCATGGCCATGGACTTCTGGTTATAGTCATGTCCTGCACATCGCAACATCAACTCCCTATACCTGGAGAGACGAATCCCCTCGACCACTCATTTTCTCCATGTGCTTCGGGACTATACCCAACTAAAACCATTTTGTACGATTCTTTAGAGCCGTAGTAGAGTAGTAATCAAAGTATAGTGGGAACACACACAAGAAACTATGGTGATCTCAGGTCAAGGGACTACCTTGTATTATCGTCACCAGAGAACTGCTATCTGACATAGGTATAATACCATCTAGGAGTTCTCGGCGAGTCTGTTTAGTGAAACTCATTCTCCAATGAGCACCTGTATACAATTCTTGGTGTCAAACACCAATAGCTATGCGACCAGCTATCGCCCTCCAGTCGGGTTAGGAAATGTAAACACTAGCATACTCTGGAGTACCGATGCCCAGTCTCGATACTCCCATGACTAGGAACATTTTAGGATATACATATGGACTATTCAGGCCACACTAGTATGAACCCTATCATCATCCTGATAGTCAAGAAAAGATCCTATGGGCTTTATTAATATATATTAGTGATACGTAATAGCAAGTAAAACATATTCACATGATGATAAAGACAAACCAGATAGCATACTATCATCTCGAGCAAATTTTTTCTATCCATAGAGCTCCTGTACAATTACAATAATTGCCTTCAGGGCACCTGTATCCAAAAATCTTTCACTTGCAGTTAAGGTCAATTATTGCGGTATCACATACTCAACTTCTCTAATGACAATTTCGCAAACCATATTTGAGAAACAGCCCCAGTGAGTGGATCCACTACAATATTTTTAACTTCATCTCTCTTTATCTCAATCTCTCGGAGATCAACTATCTCCCCAATCAAGCGATACTTGCTTTAGAATATGTCTGGATATCTGATGGGACCAAGTTCATAAATGAACTTATTTATCCAAACAACTTTTTAGACCACATCATCCGCTGAGTCATACTCATCATCCAACGACATGTCTACCTCAGTATCTTGCTTGGAACCTTTCCAATATACCACTCCTCAAAAAAGGGTAAAATTATAACACGTGACAGACATTCCGTCATCCATGTCACCTTGGAAGCTGGAATCGGTAACCATCTCCATTTGGAGGCTTCTATTACCATACACCAAGAACATCCTCATATGTTCTTCACTGCTATCCTTTGTTTCTCCAGGATTGGACTAATATCTGCTTACTACATTAAGCACATAAGCAACATCTGTTCTGGTATATAACATTGCGTGATCGACCCTACTGCTGAAACATATAGAATGTCATTCACGTGAGCCCCTCTCCTCATCAGTCTGGAAGACATCTCTTTAGAGAGGGCGAATCCATATCATGCGGGTATATTATCATGCCAGGATTCTTCCTTTCTAAACACTTTTAGATTGGTGTCAGAGTAGCCGGATTGGGACAATCCTAAAATCCTTGTAGATCTATCTCTATAGATCCAGTCCCCAGATCGTTTGATATATTGCCCAAATCCTATATAAAGAAACATATGTGACATCCATAGTTTAACCGAATCGTAGCATAGGAGCATCATTTTCAATCTGGAGAATGTTATCCACATACAATATGAGGAATACGACAGTACTCCCTACTTCCTTCTTACAAATAGTAGGTTCATCTATAATTTTGATGAAGTCAACCACTTTGACTGTCATATCAAAACAGATGATCCATATCCGCGATGTCAGCTTTAGTTCATAAATGGACTTAAGCTACTTGCACATCTTTCCGTTGCTCCCACTGACTACAAAAGCCCTCTGACAGGGTCATATATACGCTCACTTCTAAATCCCCATTTAGAAAGGCGTTATCGACTTCCACCTGTCAAATCTCATAGTCCTGAAAACCAACAATGTAACATCCCTAAACTTTCTGTACAAATTTTTTCAAAAAATACAGAAAGGGGTACTTGAGCCTGAGCACAAGTTATAAATTTGTTTTTCTTTTGAACAGCAAGAAGGAGCTTGTAGCTCATTGGTAAGACCTTGCACTGCTGAACCAAAGCACCAGAGTTCAAATCCCATCAGCAACATTATTTTTTATATTGATTTCTTTTAATCATTTTAGAAGCCCAAGAGTCTACACATGCATAACCTGCAAACCCAAAGGTCACACTAAAAACAAACGAGTCCAGGAGGTAGACCAAGCGACAAGGGACATGTGGCGTCGGGGGGGCCCGACTCGGCCTAACTCGGCCGGCGGATCGGCCGAATCGGCCGCCACCGCCGGCCGACTCACCTCGGATCCGATTCTTCTCTTCTTGACTTTTGTGTCTTTTGTCTTCTTATAACCCCTGTATGGTTTAAATCCACTGTACAGTAACAGAGCCTTTTAAAAACCCATTAATCCTTTTTTTAATACAAATTTTAATACAATTTTATCACACCCTTTCATCTACCCTAACCCTAATCTTTTCCTATAAATACCACTCCATTCCACACCCCCCTCACTCACAATCTCTGTCCAAACTCTCAAGAAAAATTTCAAGAACTTTTGTGTACAAGTGGAGTTAGCAAAGGGCGAAGCTCCGACAAACTTCCGACGACGACCCTAGGAGCTCACAGCGACGAAACGACGCACCGGCACCTCCTAACACTCTCTCTTCCTCTTCTCTAATCTAAAATTCAGTAAGTCCCTCCTCCCTCTTCTCTTTTCTAATCTAAAAACTTGTATTTCTAAAACCTGACGGAAAGAGGAGTTAATCCGACTTCCGATTCGGTTTTTTTTAAAAAGTTCAATTTTCTTAAATACAACAATACCAAATTTGCACATCATGACCATTAAACATTAACAAAACACATTGAACAAGTTTCATAGCAAAAGAATTCATATTGTAATTTTTATCGCACTTTTTCAGAAAAATACCATATAGTTTAGTTTTGACATAAATCATTATAATTCCTTACTATACCTATAGATAGTTCATGAGGTAATGACCTACCTCCTCACAAAACTCATATGTAATATAGCACGATGATCTTTGGGAACATAGTTTGGGGAAAATACGGTTTTACACAAAACTACCTCAAATTTATAAAAAAGCTTTTTCTACAAGATTATGTATTTTAAACAAATCTTTGCAAAACGCCGTTACAAACCATTTCGGGAAACCCGTTCGGGATGGTGCGGATTATCGCACATCCTCGGGCTTAGTAGTGCGAGATGCAGACCTCCGCAAGAAGCATTCGGTCTCGAAAGATTTAAAATACAATTTTCTTTAGAAAATGTGATTTCTATTATATATAAAACTTATATTTTTTAATAAATAAATATATATGTAATTAATATCAAAATATCTATTTTTAATATTTATAATATTCCATATTTCCAAAATTCAAGAAAAACATTTCATTTACATGAAAATACCATGCAATTCCATACAAGTTCAATACTTTACAATTAAATACCATATATTATGAAAAATAGGTTTATTCATTAGAAATGTCACAATGATAAAACATACATCAATGAAAACTCTAAAGACGATAATAAAATACTTGAGTTGTATTTTGAAAATTATAAAAAATTATTTTTACATAAAACCCCCTCAAGTTTTATAAATTACAATAAGGACCCCTAGTAAATATAGGTTTAAGCGGGACCGGTCTCTTGAGCCTCAGGGAGCCGGAGATATGGGTGCTTACCTATTTAAGGTAGAAAACTTAACAAACGGTGTTATCAACACGGTAATCGTCTTTGAAAAGGACACAAATCCTGCCGTCCATGTGCAGCGGTTACCGATAACACCAAAATTTAATCCAGGATTCTATTTCTTTTCTAATTGTCTGACTTAGACGGAGTCTCATTATAAATAATCTGACTTGAATATGATTCAAGTACAAACTACAATTCAATATGAATCCATGAATCTATATATTCAATCTGTTCAATCTACAATCTATATAACTTGACCGAACCGAACCATAGATATATTCCATTTACATGATTATCCAGTACCTCCATTTCCATTTATATGATATCATGCTTTCGGCAAGTCTTCCATTTACAATACAAGTCTTCCATTTACATTTACAAAACAGTACAAACAACACATTTACAATTCAAACAATACAAACAATACAATCAAGATATTGCGGGGTTTATAAGGGGTATATTGGTACGGAAGGTGTTAGAAGTGTCACGAGACTGCAACCATAATACACCTAACCTGAATTCAATTGTCGTTGTACCGTGGCTGAACGGTTCCTTGTACCCCTGATACCTTAGTCTCCGGGATAAGTGAGACTCCTCTTGTATACATTGGCCTCTTCTGTACCAAACTACAAACAACAGCGTTAACACTAAATACAACATTATAACAATATAATACCACTTTAAAAGTTACTCTCTCTCTCTGTCTATTCTATTTCTCCCTTATCTTTGGGACTTACCGAGCGATTTGTTCGCTGACGACATTCTCTTTCTTCTTCTTTGGAATGTCGTCAGGTGTTTCGGACCTTCTGGAGATAGAGCCCAGCAGCGAGGACTTGGATCAGATAGCCTTCGACCCAGAGCTGTAGCCACTTGTACTTATTCCATTTTCATTTCTGTTATGCCACTGTTTATGTATTGTTTTTCATTCCATGTATTTACTTTTCAGATGTATTGTAAAAAGAATGTTAATAAATAAAGTTGCTGTTCATTTACATCTTGTCTCTTGTGTACATTTACTTTTATATTGCTTAGTTACGATTAGCGTATTTACTTCTGAGTAAATACGTAGCGGCCTCGTCGCGTCTTCTGCCCGTATACTGGGAAGCGGGGCATGACAAACAATGTCAAGTGTAATCCAAATGGACTTCAGCACAGACACTGGAGAAAATGTTTCATCATAATCCACATCGGGTATTTGACAAAAACCCTTTTATACAAGTCCAGTTTTATTAGGTAACTACCTTTCCATCTGCACTGATCTTCTTTTGGAAGATTTATTTTCTCCTAATGGGTTTTACCCCTTCAGGAGCACCCAACAAAGTTCATATTTTGTTGCAGTGTATGGAGTCTAACTTGGATAACTTGGCATTCAATCATCAGTCGGAAGTCACTACTTCTTATGGCATACTGATAACCAGTAGGGTCATCATCATATAATGCAAGCCTCCTTGTCACTGTCTACGAGAAAACCATAGTATCTTTTAGGTGGCTGAGGTCACCTACTTTATCTGCGGAGTGGCTAAGGTTTATCGGGGCAATTGAATTCTCAAGTTCTACTAAATTTTCAGTAATCTTTTATGGTTCTGGAATTTCTTCTAGTTCTACCATACTTCCACTAATTTCTTTTGCAAGAATTCCCTTTTCTAGAAAGATGGCGTGTTGAGAAAAACAACAATATTTGATCCCGAAAATGGTAGAAGTTAAACCCTTGTGATTGCTTGGGATAACCCACAAACTGCTCATTACTGAAACGTGCCTTGAGTTTATCCGGATTCTGCTTTCAACATATGCCGAACTACACTATATCTTAACAAGCTTAAGACATGGTCTCTATTCTATATCACATATAGAATTTTAGGCATAGATTTAGATGGAATCTTATTCAATTAGTACACAACTGTTTCCAGTGCATACCTCCAAATGAAAAGGACAACTACGAAATACTGAGCTCAAGTATTTTCCTCTTCGATCACATCGAAGAATCATGAAAATCTGATGTCTCTGGTGTTCCCTTATAAAAAAAAAAGAAAGAAAAGAAAAGAAAGAGAGAAAAAGCGATGGGAAAATTTTCCACTAATAGAGCATCACGTGCCCACACGTGAACGCCTATGAACAAAGATTATAGACGCTGCGCTTAGCAATTGACAGGTTGAAATTAAGCCTCACGTGCAAGCACGCGAGCATCTATATACGAAGTATATAGGCACCATATTAAAACAAATAGCAGGCCAGAGAAGATCACGTGTTAGCACATGATGCCCTATTAGGCTGTTGCGTATAAGCAAACAAGTTTAACTCAGTGGGGGTCACATGCTACACGTGAGTGGTCCTAAATACCTTCCGAGCTGATAGAATTAAATTCTAAGTAGAGGGATCAAAACCCTATTTGGAAAATATTTCCTTAAATCTTTCTAAACTATCTGATAGAATTAAATTCAATATATATGGGAAATATATCCCTGATCTTCTTTAAAACAGAAACATCTTCTCTGTTGTTAAATGAAAGACCTTTGGATAAAAGATCCAACAGTGATAGTCTGATAGAATAAAATTCTATCTTAGGAAAATATTTCCTAATCTTTTTAAACAAACAAGAATTTTTCTCTGTTAAACAGAGAGTTTTTGGATTAAAAATCCAACGGTGAATAAAATTCACCGATTGATCTAAAAGATCATGGAATCAATCATGATATCTCAATGAGAGATTCTCTTAACAAATTGATTCTTGTTCTTTTCGTATAAATAGGAGCGAGGAGAGGAGGAGAGACAAGAGGAGAGACCCCCATAAGCTTTGAGAAATAAAAGAAAAAAAGAAAAGAGAATTCAATTCTCTAGAGGAAGAAAATCCCCTTCTTAAACAAAAATCCTAGGTAAGAAGAAAGTACAGAGATTATCTTATCTCTTCTTTAAGGGTTTAACCCTTCATACAAGAACTTAGTTCTTCCTCTGGTTGAGGTCTGCAGAAGCAGATCTCCCCACAAGTTGAGAATTTAATTCTCATCGGGGAGATTCTGTTATGCAGATTCAAAACTTAGGGGAAAGAACTAAGTTCAAAGAATTTAATTCTTCCAAAAGTATATAGGAATTTAATTCCTCTGATAAAACTAGGGTTTAACCCTGTAAAAGAATTTAATTCTTATAAAACAAGAAACTTAAAATTCTCAAAACTCATATTAAAATCTCTGTGCATGTAAAAGAAAAGACTGGAAATTCATTAGTGTTCGACGTCATAACGAAAGCTCACGTGTTCCTACGTGAGCACCTCTGATGAACAAAAAGGAATGACTGAGATCGAATCACGTGCTCCCACGTGATCCATTAAAATGTGCGCTCAACAATTAAATGAAAAAGGGAATAAACCCAAAAACAGTTCTCATTTTAAGGCGCCTCACGTGTTCTCACATGACCCCCAAACAGTTGCTTAACACTTATATGGAAAAGGGGAAAATTCCAAAGACAGCGCTCACATTTTGAGCACCTCACATGTTCATACATGAGCATTATATGAGCTAAGTGCTTAGCACTTATAAAAGGAAGAGGGAATAAATCCAAAGAGGCAGTACCCAACTCTGGAGCGCACCATGTGCTCACACGTGAGGGCTACAGGAATTAAGTGTTTAACACTTGTATATATAGACGGGGATTTGAACCCAAGGGCACAACACCAACTTTCAGGTGCCTCACGTGCCACACGTGAGCGCCCCAAATTTCAGTGTTTAACACTGATTTAGAGACTCGCGTGAGAGCACATGAGCACCGAGCATATATTAGTGTTTAACACTATAAGAAGCCAACTTCAACCCCAAATTGGCTAAGTCCTCTTGAGATTAAAACGTCTTGGATCTCCAAATAGACCGAGTCTCTATGCTCATGAATTCCCAAACTAATTGACCAGAACGATATCCACCACACATCTCCTAAGTTGATCTTAGTGTTCCAAAAATGACTAATGATTCTTAGATGGTCCACCATGACCTCTCCCCTCAATCTGGAATTTGGTTCAAGGGTACATCTCTCCACACCTCTGATACATGTCGTTGTAATTCTTTAACGTCTTCAGAGAGGTGGAGGGTCCCGACAACCAACAATTCGACGTGCACATTGCACTATGGACCGAAACGTCCTTAAACTAAATCTTCATCTCAAAAATGGTGAACTATGGACCGCAATGTCCTTAAACTAGCTACGGACCGAAACGTCCTTAAACTAATAACGGACCGAAACGTCCTTAAACTAAAGCAATAGAGCCCAAATGCTCTTTTGTTGGGTCTGAATGATCCCAAAATCCTGTTGAGTAGATCATAGTCTAAAATTAGACTAACGTATCCTCAACAAACATTTAAGTTGATCTTAATCTCAAAAGAGATTAACGATTCTTAAATCAACCCAAACCTAAATCTAAGAATATATGGATTTGGACTAATCCACGCCCTACGGGTGACAACATAAATTAGTCTCCATATACAATCCACGGGCAACCAAAAATAAAACAAACACACACGACACGAAGTGACCTTTTGGAGCAGGAGAAAGTGGTTACCGCGATGCGGTAACGTAATTAACTGCAGGGGATTGCGCTTGCAGGGAAGAGCATCCCCACAATCAAAAACCCCTCGCAAACGAGGGGGAATCTGATGTAGTCTGCTACAATGGCCGCATCCGTCCAGACCTCCGATACACGGTGCTATAAATCAACTTGGCATCTTCGGAGAGGTGGACGGATAAATCCAAATAGCATCTGCCCCCAAATTCAGACAAGAACTTACGCGGTTCGTCTCTGTTTTCGGCGGTAAACATCTGGTTTTCTATTTCATTCTTATACTGTATGAACTTCTTAATAGTTTCGGACTTTGTGTTTCAATAAGAACGTGCGTCCAAAACTACAGTACTCATAGGTAAACAGATTGAAATATGAGTATCCACCCCTTGTCTGTGAAGACATCGGACCACATACATCACTATGTATAAGTTCTAAGAGTTCATTAACTTTTATTCCGTGTGTTGTAAGTAGAGAAATGCATTTTGGTTAAGAATATCTATACCGTTATCCTTTGCACCTTACCCAATCAACATTTAATGCAGGTAAATGTTCATAACATAATTTTCAAAAATCGAATATCCTTCTTTATCAAATAAAGAGATGGATATTCATTTTAAAAGTAAAGTTGGTGCACAATAACAGTTATTCGAAACCAAAAATTTGCAGATAGGCAAAACTAGATGATTTTCCTCAGTAGCAACATTTCCTCTGATTTCGGGGATCAAATCACCATTTCCCAATACTTTACTCTTTTTCACCTTACAGATGTGGGATCCTGATCCGATATCACTACCTATGAAGCGGAGTTAATTGAGAAACAGTTTTCAATAACAAACACATCAAAAGATGAAGCATCATATGCTTCAAGGGGGTGGCCAGGTATTCCCACTAATGTCTCTTCCACTGCTCAGGCTCATGACTGTAATTGCAATCCCCTTTCCCTCCAGATGTAAACCCTTAATATGTCTCTATGTCTTATCTTGTGTACACCGAACTTAGGCTATTTAGTTTTCTTCTTTTCCTTCCTTTCAGCTTCTATCTTGGGATTGAAAGAAAACTATCCAACAAGCATAACTGGTGTAATTTCCTTCTTAAAAGGAGCTCTCAACTTGAGATAAGGTCGAGAGTAGAGACAAATGAATTATATTAATATACAATCCACTTTACCCAGAAATCAGTAAACATCTTCGATTGAAACAATTTCTCCATGTTCGTATGTAACTATACGAAATGGCCTTCCAAACAATATAGATCTTTATAACGAATACAGAGAGTCCTGGAGCAAGTAAAGGGGAAGTAGTAGCGGTAAGGACATATGCAACTTTATCATGAATTAGGGAAATCATGACATTCCAAAGCCAATGAATGTAAAAAGGTTCGATTAACTTGATTTTATGAGTTTTAGTTTAAGGTCGGTCATGGTCACTTCTAGAGAGAAAAGAAAAACTCAGCGTGCACACTTACCAGATTAGATTGGTTTATTAATTTATCTAATCAGGATGGCTCCCACTGTTTTATCGAATTCTCTTTCAAACCCTAAAAGGAGAACTAGTCGGGATCATATACACCCACAAGTTTGCTAACCAATCAGCCGGGCTAGTGCATGTACTTTGAGGGAGGTCCTCCGTGCTCTCGCATAGACCCAATTTAATAACCCCATTTTCTTAGAGGCGTAATCTCGTAAACACCTTTCTAGACACCTAATGGGTTAGCTAATTGTGAAGTGAAATTTTTTCGAGTGTAACTATTACTCAAAGTGAGGATCGGGATCCAAAATATCACATAGAATGGTATGCAATCATATTGCAAGTTTCAACACTTGAAACTCATGATATGATTTTTACTCTTAACGGCTTATGACCTTGACGAAATCAACAAATCATAAACCGCTAGTCAAGTTCAACCCGTCATTTCATGATTAATTTAGATCCACCCGCATAACCTTTGATGGAGTCAACAAGATCGCACGACTTTCCTAACCGATCGCATCGCATGCTATAAACAAGCATTACTTAGCTACCGTACACTACGCCCTGCCGGAGTCAGAAAGCACAACAGGAATACTAAATACTTTACTCATAGGAAGTGATGGAGGGCTATGGCCGGTTTTGATAAAAAAAAACCCTTAACGTAATGAACTTGATATCGTTGAAGGAACCGTTTGGTTTTAAAAATGAACTTGTTTTTGAAAATGAATCGTACAACATCGGTTTAGCTTTATTTTCTTTGCATTAATCATATTAACGCAGTCCCATCATTTAGATAATAACGCTTATTATCCAGAATCTTCTCATACCAGAAAAACATGATATGAAAAGAAAATAGAATGCATTTATATGTTATCCGTATTCGTCATGGGGCATCGGGTATTCACCGTAAGGTCATTTAACTTACGGCAGGGCACACGCAGGGCTAGCGCGGATACAAAATATATAGAAGCATATATATATCACCATATACATTGTTTACTGCCAAAAACCGGTCAGATGAACTGGTATCGAACGTTCTTCCTGAATTTGGGGGCATATGCGTAGGTATGATCCATCCACCTCTCTGAATACACTAAGGGATTATAACGCTTTATATCGGAGGTTTGAATAGATACGAATGATATAGCTGACTTCAGATTCCCTCTCAGGGTGAGAGGTTTATTGATTGTGGAGACGCATTTTTCCTGCATGCGCAAACTCCTGCAGTTAATTACGTTATCGCGAACGATAACAATTTTCTGCACTCCAGATTTATTCTTTGTGTGTCGTGTTTTAGGTTTTGTTTATTTTGGGTTGCCCTTAGATTGTATACGGAGAATAATTTATTTCATCGCCCGTAGGGCGCGGATTAGTCCAAATCTATACATATGTTTTCATGATTTGGGTCATGCATTTGCTTGTCGGGATCCACATTAATATTTTGATTTGCCAACGGGGGTGAACTTAGGACGCATTTCTCACATTTGTGAGGCCCATTAGTTCAGGAGAGAGCATATGCCCTATTTAAAGATCGTTAGTCTCGTTTGGAAACTAAGATCAACTTAAATATCATGGTCATATATTGAAAGTTTTGTTCTCAGTTGATCATTTGATCATATTCAAGCATATACTTCCATACTTAGTTTATTTACTAAGTCTTCAAGTTTTTGCTTGGCATCAGGTGCGCTTGCGTCTTCATGGGATGCGCTTAGCATCGGCTCATGTGCATGGCGCATGGTACGCCTGCCTTGCTTGGCGCACGATAGGTCAGGATTTGGCATTTTCCTTGGCTCATGTGCACGTGTATCGTACGTGATGCGCATAGTTTTATGGTGAAACAACACGGCTCCTTAGAAGAGCGCACTTGGTATTAGAATACATGCTTTTCATATGGCGTAGCGCATGGTGCGCTCTTCATTTTTGCGAATGGTATTTGCCCTTTTCCAGAAAGCTTTTGTTTTCGGCGAAGTCAAAACTTTGATTAGTCAAACTTTGGTGAATGCGCTTATATAGTGCACCCAGGTTTATGGGGTGCGCCCTAATTTAGGGTGCACCCTAATTTAGGGTTTTATGTTGTGTCAAAATTTTGCTTTTATGTTAAGTCAAATTTTATCTTTCTGCATCTTCTAGGATGTGCTTTTATGTTGTGTGCGTTCGTATGGGTGCACCCCAAGGTTTGGGTGAATCATGTTCTCTGTGAAAATTAATAAGTTTCAGGAAATCATTGATTTTGAAGGAGTCGAAACTCATAAAGAAGCAAACGTTTCAATTTTTCTTATGTATTGAAACACTTTCGAATGGAGTCTTTCCTCCAAGTCTTAGATCTTAGGATCGATTCCTTCATGAAGGTCTAAATCTTCATAGAAAGCGGATGAAACACTAAAATATTTTGATCTTGTATATAAGAGTTGGAACTCTAAAAAATGCTGAAGCTTTATGTACAGAAAAGAGAGTATTCTCTTTTTATTTACCTAGTTGAGACTAGGGTTTGAGATTGAAGAGGATCTTCTTCTTTGAGAAAAAAATATTTTAGCTTCTTTGAGAATGATGATGGAGATCAAAACTTATCCTTCCCTCTGTGTCTCCATATTTTCCCTCAGGGGCTCCTATTTATAGGAGAGAAATATGTTATGGTCCATTCCTAAACAAAAGATTGGAATTGATACACATCAATTCAGGATGTATGCGCACCGTTGGATCATGGATCCAGAGATCTATTTGTTAAAATATGTAACAAGGAAGATATTCTTCCAAAAGAACTTCGGTTCAATGCTTCAAAGGAGAAACGCATGCGCTACATGTCTTGCGCATGTATCGTAGCACAAGTTTGCCTTCACAGCTATATAAAGGTCTTGCGCATGTGCACGTGCATTGCACATGGCGCATTGCAAGTGCACTTGGCTTTTATACCAAGTGCGCTGCCCAAAGCATGCGCCTCAAGCAAATGGAGTATGCGCTCCCAAGAAGGTATGCCCTATTTGGGCAGAAACAAAATGCCCCCCACCGATGCGCTTACGTGACTTACACGTGGACGCAGCGGTGTCAAGCCTTGCACCATCAGATTTGCCTCGAGATTAGGGGAATCTGAACCGACCCACACTTCTATAAATAGGGCCTAAGCCCTCTTAAAGAAGCTACGCCTCTTTCTTTCCCGTCTTAAATTTTTTTGAGAATTCGTTCTCCAAAAGCTTGCGCTCTCAACGAAGCATTTAAGCTTCCCATCAAAGAATTTTTATTCTTTGTCACCAATTTGGTAAGTGAGGATGCGCACCACCTGGAGCATACTCTCTTGCTCTATTAGAGTGCACCGTGGAGTGTGAGTTCCTTCTTTATGAGAGCGCACCCCTTGGGTTCTTAGGGTCTAGGTTCACCTAGAAAATCTTTAGATTTTCTATAGAGCGTACACTATAAGTCCTAATCTTCAGTGGATCAACTTTAACCTAGTGGGTCTCTTAGCTCTGAAGCTAGAGACCCCACACTTTAAAATTACAGTGTTTTGAAATGATGCTTCATTTGCTTTCTTTGCAGATACCGTGGATGACCACTTGTATTCCATTAGGGATATCGTCTCTTATGCTGACATCTGCTTTTATGGGCCAGATTATACTAACGATCAGTGTGAATCCGTGCTGCGTCGCTTTGAACCTTAATGTGGGAATTTACTTCCTCGCCGCTCCTCTCTAGTTTAAATGGTGTTTAAAGCGATCTCGGGCGCTTTGCCCGAGTACCCAGAGGTGATGCCGCTTGAAACACTTGATCATGCTAAAGACAAAGTGCACCCGGTCTATCTGATGTACTTGATCTCGAAAAGGAGAAGGGATGATACTACTAATCTCTTACACTGTGTTTATCAGCAGTGGGCTGTTCCCCTCCGAACACGGAGACACGACCACGCAGGTCCGTCTTGCCTGAAATTCGGGGCAGATGCTAATTGGTGCTATCCGTCCACCTCTCCGAAGATGCCAAGTTGATTTATGGCACCATGTATCAAAGGTTTAAACGGATGCGGCCGATGTAGCAGATTTCGTCAGATTCCCCCTCATGATGAGGGGTTTTTGATTGTGGGGACGCTCTTCCCTACAGGCGCAAGCCCCTACAGTTAATTACGCTACCGCATCGCGGTAACAACTTTTTTCTTCTCGAGATGGTCACTCCGTGTCGTGGGTGTGTGTTTTGTTTGTGGTTGCCCGTGGATTGTATACGGAGACTAATTTATGTTGTCGCCCGTAGGGCGTGGATTAGTCCAAATCCATATTTTCTTAGATTTGGGTTTTGGTTTGGGTTTAAGGATACGTTAGTCTCGTTTGAGACTAAGATCAACTTAAACGTTTGTTAAGGATACGTTAGTCTCATTTCAGACTAAGATCAACTTAACGGGATCGTTTAGATCCAACAAGAGAGTATTTGGACTCAATTGTTTAGTTTAGGGACATTGCGGTCGATTACCAGTTTAAGGACATAATGGTCCAATACCAGTTTAAGGACATGGTAGTCCAGTGTTAGTTTAAGGACATCTCGGTCCAGGTTAAGGACATCGTAGTCCGTGGGTTTAAAGGGACCCCACAGTCCAAGTTAAGGACATCGTAGTCCGTGAGTTTAAGGACCCCACAGTCCGTAGTTTAAAGACGTCATAGTCTATAAAGTTTAAGGACATCATGGTCCATGAGTGTAAGGACCCCACAGTCCGTAGAAATGTGTGGTTGTCGGGACCCGTCACCTCTCTGAAGACGTTGAAGGATTATAACGACAAATATCAGAGGAGTAAAGAGATGTACCCTCGAACCGGTGTGAGTTGGTTGGAGGACCTGTAGTCCGTTTTGGGACTAAGATCTGTTAAATATTCATGAGCAGATGGGCTCAATTAAATATAAGTTGAGGACTTATGGCCAATCTTGGGCTAAGTCCATTCAGGTTCAAATGTTTAACATTTATTTTGGGCTGTTGAGCCTTTATTTAGGCTTGGCCCTTTTAACAATGCTGAGCATTGATTTATATTTTGACAGTATTTCTGTCTTTTAGTGATGAGCACTCATAATAGCTCTGAGGCTTATTAAAGAACAATTTATGTTCCGTCAGTGCCCACGTGAGTGACACATGGCGCGCTTGGCGCTTTGCGCCAGTTAAAGAGCGCGTTGTGCTTCTGCTGAGTAGCGCACACGTGAGTGATACGTGGCACGCTTGGCGCTGAGCGCCAGATGATGAGCGCACTGCGCTAATTTTTGAGCGTATTGCGCTACTAATTCAATGGCGCACACATGAGTGACACGTGGTGCGCTTGGCGCTGAGCGCCAGCCCATGAGCGCATTACGCTGGCGCATACGTGAATAACACGTGTTGCGCTTGGCGCTGAGCGCCACCCCATGAGCGCAGTGCGCTGTTTCAGGAGCGCAAAGCGCAAGTTGCATACATGGTTGACACGTGGCGCATTTTGGCGCAGAGCGCCGGTCCAGAGAGCACAGAAGCGCAGTTCAAAAGTGCCAGGCACATTTCAATAACGCAAAGAGCATTTGATCAAATTTATGATCTGTGAACAAATTTATGTTCTTTTTAAAGGAGGCTTTGCTTCAAGATTCAAGAACAACAGTTCTTATTTTTGAAAGGGCTTTGCCTTTGTAGATCAATGATCTGTGAATGAAGCAAATACTTCTTTTGTTTTTATGATGAGATCTTTTGATCTTTTTTTATAAAAGACCTTGGTCTTTTGTAGATCTATGATCTTTTAAGAAGATAATTCTTCTGTTTTAATGAGATGATTTCATCTCTTTGTTCAAGAATCGTTCTTTTTACCTTGAAGAAATGATCTTCTTTCAAGAGCTTGCTCTCTTTCTTTTGAGTTTTCTCAAAGTTTGTAGGGGAGTTTCTCTATATCAGACTTGAAGTCTTGGGGCCTTAATATAGGGCAAGTTGATTTGTTAAATCAGTTAAAGAGATCTTTCTCTGATTGATTTGGGGATATTTCCCACCGTTGGATCTTTGATCCTAAGACTTCTGTTTTACAGAAGGCAATCTTCTTGATTTTAACAAGATTGGAAAATCTTTCCAAAAAAGAATTTTAATTCTGATTAATTAATGATTTATCATTATTATTAGATCTTTTGATCTGACGGTGGGGGAATTTTATAATTCCAGCGCTGGCGCATCCGTGCTTTGCACGTGGTGCGCTGCTCAGAGCGCAACGCACTTTGTGCTAGTGCACCTACGTTTGACACGTGGTGCGCTGCTCGGAGCGTAGCGCAGCCTGCGCTAGCGCACCCGTGTTTGACACGTGGCGCGCAGCGCGCCTAGCGCTAGTGCACACATGGTGCACTGCCTAGGGCGCAGCGCACCCGGCGCTAGCGTATCCGTGTTTGACACGTGGCGTGCAGCACGCCTAGCGCTGGATCTGAAGCGTTGCTTCAAAATGTTTTAACTCTTGGCTTTGAGGCATTTGTTACATTCTTTGCACGTGGAGTTTTTCCCTTTATTTGTTCATTTTACTGTTATTATATTATAAGGGAGCAAGTTTTGAGCCAAAATTTTGGCGGGAACATAGGCAATCATATCCTTGTATGCAAGGACGGAAGATATCAACGGCGATCCCGAAGATTGTCTTCGTGAACGGGCGCACAAGAAGATGATAGACGACGTCCAGGAAACCATGTTGATTTTCGTTTTTGAGTTTATCAATTCTTGTACCCATGCTAGCATATCGCCTCTTTGAGTTTTGAATAATGCTTGTCTTTTTTCAACTTTTGACGTAATAATGAAAAACACCTTTTACGTGCTTATTATGTTTCCGCGAATTTCCTTTCTTCTTCTCTCTGATTGCGCTGAAATGTTTTTGCTTAGTTTCTTTACTCGTCCTGGAGCGTTCAGTTTATCTTTCCCTTAAGTATAGACAAACTCAGACTGGCGTTATCATACCCCTATCAGTATAAGAGGTCGTCAGTTTTATGGTACTGGGTGTAGTCCATCACACCGTTGCTTTGGCTAATTTCTTCTCGATTTGCATTCCTTCAAAACACTGTTCGAGTAGCTGTGCACTTGCCGTATCTCCAATCCCTTTTGAGGCGGGATACGACATCTCAAGTAATCTTCCTAGGCCGATATCTCAATATTTCTGTCAGAGGATTCGGCGCTAGGTGTCACTATGGCACTTTACATTGAGGTCAGACTCTTTTTGAGTACCCTTCTGAGGTAAGATGACATCTAATGGTCTTTAGGCATGTATGTGTTGCCATTAAGACCTGGAGCTAGAAATTTGCCATCACTCCGCTTTTACTTTTTCTTTTTGAGCTTTCATGATGTCGCGTTTGTATCCTGCTGGAGTAAGAGAGACGTCCAGGTAGTCTTTAAGCTGTATGTATTGCCGTTAAGATTCCGTTTTTTATTCGGTTGAACATAGCGGAACGCATTGCTCCTTTTTCATTTGATTGTGCCCGTGGATTGTATACACGAGTCAGGATCGAACTACTTGTAGGGCAGAAAATTTTTCTTCCCTTTTTTTTATATATCCGCGATTGCTCTATCATTTCAGCTTTTCTTATCACAAAAGTCGCGACTGCCCAATCATTTCGGCTATTTATTCGTGGTCGCCTAATCATTTTGGCTATTTTTTTACTCATCGATGTTTATTTCGAGTTGCCCAATCATTTCGGTTATTTCTTTTCTTTGTTTTTATTTCCCAGTTTAACGACTTAAGGGTCGATAGTTTGGAACCTGGGTCGGGATCAGCGTTGATAACACTGAAGCATGTATGCTAGGAGTTATTCATCATTTGCCTTTGGGAACTTGAGATTTGATACTTGTTTTGGTATCAGTATCGCTACAACTGGAATAGTGCCAGTAGCGACTCATCACTTGCCGTTGCCGGTTGGAAAATAGTGGCTTAGAAGACAGATTTAAATCCCTGCCAACTAAGGCTTCTTTCACTTTATGAGCCGTAAGGGTCTCATAAAGGAATTTTCTCCCAACGAGTCAAGAGTATCTCGTAGGTGTATTTTCTCTGTAGAAGTTGTGGGAGCTCCTAATTGGGTTTTATCTTGTAAGTCGTAAAGATCTTATAAGAGTGTTTTTTCCTTGCAAGTCGGGAGGACTCATAAGTGTCGTTCACCATTAGTAGGACTTTTTTGAAACACATATTTTGTGCTCGTGGATTGTATACAAGAGTCGGCATAGAACTACTTATAGGGCAGTTTCTTTCTTTTCACGAGTTTGCGCCCTCTCGGGTTATCAAAATCTCGGGGGTAGTCCTGCTGTTTTTTCTTACAGTGCCTTTTCGGGTTTTCATCCGTGCCCTTTTTTGCTTATGGACGTACCAATTTTTTTTTATTATTATGCACCGTTCTCATAAGTCGAGAGGATACATGAGTGGGTCTATTCCTCGTTGGTATCCTGGTTGACCAATAAAGGAGGTCTTGGAAGCGATTTTATCATGGGTGGCCCGTGGATTGTTTACGATGGTCAATCTGAAGACTAACCGTAGAGAAACACATTGTTGGGATCAAAAAATACACCCCGGCTGACCAAGTCAAAGCCAATCAACCCTCAGCCAAGCGGGCCCAAGCTCAAGCGAAATGGGCCCAAGTCCAAGTCGAGACCAAGAATGGAAGGGGCCGGCTCCATACCAAGAATGAAGCAATAAATTAGTCCAATGCAATTTTTTAGAAATAAATGTATGAAAAATTGGCAGAAAACCAAAATTTTGTAAACTCCATGGCTTATGTGCAGAAAAAAAGCACATAAGACATAGGGTGGCACAAGTGCCATTTGGCAAAGCCCAAGGGGTTATATGTAAAGTGTGTAGTCTATAAAGGCAAACATAATGAAAAAATCAACAAGAACTTTTCATTCTCTCCAAATGTTAGGGTTCTGTGCCTCCTTCTCCTTCCTCAAGGTTCTAAACCTTCTTCTCTTATCTGAATTAAATCAAGAGTTCAACTCTTTCTTTTTCCAAAAAGAAATAGTTTTTCACCATAAAATCCTTGAAGAGGAACTCGGATCTTCCATTAAATCTCCAAAAGGGGAGATTTTTAAGTCTCACTCCCTTTTTCTCCAAGATCCAGCCAACAGAGAAGAGGAAGAAGAAGACCCATCTCCAAAAATCCCATTTTGGGAAGATCCAAGACTCAAAAGAAGATTCAGGGCTAAAGGGGAGAAGAAAGGGGTCCCCTTTGATCATCTCCGAAGATTTTTGGAAGTTCAACTTCATTTGTCAAAATCTTTTGGAGTTTAACTCCATTCAAAATCTTTTGGAGTCTAACTCTACAAATAAAATCCTTTTAGGAGTTTAACTCCCTTTAAAATCATTTTGAGATTAACTCCATAATAAAAATTCTTTTGGAGTTGAACTCCACAATAAAAAAATAAAAATCCTTTTGGGAGTTTAACTCCAGATCCCGGGGCTAAGCCCCTTTTTCTACAGGCGCCCAGCGCCTATGTGCCGGACGCGCGAGGCGCTGGCGCCCAGCCCCCATGCGCCTTGCACGTGGCCTGCGGGCGCCTACGTGCCGGGCGCGTGAGGTGCTGACGCCCAGTGCCTACGCTTCCTTAGGACGCTACTGACCCCTATTTTTTTTTCTATACACTTCCCACTAAAAATAGCTCTCTTGCATAAGGCGGGACCCCCGTAAACTCTGCGAGGCCCCCGATACGTCCAAATAACCTTCAAAACACAACACACGCTCACGGCATATTGAGTTCGCATGACCAGTTTGACCCGTCAATCGGAGGTTCCCTTGCTTCAAAAGTGTGAGGTAATTAACGACAGCTTAGTCCGCGGCTGCCAGAGACTCGGATTCCCAAAATCAATAAACCCCGGCCTGCCCCATGCAGGGGGAATCTGTACATGCCTGACAAGTACGCGCATTCCCATCTCAATGGGGTGACGAAAAACACCCTACAGATTCTTGCATGCCCGGTAGGACCTTTTCTCTCCTCCCATATTTCGGGTTAAACGTTTATGCGAACTCAATCAACATATATATCAATTGCCTGTACTGAAGTCATTTTTTTTTGGTGTACAGGTTAACAAGTTTTCAGTCACAATCTCGAACTCAGCAATCATATCTCCCAAGACGAGCTTCATTTCTGACGCGACTTCGATTCCCTACGTGATCAAAATCATTGCCCGCGTAGTTCTTCCTGCAGTTCTCAGCCGGCAATGGGAGGAGTCACCCCGCCAATTTGGTTCCGTCACCATCTACCCTGCCGGAAGCGCTCATCTGGCAGAAATCCCGGCAAACCAGGTGGCCAAGCCGGTCTCAAGGGGTAAGAAGCCGAACGTTGTGATCGCTAAGGCACCACAACCCAAACTTAAGACGGTGCCCGAATGACTCTCTGGTGCTCCAGCCAGGGGAAAGACTTCCGGTACAAAGGGCATCATCAAACGTTACGGACGAGCTCAGGCGGCGACTCCAACAAGTGCACAATCAGGCGTATCTCCAAATCCCTCTATCGCCCGGTCTACGGCGGCTTCCCGAAGAGCCGTAGCCAGCCAAGTGCTCAAAACAGAAAGGTTGAAATAGAAGCGGCTCAGGTATCGAGCCAACAAGAGGGCTAGGACTTCGGCCAAATGGAATCTTATAAGGTTCCAAGGGCAGGGTCACCTCATGACGATGACTGAGTCGGCCGTAAAAGTAAGCAATTCCTTCGAACCTCTGAAATGGGTTCAGAAAAATGCCATGACCACTAGAATCAGGAAGACAACTGCCCGAATGATGCTACAAAGAGACGTATCCCAGCCCCAACAGTGAAAGCATGACACCGTCTCTTCAAGAGTCTATCGGGCGCTCTGTGCCACGCAAAAATAGCGGGGCAAAGCCAAAAAGAAAGCGCCAGCACCATTCAAGAAACCGGTCAGGCCAGCCGCCTTCAGTCGATTGCCCGTTACCAAAAAAGAAGGGACACAACATCAGTCCGCAAAATCAGCTGCCAGTAATGAAAAGACAGCTGGATATGTTTTCCATACGGACTATATGGCGGGCGTACGTCCCAGCGAAAATATGCGCAGCAAAAGCAAGGATGGGGCCACCATATCCCAAGCCCAATCTGGCTTGAATGTGGTTGCCATTTCCCAAGATCAACCGCCTCCGCTGGACGATGAAAACCCTCCCGATGATGCCAATAGGCAGAAGGAACCCCTCCATCCATGTGGAGTCAAGCTCGGACAGCATGGAAGAGTAGACTTTCCGCCCCAGGACCGCAGAGCAAGAGCTGCTTCAAGAGCTTCGAAAACAGCTCAGGAGCAAAGATAAAGAGATGGCCAAGCACTACTAAAATATTGATGACCTGACGAATGTTGTGATGCAGCTCATGGCTTAAACTGCTCGGGCGCCTTCCAATCAGGCACATGTCTTTACTCATGAGCCGGGTGATGACAACCCGAAGCAACCGATGCCTGTCCCTTTGGGTCCAAGATTGGGTGAGCCGCATGAAAGCCGGCCACATTCCGCTTCTGTGGACGCCTTGGCCCTAGATAGTACTATCCCGCTAACACAAGATCGGATAATGGATTTGATCACCAGCAAGGTTAAAACATTAGTGGATGAAGTCGAAGCTCGGAAAGAAATTGGCAGTAGTAGGCAGCCATATCCCGCACAGTACAATCTGATCGAGTTCCCGAGCGGCTACGTCATTCCTAAGTTCGAAAGATTTGACGGGACGGGAAACGCAAATCAGCACGTCACCCACTTTAAAACGTCGTGCGGAAATACAGGGGGAAATGATGTGCTCCTTCTTCTTCAGCTTGTCAATAGCCTGACTGGTGTCGCTTTCGACTGGTACGCAAGTATACCAGACGGGTCCGTCACTACTTTCGCCCAAATGGAGTCTCTATTTCGGCAAAAATTCATGAGTGTTAGTGACAAAATCTTCATTGTTGACCTCGTGAGAACCAAGCCGGGGAAAAAACGAAAGCAACACGAACTTTATTGCCCGATGGCGCAACCTCACTGTCAAGTGCGGACCGCCGCTAGGGCAGGACCATTCCGTCAGCCTCCTTATTGGGAACCTCAGCAATTGGATGGTCTCATTCTTATGTACAGCAGACCTCAAGACGTTTCAAGAGCTAACCAAGAGAGTACAAATATTGGAACATTCAAAGGAAGAGTCTACCCTGGACTCTCAGGGTGACAATTCTTGGAAGAGCAGAAAAGACGACAACCATAAAAGTGGGAGCTCCAACAAGTCCAACGCCTTTAATGCGTCTGACAGCGAAGATAAGAGAAAGGCGGGCGTGTTAAAAACAGACCGGGCCTGAAAACCAGTGCTAGGAGAAGAAAGGTCTTCCCTAGAGGAGAAAAAGAAAAAATTCTACTCTTTCAGGAGGGACAAAGTCCGCAAGATATTCAAGGATGCCCTGAACAATGGTCTACAATTGCCGGAGTCGAAGAGACCTCACGAAGAAAAAATGACCGACAATCCCTTTTATTGACCGTACCACAGAGTAGTGAGCCATGCGATCGAGGATTGCTACATTTTCAAAGACTGGGTCGAAAAGCAAAAAAAGACCGAGGAGATCGAGCTATCCAAAAGTGTGTTGGTGAACAACCAAGCTGCAACCACCAACTTTATACAGAAAGAAGATGAAGCCTTTTTGGAGCAGACAGCTGAATCCGCTACCCTGAGAAATGAATTTGACTAGCCACAACTTCCATGGAGCATGCACATGTCTAAAATGGCAAAAAAGATGCTAAAGCTTGTAATGACTCTGAATTTATTGTACAAAATTTTTCAGTTAACATACAGAAAGAAGTTTACAAGCCTGAGTACAAGGTATAAGTATATTTTGTTTAAGAACAACAAGAAACAATTTGTAGCTCACTGGTAAAGCCTTGCACTGCTGTGGCGTAGCCCTGTGTTCGAATCCCATCAGACACATTATTTTTCTCTGATTTTCTTTTAAAACTTTTTGGAAGCCCAAAAGTTTACACGTGCAATGCACACAAAAACGAAAAGACAAAAAAATCAAACATGTGCACAGTAATTTAAATACAGATTTGAACACGTGGCAAGAATCCAATGACCCAAAGCCCAAAATCAACCGGCCAAAACCCACCTAGGTCCGGCACCGACGGTCCAACTATGGCCAATAAGGCCCGGGCTTTGTACACAAACCCTTTCCCCTACCCCTAACTCCCCTGCACTGTTTGATTGCTTTGCAATGAAACATAAACCCTTCAATTCCCCATTTATCATCATTTTAATTCACCATTTTAATTCCAAAACCCTAACTCCACACTATAAATACTACCCAATGCCTTAGCCCTTCATCATTCTGAAAATTATAGCCAAAACTCTCAAAATTTCTTAAGTACGAGTGGAGTAGAAGAGGAGTTAGCAAGCGGTCAACTTCTGGTGAAGAATCGAAGCAAATTCCGGCAACGCCACGACGACAACCCTCCCTTCCTACACCTTTCTTTAAGTCTCCTATATCGCAAGTGCCTCTCAATCCCTCTTCTTCATCCTTGAAAATCTTATTTCAAAACATATGTCGGTAAGTGGAGTTAATACCGACATCTTCTTCTAAACTTTAGAAATTTCACTTTTTCTTAAATATTGTTCATCCATATTCTTACCAAATGCTTGTAATCATAAAACCAATGCTTAAAACCAACTTTTAATTAAAAGTATCATGCAAAATTACTTTAACTTAACTTTTACATTAAAATACCATGAATTTTGTATATAATCTTTTAATGTTTTGCTTAAACATACCTTTAGGAAAATTCACGAGGTAACGAACAACCTCTCACGTACACGCTTGGTTTCCATTGCACGGTACTCTTTGAACATATTTTTGTTACGATTACAATATTACATTAAAATACCATTTACTATAAAAACGGTTTTCTTTTAAATTGTATTTTAAATTCCTTTGCAAATAAGCCTCTGCAACCCTCTTTACGGGACCCGCTATTGGATGGTGCGGATTATCGCACATCCTTAGGCTAGTAGAGCGAGATGCAGATCTCCTCACGGAGCATCGGTCTCGAAAGGTTTTTAATACGGTTTTATGAAAAACGAATTTTTCTACTTAAATAAAATATAATTTTTATAATTATATAAATATTACAAAATCCATATATTTTCAAAATATAATAAACTTATATTTTGCAAATGAAAGAATTACAAGTTTCATCAAAATATCATCAAGATACCAACAAAAGTCAAGCTTTACAGTAAAATACAATGAACTTTCCAAGCTAAGCTATTATCACTAAAATAGCTCAAATCCTTAAAAATTCATATCTATGAAAACCCTAAATAATATAAATAACTTCTCGAGATTATTTTGAAACTATATTAAAAATACTTTTCATAAAACCCCCTCGAGTTATATAAAACAATATTTAAGGACTTTAATAAATATAGGTTTAACCGGGATCAATTCTCTTGAGCCCCAGGGAGACGGAGAAAGTGAGTGCTTGCCTATTTAAGATAGAAAACTTAACGGTGCTATCAATGGTAATTGTCTTGAAAAAAGACACAAATCCTGCCGTCCATGTGCAGCAATTACCAATAACTCCCGAACCTAATTCAGGATCTAAATCAGTCAAGTGTCTGACCCATGTCTGAGTCTAACTCAAATCTTAATTCAAACTCAACCCAGAATCCAATTCAAATATGAATCCAAACTCTAACATGTATAATTGACATGAACCTGAATACCTGAATCCAAATTTCAATATCAAACCTGAATATATGACTTGACTTGACCGAACCATGGCTATAACTTGACATGATTACAAGATTACATCCTGAACCTGACTACTTGAACAACTTGTACCCATGGTTTCTGTAACAACCGAGTTCAGTTATACCAATTTCTGTTGCCGTATATGTTGTTTGTGGTGTTTATTTCTTTTACCATGTTTGGTTGTGAATGGTAGTTTACTTATATTCGACCCGCTTGATTGAGCTTGTTGCTTTATAGTTATGGAATACCCCAACATTACACATTTTGCATACAACAATTTAAGTCCCTTAAAATAATTTAAAAATACATGGCATGGCCTGCTTGATACCCCTAACCCTGTGGTAGCGTCCTTGCGTCGTGTTCTTGCCCCGTTCAGTGAAACAGACGTATTTGGATGGCTACGCGCACGTATGTGCGTCCGTTCTTGGGGGTATGCTTTTCTGTTACAAAATCCTTCATTTTAATTTTTCGAACTTACTAATAATTTTCGTATTTCAAATCCAAATTTTTGGACCCGACTCGGGCGCAATTCTGAAATATTTTGTATCCCGCCAAATCCTATTTATTTTTTTAAATTTAATCAGTTTGAAAATATTTTTACAGCATACAATATTTTCTCAGGTTATTCTTTAAACGGTAAATCTTTAATAAATTTTCCAAAAACAAAATTTCCAAACCCCACAAGCCAATCCCCTTTCTTTTCTGTGCCGGGCCCACACCCCTCTCTCCTTCTCTCTCTTCCTTTCTCCTTCTCTCTCTCTCTCTTCTCTCTATTCTTCCTTTCTCTCTCCGCAGTAAAATCCAAATCTCTCTCTCCTTATTGTTCCTCCCTCTCTCTCACTCCTCTCGATCTCCCCTCTCTCCCCTCTCGATTCTTTCTCTCTCTCTTCCGTATCTCTCTCTCTCTCTCCCCTCCTTATATATTTTTCCTTCTTTCCATCTTCGTTTCATTTAAAAGACGAAACCCATCGCTAGCTAAACCCTAGCCGCCGTCTCCCCTCACGCCGTCGCCGACAGCCGACGACAAGACTCCCGTCCTCGTCACCCTTATCACCTTCTCTCCCATCTCCTTCCTTCCGAGCCTACACACCCCCTGACCCAGGCCCGTGCACCTCTGCACACATCTGCACCGCCGGGGTGATCGCCGCCGGTGACTCGTCCCCGTGTTCCCGGCCCTCGTGCGCCCCAGTAAGCGATGCTCCCTCTCCTCTCCTTCTTCTCCTTCTTTCTCCTTCTTCCCTTCGTTTTTTTGTTCTGGGTCAAGTTTCTTTAACCGCCGGTGGCCTCTGCAGGTATCTTCCCGGAGCTCCGTCGACGCCGTCGACCCTCATGACCCCTCTACAGACCATTGTGAGCCTCCTCTCCTCCATCCTCCTTCTCTTCTTCTCTTCTTTTCTTTCATGCAGTTCTTGTAATTCAGTATTTACTGTTTTTCTGTGATCGCCGGATTCCGTCCGCGACATCGACGATCCCGACGACCCAGCGAGGACCTCTGACCCGTGTGACCCCTTTGTGCGTGGTTTGCGTTCATTCCGTGTACCGTGCACGCGTCGTGACTTTTCCTGCCGACTCGTGACGTTCCGTTTACCGCTTCGCGATCCGTCGAGGCAAGTGAAACTTGCTACATGCTATTCATACTATTCCTATATTTATTTATCTAATTTCATATTAAATCTATAGATAGAATCTAAAGTCATGAGTTCCAAGTTAACAGTGCGATGTTCCGTTCACATATTTTAGATTCAGAACTTGAAACCCAACTGTTGCATTTAGTTTACTAAAGCTAGTAACCACATTTATATTTTAAATCACATAATAACTAGTCACATAGTCTATAGTATCCTTTCTATGGTTTTACTCTATTGGACACCTGTGTGCATCTTTAACCTGTTTTAGTTATAATTGCATCAATTGAACATATTATACATATCATTGCATCTCTAGATTACTTAATACATATTAACATGGGTTTAACTTCCATATTTGTCATACTGTATTCATGTAAGATTGAAACCATCCCTTAAACTCAAACAGATAACCGTACATCCAAGTAGTTTAATCTGCACCTATTTGCTTATCATACTACATGTTCCAGTGTATTGTTCTATTAGTACCCATGCTTGCGATGTATACACATGCTTATGCTAGTGTGATTGTGTGCACCCACATGACATCTTGTGCACCCTGATATTACCTATTACACTTATTACTTGACACGACATGGTACTGTACAGCTCTTGACATAACATGACACCTTTATATATTACCTGGCTTGACCTGATGTACCATGGCCTTACCTGTTACCTGATCTTATGTCTAATGCCAACAAACCTGACCTGTTGTCCTTACGGACCGTTCCTGTTGTCTATTTAGACAAACCTGTACCTGCTTGATCCTGTGTTGGCATTAGCTCTAGATTATTTATTACTTGACTTGAACATATATAATTTGGGGGTATGGGGAAATCAGTATTGTAACCGAACGTAACTCAAAGGGCCATCCTATTGTTTGCCGTTTTTCCGGGCGTTACGGAATAACCATTGTTTGCCGTTTTTCCGGGCGTTACGAAATACCCATTGTTTGCCGTTTTTCCGGGCGTTATGGAATACCTATTGTTTGCCGTCTTTCCGGGCGTTACGGAATAATCACCGACGAGTTACGATGAGGATTACATTATTTGGTTTCGAAGACTTTAGAATAGATAACCCCGTAGCACAGTTTAGATATCTCTGCACGTCACTTATACTGACACATTCACCGTTATATATTCTCATTATATTCTTGCTCATACTCATACCTGCATGTCGTACTACCCCTGTTAATATTATTGCTTGATATTATGACGCGCTGACGACTGGGTTTTGCATGGCCCAGATTCCTTACCTTTGCTGCAGTCCGAGCAGGAGTACTCCAGTTAGCAGGCTGAGCAGTGAGGACTCATTAGTAGTTAGTTCTTTTATTTTCAGTATTTTCATTCCTGATGTGAGCCCGCATTATGGGACATACATTCCAGTTATTCTTGTATTGGATCTTTTGCTTCCGCATTATTTATTCTTGACTCGTTTTATTTGGCTTATGGACATGTGTTAGATAGTTTATTATTGTTCTTGATATCTCTACAGCCGTAATGTGACTGAGGAAGGATAATTCCTATCCACAGGTAGCATGGTTGGCTATGTCACATGCCTACCTTAGCGTACTCTGGGAAGCGGGGCGTGATAGTTTCGGCAAGACTTGTAACTATAATCAATACGATACATTACACGGGGTTAACGAGATAGATTGGTACGGAATGTATTAACGTGGCACGAGATGGTCACTAAAAGACACCTATATGAACTCTCGTGCCGTTGTCCCATGGGTTTTGATGGGGCAATGTACTACATGTTACCATAGTCCACAGGGTAAGATGGACTCCTCTCGTATACACAAATACCTTATGTACCAAGCTACAAACAACTACGTTAGAATAACAAGTATATACCTGTACAACTTGCCAGTTTCATTTCACATTACTTGTTCCATTCCTTTCTTTCTTTTGGGACTTACCGAGCGCTAGTTCGCTGACGACATTCCTGTCTATTTCTTTCTTTGGAATGTTCGTCAGGAGGACCGGACTCTCAGGAGATCGAGCTGAGCCAGGAGGACTTGGACCAGTTCACTGCCCAATAGGACTTCTAGTTCATCTTGTACTTATTTCAGTTGGTATGCCACTGTTTAGACATTACTTTATATCATTATATCTTTCCTTTTCAAAGCAGTTGTATTGTAAAGATGAATGTTAATAAAAGTTGCTGTTTATTTTATATCTCTTGTCATTCTTGTGCATTTACATATATATATATTGCTTAATTACGCTTAACGTATTTATTTCTTAGTAAATACGTTGTGGGACTGCCACGTCACCGCTTCTGTACACCAGGAAGCCGGGCGTGACAGATTTTGTTGGTGGCCCATGCAGGTCGGTTCTGCATGGAATCCTAAGCAATATATCAAAAGATTTATAAGAATTAGCAACTATACATTTCTTACATTTCAAATTTCTTGATATATCCTAATCTTTCTTTTTCTATCAAGGTCATGGATTCTCCCAACAATACAAGCACGAACGTCAATGGCAACACTCCACCGCCTACTCTACCACCACCACCTACCATTGTTGCTCCTATCAAAGAGCAAATAGTACTGCTTGAGGCGATCAAGAGCCTCTTGGAGGGTCAGCAGCAGCAGAATGCTATCATCATGCACTGTCCAGAGGTCGAGACACTCGGAGTCAAGCAATTCTCGTCACTGCACCCAAAGCACTATTCAAGAAAAGAGAGCCCACTGGGGGCAGAAGAATGGGCTAAGTCAATAGAAGATGATCTGGCAGCAGCAAAAGTGCCAGAGATTGCTTGGGTGAGAGTTGCGAAGCTGCAACTAACAGATAACGCCAGAGTCTGGTGGAAGGCTGAAGAAAGCCGACTCGCCCAACCGATTGAATGTAAGACATTTCGCGATATGTTTGATACGAAGTACTTCCCTGAGACTGCCCGTTTCGACATGAAACGACAGTTCATCCACTAACAACAAGGCTCGATGTGGAGCATGTCCGTGGATGAATACGATGCTGAGTTTACCATACTTGGCAGGTAAGATATTATCTCAAATTCAAATTCCTGATATCACATATTTCACTACTAACACAAAGTCGTAACAGGTTCACGGCACACCTCATCTCGACTGTTGAGATCCGGACACTACGATTTCAGCAAGGGTTGGACCTAGAAATCCAAGTTGCACTCGCTACAGGAGATTTCCCAAGCCATGATCTTGCTCTGAAGGCTGCCCGACGTTCTAAGGCAGTTGTGAAGAAAAAGGGCAGACCTCAAACTGTCGGTGTGAAACGCCCTGCCACACAGATGACAGGAGGAGCCTCTTCCAGGCCAACTATTGCACCCAGGAGACCGGAAGTAACATTTAACCGGCCCTGTTCCCTTATAAAAAAAAAGAAAAGAAAGAAAAGGAGAAGAAAGAGAGAAAAAGTGATGGGAAAATTTCCACTAATAAAATATCACGTGCCCACACGTGAGCGCCTATATAAAGATTATAGGCGCTGGGTTTATAGGATGAAATAGAGCCTCACGTGTAAGCACGTGACGTCTATATACAAAGTATATAGGCGCCATATTAAAACAAATGACAGGCTAGAAAGGCTCACGTGTCAGCATGTGATTCCTTTTTTGGGCTGTTGCACATAAGCAAATGAGTTTAACTCTGTGGGGTCACGTGCTACACGTGAGTGGTCTTAAAAGCCTTCTGAGCTGATAGAATTAAATTCTAAATAAAGGGATCAAAACCCTATTTGGAAAATATTTCCTTTGATCTTTCTAAAAAAGAAAGATTGTTCTCTGTAAAACAGAGCACCGTTGGATTAAAAATCCAATGGTGATTAAAAAATCACCAAGCTACAGAATAAGCTCTGTATAAGAAAATATTTCCCCAATCTTGTTAAAAACAAGAAAAAATCTTCTGTAAAACAGAAGTCCTTGGATCAAAGATCCAACGGTGGATAAAATTCCCAAATCAATAAAAAATCTCTCAATGAGAGATTTCCTTAACTGAATCAACAAATCTACCTCTACTATATAAAAGACCCAAGACTTCAAGTCTTGCAGAGAGAGACATACATATAGAGAGAGGAAACCCCCCGATAAGATTGGAGAAAACAAAAAACAAAGAAGAGGAGTTCTCTTTTAAGAAAAGAAACCCTAGGTAAGAAGAAAAACCTAGAGATCATTTTATCTCCTCTTCTCTATTTCAAAAGTTTAACTCTTCCAAAATGAACTTAGTTCTTCCTTTGGTTGAGCTCTGCAGAAGCAGATCTCCCCCACAAGTTGAGAATTTAATTCTCATCGGGGAGATTCTGTCATGCAGTCCCAAACTTAGAGGAAATAATTAAATTTGAAGAATTTAATTCTTCCAAAGATATAGGAATTTAATTTCTCTGACAAAACTAGGGTTTAACCCTGCATAAGAAAAAAAGAGCAACTGAGATCGAGTCACGTGTTCCCACGTGACCCCTTTAAAACAAGTGCTTAGCACTTATAAAAGAAAAAGAGAATAAACCCAAAGACAGTTCTAATTTTGGGGCGCCTCACGTATTCCCACGTGACCCCCAAACAGTTGCTTAACACTTACATGGAAAAATGGAAAATTTCAAAGACAGCGCTCACATTTTAAGCACCTCACGTGTTTGCACATGAGCATTATATGGGCTAAGTGCTTAGCACTTATAAAAGGAAGAGGGAATAAATCCAAGGAGACAATGCCTAATTCTGGGGCGTCTCACGTGTCCACATGTGATGGCCACAAGATTTAAGTGTTTAACACTAATATATATAGACGGGGATTTTAACCTAAGGGCACCACACCAACTTTCGGGTGCCTCACGTGCCACACGTGAGCGTCTAAGGTTTCAGTGTTTAACACTGCTTTGGAGACTCACGTGAGAGCACATGAGCACCGAATATATATTAGTGTTTAACACTATAAGAAGCCAACTTCAGCCCCAAATTGGCTAAGTTCTCTTGAGATTAAAACGTCTTGGATCTCCAAATAGACTGAGCCTCTGTGCTCATGATTTCCCAATTGACCAGAATGATGTCCATCACACATCTCCTAAGTTGATCTTAGTCTTCCAAAAATGACTAATGATTCTCAGATGGTCCACCATGATCTCTCCCTTCAATCTGGAGTTTGGTTCAAGGGTACATCTCTCCATACCTCTGATACATTTCGTTGTAATTCTTCGATGTCTTCAGAGAGATGGAGGGTTCCGACAACCAACAGCTCTTTTGGTACATTCCTAAACCTATGAGCACATCCCTTAAACTACAATGGACCGTAACGTCCTTAAACTAATAACAGACAGAAACGTCCTTAAACTAAAACAATAGAACCCAAATGCTCTTTTATTGGATGTGAATGATCCTAAAATCCTATTGAGTAGATCTTAGTCTAAAATTAGACTAACGTATTCTCAACAAATATTTAAGTTGATTTTAATCTCAAATGAGATTAACGATCCTTAAACCAAACCAAACCCAAATCTAAGAATATACGGATTTAGACTAATCCACGCCCTATGGGCGACAACACAAATTAGTCCCCATAAACAATCCACGGGCAACCAAAAATAAAACAACACACACGATATGAAGTGACCTTCTGGAGTAGGAGAAAATGGTTATCGCTACACGGTAATGTAATTAACTGCAGGGGCTTGCGCCTGCAGGGAAGAGCGTCCCCACAATCAAAAACCCCTCACAAACGAGGGGGAATCTGACGAAGTCTGCTACAACGGCCGCATCCGTCCAGACCTCTGATACACGGTGCCATAAATCAACTTGGCATCTTCGGAGAGATGGACGGATAAACCCAAATAGCATCTACCCCCCCTAAATTCAGGCAAGACGTTTGTCTTCCCGGTTTTCGGCGGTAAACAGATTCTGGCACGCCCGGTGAGACCTTTTCCTCTTTCCACTCCACACTTCGTGTGTCGTGTTCGCGAACGAATCGCGGTTTGATATGGTTGCCCCTGGATTCGAGGTACTAAGATTTGGTGTCTTGCTACTACGCAGAAGAGAAGATGACATCGATGGCTTCCAACTGTACTAATTGCAACAACAACTCCCACTCCGTCCCTGCTGGAGGAGTGACTTATGGCCCCAAGCGGCCTCCATCTTTGCAATGCCAGTGGAGCAGGTGACTCAGGCCACCACTGGATTTTTCTTCGGGACCATGCTCATGCCAATAAGCTTCAATGCTTTAGTCCCATCACAAGAGGCCCCGAAGAAGTCGGTCTTCGATCGGCTTGCAACTACCACGGCCTCTCTCAACGGGTCGTCCAATTCCAGCACGTCGGTCTTCGACAGGCTGAGCCTAAGCTCAAGTGGGCCTGTAAATAGGCTCGCGATACCTGAGAAGGCTATCCCTAAAAGGATAGTCCTCCCAACTCCTACTGCGGGTGAGGTCGTTACAAGTGCTTCCCCTACCCGAAAGTCAGTCTTCGACAGGTTATACGTTCCCTCTCAACGGACGTCAGTCTTTGACAGGCTAGTGTTAGTTATATGTATGTCCTAGAGGCCATTGCTATACATAGGATGTATATTGTAGTGGATGCTGGGACATATATAGGGAGGACTTTCTTGCTCGACATGATAGTATGCTATCTGGTTACTCTTTACCTTAACGTGTATACTGATTGTCTCTCTGTTACATGTTGGTAAAGCCCTTAGGATGTGTACTTGACTACCTGGACTGTGATGCGGATCATACTAGTGGGGACATGGTAGTCCATAAGTACATCCTTCAAAGTCCCTAGTCGTGGGTGTATCGAGACGGGGCATCGATATACCAGAGTAGACTAGCGTATACCTTCTCGACCCATACAGATGGGCGATGGATGATCCCATATCCATTGGTGTTTGACATCAGAGATGATATACGGGTGCTCAGTAGAGACTGGGTACACTGGACGGACTCGCCGAGAACTCCCAGATGGTATTATACCTCACGTCAGATGGCAGTTCTCTGGTGACACTGGTACAGAGTAGTCTGTTGACCCGAGATCGTCATAGAGTCTCGTGTGGTGCCCACTGTGCTTTGATTTCCATCTTACCACGTCCAAGAGGGCGTGCAAAACGGTGGTTTTTGGGTATAGTCCCGAGTCACATGAAGGCAATGAGCGATAGGAGGGGATTCGTCTCTCCCGGTATAGGGAGTTGATGTTGCGCTGTGTTCGATTGGCTATAACAGGAAATCCCTGGCCAGGGTTGCTGAGATTTACTGGTAAGTGTTACCAGTAGTTTCTCAAATTGTTATAGACCTCATATCGACACGACTTATCGAGCTATTGGGGTCTGACGTTTACCACCCCTAGGCGAGATATGCGACATATCAGACGATCAGACCGGACTGTACGGTAGTGTTACTGGTTGGATTCACTGGAGTGTGAGCGGGCTTGCTCGTCGATCTTCAGATCGCTCAATACCCGGGTGGCCGTTACGTTTAGCAGACCGCTTGCGGCTTGTGGGTGTTTGATATGATCATCATCTGCTGCCGGCGTATTGACGAGTCTTTAGAGTCCTACACAGAGGTTTCCTGGCTCAAGCGAAACGAAATAGGAGCGCATATGAGATATGTGCGGGACCGAGAATAATGCGTGTATGTGATACCGTATTTCATTCTCGCGATCAATGTGTCGGATGGTTGTATGCGATATAACCTAGTTATCGATTCAAGCGTTGAATCGATAAGCCGATACATTGAATACTAGTCGGTTGTGTGCGATATGACCGGATCATTGAATCAAGTGTTGATTTAATGCATAATTATATATTTGATATATTACTTTGCATTAACTAGTATCGGTTCACTTTAAATGGATTTTGTCGCTCGGATGTGCACATTGTATATTTGATATAATTTTGTGCACATGATTGTATCATGTTTGATGATACATGTTAACTTGGATTTGTGTGAAGATTAAACCATGGTTGTGAGAGTGGTTAGGGTTTTGTTTATTCTCCCATTATTTATTTATTCATTTATTTGTTTATTCTTTTGGAAAATAAATGGAAAGGAGAAAAGAATGGTGGCTTAATTTGGAGTTTAGTTGAAGCTTCATGAAACTTTGATCAAGTCAACCATTCTTATCTCATCCTTAACCCTAACCATTCCCACTAACCATGATTCATTCTCTACACTTGAATAGAGTTAATATTATGATAAGTATTGTTATTCTTTTCTTTTTGGGATTATCTTATCATAATACTAGCTTCTTCTTCTTCATCTTCTTCATTGAAGAAAACCATTCTTCATCAATGGTGATTGATGAAAACAAGTGAGAAATCCAATTCTAAAGTCTACCCACTTCCTATTTCTTCGTCCTCTACCTCTTGCCAAGTAGTAGAGTGTGTTTTCTTCACAAGTTTCATGACTTGGTGAAGTGAGAGCTTGATCTTGCGATGCTTCGACGTAGATCATCTTCGGCATGGACATCGATGACCTAGCCCGTCCATTCTCCGATGAAGCCGACGCTAGAGCCCGGGACTTGTTATGGACAGTGAGGAGACTTCATTGCGGAGCTATGGAGGTGGAGAACCGGATCTACAAAGGTTGTATTTCCGTATCTCTTAGTTAAGTGTTAACTAGATTATATTTTCGCCTAGATTTCTAGCCGACGATCCGTAGTCGGGTCTCTCGGCACCCGTAAAATTTTATAATGGCATGTTCGATGCCTTGTGAGACCTTATTAGGGTGCCTAGGAATCCTACAGTGGTATCAGAGCCTAGCTAGAGCCTTAGGCGAAGTCTAGACGGATTTTGAAGTCCGAACGACCCGAAACCCCAACCGGAAATTGCTCTCTGGAAATTTTCTAAAATCTGGGATTTTCCAGAATTAAAAATTGCCAAAAAATTCAGCAGGGAATCCTATGAGTTACTGTGAAGCACGTGACTGTAAATCGATCAAAGAGCCGCGGAACCACGGCCCCACCCTGGGTTTCGCGGCGGTTTCGCGGCCATGATGGTGATTTGGGTCACGTGTCTTGCACAGTAATTCTTGTGTCAAAGAGCTGAGTCTTCTGGAAATTTTTATATTTTATTCAAGAGTTGAATTTTCTGCAGTTGTTTTGGGGATTCGGTGTTTCGATCGGAGTATCAAATTTTGTCTATGTGGCTTTCAGAATAAATTTTTAGAATATGTTAAAAAGTTCGACCGGATATAAATACCCAATTTTTCCCCTGTCGGGAAATTTCCAAGTGTTGGATTTTTCCGTAGTTTAACGACGTTCTAAGTAGTGCAAGTAACGCGATGGTCCCTCTAGAAGACAACAAACCTTAACTCGATTATGTGACCGTCTTGAACTGCCCTTTGAACCTTCGGGTTTGGGGCAGTACGGCGTGCCACATGTGAGGCGTTGGCTTGACCCTTCTACGGCTGGACCGTTGGTACTAAGGCACGAACGGAATGTTGTTAGACTTATTTCATGTGTTGAGCTGTATTGGGAAAACTTGGGTGTTCGATTGTTCGATCGGAAAGTTTGACATTTTTCTATTTATCCGGAATGGGATACAATAATTGGAATTCACAATAAGTTATGAGATAACTGAATGAATGTTATAAACATAGCACTTTAGTCTCACTTGATCGGTTGCCACGGAATTTTGATGTGATCAAAAGTCCGTCGAAATCACGTAGCGTACGCGGATACTCGCCGGGTAAACTTAATAGACAGCCTCACCCCATTGCCCCGACCAAGTGACTGTAGGAGAACCTCGTTGCCGAAAGCATCCGTTCGGGTGCTCGCGGCAGCGGTGTTCCGCCTTGGTGCACTTCGTCGACGGTATCGGGGGTGCGGCCGCCTACTGAAGTTTGCGACGAGCATTCGATCAGGATGTCGGGAATCTTGTTGAATTGCCCGACTTGAATATTGAAAAGTGTTTTCGATAATGAGACTAAAATGCGGGGTTTATAATTGTTAGGCATGCGATGTCTAAGTAATTCATTTGGTCAGGCATGCGATGTCTGAGGTGGTTGCGGATTCCAACTGTTGTAGTTTTACACTTTCTTTTCTGTGACCGTAAGTGTAATATGTGATATCGCCGGTTTCGTTGCTATATGTCAACGACAATTGGGATGCGCATATTTACTTACGTTGATGACATGTGATGTTATGTGTTGCTGGATATGTTATATTGGATCGTCGTGTTCGAATAACCGGTTTTTTTTTATGTGAGATGAGTGTTTATCATTTTCATTCATGTAAAAACTTGTATGTAATATTCTTTTATTGGGGCGCTTCCAGGTTGCGGAAGTAGTCACCCTTTGTATATTATTTACTTTTCCGCACTAGGATAGACCCAAGGAGGAGGGCACAAGTAACCGGGTTCTGGAGTCCAGTGGGAGACCAACTCGAGGAGTCGAGTCCGGGTCTCCTAACTCCAGAATTGGTAGGGTTGCTTGCCGCTCTCGTAGGGGTCTAGGGGTGTGGGTTTGGCTATTCATCACGACCGTGGAATCCGTGTTTTATACTGGCTCGTATTGAAATCACGGACGTCCTAGTATATCCAATATTTCATATGTTTCTTCTGCTGCGATATCTGTGATGTGATCATGTGATGTTCTGTGATAGATACAGTATATAGTATATATGATATATTATATAGGCGTTACTTATGTTTTACACCCGCGCTAGCCCTGCCCCGCTCTGCCGTTAGTTACCTAACCTAACAGTGCACGAGGGGACATCAAGGCGAATGCGGATGGCATAAGTGTACGTCGTATTTATCTGTGATGTTTAGGTACTTAAATGATGGGACTTCATTAATATGATTAATGAAATAAAAGAAACCTAAGATGTTGTAGAATTGAATTTCAAAAAAAAAACAAAACAGGTAGCTACAGTTCTTGCTTTGCACAGCGGTATATATGATATATCCTGCACCTTATTCGATGAGGAAAGGACCGAGATCCCTTCTCCGGGAGTGACTCCTTTAGCAATAACTGGCAGATGCTACACACTCGGTTTGTCTTTTGATTGCTTTTAAGTGTTTTTACTTTGCACAGTGATATATACGATATATCCCGCACCTCATTCGACGAGGAAAGGACCGACGATCCCTTCACCGGGAGTGACTCCTTTAGCAAAACTAGAAAAGCCTCAAAAGCACTCCATTTTAAAATCATTTGATTCTACAACGATATCAAGTTCATTACGCAATAGGTTTTCAGAAAAACCTGTCGTAGCCCTCCGTCATTTCAGATATGTACTGGTTAGTATTCGTGCTGCGTTTGTTGACCTCTGTCAAGGCGTAGTGTGCGGTAGCTGATTAGTGCTTATCTGCATAAGCATATGATGTGATTGATTTAGGGTAGTCATGCGACCTTGTTGACCTCTGTCAAGGGTCGTGCGGGTGGGTTTACTTCAATCAGGAAATGACGGGTTGAACTTGACTAGCAGCCTATGGTTTGTTGACCTCTGTCAAGGTCATAGGACGCTAGGGGCAAAATATTATCGGGAATTTCAAGTGTTGAAATTTGCAATGAGATTGCATACCTTCTATGAGATAGTTGGATCCCGATACCCGCTGCGAGTAAGAGTTACTCCTGGGAGAGTTTTATACATTACAATTAGCTGATCAAGTAGGTGTCTAGAAAGGTGTTAACGAGGTTACGCCTCTGGGAAAACGAGGTTTACATTAATTAGGTTCGTGCGAAAGCACGGGAGACCTCCCTCAAAGTACCGACACTGGCCTGGCTGAAAGATTGGCGAACTTGTAGTGTGCAATTAATCCCGGCTTGTCTTTCCTTTTAGGGTTTGAAGGGAGATTTGATAAAAAGCAGTGGGAGCCATCCTGATTAGATAAAATAATAACCAATCTATTCTTGCAAGAGCGCACGCTGAGTGTTTTCTTCTCTCTCTCTCCAGGTAGCGACCATATCACGCCTTAATCAAGATAATAAAACGGATTATTGACCGAACCCGCTTGTTATACTGAGCTGGGGAACGTTGGTCCCGCTCCAACTTATAATTGTTATAAGACAGAGCAGGAAATTGGGGAATACCAGATTTCCCGTGCCGCCCAAACGAAGAGAGTGCATGCTGATGCATCATCTTCGGGTGTGTTCGTTACAAAGAACTGTTTCTCTGTATCATCTACGTCCTCGGTATGTGATACCGGATCAGGATCCCAGATATGTAATCTGTTACATAGGGCTACAGATAGGTAGAGAACTGAGAACGGGTGATAAGTTTCATGAGGCAGAAAACGGGGCAAGAGTTGCAGCCAAGTCTGTTGGTCACTGTCACCCTGTATTACAATACATTGATTCTGAACGAATGTTATTAGATACCGAACCTGATATACAAAATCATATCAGTCTCTTTGTTAGTAAAGAAATGATAAAATTTTGTTGTTGGATAATGTTTTGAACATTTCCTATATCAAAAGTTGATCGGTTCAGGTACGTTATCTAAAAGCATTGATGTTCTAAATCGAACTACAGTTCTTAGTATACGGATCACACACAAGAGGAAGAGTTCAGAAATGAACGAATCCTTCTTAAGGCATTGTAGACTAGGTCATATCAATGTGACCCGACTAGCTAGAGTTACATATAGATGCATATTTAAATCAGTTTGAATTTACATCTTGTGAAACTCGCCAGTCATGTCACAAAGATAAGATGACCATAGCTCTGTTTAATGGAAACGGAGAAAGAGTTAGCAAACTCTTGGGATGATACATGTTGATGTATGTAGGTCCCCTGTCTACATATGCCAAGACCGGTTCTTAGTACTTCATTACATTCTCTGATAATCTCTCAAGATTCAGACATATGTTCCTGTTGAAACACAAGTCCGAACCTTTTGAGATATTCACAGAATATAAGCGAGAAGTAGAGAACCAAAATACGGGTATAAGTATTATGTCCTTTGATGAGATCAAGGAGGAGAATACTTGTGCACGGAATTCCTGGACTATTCTAAAGGAGAATGAGATTCTCTCTCAGCATTACTCCTCCGAATACACCATAGCACGATGGTATATCGGGGCGGAGCAATCACACCCTATATGATATGGTGTGCTCTATGATGAGTATTACTGAGTCACCTATTTCCTTTTGGGTGTTATGCGCTTGAGAAGCTGCATACCTATTGAATAGGGTTCAAATAAAATCAGTTGCCTACCACTTCATATGTGATATGGAAAAGGAAGAGCCCATTTCTTAAGTTAGTTAAGATTTGGGGTTGTCCGGCCTATGTCTGAAAAGAAAAATCCGGACAAGCTCGAGGCAAGGTCAGTCATGTAGAACTGGAAATGTTCCAGCTATACAAGCTACAGCAGATGATTTGGTACAACCAAAGGATTCAGTAGATACCAACGAACTTCAGCCTCTCCGCCGATCTAGTAGGATTCCTCACCCGCCTAAGAGATACTTCGGTTACTCTATGACAGTGGGAGCGAGGATTGCATCATGAGATGATGACCCAACTAGATTCGAGCTGGCCATCAAGAGTGAGACTCTGTAAGAATGGCTGGATGTTTATCGATCTGAGATGGAATCTTTATACACCAACAAAGTATGGACTTTAGTTGCTATATCTGAAGGGTTAAATCCCCATCAGGAGCAAGTATATCTTGAGAAGATTACTTGGTGTACATGGAAAAGTTGAGACTTTCAAAGCTAGACTTGTTAAAGGTTTTCGTCATCGACCAGGCGTGGATAATGATGAAACCTTTTCAAGTATCTATGCTTAAGTCCATCCAGATCCTACTTGCCACGGCTATATACCATGACTACGATATCTGGCGGTTGGGTGTCTTGACTGATTTTCTAAATGATGATTTGGAAGAGAGCATCTATAAGTACACAGCCAGAGGGCTTCGTAAACAGTGGGAGCAGCGGAAACGTGTGCAAGATGCTTTATAGGATAAAGCAGGCATCGCGGAGTTGGAACATCTGTTTTGATGCATTAGTCAAAGAAGTTGACATAATCAAAATGGTAGATGAACCTTGTATAAACAAGAAGGTAGTAGGGAGTATGGTAACGATCCTCGTAGAATACGTGGATGACATACTCTTGATAGGGTAGGAGTTTCCTATGCTACGCTCGGTCAATCTCTGCTTATCACAATAATTCTCCACATAGGATCAAAATGATACCTACTAAATCCTGGGTTTTGGATCTATGAGATAGATCTAAATGGATGTTAGAATTCTCACTAGATGTAGTGAGACGGTATCAACCGATCCTGGGGAGAATCACTGGAATGGTTCCAGGGTGATAAAGACGACTGAATGTCAGTCGCAGGCATTGTCTTTACCCTCAGTAAAGGGACGGTATGTTGGAAGAGTTCCAAGCTAGATACCGTGACATACTAGACGATAAAGGATGGATACATAGCTACTTAAGATGCTACCAAAGAGGCTGTCTGGGTGTATATAGGTTCATGAGATGAACTAGGTTCCTACCATTGTGAGACAATGGAGTTGTGGCTTATGCCAAGGAACGCCGGTCCCATCAGTGATCCAGACATATTCTAAGGCAGTGTCACCTGATCATGGAGATGGATGATCTCCAGGGTGATCGAGGTTTGGAGAGTAGATTCAGAGGACAAACACGGCGGATCCACTCACGAAGGCCTATTCCCAGAGAGAGACTTTTATGGGATGGTTGAGTATGAGATACTACAACCACTGCTACAGATGGCCCTAGTGCAAGTGGGAGATTGTTAGTTATATGTATGCCCTAGAGGCCATTGCTATACATAGGATGTATATTGTAGTGGATGCTGGGACATATATAGGGAGGACTTTCTTGCTCGACATGATAGTATGCTATCTGGTTACTCTTTACCTTAACGTGTATACTGATTGTCTCTCTGTTACATGTTGGTAAAGCCCTTAGGATGTGTACTTGACTACCTGGACTGTGATGCGGATCATACTAGTGGGGACATGGTAGTCCATAAGTACATCCTTCAAAGTCCCTAGTCGTGGGTGTATCGAGACGGGGCATCGATATACCAGAGTAGACTAGCGTATACCTTCTCGACCCATACAGATGGGTGATGGATGATCCCATATCCATTGGTGTTTGATATCAGAGATGATATACGGGTGCTCAGTAGAGACTGGGTACACTGGACGGACTCGCCGAGAACTCCCAGATGGTATTATACCTCACGTCAGATGGCAGTTCTCTGGTGACACTGGTACAGAGTAGTCTGTTGACCCGAGATCGTCATAGAGTCTCGTGTGGTTCCCACTGTGCTTTGATTTCCATCTTACCACGTCCAAGAGGGCGTGCAAAACGATGGTTTTTGGGTACAGTCCCGAGTCACATGGAGGCAATGAGCGATAGGAGGGGATTCGTCTCTCCCGGTATAGGGAGTTGATGTTGCGCTGTGTTCGATTGGCTATAACAGGAAATCCCTGGCCAGGGTTGCTGAGATTTACTGGTAAGTGTTACCAGTAGTTTCTCAAATTGTTATAGACCTCATATCGACACGACTTATCGAGCTATTGGGGTCTGACGTTTACCACCCCTAGGCGAGATATGCGACATATCAGACGATCAGACCGGACTGTACGGTAGTGTTACTGGTTGGATTCACTGGAGTGTGAGCGGGCTTGCTCGTCGATCTTCAGATCGCTCAATACCCGGGTGGCCGTTACGTTTAGCAGACCGCTTGCGGCTTGTGGGTGTTTGATATGATCATCATCTGCTGCCGGCGTATTGACGAGTCTTTAGAGTCCTACACAGAGGTTTCCTGGCTCAAGCGAAACGAAATAGGAGCGCATATGAGATATGTGCGGGACCGAGAATAATGCGTGTATGTGATACCGTATTTCATTCTCGCGATCAATGTGTCGGATGGTTGTATGCGATATAACCTAGTTATCGATTCAAGCGTTGAATCGATAAGCCGATACATTGAATACTAGTCGGTTGTGTGCGACATGACCGGATCATTGAATCAAGTGTTGATTTAATGCATAATTATATATTTGATATATTACTTTGCATTAACTAGTATCGGTTCACTTTAAATGGATTTTGTCGCTCGGATGTGCACATTGTATATTTGATATAATTTTGTGCACATGATTGTATCATGTTTGATGATACATGTTAACTTGGATTTGTGTGAAGATTAAACCATGGTTGTGAGAGTGGTTAGGGTTTTGTTTATTCTCCCATTATTTATTTATTCATTTATTTGTTTATTCTTTTGGAAAATAAATGGAAAGGAGAAAAGAATGGTGGCTTAATTTGGAGTTTAGTTGAAGCTTCATGAAACTTTGATCAAGTCAACCATTCTTATCTCATCCTTAACCCTAACCATTCCCACTAACCATGATTCATTCTCTACACTTGACTAGAGTTAATATTATGATAAGTATTGTTATTCTTTTCTTTTGGGATTATCTTATCATAATACTAGCTTCTTCTTCTTCATCTTCTTCATTGAAGAAAACCATTCTTCATCAATGGTGATTGATGAAAACAAGTGAGAAATCCAATTCTAAAGTCTACCCACTTCCTATTTCTTCGTCCTCTACCTCTTGCCAAGTAGTAGAGTGTGTTTTCTTCACAAGTTTCATGACTTGGTGAAGTGAGAGCTTGATCTTGCGATGCTTCGACGTAGATCATCTTCGGCATGGACATCGATGACCTAGCCCGTCCATTCTCCGATGAAGCCGACGCTAGAGCCTGGGACTTGTTATGGACAGCGAGGAGACTTCATTGTGGAGCTATGGAGGTGGAGAACCGGATCTACAAAGGTTGTATTTCCGTATCTCTTAGTTAAGTGTTAACTAGATTATATTTTCGCCTAGATTTCTAGCCGACGATCCGTAGTCGGGTCTCTCGGCACCCGTAAAATTTTATAATGGCATGTTCGATGCCTTGTAAGACCTCATTAGGGTGCCTAGGAACCCTACAGCTAGCACCAAAAGCAGCCTCTCATCAAAGCAAGGGGCATAACGAGGTCGCTTCTACAACTGAGGTGATCCCATCCGCAAGACATGCTCGACGTCGCCACTGGCCCCGAGTGAAGAAATATGGGGGCAACTCTCCCTCTGGACTTACCCCACCAGCTCCATTGGTGGAAATTGATGCTGCTGTTCCAACTGGGAACGGCTTTGAGCTTCTCATGAGGGTGCGCAAGAACTCTCCAACCGCTATATTAAAGAAGTCTCCTCCGCCTGCTGAAATAATGACACAGGTGAAGCCGAAAAAGCCTTTTCAACGGTTATCCTCCAAGATTCACAGAGTCTGGCGAAAAGTCCAAGACTCTGTAATTGACAAAGAATACTCTCGCCGACTGAAGATAACAAAGGCTCGGCAAGAGGAGGACCATCTCGTCGTCATACCACGGAAGGTATCATCTGCACGGGTGTTCGCTGTAACGGCTCCCTCAACTTCGGCCTCCCACAAAAAGAGATGGCCAGAGAATCAACCACCACCGGCGATAAATTCTGAGCGTGATGGATCCAAACGCCCCAAGTCTGGGGGCATGGTAGTGCACACGGTGTACATGGCTTCCAGCAAATAGGAAAGCCGCACTTCCACGAGTCATCGACCACTTACACGGTCTGTGACAAAAGCTCAGGAGCAATAACAAAAGCTTCAGGAGATACTAACAAAGATGGCCGCACTCACTGGGCAGAAAGAAAGCCCGGAAGTATCGTCTGAGCTGCGCCAAGAACAAGAGACCGACACCGAGTTCCTGCGGAGGGTGTTAGAGAGAAAGGATAAGGATGCCATGGAACAGGCCACTAATATAGGGCAGATGGCACTCCTGTTCCAAGATATGGTCGGGATGATGATTTAGCCGGAACCTCCAGCCGAAGACCCTCCGATAATCATCGAAGATGACATAGGGGAAATGTCAAACCCTCCTCTGGCTGTCTCAGTAGCCCAAGAAGAGAAAATTTCCAAAGCTACCCTTGATAACTACATAGCTCAACAAATACGAGCTCATCAAGTGAGTGAAGCGGCCGGCCAAGTCATCAGAACTGGGCGACTTTATCTAGGCTGGTACGATCAAATTAAGTACCCGCCGGGATATACGATCCCTAAGTTCCATGTGTATAAGGGGAGGGGAAATCCACACCAACACGTTGCTCAATTCAGAGCTTTGTGCGGTAATACCGGGGGCGATGACAAACTGTTGCTCCGCCAATTTGTTGGCAGCTTGTCGGAGACATCATTTGAATGGTATTCCGAGCTCCCGAATGATTCTGTGAAAACATTCACGGAGATGGAATTATTATTCACACAGCGGTTCGCAAGCGCAAGCGAGCGCACCCCAATTACGGCATTAATCAATGCCGGAGTGAAGCCAGGAGATACCTGGGTTCAATACGCGATTCAGTGGTGTAACCTATGGTCAAAGTGTGAACAACGCATAGAAGAAGCTCCTGCTGTGGGCATGTTCGTGGGGGCCCTTGATCCTCAGGCAACTATATCCGAATTTATGATATTCTTCAAGCCGACCACCTTCCAGGTCTTGATTGACAAGCCGGCCCAAATGGACTAGATGAGCCATAGGCCGTCCTCTTAAAAAAGGGATCTCCGGAATGAAAATAGCAAAGGAAAAGAGACCTTCATCGCCAACGCTCAACAACAACCGAGTAACCCGAAATCGGTTGCTCTCCAAAACAATAAACCAAGATCTCTCAAAGAAAAGTTAAGACGTCCTTACTCATTCCCCCGGGATAAAATGAGGAGACTATTCGAACTAGCGGTGCGCAACAGGCTCATCACTCTGCCGGATCCGAGACGCCCACTGCAGCCTGGCGACGTCAACAATCCCAATTACTTCCCCTACCATAGAATAGTGGGCCACCCAGTCGAAGACTGCTATGTTTTCAAAAACTAGGTTGAGGATTAATACCAGCAGGGCAAGTTCGCGCTGTCCAAAACCTGGAAGATAAACCCGCCGCAGCAGCACACTCCTAAAAAAGTGGATACGTCGGGGGCATCGTGCTCATTTGTAGAGGAAGCTCCGTGGGAAGTTGTCCTTTCAGCTAAAACTAAAAGAATGCTGAAGGATCTTCAAGCATGCCCGGCAATCAGATAGAAAAGCCCGCTGGAGCCTGAGATCATTGATGGGATGCTGAAACCACGCTCAACACCGAAAGTTGGTATCGATGGGCAAGGCACCCAGGTCAGGCCTTCAAAGTCTTCAAAGGGAAAGAAGAAGACCAAGAAGCCTGTGCACCTGACGACGAGCGCACGGACCTGCAGAAGTACATTGACGCGGTGGAAGAGTACAACCAGAAGGTGCGGACCCCAGTCACACTTGAAGAGTTCGTCGAGCATATCCTTGAGAACGGAGACAGTGACATTGACGAAAGAGACGACTCGTCAGAAGAACCCAAGGATTATGTGGCAAGATGCCACATGATCTCTCATTCGTCAGTGAATGACAAAGAAACTCCCTCGGCGTTAGAAAACAATGTAGAGAAGCCGGGGGAAGAACCGGCGCCAAAATCCCTGGAACCGTCAGACGACTTGATCGACAGGCTACTGACCGATGCCCTTCAAAGGAGAAAAGCTGACCAAGAACGTGAAACGGCCATATACGAAAAGGCCAAGCATAGGCGTCAAGATGAAAAAGCCGCGGTAGGGATAAGTCACAAAGCACTGCAACCGGATCGAGGCATACCCGCGGCAGACAGAAGCAAGTTTAAGATAGGAAAGTAGTTCGCCAAAGCTCTGTCAATGGGAATGAAGCCGCCACCTTTCGAAGGAAATACTCCCTGAGTACGTGCCTCAACGAAGCGAATGTACGTCCGAACTACTGCTTGTACCATCGGAAGGTCACACACCCTACCGAAGAGTGCAATGCCTTCAAGAAGGGGTGGCAGGGATACATTGCCCACCGACAACACTTCAAGCGGATGAAGCGTAAAGCCCATCGGAAGCAGAGAAGCACGACAGATGAGCGTAAAGGAACAGCCGGTAACTGTCATATGGTTGATGCCATTTTAGCAAAAGGAAAATCTCAAGTTCTTACCTTCGGAAGCGATTCTGACGAAGAAATAGCTCTCGGCCCTCTCTTCAAGGAATCCACCTCTAAAAAGGAAGAAGAGACGAAGAACTGTGAGAATATTCAGCTACGTAACCGTATGTTGCCTGAAAAGAATCTTGGACCCTCAAACAAAGGTTCGGACAGAAGAGACAAGGGAAAGGAAAAAGTCTCTGAGGAGATTTCCCTCGATGATAAAGTCGCCGAAGAGTTCACAGCCAAGGACATGCCCAAGAAGAACAAGGTGGATTACAATGTCCTGGCACATCTGAGGAAGATATCCTCACAATTGAGTATTTTGGATGCCCTTCTCCTGTCTAAAGAGGCACGAGATTTCCTGATCAAGGCGTTACATAAGCCCGACCAGTTTTAAGCCTTCCTTGCAGAAGAAAAGATGAAGAACGAGCTGGAAGAAGTCCACTAAAATCACCTTCAGCGATGAAGACCTCCTTCTCGAAACATGCGAGCACAACCGTCCGCTGTATGTAACCGGGTATTGTCACGACATCAAGATAGGGAAGATCCTGATCCACAACGGGTCCTCCGTCAACCTTCTCAATGCGAGAGTGTTGAGGGAGATTTGCATGAATGTGCAGCACTTGGTTCGGGATAAAATTACCATCTCGGGTTTTGACTCCCAATCATCACAAACGCTTGGGTCTGTAATACTGACATTACGCTTCAGGCTGCTCGTCACTGACATCAAGTTCCATGTTATTGACGTCAAGACTTGCTACAACGTTTTGCTCGGCAGGCCTTGGTTACATGAGTACAATATCATCCTTTCTACACAACATCAGTGTATGAAGTACTTCAAGGACGGCCTCGAGTACACAGTTACAGAGGAGCTGAACCTATTCTCCGTAAATGAAGTCCGCAAATATGAAGACACCAAGTACTTCTTACCAGACTTCGAAGACATGGAAAGATGTCGCAAATCAGAGAATAAACAAAAAGCCATTGCCACTATCCCGGTCTTTGGGAGAGATACCGAGGAGGATGAAGAGATGGTCTACTCGGGACAACCCCAAGGCAACAGGCCAGGACCATCTACTCCTATTCTGGTCTTTGGCAGTGACTCTGAGGACGAGGCCAACACAGTGTTCTCCGTCCTCCTGTCAATGCAGACCTTTGCTGAAGCTGACCAGAGTTTACAAATTACCATGGTTCCGCAGTGGCATTACAAAGAACTTGATGCACTTGATACGTACAACATGCAAGAGCTACAGACCTTCTACGTCCCTCCTAAGCAAAGAGGTGAAAAGGCGATCCTTTTTTACTAATCCATGGAGACTAAAGTGGAGAAAGAAGTATGGCACGGTGCCGAACCTGCGCTCGACAGGCTTCAATCAATCCGTCTGCCCAGATACTACGCAGAGGGACTGAAAAGGCTATTGAGATGCCAAGGAGTACCCTTCAAACAGACTGCTCGACAAGCCCAGTTCTATAACAAGATTTGGGACGTTCCCGGAACTCAGCGAAAGATGCCCAACGGGAGAATGGAGACGACTGGGCTTGGATACGTTCGGTCCAAGAATCGGGAACGATACCATGGCTGCCATGTCATAAATAACTCCGGTGGAGAAGCGAGAGCATTTCTAGATAGCATTGATATCGAACCAGAGCGAGATCCCGCCGTGGGAATACCAAACCCGTCATTCGAAGAACAGATTGACAAGCTAATAAGAGAAGCAGGTCAAAAGGTTCGGGATGACCACAGCTGCGAAATGTCCATTTACGAAAAAGCCAGGACGCAACGTATCATTCAGCAGGCTACGGAGGTTGACGATCCCCTTCACCCTCAACCCGTTGTGCGCTCTCATGGCAAAAAGAAGCCCGACGTAGAAGCAACAATAAAGGAAAGAATGGGAATGGCGTTCAAAAAAAGCGAAGCGGATTCAAGAAGCCACGCGATCGAGAAAAGGTCAGCTGGATTCCGTCTTTTATGAAAAAGATGGTTCGAGAATGCTCTTTCCCTCAAGAAAAGACAAGGAAAATATTCAACCTTGTCATGAAGTATCAAATGATGACACTCCCGGAGTCTTGGCACCCTGAGCAAGTAAACGAGATCCACCATCCGGCTTATTGCTCCTACCACCGAGCAATAGGACATCCTCTTGAAGATTGCTTCATCTTCAAATACTGACCAGTATCAATAAGGCAGGTTCGCTCTATCGGACAGTTGGAAGGTAATCCCGCCACGAAAGCATGAGCCAAGAGCAATCTACACCGTGAAGAAAAGTCCAGATCAATATCGATCTTGGAAGCGAACTCGTACTTGTCATATGATAACACTCTCAAAGGAGGAGGAACACGAGAATATGGATGACTTCCCCTGGTGCTTCACAAATGAAGATGAAGACGATGTGATCTTGGAATTTCCACCGGCGCCAAAAGAGCTGGAAGATGGAATACACACCACGGCAGACAATCTGAGGAAAATTAACTTAGGAACGGAAAACAATCTGAGGCCAACGTTCGTCAGTGAGCTGCTGTCTAAAGAGCAGGTGGCTACACTAAAAGACGTGCTTATGCAGTTGATTGAAACTTTTTCTTGGTTTGGGATGTAAAGCTAGTATCGAATTAATTGTTTCCCGATAACGGTTTCATTTGATCGATAATAGTATCTTGTATCGGTATTTAGAAAATTGTATAAAGAAATCACAACCAAAGAATTATATTTGACCGCAATCAATTACGGTGTCAGTTGTAGATCGTAAGCGAGTGCGGATCGTCCATAGGGATTGTGCGATTCGTTTCTATGTTTAATTTGTTTGAATTGAAAAGTTAATCGAAAATAAAAGAAAGCATGATTCAAGATTTATCAATTGTTTCAAGTGTCACTATTCTATTTAAGAATTCAAGAAAATGATAAACAATCGAGAATCAGGTTTCGATGATTTTTCCAACCAAATGTCAAGAATCTAAATGAGGCTCGTAGGAATCGATCGGATCTATAGACGTGATGTAATCATCAAGATATCGTGTTCTTGTCCTTCGAAGAATTTATACTAGATCGATGATGATCGACGAGAGTTAGGGCTTTCTCGTGAAACTAGGGTTTCATCATTTAACCCTTGTTCTTTCGTCGATATCATTCACATTCTAGCCTCTAGCAATTTCAAGAAACGATCGTAACTCCCCAATTTCGAGCGATATCAATCAAGAAAGCATCGCAACAAAATTGGGTCGTCTATTCTTGAACTTGCTAGGGTTTACAAAACTCGTAGGAATCAGGAATCGTTTTCAGATATATTACATCATCATTCTATTGATCGTCTTGACTCCTTGACGAGCAGAGTTTATTCACACATCATCACACAGAAAGCATTCAAGAATTGAAAAGATATCATGATGCAAGAATTTAAAGAAAACAAGATAAAAGAATATCACCTTTTATTTATATCAACAATTTGATTACAGTTGCTCAAGAACTACAAGAGGAAGAACTAAATTGTCGATCTGGCGTCGCTCGGCTCCGTGAGTCGTGGATCGGCTTGGACCACTTGCTCTGTTGAAGATCGGCTCCGCTCATAAAAGGTTGCAAGGCTTCTTGCTTGATGGGGTACTCGGGATCTTGGCTTTTGATTGGAATTAGGGTTAGGGTTTCACACAAGTCTTCTCACTAGACTTGTGGAAGAAGATGAAGAAAGAGAGTGAATGGATCTATTGAATGAATAGAATTCCAAGAGATGATACTAAAATTTTTGGGATCCTTTTACAAGTGAGCCTAGGGTCTTATTTATAGATCTCCCAAACCCTAGGTCTAGGTTTGAAATTACAATTCGCTCCAAAAGTTTGTTGAGGCTTCTAGAAGATAGTTTGTTAGGAGTTTAGCTTAGGCTTTAAGCTAGGATTAATTAAGCTTAGAAACCCTAGTTTGCTGATCTGGCAGAAATCTCTGGAGTCTTCTAGAACTTGGAGTACATTTCTGAACTGTAGCCACTGAGAAACGAATTTTGATGCAAAAATGTGGTGCTAACTCCTTGGACCCACCGCGGATCCGCGGCTCTTTATGGGGCTTGGGCTTTGGGCTTTCTGGTGTGGTCTTAGGATGATATTTGGGGCTTCATCTGATATGTTGAATTGTATTTGCCCCTATGGATTGCTACCAGAACTGAAATCATTGAGTTGGCGTAATGTTTTGATCAGCACCATGTAAATTTTGGCCTTTCTTCTGGATTTTCCTGCACAGATCTCAAAACAAGTGTTGCGCAATATAGGGATGATGCGATGCTATGAAATGCAGTCAATTTCCTTTATAGTGCCGGTTTTAGAGTCTAACACATGCAATCTGATATTTTGCGACAGTTTTGCTAATATGTGAAATATGAATACCGTACACTTCTAAATGAATGCAAATGATAGGGAAATTGCCGGTTAAAAGATGCAATATTTTTGACTAATCAGCAGTATAAAGACTGTTTCACATGGAACTACTCCGAGATGCCGGAATTGGATCCAGAAATAGCGGTGCATAAATTGGCCATATTGCCGGACGTTAAGCCAGTCAAGCAGGCGCCCAGAAGAATGCGGCTCAAACTTGAAATGAGTATCAACGCCGAATTCAAGAAACTAATCAATTCCAGCTTCATCCAAGAAGTACAATATCCCGACTGGATCGCCAATATTGTCCCTGTGATGAAGAAAAATGGGATGGTGCGCGTCTGCGTAGACTTTCGGGACCTCAATAAAGCTTGCCCGAAGGATGATTTCCCAGTACCGGTTACTGAGCTAATGATAGATAACACGTCCACTCATGAAGTCTTCTCCTTCATGGATGGGTCCTCAAGATACAACCAAATCAATATGCATCCTGAAGACCAAAAGTACACTACTTTCCGGACTTCGCTGGGCATATTCTGCTACAAAGTGATGCCCTTCGGTCTGAAGAACGCTGGTGCCACCTACTAGAGGGCCATGACAAAGATCTTCGATGACCTCATACACGAGATTGTCGAATGTTATATCGAAGATCTCATGGTGAAAAGCAAATCGTACGATGAGCACTGGGAGCATATGAATATAGTGTTCCAGCGTCTTCGGAAGTACAACCTGAAAATGAACCCTCTGAAATGCGCGTTTGTAGTTTCCTTAGGAAAATTCCTAGGATTCATCGTACAATATCGAGGCATCGAAATAGACCCATCAAAGATTAACGCGATTATGGAAATGCCTGTGCCAAGAACTCATAAACAACGGCGGTCTCTTCAAGGAAAGCTCACGTATATCCGGCGGTTCATATCTAACCTCTCCGGCAAATGCCGCCCCTACAGCCATCTAATGAAGAAGGGGACCCCGTTCATTTGGGATCGTAAATGCCAAAGTGCACTGGACGAAATCAAGCAATATCTGCAGAACCCACCGGTACTGACCACTCCAGTCAAGGGAAAACCCCTCATCCTGTATACAACAGCCCTTGAAGGTTCTTTAGGCGCGCTATGGGCGCAGGAGAACGATCAGGGAAAGGAGAGAGCTCTCTACTATTTGGGTCGAGTTCTTCTGGGAGCAGAAAACAACTACTCCCCTATTGAAAAGCATTGCCTAGCATTAATATTCGCGGTAATGAAGCTCCGACATTATGCCTTGGCACATGAGGTCCATCTCATATCAAAGGTGGATCCTCTCAAATATTTGATGTTAAGAGCCATACTAACGGGAAGTCTTGCCAAATGGACCCTCCTCTTGATGGAATTCTCGATAATCTACTGACCTCTCAAGGCAGTAAAAGGCCAGGCCATCGCCGACTTTCTCGCAGAGCATCCGATACCTGCCGACTCTCCTTTAAATTGCGAGTTGCCGGATGAACATGCGTTCGACACAACTGACGGGGAGAAAGAAGGGAGTGATACCCGATGGGAACTCTACTTCGATGGGGCATCGTCTATGAAGATGCGGAAGCAAAGCACCCCCATAATCAAAACCGGAGTAGGCCTTATCTTTGTGACTCCACAAGGAGGGATAATGCGTTTTGCCCTTACCTTAACAGAGCTAAGAACAAACAACGAAGCGGAATATGAAGCTTTGATAGCAGGTCTTGAGATCGCCATTGACATGGGAATCGAGAACCTCCTCATATATGGAGACTCCCAGCTGGTCGTTAGCTAAGTAAACGGTGACTATCAGACGTGCAAGCCAGAATTGGTAAAATATGGCGAAAGAGTGCAGCAACTGCTGACTCAAATCCCCTCCTACATCCTGGAGAGCATACCATAGACGGAAAATAGCAAAGCGGATGCGTTACCCAAACTCGCTAAAGAAATGGCTGACGAAAACCTCGATGACGTAAGGATCATTGTGCAAAGGCGCCGGATTCTCGCACCGGCAGAAATATCTCCGAAGTCGTCTGAAAGAAAGGGAGCGACCGAAAAAACGGCTTTCCGAATAGAGGATGAAGAAAAGGCTGAGGATTGGAGAAAAGTCTTTATAGACTACTTCAAATCCCATCGAACGCCCGAAAACGCATCATCAAGACATCAGCTCATGCAGCGAGCTCTGTCTTTCGCTTTCGTCAGTGATACTCTATATAAGAGATCATTCTATTGTTTGTGGCTAAGATGTCTGGGACCATAAGAAGCAAGGAGAGTCGTCCAAGAAACTCATGATGGACTCTGCGGTTCTCATCAAGCCGGGCCAAAGATGAAGTTGAAGATCAAAAGAATGGGTTACTATTGGCCCACGATGATTCAGGACTGCCTTGAATATGCGAAGCAGTGTCATTCGTGCCAAATTCACGGGGACTTCATCCACCAGCATCCAAATCCGCTACACTCAATACTGGCTACCTGGCCATTCGAAATGTGGGGAACCGATATAATTGGGCCCATCGAACCGGCATCATCCAAGGGACATCGGTTCAAACTAGAAACAACCAATTACTTCTCCAAGTGGGAAGAAGAAATACAGCTAAGAGAGGTGAAGACGAAGAACATCCTCCATTACTTCAGGAAACATGTCATTTACCGGTTCGACACTCCGTGACGAATTATCTCGGATAACAGGCCAGCTTACAGAAGCCATAAGATCGTCCGCTTCGCACAGCAGCATAAAATAGATTGGAGATACTCCTCAGTTTATAACCCCCGAGCTAACGGTCTTGCTGAGGCTTTCGACAAGATTTTGACGAAGATCATAAAGAAGACGGTGTTCAGAAACAGAAAGGACCGGCACGAGAGATTGCATGAAGCTCTCTGGGCTCATCGGACCACGTTCAAGACGGCCACGAACACAACGCCATTCGCGTTAGTATTCGGCACGGAAGCGGTTCTCCCCTTGGAGATAGAACTACCCTCTTTACGAGTGGCGGTCCGACATGAGCTGACGGATGAAGAAAATGCCCACCTTCAGCTTGAGGAGCTTGATGCCCTCGATGAAGCACGTATCATGGCGCAGCAAAACCTAGAAGCTTACAAAGTAAGGATGATGCGCTCATACGAAAGACTAACTAGGACAAGAGCATTTCACCAAGGCGAACTCGGGCTAGTTGTCAAAAGACCTATGATCCTCAACCGTGCTAAACAGGGGAAATTCGAGCCGAACTATGAGGGCCCATACGTCATAGACAAGGTTTATCAAGGTGGTGCCTACTTGCTCATGAATATGCATGGCGAAATACCCTTCCAGCCAATAAACGACTGGTTCCTTAAGAAATACTACGCTTGAAAAGTCACGGTTCAGGTTAATGATAGATGACGATGCTCGTGTCCGCTCGCTGCCTTCCTGAGTCCAAACTCTATAAATAGTATCCGGCAAAACTTCGCCTCGAAGCGTGCCATGGACCGAGATGTCCCTAAACTAACAATGGACCGAGATGTCCCTAAACTAACAACGTCGCCTCAAAAACGGCGATAGTGGAATGAAAGTCCACGAGTCCCAGCGGTGAGGACTGCAACTTAGATCCCACCGGCAAACAGATGGTTCACATGCGGCGAAACTATTCTCGAGAGTTTCATCGTGCAAAAAAAACGGTACGTTCACAAGCGGAATGGGCACGGATGAAAACACGAAAGGGCGCCGTGAGTAAAAACAGCAGGGCTACCGACGAACTTGTGAAAACCTGAAAAGGCGCAATCTCGTTGTTAAAAAAACGGTACAGGAATGGGCACGGATGAAAACCCGTAAGGGCGCCGTGAGTAAAAACAGCAGGGCTACCGGCGAACTTATGAAAACCTGAAAAAGCGCAATCTCGTTGTTAAAAAATAAAAAATATAAAATAACGGTACGTCTACAAGCGAAATGGGCATGGATGGAAACCCGAAAAGGCTCCGTGAGTAAAAACAGCAGGACTGCCGGTGAGTTCGTGAAAACCCGCAAGGGCGCAGACTCGTAAAAAAATTAATGCACACTTGCAAGGTCCTCTCGACCTTGTAAAGAGAAAATACCAGCGTGAGATCCTTACGACTCATAAGGGAGCAACACACTTAGGGATCCCCACGATTCCTAAGGAGAAATTGCACTTACGAGATCCTCACGACTCGTAAGGAAAATTCCCCCTATGAGACCCTCATAGCTCGTAGGATTCAAAAAGCCTTAAGTTACAAGGATCTGAACCTATTCTTAAGCCATCACATTCCCTAAGTTGCCCTACAAGAACTCAATATAGATCCTTGTATACAATCCACGGGCACAAATAAACGTTCCCTCACCAAGTCCCACCAATGACGAGGAGTGTCCTCATATGGTGAACGACACTTGTAAGTCCTCTCGACTTGTAAGGATAAAATACTCTTGTGAGATCGTTACAACTTACGAGAGAAAATATCACTTAGGAATTCTCACGACTCCTAAGGAGAAAATACACCTACGAGATCCTCACGACTCGTAGGAAGAAATACCTTTATGAGAACCTTACGGGTCATGAAGTCAAAAGACTTAGTCGGCAGGATCCTAACCCTGTTTGCTAAGCCACCTTTGTTCAAATCAGCAAAGACAAATGATGATTCGCTCCTGGCCATATTCCAGTCGTAGCGATGCTGATGCTAAGATTGGTATCAGATCTCAAGTTCCATACTCGCAACGAAAATCAACGAGCCAAAAATGCATATGAAATAGCCGAAATGATGGGGAACTCGCAATAAAAATCAGTGAGTAAAATATATGCAGATAAAATAGCCGAAATGTTTGGGCAACTCGCAATAAAAATCAGCGAGTAAAATATATGCAGATAAAATAGCCGAAATGTTTGGACAACTCGCAATAAAAAGCAGCGAGTAAAAAAAATAGCCGAAATGATTGGGCACCGCGACGAAAAGCCGAAATGATTGAGCAATCGCGACTTTCGCGATATAAAAAGCTGAAATGATAGGGCATCACGGAAAGAAATAAAAAAATGATGAAATGAAACTTTTGCCCTACAGGTGAGATCACATTGACCCCTGTATACAATCCATGGGCACAAACAGAAAGGGAACCATATTGCCCCACCGGGCTTCGTCAAAGGGAAGCCAGATCTTGATGGATACATCTACAGCCTAGAAATCAACAACGGCATTCCTTCTCGTTCCAACCAGAAGTAGGTACGACGTCAGCAAAACGAAGCCACGACAAAGTCCCCTGGTTCCAAATCTCAACGGTTCACAGAGAGCCTAGAGACTACCTCGGAGCCACGGCAAAGTCCCCTAGTTCCACATCTCGATGGTTTATGGACAACCTAGAGACTACCTCAGAGCCATGGCAGAGTCCTTAGTTCTAAGGCTCGACGGCTACATCTACGGTCCAGAGATCAATAACAGCGTGCTTCCTCCCTCCAGCAGGATGCAGACGCGGCATCAAAACAAACGGAGCCATGGCAAAGTCCCCTAGTTCTAAATCTCGACGGTTCACAGACAACCTATAGACTACCTCGGAGCCATGGCAGAGTCCCTAGTTCCAAGATTCGACGGTTCACAGACAACCTAGAGACAACCTCGACATTCGTCGCAATATTGCAGACACGATATCAACAAACGAAGCCAAAGAAAATCCCTCACTTCAAGGTCTTAACGACAACTCAAATGAAACCTGAAAAGACTATCGGAGATCATCCCACACCAGCGTAGAGTGGTTATGAATCATCGGGGCTCCCCAAACTGAGCCTAACCTCAAGTGAAAAGCGACATGGAATATCCCTAACGCTTGCCCTTCCGATGGTAATATCACCTGGAAGATTACTTGAAGACGTCTTGTCCAGCCCCTGAAGGGATCATAGACACGACAGTCGCGGGGCTACTCGAACAGCAAGACTGGATATCGGGGAATACATCGGCCAACGCGACGGTACGACGGGTAAAAAACCCTAGTACCACAGACCCTAACGGACTTCTATTAGCAGGAGTTAACTGTGACGTTATGACATCCTTGCGAGAACTTCTCGATTCGTGGGGAAAATAATGTTCCTGCGAGAACTTCTCGACTCGTAGGGAAAAGCCTTAGGGAATGGGGATAAGGACCTGTTTCCTAAGCACTGGGGCCCTGCAAGTCGGTCCAAGATGGACTATTGTATACTATTCACGGGCCACACTCTCCAAAGTCGAATATTGACAGGGAGGGAAAAAATCACTTACGAGTCCTCTCGACTTGTAAGGGGGAAAATTCTCTTGTGAGATCCTTACGACTCTCAAGAGAAAACGCACTTAGGAGTCCTCACGACTCCTAAGGAGAAAATACGCTTGTGGGTTCCTCTTGACTCATAGGGAGAAAAGTCTTTATGAGACCCTCATGGCTCGTAAAGTTGAAAAGTCTTAGGCAGAAGATCCAAACCTGTTTTCTAAGTCATCGCTGCCCTGCAAGGAGATCAAGATAGACTATCTACGGGCCACATTTTCCAGAGGGACACGCCAATATGAAATAAAATATGTCTTTTATTCATGAATCCAAATGAATATAAGATACATTTCATAAAAGAATCAAAATGAATACAAGATACTCCCATTCAGGAGTAAATACAAAAAAGGAGAATATACAAAAAAAATCTTTAAGCCGACGGATGGTGCAATAAGCTCGTAAGTTCATCGTTCTTCCGCTGGGCCTCGGCTTCAAGCTCCGTTATTGATGCAAGACGGGCCCCCGCCTGAGTCTGCCGAGTCTGATACGAAGCAAACCGACTCTCAAGCTCCTTTTCAGCGACTTTATGGGCTTCAACCATCTCGCGGGTAGAGATAACGGCTTTGTCAAGAGCCACCACCTGTATAATATCTTCCTGAAGCACCCGCCAAATTTTATACGCGCGAGTAGTCTTGGCGGTGAGCTGAGCCTGAAGTTCCCCCAAAGCATTTGATGCTAGCTCCCTCTCCGAAAATTTCCGGTTGAGCCTCTTCTCGTAAGACTGTAGATTAGCGGCACACCGCTCAATCCACCCCCGCAGGCTCGCCTTTGCAGTTAGGTGCTCGGAAGGAAGGCGTATGCACTCAAGATCATGTAAGCAAGCCTCCACTCGACGAAAATATTCAACCCAAACATGCACCAATGTTTCGTCATGATAAGTGGCAAGAAAAAGCAGGGAAGTGTTGGCTTCGGCAGCAAATTCTTCGGCCGTCACAGAACTACCAGTGCGAAGATCTTCAATGAGAGCCGACAAGGAGTGAATGCTTTGTTTCGCCATTCGCTCAGACGCACGTCGGGCATATGGGCCCGGTGGCATAGAGATTCGAGACTCTAACGGAGTCAGAGCTGGCAAAACTGTCAAGATTTATGAATAGTCGGCAAGACATAGAATAAGCAAAACAATGCCAAGGGTAAAGCTTTACTTACCCACAGTCATGCAAGGGGGGTTTGAAAGATCCCCAGGCCCATCGAGGATCTCAACTTCATCATCAGCTTCCAAAACTACAGAGGGCATATTAGCATCGTTATAAAAAAAATGAGAATAAAACAAAAGGGTCAAAGAACACTGACCTTGCCCGGATGAAAGGACTATGCTTTGCAGGGATATTGCCTTTAGGGCAGCCATATCGAGTAGACGCTGGAAGGACTTCCTGGGAGATAGATCCACGATAGAAGCCGACAATTCCCGCAATTTTGAAGGAAAGAAGAGTTCAGATAACGAGGGGATCATTAAAATGAAATGTAGAAGATTACCTTCGATACTCCGCCGGCCTTGAACTGGAGGGATAGCAGCTTCGGCAGCCTCCTCCGCGCCTTCAGGCACATCACCAGAGATATTTGCTGGCGTAGCAGCTTCCAGTAGCGGAACAACAGCCGCCACTTTAGGCTCCAAAAAGAAAACAACGGCCTCGACGGTCCTTCCTACAATCTCCAGGACGCCACCAGAAAGATCCATTGGATCGGCGGCTGGCAAGGTCACCTCTGCGGAAAGTACGGATGCTAAAGGGACGGAAGTCACCCCCGGGAGCTCCGAGATAGAACTAGCAGCTTCGACAATCTCTTCTACACCCTTCGGTGCGTCACTAGAGACATTCATAGGGTCCGCGGCTAATGGGGTCACCTCCGCTGGAGAAATGGACACCGAAGGAACAAGAGTCACCACCAGAAGTTCCACAACAGGAACATCGGTCGTAGTGATCTCTTCTGCAACTGCCGGTACGTCATGGGAGACATCTATAGAATCCACGATCATGGCACGACCTGGGCTCAAATCCTCTTTCGTTGCTGAAGTCCCTGCAAAGTTTTCACAAAGATAAGAAGATATAAAAGCGATACAAATTACTTGCCAAAAGGAACATACGGAAACACGCATACCGATGCGTCAGGGTCCTTCTAGTATGGCTTTTTCGAGCCGTCGTCCTTTCCTGAGGAAATGTGCTCGCTGGGCTTCAAATGCAGATTCGTGACCACTGGTCTTCAGTGCCAGCTCATCTTCAGAAGCGGCCGAGATGGGCTGCTTGAAGGCTCTTTCGTCTTCCTTTTGCAGAGGACCCATATGTACCCTCCGTAGCGATGGGGGATCTTCGTAGAATATGACAGGGGGTAAGCTTTTTTCGGGGCCCCCACGTTCTCTGTTTCGTCTTGTGAGCGCCTTATAGCCTCAGCGAATTGTGCGGCTTCCTCGGCAGACAAACCCGGAAAGAGAAGACCATCGTCCGGCTCTTGCATGGATATGGGTACGTCTTGAACAATAGGCTCAGATTCCAGCAAGAGATCAAGCAGGCCAGCAACTGTTTTCTTCCTCCTTTTCGAGCTGGAGCTAACACTAGAAGAGGATCGCTTCCTTCCCCTCGGCGCTTTGGCGCGACGTCGGCCAACCTCACTTCTGGTATCCCCTTTTGGCGATACCACCGCTGATGACACCGCCATTGATGGCGCCACCACTGATGACACCGCCACTGATGGCACTGCCGCTGGCGCTTCATTGGAAGCCTTTGCTTGGGCTCTAGTGCGCACTGGCATACCGGCAGTGCGGGGAGTCAATTCTGTTTCCGTGGCCTTAGGAATAAGTACTACACTACTATCCCTCAATGGAGGACGAACCATTGTCCGCGGCCGCAACGGAACGCCAGTGGCTTGGGCCAGAGCTGAAGATCGACATTCAAAGAGTACCCGCCTCTCCTCGGCAATGATGGGACCGACTCGATGATGATACCAACCCGTTAAAGACCCCACACACCTTAGAATATAGTCAGCCTCGGGGATCATGAAACGGGAGCCGGTGTTCAGCTGCATAAAGTGATGGACGACGTCACATGTGACTTCCAGAGATGGTGTGGGCTCAACTAAGAACGCCTCGAAAGGGACACCCTGGTTATAGCCCAATTGTTGGGCAAAGTGGTGCGGATTGAACCGCATAAAAAGGGTCGCGTTATTCTGACAGAACACCAAGTAGCCCAGCCTAATCGATTATAGGTGCATGATCTCCTTTGGCTGTAAAGATGATGCTCCACCTTTCGACAGATCAAACAGCTGCTGGATGGGCCCCGCGGGAGCAGAGAGGACTCGGTCGCTAAAAACCATCCCGCCCTCGTTGGAGTACGGTTTAAGCAGCACACGGAGGGCTCCTAGATGGGTTGGATCGGAGCGGAAGAATCCACCAACCTCATAACCCATGGGAAGGTATAGGAGTCATAGAAATCTGGCCGCCGATGTGCTGCGAATGCTCCCAGTACATGCATCTCGATCCACGACGTGAAGTAGTAGAGGGAGGAATTCATGACATCTGTACCTGGGGTCGAAGTGTCGGCCGCAACACTTAATCCATAATAAAATGCGACAGTCCCGCAATGCTAACAGCCAACCGTGCCCCTTCAGCTGCACGATGAGCGGGGTAGAAGACGGAGGCTCTCATGAAGCGTCGATGCGTCGGCATGGCGAACCAATTGAGCCAAAGACTGATGAAGCCGACGAAGAAGGTCTCTTCGTCCATCCCAGGGGCCGCAATTGCATCGAAGGGCATGGCCGACGAGGCCAGAATATAAAACTGCGGCAAGTCCTCTTCTTTGGCCGGCAGCTTATTCAGCCCAAACCCAAAAGGGTCGTCAATGTTCGCAAACTTTGGAGCCTCTTTTGATAAAGCATCTTCACGGAGAAAACATGCGATGAAGCGCTTAAAGGTGACACCCTGTGCTTCTGACTTCACGAACATCTTCTCGAAAATACCCAGATTCTTGATTAGACTGGGGTACTTATGACGGATGGCATTTTCAGTCGTCAAGCCGTCAAGCATATCAGGCACGGTCGTGAACACATACTCATCGGGAGGCAGCAACTCTTCATAATGCTCTCCCTAGATCGGCAATCCGGAGATCTCGCGGAACTCTTCCAGTGAGATCGAGACCTCACGATCCCCTAGCACGAAGGGGTTGGTGGGAAGATTCCATTGGTTCAGGAAAGCTTTAACCCACCAGATGTGAGGGGCAGGGTAATGAAAAAGAGACGCATACACCGCTTCATATAACCTAACCTTCTGCAACCGTGCGCGGTGGGCGGAGAGAACATATCGAGTCCAGGGAAGATAGCCGACTGGGTGGCGAGGGGTAAGCCCTACCTTATAAACTTGTCCCCAGGGTTGGGCTTCACCTTGACAGATGCAGCGCCCCAAGATATCTATAGCCGGCAAGAGCTGGTTGGGTATCCCGATTGTTGATGGCTCAAGCCGGCCTGTAGGAGTCCAATTATCCACCTCCACCGCATAAGCGGTCTGCGGACGCTCCGTCAGCGATATTGGGTTGAGAGGCTCTGTTGACACCTAACAAGTAAAGCTGTGGCGGCCCCGGATGATGTGCCCATACCAAACTCCCCATAAGAGCAAACTAGTACAGTCCCTGTCATGGGCCCTGATCATCGCCATAGCCTCCTCATCCGACGCCGATTGCGGGAAAGCGGCGTCCGAGCGAGTAAAGGGAAAGTAGGGAAGAGAAGCCATTGTTCCTAAAATAAGGGAAAGAAAAACTTTTAATGAAACCTATATATATATATATATATAACAAAAGAGGGAAATGACAGAGAGTTTGTTCTATGGGACCATGATTGAGAGAGATTTTGTATGCGTTTTGAATCAAAGATTAAGAATTACCGCAATCAATAACGGTGTCGCTTGGTAGCTAGCCGGTTGAGTACGGGTCGGTCCACAGGGAAATCGTGTTATCTCTTAGATTTCTTACGAGTTAAGTCCAAAAGAAATGGTGGTTTTGATTTTTATAAAACCTAAGATTGAATTTGAATTAAAACCTTGCTAGGATTAGGATTAGGTTAGTTTGGAAAAAGAATTCTACTCCATGCTTTCTTTGCCCTAATTAAGAACTTTAGGTGTTAGGGTAATAATCAACAAAGGGGATTAGCACGACTAGGAAGAAACGTAGTTTCTTTCTTTTGGTGCTTGTCCGTCCTTTCTTAACTCTTAGCCCTAACCTCTATTTAAATCAACCATATCCGGTCTAACTAGGGAATCACCGCTATCTCGTAGGATAGGGTGCCGTAGTGAGCGGTGTGTGTTTAATTCAATTAGAGTCCTAATTAACATATTATATGGGCAAGAAAGGAGTGAGAGATTTCCATCTCTCAAACCTACCCAATCCTAACCCTAACAAGTGAGGAACTAATCACTCATTAGGATGGTTACGATGAAATTCATTTTTATAATTTTATCTTTTTAATAAACTAATTAACTTGCAAATAAATAAGACAGATAAAAATTGCAGAAAAATAAATTTAGAACACAAGATAAAAATGAAGAACACTTACTTTTATTGACACCTCTTGACGATTACAATGGAATTAAGAATTTAAACTAGAAATTAAAAAGAGGCATGCCTAATTAGGCTTTAGGGTTTCCTATTTATAGATAGGAGAAACCCTAGGGTTTACATCTGATCCACATCTGTAATTACAAGACTACCCTAAGTAAGCTGGGTCAACGCATCGACACCCATCGACACTTTTCACCGACACGTGCACGGCATGGCCGCGGAACAGCGGCGGAAAGCCATGTTAGGCCGCGGATCCGCGGCCGTCTTGGGGGTTCTCTGTCTCATTTCTTCAGGGTTGTTTTGTGTTGCCTTTTGCTTCTGTTTTCTTCACTTGGTTCTTCAGAATCCTTTCTACTTTCTTCCAGATTTCCAACAGTGCAAAATTTATGGACTTTTACCGTAAGCTTTGCTTTGAAGTCTTGTATCTTGTGCTGCCCTTGAACTGTCTTGTGCATGGAACTGTTTACTGATCTTCATTTGTTCCTTGAACTGTTAGGCGGCATCATACAGATTCATGTTTTGTTGGTCGTAGTCTCACTTTTGTAACGTCTTTTCATGAATTTCACTGTATTGTTCTGAGAACCTGTAAACTGCAACTATTTAGCAGACATGGATCAAAAGCACCTATTTATTTGTAATATGATTAAGAATGGACGATATAATAATGCAATATTTTGATATGAAAAAATACCCTCAAACTTATCTTTTACTCGTCCCGAGCAAAGCCAATTTATTCTCGAAAAAACCTAACCTTACTTTCGCAGGCAATCGCGATTGCACTGAGCTCGTGCAACAAGCCGTTAAACCTTTAGGTGTCCATAGTAGGAGGAGTGTTGTCCCCTGAGAGTTTTCAGCGGATACTATCCACAAAATCCGATCAATTTGGCCTGTTGACTTTCATTCTTCAATTAGGTATTCTAGCAAGAAATTCTATTATCTTTAACTTAGAAATCATTAACCCATATTTTTCACACTCACTTATCATTTAACTTAAGATTGTTTATGTTCTGCAAATTTATTAAGCTTTCAGCATCTTCTGAATTTTCCTTCTAAGGTTCCATCTCAACTTAGAAATTTTTATCATTTTTATTGAAGATATAAGGCCTATATTTCATTCTTATCTCTTATCCAAACCCCAATCATATATCCCTATGTGTGTGTATGTTTCACCCCTACACTTGGAAATTCAATTCTAGCTATCATACTCTTGTCCATCGTCCAAAATACTTTTAGTTGGTGAATTTTTAGATAAAATTGCTCACACATCTTTCATGCGACCGTTAATACTTCTTGAGATACTAACGACCGATTACAAAATGTGTTCGCGTATTAAGTCGTAATTCCTCGTCTTGTAATACCTAAGGCTTTAGCAGTGACTCCCAAACCAGTTGGTCTAAGGCACTAGGTGATAATGCACCCTTGCTATATATATTTTTTATTTATGCAGCCTCAAGTACTTAAAAAACCAATGTTCATTTTTTTATATCTCTTTATTCACACTTGTACTTTTATTTTATTTTCCTTCATACTAAGAATTTTAGACAAGAGCATTTCAAGGTATCCTCTACTATTCCAAGTTTCAAGGTGCGTGTTTATGCAAGTTGTAGGGTATATATTATCAGAATTTAGATTAAAGGTTCAGAATTTATTTTTCATACTTACACTTCAAATAAAAATTTCAATACTCTTCCCTTATTTTGTCTTAACCTTAGAACTGAACTCAGAATTTGCCTATTTCTAAATAATCTACATGGGCATATATTTTCTACGGTTAAACTTTAAGAAAGGTTATTTTCCGGGTTTTTAATTTACTAAGTTTAGGATCTAGTTATTCCATACTATTCAACCGTCATGTTAAACTTAAATCAAATATGGCCAAAATTGATTTTTCAATTTTTTTTATGATTTTTTAAAAATTTCAATTTTTTATTTGATTTTATTTTTTATATTTTTTTATTTTCATTTTTATAATTTTTTTATAAAGATGCAATGCGAAATTAAATATGCAAAGAAAGAAAAAAAAATAAATATGTACAAAAAAAATGCAATGTAAAGATAACTATTTACAAACCACCTCCTCCCCCAAACTTACCAAAAGCAGTGTCCTCACTGCTCAGACCCTCGCCGTCCCCTCGAACGTGAACGGGAACGTTCCTCTCTCGCTAGCTGCGTAGACACGCCATGCTCAATCTCAGTCACACGGTGATCCAAGTTGGTCACTATTCTTGTCAATCTATCAATCCCCCTAACGTCTCTCCTAAGCAAATGTGCGTGTTCTGCGGAGGTTAGCTCTTCCTCGCTCGCAGTCGAGCTGGAGCTGGGTGTCCTGGCGGGTGCATTTTCGGCCGGTTCAGTTCGCGACCATACATCATTCAAGCGGGTATAGGACGTAGATACGCCCTCGATAAGAGGCCTAATGGGTATACCTCCATGCATGTAAAACTCAAATTCCTCCACAGGGAGGAAATGGCGACACAGTTGTGTCACCAATATAGGGCATGGGTAATTGGCAGCCCTTTTGCCAGCACCAATTGAATTAAGCAACACCATGCACATATCATATCTAGGTTTCCTGGTCATTAAGGTGTGCACGATATGGAGCGATGGTGTGAAGAATGTCGTATTATGTGAACTGCCAAAAATGTTGTTTTGTGCCCAACAGCACACGGTTAATACATTGGCGAAGAGGGTTCCAGCCTGTATGCCCTTCCTAGGTTCCCTCGAACATTCATTACCCATTAAGGGTAAGTAGTCTTCAAATTAAAGGGGTTGGTCATGAATAGGTAATCTAGGAATTAAGGTGACTTCATTGATGAAGTCCATATCAATGATTATTTCCCTATCGCCCCAAAGTAATTTAATAAAACCGTATTGTGATAGGCAACCTTCCTCCATACACTCGTAAAATCGAGTAACTAGATCTGGAAGAGCAAAGGCATTGGGATGATTGAAAATTAAAAATTTCCACCCTCGCCGTGTGATCTCATCACCAAAATAACTCCCGTAAATTGTGTGTGCAAACATTTGGGAAAATTTCGTTCTAATTGCATGGTTGGTGCCATTGAGAGAGTTCACAGATAAAAAAAATATTTTAACAGAGAGGGTAGAGAACTGCAAACCTCCTCTGAAGATTTCAGAGGGAGACCACACAGAAGCGCGGCGGATCAGCGGCAGAAAGGTTGATTTGCGACGGAAGAGCGGCGATCTGGGGCGATCATCTTGCTCTGCTGCTGCGGCGACTAGGGTTTTCTGAGAGAAATTTTTAGGGTTTGATAAAAACAGAGAGGGGTCGGGTTATATTTATAGGGGGAATGTGTTGGTTATTTGCAAAAAGCCCTTCTTAAAAAGAGGAAATTATTTGTAAATTTATTTTATTTTATTTATTTATTTTTATTAAAACTGGAAATTTACAAAAAGTACCCAAACAAATTAATTTTTTTTTGTTTTTATATAATTACAAGTGATATATACCCCCAAACTTGTTTGAAACAGTGTTTTGGCTAGATAATCGAAATTTAGGGGTAGATGGAGGAAGATCAGTCAATGTATATCGGCTCCTGCGAAAACAGGAGCTCCTCCGAAGGGTCCGCAGTGAGGAACGGTTTAAGTCTATGTCTGTTCACTTTAAATAGTGAACCGTCCTCCGGATTTTCTAAATCGACCGCACCGTGCGGATAAACGGTGCGTACCAAAAATGGTTCTTTCCATCGAGATCGGAGCTTTCCGGGATGGAAGTGCAATCACGTGTCGTAATGTAAAACCTATTGACCAGGTTTGAAAGTCTTGCCCATAAGGTGTTTATTGTGGAACACTTTCGTTCGGTTTTTGACGATTATTGCGTTCTCGTAAGCTTCATCCCGAAGCTCGTTCAATTCATTTAATTGCAGCTTTCTATTGCTGCTCGCATCTCCCAGAGATAAATTCAACTCTTTTATTGCCCAAAATACTCTATGCTCAATTTCAACTGGAAGGTGGCAAGCCTGTCCATAAACAAGCCTATATGAAGACATACCAAGATCGGTCTCAAAGGAAGTTCGGAATGCCCAAAGGGCATCAATAAGTTTTGACGACCAATCTTTACGGTTTTTGGAAACCGTTTTCTCCAATATCTGTTTAATTTGCCGATTTGAAATCTCGGCTTGCCCACAAGTTTGGGGATGATAGGGCGTTGACAGCTTGTGAGTAATGGAGTATTTCCTCATTAAGGACTCGAAAGTCCTATTACAAAAATGAGATCCATTATCGCTGATAATTGCGCGGGGATGCCCAAATTGAGAAAAAATGTTTTCTTTGAGAAATTTAATGACAACCTTGTTGTCATTAGTTCGGCTGGGCACAGCCTCGACCCACTTTGAAACATAGTCAATGTTCAGTTGATAAAACTGCATATTTGCTATTACATTTTTCCTACTATTTCTATATCTAAAAAGGTCTTTATTATAATATATCATACATATGAGGGTTTATCTGTAAAAATACTATTTTCAATGTGTTGATATATTATAATTAGCATTTGGTAGGAAAATGTATTCAAATAATATCATTGACCAAATCTTAACTCTACTAAATATTATTTGAGTTGTTGTGCAGAAATTTTCTGGTCTAAAATCAAGGAAATCAAGTTGTTAAAGCAAACCTGCCTAATTAAGAAATCAAAACTTAGAAATCAAGTCTGGCAGCAACTATGAGAAGATTTCCAAGTTCCAAAGGTACCAGAGATAGCCACATGTCACAAGGAGCAAGCAACAGAGAAATGATCAAAAGATCAAGACCCTTGGCCGCGGATCCGCGGCCAAACCCCCCTGTTGGCCGCGGATCAGCCGTAGGTATGGGGAGTTAGAAGCTGAGAATTTTCAGGGTGAATCTTTACTACTTGCTTCCAAATTTAGAAGCTAAGTTTCTGGCTTTGGGACTATAAATAAAGACCGAGAGCCTCTTGAAAAAATCATCAAGCCGACGAGATCATGAAGTCCAAGACGGCTCACGCATCCAGGCTGATCATCAACTGTTCGTCTACCTCCTTGGAAGAGATCGAGAAGCAAACTAGTATTTGTAATCATTTTTTAAGGGATCAAAGTGTAATGAATATTGTTGATTAATAAAGGTAGCTCTTTTTCCTATTTTATTTCTTTGTAGTTTAATTATGTATTTTCTCTCCATCTCTTTTTCTTCCAACATGCGCGAGTAATTCTCCGCTTGTTAGGGTTCGTAGGATTAGGGTAGGTTAATGGATGATGAAAATACTTAAACTCTTTTTACGTCCTATAAAGTTTATAAACTTTATCAAAAGAATAATTAATATCCTAATCGGGCACGCTACCAATTCAATGTTAGCCTCGACCGCGATTAGAGATTAGATTAATGATTGTTTTGGTAAATGCTAGATATGAACGGAGTTCCGTGTCGAGATAAGGGTTAAGAGTGGGATTCCTTTTCCCTCCAGAAACCCTAATCTACATGCATCACTGTCGTTCTAGTTTTAAATCTATTAAAGGATAAAAAGGGTAATTTTTAATTAATCATCCATAACAACTAAATCCTAACGAACCCTACAAGCCCCCTTTTAATATTAACTTACATCCATAAATAATCTAGATCTATATTTTGTATTAGTGCTTAACGTAAATCTAGAAACCATTCCTCAACATTCTTTATTCCTCCTCTCTTTCTCAACACGCCTAAAGTAAGAATAAACGATTCAACGTTTCCCTGAGGACGACCCGTACTCACCTCGGTCTAGCTACGCGCGACACCGTTCTGATTGCAGTTATTCTACAAAAACACACTTGTTCGTATCAATCAGTCAACAGCGAGGAGAATATACACGTTCCCAAAAGAATTGGGAAACGGTCCCATAAAATCTATCCCCCAAACATCAAAAATTTTAACAACCAATATTGGTTGGAGCGGCATTTCGTTTCTCCGAGATATCCGGCCCAAGTGTTGGCACCGGGAGCATGTCTTGCAGTAATCATTTGCGTCTTTAAAAAGTTGTGGCCAGTAGAAGCCACACTGCAAGATCTTTTCGGCTGTCTTTTTAGGGCCAAAATGCCCGCCACACGCTTGATCGTGGCAAAAAGACAGCACGCTCTTAAACACGTTGTCGGGGACACACCGACGAATGATTTGGTCAGAACAGTATTTGAAGAGATACAGTTCATCCCAGTAAAAATGTTTTATTTGGGATAGGAATCGGAGTCTGTTCTGATTCGACCAATCATTAGGTATAAGTCCGGTGGCCAAATAATTTACAATATCTGCGAACCAAGGTTCGCATGATACAGTTAAGAGCTGCTCATCTGGAAAAACGTCCTTTATTGAAAATTGAAGCGTTGGCGAAGAAGGAAGGCGTGAAACATGGTCGGCGAGTACGTTTTCGCATCCTCTCTTATCTCTGATGACAAGATCGAACTCTTGTAGTAGGAGGATCCAACGTATAAGCCGAGATTTAGCATCCTTCTTCGCAAAAAGATGGCGAAGAGCTGAGTGGTCAGTGTAAACGATGACTGGAGAGCCGATTAAGTAAGGCTTGAACTTTTCTAGTGCAAACATAACAGCTAAGAATTCCTTCTCAGTTGTTGTGTAATTTAATTGGGCCTCATTCAAGGTTCGGACAGCGAGTAAATTACATGCGGCATTTTATCTATGTGCTGTCCAAGGACAGCGCTAATGGTAAAATCTGATGCATCGCACATAATTTCAAATGGATGCGTCCAGTCAGGGGACGAAAGAATTGGAGCGAAAGTAAGAGAGTTTTTCAAAGACTCGAACGCCTTCATACAGCTCGAGTCGAAATCAAAAGTAGCGTTCTTGGCCAACAAAAGAGTCAAGGGTCTAGCAATCTTGCTAAAATCCTTGATGAACCGTCTATAGAAACCGGCATGGCCAAGGAAGGCTCGAATGTCTCGGACGCATTTGGGAGGAGGAAGATTGGAAATAACTTCAATCTTAGCCTTATCTACCTCAATGCCATTTTGCGAGATGATATGTCCTAAGAAAATACCTTCTCGTACCATAAAGTGGCATTTCTCCCAATTTAAAGTAAAATTCTTATCCTTACAACGGGTAAGGACCGCGTCTAAATGTAGCAAACACTCATCAAAGGAGTCGCCGAAAATGGAGAAATCATCCATGAAGATCTCCAAGAATTTTTCAACCATGTCTGAAAAAATTCCCATCATACACCGCTGAAAAGTAGCGGGTGCATTGCATAACCCAAAGGGCATGCGACGGTAAGAAAACATACCGAACGGACAAGTGAATGTGGTCTTATCTTGGTCCTTTTCGGCGATGGGAATTTGATTATAGCCAGAGTAGCCATCCAAAAAGCAATAAAATTCATACCCTGCCAATCGTTCTAGCATTTGGTCAATAAAAGGTAATGGAAAGTGGTCTTTCCGTGTCGCGGCATTGAGTTTTCTATAATCAATGCATACTCGTCATCCAGTTTGGGTGCGAGTAGGTATTAATTCATTCGCCTCATTAGTTATGACCGTTATGCCAGATTTCTTGGGGACAACATGAATGGGGCTAACCCATTGGCTATCGGAGATAGGGTAAATGATACCACTATCAAGACATTTTAGGACCTCCTTTTTAACAGCCTCCTTCATGATTGGGTTGAGGCGTCTCTGTGGATCCCTGGCTGGCTTGGCATCATCCATCATATGAATATGATGTTCAACAATTAGGGGACTAATCCCCTTGATGTCCGCCATAGACCAGCCAAAAGCTTGCCGGTTGTTTGTAAGACTGTTAAAAAGGCTTTCTCTTGCTCGGTGGCTAGAGATGCCGATATGATAACAGGAAGGGTCTCATTCTCACCTAAGTAAGCGTATTTAAGGGAAAATTGAATAATTTCATTACGAATTCTCGCAGTCTTGTGATGTGGATAAAACTTTTTAGGAAAAGCTTTAACAAACTCTTCCCAACTGTTTATAGAATGCGATGTAGTACTATATAGCCACTTTTCAGCTAGGTCACATAATGTGAAGGGAATGACTCGTAGCCTTATAACATCATCGGACAGTTGGGTGGTCTTCATCATTGCACAAACATTCTGGAATTTGTTTATGAAGATATAGGCATCTTCGGATTCCAGTCTGTGAAATTTGGGCAACATGTTGATGAAGTGGGGCTTAATTTCAAAGTTATCCCCATTAGGCGGCAGAAGTGAAAGATAAGTAGGAAGTGCGGTGCGGGTGGGATAGAAAAGATCCTGGAGCGCGATTCGTTGGTGCGCTTCAACAGGCGGGTGTTGTAGGTTATTCGCACCCAGTTGAGGTGGAATCATTCCCGAAGTAGGTAAGGGGTTGTTAGGATTGAATGCTGACATCTCCTTAGAAGATGATGAATGCGAAGATGAAGGTAAAGAAGTAGAGGGAATTTCGACTTTGGAGTTGAACGCGTCGTCGGTAGGGACTAATGAGACACGGACTAAACGGGCGCTAGTGTCCCTAGTCCAACCAGACATACACTAACAAGTTGTAGTGTAGTCAAAAAGCAGAAGGTGAGGGTAAGAAAACGTCAATGGGGAAATGTGAAATGTAGGTGGGGTGCAATGGAATTCTAGCGACAAATGGCAAGTTTTTATAAAAAATTCTATTATGTTTTTTTTATTTATAAAGATTTGTGTGCAAAGATTTGTACGGAATTAATTTCAATCAACCACAGTTAAACATGTACAATCAAGTCTAGATCTTGGGTCTCCTAAGTCAACTAGACTGCTCCTAACTGATCCAAAGCGACAAGTTGTGAGATATCTCTCAAATCGTCTCTTCACCGCCAATTGTGGCCAGGTAAGCACAAGTGAAGAAATGAGGGTTCCGCTCACGAATCACCGTGAGACGGGCCTTTTAAAGTTACATTTCTCACTTTTCTAGCCTAAGCACCACAAAGTTAGGTTTAGATAAACGACTGAATGCCCACAACCTTCCTCTCTCCTAATGAGTGCGATAGTCCTTAATTGGCTGAGTCTAGATATTTTTTAATTAGCTCAATGGTTGATGCAAATGCTTTTTTGTGATTTTTGGGGTCTTAGGAAGGGTAGTGAAATTTCCCACCCAATCTTGATTGGTGTTATAGCCCCTTAAAAGTCCGTTTTAAATATGCAAAGCAATTAACACACAAAATCCAAAACACTTGCCAAATTTTTTTTTATTTGCGGCGCAAAAAATCCTGCACAAAATGATTTATTGGAGAGGGAGAAGAAGATTTTGCGCAAAGAACCCTGCAGGAAAATTTTTCAGTGGAGATCAGGTGGTTACAGAGAAGATAAAAATACTTACAGAGACTTTTTGAAGCGCTGGCGTCAGCAAACCGCCGTGGTTCCGCGGTGTAGTTGTTGGTTCAGATCCCAAAAATTTTGTTCTGTGCTGTTTTGATTCTCCTCTGTCTGTTCAGATCTTCTGTTTCTAGATTTGTTCACCGAGCTTGCTCCAGATCTGAATCAGTCCGTCCTTTCTTTTCCTGCACAAATCGCACAAAACCAATCAAAAGATAACAAGATGATTTTTTTAATGTTTTTTTTTAATTTTTTAATTTTTCAATTTTAATTAACCCGAAATTACAAAAAGAAATAACTACCGTTTCCCCGGCAACGGCGCCATTTGATTGAAAGAGATTTTGTATGCGTTTTGAATCAAAGATTAAGAATTACCGCAATCAATAACGGTGTCGCTTGGTAGCTAGCCGGTTGAGTACGGGTCGCTCCACAGGGAAATCGTGTTATCTCTTAGAGTTCTTACGAGTTAAGTCCAAAAGAAATGGTGGTTTTGATTTTTATAAAAACTAAGATTGAATTTGAATTAAAACCTTGCTAGGATTAGGATTAGGTTAGTTTGGAAAAAGAATTCTACTCCATGCTTTCTTTGCCCTAATTAAGAACTTTAGGTGTTAGGGTAATAATCAACAAAGGGGATTAGCACGACTAGGAAGAAACGTAGTTTCTTCCTTTTGGTGTTTGTCCGTCCTTTCTTAACTCTTAGCCCTAATCTTTATGTAAATCAACCACATCTGGTCTAACTAGGGAATCACCGCTATCTCGTAGGATAGGGTGCCGTAGTGAGCGGTGTGTGTTTGATTCAAATAGAGTCCTAATTAACATATTATATGGGCAAGAAAGGAGTGAGAGATTTCCATCTCTCAAACCTATCAAATCCTAACCCTAACAAGTGAGGAATTACTCACTCATTAGGATGGTTACGATGAAATTCATTTTTATAATTTTATCTTTTTAATAAACTAATTAACTTGCAGATAAATAAGACGGATAAAAATTGCAGAAAAATAAATTTAGAACACAAGATAAAAATGAAGAACACTTATTTTTATTGACACCTCTTGATGATTACAATGGAATTAAGAATTTAAACTAGAAATTAAAAAGAGGCATGCCTAATTAGGCTTTAGGGTTTCCTATTTATAGATAGGAGAAACCCTAGGGTTTACATCTGATCCACATCTGTAATTACAATACTACCCTAAGAAAGCCGGGTCAACGCATCGACACCCACCTACACTTTGCATCGACACGTGCATAGCACGGCCGTGGAACCGCGGCGGAAAGCCATGTTTGGCCGCGGATCCGCAGCCGTCTTGGGGGTTCTCTGTCTCATTTCTTCAGGGTTGTTTTGTGTTGCCTTTTGCTTCTATTTTCTTCACTTGGTTCTTCAGAATCTTTTCTACTTTCTTCCAGATTTCCAACAGTGCAGAATTTGTGGACTTTTACCGTAAGCTTTGCTTTGAAGTTTTGTATCTTGTGTTGCCCTTGAACTGTCTTGTGCATGGAACTGTTTACTGATCTTCATTTGTTCCTTGAACTGTTAGGCGGCATCATACAGATTCATGTTTTGTTGGTCGTAGTCTCACTTTTGTAACGTCTTTTCATGAATTTCACTGTATTGTTCTGAGAACCTGTAACCTACAACTATTTAGCAGACATGGATCAAAAGCATCTATTTATTTGTAATATGATTAAGAATGGGCGATATAATAATGCAATATTCTGATATGAACAGACCACTGATTGCAAAACTAACGGACCCCACAATATCAATATGGCGGCTCACCAATGATGAAACATGACAGTCATTGCGAGAATCAAAAAGGATTCTCATTAAACAGACACGTGAGTTTAAACAACTCTTGACATTCTCATAGAGAAAAGAAGTTATGTTAAAATACCCAACAAATTTAAATTCGTGCAAATAAGGAAAAAACCCTATGAAAATGTTGTCAAGAACACCAGGGAATGAAATTCCTGAAAGGCCCTCTTGATCTTTCAGAGCTAAGCTCTTCGGTGAGGAATTAAATTCCTTTTATGCGGTGGAATTAAATTCCAGAAACCCCCATGATGAGGAAACGAAAAATAAAAATGCCATGAATCCTTAAAGATCAGAGGCGGAATGCCCAAGAAATTGAGGTTTACTACTCAACGATCATGTCTTTGGATCTCTAAGAGATAGGTTTCAGAAGAGAGCAATGATCTTATGGTGGATTTAAAATCCAGAAAAAAATTTAAGAAAAGGGTTTATTTTTCTGAAAGAGTTTAACTTTGGAATTTCAATAGGCAGAGAACTAAGCTCTGAAGAAGAGAATTAAATCCTCAAAGAAGACAAGGAAGGAAGAAGATGAAGGAACAGTGGCTTCCCAAAGACAAGACCCTTGTGTTTATAAGACGTGATGAGGGTGGTTCATCTCTCCATTCCCCTAGGCAATCCAACGGCTGTAAAGGTGACAGCGTTGCACTCACGTGCAAGCCACGTAAGAACAACGCTGTGGTAACATTTGTTCCCTTATAAAAAAAAGAAAAGAAAGAAAAGGAAAAGAAAGAGAGAAAAAATGATGGGAAAATTTCCACTAATAAAACATCACTTGCCCACACGTGAGCGCCTATATAAAGATTATAGGCTCTGGGTTTATAGGCTGAAATAGAGCCTCACGTGTAAGCACGTGATGTCTATATACAAAGTATATAGGCACCATATTAAAACAAATGACAGGCCAGAAAGGCTCATGTGTCAGCACGTGATGACTTTTTTGGGCTGTTGCACATAAGCAAATGAGTTTAACACTCTGGGGTCACGAGCTACACGTGCGTGGTCTTAAAAGCCTTCTGAGCTGATAGAATTAAATTCTAAATAAAGGGATCAAAACCCTATTTGGAAAATATTTCCTTTGATCTTTCGAAACAAGAAAGTTTGCTCTCTGTAAAACAGAGCACCATTGGATTAAAAATCCAATGGTGATTAAAAAATACCAAACTACAGAATAAGTTCTGTATGGAAAAATATTTCCTCAATCTTGTTAAAAACAAGAAAAATATTTTCTGTAAAACAGAAGTCCTTGGATCAAAGATCCAACGGTGGATAAAATCCCCAAATCAATTAAAAAATCTCTCAATGAGAGATTTCCTTAACTGAATCAACAAATCTACCTCTACTATATAAAGGAACCAAGACTTCAAGTCTTGCAGAGAGAGACATACATACAGAGAGAGGAAACCCCCCGATAAGATTGGAGAAAACAAAAAAAAAGAAGATGAGTTCTCTTTTCAGAAAAGAAACCCTAGGTAAGAAGAAAGACCTAGAGATCATTTTATCTCCTCTTCTCCATTTCAAGAGTTTAACTTTTCCAAAAAGAACTTAGTTCTTCCTCTGGTTGAGGTCTGCAGAAACAGATCTTCCCACAAGTTGAGAATTTAATTCTCTTCGGTGAGATTCTGTCATGCTGTCCCAAAACTTAGAGGAAAGAACTAAGTTTGAAGAATTTAATTCTTCCAAAAGATATAAGAATTTAATTCCTCTGACAAAACTAGGGTTTAACCCTGCAAAAGAAAAAAAGAACAACTGAGATCGAGTCACGTGTTCCCATGTGACCTCTTTAAAATAAGTGCTTAACACTTATAAAAGAAAACGAGAATAAACCTAAAGACAGTTCTCATTTTGGGACGCCTCACATGTTCCCACGTGACCCCCAAACAGTTTTCTAACACTTACATGGAAAATGGGGAAATTCCAAAGACAACGCTCACATTTTGAGCACCTCACGTGTTTGCACGTGAGCATTATATGAGCTAAGTGCTTAGCACTTATAAAAGGAAGAGGGAATAAATCCAAGGAGGCAGTGCTCAACTCTGGGGCGCCTCACGTGTCCACACGTGATGGCCACAAGACTTAAGTGTTTAACACTTATATATATAGACGGGGATTTGAACCCAAGGGCACCACACCAACTTTCGGGTGCCTCACGTGCCACACGTAAGCATCTTAAGTTTCAGTGTTTAACACTGCTTTGGAGACTCACGTGAGAGCACATGAGCACCGAATATATATTAGTGTTTAACACTATAAGAAGCCAACTTCAGCCCAAATTGGCTAAGTTCTCTTGAGATTAAAACGTCTTGGATCTCCAAATAGACTAAGGCTCTATACTCATGCTTTCCCAATTGACCAGAATGATGTCCATCACACATCTCCTAAGTTGATCTTAGTCTTCCAAAAATGACTAATGATTCTCAGATGGTCCATCATGATCTCTCCCTTCAATCTGGAGTTTAGTTCAAGGGTACATCTCTCCATACCTCTGATACATGTCATTGTAATTCTTCAAAGTCTTCAGAGAGATGGAGGGTTTCGACAACCAACAGCTCTTTTGGTACATTCCCAAACCTATGAGCACATCCCTTAAACTACAACGGATTGTAACGTCTTTAAACTAATAACGGACCGAAACGTCCGTAAACTAAAACAATAGAACTCAAATGCTCTTTTATTGGATCTGAATAATCCTAAAATTCTGTTGAGTAGATCTTGGTCTAAAATTAGACTAACTTATCCTCAACAAATATTTAAGTTGATCTTAATCTCAAACGAGATTAACGATCCTTAAACCAAACCAAGCCAAAATATAAGAATATACGAATTTGGACTAATCCACGCCCTACGGGCTACAACACAAATTAGTCTCCGTATACAATCCATGGGCAACCAAAAATAAAACAACATACACGATGCGAAGTGACCTTCTGGAGTAGGAGAAAGTGGTTATCGCTATGCGGTAACGTAATTAACTGCAGGGGCTTGCGCCTGCAGGGAAGAGCGTCCCCATAATAAAAAACCCCTCACAAACGAGGGGGAATCTGACGAAATCTGCCGCATCCGTCCAGATTTCCGATACACGGTGCCATGAATCAACTTGGCATCTTCGGAGAGATGGACGGATAAACCCAAATAGCATCTGCCCCCCCCCCCCCAAAATTCAGGCAAGACGTTTGTCTTCCCGGTTTTCGGCGGTAAACAGGCCCAGTCCAGAATTTTGCTTCTACTGCAAGAAGATGGACACCTTGCGAAAGATTGCGGACGTGCAAATGGCATGTGTTTAGTTTATGCCGCATCCACTCATGCCATTGGAGCATGTCCATATTGACTCACCCCATCTCTAGCACCTAAACCCGTAATCACAGTTCCGCGGCGGCCAGCTATTCAAGCTCCTACACCTCGTCTAGCTCTCCCTGCACCACCTCCATGTAGACCTCCTGCATAGCTTCCTCGTCAATTTCACCAGGCATAGAGGAACATGCCTCAAGGGCAGAGGAACGTTCCTCAGGGATAGAGGAATGTGCCTCCAGCAAGGAGGAATGTACCCAGACGTCAGGCTTTCTCAATGACAGTTGAGGAAGCCGAAGCCACTGGCCAAGTTATCACTGGTAATTCCCAATTCTTTCATCTTTTCAATCCTTGTATACCTCTATATTTTTCCTGTATCTAAAACCAACCTCACACAACTTAGATACTATACTAGTAGCCACATTTCCTGCACTCGCACTGTTCGACACTGGAGCGTCACATTGCTTCATGTTGCAACGATTCGTGAGAACGCATGCGATTCCCGTGAAGCCACTCATTTCAAGCTGGAATGTCAGTTCCGGGAATGGAGGATTGAAAGAAACTATGGGATTTGATCAGTGTCCAATTGTAGTTTGCAGACAAGAATTCTACGCCAATTTCAAAGTACTGGACATCCCAAACTTCGATGTTGTGTTGGGAATGGACTGGCTGGGAGTTTTCTATCCTACGATTGATTGCCGTCAAAGAAGGGTAGTATTTGAGATACCAAATCACCTAGTTTTCTACTTCAAGAGTGGAGACAGAACTTTGGAGCCAGGAATCTTCCGTGCTAAGCCAAAGAATGCAGAAATATTTACTCTACCGGTGGAAGAAGAAAAGCCAGAGGTAGTTCTAGAGTTCGAGGATGTGTTCCTTGAAAATATAACAGGTTTGCCTCCGGATCGAGCTCTTGAATTCAGCATTGACTTAATACCTGGTGCACAACCGGTAATCAAAGCCCCATACCGGTTAAGTCCTGAGGGATTGAAGGAGATTCGTACTCAGTTGGACGAACTTCTGAAGAAAGGTTGGATTCGTCCCAGTACTTCAAGTTAAGGATCTCCGGTTTTGCTCGTGAAGAAAAAAGAAGGTTCATACAGAATGTGTGTAGATTACCGAGCTCTGAACGAAGTGACGATAAAGAACAAGTATCTACTATCTAGCATTGATGATCTTTTCGATCAGCTAAGTGGCTCTTGTGTATTTTCGAAGCTAGATCTTTGTTCGGGTTATCATCAAGTGAAGGTCAAAGAGTCTGATATTCCGAAGACGGCTTTCAGGACTCGATATGGTCATAATGAGTATCTCGTAATGCCATTTGGAGTGACTAATCCACCTGCTGTATTTATGAATCTGATAAACCATGTTTTCCGAGAGTACTTAGACAGGTTCGTTGTCATCTTCATCGACGAAATCCTGGTGTATTCAAAGGATCGGAAAAAACACGTCGAGCATTTACGGATTGTCTTGGAGACATTGCGACAACATCAGCTCTATACCAAGTATCAGCTAGATCAAGTCAGATTTCTCAGACATATAGTTTCAGGCGAAGGAATCTCAGTAGATCCAGCTAAGGTGTCAGCTGTTAGTGAATGGCAGACACCAAAGACGGGGAAGGATATTCGAAATTTTTTGGGATTAGCAGGATACTACCGAAGATTCATTGAAGGTTTCTCAAAGATTGCAGCACCCCTGATCAAGCTCATACGTAAAGATGAAGCATTCGTGTGGTCAGAAGCATGTGAACAAGCTTTTGTAGAACTCAAGTCGAAGTTAACTTCAGCTCCTATCCTTATAATACCGGATCAATCTGGAGGATTCATTGTGCATTACGATGCGTCCGGTAAGTGATTAGGATGTGTTCTACACCAGAATAGAAAAGTTGTAGATTTTGCATCAAGACAGCTGAAAGTCCATGAGCGCAACTATCCAGCACATAATCTGGAGTTGGTAGCCGTTATCTTTGCACTTAAGATTTGGCCGCCACTATCTTCTGGGAGAACGAGTGGATATATACACTGACCACAAGAGTCTGAAGTATGTATTTACTCAGAAGGAATTGAACATGCGGCAGAGAAGATGGCTAGAATTCATAGCGGACTTTGACATCAACCTACAATATCATCCAGGGAAGGTGAATGTAGTTCCTGATGCACTTAGCCGCCATCCATTAGCAATGAATCTCACCGCTCAGTGGAAGCTACAGCAGGAGTTGCACGGATTAGCGATCGAAGTAGTTATGCCAGGTAACGCTTCGTATTTGATAAACTTACAAGTTCAATCCACTATTGTCAATCAAATCAAAGCAGCTCAAGCAAATGATGCCAAACTATAAAAGATCCAAGAACAAGTAGAAAGTGGACTTCGAACTGACTTCATCATCCACGAAGATGGATCCTTGCGATATGGAAGTAGATTGTATGTACCAAATGGTCCAGTTTGAGAAGTGTTGATGAAAGAAGCTCACAGCTCTCCTTATTCTGTACACCCCGGTGGTACAAAAATGTATAAAGATCTACGGCAACACTAATGGTGGTATGGAATGAAGCGCGAAGTAGCCAGAAGCGTAGTCAAGTGTTTGGTGTGTCAGTAAGTAAAGACTGAACATCACAGAACTGCTGGACTACTTCAGCCATTACCAATCCCAGAATGGAAATGGCAGCACATTACTATGGATTTTGTGACTGTCCTTCCTCGCAGCACGAAGGGTAACAACACGGTATGGGTTATTGTGGATCGACTCACCAAGTTAGCTCACTTTATTCACTTTCGAGTTGGCCAATCTACCTAGACGTTAGCAAAGAAGTACATGGAGGTAAGTATGAATCTAAAGTAAGATTTTGTTAGTTATATGTATGCCTTAGAGGCCATTACTGTACATTGGATATATATTGTAGTGGATGCTGGGACATATATAGGTAGGACTTTCTTGCTCGACATGATAGTACGCTATCTGGTTGCTCTTTATCTTAACATGTATACTTTCTGTCTCTCTGTTACATGTTGATAAAGCCCTTAGGATGTATACTCGACTTCCAGGACTATGATGCAGATCATACTAGTGGGGCCTGGGTAGTCCATGAGTACATCCTTCAATGTTCCTAGTCGTAGGAATATCGAGACGGGGCATCGATATTCCAGAGTAGACTAGCGCATATCTTCTCGACTCATGTGATGGGCGATGGATGATCCCATATCCATTGGTGTTTGACATCGGAGATGGTATGCGAGTGCTCAGTGGAGACTGGGTACACTGAACGGACTCGCCGAGAACTCCCAGATGGTATTATACCTCACGTCAGATGGCAGTTCTCTGGTGACACTGGTACGGCTTAGTCTGTTGACCCGAGATCGTCATAGAGTCTTGTGTGTCTCCCACTGTGCTTTGATTTCCACCCTACCACGGCTCTACTGAGTTGTGCAAACAGATGTTTTTTGGGTACAGTCCCGATTCACATGGAGGCAATGAGCGATAGGAGGGGATTCGTCTCTCCCGGTATTGGGGGTTGATGTTGCGCTAGGCACGACTGGCCATAACTGGAAATCCCTGGCCAGGGTTGCAGTGATCTACTGGTAAGTGTTATCAGTAGTTTCATGCTATGTTATGGACCTTATATCGGCATGACTTATCAAGCTACTGGGGTCTGACGTTTACCACCCCTAGGCGAGATATGCGACATATCAGACGAACAGACCGGACTGTACGGTAAGTGTTACTGGTTGGATTCACAGAAGTGTGAGCGGGCTTGCTCGTTGATCTTCTGATCGCTCAATACCCGGGTGGCCGTTACGTTTAGCAGACCGCTTGCGGCTTGTGGGTGTTTGATATGATCGTCACCTGCTGCCGGCGTATTGACGAGTCTTTAGAGTCCTACACAGAGGTTTCCTGGCTCAAGCAAAACGAAATAGGACCGCATATGAGATATGTGCGGGACCGAGAATAATGCGTGTATGTGATACCGTATTCTATTCTCGCGATGAATGTATCGATTGGTTGTATGCGATATAACCTAGTTATCGAATCGAGGATTGATTCGATAAGTCGATACATTGGATATTAGTCGGTCATATGCGATATGACCGGATCGTTAAATCAAGTGTTGATTTAATGATTTAATGTATAATTATATATTTGATATGTTACTTTACATTAACTAGTATTGGTTCACTTAAGATGGATTTTCTCACTTGATGTGCACATTGTATATATGATATAGTTTTGTGCACTAGTTTATATATCATGTTTGATGATACATGCAACCTTGGGTGTGTGTGTATGCTATACACCATGTTTAGTTAATGGTTAGGGTTTCCATTGCTTTATTTATTTATCTATTTATTTTGGTTAAGAGATAAAACTAAATGGTTCCTTTTGTTTTTTGCAAGAAGTTTCTTGATGCTTCATGCATCTTTGACAAAGTGACCACTTTGTCTTTATCCCTTAACCTAACCATTTAACTAAACCCTAGTTTATTCTCTACACTCAACCATGGTTGCAAAAATGATAAGAATCACTTGGATTTTATTTTTTAATAAGGCTTTTTCTTTTCTTCTTCTTCTTCTTCTTCATGAAGAGAAGAAAGTTCTCTTGAAAATTTCCAAGTGATGATTTCAAGTGAGAAATCCAAATCCAAAGTGAACCCACTTCCTATTTCTTCATCCTTTACCACTTGCCATGTAGTATAGGGTGTTTTCTTCACAAGTTTCATGACTTGGTGAAGTTGGAGCTTGATCTTGAGTTGCCTCGACGTAGATCATGAGTTGCCTCGACGTAGATCATCTTCGACATCGAAGTCGACGACCTAGCCCAATCTTTTCTCCGATGAAACCACCGCGAGAGTTTAGGATTCCGATGGTTGCAGCGGAGGGACGTCATCACAGAGCCAAGGAAGTGGAGGACCGGATCTACAAAGGTTGTAGTCACTTTCCTTTCAGTTAAAGTTTTTAACTTGCATTCTTTCGCCTATCCTCTAGTTAACGATCTATATTAGGGTTCTTTGGCACACATAAATTTTTGAAATTAGACATGGTTGATCTGTTGTAGAACCTCATGGGTGTGCCCAGGAACCCTACAGATTTAACCTTAAGATGTACTATTTTTGATACCCATAAACTCATGCAGGAGATTTTGAGATTACATGGAGTACCAGTTTGCATCATCTCCGATCGTGATATAAGATTCCGGTCACAATTTTGGCAGAGTCTGCAAACTAGCCTGTGAATGAGTCTGAACTTCAGCACGGCTTACCATCCACAAACGGACGGACAGTCCGAGCGAACAATTCAGATTTTGGAGGACATGCTAAGAGCTTGTATGTTAGACTTCGGAGGTTCGTGTGAAGATCACCTACACCTTATGGAGTTTTCATACAACAACAGCTATCAGACGAGCAATGGAATGACACCATTTGTAGCTCTCTACGGAAAAAGTGCCGTTCACCACTAAGTTGGGACGACATCGGAGATCATGAACTCCTTGGACCAGAGATGATCGTGGCAACTGTGGACGTAGTTCGTACGATCAGGGAAAGAATGCGCATGCCCAAGACAGACAGAGGTATTGGGAAAATGCAAAGCGCCGACACCTAGAGTTCCAACCTGGAGACCATGTTTTCTTAAAGATTTCTCCAAACAGAGGAGTGATCCGTTTTGGCAATAGGGGTAAGCTCAGTCCGAGATACATAGGACCGTTCGACATTCTTGAACGAGTTGGAGAAGTGGCATACCGTTTGGCACTACCACCCTCATTGGAAGGAGTGCACAACGTGTTCCATATATCTCAGCTATGAAGATATGTGAGCGACCCCAGTTACATCCTTGATCACTCCGAGCTCACAGTCCAGACTGACCTGACTTGCTAGCAACAACCCGTTGAGATCCTGGACAGGAAGGTAAAGACATTATGGAACAAGGATGTAAACTTGGTCCGAGTGATGTAGAGAAAATATTCACCAGGCGAATCAACATGGGAAAGAGAAGAAGGCATGCTTGCAAGATATCCTCACTTATTTGTAAATTAGTCCCTGTGTAAATATAAATTTCGAGGACAAAATTTTTATAAAGAGGGTAGAATGTAACGACTTTGAATTTACTGCACGAAATTTTTCAGTTAACGTACAGAAAAGGGTTTACAAGCCTGAGTACAAGTTATAAGTATATTTTATTTAAGAACAGCAAGAAACAACTTGTAGCTCACTGGTAAAGCCTTGCACTGCTGTGGCGTAGCCCTGTGTTCGAATCCCATCAGACACATTATTTTTTTCTGATTTTCTTTTAAAACTTTTTGGAAACCCAAAGTTTACACGTGCAATGCACACAAAAACGAAAAGATAGAAAAATCAAACATGTGCACAATAATTTAAATACAGACTTGAACACGCGGCAAGAATCCAACGACCCAAAGCCCACAATCGACCGGCCAAAACCCCCTAGGGCCAGCACCGATAGTCCAACTATGGCCAATAAGGCCCGGGCTTTGCACACAAACCCTTTCTCCTACCCCTAACTCCCCTGCACTGTTTGACAGAGACCCTTTAATTCCCCATTTATCATCATTTTAATGCATTTTAATTCAATATTTTAATTCCAAAAGCCTAATTCCACACTATAAATACTACCATGCCCTAACTCTTCATCATTCTGAAAATTATAGCCAAAATTCTCAAAATTTCTTAAGTACAAGTGGAGTAGAAGAGGAGTTAGCAAGCGGTCAACTTCCGGCGAAGAATCAAAGCAAATTCCGGCGACCCCTCGACGACAACCCTCCCTTCCTACACCTTTCTTTAAGTCTCCTATATCATAAGTCCCCCTCAATCCATTTTCTTCTTCCTTGAAAATCTTATTTCAAAACATATGTCGGTAAGTGGAGTTAATACCGACATCTTTTTCTAAACTCTAGAAATTTCATTTTTTCTTAAATATTGTTCATCCATATTCTTACCAAATACTTGTGATCATAAAACCAATACTTAGAACCAACTTTTAATTAAAAGTATCATGCAAAATTATTTTAACTTAAGTTTTACATTAAAATACCATGAACTTTGTATATCATCTTTTAATGTTTTGCTTAAACATACCTTTAGAAAAATTCACGAGGTAACGACCTAACTCTTACGTACATGCTTGGTTTCTATAGCACAATACTCTTTGAACATATTTTTGTTACGATTACAATATTACATTAAAATACCATTTAATATAAAAATGATTTTCTTTTGAATTGTATTTTAAATTCCTTTGCAAATAAGGCTCTACAACCCTCTTTAGGGGACCCGCTATGGAATGAGGGGAATTATCGCACATCCTTAGGCTAGTAGACCGAGATGCAGACCTCCTCACGGAGCATTCGGTCTCGAAAGGTTTTTAATATGCTTTTTAAGAAAAACGAATTTTTCTACTTAAATAAAATGTAATTTTTATAATTATATAAATATTACAAAATCCATATATTTTCAAAATATAATAAACTTATATTTTGAAAATGAAAGGATTACAAGTTTCATCAAAATACCATCAAGATACCAACAAAATTCAAGCTTTACAGTAAAATACCATGAACTTTCCAAGCTAAGCTATTATCACTAAAATACCTCAAATCCTTGCACATAATTGGTTGAAGATCATGAGGCGTTTCGAATAAAACCACTAGTTAATTCATTAAAATTGATTCTTTCACATCCATGAAAACCCTAAATAATATAAATAACCTCTCGAGATTATTTTGAAACTATATTAAAAATATTTTTCATAAAACCCTCTCGAGTTGTATAAAATAATATTTAAGGACTTTAGTAAATATAGGTTTAAGCGGGATCAATTCTCTTGAGCCCCAGGAAGACGGAGAAAGTGAGTGCTTGCCTATTTAAGATAGAAAACTTAACGGTGTTATCAATGGTAATTGTCTTGAAAAAAGACATAAATCCTGCCGTCTATGTGCAGCAGTTACCGATAACTCCCGAACCTAATTCAGGATCTAAATCAGTCAAGTGTCATACCCAAGTCTGAGTCTAACTCAAATTTGAATTCAAACTCAACCCAGAATCCAATTCAAACATGAATCCAAACTCTAACATGTATAATTGACATGAACCTGAATACCTGAATACAAACTTCAATATCAAACCTGAATACATGACTTGACTTGACCGAACCATGGCTATAACTTGACATGACTACAAGATTACATTCCGAACCTGACTACTTGAACAACTTGTACCCATGGTTTCGGCAAGACTTGTAACTATAATCAATACGATACATTACGCGGGGTTAACGGGGTAGATTGGTACGGAATGTATTAATGTGGCACGAGATGGTCACTAAAAGAGACCTACATGAACTCCCGTGCCGTTGTCCCGTGGGTATTGACGGGGCCTTGTACTACATGTTACCATATTCCACGTGGTAAAATGGACTCCTCTCGTATACACAAATACCTTCTGTACCAAGGTACAAACAACTACGTTAGAATAACAAGCATATACCTGTACAACTTGCCAGTTCCATTTCACATTACTTGTTCCATTCCTTTCTCTTTTGGGACTTACCGAGCGCTAGTTCGCTGATGACATTCCTATCTATTTTTTTCTTTGGAATGTTCGTCAGGAAGACCGGACTCTCAGGAGATCGAGCCGAGTGAGGAGGACTTGGACCAGTTCACTGCCCAGTAGGACTTCTAGTTCATCTTGTACTTATTTCAGTTGGTATGCCACTGTTTAGGCATTGCTTTATATCATTATATCTTTCTTTTTCAAAGCAGTTGTATTGCAAAGATGAATGTTAATAAAAGTTGCTGTTTATTTTATATCTTTTGTCATTCTTGTGCAATTTTACATATATTGCTTAATTACGCTTAACGTATTTATTTCTTAGTAAATACGTTGCGGGCCTGCCACGTCACCGCATCGACTGTCTACGTCACAAAAAGGGCGGAATCGACCGTCCAAATCGCAAAAAGGCAGTACCGACCGTCCAAGTGGCAAAAAGGGCATCACCGACCGTCCACGTCGCAAAAATGGCAGCACCGACCGTCCACGTCGCAAAAATGGCAGCACCGACCGTCCACGTCACAAAAAGGGTAGCACCAACCGTTCACGTCACTAGAAAGGCAGCATCGATCATCCACGTCGCTAAAAGGGCAGCATGGACCGTCCACGTCGTGAAAAGAGCAGCATCGACCGTCCAAGTCGCAAAAATGGCAGCACCGACCGTCCAAATATCAAAAAGGGCAGCACCGATCGTCCATGTCGCAAAAAGGGAAGCACCGACTGTCCACGTCGCGAAAAGGGCAGTATCGACCTCCACGTCGTCAATACGGGAACCAAATCAAGTCACCCTCCACGCGAAAGAAGATCCATCAATTTCATGCACACGACCCATATATGTGGTGTGCATTTATTGATGGTGGCACTTTGTTGGGGTCAAAAATTACACCCCGGTTGACCAAGTCAAAGTCAGTCAACCCCCAGCCAAGTGGGCCTAAGCCCAAGTCAAGACCAAGAATTGAAGGGGCCGGCTCCATGCCAAGAATGAAGCAATAAATTAGTTCAATGCAATTTTTTAGAAATAAATGTATGAAAAAATTGGCAGAAAGCCAAAATTTTGTAAACCCCGTGGCTTATGCGCAAAAAGAAATAAGCACATAATGCATGAGGTGGCACAAGTGCCATTTGGCGAAGCCCAAGGGGTTATATGTAATGTGTGTAGCCTATAAAGGCAAACATGATGAAAAATCAACAACTTTTCATTCTCTCCGAAAATTAGGGTTTCTGCGCCTCCTTCTCCTTCCTTAAGCTTTTAAAGCTTCTTCTCTTTTCTGAATTCAACCAATAGTTTAACTCTTCATTTCCTAAAAAGCAATAATTTTTCACTATAAAACCCTTGAAAGGGAACTCAGATCTCCCATCAAATCTCTAAAAGGGAAGATTTTTACGTCTCACCCCCCTCCCCCCCCCCCCGCCTTTCCTCCAAGATCCAGCCAACAGAGAGGAGGAAGAAGGATACCCGTCTCCAAAAATCCCACTTTGGGAAAAATCTAAGGCACAAGAGAAGATCCAGGGCTCAAGGGAGAAGAAAGCGGTCCCCTTTGATCACCTCCGAAGATCTTCGAGGAGTTCAACTCCAAGATCTAAACTCTCAAAAGAGTTTAACTCCACATCCAGACCCTTTAGGAGTTTAACTCCAAATCCAAGCCTTTTAGGAGTTTAACTCCATATCCACATCCACATCCAATTTATTATATAGGAGTTTAACTCCAAATCCAAATCTTTTGAGAGTTTAACTCCAAATTTATACCTAATTCCTGTTTGGGAGTTCCACTCCAAATCCCCTAGGGAGTTCAACTCCCAGCTCAGGGGCTAAGCCCCTTTCTCTGCTAGTGTTTTCAGCGGTCGCGTGCCGCACACGTGACCCGCTGGGGCCCGGCGCCCACGTGCGGGGCACGTGACCTGTGAGCGCCCAGCGCCCACGTGCCACTCACATGACCCGAGGGCGCCCAGCGCCCACGCACAGGGCACGTGACCCGCAGGGCCCCAGCGCCTACGCGCCACTCACATAACCCGCGGGCGCCCGGCGCCCGCATGTCTTGCACGTGGCCCACGGGCACCCAGGACCCACATACCGGGCGCATGAGGTTCTGGACCCCAGCGCCCATGCGCCTTGCACGTGGCCCGCAGGTGCCTATGGCCTACGTGCCGGGTGATTGATAATCGATTTCGATGTCATATTTAGAAAAGTGTAAAGATCACAACCAAAGAAATTTTTAAACCGCAATCAATTGTAGGTTCGTTAGCGAGTGCGGATCGTCCACAGGGAAAGTGTGATTTGATCGATCTTATTTTAGTTGAGTTGAAAATTTGTTTCTAGATCGACGACTATCAATGAGAATTAAGGATCTATTAAAGAAACTAGGGTTTCTTTATCATATCCTTTGTCCTTTCGTTGATTAGCATTCAAATTCTAGCCTCTAGGAAATTCAATCATCGATCGTTGATCTCTAATTAAGGGCGAAAACATTCAAGAAAGTATCTCGCTCGAAACTAGGTTGTCGATGATTCAATTTTCTAAAGTTTACAAAACTCATAAGGTTTAAGAATCGTTCAAGAATTTAATCATCATCATCTATCTATTTTCTCGATTCCTCCACGAGCGGAGTTTTCACTCAAACATCATGAAAAAGAAAACAATCAGAATTGAGAACTCATCATAATGCTCAAATGTAAAGAAAAGCAAGTTCAAGAATTTTCACCTTTTATTATTCAACATTTCGTTACAATTCATTCAAGACTAGAAGAATTGAGGAGAGAACTCGATCGTCGAACTAGCTTCGCAACGTCTTCGTGAGTCGCGGATCGTCTTGGATCATTTGCTCGGATGAAGATCGGCGTTGCTTCAAAAAGTCTCGATGGATTCTTGCTTGATTTGGTACTCGATGATCTTGATTTGGATTTTGAATTGTATTTGGGCTAGGGTTTGGATACACAAGTTGTGTCACTCAACTTGTGTTTGGAATTATTGAACAACCTCTTCATTAAGCCTTGGGTCCCTTTATATAGCCTTCTTCTTTAGCTTTCCCTAGAAGCTTGATTAGGTTTAGCTTCCTTTAGAAGCTAAGCTAAGTTTAGCTTCTCTTGCAAGCTTGGTAGTTATGAAGGAAGCTTCTAAATTAAGGTAGTTAGCTAGCTTGCTTGAAAAGCTTGGTATGTTGAGGAGAACCTTCTGGAGACTGAAGTGTCTTGAAGAAGTTTGCCATTTGAAAGGAGAAGCCCGACAAAGTATTCTGCCGATGACGTGTCAGCCTGGCCGCGGATCCGCGGCGGATCCGCCCATTCGGCCGCTGATCCGCGGCCTTATAGAAGGCTTGCTGCATAGAATTTTCTGGTAATTCTTTTGTTGGCTTTAGGGCACTTTTCTGATGTCTGGAATATTTTTATACTTTCTTATTTACTGCCAGATCACAAGTCTTGAACTTGGCATATTTTTATCAGCACTTTTAGCAGCTTCGGCTCTTTACCTGGAATTTCCTGCATACAATCTCGAGACAAGTGTTGTGATATACAAGGATCATGCGTGCAATAATAAACACACAATTTCCCTCAAAATGCCGGTTATAATGTATAACACATGTTATTTGGTATTTTGCAGACAAATTGCTAATATGTACTATATTCATACTGAACACCTTTAGATGATTGCAAATAGTAAGGAAATTGATGCGTTAAAAATGCAATATTTTCAACTGATCAAATTCCCCCAAACTTATTTTTGGTCATCTCGAGCAAACTTGTTTTATTAAAAAGAGAAGGAGAAAATATAAGAAAGAGAAAAACTAACTAGCACACTTTCGTAGGCAACACGATTGCACTGAGCACGTGCAACAAGCCTTTAAACCTCTAGGTGTCCCTAGTAGGAAGAGTGTTGTCTCCTGAGGGTTTTCAGCGGATTACACCCACAAAATCCCATGATAAAAGGAAGACCGTGAAAGTTACATATAAAGATAAGAATTGTAAAAGAAAGACTTTGAAAATTAGAGTTTCCAATTAATACTAGCTTTTCGGTTGTCATGAGCCCTATCTTAATAGTCATGAAAAGTTGTTAGAAATCGCATCATCCCTCAATAAAACATCGTCTTTATTCTTCATTCCTACCTTTCTTCCAAATATCGATCATATACTCCTACGTGTGTGTAAAGAACATCCCTACACTCAGAGAATTCAATTCAAGCTATCATACTCTTGTCCATCTGCCTCAGTACTTTTTAATTTGATGAATATTTAAATGGATTTGCTCACACATTTTTCATGCGACCGTTAATACTTTTTGAGGTACTAACTGACCGATTACTCATGTGATCGCTTGTATTTAGTATTTTTCTCGTCTTGCACCACCTAAGGCTTAGCAGTGACTCCCAAACCAGTTGGTCTAAGGCACTAGGTGATGAAACACCCTCGCTGTATTTTTTTATTGCTGCCTTGGCGATAACAAAACCAGTGTTCATTTTTCTATAACATTTATATCTTTTATTTTCCATTTATTATTTCCTTCATACTTTGGCTTTTAGACAAGAGCATTTCAAGGTATCCTCTACTATCCTGAGTTTCAAGACGTGTGTAAGTGCGTATAGTAGGGTATCAACGTTCAAATGTTTGGCTTCAAGAATAGGAACTATTTTTTAGACTTATTTTTATCTTCAGATTAGTGACTTCTTTCATCTTACTAACCCTTGGGACAACGGCTCATAACTACTTATTACTAGTTTCGTTTAAGAAAACTTCTAATTTTCTTGGTTTTCTTAAATTTTTCCAATCTTTTGGATGTAATTTTTCACTATCTAATCTTTTATTATAAAATTAAATATTAAATATTTTTATCTTTTGAATTTTTTTTAAATTTTAATATGTTTTAAATGTTTTGTGCTTATGCAAAGTGATATGCAAATGATACGAAAATAAGCACAAACCTCCCCCAAACTTGTTCTTAACAGTGCCCTCACTGTTGCTATCTTTTAAAGCTCAGAAACCTGTAAACTTGGGAGGAAAAATTTGTTAAAGGGGTCATGAAATATGATCGTGGAAAATCTCCCCCAAACTTATTCTTTATTCATGTACAAAAACTTTTTATAATTTTGTTTTGCAATTTTTATATATTTTTCTAAAATTTATTTACAAATTGACTCACCTCCATTCTAAAGATGTGACAAAATTACCAAGTCATGGAGATGAGGTGGAGGAAAATCAGTCATTATAAATCGGCTCATGTAAAAACAGGAGCTCCTTCGAGGGGTCAGCGGAAAAATACGGTTTTAGTATATATCCATTCACTTTAAAAATTGTACCGTTTTCGATATTTTCTACCTCAACTGCCCCGTGCGGGTATACATACCGCACAACAAAAGGTCCTTTCCACCGAGATTTTAGCTTACCCGCATGAAGGTAGAGTCATGAATCATAAAGAAGGACTTGTTGACCAGATGTAAAAGTTTTTCTCAAAATGTTTTTATCGTGAAATACCTTAGTCCGGTTCTTTACATTACAGAATTATCATAAGCTTCATCGCGGAGTTCGCTTAGCTCGTTTAATTGCAGCTTCCGAAAGTTGCAGGCTTGATTTAAGTCAAAGTTGAGTTCTCTAATGGCCCACATTGCTTTGTGCTCAATCTCGACCGGAAGGTGACAAGCCTTTCCAAACACTAGTCTATATGGAGACATACCCAGATCGGTTTTATATGCAGTTCGGAATGCCCAAAGAGCATCTGTCAATTTGGTTGACCAATCTTTTCGATTTTTAGAAACAGTTTTCTCCAAAATTTGTTTGATTTTTCTATTTGAAATCTCAGCTTGCCCGCTTGTTTGGGGATGATAGGGTGTAGAAAGTTTGTGGTTGATTGCATGTCTCCGCATTAAAGTCTCGAAAGATCGATTGCAGAAATGCGTCCCGTTATCGCTAATGATAGCGCGTGGGTGTCCAAATCGCAAAAAGATGTTCTCTTTTAAAAACCTAATGACAACCTTTTTGTCATTAGTGCGACAAGGAATAGTTTCTACCCACTTCGAGGTGTAATCAACCGCAAGCAATATGTACAGATTCCCGAAAGAGTTGGGAAAGGGACCCATGAAGTCAATACCCCAAACGTCAAAAATTTCAACCACCAAGATGGGTTGAAGTGGCATTTCATTTCTCCAGGAAATCCTACCCATGTGTTGACACTGTGCACAAGTTTTGCAATGATCAAATGAGTCTTTGAATAAAGTCGGCCAATAAAAACCGCATTGCAAAACCTTCTCCGCTGTCTTTCGAGAACCGAAATGACCCCCACATGCCTGATCATGACAAAAAGATAGAACACTCTTGAATTCATCGTTGGGGACACACCTGCGAATGATCTGGTCAGGACAATATTTAAACAGATACGGTTCATCCTAGTAAAAGTGTTTTACTTGGGATAGAAATCGATGTTTGTCCTGTTTTGACCATTAGCGGGGAATAAGTCCTGTAGCAAGATAATTCACAATATCCCTGAACCAAGGTTCAGTGGATACATTCAAGAGTTGTTCGTCCGGAAAAGAATCATTGATCGGCAGGGTCATAAGTGAAGAAGAAATGCGTGAAAGATGGTCGGCTACAACGTTTTCACATCCTTTCTTATCTTTAATAACAAGATCAAATTCTTGTAATAGAAGGATCCAACGTATTAGCCTACCTTTAGCATCCTTCTACGCCAAAAGATGTTTCAAGGCGGAGTGGTCAGTGTACACAACAATTGGTGAGCCAATCAAGTAAGACCTGAATTTTTCTAATGCAAATACAACTGCCAAAAGTTCTTTTTCGGTAGTTGTATAGTTAATTTGAGTATCGTTCAGGGTCTTACTTGCATAATAGATCACGTGTGGCATTTTTTCAATGTGTTGTCCTAAGACTGCACCAACTGCAAAATCTGATGCATCACACATAAGCTCAAAAGGGTGGTTCCAATCTGGAGATGATAAAACGGGGGCTGTAGTGAGAGAGTGTTTAAGTGAGTCGAATGCTGCCTCACAATCCGAGTCAAAGTGGAAGGTTGTGTCCTTGGCCAAGAGAAGAGTTAAAGGTCTAGCAATTTTGCTAAAATCCTTAATGAATCTCCTGTAAAAGCCTACGTGGCCAAGAAAAGATCCTATATCCTTGACGCACTTGGGATGAGGAAGATTTTGAATGACATCTATTTTAGCTTTATCAACCTTAATGCCTTTTCGTGAAATAACATGTCCAAGCACAATTCCCTCTTGGACCATGAAATGACATTTTTCCCAATTCAATGTTAAGTTCTTCTCTTTACAACGAGTAAGAACTACGTCAAGATGTGATTGGCAGTTAGCAAAAGAATCTCCAAATATCGAGAAATCGTCCATGAAAATCTCCAAAAAATTCTCGACCATGTCCGAGAATATCCCCATCATACACCAGTGAAATGTAGCGGGAGCATTGTATAACCCGAAGGGCATGCGTCTATAAGCAAAAGTACCAAAAGGACAAGTAAATGTGGTTTGTCTTGATCCTTTTTGGCAATAGGGACCTGGTTGTAGCCAGAGTATCCGTCTATGAAACAGTAATAATCTCGTCCAGCTAAGCGTTCTAGCATCTGGTCAATAAAAGGTAGAGGAAAGTGGTCTTTCCTCGTTGCGGCATTGAGTTTTCTATAATCAATACATACACGCCACCCAGTTTGAGCGCGTGTCTGGATTAACTCATTAGTCTCATTTGTAATAACTGTGATGCCAGATTTCTTAGGGACGACATGAATTGGACTTATCCATTGGCTATCGGAGATTGGGTAAATGATACCATTATCAAGGCATTTGACGATCTCTTTCTTCACCGCATCCTTCATGACGGGGTTCAACCGTCTCTGTGGTTCTCGGGTTGGCTTGGCTTCATCCATCAGATGTATATGATGTTCAACAATTAAAGGAATAATCCCTTTGATGTCAGCCATAGTCCAACCAAACGCCTGCCTATTAGATCTCAATACCGTCAAAAGCGCATTCTCTTGCTCTGAGGCTAGAGAAGCGGATATGATAACTGGTAAAGACTCATTCTTACCTAAATATGCATATTTAAGATGAGAAGGTAAAAGTTTGAGATCTAATGCGGGCGGAAAAACTATAGAAGGTGGGATCATCGAATGATACTCGGAGTCAATGAGAAGCTCGTAGCCTGCATAGGATACAGACTCGGAAGGAGAAGAGTCCAGAGTTTCAGACTCAAGCGTGGAAATTGTGTCCTCACTAAGATGTGACAGATCAAACATTGATGTGTTAGTGTCGTCGAGATCTTCAAAGCAAAGTTCATCAACTTCGCAACATTCGGGAGCAATCTCGTGGACAGAACAAACATCAAGTATATGAGCAGAAGGTTCAGATGGCTGACTTCTAATTTTATAGATGTTCAGTTCAATTATCATTTTTCCAAAAGATAGGTTCATTGAACCGTTTCAACAATTAATGACAGCATTGGAAGTGGAAAGAAATGGTCGACCCAATCACCGGAATTTGGTTCTGTGGGTTCGCTACAGGCTGTGTATCTAAAACAATAAAGTTCACAGGGAATACAAATTCCCCGACTTTAATCAACACATCCTCCAGTTCACCTCTAGGTTTGGTGATTGATCGGTCTGCCATTTGGAGAGTGCAATGAGCTGGTTTCAACTCTCCAATTCCTAACTGCTCGTAAACAGAGTATGGAAGCAGGTTAACACTTCCACCCAGGTCAAGTAAAGCACGGTTGATGTTTTTACCCCCAATAGAAATCGATATTGTAGGACATCCTGGGTCCTTACGTTTCTTTGGTAACTGTGGGGTAAAAGCAGTGCTAACATTATTAGTCATGAAGACCTTTTTAGGCACTTGAGTCTTCCTCTTTCTAGTGCACAAGTCTTTGAGAATTTTCGCATAAGCGGGGACTTGTTGAATAGCATCTAGGAGAGGGATGTTGATGTTAATCTGTTTAAACAATTCCATAATCTTCTCCATATGTGGACTCGATTTATTTCCCCTTAACCGGTTCGGATAAGGAGCTTTAGCAATAAGAGTTGGGTCCAATATTGGAGAAGGTGGTGTGTGTGGAACTGATCCCAGAATAGGAGTGGGGATCGTCTTCGGTGGAGTAGAAGAGGTATGCTGAGGTGTCAAGCCTAGAGGAAAACGGAGAATAGGCTCGCAAGAAGGTGGTGGGGTAGATAAAGTAGGATTAGAAGTAGAAGCGTGTGTGGAAGGAAAGGTCTCATCCAGGGTATTATTGATAAATTTTTCATTACCATCAATCTCTTCCCCAACGTGATTATTCAGCACTCTTCCTGATCTCAACGTTGTGATGGCATTCACATTGTAGTGTTGTGAATGTCCAGCATTCAGTAAGGGTTGAGACGGAAATTTCCCTTTTTCTCTTGCACTCATTTCGGCTTTTAATTGGCCAATTTGGGCTTCCAACGATTTTAAACTCTCAGCTTGGAGGTCAGAGTTTTTCTCGAATTTATCGAGGGAAGACCTAAATTCAGCCGACATTCGTTTCATGTACATTTCAAAAGTCCGTTCGAGTGAAGAAGAGAGATCAGTACCGGTCAACTATGAAGGATTATACGGTGCAGGTGTGTTGACTGGATTTTGAAAGTTTTGTGATTGGTAGGGATGCTGAGTCAATTGAAATGGATGCTGTTGTGGTGGAGGAGCCCTTTGAAAATTATTTTGATTTGGAACTGTGTTTTGAGTTTGTTGTTGGTTCCAAGCAAAGTTAGGGTGATTCCTCCAACCCTGATTATAAGTGGAAGAATACGGATCGTTTCTAGGTTTTTGTTGGAAAGCAGCATTAGTATACTCTTGACCTTAAAACGGAGAATTTAAAGGACATTCTTCCGTAAGATGAGATGGATCAGAACAGTATCCACAGACAGTTTTGGAAAGTGACATCTGATTTAGGGAGGCTGCTAAAAATTTATGTTCCATAGCTTCGAGTTTCTTTTGCATTGCTGCCATTTCAGCTCTAACTCCTATGGAAACATCAATTTGGTGAATGCCACCCCTAGACGATGACTGGTTTACACTCTCCCACTGCAAAGATTTTTCAGCGAAATCTTCTAGAAATCTCCAGGCTTCACCATCATCTTTAGTCATGAAAGTGTCTTGACACATGGATTCAAGGTTCTGTTTTGTGGTAGGATTAATGCCCTCATAAATGATTCTACACAGATCCCATATAGGGATTCCGTGATGTGGACATTGAACCAACAGATCCTTGAAGCGTTCAAAACACTTCGAGAATGGTTCATTTGGAAGCTGGGTAAATTGATTTATTTCGCTACGGACTCGAGCTGTTTTATGATTAGGGTAGAATTTCTTTAGGAATGCTGTTACGAATTCTCCCCAATTCGAAATGGAATGTGCGGCTGTGTTATAAAGCCACTTCTCGACTATATCGCACAAGGTAAATGGGAGAAGACGTAGACGCATAGCATCCACAAAAAGCTGTGAAGTACCTATCATTGCGCATACATTTTCAAATTTGGTAATAAAGACATATGCATCTTCAGACTCGAGACCGTGGTATTTGGGTAGAAGATTGATGTATTAGGGTTTGATTTCAAAATTGTCCCCATTGGCTGGTGGAATGGTGAGACAGGTCGAAAGAGGATCTCGCATAGGGTAACATCTCTCTTGGAGAGAGATGCGGGGAGAATTCTGCGCACCTGCGGACGGTGGTAGAGTAGTATTAAAGAAGTTTGATGGAGAACCGTCCATCGAAGTGGGTGTGGTAGGGGGTGTAGAAAAAGTAGATGTAGAAATACCGACTTCGAAGTCGATAAGAGGAACGCAGACAAGTCGGGCACTAGAATCTCGTGTCCAGCCGAGCATGCGCTAAATGGTTTAGCACAAGTGGCAGCATTGTGATAATTAAGAAAAAGATGAGATTGGTGTTTGTTTTGAAAAATACGGATTTTTGAAAAATCACACAAACAATGCACAAGCAACCCTAATTCTAGTGGTCACCTAGGTCAAGTCTCTAGACCGCTCCTAGACTTCCAGAAGACAAGTTGCAAGATAAATTCTCTACTGCCTCTTTGCCTCTCCTGTGGCCAGATAAGTGCCAGGTAAGTGGGAGGTTCTCCACTACGTAAGTAGTGGGCCAAATTAAGTAACCACTTGCCTTAGACACACTTGTCTAGACACCACAAAAGAAACGCGGATAAGCAATAGATTACCCACGACCTCCTTCCGTCCTAAGTGAGCGCGACGGTCCTTAGAGTCATGTCTAGATATTTTTTAGTTAATGAGGGTAATGCGGATGCAAGTTTGTGATTTTTGGGGCTTAGGACGGGTAATGAAATCCCGACCTAATCTGAATTTGGTCTTTTCCCCTTAACTTCCGTATTAAAAATGCAAACAACCAAGATCAAACATGCACAATTTTTGTTAGTTGTATGTATGCCCTAGAGGCCAGTATTGTACAGATGATGTATATTATATTGGATGCTTGGACATATATAGAGATGACTTTCTTGCTCGATATGATAGTATGCTATCTGGTTACTCTTTATCTTAACATGTACACTTGTCTCTTTAAACTGTCTTATAGTTACATGTTGATAAAGCCCTTAGGATGTGTACTTGACTACCTGGACTATGATGCAGATCATACTAGTAGGGACATGGTAGTCCATAAGTACATCCTTCAAGGTCCCTAGTTGTGGGTGTATCGAGATAGGGCATCGATATACCAGTGTAGACTAGCGTATACGCTTCTCGACCCATAAGATGGGCGATGGATGATCCCATATCCATTGGTGTTTGACATCAGAGATGGTATACGGGTGCTCAGTGGAAACTGGGTACACTGGACGGACTCGCCGAGAACTCCCAGATGGTATTATACCTCACGTCAGATGGCAGTTCTCAGGTGACACTTGTGCAGGTTAGTCTGTAGACCCGAGATCGTCATAGAATCTTGTGTGATTCCCACTGTGCTTTGATCTCCACCTTACCACGTCCATGAGGGGGTGCAAAAACGGTGGTCTTCGGGCACAGTCCCGAGTCACATGGAGGCAATGAGCGATAGGAGGGGTTTCGTCTCTCCCGGTATTGGGGGTTGATGTTGCGCTGTGCTCGATTGGCCGTAACAGGGAAGTCCCTGGCCAGGGCTGATCAGAGATTTGCTGGTAAGTGTTACCAGTAGTTTCTCGACCCGTTATGAGCCTCACATCGGCACGACTTATCGGTTATTGGGGTCTGACGTTTACCACCCCTAGACTTGATATGCGACATATCAGAAGAACAGACCGGACTGTACGGTAAGTGTTACTGGTTGGATTCACAGGAGTGTGAGCGGGCTAGCTCGTCGATCTTCTGATCGCTCAATACCCGGATGGCCGTTACGTTTAGCAGACCGCTTGCGGCTTGTGGTTGCTTGATATGATCATCATCTGCTACAGGCGTATTGATGAGTCTTTAGAGTCCTACACAGAGGTTTCCTGGCTCAAGCGAAACGAAATAGGAGCGCATATGAGATATGTGCAGGACCGAGAATAATGCGTGTATGTGATACCGTATTTCATTCTCGCGATGGATGTATCGATTGGTTATATTCGATATAACCTAGATATCGAATCAAGGATTGATTCGATAAGCCGATACATAGGATACTAGTCGGTTATATGCGATATGACCGGATCGTTAAATCAAGTGTTGATTTAATGATTTAATGTATAATTATATATTTGATATATTATTTTGCATTAACTAGTATTGGTTCACTTTAAATGGATTTTCTCACTTGATGTGCAAGTTGTATATGTGATATACTTTTGTGCACATCTTTGTATCATGTTTGATGATGCTTGTTCATTTGGTTAAGTGTAAAGAATTAAACCTAGGTTAAGAAAGTGATTAGGGTTTTAATTATCCATTCTTTTATTTATTGATTTTGGAAAAAGGATGGAATAAGAATACAAAATGGTTGCTTTCATTCTTTAACCTTTGTGAAGCTTCATGAAGCTTTGACCAAAGTGACCAATTTGTCTTCATGCTTAACCCTAACCACTCTTCTAACCTTGGTCAATTCTCTACACCTAACAATGGTTCCTATTATGATAAGTATTCATTTCTTTTTCTTTTTTGATTAACTTATCATAATATTTCCTTCTTCTTGATCTTCTTCTTCAAGAAAGAAAGCTTGATGCCATCAATGGCAACTTGAGTTCTAAAGTGAGAAATCCAATTCTAAAGTGAACCCACCTCCTATTTCTTCACCCTCTACCTCTTGCCAAGTTGTTTTGGGTGTTTTCTTCATAAGTTTCACAAATTTGTGAAGTCGGAGCTTGAACTTGTGATGCCTCGACGTAGATCATCTTCGGCACGAAGCCGACGACCTAGTCCGCCCATTTCTCCGATCAAGCCGACGATTGAGTCCGGGATTCGAGATGGACAGCGAGAGGACGTCTACGTGGAGCCAAGGAAGTGGATATCCGGATCTACAAAGGTTGTAGCTTCTTATCTTTAGTTAAGTTGTTAACTAGATTCGTGTATCGCCTAAACTTCTAGTCAACGATCCGTATTAGGGTTTCTCGGCACCCGTAAAATTTGAAATTGGCATGGTTGATGCCTTGTGAGACTTCATTAGCGTGCCTAAGAACCCTACAGTGGTATCAGAGCCTAGCTAGAGCCTTAGGCGAAGTCTAGACGACGTTTGAAACCCGAACGAACCCGAAACCCTAAAACCCAAGTGCTCTCTGGACTTTTTCTAAAATCTGGGATTTTTCCATATTAAAAATGCTTAAAAAATTCAGCAGGGAAATCTAGGAATTACGATGCAAAATTTATCCCATGAACAGTAAAGAGTGCGGCGGAACCGCGGCAGAAGCCTGGCTTCTGCGGCGGTTCCGCGGCAATATGATGACATCATCACTCCCATTTTGCACAGTAATTACTATTTTATTATGATGAATTTTCTGGGAATTTTTAATTTGACTCAAGAGTTGAGTGTTCTGGGGTTGTATTGGGAATCGACGATTCGATCGGATTATCAAATCTTGTCTATGTGGCTTTCCGGATAACTTTAGAATATGTTAAAAAGTTCGACCGGATATAAATACCCAACTTTTCCCCTGCCGGAAAATTTCCAAGTGTTGGATTTTTCTGTGGTTTAAGGACGTTCTGAGTAGTGCAAGTAACGCGATGGTCCCTCTAGAAGACAACAAACCTTAACTCGATTATCTGACCGTCTTGAACTCCCCTTTGAACCTTCGGGTTTGGGGCAGTACGGCGTGCCACATGTGAGGCGTTGGCTTGACCTTTCTACGGCCGGACCGTTGGTACTGAGGCATGAAGTGAATGTCTTTGAACCTATTTCATGTGTTGAACGGTTTCGGGAAAACTTGGGTGTTCGAATGTTCGATCGGAAAGTTTAATATATATTCTATTTATCCGGAATGGGATACAATAATTGGAATTCACAAACAGTTATGAGATAACTGAATGAATGTTATAAATCTAGCGGTTTAGTTTCACTTGATATTGAAAAGAGTTTTCGATAATGAGACTAAAATGCGGGGTTTATAACTGTTAGGCATGTGATGTCTAAGTATTTCATTTGATTAGGCATGTGATGTCTAAAGAGGTTGCGGATTCCAACTGTTGTAGTTTTACACTTTCTTTTCTGTGACCGTAAGTGTAATATGTGATATCGCCGGTTTCGTTGCTATATGTCAACGACAATTGGGATGCGCATATTTACTTACGTTGATGACATGTGATGTTATGTGTTGTTGGATATGTTATATTGGATCGTCATGTTTGAATAGCCGGGGGTTTTTATGTGAGATGGGTGTTTTTCATTTTCATTCATGTAAAAACTTGTATGTAATATTCTTTTATTTGGGGCACTTCCAGGTTGCGGAAGATGTCACCTTTTGTATATTATTTACTTTTCCGCATTAGGATAGACCCAAGGAGGGGAGCACAAGTAACCGGGTTCTGGGGTCCAGTGGGAGACCAACTCGAGGAGTCGAGTCCGGGTCTCCTAACCCTAGAATTGGCAGGGTTGCTTGCCTCTCTCGTAGGGGTCTAGGGGTGTGGGATTGGCTATTCATCATGACCGTGGAATCCGTGTTTTATACTGGCTCGTATTGAAAACACGGACGTCCTAGTATATCCAATGTTTCATATGTTTCTTCTGCTGCGATATCTGTGATGTGATCATGTGATGTTCTGTGATAGATACAGTATATAGTATATATGATATATTATATAGACGTTACTTATGTTTTGCACCCGCACTAGCCCTGCCCTGCTCTGTCGTTAGTTACCTAACCTAACGGTGCACGAGGGTACATCCAGGCGAATGCGGATGGCATAAGTGTACGACGTATTTATCTGTGATGTTTAGGTGACTTAAATGATGGGACTTCATTAATGTGATTAATGAAAGAAAAGAAACCTAAGATGTTGTAGAATCAAATTTTAAATAAAACAGGTACCTACAGTTCTTGCTTTGCACAGCGGTATATGTGATATATCCTGCACCTTATTCGATGAGGAAAGGACCGAGATCCCTTCGCCGGGAGTGACTCCTTTAGCAATAACTGGCAGATGCTACACACTCGGTTTGACTTTTGATTGCTTTTATAGTTTCTGCTTTGCACAGTGATATATATGATATATCCCGCACCTCATTCGACGAGGAAAGGGCCGACGATCCCTTCACCGGGAGTGACCCCTTTAGCAAAACTAGATAAGCCTCAAAATCACTCCATTTCAAAACTTCATTTGATTCTACAACGATATCAAGTTCATTACGCAATAGGTTTTCAGAAAAACCTATCGTAGCCCTCCGTCATTTCAGATCAGTAGTAGTTAGTATTCGTGCTACGTTTGTTGGCCTGCGTCAAGGCGTAGTGTGCGGTAGCTAACTATTATTTATCTGCTTATGCATATGATGCAGATTGGATTAGGGTAGTCGTGCGACTTTGTTGGCCTGCGTCAAGGGTCGTGCGGGTGGGTTTAATTCAATCAGGAAATGACGGGTTGAACTTGACTAGCGCACTATGGTTTGTTGGCCTGCGTCAAGGTCATAGGACGCTAATATTATCGGGAATTTCAAGTGTTGAAATTTGCAATGAGATTGCATACCTTCTATGAGATAGTTGGATCCCGATACCCACTGCGAGTAAGAGTTACTCCTGGGAGAGTTTTGCACACTACAATTAGCCGATCAAGTAGGTGTCTAGAAAGGTGTCAACGGGGTTACGCCTCTGGAAAAACGAGTTTTACATTAATTAGGTCCGTGCGAAAGCACGGGGAACCTCTCTCAAAGTACCGACACTGGCCTGGCTGAAAGATCGACGAAGTTGTAGGGTGTAATTAATCCCGGCTAGTCTTTCCTTTTAGGGTTTGAAGGAAGATTTGATAAAAACCAGTGGGAGCCATCCTGATTAGATAAGATAATAACCAATCTGATCTTGCACGAGCATACGCTAAAGTGTTTTCTTCTCTCTCTCTCCAGGTAGCGACCATTTCATGCCTTAATCAAGATAATAATATGGATGTATTGACCGAACCCGCATGTTATACTGTGCTGGGGAACGTTGGTTCCGTTCTTTCTTATAAGAGTTATAGGAATGAACAGGACATAGGGGAATACCAGGATTCCCATGCCACCCGATTGAAGAAAGTACATGTTGATGCATTTTCTTCGGGTGTGTTCGTTACAGAGAACTGTTTCTCCATTTGCCCTACGTCCTGGGTATTAGATACCGGGTCAGGATCCCATATATGTAATCAGTTACATGGGCTTAGAAAAGGTAGAGAACTTGGAAAAGGTGATAAAGACATTAGAGTTGGAAATGGTGCAATTGTTGCAGCTAAAACTGTCGGGGAATATCACCTTGTGTTACCAACTGGTAATACATTGGTTCTGAACGAATGCTATTACATGCCGAACCTGATATGCAACATTATATCGGTTTCTTTATTGAGTAAAGAGGGATATAATTTTGTATTACAGGACAATGTTATGAACATTTTCCGTAACCAAAAGTTGGTTGGATCAGGCACGTTGTGCAATGGCATTTATGTTCTAAATCAAACAACATTTCTGAGCATAACTAACACACACAAGAGGAAGAGTTCTGAACTGAACGAATCCTTCTTGTGGCATTGTAGACTGGGTCACATCAATGCAACATGACTAGCTAAGTTGCATAAAGATGGATATTTAAATCCGTTTGAATTTTCATCTTATGACACTTGTCAGTCATGTCTCAAAGGCAAGATGACCAAAACTCCGTTTACGGGACACGGAGAAAGAGTTACCGAACTCTTGGGACTGATACATAGTGATGTATGCGGTCCCATGTCTACACATGCCAGGGATGGTTCTTCGTACTTCATTACATTCACTGACGATCTCTCTAGATTCGGATATGTGTTCCTGATGAAACACAAATCAGAAGCTTTTGAGAAATTTAGAGAATATAAACAAGAAGTCGAGAACCAAACCGGAAAAAGTATTAAAATCCTTCGATCTGATCGAGGAGGTGAATACTTGAGCAATGAATTCCTGGACTTCCTAAAAGAGAATGGGATTCTCTCTCAGTTGACTCCTCCCTATACACCACAGCACAACGGTGTATCAGAACGGAGGAACCGCACCCTATTAGATATGGTGCGCTCTATGATGAGCACAGCTGAGTTACCTATTTCCTTCTGAGGATATGCACTGGAAACAGCTGCAGACCTATAGAATATGGTTCCCACCAAAACCGTGCCAACCACTCCATATGAGATATGGAAAGGAAAGAGACCATGTCTTAATTATGTTAAGATATGGGGTTGTCCGGCATATGTAAAAACACAAAATCCGGACAAACTCGCGGCAAGGTCCATTCTGTGTAAGTTTATTGGATATCCCAAACATTCGCGCGGGTATATCTTCTACCACACCGAGGAACAAAAGGTGTTTGTTTCTCGACATGCCACCTTTTTAGAAAAGGAATTTCTTGAAAAGGAGATCAGTGGCAAGGAGGTAGAACTGGAAGAGGTTCCAGCAATAAAGACTACAACAGAAGATTTGGTTGAACCAGAGGATTCAATAGCTCCCGATGAACCTCAGCCTTTTCGCCAATCTAGTAGGGTTCCTCGCCCACCTGAGAGATACTATGGTTTTCTCATGGATGGTGGGAGCGAGGATTGCATCATGGAGGATGATGACCCAACTAGCTTCGAGCAGGCCATCACGAGTAGGGACTCAGTGAAATGGCTGGATGCTATGCGGTCCGAGATGGAATCCATGTACACCAACAAAGTATGGACTTTGGAAGTTGCTCCTGAAGGGGTAAAACCCATCGGGAGCAAATGGATCTTCAAGAAAAAACTTAGTGTAGATGGGAAAGTGGAGACTTTCAAAGCTAGACTTGTTGCAAAGGGTTTTCGTCAAAGACCAGGTGTGGACTATGACGAAATCTTTTCTCCAGTGGCTATGCTTAAATCCATCCGGATCATGCTTGCCATCGCTGCATATCATGATTACGAAATCTGGCAAATGGATGTTAAGACCGCCTTTCTAAATGGTGATTTAGAAGAGTGCGTGTACATGACTCAGCCAGAGGGCTTCGTAGACAGTGGGAGCAGCGGGAAGGTGTGCAAGCTGCTTAAATCCATTTATGGATTAAAGCAAGCATCGCGGAGTTGGAACATCTGCTTTGACGTCGTTATCAAAGAGTTTGATTTCGTCAAAAACCCAGATGAACCTTGTATTTACAAGAAGGTGGCAGAGAGTAAGGTTGTCTTCCTCGTATTGTACGTGGACGACATACTCTTGATAGGAAATGATATTCCTATGCTGCAATCGGTTAAGCTCTTCTTATCACAAAGATACTCAATGAAAGATCTTGGTGATGCCTCCTGCATATTGGGAATTAGGATCTATAGAGATAGATCCAAACGGATATTGGGATTGTCCCAATCCAGGTACATTGACACCATACTAAAGAGGTTTAGTATGGAAGAATCCAAGCGTGGGAACTTGCCCACGATCTCTGGAGTCACTCTCTCCAAAGAGATGTCTCCCAAGACTGATTTGGAGAGAGCTCGCATGCAAGGGATACCCTATGCTTCGGCTGTAGGCTCTATCATGTATGCGATGCTATGTACCAGACCCGATGTAGCATACTCACTAAGTGTAGTGAGCAGGTATCAAGCTGATCCTGGAGAGAGTCACTGGACAGCTGTGAAGAGCATTCTCAAGTACTTACGAAGGACTAAAGAGATGCTCTTGGTGTATGGTAACGGAGAACTCCAAGTGGAGTCCTTTACCGATTCGAGCTTCCAGAGTGATAAGGACGACTCTAAGTCGCAGTCGGGCTTTGTCTTCACCCTTTACGGAGGGGCGGTTAGCTGGAAGAGTTCCAAGCAGGAAACCGTGGCAGACTCGACGATGGAGGCTGAATACATCGCTGCCAACGATGCTGCTAAAGAGGCTGTCTGGATCAAGAAGTTCATTACTGAACTTGGAGTGGTTCCATCCATTAAGCATCCAATACCTTTGTATTGCGATAACAATGGAGCGGTGGCTTTGGCCAAGGAACCCAGGTCCCATCAGCGATCCAGGCATATTCTGAGGCGGTATCACCTGATCCGGGAGATAGTTGATCGCCGGGAGATCGAGGTCAGGAGGGTTGACACGAAGAACAACACGGCGGATCCACTCACGAAGGCCATTCCCCAGATACAGTTTGAGAGACTCTTCGGGATGCTCGGTATGCGATACTACAGCAGCTGGCCCTAGTGCAAGTGGGAGATTGTTAGTTGTATGTATGCCCTAGAGGCCAGTATTGTACAGATGATGTATATTATATTGGATGCTTGGACATATATAGAGATGACTTTCTTGCTCGATATGATAGTATGCTATCTGGTTACTCTTTATCTTAACATATACACTTGTCTCTTTAAACTGTCTTATAGTTACATGTTGATAAAGCCCTTAGGATGTGTACTTGACTACCTGGACTATGATGCAGATCATACTAGTGGGGACATGGTAGTCCATAAGTACATCCTTCAAGGTCCCTAGTCGTGGGTGTATCGAGACAGGGCATCGATATACTAGTGTAGACTAGCGTATACGCTTCTCGACCCATGAGATGGGCGATGGATGATCCCATATCCATTGGTGTTTGACATCAGAGATGGTATACGGGTGCTCAGTGGAAACTGGGTACACTGGACGGACTCGCCGAGAACTCCCAGATGGTATTATACCTCATGTCAGATGGCAGTTCTCAGGTGACACTTGTGCAGGTTAGTCTGTAGACCCGAGATCGTCATAGAGTCTTGTGTGATTCCCACTGTGCTTTGATCTCCACCTTACCACGTCCATGAGGACGTGCAAAAACGGTGGTCTTTGGGCACAGTCCCGAGTCACATGGAGGCAATGAGCGATAGGAGGGGTTTCGTCTCTCCCGGTATTGGGGGTTGATGTTGCGCTGTGCTCGATTGGCCGTAACAGGGAAGTCCCTGGCCAGGGCTGATCGGAGATTTGCTGGTAAGTGTTACCAGTAGTTTCTCGACCCGTTATGAGCCTCACATCGGCACGACTTATCGGTTATTGGGGTCTGACGTTTACCACCCCTAGACTTGATATGCGACATATCAGACGAACAGACCGGACTGTACGGTAAGTGTTACTGGTTGGATTCACAGGAGTGTGAGCGGGCTAGCTCGTCGATCTTCTGATCGCTCAATACCCGGATGGCCGTTACGTTTAGCAGACCGCTTGCGGCTTGTGGGTGCTTGATATGATCATCATCTGCTACCGGCGAATTGACGAGTCTTTAGAGTCCTACACAGAGGTTTCCTGGCTCAAGCGAAACGAAATAGGAGCGCATATGAGATATGTGCAGGACCGAGAATAATGCGTGTATGTGATACCGTATTTCATTCTCGCGATGGATGTATCGATTGGTTATATTCGATATAACCTAGATATCGAATCAAGGATTGATTCGATAAGCCGATACATAGGATACTAGTCGGTTATATGCGATATGACCGGATCGTTAAATCAAGTGTTGATTTAATGATTTAATGTATAATTATATATTTGATATATTATTTTGCATTAACTAGTATTGGTTCACTTTAAATGGATTTTCTCACTTGATGTGCAAGTTGTATATGTGATATACTTTTGTGCACATCTTTGTATCATGTTTGATGATGCTTGTTCATTTGGTTAAGTGTAAAGAATTAAACCTAGGTTAAGAAAGTGATTAGGGTTTTAATTATCCATTCTTTTATTTATTGATTTTGGAAAAAGGATGGAATAAGAATACAAAATGGTTGCTTTCATTCTTGAACCTTTGTGAAGATTCATGAAGCTTTGACCAAAGTGACCAATTTGTCTTCATGCTTAACCCTAACCACTCTTCTAACCTTGGTCAATTCTCTACACCTAACCATGGTTCCTATTATGATAAGTATTCATTTCTTTTTCTTTTTTGATTAACTTATCATAATATTTCCTTCTTCTTGATCTTCTTCTTCAAGAAAGAAAGCTTGATGCCATCAATGGCAACTTGAGTTCTAAAGTGAGAAATCCAATTCTAAAGTGAACCCACCTCCTATTTCTTCACCCTCTACCTCTTGCCAAGTTGTTTTGGGTGTTTTCTTCACAAGTTTCACAAATTTGTGAAGTCGGAGCTTGAACTTGTGATGCCTCGACGTAGATCATCTTCGGCACGAAGCCGACGACCTAGTCCGCCCATTTCTCCGATCAAGCCGACGATTGAGTCCGGGATTCGAGATGGACAGCGAGAGGACGCCTACGTGGAGCCAAGGAAGTGGATATCCGGATCTACAAAGGTTGTAGCTTCTTATCTTTAGTTAAATTGTTAACTAGATTCGTGTATCGCCTAAACTTCTAGTCAACGATCCGTATTAGGGTTTCTCGGCACCCGTAAAATTTGAAATTGGCATGGTTGATGCCTTGTGAGACTTCATTAGCGTGCCTAGGAACCCTACAATTTTTTCTTTTTGCGGTGCTGCGAATTTTTGCAAAGAAACCTGCAGAAATTGGTTAATAGAGCAGAGCAGGGAAGAGATAAGAAAGTTCAAAATATACCATAGAAGTTTAAAGCAGTGAAGCTGCTTTCCCGCCTCGGAACCGCCGCAATGAGCGCACTCTGGCCGCGGATGCGCGGTGTAATGGTGTGATCTCTGCACAAAAATTCGTGCAGATGCTCCTGTTCACTTACTGAGCTCTCTGGAATTTCCTGAAAATTTTTCCTCTTGCTCCACAGATTCCAGATCTCCTTGCAACAAATCATAACGAATCGTTAAGCGCTTGTTACGAATTTTGATCTAAAAACTGATGGAATAATAAATTTTTCAACTCAAATTTCAAAAACGAACAAATTAGCACACGATCCCAGGCAACGGCACCATTTGATTGATAATCGATGTCGTGTTTAGAAAAGTGTAAAGATCACAACCAAAGAAATTTGTAAACCGCAATCAATTGTAGGTTCGTTAGCGAGTGCGGATCGTCCACAGGGAAAGTGTGATTTGATCGGTCTTTTTTTAGTTGAGTTGAAAATTAAAGGATAAAAGAAAATTGTTCAAGAATTGTGAAATTTAATTTCAAGAATTATCAAGAAAATAAAGATCAAGAATTAAGAATCAAGAATTGTCAAGATGATATCCAAATCAAATGAGTTATCAAGATTTGTAAAGAGGCTCGTAGGAATCAATCCAATCGATAGTGATGATAAAGAATTAGGATTACAAATTCTTATCTATTGATGATTTGTTGCTGGATCGACGACGATCAACGAGAATTAAGGATCTATTAAAGAAACTAGGGTTTCTTTATCATATCCTTTGTCCTTTCGTTGATTAGCATTCAAATTCTAGCCTCTAGGAAATTCAATCATCGATCGTTGATCTCTAATTAAGAGCGAAAACATTTAAGAAAGCATCTCGCTCGAAACTAGGTTGTCGATGATTCAATTTTCTAAAGTTTACAAAACTCATAAGACTTAAGAATCGTTCAAGAATTTAATCATCATCATCAATCTATTTTCTCAATTCCTCCACGAGCGGAGTTTTCACTCAAACATCATGAAAAAGAAAACAATCAAGAATTGAGAACTCATCATAATGCTCAAATGTAAATAAAAGAAAGTTCTAGAATTTTCACCTTTTATTATTCAACATTTCGTTACAATTCACTCAAGACTAGAAGAATTGAGGAGAGAACTCGTTCGTCGAACTAGTTTCGCATCGTCTTCGTGAGTCGGGGATCGTCTTGGATCACTTGCTCGGATGAAGATCGGCTTTGCTTCAAAAAGGCTCGATGGATTCTTGCTTGATTTGGTACTCGATGATCTTGATTTGGATTTTGAATTGTATTTGGGCTAGGGTTTGGATACACAAGTTGTGTCACTCAACTTGTGTTTAGAATTGTTGAACAACCTCTTCATTAAGCCTTGGGTCCCTTTATATAGCCTTCTTCTTTAGCTTCCCCTAGAAGCTTGATTAGGTTTAGCTTCCTTTAGAAGCTAAGCTAGGTTTAGCTTCTCTTGCAAGCTTGGTAGTTATGAAGGAAGCTTCTAGATTAAGGTAGTTAGCTACCTTGTTTGAAAAGCTTGGTTTGTTGAGGAGAACCTTCTGGAGACTGAAGTGTCTTGAAGAAGTTTTCCATTTGAAAGGAGAAGCCCGACAAAGTATTCTGCCGATGACGTGTCAGCCTGGCTGCAGATCCACGGTGGATCCGCCCATTCGGCCGCGGATCCGCGGCCTTATAAAAGGCTTGCTGCATGGAATTTTCTGGTAATTCTTTTGTTGGCTTTAGGGAACTTTTCTGATGTTTGGAATATTTTTATACTTTCTTGTTTACTGCCAGATCACAAGTCTTGGACATGGCGTATTTTTATCAGCACTTTTAGCAGTTTCGGCTCTTTACTGGAATTTCCTGCATACAATCTCGAGACAAGTTTTGCAATATACAAAGATCATGCGTGCAATAATAAACACACAATTTCCCTCAAAATGCCGGTTATAATATATAACACATGTTATTTGGTATTTTACAGATAAATTGCTAATATGTGCTATATTCATACCGAACACCTTTAGATGATTGCAAATAGTAGGGAAATTGATGCGTTAAAAATGCAATATTTTTGACTGATCACCGGGCGCATGAGGCGCTGGCGTCCAGCGCCCACGCTTCCTTAGGACGCTACTCACCCCTCTCTTTTTCCAAACACTTCCCACTAAAAATACCTGCGGGACCCCCGTAAACTCTGTGAGACCCCCGATACGCCCAAATACCCTTTAAAACACAACACACACACGCGCGGCATATTGAGTTCGCATGACCAGTTTGACCCGTCAATCGGAGATTCTCTCTCTTCAAAAGCGAGGGGTAATTAACGGCTGCTTAATCCGCAGCTGCCGGAGATTCGGATCCCCATAATCAATAAACCCCGGCCTGCCCTAGGCAGGGGGAATCTGTCCATGCCTGACAAGCGCGCGCATTTCCATCTCAATGAGGTGACTAAAAACACCCTACAGTATAGTGGGCCGGGGATGAAGAGCATTATAGTCTACCTTCTCCGCAGATTGTTGACTGAGACGCTGCGTCCTGGCCTTTTCATAAATGGTCTTTTCGCGACTGTGATTGTCCCGGCTCATTTGACAAGCTTCTTTTATTAACCTGTCAATTTGTTCTTCCAGCGATGGGCTTAACGTTTTTAGAGCGGGATCTCGCTCCGATTTAACGTCACGGCTATTTGGAAGAGCGTTTTCTGCTTTACTGGAGCTGTTCATGACGCGTCAACTGTAGATCTGCTCCTGTTTCTTGGACCGAACGTATCCAAGCCTGGTTGTCTCCATCTTCCTGTTGACTATCTTTCACTGAGTCCCGGGAATATCCCAATTTTTTTTTAGAATTGGGCTTGTCGAACAGTTTTTTTGAGGGGTACGCCTTGTCGTCTTAACAGCTCTTTTAATCCTTCCGTGTAATATCTTAGCAGACGGATGGGTTGAAGCCTGCCGAGCGCAAAATCAGCATCTTGAAAAACTTCTTATTCTACTTTGGTCTCCGTAGATTGGTAGAAGAGGATCGCCTTTTCACCCCTTTGCCTAGGAGTCACGTAGAAAGTTTGTAGCTCTTGTACGCTGTATGTATCGAGCATATCAAGTTCCTTGTAGTGTCGAGGCGGAGCCATTGTGATTTGCAGACTTTGATCTACTTCGGCAAAAGTTTGTATTAACGGGCAGATGGAGAACACTGCGTTGGCATCATCCTCTGAGTCACTGCCAATGACCAAAATAGAGGTAGATGGTCCGGGTTTATGGTTTTCTTTCTGGGGTTGCCCCGAGTAGACTATTTCTTCATCTTCCTCTGTATCGTTCCCAAAGATCGGGATAGTGGCGGCGGACCTCTGTTTATCCTCCGGCTTATGACACCTTTCCGTATCTTCGAAGTCTGGTAAGAAGTACTTTGCGTCTTCATATTTTCGGACTTAATTTACCGAGAACGGGTTTAAATCTCCCGTGACGGTGTATTTCGAGCCATCCTTGAAATATTTCATACATTGATGTTGTGTAAAAGGGATGACGTTGTACTCGTGTAACTAAGGTGTAGGGTTCCTAGGCACACTAATGAGGTCTCACAACAGATCAAACATGCCCAATTCAAATTTTTTCATGTGCCTACAAACCCTAATACGGATCGTTAACTAGAGGATAAGGCGATAAAGATGCAAGTAAACAACTTTAACTTAAAGGAAAGTGACTACAACCTTAGTAGATCCGGTCCTCCACCTCTCTAGCTCCTTGATGACGTCCTTCTGCTGTACCCATCGGAATCCTAGACTCTCACGGTGGTTTCATCGGAGAAAAGATCGGGCTAGGTCGTCGACTTCGATGCCGAAGATGATCTACGTCGAGGCAACTCAAGATCAAGCTCCAACTTCACCAAGTCATGAAACTTGTGAAGAAAACACCCCATACTACTTGGCAAATGGTAGAGGATGAAGAAATAGGAAGTAGGTTCACTTTAGAATTGGATTTCTCACTCTTTTTCTCATGTTGCCATTGAAGCTAGCAAGCTTTCATAAAGCTTGATGAAGATGAAGATGATGATAGAATAAAAATGATTGTTTTTAAAAAGAAAATCCCATTCATTCTTATCATAATGCAACCTTGGTTAAGTGTAGAGAATAAACTAGGGTTAGTTGAATGGTTAGGTTTAGGAGATGAAGACAAAATGGTCACTTAGTCAAAGCTGCATGAAGCATCAAGAAACTTCTTGTATGAAAGCAACCATTTAGTTTTCCTTTTTCATTTAACCAAAATAAATAGATAAATAAATAAAGCAATGGAAACCCTAACCATTAACTAAACATAGTGTATAGCATACACACACCCAAAGTTGCATGTATCATCAAACATGATACAAACAAGTGTACAAAAATATATCACATATACAATGTGCACTTCAAGTGAGAAAATCCATTTTAAGTGAACAAATACTAGTTAATGCAAAGTAATATATTAAATATATAGTTATACATTAAATCATTAAATCAACACTTGATTTAACGATCCGGTCATATCGTATATGACCGACTAATATCCGATGTATCGTCTTATCGAATCAATCCTCGATTCGATAACTAGGTTATATCACATACAACCAATCGATACATTCATCGCGAGAATAGAATACGGTATCACATACACGCATTATTATCGGTCCCGCACATATCTCATATGCGCTCCTATTTCATTTCGCTTGAGCCAGGAAACCTCTGTGTAGGACTCTAAAGACTCATCAATACGTCGGCAGCAGGTGATGATCATATCAAACACCCACAAGCCGCAAGCGGTCTGCTAAACGTAACGGCCACCCGGGTATTGAGCGATCAGAAGATCGACGAGCAAGCCCGCTCAAACTCCTGTGAATCCAACCAGTAACACTTACCGTACAGTCCGGTCTGTTCGTCTGATATGTCGCATATCTCGCCTAGGGGTGGTAAACGTCAGACCCTAATAGCTTGATAAGTCATGCTGACGTGAGGTCCATAACATGTGTGAAACTACTGATAACACTTACCAGTAGATCACTGCAACCCTGGCCAGGGATTTCCTGTTATGGCCAGTTGAGTATAGCGCAACATCAACCCCTAATACCGGAAGAGACGAATCCCCTCCTATCGCTCATTGCCTCCATGTGAATCGGGACTGTACCCAAAAACCACATGTTTGCACGACTCGGTAGAGCCGTGGTAGGGTGGAAATCAAAGCACAGTGGGAGACACACAAGACTCTATGACGATCTCGGGTCAACAGACTAAGCTGTACCAATGTCACCAGAGAACTGCTATCTGACATGAGATATAATACCATCTGGGAGTTCTCGGCGAGTCCGTTCAGTGTACCCAGTCTCCACTGAGTACCCGCTTACCATCTCTGATGTCAAACACCAATGGATATGGGATCATCCATCGCCCATCACATGGGTCGAGAAGATATACGCTAGTCTACTCTGGAATATCGATGCCCCGTCTTGATATTCCCACAACTAGGAACATTGAAGGATGTACTCATAGACTACCCAGGCCCCACTAGTATGATCTGCATCATAGTCCTGGAAGTCGAGTACACATCCTAAGGGCTTTATCAACATGTAACAGAGAGACAGAAAGTATACATGTTAAGATAAAGAGCAACCAGATAGCGTACTATCATGTCGAGCAAGAAAGTCTTACCTATATATGTCCCAGCATCCACTACAATATACATCCAATGTACAGTAATGGCCTCTAGGGCATACATATAACTAACAATCTCCCACTTGCACTAGGGCCATCTGCAGCAGTGGTTGCAGTATCACATACTCAACCATCCCATATAAGTCTCTCTTTGGGAAAAAGCCTTTGTGAGTGGATCCGCCGTGTTATCCTCTGAGTCTACTCTCCTAACCTCGATCACCCTGGAGATCAACTATCTCCATGATCAGGTGATGCTGCCTCAGAATATGTCTGGGTCACTGATGGGACCAGGGTTCCCGGGCCAAAACCACACTGCCATTGTCGCACAATGGTAGGAACCTAGTTCATCTCATGAACCAATATACACCCAAACTGCCTCTTTGGTAGTATCTTTAATAGCGATGTTACCAGCCTTTATCGTCTAGTTTGCCATGGTATCTAGCTTGGAACTCTTCCAACATACCGTCCCTTCACTGAGGGTAAAGACAATGCCTGCGACTGACATTCAGTCATCCTTATCACCCTGGAACCTTTCCAGTGATTCTCCCCAGGATCGATTGATACTATCTTACTACAGCTAGTGAGAATCCTAACATCCATTTAGATCTATCTCATAGACCCAAATCCCAGGATTTAGGAGGTATCATCTTTATCCTATTGGAGAATCCATGTGACAAAAGGAGATTGACCGAGCGTAGTATAGGAAACTCTTTTCCTATCAAGAGTATGTTTTCTATGTACAATACGAGGATGACCACCTTACTCTCTACTACCTTTTTATACATACAAGGTTCATCTACCATTTTGATGAAGTCAAACACTTCGACTATCACATCAAAACAGACGTTCCAACTTCGCGATGCCTACTTTATTCTGTAAAGCAACTTGCACACGTTTCCGCTGCTCCCACTGTTTACGAAGCCCTCTGGCTGTGTTCTTATAGACGTTCTCTTCTAAATCATTATTTAGAAAAGTAGTCATGGCACCCAACCACCAGATATCGTAGTCATGGTATGTAGCAATGGCAAGTAGGATCTGGATGGACTTAAGCACAGCTACTGGAAAAGGTTTTATCATTATCCACGCCTGGTCGATGATGAAAACCTTTAACAAGTCTAGCTTTGAAAGTCTCAACCTTTCCATCTACACCAAGTAATCTTCTCAAGATATACTTACTCCTGATGGGGATTTAACCCTTCAGATATAGCAGCTAAAGTCCATACTTTGCTGGTGTACATGGATTCCATCTCAGATCGCTAAGCATCCAGCTATTCTTACAGAGTCCTTACTCTCGATGGCCTGCTCGAAACTAGTTGGGTCATCATCTCATGATGCATTCATCGCTCCCACTGTCATCGAGAAACCGATGTATCTCTCAGGCGGATGAGAAACCCTACCAGATCGGCGGAGAGGCGGAGGTTCGTCGGAGAATATCGAATCCTTTGGTTCTGTCAAATCATCAGCTGCAGTTTTGTATAGCTGGAACCTTTCCAGGTCTACAGAACTGACCTTGCCTCGATCTTGTCCGGATTTTGCTTTTGACATAGGCCGGACAATCCCAAATCTTAACTTACTTAAGAGATAGGCTCTTCCCATACCATATCTTATATGGAGTGGTAGGCACTGATTTGATTCGAACCCAATTCAATAGGTATGCAACTTCTCAAGTGCATAACCCCTTAAAGGAAAAAGGTAACTCAGTAGTACTCATCATAGAGCACACCATATCTAATATGGTGTGATTGCTCCGCCTCGATACACCGTTGTGCTGTGGTGTATTCAGAGGAGTAATACTGAGAGAGAATCTCATTCTCCTTTAGAATAGTCCAGGAATGCCATACACAAGTATTCTCCTCCCTGATCTTATCAAAGGACATAATACTTATACCCGTATTTTAGTTCTTTACTTCTAACTTATATTCTGTGAATATCTCAAAAGGTTCGGACTTATGTTTCAACAGGAACATATGACTGAATTTTGAGAGATCATCAGAGAACGTAATGAAGTATAAAGAACCAGTCCTGGCATGTGTAGACAGGAGACCCTACATACATCATTATGTATCAGTCCCAAGAGTTTACCAACTCTTTCTCTGTTTCCAATAAACAGAGCTATGGTCATCTTATCTTTGTGACATAACTGGCAAGTTTCACAAGATGTAAATTCAAACTGATTTAAATATGCATCTAAAATGTAACTTCAGCCAGTCGGGTCGCATTGATATGACCTAGTCTACAATGCCTCAAGAAGGATTCGTTCATTTCTGAACTCTTCCTCTTGTGTGTGTTCTGTATACTAGAAACTGTAGTTTGATTTAGAACGTCAATGCTTTTAGATAACGTGCCTGAACCGATCAACTTTTGATATAGGAAATGTTCAAAACATTATCCAACAATACAAAATTTTATCATTTCTTTACTTATAAAGAGACTGATATGATTTTGTATATCAGATTCGGTATCTAATAGCATTTGTTCAGAATCAATGTATTTGTAATACAGGGTAACAGTAACTAACAGACCTGGCTGCAACACTTGCACCGTTTTCTGTCTCATGAAACTTATCACCCGTTCTCAGTTTTCTACCTTTCTGTAGCCCTATGTAACAGATTACATATCTGGGATCCTGATCCGGTATCAAATACCCAGGATGCAGAGGATACTGAGAAACAGTTCTTTGTAATGAACACACCCGAAGGAGATGCATCATATGCACTTTCTTCGTTTGGGAGGCATAGAAATTCTGGTATTCCCCTATTTCCTGCTCTGTCTTATAACAATTATAAGTTGGAGCGGGACCAACGTTTCCCAGCTCAGTATAACAAGCGGGTTCGGTCAATAATCCGTATTATTATCTTGATTAAGGCGTGATATGGTCGCTACCTGGAGAGAGAGAGAAGAAAACACTCTGCGTGCGCTCTTGCAAGATTAGATTGGTTATTTATTTTATCTAATCAGGATGGCTCCTACTGTTTTTATCAAATCTTCCTTCAAACCCTAAAAGGAAAGACTAGCCGGGATTAATTACACTCTACAAGTTCGCCAATCTTTCAGCCAGGCCAGTGTCGGTACTTTAAGGGAGGTTCCCCGTGCTTTCGCACGGACCTAATTAAAGTAAACCTCGTTTTCCCAGAGGCGTAACCCCGTTGACACCTTTCTAGACACCTACTTGATCGGCTAATTGCAAAGTGCAAAACTCTCCCAGGAGTAACAATTACTCGCAGTGGGTATCGGGATCCAACTATCATATAGAAGGTATGCAATCTCATTGCAAATTTCAACACTTGAAACTCCCGATAAAGGTTTTTACCCCTAGCACTTATGACCTTAACTATGGTCAACAAATCATAAGCACTAGTCAAGTTCTACCCGTCATTTCGTGATTAATTAGACCCACCCACATGACCCTTAACTAAGGTCAACAAAGTCACGCGACTGTCCTAACTAATCGCATCATATGCGGTGTAGGAAGACATCACTTAGCTACCGTACACTGTGCCTTAACTAAGGTCAACAAACACAGCACGAATACTAAGTACTCTACTTCCTAAAATGACGGAGGGTTGCGGATGGCTTTTAATAAAACCTTTAACGCTTTGAACTTGATCTCGTTGCGGAATCAAATGGTTTTTAAATGGAGTGTTTTTGAAGCTCTTCTAGTTTTGCTAAAGGGGTCACTCCCGGTGAAGGGATCGTCGGCCCTTTTCTCGTCGAATGAGGTGCGGGATATATCATATATATCACTGTGCAAAGCAGAAACTATAGAAGCAATCAAAAGACAAACCGAGTGTTTAGCATCTGCCAGTTATTGCTAAAGGAGTCACTCCCGGTGAAGGGATCTCGGTCCTTTCCTCATCGAATAAGGTGCATGATGTTCTTCAAAGAACACCACGATGCAAAGCAAGAACTGTAGCTACCTATTTTTATTTTGAAATTCGATTCCACAACATCAATTAGGTTTATTTTCTTTCATTAATCTCATTAATGAATGTCCCATCATTTAAGTCCACCTAAACATCACAAATAAGTATAACGTACGCTTATGCCATCCGCATTCGCCTCGATGTCCCGTCTGCACCGTTAGGTTAGGTAACTAACGCCAGAGCGAGGCAAAGCTAGTGCGGGTGCAAAACATAAGCAACGTCTATATAATATATCATATATGCTATATACTATATCTATCTGAACAAATCACATGATCACATCACAGATAACGCAGCAGAAAATATCATATGAAATATTGGATATACTAAGACGTCCGTGTTTTTAATACGAGCCAGTATAAAAACACGGAATCCACGGTCGCGATGAATAGCCAAACCCACACCCCTAGACCCCTACGAGAGCGGCAAGCAACCCTACCAATTCTAAAGTTAGGAGACCCGGACTCGACTCCTCGAGTTGGTCTCCTACTGGACTCCAGAACCCGGTTACTTGTGCCCTCCTCCTTGGGTCTATCCTAGTGCAGAAAAATAAATAATATACAAATGGTGACATCATCCGCAACCTGGAAGTGCTCCAATAAAAGAATATTACATACAAGTTTTTACATGAATGAAAATGAAAACACTCGTCTCACATAAAAAACCCCGGCTATTCAAACACGACGATCCAATATAACATATCCAGCAACACATAACATCACATGTCATCAACGTAAGTAAACATGCGTATCCCAATTGTCGTTAACATATAGCAACGAAACCGGCGATATCACATATTACACTTACGGCCGCAGAAAAGAAAGTGTAAAACTACAACAGTTGGAATCCGCAACTTGCATAGACATCGCATACCTAATCAAATGAATTCCTCAGATATCGCATGCCTAACAATTATAAACCCCGCATTTTAGTCTCATTATCGAAAACTCTTTTCAATATCAAGTCGGGCAATTCAACAAGATTCCCGACATCCTGAACGAATGCTCGTCGCAAACTTTAGTAGACGGTCGCACCCCCGATACCGTCGACGAAGTGCACTAAGGCGGAACACCGCAACCGCGAGCACCCGAACGGATGCTTTCGGCGACGGGGTTCTCCTACAGTCACTTAGTCGGGGTTATGGGGTGTAGCTGTCTATTAAGTTTATCCGGCGAGTATCCGCGTACGTTACGCGATTGCGACGGACTTTTGATCGCATCAAAATTCCGTGGCAACCGATCAAGTGAGACTAAAGTGCTTGATTTATAACATCCAAATCAGTTATATCATAACTGCTTGTGGATTCCAATTATTGTATCGCATTCCGGATAAATAGAAAATGTTAAACTTTCCGATCGAACAATCGAACACCCAAGTTTTCCCGAAACAGCTCAATACATGAATTAAGTTCAAAAACATCCATTTCATGCCTCAGTACCAACGGTCCAGCCGTAGAAGGGTCAAGCCAACGCCTCACATGTGGCACGCCGTACTGCCCCAAACCCTAAGGTTCAAAGGGCAGTTCAAGACGGTCACATAATCGAGTTAAGGTTTGTTGTCTTCTAGAGGGACCATCGCGTTACTTGCACTACTTAGAACGTCAATAAACTACGGAAAAATCCAACAATTGGAAATTTTCCGGCAGGGGAAAAAGTGGGTATTTTTATCCGGTCGAACTTTTTAACATATTCTAAAGTTATCCGGAAAAACACATAGACAAAGCTAAACAATCCGATCAAATCATCGATTCCCCAAAACAATCCAGAAAACTCAACTCTTGAGTATATTTTAAAAATTCCTAGAAAACTCAGCACAACAATATAGGAATTACTGTGCAAACTTAAATCAATGATGCTGCCGTACGGCCACGGAACCGCCGCACGAGCCATGCTCGTGCCGCGGTTCCGCGGTGGTTTGATCGAGTTAGCCGCTCGTTTTGCACAGTATTTCTTAGAATAGCCTGCTGATTTTTCTGCATATTTTTAATATAGAAAATCTCACTGTTTTAAAAATTGTACAGAGAAGGGGTCGGATTAGGGTTTCGTGTTTCGATCGGACGTAAAACATCGTCTACACATCGCCTAAGGCTCTAGCTAGGCTCTGATACCACTGTAGGGTTCCTAGGCACACTAATGAGGTCTCACAACAGATCAAACATGCCCAATTCAAATTTTTTCATGTGCCTACAAACCCTAATACGGATCGTTAACTAGAGGATAAGGCGATAAAGATGCAAGTAAACAACTTTAACTTAAAGGAAAGTGACTACAACCTTTGTAGATCCGGTCCTCCACCTTTCTAGCTCCGTGATGACGTCCCTCCGCTGTACCCATCGGAATCCTAGACTCTCGCGGTGGTTTCATCGGAGAAAAGATCGGGCTAGGTCGTCGACTTCAATGCCGAAGATGATCTACGTCGAGGAAACTCAAGATCAAGCTCCAACTTCACCAAGTCATGAAACTTGTAAAGAAAACACCCCATACTACTTAGAAAGTGGTAGAGAATGAAGAAATAGGAAGTGGGTTCACTTTAGAATTGGATTTCTCACTCTTTTTCTCATGTTGCCATTGAAGCTAGCAAGCTTTCATAAAGCTTGATGAAGATGAAGATGATGATAGAATAAAAAGGATTGTTTTTAAAAAGAAAATCCCATTCATTCTTATCATAATGCAACCTTGGTTAAGTGTAGAGAATAAACTAAAGTTAGTTGAATGGTTAGGTTTAGGAGATGAAGACAAAATGGTCACTTAGTCAAAGATGCATGAAGCATCAAGAAACTTCTTGTATGAAAGCAACCATTTAGTTTTCCTTTTTCATTTAACCAAAATAAATAGATAAATAAATAAAGCAATGGAAACCCTAACCATTAACTAAACATAGTGTATAGCATACACACACCCAAAGTTGCATGTATCATCAAACATGATACAAACAAGTGTACAAAAATATATCACATATACAATGTGCACTTCAAGTGAGAAAATCCATTTTAAGTGAACAAATACTAGTTAATGCAAAGTAATATATCAAATATATAATTATACATTAAATCATTAAATCAACACTTGATTTAACGATCCGTTCATATCGCATATGACAGACTAATATCCGATGTATCGTCTTATCGAATCAATCCTCGATTCGATAACTAGGTTATATCGCATACAACCAATCGATACATTCATCGCGAGAATAGAATACGGTATCACATACACGCATTATTCTCGGTCCCGCACATATCTCATATGCGCTCCTATTTCATTTCGCTTGAGCCAGGAAACCTCTGTGTAGGACTCTAAAGACTCGTCAATACGCCGGCAACAGGTGATGATCATATCAAACACCCACAAGCCGCAAGCGGTCTGCTAAACGTAACGGCCACCCGGGTATTGAGCGATCAGAAGATCGACGAGCAAGCCCGCTCATACTCCTGTGAATCCAACCAGTAACACTTACCGTACAGTCCGGTCTGTTCGTCTGATATGTCGCATATCTCGCCTAGGGGTGGTAAACGTCAGACCCCAATAGCTTGATAAGTCATGCTGACGTGAGGTCCATAACATGTGTGAAACTACTGATAACACTTACCAGTAGATCACTGCAAGCCTGGCCAGGGATTTCCTGTTATGTCCAGTCGAGCATAGCGCAACATCAACCTCCAATACCGGGAGAGACGAATCCCCTCCTATCGCTCATTGCCTCCATATGAATCGGGACTGTACCCAAAAACCACCTGTTTGCACGACTCAGTAGAGCCATGGTAGGGTGGAAATCAAAGCACAGTGGGAGACACACAAGACTCTATGACGATCTCGGCTCAACAGACTAAGTTGTACCAGTGTCACCAGAGAACTGCCATCTGACGTAAGGTATAATACCATCTGGGAGTTCTCGGCGAGTCCGTTCAGTGTACCCAGTCTCTACTGAGCACCCGCTTACCATCTCTGATGTCAAACACCAATGGATATGGGATCATCCATCGCCCATCACATGGGTCGAGAAGATATACGCTAATCTACTCTGGAATATCGATGCCCCATCTCGATATTCCCACGACTAGGAATATTGAAGGATGTACTCATAGACTACCTAGGCCCCACTAGTATGATCTGCATCATAGTCCTGGAAGTCGAGTACACATCCTAAGGGCTTTATCAACATGTAACAGAGAGACAGAAAGTATACATGTTAAGATAAAGAGCAACCAGATAGCGTACTATCATGTCGAGCAAGAAAGTCCTACCTATATATGTCCCAGCATCCACTACAATATACATCCAATGTACAGTAATGGTCTCTAGGGCATACATATAACTTGTAAGTGCACGGCGGCGCCCCGGCCGTCAATCCGACGCCGGAATGCGGAAGCGGTGAAAAACTTTAAATTTGCGGACTTAGCAAACCGGCACCACCGCGCACTAAACACCCGGATCGAACCATTAATTAGTCCTAGCTAACTACAAGAAAGGGAATAGAGATATACCGACGATCCATGTCCTCCGGTCTTCTCATCATCGTCCCGATCTCTTGCGGAATGTCCCGTCTCCTCCTCGTCGCCGGAAGTGCACCACATCGCCTACTTCTTTTACGGGCTCCCACCTCAATGCCGAGGCAACTCGAGCACGAAGCCGGCTACTCGACGTGCCCAAGGTTTGCTGTAGAATGTTGTGTAGAACTTGTGTCTCTTTTTGGGGTTGTAGGAATTGCCTTTTTGGTGGAGGGATGATACAAGCTTTTGGAGGTTGTTCTTGTGGGATTTTTACCAAAGCAAAAGCACCAAAAACCCCACATAGGAAATTTGGACAGCCCCCACAAGGAGTGGCCGGCCATGGACATGGTGAGAGGAGAGATTGAGAGTTGGTTCTCTAAAAGAGAGAGTGCCAACCTTATTCAAAAGAGAGAGAGAGGAATGGATATCATATGAAAAGAAATGATAGCAAGGAAAGTCCAACACTCCAACACCAATGATCATCCATCATCAACAACCATCATCAAAACCATGATGATAAAGAAAGTCAAGCAATCATGAGTTTATGAAGTCAAATGATGGGACAAGTATCATGACATGATAATATGCAAAGACCTCCTCCACAAATGCTTATTTGCAACAATGCAAATAAACCCTCCTCCACCAAACTTCGGCCAATGAACGGAACAAAGGAAATTGGCCGAAACGGAAAGCAAACTGGCAACTCCAAAAACTGGTCCCGTAATAAATTACAAGAAAACCCCGATACTGTGCATACACACCCGCATTTGTATTCCGACCGAAATACAAATGCAATGAGACAAAATCTACACTGTACTATACTAGGATTCGGCTTATACCAAAAACCGGCTAGTAATATCTGTTCGATCCTGATCCGTGCAATACCGCACATATCTGATCGAACCCTGCCATATATCCATACGGCCTATAGTACAAACTGTCCGATCCTGATCCGTGCAATACCGCACGTATCTGATCGGACCTTGCCATATCTCCATACGGCCTCTACAACCTTTCGCCCGAAAGCTGAGTAACTGAATGTGGGGGACTCTAAAGACTCGTCAACACCTTGGTTGTGGATTTAACCACTAGCACGTCAGAGGTATAAGCCAATACGTGACGGGCTACCAGGTACTGACCAAATGGGACGTCGATGAGGAAGCTCACCCCGACACCCAACTGAGCCTGTCAGTGACAATATCCGTGCAGTCCGGTCCGTTCGTCTATGAGCATCGCATGGCGGGCCTAGGGGGTTGGTAAAAGTCAGACCCCCAAAAGCGGTACAAGTCGTGTCGGAGTGTAGCCCAGAACACCCTGAGATACTACTGGAATACCTACCAGTAAATCTCCTTGCCTTGGCCAAGGACTTTGTGTAATGGCTCTCCTAGACACAGCACGACCTCACCCCCAATACCGGGAGAGACGAACCCCTGAAGATACGCTCACTGCCTCCATGTGGCTCGGGACTGTACCCAACTAAAACCTGTTTGCACGACTCCTTTGAGCCGTGGTAGGGTAGTAATCAAAGTACAGTGGGAACTCACACGAGACAAATGACGATCCCCAGGTCGATGAACTAACCTGCACACATGTCACCAGGGAACTGCCATCTGACGTCTGGTATATGACCAACTAGCATGTTCCCGGCGAGTCCTGTCCGGTGTACTCATAACCCAATGAGCACCTGTATACATCTTAGGTGATCCAACTGACACCAGTGGCTTGTGAGACCGGCCACCGCCCCTCGTCGGGGTCTCGACTGTATACACTAGTCTACTAATGGAGTATCGATGCCCGGTCTCGAAACTCCCACGACTAGGGACCTTTTAAGGATATGCTTGTAGACCCCCAGCTCCCACTTATATGATCGCCCTCATACTGCTGGTGGTCAAGCAAGAATCCTAGGGGCTCTATCAACGTGTAATAGCGACGTGTCATGTCACCTAAAGCAGTACACGATGATAAAGGTAAACCAGATAGCATACTATCATCTCGAGTAAGACTGTCCTACCGGGATAGGTCCTTCCTCAATCATTACAATCACGTACCTGTGACCTAATAATTGACTCTGAGGGCACTATCTCCAACAATCTCCCACTTGCACTCAAGGCTAATTATTGCGATGTCGCATACTCACAGCCCGTGTGATACCGAACATCCAACTCCTCTACTAGTCAGTCTCACAAAGCTCGTTTGCGGAACTATTGCGTTCGAGGAATAGCCTCAGTGAGTGGATCCGCTTTGTTGTTTCTTTCTATGTCTCTCTATATCTCAAGTTCGCGGAGAAACCCATCTCCCGAAAAGAGCAATACCTGTCTTAGAATGTGTCTGGATGTCTGATGGGACATAGCTCATAAATGAGCTCCAAATCCAAACTTCTTAGACTGTATCGTCAACTGAACTCAATCAGTATCCTGCGCCATGCCACCCTCAGTATTGCCTTGGACCACCTGTCCAAAATACTGCCCCTCATCAGAAGGAAAACTATAACTCTGACAACCTCCTTGTCGTCCATGTCACCTTGGAAGCCTGGAATGATAACTGTCTCCCGAATGAGGCTGTCGTTATCATATCCCTAGAACATCCACTTATGTTCTAAAACTGCTTCCGACTGTTTCTCCAGGATTGGATTAATGTCAACTTATTGCATCTAGTGCAAGAACAACATCTGGTGTGGTACTTGACATCTCACGATTGACTCAATTGCCTGAGCAAGTGATCTGCCAATCATGCCCGTCCCTCTCCCCTTTAGTCTGTAAGACACCTTTGGAGAGGGTGACTCCATTACCTGCAGGTACACTACCGTGCCAGGAGTCGTCCATCCTAAATACTCTTAGAATGCTGTCAAGTACCCTGATTGGGAAACCACCCAAATCTAGATCCAAGACCATAGATCTAGTAACCAGTATGTCTGATATAAAATCCATTTCCTTTGTGGAGAAACCACTGTGTGACGACCAAAGTATAACCGATCGTAGTGTAGGAGTTTCTTTTCCTACTCTGTGTATATCATCCAAATACCAGGATATCACACCCTACTACCTTCTCAACAGATCCATCCCCTATTCTGATGAAGTCAAACCATGACTGTCACGTCAGAAATAGATGATCTATCTCCGCTACATCTGCTCTAGTCTATAAATAGACATAAGCAACCTGTCCACCAATGCTTCCGCTGCTCCCACTGACTACGACAACCCTCTGGCAGAGTCATATAGACGTACACTTCTAAAACTGGTTTAGAACGACGCTATACTCATCCTCCCGCCGGGTCTCGTAACCTGGAACAACAGCAATGGCAATTGTGGGTAAACAAGAACTTCCCTGTCACCGTCCTTGAGGCTACCGTAGTGCCTCTCGGGTGCCTGAAGTTACCCACCTTATCTGCGGAGTGGCCAATGGAATGTCAATCCAGATTGAATCTTTAGGTTCCTTATCAAATCTTCAGTAATCGTTTGTGGTTCTGGAATCACTTCCAGTTCTACCATACTCCCACTACTGTTTTCTGAAAAAATCCATTTTTAATAAAACTGTGGCGAGTCTAGAACAATATCGCTATTGTTCATCCAGATGGTAGAAAGTCAACCCTCGTCATAGCCTGGGTCAACCCACAAACAGCCATTACAGAAACGTGCCTTGAGTTGTCTAGTGTCTGGTTTTAATCATAAACCGGACAACTCCCCGTTCCTTAACATCGTTAAGATATGAACTGTTCTATATCCAATATAGAAACAGAGGCACTGATTTAATTGAACCAGATTCAAATCATGCAGCTGTCCCCAGCGCACGTCAACTAAATGGAAGGAGGCCGATCAGCGTTACTTAACTTAGGAATGCTTCCAATTATGAGTAACCTGAAAGAGAAGCAATTTCTCTTTATCATTACTATCAACTGAATACCATACACAAGTATCTACATCTTCGATCACTTTGAAGAATCCCGATACTTGCTACACCTGGTTCTCTACTCTATTCAAATACCTATAACTCCTCAAAACTTAGACCCTGTGTTTCAACGAAACACATGTCTAAGAACTAGAGAAGTTAAAAGTAAACAGAATATAGTATGAGGACCAACCCCTCTGTCCTAATGGACACTGGACAACATACAATACTCTGTATAAGTCCCTTGAGTCTGATAACTCTTTCACTGTGTGTCGTAGGTTGAAAACTGTACTTATGGTTAAGAAGAATTACACCGCTGTTTAATGCTCCTTACCTAACCATCCACTGATATAGGTAAATGTCGTAGATATAATTTCAGAAAGGTATATCTCACTCTATGAAAATAGACGTACAGATATATCATTTTGAAATTGGTGCATAACAGCGGATATTCAAAACCAAATATTTGCCGACCGGCAAACAGCCCAGGTGATTTCCTCAAATATCACCGATTACAACGAATCCCGATATAATGAGGATGATCACCCAATTCCCAATAACCTACTCCCACTCATCATCTGTAAAACCATACAGATGTGAGAATCGTACCTGGTAAATACATACCCTGGAGTAAGTGTCTAATCGGGAAATCAGTTTTCTTTTAATAGTACACAGTGAAACTGAAACATTGAAATGTTTCGTTGGGGTATCCTGGTATTCCTAGTAATGCCTCTTCCAGATTCACGACTGTAACCGTATAGTTCTTTGCCACCTCTCCAAATCCCTTCATATGTCTTTAGTCTTTACCTTCTGCACACCCTTTTAGGCCAAATGGTTTTCTTCCTTCCCTACCGTTCGGCACCAGCCTATGGTTTGGAAGAAGACTATCCAATAAGCATAATGGGTGTACTGTCCCAATCCTAGGAACACTCGCAATGAGAGAGGGTGAAGATAAAAGACAACCGAATAAACCTTATTTTTATTTCTCCTGAACCAGAATCCATCCCCGAACTGGAACAAGTTCCATTCGAGTTCGTATATAACCATACGATGGAGTATCCAAATAAACTGTGGATCTTCGTAGTGATACGGAGTGTCCTGGAGAAATACAAAGGTGATGTGGGAGTGGTAACGAAATATTTGGTTTGGTCGTGAATATCTGTTGCAATTTACTTTGCCCTCTTACTAATCCCTTGCTTTGTCTGAACTTAATACCTTCTGCACACCATCGTTATGCTAATTGGTTTTCTTCATTCCCTACCGGTCGGCACCAGCCTAAGGTTTGGAAGAAGACAATCCAATTTGCGTAATAGGTGTACTACCCCTAAACCAAGGAGTACTCGCAACCTGAGAGAGGGTAAAAGGAAAAGACAACTGAATAATCCTATCCGTTTTCCCCAGAACCTGAAACCATCCTCGAATAAATTCTTTCGAGTTCGTATCTAACCATACGATGGTTTTGTCCAATGGAAGTGGACGTTCGTAGTAAAACGGGGTGTCCTGGAGAAAAGGGTAAAAGTAGGAGTGGCAATGAGGTTTGCAACTCTGACAATCCAAAAGCCAGTGTTAAGAAGGTTCGGTTAACTTGGTCACTGAGTCATAGTCTTAGGGTCGGGTCAATGGTCGCTGCCAAAGAGAGAGAGAAAAGAAACACTCAGCGTGCACTCTAACCTAGATCAGAATGGTTACCAATTTATCTAATCTGGAAACCTCCCACTGTACCTCAAATTCTCCTCCAAACCTGAAAGAAGAATTAGTCGGGGTCACCCGAGGAGTAAACTAACTCATCAGTGGGAATCGGGATCCAACTATCATCGCATGATAACGTGACGGAATCCGCTCACGGTATCACACTCCAGAAGGTATGCGCATATCTGGCAAGTTTCAGTTCTTTTGAAACTCCCGATGAGATTTCTGCCCCATGCTCTTATGACCTTGGCGAAGGTCAACAAATCATAAGTCACATGTCAAGTTCTACCCGTCATTATCCAGGTTAATTTGAATCCACCCGTACAAGCCCTTGACGAAGGTCAACAAGGCTATACGACTGTCCCAAACCAACGCATCTATCTATGCAGCAGAAAGGTAACAAGCAGCTACCATACACTATGCCTTGACGAAGGTCAACAAACACAGCATGAATACTACGTGCTACCCGTCTGAAACGACGGAGGGCTACGAATGGTTTCTGGCGAAAACCTTTAACGTAAAGAACTTGATATCGTTGAAGGAACTGATAGCTTTTAAAAAATATAGTGACGAAAACCGTTGCTAAAGAGGTCACTCCCGGTGAAGGGATCTCGGCTCTTTCCCCGTAGAATGAGGTGCAGGATATTCCAACTGAATACCACGGTGCAAAACAAAAGAGAACGTCCTTGCAATAACAGCTTTTTGAAAAGTGTTCCAACAACATCAGATTAGGTTTGTTTTTAACTTGCATTGATCCGAATCAATGCAGTCCCATCAATTGATCACACCAAAAAGAACGAAAATATACTGATGTACGTATATGCCATCCGCATTCGCCACTGGGTCCCGTCATTACCCGTTAGGTTAGCTTACTAACGACAGAGCGGGGACTGGACTAGCGCGGATGCAAAACATATACAACATCTACTAATATATATACCAATATATTATATTCGCTCAAGGCGTGAAAGAAATGCAACATCACAGAGAATGAACAGCATCACAGAAACAATACAGATATCTGGGATCCCCGGGTTTCACAGAGCCACTACTGAAACCCGACGTTCCCCTGGTCGTGTGGATAGCCTGTGCAATGAAATCCTAGACCCCTACGGGCGCGGCAAGTTACCCGCCAAAACCTGAAGCGAGGCAGCCCCCTTCAGCAACGTGAATGGACCACCCAGCACTTTACGGAATCCGGTAACTTGGGCACCCCTCCTGGGTCAACCTGTACCCCCTACGAGTGCGGCGAATAGCCCGCCAATCCTAGAGTGAAGCCCCCTCCGTCTCAATGCCATGAGATGCGGGCATGTTGCCCTCCAGAACCCGGCTATCCGTGCACCCCTCCGCGGGGCAATCCTAGTACAGAAAGTAAAATATACATACAACGGGTACATCGACCGCAACCAGGTCGTGCCCCAAAATAATAATACAAACAGGCAGTGACGGCAGTCCACATGTCGGACGCTCGCCCCGCAATATCAAATGTACATGATACAACAAAACTGTACTAGCATTGCATCCAGGCTATCCCCACGACCGATCCGCAACATCACAGCAAAAACAAAACATCAACGTGAAAGTCACGTTCGCAAATCCGTCTAACCGGGCTATAGCAGTTAGACCGGATTTACCGATCAAGTGACATTCACGGTCGCAGATATAATGTAAATACTGTGAAAAATGTGTTTAAAATATCCGATCGATCAAAAATTAACAAGTGGGCCCCCAATCAAAACTGTAGCACTCACAGAAATCCTGGGCCCAATTTTAATATTCCAAAACCCATATTTTAAGCCCAGAAGGCCTCTGTAAAAAATTGGTGAAGTGATCTCCACAGTGTGCGGCGGAAGGGCGGCGGGAAGGGGGTTTTCGCGGCGGTTCCGCGCTCCCACTGTGGAGTTACTTCGTCGAATTTTTACAGAGCTCTTAGATTTTCCAGTTCATCAATATTTTACAACCTGAAAAAATTTTCGACACCAAAAAAATCCAACAGAAAACTGATGCTAACAAAAATGTAGTTTTGGAACATTCGATCGATCGAAACAGAAAAACACACTGCACAAAGCTAGACTAAGTTAATGGCGAGGCTCTGATACCACTGTAAGTGCACGGCGGCGCCCCGGCCGTCAATCCGACGCCGGAATGCGGAAGCGGTGAAAAACTTTAAATTTGCGGACTTAGCAAACCGGCACCACCGCGCACTAAACACCCGGATCGAACCATTAATTAATCCTAGCTAACTACAAGAAAGGGAATAGAGATATACCGACGATCCATGTCCTTCGGTCTTCTCATCATCGTCCCGATCTCTTGCGGAATGTCCCGTCTCCTCCTCGTCGCCGGAAGTGCACCACATCGCCTACTTCTTTTACGGGCTCCCACCTCAATGCCGAGGCAACTCGGGCACGAAGCCGGCTACTCGACGTGCCCAAGGTTTGCTGTAGAATGTTGTGTAGAACTTGTGTCTCTTTTTGGGGTTGTAGGAATTGCCTTTTTGGTGGAGGGATGATACAAGCTTTTGGAGGTTGTTCTTGTGGGATTTTTACCAAAGCAAAAGCACCAAAAACCCCACATAGGAAATTTGGACAGCCCCCACAAGGAGTGGCCGGCCATGGACATGGTGAGAGGAGAGAATGAGAGTTGGTTCTCTAAAAGAGAGAGTGCCAACCTTATTCAAAAGAGAGAGAGAGGAATGGATATCATATGAAAAGAAATGATAGCAAGGAAAGTCCAACACTCCAACACCAATGATCATCCATCATCAACAACCATCATCAAAACCGTGATGATAAAGAAAGTCAAGCAATCATGAGTTTATGAAGTCAAATGATGGGACAAGTATCATGACATGATAATATGCAAAGACCTCCTCCACAAATGCTTATTTGCAACAATGCAAATAAACCCTCCTCCACCAAACTTCGGCCAATGAACGGAACAAAGGAAATTGGCCGAAACGGAAAGCAAACTGGCAACTCCAAAAACTGGTCCCGTAATAAATTACAGGAAAACCCCGATACTGTGCATACACACCCGCATTTGTATTCCGACCGAAATACAAATGCAATGAGACAAAATCTACACTGTACTATACTAGGATCCGGCTTATACCAAAAACCGGCTAGTAATATCTGTTCGATCCTGATCCGTGCAATACCGCATGTATCTGATCGAACCCTGCCATATATCCATACGGCCTATAGTACAAACTGTCCGATCCTGATCCGTGCAATACCGCACGTATCTGATCGGACCTTGCCATATCTCCATACGGCCTCTACAACCTTTCGCCCGAAAGCTGAGTAACTGAATGTGGGGGACTCTAAAGACTCGTCAACACCTTGGTTGTGGATTTAACCACTAGCACGTCAGAGGTATAAGCCAATACGTGACGGGCTACCAGGTACTGACCAAATGGGACGTCGATGAGGAAGCTCACCCCGACACCCAACTGAGCCTGTCAGTGACAATATCCGTGCAGTCCGGTCCGTTCGTCTATGAGCATCGCATGGCGGGCCTAGGGGGTTGGTAAAAGTCAGACCCCCAAAAGCGGTACAAGTCGTGTCGGAGTGTAGCCCAGAACACCCTGAGATACTACTGGAATACCTACCAGTAAATCTCCTTGCCTTGGCCAAGGACTTTGTGTAATGGCTCTCCTAGACACAGCACGACCTCACCCCCAATACCGGGAGAGACGAACCCCTGAAGATACGCTCACTGCCTCCATGTGGCTCGGGACTGTACCCAACTAAAACCTGTTTGCACGACTCCTTTGAGCCGTGGTAGGGTAGTAATCAAAGTACAGTGGGAACTCACACGAGACAAATGACGATCCCCAGGTCGATGAACTAACCTGCACACATGTCACCAGGGAACTGCCATCTGACGTCTGGTATATGACCAACTAGCATGTTCCCGGCGAGTCCTGTCCGGTGTACTCATAACCCAATGAGCACCTGTATACATCTTAGGTGATCCAACTGACACCAGTGGCTTGTGAGACCGGCCACCGCCCCTCGTCGGGGTCTCGACTGTATACACTAGTCTACTAATGGAGTATCGATGCCCGGTCTCGAAACTCCCACGACTAGGGACCTTTTAAGGATATGCTTGTAGACCCCCAGCTCCCACTTATATGATCGCCCTCATACTGCTGGTGGTCAAGCAAGAATCCTAGGGGCTCTATCAACGTGTAATAGCGACGTGTCATGTCACCTAAAGCAGTACACGATGATAAAGGTAAACCAGATAGCATACTATCATCTCGAGTAAGACTGTCCTACCGGGATAGGTCCTTCCTCAATCATTACAATCACGTACCTGTGACCTAATAATTGACTCTGAAGGCACTATCTCCAACATAACTAACACAAGGCCTGCCGAGCAAAGCGTTATAGCAAGTCCTGGCGTCAATAACATGAAATTTGATGTCAGTGACAAGCAGCCCAAAGCGTAGCGTCAGTATTACGGACCATAGCATCAGTATTACGGACCCAAGCGTCTGTGATGACTGTGAGTCGAATCCGGAGATAGTAATTTTATCTCGGGCAAGGTGCTGGACGTTCATACAAATTTCCTTCAGCACTCTCACATTGAGAAGGTTAACGGTGGTTTTGTTGTCGACAAGGATTTTCCCTATCTTGATATAGTGACAGTACCCGGTGACATATAATGGGCGATTATGTGTGCACGTATCGAGGAGTAGATCCTCATCACTGAATGTAATGTCAGCCGTGTGGACCTCTGCCAGTTCATTTTTCATCTTCTCCTCTGTGAGAAAAGCTTAGAACTGATCGGGCTCTTGTAATGCCTTGATCAGAGAATCTCGTGTCTTTTTGTACAGGAGGAAAGCATCCAATATGCTTAATTGTGAGGGTATTTTCCTCAGGTGTGCTAAGACATTGTAATCCACCTTGTTTTTCTTAGGCGGTTCTTCTACAGCGAGCTCTTTGACAACTCCATCGTCGAGGGCAATTTCCTTAGGGATTTTCCTTTTCCCTTTGTCTTTTTTGTTCGAACCTTTGTTGGCAGATTCAAAGTTCTTCTCAGGCAGCGTGCGGTTATGACACTAGATGTTTTCACATTTCTTCTCCTCCTCTTTTTTTCCCAAGGTGAAGTCTTCGAAGAGAGGGCTGAGGGGTGTTTCGTCCTCAAAATCACTCTCGAAGGTAAGAACTTGGGGTTTTTCCCTTTCCGAACTGGTACCGACCATATGACAGTTTCCAGTCGTTTCTTTATGCGCGTTTGTCGCACTAATTTTCCACTGATGAGCGTGAGCTTCGCGCTTCATCCTCTTGAAGTGTTTTTGATGGGAAATTTATCCTTGCCACCACTTCTAGAAGGCACTGCATTCCTCGGTAGGATGGGTGACCCTCCAATGATATAGGCAGTAGTTTGAGTATGCATCTTCTCCATCGAAGTATATGATCCCGGGAGTATTCCTCATGAGAGGTGGCAGCTTCATCCCATTGACAGGGCTTTGGCAAACCGCTTCTCTATTTTGATCCTGCTCTTATTTGTAGCAGATGTGCTTTGGTTTGGTCGGAGTATTTTACGAATCGTCCTCGTCGCGGCTTCTTTATCCTGACGATGACGCCTAGCCTTTTCATATATGGTTGTTTCGCGTTTTCGGTCAACTTTGCTTTTTTGAAAGGCTTTGCTTAACAGCCTCTCGATCGGGTCTTTTGGCAGTTCCGGGGATTTTAGCGCCGATTGTGCCCCTAGTTCCTCTGCGCTGTTTTCTGACGTCGGGGGATCCTCTTCGTCATATAACAACGAATGGGAGTCAATGTAGAAACTTACTACACGGTCTTTGGTGTCTTCTGATGAGTCATTTTTCTCATCATTGTCATTATCTTTGTCCTCAAGAATATGCTTGAGAAACTCTTCGAGCGTGACTGGTGTCCGTGCCTTCTGGTTGTACTCTTACAGCGCGTCAATGTATTTTTGTAGGTCTGTGCCCTTGTCGTCATACTCGGCAGGCTGCACGGGCTTCTTGGTCTTCTTCTTTTTCTTAGAAGACTTCAAAGGGTTGACTTGGGGTTTTTCCCCCTCATCAACAATTTTTCATGCGGGACATGGTTTCAGCATCCCTTCAATGATTTCAGGTTCAAGTGGGCTTTTCCACCAGACTGCCGAACACGCTTGTATATCCCTCAGCATTCTTTTTTGCTGAAAAAACGACTTCCCTTGGAGTTTCTTCCACCAGTGAGCCTGATGCCCCTGCGCATCCACTTTTTTGAGAGTGTGCTTCTGGGGTGGGTTTACCCTCTAATTATCAGACAGTGCGAATTTCCCCTGTTGATACTGGTCTTCGACCCAATTCTTGAAGATATAGCAATCTTCAATTGGGTGGCTCACCATTCTGTGATAGGAGCAGTAGTTAGGGTTGTTGACGTCGCCGGGTTGCGGTGGACGCCGCGTGTCTGGCAATGTGATAAGTTTATTATGCACTGCCAATTCGAATAGTCTCCTCGTCTTGTCACGGGGAAATGAGTAAGCGCGTCCTAGTCTTTCCTCCAAGGCACGGATGCGTGTTGTTTTGGCGGGCAGACGGTTTTGGGTCGCTCGGTTGTTGTTGTGTATTGGCAATAAAGGTCGCTTTCCCTTTACCCTTGTTATTTTGAGGGTCCTTATTTGAGCCCATCTGGTCCATTTGGACCAGTTTATCTATCAGAGCCTGGAAGATAGTTGATTTGAAGAATGTCATGAACTGGGACACGGTCGTTTAGGGATCAAGGGTCCTGATGAACATGCCCATGGCGGGAGATTCTTCAATGCGCTGTTCACACTTAGACCATAGGTTTCGCCACCGGATAACATATTGGACCCAGGTTTCTCCCGGCTTTACTCTGGTATTGATTAATGCCATATTTGGAGTGCGTTCGCTCACGCTGGCGAAACGCTGTGTGAACAGCAGTTCCATCTCTGTGAAAGTTTTTACGGAGTCATTTGGGAGCTCCGAGTACCATTCAAAGGCTGTTTCTGACAGGCTGCCAACGAACTGGTGGAGCAATAGTTTGTCGTCACCTCCAGTGTTGCCGTACAGAGCTCTGAACTGCGCGACGTGCTGGTGAGGGTTGCCTGTCCCTTTGTATACATGGAATTTGGGGATCGTATACCCCGGCGGGTACCTGATTTGATCATACCAGCTTGGATACGGTCACCCGGTTCTGACAATTTGGACAGCGGCTTCATTAGCTTGATGAGCTCTTATTTGTTAAGCAATCTAAACATCAAGGGCGGCCTTGGAGATTGTTTCTTTTTTGGCCACTGATAAGGCTGGAGGAGGGTTTGATGTTTCCCATCTGTCATCTTCGATGATTATCGGTGGATCTTCGGCCGGGGGTTCTGGCTGGATCATCATTCCAACCATGTCTTGGAACAAGAGAGCCATTTGCTTCATATTAGCAGTTTGTTCAGCGGCTTCTTTGTCCCTTTTCTTAAGCACCCTTCGCAAAAACTCTGTATCGGTCTCTTGCGCTTGGCGCTGTTCGGCCACTTTGTCCGGACTTGTTTTCTATCCAAAGAGTGCCGTCATTTTGTTCAGCATTTCCTGGAGCTTTTGTTGTTACTCCTGAGCCTTTGTCAGCGACCGAATTTGCGGTCGGTGACTCACCGAAGCACGGCTCCCTTCTTGCCCATTGGTCATATAGACCGTATAGACGATAACGCCCCCAGACTTGGGGCGTTTGGATCCATCAGCTTTGGAATTTGCCGCGGGTGGTAGAGTTTTCTCCAGCCTCGTTCTTTTATTGGAGATTGGAGTTGAAGGAGCCATTATGACAAGCATCTTCTTAAGAGAAGTCCTCCGTTGTATAGCGGAGGAGTAGTCCTTTTCTTGTCGAGCCTTCGATTTCTTTGGTCGACGAGAGTAGTTCTGGACAATGACAGAGTCCTGGACTTTTCGCCAGACCCTATGAATTTGCGAAGAGAGCCACTGATGAGGCTGCTCCGGCTTTTTCTGCACTGTAACTTCTGCAGGCGGGGGTGATTTCTTTAGCACCTCTGTTGGAGAATTTTTTCGCACCCTCTTAAGCGGATTAAAGTCGTTCCCGATTGGAACAGCAGCGTCGACTTCCACCATTGAAGCTAGTGGGGAGAGTCCAGAGGGGGAGTTGCCCCCGATTTCTCTTACTTGGCGCTAGTGGCAACGTCGAGCGTGCCTTGTTGAAAGGACCGCCTTAGTTTTGAAATCGGCTTCATCACGCCCATGGTTTTGCTGAGGAGCTGCAATTGGCGTCAGCCTGTTGAAGACCGACGTTCTTGTTAAATTTTGAGGAGGACCGGCCAATCTTTCGAAGACCGACTTTCTGATGGGCGAAGCATTTTTGACGGCTTCGCCTGTAGTAGGAGTAGAGAGTGCTAACCGTTTTGGGGTAGCCCCTTCAGGTATCACGAGCTTCTTTGCAGACCCGTTTGAGTTCTTGCTCATCCTGTTGAAGACTGATACGCCAGATTTGGACGGCTCATTGAGAGGGGCCGTTGTGCTTGCCAGTTGATCAAAAACCAAACTTTTAGAAGCTTCTTCTTATGGCGCTGAGGCACCGAAACTCCCAGGTGGGAACATGGTCCCAAAGAACAATCCAGTAGTGGCTTGTGTGACTTTCCCCCACTGGCATTGAGAAAATAGAGGCCGTGTTGGGCCCATAGGTCACTCCTTCAATTGGGATGGAGCGAGAGTTGTTGTTGCATGGGGTGCATTAGGAAGCCATTGATCTCTCTGCACAGGTGCAAGACACCCAATTTTAATATCTTGAACCCAAGGGCAACCAATATATAGCGAACCACGATTTTGTTCGCGATCATGACACATGAAGTGTGGAGTGAAAAAAGGAAAAGGTCCCACTGGGCGTGCCAGAATCTGTTTACCGCTGAAAACATAGACGAGCTGGGATTGAACGTCTTACCTGAATTTGGGGGCAGATACTATTTGGACATATCCATCCATCTCTCCAAAAATACCAAGTTGATTTATGACACCATATATCAAAGGTTTGGATAAATGTGACCGTTGTAGCAGACTTTATCAGATTCCCCCTCATTTTTTGAGGGGTTTTTGATAGTGGGGACGCTCTTCCCTACAAGCGCAAGCTCCTTCAGTTAATTACGTTATCGCATTGCGATAACCACTTTCTCCTTCTCCGGAAGTTCACTTTGTGTCGTGTGTTATTTTATTTATTTTGGTTGCCCGTGGATTGTATACAGAGACTAGTTTATGTCGTCGCCCGTAGGGCGCGGATCAGTCCAAATCTGTATATTTTAGATTTGGGTTTTAAACTTAGGTTGTATGTCGGGACCCGGTTCTTGCTTACGGAACAAAGTGCCACGCCAAGTGTCATGCCCAAGAGGGCGGGGGCCACATCTTGAATCCGTGGGGGCCACCTCTTGAATCTGTGGGACCCACTGTAGAACAATGGGGAATAATACATTCCGAAAGAGGGAAGATCCGGAAATAAAAATGAAATGATACCACTCTTCAATACAGAGGCGCCTTTTAAGTGAACCGGCACTAGAGGAGCTTGAGAACTCTGTAGTTAAACGTGCTCGAGCCAGGGAAGTTCTGGGATGGGTGACCTGCTTGGAAGTGGCCCCTGATCGGATCCAGTTCGCCCCGAAGGACAAAACCGTACGGTTTTGGCCAGAGCGGAAAATACTCTCTGTATTGGGGGTGGGGCGTGACAGAATTGTATCAAAACTGGTCCCTCAATAGTAGGTTTCTGGTTCGAGGACGAACCATTGTTCAAAGACAGGGAGAATGTCGGGACCTGGTTCTTGCTCATGGAATAAAGTGCCACACCAAATGTCATGCCCAAGGGGGCAGAGGCCACATCTTGAATCCGTAAAGGCCACATCTTGAATCCGTGGGACCCACTGTAGAACAATGGGGAATAATACATTCCGAAAGAGGGCAGATCCGGAACTATAAATGAAATGATACCACTCTTCAATACAGATATGCCTTTTAAGTGAACCGACACTAGAGGAGCTTGAGAACACTGTAGTTAAGCGTGCTCGAGCCAGAGAAGTTCTGGGATGGGTGACCTCCAGGGAAGTGGCCCCTTATCGGGTCCGGTTTGCCCCGAAGGACAAAACCGTACAGTTTCGGCCAGAGCGGAAAATACTCTCTGTATTGGGGGTGGGGCGTGACAGAATGGTATCAAAGCTGGTCCCTCAATAGTAGGTTTGTGGTTCGAGGACGAACCATTGTTCAAAGATGGGGAGAATGTCGGGACCTGGTTCTTGCACATGGAATAAAGTGCCATGCCAAGTGTCATGCCTAAAGGGGCAGAGGCCACCTCTTGAATCCGTGGGGGCCACCTCTTGAATCCGTAGGACCCACCGTAGAATAATGGGGAATAATACATTCCGAAAGAGGACAGATCCGGAACTATAAATGAAATGATACCACTCTTCAATACACAGAGGCGTCTTTTAAGTGAACCGGCACTAGAGGAGCTTGAGAACTCTGTGGCTAAGCGTGCTCGAGCCAGGGAAGTTTTGGGATGGGTGACCTCCTGGGAAGTGGCCCCTGATCAGGTCCGGTTAGCTCCGAAGGAAAAAACCGTACGGTTTCGGCCAGAGCGGAAAATACTCTCTGTATTGGGGGTGGGGCGTGACATTGTATGTTCGCTTAGTTCAAAAATGTTTTGTTTTATTTAAGGACCGTTAATCTAGTTTGAGATTAAGATCAACTTAAATACATGAGCATTTTGGCTCAATTTATTTTTAACTAAGGATATGTTAGTCCTGTTTGAGACTAAGATCAACTTAGCAGTATTTTCAGGATCATTTTATTAAGATCAAACAACAGAGCATTTGGGCTCAGGTGCCAAAAAACTTTTCACAGATACTTAACCAATTTGGGCTTAGTCTACTCAGTTTTTTTTGTTCAAAAGTGCTAAACGCTTATTTGGGCTCTGTTTGTTCGGTCCCCCTTTTTATGCAAAAGTGCTAAGCACTTGTTTAAAGCTCTGGCGCTCACATGGGTATCATGTGAAGCCTTCAGTTATAGGCGCTGCCCAATCAGTGCTAAGCACTCAGTCATTTTGACTGAATATATATATAGTGCTAAGCACTTTTTAAATGGCGTCCACGTAAAGAACACGTGCGGCGCTACCCCATTTATTTTGTTGAACGCCAACGTGTGTTTCATGTGAGGCACTGAGCGCTGCCCAATCAATGCTAAGTACTCAGTCATTTTGGCTGCACATGAAGTGCTAAGAACTTTACTCAGCGCTCACGTGTGTTTCACGTGAGGCGCTGGCCCTCTGTTTTGGGCGCCCACGTGTTTTTCACGTGAGACGCTGAGCACTTTTGGGGACTGTCACGCCCCACTTCCCAGTGTACGAGCAGAGGACGCGACAGATCACGCGACGCATTTACTCAGAAGTAAACACGCTAAGCGTGTCTAAGCAATATAAAATAAAATGTACACAAGAGACAAGATGTAAAAGAACGGCAACTTTATTTACTCAACGTTCTTTTTACAATACAACTGAAATGGAAATATATGGAATAAAAGCAATGCCTAAACAATGGCATAACAGAAATAAAAATGAAATGTAATGTACAAGTGAATCTAAAACTCCGGGTCTTCAGTAAACTGATCCAAGTCTTCACTGCTGGGTTCGATCTCTAGTGAGTCCGAAACACCTGACAACATTCCAAAGAAGAAAGAAAAGGAATGTCGTCAGCGAACAAACGCTTGGTAAGTCCCAAAGATGAGTAGAGATAGAATAGACAGAAGGAGAATGTAACTTTTAAAGTCGTATTATATTGTTAACGCTGTTGTTTCTAGCTTGGTACAGAAGATGCCAGTGTATACGAGAGGAGTCCAACTTACACCGTGGACTTTGGTAACCTGTAGTACAAGGCTCCGTCGATAATACCACGGAACAACGGTATGGATGTAATTACGTCTTAAGTGACCACCTCGTGCCACCTTTAACAAATTTCGTACCAGCCTACCCCTTTATAACCCTGTAGTGTTTATTGTATTGATTGTACGGAATGTATTGTGTTGTAATGTCTTGTATTGTAAATTGTATAGATGGATGACTTGCCGAAACCATGATATCAGTAATAGAACTGATATAATGGAAGAACATGTAAATGGAATATATAGATGGTTTAGATTGAATAGAATGATTCATATTGAATTGTAATTTTATACTTGAATCACATTCAAGTCAGATTGATAATATTGAGACTCGGTCTGAGTCAGACACTTTTAAAAGAACTTGAAATCCTGGTCGTTTTGATGTTATCGGTAACAACTGCACATGGACGGCAGGATTTGTGTCTTTTTCCAAAACAATTACCGTGTTGATAATGTAAGTCCACGGTAGCGCCCCGGCCGTCTAACAGACGCCAAATGCGGAACAAAAACTTTTTACAACTGGCGCTATCGCGTACTATAACCCGGATCTGCCATTAAAGCTAAACTAACAAACTACAAAGTGGGTAGAAATGTTATACCAAACGATCCGAGTCCTTCGGTCTTCAACCATCATCCCACACTTTGTTGCGGCTGCTCCGATCTCCTGAATCTCCAGTCTCGTCGTCCAGGTGGCACCACGTCGACGGATCTTTAAACGGGCTCCCGCCTCTGAACCGAGGCAACTCGATCGTCAAGTTTGCTAAAAGAGACGACCAAGATGATATAGAGAATGAGTAGAACACTTTGTCTCGTTACGTCTAAAGCTATGGACGAACGGTTAATGAAGTTGCCTTTTGAATCGGGGAAATGAGAAATGGGCATATGAAATTTCCATGAAACAAATTCCTAATCTTTTTTTCAAATCAACAACCATATCCTCCACCAAATGAATGGCCGGCCATTTATAGAAGCAAGGGAGGTGAGTGTAGGAGCTAAGAGGTGACCACAAGATTAAATGAGATGATGATTCACCATGACACCTAGTATGAACACATATAATGCAAGTGATGAATCATTAACCCTAGTCATCAAACATCATTAAATGCACTAATGAGTCACAAAGATGCATGAACCTAGTCACCACCTTCTAGAAGCTTCCACACACAACTCAAGAAAAGATAAATCCGCATTTAACCGAATGTTAAATACGGCTGATAGAAAACTGGAAACTGGCAACTTCCAAAAGTGATCCTGAAACGAATTTCAGGATAACCCCGTATCAGTATAAACATACCCGCATTTGTATTACGACCGAATAAAAATGCAACTGAGACAAAGATATTATATCTACACAGTATAATACTCGGATCCGGCTTAAACCAAAACCGACCAGTATTATCTGTCCGAAATATGACACGTGCGAAAACGCACGTGCATTTTCCGAACCCTGCCATAAACCCATACGGCCTCTACAACGTTTCGCCCGAACTTGGGAAAGTGTCTGTGGGGGACTCTAATGACTCATCAACACACTGGCGCTGGGTATAACCACTAGCACGTCAGAGGTACAAGCTGTACGTAACGGTTTGCCTATGTATTGATTGGAAGGGAAGCTGACGAGCGAACTCATCTATAAACCCTACTGAGCCTAACAGTGACAATATACATACAGTCCGGTCCGTTAGTCTAAAGAATTTCGCATATCGAGTCTAGGGGGTGGATAAAGTCAGACCCCTAATAACGCGATAAATCGTGTCGGCATGAAGCCCATCACCACCTGAGAAACTACTGATCCAAATCAGTAATTCTCCACTACCTCGGCCGAGAATTTCTAGTGATGGTCACCCGTGCACTGCGCGACATCAACCCCCAATACCGGGAGAGACGAATCCCCGACAATCCGCTCACTGCCTCCATGTGGCTCGGGACTGTACCCAACTAAAACCTGTTTGCACAACTCCTTTGAGCATGGTAGGGTAGTAATCTAAGCATAGTGGGAACTCACACGAGACAAATGACGATCTCAGGTCGACAAACTAACATGTACACATGTCACCAGGGAACTGCTATCTGACGATATGTATAATACCAACTAGCATGTTCCTTGCGAGTCATGTCCGGTGTACTCATAACCTAATGAGCACCTGTATACATCTTAGGTGAACCAACTGACACCAATGGCTTGTGAGACCGGCCATTGCCCCTCGTCGGGGTCTCGACTGTATACACTAATCTACTCTGGAGTATCGATGCCCTGTCTCGAAACTCCTACGACTAGGGACACTTTAAGGATGTGCTTACAGACCCCAGCTCCCATGTATATGATCGCCATCATACTGCTGGTAGCCAAGCAAGAATCCTATGGGCTCTATCATCATGCAATAGTGAACTAAAGCATGTATACGATGATAAAGACAAACCAGATAGCATACTATCATCTCGAGCAAGACTGTCATATCGGTATAGGTCCTGCCTCAATCATTGCAATCACGTACCTGCGATCCAATAATTGACTTTGAGGGCACTATCTCCAACAATCTCCTACTTGCACTTAAGGCTAATTATTGTGATGTCGCATACTCACAGCCCGTGTGATACCGAACATCCAACTCCTCTACTAATCAGTTTCACAAAGCTAGTTTGTAAAACTCTTGTGTTCGAGAAATAGTCTCAGTGAGTGGATCCGCCCTGATGTTTATTTCTATGTCTCTCTTAATCTCAAGTTCGCGAAAAAAACCATCTCCCGAATCGAGTAATACCTGTCTTAGAAGATATCTGATGGGACCTAGTTCATAAATGAACTCCAAATCCAAACTTCTTAGACTGTATTGATAACTGAACCTAATCAGTATCCAGCACCATGCCTCCCACAGTATCCTCTTGGACCATCTGTCCATAATACTGTCCCTCGTCAGAGGGAAAACTATAACTCTGACAATCATTTTGTCATCCATGTCATCTCTGAAGCCTGGAATGATAACCGTCTCCTGAAGGAGGCTACCGTCATCAAATCCGTAGAACATTCACTCATGTTCTAAAACTGCTTCCTTATGTTTTTTCAGGATTGGATTAATATAAACTTATCGCATCTAGTGCAAAAACAACATCTGGTGTGGTACTTGACCTCTCATGATTGACTCAATTGCCTAAGCAAGTGATCTGCCAATTATGCATATCCCTCTCCCCTTTAGTCTGTAAGACACCTTTAGAGAGGGTGACTCCATCACCTGCAGGTACACAACTATGCCAGGAGTCATCTATTCTAAAAACCATTTAGAATACTGTCAAAGTACCCACATTGGGAAATTACCCAAATCTAGATCTAAAACCATAGATCTAGAAACCAGAATATCTAATATTATATCCATATCCTTGTGGAGAAACAACTGTGTGACGACCACAGTACAACCAATCGTAGTACAGGAATTTTACTTTCTACTCTGTGTATGTCATCCAAATATCAGGACATCACACCCTACTACCTTCTTTAACAGATCCATCCCCTATTCTGATGAAGTCAAAGCCATGACTGTCACATCAAAATTAGATGATCTTATCTCCGCTATATTTGCTCAAGTCTATAAATAGACATAAGCTACTTTCCCACTATACTTCCGCTGCTCCCACTGACTACGACAACCCTCTGGCAGAATAATATCCACGTACACTTCTTAAAGCTTGTTTAGAACGAAGTTATACTTATCCTCTTGCCGGGTCTCATAGTCTGGAACAACAGTAGTGTCAAGTCTGGGTAAACAAGAACCTCCCTGTCACCGTCCTTGAGGCTACCGGAGTACCTCTCGGGTGTCTGAGGTTACCCACCATATCTGCGGAGTGGCTATTGGAATGTCAAACCTGATTGAATATATAGGTCCTATTAAATTTTCCGTAATCGTTTGCAGTTCTGGAATTACTTCCAGTTCTACCATACTCCCACTACTGTTTTCTGAAAAAAAATCCATTTTACTAAAACCGTGGCGAGTCAAGAACAATATCACTATTGATCTTCCAGATGGTAGAAATGTCAACCCTCGTCAAAACCAGGGTCAACCCACAAACAGCCATTACAGAAACATGCCTTAAGTTATCCAGTGTCTGGTTTTAAGCATAAGCTGGACAACTCCCCATATCTTAACATCGTTAAGATATGAACTATTCTATATCCAATATAGAAATAGAGGCACTAATTTAATTGGAACCAGATTCAAATCATGCAGCTGTCTCCAGTGCATATCAACTTAAGGGAAAGTGGCTACTCAGCATTACTCAACTTAGGAATCCATCCAATTATGAGTAACCTGAAAGAGAAACAAGTTTCTCAAAACCATTACTATCATCTGAATACCAATCACAAGAATCTACATCTTCGATCTCTTTGAAGAATCCCGATACTTGCGATATCTGGTTCTCTACTTTATTCTTATACTCACAACTTCTCATAACTTAGACATTGTATTTCTACGAAACACTTGTCTAAAAACTAGAGAAGTGACAAGTAAACAGAACATAGTACGAGGACTTACCCCTTTGCCCTGATGGACACTGGACAACATACAATACTCTGTATAAGCCCGCTGAGTTGAATAACTCAAAACCTGTGCATCGTAGGTTGAAAACTGTACCCAGGCTATTTCCTCAAATATCACCAATTACAACGAATTCCGATATAATGAGGATGATCACCTTATTTCCAATAACTTAATCCCACTCATCATCTGTAAAACCATACAGATATGAGAATGAAACCTGGTAAATACATACTCTGGAGTAAGTATTTAATCGGGAAATCAGTTTACAATTAACAATGCACAGTTAAACTGAAACATGATAATGTTTCGTAAGGGTATCCTGGTATTCCCAGTAATGCCTCTTCCATAATCTAATCCATGACTTTAACCGTATATCTCTTTGCCATCTCTCCAAATCCCTTTATTTGTCTTTAGTCTTTACCTTCTGTACACCATCGTTAGGCTAAATGGTTTTCTTCCTTCCCTACCGTTCGGCACCGGCCTATGGTTTGGAAGAAGACTATCCAGTAAGTATAATAGGTGTACCCTCCTAAACCAAGGAGTACTCATAACTTGAGAGAAGGTGATGATTAAAGACAACTGAATAATACCTTATTCTATTTCTCCCGAACTGGGGAAAAAAGCAAAGGTGAAAAAGGAATGGCGATGAAGTACGCGGTTTGGTCGTGAATGATAACAGTCGCAATTTACTTTGCCCTCTTTCTAATCCCTTTATTTTGTCTTTAGTTATTACCTTCTGCACACCTTACTTAGGCTAATTGGTTTTCTTCATTCCCTACCTTTCGGCACCTGCCTATGGTTTGGAAGAAGACTATCCAATAAGCGTAATAGGTGTACTCTCCTAAACTAAGGAGCCCTCGCAACCTGAGAGAAGGTGATAATAAAAGACAACAGAATAAACCAATTCTATTTCTCCTGAACCTGGATCCATCCTCGAAGAAGTCCCTTCGAGTTCGTATATAACCATACGATGGATCTATCCAATGGAAGTGGATGTCCATAGTAATACGGGGTGTTCTGAGAAATACAAAGGGTAAAAGAAGGAGCGGCAATGACTTATGCAACTTTAGACAATCCAAAAGCCAGTATTTTAAGAAGGTTCGGTCAACTTGGTCACTGAGTCATAGTCTAGGGTCGGTCAAAGGTCGCTGCCAAAGAGAGAGAGAGAAAAGAAACACTCTGCGTGCACTCTAACCTAGATCAGAATGGTTATCACTTTATCTAATCAGGAAACCTCCCATTGTGGTCTCAAATTCTCCTCCAAACCTGAAAGAAGAATTAGTCGGGATCACCCGAAGAGTAAACCAACACATAAGTGAGAATCGGGATCCAACTATCATCGCATGATAACTTGATGGAAGCCACTCAAGTTATCATACTCCAGAAGGTATGCGCATGCCTGGCAAGTTTCATGTATCTTTAGAAACTCCCGATATGATTTTTGTCCCATGCTCTTATGATCTTTACTTTGGCCAACAAATCATAAGTCACATGTCAAGTTCTACCCGTCATCATCCAGGCTAATTTGAACCCATCCGCACATACCCTTGACTTTGGCCAACAAGGTAATACGACTGTCCCAAACCAACGTATCTATCTATGCAACAGATGAATATTCAGCAACTACCAAACACTATACCTTGACTTTGGCCAACAAACATAGCTTGAATACTACTAACTATCCATAAGAAATGACGGAGGGCTACGGTTGGTTTATGGCAAAAAAACCTTTAACGTAATAAACTTGATCTCGTTGAAGGAACCTGATAGCTTTTTATAAAATATAGTGACGAAAAACCTTTTGCTAAAGAGGTCACTCCCGGTGAAGGGATCTCGGCTCTTTCCTCGTGGAATGAGGTGCAGGATATTCCAACTGAATACCGCGATGCAAAGCAACTTGTAATCGACTATAGTAAAGTTATTATCCTGACGCAAACTTCTGCCCAAGGGGTCACTCCCGGTGAAAGGATCTCAGCCCTTGCCTAGTCGAATGAGGTGCAGGATATTCTAAACTGAATATCACTATGCAAAACAAAAGGAAACATCTTTGTAATAACATCTTTTTAAATTGGTTCCAACAACATCAAATATAGGTTTGTTTTACCTGCATTGATAAGAATCAACGCATTCCCATCAATTAGTCACACCAGAAAAGAACGAAAAATAAAATGTACGTATATGCCATCCGCATTCGCCACTGGGTCCCGTCATCACCCGTTAGGTTACTTAACTAACGACAGAACGGGGGCTGGACTAGCGCGGGTGTAAAACATATACAACATCTAATAGTATATATACCAATATACCATAATCGCTCCAGGCGTGATAATATGCAACATTACAGAAAAGTAATAAGCATCACAGAACAATACAGATAATCTGGGATCCCCGGGTTTCACAGAGCCGGTACTGAAACCCGACGTTCCCATGGTCGTGTGGATAGCCTGTGCAATGAAACCTAAACCCCTACGGGTGCGGCAAGTTACCCGCCAAAACTTGAAGCGAGACAGCCCCCTACAGCAAAATGAATAGACCACCCGGTACTTCACGGAATCCGGTAACTTGAGCACCCCTCCTTGTGTCAACCTGTACCCCCTACGAGTGCGGCGAATAGTCTGCCAATTCTAAAGTGAGGCCCCTTTGCCTCTCAAAGCCATGAGATACGGACCCATTGCCCTCGAGAACCCGGCTATCCGTGCACTCCGTCGTGGGGTAATCCTAGTACAGAAAAGAAAATATATACAACGGGTACATCGACCTCAGCCCGATCGTGCCCCAAAAAGAATATTTTACAAACAGGTAGTGACGGCAGTCCATATGTTGGACGCTCGCCCCACAATATCAAATGTACAAATAAATTCAAACTGCACTACCATTGCACACTGCTATCCACCACGACATATCCGCAACATCACAGCACAACACAGAACATCAACACGAATGTCACGTTCGCAAACCCGTCTAAAAGAACTATAGCAATTAGACGCGGTTTACCGATCAAATGACATTCCCGGTCGGAGATATAATGTAAATACTGCATACTAAAAAATTTAAAATTTCGATCGACCAAATTTCCCGAAGTGGGCCCCAAGTACATCTGCTGTACAGTAACAAAATCTGGGCCCAAAAGAACAGTACTAAAAACCACAATTTCCAAATGTAAAGACACTGTACAAATTTGAAGCACTGAACCCACAGACTGGCCGTGGATGCGCGGTCAAACCCTAGGTTTGACCGCGGTTTCGCGGCTGTCTTGTAGGTTCACGTGACCAAATTTACACAGTAAGCTTAGAAAACCCTGCTTAGATTTCTGTGATATATAAAATTATTTTTGGACCCTTTTAAAAATCGACAGAAACTTAAGCACTTGAAAATTGTGATTTCGGAAATTCGGTTCGATCGATCTTTTAAACGCGTTAGCACAAGTTAGTAAAGCTTAATGGTGAGGCTCTGATACCACTGTAAGTCCACGGTAGCGCCCCGGCCGTCTAACAGACGCCAAATGCGGAACAAAAACTTTTTACAACTGGCGCTATCGCGTACTATAACCCGGATCTGTCATTAAAGCTAAACTAACAAAGTACAAAGTAGGTAGAAATGTTATACCAAACGATCCGAGTCCTTCGGTCTTCAACCATCATCCCACACTTTGTTGCGGCTGCTCCGATCTCCTGAATCTCCAGTCTCGTCGTCCAGGTGGCACCACGTCGACGGTTCTTTAAACGGGCTCCCGCCTCTGAACCGAGGCAACTCGATCGTCAAGTTTGCTAAAAGAAACGACCAAGATGATGTAGAGAATGAGTAGAACACTTTTTCTCGTCATGTCCAAAGCTATGGACGAACGGTTAATGAAGTTGCCTTTTGAATCGGGGAAATGAGAAATGGGCATATGAAATTTCCATGAAACAAATTCCTAATCTTTTTTTCAAATCAACAACCATATCCTCCACCAAATGAATGGCCGGCCATTTATAGAAGCAAGGGAGGTGAGTGTAGGAGCTAGGAGGTGACCACAAGATTAAATGAGATGATGATTCACCATGACACCTAATATGAACACATATAATGCAAGTGATGAATCATTAACCCTAGTCATCAAACATCATTAAATGCACTAATGAGTCACAAAGATGCATGAACCTAGTCACCACCTTCTAAAAGCTTTCACACACAACTCAAGAAAAGATAAATCCGCATTTAACCGAATGTTAAATACGGCTGATAGAAAACTGGAAACTGGCAACTTCCAAAAGTGATCCTGAAACGAATTTCAGGATAACCCCGTATCAGTATAAACATACCCGCATTTGTATTACGACCGAATACAAATGCAACTGAGACAAAGATATTATATCTACACAGTATAATACTCAGATCCGGCTTAAACCAAAGCCGACCAGTATTATCTGTCCGAAATATGACACGTGCAAAAACGCACGTGCATTTTCCGAACCCTGCCATAAACCCATACGGCCTCTACAACGTTTCGTCCGAACTTGGGAAAGTGTCTGTGGGGGACTCTAATGACTCATCAACACACTGGCGCTGGGTATAACCACTAGCACGTCAGAGGTACAAACTGTACGTAACGGTTTGCCTATGTATTGATTGGAAGGGAAGCTGACGAGCGAACTCATCTATAAACCCTACTGAGCCTAACAGTGACAATATACATACAGTCCGGTCCGTTGTCTAAAGAGTATCGCATATCGAGTCTAGGGGGTGGATAAAGTCAGACCCCTAATAACACGATAAATCATGTCGGCATGAAGCCCATCACCACCTGAGAAACTACTGATCCAAATCAGTAATTCTCCACTACCTCGGCCGAGGATTTCTAGTGATGGCCACCCGTACACTGCGCGACATCAACCCCCAATACCGGGAGAGACGAATCCCCGACGATCCGCTCACTGCCTCCATGTGGCTCGGGACTGTACCCAACTAAAACCTGTTTGCACAACTCCTTTGAGCGTGGTAGGGTAGTAATCTAAGCACAGTGGGAACTCACACGAGACAAATGACGATCTCAGGTCGACAAACTAACCTGTACACATGTCACCAGGGAACTGCTATCTGACGATATGTATAATACCAACTAGCATGTTCCCTGGGAGTCCTGTCCGGTGTACTCATAACCCAATGAGCACCTGTATACATCTTAGGTGAACCAACTGACACCAATGGCTTGTGAGATCGGCCATTGCCCCTCGTCGGGGTCTCGACTGTATACATAGTCTACTCTGGAGTATCGATGCCCTATCTCGAAACTCCTACGACTAGGGACACTTTAAGGATGTGCTTACAGATCCCAGCTCCCACGTATATGATCGCCATCATACTGCTGGTAGCCAAGCAAGAATCCTATAGGCTCTATCATCATGCAATAGTGAACTAAAGCATGTATACGATGATAAAGACAAACCAGATAGCATACTATCATCTCGAGCAAGACTGTCATATCGGTATAGGTCCTGCCTCAATCATTGCAATCACGTACCTGCGATCCAATAATTGACTTTGAGGGCACTATCTCCAACAGACAACATCGTTTGTTAGGTTGTCTACCTAAAATAGGCAAGCACCCATATCTCCGGCTCCCTGAGGCTCAAGAGACTGGTCCCGCTTAAACCTATGTTTATTAGAGTCCTTATTGTAATTTAGTATAACTTGAGGGGTTTTATGTAAAAATAATTTTGTATAATTTTCAAAATACACCTCAAGCATTTAATTATCGTCTTTGGGGTTTTCATAGATGTGTATTTTATAGTTGCGAAATTTCTAGTGAGTAAAACCTAATTTTATTATGTATGGTATTTATTTGTTATATGGATGTTGTTTTGAATTATCATGGTAGTTTCATGTAATATTTGACTTCTTTTCTTGAGTTTTGGAAACACGGAATATTATATATATTTAAAATAAGTATTTTGGTAATAATTATATATATATATATATTTAATGAAAATAATTTTATTTATTTTCTTGTAAAAATCTCATTTTCTAAAGAAAAATGTATAAAATTCCATCGAGACCGAATGCTCCTTGCGGAGGTCTGTATCTCGCTCTACTAAACCAGAGGATATGCGATAATCCGCACCATCCCGAACGGGATTCCCCAAAAAGGGTTGTAGAAGCTCAATTGCATGGAAAGTTAAATACACTTTTTAAATAAAACGGTTTTATAAGTTAAAGGGATTTATTTGCAAAGTCGTATTTCCCGTATTCTATTATCCCAAGGTTCATCGTGCTTGATATATATGTATTGTTGTGGGGAGGTAGGTCATTACCTCGTGGACTATCTAAAGGTATAGCAAGGAATTATGATAATTTATGTCGAAACTAAACTATATGGTATTTTTCTGAAAAAGTACGATAAAAGTTACAAAAATGATTATTTTGATATGAAAGTTGTTTTGTTAAGTTTGTTAATGTTTATTAATCAACATATGAGAATATGATTTTATCTTATTAAAGAAAAGTGTAATTTTTAAAGAAAACCGAATCGGGAGTCGGATTAACTCCGCTTCCATCGGGTTTTAGAAATGAATCTTTTTAAAATATTAGGAGAGAGGGGAAGAAGGGACTTACTGGCTTGGGGTCAAGAGGGGAGAGAGGGGGTCCTAAAGAAAACTTCGGAGCGTTTTTTCGTTACCGGAATCTCCTCGAAAGTTCGTCGGAGCTTCGCCCTTCACTAACTCCACTTGTACACTAAGGACTTGAGAATTTTGTATAGTTTTTGTATAGAATTTTCAGTGTGAAGGGATACAAAATGGAGTGGGTATTTATAGGACAATTTAGGGTTTAGGGGGAATAAATAATGCATTAAAATTTTGCATTAAAATAGAATTTAAAGGGGTTTTTAATTCTCTGGAAAATGCAGGGAAAACAAACAGATAGGGGTTAAAGAGGGGAGTCCAAGGGTCTAGGGTTTACAAAAACAATGGGGTTTGGGCTAGGGAAAACCGGCGACACCGGTCTGGGAGGGATTCTCTCCGGTCGGATCCAAGGGGATAGGCTCGGATCGGGGCTACGAGTCCACGACGATTCAACTAGCATATTTAACATGTTTGATTATTCTGTAACTTACCCTATTACGTGTAGTGCATGTGTAGACTCTTGGGTTTCTAAAAGGTTAAAAGAACTTAAAATAAAAAGATAATGTGGATGATAGGATTTAAACACTGGTGCTATGGTTGGGCAGTGCAAGGTCTTTTCCAATGAGCTACAAGCTCTTTCTTGCTGTTTAAAAGCAAATCAAACTTATAACTTGTGCTCGGGATTAGGTGTCCCTTCTGTATTTTGAAAAAAATTCGTACAGAAAGTTAAGGTTGTTACAGGGACGCCCACATGGAAAGCACGTGAGGCGCTGGCCCTCTGTTTTGAAACTAAGATCAACTTAGTAACATCATAAGGATCATTTCTATTTAAGATCCAACAACAGAGCATTTGGGATCAGATCCATTTGGGCGCGGATCAATCCCACCGGGCTGCCAGAAAACTTTTCAGTGAGACTTAGCCAATTTGGGCTTAGTCTACTCAGATTTTTTTTGTTCAAAAGTGCTAAGCACTTATTTGGGCTTTGTTTGTTCGTCCCCCCCTTTCTGTAAAAGTGCTGATCGCTTGTTTAAAAATATGGTGCTCACATGGGTATCATGTGAAGCCTTCAGTTATGGGCACTGCCCAATCAGTGCTAAGTACTAAGTCATTTTGATGGAATATATATAGTGATAATCACTTTTATATTGCGTCCACGTGAGGAACACGTGCGGCGCTACCCCATTTATTTTGTTGAGCACACACATGTGTTTCACGTGAGGCGCTAGGCGCTGCCCAATCAATGCTAAGCACTCAGTCATTTTGGCTGCACATGAAATACTAAGCACTTTACTCAGCGCTTACGTGTGTTTTACGTGAGGCGCTGGCCCTCTGTTTTGGGCGCCCGTGTGTTTTCACGTGAGGCGCTGGGCGTTGTTGGGGGTGCTGTTCAGTCGAAAATATAGCGCATTTAATATGACATTTTCCTTATTATTTTTAAATAATAAAAGGTGTTTATTATAAATATAAAACATATTTGGGGTTTATCTGCAAAATACTATTTACCATATGTTTATATATTATAATTAACATTATGAAAGAAAATGTATGCATATAATATTTATATAATATTTAGATAATTTAAATATGCATATCATATCAAATATCCTTAATCAATATTCTTAAAATATAATATCATATAAAATGGTTAGGATAATATCTCAAAAATACCAAATATTACTAATATTATTTATTGAGGTATTGTCCAGAAATTACATCATGACTGGAATCAAAGAAATCCGAGATATCGAGATCAAATCTGCCGAAATATTGAAGTAAATCATGAAATCAATTCTGACAGAGACTTAGAGAAGATTTCCAAAATCCAGATATTCAAAAGATCACCACATGTCAACAAGTTGAAGCTCCAGAAATTTGCATCCAAGACCCCACTAGAGTGTCGCCCAACCGTGGCCAAACCCTACAATATGCGGAGGATCCGCGGCTAAATGGGGGAGTTGGGATGTGGGATTTTCTGTGTAAGATCGCCTCAACAAAACCTAATTTATGGAATCTAGGGATTGCAACTTCTGTGACTATAAATAGAACCCAGAGCCCCTCTTGGAAGTTCATCAAACCGAAGAGATCATGAAATTCAAGTTGACTCACGCATCTAGGTTGATCAATCGGCTGTTCATTTACATCCTTCAAGATAGATCGAGAAGTAAACTAGGGTTTTGTATTCCACTTTCTAAAGGAACAAAAAGTGTAATTGATCAAGTTGATTAATAAAGGTAGTTGTTTTATTCTTATTGCATTTATTTTTTTTATTTAGATCATGATCTTTATCCGTTCATCTATCTCCATCATGCGCGAATAATTCACCGCTTCATTGGGTTCGTAGGATTATGGTAGATCAATAGAAGATGAAGAATTTCGTAACTCCTTTTAAGTCTTATGAAATTTATAAACTTTAGCAAAAGCATCGTTAACATCCTTATCGGGCGCGCTATCAATTTATTGATAGTATTGACCGCAATTTGAGATTAGATTAACAATTGTTTTGTTAAAGGCTAGACATGAATAGAGATCAATGAAAGGACAAGGGTCAATAGTATGGAAACACTAGTTTCTTCCAAGAACCATAATCCTCATTCATCACTATCAATCTAGTTTTAAATCTATCAATAGATAAAAGGAGTCATCTTTATTAGTCATCCATTACTACTAAATCCGAACGAACCCCACAAGCCTTCTTCTGATATAAAATCTACATCTTTATTTAAACTAGATCTATTTTCTACATTCGTTTTTTGACTTAGATCTAGAAACTATTCACCACTATTCTCTATTCTCCTTACTCTTTTTTAATCAACACGTCTAAAGCAAGATTAACAGTTCTACATATCCCTGAAGATGACCCGTACTTATCTCGGCTAGCTACACGCGACACCATTATTGATTGCGGTTACTACACACTCTAAAATAGAGATCAATCAAATGGCACTGTTGCCGGGGATACGTGCGTAATATTTTTTTTCTTACTATTCATGTTGAATTCTTATTCGATCAATATCATAAATAAAACAAAACAGCAAATTGTGTATTTAACGATTAGTGTGCGATTTTTGCGAGGGAATCTGAAGACAATAGAACGACAAAACAGAGATTCAGAGATCTTCAGAGAGGACCATAGGAGCAAAGGATTCCACGGTGAAAATTTTTTCAAGCGAACCCTCCTTCCTGCGGCGCTTCCACGGCCAAAGCACCTTAATTGCGGCGGAACCACGGTGGAATTGGGGAATAGTGCTTCCAAAATTCTCTGGTAACTTCCTCTATACTTTCTCTTTCCTCTGAAAAATTCAATAATATATTTTTCTGCAGGATTCTTTGCAAAATATCGCCGCTTAAAAAAATCTTTTTGCGTGTTTTTTAATTGGTTTGTGCTTATTTTAATACAGACATTAAAGGGAAAAGACCAAATTAAGATTAGGTGGGGATTTCATCACCCTTCCTAAGCCCCACAAATCACAAAACAAGCATCCGCATCACCCTAAATTAATTGAAAAATATCTAGACCAAGACTCTAAGGACCGTTGCGCTCATTAAGGACAGAGGAAGGTCATGGGTAATCTATCGCTTATCCGCATTACTTTTGTGGTGTCTAGGCAAGTGTTTCTAAGGCAAGTGGTTACTTAATTAGACCCGCTATTTTCAATGATTCGTATAGCGGATACCTCCCACTTACCCGGCACTTACCTGGCCACACGAGTAATAAAGAGGTGGTAGAGAATTGATCCTGTGGCTTGTCCTTTGGAAGTCTAGGAGCGGTCTAGAAACTTGACCTAGCTGACCTTAGTTTTAGGGTTGATTGTGCATTTTTGTGTGATTTGTCTCACGTCCGACACTTTTCAAAACAAACCAATTTTAAATCACACACGCGCTGCCACTTGCGCTAAACCCGCTTAGTGCATGCTTGGCTGGACACGGGATTCTAGTGCCCTTCTTATCCGCGTTTCTGCTATCGACTCCGAAGTCGGTACTTCTTCATATTCTTTTTCCCCTCCACCCACCACATCGACCGAGACGGTTCTCCATCAGATTATAACACCACCCTGCCACCACCCGTCGGTGCGCAGAATCCACCGCGCATCTCTCTCCAAGAAAGATGTTATCCTATACGCGGTCCCCTTCCTACCTGTCTATCCGTTCCACCGGCCAATGGGGATAATTTTGAAATTAAACCCCACTTCATCAACCTATTGCCCAAATTTCACGGGCTTGAGTCTGAAGACGCATACGTTTTTATCACCAAATTCGAAAACGTATGCGCAATGATGGGTACGTCACAACTTTCAGTGGATGCTATGAGATTACGTCTTCTCCCTTTCACTCTGTGCGATTTAGCAGAAAAATGGCTTTATAATACTGTCGCACACTCTATTACCAATTGGGATGAATTCTCTATAGCATTCCTTAAGAAATTTTACCCCAATCATAAGACCGCCCGTGTTCAGAGCAAAATCAACCAGTTTACCCAGCTTCCCAATGAACCATTTTGGAAATGCTTTGAACGGTTTAAAGATCTGCCTGTCCAATGTCCTCATCACGGAATAAATGGATGGGATCTATGCCGAATTATATATGAGGGCATTACTCCAGCAACAAAGCAGATGCTTGAAACCATATGTCAATACCATTTCTTGTCCAAAGACGATGGTGAAGCTTGAAAATTTCTGGAAGATCTCGCTGAACACACTTTGCAGTGGGAAAGCGTTAGACTATCATCTATGGGAGGTATCCATCAGCTCGATGTTTCCATCGCAGTAAAAGCCGAAATGGCAGCAATGCAAAAGAAACTCGACGCTATGGAGAACAAATTCTCATCAATCTCCCTAAACCAGCTTACGCTTCCCAAAACTATGTGTGGTTGTTGTTCCGATCCGTCACATCTGACGGAAGAATATCCTTTGAATGCATCGTTTCAAGATCAAGAACACACTAATACTACTTTTCAGCAGTGACCTAGAAACGATCCTTATTCTTCCACGTACAATCAGGGATGGAGGAATCATCCTAATTTTGCTTGGAACCAAACCCAAACCCAAAATCAAAACCAGTTCCAAAGCAATTACTCCTCCACAGCAGCAGCAACAACACCCACAGAGTCAGCACCCCTTTCAATCGCAACCTTTTCAAAATACGGCCAACAATTCTACACCTTATAATAATTCTTTCCAAACGGCCAGTAATGAAAACTCATCTGCACTCGAACAAAGCGTGGGTATGTTTATTAAACATTTAATGCAATCTACGGATGATATAAAGTCTTCTATCCGAGTATTAACACAGACCACCACCTCCCACGGTGAAAGTATAAAATCGATAGATACACAACTTGCATAATTAAATGCCACGATGAGTGCGAGAGAAAAAGAGAAACTTCCATCTCAACTCCTACCGAATCCTGGCCACTCACAAAGTCATAATGTGAGTGTCGTTACCACGTTGAGATCGAGAAGAATGTTGAACAATCAAGTGGGTGAACAGATTGATAATGAGGAATCAATTGAATCCCCGGCTTCCACTTCTTGCCCTATTTCGTCTAGTATCTCACCTTCTTCCGAGCCTATTCTCCGTTTCCCACTAGGCTCGAACACTCCGTACACTTCCTCGAATCACTCCGTACACTTCCTCGAATCTACCTCAAACAATCCCCACTCCAATTCTGGGATCGATTCCATCTCTCACAAACTTCTCCACAAATGTTGGACCCAAAACTTATTGATAAAGCTCCGTTTCCAAACAGGTTGAGGGCCAACAAACCTAACGCACAAATGGAGAAGATGCGGAAATTTTTAAGAAAGTTAACATAAATATTTCTCTCCTAGATGCTATTCAACAAGTTCCGTCTTATGCAAAAATCCTTAAGGACTTGTGCACTATGAAGAGAAAAACTCAACTGTCGAAAAATGTATTCATGACAAGTAACGTGAGCACAGCTTTTACCCAGCAATTGCCTAAGAAACGTAAGGATCCCGGTTGTTCTACAATATCTATAACTATTGGGGGAAAAGCATCAATCGTGCTCTACTTGACCTCGGCGCTAGTATTAACTTGCTTCCATATTCCGTCTATGAGCAGCTAGGTATAGGAGAGTTGAAACCTGCCCACTGCACTCTCCAGATGACAAACCGATCTATCGCCCAACTTAGGGATGAGCTAGAGGATGTGTTAATCAAAGTCAGGGAATTCATATTCCCTGTGGATTTTATTGTTTTAGATACACAGCCTGTGGCAAACCCACGTAATCAAATCCCGGTGATACTCGGTCGACCTTTCCTAGCAACTTTCAATGCTGTCATTAATTGTCGTAACGGTTCTATAAACTTATCCTTCGGGAAGATGACAATTGAGCTTAATATTTACAAGCTAGGAAGTCAACCATCTGAACCTTCTGCTCATTTAATCGATGTCTGTTCTATCAACGAAATAGCTTCTGACAGCTGCGAAGCTGAAGTACTTTTCTATGATGATCTCGACAACACCAGTGCGACATTATTTGATCTGGAAAATTATTATAGTGAGGATACCTTAGATGAGTCCAGACCCGAGTTTGAATCCTTTAACTCGTCGCAAAAGTCAGTAGCGCTTTCCGAGTCAATATCCTACGCAAGTTATGAACCTCTTAGGGAGTCTGAGTATCATTCCCTTACCCCGCCTTCTATCGTCTCTCCGCCGACACTAGATCTCAAACCGCTATCTTCTCATCTTAAATATGCATATTTAGGTGAGAATGGGTCTTTTCCCGTGATCATATCCTCTTCTCTAGCTTTAGAGCAAGAGAACGCACTTTTGGTGGTATTGAGATCAAATCGGCAAGCATTTGGTTGGACAATGGCTGACATCAAAGGGATTAGTCCCTTGATTGTTGAACATTATATATATTTGATGGATGAAACCAAACCAACCCGAGACCCACAAAGACGGTTGAATCCCGTCATGAATAGGCGTTAAAGAAAGTAATCGTCAAGTGCCTAGATGGTGGTATAATTTACCCAATATCTGATAGCCAATGGGTAAGTCCTATTCATGTGGTCCCTAAAAAGTCTGGCATCACGGTCATAACTAATGAGGCTAATGAGCTGATCCAAACACGCACCCAAACTGGGTGGCGCGTATGTATTGATTACAGAAAACTCAATGCCGCAACGAGGAAAGATCACTTCCCTCTACCTTTCATTGACCAGATGTTAGAATGATTAGCTGGACATGAATACTATTGTTTCTTGGACGGATACTCCGGCTAAAACCAGATCCCCATCACCGAAAAGGATCAAGTTAAAACAACATTTACTTGTCCTTTCGGTACTTTTTCTTATAGACGCAAGCCCTTTGGGTTATGCAACGCTCCCGCTACATTTCAACGGTGTATGATGGAGATATTCTCAGACATGGTCGAGAATTTTCTGGAGATATTTATGGACGATTTCTCCATATTTGGGGACTCATTTGAGGAATGCCTACGTCATCTTGACGCGGTTCTTACCCGCTGTAAGGATAAGAACTTAACTTTGAATTGGGAAAAATGTCATTTCATGGTCCAAGAGAGTATCGTCCTTGGACATATTATTTCATGAAAAGGTATTGAGGTAGACAGAGCTAAAATTGATGTCATCCACAACCTTCCTCATCCCAAATGCGTCAAAGATATACAATATTTCCTTGGTCATGCAGGATTTTATAAGAGATTCATTAAGGACTTTAGCAAAATTGCTAGACCCTTAACTCTTCTCTTGGCCAAGAATACAACATTTCACTTCGATTTAGATTGCGAGGCTGCTTTTGAATCGCTTAAAAGATCTCTCACTACAACCCCTTTCTATCATCTCCGGATTGGAACCACCCGTTCAAACTTATGTGTGATGCATCAGATTTTGCTATTGGTGCGGTCTTAGGACAGCACATTGATAAAATTCCACATGTAATTTACTATGCAAGTAGGACCTTGAATGATGCCCACATTAATTACACAACTACGGAGAAAGAACTCTTGGCAGTTGTATTTGCATTAGAAAAATTCAGGCCCTACTTGATTGGCTCGGCAATAGTGGTTTACACCGATCAATCCGCTCTACGACACCTTTTATCGAAGAAGGATGCTAAGGCCAGGCTAATACATTGGATCCTGTTGTTATAAGAATTTGATCTTGTCATATGAGACAAGAGTGGATGTGAAAACGTTGTAACCGACCATCTTTCACGCATCAATTCTTCACTAATGTTGATCGTGCCAATAAATGACTCCTTCCCTGACGAACAGCTCTTGACCGTATCCTGTGAACCTTGGTTCGTGGATATTGTGAATTATCTAGCGACGGGACTTATTCCTAGCGATTGGTCGAAACAAGACAATCTTCGATTTCTATCCCAAGTAAAACACTTTTACTGGGATAAACCTTATTTGTTTAAGTATTGTTCCGATCAAATCATTCGTAGATGTGTCCCTAACGATGAATTCAAGAGTGTATTGTCTTTTTGTCATGATCAGGCATGTGGCGATCACTTTGGTCCACGTAAAACGGTGAAGAAAGTTTTGCAATGTGGTTTTTATTGGCCAACATTATTTAAAGACGCATATGATCAATGCAAAACTTGTCCACGGTGTCAACACATGGTTCGGATTTCACGAAGAAATGAGATGCCGCTCCAAGCTATCTTGGCTGTGGAGATATTCGATGTTTAGGTATTGATTTTATGGGCCCTTTTCCCAACTCTTTTGGGAATTTATATATCTTGTTAGCGGTTGATTATGTCTCAAAATGGATGGAAGAAATACCGTGTCTCACTAATGACAACAAGTTTGTTATTAAGTTCCTTAAAGAAAATATCTTTTCGCGATTCGGGCACTCTCGTTCTATAATTAGCGACAACGGGACGCATTTCTGCAATCGGTCTTTCGAGAATTTGATGCGGAAATATTCAATCAACCACAAACTTTCTACGCCCTATCATCCCCAAACGAGCGGGCAGGCTGAGATTTCCAATAGGCAGATCAAACAAATTTTAGAGAAGACGGTTTCTAAGAACCGTAAAGATTGGTCAACCAAATTGATGGATACTCTTTGGGCATTTTGTACCGCTTATAAGACCGATCTTGGTATGTCTCCATACCGCCTAGTGTTTGGAAAGGCATGCCACCTTCCTGTTGATATCGAACATAAAGCAATGTGGGCTATTAAAGAGCTTAACTTCGATTTTGATCAAACCGGCAGCTATTGGAAACTGCAATTAAATAAGCTAAACGAACTCCGTGATGAAGCCTACGATAATGCGGTTATAGTAAAGAACCGGACTAAAGTGTTCCACGATAAAAACCTTTTTAGAAAAACCTTCACACCGGGACAACAAGTCATTCTTTACGATTCCCGTCTTCATCTTTATCCGAGCAAGATAAAATCTATTTAGAAGGGACCTTTTGTGGTGCGGTATGTATATCCGCACGGGGTAGTAGAAGTTGAAAATATTAAAAACGATTCAATTTTTAAAGTAAATGGGTATAGATTGAAACCGTATTTTTCTGTTAATCCAACGGATGAGCTCCTGTTTTTACAGGAGCCGCTCTATTATAACTAAATTTCCTCCGCCTCACATCCATGTCTCGGTAACATTGTCTCATCTTAAGAATGGAGGTGAGTGAAAAAGGACTTAACTGAATATCCGTGCGTGCCAAAGTACAAGTTTGGGGGTAGTTTTCATTTAACTATTATTTTACCCCTATCATTTTCTCTCCCCAAGTCTACAAGTCTATGCGCTCAAAGAACAACATCAGTGAGGACACTACTGAAAACAGGTTTGGGGAAGCTTTGTATTCAATGAATTATCTTTTAGCACTAGGCACTATACAAAATTTTCTTTTGATAATAAAATATTAGAAAGTGAAAAATTACATATGAATGATAGGAATAGTTTGAGAAAAGAAAGAAAGTTAGATATTTTCTTAAACGAAGCTAGTAATAAGTAGTTATGAGTCGTTGTCCCAAGGGTTGGTAAGATGAAGGAAATTACTAATCTGAGGATAAAAATAAATCTGAAAAATAGTCCCTATTCTTGAGGCCAAACATTTGAACGTCGATACCCTACTATACGCATTGTCACACATTTCGAAACTTAGGATAGTAGAGAATACCTTGAAATGCTCTTGTTTAAAAGCCTTGGTATGAAGTAAAATAAAAAAATGGTGAAGAAAAAAAATGAAAACTGGTTTTGTAATTACCAAGGCAGTATAAAAAAAATATAGCGAGGGTGCTTTATCACCTAGTGCCTTAGACCAATTGGTTTGGGAGCCTCTGCTAAGCCTTAAGTGTTGCAAGACGAGGAATTACGCCTTAATAACGCGAGCACATTTTGTAATCGGTCGGTTAGTACCTCAAGAAATATTAACGGTCGCATGAAGAATGTGTGAGCAATTCCATCTAAAATATTCACCGTCTATAAAGTACTAAGGAAGATGGACAAGAGTATGATAGCTTGAATTGAAATCTCTAAGTGTAGGGATGTCTTTTACACACACGTAGGGGTATATGATCAATATTTAGAAGAAAGATAGAGAGGATGACTAAAGGCGATGTTTTATTGAAGGATAATGTGATTTCTAACATTTTTTCACGACCATTAAGATAGGGCTCATAGCAACTGAAGCTAGTGTGGTTGGAAACTCTTCTTTTCAAGTTCTTTCTTTTATAGTTCCTATCTTTATATATAACTTTCACCGTCTTTTTTTTATTATAGGATTTTGTTGGTGTAATCCGCTGAAAACCCTTAGGAGACAACACTCCTCCTACTAGGGACACCTAGAGCTTTAACGGCTTGTTACACATGCTCAGTGCAATCGTGTTACCTACGAAAGTGTGTCACTTAGGTTTTTCTTTTTCTTTTTCTCCTTCTCTTGAATAACTAGTTTGCTTGGGACGATCAAAGTTAAGTTTGGGGGTATTTGTTCAGTCGAAAATACCGCGCATTCAATATGACATTTTCCTTACTATTTTTAAATAATAAAAGGTGTTTATTATAAATATAAAACATATTTGGGGTTTATCTGCAAAATAATGTTTATATATTATAATTAACATTATGAAGGAAAATATATGCATATAATATTTTGATAATTTAAATATGCATATCATATCAAATATCCTTAATCAATATTCTTAAAATATAATATCATATAAAATGGTTAGCATAATATCTCAAAAATACCAAATATTTCTAACATTATTTATTGAGATATTGTGCAGAAATTACGTCAGGACTGGAATCAAAGAAATCCGAGATATCGAGATCAAATCTGCCAAAATATTGAAGTAAATCATGAAATCAATTCTGGCAGAGACTTAGAGAAGATTTCCAAAATCTAGATATTCAAAATATCACCACATGTTAACAAGTTGAAGCTCCAGAAATTTTCATCCAAGACCCCACCAGAGTGCTGCCTAACCGCGGCCAAACCCTACAATATGCGGCGGATTCGCGGCTAAATAGGGGAGTTGGGATGTGGGATTTTCTGTGTAAGATCGCCTCAACAAAGCCTAATTTATGGAATCTAGGGATTGCAACTTCTATGACTATAAATAGAACCCAGAGCCCCTAATGGAAGTTCATCAAACCGAAGAGATCACAAAATTCAAATTGACTCACGCATCCAGGTTGATCAATCGGCTGTTTATTTACCTCCTTCAAGATAGATCGAGAAGCAAACTAGGGTTTTGTATTCCACTTTCTAAAGGAACAAAAAGTGTAATTGATCAAGTCGATTAATAAAAGTAGTTGTTTTATTCTTATTGCATTTATTTTCTTTATTTACATCATGATCTCTATCCGTTCTTCTATCTCCATCATGCGTGAATAATTCACCGCTTAATAGGGTTCGTAGGATTAGGGTAGATCAATGGAAGATGAATTTCTTAACTTCTTTTAAGTCCTATGAAGTTTATAAAGTTAAGCAAAAGAATCGTTAACATCCTTATCGGGCGCGCTATCAATTTATTGATAGTTTTGACCGCGATTTGAGATTAGATTAACAATTGTTTTGTTAAAGGCTATACATGAATAGAGATTAATGAAAGGACAAGCGTCAATAGTGTGGAAACACTAGTTTCTTCCAAGAACCATAATCCTCATTCATCACTATCAATCTAGTTTTAAATCTATCAATAGATAAAATGAGCCATCTTTATTAGTCATCCATTACTACTAAATCCGAACGAACCCTACAAACCCTCTTCTGATATAAAATCTACATCTTTATTTAGACTAGATCTATTTTCTACATCTGTATTTTGACGTAGATTTAGAAACTATTCTCCACTATTCTTTATTCTTCTATTCTTCCTCTTTTTCAACACGTCTAAAGTAAAATTGAAAGATTCAACGTTTCCCTGAAGACGACCCGTACTCATCTCGGCTAGCTACACGCGACACCGTTATTGATTGTGGTTACTATACAAACACTTCTTTAAAATGGATCAATCAGGTGCCCACATGGGAAGCACGTGATGCGCTGATTCCTTTTCTTGTTTCGAGATTGAATCTCTGTTAATGGCATTTTGACCATTAATGATTACCAAGATCTTTATTTCGAAGATCTGGGATTAGGTTTTCTTTAAGAACAAAGTTCTTATGTTTTTTTTGTTTTATAAGAACTAAGTTTCTTTTAGGGTTAAACGCTATTTTCAAAGGAATTAAATTCCCATAAGATAGATTTTTTTCCTTTTTCTTTCTTTTTAAACCTAGTTCTTTTTTTTTTAATTTTTGATTCTCAAGAACAAGATCTTCCCGATGAGAATTAAATTCTCAACTTGTAAGAGACTTGCCTTGTGGATATCATATCTAGAGAAAGAACTAAGTTATTGAGAAGGGTTAAACCCTTAGATATGCTATGATAGATAAAGGAGATGTTTTGATCTCTGTGGGTTTTTACCTAGGGTTTGAGAGGAGGAAGATCTTCTTCTCTATTGAGAATTAAACTCTCTGTTGTTTTTGAGAGCTTTATGTATTTTTTTTGCAAAAGCTTATGGGGAGTTCCCTCTATATGTCTCCATGTCTTTATGAGACTTGAAGTCTCGGATCCTTTATATAGTAGAAGCAAATTGTTAATTAGTTTTGTGAAAATCTCTCATTGAGAGATTTCAATTAATTTAATTGGTCTCAAGATTGATCAGAGGATTTTATCCACCGTTGGATCTTTGATCCATTGATTTTTGTTTCATAGAATATGTTTTCTTATTTTTAATAAGATTGGGAAAATATTTTTCCATACACAGAATTTTATTCTGTCAAACGGTGAATTTTAATCACCATTGTATTTTTAATCCAAGGGCTCTCTGTTTTACAGAGAGCAATCTTTCTTTATTTAGAAAGATTGGGGAAATATATTCCCAAAATAGAATTCAATTCTATTATTGGATTTTTGATCCAACCGAGAGTAATTTTCTCACTTAGAAAGATTTGGGAGATATTTTCTCCTAATAGAATTTAATTCTATTATTTGATGATTTATCATCACCATTGGATTTTTGATCCAACGGTTTTGTTTAACAGAAAGTATCCCAGTTTTTAGCTACTTGATTTTACTAGGGCGCCGGCGCTCCCATGTTGTGCACGTGGGCACCACTTAAGAATTTAATTCTTATATATGATGGGCGCTCCTGTGCTTTACACATTGGCGTCCACGTGAGTTTCACGTGCGACGCCACCATAGGATTTAATTCTAAAGGATTGGTGCTGGCACTGGCACCCTCATGGGGGCACGTGAGGAGCTGTCTCATTAAACTTTAACAGAGCCTAGCTCTTTTTATTTTATTTAAATATTTCGGGAACAGTCACGAATTTTCAAAGGACCACATCATTGGTAGAGCTTTTTGGTTGATGGGGATTTCAGGCATAGTTTTGCCGATGGGGTCTGAGAGAGATATGAATTGTTTATGCCCGTAGATTGTATATGGCTGGTTATATGATCGTAGGGCTAAACATATTAGTTTAGGGACATTTCGGTTCAACAATAGTTTAGGGATGTTTCGGTCTATGCGAACATAGCATGGGGTCATATTGGTTATGCCCGTGGATTGTATACGGTGATCAATATAGAGATCCACCGTAGGACGGTGCCAGTTTAGGGACATAGCGGTCTATTATTATCATGCAGGAGATGTCATATTAATTTAGGGATATTTCGGTCCAACATTCTCGTGTTTAAGACGAAATGATAGTTTAAAGAGGTAGTGGTCCATAATTATCATGTACGGGATGACATATTACTTTAAGGACATTTCGGTCCAACATTCCTATTTTCGGAACGAAATGATAGTTTAAGGACATTTCGGTTCTATACCAGTTTAAGGACGTAGTGGTCCGATGCCAGTTTAAGGATGCAGTGGTCCAATATTTCATAATGGGGAGCATACGACTTTCAGAGTTTTTGACTCAAGAAGATAGAAAGCAGACACAAGCGTCGTTATCTATCATGGACCTAAGTCGCGACACTTCAAGCGTAGTATTTTTTGAGGAATCGACCGTTTATTGGTCAAAATGGCCTTTCTCCTTGCATATCCATGAGCAGGTAAGCTCCACCTTGGTAGACCTTATCTATGATGTATGGGCCTTCATAAACTGGCTCGAACTTTCCCCGTTTTGCACGATTCGAAATCATTGGTCTTTTGACAACCAGCACGAATTTACCTTGGCGGAATGTTCTCGGCCTGGTTAGTCTTTCATGTGATCGCGTCATCCTTGCCTTTTAAGCTTCCAGATTTTGTTGTGCTATAATGCGGGTTTCATAGAGAGCATCGAGCTCCTGGAGCCTAAGATGAGCATTTTCTTCATCCGTTAGCTCGTATTGAACTGCTACTCGTAATGAGGGGAGTTCTATCTCCGGTGGGAGAACTGCTTCAGTGCCAAACACCAAAACATATGGTGTTGTATTTGTGGCCGTCTTGAACGTTGTTCGGTACGCCCAAAGAGTTTCATACAGTCTCTCGTGCCAATCCTTCTTGTTCCTGAACACCTTTTTCTTTATAATCTTGGTTAAGGTCATGTTGAATTCTTCAACTAGACCATTGGCCCGAGAATTATAGATCGATGAGTATCTCAAGTCTATCTTGTGTTACTGTGCGAAGCGACTTACTTTGTGGCTTCTATAGGCTGGTCCATTATCCGAGATTATCCGTTGCGGAGTTCCGAACCGGTAGATGATATGAATTTTGAAAAAGTGGAGGATATTCTCTGTCTTCGCCTCCTTTAGCGGTACTGCTTCTGCCTACTTAGAGAAGTAATCAGTTGTTGCTAGTATAAACCGATGTCCTTTGGATGATGCTAGTTCAATAGGGTCGATTATATCTGTTCCCCACATCTCGAACGGCCAACTAGCTACCGTCAGATGCAGCGGATTTGGATGTTGATGTATGAAGTCCTCGTATATTTGGCACGAGTGACACTGCTTCGCATATTCGAAGCAGTTCTGAATCATAGTGGGCCAATAATAGCCCATCCTTTTCATCTTCAGATTCATTTTCGGATCTTCTTGATGGGAGCCGCAAAGTCTGTCATGTACTTCTTGGACGACTTTCTTTGCTTCCTTAAGCCCTGGGCATCTTAGCCATACGAAGTCGAAAGATCTCTTGTATAAAGTATCGTTGACGAAAGCGAATAACAGAGCTCGTTTCATGAGTTGGTGTCTAGATGACGCATTTTCGGGTGTTCGTTGGGCTTTAAAATAGCTTATAAAGGCTTCTCTCCAGTCCTCGACCTCTTCTTCGTTTTTTATTTGGAGAACTTCTCGTTCGGTTATTTCTTTTTCTTCAGATGGTTATATCAAGGCTTCCGAAGGTATATCTGCTAGCGTCAGGATCCTGCGATTTTGGACAATGATCTTTACGTCATCGAGATCTTCATCGGCCAATTTTTTAACCAACTTGGCTAACGCATCCGCCTTGCTATTTTCCACCCGCGATACGCTTTTCAGGGTATAGAAAGGGATTTGGATTAACAGCCGCTGCACTCTTTTGCCATACATTATTAGTTCTGGCTTGCATGTCATGTAGTCACCATTTACTTGACTGGCAATTAGCTGAGAATCTTCATATATTAAGAGATCCTTGATCCCTATGTCGATAGCGATCTCAAGACCGGCTATCAAAACTTCGTATTCAGCTTCGTTATTAGTTTTGGGTTCTGTCAAGGAGAGGGTGTAATGCAATATTTCTCCTTGCGGAGTTACGAAAATAAGACCTACCCCAGCTTTGATTATGAGAGTGTTCTTCTTTCGCCGCTTCATGGATGATGCTCCATGGAAGTAGAGTTCTCATCGAGACTCATTTTCTTTTTTCTCCTCTTCGACTGTGTCAAACGCATGTTCATCTGGTAACTCGTAGTTTAGGGGAGAATTGGCTGGTATCGGATATTCCGCAAGAAAGTCGGCGATGACTTGTCCTTTCACCGCTTTGAGGGTTCGATATGTTATCGAGAATTCCATCGGCAGGAGGGCCCATTTAGCAGGCTTTCCCATTAGTATGGCTTTTGACACCAGATACTTAAGAGGATCCACCTTTGATATGAGATGGATCTCATGCGCCAAGGCGTAATATCTGAGCTTCGTTATTGCGAATATCAGCATCAAGCAGTGCTTTTCGATGGGGGGTAGTTGCTTTCTGCCCCCAAGAGAACTCGACTTAGAAACTAAAGAGCTCTTTCCTTTCCTTGGTCGTTCTCTTGTGTCCACAGCTCGCCTAGTGAACCTTCAAGGGCCGTTTTATATAGGATAAGGGGCTTTTTCTTAACGGGAGCGGCTAATACCGATGGATTTTACAGGTATTGTTTGATTTCATCCAATGCGTTTTAGCATTTCTGATCCCAGAATACTTTAAAATAGGGACGTAACAAAACCAGCCATGGTAACTACGGTAAAAAAAACATCCCTCCATAGTGTCATGCAGTAATCAAGCACAAAATAAAATTTCTATATCAAACCATGTTCAATAGCCACAATAAATAATAATATGAAACAATAGCGGAAACAATACGATCCGAAGAAATAAAGAAACATTATCTGATAGTTGTCCCTCATAGGCTCACAACGATAATTTCAACAAGTTCAAAACTAGAAAGAAACTAAAGCATAGCTAATAACTAGATCAGTGGCAAGCTCTTCACTAATCGGCAAACTTCTCTAAGTACTCACGATCCTCCTGTGCTAAGGTCGGTGGATCTAAGCCATATAAAACTCAGATGTCAGTGCGTCATAAATATCATAATAATATAATTATAATATGATATACCATACCATTTGCAAGAACGCGATGTCATGTATATAAATAACAAGCAACAACAATAACATGTGATGGGCGAGCAATATACGATGGGTCAATCATATCAGTGTATCCTATGGGTCCATATTGTTAAGTTATATATCCTATATGTATTTGAAACCAATTAATGAAATTCTCATTGTAACTCAACAGTGTATCCCGTCCATGCCCAGAAAAACGGTATAAATATATCCTGTCCACGCCCGGAATAACAGTACAAGTATATATATATATATATATATAATTTCGTCGACGCCCAGAAAAACGGTACAAGTATATCAATAATATCCCGTCCACGTCCGGGAAAACGGTACAAGAAAATAAATAATCACTGGAGTTACAATTTGGTTTCATTCTTGATTTCCCCTTCCCTCAGGTTTATGTTCATGTCAGGTATAGAAATAATAACTACCTAATGCCAACACAGGAGTAAGCAGGTACAAGATACGTCCATCAGGACAACATGTCAAGTCAATCAAGTCAAGACAGGATTATTGGCATTGGTAAATATTACGATAAATAGGTATTAGCACAATAACGATAACGATGACTATATAATATGGATATATGGAATCAGTCAGTGTATTAGCATGATCAGAAATAGTATAAAACACGTCAATAGTAATAAAAGAGTTTTTATCTTAAAATAATTATCACTCTTTATTTTTCTTTTAAAATAAAAAAGTGTTTTATAATGTATATTATACATAACTACCATATATGATAATAATGTGAAACTACACATTTCATATAACACTAATTGAGAATTTAACTGCAAGTCGTGTTACTTGATATATAACAGTATCAAGATAAGCGTTAACTGATATAATTGTATCAACTATTACGTGTCCATGGATTTAGTATAACCATATTTAAAATAGTATCTTATCACGATTATCATTAAATAATATTAATTAAATATCTTTATTATATTTTACTTATTAAATTTAAGTCTTAGATGTTAAATAGTTAACGACATAAAATTATAAACAAGATAATCGCATAAAATGATATAATAGTATTACAACAATATATGCAGGTATATAGTAATTATAGACAACACTACAAAATGAAACCTGATCTCGGCTAGGCTACTTGGATTCGGCCCAAGCTCTGGTATGAGTCTCCACTTGGGATCTAGGTTGCGACTGAGGGAGAAGACATCGGTGATGAAGACGATGTTCACAGAAATCGATGAAGCAAGGCGAAAGAGGTGCAAAGGTTTCTCGATTGATGGTGTTAGGTTGCTCCCAGTTTGGATAGGGGCTCAGGTATGGCGTTGCAGGCAAAGGAACCCGAGAAGATGACCACAGCGACGATGACTGATGGAGGTCCTTTTGGGGTCTCCGTCAAATGTTGTCTTCCGTCGATCTCCCGGTGGGTTTTGGAGGTGATTTCCTTTGCGTGTGGGTCTCAATGGGTTTGAGGAGATTAGTGATTTGAGGATTTTGCGCCGAATACCTGCAAAGAAGTTCCGGGGTGGTTTGGAACCACCGAGGACCCTCCGACGATCAAGTTAGTCTAGAGATCCGAGCAGAGTAACGGCTTAGTGGAGTAAAAAACGGCTTACCTCATCCCTTAGGGAGAGGGGTTTATATAGCGGCGGCGGCGGGCACGGGCAGGCGCGAGAATCACGCCGGCCGTTACGCTCCCGACGTCACGCCCGCGTGATAGGTGGATCTTCCCATTCATGGCAAGACAGGCTTATTAATGGGGATCGTAATGGCGTGGAACGTGGGATGTGGCCAACGGAGATCGTCAATATTGAGCATCATCATTAGCCCCCCACTCTTGTCCCGACCAGCTAGCGGGTCGGGTCAGGAGTGGACTGCTAGGCCTCCCGGGATAGGCTCCTTCCCAGGGTTTTTGTCGGGACGAGTCCTCGGGCCGTCAGTTGTCTTTTCTGTTAGCGAATTCGGGCGAGATCTTTGCATTTAAAGAAGGTGCGCCAGTTCGTGCACTTATCCACTGAAGCGACGGTCTACGCATCAAGCGTCGATTGGCTGACATGACGTATGCAGTCCTGCGGCGTCTGATGGGACGCGGCCCAACGCAGGGTCGACACGTGGAGCGATCGGAGCTGCTGGGCGCGAGGAGTCATTTTGGCGGGAGACGACGGGCGCCGTTGGATGAGGCCGCTCGCAGCAATAAATAGGGCTGGGGCCCGTCCCTGGGCCCCTGATCCTTCATTTCTCCTTTCTTTTAAGCCCCGGCTGCTCGGCGTTCTTCTTTTGGATACATGGTTCGTTCCTACTCTTTGGGTTGCTCGCGCCAGAGGGAGGCTAGTGGCGCGGCTAAGCCCCCGGCTGGCTCGTGCCCGATGCCGGATGCTCTGCCGGCGGTAAGGCCGTCTGCTTCGCCGACTGCTCCTGGTGGTTGTTCTGGCGGCGGCCACAGACACCCATAGTTGCCCGAGCCCCAGACGGGGGACAGAGGGGATAGCGAGGACGGCTCTCCTCCTAAGAGGAAAAGGGCAATTTCTCACGCGTTGTCGTCGAGGGTCCCTGAGGGGATTTCCATGCAGGAAGGCGGCGCTGTCTTCACGGTCCCGTCTGGGCTTTCCGTTGCCGCAAGCCTACTCGTCGGGATGGAGGAGTCGGCTGGGGAAAGCTTCCGCATGGCTCCCTGAGGGCCCAACTGGAGGCCATGGCCTAAGGGGCGGTCCAGGTACGAACTCCTCTACGCGCAGTTTCCTTGGTATTCCTTTCCTTGGGCTTGAGCGCCCCCCGGTTTCTCATCCGCTTTCCGTCAGATCCTTCAACACTGCACCCTTGCCACTCGTATGGAGGCTGAGGGGGCGTTTCACGCACCGGGGCCAGTTGAGGCGTTTCCCTCGGAGGTCGAGGTTTTGCGGCGTGACCTGCGCCTGGAGAAGGCCAGGGCCGACGTACTGGCAGCCCGTGCGGAGGCTGCGGAACTTGCCAACTCAGCGTATCGGGGTGTCCATCGTCGCCGGAGTGTGTCCCTCTGGGTCTCCGAGAGGAAGCTGGCAGATCTGGCCAAACGCTTCGCAGTCCTGGAGAAGGAGAGGGATGCCAGTAGGGGAGATGCTGAGGCGGTGCTTCTGAAGGCCCAGACCACTGAGGTTCGGACTAAGAGAGGTGTGGCCGACTACAAGGTGTCAGAGTAGTTTTACACCGAGCTTGGGGAGAATTCTGCTGTCGCGTGGAATAAGGCTCTGGACGCCGTGAAGAAGCAGCTTCCCGAGTTCGCCGATGGCGAGCTCCGTGCCCTGGTTCCGCTTCCGGTGGCGAGGCCTCCGGTGGAAGATGGCGAGGGGAGCGGGGCGCGCCCCTGGTGGGAAAATCTCCGGTGGTAAAGCCCCCGGCAGGTCGTGACGCCGGCGGTGAGGGGATCGGAGCAAACCTCCGGGCAGTTTGTAAGGCTGGGGAGCCCAGAATACCCTTTGTAACACCCGAGCCCAATACTACTATTTTCTGTTACTGGTTGAGCATTAGATATTACTCATTTCATTTAGCTTGCCTGGTTGACCCTTGCCGCGAAATTTTATCTGGCTAAGTCATTTCTGCAGATAACAAATTTTAGCACCTAAAATAAAATTAAAAATATCTATCTTGGCCTACTCGTCACCCCTAGCCGCGTGGTAGCGTTCGCGCGTTGAGTTCTCATCCCGTTCGGTGAAACGGGCGAGTTTGGACGACTACGCGCGCGTACAGGTGGCCGACTTGGGGGTATGCTTTTTAATCATAAAATATTTCATTTTAAAATTTGGAACCCGCTTAAAATCCTATTATTTGAATTTCGAATTTTTGGACCCAACCCGAACGCGGTTTGGAAATGTTTCATTTAGCACCAAAATCCTAAATTAATAATATAATCAAACCTTATATTATTTCGTTATATATTGAATCTTACTGTTAACTAAATAAAATTTTGGAAATCTATCAAATCTTCTTTTAATCTCTTTTAACCACTTAAATCCTTCAGCAGCCAGTCACGAGGGTTTTTAAACCCCGTGGGCCCCCTCCATTATTCCTATCTCTCCCTCTCTCTCTAATTTCCCTATCTCTCTCTCTCTCTCTCTAACTCTCTCTCTCTCTCCCCTATATATATTATCCCTTCCTGAAACTTTCCCAGAACGAACACGAGAACCCCATCGCAAACCCTAGCCCAGCCACCGTGCCCGTCGCTGCCGCAGCCCAACGCCGACGCCACCACCACCATCACCCTCGCCTCTTCGCCCTCGTCGCAGCCACTGCACCTTTTTCCCCCTCTTCCCTCTTTCCCGAGCGCCTGCACGCCTCCTGCACGCCACCTGCACACCGCCTGCACCTCGTCGGATCGCCGCCGGCGATCTCGATCCGCCCCCGGCCTTGCTAGCACCCCCTCGGTGAGCTTCTCATCCTCCATCTTCTCCTTTCTTCTTCTTCCTTCTCTGATTAAGGTTTCTTGATCTGGAATTTTTCCGCCGTCGCTGCAGGTACCCCACCGGAGCTCCATCGCCGTGGTCGGCGATCACCACCCGTCCCACAGATCCTCGTGAGCAGTCTCTTCTCCATCCTCCTTCCCTTCCTCTTTATTTTCTTTCTATTCTTGTTGCAATTCTTGATTGTCGTTGTTTTTGCATCTCGCCGGAATCCGGCCGTGCCGACGACTTGATCCGACGTTCCAGCGAGGTACCCCGGTCTGCGTGGTCCCATTGTTCGTTGTTTGGGTTCAATCCGTGAACCGTGCGTCCGTCGCAAGTTTCCCCGCCGACGTTACGTTTCGTTTTTCCCGGTTCACGACCCGTCGAGGCAAGTATCACTTGCTACATGCTATACTATACAATTATATATGTTTGACTCATTAAACCTGCAAAACTTAACTCGGTATAGTCATTTTCTCATTTGGTTGCAATATGATATATATCATTTTACAGTTAATTTGCCACTTTTAACCTAAGAACCAAGTTTTCCTGTTAATTACATTTTACCGTTTAATAGATTATAGCACTTTCATATGTAGTTCTATTACATTCGGATATTCGTATTCAAAGGCTTGATATAACTGTATTGCATCATCATTTAAACTGTTGCACCGCTAAGGGTGCTCAAAACCTGTTAATACAATAAAACGGCTGCACTGTATTAATGCACTATTGCGATTGAATGAACTGCTTATTGTTGTTTAATTTATTGCTTATTTCCTGCTGTTAATCCCCTGTTCGATTATATATCTGTTGTAAGCACACCCACGATATCGTTACATCTTGACTTGACTTTGTTACACATGATATATAATGATACACCTGACATGGTACCGTTTACTGTTGACTTGACCTGATGTACCATGACCTGACCGATTACCTGATCTCGTGCCTAATGCCAACAAACCCGACATGTGGCCCTCATGGACCATTCCTGTTGCCTATCCAGACGAACCTGCTGTTACCTGATCCTGTGTTGGCATTAGTTCTTGATTACTGAATACCTGACCTGACACATATAGCTTGGGGGTATGGGGAAATCAAAAGTGTAAACTAAAGTGTAACTTAAAAGGGTATTACTTGATCCGTAGTCCCGGGGGGTAACGGGACAGAGCCATTCGTGACTCTTACATTTCCTGATCCGTGGTCCCGGGGGGCAACGGGACAGAACCACTATTGGTTCCCATATTCCTGATCCGTGGTCCCGGGAGGTAACGGGACATATCCTTTGAGTTACATGGAGGATTACTCGAATTGATTTCAAAGACTTTAGAATAGAAAACCTGATAGAACAGTTTAGTTATCCACTGCACACTACCCTGCACTGCTTGTTTCATACTATTGCTTATTCATGTTTATTTCTGCATTGCCTATTACACTGTTTATATTATATTATTGGTTGACATGACGCGCTGACGTCTGGGTTTTGCATGGCCCAGATTCTTTACCACTGTCGCTGTCCGAGCAAGAGTACTTCAGCCAGCAGGCTGAGTTGTGAGTTCTGTAGTGGTTAGTTTTATTTCCTGCATTTTATTTCCAGATGTGAGCCCGCATTATGGGACATACTTTTCTATTATTGTATTGGATCATTTGCTTCCGCATTTATTTATCATTAACTCTTGTTATTCTGGATTGTGGACATGTGTTAGATAATTTTATCTTGTTCTTGATATCTCTACAGCCGTAATGTGACTGCGGATGGATACTTCCTACCCACAGGTAGCATGGTTGGCTATATCACGTGTCCAATCTTGCGTACTCTGGGAAGCGGGGCGTGACATGGTTCTTTTGGTATCAGAGCCATAGGTTAGTTGGGTTGATTCTTTTGTAGTTGGGTATTGTACCCAATACACGAATCAGAATACCCGTGTTTAGGAAACATGTCCTGCCACCTTGACCGTTTTACCATTCTTGAATCACATTCTTCCTGATTATATCTTTTACGATGTGCAAACTTCCTTTGCATATCGATTCGAAAACCCGATTCCTTGTTATCTCTAGGACTTAGGCGACTTGGGTGGAGTTAAGTAATTGTGGCTATGATACCGCGGCATAGTTACAATGCGGCACTCTATTTAAGTATCTTGGAGTTCTAGCCTTGATCTATATATCAAATCTATCATCATGCTAATGTTGGGTGTTTTCTTGATTTCAGGAATATGGCAGGTAAGAATTTGAAGACGTACCAGAGGCGTGTGGACGAAGCCGCCACGCTTGGAGTGATAAGGGGAATGCTAGAGAATCAGAAGAGGCATACTGAGCTGATCCAGCAGCAAGCAGATTCGTTTCAGGAAGGTTTGCAGGCCATTCGGCAGTCTGTAAACAACGCTGGAGCTAAACCAGTTGACCGAGTAGGGACCGTGGCAGATTTCAGACGGTTGGGTCCGTCTACATTCACTGGTTTGGAGGAGCCGTTGCCAGCCGAGCAGTGGCTAGTTGACACGGAGAACTTGCTGATTGCGGCACAGATTCCAGATGACAAAAGAGTTGATGTGGTACGCATTCAGTTGGTGGACTATACCCGAGAATGGTGGCTTGTGGAGGAGACCCGCTTGCCCAAACCGATCAAATGGGCGGATTTTTCTAAGAGTTTCCTGGAGAAGTTCTTCCCGCGAACTGCACGGGAGGAAATGGAAGAGAAGTTTATTGGGCTGAGGCAGAATGGAGCACCCGTGGATGTACATGCAGCAGAATGGACGAGACTCAGCAGATTCGCTGGACCTTTAGTTGCCAACGATGCAGACAGGGCACGGAGGTTCATGCGCAGCTTAGATGTGGACATCCAGAGGCAGATTGTCTCCCTGGGTTTGACCACTTTCTCACAAGTTCTTACGGCAGCTCGGGAACAGCAGAGTTTATCTGGGATGAAAGGGAGCTTGCAACAGACAGCAGTTGCGGCAAGGAAGCCCGCATTTGTACCTGACAGAGCTCACGGTCGCAGAGGTATTCCAGTGGACCGTCGAGGTGTAGCACCCATGAAGAAGCCTGTGATCGTTGATCGAAGAAAGAGCATGATTTGTGACTACTGCCGTTTACCTGGGCACATGCAGAAGGATTGTCGAAGGAAGCTGGGACTTTGTTTGGTTTGTGGAGCGGCTGATCACGCAGTTGGTGCCTGTCCGTCGAAGCTTCGTACGAGGGATGATTTTCAGAAGCCTCCGCAGAAACCGTTCCAAGGACAGAAACAGCTGACTCAAGGACCTAATCAGGCTCGAGCTTTCACCTTGACAGCTGAGGAAGCTAAGGCATCAGGAGAAGTGGTTTCAGGTATTCTACTCGTTCATGGTTTTCCCGCAGTGGCATTATTTGATTCTGGTGCATCCCATTGTTTTATGTCATCTAAGTTTATAACTACACACTCGATTGACTGCACGACCCTATCTAGTTTCTGGGACATACACACTGGGAATGGGAAAATTGTATCTAGTAGGGAATGTAAAGACTGTACAGTTGTGGTATGCGGACGGGAGCTTTTTGCAGATTTCTTGGTGATTGATACGGGAAGCTACGGGGTCGTCTTGGGAATGGACTTTCTTGGCACTTTCCACCCTCACATTGACTGTAGGGCAAGGAAGGTAATTTTCCAGATTCCCGGACATCCTGAGTTTACCTTCACTGGAGGAAGCAGTTCTGTCGGGCCAGTCGAGTTTAGGGCTAGGCCGACAAATGTTATTCTTGCAGCAATGGATGTTGATAGTAATGAAGAGCCGGCGGTTGTTCGCGATTTTGTGGACGTATTTGAAGATATATCGGGCTTGCCGCCGAAGCGAGACGTGGAGTTCGCGATTGACCTTATTCCTAGTGCAGCGCCAGTATCTAAAGCGTATTATCCAATGGCACCAGTGGAATTGGAAGAAGTTAAGAAACAAGTTGCTGAATTGCTTGAGAAGGGTTGGATTCGAAGCAGCAACTCGCCTTGGGGAGCTCCAGTTCTTCTAGTAAAGAAGAAGGATGGCACGAGAAGGATGTGCATCGATTATCGAGAATTAAACCGGGTAACTATTAAGAACAAGTACCCGATCCCTCGCATTGGAGAACTTTTTGAGCAGCTTAGTGGCGTGAGGGTATTCTCGAAACTGGATTTGCGATCCGGATATCATCAGGTCCGAGTGAAAGCAGAAGACATTTGCAAGACGGCGTTTCGAACTCGGTATGGACATTACGAGTATCTAGTGATGCCGTTCGGAGTAACGAATGCGCCGGCGGTATTCATGGACTTGATGAACCGAATCTTTTCACCGTTCTTGGACCAGTTTATTGTAGTATTCATTGACGATATTCTGGTTTACTCAAAGAGTTCTGAGGAGCATGCTTAGCATTTGAAGATCGCACTGCAGACTTTGAGACGGGAGAAATTGTATGCGAAGATGAGTAAGTGCGAATTTTGGCTGGAAGAAGTGAAGTTTCTGGGGCATGTTGTGTCGGGCGATGGAATCGCCGTCGATCCCGAAAATATTGCAGCAGTTCGAGATTGGCCTATTCCAAGGAATGTAGCTGAAATAAGAAGTTTCCTTGGACTAGCCGGGTACTACAGGAGATTTGTGGAGAACTTCGCTCGTTTGGCAGAACCGTTGACCAAGCTTACGCGCAAGGAGGTACCTTTTGTATGGACGGATAAATGTGCGTTGGCTTTCGAGACGTTGAAGCAGAAGTTGATAACCGTCCCTATCCTGACCGTACCAGACAATTCCGGAGGACTGGTGATTCACAGCGACGCATCTGGAAAGGGATTGGGATGTGTTTTGATGCAGAATGGGAAGGTTGTAGCGTACGCATCGAGACAATTAAAGACCCATGAGAAGAATTATCCCACTCACGACTTGGAGCTTGCGGCTGTGATCTTCGCTTTGAAGATTTGGAGACACTATCTTTTGGGCGAGAGAGTCGAAGTTTTTACAGATCACAAGAGTTTGAAGTATGTGTTCACTCAGAAGGAGTTGAACATGAGGCAGCGTAGATGGTTGGAGCTGATGGCCGACTACGACCTTGATCTTAAGTACCATCCGGGAAAAGTTAACGTCGTGCCGGATGCGCTTAGTCGGTTACCAGCGATTCAAGTGTTAACTACGCAGAGGGAGATCATTGCAGATTTTCGAAGATTCGACTTGGAGGTTGTGCTACCACATTCTACGGGACAGTTGATGCAGTTGCAAGTACAGTCGTCCTTGGTTGAGAAGATTAAAGCGGCACAATCGCAGGATCCTAGACTGCAGAAGTTTCGAGAGCAGGTTGAAGCCGGACTACGAACAGATTTACTGGTCCACGAAGATGGTTCGTTGAGGTATGGTAGCCGTTTGTATGTGCCAAAGGGAGATGTTCGTGAAGAGCTTATGAAGGAGGCACACAGTTCAGCTTACTCTGTACATCCAGGAGGTACAAAGATGTACCGAGATATTCGACAGCATTTCTGGTGGGAAGGCATGAAACGGGAGATTGCTCGCTTTGTGGCTAAGTGCTTGGTATGTCAGCAAGTCAAGGCTGAACACCAAAGGGTTGCCGGTTTGTTGCAACCACTTCCGATTCCTCAGTGGAAGTGAGAACATATAACCATGGATTTCGTGACGGCTTTACCGCGGAGTCCAAAGGGCAACAATGCGGTATGGGTGATTGTCGATCGGTTGACCAAGGCAGCTCACTTTATACCTTTCCGGGTTGGTCAATCAACGGAGACTTTGGCAGAACGGTACATGCAGGAGATTGTAAGATTGCATGGCGTACCGGTGAGCATCGTGTCCGATCGGGACACTCGGTTCTTATCACACTTCTGGAGGAGTTTACAGGAAAGTTTGGGGACTCGATTGAAGTTTAGCACCACTTATCATCCTCAAACTGATGGTCAGTCGGAGAGAACGATCCAAACTCTTGAAGACATGTTGAGAGCATGCATGTTGGACTTCAAGGATTCCTGGGAGGATCACCTGTATTTGGTGGAGTTTTCTTACAACAATAGTTTCCAAGCAATTATTCAGATGGCTCCGTTTGAAGCTTTGTATGGTCGTAAGTGCCGTTCACCTGTTTGTTGGGATGATGTTGGTGAACGAAGATTATTGGGACCGGATTTGGTGGTACAGACAATTGAGAAGGTGAATACAATCAGGAAGCATATGAAGGCAGCTCAAGACAGACAGAAAAGTTGGGCTGACACGTCAAGAAGACCTCTAGAGTTCGCCGTGGGTGATTTGGTATTCTTGAAGATATCACCGAAGAGAGGGGTGATTCGTTTTGGGAGTCGAGGGAAGCTTAGTCCTCGATTCGTTGGACCCTTCGAGATATTGGAGCGCGTTGGAGAGGTAGCGTACCGTTTGGCGTTACCGCAGTCCTTGGCGGGTGTGCATAACGTGTTTCACGTATCTCAACTACGAAGGTATGTTCGAGATGAAACACACGTCTTGGATCATTCGGAGTTAACAGTACGGGAAGACCTAACTTTTGAGAAGCAACCGGTTGAAATCATGGATCGAAGGGAAAAGGTTCTTAAGAACAAGGTTATCCCCCTTGTGCTAGTTTCTTGGGGTAATCGATCGCATGGAGAGTCCACTTGGGAGCGAGAAGATGAGATCAGGCAGAAGTTTCCTCACCTTTTCCAGTACTTTTCTATCTTGTATTCTTGGAATTTCGAGGACGAAATTCTTTTGTAGTTGGGTATAATATAACACCCGAGCCCAATACTACTATTTTCTGTTACTGGTTGAGCATTAGATATTACTCATTTCATTTAGCTTGCCGGTTGACCCTTGCCGCGAAATTTTATCTGGCTAAGTCATTTCTGCAGATAACAAATTTTAGCATCTAAAATAAAATTAAAAATATCTATCTTGGCCTACTCGTCACCCCTAGCCGCGTGGTAGCGTTCGCACGTCGAGTTCTCATCCCGTTCGGTGAAACGGGCGAGTTTGGACGACTACGCGCTCGTACAGGTGGCCGACTTGGGGGTATGCTTTTTAATCATAAAACATTTCATTTTAAAATTTGGAACCCGCTTAAAATCCTATTATTTGAATTTCGAATTTTTGGACCCAATCCGGACGCAGTTTGGAAATATTTCATTTAGCGCCAAAATCCTAAATTAATAATATAATCAAACCTTATATTATTTCGTTATATATTGAATCTTACTGTTAACTAAATAAAATTTTGGAAATCTATCAAATCTTCTTTTAATCTCTTTTAACCACTTAAATCCTTCAGCAGCCAGTCACGAGGGTTTTTAAACCCCGTGGGCCCCCTCCATTATTCCTATCTCTCTCTCTCTCTAATTTCCCTATCTCTCTCTCTCTCTAACTCTCTCTCTCTCTCTCCCCTATATATATTATCCCTTCCTGAAACTTTCCCAGAACGAACACGAGAACCCCATCGCAAACCCTAGCCCAGCCACCGTGCCCGTCGCCGCCGCAGCCCAACGCCGACGCCACCACCACCATCACCCTCGCCTCTTCGCCCTCGTCGCAGCCACTGCACCTTTTTCCCCCTCTTCCCTCTTTCCCGAGCGCCTGCACGCCGCCTGCACGCCACCTGCACACCGCCTGCACCTCGTCGGATCGCCGCCAGCGATCTCGATCCGCCCCCGGCCTCGCTAGCACCCCCTCGGTGAGCTTCTCATCCTCCATCTTCTCCTTTCTTCTTCTTCCTTCTCTGATTAAGGTTTCTTGATCTGGAATTTTTCCGCCGTCACTGCAGGTACCCCGCCGGAGCTCCGTCGCCGTGGTCGGCGATCACCACCCGTCCCACAGATCCTCGTGAGCAGTCTCTTCTCCATCCTCCTTCCCTTCCTCTTTGTTTTCTTTCTATTCTTGTTGCAATTCTTGATTGTCGTTGTTTTTGCATCTCGCCGGAATCCGGCCGTGCCGACGACTTGATCCGACGTTCCAGCGAGGTACCCCGGTCCGCGTGGTCCCATTGTTCGTTGTTTGGGTTCAATCCGTGAACCGTGCGTCCGTCGTGAGTTTCCCTGCTGACGTTACGTTTCGTTTTTCCCGGTTCACTACCCGTCGAGGCAAGTATCACTTGCTACATGCTATACTATACAATTATATATGTTTGACTCATTAAACCTGCAAAACTTAACTCGGTATAGTCATTTTCTCATTTGGTTGCAATATGATATATATCATTTTACAGTTAATTTGCCACTTTTAACCTAAGAACCAAGTTTTCCTGTTAATTACATTTTACCGTTTAATAGATTATAGCACTTTCATATGTAGTTCTATTACATTCGGATATTCGTATTCAAAGGCTTGATATAACTGTATTGCATCATCATTTAAACTGTTGCACCGCTAAGGGTGCTCAAAACCTGTTAATACAATAAAACGGCTGCACTGTATTAATGCACTATTGCGATTGAATGAACTGCTTATTGTTGTTTAATTTATTGCTTATTTCCTGCTGTTAATCCCCTGTTCGATTATATATCTGTTGTAAGCACACCCACGATATCGTTACATCTTGACTTGACTTTGTTACACATGATATATAATGATACACCTGACATGGTACCGTTTACTGTTGACTTGACCTGATGTACCATGACCTGACCGATTACCTGATCTCATGCCTAATGCCAACAAACCCGACATGTAGCCCTCATGGACCATTCCTGTTGCCTATCCAAATGAACCTGCTGTTACCTGATCCTGTGTTGGCATTAGTTCTTGATTACTGAATACCTGACCTGACACATATAGCTTGGGGGTATGGAGAAATCAAAAGTGTAAACTAAAGTGTAACTTAAAAGGGTATTACTTGATCCGTGGTCCCGGGGGGTAACGGGACAGAGCCATTCGTGACTCTTACATTTCCTGATCCGTGGTCCCGGGGGGCAACGGGACAGAACCACTATTGGTTCCCATATTCCTGATCCGTGGTCCCGGGGGGTAACGGGACATATCCTTTGAGTTACATGGAGGATTACTCGAATTGATTTCAAAGACTTTAGAATAGAAAACCTGATAGAACAGTTTAGTTATCCACTGCACACTACCCTGCACTGCTTGTTTCATACTATTGCTTATTCATGTTTATTTCTGCATTGCCTATTACACTATTTATATTATATTATTGGTTGACATGACGCGCTGACGTCTGGGTTTTGCATTGCCCAGATTCTTTACCACTGTCGCTTTCCGAGCAAGAGTACTTCAGCCAGCAGACTGAGTTGTGAGTTCTGTAGTGGTTAGTTTTATTTCCTGCATTTTATTTCCAGATGTGAGCCCGCATTATGGGACATACTTTTCTATTATTGTATTGGATCATTTGCTTCCGCATTTATTTATCATTGACTCTTGTTATTCTGGATTGTGGACATGTGTTAGATAATTTTATCTTGTTCTTGATATCTCTACAGCCGTAATGTGACTGTGGATGGATACTTCCTACCCACAGGTAGCATGGTTGGCTATGTCACGTGCCCAATCTTGCGTACTCTGGGAAGCAGGGCGTGACACCCTTTGTAAAAACTTTGCCTTTTGTAATAAAAAAGAATTCTTGTTTCATCGGTTTGCGTTTTATCTTCTGTGTGTGAAGAATGTTCGTAGAAATATCTTTGCTTGCACTGTTGGGTCGGCTATCTGTCTAGCGATCGTTCGTCGGGTTGATTTTGATCACTTGCCAAGCGTTGCCAGGGAGGCATCTCCATGGCCCCGGAGCCGAGGGGGAATCGCTTAAACTCCGATGGGCTTGTTGCCCCCTTTTGGGGCCTCGGATTCTCAGCGTTGGTGGAGCTGTAAGAAGCCCGCCAAGGATAACCGGGCGGTGAAGCCGCGCGGTCTCCTCTTCGCAAGGGCTTTGATCTCTAGCGTCGCGGATAGGCAATTACCGGCCTGGGATGACCGAGCAGGGTAGCCACTCGGTTGCCTCTTGCGAGGGCTTTGATCCTTCGGGACGGGGACCGAGCAGGGTTACTGCCCAGTGTCTCTTGGCGAGGACTTTGATCCCAGTCGGTTGTGGTAGGAAGCTACCAGCCGGGGATAGCCGAGCAAGGACTCGACTGCCTCTGGGAGGACTTTGGTCCTTAGCGCGGGAGGGGCTATAGAAGCCTACCAAGGACTTGGCCAAGCAGGGTTACCGCCCGGTGCCTCTTGACGAGGGCTTTTGTCCTGAAGGATAGCCGAGCGAGGGATCCTCGGGCTCGACTGCCTCTGGGAGGGCTTTTTGATCCCCGGCGTTGTGGCAGGAAAGCTGCCCGCTGGGGATAGCCGAGCGAGAGATCCTCGGGCTCGACTGCCTCTGGGAGGGCTTTTTGATCCCCGGCGATGTGGCAGGGAAGCTGCCCGCTGGGGATAGCCGAGCGAGGGATCCTCGGGCTTGACTGCCTCTGGGAGGGATTTTTGATCCCCGGCATTAGGGCAGGGAAGCTGCCCGCTGGGGATAGCCGAGCGAGGGATCCTCAGGCTCGACTGCCTATGGGAGGGCTTTTTGATCCCCGACGTTGGGGAAGAGAAGCTGCCCAGCAGAGCGAGGGATCCTCGGGCTCGACTGCCTCTGGGAGGGCTTTTTGGTCCCTAGTGTCAGGAGTAGGGAGCTACCAGCCTGAGATGACCGAGTAGGGTAGCCGCTTGGTTGCCTCTTGCGAGGGCTTTGATCCTTCAGGACGGGGACCGAGCAGGGTTACTTCCCAGTGCCTCTTGGCGAGGACTTTGATCCCTGTCGGTTGTGGTAGGGAGCTACCAGCCGGGGATAGACGAGTAAGGACTCGACTTCCTCTGGGAGGACTTTGGTCCTTAGCGCGGGAGGGGCTATAGAAGCCTACCAAGGACCCTTGGCCGGGCAGGGTTACCGCCCGGTGCCTCTTGGCGAGGGCTTTTGTCCTGAAAGATAGCCGAGCGAGGGATCCTCGGGCTCGACTGCCTCTGGGAGGGCTTTTTGATCCCCAGCTGATTTATGTGAAAATTTGTGTTTGTTTTGTAGTTAACCGCAATCAATAACGGTGTCGCGTGTAGCTAGACCGAGATGAGTACGGGTCGTCCTCTGGGAAACGTGGAACCTTTTATTTTTATTTTAGATGTGTTGAGAAAGAGAGGAGGAATAAAGAGTTTTGTGAAAAGTTTCTAGATCTACTTTAATGTTAAATATAGATCTAGATTATTTTGGAGATTTAAATAATATAATAATAGGGCTTGTAGGGTTCGTTAGGATTTAGTAGTTATGGAAGATTAATTAAAAGTTACCTTTTTTATCCATTAATAGATTTAGAACTAGAACGACGGTGATGCGTGTAGATTAGGGTTTCTGGAGGGAAAAGGAATCCCACTCGTAACCCTTATCTCGACACGGAACTCCGTTCATATCTATCCTTTACCAAAACAATCATTAATCTAATCTCTAATCGCGGTCGGAACTAGCAAGGAATTGCTAGCACGCCCGATTAGGATGTTAATGATTATTTTGATAAAGTTCCTAAACTTTATAGGACTTAAAAAGGGTTTAATTATTTTCATCCCCCATTAACCTACCCTAATCCTACGAACCCTAACAAGCGGAGAATTACTCGCGCATGTTGAGAGAAGAAGATGAAAAGAAAGAGATGGAAAACATAATGTAAAAGAAAACAAACAATTAAAAAAAAAACTACCTTTATTAATCAACTCCTTCAACTACACTTTTAATCCATAGAAAATGATTACAAAACTCGATTTGCTTCTCGATCTTTCCTAGGGAGGTAGTCGAACAGTCGATGATCAGCCTGGATGCGTGAGCGTCGGGAGCTTCGTGATCTCTTCGGCTTGATAGATTTTTCCAAGAGGCCCTCGGTGCCTTTATATAGTGAAAACCCAGAATCTTTTGTTGAGAAGTTGGTAAAATTCAGCAGAGAATAATTCCCCAAAATCCTGCACTCCAATTCCATAAGATTGCGGCGGATCCGCGGCCCCAGGGTGGGTTTGGCCGCGGATCAGCGCTCAAGGGACAAGATCAATTGATTATTTTTCTTGTGCTTTCATCTGGTGACATTTGGCAATCCTAGGCATCTTCATATCTTTAAAATATTCTCTCGGTTGCTTCCAGACTTGGTCTCCAAGTTTGCTTCTTAATTTGGCAAGTTTTCTTCAACAAATTGATTTGTTTGTTAAATCCTTCATAACAACTTGGAAATAATCTGCACAACAACTCAAATAAGATTTTAGTAGACTTTGTTCTACTAGAATTAGATCAATAATATTATTTGCATACATTTTCCTACCAAATGATAATTAAAATATATTAACACATGGAAAATAATGTTTTTACACATAAACCCTCATATGTATAATATATTATAATATAGTCCTTTTTTAATATAAAAATGGTAGGAAAAATGTACTACAAATGTGCAGTTTTATCGACTGAACAAATACCCCCAAACTTATCTTTGATCGTCCCGAGCAAACTAGTTTATTTAAGAGGAGAAAAAGAGAGGAGAAAACTAAGCACACTTTCGTAGGCAGACACGATTGCACTGAGCACGTGCAACAAGCCGTTAAACCTCTAGGTGTCCCTAGTAGGAGGAGTGTTGTCTCCTGAGGGTTTTCAGCGGATTACACCCACAAAATCCAATAACAAAAGAAAGATGGTGAAATTTACATATAAAGACAAGAACCATAAAAGAAATACTTTGAAAAGAAGAGTTTCCAACTATGCCAGCTTTTCAGTTGTCATGAGCTCTATCTTAATAGTCATGAAAAGATGTTAGAAATCACATTATCCCTCAATAAAACATCGTCTTTATTCTTCATTCCTACCTTTCATCCAAACATTGATCATATAACCCCACGTGTGTGTAAATAACATCCCTACACTCGGAGAATTCAATTCAAGCTATCATACTCTTGTCCATCTACCTTAGTACTTTTTAATTTGATGAGTACTTAGAACTTCTCACACATTTTCATGCGACCGTTAATACTTCTTGAGGTACTAACCGACCGATTACTCATGTGTTTGCAGATTTGGTGATAATATTTTCCTCGTCTTGAACCACCTAAGGCTTAGCAGTGACTCCCAGACCAGTTGGCCTTAGGGCACTAGGTGAAGAGGCACCCTCGCTATATTTTTTTATTGCTGCCTTGGCGATAACAAAACCAGTGTTCATTTTTCTTTTCACCATTTTTATATTTTCTTCATCATTTCCTTTATACTTCGGCTTTTAGACAAGAGCATTTCAAGGTATCCTCTACTATCCCGAGTTTCAAGACGTGTGTAGGTGCATATTGTAGGGTATCAATATTCAAATGTTTGGCTTCCAGAATAGAAACTATTTTTCAGACTTATTTTTATCCTCAGATTAGTGACTTCCTTCATCTTACTAACCCTTGGGACAACAGCTCATAACTACTTATTACTAGTTCGTATAAGAAAACTTCTAATTTTCTTGGTTTTCTTAAACTATTCCTATCTTTTGGATGTAATGTTTCGCTTTCTATTCTTTTGTTAAAAAAGAAATTTTTTTTTTTTAATGCCCGGTGTCAAAGATAATTCAGTGAATACAAACCTCCCCCCCAAACCTGTTTTCAGCAGTGTCCTCACTGATGCAGCCTTTTGAGAACATGGACCTGTATACTAAGGGAGAGATATAAGGGGTAAAATAATAGTTAAATGATAAATTCCCCCAAACTTATTCTTTGACACGCACAGATATTCAATCAAATCATTTTTCACTCACCTCCATTTTTAAAATGAGAAAATGATATAAAAACATGGAGGTGAGGCGGAGGAAATTTTAGTTTTGATAAAGGTGCTCCTGTAAAAACAGGAGCTCCTCCGCGGGGTCAGCAGAAAAATACGGTTTTAATCTATGCCCATTTACTTTAAAAATCGAACCGTTTTTCAAATTTTCGACTTCAACCGCCCCGTGCGGGTGTACATACCGCACCACAAAAGGTCCTTTCCAACGAGATTTAAGCTTACCCGGATGAAGATGGAGACGGGAATCATAAAGAAGGACTTGTTGCCCCGATGTGAAGGTTTTTCTAGAAAGATTTTTATCGTGGAACACTTTAGTCCTATTCTTTACTATCACCGCATTATCGTAAGCTTCATCGCGGAGTTCGCTTAGCTCATTCAATTGCAGCTTCCGAAAGCCGCCAGCATGATCAAGATCAAAATTAAGCTCTTTAATAGCCCACATTGCCTTATGTTCAATCTCGACAGGGAGGTGACATGCCTTCCCAAACACAAGGCGGTATGGAGACATACCAAGATCGGTCTTATAAGCGGTGCGGAATGCCCAAAGAGCATCCGTCAATTTGGTTGACCAATCTTTACGGTTCTTAGAAACCGTCTTCTCCAAAATCTGTTTGATCTGCCTGTTTGAGATCTCAGCCTGCCCGCTTGTTTGGGGATGATAGGGCGTAGAAAGTTTGTGAGTGATTGAATATTTCCGCATCAAGGCCTCGAAAGACCTATTGCAGAAATGTGTCCCATTGTCGCTAATGATAGCGCGAGGGTGTCCGAATCGCGAGAAGATGTTTTCTTTAAGGAACTTAATGACAACTTTGTTGTCATTAGTGCGACACGGTACAGCTTCCACCCACTTCGAGACATAATCAACCGCTAACAAGATATATAAATTCCCAAAGGAGTTGGGAAAGGGGCCCATAAAATCAATACCCCAAACATCAAATATTTCCACAACCAATATAGGTTGGAGCGGCATCTCATTCCTTCGTAAAATCCGGCCCAAATACTGACATCGTGGACAAGTTTTGCAATGTTCAAATGCATCTTTAAATAATGTTGGCCAATAAAAACCACATTGCAAAACTTTCTCCGCCGTTTTTCGAGGTCCAAAGTGACCGCCGCATGCCTGATCATGACAAAATGATAACACGCTCTTGAATTCATCGTTAGGGACACACCTGCGAATGATTTGATCGGAACAATACTTGAATAGATATGGTTCATCCCAGTAAAAATATTTTACTTGGGATAAAAATCGAAGTTTGTCTTGTTTCGACCAATCGCTAGGTATAAGTCCCGTCGCAAGATAGTTCACGATATCCACGAACCAAGGTTCGTAGGATACATTCAAGAGCTGTTCGTCGGGAAATGAGTCATTTATTGGCACGGTCACAGTTGGCGAAGAAGTGATGCGTGAAAGATGGTCTGCTACTACGTTTTCACATCCACTCTTGTCTTTGATAACAAGATCAAATTCTTGTAACAATAGGATCCAACGTATTAGCCTGGCCTTTGCATCCTTCTTCGTTAAAAGATGTCGTAGGGCGGAGTGATCTGTGTAAACCACAATAGGCGAGCCAATCAAGTAGGGCCTGAACTTCTCTAATGCAAATACAACTGCCAAGAGTTCTTTCTCGGTAGTTGTGTAATTTATTTGTGCATCGTTCAAGGTCCTACTTGCATAGTAAATTACATGTGGCATCTTATCAATATGTTGTCCCAAGACAGCACCAATAGCAAAATCTGATGCGTCACACATAAGCTCGAACGGGTGGTTCCAATCCGGAGATGATAGAACGGGGGCTGTAGTGAGTGATTCTTTAAGTGATTCAAAAGCAGCCTCACAATCCGAATTGAAGTGAAAAGTAGTGTCCTTGGCCAATAGAAGGGTTAAGGGTCTAGCAATTTTGCTAAAGTCCTTAATAAATCTCCTATAAAATCCTGCATGACCAAGGAAGGATCGTATATCTTTGACGCAATTGGGACGAGGGAGGTTTTGAATGACATCTATTTTAGCTCTGTCGACCTCAATGCCTTTATGTGAGATTATATGTCCAAGTACAATACCTTCTTGGACCATAAAATGGCATTTTTCCCAATTCAAAGTCAAGTTCTTATCCTTACAGCGGGTAAGAACAGCGTCAAGATTACAAAGGCAGTCCTCAAAGGAGTCCCCAAAAATGGAGAAATCGTCCATAAAAATTTCTAGAAAATTTTACACCATATCTGAAAATATCCCCATCATGCACCGCTGAAATGTAGCGGGAGCGTTGCATAACCCAAAGGGCATGCGTCTATAAGCAAAAGTTCCGAAAGGACAAGTAAAAGTTATCTTGATCCTTTTCGGCAATGGGGACCTGGTTATAACCAGAGTATCCGTCCAAGAAACAGTAGTATTCGTGTCCCGCTAATCGTTCTAACATCTGGTCAATGAAAGGTAGAGGGAAGTGATCTTTCCTCGTCGCGGCATTGAGTTTCCTGTAATCGATACATACGCGCCACCCAGTTTGGGTGCGTGTTTGGATTAACTCGTTAGCCTCGTTAGTGATGACCGTGATGCCAGACTTTTTAGGGACCACATGAATTGGACTTACCCATTGACTATCAGATATGGGGTAAATTATTCCACTATCAAGGCACTTGACGATTTCTTTCTTTACCGCCTCCTTCATAACGGGATTTAACCGTCTTTGTGGGTCTCGGGTTGGTTTGGCTTCATCCATCAGATGTATGTGATGTTCAACAATTAAGGGACTAATCCCTTTGATGTCGGCCATTGTCCAACCAAATGCTTCCCGATTCGATCTCAACACTGCCAAAAGTGCATTCTCTTGCTCTAGGGCTAGAGAAGCGGAAATAATCACTGGCAAAGTCTCATTCTCTCCTAAATATGCATATTTAAGATGAGAAGGTAGCGGTTTGAGATCAAGAATTGGCGGAGAGACAATAGAGGGAGGGGTAACGGAATGATATTCGGACTCCTTAAGAGGTTCAAAACTTGCATAAGATATTGACTCGGAAAGTGCTGCTGACTTTTGCAACGAGTCAACGGGTTCAATCTCAAGGTCGGACTCATTGAACATATCCTCACTGTGAAGTGGTGCAAGATCAAACGATGTCTCATTAGTGTTGTCGAGAACATCAAAGCAAAGTTCCTCATCCATGCAGCTTTCGGGAGCTATCTCGTGGATGGAACAAACATCCAGCAAATGAGCAGAAGGTTCTGATGGCTGACTTCCTAGCTTGTAAATATTAAGCTCAATTATCATTTTCCCGAAGGATAAGTTCATAGAACCGTTACGACAATTAATCACAGCGTTAGAAGTTGCTAGGAAGGGTCGACCAAGTATCACCGGGATTTGATTGCGTGGGTTTGCCACAGGTTGTGTATCTAAAACAATAAAGTCCACGGAAAATATGAATTCCCCAACTTTAATTAACACATCCTCTAGTTCGCCCCGAGGTTTGGTGATAGATCGATCAGCCATTTGGAGAGTACAATGGGCGGGTTTTAACTCTCCAATTCCTAACTGCTCGTATACTGAATAAGGAAGCAAGTTGACGCTAGCGCCTAGATCGAGTAAAGCACGATTTATATTTTTACCCCCAATAGAAATAGAGATTGTAGGACAGCCGGGGTCCTTACGTTTCTTTGGTATTTGTTGGGTAAAAGCTGTGCTAACATTACTCGTCATGAAAACCTTTTTAGGCACTTGAGTTTTTCTCTTCCTAGTGCACAAGTCTTTAAGGATTCTTGCATAAGATGGGACTTGTTGAATAGCATCTAGGAGAGGAATATTCACGCTAACTTGCTTAAACATTTCCACAATCTTCTCCATTTGCGGGTTAGGTCGGTTGGCCCTTAATCGGTTTGGAAATGGAGCTCGATCAATAAGTTTTGGGTCCAACGTCTGTGGAGAAGACTGTGGCGACGGATTCGATCCCAAAATTGGAGTGGGCATCGACTTAGATAGATTTGGCGAAATGTTTGAGCCTTGGGGAAAACGGAGAATAGGCTCGGATGAAGGTGGGAGACTAGACGAGTTAGGGGAAGAAGAAGAAGAAGGGGTATCAAATGTGTCATTATTGTAAGTCCGTGTTGCCCACCCCGGTGCTTACGGGGAGGCGGAAAACATAATAAAAATCGGATTTTTATGACTTAGGCAACATGGACTAAGCTTGTGAGGATCTTTGCTAAACATAAACTAGCTAACCTTAACTACAAAGTAGCTAAGTGAAGAAAGGTTATACCTTTGGTCTTTAGTCCTTCTCTCCTTGCTCCTAGGTATGGTAGAAAAGGATCACCTTGCTTGTCTTCTCCCGTCAAAGAAGGATCCACCCGAAAGCCACCACCTTTAGCTTCAACTCCAAGCTAGGAGTAACTAGAGTACAAGAAATGCTAAGACTTGAACCCTAGAAGTGAGTAGAGAAGATCAAGAGAGGGTTTTTCTCAAGCTTTTTGTTTCTCAACACATGAGAGGGAGAGAGCTTGAGGGAGAGGATGAGCAAGAGAGAGAAAAGAAATGAGAGAATGAGAATAATAGTGAGCCATTCTCACTAATATGTGTGAGTTATTTTAATTAATCAATTAGCAAGAAAATTGTCATGGTTTAATCAAGAGGTGACCATTATCATTTCATTATTAATGCAAATTGCAAGAATCAAAGAGCATCTTCCAAATGAAATGATCATGGTCAAATTGTCAACTTGGTCAACAAGTCAACAAAGTCAAAGTGTCAACAACAACAACCATGCACAATAATTAAGCTAATTATTAATTAACAATAATACACACAAAAACAATAGGGTTAATAAAATGACAATAGTCATTAACCCTAAACAAGGTCCTCTCCCTCAATCTCAAGCAACCGTGCATACGCACCCGCATTCGTGAACCGAGGAACACGAACACAATGAGAAAAACCAATCTCAAATCATATACTAGGATCCGGCTTAAACCAAAGCCCGCTAGTATAAACTGTCCGGACAGCAAACGTGCACAAGTGCGCGGATGCGAACGAACCCTGTCGCAAAACCATGCGACCTCTACTCATTTTGCCTAAAGGCGAATAGCTCTCTGTGTGGGACTCTAAAGACTCGACACTACGCTGGCAGTGGGTTTAACCACAGACCGCAAGCGGCACTAGCTGTACGTAACGGTCCCCAGGTAGATGTCGATAAGAAGACTGACGAGGTGAACCCCATCTGCACTCCTACTGAGCCTGTATGTGACAGTCTCCGTACAGTCCGGTCTGTTCGTCTGATACATCGCATGGCGGGCCTAGGGAGGCGGTGAACGTCAGTCCCCTAATAGCGGTACAAGTCGTGTCGGAGTGAAGCCCAGAACACCCTGAGATAACACTGGAAGCCTACCAGTATATCTCGCTTGCCCTGGCCAGGGACTACTCGTGTAATGGCTCTCCTAGACACAGCGCGATGTCAACCCCCAATACCGGGAGAGACGAATCCTGTCTAACCGTCACTGCCTCCAAGTGCTTCGGGACTGCACCCAAAAACTACCTGTTTGCACAGCTCCTTTGAGCCGTGGTAGGGTAGTAATCAAAGTGCAGTGGGAACACACTCGAGGCGAAGTGACAGTGTCAAGTCAGCGGACTAAGCTGTACTCATGTCACCTGGGAACTGATAACTGACGATAGGTATATTACCAACCAACAGTTCCCGACGAGTCCTGTCCAGTGTACTCGTAACCTAACGAGCACCCGCATACTATCCCAAGTACGACGTACTAACGGCTGTGGGACAGACCGTCTCCCACACTGGGATGAGAAGCGCATACGCTAGTCTACTCCGGAGTATCGATGCCCTGTCTCGATAGTCCAACGACCAGGGACCTGTATAAGGATGTGCTTATAGATTACCCAGCTCCCACGAGTGCGAGCGCCATCACAACGCTGGTAATCAAGCAAAGATCCTAAGGGCTCTACTAATATGTATACCAGCAATATGCTAAAAGAAACACATGCACATATTAAAGCAGAGACAAACCAAGTAGCATACTACCATTTCGAGCAAGATTGTATATACAACTGTGAATATCCCAAGCTTCCATTAAGTAATATACAAGCTAGTATGATACAGTAATGGCCTCTAGGGCATATACACTAACAATCTCCCACTTGCACTAAGGCCATGTACTGGCGTATCGAAGACCTATCATCTCGATCAGCCGCTCGAACTGAGTCTGGGGCAAGGCCTTGGTGAATGGATCTGCTGTGTTATCCTCTGATGCAACTCTCCGGACCTCGATCTCCTGGCGATCCACGATCTCCCTGATCAGGTGATACCGCCTTAAGATGTGTCTGGATTTCTGATGGGACCTGGGTTCCTTCGCTAAAGCTATAGCCCCGTTGTTGTCGCAATACAGAGGTATTGGGTCAACAATGGACGGAACCACCTGAAGTTCTTTCAAGAACTTCCTCATCCAGACAGCTTCTTTTGCGGCATCAGATGCAGCGATGTATTCCGCTTCCATAGTCGAGTCAGCAACGGTTTCCTGTTTGGAGCTCTTCCAACACACCGCCCCTCCATTGAGGGTAAAGACAAAACCCGACATGGACTTGGAATCATCCTTGTCACTCTGGAAGCTGGAGTCAGCAAAGGCCTCAATCTGCAGGTCTTTTCCGCCATACACCAAGAACATCTCCTTAGTCCTTCTCAGGTACTTGAGAATGTTCTTTACTGCTATCCAATGTTTCTCCCCAGGGTTTGACTGATACCTGCTTACCACACTCAGTGCATAAGCCACATCCGGTCTGGTACACAACATCGCATACATTATAGAGCCTACCGCAGAAGCGTAGGGTATAATAGACATGCGATCCCTTTCCAAATCAGTCTTGGGAGACATCTCTTTGGAGAGGGTGATCCCGTGACAAGCCGGTAGATTACCGCGCTTGGAATCTTCCATACTGAATCTCTTCAGTATGGTGTCGATGTACCTGGACTGCGAGAGTCCTAATATCCTCTTGGATCTGTCACGGTAGATCCGGATACCCAGAATGTAGGAGGCATCACCCAGGTCTTTCATGGAGAACCTGTGTGACAAGAACCCCTTGACAGATTGTAGCATAGGAATGTCATTTCCTATTAAGAGAATGTCATCCACGTATAAAACGAGGAATACTACAGTTCTTGCTACAAATCTACAATAGATGCATGGTTCATCTGGATTTTTGATAAAGCCAAATTCTTTGACCGTCTCATCAAAACAGATGTTCCAACTCCGCGATGCCTGCTTGAGTCCATAAATGGACTTGAGCAACTTGCACACCTTTCCGCTGCTCCCACCCTGAATGAAACCCTCTGGCTGGTCCATATAGACACACTCCTCTAAATGACCATTTAGAAAAGCTGTCTTTACGTCCATCTGCCAAATCTCATAATCGTGGAAAGCAGCGATGGCAAGAAGGATCCGAATGGATTTCAGCATAGCTACTGGAGAAAAGGTTTCGTCATAGTCCAAACCAGGTCGCTGACGAAAACCCTTTGCTACCAGTCTAGCTTTATAGGTCTCAACCTGTCCATCTACACCAATCTTCCTTTTGAAGATCCACTTGCATCCTACGGGTTTTACCCCGTCTGGAGCAATGTCCAACGTCCATACTTTGTTGGTGTACATGGACTCCATCTCGGTCCGCATTGCATCCAGCCATTTTACCGAGTCGACGCTCTGAATGGCTTGCTGGAAGCTAGTAGGCTCATCACAATCTAGGATGCAGTCCTCTCTATCCCCGTCAATGAGGAAACCGTAGTACCTCTCGGGCGGATGAGACTGCCTACTACTCCTGCGGAGCGGCGTAGGAATGTCCTGTTCTTTTGAACCTTCTGGTTCCACTAAACTTTCAGTAATAGTTTGTGGTTCTGGAATTTCTTCCAGTTCTATTGCGCTCCCACTTAATTCTTTTTCTATGAACTGATGTTCTAGAAAGTGGGCATGGCGAGAAACAAGGACTTTTTGTTCCTCTTCGTAATAGAAGTAATATCCCTTGGAGTTCTTTGGATATCCCACAAACTTGCACTGTACTGAGCGTGCCTCGAGCTTGTCCGCATGCTGCTTTTTTACAAAAGCTGGACATCCCCATGTCTTAATGTGATTAAGACAGGGTTTCTTCCCACTCCATAACTCATATGGTGTGGTAGGCACAGTCTTAGTGGGAACACGGTTCAATAGATATGCAGCTGTTTCTAGCGCATACCCCCAGAACGATCGCGGTAACTCAGCGTTACTCATCATGGACCGTACCATATCCAATAGGGTTCGGTTCCGTCTCTCCGATACACCGTTATGTTGCGGAGTGTATGGAGGAGTAAGCTGAGAGAGAATTCCATTCTCTTTTAAATAATTCAGGAATTCGGCACTTAAGTATTCTCCTCCTCGATCCGATCTTAGGATCTTGATACTTTTGCCGGTCTGTTTTTCTACTTCACTCTTATATTCCTGGAATTTTTCAAAAGCCTCGGATTTATGTTTCATTAAGAAGACATAACCGTACCTTGAAAAATCATCCGTAAAAGTTATGAAGTAAGAAAAACCGCTTCGCGCATGTGTAGACATTGGACCGCACACGTCGCTGTGTACGAGTCCCAAGAGCTCGCTCGCTCTTTCTCCGTGTCCAGAAAACGGAGCCTTTGTCATCTTTCCTTTGAGACAGGATTGACAAGTTGCATACGATTGATATTCGAACGAATCTAAATATCCTTCAGTATGTAACTTAGTCAATCTTCTCTCGTTGATATGACCCAGTCTACAATGCCATAAGAAAGTTTTATTAATTTCTGGAGACTTTCTTTTGTGTGTATTCTGGATATTGAAAACCTGTGGTTGGTTTAAAACGTAAATACCGTTGTTCAATGTACCTGACCCAATCAACACTTGATTAAGGTGAATGTTCACTACATTACTTACAAATGCAAATTCATAACCTTCTTTAGATAATAAAGATACAGAAATGATATTACAGGTTGCATTTGGTACATAATAACAACTACGCAAAACCAAAAAGTGTCCATCTGATAATCCCAGGTGATAGTCCCCCACGGCCTCAGCATCCATGCTAGCACCGTTCGCAACTCTGAGGGTCATGTCACCTGTCTTCAAAACTCTACGCTTTCTCAACGCCTGCAAAGAATTACAGATATGAGATCCTGATCCGGTATCCAATACCCAGGATGTAGAGTTTATTGATAGACAATTTTCAATAACATACACACCTGAAGCTGAAGCTGCAACTCGCTTCAAATCCTGTGTTCTGGCTTTCCAAGCCTTGCAATCTTGTTTCCAGTGACCACTTTTGTGACAATAGAAGCATTCTTCCTTCCCCACCAGCTTCCCCGCTACCTTTGTTGCTTTACCCTTTCCCTTCGTATCCACTTTACCGACACCGCCTCTTGGTTTGGCGGGGGCTTTCTTCTTCTTGCCCTTGGCTTTCGCCCTGGACCTAGAAGAGGAAGATCCTCCTACAAACAAAGTGGATGTCTCCCTACCCTTCTGTAGGGTGCCCTCAGCAGTCCTCAACATGTTCAGAAGCTCGGCAAGTTCAACCTCCTTTCCTTGCATGTTGAAGTTAAGAATGAACTGGGCGTAAGTGGAAGGAAGGGACTGGAGAATCAGATCAGTATAGAGTTCATTCTCCAACGTGGTCCCAAGGTCCGCGAGCTCCTCTATGTAGCCGATCATCTTAAGCACGTGGTCCGCTACCGATGATCCGACGGCCAACCTTGCCGAAAAGAGTTTCTTCGACACTTCGTATCTTGCGATACGAGACTGCTCTCCATACAGTTCTTTTGTATGGAGAAATATGGACTCTAGGTCCATATTCTCGTGCCTCCTCTGATGGTCATTGTCCATCGAGGCTAGTACGAGGCATCTGGCCCTCGCGCAATCTATCTCCCATGTCTTACGGATTTCAACATCCGCGACGCTGGAGGTGGGACCTGGGACAGGGGGAGCTTTGGTGGTAAGTATATACCCCAGCTTGTCATAAGTGATAGCCATCTTGACATTCCTGAGCCAATCTTTGTAGTTTGGCCCTGTCAATATGTTTTTATCTAATAGTAACTTAAGTCCGGTCATCTTGAATGGTCGCTGCAATTAGGAGAGAGAAAAGAAACACTTTAGCATGATGCTCTTGCAAGTTTAGAGTGGTTTTTAGTTTGTCTAAACTGGATGGCTCCCACTGTCTCTCGAATCCCTTCTCAAACCATAAAGAAAAGGATTAGCCGGGATCATTCTCACCGTACAATACTTGCTTAACCGTTCAGCCAGGCCAGTGTCGGTACTTCGAGGGAGGTTTTCCAACGCTTTCGCGAAGTTCCTTAATTAAGTAACCTCTTTTCCCTGTGGGCGTAGCCCCGCTAACACCTTTCTAGGCACCTACTAGGTTTATAGCATTGATCGTTAAGTGAGAGTTTTCCCGAGGAGTAGCATATACTCACAGTAGGATCGGGATCCAAATATCATCGCGTGATAAAACCGAAGGAATCCTACCAGAATCATCACACTCCAAATGGTATGCAACGCTAGCAAGTTTCAGTACTTATGAAACTCCCGATGTGGATTTTTGCCCCATGTTCTTATGACCTTGACTTTGGCCAAAATATCATAAGTCACATGTCAAGTTCTACCCGTCATTCTCCTGATTAATTTGGACCCACCCGTACCTACCCTTGGCTTTGGCCAAAATGGCAGCACGACTGTCCCAAACCAACGCATCTATCTATGCTGCACATGAATACCCAAACGCTACCAATCACTATGCCTTGACTTTGGCCAAAATACATAGCTTGAATACTTTTGACCATTCATGTGGAATGACGGAGGGCTACGGATGGTTTTGGCGAAACCGTGAACGTAGTGAACTTGATATAATCGATGGAACGAGATAGCTTTTAAAAGGAGTGGTTCAAGCTCCGCGTTTAAAAGTTTTAGTTTTGAAAAGAACCGAGTGGTTTTCAAAGTGTTCCAATCGACTTTTACTTGGTTTATTTCTTGCATTAGTTCTTTTAATGCGTCCCATCATTTAATCCTACCATTGCAGAAAACAACCAAAATATGACGTACGCTTATGCCATTCGCATTCGCCACGGGGCCCCGTCATCACCCGTTAGGTTACTTAACTAACGACAGAGCGGGGGCTGGGCTAGCGCGGCTGTAAAACATAAGCAACGAATAAATAGTTATTATATATAAATATATAGCAATGATAGACATTACAGATCACAGATGAATACATTGGATATACTAGGAATCCGCAATGCGTTCGAGCCTGCAACGCAAAGCGGATTACACGGTCGCGGTGAATAGCCAATACCCCACCCAAGACCCCTACGGGTGCGGCAAACTACCCGCCAAGCACCCGAAGCGAAGCAACCTCCCTCACCACCGTGAGTAGGCCACTCGGCACTTCGAGATACCCGGTAGTTTGTGCACCCCCTCCATGGGTCTATCCTAGGAGCAAAAACAGTAAAAAGAATTATACAATGACGGCTACAACCCCGACCCGGTTGTGCGGCCATACAAAGAATATTATTACATCAATTTACATGTTACAAATGAATGAAAGAAAAACAACGCTCATCTCACATCCACCCCGGCCATTCACCCGCGACAATCCAATCCATTCATATCCACAAACCAATAACAATCACAGATCATGTATAACCCCGACTAATCGTCTTATAGCGATTAGCGGACGTTCAATACATGCAAGCATTACAGATATAACCGATGTAGTTAAAGTGTAGTGAAGTTCCGAAAAATACGGATTTATAGGCCCCCAAAAGTAAATTTTAGTTCTGGAAAATCTGGGCATATATTATATATCCTAAAAATCCCAAAATCAACACATACAGACACTGCACGAAAAACGATGCAGAGAGGACATCAAACCGCGGCGGTTCCGCGGCACGAGCCTACCTCGTGCGGCGGAAGGGCGGCGGTTTGAACGAATCTCTGTGTCGTTTTTCATGGGTGTTCACAAAAAACCCTGAGATGAATTTACAAATATAAAGTTTTCTATTTTGAGCAGAAAAAATTTCAACAGAAACTAGGGTTTTTCAAAAGTTCGGTTTTTGGATTTTCGGTTTCGAAACTTCGTTACACTTCACTACCTAGCTAGTTTGAGTTTAGTTAGGCTCTGATACCACTGTAAGTCCGTGTTGCCCACCCCGGTGCTTACGGGGAGGCGGAAAACATAATAAAAATCGGATTTTTATGACTTAGGCAACATGGACTAAGCTTGTGAGGATCTTTGCTAAACATAAACTAGCTAACCTTAACTACAAAGTAGCTAAGTGAAGAAAGGTTATACCTTTGGTCTTTAGTCCTTCTCTCCTTGCTCCTAGGTATGGTAGAAAAGGATCACCTTGCTTGTCTTCTCCCGTCAAAGAAGGATCCACCCGAAAGCCACCACCTTTAGCTTCAACTCCAAGCTAGGAGTAACTAGAGTACAAGAAATGCTAAGACTTGAACCCTAGAAGTGAGTAGAGAAGATCAAGAGAGGGTTTTTCTCAAGCTTTTTGTTTCTCAACACATGAGAGGGAGAGAGCTTGAGGGAGAGGATGAGCAAGAGAGAGAAAAGAAATGAGAGAATGAGAATAATAGTGAGCCATTCTCACTAATATGTGTGAGTTATTTTAATTAATCAATTAGCAAGAAAATTGTCATGGTTTAATCAAGAGGTGACCATTATCATTTCATTATTAATGCAAATTGCAAGAATCAAAGAGCATCTTCCAAATGAAATGATCATGGTCAAATTGTCAACTTGGTCAACAAGTCAACAAAGTCAAAGTGTCAACAACAACAACCATGCACAATAATTAAGCTAATTATTAATTAACAATAATACACACAAAAACAATAGGGTTAATAAAATGACAATAGTCATTAACCCTAAACAAGGTCCTCTCCCTCAATCTCAAGCAACCGTGCATACGCACCCGCATTCGTGAACCGAGGAACACGAACACAATGAGAAAAACCAATCTCAAATCATATACTAGGATCCGGCTTAAACCAAAGCCCGCTAGTATAAACTGTCCGGACAGCAAACGTGCACAAGTGCGCGGATGCGAACGAACCCTGTCGCAAAACCATGCGACCTCTACTCATTTTGCCTAAAGGCGAATAGCTCTCTGTGTGGGACTCTAAAGACTCGACACTACGCTGGCAGTGGGTTTAACCACAGACCGCAAGCGGCACTAGCTGTACGTAACGGTCCCCAGGTAGATGTCGATAAGAAGACTGACGAGGTGAACCCCATCTGCACTCCTACTGAGCCTGTATGTGACAGTCTCCGTACAGTCCGGTCTGTTCGTCTGATACATCGCATGGCGGGCCTAGGGGGGCGGTGAACGTCAGTCCCCTAATAGCGGTACAAGTCGTGTCGGAGTGAAGCCCAGAACACCCTGAGATAACACTGGAAGCCTACCAGTATATCTCGCTTGCCCTGGCCAGGGACTACTCGTGTAATGGCTCTCCTAGACACAGCGCGATGTCAACCCCCAATACCGGGAGAGACGAATCCTGTCTAACCGTCACTGCCTCCAAGTGCTTCGGGACTGCACCCAAAAACTACCTGTTTGCACAGCTCCTTTGAGCCGTGGTAGGGTAGTAATCAAAGTGCAGTGGGAACACACTCGAGGCGAAGTGACAGTGTCAAGTCAGCGGACTAAGCTGTACTCATGTCACCTGGGAACTGATAACTGACGATAGGTATATTACCAACCAACAGTTCCCGACGAGTCCTGTCCAGTGTACTCGTAACCTAACGAGCACCCGCATACTATCCCAAGTACGACGTACTAACGGCTGTGGGACAGACCGTCTCCCACACTGGGATGAGAAGCGCATACGCTAGTCTACTCCGGAGTATCGATGCCCTGTCTCGATAGTCCAACGACCAGGGACCTGTATAAGGATGTGCTTATAGATTACCCAGCTCCCACGAGTGCGAGCGCCATCACAACGCTGGTAATCAAGCAAAGATCCTAAGGGCTCTACTAATATGTATACCAGCAATATGCTAAAAGAAACACATGCACATATTAAAGCAGAGACAAACCAAGTAGCATACTACCATTTCGAGCAAGATTGTATATACAACTGTGAATATCCCAAGCTTCCATTAAGTAATATACAAGCTAGTATGATACAGTAATGGCCTCTAGGGCATATACACTAACAATTATCATCAACCTGCTCACCCACTTGGTTGTTCAGCACTCTCCCCGATCTCAACGTAGTAATGGCATTCACATTATGACTTTGTGAATGGCCAGGATTCGGTAGGGGTTGAGATGGGAGTTTCCCTTTCCCTCTCGCACTCATTGCGGCGTTTAACTGTGCGATTTGGTTTTCTATTGATTTAATACTCTCACCATGGGAGGAGGAGTTTTTCGTTAGGGTATCAATAGAAGACCTTATCTCAGCCGAATTTTGCATGGATTGTTTTATGAACATCTCCAAAGTTTGTGCAAGTGAGTTGTCCGTACCGGCCACTTGTGGTGTAGAAATGTTGGCCGGATTTTGGAAATTTTGTGACTGAAAGGGAGACTGATTCTGTGGTTGTGGTTGCTGTGGAGGAGGTCTTTGATAATTACTTTGTTGGTTTTGATTCCAAGCAAAGTTAGGATGATTCCTCCATCCTTGATTATATGTGGAAGAATAAGGATCATTTCTAAGTCGCTGCTGAAAAGCAGCATTAGCTTGAAACGATGCATTCATAGGACATTCTTCCGTTAAGTGTGAAGGATCCGAACAGCAACCACAGACGGTCTTAGGAAGCGTAACCTGATTTAGGGAGACTGATGAGAATCTGCTCTCAATAGCGTCGAGTTTCTTCTGCATCGCTGCCATTTCGGCTTTTACTGCGATGGAAACGTCGAGCTGGTGAATACCTCCCTTAGTTGTAGGTGGTCTTACGCTTTCCCACTGCAACGTGTGTTCAGCGAGATCTTCCAGATATTTCCATGCTTCACCGTCATCTTTAGACATGAAATTGCATTGACACATTGTTTCAAGCATCTGCTTTGTCGCTGGATTAATGCCCTCATATATAATCCGACATAAATCCCATCTTTGTATCCCGTGATGGGGGCATTGGACAAGCAGATCTTTGAAACGTTCAAAGCACTTCCAAAATGGTTCATTGGGAAGCTGGGTGAACTGGTTAATCTCGCTCCTAACATGTGCAGTCTTATGATTTGGGTAAAACTTCTTAAGAAATGCTATGACGAATTCATCCCAATTAGCGATAGAGTGTACGGCAGTATTATAGAGCCATTTTTCTACCAAGTCGCACAGTGTGAATGGGAGAAGACGTAAGCGTATAGCATCTAAGGTCAATTGTGAAGTACCCATCATTGCGCATACGTTTTCGAATTTGGTGATGAAAACGTACGCGTCTTCCGACTCAAGCCCGTGAAATTTGGGCAGCAGATTGATGTAGTGGGGTTTAATTTCGAAATTATCCCCGTTAGGTGGTGGAAGAGATAAACAAGTAGGAAGAGGACCACGAATAGGATAGCATCTCTCTTGGAGAGAGATGCGCGGTGGATTCTGCGCACCTGCGGGCGGTGGCAGCGTGGTGTTATACTCTGATGGAGTGCCGTCCATCTCGGTTGATGTGGTGTGTGGTGGGGGAAAAGAAGATGAAGAAGTACCGACTTCGGCGTCGATAACAGGAACGCGGACAAGACGGGCACTAGGATCCCGTGTCCAGCCGAGCATGCACTAAGCGGGTTTAGTGCAAGTGGCAGCGTGTGTGTGATTTAAAATTGGCTTGTTTTGAAAAAGTGGGACTCAACACAAATCACCCTATGATGCACAAGCAACCCTAGAACTAAGGTCGCCTAGGTCAGTCTCTAGACAGCTCCTAACTAAGGCTAGAAATAGACCTCAAACCGCCTCTTCACGGACAAGTACGACCAGGTAAGTGGGAAGGAACCACCACTACAGTGGGCCTAATTAAAAACCACTAGCCTAGACACCGCAATGTCAGTTAGGATAAACGGCCGATGCCTATACTAGTCTTTTTCCTATTGAGCCCGACAGTCCTTAGAGTCTGGTCTAGATATTTTTTAAATTAATGAAGGGTTGATCTATATGCTCGGTTTGTGATTTGTGGGGCTTAGGAAGGGTGATGAAATCCCCACCTAATCTTGATTTGGTCTTTGCCCCTTAAAATCCGTATTAAATATGCAAAACAAAACCAATCACAAAACTTTTTGCAAAAAGATTTTTGAGCGGCGCAATTTTGCAAAGAATCCTGCAGAAAATAGATTTTATTGGATTTGAGGAGAGAGAGAAGGAGTTGAGAATCTTACCAGAGAATTCCGTAGCCCTAATCCCTTCAAGCCGCCGCGTTTCCGCCGCAGGAAGCCCTTTGTGCCGCGCTTCCGCCGCGAGGTGGTTGGATCGCTTGATGAAATTTTTTCTGTGTCCCTCTGTGCTCCTCTGGATCTCTAAAAATGTCTCTGTTTCCTGTTTCCCTTAATTCTGTGACTCCAGATCTCTTTGCAAAAATCCACGCACAAATCGTTAAATATGCAATTTGCAGTTTTGTTTTAATAATGATATGACTCGTCTAAGAATTCAACACAAATAGTAAAAATAAAAAATTACGCACGTATCCCCGGCAACGGCGCCATTTGATTTATGTGAAAATTTGTGTTTGTTTTGTAGTTAACCGCAATCAATAACGGTGTCGCGTGTAGCTAGACCGAGATGAGTACGGGTCGTCCTCTGGGAAACGTGGAACCTTTTATTTTTACTTTAGATATGTTGAGAAATAGAGGAGGAATAAAGAGTTTTGTGAAAAGTTTCTAGATCTACTTTAATGTTAAATATAGATCTAGATTATTTTGGAGATTTAAATAATATAATAATAGGGCTTGTAGGGTTCGTTAGGATTTAGTAGTTATGGAAGATTAATTAAAAGTTACCTTTTTTATCCATTAATAGATTTAGAACTAGAACGACGGTGATGCGTGTAGATTAGGGTTTCTGGAGGGAAAAGGAATCCCACTCGTAACCCTTATCTCGACACGGAACTCCGTTCATATCTAGCCTTTACCAAAACAATCATTAATCTAATCTCTAATCGCGGTCGGAACTAGCAAGGAATTGCTAGCACGCCCGATTAGGATGTTAATGATTATTTTGATAAAGTTCCTAAACTTTATAGGACTTAAAAAGGGTTTAATTATTTTCATCCCCCATTAACCTACCATAATCCTACGAACCCTAACAAGCGGAGAATTACTCGCGCATGTTGGGAGAAGAAGATGAAAAGAAAGAGATGGAAAACATAATGTAAAAGAAAACAAACAATTAAAAAAAAACTACCTTTATTAATCAACTCCTTCAACTACACTTTTAATCCATAGAAAATGATTACAAAACTCGATTTGCTTCTCGATCTTTCCTAGGGAGGTAGTCGAACAGTCGATGATCATCCTGGATGCGTGAGCGTCGGGAGCTTCGTGATCTCTTCGGCTTGATAGATTTTTCCAAGAGGCCCTCGGTGCCTTTATATAGTGAAAACCCAGAATCTTTTTGTTGAGAAGTTGGTAAAATTCAGCAGAGAATAATTCCCCAAAATCCTGCACTCCAATTCCATAAGATTGCGGCGGATCCGCGGCCCCAGGGTGGGTTTGGCCGTGGATCAGCGCTCAAGGGACAAGATCAATTGATTATTTTTCTTGTGCTTTCATCTGGTGACATTTGGCAATCCTAGGCATCTTCATATCTTTAAAATATTCTCTCGGTTGCTTCCAGACTTGGTCTCCAAGTTTGCTTCTTAATTTGGCAAGTTTTCTTCAACAAATTGATTTGTTTGTTAAATCCTTCATAACAACTTGGAAATAATCTGCACAACAACTCAAATAAGATTTTAGTAGACTTTGTTCTACTAGAATTAGATCAATAATATTATTTGCATACATTTTCCTACCAAATGATAATTAAAATATATTAACACATGGAAAATAATGTTTTTACACATAAACCCTCATATGTATAATATATTATAATATAGTCCTTTTTTAATATAAAAATGGTAGGAAAAATGTACTACAAATGTGCAGTTTTATCGACTGAACACCAGCGTTGTGGCAGGGAAGCTGTCCGCTGGAGATAGCCGAGCGAGGGATCCTCGGGCTCGACTGCCTCTGGGAGGGCTTTTTGGTCTCTAGCATCAGGGGGCCGCAGGAAGCCCACTAAGGATAGCCGGGCGGTGGGTTGCACGGCCGCCTTTTGGCGAGGCTCTTGAATTATAAAGATAGAACTCTACTCGGAATGATTCGACGTTTCTTTATTTGTATGGACAGGAATTTTAGAGAACGCTTTACACCATCTTTGCGAAAGGGAAAAAGAGGGGGGCATACACTCGCTGGCTTTGACCTCACTGGTATAGCTTGAGCTTTTCGGCATTGTAAGGCTGCGGAAGCTTTCGTCCGTCCGCGTCTTGTAGGCGGTAGGCTCCGCCGGGGAGGGCCTCAGAGACGAGGAAGGGACCCTCCCACTTTGGGGAGAACTTGTGAAGCCTGCCTTGGTCGATGAATTCGTTCCGCCGCAGGACCAGGTCCCCGGTCTTGAAGGAGTGGTGTTTGACCCGAGCGTTGTAGTATCGGGCCGTTTGTTGTTGATAGGCGGCAGCTCTGATCTGAGCCCGATCCCTCTTTTCCAACAGGATGTCGAGGTTAATCCGTAGCGCCGAGGTGTTTGCGTCATCGTCGAAGTGCTCGACCCGGTGACTGGGTAGCCCGATCTCCGCTGGGACCATCGCTTCGGTCCCGTAGCAGAGGCTGAAGGGGGTCTCCCCGGTGGGAGTCTTTTTTGCGTGCGCAGGGCCCATAAGTCCTGGGGCAGCTCTTCGACCCAACCGCCTTGTCGCCCTTCTCGGCGGGTCCGAAGGCCCCGGAGGACATCTCGGTTAGCGACCTCGGCCTGCCCGTTACATTGGGGGTGTGCGACCGCGGCGAACTTCATGAGGATGTGGTACTCTTTGCAGAAGTCCTTTACTTTCTCGTTCTCGAAGTTCGTCCCGTGGTCGGTGATGATGCATCTCGGGATGCCAAACCGGAGTATCAGGTTGTTTTGCAGGAACTTGATGGTTGTGGCGGCGTCCGCTTTCCTGATGGGGATGGCCTCGATCCACTTGGTGAAGTAGTCCACTGCGATGAGGACGTATTTGTGCCCGCCCGTACCGGTCGAGAACTGGCCGATCATGTCCAATCCCCACTGGGCGAACGGCCATGGGGATGTTAGGGCGGTCAGCTCGGTAGCGGGGAGGCGAGGGATGCTGCCGTGGAGCTGGCAACTCTTGCATCTTCTGAATAGCTTCTCGGCATCCTCATGAATAGTGGGCCAGTAGTATCCTTGGAGAAACGCCTTTTGGATCAAGGTTCGGACCCCTTGGTGCGCACCGCCAACCCCTTCATGGATTTCCCGGAGGACGTAGTCATCTTCGTGGGGGTCAACGCATCGGAGCAGGGGTTGAGTGAAGGACTTTTTATAAAGATTTCCATTGCTCCAGATGAAGTGGCGGTCTTTGGCCCGGAGGCGGCGGGCAGCCCCCCGGTCACCGGGAGTGCACCGTCCTTCAAGAATTCCACAAGGAGCTTCCTCCAATCTTGGTCGCCTTCTTGCGCCGCATACACGTGGAGTGTGGCTGCTCCGTCTTCCACACTGGGCTGAGGCAAGGTTTCGAAGAGGATAGACCGCTTATTGTTGGCCGAGTACGACGAAGCCAGCTTGCTCAAGGCGTCGGCTTGGGCATTCAGCTGCCTGGGTATTTGCTCTACTTGGACTTCTTCGAAGCTTCTCCGGAGTTTCCTCACCTCGTCCAGGTATTTCATTATCAGGGGCTCCCGAGCTTCGAAGCGGCCAGTCACCTGTCCGACGATAAGGGCCGAGTCGCTGCGGATTCGAATTACCTTCAGCCCCAGCCCGGCGGCCATGCGCAGTCCGGTTAGGAGGGCCTCGTACTCTGCTACGTTGTTCGAGGCCTTAAAACCGAGCTTCAGAGAGTACTCCATTTTTGCTTCGTTCGGGCCCCGGATAATGAGCCCAGCACCACACCCTTCCTCGGTTGAAGATCCGTTGACGTAGATGGTCCACTCAGGAACCGAGCCAGGCCTCCCCGCAACGGGGCATCGAGTAGCGGGGGGCGGCGTGGACTCCGATTCCTTGAGAGGAATGGTGCATTCGACGATGAAGTCGGCCGGGGCCTGTGCTTTGATGGCCTGCTTCGGGCGATATTTCACATCAAACTGGGATAGCTCCCACCTCCACTTTTCTAAGCGGCCCGAGGATTCCAGTGACGCAAGAATGGCCCCCAACGGGCGCCCGGTAAGGACGATGATGGTGTGTGCTTGGAAATAGTGCCGCAGCTTTCTTGAGGTCACCACGAGGGCTAAGACAATCTTCTCTATAGCTGGGTACCTCGTTTCCGCGTCCTTGAATACGTGGCTCACATAGTACACCGGCTTCTGTGCCCCCTCGACCTCCCGGACGAGCACCGAGCCTGCTGCTTGATCGGATACCGCCAGATACAGCGATAGCTCGTCCTCTTCGATAGGTCGGGTGAGCAGTGGGGGCGTCGCGAGGTGCTTCTTCAATTGGTCGAAAGCGGCTTGGCACTCCCCCGACCATTCGAACCTCAGGATCTTTCTTAGGGCTTTAAAGAACGGGAGGCATTTCTCTCCTGACCTGGACATGAAGCGGCTCAGAGCGGCGACTCGTCCTGTAAGCCAAATGATCTCGACGTTAGTTTTGGGCGTGACCATGTTGAGGATAGCATCAATTTTCTCCGGGTTGGCTTCGATTCCACGGTGAGTGACCATGAATCCGAGGAATTTTCCCCCGGTGACTCCGAATGCGCACTTGGCGGGATTCAGCTTCATTTTGAACTTGCGGAGCACTTCGAAGGCTTCGCCCAGATCCCTGGCATGGTCTGCCGTTGAGACGGATTTGACGAGCATATCGTCAACGTAGACTTCCATATTCCTGATGATCTGCGGCTTGAACATGCGATTGACCAACCGCTGGTACGTGGCTCCGGCGTTCTTAAGGCCAAAGGGTATCACCTTATAGCAATATACCCCCCGGTCCGTTGTGAATGCGGTGAGATCTTCATCTTCCGGATTCATGCGGATCTGGTTGTAGCCGGAGAAAGCATCCATAAAGCTTAACAGCTCGTGGCCGGCTGAGCTGTCGACGAGCTGATCTATCCGAGGGAGCGGATAGTTGTCCTTGGGGCAGGCCTTGTTGAGGTCGGTAAAGTCGATGCACATACGCCGCTTCCCGCTGGACTTCTTGACCAGAACTACATTTGCCAGCCATTCCGAGTACGGTACGTTGCGGATGAAGTTGGCGGCGAGAAGTCGATCAATCTCATCTTCGATAGCCTTCTGTTTGACTGGGGCGAAGCTCCGCTTTTTCTGTCTGACGGGTCGGGCCGTAGGATCAACTCCGAGCTTGTGATAAATGATTTTGGGGTCGATCCTGGGCATGTCGGTGGGCGCCCAGGCGAACACGTCGGAGTTATTTCTAAGGAAGCTGACCAGGTCGTCCCGCCGAGCCCCTGTCAAGAGTGATCCGACCTGGATGGTTTTTTCCTTGTCTCCCTCGGTGAGGGGCACCTCGACCAGTGGTTCGACCGGCGTTCCCCGGACTTCCTTCTGTTCGTCCCGGGTGTCCAAAGAACCCTTGATGTCATCCTTTCCTTCAGCGTCGCCGGTCGGTTGCTCGGGTGAAGATGTTTCGGTAAAGCATACCTTCGCGATCCGCTGGTTTCCGTAGACTCGACCTGTTCCGCCCTGATCGAGAGGAAACTTCATCGCCAGGTGGTAGGTCGATATCTGGGCCTGAAGTGAGTTGAGCGTCGGGCGGCCGAGGAGGACGTTGTAGGCAAATGGGACTTTTGCTACGATGAAGTCCACAGGCAATGTGCGGGTGCGGCCGGGCCCGCCGATGTTGAACTGCAGGGTGACAACCCCTCGCGCGGGAATGGAGTGGTTGGTGAACCCCGACAGGACGTGTGAGGTTGGCCTCAGGTCCGCTGGGGTAAGCCCCATGCGCAGGAAGCAGTCATCGAAGAGGATGTCTGCCGAGCTGACCGAGTTGACAAGTATCCGGTGGACCTTATACCGGTGGATCCGGGCTATGATCACTAGAGAGTCGTTGTGGGGCATGGAAATGCCATGAAGGTCTTCATCGCCAAAGGTGATAGGCTCGTGGCCCCTGGCCCTTTTACTCGGGCGGTCGCCGGAATCCGTGAAACGGCTGCCAGCGGGGGAGCCGATGACATTTAGTGAGGGCTTGTCCGCGTCTTCGTTGAGAGGGAGGCGACAGCGGGTGTTTGAATCTTCGGGGTGATCGCTCGCCATGTGCGTGGAGATCGGAAGGTCAACTTTGTGTTTTGTGGAGTTAGTTCCCACAGACGGCGCCAACTGATGGAGGTCCTTTTGGGGTCTCCGTCAGATGTTGTCTTCCGTCGATCTCCCGGTGGGTTTTGGAGGTGATCTCCTTTGCGTGTGGGTCTCAATGGATTTGAGGAGATTAGTGATTTGAGGAGTTTGCGCCGAATACCTGCAAAGAAGTCCCGGGGTGGTTTGGAACCACCGAGGACCCTCCGACGATCAAGTTAGTCTAGAGATCCGAGCAGAGTAACGGCTTAGTGGAGTAAAAAACGGCTTACCTCATCCCTCAGGGAGAGGGGTTTATATAGCGGCGGCAGCAGGCAGGGGAAGGCGCGAGAATCACGCCGGCCGTTACGCTCCCGACGTCACGCCCGCATGATAGGCGGATCTTCCCATTCATGGCGAGACAGGCTCGTTAATGGGGATCGTAATGGCGTGGAACGTGGGATGTGGCCGGCAGAGATCTCGTGCATGGCGAGATTCGCGGAGCGGCGGTTGCGCCTGCGAGTGGTGCCGTTGGTCGGTCGATGAGACCGAGGGAGATGGCCTCGGCGGGAGAGTCCGGGGGCGAGCGAGAGAGCCGAGGCATCTTGACCCTGTGATAGCTCGGGGGCGAGCCGAGGGGGCGAGGAGGCCAATTTGCAGGGGGCTCTGAGGTGAGCCAGCTCGTGTTTGCAGGTCGGGTACAAGGGCGGCCTGGTCGGCCCTTGTGGGCTCTTTCTTCCAATTCCTGAGACACGTCATCTGCCACGTGTCATGATCTTGGAGATCGTCAATATTGAGCATCATCAATGACGATGAGGGTTCTTGGCGATGAAGAAGACGAAGCGGAGGCTCTGGCTGTGGAGTCGTGGTCGAGAGCGTCGGCAATGATGTCGGTCGAGAGGGATGAGTGCGGTGGTTGTGGACGAGGTGGAGTCGAGGGTTGCAGGCGAGATGGGTTGATGGGTGCTGCGAGATTGTTGGTCGGCGATGAGGGTAAGGAGTTGCTCGGTGATGGGTTTCGAGGGAAGGAGGAGATCTCGGTGAGAGGATGAAGGTGAGGGTGCTTCGCCGGAGGTGAGGTGGAGGCGTGGGTTCCTCAAGTGCGGGAACGAGCGGCGTCGGCGGTCTCGGGGTCACGGGTACGAGGAAGAAGAAGGTTAGAAGGTTTTATTATTTTAATTTTAAAAGTGATTTATATATATATACACACACACACACACACACACTACTTAGCTAATCTAATATTATTTAAAGATATTATAAAACCCCATCAACCACCACAAAATCTCAAAAGATATCTATAACTTATCAGCATACAAATATACGTACCTACTAACTTAAGAGTCTATTTAAACCGTAATATAATGACTACAAAAATATTCTAATAAAAAATTGCACACATTATTTTAAGATTAATATAGATTCACAAATAATAGATAAATATTAATAAAATATCATAGGCATCTTTAAATAAGATAATAGCACATTAACAAACAATTGTTAGATACTGATTATCCTTTAATAACCAACTTATATAATGCATTCCATCTAAATATTAACCCCCCATAATAAATTTCCTGCAAGCGGGTCGAGTACAAACATGATCAATTCGCATAACCATCCAACACCATATATAAGCCAATAACACGGATAATTTATCTTGTCCAACATATTTATTTAATATAATTAAATAACGTACGATCGTGCTAGGGTATTACAAGTAACATGATCAAACAATATAACTCGAATTCGTGAACTAAATCAACATATCAGTTCATGTGTTAGGTTTCAGTTCTGTTCAGACGGCTCAAAATGTTTTGAGACGGCTTAAGTCGTCTGGAAACTTTATTTTAGTTTCTATTTATATGAGACGACTCAAGATAATGTTGAGCCGGCTCATGGCCTATTTTCTGATACGATCAGATATGTTGTTCAGGGTTTCTATGTAGATTTCTTGCATACGATAACAACTATGATTACCACAATTTCTCTATATTCCATATCATCAATTTAACTATATAAAAATGATATCTTTAGGGTTCTATGTCAAGTTTTACATCTAGATCAAGATTGTCGACATATCGTGGTTCAGATCTCGATATTATCGTTAACTATGAATTCATAAAACGTAAATACATAATTAAGCGATGATAAGTATGTTACGCCAAATCCGGTCGGGTCATAACTAGCATGTAACAAGTATCCAGAGATACTTGCCTCAGTCTACGATTATTACGACGATGCAGGCACGATCTCAAAACCCTACGCAAGACCTTCGCTTGTACATTCAGTCTTGATGCTGCGGTCGTGAGGGGAAGCAGACACGAGGAAGAAGACGATGGCGGTGACAATGATCTCCTCAAGACGGTGTAGACGATGATGGTGATGATGGGATCGGCTACATGATAGAAGGAGATTTAGGTTTTGGAATTAGGGTTAGGGTTCGATTCTGGCGTGAAAGAGATGGAGGGTAGGGTTTGATTGAGATATGTTTGCATGAGAATCCATATGAGTTTAAATAATTTGGGTACCATGGACCGGGCATTACACAAGAACTCTTATATTAATTAGGAGTAAGGATTGCGATAAGGTAGATATAATTCAATATCAAACCATACATATTTTTACCAATTTAAATATTTTACCATGTCCCAATGATAACCAATAGTAAAACCCAACGGGACAATAAACTAGAATCACGTCAATAAACAATATCAGTCCCATGACAGGTTTTGAGGTAGCTCAATAAATTCCTTAGCCGGCCCACGAGTCTTTTCCATCAATCAATCTCTCTGAGTATAAGAGACGGGTCAATCCAGGCTTGAGCCGGCTCACAAGCTTATTTATTAAAATATTAGAATAACCAGTAAAATCTATCGATTCAATTTATTAATTCAAATACGTACAATCGTTCTAGAGTGTTACAATTGGAAAGGCAAAATAGACTTTTTGTCCCTTCGAATGGCTATATCTAATAGAGTTAGTCATCGACTTAACCGGAGGGGCCTATTTAGATAGGGTAATAAATTTGGTGGTTGTTTTTAAAATTATTGTTTTTTAAGGTTGTTTTTTAAAATATGAGTTTTTTTGGTGGTTGTATATAAAAAATCCTTTTGAAAATATCAGAGGTTTTTTGACAACTCCTCAATTTATCCAGAATATCGCAATAGGCCAAGGCAACGTTTTTATCCCCGATTACAACATCATTACCGAAAATTGCATAATTGCGACATCAGAAGCGAATCGCCTTTTCTGCCTCGGAGGCTTTTTGACAATTTACCCTTTTTTTAATGGCTTGTCCTGATTCTCTTGACATCCTACTAATTTCAATATCTGTTTTATTTGAATTTTAATTCCTTTTTTTAATGTTTTTCTTTCCCCAAAAAATAATCTGCTGACTTCTAAATTGAGGTTGCTTGTCAACAATACTTTTCTTCCTTTGCAATTGTGTGAAAGGATGGATTTGGAGAAAAAATTGATGCAAAAACTCACTTATAGCAGCTAAAGAGTTGCAAAGGTCACGATTAATTTTGTCATGTATTGGCTACTTTGCACGGAGGGAATTAAATGGGTTTTCTCGAAAATGTTCACGAAATTAGAAATTGATACAGGGAGAAACTGGACTTAACCCAAGAATGGTTAATCCATGGCCCAAACTCATGAAGTCTGCAACATTGCCTTCGAAATAATGGTTTCGTGAGATTTTGAAAGTTACACTTGGCAACCAAAATAGAGAGTATCAAACCATGGTATCAAAAGTTTTGAGATCTTAAAACCCTTTTTTTTTTTTGAACTTCAAAAATATACAAAGTTAACCTTTCTTCTTTTTTTGAACTTCTAAAATATACAAAGTTACATAAAGTTTCAAGCCGTTCTCTTTCTTGAAAGAATATTTTTCCAAACCATCCTACACTTTGCAAAGACCAATTTTACGAAATAACGGTTTGCATATATAAAAACCATAGTTCGGTTTCAACTTGAAGGAAACCAGGCTACAGGTAATCTTGTTGACAAACCATTACATTGAAATGAATGATTCTGTGTTTGTTCAGTTAAATTTACCCTTTTCCTTTCTTTGTCGATCCACAAAAGATTTGGATTTGTATTTATCTAATCTCTTACATTTATTCTCGAAGAGCATCCTCCATCTTCCACTTATAGTTTGCTCTACCTTCCTTCAAGTTGATTAGCATCAACCAAAATAAAACAGAAAATTCTATTTTTGAATAAATCTACTGCCATGTCAATTTCCGAATATATCATAAATTCTACTGCTATAGAATTCTCTGCAGCTCAAAGCCAAGTGAAGCAATTCAAAGCTAAAAGGCTAAATAATAATCATATAAATCATAACTCATACGACCTGTGAAATGATAATTGTCATCTGCATAAATGATGCAATACCAGCACAATTTGGCCTCACCACAAAGTAGGTTGCTAACAAAATCAATCGAAGGAAACTCAAAATCAATCACCGTACAAAAAGGTCCCATTTGATAGGAAATATAATTTAACATCCAGCAATTGATCCATAATTTTCATGGGCTGCGTCACAATAGTGACGTCAGAAGACTTTTCTTTTCGCCGCCACTGCATTTGCGACGGATACCTGAATCAAGGAAATGGAGTTTAAAAATGATGTAAATGAAACAAACAAACAAACAATGGGTACTGCAGCTATAAGCTATTGCTTGGACTGTAATCTGCTAGTCTTTTACACGAGCTATACATGAATTTTAAAATTGATCTTGCATAGTCAAAGATTATCACAAATTCTGTAACATTGACTCATTAGTTTTTGAAGGGCATAGGAGATGAGATGAGATCGGTCTGAATTTTGAACAGAAACGGTCAATGTGTGGCAGACGAGCGTTTCAACAACTCCAAGTTTCTAAAACTGCAACTATGAAGGGGTTGGTTTGCATTTACAACATTAGACACTAATGGCGACATAACTGTGCAGTATAAAGGAGTATTGGATAACACTTCACCTGGTACAACAGGCTAGAACATCAGAAATAGTGAAAATTAGTTGATTCCCTCAATAATAGCTTCCATAATAAGGCTGCTGAGGCACAGCGCCCTGTTGCTGAGGGTACGTAGTAGTCGCAGCTGGTGGCTGGGAATAACTTTGTGGTGGATAAGCCTATTTTCAGAAGACAGCAGGTTAGGATATGTTTGATTCTCTCATTATATTTAAACTAAATAAACCAACGGCATCAGAAATCTGGAGATAACAAAATGTAAAATAACAGCAGCATCTTCAAGACTTAACGCGTTCATGATAAAACTGTGAAATAAACATCTCAAGTCTCGAAGACAAGAAAACGGTACCTGGGCAGGATAGGCTGGAGGATAAGGGGCATATGCAGCAGTCTGAGGAGCAGAAGCAGGAGCAGGCGCTTGGGGTGGGCCATAGTTGGCATACCCATACGCATTATACGCAGGCTAGAAAACAGATATTGAAGTGTCGATCAATTGTACAGCTAAGCAACAATGTATACAACGGTACTTGAAGATCTAGTTATGAAGTCGCAAGGACATGACCAACTAAAAACTAAATGTTGATCTCGTGAAGAGTACGAAAGAAACATGAAACAGCAGGTTCATCACTGTCGACCTGACATCAACTTCTAGGGTTGGTATGCTCTAGATAGTACATTCTCAAAGTGAGGAAGATAGATGAAACGATTCACCATCGTGAATTACATTTATCTTCGAGACAATAAATAAGAAGTGAAATGGGATCACGTTGCAAAATCATGAAGCTTCCTCTGAGGTACAAAACTAACCAAAAACAAAGTTGTTCAGAAATGGTAATGGGAAGACGATCCAATATCACGCACATGTATGCAACAAAATTTAGCAAAATGCAGGGCATCTTTTACATAACCGATGATTGCTAGAAACAAGTCCAGTTAATAGTTCAAAATTATACCTGAGATGCATAGCCGGGATTCCACTGTTGTCCCTGTGTTTGGGAGTTTTGAGGCCAAGGAGCCCTTTGTCCATAACCAGCTGCCCATTGATTCTGTGCATTTACAACCGACTGACCAGATGAAGCATCATCAGCAGAAGTCCTAGATACTTTTGTCCTGTCTGAGGTGAGAAAATCATCGGCTTGTCTTTTCTTTGAAAGCAAAGTGCTTTTCTGGCGTAAGAAGAGCTTCATATGCCGATCATCAGCCTTTTTAATTGACTCAGCATTTCCAAACATATCCAAAAACTCCATAAATATGCAAGATATTTCTTCTCTGCTTGCAGCATCAGGATTATCAGTATTAGGTAAAATGAATTTCTCCACCAACGAATCCAACTGATCAATATGTTTTGGTTCTGAACGTGGCTGAATTGTCTCCAGATGGATGACAGCCTGTGTAACTCAAAAAATAAGTTGCATGTAGTCCACTTAAATAATAAAAGACAAAAAGGGTTGAAGAACAAGGGAAACAAACCTCAAGAAGAGGTTTTGAAAGCTGCACTTTGTCAAGAGATCCAAACAAAACTTCCCTAGCCTTCTCCAGATTGTGATCAACCTATGAGCAGTAAAAAGCACAAGGGAGAAGTCAAAATTTCTCCAATGACTGATTTAAGCATTAGAACCTAGGTTTAACAAAGATGATTTACCATTATAGCTGAAAGAACCAACCAACCAAAAACCATCAAAGAAAGAAGACAACAACAAAAACCAGCCTATCCGTGAAAGGAAAAACATTAAAAACGAAAGGATATAATCGGTTTCTAAACTCATAGCTTCATAAACGTTTGGGGAAATCACGTGGGAATTTATGCATTTATACTGGCATGGACAAATAGATCAGGGAAAGTCCACCGCAAAGTAATATTCAGGTTTCTTTTTCTTTTTCTTTTATATATATATATATATATATATATATATATATATATATATATATATATATATATATATATATGTCTACTGGAAAAACCACAAAAACAATCAACAAGAAAACAACATAGGGAAACAGAGATCTCCAATTAAATGCTCTGCAGGTTCATCAATTGGAAAATTCTATCTGGACAGAAGTTCATTTTAGAAGAATTCTGCATCAGTAGTTTTTTCTAACAGATGATCAAAATATGAGTTCTATCACACTACACTAGAGTACATACATTTAGATATAGCTTTAAGCATTGAAATGAATCAACATATAAGCATGTTTATCAAATCATCTAATACCTAATGCTGCTAGTATCCGGTCAAAAAAAAAGCTAATGCTGCTAGTATACTATAAACAATGGATAGCTATTTTTCTAGCAGATTTAAAAATTTACAGCAAGAATCCTACCAAATACAGAAAACGTGAATATTGAACAAGGAGAATTGGCAATATTTGGGAGTGCTCCTTTTCCATTTCTGCAGCAATAATCTTCTCGTATATAGAGTAAGCAACTTCTTTGTTTCCCTGTGGAATTTTGTAAATTGAGTTGGAAATCTTAATACCCATACATTCGGAAAAATTAAAGGTCATCAAGGTAACTACCACTCTATACTCCAAATTCGCATGCTTAATAATGGCTTCCAACAAACAGGGTGATATTTCAGAATAAAGAAATTGATATTCTGACTGGGCCCCCTCAATATCTCCACACAGTTCTTTGAACTTAGCAGCAAAAAGATGAATTTCCGGTTGTTTCTGTCAAAAGGAATAAAATATTGCAGGTAAATAAAATGGAAAAAAAAACCAGAACCACCTTTAATATCCTGCCAATTAAATAACTATGTAATTATTTTAATATCATATTTCAAGAAACTTTTTTTTCAGGAAATGGAAATGCTGGTGGTATCAAGTAACCATCAAACTCAGGTGCATGATCAAATTTAATAGCCTTGGCTCATCTTAGGTGATGTCAAACATGATGGGGGGGGGGGGGAACTAGAGCTGCTGTTGATTGTTACTACACTATCCGTCTTTTTCCCTTGGTTCCTCTTAGGTGTGATGTCAAACATTAAGATTCGACTGGAAAATTAAAGTCATGTGAGAAACATATGGCTTTCTATTTTTATTTAAATCACAATTGACTAAATTAAGAAACCCATAAGTTTACTCCCGTATTTTCTTGATGACTTGATATCGGCGGTTCTGTTACGATTCTAAATTAGGGAAACGTGAGAAATGTGGGTGCAAAATTAACGGTTTTCAAATATCAGATAATTTCACCACTAAATCAATGTTTAAAGGCCAACGAGCAATAGCTCAGTTGGTATGGCACTTCCCCTCTTGGGAGAGTGTGGGGTTCCATCCCCAAGAGGGGAAGTGGCCACAATTTAACGCTTTCAGGGAAAATTCGTTGGTCCCCTGGGTGCGTGTGTATGTTGTGTGCTCGTCTGTGCTGTGTGCGTAGGTTCGGCTTAGGGGCCAGTTCAAAAAATAAAAAAAATCAATGTTTAAAGAGTAAAAGAAACCTCATATGAACCTCGGTGTACCATGTAAATTAAGATGGACATTCAGTCAGCGGAAAGGCAAAAATAAACTGAGCGATGACTGATCACCGTAAGAAGTTGATTTCCTCCAATGGAGCCTTTTACCCATTACTTTCTCTATACATAAATTATATCTATAAGAGAGTTTGACTAGACTCCTCCCGATAGGATTCAGAAACAAATCCCATTAATTTCTTAGTCAAAAAATCAACATTGGGATGTGCACAAGTAATGTCATTGTTGGAATGAATGAAAGCTTTTGTGCATTATTATTTTCGCTCATCCCAAAGCAAATATAATGTCTACAGAGTTAATTGAATTAATTTCTATATCATATAGACTCCTCCATCCTCTTATAGTCAAATCCAGAAAATGATTGGCTTCCAAAGTAGACAACAATTTTAACTAGAAACACGGCAATTTTATTACATCTGTATGACAAGCCTAAATAAAGCTGATAGGCAAAACATGACCTACATAACATTCCCTAAACATAAAACAAAAGAAATACCTTCACAAAAATATGGGTAGCCCGAGCTAGAGCGTTATATGCAAGCTCATAATTACAATACACTTGCACGTACAATACATAACGGATCCAAAACTCTGTATAATTGGCACAGGCAACCAGGCATCGTTCATATAACTTGATAACCTGAAATATTAAATTAGAGGTAAGCATCAAAAAGGAAATAAATGAACAAACTACAATCGCTCAAACAGAAGAAACACAACAATCCAACAAAGAAGTGCACAAGGAGTACTCCATTAGCTGATTAGGGAGGCCCCTCAAAATGGAGGGACCCTCCGTGCCTGACAGATACATGGTTAAGTGGATAAGCAATAGGCAACTACCTGCATATATGAGATTCAAATTTAAAAATAAAAAGAAAAAGGGGGAAAACAAAAGAAAAAAAGAAAGATGTGCAACAGATATTATTCACCCTGAATGCACAATGACAAATGAGGGTTTGAAGTACTTAGCCTCATAGAAACCAAACAATAAGTCCATGCTCTATCCTCAGATCATTATCCCATTTTAAATAGTAGCTTCATCGAACACACTAGCCACTAAAGCATATAATGCAGCCAATATTGACTTCACTGTACGTTCATAACCATTCAAAGCAGAACTGGAATTATAATAACAAGTTTCAAGCACTCAAAAATCAGTTCCTTCTAAGAAATCATGCACATACCTTGTTTAAGTCATTCTCATATTCTTTTTCAGTAAAATCAAGATAATTGTGCCAGTTTTCAAGCTCTGGATCATCAAGAGGCCTGACATGGAAGTACGGCCTTCTAATAGCTGTTTCAAAACCAATGATCTTAGATTCTGTCTCTTTAGCTTTCCTATATAAATCTTCCCTAACTTCGATAAACTTCTCCACCTCTTCTGTTCCAGTTAAGTCAGCATTTTCTGGTTTAGGAGACTGTTCTGCACCATCTGGATGAGCCTCCGTCTCAAGATATGGTCTAGGAGCATGTACAGTGGTAGCCAGAAGCTCGGCTTCTTCTTGAGTCCTTATATCAGATAAAGGTCGGCTGGTAGCCAACTCCTTAAAGCTGAAAGCAAAGCAGGAACAGGGAAGTCAATATTTTGGAACATTACCAGACAATGTTCCACAAGCAACTACGATGCATCACCGCTGCTACCGCCCCACTCTACGGAAATACAAGATGTTTATGAACTAAAAGAAACTATGTTCATTTATACGATATGACTCCAGACTCTATACAACACATCACGGAATTTATGATTGTTCAATTTCCTGGTGTTAGCAATGTACAATTGTACAATGACCAAATAGGATTGTTTTTTTCTCGAAACTAGTGTTTTAAAAAAGCATATGGCTGGAATCTACCATATCCCTGCATTCATGATTTAGCCTCTCCCGTTATTCTCATTTCTCAGTGCTATTGTGGGAATCATATATGGGTACAAACAAGAAAAGGAACCTCAAGGACTGACACTACAACTAAGGATAACTAGAAAACTTATCTTGCTAGGTTTGAAATTTAACCTTTTAATAGACATGAATCTTCTACAGTCGCATAGTTCTATTTTCAGACATATTACTGTAAATTTGAGATAATTGGAAGAAGAAGAAAAGATGATTCTACAACAGTCGCAATAACCGATTTAAACTATATAGCTGTGGCAAAGTTTTAAACCCCACGTTGGATTTTGTTACCTAGCTAGCCCCATTAGACATTGATGTGACCTGCTTATGTTTTGCTGCATGTAGAAGTTACAGCGTCCATTTGTTCTTCATCAAGTAGATTTTATATGTATTTAATTACATGTAAAAGTTAACACGTCCAACATCACTTCAGTATATAACTCTGTTCGGCATAGAATATCCTTATGGTTCGCTGCTCAATTAATGATTGTTGGTAAATCTTAAGTTAGTATAAGCCAGATTAAAAATGTAATTAAAAACTAAGATATCAGTTCATTAATACATGTTAAATGATAAATACCATAATAATGAAACATAACTTCATCCGATAATGAAATTAGTCCGAGTATAGTAGCTTGCACAGTAGATGCTCGCCATTCCAAAAATCAAATGTCATATTACAATAATTAGGTGAATGTTACACAATCAAAATTGTTATTCTTTGCGCAAAGAAAATATTTTACCTTATATGTATTCAACAAATTTATCTTCTCTATTTATTCAATTCATGCTAATCCACATACCATATATAGCTAGATATTAATATTGCATCGGAACTGCTGTAAATAATTTAATCAAAACCTCAACTAAATTTTCCGATTGTTAAAAAGAAAAAGAGTCAATATATTGCAAATTGTCTCTACTATTTTTATTATTATTTTTAAATCTTTAGCTTCTTTCGAAGTAATCATGGTGGAAAAACTGATACTCCAATTCTAAAGTTAAACAACCTACACCCCACTCCTACCATAGAGGAGTTGGATGGTATTGGATGTACACACTTGAAGACTTGATGGGGTCATACATGGACAAATGGTAGTCATAAACAAGAAAAAGCATGACTGCAGACTTGTCTCTCTTAAGTGGACAAAGGATAGTCATAAAGAACATAATTGAAGGGTAGTAATAGTCATAAAACAAAAAACAAAAAACAAAAAAAGAACATTGAAGACTTGACTTAGTTTGACTAGGGCAGTCATAAGCAAAACACATGACCAAGTGGTTCAGTTAATTCAGTATAAAGGATTAGCTACATTCTATGCTGTATGTTCTTCTAGTTTGAGTTTGACAGTACTCAGTTGAATAATACCAGTGAACAGTATAAACATTGGATCATTATGGCAATAACTTGTGCTGTCGATATGATCTATGAACCCAAAAAGAACGTGCATAAACAACTAGGGAAAAGAGTAAAAACCAATTTAGATAGCGGTCCAGCTGCTGGATCGGATTCTCAAGTATCCTCGTGTAAATCATTTGAAGGTTAATCCATGCCTGTTGTGCCTCTTCATATCTGATATACTCATCCCACAGTGGATATGAAAGGTAATCTGTTCCAACGAACGCCAATCCCCTCTCAAACAACCTGAAACAAAAACGCAAGATATAAACCAAGGTCAATTCTCAAGGCTCAAAAAGGCAATCTGAATCACTACATAAAAGTGATGTTCAATGTGGTAGCCGAGGTAAACATTTCACTCTTAACAGCATGACACTTCCAAACTCACTGCAATTACCTTCCTGATATGATCATACTATGTCCTTGGAATGGAGGAGAGCACATGGGCCATGTTAGCCCAGAAACCATGTGATTTTCCCAGCAGATATTTGAAGGTTTGTGCACCCATGATAGCCTCAATAGTGTCACACTTAAGGTAGCAGTAACTCATGAACTACAAGACTACCATAGGGACCCTTTGAAGCAAGAGGGAGGAATTCAATGAATCCGTACAATGAAATTAAGCTCTAAAGAATCAAAAGAAAAGTAAATAAAGCAGACCAAAAACAAGGGTTCACACACTAGAGAAGAAATTTCTAGTGTGTGCCCCCCGCAAACCTTTCCTCCAGATATGTGAGAAACCACTGTTGCATTCATGCCAAAATATAGTCAGAACAGTAATCAAGAATTGTGGTCAGACTCTCACTAAATGAGAAGGCCAAAGAATATCGCTGCAAACAAATAAAAATCAGATAGTCCTTTACCTTCTAATGGTGTCCGGGTCTTCATACGTTGATATTGCAAACACACAATAATGCAACCACATGTCAACAGAATAGGTCACTGCATGAACAGCTCGTTCATACACTTCCACCACCTTGTCAACACTGTCCAAACGACCCTCATGATCCGCATACTTCTTCCAGTAACCAAAACACAAGGGAAATTCAGCCAAGAATGCATCATAAATTTTTCGGATTTTTACAATGTTGTTCTGGAAACACATACAAAGCACTATAAGTCTGGGTCAGACTCCTGACAATCATAACTATGAAATTAAAAATGCTGGTATATACACAAACCACCAAAAGTTGAACAAACCTAAATATAAGTATGCATATTATACCTCAGCCACTTTCTCCGTCTCTTCAATGAGGGCTGTCCAAGCATTAAAGTCTAAACAATTTGCCTGCACTATATTCCACAATCTATCCTCCTCAGCTGAGTTCACTGCCATTTAGCCGAAAAGAAAGAGAGAGAAAAGATTCAAAACCTAACGAAACATAAAATAATAGCCGCATATCTTCCCATAATCGGACAGCCCAATACAAGAAGACTCAGAACTCTGACATAAAAAGAGAGACGTGGATATGAAATTTAAACTTCTACAGCTAGAATCCTAATACAGTTTTCACAAGAGAAATTAGACTACCGTCTACAAAAGGCTGTTCAGCAGCAGATGCTATTGATTCAGTAGATGGAAGCCCATTCTCAGCGGCTCCTGCAGGCTGATTACTACCCAAATCACCAGTGCTTCCGTTCATAGAGCCATAACCAACCAATTGAACATCCTGAGTGGCAGGATTCGGACCGCCCATGTTCCCTTCAGTATGACTGGAGCCATCAACCAAAGCATGGACTGCATCTCCGGATGATACAGGGGCAGGTTCTTCGCCGCCGGATTCAGAAACTGTACCAGGTCCAATGTGATCGGCAGGGTGGTTACCGGTACTGGCTGATGGTTGGGAAGCCAACTGTGGACTATCTTCCATTCTAATTTAATTGTCCACAAAGAAAAAACTGCAACAACGAAACATACTTTTAAGAATCAAAGGGGAGACTGAAGTAGAATACCCCTCTACCATCCACATGGTAAATGTACCATTATGAATGACAACTTACGAATAATTCACAAATTAAACCAGATATTGCAGAAACAGAAACACCTAGTTCCGTAAATTAAAGCTACACAACAAGATAACAGAGGAAATCAGCATAAAGAAAGAGGCATGTGATCATATTGCATATAGCTTCACTTATCTTCTATTAAAGTTAACAGGAGAATAAAAATAATACCACAGGAATAGATAGTCGATAAATGCATATTAGCCGGATCATAAACCTAACAGCTATAAAATACAATATTTCATCACTTTTACTGATAGGCGTTCTATAAAACCTAATAGTAACTTAACAAATCAGACAAATTAAGAGGATTACCAACAACCAAAAATAAGAACATCCCATCCAACCAAACTATATGATCTTCGCAGCCCTTGTACACCATATACAAGGCAGTCCAAAACATGGCAATGATATCATGGCCTTAACCTGTTTTACAACCTTCCTCCGACCTGAAACTTGGAAAGTAGCTTAAAGATGATCCTAACATCAATTTGTAAACTAACCCTAACAAGAAGGGAAACCGTTACAAAATGAAAAACCTAATTCTCAGACTTCTTAAGCGAGCACTCAAATTACTCCAAAGATGCCAATATTTACCGACTTGCCTTTCGGCCCCTTTGTGGATCAATATAAGACTTAATAAAGAATAATAAATACCACCGTAAATCTATAAAACATCCTAGTTAAAACTAGTTTCAACCCGCGGCTCTTCCAACCCATTTCATAATATTTCTTCCTAACCTTGGCAACTTCAACTCCAAATTGAACAAATGCAAAACAATAGCTCAATATAGCACCAATAAAACACGATTAAAACCATAGGCTAATTTGAATGCTCAATGGATCTAAACAAAATGTTACCCAACTTAATCAAAATCTCGCATAAGTCAATAAAACATCCTAAAAAATCCTAACTTTGCTTATGAACACCATATCAACCTGGTGATCTCGCGAATAAAATTTGGATGCAGCAATAGATTCGCTGGTGGTATGACACGAGAGAGGTTGACGATATTTATATGAGCAAAACACTCATTTTGAACACAAACACTTGGTCGAAAAACGATTTCGTTATCAGATATCGAAGAGAAACGTCAGAGAAAATGGATCGTTAACATGCCGAACCTGAGATTGATCGAAAAAGGATGAAGCTTTGATTCGAATGATGAGAAGACGGGGAGGGTGGGGGAGAGATGAATTAGGGTTTCCTAAATGTTATATTGAGCTGTATTGCGGGTAGCGACTGACCCGAACCGCTTATTAGCCAATGGAGATCCGAAGTTACAAGTAAGGTTAAATTACACTAAAATACCCTAACAATCAAGTTTTTTCACGTATATTTATTACAGTAGAATACCTTGAGTACTGTTTTTTGTTGGTATCTTAATGAAATGAAACCCCTTCAAAACAATAGTTAAAGGTATTTTAGTGAAAACATGCTAGTTATGGGTATTTTAGTGTAACTTACTAATAGTTACACATAAGCTTTTTTCATTTTTTTTAATAGAAAACTAAATAGCATCCGCTATAGGAAGAATTTATCTACGAGGTAGCCAAAAGAAAATCAACTTGACCCGTTTTAATTCAATGATCAGCACACTGTGCCACATGGCCTAAAAACTATATACACCAGATTTCCATTGTTTGGATCAGTTATACGGTCAACCTCTTCACAATCTACACAATTGTTTTATTTTTATTTTTAAAAAAAAATTCTGCTATTACTATTTTCAAACAGACATGTAAGGAAAATAAATAATGGCTTCTGGAATGCAGTGCTAGTTAGACCTCTTTTATTCTGCGGCTGCTGTTGCTAAATAGACTTCCCATCAACGAGCAATAGCTCGAGTAGTACGAACAGTTCTTCTTCTCGGGAGAATGTGGAGTTCGATATTCATGAGGGGATGTGGCCACAACACAATTTAACGCTTTGGAGACAAATTCGTAGACCCTTGGATGTGTATGAATTGTGTGTTTGTGTATGTGGGTGTGTTGTGTACTAGGTTAAACTTACGGGCCGGTTCCAAAAATAGAAATAAAAATTAAACACGTCATCTATGTATCATGACATATTCCAGGTTGCACGCAGTTGCCAATCTGATGAGGCTCGCTATTGTGACTCTCCAGATACTGACACGTTGCAGATGACGTGTCCCAGAACCTACAAGAAATGATCAAGAACTTTAGTTGGGATCATGCCTCGGGCCTCCTGCCCGAGGAGTCTCCCGACCTTCGGTGGACTCCCAGACCACCCCGGCTCGTCTTCGAGCTATCACAGAACCAAGACGCCTCGGCCTCCCGCTCATGCTCGAGTCTCCCGCCGAGGTGATCTTCCTCGGTCTCGTCCTGACCGGCCCGCAGGCGTCTCCGCCACAGCTCCGCGAATCTCACCATGCGCGAGATATCCGCCGTCCACGATCCCGCGTTCCACGCCATCACGATCCCCTATTAACGAGCATGTCTCGTCATTAATGCGGGATCGCGCCTATCACGCGAGCGTGACGCCAGGGGCGTAACGGCCGGCGTAATTCTCGCACCCGCCTGCCTATTGTTACCGCTATATAAAGCCCTCTCTCAGACGATCGAGGTAAGCCATTTTTTACTCCACTAGGCCGTTACTCTGCCAAAATACTCTGCCTAACTTGATCGTCGGAGGGTCCTCGGTGGCACAACCACCCCGGGACTTCTTTGCAGGTAGCTCGGCCATAACCACTCAAAACCCATTGAGATCCATACGCTTCAGGAGTCAACTCTCCAACTCAATCTCAGTCGTCCGTCAACACGCGAAGAGATCAACGAGAGATAACATCTGAAGGAGATCCAGAGATCCATCAGTTGGCGCCGTCTGTGGGAACCCATAATTCCACTCAACCGAAAATTCATCTTCCGATCTCGACTACATGGCAAGCGGTCACCGCGACGGTTCATACACCAGCCGTCGTCCTTCCCGCAGTGGAGACGAGGGAGAAACCCCTCCTCCACCGAACGCCATCCACACCCTATCCGCTCAGATAGATCGACTCACGTCCGTCGTGGATGCGCTCGTCCGTGTCCAAACGGCCGGGCAAGCTCCCCAGGTCGCCGCTCCCCCATCTCGGGACCGGGACCCTACGAAGGGAGAGAAGATTCTGCCTGTGTTGGCACAACCGATCACCGCCTCGCTGTCTCCAACAGCCGCAGGTCCCCCGGGGCGACATATTCAATGCCCCGGTGGGCGCCGCATAGCTTAACTCCGAGGTCTTATGCCAGAGCGCCTCACCCCGAGCCCCGTCGCGTCCATGTCCTTCCCGAGGAGGTGTCTGTCAGCTCGCCTGCACCTAGGCATGACCGACGCCCCCTCCCTCAACAGGGTCGCGCACACGGGACTCGCCACGGCAGCTCGAAAACGACCTCGCCAAGAGACATGAGGAACGTCATCGAACAGAATTGGGGCCGTGGCCAGGCAGAGGCCTCCAGCAGCAAAGGCCAAAGGTCATAGAATGCCGACTCATCAGGATACCACGGCCGACTCGACGCCCTCGAAAAGAAGATCGAGGGTATGCATCGGGAAGGTCGTCATTCGAGCGACGGGGCCAAATACGTCGCCGGCTCGCTCATGAAGCCCTTCACAGAAGAGCTGCTCGCCGTCCATGTCTCCTCCCGGAATAAGCCCCCGAAGGTCTCACTCTTCGATGGGAAGCCCGACCCGAAGGACTATTTAAACGCGTTCACAGCTGGGATGAGTTACCAGGACTGTTCCGCCGCCGCCCAATGCCGAGCTTTCCTGGCCACTCTCATCCTCTCCAGCAGAGACTGGTTTCGAGGACTCGTGCCACACTCCATCTTAACCTTCGATGACCTGGCCACCCAATTCCTCGGCCACTTCGTCGGGAACAGACAGCAGAAGCGGACCGTCGACCATCTCTTCACAATAAAGAGCGGGGACAAAGAAACCTTCAAAAGGTACGTCACCCGCTTCTAAAACGCCCTCCTCGAAGTCCCGGAACACCGGGACTAGACAGTCATTACGGCACTTAGGTCGGGTCTTAGGCACAAGGAGTGGTTACGCTCCTTTGCATTAGCGCAACCTAAGACCATGGCCGAGGTGAAGGCCTGGACCGAGCGTGAGATCCAGCTTGAGTCCGAGGTGAACGCCAATCTGCCCCGGACAGAACAAACTGATCATAAGAAAAGGGGGCGGGAAGAGAAAAAGAAGACTGGGCGGCCGAAGCCCTACTCCCCAAAGTTTCAGGAGTACACCCCGCTCAACGTCTCCCAGACGGTACTGCTGGAGGAGGCAAAGAGCGAGATGTTCTTCAAGCTCCCCCCAGTCTCGCGCATGGCGGCAAAGCGTGCTAGGGGCCCCTACTGCAGCTTCCACCGATAGCATGGCCACTTCATGGAGAACTGCAAACAGTTCCAAGACTCGCTCAGGGCACCTGGCCGCATACTTGCGGGACAAGCGGCAAGCTGACTGTGATCAAGAGCGACGTCCCCCTCCCGGTGAATTAACAATCGGCCAAATTATGGTCCTGTCAGCGGGGGGTACGACGAATACCTACGAGGCTCGGCATCCCTCACCGATCAAGGGGACTGACAGCCACCTGAAGAAGAAGGCCAGGGCAGCCGAGCCAATCGTTTTTTGACGACGAGGACCTCCACGGTATATCTCTGCCCCACAACGACCCGCTGGTGATCACAGCTCGGGTCCACCGCTACGAGGTGCAGAGGATACTGGTCGACTCAGGAAGCTTGGCGGGCATCCTCTTTTACGACTTCTTTCTGCACATGGGACTCATCCCGGTGGACCTAAGGCCAACCACCCACGTCCTATCGGGGTTCACCAATCACTCCATCCCGGCGGAAGGGGTAATCACTCTCCAATTTAACATCGGGGAGGCCGGCCGTACGCGCACCGTGCCTGTGGAGTTCATCGTAGCAAGAATCCCGTCGGCCTACAACATCCTCCTCGGCCGCCCAACGCTGAACTCCCTCACGGCCCAGATATCGACCTACCACCTGGCGATAAAATTCCCGCTCGACCAAGGCGGGATAGGTCGGGCCTACGGAGACCAACGAACTGCGAAGGTTTGTTTCACTGCAACCTCTACGGCCGAGTGGCCAAAAAACGATGTTGAGAGCGAGGGTGACATCAAGGGTTCTCTGGACACTCGAGATGAGCAGAAAGAGATCAGAGGGACCCCGGTGGAGCCACTGACTGAGGTCCCCCTCGTAGACGAGGACGACGAATGAACCATACAGATCGGATCACTTTTGACAGGGGCTCAGCGGGACGATCTAGTTCATTTCCTCAGGAACAACTCCAACGTGTTTGCCTGGGCTCCTGCTGACATGCCTGGGATCGACCCTAAAATCATATCTCACAAGCTCGGGGTAGATCTCACGGCCCGACCCGTCAGGCAGAAGAAGCGAAGCTTCGCTCCGATCAAGCAGAAGGCAATCGAGGACGAGGTAGATAAGCTCCTCGCCGCCAACTTCATTCGGAATGTGCCATACTCCTAATGGTTGGCAAATGTGGTCACGGTCAAAAAGTCAAGCGGGAAGTGGCGAATGTGCATCGACTTCACCGACCTCAACAAGGCCTGCCCGAAAGACAACTATCCCCTCCCTCGGATAGATCGGCTCGTCTACGGCTCGGCAGGCTACAAGCTACTTAGCTTCATGGATGCTTTTTCCGGCTACAATCAGATCCGTATGAATCCGGCAGACGAGGATCTCACTGCATTCACAATGAACCGGGGGGTATACTGCTATAAGGTAATGCCTTTCGGCCTCAAAAACGCCGGAGTTACGTACCAACGCTTGGTCAACCGCATGTTCAAACTGCAGATCGGTAGGAACATGGAAGTTTATGTCGACGACATGCTAGTCAAGTCGGTCTCATCGGTTGACCATTCCAAGGATCTGGGCGAGACCTTCGACGTCCTTGTTCCCCTCCGAAAACGCGGTAAGACGCGGTAAACGTCTTGCCTGAATTTCGGGGCAGATGCTAATTGGTGCTATCCGTCCACCTCTCCGAAAATACCAAGTTGATTTATGGCACCATGTATCGAAAGTTTAAACGGATGCGACCGATGTAGCAGACTTCGCCAGATTTCCCTCGTTTGAGGGGTTTTTGATTGTGGGGACGCTCTTCCCTGCAGGCACAAGCCCCTGCAGTTAATTACGCTACCGCATCACGGTAACAACTTTCTCCTTCTCCAGATGGTCACTTCGTGTCGTGTGTGTTTGTTTTGTTTGTGGTTGCCCGTGGATTGTATACGGGGACTAATTTATGTTGTCGCCCGTAGGGCGTGGATTAGTCCAAATCCGTATCTTCTTAGATTTGGGTTTGGGGGTTGGGTTTAAGGATACGTTAGGCTCATTTGAGACTAAGATTAATTTAAACGTATGTTAAGAATACGTTAGTCTAATTTTAGACTAAGTTCAACTTAACAGGATCGTTTAGATCCGACAAAAGAGCATTTGGACTCTATTGTTTAGTTTAGGGACATTGCGGTCGATTAGTTTAAGGACATTACGGTCCACTGTTAGTTTAAGGACATCTCGGTCCAGTGTTAATTTAAGGACGTCTCGGTCAAGGTTAAGGACATCATAGTCCGTGAGTTTAAAGACCTCACAGTCAAGGTTAAGGACATCATAGTCCATGGGCTTAAGGACCCCACAGTCCGCAGAGTGTTTGGTTGTCGGGACCCGTCACCTCTCTGAAGACGTTGAAGGATTATAACGACAAATATCAGAGGAGTAAAGAGATGTACCCTCGAACCGGTGTGAATTGGTTGAAAGATCTGTAGTCCAATTTGGGACTAAGATCTGTTAAATATTCATGAGCAGATGGGCTCAATTTATATAAGTTGAGAACTTATGACCAATATTGGGCTAAGTCTAATAAATGTTTAACATTTTTATTCTAGCTATTGAGCCTTTATTTGGGCTTGGCCCTTCTGACAATATTTTTGTCTTTTATTGAATGCTGAGCATTCACCAGAGCTCGGGGCTTATTAAAGAACAATTTATGTTCTGTCAGCGCAACACGTGGCGCGCCAGGCGCTTTGCTCCAATCAAAGAGCGCAGTGCGCTACTGCCAATTAGCGCACATGTAAGGGATACGTGTCGCACTCAGCGCTAGGCGCTAAATGACAAGCGCACGATGCCAGTTTATAAGCGTTGAGCGCTAATCTACGAGCAATAGTCCGGGTGAGAGACTTCTCCTGCTTGCTCAGGGTGCTTGGACTCCGGGAGTATCATCATTTGATATTTTATGACAAGATCAAATATCTTCCTTGTCTTGTCTTGGGGAAAAGAATATGCTCGACCCATCTTTTTTTTAAGAGACGAATCTGGACTGCTCGATTCTTGATCTCGTGGCTTCTTGGACCCGCTTTGTCGCTTTCGAACGCCTTTCCCGTTCTTTGGTTTGTTTCTACCTCTGCGTCGGGCCTTTTATACAGCGGGTTGACAAGGAGGAACATTTTCATTACCATCTTCAAAACTTCTCGGGATCCGGAGTTTTTCGAGAAAAGGTCCCATCCTTCAATATCATTTTTCACAGCCTGTTGAAGAAGGCGTTGCGTCCTGGCTTTCTCATAGATGGCCATTTCACGATTATAGTCGTCTCGAACCTTTTGACCTGCTTCCCTTATAAGCTTGTCCATTTGTTCTTCGAACGAAGGACTGGGTATTTTCACGGCGGGAGCTCTTTCTGGTTTAGGGTTAGCATCTTCCCACAGAGCATCTCCTTCTTCATCAAAGCCATGTATGACGTAGCAGTCGCAGAATACCTCTCGTTTCTTGGATTGAACATACCCAAGCCCGGTCATTTCCATTCTCCCATTGGGCAACTTTCGTTGGGTTCCGGGAACGTTCCAGATCCTGTTATAGAACCGTGCTTGTCGCGCAGTTTGCTTAAGGGGTACACCTTGGCATCTCAAGAGTCTCTTTAGTCCGTTCATATAATATCTGGGCAAACGGATGGGCTAGAGCCTGTCAAGTGTAGAATCCGTGCCATGCCAGATTTCTTTCTCCACTTTAGTTTCCCTAGATCGGTAGAATGGATTACTTTTTCACCTTTTCGCGTGGGAGGGACGTAGAATGTCTGCCGTTCTTCCACACTGTAGATATCAAGCGCGTCTAGCTCTTTATGATGCTTTGGCGGAACCATGGCAACTTGAAAACTTTGATCTTCATCAGCGAAGGCTTGTATTGATGGCCGGGCAGAGAATACTGTTCCCCTCCGAACGGCGGCCGCGACGTGAGGACGTCTAGCCTGAGATTCGGGGCAGATGCTATATGGTTTTATCCGTCTACCTCTCCGAAAATGCCAAGTTGATTTATGGCACCGTGTATCGGAAGTTTAGACGGATGCGGCCGATATAGCAGACTTCGTCAGATTCCCCCTCACTTGAGGGTTTTTTTGATTGTGGGGACGCTCTTCCCTGCAGGCGCAAGCCCCTGCAGTTAATTATGCTACCGCATCGCGGTAACAACTTTCTCCTTCTCCAGAATTTCACTTCGTGTCGTAGGTGTTTGTTTTGTTTGTGGTTGCCCGTGGATTGTATACGGAGACTGAGTAACGCCGTCGCCCGTAGGACGTGGATTAGTCCAAATCCGTATTTACTTAGATTTGGGTTTGGTGTTTTTAGTTTAAGGATACGTTAGCCGCATTGATGCTAAGATCAACTTAAACGTTCGTTAAGGATACGTTAGTCCTGTTTGAGACTAAGATCAACTTAACGTGGTGATCCATTTATTATATGGCCGTTAGGACTCGTCACCTCTCTGACGTCGTTGAAGAATTACAACGATAGGTGTCAGAGGAGTTCAGAGATGTACCCTTGAACCAAAGTTGATTTGGAGTTTTATAGTCCATTTGAATGTTTAAGGATACGTTAGCCGTGTTTGGGGCTAAGATCAACTTAAACGGGATCGTTTAGATCCGGCAAAAGAGCATTTAGAGGCTCTATTGTTCCAGTTTAGGGACGTGGTGGTCCATGTTCCAGTTTAGGGACGTGGTGGTCCAACATTAGTTTTAAGGACGTTTCGGTCCAATATTAGTTTAAGGACGTTTCGGTCCAACATTAGTTTAAGGACGTTTCGGTCCACGAGTTTAAGGACCCCGCAGTCTATGTTGATGTGTGGTCGTCGGGACCCGTCACCTCTCTGACGTCGTTGAAGGATTACAACGATGAGTGTCAGAGGAGTTCGGAGATGTACCCTCGAACCGGTCGTAAATTGATTTAAGAGAGCAATCTTGCTCAGTCAATTTAGTTTAAGGAAAATTGGACTAAGTCCAGTTAAAAATGTCCACATTTTGTTTGCATTTGGCCTCTGTCTGGGCTTTCCCCTTTTTAGAATAATGCATAGCATTACTTCAGGCCATTTATGCCCATTTTGACTGGGCTCTGCCCTTTTTATTACAATGCAGAGCATTTGTTTTGGTCCATTGGACCTCTCAATTGGGCTCTGCCCCTTTAAATAATGCATAGCATTTTTATTATTTTGTTTGGGCTCTGCCCATTTATAAATGATGCAGAGCATCAATTTAATTAGGCCTGCTTGGTCTTTTTGATTTGGGCCTGGCCCTTCAGGAAATGCATTGCATTTTCAGGCACTTTGCACCAATCAGAGAGCGCAAGCACTTGTAGTGTTGACACGTGTCGCGTAAGCGCAGTGCGCTGCGCTTGCGCTGCTGACACGTGGCGCACTCTGGTGAGTTGCGCCAATTACAGAGAGCAAAGCTCTATCTCAAAGCGCATAGCGCAAGTGGTTCAGATGCTGATACGTGGCGCTCTCCCAAGAGCGCAACAGCGCAGTTTGCAAGTGCAAAGCACTATGATTTAGGAATCTTTTAGATTCAAGAACCAATGGTTCATAAAAGAAGTGCAAAGCACTATTCGTTTCCTTGATCTAATTTAGATCAAAGAAAAAACAAGTTTTTTCTTCTTTTTATTTCAGGAACCAAAGGTTCATAAAAGTGCAAAGCACTATTTATATGTGAAGATCAATGATCTATTAGAAGAAATTTCTTCTGGTTTGTGAAGGTTTTTACCTTTTTCTTGAAATTTTTCTCAGAGTTCTCTCTGTTTGAAGCTCTTCTTTTTTTAAAGAAATGTTGATGCCTTTGAATTGAGGTCTAGGGTCCTTTTTATAGTGCCCATAAATTAGTTAAATTTGTTGAAGAGAACTTTCTCTAAGTGATTTGGGGAATTTTCCCCACCGTTGGATCTTTGATCCAAAGGCCTCTGTTTTACAGAAGAAAATCTTCTTGTTTTAACAAGAACAGAAAAGATCTCTTTAAAATTTTATTTCTGTTTGGCGCAAATGCCCCAGCGCGTGACACGTGTCGCGCAGCGCAACTGCGCTAGCGCATCTGCGCTGACACGTGTCGCGCAGCACAAAGCGCGGCGCAACTGTGCTAGCGTATCTGTGCTGACACGTGTCGCGCAGCGCAGTGCCTGCGCAACTGAAGCGTTGCTTCCTTTAACTTTACTTAAAATAGAGCTTTGCTCTGATTGGGTGCGCTGTCTTGAGCGCTGCGCTGATGCATCTGCGCCTGACACGTGGCGCGTTGCGCCCGAGATTTAAAGCGTTGCTTCAAAATTTGAATTTTGAATTTCCAACAGAGCTTTGCTCTGATTGGGGGAAACAAATACGACATTGACCTTATCTTCCGAGTCGCTGCCTGTTTACCGCCGGAAGCCGGGAAGACTGAACGTCTTGCCTGAATCTGGGGGCAGATGCTAATTGGTGATATCCGTCCACCTCTTCGAAGATACCAAGTTGATTTATGGCACCATGTATCGAAGGTTTAAACGAATGCGGCCGATGTAGCAGACTTCGTCAGATTCCCCCTCGTTTGAGGGGGTTTTGATTGTGGGGACGCTCTTCCCTACAGGCGCAAGCCCCTGCAGTTAATTACGCTACCGCATCGCGGTAACAACTTTCTCCTTCTCTATATGGTCACTTCGTGTCGTGGGTGTTTGTTTTGTGTTTGGTTGCCCGTGGATTGTATACGGAGACTAAGTTATGTTGTCGCCCGTAAGGTGTGGACTAGTCCAAATCCATATCTTTCTTAGATTTGGGTTTGGGGGGGTTGTGTTTAAGGATACGTTAGCCTTATTTGGGGCTAAGATCAACTTAAACGTTTGTCAAGGACACGTTAGTCTAATTCTAGACTAAGATCAACTTAACGGAATCGTTTAGATCCAACAAAAGAGCAATTGGGCTTTGTTATTTAGTTTATTGACATCGCGGTCGATAATTAGTTTAAGGACATTACGGTCCAATGTTAGTTTTAAGACATTGCGGTCAAGGTTAAGGACATCATAGTCCATGAGTTTAAGGACCTCACAGTCCGGTGTTAGTTTTAAGACATCACGGTCGAGATTAAGGACATCAAAGTCCGTGGATTTAAGGACTCTACAGTCCGACATTAGTTTTAAGACATCACGGTCGAGGTTAAGGACATCATAGTCCATAGATTTAGGGACTCCACAGTCCAATATTAGTTTTAAGACATCACGGTCAAGGTTAAGGACATCACAGTCCGTGGATTTAAGGACTCCACAGTCCGACGTTAGTTTTAAGACATCACGGTCGAGGTTAAGGACATCATAGTCCGTGAGTTTAAGGACCTCACAGTCCGTAGTAATGTGTGGTCGTCGGACCCGTCACCTCTCTGACGACGTTGAAGGATTACAACGACAGATGTCAGAGGAGTAAAGAGATGTACCCTCGAACTGGGTGTAAATTGATTGGAAGAGCAGGTGTGCTCAGTTCAATTTCAATTGAGGACTTATGGCCAGAATTGGGCTAAGTCCAGTTAAAAATATTTTAACATTTTATTTCTGTGTTGGCTATTATTAAGCCTTTATTTTGGCTCGGCCCTTTTTAATAACGCTAAGCATTGGGCTCTGTCATTTTGTCTGGTATTAAATGCATAGCATTTATCAGAACAAAGTATGTTCTGACAGCGCGCCACGTGGCGCACTAGGCGCTTTGCGCCAGTCAAAGAGCGCATTGCGCTTCTGTCGGTTAGCGCACACGAGGAGGACACGTGTCGCGCTTAGCGCTAAGCGCTAGTTTGTTAGCGCACTGCGCTTTTAATTTATGAGCGCGCTGCGCCAGTTTATGGGTGCGCCAGTGAGTGACATGTGGCGCGCTTGGCGCTGAGCGCCAACCCAAGAGCGCAGTGCGCTGTTTTCAGGAGCGCCAAGCGCAGATCGTGTCACGTGGCATGTTTTGGCACTGAGCGCCAGTCCAAGGAGCGCAAGGGCGCAGTTCATGAGTGCAAAGCACTTTCCAGTAGCACAAAGCGTATCAGATCAAAATTAAGATCAAAGAACAAGTTTATGTTCTTCAAAGGAGGCCTTGCCTCAAGATCCAAGAACCAAAGTTCTTGTTTTTATTAAAAGGCTCTGCCTTTATAGATCAAAAGATCTGTGAATGAAGTAAAATACTTCTTTTTTATATTTTAAGGATTAGATCTTTTAATCCTTTATCTTTAATCAAAGACCTTCGTCTTTTTTATAGATCTAAGATCTTTTTAGAAAATGTTTCTTCTTTTTACGAGATGATTTCATCTCTGTTGTTCAAGAATTAATTGTTTTACCTTTAAAGATGAAGAAATGATTTTCTTTCTTCAAAGGCTTGCCTTTCTTTCTCTTTGCGTTTTTCTCAAAGTTTTCAGAGGGTTTTCTCTATATGAGATTTGAAGTCTTGGGGCCTTTATATAGGGCCAATTGATTTGTTAAATTAGTTGAAGAGATCTTTCTCTGATTGATTTGGGAATATTTCCCACCGTTGGATCTTTGATCCTAGGGCTTCGGTTTTACAGAAGATAATTTTCTTGTTTTAATAAAATTAGAAAATCTTTTCATAACAGAATTTTAATTCTGATTAATTAATAATTTATTATTATTAGATCTTTTGATCTAACGGTGGGGAATTCTTTTAATTCCAGCGCTGGCGCACTTGACGCCAGCGCACCTACGTTTGACACGTGGCGCGCAGCGCAGAGCGCAGCGCAACTGCGCTAGCGCGCCCGTGCTTGACACGCGGCGCGCAGCGCAACTGCGCTAGCGCGTCCGTGCTTGACACGCGGCGCGCAGCGTAGAGCGCTGGATCTTGCTTCAACTTTTAAATTTTGAATTTTGAAACAGAGCTTTGCTCTGATTGGGGTGCGCTGCCTAGGGCACAGCGCTCCTAGCGCTGGCGTGTCTGCTTTTGACACGTGGCGCGCAGCGCGTAGCGCACGGGATCTGAAGCGTTGCTTCAATTTTGAATTTTGAAATTCAAAACAGAGCTTTGCTCTGATTGGGGGAAACAAATGCCCCCCCCCACCGTTGCGCTCACGTGGCGAACACGTGAGTGCAGCGGTAGCAACATCTGAGCCTTTGGATCAACTCAGAAGTTGAGGAGGCGGTCCAACGCCTATAAATAGGACCTTTTGGTCCTCAGATTATCTTCATCTTCTTCTTAAGAATTTTATTCAGAGCCTTGCTCTTTTGTTCAAGAACTTTCAAGAGTTAAAACTCCACTAAATTTAGGTAAAATTGAATTAAATTAATTCTAATAAATTAGGGGTTTTACCCATTAACAGAGCCTTGCTCTTCATAGATCTTTTGATCTAAAGAAAACCTTTTTAGGGTTTCATAAACAGAGCCTTGCTCTCATGAACGCATAGATCTAAACAGATCTTTCTTAGGGTTTCTTAGCCTATGAATCAGAGCTCTGCTCTTTTGATAATATATAGATCTTTTGATCTTTTGATGAAGAACTCTTAAGAGTTTTTTCATGGATCTTTTAAGATCCCAAAATTTTAATTCTCAAGAATTAATTTGCATTAATCTTTGATGGATTTTCCATCATCATTACAGAGCTAGGCTCTTTAAGGAATTTTATTCCCTCGTGACCAGAGTTTGACAAGTGTCACTCTGTTATAGAGCTTTGCTCTGAAAGAGAGATTTTCTCCTCCTCCCGAGGGATTTCTCATTCAATGAGAATATTCTTTGAGGATTTCCTCATTAGTTGACAGTCTCATCCAATGATGAGGCTGTCTTATTAATTGATGCATTGTCATCTGGACTGTCTAATTTTGTCACAGTGGTATCAGAGCCTAGCTAGAGCCTTAGGCGATGCGTAGACGGAGTTAGAAGTCCGATCGAACCGAAACCCTAATCTCAAATTGCTCTCTGTACATTTTTTGAATTCAGGGATTTTTTCGAATTAAAAATATGCAGAAAAATAAGCAGGGTCTTATATGAATTACTGTGAAAAACGAGGGCCTAATTCAATTAAACCGTCGCGGAACCGCGGCACGAGCCTGGCATGTGCGGCGGTTCCGCGGCCGTACGGTCTTCTCTTGCATTGAATTTTGCACAGTAATTCCTATATTGTAGTGCTGGTTTTCCTGGGAATTTTTAATCTGAACTCAAGAGTCTGGGTTGTATTGGGAGTTCGGAGATTCGATCGGACTGTCTAATTTTGTCTGTGTTTTTTCCGGGTATTTTTAGAGCATGTTAAAAAGTTCGACCGGATATAAATACCCACTTTTTCCCCTGCCGGGAAATTTCCAATTGTTGGATTTTTCCGTAGTTTAACGACGTTCTAAGAAGTGCAAGTAACGCGATGGTCTCTCTAGAAGACAACAAACCTTAACTCGATTATGTGACCGTCTTGAACTGTCATTTGAACCTTAGGGTTTGGGGTAGTACGACGTGCCACATGTGAGGCGTTGGCTTGACCCTTCTACGGCTGGACCGTTGGTACTGAGGCACGAAGTGAATGTTTTTAAACTTATTTCATGTGTTGAGCTGTTTCGGGAAAACTTGGGTGTTCGATTGTTCGATCGGAAAGTTTAACATTTTCTATTTACCCGGAATGTGATACAACATTTAGAATTCACAAGTAGTTATGAGATAACTGAATGAATGTTATAAACATAGCAGTTTAGTCTCACTTGATCGGTTGCCACGGAATTTTGATGCGATCAAAAGTCCGTCGCAATCACGTAGCGTACGCGGATACTCGCCGGTAAACTTAATAGATAGCCATGCCCCATAGCCCCAACCAAGTGACTGTAGGAGAACCCCGTCACCGAAAGCATCCGTTCGGGTACTCGCGGCAGTGGTGTTCCGCCTTAGTGCACTTCGTCGACGGTATCGGGGGTGCGACCGTCTACTAAAGTTTGCGATAAGCATTCGATCAGTTTTTCGGGAATCTTGTTGAATTGTCCGACTTGATATTGAAAAGTGTTTTCGATAATGAGACTAAAATGCGGGGTTTATAATTGTTAGGCATGTGATGTCTAAGGAATTCATTAGTTTAGGCATGCGATGTCTAAGGAGGTTGCGGATTCCAACTGTTGTAGTTTTACACTTTCTTTTCTGTGACCGTAAGTGTAATATGTGATATCGCCGGTTTCGTTGTTATATGTCAACGACAATTGGGATGCGCATATTTATTTACGTTGATGACATGTGATGTTATGTGTTGCTGGATATGTTATATTGGATCGTCGTGTTTGAATAGCCGGGGTTTTTTATGTGAGATGAGTGTTTTTCCTTTTTCATTCATGTAAAAACTTGTATGTAATATTCGTTTATTGGGGCACTTCCAGGTTGTGGAAGATGTCACCCTTTGTATATTATTTACTTTTCCGCATTAAGATAGACCCAAGGAGGGGAGCACAAGTAACCGGGTTCTGGGGTCCAGTAGGAGACCATCTCGAGGAGTCGAGTCCGGGTCTCCTAACCCTAGAATTGGTAGGGTTGCTTGCCGCTCTCGTAGGGGTCTAGGGGTGTGGGATTGGCTATTCATCATGACCGTAGAATCCGTGTTTTATACCGGCTCGTATTAAAAACACGGACGTCCTAGTATATCCAATGTTTCATATGATTCTTCTGCTGTGTTATCTGTGATGTGATCATGTGATTTGTTCAGATAGATATTATATAGTATATATGATATATTATATAGACGTTGCTTATGTTTTACACCCGCGCTAGCCTTGCCTCGCTCTGGCGTTAGTTACCTAACCTAACGGTGCAGACGGGACATCGAGGCGAATGCGGATGACATAAGCGTACGTTATATTTATCTGTGATGTTTAGGTGGACTTAAATGATGGGACATTCATTAATGGGATTAATGAAAAAAAATAAACCTAAAAGATGTTGTGGAATCGAATTTCAAAGTAAAAACAGGTAGCTACAGTTCTTGCTTTGCATCGCGGTGTTCCTTGTAGAACATCCTGCACCTTATTCGATAAGGAAAGGACCGAGATCCCTTCACCGGGAGTGACTCTTTTAGCAATAACTGGCAGATGCTACACACTCGGTTTGTCTTTTGATTGCTTCTATAGTTTCTGCTTTGCACAGTGATATATATGATATATCCTGCACCTTATTCGATGAGGAAAGGGCCGACGATCCCTTCACCGGGAGTGACCCCTTTAGCAAAACTAGAAAAGCCTCAAAAACATTCCATTTAAAAATCATTTGATTCCGCAACGAGATCAAGTTCAAAGCGTTAAAGGTTTTCATAAAAACCATTCGCAACCCTCCGTCATTTCAGGAAGTAGAGTACTTAGTATTCGTGTTGTGTTTGTTGACCATAGTCAAGGCACAGTGTACGGTAGCTAAGTGATGTCTTCCTACACCGCATATGATGCGATTAGTTAGGACAGTCGCGTGACTTTGTTGACCTTAGTTAAGGGTCATGTGGGTGGGTCTAATTAATCACGAAATGACGGACAGAACTTGACTAGTGCTTATGATTTGTTGACCATAGTTAAGGTCATAAGTGCTAGGGGTAAAAACCTTTATCGGAGGTTTCAAGTGTTGAAATTTGCAATGAGATTGCATTCCTTCTATATGATAGTTGGATCCCGATACCCACTGCGAGTAATTGTTACTCCTGGGAGAGTTTTGCACTTTACAATTAGCCGATCAAGTAGATGTCTAGAAAGGTGTCAACGGGGTTACGCCTCTGGGAAAACGAGGTTTACTGTAATTAGGTCCGTGCGAAAGCACGGGGAACCTTCCTCAAAGTACCGACACTGGCCTGGCTGAAAGATTGGCGAACTTGTAGAGTGTAATTAATCCCGGCTAGTCTTTCTTTTTAGGGTTTGAAGGAAGATTTGATAAAAACAGTGAGAGCCATCCTGATTAGATAAAATAAATAACCAATCTAATCTTGCAAGAGCGCACGCAGAGTGTTTTCTTTTCTCTCTTTCCAGGTAGCGACCATATCACGCCTTAATCAAGATAATAATATGGATGTATTGACCGAACCCGCTTGTTATACTGAGCTGGGGAACGTTGGTCCCGCTCCAACTTATAATTGTTATAAGACAGAGCAGGAAATAGGGAAATACCAGAATTCCCATGCCGCCCAAACGAAGAAAGTGCATGAGATGCATCTCTTTCGGGTGTGTTCATTATAAAGAACCGTTTCTCAGTATCCTCTGAATCCTGGGTATTTGATACCGGATCAGGATCCCAGATATGTAATCTGTTACATAGGGCTGCCGAAAGGTAGAAAAACTGAGAACGGGTGATAAGTTTCATGAGACAGAAAACGGGGCAAGTGTTGCAGCCAAGTCTGTTGGTCACTGTCACCCTGTATTACCGAAATACATTGATTCTGAACGAATGTTATTAGATACCGAACCTGATTTACAAAATCATATCGGTCTCTTCATTAGTAAAGAAATGATAAAATTTTGTATTGTTGGATAATGTTTTGAACATTTCCTATATCAAAAGTTGATCGGTTCAGGCACGTTATTTAAAAACATTGATATTCTAAATCAAACTACAGTTCCTAGTATACAGAACACACACAAGAGGAAGAATTCAGAAAGAACGAATCCTTCTTGAGGCATTGTAGACTAGGTCATGTCAATGCGACCCGACTGGCTGAAGTTACATTTTAGATGCATATTTAAATCAGTTTGAATTTACATCTTGTGAAACTTGCCAGTCATGTCACAAAGATAAAATGACCATAGCTCTGTTTATTGGAAACAGAGAAAGAGTTAGTGAACTCTTGGGACTGATATATGATGATGTATGTAAGGTCTCCTGTCTACACATGCCAGGACCGGTTCTTTGTACTTCATTACATTCTCTGATAGTCTCTCAAGATTCAGCCATATGTTCCTGTTGAAACATAGGTCCAAACCTTTTGAGATATTCATAGAATATAAGTTAGAAGTAGAGAACCAAAATACGGGTATAAGTATTATGTCCTATGATAAGATCAGGGAGGAGAATACTTGTGCATAGAATTCCTGGACTATTCTAAAGGAAAATGAGATTCTCTCTCAGCATTACTCCTCCGTATACACCATAGCACGATGGTATATCGGGGCAGAGCAATTGCACCCTATTCGATATGGTGTGCTCTATGATGAGTATTACTGAGTTACCTATTTCCTTTTGGGGTTGTACACTTGAGAAGCTGCATACCTATTGAATTAGGTTCAATTCAAATCAGTGCCTACCACTCCATATAAGATATGGTATGGGAAGAGCCTATCTCTTAAGTAAGTTAAGATTTGGGATTGTCTGGCCTATGTCAAAAGCAAAATCAGGACAAGATCGAGGCAAGGTCAGTTCTGTAGAACTGGAAAGGTTCCAGCTATACAAAACTGCAGCTAATGATTTGGCAGAACCAAAGGATTCAATACCAACCAACGAACCTCAGCCTCTCCACCGATCTAGTAGGGATCCTCACCTGCCTGAGAGATACTTCGGTTTCTCGATGACAGTGGGAGCGAGGATTGCATCATGAGATGATGACCCAACTAGTTCCGAGCAGGCCATCGAGAGCAGGGACTCTGTAAGAATGGCTGGATGCTTAGCGATCTGAGATGGAATCCATGTACACCAACAAAGTATGGACTTTGGTTGCTATATCTGAAGGGTTAAATCCCCATCAGGAGCAAGTATATCTTGAGAAGATTACTTGGTGTAGATGGAAAAGTTGAGACTTTCAAAGCTAGACTTGTTAAAGGTTTTCGTCATCGACCAGGCGTGGATAATGATGAAACCTTTTCCAGGCACTATGCTTAAGTCCATCCAGATCCTACTTGCCATTGCTGCATACCATGACTACGATATCTGGTGGTTGGGTGCCATGACTACTTTTCTAAATAATGATTTAGAAGAGAACGTCAATAAGAACACAGCCAGAGGGCTTCGTAAACAGTGGGAGCAGCGGAAACATGTGCAAGTTGCTTTACATAATGAAGCAGGCATCACGGAGTTGGAACGTCTGTTTTGATGTGATAGTCAAAGTGTTTGACTTCATCAAAATGGTAGATGAACCTTGTATATACAAAAAGGTAGTAGGGAGTATGGTGGTGATCCTCGTAGAGTACGTAGATGACATACTCTTGATAGGGAAGGAGTTTCCTATGCTACGCTCGGTCAATCTCCGCTTATCACAAGGATTCTCCAATAGGATCAAAGTGATACCTCCTAAATCCTGGGATTTGGATCTATGAGATATATCTAAATGGATGTTAGGATTCTCACTAGTTGTAGTGAGATGGTATCAATCGATCCTGGGGAGAATCACTGGAAAAGTTCCAGAGTGATAAGGATGACTGAATGTCAGTCGCAGACATTGTCTTTACCCTCAGTGGAGGGATGGTATGTTGGAAGAGTTCCAAACGAGATACCGTGGCAGACTAGACGATAAAGGCTGGTAACATCGCTATTAAAGATACCACCAAAGAGGCAGTTTGGGTGTATATTGGTTCATGAGATGAACTAGGTTCCTATCATTGTATGACAATGAAAGTGTGGCTTTGGCCCAGGAACCCTGGTCCCATCAGTGACCCAGACATATTCTGAGGCAGCATCACCTGATCATGGAGATAGATGATCTCCAGGGTGATCGAGGTTAGGAGAGTAGACTCAGAGGACAACACGGCGGATCCACTCACAAAGGCTTTTTCCCAGAGAGAGACTTATATGGGATGGTTGAGTATGTGATACTACAACCACTGCTACAGATGGCCCTAGTGCAAGTGGGAGATTGTTAGTTATATGTATGCCCTAGAGGCCATTACTGTACATTGGATGTATATTGTAGTGGATGCTGGGACATATATAGGTAGGACTTTCTTGCTCGACATGATAGTACTCTATTCGGTTGCTCTTTATCTTAACATGTATACTTTCTGTCTCTCTGTTACATGTTGATAAAGCCCTTAGGATGTGTACTCGACTTCCAGGACTATGATGCAGATCATACTAGTGGGGCCTGGGTAGTCTATGAGTACATCCTTCAATATTCCTAGTCGTGGGAATATCGAGACGGGGCATCGATATTCCAGAGTAGACTAGCGCATATCTTCTCGACCCATGTGATGGGCGATGGATGATCCCATATCCATTGGTGTTTGACATCAGAGATGGTATGCGGGTGCTCAGTGGAGACTGGGTACACTGAACGGACTCGCCGAGAACTCCCAGATGGTATTATACCTCACGTCAGATGGCAGTTCTCTGGTGACACTGGTACAGCTTAGTCTGTTGACCCGAGATCGTCATAGAGTCTTGTGTGTCTCCCACTGTGCTTTGATTTCCACCCTACCACGGCTCTGCTGAGTCGTGTAAACAGGTGGTTTTTGGGTACAGTCCCGATTCACATGGAGGCAATGAGCGATAGGAGGGGATTCGTCTCTCCCGGTATTGGGGGTTGATGTTGCGCTATGCACGACTGGCCATAACAGGAAATCCCTGGCCAGGGTTGCAGTGATATACTGGTAAGAGTTATCAGTAGTTTCACGATTGTTATGGACCTTACGTCGGCATGACTTATCGAGCTACTGGGGTCTGACGTTTACCACCCCTAGGCGAGATATGCGATATATCAGACGAACAGACCGGACTGTACGGTAAGTGTTATTGGTTGGATTCACAGGAGTGTGAGCGGGCTTGCTCGTCGATCTTCTGATCGCTCAATACCCGGGTGGCCGTTATGTTTAGTAGACCGCTTGCGGCTTGTGGGTGTTTGATATGATCATCACCTGCTGCCGGCGTATTGACGAGTCTTTAGAGTCCTACACAGAGGTTTTCTGGCTCAAGCGAAACGAAATAGGAGCGCATATGAGATATGTGCGGGACCGAGAATAATGCGTGTATGTGATACCGTATTCTATTCTCGCGATGAATGTATCGATTGGTTGTATGCGATATAACCTAGTTATCGAATCGAGGATTGATTCGATAAGCCGATACATTGGATATTAGTCGGTCATATGCGATATGACCGGATCGTTAAATCAAGTGTTGATTTAATGATTTAATGTATAATTATATATTTGATATATTACTTTACATTAACTAGTATTTGTTCACTTAAAATGGATTTTCTCACTTGATGTGCACATTGTATATGTGATATATTTTTGTGCACTTGTTTGTATCATGTTTGATGATACATGCAAACTTGGGTGTGTATGATTAAACCATGGTTATGTTAATGGTTAGAGTTTTGATTTACTTATTCATTTATTTATTTTCTTTAATTCATTTTGGCAAGAATAAAATGGTGGCTAACTTTGTTTCTTTCATGAAACTTCATGAAGTTTTGAAGCTTTGACCATTTTGTCTCTTAGCCTTAACCTAACCATTAAACCTAACCCTAGTTTATTCTCTACACTTAACCATGGTTGCTATATGATAAGAATCAACTTATTTTCTATTTTGAATAATACTTATCATATTCTTTTCTTCTTCTTCTCCTTCTTCAAGATGAAGAAAAGCTTGCTACCATCAATGGTGAAATGAGAAAAAGAGTGAGAAATCCAATTCTAAAGTGAACCCACTTCCTATTTCTTCATCCTCCACCACTTGCCAAGTAGTATAGGGTGTTTTCTTCATAAGTTTCATGACTTGGTGAAGTTGGAGCTTGATCTTGAGTTGCCTCGACGTAGATCATCTTCGGCATCGAAGTCGACGACCTAGTCCGATCATTTCTCCGACGAAACCATCGCCAGAGTCCGGATTCCGATTGGTACAGCGGAGGGACGTCATCACGGAGCCTAGGAAGTGGAGGACCGGATCTATAAAGGTTGTAGTCACTTTCCTTTAGCAATAAAGTTGTTTACTTGCTTGCATCGCCTTATCATCTAGTTAACGATCTGTATTAGGGTTTGTAGGCACATGAAAAAAATTTGAATTGGCCATGTTTGATCACTTGTGAGACCTCATTAGTATGCCTAGGAACCCTACACTCATGACTCGTAAGGGAGCAAATTCTCTTGTGAGATCCTTACGACTTTCAAGAGAAAACACACTTAGGAATCCTCACGATTCTTAAGGAGAAATTACACCTACGGGATCCTCTCGACCGGTAGGGAGAAAATTCTTTATGAGACCCTCACGGCTCATAAAGTTGAAAAGTCTTAGGAGGCAGATCTTAACCCTGAATCCTAAGCCATCGTTGTCCTGCAAAGAGATCGAGATAGACTATCTAAAGAATACATTCAATAAAAAGGGACACACCATTGTGAAGAAAAATATGTCTTTTATTCATGAATCAAAATGAATACAAAGTACAATTCGTGAAAGAACAAAAAAATATACTCTTATTCAGGAGTATGTACAAAGGAAGAATGAAAAAATATATCTACAATTCTTCAAGTCGGCGGGCGATTCAGCAGATTTGCCAGTTCATCCCTTTTTGCTGAGCCTCGCCTTCGTGATTTAGTATCGCCAAAAGACGGGCCTCCGCCTGAGCTTGCTGGGCCTGGTATGAGGCAAGCCGGCCTTCAAGCTCTTTCTCCGTAGCCTTATGAGCCTCAACCCTTTCACGAGTGAACACGACAGCTTTGTCGATGGCCACCACCTCCTTGATGGCCTCTAGAAGCACTCGCTAAAGTTCATACGCTTTATTGGCTTTGGCCGTAAGATTGGCCTGAAGCTCTATTAGCGCTTTCGAAGCCAGCTCCCTCTCCGAAAACTTGCAGCCGAGCCTCTTCTCGCAAGATATCATATTCGCCACACACCGCTCAATTAGACCCCGCAGGCCCGCCTTCGCAGCCACAGCCTCCGAAGAAAGTCGGGTACACTCAAGCACATGCAAGAAAGCCTCCACCTGCCGACAAAACTCAACCCAGACTTGCACCACTGCTTCACTATGATAGGTGGAAAAAAGGGAAGAGAGCCGTTAGCTTCAGCAGCAAACGATTCGGCCGTGATTACACTGCCTGCACGAAGTTCCTCGATCAGGGATGATAGAGAGGCGAGGCTTAATTTTGCCTTACGGTCCGAGGCGCGTAAAGCATAAGGGCCGGGTGGCATAGCGATGCGTGACTCCAACACGGGAAGAACTGGCAGGGCTGTTCAGATTTATAAACAGTCAGCGAAACTTGTAAGTAAAGAACAAGTGGAACGACGTTGAGACTTTACTTACCCACAGTCATGCAAGAGGGATCTGAAGGCTCCCCAGGCCCTTCAAGAATCTCGACCTCGTCGTCGGCCTCCAAAATTGTAAAAGACTCCGGTGTCATGTTATAAGGTAGTGATAATGCCGTAAAAAGAGGGTAAGCAACGCTAACCTTGCCGAGACGAGAGGACGATGCGCTGAGGAGATATCGCTTGCGGAGCGGTCATCTCCAACAGACGCTGAAAGGACTGCCGGGGAGACAGATCAGCAATAGAGGCCGCCAATCTGCGCAACTCTGAAAAGACTGAAGAGTTCAGATGATGGAAAGATTACTAATCTAAAATATAGAAGGTTACCTTCGACGCTCCTCCCATTGTGAGCCGGAGAGATAGCAGCTTCAACGGCCTCCGCCGTGGCCTCGGACACATCATCGAGGACGCGGGCTGGTGTAGCGGCCTCGGAGGAAGGAGCAACGGCTGCCGTTGCAGGCTCCAGCGAAAGGAAGGAAACCTCGACTACCTGCACCCCAGCCTCCAGATCGCCTTCGGGAAGATCCATCGGCACGACGACTGCCAAAGGTGCCTCTTCCAAGGGAACAAGTGCTTGGGGAGCGGGAACCACCGAAGAAGTCCGCCGTGAGAGCGACAGTTGCATCAACCCCCTCCACACTGATTGGTGCTTCACTGGGGATATCAGCAGACTCTATGGACAAAACACGACTTAGAGCCTCTGCCGCCGCCGAAGTCCCTGCAAAGTTTGTAGAAGGATAAGGATACATATATGTGTATACAAGTAATATGAAATATTACAAAGAAATACAGAAACATACCAATGCACAAGGGAGCTTCCAGTATGGCTTGTTCAAGACGGCGCTCCTTCATAAGGAGATGTGCTCGCCGAGGTCCGAGGGTGGACTCGTGGCCGCCGGTCCACAGGGAAAGAGCATCCTCGGCGTCGGCCGAAACAGCCTATTTAAGGGCCCTTTCGCCCCATTCTTCCAAAAGGCCGATGAATCGTCGCCGGATCCACGGAGGGTCTTCGTAAAAGATTACGGCGGGATAGGGCTTCTTCGGAATCCTTACGTTCTCCGACTCGTCTTGCGAACGTCTTATAGCCTCAGCCAATTGTGCGGCTTCCTCGGCAGTTGAACTCGGAAAAAGCAAGCCAGCATCCGATTCTTGCAGAGCCAATGGTTCGTCCTGAAGAATGGGCTCAGACTCTACTAAAGAGTCGAGCAGATTGGTAGCCGTCCTCCTCCGTCGCTTGGATCCAGAACCGACCGCCGAAGATGATCGTTTCCTCCCTCGTGGAACTTTGGCACGGCGCCGACCTACCTCACCTTCAACACCCTCGCTTCCAGCGCCCTCGCTTGGCGGTGCTACCGAGGACGACACGGCCATTGTCGACACCACGGGCGATGGTACTGCTCCCGAAGCCCAATTAGCCCGCGATCAGGTACCCAATGGCATACCAACTGTAGGAGTGAGGTCCACCTCCGACGCCCCCGGAATAAGCGCAACACTGGTGTCCCTCAAGGGAAAGTGGATGTGTGCGCGCGGTCGCGGCGGAACTCCCGTGGCCTGAACCGGAATAGGAGCACCGTATCCAATAAACACCCTCTTCTCCTCAGCAATAATTGGGCTGACCCGATGAAGGTACCAGCCCGTGAAGGATCCCACACATCGGGGAATATGGTCAACTTCAGGAATCATGAAGCGAGAACCAGTGTTCAGCCTCACGAAGTGATGAGCAGCATCACGAACAGCTTCAGGTGAAGGGACGGGCGCAACTGTAAATGCCTCAAAGGGGACGCCCTGATCATACCCAAGTTGCCGGGAAAAGCGGTGTGGGTTGTACCGCATGAAAAGGGCCGCACTGTTCTGACCAGATACCCTGGTCTGATCGCATACAGGTGCATAGCTTCCCTAGGCTTCAAAGAAGGCACCTCATCTTTCAACAGGTCGCAGAGTTGTTGAATTGGACCTGAAGGAGAAGATAGGGCCCGGTCAATGAACACCAGTCCGCCCGTGCTAGCGTAAGGAGCGATCAACACGCGAATGGCCCCAAATTGAGCCGGGTCAGGGGAAGAAGCATCCACTAGCCGCATGAGTCGCGGAAAAGTGTAGGCATCATAAAATTCGGGTCTCTGGTGCGCAGCAAAGGCCCCCAACACGTGCATCTCAATCCAAGACGTGAAGTAATGAAGAGAGAAATTTACCACATCCACACCTGGAGTTGAGGTATTAGCCACGGCGCCTAACCCATGATAAAGATGCGCTAGCGCTGGGATGCCTACGGCAAGCCGTGTCCCCTCAGCGATACAATGAGCAGGGTAGATAACCGAGGCTCTCATGAAGCGGCGATGCATGGGGATGACGAACCAGCTGAGCCAGACGCTGATAAAACCCACAAAGAAAGTCTCCTCGTCCATGCCGGGAGCTGCAATCGATTCGAAAGATACCGCCGACATGATAGGGATGTAATACTGCGGCAGATCCTCTTCCTTAGTCGGCCGCCGGTTCAAACCAAATCCAAAGGGGTCATTAATGTTCGCAAACTTCGGAGCCGTCTTCGATAGGACACCCTCGCGAAGGAAGCAAGCGATAAAACTCTTAAAAGTGACGCCTTGCTCCTCAGATTCTGTAAACAGTTTGTCAAAGATGCCCAGAGCCTTGATCAAACTCGGGCGCTTGTGTCGGACGGCGTTCTCGGTAGACAGGCCGTCAAGAATTACGGTCTCGGTCTCAAAGATGTACTCGTCGGGAGGCAGCAATTCCTCATAAAGGGTCCCCCTGATTGGCAGCCCTGAGATCTCACGAAATTCTTCCAAGGAAATCGAAACTTCGCGGTCCCCTAGGAGGAAAGTGTTGGTGGGGAGATTCCACTGGTTCAAGAAAGCCTTAACCCACCAGACGCGAGGAGATTGGTAGTGGAAGAGGGATGCATATATTTCCTGATAAAGCCCAACCCTCTGCAGTCGCACGCGATGGGCGGACAGGATGGAGCGAGCCTAAAGAAGGTAGCTCGTGGGGTGTCGAGGGGTGAGCCCTATTTTGTAGATCTGCCCCCATGGTTGGGACTCGCCCTGGCAAATGCGGCGTCCCAGAATATCTATGGCCGGGATCGGATGGTTTGGGATGCCAGTCGTCGAAGGCTCAAGCCGTCCCATCGGGGTCCAATTCGGCATCTCCACGGCAAAGACTGTCCTCGGAGGATCCATCGGCAGGAACGGATAGGTAGGCTCCGTCGGTATTTCGCAAAGGAAACTTCGGCGACCACGGATGATGTGACCATACCAGGTCCCCCACAAAAGCAAGTTGGTGCAGTTCGGGTTATGAGCCCTGATCATCGCCATCACTTCCTTGTCAGATGGCGACTGAGGAAAAGCGGCCTCCGAGCGAGTGAAAGGAAAGTACGGAACGGAAGTCATTGTGCCTGAAATAAAATAAGGGGAAACTGTTAAAGAAAATCCAACAGTATATATATATATGATTATAAATATATGTATATATAAAAAGACAGCGACAGAGGACTCATTTTATGGGACCATTGGTTACAAAACACATGGGTCCCACAAAATCAAGATGACGGCTCGCTAATGATGAGGCAAAGCAATTACAACGAGACAAAAGGAAGATTCTCAATAAATAAGCAATGGATTTAGAATAACCCTACACATTCCCCTAAGAGAAATCCATCTTGGACTCTGTAACAAATCAAACAGAATCAAGGGAATTAAATTCCCAGAAAGCACCACTGCAAACTTCTTCTTGGTTGCAGAGAGACAACTCAGCGCAAGAAAAACCCAAGGAGTTCTCTGGAAAGAACTAAGTTCTTCATAGGAATTAAATTCCTTTTGGAAAAGGGGAATTAAATTCCCAGAGACATTTTTCAGAGCCAAAGCTCTTTTAAGATGGAATTAAATTCCGTGGAAAAGACAAGCACCATCAACCCCCTGAAGATCAGAGAAACCCTAAAGGACCTGTTGATTAAAGAATGAGTGGTTTTCTTTTTAAAGAACTTAAAGAAAAAATGGATTCTTGATTAAAGGGAAAAACCCTTGGTGTGGATTTAAAATCCAAAGAGTTCATATGAATGGAAGTTCTTCAATCGTTCAAAGATCAATACCTGAAGAAAGGATCTTTCTTGAACAGAGTTAAACTCTGAAGATATTCGAAGCAGAGAACTAAACTCTGAGAAAAGAGAATTAAATTCTCAAAGGGAAAAGTTAGCAAGAATGAAGATGAAAGAGTGAAGGCGCTTCTGAAGAGACCGCTGTATTTATAGGATGTGGTGGAAAACGTTTCATCTCCCCTATTCCCTAGACAGATCCAACGGTCACAAAAGTGACAGCGTTGCACTCACGTGCAGACACATGAGAGCAACGCTGTGGGGGCATTTGTTACCTGATTAAAAATCAGGAATTAGCTCGATGAGGTATCACGTGCTCACACGTGACCAACTATCACGTGTTGACACGTGATAGTTAAAGCAGAAACGAAAACAAGCGGCTGAGAAAAGACCCCAATTGGGGGTCACGTGCTCCCACGTGACCAAGGGTCACGTGCCAACACGTGACCAAGAGTCACGTGCCAGCACGTGACAGGCTTTGAAAGCCTTGTAACTTAATAGAATTAAATCCTAAATTTCTCTAAATCTTTCCAAACGAAAAAAGGATTATGAGGAACCGTTGGATTAAAAATCCAAGGGTGATTAAAAATCACCTATTTATGGAAAGATTTTAGATAAGGAAAGATTTCCCTAAATCTCACCAAAAATAACAAACAGAATATCTTTTGGATTTAAAATCCAACGGTGAATAAAATTCACTGAGTGATCTAAAGGATCGTATTAATTATGAAAACAAACAAAATCTTTCAATGAAAGATTTACTAAACAAATTGATTCTTTTCCTTCTCCTATAAATAGGAGCCAAGAAGAGAAGAGAGAGATAGAATTTTGGGATCTGGAGATTTTCTATAAAAAAAAGCAAATAGCAGAGAGAAAAGAAAGGGGAATTCAATTCTCAAGAAAGAAACCCTAGGTGAGAAAAGGGAAAAAGATAAAACTTCAAAAAGAGAATTTAATTCTCAAATCTAAGAGTTTAACTCTTCTGCAAAAAGAACTTAGTTCTTCCTCTGGTTGAAGATCTGCAGAAGCAAATCTGCTCATAGGTTGAGAATTTAATTCTCGTCGGGTTGAGATTTTGCCATGCAGATCCAAGACTTAGGGGGAGAATTGAGTTTTGAGAGTTGAGTTTTGAGAATTTAATTCTCCCAAATTTACAGGAATTCAATTCCTTCATGATAAAACCAGGGTTTAACCCTATATGAGAATTTAATTCTTCTAAAACTATAGGAATTTAATTCGTTCAAGATGGACAGAACTAGGGTTTAACCCTAATTGAGAATTTAATTCTCTCAAATTCACAGGAATTTAATTCCTCCTAAATGAAATTAGGGTTTCACCCTATATAAGAATTTAATTCTTTTACATATATGGGAATTTAATTCCTCCAAAAAGAGATTAGGGTTTATGTCACGCCCCGCTTCCCAAAGTACGCTAAGGTAGGCACGTGACATAGCCAACCATGCAACTTGTGGATAGGAATTATCTTTCCACAGTCACATTACGGCTGTAGAAATATCAAGAACAATAATAAACTATCTAACACATGTCCATAAGCCAAAATAAAATGAGTCAAGAATAAAAATAATGCGGAAGCAAAAGATCCAATACAAGAATAACTGGAATGTATGTCCTATAATGCAGGCTCACATCAGGAATGGAAATACTGAAAATAAAAGAACTAACTACTAACGAGTCCTCACTACTCAGCCTGCTGACTGAAGTACTCCTGCTCGGACTGCAGCAAAGATAAGGAATCTAGGCTATGCAAAACCCAGACGTCAGCGCATCATAACATCAAGCAATAATATATAAACAGGGTAGCAAAACATGCAGGTATGATCATAAATGGTAAAACAGGTGTAACAGCAATATAAATCGGGGCAGTGAAAGGTAGTGTGCGGTGAGTAATCTAAACTGGTCTATTAGGTTAACTACTCTCAAGTCTTTGAAATCAATTTAATGAATTATCGATGTAACTCAATAGTATCCCGTGCGTGCCCGGGATCACGGTGAAGATTCTCGGGCTGAAACCGAGACATGCCGCTAGACACTAAAAGGAAAAGGGTAACGATGAATGATGTCAACAGCATCATCCCAAGGCTGGCCTAGCCTCTAAAAGGTAGTGGGTAACGATGGATGATGTCAGCAGCATCATCCCAAGGCTGGCCCAGCCTCTAAAACTGATCAGTAAAGGTATCGACTGTCGAGTTACAAGTCAGGTTTCATCATTGATTACCCCATACCCCCAAGTTATATGTGTACAAGTCAGGTATTAAATAATCTGGAGCTAATGCCAACACAGGATCAGGCAGGTACATGTTTGTCTGGATAGACAACAGGAAATGTCCGTAGGGACAACAGGTCAGGTTTGTTGGCATTACTAACAAGATTAGGTAACAGGTAAAGCAATGGTACATCAGGTCAAATCAGGTAGTACATAGGTATCATGTCATGTCAAGAGTTGCACGATACCATGTCGTGTCAAGTAGTAGGTGTAACAAGTCATGTCAGGGGTGCACAAAATGTCATGTGGGTGCTCATAATCAAACTAACATAAGCATGGGTATACAAAACAAGCATGGGGTACTAGTGGAACAATAGAAATGGAACACTGTAATGTATTATGCAATCAGGTACAGATTAAGGCATATAGATGCACAGTTATGGTTAGGGTTAGAGTTAAAGTTCCAATACTAGTTAAACTACAATATATCAAGTATGGAATGTTAATATTGTAATATTATATATTCAAGTGATCTATGGATGCAATATTAAGTATATTAAACGATATGGATGCAAACATGTGATTGAACGGTTATAAACTATTTAAAAGGGTATTATGGGCTATGTAAATAATTATTATGTGATTTAAATACGGATGTGGGTACTAGGTATAGTAAATCAAAATGCAACATGATATGTTCCAAGTTATGAATCTAAAATGATAAAATGGACATCGAATGTTAAAATGTAACATGAGACATTGGATTAAATCTATAGGTTTAACATGTAATCAAATAAGTATAAAATATTATGAATAGCATGTAGCAAGTTTCACTTGCCTAGACGGATCGCGATACGGGTATACGGAACGTCACACGTCGGCGGAAAAATTCGCGACGCGCGCACGGTACACGAAACGAATCCACACAACGTACAATGGGATCACACGGGTCAGATATCCTCGCTGGGTCGTCGGGATCGTCGACGACACGGCCGGATTCCGGCAACCAAAATCAACAGTGAACAGATCAAGAAAGAATTGCATAAAAGAATGAAGAAGAGAAGAAGGGAGGAGGAAGGAGGAGAAGGAAGCTCACTGTGGTTGGCAAAAGATGGTCGTGAGGGGATTGACGGCGTCGACGGAGCTCCGGTGAGTTGATCTGAAAAAGGGCAGCGGCTAAGAACAGAAAGAAGAAAGAAAAATATAAGAAGGGAAGAAGAAAAGGAAGAAGAAGGAGGAAGGGTGCAGGGCTTACTGGGTTGCACGGGGCCGGGAAAACGAGGAAGAGAATCGCCGGCGGCGATCAACCCCGGCGGTGCAATGGCGTGCATGGGTGCTTGGGCTTGGGTCTGGAAGTGTGCAGGCCTGGGAAGGAAAGGAGATGGAGGTGGATGCGATGAGGATGAGGAGGCTGCGATGAAATGGCGATGGTGGCGACGAGGTAGGCGAGGGGATGACGGCAGCGGAGGCAGGCGGCTAGGGTTCGTGGGTTAAAATAAAAAGAAAGGAGTGATATAAAGGGGGAGAGAGAGAGAGAGATACGGAAGAGAGGGAGAGAATCGAGAGGAGAGAGAGGGGAGATCGAGAGGAGTGAGAGAGAGAGAGGAACAGTGACAAGAGAGAAATTTGGTTTTTTCTGCGGAGAGAGAAGAGAGAGAGAGAGAAGGGAAGAGAGAGAGAATCGAGAGTGGGGCCGGCGCTAATTTTAAAGAAAAAGAATTTGATTGGCTGGGAAAGAAAGGGAAAAAGATTTTGGTTGTTAAAAAATATTTTCGTTATCTGTAAAATAAATCTTAGGCTGTTGAATTTAAAGAAATTTAAAAATAATTAGAATTTGGCGGGATACAAAATATTTCAGAAATGCGCCCGGGTCGGGTCCAAAATTTTGGATTTGAAATACAAAAATTTTATGCAAATTCCAAAATTTAAAATGAAAGATTATGTAACGAAAAAGCATACCCCCAAGAACGGACCCACGTACGTGTGCGTAGCCATCCAAACACGTCCGTTTCACTGAACGGGACGAGAACACGATGCGCGGATGCTACCACGGGATTAGGGGTATCATGCAGGCTATGAAATGCAATTTTAATTTATTTTACGTGATCTAAAATGTTACATGTAAAAATACGCGATGCTAGGTGAAATGTTAAAATGCAGTATACATGAGATGCACGTGTCTAATTAACAGGACAGGGTAGTTTAGGAATATGAATCAACCAGTTCAAGCAAGCGGGTCGAATGTAAAGTAAACTACCATTCGCATCCAAACACGATAAATGGATAAAACACCACAAACAGACAATTACGGCAACAGAAATTGGTATAACTGTACTCGGTTGTTACATTATACCCAGCCACAAAAAGAATTTCGTCCTCGAAATTCCAAGAACAAGAAAGGATAGCAATACATCAAACTACAAGAATAGATGCGGAAACTTCTGCCGGATTTCATCTTCTCGTTCCCAAGTTGACTCTCCATGTGAGCGATTACCCCAAGAAACAAGTACAAGAGGGATAACTTTGTTCTTAAGAACCTTTTCCCTTCGATCCACGATCGACACCGGTCGCTCCTCAAAAGTCAAATCTTCTCGTACAGTTAGCTCCGAATGATCCAACACATGTGTTTCATCTCGAACATATTTACGGAGTTGAGATACGTGAAACACGTCATGAATATTCACCAAGGACTGCGGCAACGCCAATCGATACGCTACCTCACCAACACGCTCCAAAATCTAAAAAGGTCTAACGAATCGAGGACTGAGCTTTTCTCGACTTCCGAAACGAATCACCCCTCTAGTCGGTGATATCTTCAAGAATACCAAATCACCCACGGCGAACTCTAGAGGTCTTCTCGACGTATCTGCCCAACTTTTCTGTCGGTCTTGTGCTGCTTTCATATGATTTCGGATAGTATTAACCTTCTCAACTGTTTGCACGATCAAGTCCGGTCCCAACAATCTTCGTTCACCAATATCGTCCCAACAGACAGGTGAACGACACTTGCGACCATATAAAGCTTCGAATGGAGCCATCTGAATAGTAGCCTAGAAACTGTTGTTGTAAGAAAACTCCACTAAATGTAGGTGATTTTCCCATGAACCCTTGAAGTCCAACATGCAAGCTCTTAACATGTCTTCAAGACTTTGGATCGTTCTCTCCGACTGGCCATTTGTCTGAGGATGATAAGCTATGCTAAACTTCAATCGAGTCCCCAAACTTTCCTGTAAGCTCATCCAAAAGTGTGATAAGAAACGAGTGTCGCGGTCGGACACGATGCTCACCGGTACTCCATGCAATCTTACAATCTCCTGCATGTACCGTTCTGCCAAAGTTTCTGTTGACTGACCAACCCGAAAAGGAATGAAATGAGCTGCCTTGGTCAAACGATCAACAATCACCCAAACTGCATTGTTGCCTTTTGGACTCCGCGGTAGAGCCTTCACAAGATCCATGGTTATATGTTCCCACTTCCACTGAGGAATTGGAAGTGATTGCAATAAAACAACAACCCTTTGATGTTCAGCTTTGACTTGCTGACACACCAAGCACTTTGCCACAAAGCGGGCAATCTCCCGTTTCATGCCTTCCCACCAGAAGTGATGTCGTATATCTCGGTACATCTTCGTGCCTCCTGGATGTACGGAATATGCTGAACTGTGTGCCTCCTTCATAAGTTCTTCGCGAATATATCCCTTTGGCACACACAAACGGATACCATAACGCAACGAACCATCTTCATGGATCAGTAAGTCTGTTCGAAGTCCAGCTTCAACCTGTTCTCGAAACTTTTGCAATCTATGGTCCTGCGATTGCGCTGCTTTAATATTCTCGATCAACGACGAATGTAGCTGCAGCTGCATCAACTGTCCCGAAGAATACGGTAGTACAATCTCCAAATCAAATCTTCGAAATTCTTCAATAAGTTCCTTCTGTGCAGTCAACATCTGAATTGCTGGCAACTGACTAAGCGCGTCCGGCACAACATTAACTTTCCCCGGATGGTCTTTAAGATCAAGATCGTAGTCAGCCATCAGCTCCAACCATCTGCGTTGCCTCATATTAAGCTCCTTCTGCGTGAACACATACTTCAAACTTTTATGATCGGTGAAAACCTCGACCCTTTCGCCCAAAAGGTAGTGTCTCCAAATGTTCAAAGCGAAGATCACAGCCGCAAGCTCCAAGTCATGAGTTGGGTAATTCTTCTCATGGATCTTCAACTGTCTCGATGCGTACGCTATAACCTTCCCATGCTGCATCAAAACACATCCCAATCCTTTCCCAGATGCGTCGCTGTGAATCACCAATCCTCCGGAACTGTCTGCCACGGTCAAAATAGGAGCGGTTATCAATCTCTATTTCAACGCCTCAAAAGCTGACGCACACCTATCCGTCCACACAAATGGTACCTCATTGCGCGTAAGCTTGGTCAACGGCTCCGCCAGACGAGCAAAGTTCTCCACGAACCTTCTGTAATACCCGGCGAGTCCAAGAAAGCTTCTTATCTCCGCAGCATTCTTCGGAATCGGCCAATCTCGAACTGCTGCAATCTTTTCGGGATCAACGGCGATTCCATCGCCAGACACGACATGCCCCAAAAACTTTACTTCTTCCAGCCAAAACTCACACTTGCTCATCTTTGCATATAATTTTTCCTGTCTCAGCGTCTGCAGTGCGATCTTCAAATGTTCTGCATGCTCTTCAATACTCTTCGAGTATACCAGAATATCATCAATGAACACCACAATAAACTGGTCCAAGAATGGTGAAAAGATTTGGTTCATCAAGTCCATGAATATCGCCGGTGCATTCGTTACTCCGAAGGGCATCACTAAGTACTCGTAATGTCCATACCGAGTTCGGAACGTCGTCTTGCAAATATCTTCTGTTTTAACTCGGACCTGATGATATCCGGATCGCAAATCCAGCTTCGAGAATACCCTCGCGCCGCTAAGCTGCTCAAATAGTTCGCCAATGCGAGGGATCGGGTACTTGTTCTTAATAGTCACCCGGTTTAATTCTCGATAATCGATGCACATTCTCCTTGTGCCATCTTTCTTCTTGACTAGAAGAACTGGAGCTCCCCAAGGCGAGTTACTGCTTCGAATCCAACCCTTCTCAAGTAATTCAGTAACCTGCTTCTTAACTTCGTCCAACTCTACTGGTGCCATTGGATAGTATGCTTTAGAAACTGGCGTACACCAGGAACAAGATCAATCGCGAACTCTACGTCTCGCTTCGGCGGTAAACCTGATATGTATTCGAACACGTCCATGAAATCTCGAACAACAGCTAGCGTTTCATCTTGAGCAACCTCTATCGACGAAAGAACATTAGCTGTCGGCCTAGCCCTAAACTCGACTGGCCCGACAGAACTGCTTCCTCCAGTGAAGATAAACTCTGAATGTCCGGGAATCTGAAAAATTACTTTCTTTGCCCTACAATCAATGTGAGCATGGAAAGTGCCGAGAAAATCCATTCCCAAGACGACTTCATAGCTGCCTGTATCAATCACCAAGAAATCCGCAAACAGCTCCCGTCCGCAAACAACCACTGCACAATCCTTACATTCTCTACTAGATATGATCTTCCCATTCACAGTGTGTATGTCCCAACAACTAGACAGAGTCGTGCAAATAATCGAGTGTGTAGCAATAAACTTGGACGACATAAAACAATGGGATGCACCAGAATCAAATAACGCTAATGCGGGAAAACCATGAACAAGTAGAATACCTGAAATAACTTCTCCTGAAGCTTTAGCTTCCTCAGCCGTCAGGGTAAATGCTCGAGCTTGATTAGGTCCCTGAGTCAGCTGCTTCTATCCCGGAAACGGTTTCTGCGGCGGCTTCTGAACATCATCCTTCGTGCGAAGCTTCGACGGACAAGCGTTAATAGTATGATCCGCCGATCCACAAACCAAACAAATTCCCTGCCTCCTTCGACAATCTCTTTGCACATGTCCAGGTAAATGGCAGTAGTTACAAATCACGCTCCTTCTTTGATCGACGACAGCGGGCTTCTTCATAGGTGTTACGGCACGACGGTTCACTGGAATACCTCTGTGTCCATGTGCTCGGTTTGGTGCAAATGCCGGCTTCCGTACTGTAACTGCTGTCTGCTGTGTACTCCCAGTCTTCGTAGATAGGCTCTGCTGCTCTCGGGCTGCTGTAAGTACTTGTGAGAAAGTGGTCAAACCCAGGGAGACAATTTGCCTCTGGATGTCCACATCCAAACTGTGCATGAACCTCCTTGCCCTATCCGCATCGTTGGCAACCAGAGGTCCAGCGAATCTACTGAGCCGCATCCACTCAGCTGCATGTACATCTACAGGTGCGCCGTTCTGCTTCAAACTGATGAACCTTTCTTCCATTTCCTCCCGTGCAGTCCGCGGGAAGAACTTCTCCAAGAAACTCTTCGAAAAATCCGCCCACCTGATCGGCTTGGACAAGCGGGTTTCTTCCACAAGCCACCATTCACGGGCATAATCCACCAACTGGATGCGTACCACATCCACCCTCTTATCTTCTGGGATCTGTGCTGCAATGAGTAAGTTTTCCGTATCAACCAGCCACTGCTCCGCTGGCAACGGCTCCTCCAAGCCAGTAAAGGCAGACGGACCCAGTCTTCTGAAATCCGCTACAGTTCCCACACGATCCACTGGTCTGGCCACAACATTGTTCACGGACTGTTGAACGGTCCGCAAACCTTCCTGTAAAGAGTCAGCTTGCTGCTGGTTCAGCTCGGTCTGCCGCCTTTGGTTCTCCAACATCCCACGTATTACTCCAAGTATTGCGGCTTCGTCAACACGCCTTTGATGCGTTTTCAGATTCTTGTCTGCCATATTCCTGAAATCAAAGCACCAAAGGGTTAGCATGATAACAGATTCAAAATGTAGGTTAAGAATATGAATCAAGGCTAGAACTCCAAGTTACTTAAATAGAGTACCGCATTGTAACTATGCCGCGGTATCATAGCTACAATTACATAACTCCACCCAAGTCGCCTAAGTTCTAGAGATAACCAAAGGAAACCAGGTCTCGAGTCAATATGCAAAGGAAGTTTGCATATCGTAAAAGTAGGATCAGGAGGAAGTTAAGATTCAAGAAATGGTAAGACGGTAAGGTGGCAAGACATGTTTCCTAATCACGAGTATTCTGATTCGTGTATTGGGTCCAAATACCTAACTACAAAAAGAATCAAATCCGATTAACTTATAACCTATGTCTCTGATACCAAAAGAACCATGTTACGCCCCGCTTCCTAGAGTACACTAAGGTAGGCACGTGACATAGCCAACCATGCTACTTGTGGATAGGAATTATCTTTCCACAGTCACATTACGGCTGTAGAGATATCAAGAACAATAATAAACTACCTAACACATGTCCATAAGCCAAAATAAAATGAGTCAAGAATAAAAATAATGCGGAAGCAAAAGATCCAATATAAGAATAACTGGAATGTATGTTCCATAATGCGGGCTCACATCAGGAATGGAAATACTGAAAATAAAAGAACTAACTACCAACGAATCCTCACTGCTCAGCCTGCTGACTGAAGTACTCCTGCTCAGACTGCAGCAAAGGTAAGGAATCTAGGCCATGCAAAACCCAGACGTCAGCGCGTCATAATATCAAGCAATAATATATAAACAGGGTAGCAAAACATGCAGGTATGATCATAAATGGTAAAACAGGTGTAACAGCAATATAAATCAGGGCAGTGAAAGGTAGTGTGCAGTGAGTAATCTAAACTGGTCTATTGGGTTAACTACTCTCAAGTCTTTGAAATCAATTTGATGAATCATCGATGTAACTCAATAGTATCCTGTGCGTGCCCGGGATCACGGTGAAGACTCTCGGGCTGAAACCGAGACATGCCGCTAGGCACTAAAAGGAAAAGGGTAACGATGAATGTGTCAACAACATCATCCCAAGGCTGGCCCAGCCTCTAAAAGGTAGTGGGTAACGATGGATGATGTCAGCAGCAGCATCCCAAGGCTGGCCCAGCCTTCTAAAACTGATCAGTAAAGGTATCGACTGTCGAGTTATAAGTCAGGTTTCATCATTGATTACCCCATACCCCCAAGTTATATGTGTACAAGTCAGGTATTAAATAATCTGGAGCTAATTCCAACACAGGATCGGGCAGGTACAGGTTTGTCTGGATAGACAACAGGAAATGTCCGTAAGGACAACAGGTCAGGTTTGTTGGCATTAGTAACAAGATTAGGTAACAGGTAAAGCAATGGTACATCAGGTCAAGTCAGGTAGTACATAGGTATCATGTCATGTCAAGAGTTGCACGGTACCATGTCGTGTCAAGTAGTAGGTGTAACAAGTCATATCAGAGGTGCACAAAATGTCATGTGGGTGCTCATAATCAAACTAACATAAGCATGGGTATACAAAACAAGCATGGGATACTAGTGGAACAATAGAAATGGAACACTGTAATGTATTATGCAATCAGGTACAGATTAAGGCATATAGATGCACAGTTATGGTTAGGGTTAGAGTTAAAGTTTTAATACTAGTTAAACTACAATATATCAAGTGTGGAATGTTAATATTGTAATATTATATATCAAGTGATCTATGGATGCAATATTAAGTATATTAAACGATATGGATGCAAACAGGTGTTTGAACGGTTATAAACTATTTAAAAGGGTATTATGGGCTATGTAAATAATTATTATGTGATTTAAATACGGATGTGGGTACTAGGTATAGTAAATCAAAATGCAACATGATATGTTCCAAGTTATGAATCTAAAATGATAAAATGGACATCGAATGTTAAAATGTAACATGAGACATTGGATTAAATCTATAGGTTTAACATGTAATCAAATAAGTATAAAATATTATGAATAGCATGTAGTAAGTTTCACTTGCCTAGACGGATCGCGATACGGGTATACGGAACGTCACACGTCGGCGGAAAAAGTCGCGACGCGCGCACGGTACACGGAACGAATCCACACAACGTACAATGGGATCACACGGGTCAGATATCCTCGCTGGGTCGTCGGGATCGTCGACGGCACGGCCGGATTCCGTCAACCAAAATCAACAGTGAACAGATCAAGAAAGAATTGCATAAAAGAATGAAGAAGAGAAGAAGGGAGGAGGAAGGAGGAGAAAAAAGCTCACTGTGGTTGGCAAAAGATGGTCGTGAGGGGATCGACGTCGTCGAAGGAGCTCCGGCGAGTTGATCTGAAAAAGGGCAGCGGCTAAGAACAGAAAGAAGAAAGAAAAATATAAGAAGGGAAGAAGAAAAGGAAGAAGGAGGAAGGGTGCAGGGCTTACTGGGTTGCACGGGGCCGGGAAAACGATGGACGAGAATCGCTGGCGGCGATCAACCCCGGTGGTGCAATGGCGTGCAGGGGTGCTTGGGCTTGGGTCTAGAAGTGTGCAGGCCTGGGAAGGAAAGGAGATGGAGGTGGATGCGATGAGGATGAGGAGGAGGCGATGAAACGGCGATGGCGGCGACGGCGGCGACGAGGTAGGCGAGGGGACGACGGCAGCGGAGGCAGGCGGCTAGGGTTCGTGGGTTAAAATAAAAAGAAAAGAGTATGATATAAAGGGGAGAGAGAGAGATACGGAAGAGAGAGAGAGAATCGAGAGGAGAGAGAGGGGAGATCGAGAGGAGTGAGAGAGAGAGTGGAACAGTGATGAGAGAGAAATTTGGTTTTTTCTGCGGAGAGAGAAAGAGAGAATAGAGAGAAGAGAGAGAGAAAGAGAAGGGAAGAGAGAGAGAATCGAGAGTGGGGCCGGCGCTAATTTTAAAGAAAAAGAATTTGATTGGCTGGGAAAGAAAGGGAAAAAGATTTTGGTTGTTAAAAAATATTTTCGTTATCTGTAAAATAAATCTTAGGCTGTTGAATTTAAAGAAATTTAAAAATAATTAGAATTTGGCGGGATACAAAATATTTCAGAAATGCGCCCGGGTCGGGTCCAAAATTTTGGATTTGAAATACGAAAATTTTATGCAAGTTCCAAAATTTAAAATGAAAGATTATGTAACGAAAAAGCATACCCCCAAGAACGGACACACGTACGTGCGTGTAGCCATCCAAACACGTCTGTTTCACTGAACGGGACGAGAACACGATGCGCGAATACTACCACGGGGTTAGGGGTATCATGTAGGATGTGAAATGCAATTTTAATTTATTTTACGTGATCTAAAATGTTACATGTAAAAATACGCGATGCTAGGTGAAATGTTAAAATGCAGTATACATGAGATGCACGTGTCTAATTAACAGGACAGGGTAGTTTAGGAATATGAATCAACCAGTTCTAGCAAGCGGGTTGAATGTAAAGTAAACTACCATTCGCATCCAAACACGATAAATGGATAAAACACCACAAACAGACAATTACGGCAACAGAAATTGGTATAACTGAACTCAGTTGTTACAGTTTAACCCTATATAAGAATTTAATTCTTGCACAATAGGAATTTAAAATCCTCCAAAATCATAATTAGGGTTTAACCCTACAGAGAATTTAATTCTTAAAAAATAAAGAGACTTAAAAGATCTCCATATATGCAAAGAACTAAGGTCACGTGTCCCCACGTGATCCTTGAAAAGATCCCCAAAAATGAGAAGGAAAAAGTTTTGAGGCAATGCCTCACGTGCTCCTACGTGACCTCCAAAACAAAGAGAATAAAAGCAAAGGAAATGTTGGCTCTGGGCGCTCTCACGTGTTACCACTTGACCCCTAATAAATACCTTAACGAATCAGTGCATGAGTGCCTATCACGTGCCCATACGTGATGGCCAAAAAATTAAAAAGTGTTTAACACTTATTTGCAGAACAAAGTGAGGAGATCTGGCCCCACCTTTGGGCCCCCTTACGTATCCCCACGTGACCCCTCTTTGTTTAGTGTTTAACATTAATTCGAGAGCTTTATTTCCAGTGTTTAACACTGATTGTCTTCTAGTGTTTAACATTAAATTGAGAATCTTATTTCTAGTGTTTAACACTACTTTAAGAATTTTATTTCCAGTATTTAACACTGTTATCTTCTAGTGTTTAACACTAATTTGAAAGCTTTATTTCCAGTGTTTAACACTGCTGTTCCCTAGTGTTAAACACTACTTTTAGCCAAATTGGCTAATTTTCCAGAGGCAAAAGTCTCCCCTTCAACTGAGTCTCAAAATTGAGTAAAACTCACAACTACAATATTAATGCTCAGTCAAAGGTAAAAATGTTATCAGAGACCTCAAACTCTTGTTTAGCATTGCTAAATAATATGGGCTTGAACCCAGACAAGTGTCTAATGGTCCAACAAAGGGCCAACACTTCAGATCTAATTGGAGTTAGCCCAAATTGGCCATAAGTCCTCAATTCAGATTTAACTGAGCCAATGTGCTCATAATCTAATCATTTGATCTTAGTTCCAAATTGGACTACAGATCCCTAAGCAGCCTTGGTTCAAGGGTACATCTCTTCACTCCTCTGATATTTGGCGTTGTAATCCTTCAACGTCTTCAGAGAGGTGACAGGTCCCGACAACCACACATTTCATGGACTGTGGGGTCCTTAAACCCATGGACTATGATGTCCTTAACCTCGACCGCGATGTCTTTAAACTAACATTGGACTGTGGGGTCCTTAAACTCACGGACTATAATGTCCTTAACCTCGACCGTGATGTCTTTAAGCTAACATTGGACCGTGGGGTCCTTAAACCCATGGACTATGATGTCCTTAACCTCGACCGCGATGTCTTTAAACTAGCATTGGACCTTAATGTCCTTAAACTAACAATGGACCGTAATGTCCTTAAACTAATCGACCGTAATGTCACTAAACTAAACAATAGAGCCCAATTGCTCTCTTGTTGGATCTAAACGATCCCGTTAAGCTGATATTAGTCTAAAATTAGACTAATCCACGCCCTACGGGTGACAACGTAAATTAGTCTCCGTATACAATCCACGGGCAACCACAAACAAAACAAACACACACGACACGAAGTGACCATCTGGAGAAAGAGAAAGTTGTTACCGCGATGCGGTAGCGTAATTAACTGCAGGGGCTTGCGCCTGCAGGGAAGAGCGTCCCCACAATCAAAACCCCCTCAAACGAGGGGGAATCTGACGAAGTCTGCTACATTGGCCGCATCCGTTTAAACTTTCGATACATGGTGCCATAAATCAACTTGGCTTCTTCGGAGAGTTGGACGGATAGCATCAATTACATCTGCCCCGAAATTCAGGCAAGACGGACCTACGCTGTCGCGTCTCTGTGTTTCGGCGGGGAACAGGTATGCTATATTATTATTAATAATATTTTATGACGCACTGACGTCTGGGTTTCGCATGGCCCAAATCTTTTGACTTTAGCACAGGAGGATCGAAAATATTTCAACAGGATTGCTGATCGGTGAGGAGCATTTCGTTGAGATAATTGATATAGTTTGGGTTTCTTTCAAGTATTGCACGTTGTAGGTTTATTTTGTGGACCCGTAAAGGACAGGATTTGGATATTGTTTCTTTCCTTGGATCTGTATCGCTTCTGTTATTGCTTCTGTTATTATTTATTGTGACTATTAGACATGTTTGGATATAGATATTTTATTCTGTGCTTGATTATTGTATGCCAGCTTTAATGTGACTATGGAAGAATGTTTCCTTACTATAGGTAGCACGGCTGGCCGAGTCATGCCCCGTATTTTTCTGTATATTGGGAAGCGGGGCGTGTCATTTCTGGAGTAGAGAAAGTTTTTATCATTTGGCGATAGCATAATTAACTGCAGGGGTTTGCGCATGCAGGAAAAAGCGTCCTCATAATAAAAAAACCCTCATCATTGAGGGGGAATCTGAAAAGTTTGCTACAACGGTCGCATTCATCCAAACCTCCGATATACGGTACTATAAATCAACTTGGTATTTTCGGAGAGGTGGATGGATATGTTCCATATAGTATCTACCCCCATATTCAGGTTGGACGCGCTCCCCGCGCCTCAAACCCAGTTTCCAGCGGTAAACAACTCCATATATACCTACTCTTGGAGATCACCTTGCAAAAAAGCATTCTTTATATCTAATTGATATAAAGGCTAGTAACAGTTAGTAGTAACAGATAATAAAACACGAAAAATATTCATTTTAGCAACATGTCCAAATGTTTCTTTATAATCGATACCATAAGTTTGGGTAAACCCTTTGGCTACCAATCTAACCTTATATTTTTCAAGTGTTCCATCTCTATTATACTTAATTTTATATATCCAACGACATCCAACAAAATTTACTATCTGATAATTTAACAATACCCTGTGTATGAATTATATGCAAAACATGAAGTTCTTCTTTCATAGCGTTCCTCTACACATGTTGAGAATTGTCATCATTAAAATTAGTAAAATCATTTTCATTCGATATTGAACTCAAATGTGCAAAACAATTTTGAGAAAGTTTTTTATAGCACACACATTTTTCAATAGGAAGAGATATAACATTATATAGATGAAAATCTTTAAACCTACCAGGAGGAGAAATTGTACGAGTAGATTTGTGCAAATCTGGTTCGACCAGAGCTATTGAATTATCTGGTTCGACTGGAGCTATAGAATTTTCTTGTTCTTCGACCGGAGCTATAGAATTTTCTTATTCTTTGTGTTGATTCGGTGCAGTAGGAATTTCCTGTTGTGCATTATCTTGATTTTCAACTTGAAAATTCTCCTTCTCATTGGTATCGTCATGAATCTGTTCATTTCTCACAATTTCAATTGGTAAATCATCAAAATCAATTATAGGCAAAGGAGTAGAATTTGATGAATTCTCCCATGTACATGAGCTTGAAATTTATCTTGAGAAGAGTTTAAAAAATATGGCTCGTTTTCAACAAAATGAATCTCTCTTGAAATATATATGTTCACCGCCGAAAACAGAGACGAACCGGGATGGATCGTCCTGCCTGAATTTGGGGGCATATGCTATTTGGATTTATCCGTCCACCTCTCCGAAAATGCCAAGTTGATTTATGGCACCATATATCGGAGGTTTGGACGGATGCGACCGTTGTAGCGTGACTTCGTCAGATTCCCCCTCGTTTTGCGAGGTTTTTTTTTATTGTGGGGACGCTCTTCGCTGCAGACGCAAGCCCCTGCAGTTAATTACGTTACCGCGTCGTGATAACCACTTTCTCCTGCTCCGGAAGTTCACTTCGTGTCGTGTGTGTTTTTGTTTGTTTTGGTTACCCGTGGATTGTATACGGAGACTAATTTATGTTGTCACCCGTTGTAACACCTTGAAATTCGTTTAGAATGTTTTCTCGTTATTTAGCTAGTGTACGTGTTTTTCGTAAAAATGGATATCTTATTTTCCTTCTTGGCTAGCGGGTTTTGTGTTGTGGAGTGTTTATATATATATATATATATATATATGGTTGTTAATTATTTTTAGTTGTGTTTACCCTAATTGGAAATTGTGTTAGTGTACACATGCACACTTAGCACATTTTTGTGACTTTGGTTAAAAAGTGTATTATGTTAACCCTTTTTCTTTTTTTGCATGGTTTTATTTATCCCACCCATTTAAACAAGTCAAAACCCCTTTTTATAATGCAAATTTAAATAGAAATGAAGGTATGGTGGTTAGGTATGGGATTTGACCTTGTTTGACCTTTGCTTCTCTCTCTTTTCTCTCTCTTTCCCTCACTTCTGAGCTCCAGCAGAAAGAAAGGCAGCAACAACACCATTTTCTCCATTTCTCTCTTCTCTTTTCATTCCTCATTAAACCCCCATTCAAACCCTACTCAAAACAACACTTTTCCTTCACAAACCATAGAAAAAAAATGAGCTTTTGAGGTGTTTGGTGGTGGATCTGCACACTTGAGAAAAAAGCAGGGATTTTTGGTGTTTCTTAAGGTGTTTTGAAGGTATTAACTCACCCTTAGCACCTCTTTTTCATAACTTAAAGTATTTCTAGCAAAATATCACATTTTATGCATGTTTTGTGCTTTATTAAGGGATCTAGTGAGGTTGTGATAAAAATTAACTTTTTATGGCTTGATTAGCTTGGCAATGTGATATTAGTGTGGTTTTGGACTTGGGTTTATTTCAGATTTCACAAAAATACCCTAAAGTATCATTTTAGTGCAAAGTGTGACTTTTAGCTTGAAATTGGGTTCTGTTGAAACTGCTACTACCCGGGGTGTTTCAGAATAAAATTGTAATTACTGGGATATACACAGTATGTATGGAGTGCACACACGAAATCTGGGAGCCCAACCCCCTACCCAGGCCGCCAAAAAACTCATTCTGGCCGCAAATTGCGGCCAGATGGGAGAATGGTGAGTTGAGGTTTTTGTGGTTGGTGTCTGCTGGTTTTTGGAGTGTGTTGGTATATTTATTTTTATAAAAATATTTCTGTATAAAAATCTGGGACCTATTACCCTATTTTCCATATTTTAAATCTCCGCGACACACGTGATACGTGTGTGGTTTTGGGTTGTGCTGCATATCGCGACGCGTCAGGTTAACTTCAGGAGCGTGATCACACGTTTTAGCGTATCGCGCACACGTGCGCTTGGGTTGCAACGCGAGGTTCTAGTTTGACCTTAATATTTCGTTTTTGGTAGATTTGAGCTTATGTGTGTTATATTGTGTAAATCTAGGTTCGCAGGCGAGTGTGACGGACGCTGCGAAGAAGGGAAAACAAGTCGTCGGCTACACTTAGCGCGAGACTTCGGTGAGTAGATTTAACATCTACGGGGATATCGCCCGCATGGCGTTCTACGTCAGGGCTGATAGGACTTTATAGCTACACATTGCATTTACCTACATTGACTGTTCATGGATACTGTTGTTGCATACTGCATTCCCTGCTACATGTATGAAAACTTAGAATTGATAGAACACCGCACTATTACTAACGGTTTATGTTGCACGAGCACTAATCTGCATGATACACACACACCGTTAGTAATTGCCATGACACACTCACTGTAGAATTGCCATGATCATTATACTGCAGTTCGTTTCACATATGATTCAATGTGATTTTTATAGAAATTGGAAGCCGCATGCTGTCTTTGAAAACTGAACTATCTTAAGAAACGCGGGTTCCCCTTGTACCTATATTATGATGACTTGATGTACATAGCACATCGTATTTGATTTACTCATTGGTGTTGGATTTTCATGTGATTTCTGGCTTTGAGGACCGTGGAATTATTTAAGAAAAGATGCATTATTTGAAAACCCGGTTCCTCGTGATATGATATTTTGGTGCGTCCACCACGCGTTTTCTCGGTGCTGAGACGTGTGCTTGAAACCCGATTCGAGGAGTGGATGATCCGTTTGCGGGTTCGTGGTGGACCCGGTATGGTTCCCCTCGGCGAGATGATCGATGGACTTTGCCGATTGAGCTTGGAGGTGGGCGAGTACCTACCGGTGATTGGTTGGACCTGGCGGTTATCCGGAGGATACCGACCAGAGTCGAGAGATGGATGCGGGATGATCCGTACTGCCGGGGCCTAGGGCCGATACCGCAGACGGAGCCCGTGGGCTGATCCGGACTTACGGAGCTCGATGTATGAGGATTTGCGTGTCGATGCTAGACACGAGTATTTATGATATTTTGGGTGCCGATGTTAGGCACTCGTGATTCTCAGAGGTTTACAGGATTTGAGGGCCGAGGAGAGTGCCAGCGCCTGAGCTTATTTGGGATTTGGGTGCAGCTTGGGCACCGATCATTTTTCCACGATTGATATTTCGTGTAGATGTTGTTTATCCTATGCTCCGCAGTGTTTATCATGTATCCCATCCTGTAGTTATTTTACCTGATAGAGCATTTGCATGATTATTTCACTTACTGCTTGTCGCATATAGATTTACTTGCTGGCATATGATAGCGTAGCGCAGTACGTGCATGCTCATGATTGCCTTTATATGTTATCTCTATTCACGAGTTGGCAACTCACCCCCGTTGTGCCACAGTATTTGCAGGTCGCCCCTCAGAGTAGTCGCGGCAGGCTGCCTTTTTGCATCTTTTGGCTTCAGATACCATTACAGTTGGTGCGAGAGCTATTTTGCTATTTAGGTGGGTTGTGGTATATGGTTACTTTTATTGTACACACTTTTGTATCTAGTATTCTCCATCTACTATATATGTACTTGACTTAGAGACAGTGTGAGGACGGTGATGTATATTTTTGTATTCTGGTGTCGAGCTCGTGGGAGCCGACTTTTTATTTGCAGTTATTATTCTGGGATGTTATTTATTGCTCATTCTTCGCTACGGCGTCGTATTTTACTCTTGTGGTGATGGTTTCCGCCGTTGGGCGTGATTGCTCCCGGTTAGGGATGCTTTGTTCATTATATCTCATTTTCATTTATATTCTGTTTTTACCCGATTTTCGGGGTTACTTTTACAAAGGAAATGCTGCCAAAATTATTATAAGGATAATTTAACTTTTAAAAGAACCTCATTGAACTAATTAAGGTCTTCTAAATGTTTTTAATTAAATGCTTTCAACACTCACTACTTTTAAATGGTTTTGATTTCTGGGTTCGGCTTACTTAGTCGCGTTACGCCTGTAGACGTAGCGTGGTTAAGTGCCGGTCACGAGTCGAAATATTCGGGTCGTGACAAAGTTGGTATCAGAGCGTAGGTTTTACCTTTCGGAGTGTTCCTAGGATGACCCTGGTATGATGGAGTAGGTAGCTGAAGCAGAGTGGCGTAGCGTGCGTATGTTCCGCGGCATACTCACGACACGGTACTCCGCCAAAGCGATCTTAGGACTTGTTGATTTAAATTCCTTTTGAGTATATACATTCTTGCGATTCGATTTCTGCATCCTTATCGAATCCTATTTTCCTTTCAGTCAATATGCCGCCAAAGACTACGAGGGCGCAGAAAGCGGCCGCGAGGGCCGAGATTCGAGTTGATTCGTCTGAGACGAGGACTGATCCGGGCAGTACACCGGTTGTACCCGAGCTGGATGTTCCTCCCATGACAGATCAGATCGCCACGCTAGGGGCTGGTATGCAGGAGATACGCCAGACGGTGGGATCCAGCATGCAGGAGATGCGCCAGATGATAGGATCGCTAGTTGAGACACTTCGAGCGCAGCGACCAGAGGTGGCTCCACCCGTTACAGAGACCGCGATGGTACCTACCGCACAGCCAGTTGCCCCTGCAGCTACGGAGGTGATTACAGTATCGCTATTAGAGTTCATGAGGCTGAAGCCTCCGGTCTTCACAGGAACCGATGCAGCCGAGGACCCACGGTCCTTCATTGATAGGATGGCTCGGATATGTCGTTCCCTCAGATGCGCAGATGCGAGATGGGTTGAGTGCGCGAGCTTTCGCCTAGAAGGTCTTGCGCAAAAATGGTGCGAATCAGTCGAGAAGGGCAGAGCAGCAGGTCTTCCTCCTATGACCTGGATAGAGTTCGTGGCGCTATTCCTTGCCCGCTTTCTTCCCCTGAGTGTTAGAGATGCTAGAGAACGCAGGTTCGAGTCCTTACGCCAGACTCCGGAGATGTCAGTGGCAGAGTATGATGTGCTGTTTACAGAGCTATCTATCCTTGCGATCAGCACGTAGCACTACGAGACATATGCAGCAGCGGTAGATGCAGCTCTATTAGTCGAGGAGCGCCTTGCTGAGAGTTCGATAGTTCCACAGCCGAAGAGAGTTCGTACTGGTATATCAGTGTTCACATCATAATATTGCATTATTATATTCCCTATTCTTACTCTTTTTATAAATAAACAGGTACTTTTGACGCATATCTGCTACATGTTACAGGTTACAGGTTCTTGGACAGGAAACAGTGAAAACGATGTAATGACGATGAAACTATGGACTTTGGACCAACAAATGGGAGGATCTTAGTCAAGCTTATATCGAAAGACAGTTCACAATTAACAAGGCAACACAAGATCCCAAAATGTCAAGGCAAACGGTTAAAAAGCCATTGCAGATTGTTCACTGAAGATCTGGAACCAACCTAGAAGCCCAAATGGAAAAAGACATATATAAACAGGAAGACAAAGTCACCAGAAGGCAACATAGAATTTTTCACAGCCCAAATCATCAGGATGGCCGCGGAACCGCGGCCAAACCCTGGCTGCAGCCGCGGTTCCGCGGTGGGGTCAGGGAATCAGGGACTAAAAATTTTACCAAAATATGGCGACGGCTTTGACTAGTCAACTTAGGGCTATTTTTGTAAATATAGACATGCGGTTCAAGATGTAACCTAGGGTTTCCTATCTTCTATAAATAGGAACTCTAATCATTGTAACTCTTTATGCCTCCTTTTAATAAAAATTCCAAAGTTCTTTATGGAGAGCATCGGTGCCTCTCTTCAATTCAGAAATTCAGATCTGACAACCCTGCTTTGATGTTTGGAGAGAGCCATCTGTAAGTAATTTAATTTCTTGCCCTAGGAACTTGTTTAGGGTTTAGCTTTGAGGAAGGATTTTGAGAGATGAGATCTCTCATCCTTTTCTTACCCACCAAACATTTACAATAGGACTCCATGCATACACGCACATACCGCGCCCTACGGCATCCTACCCCTCGAGGTAACGATGACACCGTAGTGTAAAGGACCGGTTGCGCGTGTTTTCCATGGAGGTTAGGGTAAGGATCTCTAAAGGAAGGATAAGAACCTAGAGGAAGGAACACCTTCCCGAATGGATTTAATCCCCTTTATTGATAATTACCATAACTCCTCACAGATCTTCATTCGGGTATAGAAAGCGGTGAGATTTAATTGCATTTCCAAACCATCCCTAAACCTAGCCCTAGCAAGAGTAGATCTAGATAATTGCCCTAGGTTAATTAGGTTTTTAGATTTAATAATTAATCCGAACTCTCTTTGGAATTAACTCGTAAGAACGAATCGGAAATTCACAACATCCCTGTGGACCGACCCGTACTCACCGGCTAGCTTCATGCGACGCCGTTCTTGATTGCGGTTTAGAATAGTTTTTGACATACGAATCAATCAGCACGGAGACAGACATTCAGACGCCGCGACAGGTATCGTTCAGACACGAGGAGTGGCAGAGATTTGGGACGAGGCCAGATGTTTAGTTCGTATCCATGGGAGAGTCAGCAGTCGTCGCGAGGTTGCTATAGATGCGGCAGTTTACTTCACCTCGTCAGAGATTGTCCTGAGATTCACCGGAGGGAGACAGCAGCACCGCACGTCACCTTACCACCTTCACCACCCCAGAGGGCGTTGCCTGTAGTTCCTACTGTTACTCCGCGTCAGACTCATACACAGAGAGGTCATGGGCATGGAGGAGTTGCTCAGAGGGGACGGGATGACCGAGGCAGAGGACAGTCAGTCACAGGTGGAGGGCAGGCATGAGTTTTTGCTTTGACGCATCAGGACGCGCAGGCGTCCAATGCGGTGGTCTCAGGTATCCTTCCAGTATGTTCTGTTGATGCACACGTATTGTTCGATCCCGGATCCATGCACTCGTACGTATCTACACACTTCGTGCCGAGTTTGGGTAGAGAGTCCGGTTTGCTTGATCAGCCGCTTGTTGTGACTACTCCTGTGGGAGAGTCGTTTGTTGCTAGGCACGTGTTCCGATCCTGTACCGTCTGTATTGGCGAGAGAGAGCCGCCTGTCGATTTGATCCTTCTCGAGATGTTGGACTTCGACGTTCTTTTGGGCATGGATTAGTTAGCCACGTGCTATGTTTCTGTGGACTGCCGTGAGAAGACAGTTAGATTTTGTTTTCCCGGCGAGTCGGTTTTTGTTGTGTTGGGGGACCGTGGTGCCGCCCCACACTGTGTGATTTCTTCTTTTCGCGCTGGACAGCTTTTGAGGAAGGGATGTCAGGGATTTCTCGCCTATGTTTGTGATACTAGAGCTACAGAGGTTCCTCTGGATCAGGTTCCAGTTGTTAGCGAGTTCGCTGATGTGTTCCCTGACGAGCTTCCTGGGCTACCGCCCGAGCGCGACATTTCTTTCTGTATTGATTTGGTTCCTGGCGCGGGGCCTATTTTTATACCGCCTTATCGGATGGCCCCGGCGGAACTTCGAGAATTGAAGGGTCAGTTGCAAGATTTGCTGGACAAGGGACTTATTCGACCCAGTGTTTCTCCTTATGGTGCTCCAGTCCTGTTCGTCAAGAAGAAGGACGGCAGTTTGCGTCTGTGTATCGACTATCGCCAGCTGAACAGGGTTACAGTGCGGAAAAGATATCCTTTGCCGCGTATCGACGATTTGTTCGACCAGCTTCAGGGGGCAGGATACTTTTCGAGGATCGATTTGCGATTAGGCTATCATCAACTGCGGGTTCGACAGGAGGACATTCCTAGGACAGCTTTCCGCACGCGCTACGGCCATTACGAGTTTTTGGTGATGTCGTACGGACTCACCAATGCGCCAGCAGCATTCATGGATTTGATGAACCGTATTTTCCGGCTGTATCTTGATCTGTTCATCATTGTATTCATTGACGATATTCTGGTGTATTCTCGGAGTAGAGAGGAGCACGAGCAGCACCTGCGGATTACACTGCAGACCTTGAGAGAGCATTATCTTTTCGCCAAATTCTCCAAGTGTGCTTTCTGGCTGGACAACGTAGACTTCTTGGGGCACGTGATTTCACGAGACGGTATATGTGTAGACCCGAGAAAGATCGAGGCCGTTCGGAGTTGGCCCAGACCCACATCAGTTACGGAGATTCGCGGCTTTCTAGGGCCGGCCGGCTACTACAGGCGATTTGTGCAGGATTTCTCTCGCATTGCTACACCTTTGACCGGGTTGACCCGGAAGGGAGTTCCTTTCGTTTGGACAGAGGAGTGTGGGCACAGTTTTCAGCAGTTACGGGCTCTACTGACTACGGCGCCAGTATTATCTTTGCCTTCAGGGTCAGGTGGATTTGTGGTATATTGTGATGCTTCTCTAGTGGGGCTAGGGTGTGTTCTGATGCAGCATGATAGGGTGATCGCGTATGCTTCGCGGCAATTGAAGAAACATGAACTGAACTACCCCACTCACGATTTGGAGATGGCTGCAGTGATCTTTGCACTTAAGATCTGGCGACATTATTTGTATGGAGAGCCGTGCCAGATATTTACTGATCACAAGAGCTTAAAGTATATCTTCCAGCAGCGAGACCTGAACCTTAGACAGCGCCGATGGATGGAGTTAGTGAAGGACTACGACTGCGAGATCTTGTACCACCCGGGCAGGGCTAATGTGGTGGCAGATGCTTTGAGTAGGAGGCCCGGAGGTAGTCTATGTCGTTTGAGCGCAGTACAGAGGCAGTCGTCGGCAGATTGGCAGATCTTATGCGACAGCCGGGTACAGTTTGAGTTTACGCCGATCGGAGGACAGATTGCGCATGTTCGTGCACGCCCACAGTTGCTTGACCGTATATATGAGGCACAGCACAGTGATGACCGTTGTTCAGAGATCAGGACGCGGATAGGACAGGGCAGATTTTCCGAGTTCATAATCGATGATCAGGGGATACTATGATTTGGGACCAGATTGTGCATACCAGATGCTGAGGGACTGCGGCGTGAGATTCTCGAGGAGGCACATCGATCGGTGTATAGTATTCATCCAGGTTCCACCAAGATGTACCACGATTTGAGAGATGTTTACTGGTGGGACGGGATGAAGAGGGACATTGCAGATTTTGTGTCGAGATGCCTGACTTGTCAGCAAGTCAAGGCTGAGCATCAGAGGCCCGCGGGAGAACTACAGCCGTTGCCCATTCCGGAGTGGAAATGGGAACAGATTTCTATGGACTTTATTGCGGGTCTACCCAGGACTAGTCGAGGGTATGACTCCATCTGGGTGATCGTAGATCGTCTGACGAAAGCGGCTCACTTCCTACCGGTGAAGACGACTTTCGGATTTGCTCAATATGCCCAAATTTATATTGATGAGATTGTACGACTACAAGGAGTTCCGACATGTATTGTGTCCGACAGAGGCACCCATTTTACCAGCCGACTATGGCAGAGGCTTCAGGAGGCTTTGGGCACCCAATTTGAGTTTCAGTACAACATTTCATCCGCAGACCGACGGACAGTCAGAGCGGACTATTCAGACTCTCGAGGACATGCTCAGAGTGTGCGTATTAGACTTCGGAGGTAGCTGGGATCATCATTTGCCCTTAGTAGAGTTCTCCTATAACAACAGCTACCAGCAGACCATTCAGATGGCACCGTTTGAGGCTCTTTATGGGAGGAGATGTAGATCGCCCGTCTGTTGGACAGAGCTCAGTGAGAGCAGTATCTTAGGGCCGCAGATTATGGAGGAGACGACCGCGAAGATCCAGTTGATTCGCGATAGGATGAGAGCAGCCCAGAGTAGGCAGAGATCTTATGCGGACCGTCGTCGGCGCAGACTTGAGTTTTCTGTTGGTGATCATGTTTTCTTAAGGGTCTCCCCAATGAAAGGTGTGATGAGATTTGGGAAGAAGGGGAAGATTAGTCCCAGGTATGTGGGCCCCTTCGAGATCCTCGAGCGAGTTGGTGCGGTTGCGTATTGTTTAGCCCTTCCGCCCAGTTTTCCAGACGGGCACCCGGTATTTCACGTTTCGATGCTCCGCAGATATCTTCATGATCCTTCACATGCGATTCAGCACCCGACGATCCAGCTTGAGCGTGACCTTTCCTATGCAGAGCAGCCGGTAATGATCTTGGATCAACAAGTGAAGAAATTGAGATCGAAGGACATACCGTCAGTCAAGGTACTTTGGCGTGGCCAGAGCGGCGAGGAGGTCACTTGGAAGACCGAGAGCAAGATGAGGAGGAGGTATTCCCATCTTTTTGAAGGTATGTATAGTTAGATTTTTAAATTCGGGGACCGAATTTCTTTAAGGGGGTAGATTGTAACACCTTGAAATTCGTTTAGAATGTTTTCTCGTTATTTAGCTAGTGTACGTGTTTTTCGTAAAAATGGATATCTTATTTTCCTTCTTGGCTAGCGGGTTTTGTGTTGTGGAGTGTTTATATGGATATATATATATATATATATATATATATATATATATATTTATAAGGTTGTTAATTATTTTTAGTTGTGTTTACCCTAATTGGAAATTGTGTTAGTGTGCACATGCACACTTAGCACATTTTTGTGACTTTGGTTAAAAAGTGTATTATGTTAACCCTTTTTCTTTTCTTGCATGGTTTTATTTATCCCACCCATTTAAACAAGTCAAAACCCCTTTTTATAATGCAAATTTAAATAGAAATGAAGGTATGGTGGTTAGGTATGGGATTTGACCTTGTTTGACCTTTGCTTCTCTCTCTTTTCTCTCTCTTTCCCTCACTTCTGAACTCCAGCAGAAAGAAAGGCAGCAACAACACCATTTTCTCAATTTCTCTCTTCTCTTTTCATTCCTCATTAAACCCCCATTCAAACCCTACTCAAAACAACACTTTTCCTTCACAAACCATAGAAAAAAAATGAGCTTTTGAGGTGTTTGGTGGTGGATCTGCACACTTGAGGAAAAAGCAGGGATTTTTGGTGTTTCTTAAGGTGTTTTGAAGGTATTAACTCACCCTTAGCACCTCTTTTTCATAACTTAAAGTATTTCTAGCAAAATATCACATTTTATGCATGTTTTGTGCTTTATTAAGGGATCTAGTGAGGTTGTGATAAAAATTAACTTTTTATGGCTTGATTAGCTTGGCAATGTGATATTAGTGTGGTTTTGGACTTGGGTTTATTTCAGATTTCACAAAAATACCCTAAAGTATCATTTTAGTGCAAAGTGTGACTTTTAGCTTGAAATTGGGTTCTGTTGAAACTGCTACTACCCGGGGTGTTTCAGAATAAAATTGTAATTACTGGGATATACACAGTATGTATGGAGTGCACACACCAAACCCGGGAGCCCAACCCCCTACCCAGGCCGCCAAAAAACTCATTCTGGCCGCAAATTGCGGCCAGATGGGAGAATGGTGGGTTGGGGTTTTTGTGGTTGGTGTCTGCTGGTTTTTGGAGTGTGTTGGTATATTTATTTTTATAAAAATATTTCTGTATAAAAATCTGGGACCTATTACCCTATTTTTCGTATTTTAAATCTCCGCGACACACATGATACGTGTGTGGTTTTGGGTTGTGCTGCGTATCGCGACGCGTCAGGTTAGCTTCAAGAGCGTGATCACACGTTTTAGCGTATCGCGCACACGTGCGCTTGGGTTGCAACGCAGGGTTCTAGTTTGACCTTAATATTTCTTTTTTGGTAGATTTGAGCTTATGTGTGTTATATTGTGTAAATCTAGGTTCGCAGGCGAGTGTGACGGACGCTGCGAAGAAGGGGAAACAAGTCGTCGGCTACACTTAGCGCGAGATTTCGGTGAGTAGATTTAACATCTACGGGGATATCGCCCGCATGGCGTTCTACGTCAGGGCTGATAGGACTTTATAGCTACACATTGCATTTACCTACATTGACTGTTCATGGATACTGTTGTTGCATACTGCATTCCCTGCTACATGTATGAAAACTTAGAATTGATAGAACACCGCACTATTACTAACGGTTTATGTTGCACGAGCACTAATCTGCATGATACACACACACCGTTAGTAATTGCCATGACACACTCACTGTAGAATTGCCATGATCATTATACTGCAGTTCGTTTCACATATGATTCGATGTGATTTTTATAGAAATTGGAAGCCGCATGCTGTCTTTGAAAACTGAACTATCTTAAGAAACGCGGTTTCCCCCTTGTACCTATATTATGATGACTTGATGTACATAGCACATCGTATTTGATTTACTCATTGGTGTTGGATTTTCATGTGATTTCTGGCTTTGAGGACCGTGGAATTATTTAAGAAAAGATGCATTATTTGAAAACCCGGTTCCTCGTGATATGATATTTTGGTGCGTCCACCACGCGTTTTCTCGGTGCTGAGACGTGTGCTTGAAACCCGATTCGAGGAGTGGATGATCCGTTTGCGGGTTCGTGGTGGACCCGGTATAGTTCCCCTCGGCGAGATGATCGATGGACTTTGCCGATTGAGCCTAGAGGTGGACGAGTACCTACCGGTGATTGGTTGGACCTGGCGGTTATCCGGAGGATACCGACCAGAGTCGAGAGATGGATGCGGGATGATCCGTACTGCCGGGGCCTAGGACCGATACCGCAGACGGAGCCCGTGGGCTGATCCGGACTTACGGAGCCGATGTATGAGGATTTGCATGTCGATACTGGACACGAGTATTTATGATATTTTGGGTGCCGATGTTGGGCACTCGTGATTCTCAGAGGTTTACAGGATTTGAGGGCCGAGGAGAGTGCCGGCGCCTGAGCTTATTTGGGATTTGGGTGCAGCTTGGGCACCGATCATTTTTCCACGATTGATATTTCGTGTAGATGTTGTTTATCCTATGCTCCGTAGTGTTTATCATGTATCTCATCCTGTAGTTATTTTACCTGATAGAGCATTTGCATGGTTATTTCACTTACTGCTTGTCGCATATAGATTTACTTGCTGGCATATGATAGCGTAGCGAATGCTCGTGATTACCTTTATATGTTATCTCTATTCACGAGTTGGCAACTCACCCCCGTTGTGCCACAGTATTTGCAGGTCGCCCCTCAGAGTAGTCGCGGCAGGCTGCCTTTTTGCATCTTTTGGCTTCAGATACCATTACAGTTGTTGCGAGAGCTATTTTGCTATTTAGGTGGGTTGTGGTATCTGGTTACTTTTATTGTACACACTTTTGTATCTAGTATTCTCTATCTACCATATATGTACTTGACTTAGAGACAGTGTGAGGACGGTGATGTATATTTTTGTATTCTAGTGTCGAGCTCGTGGGAGCCGACTTTTTATTTGCAGTTATTATTCTGGGATGTTACTTATTCGACCCGAATATTTCGACTCGTGACCCCCGTAGGGCGTGGATTAGTCCAAATCCGTATATCTTAGATTTGGGGATTTTTATTTAAGGATCGTTAATTTATTTTGAGATTAAGACCGAGTTAAATGTATGTGAGCATTTGGGGGCTCGATTTGTTTTTGTTAAGGATAAATTAGTCCAATTTGAGACTAAGATCCACTTAACGAGATTTCAGGATCATTTTTATTTAGGATCCAACAAAGAGCATTTGAGCTTTATTATTTTAGTTTAAGGACGTTTCGGTCCATTATCGCCATTTTGGAGGCGAATATTATTTTAGAGACATTTCAGTCCATTATCGCCATTTTGGAGGCGAATATTAGTTTACGGACTTCTCGGTCCTCTATCCATCTTGCACACACGTGTATTTGTTACGTGACGAAGCGAATAATGGTGATATGGAATGCACCCAATTTGGGGTGCAATCCGATTTGAGGTGTGCACATCAATTTGGAAGTGCATCAACGTGGGATGTATCATTCCCAGTCTTGATGAAGTTTTATATCAAGTTAGGACAAGAAAAGAGTTATTGGTTGTCGGGACCCGCCACCTCTCCGAAAACGTTGAAGAATTACAACGACATATATCAGAGGTGTGGAGAAATATACCCTAAAACCAAATCCCGTGTTTGAGGGAAAAGAGCATTATTGTGGCCTTAAGAATTTTTGTTAAGGATACGTTAGTCCAATTTGAGATTAAGATCCACTTAACAACATTTTAGGATCTTCTTTATTTAAGACCCAGCAACAGAGCATTTAGACTCATTTGCAAGACTTCAGCAACTTAGCCAATTTGGGCTTTAGTCTGCTTAGTCTCCCATCTTTTCTGAAAAAGTGCTAAGCACTTGTTTAGGCTATGTTTAATCAGTCCCTTTTTTATGCAGAAAGTGCTGAGCGTTTATATGAGTTCTGACGCCCACATATGATCATGTGGAGCTTTCAGTCATGGGGATTGCCCAATAAGTGTTAAACACTTTACTCTTTTTGTTTTTATATGGAGTGCTAGGCACTCTTTATGGCGTCCACGTGGGGAGCGCGTGAGGCGCTGGGCGCTACCCAATGGATGTTGAACACTCAGCCGTTTTGGACTTCTTGTGAAGTGCTAAGCACATTTTTTTCTTTTGCGGCGCACACATGGGGAGCACGTGAGGTGCTGGGCGCTAACCCAGTGAGTGCTAAGCACTCTTCTCTTCTGTGGTGCCCACGTGAGGAACACGTGCGGTGCCGGGAGCTTTCCAGTGAGTGCTAAGCACTCTTCTCTTCTCTGGCGCCTACGTAAGGAACACGTGCGGCGCCGGGCGCTTTCCAGTGAGTACTAAGCACTCTTTTCTTCTGTGGCGCCCACGTGAGGAACACGTGCGGCGCTGGGCGCTTTTCTCCTCTGTTGATAGCATTTTTTCTCATTAATGATCAGTAGGATCTTTGTTTTGTAGATCTAGGATCAACCTTCATTTTTAAGAACCAAGTTCTTTTACGAGAACTATGTTTCTCTTATATGCTTTGTTTTGAAGAATTCGATTTCTAGTTCTTTTCTGAATCTTTGATTCTCAAGAACAAGTTCCTCCCGATGAGAATTAAATTCTCAGCTTGTGGAAGACTTGTCTTGTGGATCTCAGATCCAGAGTAAGAAGTAAGTTCTTTGAGAAGGGTTAAACCCTTTAGATATGTAAATGAGATGTTTTTATCTCTATATATTTTTTGTTTACCTAGAGTTTTTAAGGAGGGAGATCTTCTTCCTTGAGAATTTAATTCTCTGTTCTTTTTTTGATGCTTTCTGTTTTTGTTTTCGGAAGCTTATTGGAGGGGTGGGGGTTTCTACTTATCAGACTTGAAGTCTTCGGTCCTTTATATAGTGGAGAAAAGTTTGTTAATTAGTTTTAAAGAAATCTCTCATTAAGAGATTCCAATTGATTTAGGGAATTTTACCCACCATTGGATCTTTGATCCAAGGGTTTCTGTTTTTACAAAACATATTTTCTTGTTTTTAATAAGATTGGGAAAATATTTTTCATATGCGGAGTTTTACTCTGTGAAATGGTGATTTTTAATCACCATTGGATTTTCAATCCAAGAGTTCTCTGTTTTATAGAGGGCATAAAATTTTATTTTATGATCCAACCGAAGGTATCTTTCTTATTTTAGAAAGATCTGTATCTTGATGATTTATCATCTCCGTTGGATCAAAGATCCAACGGCTCTTTTTAACAGAGAGTAGAATTTAATTCTACCTGGGTGCCGGCGCTCACATGTTCCTCACGTGGGCGCCATTTAAGAATTTGGTCTTTAGGATGGGCATTCTGTGCTTTGCACACTGGCGCCCGCGTGAAGAGCACGTGCGGCGCTATATGAGAGTTTTAACTTTTATTTAATCTAATAGATTCTTTTGTGCTTTGCACACTGACGCCCGCGTGAGGAGCACGTGAGGCGCCATCATAGGATTTGATCCTATCGGCGCCGGCGCCCTTGTGGAAGGCACGGGAGGCGCTGCCTCGTTAATGAAGGTTTCTTTTCTCCTTCTTTCTCTGCTTTTTCCAAGTCAAACTTTCTTTTCCAATACCTTCTTTCGTCAGAGCTTGGAAATAGTTCCACCATACATAATATTTTCTGTGCCGAGATTTAAATGCCTTCCCTTATAATCTGAAATAATGCTCCTCTTCACTCTCACTTTCAGAGAGTCATTTTAACAGAAGAGAGTCATGGCTTGTAATCGTCCACATGCTCATCGGCAGCCATGGGAGGTGCCCATTGAGGAATTGTTCCTCGTTTTATTACACACTTGGTGAATCCTGCTTTTACGGATGACCAATGTGATACGGTGCTGCACGAGCTCTTGACTCGTAGAGGATCTCCTCTCCCCATCAGCTCCATTTGGCTCTGGACGATCCTCCTATTTATGCTCGATGACATTCCCCCTCATCCAGCGGAGATGACTCCAGCGATGCTTGACACAGTGGATGACAAGATCGAGTGCTTTCATGAAGCACTTTTGATTACCATGCCTCTGAGGGATCGCTCTGTTTAGCTGCTAACCCAGATACGGGCTAAACTAACCATCATGTCTGTCTTCGCTGATGGTCACGGCGCTAACCGATGGGGAGTGACTCTTCGCGAAGATCGCCGCTTCGTTATGGTAGAGAAGGCGGAGAGAACTTTAGAAAACTTTATTCATAATTTTATAAACCTTTGTACTTTTGATCTCGTGTTTGGTGATCTATTTTCTGTAGAATAAAATGTTTATTTAAATGCTTTCTTTTTATCGTTGACCACCGAGTGCTTCCTTTCTAACACATGTTTTTCCTCTGATTGTATTGTTGCAACCCATATGTGTGCATGTGTGTATATGAATGAGCCTACTTTCACACATATCTGTAAACGAAACTTAAACCGGTGTAAACAAATGCCCCCACTACTTTACTCATGGGGGTATACACGTGAGTGAAGTAGTGTAGCCTAACACGTAGCATACAACCGGTTTCGGGCTGATGTATCGTTCATAACTTTTAGAACCTTGATCTGAGAAGATAGCGAGCGGACACAAGCGTCGTCATCTATCATTAACTCAAATCTCAATTCTAAACCCCAAGGCCCATGAGTTGCACCCTTCTGTTTCTTGATATCTTGATCTGGCGCGAAGTAGTTTATTTACTCATTTTGGAGTTCTTAGTTTATTCACTCGTTTTAGAGTCCGTAGTTTATTCATTCGTTTCGGAGTCTCTAGTTTATGTACTCATTTCGGAGTTCGTAGTTTATTCACTCGTTTCGGAGTCTCTAGTTTATGTACTCATTTCGAAGTTTGTTTAGTTTATGGACTCATTTCGGAGTTCGTAGTTTATTCACTCGTTTCGGAGTCTCTAGTTTTTGTACTCATTTGGAGTTTATAGTTTATTCAATCGTTTCGGAGTTTCTAGTTTATAGAATCATTTCGGAGTTTGTAGTTTATTCACTCGTTTCAGAGTTTCTAGTTTATGGACTCATTTCGGAGTTTGTTTAGTTTACCTCCCTTAGGTTTACAGGCAAACTTAGTCCAACGTTATATATAGATAACTCCTGCTCTTTGCGACAGAGGTCCGTTAGGTTTTATGGTACTAGGGCTTTGGTCCGTGGTACCGTCGCGTTGGCTGATGTATTCCTCGATATGCGGTCTTTAAGCCGTTGTTCGAGTAGCCCCGCGACTGTCGTATCTCTGATCCCTTCGGAGGCTGGACAATCCCTTCAAGTAATCTCCTTAGGATATATTACCGTCGGAAGAGCAAGCGTTAGGAATTTGCCATGTCGCTTTTACTTGAGGTTAGGCTCAATTTGGAGCCCTGAAGAATCATAACCACTCCGCGCTGGTGTGGGATGATCCCCAATAGTCTTTTAGGCTTTATATAAGTTGCCGTCGAAACCCTGAAGCTAGGAATTTTCCCCCGCTTCATTTTCGTTTGACGATGCCATGCCGTTTCTTTGCTGAAGTATGGTAGACATCTGTAGGACCTCTATGCTGTATGTATTGCAGTTGAAGTCCGGAGCTAAGAATATGCCTTTGCTCCAATTTGATTTGGCTCGTTGGAGCTTTTGTTGACGTCGCGTTTGCACCCTGATGGAATGAGAAGGAACGTCGAGATAGTCTTTAGGTTGTATATGAACCGTCAAGACTTGGAGCTAGGAATTTGCCATGGCTCCATTTTGATTTAGCTATTTGGAGCCTTTGTTGGCATTGCGTCTACTGTAACAAGAAGAATGTCGAGCTGGAGCTGAGATTTTGTCGTCTCTCCTTTTTTATTTGGCTATTTGGAGCCTTTGTTGATATCGCGTCTGCTGTAACGAGAAAAATATCGAGTAGTCTTTAGGTTGTGTATGGACCATCAAGACTTGGAGCTAGGAATTTGCCATGACTCCGTTTTGTTTCGACCTTTGGGCCTTTGTTGACGTCGCGTCTGCACGGAGAAGGAACGTTAGGCTGATCTCTAGACTGTAAATGTTGCCACCAAGATCTGGCTCTCCCTTTGATGGAGCCTGGTAAGAAAACATGGTTCCCTTTTTTATTTGTGCCCATGGAATGTATACAGGGGGTCAGTGTAGACTCACCTGCAGAGCAGAGAAAATTTTCTTTTATTTTATTTTTGATTTCCGCGATGCTCTATTTTTTCAGCTTTTCATATCGCAAAAGTCGCGATTACCCAATCATTTCGGCTATTTTTTATTTTTACCCGCTGCTTTTTATTGCGATTTGCCCAAACATTTCGGCTGTTTCATATGCATATTTTTTTGCTCGCTGATTTTTATTGCGAGTTTAGAATTTGACACCAACCTTAGCATCAGCATCGCTACGAATGGAATATTGTCAGGAGCGAATCATCATTTGTCGTGAAAGGACTTCGAGTTTGACACTTGTTTAGGCATCAGTATCGCTGCAACTGGGATATTGCCAGGAGCGAATCATCATTTGCCTTTGTCGATTTGAACAAATGTGGCTTGGCAAACAGGGTTAGGATCCCGTTGACTAAGACTTTTCGACTTTATAAACCGGAAGGGTCTCATAAAGTTATTTCTCTCTACGAGTCGTGAGGATCTCGTAGGTGTATTTTCTCCCTAGGAATCGTGGGGATTCCTAAGTGTGTGTTCTCCCTTGCAAGTCGTAAGGAACTTGTAAGAGTGTTTTCTCCTTACAAGTCGAGAGGACTTACAAGTGTCGTTCACCATATGATAACATTTCGCGCCATTGGTGGAACTAGATGATGGCTATATTTATTTATGCCCGTGGATTGTATACAAGGGCCAATATTGGACTGCCTGTAGGGCAACTTAGGGAATGCGATGGCTTAAAAACAGGTTTGGATCTCTGTAGCTTAAGGCTTTTGAATCCTATGAGCCGTGAGGGTCTCATAGGGGGAGTTCTCCTTACGAGTCGAGAGGACCATGTAAATGAAATTTTTACGAGAATGCGCCCTTCCGGGTTTTCACAAACTCGCCGGTAGCCCTGCTGTTTTTACTCACGGCGCCCTTTCGGTTTTTCAGCCGTACCCATTTTTCTTGTGGACATACCGTTTTTTAACGAGATCGCGTCCTTCCGGGTTTTCACAAACTCGCCGGTAGCCCTGCTGTTTTTACTCACGGCGCCCTTTCGGGTTTTCATCCGTGCCCATTTTGCTTGTGGACATACCGTTTTTTTGACCCATCTGTTTCCTAATGGGACTTAGGTGTGACTTCACCGCTGGAGTAGCTGTGTAGCCAGTAGGACTTGAGTTGTAGTCTTCGCCGCTGGGGCTTCGATCGCAATGTAGATCTCAAGGAAGCATATCACCGTATTGGAGGCGACATGCTAGTTTAAGGACATCTCGGTCCGTTACCGCCATGTTTGAGGCAGATAATTTCTAGTTTAAGGACTTCTCGGTCCATCATCGCCATGTTTGAGGCGCCGTTTAGTTTAAGGACATCTCGATCTGTGATCGCCATTTTTTAGGCGAATTTTTAGTTTAAGGACATCTCGGTCGCTTATCGCCATGTTTGAGGCAGATAATTTCTAGTTTAAGGACTTCTCGATCCATTATCGCCATGTTTGAGGCGCTGTTTAGTTTTAGGACATCTCGGCCCGTAATCGCCATTTTTGAGGCGAATTTTTAGTTTAAGGACATCTCGGTCCTATGTCGCCATGTTTGAGGCGCCGTTTAATTTAAGGACATCTCAGTCCGTAATCGCCATTTTTTAGGCAAATTTTTAGTTTAAGGACATCTCGGTCCGTTGTTGCCATTTTTGAGGCGACGGAGGTTCTTCGCAAACTACTTTCAGAGTTTTTGAATCAGAAAAATAGCGAGCGGACACGAGCGTCGTCATTTATCATTGACCTAGGTCATGGCTCATCAAGCGTAGTATTTTTTGAAGAACCGACCGTTTATTGGCCGGAAGGGTCTTTCGCTATGCATATTCATGAGCAGGTAGGCTCCACCTTGGTAGACTTTGTCTATGATGTACGGGCCTTCATTGTTCGGCTAGAATTCCCCCTGTTTCGCATGATTGGGGATCATTGGTCTTTTGACGACTAGCACAAGCTAGCCTTGGCCGAATGTTCTCGTCCTAGTCAGTCTTTCATATGTCCGTGTCATCCTTGCGTTATAAGCCTCCACGTTCTGCTGTGCTATAAGGCGAGTTTCGTCGAGGGCATCGAGCTCCTCAAGCCAGAGATGAGCGTTTTCTTCATCTGTCAGCTCATATCGAACCACTACTCGAAGAGAAGCGAGTTCTATTTCTAGAGGAAGCATTGCTTCCGTGCCGAATACTAACGCGTATGGGGTCGTATTCGTGGCTGTTTTGAATGTCATTCGGTACACCCAGAGAGCTTCGTGCAGCCTTTCGTGCGAGTCTTTTTTGTTTCCCGACACCGTTTTCTTTATAATATTTGTCAAGGTCTTGTTGAAGGTTTCAGCTGGATCGTTAGCTCGGGGATTATATACGGAAGAGTATCTCCAGTCGATTTTATGTTGTTCTGCGAAACAGCTGATTTTATGGCTCCTGTATGCTGGTCCATTATCCGAGATTATCCATCACGAAGTGCCGAATCGATAGATGACATGTGTCTTGAAGAAATGGAGAATATTCTCCGTCTTCACTTCCCTTAGTGGTACTGCTTCTGCCCACTTAGAAAAGTAATCGGTCGTTGCTAGTATGAACCGATGTCCTTTGGATGATACCGATTCAATGGGGCCAATTATATCCGTTCCCCACATTTCGAACGGCCAGCTAGCCACCGTTGAGTGTAGCGGATTTGGATGTTGGTGGATGAAGTCCCCATGAATCTGGCATGAGTGACGCATGTTCGCATATTCGAAGCAGTCCTGAATCATTGTGGGCCAATAGTAACCCATTCTTTTGATCTTCAGTTTCATCTTTGGCCCGGCTTGATGAGAACCGCAGAATCCGTCGTGAGTTTCTTGGACGACTCTCTTTGCTTCTTCAGGCCCCAAGCACCTTAACCACAAATAGTCAAGCGACCTCTTGTATAGAATATTATTGACGAAGGCGAAAGACAGAGTTCGTTTCGTGAGTTGATGTCTAGACGACGCATTCTCGGGCGTTCGTCGAGATTTGAAGTAGTCTATGAAGACCTCTCTCCAATCCTTGACCTTTTCTTCGTCCTCTATTTGGAGGGCTGCTTGTTTGGTCGTTTCTTTTCCTTCGGATGGCTCTATTGAATCCTCCGAAGATATTTCTACTGGTGCAAGAACTCTACGGGTTTGCACGATGATCCTTACGTCGTCGAGGTCTTCATCGGCCAATTCCTTAGCCAGCTTGGACAATGCATCCGCCTTACTATTTTCTGCACGCGGTATGCTCTCCAAGATGTAAGAGGGGATTTGTGTCAGCAGTTGTTGCACTCTTTCGCCGTATTTTATCAACTCTAGTTTGCACGTCTGATAGTCTCCATTTACTTGGCTAACGATCAGCTGAGAGTCTCCGTATATGAGGAGGTCTTTGATTCCCATGTCAACAGCGATCTCGAGACCTGCTATCAAAGCTTCATATTCAGCTTCGTTATTAGTCATTGGCTTCGTTAAAGAGAAGGCATAGCATAGTATCCCTCCTTACGGGGTCACAAAGATAAGGCCCACCCTAGCTTTGATTATGGGGGTGTTGTGTTTTCGCCTTTTCATGGAAGATGCTCTATCGAAGTAGAGTTCCCATCGGGCATCATTCTTTTCTTCCTTTGTGTCGAACGCATGTTTATCTGGTAACTCACAATTTAAGGGGGGATCAGCTGGTATCGGATGCTCGGCGAGAAAGTCGGCGATGGCCTGGCCTTTCACTGCTTTGAGGGGTCGATACGTTATCGAGAACTCCATTAAGATGATGGCCCATTTGGCAAGCCTTCCTGTTAGAATGGCCCTTGACATCAGATATTTGAGGGGATCCACATTTAATATGAGACGGACCTTATGTGCAAAGGCATAATGTCTAAGCTTCGTTATCGTGAAGATCGGTGCCAGGCAATGCTTTACGATGGGGGAGTAGTTGTTTTCTGCCCCCAGAAGAACCCGACTTAAATAGTACAAAGCTCTCTCCTTTCTCTGGTCGTTCTCTTGTGCCCATAGTGCAACCAGAGAACCTTCAAAGGCCGTTGTGTATAGGATGAGGGGCCTTCCTCTAACCGAGGTGGTCGGTACTGGTGGATTTTGCAAGTACTGCTTAATCTCGTCTAGTGCATTCTGGCATTTTTGATCCCAAAGAATGGGGTTCCCTTCTTCATTAGATGACTGTTGGGACGGCATTTTCCCGAGAGGTTGGCTATGAACCGTCGGATATACGTGAGTTTTCCTTGAAGGGATCGCAACTGCTTGAGAGTCTTTGGCGTGGGCATCTCCATATTCGCCTTAATCTTCGAAGGGTCGATTTCGATACCCCGATGCCGTATGATGAATCCTAGGAATTTGCCTGAGGAGACTCCAAACATGCATTTTAAAGGATTCATCTTCAGATTATACTTCCGAAGCCATTGGAACACTATGTTTAGATGTTCCCAATGTTCCTCGTAAGACTTGCTTTTCACCACCAGGTCATCGATGTAGCATTCGACAATCTCATGGATGAGGTCATTGAAGATCTTCGTTATGGCCCCCTGGTAAGTAGCGCAAGCGTTCTTTAAACCAAAAGGCATCACTTTGTAGCAGAATATGCTCAGCGGAGTCCGAAAGGCAGTATGCTTTTGGTCTTCAGGATGCATTTTTATTTGATTGTACCCCGAAAATCCATCCATGAAAGAGAAAACCTCATGGGTAGACGTGTTATCGATCATCAGCTCGGTAACAGGTACCGGGAAGTTATCCTTCGGGCAAGTTTTGTTGAGGTCCCGAAAGTCCACGCAGATGTGCACTGTCCCAGTTTTCTTCATCACTGGAACGATGTTAGCGATCCAGTTAGGGTATTGAACTTCCTGGATGAAGCCGGAGTCGATTAGCTTCTTGACTTCAGCATTGACGCTCGTCTCGAGTTCGAGCCGCATTCTTCTTGGCGCTTGCTTGACGGGCTTTATGTCCGGCGATATGGCCAATTTATGTACTGCTACTTCTGGATCTAGACCTGGCATTTCGGAATAGTTCCACGCGAAGAAATCTTTATACTGCATGAGTACATCTTTTAAAGTGGCCACCTGCTTTTTAGATAGCAGCTCACTGACAAACGTCGGTCTCGGATCGTTTTCCGTCCCTAAGTCAATTTTCCTTAGGCTATCCATCGTAGTGTGTACCTCATCTTCCAGCTCTTTTGGTGCTGGTGGAAACTCTGAGATCACCTCATCCTCGTCTTCATTTGCGAAGCATTTGAAGGGGTCATCTATAGTCTCGTGCCCTCCCTCTTTTGAGAGTGTTACCGCATGGCAGGTATGAGTTTGCTTCCCTTCTTGACGTTGAACTGGTCCTGTCCTCACGATATAAGTCCTCTTTGGCTTATGCTTTTGCGGTAGGGTTACCCTCCAATAGTCGGACAAAGCGAACCTGCCATGCTGATACTGGTCTTCGACCCAGTCTTTGAAGGTGAAACAGTCTTTAAGGGGATGACCTATTGCTCGGTGATAGGAGCAACAATCCGGATGCTGGACCTCGATTACTTGTTCGGGATGCCGAGACTCCGGAAGCGTCATCATTTGATGCTTCATGACAAGGTTGAATATTTTCCTTATCTTGTCTTGAAAGAAAAAGTATTCCCGACCCATCTTCCTGATAAAGGACAAGTTCCAAACACGTTTTTCTTGACTATACGGCTTCTTGGATCCGCTCTACTGTTTCCGAACGTTATTCGTGTTCTTTACCTTGTTTTTTTTATGAGAACGTACAACGGGCTGGGGATAACGGACATTATAGTCTTCTTTCTCCACGGATTGTTGCTTGAGATGTTGTGTCCTGGCCTTTTCATAGATAGCCACTTCGCGGCTGCGGTCGTCCCGGATCTTTTGACAAGTTTCTTGTATTAGCCTATCAACTTGTTCTTTGAATGATGAACTTGACATTCTTAGAGCGGGATTTTGCTCTGTTTCAACGTCACAGCTATTTGGAAGAGCGTTCTCTTCTTCACCGGAGTTGTTTATGACGAGGCAGCTGCGGTATCGCTCTCGTTTCTTAGACCGAATGTATCCGAGCCCGGTTGTTTCCATCTTCCCGTTGGGCATCTTTCGCTGGATCCCAGGGATATACCAAATCTTCTTGTAGAATTGGGCTTGTCGAACAGTCTGTTCGAGAGGTACACCTTGACATCTCAATAACCTTTTCAGTCCTTCTGTGTAGTATCTTGGCAGACGGATTGGTTGAAGCCTATCAAATGCAAAATCGGCACCGTGCCAGACTTCTTTTTCTACTCTGGTCTCCGTAGATTGGTAGAAGAGGATCACCTTTTCACCTCTTCGCCTGGAAGGTACGTAGAAAGTCTGTAGCTCTTGTACGCTGTATGTATCGAGCGCATCGAGTTCCTTATAATGCCGAGATGGAACCATTGTGATTTGTAAACTCTGATCGGCTCCAGCAAAGGTTTGCACTGACGGACGGATTGAGAATACTGCGTTGGCCTCGCCCTCAGAGTCGCTGCCAAAGACCAGAATATGGTAGATGGTCCGGGCCTGTTGTCTTGGGGTTGCCCCGAGTAGACTATTTCTTCATCTTCCTCGGTATCGCTCCCAAAGATCGGGATGGTGACAACGGACTTCCATTTATCCTCCGGCTTATGACACCTCTTCGTATCTTCGAAGTCTGGTAGGAAGTACTTTGCGTCTTCATATTTTCGGACCTCGTTTACGGAGAACGGGTTTAGCTCTCCCGTGACGGTATATTCCAAACCGTCTTTGAAATACTTCATACACTGATGTTGTGTAGAACGGATGATGTTGTCCTCATGCAGCCAGGGACTGCCGAGCAAAACGTTATAGCAAGTCTTGGCGTCAATGACGTGAAATTTGATGTCAGTGAAGAGCAATCCAAAGCGTAACGTCAGTATTACGGACCCCAGCGTCCGTGACGACTGTGAATCAAACCCGGAGATGGTAATTTTATCTCTGGCCAAGTGTTGAACGTTCATGCAAATCTCCTTCAACACTTTCACATTGAGAAGATTGACGGAGGATCCATTGTCGACAAGGATTTTGCATATCTTGATGTTGTGGCAGTATCCGGTGACGTATAACGGGCGGTTATGCTCGCACGTTCCAAGGAGGAGATCTTCATCGTTGAATGTAATGCCAGCTGTGTGAACCTTCACTAGCTCGTCCTTCATCTTTTCTTCTGCGAGGAAAGTTTGGAATTGATCATGCTCTTGTAATACCTTGATCAGAGAATCTCGTGCCTCTTTGGACAGGAAGAGAGCATCCGGTATACTCAATTGCGAGGGCATTTTCCTCAGATGTGCTAAGACATTGTAATCCACTTTATTTTTCTTAGGCAGGTCCTTGGCTGCGAGCTCTTTAATAACTCGATCGTCGATGGCAATTTCCTCAAGAATTTTCTCTTTCCCTTTGTCCTTCTTGCCTGGACATTTGTTTGTAGGTCCGAGGCTCTTCTCAGGCAACGTACGGTTACGCAGCTGAATGTTTTCACAGTTCTTCTCCTCCTCTTCTTTTTCGGAGGTGGAGTCCTTGAAGAGAGGGCTAAGGGTTGTTTCTTCCTCAGAATCGCTCCCGAAGGTAAGAACTTAGAGTTTTTCCTTTTCCAAACAAATATCAATCATATGACAGTTGCCAGTCGTTTTCTCACGTTCACTTGTCAAACTTTTTTGCTGTCGACGAGCTTCGCGCTTCATCCTTTTGAAGTGTTTTTCATGGGCAATATATCCTTGCCACTTCTTGAAGGCACTGCATTCTTCGGTGGGATGAGTGACCCTCCGATGGTACAAGCAGTAATTTGGATGCGAGTCCTCTCCGTTGAGGCTTATGACCCCTGGCGTGTTTCCTTTGAGAGGTGGCAGTTTCATTCCCACTGACAGGGCTTTGGCGAACCGCTTCTCTGCTTTAATCCTGCTCTTATTTGTGGCAAGTGTGCTTTGGCTTGGTTGGAGTACTTTATGACTCATCCTTGCCACAACTTCTTTATCATGACGCTGACGCTTAGCCTTTTCATATATGGCTGTTTCGCGTTCTCGGTCAACTTGCTTTTTCGAAAAGCTTCGTTTAACAGCCTATCGATTGGGTCTTCCGACAGATCCGGGGATTTTGGCGCTGATCCTGCCCCCAGTCCCTCTGCGTTATTTTCTGACGCTGAGGGAGCTTCTTCGTCATTTAACGACGAATAGGAAACCATGTGGCAACTTGCTACACAGTCTTCAGTTTATGATGAGTCATTTTCCTCATCGTTGTCATTCTTTTCGTTCTCAAGAATATGCTTGAGGAACTCTTCGAGGGTGACCGGTGTTCACGCCTTCTGATTGTACTCCTCCAGCGCGTTAATATACCTTTGTAGGTCTGTGCGTTCGTCTTCATACTCGGCAGGTTGCACAGGCTTCCTGGTCTTCTTCTTTTTCTTTGAAGACTTTGAAGGCTCAACTTGGGGATTTTGCCATTTGTTGACAGTTTTCAGTACGGGACGCGGTTTCAGTATCCCTTCAATGATTTCCGGTTCAAGTGGGCATCTCCACCCGACTGCCGGACATGCCTGGAGATCCTTCAGCATTCTTTTGGTTTTAGCTGAGAGAACGACTTCCCATAGAGCTTCTTCCATGAGCGAGCATGATGCCCCCGGTGCATCCACCTTTTTAGGAGTGTGCTTCTGTGGCGGGTTCACCCTCAGGTTCTCAGACAGCGCGAATTTCCCCTGTTGATACTGGTCCTCGACCCAGTTCTTGAAGACGTAGCAATCCTTAATTGGGTGGCTCACCATTCTATGATAGGAGCAGTATTTAGGATTGTTGACGTCGCCGGGTTGCGGTGGACGCTATGGGTCTAGCAATGTAATGAGTTTGTTTCGCACTGCCAACTCGAATAGTCTCCTCGTCTTGTCATGGGGAAACGAGTAAGCGCGTCCTAGCCTTTCTTTCAGGGATAGGAGCGGATGCATGTTGTTTAGGCGAGCAACCGGTTTCGAGTTACTCGGTTGGTGTTGAGTGTTGGCAACGAAGACCATTTTCCCTTTACCCTTGGCATTTTGAGGGTCCATTTTTTAGGAGGAAGGCCCGTGGCCCATCTAGTCCATTTGGGCCAGTTTATCAATCAAAGCCTGGAATTTGGTTGGCTTGAAAAACGTCATGAACTGGGACACAGTCGTTTGCGGATCTAGGGTCCCGAAGAACATGCCCACGGCAGGGGATTCTTCGATGCGTTTTTCGCACTTTGACCATAGGTTCCGCCACCGGATCCCGTATTGGACCCAGGTTTCTCCCGGCTTTAACCTGGCATTGATTAATGCCATGATCGGGGTGCACTCGCTTGCGCTGGCAAACCGTTGTGTGAACAACAGTTCCATTTCTGTGAATGTTATCACGGAGTCATTTGGGAGCTCCGATTATCATTCAAAAGCCGTTTCTGACAAGCTGCCAACGAACTGGCGAACTAGCAGTTTGTCGTCGCCTCCAGTGTTGCCGCACAAGGCTCTGAACTTAGCGACGTGCTGGTGTGGATTGCCTGTCCCCTTGTACACATGGAATTTGGGGATCGTATATCCCGGCAGGTACTTGATTTGATCATACCAGCCTGGATACGGTCGTCCAGTTCTGACGATTTGGCCAGCCGCTTCATTCGCTTGATGAGCTCGTATTTGTTAAGCTATATAATCATCAAGAGCAGCCTTGGAGATTGTTTCTTCCTTGGCTACTGATAGCGCCGGAATGGGGTTTGATGTTTCCCCTCTGTCGTCCTCAACGATTATCGGTGGATCTTCGGCTGGAGGTTCCGGTTGGATCTCATTCTAACCATGTCCTGGAATAGAAGCACCGTCTGCTTTATGTTCGTAGCTTGTTCCGCGGCCTTCTTATCCTTCCTTTCAAGCACCCTTCACAGGAACTCTGTATCGGTCTCCTGCTCTTGACGCTGTTCAGATGCCGATTCCGGCTTTCTTTCTGTCCGGTAAGTGCTGCATTTTGATCAGCTTTTCCTGGAGCTTTTTTTGTTGCTCCTGAGCTTTTGTTAACGACTGAGTTTGCGGTCGATGACCCACGGAAGCACGGCTTTCCTCTTTCCTGGAAGTTATGTAAACCGTATGCACGATCATGCCCCCAGACTTAGGGTGTTTGGGTCCAGTGCTTTTGGAATTTGCCGCAGGCAGTAGGATTTTCTCCGGCCGCGTCTTTTTATGGGAGGTCGAAGTTGAAGGAGCCGTTGTAACAGGCACCTATGTAAAAGGCACCCCTCGCTGTATAATGGAGGGATGGTCTTTCTCTTGCCGAATCTTCATTTTCTTCAGTCGGCGAGAGTTGTCTTTGTCGATTACAGAGTCTTGGACTTTCCGCCAGCCCCTGTGAATTTTGGAGGAGAGCCATTGGTGGGACTGCTCCGATTTTGTCTACATTATGGCTTCTGCAGGTTGGGGAGATTTCTTAAGCACCGCGGTTGGAGAGTTCTTTCGCACCCTCCTAATCAGATCAAAGCTGTTCCCGGTTGGAACAGCAGCATCGACTTCTACCATTGGAGCTGGTGGGGTAAGTCCAAAAGGGGGGTTGCCCCCAGCTTTTCTCACTCGGCGCCAGTCGCGACGTCGAGCATGTCTTGTAGACGGGACCGCCTCAGTTTCGGAAGCGGTTGCAGCTTGCCCTGGTTTTGTTGAGGAGATCCAGCAATTGCCAGCCTGTTAAAGACCGACGTCATTGGCAAGATTTGATTGGAGATGGTCAACCTCTCGAAGACCGATCGTCTGACTGGTGAAGCACTTTGCGAGAGCTATCCTTTTTAGGGCAGCCCCTTTTGGTACGACGAGCCTCTTTACGAGCCCGTTTTGGTTTTGGCTCAGTCTGTTGAAGACTGAGATTGAGACGTCTGAGCTTCGGCTCAGCCTGTTGAAGACTAAGGTCTCGGATTTGGACGGCCCGTGGAGAGGGGCCGTTGTGGTTGCAAGTCAACCGAAGACCAACTTCTTGGGAGCTTCGGGTTGCGGCGTTGAGGTACCGACGCTCATTAGTAGGAGCATGGTCCCGAAGAACAATCCAGTAATGGCTTTTGTTACCTGCCCTACCGGTATTGAAAAGATGGAGGCCGCATTGGGCCCGTAAGTCACTCCTCCAGTTGAGGCGGAGCTAGAATTGCCGTTGCAAGTTGTGCAGCTGGAAGCCATTGATGTTCTCTTCTTCTGCACAGAAACAAGACACCAAATCTTAGTACCTCGAATCCAAAGGCAACCATAGCAAACAGTGATTTTGTTCGTGAACACGACACACGAAGTGTTGAGTGGAAAGAGGAAAATGTCCCACCGGGCGTGCCAGAATTTGTTCACCGCCGAAAACAGAGACGAACCGGGATGGATCGTCCTGCCTGAATTTGGGGGCAGATACTATTTGGATTTATCCGTCCACCTCTCCAAAGATGCCAGGTTAATTTATGGCACCGTATATCGAAGGTTTGGACGGATGCGGCCGTTGACTTCGTCAGATTCCCCTCGTTTTGCGAGGGTTTTTTGATTGTGGGGATGCTCTTCCCTGCAGACGCAAGCCCCTGCAGTTAATTACGTTACTGCATCACGATAACCATTTTCTCCTGCTCCGGAAGTTCACTTCGCGTCGTGTGTGTTTTTGTTTGTTTTGGTTGCCCATGGATTGTATACGGAGACTAATTTATGTTGTCGCCCGTAGGGCGTGGATTAGTCCAAATCCGTATATCTTAGATTTGGGGTTTTTTATTTAAGGATCGTTAATCTATTTTGATATTAAGATCCATTTAAATATATGTGAGCATTTGGGGGCTCGATTTGTTTTTGTTAAGGATACATTAGTCCAATTTGAGACTAAGATCCACTTAACGAGGTTTCAGGATCATTTTTATTTAGGATCCAACAAAAGAGCGTTTAGGCTCTATTATTTTAGTTTAAGAACGTTTCGGTCCATTATCGCCATTTTGGAGGCGAATATTAGTTTAGGAACATTTCGGTCCATTATCGCCATTTTGGTGGCGAATATTAGCTTAGGGACTTCTCGGTCCTCTATCCATCTTGCGCACACGTATATTTATTACGTGACGAAGTGAATAATGGTGATATGGAATGCACCCAATTTGGGGTGCAATCCGATTTGAAGTGTGCACATCAATTTGGAAGTGCATCAACGTGTGATGTATCATTGCCAGTCTTGATGAAGTTTTATATCAAGTCGGGACAAGAAAGGAGTTATTGGTTGTCAGGACCCGCCACCTCTCCGAAGACGTTGAAGAATTACAACGACAAATATCAGAGGTGTGGAGAGATGCACCCTTAAACCAAATCCCGTATTTGAAGGAAAATAGGGTTATTGTGGCCTTAAGAATTTTTGTTAAGGATACGTTAGTCCAATTTGAGACTAAGATCTACTTAACAACATTTTAGGATCTTCTTTATTTAAGACCCAGCAACAGAGCATTTAGACTCATTTGCAAGACTTTAGCAACTTAGCCAATTTGGGCTTTAGTTTGCTTAGTCTCCCATCTTTTCTGAAAAAGTGCTAAGCACTTGTTTGGGCAATGTTTAATCAATCCATTTTTTATGCAAAAAGTGTTGAGCGCTTATATGAGTTCTGACGCCCACATATGATCATGTGGAGCTTTCAGTCTTGAGGATTGCCTAATAAGTGTTGAGCACTTTACTCCTTTTGTCTTTATATGGAGTGGTAGGCACTCTTTATGGTGTCCACGTAGGGAGCGCGTGATGCGCTGCCCAATGAGTGTTGAACACTCAGCCGTTTTGGACTGCTTGTGGAGTGCTAAGCATTTTTTTCTTTTGCGGCGCACACGTGGAGAGCACGTGAGGTGCTGGGTGCTAGGCGCTAACCCAGTGAGTGCTAAGCACTCTTCTCTTCTGTGGCGCCCATGTGAGGAACACGTGCGGCGCCGGGCGCCGGGCGCTTTCCAGTGAGTGCTAAGCACTCTTCTCTTTTGTGGCGTCCACGTGAGGAACACGTGCGGCGCTAAGCACTGGGCGCTTTTCTCTTCTGCTGATAGCATTTTTTCCCATTAATGATCAATAGGATCTTCGTTTTGTAGATCTAGGATCAAGCATCATTTTTAAGAACTAAGTTCTTTTATGAGAACTAGGTTTCTCTTATATACTTTGTTTTGAGGAATTCGATTCCTAGTTTTTTTCTGAATCTTTGATTCTCAAGAACAAGTTCCTCCCGATGAGAATTAAATTCTCAGCTTGTGGGAGACTTGTCTTGTGGATCTCAGATCCAGACTAAGAACTAAGTTCTTTGAGAATGGTTAAACCCTTTAGATATGTAAATGAGATATTTTTATCTCTATATATTTTTTGTTTACTTAGAGTTTTTAAGAAGGGAGATCTTCTTCCTTGAGAATTTAATTTTTTGTTCTTTTTTGACGCTTTCTGTTTTTGTTTTCGGAAGCTTATGGGGGGTTCCTCCTTATCAGACTTGAAGTCTTCGGTCTTTTATATAGTAGAGGCAAGTTTGTTAAATTTTTTTAAAGAAATCTCTCATTAAGAGATCCCAACTGATTTGGGGAATTTTACTCACCATTGGATTTTTGATCCAAGGGTTTCTGTTTTTACAGAACATATTTTCTTGTTTTTAATAAGATTGGGGAAATATTTTTCATATGCGGAGTTTTACTTTGTGAAATGGTGATTTTTAATCACCATTGGATTTTCAATCCAAGAGTTCTCTGTTTTACAGAGGGCATAGAATTTTATTCTATGATCCAACCGAAAGTATCTTTCTTATTTTAGAAAGATCTGTATCTTGATGATTTATCATCTCCATGGATCTTTGATCCAACCGCTCTTTTTAACAGAGAGTAGAATTTAATTCTACCTGGGCACCGGCGCTCACGTGGGCGCCATTTAAGAATTTGGTCCTTAGGGCGGGCATTCCGTGCTTTGCACACCGGCACCCGCGTGAAGAGCACGTGCGGCACTATATGAGAGTTTTAACTCTTATTTAATCTAATAGATTCTTTTGTGCTTTGCACACTGGCGCCCGCATGAGGAGCACGCGAGGCGCTACCATAGGATTTGATCCTATCGGTGCTGGTGCACCTATGGAAGGCACGTGAGGCGTTGCCTCATTAATGAAGCTTTCTTTTCTTCTTCTTTCTCTGCTTTTCCCAAGTCAAACTTTCTTTTCCAATACCTTCTTTCATCAGTGCTTGGATATAGTTCCACCATGCATAACATTTTCTGTGCCGAGACTTAAATGCCTCCCCTTATAATCTGAAACAATGCTCCTCTTCGCCTTCACTTTCAGAGAATCATTTTAACAGAAGAGAGCCATGACTTGTAATCGTCCATATGCTCATCGGCAGCCATGAGAGGTGCCCATTGAGAAAATTGTTCCTCGTTTTGTTGCATGCTTGGTGAATCATGCTCTTAAGGATGACCAATGTGATACGGTGCTGCACAAGCTCTTGACTCATAGAGGATCTCCTCTCCTCATCAGCTCCATTTGGCTCCGGATGATCCTCCTGTTTGTGCTCGATGACATTCCCCCTTATCCTGCGGAGATGACTCCGGCGATGCTTGACGCAGCGGGTGACAAGATCGATTGCTTTCATGAAGCACTTTTGATTACCATACCTCTGAGAGATCGCTCTATTCAGCTGTTAAGCCAGATACGGGCTCAACGGGCCATCATTCTGCCTTCGCCGATGGGCAGGCGCTAACCGATGGGGAGCGACTCCTCGCGAAGATCGCCGCTTCGTTATGGTGGAGAAGGAGGAGAGAACTTTAGAAAACTTTATTCATAGTTTTGTAAACCCTTGTACTTTTGATCCCGTGTTTAGTGATCTATTTCTTGTAGAATAAAATGTTTATTTAAATGCTTTCATTTTATCGTTGACCACCGAGTGCTTCCTTTCTAACACATGTTTTTCCTCTGATTGTATTGTTGCAACCCACATGTGTGCATGTGCGTATATGAATGAGCCTACTTTCACATATATCTATAAACGAAATTTAAACCGGTGCAAACAATATATATTTTTTAGTTTAAAGTCATAATATTTATAACCTTTTTTATTAGCACAATATCTAAGAAAAACACATTTTATAGCATGATGATCAAATCTATCTCTATTATTCTCGGAAACATGCACATAACATGAACAACCAAAAACTCTCAGAATTGATAAATTAATAATTCTTTTCTTTAAAATTTCAAGAGGAGATTTATTTTTCAAAATTTTACTTGGAAGCCTATTAATGAAAGCAAGCAATCAAAATAGTATCAGACCAATATATTTTAGGAACATTCATTTGAAACATTATGGATCTAGTAACTTCAAGTAAATGCCCATTTTTCCTTTCAAAAATACCATTTTGTTGCGATATACCGACACAGGTAGTTTGATGAATAATACCAAGACTACGAAGATATTATAAAAATAATTTATTATCACATTCTTTACTGTTGTCAGTTCTCAAAATCTTTAATTTTGCATTGAACTGAGTTGAAATCATATTTATGAATTCCTTGAAAATATTTAAAACCTTGCTTTTCATTTCCAATAAAAAGATCCAAGTCGCATGAGATTTATCATCAATGAATGTTACAAAATATTTAAAACAATTATATGAATCAACTGGAGCTGGGCCCCAAACATCAGAATGAACCAAATCAAATGGATTGCAGAAATATGAGTAGAAAGTTGAAATGGTAATATAGTTTGTTTTGAAAATTTGCAGCTATCACATGCATGGGAATTTATATATATCGAAGGTATCAAAACTTTTAAAACTCCATCAGATGGATGCCCTATCCTCAAATGCCCCAAATTAGAGTTATCCAAATTTCCAGTGAATGCTTCATTTTTTTGCTGGAAAAGATAAAGACCATTTGAGAATTTTCCTTCTCCAATCTTCTTTTCTGTAGCCCTGTATTGAAATATAACACTGTTACCCGAAAAAGTGTAAGTTTGAGTAAGTCTACTAACAGATAAAATGTTTGAAGGAAAACTAGTTACATACAATACTTGAGAATTATTTGAGTTGTAAGAAAAATTAGTCTCGCCTATTCCTTCTATAGGGACAGATGATCCATTTACAACGTGTAACACCCTAGTACGGTTATACGACATTAATTGGTATTTTAACACTTACTTTATATTTTTTCTATTCTATCTATTGGGTCGCGAATGATTCGAATAGTAGTAGTCGTTATCCGACCTGACCCGCAAGTTTAGAACCCAATATTATGCAAGATTGTATCTGAGATTTACCAGTAAAGTGTATCTATGTGAATCTAGTATAATACCTATATTATATTTTTAGATCTTTATATATCATATATTTAAATCATCATATATCTTTTAATAGCCACAAGTTAAGAATAAGTTATATTTTGTTAACTGTCATCATATGGCTGCCATCCCATATCTTATTTTGTTTTTATCTAATACGTTTAAATCTCAAGATATCTAATATCAAATATTTACTAAATCTAGATATATTTTTAGAATCCTTTTAAATTTTAAATTAAGGGTATGAGTTATTTAAAATATATTCTTGCATTATGATTGAGAAGTTTACATATGTAAATTATTTTCCAAAATATATTTTTGATGAGATTTTGGTGGAGATTGGTTGTACTTTGATATTATCTATATACATTAAAACTAATATATATTTATAACCTAATTTAAACTATACTATATATATTTATATTAAATACAAATCCTCTGTCTCCCTCTCTCTCTCCACATAACATATCTCTCTCTTGTCAATTTATATATTCTCTTTCTTCGTTCTTCAAGTCCACACTTATTCTCGCCGACGCAACTCCAGCCGCATTCTAGAACCATAACCGAGCCATCAAAACTTGGTGTTGATTTGTATAGCGTCATGTTGCTTCCGTTCATTGTGTTTGTTTTGAGACAAGTTTACAACTTGATACATGCTATGCTTTATGTAATTTACTTATATGTTGTTGTACTATTATTATTATCATCATCATACAGCTATATCTATATAATTTATACACCATAGTTATTTAACGTTAATCAGTTTTATAATATACAATATATGCAAGTTTACAACTTATGTATGCAAGTTTACAACTTGCGACATACAATAATTATATCTATAAATATATATATCGTCGTAATATGTCTTATTATTATCATTAATTAGTTTATAATCTGCATTTTCTAACGTTATACAAAATATAGTTTGAAAATATTATAGTTTACACATGAAACGTCGTCGCAAAGCGGATACGACAAATCTGAAATTTACTATACACCTTGTCTTATAAAATTCATTATAAATCATAGAAAATTCATTAGAATACGTTCTTTATTCGTTACGAAGCTAACTCAGAATAATATAACCCTGTGAAATATTTACTTGTAAAATAAATTGTTTAAATAACGTAAACTATAAATGAAAGTACCTTTGAACTGCTATCCAGGGAAATTCCAGAAGCAGACTTTCAACTTCGAACGTTCATAACTTTTTGTAGAAACAAACTGAGATACTTTAACTTATAAAAATGAAAACTTTATTGAATTATCTTTGTTTTGGTATATGACACGTCTCTTTTGGAGGACGTTTGTAATTTTTAAGTTATTTTGCAAATCATGGTGACGCTGAATTTCTGAACGGAACTTTCTTGTGCATGATTAATCAATACTACTTTTATAGTTATTAATCGGATTGAATATGTTATCCCTGTTAATGTTATTATAACAATATCTATTTAATAAATAATAGTGCATGTGTTTTAATATTCAGCAAATATTATCGATTTACAGTTTCATAGCATTCGTCTGTATCCGTACCGATAATAGCTTATCTAGTTGCATGCCGAAACATCACAATATTATTACACCACTATATCAGTACAACATGTTATCTAGTTTGAATCATACATGGTAATGGATGCATAATGGTTATTACAGATAAATACATATGCATCCTGGCATCAGTTGTGTTTAGCGTATTCCGATATTGATTACAGTTTCAGATTGGGTATCTATTTTGTTCATATGCATCACATGATATGTTCACGACACACTACTGGACTTGTTACTTGGATTTTGTTACTAATGCCAACAATATTGACATATTGTCCTGACGTACGTAACTTGTTACCTGCATAGATGAGAACTGTACATACTTGATCCTGTATTGGTATTAGATCTATATTGGCAATACCTGACTTAAACACAAACCTGGGGGAAAAAGGGAAATCAAGAATGTAACCGAAATGTAACTCAAGAGGATATTATTACATGTTTGTCGTTTTTCCGGGCGTTACGGAATAATTACACGTTTGTCGTTTTTCTGGGCGTTACGGAATAATTACTTGTTTGCCGTTTTTCCGGGCGTTACGGAATAAATCCTTTTACCGTGATCCCGTGGGGAATGAACGGGATATATTCTGTTGGGTTACGATGAGAATTACATTAATTGATTTTAAAGACTTTTAGAATAGATAACCTAGAAACACAGTTTTAGGTTACACATCATGTTGGATATAGTGCCCTCAAAATCAATTATTGGATCGCGGGTACGTGATTGCAATGATTGAGGAGGACCTATACCGGTAGCACAGTCTTACTCGAGATGATAGTATGCTATCTGATTTGCCTTTATCAGTCGTGTATAGGTTCAGGTGACTGATCACGATTACACGTTAATAGAGCCCTTAGGATCTTGCTTGACTACCAACAGTATGAGGGCGATCATATACGTGAGAGTTGGGTAGTCTATAAGCATATCCTTAATTCTGGTCTCTAGTCATGGGAATTTCGAGACAGGGCATCGATACTCCGGAGTAGACTAGTGTATACAGTCGAGACCCCGACGAGGGGCGGTGGCCGGTCTCACAAGACACTGGTGTCAGTTGGATCACCTAAGATGTATACAGGTGCTCATTGGGTTATGAGTACACCGGACAGGACTCGCTGGAAATCTGCTAGTTGGTATTATACCTATCGTCAGATAGCAGTTCCCTGGTGACATGTGTACAGGTTAGTTCATTGATTACGGAAAATTTAATAGGACCTATAGATTCAATCAGGTTTGACATTCCATTAGCCACTCCGCAGATATGGTGGGTAACCTCAGACACCCGAGAGGTACTCCGGTAGCCTTAAGGACGGTGACAGGGAGGTTCTTGCTTACCCAGACTTGACACTACTGTTGTTCTAGACTATGAGACCCGACAGGAGGTTAAATATAGTGTCGTTCTAAACTAGTTTTAGAAGTGCACGTATATATTATTCTGCCAGAGGGTTGTTGTGGTCAGTGGAGCAGCGGAAGAATAGTGGGCAAGTAGCTTATGTCTATTTATAGATTAGAGCAGTAATAGCGGAGATAGATCATCTATTTTTGATGTGACAGTCATGGATTTGACTTCATCAGAATAGGGGATGGATCTGTTAAGAAGGTAGTAGGGTGTGATGTCCTGGTATTTGGATGACATACACAGAGTAGGAAGTAAAATTCCTATACTACGATCGGTTGTACTGTGGTCATCACACAGTTGTTTCTCCAGACTGGATATGGATATAATATCTGACATTCTGGTTTCTAGATCTATGGTTTTAGATCTGGATTTGGATAGTTTCCCAATGTGGGTACTTTGACAGTATTCTAATGGTTTTTAGAATAAATGACTCCTGGCATAGTGGTGTACCTGTAGGTGATGGAGTCACCCTCTCTAAAGGTGTCTTACAGACTAAATGGGAGAGGGATGTGCATGATTGGCATATAACTTGCTTAGGCAATTGAGTCAATCGTGAGATGTCAAGTACCACACCAGATGTTGTTTTTGCACTAGATGCAATAAGTTTGTATCAATCCAATCCTGGAGAAATATAAGGAAGCAGTTTTAGAACATAAGTGCATGTTCTACGGATTTGATGACGGCAGCCTTCTTCGGGAGACGGTTATCATTCCAGGCTTCAAAGGTGACATGGATGACAGAGTGATTGTCAGAGTTATAGTTTTCCCTCTGACGAAGGGGGCAGTATTTTGGACAGGTGGTCCAAGAGGATACTGTGGGAGGCATGGTGCAGGATACTGATTAAGTTCAGTTGACGATACAGTCTAAGAAGTTTGGATTTGGAGTTCATTTATGAACTAGGTCCCATCAGATATCCAGACATATTCTAAGACGGGTATTACTCAATTCGGGAGATGGCTTTCTCCGCGAACTTAAGATTAAGAGAGACATAGAAAGAAACATCAGGGCGGATCCACTCACTGAGGCTATTTCTCGAACACAAGAGTTTTACAAACGGGCTTTGTGAAACTGATTAGTAGAGGAGTTGGGTGCTCAGTATCACACGGGCTGTGAGTATGCGACATCGCAATAATTAGCCTTAAGTGCAAGTGGGAGATTGTTGGATATAGTGCCCTCAAAGTCAATTATTGGATCGCAGGTACGTGATTGCAATGATTGAGGAGGAGCTATACCGGTAGCACAGTCTTATTCGAGATGATAGTATGCTATCTGGTTTGCCTTTATCAGTCGTGTATAGGTTCAGGTGACTGATCACGATTACACGTTGATAGAGCCCTTAGGATCTTGCTTGACTACCAACAGTATGAGGGCGATCATATACGTGAGAGTTGGGTAGTCTATAAGCATATCCTTAATTCTGGTCCCTAGTCGTGGGAGTTTCGAGACAAGGCATCGATACTCCGGAGTAGACTAGTGTATACAGTCGAGACCCCGACGAGGGACGGTGGCTTGTCTCACAAGCCACTGGTGTCAGTTGGATCACCTAAGATGTATACAGGTGCTCATTGGGTTATGAGTACACCGGACAGGACTCGCCGGGAATCTGCTAGTTGGTATTATACCTATCGTCAGATAGCAGTTCCCTGGTGACATGTGTACAGGTTAGTTCATTGACTTGAGGTCGTCATTTGTCTCGTGTGAGTTCCCACTGTGCTTTGATTTCTACCCTACCACGGCTCAAAGGAGTCATGCAAACAGATAGTTTTTGGGTACAGTCCCGAGCCACATGGAGGCAAGTGAGCGGATCGGCAGGGGATTCGTCTCTCCCGGTATTGGGAGTGAGATCATGCTGTGTCTAGGAAAGCCATTACACCAAGTCCTTGGCCAAGGCTGGTGAGATTTACTGGTAGGTACTCCAGTAGTATCTCAGGATGTTCAGGGCTTGTCTCCGACACGACTTATACCGCTATTGGGGGTCTGACGTTACTAGCCCCCTAGGCAGGATATGCGATACTCATAGACGAACAGACCGGACTGTATATACATTGTCACTGTTAGGCTCAGTAGGGTTTCAGGATGAGTTCGCTCATCGGCCTCCCTTGAGGTCAGTACATGGGCAGCCGTTACGCACAGCTAGTGCCGCTGACGGCTTGTAGTTAAACCCACTGCCAGGGTACTGACGAGTCATTAGAGTCCCCCACAGACAGTTTCCCAAGTTCGGGCGAAACGTCGTAGAGGCCGTATGGTTTTATGGCAGGGTTCGGAAATTGCACGTGCGTTTACGCATGTGTCATATTTCGGGCAGATAATACTGGTGGGCTTTGGTTTAAGCCGGATCCGAGTATTATACTGTGTAGATATAATATCTTTGTCTCAGTTGCATTTGTATTCGGTCGTAATACAAATGCGGGTATATTTATACTGTTACGGGGTTATCCTGAAATTCGTTTCGGGATCGCTTTTGGAAGTTGCCAGTTTCCTGTTTTCTATCACCCGTATTTTAACATTCGGTTAAATACGGATTTAACTTTTCTTCATGAGGGTGAGTCATTAGGTGAGTCGTGATTCTAGAAGGTTCTAGAATTGATGATTCATTGTTAGCATTAAATGAATGGTGACTAAGGTTAATGACTCATGTATGCATTAATGATAAATGCAAGATGTATTATTGACTCATCATTCTCATTTAATACTTGTTTTCATCCCCCCCCTCATCAAGTGGCCGGCCAATATATTTGGTGCTCTCTTGATTGATTTTCTCACTCACTCTCATTTGGAAATATGATATGAAATATTTGCTAAGTTTCCAAGTTCATTTTTCATCACCCGATTCCAAGTGGCAACTTCATTAACCGTTCGTCCATGGCTTTGGACGAAATGAGACAAAGTGTTCTACTCATTCTCTACATCAATTTTGGTCATCTCTTCTAGCAAACTTGATGACCGAGTTGCCTCGGGTCAGAGGCGGGAGCCCGTTTAAAGATCCGTTGACGTGGTGCCATCTGGACGAGGAGATCGGAGATCGACGAGATCGGAGCAGCCGCAACAGAGCATGGGATGATGGTTAAAGAACGAAGGACTCGGATCGTTCGGTATAAACTTTCTACCCTCTTTGTAGTTTGTTAGTTTAGCGTTAATGGCAGATCCGGGTTATAGTATGCGATAGCGCCAGTTATAAAAGTTTTTGTTCCGCATTTGGCGTCTGAAAGACGACCGGGGCGCTACCGTAGACTTACACATCACACATCACATACATACACATGCCTCACTGTTTATATGTTATTTATTTATATTTATGTTTACCTATATCGTTAGATCCTGGATTATTATTGTTATTTTGATATTATAACGCACTAACGTCTGGGTTTTGTATGGCCCAGTTTCTCTATCTTTATCGCAGGCTGAACAGGAATAGTTTAGCCATCAAGCCGAGCAGTGAGGAATTGAACATGTGTTAATTAGAGACGTTTAGTTTAGTTTATTTTCCGCAGTGATCCTTGATGTGAGCCCATATTGGGACAAGTTTTCAGTTGTTTATTGGATTTAATTCGTTTCCGCTTATGCATTTTCTTGACTCTGTTTACTATGGCAAATGGACATGTACTAGCTAGTTTTTATATATTTTCTGTTCTTGATATCCTATAAACAGCCGTAATGTGACTGTGGTGGGATGTTTCCTAACCACAGGTAGCATGGTTAGCTCTGTCACGTGCCGTAATTTGCGCACTCTGAAAAGCGGGGCATGACAGAGTTTGTTTGGTATCAAAGCCATAAGATTTCGGATTAGTCGGGTTTGGTTCTTTTGTAGTTGGGTATTAAACCTGATACACTAACCAAAAAATCCGTAATTAGGAACATGTCCTACCACATTACTATCTTGCCAGTCTTGAATCTCTAACTATCTTTTTTATTGAATCATGTTTACCGTTGCTAATCCACTTCAGTGTCTTGGCTTCAGAATCATGGTGGATAGAGATTTGCGATCGTACCAGAGGCGTGTTGATAACGCCGCATTGCTTGAAGTTATACATGGTATGCTGGAAAACCAGAAGCGGCAAAATGAGCTTAATCAGCGGCAGGCCGAGGCTTTCCAGGAGGGTCCGCGGACAGTCCAGCAGTCCGTAGTTGCAGTAGCACACAGGCCAGCACAGCGTGAGGGCACCGTGGCAGACTTCAGAAAGCTCAGTTTTTCCACATTTACTGGAATGGAGGAGCCATTGCCAGCGGAGCAGTGGCTAGTTGACACGGTGAATCTGCTTGTCGCCGAGCAGATTCCAGATGAGAAAATGATGGATGCGGTATGCATCCAGTTAGTAGATTATGCTCACGAGTGGTGTCTCGTAGAGGAGACCGGTCTGCCCAAGCTGATCAGTTGGGTAACGTTTTCGCGGAGTTTCTTGGAGAAGTTATTTCCGCAATCTGCTCGGGAAGAGATGGAAGAGAAGTTTATTAGCCTGAAACAGAATGGTGGATCCGTTGATGCGCATGCGGCTGAGTGGACTTGGCTCAGTCAATTTACGGGGCCTTTGGTTGCCAACGAGGCAGATAGGGCACGAAGGTTTATGCATAGCTTGGATATGGAGATTCAGAGACACATTATATCTTTAGAATTGACCACCTTCTCTCAAGTTCTCAAGGCGGCCAGGGAGCAGCAGAGTTTATCGGTGAAAGCGAAGAGTACGCAACAGCAAGCCGTCGTAGTGCGGAAGCCGGCGTTTACGCCAAACAGAGCTCCTGTACGCAGAGGCATCCTGGTGAACAGGAGATGCATTGTACCTATGAAGAAGCCCGTTGTATCCGATTAGAAAAGAAGTGTGATTTGTGACTTTTGCCATCTACACGGACACCTACAGAAGGAATGTAGAAGGAGGCTTGGACTTTGTCTTGTTTGCGGATCAACTGACCATACCATAAACGCTTGCCCTTCGAAGCTACATTTGAGAGATGATATTCAGAAGCCACCGCAGAAGCAGATTCATGGGCAGAAGCAGATTACTCAGGGGCCTAATCAAGCACGGGCCTTTACTTTGACGGCCAAGGAGGCCAAAACTTCAGACGAAGTTGTTTCAGGTAGCCCACCCGTCTATAATTTTCCCGCATTGGCATTATTCAATTCAGGTGCATCCCATTGTTTTATATCGTCCAAGTTTATTAGTGCACACTCTATTCTACACGCGACCCTGTCTAGTTGCTGGGACATACACACTGGGAATGGGAAAATCATATCTAGTAGCGAGTGCAAGGATTGTTCGATTGTTATTTGCGGGCAATAGTTATTCAGGGATTTCTTGGTGATCGATACTGGCAATTATGATGTTGTCTTGGGAATGGATTTTCTTGGCACTTTCTATACTTATATCAATTTTAGGGCAAAGAAAGTGATTTTCCAGATTGCCGGACATCCGAAGTTTATATTTTCAGGAGGTAGCAGATCTGTCGGGCCAGTCGAATTTAGGGCTAGGCCGACAAGTGCCGTTCTTTGGTCGATGGAAGTAGAAAAGGAGGAAGCGCCAACAGTAGTTCGAGAGTTATGGATGTGTTCGAGGACATCTCGGGTTTACCGCCAAAACGAGATGTGGAGTTCACGATCGATTTTGTTTCTGGAGCAGCACCGATTTCAAAGGCCTATTATCCAATGACACCGGTGGAACTAGAAGAAGTAAAGAAACAGGTTACCGAATTGCTAGAGAAGGGTTGGATTCGCAGCAGCAATTCACCCTGGGGAGCTCCAGTTCTTCTAGTCAAGAAGAAGGATGGCACGCGGAGGATGTGCATTGATTATCGAGAATTAAACCGGGTGACTATTAAGAACAAGTACCCAATCTCTCGCATCGGCGAATTATTCAATCAACTAAGTGGCGCGAGGGTATTCTCGAAGTTGGATTTGCGAACCGGATATCATCAAGTTCGGGTGAAATCAGAAGATGTTTGTAAGACAGCGTTTCGAACTCGATATGGGCATTACGAGTACTTTGTGATGCCATTTGGAGTTACTGACGCACCATCAATATTTATGGACTTGATGAACCGAATCTTTTCACCGTACTTGGACCAGTTAGTAGTGGTGTTTATTGATGGCATTCTGGTCTATTCGAGGAGCAAAGAAGAGCATGCAGAACATTTGAAGATCGCACTGCAAACATTGCGGCAAGAAAAGTTATACGCTAAGATGAGCAAATGCGAGTTTTGGCTCGAAGAAGTGAACTTTTGGGTCATGTCGTATCCAGAGATGGAATTCCCGTTGACCCTGATAAGATTGCAGCTGTTCATGATTGACCGATTCCAAAGAACGTAGCGGAGATCAGAAGTTTTCTTGGGCTTGGCGGATATTATAGAAGGTTTGTGGAAAACTTCGCTCGAATAGCCGAACCATTGACCAAGCTAACACGAAAAGAGGTATCGTTCGTATGGACGGAGAAATATGCGTCAGCTTTTGAAGTGTTGAAGGAAAAATTGACCACCGCTCCTATCTTGACAGTGCCAGACAGTTCCAGAGGGTTGGTTATTCACCTCGACACATCTGGGAAAGGCTTGGGATGTGTTCTAATGCAGCATGGAAAGGTTATAGCCTACGCGTCAAGACAATTGAAGACCTACGAGAAGAACTACCCAACTCATAATTTGGAGCTAGCAGCCGTGATTTTCGCTTTGATGATTTGGAGACACTACTTATTGGGCGAAAGGGTAGAAGTATTTACCGATCACAAGAGCCTGAAGTATTTACCGATCACAAGAGCCTAAAGTATGTGTTTATACAGAAAGAGCTCAACATGAGGCAGTGTAGATGGTTAGAGCTGATGGCTGACTATGATCTTGATCTAAAATATCATCCGGAGAAAGTTAATGTAGTACTGGATGCTCTAAATCGGTTGCCAGCAATACGGATGTTGACTGCACAAAAGGAGATTATAGCTGATTTTCAAAAGTTCATATTGGAGATCGTACTACCACATTCTTCGGGACAGTCGATGCAATTGTAAATGCAGTCGACCTTGATCGATAGCATTAAAGCAGCGCAATCACACGATCCAAGATTACAGAATTTCGAGAACAGGTAGAAGCGGGACTACGAATGGACCTGTTAGTTCATGAAGATAATTTGTTACGATATGGTAGTCATTTATGTGTGCCGAAAAGAGATGTTCGTGAAGAAGTCATGGGGGAGGTTCATAGTTCCGCATATTTCGTACATCCGAGTGGCACAAAAATATACCGAGATCTACGACAACATTTCTGGTGGGAAGGAATGAAAAGGGAGATTGCTCGCTACGTATCGAAGTGCTTGGTGTGTCAGTAAATCAAGGCTGAACATCAACGGGTAGCTAGTTTGTTGCAACCACTTCCGATTCCTCAATGGAAGCAGTAACACATAACAATGGATTTCGTGACAGTATTACCACGGAGTCCAAAGGACAATAATGCAGTTTGGGTGATTGATGATCGATTGACCAAGGCAGCTCATTTTATACCGTTTCGAGTGGGTCGGTTGATAGAAGCTTTAGCAGAGCGGTACATGCAGGAGATTGTGAGATTGCATGGAGTACCTGTGAGCATCGTTTCCGATCGTGATACCCGATTCTTATCGTACTTTTGGAGGAGTCTACAACAAAGTTTGGGGACTCTCTTGATGTTTAGCATAGCCTATCATCCTCAGACAGATGACCAGTATGAAAGAACGATCCAAACTCTTGAAGATATGTTGAGAGCATGCATGTTAGATTTCAAGGGTTCATTGGAGGATCATTTGCACTTGGTGGAGTTTTCATACAATAACAGTTTTCAGGTGACTATATAGATGGCTCCATTCAAAACATTATATGGTTGTAAGTGTCGCTCGCCTGTCTGTTGGGACGATGTTGGAGAAAAAAGGTTATTGGGACAAATTGTGGAGAAAATTAACTTGATCCATAATCATATGAAGGTGGCACAGGATCGACAGAAAAGTTGGGCTGATACTGGAAGAAGATCTTTAGAATTCGTTGTTCATGATCTTGTGTTCTTGAAGATATCACCGACTAGAGAAGTAATCCGATTTGGTAGTCGAGGCAAACTTAGTTCTCGATTCGTGGGGCCTTTCGATATCATCAAATGTGTTGGAGAGGTAGCTTATCGATTGGCTTTACCACCATCCTTAGCGAGTGTTCATGATGTATTTCATACATCTCAACTCCGCAAGTATGTTTGAGATGAGACGCACGTCCTAGATCACTCGAAATTGACAGTGAGAGAAGATTTGACTTTTAAAGAGCAACCGATGACAATTGTGGATTGACGAGATAAGGTCTTCAAGAACAAGCTTATCCATCTAGTACTTGTTTCATGGGGGAATCGTTCGCATGGAGAATCTATTTGGGAACGTGAAGACGAGATTCGACAAAAGTTTCCTCATCTCTTTCCTTAGATCTGTATCTTCTTATCTTTTCCCGTTTCGTGAATTTCGAGAACGAAATTTTTTTGTAGTTGGGTATAATGTAACTCTCTAGTACGGTTATACGACATTAATTGGTATTTTAACACCTGCTTTATATTTCTTCTATTTTATCTGTTGGGTCGCGAATGATTCGAATAGCAGTAGTCGTTATCCGACCCGACCCGCAAGTTTAGAACCTAATATGGTGCAAGATTGTATCTGAAATTTACCAGTAAAGTGTATTTATGTGAATCTAGTATAATACCTACATTATATTTTTAGATCTTTATATATCATATATCTAAATCATCATATATCTTTTAATAGACACAAGTTAAGAATAAGTTATATTTTGTTAACAGTCATCATATGATTGCCATCCCATATCTTATTTTGTTTTTATCTTTTACGTTTAAATCTCAAGATATCTAATATCAAATATTTACTAAATCTAGATATATTTTTAGAATTCTTTTAAATCTTAAATTAGGGTATGAGTTATTTAAAATATATTATTGCATTATAATTGAGAAGTTTATATGTGTGAATTATTTTCCAAAATATATTTTTGATTAGATTTTGGTGGAGATTGGTTGTAATTTGATATTATCTATACACATTAAAACTAATATATATTTATAACCTAATTTAAACTATACTATATATATTTATATTAAACACAAAATCTTTCTCTCTCCCCACATAACATATCTCTCACTCATCAATTTATATATCCTGCTTCTTCGTTCTTCAAGTCCACACCCATTCTCGCCGACGCAACTCCAGCCGCATCCTAGAAGCTTAACCGAGCCATCAAAACTTAGTATTGATTTGTATAGCGTCATGTTGCTTCCATTCATCGCGTTTATTTTGAAGCAAGTTTACAACTTGCTACATGCTATGCTTTATATAATTTGCTTATATGTTGTCGTACTATCATCATCATCATTATACAGCTATATCTATATAATTTATACACCGTAGTTATTTAACGTTAATCAGTTTTATAATATACAATGTATGCAAGTTTACAACTTGTGACATGCTATAATTAATTATATATATATATATATATATATATATATATATATCATCGTAATATGTCTTATTATTATCAATAATTAGTTTATAATCTGCATTTTATAATGTTATACAAAATATAGTTTGAAAATATTATAGTTTACACATGAAACGTCGTCGCAAAGCGGATACGACAAATCTGAAATTTACTATACACCCTGCCTTATAAAATTCATTATAAATCATAGAAAAATTATTAGCATACGTTCTTTAGTTCGTTACATAGCTAACTCAGAATAATATAACCCTGTGAAATATTTACTTGTAAAATAAATTTTTTAAATAACGTAAACTGTAAATGAAAGTACCTCTGAACTGCTGTCCAGGGAAATTCCAGCAGCAAACTTTCAATTTCGAACATTCATAACTTTTTGTAGGAACAATCTGAGATACTTTAACTTATAAAAATGAAAACTTTATTGAATTAGCTTTGTTTTGGTATATGACACGTTCCTTTTGGAGGACGTTTGTTATTTTTAAGTTACTTTACAAATCAGGGTGACACTGAATTTCTGAACGGAACTTTCTTGTGCATGGTTAATCAATACCACTTTTATAATTATTAATCGGATTGAATATGTTATCCATGTTAATGTTATTATATCAATATCTATTTAATAAATAATAGTGAATGTGTTTTAATATTCAGCAAATATTACTGATTTACAATTTTATAGTATCCGTCTGTATCCGTACCGATAATAACTTATCTAGTTGCATGCTGAAATATCACAATGTTATTATACTATTACATCAGTATAACATGTTATATAGTTTACATCATACATGGTAATGGATGTATAATGGTTATTACAGATAGATACATATGCATCCTGGTATCAGTTGTGTTTACCGTGTTCTGATATTGATCACAGTTTTACATTGGATATCTATTTGGTTTATATGCATCATATGATATGTTCACGACACACTACTTAACTTATTACTTGGATTTTGTTACTAATGCCAACAATATTGACGTGTTGTCCTAACGGACGTAACTTGTTGTCTACATAGACGAGAACTGTACATAATCCTGTATTGGCATTAGATCTATATTGACAATACCTGACTTGAACACAAACCTGGAGGAAAAGGGGAAATCAAGAATGTAACCGAAACATAACTCAAGAGGATATTATTACATGTTTGCCGTTTTTCCGGGCGTTGCGGAATAATTACTTGTTTGCCGTTTTTCCGGGCGTTACGGAATAATTACATGTTTGCTGTTTTTCCGGGCGTTGCGGAATAATTACTTGTTTGCCGTTTTCCGGGCGTACGGAATAATTACCGGTTTGCCGTTTTCCCGGACGTTACGGAATAAATCCTATTACCGTGATCCCGTGGGGAATGAACGGGATATATTCTGTTGGGTTACGATGATGATTACATTAATTGATTTCAAAGACTTTTAGAATAGATAAGCTAGAAGTATAGTTTTAGGTTACACATCATACATCACATACATACACATACCTCACTGTTTATATGTTATTTATTTATATTCATATTTACCTATATCGTTACATCCTGGATTTTTATTGTTATTTTGGTATTATGACGCACTGACGTCTAAGTTTTGCATTGCCCAGTTCGTCTATTTTTATCGCAGGCTGAACAGGAATAGTTTAACCATCAAGCCGAGCAGTGAGGAATTGAACATGTGTTAGTTAGAGACGTTTAGTTTAGTTTTTTTCCGCGGTTTTGTTTCCTTGATGTGAGCCTATATTGGGACAAGTTTTTAGATGTTGTTTTTTGGATTTAATTCGTTTTCGCTTATGCATTTTCTTGATTCTGTTTACTCTGGCAAATGGACATGTACTAGCTACTTTTTATATATTTTCTGTTCTTGATATCCTATAGACAGCCATAATGTGACTGTGGTGAGATATTTCCTAACCACAGGTAGTATGGTTGGCTCTGTCACGTGCCGTAGTTTGCACACTCTAAGAAGCGGAGCGTGACACAACGGAAACAAAATGATTATTATAGGCCTTTTGAAAATTAGATAAATATTTAATAATTCCCTTCATATGATCTGTAGCCCTATGATCTGTAGCCCCTGAATCTATTTGAATTATTCAAATAGAAGAATCATTTGAATTTGAATTTGATTGAAAGGCATATGGATTACATAAAATATGAGATGAATGAGGGTGTTGCTTGATTGATCCATATTCTTTAAAAATTCGTTGCACAACTTGATTTAGCTTAAACAATAAATCTTGAGAGTCCTTATCATGCAAGCAATTATTAGACATCCGAGTATTTAAATTCATCGGAAAATAAAAAACGATCTCATCTTGAGTGGGTGATGAATAAAAGTATAGTGTTACAAACTTGACACCATGAAAACCTTCGTGTTCGAAAACTTTGATTTGTAGAAAATTGGATTGTTGATCTTGATCAAGAAATCAAATGAACAGGATCGAAAGCTGCTCTGATACCATGAAATAAAATACATTTGAGAAGAGAGAAAATGTGAGATGAGGATTTAACATGCTTCGGCAAAACCTATTTGCACGGGTGGTAAACCATTGTAAGTTTCATTCATAAGGATTTCTCTGATTTACCACCAGATTATATAACCTAATACAACATACACATCTAGACCTAATCAATGAGAAATCCCACACTATACACATGACAAAATATAAAAAAAGAAAAGTATTTGAAATATTAACAAATATACGAGGCAATATTTTCCAAGAATGACAAGGAAATATATTTGTTAATTAATTTCAAATACTTTCCAACGGTTCCAAATGATGCGAATGATATAAATGGATCATGTTAGAATATAATCCGATGTAAACGGATCCGGATCCAGACCAAGAAAGCCGGAGAAAAGTGCTGGTCTTTTCAATGAATGGTTGACGGAAGACAATATATATATTTCTAAAACCAGTCCTTGAACATGTTATTGCTATTTTCTCTTAGGAATCAAAGCACAATTTATTTTAGTAGTATGTTAATTATGTATACAAATAATTTTAATGCAATGCTTAAGACATAGTCAACTGTTAATTCCTTTACTAGTTGAAAATTTGCACATACTGTTTGAAAATACTACTTGCAACCTCAATTTTTTTCAAAACCAAACAAAAATTTATAAAAAGAACAAAAATAAAATTACTCCAAAGAAAGCACTTCGATCAAAAATTGAGTTTGAACACCAGTCAATATTTTTCTCCAACCCTCATGATCACTTGTAGAAAAAAAAAAGGGTACACAGGAGAGTGATAGCAATTGTTTACTCCCTCATACTTGACATTGAATTAATTTCTATATATCCTCCTCCACTGTAAAATTAACATGTCTTCTTTTGCTTTTTACAGAATTTCATGAGCAAAAAACAACTTGCTTTATTTGCAACTCGCAGTCTTCATCATCGTCCTCCTGCTTCCCTTAAGAATTTTTCGTGTATGCTACACGAACGAGACTAAACAGAAGAAACCGTTTAGTAAATTTACCGCAAATACCTGAAAATGATTCATACATAATTCAAAGAGTTTAGAAGTAATTCAAAGATCATGAAACAATGCCATACCTGTCTTCAGGAGCAACTTGAACTGCTCGCTTGAAGTACTTGGAAGCCCTATTCCTATCGCCATGCACCTCCCATACTAATTCCGCACACTGGCTTAAGATTTCGCCATCATAGGAGTCTAAACAAATCGCGCGAGCGTAATTTTCTTCAGCACTTTGAGCATCATTCTGGAACTAGAGAACACCAAGGGAAAAAAATTACGTGCATTAGATATTATATAGACGGGAACTCTGTCATATATGTATGAAAATTTCTCAACAGTGGTGTTTACGATTACAAATCGCAACTGAACAAGTCAATTAGAAATATCAGAAACCTTTATGTATGAGACCTTATGTCGAAATTTGCTTACGCAAAAGCAGAAAGAGTGAAAACTAATACAACCCCTGTCCACAAAAATAGGAGATTAAGAAGAAATAAATATAATTTAACAGATATAATCCAATTTATACCTTCAAAGCTTCACCAAAAGTGCACATGTAACAAACATAAACAATGCAATCTGTCATCACAACCAATGAAACGGCCTTAGGAAGCAAAAGCGAATTTATCCATATCACCAATAGTTTCAAGGATCCTACTTCATAGCAAGTCATCGATAACGCAGACACCTAGAATCATCAAATAATACACGGATATCATTATAACTCTTAAATCGCAATCATGAATATGAATGCCATGAAACCTTAACGAATTCTACAAGATGGCCGATTTTTTCTTACCTTGTAAAGAAAAAAGGCATAATCGCTCAGACACTGAGGATTTCTAGGATTATCCTCTGCCATTTGTTTGAGATACTGATCACCCATATCACCGATATCGGGGATCTTTGGTTGATTACCGTTGTTACCAAGAACCGTAGTAACTTCAGAACTCCCATTAATATCTTAAGAACTCTCATTCATATCAAGAACCTTAGAATCTGCGGAGCTTCGATTAATATCTTCAGAATTCTCAGCCACGATACCCATTAAACTAAATCTCTCGCTCATGTGGTTAACATCACCAACCTCATCCTTGGCTTCTTCTTCTTTCTTCACTTCTTGATCACACTTTGGTTCTTTTCCATGTGAGTTGCCTTTCTGCTCTTCTTGGATATCGGCCTCTTGGTTTCTGAGAAGAACAACATATTATTTGAGACCAATCAATAATAAACACAAATTAATCAAAACTATGTTGAAGAATCAAGCAAATTATGAACTCACGGTCACTGTTTGATGGGCATATCTCTTCGAAAACAGGAGGCCTTCTTCGATCAGAGGGACCATTAAGAGCTTTCTTGATCTTGGCACCCCATTCACAAGCTTTAGCTTCTACTCGTTCCCTGCGTGTGTTGAGTTCGAGCTCAGGGCTATCATCAATTAATGGCTTGCCAGTCCCCTATGATTCGATGCGTAAATCGAGGGCCTCCTTCTCTATTCTTTCTTCCCTCCTTTTCTTTTGCCTGATTTTCTTCTTTGCTTTTGATGAAGACATGATGGAGGTGAAGTAATTTCCTCACACTTACCATGAAATGTTTTGCGAACTCTATGGTGCATGTGTGGATATATATAGTTTTTCAGGCATTTTAAGGGGTGGGATGGGGGGGGGGGGGAATCCTGAACAGAACTGCTTTCTCTTCTTGAAATCCAAGTTTATATTCGTTACATAAACACCTAGATTTCTTATGGTTGACAGGTTTATTTGTTGAAATTTGTTACTGGCCGAAATACAACATTTCTTCGCTGCTTCAGGTTCGTGACATTTGCAAGAAAACGAGAAATTTCTAATGTAACACGTGATATTAGAGAACAATTAATGGATTTAAAATTTTCGATTATCATAGATGATACATTAGTAGAAGAATGGAAGTTTGATGAGACGTTTTTTTTCCGCAAATATGAGATTTTGTCTTGCAAAGATATGAGTATGACATGAATGGGAATTCTTCGACCTGTCAAGACAAGAGTATTGTACAAATGAAGGATAAACATGAATGCAAACATATGACATCGATGCAAAACACTAAGGCCAATAGAGCTGTAGATATCTGCATCGCCTGTGCCATGTTCTCGGCCACTCTTGCATTGCTTTCTCTATCTCCTCATAGATACCGGATACTTCTTTTCTTTCGCGAGGAGCGTAGTAAGTTAAAACTAAAGCAAGACATGGTGAATAAAACTGTTCACAGTGTGCCTTCAGTCCAATCTTTTGATGAATTAATCCATCTGGATCGATCCATTTCTTGTGCTAATATATATGTGTGTGTGTATGTGTGTGTGTGTGAAGCTTGAGAATTGAAAACATGTTCTTGCATTCACATTACATCAAATCTAATCATACACATAAACACATATCATGATTAGTGATATCGACTTAAAGGGATAAGCCAGACTCCTCGTCCTCTTCGAGAGTGGAGGTGTAGACGAAGAAGAGAGACCAGATGAGAGCAAACACACCAAGCAGGATCCAACCCAGCAAGTTGCTGCTCAGACCGAGGCTCAGCCCTGTCCCTTCTGTGCTCATCCTCTCATCCACCAGTGCCAGCACCGGGCTCGACACGCTCATCGCGCTAGCCGCCGCCAACAACGAAGCCCCCGCAACCCCTTTCGCCTTCTCGGACGAGCACCTCACTCTTCCTCCCTTCAGTCCGATTTGTGGCAACCCTGCAAACACGCATTTAAGAAGAATAGGGTTAAAAAAAATTGACCATTTTAAAACCCAGATTTCGGAATTACAAAGGCGCTTAACTTGTGTGAGATTCATTAAGATATAAAAATATATCTATCAATTTTCATCATAACTAACTTCAGAGTTAATTAAAGTGATCTATCAACGAACTAAAAACAAAACAAGAGAAAATATATAAATACCATGTCTCCCAACTCTCATCGAAAGTTTAGAATTATGGTGCAGTGACACAGACTTTAATAATGACTAGGAAAGAGAGAGAGAGAAAATTCACTTGCGATTGGACAATCTCGGTTTAAATCTTGACGGACGTGCTTTAGAAAAAACGGAACAAAAAAATAATTCTATATATTTCAAAACTTCAGGTCGCGGGAAGTGTGTTAAAACCAAGGTTATCCAATGTTTTGATGCACGGAACCAAAACGGGAACCCGTAACGTCGCTTGTCATGAAACATGGTACGATAGGGATGTTTTTCTTCGATACACTTATAGGGAATGGAGAAACATAACTCTGGACGGTGGAGTGATTTTTGGATCCTCTGTGTGTGTTTTATAAGATACATAATATAATGTAATTTCTGTTCTATCTATATAAGTTATTGAAAAAGACCGTAACTCTGAACTTGTGTCGCGGCGAGATGGTGGATGTAATATAATAGGTCATAACTTGTGTTAACATGAGTATATAGTCGAACCGTTAGCGATTTTCGATTTGGAACAGCCGTTCCTAATCGGTCCATCGGTCGGATCTAACCTTTAAATATGCATAAAGTCGGCTTTGTATTGAATTTTACTAATATATACATACACTCACCAAGCTAGCTACGAGAGAAAAGAAAATCACCTAAGACTGAACTCTTTCGGGCGACAGCAGCGCCAGTGATGGTGGAGGTTAATAGAGTAGAAGCAGAGATGGTGGCCATTGCTAGCTGCAACTGTTGATGGAAGAGGTTGATGCTTATGCTTAGCTGCTGCAATGAGATGAGGAGTGCTGTGGCATGCAGTAGTATATTAGTATGTATATATTCAGTTGGCAGCTATTAACTTCACCTGTGGCTGAGATTGGCAACAAAGGATATGGGCAGATAAAATCCTTGCAAACCTAATCCTCTTGCGACCAACTGATGCCTGCCACGTGTACAGGACTTCCACGTCAGCAAAAGATTACGGATTGTAACAAGGGTAAATTATTAAAAAGCCCCGGGCCAATTTTTCTGCGGTCAAAAAACCCTTGGGCCTTTTGCTCCGATTAAAAAATCCGTGGGCCCAATTAAAACCACTTTATACTACTTGCCTGCAATATGTAAAAGGTAGTTCCTAATATCTAAGTAGATGAAATACACTCCAGGGTTTTTCCACAAAGAGTTTAAACAATAGGCCCTTCCCTACAATTTTGAGAATATTAAGGGGTTTTAGACAACTTTCGAGCGGCCAGGGGCTTTTTGACAGTTTACCTTTGTAACAAATTAGCAGGTATGTTTGGATTGGGTTATTTTTTGTCCATAAGTGATTAAAAATCATATCAAGATGGACCCCAAGTAGATAATGCGTTTGATATTTCTTTTACTGTTCAATAAGTGATTATTTTACCATGGATACCACCATGACCAGCTTAAAAACGACATCTTTTCCTACTTAAAAATAAGTTAGGAATTCCTAGCTTATTCCGATTATGGAATGGTTGAGTTGACCAAGTAATATACCATAATACCACTTGTCTTTTCATCCAAATTTTAAGATGGCATTAATGATATGTCATTTTGGTCATTTTACACTTAATAATCAGCTATCTATTTTTTCATCCAAACATACTATCTATTCATAATCACTTTTCATACAAAATCATCCAAACACTAAACAACTTATTCAGCATAAGTATTTATAAGTGATTTTTTCATTTTTTCTAGATATAATCATTTATAAATAATTATGGCAAATAATCACTTAAAAATAAGCTCATCTAAACGAACCCATGATGGCATGAAGAAGCCCTTCCCATTTGAAAGTATGGGCTCCCAAAGCGATGCATGTAAAACACTTTTGGGAAAAATAGGTCTAACCCATACAATAAACAGGATAACTCACTCAGCATAAAAACACTTATGAAAAACTATCCATCTCCAGCAAAAAGATGGGTTTAGGTCTCTCAAGTACATCGACAGCTTTTTTTTTTTTTCAAAATCATCATGCTATTATTTACAAAAAAAACACGGTACTATACTACCCTTATAATTTTTTAGCAGATAACTACTGCATTTACAAAATAATTGTAACAACCCTAAACTTTCTGTACAAGTGTTTCAAAAAAAATACAGAAAGGGGTATTTAAGCCTGAGCACAAGTTATAAATTCGATTTGCTTTTGAACAGCAAGAAAGAGCTTGTAGCACATTGGTAAGACCTTGCACTGATGAACTAAAGCATCAGAATTCAAATCCAATCAGCTATGCATTCTTTTTATTTAAAATTCTTTTAAACTTTTAGAAACCCAAATGTCTACACGTGCACAATACGTAAAATCAAGAGTCACAGCCTAATCAAACATGTGCACGAGGGTATACCAAACATTAGGAACACATGGGGGAAATCCGAGCGCTCCTCACCGGGATCGGGTCGGCAAGATCACAACTTGGGCCGGCGCCGCCGGTCTGGTGAAGGCCAAATGCAATTTTTTTTATTTGCCCTAGACCCTTGGACTCCCCCTGTTAACCCCTGACTGTTTGTTTTCATGCATTTTTCAGAGAATTAAAACTTTGCATTACTCCATGTTTTAATGCATTTTAATTCTCAAAATTTATCACACCCTAACCCTAATTTGTCCTATAAATACCCACTCTATTTTTACACCCCTTCACACTGAAATTTCCTACAAAAACTTTACAAAAATTTCCAAGTTCTATTTGTGTGCAAGTGGAGTTAGTAAAGGGCGAAGCTCCGACGAACTTCCGGCGACAACTCAAGAAGTTTCCGACGACGAAACGACGCACCAGCACCTCCCACCTCTTCCTCCTTCTCTCCTCTAGCCCAACATCAGGTAAGTCCCCACTTCATCTTCTTTTCTCTATTCTAAAAACATTCAAAACTAAAACCCGACGGAAGCGGAGTTAATCCGACTTCCCATTCGGTTTTTCCTTAAAAAGATCTATTTTTCTTAAACACAATAATACCAAACTCTTATGTCATGACCATTACATATTAACAAAGGCAATAGAACAATTTGACATCAAAATAATAACCGTAGCAAGTTTTATTCCACTTTTACATTAAAATACCTTCATGTTTCATTTCGACATCCTTGAACTTTTAAAACCGTATTACCTTAGAAAACTCACGAGGTAATGACCTAGCTCCTCACAACACACATATCTAACATAGCACGATGGATTTTGGGAACATACATTTGGGAAAATACGACTTTACATATAACTACCTTTAACATATAAAACCTTTTTCTATAAGAAGTGTATTTAACAAATCTTTGCAAATCCGCCTCTACAACCCATTTTGGGGAACCCGTTCGGTATGGTGTGGATTATCTCACATCTTTGGGCCTAGTAGAGTGAGATGCAGACCTCCGCAAGGAGCATACGATCTCGAAAGATTTTTAATACATTTTTCTTTAGAAAATGTGATTTCTATTATCAATAAAACTTATATTTTTAATAAATAAATATATATGTAATTAATATCAAAATATCTATTTTTAATATTTATAATATTCCATATTTCCAAAATTCAAGAAAAAAACATTCCATTTACAAGAAAATACCATACAATTCCAATATTTCAAATAAATACCTTATACTTTAAAAACTAGGTTATATTCACTAGAAATTTCACATTGAATAAAAGAAACATCTATGAAAACTCTAAAGACGATAATTAAATATTTGAGGTATATTTTGAAAGTATAACAAAACTATTTTACATAAACCCCCTCAAGTTATACTAAATTACAATAAGGACTCTAGTAAATATAGGTTTAAGCGGAACCAGTCTCTTGAGCCTCAGGGAGCCGGAGATATGGGTGCTTGCCTATTTAAGGTAGACAACTTAACAAACGGTGATATCAACACGGTAATTGTCTTTGAAAAAGACACAAATCATACCGTCTATCTGCAGCAGTTACCGATAGCACCAAAACATTATTCAGGACTTCAATTTCTTTTTAATTGTCTGACTTAGACTGAGTCTCAATATAATTAATCTGACTTGAATATGATTCAAGTATCAAACTACAATTCAACATGAATCCATGAATCCATATATTCAATCTGTTCAATCTATTCGATCTATATTGACTGAACCGAACCATAGATATACATCCATCTACATGATCCTCCAGTTACATGTTTCGGCAAGTCATCCATCTATACAATTTATAATACAAGACAATCCATACAATCAATACAATCAATACATAAACACTACCGGGTTATAAAGGGGTAGACTGGTACGAAACATGTTAAAGGTGGCACGAGGTGGTCACTTAAAACGTAATTACATCCATGCCGTTGTTCCATGGTATTATCGACGGAGCTTTGTACCACGAGTTATCAAAGTCTCTGGTGTAAGTAGGACTCCTCTCGTATACACTGGCATTTTCTGTACTAAGTTACAAACAACTACGTTAACATAACAAACAACAATATAATAGTTATACTCTCTCTCTCTCTGTCTATTCTACTTCTCCCTCCTCTTTGGGACTTACCGAGCGATTTGTTCGCTGACGACATTTTCTTTCTTCTTCTTTAGAATGTCGTCAGGTGTTTCGGACTCACTGGAGACAGAGCCCACCAGCGAGGACTTGGATCAGCTAGCATTTGACCCGGAGCTCTAGTTTACTTGTACATTCCATTTTCATTTCTGTTATGCCACTGTTTAGGCATTGCTTTCATTCCATGTATTTTCATTTCAGTTGTATTGTAAAAAGAATGTTAATAAATAAAGTTGATGTTCATTTACATCTTGTCTCTTGTTTACATTTTATTTTATATTGCTTAGATACGCTTAGCGTGTTTACTTCTGAGTAAATACGTAGCGGCCTCGTCGCGTCTTCTGCCCGTATACCGGGAAGCGGGGCGTGACAATAATAACCACTGTCACACGTGGGCACTTCTTTTCAAATTGCCGCTCTTTCATATGCAACAGTTATCTGATAAATGTAACGGTTAACTTGTACATGTAGCATTTATCAGGTATATTGAGTAGTCATCTTCTAGATGTGATAGTTCTCCTGGTAAAGAAAAAAATACTGATCCGTGCACTGGAAGCATTCAAACACACACACACACACCCCACACACATATGTATATGAGAATAATGAAGAAAAGAAGCCCTCTAAAGCCTTCTCGTTAGGTGACGTCAAAAATTTATATACTCCATAATTTTTTTCGACGATCGGCATTCATCATCTTCATCTTTACCGTATAAGATATGGATACACCCAATTTCACGTGATTATACAACTTTTTGCCGTTGAATTAGCAATGTAAAAAGTTCTATTGTCGGTAAACCGTTAATTTTGCACCCACTAAATCAATGGTGAAAAGTCATAGAATCACATGAAATTTGGCGTATTCATATCTTGAATGATAAAGATGGAGGTGAAGTATGCCGATCGTCAAAAAAAATCATGAAGGGTGTATTTTTCCACGCCATAGGCGGAAATTTCCTCCAATGACATCTTTCTTCTATTATTCTCTCTCTCTATATATATATGAAGATAAGAAGTTTTTTATAAACTTTTTAATGTCCGAAAGCTAAGCCATTTTCTCCCAGTACTCTCTGTTTAGTGAAGAGGAGAGGCAAACCAATTGGGCTTGGTTCGGTTGGTATCAATTTTTCCTCTAATGTGAGTATTCGCAAGTTTGAACCTCCCCTGGAGGTTGATTGATTAAATAAATAAATAAAGGAGGTGATGATGCTCGTAAGTGGGAGCTTCCCAGATCATGACACGTGGCAGAAGACGTGTCCCGATGCATACAGAAACAGGGCGATGACTGCACATTGGAGGTGTCCCCCGGGCTATCTTCCCGATGCTTGGACCCGGCCTTCGAGAATTCCCTGAAGAGTCCTGTAGACGACCAACGGCTCACCTCCGAGCCCTCCTGCATGCTGAGCTTCCTTAGCCCTCCCAGCTCGTCTCCGAGCTATTACAACACCGAACTTCCTCGGCCTCCCGCTCGCTTCCGAGCCCCCGCCGAGGTAAGATTCCTCGGTTCTATTGGACGACCTAGAACGCAGATCACAGGCGTCTCCGCCACGGCTCCGTGAATCTCGCCAAACGCGAGATATCCGCCGCCCCACGATCCCACGTTTCACGCCGTCGCATCCCCCATTAACGAGCGTATCCCGTCATTAATGGGGGATCCCGCCATTCTCGCAGGCGCAACGCCAGGGGCGTAACGGCCGGTGAGAATCTCGCTCCCGCTAGCCCATAGGTGCCGCTATATAAACCCCTCCCTCAGACGACTCAGGTAAGGAAATTCTTATCCAATAGGCCGCTACTCTGCCCAAATACCTCGACTAACATGATCGTCGGAGGGTCCACGGTGGTACAACTACCCGGGACTTCTTTGCAGGTAGCTCGACTTCTCACCAAACCAAACCCATTGAGATCCACACGCCTCAGGAGACAGCTCTCAAACCCAATCTCAGCCATTCTCCAGCGCTGTCGGCAGATCGTCGGAAGACAACATCTGAAGGAGATCCAGAGCTCCATCAGTTGGCGCCGTCTGTAGGAACGAAAAGGTTCCACCTATCGAAAGTTGATCTTCCAATCTCAAGTTGATGGCGAGTGATCATCGCGATGATCCCAACACTAGCCGCCGTCCTCCCCACAACGGAGGCGTGGACGGTTCCTCTCCTCCCCCGAACGCCGTTCACGTCCTGTCTACACGGATCGACAGGCTCGCGTCCATCGTGGATGCCCTTGTCCATGTCCAAACAGCTGGGCAAGCCACCCAGGTCGCCGTTCCCCCACCTCGGGACCGTGAACTCCGCAGAGGGGGGACGACGCTACCCACACTGGCACGACGGAACAGCGCCTCGCTATTTCCTGCGGCCACAGACCCCCCGCGGCGACTAATTCAATGACCCGCTGGGCACCTCACAGCTCCATACCGAGGTCTCACGCAAGAGCACCCTGCCCCGAGGCCCATCACGCTCCTGTCCCTCCCGAGGAGGTGTCGGTCAGCTCGCCTACTCCCAGGCATGGCCAGCACCCTCTCTCTCGACAGGGTCGTGCAGACGGCACTCACCATGGTGGCTCGAGGACGACCTCGCCAGGGGACCTCAGGAACCTCATAGAACAGAACTGGAACCGCGGCCAGGTGGAGGCCGCCAGTGGGACGGGCCATAACTCCGAGTACGCCGAATCCTTGGGATACCACGATCGCCTCGATGCCCTTAAAAAGAAGATCGAAGGTATACATTGGGAGAGTCGTCCTTCAAACGAGAGGGCCAGGTATGTCGCCGACTCGCTTACGAAGCCCTTCACTGAAGAACTGCTCATCGTCCGCGTCTCCTCCAGAAACAAGCCTCCAAAGGTGGCCATCTTCGACGGGAAGTCCGACCCGAAAGACCACCTAAACGCGTTCACGACGGGGATGAGCTTCCAGGAAAACTCTGACGCAGCCCAATGCCGAGCGTTCCCCGTCACTCTCATCCACGCCGGATGAAATTGGTTCTGAGGACTCACGCCACGCTCAATCTCTACCTTCGATGAGCTGGCCGCCCAGTTCCTCGGGCATTTCATCGGGAATAGACAGCAGAAGCGGACCGTCGATTATCTCTTCACTATAAAGAGCGGGGACAAGGAATCCTTTAAAGAATACGTCACCCACTTCTACAACGCTCTTCTTGAGGTCCCAGAGCACCGAGACGAGACTGTCATCACGGCCCTTAGGTCGGGTCTTAGGTACAAGGAGTGGCTCCGCTCCTTTGCATTAGCGCAACCTAAGATCATGGCCGACGTAAAGGCCTGGACCGAGCGAGAAATCCAGCTCGAGTCCGAGGTAAATGCGAACCTACCCCGGAGCGACCAGGCCGATCAAAAGAAGAGGGGTAGAGAAAAGAAGAAGAAAATTGACCGGCCAAATCCATACTCCCCAAAGTTCTAGGAGTATACCCCGCTTAACATCTTCCAAACAGAGCTGTTGGAGGAAGCAAAGGGCCATCGATTTTTCAAACTCCCTCCGGTCACCAATAGGGCGGCCAAACGGAAACAAGGCCCATACTGCGCCTTCCATAGGTCGCAGGGACACCCCACCGAGAACTGCAAACAGCTCCGCGACTACATCAAGGAATTAATTCGCTCAGGGCACCTGGAAAAGTACTTGCGGGAAAAGCGACAAGCCGACTGGGAGAAAGAGAACCATCCCCCTCCCGGTGAGCTGACAATCGGCCAAATCATGGTCGTGTCAACAGGGAGTGCGTCTGGAGCCGGTGAGATTCGACGCCTCCTGCCGGTCGAGGAGACTAGCAGCCAGCCCCGGAAGAAGAGAAAAGTAGCCGAGCCCGTCACCTTCACCAACGAGGATCTCCACGGGATATCCTTGCCTCACAACGACCCCTGGTGATTACAGCACGGGTCCACCACTACGAGGTTCAAAGGATACTGGTCGACTCGGGGAGCTCGGCAGACATCCTTTTTTACGACTTCTTTTTACGTATGGGGCTCGGCCCATCGGACCTGAGGCCGACCGTCCACATTCTGTCGGGGTTTACTAACCACTCCATCCCGGCAAAAGGAGTGGTCACCCTCCTACTTAACATCGAGGAGGCGGGCCATACGCGAACCGTACCAGTGGAGTTCATTGTTGCTAGAATTCCATCGACCTACAATATCCTCTTGGGACGCCCAACACTAAACTCCCTTCGGGCCCAGATCTCGATCTACCACCTCGCGATCAAGTTTCCGCTCGACCAAGGCGGCATAGGCCGGGCCTACAGAAACCAGCAAACAGCAAAGATTTGCTTCACAGCGACATCTATGCCCGAGGAACGAAGCGACGACCCTGAAAGCACGGGTGATTTCTGGGGGTCCTTGGATACTCGGGACGAACAAAAAGAAATCTGAGGGGCCCCGGTGGAGCCGCTAACAGAGGTCCCCCTCGTCGAAGGGGACAATGAACGAACCGTCCAAATCGGGTCACTCTTAACGGGGGGCCGGCGCAACGACATGGTCCACTTCCTCAGAGGAAACTCAGACGTGTTCGCTTGGGCGCCCGCTGACATGCCCGGGATCGACCCCCAAGTAATATCACATAAGCTCGGAGTCGACCCGACGGTCCGACCCGTTGGCAGAAGAAACGAAGCTTCGCTCCGATCAAGCAAAAAGTGATCGAGAAAGAAGTTGATAGGTTACTCGCAGACAACTTCATTCGAAACGTGGCCTACTCAGAATGGCTGGCGAATGTGGTAATAGTTAAAAAGGCAAGTGGGAAGTGGCGCATATGCGTCGACTCCACAGACCTCAATAAGGCCTGCCCGAAAGACAACTATCCTTTCCTTCGGATAGATCAGCTCATCGACAGTTCGGCAGGCCACGAGTTACTCAGCTTCATGGATGCTTTCTCCAGCTACAACCAGATTCGTATGAATCCGGCAGACGAAGAGCTCACCACATTCACAACGGACCGGGGGGTATACTGCTATAAAGTGATGCCCTTCGGCCTCAAAAACGCCGGGGCTACATACCAACACTTGGTCAACAGAATGTTCAAACCACAGATCGGGAGGAACATGGAGGTCTACGTTGATGACATGCTCGTTAAATCGACCTCATCAGATGAGCACACCAAAGATCTTGGCGAGACTTTCGACATCCTCCTCAAATACAAAATGAAGCTGAATCCTGTCAAGTGCGCGTTCGGGGTCACTAGTGGGAAGTTCATCGGATTCATGATTACCCACCGAGGAATCGAGGATAACCTGGAGAAAATCAGTGCCATCCTTAACATGGCCGCGCCAAAGACTAACGTTGAAATCATGCGGCTCACGGGAAGAGTAGCCGCTCCGAGTCGCTTCATGTCAAGGTCCGGGGAAAAGTGCCTTCCATTCTTCAAAGCCCCGAGGAAAATCCCAAGGTTCGAATGGTTGGAGGAGTGTCAGATCGCTTTAGAGCAACTGAAAGTACACCTGGTGACTCCCCCACTGCTCACCCGACCGACTGAGGGAGACGAGCTATCACTGTATTTAGCGGTGTCCGGTCAGGCTTCCAGCTCGGTGCTTGTCCGAGAAGTTGATGGAGTCCAAAAGCTGGTCTACTACGTAAGCCACGTCTTTAAAGACGCGGAAACAAGGTACCCGGCCATAGAAAAGATCGCCTTGGCGCTCATCATGACCTCGAGGAAACTACGGCACTACTTCCAGGCACACACCATCCTCTTTCTCACCGAGCGTCCTTTAGGGGCTATTCTCACCTCCCCCGAGTCTTCTGGTCGCTTGGAGAAGTAGAGGTAGGAGTTATCTCAATTCGACATCAAGTACCTCCCAAGGCAGGCTATCAAAGCACAAGTCCTGGCCGATTTTATTGTCGAATGCACTATCCCCAGCAAGGAGGCAGTGTCAGTGTCGGCCTCCGAATCTCAACCCTCGATCGAAGAGAGGCCCGACTCCGTCCTCGATTGGGTCCTTTACGTCGATGGATCATCAACCGAGGATGACTGTGGTGCCGGCCTCATCATTCGAGGCTCGAACGAGGTAGAGATAGAGTATTCTTTGAAGCTCGGGTTCAAGGCCTCAAACAACGCCACGGAGTACGAGGCCTTGCTAGCTGGGCTACGAATCGCCTCCGGAGTGGGGCTGAAGACGATCCGAATCCGCAGTGACTCCGCCCTGGTCGTAGCCCAGGCGACCGACCGTTTTGAGGCACGGGAGCCTCTGATGGTGAAATATTTAGCCGAAGTAAGGAGACTACGAAAAGACTTCGACGAAGTTCAAGTAGAGCAGATCCCCTGGTACCTAAATGCCCAGGCCGATGCTCTAAGCAAACTAGCTTCCTCCTTTATGGACAACAACAAGAGAAATATCCTCTTCGAGGTCTTGCCATGACCCAGCGTGGAAGACAGAGCAATAACACTTCAAGTTTACGCTGCCCGGAAAGAAGACCGGGATTGGAGGAAGCCCCTAGTAGAATTCTTTAAGGAATGTACGCTCCTAGAAGATCAAGGGGAAGCCCGCCGCCTCCGAGCCAAAGCCCGCCATTTCGTTTGGAGCAGTGGAATCCTCTACAAGAAAGCTTTCACTCAACCCCTGCTTCGGTGCGTTGACCCCCACGAGGCCGACTACGTTCTCCGTGAGGTTCACGAAGGGGTTGGCGGAGCACATAAAGGGGCCCGCACCTTAGTCCAGAAGACGCTGCTCCAAGGATACTATTGGCCGACTCTCCATCAGGACGCTCAGAAGCTCGTCAGAAGATGCAAGAGCTGCCAACTCCATGGCAGCATACCCCGTCTTCCGGCTACCGAGCTAACGGCCCTGACCTCTCCATGGCCATTTGCCCAATGGGGAATGGACATGATAGGCCAACTCTCTACTGGTACGGGCGGGCACAAATACATCCTCGTCGCGGTGGACTACTTTACGAAGTGGATCGAGGCCGTCCCCATCAGAAAACCGGACGCCACCATGACCATCAAGTTCCTGCAGAACAACATAATATTCTGGTTCTGGATCCCGAAGTGTATCATTACTGACCATAGGACGAATTTCAAAAACAACAAAGTTAAAGGATTCTGCAGCGAATACCATATACTGATGAAGTTTGCCGCAGTCACGCATCCCTAGTGTAACGGGCAGGTCGAGGTCTCTAACCAGGATGTCATTCGAGGTCTTCGAGCTCGGCTGGAAGGACGGCAGGGCAGTTGGGTCGACGAATTACCCCGGGTTTTATAGGCCTTGCATACATCGAAGAAGACCCCCACTGGAGAGACCTCCTTCAGCCTCTGCTACGGCACCGAGGCGATGGTCCCAGCTGAGATCGGGTTGCCCAGTTACAGGGTCGAGCACTTCGACGACGAAGAAAACACCTCGGCCCTCCGGAATAATCTGGACATCTTGTTGGAGAAGCGAGACAGGGCACAGATCAAAGCTGTCGCTTATCAACAGCAAACTGCCCGCTACTACAACGCGCGAGTCAAGCATCGCGCTTTCAAGACCGGAGATTTGGTCCTAAGGCGGAACGAGTTCGTTGACCAGGGCATGTTACACAAGTTTTCCCCAAAGTGGGACGGCCCATTCCTTGTCTTCGAAGTATTGCCCGGCGGGGCCTATCGCTTGCAAGACGCGGTGGGTCGTAAATTTCCACGGCCCTACAATACCGAGAAGCTCAAGTTGTACCTTTGAAAATTGTATCTATGAATATAAATTTCTTCTTTGCCAAAGCGATGTATATTTTTCTAAGTCTTTTGAGTTAGAAGAAATTCCTCCTATGTGTTTCCCTCTTCCTCAGTTCAAAGGTCATAGAGTTCGTTTCGTAAAAATACTCAAACGCACCCAGAAAGGAAGCAATAATACGTTGCAAAAAGAGAATTTTATTTATCAAAGGTATTGTGGGCTCCTCATCCTTACATGAAAATTAAAATTACAACAGAGGGGATACGGGGTCAAGATAGCACTGTTGGTGGTACTCCGTGGAGATCTCCGCCAGCCGAGCCCTGGCCTCTTTAGCCCGTTCCTGGCGATGTTGCCCACGTACCCGGGATGCCACAGAAGCATCGGGCTCCCCATCTGCCGAGCAGGAGGCTGCGATCTGCCTCTTTCGGAAGCATTCCAAAATAAGGACCAAAGATCGGTCGTGCATGTTCTTCAAGATGAGGCCGAGGACATAGAGCGTACGCACCTTGTCGAACGCCTCATCCAGCAACTCCTCAGAGAGGGGGTTGTACAGCCCCGGGGACCTCCTCCAAATTGCGTACATCAGCAATTGGAGGAGGGACGATCGACGAGGAAGTAGACGACCGAAGTGGTCCTCGATGCGCTGGACCACACCCCGGTACGTCTCCTCGGAAACCGACCGGTCGTACAGGTAGACGTCATCGGAAGTGACGATCTCTTCATTCGTGTAAATACACCCGGCCATCTCAGGAAACCGATGCTGAAAGAAACCCATCTCTTCCTCTATTTACAGCTTCTACAGAATCCCCCAAGGGCCTAAATTTGCGTGCGCGCGGACGTGAATCCTGGGATTTTCTCGTCTCTTCCAATACTATACCGTCACGTAGCGGGCATCTCGTATTTCTCGGCCAACCGTAATCGGAATGACGTAGATCTTAGAATGCCTCGCCTCACCTATGTGTAGGGTTCCTAGGCACACTCAAGAGGTTCCACAAGGCATCAACCATGCCAAATTAAAATTTTCCGGTGCCGAGAAACCCTAAACTAGATCGTTAACTAGAGATTAGGCGAAAACTAATGCAAGCAAACAACTTTGCTACTAAGTGAATGGAAATCCAACCTTTGTAGATCCGGTCCTCCACTTCCTTGGCTCCGTGATGACGTCCCTCCGCTGCGATCATCGGATCCCGGACTCTGGCGATGGTTTTATCGGAGAAATAATCGGGCTAGGTCGTCGACTTCGATGCCGAAGATGATCTACGTCGAGGCATCTCAAGATCAAGCTCCAACTTCACCAAGTCATGAAACTTGTGAAGAAAACACCCTATACTACATGGCAAGTGGTAGAGGATGAAGAAATAGGAAGTGGGTTCACTTTGGATTTGGATTTCTCACTCTTTTTCTCATTGCACCATTAAAGGTAGCAAGTTTTCTTCTTCTTGAAGAAGAAGAAGAAGAAGAAAGAATATGATAAGAATTCTCAATAATAGAAAATAAAGTCATTCTTATCATTATGCAACCTTGGGTTAGTTTAACAAGTGTAGAGAATAAACTAGGGTTAGGTGAATGGTTAGGTTTAGGAAAGAAACAAAAATGGTCAAAGCTTCATGAAGCTTCAACAAAAGGACAAAGCAAGCAACCTTTTCATTTATCTTTCCAAAAATGGATTAAAGAAAATAAATAAAACAAATATAAAACCTAACCATTAACCTAAACATGGTTTAACATAAACACAAACCCAAGTTTGCATGTATCATCAAACATGATACAAACTAGTGCACAAAACTATATCATATATACAATATGCACATCAAGTGAGAAAATACATCTTAAGTGAACCAATACTAGTTAATGCAAAGTAATATATCAAATATATAATTATACATTAAATCATTAAATCAATACTTGATTTAACGATCCGGTCATATCGCATATGACCTACTAATATCCAATGTATCGACTTATCGAATCAATCCTCGATTCGATAACTAGGTTATATCGCATACAACCAATCGATACATTCATCGCGAGAATAGAATACGGTATCACATACATACATTATTCTCGGTCCCGCACATATCTCATATGCGCTCCTATTTCGTTTCGCTTGAGCCAGTAAACCTCTGTGTAGGACTCTAAAGACTCGTCAATATGCCGGCAGTAGGTGATGATCATATCAAACACCCACAAGCCGCAAGCGGTCTGCTAAATGTAACGGCCACCCGGGTATTGAGCGATCAGAAGATCGACGAGCAAGCCCGCTCACACTCCTGTGAATCCAACCAGTAACACTTACCGTACAGTCCGGTCTGATCGTCTGATATGTCGCATATCTCGCCTAGGGGTGGTAAACGTCAGACCCCAGTAGCTCGATAAGTCGTGTCGATATGAGGTCTATAACAGTTCGAGATACTACTGATAACACTTACCAGCAAATCTCAGCAACCCTGGCCAGGGATTTCCGGTTATAGCCAATCGAACACAGCGCAACATCAACTCCCTATACCGGGAGAGACGAATCCCCTCCTATCGCTCATTGCCTCCATGTGATTCGGGACTGTACCTAAAAACCACTTTTTTGCACGCCCTCTTGGACGTGGTAAGATGGAAATCAAAGCACAGTAGGAATCACACAAGACTCTATGACGATCTCGGGTCTACAGAGTAACCTGTACCAGTGTCACCAGAGAACTGCCATCTGATGTGAGGTATAATACCATCTGGGAGTTCTCGGCGAGTCCGTCCAGTGTACCCAGTCTCCACTGAGCACCCGTATATCATCTCTGATGTCAAACACCAATGGATATGGGATCATCCATCGCCCATCTGTATGGGTCGAGAAGGTATACGCTAGTCTACTCTGGTATATCGATGCCCCGTCTCGATGCACCCACGACTAGGGACCTTAAAGGATGTACTTATGGACTACCATGTCCCCACTAGTATGATCTGCATCATAGTCCAGGTAGTCAAGTACACATCCTGAGGGCTTTACCAACATGTAACTGAGAGACAATCAGTGTACACGTTAAGATAAAGAGCAACCAGATAGCATACTATCATGTCGAGCAAGAAAGTCCTCCCTATATATATGTCCAAGCATCCACTACAATATACATCCTATGTATAGCAATGGCCTCTAGGGCATACATATAACTAACACTATGCGTTTCTGCCAAGTGTCGCCCGCGACGATCACTCTTCCGGATTTTTGCGCGTCGAGGGAGATCGAGTGACGCCTCGCAAAACCGAGCAGCTTCCATGCTCGGTCAATTCATGGCTGGTAGTTTACCACCCACCAACGCCAAGGATCAAATCCCTCCTCAAGAGGCCACCGAGCAGCTTCCATGCTCGGTCAATCCATGGCTGGTAGTTTACTACCCACCGACGCCAAGGATCAAAGCCCTCCTCAAGAGGCCGCCGAGCAGCTTCCCTACTCGGTCAATCCATGGCTGGTAGTTTACTACCCACCGACGCCAAAGATCAAAGCCCTCCTCAAGAGGCCGCCAAACAGCTTCCCTACTCAGTCAATCCATGGCTAGTAGTTTACTACCCACCGACGCCAAGGATCAAAGCCCTCCTCAGGAGGCGCCGAGCAGCTTCCTTGCTCGGTCAATCCATGGCTGGTAGTTTACTACCCACCGACGCCAAGGATCAAAACCCTCCTCAAGAGTCCACCGAGCAGCTTCACTGTTCGGTCAATACATGGCTGGTAGTTTACTACCCACCGACGCGAAGGATCCAAAGCCCTCCTCAAGAGACCACCGAGCAGCTTCCCTGCTCGATCCATCCTTGGCTGGTGGTTTACTACCCGCCGACGCCAAGGATCAGAAGCCCTCAACCTCGGCAAATGCCGACTAATCCGGACTAGGCTCTTGTCTAACTCATTCCAAGAGAAGTGGTCACCGGTCTGACTCAAAAGAATGGGCAAATCTATGCCTTTCTAATCGAAGGAGCCAATCGACGTACCTTAAGTGAGCAATCGCCACCTCAACTCCGGGGCCATAAGGACACCAACCTTACACCGGCCTTTGCACACTTAAGACAGATAATTGGACTTCACTCGACGCGTGATCGCCAGCTAAAGGACCGGTCGTCGACCTAGCATATGGCTCGTCAGGCGAGGAAAACGCTAACAGGCTCACATAAATGAAAACATTGCCATACAAAAATTTATAAAATGGCTTTATTCACAACTTAGGAGTCTTTACAAAGGTATTATAGGCTCCTCATCCTTTCAAAATTGCCGGAAGGCTTACAAAATTCCCAAAAAAAAAAGAGAGAAGGCGGAAAGGCTCAAGCCTCGGGACCGGGGAGGACCTCGATATGCTCTACACCAGCATCGGTAGACGGGGTGGCGGCCTTAGGGTCGGCGCCCTCAACAAGAGCTTCAACACTGGGAGCCGAGGTGATAGCCTTATCCTCAACGCTCCCACCAGGAGCCTTCCTCCCGACGGCACTTCCAGCGGCGTCCCTGTTCCCTCATGGAAACTGAATTAAAAAATATACATAAAAAAGCAACAGGAAAAGCCCCTAAATGGAGCATCATGTGCCCACATATGATAGGCGCTGCGCTTGACAAAGCAAGGCTAAAACTGAAGCTAAAACTGAGCCTCACGTGCAGACACGTGACAGTTATATACAAAGTATATAAGCGCCTGCTTACAAAACAATTGGCCAGAAGAAGTCACGTGGTAGCACGTGACGTTTTTTGATATGTATAATTCTGTGAAGGGTCACGTGCTATACGTGATGAGCTCCTGTGCTTTCTAAACCGATAGAATTATGTTCTAAGATAAAATGGGTCAAAACCCCATTTGGAAAACATTTCCCTAGATCTTTCTAATCAAGAAAGATTGCGCTCTACAAAGCAAAGCGCCGTTGGATCAAAAATCTAATGGTGATTAAAAATTACTAATTTACAGAAGAAGATTCTGTGTAGGGAAATATTTTCCTAATCTTGTGAGAAATATCTTCTGTAAAACAGAAGTCCTTGAATTAAAAATCCAACGGTGAATAAAATTCACCGATTGATCTAAAAGATCATTTTGGTTGATTATAAAATCAATCAAAATCTCTTAATAAGAGTTTGGCCGAACAAACCGATTCTTTTCTTTCTCCTATAAATAGGAGCCCCAAAAGAGAGAAAAACACATACACACACACATACAGAGAGAGAGAGAGATAAGAAACACAGAAGAAAAAAGGAAAAAAGTTTTCGAGTTCTTAAAAGACAGAAAAAGAGAGAAAACAGAAAGAAAAACCCGAGGTAGGAGAAGGAATAAAACACAGAGAATATCTCATCTCTTTTTCACCTCCATAAAAGTTTAACTCTTCTAAAAAGAACTTAGTTCTTCCTCTTGTTAAGATCTGCAGAAACAGATCTCCCCACAAGTTGAGAATTTAATTCTCATCGGGGAGATTTTGCCATGCAGATCCAAAACCTAGAGGGAGATCTAAGTTCAGAGAATTTAATTCTCCCATAAAAGTATATAGGAATTTAATTCCTAGGAATTTAATTCCACTGATGAGACAAGGGTTTAACCCTTCATATGAGAACTTAGTTCTCCCTTATGGTAAAAGATCTGCAGAAGCAGATCTCCTAACAAGTTGAGAATTTAATTCTCATCGGGGAGATTCAGTCATACAGATCCCAAACCTAAGAGAAAAACTAAGTCTTAAGAATCCAATTCTCATAAAACAATGGGCTTAAAAGTCTCAAAACTTAGGATCTCCATACAAGTAAAAGAATTGGCATCCAACATGATAATAGCCGATCACGTGCTCCCACATGAGCGCCTTTGATGGACAAAAAATAATAATCGAGATTGGCTCACGTGATCACACGTGACCCCATAGTAATGCTTGGCACTTACAAAGTAAGAAAGAGAATAAGTCGGAGGCAGTTCCTACTTTTGGGACGCCTCACGTGATCTCACGTGACCCAGCAGCGCTTAGCGCTCAGAGAAGAATAAAAGAATAAGCCCAAAGAGGCAGTGCTTCAAATTCTTAAAGTTCAGCTCTGTTTCATGCGCCTCACGTGACCCCATGTGAGCGCCTCAGAATTTTAGTGTTTAAGACTATTTCAAACACCTCATGAGCGCTGAATAAATATGTTAGTGTTGAACATTATGAAAGGCTAACATTAGCCAAATGCAGACCAAATTTTTCAAGGACCATCAATTGAGCCCTTCATGCTCAGGGTCTCCAAAACCGATCTCAGTTCCAAAGACAGCTAATAAGCTCCCAACATATGACATCTAAACTGATGTTCATCCCATTTCCCCAAATCGGGACATTGGTTCAAAGGTACATCTCTTCATACCTCTGATACATGTCATTGTAATCCTTCAACGTCTTCAGAGAGATGAAGGGTCCCAATAATCGACAAATTTTGGCTCATCCCCAAACTGGTTAAGCCAGAACCTCACAGACTATAACGTCTTTAAACTATATAGACTATGATGTCTTTAAACTTTATGGACTATGAGGTCCTTATACTTATGGACTATGATGTCCTTAAACTTTATGGACTGTGAGGTCCTTAAACTCATAGACTATGACGTCTTTAAACTTTACAGACTATGATGGCTTTAAACTGCCATAGACTATGATGTCCTTAAACTATGGACCGCTGATTTTATCTCAAAAACTATCTAGTAACCGCAATCAAGAACGGCGTCGCATGTAGCTAGCCGATGAGTACGGGTCGGTCCACAGGGATGTTGTGAATTTCCTAGTCGCGCTAACGAGTTAATTCCGAAGGGTGTTCGGATTGATTATTAAATCTAAAAACCTAATTATTCTATACTATGATTATCTAGATCTAGTCTTGCTAGGGTTAGGTTTAGGGATGGTTTGGAAATGCAAGTAAATCTCAACGCTTTCTATACCCAATTTAGGATCTAAGAGGAGTTATGGTAATTATCAATAAAGGGGATTAGATCCATTCGGGAAGGTGTTCCTTCCTCTAGGTTCTTGTCCTTCCTTTAGAGATTCTTACCCTAACCTCCATGGAAAACTCGCGCAACCGGGCTTTTACACTACGGTATCACCGCTACCTCGAGAGATAGGGTGCCGTAGGGCGCGGTGTGTGCGTGTATGCATGGAGTCCTATTGAGAATATATTATGGGCAAGAAAGGGATGAGAGATCTCATCTCTCAAAAGTCTTCCCCAAAGCTAACTCTAAACAATTATCTACGGCAATGAATTAAATCTATCTAGGGAAAAGAATTAAAATCTAAACTAGAGCAATTAAATAAAACTACTTACAGAAGGCTCTCTCCAAACATAAACACAGGTTTGTCAGATCTGAATTCATGAATTGAAAAGAGGCACCGATGCTCTCCATAAAGAATTCTGAAATTTATTATTAAAAAGAGGCATGAAAAGAATATAAGCTTTAGAGTTCCTATTTATAGAGAATAGGAAACCCTATGTTACATTTTGATCCGCATGTCGAAATTTACAAATTTGCCCTTAGGTTAAGTATTCAGCTCCGCCCAATATTTTGGTAAAGAATTATCGAAGCCTGGGCACCATATGGCCGCGGAACCGCGGCATGAGTGGGCTTTGGGCCGCGGTTCCGCGGCCCATTGGAGGCTTCATTTCCTCAGTTTTTCTGTGCTTCTTGTGGGCTTTCTGGGCTTTGTTATTCTTTGGTTCTTTTCTCAATTGGGCTTCCAAGTTGGTTCCAGATCTCCAGTGAACAATTTGCAATGGATTTTTAACCATTTGCCTTGTAATCTTGGACCTTGCATTGCCTTGTATTTTGTGAATTTTATCTTTGATGTAGGCTTGATCAAGAGTCTTCTGTTTGTTGGTCAAAGTCCACTTTTGTATCGTCTTTTCATCGTTTTCACTGTTTTAGATCCACGAACCTGTAACCTGTAACATGTAGCAGACATGCGTCAAAAGCACCTGTTTATTTATAAAAAGAATAAGAATGGGGAATATAATAATGCAATATTATGGTGTGAACAAATACCCCCAAACTTATCTTTTGCTCATCCTCGAGCAAACTTATTTCTTATTCTAAAAACCTAACCGCACTTTTGCAGGGAAACGCGATTGCACTGAGCTCGTGCAACAAGCCGTTAAACCTCTAGGTGTCCCTAGTAGGAGGAGTGTTGTCTCCTGAGGGTTTTCAGCGGATACTACCCACAAAATCCTATCAATTTGGCTTTTTCGACTTTAATTCTCCAATTAGGTTTTCTAACAAGGAATTCTATTATCGTCGACTTGTAAATTATCCACCCATATTTTTCACACTTCCTCATCATTTAACTTAAGATTATATATGTTCTATAGACTTACTTAGCTTTCGGCATTTCTTAAGTTTTCCTTCTAGGGTTCCATCTCCACTTAAGAATTTTTATCAACTCTATTAAAGATACAAGTTCTATTCTTCATTCCTTTCTTTCATCTAAACTCCAATCACATACCCCTACGTGTGTGTATAAATCACCCCTACATTTGGAAATTCAAATCAAGCAATAATACCCTTGTCCGTTGTCCAAAGTACTTATTAGTAGATGAATTTTTAATTGAATTTTGCTTACACATCCTTCATGCGACCGTTAATACTTCTTGAAGCACCAACAACCGATTACAAGATGTGTTTTCACATTAAAGCGTAATTCCTAGTTTTGCAACACCCAAGGCTTTTTAGCAGTGACTCCCAAACCAGTTGGTCTAAGGCACTAGGTGATGAAGCACCTCGCTAAATATTTTTCTATTTTTGCAGCCTTAAGTAATTACAAAAACCAGTGTTCATTTTTTTTCCCTTTATTCACACTTTTATTTTTTTTATTTTCTTCGTACTAAGGACTTTAGACAGGAGCATTTCAAAGTCTCTTCTACTATTCCAAGTTTCAAGGTGCGTGATTGTGCAAATTGTAGGGTATACATTTACAGAATCTAAACTTAAGCTAGGAATTATTTTTCAAACTTATATTCTAATAAAAACATCAATACTTTTCCTTTGTTTCGACTTAGCCCAAGAAGTGAACTCAAAATTTGCCTATTTCTAAATAAACTATAAAGACATATACTCTCTACTGTTAAACTTTAAGGAAGGTTATTTTTAGGGTTTTTAATTTACTAAGTCTAAAATCTAGTTGTTTCTAGCCAGTTAACCTATTTGTCAAACTCAAGTCAAAATACGGCCAAAATTGAATACATTAATTTTTATAATTTTTGAGATTTTTCAATTTTTATGGGTTTTAAAATAAGTATGCAAATGAAAAAATATGTACAAATGAATGCGAAGGAAGAAGACGTACCGAGCATACCCCCAAACTTAAACTTGACAGTGTCCTCACTGTCATGCTACACCAAGAGGGTCAAAATGTCAGCACACCCATGTTTATTTATTTATAATTTTTTTTTATTTTATTGTTTTGAATTTTTTTTAAATTTTTTTTTATAGAAAAAGAAAACAAAAAATATATATACATATATACAACAAGGTTCCCCCCAAACTTAAGCTTGGCCTTACACAAGCCAAAAGTTAGCACCAACCATTCAAAAATCTTATCGTGGTACTGATCTAGTTGGTGAAAGAATGGGGTAGAAAGAAAAAAAATGAGAAACACACGAGATCGTGTGGGAAGAAAGGTAGAATATGGTCTCGGTGGAGGAGAAGAATGGCGGAAAGAAGAAAAAAGTGGAGTATGATCTTGAGGGTAAAAATCGAATGAATAAATTAGCGCAATTTATGATGACCGATGTGCTAAAAGCGATTGCGCTAACCTATCAACCCGTCGAGAAATGGGGTCAAATCCTTTAAGATTCGCAAGAAAACATGGGTACGCCGAACTTGGTATCGGAGATGAAAGCGTAACGGTATCTTGTACGGTCGGAACAATAGGAAGGACGAAAGGGAGGGAATTATGGATAGTCTTATTCTCACCGTAGTAAACTGTCTCGAACTTGAACGATTCCATTAATGGTTCGAAACTACTATAAGCAACCGAGTTTGATGGTTCAACTAACTCATCTGAAAATGTAAAGGACTCAAACTCGGGCGGTGAGTCATCAATATCGTCCGAAAAAATGAAACACTCGTAGGTGTTATCGTCTGTGAGAACTGTGTCAGATTCAAAGGAAAAATTTTCAAGCTCACAGTCTTCAAGCGTGATCTTGTGCGTGGTCGGAACGATGGAAAGGAGGGAGGGTGATATAACAGTTAAAGACTCAAGAGGATGAATTGGAAAATCCGACATATCAAACAAAAATGGTTCAACCTCAATATTATCCTCAATACTCTCCTCAATACTATCCTTATAATTCTCCTCAATATTTATCTCATCCATGCCATTATCATCAAAATCAAGACGCATATGAAGTTCGGGAGAAACATCTAATGACTCGGGATGATGACTTGGACATAAAAGTTCAATCAAATCGACAGGTTCATCATCCGAAATATTCCCAGCGTCTATATCCTCAATCAAGTGAAAATCAATTTTTTCTGACGCCTCATAAAAAGCATGGATATTTATCGATTTAGGTTCTAGCGTGGAGGTGTAAAGATCGAAAGGATTAAGTGTGGTTTCACTCGAAAGGGGTTCTTCACAATTTGGCAAATCAAGCACTACAAAATCACACAACTCGTTTTTATTTTCAACTTGTGAGTTAGTTAGGACAATCGATGGAAAACCGGAGTTGTGGGCTTCAATTGGGTAAGGGCAGGTTTGATTTGGAAATCCTCTCACATTCTCACTCTGTCCAACCGCCTCCTTATACATTGAAAATTTTTGAGCTAGCGGAAAACTAGCTACCGGTTCACTAGGTTGCATAAGGGCGGCCATGGACGCTTCCACATTCCTAACCATTTTGTTTGTTGCAGCAATATAAGCTTCCAACGACTCTTCCAAACTAGACTTTGGTGGTAAGGGGGTTTCGGTAAAAGATTCGAAATTGTTTGGATATGTGAAACTCCTAAAAGGCTGTGTAGAAACAGTGTCTAGTGAAGGTGGGAAAGTCGGATAGGACTGGTAGGAAGTGGGTGATTGGACAGGGGTAGGGTCAACATATGGATAACAAGGTGAATAGTCGTGCGGATCCTTAGAACTAGATGAGTGGAGAGGGGTGAAAGATCGGCTGCGAGATTGAGCAATATGCTCAGCAATGGACATCGGCTTAGGAGTGACAAAAGGACTTGAAAAAGTGGTATCAACATATGGAGGTGGTAAAGGTTGACTTGGTTGACACAAAGTGGGTTGCAAAGTCAAACTGTTTCTTCTAGATACTTCTATTTGATCTTTCAAAGATATTTTAGGCAAGGAAGGATCGTCTTTAAATTGACCGAACAAATTGACGTACGATGCAAAATTAGGTTCGGGATACCAAAGTTCGGCAAGTGATTTATTATATAGGGTACCCATGTTAGAAGAAAGGGGAAAAGAAAGAATATTTGTTGTGGTGCAAGGATTTATTTGCAGTAAAAGTTGGCAAGTTTTCTAATAAAAATTTTCTTTTTCCTTTTTATCTTTATTCGGAAAAAATTGTTGCAAAAAAATATTCGAGAAAAGATATGCAACAAAAAATTTACTTGCAATCTATTTCTAATTTAAACGAGGGCCCACAAATCCTCCACAAGACTTGTTATTTGGAAGGGAAAAGATTTTTAAAGCGCACCAAATCCTGCAGGGATTTTTCAGAAAATTTATATCAAGATGTACAGAAAAGAAACAGAGGGACTTACAGAAAAATTTTCACCAGATAATGCCACGACACTGCCGCGTTTCGGCGGTTTGAGTGGGGTACCACCGCGTTTCCGCGGTCTTCTTGACGGGTCGGATCCCCAGAAAAATGTTCACTGTTTCCCCAATCAGAGCAAAACTCTGTTGAAATTCAAAATTCAAATTTTAAAGTAACGCTTCAAATTTAGGACGCAACGCGCCACGTGTCAGGCGCTGATATGTCAGCGCAGCGCCCAAGAAGGCGCGCCCAATCAGAGCAAAGCTCTATTTAAGGTAAAATTAAAGGAAGCAACGCTTCAGTTGCGTAAGCACTGCGCTGCGTGACACGTGTCAGCGCAGATGTGTTAGCGCAGTTGCGCTGCGCTTTGCGCTGCGCGACACGTGTCAGCGCAGCTGCGCTAGCGCGGTTGCACTGCGCGACACGTGTCACGCGCTGGGGCATTTGTGCCAAACAGAATTAAGATTTTAAAGAAATCTTTCTGTTCTTGTTAAAACAAGAAGATTTTCTTCTGTAAAACAGAAGCCCTTGGATCAAAGATCCAACGGTGGGGAAAATTCCCCAAATCACTCAGAGAAAGATCCCGTTAACAAATTCAACAAACTTATGGGCACTATATAAAGACCCCTAGACCTCAAATCAAAAGGAAAAACATTCTGTGAGAAATCAAAAATTTCAAGCAGAGAAAACTCTGAAGAAATTCCAAGAAAAAAAAAAGAAATGTAAAAGACCTTTTAGATAGAAGAATTTCTTCTGATAGATCATTGATCTAAAAACAAGATCAATGATTTTTAATAAAAAACAAAATAAAAACAGTGCTTTGCACTTTTTATGAACCTCTGGTTCCTGAAATAAGAAAAAGCTTGTTTTTCTTTAATCTAAATTAGATCAAGAAATCAAATAGTGCTTTGCACTTCCTTTAATGAACCATTGGTTCTTGAATATAAAAGATTCTCAAATTAATAGTGCTCTGCACTTGAAAATCTGCACTGTTGCGCTCTTGGGTTGGCGCAAGCCACCAGAGAGCGCCACGTGTCAGTATCTGAACCATTTGCGCTATGCGCTTTTGAAATAGAGTTTTTCACTCTGAAATTGACGCAACTCACCAGAGCGCGCCACGTGTCAGCAGCGCAAGCGTAGCGCACTAGTGCAGCGCACTGTGCTGCATGACACGTGTCATCATCACAAGCGCTTGCGCTCTTTGATTGGCGCAAAGCGCCTGAAAAATGCAATGCATTTCTTTTGTTAAAGGGCCAAGCCCAAGTCAAAAAGACCTAGCAGGCCAGAATAAATTGCAAAGCAATAAAAAGGGCAGAGCCCAAGTAAAATTGATGCTGCGCATCATTTATAAATGGGCAGAGCCCAAAACAAATTGATGCTCTGCATCCTTTATAGGTAGAGCCCAAATAAAAATAAAAAGAAATGCAATGCAAAAGCAAATAAAATGTTGAACATTTTCAATTGGACTTAGCCCAATCGTGGCCGTAAGTCCTCAAATTAAATTGACTGAGCAAAATTGCTCTCTTAAAATCAATTTATCTCCGGTTCAAGGGTACATCTCCGAACTCCTCTGACACCTATCGTTGTAATCCTTCAACGACGTCAGAGAGGTGACGGGTCCCGACGACCACATATGAATATGGACTGCGGGTTTCTTAAACTCGTGGACCGAAACGTCCCTTAAACTAATATTGGACCGAAACGTCCCTTAAACTAATGTCGGACCGAAACGTCCTTAAAGTAATATTGGACCGAAACGTGCCAAGTTGATTCGAGGCAGATTCGGGGCAGATGCTATATGGTTTTATCCGTCTACCTCTCCGAAGATGCCAAGTTGATTTATGGCACCGTGTATCGGAGGTTTGGACGGATGCGGCCGATGTAGCAGACTTCGTCAGATTCCCCCTCGCTTGAGGGGTTTTTGATTGTGGGGACGCTCTTCCCTGCAAGCGCAAGCCCCTGCAGTTAATTATGCTACCGCATCGCGGTAACAACTTTCTCCTTCTCCAGAATTTCACTTCGTGTCGTGGGTGTTTGTTTTGTTTGTGGTTGCCCGTGGATTGTATACGGAGACCGAGTAATGCCGTCGCCCGTAGGACGTAGATTAATCCAAATTCGTATTTACTTAGATTTGGATTTGGTGTTTTTAGTTTAAGGATACGTTAGCCGCATTTGAGACTAAGATCAACTTAAACGTTCGTTAAGGATACGTTAGTCTGATTTGAGACTAAGATCTACTTAACGGGATCGTCTAGATCCATTTCCAGTTTAAGGACATAGTGGTCCATTTAATATATGGTCGTCGAGACCCGTCACCTCTCTGACGACGTTGAAGGATTACAACGATAGATGTCAGAGGAGTTCAGAGATGTACACTTGAACCAAAGTTGATTTGGAGTTTTATAGTCCATTTGAATGTTTAAGGATAAGTTAGCCGTGTTTGGGACTAAGATCAACTTAAACGGGATCGTTTAGATCCGGCAAAAGAGCATTTAGGGGGCTCTATTGTTCCAGTTTAGGGACGTGGTGGTCCATGTTTCAGTTTAGGGACATGGTGGTCCATCGCCGGTTTAGGGACGTGGTGGTCCAATATTAGTTTAAGGACGTTTCGGTCCCATATTAGTTTAAGGACGTTTCGGTCCGATATTAGTTTAAGAGACGTTTCGGTCCGATATTAGTTTAAGGGTCGTTTCGGTCCACGAGTTTAAGGACCCCGCAGTCCATATTCATATATGGTCGTCGGGACCCGTCACCTCTCTGACGTCGTTGAAGGATTACAACGATAGGTGTCAGAGGAGTTCGGAGATGTACCCTTGAACCGGAGATAAATTGATTTTAGGAGAGCAATTTTGCTCAGTCAATTTAATTTGAGGACTTACGGGCACGATTGGGCTAAGTCCAATTGAAAATGTTCAACATTTTATTTGCTTTTGTATTGCATTTCTTTTTATTTTTATTTGGGCTCTACCCATAAAGGATGCAAAGCATCAATTTGTTTTGGGCTCTGCCCATTTATAAATGATGCGCAGCATCAATTTTACTTGGGCTCTGCCCTTTTTATTGCTTTGCAATTTATTCTGGCCTGCTAGGTCTTTTTGACTTGGGCCTGGCCCTTTAACAAAAGAAATGCATTGCATTTTTCAGGCGTTTTGCGCCAATCAAAGAGCGCAAGCGCTTGTGATGATGACACGTGTCATGCAGCACAGTGCGCTGTGCTAGTGCGCTACGCTTACGCTGCTGATACGTGGCGCGCTCTGGTGAGTTGCGCCAATTTCAGAGAGCAAACATCTATTTCAAAAGCGCATAGCGCAAATGGTTCAGATACTGACACGTGGCGCTCTCTGGTGGCTTGCGCCAACCCAAGAGCACAACAGTGCAGATTTTCAAGTGCAGAGCACTATTAATTTGAGAATCTTTTAGATTCAAGAACCAATGGTTCATTAAAGGAAGTGCAAAACACTATTTGATTTCTTGATCTAATTTAGATTAAAGAAAAACAAGCTTTTTCTTATTTCAGGAACCAGAGGTTCATAAAAATTGCAAAGCACTGTTTTTATTTTGTTTTTTATTAAAGATCATTGATCTTGTTTTTAGATCAATGATCTATCAGAAGAAATTCTTCTATCTAAAATGTCTTTTACCTTTCTTTTTTTTTCTTGGAATTTCTTCAGAGTTTTCTCTGCTTGAAATTTTTGATTTCTCATAGAATGTTTTTCCTTTTGATTTGAGGTCTAGGGGTCTTTATATAGTGCCCATAAGTTTTTTGAATTTGTTAACGGGATCTTTCTCTGAGTGATTTGGGGAATTTTCCCCACCGTTGGATCTTTGATCCAAGGGCTTCTGTTTTACAGAAGAAAATCTTCTTATTTTAACAAGAACAGAAAAATTTCTTTAAAATCTTAATTCTGTTTGGCGCAAATGCCCCAGCGCGTGACGCGTGTCACGCAGCGCACAGCGCAGCGCAACTGCGCTAGCGCATCTGCGCCGCTGACACATGTCGCTCAGCGCATCTGCGCTGACACGTGTCGCGCAGCGCAACTGCGCGAGCGCATCTGCGCTGACACGTGTCGCGCAGCGTAAAACGCAGCGCAACTGCGCTAGCGCATCTGCGCTGACACGTGTCACGCAGCGCAGTACTTGCGCAACTGAAGCGTTGCTTCCTTTAATTTTGCCTTAAATAGAGCTTTGCTCTGATTGGGCGCGCCTTCTTGGGCGCAGCGCTGACGTATCAGCGTCTGACACGTGGCGCGTTGCGCCCGAGATTTGAAGCGTTACTTTAAAATTTGAATTTTGAATTTCAACAGAGCTTTGCTTTGATTGGGGAAACAAATGCCCCCCCCACCGTTGCGCTCACGTGGCGCGCACGTGAGTGCAGCGGTGGCAAGCTCTTGACCGTTGGATCAAGGGGCGAGCTGAAGGGGCGCAAGCGCCTTATAAATAGGACTTATGGCCCTCTAGAAATCTTCACCATTTCAAGATTTTTGATTTTCTATAGAGCTTTGCTCTTGCTTAAAAACTTCAGAGCTTTGCTCATTTCCAAAGTTAGAAACTTTAGGTAAAAATTAATTTAAATCAAATTAATTTAAATTAATCTTAACCAAAGAGCTTTGCTCTCACAGATCTTTTGATCTAAAGAGATCCCCATTGAGGTTTCATAAATAGAGCTTTGCTCTCAAAAACTTATAGATCTGCAGAGATCTTGTTCATGGGTTCTAACCCATGGACAGAGCTTTGCTCTTGAATCAACTGTAAATCTTTCAGATTTGAAAAATGAAGAATTTTTCATAAGTTTTTCATGGATTTTTCAAGATTCCAAAATTTTTATTTCTTTTAAGTTAAATTTTTTTTCTGATGGACCTTTCCATTATTACCATAGAGCTATGCTCTTTTAAGGAATTTTATTCCTTTGAGACCAGAATTTGACAAGTGTCAATCTGTGACAGTGCTTTGCTCTGAAAGTGGAGATTTTCTCCTTGCCTCTAGGGATTCCCCACTGATGAGAATATTCTCTTAAGGATCTTTTCTTTAACTGACAGTCTTACCCGATGATGAGGCTGTCTTATTAAATAAGGCATTTTCATCCAGATTTTGTGGGTCCCCATTTGGTCCCCTACCCACTGCACTGCAGTGTAGCGTGATTAATTTTAATTTAATCAATTTTTAAATTCAATTAATTAAAAAATTTTAAACGCCAAGCGTTGGAATTGTAGCACTGATGGCTATTTTGTTCTTTTGCAGCGATCATGTCTCTCGACACCTCGTTCCCGTTTATTCGTTCAGAGGAGGGATTTCCCGAAGCGCCCTTGGACCGTGACGTCTTGGCTATGATTAAGGACCACGACCCGGAATATAAGAGTCTCCACCTTTGGTGGTCATGGTATAACCAGATTATCATGGATCGACGGAGCTTCACGTGCGCCGTACCGTCAGAACCCATCACGGCGATTCATTACGCCACCCCACCCTCGGTGCAGTATGCCGTGGAGATGGTTGATTGGATCTCGAAGGGCTTTCTTCATCCCGCCATAGATGCGAGTCCGGTCCAGCGTCCTATGGTTTTGGATATCCTAGGACGCCGTATTTGTCAGGGCGAGGCGCGACCTTGGGGGCAATCATATAACATTGGTCTGATCCCCCGCCACCCGATCGGTTATCTGCCGTGGGCCCGGTACATCCTGTCGACGAAGAAGTCGCAGTTGATAAGGTTAGGATTGTACACCGCGGTGTACGTCTCTCTGTTCCAATATCCCACGCTCCCCACCTGGTGGTTCAAGGCCTTCCTGGAGCAGTGGAACATTCCTACCCACACTTTCCTCGCCATGGATCGGGAAGTGTCAATCTCTCTGGAAGAGTTTACGGAGGTATCTGGTTTACCGGTTATAGGGGAACACTATGAGGAGTTGCTCCCGACAGACGAGTACGTCTTCGGTGCTAAGCCGGTGGTAAGGGGGCTCATGCCGGAGAATGCTGTTCAACACCAATTTCCAAGCTTGATTAAAGTGTTGAACATCTATGAGTCCCTTTTCATCAAACATGGGAGTCGAGGAGTTAACTTTGAGGATTTCATCGCTCGGTTTCTTCACCCAAGCGTTCTCTTATCAGAAGCTGCCAAGTTCGCTACCCTAGATGACCCTTTCGGCCTAGGTGTGGACAACCTGCCGGAGAAGGAGATAGACCAAAAGGGTTTTTTCCTTCCAGACTTTCCGACTATGTCTTTTACAGAAATTGCGGCCCCCGGGATAGACGAGGAGGCATTTTTCTTAGGATTTCTTGGGTTGTGGCTGAGTTGGTATGCGATCCCAATGCACTCTTACCGTATGTGGCCCTCTGTCTTTTACCCAGCCCACCGGATGACCATCGGGGTAAAAGTGGCTGTTGAGATCGCCGGCTTAGCACACTTATATCATGTCCTCAGTCGAGCAGCGGATGCCAATGAGCCTGGGGTACTGCACGTGGTCTTCCCGATGCACTACTTCATATCGTGGCTCGAACTACACACGGCGGGTGTCTTCGGCATGCATAAAAGGCCCTCGTTCTTCGACAAGTGTGGTTTTCCTCGCATTATACAGCTGATCGGCGCATCAATTGTAACCCCATCACCACGGAACGCCAGGGGTTTACTCCTTCGCCCTCACACCGTTGGAGTAGGGATGTCCTTTGTTGACAAGGTATTGACCATTGGAAAGGCGTCCACCGCTGCGGTGCGACCATTACAAGACTTCTTTAAAGATGGAGCTTCAGTTTTGACGGCCCGGGAGACCCTCCACTTGTATTCTATTAGACCGGGCTTCCTAGTCTTCAGGCAGAACGGTGCGGCAATTTTCATGAGATATAACCCGCATCGTTTCGCCCAACAACTGGGCTATGATCAAGGGGTACTCTTGGAAGCTTTCCTACTGGAACCTGCTGCCAATGAAGAAGGGATGGAGAACGCGTTGCATCACTTATGCGCCTGAACACGGGTTCTCATTTTTTTATCAGTGCGCCGGCCTGCGCCCCACGACTCCTCAACGTATATAAAGAATGGTATAATCATGCGACGGGAGCCGTTATAAAGGAGGAAAGGCGATTGCTGGTCGACCGCAAGGGTGAGCCTCTAGGTACCGACCGTAACGCTCCCTTAGTGCCAAGGACCCCGGTGGTCCCCCCTCTAAAAGATGCCAGGGCCGGACCATCGCGTGCGCAAAGTCCTCCGCACGGATTGCCGCTCCCTGATATTACAGATGCACCTCCAGCGCCCTGTGCTCCAGTGGAGACAGTGGTTGTAGCCTCGCCGGAGTCTGGGGTGGGTGCAGACATCGGGACCCGCCGTCCCAAAGTGGCTGCTAAGCGTAAATTGATCCCACGTGCACCTAGGGTCGGAGGGCAGACGAAAAAGAAGTCGCTCTTCGCTGCAGATGTCGCGTTCGGTTAGGAACCCCACGCTCCCTATGCCGAGGGCCTGAGCGAATATGGGACTAACGAGGGATTAGTCATGCCGCCGCCGGATGATACAGACTTGGAGGCCGCTCTCGAAACCTCAGCATGGTTGGCAAAGCGTGACGCGTGGCTAACTGAGCTTGCGCAATCAGGTAACTACTAGTCACATTTTCTTTATTGTATCATATCCTCCTCATTGCCTTTGACTAACGTTTTTCTTTCTTTTCTTCCAACAGGCATTACTGATGAAGAAGCCATTGCCGCTTCTCTCGAGACTTTCCAAGAGGAGGAACGTCTCAGAGCGTCTTTAGGCCTTAGTAAGTTTCAATTCATCAAGCTTTCATTTTCTTTGTGTTATGGTCAATTTAACCTCTCCCTTTTTATGGCAGAAACCTCAATGCCGTTCCCGCCAAGTGACGCAACTGCTCTGCCAGCTGCCGATGTTCCTGCTTCCTCGGGGCTACCGCGGGAGGTCCTTCTTGAAGAGCCAATGAGAGATGCCTTAAAGGCTCTGGAGGCATCTCTGAACGAGGACGACGACGCTTTGAAGGAAGCGTCGAAGAGATCCATCGCGACAGCTCGGGAGGAGAGGAAACGGTCTAGGCGCGAAGCGAAGGCACGCCGGGCTGCTTTGGCCACGGGAGCGGGCCCCAGCACCGTCCCTCGTGCTGATACTCCCTCCTAAAAGTCCCCTGTCGCCCTATCCACTGCTTGCAGACAAGTGGCGCACGCAGTTCGGAGCGCAAATGATAAATCCACTTCAGGTAATATTTCTCTCAGAATTTTGTTGTAAGAATTATAATGCCATCGGTTCTTATATATTTTATCTTGCAGGGCCAAGTCCGACCGAGGGGGAGGCGAAGACCGTTGAACCCAAGGAAACAGAGGAGGCGGCACCTGCCGAACCCGAGCCGACGATGGGCAACGTCGCTGAGGCTTCGGAGCCTGAGATGGAGGTTGAGGGGTCTGCAGCCGAGAAGGTCATTGATGCCGAGCCTGAAGTGGCGGCAGATGAAATGATCGTCATAACCGAGCCCAGGGTAGTGGCGGACGAGGCGCTTGAGGCCGGCGACCTCGTGGTGACGGAGGGTGAGCCGATGGAGACCGCGGAGCCCGAAGAAGTAGCGGGTGAGATGGGTACGACTCTTGGGGAAGAGTTAGCCGCTCTCTCCTAAGAGTCCGGCAACGCTCCAATCATTGCCCTCCCCGCCTATGATTTTCCGCCGTCTCCTAGCCGCGTGAGCACAACGACGGTTCCCATCGAGTCGGGTGATGAGGCCACGGGCGGTGGCCTCATGTCGATGGAGGAGGGAGTCGCCTCCGTTTCAGCCGGCAGCTCATCAGGTAAATCCCAAGTTGCTGTCTTTCTTTACCTTACAATCCTTTACGAAAAATTCACCTTTTTCGTAACGCAGGTGCAGCCAGCGCCGATGCCCCACTGCTCGAGGGAGCGCCTTCAACGACTGCCTTGGCGGTGGTCACTTCTCAACCCTCTCTCATACCATCGAAGATGTTGGAAGGTATGGGTTTGCAATTTATTAATCTTATCTTTCAGACGTATAATTTCTGTACTAAAGTCATACTGTCATGTCTTTTCAGGAGTGCTCTTTGATCATCTATATCAAGTGTTGCTCCCACACTTTTCCTTCCCATCTGAACTCGCTTCTTCCTCCGGTAGCGCTGGTGAGTATGGTTTCCATTGATCTCCTTCCTTTTCATTGATGGAATTACTTCTAACCTTTTTCTTGTCTCAACTGCAGTGCTACAAATCGAAGGAGGGGATGAAAGATCGGTTGCGCCGCCGACCCTTCCGGCCTTGCCACCTGCCTCAGCTGGTACAGTGACTATCATATTGATAACTCCTCCTTTTTTATTTCCTGAACTGTTATCTGATCACATCTTGTTTCTTTTCAGTTGTCGTTCCGGTCTCGGCGCCCTTCGAGCCTCGCATCACAATGCCGGCAGGTCCTTACCTGAGACGTCCATCTTCGAAAGGCGCCGCGAACAGCTTGCGTATGTTGAGCGACTACATTGAGGAGCTCGACGTCAAGACCCCTACGCCTGCTGCGGATTTCGCTACGGCGGTTAACCCAATGCTGGTGATACTCGTGAATTTCCATGACGAGGGCATCATCGCATCTTGGGTTAACCATTGCAGGGAGATCGAGGCCCGCCTGCATCAGCTGGAGTCGATGCGTCCCGCTCCCGAGACCTTAGCCGCCAGTAATCAAAGAGCTGCATGGATTGAGCAGAGCGCTTCTTACTTTCGCCATCTTGAGCAAGAAGCCATTTCAAGGCGTAAGGAGCACGGTGAGACTTCGAGCAAATCTGCCCAACTGCATGCTCGGGTGGAGGCCAATGCTGCACGGCTGAAGGTTGTCTTTGAGGGCCTTCTGCAATGTCTTTCCGAAGGGTTATCATTGAGGCAACAACTTGACGTTGTCGAGCGGGGTGCACCCAGCCAGGAAGCAGCCCAGAAGGCGGCCGAGGAGCAACTTTCATCTTTTTTACAGCAGCGGGCCCAGGTGGAAGCAGAGGTGGCCGCGGTAGCCACTCAGGAGGAGGCGCTGAAGGAAGTGCGAGAGCGGCTTGCGGATTTGTTAAAGACACTTCCTCCTCAGTAGCTATCCCTCTTTGTATCGTTTGTACTTGTAAATAAAAAATGTATATATATATTTTTTATTCTTTAGCACAATGTATCCTGTACTCAATCAAGTTTATGAATAAAAGATACACATTTTTTGTAATGTCTTGTGCTGTTTCTTCGCTTTTTATTTTCTTATTATCAGCATGCTGTCACAATTAGCAGATAATAGAGTAAGCACCTTGATTTCTTCATGAGATAATGATGGCTTAGGCCGCAGGTTCAGATCTGCCGCCTAAGACTTTTCAACTCTATGAGCCGTGAGGGTCTCACAGAGACTTTTCTCCCTACGGATCGAGAGGATCTCGTAGGTGGGTTTTCTCCTTAGGAATCGTGAGGATTCCTAAGTGTGTTTTCTCTTGTAAGTCGTAAAGATCCTATAAGAGAATTTATCCCTCTTACGAGTCGAGAGGACCCGTAAGCGATTGTTTCCCTCCTTATCGAAACTCGACTTTGGAGAGTGAGACCCGTGAATAGTATGCAAGAGACCGTTTTAGATTGACTTGCAGGGTCCCATTATTCAGGAAGCAAGTTTTTTAGTCCCTGCTGCCTGAGGCTTCATCTTGCAAGTTGAGACGAATCAGGAATTTTCCCGCGGAGACACTGGTTTCTCTGCGAGCCGACGCGAATCAGGAGGCTCTCATCAAGGATTGTTTGTTTCCCTGAGTTGAGGTATTTGCCAGGGATTATTTGTTTCCCTGGTGTTGAAACGAATCGAGAATTTCCCACGGAGGCACTGGTTGCTCTGCGAGTCGATGCGAATCAGGAGGCTCTCGTCAAGGATGTTTGTTTCCCTGAGTTGAGGTATTTGCCAAGGATTATTTGTTTCCTTGGGGTTGAAACGGATCGAGAATTTCCCACGGAGACACTGGTTTCTCTGCGAGTCGATGCGAATCAGGAGGCTCTCGTCAAGGATTGTTTGTTTCCCTGAGTTGAGGTGTTTTCTAAGGATTATTTGTTTCCCTAGTGCCAAGGATTATTTGTTTTCCTGGTGTTGAAACGAGTCGAGAATTTCCCACGGAGACACTGGTTGCTCTGCGAGTCGACGCGGATCAGGAGGCTCTCGTCAAGGATTGTTTGTTTCCCTGAGTTGAGGTATTTGCCAAGAATTATTTGTTTCCCTGGTGTTGAAACGAGTCGAGAGTTTCCCACGGAGACACTGGTTGCTCTGCGAGTCGACGCGGATCAGGAGGCTCTCGTCAAGGATTGTTTGTTTCTCTGAGTTGAGGTATTTGCTAAGGATTATTTGTTTCCCTAGCGCCAAGGATTATTTGTTTCCCTGGTGTTGAAACGAGTCGAGAATTTCCCACGGAGGCATTGGTTGCTCTGCGAGTCGACGCGGATCAGGAGGCTCTCATCAAGGATTGTTTGTTTCCCTGAGTTGAGGTATTTGCCAAGGATTATTTGTTTCCCTAGCGCCAAGGATTATTTGTTTCCCTGGAGTTGGGATGAACCGTCGAAATTTGTCTTCGTTTTCTGGCGGATCCTGTTGGGAAAGTATGGTTCCCTCTTCGTTTATGCCCTTGGATTGTATACAGGGATCGATGTGATCTTAACTGTAGGACCAAAGTTTTATCATTTCTTTTTTTTATTTCCGCGATGCTCTATCATTTCAGCTTTTATATCGCGAAGGTCGCGATTGCCCAATCATTTCGGCTATTTTTCGCGGTGCCCAATCATTTCGGCTGTTTATTTTATTTTTTCTCGCTGCTTTTATTGCGAGTTGCCCAATCATTACGACTATTTTTTTATTTTTACTCGCTGCTTTTTATTGCGAGTTGCCCAATCATTTCGGCTATTTTTTTATGCATACATTTTCACTTGCTGCTTTTTATTGCAAGTCGCCCCATCATTTCGGCTATTTCATATGCATGTGCGGCCTACTGGCTTTTCGCCGTAAACCTGAAATTAAACACCGATTTTGGCCTCAGCACCGCTACAACTGGGATATTGCCAGGAGCGAATCATCATTTGCCTCTGTCGATGTCGAACAAGGGTGGCTTAGCGAGCAGGGTTAAGGTCCTGTCGACTAAGGCTTTTGACTTCATAAGCCGTAAGGGTCTCACAAAGGTATTTCTCCCTACAAGTCGTGAGGATCTTGTAAGTGTATTTTCTTCTTAGGAATCGTGAGGATTCCTAAGTGTTTGTTCCTCTGTAAGTCGTAAGGATCCTACAAGAGGATTTTCTCCTTGTAAGTCGAGAGGACTTATAAGGGTTGCTCGTTATGCGAACATATCCCCAGTCTCGGATGGGACTTGATTAGGGAAATGTTTATCCGCGCCCGTAGATTGTATACAAGGGCAAGTATTGAGCCACTTGTAGGGCAATATCGGAAGTTGTGGGGGTTGCTTAAGCACAGGTTTAGGTCTCTGTAACTTAAGACTTTCAAATCTTATGAGCCGTGAGGGTCTCATAAGAGAGTTCTCCTTACGAGTCGTGAGGATCTCGCAAGTGTATTTTCTCCTTAGGAATCGTGGGGATCCCCAAGTGTGTTGCTCCCTTGTGAGTCGTAAGGATCTCAGGCGGGTGGTTTCTCCTTACAAGGTCGAGAGGACCCTGTAAGTGTCTTTTAACGAGGTTGCGCCCTTTCGGGTTTTCACAAACACTCGCCGGTAGTCCTGCTGTTTTTACTCACGGAGCCCTTTCGGGTTTTCATCCGTGCCCATTTTGCTTATGGACATACCGTTTTTTTATTCTTTTATTTTCTTCTCTTTTTTTTTACGAGGTCGCGCCCTTTCGGGTTTTCACGAACACTCGCCGGTAGCCCTGCTGTTTTTACTCACGGAGCCCTTTCGGGTTTTCATCCGTGCCCTTTTTGCTTGTGGGCATACCGTTTTTATTATATTTTTTTTCTTCTTTTTTTTTTATCTCGTTAGCTTACGGATGCTGCGGTATTAGTTTACGGACGTTTCGGTCCGCTATTAGTTTAAGGACGTTTCGGTCCGTTATGAAGAAGGCTGGCTATTGCTTATAAAGTTTGAGCTTAGGAAGATAGCGAGCGGACATAGTCGTCGTCATCTATCATTGACCTAGGCTATGGCTCATTAAGCGTAGTACTTCTTTAGGAAGCGACCGTTTATTGGCCTGAAAGGCCTTTCACCGTGCATGTCCATGAGTAAATAGGCCCCACCCTGATAGACCTTATCTATGATGTACGGGCCTTCGTAGTTTGGCTCGAATTTTCCCCGCTTGAGCGCGTCATCTTTGCTTTATAAGCTTCCATATTTTGTTGCGCTATGAGCCGTGTTTCTTCAAGGGCATCAAGCTCCTCAAGCCGAAGGTTAGCATTTTCTTCGTTCGTCAACTAGCAGTGGACTGCCACTCGCAGAGAGGGTAACTCTATCTTGAGGGGGAGTACTGCTTCCGTCCCAAATACCAACGCGTATGGCGTTGTGTTCGTGACCGTCTTGAACGTGGTTCGATACGCCCAGAGAGTTTCTTGCAGTCTCTCGTGCCAGTCTCTCTTATTTCGGGACACCGTCTTTTTCATGATTTTCGTCAGGGTCTTGTTGAAGGCTTCAGCTAGACCATTAGCTCGCGAATTATAAACCGAGGAATATCTCCAGTCTATGTTATGTTGTTGCGCGAAGCGACTGATCTTGTGGCTTCTGTAGGCTGGCCCGTTATCGGAGATGATCCGTCGCGGAGTTCCAAACTGATATATGACGTGCGTTCTGAAGAAATGGAGGATATTCTCCGTCTTCACTTCTCTCAACGGTATTGCTTCTGCTCATTTTGAGAAGTAATCGGTTGTCGCCAGGATGAAGCGATGTCCTCTAGATGATGTTGGTTCGATAGGGCTGACTATGTCAGTTCCCCACATTTCGAATGGCCAGCTAGTCACTGTCGGGTGTAGCGGATTTGGATGCTGATGGATGAAATCCCCATGAATTTGACATGAGTGGCACTGCTTTGCATACTCAAGGCAGTCTTGAATCATCGTGGGCCAGTAATAGCCCATCCGTTTAATCTTCATCTTCATCTTTGGGCCTGCTTGGTGAGAACCACAAAGTCCGTCATGGACTTCCTGAACGACCCTTTCTGCTTCCTCAGGCCCTAGGCATCTCAGCCACAGAGAATCAAACGACCACTTGTATAGAGTATCATTGACGAAGACGAAAGACAGAGCCCGTTTCATGAGCTGATGTCTTGTGGACGCATCTTCGGGCATTCGATGGGACTTAAAGTAGTCTATGAAGACTTCCCTCCAGTTCTCAGCCTTTTCTCGTTCTTTTATTTGTAAGGTCATCTGCTCATTCGCTCCCTTTTCCTCGGATGATCCCGGAGGTATTTCTGCTGGGGCAAGCACCCGACGGCTTTGTACCACGATTCTTACGTCATCGAGGTTCTCGTCAGCCAGCTCTTTAGCAAGCTTGGCCAACGCGTCTGCTTTGCTGTTTTCCGCGTGCGGTATGCTTTCCAAAGTATAGGAGGGAATTTGGGTCAACAGTTGTTGCATCTTTTCACCGTACTTCACCAACTCCGGTTTGCACGTTTGGTAGTCGCCGTTTACTTGACTAACGACCAGTTGAGAATCTCCGTATATGAGGAGGTTTTCAATTCCAATGTCAATGGCGATCTCGAGGCCTGCTATCAAAGCTTCGTATTCGGCTTCGTTATTTGTCCTCGGCTCTGTTAAGGAGAAAGCGAAGCGCATTATCCCTCCTTGTGGAGTCACGAAGATGAGACCTACCCCCGATTTGATTATAGGGGCACTTTGTTTGCGCTTTTTCATAGAAGATGCTCCATCGAAATAAAGTTCCCATTGGATATCACCACCGTCGATCGCGTCAAACGCATGTTTGTCTGGAAGATCGCAATTTAGAGGAGAATCGGCGGCTATCGGATGCTCGGTGAGGAAGTCGGCGATGGCCTGGCCTTTGACTGCCTTGAGAGGTTGATAGGTTATCGAGAACTCCATCAAGAGCAGGGCCCATTTAGCGAGTCGTCCCGTCAATATGGCCTTTGACATCAAATATTTAAGAGGGTTGACCTTCGAAATGAGACGGACCTCATGCGCCAATGCATAGTGCCTTAGCTTTGTTATCGCGAAGATCAACTCCAGGCAGTGTTTTTCAATGGGGGTAGTTGCTTTCTGCCCCCAGTAGAACTCGACTCAAATAGTAGAGTGCTCTTTCTTTCCCTTGGTCGTTCTCTTGCGCCCATAACGTGCCCAAAGACCCTTCGAGGGCGGTTGTATAAAGAATGAGAGGCTTTCCCTTAACCGGAGCAGCCAACACTGGCGGGTTCTGCATGTACTGTTTAATTTCGTCCAGCGCGCCCTGGCATTTTTGATCCCAGACGAATGGAGTTCCCTTCTTCATCAGGTGACTGTAAGGGCGGCACTTGCCAGAGAGGTTAGCTATAAATCGCCGAATATATGCGAGCTTTCCTTGGAGAGACCGCAACTGTTTGAGAGTTCTTGGCGGAGGCATTTCCATGATCGCCTTGATCTTTGACGGATCTATCTCGATACCTCGGTGTCGGACGATGAATCCCAGGAATTTGCCCGAAGAAACTCCGAATGCACACTTGAGAGGGTTCATCTTCAAGTTGTATTGTCGAAGGCGTCGAAATACAGTCTTTAGATGCTCGAGATGTTTCTCGTATGATTTGCTCTTGACCACGAGGTCGTTGATATAACATTCGACGATTTCTTGTATAAGGCCATCGAAGATCTTCGTCATGGCCCTCTGATAAGTGGCACCGGCATTCTTTAAACCGAAGGGCATTACTTTATAACAGAATATTCCCAAAGGAGTCCTAAAGGCAGTGTGCTTCTGGTCTTCGGGATGCATCTTTATCTGATTATACCCTGACGAGCCGTCCATAAAGGAGAAAACTTCATGAGTGGACGTGTTGTCTATCATCAGTTCGGTGACTGGCACCGGGAAATCATCCTTCGGGCAGGCTTTGTTGAGATCCCGAAAGTCCACGCATATGCGTACCGTCCCATTTTTCTTCATCACTGGGATGATGTTAGCGATCCATTCAGGATATTGAACCTCCTGGATAAAGCCAGAGTCGATTAACTTCTTGACCTCGGCGTTGATACTCATCTCAAGCTCAAGCCGCATTCTTCTTGGTGCCTGATTGACTGGCTTGACGTCTGGGGATATCGCCAATTTGTGCACAGCAACTTCTGGATCTAGTCCTAGCATCTCGGAATAGTTCCATGCGAAGCAATCTTTATGTTGTACAAGGACGTCTTTTATTGCAGCCACCCTTTCTTCAGATAGTAGCTCGCTGACAAATGTCGGTCGCGGGTCACTTGCCGTCCCCAATTCAATTTTCTTGAGGTTATCTGCAGTGGTATGTATTCCATCCTCCAGCTCTTTCGAGGCTGGCGGAAATTCTGAAATCACCCCATCATTGCTGTTTTTGAAGCACCAGGGAAGGCTGTCCATGTTCTCAGGCTCTTCTTTTAATATTGTTATCATGTGAAAAGTACGAATCCGCTTCCAATCCCAATGTGGAGTTGGTTCTGTTCTCATGGCTTTGGGTTCGTGCTTCTGTGGCGGCGTTACCCTCCAGTTGTCAGACAGAACGAACTTGCCGAGCTGGTACTGATCTTCAATCCAATTTTTGAAGGTGAAGCAATCTTCAAGAGGATGGCCTATTACTCGATGGTAAGAGCAATAGTTTGGGTCAGAGACTTCACCTGCTTGTTCGGGGTTTTTAGACTCCGGCAGTGTAAGCATTTGATGTTTTAGAGCAAGATCAAGTATCTTCTTCGTCTTGTCCTGAGGAAACGAGTACGTTCGACCTATTTTCTTTATGAGGGATAGATCAATAACGCTCGACTCCCATTTGCGTAGCTTCTTAGTCCCACTTTGTTGCTGTTGAGCGCCTTTTTGGCCTTTCGACTTGTTTCTCCCTCTACGCCGAGCCTTTTTTAAAACAGGTTGACATGGGGCGGCATTTTCGTCTTTCACGGCCTGTTGAAGGAGGCGTTGCGTTTTGGCTTTCTCGTAGATGGCCATTTCGCGGTTGTGATCATCTCGGACATTTTGACCAGCTTCCCTTAGAAGCCTGTCCATTTGTTCTTCAAATGACGGACTGGGCACTTTTGCATCAGGAACTTTTACTGGTTCAGGATTAGTGTCCTCCCGTCGAGCATCCGCTTCTTCATCAAAGTCATACACGACGCAGCAGCCGTGTAGTAACTCCCGTTTCTTTGACCGGATGTATCCAAGCCCTTTTGTTTCCATTCTCCCATTAGGCAGCTTGCGTTGAGTCCCAGGAACGTTCCGTACTTTGTCATAGAACTTGGCCTTTCGAACGGTTTGCTTGAAGGATATCCCCTGGCGCTTCAGTAGCCTCTTCAAGCTTTCTGTATAATATCTGGGGAGGCGAATGGGCTGGAGCCTGTCAAGCGTAGGATCCGCGCCATGCCAGATCTCTTTCTCCACTCTGGTTTCTTCAGAGCGGTAGAATAGAATTGCTTTTTCGCCTTCTCGTCTGGGAGGGATATAGAACGTTTGCAGCTCTTCTACATTGTCGGTATCAAGCGCATCCAGTTCTTTATGATGTTTAGGCGGCACCATGGCGACTTGTAAACTTTGCTCTTCGTCAGCGGACGTTTGTATTGAAGGTCGAGCAGAGAATACAGCATGGACTTTATCTTCCGAGTCGCTACCAAAGATCAACGTAGGAGCGGATGGTCCCGGCTTGGTGTATTGGGGCGGACCCGAATAAACTGTCTCCTCTTCCTCCTCGGTATCACTGCCGAAGACAGGGATGGTAGCGTTAGTTGTATTCTCCGGCTTGTGACATCTTTCCGTGTCTTCGAAATTCGGTAAGAAGTATTTGGCATCTTCATATTTACGAACTTCGTTTATGGAAAACGGATTCAGTTATCCCGTTACGGTATACTTGAGACCATCCATAAAATATTTCATACACTGATGCTGTGTAGAAGGGATGATGTTATACTCGTGTAACCATGGTCGGCCGAGCAGAGCGTTGTAGTACGTCTTGGCGTCTATGACGTGGAATTTAATGTCCGTGATGAGCAGCCCAAAGCGTAGCGTCAGTATCATAGATCCAAGAGTCTTTGATGATTGGGAGTCGAACCCGGAGATGGTGATCTTGTCCCGAGCAAGGTGTTGGACGCTCATGCAGATTTCCTTTAACACCCGCACATTGAGGAGATTAACAGACGATCCGTTATCGATCAGGATTTTGCCTATCTTTATATCATGGCAGTATCCTGAGACATAGAGGGGGCGATTGTGTTCGCATGTCCCAAGGAGAAGGTCTTCATCGCCAAAAGTGACATCTGCCGTGTGCGCTTCTTCCAATTCATCTTTCATCTTTTCTTCAGTCAGGAAAGCTTGGAACTGCTCCGGGTCCTGTAGTGCCTTAATCAACGAATTTCTCGCCTCCTTTGATAGTAAAAGGGCGTCAAGAATGCTGAGCTGCGAGGGTAGCTTCCTCAGATGCGCTAAGACGTTGTAATCCACCTTATTTTTCTTCGGCGGGTCTTTGGTAGTGAGCTTTTCCATGACTTGGTCATCTAGGGCGATATCCACAGAGACCTTTTCTTTCCCTTTATCTTTTTTGTTCGAGGATCCGAGATTCTTTTCGGGCAGCGTGCGATTACGCAGCCGGATATTTTCGCAAATCTTCGGCTCTTATTCTTTTCCCGAAGTAGACTCTTTAAAGAGGGGGCCCAGCTCCAGCTCCTCATCAGAATCGCTCCCGAACGTAAGCACTTGTGATCCCCTAGCGTTGACCATGCGACAATTGCCGGAGGTTCTGTTAAGCACTTCGGTCGTACCGTTTTGCTCTCGGCGGGTCTTGCGCTTTTCCCACTTAAAACGCTGCCGGTGAGCAACATATCATTGCCACCATCTATCGAAAGCTTTGCACTCTTCAGTGGGGTGCGAAATCTTCCGATGATACAAGCAATAGGAGGGGTGCATTTTAGCTTCACTAGTAACGCTTCCCTCAGAGGATAGTAGCTTCATACCCATTGACATGGTTTTAGCAAACCTCTTCCTCATCTTGAATTTGATTTTATCCGCAGTGGGTGTGCTTTGCTCCTGCGGGAGTATCTCAATTCTTTCGTCAAGACGCTGGCGTTTGGCCCTTTCAAATATAACCGCCTCGCGCTCCCGATCAGCTTTGCTTTTTAAGAGAGCTTCATTGAGGAATGCATCGATTACTTCATCCGATGACCCCAAAATTTTTGGTTCGGGATCTGCCCCCAGCTTTTCAGTACAAGGAGTCTTCTCATCGTTCGTGAGCGAATGGGAAATCATATGACAGCTCGCCACATATTCCTCGGATTCATCTGATGAACTATCTCCCTCATCTTCCTCTTGAAAGACGTGGTTGAGGAACTCTTGGAATGTAATGGGAGTCCGTGCCTTCTGGTTGTATTCCTCCAACGCGTCAATTTGTTTTTGCAAGTCCGTGCGCTTGTCGCCAGGCTTCACGGGCTTCTTTGACTTCTTTTTCTTCTTCTTTGAAGATTTCGACAGCTGGTTACGAATGCTTGGGCCACCTCCATCGATCTTTCGAGTTGGACGAGGCTTCAACATCCCTTCAATGATCTGCGGCTCCAACGGGTTCTTCCACTTGATCGCTGGGCATGTTTGAAGATCACTTAGCATCCTCTTTGTCTTTGCTGATAACATAACCTCCCAAGGAGCTTCTTTGACGATAGAGCATGTTGCCCCCGGCGTATTCATTCCCTTAGAGGTGTGGGGCTGCGGTGGATTCACTTTCCATTTGTCAGACAATGCAAACTTGCCCTGTCGGTACTGATCTTCAAGCCAATTTTTGAAGACGTAGCAATCCTCGATCGGATGACCCAGTACTCAATGATAAGGACAGTAGTTGGGCTCATTGACGTCACTTGGTTGCACCGACGTTTTGGATCTGGCAGGTTTATGAGTCGGTTGCGCAACGCCAGCTCGAATAACCTTCTCGTTTTATCTCGGGGAAACGAGTAAGGACGCCCCATCCTCTCCTCAAGGGCTACGTACGGGCGCATATTATTTTGACGAACGACCGGCTTCGAGTTGTTCGGTTGTTGTTGAGCATTAGCGACAACGATCGCTTTCCCCTTTCCCTTCTCATTTCGGGAGTCCGGCTTTGGAAGAAGAGGTTTATGGCCCATTTGATCCATTTGCGCCAGCTTGTCGATTAGTGCCTGGAAGGTGGTCGGCTTGAAGAACATAATAAATTGAGAGATGGTTGCTTGCGGATCGAGGGTTCCCACAAACATCCCACTGCAGGAGCTTCTTCTATATGCTGCTCGCATTTTGACCATAAATTCTGCCACCGTATAGCATATTGGACCCATATCTCGCCCGGCTTCACCCTGGCATTAATCAATGCTGTTATCGGGGTACGCTCGCGGCACTCGCGAAACGTTGGGTGAACAGCAGTTCCATTTCAGCAAAGGTCTTGATAGAGTCATTCGGGAGCTCGGAATACCACTCGAACGCTGTATCTGATAAACTTCTAACAAACTGGCGAAGCAACAGCTTGTCATCACCGCCGGTGTTGCCGCAAAGCGCCCTGAACTGGGCAACATGCTGGTGGGGATTGCCCGTCCCATTGTAGACATGGAACTTGGGAATTGTGTAACCGGGCGGATACTTGATTTGATCGTACCAACTTGGATACGGCCGCCCTGTTTTTACGACCTAGCCAGCTGCTTCAGTCGCATGATGAACCCATATTTGTTGGGCTATGTACTCGTCTAAGTCAGCTTTGGAGATTGTCTCTTCCTTAGCTGTTGATAGAGCTGGCGAAGGATTTGACGTCTCTCCCCTATCGTCTTCAAGGACGATCGGGGGATCTTCGGCCGGAGGATCTTGTTGGATCATCATCCCCACCATGTCTTGGAACAGGAGGCCCATACGCTTTATGCTGGCTGCTTGTTCAGCAGCCTCTTTATCCTTCTTCTCCAATATTCGTCGAAGGAATTCGACGTCAGTTTCTTGTTCCTGACGTTCATCCGAGGATGTTTCAGGGCTTTCTTTTGGCCCAGTAAGTGCGGCCATAGCGTTCATCATCTCTTGGAGCTTTTGCTGCTGCTCCTGCGCTTTGGTCACTGATCGCGTAAGCGGTCGATGACCCGTAGATATGCGACTGTCCTCCTTACCAGACACCATATAGATGGTATGAACTACAATGCCCCCTGACTTAGGGCATTTGGGTTCACCACCTCTGATATTTGTCGCCGGCGCGGGGGTTTTCTCCGGCCTTCTTCTTTTGTGGGCCGTTGAAGTTGAAGGGGCCGTTGCAGTGGGCACCCTAGCGATTGTTGCCCTCTGCTGTTTAATAGGACGGTCCTTTTCTTTTTGCACCTTCGTCTTCTTTTGTTGACGAGAGTGCTCTGGGTCGATCACAGAGTCTTGAACCCTTCGCTAAACCTTGTATATTTTTTAGGACAGCCGCTGAGGGGGCTGTTCTTGCTTCGTTTCCGGAACTCTCTCCGCTGGCGAAGGAGATCTTTTTAATGTAGCGGTTGAAGAATTCTTACGTACCATCCTCAGCGGTTCAAAGCTGTTCCCAGTTGGAACAGCAGCGTTGACCTCCACCACTGGAGCAGATGGAGTTAGCCCTGAGGGGGAGTTGCCCCCTGCCTTCCTCACTCGTCGCCAAAGGCGACGTCGAGCATGACGAGCCGTTGGGACTGGCTCGAAGATAGAGACAGCTTCTTTTTGCCCCCTGTCTGAATGAGGCGCTGCCGGTGTTAACCTCCTAAAGACTGAGGTTGTCTTTTGAGGGGAGATATTCAATCTGTCAAAGACAGATCCTCGTGCAGGGGCCGAAGCAGGAATAGTCAGCCTTAAAAAGACTGACTCTTTGACGGAAGAAGCTGCCTTAACGACTTCAGGAGCAGCAGTTATTGCTTTCCTTGGGACAGCCAATTTAGAGTTCTGATCCAGTCTGGAGAAAACAGAGGCTGTTGGTTTGGTAGTGGTCGACCCGTTGACAGGGGCCGTCATGGCAGTGAGTCGGTCGAAGACCGACTTCTTATTCACTTTCGGTGCGGGTCTTGGCATAGAGAAGCTTGCAGGTAGAACCATGGTCCCGAAAAACAGGCCGGTGGTGTCCTGGGTCACCTGTTCTACCGGCAGAGCGAGGAAGGAGGCCGCTTGGGGCCCATATGCCACACCTCCAGGTGAGGTAGAACGTCCGTTGCAGTGGCACTTCGAGCAGTTCGTGCAGTTAGAGGCCATTGATGCTTGAGTTCTGCGCCAGGCAAAAGACCAAATCTTAGTAACTTGAAATCCAAAGGCAACCACTAACAAACCGCGATTCGTTCTCGAAGACGACACATGAAGTGTGGAGTGGAAAGAGGAAAAGGTCCCACCGGGCGTGCCAGAATCTTTTCCCCTCCGAAAGACGGCGACGACGGATCTCTTCGACGCTTCCTTCAAGGCGTCGTCGTCCTCGTTCAGAGATGCCTCCAGAGCCTTTAAGGCATCTCTCATTGGCTCTTCAAGAAGGACCTCCCGCCGTAGCCCCGAGGAAGCAGGAACATCGGCAGCTGGCAGAGCAGTTGCGTCACTTGGCGGGAACGACATTGAGGTTTCTGCCATAAAAAGGGAGAGGTTAAATTGACCATAACACAAAGAAAACGAAAGCTTGATGAATTGAAACTTACTAAGGCCTAAAGACGCTCTGAGACGTTCCTCCCCTTGGAAAGTCTCGAGAGAAGCGGCAATGGCTTCTTCATCAGTAATGCCTGTTGGAAGAAAAGAAAGAAAAACGTTAGTCAAAGGCAATGAGGAGGATATGATATAATAAAGAAAATGCGACTAGTAGTTACCTGATTGCGCAAGCTCAGCTAGCCACGCGTCACGCTTTGCCAACCACGCTGAGGTTTCGAGAGCGGCCTCTAAGTCTGTATCATCCGGCGGCGGCATGACTAATCCCTCGTTAGTCCCATATTCGCTCAGGCCCTCGGCATAGGGAGCGTGGGGTTCCTGACCGAACGCGACATCTACAGCGAAGAGCGACTTCTTTTTCTTCTGCCCTCCGACCCTAGGTGCACGTGGGATCGATTTACGCTTAGCAGCCACTTTGGGACGGCGGGTCCCGATGTCTGCACCCACCCCAGACTCCGGCGAGGCTAAAACCACTGTCTCCACTGGAGCACAGGGCGCTGGAGGTGCATCTGTAATATCAGGGAGCGGCAATCCGTGCGGAGGACTTTGCGCACGCGATGGTCCGGCCCTGGCATCTTTTAGAGGGGGGACCACCGGGGTCCTTGGCACTAAGGGAGCGTTACGGTCGGTACCTGGAGGCACACCCTTGCGGTCGACCAGCAATCGCCTTTCCTCCTTTATAACGGCTCCCGTCGCATGATTATACCATTCTTTTTATACGTTGAGGAGTCGTGGGGCGCAGGCCGGCGCACTGATAAAAAAATGAGAACCCGTGTTCAGGCGCATGAAGTGATGCAACGCGTTCTCCATACCTTCTTCATTGGCAGCAGGTTCCAGTAGGAAAGCTTCCAAGGGTACCCCTTGATCATAACCCAGTTGTTGGGCGAAACGATGCGGGTTATATCTCATGAAAATTGCCGCACCGTTCTGCCTGAAGACTAGGAAGCCCGGTCTAATAGAATACAAGTGGAGGGTCTCTCGGGCCGTCAAAACTGAAGCTCCGTCTTTAAAGGAGTCTTATAATGGTCGCACCACAGCGGTGGACGCCTTTCCAATGGTCAATACCTTGTCAACAAAGGACATCCCGGCTCCAACGGTGTGAGGGCGAAGGAGTAAATCCCTGGCGTTCCGTGGTGATGGGGTTACAATTGATGCGCCGATCAGCTGTATAATGCGAGGAAAACCACACTTGTCGAAGAACGAGGGCCTTTTATGCATGCCGAAGACACCCGCCGTGTGTAGTTCGAGCCACGATATGAAGTAGTGCATCGGGAAGACCACGTGCAGTACCCCAGGCTCATTGGCATCCGCTGCTCGACTGAGGCCATGATATAAGTGTGCCAAGACGGCGATCCCAACAGCCACTTTTACCCCGATGGTCATCCGGTGGGCTGGGTAAAAGACAGAGGGCCGCATACGGTGAGAGTGCATTGGGATCGCAAACCAACTCAGCCACAACCCGAGAAATCCTAAGAAAAAGGCCTCCTCGTCCATCCCGGGGGCCGCAATTTCTGCAAAAGACATAGTCGGGAAGTCTGGAAGGAAAAAACCCTTTTGGTCTATCTCCTTCTCCGACAGGTTGTCCACACCTAGGCCGAAAGGGTCTTCCAGGGTAGCGAACTTGGCAGCTTCTGATGAGAGGACGCTTGGGAGAAGAAACCGAGCGATGAAATCCTCAAAGTTAACTCCTCGACTCCCATGTTCGATGAAAATGGACTCATAGATGTTCAACACTTTAATCAAGCTTGGGAATTGGTGTTGAACAGCATTCTCCGGCGTGAGCCCCCTACCACAGGCTTAGCACCGAAGACGTACTCGTCTGTCAGGAGCAACTCCTCATAGTGTTCCCCTATAACCGGTAAACCGGATACCTCCGTAAACTCTTCCAGAGAGATTGACACTTCTCGATCCATGGCGAGGAAAGTGTGGGTAGGAATGTTCCACTACTCCAGGAAGGCCTTGAACCACCAGGTGGGGAGCGTGGGATATTGGAACAGAGAGACGTACACCGCGGTGTACAATCCTAACCTTATCAACTGCGACTTCTTCGTCGACAGGATGTACCGGGCCCACGGCAGATAACCGATCGGGTGGCGGGGGATCAGACCAATGTTATATGATTGCCCCCAAGGTCGTGCCTCGCCCTGAAAAATACGGCGTCCTAGGATATCCAAAACCATAGGACGCTGGACCGGAATCGCATCTATGGCGGGATGAAGAAAGCCCTTCGAGGTCCAATCAACCATCTCCACGGCATACTGCACCGAGGGTGGGGTGGCGTAATGAATCGCCGTGATGGGTCTGACGGTACGGCGCACGTGAAGCTCCGTCGATCCATGATAATCTGGTTATACCATGACCCCCAAAGGTGGAGACTCTTATATTCCGGGTCGTGGTCCTTAATCATAGCCAAGACGTCACGGTCCAAGGGCGCTTCGGGAAATCCCTCCTCTGAACGAACAAACGGGAACGAGGTGTCGAGAGACATGATCGCTGCAAAAGAACAAAATAGCCGTCAGTGCTAACATTCCAACGCTTGGCGTTTAAAATTTTTCAATTAATTGAATTTAAAAATTGATTAAATTAAAATTAATCACACTACACTGCAGTGCAGTGGGTAAGGGACCAAATGGGGACCCACAAAATCTGGATGAAAATGCCTTATTTAATAAGACAGCCTCATCATTGGGTAAGACTGTCAGTTAAAGAAAAGACCCCTAAGAGAATATTCTCATCAGTGGGGAATCCCTAGAGATAAGGAGAAAATCTCCTCTTTCAGAGCAAAGCTCTGTCACAGAATGACACTTGTCAAATTCTGGTCTCAAAAGAATAAAATTCCTTAAAAGAGCATAGCTCTATGGTAATAATGGAAAGGTCCATCAGAAAAAAAAATTAACTTAAAAGAAATAAAAATTTTGGAATCTTGAAAAATCCATGAAAAACTTATGAAAAATTCTTCATTTTTCAGATCTGAAAGATTTACAGTTGATTAAAGAGCAAAGATCTGTTCATGGGTTAGAACTCATGAACAAGATCTCTGCAGATCTATAAGTTTTTGAGAGCAAAGCTCTATTTATGAAACCTCAATGGGGATTTCTTTAGATCAAAAGATCTGTGAGAGCAAAGCTCTTTGGTTAAGATTAATTTAAATTAATTTGATTTAAATTAATTTTTACCTAAAGTTTCTAACTTTGGAAATGAGCAAAGCTCTGAAGTTCTTAAGCAAGAGCAAAGCTCTGTAGAAAATCAAAAAGCTTGAAATGGTGAAGATTTCCAGAGGGCCATAGGTCCTATTTATAAGGCGCTTGCGTCCCTTCAGCTCGCCCCTTGATCCAACGGTCAAGAGCTTACCACCGCTGCACTCACGTGCGCGCCACATGAGCGCAACGATGGGGGGGCATTTGTTTCCCCAATCAGAGCAAAGCTCTGTTAAAATTCAAAATTCAAATTTTAAAGCAACGCTTCAAATCTCGGGCGCAACGCGCCACGTGTCAGGCGCTGATACGTCATCGCAGCGCCCAAGAAGGCGCGCCCAATCAGAGCAAAGCTCTATTTAAGGCAAAATTAAAGGATGCAACGCTTCAGTTGCGCAAGTATTACGCTGCGTGACACGTGTCAGCACAGATGCGCTAGCGCAGTTGCGCTGCGCTTTGCGCTGCGCGACACGTGTCAGCGCAGATGCGCTAGCGCTGTTGCGCTGCGCCGTGCGCTGCGTGACACGTGTCACGCGCTGGGGCATTTGCGCCAAACAGAATTAAGATTTTAAAGAAATATTTCTGTTTTTGTTAAAATAAGAAGATTTTCTTCTGTAAAACAGAAGCCCTTGGATCAAAGATCCAACGGTGGGGAAAATTCCCCAAATCACTCAGAGAAAGATCTCGTTAACAAATTCAACAAACTTATGGGCACTATATAAAGACCCCTAGACCTCAAATCAAAAGGAAAAACATTCTGTGAGAAATCAAAAATTTCAAGCAGAGAAAACTCTGAAGAAATTCCAAGAAAAAAAAAGAAAGGTAAAAGACCTTTTAGATAGAAGAATTTCTTCTGATAGATCATTGATCTAAAAACAAGATCAATGATCTTTAATAAAAAACAAAATAAAAACAGTGCTTTGCATTTTTTATGAACCTCTGGTTCCTGAAATAAGAAAAAGCTTGTTTTTCTTTGATCTAAATTAGATCAAGAAATCAAATAGTGCTTTGCACTTCTTTTAATGAACCATTGGTTCTTGAATCTAAAAGATTCTCAAATTAATAGTGCTCTGCACTTGAAAATCTGCACTGTTGCGCTCTTGGGTTGGCGCAAGCCACCAGAAAGCGCCACGTGTCAGTATCTGAACCATTTGCGCTATGCGCTTTTGAAATAGAACTTTACTCTCTGAAATTGGCGCAACTCACCAGAGCGCGCCACGTGTCAGCAGCGCAAGCGTAGCGCACTAGCGCAGCGCACTGCGCTGCATGACACGTGTCATCATCACAAGCGCTTGCGCTCTTTGATTGGCGCATAGCGCCTGAAAAATGCAATGCATTTCTTTTGTTAAAGGGCCAGGCCCAAGTCAAAAAGACCTAGCAGGCCAGAATAAATTGCAAAGCAATAAAAAGGGCAGAGCCCAAGTAAAATTGATGCTGCGCATCATTTATAAATGGGCAGAGCCCAAAACAAATTGATGCTCTGCATCCTTTATGGGTAGAGCCCAAATAAAAATAAAAAGAAATGCAATGCAAAAGCAAATAAAATGTTGAACATTTTCAATTGGACTTAGCCCAATCGTGGCCGTAAGTCCTCAAATTAAATTGACTGAGCAAAATTGCTCTCCTAAAATCAATTTATCTCCGGTTCAAAGGTGCATCTCCGAACTCCTCTGACACCTATCGTTGTAATCCTTTAACGACGTCAGAGAGGTGACGGGTCCCGACGACCACATATGAATATGGACTACGGGGTCCTTAAACTCGTGGACCGAAACGTCCCTTAAACTAATATCGGACCGAAACGTCCTTAAACTAATATCGGACCGAAACGTCCTTAAACTAATATCGGACTGAAATGTCCTTAAACTAATGATGGACCACCATGTCCCTAAAATGGCGATGGACCACCATGTCCCTAAATTGAAACATGGACCACCACGTCCCTAAACTGGAACAATAGAGCCCCCCAAATGCTCTTTTGCCGGATCTAAACGATCCCGTTTAAGTTGATCTTAGCCCCAAACACGACTAACGTATCCTTAAACATTCAAATGGACTATAAAACTCTAAATCAACTTTGGTTCAAGGGTACATCTCTGAACTCCTCTGACACCTATCGTTGTAATCCTTCAACGTCATCAGAGAGGTGACGGGTCCCGACGGCCATATATTAAATGGAACACTATGTCCTTAAACTGGAAATGGATCTAGACGATCCCGTTAAGTTGATCTTAGTCTCAAATCAGACTAACGTATCCTTAACGAACGTTTAAGTTGATCTTACTCTCAAATGCGGCTAACGTATCCTTAAACTAAAAACACCAAACCCAAATCTAAGTAAATACGGATTTGGACTAATCCACGTCTTACGGGCGACGGCATTACTCAGTCTCCGTATACAATCCACGGGCAACCACAAACAAAACAAACACCCACGACACGAAGTGAAATTCTGGAGAAGGAGAAAATTGCTACCGCGATGCGGTAGCGTAATTAACTGTAGGGGCTTGCGCCTGCAGGGAAGAGCGTCCCCACAATCAAAAACCCCTCAAGCGAGGGGGAATCTGACGAAGTCTGCTACATCGGCCGCATCCGTCTAAACCTCCGATACACGGTGCCATAAATCAACTTGGCATCTTCGGAGAGGTAGACGGATAAAACCATATAGCATCTACCCTGAATCTCAGGCCAGACGTCCTCACGTCGTCGTCGTCTTTCGGAGGGGAACATTCACGTTCTGAATCGACAAGGCGGCCGCGGTTCCGCGGCCTAAGGGAGGTTTTGGCCGCGGAAGGGCTGTGAGGTGGGCAGTTCGAGACTCCAAATTTTTTCTGCTGTTCTATTTTGAAAATCCCCCTCTGTTCTGATCTGTTGTTTCCTGTTTTGCTTTCTGGAAATTTCCAGATCCTCTCGATTGTTCCTGCAAGATTCACACAACAAAGTACCCTTTCCAAAAAATAACAATTGATATATTTTTATAATTTTTGGATTTTTTATGATTTTTTTAAATTTTGATTAACCCGAAATTACAAAAAGGAAAGTTCTACGCCATCCCCGGCAACGGCGCCATTTGATTTTATCTCAAAAACTATCTAGTAACCGAAATCAAGAACGGCGTCGCATGTAGCTAGCTGGTGAGTACGGGTCGGTCCATAGGGATGTTGTGAATTTCCTAGTCGCGCTAACGAGTTAATTCCGAAGGGTGTTCGGATTGATTATTAAATCTAAAACCTAATTATTCTATACTACGATTATCTAGATCTAGTCTTGCTAGGGTTAGGTTTAGGGATGGTTTGGAAATGCAAGTAAATCTCAACGCTTTCTATACCCAATTTAGGATCTAAGAGGAGTTATGGTAATTATCAATAAAGGGGATTAGATCCATTCGGGAAGGTGTTCCTTCCTCTAAGTTCTTGTCCTTCCTTTAGAGATCCTTACTCTAACCTCCATGGAAAACTCGCGCAACCGGGCTTTTACACTACGGTATCACCGCTATCTCGAGGGATAGGGTGCCGTTGGGCACGGTGTGTGCGTGTATGCATGGAGTCCTATTAAGAATATATTATGGGCAACAAAGGGATGAGAGATCTCATCTCTCAAAAGCCTTCCCCAAAACTAACTCTAAACAATTATCTACGGCAATGAATTAAATCTACCTAGGGCAAAGAATTAAAATCTAAACTAGAGCAATTAAATAAAACTACTTACAGATGGCTCTCTCCAAATATCAACGCAGGTTTGTCAGATCTGAATTCATGAATTGAAAAGAGGCACCGATGCTCTCCATAAAGAATTCTGAAATTTATTATTAAAAGGAGGCATGAAAAGAATACAAGTTTTAGAGTTCCTATTTATAGAGAATAGAAAACCCTAGGTTACATTTTGATCCGCATGTCTAAATTTACAAATTTGCCCTTAGGTTAAGTATTCAGCTCCGCCCAATATTTTGGTAAAAAATTATCGAAGCCCGGGCACCATATGGCCGCGGAACCGCGGCATGAGTGGGCTTTGGGCGGCGGTTCCGCGGCCCATTGGAGGCTTCATTTCCTCAGTTTTTCTGTGCTTCTTGTGGGCTTTCTGGGCTTTGTTATTCTTTGGTTCTTTTCTCAATTGGGCTTCCAAGTTGGTTCCAGATCTCTAGTGAACAATTTGCAATGGATTTTTAACCATTTGCCTTGTAATCTTGGACCTTGCATTGCCTTGTATTTTGTGAATTTTATCTTTGATGTAGGCTTGATCAAGAGTCTTTTATTTGTTGGTCAAAGTCCACTTTTGTATCGTCTTTTCATCGTTTTCACTGTTTTAGATCCACGAACCTGTAACCTGTAACATGTAGCAGACATGCGTCAAAAGCACCTGTTTATTTATAAAAAGAATAAAAATGGGGAATATAATAATGCAATATTATGGTGTGAACAACCGCAATGTCCCTAAACTAAGATGATAGTGCCCAAATACTCTTTCATTGGATCTAAATGATCCCAAATCCCGTTGAGTAGATCTTAGTCTAAAATTAGACCAACGTATCCTTAACAAACGTTTAAGTTGATCTTAATCTCAATAAGATTAACGATCCTTAAACCCAAACCAAACCCAAATCTAAGAAAATACGGATTTGGACTAATCCACGCCTTATGGGCGATAACATAAATTAGTCTCCGTATACAATCCACGGGCAACCAAAAACAAAACAAACACACATGACACGAAGTGACCATCTGGAGAAGGAGAAAGTGGTTACCGCGATGCGGTAGTGTAATTAACTGCAGGGGCTTGCGCCTGCAGGGAAGAGCGTCCCCACAATCAAAAAACCCTTCAATGAGGGGGAATCTGACGAAGTCTGCTGTATCGGCCGCATCCGTTTAAACTTTCGATACATGGTGTCCTAAATCAACTTGGCATTTTCGGAGAGGTGGACGGATAGCACCAAATAGCATCTGCCCCCAAAATTCAGGCCGGACGTCCCAACGTCCCGGTCGCGTCTTTTCGGCGGAGAACAGATTCTGGCACGCCCGGTGGGACCTTTTCCTCTTTCAACTTCACACTTCGTGTGTCGTGTTTTTCCGCGATCAAATAATCGCGGTATATATGTTTGTGGTTGCCCTTAGGAGAGGAGATACTGAAGCCGGCGTTTCATCTCTATGAAGAATAGCGTTTGCTCCTATCTTAGCAACCCCGACTTTGACATATCTGGTGGAGTCAAGTACGGGGCACTTGCAGTCTCAAATCTATGCAATCCGGCTCTTCAAGAAATCAACTGGCTTTTCTTTGAGTCGATGCTCCCACCTCCCACCCTCGGTGCCTCAACGCCGATGGAGGAAGCCCAGAGGAAGTATGTCTTCCACAGGCGGGCTCTCCAAGCAGCAACTTTGCCGACGGAATCAGTCCTCACACAACTGGCACATTCCACGGACCAAGGTCGACGCAGGGGGCAGAATATTCAAGCTCTCAAAGGAAACAGGGGCAGGCTCGGCAAAATCCTGAAGCTAATCAAATCCCGGCCGTAAGAAACGGTCGACGTCGATACCAGCGTCATACAAAATGAGCTGGGGGCAGTTCTCCGTATGGTCCTGTTTCAACCCCAGTGGTGAATGCTGTTGTTCCAACTGGGAACGGCTTCAAATTGTTGTGAAGAGTCCGACAAAATTCTCCTACCGCAATATTGAAGAAGTCTTCGAGCCCATGGAGATCCCACGAGAGCAGAAACCAGTTCGCTCCCTGAGACAACTTTCCTCTTCTATATATAAGGTGTGGAAGCAGGTGAAGGGGACTCGCCCCAAGACGGATCCTGATACAGCGGTTTCTCCCAAAACCAAAGCGGCTTTTCACAACAAGAGGCCTAATAAAACTCAAATGCCCAGAGCAAACTCCAAAAGCCAAAACTCCAAACACCCCAAGCCTGTGGGCAAGGTAGTTCACATAGTCTATGTGGTGAATTCCAATGACGAAGTTCGAGTTTCTACTGGTCACCGACCTCAAACTCGGTCCCTGACAAAAGTTCAACCGCAACGTGAAAATCTGCAGGAGATGCTTGCTCAGGCGGCATCACTCGCTAATCCATCATCTAAGGCAAATCCCGAAGACGCAACTGGAGAAAGAACAGAGCACGAGTTGGATATTGATTTCCTAAATCACGCTCCCAAAAAAACGGTATGTGCACAAGCAAAATGGGCACGGATGAAAACCCGAAAGGGCGCTGTGAGTAAAAATAGCAGGACTGCCGACGAGCTTGTGAAAACCCGGAAGGACGCAATCTCGTTTAAAAAACGGTACGTCCGCAACCAAGATAGGCACGGATGAAAACCCGAAAGGGCGCCGTGAGTAAAAACAGCAGGACTGCCGGTGAGCTTGTGAAAACCCAGAAGGGCGCAACCTCATTAAAATAAATACACTTACGAGATCCTCATAACTCGTAAGGAGAATCCTCCTGTGAGACCCTCACGGCTCATAGGATTCAAAAGCCTTAAGTTACAGGGATCTAGACCTGTTCTTAAGCTGTCATATCTCTCAAATTGCCCTACAGGCGGTCCATATTAACCCTTGTATATAATCCAGGGGCACGAATAAATATTTCTTTTCCAAGTTCTGCAAATGGCAAGAAATGTCCCCATATGGTGAATAACACTTGTAGGTCCTTTCGACTTATAAGGAGAAAACACTCTTATGAGATCCTTACGACTTATAAGAGAAAACACCACTTAGGAGTCCTCATGACTTCTAAGAAAAACATACACCTACGAGATCCTCATGACTCGTAGGGAGAAATACCTTTTTAAGAACCTTACGGCTTGTAAAGTTCAAAAAAAAGCCTTAGCCGACAGGATCCTAACCCGATCTACTAAGCCACCTTTGTCCAAATCGACAGGGGCAAATGATGATTCGCTCCTGGCACTATCCCAGTTGTAGCGATACAGATACCTAAACAGGTATCAAACTCCAAGTCAACCTCTCCGGCAAGTGTCGTCCCTAAAATATCTAATGAAGAAGGGGACCCCATTCGTTTGGGATCGCAAATGCCAAGGCGCACTAGATGAAATCAAGCAATACCTGCAGAATCCACCAGTGCTGACCACTCTAGTCAAGGAAAAGCCTCTCATCCTGTACACAACCGCCCTTGAAGGTTCCCTGGGCGCACTATGGGCACAGAAGAACGAACAAGGGAAAGGAGAGAGCCCTCTACTATTTGAGTCGAGTTCTCCTGGGGGCAGAAAACAACTATTCCCTATCGAAAAACACTGCATGGCGTTAATCTTCGCGATAACGAAGCTCAGACACTATGCGTTGGCGCATGAGGTCCATCTCATATCAAAAGTGGACCCTCTCAAGTATTTGATGTCAAGAGCTATACTAACAGGACAACTCGCTAAATGGGCCCTACTCTTAATGGAATTTTTGATAACTTATCGACCCCTCAAGAAAGTGAAAGGCCAGGCCATCGCCGACTTCCTTGCCGAGCATCCGATACCTGCTAATTCACCCCTAAATTGCGAGTTGTCGGACAAGCACGCGTTTGACACGATTGACGGGGAGAGAAGAGAAAGTGACACCCGATGGGAACTCTATTTCGATGGAGCATCTTCCATGAAGAGGCGACAACACAATGCCCCTATAATCAAATCGGGGATAGACCTTATCTTCGTGACTCCGCAAGGAGGGATAATGCGCTTTGCCTTCTCCTTAACAGAACCGAGGACGAACAATGAAGCCGAATATGAAGCTTTGATAGCAGGGCTTGAGATCGCTGTCGACATGGGAATCGAAAACCTCCTCATATACGGAGACTCCCAACTGGTCGTTAGCCAAGTAAACGGTGACTATCAAACGTACAAACCAGAGTTGGTAAAGTACGGCGAGATAGTGCAACAACTGCTGACTCAAATTCCCTCCTACACTCTGGAAAGCATTCCGCGTACGGAGAATAACAATGCGGATGCGTTAACCAAGCTCGCTAAAGAACTGGCTGATGAAAATCTCGACGACGTAAGGATCATTATACAAAGCCGTCAAGTTCTTGCACCAGCCGAAATATCTCCAGAGTTGTCTGAAGAAAAAGAAGCGACCAAGGAGACAGCCCTACAAAGGGAGGACCAGGGAAAAGTTGAGGATTGGAGAGAAGTCTTTATAGACTACTTTAAATCCCGTCGAACACCTCCAGATGCATCCTCAAAGCACCAGCTCATGAAACGAGATATGTCTTTTGCCTTCGTCAATGATACTCTATTTAAGAGATCATTCGACTCTCTGTGGCTAAGATGCCTGGGACCGGAAGAAGCAAAGAGAGTCGTCCAAGAAACTCACGACAGACTCTGCGGTTCTCACCAAGCCGGGCTAAAGATGAAGTTAAAGATCAAAAGGATGGGCTACTATTGGCCCACGATGATTCAGGACTGCCTCAAATACGCGAAGCAGTGCCACTCGTTCCAGATTCACGGGGACTTCATCCACCAGCATCCAAATCCGCTACACCCAACGGTGGCTAGCTGGCCGTTCGAAATGTGGAGAACTGACATAATCGGGCCCATCGAGCCAGCATCATCCAAAGGATATCGGTTCATATTGGCGACAACCGATTACTTCTCTAAGTGGGCAGAAGCAGTACCACTGAGAGAAGTGAAGACAGAGAATATCCTCTATTTCTTCAAGACACACGTCATCTATCGGTTCGGCATTTCGCGACGGATTATCTCTGATAACGGGCCAGCCTATAGAAGTCACAGAATCATCTGCTTCGCGCAGCAGCACAATATAGACTGGAGATACTCTTCGGTCTATAATCCCCGAGCTAACGGTCTGGCCGAGGCCTTCAACAAGACCTTGACGAAGATCATAAAAAAGACGGTGTCCAAAAATAAAAAGGACTGGCATGAGAAACTGCATGAAGCTCTCTGGGCGTATTGGACCTCGTTCAAAACGGCCACAAACACAACACCGTATGCATTGGTATTCGGCGTTGAAGCAGTACTCCACTTGGAGATAGAGATACCATCGTTATGAGTAGCGGTTCATTACAAGCTAACAGACGAAGAAAATGCTCATCTTCGGCTTGAGGAGGTCGACGCCCTTGATGAAACTCGTCTCACGGCGCAGCAAAACCTAGAAGCTTACAAAGCAAGGATGACGCGCTCATACAAGAGATTGACTAGGCCGAGAACATTCCGCCAAGGCGAACTCGTGCTAGTGGTCAAGAGACCTATGATCCCCAATCGCGCCAAACGGGGGAAATTGGAGCTGAACTATGAGGGCCCGTACATCATAGACAAAGTCTACCAAGGTGTGACTTACTTGCTTATGGATATGCATGGAGAAAGACCCTTCCGGCCAATAAATGGCCGGTTCCTGAAAAAATACTACGCCTGATGAGTCACGAACCAGGTTAATGATAGATGACGACGCCTATGTCCGCTCGCTATCTTTCTGAGTCCAAATTCTATAAGTAGTGCCCAGCGAAACCTCGCCTCCAAGGCTACGGACCGAGATGTCCTAAAACTAACAACGGACCGAAATGTCCTAAAACTAACTACGGACCGAAACGTCCCTAAACTACTACGAACCGCAGTATCCTTAGGCTAACGCGACAAAAAAAAAGGTACGTCCATAAGCGAAATGAGCATGGACGAAAACCCGAAAGGGCTCCGTGAGTAAAAACAGCAGGGCTACCAGCGAGTTTGTGAAAACCAGAAAGGGCACAATCTCGTTAAAAGACACTTTCAAGGTCCTTTCGACCCTGTAAGGAGAAAATACCTGCGTGAGATCCTTACAACTCACAAGGGAGCAACGCACTTAGGGATCCCCACGATTCCTAAGGAGAAATTACACTTACGAGATCCTCATGACTCGTGAGGAGAATTCCCCCTATAAGACTCTCACGGCTCTTAGAATTCAAAAGCCTTAAGCTACGGGGATCTGAACCTGTTCTTAAGCCGTCATACACCCCAATTTGCCCTACAGGTGGTCCAATATTGGCCCTTGTATACAATCCATGGGCACAAACAAACATCTCCCCAAAAGAGTCCCACCAGCAACGAGTGATATCCTCATATGGTGAACAACGCTTGTAAGTCCTCTTGACTTATAAGGAGAGAAACACTCTTGGGAGATCCTTACGACTCTCAAGAGAAAACGCACTTAGGAGTCCTCACGACCACTAAGGAGAAAATGCACCTACGAGATCCTCACGACTTGTAGGAAGAAATACCTTTCTAAGACCCTTACGACTCATGAAGTCAAAAGCCTTAGTCGACAGGACCTTAACCCTGTTTGCTAAGTCACCTTTGTTCGAACCGACAAAGGCAAATGATGATTCACTCCTGGCCATATCCCGGTTGAAGCGATGTCGATTCCTAAAATCGGTGTCAAATTCTAAGTCTAAACTCGCGATAAAAATCAGTGAGCCAAAAGTGCATATGAAATAGCCAAAATGATGGGGCAACTTGCAACAAAATCAGCAAGTAAAATATATGCATATAAAAATAGCCGAAATGATTGGGCACCGCGAAAAATAACCGAAATGATTGGGCACCGCGAAAAATAGCCGAATTGGGCAATCGTGACTTTCGCGATATAAAAAGCTGAAATGATAGAGCATCGCGAAAAAAATGAAATGGAACTTCTGCCCTGCAGGTGAGATCACACTGACCCCTGTACACAATCCATGGGCACAAACGAAGAGGGAGCCATATTTTCCCCACCAAACTCTATTAAAGGGAAAACCAGATCTCGACGGCTACATCTACAGTCTAGAGATCATCAACGGCGTTCCCTCTCGTTCCAAACAGAAGCAGATACAACGTCACCAATCGGAGCTATGGCGAAAGTCCCTTAGTTCCAGATTTTGACGGCCACATCTACAGCCTAGAGTCCAACAACGGTGTTCCTCTTCATGCCAGCAGGACACAAGCGCGACGCCACCGATCGGAGCTACGACAAAATTCCCCAGTTCTAAGACTCTACGGTTCACAGACAGCCTAGAGTCAAACCTTGACCTCCTCATCGTCAAGCAATGCTTCGACTCGGATACATGTCAACTCCTGACCTCCCTATAGTAAAGCAACGCTTCGACTCGGATACATGTCAGCCCCTGACCTCCCTATTGTCAAGCAACACTTCGACACAGATACATGTCAATCCCTGACCTCCCTGTCGTAAAGCAACGCTTCGACACGGATACATGTCAACCTTCCTGTCGTCAAGCAACGCTTCGACTCGGATACATGTCAACCCCTGACCTCCTTGTCGTCAAGCAATGCTTCGACTTGGATACATGTCAACCCCTGACCTCCTTGTCGTCAAGCAACGCCTCGACTTGGATACATGTCAACCCTTGATCTCCTTGTCGTCAAGCAACGCTTCGATATGGATACATGTCAACCCTTGACCTCCCTATCGTCAAGCAACGCTTCGAGTTGGATACATGTCAACTCCTGACCTCCTTGTCGTCAAGAAACGCTTCGACTCGGATACATGTTAACCCCTGACCTCCCTGTCGTGAAGCAATGCCTCGACACGGATACATGTCAATCCCTGACCTCCCTGTCATCAAGCAACGCTTCAACTCAGATACATGTTAACTCTTGACCTCCCTGTCGTAAAGCAACGCTTCGACTCAGATACATGTCAGCCCCTGACCTCCTTGTCATCAAGCAACGCTTCGACTTGGATACATGTCAACCCCTGACCTTCTTGTCGTCAAGCAACGCCTCGACTTGGATACATGTCAACCCTTGACCTCCTTGTCGTCAAGCAATGCTTCGACTTGGATACATGTCAACCCTTGACCTCCCTGTCATCAAGTAACGCTTCGATATGGATACATGTCAACCTTTGACCTCCCTGTCGTCAAGAAACACTTTGACTTGGATACATGTCAACTCCTGGCCTACTTATCGTCAAGCAACGCTTCGACTCGGATACATGTCAACCCCTGACCTCCCTGTCGTAAAGCAATGCTTCGACACGGATACATGTCAATCCCTGACCTCCCTGTCCTCAAGCAACGCTTCGACACGGATACATGTCAACCCCTGACCTACCTGTCGTAAAGCAATGGTTCGACATGAATACATGTCAATCCCTGACCTCCCTTTTGTCAAGCAACGCTTCGACTTGGATACATGTCAACCCTTGAACTCCCTGTCGTAAAGCAACGCTTCGACTCGGAAACATGTTAACCCCTAATCCCCCCCGTGGGAGCAATGCTCCGTCTCGGAAATACATCAACCCATGATCTCCCTGTCGTAAAGCAATGCTTTGACTCGGAAATAAATCAACACACAAACCTATCAACCTATAAAAAGAAGGTTCCCTTATGAGATCCTTATGACTCTCACAAGAAAATATACTTAGGAGTCCTCACGACCCCTAAGTAGAAATTACACCTACGAGATCCTCTCGACTCGCAGGGAGAAAAATCTTTATGAGGCCCTCATGGCTCATAAAGTTGAAAAGTCTTAGGCTGCAGATCCTAACCTTGTCACATAAGCTATCGCTGCCCTGCAAAAAGATCAAGATAAACTACATATGGACTGCATCCATCAGAGCTACATAAAAGCACGAGATAAAAAAATATGTCTTTTATTCATGAATTCAAAATGAATACAAGATGCATCTCATAAGAGAATCAAAATGGATACAAAATACCCTCTCATTCGAGAGTGGATACAAGAAAAAGAGAATATACAAAAATTCTTTAAGCCGAAGGACGGCACAGTAAGCTCCTCAATTCATCACTCTTCCGCTGGGCCTCGGCTTCGAGTTTGGTTATCACCATGAGACGGGTCTCCGCTTGAGACTGTTGAGCCTGATACGAAGCGAGCCGACTCTCAAGCTTCTTTTCAGCAACAACCATCTCCCGGGTAAAGATGACGGCTTTGTCAAGAGCGACCACTTCCCTGATAGCTTCTTGAAGCACAAGCCAAAGTTCGTACGCACGGGTGGTCTTAGCAGTAAGCTCAGCTTGAAGTTCCCTCAAAGCATTCGAGGCCAGTTCCCTCTCCGAGAATTTTCGGTTAAGCCTCTTCTCACATGATTGTAGATTTGTGGCGCACCGTTCGATCAGCCCCCGCAAGCTCGTCTTTGCAGCCATGACCTCTAAGGGAAGGCGTGTGCACTCGAGACCATGTAAACAAGCCTCCACTCGACGACAGTACCCGATCCAAAACATGCACAAACCGTGTGCCGTGTAAGGCAATAAGGAGGGTCCTTAGTATGCACCCCATCAAGCATGCATTTGCAACTATACGCCCGCTTAAATAGAAATAGTATCTAAAACGTGCTGATTTGCGGGCAACGCGACAATGGCGCTCGTACTTAAAGGAAATTCCTAGGGATAAAGTATAAAGCTCATGTATACAGGCGGGATGCACGTACGAATATATGACGAACAGAAAAGATTCAACAGAAAAGCATGCAACAACTACTAATAAGAGAAATACATCGATTTAAAACATACTACTCTACAGAGAAAAGATCACCAAACATTGGATCAGTGATACATGGGTTAACAAAACAAAATACAAAATTCTCCAGCTCCTTCTCGGCCTTCTCCAACACGTCAAACCGACGGTTTTCGCGAGGAGTTGCTCCTCAGCGATTAGCGCCGTGCTCATCAGCAAAAGCGGATATGACAGCCCGCCAGGCTCTTATCTGACCCAGTAGATGAATTAAGCGATCCTTTAGAGCCCGGGTAATCAAGCATGCCTCGTAGAAACACTAGATCTTGTCCTCTGCCGCGTCGAGGATCGCCGGAGTCATCTCTGTCAGATAAAGAGGGATGTCGGCAAGCACGGACAAAAAGACCATCCGTAGCCAAATGGAACCCATAGGAAGGGGAGAGCCCCTATGAGTTAGAAGTTTGTACACCACCGCGTCACATTCGGCGTTTGTGAGAAGAGGATCCACTAGTCATGCCGCAAAGCGAGGAATCATCTCCTCGACGGGCACCTCCCATGGTTGCCGACGAGCATGAAGGCGGTTGCAAGCCATAACACTTGGTCGTTTTCTCAAGAGGATCACCCTAAGGTCTAAATGGGTTTCTCTTTGAAGAGAGGAAGAAAGGCACGGTTTCAGTTTATAAAGTAAAGCATTCAATGCTATGCACAGAAAATATTGCGCATAGTGGAACTATTCCCAAGGTCCGGAAAAAGGGGAGAGCATGGGAAATCAAAGGGGTGACTCGTTGGAATCAGAGTAGGGAGACGAAAGGACCCCATCAATAGGGCCCCATGTGTATAGCACGTGAGCACCAACCTTGATCCTTATTGGAAATTAAAACGGCACCGCACATGCATAACACGTGAGCAGACGCCAATGCAAGATTGAAATCACCAGCAGTGTCTCATGCGCAAAACACGTGAACACCAACAATAGTATGACAAAGCTTCATAAAGAACGCATGTAAACATAAAAAGGGGGGAAAGGAAAGTTTGCCATTCATACTCTGAAAATTCATACAAAAATAAAAGAAAATGTTTACAATGGTAAAACATTAAATCCGGGACACGGATTAAGAAATTCGAAAGTAAGGTCGTCTAGAATGTTTCTGGCCACTTTGACCATTCTCGTATGCATCCTCTCACGAATGCAAGCGTCAAGATCCTCACTAATCTCCTCCGCCCTCCGATAAGCAGCGATTATCGTCGTCTGTTGGAAAATTTGATGCAAGATATCAATGAGATTATCTCGCCGTTTCTTCGAGATCAGGCCCGACAGATACACTGAGTGCATCTTATCTTCGGCATCATCTAGTGCATTAAGCGGCATGGCTTCGTAAAATCCAGGAAATGCTCCCCAAATTGCTCTCACTATAATCTTCAAAAGAGCGGAGCGACAAGGAAGCAGTCGACCATTGTGTTCATTGAAATGATTCATAATCTCAGCGCATTAGGCATTTGTAAACTCCTGGTTTTGACAACGGCCTTGTGTGCGAATATCCTCATAAAAAATAATTTCGTTGAGACTGTACAGATGAGCGGCCATAGTGTCTAAAAAGAAACATCAGTGAAAGATTAGTAATCAAGAAGACCCTCATAAAACAGATGATTGTTTTGATTTTTCTGCGTGCTTAATTTTAATTACAGCAATCAAGACGGTTTCGCTTTGTAGCTGGCCGGTTGAGTACGGGTCGATCCACAGGGAGATGGAATCTTTTTCTTTATGTTTTAACGAGTTAAATCCAAATATGTCGAGATTTGTTTTATGATCTACAAATGAAATAAAGGATGATAAAAGATCTTGTTAGGGTTAGGATTAGGTTAGTTCGAGTTAGGAATTTCTCACTTCTTTCAATGCCCTTCTTAATATCGGTGTTACGGTAATCGACAATAACGGGGATTATCACGACTAGGAAGGAACTTACAAGTATAAGCTAGGCTTTCCATACTTAGTTTCTTCCTTTTGGTCCTTGTTCGTCCGTTCTTGGCTCTTAGCCCTAACCTCCAGTTAATTCAACCACAACCGGTCTAACTATGGAATCACCACTATCATGTAGGATATGGTGTCGTAGTGAGCGGATTGTGGTTCAATTAAAGAGAGTCCGAATTAAGGTGTTGGGCAAAGAAAATAGTGAGAGAGATTTCCTTCTCTCAAACTTTCCTTTTCCTGCCATAACAAGTGAGAGATTACTTACCCATTATAAAGATAAAAACAAAAAAGAAGGTAGAAAGAAATGAGGTTAAGAAGAAATTACAACTAGCTATTTGAGACCTCATCTTGGTAAGGATCTTACTCAAGCATCATGGTTGTAAAGGATAAAAAAAATAGAAGAAGAAAAAAACAATAAAGAAAGCAACAAGATTACAACTAGATTAGCTAATGAAAAATTACGAGCAATAAATAAAAAGACATGCACGATAATAAAAGAAAGCTAGATAATAAAAGAACTCTCTTTTTTTTATTTTTTTATTTTTATTAATCAACGCTCATAAACTCACTACAATTTTTCATAGAGAAAGATAACAAAGAAGAACAGAATTAATCCTAAAATCTAAATAAAGAAAAAGCACACTAATTTGGATTTGAACTCTTCTATTTATAGGCAGGAGAGTGAAACCCTAGGTATACATTCTGAGCTAAACACGAGATTACAAAACTACCCCAAGAAAGCCGAGTCAACGCTGCTTCAACTGCCACCGACACTGTTCAGACGCGACCGCGGAACCGCAGCAGAAGTGCCTATTTGGCCGCGGTTCCGCGGCCATTTGGTGGATTTGGGGGATCATCTTTTCAGGGCTTCTCCATGTTGCTGTTCTCTTATGTTTTGTACACTTGGTTTATCAGAATCTCTTCAGTTTTCTTTCAGATTTTCAGCAATGGAATTTTGTTTATTGAGCTCCGCATTGAGGTTTTGGATTTTGTGTTGCCCTTGTGCTTTGTGCAGTGAAGTGACCAATAATTTGTCATTTTGTCCCTTGAACTGGTAGGCAGTATCATATGGATGGTTAGCGTAGATCAGTATTCATCTGTTGTTGGTCGTAGTCCCGCATTTGTTGCGACTTTTCAAGAATTTCACTGTAAAGAGCTGAGAACCTGTAACCTACAATTATTCAGCAATACGGATCAAAAGTACCTACCTATATGCATTGTGATCAAGAATGGGCGGTATAAAAATGCAAAAATCTGATATGAACAAATACCCCCAAACTTATCTTTTGGTCGTCCCGAGCAAAGCTAATTTTATTCTCAAAAATTCCCGACCTCACTTTCGCAGGGAACGCGATTGCATTGAGCTCGTGCAACAGGCCGTTAAACCTCTAGGTGTCCCTAGTAAAATGAATGTTGTCTCCTGAGGGTTTTCAGCGGATACTACCCACAAAATCCGATCAATTTGGCCGTTGACTTTAATTCTTTAATTCAGTATTCTAGCAAGAAAAATCTATCATCTTCAACTTAGAAATCATCAACCCGTATTTTTCACATTTCCTTTTCATTTAACTTAAAATCATATACGTTCTGCCAGTTTATAAAGCTTTCAGCATCTCCTGAGTTTTCCTTCTAAGGTGCAATCTTAACTCAGGAATTTTTATCATCTCTACTGAAGATATAAATCCTATCTTTTATTCCTATCTCTCCTCCAAACTCCAATCATATACCCCTACGTGTGTGTAATTATCACCCCTACACTTGGAAATTCAATTCAAGCTATCATACTCTTGTCTGTCTTCCAAAATATTTTTTTAATTGGTGAATTCTAGATGAAATTGCTCACATATCTTTCATGCGACCGTTAATACTTCTTGAGGTACTAAATGACCGATTACAAAATGTGCTTGCGCATTTAGGCGTAATTTCTCGTCTTGCAACACCTAAGGCTTAGCAGTGACTTCCAAACCAGTTGGTCTAAGGCACTAGGTGATAAAGCACCCTCCCTATATTTTTTTTTTTATGCTGCCTTAAACAATTACAAAACCAGTGTTCATTTTTTTATCTCTTTATTCACCACTTATACTTTTATTTTATTTTCGTTCATACTAAGGATTTTAGACAAGAGCATTTCAAGGTATCCTCTACTATCCGAAGTTTTAAGATGTGTGTAAGTGCGTATAGTAGGGTATATATTTTCAGAATTTGAACTTAAGGTTCAGAATTATTTTTCAGACTTATACTTCAAATAAAGCTTTCAATACTCTTCCCTTATTTCAACTTAGCCCAAGAACTGAACTCAAAATTTTCTTATTTCTAAATAAACTGCAAGGACGTATATTTTCTACAGTTAAATATTAATAAAGGTTATTTTTAGGGTTTTTAATTTACTAAGTTTAGGATCTAGTTTTTCCTAACTAGTCAACCGTCATGTTGAACTTGAGTCAAACATGGCCAAAATTGAAATTTTCAATTTTTTTTTATATTTTTATATTTTTTTTTTTTTTGTAAGATGCAATGCAGAAAAATAAGATACGGAATTAAATCTGCAAAGAAAAACAAATATGTATAAAGAAATAAAAACATGCAGATGCAATGCAAAGATAACTATTTACAATCAACCCTCACCCCCAAACTTACTGATAGCAGCGTCCTCACTACTCCCTGCGGCGTCTACTAGACGCGGCCTCACTCGTCCCGGCCTCACCTCTATCTGTCCCCCGTCCCCTTGATCGTGATCGTGAACGTTCCTCTCTTACCAAGAGGCTGGACATTCCTTGTTCCAGGCTCATTATTCGCTAATCAAAGTTAGTCAGCATCCTTATCACTCTTTCTATCCTCTATGGGTTCGTCGAATTAAGTGCGATTGCGCAGCAAGGGTAAGCTCTTCGTCGCTCGCTGTGGAGCTCGAGCTAGGGGTCTTGGCCATTACGTTCTCGGCCGGCTCGGTGCGCGACCATAAATCATGTAATCGTGTGTAGGACGTAGAGACACCCTCATGAAGAGGTCTAATGGGAATATCACCATGCATGTAAAATTCAAATTCCTCAACAGAAAGGAAATGGCGACACAGTTGTGTCACCAACATTGGGCATGGATAATTGGCCGCCCGTTTGCCAGTGCCAATCGAGTGAAGCAACACAGTGCACATGTCATAGCTAAGGTTTCGAGTCATCAATGTGTGCACTATGTGTAGGGATGGTGTGAAAAATGTTGTATTGTGCGAACATCCAAAAATATTGTTTTGTGTCCAATGGCACACAGTTAAAACGTTCGCAAAAAGCGTGCGAGCCTGAATGCCCTTTCGGGGCTCCCTAGAACAGTCATTTCCCATTAAGAGTAGGTAGTCTTCAAATCGGAGGGGTTGATCATGAATGGGGAGTCATGGTATTAAGGTAACTTCGTGAATGAAGTCCCTATCGATTAAAATTTCCCGATCCCCCCACAGTAATCTAATGTACCCGTGTTGTGCCAGACAACCCTCCTCCATACATTTATAAAAACGTGCAACAAGTTCCGGAAGCGCGAATGCATTCGGATGGTTAAATAATAGAAAGTTCCATCCACGCTTTCGGATCTCTTCGTCGAAATAACTACCATAAACATTATGTGCAAATAACTGGGAGAAATCCCTTTCAAACTACAGTGTAGGTGCCATCACAGAGAGAAAATGCAGAAAAATTAAATCTATAGAGAGAGAGAACAGAGAGGCAAATCTCCTCTGAAATTTTCAGAGGGAGAAGAGGTGGAAGAGCAGCGGTTGTGAGGCAGATGGGTTGATGGGCAGCGGAAGCGCGGCTCCTTGAGGCGATCTCCCTGCAAATTCTGCTGCTGCGGCTAGGGTTTTGTGTGAGGGATAATTTAGGGTTATGTAAATGCAGAAGAGGGGTCAGGGTGTTTTTATAGGGGTTATTTGGTTATATGTACAAAAGCCCCCTTAAAAAGAGGAATTTATTTTGTAAAGAAAAAAAATTGTATTATTATTTATTTATTTAATAGAACTGAATATTTACAAAAATACCCCCCAATTTTTTATTATTTTTATTTTTTTATAATTACAAGTGTGAAGATGGTATATACATACTCCCAAACTTATTTGAAACAGTGTTTCCACTGTTTATGGCTGGATAACCGAAGTTTAGTTGTAAGCGGAGGAAGATCAGTCGACGTAAACCGGCTCCTGCAACATCAGGAGCTCCTCCGATGGGTCAGCGGTGAGGAACAGCTTTAATCTGTGTCCTTTCACTTTGAATAGTGATCCGTCCTCTGGATTTTCCAAATCCACCGCACCGTGCTGATATACAGTCCGCACAAAATATGGTCCTTTCCAGCGAGATCTGAGCTTCCCGGGATGGAAATGTAACCGGGTGTCGTAAAGAAGCACCTGTTGACTAGGTGTGAAAGTTTTGCGCGTAAGGTGTTTATCGTGAAACACCTTAGTTCGGTTCTTAACGACAATCGCGTTTTCGTAAGCTTCATCCCGAAGCTCGTTCAATTCGTTGATCTGCAGCTTCCGATGGCTGCCCGCATTATTAAAAGATAGATTCAGCTCCTTGATCGCCCAAAATGCGCGATGCTCGATTTCCACTGGAAGGTAGCAAGCCTTTCCGTAAACAAGCCGATGAGGAGACATGCCAAGATCAGTCTTATAAGCAGTTCAAAATGCCCAAAGGGCATCGGTGAGTTTTAAAGACCAATTCTTACGGTTCTTGGAAACCGTTTTCTCCAAAATCTGTTTGATTTGCCGATTAGACACTTCGGCTTGCCCACATGTTTAGGGGTGATAGGGCGTGGATAGCTTATGATTAATGGAGTATTTCCGCATCAAGGCCTTGAAAGTCCTATTATAGAAATGTGTTCCATTGTCACTAATGATCGTGCGAGGGTGTCCAAATCGGGAAAAGATATTTTCCTTAAGAAATCTAATGACAACCTTGTTGTCGTTAGTCCGGCTGGGCATGGTCTCGAGCCATTTAGAGACATAATCTACGCTAGAAGAATATACAGGTTCCTAAAAGAGCTAGGAAACGGCCCCATGAAATCAATCCCCCAAGCATCGAAAATCTTGACAACCAAGATTGGTTGGAGCGGCATCTCGTTTCTCCTGGATATCCGGCCCAAGTGTTAGCACCGGGAGCAAGTCTTGCAGTAATCATAAGCATCTTTGAAGAGTTGTGGCCAGTAGAAGCCACATTGCAAGATCTTCTCGGCTGTCTTTCTTGGGCCAAAATGCCCGCCACACGCTTGATCGTGGCAAAATGACAGCACACTCTTGAATTCATTATTAAGCACACACCGACGAATAATCTGGTTGGGACAGTATTTAAACAGATAAGGTTTGTCCCAGTAAAAGTGCTTTACTTGGAATAAGAATCGAAGTCTGTCCTGACTTGACCACTCGTTTGGTAGTAATCCTGTTGCTAAATAGTTCACAATATCTGCGAACCAGGGTTCGCATGATACTGTCAAGAGCTGTTCATCCGGAAAAACGTCGTTTATTGGAAGTGAAAGCGTCGGCGAAGAAGGAAGTCGTGAGAGATGGTCGGCCACTACGTTTTCACATCCTCTTTTGTCTTTGATGACAAGGTCAAACTCTTGAAGTAAGAGGATCCAACGTATCAGCCGAGATTTTGCGTCCTTCTTTGCAAAAAGATGGCGTAGAGCAGAATGGTCTGTGTAGACAATGACTGGAGAGCCGATTAAGTAAGGCCTGAATTTTTCTAATGCAAACACAACAGCCAAGAATTCCTTCTCGGTTGTTGTGTAATTCAGCTGGGCATCGTTCAGGGTTCGGCTAGCATAATAGATTACGTGCGACATCTTATCGATGTGATGTCCTAGGACAGCACCAATGGCAAAGTCGGATGCATCACACATAATCTCAAAGGGATACGTCCAGTCAGGAGAAGAAAGTACGGGAGCAGAAGTGAGTGATCTTTTAAGTGATTCAAATGCAGTCACACAGCTCGAGTTGAAATCGAATGTGGTGTTCTTGGCCAACAGAAGAGTCAAGAGTCTAGCAATTTTGCTAAAATCCTTGATAAACCGTCTATAGAAACCGGCATGGCCAAGAAACGCTCGGATGTCTCGGACGCATCTGGGAGGAGGAAGATTGGAAATGATTCAATCTTAGCTTTATCCACCTCAATGCCATTTTGCGAGATGATATATCCTAAGACAATACCTTCGCGTACCATGAAGTGGCACTTCTCTCAGTTCAAAGTGAGGTTTTTATCCTTACACCGGGTAAGGACAGCGTCGAGATGTTGTAAACACTCGTCAAAGGAATCGCCAAAAATGGAGAAATCATCTATGAAAATCTCCAAGAATTTTTCCACCATGTCTGAGAAAATTCCCATCATACACCGCTGGAAGGTAGCGGGTGCATTGCATAACCCAAAGGGCATGCGGCGATATGCAAATGTGCCAAAAGGACAGGTGAACGTAGTTTTGTCCTGATCTTTTTCGGCGATGGGAATCTGGTTATAACCGGAGTAGCCATCCAGAAAGCAGTAGTACTCATGTCCAGCCAATCGTTCGAGCATTTGGTCAATAAAAGATAGCAGAAAGTGGTCTTTTCGCGTTGCGGCGTTGAGTTTTCTATAATCAACGCATACTTGCCACCCAGTTTGGGTGCGAGTAGGGATTAACTCGTTTGCCTGATTGGTGATGACCGTTATGCCCGATTTTTTGGGGACATGTATCGGACTGAACCACTGGTTATCAGAGATAGGGTAAATGATACCACTATTTAGACATTTGAGGATCTCTTTTTTCACAGCCTCCTTCATGACTGGATTGAGTCGCCTCTGTGGATCCCTGGCTGGTTTGGCATCACCCATCATATGAATGTGATGTTCAACGATCAAGGGACTAATTCCCTTGATGTCCGCCATAGTCCAGCTAAAAGCTTGCCGATTGCTCTGTAAGACCGTCAGAAGGGTTTTCTCTTGCTCTTGAGCTAGAAAAGCCGAGATGAAGATAGGGAGGGTCTCGTTCTCACCTAAGTAAGCATACTTGAGATGAAATGGCAATGGCTTGAGTTCGAGCTTTGGAGGTGAAACGATTGAAGGCAAAATCGGCGAAAATGTCTCGAACTCGAAGGATTCTAACAGAGGCTCAAAACAAGTGTACGCGACCGAGTCGGATGTGTTCCCCTCCGAAAGGCGGCGCACAAGACCGCGATGTCCTGACGCTGAGATTCGGGGCAGATGCTATTTGGTTTTATCCGTCCACCTCTCCGAAGATGCCAAGTTGATTTATGGCACCGTGTATCGGAGGTTTAGACGGATGCGACCGATGTAGCAGACTTCGTCAGATTCCCCCTCGCTTGAGGGGTTTTTGATTGTGGGGACGCTCTTCCCTGCAGGCGCAAGCCCCTGCAGTTAATTACGCTACCGCATCGCGGTAACAACTTTCTCCTTCTCCAGAATTTCACTTCGTGTCGTGTGTGTTTGCTTTGTTTGTGGTTGCCCGTGGATTGTATACGGAGACTGAGTAATGCCGTCGCCCGTAGGATGTGGATTAGTCCAAATCCGTATTTACTTAGATTTGGGTTTGGTGTTTTTAGTTTAAGGATGCATTAGTCGCGTTGCGGCTAAGATCAACTTAAACGTTCATTAAGGATACGATAGTCCTGTTTGAGACTAAGATCAACTTAACGTGATAATCCATTTAATATCTGGCCATCGGGACTCGTCACCTCTCTAACGTCGTTGAAGGATTACAACGGCAGATGTCAGAGGAGTTCAGAGATGTACCCTTGAACCAAGGTTGATTTGGAGTTTTATAGTCTATTTGAATATTTAAGGATACGTTAGCCGTGTTTGGGGCTAAGATCAACTTAAACGGGATCGTTTAGATCCGACAAAAGAGCATTTTGAAGGCTCTATTGTTCCAGTTTAGAGACGTAGTGGTCCGTGTTCCAGTTTAGGGACATGGGGGTCCATTGCCAGTTTAGGGACGTAGTGGTCCATCATTAGTTTAAGGACGTTTCGGTCCGACATTCCCATTTAGGGACGAATATTAGTTTAAGGACGTTTCGGTCCACGAGTTTGAGGACCCCGCAGTCCGTATTGATGTGTGGTCGTTGGGACCCATCACCTCTCTGACGTCGTTGAAGGATTACAACGATGGGTGTCAGAGGAGTTCGGAGATGTACCCTCGAACCAATGGTAAATTGATTTAAGAGAGCAATTTTGCTCAGTCAATTTAATTTGAGGACTTACGGCCAAAATTGGGCTAAGTCCAGTTTCAACATCTTTTGTCTTTGGCCTGTGCTAGGGCTTTGCCCCTTTTTAGTAATGCACTGCATTATTCTTGTTTTGGTTGGGCTCTGCCCTTTTATAAATGATGCAGAGCATCTGTTTTGTTTGGGCTTTGCCCCCCTTTTTTTTAAAAATGCATAGCATTTTTTTTATTAGGCCTGTTAGGCCTTTTAATTGGGCTCTGTCTCTTTTCTTTAATAATGCAGAGCATTAAATACTCTGACAGTGCCCCACGTGGCTTGCCAGGCGTTTTGCTCCAAGTAATGAGCGCAAACTCATATGGTGGTGACACGTGTCACGCTCTGGTAAGCGCAACAGCGCGGTGCGCTACGCTAGTGCGTTGCGCTGTTGCGCTGCTGACATGTGGCGCGCTCTGGTGAGTTGCGCCAATTCCAGAGAGCAAAGCTCTATTTTAAGAGCGCGTAGCGCAAGTTGTTCTGTAGCTGACATGTGGCGCTCTCTCAAGAGCGCAACAGCGCAGTTTGGAAGTGCAAACCACTAAGAATCTTTTAGATTCAAGAACGGAAGTGCAAAGCACTATTTGATTTCTTGATCTAATTTAGATCAAAGAAAAATAAGTTTTTCTTTTTGTTCCAAGAACCGGAGGTTCATAAGAGTGCAAAGCATTATTTTATATATATATTTTTTATTTTGTTGTTTTCTTGTTTTTAAAAGAACCAATGGTTCATAAGAAGTGCAAAGCACTGTTTATTATGTAAAGAACATTGATCTGGTTTTTGGATCGATGATTTATTAAAAGAGATTTCTTTTCTCTCGTGAAGGTTTTTACCTTTTTCTTTGAAATTTTCTCAGATTTCTCTCTCTGCTTGAAGCTCTTGACTTTTTTCAAGAAAAAAAATATTGATCCCTTTGAATTGAGGTCTGGGGTCTCTTTTATAGTGCCCATAAATTAGTTAATTTTGTTGAAGAGATCTTTTTCTAAGTGATTTGGGGAGTTTTCCCCACCGTTGGATCTTTGATCCAAGGGCTTCTGTTTTACAGAAGAAAATCTTCTTATTTTAACAAGAACAGAAAGATTTCTTTAAAATCTTTATTCTGTTTTGGCGCAAATGCTCCAGCGCGTGACACGTGTCGCGCAGCGCACAGCGCAGCGCAACTGCGCTAGCGCATCTGCGCTGACACGTGTCGCGCAGCGCAGTGCCTGCACAGCTGAAGTGTTGCTTTCTTTAATTTTTTTTAAAATAGAGCTTTGCTCTGATTGGGCGCGCCTTCTTGGGCGCTGCGCTGACGTATCAGCGCCTGACATGTGGCGCGTTGCGCCCGAAATTTGAAGCGTTGCTTCAGAATTTTGAATTTTGAATTTCAACAGAGCTTTGCTTTGATTGGGCGAAACAAATGCCCCCCCACCGTTGCGCTCACGTGACGCACACGTGAGTGCAGCGGTGGCAAACTCCTGATCGTTGGATCAAGGGGTGAGCTCAAGGGGCGCAAGCGCCTTATAAATAGGACCTCTGGCCCTTAGAAAAATCTTACTGTTTTAAGATTTTTGATTTCAACAGAGCTTTGCTCTTGCTTAAGAACTTCAGAGCTTTGCTCATTCCCAAAGTTAGAAACTTTAGGTAAAAATTAATTTAAATCAAATTAATTTAAATTAATCCTAACCAAGGAGCTTTGCTCTCACAGATCTTTTGATCTAAAGAGATCCCCATTGGGGTTTCATAAACAGAGCTTTGCTCTCAAAACCTATAGATCTACAGGGATCTTGTTCATGGGTTTTAACCCATGAACAGAGCTTTGCTCATAGATCTAAAAATAGCTTTTTTAGATTTGAAAAATGAAGAGTCTTTTTATAAATTTTTCATGAATCTTTCAAGATTCCAAATTTTTTTAATTCTTTTAAGTGTAAAAAAAAAGTTTTCTGATGGACCTTTTCCATTATTACCACAGAGCCATGCTCTTTTAAGGAATCTTATTTCCCTGAGACCAGAGTTTGACAAGTGTCACTCTGTGACAGAGCTTTGCTCTGAAAGAGAAGATTTTCTCCTTGTCTCTAGGGATTATTCCCCCCCTTTTTTAAATAGGAATGCTTTCCTGGGGACCAACTGACAATCTCATCCAATGATGAGGTTGTCTTATTAACTGACATATTGTCATCCAGATTTTGTGGATCCCCCTTTGGTCTCCTACTCACTGCACTGCTGTGTGGTGTAATTAAAATTTAATTAATGCATTTTCTTTTTTTTTTAAACGCCAAACGTTGGAATTACAACACTAACGGCTAAATCGTTCTTTTTGCAGCGATCATGTCTCTAGACACTTCATTCCCGTTCGTCCGCTCGGAGGAGGGATTTCCCGAGGCGCCTTCGGACCATGAAGTCCTGACCATATTTAGAGAATACGACCCGGAGTACAAGAATCTTCACCTTTGGGGGTCCTGGTATAACCAGATCATTATGGGTCGACGCAGCTTCACATGCGCAGTGCCGTCTGAACCCATCACGGCGATTCATTATGCTACCCCACCCTCGGTGCAGTATGCCGTGGAGTTGGTGGATTGGACATCGAAGGGCTTTCTACATTCCGCCATAGATGCGATACCGGTTCAGCGTCGTATGGTTTTGGACATCCTAGGACACCGTATCTGTCAGGGTGAAGCACGACCTTGGGGGCAATCGTATAACCTTGGTCTGATCCTCCACCACCCGATTGGCTATCTGCCGTGGGCCCGGTACATCCTGTCGACGAAGAAGTCGCGGTTGATAAGATTAGGACTGTACACCGCGGTCTACGTCTCTCTTTTCCAGTATCCCACGCTCCCCACCTGGTGGTTCAAAGCTTTCTTGGAGCAATGGAATATTCATACCCACACTTTCCTTGCCATGGATCGGGAAGTGTCAATCTCCTTGGAGGAGTTCACGGAGGTATCCGGTTTACCAGTGATGGGGGAACATTATGAGGAGCTGCTCCCGACAGATGTGTACGTCTTTGGTGCTAGGCCGATGGTAAGGGGGGTCACACCGGAGAATGCTGTTCAACATCAATTCCCAAGCTTTATTAAAGTGTTGAACATATATGAGTCCCTCATCGTCGAACATAGGAGTCGGGGAGTTAACTTTGAGGACTTCATTGCTCGTTTCCTTCGTCCAAGCGTCATCTCATCAGAAGCTGCCAAGTTTGCCACCCTGGATGACCATTTCGGTCTAGGTGTGGACAACCTACCGAAGAAGGATATAGATCAAAAGAGTTTTTTTCTTCCGGACTTCCCTACTATGTCATTTGCAGAAATTGCGGCCCCTGGAATGGATGAGGAGGCATTTTTCTTAGGATTTCTTGGATTGTAGCTGAGCTGGTTTGCGATCCCAATGCACTCTCATCGGATGCGACCCTCTGTCTTTTACCCAGCCCACCGGATGGTCATCGGGGTAAAGGTAGCTGTTGGGATCGCTGGCTTGGCGCACTTATACCATGGCCTCAGTCGAGCAGCGGATGCTAATGAGCCCGGGGTACTGCATGTGGTCTTCCCGATGCATTACTTTGCATCGTGGCTCGAGCTACACACAGAGGGTGTCTTCGGCATGCATAAAAGGCCCTCGTTCTTTGACAAGTGCGGTTTTCCTCGCATTATACAGCTGATCGGCGCATCAATTGTAACCCCATCACCGCGGAACGCCAGGGGCTTACTCCTTCGCCCTCATACCGTTGGAGCCGGTATGTCCTTTGTCGATAAGGTATTGACCATTGGAAAGATGTCTACCACTGTGACGCGGCCATTACAAGATGTCTTTAAGGATGGAGCCTCAGTTTTGACGGCTCGGGAGACCCTTCACTTATATTCCATTAGACCGGGTTTCTTAGTTTTTAGGCAGAATGGTGTGGCAATTTTTATGAGGTACAACCCGCATCGTTTTGCTCAACAGTTAGGCTACGATCAAGGGGTCCCCTTGGAAGCCTTCTTGCTGGAACCCACTGCCACTGAAGAAGGGATGGAGAACGCACTGCACCATTTCATGCGCCTGAATACGAGCTCTCATTTTTTTATCAATGCGCCGGCTTATGCTCCGAGACTCCTCAATGTGTACAAAGACTGGTACAATCATGCAACAGGAGCAGTTATAAAGGAGGAAAGGCGACTGTTGGTCGATCGTAAGGGTGTGCCTCCAGGTACCAATCGCAACGCTCCTTTGGTCCCGAGGACTCCAGTAATTGCCCCTCTAAAAGAGGTCAGAACTGGACCATCGCATGCGCAGAGTCCTCCGCACGGATTGCCGCTCCTTGATATTGCGGATGCACCACCAGCGCCTTGTGCTCCAGTGGAGACAGTGGTTACAGCCTCACCGGAGTCTGGCGTGGGTGCGGACATCGGGACCCGCTGCCTCAAGGCGGCTGCTAAGCGGAAGTCGATCCCACGTGAGCCTAGGGGCGGAGGGCAGAAGAAAAAGAAATCGCTTTTCGCTGCCGATGTCGTGTTCGGTTAGGAACCCCATGCTCCCTATGCCGAGGGCCTGATCGAATACGGGACTAACGAAGGATTAGTGATGCTGCCGCCGGACGATACAGACTTGGAGGCTGCTCTTGAAGCTTCAGCGTGGTTGGCGAGGCGTGACGCGTGGCTAGCTAAGCTTGCGCAATCAGGTAACTACTAGTCGCCTTTTCTTTATTGCAACATATCCTCTTCATTGCTTTTGACTAACGGTTTTCTTTCTTTTCTTTCGACAGGCATCACTGATGAAGAAGCCATTGCCGCTTCTCTGAAGACTTTCCTGGAGGAGGAACGTCTTAGAGCATCCATAGACCTTAGTAAGTTTCGATTCATCAAGTTTTCATTTCCCTTGTGTTATGGTCAATCTAACCTTTCCCTTTTAATCACAGGAACCTCAATGCCGCTCCCGCCAAGTGACGCAGATGTCCTACCGGCTGCCGACGTTCCTGCTTCCTCAGGGTTACCGCAAGAAGTCCGTCTTGAGGAGCCGATGAGAGACGCCTTAAAGGCTCTGGAGGTGTCTTTGTTTACAGATGATGATGCCGCGGTGAAAGAGGCGTCACAGAGGTCCATTGTGACAGCTCGGGAGGAAAGAAAACGGCAAAGGCGTGAGGCGAAGGCGCGCTGGGCTGCCTTGGCTGTGGGAGCGGGCCCCAGCACTAACACTCCATCTGAAGAGCCCCCTGTCGCCCTATCCACTGCCCGCATAGAGGTGGCGCGCGCAGTTCGGAGCGCAAACGGTAAATCCGCTTCAGGTAATATTTCTCTCAGAGTTTTTGTTATAAGGATTTTAATGCCATTGGTCCTTATATTTCTTATCTTGCAGGGCCAAGTCCGATCGAGGGGGAGGCGGAAACCGTTGATCCCAAAGAAACAGAGGAGGCGGTACCTGCCGAACTCGAGCCGACGGTGGGCAACGTCGTTGTGGATTTGGAGCCTGAGGTGGAGGTCGAGGGGCCTGCAGCCGAGAAGGTCATTGATGCCGAACCTAAAGTGGTGGCAGATGATATGATCATTATAACTGAGCCCATGGTGGTGGCGGATGAGGCGCTCGAGGCCGGCGACGTCGTGGTGATGGCGGATGAGCCAATGGAGATCGCGGAGCCCGAAGAAGTAGCGGGTGAGATGAGCACGACTCTCGAGAAGGAGTCAGCCGCTCTCTCCCAAGAGTCTGGTAATGCTCCGATCATTGCCCTCCCCGTCTACGATCTTCCGCCGTCTCCTGGCCGCGCGAGCACGACGACGGTTCCCATCGAGTCGGGTGATGAGGCCACGGGCGATAGCCTCATGTCGATAGAGGAGGGAGTCATCTCCGTTTCAGCCGGGAGCTCATCAGGTAAACCCCAAGTTGCTGTTTTTTCTTTACTTTACAATCCTTTCTGACAAGTTCACCTTTTTTGTAACGCAGGTGCAGCCAGCGCCGATGCCCCACTGCTTGAGGGAGCGCCTTCAACGACTGCCTTGGCGGTAGTCACCTCTCAACCCTCTCTTATACCATCTAAGATGTTGGAAGGTATGGGTTCGCAACTTATTAGTCTTATCTTTCAGATGCATAGTTTCCGTACTGAAGTCGTGTTGTTGTGTCTTTTCAGGAGTACTTTTTGACCATCTTTATCAGGTGTTGCTCCCACACTTCTCCTTCCCATCTGAACTCGCTTCTCCCTCTGGTGGTGCTGGTGAGTATAGTTCCCGATTGATATCTTTGTTTTTTCAGTGGTAGAATCATTTCTAACTCTCTCTTGTCCTGACCGCGGTGTTACAAATCGAAGGGGGAGAAGAAAGATCGGTTGCGCCACCGGCCCTTCCGGCCTTGCCACCTGCTTCAACCGGTATAGTAAACTATCTTATCAATGACTTTCTCCGCATCTATTGAATCATCATCTAATCACATTTTGTCCTTTTCAGCTATCATTCCAGTCTCGATGCCCTTCGAGTCTCGCATTACAATACCGGGCGGCCCTTCCCAGAGACGTCCGTCCTCAAAAGGTGCGGCGAATAGTCTGCGCATGTTGAGCGACTACATCGAGGAACTCGACGTCGAGGCTCCTACATCTGCTGAGGACTTCACTACGACGGTTAACCCGATGTTGTTGATATTTGCCACCTTCCATGACGAGGGCATTGTCACCTCTTGGGTTAACTATTGTCGGGAGATTGAGGCTCGCCTTCATCAGCTGGAGTCGATGCGTCTATCCCCTGAGACTTTGGCCGTGAGCACTCAACGGGGAGCATGGCTCGAGCAAAGCACTTCTCATTTCCGTCATTTGGAACAAGAAGCAGCTTTGAGGCTAAAGGAGTGCCAAGAATCTTCAAGTGAAACTGCTCGCCTGCGTGCTGAAGTTGAGGCAAACGCCGCTGAGGTAAAGGCCGTCTTCGAGGGCCTTCTGGAGCGCATCTCAAATGGACTGAGACTGAAGCGGGCACTTGATGTCGCCGAGCATGACACTCCAGGCCGTGAAGCTGCTCATCATGCCGTCAGGGATCAGCTTGCATCTGTCGCACAGCAACGGGCCCAAGTAGAGACGGAGTTGGCAGTGGTGGCCAATCAGGAAAAGGCATGGAAGGAAGTGTACGAACAACTGATAAAGCTACTTAAGACGCTTCCTTCCCAATAGCTGTCTTTGTATCAATGTATTTGTAAAATTTTCCTTTTTAAATAATATGTATCCATTCTTCATTCTTTTGTACGATTCATCTTGTATTTGATTGAAGTCAATGAATAAAGATACACATTTTCTTTTTGCAATGTCTTGTACTATCTCTTTGCTTTCTCCCTTTGTATCATGATGTTTTCGATGAACCTAATCGGCCGATAACTTAATTTCTCCAAGAGATAGCGATGGCTTAGGCCGCAGGTTCAAATCTGCCGCCTAAGACTTTTCAACTCTATGAGCCGTGAGGGTCTCATAGAGACTTTTCTCCCTACGGATCGAGAGGATCTCGTAGGTGGGTTTTCTCCTTAGGAATCGTGAGGATTCCCAAGTGTGGTTTTCTCTTATAAGTCGTAAGGATCCTATAAGAGAATTTTCCCTCTTACGAGTCGAGAGGGTTCGTAAGCGGTTGTTTCCCTCCTTGTCGAAACTCGACTTTGGAGAGTGAGACCCGTGAATAGTATGCAAGAGACCATTTTGGATTGACTTGCAGGGTCCCATTGTTCATGAAGCAAGCTTTTTAGTCTCTGCCGCCTGAGGCTTCATTTTGTAAGTTGAGACGAATCGGGAATTTTCCCGCGGAGACGCTAGTTTCTCTGCGAGCCGACGCGAATCAGGGGGCTCTCGTCAAAGTGTGTTTGTATCCGTGAGTCGAGGAATTTGCTAGGGATTATTTGTTTCCCAAGCGCCAAGGATTATTTGTTTCCTTGGGGTTTGAAACGAGTCGAGAATTTCCCACGGAGGCACTGGTGGCTCTGCGAGTCGACGCGGATCAGGAGGCTCTCGTCAAGGAGTGTTTGTATCCGTGAGTCGAGGAATTTGCTAGGGATTATTTATTTCCCAAGCGCCAAGGATTATTTGTTTCCTTGGGGTTTGAAACGAGTCGAGAATTTCCCACGGAGGCACTGGTGGCTCTGCGAGTCGACGCGGATCAGGAGGCTCTCGTCAAGGAGTGTTTGTACCCGTAAGTCGAGGAATTTGCTAGGGATTATTTCTTTCCCAAGCACCAAGGATTATTTGTTTCCTTGGGGTTTGAAACGAGTCGAGAATTTCCCACGGAGGCACTGATGGCTCTGCGAGTCGACGCGGATCAGGAGGCTCTCGTCAAGGAGTGTTTGTATCCGTGAGTCGAGATATCTGCTGAAGACACTGGTTTCTTCAGAGTTGGACTGAACCGTCGAGATTTGGCTTCGTTTTCTGGCGGAGCCTGTTGGGAAAGTACGGTTCCCTTTTTGTTTACGCCCTTGGATTGTATACAGGGATCGATGTGATCTTAACTGTAGGGCCAAAGTTTTATCATCTTCCTTTTTTTGTTTTATTTCCGCGATGTTCTATCATTTCAGCTTTTATATCGCGAAGGTCGCGATTGCCCAATCATTTCGGCTATTTTTCGCGGTGCCCAATCATTTTGGCTATTTATTTTATTTTTACTCGCTGCTTTTTATTGCGAGTTGCCCAATCATTTCGGCTATTTATTTTATTTTTACTCGCTGCTTTTTATTGCGAGTTGCCCAATCATTTCGGCTATTTTGCATGCATACATTTTTACTTGCTGCTTTTTATTGCAAGTTGCCCAATCATTTCGGCTATTTTGCATGTATGTGCGGCTTACTGGCTTTCCGCCGTAAACCTGGAATTAGACACCGATTTCGGCATCAGCACCGCTACAACTGTAATATCGCCAGGAGCGAATCATCATCTGTCTCTGTCGATGTTGAACAAAGGTGGCTTAGCGACCAGGGTTAGGGTCCTGTCGTCTAAGGCTTGTAACTTCATGAGCCGTAAGGGTCTCACAAAGGTATTTCTCCCTACAAGTCGTGAGGATCTTGTAGGTGTATTTTCTCCTTAGGAATCGTGAGGATTCCTAAGTGTATGTTCCTCTGTAAGTCGTAAGGATCCTACAAGAGGGCTTTCTCCTTGTAAGTCAAGAGGACTTATAAGGGTTGTTTACCATGCGAACATATCCCCAGTCTCGGATGAGACTTGATTAGGGAAATGTTTATTCGCGCCCGTGGATTGTATACAAGGGTCAGTATTGAGCCACTTGTAGGGCAATATCGAAGGTTGTGGGGGTTGCTTAAGCACAGGTTTAGATCTCTGTAACTTAAGACTTTCAACTCTTATGAGCCGTGAGGGTCCCATAAGAGAGTTCTCCTTACGAGTTGTGAGGATCTCGCAAGTGTATTTTCTCCTTAGGAATCGTGGGGATCCCTAAGTGTGTTGCTTTCTTATGAGTCGTAAGGATCTCACGCGAGTGGTTTCTCCTTACAGGGTCGAGAGGATCTTGTAAGTGTTCTTTAACGAGGTTGCGCCCTTTCGGGTTTTCACAAACACTCGCCGATAGCCCTGCTGTTTTTACTCACGGAGCCCTTTCGGGTTTTCATCCGTACCCATTTTGCTTATGGACATACCGTTTTTTTTTATTCTTTTTATTTTTATATATGTTTTTTTTACGAGGTCGCGCCCTTTCAGGTTTTTACGAACACTCGCCGGTAGCCCTGTTGTTTTTACTCACGGAGCCCTTTCGGGTTTTCATCCGTGCTCTTTTTGGTTATGGACATACCGTTTTTTTTTTAATTTTTTTTTATATGTTTTTTTTATATCTTGTCAGCCTAAAGATGCTGCGGTAGTAGTTTAAAGACGTTTCGGTCTGCTATTAGTTTAAGGACATTTCGGTCCGACGTTGAGAGGCTGGCTACTGCTTATAAAGCTTGAGCTTAGGAAGATAGCGAGCGGGCGTAGTCGTCGTCATCTATCATTGACCTAGGCTGTGGCTCATTAAGCGTAGTATTTCTTTAGGAAGCGACCGTTTATCGGCCTGAAAGGCTTTTCACCGTGCATATCTATGAGTAGATAGGCCCCGCTCTGGTAGACCTTATCTATGATGTACGGGCCTTCATAGTTCGGCTCGAATTTTCCCCGCTTGGCGCGATTTAGGATCATAGGCCTTTTGACCACTAGCACAAGTTCGCCTTGGCGGAATGTCCTCGGTCGGGTCAATTTTTCATATGAGCGCGTCATCTTTGCTTTATAAGCTTCCAGATTTTGCTGTGCTATGAGCCGGGTTTCATCAAGGGCGTCAAGCTCCTCAAGCCGAAGGTGAGCATTTTCTTCGTCCGTTAGCTCGTAGTGGACTGCCACTCGTAGAGAGGGTAACTCTATCTCGAGGGGGGTACTGCTTCTGTACCGAATACCAACGCATATGGCGTTGCGTTCGTGGCCGTTTTAAACGTGGTTTGATACGCCCAGAGAGCTTCTTGCAGTCTTTCGTGCCAGTCTTTCTTATTTCGTGACACCGTTTTCTTTATGATCTTCGTCAAGGTCTTGTTGAAGGCTTCAGCTAGACCGTTAGCTCGCGGATTATAAACTGAGGAATATCTCCAGTTTATATTATGCTGTTGCGCGAAGCGACTGATTTTGTGGCTTCTGTAGGCTGGCCCGTTATCGGAGATGATTCGTCTTGGCGTTCCAAACCGATATATGACATGCGTCTTGAAGAAATGGAGGATATTCTCCGTCTTTACTTCCCTCAGCGGCACCGCTTCTGCCCACTTAGAGAAGTAGTCAATCGTCGCTAGGATGAAACGATGTCCTCTAGACGATGCTGGTTCGATGGGGCCGACTATATCAGTCCCCCACATTTCGAATGGCCAGCTAGCCACCGTTGGATGTAGTGGATTCGGATGCTGATGGATGAAGTCCCCATGAATTTGGCATGAATGGCATTGCTTCGCATATTCGAGGCAGTCCTGGATCATTGTGGGCCAATAGTAGCCCATCCGTTTGATCTTCAACTTCATCTTTGGGCCCGCTTGGTGAGAACCGCAGAGTCCGTCGTGAACTTCCTGGACGACTCTTTTCTCTTCGTCAGGTCCTGAACATCTCAGCCACAGAGAATCAAATGACCTCTTGTACAGAGTATCGTTGACGAAGGCGAAAGACAGGGCTCGTTTCATGAGCTGATGTCTTGTGGACGCTTCTTCAGGCATTCGGTGGGACTTGAAGTAATCTATGAAGATTTCTCTCCAATCCTCGGTATTTTCCCAATCTTTTACTTGCAGGGTTGTCTGCTCGTTCGCTCCTTTTTCTTCGGATGATTCCGGAGATATTTCTGCCGGGGCAAGCACTCGACGGCTTTGTACCATGATTCTAACGTCATCGAGGTTCTCGTCAGCCAGTTCTTTAGCAATTTTAGCCAACGCGTCTGCTTTGCTGTTTTCCGCACGCGGTATGTTCTCTAAAGTATAAGAGGGGATTTGGGCCAACAATTGTTGCACCTTTTCACCGTATTTCACCAATTCCGGTTTGCACGTTTGGTAGTCGCCGTTTACTTGACTAACGACCAGTTGAGAATCCCCGTATATGAGGAGGTTTTCAATTCCCATGTCAATGGCGATCTCGAGGCCCGCTATCAGAGCTTCGTATTCGGCTTCATTGTTTGTCCTTGGCTCTGTTAGGGAGAAAGCGAAACGCATTATCCCTCCTTGTGGAGTCACGAAGATGAGGCCTACCCCCGATTTGATTATAGGGGTACTTTGTTTGCGCTTTTTCATGGAAGATGCTCTGTCGAAATAAAGCTCCCATCGGGTATTATCACCGTCGATCGCATCAAACGCATGTTCGTCTGGAAGATCGCAATTCAGAGGAGAACCGGCGGGTATCGGATGCTCAGCGAGGAAGTCGGCGATGACCTGGTCTTTCACTGCCTTGAGAGGCTGATATATTATCAAGAACTCCATCAGGAGCAAGGTCCATTTAGCGAGTCGTCCCGTCAGTATGGCCTTTGACATTAAGTATTTAAGGGGGTCCACCTTTGAAATAAGACGGACTTCATGCGCCAACGCATAGTGCCTGAGCTTTGTTATCGCAAAGATCAACGCCAGGCAGTGTTTCTCAATGGGGGAGTAGTTGCTTTCTGCCCCCAGCAGAACTCGACTTAAGTAATAGAGTGCTCTTTCCTTCCCTTGGTCGTTCTCTTGCGCCCATAATGCGCCTAAGGAACCTTTGAGGGCGGTCGTGTAAAGAATGAGAGGCTTTCCCTTAACTGGAGCAGCCAATACTGGAGGGTTCTGCAGGTATTGCTTGATCTCGTCTAGCGCGCCTTGGCATTTTTGGTCCCAGATGAACGGGGTTCCCTTCTTCATCAGGTGGCTGTAAGGACGGCACTTGCCAGAGAGGTTGGCTATAAATCGCCGAATATATGCGAGCTTTCCTTGGAGAGATCGCAACTGTTTGAGAGTCCTCGGCGGAGGCATTTCCATGATCGCCTTGATCTTGGAAGGGATCTATTTCGATACCCCGGTGTCGGACGATGAATCTTAAAAATTTGCCTGAGGAAACTCCGAATGCACACTTGAGCGGGTTCATCTTCAAGTTGTATTGTCGAAGGCGCTGAAATACGGTCTTCAGATGCTCGAGATGCTCCTCGTATGATTTGCTTTTAACCACGAGATCGTCGATATAACATTCGACGATTTCGTGTATGAGGTCATCGAAGATCTTCATCATGGCCCTCTGATAGGTGGCGCCGGCATTCTTTAAACCGAAGGGCATTACCTTGTAGCAGAATATACCCAAAGGGGTTCTGAAGGCGGTGTGCTTCTGGTCTTCGGAATGCATCTTTATCTGATTATACCCTGACGAGCCGTCCATAAAGGAGAAAACCTCATGAGTGGACGTGTTGTCTATCATCAGTTCGGTGACTGGCACCGGGAAATCATCCTTCGGACAGGCTTTGTTGAGATCCCGGAAGTCCACACATATGCGCACCGTCCCATTTTTCTTCATCACCGGGACGATGTTAGCGATCCATTCAGGATATTGAACCTCCTGAATAAAGCCAGAGTCGATTAACTTTTTGACCTCAGCGTTGATGCTCATCTCAAGCTTGAGTCGCATTCTTCTCGACACCTGTTTTACCGGTTTGACGTCCGGAGATATTGCCAACCTATGCACAGCAATTTCTGGATCTAGTCCCGGCATTTCGGAATAGTTCCATGCGAAGCAATCTTTGTGCTGTATAAGGACGTCTTTTAAAGCAGTCACCCTTTCTTCAGATAGCAGCTCACTGACAAACGTCGGCCGTGGGTCATCAGCTGTCCCCAACTCGATTTTCTTGAGGTTATCTGCGGTGGTATGTATTCCATCCTCCAATTCTTTCGGAGCTGGCGGAAATTCTGAGATCATCTCCTCATTGCTGTTTTCGAAGCACCAGGGAAGGCTGTCCATGTTCTCAGGCTCTTCTTTTGATATTGTTATCATGTGACAAGTGCGAATCCGCTTCCAATCCCAATGTGGAGTTGGTTTTGTTCTTGTGGCTTTGGGTTCGTGCTTCTGTGGCGGCTCTACCTTCCAGTTGTTGGACAGAGCGAATTTGCCGAGCTGATACTGATCTTCAACCCAATTCTTGAAGGTGAAGCAGTCTTCGAGAGGGTGCCCTATTACTCGATGGTAAGAGCAATAGTTTGGGTCAGAGACTTCGCTTGCTTGTTCGGGGTGCTTGGATTCCGGCTGTGTGAGCATCTGATGTTTTAGAGCAAGCTCAAGTATCTTCTTCGTCTTGTCCCGAGGAAACGAGTATGCTTGACCCAATTTCTTCATGAGGGACAGATTAATAACGCTCGACTCCCGTTTGCGTGGCTTCTTAGCCCCGCTTTGTTGCTGCTGAGCGTCTTTTTGTCCTTTCGATTTGTTTCTGCTTTTGCGCCGAGCCTTCTTTATAACAGGTTGATAAGGAGCGGCGTTTTCATTCTTTACGGCCTGTTGGAGAAGGCGTTGCGTCTTGGCTTTCTCGTAGATGGTCGTCTCACGGTTGTGATTATCTCGGACTTTTTGACCAGCTTTCTTTAGAAGTCTGTACATTTGTTCCCTGAACGACGGACTGGGCTCCTTTGCATCTGGAACTTTCACTGGCTTAGGATTAGCGTCCTCCCATTGAGCATCCGCTTCTTCATCAAGGTCATACATGACGTAGCAGCCGGGTAGTAACTCTCGTTTCTTTGACGGGATGTATCCAAGCCCTTTTGTTTCCATTCTCCCGTTAGGCAGTTTGCGTTGAGTCCCGGGACCGTTCCAGACCTTGTCATAGAATTTGGCCTTTCTAACGGTCTGTTTGAAGGATATCCCCTGGCGTTTCAGCAGCTTTTTCAAACCTTCCATATAATATCTGGGGAGACGGATAGGCTGAAGCCTGTCGAGCGTAGAATCCGCGCCATGCCAGATTTCTTTTTCTACCTTGGTTTCTTCAGAGCGGTAAAACAGAATTGCTTTCTCGCTCTCTCGCCTGGGAGGGATATAGAATGTCCGCAACTCTTCTACACTGTAGATATTAAGTGCATCCAGTTCTTTATGGTGTTTAAGCGGCACTGTGGCGACTTATAGACTTTGCTCTTCGTCAACGGACGCTTGTATTGAAGGTCGAGCAGAGAATACAGCATGGACTTCATCTTCCGAGTCGCTGCCAAAGATCAATGTAGGAGCCGATGGTCCCGGCTTGTTGTGTTGGGGTGGACCCGAATAAATTATCTTCTCTTCCTCCTCAGTATCACTGCCGAAGACAGGGATGGTAGCGTTAGTTTTATTCTCCGGCTTGTGACACTTCTCCGTATCTTCGAAATCCGGTAAGAAGTATTTGGCGTCTTCATATTTGCGGACCTCGTTTACAGAGAACGGGTTCAGTTCTCCCGTCACGGTATACTCGAAACCATCCTTAAAATATTTCATACATTGATGTTGTGTAGAAGGGATGATGTTGTACTCGTGTAACCATGGTCGGCCGAGCAAAGCATTGTAGCATGTCTTGGCGTCTATGACGTGGAACTTAATGTCCGTGACGAGTAGCCCGAAGCGTAGTGTCAGTATCACAGATCCAAGAGTTTTTGACGATTGGGAGTCGAACCCGGAGATGGTGATCTTGTCCCGAGCAAGGTGCTGGACGCTTATGCAGATTTCCTTCAACACCCGCACGTTGAGTAGGTTAACAGACGACCCGTTATCGATCAGGATTTTGCCTATCTTTATATCATGGCAGTATCCCGAGACACAGAGAGGGCGATTGTGTTCGCACGTCCCAAGTAGAAGGTCTTCATCGCCAAAAGTAACATCGGCCGCGTGCACTTTCTCCAATTCATCCTTCATCTTTTCCTCGGCCAGGCATGCTTGGAATTGTTCTGGGTCTTGGAGCGCCTTAATTAACGAATCTCTCGCCTCTTTTGATAGCAAAAGGGCGTCAAGAATGCTGAGCTGTGAGGGCAGCTTCCTCAGATGTGCTAAGACGTTGTAGTCCACCTTATTCTTCTTTGGTGAGTCTTTGGCAGCTAGCTCTTCCACCACTTGGTCATCTAAGACGATATCTTCAGAGACCTTTTCTTTCCCTTTATCTTTCCTGTTCGAGGGTCTGAGGTTCTTTTCGGGCAGCGTGCGATTACGTAGCCGGATATTTTCGCAAACCTTCGGTTCTTCTTATTTTCTCGAAGCGGACTCTTTAAAGAGAGGGGCAAGTTCTAGCTCTTCATCAGAATCACTCCCGAATGTAGGCACTTGTGATCTACCGGTGTTAATCATGCAACAATCGCCAGCAGTTCTTTTAAGCCCTTCGGTCGTATTTCTTTGCTCCCGACGAGTTTTACGCTTTTCCCGCTTAAAGCGTTGTCGATGAGCAACATATCCTTGCCACCATCTATCGAAAGCTTTGCACTCTTGAGTGGGGTGCGAAATCTTTTGATGATATAAGCAATAAGACGGATGTATTTTCGTTTCACCGGTAATTTCTTCTTCGGAGGATGGTAGCTTCATGCCCATTGATATGGCCTTAGCAAACTTCTTTCTCATCTTGAATTGGCTTTTGTCGGCAGCGGAGGTGTTTAGCTCCACCGGGATCGTCTTAGCTCCTTCATCAAGTCGCTGGCGTTTGGCCCTTTCAAATATAGCCGTCTCGCGTTCTCGATCAGCTTTGCTTTTTAATCGAGCTTCATTAAGGAATGCGTCGATTACTTCATCTGGTGGCCCCAGGACTTTTGGTTCAGGATCTGCCCCCAGCTTTTCGGTGCAAGAAGTCTCCTCATCGTTCGTGATCGAATGGGAAATCATATGACAGCTCGCCAAATATTCCTCGGATTCATCTGATGAACTTTCTCCCTCATCTTTTTCTTGAAAAACGTGATTGAGGAACTCTTGGAGCGTAATGGGAGTCCGCGCCTTTTGGTTGTATTCTTCCAACGCGTCAATTTGCCTTTGTAAGTCCGTGCGTTTGCCGCCAGGCTTCACGGGCTTCTTAGATTTCTTCTTCTTCTTTTTCGAAGATTTTGACGGCTGGCTGCAAGTGCTTGAACCGCCACCATCGGTCTTTGGAGTTGGACGTGGCTTCAACATCCCTTCAATGACCTGCGGTTCCAACGGGTTCTTCCACTTGATCGCTGGACATGTCTGAAGATCGTTTAGCATCCTCTTTGTCTTGGTTGATAATACAACTTCCCAAGGAACTTCTTCAATGACGGAGCATGTTGCCCCCGGCGTATTCGTCCCCTTAGAGGTGTGGGGCTGTGGGGGATTCACCTTCCATTTGTCAGATAACGCGAACTTGCCCTGTCGGTACTGGTTTTCAAGTCATTTCTTGAAAACGTAGCAATCTTCGATCGGATGGCCTAGTACTCGATGATAGGGACAGTAGTTGAGCTCGTTGACGTCACTTGGTTGCAACGGACGTTCTGGATCCGGCAGATTTATGAATCTGTTGCGCAACGCCAGCTCGAATAACCTCCTCGTTTTATCGCGGGGAAAGGAATAAGGACGTCCCATCCTATCCTCAAGGGGCACGTAAGGGCGCATATTATTTTGACGAGCAACCGGCTTCGAGTCGCTCGGTTGTTGTTGAGCATTAGCGACGACGATCGCTTTTCCCTTCCCTTTGTCATTTCGGGAGTCCGGCCTTGGAAGAGGGGGTTTATGGCCCATTTGATCCATTTGCGCTAGTTTGTCAATCAAGGCCTGGAAGGTAGTTGGCTTAAAAAACATCATAAATTGTGAGATGGTTGCTTGTGGATCAAGGGTTCCCACAAACATACCCACTGCGGGAGCTTCTTCAATGCGCTGCTCACACTTTGACCATAAGTTCCGCCATCGTATAGCGTATTGAACCCACGTCTCGCCGGGTTTTACCCTAGCGTTAATCAGTGCTGTCATCGGGGTACGTTCACTGGCGCTTGCAAAACGCTGAGTAAACAACAGCTCCATCTCCGCGAAGGTTTTAATAGAGTCGTTTAGGAGCTCAGAGTACCATTCAAACGCCGTATCTGATAAGCTTCCAACAAACTGGCGAAGCAACAGTTTGTCATCACCGCCGATGTTGCCGCAGAGTGCCCTGAACTGGGCAACATGCTGGTGCGGATTGCCCGTCCCCTTGTAGACATGGAACTTGGGAATTGTGTAACCGGGTGGGTACTTGATTTGATCGTACCAACTTGGATATGGCCGCCCCGTTTTTATGACCTGACCGGCCGCTTCGGTCGCATGATGGACCCGTATTTGCTGGGCGATGTACTCATCCAAATCAGCTTTGGAGATTGTATCTTCTTTAGCTGCTGACAGAGCTGGCGGAGGATTCGATGTCTCTCCCCTATCGTCTTCAAGGATGATCGGGGGATCTTCAGCAGGTGGATCTTGTTGAATCATCATACCCACCATATCCTGGAACAGGAGGGCCATTTTCTTTATGTTGGCTGCCTGCTCCGCAGCTTCTTTATCCTTCTTCTCCAGTACGCGACGAAGGAATTCAGCGTCCGTTTCTTGTTCTTGACGCTCGTCCGAGGACGTTTCAGGGGTTTCTTTTGGCCCTGTAAGTGCGGCCATAGCGTTCATCATTTCTTGGAGCTTCTGCTGCTGCTCCTGAGCCTTGGTCACTGACCTCGTGTGCGGTCTATGACCTGTTGATATGCGGCTATCCTCCTTTCCCGATACCACATAAACTGTATGAACTATCATGCCCCCGGACTTAGAGCGTTTAGGCTCACCACCTTTGGTATTTGCCGCGGGCGCGGAGGTTTTCTCCGGCCTTCTTCTTTTGTGGGCCATTGAAGTTGAAGGGGCCGTTGCAGTGGGTATCTTGGTGATCGTTGTCCTTTGCTGTTTAATAGGACGGTCCTTTTCTTTTTACACCTTCATCTTCTTTCGTTGACGGCAGTGATCCGTGTCGATCACGGAATCTTGAACCCTCTTCCAAACTTTATAAATTCTTGAGGACAGCCGTTGAGGGGGCTGTTCTTGCTTTGTTTCTGGGACTTTCTCCGCAGGCGGAGGAGATCTTTTCAGTGTAGCGGTTGGAGAATTCTTTCGTACCCTCCTCAGCAGTTCAAAGCTGTTCCGAGTTGGAATAGCAGCGTTGACTTCCACCACTGGAGCCGGTGGAGTTAGCCCTGAGGGGGAGTTGCCCCCTGCCTTCCTCACTCATTGCCAATGGCGACGTCGAGCACGATGAGCCGTTGGGACTGGCTCGGAGATAGATGTTGCTTCTTTTTGCCCCCTGTCTGAATGAGGCGCGGCTGGTGTTAACCTCTTAAAGACTGAGGTTGTCCTTGGAGGGATGATATTTAACCTATCGAAGACAGATCCTCGGGCAGGGGCAGGAGCAGGAATCGTCAGTCTTGAGAAGACTGACTCTTTGACAAGGGAAGCCGCCTGGACGACTTCTGGAGCAGTAGTTATTGCCTTCCTTGGGACAGCCAATTTAGAGTTCTGATTTAGCCTGGTGAAAACAGAGGCTGTCGGTTTGGTAGTGGGTGACCCGTTGACAGGGGTCGTCGTAGCGGTGAGCCGGTCGAAGACCGACTTCTTGTTCACTTCCGGTGCAGGTATTGGCATAGGGAAGCTTGTAGGCGGGATCATGGTCCCGAAAAACAGGCCGGTGGTGGCCTGGGTCACCTGTTCTACCGGCAGAGCGAGGAAGGAAGCCGCTTGGGGTCCATATGCCACACCTCCGGGGGAGGTGGAGCGTCCGTTGCAGTGGCACTTCAAGCAGTTGGTGCAATTAGAGGCCATTGAATCTTGAGTTCTGCGCCAGGCAAAAGACCAAATCTTAGTAACTTAAAATCCAAAGGCAATCATTTAACAAACCGCGATTGGTTCGCGAAGACGACACACGAAGTGTGGAGTGGAAAGAGGAAAAGGTCCCACCGGGCGTGCCAGAATCTGTTCCCCTCCGAAAGGCGGCGCACAGGACCGCGATGTCATGACGCTGAGATTCGGGGCAGATGCTATTTGGTTTTATCCGTCCACCTCTCCGAAGATGCCAAGTTGATTTATGGCACCGTGTATCGGAGGTTTAGACGGATGCGACCGATGTAGCAGACTTCGTCAGATTCCCCCTCGCTTGAGGGGTTTTTGATTGTGGGGACGCTCTTCCCTGCAGGCGCAAGCCCCTGCAGTTAATTACGCTACCGCATCGCGGTAACAACTTTCTCCTTCTCCAGAATTTCACTTCGTGTCGTGTATGTTTGTTTTGTTTGTGGTTGCCCGTGGATTGTATACGGAGACTGAGTAATGCCGTCACCCGTAGGACGTGGATTAGTCCAAATCCGTATTTATTTAGATTTGGGTTTGGTGTTTTTAGTTTAAGGATGCATTAGTCGCGTTGCGGCTAAGATCAACTTAAACGTTCATTAAAGATACGATAGTCCTGTTTGAGACTAAGATCAACTTAACGTGATAATCCATTTAATATCTGGCCATCGGGACTCGTCACCTCTCTAACGTCGTTGAAGGATTACAACGGCAGATGTCAGAGGAGTTCAGAGATGTACCCTTGAACCAAGGTTGATTTGGAGTTTTATAGTCTATTTGAATGTTTAAGGATACGTTAGCCGTGTTTGGGGCTAAGATCAACTTAAACGGGATCGTTTAGATCCGACAAAAGAGCATTTTGAAGGCTCTATTGTTCCAGTTTAGGGACGTAGTGGTCCATGTTCCAGTTTAGGGACATGGGGGTCCATTGCCAGTTTAGGGACGTAGTGGTCCATAATTAGTTTAAGGACGTTTCGGTCCGACATTCCCATTTAGGGACGAATATTAGTTTAAGGACGTTTCGGTCCACGAGTTTGAGGACCCCGCGGTCCGTATTGATGTGTGGTCGTTGGGACCCGTCACCTCTCTGACGTCGTTGAAGGATTACAACGATGGGTGTCAGAGGAGTTCGGAAATGTACCCTCGAACCAAAGGTAAATTGATTTAAGAGAGCAATTTTGCTCAGTCAATTTAATTTGAGGACTTACGGCCAAAATTGGGCTAAGTCCAGTTTCAACATCTTTTGTCTTTGGCCTGTGCTAGGGCTTTGCCCCTTTTTAGTAATGCACTGCATTATTCTTGTTTTGGTTGGGCTCTGCCCTTTTATAAATGATGCAGAGCATCTGTTTTGTTTGGGCTCTGCCCCTTTTTTTTTAAATGCATAGCATTTTTTTTATTAGGCCTGTTAGGCCTTTTAATTGGGCTCTGTCCCTTTTCTTTAATAATGCAGAGCATTAAATACTCTGACAGTGCCCCACGTGGCTTGCCAGGCGTTTTGCACCAAGTAATGAGCGCAAACTCATATGGTGGTGACACGTGTCACGCTCTGGTAAGCGCAAGCGCAACAGCGCAGTGCGCTGCGCTGTTGCGCTGCTGACACGTGGCGCGCTCTGGTGAGTTGCGCCAATTCCAGAGAGCAAAGCTCTATTTTAAGAGCGCGTAGCGCAAGTTGTTCTGTAGCTGACACGTGACGCTCTCAAGAGCGCAACAGCGCAGTTTGGAAGTGCAAAGCACTAAGAATCTTTTAGATTCAAGAACGGAAGTGCAAAGCACTATTTGATTTCTTGATCTAATTTAGATCAAAGAAAAATAAGTTTTTCTTTTTGTTCCAAGAACCAGAGGTTCATAAGAGTGCAAAGCATTATTTTATATATATTTTTTTTATTTTGTTGTTTTCTTGTTTTTTAAAGAACCAGTGGTTCATAAGAAGTGCAAAGCACTGTTTATTATGTAAAGAACATTGATCTGGTTTTTGGATCGATGATTTATTAAAAGAGATTTCTTTTCTCTCGTGAAGGTTTTTACCTTTTTCTTTGAAATTTTCTCAGATTTCTCTCTTTGTTTGAAGCTCTTGACTTTTTTCAAGAAAAAAAATGTTGATCCCTTTGAATTGAGGTCTGGGGTCTCTTTTATAGTGCCCATAAATTAGTTAATTTTGTCGAAGAGATCTTTCTCTGAGTGATTTGGGGAGTTTTCCCCACCGTTGGATCTTTAATCCAAGGGCTTCTGTTTTACAGAAGAAAATCTTCTTGTTTTAACAAGAACAGAAAGATTTCTTTAAAATCTTTATTCTGTTTTGGCGCAAATGCTCCAGCGCGTGACACGTGTCACGCAGCGCACAGCGCAGCGCAACTGCGCTAGCGCATCTGCGCTGACACGTGTCGCGCAGCGCAGTGCCTGCGCAGCTGAAGCGTTGCTTCCTTTAATTTTGCTTAAAATAGAGCTTTGCTCTGATTGGGCGCGCCTTCTTGGGCGCTGCGCTGACGTATCAGCGCCTGACATGTGGCGCGTTGCGCCCGAGATTTGAAGCGTTGCTTCAGAATTTTGAATTTTGAATTTCAACAGAGCTTTGCTCTGATTGGGCGAAACATGATGGTTCAGCTAACGCATCCGAAAATTCAAAGGATTCAAGCTCGGGCGGCGACAAGTCAAGATCGTTCGAGAAAGTGAAACACTCATAATCACTGTCGGGAGCAGTATCAGATTGAAGGAGGAACGCACTACTGGCGTCAAGATTGCTGTGATCGAACAGAAATTTCTCGAACTCACAGTCCTCAGGGACGATCTCCTGGATCGAACAAACGTCTAGTATATGAGCATTAGGTTCGGAGGGCTGATTCCCCAACTTAAAAATGTTGAGTTCAATTGTCATTTTCCAAAAGATAGGTTCATCAAACCATTTCGAAAATTGATCACAGCATTCGAGGTTGCAAGGAATGGTCGACCGAGTATCACCGGAATTTGATTCCGGGGTTAGCTACAGGTTGTGTGTCTAAAACAATGAAATCAACGGGGAATATGAAGTCTCCTAATTTTATTAACACATCATCTAGCTCACCCTAGGATGGGTGATAGATCGGTCGGCCATTTGGAGAGTACAGTGTGTGGGTTTCAGCTCTCCTACACCTAATTGCTCATATACCGAATACGGAAGAAGATTAACACTGGCACCAAGATCCAAAAGTACGCGGTTGATGTCCTTATCCCCAATAGTTATTGAAATCGTAGGACAGCCAGGGTCCTTTCGTTTTTGAGGTAAAGCTTGGGTAAGAGCATCACTCACGGCACTAGCTAAGAAAACCTTCTTGGGTACATGAGATTTCGTCTTCTTAGTGCACAAGTCCTTCAAGATTTTTGCGTAGGAAGGGACTTGTTGGATTGCATCCAAGAGGGGAATATTAATGTTAACCTGTTTAAACAACTCCACAATCTTCTCCATTTGTAGACTTTGTTTATTGGATCTCAACCGGTTTGGAAATGGAACTTTTTTGAAATTGGTTGAGTCCAATGCTTATGGAGGAGATTGTGGCGTTGGAACAGATCCCAGTACTGGTGTTTTCATGGAGTGAGATGTGGGTCTGTTCAGAGCAGCAGAAGAAGAAGAGCCTTTTGAATAATGGACAACAGGCTCAGAAGACGAAGGAGAAGAAGAAGAAGAAGAAGAAGAAGCGGCCGGTGTGTCATCATCTGTGCCAGCGTCGTTGTGCAGCATCCTTCCAGATCTCAACATAGTCATGGCACTCACATTATAGTTTTGTTGTTCAAGAGCAACATGCGCATTATGTGGGTGACCAGGATTTGGGAGTGGTTGAGATGGAAGCTTCTCTTTCTCTCGCTCGCTTAAAGCCGCATTCAGTTGTGCAATCTGGGCTTCGATGGTCTTGATACTTTGCCCATGTGCAGCAGTGTGTTGTACCAAAGACTGAATGGAAGACTGGATGTTGGCATTAGATTGAGTCGATTGCTTTATAAACGCCTCCAGACTTCATTCTAGCGAGCAAACCTTATCGTTGTTTGGCGGAACAAAATTGTTTTGAGGAAAAGAATTGTTGATTGCAAAATTATTCGTCGGATTTTGAAAAGGTTGGGGTTGGAAGGGCTGCTGATATTGATGTTGAGTTTGTTGTTGAGCTTGTTGTTGAGGAGGAGGAGGCCTCTGGAAGTTGTTGTGGCCTTGGAATTGTTGCTGGTTCTGATTCCAGGTGAAATTGGGGTGGTTCCTCCAACCAGGATTGTAAGTGGAAGAGTATAGATCATTTCTATGTCTTTGCTGAAATGCAGCATTGACATGATCCTGTCCTTGAGCAGGTGGGTTGTAAGGACACTCTTCGGTCAAATGTGATGGGTCTGAACAACAAGCGCAAATGGTACGAAGGAGAAGAGCAGGGGCAGGAGAAGTAGATGAGAATTTGCTCTCAATTGCTTTTAGTTTTTGCGTGATCGCTGCCATTTCGGCCTTCATTGCAATTGAGATATCAAGTTGATGAACGTCTGCCCTAGAGAAACCGGAAGAGGTAGACGAAGTGTTCGGTCTAGTGCTTTCCCACTGAAGCGTTTGTTCCGCGAGATCGTCGAGAAATTGCCAAGCTTCCTCGTCAGATTTGGATAGGAAGTGGCCTTGACAAATGGTCTCCAGCAATTGCTTAGTTGCTGGGTTCAGTCCTTCGTATAAGGTCTGGCAAATTTGCCATCTCTCAATACCATGATGAGGGCACTGAACAAGAAAGTCTTTGTTTCGGTCAAAGCACTTCCAAAAAGGTTCGGTGGGAAGCTGAGAAAATTGGTTAATTTCATTTCGTATTCTCACGGTCTTGTGATTTGGGTAGAATTTTTTAAGAAACGCTTTAACAAACTCTTCCCAACTATTTATGGAATGTGATGCGGTACTATACAACCACTTCTCAGCTAGGTCACACAAAGTAAAAGGAATGACTCGTAGCCGTATAGTATCGTCGGACAGTTGGGCTGTCTTCATCATTGCACAGACGTTCTGGAACTTGTTGATAAAGATGTAGGCATCTTCGGATTCCAGCCCGTGAAATTTGGGCAACATGTTGATGAAGTGGGGCTTAATTTTGAAATTATCCCCATTTGCCGGCGGAAGTGAGAGACAGGTAGGAAGTGCGGAGCGGGTGGGATAGAAACAATACTGGAGCGTGATTCGCTGTGGCATTTCAATAGGAGATGGTTGCGGGTTATTCGCACCCAGATGAGGTGGAATCAGTACCGAGGGAGGTAAAGTGATGTTAGGAGGAAATCCTGACATCTCAGAAGAAGAATTTAGTGATGGTGAAGGTGAAGGTGAGGACGTATGAACAGAATTCCGGTCAACGTCGGAGTTGGCCGGCAAAGGTATGGATGAAAGAGGTGTGGAGGGAATATCGACGTCAGAGTCGATCGCGTAGTCGGTAGCGACTAACGAAACATGGACTAGATGGGCACGAGTGTCCTAAGTCCAACCGGACATACACTAAATGAGTTTAGTGTAGTCAAAGCGTAGAATGTGAGGGTAAGATAACGTCAATGTTGAAATGCGGATGAAAGGTGGGTGAAATAGGATTCTAGCGACAAAGGGCAAGTTTTTATAAAAGTTTTTTTCTTAGAAAGAGTTTTGCAAAAATATGTACGGACTTACGGCACAACTTCAAACAATCACAGTTTAAACATGAACAATCATACATAGAGCTATGGTCTTCTAAGTCCACTAGACTGCTCATAACTGTTCCAGAGTGACAAGTTGTGAGATAACCCTCAAATCGTCTCTTCACTGCCAATTATGGCTAGGTAAGCACAAATGAAGAAAGGAGGGTTCCACTCACGAATCACCGTGAGACGGGCCTTTTAAAATTACCTTTCTCACTTGTCTAGCCTAGGCACCACAAAGTCAAGTTTAGATAAACGATTGAATGCCCACAACCTTCCTCTGTCCTATTGAGCACGACAGTTCTTAGTTGGCTGAGTCTAGATATTTTTTAATATAGCTCAGGGGTGATGCGTATGCTTTTAGTGATTTTTGGGGTCTTAGGAAGGGTGATTAAATCCCTACCCAATCTGAATTGGTGTTATAACCTCTTAAATTCCGTATTATTTTTGCAAAACAGTAACAACCAAAAATCTAAAACACTTTCAAAAATTTTATTTTGGCTGCGGCACAAAGAATCCTGCACAAAATCAGTTTATTGGAGAGGGGAAGAGAATTTGGGCAAAGAATTCTGCAGAAAAATATGGTTCAGTGGAGTTTAGTGGAGGGAAGGAGATAATTGGAATACTCACAGAAAAAATTGGTTGCTGAAATCTGCAGTTGACCGCGGTTCCGCGGTCAAACAGACGATTCTGCCGCGGTTCCGCGGCTGTTCAAAAAGTTTACTGCTTCAAAATTTTATCCTGTGCTGAGTTGGTTCTCCTCTTCCTGTTTAGATCCCCTGAATCTTGATTTGTTCACTGAGTTTGCTCCAGAACTGAACTAGACCTTCTTCCTATCCTACACACTTGCACAAAAACTAAAAAAATAACAAAATGATTTTTTTTTGGTTTTGTTTTAAAAATTTTCAATTTTTATAATTTTTTTTTAATTAACCCGAAATTATATAAAGAAATAAACTACCTTCTCCCCGGCAACGGCGCCATTTGATTGTTTTGATTTTTTTGCGTGCTTAATTTTAATTACCGCAATCAAGGCGGTTTCTCTTGGTAGCTAGACGGTTGAGTATGGGTCGATCCACAGGGAGATGAAATCTTTTTCTTTATGTTTTAACGAGTTAAATCCAAATATGTCAAGATTTGTTTTACGATCTACTAATGAAATAAAGGATGATAAAAGATCTTGTTAGGGTTAGGATTAGGTTAGTTCGAGTTAGGAATTTCTCACTTCTTTCAATGCCCTTCTTAATATCGGTGTTACGGTAATCGGCAACAACGGGGATTAGCATGATTAGGAAGGAACTTACAAGTATAAGCTAAGCTTTCCATGCTTAGTTTCTTCCTTTTGGTCCTTGTCCGTCCGTTCTTGGCTCTTAACCCTAACCTCCAGTTAATTCAACCACAACCGGTCTAACTATGAAATCACTGCTATCATGTATGATAGGATGCCGTAGTGAGCGGATTGTGGTTCAATTAAAGCGAGTCCGAATTAAGGTGTTGGGCAAAGAAAAGAGTGAGAGAGATTTCCTTCTCTCAAACTTTCCTTCTCCTACCCTAACAAGTGAGAGATTACTCACCCATTATAAAGATAAAAACAAAAAGGAAAGTAGAAAGAAATGAGCTTAAGAAGAAATTACAACTAGCTATTTGAGACCCCACCTTAGCAAGGATCTTACTCAAGCATCATGGTTGTAAAGGATAAAAAAATAGAGGAAGAAAAAAAACAATAAAGAAAGCAACAAAATTACAACTAGATTAGCTAATGAAAAATTACGAGCAATAAATAAAAAAACACGCAAGATAATAAAAGAAAGCTAGATAATAAAAGAACTCTCTTTTTTATATTTTTATATTTTTATTAATCAATGCTCATAAACTCACTACAATTTTTTATAGAGAAAGATAACAAAGAAGAACATAATTAATCCTAAAATCTAATAAAGAAAAAACACACTAATTTGGTTTTGAGCTCTGCTATTTATAGGCAGGAATGTGAAATCCTAGGTATACATTCTGAGCTAAACACGAGATTACAAAACTACCCCAAGAGAGCCGAGTCAACGCTGCTTCAACTGCCACCGACACTGTTCAGATGCGGCCGTGGAACCGCGGCAGAAGTGCCTATTTGGACGCGGTTCCGCGGCTATTTGGTGGATTTGGGGGATCATCTTTTCGGGGCTTCTCCATATTGTTGTTCTCTTATGTTTTGTACACTTGGTTTCTCAGAATCTCTTCAGTTTTTTTCAAGATTTTCAGCAGTGGACTTTTGTTTATTGAGCTCCGCGTTGAAGTTTTGGATCTTGTGCTGCCCTTATGCTTTGTGCAGTGAAGTGACCAATGATTTGCCATTTTGTCCCTTGAACTAGTAGGTGGTATCATATGGATGGTTAGCGGAGATCAGTATTCATCTGTTGTTGGTCGTAGTCCCGCATTTGTTGCGACTTTTCATGAATTTCACTGTAAAGAGTTGAGAACCTGTAACCTGCAATTATTCAACAAACACGGATCAAAAGTACCTACCTATATGCATTGTGATCAAGAATGGGCGGTATAAAAATGCAAAAATCTGATATGAACAACAGACATTGGGATTCAAACAATTCTTGGGGAAACAAGTTCTGTTAAGCACCAACAAATTCAAATTTGTGCGAATAAGGGTAAAACCCTATGAAAAGATTTTCAAGAACACAAGGGAATAAAATTCCCGAAGGGTCCCCTTGATCTTTCAGAGCTTAGCTCTTCGCCAGAGGAATTAAATTCCTTTTATGAAACGGAATTAAATTCCAAGAACTCATAAAAATATATGAGAAACAAAATCCCATGAATCCTCAAAAAATAGAGGTGAATGTTCGAGATATGGAAGTTTACTGCTCAAATATCACATCTTTGGATCTTTAAGAAATGGGTTTCTGAGGAGAGCAAAGCTCCCATGATGGATTTAAAATCCAGAAGCTTTTCTCAAGAAAAGGGTTCTCTGCTTTACCTAGAAAAGGGTTCTTTTTGGCAGAGTTTAACTCTGGAATTACAATGGCAGAGAACTAAGCTCTGAAGAAGATAATTAAATTCTCGAAGAAAACGAAGAAAGAAGAAGATGAAAGAAACAGTGGCTGCCTAAGTAACCAAATCCTTGCATTTATAAGATGTGACAAGGACGGTTCACCTTCTCGTTCCCCTAGACAATCTAACGGCCGTAAAGGTGACGGCGTTGCACTCACGTGCAAATCACGTGAGAACAACGCTGTGGGGGCATTTGTTCCCTCATGGAAACTGAATAAAAAATATATATATATAAAAGCAACGGGAAAAGCCCCCAAATGGAGCATCACGTGCCCACACGTGATAGGCGCTGCACTTGACAAAGCAAGGCTAAAACTGAAACTAAAATTGAGCCTCAGGTGCAGACACGTAACTGTTATATACAAAGTATATAAGCGCCTGCTTAAAAAACAATTGGCCAGAAGAATTCACGTGATAGCACGTGACGCTTTTTGATATATTTAATTCTGTGAAGGGTCACGTGCTACACGTGATGAGCTCCTATGCTTTCTAAACCGATAGAATTAAGTTCTAAGATAAAAGGGGTCAAAAACCCCATTTGGAAAACATTTCCCTAGATCTTTCTAAACAAGAAAGATTGCGCTCTGCAAAGCAGAGCGCCGTTGGATTAAAAATCTAATGGTGATTAAAAATTACCAATTTACAGAAGAAGATTCTGTGCAGGGAAATATTTTCCTAATTTTGTGAGAAATATCTTCTGTAAAACAGAAGTTCTTGAATTAAAAATCCAACGGTGAATAAAATTCACCGATTGATCTAAAAGATCATTTTGATTGATTATAAAATCAATCAAAATCCCTTAATAAGAGATTTGGCCGAACAAACTGATTCTTTTCTTTCTCCTATAAATAGGAGCCCCAAAAGAGAGAAAAACACATACACACACACACAGAGAGAGAGAGAGATAAGAAACACAGAAGAAAAAAGGAAAAAAGTTTTCAAGTTCTTAAAAGACAGAAAAAGAGAGAAAACAGAAAGAAAAACCCGAGGTAGGAGAAGGAATAAAACACAGGGAATATCTCATCTCTTTTTCACCTCCATAAGAGTTTAACTCTTCTAAAAAGAACTTAGTTCTTCCTCTGGTTAAGATCTGCAGAAGCAGATCTCTCTACAAATTGAGAATTTAATTCTCATCGGGAAGATTTTGCCATGCGGATCCAAAACCTAGAGGGAGATCTAAGTTCAGAGAATTTAATTCTCCCATAAAAGTATATAGGAATTTGATTCGTGGGAATTTAATTACTCTGATGAGACAAGGGTTTAACCCTTCATATGAGAACTTAGTTCTCGCTTATTGTAAAAGATCTGCAGAAGCAGATCTCATCATAAGTTGAGAATTTAATTCTCATCGGGGAGATTCTGTCATATATATCCCAAATCTAAGAGAAAAACTAAGTCTTAAGAATCCAATTCTCATAAAACAATGGGCTTGAAAGTCTCAAAACTCAGGATCTCCATGCACGTAAAAGGATTGGCATCCAACATGATAATAGCCGATCACGTGCTCCCACGTGAGCACCTTTGATGGACAAAAGAGAATAATCGAGATTGGCTCACGTGATCACACGTGACCCCATGGTAATGCTTGGCACTTACAAAGTAAGAAAGAGAATAAATCGGAGGCAGTTCCCACTTTTGGGTCGCCTCACGTGATCTCATGTGACCCAGCAGCGCTTAGCGCTCAGAGAAGAATAAAAGAATAAGCCTAAAGAGGCAGCGCTTCAAATTCTTAAAGTCCAGCACTGTTTCATGTGCCTCACGTGACCCCACGTGAGTGCCTCAGAATTTTAGTGTTTAACACCATTTCAAACACCTCACGTGGGAGCACGTGAGCGCTGAATAAATATGTTAGTGTTGAACACTATGAAAGGCTAACATTAGACAGATGCAGACCAAATTTTCCAAGGACCATCAATTGAGCCCTTCATGCTCAGGGTCTCCAAAACCGATCTCAGTTCCAAAGACAGCTAATAAGCTCCCAACAGATGACATCTAAACTGATGTTCATCCCATTTCCCTAAATCGGGACATTGGTTCAAGGATACATCTCTTCATACCTCTGATACATGTCGTTGTAATCCTTCAATGTCTTCAGAGAGATGGAGGGTTCCAATAACCGACAACTTTTGGCTCATCCCCAAACTGGTTAAGCCAAAATCTCACAGACTATAACGTCTTTAAACTATACAGACTATGATGTCTTTAAACTTTATGGACTATAAGGTCCTTAAACTCATGGACTATAATGTCCTTAAACTTTATGGACTGTGAGGTCCTTAAACTCATAGACTATGATATCTTTAAACTTTACAGACTATGATGTCTTTAAACTGCCATGGACTATGATGCCCTTAAACTATGGACCGCAATGTCCCTAAACTAAGATGATAGAGCACAAATACTCTTTCATTGGATCTAAATGATCCCAAACCCTGTTGAGTATATCTTAGTCTAAAATTAGATTAACGTATCCTTAACAAACGTTTAAGTTGATCTTAATCTCAATGAGATTAATGATCCTTAAACCCAAACCAAACCCAAATCTAAGAAAATACGGATTTGGACTAATCCACACCCTACGGGCGACAACATAAATTAGTCTCCGTATACAATCCACGGGCAACCAAAAACAAAACAAACACACACGACACGAAGTGACCATCTAGAGAAGGAGAAAGTTGTTACCGCGATGTGGTAGCGTAATTAACTGCAGGGGCTTGCGACTGCAGGGAAGAGCGTCCCCACAATCAAAAAACCCCTAAATGAGGGGGAATCTGACGAAGTCTGCTATATCGGCCGCATCCGTTTAAACCTTCGATACATGGTGTCATAAATCAACTTGGCATCTTCGGAGAGGTGGACGGATAGCACCAAATAGCATCTGCCCCCAAAATTCAGGCCGGACGTCCCAACGTCCCGGTCGCGTCTTTTCGGCGGAGAACAGCCCCTCTGCATCTCATCCTCGAGGGGGTACTCAAACCGGAGCCCGCCGTCGGGAAACTCAGGTATCAACGCCTTAACGGCATCGAGAACCTGATGCCAGACGAGGGCCGAGGCGTCAGCAAGGTCGGTGTCGAATTGATCCGACGTCTTATAGCTCTCCACCGCCTTTGCGGCCCGGAGGTCGGCGCGCTTCATCCTTTCTTTCGCCGCCTCATTCTCCCTCTTAAGGGTGTCCTGCGTCTTCTTCAGAGTGGCGTTGAGCACCCTGGCCTCCTCCAACTTGGCCTCGACGACCTTGTTGGACCCCTTCAAAATTCCGATGGACTCCCTGCAGTTGGAGTTCACCCCCTCCTCGGCGGCCACCCGATCTTCGAGGACGGCGATCCTCTCCCTTTCCTAACACAGCTCCCGGCTTAGGCTCTCCTCCCGCGAGGAAGACTCACCCTCTATCTGCATCGCAGGAGCAATTTCCTCGTACTCTATGTTAGCGACGAGGGCGCGGTGCTGGAGGACCTGAAGAAAAAAATGGAGGGGTTAAAAAGTATCCGATCTGACAAACAAAAGAGGCTTAATGAAAAACCGAACGGGAGGTGGACACTGACCTGCACAGCCTCCTGAGCTATGGCCGCGATTTGGGCCTTGAGGGTTCCTCGAGGGATTTTTCCCCCGGCCGATCGTTCCATCTCCGAGAGCAAGCTATCGGCGATAGAAAGCCCTGAGGGAACCTCGAAGCAAAGGTCCCCCTCCTGAATGAAGACCGGGGAAGACGGAGGTCGGGATACCGTCCTTTTGTGCCGCTTTAGGGGGGCCTCGGGGAGTTGGCCTCATCCGCCACCTCCAAACCCCGGGGCTCCGACTCCCGAGCATGTTTACGTGTAACACCTTAGAATGTGTTTTGTAGCTAATTATATTTTAATATATGGTTTTCACTAAAAAAGTTTACCAAATTGGTTTTTAAATATTTTATCCTATTTAATGTGTATTTTATTGGAATTTTGTTAGGCACACACATACTTGTGCATGATAACTAGACTTGTTTTTGGGGTTAGACCATGTTTGGCAAGCATGATAAACTAACCCATTCTCTTTAGGTTAGTTTCATGATTTGTTGTTAAGTGCTTTGGGTTTATTAGTGTCATGGTTGTTTTAATGAAAATGAACTTTAAAAAGGGTTTTAAAGTTGTTTTGAATTGTTGACTTGGGTGAGAGAGAGGGCATGGTGAGCATGGGGTGAACCATGCCTCATTAATGATGAGAGAGAAGGAGAGAGGGAGGGGTTGTAGCCTTGCACTCATTCTCATTCTCTTTTCCCTCATTCTCTCTCTCACAAACACACACACACTCACAGCTAAAGAGAGAGAGAGCAGCAGAAGCAGCAGCTGCCCCAGCAACAGCAACACAACAACAATAACAACAGCAATCATCATCCTCATCATCTTCAACAACACCACCACCACAACAACAACAACAATAGCAGCAGCAACAGGATCAGCAGGAGCAGCAGCAGCAGCTGCAGGCATCATCATCATCATCATCTTCACAACAACAACAACAACACAACAACAGCAGCAGCAGCAGCAACAACAACAATAGCAGCAACAGTAGCAACAGCAACAGGGGGCAGCAGCAGCAGCAACAGGGACCCCAGCTCTCGCAGGAGCTCTTCTCCACACCTTCACCTGCCTTCTAGGGTTCAGTGGGTATATTTCCTTAACCCCATTTCATGGTTTGCTTAGTTGTGCATCGATTTCTTCGATTAGTGCTAAATTAGCTAATTTGTGCTAAATTATGGCGTTTAAGTGGAATTGTGGTTGATTGTTGATTGTGTTAGTTACTTTAGCTTAATTAAGTGCTAATAAGGCCACCTCAACTGAGAAATCCCCAGATTTCACTAAAATACCATAAGATTTCTAATTTGTGCAAAATTGGTGAATTTTAAGCGATATTGTGATATCTGGAACCTACTGTGACCCGAGTTGTGTACTGGAAAATTAAGCAGTGTGATATTGTTGTACTAGATACCCTGGAGCACCACCTAGGAGACGGACCCCAGCCCACCGGCCAGGGCCGGCGACACATGAAGGAGGGGCCGGCGACACCGGCCTTGTAGATGAGTTAGGGTTCGGGTTTTTGCCTGTAGGTGTGTTCTATTGGTTGGGTCCCTCTAGTCTTGTTTATTTGATTAGTTTTCACAGTAGGCAAAATCTGGGATCTTATATCGCTTTTGTGTTTCGTTGTGTTTGCGCGATACGCGCGATACGTGAGTGAGTTCTGTGATCCAGCGTATCGCGGCGTGTTGCGATAGTTTATAGACGCGTACACACACGATTCAGCGTATCGTGCACACGCGCGTTTAGTTCGCGACGCGAGTTTCTCGTTTCGATTCGATATCGCGTTTCGCGAGATATTTGGCTTATATGTGATTTCCATGTCTTATTTGCAGGTTTGCAGACAGGGACTACAGACGCCACCACAGAGGGAGCAGACGATAGGATTCACCCAGCGTGGAGTGTAGGTGAGTAGATATAACATCTACAGGGGAATCGCCCGCATGGCGTTATGCGTCTGGGCTAGGATTCATTTATCTGTCGCACATTCTACGTCATTGTAGAATTGCGCCTTACTGCATTTCCTTAGATATTGTTATACTGTGACTAGCAGCCGTAGGACACTGCACACATTATTGACGGTCCATATTGCACGAGCACGGATTGCATGCTACACACACCGTCAATAATTGCCATGTCACACACTACCCCTTATAGCTACCATTGCTTGCCACACTTGACATCTAGCTTATCGGTATACCTATAGTGTATCATATCTTTAGTGATAGGTATATTTTCACTTTGCGATACAGCTACAGGTATACCTCCTACATATTTTACCTATACCGGGAGGGAGTTCCTACATATGTTACTTATACCCAGGGGGGTATACGACATCAATTCCTATAGGTAGATACCTATACTTTGCTACACCTGTATGTCAGATACATATTCAGTTGTTGTCGCATATTCACATTTACTGATGTTACTTAGCTGTACCTTATCTTGATATCGCATACATCTGGTTCAGCTTTATACTTGTGTGTACCTGCTCGCATTCAGATATATCGCATACATTCATTCCTGGATTTGCGTATTGTTTATCTGGACTTTATATGATGTTTTCTGGATTTGGGAACCGCGGGAGTTCATGAAATTATGCATACATTGAAAAACCCGGTTTCCTTGATATGATATTTGCGCATCCACCATGAGCTTTATCGGTGCTGATTATATATACCCCTACGAGGAGGCGTCGAGGCCGTGGAGGGTACATGGTGGGGCCCGGTATGGTTCCCCTCGGCAAGAAGATCGATGGATTTTGCCGATTGAGCCTGGAGGCGGGCTAGTACCTACCGGTGACAGTATTGATGACTCGGCGGGGGATCACGGAGACACCGCTTGGAGCCATGTACGTATGCATACGTCGAGAGGCGAGGGTCAGAGCTAGGCACTCGTGCTTTCGAGATAGCGTATGATACGTGGTCAGGATTTCTGTGTCGATGCTTGGCACACTGTTTTCAAGATATTTCTTTAACCCCTTTTTTGTATATATAACAGGGGATTTAGCCGTTGTTATATATACCCTTACACCAATATTAGTGGTATGGGACGCTAATATATGTGTATTGCCCCCATCATATCATTTCTGTACATACATTTACCTTTAGGATGCTAGAAACTTACTTGAGATTGGATTTGGGATACTAGGTGATTCATTGGGATTGGACATTGGATATACCTATGTGATTGGTGATTTGTACATTCGGGATATAGGAGATTACTCGATATTGTACATTGAGAAGATGTGAGACTTATGTGATGTGAGTGCCCAATGTGGGGGCTGGTTGAGGATTTGGGATTAGAGTATCTTGATGGATTTTGATCCTGCCACGACGTCAGGTTTCTGTGGGAAATGACATATTCCACCCTATACCTCACCCTTACCTACCTTATGCACAGATTCATATATTGGTAGTACCTGTAGTGTACCCTTATGATAGTTGCATATTTACTTTCTCATATCCCTGCTGCATGATTATTGCATACTATTACTTCACATATTGATTGTACCTGCTAGTGTACTCTCTTTATTTCAGCATTGCATGACATATTATTATTATTGTAATCGCATATCTTAGATTCATGCTGTACGTGCATTCCTGCGATTACCTGCATATGTTTTATACTATTCACGAGTTGGCAACTCACCCCCGTTGTGCCACAGGTGTTTCAGGTTTTTCCCCAGAGTAATCGAGGCAGGCTATTCCTTTATTCAGCTATCCAGCTACCACCTTTTGCTACAGATACCGCATCAGCTCACAGTACCTTTTTGCTTAGGTGGGTTAGACGGTTATCTGTATTTCTTATTGTACCTTCGTTGTATATTGTACTCTCTCTCCATCTACTATTGTATTTGTGGACATAGAGACTTGGTGAGGACGTTAGTGTGTATTATTGTGGATTTGGTGTCTTTTATATACAGCTTTTCTCTACTGTCTTTATTTCTTCGCTACGGCGTCGTATATTTGTATTGTATTCATCTTGGCTGGTTTTTACAAAAAGGGGTGTTGCTAAAATTTTAAAGAAGGAAAATAAGACTTTTTTTTAAAGAATTTGGGTTGCGATTTCAATGGTTTCAAAACTTATATTATCTTTTCCGTATTTCTCATGGTTTAGATTTCTGGGTTTGGCTTTCTTTTACTACGTTGCGTCTTTAGGCGTTGCGTAGTATTAGGGCCGTCACGGGCCAATTCTGGGTCGTGACAAAGTTGGTATCAGAGCGTTAGGTTTTACCTTTCGGAGTGTAGGATGACCTTAGTATGATGGAGTAGGTAGCTTAAGCAGAGTAACGTAGTGTGTGTATGTCTGCAGCATACCCACAGCGCGGTACTTTGTATTAAGTGACCTGAGTACAATTTGCTTGACATTCCTCCCTTGATGATTCATATCTTTGAGATTCGATTTCCTCATTCTTATCGAATCTCATCTTATATCTATTTATAGCCTTGCCGCCGATGACTATGGGGACTCAGAGTGATGCAGCGAGGGCCGAGGTCAGAGTTAGCTCGGGTGAGACGAGTACTGACCAGGATGGCACTCTAGTTGCACAGGTGCAGACGGATCAGCCTACGACCTATACTATAGATAGACTGTTGGTAGAGATGCAGGAGTTCCGCCAGACGATGAGTTCGTTAGTTGACGTCGTTCGGGAGCTACGACAGGAGGTTGTCACCCCCGTTACTCAGCTATCCCTTACGATCAGTATGCAGCAGTCCGTCACCTACATAGCACCAGTGGTTGCAGCTCCAGTTGACGAGGCGCATATTCCAGAGGCTCAGAGAGTTCCAGGACAGTGGAGGACTCGTACCAGTGTACCAGCCCAGAGTCAGAGGTTCGGTCGTCGAGACAGATTTCGTGGCCGTCGCGGGAGTAGCAGAGGCTTAGGACGAGGACAGTCGTTCAGCTCTCATCCCCAGGATGGTCAGCAGTCAGCACGTGGATGTTTTCGATGCGGAAGCCTTCAGCACTTCGTCAGGGATTGTTCCTCAGCACGGCGTCAGGATCGTATTCAGAGAGGCCGTGGACGTGGAAGATTTGCTCAGAGGGCTCAGGCTACCAGAGGAGTTCATCCAACTGCGAGTAGAGGGCAGACACAGGAGTTTGCTTCTACTCATCGGGACGCGCAGACGTCCAATGTGGAGTTTTCAGGTACCCTTGAGTTATATTTTCTCTTGGTGTATTTGTTTGTTTCTTGTTTGTACCGTGGTTGGGTAGATTAGTAGTAATTGTTTTAACTTCTGTCAGCGATTCTTTTGCTGCGCGACACGTATTTCAGTTGTGTGCCAATCGGATAGGAGATAGAGATTTCGTCCGTCGTTTTGATCCTTCTAGAGATGTTGGATTTGACGTTCTCCTGGGCACGGACTGGTCAGCTACGTGTTAGGCGTCTGTGGACTACCGTGAGGAAACAAGTTAGGTTTTGTTTTCCCCGGCAAGTCAGTTCTTGTTGTGCAGGTGGATAGTTGTGCCGCCTCTCACAGCTTGAATTCAGCCTTTTTCGCTAGTCGGCTTCTGAGGAGATGTCGTGGATTCTTGACGTTCATTCGTGATACCGGAGCCGCAGTGGGATTGTTGGACCGGGTTCCTTTCGTGCGAGAGTTTTTCCGACGTTGTTCCAGATGGGCCAGCGAAGCTTGGGAGCTAAAGGATCAGCTGCAGAGTTTTGGTTTGGGGAGTTTTGTGCGTCTGAGTGTTTCGCTTTTGGGAGCTCCTATTTCTGTTCGTCAAGGAGAAAGACGGCAGTTCGAGGTTGTGTATCGACGGATCGTCAATTGAACCGGCTTACGGTGCGGATAGGTATCCTTCACCTCGCCGTGGCGGTTTCATCGATCAGCTCCAGAGTGCGAGACATTTTTTCTAAGTGTGCTTGGGATCAGGTCATCATTATTGCGGATTCGGAGTGACGGCATTCCGAAGACTGCCTTATGCGTGCTATGGGCTTTGTATGTATCGGTGAGTCGTTGGACTCCCTGATGCCCTAGCAGCATTCGTAGATATGATGAACCAGATTTCTGCAGGCCGTTCCTCGACCAGTTTCTGTTGTGTTATTTACGACTCTGGTCTACTTAATGTGTCTTGAGGGACAGGAGTAGCACTTGAGGATTTGTTATGCAGATGCTGGGAGAGCACCAGCAGTTGCTAATTCTCAGGGTGTTTCTTCAGGCTTGTTGTGTTGACTCCTAGGTCTTGTAGTCACGGGAGACGGTTCCGTATGGTTCCGAGGGAGATCGTGGCCGTACAGCTTAGGCCCAGATTTGTGTGCAGGACGGAGATCCGCAGATTGTTGGGCTTAGCAGGTTTTTGCCGCCGTTTCATGCAGGATTGCTAGAGTAATGCTGCACCGTCGACTGAATGGACCGGAAGGGAGGTTTCTTTTCTTTGGACTGAGGCATGTGTACGGAGTTTTCAGCAGTTGAAGATTCAGTTAGCAACTGCATCAGTCTTTCTTTGCTTTTGGTTCGGGCGACCTTGTTGTTTAACTGTAATGTTTCTTGAGTGGGCTCGAGGGTGTACTGAGGTGACACTATAGAGATATCGCTTTTGCTTTCCCTACATTTGGAGGAAGTACGAGGAGGATATTCCACTCATGATCTGGAGATGGCCGCGGTGGTTTTGCGTTGGAGATTGGGAGACACTACTTACTTGAGAGTCGTGTCAGATTTTCCACGGACCACTAGAGCTTAATGTACATCTTCCTGCAGCAGATTTGGATTGTTGTGATGGTCTTCTGCAGATTTACAGTTCTTGTGTGATCGTCGAGTATAGCTTAGTTCGTCTCTACGGAGGGGACAGCTTGCTCATGTCCGCGCCCGACCACTTTCCTTAAATCGTTTTCGCGAGACACTGCCCGTCGAAGCTCGTACGTCAGAGATACTTGAGCATATTCGGCTGGGTAATGATTCGGAGACCTTGATTGTGACAATGATGTGCTAAGTTAGGGACACGTTTGTGTACTTACCATTATCAGGTAGAGGCGTGTAATCCTAGAACATGCACATCTGTCAACTCTCTTTATTCATTCAAGTTCCACCAGTTTTGGCGTGACTTGTGAGGTAGTTACGAGTGGACAAGGGATATAATGAGAAGTTGCAGGTTTCGTTTCAAGGTGTCAGTCTTGTTGTGTGCTTGGGTCGAGCATCTGAGGCCGGCTGGAGAGTTGCAATCTTTTTACCGTTCCGAAGAAGGAATGGGAGCAGATCTCCATGAATTCCGTTATGGTTTCTACCCAGTTAGTTAGGGTGTGACTTCCTTCGGATTCTTGTCATCCGGTTATACTCAGTTTGCTCAGTTGTTTTGTTTAAGTTGTGTATTTGTTTTGCTTGGTCGTCAGCAGCTTGGGATCGTCACTCGCCATCGTTAGGGTTCTCCTTCGATAGCTGTTATCAGGAGACACTCCAATTGGCCACCCTTAGGCTTAGGGGTTAGGTCGTGTCGACCACCAGCCTGCTGTTTTTCTGACTCTGCGTAAGTAGGACTTTGGACCTCAGCTAGTCTAGAGACTTCGGAGACGGTCCAGTTGTGTTAGGTCAGGATGGGGATTGTCCATTTCGAACTGAGGTCTTATGACGACGGTGTTGGTCATAGACTCGAGTTCGTAGGACAGATCATGTATTCCTATGGACTTTCCGATGGATGACGTGTTGGATGTTGGGAAGCTTATCCCAGGATCTTAGGTCCTTTTAGATCCTATAAGCGAGTTAGTTTCGTTGCCTTTAACTTGGCACTTCCGCCCAGATTATTGGATTTTCATTCCGTATTCCTTGTGATGATACTTTACAATTACCTTCTTGACCTTTCTCACATGTTTTGCACCAGACCTTTTAGCTGGACGCGATCTTTCGTTCACCAGCAGCCATGTGTGTTAATGGCTCGGCAGGTGGAGGAACGTCGGTCAAGGGTCTTGCCATCTGTGAAGGGTTTTCTTGGGCGTAGCCGCATAGTGAGATAGTCACTTGGGAGGCTGCGAGCGAGATTTGAGGATTTTAATCTTCTCTTTGAAGGTATGAGTATCAGTATATTTTTAAATTCGGGGACGAATTTCTTTTAAGGGGGGGAGATTGTAACACCTTAGAATGTGTTTTGTAGCTAATTATATTTTAATATATGGTTTTTAATAAAAAAGTTTACCAAATTGGTTTTTAAATATTTTATCCTATTTAATGTGTATTTTATTGGAATTTTGTTAGGCACACACATACTTGTGCATGATAACTAGACTTGTCTTTGGGGTTAGACCATGTTTGGCAAGCATGATAAACTAACCCATTCTCTTTAGGTTAGTTTCATGATTTGTTGTTAAGTGCTTTGGGTTTATTAGTGTCATGGTTGTTTTAATGAAAATGAACTTTAAAAAGGGTTTTAAAGTTGTTTTGAATTGTTGACTTGGGTGAGAGAGAGGGCATGGTGAGCATGGGGTGAACCATGCCTCATTAATGATGAGAGAGAAGGAGAGAGGGAGGGGTTGTAGCCTTGCACTCATTCTCATTCTCTTTTCCCTCATTCTCTCTCTCACAAACACACACACACTCACAGCTAAAGAGAGAGAGAGCAGCAGAAGCAGCAGCTGCCCCAGCAACAGCAACACAACAACAATAACAACAGCAATCATCATCCTCATCATCTTCAACAACACCACCACCACCACAACAACAACAATAGCAGCAGCAACAGGATCAGCAGGAGCAGCAGCAGCAGCTGCAGGCATCATCATCATCATCATCTTCACAACAACAACAACAACACAACAACAACAGCAGCAGCAGCAGCAACAACAATAGCAGCAACAGCAGCAACAGCAACAGGGGGCAGCAGCAGCAGCAACAGGGACCCCAGCTCTCGCAGGAGCTCTTCTCCACACCTTCACCTGCCTTCTAGGGTTCAGTGGGTATATTTCCTTAACCCCATTTCATGGTTTGCTTAGTTGTGCATCGATTTCTTCGATTAGTGCTAAATTAGCTAATTTGTGCTAAATTATGGCGTTTAAGTGGAATTGTGGTTGATTGTTGATTGTGTTAGTTACTTTAGCTTAATTAAGTGCTAATAAGGCCACCTCAACTGAGAAATCCCCAGATTTCACTAAAATACCATAAGATTTCTAATTTGTGCAAAATTGGTGAATTTTAAGCGATATTGTGATATCTGGAACCTACTGTGACCCGAGTTGTGTACTGGAAAATTAAGCAGTGTGATATTATTGTACTAGATACCCTGGAGCACCACCTAGGAGACGGACCCCAGCCCACCGGCCAGGGCCGGCGACACATGAAGGAGGGGCCGGCGACGCCGGCCTTGTAGATGAGTTAGGGTTCGGGTTTTTGCCTGTAGGTGTGTTCTATTGGTTGGGTCCCTCTAGTCTTGTTTATTTGATTAGTTTTCACAGTAGGCAAAATCTGGGATCTTATATCGCTTTTGTGTTTCGTTGTGTTTGCGCGATACGCGCGATACGTGAGTGAGTTCTGTGATCCAGCGTATCGCGGCGTGTTGCGATAGTTTATAGACACGTACACACACGATTCAGCGTATCGTGCACACGCGCGTTTAGTTCGCGACGCGAGTTTCTCGTTTCGATTCGATATCGCGTTTCGCGAGATATTTGGCTTATATGTGATTTCCATGTCTTATTTGCAGGTTTGCAGACAGGGACTACAGACGCCACCACAGAGGGAGCAGACGATAGGATTCACCCAGCGTGGAGTGTAGGTGAGTAGATATAACATCTACAGGGGAATCGCCCGCATGGCGTTATGCGTCTGGGCTAGGATTCATTTATCTGTCGCACATTCTACGTCATTGTAGAATTGCGCCTTACTGCATTTCCTTAGATATTGTTATACTGTGACTAGCAGCCGTAGGACACTGCACACATTATTGACGGTCCATATTGCACGAGCACGGATTGCATGCTACACACACCGTCAATAATTGCCATGTCACACACTACCCCTTATAGCTACCATTGCTTGCCACACTTGACATCTAGCTTATCGGTATACCTATAGTGTATCATATCTTTAGTGATAGGTATATTTTCACTTTGCGATACAGCTACAGGTATACCTCCTACATATTTTACCTATACCGGGAGGGAGTTCCTACATATGTTACTTATACCCAGGGGGGTATACGACATCAGTTCCTATAGGTAGATACCTATACTTTGCTACACCTGTATGTCAGATACATATTCAGTTGTTGTCGCATATTCACATTTACTGATGTTACTTAGCTGTACCTTATCTTGATATCGCATACATCTGGTTCAGCTTTATACTTGTGTGTACCTGCTCGCATTCAGATATATCGCATACATTCATTCCTGGATTTGCGTATTGTTTATCTGGACTTTATATGATGTTTTCTGGATTTGGGAACCGCGGGAGTTCATGAAATTATGCATACATTGAAAAACCCGGTTTCCTTGATATGATATTTGCGCATCCACCATGAGCTTTATCGGTGCTGATTATATATACCCCTACGAGGAGGCGTCGAGGCCGTGGAGGGTACATGGTGGGGCCCGGTATGGTTCCCCTCGGCAAGAAGATCGATGGATTTTGCCGATTGAGCCTGGAGGCGGGCTAGTACCTACCGGTGACAGTATTGATGACTCGGCGGGGGATCACGGAGACACCGCTTGGAGCCATGTACGTATGCATACGTCGAGAGGCGAGGGTCAGAGCTAGGCACTCGTGCTTTCGAGATAGCGTATGATACGTGGTCAGGATTTCTGTGTCGATGCTTGGCACACTGTTTTCAAGATATTTCTTTAACCCCTTTTTTTGTATATATAACAGGGGATTTAGCCGTTGTTATATATACCCTTATACCAATATTAGTGGTATGGGACGCTAATATATGTGTATTGCCCCCATCATATCATTTCTGTACATACATTTACCTTTAGGATGCTAGAAACTTACTTGAGATTGGATTTGGGATACTAGGTGATTCATTGGGATTGGACATTGGATATACCTATGTGATTGGTGATTTGTACATTCGGGATATAGGAGATTACTCGATATTGTACATTGAGAAGATGTGAGACTTATGTGATGTGAGTGCCCAATGTGCGGGCTGGTTGAGGATTTGGGATTAGAGTATCTTGATGGATTTTGATCCTGCCACGACGTCAGGTTTCCGTGGGAAATGACATATTCCACCCTATACCTCACCCTTACCTACCTTATGCACAGATTCATATATTGGTAGTACCTGTAGTGTACCCTTATGATAGTTGCATATTTACTTTCTCATATCCCTGCTGCATGATTATTGCATACTATTGCTTCACATATTGATTGTACCTGCTAGTGTACTCTCTTTATTTCAGCATTGCATGACATATTATTATTATTGTAATCGCATATCTTAGATTCATGCTGTACGTGCATTCCTGCGATTACCTGCATATGTTTTATACTATTCACGAGTTGGCAACTCACCCCCGTTGTGCCACAGGTGTTTCAGGTTTTTCCCCAGAGTAATCGAGGCAGGCTATTCCTTTAATCAGCTATCCAGCTACCACCTTTTGCTACAGATACCGCATCAGCTCACAGTACCTTTTTGCTTAGGTGGGTTAGACGGTTATCTGTATTTCTTATTGTACCTTCGTTGTATATTGTACTCTCTCTCCATCTACTATTGTATTTGTGGACATAGAGACTTGGTGAGGACGTTAGTGTGTATTATTGTGGATTTGGTGTCTTTTATATACAGCTTTTCTCTACTGTCTTTATTTCTTCGCTACGGCGTCGTATATTTGTATTGTATTCATCTTGGCTGGTTTTTACAAAAAGGGGTGTTGCTAAAATTTTAAAGAAGGAAAATAAGACTTTTTTTAAAGAATTTGGGTTGCGATTTCAATGGTTTCAAAACTTATATTATCTTTTCCGTATTTCTCATGGTTTAGATTTCTGGGTTTGGCTTTCTTTTACTACGTTGCGTCTTTAGGCGTTGCGTAGTATTAGGGCCGTCACGGGCCAATTCTGGGTCGTGACATTACGGCTCTTCCTGCGGCTGGTCTCCTGAGCCCGGGGCATGGTAGAGCGCCTAGCCGATGGAGCGGGGCATGACAAGCCGATGCCTCCGGCCTTCCTTCCCTTTTTCTCGGCCATGGCAGCCATGAATTTGGATCGGTCCTGCAAAAATAAAAAGGGAAAATACACAATGTGAATTAGTGACGCCGGAAAGAACAGAAGGAAAATATGCACGTCTAAACAGGTCGCCTAGGCTCCTAACTTACCCATGAATTGAGCAGGGTTGAGCCGGCCCAACTAAGGGCCTGCTCGAAAAGTAAAACATCGACCCGTTGGACAGGCTCCCACGCCGACACCGCCCTTGCTTCGGAAGAGGACGACTGCCTCACCCACGGGCAACCGGCCCTGTGCCACTGAACAGGCACAGGCCAATCCTCACCCTCGGGTGGCCCGACAAATAGGAACTTCTCCTTCCATTCGTGGATGGAAGAAGGAACTGCTATGACCCCCGACCCGGCCGCCCCTCCCCTATGTTTTCTAAAGGAAACATATACCCAGCCCGGCTCGTCCTTACGGGTGCCGGGATGATTTTTATAGTAAAGGGAGGAAAGGAGAAGGGTCAAGCTGAAAGGAATTTCTTCGAGTCTCAACCGGACCAGGAATCCAAAGAGAATCCTCCACGAGTTCGGTACTAGCCAGCCTGGAGCTAGTTGAAAACAACGCAGCGCGGCGCTAACATCGGGGGAGAAGGGCAGACGCATTCCATCCCAAAAGGCATCCGGGTACAAGGCGATCTCCTTGCCCCACACCTGGTCCGCCCTCTCTCCCTCCCCAGCCAAGCGAAGCGAATAGTTAGGGGGAATGTGGAAGCGAGCCCGGATTGTGGTGAGCTCGTCCACATTCCTCAGGAGAGACGACGCGTCGCGAGCACTCCTGATACGCGCTTTGGGGACCGTCCCCGTCGCACGACCACGGGAAGCACGGGTAACCCTAACTCCCAGGGGGGAACCCGACTCAGAGGAAGAAGCAGGGGATGAAGCAGAGGAAGAAGCAGCAAAAGACTCCCTAGACTCTTCCCTGAATATCTCAACAGACTCCCCAGAAATTTGTACGTTTGTTATTAAGGAAAAATTAGATTTTTAAAGAAAAGAGAATCAGAAGCCGGAATAACTCCGCTTCCAACGAGTTTTGAAAAGAAGAAGTTTTAGAATAGTAAAAGAGGAGGAGAAAGGGGACTTACTGATTGTAATTAGAGAGAAGAGATAGCGGGAGAGTTTGGGATCGTCGGGGAGTCGTTTCATCGTCGGATTCTTTCCGAAACTTCGTCGGAACTTCGCCCTTTGCTTACTCCACTTGTATAACTTTGGACTTGAAAATTTTAGAGAGTTTTTGTAATAGAATTTTGAATGAGGAGGGGTGAAATGTAGTGTGGTATTTATAAGGAAAATTAGGATTTAGGATAATGAATTTGAGAATTAAAATGTGGATTAATATCCATTTTTAATTCTCTGGAATTGTGCAGAGAAATCAAACAGCATGGGGGTAGTGAGGTAAGCCAAGGGGTGCCAAGGGGAAAAAATGAAGGCATCCCCTATGGATTTACCCGGCCTTCCCTTTGAATCTTACCGGTCCATTCCAGTGGGATTCATGCCATGTGTCCCTCTCGCTTGGTATATCTCAGTGCACGTGTTTGTTTACTTTGTGACTTTTCATTTTACGTGTAGTGTACATGAAAACCTTTAGGCTTCTAAAAGGTTAAAAGAAAATCAACAAAAAATATATGTGGCTGGGGGGATTTGAACACAGGGGCTACGTCACAGCAGTGCAAGACTTTACCAATGAGTTACAAGTGCTTTCTTGTTGTTCTAAAACAAATCAAATACTTATAGCATATTCAGGATTGTAAATACTCCATTTATACATTAATTTTTAAACAATTTTCTGTACACCGAAACAGAGTTGTTACAAAAATTCTTCGACTGAGACATTTTTAAATCCCATCAAACCAATATGTTTGATGAATATTTCTGCTGGGATGTCTTTCGTCAAGAGATCAATTATCATGTCACTAGTAGAAATATAAGTCATCTTGACTTCTTCCTTCTCCACAATATCTCGAATATAGTGATATTGAATTTCAATATGTTTTCGTTTCGAACTATTTGCATCACTGTGAATCAAGCTGATGGTTACCTAATTATCAAAGTAAATCTCTATTAGTCCATCCACCAGATTGAGATCCATCTAACCCAAGTCAAAGAAGGAGTCCTCTGAGGAAAGAGCGAGAGAGAGATCTGACTTAAAGGGAAGAGCGCCGAGCTAACTCTCACAGCGATGGAGAAATGATAGCGAAGTGTGGACTCTGGGGGGTCCCACCTCTATTTATAGCATTTGGCAAACTCATCCAACAGTGCAGATCGTTTCCCGCCAAATCAGCGCTTCGCGCTCGATGGCTGTCGACGTCCCACGTGTCGCACGACCATTGGGCGCGTCCTTTTGAGCGTAGGGGACGGCGGCGACCCGTCACGTCAGCCAACTGACATCGGACGAGTGGCCTGATGCCTCAACGAACATACGATCGAATCGGCGCTCTCTCTTTAATGCACGATCTCTTCTCTTATCCGCTGACGTCATCAAAAGATACGCCTGACTGCCTCGGGAATCCGTGCCGACGGAGTCTTCAAATACGAACTGAGCCCGGGTAACCGATCGGACCACTCTCAACCCGACCCATAAATAGGTCGGGACAAGAGTGGTGGATAATGATGATGCTCGTAAGTGGGAGCTCCTCAGATCATGACACATGGCAGAAGACGTGTCCCGATGCACACAGAAACAGGGCGAGGCCTGCACATTGGAGGTGTCCCCCGGGCTATCTTTCCGCTGCTTGGACCTGACCTTCGAGAATTTCCTGAAGAGTCCCGTAGACGACCAACGGCTCACCTCCGAGCCCTCCTGCATGCTGAGCTTCCTCAGCCCTCCCAGCTCGTCTCCGAGCTATCACGGCACCGAACTTCCTCGGCCTCCCGCTCAAGATTCCTCGGTTCTATTGGACGACCTAGAACGCAAATCACAGGAGTCTCCGCCACGGCTCCGCAATCTCGCCGAACGCGAGATATCCGCCGCCCCACGATCCAGCGTTCGACGCCGTCGCATCCTCCATTAACGAGCGTATCCCGTCATTAATGGGGGATCCCGCCATTCTCGCGGGCGCAACGCCAGGGGCGTAACGGCCGGCGAGAATCTCGCGCCCGCTAGCCCATGACTGTCTCTATATAAACCACTCTCTCAGACGACTCAGGTAAGGCAATTCTTATCCAATAGGCCGCTACTCTAATATCTCGACTAACTTGATCGTCGGAGGGTCCACGGTGGTACAACCATCCCGGGACTTTTTTGCAGGTAGCTCGGCTTCTCACCAAACAAAACCCATTGAGATCTACACGCCTCAGGAGACAGCTTTCAAACCCAATCTCAGCCGTTGCCAGCGCTGTTAGCAGATCATCGGAAGACAACATCTGAAGGAGATCCCGAGCTCCATCCGGAGGATTCGGAGGAAAACGTGATCCCTATTGGGATTCTGGGAGCTTACAATTTTGTCGTCCCTTTATGTTATGAGTAGCAAGGCTGGCGCTTTTGGTGTGCGCTCATTGGTCAACCTATATCAATATGCCTGGATAATTTTCATTTTCCCATTGGTATGAATTTCTGTTTTCTCCACATTTAACATTTTTTTATTCTTGTCTTTTTTCATTTACTAAATCAAGCTGGAAACTATTCATATTCACAAACTCATCATGATTTTTATGCTGTAATCTAAAGTTAAATTATATATTTCCATAAAATATTTTCATGCTTGTTTTAAGATTTAAGAGATGTACATATTATATGAATAAAACATTTTCATTCTTCAAGCAATGTTTACAGACCTTTTCACATTCTTATCATGAAATAACAAGAAATACTAAATTCAATTTTTTAACCAAATACATCCACGGACTCAAGACTGGCAAAAATATCTTGATGTTTGATCGGAACATCCTTGCTGTTCGAGGGTTGTTTATTTTGGAAGAATGAGGATGGGATTGATGGAATGAGAGGGACATAATACGGTAATACATTGGTTATTATTGAAATTGAAATTGCAATTTTTTTGTTTAGTTCACTGGTAACTAAAATGCCCGCTCACATCAACACGCACGGACGATGAAAATACGAAATCTAATTCCTCGTTTTTTGCCAGGATTTGAGGCTGTTGAAAGGAGGGTATAAAAAAGCAACCAATCAAATAATTCCAGCTCGTCTGTCCCTCCTTGCTCCAAATCCTTTTCAAACAAACAAAACAAAGAAATTAAACTTTCAAAAAAGAGACTTCCTTGTGAACAAACACAAGATATGTTGTTCTTGCCATGAAATTCTAATGCATGCCAAGATTCAACATTTATCAAGTTCTCTCTCACAGCAAATGCTTGCTCAAGGATGGTCCGAAAGCAACAACACGTGTTCTATACCTGCCTTATCGGTAATATAAAAAATACAAATTTAACATCTTTTATTTCCAAAATTTCACAACGGTCGAAGATGTCAAGACATGTTAGAACGCGTTGCAAGCGACAACCTCACCAGAGCCATGTTAATCACAATCATACTCTATGACAGCCGTTTACCACATATGTTATATCGGTCTATCCTATTATCCTCCGTGCTCCTAAAAAGAAAGGAAAAGAAAAAAGAAAAGAAAACTGGAAAACAACACCCGCCAATTTTGTGGGTAAAATATAAAAAAATAAAATCAGATTCAAACACAGTCAAAGCCTCTCTGAAATCATACCATCCTTCACCAAATTTTCATTCTCCCACCATTAAACAATTATCGAATCCTTAAAAAATGAACATATAAACATCGATGATAAACACCATTCCTCCATCAAAAAGAAAACTAAAAACAAGTGCAGCTCAGAGAGAGAGGCCATTTTTTAGAGAGAGAAACAAACCCTAGAAAAAAGATGGGCATTCACGCAATCCTCATCCTCTCTCTCATCATCATCAACCTCATCCTCATCCCCCAAATCTCATCATCCGATCCATTCACTCTAATCTACAAAGGCTGCGCCAGCCAAAGCTTCAGCAATGGCGCCTCTGCTGCTGCATCTCAGCAAACACTCCAAGCTCTCGCAACTGCCCCCGTCGCTCAATCCGTGAGCTCAAAGTTCTACAAGACCACTTCATCCCCTTCAATGGGTCAGCCCATTTTCAGGCTGTTTCAATGCAGAGGGGATCTCACCAACAACGAATGCGCCGCTTGTGTGCAGCACATTTTGCCAATGTGGTCTTCTTTGTGCGGCATCTCTGTTGCTGCTAGGATTCAGCTCACTGGCTGCTATGCTGTCTATCAGGTGATTCTCTCTCTCTCTCTCATCAATTTGCGAAATTTCGTTTTTTTTTTTGGTTTAATCGGTCGTTTTTGTTTCTTCAATTTTGAAATGCCTGATTCTTGAAAATGATAGTGCGCCATTTGTTTATCACATCTGAAAGGGACCCTAATGAGTCAATGTAAATATCTTGGTGATATTCATGAAGTACTTGTACATTTATGGATTTCACCCAAAAAATTGTGATTTGGGTCCAGGTCTCTGGATTCCCTCAAGTTTCAGGTACCCAGATGCTGTTCAAGACCTGCGGGTCCGGAAACGCCGGTGATGGGTTCGAAGAGAAGAGGGACACTGCGTTTGGGAGGGAACCTTCAGAGTGGAATGGCATCCGCTAATGGGTTCTTGGCCACCAGTTATCAGTCGGTGTACACCATGGCTCAGTGTGAAGGAGACTTGTCGACCTCGAATTGAGGTGAATGCGTGTCTCAGGCCGTGCAAAAGTCTGAGGTTGAGTGCGGAGGAGCGAGCTCGGGGCATGTTTACCTTGACAAGTGCTACATTATTTATAATTATTATCCTGATGGGTGCCTCATGATGGCTACGGCAGTGCTACGTTAGGAGGTGAGTTGGGGTATTTGGTTATTTGATCGTTTTTGGTGTTTGGTTCTTCTTTAATTTTGAACTAGTATTCATGCATTGAGCTTAGATAACTTCACTTGATTTCCATATATGTGTATATGGTTTCTATAATGCATAGAGAGGAATCAAACTCGGTAGTTAATCAAATTTCATGATGGTTTGGCCCACATTTGATACAATTGGCATGATTCCGCTGTATAAGCATCTTATATATTTTAGATTTAATTGTTTGCATTTCGCTTTATTTTCATGTTTTTATCTAGTTGAGAATAATTGGGAGGAATTTACCCTTTTTAATATAAATTTGAAGTCTATTAAGCCATGGCATTATCCGGGCTTTCTTTTTTCAACTTCCACTAGTTCTAGTGCAATGGAGGGCATTAGTGTTGGATTTTATCCGTGTAAGTAGATACTCATGCACGTGCCGCTAACTAGCGACCAAGACGGAATACAAAACAAATTTACTAATACAAGAGCACAAACTTCTACAAGCTAGAATCGAATCCAAATACTAAATTAGCTAAACTATAGAAGGTTAACTACTCGGATAGATGATAGATACCTTTGTAGTCGCGTCCTTCGTCTTCTTTTCTCTTTTTGCGCTCCTAGAGACTCCGGGAACGAGTTTAGATGTCGTCCTTTGTTGTCGAAGAAGATGCACCTGAGAGAATCCTAACTAAGGCAATATCTACACACTATATACCAAGTGAAAAAACTAGTGATCAAGATTTTTTAGGAATTGGTCACTGGATGATGTAGTAGTGGCTATCTCTAAGTGGTTATCTCTTTATCTTTTTCTTTTCTCAAAAACTAAAATTCAAGAGAGAGGAAGAGGATGATAATGGTGATGATGATAATATTAAGCATGGCTCAAAAAGATAAATCTCATCCTTTCTGTTGGGGTAAAAAATTACATCCCGGTTGATCAAGTCAAAGTCAAAGTCAACCCCAACCCAGGTAGGCCCAAGCCCAGGTCAAGTGGGCCCATGCCCGAGTCGAGCCCGAACATGAAGCGGCCGGCCTCTCCCAAGCCAAAATGAAATCATGTAATAAATAATTTTGATATAATTTTTTTATACATGATTGTAAGCAAAATGGACATAAAGCCAAATTTTTGTGAAGCTCATGGCTCATGTGCAAAAGAAATGAGCACATGAGATATGAGATGGGCAAAATGCCATTTTGTAAAGCCCAAGGGGCTATATGTAAATGTGTAAGCCTATATAAGGCAATATGATGATGAAATAAAAGATAACTTTTCATTCTCTCAAACTCAAGGGTTTTTGTGCCTCCTATTTTCTCAAGGTTCTAAACCTTCTCCTTTTTTTGAATTAAATCAAGAGTTTCACTCTTCTTTTTCCAAAAATAAATAGTTTTTCACCACAAAACCTACAAAGGGAAGCTCGGATCTTCCATCTAAACTCCAAAAGGAGAGATTTTTAAATCTCACTCTTTTCCCCAAAAGCCAGCCAATAAAGAAGACGAAGAAGGAGATCCACTTTCAAGAACCCCACTTTGGGGAAGATCCATGGCTCTAAAGAGAAGCACCTTTCATCAGCTCCAAAAATATCTTAAGAGTTTAACTTCTCAAAAAAAAAATACACACACACACACATAGAATAATAAATTTTTCTTTTTGGGAGTACAATTCCCAGTGCAGGGGCTAAGCCCACTTGTCTTTTCTGTTAGGAATTCAATTCCATAAGTCAAATCGGGAGCACAGCTCCCAGTGCAGGGACAAGGTCCCTTTTCCTGCTGACGCCCAGTGCCCGCGTGCCAAGCACGTGGGGCGCCCAGCGTCCGCGTGCTAGGCATGTGAGGCGCTGGCGCTTAAGCGTCCTTTGGACGCCATTTCCCCCCTCATTTTATATACATTCCACACTAAATATACCTCCCCGTTAGAAAAAAACTCTAACGGGACGCTACCCCGCACCCCACAAGGGGGCTGCTAGCCCTCTTGACCACCAGCTCGCTATCCGAGTAGCGGGACCCCCGTAGAAACTCTGCGGGGCCCCCGATATATCCAAAACCCCTTCAAAACACAACACTGCACATTGAGTTCGCATGACCTGTTTGACCCGTCAATCGGAGGTTCTCTCACTCCAAAGGCGAGAGATAATTAACGATAGCTTAGTTCGCGGCTGCCGGAGATTCGGATCCCCACAATCAATAAACCCAGCCTGCCCTAGGCAGGAGGAATCTGTAATGCGCCTGACAAGCGCGCGCGTATTCCCATCTCAATAGGGTGATGAAAAACACCCTACAGATTCTGGCACGCCCGGTGGGACAAATCTCTCCTCCCATATTTTGGGTTAAACGTTGATGCGAACTCAATCAATATACATATCAATTGCTTATACTGAAATCATGCTTCTTTGTGCAGGTTAACAAATTTCAAATTGCAATCTCCGGACGCAACAAAATGTCTTTAAGGATCAGCTCAGCTTTCGACGCAGCTCCTGCAGGGTTGTCTAGCACGGCAGTAAGGTTTCGGGAGGTATCGTCCATGCCAATTTCAAAATTTTGCCGTTTTAGCTAACCCTAACTCTAGAATCGTTACTAGAAAATGCGACGAAACAATATGCAAACAACTTTGCAAAAGAGTGAACAAGAAATACAACCTTTGTAGACCGGTCCTTCACTTCAATAGCTCCGTGTAGTAGTCCCTTCGCCGCGATCCATGAACTCCCGGATTCTTGAGATGCTCCACAAGATGTACGGAACAAAATTGCTCGAAGTTTTCGAGGCCGAAAATGATCTACGTCGAGGAGACACTAACCCAAGCTACCCCTTCACTAATGTGGAATTAGTGAAGCAAACACCCTATACTAAATGGCTGGTAGTAGAGGATGATGAGGTAGGAATTTTACTCACTTTAGAAATAATTTTCTCACTCATTTTTCTTCATTCCCAAAAGCTAGTGAGCTTTGAAGAAGAAGATGAAGTCGTCTTTCATGATAAAAATATCAAGTGAAGAATTGGAACCATAGGTGAGTTAACATCATATGCTAACCCTTGTAGAGACATAACCATGGCTAAGTATAATGGTTGGGTTTATAAATATTTTTAGTAAAACAAAACTTGTGGACTTAGTCAATGGTTAGCAAAGCTTCTCTAAGTTTCTAGCCATGACTAAATGCAACCAATTTTTGAATTACTTAGGAAATTAAAAACCCTAGATTATCACTTAGCATGGTGTAAGTCATACACACACCCATGAATCATGTATCATCAAGCATGATACAAAACTTTGTACACTAATATATATCACATATATACACATACACAAATCAAGTGAGAAAAGAAATCTTAAGTGAATGAATATTAGTTAATGTAACTTAATATATCAAATATATAATTATACATTAAATTATTAAATCAACACTTGATTTAATAATCCGGCTATATCACATATAACCGACTAATATCATGTGTATCATCTTATCGAATCAACACTTGATTCGATAACCTGGCTATATCACATATAACCGACTGATAACACAAATCGCGAGAATAGAATACGGTATCACATACAGTATTAATCTCGGTCCCGCATATATCACATATGTGCTCCTACTCCGTTTCGCTTGAGGCAGAAAACCTCTATGTAGGACTCTAAAGACTCGTCAATACGCCGGCAGTAGATGATGATTATATCAAACACCCACAAGCCGCAAGCGGTCTGCTAAACGTAACGGCCACCCGGGTATTGAGCGATCAGAAGATCAACAAGCATGCCTACTCATACTCCTGCGAATCCAATCAGTAACACTACCGTACAGTCCGGTCTCTTCGTCTGATATGTCGCATATCTCGTTTAGGAGTGGTAAATGTCAGACTCCAGTAACTCGATAAGTCGTGCCGATATGAGGCTCATAACGGGTCGAGAAACTACTGATAACACTTACCGTTATATCTCAGAATCAGCCCTGGTCAGGGACTTCCTGTTATAGCCAATCGAGCACAGCGCAACATCAACTCTCTATACCGGGAGAGACGAATCCCCTCCCATCGCTCATTGCCTCCATATGACTCGAGACTGTACCCAAAAACCACCGTTTTGCACGTTCTCTTAAACGTGGAAAGGTGGAAATCAAAGCACAGTGGGAATCACACAAGACTACATGACGATCTCGGGTCGACAGACTACTCTGTACCAGTGTCACCTGAGAAGTGCAATCTGACGTGAGGTATAATACCATCTGGGAGTTCTCGGCGAGTCCGTCCAGTGTACCCAGTCTCTACTGAGCACCCGTATACCATCTCTGATGTCAAACACCAATGGATATGAGATCATCCATCGCCCATCTACATGGGTCGAGAAGCTATACGCTAGTCTACTCTGGTATATCGATGCCCTATCTCGATACACCCACGACTATGAACATTAAAGGATGTACTCACAGAGTACCTTTTTCCCACTAGTATGATCCACAACATAATCAAGGTAGTCAAGTACTCATCCTAAGGGCTTTATCAACATATAACAGAGAGACAATCAGTGTACATATTAAGATAAAGAGTAACCAGATAGCATACTATCATGTCGAGCAAGAAAGTCCTCCCTATGTATGTCCAAACATCCACTATAATATACATCATATGTACAATAATGGCCTCTAGGGCATACATATAACTAACAGCTCCCATATCCTACACGATAAAGATGGACGCCAGGACGGTCCTTTCGGCCAGTCTCGGGCGACAATGGGAAGAGTCGCCGCTACCATTTGGCTCTATTCTGTTCGTGTCAGCTAACGCCATCCCAGCTCCTCAAGCTTCGGTAACAGACAAACCGGCCTCGAAAGGCAAGATGCCAAATGTGATGATCTCGAGGGCACCACTACCCAAACGCAAATCGGTTTTTGAACGACTTTCCTTGGCCCCAGCTGGGGGCAAGACCATCAACACCAACAAAGCAACAAGACATCTCGGCCAAGCTCCAGTGGTGCCCTTGACAACTGCTCAATCGGGTATTTTCTCTAAGCTCCCCGTTAATCGACTCACGATGGCTTCCTGGATGACGGATGCTCGTCAAGCCCTCAAGATTGAGAAGCTAAGATAGAATAGGCTCATATACAGAGCCAACAAAAAGGCTAAGGCTCATGCTAGGCTGAACTTCATGAGGTTCCAAGAACAGAGTTACCACGCCAAAGATGAGGAAATGGCTGGATATGTGGTCCACACTGTCTATATGGTAGGCACACGCAGCAAGAGCAAGGACGGGGCCACCACATCTCAAATCCAATCTAGTGTGAATATAGCTGTCACTTCCTAAGACCAGCATCCTCCGGAGGGTGATGAAAATCCTCCCAGTGAGGCTGATAGGCAGAGAGATCTCTCGGTTCATGAGAAGTCGGGCTCAGAAAGCGAAGATGAGCCAATCTTCCATCCCAAGAACGCAGGGCAGCAACTTTTACAAGAGCTCCAAAAACAGCTCAGAAGTAAAGACAAGGAGATGGTTAAACTTTACTCCAAAATTGACGACTTGACGAATGTCGTGATGCAGCTCACGGCCCAAGTTGCCTCTCAGCCGTCCAATCAAGCGCGGGGTTCTGCTCATGAACCGGGAAACGGTGTTTCGAGACAGCCAACGCCTATTCCCTCAAATCCAAAGGCGGGCGGACTGCATGAAAGTCAGTCGCATCCTATCTCAGGAAATGTCTTGGCTACCGATGACAGTAGCCCGCTAACTTAAGGTCAAATCATGGATTTGGTTACCAACAAAGTCAAAACATTGGTAGCCGAAGCCGAAGCGCAAAAAAATATCAGCAGCAGTGGGAGACCATATCCTGCTCAGTATGATCTGGTAGAATTTCCTAGCGGCTATGTCATCCCCAAATTCGGAAGATTTGATGGGACGGGAAATGCGAATCAGCACATCGCCCATTTTAAAGCCTCATGCGGGAATACTGGGGGCAATGATGCGCTTCTCCTCCGCCAGTTCGTTAATAGCTTAACCGATGTCGCTTTCGACTGGTACGCGAGCATACCGGATGGCTCCGTTACTACTTTCGTCCAAATGGAATCTCTGTTCCGACAAAGGTTCATGAGTATCAGCGATAAGATCACTATTGCCGACCTCGTAAGGACCAAGACAAAGAACAACGAAAGCACCCGATGGCGCAATCTCTCCGTCAAATGTGAACCGCCGATATAGCAGGACCAATCTGTCAGTCTCCTCGTCAGAAATCTAAACAATTGGATGGCCCCGTTTCTATGCACCGCGGGTCTCAAAACATTCCAAAAGCTGACCAGGAAAGTTCAGATGTTGGAGCGCTCAAAGCAGGAGTCTTCCTCCGATTCCCAAAATAACAATAGGTCCTAAAGAAATCGAAAGGACGATAATCGCAAAGGCGGAAATTCCGACGATACTGAATCTTTTAACACTTTGGCTAACCGAAATAAGCAAGGGATGAGCGGGCCTAATGCCAACCGGCCTCGGAAGCCAGTGTTCGGAGAGGGAGGAGAATCTCTACTGAAAGAGAAGCTGGATAAGGTCTATTCCTTCAGAAGGGACAAAGTCCACAAGATATTGAAGGACGCCCTGAGAAACGGTCTACAATTGTCAGAATCAAAAAGACCGCAAGAAGCGAATATGACCGACGACCTCAAATATTGTCCCTATCACAGAGTGATAAGTCATGCTATTGAGGACTTCTTCATCTTCAAAGATTGGGTCGAGAAGCAATACAAGGCAGGAGAGATAGAACCGTCTAAAGGCGTGTTAACAAACAGTCAAGCTGCGATCGCCAATTTCATACAAACGGAGACCGAATTCCTTCGGAAGCTTGATTCTCTCAGACATATGCCTTTCTCTAAAAACAGTCGACCACCATGTCGTTAAACTGGGAACAGACGACCTCTAAGTCGTTAAACCGGGAATGTAAAAATGTGTAAATAAAAAAATGAAAATAAACAGCCGAAATGATGGGGCAACTCGAAATAAAAATCAGCGAATAAAATAAAAATGAAAATAAACAGCCGAAATGATGGGGCAACCGCGAATGAATAGCCGAAATGATAGGGCAATCGCGACATTCGCGATAAGAAAAGCTAAAATGATAGAGCAATCGCGGTAAAAAAATATAAATAAATAAAAAAATGGCGAATGATGAGCCGCTCCTGGTACCATATTCCAGTGTAGCGATGAAGACGCCAGCCAAAATTCAAATCCCCAACGGCGAATGATGGGTCGCTCCTGATACCATATTCCAGTGCAGCAATGCAGACGCCAACAAAATCCCAAAATTCTCCCGGCCCTACGGTTGGTCCCCAAGTTGACTACCGTATACAATCCACGGGCTCAAATAATTTTCATCATACCCATGCCCCACCGCAATTACCAGTTACGCGGCTGGTCTCCGCCCTTGGAATTATGCTCCGTTTGGGAAGACCCACTCATGTGTCCTCACGATACATGAGGAGAACAAACTTACGGGATCCTCACGACTCGTAAGAAAACACCTTCGTGGGATCCTTACGACTCACAAAAGAAAAACACACTTGGGAGTCCCCACGACTCCTAAGGAGAAAGTACACCTACGAGATTCTTTCGACTCGTAGGGAGAAAATGCTTTTATGGGACCCTTACGGCTCATAAAATTGAAAAGTTTTAGATGATAGGGACCTAAACCTGTCTCCTAAGCCATCGCTCCCCAACAGGCCAAGGCAAATGATGAATTGCTCCTGGCACCTGTGCTTCAGTGTTAGCAACGCTGATGCCTACCCTAACCCTAAAATTCCAAACTCCAATCCAATAGACCCCTAAGTCTTTAAACTGGGAATAGATAATCCCTAAGTCGTTAAACTGGGAATAGATGACCCCTAAGTCGTTAAACTGGGAACGAGGGAAATCCCCTCACGGCAAATGATGATTCGCTCCTGGTACCATATTCCAGTGTAATGATGCTGATGCCAAACCAAAATCCCCAAATCCACTCTTGGCAGATGACGATTCGCTCCTGGTACCATATTCCAGTGTAACGATGCTGATGTCAACCCAAATCATATCAAGTCAGCAAGACAACCAACAATCTCCTTGGCGGAATCAAGCTCCACCTCGGAAACAAGTCAAATCCCGACACCGCAGAAAGCGGAGCAAGTCAAATCAAAGCATCGACCCTCCACGTCGCTAAAAGGGCAGCACCGACCGTCCACGTAGCTAAAAGGGCAGCACCGACCATCCAAGTCGCTAAAAGGGCAGCACCAATCGTCCACGTCGCTAAAAGGGCAGCACCGACCGTCCAAGTAGCTAAAAGGGCAGAACCGACCGTCCACGTCGCTAAAATGGCAGCACCGACCGTCCAAGTCGCTAAAAGGGCAGCACCGACCGTCCAAGTCGCAAAAATGGCAGCATCGACCTTCCACGTCACTAAAAGGGCAGTATCGACCGTTCAAGTCGCTAAAAGGGCAAAACCGACCATCCACGTCGCTAAAACGGCAGCACCGGCCGTCCAAGTCGTTAAAAGGGCAGCAACGACCTCCCTGTCGGAGTTATGCTCCGCCTCGGAATCAGGTCAACCAGTGACCTCCCCGTCGGAATTATGCTCCGTCGCGGAATCAAGTCAACCAACCAGCTCTGTGCCCGAATCATGCTTCGTCTCAGAGTGTATCCCGTGTCGAAATCATGCTTCGTCTCGGTGTATCTGCCTTCCCTGTCGGAATTATGCTTCGGTTCGGAATCAACCAGCGACCTCCCCGTTGGAATTATGCTCTATCGCGGGATCAAGTCAAACAGCAAGCTCTGCGTCGAAATCATACTTCGCCTCAGAGTGTATCCCGTGTCGAAATTATGTTTCGACTCGGAATCAACCAACGACACTTCATGCCATCGACCATCCATGTCGTAAAAAGGGCAGCTCCAGCTTCTCACAAAGCGGGAACCAAATCACTCCGTGCCGGGGAAACGTCTGCTACGGACACTCCGTCTCGGAGACGCGTCAAGCGTCGATCGTCCATGTCGTAAAAAAGGCAGTACCGGCGTCCCACAACCGGGAACCAAATCACTCCGTCCCGGGGAAAAGTCTACCACGGACACTCCGTCTCGAAGATGCGTAGAAAGCATCGACCGTCCACGTCGTAAAAAGGGCAGTGCCAGCTTCCCACCAAGCGGGAATTAAATCAAGCCGCCTCAACGTGAAAGAAGATTCATCAATTTTATGCACACGACCCACCTGTGTGGTATGCATTTATTGATGGGGGCACTTTGTTGGGGTAAAAAATTACACCCCGGTTGACCAAGTCAAAGTCAAAGTCAACCCCAAGCCAGGTGGGCTCAAGCCCAGGTCAAGTGGGCCCATGCCCGAGTCGAACCCGAACATGAAGCGGCCGGCCTCCCCCAAGCCAAAATGAAATCATGTAATAAATAATTTTGATATAATTTTTTTATGCATGATTGTAAGCAAAATGGGCATAAAGCCAAATTTTTGTAAAGCCGATGGCTCATGTGCAAAAGAAATGAGCACATGAGCCATGAGATGGGCAAAATGCTATTTTGTAAAGCCCAATGGGCTATATGTAAATGTGTAAGCCTATATAAGGCAATATGATGATGAAATAAAAGAGAACTTTTCATTCTCTCAAACTCTAGGGTTTTTGTGCCTTCTTCTCTTTCCTCAATTCTCCTTTTTTCGAATTAAATCAAGAGTTTTACTCTTCCTTTTCCAAAAATAAATAGTTTTTCACCACAAAACCCACAAAGGGAAGCTCAAATCTTCCATCCAAACTCCAAAAGGAGAGATTTTTAAATCTCACCATCTTTTCCCCAAGAGCCAGCTAATAAAGAAGAGGAAGAAGGAGACCCACTTCCAAGAACCCCATTTTGGGGAAGATCCAGGGCTCAAGGGAGAAGCCCCTTTCATCAGCTCCAAAAATATCTTAGGAGATTAACTCCTCAAAATATATATATATATATATATATATATATATATACAGAATAATAAATCTTTCTTTTTGGGAGTACAACTTCCAGTGCAGGGCTAAGCCCACTAGTCCTTTCTGTCAGGAGTTCAACTCCATAAGTCAAATCGGGAGCACAGCTCCTAGTGCAGGGACAAGGTCCCTTTTCCTGCCGGCGCCCGCGTGCCAATCACGTGGGGTGCCTGCGTCCGCGTGGGCGCCCGCGCCCAGCGTCCGCGTGCTAGGCATGTGAGGCGCTGGCTCTTAAGCGTCCTTTGGACGCCATTTCCCCCCTCATTTTATATACACTCCACACTAAAAATACCTTCCCCGTTAGAAAATATTTCTAACGGGGCGTTGCCATGCATCCCATAAGGGGGCTGCTAGCCCCCTGGACCCCAGCCGGCTATCCGGGTAGCGGGACCCCCGTAAAAACTCTACGGGCCCCCCGATATATCCAAAACCCCTTCAAAACACAACACTGCACATTGAGTTCGCATGACCTGTTTGACCCGTCAATCGGAGGTTCTCTCGCTCCAAAGGCGAGAGGTAATTAATGACAGCTTAGTTCGCGGTTGCAGGAGATTCGGATCTCCACAATCAATAAACCCCAGCCTGCCCTAGACAGGGGGGTCTGTAATGCGTCTGACAAGCGTGCACGTATTCTCATCTTAATGGGGTGACGAAAAACATCCTACACTTTCTTTTCTTCATATTTTCTTTTAAGAGAGTTGGTGGACTTGTGACTCACCATGGTGAATCACAAGCCCACACTCTCCTCACAAATAAAAGAAAAGATGAGAAGGTAAGAAAGAGCCACCTCATTTGTGTACACATATACAAACACTAATTCAAATATATACTACAAATACATACACCCGTATTCGTATCAAAATACATATATCTGTATTCATATAAAATACAAATACCCGTATTTATATTAAGATACAAATACCCGTATTTATATCAAAATGCAAATACATGTATTTATATAAATACCCGTATTCGTACAAATACTGTATTCTATCAAAATACGAATACGAAAAGAGAGATACTAAAAAGAGATAAATAATACTAGCTCACATTTCATCTAAATGTGATAACCTGACTATCTTCCAAATCTGCTAATATTAACAAAATGTCCAATTAAAAGTACGTGTACAAAAACACGTATTTAATCGAACCCAAGTACGTATTAAAATACGTACACTATATCGTTTCTCCTAAGCTGAGAAACTCTCTGTGTGAGACTCTAAAGACTCGACAATACGCTGACAGTGGGTTTAACCATAAGCATGTCAACGGCACTAGTTGTACGTAACGGCTACTCAGGTATTGATCGAAAGGAAGGCCGGCAAGCAAACTTGTTTGTATCTCTACTGAGCCTGAAAGTGACAATCTCTGTACAGTCTGGTCTTTTTGTGTAACAACCTAGTTCACTTATACCAATTCCAGTTCTCGTATTTTCTTAATTGTGGTATTTTCTTGATTTATCGTGTTTGGGTGCGAATGGTATTTTACATTTTATATTGCATTTGACCCGACCCGCTTGCTTGAACCTGTTTGATTTATATTTATGTATTACCCTGACTTGTTACGTAGACCGTGCATTTTCATGTTTAGTGCATACCGGCATTTTATCTGGTATTACATCTTTTATCATATAACATTTTAAGTCATGTAAAATAATTTAAAATTGCATTTCATAGCCTGCATGATACCCCTAACCCCGTGATAGCATCCACGCATCTTGTTCTCGTCCCGTTCAGTGAAACGGACGTGTTTGGATGGCTACGCGCACGTACGTGCATCCGTTCTTAGGGGTATGCATTTTCGTTAGCTGAGCATTCGTTTTGAATTTTGAAAATCGCAAATATTTTTCGTATTTTAAAACTGAAATTTTAGATCCGACCCGGGCGCGTTTTGGAATATTTGTGTATCCCGCCAAAATTCAAATTAATTAATTTAATTATTCGACAGCTAAATTTTTCTATCTAAATATACTATCAAATCAAAATCCTAACTCATTCTAACCAACCATAATCTTTTATTTAAAATTTTAAATCAAAAATCCTAATTCCTAACTAACCCAGCACAATCCAGCTCTCCCTCTCACTGGCCGTGGCCCCACTTCCCTCTCTCTTTCTTGCTTTCTCTCTTTCTCTCTCTCTATCTCACCCGCAGATCCCTTTCTCTCTCCCCTCACATACTTCCAATTTTATATCTCCTCACTATTCATCTCTCTCTCTCTCTCCTCTCGCTTTCTGTCTCTCTCTCTCTCCTCTCGCTTTCTCTCTCTCTCTCCCTATATAATTTATTTATTCCTTCTTCCTCTCTCTCTCATTTTCTTTTTCCACCGCGAGAACCCAGCAAACCCTACCTTTCGCACCTCGTCGCCGTCGTCGTCTCGTCGCCGCCTCCTCACCCTTATCATTACCTCAACCTCTCCTCGGCCTCACCTCCATTCTCCCTCTCTCCTTCTCTAAGAAACCAAAACCCGTGCCATCCCTGCACACCGCGACACCGCCGGCGTAGATCACCGGAGTTGATCTCGTCATCACCCCCTCGTTCTCTGAATCCAGTACAACCCAGTAAGCCGCTCCCTTCATTCTCTCTCCCCTTCTTTCCTATTTCTTTCTTTCCTTTCCTTTCATTCTGTTTTTAAAAATAATAGTTCTCTGTCTTCTGTAGATCGCTTCGCCGGAGCTCCGTCGACCTCGTCGACACCATCACGACTCCTTTCTGCAACCCAGTGAGCTTCCTCTTCTTCTCAATCTCTTCTTCCTTTTTCCCTTCTTCTCTTTCTTTCTTTCTGTTCTTTTCTTTTCTTTTCTTTAAATTCTTGGTTCTCTGTTTGTTTAGTTCGCCGGAGCCGGACGTGACGTCGATGATCCCGACGATCCAGACGTCGTACCTGACTTGTGTGATCACCTTTGTGCGTTGTTTTCAACCGTTTCGTTACCGTGCGCGCGTCGCGACATTTCGCCGACATGAGACGTTCCGTACACATCCGTTTCTTGATCCGTTTAGGCAAGTTAATCTTGCTACATGCTATATAACTCACTATATACCTATTTAAATAAATATCATACCTGTATTTTTAAATCTAGCACCCCATGTTTCATATTATAGCTTTTCGATATTCCGTTTGCATCCATTCATATCATTTCAGATCTAGTTCATGAAAACTAATCTTGTTACATAGTAGATTACAATATACTGCATCCATATCAGTATTTATATCACATATTGCTTAGTTGTACTTCCCACGTTATCATTTTATAGTTTTATAACTTTTCGGATACCCGTTTGCATCCATCTCATTTAGAATATATATAACTGCATCCATAGATCATAGCAATACATAATAATGTGAAATTAGCACTCCATGTTTAATAAAGTGCATCCTAATTAGTATTGGAACTATAATTGTAACCCTAATCGATAACTGTGCATCCATATCTTTGAATTTATATCTATTTGCATATCATATCACACTATTCCATTTTATTGTTATATTGGTATCACATACTTGTTTTTGTGTACCCATACTTATTACAGTTTGATTATGAGCACCCACTCGATACTTGTGCACCCCCTGACATGATTTGATACACTACTGCTTGACACGATTCGATACATGTGCACTACTTGACATGATTAGATCCATGTATACTACCTGACATGACCTGATATACCACAGCTTGACCTGTTACCTGATCTTGTTACTAATGCCAACAATCTTGACTTGTTGTCCCTACGGACATTTCCTGTTGTCTATTTAGACAAACATGTACTTGCTTGATCCTGTGTTGGCATTAGCTCCAGATTTATCAATACCTGACTAGAACACATAACTTGGGGGTATGGGGAAATCAATGATGAAACCTGACTTGTAACTCGACAGTTCGATACTTATACTGATCAGTTTTACGGGTTAGGCCAGCCCCGGAAAGATGCTGCTGACATCATTCATCTGTACATGTTACCTATTTACTGCCTAGCGGCACGTCTCGGATTCAGCCCGAGAATCTTGACCGTGGTCTCGGGCATGCACGGGATACTATTGAGTTACATCGATGATTCATCAAATTGATTTCAAGACTTGAGAGTAGTTAACCCAGTAGACCAGTCTAGATTACTCACTGCACATCACCAATTTCTTACCCGTCACTGTCCTTATTTATGTTACTGTTATACCTGTTTTACCGTTCATACTCATACCTGCATGTCTTGCTACCCCCATGTTTATATTATTGCTTGATATTATGACGCACTGACGTCTGGGTTTTGCATGGCTCAGATCCTCTACCTTTGCAGCTGACTGATCAGGAGTACTTCCGCCGTCAGGCCGTGCAGTGAGGATCCTGTTAGTATTCAGTTAGTTATTTCCTTACTTTCCAGATGTTATTGTTACTTGGATTTATTGCTTCCGCATATTATTTCTTGACTCATTTATTTTGGCCTATGGACATGTGTTAGATAGTTTATTATTGTTCTTGATCTCTCTACGGCCGTAATATGACTGTGGAGAGATATTTCCTATCCACAGGTAGCATGGTTGGCTCTGTCACGTGCCTATCTTAGCGCACTCTGGGAAGCGGGGCGTGACATTTTGTCTGAAAGTATCGCATATTGGGTCTAGGGGATGGAAAACGTTAGACCCTTAATAACCCAATAAATCATGTCGATGTGGCCTAAAACCATACCGAGAAACACTGATCGCACAATCAGTAAATCTCAACTGTCTTACCCAAGGTCTTATGGTGATGACCAATCGAACACAGCACGACATGAACTTCCTATACCGGAAGAGACGAATCCTTTCAATCGCTCACTGCTCCCAAATGTTTCAGGATTGTACCTTAACTAAAACCTGTTTGCGCGACTTTTTAAAGCCGTGGTAGGGTAGTAATTTAAGTATAGCGTGAACACACTCGAGACGAATGACGATGTCAGATCTAAAAACTAACTTGTAGCTGTGTCATCAGAGAACCGCTATCTGACTGTCACGCCCCGCTTCTCAAAATACGGACTGCGAGGGGTGACTAGGCCAGTCATGCTCCTACGGTCAGGGAATAATCCCGCCGTAGTCATACTTCGGCTTCTAGTATTACATGGTAGTCAGTAAACACAGAACTAGAGTAAAGGAAATCACAGTTCACAACTTTATTACATTAGAATAACAGAGTTCCGGACATATTTATTTGCATGAAGGAAATAACTAACCAAAGAAATAACAGCGTTCTTTTAGCAAGCAAAAAAGTGATGGCACTGATGTCGCGGTCTAGACCTCCGCGATCTCGAATGGCAGGTCTTGCTCCTTAGCCGGATCTATTTCGTCCTTTGAGCATGCACACTCAGGTCGTCAGGACGACGCATATAGCAATAAATATATATAGTGGGTACAGTGTTATTAAACATGAAAGGTGCGGCAGAATACAGAAATATGAGAATAATGAATATCGTTTGAATATGAACAGCACGATATATGTATCATGTCAGCAAACCAAGCAATGTATATGTCACTACTTATCAGTCACAGAGTCAATAAAATCAATTGGTGGAAAGGATACTCGTGTTTAACGAGGGTCTCGTGCATGCCTGAGACTACGGTCCACTGTTGCCCGGGACATAACCCTGCAGCCGTGCTGCTAGGCCCACGACCTAATGTGTATATATATCACTAATATCGAATGATCATCCTTTAAGTCACTGTACCTCGCTAAATACGAGTTCAATTCCACCTTGATTTCCCCATTCCCCAGGTCTCACTAACTATAAGTATAGAATTAATTGGATACTAGCATGCGCCAAATCACGGTCTTACTCATTTTCACTGCATTCACTTTCACTAGTCAATCACTTATCACTGGCGTGCTTGATACAACTAATCCAATACCATCCACGTTCGACAATGCAAGTCAGTCGGTAGGTCTCAATGTAAACGATCAATTCACACTGGGTATAAAGCAACACAGAATAAGGTAGAAATGCATTAAACAAATGCTCACTAAATTATGACAGCCGACGCCATATGACTTGCAAAATTCACCATAAATCACACATATAGAATCGACCAAAACAATATAAAAGACGTACGAAGTATACATGATTATCTAAGCGGTAAAATTAGTTTAATGTCAATAGGAATTCAGGTTAACGATTTATCATCGTTTTAAATCAGCGATTAGGTGCTGGAATTCCAGTTTCAGAACTGGAAGTTTAACTTCACACGCAGTTTATTAGGAATTGTGTTTAGATTTAGACGTTGCTCCAGTTGAATAAAACCTAGTTCTATCTGTTATGTTTCCGACGCATCAAGCGGATCCATGATAGCCTTTCTGTATTAGGAGATATATCCTGTTTAGTGTGAGGGTGTAAAAAATGTCACTGCAGAAACTGCAGAACACGTCGACAATCTAAAATATAATCAAAATACTAAACGACAGTGAAACTGAACAAGACCAGAACCATATGTTAGCTAACTAAATTGTCTACGCGACGATATAGGACTCTGCATATTTTCAGTTTTTCGTAGGGACGTGCAGGCGCTTAAGTTCAGGTATCTTCGTGAAATGTTGTCCCGAACTGCAGTCCAGAGCCGCATTCCTAGTCAGTTCTTGTTGCTGTGGTCTATCGGTATCGAAAAATAAACCATAGAGGGTTCTAGCTTATCGAGTCGGTTTCGATATGAGCCGTAGAACATTACATTCCGACATGTATCTAATTTAATATCAATTTAACACTACGATATGCACAGTAAAACCCAGATTTGGCGTCGTCTCTTTGGGGCGATGTTTCGATATTCTCAACATTCTAAACTTAAATTAATACACAATATCATTAGTCGTAACGGGAATTGTAACGATTCTGAATTTACTGTACGAAATTTTCCATTTTAATGTACAGAAATGAGTTCACAGCCTGAGTTTGAGTTATAAGTCAATTTGTTAAATAGCAGCAAGAAACCACTTGTAGTTCACTGGTAAAGCCTTTGCACTGCTGTGACGTAGCCTGTGTGTTCGATTCTCATCAGACATAATTATTTTTTCTGATTTTTCTTTTTAATTTTTGGAAGCCCAAAAGATTGCACGTGCAATACACAGGAAAATGAAAAGTTCAGAAAAATCAAACATGTGCAAAAGGGTTTAAATACTGAATTGATCAAGTGGCACGAATCTCGAGGCTCTTGCCTCGAGATCGACCGGCCAAAATCATCAAAAGACCGGCGGGGGCGGTCAGATGAAGCCCAATGAGCCCCGGATTTTGCACACAAACCTCTTCACCTACCTCTAACTCCCCTACACTGTTTGATTTCCCTGCAATCAAACATAGACCCTTCATTTTACAATTTATCACAATTTTAATGATTTTTAATCCACCATTTTAATTCCAAAACTCTAATTCTCCATTATAAATACCATCCCCTATCTTGGCTCAGCACCCTTCTGAAAACTATAACAAAATTCTCTCAAAAAGTTCCTAAGTACAGGTGGAGTAAAAAGGGGTTGCGAGCAAGTAACTTCCGGCGAAGATCGAAACAAATTCCGGCGCTCCTGTGACACTATGAAGCTCACCTCCTTTTCTTCAACCTTTTTTTAAACGCTCTAAACCGTAATCCCCTCCCAATCCTTCTCCTTTTTCATTGCTTTTCACTTTAAATCCAATATCGGTAAAAGTGGAGTAATACCGATATCTTCTTTTATAAAACCTATAGCTCCTTTTTCTTTTAGCATTTGGTCAAACCACTTTTACACAATACTTGGAACCCTAGGTACTAATGTTAAGAATTAATTTTATCCAAGAATCTCATGTAAAACAACCATATTTGAACTTTTACATGAAAATACCATGAACTTTGATATCACTTCTTTTAGTTTCGTTAAAACTATACTTTTAGGAAAAATTTCACAGGGTAACGACCTATCCCTCACGTACACTTTTGTTTCATAGCACGGTGCCTTTTTTTGTATGAATATTTTTTACGAAGAAAATCTTACGATAAAATACCATATAATTTAAAAACCAGATTTTTTTTAAAATGCGGTATTTCATTTCCTTTGCAATTATGCATCTACAATTCTCTTTAGGGGACTCGCTAATGGATGGTGCGGATTATCGCACATCCTTGGGCTAGTAGAGCGAGATGCAGACCTTCTCACGGAACATTCGGCCTCGAAAGGATTTAAATACGGTTTTTAAGAAATACGAATTTTCTAAATAAAATAAAATTATTTTTCTTTAAAAATTTATACAATATTATAAATCTATATTTTCAAAATATAACGAAACGAAAGTTTTCTAAAAATGAAAAGTTTAACAAATGACAATACAATACCATCAAGATATCGAAAAGGCAACTTTTTTCAATAAAATACCATGAACTTTTCAAGGCTAAGTACTTATCACTAAAATACCCCAACTATTTAAAATTCATGCTCATGACAAGCTCAAATAATACTAATCATCCTCGAGATTTACTTTTTAACTATATTAAAATATTTTTCATAAAACCCCCTCGAATTATATAAAAACACTATTTAAGGACTTTAGTAAATATAGGTTTAAGCGGGATCAATTCTCTTGAGCCCCAAGAAGCCGGAGAAAGTGAATGCTTGCCTATTTAAGGTAGAAAACTTAATGGAGTTATCAATTGTAATTGTCTTGGAAAAAGACACAAATTCTGTCGTCCATGTGCAGCAGTTACCGATGACTCCCGAACCTAATTCAAGAGCTAAATCTGGTTACCAATGTCTGACTCAGTCCGAGTCTAAACTCAAACCCGAATCCATTTCAAACCTGAATCCAAAATCAAATTTGAATACTTGATTACATCTTGAACATGAATACTTGAACATTTTGTATTCATGGTTTCGGCAAGTATGATAATTATAATTTATACAAAACAATACGCGGGGATAAATAGGTAGATTGGTACGGAACGTATATCGTGGCACAAGAGGTCACTTAAAAGACACCTACATGAATTCTCGTGCCGTTGTCCCGGGGGTTATGACGGGGCCTTGTACTACATGTTACCATAATCCACAGTGTAAGATGGACTCTTCTCGTATACATGAATAGTTTCTGTATCAAGCTATAAACAACCATATTATAATAATCATCATATACCGGTAATCAATCATACACACCTTACCTGTTCTTTTCACTTTACTTGTTATATTCTCTTTCTTCTTTTGGGACTTACCGAGCGCTAGTCCGCTGACAACATTCCTTTCTATTTTTTTCTTTGGAATGTTCGTTGGGAGGACCGGACTCTCAGGAGATCGAGCTTAGCCAGGAGGACTTGGACCAGCTTGTGGCACAGCCATATTTCTAGTTCCTTGTATTTACTTTTATTTTGTATGCCATTGTTTAGGCACTGTTTTATATCATTGTATCTTTTCTTTTCAAACATTTGTATGTAAAGATGAATGTAAATAAAGTTGATGTTATTTTATACCACTTTTCATTCTTGTTCATTTTATATATTGCTTAATTACGCTTAACGTATTTATTTCTTAGTAAATACGTTTCGGTCTGCCACGTTATCGTTTCCATTTACTGAGAAGCGGGGCGTGACAGGAATCACCTAAACACAAGATATGCGCATTTTTGAGAGTATTCACATCGAACACTCGGATTACAACTACGGGTAATAGTCGAAATATCGATTACGTCTATTTGATTTGGCTAGGCGACGTTTAATTAAATTCTAATTGGTATGGTTACGGATTTGAAGACCGAGATCCTCTCCTCCCAATCCTCACTACATCTCCTTCTCGTTATCTCTTCCTCAACTCGACGAATGCCTCCTCCATTGTAGCTGCCACCTCACGACTCGCTCCAAGTCGTCGTCGCTCTCTCCAACGATCTCCCCCGAGATCCTCTCAATGTCCCTCATCTTTTTCAACGTCTCTCTCTACCTATCTCTTAATCGCACTCTCATTTTCTTTTTCCTCCTACAAACTTCCTTTCTTCCCGACCGCCTCACCCTCGAATCCCCACCGTCGACAACCCCCTAACCGGAGCTCCGCTGCCGAACACCTCTTCTCCACCAACCATAACCCACCCTTACACCCGAGCACCTCCAGGCGCCACCTTCTCCATCTCCAAACACCACTAAGCCTCACTGCTCATCGCCAAGAGGGGCATGATACTGACGATAGATATATTACCATTTAGAAGTTCTCGGTGACTCCGTCCAGTGTAACTCATAACCTAATGAGCACATGTATACTATCTTTGGTGCCGAGCACCAATGGCTGTGGGACATACCATCTTCCCTCACGGGAATAAGAAACGTATACACTAGTATACTCCGAAGTACCAATACCCTATCTTGAAACTCCAACGACCAGGGACAATTTAAGGATGTGCTTATAGACTACATAGACCCCACGAGTATGATCGTTATCACAACTCTAGCAGTCAAGCAAAGATCCCATGGGCTTTACTAACATGTAATCGAGATACGTAATATAAAATAGAATATATACACATGTTTAAGTAAAGACAAACCTGATAATATACTATCATATCGAGCAAGATTGTCCTGTACATATATATATCACAAGCATCCATATGTAATATATAATCCTGTACTATACAATAATGGCTTCCAGGGCATATACATCCAACAATCCGCACTTTCCTTTAGTACTTGAAGGGTTTTAGACTTTAGCAAGACCCTATTCTCATTGGCAATTTTTTGAAAAAAAAAATCATCAAGTTCTAAAGAATTGCAGACTAATGCTTATGTGTAACTTCCACTTCCGTATAATTTTGAAATGTTCCATGCTTTAGTTTCTGAATTACAGTTCTTTCTAAGATATTCATTAGCAAACATTTCCCTTTTGGATTATCTTTTCTTATTAGATCATCCAATTCGCACGAATTAAGGCATTCCATCGAATCCCTTGCCAATTTTATCGAATTTGAACTCAATACTAGGTTTTCAAATATTATTAGCTATGATTTTGAGTTTATTTTTCTTTTCGATTTATCTTTTAAGCAGGGGCACACACAGAAAAAACAGCAGCCCTTGTAGTCGGAGGCGCGGCAGGCTTAGGATTTCTAATCATATGCCTTCTATTTGCTAGGTATCTCATGAAGAAGAAGGATGGTGAGTGTTTATCAACTAATTCCTTTAAAGTGATGCCTTTGTTTACAAGTAGGCTAAATTACACTAGAATACCTTTAACTATCAAAATTTTCACCAAACCTTTGTGTTCAAACATTCATTGTGATGCAGACCATTGAAAGTTGGATGCTTACAGAGGATTTGGAGAGCATTTTGGGTTTTTGAAAATCTGATGCAATGAATGAAAGGATGCTCCTTTTTTTGGTACAGAGAGGAATTTCTTGGCTCTTTCTTCAGCCATGTGAGTGTCCTTAAAACAAGTGGGGGAAATTTAAAACAGAAAGAGAGAAACAAAAAGTAATTGGTTCTTACATTCTGCTGGCCTCTCACTGTTGAGAATATGCTCTCTGATCTTTTATTGTATATCTGTCTCTTATACAAATGAAAAAGGGAGTACAGCGATATTCAGCAATGAATTCTTTTGGTTTATTAGGCTAACTCCATGAATTTATATGCATTTGGTCAATTTTGATTATCAAATTTTTTATCCAATTTGTGATAGCACATTTCATTGATATATCTGTTTCCATGGTCCCAAGTGTGATTATCTGAAAATAGAGTTGCATGCAATATCAACTGCATAGCGGCGATTGAAAAAATATACATAGAGCGACCATGTTGCATCATTTGAAATACATTGGAGTTCTATTCAGAGAGTTTAACGGTGAAGATTGAAAAGGATTCTGAGTCATAAACTATATGAAAAAATTAGAGTCTAGAGTCCTTTTAACATTTCATGATTTCAAAACTTAGGAAAACTTAATCCATGCAAGTCTTTGGCCAGGCATCTCAGTACAAATAAAACCTCATTGGCATTGGACTATATACAAAAACTTGCACAAATTTCTATTTGCTTCTTTGTTCTTTTGATGAATACTGTTATGGAGCAGCAACAAAGAGGAAATGGTGGGGGCAGGTGAGAGGAGACAAGATTGGGAAAACTATAGCAGGTACTGGACGTGATATCCACAGATATACCCGTTTCTTTCTTCTTCTTCTTTTTTACGTTGGTATTTAGACACCTGATACTTATGATCGACACATTTTCTTAGTTAGATAAAGTCGTTCGGTTATGATGCATTTATATTTTTCTACTGATGTACTTATGACGTGAGCTGTATAGCGCATGAAACTTATTAAGGATTTGGTATTTTTGAGGTCTGAGATGATGTAAGAATCTACTTTAAGAAGGAGGAGTTTGAGAAAGTGTTGGGGGTAATGATTTGTGAGAGCAATTTCCGGGGATAAGATGGTGATTCTGCATGCAGCGCCTCTATTTGAAAAAAGGTTGCCTTGATTGCTTCCAGCTTTTGAAAAGGTGTGGCCTTTCATCTGCTTACCAACTGAGGTTCACATATGAGCTTCAGCTTCATGAGTTTCAGGTGGGCCAATGGGCCTTATTAAAATTGGAGCCGTTTGAGGGTATGGACTCAGGAACCAATGAAATCATTAATTCTTCTAAATTTTATTTAGCTTATGTTTTCATCACCTGTGGCTGAAACCCGATACCATTATTCTAGAGTAATGCTTTACCTACCGGTTTGTAATCGTGTTCAAATCTACCCTTAAGAGATAAAGTGATGAGACTTACAACATCTAGATATTAGTACCAAACATGTGGGTCCATCGTGTTTGTCTCTTGGATAGAAATTACACACGGATAGGTTAAGCATTTTTCACTATACATTACCCCCCTTACTGTTAACTTTTACGAGAATTGACCCAACTACCCCTTCTTTATCTAAACTAACCCTTCTTTATCGAAGTATGCTATAACCATCCCGCTCAACCCATTAATACCGAACCTTAATCCACCAAATCTAAACCCCAGTCCCCACATCTCTCTCTCAATTTCTTGTTCGAATTTTGAAGCTCTCTAATGACTAAAAATATGGATTTTAATCGAATAATACATATACATAGAGAGAGAGAGGTTAATGGAGGAAAGATGCCATAGAAGGGAATTTCCTCCTATGGCGTCGAAAAAATACATCCTTCCTCATTTTTTCCGACGATCGGCACCTACCATTTTCATCGTTATCATCTAAGATGTGGATGCACTAAATTTCATGCGATTCTACAACTTTTTCACCGTTGATTTAGTGGGTTCAAAGTTAACGGTTTACCGACAATAGAACTTCTTACATTGCTAAATCAACGGTGAAAAGGTTGTAGAATCACATGAAATTTGATGTACTCACATCTTAGATGATAACGATGAAAATGGTGGGTGTCGATCGACAGAAAAAATGAGGAAGGGTGTACCTTTTCGTCTTCATAGAAGGAAATTCCATCTTATGGCATCTTTACTCCATTATTCTTATATATATATATATATATATATATTGCACTAGCACGTAAGCCCTAACAGTTATATAACACATCTCACGCATCCAGGGACCTACGAATTTACCTCGAAAACGTCAATTTGTGGTCATTTCTCCTCTTGGATTCATGGTTCATGGGGTTTTAACTTCGCAGTTCCGCAAGAAGGGGAGTGCCTGTATCAAATGAGCTACAGCTCATTGGTGACGGTCTTACAACTTGGATAAAACCTAAGTTGGATTTGATCAATGTCCGTCCCTAAATATCAACTTCCAGTAATTAGCGTTTTTGGCACATGCGATTGCACGTAATTATAAAAAATTTATTGATAAATTTCTTTATTAATTTAACTACGTGCATCGTTAAGGTTGCATTCAGATTCAGATATCCGGATATTTATCCGGATACTGATATGAAATTTTGATCCGTTTGGATACGGATATGGATATAGTCGGATACGGATTCGGATACGGATCTTTTCAAAATTTTCAGATGTGGATTCAGATATCCGGATTTTTGAATGCAGATATGGATATTCACATACATGTTAAGTTAAATATAGCATTTTAAACTAGGTTTTAATGGTTTTATGCTTAGTTAATTAATAATTTTATAGTAAATTAAAATTAAATAATATATTAGTTTACTTATTTTATATTATTTTATATGTATTATAAATTATACATTAAATATATTATTTAATATAGTATTTTATTATTTTTATTTCAAAATATACACAATAGACAATATATATGTATAATTATTTGTTAATATATTTTGTATGCTTCAAATATTTTAAGCATTCATATTTAATTTGTATTCAAAAATTTTTTGGTAGCATGTATCGTTTACATGCATATTTTCAGTTCACGTTCACTTATTTTATATTTCAAATATTTATTTATGAATATGTGATTCATTTCCGTATCCGTTTCACTCATATTCAATCTGTATCCGTATATGGATATGAATATTTTGTTATCGAACTATATCCGTATTCATATATGAAATCAGGAAGTGAATATGGATATCGTAGCTCATATCCGATCCGAATGCAACCCCAGCATTACTCTTTGTAAAATGATGACATGGGAATTTAATTAAGTGCATTGCGCATTGCACATAACAGGTTTTTTTTTGGGTTTGATTTTTCTAAGAAAATAAGAAATCTGCATCACCTTCAAAATTGATATATATATATATATATATATATATATATATAAAGATTCAAATATATAGATTTAAGTATTTAACTTTATCCCCAAGCCCTATGGTTAATTGACACTAGCTCTTGTCTACCTCGGCATCCCAAATATGGCAAAAAGTTGTTGCAAAAAATTATAGCCCATTCATAACAAAAGAAAAGAAAAGAAAAGAAAAGAAAACTTATTATCAAACATTACGCAAGCAGTAAAAGAGGAGGAGCAAAGCCTTCCATAATCCATGCATCCCTCATAAAATCAGGCAACAGAGACCCATCTTTCTCTACAACAACCTCGATCGTCAACCTCTACTCTAAAACCCCTTCAACCCTCTCCCAATCCCTCAAGCTCTTCAAAACCTTCACCTCATCTTCTTCATTGCTCTGCCTCCAGCTCCATTCTCTCTCTCTCTCTCTCTCTCTCTCTCTCTCAAGCTCTCTCTCTCTGCCTCCCCCTTCGCCGGCTCGGCCCTCGTCTCCTTCTACGTCAACAGCGGCCTCCCCGTCGATGCACACAAGGCGTTTGATGAAATTTCTCGTAAAGACTAGGTCTGTTATGGCGCCGTTATCGTCGGGCTGGCCCAGAACCACCGGCCCGTCGAAGCCGTTTCGGTTTTTAGAATGATGAGATCGGAAGGGGTTCCGACGACTATGTATAGTGTATCGGGGGTGCTGCATGCCATATCGCAGGTGGTGGCGCTGGACCAGACGAGAGCGGTCCACGCGCATGCGGTTTCCATGGGGCTCGATCTCGATCTGGTGGTCGGAACCACGTTGGTGGATGCGTACGGGAAAACGGGGATGGCATGCCATGTGCGTAAAGTATTTCGGTACTATGTGGATTCTGCCGCCGCCGCCTCCGCCTCGTGATGTACAACGCGTTGCTGGCTGCTTATGCACAACAAGGCGATGCAGTTGCGGCCAGAAATCTGTTTCATCGAATGACTCGACATAGAGAATTTGCACCAGACGAGTTCACATTTCTCACAGTGCTCGCTGCCTATAGCAACGCTGGGTTAGTCGACGACACCGCACACTGGCTTGATCTGATGCTTTCGCGTTACAAAATCGAGCCAAGGATCGAGCATTACACCTGTTTAGTAGGCGTGATGGCACGGGTCGGTAAGCTAGAGGAAGCCGAACGATTCGTTTCCACAATGCCAGTCGAGCCCGACGCTGCCATCTGGCAAACTCTGCTATCAGGGTGCATGGTGCACCAGTCGGTTGAGCTAGCACAAGCAGTGGCACAACGGCTAATCAATCTAAACCCTAGGGATGAGTCGGCTTACGTCGTGCTCACAAACGTTTACTCCTCCGCAGGGAAAAAAGACGAGATGGCGGAGGTTTGTATTGAAATGAGAGATCGAGGGGGTTAAGAAAGAGAGAGGAAAGAGCTGGGTCGAAGCAAGAGGCGAAGTGCATGAGTTTGTTGCGGGAGACCTTAGTCATAGACGAACGAAAGAGATTTACAAGAAAGTGAGGGAGCTAGGCGAAGAGGCTGGGGTATGAGGAAGAAGAGGCCGAAGGGGTTTGGTATCATAGCGAGAGGCTCGTGCTGGCGTTTGGGGTCGTGAGCGGACCAGCGAAGGGAAGGAGGTGAGGGTGTTGAAGAATTTGAGGATATGTAGGGATTGCCATGAGTTTTTCAAGTATGTGAGTAGGGCTTTGGAGAAGGAGATTGTGGTGAGGGATGTTAATAGGTATCATAGGTTTCAGGATGGAGGTTGTAGTTGTAGAGATTACTGGTGAATATGGGATTTATAATTTAAGTCCTGATGATAAATGAATTTGGAGCATGAAGAAATATATTTCCTTCAAAGTTTTTTCTCAAGCTAGTCAATTTTGTGCAAGATCATCTTTGGTGAACTATGATATTAAAATTTCGACAAGAGGATCATTGCACCTGGGAGGCTAATGGTTGTTGAGATAGGCTTTTGCTTGGAGATTTTTTCAGTGGCGATGGCTGTGCTTCCCTTGTGTTTCTTTTCTCTCTTAAAAAAAACTAAAATGGTTGGAGAATTATCCTCTGCTTTTCATTAAAGTTAGGACATGTTGGTTAGCAACCAAAAAAATTAAATTTGCATCATGTTTTCATTTGCATGCAGCATTTGTTGTAAAAAAAATGGCCCAAATACATTATTGTTGGTTATCTTCAAGTTTTGCAATTGGATTTCGAAATCCAAACCATTTTTCATGTTTGGTTAAAAAACACCAGAGAAAATGTAATACTTGTTGCAAATTTGTACATATGATACATACAAAGCTTATGTGGCATCCCATAATAATTATTATACTCACCATTCCCAAAGTTGCAGCTCTTATTACAACCAATATGAGTGCAACAAATGTTGCAAGAATTAGATACTGTTTGCATCTCCATTTCCATTTCATCGCACTTTGTTGCTAGCCAAACACACTAAATGATGATTTTTTGTCACAAATGCTGCATGAATCCCCAAACCCCTATCCATCAAACAGCCACTTAATGAAACTAGTCTCAAAATAAAAAGAACAGAAATTAAGGGGAAAATACAGTCTTTTCTCCATAATTTCTATTTGACGACTCATCTTCACCACGTAACATCTGTGTCATGTCATAATCTCCACACGCTTGAGCGGGGCCCCTTTTATCGGATCCGACTCCACGTCGTTCATTGGATATCCTTTTCGTCAGATTGGACTCCACATCCTCAATCGAGCTTTCTTCCAGATTGGACTCCATATCCTTGATCGGACTTTCCATTCACCGAATCGGACACCATTTCCTCAATCGAGCATCCTTTTTACTGGATCAAACTCAACGTCCTTAATCGGTTCTCTTCTACACTGTATCCAACATCAACGATTCTCAAAGAATCTCTTCATCAAACTCGGATTCACACACCATGTCAACCTCCAAATCCAAAAATCGCTTTTTTATGCCCAAACCCGATCTTATGTCATCAGATCCGGCCCCTACATCGCCGGATATGACCCTATTTCGTCAGATCCGGCTTTTTTGTCGCCATATCTGGCCTTACATCATGGACTATAGTCCTTGTCGTCGGATCTTACCCTACATCATGGATCCATCCCAAACATACCGGATCTAGGCCCTTGTTGCGGATATTGGCCCCATGTCGCCGAGTCGAACCCTTGTGGCCGGATATAACAACCAATGTTTATATCAAAACCATCTTGCCCTTGCCAAAATCTCAAATACGAGAGGGAGGGAGGGAGGGAGGAGCAGAACATAAATGAAAATCCTGAATCAGGCTATTTAAAAATTCCCAGTGAAATAGATGGTAACTATGAATTCAAACTTCAATCGGTACAAATACAAAATGCAAAATTATCAACGTAGCAGCAGAACAAACATGCAACCAGATTTTCATCAAAGGAAATAGCAAAGACAGATGCACAGCGCTCATCCCACAATCTCCCATAACCAATGATGACGGCAAGCTAGCAGATGGCAACATCCCTCTACAGCATTCAACCAAAACCAGCATCATCACCAGATACGCCATGTATCGACCATGACAATTACAGTGACATTCCATATACTGGAGTATCTGATTCTTGCTAAGAGGATCAAGGAACAACGATGTGTTGAAAGTAAGGACTTTGTACACTTTTGGGATCAGGTATAGGCTTTATCAAGATCAAATGAATTTTATAGCAGTGTATATATATATTAAGACGTCGAGCTGCTTTGTCTGTGCAAATCACTTCATTTCAGTTTACACAATGACTAGAGGGAACCCGAGTTACCTTTAGCTGTCTACATTTTCGAATTCTCAACTTCAGAAACCAAATTAATAAACCCACCTAAACTATTCCTGAAACTCGGGGGTGTTCAAGGCAAATAGGAATGTACATAAATAACCAGATGAATATATAAGTCTATGGAATGTTGTCTCAAACTTAATGCTGTAACTAATACATGATTAGAAAAGCTGGTCTAATATTCAGAGACCCGTTAGGTTCCAAGGAGGCCACCAGATCGGCGGTCAAATCTCTATCTCCAAAGATTAAGTGGGTAACTCTATGCCAGATAATGCCTGTAGCTAAAACACTAAAAGTGCATAATAGTTTCCTATGTCTCCCCTATATTGTAAGGCTTCGTTGTCAAGGACACGGATCCACATTGGACTCATATCAAATCTCAATATCGTATTCTTTTAATTTAATCAAGGATAGTTGTAAGAACTCTTTCTGACACGTCTTATATAATGTTCTATAGATGTAGCAAGCACGTACGAATAACTAATACATTAACTATCCGTGGGAGTAGTTTATATTGCTGATAATGATAAAAAAAAAATCTTCTAAACAACAACGTATTCCAATCCCAACAAATCGCATCTTTAACTTTTGGAAAATTGTGAATTTTATCCATCATCCAAACAGAATACAGCAGTTTCAACATAAAGCAAGGCTCAACACCCTACGGTTCTAGAGGGCAGGCAACATGACAACTGCAATAATTCAAACATCAAAGTGAAACCAATCAATTATAGACCAAATGCCTTCCTCACTAATTCGATATGAAAACTAACGAACATGGGGAAAAGAACCAATCCCACGGATCCATATTCGAAACAATCAGTATCAAGCCGATAAAGAAAATTCCATCAATTCATAGCAGCAAACAGGAAAACAGAGGGTATGAATCACCTTAGTTACCAAAAATTACATATATCAACGGCAACGCTAATAACTATTTGCTACTGGCATATTATGTTTAACTGTTTTAAGGGAGCATTCACATCACATATGCTAAGTTGTTAACCCATGGTTAGGTATATCAATCAATCATAGTGATTTAGAAGATTTGAAGCCACAGCCTTTGCTTTTTACAGAAGACAAGAGAGAAATCCCGCTTACTCGCAAAAGCTAAAAACTAATTCCAAAGACGGATAAATTCTATTCCTGCTCGAACCATAGGATGAAACATCAATTTAACCTCTTAATTCCAGAACCAACCCTTAATCGATAGCAGATCAAATCCCTTGCAAGCGATTCTACATGATAACTACCAGAACAACCCCTGACATCACCAATCCATTCTCCAACAAGAACGAGAAGCAAGCAAATCTACCGATGAATCAATGTGCTTCAGACGTCAAGTGAATTATTGGATATACAAGTTACGATTTTGCAGTCCGGCATTAATCTTATCAAGTAAAGCAAATAATTTGCAATATAATAAAGATCAAGCCTTTAAGCAATCAAAATCCAATCCAAGACCGACCCAGGATTTCAACAAAAAGAGTAATTTTACAGCAATTTTATCTTCAAACAAGCCGTCTCAGATAGAAACCCTAATTTCTCAAAACAGAAACCCTAAGCCTAGAAGCAGGAGCAAAAAGATCGACTACCAAGCTCATCGGATCTTATCTTTGCTTTTCACTTGGAAGGAGGAGGAAGTGGGGCCCCAGGAGGAGCGCCGAGGAGGCTGGCCTGCTGCTGCTCCAGCTCCGTGAACTGCTGCTCCCGATCCATCTCGATTATCAGCGGCACCACCAGTATCAGGAACGTCGTCCCCGCGATCCACGCCGCGCGGCCGGTGCTCCACAAGAGCTTCTTCCCGACCACGGCGGCGTCTGACGCGGCCTTCTTTGATCGGTACACGATCGGGGAGTTCGAGATCGATGAGGCGGCGCGGGAGAGGATTCCGTCTCCTTCTCCGGCTCCGGCGGCAGCACCTGAGCCTCTGCGAATCGAAGCCATTTGGTTTTTTTGCTTTTCAGAGAGGGGCGACGGCGGCGGCGGCAGGGGGCAAAGGGAGAGGGTTTTGTTTGTTTTCTTAGGGCAAGCGAGATAAAATTATATACGGGTGTTCCTAATAATCTTGAGAAACGAGTTTTACCATAAAGATTTTATATCTTAAATACCATATATTTTAAATTTTAACTAATTACTTAATGTTAGAAACAGTAACAAATAAATAAGTAAACTCAAACGGACTTGTTGTAATAATAATTTTTTGTTAAATGGAATAACTTAATTTATATATATATTTTAATTAACAACCCTTAAAACCTAAAAATTTTGAAATGAGGCTAGGGTCTGCGTGTCTCACCAAAGAGGGTAAAACAGGAGGTCCCGTCCCGCATTTGGTTGAAGTTAGATAGCGCGCATCCCTTGTCTTTCTAATATGCAGGTAACCGGTTGTCGTATAACGCAGCACCATTTCATCGAAATGCAACCCATAAAAAAAATGTCTTTATTAAAACAACCTATAAAAAACGCCTCATTTAACTAGACAGATCCCTTGAGCTATATTAAGGGTTGTTTGGTTGGATGCAGCCGATGTCTAATACGGTTCCAATTACGCGAATTATAAAATCAAATATTTGGTTTCAGTTAGTTGCTGTTTCAACTTGTAATTGAAAAAACAAATTGTGTTAAAAATCATGTAGTTGCAAACATAGAAAATAGTGAGTATCAAAATTTGCAATTCAGCCACATATAAACTACAAAATAAGCCATAAAATATAGAGAAATTTCTTATTACATAATTGCTTGAAGCATTTGAAAATGTTACCTCAGAACAAAACCTTTTTATAAAATCGTGATATTCCCGTAATATTTGAATCATGCCAATGAATCGAGTATCACTGGTTTCTTTTGTGCATGTGATCAACGCAAACCAAAAATTCGTCAGTCAAAATCTTTGCCATAGATAACACTTGCAACAAAATGCTACATTTCAACTCAATAATTCACTCTCTTCGGTCACATTAATTTGAAATCACACTATATAACTCCCCTGACAGTTGAAAAAAAGGGGGAAATATCACATACATAAATAAAATAAAATAAAATAAATAATTCTTCAAACCATAATTTTTCAATCCACAACCACAAACCCTCTGTTGATATATTCCAAACAAGGAAATGGCAAGTCAAGCAAACTCTCCACCAATCCACATTTCGAAGCGAGCGCATTCAGAGTCAAATTCCTATCAACTGAGACCCCCCTCTTCCCGATTCCAAACCCTAAACCAGTGCCGGCGACCAAAGTGATGTTGCAAAGCCAAGGAACCGAGACCTTCAGAGCTAGCCCTAAGTTATCTTTATAAGCCCTACAAACTTTCGATATGTATTTTCCCATAGGCAAAACACATTCAAAAGAAGAAGAATCACCCGCTAATACATCTGAATCTGAGTGCAGATTAACCACGACCGTACCATGAATAGGATCAAGCCTTTCTCTGAGCGTTTTGAGGAATTTACCATTTGGGTCCCATAGTTTGTGAGGGAAAATATCATCTCCATCATAAGCATCTATGAATATTATGTCATAGGCGTTTGGGGATTCGAGGATAAAATCTTCGGCGTCTGCATTGTATAAAAGGAGCCGAGTTTGAATGTCTTGCCAAAACAATTTCTCAGAATCGATTGGTTGTGCTGTTGGTATTTGGATTGAAGTTTTTTGTGTTACGGAAGATTGAGGAAAGCCCATTGCTTGGGTGGAGGCAGCGATTACGATAGGATCGATCTCGACACTGTGGACAATGGCACCTGAAAAGGAACAGGTTGTGATGAGGCCATGCATATTTCTCATTCATTTTGTCGTTTATAACAAAGAAGAGGTATTGAGACCTACAATGTTACTGTAAGGTGTTACATGTAGACTACATAAAGTTTAGGGGTTTTGTTTAATAGATTGCTCCATCATTTGTGATCAAGAAAACTGGTTTATTTGATTGAAATGTGTCATGTACATGAATGCAATTACTGTATCAAACTAATCGACACCCTTTCCAATTTGTAATATCTATTCCAATGAAGGCACATATCAGGCTTCAGAAATTTCCGCAGGGAATGGTATAACCAAAAGACTAGCAACTCAAATCAGCATGACTGTACATTCTTCAAAGTAACCTAGCAAGTACTAAAATCAACCACTGCAATTAGTTGATATCAGCGTGATTTTCTAGTAACATGCATTCAAATGCATATAATGTCCTAGGTTGCACGAACACTTCCAACATGTTGCCGTATCCGTGTCTCCGTGTCTGGCACATATCGGACACCTACACTTGCAAGACATCTGCACAACACGTATCTTAAGTCAATAGCCTTGTTGAGACGGATGGCAAGGAAACACCACATATACGTATAGTATGTGTTATATGGGTGTCATATGCGTATAAACGTGTTTTTAATATGTTATTAGCGTATAATATGTTAGACATGTTAATTTTTCCTTATTTAATGTTGTCATAATAGTTTGATATCATATTTATTTTTATAAGACTATATATTGGGATTTTGCCGTGTCGCCGCATCGCATCATATCTTATTCGTGTCCCCGAGTCCATGCAATTATAATCTAATAAGTTTGATAGGATTAAATACTTTGACACAAGAAGACAAATAGTAGTAGAGCAGGGTAAAAACAAAAGGGAAGGAGGTTACCTTTAATTTTATGGGCAAAGAATAGAGGTAGATTACCACCTCCATGACCAATGCATAGAACATTCAGAGCTCTCTTTCCAGTAACTGCTCCAATGAGATCATAGCCCGAAGAAGCTAATGATGTGAAACCAGCTGATACCATACTCTTTAAATCTGACAAACGATACAGCAGATTAAGCCTTAGTTTGAACTAATGTTTTTTTAAGCTGGAAATTCCAGTTTGAACTAATTTAAGAGAGCCAAATTCTTTAGAGTCACCAAACAACATATGAAATGAGCATCAACAAATCCGCAAAAAATTAACAAATTATTATGTTTGAACTAATTTTGCTATTTAAAAATTCATAGGAATTTTGGAGAGCAACTATTCCTCAGATAGACTTTTAACTTACAGTTGGCCAACCTTACTTTTAGCCAAAGTACTTGCTTGCTGATGATTATACATCATAGAGCACTAAAGCCGAAACTTCGGAGGAATGCAAATTTTTAACGATCATGTTAGCACCATCAACATTACTTAATGCAAAGTTGCCTTGCTTATGGAAAGTAAGACAGACCGAAGAATCCTGTGAGAGTGAAAATGCTACTCTGCCCTATAATTAACTCATGGAGTGAAGGGTGCCTTAAAAAAAGGCATGGTTACGCTTCCTGTATCGTTCTAGTCAAAGTTTTCAAGAAAGCAATTTCAGTTTTAGTATGATCATGATTCACAAGTTACAGACCCTAGATTTGGACTTGCGAATTCTACTGAAACAATAGAATTAAAGGCAACACGTTTACTTTATAATGCGATATATGAGATCTAACAGGGCTCTAAAGAAGAAACAATGTCAACTTGGTTCAACTTTCCTAGTTAAAGTTCAAGGTAGAATTATTTTCCTAATATTCTGAATGGAGGATATAAACCCTTGAATTTGGGTTATGAGAGTTCACAATTTCACATACTACCTTGGATTTAAGGAAACAGACGTTACAATTAACTTGGGTTTTGAAAGTTGGCCTAGTACCATGGATTTAATGGCAGCAGATTGTACAATTTAATGTGAATATCATTGTTTGATTGTCATAAGCACATCTATAATAGATTATAAATGGAGAATTATTACTAGTGCTACAGCCAGGCAACCGAACAGAAAAATGGTAGGAGTTCTACAGAAAGACACGATAAACACAGATCGAAGAAAGAGGAATTACATGGGACAGGCAAACAATTTGGATGCTGCACTAGATACAGTGATCCCGGGTCGGATTTTCGATAAGCAGCCATTACTTTTGCAGTACTTTGACGCGTGTTGTCATTAAAACGAAGCACACGCCATTGATAACCAAGTACCCTAAACTGCTCATCGTGTGTGATTTCAGGATGGAGCTTTGCATACCTTTGTTGAAGCCAGTTCTCTACTGCTGGCCATTGCTCCCGATCCTGCAATAACACAGCATACGTAACAAATAAGAACCGACGAAAAGTAAAAACATCTCTTCTCTATCTCTAGATTCTCTGCTATTATAACCGCTAAGGTTCGAGAACTCAGTTTCGGATTCGGTTTTGGTCTCTCAAAATTTTATTAGTTTCAGTGGGTTTCGGTTAGTTTCGTTTATTCGGTTTTGATGGTAATACAAACTTACATATATGTAGATATATTAAATTTACAGTTGTATATCACAAGACAATGATCTTAGCGTTAAAAAATCCTGCTAAGACAAGACAAGACCTAATGCAAAATACACCGAAAAGTGTACTTAGAAAATTATTAATATATAGTTTGGGTCGACTTTTGTAGCCTTCTTAGGATGGAAATAATCTGATCAGTTGTACCATAAATGAAATGTATGGTCTCAATTTTGGTTTTGCACTTGATCCACAAAAAATAATTGGACAGCCCTGAAAGCTAAAAAAATAGACATGACCGGTTGTTTTTCAGTCTCATCTCTTACATCTCCCCCTCTACCTCTATTAGTTCGATATTTTCTTTTTTCTTATAAGTTTCTCAATAGTCAAGATCAACTGTTTTTTACGAGCAAGCAGCGACTACTCACCACAAAAACACCTCAGATTTAACGATGAAAACCTATAGTGATCACGATAAGAGCAAAAACATCAAAAAAATAGTTATTCCAGGTTTCGGCCTATTGTATGGTTGGTTTCGTATTGGTCTCCACCGAAACCTATACAAAACGATCACGTATCGGTGGTTTCGAACGAAACCTCGAACCTTGATAACCGCAACTCCTAGGGGTCTAAATTGAGAATTTTAAGCTACTTTTAAAAGTTCTGTGACTTTTGCTATAATTTTAATTATTTTATGCATATTTCTTTTATGTTCTTGTAAGTTGAAACAATTTTGACATATTTGTAATATTCATGCCGACACTGTGTGGTGACGACTGCTGTTTCGATAGTTGAATTGTGAACTTTTCAAATTTCTTTTTAAAAAAAAATGAAATTTGGCTTATCGATCCATGTTTTCTATTTGTATGTCAGAAATTGAATATAAACACAATTTAATTTGCCATTAATCAACAGACTTCTTATTAGAACGTAACGCTAAGAATATATTATGGATTTGATAGTCGCTCTATAATTGATTTTTTCATCACAATATTATATATAGTAGCATGTGCATGTGTGTGTGTCTCTCCCTCCGTGTGTGAACGCACACACGTCTGTGTGTTAAAGAGGATAACTACATTCCATTTGAGCCCAATGAGACCATCCATGTTTACCTTCTTGTCCTAAAATATAGAGACACGGAAATCATGTGATTTTCATATTGTTTATCCTCATGGGATGATAGCAAAACTAACTCAAATAACAAACATTTTGTGCCCTCGGAATCATAAATAAACATAACGAAAAATCACAAGGTTTCCATGTGCACACATGTTGTAGGCCATAAAGTTCAAGATCGATGGTACCTAGAGTTGACTTCTGACCCTTCAAAGAAGGAAATTTTCTCCTCCGGCATCTAACACATTGTTTTATTATTACTATTATTAAGTTTGGAGATTTTTTATATCGGAAAAATAACTTCCCAATATCATGATAAGTAAATTAAAAAAATATTCTAAACACAAATTCACACATGATTCAATTCAAATCTAAAGCACGCTCTCTCAGTAACTCAAAGTTATAATTACAAATTAAAGACGGTTTTTTTTTGGGGGGGGGGGATTAAAGAAATTACCGGCTTCGAACAAGGGTAAGCGACGACGGAGACGATGCCGTTGCCGTGATCCGACGTGGAACGGAAAACGGTATGTCCGTTGACGCCGTCAGATCCCCACCACTCGGAAGCGTACGACCAGTCTCCCTCATCCTCGACGATCTGACGGCGGACGGCGGTCGTTAGACGGCGGATTCCCCTCTTGCAGTTGAATCCCGCCCTTTTCCACATTTTGCACAACGAGGACGCTAAACCCTAGCGTCTCAGGTTTTGCTTGCAGGGGTTGGGCTGAATTGAGGCCCGTGGGGGATGCATTATTTGGGCTTAGTAGCAAAGGGAAGTAAAAGTTGGGAATTGGCAATCCTGATCAGCCGGTCCAGATTGTTAAAACTAGGTAGATTAGCCTAAAGGGGAAGTAAAGGTAAAAATCTGTAGGCTGTAAGAACAATTTGGACCATTCAAGAAATTTCAAATGCTTACAGTAGAAATTGAATGTTTTTAAAAAGGGGTTTTGTTGATGAGAAGCTGTTGTTGAATTTTTAATTTTTTTTTGAAAATAAAGCAGCAGCTGCTGCTGCTGCTGCTGATGAGAATAATGGTCATTTGCACCAATAAATCACTCAAGGAGGTTGAACTGCAGGGAGCTCTGTGCAAGGAACCCCCAGGTATTAGCCATTCATGTTTTTCATGCACAGATTGTATCGCGGCTTGTTGACATATTCCAATGCATGCAACACAAATGAGTGAAAATTTTCAATCGCTCAGTTTTCCAAGTTAGCCATAGTTAATTGAGTCAAGGCACAACTGTGGGTTCAAGTGCAAACTATTCTAATTTTAGCCAAGCACTAATACTCTCGCATCTGCGATAACCAATGAGACTATACAAGAGCAGCAACCAATCAATAATCTTGCATTTACAATATAAACAGCAAATAAGATCATCATACCCTAACAAAAACTACAACTTGTCACAAACAGTTCGAACCTAATTTCAGCTTCTTTTTTTCACGAAACTTTACCTGGAGAAGTTCGTCTGGCAGGTCGAGCACCTTTTGTAAACAAGAATATAAAAGATCGACAGATCGATGTTCATAGTATCTTCGGAGCAACTTTCATATGCATGAAATAGCAGGATGCTCTCTCCACAAAATCACTAACAAAGACTTAATAGAATGGTTTAATCGAAAGCTAAGAAACAAGGAGCAGTTAACATCTTAATCACCTGTCTGTTTTCCAAATTCATAATCAACCATGCACATAAAATGTCTTTGCCATACAAATAGAAATCATTTCTACAAGTGTTCATAAAGAAAAGAACCGTATAGACACGACTTTATCATGCTGATACGTACAATGTCCTTGTAGTCGCTCTTAAAAGTTGAAATAGTACTGGTCGCTTGCTACTATGGGCATTTTTGAAGGATTCCGATCCTTCTTATTAATTTCAATATGTAATGTTTCTTAACCAATCGCGAATCAACTGGTCCTATATGATGTCATCTGTATCAGCATGGAGAATTCCACTCTCATTCATTTGCCTTGAGAATACTATAAAATGTGGAAGGCCTCTTCCTAGAACCCGAACAGAGTTCCTGAAACAATAAACGATGTCATGGTAAGCAGTATCATAGCAAAATAGCAGTATGATAATAATGTTTAACTAGGAAACATGAAAACAGGAATTGTAATGAAACTGGTAACATGCAACTTTTGCCAACTTTCCACTGAAATTACCAGTGTTCATGATCGTCATGTGTTGTCTACAATTATACGCTCAGACAACTTTCTTAAGATTAGCAAATTAAAGGGCACAATCATGCTGATAAAATCACATGATGTATAGGCCACTAGTTGGCTGAACGTCATGAGGAACCAAAATCGAAAAGCGCTGCTAGTTATGGAACATCCAAATAAGGTTTCCCTAGAAGTGGGTTCTCCCGGAAACCGAGGTGGATCAAAATAGGGTACAAGAACGAAATAAGACTTGAAAATTATCCTATCCTATTTATAAGCTTAAACAACAATTATGATCAGAGAATATGTCCATGTTGTATTGCTGGATGTGAAAATAGTTCCTAAAAATTTAAACAGTTATTTTCCAATCAATGTGTTGGGAATATATCCATAGATATAGTTGTTCTTTGGAATGCCAAACCTAGCATGCTTGGAAACAAAAGTTTCAAAACAGAAGACATATCGGTTAAAGAGTTTCCATGCTCCTTTGTTTACAACAAATATGCAGGGTGAGCGCAAAGCGACATGCATCATAGCGTCACCACTCACCACAGCATATGTCAGCGCCAATAAAATAGGTATTTTCCCCCCAAGCATGAGGTCAAAACACCACAAACCCAATTATGATCTTCCATTATGACCCTAATGGGTTTTCAACTGGATCTTCCATGTGGGGCTGCTAGCCATACATTTAACAAATTTTATTGCAACTATTGTTTTGTTATGGTCAGACCAACATATTTGCACTGCAATCCTCGATTAACCAACCTTGGCTGGCCGAGAGATATTCCCAGGCCAGTATATTTCATGCAATTTACATGGTAAATAGGGATTGAGGATGGACTCAGTTTGGCCCAAAAAAGCCCTTTCAGCCGAAGTTTTAACCCTGAAAATATTTAGGATGGGTATGGACTAACCCTGCATAACTCCAAACCTGATGTCATGGCCCAACACTCGATAACCTTTTCATATTATAGAGTGGATAGCAACTGATCTGTCTAGATTTTATTTTTTAATATATAACAGGATAATTTATTATTTATGTAAATTTCTGAAGTGTCCATGTACTAATAGTCTACTCATGGTTACCATCGGTAAGCCTTCTACCATAAGAATAATTTTGGCTACGAAGCAAGGCTCCAAGAAGGATTTGACAAACTAACAGAATTATACTGAGGAAAGACATTACCTCCAGAGCAGAAGCCACACGCAAGATGGTAGCCTCACCCCATGGACGGCCTATCAGTTGCAAGCCTATAGGAAGTCCTTCCTTGTCATGGCCAATCTGGATATTAAAGAGGTCAAATATCAACAAGGGAACACACACACACACACACATACATGGAAACTTCTATGGTCAATAGAACACAGCTTCTATAAAAGAATATATACCATTTGTTCCCTTAATTACATTCTGCGTATTCAGTCTTTATAAATTTATTCAGAAAGGGAAAAAAAATACATGCTAGCATTGTTTATCTAAGCCAAGTAGGAAGTTTGCCCTCAAGATAAAATGGAGAGTTAAGGGTTCACTTGATCCTTGAATTTCTTTCAAAAAATTCTTAGCTTTCCAGTCCAAAAGACAACACACTAAGATTTAGGATGCCAACACTAATGACATTTTGCTCTCCCCCCCCCCCTTGGGCACGCCATACCAAGGAACTGTTTGATCTAAATACTCAAAACCTTTAATAAGTTTGATAATAAAAGGTACGTGATTCACAGGATCAGAATGAAAAATCTTCCGAGAGCAATGAAGTATACGATGAACCTTTTACTTACAGGTACAGAAATAGCTGGGAGACCAAGAAGATTTCCTGCTATTATAAATCGCATGAGGTAGCCTGTATCAAGGAATTAAAGTAGAATATTTAAATAAATAATCTAGAAAGAATCTCTTATCTGCTTTGCAAATACAATTACAGAATATAAGAATTCAATCCACAACCACTGAAAACATGAAACTGTGTCTATGACCTCATCCAACAAAAGAAGCCCGCTAAAAGCACACAACTTAATTATCTACTGTGATTTAGGAAATTACGTATATTGAGAAGACGCGGAGTATGCCACTGTAGGAATTATAATCAATATGTTTCTTTTTGTCTGATTGATTGTTGACTTACATCCCAAGGAATATGATTTAAATGACAGACAATTAAATGTAAGGCAAATAGGAAATAGCTTATATCTTGCATAATGAGCCAAAATTTCCCCTTGTATTCTCATACAAGCCAGTTTTTCAGCAGCAATGGTTTTTCACATTCTAACTATATACTTTTGCAACCAGAAAATGTAGACTGAACAAGAAGAAAAAGGGATAGGCATTAGGTAGGAACATATCTATAATAGTTTAACCATCTACATCCTTCAACATACAAGTTATAGGTTGCCTTGCAAATCCATCTCGGCATCCATTTATATCAAGAACTAACATGTTGTACTAGCACAAGCATAACTAAATGCTTTCTCATGACTCCCATATTCTACTTTCAGAAATTTCAGACATGGTACATAATTTTCAATATATCCTATGCAAAATTCACCTTTTGTGCCATCTAAGTTTGATATTAATCACTTAATCAATAACTGTGTAACCACAAAACATACTCTCATGCATTCAGTTTGAACTCTAACCTTAATTAACAGCTTCCGTCCCTGCAATGTCTGTCATGCTGAGATCTTTTTTATACATGAAATACTCTAAAATATTTTTGTCTAAGAAACATAGCAAAATGCAAACATTATTTCTCAACAAGTGATACAAGCAAGGAACAAAACAATAGAATTTGTACATATCTTTCGGCTCATATCTACAGAGTATGTTGTGTGAAAAATATATAGGAAATATACTACTGAATCATACATACATCATTTGAGAAATTTGCTACCAAAGTCCGAATTATTCTTCTTATCGACCCTTTGTCTAAAGCTAAATTTTGTACCTTATAGCTCCGTACTATTAGTAAGCCGTCGAGAAAACTATATCTGCGAGTATGCAAAGAACAAAAGTGGATGTCTTATATATACTACTTGTGAGTGGATCAGCTTCATGAATTGCACCATGCTAACGACTCCTATCAAAGAAAATCTCCTCAGGTAGTACAAAATGGACAGATACATGAGGTTGTGCCTACATTAACAATTTATGCAAAAATTGCATGCATCAAGGAAGATGCAATCGATCTGTATAACAAGTTAATTGGTTATAAGTCAGCCCATATTTCTCACAATAATCACCAATGTTTCAACATCTATCATAACATCTAAATTGTCCATAGGTTGATAGTAATGTGCCAATGATAGCCAAGTATCAGCATCAACCAATTATAGTTTAACACTAACTTCATAATCTGTAGTAATAAACAACTCTGATACCAGATATGTGCAAGTTTCATATTTCAGTGTATGCTTTGACCTCCATGATTCATGTGTGAACCAATTGTGATGGAAACATCAATAATTGGTTCTAAGAGGCTTTCATTTCCATCAGAACACCAATAGACTGTAGATTATACGCTCCAGAGAAAAGATCATGCTAATTCTAATAACTTTGTGCTTTGTTCTACTTCTAAAATATGCTTGAAATATAGATTACAAATTCATATATATATATATATATATATATATATATATATATATATATACACACACACACGGTAGCAATAGGGTGAGACGGAATTCTTAAAGTGAGATGGAAAAATCCGACCGTTGGATCGACGATCAAATTTTTGCATCATGTTCTACACGTCAAAATATGTATGTGTATAAAAAATTAGATAGTATGGAGGCTTGTAAGTCATGCATCAAGGGTATGCAATGTATGCAACTTTTACGATGCTTTAATAACCATCCATTTTGTGATCATGATATCCATACCTTAGAAATGTCTAAATCATCTAAAATTTTGTACACATATGTTGATTCACATGTAGAACAAGATGTATGGAGCCCATCATCATTTTGATTGATGGATGATGCTCGGATTTTTCCATCTCACTTTAAGAATCACATCCCACCATATCGCTACCTTATATATATATATATATATATATATATATATATATATATATATATATATATATATATATATATATCATCTTGAATTTATTTTCACTTTCCCAAATCCAAATCCAAGCTTTGTGCTGTACATAATGATGCGTAAAACACTCACAAATGTCTAGGATTAAAGACATTCTCGTTCAGTTATACAGGCTCTACATTCCAATCCAGTAAAAAGGAAACCATCAGTTGTCCAAGAGAATGAAATTCAATTAGCAAGTTTATATTAGTTAAAAACACAAATTTTCAATTGACTCACCTGAAACCTCATAATTTGTTTCCCCAAGTTTGAGAGAACTTAATGGTATTTTAGGTGCAGTAATCCTGTGATGGATAAAATCTGTCATTCTCAACTTGTTTAAAAAGGAGTCATATGTGAACATTAACAAATCTCTAGTTTTAATAAATAATATACTGCACAGAAGCACAAGGAGGCTATTCTGCACAAAGCTCAAAAGGGTTTCCTTTGCGTGTAAACTACTAATTGTAAATAATAAATATACATAAAAGCCATAATAAGCTCACTTGTTCTGGGGTTCATCTTTGGAAAAGCAAAAGCATAAAGGGCCACATATGTATATCTTGAGTGCTGCTGATAAAAGGTTATAAACTTTCTCATAGGAAAAGATAGTGGTGTCAGCCTCAAATTGATCAACTGAGCAGCTGCATAAGATATATTATAGCCTCACGCTCATTTTACTGTCAGGGAATACTGCATCCATACCCCCTCCATTTTTGTAATTTTATACTTTTGCATGTAAAACAATAATGGATGAATACAATACTACTGAAAATTGTGATTTCCACCTTTAAAATTTGTGGGAAGAAAGTGTCAACCTATTGCGGTGCATGCATATGTTTACATACACATGTTACCAAGACATTCAAAAAATAATTGTGCAGACATGCATGCTAAGCGAAATAGAAGATGCCTATTTCAAGTTGTAGCTAAGGGAATTGTTTTATTTAACTGAGCTAACAGAGAAAGTTTGAGCACACTTACCCTGTTGTAGGAGTTACAATTATGTCAACCTTTTTGAAAGCTTCCAGGTGGTAGTGCATTATCCTTCTCCTGCATCACAATTTGTTGACGTCAATAAACCATTGTAAGGAAGAACATATACAAGCGAATGAAACATTTCCGCTAAAATCATAGTATTATAAGAACAAAAGTTAATTATTATAATTAATCTCTCAGTTCACTCAATCGAACAGGTTAAATGGGAATCAGATCACGAAACTGATACTGCAATAACTTGATATGTGATGGCATAATCACTGAAACACACCGCCATTTAGCACTGGGGGAAAAAACAATATAAAACCTCGATGTAACCTGCAAATTAGTAAGCCCATTGAAGTGCATGGTGACTCATATTTGGTGGATTATTTTGGACAGTATGCATCTTTATCAGTAATTCCTTTTGAAGTGGACACCTGCTTTTTCAGTATACGCTTCCATATTCCATATACCCATAGGAAGGTGTGGTATAAATAGCCATTGACCCCAACTCATCCAGTTATTCTTTTGGGTAAAGCAGTTTCCGACATGGTGTCAAAGCACCAAGAGTAGAACTTCTTTTTCCAATTGCTTCCACAAACATTAAAAATATCCATCTTACTTGTGCTGTCTAACAATTTAAAACATCTTGTGTTGTATTCCATATGAAAGAAGGTGTTGGATGCTGCAGTATAATACAAATGCTGGCCCGCCCCCCATGACTTGAGCATTCAGGTAAAACTGGTCCAACAACAACTACAACAGCTGAGCCTTTTATCCCAAGCATATGGGTTAGGCTACAAAGCTGTGGGTCCAGATGAAATTCCTATTAAGTGGGAGTCAGAACTTCTTTTTCCAAATGCTTCCATAAACACTAAAAATATCCACCTTACTTGTGCTGTCTAACAATTTAAAACTGGTCTAGCGGTACTGTCTAACAATTTAAAACTGTTCCAGCAGTATTAAATTATACAAGTACGAGGATTCCAATTCGCCATGTGCTAGAACCGAAATATCATGTCAATAGGAAAATCTAAAGTGGGAACTATTATATACAAACAGCCACCCAAACCCACACAAACCCACCCAAACCCAAACTCCATAACAAAAAAATTTGGCAAATTTTTAGAAATGTGCAATAACTCACCTAAGGCGTTGTGCAGACACGTAATCTGTTGCTGAGAATGATCCAAAAAGAGCCAGGCTAAGTCGAGTGTCAAGTGTTAATTCGGAACCATTCCTACAGGAAGAAGTAGCTTTTAGTTGCATGGTCCAAAAAACTGCAATCAAAATATGAGCATAATCCGAATTGAACAATTATAAGTAGAGACACACTGATATTAAACAACACAAAAAAAATACTCCCTGACGAGTGTCACTCCCACTTAATTGGTATGCTTACTCAGTGCTTTGAAACCAATGGTGAGGATTGGTCACATAGGTAGCCTACAGTTGGGCAATATAGCCAAAGAACCTAAAGACGACTGGAAACACGAAATATATATTCCTACCCTTCCTCATAGTCCGGGCTCAATGAGCAATGTGATTCAGCACCAATAGAAACAAGATGGGCAGTTCGCATTTCTTGCAGCTCTGGCAATATTATCTCTATCATCTTAGAAAACAGAACATACATCAGTATCTACATGAAAATATGCTATTCTTGCAAAGAGGAAATGATGAAGTATGTGCTTCTAGCAGGCTTACTTTACAGCCAAATGATTCTGAAAGCAGATTTAGAGCATCCTCACACTTAGTGGAGATATCCGGACAGTAAACATCATTAAACCACTACAAATGGATATCAATGTCAATGAAAAATTACATTTCGCATTATAATTGATACCTTTATATTAGATGATGGTATAACTCTTACCTCTGTATATTTTCCAAGTCTTGTGGATCTCAAGGTATCTAAACTAACAGACGGTGATAAATTTGGCAAACAAAGGGCTGACTGCAAAAGGTCAAGTTATAATCATTCAAAAATTCTAAACAGGTTTACAGATCAGATCTAACAATTATGCAGGTTCAGCATTATAGTAATAAAGAATGACATTAACCGAATAATTTTAAGCTAGCAAGGACCTAATATTTCAACATTCTCTAAAGAACAATGCAAGGTTTAAACAATCAGAATTTATTGTGTAGGAAGACAGCTGACAGAATCAATGAACCCCAAAATTGAACATATATATAAATGCAGGGAACATTATTTGATGTAGGTTAAGATCCGCACATGCTGACTACAGAACAGATCTTAAAATATTAAAGCAAGAAAGATGATTTTTTTTTGAAAGAAACCCTTGTAATGAAGGAAAAGGAAGGGTGAAAGGAGAAAACAAACTTTTGCAATAATGATGAAGAAATGAACCTAGGATGAAAGAAACAAATATATCTCACAACTTAGGGCCTCATAGGATTATGTACCATAAAATCTAGCGTATCATAACTTTAAACCTCTCAAAAAATATGCTTGTCAAACTTTCCAACTTAACACAATTATTGCTCCCAGCTGATGGATGAACCTAAAAGCTAATATTTAGTATGTTTTCCTGCTAGATAACTAAACCTTTTATCCTTTGTCCCAAGTCTTTCACCACACTTGATTACATTTTTGCAATAAATTCCCAAAATGAATAACGTAAAAAAAATTTAAAACAGTTAAGCTTATTGTTTTAAGGAAATAAGAGAATAAATTACTGGGTGTAAACTGATTCGGTCTTCTGGAGAGCAGCCTGCCATTGCAGCATACCTGAAATTAATCAGCTATTTTAGAACGAAAAAAAACTGTCAGCATACAAAGTTAACATATTGAATTTAGAATTTGATATTGTATATCATGTTAATTCATAATTGACTAAAGTAAATTCACTTAGTAGGTAAAATTTGTGTAGACGTGTCATTGGAAAAGGTCATAACAAGATGGTTTAATTCCAAAAAAAAACCCAAACCTTTTAACTAAACTACGAGAAACCCCCAGAAATTTTAAAATACACAAGTAACTACCACAAAACTATCAAAATACACAAGAAACTACCACAAAACTTTCAAAAACTACCAAAAAATAAGGTGCCACATCAACAATAAATTGCACGAAACTGCCAAAAACTTGGAAAAAAATTTGTACCATGGTAGTTTCTTGTAATTTTGAAAGTTTTTGGGGGTACCTCGTAGTTTAGCTAAAAGGTTTGGGTTTTTTTGGAATTAAGCCTAAAAAGATATTGTTGACCATATTAGGAAACCATGAATCATATACATTTATGGGTTACAGCAAGAGGCTCAATTTCCCATCATTATGATAAGTGGTCCTGAGCAAGGACGGTGTCACTCTTGGGTATCTTTTAGATATCAATGCGAACTACGTCCACATTTATTGAACTTTTGCCATGCATCTTACAGTTTTATCTCAGTATTCTAAACTCATCTCATTCTCCATACATTTCAATTCAGATATCATCCTTTCTTAAGAATCATGAATTAGGACAATATAAACTGTAAACAACATATGTTTTGGAAACCCAACCTGAACATACAGATAAATGTCCATTAATGCAGAGAAACAAGGACTCGATGTTGACTCTCAACATAAGCTTGTAGTGATAGGCAATTGATAAATCTCTCCTTCAATTGTCTACATGATACTTAATATTCCATCATACATGTCATTAATCACAACTATATAACTGGTAACTTTTCCGTAACCACAACAGAATATGGATCCCGTCAAAGAGACAATCTCTGTGAACAAACGAAAACAATAATTTGCAGAAACATGTTGTTAGAAGAGTTAGGTTAAAGGATGTCATATATTAAGAACAGACATATGTTGAATTGCAAGCATAGTTCTGTCATAAAAAGAAATTACACATGATAATTTTAAGAGGCAGCCTCTTCTGATGGTCCTCCATCACAATGATGAAATCTAAAGGCATGCAAAACTGAGCACTTGGGACCTTGATCTACAATTGTGCTAAATAATGATTCTGATCTAGTAAACTTGGATATTGCAGAAATTTGTAGGAGCCAAGAGAGTATAACAGATGTCCAAAACGCCCTTGATTGCATTAAGAAGAGAATAGCATAAGCAATTACTTTTAATTGGGAAAAGCCATTTCAAATCTAATGTTTCTAGTGCAAGTGGCTGCAAAAATAAGTTGCGAGCACACAGTTTATTTGATTTGACAAGAGAAATAAATGCGGTTATAAATCATATAACATTAAAACGATTCTTACACAAGCATGGTATCCTCAACTGTGGCTGCAAGTGGAGAAACAACTTCAACTGTCCCATGTCCACATAATGTCCTACAAAATGTTGATCAGGGAATTTCAAAATTTTTGTTATCCTAGAATATTAGGTTATAGGTCAACAGGAAAAATACAAATTTCACTGCATGATCCCTCGCTCAATAGCACTTAGTAAACTAACTGCAAAGAACTTGTGGCAAATTAAACTGGATATTAGACAGCTCAGAGTGAACTTGATCAAGCCAGAGTCCGGCATAAAGACACAGACAATAAATACGGATTCTCCATGGGTAAATAATAATAATAATAAAAAGTATAAATTATGTTTTAAAAATGGAAAGAAAAGAAAACAACTAATATTTTGACAATAGCAATGAACTAAATCCTAATTGAACATTAAGTTATCAATTATATGTATGCACGAAAAAGTAAGATACATCAACCATATGGATACACGAATCAAGTTTAAACGTTTAAAATATGATGCAAACATGTATATGAAGTATCCACACATATACGTGTCTGACTTGTGTTGGACCCATGCCAAGGAAGAATCAGCGTCTAATGCATATCTGACAAGAAAATGAAGGGTCTTTACGCATGTCTGTGCATTGCAGTACAGTATTATCAGGGTACATCTTAAAGATATTACCCTTTCATGTTGGTTCGTGCATATGTTGTTTTCAAGCCCACAACACCACAAAGCGAAGATGGGATTCGAACCGAACCTGCCTTCAGCAAATAAAATCAATGCAATGCTAGAATAACATTAACATAGATATAGAATTCCTCGAACTCAAAGTATACAACCTCCGCCATCTGTGCCTACAGCAGCTGAACATAACCCTGATGCTACAAGTACTGCTGGACCAGAGGAAGACCCTCCAGTGTATCTGTCAGTTGAGTGTGGATTTCTTGCTGTCCTGTGAAGATCACAAAAGTTCATGAATAATAACAAAATCAGTAAACATCGAGGATTCTTTAACACATGACATAGAAGTAAAGAGATTCACAAGGAAATTACAAGAAACATTTCCATGACGCACCAAAATAAAACTTTCCCAGGGAGAAATGGAAAGAAACAAAAATGTTTCTGTAAGATGAAGAAATTCACTGTCTCACTTCCATAGGAGTACAGAAACTAAAGCTGTGACCTCTACAGGGTAGTTGAAACAGCAAGTGTTATGAAATTGTAGTAGATCCTCCTCATTTCATCACCATCAAAACCTTTTCCGAAAATTTTGTTGTGTTTTGGGTTAACAATGGAGCATGTCGCAAAGAACCCCAAAAACGAATTTCCAATTGTCAACTTATGTCGCCTTTCTATGAACTAGTCCCAAACTCTTAGCCCATTATTTGCAACAAATTACTGCCGTATAACAAATTAATAGCAAATTTTTAGGTTGGAAGGTAGAATAATCCTATCTTTAGAGCAATTATTTTAAGCTCATGCATATTGCAATAAAGGAGCAAACTTAAAATTCCTTTACACTACGGAAGAGACCGGAGGAAGAGAGAAGGATATTAACTTTTTGTCTTGTCCAGGTTCAATTTTTGAAGCACACATTAGCATCATCATCTCTATGCCTTTTCCCAAAAGTAGGGTTAAATATGGAGCACAAGGTGCATCAAGGGATTGGATTTTTTTTTACCAAATTCATAGTAAAATGAAATTGCAGCTGAAAGGAGATTGTCATAAATCCTAAAAGGCCATCTGTACGTAGGAAAATCTACTTCGTCAGATTTGCAATTTAGCATTTGCAAGGAAAAAGGAATAACCAAATTCTCCACAGAATACAAAAGAAGTTAGAAAGAGAGAGGGGGAGGGGAGGGGGTAAATTAAGCTATACTTGGTGCAAATGTATAAGATTCCTGCTACCGCATATAATAGTATTTAGGTAAGCAAAATTTAGGATTGTTCTACATACCATAACAGGCATACCAAAAAAATCATCAATAGATTAAAATTAGGATTTGATAAAAACAAGTCCAAATATAAATATCAAGTAGTGATACTAGGAACAGAAATACTATGTATTAAGGACAACCTCATGTGGTAAATATAACTGTTAATTAGGAATCGAGCTCCCAGCTATAGCTCTAGCTAAGTGCATATACTATATTGTAGAGAGCTTCTTGGTTAATTAGAGGGGATCAAATTACATGGTTCATTGTAGTGCTCAAAATGAACTCACTTTATATAATCAAGTATCAACTGTGGACCTCTATATCTCGTATTGGTTTCTTATTTCATGCTTTGCTTTGATAGTATAATCAAGAACCAACACCGCTTGTCATTTGAAAGCATCATATATGGTATGGTAGCTTTCCTACACTGTTCCTTTCCAATAGGCACATTCTTGTGTACACATCATATCAAGTGCATGTTTAGAATATTCAACTATAAGCATTACTTCTTGAATTTGACATCAAGAATATTATCTACAATAGAGACTTGACTCTAGTCAACTGTTTACATTGCACAAAACGACGAGTATGAACAAGGCAGCCCTAGAATAAGAACTATAGTGGTTCTAACGTTTGAACTATAGGTTGCATCAGCAATTTTAAAATGGTATCACCAGTTACCTGCCAATTTGCGGACACTGAGAAACAGGAAACCTCACAAACAATTCTATTCCCTAAAGAATCAAATAAATCAAGAGAGATGGTACTTTTAAACAAAAGTACACCCCAATTCCCTCTCATGTTCAGTGTTTATGTTATTATTTCCTTGAGCATTTAACACTCAGTAAGTTTCTATCTACATAAAAATGATTAGTTAAACAGGTAATAGTTGTTAAATAGCAGAAATTGTGTAATCAGTAAAGCATCAAGATAAATGCAACTCTGAAATCCTACCCATGATTTGGATTATTTCCGGTTGTCCCCAAACCCAATTCATGCATGTTTGCTTTCCCAATAAATATGACGCCACAGCTTCGTAGTCTGGAAACACAAACTGAATCTTCTTTGACAGGTCGGACTTTGTGTAACCATGTGGTAGCGCCTGAAACTCAGATGAACCCAAAACGAGCTTAATTATTAATGCTACTGCCCTCAATCAGAGGATAAAAATCTGGTTTTACCCTTTGATGGATGTGGAAGGCAGTCTATATCATCTTTAATTGCCACAAATATGCCATCTAGGATAGATAAAGGATTCCCTGCATATGCAAGCATACGTTTATCTTAAAATGTAGTCAATAAATTACTCTATGCAGGCTAAATTTGGCCATCAGTCAACTTGAAGTGCATGCAGATATTGTTATTACTGTCCAAAAATCTTTGTGTAGAAGCTGCAGCTTGATTTCTCAGGTCATCTGCGCTAAAGGATACTAGTAGTGACATGGGAGGCTTCTTGCTGTTGGATTCTTCCAGTGCTGAAATGATATATTCTGCAAGCTGTAGGTAAGCGATTAACTTGATTGGAAACCTTATACATAACTAATTTATAAGCATAAAGAGGATAACAAATTACATTGGATGGTGTTGCAAGTCTAGATTGATAAGCATGTGCATAGTCACGGATGGTCCAATAAAGAAATGGAGGGGAGTCCTGGCTCCAGTGCTGAGAAGGATCATAAGGGGAAAGACACTGCAGTGCTGATTCCAAACGATCAGCAGGGTCTCTATCTTCATCCAAAACAACTACACCAGGTTCTGGCTCTGTAATAGTTACACCAGAAAATTAATCATCTTCATCATAGCTACAACAAACCCATATGCTGAGAAACATAATTCAAATATTATACTCTTATTGTTCCATCGTAACGTAGACCAAAATTATAATACAGACTCACATTAAACCTGTTTCAGCTTTTGGTAGACCAACATGTCTACTATGACGCTTTGATTAAGAGTGAAGGAGTTTCAGCTATTGGTAGACCAACATGCCGATCACAGTACCGCATGTCTACTATGACACTTTGATTAAGAGTGAAGGATTTTCTCCCAAGTTCCTTCTTTATCACTTTGATGTTGTAAGTGAAGATGCAAGTAATGTTTTGCTTGCAGCATGCAAATTTGAGGAGAAACTAATTTACAATTGAAGCCATGCTGCAGTAGAGTGTACAGAACCCTACTGCTTTGAATTATAATCAATCAGATGTCACTCATGAAGTTTAATCAGATCATAACGAGTTATCTAAAGAGACTGTTTTCCTAACAAGCAACAAAGTGTCTTGGCACATTTGACGATGAGTTTCCTTTAACAGCGGAGAGATCGGGAGAGACTTTTCACAAGTTTAACCTGAATTAGAGAAGTTGCATGGAAATGTTAGTGCATATCTATTAGATTGATTTACGGTTATTAGTTATCTCTCTTTACAATCGATTTAGTTTTTCTATTAACTGCTGTTTAGGGGTTTAATCACATTTAAAAGTTTATGTTGTTGGGAGTGTGAGACCATACAACATATAAAATTGCTTCTAGAGTTCAGTTTGTTTCAATTTGAATTATGAGTGAAACTCGAGTGGCTCCTGTCTTTTCTTCTTCAAATTCATTCAGTCCTTAGTTTTTCTTTGGATCTCTTTAACCTCTTCTTAGGAAAGGGTAAACTGTTCCTAAGGTAGGCTGGCTTATTTTCTCATGATGAACCTTCTTTCAGAATGATCCGCACTACTAATCATGATCTACATGCCCTAATTTTTTTTATATATATTTACATTCCCTAAATTGGTTGTGTATAAAAATCATGTGCCTTGAACATTTATTAACAACTGATCAAGTGCCCCCTTATATGCTCTGTTGTCGACAAAGTGGTCAAGTGACCTTAAACTTGATACATGATCGAAAGATGTCAAATCTCATATCTTATTTTAAACATAAGGGCATGCCGATCACAACCAACGGTGTGGAACATCCATTTGGATGGTCCACAATAAGATTTTAGGCAGACTCTACGAGTCATTTTAGAACAGTTTACTCCCCTTACGACTTACTTATAGGTTACCATTATATTTCAGAACTATCTCATATTGCAATATGCAAGAAAAGTCGATTAGAAACTCGGTCACCTTGAGGCGGGTATTCCGGTCGAAACATGGGCGTTTCAGGGATCACCGTATTCCTCAGCATCTGAGCCAATCAATTATATCAAACATCAAAACAATAAGCAAACAACTTCAAAATGAGTCAACCAACAAGAATTCATAGCAATTCGACCTCGTTAAAGTTATCATTCGTTTTCTTCATCATGGACAATATGACCGACCCCAACATCGGCAACTCAACAAGCCACACGAAGAACTTCAGCACGTTTCCAGTCAAGTGCGGAGCTGAACATCAAAAATCAACAATTTCTTTTTTCAAAATCACCAGCAAAATTCGAACCAATGACTGTTAGAAATCGAAACTGAAACTAAAATCACAACATTTGATGACTTGAGGCCGATACTTGACGGCGGAGAAGTCGACCTCTTCCACTGGCAGCATCACGCGCTTCTTCGCCATCTCGAGAGCTCGAAATCGACTAAATTCTCCCAAATCTGAGAGAAGAAACCCTAGAAATTACTCAAAGAAATACAATTCAAATAATGAGAGTGATAAGATTAAAAAACTTACATTTTAACAAGTTTTTAAATAATCAGTTGGCTTGTTTGCGGATTCAACTAGAAACTGTACGATACCGACAGGGACAGTTGTCGCATTAATTGAGAGAGACGCCGTTTCTGACATTGGATAAATGAATTTAGAGCCTAATTGAATAAGTCGTTACAAAATTAATAAATGAGGTTTATGATGTGAACAAAATTGGGGGGCTATGTGTAATTTGTTAGCAGGCCCTTGGTGAGTCGACGTTGGGCCTAACTCATAGATCCCAATTCTTTTTTTATTAGGCGAGAAACAGCCCATTTAACATACTAGGCTTCATTTTTTTAGGCTGGAAATCAACGCGGACGGCCCTGAACCCCATGAGCAATAACTCAATTTTAATTTGAAATTGATTGATAATATGGGTTTTTATTTTATTTTAGAGAAATAAAAACAAAAACCATTGTTTTACGATAAAATGCATGCAATTAAATTTTAAGTCCTTATTATTTTACAAATTCGATACACGTAATTAAATTGTCACGTCATTATTATATTATAAATGTGATACATGTAGTTAAATTAATAAGGAAATGGGAAAATTTTATAAAGTCTAATTTTTGAGAGTCTGTGGACTTGTGTGTGAATTTCACGTGATGGTTATTATTTGTGGTGCATTATTGTGGGAGAAGAAAATATCATAGTTTTAATTAGTGTGTATTTTGTAGTGATTAAAATTGCTGCATATCGATATAGTTTTTCACGATACGATACAATGTATGCAGCTAATTTACATATCTATAATGTTTTCTGCAATATATATACAACTAACATAATATCTTTATAGTTTACTGCAATATATATGTAGCTAACTAGACATTATAAAAAACTATACATATATTGTAGTTAGGGTTTATTTTGGCTTATTTACAGAAATCTCCCAACATGTTTTGGTCAGAATCAGAAAACTACTAATATCTTTAAAATAATTAAGAAACTACCGAACTTAAGAGTGCTACGTTACTGCCACGTCAGCAATTTAAAAAAAAAAAATTACCCTAATTCTATGTTCGAGCCTTGGTTTCAAAAAATTAAAATATAAAATAAATAAAAAAAAATCTCTCTTCCTCCTTCCCCTCCTGCCTGGCCATCGCAGCAGCCACTCGCTGCCGCCGCCTTCTTCCTCCTCCTTTCCAACACCGTCACCGCCACCGTCAACACCTTCTCTATCTCCCTGCTCCTTCTCTTCTTCAACCCATCAACACCTCCTTCCTCCCCTTCCTCGTCAACGCTACCGCCACCGTCATCATCACCACCATCACCACCGCCTTCTTCTTCCTCTTCTTCTTCAACCTAAAACCGCCACCAGCACCATCATCAACAACATACCGCCGCCACATCCGTCTTCTTCCTCCACCTTCACTTCAGCCCGCCGCCGCCGCCGCCATCTTCGTCACCATCAACAATACCACCATTTCCTTCTTCGCCCTCCTCTTCCTCTTTAACCCACTGCCGCCGCCTCCTACTACTCCTCTTCAACCCATCGCCACCGTCCCGTCTCGCCCCGCCTCCTTTTTCCTTCTACTCCTTTTCAACCCTCCGCCGCCGCCGCCGCCGCCGCCGTAATAACCAGTTACCTTAGGTGCTTTATATTTTGTATTTTACTCAACTTTGTTTTTCCTAAATTCTATCAATAAATGTCGTTTTAACATTTTTCATATTTTCCCTATATTTTTCATGTATCCGTAATTTTAAATAAAATAAATTTCCTAATATTCAAATTCCTAATCCCTCACTTTTTCTTAAACTATAAAACCCTACCCATAAGCCTTGCATGGCCCGCTTCCTCACTCCCTTCTCATTTTCTCCCTCTTCTTCTTTTCTTTCCTATTTTCTATTAGACCCAAACTCTTAAAGCCCGGCCCGTCTCCCTCTCTTCTCCTTTGTTACTTCTTTCTTTTCCCTCCTCCTCTTTCACTGCCTCACTCCCACGACCTGCTCACTCCTGCGTCCACATTTCCCTCCCACGACCCCGAGATCCGCACCAACAACCTCCTCTCTCTCTCCCCCCTCTCTCTTCATATTCCCTCCCTCTCCCTCATTCCCTCTCAAACTCCCTCTTTCCTCACCGAGATCACCGCCGCCGTCGAACCATCTCCTCCCAATCTTAACGACCGTCTACCTCTACTCATCGGCCATGACCGCACGAACAGCCGAGCCACCACTGCAAACACCACCAAGCTGGCTCCCCATTGCACCACCTCTGATGGTCTAACACCACCACCGATAAGCCCCCAGCCACTGTCGACCACATCCCAGTGCCACCCTCACCTCCCTTACTGCACCGTCGCCTAAGCTCCTTTACGTCACCGCAACCGCTAGCCATCGCTTCCCTCCACAACCTAGCCCCGTCGACTACTGATTAATCTAAAATATTGCATATTTGTATGAACACTTTCCCTACTATTATTAACTATTAAAATGTGTTTATTGTAAATAAAAAACATATGTGGGTTTATTTGTAAAATGGCTATTATCATATGTTTCTTCATTTTAATTAATATAATTAGCGAAAATATATGCATATAATATTTAAATGAAATATTAGTAATTAAAATATGCATATCATATCAAATATTTCTAATCAATATTCTTAAGATATTATATTATTTAAATGGTTGGAATAATATCTCTAAAATACCAAATGCTACTAACACTTTGATTTGAGATATTGTGCAGATATTAGCTCAGGTCTAAGGTCTAGTAAGAAATCTAAGTCAAATCGGGATATCGGAACTGAATCTGCCAAATTTTAGAACCAAATCAGGGAATCTAGCAATGGCAGAGACTCGGAGCATTATTTTCAGAATCTAGATATCAAGAGGATCTCCAAATATCAACACAATATACCAGAAAAAATATACAAACCTAGATCTACCAAGTTGCGGCTGAACCGCGGCCAAACATGGCTATATGCGGCAGAACCGCGGCGCAATCAGAGCTGTCGGATTTGAGATTTTGTAGATTTGATGTTAACTGTATATCCTCACATATGGAATCTAGGGTTTCTAGTTTCAAATACTATATAAAGGACCGAGAGCTGTACATTCAAGATCATCATCGAAGAGATCAAGAGATCTAAGAGATCCACATATCCCAGTGATCAATCATCTATTCATCTACCTCCAACAAAAGAGAGATCTAGAGCAAACTAGGATTCTTGTAATTTACTTTCTAGGGAGAATTGTAAATGCAATAATTGATTAATAAAGCCATTTTTTTGCATTTATTTTTCTACACTTACTTTTATGCATTACTTTTTCTGCATCTTAATTATGATATCTTTCTTGTTCAACATTTCTTCTCAAACCATGAGCGAGTAATTCCTTACTTGCTAGGGTTTGTAGGATAGAATAGGATAATAGATAAAGATATCCTTTAACTTCTTTTAAATATTTTAAAGTTTATAAACTTTAGTAAAATAAGTGGCTAACCTTTTAATCGGGTGCGCTATCAATTTATTGGTAGTCACGATCACGATTTGAGATTGGTTAAACATTTGTTTTGTTAAAGGCTAGACATGAATAGAGATCCATGAAAGGACAAGGGTTAAAAGTAGGAAACCCTAATTCCCTCCAAGAACAGTAATCTACATTCATCGCTATCAATCCATTTTTAAACTATTAAAAAATAAAAGAGCCATTTTTAAATATTCATCCATTAACTGTTAAGTCCTATGAACCCTACAAGCCTTTTTATTATAAATTTTATATCCGTTTTAAAATAGAATGACAAACAATTCCCCATTTTTCATCAACCCGTCTAAAGCAAGAAAATGGTTCATGTTTCCTTACGGACGACCCGTACTCATCGCGGCTAGCAATTAGCAATACCGTCTTGATTGCGGTTATTTATAAAAAAACTTCTTTCGCACACGATTAATCAACCACCTCCTCTCACCGACCTCTCCTATCGCCACCGAAGCCCACCTCTCTGAAGCACCGGCCATCGCCACGGCTTCACCACCACCTCCTTCTCCCGAGCCTCTTCTCCTCTCAAGCCCGCACCCACCACCGCGCCCATCACCTTGACCCACTGCTATTGCCCCTTCCTCCGTCAACTCGAGCCACTCCCCAACTACTTCCCAAGATCACCTCGCCGTATCCCTCACCTCCCTCAACGTCTCTCTCTCTCCATCCCTCGCCCTCGTCCTCGACCAAGAACCCCGGCACCATCGAAACACCGATCGCCACCTTCCTCCTCTATCACCTTCGACCACCAACTCACCATCACCAGCAAACACCTAAGCAGCAGCATCGTCGTCACCGCTGACTCCAACGACCCGATAACCCACTTGTTCACCAACGGCTTCCTCCATCACCTGCTAACTCCTACAACCCGTGACCACAGCCTCATAACCCTCACCTCACTGGCAACCATACCTTAACCCTCATCGACTTCCTTTACCGAGAACTCATTTCAACTGAACCAGAGCTTCAAACCCATCTCCTTCTCAATACCCGAGCCCTAGCTCATCACAGCAAACCCATCGCAGCAGCAACCACATAGTCGCCATCCGAACATCGCCACCTGCCTCCAACGACGTCGTCGCCGGTTCCAGTGCCACCCAAGACCCCTGTCTGCCGCTGTGCCAAGCCCCGTGCCCACTTCCCTGCACCACCATCGTGCCCAGCCTTATGTCACATGCGTGCCCAGATGGGCCATGACTCGTGCCCGTGTCCAGTAGCGTCCAGTACTGTGTCGCGTCGTGCCACACCCGCATTACGCACCGAGCCAAGACCATGCCCAGTAGTGTATCACGCCCACGTCATCACCATGTCCACTACCGTATCACGCACGCATCGCCACTGTGTTCAGTACCGGGTCACCACATATCGCGCATGCGTCGCGCACCATGTCCAGCATTGCGTCGTCTCGTGTGTTAAGACGAATCCTGCATATTGTGTCGTTTCTATCTCAGCGACCGAAGGCAAATGAAACATCCGTTTGCTTATTATGCTATGATATTAGTAAATCAAAGTAATTGCGATAAATGTTTTGTGCACATCCGTATAGCTATATCGATAACTTGTAAATAAATCATTTCCATAGAGACCCCCATAGTTTGATTGTGAAGAATGGAAGTCCGACTCGATCTTCTAATCCGTAAAAATACCAATTAGAATTTATTTAAATGACATCTAGTTCGAATCGATTAAATAGAACCGATATTTCGGTTGTTACCCGTAGATATAACCCGAGTGTTCGATGTGATACACGGATGGACACTCTTTCAAAATGCCCGCAATATATGTTTGGGGAATCCCATTACTGTTAATAATTATTGTGTAGTGATTTAAGTTCAAAACACAGAGATTATCATCACGGAATGTCGTACTAAGGAGGCGACGCCAAATCTGGGTTTTACTGTGTAATACCCAGTCTTTATTGAATTTTTTCCGTATTTTAATGAGACTTTTTACCATATTTTTCTTATATTTTCTTCTTCTATTCCCTATAAACCTAATATTTTTCCCTAACTATTTTTCCTAAACCAAACCCAGACCCGACCCGGTTCCCTCTCCCCTCCCTTTCTCCCTTGTTCTCTCTCTCTCTCTCTCTCTCTCTCCTCTTCTATATCCCCCCATTTTAAAACCCCAGCCAATACAAACCTCAAGCTCTCTCTCTTTTCCCTCCCCTTCTTCTTCTCTTCCTTCTTCACTACGCTAAACCAAAACCGCGTCCTCTAACGACCTCCGAGATCTCCGCGCCCACATCCGGATTTTGGCCCCGATCTGTCCCCTATCTCGCCAACCTCCTCTTGCCAACGAGCTACCTTCGCCGACCCCCATCACCAACCGATCCCCACTCCATTATCTCTCCACAACCGAGAACTCCTCCACCCAATCACAACCCAATACTATCACCTCCACCATCAACCACGACGCTACCAACATCCCAACTCAACCCCGAGAACCCCAACGACCTTCCTCCTCCATTAACCCCTGCACCACCACCATTGTTGCCACTTCCACAACACCGAGTCACATCAGCCGAGCTCCTCAAGCTCTTCATTGTCATCGCCTGCTTCACAGTAGCCACCCCGTCTTTCTCCAACTTGAGCCAATACCCGAGCCTCCTCCCCTTCCTCTGACGAACTCCATCACCGCCGTTCACCCCCTCACTTGCAACTGCCAGCTACACACCTCACCGTCGATGAGGCCGACAGCAGCAACCACCACCACCCTCTCCTTCAAAACCCCCAGCTCTTCCCAACACTGAGCCCCTCTCCCTCAACCAGCCCATTTCTCTAAACCTCCAGCTACCTCTTTCATTGGCACCGTCGACCTCCCCTTGCTGTTGCTGCCTCTGCAGTGCCCACCTAGTGCCACCCGAGCCCCTGCAGCTATCATCTCCAGCGGACCTCATCTTCATCGCCGGCCATCTCCATCGACTTCGACCCAGCTCCACGACCACCGGCGACGCTGCAGCCATCGCCTCGTGATTGATCTTCGAAGAAGTGTTTTGTAAATAACCGCAATCAAAATAGTGTCGCTAGTAGCTAGCTGCGATGAGTACGAGTCATCCGTAGGGAAACATGAACTCTTTTCTTGCATTAAACGAGTTGACAAAAGATGGACGATTTTCGTCATTCTATTTAAAAAGGATATAAAATTTATAATAAAAAGGCTTGTAAGGTTCATAGGACTTAGTAGTTAATGGATGAATATTTAAAAATGGCTCTTTTATTTTTTAATAGTTTAAAACTAGAGCGATAGTGATGAATATGGAATAGGGTTCTTGGAGGGAATTAGGGTTTCCCTCATACTGACCCTTGTCCTTTCATTGATCTCTATTCATGTCAAGCCCTTAACAAAACAAGTGTTTAACCAATCTCAAATCATAGTCGTGACTATCAATAAATTGATAGCGCGCCAGATTGGAAGGTTAACATTTATTTTACTAAAGTTTATAAACTTTAAAATGTTAAAAGAAATTAAAAGGCTTTTTCATCCATTATCCTACTCTATCCTACAAACCCTAGCAAGAAAGGAATTACTCACTTATGGTTAGTGATTTAGAAGAAAGGTTGAAGAAGAATGAAATCATAATTAAGATGCAAAAAAGTAATGCGTGAAAAGTAAGTACAGAAAAAGTAAATGCGTAAAATAAATACAAAAAGAATTAAAATAAAAACTACCTTTATTAATCAACTATTGCATTTACAATTCTTCTTAAAAAGTAGATTACAAGAATCCTAGTTTTGCTCTAGATCTCTCTCTTATTGGAGATAGATGAATAGATGATTATGTGATCCTTTGGATTACTTGGGTCCTTGGATGATTTTTTAATGCACGGCTCTCGGTCCTTTATATAGTCCTTGAAACCAAAACCCCTAGATTTCATATGTGAGTACATGTTGTTAAGATCAGATACACAAAATCACACATCCGACGGCTACCAAAGAGCCGCGGTTCCGCCACGTATTGGCACCTTTGGTCGCGGATCCGCCGCATATTGGTGGAACTAGGTTTCGATATTTTTTCTGGTCTTTTGTGTTGATATTTGAAGATCCTTTTGAAGTATAGATTCTGAAAATATTGCTCTGGGTCTCTGCCGTTGCTAGATTTCTCGATTTGCTTATTAAAATTTGGCAGATTCGGTTCTGATATCTCGATTTGATTTGGATCTCTTACTTGGATTTTAGATCCAAGCTAATACTTGCACAATATCTCAAATCAAAGTGTTAGTAGCATTTGGTATTTTTGAGATATTATTCTAACCATTTATATAATATAATATCTTTAAAATATTGAGTAGAAATATTTGATATGATATGCATATTTTAATTACTAATATTTCATTTAAATATTATATGCATATATTTTCCCTAATTATATTAATTATAAATGAAGCAACATATGATAATAATGTTTTACAAATAAACCTACATATGTTCTATATTTACAGTTAACACCTTTTAGTAGTTACAAATAGTAGGGAAAATATTCATACAAATTGCAATATTTTAGACTAATCAAATACCCCCAAACTTATTTTTGATCATCCCGAGCAAACTAGTTATTAAAAGAGAAAAAAGAAGAAACAAAGAAAAATCTAGCACACTTTCATAGGCTACACGATTGCATTTAGCATGTGCAACAAGCCGTTAAACCTCTAAATGTCCCTAGTAGGAGGAGTATTGTCTCCTGAAGGTTTTCAGCGGATTACACCCATAAAATCCCATAATAAAAGAAAGAAAATGAAAATTACATACAAAGATAAGAACATATAAAAAAAACTTTGAAAATAAGAGTTTCAAACTACACTAGCTTTTTAGTTGCCATGAGCCCAATCTTAGTGGTCTTGAAAAAATGTCAGAAATCACACCATCCCTCAATAAAATATCGTCTTTAGTCTTCCTTCCTATCTTTCTTCCAAATATCGATCATATACCCCTACATGTGTGTAAAACACATCCCTACACTTAGAGAATTCAATTCAACCTATCATACTCTTGTCCATCTTCCTTGGTACTTTTTAGTCGGTGAATGTTTTATATGGAATCGCTCACACATTCTTCATGTGACCGTTAATACTTCTTAAGGTACTAACCAAACAATTACCAAATGTGCTCACTCTTTTAGGCGTAATTAGCAATATCCTAGTCTTGCAACACCTAAGGCTTAGCAGTGACTCCCAAAAGAGTTGGTCTAAGGCACTAGGTGATAAGGCACCCTCGCTATATTTTTTTATGCTGCCTTAAATAGTTACAAAACCAGTGTTCATTTTTCTTCACCATTTATAGTTTCTGTGTCATTTATATTTTGTTGATTTATATATTTTTTTCTTCATACTAAGGATTTTAGACAAGAGCATTTCAAGGTATTCTCTTTTTAAGATGTGTGCAAGTGCGTATAGTAAGGTATCAACGTTCAGAAATTTGGACTTAAGATAGGGACTATTTTTCAGACTTATTTTTATTCTCAGATTAGTAAATCCTTTCATCTTACTAACCCTCGGGACAACATCTCATGACTACATATTACTAGTTTTGTTTCAAAATATCTAATTTTTTTGCTTTTCTTAAATCTCTTTCTTTCTTTCATATGTATTTTTCATTTTCTAACCTTTATTTACAAAAAATATTCATCATCATTTTTTTTTCTCATAGTGCCTAGTACCAAATGATATTTCAGTAAATACAAACCTCCCCCAAACTTGTTTGCAGCAGTGTTCTCACTGATATTGTTCTTCGAGCACATAAACATGTAAGCTTGGGAGGAGAATAATAGGGGAAAAAGATAGTTAAATGAAAAACCACCCACAAACTTATTTTTTGGCACGCACAGATATTCAGTTATATATATTTTTTACTCACCTCCATTCTTAAATGAAATAGTGTTACCGAAACATGGAGGTAAGGCGGAGGAAAATTAGTTGTGATAAAGTGGCTCCTGTAGGAACATGAGCTCCTCCGATGGGTCAGCGGAAAAGTACGGTTTTAATCTCTACCCATTTACTTTAAAATAGAACCATTTTTAACATTTTCTATATCCACCGTACCATGCGGGTACACATACCGCACCACAAAAAGTCCTTTCCAATGAGATCGTAGCATATCCGGATGAAGGTGGATACGGGAATCGTAAATAATGACTTGTTGCCCCGATGTTAAAGTCTTTCTCAAAAGGTTTTTATCGTGGAATACTTTTGTCCGGTTCTATACTATAACCGCATTATCGTAAACTTCATCGCAAAGTTTGCTTAGTTCATTTAATTACAGCTTCCGATAGCTGCTAGCTTGATCAAAAGCACGGTTAAGTTCTTTAATAACCCACATTGCTTTATTTCGATCTCAACCGGAAGGTGGCAAGCCTTTCCAAACACTAGTCAGTATGGAGATATACCAAGATCAGTCTTATATGCGGTATGAAATGCCCAAAGAGCATCCGTCAATTTGGTGGACCAATTTTTACGGTTCTTAGAAACCGTTTTCTCCAAATTTGTTTGAGATCTCAGTTTGCCCGCTCGTTTGGGGATGATAGGGTATAGAAAGTTTGTGGTTGATTGAATATTTCCGTATCAAATTCTCGAAAGACCAATTAAATAAATGTGTCCTATTGTCACCAACGATAGCGCGTGGGTGCCCGAACCGAGAAAAGATATTTTCATTAAGAAATTTAACAACAACCTTGTTGTCATTATTACGACACGGTATTTCTTCCACCCATTTAGAAACATAATCAACCTCTAATAAAATGTATAAATTCCTAAAAGAGTTGGGAAAAGGGCCCATAAAATCAATTCCCCAAATATCAAATATTTCCACAACTACGATAGGTTGGAGCGGCATCTCATTTCTCCGTAAAATCCGACCCATATGTTGACATCGAGAATAGATTTTGCAATAATCATATGCATGTTTGAATAACGTTGGCCAATAAAAGCCACTTTGCAAAACTTTCTCCACCGTTTTCTTTGGACTAAGTGACCGCCACTTGTCTGATCATGGCAGAATGACAGTACACTCTTGAATTCATTATTAGGGACATATCGGCAAATGATTTGATTGGGACAATACTTAAACAAATATGGTTCATCCCAGTAAAAGTGTTTTACTTGGGATAGAAATCGGTGATTGTCTTGTTTTGACCATTTGCTGGGTTGAAGTCACGTTGCTAAATAATTCACAATATCCACGAATTAAGCTTCGCAGGATATGGTCAAGAGCTATTCGTCAGAAAAGGAATCGTTTATTGGCAACGTCAACGTTGGCGAAGAAGAAAAGCGTGAAAGATGGTCGGTTATAACGTTTTCACATCCACTCTTGTCTTGTATGACAAGATCAAATTCTTATAACAACAAGATCCAACGTATTAGCCTGGATTTAGTATCCTTCTTCGATAAAAGATGTCTTAGGACGGAATGATCGGTGTAAACAATAACTGGAGAGCCAATTAAGTAGGGCCTGAATTTTTTTAATGCAAATACAACCGCAAAGAGTTCTTTCTCAGTAGTTGTATAATTCATTTGGGTATCGTTCAAGGTCCTACTTGAATAGTAAATTACATGTGGCATCTTATCAATGTATTGTCCTAAAATTGCACCAATAGCAAAATCAAATGCATCACACATAAGCTCAAATGAGTGATTCCGGTCCGGAGATGACAGAACGGGGGCTGTAGTGAGGGAACCTTTAAGCAATTCAAAAGAAGCCACACAGTCCGAGTCGAATTGAAATATTGTATTCTTGGCTAAGAGAAGAGTTAAAGGTCTAGCAATTTTGTTAAGTCCTTAATGAATTGTCTATAAAATCTTGCATGACCAAGAAAGGATCGTATATCTTTGACGCATTTGGGAGGAGGAAGGTTGGAAATGACATCTATTTTAGCTTTGTCTACCTCAATACCTTTTCGTGATATGATATGCCCTAAGATAATACCTTATTGAACCATGAAAAGATATTTTTCCCAATTCAAAGTTAAATTCTTATCCTTACAGCGGGTAAGAACATCATCAAAATGATGTAGGCATTCCTCAAAGGAGATCCAAAATATGGAGAAATCGTCCATAAATATCTCCAGAAAATTCTCGATCATGTCCGAGAATATCCCTATCATACACCGTTGAAATGTAGCGGGAGCATTGCATAACCCAAAAGGTATGCGTCTATAAGCAAAAGTACCGAAAAGACAAGTAAAAGTTGTTTTATCTTGATCCTTTTCGGCGATGGGAATTTGGTTATAGCCTGAGTATCCATCCAAAAAACAGTAGTACTCATGCCCGGCTAAACGTTCCAACATCTGGTCAATGAAAGGTAGAGGGAAGTGATCTTTCCTCGTCGCGGCATTGAGTTTTCTATAGTCAATACATACCCGCCACCCAGTTTGGGTGCGTTTTTGAATCAACTCATTAGCCTCATTAGTTATGACCGTGATTCCAGACTTTTTAGGGACCACATGAATAGGACTTACCCATTGGCTATCAGATATTGGGTAAATTATACCATTATCTAGGCATTTGACGATTTATTTCTTTACCGCCTCCTTCATTACGGGATTCAACCGTCTTTGTGGGTCTCGGGCTGGTTTGGTTTCATCCATCAAATGTATATGATATTCAACAATCAAGGGACTAATCCCTTTGATGTCTGCCATTGTCCAACCAAAAACTTGCCGATTCGATCTCAAGACAAACAAAAGAGCCTTCTCTTGCTCTAAAACTAAAGAAGCTGATATGATAATGGGCAAACACTCGTTCTCATCTAAATATGCATATTTAAGATGGGACGGTAGTGGCTTGAGATCTAATGTCGGCAGAAAGATGATAGAAGGTAGGGTAAGGGAATGATACTCAGACTCCATGAGGTTCATAACTAGTGTAAGAGATTGACTCAGATAGCTCAGCTAACTTATATGACAAGTCAAAAGATTCAAACTCGGGGTTGGACTTGTCAACAGAAGGGTCCTCACTAGGATAATAGATTGCTGGATCAAACAATGACGCACTAGTGGCGTTGAGATCGTTATCGCAAAGTTTCTCAACTTCGCAACTGTCGGAAGCTATCTCGTTGACTGAAAATATATCAATTAGATGAGCAGAAGGTTCGGAGGGTTGACTTCCTATCCTGTAAATGTTAAGCTCAATTGTCATCTTCCCGATAGATAGGTTCATAGAACCGTTACGACAATTGATTACAACATTGGAAGTTGCTAGAAAAGGCCGACCGAGAATCACCGGGATTTGGTTTCGTGGGTTCGCCACAGGCTGTGTATCTAAAACTATAAAGTCCACAGGGAATATAAATTCCACGACTTTGATTAAAACGTCCTCTAGCTCACCCCTAGGATGGGTGATAGATCGATCGACCATCTGGGGAGTGCAGTGTGTAGGTTTTAACTCTCTCATGCTTAATTGCTCATAGACAGAATATGGGAGCAAGTTAACACTAGCACCTAGATCGAGTAGAGCGCGATTGATATTTTTACCCCCAATAGTTATAGATATTGTAGGACAACTGGGGTCCTTCCGTTTCTTGGGCAATTGCTGGGTAAAATCAGTGCTCACATTACTCGCTAAAAAAACCTTTTTAGTCACTTGAGTTTTCCTCTTCCTAGTGCACAAGTCCTTAATAATTTTCGCATAGAACGGAACTTGTTGGATATCATCTAAGAGAGGAATATTTATGTTAACTTGCTTAAACATTTCCACAATCTTCTCCATCTATGGACTTGATTTATTAGGCCTCAACCGGTTTGGAAAAAGGAGCTTTATCAATAGGGGTTGGGTCTAACATTTAAGGAGAAGGTTGTGGAGATGGAATGGATCCCAAAATTGGATTTAGGATAGTTGTAGATAGTAATTCATTCAAGAAAGTGGGCTGAGGGTTCGAGCCTAGTGAAGAACGAAGAATAGGTTCGGAAGAAAATGTTGGATCAGACGAAGTAAGAGTAGAAGTAGTAGCCGGGGTTTCATCTGATTCATCAACATTAACTTGTTTACCAACATGATTGTTCAGCACTCTTCCTGATCTCAATGCAGTTACGGCACTCACGTTATGATTTTGTAGGTTAAGGACGATGTTTGCGCTTTGTAGGTGGCCGGAATTTGGTAAAGGTTAAGATGGAAGTCTCCCTTTCTCTCTCTCACTCACTCATCGCGACATTTAACTGTACAATTTGTGCTTCGATTGATTTTATGCTTTCACCATGGGAAGCAGTGTGTTGGACTAAAGTTTGGATAGAAGACGTTAAATTAGTCATCGTTTGTGTGGAATATTTAATAAACGTTTCTAAACTTCGTTTGAGTGCAGAGAATTTTTCAGTACCGGCCGTTGGAATATTAGTCTGTGGTTGAAAAGAATTATTATAAGGTACAAAGTTGTTGGCCGGATTTTAGAAAGATGAGGTTGAAAGGGTTGTTGTATTTGCTGTGGTGGCTGTTATTGCTGTGGGGGAAGCCTTTAATAGTTATTTTGGCTTAGAAACTGATTTTGAGTTTGAGTTTGGTTTTGGTTCTAAGCAAAATTAGGATGATTCCTCCATCCCTGATTATATATAGATGAATAAGGATCGTTTCTAGGTCTTTGCTAAAAACAGCATTAGTTTTTTCTTGACATTGAGACAGAGGATTCAAAAGACATTCTTCTGTTAAATGTGATTGGTCAAAACAACAACCACACAAGGTTTTCGAGAGCGTAACTTGGTTTAGGGAGGCTGACGAGAATTTGCTTTCTATACCTTCGAGTTTCTTCTGCATCGCGACCATTTCGGTTTTTACTGCGATGGAAATGTCGAGCTGATGGATACCTGCCCTAGATGAAGACGATGTTGGTATAGTGCTCTCCCACTGTAATGTCTATTCGGTGAGATCTTCCAGAAATTGTCATGCTTCGCCCTTATCTTTTGACATGAAATGACATTGACAAATGGTTTCTAGCATTTGTTTTGTCGCTGGATTAACACCTTCATATATAATTCGGTAAAATTGCCATCTATCAATTCCGTGATGAGAGCATTGAACAAGAAGATCCTTTAACCGTTCAAAGCATTTCCAGAAGGGTTCGTTGGGAAGTTGGGCAAACTGGTTAATCTCGCTTCGAATACGGGTGGTCTTGTGATGAGCATAGAATTTCTTAAGGAATGCTATAACGAATTCATCACATTTAGCGATAGAATGTGCAGAAGTTCTATAAAGCCACTTTCTGCTAGATCGCACAAGGTAAAAGGGAGAAGATGTAATCGCAGAGCATCCCCTGAAAGTTGGGTTGTGCTCATCATTACACATACGTTTTTGAATTTGGTTATAAAAACGTATGCATCTTCATATTCAAGCCCGTGAAATTTGGGCAACAAGTTGATGAAGTGGGGTTTAATTTCGAAATTATCCCCATTGGCTGGTGGAAGAGACAGACAAATAGGAAAGGGCCCGTGTACGGGGTAGTATTTTTCTTAAAGAGAGACGCGTGGTGGATTTTACGCACCTACGAGTGGTGGAAAGGTGGTATCATTAAATCCCGATGGAGATCCTTCCATCTCGGGAGATGTGGTAGGTGGAGGAGAAATAGAAGATGAAGAACTACCGACTTCGAAGTCGACAGAAAAAACGCGGACTAGACGGGAACTAGAATCCCGTGTCCAGCCGATCATGCACTAAGCGGGTTTAGCGCACGTGGCAGCATATGATATGTGTGAGAACGATTTTAAGAAGCTTTGTTTTGAAAAAAAATGTCGGGCATGGGGCTTGACTTAATAAATCACAAAATGCACAATCAATCACTAAATCTTAGGTCACTTAGGTCAAGTCACTAGACCGCTCCTAGACATCCAAAGGACAAGTCGTATGATCAATTCTCCACCACCTCCTTATCAATCTTGCGGACAGGTAAGTGCCAGATAAGTGGGAGGCATCCGCTATACGAAATAGCGAGCCTAATAAGTAACCACTTTCCGTAGTCACACTTGCCTAGACATCACAAGAGAAATGCGGATAAGCAATAGATTACCCACGACCCCCCTCTGTCCTAATTGAGCGCGACAGTCCTTAGAGATTTGGTCTAGATATTTTTTAATAATGTAGGGTGATAATATGCTCGTTTGTGATTTGTGGGGCCTAGGAAAGGTGATGAAATCCCCACTTAATCTGGATTTGGGTTTATTGCCACTTAAAATCCGGTTTAGATATGCAAAAACAAATCGAAATTAAAACACCCAAAAAGATTTATTTAGCGGCGATATTTGCAAAGAATCCTGCAAGTAAAATTAGTTTATTGGATCTTTAGAGGAGAGAGAAAAATAATAGGAAAGTACCTGAGGATTTTGGGGGCCCGACTCTTCAAACAAGCTGCGGTTCCGCCGCTAACCTCACCCAAGTGCCGTGGTTCCGCCGCCGTGTAGAAGGATGGTTTGCCAAGTTTTCTTCAGAGCACCCTATGCTCCTCTGGTCCACGTTGAAAGTCTCTGAATCTCTATTTTCTTGTTTCAGTTACTCCAGATTCTCTTGCAAAACTCGCACAATAATTGTTTAAAACGTAAGATGCGGCTTTGGTTCTCGTTTATTTTATATTTGCTGGATTTTATAAGAAATCAACTTGAATAACAAGAAAAAAAATTACGACCGTTTTCCCGGCAACGACGCCATTTGATTGTGATCGTGCGAAAGAGTGTTTTGTAAATAACCGCAATCAAAACGATGTCGCTAGTACCAAACCGCGATGAGTACGGATCGTCCACAGGGAAACATGAACTCTTTTCTTGTTTTAGAAGAGTTGACAAAAGTTGGGTGATTGTTCGTCGTTCTATTTTAAAACGGATATAAAATTTATAATAAATAGGTTTGTAGGGTTCACAGGACTTAGTAGTTAATGGATGAGTATTTAAAAATGAATCTTTTATATTTTAACAGTTTAAAACTAGAACGATAGTGATGAATGTGGATTAGGGTTCTTAGAGGGAATCAGGGTTTCCTTACTACCAACCCTTGTCCTTTCATTGATTTCTATTAATGTCAAGCCCTTAACAAAATAAGTGTTTAACCAATCTCAAATCGTGGTCGTGACTATCAATAAATTGATAGCGCGCCTGATTGGAAGGTTAATATTTATTTTGCTAAAGTTTATAAACTTTAAAATATTAAAAGAAGTTAAAACGTTTTTCATCCATTATCCTACCATATTCTACAAACCCTAGCAAACAAGGAATTACTCGTTCATGGTTAGTGATTCAGAAGAAAGTTGAAGAAGAATGAAATTATAATTAAGATGCAGAAAAATAATGCGTGAAAAGTAATGCGTAAAAGTAAGTGCAGAAAAAGTAAATGCGTTAAATAAATGCATAAAGAATTAAAATAAAAACTAACTTTATTAATCAACTATTGCATTTACAATTCTCCTTAGAAAGTAGATTATAAGAACCATAGTTTTGCTCTAGATCTCTCTCTTGTTGAAGATAGATGAATAGATGATTATGTGATCCTTTGGATTACTTGGATCCTTGGATGATTTTTTAATGCACAGCTCTCGATCCTTTATATAGTCCTTAAAACTAGAAACCCTAGATTCCATATGTGAGTACATGTTGTTAAGATCAGATACACAAAATCACACATCCGACGGCTACCAAAGAGCCGCGGTTCCGCCGCGTATTATCACCTTTGGCCACGGATCCGCCGCGTATTGGTGGAACAAGGTTTTGATATCTTTTCTGGTCTTTTGTGTTGATATTTGGAGATCTTTTTGATATATAGATTATGAAAATATTGCTCTAAATCTCTGTCGTTGCTAGATTCCTCGATTTGCTTCTAAAATTTGGCAGATTCGGTTCCGATATTCCGATTTGAGTTGGATCTCTTACTTGGATTTTAGACCTGAGCTAATACTTGCACAATATCTCAAATCAAAGTATTAGTAGTATTTGGTATTTTTGAGATATTATTCTAACCATTTATATAATATAATATCTTAAGAATATTGATTAGAAATATTTGATATGATATGTATATTTTAATTACTAATATTTCATTTAAATATTATATGCATATATTTTCCCTAATTATATTAATTATAGATGAAGAATCATATGATAATAATATTTTACAAATAAACCCACATATGTTCTATATTTACAGTTAACACCTTTTAATACTTACAAATAGTAGGGAAAATGTTCATACAAATATGCAATATTTCAGACTAATCACCGCGCGCCACCTACCTCCAAACCGAGCTTCCCTACACTTCCTCCTTCTCAAACAAACTACAAGTTTCTCTACTGTACATCGCGGCAGAGCCGCCATCCTTGCGCATCCGGCCTCCCTCAGTCGCTGGCCTCCTCCCGACGTCACCGCTGCCTTCGCCACGGAGTTGCAACCATGCTCCGCCATCGCTGCCGCTGTACCTAGATTCAAGTCTAAGCCGAGCCTGGAAGCATTTCATTGAGCAGTCCTCACCATCGCTGTCGCCGCTGTCTCTGTCACCGTGATCGCCGACCAAGTTATGGCCTCGGTCCCCGTGGACGTCACAGTCGTCAACACAGTACCCGTCGCAACACCGCACATGTTTATCGTAGCCCAGTGTCGCCTACATACCCAGATGTGCCACGCACCGTGCCCGCCTCCGTGCCATCCCATTTCCCAGTCCTGTGCATACACTGTGCCTACTCCCACACCAGCGCTGCGTCCAGTATCATGTCGCGCTATGCTATACCCGCACCACACACCGAGCCAAAACCGTGCCCAGTACCGTATCACATTTGCATCATCACCACGCCTGGGAGTGGGCACCGCGTCATCATCACCGTGCCTACCACCGTATTACGCCTACCACCGTATCATGCCCGTGTCACCACCGGGTCCAGTACCGGGTCACCACGCATCGCGCACGTACTATGCACCGTGACCAGTATCGCGTCGTCTCGTGTGTCGAGAAGAATTCTGCATGTCGTGTCTCTTCTATATCAGCGATCCAAGACAAGTGAACCCCTTCACTTGTTCATCATGCTATAGTAATCACTAGATATAATATATTATGATATATGTATAAGTATAGATATTTTTACATATACATTGTTTGCGAAGTTAATATCGAACAAGTACCATCGTCGTAAATTTCATGTTTGAGACCCGACTTGTGTCGATTACGCCGTAGTAATATCATATAGTAACTCGTGAATTAATTTCGTGTTGATCGGGTAAAAGAAATCGATATTTCGATCGATAACCGTTTGCATAATCTAAGTGTTCGATATCGAACCTTACGCGATAACTTAAGCGAATATGGTGAAACCCATGATCACTATACCCTGTTACTTTTAATGAATACCCGATAGAGATTGGACGGCAAAACGACGCCGTTTCACCCATGAAACATTACCCTCGATAACCTTTGCAAAAGCTGAATTTTCCCGGACAAGCTGAACGGTTAAAATCATAATAAATCATTCATATATCAGATATTAGCGTTCTATGGCTCGTATCGAAGCCAATAGATAAACCTACAGTACCCCATAGTTGAAATCTAAACTTTAAGAAGTTATGATAATGAAAACTGAGGCGATTCGTGGCTCTGGACTGCAGTCCAGAGCAAGAATCTCTGCCTTTACCTATTTTAGAACGCATACCTTTCACTGTTTAAGCGTGCAAGTGTTCGGAACCATACATGGAAGCGCAGAGAATTAAACTATTGATAACGGCACTAGTCTCGTTTGATAACGGAACTAGATTTCTAACGGTACTAGTCTCATTGCATTCCAGTATCGTTTGATATTTATAACACCTTTTAAACTATTGATGTGTACTGCAGTTTCTTGCAGAAATAGAATGTATACCTTAACCTTAGACAGCGCATATCTCCCTGATTACAGCAGATATTATTGATCCGTATGGTGTGTTGGAAATATAACAGGTAAACATAAATTTTATCGAACTGTAGCATTGCCTAATTATGCTCCCAACAGGGAGTAAAACGTGTTACGAAACTGACTTCCAGTTCAGAAATTGGATTTTCAGCAGTAAACACTCAAAATGGAATGACCGTAACTCGCAAACCTGAAACCCGAATGACTCGAAACCAATTTTTCTGTACATATGATTTAATACACTGTTTATGCCTTTTATATTGTTTTGCAAAATTATGCACGTGTGATTTTATATGATTTTTCTAATCCAACCGACACCGGCTGCTCTTATGTATTTAGTAGTGCATTTAATGTATCCCCATCATGTTGCATGACTATTATACCCTTGTAAATAGTGTTCATTTGCATCGATATTCTAGTAACTATTTTACATTACCGAGTGATAGTGTTAATGACTAGATTGTGGCAAGTGTGTTTGTAACAACTCCAATTTTAGTGTATAAAAATTTGTTTAAAAATTAATGTATACTTGGGGTATTTGCATTTACTGTGATTTCTATAAGTAATTAATTTATTTTCTAATAGCAAGAAGGAGCTTGTAGCTCATTGGTAATACCTTGCACTGCTGAACCTAGCCACTAGAGTTCAAATCCCATACCCCACATTATTTTTAATATTATTTTCTTTTTAAACTTTTAGAAATCGAAGGGTTTACATGTGGATAACTTGTAAAAACCCCACTACACATATAAAACAAACTGTCCCAGGATCTACACCATACGACATAGGACACGTGGCAGCGAGCCCCGGCCCGACTCGGCCGACTCGGGCCAGCGACTCGGTCGAATTGGCCCACCTCCGCCGGCCGAGTTGAGCCGGAACGCCGAGTTGTCTTCTTAGGAGTTGTGTATTTTGGTCTCCTCATTACTCCTGTATAGTTTAAATTTCTTGCAATTTAACAGATCTCTTTAAAATCCCATTAAACCATATTTTTAATATAATTTTTATTACATTTCAATTCACCCTTTCACCTACCCTAACCCTAGACTTACCCTATAAATACCACACCTAAACACACCCTCCTCAATCCAAATTTCTGTCCAAAACTCTCAAGAAAATTCTTAGAAATTGTGTACAAGTGGAGTTAGCGAAGGGCGAAACTCCTGCGATCTTCTGACGACGACCCTAGGAGCTCCCGGCGACGAAACGACGCACCGGCAGCTCCTACCGATTCCTCTCCTTCTTCTCTTGAATCTAAACCTGCAAGTCCCACCTCCCTCCTCTCTAATCTATTCTTAAAACTTCTTTTATTAAAACCCAACGGAAGCGGAGTTAAATCTGACTTCCGATTCGGTTTTCTTTGTAAAGTTCAATTTTCCATAACACAGCCATACAAAACTCTTACATCTTGACTATTAATCATTAACAAAATATGTTGAACAAGTTTCATACCAAAATATTTTATTTTGTAACTTTTATCGCTCATTTCAGTAAAATACCATATAGTTTAGTTTTGACTTTAAAACATCATAAATCTTGCGATACCTTTAGTTAGATCACGAGATAATGACCTACCTCTTCACAACACTCATATGCAACATAGCACAATACCTTTTGGGAAATATAGATCGGGAAATACCGTTTTACATAAAACTACCTTTAACTTATAAAAACCGTTTTCTACTAGATTACGTATTTTTATAAATCTTTGCAAAGCGCCGCTACAACCCATTTTGGAGAACCCGACTGGGATGGTGCGGATTATCGCACATCCCTAGGCTTAGTAGTGCGAGATGCAGACCTCCACAAGGAGCATTCGGTCTTGAGAGATTTAAAATATAAATATCTTAAGAAAATGAGATTTCTAGAAATATAATATATATTAAAATTATTTTTATATAATATATATATGTATGTATTATAAAAATACCTATTTTTGATATGATATATATATTCCAACCTTTCTAAATCAAAAGAACCACTTTACATTAAAATACCACGAATTCCATACAAATTCAATATTACAATTAAATACCTTATATTGTGAAATTAGGTTATTTTCACTAGAAATATCACAAATATAAAATCTACATCTATGAAAACTCTAAATACGATAATTAAATACTTGTGATATATTTTGTAAATTATACAAAATTATTTTTACATAAAACCCCTCAAGTTCTATAAATTATCCTAAGGACCCTAGTAAGTATAGGTTTAAGCGGGACCAATATCTTGAGCCTCAGAGAGCCAGAGAAGTGGGTGCTTGCCTATTTAAGGTAGACAACTTAACAACGGTGTTATCAACACGGTAATCGTTTTTGAAAAAGACACAAATCCTGCCGCCCATGTGCAGCGGTTACCGATAACATCAAAACCTAATTCATGACTTCAATTTCTTTTCTAATTGTTCTGACTCAGACTGAGTCTCTTCTTAACAATCCGACTTGAATATGATTCAAGTACAATCTACAATCTACAATTCAACATGAATACTTATATTCAATCTATTTAATCTGTATTGACCGAACCGAACCATGGATATACTTCCATTTACATGATTCTCCAGTTACATCCATGATTCTCCAGTTACATCCATTTACTGATATCATGGTTTCGGCAAGTCATCCAATTATACAATTTATATTACAAGACAATACAAGTTGCAATACAATACAAACATTACAAATAAGACATCGCGGGGTTTAAGGGGTAGATTGGTACGGAAGGTGTTAGAAGTAGCACGGGAGTGTAAGATTTAATACACCTAACCTATATTCCATTGCTGTTGTACCGTGGCATAAACGGTTCCTTGTACTACACGCGCCTCTAGTCTTTGGCATATAGAGACTCCTCTCGTATACACTGGCATTCTTCTGTACCAAGCTACAAACAACAGCGTTAACCATATAATACAACTTTAAAAGCTATCTTCTCTTTCTGTCTATTCTATTTCTCCCTTATCTTTGGGACTTACCGAATGATTGTTCGCTGATGACATTCCTTCTCTTTCTTCTTTAGAATGTTGTCAGGTGATCTGGACACTCAGGAGATCGAGCCTACTAGTGAGGACTTGGACCAGCTTTCCTACGACCCAGAGCTCTAGCTTCATTGTACATATTTTTATTTCAGTACTTTTCATTTCTGTTATGCCACTATTTAGGCATTGCTTTCATTCAGTTACTTTTCCATGTATTGTAAAAAGAATGTGAATAAATAAAGTTGTTGATTTATTATATCTTGTCTCTTGTGCATTTATATTTATATTTCTTAGATACGCTTAGAGTATTTACTTCACAGTAAATACGTAGCGGCCTAGTCGCGTCCCCTTCACCGTATACTGGGAAGCGGGATATGACAGGTTTTGCTGGTGGCCTATGCAGGTCCCTCAATAGTAGGTTTGTGGTTCGAGAACGAACCATTATTCTTAGATGAGGGGAATGTAAAACCCCAGAGCAGTGCGGTCTTAAGAAATCATGGTGATCTGCTCTGTCCACACTCAGTGCGTGTAGGGTGTTTTTCGTCACCCCAGTGAGATGGGAATACGCGCGCGCTTGTCAGGCGTATACTACAGATTCCCTCTGCCTAGGGTAGGCGGGGGTTTAATGATTGTGGGGATCCGAATCTCCGGCAGCCGCGGACTAAACTGCCGTTAATTACCCCTCACCTTTGGGGCGGGGGAACCTCCGATTAGCGGGTTAAACTGGTCATGCGAACTCAATGTGCCGTGTACGTGTGTTTTGTTTTGAAAGGGGGGTTTTGGATATATCGGGAGCCACGCAGAGTTTTTACGGGGGCAGCACCTTGGGCGCTATGCGCGTAGGTGTTGTGCGCTCAGGCGCAAGCGCGCCACGTGTCGGCACGTGGGCGCTTTGCGTATGAGCGCTGTGCGCAGGTGCGCAAGCGCGTGCGCGCCACGTGTCGGCACGCGGGCGCTTTGCGCACTTGCGCAAGCGCGCGCGCCACGTGTCGGCACGCGGGCGCTTTGCGCACTTGCGCAAGCGCGTAGGTGCGCAAGCAAGCGCGCGCGCCACGTGTCGGCACGCGGGCGCTTTGCGCACTTGCGCAAGCGCACAGGTGCGCAAGCGCGCGCCACGTGTCGGCACGCGGGCGCTTTGCGCACTTGCGCAAGCGCGCAGGTGCGCAAACGCGCGCGCGCCACGTGTCGGCACGCGGGCGCTTTGCGCACTTGCGCAAGTGCGCAAGCGCGCGCGCCACGTGTCGTCACGTGGGCGCTTTGCGCACTTGCGCTGCGCGCTGGAGAGGACAAGAGGCTTTTAGCCTGAAAAAAAGATTTCTCAAAGAGAAATCAGAGAGGAGTCGGGCTCCTGAATGTGTTCTGGGTTTAATGGGAGTGGTTCTTCTTCTTCCTCCTGTTGCTTGCTGGATCTTGAAGATCAAGAGATGTGAAATCTCAAAATCTCTCCTTTTTAAGATCTGATGACAGATCCAAGTTCCCCTTTGTGGGTTTTGTGGTGGAAAACTATTTAGTTTTGAAAAAGGAAGAGTAAAACTCTTGATTTAATTCAAAAGAAAGAGGAAGGTTTTTGGAACCTTGGAGAAGGAGCAGGAGGCACAAAGAACCCTAGTTTTTGGGGGAATGAAAAGTTTTTTTTTTATTCATCATCATTTTGCCTTATATAGGCTTACATATTTACATATAGCCCCTTGGCTTTACAAAAATGGCATTTTAGCCATCCCATGGCACATGTGCCAATTCATTTTTGCACATAAGCCATGGGCTTACAAAATATTGGCTTTATGCCCGTTTTGTTTACATTCATGCATAAACAATTACATAAAAATTATTTATTACATGATTTTGTTGTTGGCATGGCGGAAGGCTGCGGGCTCAACTTGGGCATGGGCCCGCTTGACCTGGGCTTGGGCCCACCTGGCTTGGGGTTGACTTTGATTTTGACCTGGTCAACCGGGATGTAAATTTTTACCCCAACAGTGCGGTCTGTTGCAGACATCTTGGTGATCTGAGTGAATGAGCCATTTCAGAACAATGGGATCGGGTCCCTAAAGCACATTCCGAAAGAGGACTGAACTGCATTATAAATATAATGATACCACCCTCAATTACAGAGGCGCTTTTTAAGTGAATCGGAACTACAGGAGCTTGAGAACTCCGTAGTTAAGCATGCTCGGACCAGGGAAGTCTTGGGATGGGTGACCTCCTGGGAAGTGGCCCCTGGTTGGGTCCGGTTCCGCTCTAAAGGGAAAAACCGTGCGGTTTCGGCCAAAGCAGACAATACCATCTATACTGGGGCGTGGAGAGTCACAGTGTTAGTGTAAAAAAACGTGATTGAATAGTGGAAGTGACACGTACTTGTACACAATCAACGAAACCATTTAGTTATTGCATTGTCGACGCCTATGGGGCTTATATGAGTATAACTATAACTGGTATAGGACGGGTATGGAAGCACTTATATTAGTGTCATAGGTAAGATATCGAGAACTGCCCACTTATCTTGGATACTAGTCGAGACATGCATGATGGAGATTCTGTCACCAATTCTCGCGTAGACTTGTCATGGAGCGACTGGTATTTAGGTTCATGGTCGGTGTTTGATGTATATCGCGGGTTGTGGGGTAGTTTGAGTGTAGATTCGATCAACGGAATCTCAAGAGTCCCATTGCCGGCATATTTCGTGATTTCATAATATTGTTACTGATCGTATTATTGGTTCTTACTGATCGTGATTCGGGCCCGTGTTTCCTTGCCCCTGGAGCTTACCCTTGGGTTGGGAATACTCCTAGACGCTCACACTTGGACTGACGATAGGTTTAGTGACATGGAAATTGCATTGATTACTGATTCGATACACATGCTTTACTGTTGACCCGTATCGTTATTTCATGCTCACGTCATTACTCTATATTTTCTGCTTCATGTTTATCATTATTGCACGTATTACATATATATATATATATATTGCTATTGTGTCGCTCTGAAGACATAAGTTTGCATGCTCAGAGGAAGAAGTGGACCTGACTAAATTCGAGAAGATCACGGAGATCCAGACCAGTGAACCGACGATATCATTCCTCTGATATCCCTGATTAGTTGTCTCTTTGGTTTGTATCCGTTGCGCTCGGTTTCTTTACATCTAATAGTTTTAGTGACTGTATTTCTTTTTATCTGTAGTGTGTTTTACTGATTACCACGTAATGATAGAAGTCGAAGTGTGACTACGGAAGGATATTTTCTTGACTGTAGGAGTATGGCTGGCCTTTTGACCCCTCGTATTCCGTATTTTGGGAAGCGGGGCGTGACATACTGTACATGTCGTGGTGTTAAATTGATATAAAATTATATACATATCGTAATGTATTGTTCTATGGCTCATATCAAAGCCGACTCGATAAGATAGAACCTCCTATATTTATATTTCGATACTGATATATCACAGCAATGAAAATGACTTGGAATGCGGCTCTGGACTGCAGTCCAGAGCAGAATTACATATTGACACCTGATTCTAATTAATTGTATAACTCCGTATAGAAACGAAATTACGTGGAAACCTATACTGTTACGAAGATAATTATGGTAGATAACTATAGGTGATGGTTTCATTTGATCTTACTATCGTTTGATATTTTAATTGCATTTTAAACCGTGGATGTGTACTGCAGTTTAGTGCAGAGACAGATTGTATACCCTAGCCTTAAACAGTGTATATCTCCCAGCACGCAGCGGATATCGTCAATTTTTTTAGTGCGTTGGAAACATAATTGATACATCAAAATATTACATAACTGTAGCGTCACCTAATTATGATCTCATGAGGGAGTAAAACGTGTTACGAAACGGACTTCCAGTTCTGAAACTGGATTTCCAGCAGAGAACACATAAAATAGAATGACCATAACTCGCAAATCTGAAACCCGATTGACTCGAAACCAATTATGCTATAGAGATAATTAAATATACTACTTACTCCTTTTATATTGTTTTTCTCAGTTCTGCACGTGTGATTTATAGTGAATTTTGCAAGTTGTATGATATTGGCTGCCATATTTTATTCGTATCATATTTGATTGTATTCTTATCATATCATGCAACGGTTATACTCTCATTGAATAGTGGTCATACACATTGATATCCTAGCGACCGTGTTACACTACCAAGTGATAAGTGTTAGTGATTGGTGTAGGGTGTTTTTCGTCACCCCATTGAGATGGGAATACGCGCACGCTTGTCAGGCGTATACTACAGATTCCCCCTGCCTAGGGTAGGCCGGGGTTTAATGATTGTGGGGATCCGAATCTCCGGCAGCCGCGAACTAAGCTGCCGTTAATTACCCCCTGCCTTCGGGACGAGGGAACCTCCGATTAACGGGTTAAACTGGTCATGCGAACTCAATGTGCAGTGTGCATGTGTTTTGTTTTGAAAGGGGGGTTTTGGATATATCGGGAGCCACGCAGAGTTTTTACGGGGGTCCCGCTACCCGGATAGCGGGCTGGGGGTCAAGGGGGCTAGCAGCCCCCTTGCGGGGTGCGGGGCAGCGCCCCGGCCCAAAATTTTTTTGAGGAGGACAGTATTGTGGAGTGTGTACATTGGTATACAAATGTATATATATACATATATATATAAATAAAGGGGAGAAGGCATCCAAAGGATGCGTGGGGCAGCACCTTGGGCGCTGTGCGCTTAGGTGCTGTGCGCTCAGGCGCAAGCGCGTGCGCCACGTGTCGGCACGTGGGCGCTTTGCGCAGGAGCGCAAGCGCGCGCGCGCCACGTGTCGGCACGTGGGAGCTTTGCGCAATGCGCGTTGGAGTGCAAGCGCGCGCGCGCCACGTGTCGGCACGCGGGAGCTTTGCGCACTTGCGCAAGCGCGCAGGTGCGCAAGCGCGCGCGCCACGTGTCGGCATGCGGGCGCTTTGCGCACTTGCGCTGCTCGCTGGAGCGCAAGCGCGCGCGCCACGTGTCGGCACGCGGGCGCTTTGCGCATGAGCGCTGCGCGCCGGAGCGCAAACGCAAGCGCGCGCGCCACGTGTCGGCACATGGGCGCTTTGCGCTCGCGCGCAGTGCGCTGGAGCGCAAATGCGCCACGTGTCGGCATGTAGGTGGTTTGCGCTCGAACGCTAGCGCGCCGGCGAGGATAAGAGGCTTTTAGCCTGAAAAAAAAAGATTTCTCAAAAGAGAAATCAGAGAGAAGTCGGGCTCCTGAATGTGTTTTGCGTTTAATGGAAGTGGTTCTTCTTCTTCCTCCTGTTGCTTGCTGGATCTTGAAGATCAAGAGATGTTCTCAAAATCTCTCCTTTTTAAGATCTGATGACAGATCCAAGTTCCCCTTTGTGGGTTTTGTGGTGAAAAACTAATTTGTTTTATAAAAAGAAGAGTAAAACTCTTGATTTAATTCAAGAGAAAGAAGAAGGTTTGGAACCTTGAAGAAGAAGAATAGATCTCAGATCTGGAAACTTTTTTTTAGAGAGAGAAAAAAGTTGTTGGGATATTTCATTATCCTTGCCTTTATAGGCCATACATTTTACACATAGCCCCTTGGGCTTCACAAAATGGCATTTTGCCTATCCCATGGCTCATGTGCCATTTTTTTTTGCACATAAGCCATGGGCTTTACAAAAATTTGGCTTTATACCTATTTCTTACATTTATCCATAAAATAAAATAAAAGAAAATGCAACAAAATTATTTATTACAAAAATTTTATCTTGGCGTGGGGAAGGCCGGCCGCTTCATGTTCGGGCTCGACCCGGCATGGGCCCACTGGGTCTGGGCTTGGGCCCATTTGGCTTGGGGTTGACTTGGATTTTGACTTGATCAACCGGGGTGTAAATTTTTACCCCAACAAATTGCCCCCCATCAATAAATGCACACCACATATGTGGGTCGCGTACATGAAATTGATGGGTCTTCTTTCACGTGGAGGCGACTTGATTCGGTTCCCACCTTTCGAGAAACTGGCACTGCCCTTTTTACGACATGAACGGTCGATGCGGCCCTTTTTGCGACTTGGATGGTCGATGCTGCCCTTTTTGCGACTTGGACGGTCGATGCTTCCCTTTTAGCGACGTGGACGGTCGGTTCTGCCCTTTTTGCGACTTGGATGGTCGGTTCTGCCCTTTTTGCGACGTGGACGGTCGATACTGCCCTTTTTGCGACTTGGATGATCGATGCTTCTTTTTTAGCGATGTGGACGGTCGGTTCTGCCCTTTTTGCGACTTGGACGGTCGGTTCTGCCCTTTTTGCGACGTGGACGGTCGATACTGCCCTTTTAGCGACTTGGACGGTCGGCGCTGCCCTTTTAGCGACGTGGACGGTCGGTTTTGCCCTTTTTGCGACGTGGACGGTCGATGCTGCCCTTTTTGCGACTTGGACGGTCGATGCTTACCTTTTAGCGACGTGGACGGTCGGTTCTGCCCTTTTTGCGACTTGGACGGTCGGTTCTGCCCTTTTTGCGACGTGGACGGTCGATACTGCCTTTTTAGCCACTTGGACGGTCGGCGCTGCCCTTTTAGCGACGTGGACGGTCGGTTTTGCCCTTTTTGCGACGTGGACGGTCGATGCTGCCCTTTTTGCGACTTGGACGGTCGATACTGCCCTTTTAGCGACGTGGACGGTCGATGCTGCCATTTTAGTAACGTGGACGGTCGATACTTCCATTTTAGCGACGTGGACGGTCGGTTCTGCCCTTTTTGCGACTTGGACGGTCGGTTCTGCCCTTTTTGCGACGTGGACGGTCGATACTGCCCTTTTAGCGACTTGGACGGTCGGCGCTGCCCTTTTAGCGACGTGGACGGTCGGTTCTGCCCTTTTTGCGACGTGGACGGTCGATGCTGCCCTTTTTGCGACTTGGACGGTCGATGCTGCCCTTTTAGCGACTTGGATGGTCGATGCTGCGTTTTTAGCGACGTGGACGGTCGGTTCTGCCATTTTAGTGACGTGGACGGTCGATGGTTCCCTTTTAGTGACGTGGACGGTCGGTTCTGCCCTTTTTGCGACTTGGACGATCGGTTCTGCCCTTTTTGCGACGTGGACGGTCGATACTGCCCTTTTAGCGACTTGGACGGTCGGCGCTGCCCTTTTAGCGACGTGGACGATCGGTTCTGCCCTTTTTGCGACGTGGACGGTCGATGCTTCCCTTTTTGCGACTTGGACGGTCGATGCTTGATTTGACTTGCTCTGCTTCTTGCAGTGTCAGGGGTAGACTTGACTTGCTCCGCTTCTTGCGGTGTTAAGATTGGATTCTGACTCGTCTCGCTTTCTGCAGTGTCGGAGTGGAAGTTGACTTGTTGATTTTGATTTGGGTTGACATCAGCATCGCTATACTGGAATATGGTACCAGGAGCGAATCATCATCTGTCATTGAGAGGATTTTGGGATTGGTATTTTTGTCGGTATCTGCATTGCTGCACTGGAATAATGCCAGGAGCAACTCATCATTTGCCCCGGGAGGATTTGGGAATTGGTTTTCTTTTGGCATCTGCATTGCTGCACTGGAATAATGCCAGGAGCAACTCATCATGTGCCCCGGGAGGATTTGGGAATTTTTTTTGTTTTGGCATCTGCATTGCTGCACTGGAATAATGCCAGGAGCAACTCATCATGTGCCCCGGGAGGATTTAGGAATTTTTTTTGTTTTGGCATGTGCATTGCTGCACTGGAATAATACCAGGAGCAACTCATCATTTGCCTGAGAGGATTTGGGAATTGGTCTTTGTTTGGCATCAGCATTGCTGCACTGGAATGATGCCAGGAGCAACTCATCATTTGTCCCGGGAGGACTTGGGAGAGATTGGGATTGTTTTACGCCCGTGGATTGTATACGGTTTTGCAGGATGTATGATCCAGACCGTAGGGCCAGAAACATTTCAGGACTTTGTTGGCGTCTGCATCGCTGCACTGGAATATGGTACCAGGAGCGACTAATCATTCACCGTTGGTATGAGATTTGGAATTTGGTTGGCGTCTGCATCGCTGCACTGGAATATGGTACCAGGAGCGACTCATCATTCGCCACTTGGGGATTGGGGAGCGATGGCTTAGGAGACAGGTTTGGATCCCTATCACCTAAGACTTTTCAATTTTATGGGCCGTGAGGGTCCCATAAAAGTATTTTCTCCCTGCGAGTCGTAAGGATCCCGCAGGTGTATTTTCTCCTTAAGAGTCGTGAGGACTCCTAAGTGTGTTTTCCCTTGGTGAGTCGTAAGGATCTCACGAAGGTTTGTTCTCCTCATGCATCGTGAGGACACATGAGTGGGTCTTTCCAATGAAGCATAATTCCAAAGGCGGAGACCAGCCGCGTAGCTGGTGGTTGCGGTGGGGCATGGGTATACTGAGAATTATTTGAGCCCATGGATTGTATACGGTAGTCAACTTGGGGACCAACCGTAGGGCTGAAAGAATTTTGGGAAATTGGATTTTTTGTTTGGCGTCTGCATTGCTGCACTGGAATAATGCCAGGAGCAACTCATCATCCGCCCTTGTTCTTTTTTTTGTTTTTTTTGTTTTTGTTTTTTTTTATTTTACCGCGATTGCTCTATCATTTCAGCTTTTCTTATCGCGAAGGTCGCGATTGCCCTATCATTTCGGCTATTTATTCGCGGTTGCCCCATCATTTCGGCTTTATTTTCATTTTTATTTTCACTCGCTGATTTTTATTGCGAGTTGCCCCATCATTTCGGCTTTATTTTCATTTTCATTTTACTCGCTGATTTTTATTGCGAGTTGCCCCATCATTTCGGCATTTCTTTATTTTTCTTTTATTTACACATTTTTTTTTTGTTTACATTTTTTTTTACATTCCCAGTTTAACGACTTAGCGGTCGACTGTTCCCAGTTTAATAACGTGGTGGTCGATTGTTTTCAGAGAAAGGCAGATGCCTGAGAGAATCGGTTTCACGAAGAACTTCGGTCTCTGTTTGTATGAAATTGGCGGTTGCAGCTTGACTGTTTGTTAACACGCCTTTGGACAGTTCTATCTCTCCTGCCTTGTATTGCTTTTCGACCCAATCTTTGAAGACGAAGCAGTCCTCAATGGCATGGCCTATCACTCTGTGATAGGGGCAGTATTTGGGGTCGTCGGTCCTATTCGCTTCTTGCGGTCTTTTTGACTCTGGCAGTTGTAGACCGTTCTTCAGGGCGTCTTTGAATATTTTACGGATTTTGTCCCTTCTGAAGGAATAGACCTTATCCAGCTTCTCTTTCAGTGGAGATTCTCCTCCCTCTCCGAACATTGGCTTCCGAGGCTGGTTGGCGCTAGGCCCGCTCATCCCTTGCTTATTTCGGTTAGCCGAAGTGTTAAAAGATTCAGTATCGTCAGAACCTCCGCCTTTGCGATTTTCGTCCTTTCGGTTTCTCCAGGACCTATTGTTATTTTGGGAGTCAGAGGAGGACTTCTGCTTTGAGCGTTCCAACATCTGGACTTTTCTGGTCAGCTCTTGGAATGTTTTGAGACCCACGGTACATAGAAACGGGGCCATCCAGTTGTTGAGATTTCCGACGAGGAGACTGACAGATTGGTCCTGCTCTATCGGTGGTTCACATTTGACGGAGAGATTGTGCCATCGGGTTATAAAATCCGTGCTGCTTTCGTTGTTCTTGGGCTTGGTCCTTACGAGCTCGGCAATAGTGATCTTATCGCTGACGCTCATGAACCTTTGTCGAAACAAAGATTCCATTTGGACGAAAGTAGTAACGGAGCCATCTGGTATGCTCGCGTACCAGTCGAAAGCAACATCGGTCAAGCTATTAACGAACTGGCGGAGGAGAAGCGCATCGTTGCCCCCAGTATTCCCGCATGAGGCTTTGAAATGGGCGATGTGCTGATTCGCATTTCCCGTCCCATCGAATCTTCCAAATTTGGGGATGACATAGCCGCTAGGAAATTCTACCAGATCATACTGAGCAGGATATGGTCTCCCACTACTGCCGATATCTTTTTGGGCTTCGGCTTCGGCCACCAATGTTTTGACTTTGCTGGCAACCAAATCCATAATTTGAACTTGAGTTAGTGGGCTACTGTCATCGGTAGCCAAGACATTTGCTGAGATAGGATGCGACTGATTTTCATGCGGTCCGCCCACTTTTGGATTTGAGGGAACGGGCGTCGGCTGTCTCGGGACACCGTTTCCCGGTTCATGAGCTGAGCCCTGTGCTTGATTGGGCGGCTGAGAGGCAAGTTAGGCCGTAAGCCGTAAGACGACATTTGTCAAGTCGTCGATCTTTGAGTAGAGCTTGGCCATCTCCTTATCTTTGCTTCTGAGCTGTTTTCGGAGCTCTTGGAGAAGTTGCTGCTCTGCGGTCTAAGGACGGAAAGTTGGCTCATCTTCGCTTTCCGAGCCTGACTCCTCATGAATTGAGGGCTCTCTCTGCCTATCAGCCTCATCGAGAGGGTTTTCATCATCCAGCGGAGGCGGCTGTTCTTGGGAAGTGGCAACCACATTCAAGCCAGATTGGATTTGAGATGTGGTAGCCCCGTCCTTGCTCTTGCTGCGCGTGCCCACCACGTAGACAGTGTGGATAACACATTCAGCCATCCCCTCATCTTTGGCGGGGTAACCCTGTTCTTCGAACCTCATGAGGTTTAGCGTGGCAGTAGCCCTAGCCCTTTTGTTGGCTCTATATCTGAGCCTTTTCTCCCTCAGCTTCTCAATTTTGAAGGCTTGGCGGGCATCTGCTACCCGGGAAGCCATTGTGAGTTGATCATAGGGGAGCTTAGAGAAGACACCCGATCGAGCAGTGGTCAAGGGCACCGCTGGAGCTTGCTCAGGACGTGTTGTAGCTTTATTGGTGTTGATGGCCTTGCCCCCAGCTGGGGCCAAGGAAATTCGTTCAGACACCGACTTGCGTTTGGGTTGGGGCGCCCTTGAGATCACCACATTTGGTCTCCTGCCTTTCGAGACCGGTTTGTCTGCCACCGGGGCTTGAGGAGCTGGGATGGCGCCAACTGGCATGAACATAATAGAGCCGAATGGTAGCAGCGGCTCCTCCCATTGTCGCCCGAGACTGGCCGGGAGGACCGTCCTAGAGTCTATCTTCATCGTGTAGGAGACGGGAGCCGTGCTGAGAGCTGAGTTCATCATCGGAGACATCGTCGGAAGGTGATTGCTTGAAAATCTGCATGAAAAAACATTATTTTTAGTATAAATACAGGTATGTATATTGATTGAGTTTGCGTGAACGCTTAACCCAAAATATGGGAGGAGAGATTGGTCCCGCCGGGCGTGCCAGAATCTGTAGGGTGTTTTTCGTCACCCCATTGAGATGGGAATACGCGCACGCTTGTCAGGCGTATACTACAGATTCCCCCTGCCTAGGGTAGGCCGGGGTTTAATGATTGTGGGGATCCGAATCTCCGGCAGCCGCGAACTAAGCTGCCGTTAATTACCCCCCGCCTTCGGGGCGAGGGAACCTCCGATTAACGGGTTAAACTGGTCATGCGAACTCAATGTGTAGTGTGCGTATGTTTTGTTTTGAAAGGGGGGTTTTGGATATATCGGGAGCCACGCAGAGTTTTTACGGGGGTCCCGCTACCCGGATAGCGGGCTGGGGGTCAAGGGGGCTAGCAGCCCCCTTGCGGGGTGCGGGGCAGCGCCCCGGCCCAAAAAAATTTTGAGGAGGACAGTATTGTGGAGTGTGTACATTGGTATACAAATGTATATATATACATATATATATATAAATAAAGGGGAAAAGGCATCTAAAGGATGCGTGGGGCAGCACCTTGGACGCTGTGCGCTTAGGTGCTGTGCGCTCAGGCGCAAGCGCGCGCGCCACGTGTCGGCACGTGGGCGCTTTGCGCATGAGTGCTGCGCGCAGGAGCGCAAGCGCGCGCGCCACGTGTCGGCACGCGGGCGCTTTGCGCAATGCGCGCAGGTGCGCAAGCGCGCGCGCCACGTGTCGGCACGCGGGCGCTTTGCGCAATGCGCGCAGGAGCGCAAGCGCGCGCGCCACGTGTCGGCACGCGGGCGCTTTGCGCACTTGCGCAAGCGCGCAGGTGCGCAAGCGCGCGCCACGTGTCGGCACGCGGGCGCTTTGCGCACTTGCGCTGCGCGCTGGAGCGCAAGCGCGCGCGCCACGTGTCGGCACGCGGGCGCTTTGCGCGCTGCGCGCAGTGCGCTGGAGCGCAAATGCGCCACGTGTCGGCACGTAGGTGGTTTGCGCTCGAGCGCTAGCGCGCCGGCGAGGATAAGAGGCTTTTAGCCTGAAAAAAAAGATTTCTCAAAAGAGAAATCAGAGAGGAGTCGGGCTCCTGAATGTGTTTTGGGTTTAATGGAAATGGTTCTTCTTCTTCCTCCTGTTGCTTGCTGGATCTTGAAGATCAAGAGATGTGAAATCTCAAAATCTCTCCTTTTTAAGATCTGATGACAGATCCAAGTTCCCCTTTGTGGGTTTTGTGGTGAAAAACTAATTTGTTTTATAAAAAGAAGAGTAAAACTCTTGATTTAATTCAAGAGAAAGAAGAAGGTTTTAGAACCTTGAAGAAGAAGAATAGATCTCAGATCTGGAAACTTTTTTTTTTTTAGAGAGAGAAAAAAGTTGTTGGGATATTTCATTATCCTTGCCTTTATAGGCCATACATTTTACACATAGCCCCTTGGGCTTCACAAAATGGCATTTTGCCTATCCCATGGCTCATGTGCCATTTCTTTTTGCACATAAGCCATGGGCTTTACAAAAATTTGGCTTTATGCCTATTTTCTTACATTTATCCATAAAATAAAATAAAAGAAAATGCAACAAAATTATTTATTACAAAAATTTTATCTTGGCGTAGGGAAGGCCGGCCGCTTCATGTTCGGGCTCGACCCAGGCATGGGCCCACTGGGTCTGGGCTTGGGCCCATTTGGCTTGGGGTTGACTTGGATTTTGACTTGATCAACCGGGGTGTAAATTTTTACCCCAACAATTGGATTGTGGTAAGTACGTTAGTGTAAAAGCGCAACTGAATAGTGAAAGTGACAAGTACTTGTACATAGTCAGCGTCACCATTTAGTTATTGCATTGTCGACGCCTATGGGGTATATATAAGTGTAACTATAATTGGTATGGGATGGGTATGGAAGCACTTATATTGGCGTCATAAGTAAGACATCGAGGACTGTCCATATATCTTGGATACCATTCGAGACATGCTTGATGGAGACCTGGTCTCTAATTCTCGCGTAGAATTGTCATGGAGCGACTTGTACTTAGATTCGTGGTCCGTGTTTGGTGTAGACCGTGGGGTGTGGGGTAGTTGAGTGTGAGTTTGTTCAACGGAATCTCAGGAGTCCTATTGCCTGCATATTTTGTGATTTCATGATATTGTTACTGATCGTGTTACTGGTTCTTGCTGATCATGATTCGGGCCCGTGTTTCTGTCATGCCCCGCTTCCCAGTGTACGGGCAGAGGACGCGAAGAGGCCGCTACGTATTTACTCAGAAGTAAACACAATAAGTGTATCTAAGCAATATAAAATAAAATATATACAAGAAACAAGATGTAAATAAACAGCAACTTTATTTATTAACATTCTTTTTACAATACAATGAAAAGTAAATACATGGAATGAAAGCAATGCCTAAACAGTTGCATAACAGAAATGAAAATATGTACAAGTAAACTAGATCTTTGGTTCGAAGGTTATCTGATCAGAGTCCTCACTGGTGGGCTCTGTTTCCAGAAGGTCCGATCCACCTGACAACATTCCAAAGAAAAAAGAAAAAGGAATGTCTTTAGCGAACAAGCGCTCGGTATGTCCCAAAGAATAGGTAGAGACAGGATAGACAGAGGGAGAATGTAACTTTTAAAGTTGTATTATATTGTTAACGCTGTTGTTTGTACCTTGGTACAGAAAATGTCAGTGTATACGAGAGGAGTCCCACTATTCCGGAGACTAAGATATACGGAGCACAAGGAACCGTTCAGCCACGGTACAACGGCAATGGATATTCAGCTTAGGTGTATTATGGTTACAGTCTCGTGCCACTTTTAACATCTTCCGTACCAATCTACCGCTTATAAACCCCGCGATTGTTGGGGTAAAAAATTACACTCCGGTTGACCAAGTCAAAGTCAAAGTCAACCCCAAGCCTAGTGGGCCCAAGCCCAGGCCAAGTGGGCCCATGCCCCAGTCGAGCCTCACGGCCAGCCTCCCCATGCTAAAATGAAATTATGTAATAAATAATTTTGATGTAATTTTTTATGCATGAAAGAGCATAAAGCCAAATTTTTGTAAAGTCCATAACCCATGTGCAAAATAAATAAGCATATGAGGCATGGGATGGGTAAAATGCCATTTTGTATAGCCCAAGGGGCTATATGTAAATGTGTAAGTATATATAAGGCAACATAATGATGAAATAAAAAAGAAGAATTCATTATCCCAAAAAAAATTAGGGTATGCTCCTCCTTCCTCAAGGTTCTAAAACCTTCTTCCCCTTTGGAATTAAATCAAAAGTTTAACTCTTTCTTTTCCAAAAAGAAATAGTTTTTCACCATAAAACCCATAAAGGAGAGCTCAGATCTCCCATCAAATCCCAAAAAGGGGGAGATTTTAAGTCTCACCTCCCATTTTTCCCCTAAGATCCAGCCCACAGAGAGGAAGAAGAAGGAGACTCATCTCCAAAAATCCTATTCTGGAAGGATCTAAGGCTCAAAAGAAGATCCAAAGATCTCTAGGAGTTTAACTCCATTCAAGATCTGTTGGAGTTTAACTCCATAAATCAAACCCCTTTTTAGGAGTTTAACTCCAATTCTATACATAATCCCTGTTAGGAGTTCAACTCCAAAGCCCCCCTTTTTGGAGTTTAACTCCTAACCCAGGGGCTAAGACCCTTTTCCGCTGGTGTTGCGTGCCCCGCACGTAACCTGCGGGCGTCCAGCAGCCGCGTGCCACGCACGTGACCCACGGGCGCCCAGCGACCGCGTGCATGGCACGTGACCCGTAGGCGCTAAAGCGCCTATGTGCGCCTTACGTGACCCTCGAGCGCCCAGCGGTCGCGTGCAAGGCACGTGGCCCGCGGTCGTGTGCAAGGCACGTGGCCCGCGGGCGCTAAGCGCCAACATGCACCTCACGCGACCCGCGGGCGCTCAGCGTCCAGCGGTCGCGTGCAGCGCACGTGATCCGCTGGCGCCCATATATTAAGCACATGACCCGTGGGCGCCAAGCGCTCACGCACCCGGCACGTGACCCGCGGGCGCTCACGTGCCATGCACGCGTCTTTAAGTCGCTCCTCACCCCTCATTTTCCATGCACTCCACACCAGAAACACGTCCCCCGTTAGGAAAACTCTGCGGGGCCCCCGATATATCCAAAACACAACACACGCACACTGCATATCGAGTTCGCATGACCAGTTTGACCCGTCAATTGGAGGTTCTCTCGCTCCAAAGGCGGGGGTAATTAACGGCAGCATTGTCCGCAACTGCCGGAGATTCGGATCCCCACAGTTAATAAACTCTCGCCAACCCTAGGCAGGGGGAATCTGTAGTACGCCTGACAAGCGTGTGCGTATTCCCATCTCAATGGGGCGACGAAAACACCCTACAGCGATGTCTTGATTGTATTGTTTATTATATAGATGGATGTCTTGTTGAAACCATGATATCAGTAAATGGATGTAACTGGAGAATCAGGTAGATGGATGTATATCCATGGTTCGGTTCGGTCAAGTTATATATTGAAATAGATTGTACAGACGGATTCATGTTGAATCATATTGTGTTGTAAGTTTATACTTGAATCGTATTCAAGTCGGATTAATCAGATTAAGACTCATTCTGAGTAAGAAACTTTTAAAACGAACTTGAAAATCCTGAATTAGTTTTGATGTTATCGGTAACTGCTACACATGGACGGCAGGATTTGTGTCTTTTCCAAGACAATTACCATGTTGATAACACCGTTTGTTAGATTTTCTACCTTAAATAGGCAAGCACCTATATCTCCGGCTCCCTGGGGCTCAAGAGACCGGTCCCACTTAAACCTATGTTTACTAGGGTCCTTATTGTAATTTAGTATAACTTGAGGGGTTTTATGTAAAAATAGTTTTGGTATAATTTTCAAAATACACCTCAAGTACTTAATGATCGTCTTTTGGGTTTTCATAGATATATACTTTTATAGATGTGAACTTTCTAGTGAGTAGAACCTAATTTCATAATATATGGTATTATCTTGAAATATTGTACTTGTGTTGTATTTGAATGGTATTTTCATGTTATAGTGATTCCTTGATTTAGAAAACCTGGATTATTTGTATAATTAAAATAGACATTTTGATAATATATATATATATATATATAATGAAAATATTTTCTTTTTGTAGAAATCTCATTTTCTAAAGAAAAATGCATAAAAATTCCATCGAGATCGAATACTCCTTGCGAAGGTCTGCATCTCGCTCTACTAAGCTTGAGGACGTGCGATAATCCGCACCATCCCGAACGGGGTCCACAAAAGTGGGTTGTAGAGGCGCAATTGCAAGTAATTGATTAATACACTTTTTAAAGAAAACGGTTTTGTAAGTTTAGGGTATTTATTTGTAAAGTCGTATTTTCCCGTATTCTATTGTCCCAAATTTCATCGTGCTATGTCAAATATGTGTGTTGTGGTGAGGTAGGTCATTACCTCGTGTGTTATCTAAAAGTATAGTAAGGAATAAAGTTATTATGTCGAAACTAACCTATATGGTATTTTCTGTAAAAGTGCGATAAAAGTTACAAAAAATGATTCTTTTAAGGTGAAACTTGTTTTAATAGATTTATTAATGTTTGTTAAACAATATGTGAGAGTATGGTATGTTCTGGATTAAGAAAAGTTGAGTTTCGAAGAAAAACCGAATCGGAAGTCCGATTAACTCCGCTTACGTCGGGTTTTAGTATTCAAAATTTTAGAATTTTGATATGAAAGGGAAAGAAGAGACTTATTGGCTTTAAAACTAGAGGGGGGAGAGAGAGAACTACGGAAGGCGTCGGGGCGTCGTTTCGTCACCGGAACTCCTTGTATCGTCACTGGAACTTCGTCGGAGCTTCGCCCTTCACTAACTTCACTTGCACACAACTGGGACTTGAAAGTTTTTGAGAGTTTTTGGCATGGAATTGTGAATGAGGAGGGATGAAATGAGGTGTGGTATTTATAGGAGAAATTAGGGTTTGGTGTGTTAAAGATTGCATTTAAATTATGCATTAAAATTTGATTAAAAGAAGGTATTTTAATTCTCTAGTTAATTGCAGAGAAGATAAACGGTGTAGGGGGAGTGGGGTAGGCCGAGGGTTGCAGAGGGCAAAAGATGAGAGCTTTACCTTCGGTTGAGCCCGGCGGTACCGGTTACTTTGGGTGTTTCGCCAGTTTTGTACCGTCGGGTGGGGCTAGGGTTGATGCCACGTGTAGGCGTCGATTTGTATTCTTCAGTGCACATGTTTAAATATTCTGTGTCTTTTCAGTTTATTTATAGTGCACTTGTAGACTCTTGGGCTTCTAAAAAAATTAAAAGAAAATTTAATAAAAAGATAATATGGCTGATAGGATTTGAACTCGGGTGCTATGTCACAGCAGTGCAAGGCTTTACCAATGAGCTACAAGTGGTTTCTTGCTATTCTAAATCAAAACAAATACTTATAGCATTCACAGGATTGCAAATACCCCAAGTGTACATTAACTTTAAATGAATTTTTTGTACATTGAAATTGGAGTTGTTACAGTTTCCTTGGCCTTAGGGCTTACATTTGGGTTGGGAATACTCTTGCGGTGATTGACGCTCACACTCGAACGGATGATAAGTTTAGTGACTTGGCCATTGAGACTGTGAGACTGATAGAATATTGTATTGATTACTGATTCGATACACCTGCTATACTGTTTATATGTACCTGTCATTTCATGCTCATGTCATTACTCTATACTTGCTGCTTTATGTTTATCATCATTATAACAACTCCAATTTCTATGTACATAAAATTCATTTAATGTTAATGTACAATTGGGGTATTTATAATTTCTGTGAGTACTATAAGTATTTGATTCAATTTTGAACAGCAAGAAGAGCTTGTAGCTCACTGGTAAGACCTTGCACTGCTGAACCAAAGCACCAGGGTTCAAATCCCCTCAGCCACATATTCTTTTTATTTTAAATTCTTTTAACCTTTTAGAAGCCCAAGAGTCTACACGTGCAACACACGTAATAGGGTAAGTTACAGAATAAACAAACATAAACACGAGGGAAATTGAAGCGACAGAGACACGTGGCAAGAATCCCAAGCCCCACCACCGGATTCTGACTGGCGAGACCGTAGGTAATGCCGGCGTCGCTGGGCACCCCGTACCCAATACTCCCCAAACTTCGACCCCTGCACCCTTTCAGCTACCCCACTACTCCCAATTTTCTTGTTTACTCTGAATTAAACCAGAGAGCAATAAAATGCCTATTTAACCTCATTTTAATGCATATTTTTAATGCATTTTCTTCACCCCTAAACCTTAATTTTCCATATAAATACCACTCTCAATTCACACCTCCTCACTCACAATTCCCTGCCAAAACTCTCAAGAAAATTCCAAGTTCTTACAGTGTGCAAGTGGAGTTAACAAAAGGCAAAACTCCGACGAACTTCCAGCGATGATCCAAGAAGTTTCCGACGACGAAACGACGCACCGGCACCTCCCACCTCTTCCTTTTTCTCTCCTTTATCCAAACAACCAGTAAGTCCCATTCTTCTCTCTCATCTTGATCTCTAAAAATTTCTATTTCTAAAACCCGACGGAAGCGGAGTTAATCCGACTTCCGATTCGGTTTTTCCTTGAAAATAAGATTTTTTTTTCTTAATCAAGATAACTTCATATTCTCACATATTGTTAAGCAAATATTAACAAGACTATTAAATCAAGTTTCACTTCAAAATAACTATTGTGGTAACTTTTATCGCATTTTTACATTAAAATACCTTTATATTTCAATTCGACATGCTTATGCCTTTTAACCGTATTACCTTAGGAAAACTCATGAGGTAATGACCTACCTCATCACAACATAAATATCTATCATTGCACGATGAATCTTGGGACAATAGAATACGGGAAATACGACTTTATAAATAAATACCTCTGACTTATAAAAACCGTTTTCTTTAAAAGATATATTAAAATATTTCCAAGCAATTAAGCCTCTACAACCCATTTTGGGGACCCCGTTTAGGATGGTGAGGATTATCGCACATTCTCGAACTTAATAGAGCGAGATGCAGACCTCCGCAAGAAGTATTTGATCTCGATGGAATTTTTATACATTTTCTTTAGAAAAAATAAGATTTTTACAAGAAAACAAATAAATTTATTTTCATCAAATATATATATATATATAATTATTACCAAAATACTTATTTTAAATATATATAATATTCCATGTTTCCAAAACTCAAGAAAAGAAATCAAATATTATATGAAACTACCATGATAATTCAAACAATATTCATATTACAAATAAATACCATATATTATGAAATTAGGTTTTATTTACCTGAAATGTCACATTTGTAAAAGAAATATCTATGAAAACTTTAAAACGATAATTAAATACTTGAGCTATATTTTGAAAGTATAACAAATCTATTTTACATAAAACCCTCTCAAGTTATACTAAATTACAATAAGGACCCTAGTAAACATAGGTTTAAGCAGGACCAGTCTCTTGAGCTTCAGAGAACCGGAGATATGGGTGCTTGCCTATTTAAGGTAAATAACTTAACAAATGGTGTTATCAACACGGTAATTGTCTTTGAAAAAGACACAAATCCTGCCGTCCATGTGCAGCAGTTACCGATAGCACCAAAACATAATGCAGGACTTCAATTTCTTTTCTAATTGTCTGAGTCAGACTGAGTCTCAATATAATCAATCTGACTTGAGTATGATTCATGTATCAAACTACAATACAATATGGATCTGTAACACCCGAGCCCAATAATACTATTTCTGTTACTGGTTGAGTGTTTGGCATTGCTCATTTCATTTATCTTGCTTGTTTGGTTCTTATTGCACAATTTTAACCGGCTAAGTCATTCTGCATATAACAAATTTTAGCACCCAAAATAAAATTGAAAATATTCTTCTTGGCCTACTTGACACCCTTAGCCTCGTGGTAGCGTCCGTGCATTGTATTCTCGTCCCGTTCAGTGAAACGGGCGAGTTTGGATGGCTACGTGCACGTGCGTGTGTCCGTTTTGGGAGTATGCTTTTTAATCATAAAACATTTCATTTTAAAATTTGGAACCCGCCTAAAATCCTATTATTTGAATTTCGAATTTTTGGACCCAACCCGGACGCAATTTGGAAATGTTTCATTTGGCGCCAAAATCCTAAATTTTAATATTATTAAAACCTTCGCATATATTTTTCTAACTAACCTGATATCTTACTGTTCATTACCTATCTTTTAAATCTTTAAGTTAACCATATAATATTTTTACAATCTTTATATCCTTCTTAATTTATTCTCTCAGCCAATCGCAACCTCCCCTTTAACCCCGTGGGCCCCACTTTCTCTCTCTCTCTCTCTCCACTTTTTCCTCTCTCTCCCTCTCCCTTATATATTCTCTCGTACTTCTCTTTATCATTTTTCTCTTCTTGCTTCATGTCTCGTTTCTCATTTCTTTTAACTGTTCTTTTGTTGCCGGAATTCCGTCGTGCCGGTGACGTTTCTCGACGTTCCAGCGAGATACCCCGACCCGTGTGGTTCCTTTGTTCGTCGTTTGGGTTCATTCCATGAACCGTGCGCCGTCGCGAGTTTTCCCCGCCGACGGTTAACGTTCCGTTTTCCCGATTCGCGACCCATCGAGGCAAGTTAATCTTGCTACATGCTATATACTTTTATAATCTTCATTTTATAATATTATACATTTGAAAATCTTATAGTTTACATATGAAATGTCGTTGAAAAATCGGATATGACAAATCTGAAATTTACTGTACACCTTATCTTATAAAATTCATTATAAATCATAGAAAAATCATTAGGATACGTTCTTTAGTTCGTTACGAAGATAATTCAGAATACTATAACTCTATGAAATATTTACTTGCAAAATAAATTGTTTAATTAACGTAAAATGCAAATGAACACGTCTCTAAACTGCTGTCCAGGGAAATTCCAGCAGCAAACTTTCAACTTTGAATATTCATAACTTTTTGTAGGGATAACCTGAGATGCTTATACTTATAAAACTGAAAACCTTATTGAATTATCTTTGTTTTGGTATAAGACACATCTCTTTTGGAGAACGTTTGTTATTTTTAAGCTATTTTACAAATTAGGGTGACGCTGAATTTCTGAACGGAACCTTCTTGTGCATGGTTAATCAATACAGCTTTTATAGTTACTAATCGCTTTGAATATGCTATCCATATTAATATTATTATATAAATATTTATATCACATATTGCTTAGTTGTACATCCCACACTACCATTTTATAGTTTTATAACTCTTCGGATACCCGTTTGCATCCATCGCATTTAAGATAAATATAATTGCATCCATAGATCACAGTACTACATAATAATATGATATTAATACTCCATGTTTAATAAATTGCATCCTAATTAATATTGGAACTATAAATGTAACCCTAATCAATAACTGTGCATCCATATCCTTGAAATTATATCTATTTGCCTATCATATTACATGTTCCAGTTTATTGTTCTAATAGTACTCATGCTTGTTTATTTATACACATGTTTATGATAGTTTGATTATGAGCACCCACATGACATCTTGTGCTTCCTGACATGACCTGTTACACTTCCTACTTGACATGATATGGTACCGTACACTCTTGACATGACATGACACCTTTATACATTACCTGACCTGTTACCTGATCTCATGCCTAATGCCGACAAACCTGACCATTCCTGCTGTCTATCCAGACAAACCTACTTTTACTCGACCTTGTGTTGGCATTAGTCCTTGACTACTGAATACCTGACCTGACATACATAGCTTGGGGGTATGGGGAAATCAAAGGTGAAACCGACTTGTAACTCAACAGTTCGATACTTGTTCTGATCAGTCTTACGGGCTTGGCCAGCTCCGGAGTGTTGATGCTGACATCACTCATCTATCCTACTACCTTTTACTGCTTAGCGGCACGTCTCGGATTCAGCCCCGAGGATCATGACCGTGGTCCCGGGCATGCACGGGATACTATTGAGTTATATCGACGATTCATCAATTGATTTCAAAGACTATAGAGTAGAAACCTGATAGGACAGTTTAGTCACCATTGCACATTACCCTGCTCTGTTATTTCTTATTACTGCTTTATTCATGTTCATACTTGCATTGCTTATTATCATGTTTACATTATATACTTGATGTCATGACGCGCTGACGTCTGGGTTTTGCATGGCCCAGATTCCGTACCATTGTCGACGACCGAGCAGGAGTACTTCAGCCAGCAGGCTGAACTGTGAGTTCCTTAGGGTTTAGTTTATTTATTTCATTTCATTTCCAGATGTGAGCCCGCATTATGGGACGTACTGTTTATTCATTGTATTGGATCATTTGCTTCCGCATTCTTTATTTATTGATTCCTGTTATTATGAATTTGGACATGTATTAGATTAGTTCAATATTTTGTTCTTGATATCTCTACAACCGTAATGTGACTGTGGATGGATATTTTCTACCCACAGGTAGCATGGTTGGCTATGTCACGTGCCCAATCTTGCGTACTCTGGGAAGCGGGGCGTGACATGGTTCTTTTGGTATCAGAGCCATAGGTTAATTGGGTTGATTCTTGTAGTTGGGTATTGTACCCAATACACGAGTCAGAATACCCATGTTTAGGAAACATGTCCAGCCACATTGACCGTTTTACCATTCTTGAATCACATTCTTCCTGATTATATCTTTTACGACGTGCAAACTTACTTTGCATGTCGACTCGGAAACCTGATTTCTTGTTATCCCTAGGACTTGGGCGACTTGGGTGGAGTTAAGTAATTGCGGCTATGATACCGCGGCATAGCTACAATGCGGTACTCTATTTAAGTATCTTGGAGTTCTAGCCTTGATCCACATTCAGAATCTATCATCATGCTAATGTTGGGTGTTTTGAGTTCAGGATTATGACAGGTAAGAAGTTGAAGACGTACCAGAGGCGTGTGAATGAAGCCGCCATGCTTGGAGTGATAAGAGAAATGCTGGAAATCAAAGAAACAGACCGAGCTGATCCAGCAGCAAGCGGACTTGTTTCAGGAAGGTTTGCAGATCGTTCAGCAGTCTGTAAACGATGTTGGAACTAGACCAGTTGACCGAGTAAGGACCGTAGCAGATTTCAGACTTTTGGATCCGTCTACTTTCACTTTTCTGGAGGAGCCGTTGCCAGCCGAGCCGTGGCTAGCGACACGGAGAATTTGCTGATTGCGACACAGATTCCAGAGGACAAAGGAGTTGATGTGGTGCGCATTCAGTTAGTGGATTACGCCGGAGAGTGACGGCTTGTGGAGGAGACCCGCTTGCCCAAGCCGATCAGTTGGGCGAAGTTTTTCTAAGAACCCCCTGGAGAAGTTCTTCCCGCAGACTGCGCGGAGGAAAGGGAAGAAATTTATCGGACTAAGGCAGAATGGAGCAACCGTGGACGTGCATGCAGCGGAGTGGACGAGACTCAGTAGTCTCGCTGGACCTTTCGCGGCCAACGATGCAGACAGCAGTTGCGGTAAGGAAGCAGTTCTGTCGGGCCAGTCGAGTTTAGGGCTAGGCCGACAAACAGTGTTCTTGCGACTATGGAAGTGAATAGTAATGAAGAGCCGGCAGTTGTTCGCGACTTTATGGATGTGTTTGCAGATATTTCGGGCTTACCGCCAAAGCGAGATGTGGAGTTCGCGATTGACCTTATTCCTGGTGCAGCGCCAGTATCAAAATCTTATTATCCGATGGCACCGGTGGAATTGGAAGAAGTTAAGAAACAAGTTGGTGAATTACTCGAGAAGGGATGGATTCGAAGCAGCAACTCACCTTGGGGAGCTCCAGTTCTTTTAGTAAAGAAGAAGGATGGCACGAGAAGGATGTGCATGGATTATCGAGAATTGAACCGGGTGACTATTAAGAACAAGTACCCAATCCCTCGCATTGGAGAGCTTTTTGAGCAGCTTAGTGGCGCGAGGGTGTTCTCGAAATTGGATTTGCGATCGGGATATCATCAAGTCCGAGTGAAAGCAGAAGACATTTGCAAGACGGCGTTTCGAACTCGGTATGGGCATTTCGAGTATTTAGTGATGCCCTTCGGAGTGACTAATGCGCCGGCAATATTCATGGATTTGATGAACAGGATCTTTTCACCGTTCTTGGACCAGTTTATTGTGGTATTCATTGACGATATTCTGGTATACTCGAAGAGTCCGGAGGAGCCTGCTGAGCATTTAAGGATCGCACTGCAGACGCTGAGACAAGAGAAGTTATTCGCGAAGATGAGTAAGTGCGAATTCTAGCTGGAAGAAGTGAAGTTTCTGGGGCATGTCGCGTCGGGCAATGGAATCGCCGTTGATCCCGAGAAGATTACCGCAGTTCGAGATTGGCCTGTTCCAAAGAATGTTGCGGAGATAAGAAGTTTTCTTGGACTCGCCGGTTACTGCAGAAGATTTGTGGAGAACTTCGCTCGTTTAGCTGAGCCGTTAACCAAGCTTACGCGTAAGGAGGTACCGTTTGTTTGGATGGATGGATGTGCATTGGCCTTCGAGACGTTGAAGCAGAAGTTGTTAACCGCCCCTATCCTAACCGTACCGGATGATTCGGGAGGACTGGTGATTCACAGCGACGCATCTGGAAAAGGATTGGGATGTGTTTTAATGCAGAATGGGAAAGTCGTCGCTTACGCATCGAGACAACTGAAGACTCACGAGAAGAATTATCCGACTCATGACTTAGAGCTTGCAGCCGTGATCTTCGCCCTGAAGATTTGGAGACACTACCTTTTGGGCGAGAGAGTTGAAGTCTTAACAGATCACAAGAGTTTGAAATATGTGTTCACTCAGAAGGAATTGAACATGAGGCAACGCAGATGGTTGGAGCTGATGGCCGACTACGACCTTGATCTTAAGTACCATCCGGGAAAAGTTAACGTCGTGCCAGATGCGCTAAGTCGGTTACCGGCAATTCAGGTATTGACTGCACAAAGAAAGATCATTACGGATTTTCGGAGATTCGACTTGGAGGTTGTGCTACCCCATGCTACAGGACAGTTGATGCAGTTGCAAGTACAGTCATCCTTAGTTGAGAAGATTAAAGCGACACAATCGCAGGATCCTAGACTGCAAAGGTTTCGAGAGCAGGTTGAAGCCGGACTACGAACAGATTTATTGATCTACGAAGATGGTTCGTTGAGGTATGGTAGCCGTGTGTGTGGGCCAAAAGGGGATGTGCGTGAAGAGCTTATGAAGGAGGCACACAATTCAGTTTACTCTGTACATCCAGGAGGGACAAAGATGTACCAAGATATTCGACAGCATTTCTGGTGGGAAGGCATGAAATGGGAGATTGCTCGCTTCGTGGCTAAGTGCTTGGTATGTCAGCAAGTCAAGGCTGAACACCAAATGGTTGCTGGTTTATTGCAACCATTTCCGATTCCTCAGTGGAAGTGGGAACATATAACCATGGATTTCGTGACGGCTTTACCGCGGAGTCCAAAAGGCAACAATGCAGTATGGGTGATTGTTGATCGGTTGACCAAGGCAGCTCACTTTATTCCTTTTCGGGTTGGTCAATCAATAGAGACTTTGGCAGAGCGGTACATGCAGGAGATCATAAGATTGCATGGAGTACCGGTGAGCATCGTGTCCGATCGGGACACTCGGTTCTTATCACACTTCTGGAGGAGTTTACAGGAAAGTTTGGGGACGCGATTGAAGTTTAGCACAGCTTATCATCCTCAAACTGATGGTCAGTCGGAGAGAACGATCCAAACTCTTGATGATATGTTGAGAGCATGCATGTTGGACTTCAAGGGTTCGTGGGAGGATCATCTACACTTGGTGGAGTTTTCTTACAACAACAGTTTTCAGGCAACTACCCAGATGGCTCCGTTTGAAGCTTTGTATGGTCGTAAATGTCGTTCACCTATTTGTTGGGATGATGTCGGTGAACGAAAATTGTTGGGACCAGATTTGGTGATGCAGACAGTTGAGAAGGTTAACACTATCAGAAATCATATGAAGGCAGCACAAGACAGACAGAAGAGTTGGGCTGACACATCGAGAAGACCTCTAGAATTCACCGTGGGTGATTTGGTGTTCTTGAAGATATCACCGACTAGAGGGGTGATTCGTTTTGGAAGGCGAGGAAAGCTCAGTCCTCGGTTCGTTGGACCCTTGAGATCGTGGAGCGTGTTGGTGAGGTAGCATATCGTTTGGCGTTACCACAGTCCTTGGCAAATGTGCATGATATGTTTCACGTATCTCAACTCCGTAAGTATGTTCGAGATGAAACACACGTTTTGGATCATTCGGAGCTAACAGTACGAGAAGACTTGACTTTTGAGGAGCGACCAGTTGAAATCAAGGATCGAAGAGAAAAGGTTCTTAAGAACAAGGTTATCCCCCTTGTGCTAGTCTCTTGGGGTATTCGATCGCATGGAGAATCCACTTGGGAGCGAGAAGACGAGATCCGGCAGAAGTTTCCTCACCTTTTCCTGTAGTTATCTATCTTGAATTCTTGGAATTTCGAGGACGAAATTCTTTTTGTAGTTGGGTATGATGTAACACCCGAGCCCAATAATACTATTTCTGTTACTGGTTGAGTGTTTGGCATTGCTCATTTCATTTATCTTGCTTGTTTGGTTCTTATTGCACAATTTTAACCGGCTAAGTCATTCTGCATATAACAAATTTTAGCACCCAAAATAAAATTGAAAATATTCTTCTTGGCCTACTTGACACCCTTAGCCTCGTGGTAGCGTCCGTGCATTGTATTCTCGTCCCGTTCAGTGAAACGGACGAGTTTGGATGGCTACGTGCACGTGCGTGTGTCCGTTTTGGGAGTATGCTTTTTAATCATAAAACATTTCATTTTAAAATTTGGAACCCGCCTAAAATCCTATTATTTGAATTTCGAATTTTTGGACCCAACCCGGACGCAATTTGGAAATGTTTCATTTGGCGCCAAAATCCTAAATTTTAATATTATTAAAACCTTCGCATATATTTTTCTAACTAACCTGATATCTTACTGTTCATTACCTATCTTTTAAATCTTTAAGTTAACCATATAATATTTTTACAATCTTTATATCCTTCTTAATTTATTCTCTCAGCCAATCGCAACCTCCCCTTTAACCCCGTGGGCCCCACTTTCTCTCTCTCTCTCTCTCCACTTTTTCCTCTCTCTCCCTCTCCCTTATATATTCTCTCGTACTTCTCTTTATCATTTTTCTCTTCTTGCTTCATGTCTCGTTTCTCATTTCTTTTAACTGTTCTTTTGTTGCCGGAATTCCGTCGTGCCGGTGACGTTTCTCGACGTTCCAGCGAGATACCCCGACCCGTGTGGTTCCTTTGTTCGTCGTTTGGGTTCATTCCATGAACCGTGCGCCGTCGCGAGTTTTCCCCGCCGACGGTTAACGTTCCGTTTTCCCGATTCGCGACCCATCGAGGCAAGTTAATCTTGCTACATGCTATATACTTTTATAATCTTCATTTTATAATATTATACATTTGAAAATCTTATAGTTTACATATGAAATGTCGTTGAAAAATCGGATATGACAAATCTGAAATTTACTGTACACCTTATCTTATAAAATTCATTATAAATCATAGAAAAATCATTAGGATACGTTCTTTAGTTCGTTACGAAGATAATTCAGAATACTATAACTCTATGAAATATTTACTTGCAAAATAAATTGTTTAATTAACGTAAAATGCAAATGAACACGTCTCTAAACTGCTGTCCAGGGAAATTCCAGCAGCAAACTTTCAACTTTGAATATTCATAACTTTTTGTAGGGATAACCTGAGATGCTTATACTTATAAAACTGAAAACCTTATTGAATTATCTTTGTTTTGGTATAAGACACATCTCTTTTGGAGAACGTTTGTTATTTTTAAGCTATTTTACAAATTAGGGTGACGCTGAATTTCTGAACGGAACCTTCTTGTGCATGGTTAATCAATACAGCTTTTATAGTTACTAATCGCTTTGAATATGCTATCCATATTAATATTATTATATAAATATTTATATCACATATTGCTTAGTTGTACATCCCACACTACCATTTTATAGTTTTATAACTCTTCGGATACCCGTTTGCATCCATCGCATTTAAGATAAATATAATTGCATCCATAGATCACAGTACTACATAATAATATGATATTAATACTCCATGTTTAATAAATTGCATCCTAATTAATATTGGAACTATAAATGTAACCCTAATCAATAACTGTGCATCCATATCCTTGAAATTATATCTATTTGCCTATCATATTACATGTTCCAGTTTATTGTTCTAATAGTACTCATGCTTGTTTATTTATACACATGTTTATGATAGTTTGATTATGAGCACCCACATGACATCTTGTGCTTCCTGACATGACCTGTTACACTTCCTACTTGACATGATATGGTACCGTACACTCTTGACATGACATGACACCTTTATACATTACCTGACCTGTTACCTGATCTCATGCCTAATGCCGACAAACCTGACCATTCCTGCTGTCTATCCAGACAAACCTACTTTTACTCGACCTTGTGTTGGCATTAGTCCTTGACTACTGAATACCTGACCTGACATACATAGCTTGGGGGTATGGGGAAATCAAAGGTGAAACCGACTTGTAACTCAACAGTTCGATACTTGTTCTGATCAGTCTTACGGGCTTGGCCAGCTCCGGAGTGTTGATGCTGACATCACTCATCTATCCTACTACCTTTTACTGCTTAGCGGCACGTCTCGGATTCAGCCCCGAGGATCATGACCGTGGTCCCGGGCATGCACGGGATACTATTGAGTTACATCGACGATTCATCAATTGATTTCAAAGACTATAGAGTAGAAACCTGATAGGACAGTTTAGTCACCATTGCACATTACCCTGCTCTGTTATTTCTTATTACTGCTTTATTCATGTTCATACTTGCATTGCTTATTATCATGTTTACATTATATACTTGATGTCATGACGCGCTGACGTCTGGGTTTTGCATGGCCCAGATTCCGTACCATTGTCGACGACCGAGCAGGAGTACTTCAGCCAGCAGGCTGAACTGTGAGTTCCTTAGGGTTTAGTTTATTTATTTCATTTCATTTCCAGATGTGAGCCCGCATTATGGGACGTACTGTTTATTCATTGTATTGGATCATTTGCTTCCGCATTCTTTATTTATTGATTCCTGTTATTATGAATTTGGACATGTATTAGATTAGTTCAATATTTTGTTCTTGATATCTCTACAACCGTAATGTGACTGTGGATGGATATTTTCTACCCACAGGTAGCATGGTTGGCTATGTCACGTGCCCAATCTTGCGTACTCTGGGAAGCGGGGCGTGACAGGATCTATGAATCCGTCTTTTAAATCTAATCAATCTATATTGAATGAGCCGAACCATGGATATATTCCATTTACATGATCATCCATTATATCCGTTCGATTACTGATATCATGGTTTCAGTAAGTCATCCATCTATATTCAATATACAATACAAACAATACATCAAAACAATCAAGACATCGTGGGGTTTATAAGGGGTAGATTAGTACGGAAGGTGTTAGAAGTGGCACGAGACTGCAACCATAATACACCTAACCTGAATCTCCATTGCCGTTGTACCGTGGCTGAACGGTTCCTTGTATTCCGTATACCGTAGTCTCTAGTATAGTGAGACTCCTCTCATATACACTGGTCTCTTCTGTACCAAGCTACAAACAACAACGTTAACAATATAATATAACTTTAAAAGTTGCACTCTCTCTCTCTGTGTGTTTATTCTATTTCTCCCTCATCTTTGGGACTTACTAAGCGATTGTTCGCTGACGACATTCCTTTTCTTTCTTCTTTGTAATGTTGTCAGGTGGATCGGACCTTCAGGAGATCGAGCCCACCAGCGAGGACTTGGACCAGCTAGCTTTCGATCCAGAGCTTTAGATTCCTTGTACATATTTACATTCTGTATTTTTCATTTCTGTTATGCCACTGTTTAGGCATTGCTTTCCATCACATGTATTTACTTTTCAGATGTATTGTAAAAATAATGTTAATAAATAAATTTGTTGTTCAATTATATCTATTGTCACTGTCTCTTGTGCATTTTAGTTATATTGCTTAGATACGCTTAGCGTGTTTACTTCAGAGTAAATACGTAGCGGACTTGTTGCGTCCTCTGCCCGTATACTGGGAAGCGGGGCATAACAGGTTTTGTTGATGGCCTATGCAGGTCAGCTCTGCGTGGACAACCTAAGCAATATAACACAAGAACCAACAACTGAAAACATTATTTACATTCATATTCCTTGAATCTTATTATTTCATATACTTTGAATCTGTTCTAACCTAAATTTTTCTTTCAAGATTATGGATTCCCTAAACAACACCAGCACGAATGTCAACAACACTCCCCCACCACTACCACTCACACCTACCGTCGCTGCTCCGATCAACGAGCAGATGGTTCTGCTTGAGGCAATCCGCAGCCTCCTGGAGGGACAGCAGCAGCAGACCGCAATCCTGATGAACCGACCATAGACAGAAGCACCTGGGGTGAAGCAATTCAAGGCCTTGCACCCCAAACAGTTTTCAGGAAAAGAGAGCCCTCTAGAAGCTGAGGAATGGGCTCAAAGCATTGAAGATGACCTGGCAGCGGCACAAGTGCCAGAGATCGCTTGGGTTCGTGTTGCAAAGCTGCAGCTCACGGACAATGCACGGGTTTGGTGAAAGGCGGAAGAAAGCTGTCTCGCTCAACCGATCGAATGGAAGACTTTCCGTGACATGTTCGACGCAAAGTACTTCCCTGAGACTGCCTGCTTTGATATGGAACAACAGTTCATCCATCTGCAACAAGGTTCAATGTGGACCAAGTCAGTAGATGAATATGGCGCTGAGTTCACCATGCTCAGTCGGTTTGCGGCACACTTGATACCGACGGATGAGATCAGAGCCCGTCGATTTCAGCAAGGGTTAGATCCAGAGATCCAGGCTGCATTAGCCACAGGAGATTTTCCGACCCATGAATCGGCTCTGAAAGCTGCCCGCCGTTATGAGGTAGTGGTAAAGATGAGGGGCAGACCTCAGTCTGCCGGGATGAAGCGCCCTGCCAACCTGATGGCATAAGGAGCCTCTTCAAGGCCGTCTTTTGTGCCAATGAGACCGGAAGTACCGAACAACCGGCCTAGCCCAGCATTTTGCACATACTGCAGGAGAGATGGACATCTGATGAAAGACCACCGGCGTGCAAATCGTCTTTGCTTAGTCTGCGGCTCAGCTACTCACGATATTGGGTCTTGTCCTCGTAGACAAAACCCATATGCTGTACCGAGGCTAGCAATCATGTACCCGCAGCGCCTAGCCCTTCAGGCACCTGCTCCAAGACTCGCTCTCCCTGATCCACCACCTAGAGGACCACCGACTGTACCTCCTCCCCGTCAGTTCCATCAAGTTCAAAGGAACCCACCTCAAGGACCAAGGAATGGACAGAGGAATGCTCCTCCAGCAAGGAGGAATGTGCCGAGACGACAGGCTTTCACGATGACTGTGGAAAAGGCTGAAGCCACCGGTCAAATCATTACCGGTAACACTTCCCTTTCAAATTCTCTTTCAGTTCATAGAAATACCTATATATCTTTTCCTTATACCTGAAACATATCCCACATATACCTTAGGTACAATCTTAGTAGCCTCACTTCCTGCATTAGCACTATTCGATACTGGAGCATCTTATTGCTTTATGTCGCAACGGTTTGTCCGAACTCATGCGATACCAGTCACACCGCTTGTATCTAGCTGGAATTTCAGTTCAGGGAACGGCGTTCTAAAGGCAACAATGGGATACAGCCTGTGTCCAGTGGTCGTCTGCGGCAGAGAATTCTATGCTGACTTCAAAGTGCTGGACATACCGAATTTCGATGTGGTTCTAGGTATGGATTGGCTCGAAACATTTTATGCTACTATTGACTGTCATCAAAGGAGGGTAGTATTCGAGATTCCAAAGCATCCGGTTTTCTATTTCAAAAGTGGAGACCGTACACTGGAGCCAAGTACTTACAAGGTGAAACCAAAGAAGGCAATGATTGCGGCAATGCAAGCGGAGGAAGGATCAAAGCCAGAAGTCGTTCGAGAGTTCGACGATGTGTTTCCTGACGATATATCAGGTTTGCCTCCCAATCGAGCTCTTGAATTCAGCATTGATTTAGTACCAGGAGCACAAACAGTAATCAAATCACCGTATCGACTAAGTCCGGAAGGTTTAAAGAAGGTCCGAACTCAGCTGGACGAATTATTGGTGAAAGGATGGATTCGTCCCAGCACTTCAAGTTAGGGATCTCCAGTTCTGCTCGTGAAGAAGAAGGAAGGTTCATACAGAATGTGTATTGATTATAGAGCCTTGAACGAAGTAACAATAAAGCACAAGTATCCACTCTCGTGCATCGACGATTTATTCGATCAGCTAAGTGGATCTTTTATTTTCTCCAAGTTAGATCTTCGTTCAGGTTATCATCAGGTGAAGGTCAAAGAATCTAATATCCACAAAATGGCATTTAGAACTCGCTATGGTCATTGCGAATTTCTTGTGATGCCATTTGGAGTGACCAACGCACCAGCAATATTCATGAACCTAATGAATCAAGTTTTCCGAGAATACTTAGCCAGGTTTATTGTCATCTTCATCGACGGCATCCTGGTATATTCTAAGAGTCGGAAAGAACATGCCAAGCACTTACGAATTGTCCTGGAAACTCTATGACAACATCAACTCTATGCCAAGTATAGCAAATGCGAGTTTTGTCTAGATCAAGTTGGTTTTCTTGGACATATTGTATTGGGCGAAGGAATCTCTATGGATCCAGCGAAAGTTTCAGCAGTAAACGAATGGCCGACACAAAAATTAGTGAAGGACATTCGAAGTTTCTTGGGTCAAGATGGATATTACTGAAGGTTCATTGAAGGATTTTCAAAGATAGCAACATCCCTGACCAAGCTAACACGCAAAGATGAAGAATTCATGTGTTCAGAAGCATGCGGACAAGCTTTCGTAGAACTCAAGTCAAGATTGACATCGGCGCCTATTCTCGTTATACCGGACTAATCTGGAGGTTTCGAAATGCATTGTGATGCATCCGGTAAGGGATTATGATGTGTTTTACATCAGCACGGTAAGGTTGTGGCTTATGCTTCAAGACAGCTGAAAATTCATGAGCGCGATTACCCAACGCATGATTTGGAGTTAGTGGCCGTAATCTTTGCTCTAAAGATTCGGCGCCATTATCTTCTTGGTGAACGAGTGAACATATACACAGATCACAAGAGTCTGAAATATGTGTTTACTCAGAAGGAGCTTAATATGCTGCAGAGAGGATGGTTAGAACTCATGACCGACTTTGACATCAACCTGCAATATCATCCAGGGAAGGTGAATGTGGTACCTGATGCCCTTAGTCGCTAACCATTAGCATTGAATCTCACCGCCTAGTGGAAGTTTCAACAGGATTTGCATCAGATAGAGATTGAAGTAGTCATGCCAGGTAACGCTTCAAACTTGATGAATTTACAAGTTCAATCAACAATTGTCAATCGGATCAAAGCAGCTCAAGCAAGTGACGCTAAGTTGCAAAAGATCAGAGAACAAGTGGAGAATGGACTTAGAACAGATTTCATCATCCATGAAGATGGATCTTTGAGGTACGGCAGCAGATTATGTGTACCAAAATGTTCTGTTCGGGAAGAGTTAATGAAAGAAGCTCACAACTCTCCCTACTCAGTACACCCTGGATGTACAAAGATGTATAAGGATCCGCGTCAAAATTACTGGTGGCATGGAATGAAGCGTGAAGTAGCCAGAAGCGTCGCTAAATGCTTGGTGTGTCAGCAAGTAAAGGCTGAACATTACGGGACTGCTGGATTACTTCAACCGTTACCAATCCCAGAATGGAAGTGGCAACACATCACAATGGATTTTGTGAATGCACTCCCTCGCAGCACAAAGGGTAACGATGCGATATGGGTTATTGTGGATCGACTCACAAAGTCGGCTCACTTCATCCTATTTCGAATTGGCTAATCAACTGAGACATTAGCAATGAAGTACATAGAGGTAAGAATCTAAGTAAGATTTAAACTCTTCAAATATGTACTATCTCTGATACCCATGAACTCATACAAGAAATCGTGAGACTTCATGGAGTACCGATCTGCATTGTCTCCGATCATGACACCGGGTTCCGATCATAATTTTGGCAAAGTCCGCAAGCGAGCTTGGGAACAAGTCTGAACTTCAGCATGGCTTATCATCCACAAACAGATGGTCAGTCTGAGCGAACTATTCAGATCTTGGAAGATATGCTCATAGCATGAATGTTAGACTTCGGAGGATCGTGGGAAGATCGCTTACATCTTGTGGAGTTTTCATACAACAACAACTACCAAGCAAGCATCGGAATGACAACTTTTGCAACACTTTATGGAAGGAAGTGTCGATCTCCATTAAGTTGGGACGACATCGGAGATAAAGAACTCCTTGGATCTGAGATGATTGTAGCAACCGTAGATGTGGTCCGCACTATCAAGGAAAGAATGCGCATAGCCCAAGATCGACAGAAACACTGGGCTGATGCGAAGCGACGTCATTTGGTGTTCCAGCCGGGAGAACATGTATTCTTGAAGATATCTCCCAATCGTGGAGTGATTCGTTTTGGAAGACGGGGTAAGCTAAGTCCAAGGTATATTGGATCGTTCGACATACTCGAACGAGTCGGTGAAGTGGCTTATTGCTTGGCACTTCCACCTTCATTAGAAGGAGTGCACAATGTATTCCACATATCCCAACTTAGAAGGTATGTGAGTGATCCCAGCCATATTCTCGATCATTCCGAGTTCACTGTACAGCCCGACTTATCTTGTGAGCAGCAACCTGTTGAGATTCTGGATAGAAAAGTGAAGTCACTTCGGAACAAGGAAGTCAATTTGGTTCAAGTGATGTGGAGAAGAGACACTCCAGGAGAATCGACATGGGAAAGAGAAGATGAGATGCGTGCAAAATATCCTCACTTATTTGTAAACTAGTCCTTAAAATAAATTGTAAATTTCGAGGATGAAATTTTTGTAAGAAGGGTAGACTGTAACAACTCCAATTTCTATGTACATAAAATTCATTTAAAGTTAATGTACAATTGGGGTATTTATAATTTTTGTGAGTACTATAAGTATTTGATTCAATTTTGAACAGCAAGAAGAGCTTGTAGCTCACTGGTAAGACCTTGCACTGCTGAACCAAAGCACCAGGGTTCAAATCCCCTCAGCCACATATTCCTTTTATTTTAAATTCTTTTAACCTTTTAGAAGCCCAAGAGTCTACACGTGCAACACACATAATAGGGTAAGTTATAGAATAAACAAACATAAACACGAGGAAAATTGAAGCGACAGGGACACGTGGAGAGAATCCCAAGCCCCACCATCGGATTCCGACAGGCGAGACCGTAGGTAATGCCGGCGCCGCCGGGGCCCCCGTACCCAATGCTCCCCAAACTTCGACCCCTGCACCCTTTCAGCTACCCCACTACTCCCAATTTTCTTGTTTACTCTGAATTAAACCAGAGAGCAATAAAATGCCCATTTAAGCTCATTTTAATGCATATTTTTAATGCATTTTCTTCACCCCTAAACCCTAATTTTCCATATAAATACCAACCCCAATTCACACCTCCTCGCTCATAATTCCCTGCCAAAACTCTCAAGAAAATTTCAAGTTCCTATAGTGTGCAAGTGGAGTTAACAAAGGGCGAAGCTCAGACGAACTTCCAGCGACGATCCAAGGAGTTTCCGACGACAAAACGATGCACCAGCACCTCCCACCTCTTCCTCTTTCTATCCTTTAGCCAAACAACCAGTAAGTCACATTCTTCTCTCTCATCTTGATCTCTAAAAAGTTCTATTTCTAAAACCCGACAGAAGCGGAGTTAATCCGACTTCCGATTCGGTTTTCCTTGAAAACTAAATTTTTTTCTTAATCAAGATAACTTCATATTCTCACATATTGTTAAGAAAAAATTAACAAGACTAGTAAATCAAGTTTCACCTCAAAATAACTATTGTGGTAACTTTTATCGCATTTTTACATTAAAATACCTTTATGTTTCAATTCGACATGCTTATGCCTTTTAACCGTATTACCTTAGAAAAACTCACGAGCTAATGACCTACCTCATCACAACACACATATCTATCATAGCACGATGAATTTTGGGACAATAGAATACGGAAAATACGACTTTGTAAATAAATACCTCTAACTTATAATAACCGTTTTCTTTAAAAGATGTATTAAAATATTTCCATGCAATTGAGCCTCTACAACCCATTTTGGGAACCCCGTTTGAGATGGTGCAGATTATCACACATCCTCGGGCTTAGTAGAGCGAGATGCAGACCTCCGCAAGGAACATTCGATCTCGATTAAATTTTTATACATTTTCTTTAGAAAAAATGAGATTTTTACAAGAAAATAAATAAATTTATTTTCATTAAATATATATATATATATATATATTATTACCAAAATACTTATTTTAAATATATATAATATTCTATGTTTCCAAAACTCAAGAAAAGAAATCAAATATTACATGAAACTACTATGATAATTCAAACAATATTCATATTACAAATAAATACCATATATTATGAAATTAGGTTTTATTCACTAGAAATGTCATATTTATAAAAGAAAAATCTATGAAAACTCTAAAAACGATAATTAAATACTTGAGATATATTTTGAAAGTATAACAAATCTATTTTACATAAAACCCCTCAAGTTATACTAAATTACAATAAGAACCCTAGTAAACATAGGTTTAAGCGGGACCAGTCTCTTGAGCCTCAGAGAGCCGGAGATATGGGTGCTTGCCTATTTAAGGTAGACAACTTAACAAACGGTGTTATCAACACGGTAATTATCTTTGAAAAAGACACAAATCCTGTCGTCCATGTGCATCAGTTACCGATAGCACCAAAACATAATTCAGAACTTCAATTTCTTTTCTAATTGTCTGACTCAAACCGAGTCTCAATATAATCAATCTGATTTGAATATGATTCAAGTATCAAACTATAATACAACATGGATCTATGAATCCGTCTTTTAAATCTAATCAATCTATATTGACTGAACCGAGCCATGGATATATTCCATTTACATGATCATCAATTATATCCGTTTCATTACTGATATCACGGTTTCGGTAAGTTATCCATCTATATTCAATAAACAATACAAACAATACATCAAAATAATCAAGACATCGCGGGGTTTATAAGGGGTAGATTGGTACGGAAGGTGTTAGAAGTGGCACGAGACTACAACCACAATACACCCAACATGAATCTCCATTGCCGTTGTACCGTGGCTGAACGGTTCCTTATATTCCGTATACCGTAGTCTCTTGTATAGAGAGACTCTTCTCGTATACACTGGTCTCTTCTGTACCAAGTTACAAACAACAGCGTTAACAATAGAATACAACTTTAAAAGTTGCACACTTTCTCTGTTTATTCTATTTCTCCCTCATCTTTGGGACTTACCAAGCGATTGTTTGCTGACGGCATTCCTTTTCTTTCTTCTTTGGAATGTTGTCAGGTGGATCGGACCTTCAGGAGATCGACCCCACCAGCGAGGACTTGGACCAGCTAGCTTTTGACCCAGAGCTTTAGATTCCTTGTACATATTTACATTCTGTATTTTTTATTTCTGTTATGCCACTGTTTAGGCATTACTTTCCATCCCATGTATTTACTTTTCAGATGTATTGTAAAAAGAATGTTAATAAATAAAGTTGCTGTTCAATTATATCTATTGTCACTGTCTCTTGTGCATTTTACTTATATTGCTTAGATACGCTTAGCGTGTTTACTTCAGAGTAAATACGTAGCGGCATCGTCGCGTCCTCTGCCTGGATACTGGGAAGCGGGGCGTGACAATCGTTGCCCATTATATATGTATATATTGATATTGTGTCGCTCTGACGACCTGAGTTTGCATGCTTAGATGAAGAAGTGGACCTGACTAAATTCGAGAAGATTGCGGAGATCCGGACCAGCGAACCATAGGTATCATTCCTCTGATATCACCGATTAGTTGCCTTTTTCGTTTGTATCCGTTGCGCTCGGTTTCGTTACATCTGATAGTTTTAGTGACTGTATTTCTCTTTATCCGTGTTGTATTTTACTGATTACCATGTAATACTAGAAATCGAAGTGTGACTATATTAGATTTTTCCTTGACCGTAGGAGCATGGCTGGCCTTGTCACCCGTCGTGTTCCGTATTTTAGGAAGCGGAGCGTGACATGGTTTTGTTGGTATCAGAGCACCAGGTTTAGATTGAGATTACAGTTTCCGACTAGGCTTTGACAAGTTAAGTCGCCAGGTCGGTCTAGGCTATAGCTTGTTATTGTTGGCTTGGATTCCTTTAGTGTGTCCTGCTATATATTTTGATCTTATCCGGTAGAGTTTTTGGGTGACTTAGTAGAGTTATGTGGTTTTAATTATGAACCGTAGCATAGTTACAAGGCATCACATATTCTTGCTTCATTCAGAATATGTTTCTCAGCTTGAGTGACTTGGAGTTCTATATTTGATTTCCGCTCGATTGAGTTTCACCTCACCACATATTCTTGCTTCGTTTATCAATTCTATATTTTATTCTGATTCTTATATCTTATACCGTCGTCCAAAAATTTATAGTTTCAGAATCATGGCTTCTCACGACTCTTCTTCCACCTCCGCTTCCCAGGATCACACTGTCGAGATTTTAGGTGTACTGCAAGGCATGAGGGAAGCCCATGAGAGGACGAACGATATTTTAGCTCAGGGGTTAAGGAGATAACTAGTTCGAGCACTAGGTGGAGCCCTCGATCGTGAGGGAATCTCTGTCAGTAAAAGAGGAGGTGTACAGATGAAGCGCCCATTTGTTTCTCAGCAGAAGAAGCAACGAAGAACCCAAGTCTGTGGTTATTGCAAGAGGCCGGGGCACTTTCAGAGGAACTGTTGCCAGGCTAAAGGACAATGTTTGATTCGGGGATCCGGTGAACATCGTGTTCCACTCCCCGCTTCCCAGAGTGCGCAAACTACGGCACGTGATAGAGTCAACTATGCTACCTATGGATAGGAATCATCCCTCCACAGTCACATTACAGCTGTCTATAAGATATCAAGAACAGTAAAATATAAAAACTATCTAGTACATGTCTATTTGCCACAATAAAAAGAGTAAAGAAAATGTATAAGCGGAAACGAATCAAGATCAAATAAACAACATCTGAAATACATCCCAATATGGGCTCACATCAAGAAATAAAACCGTGAAAACTAAACTAAACATCTCTAAAGAACACATGTTCAATTTCTCACTGCTCGGATTAATTGTTAAAGTACTCATGTTCAGCTTGCGATAAAGATAGAGGAACTGGGCCATGCAAAACCCAGACGTCAGTACGTCATAATATCAAAATAATAGTAATAACAAGGATAAGATGCTATGATTAAATATGAGTGTAAATAAATAACACAGGTGTAAAACAATGTGATATAGATATGTGATGTGTAACCTAAAACCGTGCTTCTAGGTTATCTATTCTAAAAGTCTTTGAAATCAATTAATATAATTCTCATCATAACCCAACAGTCGATGCCCCGTTCATTCCCTACGGGACCTGGGTAACAAGATTTATTCCGTAACGTCCGGAAAAATGACAAACATGTAATTATTCCGTAACGCCCGGAAAAACGGCAAACATGTAATTATTCCGTAACGCCTGGAAAACGGCAAACAAGATTATTCCGTAATGCCCAGAAAAACTGTAAACAGGATTATTCCGTAACGCCCGGAAAAATGGCAAACATGTTATAATAGCATTTTGAGTTACGTTTCGGTTATATTCTTGATTTTCCCTTTACCCCTAGGTTTGTGTTCAACTTAGGTATTGCTAATAAAGATTTAATGCCAACACAGGATCAAGCAGGTACAAGTTTTGTCTATGCAGACAACAAGTTACGTCCATCATAATAACAAGCCAGGATTGTTGGCATTAGTAACTAGATCCAAGTAATGAGTCAAGTAGTGTATCGTGAACATGTCATGTGATGCATATGTATCCGATATATACCCAAATATGAAACTGTAATGAATATTTGAACATGGTAAGCACGACGGATATCAGGATCCATATGTATCTATCTGTAATAACTTCTTACACGTCCATGACTACGTATGATGCAAACTAGATGGCATGTTATACTAATATAATGGTATAATGATAGCAGGATGTTCAGGCATGCAATTAGATATGTTATTGTCAGTACGGATACGAACGGATATCGAAAAACGGTAAATCTAAAACATTTGATGCATATTTAAAACACATGTATTATTTTTATTCATATGGATATAAATATATTAACATAGCATGTTGTAAGATAAACTTGCCTGATCGGATCTCACGATGAGATACGTACGTCACGTTCGATGTCGGATAAACGTCGCGATGCAACCACGCGCGTGCAGGACTGAACCTGGCTAATCAAAGACGCGACTATACTGGACGACGACGATGACTGGGTCGTCCGGATCATTGGCGACGTGCGCGACTCCAGCGAAGCGGCCGAAAAACTAAGAAATCAAGAAAAGAGAGAAGAAAGAAAGAAGTGGAGGAATGGGGTTGGCTTGGATGTGGGTTCAGAGGACAGAGGAGACGACGACAATGGCTGCCGTCGACGATGGAGTTTAACGGCGAGGGGCAGTGGGTTTCTTGGGTTCTGTCGGGGTCTGTCAAAACGTCAGGGTCGATGGTGGTGGTGGTTTATGGTGTCTGGGAGAGGAGAGAGATGAGGAAGTGATGGTGGTTGGCGATGGCGAGGTGAAGGTGATCGGCGGGGAGGGTTTCTAGGCTGCTCGGGGTCATGGATTTGGTGTAGGGTTCTTAGGTTCGTCGGGTGTAACGACTCTGAATTTACTGTACAAAATTTTTTCAGTTTAATGTACAGAAAGGAGTTTACAATCCTGAGTACAAGTTATAAGTAAATTTTGTTTAAGAACAGCAAGAAACAACTTGTAGCTTATTGTTAAAGCCTTGCACTGCTGTGACGTAACCTCTGTGTTCGAATCCCATCAGACGCATTATAAACCGGAAAAGGCAGCAATTCCAGAGACCGTTGACCGAGCGGAGGCATCGGAGGAAGCAGCACTAATGGAGGATTCCGCAGTCGAGGGATCCGTGTTGCAGGGGGTTTGTTTTCTTTTTCTTTTTGCTTCATTACTTTATATAGGCTCGCGATTCAAGTTTGATCGTTATGGACTGGTACCGAGATCGAGTCCTAAGCAAGCCGACCTCATTTTCACAGTCACAATCAAAATGGCAACATTTTGGAAGCCCAAAAGTTTATATGTGCAATGCATATAAAAATGAAAAGTTTGAAAAAATAAACATGTGCAAAAAAGAATTAAAACTGAGTTGAACACGTGGCATCAATCCACCGGCCCCCATCACCAAAACGACTGGCGGAAACTCCCCTAGGCCGGCACCGAAGAGTGAACTATGGGTAAAAAGCCCCGGGCTTTGCACACATGACCCTTCCTCTACGCCTAACTCCCCTGCACTGTTTGATTGCTATGCAATCAAACATAGACATCTCAATTCCCCATTTATCATCATTTCAATGCATTTTAATTCACTCTTTTAATTCTAAAACCCTAATTCCATACTATAAATACTACCCCATTCCATAACCCTTCATCATTCTGAAAATTATATCCAAAATTCTCAAATTTTCTAAGTACAAGAGGAGCAGAAGAGGAGTCAGCAAGCGAGCAATTTCTGGCGAGGATCGAAGCAAATTCTGGCGATTCCGCGAGCCACGAAGACGACAATCTCTTTTCCTACCTCTTCTTAATATAATCAACTTGTAACTCCCTCTCAATCCCTTTTCTTCTTCTTGAAATATCTCTTTTCGAAATATATGTCGGAAGTGGAGTTAAAACCGGCATCTTCTTCTAAAACTCTATAATTCCACTTTTTCTTACATATTCTTCATTCTTATTCCTACACCATACTTGTTAACATAAAACCAATACTTAAAAACAACTTTTAATCAAAAATATCATGCAAAATAACTTTAAATTAACATTTACATTAAAATACCTTAAAGTTTGTATATATCATTTTTATTTGTTTTGCTTAAACATACCTTTAGGAAAATTCACGAGGTAACGACCTACCTCTCACATACATACATAGTTCTATAGCACAATACTCTTTGAACGTATTTTTGTGACGAATACAATATTACATTAAAATACAATTTACTACAAAAACCGGGTTTCTTTCGAATTGTATTTTAAAACCTTTTGCGATTATACCTCTACAATCCTTTTTTAGGGGTTCCACTATTGGATGGTGCGGATTATCGCACATCCTTGGGCTAGTGGAGCGAGATGCAGACCTCCTCACGGAGCATTCGATCTCGAAAGGTTTTAAATACGGCTTTTAAGAAAAACACATTTTCTAATTTAATAAAAAAAATTTAATTATATAAATATTACAAATCCATATATTTTCAAAATATGACAAACTTACATTTTTTTTAAAAGATGAAAGTTCACAGGTTTCACCAAAATACCATCATGATACCAATACAATGCAAGTTTTACAATAAAATATAATGAACTATTCAAGCTAAGTATTATCACTAAAATATCTCAAACCCTTAAAATTCACATCCATGAAAATCCTAAATAATATAAATAACTTCTCGAGGTTTATTTTGAAATTATATAAAAATAATTTTTATAAAACCCCCACGAGTTATATAAATCAATACTTAAGGACTTTAGTAAATATAGGTTTAAGCGGGATCAATTCTTTTAAACCCCACGGAGCCGGAGAAAGTGAGTGCTTTCCTATTTAAACTATAAAAACTTAACGGTGATATTCAGAACATGAAACTGAATATCAAACCTGAACATGAACCTGAAAATCAAACCTAAACAGATGACTTGACTTGACCGAACCATGGCTATAACTTGACTACTTGATTACTTGACCGCATCATGAACCTAACTACTTGAACAACCTGTATCCATAGTTTCGGCAAGCCTTGTAACTATAATCTATACAATACATTACGCGGAGTTAACGGGGTAGATTGATACAGAATGATTAACGTGGCACGAGATGTCACTAAAAGACACCTACATAGACTCTCGTGCCATTGTCCCGTGGGTTTTGACGGGGACTTGCATTACATGTTACCATAATACACGGGGTAAGATGGACTCCTATCGTATACACAGATACTTTCTGTACCAAGCTACAAATATCTACGTTAGAATAACAATTTTATACTTGTATAACTTGCTAGTTCCATTTCACATTACTTGTTCTATTCCATTCTTTTTTTTGGGACTTACCGAGCGCTAGTTCGCTGATGACATTCCTGTCTATTTCTTTCTTTTGAATGTTCGTCAAGAGATTCAGACTCTCAGGATATCGAGCCCCGCCAGGAGGACTTGGACCAGTTCATCGAGCAGCAGGACTTCTAGTTCATCTTGTACTTATTTCAGTTTGTCTGCCACTGTTTAGAAATTTCTTTATATCATTGTACTTCCCTTTTCAAAACAGTTGTATGTAAAAATGAATGTTATTAAAAGTTTCTATTCATTTTATATCTCTCGTTATTCTTGTGCATTATATATATATATATATTGCTTAAATTACGCTTAATGTATTTATTTCTTAGTAAATACGTTGGGCCTGCCACATCACCGTTTTCGTACACTGGGAAGCAGGACGTGACAGGTTTTGTTGGCGGTCCATGCAGGTCAGTTCTGCATGAAGTCTTAAGAAATATATCACAAGAATTATATGAATCAGCATCTATGCATTCATTACATTTCAAATTCCTTGAATCTATCCTAACCCTTCCTTTTCTATCAAGGTCATATATTCACCGAACAAAACGAGTACCAACGTCAATGGAAACACCCCACCACCTCCTCTACCACCACCATCTACCGTTGCAGCTCCCATCAACGAGCAAACGAAACTGCTTGTGGCAATCAAGAGCATCTTGGAAGGTCAGCAACATCGGACTGCTATCCTCATGCACCGCCCAGAAACTGAAGCACTCGAAGTTAAGCAATTCCAGGAACTGCACCAGAAACATTTCTCCGGAAAAGAGAGCCCACTGGAGGAAGAAGAATGAGCTCAATCGATAGAAGATGATCTGGCAGCAGCACAAGTGCCAAAGATTACTTGGGTGAGAGTTACGAAGATGCAACTAACAGACAACGCCAGAGTCTGGTGAAAGGCTGAAGAAAGCCAACTTGCCCAACCGATTGAATGAAAGACGTTTCGCTATATGTTCGACGCGAAGTACTTCTCTGAAACTGCCCATTTCGACATGGAACAACAGTTCATCCACTTACAACAAGACTCGAGGTGGAGCAAGTCTGTGGATGAATACGATGCTGGGTTTACCATGCTTATCAGGTAAGATAATGTCTCAATATTTAATTTCCTGATATCACTCATTACACTGCTAACACAAGACCACAACAGGTTCGCGGCACACCTTATTCCGACTGCTGAGATCCGGGCATGAAGATTTTGTTCATATCATATTTTTGCATTTTTATACCACTCATTCTTAATCACATTGCATATAAATAGATACTTTTGATCCATGTCTGTTAAATACTTGCAGATTACAGGCTCTCAGCTCTTTACAGTGAAATTCATGAAAAGCCACAACAAATGTGGGACTACGACCAACAAACAGAGAAATACGGGTTTCCGCACACTATCCGTATAATGCCGCCTACCAGTTCAAGGAACAATGGAAAATCATTGAGTATTTCAATGCACAAAGCACAAGGGCAGCACAAGATCCAAGACTTCAAATGCGGAGCTCAAGGCAAAAGTCCACTGTTGAATATCTGGAAGAGAACTGAAGAGCTTTTGAGAAACCAAGTGTTCTAAACAGAAGATAAAAACAACAGAAAGAATCCCTAAAAAATTGATCACACAAGACCATCAAATGGCCGCGGAACCGCGGCCAAACAGGCACATCTGCCGCGGTTTCGCGGCCGTGCTCTGCACGTGTCGGTGGGGTGTCGGTGCTTTGACTCGGTTTTTGGGGTTGTTTTGTAATTTCATGTATGGATCAGAATGTAAACCTAGGGTTTTTCCTATTTATAAATAGGAGAGCTCAAGTGCCTCTTTCAAAGTGCCTATTTTGAGGCATGCCTCTCTTTAGTTTTTAGTCCTCTTTTTAATTCTTAGATCTAATTCCAATTGTAATGCATTGTTGAGAGGTCATCAATAAAGTAAGTTTTAATTTTTATCTCGCATTCTTTTTATCTGAATTTTAATTCCTGCAATCTTTTATCTGTTCTTTTATTATCTGCAATTTAGTTCATCTATTAAAATTTTAAAAAATGAATTTTATTGTTATCTTCCTAATGAGTGAGTAATTCCTCACTTTTTAGGGATAGGAGAGGGAAGGTTTGAGAGAAGGAAATCTCTCTCACTCCTTTCTTTGCCCAAATAATTTTAATTAAAGGACTCTCTTTAAATCAACCAAAATCCGCTCACTACGGCACCCTATCCTATATGATAGTGGTGATTCCCTAGTTAGACCAGTTGTGGTGGAATTAACTGGAGGTTAGGGCTAAGAGACAAGAACGGACGGACAAGGACAAAAAGGAAGAAACTAAGTTTCTTCCTAGTCGTGCTAATCCTCGTTGTTGACTATTACCCTAACACCTATATTCTTAACTAGGGCATTGAAAGAAGTAAGAAGAATCCCTATTTCGAACTAATCTAATCCTAACCCTAGCAAGCCTTTATATCAATTTATTCTCATTCTTAGATTTTAAAACAAAACCTACCAAAGTTAGGACTTAACTCATTAGAACTTAAAGAAAAGGACACCATTTCCCTGTAGATCGACTCGTACTCAACCGGCTAGTTACCAAGCGACACCGTCTTGATTGTGGTATTCTTAAATTTAAAACGCATACAAATTTTCACTATCAATTAGATTTCAGCAAGGGTTAGACCCGGAAATCCAAGCTGCACTCGCTACAGGGGATTTCCCAACCCATGATCTTTCTATGAAGGTTGCTCGACGCTATGAGACAATAGTGAAGAAGAAGGGCAGACCTCAGATTGCCTGTGTGAAACGCCCTGCTATTCAGATGACAGGAGGAGACTCTTCTAGGCCAATGTTTGCACCCAGGAGACCGGGAGGAACATTTAACCGGCCAAGTCCAGACTTTTGATTCTATTGCGAGAGGAATGGACAACTGGTGAAGGACTGCAGGCGTGCAAATGGCATGTGCTTAGTTTGTGGCGCATCCACTCACGCCATAGGAGCATGTTCTTATAGACTCAACCCAGCTCCAGCATCCAGACCAACTATCACATTTCCGCAGCGGCCAGTTATTCAGGCTCCTACACCTCGTCTTTCTCTACCTGCTTCACCTCCACGTGGACCTCCTGCACAGCCTCTTCGTCAATTCCATCAAGCACAGAGGAACATGCCTCAAGGGCAAAGGAATATTCCCCAAGGACAGAGGAATGTGCCTCGCAAGGAGGAATGTACTCGGGCGTCAGGCTTTCACAATGATTGTTGAGGAAGCTGAAGCCACTGGCCAAATTATCACTGGTAATTTCTAACCCTTTCACATCTTTTCAATCTTTGTATATCACTACATTCTTTCCTGTATCTAAACCACGCCTCATGCAACTTAGGTAGTATACTAGTAGCCACCCATTCTACACTCTCATTTTTTGGCGCTGGAGTATCACACTACTTCATGTCCCAACGATTTGTGAGAACACATGCGATTCCCGTGAAGCCACTCATTTCAAACTGGAATATCAGCTCCAGGAATGAAGTATTGAAGGCAACTTTAGGATTTGATCAGTGTCCAGTTGTAGTTTGCGGATGAGAATTCTACGTGAATTTCAAAGTACTGGACATCCCAAACTTCGATGTTGTGTTGGGAATGGACTGGCTGAGAGTTTTCTATGCTACGATTGACTGCCGTCATTGGAGGGTAGTATTTGAGATACCAGATCATCCGGGCTTTTACTTCAAGAGTGAAGACAGAACGTTGGAGCCAGGAATCTTCCGTGCTAAACCAAAGAAGGCAGTGATTGCAACATTACAGACGGAAGAATCAAAGCCAGGGCTAGTTCAAGAGTTCGAGGATGTATTATTCCCTGAAGACATCTCAGGTTTGCCTCCCGATGGAGCTCTTGAATTCAGCATTGATTTGCTACCTGGTGCGCAACCAGTGATCAAAGCTCCGTACCGGTTAAGTCCAGAAGGATTGAAGGAGATCCGTATTCAGTTGGACGAATTTCTGAAGAAAGGTTGGATTCATCCCAGTACTTCAAGTTGGGAATCTCCAGTTTTGCTTGTGAAGAAGGAAGAAGGTTCATACTGGATGTGTGTAGACTACCGAGCTCTCAACGAAGTGACGATAAAGAAAAAGTATCCACTATCTCGTATCGATGATCTTTCGATTAGCTAAGTGGGTCTTGTGTATTTTCGAAGCTAGATCTGCGTTCGAGTTATTATCAGGTGAAGGTCAAAGAGTCTGATTGTCACGCCTCGCTTTCCGATGTACGGTAAGGAGACGTGACACGGCCTGCGACGTATTTACTCAGAAGTAAACACGCTAAGCGTAAATAAGCAATATAATGTAAAAGTACACAAGAAAGACAACAGATGTAAATGAACATCAACTTTTTATTTATTAAACATTCTTTACAATACAATACTGAAAAGTAAATACAATGAGGAAAGCAATGCCTAAACAATGGCATGAACTGAAAGTAAAGGTATATACAAGTGACTAAAGCTCTGAGTCTTCTGCGAACTGCTCCAAATCTTCTAAGCTGGGCTCGATCTCCAGAGAGTCAGATCCCCCTGACAACATTCCAAAGAAAGAAGAGAAAAGGAATGTCGTCAGCAAACAATCGCTCGGTAAGTCCCAAAGAGAAATAGGAATAAAATAGGCAGATTAAGAGAGAATATAACTGGTATAATGTGTGATTATTATGTTAACGCAGTTGTTTGTAGTTTGGTGCAGAATATGCCAGTGTATATGAGAAGAGTCCAACTTACCCCGTGGACCAAGATATATGGATCACAAGCCCCGTCAAAACCCACGGGACAATGGCAACGGATATTCAGATTACGTGTATTAAAGTGACCGTCCCATGCCACTTTTAACACATTTTGTACCAATCTACCCCTTTAAAAACCACGTAATGTTTATTGTAATGATTGTATTGTTTTGTTTTATAGATGTAAGACTAGCCAAAACCATGATATTAATTGTTCATGTAAATGGAAAGGATATAAACGGATAGTCATGTAAACAATGTTAATGTATATACATAGTTCGGTCAAATCAATTCATGTTGATATAGATTGAATTCTGGTATAAATGGATTCATGTTAAATTGGAGTTATATTTGAATTGTATTCAAGGATGTATTGATTTCATATTAGACTAAGACTCAGATTGAGTCAAATACTTAAACAGAATTGAAGTTCTGAATTAGTTTTGGAGTTATTGGTAACTGCTACACATGGATGGAAGGATTTGTGTCTTTTTCCAAGATAATTACCGTATTGATAACCCTGTTTTTAGCCGTCTACCTTAAATAGGCAAGCACCCACTTTCTCCGGCTCCCTGAGACTCAAGAGAATTGGTCCCGCTTAAACCTATATTTACTAGGGTCCTTATTGTAAATTAATATAACTTGAGGGGGGTTTATGAAAAATAGTTTTGATATATTTTCAAATAAACCTCAAGTATTTATTTATCGTCTTTAGGGTTTTCATAGATGTAATTTTTAGAAGATCAGATAATCTAGTGGATATAAATCTAAATTGAATAATATATGGTATTTTTATGTAAATTGACTTGTATTGATTTCTTGATGGTATTTTTATGAAGCTTGTGATTCTTTTGTTTAGAAAAACATGGAATTTATTATATATATTTAAAATAGTTATTTTGATAATATTATATATAATTATTAGAAAATAAATTTATTTATTAAATAGAAAATCACATTATTATTAAAAATTGTAATAAAAATTCCATCGAGATCGGATGCTCCGTGAGGAGGTCTGCATCTCGCTCTATTAGTCCCGAGGATGTGTGATAACTTGCACATCCCGATCGGGTTTCCCAAAATGGGCTGTAGAGGCTTAATTGCAAGGAATTTAATTAAAACAATTTAAAGAATACGGTTTTTGATAGATTAAGGTATTTAATTGTAAAATTCGTCTTAGCCACAAAATATTGTTTTCAAGCCAATGTGCTATGTCAAGATGAGTGTTATGATGAAGTAGGTCATTATTTCGTGAGTTTTCTAAAGGTAATATGAACAATATGATGAAATAATGTCATGGGTAAACTTTGTGGTATTTTAACGAAAAAGTGTAATATAAGTTGCATAGCATGGTATTTTGAATTGAAACTTGTTCTAAATTTTGTTTTATGGTTGCTAAACCTGATATAAGAAATGGTTGATTTGTTGTTAAGAAAAGTTGGATTTTTAATGAAATTAGAATCGGAAGTCGGAATAACTCCGCTTCCGACGAGTTTTAATAAAAGATCGTTTTAAAATAGAAAGAGAGCAGAGGAGAGGGAACTTACTGGTTGAGAAGAGATGGAGAAAGATTTTGAAGGCATTGTGGAGTCGTGGTATCGCCGGATTTGTCCCGAATCATCGTCAGAACTTGACCTTGGGCTAACTCGACTTGTACAACATTCTGGAATTAGAAAATTTTGAGAGTTTCGATAATAAATTTTAGAATGGAGAGGGCTAGGGTGTAGGATGGTATTTATAGGATAGAATTAGGGTTTAGGGTATTAAAAATGAGAATTAAAATGCATTAAAATTTGGTTTTAAAGCTCATTTTAATTCTCTGTTAATGTGCAGGAAAATCAAACAGAACTAGGGTAGTGGGGGGAGGCCATGGGGCGTTAGAGCAAAAATTGAAGGCATTAGGAACGAGTTCAACCGGCGGCCCCGGCCCCTAAGCAATCCTTGCTGGCCATCTTGGTGAGATAGGGTATGGGATTGCTGCCATGTGTTCTCAAATGTTCATATGTTATTTTCCACATGTTTGTTTTTAGTGACTTTTCATTTTTACGTGTAAAATTTTGGGCTTCAAAAAAATTTAAAAGAAAAATCAATAAAAATAATATATGGCTGGGGGGATTTGAACACAGGAGCTACATCACAATAGTGCAAGGCTTTACCAGTGAGCTACAAGTTGTTTCTTGCTGTTTTTAAACAAATTAAATACTTATAGCATTCACAGGGTTGCAAATACTTCATTTAGCACTTTAACTTTAAACAAATTTTTGTGCATTATAAACAGAGTCGTTACACCGATATTCCGAAGACGGCGTTCAGGAATCGCCATGGTTATTATGAGTATCTCGTAATACCATTTGGAGTGACCAGTTCACCTGCTATTTTTATGAATCTGATGAACCAAGTTTTCTGAGAGTACTTAGACAAGTTCGTTGTCATCTTCATCGACGACATCCTGGTGTATTCAAACAATCGGAAAGAACACGCCGAGCATTTGCAGATTGTCCTGGAGACAATGCGACAACATCAACTCCATGCCAAGTACAGCAAGTGTCAATTTTGGCTAGATCAAGTTAGATTTTTCGGACATATCGTTTCAGGCAAAGGAATCTTAGTAGATCTAGCTAAGGTGTCAGCTGTCAGCGAATGGCCGACACAAAAGACGGTGAAAGATATACGAAATTTCTTGGGATTGGCAGGATACTACCGAAGATTCATCGAAGGCTTTTCGATGATTGCAGCACCCCTGACCAAGCTCACACGTAAAGATGAAACATTCGTATGATCAGAAGCATGTGAAAACGCTTTTGTAGAACTCAAATCAAGATTAACTTCTACTCCTATTCTCATAATACCGGATCAATCTGGAGGATTTGTTGTGCATTGCAATGCGTCCGGTAAGGGATTAGAGTGTGTTCTACACCAGTATGGAAATGTTGTAGATTTTGCATCAAGACAGCTGAAAGTCCATGAGTGCAACTATCCAACACATGATCTCGAGCTAGCAGCCGTTATCTTTACACTTAAGATTTGGCGCCACTATATTCTGGGAGAACGAGTTGATATATACACCGACCACAAGAGTCTGAAGTATATATTTACTCAGAAGGAATTGAACATGCGGCAGAGAAGATGGCTAGAACTCATGGCGGACTTCGACATTAACCTACAGTATCATCCAGGGAAGGTGAATATAGTCCCTGATGTACTTGGCCGCTAGCCATTAGCAATGAATCCCACTGTTTAGTGGAAGCTACAGTAAGAATTGCACAGATTGGCGATCAAAGTAGTTATGCCAAGTAACGCTTCATATTTGATAAACTTACAAGTCCAGTCTATAATTGTCAATCAGATCAAGGCAGCTCAAGCAAGTGATACCAAGCTACAAAAGATCCGAGAACAAGTAGAAAGTAAACTTAGAAATGACTTCATCATCCACGAAGACGGATCCTTGAGATATGGAAGTAGATTATATGTACCAAACGGTCCAGTTCGAGAAGAGTTGATGAAAAAAGCTCACGGCTCTTCTTACTCGATACACCCTGGTGGTACCAAAATGTATGAAGATCTACGACAACACTACTGGTGGCATGGAATGAAATGCGAAGTAGCCAGAAGCGTAGCCAAGTGTTTGGTGTGTCAGCAAGTGAAGGCTGAATATCACAGAGCTGTTGATCTACTTCAACCGTTATCAATCCCAGAATGGAAATGGCAGCACATTACCATGAACTTCGTGACTGCCCTTCCTCGCAGCACGAAGGGTAACGACGTAGCATGGGTTATTGTGGATCGACTTACCAAGTCGTCTCACTTTATTCCCTTTCGAGTTGGCCAATCAACTGAGACGCTAGCAAAGAAGTTATGGAGGTAAGCATGAATCTAAAGTAATATTAAACCTTTAAAGTGTACTATATTGATATTCATGAACACATGCAGGAGATTGTGAGATTACATGGAGTATCAGTTTGCATCGTCTCCGATCGAGATACCAGATTCTGATCGCAGTTTTGGTAGAGTCTGCAAACTAGCCTGGGAACAAGTCTGAACTTCAGCACGGCTTACCATCCATAAATGGACGGACAGTCTGAGCGAACAATTTAGATTCTAAAAGACATGCTAAGAGCTTGTATGTTAGACTTTGGAGGTTCGTGGGAAGATCACCTATACCTTTTGGTGTTTTCATACAACAACAACTATCAGGCAAGCATTGGAATGGAACCATTCGCAACACTCTACGGAAGGAAATGTCGTTCACCATTAAGTTGGGACGACATCAGAGATCATGAACGCCTTAGATCAGAGATGATCGCGCAAACTATGGATGTAGTTCGCACGATCAGGGAAAGAATGCGCATAGCCTAAGATCGACAGAAACATTGGGCAGATGCAAAGCGCCGACACCTGGAGTTCCAACCTGGAGACCATGTTTTTCTAAAGATATCTCCTAACCGAGGAGTGATCCGCTATGGTAAAAGGGGTAAGTTAAGTCTAAGATGTAAGTCCACGTTGCGACCCCCGGTTCTTACGGGGAGGCGGAAACGGTATAAAATCAAAGTTTTAACGCAAGAGGCAACATGGACTAAGCTAGGTCGGGATCGTTACCTAAACTAAAACTAGCAAACTTAGCTAAAGGGAGTTAGCTACTCGGATGAAGATGGTTATACCTAGACTTGAACTCCTTCGTCTTCAAACTTTGTAGAGGTTGATGGTTCTACTTTGTCGCCTTCTTCCGTCGAAGATGGATCCACCTCGAAGGCTCGACCTTTGGGCTCTTTCTCGTACTTGGAGTGAACTAGAATCGCCGGCTTGCTAGACCCTTGATCCTAGAGTGAGTAGAGAGTGTCTAAGGGTTGCTTTTGTTTTTCAAGAGAAGGATTCTCAACTCATGAGAAGGTTTCTCTTGACTAGAGGAAGAAGAAGATGAAGTGAAGAGAGAGAGTGAATATGATAGAATGAGCTATCATTTCCTTTCTTGCAACCATAATGCAAAAAGAAAATGAATTATCAAAATAATAATAATCAAAATGAAAAGGTTGATGGAAAGTTTTAGAATGACTAATATCATTACAAGCATTAAATGAAAATGCAAGAATCAAGAGCATCTTTCTCTTGTAATGATAATGGTCAAATGTTCAACCATGGTCAACAAGTCAACCATGGTCAACAAGTCAACAAAAACTAACCATGACACAATTTCATTTTATTATATATTATTAAATGATATAATACAAATCCATTAGGGTTTGGAAAAATACAACTGTCAACTGTGCATACGCACCCGTTCCGAAACCCTAATGAAAAATCATCTTCCTCCTCCTCAAAAAGAACTGTGCATACACACCTGCATTCTTGTTCCGAGGAACATGAATACTGAGAGATAAAAGCAACCCCAAATACTATACCAGTATCCGGCTCAAACCAGAGCCCGCTGGTAAAATCTGTCCGGACTCCAAACGTGCACAAGTGCGCGGATGAGAACGAACCCTGTCGCAAAACCATGCGACCTCTACTCTGTTTTGCCCAGAGGCGAATACCCTCTGTGTGGGACTCTAAAGACTCGACACTACGCTGGCAGTGGGTTTAACCACAGACCGCAAGCGGCACTAGCTGTGCGTAACGGTCCCCAGGTAGATGTCGACAAGAAGGCTGACGAGGTGAAACCCCATCTGTACTCCTACTGAGTCTGAATGTGACAGTCTCCGTACAGTCCGGTCTGTTCGTCTGATACATCGCATGGCGGGCCTAGGGGGCGGTAAACGTCAGTCCCCCAATAGCGGTACAAGTCGTGCCGGAGCGAAGCCCAAAACACCCTGAGATAACACTGGAAACCTACCAGTATATCTCGTTTGCCCTGGCCAGGGACTACTCGTGTAATGGCTCTCCTAGACACAGCGCGATGTCAACCCCCAATACCGGGAGAGACGAATCCTGTCTAACCGTCACTGCCTCCAAGTGCTTCGGGACTGCACCCAACCACCACCTGTTTGCACGACTCCTTTGAGCCGTGGTAGGGTAGTGATCAAAGTGCAGTGGGAACACACTTGAGGCGAAGTGCCAGTGTCAAGTCAGCGGACTAAGCTGTACTCATGTCACCTGGGAACTGATGACTGACGATAGGTATAATACCAACCTGTCAGTTCCCGACGAGTCCTGTCCAGTGTACTCGTAACCCAACGAGCACCCGTATACTATCTCCAGTACGACGTACTGATGGCTGTGGGACAGACCATCTCCCACACTGGGATGAGAAGCGCATACGCTAGTCTACTCCGGAGTATCGATGCCCTGTCTCGATAGTCCTGCGACTAGGGACCTGTATAAGGATGTGCTTATAGATTACCCAGCCCCCACTAGTGTGACTGCCATCACAACGCTGGTAATCAAGCAAAGATCCTAAGGGCTCCACTAATGCGTATAAGTGATATACTGAAATAAACACAAGTACACATTGAAGTAGAAACAAACCAAGTAGCATACTACTATTTTGAGCAAGATTGTATATACAAGGTGAATATCCCAAGCATCCATTAAGTAATATACAAACTAGTATGATACAGTAATGGCCTCTAGGGCATATACACTAACAATCTCCCACTTGCACTAAGGCCATGTACTGGCGTATCGAAGACCTATCATCTCGATCAGCCGCTCGAACTGAGTCTGGGGCAAGGCCTTGGTGAATGGATCTGCAGTGTTGTCTTCTGAAGCGACTCTCCGAACCTCGATCTCCTTGCGATCCACGATCTCCCTGATCAGGTGATACCGCCTCAAGATGTGCCTGGATCTCTGATGGGACCTGGGTTCCTTCGCTAAAGCTATAGCCCCGTTGTTGTCGCAATACAGAGGTATTGGATCAACAATGGACGGAACCACCTGAAGTTCTTTCAAGAACTTCCTCATCCAGACAGCTTCTTTTGCGGCATCAGATGCAGCGATGTATTCCGCTTCCATCGTCGAGTCTGCAACGGTTTCCTGTTTGGAACTCTTCCAACACACCGCCCCTCCATTGAGGGTGAAGACAAAACCCGACATGGACTTGGAATCATCCTTGTCACTCTGGAAGCTGGAGTCAGCAAAGGCCTCGATCTGGAGGTCTTTTCCGCCATACACCAAGAACATCTCCTTAGTCCTTCTCAGGTACTTGAGAATGTTCTTTACTGCTATCCAGTGTTTCTCCCCAGGGTTAGACTGATACCGGCTTACCACGCTCAGTGCATAAGCTACATCCGGTCTGGTACACAACATCGCATACATTATAGAGCCTACCGCAGAAGCGTAGGGTATAATAGACATGCGATCCCTCTCCAAATCAGTCTTGGGAGACATCTCTTTAGAGAGGGTGATCCCGTGACAAGCCGGTAGGTTACCGCGCTTGGAATCTTCCATAGCGAATCTTTTTACTATGGTGTCGATGTACCTGGACTGAGAAAGTCCCAATATCCTCTTGGATCTATCACGATGGATCCGGATCCCCAGGATGTATGAGGCATCACCCAGGTCTTTCATGGAGAACCTTTGTGACAAGAACCCCTTGACAGATTGTAGCATAGGAATATCATTTCCTATTAAGAGAATGTCATCCACGTATAAAACGAGGAATACTACAGTTCTCGCTACAAATCTACTATAGATGCATGGTTCATCTGGATTTTTGATAAAGCCAAATTCCTTGACCGTCTCATCAAAACAGATGTTCCAACTCCGCGATGCCTGCTTTAGTCCATAGATGGACTTAAGCAACTTGCACACCTTTCCGCTGCTCCCACTCTGATTGAAACCCTCTGGCTGATCCATATAGACACACTCCTCTAAATTTCCATTTAGAAAAGCGGTTTTTACGTCCATCTGCCAAATCTCATAATCGTGGAAGGCAGCAATGGCAAGAAGGATCCGAATGGATTTTAGCATGGCTACTGGAGAAAAGGTTTCGTCATAGTCCAAGCCAGGTCTTTGACGAAAACCCTTTGCTACCAGCCTAGCTTTATAGGTCTCAACCTGTCCATCTACACCAATCTTCCTTTTGAAGATCCACTTGCATCCTACGGGTTTTACCCCGTCTGGAGCAATGTCCAACGTCCATACCTTGTTGGTGTACATGGACTCCATTTCGGTCCGCATTGCATCCAGCCATTTCACTGAGTCAACGCTCTGAACGGCCTGCTGGAAGCTAGTAGGCTCATCATAATCTATGATGCAATCCTCTCTATCCCCGTCTATGAGAAAACCGCAGTATCTCTCGGGCGGATGAGACTGCCTACTACTCCTGCGGAGCGGCGTAGGAATGTCCTGTTCTGTTGAACCCTCTGGTTCCACTAACCTTTCAGTAATAGTCTGTGGTTCTGGAATTTCTTCCAGTTCTACTGCGCTCCCACTAATCTCCTTTTCCAAGAACTGGTGTTCTAGAAAGTGGGCATTACGAGAAACAAGGACTTTTTGTTCCTCTGCGTAGTAGAAAAGATACCCCCTGGTGTTCTTTGGGTATCCCACAAACTTGCACAGTACTGAGCGTGCCTCGAGCTTGTCCGCATGCTGCTTTTTGACAAAAGCCGGACATCCCCAGATCTTCAGATATTGAAGATAGGGTTTCTTCCCACTCCACATCTCATATGGAGTAGTAGGCACAGTTTTAGTAGGAACTCGGTTCAAAAGGTACGCAGCTGATTCTAGCGCATACTCCCAGAATGATCGCGGCAACTCAGCGTTACTCATCATGGACCGCACCATATCCAATAGGGTACGGTTCCGTCTCTCCGATACACCGTTATGTTGCGGGGTGTAAGGAGGAGTAAGCTGAGAGAGAATTCCGTTCTCTTTTAAATAGTCCAGGAACTCGGCACTTAAGTATTCTCCACCTCGATCCGATCTTAGAATCTTAATACTTTTGCCGGTCTGTTTCTCTACTTCATTCTTATACTCCTGGAATTTTCCAAAGGCCTCGGACTTATGTTTCATTAAGAAGACATAACCGTACCTTGAGAAGTCATCCGTAAAAGTAATGAAGTAAGAATGTCCGCTTCGGGCATGTGTAGACATTGGACCGCACACGTCACTGTGTACGAGTCCCAAGAGCTCGCTCGCTCTTACTCCATGTCCAGTAAACGGAGTCTTTGTCATCTTTCCCTTGAGACAGGATTGACAAGTGGCATACGACTGATATTCGAACGCATTCAAATACCCTTCTGTATGTAACTTCGTCAACCTTCTCTCATTGATGTGACCCAATCTACAATGCCATAAGAAAGTCTGATTTATTTCTGGAGACTTTCTTTTGTGTGTATTCTGGACATTAAAAATCTGTGGTTGGTTTAACACGTATATACCATTACTCAGAGTACCTGACCCAATCAATACTTGATTAAGGTGAATGTTTACAACATTACTTACAAACGCAAATTCATAACCTTCTTTAGAAACTAAAGATACAGAAATGATATTACAAGTTGCGTTGGGTACAAAAAAGCAATTACGCAAAACCAAAACATGTCCATCTGACATTCCCAGGTGATAGTCCCCCACGGCTTTAGCATCCATGCTAGCTCCGTTCGCAACTCTGAGGGTCATGTCACCTGCCTTCAAATCCCTACGGTTTCTCAACGCCTGCAAAGAATTACAGATATGAGATCCTGATCCGGTATCCAATACCCAGGAAGTAGAGTTTATTGAAAGACAGTTTTCAATAACATACACACCTGAAGCTGAAGCTGCAACCTGCTTCAATTCCTGTGTTCTGGCCTTCCAGGCCCTGCAATCATTCTTCCAGTGTCCTTTCTTATGACAAAAGAAGCATTCTTCCTTATCCACAAGCTTCCCCGCTATCTTTGTTGCTTTACCTTTTCCCTTCGTATCCACTTTACCAACACCGCCCCTTGGTTTGGCGGGGGCCTTCTTCTTCTTTCCCTTGGCTTTCGCCTTGGACCTAGAAGAAGATGATCCTCCTACAAACAAAGTGGATGTTTCCCTACCTTTCTGTAGGGTGCCCTCTGCGCTCCTCAGCAGGTTGAGGAGCTCTGAAAGTTCAACCTCCTTTTCTTGTAGGTTGAAGTTCATTATAAACTGGGCGTAAGTGGAAGGAAGGGACTGGAGAACTATATCCGTATATAGCTCACTCTCCAATGTGATCCCTAGGTCAGCGAGCTCCTCAATGTAGCCGATCATCTTTAGCACATGCTCGGCTACTGATGATCCGACGGCCATTCTTGTCGAAAATAACTTTTTCGACGCTTCGTATCTTGCGATACGTGATTGCTCTCCATACAGTTCTTTTGCATAGAGCAATATGGACTCCATGTCCATATTCTCATGCCTCCTCTGATGTTCGTTGTCCATCGAGGCAAGCAGGAGGCACTTGGCCTTCGCGCTATCAATCTCCCAAGTCTTGCGGATTTCCTTATCCGCGATACTGGAAGTTGGACCAGGGACAGGGGGAGCTTTGGTGGTAAGAAGATACCCCAGCTTGTCATAAGTGATTGCTATCTTGACATTCCTGAGCCAATCTTTGTAGTTTGGCCCTGTCAGCTTGTTTTTATCTAGGAGTAACTTAAGTCCAGTCATGTTGATTGGTCGCTGCAATTAGGAGAGAGAAGAAGAAACACTCAGCATGATGCTCTTGCAAGTTTAGAGTGGTTTTTAGTTTGTCTAAACAGGATGGCTCCCACTGTTTCTCGAATCCCTCCTCAAACCATAAAGGAAGAATTAGTCAGGATCAATCCCACCGCACAATACTTGCTTAACCGTTCAGCCAGGCCGGTGTCGGTACTTCGAGGGAGGTTTTCCAACGCTTTCGCGAAGTTCCTTAATTAAATAACCTCTTTTCCCTGGGGGCGTAACCCCGCTAACACCTTTCTAGGCACCTACTAGGTTTATAGCATTGATCGTTTAGTGAGAAATTTCCCGAGGAGTAGCATATACCCACAGTAGGATCGGGATCCAAATATCATCGCGTGATGAAACTGAAGGAATCCTACCAGAATCACCACACTCCAAATGGTATGCAAATCTAGCAAGTTTCAGTACTTATGAAACTCCCGATGTGGATTTTTGCCCCATGCTCTTATGACCTTGGCGTGAGGTCAAAATGTCATAAGTCACATGTCAAGTTCGTCCCATCATTATCCAGGTTAATTTGAATCCACCCGTACATACCCTTGACGTAGGCCAAAATGGCAGTACGACTGTCTCAAACCAACGCATTCTATCTATGCAACAGATAAATATCCGGCAGCTACCAATCACTATGCCTTGGCGTGAGGTCAAAATACATAGCTTGAATACTACCGTACATTTAACTGAAATGATGGAGGGCTACGAATGGTTTTGGCGAAACCGTGAACGTAGTGAACTTGATATAGTCGATGGAACGAGATAGCTTTTAGAAGGAGTGGCTCAAGCTCCGCATTTAAAAGTTATTTTTGAAAAGAACCGAGTGGTTTTTCGAAAGTGTTCCAACGACTTTAACTTGGTTTATTATCTTGCATTAGTTCTTTTAATGCGTGATATTCTTGCATTAGTACTTTTAATGCGTCCCATCATTTAACCCTACCATTGCAGAAAACAACCAAAATATGACGTACGCTTATGCCATTCGCATTCGCCACTGGGCCCCGTCATTACCCGTTAGGTTACTTAACTAACGACAGAGCGGGGGCTGGGCTAGCGCGTCTGTAAAACATAAGCAACGCCTAAATAGTAAGCAATGATAGACATTACAGATCACAGATGAATGCATTGGATATACTAGCAATCCGCAATCCTTTCGAGCCTGAAACGAAAAGCGGATAACACGGTCGCGGTGAATAGCCAAATACCCCACCCAAGACCCCTACGGGTGCGGCAAACTACCCGCCAAGTACTCGGTAGTTTGTGCACCCCTCCATGGGTCTATCCTAGGAGCAAAAACAGTAAAAAGAATTATACAATGACGGCTACAACCCCGACCCGGTTGTGCGGCCAAACAAATAATAATTATTACATCAATTTACATTTACAATGAATGAAAGAAAAACAAAAGCTCATCTCACATCCACCCCGGCTATTCACCCGCGACAGTCCAACACATTCATATACACATTCCAGCACATTACAGATCATGTATAACCCCGACTAATCGACTTATAGCGATTAGCCGACGTTCAATACATGCAAGCATCACAGATATAACCATCATAGTCAAAGTGCAGTGAAGTTCGGAAAAAATACGGAATTATAGGACCCCAAAAGGAAATTTCTTTTCTGGAAAATCTGGGCACATATAATATATTTTAAAAATCCCAAAACCAACACACAAACACACTGCACGAAAAACGATGCAGAGAAGACACCAAGTCGCGGCGGTTCCGCGGCGGCTAAGAAGGATCACGCGGCGGAAGCGCGGCACTTTAGGCGAATCACTGTATCGTTTTTCTTGGGTGTTCACACAAAACCCTGAGCCGAATTTACAAGTGTAAAGTTTTTCATTTTGAGCAGAAAAAATTTCAACAGAAACTCAGTTTTTGTGATTATCCGGTTTTGTGATTTTTTTTCGGTTCCGAACTTCGTTACACTTCACTACTAAGCTAGTTTAAGTTTAGTTAGGCTCTGATACCACTGTAAGTCCACGTTGCGACCCCCGGTTCTTACGGGGAGGCGGAAACGGTATAAAATCAAAGTTTTAACGCAAGAGGCAACATGGACTAAGCTAGGTCGGGATCGTTACCTAAACTAAAACTAGCAAACTTAGCTAAAGGGAGTTAGCTACTCGGATGAAGATGGTTATACCTAGACTTGAACTCCTTCGTCTTCAAACTTTGTAGAGGTTGATGGTTCTACTTTGTCGCCTTCTTCCGTCGAAGATGGATCCACCTCGAAGGCTCGACCTTTGGGCTCTTTCTCGTACTTGGAGTGAACTAGAATCGCCGGCTTGCTAGACCCTTGATCCTAGAGTGAGTAGAGAGTGTCTAAGGGTTGCTTTTGTTTTTCAAGAGAAGGATTCTCAACTCATGAGAAGGTTTCTCTTGACTAGAGGAAGAAGAAGATGAAGTGAAGAGAGAGAGTGAATATGATAGAATGAGCTATCATTTCCTTTCTTGCAACCATAATGCAAAAAGAAAATGAATTATCAAAATAATAATAATCAAAATGAAAAGGTTGATGGAAAGTTTTAGAATGACTAATATCATTACAAGCATTAAATGAAAATGCAAGAATCAAGAGCATCTTTCTCTTGTAATGATAATGGTCAAATGTTCAACCATGGTCAACAAGTCAACCATGGTCAACAAGTCAACAAAAACTAACCATGACACAATTTCATTTTATTATATATTATTAAATGATATAATACAAATCCATTAGGGTTTGGAAAAATACAACTGTCAACTGTGCATACGCACCCGTTCCGAAACCCTAATGAAAAATCATCTTCCTCCTCCTCAAAAAGAACTGTGCATACACACCTGCATTCTTGTTCCGAGGAACATGAATACTGAGAGATAAAAGCAACCCCAAATACTATACCAGTATCCGGCTCAAACCAGAGCCCGCTGGTAAAATCTGTCCGGACTCCAAACGTGCACAAGTGCGCGGATGAGAACGAACCCTGTCGCAAAACCATGCGACCTCTACTCTGTTTTGCCCAGAGGCGAATACCCTCTGTGTGGGACTCTAAAGACTCGACACTACGCTGGCAGTGGGTTTAACCACAGACCGCAAGCGGCACTAGCTGTGCGTAACGGTCCCCAGGTAGATGTCGACAAGAAGGCTGACGAGGTGAAACCCCATCTGTACTCCTACTGAGTCTGAATGTGACAGTCTCCGTACAGTCCGGTCTGTTCGTCTGATACATCGCATGGCGGGCCTAGGGGGCGGTAAACGTCAGTCCCCCAATAGCGGTACAAGTCGTGCCGGAGCGAAGCCCAAAACACCCTGAGATAACACTGGAAACCTACCAGTATATCTCGTTTGCCCTGGCCAGGGACTACTCGTGTAATGGCTCTCCTAGACACAGCGCGATGTCAACCCCCAATACCGGGAGAGACGAATCCTGTCTAACCGTCACTGCCTCCAAGTGCTTCGGGACTGCACCCAACCACCACCTGTTTGCACGACTCCTTTGAGCCGTGGTAGGGTAGTGATCAAAGTGCAGTGGGAACACACTTGAGGCGAAGTGCCAGTGTCAAGTCAGCGGACTAAGCTGTACTCATGTCACCTGGGAACTGATGACTGACGATAGGTATAATACCAACCTGTCAGTTCCCGACGAGTCCTGTCCAGTGTACTCGTAACCCAACGAGCACCCGTATACTATCTCCAGTACGACGTACTGATGGCTGTGGGACAGACCATCTCCCACACTGGGATGAGAAGCGCATACGCTAGTCTACTCCGGAGTATCGATGCCCTGTCTCGATAGTCCTGCGACTAGGGACCTGTATAAGGATGTGCTTATAGATTACCCAGCCCCCACTAGTGTGACTGCCATCACAACGCTGGTAATCAAGCAAAAATCCTAAGGGCTCCACTAATGCGTATAAGTGATATACTGAAATAAACACAAGTACACATTGAAGTAGAAACAAACCAAGTAGCATACTACTATTTTGAGCAAGATTGTATATACAAGGTGAATATCCCAAGCATCCATTAAGTAATATACAAACTAGTATGATACAGTAATGGCCTCTAGGGCATATACACTAACATAAGATACATAGGACCGTTCGACAATCTCGAACGAGTTGGAGAAGTGGCATACCGTTTAGCATTTCCATCCTCATTGGAAGGAGTGCACAACGTGTTCCACATATCCTAGCTTCGAAGATATGTGAGTGACCCAGACCACATTCTAGCTTCGAAGATATGTGAGCGACCCTGGCCACATCCTTTATCACTCCGAGCTCACAGTCCAGACTGGCCTGACTTGCGAGCAACAACCCGTTGAGATCCTGGACCGAAAAGTGAAGACATTACGGAACAAGGAAGTAAACTTGGCTCGAGTGATGTGGAGAAAAGATTCACCAGGAGAATCAACGTGGGAATGAGAAGAAGACATGCGTATAAGATATCCTCACTTATTTGTAAATTAGTCCTTATGTAATTGTAAATTTCGATGACAAAATTTTTATAAGGAGGGTAGAATGTAACGACTCTGAATTTACTGTACAATTTTTTCAGTTTAATGTACAAAAAGGAGTTTATAAGCCTGAGTACAAGTTATAAGTAAATTTTGTTTAAGAACAGCAAAAAACAACTTGTAACTCACCGGTAAAGCTTTGCACTGCTGTGACGCAGCCCTTGTGTTCGAATCCCATCAGACACATTATATTTTTTCTAATTTTTATTTTAAACTTTTTGGAAGCCCAAAAGTTTACACGTGCAATGCACATAAAAATGAATGTTGGGGTCGAAAATTGCACCCCGATTGACCAAGTCAAAATCAAGATCAACCCCAAGCCAGGTGGGCCCAAGCCCAGATCAGGTGGGCCTATGCCCAGGTCGAGTACGAACATGAAGCGGCCGGCCCTCCTCCATGCCAAAATAAAAAGTCATGTAATAAATAATTTTGATATAATTTTTTATGCATGAATGTAAGCAAAATGGGCATAAAGCCAAATTTTTGTAAAGCCCGTGGCTTATGTACAAAAGGAAATAGCACATGAGGCATGGGATGAGCAAAATGCCATTTTGTAAAGCCCAAAGGGTTATGTGTAAATGTGTAAGCCTATATAAGGCAACATGATGATGAATAAAGGATACACTTTTCATTCCCTACAAAAAAAATTAGGATTTGTGCCTCCACTCTCTCTTTTTCAAGTTCTTTCTCTTCCTTTACATTTTCCAAATAAATCAAGAGCTTGGCTCTTTTTTTTAAAACTAAACAAAGTTTTACCATAAACCCACCTCCCAAGATTCCATCAAGAGAAGAAAAAGGGTCTCTTTTTTCATTATCCAAGATCTAGATCTTGGAGTTTCAAGAGAATCCATTTTGGGTTTCTTCTTAAAAGAGAAATGGGAAAATCTTTTGGAGTTTAACTCCACAAATAAAATTATTTTGGAGTTTAACTCCACTACAGAAATTCTTTTGGAGTTTAACTCCATAGTAAAAATCTTTTTTTTTTGGAGTTTAACTCTACATTAAATCTTTTTAGGAGTTTAACTCCATATAAAATTCTTTCAGAGTTTAACTCTACATTAAATCTTTTTAGGAGTTTAACTCCATATAAAATTCTTTCAGAGTTTAACTCCACATTTAAAATTCTTTTGGAGTTCAACTCCACAATAAAAATTCTTTCGGAGTTCAACTCCATTTAAATTCTTTTGGAGTTTAACTCCACAAACAAAAATTCCTTTGGAGTTTAACTCCACAATAAAAACATTTTTTGGAGTTGAACTTCATTTAAAACTCTTTTTAGAGTTTAACTCCACAATAAAAGTCTTTTTGGAGTTAAAACTCCATTTAAAATCTTTTCGGAGTTGAAATCCATATTTAAAATTCTTTGGAGTTGAACTCTATAAAAAAATTATTTTTGAAGTTCAGCTCCATGTTAAAAAAAAATATTTTTTGCCCCCATCACATGCTAGCACGTGAGGGGAAGGGATCCCATTTAATGGGAGCCCTTTTTGCCCCTCTCACATGCTAGCATGTGAGGGGTCACATGCTAGCATGTGATGGCCCCCCCTCACATGAGAGGTCACATGCTAAGCATGTGATGGCCCCCCTCACATGAGAGGTCACATGCTAAGCATGTGATGACCCCCCTCACATGCTAACATGAGAGGGGTCACATGCTAGCATGGGACCCTCACATGCGAGTGAGGGATGACATGCTAGCATGCTAGCATATGACATGCTAGCATATGACCCTCACATGCATGTGAGGGGGTCACATGCTAGGCTCCCATTAAATGGGAGCCCAGGTTCTCCCCTTTTTTTAAAAAAAATTCTTTTTTTCTTTCTTTTCTTCTTCCTTCCTTCTTTTCTTTATTTAATCCCTTTATTATTTTTTAAAAAATAAAATAAAATAAATAAATATTAAATAAATTATAAATTATATTTTAAAATTAAAAAATAGTAAATTAAAATTAAAAAAACGCTTCTCTAAATATTTATCTACTTATTTATTTCTGTTTTTTTTTCCATATATATAGAAAAATACATATATCTTTTTTTTTAACAAATGGAACAAAACGAGAGAAAAAAGTATACGTACATTGCACATTGAGTTCGCATGACTTGTTTGACCCGTCAATCGGAGGTTCCTTCGCCCCAAAGGCGAGGGGTAATTAACGGCAGTTTAGGCCGCGGCTGCCGGAGATTCGGATCCCCACAATCAATAAACCCCAGCCTACCCTAGGCAGGGGGAATCTGTACTGCGCCTAACAAGCACGTGCGTATTCCCATCTTAATAGGGTGACGAAAAACACCCTACAATGAAAAGTCTGAAGAAATAAACATGTGCAAAAAGGTATTAATACTGAGTTAAATACGTGGTATCAATCCACCGCCCCCCTCACCAAAACGACCGGCGGAAATGCCTCTAGGCCGTCACCGACGGGTAAACTATGGCTAAAAAGCCCCAGGCTTTGCACACATGACCCTTCCCCTACCCCTAACTCCTCTGCACTGTTTGATTACTTTGCAATCAAACAAAGACCTCACAATTCCCCATTTATCATCATTTTAATGCATTTTAATTCACTTTTTTAATTCTAAAACCCTAATTCCACACTATGAATACTACCCCATGCCCTAGCCCTTCATCATTCTGAAAATTATAGCCAAAATTCTCAAAATTTTCTAAGTATAAAAGGAGTAGAAGAGGAGTTAGCAAGTGAGCAATTTCCGACGAGGATCGAAACAAATTTCGGCGATTCCGCGACGCCACAACGACGACAATCTCTTCTTCTAACTTTTCTTAATATAATCAATTTGTAAGTCCCTCTCAATCTCTTTTCTTCTTCTTGAAACATCTCGTTTCAAAACATATGTCGGAAGTGGAATTAAAACCGACATCTTCTTCTAAAACTCTATAATTCCACTTTTTCTTACATATTCTTTATTCTTATTCCTACACCATACTTGTTAGCATAAAACCAATGCTTGGAAACAACTTTTAATCAAAAATATCATGCAAAATAACTTTAAATTAACATTTACATTAAGATCCCTTGAAGTTTGTATATATCATTTTTATTTGTTTTGCTTAAACATACCTTTAGGAAAATTCACGAGGTAACGACCTACCTTTCATATACACACATGGTTCTATAACACGATACTCTTTAAACATATTTTTGTGACGAATATAATATTACATTAAAATACCATTTACTATAAAAACTGGGTTTCTTTTGAATTGTATTTTAAAACCTTTTGCGATTATACCTCTACAACCCTTTTTTAGGGGACCCGTTATTAGATGGTGCGGATTATCGCACATTCTTGGACTAGTAGAGCGAGATGCAGACCTCCTCACGGAGCATTCGATATCGAAAGGTTTTAAATACGGTTTTTAAGAAAAACGCATTTTCTAATTTAATAAAATTTAATTTTTTTAATTATATAAATATTACAAATCCATATATTTTCAAAATATGACAAACTTACATTTTTTTAAAAGATGAAAGTTTACAGGTTTCACCAAAATACCATCAAGATACCAATACAATACAAGTTTTACAATAAAATACCATGAAGTATTCAAGCTAAGTATTATCACTAAAATACCTCAAACCCTTAAAATTCACATCCATTAAAACCCTAAATAATATAAATAATTTCTCGAGGTTTATTTTGAAATTATATAAAAATAATTTTTGTAAAATTCTCTCGAATTATATAAATCAATACTTAAGGACTTTAGTAAATATAGGTTTAAACGAGATAAATTCTCTTGAGCCCCAGAGAGCCGGAGAAAATGAGTGCTTGACTATTTAAGGTAGAAAAACTTAACGGTGTTATCAATAGTAATTGTCCTAGAAAAAAATACAAATCCTGCCGTCCATGTGCAGCAGTCACCGATAACTTCCGAACCTAACTCAGGATCTAAATCGGTTTAAAGTGTCCGACTCAGACTAAGTCCTTTTCAAACTGGAATCCAAATATGAGTCTACCTCAAATCAAAATCCAATTTAAACATGAATCCAAAGTCTAATATGTATACTTTAACATGAACCTGAATATCAAACCTGAACAGATGACTTGACTTGACCGAACCATGGCTATAACTTGACTACTTGATTACTTGACTGCATCATGAACCTGACTACTTGAACAACTTGTATGCATAGTTTCGGCAAGTCTTGTAACTATAATCTATACAATACATTACGCGGGGTTAACGGGGTAAATTGGTACAGAATGTATTAACCCGGCATGAGATGGTCACTAAAAGAAACCTACATGAACTTTCGTGCCATTGTCCCGTGGGTTTTGACGGGGCCTTGTACTACATGTTACCATAGTCCACGGGGTAAGATGGACTCCTCTCGTATACACAGATACCTTCTGTACCAAGCTACAAACATCTACGTTAGAATAAATTTTTTATACTTGTATAACTTACCAGTTCCATTTCACGTTACTTTTTCTATTCCATTTTTTCTTTTGGGACTTACCGAGCGCTAGTTCGCTGACGACATTCCTGTCTATTTTTTTCTTTTGAATGTTCGTCGGGAGATTCGGACTCTCAGGAGATCAAGCCCAGCCAGGAGGACTTGGACCAGTTCACCGAGCAGCAGAATTTTTAGTTCATCTTGTACTTATTTCAGTTTGTCTGCCACTATTTAGGCATTGATTTATATCATTGTATTTTCCTTTTCAAAACAGTTGTATGTAAAAATGGATGTTAATAAAAGTTGCTATTCATTTTATATCTCTTGTTATTCTTGTGCATTATATATATTGCTTAAATTACGCTTAACGTATTTATTTCTTAGTAAATATGTTGCGGCCTGCCACATCACCGTTTCTGTACACTGGGAAGCGGGGCGTGACATCGAGGTTGCTGCTGGGGTCTCGGGTGCAGGGGATGGAGAGGGAGAGGAGGTGGAGAAGGTGAGGGTGAGGTCGAGGTCAGGGGACGTGATCGGCGGCGAGGTGAGGGTGACGTCCGGGCTATGGTTCTTGGGTTGTTCGGGTTTTGGTTGCATGGAGTTTGGGTTATGGGTTCTTGGGGAGAAGGATGAGAGGAGGTAGTGGTGATGTCGGGATGATGGCGACGGCGAGTCGCCGGCGATGAGGCTTCTTGGGTTGCTTGGGTGTTGGGGTCAGTTGCAGGGGCTCGGCGTCGTCGGGGAGGTCAAGAAGAGACGGAGAAGTAGAGGCGGTGAGCTGATCGAGGAGACGAGGGTGGTGATGAGGTTGTGGGAAGGTCCGGGGTCAGCGACAAGGTGAGGCTCAGGCTAGGGTTAGGGCTCGAGTTTCGCTCGGTTTCTCATGAGTGAGGAAGGAGAATAGGGGAGAGAGAGGTGTTTTAAATTAAGTTACTATATATATATATATATATATATATATATATATATAGAGAGAGAGAGAGAGAGAGAGAGGGAGAGAGAGAGAGATAGGGTAAGAGAGAGAAAGAGTGCGACGAGAGGAGAGAGGGAGAGGGAGATATATAGAGAGAGGAAGAGAAGTGAAGATTATATATTTAGTTTTAAAATATACATTTTTATATATATTATATTCGATATATAAAAATATTATAATATATTTTCTGTGTTTAAATAGCTAATACAAATACACTTCGAAAAATAGCCGGGTCCCATCTAAAATTCTAGCTTTAAAATATGAATAATATACGTACAAGAAGAAACCATAATGCGATATATGGTTAAATAAAATGCATACCCCCAAGAACAGATATACGTAAATACACGTAGCGATCCAAACGAGTCTGTTTTAACAGTTTGGACAGGAACACGATATATGGATGCGAACATGTGATATGGGGTATGATAACAGGCCATGTTGGATATTAAAATGTACTATTTGGTTATAATTTGTATTATTTAAAGATATGCAGATACCAATAATATTATACATGTATATAGAATATCGATGTGCACGGATCCTCTGTACTAGTAATTATATGACGTAATCTAGAACCAAGATGGGTTTCAAACATGAGGGTCGGGTCAGGTCGAATACTAATCACGGTTACCAAATGCATTATCCGCACCCAAAAATAATAATAAACAAGAAAATTGTCGCAAGATTGTAAAACTCCAAATAAAATATGGTATCAATGTACTAGGGTGTTCCATCGTGCAACAGTTGCCCTCAGAAGAAAGAGCTGCAAAGAGGAGTTCCGTCAACGTCTTTCATATCTGTTTGAGTAGTTTATTCGTTTCATAATTTTCGTTCTTTTAATTTCAAGGACAAAATTTTCTTTAAGAGGGGTATAATGTAATAACCGATTACCTTAAGCGTGTTATATTTTGTATTTTACTCAACTTTGTTTTTCCTAAATTCTATCAATAAATGCCGTTTTAATATTTTTCATATTTTCCCTATATTTTCCATGTATCCGTATTTTAAAATAAAATAAATTTCTTAATATTCAAATTCCTAATCCTTCACTTTTTCTTGAACCATAAAACCCTACCTCTAAACCTTGCATGGCCAGCTTCCTCACTCCCCTCTCTTTTTCTCTCTCTTCTTCTCCTTTTTCTTTCCTATTTTCTATTAGGCCCAAACTCCTAAAGCCCGTCCTGTCTCCCTCTCTTCTCCTTAGTTACTTCTTTCTTTTCCCTCCTTTTCCTTTGTTGCCTCACTCCCACGACCTGCTCGCTCCTACGTCCGTGTCTCCCTCCATTGACGTCGAGATCCACGCCAACAACCTCCTCTCTCTCTCCCCCCTTCTCTTCATATTCCCCCCTCTCTCCCTCATTCTCTCTCAAACTCACTCTTTCCTCACCGAGATCACCTCCGTCGTCGAACCATCTCCTCCCAACCTCAACCACCGCCTACCTCCTCTCATCGGCCATGACCGCACGAGCAGCCGAGACACCATTACAAACACCACTAAGCTGGCTCCCCAATGCACCACCTCCGATGCTCCAACACCGACGAGCTCCCAGCCACTGTCGACCACATCCCAGTGCCACCCTCACCTCCCTCACTGCACCGTCGCCTAAGCTCCTCTACGCCACTGCAACCGCTCGCCAACGCTAGCTACCCTCCTTTTCCTCCCACAACCTAGCCCCGTCAACCACCTCCTCTCATCGACCTCTCCTATCGCCACCGAAGCCCACCTCTCTGAAGCAACGGCCACCGCCACGACTTCGCCACCACCTCCCTCTCCCGAGCTTCTTCTCCTATCAAGCCCGCACCCACCACCGTGGCCATCACCTTGACCCATTACCGTCGCCCACTGCTCCGTCAACTCGAGCCTCGCCCCAACTACTTCCCGAGATCACCTCGCCGTATCCCTCACCTCTATCAACGTCTCTCTCTCTCTCCATCCCTCGCCCTCATCCTCAACCAAGAACCTCGGCACCATCGAAGCACCCATCGCCACCTTCCTCCTCTATCACCTTCGACCACCAACTCACCATCACCAGCAAACACCCAAGCAGCACCATCGTCGTCACCGCTGACTCCAACGACCCGACAACCCACTCGTTTACTAACGGCTTCCTCCATCACCTTCTAACTCCCACAACTCACGACCACAGCTGTTCCTGCTAAAATTTTCGGCCAAGAGCTACTTTTTCCCTTATAAAAAAGGGGATCCTCAAAATTTGGCCTCACGTGTTAAATATGTGGACGCTCATATGCAAATCATATGGGCGCTGAGAATAAAACAATTAATAGCCAAACAGGCCTAACACGTGAGCGCTCATATGCAAAACGTATGAGCGCTGAATAAAATAAACTAAAATGGCCAAACAGGCCTCATGTGTAAAACACGTGAGCGCTCATATACAAAGCATATAAGCGCTGAACATAAATCACCAATGTCTAAACAAGCCTCACGTGTAAAACACGTGAGCGCTCATATGCAAAGCATATGAGCGCTGAACATAACAGGCTAAAATCCACAGCAGGGGCCACGTGTTAAACACATGAGTTCTCTTGCCTCTCAAATGCAAAGCATGTGAGCGCCCCAATTTAAAATGCTCCTATCAAATTCTAGAATTAAATTCTATTTTGGAAAATATTTTCCCGATCTTTCTCAAACTAAAAAGATCTTCTCTATTAAACAGAGGACCTTTGGATCAAAGATCCAACAGTGATCATCTGGTAGAATAAAGTTCTATCATAGGAAAATATTTTCCTAATCTTGTTAAATTAATAAGATATTCATATGATCAGAATTCTATGTCAGAATAAAATTCTAATTTTATTAAACTAACAAGATATCTATATGATAGAATTAAATTCTATATTAAGAAAATATATTTCTGATATTGTTAAACTAAAAAGATATGATAGAATAAAATTCTAATCTTATTAAAACTAACAAGATATTCATAATCTTTGTTAAACAAACAAGAAATCCTCTCTGTTAAACAGAAAGCCTTTGGATTAAAAATCCAACGGTGAATAAAATTCACCGATTGATCTAAAAGATCATGAAATCAATTATGATCTCTCGATGAGGGATTCCCTTAATAAATTGATTCTTTTTCTTCTTATATAAATAGGAGTAAGGAGAGGAGGAGAGACACACAGAGGGTGAGGGGAAGAAAAATAGAGAGAGAATTTAATTTTCTAAAGAAGAGGAACCCCTCCCAAAAGCTCCCATAAAAAGAGAATTTAATTCTCAAACCAAGAGTTTAACTCTTCTCAAAGAACTTAGTTCTTCCTCTGGTTAAGATCTGCAGAAGCAGATCTCCCCACAAGTTGAGAATTTAATTCTCATCAGGAAGATTCTGTCATGTAGATTCAAAACGTAGGAGAAAGAACCGAATTCAAAAGAGTTTAACTCTTAAAAAACATATGGGAATTTAATTCGTCTGAAACTAGGGTGGGTTTAACCCTTTAAAAAGAATTTAATCCCTGCAAAGAACAAAAGGAGAACTTGATTCCTCAAAACCATAGAAGAACAGCCTGGTGATTCATTAGCATTCAACGCTACATAACAAAGCTCACGTGTTCCCATGTGAGCACCTCCGATGAACAAAAAGAATGACTAAGACTGAATCGCATGCTCCCACATGACCCTTTAAAGCGAGCGCTCAGCAATTACATAAACCCAAAAAACAGTTTCAATTTTAGGGCGCCTCACGAGTTCCCATGTGACCCTCAAACAGTTGTATATAAAAAAGGGAAAAAATTCCAAAGACAGCGTTCTCATTTTGAAGGCGCCTCACGTGTCCGCACGTGACTGTTTGATGAACCAAGTGCTTAGCACTTATAAATGAAAGAGGAATAAAATCCAGAGAACAGTTCCCATCTCGGACGCCTCACTTGCTCATACATGAGCCAAGTGCTCAGCACTTTTATATATAAAAGAGGGAATAAACTCAAGGAACATCGCCCACTTTGGTGCCCCTCACGTGTTCACTAGAGGAAATCAACCTTAACGTAAATTAGCCAAGTCTACCGAGGCCAAGACCTTTTTGGTCACCAATTAACCGAGCCCCCATGCTCAGGTCTCCCCAAACCAATCCTAGTCCCAATGATGACTAATGTTCTCCTAACATATGGTATTTAAAATGACGTTCATGTTAGCAAGGTTTTGGCAAGCATCAATCATGCTACTTTAAAAATTTTTGGGTGCTAAATAAACCAACCAAGTAATCGAACTAGAGAATTAGGGTTAAACATGATATGTAAACTCTTTACATCTAAGTGAAGTCCTTCACTTCAATAGCTCCGTGTAATAGTCCCTTCGCTGCGATCACGATCCCCCAGACTCTAGAAAGGCTCCCATGAAGAAACGAACAAGTTTACTTCGAAGTCTTCGAGGCCTAAGATGATCTACGTCGAGGAGACACCAGCTCATGCTATCTCTTCACTAATTGTGTAGATTAGTGATGCAAACACCCTAAACTAAATGGCTAATAGTAGAGGATGATGAAGTAGGAAGTGGGTTCACTTTAGATTAATTTTTCTCACAAGGCATCATCACTTAGAAAAAACTAGCAAGCTTTTTCAAGTGAGGAAGAAATAGAAGTGATGAAAAGATCAATGAACTCATGAGGTTAGAAATGCAGCCATGGTTTGTGTATGTCATCCACTAACCATTGTAGAGACTTAACCATAGCTATGAGTTAAGGGTTGGGTTGAAAAATATCTTAAGCTAGACAAATAAGTGGACTAAGTCAATGTTTTCCACAAGCTTCTCCAAACTTCTATCATGACTCATTATCCAAGTGTTTGAATTACTTAAAATAAATAAAACCCTAACTTAACCCTAGCATGGTGTGAGTCTCATACATATATGTTGCATGTGTAACCTAGCATGACACAACAATATATATCATATATATATTTGTAGACATGGGACCCTATACATCATCATGTATCTATCCCAAGAGTTTACTAACTCTTTCTCTGTTTCTAGTAAACGGAGTATTGGTCATTTTATCTTTGAGACAAGACTAGCAAGTGGCATAAGATGAAAATTCGAACAGATTCTCATATTCATCCTTATGTAACTTAGCTGGTCATGTCGCATTGATATGACCTAGTCTACAAAGCCTCAAGAAGGATTCGTTCATTCCTGAACCGCTCCTCTTGTCTGTGTTCTGTATACTTTGAACTGTAGTTTGATTTAGAACGTATATGCTATTATATAACGTGCCTGATCGAATCAACTCTTGATTCAGAAAAATGTTCACAACATTATCCTCCAATACAGAATTATATCCTTCTTTAACTTAGTAAAGAACATGATGTAATGTTGTATATCAGGTTCGGTATGTAATAATATTTAGAATCAATGTATTAAAACAAGGTGATATCTGCCAACTAATTTGGCTGCAACACTTGCACCATTCTCTAACACTTAGAGACATATCACATATTCCCAGTTTTCTACCTTTCTGTAGCCCATGTAACATATTACATATGCGGGATCCCGATCTGGTATCACATACCCAGGACGTAGAGGATACTGAAAAACAGTTCTCGGTAATAAGGACACCCGAAGAATATGCATCAATATGCACTTTTTCGATTGGGTGGCATGGGAATCCGGATATTCCCCTATTTCCTGCTCGGATTTATAACAATTATAAGATTGAGCGGAACCAACGTTCCCTAGCTCAGTATAATAAGAAGGTTCGGTCAATGCATTCATATTATTATCTTGATTAAGACCTGACATGGTCGCTACCAAGAGAGAGAGAAGAAAACACTCTACGTGCGCTCTTGCAAGAATAGATTGGTTATTAGAATATCTAATCAGGATGGCTCCCACTGTTTTAGTCAAATTTTCCTTCAAACCCTAAAAGGCAAGACTAGCTAGGATTAATTACACCCTACAAGTTCGCCAATCTTTCGGCCAGGCCAGTGTCGGTACTTTGAGGGAGGTTTCCCGTGCTTTCGCACCGACCTAATTAAAATAAACCTCGTTTTCTCAGGGGCGTAACCCCGTTAACACCTTTCTAGACACCTACTTGATTGGCTAATTGTAATGTGTAAAACTCTTCCAGGAGTAACTCTTACTCGCACTGAGTATCGGGATCCAACTATCTCATAGAAGGTATGCAATCTCATTGCAAATTTCAATACTTGAAATTCCCGATAATGTTTTGCCCCTAGCGTCCTATAACCTTGACGAAAGTCAACAAATTATAGTCTACTAGTCAAGTTCTATCCGCACATTTCTTGATTGAATTAAACCCACCCGCACAACCCTTGATGAAAGCCAACAAAGTCGTACGACTACCCTAATCCAATCTCATCATATGCTTGAACAGATAAGCACTGGTTAGCTACCGCACACTACGCCTTGACGAAAGCCAACAAACGTAGCATGAATACTAAGTAGTACTTATCTGAAATGACGAAGGGCTACGTAGGTTTTTAAGAAAACCCTTTGCGTAATGAACTTGATATCGTTGTAGAATTGAGTGATTTTGAAAAAGAGTGTTTTTGAGGCTTTTACTAGTTTCGCTAAAGAGGTCACTCCCGGTGAAGAGATCTCGGCTGTTTCCTTATCAAATAAGGTGCTGGATAATTCTACAAGAAATCCTGCTAGGCAAAGCAAAAACTATAAAAGCAATCAAAAGACAAACCGAGTTTGTAGCATCTGCTAGTTTCGCTAAGGAGATCACTCCCGGTGAAGGGATCTCGGCTCTTTCCTTATCGAATAAGATGCTGGATATTCTATAAGGAATACCACTATGCAAAGCAAGAACTAGAGCTACCAGTTTTTAAATAAGTTTCTACAACATCTTTAGGTTTCTTTTAGTTTCATTAATCTCATTAATGAAGTCCCATTTATTTATGCTTCTCAAGCATCACATAAGAAACGAAAGCAGCAATATTTATTACATCTCATATATATAATATAGGCATTCATCTCAGAACATATCAAATCATCACATCACAGAATATCAGCAGCAGAAGAATCATATATGAAATATTAGATGTACTAGGAATTCCGAGTTTTAAATTAAGCCAGTATAAAACACGGATTCCACGGTCGTGATGAATAGCCAAACCCATATCCCTAAACCCCTATGAGAGCGGCAAGCAACCCTACCAATTCTAGAGTCAGGTGACCCGGTCTCAACTCCTTGAGATGGTCTCCCTCTGGACACTAGAACCCGGTTACTTGTGCTCCCCGCCTTGGGTCTATCCTAATGCGGAAAAGTAAATAATATAAACGGTGAAATCATCCTCAACCCGGAAGCGCCCCAATAAAAGAATATTAAATACAATGAATTTTACATGAATTAAAAAGAAAAACTCTCATCTCACATAAAAACCCCGGCTATTCAAAACACGACGATCCAATATAACATATCACAGCAATACATAATATCACATGTCATCAACGTAAGTAAATATGCGTATCCCAATTGTCATTGACATATAGCACCGAAACCGGCGATACACCACATATTACACTTATGGTCGCAGAAAAGAAAGTGAAAAACTACAATAGTTGGAATCCGCAACTACCATAGACATCATAAACCCAATATATCACATACATTGGATTTCATGCCTAACCAAATGATTCCTTAGACATCACATGCCTAACAATTATAAACCCCACATTTTAGTCTCAATATTGAAAACACTTTCCAATAACCTATTGGGTGATTCAACAAGATTCCCGATAATATGATCGAATGCTCGTCAGAAACTTTAATAGACGGCCTCACCCCCCGGTGCCATCGACGAAGTGCACTAAGGCGGAACACCGCAGCCGCGAGCATCTGAACGGATGCTTTTGGCGACGGGGTTCTCCTACAGTCACTTGGTCGGGGCTATGGGGCATGGTTATCTAGTAAGGTTACCCGGCGAGTATCCGCGTACACTATGTGATTGCGACGAATTTTTGATCAACATCAAAATTCTGTGGCAACCGATCAAATGAGACTAAACTTCTAGATTTATAAAATTCAAACTAGTTATCACATAACAAATTGTGTGGATTCCAAATATTGTATCACAATCACAGATAGCTAGGCGAAATTAGATAATTCGATCGATACAACGAATTGCCAAAAATTCCCAGAGAGCTCAACACTTGAGCACAGTTAAACTTAACCAGAAACATGCCACAGTACCTACGGACCAACAGCTGAAGGGCCCGACCCAAGCCTCTCTAATGGCGCCGCGGATCCGCCGCCAAAACCATGTTTTGGCCGCGGATCCACGGTCATATAGACAAGTTAGGGTTTCGTTCATCAGGTGTGTCCATAGAATTCTCTACATGATTTTCTGAGTATTTTTAACATGGAAAAATCCAACTTTTTGAAAAATTTCCAGAAAGGGGGTCATACCGGGCTTTCGGAGTTCGATCGGAATTTAAACTTCGTCTAGACAACGCCTAATTCTCTAGCTTAGCTCTGATACCACTGTAGGGTTAGCTTAGCACCTTAGCAAGGTTTTTGCAAGCATCAATCATGCTACTTTAAAATTTTTGGGGGTGCTAAACAAACAAACCAAGTAATCGAACTGGAGAATTAGGGTTAAACATGATATGTAAACTCTTTACATCTAAGTGAAGAAGGAATACAACCTTTGTAGACCGTTCCTTCACTTCAATAGCTCCGTGTAGTAGTCCCTTCGCTACGATCCCGATCCCCCGGACTCTAGAAAGGCTCCCATGAAGAAACGAACAAGCTTGCTTCGAAGCCTTCGAGGCCGAAGATGATCTACGTCGAGGAGATGCTAGCTCATGCTATCTCTTCACTAATTGTGTAGAATAGTGAAACAAACACCCTAAACTAAATGGCTAATAGTAGAGGATGATGAAGTAGCAAGTGGGCTCACTTTAGATTAATTTTTCTCACAAGATATCATCACTTAGAAAAAACTAGCAAGCCTTTTCAAGTGAGGAAGAAGAAGAAATGATGAAGAGATCAATGAACTCATGAGATTAGAAATACAACAATGGTTTGTGTATGTCATCCACTAACCATTGTAGAGACTTAACCATAGCTATGAGTTAAGGGCTGGGTTGAAAAATATCTTAAGCTAGACAAACAAGTGGACTAAGTCAATATTTTCCACAAGCTTCTCCAACCTTCTACCATGACTCATTATCCAAGTGTTTGAATTACTTAAAACAAATAAAACCCTAACTTAACCCTAGCATGGTGTGAGTCTCATACATATATGTTGCATGTGTAACCTAACATGACACAACAATATATATCACATATATATTTTGTGCAAAAAGAAAACAATACATTTAATATATATCGCATATATATCAATGTATCATAAAGTGAGAAAAGAAATCTTAAGTGAGCTAATATTAGTCAATGAAATTTAATATATCAAATATATAATTATAAATTAAATTATTAAATCAACTCTTGATTTAATAATCCGGCTATATTACATATAACCGACTAATATCAAATGCAACAACTTATTGAATCAACACTTGATCCGATAACCCGGCTATATCATATATACCCGACCGATATCACATATCGCGAGAATAGAATACGGTATCACATACTCGTATTAATCTCGGTCCCGCACATATCACATATGTGCTCCTAATCCATTTCGCATGAACCAGGAAACCTCTGTGTAGGACTCTAAAGACTCGTCAATACGCCGGCAGTAGGTGATGATCATATCAAACACCCACAAGCTGCAAGCGGTCTGCTAAACGTAACGGCCACCCGGGTATTGAGCGGTCAGAAGATCAACAAGCAAGCCTGTATAACTCCTGCGAATCCAATCAGTAACATTACCGTACAGTCCGGTCTATTCATCTGATATGTCGCATATCACAGCCTGGGGGTGGTATAACGTCAGACCCCAATAGCCTGATAAGTCATACCGATACGAGGTCCATAACGGTTCGAGAAACTACTGGTAACACTTACCAGTAAATCTCAGCAATCCTGGTCAGGGATTTCCTGCTATGGCCAATCGAGCATAGCGCAACATCAACTCCCAATACCGGGAGAGGCGAAACCCTTCCTATCGCTCATTGCCTCCATGCGACTCGGGACTGTACCCAAAAACCATCTTTTTGCACGATCTCTTGACCGTGGTATGGTGGAAATCAAAGCACGGTGGGAATCACACAAGACTCTATGACGATCTCGGGTCTACAGACTAACCTGTACCAGTGTCACCAGAGAACTGCTATCTGATGATGGGTATAATACCATCTAGGAGTTCTCGGCGAGTCCGCTCAGTGTACCTTGTCTCCACTGAGCACTTGTATGCCTTCTCTGATGTCAAACACCAATGGATATAGGATCATCCATCGCCCATCATATGGGTCAAGAAGCGCATACGCTAGTCTACTCTGGAGTACCGATGCCCTGTCTCGATACTCCCATGACTAGGAACATTTGAAGGATGTACTTATCGACTACCCTGTCCCCACTAGTATGATCTGCATCATAATCCTAATAATCAAGTAATCATCCTAAGGGCTTTATCAACATGTGATCACAAAACAGTATTTGTTAACATGTTAAGATAAAGTGCAACCATATAGCATACTATCATGTCAAGCAAGAAAGTCCTCCCTATATATGTCCAAGCATCCACTACAATATACATCGTATGTACAGTAATGGTCTCTGGGGCATACATATAACTAACAATCTCCCACTTGCACTAAGGTTATCTGTTATAGTATCCAATACCCAACAATGTAGCAGTAGTTGTAGTATCCCATACTCAACCATTGTAGAGAAGTATCTCTAGAGGTATGGTCTTTGTGAGTGGATCCGCCGTGTCATCCTTCTTATCAACTCTCCTGACCTCGATCCCTTGGAGATCAACCATCTCCCTAATCAGGTGATACTTGCCTCAGAATATGTCTGGAATGCTGATAGGACCGGTGTTCCTAGGCCAAAGCCGCAACTCCATTGTTGTCACAATAACAGTTATTGGACGCTCAATGGTAGGAACCTTGTTCATCTCATGAACAAGAAATGTCCAGACAACCACTTTGGTAGTATCGTTGGTAGCAATGTATTCAGCCCTTATCGTCTTGTATGTCACTGTACTGTGTTTTTCATCACCCCATTGAGATGGGAATGCGCGCGCTTGTCAGGCGCATTACAGATTCCCCATGCTTAGGGTAGGCTGGGTTTTATTGTTTGTGGGGATCCAAATTTCCGGCAGCCGTGAACTAAGCTGCCGTTAATTACCCCTCGCCTTTGGAGCGAGAGAACCTACGATTGACGGGTCAAACAGGTCATGCGAACTCAATTGTGCAGTGTTGTGTTTTGAAGAGGTTTTGGATATGTCGGGGGCCCTGCAGAGTTTTTATAGGGGTCCCACTACCCGGATAGCGGGTTGGGGGTCAAGGGGGCCAGCAGCCCCCTTGCGGGGTGCAGGACAACGCCCTGTTAGAATTTTTTTCTAACGGGGGACAGTGTTGTGGAGTATGTGTGCGCGTGTATGTGTGTGTGTGTGTGTGTGTGTGTGTATATAAGGGAAAGAGCATCCAAAGGATGCATGGGAGAAAGCGCCAGGACGCTAGCGCTTCACGTGCCAGGCACGTGGGCGCTAGCGCTTTGAGCGCCAGGACGCTAGTGCTTTGGGCGCCAGCGCTTCACGTGCCAGGCACATGGACGTTTGGGCGCTATCACCTCACGTACCAGGAATGTGGACGCTCGGGCGCTAGCGCCTTGAGGGCAAAGGCGCTAGCACCTCACGTGGCAAAAGGGACTTGGTCCCTGCAATGGGAGTTGTACTCCCAGAAAGGAACACTTATTATTATTATTATTATTATTATTATTATTTGTGTGTGTGTGTGTATATGAGGAGTTAAACTCCTAGGATATTTTGAAGCTGGTGAAGGGGGCTTCTCCCCATGGAGCCTTGGATCTTCCCCAAAGTGGGGTCTTTGGAGATGGGTCTCCTTCTTCCTCTTTTGTTGGCCGGCTCTTGGATAACAAGGGGGTGAGATTTTAAAAATCTTTCCTTTTAAAGATTTGATGGAAGATCCAAGCTCCCCTTTGTGGGTTTTGTGGTGAAAAACTATTTAGTTTTGGAAAAGGAAGAGTAAAACTCTTGATTTAATTCAAAAGAAAGAAGAAGGTTTTAGAACCTTGAAGAAAGAGAAAGGGGCACAGGCCTTAATTTTTTAGAATAAAAAAGTTGTCCTTTATTCATCATCGTGTTGCCTTATATAGGCTTACATATTTACATATAGCCCCTTGGGCTTTACAAAATGGTATTTTGCCTATCCCATGGCTCATGTGCCATTTCTTTTTGCACATAAGCCATAGGATTTACAAAAATTTGGCTTTATGCCCATTTTGCTTACATTCATGCAAAAAAACTATATCAAAATTATTTGTTACATGATTTTTATGTTGGCATGGGGAGGCTGGCCGCGGGATCGACTTGAGCATGGGCTCGCTTGACCTGGACTTGGGCCCACCTAGCTTGGGGTTGACCTTGACTTTGATTTGGTCAACCGGGGTGCAATTTTCGCCCCCAACAAAGTGCTCCACATCAATAAATGCACACCACATATGTGAGTCGTGTGCATGAAATTGATGGATCTTGAAGCTGGAATTCGAGGTGGAACATCATTCCGGGGGCGGAGCATCCCTCGGGGAGCATGATTCCCAGGGATCGGAGCATCATCCCGATTTGCGGAGCATAATTCCATGGTCGGAGTATCATTCTGATAAGCGGAGCATGATTCCCAAGGGTCGGAGCATAATTCCGAGGATCGGAGCATCATTCCGGAGAGCGGAGCATGATTCCGGGGATCGGAGCATCATTCCGAAGAGCGGAGCATGATTCCATGGATCGGAGCATCATTCCGAAGAGCGGAGCATGATTCCAGGGAGCGGAGCATCATTCCGAAGAGTCAGAGCATAATTCTAATTTGCGGAGCATAGTTCTAGGGTCGGAGTATCGTTCCGAAGAGTCAGAACATAATTTCGAGGATCGAAGCATCATTCCGATGAGCGGAGCATGATTCCGGGGATCGGAGCATCATTCCGAAGATCGGAGCATCATTCCGAAGAACGGAGCATGATTCCGAAGGGTCGGAGCATAATTCCGAGGATCGGAGCATCATTCCGGAGAGCGGAGCATGATTCCAGGGATCGGAGCATAATTCCGAAGAGCGGCAAACATTCTAACCGAAGCATAATTTCGATGCAGAGGTTGATTCCCAGGCGAAGCATAATTCTGACAGGGAAGGTAGATACGCCGAGGCGAAGCATGATTTCGACACGGGGTACATTCTGAGACGAAGCATGATTTCGACGCAGAGCTTGTTAGTCGACTTGATTCTGAGGCGGATCTTAATTCCGACGGGGTGGTCGTTGGTTGATTCCGAGCCGAAGCATAATTCTGACAGGGAAGGCAGATACACCGAGGTGAAGCTTGATTTTGACACGGGGTACACTCTGAGACGAAGCATGATTCCGGTGTAGAGCTTGTTGGTCGATTTGTTTATGAGACGGAGCTTAATTCCGACGAGGAGGTCACTTGTTGACTCGATTCCAGGACAGAGCATAATTCCGATGAGGAGGTCGCCGGTTGATTTTTCCCCGGCACGGAGTGTCTGTGGTCGACGTTTCCCCGGTACGGAGTATCACTGGTTTTGATGTAGAGGATGATTCCCAGGCGAAGCATAATGCCGACAGGGCAGGTGGATACTCCGAGGCAAAGCATGATTTCGACACGGGGTACATTATGAGATGAAGCATGATTCCGCCACAGAGGTTGTTGGTTTGATTTTATTTGGGTTGACATCAGCATCGCTACACTGGAATATGGTACCAAAAGCGAATCAGCATCTGTCATGAGAGGATTTGGGGATTTGATTTTTTGGGCGGCATCTGTATTGCTGCACTGGAATAATGCCAGGAGAAACTCATCATTTTCCCGGGAGGATTTGGGAATTGGTTTTTGATTGGCATCAGTATCGCTACACTGGAATATGGTATCAGGAGCGAATCATCATTTTCCATTGCCCGTTAGGGAGCGATGGCTTAAGAGACAGGTTTAGGTCCCTATCACCTAAGACTTTTCAATTTTATGAGCCGTAAGGGTCCCATAAAAGCATTTTCTCCCTACGAGTCGTAAGAATCCCGTAGATGTATTTTCTCCTTAGGAGTCATGGGGACTCCTAAGTGTGTTGCTCCTTTGTGAGTCGTAAAGATCTCACGCGGGAATTTTCTCCTCACAAAGTCGAGAGGACTTTGCGAGTGCATTTAATCTCTTTTTCATGAGTTTGCACCCTTTCGGGTTTTCACAAACTCGCCGGCAGTCCTGCTGTTTTTACTCACGGAGCCCTTTCGGGTTTTCATCCGTGCCCATTTTGCTTATGGACATACCTTTTCTTTTTTTTTTAATCTTCATCGCCGGTGGGACTTTGAATGTGGTCTTGCCGGTAGGACTTGGGAGAGATTAGGATCATTTTACGCCCGTGGATTGTATACGGTTTTGCAGGATGTATGATCCATACCGTAGGGCTGGAAAATTTTCGTGACTTTGTCGGTGTCTGCATTGTTGCACTGAAATATGGTACCAGGAGCGACTCATCATTCGCCGTTGGGGTATGGGATTTGGAATTTGTTTGGCGTCTGCATCGCTGCACTAGAATATGGTACCAGGAGCGACTCATCATTCGCCACTTGGGGTATGGGGTTTGGAATTTGGTTGACGTCTGCATCGCTGCACTAGAATATGGTACCAGGAGCGACTCATCATTCGCCGTTGCCTATTGGGAAACGATGGCTTATAAGACAGGTTTAGATCCTTATCACCTAAGGCTTTTCAATTTTATGGACCGTAAGGGTCCCATAAAAGCATTTTCTCCCTACGAGTTGTAAGGATCCCGTGGGTGCATTTTCTCCTTAGGAGTCGTGAGGACTCCTAAATGTGTTTTTCCTTTATGAGTCGTAAGGATCCTATGAATGTTTGTTCTCCTCATATATCGTGAGGACACATGAGTGGGCCTTCCCAATGGAGCATAATTCCAAGGGCGGAGACCAGCCGCGTAACTGGTGGTTGCGGTGGGGCATGGGTATGATGAGAATTATTTGAGCCCGTGGATTATATACGGTGGTCAACTTGGGGACCAACCGTAGGGCCGGAAGAATTTTGGGAATTTGAATTTTTGTTGGCGTCTGCATCGCTGCACTGGAATATGGTACCAGGAGCGACTCATTATTCGCCGTTTTTTTTTACCGCGATTGCTCTATCATTTCAGCTTTTCTTATCACGAAGGTCGCGATTGCCCTATCATTTCGGCCATTTATTCGCGGTTGCCCCATCATTTCGGCTTTATTTTCATTTTTATTTTTACTCGCTGATTTTTATTGCGAGTTGTCCCATCATTTCGGCTTTATATATATATATATTTATATATTTTTACATCCCCAGTTTAACGACTTAGAGGTCGATTATTCCAAGTTTAATGACATGGTGGTCAACGGTTTTCAGAGAAAGGCAGATGTCCGAGAGAATCAGTTTCACGAAGGACTTCGGTCTCCGTTTGAATGAAATTGGCGGTCGTAGCTTGACTATTTGTTAACACGCCTTCAGACAGTTCTATCTCTCCGGCCTTGTATTGCTTTTCGACCCAATCTTTGAAGACGAAACAGTCCTCAATAGCATGACCTATCACTCTGTGATAGGGGCAGTATTTGGTGTCGTCGGTCAAATTCGCTTCCTGCGGTCTTTTTGACTCTGACATTTGTAGACCGTTCCTCAGGGCGTCTTTGAATATTTTACGAATTTTGTCCCTTCTGAATGGACCTTATCCAGCTTCTCTTTCAGTGGAAATTCTCCTCCCTCTCTGAACACTGGCTTCCGAGGCTGGTTGGCATTAGGCCCGCTCATCCCTTGCTTATTTCGGTTAGCCGAGGCATTGAAAGATTCAGAATCATCGGAGTTTCCGCCTTTGCGATTTTCGTTTTTTCGGTTTCTCCAGGACCTATTGTTATTTTGGGAATCCGAGGAGGACTCCTGCTTTGAGCGCTCCAGCATCTGAAGTTTCTTGGTCAGCTCCTGGAATGTTTTGAGACCCGCGGTACATAGAAACGGGTGTTCCCTCATAAAATATCAAGAATACCCCAATGGGGCATCACGTGTCCACACGTGACCAGAGGTCACGTGCAGACACGTGATGGGTTCCTAAGCTCTTTAATTAATAGAATTAAATTCTAATCAAACAAGCAATCAGTGGAATCATGTGCCCACACGTGATGGGCCTTTAAAAACCCACTGAAAAGAATTAAAAGTATAATAAAACAGTAAGGAATAACCCAATGGGGCATCACGTGTCCACACGTGACCAGAGGTCACGTGTAGACACGTCATGGGTACCTAAACTCTTTAATTAATAGAATTAAATTCTAATCAAACAAAAAATCAGTGGAGTCACGTGCCCACACGTGATGGGCCTTTAAAACCCACTGAAAAGAATTAAAAGTATAATAAAACAGTAAGGAATACCCCAATGGGGCATCACGTGTCCACACGTGACCAGAGGTCATGTGCAGATACGTGATGGGTTCCTAAGCTCTTTAATTAAAGGAATTAAATTCCATTTAAATGATCAAACAGTGGGATCACGTGCCAACACGTGATAGGCTCTTAATCTTTCCGAACTAATAGAATAAAATTCTAATTAAGAGGGAATCGAGAACCCTAACTGGAAAAATATTTCTCTAAATCTTTCCAAACAAAAAAAGATTGTGCTCTGTAAAGTGGAGCACCGTTGGATTAAAAATCTAATGGTGATTAAAAATCACCAATTTATAGAAATATTCTATACTAGGAAAGATTTCCCTGAAATTCACCAAGAATAACAGACAAAATATCTTTTGGATTAAAAATCCAATGGTGAATAAAATTCACTGAGTGATCTAAAAGATCATGTTGGTTACAAAATCAATTGAAATCTTTCAATGAATGGTTGACTAAACAAACTGATTCTTTTCTTTCTCCTATAAATAGGAGCCAAGAAGAGAAGAGGAGGATTTTTTTTGATACAACAACAGAGAGAAAAAGAAGAGAATTTAATTCTCCAGAGGGAAAAGAAGATTTCCTCAGAAGAGAAAGAAACCCTAAGTGAGAAAGGGAAAGAGATCATAAGCTCCACAAAACAAAAAGGGAAATTAATTCTCAAATTAAGAGTTTAACTCTTCTGAATAAGAACTTAGTTCTTCTTTTGGTTGAAGATCTATAGAAGCAGATCTCCCTAAAAGTTGAGAATTTAAGTCTCATCGAGGAGATTCTGCCATGCAGATCCAAAACTTAGAGGGAGAATTGAGTTTGAAGAATTTAATTCTTCCAGAACACTTAAGAATTTAATTCCTCCAACAGGGACATGGTTTAACCCTTAAAACAAGAACTTAGTTCTTCTTCATGGTTGAAGATCTGCAGAAGCAGATCTCCCCATAAGTTGAGAATTTAATTCTCATCGTGGAGATTCTGCCATGCAGATCAAAAACTTAGAGAGAGAGTTGGGTTTAAAGAATTTAATTCTTGCATATACATAGGAATTTAATTCCTCTAAAACAAATTAGGGTTTAAACCTATAAAAGAATTTAATTCTTAAACAAGAGATTTAACTCTCCATGCACGTAAAGAGATCAATACCCAAGCTGGTCACGTGGTAACACGTGACCTTCCTCCTCAATGAGTAAAAAAGAAAGAGACATGGTCACATATCCCCACGTGACCCTTAAATAGGCTCCTTAAGATGAGAAAGAAAAATCTTGGAGGTAATGCCTCACGTGCTCAGATATGACCCTCAAAACAAAAGGGAACAAATCCAAAGGCAGTACTAATTTATGGCGCCTCACGTGTCCCCACGTGACCCCTGACAAACACCTTTTTAAAAGGGCAAATGAGGGGAAATAGAGGAATTAATACCCAATACATTGGCACTATCACGTGTCCACACATAATGATTACAGAGGCTAAGTGTTTAACACTTATTTGCAGATTTTGAGAGTAAAATAAAGGAGGTTTGGCCCAATTCTCAGGCACCTCACGTGACCCCACGTGACCACCTCATTTTTAGTGTTTAACACTATTTTGAGCATTTTGTCCCTAATGTTTAACACTGTTTTAAGCATATCACGTGGGAACACGTGATCGCCAAATATGTGCTAGTGTTTAACACTATATTCAAACTGGCCTTAGCCCAAATTGGCTAAGTCTTCCAGAGACAAGACTCCCCTTTTAACTGAGCCTCAAATACACTTTTGTCCTCCAAAGTTGGTCATCTCATATGACATTTGAGTGCTCAACACTCAATAAAAGACAAAATATGGTCAGAGCCCCAAACCCCTGTTTAGCATTGCTAAATAATGGGGGGCTGAACCCAGACAAATGTTCAACAGTCCAAACAAAGGTCCAACATTTCAAACCTAATTGGACTTAGCCCAAGTAGGCCATAAGTCCTCAATTCAGATTTAACTGAGCCCATGTGCTCATAATCCAATTAATTGATCTTAGTCCCAAATTAGACTACAGATTTCCCAATCAACATTGGTTCAAGGGTACATCTCTTCACTCCTTTGATATTTGTCGTTGTAATCCTTCAACGTCTTCAGAGAGGTGATGGGTCCCGATAGCCAATCATTCCATAGACTGTGGGGTCCTTAAACTCATAGACTATGATGTCCTTAAACTTTATAGACTATGACATCTTTAAACTACGGACTGTGGGGTCCTCTAAACCCATGGACCATGATGTCCTTAATCTCGGACTGTGGGATCCTTTAAACCCATGGACTATGATATCCTTAACCTTGGACCACCATGACCTTAAACTGATAATCGACCGCAATGTCCCTAAACTAAACAATAGAGTCCAAATGCTCTTTTGTTGGATCTAAAAGATCCCGTTAAGTTGATCTTAGTCTAAAATTAGACTAACCTATCCTTAACATACGTTTAAGTTGATCTCAGTCTCAAATGAGACTAACATATCCTTAAACCCAACCCCAAACCAAAATCTAAGAAAATACGGATTTGGACTAATCCACGCCCTACGGGCAACAACATAAATTAGTCTCCGTATACAATCCACGGGCAACCAAAAACAAAACAAACACCCACGACACGAAGTGACCATCTGGAGAAGAAGAAAGTGGTTATCGCGATGCGGTAGCGTAATTAACTGCAGGGGCTTGCGCCTGCAGGGAAGAGCATCCCCACAATCAAAAACCCTTCAATGAGGGGGAATCTGACGAAGTCTGCTATATCGGCCGCATCCGTTTAAACATTCGATACATGGTGTCATAAATCAACTTGGTATCTTCGGGGAGGTGGACGGATAGCACCAATTAGCATCTGCCCCCAAATCCAGGCAAGACGAACCTACGCGGTCGTGTCTCTGTGTTCGGAGGAGAACAGATTCTGGCACGCCCGGTGGGATCTCTTCCTCTTTCCAGTCCACACTTCGTGTGTCGTGTTCGCGAACGAATCGCGGTTTAATATGGTTGCCCTTGGGTTCGAGGTACTAAGATTTGGTTTTGCTCTCGTGCAGAAAAAAAGAATATCAACGGCCTCTAACTGCTCCAGCTGCAGCTGCAACTCCCATTCCACATCATCTGGAGGTGTAACCTACGGGCCCCAAGCGGCCTCCCTATTCAAGATGCCAGTGGAGCAAGTAACTCAGAACACCACTGGGCTGTTCTTTGGGACCATGATCCCATCGATGAGCTTTAATGCCCCGCTGTTGTCGCAAGAATCCTCAAAGAAGTCGGTCTTTGATCGATTTACCACTACCGCGGCCCCTCTCAACAGGTCACCCAAATCCAACGCCTCAGTCTTTGACAGATTGGGCCAAAGCTCGTGTGGGCTCGTGAAGAAGCCTATGATACCAGAAAGGGTTATCCCAAAAAGGATAGCCATTCCTACTCTCGAAGTCGTCAAAGCGGCTTCTCCTGCCAAAGGGTCGGTCTTTACAAGACTGACTGTTTCATCTCCCGTCTCAGGCGAAATCGTCAAGGCTGCTTCCTCTGCTCGGAAGTCTGCCTTCGATAGGTTGTCTATCCCCACTCAGCGGACATCAGTCTTCAATAGGCTGACAATGACAACTTCTGACCAACACAGGGGGCATGAGAAAGTCACTCCTACAGCTGAGATAATCCCAACGGCTCGACACGCTCGACGTCGCCACTGGCGCCGAGTAAGGAAGGCTGGGGGCAACTCTCCTTCTGGACTGACTCCACCGGCTCCAACGGTGGATATCGATGCTGCTGTTCCAACTGGGAACAGCTTTGAACCGCTAAGGAGAGTGCACAAAAACTCTCTGACTGCCGTGCTGAAGAGATCCCCTCCACCCGTGGAGAATACTACAAAGGTGAAGCTAGAGCAACCCCCTCAGCGGATGTCCTCTAAAATTTATAATGTTTGGCGACAGGTTCATGACTCGGTGATTGATCAAGATTACTCTCGCCGATAGAAAAAGGTGAAAGTTCAGCGAAAAGAGGACCATCCTGTCAAGCCACAAAAGGCGACAGCTACTTGGGTACCCACTGCAACGGCCCCCTCAACCTCGACCACTCATAAGAGGAGAAGGCCGGAGAAAATCCCTGATTCTGCAATGAATCGCAAGACCACTGAACCTAAACGCCCTAAGTCTGGGGGCATGGTGGTGCATACCGTCTATATGGCAGCTGGAAAAGAGGAAAGACGTGCTTCTACGGGTCATCGACCGCTTACCCGATCGATAACAAAGGCTCAGGAGCAACAGCAGCAAAAACTTCAGGAGATGCTGACTGCAATGGCCGCACTCACTGGGCCGAAAAAAATCCAGAGACCTCAGAGCAGCGTCAGGAACAAGAAACTGATGCTGAATTCCTCTGAAGAATGCTCGAGAGGAAAGAAAAAGAGGTCGCGGAACAGGCGGCCAACAAAAAATGAATGGCTCTTTTGTTCCAAGACATGGCCGGGATGATATTACAGCCGGAACCTCCAGCTGAAGACCCCCCGATTATCATTGAAGATGACAGAGGGGAGACATCGAACCCTCCTCCGGCTCTTTCATCAACCAAGGAGGAGACCGTCTCCAAAGCTGCCCTGGATGATTACATCGCTCAGCAGATACGAGTTCACCAGGCGAATGAAGCAGCTGGGTAAATTGTTAAAACTGGACGACCCTATCTAGGTTGGTACGACCAAATAAAGTACCCACCGGGATACATGATCCCCAAATTCTACGTATATAAGGGGACGGGAAATCCGCATCAACCGTCGCTCAATTCAGGGCTCTGTGTGGAAATACTGGAGGCGACGACAAACTGTTGCTTCGCCAATTCGTTGGTAGCTTTTCAGAGACAGCATTTGTGTGGTATCAGAGCTTCCCAACGACTCCATCAAAAGTTTGCAGAGATGGAGCTACTATTCACCCAGCGTTTCATGAGTGCTAGTGAACGCACCCCAATAACGGCATCGATCAATGCCAGGGTGAATCCTGGAGAAACATGGGTGTAGTACGCGATACGGTGGCGGAATTTATGGTCGAAGTGCGAGCAGCGCATCGAAGAAGCACTTGCGGTAGGCATGTTTGTGGGTACTCTCGACCCTCAAGCGACCATCTTACAATTTATGATGTTTTTCAAGCCAACCACTTTCAATTCCTTGATTGATAAGCTGGCCCAAATGGACCAGATGGGCCACAGGCCTTCCTCTTCAAAGCTGGAGCCGCGGAAAGAAAAAGGGAAATGGAAAGCGACTTTCGTCGCCAATACTCAATAGCAGCCCAGTGGTCCAAAATTAACTGATCGCCTAGACGAGAGACGGCGATTCTATAATGAGAAAATAAAGCGCCCTTATTCGTTTCCCCGGGACAAAACGAGAAGATTGTTCGAGCTGGCGGTACGCAACAGGCTCATTAATTTGCCGAATCCAAAACGCCCATTGCAACCCGGTGAGACTAATAATCCCAATTATTGCCCCTACCACCAAGCGATAGGCCGTCCAATTGAAGATTGCTTCGTCTTTAAAGGCTGGATCGAAGACCAAAACCAACAGGGCAAGTTCGCCCTGTCCGAGAATTGGAAAGTAAGCCCACCTCAGCCGCACGCTCTTAAAAAGGGGGACACACCGGGGGCATCATGCTATTTTGTAGACGAAGCTCCATGGGAGGTCGCTCTTTCAGCCAAAACCAAAAGAATGCTGAAAGATCTCCAAACATGCTCGGCGATCAAATGGAGAAGTCTGCTGGAAGCCGAGATCATCGAGGGAATGCTGAAGCCGCGCCCAACTCCAAAGATTAGTGGTGATAGTCAAAGCGCCCACACCCAGCCGTCAAAGTCTTCGAGGAAGAAGAAGAAGACCAAAAAGCCCGTAAAACCTGGTGATAAGCGCACGGGCCTGCAAAAATATATCGATGCGCTGGAAGAATATAACCAGAAACCGCGAACCCCGGTCACACTCCAAGAATTTCTCAGCCACGTCCTTGAGGACAAAGATGACGACAATGGAGAAGACTCGTCGGATGAACCTGAGGATTATGTAGCAAGCTGCCATGTGATCTCTCACTCGTTGATAAACGATGGAGAAACTCTGGATGCAGAGAAACCGGGGGCAGATCCTGAGCTGGAACTTCTAGGACCATCAGACGAAATGATTGATGCATTCCTAAACGAAGCTCTTTTGAAAAGCAAAGCTAACCGGGAGCGCGAGATGGCCATATTTGAAAAAGCTAAACGCCAGCGACTGGACGAAAAGGTTGAAACGCCCCCACCAGATCAAAATACATTCGCCGCAAATAAAAACAGGTTCAAGACAAGGAAAAGGTTCGCCAGAGCCCTGTCAATGGGAATGAAATTGCCCTCGTTCAGAGGAAATTATCCTGGCAATATACATCTTGATGAAGCAGACACACATCCTAACTTTTGCTTATACCATCAGAGGATTGCACACCCTACTGAAGAATGCATGGCCTTTAAAAATTGGTGGCAAGGATATGTTGCCTAACGACAACACGTTCAGCGAATGAAGCGCAAGGCTCGTCGGGAACAGAGGAGCACGACTGATGAGCATAAAAGAACAGCCGACAACTGTCACATGGTATAGCAAGGGATCGAAAGTTCTCACCTTCGGGAGCGATTCTGAAGAAGAAATGACTCTCGGCCCTCTCTTCAAAGAATCCACCTCAGGAAAAGAGGAAGAACCGAAGAGCTGCGAGAACATTCAGCTGCGCAATCGCACATTACCTGAAAAGAATCTCGGACCCATAAACAAGGGGTCGAACAAAAAGGATAAGGGAAAAGAAAAGGTCCCTCAGGATATCATCCTCGATGACCAAGTCGTCGAAGAGCTGACAGCCAAGGATCCGCCAAAGAAAAGTAAGGTGAATTACAACGTTCTGGCACACCTGAAAAAGATCCCCTCACAGCTAAGCATTCTCGACGCCCTTCTGCTATCCAAAGAGGCGAGAGTTTCTTTGATCAAGGCACTACAAGAGCCCGAGCAATTCCAAGCTTTCCTTGCCGAAGAAAAGATGAAGGACGAGCTGGAAGAAGTGCACACAGCCGATATCACCTTCGGCGATGAAGATCTCCTCCTCGGGACATGCGAGCATAACCGTCCCCTTTATGTCTCCGGATACTATCATGATATCAAGATAGGCAAAATCCTGGTTGACAATGGGTCCTCCGTCAATCTCCTCAATGTAAGAGTATTGAAGGAAATCTGCATGAGCGTTCAACACCTCGCTCGGGATAAGATCACTATCTCCGGGTTTGACTCCCAGTCATCACGGATGCTTGGGTCTGTGATACTGACGCTGCGTTTTGGGCTGCTAGTCACTGACATCAAGTTTCACGTCATTGACGCTAAGACCTGCTATAACGCTTTGCTCAGCCGGCCTTGGTTACACGAGTACAACATCATCCCTTCTACACAACATCAGTGTATGAAGTATTTCAAGGATGGTCTCAAGTATACCGTGACGGGGGAGTTGAACCCATTCTCCGTGAATGAAGTCCGAAAGTACGAAGATGCAAAATACTTCTTACCAGATTTCGAAGACACGGAAAGATGCCACAAACCGAAGAACAAAGCTATCACCACTATTCCAGTCTTCGGGAGTGACACTGAGGAGGAAGATGAAATAGTTTATTCAGGGCCGCCCCAATGCAGCAAGCCGGGACCGTCCACCCCTATTCTGGTCTTCGGCAGCGACTCGGAAGATGAAGTCAATTCCGTATTTTCTGTTCGGCCATCAATACAAGACTTCGCTGACGATGATCGGAGTTTGCAAATTGCCATGGTTCCGCAGGAGCGTTACAAAGAGCTTGACGCACTTGGTACCTATAGTGTGCAAGAACTGCAGACATTCTACGTTCCTCCCAGGCGAAGAGATGAAAAAGCTATCCTCTTTTATCGATCAACGGAAACCAAAGTAGAGAAAGAAGTTTGGCATGGTGCCGATTCGACTCTTGACAGGCTCCAGCCCATCCGTCTGCCCAGATACTACACGGAAGGTTTAAAAAGGCTGTTGAAATGCCAAGGTGTTCCCTTCAAACAGACAGCTCGACAAGCTCAGTTCTACAACAGGATCTAGGACATCCCCGGAACTCAGCGAAAATTGCCCAATGGGAGAATGGAAACGATCGGGCTTGGATATGTTCAATCCAAGAAACGGGAACGATTCCACGGCTGCTACGTTATACATGACTTCGACGAGGAAGGAAATGCTCTGTTAGAAAACGTCAACCATGAACCAAAACGAGGTCCCGCCATCAAATTGCCATGTCCGTCGTTTGAAGAAAAGATGGACAAGCTAATAAGGGAAGCGGGTTAAAAGGTCCGGGATGACCATAGCCGCAAAATGGCCATTTATGAGAAAGCTAGGATGCAGCGCCTCCTTCAACAGGCCGCGGAGAATGACAATGCTCCTCTTCGCCAACCCGTCATACAAAAGATCCAGCATAGAGGAAAAAATAAACCAAAGAACGGAAAAAACGTTCGACGGCGGCAAAGCGGGTTTAAGAAGCCGCGCGATCAAGAATCGAGCAGCCGGGATCCGTCTCTTATAAAGAAGATGGGTGGAGAATATTCTTTTCCCCAAGACAAGGCAAAGAAGATATTCAATCTTGTCGTAAAGCATCAGATGATGACACTCCTAGAGTCCAAGCACCCCGAGCAAGCAGACAATGTCTCTCACCCAGACTATTGCTCCTATCACCAAGTAATAGGACATCCTCTCGAAGACTGCTTCACCTTCAAGAACTGGATCGAAGACCAATATCAACAAGGCAGGTTCGCTCTATCCACCAGTTGGAGGGTAAGTCCGCTACGGAAACATGAATCAAAATCCACTTATGCGATGAGAGTAGAACCAGACCAACATCGGTCTTGGAAACGATCTCGTACCTGTCACGCGATAATGCTGTCAAAAGAAGAACCCGAGAATGTGGGTGACCTCTCTTGGAGCTTTGAAAACGATGAAGATGAGTTGATCTCAGAATTTCCACCGGCGCCAAAAGATCTGGAAGATGGGATACATACTACTGCAAATGACCTCAGAAAAATTGACTTGGGAACGGCAAACGACCCTCAGCCGACGTTCGTCAGCGAACTGTTGTCTGAAGAAAAGGAGGCTACACTTAAAGACGTGCTCATGCAGTATAAAGACTGTTTCGCATGGAACTATTTCAAGATGCCCGGATTGGATCCAGAAATAGCCGTGCACAAATTGGCGATTTCTCCGAACGTTAAGCCGATTAAACAAGCACCGAGAAGAATGCGGCTCGAGCTTGAGATGAGCATCAACACCGAGGTCAAGAAGCTAATCGACTCCGGCTTCATCCAAGAGGTTCAATATCCTGTCTGGATCGCCAACATCGTCCCGGTGATGAAGAAAAATGGGACGGTGCGCATATGTGTGGACTTTCGGGATCTCAACAAAGCTTGCCCAAAGGACGACTTTCCAGTACCGGTCATTGAGCTGATGATAGATAATACGTCCACTCACGAAGTTTTCTCTTTCATGGACGGCTCATCAGGATAAAATCAGATAAAGATGCACCCCGAGGACCCGAAGCATACCGCTTTCCGGACCCCTTTGGGCATATTCTGCTACAAGGTGATGCCTTTCGGTCTAAAGAACGTCGCTGCCACCTATCAGAGGGCCATGCCGAAGATCTTCGATGACCTCATACATGAAATCGTGGAATGCTATATCGACGACCTTGTAGTTAAAAGCAAATTATACGACGAACATTTAAAGCATCTGAAAATCGTGTTTCAGCGCCTTCGGAAATATAACTTGAAGATGAACCCTCTCAAATGCGCATTCGGATTTTCCTCGGGCAAGTTCCTAGGATTCGTCGTCCGAAACCGAGGCATCGAGATAGACCTGTCGAAGATTAAGGCGGTCATGGAAATGCCTCCGCCGAGGACTCTCAAGCAACTGCGGTCTCTCCAAGGAAGAGTCACATATATCCGACGATTTATAGCCAATTTTTCAGGCAAGTGTCGTCCTTACAGTCACCTAATGAAGAAGGGAACCCCGTTCTTCTGGGATCGCAAATGCCAAAGCGCACTGGACGAAATCAAGCAATACATGCAGAATCCGCCAGTATTGGCCACTCCCGTTAAAGGAAAACCTCTCGTCCTGTACACAATAGCCCTCGAAAGTTCTTTAGGCGCGCTGTGGGCACAAGAGAACGACCAAGGGAAAGAGAGAGCCCTCTACTATTTGAGTCGAGTTCTTCTGGGGGCAGAAAAAAATTACTCCCCCATTGAAAAACACTGCCTAGCGTTGATCTTCGCGATAACGAAGCTCAGACACTATGCGTTGGCACACGAGGTCCATCTCATATCAAAGGTGGAACCCCTCAAATATTTGATGTCAAAGGCCATATTAACGGGACGTCTCGCTAAATGGAGCCTACTTTTGATGGAGTTCTCGATAACTTATTGTCCCCTCAAGGCAGTGAAAGGCCGGGCCATCGCCGACTTCCTCACTAAGCATTCGATACCTGCCGACTCTCTCTTGAACTGCGAATTGACAGGCGAGCATGCGTTTGACAGGATCAACGGGAAGAGAAGAGAGAATGATACTTAATGGGAACTCTATTTCGATGGAGCATCTTCCATGAAGAAGCGCAAACAAAGCACCCCCATAATAAAATCAGGGGTAGGCCTCATCTTCGTGACTCCACAAGGAGGAATAATGCGCTTTGCCTTCTCCTCAACAGAGCCGAGGATGAACAATGAAGCCGAATATGAAGATTTAATAGCAGGTCTTGAGATCGCCGTCGACATGGGAATTAAGAACCTCCTCATATACGGAGACTCCCAACTGATCGTTAGTCAAGTAAACGGCGACTATCAAACGTGCAAGCCTGAGTTGGTGAAATACGGCGAGAGAGTGCAGCAAGTGCTGACTCAAATTCCTTCCTGGAAAGTATACCATGCGCGGAAAATAGCAAAGCGGATGCATTGGCCAAGCTCGCTAAAGAATTGGCCGACGAGAACCTCGATGACCTGAGGATCGTTGTGCAAAGCCGTCGGGTTCTCGCACCGGCAGAAATATCTCCGGAATCTTCCGAAGAAAAGGGAGCGACCGAGCAAACGGCCCTACAAATAAAAGATCAGGAAAATGCTAAGGATTGGAGAGAAGCCTTTATAGACTATTTCAAATCCCGTCGAACACCTGAAGATGCGTCGTCAAGACATCAGCTCATGAAACGAGCTCTAGCCTTCGCCTTTGTCAATGATACTCTATATAAGAGATTATTTGATTCTTTGTGGCTAAGATGCCTGGGACCCGAAGTGGAAAGGAGAGTTGTCCAAGAAACTCACGATGGACTCTGCGGTTCTCACCAAGCCAGGCCGAAGATGAAACTAAAGATCAAAAGGATGGGCTACTATTGGCCCACGATGATCCAAGACTGCCAAGAATACGTGAAGCAGTGCCACTCGTGCCACTCGTGCCATATTCACGGGGACTTTATCCACCAGCATCCAAATCCACTACATCCAACGGTGGCTAGCCGGCCGTTCGAAATGTGGAAACTGACATAATCGGCCCCATCGAACCAGCATGGTCCAGAGGACATCGGTTCATACTGGTAACAACCGATTACTTCTCTAAGTGGGTAGAAGCAGTACCACTAAGAGAAGTAAAGATGGAGAATATCCTCCATTTCTTCAAAACACACGTCATTTATCGGTTCGGCACTCCGCGACGGATTATCTCCGATAACGGGCCAGCCTATAGAAGCCATAAGATCAGCCGCTTCGCACAACAGCATAACATAGATTGGAGATACTCTTCGGTTTATAATCCCCGAGCTAACGGTCTAGCTGAGGCATTCAACAAGACCTTGACGAAGATCGTGAAAAATACGGTGTCTCGAAATAAGAAGGACTGGCACGAGAGACTGCATGAAGCTCTCTGGGGGTATCAAACTACGTTCAAAACAGCCATGAACACAACGCAATATGCATTGGTATTCGGCACAGAAGCGGTACTCCCTCTCGAGATAGAGTTACCCTCTCTATGAGTGGCGGTTCACTACGAGCTAACAGACGAAAAAAAATGCTCACCTTCGGTTTGAGGAGCTCGATGCCCCTGATGAAACCCGGCTCATGGCGCAACAAAATCTGGAGGCTTATAAAGCAAAGATGACATGCTCATATGAGAGATTGACTAGGCCGAGAACATTCCGCCAAGGCGAACTCGTGCTAGTGGTCAAAAGACCTATGATCCCAAATCGGGCCAAGCGGGGGAAATTCGAGCCGAACTATGAAGGCCCGTATATCATAGACAAAGTTTACTAGGATGGAGCCTATCTACTCATGGACATGCATGGTGAAAGACCTTTCAGGCCAATAAACGGTCGCTTCCTGAAAAATACTACGCCTAACGAGTCACGGCCTAGGCCAACGATAGATGACGACGCCTATGTCCGCTCGCTATCTTCCTAAGCCCAAACTCTATAAGTAGTAGTCGGCTTTTGGACTGAAACGTCCTTAAACTAATGATGGACCACTATATCCTAAAACTGGCTGTTGACCGAAACGTCGATAAACTATTACGGACCGCAGCATCCTAAGGATGACAAAAATAAAAATAAAAAAAGGGAAGAAAATGGTATGTCCATAAGCAAAATGGGCACGGATGAAAACCCGAAAGGGCTCCGTGAGTAAAAATAGCAGGGCTACCAGCGAGTTTTGTGAAAACCCGAAAGAGCGCAATCTCGTTAAAAGACACTTGTAAGGCCTTCTCGACCTTGTGAGGAGAAACCACCTACGTGAGATCCTTACGACTCACAAGGGAGCAACACACTTAGAGATCCCCACGATTCCTAAGGAGAAATTACACTTACGAGATCCTCATGACTCGTAAGGAGAATTCCCCTTTGAGACCCTCACGGCTCATAGGATTCAAAAGCCTTAAGCTACAAAGATCTGAACCAGTTCTTAAGCCATCACAACCTCTAGTGTTGCTGTCACGTCCCGAAAGTATGGAACATGACCGGCACTTAAACTACGAAACGTTTCGAGGCGTACGTAATCTAAGTAAGCCGAAAACCCAGAAATCCAAACCAAGAAAAGTAGTAGAGTGAAGGAAAACCAATTTAAAATCAAGTAGTTTTAATAGCATAAGCCGAGTTATGCGGTTTTAAAAACATCAAGTATTTCCTGAAAATTTCGGCAGAGTCTCCTTTGTAAATACTGGCTCCCAAATGGGATACAACATGAATAGTATACGAAATCAATAAAAAGGCATCCCCAAGCGGGAGCTAGCTCTTCGTCAATCGACGGCCACAACCACACAAGCAATATAATATACAACGCCAAGGGCGAGTATCAAAACTCAAAAGGAAACTCAAAACCACAAGAAATCCACAGAAATATAACGCGCGACTTTAAGGTCGAAAATAACATCACTGGTCTCTATCTCAAAATAAATACATGTTTGGTTGATGGAACTTCTAGATACAACTGAATAATAATATACAATGTATAATGATGGGTACGATACAAATAAACCCACCTACTAGCAAGTCACCCGAACGAAACTGTACCCGCAAAGCCGTAAAGAAACCTGTACGGCGAAACCTGCAAGAAACTGGGGCACAACGGGGGTGAGTTGCCAACTCGTGAATAGAAAAACATCTACGAATAGAAAGCGCATGTATGACGCAATCCTAGGTCATACGATCAATATATATAATCCTCAAATAGAACTAGCAGTCTATAACAATGATTAGGGTAAAAATCTAACCCGAGTATAATCTCATGTGCCCGTGTCAGTGCCTCAGGTAGCAATATATCATGAATGAGGTATGAATGCATGAAAACAGATTACATGTAAATGAAGAAACTGTTTTCATAATTTAGTGAGATTTCCTTTGTATTTTTAAAATGAGATATCATAAATGAAATCAGCATCAACAGTGTCTAGCATCGACACAAAACATAAATTTCAAAGTCTCGAAACCTCAGGTTCCGGCTATCCGGACTGGCCTGTATCATCAAATCTCAGTACCTCAATATCTCGAAATCTCAATGTCTCAATCTCAGTATCTAGGGCGCCGTCAGTCCAGACCGGCCCCTACCATCCATCTCAAGACCACGACGGTATCCTCCGGATATCCGACGCGTCAGGTAATATCACCGGTCGGTAGTGCTCCCCTGCCAGGCTCAACGTCAACAACACGGCCTTCTCGCCCCGGGGTACCGCACCGGGCCCACCATGTACCCGAAACGGTTCATCCAACTCCTCGAATCGGGTCTCGAAATCCATCAGCAAACTCATGGTGGACGACTCATACATCATGGGAAAACCGCATTTTTACTTAAAAAGAGAGAAAGCAGCTTATATATGTTTTGCGGTTTTCCTCCAAATCCAGAAAATATCATGGAAATTCGAATCATCAATAGCATGTAAAACCATGAATATAAGCATGAGAATGAATAACAGTATGCATGAAGCGACAAGTAATAACTACAATATCTAAGCTGGCATATAAGGTATGTACACTAATATTATGTCAAACTACTGGCTATCAAGCTAAGTTAAGCAATAATATTTTCTAAGGTGTACGTGACATGGCAATTACCGATGAAGATGTGTGTGAGCCGGCAAGTAAGTGTATGTGGTACATACGCATCATCGGTAATGGTGCTGGTGTCCTAACAGCATAATGTCAACAATGCAATATGAAATAACAATGTAAATATGCGATGCGGAGCGAGCAACCAAAATGAGCGGGAGCTAAATATTAAACAATGGTGCCATTTGAAATAACACGAATCGCGGGGTTTTGAAAATAGGGCTACGGTGGTTTTTAAGAAAGGATACGTCTTTTGAAATATCCGTAGATCCCTTGACCTGTCTTTTAAAATACCCACGATCCGCTGGTTTTGAAATAGGTAGGAGTCTAATCTAATCTAACAACTACACTAAACTATACGGCTGAACTAACAAGCTGAACTACAGGTAAAGAAACCGCCTATCATCTGAGTCGATACATATACATACCTGTATATATACAGTCGGTGATCCCGCCTCAATAATATCATATCCGATACCATATCTATAAGCAGGCATCCCAAGTCAAGAGTGCGGATCAATCATCAATATAACTCATACGTAAATCCGTCGTACGGCATCCCAAATCTGGGTACGGGTCAATATCACATTCATCATACTATTCACCTGGCATCCTCTTTATCAAATATCATGATCGGGGTACTGATCTACGTCTAGTACAATACTGATACCGCCTAAGTATGCATGAACGTGTGTGAAACACTACGTCAAGACCCGTTACAACGTCATGTCGTATCTCAAATACGAACCCTGCTATATCACCGATCTCACGGGCTCAAATCAAATCTCATCGACTCATCTTAAATCCCAAGTACATCCTCATTATCCATGCATGCATATATGAATGTACATATGCATAGTCCCATACCCACGCATATATACATATATACACATCCCAATCGGCGCACAAGAAAGTAATGTATGCAAGTCTGTGTGTGCGTATGTGGGTATAACAACTACTCTAGGGTTTCGCAACTAACCCAAAGCTAATCCATGAACACATAATTATAACATGAATACACATTCTCGTATCATAAAACACCTATATAAATATATATATATGAGCTACACTACGGACTCGGGGGTGCTATACGCCATCCACCCGACTTCTCCCCGTAGATATAAATCTACTCACTTGGTCCTCGCTAGCCGGTGCCGACGTCGCCACGCGCTTGCTTGTCGTCTTGAAGTCCACATGGGTTACCTACATATCATAACGTACCGTATCGCATTAAAATCCGACTCATGACCAAAACGACACACGAATCCCGCATAGGTCAAAACCTATGGTTGCTTTCACAAATCAACCCAAAAACCCTCGACGTCGGCGTACAAACGCCAAACCATCGAGAAAAACCCAAACACACTCGTTTGCACAATCACAAGTACTAATTATGATATAAAATAGCTTAAAATTCAAAAAAACCCCAAACTCACTTTAAAAGCCATTTTTTCGAAAATCTAGCAAGCAAAAATTACCCGTTTTAGTACAAAACTCGACGTTTAAACAAATCTAGCGGCCATAATACTTATTAAATATCTTAAATAAGTCATAAAAACAATTCCCATAATTTAATCTCATTAATTTTCATAAACCTTAAAATTCTAGTTCACAAAATACCTAAATTTTAACAATTTCGAGTGAAAATGCACAAAACAACAACCACGCTTGGTTTTGCATGATCCAAATGCATTAAACCACTCATTATAATATTACTAATGACATGAAGCCATAATTATATTTTAATCTAAAGCATTTAACAATTTTCCAAAAATCCTAGTTAGCAAAATAGCTTAATTAGTAAAATTATAAAATAACAATTAACAAACTAGTTACTAGGTAAGATTTTACATGCCATAAAATGTTAATCTTCATATTAAAACCATAATAAATTTATAAAAACCCTAACTAGATTTTAAATTTCACATTTTCATTAATTTCTAAAAACCTAGTCTAGATAAAAATGCTTAATTTGGACATTTTACATCTAACAATTACATATTAGCAACTAGGTTAATTTTTTCTATGGCTTAGCATGATAATTACACTATTAAACCATGATCAATAATAAAAAACCCCACTTGATAACAATTTCCCTTTTCTTGAATTTCAAGTTTGAAACTAGAACCCAAATTAAACATCAAAATTAGATAAATTGAAGTAATTAGCAACTCATTTAATATGGGGTTAGGATTATACCTCCAAGATCATGAGATCCCACATGCAACATGTCTCCAAAATGCTAACTTTTCACTAAGATCTATAATAGAATAGCCAAGCAATAATGGGTAGGGGTTAGATTTGGATTTTGTGGGATTTAATTTGGATTTTTGAAGCATGTATGATGATTTTTTGAGATAGAATTGAGGGAGGAAGTTGGGGGGCTGATGTTGCAGGAGGGTGAGGGAGGGCTCGGCCACACATAGGAGATGGGGAGAGAGAGAGAGAGAGGTGTTGTAAAGTCAACTAAAGCCCATACATCTTTCTTCTTCTCATTTCTTTTTTATTCCATTTTAAAAGTAGTGAAAAATGAGATGATTGGAGAGAGAAAGAGAGAGAGGGCTGTCAAAAAGGGGGGCCGGCCACATGGTGGGGAGGAGAGAGGGTGTGTGTGTGTGAAGCAATGAACACCAAACACCAATTCAATATGCACCAAAACCCTTTTATTTTCACAAAATAAGCCATTTTCTTCAATATTTTCTAAAACCGATTAACAGCTTCATTTCAATTCAAAAACCATATGTTAAAATTTTGTTTAATGTGTTATGATGCACAAAATTTGTTTCAACTCATTCCAATTTGTAATTTTCCCTAATTAAATGTATTAGGGACGGCTTAAATTAATATTAAAATAATTAATTTCGGAAAAATTTTCAAAAAATTTGAAATTTCACCAGTGACTCAATAAACACCAAATACTAGCAATTACATAGCTAGAATATGTATATTTAATTTTATAATAAAGATATTTGTATTTTGACTTTTTACAGAAAACCCCCTTATTTAGCCGATTTTCCAAAATTTCACCGAAATGATTTTCAAAACGTTACAATCTTCCCCCCTTAAAGAAATTCGGTCCCCGAATTTAAATTAAACCCCCCCCCCCAAATACTAAAATATTTCAGCCAAAACTATCAAATCGCCGGGGCTCCGAAATCATAAATACATAAACGCATCATAGCGCAATGCATGCGCATGAGTAATGAGTAGATAACTCGAAATCAAAACTCCGTCAAGTATCCCGCAATTATCGGAGTCAAGGGGAAGACACGAATGCCAAATCTCAAGCAAGACTGATATGCTATAAATCGGAACTATACATGTAAATATCAGGAGGAAATGCATGCCAAATCCTCTAAGTTGCTGTGCAATGTACATAACACTGCACAGTGGCGGACGTCTATCATAAGAAAATAACTATATACATATATACCTTTGTTTGGAATGTACATTCCGCCGTTTTGGGAAACAATTTAGAAGGGTTTTCCTTGTTTTAAACGTTTCGCGGCATATCAGACACGTAGATAAATACTGAGACTATAGCTCGCTTTTTGGAATTCCCTTCAATAGCTATCAATGCATGCAAAATACATTCAGGTACTGTCCTCTGACTAGTCCTGCTTAGTACGAAAACACATCGCAATTATCATAAAAAAAACGTACTGCTCTATAAGAAATCAATCCCAAAATACGCGTATGAATACTACGTGCGTCTGGTGCGCACGACAATCAAAATCCATATGCGTGCCATACAAGTGCACAGAAACAAGATTTAAGTGCATCGGGTGTGCACAAAGCATCTGTCGTAGGCAACGTGTGTGCCTGACAGCAAAATCAGGTGTATCTGACATGTACGAAGAATCTCGATTTAGTGCATCTGGTGTGCACCAAAATCGCACCTCAAAACATGCGCCCAACATGCGCGAAAATCCAAATCAGGTGCATCCATCGTGCACGAAATCATGAAATCCAATATCAAGCGCCGAATATGCGCAAAATCAAATCAGGTGCACAAGGTGCACAAAACAAATATCGAGTATCACAATCGAAATCGAAGTCCAGTGCATCTAAGTGCACAAAAGGCGTATCACTGCACTGCAAGCATATATAAATTATACAGAGTGCAGGAACCAAATCGTGTGCGTGCATACGCATAAAATCAACTCAAATGTCTAAAACCGTAAAATCACAAACATGTGAAACCAAAGCACGAAAACGATATCAAGTGCAACACTGTGGAAAGATCGTAAATCCTCAATCATCAAAATCAAATCATGCGAATAAATCACCCAGAATATCGAAATCAATAATGGCGGAATAGTACCGCTCAAGCGCATCCTCTAAGAATCTCGGTCCAACTGTCGCGGTCACTAGTGGGACGTCTCGTCGATCATCATGAACTCTGGCCTGCTGGTGTGCGTAACAATGACCACTCCTGGGTCAAGGTCTTCACTGTGAATTACCAATCTCTCAGTCCATCGGCTCATCGGCCCTGTCAGGTGTGCTAACGGGGATGATTCCATTCTGGCACTTCTCTGGTCATCTCTCGGTCAATCATCGCGACCACTCGTAAGACAGCATATCACTGGCGTCGGCCTCTGGCTCTCTGAATGTACGTGACACATCTGATCCTGGGTGCAAGTATCATTGCAGCAGTGTCCTGGAAGGAATCCTGCTCACGGTCTCTTTCATGTCTCGTTTCTGCCAACTATCCGGAAGTTATCGTCCTTTCCTATATCTGTATCTTGCTCTGGAACGACTGCATACTCATCGCGACTCCTTCTGGAAGGTAAATCCAAGTACAATGCCTCGGCATGCGTACCGCATCTCTGATGTCGGCTGAGTGGAACGTCGTCTCATCAAGATCTCGTACGAACCTCTTATTTCACTTTTCTCTAACGTCGACTGTTTCGGACTCGTCTCGTCGTGGCTGTATGGACTGAGCTCCAACGGCTATCATCGTATATGGAGTCTCCCAAGAATGCATCTCACCACCTAGCATCCGATTGAAGTCGAACCATTCGATCGATTCGTCGAAACCTCATAATCCCCTAAGAGCTCAACATCTTGGTATAGTTTAATAGTATCGAATATATATACCACAGCATCGGTGGTCCAGCCGTAGAAGGGCAAACCCAAGCCTCACTAATGGCGCCGTGGAACTGCCGCAAACCCGAAGGTTCAAAGGCTTTCACACGGTCATTAAGTCGAGTTAGGGTTTCATTCTTCTAGAGGGTCCATGGAATTGCCTGCATGTCTTTCCGAATAATTTAAACTTAGAATAATAGGTTTCTGACAGTCAATCGTCTCTGTCGACTCTCAACGTCTCCGCGTGAAGTCGTCTCTAGCTGGAATCAATTTATCTGATGATCTCGCATCGGGGTAGACGAACGAACCACACGTCCTAGTCATTCATCCTCGGGTGACTAGCGACCTTCCATCATCTCTTAGTACAACTCGTACTGCAATAGCTCCAACATCAGGGGCGATATCTCGTCGTCCGCAGCAATAACTGGCTCACCCGTCTGCACGCTGAACAGTGCCTCAATCATCATGAATAAGGAATACACCCACGGTCGTCAAAATCTGGTTGGCCTCTATCATTGGCTCGATCCTCTGGTACTGATCGGCACGTCCGAGAAATCTCGTAAAGGCGATCTGCCAAATGCTCATGGCACAAAAACACTGTAAAAAGACACTGTTAGTTATATGTATGCCCTAGAGGCCATTACTGTACATAGGATGTATATTGTAGTGGATGCTGGGACATATATAGGGAGGACTTTCTTGCTCGACATGATAGTATGCTATCTGGTTGCTCTTTACCTTAACGTGTATACTGATTGTCTCTCTGTTACATGTTGGTAAAGCCCTTAGGATGTGTACTTGACTACCTGGACTATGATGCGGATCATACTAGTGGGGACATGGTAGTCCATAAGTACATCCTTCAAAGTCCCTAGTCATGGGTGTATCGAGACGGGGCATCGATATACCAGAGTAGACTAGCGTATACCTTCTCGACCCATGAAGATGGGTGATGGATGATCCCATATCCATTGGTGTTTGACATCAGAGATGATATACGGGTGCTCAGTAGAGACTGGGTACACTGGACGGACTCGCCGAGAACTCCCAGATGGTATTATACCTCACGTCAGATGGCAGTTCTCTGGTGACACTGGTACAGAGTAGTCTGTTGACCCGAGATCGTCATAGAGTCTTGTGTGGTTCCCACTGTGCTTTGATTTCCATCTTACCACGTCCAAGAGGGCGTGCAAAACGGTGGTTTTTGGGTACAGTCCCGAGTCACATGGAGGCAATGAGCGATAGGAGGGGATTCGTCTCTCCCGGTATAGGGAGTTGATGTTGCGCTGTGTTCGATTGGCTATAACAGGAAATCCCTGGCCAGGGTTGCTGAGATTTACTGGTAAGTGTTACCAGTAGTTTCTTGAATTGTTATAGACCTCATATCGACACGACTTATCGAGCTATTGGGGTCTGACGTTTACCACCCCTAGGCGAGATATACGACATATCAGACGATCAGACCGGACTGTACGGTAGTGTTACTGGTTGGATTCACTGGAGTGTGAGCGGGCTTGCTCTTCGATCTTCTGATCACTCAATACCCGGGTGGCCGTTACGTTTAGCAGACCGCTTGCGGCTTGTGGATGCTTGATATGATCATCATCCGCTGCCGGCGTATTGACGAGTCTTTAGAGTCCTACACAGAGGTTTCCTGGCTCAAGCAAAACGAAATAGGAGCGCATATGAGATATGTGCGGGACCGAGATTAATACCAGTATGTGATACTGTATTCGATTCTCGCGATGTGACATTGATCGGTTATATGCGATATAGCCGGGTTATCGGATCAAGTGTTGATTCGATAAGTTGTTACCAATGATACTAATCGGTTATATGCGATATGACCGGATCGTTAAATCAAGTGTTGATTTAATGATTTAATGCATAATTATATATTTGATATATTACTTTGCATTAACTAGTATCGGTTCACTTTAAATGGATTTTCTCGCTCGGGTGTGCGCATTGCATATGCGATATGATTTTGTGCACATGCTTGTATCATGTTTGATGATACATGCCTTTTTAATTAAGTGTATAGAATTAAACCTTGGTTAATGGAATGGTTAGGGTTTACTATTTGCTTATTCATTTTATTCATTTATTTATTAATCTTTTTCTTATTGGAAAAAGGAAATGAAATGATAAAATGGTGGCATTTCTTTTGTTCATTCATGAAGCTTCATGAATGCTTTGACTTGATGACCATTTTGTTTTTAGCTTAACCCTAACCGTTGCATTAAACCATGATTAGTTCTCTACACTTAACTATGGTCATGTTATGATAAGGATTGATTATTCTTTTCTTTTTTAATTAACTTATCATAACATAATTCTTCTTCTTCTTCCTTTCTTCACTTGAAGAAAGCAAGCTCCATCAATGGTGATTGATGGAAATGAGTGAGAAATCCAATTCTAAAGTCTACCCACTTCCTATTTCTTCATCCTCTACCTCTTGCCAAGTAGTATAGGGTGTTTCCTTCACGAGTTTTCATGGCTTGGTGAAGGTGGAGCTTGATCTAGCGATGCTTCGACGTAGATCATCTTCGGCATGGACATCGACGACCTAGCTCGCCTATTCTCCGATGAAGCCGACGCTAGAGCCCGGGATTTGTTTTGGACAGCGAGAGGACTTCATTGCGGAGCTATGGAGGTGGAGCACCGGATCTACAAAGGTTGTATTTCCGATTCTTATAGTTAAGTGTTAACTAGTTACTTTGTTCGCCTAGAAATCTAGCCAACGATCCGTTCTAGGGTTTCTCGGCACCGTTTAAATTTGAAATTGGCATGGTTGATGCCTTGTGAGACCTCATTAGGGTGCCCAGGAACCCTACAGTGGTATCAGAGCCTAGCTAGAGCCTTAGGCGAAGTCTAGACGGAGTTTGAAGTCCGAACGACCCGAAAACCCAAACCCAAATTTGCTCTGTGGACAATTTTGAAAAACTGGGATTTTTCCAGATTAAAAATATTCAGAAAACTCAGTAAAATAATCTAAGAATTACTGTTTAAAACGGGGGCTCTGAATCGTTAATAGTGCGGCGGAACCGCCGCATATGCATGCCTAATGCGGCGGTTCCGCGGCAGGTTTGACTCTTCAGTCACTTTTATCTGTACAGTAATTCTTATATATTATTTCTGGTGTTTCTGGGAATTTTTAATATTTATTCAAGAGTTGAATTTTCTGGAGTTGTTTTGGGGATTCGGTGTTTCGATCGGAGTATCAGATTTTGTCTATGTGGCTTTCCGGATAAATTTTAGAATATGTTAAAAAGTTCGACCGGATATAAATACCCAATTTTTCCCCTGTCGGGAAATTTCCAAGTGTTGGATTTTTCCGTAGTTTAACGACGTTCTAAGTAGTGCAAGTAACGCGATGGTCCCTCTAGAAGACAACAAACCTTAACTCGATTATGTGACCGTCTTGAACTGCCCTTTGAACCTTCGGGTTTGGGGCAGTACGGCGTGCCACATGTGAGGCGTTGGCTTGACCCTTCTACGGCTGGACCGTTGGTACTGAGGCACGAACTGAATGTTGTTAGACTTATTTCATGTGTTGACCTATTTCGGGAAAACTTGGGTGTTTGAATGTTCGATCGGAAAGTTTAACATTTTCTAATTATCTGGAATGTGATACAATAATTGGAATTCACAAAAGTTATGAGATAACTGAATGAATGTTATAAATATAGCAGTTTAGTCTCACTTGATCGGTTGCCACGGAATTTTGATGTGATCAAAAGTTCGTCGCAATCACGTAGCATACGCGGATACTCGCCGGATAAACTTAATAGACAGCCTCACTCCATAGCCCCGACCAAGTGACTGTAGGAGAACCCCGTCGCCGAAAGCATCCGTTCGGGTGCTCGCGGCAGCGGTGTTCCGCCTTGGTGCACTTCGTCGACGGTATCGGGGGTGCGGCCGCCTACTAAAGTTTGCGACGAGCATTCGATCAGGATGTCGGGAATCCTGTTGAATTGCCCGACTTGATATTGAAAAGAGTTTTCGATAAATGAGACTAAAATGCGGGGTTTATAACTGTTAGGCATGCGATGTCTAAGTAATTCATTTGATTAGGCATGCGATGTCTATGGAGGTTGCGGATTCCAACTGTTGTAGTTTTACACTTTCTTTTCTGTGACCGTAAGTGTAATATGTGATATCGCCGGTTTCATTGCTATATGTCAACGACAATTGGGATGCGCATATTTACTTACGATTGATGACATGTGATGTTATGTGTTGCTGGATATGTTATACTGGATCGTCGTGTTTGAATAGCCGGGGGTTTTTATGTGAGATGAGTGTTTTTCATTTTCATTCATGTAAAAACTTGTATGTAATATTCTTTTATTGGGGCGCTTCCAGGTTGCGGAAGTTGTCACCGTTGATGTATATTATTTACTTTTCCGCACTAGGATAGACCCAAGGAGGGGAGCACAAGTAACCGGGTTCTGGAGTCCAGTGGGAGACCAACTCGAGGAGTCGAGTCCGGGTCTCCTAACTCTAGAATTGGTAGGGTTTCTTGCCGCTCTCGTAGGGGTCTAGGGGTGTGGGTTTGGCTATTCATCGCGACCGTGGAATCCGTGTTTTATACTGGCTCGTATTGAAAATACGGACGTCCTAGTATATCCAATATTTCATATGATTCTTCTGCTGCGATATCTGTGATGTGATCATGATATGTTCTGTGATGGATACTTTATATAGTATATATGATATATTATATAGGCGTTACTTATGTTTTACACCCGCGCTAGCCCTGCCCCGCTCTGCCGTTAGTTACCTAACCTAACGGTGCACGAGGGGACATCGAGGCGAATGCGGATGGCATAAGTGTACGTCGTATTTATCTGTGATGTTTAGGTACTTAAATGATGGGACTTCATTAATGTGATTAATGAAATAAAAGAAACCTAAGATGTTGTAGAATCGAATTTCAAAATAAAATAGGTAGCTACAGTTCTTGCTTTGCACAGCGGTATATATGATATATCCTGCACCTTATTCGATGAGGAAAGGACCGAGATCCCTTCACCGGGAGTGACTCCTTTAGCAATAACTGGCAGATGCTACACGCTCGGTTTGTCTTTTGATTGCTTTTAAGTGTTTTTGCTTTGCACAGTGATATATATGATATATCCCGCACCTCATTCGAAGAGGAAAGGACCGACGATCCCTTCACCGGGAGTGACTCCTTTAGCAAAACTAGAAAAGCCTCAAAAGCACTCCATTTTAAAAATCATTTGATTCTACAACGATATCAAGTTCATTACGCAATAGGTTTTCAGAAAAACCTGTCGTAGCCCTCCGTCATTTCAGATATGTACTAGTTAGTATTCGTGCTGCGGTAGTTTGGCATTCGTCAAGGCGTAGTGTACGGTAGCTAACTAGTATTTATCTGCTTGAGCATATGATGCGATTGGATTAGGGTCTTCGTACGGCGTTGTTTGGCATTCGTCAAGGGTCGTGCGGGTGGGTTTAATTCAATCAAGAAATGTACGGGTTGAACTTGACTAGTGGACTATGGGTTGTTTGGCATTCGTCAAGGTCATAGAACACTAGGGACAAAATATTATCGGGAATTTCAAGTGTTGAAATTTGCAATGAGATTGCATACCTTCTATGAGATAGTTGGATCCCGATACCCGCTGCGAGTAATTGTTACTCCTGGGAGAGTTTTACACATTACAATTAGCCAATCAAGTAGGTGTCTAGAAAGGTGTTAACGAGGTTACGCCTCTGGGAAAACGAGGTTTACTGTAATTAGGTTCGTGCGAAAGCACGGGGGACCTCCCTCAAAGAACCGACACTGGCCTGGCTGAAAGATTGGCGAACTTGTAGTGTGTGATTAATCCCGGCTAATCTTTCCTTTTAGGGTTTGAAGGAAGATTTGATAAAAAGCAGTGGGAGCCATCCTGATTAGATAAAATAATAACCAATCTATTCTTGCAAGAGCGCACGCTGAGTGTCTTCTTCTCTCTCTCTCCAGGTAGCGACCATATCACGCCTTAATCAAGATAATAATACGGATTATTGACCGAACCCGCTTGTTATACTGAGCTGGGGAACGTTGGTCCCGCTCCAACTTATAATTGTTATAAGACAGAGCAGGAAATTGGGGAATACCAGAATTCCCGTGCCGCCCAAACGAAGAGAGTGCATGCTGATGCATCATCTTTGGGTGTGTTCATTACAAAGAACCGTTTCTCTGTATCCTCTACGTCCTGGGTATGTGATACCAGATCAGGATCCCAGATATGTAATCTGTTACATAGGGCTACAGAAAGGTAGAGAACTGAGAACGGGTGATAAGTTTCATGAGGCAGAAAACGGGGCAAGAGTTGCAGCCAAGTCTGTTGGTCACTGTCACCCTGTATTACCAATACATTGATTCTGAACGAATGTTATTAGATACCAAACCTGATATACAAAATCATATCAGTCTCTTTATCAGTAAAGAAATGATAAAATTTTGTATTGATGGATAATGTTTTGAACATTTCCTATATCAAAAGTTGATCGGATCAGGCACGTTATCTAAAAGCGTTGATGTTCTAAATCAAACTACAGTTCTTTAGTATACTGAACACACACAAAAGGAAGAGTTCAGAAATGAACGAATCCTACTTGAGGCATTGTAGACTAGGTCATATCGATGCGACCCAACTAGCTGAAGTTACATGAAGATGCATATTTAAATCAGTTTGAATTTACATCTTGTGAAACTTGCCAGTCATGTCACAAAGATAAGATGACCATAGCTCCGTTTACTGGAAACAGAGAAAGAGTTAGTGAACTCTTGGGATGATACATGTTGATGTATGTAAGGTCCCCTGTCTACATATGCCAGGACTGGTTCTTTGTACTTCGTTACATTCTCTGATAATCTCTCGAGATTCAGACATATGTTCCTGTTGAAACACAAGTCCGAACCTTTTGAGATATTCACAGAATATAAGTTAGAAGTAGAGAACCAATACGGGTATAAGTATTATGTCCTTTGATGTGATCAGGGAGGAGAATACTTGAGCACGGAAATACTGGACTATTCTAAAGGAGAATGAGATTCTCTCTCGGCATTACTCCTCCGTATACACCATAGCACGATGGTATATCGGGGTGGAGCAATCACACCCTATATGATAAGGTGTGCTCTATGATGAGTACTGCTGAGTTACCTATTTCCTTTTGGGAGTTATGCACTTGAGAAGCTGCATACCTATTGAATAGGGTTCGAATCAAATCAGTTGCCTACCACTTCATATGTGATATGATAAGGGAAGAGCCCATTTCTTAAGTTAGTTAAGATTTGGGGTTGTCCGGCCTATGTCTGAAAAGCAAAATCCGGACAAGCTCGAGGCAAGGTCAGTCATGTAGAACTGGAAATGTTCCAGCTATACAAAACTGCAGCTGAAGATTTGACAGAACCAAAGGATTCAATAATTACCAATGAACCTCTGCCTCTCCGCCGATCTAGTAGGGTTCCTCACCCACCTGAGAGATACTTCGGTTTCTCTATGACAGTGGGAGCGAGGATTGCATCATGAGATGATGACCCAACTAGTTTCGAGCTGGCCATCAGGAGTAAGACTCTATAAGAATGGCTGGATGCTTAGTGATCTGAGATGGAATCCTTATACACCAACAAAGTATGGACTTTGGTTGCTATATCTGAAGGGTTAAATCCCCATCAGGAGTAAGTATATCTTGAGAAGATTACTTGGTGTAGATGGAAAAGTTGAGACTTTCAAAGCAAGACTTGTTAAAGGTTTTCGTCATCAACTAGGCGTGGATAATGATGAAACCTTTTGCAGTGGCTGTGCTTAAGTCCATCCAGATCCTACTTGCCACGGCTACATACCATGACTACGATATCTGGCGGTTGAGTGTCATGACTGCTTTTCTAAATGATGTTTTAGAAGAGTGCGTCTATAAGTACACAGCCAGAGGACTTCGTAGACAGTGGCAGCAGCGGAAACGTGTGCAAGATGCTTTATAGGATTAAAGCAGGCATCGCGGAGTTGGAACATCTGTTTTGATAGTTAGTCAAAGAGTTTGACATCATCAAAATGGTAGATGAACCTTGTATAAACAAAAAGGTAGTAGGGAGTATGGTGGTGATCCTCGTAGAGTACGTGGATGACATACTCTTGATAAGAAAGGAGTTTCTTACGCTACGCTCGATCAATCTCCGTTTATCACAAAGATTCTCCGTGTAGGATCAAAATGATACCTTCTAAATCCTGACTTTTAGATCTATGAGATAGATTCAAATGGATGTTAGGATACTCACTAGTTGTAGTGAGATGGTATCAATTGATCCTGGGGAGAATCACTGGAAGGGTTCCAGAGTGATAAGGACGACAGAAAGTCAGTCGCAGGCATTGTCTTTACCCTCAGTAAAGGGACGGTATGTTGGAAGAGTTCCAAGCTAGATACCGTGGCATACTAGACGATAAAGGCAGGATACATCGCTACTTAAGATGCTACCAAGGAGGATGTTTAGGTGTAGAATGGTTCATGAGATGAACTACGTTCCAACCATTGTGAGACAATGGAGTTGTGGCTTATGCCAAGGAACGTCCGTCCCATCAATGATCCAGACATATTCTAAGGCAGTGTCACCTGATCATGGAGATGGTTGATCTCCAGGGTGATCGAGGTTAGGAGAGTAGACTCAGAAGACAACACAGCGGATCCACTCACAAAGGCCTGTTCCCAGAGAGAGATTTTTATGGGATGGTTGAGTATGAGATACTACAACCACTGCTATCAGATGGCCCTTGTGCAAGTGGGAGATTGTTAGTTATATGTATGCCCTAGAGGCCATTACTGTACATAGGATGTATATTGTAGTGGATGCTGGGACATATATAGGGAGGACTTTCTTGCTCGACATGATAGTATGCTATCTGGTTGCTCTTTACCTTAACGTGTATACTGATTGTCTCTCTGTTACATGTTGGTAAAGCCCTTAGGATGTGTACTTGACTACCTGGACTATGATGCGGATCATACTAGTGGGGACATGGTAGTCCATAAGTACATCCTTCAAAGTCCCTAGTCGTGGGTGTATCGAGACGGGGCATCGATATACCAGAGTAGACTAGCGTATACCTTCTCGACCCATGAAGATGGGCGATGGATGATCCCATATCCATTGGTGTTTGACATCAGAGATGATATACGAGTGCTCAGTAGAGACTGGGTACACTGGACGGACTCGCCGAGAACTCCCAGATGGTATTATACCTCACGTCAGATGGCAGTTCTCTGGTGACACTGGTACAGAGTAGTCTGTTGACCCGAGATCGTCATAGAGTCTTGTGTGGTTCCCACTGTGCTTTGATTTCCATCTTACCACGTCCAAGAGGGCGTGCAAAATGGTGGTTTTTGGGTACAGTCCCGAGTCACATGGAGGCAATGAGCGATAGGAGGGGATTCGTCTCTCCCGGTATAGGGAGTTGATGTTGCGCTGTGTTCGATTGGCTATAACAGGAAATCCCTGGCCAGGGTTGCTGAGATTTACTGGTAAGTGTTACCAGTAGTTTCTCGAATTGTTATAGACCTCATATCGACACGACTTATCGAGCTATTGGGGTCTGACGTTTACCACCCCTAGGCGAGATATGCGACATATCAGACGATCAGACCGGACTGTACGGTAGTGTTACTGGTTGGATTCACTGGAGTGTGAGCGGGCTTGCTCGTCGATCTTCTGATCGCTCAATACCCGGGTGGCCGTTACGTTTAGCAGACCGCTTGCGGCTTGTGGATGCTTGATATGATCATCATCTGCTGCCGGCGTATTGACGAGTCTTTAGAATCCTACACAGAGGTTTCCTGGCTCAAGCAAAACGAAATAGGAGCGCATATGAGATATGTGCGGGACCGAGAATAATACCAGTATGTGATACTGTATTCGATTCTCGCGATGTGACATTGATCGGTTATATGCGATATAGCCGGGTTATCGGATCAAGTGTTGATTCGATAAGTTGTTACTAATGATACTAGTCGGTTATATGCGATATGACCGGATCGTTAAATCAAGTGTTGATTTAATGATTTAATGCATAATTATATATTTGATATATTACTTTGCATTAACTAGTATCGGTTCACTTTAAATGGATTTTCTCGCTCGGGTGTGCGTATTGCATATGCGATATGATTTTGTGCACATGCTTGTATCATGTTTGATGATACATGCCTTTTTAATTAAGTGTATAGAATTAAACCTTGGTTAATGGAATGGTTAGGGTTTACTATTTGCTTATTCATTTTATTCATTTATTTATTAATCTTTTTCTTATTGGAAAAAGGAAATGAAATGATAAAATGGTGGCATTTCTTTTGTTCATTCATGAAGCTTCATGAATGCTTTGACTTGATGACCATTTTGTTTTTAGCTTAACCCTAACCGTTGCATTAAACCATGATTAGTTCTCTACACTTAACTATGGTCATGTTATGATAAGGATTGATTATTCTTTTCTTTTTTAATTAACTTATCATAACATAATTCTTCTTCTTCTTCCTTTCTTCACTTGAAGAAAGCAAGCTCCATCAATGGTGATTGATGGAAATGAGTGAGAAATCCAATTCTAAAGTCTACCCACTTCCTATTTCTTCATCCTCTACCTCTTGCCAAGTAGTATAGGGTGTTTCCTTCACGAGTTTTCATGGCTTGGTGAAGGTGGAGCTTGATCTAGCGATGCTTCGACGTAGATCATCTTCGGCATGGACATCGACGACCTAGCTCGCCTATTCTCCGATGAAGCCGACGCTAGAGCCCGGGATTTGTTTTGGACAGCGAGAGGACTTCATTGCGGAGCTATGGAGGTGGAGCACCGGATCTACAAAGGTTGTATTTCCGATTCTTATAGTTAAGTGTTAACTAGTTACTTTGTTCGCCTAGAAATCTAGCCAACGATCCGTTCTAGGGTTTCTCGGCACCGTTTAAATTTGAAATTGGCATGGTTGATGCCTTGTGAGACCTCATTAGGGTGCCCAGGAACCCTACAGTGGTATCAGAGCCTAGCTAGAGCCTTAGGCGAAGTCTAGACGGAGTTTGAAGTCCGAACGACCCGAAAACCCAAACCCAAATTTGCTCTGTGGACAATTTTGAAAAACTGGGATTTTTCCAGATTAAAAATATTCAGAAAACTCAGTAAAATAATCTAAGAATTACTGTTTAAAACGGGGGCTCTGAATCGTTAATAGTGCGGCGGAACCGCCGCATATGCATGCCTAATGCGGCGGTTCCGCGGCAGGTTTGACTCTTCAGTCACTTTTATCTGTACAGTAATTCTTATATATTATTTCTGGTGTTTCTGGGAATTTTTAATATTTATTCAAGAGTTGAATTTTCTGGAGTTGTTTTGGGGATTCGGTGTTTCGATCGGAGTATCAGATTTTGTCTATGTGGCTTTCCGGATAAATTTTAGAATATGTTAAAAAGTTCGACCGGATATAAATACCCAATTTTTCCCCTGTCGGGAAATTTCCAAGTGTTGGATTTTTCCGTAGTTTAACGACGTTCTAAGTAGTGCAAGTAACGCGATGGTCCCTTTAGAAGACAACAAACCTTAACTCGATTATGTGACCGTCTTGAACTGCCCTTTGAACCTTCGGGTTTGGGGCAGTACGGCGTGCCACATGTGAGGCGTTGGCTTGACCCTTCTACGGCTGGACCGTTGGTACTGAGGCACGAACTGAATGTTGTTAGACTTATTTCATGTGTTGACCTATTTCGGGAAAACTTGGGTGTTTGAATGTTCGATCGGAAAGTTTAACATTTTCTAATTATCTGGAATGTGATACAATAATTGGAATTCACAAAAGTTATGAGATAACTGAATGAATGTTATAAATATAGCAGTTTAGTCTCACTTGATCGGTTGCCACGGAATTTTGATGTGATCAAAAGTTCGTCGCAATCACGTAGCATACGCGGATACTCGCCGGATAAACTTAATAGACAGCCTCACTCCATAGCCCCGACCAAGTGACTGTAGGAGAACCCCGTCGCCGAAAGCATCCGTTCGGGTGCTCGCGGCAGCGGTGTTCCGCCTTGGTGCACTTCGTCGACGGTATCGGGGGTGCGGCCGCCTACTAAAGTTTGCGACGAGCATTCGATCAGGATGTCGGGAATCCTGTTGAATTGCCCGACTTGATATTGAAAAGAGTTTTCGATAAATGAGACTAAAATGCGGGGTTTATAACTGTTAGGCATGCGATGTCTAAGTAATTCATTTGATTAGGCATGCGATGTCTATGGAGGTTGCGGATTCCAACTGTTGTAGTTTTACACTTTCTTTTCTGTGACCGTAAGTGTAATATGTGATATCGCCGGTTTCATTGCTATATGTCAACGACAATTGGGATGCGCATATTTACTTACGATTGATGACATGTGATGTTATGTGTTGCTGGATATGTTATACTGGATCGTCGTGTTTGAATAGCCGGGGGTTTTTATGTGAGATGAGTGTTTTTCATTTTCATTCATGTAAAAACTTGTATGTAATATTCTTTTATTGGGGCGCTTCCAGGTTGCGGAAGTTGTCACCGTTGATGTATATTATTTACTTTTCCGCACTAGGATAGACCCAAGGAGGGGAGCACAAGTAACCGGGTTCTGGAGTCCAGTGGGAGACCAACTCGAGGAGTCGAGTCCGGGTCTCCTAACTCTAGAATTGGTAGGGTTTCTTGCCGCTCTCGTAGGGGTCTAGGGGTGTGGGTTTGGCTATTCATCGCGACCGTGGAATCCGTGTTTTATACTGGCTCGTATTGAAAATACGGACGTCCTAGTATATCCAATATTTCATATGATTCTTCTGCTGCGATATCTGTGATGTGATCATGATATGTTCTGTGATGGATACTTTATATAGTATATATGATATATTATATAGGCGTTACTTATGTTTTACACCCGCGCTAGCCCTGCCCCGCTCTGCCGTTAGTTACCTAACCTAACGGTACACGAGGGGACATCGAGGCGAATGCGGATGGCATAAGTGTACGTCGTATTTATCTGTGATGTTTAGGTACTTAAATGATGGGACTTCATTAATGTGATTAATGAAATAAAAGAAACCTAAGATGTTGTAGAATCGAATTTCAAAATAAAATAGGTAGCTACAGTTCTTGCTTTGCACAGCGGTATATATGATATATCCTGCACCTTATTCGATGAGGAAAGGACCGAGATCCCTTCACCGGGAGTGACTCCTTTAGCAATAACTGGCAGATGCTACACGCTCGGTTTGTCTTTTGATTGCTTTTAAGTGTTTTTGCTTTGCACAGTGATATATATGATATATCCCGCACCTCATTCGAAGAGGAAAGGACCGACGATCCCTTCACCGGGAGTGACTCCTTTAGCAAAACTAGAAAAGCCTCAAAAGCACTCCATTTTAAAAATCATTTGATTCTACAACGATATCAAGTTCATTACGCAATAGGTTTTCAGAAAAACCTGTCGTAGCCCTCCGTCATTTCAGATATGTACTAGTTAGTATTCGTGCTGCGGTAGTTTGGCATTCGTCAAGGCGTAGTGTACGGTAGCTAACTAGTATTTATCTGCTTGAGCATATGATGCGATTGGATTAGGGTCTTCGTACGGCGTTGTTTGGCATTCGTCAAGGGTCGTGCGGGTGGGTTTAATTCAATCAAGAAATGTACGGGTTGAACTTGACTAGTGGACTATGGGTTGTTTGGCATTCGTCAAGGTCATAGAACACTAGGGACAAAATATTATCGGGAATTTCAAGTGTTGAAATTTGCAATGAGATTGCATACCTTCTATGAGATAGTTGGATCCCGATACCCGCTGCGAGTAATTGTTACTCCTGGGAGAGTTTTACACATTACAATTAGCCAATCAAGTAGGTGTCTAGAAAGGTGTTAACGAGGTTACGCCTCTGGGAAAACGAGGTTTACTGTAATTAGGTTCGTGCGAAAGCACGGGGGACCTCCCTCAAAGAACCGACACTGGCCTGGCTGAAAGATTGGCGAACTTGTAGTGTGTGATTAATCCCGGCTAATCTTTCCTTTTAGGGTTTGAAGGAAGATTTGATAAAAAGCAGTGGGAGCCATCCTGATTAGATAAAATAATAACCAATCTATTCTTGCAAGAGCGCACGCTGAGTGTCTTCTTCTCTCTCTCTCCAGGTAGCGACCATATCACGCCTTAATCAAGATAATAATACGGATTATTGACCGAACCCGCTTGTTATACTGAGCTGGGGAACGTTGGTCCCGCTCCAACTTATAATTGTTATAAGACAGAGCAGGAAATTGGGGAATACCAGAATTCCCGTGCCGCCCAAACGAAGAGAGTGCATGCTGATGCATCATCTTTGGGTGTGTTCATTACAAAGAACCGTTTCTCTGTATCCTCTACGTCCTGGGTATGTGATACCAGATCAGGATCCCAGATATGTAATCTGTTACATAGGGCTACAGAAAGGTAGAGAACTGAGAACGGGTGATAAGTTTCATGAGGCAGAAAACGGGGCAAGAGTTGCAGCCAAGTCTGTTGGTCACTGTCACCCTGTATTACCAATACATTGATTCTGAACGAATGTTATTAGATACCAAACCTGATATACAAAATCATATCAGTCTCTTTATCAGTAAAGAAATGATAAAATTTTGTATTGATGGATAATGTTTTGAACATTTCCTATATCAAAAGTTGATCGGATCAGGCACGTTATCTAAAAGCGTTGATGTTCTAAATCAAACTACAGTTCTTTAGTATACTGAACACACACAAAAGGAAGAGTTCAGAAATGAACGAATCCTACTTGAGGCATTGTAGACTAGGTCATATCGATGCGACCCAACTAGCTGAAGTTACATGAAGATGCATATTTAAATCAGTTTGAATTTACATCTTGTGAAACTTGCCAGTCATGTCACAAAGATAAGATGACCATAGCTCCGTTTACTGGAAACAGAGAAAGAGTTAGTGAACTCTTGGGATGATACATGTTGATGTATGTAAGGTCCCCTGTCTACATATGCCAGGACTGGTTCTTTGTACTTCGTTACATTCTCTGATAATCTCTCGAGATTCAGACATATGTTCCTGTTGAAACACAAGTCCGAACCTTTTGAGATATTCACAGAATATAAGTTAGAAGTAGAGAACCAATACGGGTATAAGTATTATGTCCTTTGATGTGATCAGGGAGGAGAATACTTGAGCACGGAAATACTGGACTATTCTAAAGGAGAATGAGATTCTCTCTCGGCATTACTCCTCCGTATACACCATAGCACGATGGTATATCGGGGTGGAGCAATCACACCCTATATGATAAGGTGTGCTCTATGATGAGTACTGCTGAGTTACCTATTTCCTTTTGGGAGTTATGCACTTGAGAAGCTGCATACCTATTGAATAGGGTTCGAATCAAATCAGTTGCCTACCACTTCATATGTGATATGATAAGGGAAGAGCCCATTTCTTAAGTTAGTTAAGATTTGGGGTTGTCCGGCCTATGTCTGAAAAGCAAAATCCGGACAAGCTCGAGGCAAGGTCAGTCATGTAGAACTGGAAATGTTCCAGCTATACAAAACTGCAGCTGAAGATTTGACAGAACCAAAGGATTCAATAATTACCAATGAACCTCTGCCTCTCCGCCGATCTAGTAGGGTTCCTCACCCACCTGAGAGATACTTCGGTTTCTCTATGACAGTGGGAGCGAGGATTGCATCATGAGATGATGACCCAACTAGTTTCGAGCTGGCCATCAGGAGTAAGACTCTATAAGAATGGCTGGATGCTTAGTGATCTGAGATGGAATCCTTATACACCAACAAAGTATGGACTTTGGTTGCTATATCTGAAGGGTTAAATCCCCATCAGGAGTAAGTATATCTTGAGAAGATTACTTGGTGTAGATGGAAAAGTTGAGACTTTCAAAGCAAGACTTGTTAAAGGTTTTCGTCATCAACTAGGCGTGGATAATGATGAAACCTTTTGCAGTGGCTGTGCTTAAGTCCATCCAGATCCTACTTGCCACGGCTACATACCATGACTACGATATCTGGCGGTTGAGTGTCATGACTGCTTTTCTAAATGATGTTTTAGAAGAGTGCGTCTATAAGTACACAGCCAGAGGACTTCGTAGACAGTGGCAGCAGCGGAAACGTGTGCAAGATGCTTTATAGGATTAAAGCAGGCATCGCGGAGTTGGAACATCTGTTTTGATAGTTAGTCAAAGAGTTTGACATCATCAAAATGGTAGATGAACCTTGTATAAACAAAAAGGTAGTAGGGAGTATGGTGGTGATCCTCGTAGAGTACGTGGATGACATACTCTTGATAAGAAAGGAGTTTCTTACGCTACGCTCGATCAATCTCCGTTTATCACAAAGATTCTCCGTGTAGGATCAAAATGATACCTCCTAAATCCTGACTTTTAGATCTATGAGATAGATTCAAATGGATGTTAGGATACTCACTAGTTGTAGTGAGATGGTATCAATTGATCCTGGGGAGAATCACTGGAAGGGTTCCAGAGTGATAAGGACGACAGAAAGTCAGTCGCAGGCATTGTCTTTACCCTCAGTAAAGGGACGGTATGTTGGAAGAGTTCCAAGCTAGATACCGTGGCATACTAGACGATAAAGGCAGGATACATCGCTACTTAAGATGCTACCAAGGAGGATGTTTAGGTGTAGAATGGTTCATGAGATGAACTACGTTCCAACCATTGTGAGACAATGGAGTTGTGGCTTATGCCAAGGAACGTCCGTCCCATCAATGATCCAGACATATTCTAAGGCAGTGTCACCTGATCATGGAGATGGTTGATCTCCAGGGTGATCGAGGTTAGGAGAGTAGACTCAGAAGACAACACAGCGGATCCACTCACAAAGGCCTGTTCCCAGAGAGAGATTTTTATGGGATGGTTGAGTATGAGATACTACAACCACTGCTATCAGATGGCCCTTGTGCAAGTGGGAGATTGTTAGTTATATGTATGCCCTAGAGGCCATTACTGTACATAGGATGTATATTGTAGTGGATGCTGGGACATATATAGGGAGGACTTTCTTGCTCGACATGATAGTATGCTATCTGGTTGCTCTTTACCTTAACGTGTATACTGATTGTCTCTCTGTTACATGTTGGTAAAGCCCTTAGGATGTGTACTTGACTACCTGGACTATGATGCAGATCATACTAGTGGGGACATGGTAGTCCATAAGTACATCCTTCAAAGTCCCTAGTCGTGGGTGTATCGAGACGGGGCATCGATATACCAGAGTAGACTAGCGTATACCTTCTCGACCCATGAAGATGGGCGATGGATGATCCCATATCCATTGGTGTTTGACATCAGAGATGATATACGGGTGCTCAGTAGAGACTGGGTACACTGGACGGACTCGCCGAGAACTCCCAGATGGTATTATACCTCACGTCAGATGGCAGTTCTCTGGTGACACTGGTACAGAGTAGTCTGTTGACCCGAGATCGTCATAGAGTCTTGTGTGGTTCCCACTGTGCTTTGATTTCCATCTTACCACGTCCAAGAGGGCGTGCAAAATGGTGGTTTTTGGGTACAGTCCCGAGTCACATGGAGGCAATGAGCGATAGGAGGGGATTCGTCTCTCCCGGTATAGGGAGTTGATGTTGCGCTGTGTTCGATTGGCTATAACAGGAAATCCCTGGCCAGGGTTGCTGAGATTTACTGGTAAGTGTTACCAGTAGTTTCTCGAATTGTTATAGACCTCATATCGACACGACTTATCGAGCTATTGGGGTCTGACGTTTACCACCCCTAGGCGAGATATGCGACATATCAGACGATCAGACCGGACTGTACGGTAGTGTTACTGGTTGGATTCACTGGAGTGTGAGCGGGCTTGCTCGTCGATCTTCTGATCGCTCAATACCCGGGTGGCCGTTACATTTAGCAGACCGCTTGCGGCTTGTGGATGCTTGATATGATCATCATCTGCTGCCGGCGTATTGACGAGTCTTTAGAATCCTACACAGAGGTTTCCTGGCTCAAGCAAAACGAAATAGGAGCGCATATGAGATATGTGCGGGACCGAGAATAATACCAGTATGTGATACTGTATTCGATTCTCGCGATGTGACATTGATCGGTTATATGCGATATAGCCGGGTTATCGGATCAAGTGTTGATTCGATAAGTTGTTACTAATGATACTAGTCGGTTATATGCGATATGACCGGATCGTTAAATCAAGTGTTGATTTAATGATTTAATGCATAATTATATATTTGATATATTACTTTGCATTAACTAGTATCGGTTCACTTTAAATGGATTTTCTCGCTCGGGTGTGCGTATTGCATATGCGATATGATTTTGTGCACATGCTTGTATCATGTTTGATGATACATGCCTTTTTAATTAAGTGTATAGAATTAAACCTTGGTTAATGGAATGGTTAGGGTTTACTATTTGCTTATTCATTTTATTCATTTATTTATTAATCTTTTTCTTATTGGAAAAAGGAAATGAAATGATAAAATGGTGGCATTTCTTTTGTTCATTCATGAAGCTTCATGAATGCTTTGACTTGATGACCATTTTGTTTTTAGCTTAACCCTAACCGTTGCATTAAACCATGATTAGTTCTCTACACTTAACTATGGTCATGTTATGATAAGGATTGATTATTCTTTTCTTTTTTAATTAACTTATCATAACATAATTCTTCTTCTTCTTCCTTTCTTCACTTGAAGAAAGCAAGCTCCATCAATGGTGATTGATGGAAATGAGTGAGAAATCCAATTCTAAAGTCTACCCACTTCCTATTTCTTCATCCTCTACCTCTTGCCAAGTAGTATAGGGTGTTTCCTTCACGAGTTTTCATGGCTTGGTGAAGGTGGAGCTTGATCTAGCGATGCTTCGACGTAGATCATCTTCGGCATGGACATCGACGACCTAGCTCGTCTATTCTCCGATGAAGCCGACGCTAGAGCCCGGGATTTGTTTTGGACAGCGAGAGGACTTCATTGCGGAGCTATGGAGGTGGAGCACCGGATCTACAAAGGTTGTATTTCCGATTCTTATAGTTAAGTGTTAACTAGTTACTTTGTTCGCCTAGAAATCTAGCCAACGATCCGTTCTAGGGTTTCTCGGCACCGTTTAAATTTGAAATTGGCATGGTTGATGCCTTGTGAGACCTCATTAGGGTGCCCAGGAACCCTACAGACACATCTCCACAATCGTGTGTCGCTGGAATTACGCCATGGTCAGTCCTCGTTCGTGACGAGCTCGTGCTGACCGCAACTCTAGCCGTAGCTCTCTCTGCCCGTAATCGTGGAAGCAAAACCATAACTGGTACCGATGAGGCTAGATCAGGAATGAATATAATACTGAACAAAGAAATGTACATCCTAAGGCTTCTTAAGTGGAGTAGCGTATCGTAAGTATGCCGCGGAACATACCCACGGTACGTCACTCTACTTTAGTCACCTATTCCATCAAACAAGGGTCATCCTACGCTCTGAAGGTAAAACCTAACGCTCTGATACCAACTTTGTCACGCCCCGAAAGTACGGAACATGACCGGCACTTAAACTACGAAACGTCTCGAAGCGTACGTAATCTAAGTAAGCCGAAAACCCAGAAATCCAAACCAAGAAAAATAGTAGAGTGAAGGAAAACCAATTTAAAATCAAGTAGTTTTAATAGCATAAGCCGAGTTATGCGGTTTTAAAAACATCAAGTATTTCCTGAAAATTTCGGCAGAGTCTCCTTTGTAAATACTGGCTCCCAAACGGGATACAACATGAATAGTATACGAAATCAATAAAAAGGCATCCCCAAGCGGGAGCTAGCTCTTCGTCAATCGACGGCCACAACCACACAAGCAATATAATATACAACGCCAAGGACGAAGATCAAAACTCAAAAGGAAACTCAAAACCACAAGAAATCCACAGAAATATAACGCGCGACTCTAAGGTCGAAAAAATAACATCACTGGTTTCTATCTCAAAATAAATACATGTTTGGTTGATGGAACTTCTAGAAACAACTGAATAATAATATACAATGTATAATGATGGGTACGATACAAATAAACCCACCTACTAGCAAGTCACCCGAACGAAACTGTACCCGCAAAGCCGTAAAGAAACCTGTACGGCGAAACCTGCAAGAAACTGGGGCACAACGGGGGTGAGTTGCCAACTCGTGAATAGAAAAACATCTACGAATAGAAAGCGCATGTATGACGCAATCCTAGGTCATACGATCAATATATATAATCCTCAAATAGAACCAGCAGTCTATAACAATGACTAGGGTAAAAATCTAACCCGAGTATAATCTCATGTGCCCGTGTCAGTGCCTCAAGTAGCAATATATCATGAATGAGGTATGAATGCATGAAAACAGATTACATGTAAATGAAGAAACTGTTTTCATAATTTAGTGAGATTTCCTTTGTATTTTTAAAATGAGATATCATAAATGAAATCAGCATCAACAGTGTCTAGCATCGACACAAAACATAAATCTCAAAGTCTCGAAACCTCAGGCTCCGGCTATCCGGACTGGCCTGTATCATCAAATCTCAGTACCTCAATATCTCGAAATATCAATGTCTCAATCTCAGTATCTAGGGAACCGTCAGTCCAGACCGGCCCCTACCATCCATCTCAAGACCACGACGGTATCCTCCGGATATCCGACGCGTCAGGTAATATCACCGGTCGGTAGTGCTCCCCTGCCAGGCTCAACGTCAACAACACGGCCTTCTCGCCCCGGGGTACCGCACCGGGCCCACCATGTACCCGAAACGGTTCATCCAACTTCTCGAATCGGGTCTCGAAATCCATCAGCAAACTCATGGTGGACGACTCATACATCATGGGAAAACCGCATTTTTACTTAAAAAGAGAGAAAGCAGCTTATATATGTTTTGCGGTTTTCCTCCAAATCCAGAAAATATCATGGAAATCCGAATCATCAATAGCATGTAAAACCATGAATATAAGCATGAGAATGAATAACAGTATGCATGAAGCGACAAGTAATAACTACAATATCTAAGCTGGCATATAAGGTATGTACACTAATATTATGTCAAACTACTGGCTATCAAGCTAAGTTAAGCAATAATATTTTCTAAGGTGTACGTGACATGGCAATTACCGATGAAGATGTGTGTGAGCCGGCAAGTAAGTGTATGTGGTACATACGCATCATCGGTAATGGTGCTGGTGTCCTAACAGCATAATGTCAACAATGCAATATGAAATAACAATGTAAATATGCGATGCGGAGCGAGCAACCAAAATGAGCGGGAGCTAAATATTAAACAATGGTGCCATTTGAAATAACACGAATCGCGGGGTTTTGAAAATAGGGCTACGGTGGTTTTTGAGAAAGGATACGTCTTTTGAAATATCCGTAGATCCCTTGACCTGTCTTTTAAAATACCCACGATCCGCTGGTTTTGAAATAGGTAGGAGTCTAATCTAATCTAACAACTACACTAAACTATACGGCTGAACTAACAAGCTGAACTACAGGTAAGGAAACCGCCTATCATCTGAGTCGATACATATACATACCTGTATATATACAGTCGGTGATCCCGCCTCAATAATATCATATCTGATACCATATCTATAAGCAGGCATCCCAAGTCAAGAGTGCGGATCAATCATCAATATAACTCGTACGTAAATCCGTCGTACGGCATCCCAAATCTGGGTACGGGTCAATATCACATTCATCATACTATTCACCTGGCATCCTCTTTATCAAATATCATGATCGGGGTACTGATCTACGTCTAGTACAATACTGATACCGCCTAAGTATGCATGAACGTGTGTGAAACACTACGTCAAGACCCGTTACAACGTCATGTCGTATCTCAAATACGAACCCTGCTATATCACCGATCTCACGGGCTCAAATCAAATCTCATCGACTCATCTTAAATCCCAAGTACATCCTCATTATCCATGCATGTGTATATGAATGTACATATGCATAGTCCCATACCCACGCATATATACATATATACACATCCCAATCGGCGCACAAGAAAGTAATGTATGCAAGTCTGTGTGTGCGTATGTGGATATAACAACTACTCTAGGGTTTCGCAACTAACCCAAAGCTAATCCATGAACACATAATCATAACATGAATACACATTCTCGTATCATAAAACATCTATATAAACATATATATATGAGCTACACTACGGACTGCGGGGGTGCTATACGCCATCCACCCGACTTCTCCCCGTAGATATAAATCTACTCACTTGGTCCTTGCTAGCCGGTGCCGACGTCGCCACGCGCTTGCTTGTCGTCTCGAAATCCACATGGGTTACCTACATATCATAACGTACCGCATCGCATTAAAATCCGACTCATGACCAAAACGACACACGAATCCCGCATAGGTCAAAACCTATGGTTGCTTTCACAAATCAACCCAAAAACCCTCGACGTCGGCGTACAAACGCCAAACCATCGAGAAAAACCCAAACACACTCATTTTCACAATCACAAGTACTAATTATGATATAAAATAGCTTAAAATTCATAAAAACCCCAAACTCACTTTAAAAGCCATTTTTTCGAAAATCTAGCAAGCAAAAATTACCCGTTTTAGTACAAAACTCGACGTTTAAACAAATCTAGCGGCCATAATACTTATTAAATATCTTAAATAAGTCATAAAAACAATTCCCATAATTTAATCTCATTAATTTTCATAAACCTTAAAATTCTAGTTCACAAAATACCTAAATTTTAACAATTTCGAGTGAAAATGCACAAAACAACAACGACGCTTGGTTTTGCATGATCCAAAGGTATTAAACCACTCATTATAATATTACTAATGACATGAAGCCATAATTATATTTTAATCTAAAGCATTTAACAATTTTCCAAAAATCCTAGTTAGCAAAATAGCTTAATTAGTAAAATTATAAAATAACAATTAACAAACTAGTTACTAGGTAAGATTTTACATGCCATAAAATGTTAATCTTCATATTAAAACCATAATAAATTTATAAAAACCCTAACTAGATTTTAAATTTCACATTTTCATTAATTTCTAAAAACCTAGTCTTGATAAAAAGGCTTAAATTGGACATTTTACATCTAACAATTACATATTAGCAACTAGGTTAATTTTTTCTATGGCTTAGCATGATAATTACACCATTAAACCATGATCAATAATAAAAAAAAAACCACTTGGTAACAATTTCCCTTTTCTTGAATTTCAAGTTTGAAACTAGAACCCAAATTAAACATCAAAATTAGATAAATTGAAGTAATTAGCAACTCATTTAACATGGGGTTAGGATTATACCTCCAAGATCATGAGATCCCACATGCAACATGTCTCCAAAATGCTAACTTTTCACTAAGATCTATAATAGAATCGCCAAGGAATAATGGGTAGGGATTGGATTTGGATTTTGTGGGATTTAATTTGGATTTTTGAAGCATGTATGATGATTTTTTTAGATAGAATTGAGGGAGGAAGTTGGGGGGCTGATGTTGCAGGAGGGTGAGGGAGGGCTCGGCCACACATAGGAGATGGGGAGAGAGAGAGAGAGAGAGAGGTGTTGTAAAGTCAACTAAAGCCCATACATCTTTCTTCTTCTCATTTCTTTTTTATTCCATTTTAAAAGTAGTGAAAAATGAGGTTATTGGAGAGAGAAAGAGAGAGAGGGCTGTCAAAAAGGGGGGCCGGCCACATGGTGGGGAGGAGAGAGGGTGTGTGTGTGTGAAGCAATGAACACCAAACACCAATTCAATATGCACCAAAACCCTTTTATTTTCACAAAATAAGCCCTTTTCTTCAATATTTTCTAAAACCGATTAACAGCTTCATTTCAATTCAAAAACCATATGTTAAAATTTTGTTTAATGTGTTATGATGCACAAAATTTGTTTCAACTCATTCCAATTTGTAATTTTCCCTAATTAAATGTATTAGGGACGGCTTAAAATAATATTAAAATAATTAATTTCGGAAAAAATTTCAGAAAATTTGAAATTTCACCAGTGACTCAATAAACACCAAATACTAGCAATTACATAGCTAGAATATGTATATTTAATTTTATAATAAAGATATTTGTATTTTGATTTTTTACAGAAAACCCCCTTATTTAGCCAATTTTCCAAAATTTCACCGAAATGATTTTCAAAATGTTACAGTTGCCTTACAAGTGGTTCAGTATTGACCCTTGTATACAATCCATGGGCGTGAATAAACATTTCCCTAACAAGAGTTCCACCAGAGACTGGGGATATGCTCATATGGCAAAAGACACATGTAAGTCCTCTCGACTTATAAGGAGAAAGCACTCTTGTAAGATCCTTACAACTTATAAGAGACCATACACTTAAGACTCCTCACGATTCTTAAGGAGAAAATGCATCTACGAGATCCTCACGACTCGTAGGGAGAAATACCTTTATGAGACCCTTACGGCTCGTAAAGTTAAAAGCCTTAGTCGACAGGATCCTAACCCTCTTTACTAAGCCACATTTGTTCAATATCGACAAAGGCAAATGATGATTCGCTCCTGACAATATCCCAGTTGTAGCGATGTTGATGCCTAAATCAGTATCAAATCCCAAACTCTCAGTGAAAAGTCAGTGAGCCACAAATGCATATGAAATAGCCGAAATGATGAGGCAACTTGCAACGAAATCAGCAAGTAAAAATATATGCATACAAAATAGCCAAAATGGTTGGGCAACTCACAATAAAAAGCAGCGAGTAAATAAAACAAATAGCCGAAATGATTGGGCACCGCGAAAAACAGCCGAAATGATTGGGCAATCACGACTTTCGCGATATAAAAGCTGAAATGATAGAGTATCGCGGAAAGAAAAATATATAAAATGAAATTTTTTTTGCCCTACAGGTAAGATCATATCGATCCTTGTATACAATCCAGGGGAACAAACAAAGAAGGAACCATACCTTCCTACCAGGCTCCATCGGAAAAAGAAGCCAAATCTCGACGGTTCACAGACAGCCTTGGAGATCATCTCAACATTCGTTTCATTACAACATACGCAACATCAGCAAATCAGAGCCGCGGCAAAGCTCCCAGTTTCATGACTTGACGATGCGCAGACAATCGAGAGTCAACCCCTCCTAATCTCGTGGAACACAGCTAATGTCAATCCTGACCCCATGGGAAGCATCCAGAGCAAATCCTGGTTCTGTCGAACATGGCTAATGTCAATCCTGACCCCGTGGGAAGCATCCAGAGCAAATTCTGGTTCCGTAGAACACGGCTGATGTCAATCCTAACCCCGTGGGAAGCGTCCAGAGAAAATCCTGGTCACATGGAACACGGATAATGTCAATCCTGACCCCGTGGGAAGCGTCCAGAGCTAATCTTGGTCTCATAGAACACGGCCAATGTCAATCCTGACCCCGTGGGAAGCATCCAGAGCAAATCCTGGTCACGTGGAACACGGCTAATGTCAATCCAGACCCCGTGGGAAGCGTCCAGAGTGGATCCTGGTCCTTTGGAACACGGCTAATGTCAATCCTGACCCCGTGGGAAGCATCTAGAGCAAATCCTGGTTTTGTGGAACACGACTAATGTCAATCCTGACCCTGTGGGAAGCATCCAGAGCAAATCCTGGTCACGTGGAACACAGCTAATGTCAATCCTGACCCCGTAGGAAGCGTCCAGAGCGGATCCTGGTCCTGTGGAACATGACTAATGTCAATCCTGACCCCATGGGAAGCATCAAGAGCAAATCCTGGTCACGTGGAACACGGCTAATATCAATCATGATCCCGTGGGAAGCGTCCAGAGCGGATCCTGGTCCTGTGGAATAGGGCTAATGTCAATCCTGACCCCGTAGGAAGCATCCAGAGCAAATCCTGGTTCCATGGAACACGGCTAATGTCAATCCTGACCCCGTGGGAAGCATCCAGAGCGGATCCTGGTCCTGCGGAACACGGCTAATGTCAATACTGACCCCATGGGAAACATCTAGAGCAAATCCTGGTCTTGTGGAACACGGCTTATGTCAATCCTGACCCCGTGAGAAACATCCAGAGCGGATCCTGGTCCTGTGGAACACGGCTAATGTCAATCCTGACCCCGTGGGAAACATCCAGAGCAAATCCTGGTCCCATAGAACACGGCTAAAGTCAATCTTGACCCCGTGGAAAATGGCCAGAGCAACCCCTGACCCCGTGAAATGCGGATAATGTCAACCCCATCCATCACTTACGGGTCCTTTCGACGCGTAAGGGACAAAACTCTTTTGTGAGATCCTTACGACACTTAAGAGAAAACGCACTTAGGAATCCTCACGATTCTTAAGAAGAAATACATTTACGAGATTCTCACGACTCGTAAAGAGAAATACCTTTATGAGACCCTCACGGCTCATAAAGTTGGAAAGCCTTAGGAGACAGATCTGAACCTGACTCCTAAGTCATCGCTGTTCTGCAAGGAGATCAAAATAGATTATCCACAAAATGCATTTATTAAAAGGGACACATCACCATGAAGCAAAATATGTCTTTTATTCATGAATCAAAATGAATACAAAGTACAATTTAGGAAAGAATAAAAAAATACCCTCATTCAGGAGTATGTACAAAAGAAGAATAATATATATATATATATACACAATTCTTCAAGCCGGCGGACGATTCAATAGATTTTCCAGTTCATCCTTTTTCTGCTGGGCCTCGGCTTCATGATTCATTATCGCTAAAAGACGAGCCTCCGCTTGAGACTGCTGAGCCTGCTATGAGGCAAGCCGACTTTCAAGCTCTTTTTCGGTAACTTTATGAGCTTCGACTATTTCGCAAGTGAAAATGATGGCTTTATCAATGGCTACCACCTCTCTGATAGCTTCTTGAAACACCCGCCAAAGTTCATACTCCCGAGTGGTCTTGGCCGTAAGATTAGCTTGAAGTTCCGCCAGCGCAATTGAAGCCAGCTTCCTCTCTGAAAATTTTCGGCCGAGCCTCTTCTCGTATGACAGCATATTTGCGGCGCACCGTTCGATTAGCCCCCGCAAGCTTTCCTTTGTAGCCACAACCTCTGAAGGAAGACGCGAGCACTCAAGGCTATGCAAGCAAGCCTCCACCCGACGACAAAACTCAACCCAGGCTTGCACCAATGTTTCGCTATGATAAGCAGCAAGAAAGGGGAGAGAACTGTTGGCTTCATCGGTAAATTCTTCGGCCATGATTAAACTACAAGCACGAAGGTCTTCGATCAGAGCTGACAAAGAGTGAGGGCTTAGCTTTGCCATCCGTTCCGAAGCACATAAAGCATAAGGGCCGGGCGGCATAACGATGCGAGATTCCAGCGTGGTAAGAACTGGCAAAGCTGTTAAGATTCATAGAAAATAATCAGCGAGACTCGCAAGTACAGAGCGGGTGAAACAATATTGAAACTTTACTTACCCACGGTCATGCAAGAAGGGTCTGAAGGATCCCCAGGACCATCAAGAATCTCAACTTCGTCATCGGCTTCCAGAACTGCAGAAGACATCAGTATCGTTATATGAATGCCATGAAGAGAAGGCAAATAATGCTAACCTTGCCCGGAAGAGAGGACGATGCGTTGAGGGGATATTGCCTGCGGAGCGGCCATCTCTAGCAGACGCTGAAAAGACTTCCTGGGGGACAAGTCCACGATGGATGCCGTCAATCCTCGTAGCTCTGAAAAGACAGGAAGGTTCAGATAATGAACAGATCATTAAAACAAAATCTAGAAGAATACCTTCGATGCTCCTCCCACTCTAGACTGGAGGGAAAGCAGCTTCGACGACCTCCTCCTTGCCCTCAGGCACATCATCGGGGACTTGGACCGGTATAACAACTTCCAATTGAGGAGCAGTGGCTACCACTGCAGGCTCCAATGAAAGGACGGTAGTCTCGACTACCTGTCCCTTAGTTCCGGGCCGTCCCCAGAAAGATCCATTAAATCCGCGGCCAATGAAGATGCCCCTTCCGGGGGAGCAAGCACCGGGGGAACGGGAGTCACCGAGGGGAGCTCCGTGGAAGGAACAACAGTTGTATCGACCCCCTCCACACTTACTAGTGTCTCATCGGGGATATTTGCAGAGTCCATAGTCAAGGCGCGACTCGAACTCAGATCCTCTGCCATTGCCGAAGTCCCTGCAAAGTTTTCGCGAAGATAAGGATATATATATATATATATATGAGCAGTGCAAAATATTACAAAAAGATATATGAGTATACCAATGCGCAAAGGAGCCTCTAGTATGGCTTTTTCAAGCCGGCGTTCCTTCTCAAGAATTCGTGATCGCCGGGGTGCGAGGGTAGACTCGTGGACACCAGTCCACAACGACAGCGCGTCTTCGGCGTCGGCTGAGATAGGCTGCTTAAGGGCTATCTCGCCTCCCTCTTCCAGAGGACCTATAAATATCCGCCGTATCGATGGAGGATCTTCGTAGAAGATGACGGCAGGATAAGGCTTCTTCGGGACCCTTACATTCTCAGCTTCATCCTGAGAGCGTCTTATAGCCTCAGCCAATTGCGCGGCTTCCTCGGCAGATGAACCGGGAAAAAGAAGACCACCATCCAGCTCTTGCATGGCTATTGGCTCGTCCTGAAGAATAGGCTCGGATTCCACTAAAAAGTCGAGCAGATTGGTGACCGTCTTCCTTCGCCTCTTGGACCCAGAACTAACACCAGAAGACGATCGCTTCTTTCCTCTTGGTGCTTTGGTGCGACGTTGACCCACTTCGCCTTCAATATCCTCACTCGGCGGTGCTACCGATGACGACACCGCCATTGCTGACGCCGCAGCTAATGATACTGCTACTGGCTCCTTATTGGCCCTTACTTGAGCTCTAGTGCGCAGCGGCATACCAGCTATGGGAGTTAGATCCACTTCCGCCACCTCAGGAATAAACACGATACCAGTATCTCTCAGGAGAGGGCGAACCACTGCCCGCGATCACGGCAGGACTCCCGTAGCCTGGATCGGAGTGGAAGCCCTATATCCAAGGATCATCCTCCTCTCTTCAGCAATAATGGGACTGACTCGGTGGAGATACCAGCCCGTGAAAGCCCCCACACATCGAGGAATGTAGTCAGCCTCAGGAATCACGAAGCGAGAGCCGGTGTTCAGCCGCATGAAGTGATGAGCGGCATCACGAACAACTTCCGACGACGGGCTGGGCTCCACTGTGAACACCTCAAAGGGGACACCCTAGTCATATCCCAGTTGCCGAGCAAAGCGGTGTAGGTTGTACCGCATAAAAAGGGCAGCACCATTTTGACGAAACACCAGATAACCCGTTCTGATCGAATATAAGTGCATGGCTTCCTTGGGCTTCAGGGAGGGTGCTCCCTCTTTCGACGAGTCGAAAAGCTGTTGAATCGGTCCTGAAGGAGCAAAGAGGACTCGATCGTTAAATACCATCCCGCCCGCATTGGCATAGGGATTAAGCAACACACGAATAGCTCCGAACTGAGTCAGATCAGGAGCAGAAGCGTCCACCAACCTTATGAGCCACGGAAAAGTGTAGGCATCATAAAAGCTGGGTCTCTGATGCGCGGCAAATACCCCTAGTACGTGCATCTCAATCCATGACATAAAGCAATGAAGAGAGAAACTCACTACATTCACGCCTGGGGTTGAGGTATTGGCTGCAGCGCTTAGCCCATGATACAGATGCGCTAGCCCCGCAATACCCACGGCTGGTCGCGTCCCTCAGGCGATGCGATGAGCAGGGTAAATGACCGAAGCTCTCATGAATCGACAGTGCGTTGGAATAACGAACCAACTGAGCCAGACGCTAATAAAACCCACGAAGAAAGTCTCTTCATCTATGCCAGGAGCTGCGATCGACTCAAAAGGTACGGCCGACGGGATTGGAATGTAGAACTGAGGCAAATCCTCTTCTCTAGCAGGTAGCTTATTTAAACCGAACCCGAAGGGGTCATTGATATTTGCAAACTTTGGAGCCGTCTTTGATAGAACGTCTTCGCGAAGGAAGCAGGCGATAAAGCTTTTGAAAGTGACGCCATGTTCCTCTGACTCTGTGAACATCTTCTCAAAAATGCCCAGAGCCTTGATTAGACTTGGGTGCTTGTGGCGGACGACATTTTCAGTCGATAAGCCGTCAAGTATAGCAGGCTCAGCTTCGAAAACATACTCATCAGAAAGCACCAGTTCTTCATAGAGCGTCCCCCTGATCGGCAACCCAGAGATCTCGCGAAACTCTTCTAGAGAAATTGAAACTTCGCGGTCCCCTAGTAAGAAAGTCTTGGTGGGAAGATTCCATTGATTTAGGAAAGCCTTAACCCACCAGACATGGAGGGAATGATAGTGGAAGAGAGACGTGCACACCGCCTAATAGAGCCCGACCCTCTGCAGTCACGCACGATGGGCAGACAGGATATAACGAGCCCAGAGAAGGTAGCCCGTGGAATGTCGAGGAGTAAACCCTATTTTGTAAACCTGTCCCCAGAGCTGGGCTTCACTTTGGCAGATACGACGCCCTAAGATGTCTATAGCCGGCACAGGGTGGCTTGGAATCCCAGTTGTCGACGGCTCAAGCCGTCCCGTAGGGGTCCAATTCAACATCTCCACAGCAAAGACGGTCCGTGGACGCTCTATCGGATAAAATGGGTAGGTAGGCTCTGTTGGTATCTCGCAAAGAAAGCTGCGGCGGCCCCGAATGATATGCCCATACCAGATCCCCCATAAAAGAAAGTTGGTGCAATTAGGGTCGTGAACTCTAATCATCGCCATCACCTCTTCATCAGACGGTGACTGAGGAAAGGCAGCCTCCGAGCGGGTGAAAGGGAAGTATGGAAGAGAAGCCACTGTTCCTGAAAAAAAGGAAAGGAAACTGTTAATGAAGCCCACATGTGTATATATATTTATAAATATATATATATATATATATATATATAAAGACAGTGGAAGAAAGTGACAAAAAACTTATTTTATGGGACCATTGGTTACAAAACACAGGGACCCCACAAAATCAAGACGGCAGCTCACTAATGATGAGGCAGGGTAATCATTATGAGAACAAAAGGAAGATTCTCAATAAATGAACAGTGGATTTCAAACAACTCTACGCATTCCCTAAGAAGAAAACCCACTGCTGAACCCTATGCAAATCAAGAAGGATCTCTCTGGAAACTTTTTCTTTTGCAAAGAACAACTCAGGGCAAGAAAATCCCAAGAAGTTCTCTGTGAAGAACTAAGTTCTTTATGTTAGTTATATGTATGTCCTAGAGGCCATTACTGAACATTGGATGTATATTGTAGTGGATGCTGGGACATATATAGGGAGGACTTTCTTGCTCGACATGATAGTATGCTATCTGGTAGAACTTTACCTTAACGTGTATACTAATTGTCTCTCTGTTACATGTTGGTAAAGCCCTTAGGATGTGTACTTAACTACCTGGACTATGATGCGGATCATACTAGTGGGGACATGGTAGTCCATAAGTACATCCTTCAAAGTCCCTAGTCGTGGGTGTATCGAGACGGGGCATCGATATACCAGAGTAGACTAGCGTATACCTTCTCGACCCATACAGATGGGCGATGGATGATCCCATATCCATTGGTGTTTGACATCAGAGATGATATACGGGTGCTCAGTGGAGACTGGGTACACTGGACGGACTCGCCGAGAACTTTCAGATGGTATTATACCTTACGTCAGAAGGCAGTTCTCTGGTGACACTGGTACAGAGTAGTCTGTTGACCCGAGATCGTCATAGAGTCTTGTGTGGTTCCCACTGTGCTTTGATTTCCATCTTACCACATCCAAGAGGGCGTGCAAAACGGTGGTTTTTGGGTACAGTCCCGAGTCACATGGAGGCAATGAGCGATAGGAGGGGATTCGTCTCTCCCGGTATAGGGGGTTGATGTTACGCTGTCTTCGATTGGCTATAACAGGAAATCCCTGGCCAGGGTTGCTGAGATTTACTGGTAAGTGTTACCTGTAGTTTCTCGAATTGTTATATACCTCATATCGACACGACTTATCGAGCTATTGGGGTCTGACGTTTACCACCCCTAGGCGAGATATGCGACATATCAGACGATCAGACCGGACTGTACGGTAGTGTTACTGGTTGGATTCACTGGAGTGTAAGCGGGCTTGCTCGTCGATCTTCTGATCGCTCAATACCCGGGTGGCCGTTACGTTTAGCAGACCGCTTGCGGCTTGTGGGTGTTTGATATGATCATCATCTGCTGCCGGCGTATTGACGAGTCTTTAGAGTCATACACAGAGGTTTCCTGGCTCAAGCGAAACGAAATAGGAGCGCATATGAGATATGTGCGGGACCGAGAATGATACCAGTATGTGATACTATATTCGATTCTCGCGATTTGTAACATTGATCGGTTATATGCGTTATAGCCGGGTTATCGGATCAAGTGTTGATTCGATAAGTTGTTACTATTGATATTAGTCGGTTATATGCGATATGACCGGGTCGTTGAATCAAGTGTTGATTTAATGATTTAATGTATAATTATATATTTGATATATCACTTTACATTAACTAATATAGGTTCACTTAATTGGATTTTCTCACTTGAAGTTCACAAGTTGTATATGTGATATACTTTTGTGCACTTGATTGTATCATGTTTGATGATACATGTTAACTTGGTTAAGTGTAAAGATTAAACCATTGTTAAGTTAATGATTAGGGTTTTGCTTTTTCTTTCTTATTTATTTATTTATTTATTTTGGAAAGAAAAAGGGAAAATGGTTGCTAGTTTTGTTTTATCTTTGAAGCTTCATGAAGCTTTGACTAATGTGACCATTTTGTCTCATGCTTAACCCTAACCACTTCATTTAACCTTAGTTTAGTCTCTACATTTGACCATGGTTATTATGATGATAAGTATTCTTTTTATTTATTCTTTTTGAATAACTTATAATAAGATAATCATCTTCTTCTTCATCTTCTTCAATGAAGAAAGCTTCACTTCATCAATGGTGATTGATGAAAATGAGTGAGAAATCCAATTCTAAAGTGAACCCACTTCCTATTTCTTCATCCTCTACCTCTTGCCAAGTAGTAGAGTGTATTTCCTTCACAAGTTTTCTAGACTTGGTGAAGTTGGAGCTTGATCTAGCGATGCCTCGACGTAGATCATCTTCGGCACGTCGTCGATGACCTAGCTCGCTCTTTCTCCGATGAAGCCGACGCTAGAGACCGGGATTTGATTTGGACAGCGGAGAGGACTTCATCACGGAGCCATGGAGGTGGAGGACCGGATCTACAAAAGTTGTATTTCCGTACTCTTAGTTAAAGTTGTTAACTAGTTGCTTTTTCGCCTAGAATTCTAGCCAACGATCCGTATTAGGGTTTCTCGGCACCCATAAAATTTGAAATTGGCATGGTTGATGCCTTGTTAGACCTCTTGGGAGTGCCTAGGAACCCTACACTTTAAAGGAATTAAATTCCTAGAAAATTGGCAGAGCTAAGCTCTTGGAAATGGAATTAAATTCCAGAGAAAAACAGAGGCCGTTATCAAACTCCTAAAGATCAGAAAAATGCCTAACAATGGGGTTTGCTATCCAGAGATTGTGCACTCCTAAAGATCAGAAAAATGGGTTCTTTTGAAGGGAAAAACCCTTGGTGTGGATTTAAAATCCAAAAAGAGTTCTTTTTATATATATGAAAGTTCTTCGGTTGTTCAAAACCATTACCTGAAGAAAGGATTCTTTCTTGGACAGAGTTAAACTCTGAAAAAATTTGGAACAGAGAACTGAGCTGTGAGAGAGAGAATTAAATTCTCAAGGTAAGAACAAGGAACGAAGAAGATGAAAAGTGGAGGCTCTTCTGAAGAAACCCCTGCATTTATAGGATGTGATCGGAAACAGTTCATCTACCCCCTTCCCTAGGTAGATCCAACGGCCACGAAAGGTGACAGCGTTGCGCTCACGTGCAAATACGTGAGAAAAAACTGTGGGGGCATTTGTTCCCTCATAAAATATCAGGAATACCCCAATGGGGCATCACGTGTCCACACGTGACCAGAGGTCACGTGCAGACACGTGATGGGTTCCTAAACTCTTTAATTAATAGAATTAAATTCTAATCAAACAAGCAATCAGTGGAGTCACGTGCCCACACGTGATGGGCCTTTAAAACCCCACTGAAAAGAACTAAAAGTATAATAAAACAGTAAGGAATACCCTAATGGGGCATCACGTGTCCACACGTGACCAGAGGTCACGTGCAGACACGTGATGGGTTCCTAAACACTTTAATTAATACAATTAAATTCTAATCAAACAAGCAATCAGTGGAGTCACGTGCCCACACATGATGGGCTTTTAAAACCCCACTGAAAAGAATTAAAAGTATAATAAAACAGTAAGGAATACCCTAATGGGGCATCACGTGTCCATACGTGACCAGAGCTCACGTGCAGACACGTGTTGGGTTCCTAAGCTCTTTAATTAATAGAATTAAATTCCATTTAAATAATCAAACGGTGGGATCACGTACCAACACGTGATAGTCTCTTAAGCCTTCTGAACTAATATAATTAAATTCTAATTAAGAGGGAATCGAGAACCCTAATTGGAAAAATATTTCTCTAAATATTTTCAAACAAAAAAAGATTGTGCTCTGTAAAGTGGAGCACCGTTGGATTAAAAATCCAATGGTGATTAAAAATCACCAATTTATAGAAAGATTTTATACCAGGAAATAATTCCCTGAAATTCACCAAGAATAACAGACAGAATATCTTTTGGATTAAAAATCCAATGGTGAATAAAATTCATTGAGTGATCTAAAAGATCATGTTGGTTACAAAATCAATTGAAATCTTTCAATGAAAGATTGACTAAACAAACTGATTCTTTTCTTTCTCCTATAAATAGGAGCCAAGAAGAGAAAAGGAGGATTTTTTTTTTGATACAACAACAGAGAGAAAAAAGAAGAGAATTTAATTCTCCAGAGAGAAAAGAAGATTTCCTCAGAAGAGAAAGAAACCCTAGGTGAGAAAGGGAAAGAGATCATAAGCTCCACAAAACAAAAGGAGAATTTAATTCTCAAATTAAGAGTTTAACTCTTCTGAATAAGAACTTAGTTCTTCTTTTGGTTGAAGATCTGCAGAAGCAGATCTCCCCATAAGTTGAGAATTTAATTCTCATTGGGGAGATTCTGCCACGCAGATCCAAAACATAGAGGGAGAATTGAGTTTGAAGAATTTAATTCTTCCACAACACTTAGGAATTTAATTTCTCCAACAGGGACAGGGTTTAACCCTTAAAACAAGAACTTATTTCTTCTTCATGGTTGAAGATCTGCAAAAGCAGATCTCCCCATAAGTTGAGAATTTAATTCTCATCGGGGAGATTCTGCCATGCAGATTCAAAACTTAGAGGGAGAGTTGAGTTTAAAGAATTTAATTCTTCCATATACATAGGAATTTAATTCCTCTAAACAAAATTAGGGTTTAACCCTATAAAAGAATTTAATTCTTAAACAAGGGATTTAACTCTCCATGCACGTAAAGAGATCAATACCCAACATGGTCACGTGGTAACACGTGACCCTCCTCCTCAATGAGTAAAAAAGAAAGAGACATGGTCACGTGTCCCCACGTGACCCTTAAATAGACTCCTTAAGATGAGAAAGAAAAAGCTTGGAGGTAATGCCTCACGTGCTCAGACGTGACCCTCAAAACAAAAGGGAACAAATCCAAAGGCAGTACTAATTTATGGCGCCTCACGTGTCCCCACGTGACCCCTGACAAACACCTTTTTAAAAGGGCAAATGAGTGGAAATAGAGGAATTAATACCCAATACATTGGCACTATCATGTGTCCACATGTGATGATTACAGAGGCTAAGTGTTTAACACTTATTTGCAGATTTTGAGAGTAAAATAAAGGAGGTTTGGCCCAATTCTCAGGCGCCTCATGTGACCCTACGTGACCACCTCATTTTTAGTGTTTAACACTATTTTGAGCGTTTTGTCCCTAATGTTTAATACTGTTTTAAGCACATCACGTGGAACACGTGATCGCCAAATATGTGCTAGTGTTTAACACTATATTCAAACTGGCCTTAGCCCAAATTGGCTAAGTCTTCCAGAGACAAGACTCCCCTTTTGACTGAGCCTCAAATACACTTTTGTCCTCCAAAGTTGGTCATCTCATATGAAATTTGAGTGCTCGGCACTCAATAAAAGACAAAATATGGTCAGAGCCCCAAACCCCTGTTTAACATTGCTAAATAATGGGGGGCTGAACCCAGACAAATGTTCAATAGTCCAAACAAAGGTCCAACATTTCAAACCTAATTGGACTTAGCCCAAATTGGCCATAAGTCCTCAATTCAGATTTAACTGAGCCCATGTGCTCATAATCCAATTAATTGATCTTAGTCCTAAAGTGGACTACAGATTTCCCAATCAACATTGGTTTAAGGATACATCTCTTCACTCCTTTGATATTTGTCGTTGTAATCCTTCAACGTCTTCAGAGAGCTGACGGGTCTCGATAGCCAATCATTCCATGGACTGTGGGGTCCTTAAACTCATAGACTATGATGTCCTTAAACTTTATAGACTCTGACGTCTTTAAACTACGGATTGTGGGGTCCTCTAAACCCATGGACTATGATTTCCTTAACCTCGGACTGTAGGGTCCTTTAAACCCATGGACTATGATGTCCTTAACCTTGGACCACCATGTCCTTAAACTGGTAATTAACCGCAATATCCCTAAACTAAAAAATAGAGTCCAAATGCTCTTTTGTTAGATCTAAACGATCCCGTTAAGTTGATCTTAATCTAAAATTAGACTAACGTATTCTTAACATATGTTTAAGTTGATCTTAGTCTCAAATGAGACTAACGTATCCTTAAACCCCAACCCCAAACCCAAATCTAAGAAAATACGGATTTGGACTAATCCACGCCCTACGGGCGACAACATAAATTATTCTCTGTATACAATCCACGGGCAACCAAAAACAAAACAAACACCCAAACACGAAGTGACCATCTGGAGAAGGAGAAAGTGGTTACCGCGATGCGGTAGCTGCAGGGGCTTGCGCCTGCAACGAAGAGCATCCCTACAATCAAAAACCCCTCAATGAGGGGGAATCTGACGAAGTCTGCTACATCGGCCGCATCCGTTTAAACCTTCGACATATGGTGTCATAAATCAACTTGGCATCTTCAGGAAGGTGGACGGATAGCACCAATTAGCATCTGCCCCTAAATCCAGGCAAGACGATCCTACGCGGTCGCGTCTCTGTGTTCGGAGGAGAACAACGGGGCCATCCAATTGTTGAGATTTCCGACGAGGAGACTGACAGATTAGTCATGCTCTATCGGCGGTTCACATTTGACGGAGAGATTACGCCATCGGGTTATAAAATCCGTGCCGCTTTCGTTGTTCTTTGGCTTGGTCCTTACAAGGTCGGCAATGGTGATCTTATCGCTGACAGTCATGAACCTTTGTCGAAACAATGATTCCATTTGGACGAAAGCAGTAACGGAGCCATCCGGTATGCTCGTGTACCAGTCGAAAGCGACATCGGTCAGGCTATTAACGAACTGGCGGAGGAGAAGCGCATCATTGCCCCCAATATTCTCGCATGAGGCTTTAAAGTGGGCGATGTGCTGATTTGCATTTCCTGTCCCATCAAATCTTCCAAATTTGGGGATGACATAGCTGCTAGGGAATTCTACCAGATCATACTGAGCAGGATATGGTCTCCCGCTACTGCAAACATCTTTTTGCGCTTTGGCTTCGGCTACCAACGTTTTGACTTTGTTGGCAACCAAATCCATGATTTGATCTTGAGTTAGCGGGCTACTATCATCGGTAGACAAGACATTTCCCGAGATAGGATGCGACTAATTTTCATGCGGTCCGCCCACTTTTGGATTTGAGGGAATAGGCGTCGGCTGTCTCAGGACACCGTTTCCTGGTTCATGAGCAGAGCCCTGCGCCTGATTGGGCGGCTGAGAGGCAAGTTGGGCCGTGAGCTGTAAGACGGCGTTTGTCAAGTCGTCAATTTTTGAGTAGAGCTTTGCCATCTCCTTGTCTTTGCTTCTGAGCTGTTTTCGGAGCTCTTGGAGAAGTTGATGCTCCGCCTTCTTGGGACAGAAGATTGGCTCATCTTCGCTTTCCGAGCCCGACTCCTCATGGACCGAAGGGTCTTTCCGCCTATCATCCTCATCGAGCGGGTTTTCATCATCCAACAGAGGCGGCTGTTCTTGGGAAACGGCAACCACATTCAAGCCAGATTGGATTTGAGATGTGGTGGCCCCGTCCTTTCTCTTGCTGCGCGTGCCCACCATATAGACAGTGTGGACCACATATCCAGCCATTTTCTCATCTTTGGCGGGGTAACCCTATTCTTCGAACCTCATGAGGTTCAGCCTAGCAGGAGCCTTAGCCCTTTTGTTGGCTCTATATCTTAGCTTTTTCTGCCTTAGCTTCTCAATTTTAAGGGTTTCGCGGGCATCCATTTCCTGGGAAGCCACCGTGAGTCGATTAGCGGGGAGCCTAGAGAAGACACCCGATCGAGCAGTTGTCAGGGGCACCGCCGGAGCTTGCTCGAGAGGCCTTGTTGCTTTGTTGGTGTTGATGGCCTTGCCCCCAGCTGGGGCCAAGGAGAGTCGTTCAAACACCGACTTGCGTTTGAGTTGAGGCGCCTTCGAGACCACCACATTTGGCTTCTTGCCTTTCGAGACCGGTTTGTCTGTCACCGGGGCTTGAGGAGCTGGGATGGCGTTAGCTGACACGAGCAGAATAGAGCCGAATGGTAGCAGCGGCTCTTCCCATTGTCGCTCGAGACTGGCCGGAAAGACCATCCTGGCATCCATCTTCATCGTGTAGGAGATGGGAGCCGTGTTGAGAGCTGAGCTGGTCCTTGGAGACATGGTCGATGCTTGATCGCTTGAAGTCCTACATGAAAGAGCATTATTTTAGTATAAATATAGATGTGTATATTGATTGAGTTCGCATGAATGTTTAACCCGAAATATGGGAGGAGAGATGGTCCCACCGGGCGTGCCAGAATCTGTAGGGTGTTTTTCGTTACTCCATTGAGATGGGAATACGCGCGGGCTTGTCAGGTGCATTACAGATTCCCCCTGCCTAGAGCAGGCTGGGGTTTATTGATTGTGGGGATCCAAATCTCCGGCAGCTGCGGACTAAGCTGTCATTAATTACCCCTCGCCTTTGAAGCGAGAGAACCTCCGATTGATGGGTCAAACAGGTCATGCGAACTCAATTGTACAGTGTTGTGTTTTGAAGGGGTTTTAGATTTGTCAGGGGCCCCCGCAGAGTTTTTACGGGGGTCCCGCTATCCGGATAGCGGGCTGGGGGTCAAGGGGGCCAGCTTCCCCCTTGCAGGGTGCGGGGCAGCACCCCGTTAGAAATTTTTTTATAACGGGAGACAGTGCTGTGGAGTATGTGTGCGTGTGTGTGTGTAAGGGAAAGAGCATCCAGAGGATGCATGGGAGAAAACGCCAGGGCACTAGCGCTTCACATGCCAGGCACGTGGGCGCTCGGGTGCTAGCGCCTTGAGCGCCAGGGCGCTAGCGATTTGGGCGCTCGGGCGCTAGCGCCTTGAGCGCAAGGGTGCTAGTGCCTCACGTGGCAAAAGGGATTTGGTCCCTGCAATGGGAGTTGTACTCCCAGAAAGGAACACTTATTATTTTATTTTTTTGTGTATGAGGAGTTAAACTCCTAGGATATTTTGAAGCTGGTGAATAGGGCTTCTCCCCCTGGATCCCTGGATCTTCCCCAAAGTGGGGTCTTTGAAGATGGGCCTCCTTCTTCCTCCTTTGTTGGCCGGCTCTTAGATAACAAGGGGGGTGAGATTTTAAAAATCTCTCCTTTTTAAGATCTGATGGAAGATCCAAGCTTCCCTTTGTGGGTTTTGTGGTGAAAAACTATTTAGTTTTGGAAAAGGAAGAGTAAAACTCTTAATTTAATTCAAAAGAAAGAAGAAGGTTTTAGAACCTTGAGGAAGGAGAAAGAAGCACAGGCCCTAATTTTTTAGAATGAAAAGGTTATCCTTTATTCATCATCATGTTGCCTTATATAGGCTTACATATTTACATATAGCCCCTTGGGCTTTACAAAATAGCATTTTGCCCATCCCATGGCTCATGTGCCATTTCTTTTTGCACATAAGCCATGGGCTTTACAAAAATTTGGCTTTATGCCCATTTTGCTTACATTCATGTACAAAAAACTATATCAAAATTATTTGTTACATGATTTTTATGTTGGCATGGGGAGGCTGGCCGCGGGCTCGACTTGGGTATGGGCCCGCTTGATCTGGGCTTGGGTCCACTTGGCTTGGGGTTGACCTTGACTTTGATTTGGTCAACCGGGGTGCAATTTTCGACCCCAACGGTCACGGTATCTATCTTGGAACTCTTCCAACATACCGTCCCTCCACTGAGGGTAAAGACAATGCCTGTGACTGACTCTCAGTCGAACTTATCACTCTGGAAGCTGGAACCAAGAACTTTCTTTTAGTGCTTCTCAAGTACTTAAGAATGTCCTCCACAGCTTTTCAGTGAATCTCCCAAGATCTGATTGTTATCTGATCACTCCACCTAGTGATTCATCTACATCTGGTCTGGTACATAACATCACACACTCTGATAGAGCCTACTGCCGAAGTATAGGGCATCCCTTGCATGCGAGCTCTCTTCAAATTAGTCTCGGGAGACATCTTTTTGGAGAGAGTGATCCAAGAGTAAGTGGGCAAACCACCATGCTTAGAATCATCCATACTAAACCCCTTTAGTATCGTGTTTATATACCTAGATTTGGGACACTCCCAACATCCACTATAGATCAATCACCATATATCATAATCAACAAGATGTAACAGGCATCATCCAGATCTTCTATTGAGAATCTTCGTGATAAGAGGAGCTTGACCGAGTGTAGCATAGGAAACCATTTCCTATCAAGAGTATGTCATCTACGTACAATACGTGGAAGACAACCTTACTCTCTACAACTTTCTTGTATATACTAGGTTCATCTCCCTTTTTGATGAAGTCAAACTCTTTGACTGTCGCATCAAAACAGACATTCCTAACTGCCTGAATCCGGTTGGGCCATCATCTCCTGATGCAATCCTCTCTCCCACTGTCACCGAGAAGACCGTAGTATCTCTCAAGTGGATGAGAAACCCTTACCAGATTCGTGGAGAGGCTGAGCTTCGTTGGAGACTATTGAATTCTTTGGTTTCACCAAATCATCAGCTGATATTTGTCTAGCTGGAACTACTTCCAGTTTTACCTCATGACCACTAATTTCTTCAGAAGAATTTCCTTTTCTAAAAAGGTGGCATGCTGAGAAACAAAACACCTTTTGCTCCTCAGTTAGGAATAAGATATTTCCTCACTAATGTTTGAGATATCCTGACAGACTTACACAACCGACCTTGCCTCGAGCTTGTCCGGTTTTTGCTTTTCAACATAGGCCGGACAACCCCATATCTTAACTCGTTTAAGACATGGTCTCTTCCCATTTCATATCTCATATGTAGTGGTAGGCACTGATTTGGATGGAACCCCATTCAATAAGCATGCAGCTTCTTGAGTGTATAACACCAAAAGGAAACAGGTAACTCAGCAATACTCATCATAGAGCGCGCCATATCTTATAGGGTGCGATACCTCCGCCCCGATACACCGTTTGTGTTGTGGTGTATATGAAAGAGTAAGCTAAGAGAGAATCATATTCTCCTTTTAGAAACTCCAGGAACTCCATGCGCAAGTATTCACCTCCCCGATCACATCGTAGGACTTTATACTTTTACCCGTTTTGTTATCAAAAGAACCAACCTTGGCATTTGTAGACATGGGACCATATACATCATCATATATCTGTCCCAAGAGTTTACTAACTCTTTCTCTATTTCTAGTAAACGGAGTATTGGTCATTTTATCTTTGAGACAAGACTAGCAAGTAGCATAAGATAAAAATTCGAACAGATTCTCATATTCATCCTTATGTAACTTAGCTGGTCATGTCGCATTGATATGACCTAGTCTACAAAGCCTCAAGAAGGGTTCGTTCATTCTTGAACTGCTCCTTTTGTCTGTTTTCTATATACTTTGAACTGTAGTTTGATTTAGAACGTATATGCTATTATATAACGTGCTTGATCGAATCAACTCTTGATTCAGGAAAATGTTCACAACATTATCCTCCAGTACAGAATTATATCCTTCTTTAACTTAGTAAAGAACATGATATAATGTTGTATATCAGGTTCAGTATGCAATAACATTCGTTCAGAATCAATGTATTAATACAAGGCGATATCTTCCAACTGATTTGGCTGCAACACTTGCACCATTCTCTAACACTTAGAGACATATCACATATTCCCAGTTTTCTACCTTTCTGTAGCCCATGTGACATATTACATATGCAGGATCCTGATCTGGTATCACATACCCAGGACGTAGAGAATACTGAAAAACAGTTCTCGGTAATAAGGACACCCGAAGAATATGCATCAATATGCACTTTCTTCGATTGGGTGGCATGGAAATCCGGATATTCCTCTGTTTCCTGCTCAGACTTATAACAATTATAAGATTGAGCGGAACTAACGTCCCTAGCTCAGTATAATAAGAAGGTTCAGTCAATGCATCCATATTATTATCTTGATTAAGGCCTGACATGGTCGCTACCAGGAGAGAGAGAAGAAAACACTCTGCGTGCGCTCTTGCAAGAAAAGATTGGTTATTAGAATATCTAATCAGGATGGCTCCCACTGTTTTAGTCAAATCTTCCTTCAAACCATAAAAGGTAAAACTAGCCGGGATTAATTACACCCTACAAGTTCGCCAATCTTTCGGCCAGGCCAGTGTCGGTACTTTGAGGGAGGTTCCACGTGCTTTCGCATGGACCTAATTAAAATAAACCTCATTTTCCCAAGGGCGTAACCCCGTTAACACCTTTCTAGACACCTACTTGATCGGCTAATTGTAATGTGTAAAACTCTCACAGGAGTAACTCTTACTCGCAGTGGGTATCGGGATCCAACTATCTCATAGAAGGTATGCAATCTCATTGCAAATTTCAACACTTGAAATTCTCGATAATGTTTTGTCCCTAGCGTCCTATGACCTTGACGAAAGCCAACAAACCATAGTCCACTAGTCAAGTTCAATCCGTACATTTCTTGATTGAATTAAACCTACCCGCACAACCATTGACGAAAGCCAACAAAGTCGTACGACTACCCTAATCCAATCGCATCATATGCCTAAACAGATAAGCACTAGTTGGCTACCGCACACTACGTCTTGACGAAAGCCAACAAACGTAGCACGAATACTAAGTAGTACTTATCTGAAATGACGGAGGGCTACACAGGTTTTTAAGAAAATCCTTTGCGTAATGAACTTGATATCGTTGTAGAATCGAGTGATTTTGAAAAAGAGTGTTTTTGAGGCTTTTACTAGTTTCGCTAAAGAGATCACTCCCGGTGAAGGGATTTCGGCTGTTTCCTTATCGAATAAGGTGCTGGATATTCTACAAGAAATACCGCTAGGCAAAGCAAAAACTATAAAAGCAATCAAAAGACAAACCGAGTTTGTAGCATTTGCTAGTTTCGCTAAGGAGGTCACTCCCGGTGAAGGGATCTCGGCTCTTTTTTTATCGAATAAGGTGCTGGATATTCTACAAGAAATACTGCTATGCAAAGCAAAAATTAGAGCTACCAGTTTTTAAACAAGTTTCTACAACATTTTTAGGTTTCTTTTAGTTTCATTAATCTCATTAATGAAGTCCCATTTATTTATGTTTCTCAAGTATCACATAAGAAACAAAAGCAGCAATATTTTTTACATCTCATATATATAATATAGGCATTCATCTCAGAACATATCAAATGATCACATCACAGATATCAGCAGCAGAAGAATCATATATGAAATATTGGATATACTAGAAATTCCAAGTTTTAAATTAAGCCAGTATAAAACACGGATTCTACGGTCGTGATGAATAGCCAAACCTACATCCCTAAACCCCTACCAGAGCGGCAGGCAACCCTACCAATTCTAAAGTCAGGTGACCTGGTCTCAACTCCTTGAGATGATCTCCCACTAAACCATAGAACCCGGTTACTTGTGCTCCCCGCCTTGGGTGTATCCTAATGCGGAAAAGTAAATAATATACAATGGTGACATCATCCTCAACCCGAAAGTGCCCCAATAAAAGAATATTACATACAATGAATTTTACATGAATAAAAAAGAAAAACTCGCATCTCACATAAAAACCCCTAGCTATTCAAAACACAACGATCCAATATAACATATTACAGCAACACATAACATCACATGTCATCAACGTAAGTAAATATGTGTATCTCAATTGTCGTTGACATATAACACCGAAACCGGCAATACACCACATATTACACTTACGGTCGCAGAAAAGAAAGTGAAAAACTACAACAGTTGGAATCCGCAACTACCTTAGACATCATAAACCCAATATATCACATACATTGGATTTCATGCCTAACTAAATGAATTCCTTAGACAACACATGCCTTACAATTATAAACCCCGCATTTTAGTCTCAATATTGAAAACACTTTCCAATAACTTGTCGGGTGATTCAATAAGATTCTCGATAATATGATTGAATGCTCGTCGGAAACGTTAATAGACGGCCCCACCCCCCGGTGCCGTCGACGAAATGCACTAAGGCGGAACACCGCAGCCGCGAACATCCGAACGGATGCTTTTAGCGACGGGGTTCTCCTACAGTCACTTGGTCGGGGTTATGGGGCATGGCTATCTACTAAGGTTACCCGGTGAGTATCCGCGTACACTACGTGATTGAGATGGACTTTTGATCAACATCAAAATCCCGTGGCAACCGATCAAATGAGACTAAACCGCTAGATTTATAAAATTCAAATTTGTTATCACATAACCAATTGTGTGGATTCCAAATATTGTATCACAATCACAGATAGCTAGGCGAAGTTAGATAATTCGATCGATGCAACGAATACCCAAAAATTCCCAGAGAGCTCAACACTTGAGCACAGTTAAAGTTAACCAGAGACATGCCACAGCACCTACGGACCAACAGCTGAAGGGCCCGACCCAAGCCTCTCTAATGGCGCCGTGGATCCGCCGCCAAAACCATGTTTTGGCCGCGGATCCACGGTCACATAGACAAGTTAGGGTTTCGTTCATCAGGTGTGTCCATAGAATTCTCTACATGATTTTCTGAGTATTTTTAACATGGAAAAATCCAACTTTTTAAAAAATTTCAGAAAGGGGGTCATACCGGGCTTTCGGAGTTCGATCGGACTTTAAACTTCGTCTAGACAACGCCTAATGCTCTAGCTTGGCTCTGATACCACTGTAGGGTTAGCTTAGCACCTTAGCAAGGTTTTGGCAAGCATCAATCATGCTACTTTAAAAATTTTGGGGTGCTAAACAAACCAACCAAGTAATCGAACTAGAGAATTAGGGTTAAACATGATATGTAAACTCTTTACATCTAAGTGAAGAAGGAATACAAGCTTTGTAGACCGGTCATTCACTTCAATAGCTCCGTGTAGTAGTTCCTTCTCTGCGATCACGATCTCTCGGACTCTAGAAAGGCTCCCATGAAGAAACGAACAAGCTTGCTTCGAAGTCTTCAAGGCCGAAGATGATCTACATCGAGGAGACACTAGCTCATGCTATCTCTTCACTAATTGTGTAGAATAATAAAGCAAACACCCTAAACTAAATGGCTAATAGTAGAGGATGATGAAGTAGGAAGTGGGCTCACTTTAGATTAATTTTTCTCACAAGGCATTATCACTTAGAAAAAACTAGCAAGCTTTTTCAAGTGAGGAAGAAGAAGAAATGATGAAGAGATCAATGAACTCATGAGGTTAGAAATGCAACCATGGTTTGTGTATGTCATCCACTAACCATTGTAAAGACTTAACCATAGCTATGAGTTAAGGGTTGGGTTGAAAAATATCTTAAGCTAGACAAACAAGTGGACTAAGTCAATGTTTTCCACAAGCTTCTCCAAGCTTCTACCATGACTCATTATCCAAGTGTTTGAATTACTTAAAACAAATAAAACCCTAACTTAACCCTAGCATGGTGTGAGTCTCATAAATATATGTTGCTTGTGTAACCTAACATGACACAATAATATATATATCACATATATATTTTTTGCAAAAAGAAAACAATACATTTAACATATATCGCATATATATCAATGTATCATAAAGTGAGAAAAGAAATCTTAAGTGAGCTAATATTAGTCAATGTAATTTAATATATCAAATATATTTATACATTAAATTATTGAATCAACTCTTGATTTAATAATCCGGTTATATTACATATAACCGACTAATATCAAATGCAACAACTTATTGAATCAACACTTGATCCGATAACCCGGCTATATCATATATACCCGACCGATATCACATATCGCGAGAATAGAATAGGTATCACATACTCGTATTAATCTCGGTCCTGCACATATCACATATGTGCTCCTACTCCATTTCGCATGAACCAGGAAACCTCTGTGTAGGACTCTAAAAACTCGTCAATACACCGGCAGTAAGTGATGATCATATCAAACACCCGCAAGCCGCAAGCGGTCTGCTAAACGTAACGGCCACCCGGGTATTGAGCGATTAGAAAATCAACAAGCAAGCCTGCTATAACTCCTACGAATCCAATCAGTAACACTACCGTACAGTCCGGTCTCTTCATCTGATATGTCGCATATCACAGCCTGGGGGTGGTATAACGTCAGACCACAATAGCCTGATAAGTCATGCCGATACGAGGTCCATAACGGTTCGAGAAACTACTGGTAACACTAACCAGTAAATCTCAGCAACCCTGGCCAGGGATTTCCTGCTATGGCCAATCGAGTATAGCGCAACATCAACTCCCAATACCGGGAGAGACGAAACCCCTCCTATCGCTCATTGCCTCCATGTGACTTAGGACTGTACCCAAAAACCATCTTTTTGCACGATCTCCTGACCGTGGTATGGTGGAAATCAAAGCACAGTGGGAATCACACAAGACTCTATGATGATCTCGGGTCTACAGACTAACCTGTACCACTGTCACCAGAGAACTGCTATCCAACGACGGGTATAATACCATCTAAGAGTTCTCGGCGAGTTCGTTCAGTGTACCTAGTCTCCACTGAGCACCCGTATGCCTTCTCTAATGTCAAACACCAATGGATATAGGATCATCCATCGCCCATCATATGGGTCAAGAAGCGCATACGCTAGTCTACTCTGGAGTACCGATGCCTTGTCTCGATACTCCCACGACTAGGAACATTTGAAGGATGTACTTATCGACTACCCTGTCCCCACTACTATGATCTGCATCATAATCCTGATAGTCAAGTAATCATCCTAAAGGTTTTATCAACATGTGATCATAAAACAGTATTTGTTAACATGTTAAGATAAAGTGCAACCAGATAGCATACTATCATGTCGAGCAAGAAAGTCCTCCCTATATATGTCCAAGCATCCACTACAATATACATTGCATGTACAGTAATGGCCTCTAGGGCATACATATAACTAACAGTTCATCATCCACATCTCCCCTCGATCTGGAATTTGGTTCAAGGGTATATCTCTCCACACCTCTGATACATGTCGTTGTAATCCTTCAACGTCTTCAGAGAGGTGGAAGGTCCCAATAACCAATAACTCTTGGCGCACCCCCAAATCAATGAGCCAGAATCTCTATGGACTATGATGTCCTTAAACCCAACGGACCGCAACATCTCTAAACTAAAGCTCGATAGATTATGATGTCCTTAAACCCAACGGACCGCGACGTCCCTAAACTAAACTCTATGGACTATGATGTCCTTAAATCCAATGTACCGCAACATCTCTAAACTAAACTCGATGGACTATGATGTCCTTAAACCCAACGGACCGCAACGTCCCTAAACTAAACTCTATGGACTATGATGTCCTTAAACCCAATGGACCGCAACGTCCCTAAACTAAACTCTATGGACTATGATGTCCTTAAACATGGACTTTGATGTCCTTAAACCCAATGGACCACAACGTCCCTAAACTAAACTCTATGGACTATGATGTCCTTAAATATGGACTATGATGTCCTTAAACCCAATGGACCGCAGCATCCTTAAACTAGTTATGGACCGCAACGTCTCTAAACTAAACTCCATGGACTATGATGTCCTTAAACCCAATGGACCGCAACGTCCCTAAACTAAACTCCATGGACTATGATGTCCTTAAACCCAATGGACCGCAACGTCCCTAAACTAAACTCTATGGAGTGCCTAAACTAAACTCCATGGACTATGATGTCCTTAAACCCAATGGACGTCAACGTCCCTAAACTAAAACGATAAAGACCAAATGCTCTTTCGTTGGATCAAAAATGATCCTGAACCCCCGTTAAGTAGATCTTAGTCTAAAACTTAGACTAACGTATCCTTAACAAACATTTAAGTTGACCTTAATTTCAAACGGGATTAACGATCCTTAAATCAAACCAAACCCAAATCTAAGAAAATATGGATTTGGACTAATCCCCGCCCTACGGGCGACAACACAAATTAGTCTCCATATACAATCCACGGGCAACCTAAAATAAAACAAACACGCACGACACGAAGTGCACATCTGGAGCAGAAGAAAGTAGTTATCACTACGCGGTAACGTAATTAACTGCAGGGGCTTGCGCTTGCAGGGAAGAGCGTCCCCACAATAAAAAAACCCTCACCAACGAGGGGGAATCTGACGAAGTCTGCTACAACTGTCGCATCTGTTCAAACCTCCGATACACGTTGCCATAAATAAACTTGGTATTTTCGGAGAGGTGGACGGATAAACCCAAATAGCATCTGACCCCAAATTCAGGCAAGACATTTGTCTTCCCGGTTTTTGATGGTGAACAACAGCCTCATAATCCTCACCTCACCAGCAACCATACCCTAACCCTCGTCGACTTCCATCACCGAGAACTCATTTCAACTGAACCCGAGCTTCAAACTCATTTCCTTCTCAATGCCCAAGCCCTAGCTCATCACAACAAACCCATCACGGCAGCAACCCCGTAGTCGCCATCCGATCATCACCGCCTGCCTCTGACGACGTCATTGCCGGCTCTAGTGCCACCCGAGACCTCTGGCTTCCGATGTGCCAAGCCCTGTGCCTACTTCCCTGCACCACCACCGTGCCCTGCCTTGTGTCGCCTACGTGCCTAGATGTACCACGACTCGTGCCCGTTTCGTGTCCAGCACCGTGTTTAGTAGCGTCCAGTACCGTGTCACGCCGTGCCACACACGCATTACGAACCGAGCCAAGATCGTGCCCAGTACCGTGTCACGCCCGTGCCATCACCATGCCCATTACCGTATCACACCTGCAGCGCCACCGTGTCCAGTACCGGGTCACCACGCATCGCGCACGCGTAGCGCACCATGTCCAGCATCGTGCCGTGTCGTGTGTCGAGACGAATCCTACACGTTGTGTCGCTTCTATATCAGCGACCGAAGGCAAGTGAAACATTCACTTGCTTATTCATGCTACAGTATTAGTAAATCAAAGTAATTGCAATAAATGTTTTGTGTACATCCGTATAGCTATATCGATAACTTGTAAATAAATTATTTCCATAGAAACCCCCATAGTTTGATTGTGAAGAATGGAAGCCCGACTCGATTTTCTATTCCGTAATAATACCAATTAGAATTTATTTAAATGGCATCTAGTTTGAATCGATTAAATGGAACCGATATTTCGGTTGTTACCCGTAGATGTAACCCGAGTGTTCGATATGATACACGGATGAATACTCTTTCAAAATGCCCGCAATTTTTGTTTGGGGAATCCCGTTACTGTTAATAATTATTGTGTAGTGATTTAAGTTTGAAACACCGAGATTATCATCACGGAATGTTGCCCCAAGGAGACGACGCCAAATCTGGGTTTTACTGTACATGTCGTAGTGTTAAATTGATATAAAATTATATGCATATCGGAATGTATTGTTCTATGGCTCATATCGAAGCCGACTCGATAAGCTAGAACCCTATATATTTATCTTTTGATATTGATATATCAAAGCAACAAAACTAATTTGGAATACGGCTCTGGACTGCAATCCAGAGCAGCATTGCATATTGACACCTGATTCTAATTAATTGTATAACTCTGTATGGAAAAGAAATTGTGTAGAACCCTATACCGTTATGAAGATAATTCTATTAGCTAACTATAGGTGGTGGTTTCATTTGATCTTACTATCGTTTGATATTTTAATTGCATTTTAAACCGTGGATGAGTACTGCAGTTTAGTGCAGAGACAGATTGTATACCCTAGCCTTAAACAGTGTATATCTCCCAGTACACAGCGGATATTGTCCATCTGTCTACTGAGTTGGAAACATAATTGATACATATAAATATTACACAACTGTAGCGTCGCCTAATTATGATCTCATGAGGGAGTAAAATGTGTTACGAAACGGACTTCTAGTTCGGAAACTGAATTTCCAGTAGAGAACACTTAAAATAGAATGACCGTAACTCACAAATCTAAAACCCGATTGACTCGAAACCAATTTTGTTATAGAGATAATTAAATATACTGCTTACTCCTTTTATATTGTTTTGATAAGTTCTGCACGTGTGATTTATAGTGAATTTTGCAAGTTATATGACACTGGCTGGCGCATTTTATTCGTATCATATTTGATTATATTCTTATCATATCATGCAACGGTTATACCCTCATTGAATAATGGTCATACACATTGATATCCTAGCGACCGTGTTACATTACCAAGTGATAAGTGTTAGTGATTGGATTGTGGTAAGTAAGCGCGACTGAGTAGTGGAAGTGACACGTACTTGTCCACAGTCAGCGTCACCATTTAGTTATTGCATTGTCGACGCCTATAGGGCATATATAAGTGTAACTATAATTGGTATGGGATGGGTATGGAAGCACTTATATTGGTATCATAAGTAAGATATCGAGGACTGTCCATATATCTTGGATACCAGTCGAGACATGCTTGATGGAGACCCGGTCTCCAATTCTCGCGTAGACTTGTCATGGAGCGACTTGTACTTAGATTCGTGGTCTGTGTTTAGTGTAGACCGCAGGGTGTGAGGTAGTTGAGTGTGAGTTCGTTCAACGGAATCTCAGGAGTCCTATTGCCTGCATACTTCGTGATTTCATGATATTTTACTGATCGTGTTACTGGTTCTTACTGATCATGATTCGGGCCCGTATTTCCTTACCCTTGGGGCTTACCTTTGGGTTGGTAATACTCTTGCGGTGATTGACGCTCACACTCGGACTGACGATAAGTTTAATGACTTGGCCATTGAGACTGTGAGACTGATAGAACATTGTATTGATTACTGATCTGATACACCTCATATACTGTTTATATGTACCTGTCATTTCATACTCATGTCATTACTCTATACTTGCTGCTTTATGTTTATCATCATTGCCCATTATATATGTATAAATTGCTATTGTGTCGCTCTGACGACCTGAGTTTGCATACTCAGAAGAAGAAGTGAACCTGACTAAATTCGAGAAGATCGCGGAGATCCGGACTAGCGAACCAACGGTATCATTCCTATGATATCACTGGTTAGTTGTCTCTTTCGTTTGTATCCATTGCGCTCGGTTTCGTTACATCTGATAGTTCTAGTGGCTGTATTTTTCTTTATCCGTGTTGTGTTTTACTTATTACCATGTAATGCTGGAAACCGAAATATGATTACGGCAGGATTTTTCCTTGACCGTAGGAGTATGGCTGAACTTGTCACCCCTCGTGTTCCGTATTTTACGAAACGGGACGTGACAGCGCCATCACCATCAACCCACCTCCACCTCTGCGACGCTATCCGCCGTCTCTACTACCACCACCTCCTCATCCTTACCTCCCCCTGCCCCCTACCCTCTACCATAGTCACATAATTCGCGAATTATTCGCCGAATTCGCGAATAATTCGCGAATTCTTGATCGGACGAATTAATCTCCGAATTATTCGTGATTGCCGAACTGGCCGAATAATTCGCGAATTATTCGCGAATAATTCGCGAATTATTCCCGAATTATGTGATAAAACACCGAATAATTTAAAAAACAGCAAATAATTCACAAAATCAAAACCTAGCGTCTCATATATTAATTTATTGCTTGAAATCCTTCCCGAACATTTCCCGAACACTTACCGAATCTTTCCCGAATACCTGCCGATTTTTTCCGAATAATTCTCCGAATCCGAATTTTCGACCTCGCCGAATTATTCCCGAATGAAGAATTTGTGACTATGCCCTCTACCCTCTACTCTCCACCACCGCTTCCCAACCCCGCCCTCACCACCACCATCGTCAATCTCATCATAAACCTTATCTTCATCATCTCATCATCATCTTGTCCCCTCATCCTCATCCGCATCCTCTTTCTCCTTCTCCTTCGGCGTCAGCCTCTCACTCCAGCTCCTCCTCCTCCTCTGAGCTCCTTCTAAATAAATTATTGTAATTATTTAATTAATATTTAATGATTATTAAAATATAATTTTTAATTAATTAATTATATTATGAAAATGGCAAAATGATCATTTGATATGAACAGTAACATTGACTAACGTTGACCGTCAAGCCATGAAATTTTCTTGATAACTTCAAAAGTAATGAGAGTTTTGTTAAAATGGCTCAAACCTGATGGGAGTACTTTTCAGCAAATAAGCGGAAAAGGTTATGAGGGTTTTTTGACAAGATTCTTTGGGTTAGGGGTCGTTGAAAAGTTTGTCAAGTATTTTTTGGCAATTTTAATATATAATATTTCTCGACTTCCACGTCAAAATACAGTTAGGATTAATATATATTAAATAGCGTATAACGAACAATCCTGTTGAAGATATTGCACAAACTTAGCGTCTCATATCTTCTCTCCTCTTCTTATCTTTTATTTTCCTTTTATTAGTCGGAAATTTTAATATAAATATTCCGCAAATCCACATCAAAGTACAATTAGTATTTTTTTTTTTGCAGAACAAGCCGTAAGCCTTACCCTGTAGCACATATCAAATCCATACAGGCAGCACACACGCACCCAGGACAGCACACAAGCACTAAGGGAATAGAAGAATTTTCTCCCAAAGCTTTATTTTTGTGGCCATTTCCCCCGAGTACAATTAGAATTGATATACATGCATTAAATAGCATATGATCACACTCCTGTAGATATTGTACAGTACTCTATTTCATATACAGTGACACATTACAAGCATATATCTAATATCCAATTAGTTAATTTAGTTTATTTTGCTTCTCAGGCTTGCGTTTAGAGCAGTATAGGTAGTTCACAATTAACACTTGCTTAATTTCATTCAATCACCATTTACCATCAACTGCTTCCTCTGCTTCATCCTCACCATCAATCCATTCTTCATGTGGAGTATTATCGAAATCTTAGGCTCAACTACATGTCCTTCCACCAATTTGAAATCGAAGTTGCGCAGTGTAGTGATTGCTGCGGTTTTCATCTCAACGAAAGCCATCTCCTTGCCTAGACTAGTCCTAGGCCCAGCGTTAAACGCGAAGAACTTATATGATGGCTCATGCATGCCTGATGGTACCCTTCTCCGAAATCATAGTAAATAAATAACAAATTTATATATTACTTTCGACTTGATGAAATAAATATGACATACATAGCCGAAGTATATGAATAAATTTTATTACTTTATGAGATTGATTTGGCGGACTGAGACAACAAAATCATTGATATAACTTTATATGTTAAGATAAAATAAAAAAAATTACAAAAAAGAAGAGATCATATATCTAAATGAGAGACAGACAAGGAAAGTGTCCACGAAAGATCTCACTTGAGTATGTGCTCATTATAATGAGGTCTTAATGTGAATTTGTAGCTATAATTACTACGGAATTATGCTATAAATATGGCAGAAGATGAAGAGAGAATCGCTTTGCTAAAGGTCAAAATCTTATTAAAAAAATCAGCAAATAAACATTGGTCGTGTCAACCAAGAAAAGTCAGGTTGATTTCATTAATATTCAGCTAGCTTCGTTAACAGGGAATTAATGAAGTTTAGTCGGTACAAGAAAAATACTTGAGCTCGATCCATGAAAAACATTAAATCCGACTTCCAGTCCAATACATACTAGGCTAATTAAACATATAAATAAGTTTATATAATACTCGTCTATCTTTATATAGCTTATACATGTTACAATCAGGATTTTTGGCATCACCCGTGTTGATTCAAGACCGAACTGTTACTTTTGATACAACCAACTCTACGGCACCATGTACAAACCAAGTTCATAATAATACAAATTTATCGGGTTAAAACGTATACAAAGAGACACAAGATTTCACCTCTTGGTTTACAACAAAATAGGGACCATAATTTAAAACCTAATCCCATAAACCATCCATCAAGCTGAGTTCTTGTAAATTCAAATTTTATAAAGTTTATTTTCATAATTAAATATTAAACAAGGAATTTTCTGAAAAACTGTCCAATTAAATAAGGTTTGTTGATGTCAACACAAGTCGGGAGCCTAGATCCAATTTCTTAACGGGCCAGCAACGGTCCAGTTTTGGACCACAATGTATTTTAAATTAGGCCCATGTCAGAATCGGGCTCGTAGTTTTGAAACGAAATTGAGACGGGCCTCCATTATGGAAGACCATCTTTATAATTCATAATTGCCAAAATGTTAACCAATTAAATATGGAAAAAAAAAGAGTTGAGTTAGGAAACCTTACACATTTTGGTTCACGAACGGCGTCTATGTCGATATATATGGTCTACAACCTATGTACACCAAATATCTTATGATAAACACAATGTTTTACCTTTTATTAGATTCCGGCAAGGTAATGCCTTTTCCTTGATAGAATATTTCTGGTTAATAGTACCATGATAATGAAGCATGGAAATCACATGATGTTCGGTGTTATATAGGTTGTAGGCCATGTAGATCAACATGCATGGTATGGTTATAGATGTAATATGTGTGAAATCAACTTTTTTCTTTCGCAGCCCTAGAAGGAAATTTCATCTAATGACATTTGGTATTTCGTCTTCTTTGCTTTTCTAAAATTCGAAAATGGTCTAATTTATATTCAAGCTCTGCATGTCTGAGATAGATAGCCCATAAAGTTACCCCAAAAGCCTTTGGGCTCATCTAAGGTCATATTCTCTACAATAATGTCACCCTTTTTACTCTTTAGAACCTAGTATTCAAGAAAATATTAATATATTGCTTTACTTCGTGGTAGGTTCGATTCCTAAAGGATTGCACGCAGCCCGACTCACACATATACAAATTTACGAATTTTTTTGTGAGACATTCGATAGACAATCTATTCGGTATAAGTTGATCAATACATCCTACCTACTAATATATGGTCGTATACCCATTATTTCAACCTTAATTTTTTTATTATTAGTTGTAGCATATGTAAATTAATTCCAAACAAAATGAATTTTGTAACTATACATAATTAGGAGCTTGTTGATCAACTCGATCAATTCAATTGATCGCAGATTAGACATCCCACAAAAATCTTCATGAATTTGGTAAACACAAACCTGTCCTAATCGTGTGCACAGGTGTGTGTGTACAGGCATGCGTAAGTGAATGTATGTATATGTGTGTGTGGACGTGCGCATGTGTATGTGTTAATGGGTTATCAGCTCGAGTTGACCAAAAACATTATCAGACCTCATCTAAAATGGAACTATGTGATCGTGGAGTTCAGATCCGTTTTTTCCATCTTGTTCTGCGCAAGAAATTATTTATGCATATAAAACTTTGATCGAGTTGAAGAATTCCACATGTTGGATAAAGTGTTTCCAATATGGATAGATTATAAGCACCGTATATAAAAATTTCATTAAAAATGGAAAACTTGATCAAATAACTTGTGACGGTTTCAAATTGGCCAAATTATGATAATTAGGGTAAACTAAGACATTTTCCTATGGAGAGGCAGGGTGATGATGCTCGATATCGGTGATCTTCCAGATTGTGACACGTGGCAGATGACATGTCCCAAAGCCCTCAAGGAAAGACCAAGAATAGCACGTCGGAAGAACACCCGGGTCTGCGACCCTTGGATGTGGTCGACTAGCTGTGACCGACCACACAACTTCTGTGCCCGCCTTGCAAACAACTGTTGGCTCACCTCCAAGCCCCGCACAATTGGCCTCCTCGGTCCCCTCAACTCGTCTCCGGGCTACCGCAGAACCTAGATACCTCGGCCACCCGCTCGTCCCTGAGCCTCCCGCCGAGTTCATATTCCTCGGTCACATCGACTGACTAACGGCACCTATCGCAGGCGCAACCGCCTCACCTCCGCGAATCCCGCAATACGCGAGATATCCGCCGGCCGCGTCCCGCGTTCCACGCCATCACGATCCCCCATTAACGAGCATGTCTCGCCATTAATTGGAGATCCTGCCTATCACGCGGGCATGACGCCGGGAGCGTAACGGCCGGCGTGATTCCCGCGCCTGCCTGCCTGATGCCACCACTATATATACCCCTCTCCAGACGGATCAAGTAAGGCATTTTTTCCCCACTAGGCCGTTACTCTGCCAAAATATCCGGTCTAACTTGATCGTCGGAGGGTCCTCGGTAGCACAACCACCCCGAGACTTTCTTGTAGGTAGCTCGGCCGCAACAACCTCAAACCCATTGAGATACACACGCTTTAGGAGGCAACCTCCAAATCAATCTCAGTCGTCCATCGTCGCTCGACAGCAGATCTACGGAAGGTAACATCTGAAGGAGATCCAGACCTCCATCAGTTGGCGCCGTCTGTGGGAAATTCTTGATTCTACTGAACAAAGTTCATCTTCCGATCTCCATTCAATGGTGAGCGATCACCTCGACAATCCAAGCACCAGCCGCCGCCTTCCCCACAACGGAGGCGCAGACGAATCTCCTCCCCCGAACGCCATCAACGCCCTAGCCGCCCAGATAGATCGACACGCGTCCGTTGTGGATGCGCTCGTCCATGTCCAAATGGAGGGCCAGGCTCCCCAGGTCGCCGCTCTCCCACCTCGGGATCGGGACCCCTACAGAGGGAGAGAAGTCTCTGCGCGCGTTGGCACAGCCGACCACCGCCTCGATGCCTCCCACGGCCGCCGATCTCCCAGGCCAACATATTCTATGACCCGCTGTGCGCTCCACAGTTCAACACCGAGGTCTGTCGCTCGAGCGCCTTGCCTCGAGCCCCTACGCGCTCCTGTCCCTCCCGAGGAGATGTCGGTCAGCTCGCCTGCTCCCAGGCATGACCGACACCCCCTCCCTCGATGGGGTCGCACGGACGGGACTCGTCACGGCAGCTCGAAGACTACCTTTCCAGGGGACCTAAGGAATCTCATCGAGAGGAACCGGGGCCGCGACCAGACACAGCTCTCCAACAGTAGAGGCCAAAGATCAGAATGTGCCGAATCGTCAGGATACCGCGGCCAACTCGACGCCCTCGAAAAGAAGATCGAAGGTATGCATCGGGAAGGTCGTCATTCGAACGACGGGGCTAAGTACGCCTCCGACTCGCTCACAAAACCCTTCACCGAGAAGCTACTCGCCGTCAATGTCTTCTCCCGAAACAAGCCCCTAAAGGTCTCTCTCTTCGGCGGTAAGTCCGACCCGAAGGACCATTTGGACGCATTCACCGCAGGAATGAGTTTCCAAGACAACTCCGCCGCCACCCAATGACGGACTTTCCCGGCCACTCTCATCCGCTCCGGGTGAGACTGGTTCCGAGGACACGCGCCACGCTCGATCTCAACCTTCGACGAGCTGGCCACCTAATTCCTCGGCCATTTCGTCGGGAACAGACGGCAGAAACGGACCGTCGACCATCTCTTCACAATTAAGAGTGGGGACAAAGAAACGTTCAAGGGGTACGTCACCCACTTCTACAAAGCCCTTCTCGAGGTCCCAGAACATCGGGACGAGACGGTCATTACGGCACTTAGTTCTGGTCTTAGGCACAAGGAGTGGTTACGCTCCTTTGCATTAGCGCAACCTAAGACCATGGCCGAGGTAAAGGCTTGGACCGAGCGTGAGATCCAGCTCGAGTCCGAGGTGAACACAAATCTCCCCGGGGAAGAGCAAACAGACTAAATGAAAAGGGCGAGGGAAGAGAGAAAGAGACTTGAGCGGCCAAAGCCCTACTTCCCGAAGTTTCAGGAGTACACCGTGCTCAACGTCTCCCAGACGGTATTGCTTGAGGAGGCTAAGGGCGAGTATAACAACTCCATTTTTAGTGTACAAAAAAAATTTCTTTAAATTTAATGTATACTTGGAGTATTTACTTTTGCTATAACCACTTTAAGTATTTATTTCACTCCATAATTACAAGAAGGGGCTTGTAGCTCATTGGTAATACCTTGCATTGCTGAACCAAGCCATCAGAGTTCAAATTCCATGCCCCATATTATTTTTAATATTATTTTGTTTTGAATTTTTTAGAAGCCCAACAGTCAACACGTGATAACCCCAGAGGCTTAATCAGGCGACCCCCCACCTCCTCCGCCCTCGACTCGGCCCAACTCGGGCCGGCGCCGCCGGCCGGACTCGGCCGGACGGCCGAATCGTCAACACGAAAAACTTGCCTCTTCACCTTCTCAACATCCCTACACACTCTATTTATTTGGATCGTTTATAGAGAACCCATTAACTACCATTTACTCCATTTTTTAATGATTTTCAATACATTTTTACATTTTTGTAAATTAAAACCCTTTATCTACCCTAACTCTAGCCTAACCCGATAAATACCATCCCTACCCTCTACCCTCTCACCCCAAACTCTGAGCCAACTCTCAAAAATTTCCAAGAAACCTTGTGTACTTTGAAATCGAGCACGAGGCGAAGCTACGGCGAATTTTCCGGCGAACTTCTGACGATCATTCTAGGAGCTCCCGGCGACAAAGCGATGCACCGGCGACTACTCCCGTTCCACCTCCCTCTCTTTATTGTCCTAAACCCGTAAGTCCCCAAATTCTACCTCTCTTTTCTTTTCTAAAATACGGATTTACAAACCCGACGGAATCAGAACAAATCCGATTTCTGATTCGGTTTCTTTATAAAACTTTACTTCTATTAAACACTAATCAACCAAATTGATCAAGTTTCATATCACAAAATAATTGCTAGTTCCTTTTACCGTATTTTTTCATTTAAATACCACATAGTTCCTTTTGCGACATTTAAACCATTAAACTTGTTATACCTTTAAGTAGATCACGAGGTAACGACCTACCTCCTCACACACTCATATGCAATATAGCACGATACCCTCGGGAACTTAGAATACGGGAAAACGAAACCTTTTCATATAAATACCATTTACTTAATGAAACCGTTTTCTAAAGGATTTAATATTTATACAATCTTTGTAAAGCGCCGCTCCATGTTGAGGAACCCGTTCGGGATGGTGCGGATTATCGCACATTCTCGGGTTTAGTAGTGCGAGATTTAGACCTCCGCAAGGAGCATTCGGTCTCGAAAGATTTAAAATACGACATCTTAAGAAAACGAGATTTCTAGAATATTATAGATATATACAAAAATTATTTTCATATAAATATATGTATATGTAACATAAAAATATCTATTTTAAAGTATTATAAATATTCCACCTTTTGCTAAAAATATCACAAGAATCAATTTTACATTAAAATACCATGAATTCCATACAAAACCAACATTCCAAATAAATACCTTTTATTATGAATTTAGGATATTCTCATTAGAATTGTCACAAATATAAAATCTACATTTATTACAACTCTAAAGACGATAATAAATACTTGGGTGTATTTTGAAAACTATACAAAGTATTTTTACGTAAACCCTCTCAAGTTCTATAAATTACCATAAGGACCCTAGTAAATATAGGTTTAAGCGGGACCAATCTCTTAAGCCTCGGGGAGCCGGAAAAGTGGGTGCTTGCCTATTTAAGGTAGACAACTTAACAACGGTGTTATCATTATGGTAATCGTCTTTGAAAAAGACACAAATCCTGCTGCCCATGTGCAGCGGTTACCGATAACATCAAAACAATCAGGATTTCAATTTACTTTTCTAATTGTCCGACTCAGTTTAAGTCTCATTATAATCTGACTTGAATATGATTCAAGTACAATCTACAATCTACAATTTACAATATTACAATTCAACATGAATCCATAAATCCATTATTCCAGATATTCAATCTATCAACTTGACTAAACCGATCCATGGATATACATTCCATTTACATGATTATACAGTTACATCCATGATTCTACATTTACATACATGATTTTCCAGTTACATCCGTTTACTGATATCATGGTCTCGGCTAGTCATCTAATTATACAATCAATACAATTTACAATACAACAATACAATCAAGATAACACGGGGTTTAAAGGGTAAATTGGTACGGAAGGTGTTAAAAGTGGCACGAGACTGCAAGATTAAGACACCTAATATGAATCCAATTGCCGTTGTTCCGGGTTGTATAACGGAGCCTTATACTTCCATTTGTCTCTAGTCTCTGGCATATAGAGACTCCTCTCGTATACACTGGCATCCTTCTGTACCAAGTTATAAACAACAGCGTTAATACTAATTACAACATTACAACAATACAATACAACTTTAAAAGCTACCTTCTTATTCTGTCTATTCTACTTCTCCCTTATCTTTGGGACTTACCGAGCGACCTGTTCTCTGACGACATTCTATTTCTTTCTTCTTTGAATGTCGTCAGGTGATTTGGACCCATCAGAGATCAAGCACACTGCTGAAGACTTGGACCAGTTCAGTGAAGACCCCAAACTCTAGTTATTGTACACTTTCCATTCACAACTTTCATTTCTGTTATGCCATTGTTTAGGCATTGCTTTTTATTCAGTTGTATTTACTTTTCATTCATTGTACAAAAGAATGTTAATAAATAAAGTTGCTGTTCAGTTTATATCTCTTATCTCTTGTGCTTACTTTTATATTGCTTAGATACGCTTAGTATATTTACTTCACAGTAAATACGTAGCGGACCAGTCCCGCCCTCTTCGCCGTATACCGGGAAGCGGGGCGTGACAGGTTTTGTTGGTGGCCCATGCATGTCAGAGCTGTATAGAACCATACTATGCAGTTCTATTCTGCGTGAACAAACCTAAGCAATATAACACAAGAACCAGCAACTAAAACATTCTTTACAATTCATGTTCCTTGAATCTTATCATTTCATGTACTTGAATCTTATCATTTCATGTACTTGAATCTGTCATAACCTAAATTTTTCTTCAAGATTATGGATTCCCCAAACAACACCTGCGCTAACTTCAACAATACTCTACCTCCACTCCCCATTGTGCCTACTGTTCCTGCTCCACCCACCGAGCAAACGATTCTACTTGAGACGATCCTCATCCTCCTTGAAGGACAACAACAATTCCTGAACCATCCCGAGACTAACGCACCTGGGGTAAAGCAATTCAGGGCTTTACATCCTAAGCAGTTCTCCGGAAATAGAAGCCCACTTGAAGCTGAGGAATGGGCACAAAGCATAGAGGATGATCTGGCGGCAGCACAAGTGCCAGACATAGCTTGGGTCCGTGTGGCGAAACTGCAGCTCACGGACAATGCTCGCAACTGGTGGAAGGCGGAAGAAAGCCGCCTTGAATAGCCTATTGAATGGAAGACTTTTCACGATAAGTTCGACGCGAAGTTCTTCCCTGTGACTGCCAGGTTTGCCATGGAACAGCAGTTCATTCATCTACAACAAGGTTCGATGTGGGACAGGTCAGTAGATGAGTATGACGCTGAATTCACCATGCTAAGTCGGTAAGATATGTCACAATATTTCAATTTTTTTAAAATATCACATAATACACAGCTAACACAATCCTTTAAACAGATTCGCGGCACATTTGATACCGACGGACGAGATCAGAGCCCGTTGTTTTCAACAGGGGTTGGACACAGAAATTCAAGCTGCTCTAGCCACAGGAAAATTTCCAACTCATGAGAATGCTCTGGAAGCTGCCCGCAGTTATGAGGCAGTGATAAAAGCGAGAGTCATACCTCAGTCTGCAGGAGTTAAGCGCCCTGCCAACCAGATGGCAGGAGGAGCCTCGTCCATACTGTTGGATATAATGCCCTCAAAGTCAATTATTGGATCGCAGGTACGTGATTGCAATGATTGAGGAGGACTTATACCGGTAGCACAGTCTTACTCGAGATGACAGTATGCTATCTGGTTTACCTTTATCAGTCGTGTACAGGTTCAGGTGACTGATCACATGTTACACGTTGATAGAGCCCTTAGGATTTTGCTTGACTACCAACAGTATGAGAGCGATCATATACGTGAGAGTTGGATGGTCTATAAGCACATCCTTAATTGTGGTCCCTAGTCGTGGGAGTTTCGAGACAGGGCATCGATACTCCGGAGTAGACTAGTGTATACAGTCGAGACCCCGACGAGGGGCGGTGGCCGGTCTCACAAGCCACTTGTGTCAGTTGGATCACCTAAGATGTATACAGGTGCTCATTGGGTTATGAGTACACCGGACAGGACTTGCCGGGAAGCTGCTAGTTGGTATTATACATATCGTCAGATAGCAGTTCCCTGGTGACATGTGTACAGGTTAGTTCATCGACCTGAGGTCGTCATTTGTCTCGTGTGAGTTCCCACTGTGCTTTGATTTCTACCCTACCACGGCTCAAAAGAGTCGTGCAAACAGGTATTTTTTGGGTACAGTCCCGAGCCACATGGAGGCAAGCGAGCGGATCGGCAGGGGATTCGTCTCTCCCGGTATTGGGGGTGGAGATCGCGCTGTGTCTAGGAAAGCCATTACACCAAGTCCTTAGCCAAGGCAGGTGAGAATTACTGGTAGGTACTCCGGTAGTTTCTCAGGGTGTTCAGGGCTTGTCTCCGACACGACTTATACCGCTATTGGGGGTCTGACGTTACTAGCCCCCTAGGCCGGATATACGATACTCATAGACGAATGGACCGGACTGTATATACATTGTCACTGTTAGGCTCAAAAAGGTTTCCGGATGAGTTCACTCATCGGCCTCCCTTGAGGTCAGTACTTGGGCAGCTGTTATGCACAGCTAGTACCGCTGACGGCTTGTGGTTAAACCCACTGCCAGGGTACTGACGAGTTATTAGATTCCCCCACAGATAGTTTCCCAAGTTCGGGCGAAACGTTGTAGAGGCCGTATGGTTTTATGGCAGGGTTCGGAAAATACACGTGCGTTTACGCACGTGTCATATTCCGGGCAGATAATACTGGTGGGCTTTGGTTTAAACCGGATCCATGTATTATACTTTGTAGATATAATATTTTTGTCTCCGTTGCATTTGTATTCGGTCGTAATACAAATGCGGGTATATTTATACAGTTACGGGGTTATCCTGAAATTCGTTTCGGGGTCGCTTTTGGAAATTACCAGTTTCCAGTTTTCTATCACCCGTCTTTAACATTCGGTTAAAGACGGATTTATCTTTTCTTGAGGTGAGTCATGAGTGTGGAAGGTTCTAGAAGCTTCTAGATTGGTGACAAGGATTGTGACTCATTCATTAGCATTAATTGCATGGTGACTAGGTTAAGATGACTCATTTGTTGCATTAATTGTTTTATGCAAGGTATTATATGACTCATGCTTTGTTTTAATGTTATGATAAGCTTTGGTTTATGATCACCTTCCTTTTCTCTCCTACACTCACCCTCCTCCTCTTGATAAATGGCCGGCCCCCTCTTTGCAAGGAATCATGGTTGTTGGAAAAAAGATTATATAGTTTTGGTGTATGGAAATTTCATAGCCCTTTTATTCCATCACAGTTTCATATGGCAACTTCATTAACCGTTCGTCCATGGCTTTGGACGAAGTGAGACAAAGTGTTCTACTCATTCTCTACATCAATCTTGGTCATCTCTTTTAGCAAACTTGATGACCGAGTTGCCTCGGGTCAGAGGCGGGAGCCCGTTTAAAGATCCGATGACGTGGTGCCACCTGGACGAGCAGATCGGAGATCGACGAGATCAGAGCAGCCGCAACAGGAGCGTGGGATGATGGTTAAAGAACGAAGGACTCAGATCGTTCGGTATAATCTTTCTACCCTCTTTACAGTTTGTTAGTTTAGCGTTAATGGCAGATCCGGGTTATAGTATGCGATAGCGCCAGTTATAAAAGTTTTTGTTCCGCATTTGGTGTCAGATTGACTGCCGGGGCGCTACCGTGTACTTACATGGTATCAGAGCCACGCCATTAAGCTTTACTAACTTGTTCTAACGCGTTTAAAATATCGATCGAACGGATTTTCGAAAACTACATTTTTCTGTGAAAAGTTTCTGTCAATTTTAAATTTTGGTCTAAAAATCATTTTGAGCATCTCAGAAAATCGAGCAGGCTTTTCTAAGAATTCTGGTGAAATTTGGTCAACTGAACCTTCTAAACCGCCGCGGAACCACCGCACAAACCCTAGTTTGGCCGCGGTTCCGCCGCTGTTTTAGAGCTACAGTGAACCATTTTTCTACAGTAGGTTCTACATTGAAAATTGTGGTTTCTGGAATATTTCTTTTGGGCCCAGATTTTGTTACTGTACAGCAGATGTATGTGGGGCCCACTTCGGGAAATTTAGTCGATCGAAATTTAAACGTGTTAGTTTACAGTACTTACATTATATCTCCGACCGCGAATGTCATTCGAGCGGTAAACCACGTCTAATTGCTATAGTCCTTTTAGACGGGTTTGCGAACGTGACATTCGCGTTGATGTTCTGTATTGTGCTGTGATGTTGCGGATTTGTCATGGTGGATAGCAGTGTGCAATGGTAGTGCAGTTTGGATTTATTTATACATTTTATATTGCGGGGCGAGCGTCCAACATGTGGACTGCCGTCACTGCCTGTTTGTATAATATTCTTTTGGGGCACGACCGGGCTGAGGTCGATGTACCCGATGTACATATTTTTCATTTCTGTACTAGGTTTTACTCCGCGACGGAGTGCACGGATAGCCGGGTTCTGGAGGGCAACGGGTCCGCATCTCATGGCTTTGAGAGGCAGAGGGGCCTCACTCTAGAATTGGCAGACTATTCGCTGCACTCGTAAGGGGTACAGGTTGACCTAAGGAGGGGTGCTCAAGCTACCGGATCCGTGAAGTGTAGAGTGATCCATTCACTATGCTGTAGGGGGCTGCCTTGCTTCAGGTTTTGGCGGGTAACTTGCCGCACCCGTAGGGGTCTAGGTTTCATTGCACAGGCTATCCACACGACCAGGGGAACGTCGGGTTTCAGCAGCGGCTCTGTGAAACCCGGGGATCCCAGATTATCTGTATTGTTCTGTGATGCTTATTACTTTTCTGTAATATTGCATATTATCACGCCTGGAGCGATTATTATATATTAGTATATATACTAGTAGATGTTGTATATGTTTTGCACCCGCGCTAGTCTAGTCCCCGCTCTGTCGTTAGTTAAGTAACCTAACGGGTTATGACGGGACCCAGTGACGAATGCGGATGGCATATACGTACATTTTATTTTCGTTCTTTTCTGGTGTGATTAATTGATGGGACTGCGTTGATTCTGATCAATGCAAAGGAAAACAAACCTGTTTGGATGTTGTCGGAACAGTTTTAAAAAAATGTTATTACAAAGATGTTTCCTTTTGTTTTCAATAGTTGTATTCGGTTGGAATATCCTGCACCTCATTCGACGAGGCAAGGGCCGATATCCCTTCACCGGGAGTGACCCCTTGGGCAGAAGTTAGCGTCAGAGTAATAACTTCACTATAGTCGATTACAAGTTGCTTTGCATCACGGTTTTCAGTGGAATATCCTGCACCTCATTCCATGAGGAAAGAGCCGAGATCCCTTCACCGGGAGTGACCTCTTTAGCAAAGGTTTTCACCACTATAATTTTATAAAAAGCTATCAGGTTCCTTCAACGAGATCAAGTTCATTACGTTAAAGGTTTTTCGCCAAAAACCAGCCGTAGCCCTCCGTCATGTCTTATGGATGGTCAGCAGTATTCAAGCTATGTTTGTTGGCTTTCGTCAAGGCATAGTGTTTGGTAGCTGCTGGGGTATTCATTTGTTGTATAGATAAATGTGTTGGTTTGGGACAGTCGTATTACCTTGTTGGCTTTCGTCAAGGGTATGTACGGGTGGGTTCAAATTGACAAGAATATGACGGGTAGAACTTGACATGTGACTTATGATTTGTTGGCTTTCGTCAAGGTCATAAGAACATGGGGTAAAAATCATATCGGGAGTTTCTAAAGAAACTGAAACTTGCCAGGCATGCGCATACCTTCTGGAGTGTGATAACGTGAGTGGATTCTGTCACGTTATCATGCAATGAGAGTTGGATCCCGATTCGCACTGATGAGTTGGTTTACTCTTCGGATGATCCCGATTGATTCTTCTTTCAGGTTTGGAGGAGAATTTGACAGTACAGTGGGAGGTTTCCGGATTAGATAAAGTGATAATCATTTTGATCTAGGTTAGAGTGCACGCAGAGTGTTTCTTTTCTCTCTCTTTGGCAGCGACCTTTGAACCTAGACTATGACTCGTGACCAAGTTGACCGAACCTTCTTAAAATACTGGCTTTTGGATTGTCTGAGTTGCATAAGTCATTGCCACTCCTTCTTCTACCTTTTGAATTTCTCAGAACACCCCGTATTATTACGGACATCCACTTTCATTGGATAGATCCATCGTATGGTTATATACGAACTCGAAGGGACTTTTTTGAGGATGGATCCAGGTTTAGGAGAAATAGAATTGGTTTATTCAGTTGTCTTTTATTATCACCTTCTCTCAGGTTGCGAAGGCTCCTTGGTTTAGGAGAGTACACCTATTACGCTTATTGGATAGTCTTATTCCAAACCATAGGCAGGTGCCGAAAGGTAGGGAATGAAGAAAACCAATTAGCCTAAGTAGGGTGCACAGAAGGTAACATGTAAAGACAAAATAAAGGGATTAGAAAGATGGCAAAGTAAATTGCGACTGTTATTATTCACGACCAAACCGCGTACTTCATCGCCACTCCTATTTCACCTTTGCTTTTTTCCCCAATTCGGGAGAAATAGAATAAGGTATTATTCAGTTGTCTTTTATCATCACCTTCTCTCAGGTTACGAAGGCTCCTTAGTTTAGGAGAGTACACCTATTATGCTTACTGGATAGTCTTCTTCCAAACCATAGGCTGGTGCCGAACGGTAGGGAAGGAAGAAAACCATTTAGCATAACGATGGACAAATAAAAAGATTTGGAGAGATGGCAATGAAATATACGGTTATAGTCATGAATTGGATTATGGAAAAGGCATTACTAGGAATACCAGGATACCCCTACGAAACATTTTCATGTTTCAATTTCACTATGCATTGTTAAAGGAAAACTGATTTCCCGATTAGATACTTACTTCATGGTATGTATTTACCAGGTATGATTCTCACATCTGTATGGTTTTACAGATGATGAGTGGGAGGAAGTTATTGGGAATTATGTGATTATCCTCATTATATCGGAATTCGTTGTAATTGGTGATATTTGAGGAAGTCGCCTAGGTTATTGCCGGCAGGCATCTATTTGGTTTTGAGTATCCGTTGTTGTGCACCAATTTCAAAATGATATATCTGTACGTTTATTTTTATAAAGTGAGATATAACTTTTTGATATTATGTCGATGACATTTCCCTATATCAGTTGGCGATTGGGTAAGGAGCATTGAACAGCGGAGTAGTTCTTAACCATAAGTACAGTTTTTAACCTACGATGCACAGGTTTTGAGTTATTCGACTCAGCGGACTTATACAGAGTATTGTATGTTGTCCAGTGTCAATCAGGACAAAGGGGTTGGTCCTCGTACTATGTTCTGTTCACTTATGACTTCTCTAGTTTTTAGATAAGTGTTTCATAGAAATACAAGGTCTGGGTTTTGAGAAGTTGTGGGTATAAGAATAAAGTAGAGAACCAGGTGTCACAAGTATCGGGATTCTTCAAAGAGATCAAAGATGTAGATTCTTGTGATTGGTATTCAAGTAATGGTTTTGAGAAACTTGTTTCTCTTTCAGGTTACTCATAATTGGATGGATTCCTAAGTTGAGTAATGCTGATTAGCCTCTCTCCATTAAGTTGATATGCACTGGAGACAGCTGCATGATTAGAATCTGGTTCCAATTAAATCAGTGCCAAATTTTCTATATTGGATATAGAATGGTTCATATCTTAACGATGTTAAGGTACGGGGAGTTGTCCGGCTTATGCTTAAAACCAGACTCTGGATAAGTCAAGGCACGTTTCTGTAATGGCAGTTTGTGGGTTGGCCCGGGTTATGTCGAGGCTTGACTTTCTACCATCTGGAAGATCAATAGTGATATTGTTCTTGACTCGCCACAGTTTTAGTAAAATGGATTTTTTTCAGAAAACAGTAGTGGGAGTATGGTAGAACTGGAAGTGATTCCAGAACCGCAAACGATTACGGAAAATTTAATAGGACCTATAGATTCAATCAGGTTTGACATTCCAATAGCCACTCCGCAGATTTGGTGGGTAACCTCAGACACCCGAGAGGTACTCCGGTAGCCTCAAGGACGGTGACAGGGAGGTTCTTGCTTACCCAGACTTGACACTACTGTTGTTCCAGAGTATGAGACCCGGCAGGAGGTTAAGTATAGCGTCGTTCTAAACTAGTTTTAGAAGTGCATGTATATATTATTCTGCCAGAGGGTTGTTGTGGTTAGTGGGAGCAGCGGATGCATAGTGGGCAAGTAGCTTATGTCTATTTATAGACTTGAGCAGTTATAGCGGAGGTAGATCATCTAATTTTGATATGACAGTCATGGGTTTGACTTCATCAGAATAGGGGATGGATCTGTTAAGAAGGTAGTAGGGTGTGATGTCCTGGTATTTGGATGACATACACAGAGTATGAAGTAAAATTCCTATACTACGATCGGTTGTACTATGGTTGTCACACAGTTGTTTCTCCAGACAGGATATGGATATAATATCAGACATTCTGGTTTCTAGATCTATGGTTTTAGATCTAAATTTGGGTAGTTTCCCAATGTAGGTACTTTGACAGTATTCTAATAGTTTTTAGAATAGATGACTCCTGTTATGGTGGTGTACCTGCAGGTGATGGAGTCACCCTCTCTAAAGGTGTCTTACAGACTAAAGGGGAGAGGGATGTGCATGATTGGCAGATCACTTACTTAGGCAATTGAATCAATCGTGAGATGTCAAGTACCACACCAGATGTTGTTTTTGCACTAGATGCAATAAGTTTGTATTAATCCAATCCTGGAGAAACATAAGCAAGCAGTTTTAGAACATAAGTGCATGTTCTACGGATTTGATGACGGCAGCCTCCTTCGGGAGACGGTTATCATTCTAGGCTTCAAAAGTGACATGGATGACAGAGTGATTGTCAGAGTTATAGTTTTCCCTCTGACGAAGGGGGCAGTATTATGGACGGGTGGTCCAAGAGGATACTGTGAGAGGCATGGTGCAGGATACTGATTAGGTTCAGTTATCGATACAGTCTAAGAAGTTTGGATTTGGAGTTCATTTATGAACTAGGTCCCATCAGATATCCAGACATATTCTAAAACATGTATTACTCAATTCGGGAGATGGCTTTCTCCGCGAACTTGAGATTAAGAGAGACATAGAAAGAGACATCGGGACGGATCCACTCATTGAGGTTATTTCTCGAACACAAGAGTTTTACAAACGGGTTTTGTGAAACTGATTAGTAGAGGAGTTGGGTGCTCGGTATCACACGGGCTGTGAGTATGCGACATCACAATAATTAGCTTTAAGTGCAAGTGGGAGATTATTGGATATAGTGCCCTCAAAGTCAATTATTGGATCGCAGGTACGTGATTGCAATGATTGAGGAGGACCTATACCGGTAGCACAGTCTTATTCGAGATGACAGTATGCTATATGGTTTACCTTTATCAGTCGTGTACAGGTTCAGGTGACTGATCACATGTTACACGTTGATAGAGCCCTTAGGATTTTGCTTGACTACCAACAGTATGAGGGCGATCATATACGTGAGAATTGGGTAGTCCATAAGCACATCCTTAATTGTGGTCCCTAGTCGTGGGAGTTTCGAGACAGGGCATCGATACTCCGGAGTAAACTAGTGTATACAGTCGAGACCCCGATGAGGGGCGGTGGCCGGTCTCACAAGCCACTGGTGTCAGTTGGATCATCTAAGATGTATACAGGTGCTCATTGGGTTATGAGTACACCGGATAGGACTCGCCGGGAAGCTGCTAGTTGGTATTATACATATCATAAGATAGCAGTTCCCTGGTGACATGTGTACAGGTTAGTTCATCGACCTGAGGTCGTCATTTGTCTCGTGTGAGTTCCCACTGTGCTTTGATTTCTACCCTACCACGGCTTAAAGGAGTCGTGCAAACAGGTAGTTTTTGGGTACAGTCCCGAGCCACATGGAGGCAAGTGAGCGGATCGGCAGGGGATTCGTCTCTCCCGGTATTGGGGGTGGAGATCGCGCTGTGTCTAGGAAAGCCATTACACCAAGTCCTTGGCCAAGGCAGGTGAGAATTACTGGTAGGTACTCCGGTAGTTTCTCAGGGTGTTCAGGGCTTGTCTCCGACACGACTTATACCGCTATTGGGGGTCTGACGTTACTAGCCCCCTAGGCCGGATATGCGATACTCATAGACGAACGGACCGGACTGTATATATATTGTCACTGTTAGGCTCAGTAGGGTTTCCGGATGAGTTCGCTCATCGGCCTCCCTTGAGGTTAGTACATGGGCAGCCGTTATGCACAGCTAGTGCCGCTGACGGCTTGTGGTTAAACCCACTGCCACGGTACTGACGAGTTATTAGAGTCCCCCACAGATAGTTTCCCAAGTTCGGGCGAAACGTTGTAGAGGACGTATGGTTTTATGGCAGGGTTCGGAAAATGCACGTGCGGTTACGCACGTGTCATATTCCGGGTAGATAATACCGGTGGGCTTTGGTTTAAGCCGGATTCATGTATTATACTTTGTAGATATAATATCTTTGTCTCGGTTGCAGTTGTATTCGGTCGTAATACAAATGCGGGTATATTTATACAGTTACGGGGTTATCCTGAAATTCGTTTCGGGATCGCTTTTGGAAGTTGCCAGTTTCCAGTTTTCTATCACCCGTCTTTAACATTCGGTTAAAGACGGATTTATCTTTTCTTGAGGTGAGTCATGAGTGTGGAAGGTTCTAGAAGCTTCTAGATTGGTGACAAGGATTGTGACTCATTCATTAACATTAATTGCATGGTGACTAGGTTAAGATGACTCATTTGTTGCATTAATTGTTTTATGCAAGGTGTTATATGACTCATGCTTTGTTTTAATGTTATGATAAGCTTTGGTTTATGGTCACCTTCCTTTTCTCTCCTACACTCACCCTCCTCCTCTTGATAAATGGCCGGCCCCCTCTTTGCAAGGAATCATGGTTGTTGGAAAAAAGATTATATAGTTTTGGTGTATGGAAATTTCATAGCCCTTTTATTCCATCACAGTTTTATATGGCAACTTCATTAACCGTTCGTCCATGGTTTTGGACGAAGTGAGACAAAGTGTTCTACTCATTCTTTACATCAATCTTGGTCATCTCTTTTAGCAAACGTGATGACCGAGTTGCCTCGGGTCAGAGGCGGGAGCCCGTTTAAAGATCCGATGACGTGGTGCCACCTGGACAAGCAGATCGGAGATCGACGAGATCGGAGCAGCCACAATAGACGCGTGGGATGATGGTTAAAGAACGAAGGACTCGGATCATTCGGTATAACCTTTCTACCCTCTTTACAGTTTGTTAGTTTAGCGTTAATGGCAGATCCGGGTTATAGTATGCGATAGCGCCAGTTATAAAAGTTTTTGTTCCGCATTTGGCGTCAGATTGACGGTCGGGGCGCTACCGTGTACTTACACATACCACCTTTTATGCCAAGGCGTCCAGGAGCACCAATCAACAGGCCCAGCCTAGCCTTTTGTAACTACTGCAAGAGAAATGGGCATCTGGCGAAACATTGCCGGCGTGCGAACAATCTTTGCTTGATCTGCGGCTCAGCTGCTCATGTTATTGGGTCTTGTCCTCACAAACAAGATCCAATTGTTGCACCCAGGCCAGCAAATAATTACCCACAACGCCTAGCCATCCAAGCACCTGCTCCAAGACTTGCACTACCTGCACCACCCAGAGGACCACAAGCTGCACCACCTCCTCGTCAGTTCCATCAAGCTCAAAGGAACGTTCCGAGGAATGCTCCTCAGACCAGGAGGAATGTATCAAGGCATCAGGCTTTCACGATGACAGTGGAAGAAGCTGAAGCCACTGGCCAAGTTATCACTGGTAACCATTTCTTTCTCAAATTCTCTTTCACTCTTGATATTTATCTACATACTTTTCCTATACCTAAAACATATTCCACATACCTTAGGTACAATCTTAGTATCCTCAATACCTGCACTAGCACTGTTTGATACTGGAGTATCTCACTGCTTTATGTCGCAACGGTTCATCCGAACCCATGCGATTCCAGTCTCGCCGCTTGTATCCAGCTGGAATGTCCGTTCGGGGAATGGCGTTCTAAAGACAACAATGGGATACAGCTTGTGTCCGGTAGTCATCTGTAGCAGAGAATTTTATGCCGACTTCAAAGTGCTGGACATACCGAACTTCGATGTGGTTCTAGGTATGGATTGGCTTGGAACTTTTTATGCTACCATCGACTGTCGTCAAAGGAGGGTAGTATTCGAGATTGCAGACCATCTGGTCTTCTATTTCAAAAGCGGAGACCGTACCCTTGAGCCAAGTACCTACAAAGCGAAGCCAAGGGAAGTAGTAGTTGCAGCAGCACAAGCAGAGGAAGAATCAAGACCAGATATGGTTCGAGAGTTCGACGATATATTTCCTGACGATATATCAGGCTTGCCTCCCGATCGAGCTCTTGAATTCAGTATTGATTTAGTACCAGTAGCACAACCGATGATCAAAGCACCCTATCGTTTAAGTCCGGAAGGTTTGAAGGAAGTCCGAACACAGTTGGACGAATTACTGGCGAAAGAATGGATTCGTCCCAGCACTTCGAGTTGGGGATCACCTGTACTACTTATGAAGAAGAAGGAAGATTCATACAGAATGTGCATCGATTACAGAGCCTTGAACGAAGTCACTATAAAGAACAAGTATCCACTTCCGCGCATCGACGATTATTCGATCAGCTAAGCGGATCTTGTGTTTTCTCTAAATTGGATTTTCGTTCAGGTTATCATCAAGTGAAGGTCAAGGAAACTGATATTCACAAAACAGATTTCAGAACTCGCTATGGACATTACGAATTTCTAGTGATGCCATTTGGAGTGACCAATGCACCAGCAATATGCATGAACCCAATGAATCAAGTTTTCCGGGAGTACTTAGACAGATTTGTTGTCATCTTCATCGACGACATCCTGGTGTATTCAAGGAGTCGGAAAGAGCATGTAGAGCACCTACGAATTGTCCTGGAAACTCTTCGACAACATCAGCTCTATGCCAAGTACAGCAAGTTCGAGTTTTGGCTAAAGCAAGTTGGTTTTCTTGGACATATCGTATCAGGAGAAGGAATCTCTGTGGATCCAGCGAAGGTTTTAGCAGTCAGCGAATGGCCTACACCAAAGTCAGTGAAGGACATTTGGAGTTTCTTGGGTTTAGCTGGATATTACAGGAGGTTTATTGAAGGCTTTTCAAAGATAGCAACACCCCTGACCAAGCTCATACGTAAAGATGAAGATTTTGTGTGGTCAGAAGCATGCGAACAAGCTTTCGTAAAACTCAAGTCAAGGTTGACATCAGCACCTATTCTCGTCATACCGGATCAATCTGGAGGATTCGAAGTGCATTGTGATGCATCCGGTAAGGGATTAGGATGTGTTCTACATCAGTACGGAAAAGTTGTGGCTTATGCTTCAAGACAGCTGAAGATTCATGAGCGCAATTATCCGACGCATGATCTAGAATTGACAGCCGTCATCTTTGCTCTCAAGATTTGGCGCCATTATCTACTTGGTGAACGAGTGAATATATACACAGATCACAAGAGCCTGAAATGTGTGTTTACTCAGAAGGAGTTGAATATGCGGCAGAGAAGATGGTTAGAACTCATGGCGGAATTTGACATCAACTTGCAATATCACCCAGGGAAGGTGAATGTGGTACCTGATGCTCTTAGTCGTCAACCTTTATCAATGAATCTCACCGCTCAGTGGAAACTTCAACAAGACTTGCATCAGATGGAGATTGAAGTAGTCATGCCAGGTAATGCTTCAAGTTTGATGAATTTACAAGTTCAATCAACCATTGTCAATCAGATCAAAGCGGCTCAAGCAAATGATGCTAAGTTGCAAAAGATCAGAGAACAAGTGGAGAATGGACTCAAAACAGACTTCATCATCCATGAAGACGGATCTTTGAGATACGACAGCAGATTGTGTGTACCAAAAGGTCCTGTTCGGGAAGAGTTAATAAAAGAAGCTCACAGCTCTCCCTATTCAGTACACCCTGGAGGTACCAAAATTTACAAAGATCTACGTCAGAATTATTGGTGGCATGGAATGAAGCGTGAAATAGCCAAAAGCGTCGCAAAATACTTGGTGTGTCAGCAAGTAAAGGCTGAACATTACAGGACAGCTGGACTACTTCAACCGTTACCAATCCCAGAATGGAAGTGGCAACACATCATGATGGATTTTGTGACTGCTCTTCCTCGCAGTATAAAGGGTAACGATGTCGTATGGGTCATCGTGGATCGACTCACAAAGTCGGCTCACTTTATCCCATTTCGAGTTGGCCAATCTACTGAGACACTAGCAAAGAAGTACATGGAGGTAATAATCTATTTAAGATTTAAACTCTTCATAATGTACTATCTCTAATACCCATGAACTCATACAGGAAATTGTGAGACTTCATGGAGTACCGGTCTGCATTGTCTCCGATCGTGACACCAGGTTCCGATCGCAATTTTGGCAGAGTCTGCAAGTGAGCTTGGGAACAAGTCTGAACTTCAGCACAGCTTATCATCCACAAACAGATGGTCAGTCTGAGCGAACTATTCAGATCTTGGAGAATATGCTCAGAGTATGTATGTTAGACTTCAAAGGATCGTGGGAAGATCACCTACATCTTGTGGAGTTTTCGTACAACAACAGCTACCAAGCAAGCATAGGAATGGCACCTTTTGCAGCATTGTATGGAAGGAAGTGTCGATCGCCATTAAGTCGGAATGACATCGGAGATAGAGAACTTCTTGGACTAGAGATGATAGTAGCGACTGTTGATGTGGTTCGTACTATCAGGGAAAGGATGCACATAGCCCAAGATCGGCAAAAGCACTGGGCTGATGCAAAGAGACGACACTTGGAGTTCCAGCCAGGAGATCACCTATTCTTGAAGATATCTCCGAACCGCGGAGTGATCCGATTTGGAAGACGGGGTAAATTAAGCCCGAGATATATTGGACTGTTCGACATACTCGAACGAGTCGGTGAAGTGGCATACCGCTTAGCGCTTCCACCCTCATTGGAAGGAGTGTATAATATGTTCCACATATCCCAACTCAGAAGGTATGTGACTGACCCAGCCATGTTCTTGATCATTCCGAGCTCATTATACAGCCTGACTTATCTTGTGAGCAACAACCTGTGGAGATCCTGGACAGGAAAGTGAAGACACTTCGGAACAAGGAAGTCAACTTGGTCCGAGTGATGTGGAGGAAAGTCACTCCAGGAGAGTCCACTTGGAAAAGAGAAGATGAAATGCGTGCAAAATATCCTCATCTCTTTGTAAACTAGTCCTCAAATAAAAGTTGTAAATTTCGAGGATGAAATTTTTGTAAGGAGGGTAGACTGTAACAACTCCATTTTTAGTATATAAAAAAATTTGCTTTAAATTTAATGTATACTTGGAGTATTTACTTTTCCTGTTACCACTTTAAGTATTTATTTCACTTCATAATTACAAGAAGGAGCTTGTAGCTCATTGGTAATATCTTGCATTACTGAACCAAGCCACCAGAGTTCAAATCCCATGCCCCACATTATTTTTAATATTATTTTGTTTGAATTTTTTAGAAGCCAAACAGTCAACACGTGATAACCCCAGAATTTCCCACTACACCCAAAAAATTAAATGCACCAGAGGCTTAATCAGGCGACCCCCCACCTCCTCAGCCCTCGACTCGGCCGAGCCGGACAGCGGACCGGCCGAGTCGTCAACACGAAAAACATGCCTCTTCACCTTCTCAACATCCCTACACACTCCATTTATTTGGATCGTTTACAGAGAGCCCATTAACCACCATTTACTCCATTTTTTAATGATTTTCAATACATTTTTACATTTTTTTAAATTAAAACCCTTCATCTACCCTAACCCTAGCATAACCCTATAAATATCACCCCTACCCTCTACCCTCTCACCCCAAACTCTGAGCCAACTCTCAAAAATTTCCAAGAAATCTTGTGTACTTTGAAATCGAGCACGAGGCGAAGCTACAACGAATTTTCCGATGAACTTCCGACGATCATTATAGGAGTTCCCGGCGACGAAGCGACGCACCGGCGACTCCTCCCGTTCCACCTCCCTCTCTTTGTTGTCCTAAACCCATAAGTCCCCAAATTCTACCTCTCTTTTCTTTTCTAAAATACGGATTTACAAACCCGACGGAATCGGAACAAATCCGATTTCCGATTCGGTTTCTTTATAAAACTTCACTTCTCGTTAATACAATTATGCTTAAACTCTCTCATGTTGACTATTAAATACTAATCAACCAAATTGATCAAGTTTCATATCACAAAATAATTGCTAGTTCTTTTTACCGTATTTTTTCATTTAAATACCACACAGTTCATTTTGCGATATTTAAACCATTAAACTTGTTATACCTTTAAGTAGATCACGAGTTAATGACCTACCTCCTCACATACTCATATGTAATATAACACGATACCCTCGGGAACTTAGAATACGGGAAAACAACACCTTTTCATATAAATATCATTTACTTAATAAAACCGTTTTCTAAAGGATTTAGTATTTATAAAATTTTTGCGAAGCGCCGCTACAACCCATTTTGGGGAACCCGTTCGGGATGGTGTGGATTATCGCACATCCTCGGGCTTAGTAGTGCGAGATTCAGACCTCCGCAAGGAGCATTCGATCTCGAAAGATTTAAAATACGACATCTTAAGAAAACGAGATTTCTAGAATATTATAGATATATACAAAAATTATTTTCATATAAATATATGTATATGTAAAATAAAAATATCTATTTTGAAGTATTATAAATATTCCACCTTTTGCTAAAAATATCACAAGAATCAATTTTACACTAAAATACCATGAATTCCATACAAACCAACATTACAAATAAATACCTTTTATTATGAATTTAGGATATTCTCATTAGAATTGTCACAAATATAAAATCTACATTTATTACAACTCTAAAGAAGATAATAAATACTTGGGGTGTATTTTGAAAACCATACAAAGTATTTTTACATAAAACCCCCTCAAATTCTATAAATTACCCTAAGGACCCTAGTAAATATAGGTTTAAACGTGACCAATCTTTTAAGCCTCGGAGAGCCAGAGAAGTGGGTGCTTGCCTATTTAAGGTAAACAACTTAACAACGGTATTATCAATACGGTAATTGTCTTTGAAAAAGACACGAATCCTGCCACCCATGTGCAGCGGTTACCGATAACATCAAAACAATCAGGATTTCAATTTACTTTTCTAATTGTCTGACTCAGTTTGAGTCTCATTATAATCTGACTTGAATATTATTCAAGTACAATCTACAATTTACAATATTACAATTCAACATGAATTCATGAATCCATTATTCCAGATATTCAATCTATCAACTTGACTGAACCGAACTATGGATATACATTCCATTTACATGATTATACAGTTACATCCATGATTCTACAGTTACATACATGATTCTCTAGTTACATCCGTTTACTGATATCATGGTCTCGGTCAGTAATCCAATTATACAATCAATACAATTTACAATACAACAATACAATTAAGATAACACGGGGTTTAAGGGGTAGATTGGTATGGAAGGTGTTAAAAGTGGCACGAGACTGTAAGATTAAGACACCTAACATGAATCCAATTGCCGTTGTTCTGGGTTGTATAACGGAGCCTTGTACTTCCATTTGCCTCTAGTCTCTGGCATGTAGAGACTCCTCTCGTATACACTGGCATCCTTCTGTACCAACCTACAAACAACAGCGTTAATACTAAATACAACATTATAATAATATAATACAACTTTAAAAGATACCTTCTTATTCTGTCGATTCTACTTCTCTCTTATCTTTGGGACTTACCGAGTGACCCGTTCGCTGACGACATTCTATTTCTTTCTTCTTTGAATATCGTCAGGTGATTTGGACCCATCAGAGATCGAGCCCACTGCTGAAGACTTGGACCAGTTCAGTGAAGACCCCGAGCTCTAGTCATTGTACACTTTCCATTCAGTACTTTCATTTCTATTATGCCATTGTTTAGGCATTGCTTTTTATTCAGTTATATTTACTTTTCATGCATTGTACAAAAGAATGTTAATAAATAAAGTTGTTGTTCAGTTTATATCTCTTGCCACTTGTGCTTACTTTTATATTGCTTAGATACGCTTAGCGTATTTACTTCACAGTAAATACGTAGAGGACCATTCCCGCCCTCTTCGCCGTATACCGGGAAGCGGGGCGTGACAGCGAGGGGTTCTTCAAGCTTCCCCCGATCTCGTGCATGGCGGCAAAGCGCACCCGGGGCCCCTACTGCGGTTTCCACAGGTCGCAAGGCCATTCCACAGAGAGTTGTAAACAGCTCCGAGAGTACATCGAGGAGATCATCCTTTCGGGACACCTGGCAGCGTACTTACGGGACAAACGGCAAGCTGACCGCAAGTAAGGGCAGCGTCCCCCTCCCGGCGAGTTAACAATTGGCCAGATCATGGTCATGTCGGCGGGAGGTACGCAGGATACCTACGAGGTTCAGCACCCCATGCTGTACGCGGAGGCCAACAGACGTCCGAGGAGCTCAAACCGTACCAATAAAAAGAACATCTACTAACTTGTACTTCTTTTACAAAGGCAATGTAAACTTTTTTCAAGATCTTTCTGTTTATATAATAAGAAGGGATCGATAAAGCATTGCAAAAAGAAAAGTTTGTTTATTCAAAGGGTACTATAGGCTCCTCATCCGTACATCGAAAAAGAAAAATTACAATAGCGGGGGAAGGGGGTGCAGAGAACATTGCTCGTGGTACTCCGATGATATTTTCTCCAGCCGAGCCCTCGCGGCCTCAGACCCCTGCCTCTGATGCCGCCTGCGAACGCCGGCATCTTGCAGCAATTGGTAACACTCAAGGATGAGCGCCACCGAGTGATCCCGCCGACCGGCAGAGATCAGGCCAAAGCGCTTCAAAGACCTTAGGTTACCAACCGTCTCGTCCTTCAGCTGTTCGGACAAGGGGTTATAGAGCCCCGGCGATGCCCTCCAGATGAAGTACATCAACAGCTGGAGCAGGGGGAGCGCCGGGGAAGCAGTCGGCCGAAATGATCCTCAATGCGGCCGATGATTAACTGCACCGTGTCCTCAGTGCAGTACTGATCGTAGAGGTACACGTCCTCGAAACTTACGATGTCTGGGATGGTAAAAGGAAAGTCCTCCATTCTTACGTTTTGGGTTTGAAGAAAAGAGTGATCAACGCTCTCTCCGCTTTATAGCCCCACTACGCTTTCAAGAGTCCAACAGTCGCCCGTTTCACCCACAACTGTGCCGCCACGCGGCAGACATCGAGCCTTTCTCGGCGAAATCGAAACGACGCGGCTCCGGCGCTTCGCTTCTCCCACGTGTTCATTACACATGTTGCTTTCGACTGTCCCTATTCCCTATACTCACGTCGGGAAGGTCGGACAGAACTTAATGAATCGACCGAGCGGCTACCTTACTCGGCTATCCCTGGCTGGGAGTTCCCTACCCCACAACGCCAGGGATCAAAGCCCTAGCCAAGAGGCAACCGAGCTCGTCCTTGCTCGGTTATCCCTGGCTGGTAGTTCCCTACCCCAAAATGCCGGGGATCGAAGCCCTCATCAAGAGGCAACCGAGCTCGCCCTTGCTCGGTTATCCCTGGCTGGTAGTTCCCTACCCCACAACATCAGGGATCAAAACCCTCATCAAGAGGCAACCGAGCTCGCCCTTGCTCAGTTTTCCCTGGCTGGTAGTCCCCTACCCCGCAACACCAGGGATCAAATCCCTCATCAAAAGGCAACCAAGCCTGCCCTTGCTCGGTTATCCCTGGCTGGTAGTCCCCTACCCCGCAGCGCCAGGGATCAAAGCCCTCATCAAGAGGCAACCGAGCTCGCCTTTGCTCGGTTATCCCTGGCTGGTAGTTCCCTACCCCACAGCGCCAGGGATCGAAGACCTCATCAAGAGGCAACCGAGCTCGCCCTTGCTCGGTTATCCCTGGCTGGTAGTTCCGTACCCCACAACGCCAGGGATCGAAGCCCTCGCCAAGAGGCACCGGGCAGCAGCCCTGCTCGGCCCCATCCTCAAGGATCAAAGCCCTCACCAAGAGGCACCGGGCAGTAACCCTGCTCGGCCCATCCTTAGCAGGCCACTTACGGCCCCTCCCGCGCTAAGGATCAAAGCCCTCGCAAAGAGGTAGCCGAGCGGCTACCCTGCTCGGCTATCCCTGGCCGGGAGTTCCCTACCCCACAACGCCAGGGATCAAAGTCCTCGCCAAGAGGCACCGGGCAATATCCCTTCTCGGCCAGTACTTAAGGATCAAAGCCCTCACCAAGAAGCACCGGGCAGTAACCCTGCTCGGCCCGTCCTTAGCAGGCCTCTAACGGCCCCTCCCACGCTAAAAATCAAAGCCCTCACCAAGAGGCAACCGGGCTTGCCCTTGCTCGGTTATCCCTGGCTGGTAGTCCCTTACCCCGCAACGCCAGGTATCAAAGCCCTCATCAAGAGGCAACCAAGCTCGCCCTTCCTCGGTTATCCCTGGCTGGTAGTTTCCTACCCGACAACGCCAGGGATCAAAGCCCTCGCCAAGAGGCAGCCGAGCGGCTACCCTGCTCGGCTATCCCTGGCTGGGAGTTCCCTACCCCACAACGCCAAGGATCAAAGCCCTCGCCAAGAGGCACTGGGCAGTAACCCTGCTCGGCCCGTCCTTAGCAGGCCTCTAAAGGCCCCTCCTATGCTAAGGATCGAAGCCCTCACCAAGAGTCATCAGAGCAGCTACCCTGCTCGGCTATCCTTGGCTGATAATTCAATACCCTACGACGCCAGGGATCTAAGCCCTCGCCAAGAGGCCCCAAGCAGCAGCAACGCTCGGCCAATTCTTTGGAAAACATCAACCTTCTTACGGCAAAGGTTCCTCCAAAATGTTCGAGTTAACGATCACCACCTCGACTTCGGGGCCATGGAGATACCGACCATTCACCGGTCTTTACGCACTTGGCAAATGGCCGAATTCAACTCGACGTGTGATCGCCAGACGAAGAACCGACCTGACATGAAAGCTGAACCATGCAAGTACGAATGTTCTCTACAAATGAAAGGACAATGTGCACGCAAAGAAACGGCAAAAAAGATTTTTATTCACTTAAATCGAAAGTCTCTACAAAGGTATTATGGGCTCCCCAGCCTAACAAAGTGCCCGGAGGCTTACAAATTTGAGAGTAAAAGAGAGAAATAAGAAGACGTGGGGCTTCACGCCTCAGGCGCGGGCACGACCTCGGCGTGCGGCGCCTCCCCTATGACCACTGGGGCGGCATCTTCAGGGTCGGCTCCGCCGGCGGGAACTTCAACGCCGGCATCCGGGGCAACCAACTTACCCCTCGCACTCCCACCGGGGGTTGCTTTCCCCGTGTCATGTTCGGGGGCGGTCCCGTGGGCGTCGTCAGCGAGAGGGTATAAGGTCCGGAGCTTGGCGTCAGGGAACTCCGGCATCTGAGCCTTGACAGAGTGAAGGGCGTCGTGCCAGATGACACCCCCGGCACTGGCAAGGTCGGCGTAGAACTGGTCTGATTTTTTGTAGCTCTCTACCACCTTCCGTACCCGGTCCTTCGCCGCCTCGTTCTCCTTCCAGAGGCTGCTCACCGTCTTCTTTATGGTAGCAACGAGCACCCGGGAGTCCTCCAACTGGGACTCGACGGCTCGGGCGGCCTCTCGGTACTGAGCGACCTCCCTGTTCCCGGCCTCCACCCGGGCCTCAAGGGCAGCAGCCCTCTCCATCGCTGCCCTCAGCTCCTGCCTTAAGCTCTCCTCCCGCAAGGAGGACTCACCTACGGCCTGCATCGCCGGAATAATCTCCTCGTCCTCCATGTGGACGACGAGGGCGACGTGCTGGAGGACCTGAAGAAAGAAAGAGGGTCAAAAAGGGGAGGGAAGCGCCCGACCACACGGACAAAATGTTGGATGAAGAACCAAGTGAAGTGCGAACACTGACCTGCACGGCCTTTTGAGCTATCGCCGCCATTTGGGCCCAGAGAGTTCCTTGAGGGACCCTGCCTCCGGCCGACCTCTCTATATCCGAGAGCAGGTTGTCAGCGACAGAAAGCCCCGAGGGCATCTCGAAGCGAAGCTCCCCATCGTCCACAAGGATCGGGGAAGCCAGGGAGCGGGGCGCCCTCCTGTGAGACCTCTTGAGGGATAGTGCGGGGGAACCCTCCTCGTCTCCCACCTCGAGGGCTCGAAGCTCTTGCGCCCGAGCACACTTTCGAGCTGGCGCGCGACTAGACTCGGGGGCCCGGGGCTCACTTAGGCACCTGGGGGAAAGGGCCACCGGCGGGGCCGGGACGGACGGCGGAAGAGAAGGGCCAGCGCCTTTGGACTTCTGTCCCCTCTTCGCGTCAATCACTGTCGCGCGGAACTTGCTCATATCCATGGATTCTGCATAAGACAATGTACAATGGAGTCAGCAATGCAAGAAAAATAGAAAAAATGCACAAGTCTAAACATGTCACTTGAGAGCTCCTAACTTACCCGCGAACTGGGCGGGGCTGAGCCCAGCCTAACTAAGGGCCTGCTCAGAAAGCAGAACGTCGGCCCGGAAAATGGGCTCCCACTCCGCCACTCTTTCCGCGTCAGGATCGTTTGACCGACTCTCCCGCCGGCACCTATCCCTAGACCACTGGGTCGGCACGAGCCAGTCCTCACCCTCGGGCGGCCCAACAAAGAAAAACTTCTTCTTCCCATCGTGGATGGAAGAAAGTACGACGACGACCATGACCCGGCAGCACTTCCCCGTTGTTTCCTAGAAGAAGTATACCCACCTCGGCTCGCCCGCGCGAGTATCGGGGTGACTTTTATAACAGAGAGAAGAGGCTAGGGTGCTCAGCCTGAAAGGGATCATGTGCATCTTCAGACAGACCAGGAATCTAAGGAGAATCCTCAAGGAGTTCGGTACTAGCTGGCCCGGGGCTAACCCAAAATAATTCAGTACTCTACAAATCTCGGGAGAGAAAGGCAGGCGCATTTCGGCCCAAAAAGCTTCCAGGTACAAGGCAATCTCCTTACCCCGTACCTGATCTGCCCTCTCTCCTTCCTCGGCCAAACGCAGCGTATATCCATGAGGAATATGGAAACAAGCCCGAGCGGTGGCAAGCTCGTCCTCATATCTCACCGAGGATGACACACCAGGGGCATCGCCCAATCCCGGAAAGAGGATCTACCCTAATCTCCCGGGAAGATTCCGACTCAGTGGAAGAAGAAGCAGAAGAAGAAGATGCTCCAAAAGAATCCCTAGAATCTACCCCGACGACAACTACAGACTCCTCAGAAGAAGACATCTAAACTGATGGAGAGAAGTCCTTGGGAGAGAAAACGCAGAGATTTGACCTAAAAACGAGAGCGCCGAGCTAACGAGACTCAGGACGAGAAAGATTTGAAGAGGTATGGGCATTGATGGGGACCCCAACTCTATTTACAGCTGCCGGCGTACACATCCAACGGCGACGGTCATCTCCCGCCAAAAAGACTCATCGCATTCGACGGCCACCATCGCTCCACTTGTCGCACGCGCATTGGTCGTACCCCATCGGACGCCGAAAATCTGCGGCCCGTCGTGTTAGCCAACCAGTGCCAGACACGTGGGCTGTAGCTTCGGTGGACGTACGCACGATCCGGCGCATCCTCTTTAATGCGAGATCTGGCCCCTAATCCGCTGACGCCGTCAAGAAAATGCAGCTGATTGCCCGGGAACGCATGCTTACGATATCTACGAAAAGGAGCTTACCTCGGGTGACCCGGCAGACAGCCCTAGACCCGACCCTTGAACAGGTCGGGACGAGAGTGGGGGGCTAATGATGATGCTCGATATCGGTGATCTCCCAGATTGTGACACGTGGCAGATGACGTGTCCCGAAGCCCTTAAGAAAGGACCAAGAACAGCACGTCGGAAGAACACCCGGGTCTACGACCCTTGGACGTGGCCGGCCTTCTGTGACCGACCACACAACTCCTGTGCCCGCCTTACAAACAACTGTTGGCTCACCTCCGAGCCCCGCACAATTGGCCTCCTCGGCCCCCTCAGCTCGTCTCCGGGCTACCGCAAAACCTAGATATCTCGGCCTCCTGCTCGTCCCCGAGCCTCCCGCCGAGCTCATATTCCTCGGTCATATCGACCGACCAACGACACCTATCGCAGGCGCAACCGTCTCACCTCCACGAATCTCGCCATACGCGAAATATCCGCCGGCCATGTCCCGCGTTCCACGCCATCACGATCCCCCATTAACGAGCATGTCTCGCCATTAATGGGAGATCCCGCCTATCACACGGGCATGATGCCGGGATCCTAACGGCCGGCGTGATTTCCGCGTCTGCCCGCCTGTTGCCATCACTATATATACCCCTCTCCATACGGATCAGGTAAGTCATTTTTTCCCCACTAGGCCGTTACTCTGCCAAAATATCCGGTCTAACTTGATAGTCGGAGGGTCCTCGGTGGTACAACCATCCCGGGACTTTCTTGCATGTAGCTCGGCCGCAACAACCTCAAGCCCACTGAGATCCACACGCTTCAGGAGGCAACCTCCAAATAAATCTCAGTCGTCCATCGTCGCTCGACAGCAGATCTACGGAAGGTAACATCTGAAGGAGATCCAGACCTCCATCACAGGGTTTATTTGGCAAATTCAAAGTATTGTCCGTAATTATAACTATCAAAATTCTGAAGTATAAAATAAAGCAACAATGCCTTCAAAAATAGCAACAAAGATAAGATGCGATGCCGTAACTAAATAATAATATTAATTAATGTTTTGACATTATTTTAAGGGTATAAAAAATATAAGAATATAGCATACAAATTACAAATCAATACACACTATTAATATATAAGTTAGGTAGCGATATTGCGAAACCTTAAATTGATAAATCCATATCAAAAATTGTGTATAAACAAAATTAACCTCAAAAACAACATCATTTAATTACGTTGTTGGTTTAATTCAGTAAAGTACCCGTTGATAACTTAAAAAATACTTCTCTCTATCACCCATTAATGGCATATTAATACCATTTTTTTGTGGATAATTAATTCATTTTTTAACTGATCGAAATTTCAAAAAAAATTTCCAAATGCTTGGAATATTTTTGATAAAACATATTGTTTTGCTAGGAATATTTTGCTCTAATATCTATCAGTACCGCCACTTTTCAAAAGGAGGATTTAGATTTCTTTTTAACAAAATGGTTTTAACAGACTGCTTAAACATGGCAGAATATATTCAAGTGATGCAAATTTAACTCCAAAAAATTGGCAGAATATGTAACAAACTAGTACAAAAACTTGGCGTATAACATGCCTATGTGAATATACCTCCGTTCTACTGTAGGGATCCGGTTCTTGCTCACGGAACAAAATACCATACAGAACAAAGTGCTACGTCAATTGTCATGCCAAGAAGGCGGAGGCCACCTCTTGAATCCGTAGGGGCCACCTCTTGAGTCCATGGGACCCACTGTAGAACAATGGGGAATTTTCAGACCACATTCTGAAAGAGAACCAAACTGCATATAAATGTAATGATACCACCCTCAATTATAGAGGCGGTTTTTAAGTGAATCGGCACTACAGGAGTATGAAAACTCCGTACTTAAACGTACTCGGACCAAGGAAGTATTGGGATGGATGACCTCCTAATAAGTGGTCCCTGGTCGAGTTTGGTTCGCTCTAAAGGGTAAAACCGTGCGGTTTCGGGCAGAGCGGGCAATACCATCTATACTGGGGCGTGGGGTGTTACATTTATGGTGGCCCATGCAGGTCCCTCAATAGTAGGTCTGTGGTTCGAAGACGAACCATTGTTCAAAGGCGAGGAGAATGTCGGGACCCGGTTCTTGCTCACGGAACAAAGTGCCACACGGAATAAAGTGTCGCGCCACTTGTCATGCCAAGGGGGCGGGGCCACCTCTTGAATTTATGGGGGCTACCTCTTGAGTCCGTGGGATCCACTGTAGAGAAATGGGGAATTTTCGAAATACATTCCGAAAGAAGACCGAACTGCATTATAAATGTAATTATACCATTCTCAATTACAGAGGCGTCTTTTAAGTGAATCGGCACTACAAGAGCATGAGAACTCCGTAGTTAAGCGTGCTCGGATCAGTGAAGTCTTGGGTGGGTGACCTCTTGGGAAGTGGCCCCTGGTCGGGTCCGTTTTGCTCTAAAGAGCAAAACCATGCGGTTTCAGCCAGAGCGGACAATAACATCTATATTGGGACGTGGGGTGTTACATCTACAAGGGTGACCTCTTGGGAAGTTGCCTCTATTCGGGTCCGTTTCGTTCTAAAGAGCAAAACCGTGCGGTTTCAGCCAGAGCGGACAATAACATCTGTACTGAGATGTGGGCCATTACATCTACAAATCAATTTTGCCAATTTTACCAACTATTACAAATCAATGCCCAGTTCATTGATATATATATATATATATATATATATATATATATATATATATATATATATATATATATATATATATATATTCACTCAAACAAAGGCCTTAAGAATCGAGAGTGAGAAAATGAGTCCGGTGAGATTGGAGGAGGAGAGGTCGAGGCGACGTCGCAGCGGATGCGGGGTCGCAATCGCATGCGGAAGGATTTGGGGAAATGAGAAGGTTTTTTAATATTAATTCATCGGCGTAGTCAGAAGTATTTTTTAAGTTATCAATTCGTCGGTGGATAGTAAAGAGAATATCAATGGAGGTATTTTAGTAAATTAAAACAACAACATAATTAAAGGCTGTTGTGGTTGGGGTAATTTTGTCCATACAAGAATTTTGGTGTGGTTTTATCACTTTAAGGTTTTGCAATATCGCTACCCATGAGTTGATCTTAGATATTTTCATGCAAGCAAAATATAGTATAAATTCATTTCGATCAATTTACTTGTGGTTTTTATATAATTGGTACTAAAAATTGCATACCTTGGAAGAGAGAACAATATTTGGTCCTTGGTTTCTCTCAACTTTAGTCATGGTTACCTAAACTAGCAGATTAAAAAAAAATGTTAAACATCAAATAAATACTACCATACAAGGAGTTCGAAAATATGAACGATTTGTTAGTGGTTTTTAAAATAAAATTCAAATTTGTTTGAGAATAATCTATCCTGAAAATTCTTCTAGATTTCCAATAGGATCAAATATTTTTTGCTAAATGCAGAGATTATTGATAGAACATAAAATTTATCTTTTGAACCTTCGTCATAACTTTAAAGTTTTTTAAAGTTTTGGTGCATTGAAAGATGCATTTTTTATAAAAGGAAGACAACATAATTTTTTAATCAAAAATTATTTAGATTCATAGTTAAATTAAATAATTGTAACCGAGATTTGAAGAAACTCATGCATGGATACAAAATAGTCCTTTTTTCCTTTATAATCTCTTAAACCCTTTTCTTTATAAGCATGATTCTTTATTTAGGGTTTTAGAAGAGGCAAAAGAATAATAAAAATGGTCCTAAACTAACATGAGAAACTATTAGTACTTTAAGTCACCGCACCCAACATGTTGAATGGGAATTTCAATCCTATTGAAAAACTGACATATTGGCCCACTAAAAACTGACATATTGGCCTACTAAATAAAGACATAATAATAATTTATGATAAGAAATATATTATGCCACGGTCTATATTGATATTGTATTTTATATATTTATCGTAACAATTTACTGGCTTGAGAGACAGATTTTTAGCAAACAAAATTGTAAAGTACGCTAATTCTATCACGTTCGTTTTAATTCGAAAACCACACAAAATGCAGGTGAGATTGATTCTAAGATCGACTGTAGCCTCATGATTGCAATCACATAATATAATCCCATAGATGAGCAACACTTTAATGACCATAAAGGCACATTGTTCACCTGTCTTTACTTTTTGAGACACGGCGGATCGCATCGAGTTTACTGCTGTTGATCGCAACTTCATATAACTCCAAAATATATATTAGTTTAAACAATGCATTTAAACTTAATCAATTTTTAGCAGAAAGAAGAAATATGAGAAACCGAATCAAATAAAAATTTGAAACAAAAAGAAGAGACGAAATCTAATTTTTCAATCCTTTTGGCTGCATATAGATAAAAATAAAAGGCACAAGCAAATTGCTTTAAAAGAGGCCAAATACAAAATTTTAAAAATATAGATTGGAGGCTAAATTTTTCAATCACTGTTTATTACAAGGAAGGGGACAAATTCAAATATCCTAAAATCTAAAGGGGAGACTATAATTTTCAGAAGAAATGGACAAAAAATTGCTTGATCCCACATGATTAAGGACAAAATTAGAGGAAATAGAAAATGCTAAGGGTAGAATTGAAAATTCAAAAGCTTGAAATCAAGCTTATCGTGGTTAGGGCTTTATATCATATATAATAAAATGAATGAATACCATAGGGGTTATCAAATTGTTTGGCCGGGCCCGGGCCTTGGTTGGTCGATCGGTAATTCCACCACCGGTCTCTCTATATATAGTCCCGCCACTGATATATATAGACCGTTTGATGTATAGAATAAGTTGGACAAAACAGATCTCTCGAATTCGACAATCGCATCGGACCAATTTTAGACGAGAGCCGACGCACTTTTCGGTCAGCTCGACACAAACACAATGATAACTGTATCAATAACATACATTTTATTGTTATATATAAAACTAAATCAAACTCAGAGTAGGTCTATGTGATGTTTCTCACAGCTTGAAATTGAAGCGAACCTAGCCACAAACTCCAGCCAATTTATATATACAGATTTGATTATAGATTAGCATTAGAATTGTAGAGAATAATAAGGTTAGTTGATTTAGTTTCTAATTCATTTATTAAGTCTAGTACTGAAGAATTATAAGTTCGGTAGTTGATCATAAATGATATCGTTGAAAAAACTTGCATGGTTCTTGCATGGGCCACCCATGCGTGCCCACGTCGATCGAAGCTCGAACACATTTAATTTCTTTTTTTTTTATATGAAATTAAAGAAAATCACATGCTGAAATGGTACTATAATGTTGTGTCTTTAATCATTTAGTTTGCAAGATTCGATCCGGCATGAAAAAGGACAGTTGTCAAGACATGCCTGTTGCAAGTGTCAGGATTTTGGAGACAAGGATGCAGTTGTTAGATGTATGATATCCTCAATAATTATGTACTTCATGCAAAAATTACATAAGCAGCTTATAAACCGTACTTCATGTAACATATGGATGACTGATATTAAAATGAGAAATAATAGTCATAAGATAGGTTGGTGATCACTATAAGTTGTTTCTATATTTTCGTTTCAAATGAGGATTCCAACAAAAACTTCATAATTGCTATATATTGACCGAGATATCCAAGTGCACATATATAATAAAATCCGCAAAAACATACCAAAAATCATACAATGTGCTATACAATAAGAAAGACACATTATTAACATAAAATGAACTTTTGTGAGTATAAAGGGGGGATCTCCAGCCACGTGTGTGTGGAGGTGGGGTAAACTCATTTGCAATCCGGGCTGCAGAATAAAAAAAACGGAAGCTTTTGATCAGCGAAAAATGCAGATGATTCGTCAAACCATTCATCATATTTTTCATACGTTGCTCTAATACGTTCATGTATAATGAATCAAAAAAATTGGTGACCAACAAAATCAAAAGGATTTTATATTTTATTATCAAAGAGACGTTCATTTTTGCATCGAATGCATTAGAGACATCTGAATCTTTTGATTCTTCATGTATAAAAAAAATTATGATATAAAGATCAAAATGAACTGTATGAATCATTCATTTTTTTGTGTCGTATATATGTCACCTTGATCTTCTGTTCCGGAAGAGTTGATGAAAAAAACTCACAGCTCTCCGTATTCAGTACACCCTGGTGGTACTAAATTGTATAAAAATCCACGGCAACGCTACTGGTGGTATGGAATGAAGTGCGAAGTAACCAGAAGCGTAGCCAAGTGTTTGATGTGTCAGCAAGTAAAGGCTGAATATCACAGAACTGCTGGACTGCCAGCCGTTACCAATCCCAGAATGAAAATGACAGCACATTACCATGGATTTCGTGACTGTCCTTCCTTGCAGCACGAAGGGTAACGATGCAGTATGGGTTATTGTGGATCGAATCACCAAGTCGGCTCACTTTATTCCCTTTCGAGTTGGCCAATCTACCGAGACATTAGCAAAGAAGTACGTGGAGGTAAACATGAAACTAATTTCAGATTTAACCTCAAGATGTACTATTTCTGATACCCATGAACTCATGCAGAATATTGTGAGATTACATGAATTACCAGCTTGCATCGTCTTCGATCGTGACACCATATTTCGATCACAGTTTTGGCAGAGTCTGTAAGCTAGCCTGAGAACGAGTCTGAACTTCAGCACGGTTTACCATCCACAAACAGATGGACAGTCTGAGTGAACAATTCAGATTCTAGAAGATATGCTAAGAGCTTGTATGTTAGAATTCGGAGGTTCGTGGGAAGATCTCCTACACTTTGTGGAGTTTTCATACAACAACAGCTATCAGGCGAGTATTGGAATGACACATTGCAGCACTCTACGGAAGGAAGTGTCGTTCACCACTAAGTTAGGACGACATCGGAGATCGGAAACTCCTTGGACCAGATATGATCGTAGCAACTGTAGATATAGTTCGCACGATCACGGAAAGAATGCACATAGCCCAAGACCGACAGAAGTATTGGGCTGATGTGAAGCACCGACATCTGGAGTTCCCTTTCGTACACCAGGGGGGCTAGTTGAGCAGCCTCCTCTCACCGTGCCCGGTGCCCACCTGACTTTTTCAAGTAAGCAAGTAAACTACCTCTCCTCTCCAGCAGTAACTGTGATAGCTTCTTCAGCTGTAACTGAGATATAATGCCAACCAAGGGATCTTCCATGGCAACCGTCAGAATTGAACATGAGGTATCAAATAAGACAGCATCGATTGGAGTCCCCAGGTTCTATATAGAGAACGGTTTCAGAGACCAAGTTCACTAAAAACAATCTTGAGTTTCAACCTACCCGTGAGTGATTTTGGCTAGGACAAACTCCAATTAGGGATGGTTTCCAAACCACACCCAGACATGATCGGTGTATACGGATGCCTCAGATTTTGCCATTGGGGGAGTCCTTATGCAAGATAGTCACACCCTCCCTTCAGTCGCCTCTGTACTAGTAGTGGAGTGACTCAACTTGAAATCAGATAAGGAAGATTGAGCAAGTCAAGGGAGAAAGAAGTTGTCCCCTCTTCTCTGGTAACCCGCCACCAGTCATATAGAGCGCTCTGCCCGCCTCTCGAAAGCACACAGCTTCCGCTTTTGAGTGGCATTGGACCCGAGGCCGTACCTCTCATCGTGGGGAATTCCTGTGGCTCATCACTTGCCTTATGTCGGAGCCAACGACTCTCTTCTTGCACCTGGGCGAGTGAGTCATGTCGAGTGTTTTCTTAAAGATCTCTCCAAACCGAGGAGTGATTCGTTTTGGCAAGAGGGGTAAGCTCAGTCCGAGATATATAGGACCGTTCAACATTCTAGAACGAGTCGGAGAAGTGGCATATCGTTTAACACTTCCACCCTTATTGGAAGGAGTGCACAACGTGTTCCACATATCCCAGCTTCGAAGATATGTGAGCGACCCCAGCCACATCCTTGATCATTTCGAGCTCACTGTACAGACGGATCTAACTTGTGGGCATCAACTCGTTAAGATTCTGGACCGAAAGGTAAATACATTACGGAATAAGGAAGTAAAATTGGTCCGAGTGATGTGGAGAAAAGATTCATCAGGAGAATCAATGTGGGAACGAGAAGATGACATGCGTGCATCATAGTCTCACTTATTTGTAAATTAGTTCTTATATAAATATAAATTTCGAGGACGGAATTTTTATAAGAAGGGTAGAATATAACGACTTTGAATTTACTGTACGAAAATTTTCAATTCAATGTACAGAAAGGAGTTTATAAGCCTGAGTACAATTTATAAGTTAATTTTTGTTTAAGAATAGCAAGAAGTGGCTTGTAGCTCATTGGTAAAGCCTTGCACCGCTGTGACGTAGCCCATGTTTTCGAATCCCCTCTGACACATTATATTTTTCTGAATTTTCTTTTAAACTTTTTGAAAGCCCAAATTTTTACACGTACAGTGCACATAAAAATGAAAAGTCTAAAAAATAAACATGTGTAAAATGATATAAATACAAAGAGGGACACATGGCTCAAATCCACCGGCCCCAACCCACAAATCGACCGGCGAAAAATTCTTTAGGGCCGGCTCCGACGGGTCCCCCGTAGGGAAAAGTGCCCGTGCTTTGTACACAAGTCTCTTGGCCTACCCCCATCACCCCTACACTGTATGATTACTCTGCAATCAAACATAAACCCCTCATTTCCCTAATTTATTATATTTTAATGCATTTTTATTTATTCTTTCAATTCCAAAACCCTAATTCCACACTATAAATACAACTCCGTACCTTAGCCCTTCTTCGTTCTGAAAATTCTATCCAAAATTCTCAAAGTTTTCTAAGTACAAGAAGAGTACAAGTGGAGTTAGCCAAAAATCAACTTCCGGCGAGGAATCGAGGCTATTCCGGCAACCCCGTGACGCCACGACGACTACCTTATCTTCTTCTACCTCCTTTTCATCCATCTTGCTAGTAAATCCCTCCCTATCCTTCTCTTTCTTCTTAAAAAGTTCTCTTTTTCAAAACATGTCGGTAAGTGGAGTTAACACCGACCTTTTATTCTAAACCTTAAAAATTTCACTCTTTCTTCCATATCTTTTATCCAAATTCTTACCCTATATTTGTAACCATAAAACTAATATTTAGAACCAACTTTCACTCTAAAACATCATGCTAAATAATTTCAATCTAACTTTTACATGGAAATACCATGAACTTCATATATTCATCTTTTATTCCTTTGCTTGTACATACCTTTAGAAAATTTCACGGGGTAATGACCTACCTCTCACATACATACATGTTTCCATAGCACGATGTACCTTGAACATATTTTTGTTACCATATTACATCTAAATACCATGAACTTTATAACCCGGTTTTCTTTTGAATTGTATTTTCAAAACTCTTTGCGATTATACCTCTACAACCCATTTGGGAAACCCGCTATTGGATGGTGCGGATTATCGCTAGTAGAGCGAGATACAGACCTCCTCACGGAGCATTCAGCCTCGAAAGATTTTTAATACGATATTTTAAGAAAAACGCAATTTTCTATTTTAATAAAATTAATTTTTAATAATTATATAAATATTATCAAACCATATATTTTCAAGATATAATAAAATTCTATGTTTTCTAAAAATATAAAAGAATGACAAGTTTCATCAAAAAACCCTCAAGTTATCCAAAAGACAAGTTTTATACTAAAATACCTTGAACTATTCAATCTATGTTATTACCATTAAAATATCTCACATCTTTAAAATTCACATCCATGAGAAGCCTAAATAATATAAATAAATTCTCGGGGTTATTTTGAAACTATATATTAATAATATTTTTCATAAAAACCCCTCGAGATATATAAAACATTGTTAAGGATTTTAGTAAATATAGATTTAAGCGGGAGCAATTCTCTTAAGCTTCAGAGAGCCGGAGAAATTGAGCGCTTGCCTATTTAAGATAGAAAATCTTAACAGTGTTATTAATGGTAATTGTCTTAGAAAAAGACACAAATTCTGTCGTCTATGTGCAGCGGTTACCGATAACACCAGAACCTAATTCAAGATCCAATTCAGTTTAAAGTGTCTGACTCAAGTCCGAGTCTAAATCAAATCGGAGTCTAACTCAAATCATGAATCCAAACTTTAACATGTATACTTGAATACTTGAACTTGAACCTGAATATCAGAACAATATCAACATGCAAACATGCTTGACTTGACCAAACCATGGCTATAACTTGACGTGATTACATGATTACTTGTTTACATTCTGATCCTGATTATATGAACAACTTGTATCTATGGTCTCGGCAAGTCTGATAATTATAATCTATACAATACATTACGGGGTTTAACGGGGTAGATTGGTATGGAATGTATTAAAAGTGACATGATGATGGACACTAAAAAACACCTACATGAACTCTCGTGCCGTTGTCCCATGGGTTTTGACGGGGCTTTATACTTACATATTACCATAGTCCATGGGATAGTTGCTGTAACATTTCAGAAAAATAAAATATTATTTTTGGGAATTTATATAATTGAATAATAAATATTATGAATATTTTAATAATACGGTATAATTATATACCGATAAATTGTGAAATATTTGGAAAATTATAGGAATTACGGAAATGAGGGTGTTTTATATGATTTAAGCAAATTATAAATTCTTTATGATTAATTATATTCCATTTTAATGCTAATCGCGATTAAATATCACTAATCGTGCATTAAGCTTGTTTTATGCATGTAATATGCACCAAGTTATTTTTCACATTTGCTACATTTTTCTACCATGGCTTTTCTTTTTCCTCACGCATGGTTTGTTTTTTAAAAATGAGAAAAGAAAAGAAAAAGAAAAAGAAAAAGAAAAAATGATTAAACAAAGAAGTATGGGTAAGAGAGAGAGAGAGAGGGTGAGTGGTCAACCTTAGTATGACTCATTCCCTTCACTTCATTCTCTTCATCATTCTCTCCTCCTTCACTTGGCCGCCCTCTTCCTTCACCACCTCCTACACCACACAACAACCTCAAGTATGCATCAAAACCCTTCATTCCTTTCTTTAAAAATGTGCACAAGCTCACTACAAGCATGGGGAACCAAGAAAAATTGGATTTTGAGCTCTAGGGGATTCTAAGGTTTGCCAAATGAGGTAATTTTTTCACCATTAGCATAGTATTTCCTTCATTTTATCATCCATACATGTTTAGAAGTGTTTTAGTGAGGTTTTGTGAGGTTTGAAAATTCCTAGAGAGGGTTAGGGTTTTCTTTGAGTTGTGTTGGTGAACTTGAGTGTATTTGGGTGACTACAAACCCCCATAGTGCTAAAAACCTGGACCAAATCTAACCTAGACCTTGCAATGGGATTTAGATATCGATATGTCGGTTTGTGAATATTTAGTGGGTGCAGAGAATCTGGAGTGATCCGAGACCATTACTAGAAAAGCAAACAACACCACTAGCCTAGATGGACCACTACGAGACCACCTTGTGAAAATGAACCCAATCCAAGCCTTTAAAACCGAGCAGGCCGGAAATCTAGGGCTTGTGGCCGGCCACATTGTGGAGATTTGGGTCCAGGTTGCTTCTGTAGTTCATATGTCCCTTGTACAACACTCCAGTACTGTTTGTTTAACCCTATTTCACCTGAACTAAAATCTGGAGCATGTTTTCATGAGTTGCTGTATTGTTTTTGTAACCTTTCATGGCATGAAATTTTGATATTGGGTTTTATATCGGTCACATGACGTTTGTACGTCTATATCGGGTGTTGTTTGGTTGATTTGCGTGAGTAGACCATAGGTTTTAAGCTATGAGTGATTCGTGTGTCGTTTCGATTGCGAATTGGGTTTCAATGCGATACGATGTGTTATGACTTGTAGGTACCTCCGCGTGAACTTCGGGACGACAAGAAAGGACAAGGAGGTATCGACTTCGGCAAGCAAGGTTCAAGATGAGTATATATATATCTACGAGGGAAGTCGGGTGGATGGCGTATAACACCCCCGCAGTTCGTAGTGTAGCCTATGATACACACACACGCACGCACACACGCACACACGATACTATGTGTTATGTGAAATGTTTATGATTATCAAGAAAGGTTTTAGGAGATCATGGGTTAAATTTTAGTGTAATGGATGATAGTGTCATTAGCTGGTTTTAGTCGCGAAACCCTAGAATAAGGTACACGCGCACACACACACACACACGCATACATTTTATTTCTCATGCGTATATGGGGATATATACATATATATACATACATGTATGTGAGTGTGTGTGTGTGTGTGTGTATACACACACACACATACACGGATGATGAGGATAACATATGATATTGGAGATGGGTCAATATGATTGGGCTGGATGCCGTGAGATCGGTGATGTGATTGGGTCATGTTATGAGATACGGTATATTATATTAGCGGATGGATGGGCGATGTGTTTTCTGTCACGCCCCGCTTCCCAGAGTGCGCTAAGATAGGCACGTGACAGAGCCAACCATGCTACCTATGGCTAGGAAAGATCCCTCCACAGTCACATTACGGCTGTCTAGAGATATCAAGAACAGTAGAAATAATAAACAACTATCTAATACATGTCCATGAGCCAGAATAACGAGTCAAGAATAAAATAATGCGGAAGCAAAAGATCCAAGTACAATAATAAACTGGAATGTACGTCCCATAACGCGGGCTCACATCAGGAATGAAAATACTGAAAGGAAACTAAACTAAACTAATAACAGGTCCTCACTGTTCGGCCTGTTGATCAAAATACTCCTGGACTGCCTGCGATAAGGATAAGGGATCTGGGCCATGCAAAACCCAGACGTCAGTGCGTCATAATATCAATAATTCTAAGCAAGCAGGATGTGATGAAATATGCAGGTATGAAGTATGAACAGTAACAAGTCATCAATAGCAAGTAAACCGTAACAAGAATATAGATTAGTGAACAAGATATAAACAGGTGAAGTGCAGTGAGTAATCTAAACTGTACTATAGGGTTATCTACTCTAAAATTATTCAAAATCAATTAATGTAATTCTCATCGTAACCCATCGGTCTATGCCCCGTTCATTCCCCACGGGACCACGGTACAAAATATAATAGACTGTGAGTCTATGTCCCGTCATACCCCACGGGACCACGGTACAAGATATAATAGCCCTTTGAGTTACGTTCATTTACAATCTTGATTTCCCCATACCCCCAAGGTTATGTGTGTAAGTCGGGTATTGATAAATCGGGAGCTAATGCCAACACAGGATCAAGCAGGTACAGGTTTTTCTGTATAGACAACAGGAAATGTCCATAGGGACAACAGGTCAAGAATGTCGGCATTAGTAACATGATCAGATAATATGTCAAGTTGTGGTACATCAGGTCATGTTAGGTGGTGTACATGTATCAAGTCATGTCAAGTAGTGCACAGGTATCAAGTCATGTCAGTAGTAGTGTATCAGGTCATGTCAGGTAGTGCACAAGTATCAAGTGGGTGCTCATAATCAAACTGTAATAAGTATGGGTGCACAAAATCAAGTATGTAGTACTAATATAACAATAAAATGAAATAATGTGACATGGTATGCAAATCGATATAAAATCAATGATATGGATGCACAATTATCGATTAGGGTTACATTTATAGTTCCAATACTAATTAGGATGCACTTTATTAAACATGGGGTGTTAATATCATAGTATTATGTATTAATGTGATCTATAGATGCAGTTATATATATTTTAAATGAGATGAATGCAAACGGGTATCCGAAAATAGTAAAACTATAAAATGGTAATGTGGGATGTACAACTAAGCAATATGAGATGTAAATATTCTATTGGACGCAGTATATTGTAGTATAGTATGTAACAAGATAAGTTTGCATGCGCTAGATGTAAAGTAACACGTACGGATATATACAGATGTTAGAAAACTGTAAAACGAGAACGTGGGATGCAGGATTTAAAATACCAGTGTTATAATTATTAAAATAGATGTATATAAAGTAATGTAGCATGTAGCAAGATAAACTTGCGTAGACGGATCAAGAAAAGGATATGTATGGTACGTCCGACGTCGGCAAAATGTCGCGACGCACGCATGGCACACGGAACGGGTCCAAGTAACGCACGAGGGTGATCACGCAGGTAAGGCACTTCCTCTGGGTCGTCTGGATCGTCATCGACGATCCCGGCTCCGGCGAACTATGAAAAACAGAGATCAAGAATCAAAGAAAGAAAAAAAAGAAAATAAAAGAAAGAGGAAGAGAAGAAGAGGGGAAGAGGGATTGCTCACTGGATTTGTAGGTGTTCTGTGCTTTCAGAGAGGAGGTGTGAGGGTGACGACGAGGTCGACGGAGCTCCGGCGAGGCTAGGGTGCTCGGGTTCTGTGGTTAAGGATTTGGGGTGTGTAGGCTGGCTCAGGTGTGCAAGGTTTTGGTGTAGGAGGGAGAACAGAGGATGGAGAGAGGAGAGGTGGTGTAATGGCGGCGAGGTGAAGAATCGTCGGCGATGAGGTGAGGTGGTGGTGTAGGTGGGTTCTTGGTGTGCAGTGGGTGTTCCTGGAGAATGAAGAAGATGGCGATGGCGAGGAGGTTGCAAGGAGGAGGAAGAATCTTGGTTGGGGTGATGAGGTGATGAGGCAGTGGGAGTTTTAGGGTTGGGGTTTGAGTTGGTGATGGTTGAAGTAGCTCGGGGTTAAAAAGAAGATGAAGATGAGGTATGGGGGAATTTGTTGAGGGATGTGAGCGTAGTGCTTAGGGGGGTGACGCGATCTAAGGTTACCGCGAGAGGAGAGAGAGTGAGAAGCGAGAGGAGAGAGATAGAGAGAGCGAGAGGAGAGAGATAGAGAGGAGGAGGAGAAAGAAATTTGTTGTTTAGTGGGGAGGGGGGGGAAAGAGAGTGACTGCGAGGGTGAGAGAGAGAGAAGAGTTTGTTATATTGTTTTGATTTTTTAAATTTTAAAAGATTTTAGTTAGTTAATTAAAATATTTGAACTGTAAAGAAATTTAAACGGTTAAATAAATTTTAAATATTAAATAAATTTGAATTTTGGCGAGATACAAAAATATTCCAAAACACGCCCGGGTCGGGTCTAAAATTTCAGTTTTAAAATATGAAAAATATATGCGATGACCAAATTTAAAAATGAATGCTCGGGTAACGAAAAAATATACCCCCAAAAACGGATCCACGTACGTGCGCGTAGCCATCCAAACAAGTTTGTTTCACTCAACGGGACGAGAACAAAATGCGCGGATGCTACCACGGGGTTAGGGGTATCAAGTAGTCCAGACAATGTATCTTTAAAATATTTTACGTGACTTAAAATGTTATATGATAAAAGATGCAATACCAGATAAAATGCCAGTACGCAGTATTCATGAAAGTGCACATGTCTATGTAACAAGTCAAGATAATTCATAAATATGAATCAAACAAGTTTCAAGCAAGCGGGTCGGGTCGAATGAAATGTAAAATGTAAAATACCATTCGTACCCAAAACCCGATAAATCAAGAAAATACCAAAATAATCGAATACGATAACTGGAACTGGTATAAATGAACTAGGGTGTTACATTATACCCAATCTACAAAAAGAATTTCGTCCTCGAAATTCCAAGAACAAAGAAAGATAAACACTCAGAAAACTACAAGAATAGGTGTAGAAACTTCTGTCGAATCTCATCTTCTCGTTCCCAAGTTGATTCTCCGTGCGAGCGATTTCCCCAAGAAACAAGTATGAAAGGGATAACCTTATTCTTAAGAACCATTTCTCTTCGATCAACAATCGACATTGGTCGCTCCTCAAAGGTCAAATCCTCTCTCACGGTCAGCTCCGAATGATCCAACACGTGTATTTCATCTCGAACATACTTACGGAGTTGAGATACATGAAAAACGTCATGAACACTCGTCAAAGATTGAGGTAAAGCCAATCGATAAGCCACTTCTCCAACACGCTCCAAAATCTCGAAAGGCCCTACGAATCGAGGACTAAGCTTGCCTCGACTCCCAAGACGAATCACTCCTCTAGTTGGTGATATTTTCAAGAATACCATATCACCAACAGCGAACTCTAGAGGTCTTTTCGATGTATCGGCCCAACTCTTCTGCCGGTCTTGTGCTGCCTTCATATGATTCCGGATAGTATTAACTTTCTCAACTGTTTGCACGATCAAATCCGGTCCCAACAATCTTCGTTCTCCAATATCGTCCCAAGAAACAGGTGAACGACACTTGCGACCATATAATGCTTCGAATGGAGCCATCTGAATAGTCGCCTGAAAGCTGTTATTGTAAGAAAACTTCACCAAGTGTAGATGATCCTCCCACGAACCCTTGAAGTCTAACATACAAGCTTTCAACATGTCTTCAAGAGTTTGGATCGTTCTCTCCGACTGGCCATCTGTCTGAGGATGATAAGCTGTGCTAAACTTCAATCGAGTCCCCAAACTTTCTTGTAAGCTCTTCCAGAAGTGCGATAAGAAACGGGTGTCACGGTCGGACACGATACTCACCGGTACTCCATGCAATCTTACAATCCCCTGCATGTACCGTTCCGCCAACACTTCCGTTGATTGACCAATTCGAAATGGTATGAAATGAGCTGCCTTGGTCAATCAATCAATAATCACCTAAACTGCATTGTTGCCCTTTGGACTCCGCGGTAAAGCTGTCACGAAATCCATGGTTATATGTTCCCACTTCTATTGAGGAATCGGAAGTGGTTGTAATAAACCAGCAACCCTTTGATGTTCAACCTTAACTTGCTGACACACCAAGCACTTCGCTACAAAGCGGGCGATCTCCCGTTTCATGCCTTCCCACCAGAAATGCTGTCTTAGATCGCGGTACATCTTCGTGCCTCCTGGATGTACGGAATATGCGGAATTGTGTGCCTCCTTCATAACTCCTTCGCGAATATCTCCTTTTTGCACACACAAACGGCTATCATATCGCAACGAACTATCTTCATGAATTAACAAGTCCGTTCGAAGTCCAGCTTCAACCTGTTCCCGAAACTTCTGCAATCTTGGGTCCTGTGACTGCGCTGCTTTAATATTCTCGATCAACGACGACTGTACTTGCAGCTGCATCAACTGTCCCGAAGAATGCGGTAACACGATCTCTAATTCGAATCTCCAAAAGTATTCAATAAGTTCCTTCTGTGTAGTCAACATCCGAATTGCTGGCAACCGACTAAGCGCATCCGGCACTACATTAACTTTCCCCGGATGGTACTTAAGATCAAGATCGTAGTCAGCTATCAGCTCCAACCATCTGCGCTGCCTCATGTTAAGCTCTTTCTGTGTGAGCACATAGTTTAGGCTTTTGTGATCGGTGAATACTTCGACCCTTTCGCCCAATAAGTAGTGTCTCCAAATCTTCAAAGCGAAAATCACAGCTGCTAGCTCCAAATCATGAGTTGGGTAATTCTTCTCATAGATCTTCAACTGTCTCGATGCGTAAGCTATAACCTTCCCATGTTGCATCAAAACACATCCCAAACCTTTCCCAGATGCGTCACTGTGAATCACCAATTGTCCGGAACTGTCTGGTAAGGTTAAAATAGGAGCGGTTATCAATCTCTGCTTCAATACCTCAAAAACTGACGCACATATATCCGTCCATACGAACGGTACTTCCTTACGCATAAGCTTGGTCAGAGGCTCAGCCAAACGAGCAAAATTCTCCACGAACCTTCTGTAGTATCCTGCAAGTCCAAGAAAACTCCTGATCTGTGCTACGTTCTTCGGAATCGGCCAATCTCGAACTGCTGCAATCTTCTCAGGGTCAACGACGATTCCATCTCGAGATACAACATGCCCCAAAAACGTCACTTCTTCAAGCCAAAACTTGTACTTGCTCATCTTTGCATATAATCTTTCTTACCTCAATGTTTGCAGTGCGATCTTTAAGTGTTCTGCATGCTCTTCTATATTCCTCGAGTAGACCAGAATATCATCAATGAACACCACTATAAACTGGTCCAAGAATGGTGAAAAGATTCGGTTCATCAAGTCCATAAATATCGCTGGTGAATTCGTGACTCCGAATGGCATCACTAAATACTCGTAATATCCATACCGAGTTCGGAACGCAGGCTTGCAAATATCTTCTGATTTAACTTGGACCTGATGATATCCGGATCGCAAATCCAGTTTCGAGAATACCCTCGCGCCACTAAGCCGCTCGAACAATTCGCCAATGCGAAGGATCGGGTACTTGTTCTTAATAGTTACCCGGTTTAATTCTCGATAATCGATGCACATCCTCCTTGTGCCATCTTTCTTCTTGACTAGAAGAACTGGAGCTCCCCAAGGTGAATTACTGCTGCGAATCCAACCCTTCTCAAGTAATTTGGTAACCGGCTTCTTGACTTCTTCCAACTCCACTGGTGCCATTGGATAGTACGCCTTTGAGACTGGCGCTGCACCAGGAACAAGATCGATCGCGAACTCCATATCCCGTTTCGGCAGTAAACCTGAGATTTCCTCGAACACGTCCATGAAATCTCGAACTACAGCTGGCGTTTCTTCCTTATCAACTTCCATCGACGAAAGAACATTATTTGTTGGCCTAGCCCTAAACTCGACTGGCCCGACAGAACTGCTTCCTCCAGTAAAGATAAACTCCGGATGTCCGGGAATCTGGAAAATCACTTTCTTTGCCCTACAATCAATGTGAGCGTGGAAAGTGCCGAGAAAATCCATTCCCAAGACAACTTCATAACTGCCGGTATCAATCACTAAGAAATCTGCAAATAACTCCCGTCCGCAAACAACAACTGAACAATCCTTACATTCTCTATTAGCTATGATCTTCCCATTTCCAGTGTGTATGTCCCAACAACTAGATAAGGTCGTGCAAAGAATCGAGTGGGTAGCAATAAATTTGGACGACATAAAACAATGGGATGCACCAGAATCGAATAATACTAATGCGGGAAAATCATGAACAAGTAGGATACCTGAAACAACTTCCTCTGAAGCCTTGGCTTCATCAGCCGTCAAGGTAAAAGCTCGAGCTTGATTAGGTTCTTGAGTCAACTGCTTCTGCGGTGGCCTCTGAACATCATCCTTCAGGCGAAGCTTCGACGGACAAGTATCAACGGTATGATCCGCTGATCCACAAACAAGGCAAAGTCTAAGTCTCTTTCGACAATCTTTCCAGAAATGACCCGATCGTTGGCAGAAGTCGCAAAATGTTCTTCCTTTCTGCTCGGTTGCGATGGTCCTCTTCATAGGTACAACACCACGCCTATTCACCGGAATACCTCTGTGTATATGCGCTCGGTTCGGTGTAAATGCCGGCTTCTATACCACAACTGCTTGCTGTTGCGTACTCTCAGTCTTCAATGATAAACTCTGCTGCTCCCTGGCTGCTTTAAGCACTTGCGAGAAAGTGGTCAATCCCAGAGATATAATATGCCTCTGAATTTCCACGTCCAAACTGCGCATAAACCTTCGTGCCCTATCAGCTTCTTTGGCTACCAAAGGTCCAGCGAATCGACTGAGCCGTGTCCACTCAGCCGCATGCGCATCCACAGATCCGCCATTCTGCTTCAAACTGATAAAATTTTCTTCCATTTCCTCCCGTACAGTCTGCGGGAAGAACTTCTCCAAGAAACTCTTCGAAAAATCTGCCCAACTGATCGGCTTGGACAAGCTGGTCTCTTCCACAAGCCACCATTCACGGGCATAGTCCACTAATTGGATGCGTACTATATCCACTCTCTTGTTCTCTGGAATCTGTGCCGCAACGAGCAAATTCTCCGTATCAACCAGCCACTGCTCCGCTGGCAACGGCTCTTCCAGACCAGTGAAAACGGGCGGACCAAGTCTCCTGAAATCCGCCACGGTACCCACACGCTCCACAGGTTTGGCCACAACATTGTTTACGGACTGCTGGATGGTCCGCAAACCTTCCTGAAAAGCTTCGGCTTGCCGCTGGTTCAGCTCTGTTTGCCGTTTCTGGTTCTCCAGCATCCCACGAATTACTCCAAGCAAAGCGGCGTCATCAACACGCCTCTGGTACGATTTCAGATTTCTGTCTGCCATGTTCCTGAAACCAAAACACCGAAAAGGATTAGTATGATAACAAGATTCAAATCAAGGATCAAGGATATGAATCAAGACTAGAACTCCAAGTTACTTAAATAGAGTACCGTATTGTAACCATGCCGCGGTACATAATTACAATCACATAACTCCACTCAAGTCGCCCAAATCCTAGGAATAAACAATAGGAAAAAAAGTTTCAAGTCGAGACGCAAAGAGGTCTGCATATCATCAAGGTAAGGATCAGAAGGAAGTTAAGATTCAAAAATGGCAGGATGGTAAAGTGGCAGGACATGTTCTTAATCACGAGTATTCTGATTCGTGTATTGGGTTCAATACCCAACTACAAAAAGAATCAAACCCGATTAACCTAAATCCTATGGCTCTGATACCAAACTAACACTGTCGCGCCCCGTTTCCCAGAGTGCGCTAAGATAGGCACGTGACAGAGCCAACCATGCTACCTGTGGCTAGGAAAGATCCCTCCATAGTCACATTACGGCTGTCTAGAGATATTAAGAACAGTAGAAATAATAAACAACTATCTAATACATGTCCATGAGCCAGAATAACGAGTCAAGAATAAAATAATGCGGAAGCAAAAGATCCAAGTACAATAATAAACTGGAATGTACGTCCCATAATGCAGGCTCACATCAGGAATGAAAATACTGAAAGGAAACTAAACTAAACTAATAACAGGTCCTCACTGTTCGGCATGTTGATCAAAATACTCCTGGACTGCCTGCGATAAGGATAAGGGATCTGGGCCATGCAAAATCCAGACGTCAGTGCGTCATAATATCAATAATTCTAAGCAAGCAGGATGTGATGAAATATGCAGGCATGAAGTATGAACAGCAACAAGTCATCAGTAGCAAGTAAACCGTAACACGAATATAGATCACTGAACAGGATATAAACAGTTGAAGTGCAGTGAGTAATCTAAACTGTGCTATAGGGTTATCTACTCTAAAGTTATTCAAAATCAATTAATGTAATTCTCATCGTAACCCATCGGTCTATACCCCGTTCATTCCCCACGGGACCACGGTACAAGATATAATAGACTGTGAGTCTATGTTCAGTTACAATCTTGATTTCCCCATACCCCCAAGGTTATGTGTGTAAGTCAGGTATTGATAAATCGGGAGCTAATGCCAACACAGGATCAAGCAGGTACAGGTTTTTCTGTATAGACAACAGAGAATGTCCGTAGGGACAACAGGTCAAGATTGTCGGCATTAGTAACATGATTAGATAACATGTCAAGTTGTGGTACATCAGGTCATGTCAGGTGGTGTACATGTATCAAGTCATGTCAAGTAGTGCACAGGTATCAAGTCATGTCAGAAGTAGTGTATCAGGTCATGTCAAGTAGTGCACAAGTATCAAGTGGGTGCTCATAATCAAACTGTAATAAGTATGGGTGCACAAAATCAAGTATGGAGTACTAATATAACAATAAAATGAAATAATGTGATATGGTATGCAAATCGATATAAAATCAATGATATGGATGCATAATTATCGATTAGGGTTACATTTATAGTTCCAATACTAATTAGGATGCACTTTATTAAACATGGGGTGTTAATATCATAGTATTATGTATTAATGTGATCTATAGATGCAGTTATATATATTTTAAATGAGATGAATGCAAACGGGTATCCGAAAATAGTAAAACTATAAAATGGTAATGTGGGATGTACAACTAAGCAATATGAGATGTAAATATTCCATTGGATGCAGTATATTGTAATATAGTATGTAACAAGATAAGTTTGCATGCGCTAGATGTAAAGTAATACGTACGGATGTATACATATGTTAGAAAGCTGTAAAACGAGAACTTGGGATGCAGGATTTAAAATACCAGTGTTATAATTATTAAAATAGATGTATATAAAGTAATGTAGCATGTAGCAAGATAAACTTGCGTAGACGGATCAAGAAACAGATATGTACGGTACGTCCGACGTCGGCAAAATGTCGCGACGTACGCACGGCACACGGAACAGGTCCAAGTAACACACGAGGGTGATCACGCAGGTAAGGCACTTCCTCTGGGTCGTCTGGATCGTCGGCGACGATCCCGGCTCCGGCGAACTATGAAAAACAGAGATCAAGAATCAAAGAAAGAAAAGAAAAGAAAAGAAAGAGGAAGAGAAGAAGAGGGGAAGAGGGATTGCTCACTGGATTTATAGGTGTTCTGTGGTTTCAGAGAGGAGGGGTGAGGGTGACGACGAGGTCGACGGAGCTCCGGCGAGGCTAGGGTGCTCGGGTTCTGTGGTTAAGGGTTTGGGGTGTGTAGGCTGGCTCGGGTGTGCTGGTTTTTGGTTTAGGAGGGAGAACAGAGGATGGAGAGAGGAGAGGTGGTGTGATGGCGGCGAGGTGAAGAGTCGTCGGCGATGAGATGAGGTGGTGGTGTAGGTGGGTTCTTGGTGTGCAGTGGGTGTTCGGGGAGAATGAAGAAGATGGCGACGGCGAGGAGGTTGCAAGGAGGAAGAAGAGGCTTGGTTGGGATGATGAGGTGATGTGGCAGTGGGAGTTTTAGGGTTGGGGTTTGAGTTGGTGATGGTTGAAGGAGCTCGGGGTTAAAAAGGAAGATGAAGACGAGGTATGGGGGAATTTGTTGAGGTAGGTGAGCGCAGCGTTCAAGGAGGTAACGCGATCCAAGGTTACCGCGAGAGGAGAGAGAGTGAGAAGCGAGAGGAGAGAATAGAGAGAGAGCGAGAGGAGAGAGGGAGGAGGAGAAAGAAATTTTTTGTTTAGTGGGGGAAAGAGAGAGAGTGACTGCGAAGGTGAGAGAGAGAGGAGAGAGAGAAGGGTTTGTTCTAATTGTTTTGATTTTTTAAATTTTAAAAGATTTTATTTAGTTAATTAAAAGATTTGAACTGTTAAGAAATTTAAACGGTTAAATAAATTTTAAATATTAAATAAATTTGAATTTTGGCGATATACAAAAATATTCCAAAATACGCCCGGGTCGGGTCTAAAATTTCAGTTTTAAAATATGAAAAATATATGCGATGACCAAATTTAAAAATGAACCCGGGTAACGAAAATGCATACCCCCAAGAACGGATGCACGTACGTGCACGTAGCCATCCAAACAAGTCCGTTTCACTGAACAGGACGAGAACAAAATGCGCGGATTCTACCACGGGGTTAGGGGTATCAAGTAGTCCATGCAATGTATCTTTAATATATTTTTCGTGATTTAAAATGTTATATGGTAAAAGATGCAATACCAGATAAAATTCCGGTATGCAGTATTCATGAAAGTACATATGTCTATATAACAAGTCAAGATAATTCATAAATATGAATGAAACAAGTTTCAAGCAAGCGGGTCGGGTCGAATGCAATGTAAAATGTAAAATACCATTCTTACCCAAAACACGATAAATCAAGAAAATACCAAAATAAGCGAATACGATAACTGGAACTGGTATAAATGAACTAGGGTGTTACATTTCATACACACACGGTTATATGTTTGATGGTATCGGTATGTACTAGACTTAGATCAGTACCCTGTTCATGATATATTGATAATGATACCAGATGGATATTGAGGTACATTTGATAGGCGACCGTACCCCGATTTTAGGATGCCGTACGATGGATTTACCGTACGAGATATAATTATAATAATAGATCCGCACTCATGATTCGAGAATGTCATATTGTATATATGTTATCGTATGTGACGCTGTAGAGGCGGGATCACCGACTACTATATATATTTATCGACTCAGACTTAGGTGGTTTTTCCTAACCCTGTTGATTAGTCTCTTAGCTTTGTCCTGTAGTTACTTAGTAGATGATAGACTGGGCCCGAGTCATACTTTTTCCAAAACCAACGAATCGTGAATATTTAAAGACAGACCAAGGGGTACTACGGATATTCCAAAGGACGTATCTTTCTTAAAAACACCGTAGCCCATATTTTCTAAATACCACGATTCATGTTATTTCAAATGACAAACTGTATGACTCGTATATCTAATGTAGATTCCTTATTGTTGCATTTACTATTCATTTCTGCATATTCATGTTGTTATCATCGCATTGCATGTTTAATGTGTACTTTAGTGATTATGAAACCATACTGTCAGGACACCAACACCATTACCGATGATGCGTATGCTCCACGTACACTTGCTTGCCGGCTCACATACATCATCATCGGTAATTGCCATGTCATGTACACTTTAGAGAATATTACCTTATTGATATCGCTTGTTAGCTGATAGTTCTGACATATCATTGCTGTGCTAGTTTAGATATTGCATTCTTTACATACGTACATGTGCATGTTATTATATTCATTTGTCATGCAATATAATTAGGGCTAGTCCGGATTGCCGGAGCCCGGTATTTACTATTATTGACTCTTCATTTTGAGATTTCGAATTTTCCATGAGATTTCTGGATTTGGAGAAACCGCAATATTTTATAAACTCATTTTCATTTCAAAAGATAAAAAGTGCGGTTTTCTCGTGATATGATATGAGATATGTCCACCATGAGTTTTCTCGGCTCTTGAGCGATATCATACACCCGATTCGAGGAGAAAGAGAAACCGTCTGTGGGTGCATGATGGATCCGGTGCGGTACCCCGGGACGAGAAGGTCACAGATGATGGCGTTGAGCTTGGCAGGGGAGCACTACCGACCGGTTATTTGTGACGCGGCGGATATCCGGAGGATACTGATGTAGTCATGAGATTTGATGAGAGGCCAGTCCGGATAGCCGGAGCCCAGGGGCCAGTCCTGATAGCCGGAGCCCGAGATATTGAGACTTTGAGGTATTGAGATTTTATGATATGGGCCAGTCCGGATAGCCGGAGCCCGAGATATTGGATATTTGGATATATGTTTTGTGTCGATACTTGACACGGATTTTATGCTGATTTCATTGATGATAACTCGATTTAAATATACAGAAATCTCACTATATAAAGAAAACAGTTTTCTCATTCATGATGTATTTTGTTTTCTTTTCGATGCATTCATACATCATATATATGTTATGTTGCTATCTGAGTCACAGACACGAGCACGTGGTATTACACTTATGTGTAGATAGTTCAGGATATTGTTTGGAGGATATTATTATCGTATGACCTAGGATTGAGTCATACATGCGATTTCTGCTCGGTGATGTTTTCTACTCACGAGTTGGCAACTCACCCCCGTTGTGCCACAGTTTCTTGCAGGTTTTGCCGTACAGGTTTCGTTGCGGCTTTGCTGGCACACTGCTTCCTTCCGGATGATTGCTTTGGTAGGTGGGTTCACTCGTATCGTGACCACCATTGTACTTTATTATTTCAGTTGTATCTAGTAACTCTATCAACCAGACTTGTATTAATTTATAGACTTAGAAGACCAGTGTATATTATTTCGACCTTAGAGTCACGCTTGTATTATTATGGTTTTCTTGATTATATTGGTTTCCTTTTGAGTTTTGATACTCACCCTTCGGCGTTGTATATTATATTGCTTACATGGTTGTGACCGCCAATTGGCGAAGAGCTAGCTCCCGCTTGGGGATGCCTTTATATATATTTCATGTGGTGTACCCTTTTGGGGCCAGTATTTACAAAGGAAACTCTGCCGAAATTTTCAGAAAAGACTTAAGATTTTAAAAATGCATATTTCGGCTTATGTTGTTAAAACCACTTGCTTTAAAATAAGTTTTCTTCGCTTCTTCCTTAAAATGGTTTAGATTTCTGGGAATTTTGGCTTACTTGAATTAGATAGGGTCCTATAGACTTCATATGATTCAAGTGCCAGTCACGTGCCATTTCGAACCGTGACAAAGTTCGTATCAAAGCGCTAGATTTAACCTTGGTTCGAGTCTATAATTGACTATGCGGAGTGTAGGGCGTATATATATTCGAAACCTAGGCTTGGCCTTACGGAACTTAGACTTGGTCGAGAGGGTATTAGAGCCGAACTTTCGTCGCATAAGTTGACTTTGATTGATGGAGTAGGTGACTTAAGTAGAGTGACGTACCGTTTGTATGTTCCGCGGCATACTTACGATACACTACTCCGCTTAAGAAGCCTTAGGATGTACATTCTTTGCACAGTATTATATTCATTTCTATGATCTATCATCATCGATATCGGTTGGTGGTTTATTACCACGATTGCATAGGCAGAGAGAGCTGCTGCTAGAGTTGCGGTCAGCACGAGCTCTTCTTGGACGAGGACTGACCAGGATGTATTCCAGTGACACAAGATTGCATAGATGTATCGTTTTATTGTGTTTTCACGCCATAAGCGTTTGATGGATTGCTTTTACGAATTTCTCGGACGTGCAGATCAGCACCAGAGGATTGGGCCACTGATAGAGGCCGGCTAGAATGTGATAACCGTTAATGTATCGCCTATTCTTGAGGATTAAGGCACTGTTTAGCATGCGGAAGAATGAGCCAGTTGCTGCTGCGAATGACGAGATACTGCCCCAGATGTTTGGAGCTATTGCAGCACGAGTTTATACTTAGAGATATGATAGAAGATCGCTAGTCACCAAGGATGAATGATTAGGACATATGGTTCATTTGCACACCCCGATGCGAGGTCATCAGATTAATTGATTGCTGCTAGAGAAGACTTCACGCAAGTACGTTGAGAGTCGATAGAGACGATCGAATGTCAGAAACCCATTTTTTCCAGGTTTAAGGTATTCGGGAAAAGCATGCATGTAATTCCGTGGACCCTCTAGAAGAATGAAACCCTAACTCGATATAATGACCATGGGAGCGCTTTTGACCTTAGGGTTTGCAGCAGTTCCGCAGTGCCATTAATGAGGCTTGGATTTGCCTTTCTACGGCTGGTCCATAGGTACCGTGGTATGTACTTGATATTATTAAACCGTACTCAAGATGTTTAGCTCTTGGGGGATTATGGAATTTTGATGAATCGATCGAAAAGATCGACATCGTTCGGATATCATGTGATGGGATACAGTGTTTGGGAGACTCCAGATACGAGTATAGTCGTTGTAGCGCGGTCCATACAGCTACAAAGAGACGAGTCCGAATCAGTCGACATTAGAGAAAAGTGAAGATGAGGTTCGTACGAGATTTCGATGAGATGACGTTCCACTCCGCTGACATCAGAGATGTGATACGCATGCAGAGACTTTGAATATGGATATATCTTCCAGAAGGAGTCGTGATGAGTATGCAGCCGTTCCGGAACAAGAAATGGATTCAGTAAAGGATGATAACTTCCGGGCAGTTCGGCGGAAATGGGGTTTGGGAGAGACCCCGACAAGAGTTTCTGGAATACTACACGAGAAAGTTTGGACCAGGATCGGTCGTATTACGCACACCCAGTAGGCCAGAGTTCGGCATCATCGACGAGACATGTTGTGAGTGACCATGATAGTTGGCCGGAGATATTTTGAGGATGTGCCAGAGCGGAACTATTTTCGTCATCATTTCATATTGGGCCGTTGAGCCGATGAGCTACGTAACTAGCAATTCGCAGTGAGAGACAAGAGCCTAAAGGTACCAGGCGCCAGGCCACGAGTAGGAGGCAAGTAGATATCTTGCTCTTCTAGGTTTGGATGCACCTACACCTTCTCGACTGCGAAGGAAGGACATATCGACGACAGTGTTAGAATTTGTGATTTGGTGATTCGAGCATCACGTGTCCGTTATTTTGGATTTCGGTATTTTGGGCGATTTATTTGCATGATTGAGATTTTGTGCACCACAGTTGCACTTGACTTCGATTTGATATCATTAGAGAAGGTTGATTTTGATTTCATACCTACGGTATGCATGTGATTTGACTTGTGCCTTCGATGTAGTTCATGCACTTCAGTATTTTGATTCGATTTTTGTGCACGCTGGTGCACGTGATTTTGAGATTATATAGCATGGTATACCTGATTTGGATTGAGATGTGTTGTATACCGTCGATTTCGATTGTGATACTCGATATTTGTTTTCGTGCACCTTGTGCACTTGAGTTGGATTTTGCACATACTTGGTGCGTTTCATGCGATTTTGGTGCATACCAGATGCACTAAATCGGGATTCTTCGTGCATATCTAATGCACCGGATTTTGTTGTCAGGCACACCGTTGCCCTTGACAGGTATTTTCGTGCACACCCGTTGCACTTAGTTTTGTTTCTGTGCACATGTATGGCACATTCATTGGTTTCGATTTTGTGCGCACCAAACACACGTGGCATAGTTACATGTACTATTGAGTACGATTTCCTTTATATTTTATGATATTTACTATTTGGTATAGTAGTTGAGCAGGACTAGTCCGAAAACAGTACCTGAATATATTTGTGCATGCATCGATAGTTATCGAAGGGATTTCCAAAAAAGAGCTATAGTCTCAGTATTTTTCCTGTGTGTCCGAGATGACACGAAACATTTTACAAAGGAAACCCTTCTAAATTATTTTTCAAAAACGGCAGGACGTGTATGTTAAATAAAATATATATATATATATATATATATAGTTATTTTCTTACAATAAACGTCAACTACTGTGCCGTGATACGCGCATCGCACAATGACTTGAAAAGCTTTGGCATGCATTTCTTTCAGATGTTTTTACGAGTATACAACAATGCGTACTATGTACATATTTTAGTCTTGAGTATATCATTTTGGTTTTCGTATCGGATTTTGACATTTGTATCTTCCCCGTGACTCCGATGATTGCGTGATACTTGACGGAATTTTGATTTTGAGTTATTTACTCGTTTTTCATGCGCATGCATTGCGCTACGATATGTTTTATGTACTTATGATTTCAGAGCCCCGACGACTTGATCTTTTTACTGAAATGTTTTAATATTTGAGAGATTTAAATTTAAATTCGGAGACCGAATTTATTTAAGGGGGGAAGATTGTAACATTTCAGAAAAATAAAATATTATTTTTTGGAATTTATATAATTAAATAATAAACATTATGAATATTTTAATAATGCGGTATAATTATATACCGATAAATTGGAAAATATTTGGAAAATTATAGGAATTACGGAAACGAGGGTGTTTTATATGATTTAAGCAAATTATAAATTATTTATGATTAATTATATTCCATTTTAATGCTAATCGCGATTAAATATCACTAATCGTGCATTAAACTTGTTTTGTGTATGTGACATGTACCAAGTCATTTTTCATATTTGCTACATTTTTCTACCATGACTTTTCTTTTTCCTCATGCATGGTTTGTTTTTAAAAATGAGAAAAGAAAAGAAAAAGGAAAAGAAAAAGAAAAAGGAATTAAACAAAGAAGTATGGACAAGAGAGAGAGGGGGTGAGGGGTCAACCTTGGCATGGCTCATTCCCTCCACTTAATTCTCTTCATCATTCTCTCCTCCTTCTTCACTTGGCTGCCCTCTTCCTCCACCACCTCCTACACCACACAACAACCTCATATATGCATCAAAATCCCTCATTCCTTTCATTAAAAATGTGCACAAGCTCACTACAAGCATGGAGAAGGAACCAAGAAAAATTGGATTTTGAGCTCTAGGAGATTCTAGGGTTTGCCAAATGAGGTAATTCTTTCACCATTAGCATAGTATTTCCTTCATTTTAGCATCATACATGTTTATAAGTGTTTTAGTGAGGTTTTGTGAGCTTTGAAAATTCCTAGAGAGGGTTAGGGTTTTCTTTGAATTGTGTTGGTGAACTTGAGTGTATTTGGGTGACTACAAATCCCCATAGTGCTAAAAACCTGGACCAAACAGAACCTAGACCTTGCAATGGGATTTAGATATCGATATGTCGGTTTGTGAATATTTAGTGGGTGCAGGGAATCTGGAGTGATCCGAGACCATTACTAGAAAAGCAAACAACACCAATAACCTAGATGGACCACTACGAGACCACCTTGTGAAAATGAACCCAATCCAAGCCTTTAGAACCGAGCAAGCCGGAATTCTAGGGCTTGTGGCCGGCCTCATTGTGGAGATTTGGGTTCAGATTGCTTCTGTAGTTCATATGTCCACTGTACAACACCCCAATACTGTTTGTTTAACCCTATTTCACCTAAACTAAAATCTGGAGCATGTTTTCATGAGTTGCTGTACTGTTTTTGTAACTTTTTATGGCATGAAGTTTTGATATTTGGTTTTATATCGGCCACTTGACGTTTTTACGTCTATATCGGGTGTTGTTTGGTTGATTTGCGTGAGTAGATCATAGGTTTTAACCTATGAGTGATTCGTGTGTCGTTTCGATTGCGAATTGGGTTTTAATGCGATACGATATGTTATGACATATAGGTACCTCCGAGTGAACTTCGGGATGACAAGCAAGGGAAATGAGGCATCGACTTCGGCAAGTAAGGTTCAAGGTGAGTAGATATATATTTACGGGGAAAGTCGGGTGGATGACGTATAGCACCCCCGCACTTCGTAATGGAGCCTATGATATATATAGACACACACACACACACACACGATAATATGTGTTATGTGAAACTTTTATGATTATCAAGAAAGGTTTTAGGAGATCATGGGTTACACTTTAGTGTAATTGGATGATAGTGTCATTAGCTGGTTTTAGTCGCAAAACCCTAGAATAAGGTACACGCACACACACATGCATACATTTTATTTCTCGTGCGTATATGGGGATATATACATATCTATACATACATGTATGTGAGCATATATATATGTGTGTGTGTGTGTGTGTACATATACACGGATGATGATGATAGTATATGATATTGGAGATGAGTCGATGTGTTGGGCTAGATGCCGTGAGATCGGTGATGTGATTGGGTCGTGTTATGAGATACGACATATTATATTAGCGTATGGATGGGCGATGTGTTTTAATACACACGCGGTTATATGTTTGATGGTATCGGTATGTACTAGATTTAGATCAGTACCCTATTCATGATATATTTATAATGATACCAGATGGATATTGAGGTATATTTGATAGGCGACTGTACCCCGATTTTAGGATGCCGTACGATGCATTTACCGTACGAGATATAATTATGATAATAGATCCGCACTCATGATTCGAGGATGTCGTATTGTATATATGTTATCGTATGTGACGCTGTAGAGGCGGGATCACCGACTACTATATATATTTATCGACTCAGACTTAGGTGGTTTTTCCTAACCTTGTTGATTAGTCTCTTAGCTTTGTCCTGTAGTTACTTAGTAGATGATAGACTGGGCTCGAGTCATATTTTTTCCAAAACTAACGAATCATGAATATTTAAAAACAGACCAAGGGGTACTACGGATATTTCAAAGGAAATATCTTTCGTAAAAACACCGTAGCCCCTATTTTCTAAACACCACGATTCGTGTTATTTCAAATGACAAACTGTATGACTCATATATCTAATGTAGATTCCTTATTGTTGCATTTACTATTCATTTCTGCATATTCATGTCGTTATCATCGCATTCCATGCTTAATGTGTACTTTAGTGATTATGAAAACATCCTTTCAGGACACCAGCACCATTACCGATGATGCGTATGCTCCACGTACACTTGCTTGCCAGCTCACATATATCATCATCGGTAATTGCCATATCATGTACACTTTAGAGAATATTACCTTATTGATATCGCTTGTTAGCTGATAGTTCTGATATATCATTGCTGTGCTAGTTTAGATATTGCATTCTTTACATATATACCTGTGCATGTTATTATGTTCATTTGTCATGCAATATAATTAGGGCCAGTCCAGATTGCCGGAGCCTGGTATTTACTATTATTGACTCTTCATTTTGAGATTTCGAATTTTCCATGAGATTTCTGGATTTGGAGAAACCGCAATATTTTATAAACTTATTTTCATTTCAAAAGATAAAAAGTACGGTTTTCTCGTGATATGATATGAGATATGCCCAACATGAGTTTTCTCGGCCCTTGAGCGATATCATACACTCGATTCGAGGAGAAAGAGAAACCGTCTGTGGGTGCATGATGGATCCGGTGCGGTACCCCGGGACCAGAAGGTCGCAGATGATGGCGTTGAGCTTGGCAGGGGAGCACTACCGACCGGCTATTTGTGAAGCGGCAGATATCCGGAGGATACCGACGTAGTCGTGAGATTTGATGAGGGGCCAGTCCGGATAGCCGGAACCCAGGGGCCAGTCCTGATAACCGGAGACCGAGATATTGAGATTTTGAGGTATTGAGATTTTATGATATGGGTCAGTCCGGATAGCCGGAGCCCGAGATATTGGATATTTGAATATATGTTTTGTGTCGATACTTGACACGGATTTTATGCCGATTTCATTGATGATAACTCGATTTAAATATACAGAAATCTCACTATATAAAGAAAACAGTTTTCTCATTCATGATGTATTCTGTTTTCTTTTCGATGCATTCATACATCATATATATGTTATGTTGCTATCTGAGGCATAGACACGGGCACATGGTATTACACTTATGTGTAGATGGTTCAAGATATTATTTGGAGGATATTATTATCGTATGACCTAGGACTGAGTCATATATGCGATTTCTGCTCGGTAATGTTTTCTACTCACGAGTTGGAAACTCACCCCCGTTGTGCCACAGTTTCTTGCAGATTTTGCCGTATAGGTTTCGTTGCGGTTTTGCTGGCACACTGCTTCCTTCCGGGTGATTGCTTTGGTAGGTGGGTTCACTCGTATCATGACCACCACTGTACTTTATTATTTCAGTTGTATCTAGTAACTCCATCAACCAGACTTGTATTAATTTATAGACTTAGAAAACCAGTGTATATTATTTCGACCTTAGAGTCGCGCTTGTATTATTATAGTTTTCTTGATGATATTGGTTTCCTTTTGAGTTTTGATACTCGCCTTTCTGCATTGTATATTATATTGCTTGCGTGGTTGTGAATGCCAATTGGCGAAGAGCTAGCTCCTGCGTGGAGATGTCTTTATATATATTTCATGTGGTGTACCCTTTTGGGGCCAGTATTTACAAAGAAAACTCTACCGAAATTTTTAGAAAAAACTTGAGGTTTTAAAAATGCATATTTCGGCTTGTGTTATTAAAACCACTTGCTTTAAAATAAGTTTTCTTCACTTCTTCCTTAAAATGGTTTAGATTTCTGGGATTTTTTACTTACTTAAATTAGATGGAGTCCTATAGAGTTCATATGATTCAAGTGCCAGTCACGTGCCATTTCGGGCCGTGACAGTTGGACTCCTCTCGTATACACTGATTCATTCTGTACCAAGTTACAAACAATTAGGTTAGTATAACAGACATATACTTATACAAATTACCTATTCTTTTTTCTTTACTTGTCCTATTCCTCTCTCTCTTTTGGGACTTACCGAACGCTAGTTCGCTAACGACATTCCTGTTTTATTCTTTCTTTGGAATATTCGTCAGGAAGACCGGACTTTCAGGAGATCGAGCCCAGCCAGGAGCATAGTCACAAATTCGTGATTCGGCAATAATTCGGCGAGGTCGAAAATTCGGATTCGGAGAACTATTCGGAAAAAATCGGCAGGTATTCGGGAAAAATTCGGTAAGTGTTTGGGAAATGTTCGGGAAGGATTTCGAGCAAAAAATTAATATAAAATTAATATATGAGACGCTAGATTTTGATTTCGTGAATTATTTGCTGTTTTTTTGAATAATTCGTTTTTTTTTTGAATAATTCGGCAATAATTCGACGCATTCGGTGATGGCGAATAATTCGCAGATTTAATCGGCAGTCACATAATTCGCGAATTATTCGTGAATTCACCGAATAATTCGCGAATTATGTGACTATGGCCAGGAGGACTTGGACCAGTTCACCGAGCAGCACGACTTCTAGTTTCTTGTACTTACTTACTTTTCAGTTCATATGCCACTGTTTAGGTATTGCTTTTATCATTGTATTTTTTCTTTTCAAAGCAGTTGTAATGTACAGTTGAATGTCAATAAAATGTGTTGTTCATATTACATCTCTTGTTATTCTTGTGCATTTTATTATATTGCTTAATTTATGCTTAATATATTTATTTCTTAGTAAATACATCGCGTGCCTGCCACGTCACCGTCTCTGTACACTGGGAAGCGGGGTGTGACAGTTTTGAATACCCAATTTTTTTTCCATATTATATGTGTTTGTGACAAAGAAATGATCAACAAGATATAGTTTTGTAAGGTCATTTAATGACTACCATATTCTTGCATTCTGGAGCTTTCTACACAAAGCGTAAGTTCAAGTTTTCAAGACACTTACGCCAATATACAGTATTGTTAGATGTTTATTTTGTAGGAGTCATAGTCATTATAGTTTGCATCGAAATTTGAACTTTGTAGATGAATTGTTGGAGCAAATGCACAAAATAAGGGAAAAGTCCAAACTTCTCGTGATGGGTTTTAGTCACACATTGCCCACACCAAAGAATGAAAAAGTGTTTATATAACATTTCTATTCTTCATATCTTTGAGTCCAATGAAGAAGAATATGGTGAAACCACACACAAGTCGCTGAATGCCACTCCTATTCCCTTGTGCACAGAGTCCCATGTTATTCATTTTGCAACAAATTACTTTAATACATATTTTTGTAAAAATATTTAAACCATATTTTTGAAAAGTTTTTTATTTTCACGAATGGTTTTGCGAACGGGTGCGACCGTTCATAAACAGTTATGACTGTTTATGTTGCGACGATTATGATTATGGAAGTTGGCCGTGAACGGTTAGAGGAGTTCCAACCGTTTGGGAGGCTATATAAAGCCTTCCTTGAAGGCAGAAATCTAATAACCAGAAAATCAAGAGCGTACACGATATACTTTCTTCTTCTTTTTCACTGCATTCACATCATCTGAGCATCTGACTTCAAAACAGAAAAGTGTATTAACGATGCTTCAACAGCTTGTGCAAGCCGGAGTATCAGAAGGGTTGGAGGAGTTGTATTTTGGGATTGAATCACTGCTATAAACCTGCTAAGAGGGAGATGATATTTTTTATAGATCAGTGCATTCAACTGCATGCCTCTTTCCCATAAAATTCAATTATCATACTTGTGAATTCAACTTTTTCAGATACAAAACGTATTAAATAGCAAATTTTTCAACACTCCAGAATCTGTCAAGCAAGCAACGCCCGTATTTTCGAGCTCGGATCCTCTTCGGTGCTATTAAAGCACAATAGAGTCCGGTGAAAAATATTGCTCGGTCTGATTTCATCCAAAGGGATGAGAACCGATTAACAAAAAAACAGAGCGGGTCATGTGGGTAACTTACCATGCGAGAGCAACTTTTCCGTGTGGCCCCACAAAACTTTTGTTAGATGTATAGATATTCACTGGACCATCCGCTATTTCCTTCCTCAATGGAAAATGCGAGAGAATTGAACTCCTCTCTCTCTCTCTCTCTCTCTCTCTCTCTCTAATGTGCCACATTAAGGTTCTCATTTTTCTAAAATTAAAACCAATACGAAAATTGATTCAGTAATAAGCCACAATATGAAATTCAGTAGTGAATAGCATACTAGTGCCGGATTAATATTTAGACTGTTTCATTAAGATTGAATTTGGTTTTGATTTTATTTTCCCTTTCTTCGGTTATTTTATCTAACCATGGTTATATTACCATGATGTCGTTGATTTTAGATGCACTGATTTATTTTGTCATGGCGACTTCTAATTTTTTATTTATTTATTCATTTATTTGACTTGTTTCAGAACTACTACTTAAGCGGTGATTGTTACTCTTAAATCTTCTATTTAAATAACTGAAGAGGAAAAAAACTCTATCGAGTCTAGCTAGTTGCCTAAAACAAAATGAGAGGCCGGACCAAAAATCTAGCTAGGAGTTTTGTATTGGAGAGTCCAAATCCTCAAATCTTTAGTTTTCTTTTAATTCACTTGTTCCTCTGATTTAGGCAGAATGTCGTCATCTATTGCCATTAAGAAGTTGAAGAGAGCCGTGGAGAGATTGTGGGATTTATGAGGGAAATTAAAATATTGATGATGGCATCATTATCTTTGGGGTAACATCTGAAAGAAAGAATTATGGGGTATGACGTAAAATAGCAAAAATTGGGGAAGTATGGCGTAATTAACTATAAATTGGAGGGAAAACAGTAAATAACCCTCTTTTTTTTTTTCATTTGGTCAAAAAAAAAAGGCTAAGGAGGTAGAGAGAAAAGGCAACAGGTAATTTGTTTACGTTCGTTACATTGCATGCCTGTTAGAATTTTGATAGATTTGGGCGTAAGAATTATGAACCATGCAATTTAAGTGTGGTTTTAAAATTTTCGAACACAATCATCAAAATGCATTAAATTCCAGTTAACTAAAGACATAATCACACTTCTGTTTGAGAATCAGAGGATGTGCATGCTTATTCATACAGACAACACATTACATATATCAAACCATTTTTATAAAATCACTATAAAATGATACTAAATTCCACATCCAGAGCAACAATGAGTTCATAATCCAACACTAAATCAATCGCTGCTTCCTCTGCTTCACCTTGGCCAGCAATCCGTTCTTCATGTGAAGTATTATCGAAAGCTTCGGCTCAACCGCATGCTTCTCCTCCACCTCCACATCAAAGTTGCGCAACAAGGCAACAACCGCGGTTTTCATCTGAACAAATGCTATGTCTTTGCCTAGACAAGTCCTGGGCCCCGCATTAAACGATAAGAACTTAAACGACGGTTCGTGCTTAAGTTTCCCTTTCTCTGTGATCCATCTTTCAGGCTTAAACTCGCCGCAGTCCTTTCCCCAGATGCCTTCCATTCTTGCCATCGAATACGTGAAGCACAATATTTTCCCTTTCGGTACAGCCTTTTTGCCGCTCGGGAGCAACTCGGGCGTTAGTGCCCCTTTGTGCTCAAAGGGGACCGAAGGGTACAGCCTCAGAGTTTCGCATAAGGCTGCATGCAGGTAGACTAGCTTTGTAAAATCGATATTTGCGCTCTTCTCCTGCAGTTGCTCATCCAACTCTTCAAGGATCTTTGATTTAACATCCGGGTTTTCGGACAAGAGCCAAAAGAACCAAGAGAGCGCCACACCGGTAGTGTCTCTCCCTGCAAGCATGAAATTTACCGCTGTGTCCCGTAGAATTTTCTCGTCGATCAAATCATCGACCTCCATGTAGGACGTCAACAAGTCGTCTCCGTAAAGTTTCCCTTCTTTTTTCTTTGCAATGTATTGATCTATAAAATCATCGATAACTCCCCTCGCCGCTATCAATTTCTTCTCCTTCCCAATCTTTAGCCGCCTCATCAACTTCCACCAAGACGGAGGCACGGTGTGCCTAAAGAACAAAGCCTCCATCGCATCATCCATCGCCCTCGCAAATGGTATCACCGGAAATCCTTCAGACAAACAACCGGGGTCGACCCCAAACACCAAATTACAAGTCATATCGAAAGTCATCCTCAAGAACACATCTTGCAAATCGAACACGACCCCTTTCTCCCCAAGCTTCCTCAAAAGAGGAACAAGTGCATTCTCCACCTTGTCGAGGCTGCATTTCGCGACAAACCCCCGAAACTTCGGGCTACTAATCACACCATGAGCCTTCTTCCTCTGCACCTTCCAAGACACGTCGTCGGCGTTGAAGATCCCGTCGCCGAGGATATCGAAAATCTCGAGAAACTCTTCCCCTTTCGGGTAATTCGACTGGTTCATGTTGAAGATGTGGTTGATGTTAGCAGGGTCACAGGTGACTAAAATGTCCATGTTGAGGAGCCAAGGGCCATGGAACTTGAAAGTGCACCCTGTTTCTTTCAAAATGTTTGTGCCCCATTCATGCACATGATTGAGATTTGCAAGAAGGCCAGGGAGCATTCCAACTACTGGGAAATTTATTGGGAGAAATGTTTTCTGTGTTGTTTTGTAGAGTAACAACACAAAGAAGAAGCAAGCAATTGACAAGAGAATTTCAGGGTATGAAAAGGATAAGCTTAGAAAGCTAATGATGGAGCTAATAGTATCCATTTGTTTTTTGTTACGAGCTTCTCTGTTTCATTGCAGGCCTATATATAAACAATTTTCTTTTCTTTTTTTTTTAATTTTAATTTTTAATTTCTTTCTTCTTCTTTTTCTTAAAATATCAAGAAAGATGATGTGTTGAGTGCAAGTAGCGAATGAAAACAACAAGTCATGGATGTCTTTTTACTGTTAATAGGGAGAAAATTGAGATATTTGGATGTTTCCATTGTAGTTCTTGGCTTTTTGCAGGACATGAAAATCACATAGATGTCTTTGGCTTTTGCCAAAAAGACAAGAAGTAAAATTGGAGCTTAGCTGGTCTCTGTGAAAAATACATTGTTTTCTTCCTCCTCATTTCCAAGATTTCATTCAAGGAGGTGATACGAGATTGTCGTTTTTTTGTTTGTCCAAGAAAACATTTTAGGCATTATAAATCTAAAAAGATGGTTTTTTAATAGGAAATTAGGCCGGCGCACAAGAAAAGATTAATAGCTCAGAACACCCCTACAGTTTATCTTACATAACACAATGACTTAACGGAATGATCCAATTTGTTCATCGAACTAAAGGCTAAAAACGTTCAAACTCTACTCTAAACTACAAGACGGTTCAGAGTTAAATTAGAAACAATCATATTGAGTTGTTTAGAATGGAATGTTGAAATGGGTCATGTGCGGGGTTGAATTTGAGTTAAATTTTGAATTGTTTATGATCAAAATTCTACTGGAAACATCACCACCAACAAGTTTCAGAGGTAAATTCAGAAAATTGATGAATTGAAGTAATGTAGAGTCAAATCCTACTCTAAACAGCAAAAAAAAAGAACAACTAAAAAACAGCTATTTACTAAAGTTTTGGTCACAAAAATCGAAACATACATTACATTTTTTTAATTAACGATCAAGTTAGCGCTTTATTATTAATTAATTTAATGAGGGTTAAAGAGCTTGCAAGTATTCTCATTAGAGTGGCACCGAATTTTAACCGTAGCTTCAATTGCAATAAAAATAACTCAACTTGCTGCAGTTGATTAATAACTATAGTAAACCAAATATACAGTGATTATCCAAATTTTTTATAAAAAAATAATAATAAAAAAAGAAAAGGAAACGGCTACTGTCATTTTCCATGGCTGGAAGATTTAGGCATCCTAATTCAATCTAATTAATTTAAGGGTAAAATATTTGCACTATCATTATAAATTAAGAAACTGATGCTTTCCCAAGGTCATAAACAACACAACTTGATTAAGACATTCCCTTTAATTAAATCCAAAATCATTGCCCTTAGTTATAATGTTTGAAAATGTAATGCCAACAAGTCAATTAGCCGCTATTTGCTTACATTAGCTTGAAATCAAAAGCTTTCGCGTCTACATTTTTGCAAAAGCGGTGAAAGTTACTGCTCAAATTAATAATATTTTTTTGTGGGGGCAATCTGTTGACTATTTCAATTATATAAAAGATTGATGCACAAGGTCATTTTTATATAATAATAAAAAAATTATTGAGGTCACTTTCTTTAGTTTCTGCGTCCAAGACATCTTTTTAATTAACTTCTTGCCATCATTTTTTCTTAGCTTAATAGGCGCTTAATAGCGATGTCTTAATCGGCTGTTTGCCTAATAATTAAGTCTTTCAACATTTTATGGTGGGATATAAGACAAGACTTACAGAAAAAAGAAAAATTATAAAAAAGGTGATCCGTCCATTTTGAATCCGACGAACCAGATTAACATGTCACAATGACATGATGTAGAGTTGGATAACCGGGACGTAAAGCATGACAAAACAAATCAAATTAAAAATTTCATATTGATTTCATAAACTTTCACATACGGTGTCATAATCAACTCAAATTTGGTTTATTAGATTCGTATTAAAATTCTCTTTAAAATGAATGCAAATTTGACATATTTTGTATTGTTATTTGACAAGTGGAAATTTTTTCTTTCCAATTGGTATTTTTATGTTTTCCGGTGGAACTTTAAAATTTAAGAATGAGAATGCATACACATAAGAGAAAGAAGAGTGCATTAAATGTCTTTTTTGTGCTTGTTGAAAGTGACATGTGTTGCGTTCCGATTGGTCCAATTGATTGTAAAACAAATCTCTAATTTAAAATTTTCATAAATTTCACATATACGGTGTTAGAATTAACTCAAACTTGGTTCATTAAATTCGTATTAAAATTCTTAGCACTAATTTGACATATTTTTGATCCAGTCCATATAAAAGAGTCTCATTTAGAAAGTCTCATTTGATAAGTTTCACTTAGTAAACAAAAAATTCCACTTAGAATAACAAATAGTACCATCTCGAGAAATTCTCGGTGAAAAATTGAATTTTTTATTATTTAGACTATTTTATCACCATATATCAAATCGGTACAATTAGATTTAAAAAGAAAAATACATATTTATAACTCAAAGTTCAACATTGATTAGTTAGATAATATGTAAAACAGGCTGCTGCGCACTAGTTAAGGTTGAACTTTGAGTCCTATATACGTATTTTTTTTCAAAAATCCAACCGTACCGATTTGATGTATAGTGATAAAATAGCTTGAATAAAAATTTCAATTTTTTTTAAGTTCATCTGGGGATTGATCATATGCTTTTAAGATTTTTTTTTTCTTTATGCATTAATTTTATGAGTTTATGATCAAGGGGAAATGAACTTCAAATTATTTGATTTTTTTGTGTAAGCTATCTTAATATCATAGATCGCATCCGTACGGTTGTAATTTCGTTTTTATTCGTAAATTTTTTGATATAATTATTTGAATTTAATAATTATAACGGCTAAATTCGCAAGATCTGATTACAAAAATTCAATTTCAACTTTACATATATGTTTTACAATACATAAATAGGCCATATACCAAAAATTACCTAATTTGAAGGCCATTTATTTTTTTTATCATAAACTCATAAAATTGTCCAACCTTAACTACGTCGTAGCAGCCTTAATAGTTTCAACCTTAACTACTGCGTAGCAGCCTTAATAGTTTTATACATTATCTAACCAATCAAGATTGAACCTTAATAGTTTTATAAGTTATATAACCAACCTTTAACAAGTGTGTATCAGCCTTAATAGTTTTATATGTTATCTAACCAATCAAGGTTGCATCTTAATAGTTTTATATGTTATCTAACCGTGCCGATCAAGGTTGAACTTTGAGTCATAAATATGTATTTTTCTTTTTAAATCCAATCGTACCGATTTCATATATGGTGATAAAATAACCTAAATAAAAAAAATTCAATTTTTTGAAATTCATCTAGACCTCGAACACAAGCTTTTAAGACATTTTTCTTTAGCAAGCTTAATAGTTTTATATGTTATTTAACCAGATTGAACCTTAATAGTTTTATATGTTTTCTAAACTAATACGGGTAGTCTTAATAGTTTTATATGCTATCTAACCAATCAAGATTGAACCTTAATAGTTTTATATGTTATCTAACCAATCAAAATTGAATTTTGAGTAATATATATATATATATATATATATATATTTATTTTTAAATCCAATCGTAACGATTTGATATATGGTGATAAATTAGTCTAAATAAAAAAATTCATCTGGGTCTCGATCATAAGCTTTTAAGACCATTTTTCTTTATGCGTTAATTTTGTGAGTTTATGCTCAATGAACAAATGACTTTCAAATCAGGTAATTTTTCGTATGTAGCCTATTTAGGTATTGTAAAACATATATGTAAAGTTGAAATTGAATTTTTGCAATCAGATCCTGCTAATTTAGCCGTTATAATTATTAAATTCAAATAATTATATCTAAAAATTTATGAATAAAAACGAAATTACATCTGTATGGATGCGACCTACGATGTTAAGATAGGCTACACAAAAAATCAAATAATTTGAAGGCATTTTTCCTTTGATTATAAACTCACAAAATTAATGCACAAAAAAAAAAAATCTTAAAAGCATATGATCGAGATCCGGATGAACTTCAAAAAAATTGAATTTTTTTATTTAGGCTATTTTATGACCATATATCAAATTGGTACGGTTGTGTTTTTAAAAAAAATACCTATATAGAGCTCAAAGTTCAACTTTAACTAGTGAACAGTAGCCTTAATAGTTTTACATGTCATCTAACCAATAAATGTTAAACTTTAAGTCATAAATATATATTTTTCTTTTTAAATCCAACCGTACCGATTTAATATACGGTGATAAAACAGTATAAATAAAAAAAATAAATTTTTTTGAAATTCATCTGGGCCTTGATCATAAGGTTTTAAGATTAATTTTTCATTACACACAAATTTTGTGAGTGTAGGATCAAGGAACAAATGGCCTATAAATTAGTTAATTTTTTGTATGCAGCCTATTTATATATTTAAAATATATCCGTAAATTTGAAATTGAATTTTTGCAACGGGATCTTGAGAATTTAAACGTTATAATTATTAAATTCAAATAACAATATCAAAAAAATTTACGAACAAAAACGAAATTACCAACGTACGGATGCGATCTCCGATATTAAGATATTAAGATAGCTTACACAAAAAATCAAATAATTTGAAGGCCTTGTTCCTTATCATAAACTCAAAAAATTAATGCACGAAGAAAAAATAATCTTAAAAGTTTTGTATTTTTTTTAGTTAAGCTATTTTATCACCGTATATCAAATCTGTACGATTGAATTTTTTTTATAAAAAATACTTATATAGGACTTAAAGTTCAACCTTAACTTAACAAGCGTGTAGCAGGCTTAATAGTTTTACATGTTATCCAACCAATCAAGGTCGCATTTTGAGTTATAAATTTGTATTTTTCTTTTTAAATCCAACCGTACCGATTTGATATATGCTGATAAAATAGCCTAAATAAAAAAATTCAATTTGTTTGAAATCCAGTTGGATCTCGATCATAAACTTTTAAGATTATTTTTTCTTTGTGTATTAATTTTGTGAGTTTATGATCAAGCAACAAATGACTTTCAAATCATGTAATTTTTGATACCTAGGCTATATATGTATTGTAAAACAAACCCGTTTGGTTGAAATTGAATTTTTGCAATCAAATCTTGAGAATTTAACCGTTATAATTATTAAATTAAAAAAATTATATCAAAAATTTTACGGACAAAAACGAAATTACAACCATACGGATGCGATTTACGATGTTAAGATTGCTTACACAAAAAAAATCAAATAATTTGAAGGAATAATTTGAAAGCCATTTAACTCTTGATCATAAATCACAAAATTAATGCACAAAAAAAAATAATCTTAAAAGCATATGATCGAGGCTCAATGAACTTCAAAAAATTGAATTTTTTTATTTAGGCTATTATATCACCATATATCAAATCGGTACGATTGGATTTTAAAAAAAAAAATACCTATATAGGACTCAAAGTTGTAAATCCCCAATTCCATATATATGTTTTCCATATTTTTCCCAGAATTTTTCCAGTATTTTTGCACTTTTTAAATATTTTTTATATTTTAATTATTATTTTTCTTAAACTAAATCAAATCCTAAACCTACCTAACCCGACCCAACACCTACCCGACTCAACCCGCTCCCCCACTCCCACATCCCCTTCTTCTTCTCCTTCTTTTTTCCCGCCACAAACCCAATGGCCCCCTTCTTCTCGTGCTCGTCCACGTCCCAGCCCTCGTCGACGCCGCCCCCACTCGCCAACTGCCCGCGATCCCCTCCACCGAATTCTCTTCCTCCAACGGCTCCCCTCCTCTCCCATCCTCGCCACGAGACCCGTTCACCCACACCACGAGACCCGCTCCTCCACGACCTCGCCCTCATCCATGTCTCAACCGCCTCCGAGATTTTGCGATCTCCCCCCCGATCTCCTCAACGTCGGTCTCACTCAACCGAGCCCCCTCTCCCTTCTTTTCCCATCTTACTCCATCTCCCTCATAAAATTCTCTTTCTTCCCCTCCAAGCCTTCTCCTTCGCCACTATCGCCTCCCTCTCCTTCCCGACCTTCCCGCCTCCACTACGTCCCAACGCCGCCTTCACCGACCACCAAGATTCTTGCCGACGAATTCGAGGCCATCGCACCCATCACGAAGCAGCCCCAACACCACTCACCGCGACCAGCCCATCGCCACCGGAGCTTCCTCTTCCGTCGATCTCTCCTCCAATCCCTCCGTCGATCTCTCCTCCACCTCACCGACGAGCCCTCTCCTCCACAACCCACAACATCGCTGTCACCTTCTCCCAACCTACCGGCTCCCCACCGCCACCCAAACGCGACCACTTCTGCAACCACCACTTCATTACCGCAGCCCCTCACCACGACCATCTCGTCGCCACCATCCCCCGAGCCGGCCCCCTCGCTACCTCCGATCGAACCCAACACACCATGAGCCTCGCCTACACCGTGTCACCACCAAACCTTTGTACCCACCGCCACTTGAACCAACGCCGCCGTTTCGTCACTGATCATGCCACCAACACCGCCGCCGGCCATCACCTCCGTCTCTGCCGCATCTTGTGTTCACCATTGTGCCGATTCCAAGCCCAGTGAAGTTTGAGCCGAGACCAAACCCTCGCAGTTGCCGCATTGTCACTGTTCCGAGTCATCGCTGTCGTGCCGTAGCCGTGTCACCGTCGCTATCGTCGTTTTTAGGAAAGAGAAAATCCAACTCTTGCTAATCATGCTATTATATATATATATATATATATATATATATATAAGTTAATTAATAATGTTAGATAAGTGCATATATGTGTGTGTATCTGTATCGCGTTAAGTGATGATCGAATACTTGTGCATTGAGCAATCGTGATTGGTTGTATTGAATCAAATCCAACTCGGTCCAATAATCATATGGATGTCATATTACAAGTTACATTAAGTAATTGTTGTCGATCGACACTCGTGTATACATACTAGGTGTTTGATGCGAAACCTTAAACCAAAACCCATTTTAAAATGGCGAAGTTTGTGACTAATGAATCACTTTATGGATAATGAATGTCGTGTAGGGATTTGAGTCTAAAATACTTAGGTTATACCCATGAAAAGTCGCCCCCTAAAGCGACACTAAATCTGGAATGAACCGCACATGTCACGTCGAAAAATATATATTAAATTAAATACAGATTGTAATGTAATGTTCTATGGCTTATATCGAATTCAACTCGATAAGCTAGAAACCTCTATAATTTACCCTTCAATACTGATAGGCCACTGTAACGAGAATTGACTGGGAATGCGGCTTTGGACTGCAGTCCGGGGCAGCATTCCACGAGGATACCTGAATTCAAGCACCTGCATATCCCTACGTAAAACTGAAAATGCATGTAGTCCCATATATTCGCATATATAATTTAGTTAACTAACATATGAATCTTTTCTCGTTCAGTTTCATAGTCGTTTGATATTTTATTTGTATTTTAGTTTGTCGACGCGTTCTGCAGTTTCTGCAGTGACATTTCTTTTACCTTCACACTAAACAGGACATATCTTCTAGTAAAGAAAGGCTATTATAGATCCGCTTGATGCGTTGGAAACCTAACAGATAAAACTAAGTTTTATTCAACTGAGGAAAAATCTGAATTTAAACACAATCCCTAGTAAACTGCTCGCAAAGTTAGACTTTCAGTTCTGAAACTGGAATTCCAGCAATTGATCGCTAATTTCAAACGATGATAAATGGTTAACCTGAATTCCTATTGACATGAAACCAATTTTATGGATTATATAATCAAGTATACATTGTACGCCTTTTATATTGTTTTGGTCGGTTCTATACGTGTGATTTATGGTGAATTTTTCAAGTCATATGGCGTTGGCTGTCATAATTTAGTGAATATTTGTTCAGTGCATTTCTACCTAAATTTTTGTGTTTGGTTTATACCTTCTGCATAGTGATCGTTTATATTGAGACCTAGCAACTATTTTGCATTTTCGATATATAAGTGTTAGTGATTGGGTTGTGGCAAGTACGAAAATGAACAAGTGATTGAAAATGATATTTACAAGTGGAAACGTGATTGAAAATGAAAGCGATACGTATTTTCTCACAACTTATCCAAATACCTGAATACATACTATAACCTGCGGAATGGGGAAATCAAGGTGGAATTGAACTCGTATTTAGCGAGGTACAGTGATTTAGAGGATGAGCATTCGATATTAGTGTTACACACACACACACACAGATATACATTAGGTCGTGAGCCTAACGGCACGGCTGCAGGGTTATGTTCCGAGCAACAGTGGACCGTAGTTTCGGGCATGCACGAGACTCTTGTTAAACGCGAGCATCCTTTCCACCAACTGATTTCATTGACTTGGTGACTGATAAGTAGTGACATACGCATTGCTTGGTTTACTGACATGATACTTATATCGCACTGTTCTTTTTCAAATGATATTCATTATTCTCATGTTTCTGTATTCTGTCGCCCCTTTCATATTTGATAACATTGTACGCATATTATATATTTATCGCTATATGTGTCGCCCTGACGACATGAGTGTGTATGCTCAAAGGACGAAGTATACCCAGTCAAGGAGCAGGACCTGCCATTCGAGATCGCGGAGGTCTAGACCGCTACATCAGCGCCATTCCTTTTACTATAAGCCCATTGTTATTTCATTGGTTAGTTATTTCCTTATGCAAATAAATGTATCCCGAACTCTTTTATTGTAATGTAATAAAGTTGTGAATTGTGATTTTCTTTACTCTAGTACTGTTTACTGACTACCATATAATGCTAGAAGCCGAAGTATAACTACGACGGGATTATTCCCTGACTGTAGGAGCATGGCTGGCCTAGTTACCCCTCGCATCCCGTATTTTGGGAAGCGGGGCGTGACATGGTTTTGTTGGTATCAGAGCCAGGTTTGGATGAAATTACAGTTCCGTCGAGAGATCCCTAGTTTGAGTTACACCCTTGACATGTGATTTATTACTTTTCTTTTCACTTTCTAATCCTCGTTGAATCATCATGAAATCTTTGATTGAATCTGATTTCTTTCTCGATCATCTTTTAGAAATATGGATTTCTCGGGCAACTCCTCAGGTGCTGGTTCCCACGATTATACCAAGAAGATCCTCAGCACACTGACGACCCTAGCCCAGGCTCAAGAGAGGAAGACTGATCTCCTGACCGAGGGATTGAAGGCGGTATAGGAGACCGCAATTACCACTCTGGAGAGATCTACGGCTGTTTCCTCCCCCCCGAAGGCGCCCTTGTACTGACTACACAGGTTAGGGTTGGTACTGTTTCAGACTTTAGGAGGCTTCATCCAGCGGTTTTCATGGGATCAGTAAATCCACTCGAGGCCGAGTAATGGCTCGTCAACGTGGAGAACCTTTTAACAGCCGCTCGAGTTCTTGACGATGACAGAGTAAACGTGGTGAAGATTCAGCTGGAGGACGAGGCCCACACATGGTGGTCCGTAGAGGAAAGCCGGCTAGAGAAACCTATCGGATGAGACATGTTCTCCGCGTGTTTTCTAGATCACTATTTCTTGGCCACTGCCAAGGCTGAAATGGAGGAGAAATTTATCGTATTGAAGCAAAATGGACGCTCAGTGGATGTCTATACCGCAGAGTTTAACCGGCTGAGTCGCTTCGCACTGTACATAGTAGCCACTGAAGTCTCCAAGGCAAGACGGTTTCAGCAGGGGCTCGATATTGAACAACAGTAGCTTATCGCGTCTCTCGACCTACAGACTTTCGCTCAGGTGTTTAATGCTGCCCGGGTACAAGAATGATTGGCGGAGAAGGCAAAGGGACAACGATCGGTGGACAGGAGACCCCATGTAGTTCCAGCACGGGCCACCATTTCCTCCTGTGGAGCGATCCCAATTCACAGGCCGGGTGTTACGCAGATGAAGCGTACTTTCTCACCTCAGTAGCCGCAGCGGAGGGCCCTGTTTTGTGACTATTGCCAGAGGCCAGGGCATATACAGAGAGATTGTCACAGAGCCAAGGGACAGTGTCTACTTTGCGGATCCAGCGAGCATAGGGTCAGTGGATGCCCCCAGAGATCTGAGCTACAGGGAGGGTTCAAGCAACGTCAACTGTTGTACGGCACTTCAGCTATGAGGGGTCCACCTCTGGTATCCCAGCAACGGTTATTCGATCAAAGGCATACTGGTACGGGTCGGAATCAGGGGCGGGCTTTCACCCTGTCCGCTGAGCAGGCAGAGACTTCTGGAGAAGTAGTTACAGATACCCTCCTTGTTTATTCTGTATCAGCTAGAATTCTTCTTGATTCAGGTGCTTCATATTACTTTATTTCTATGCGGTTTGTTGACACACACTTTATACTTCACGAGCCGTTGACCAAGGCTTGGGAGATACATACGGGTAACGGGATTATTGTGTCTAGCCAAGAATGTAGGTTATGCCCTGTGGTGGTTTTTGGCAGGGAATTTTATCTAAACTTCCTTTTGATTGGAACTGGTAGTTACGGCGCCATTATGGGAATGGATTGGTCGGGCACGTTTCATGCTGTTATTAACTGCCGGGCTAGGAGTGTGACTTTTCGCATTCCTAATCACCCAGAGTTCGTGTTCGTGGGTGGCAGCGAGTCTTTGGAACCAGCTAAGTTCCGAGCAAAACCAAAGACCTTGATAGCGATGGAGATAGATGAGGAGCCAGCACCGGAGGTGGTTCGTGAGTTCCTTGATGTGTTCCCTGAAGATCTACCTGGTTTTCCCCCGCTTCGCGTATTGGGCTTCTCGATCGACCTGATTCCAGGAACGGCACCAGTTTCCAAAGCATCTTTGTCATGCCCCGCTTCCCAGAGTGCGCTACGATCGACACGTGACAGAGCCAACCATGCTACCTGTGGCTAGAAAACATCCCTTTACAGTCATATTACGGCTGTCTATAAGGTATCAAGAACAGTAACAAAAAAATAATCTATGTAGTACATGTCCATCTGCCAGAATAAACGAGTCAAGAAATAATATGCGGAAGCAATAAATCCAATAAACAATAACATCTGGAAAGTACGTTCCAAATACGGGCTCACATCAGGAAATGAAAATGCTGAAAGAAAACTAAACTAAACAAAAATAAACACCAATATGCTCCTCACTGTTCGGCCTGTCGACTGAAGTACTATTGGTCAGCCTGTGAAAGAGATAAAGGATCTGGGCCATGCAAAACCCAGACGTCAGTGCGTCATAATATCAAATATTAGAATATAACCATTAGGTAACAATATATGCAGGCACGAATTATAAACAGTAACATGAATGTAATAAGTAAACACGGATATAGAACAGTGAAGTGTATCAGTGTATGTGACGTGCAGTGATCACTCTAAACTGTGCTACTGGGTTATTTATTCTAAAGTCTGTTTGAAATCAATTAGTGTACTCCTCCATGTAACTCAAAAGAATATGCCCCGTTATCCCCCGGGACCACGGATCAGGCAGTAAGAGTCATGAATGGCTGTCCCGTTATCCCCGGGGACCACGGATCAAGTAATACCCTTCTAAGCCGCACTTCAGTTACACTTTTGGTTTCCCCATACCCCCAAGGTTATGTGTTCAAGTCAGGTATTGATAATCTGGAGCTAATGCCAACAGATGATCAAGCAGGTACATGTTTTGTCTAAATAGATAATAGGATACGTCCGTCAGGACGACAAGTCAGGATTGTTGGCATTAGGAACAGGATCAGGTATCAAGCCAAGCAGTGGTATATCAAGTCATGTCAGGTAGTGTACATGTATCAAATGGATGCCCAACAGTAAAATGTAGCAAGTATCGAATTACGGTAAAAGTACGGATGCACAGTAAAACATAGATACACAAATAGTAATCAGTGATAACATAATATTAGTCTATGAGTCGTATATTGCATACTAGCAAGTATGGTATATGAATCTAGCAGTAACATGAAGCAATCAGGTTCCGGCATGCAATTAAATATCTAATATACAGTACAGATATGAAAGAGTATCGTAAAACAGTAAAACGGTAACATGGGATGCATAACTAAATAATATGTAGTACTATTATTCGCATGAATGTAAAACATAGCAGTATAGCATGTAGCAAGATAAACTTGCATGCGACTAGATATGTAATAAATGATACGGATACGAACGGTTATCCGAAAACAGTAAAACGGTAACATGGATGTACAATACAATGAACATTTAATATTATTATTAATATGGATGCAAATATAATAATATAGCATGTAGCAAGATAAACTTGCCTGATCGGATCTCATGATGGGATGTGTACGCTGTATCCGACGTCGGGTAAACGTCGCACTGTACACACGCGCACACGGGACGGGACCAGGCAAAGCAAGAAGGTGACCACGCTGGCTGGGATGTCTACTGAGTTGGCCGGATCGTCGGCGATGGGCACGGCTCCGGCGATGAGCGGAAACAAGAAACCAAGAAAAGAGAAAAGTAGAAGAAGAAGAAGAAGAAGAAGAAGAAGAAGAACAGAGAAGAGAGGGGATTGGTTTAGTGCTACAGAGAGGAAGGCGAGGGACGGCGTCGATGATGGGCCGTTGACAGTGAGGAGGCAGGCGAGGGTTTTCCGGAAACGAGGCAGTGGGTGCTAGGTTCCGGGTGCAGGGAAAAGAGGAGATCAGGGTGTGGGGTTCTGGTCTGGAGTTGGATCAGGGTCGGAGTAGGTGACAAGGGGCGATGACGGCAATGGGTCGAAGCTCCGGCGAGGTGTGCAGGTGAGGGTTCAGTGCAGGGTTCAGTAGGTTGGTCGGGCTTGCAATGAGGAAAGGAGAGTGGAGAGGAGGTGGTGGTGTCAAGTGGTGATGAGGGAGAGAAAAAGGATGGTGGCAAGGGTTGAGGCCGACGGGATCGGAGCTCCGACGACGGTGCAGCGATGAGGGCAGGGGCTTGGCGTTGGGTTCATGTTGTTGCAGCGAGTTTGGGGTTCATCGGAGGGTGAAGAGAAGTGGAGGAGGGAGAGGAGGCGAGGTCGAGGAATGATCGACAACGGTGAGGCAAGGTCGGCGACGAGGTCGGGTTCGGGTTTGATAGGCTGTGGCGGTCATGATGGGGACGCTGGTTCTTGTCGGTGTTGGTGAGAGCGGGAGAGGAGGAAGAGGAGATGAGAGGAGGAGATGGATGAGGGGAGGCCGACGAGGTAGAGGCGACGAGGCGAAGGGTGCGGGCGTGAGGCTCGGAGGCGGGAACGAAGAAGAAGATGATGGAGGAGAGTAGTGGGAAAATAGGGGTGATGGGATCCGTGGAGGGGTTTAATTACTATATAGTGGAGAGAGAGTGGAGAGAGAGAGAGAGCCGTGGATCTTTAGGTTAGGATATTAAAATCCTTAAAAATATTTAAAACGTAAGAAAAGATAACGAATATAATTTAACATTACAATATAATATTTGTAGAGAGGAACAAGTGAGAGAGTTAGGATTTGATTGGAATATATTTTGTTAAATAAAATATGAAACGTAATTAAAATATGAAACAATATATATATATATGTAAAACAGTAAATGTATAAAGAATTTAATATTAGTTAAATTCGAGATTTTGGCTAATACGAAATTACTCCAAACATCCTCGGGTTGGGTCTAAAATTATGGTTTGAAAATACTGATAATATATGTATAAACCAAAACCAAAATAGGATATCGGGATAACGAAAATGCATACGCCCAAGAACGGATGCACATAGCGTGCACATAGCAACCCAAACGGGTCTGTTTCACTAAACGGGACGGGAACACGATGTACGGATGCCACCACAGGGTTAGGGGTATCATACAGGCCATGCTAGATATTTTTAAAATATTTTATTTGAATTTATATGCCATATTAAAAAATGCAGATGTCAGATATAATGCAGTATGCAGTATAAACAGCATGAAAGTGCACGGATCCTTATAACTAGCCGGGATAAATCACAAACAGGAATCAAGACGGGTTTCCAGAAGCGGGTCGGGTCAGATGCCAACACGGATATCAATTGCACTATTCGCACCCAAAACACAATAAATCAAGAAATAGCCATAGATAAAAATTACCCAAAATAGAACCGGTATAAATGAACTAGGGTGTTACATTATACCAAACTACAAAAAAGAATTTCGTCCTCAAAATTTCCGGAACAAGAAAAGAAAAATAAGCATGAATCTACGAGAAGAGGTATGGAAACTTCTGTCGAATCTCATCTTCTCGTTCCCAAGTCGATTCTCCGTGCGAGCGATTCCCCCATGAAACAAGTACGAGAGGGATAATCTTGTTCTTGAGGACCTTTTCTCTTCGATCAACAATCGATATCGGTCATTCCTCATAGGTCAAATCCTCCCTTACAGTTAGCTCCGAATGATCTAGCATGTGCGTCTCATCTCGAACATACTTACAGAGTTGAGATACATGAAATACGTCATGAACATTCGCCAAAGATGGTGGTAAAGCCAATCGATAAGCCACTTCTCCAACCCGCTCAATAATATCGAAAGGCCCCACGAATCGAGAACTAAGCTTGCCTCGACTCCCAAAACGAATCACTCCTCTAGTCGGTGATATCTTCAAGAATACAAGATCACCAACAGCGAACTCTAGAGGTCTTCTCGATGTATCGGCCCAACTCTTCTGCCGATCCTGTGCTGCCTTCATGTAACTCCAGATAGTATTAACCTTCTCTACTGTTTGCACGACCAGATCCAGTCCCAAAAATCTTCTTCTCCAATATCGTCCCAACAGACTGGTGAGCGACACTTGCGACCATACAACGCTTCGAATGGAGCCATTTGAATAGTCGCCTGAAAACTGTTATTATACGAGAACTCTACCAAGTGCAAATGATCCTCTCACGAACCCTTGAAGTCTAACATACAAGCTCTCAACATGTCTTCAAGAGTTTGGATCGTTCTCTCCGACTGGCCATCTGTCTGGGGATGATAAGCAGTGCTAAATTTTAATCGAGTACCCAAACTTTCCTATAAGCTCCTCCAGAAGTGCGATAAGAATCGGGTATCACGATCGGAAACGATGCTCACAGGTACTCCATGCAATCTCACAACCTCCTGCATATACCGTTCTGCTAACGCTTCCGTCGACTGACCAACTCGAAATGGTATGAAATGAGCTGCCTTGGTCAATCGATCAACAATCACCCAAACCGCATTATTACCCTTTGGACTTCACGGTAAAGCTGTCACGAAATCCATGGTTATATGTTCCCACTTCCACCGAGAAATCGGAAGTGGTTGCAATAAACCAGCTACTCTTTGATGTTCAGCCTTAACTTGCTGACACACCAAGCACTTCGCTACAAAGCAGGCAATCTCCCTTTTCATGCCTTCCTACCAGAAATGTTGTCTTAGATCACGGTACATCTTCATGCCTCCTGAATGTACGAAATATGCGGAACTATGCGCCTCCTTCATAACTTCTTTACGAATGTCTCCCTTTGGCACACACAAATGGCTACCATATCGCAACGAACCATCTTCATGAATCAACAAGTCCGTTTGAAGTTCCGCCTCTACCTGTTCTCAAAACTTTTGCAATCTTGGGTCCTGTGACTGTGCTATTTTAATAGTATCGATTAATGACGACTGTACTTGCAGCTGCATCAACTGTCCCGAAAATTGCATCAGCACGATCTCCAACTCGAATCTCCGAAAATCTTCGATAAGCTCCTTCTGTGCAGTCAACATCCGAATTGCTGGCAACTGACTAAGCGCATCCGGCACTACATTAACTTTTTCCGGATGGTACTTGAGATCAAGATCATAGTCAGCTATCAGCTTCAACCATCTACGCTGCCTCATGTTAAGCTCTTTCTGCGTGAACACATACTTTAGGCTTTTGTGATCGGTAAATACTTCGACCCTTTCGCCCAATAAGTAGTGTCTCCAAATCTTCAAAGCGAAAATCAAAGCTGCTAGCTTCAAATCATGAGTTGGGTAATTCTTCTCATGGGTTTTCAACTGTCTCGATGCATAGGCTATAACTTTCCCATGCTGCATCAAAACACATCCTAAATCTTTCCCAGATGCGTTGCTTTGAATCACCAATCCTCTGGAACCGTCTGGTACGGTCAAAATATGAGCGGTTATCACCCAAAAGCTGACGCACAACTATCCGTCCAGACGAACGGTACCTCTTTCCGTGTAAGCTTGGTCAAAGGCTCAAACAATCGAGCAAAATTCTCTACGAATCTTCTGTAGTATCCTATAAGTCCCAGAAAACTTCTGATCTCCGCTACATTCTTCGGAATCGGCCAATCTTGAACTGCTGCAATCTTCTCAGGGTCAATGGTGATTCCATCTCCGGATACGACATGCCCCAAAAACTTTACTTCTTCAAGCCAAAACTCGCACTTGCTCATCTTTGCATACAATCTTTTATGCCTCAATGTCTGCAGTGCGATCCTCAAGTGTTCTGCATGCTCTTCTAGGCTTCTCGAGTAGACCAGAATATCATCGATGAACACCACTATAAACTGGTCCAAGAACGGTGAAAAGATTCGGTTCATCAAGTCCATAAATATCGCCGGTGCATTCATGACTCCGAATGGCATCACTAAATACTCGTAATGTCCATTCGAGTTCGGAACGCAGTCTTGTAGATATCCTCTGATTTAACTCGAACTTGATGATATCTATATCGCCAATCCAGGTTCGAGAATACCCTCGCGCCACTGAGTTGCTCGAATAATTCGCCGATGTGAGGGATTGGGTACTTGTTCTTAATAGTCACCTGATTTAATTCTCGATAATCGATGCACATCCTCTTTGTGCCATCTTTCTTCTTGACTAGAAGAACTGGAGCTCCTTAAGGTGAATTACTGCTGTGAATCCAACCCTTCTCTAATAATTCAGTAACCTGCTTCTTTACTTCTTCCAACTCCACTGGTGCCATCGGATAGTACGCCTTAGAGATTGGCGCTGCACCAGGAACAAAATCGATCGCGAACTTCACATCTCGTTTTGGCGGTAAACCCGAGATGTCCTCGAACACATCCAAGAACTCTTAAACTACAGCTGGTGCTTCCTCCTTTTCAACTTCCATCGACGAAAGAACGGCGCCTGTCAGCCTAGCCCTAAACTCGACTGGCCCGACAGAACTGCTACCTCCAGCAAAAACAAACTCCGGATGTCTGGGAATCTGGAAAATTACTTTCTTTGCCCTACAATTAATGTGAGTATGGAAAGTGCTAAGAAAATCCATTCCCAAGACAACATCATAGCTGCCAGTATCGATCACCAAGAAATTTGCGAATAACTCTCGTCTGCAGATAACAACCGAACAATCCTTGCACTCACTACTAGATATGATTTTCCCGTTCCCGGTGTGTATGTCCCAACCACAAGACAGGGTCGTGCAAGAAATAGAATGTGTAGCAATAAACTTGGACGACATAAAACAATGGGATGCACCAGAATCGAATAATGCTAATGCGGAAAAACCATGAACAAGTAGGATACCTGAAACGACTTTATCTGAAGCCTTGGCCTCTTCGGCCGTCAGAGTAAAGGCTCGAGCTTGATTAGGCCCCTGAGTTATCTGCTTCTGCCCCTGAATCTGCCTCTGTATTGGCTTCTGAGCATCTTCCTTCAAACAAAGTTTCGACGGGCAAGCATTGACAGTATGATCAGCTGATCCGCAAACCAAACAAAGTCCAAGCTTCCTTCGACAATCCCTCTGCTGGCACCCAGGTAGGTGGCATAATTCACAAAACATCCTTCCCTTCTGCTCGGGTATGATGGACTTCTTCATAGGCACCACGCCACGTCGGTTTACCGGAATATCTCTGCGTATAGGAGCTCAATTCGGCGTAAACGCCGACTTCCGTACCACAACTGCCTGCTGCTGTGTACCCTTGGTCTTCATCAATAGGCTCTGCTGCTCTCTGGATGCCTTGAGAACTTGCGAGAAAGTGGTCAATCCCAGAGATATAATGTGCCTCTGGATTTCCACATCCAAACTGCGCATGAACCTTCGTGCCCTATCAGCCTCGCTGGCAACCAAAGGTCCAGTGAATCGACTGAGCCATGTCCACTCAGCTGCATGCGCATCCACGGATCCGCCATTCTGCTTCAGACCGATAAATCTTTCCTCCATTTCTTCCCGTGCTGTCTGCGGAAAGAACTTCTCCAAGAACTCTGCGAGAAAGTTGCCCAACTGATCGGCTTGGGCAAACGGTTCTCTTCTACGAGCCACCACTCGCGGGCGTAGTTTACCAATTGTATGCGTACAACATCCACTCTCTGGTTCTCCGGAATTTGTGCTGCAACGTGCAGATTCTCCGTATTGACTAGCCACTGCTCTACTGGCAACGGCTCCTCCAAACCAGTGAAAGCGGATGGACCAAGTCTCCTGAAATCTGCCACGGTACCCACACGCTGTACTGGTTTGGTAGCAACAGCGTTTACGGACTGCTGGACTATCCGCAAACCCTCCTGAAAGGTTTCGACTTGCCGTTGATTCAGCTCGGTTCCGCTTCTGGTTCTTCAGCATCTCACGAATTACTCCAAGCAATGCAGCGTCATCAACACGCCTCTGGTACGATCACAGATTTCTGTCCGCCATGATTCTGAAGCCAAGACACCGAAGAGGATTAACATGATAAACAAGATTCAATAAACAGAATACAAGAAGCAAGATAGTTATGGATTCAAGGATGGCAAGATAGCAATAAGGCAGGACATGTTCCTAGTTGCTAGTTTTCTGATTCATGTATTGGGTCCAATACCCAACTACAAATGTAACAACCCTAATTTTTCTATACCAAAATTTTCAAATATTTTTTTCAAAAATCCACAAAGGGGTATTTTAGCATGAGCACAAGATATAGGTAATTATTTTGTTTTTAATTACAAGCTACAAGAATGTAATAACTCCATTTTTAGTGTACAAGAAATTACTTTAAATTTAATGTATACTAGGAGTATTTATTCTTGCTGCTATCAGTTTAAGTAATTAAATACCACAATAATTACAAGAAGGAGCTTGTAGCTCATTGGTAATACCTTGCACTGCTGAACCAAGCCACCAGAGTTCGAATCCCATGCCCCACATTATTTTTATAATTATTTTGTTTTAAATTTTTGGAAAGTCAACAGTCAAACCTTCAAAACTCTCAAAATTTATACCGAACCCCAAAAGTTAGATGCACCAAAATTCCCCCCAGGAAAACCCCCACCCGATGCCACTTCGACTCGGCCGGACTCGGCCGAGTCGTCAACACGGAATTTCTCCGTGTTGACCTGGTCTTACCCCCTGTATACACTAAATTCTTTGATCGGTTATCAACTGCTCATTAAACCCCTTTTACTCCCAATTTTAATGATTTTTTAATGATTTTTTATATATTTTTATATATTTTTTAATTAAAACCCTAACCCTAGCCTAGCCGTATATAAACACCCCTGCCCTCTACCCTTTTACCCTACATTCCTAAGTCCACTCTCTAAAAATCTCAAGAGAACTCGGTACATTAGAAAACGAGCGAAAGGCGAAGCGCTGCCGAAATCGACGGTGAATTCCGGCGATCGTGCTAGGACTCTTCACGACGATTCGACGCCCGGCAAACCCTCATCCTCCCTCTCACTCTCTAACGTGTCCAAAACCCGTAAGTCCCCCTCTTTCTATCTTCCTTTTTCTTTTAAGAAAAATACGTCTTTTTTAAAACCCGACGGAAATCGGAACAAACCGATTTCCGATTCGGTTTTCTATCAAAACTCACTTGTCACAAATTACATAATGCTTAAATATATTCATGTTGACTATTAATCACTTAAAAATCAGTTTGGATAAAGTTTTTCACATGAAATGATAACGTTTCCATTTATCGTATTTCTTTCACTTAAATACCACAATGTTTAGTTATCACATTTAACCCTTAACAATTGCTATACCTTAACGTAGATCACGAGGTAATGACCTACCTCCACACACACGCAATTACAACCCTAATTGATATCATCAAAACTTAAAATACGATAATACAAGACTTTGCAGTAAAATACCATTTTCTTTATAAACCCTTTTCTAAGAGTTCTAAGTTGTTTCAATTTTAAAACAAAATCTTTTAATAGGAAAATACGATATGTCATGGACATCGATCGTTTATCTAAACTGACTTTGTGGTGTCTAGGCTAGGCAAGTGAGCTTGGGTAACTTTAAAAGGCCCGCCTCATAATTCGTGAGCGGATCCCTCCCTCCTCACTTGTACTTACCTGGCCACAATTGGCGGTGAAGAGGCGATTTGAGGCTTCTAATGACTTATCGTTTAGACCCTTTAGAAATAGGCTAGTTGGCTTAGGAAACCCTAGAAACTAAAATACGGAAATTTACACCTTTTACAAATAAATATCTCATCTTTATAAAACCGTTTTCTAAATGATTAGTATTTATTAAATCTTTGCAAAGCGCCACTACAACCCACCTTTAGGGAACTCGTTAGGGATAGTACGGTTTATCGTGAACCCTCGAACTTAGTAGTGCGAGATTCAGACCTCCGCAAGGAGCATTCGGTCTCGAAAGGTTTAAAATACGACATTTAAGAAAAACGAGATTTTGGAGAATAAAATATTTATTTAAAATTATTCTTGTATTAATATATATTTATTTATCATTTAAACGCCTATTTTGTTATAAGATAAAGTTTCCACATTTTCCTAAAAATTACAAGATTAAAAGTGACATTAAAATACCATGAATTTTCAAATGAATCAATGTTATAATTTAATACTTTTATTAGGATATATTCACTAGAATAACACAAATAAAATTTACACTCATTATAACAGTAAAGATGAATAATAAATACTTGGGTGTATCTTGAAAACTATACAAAAGTATTTTTATATAAAACCCCCTCAAGTTTTATAATTTACAATAAGGACCCTAACAATTATAGAACTTCAAATTACATTTCTTTTAGTCTGACTCGGGTTTGAGTTTGACTATTTCTGATTTGAATATGATTCAAGTCATTCTATATTCTTTAATATTTCAAACTCAATATGAATATATGAATCCCTGAATCCAGTTAACAATCATTACAACTTGACTGAATCAAACCATGGATATACATCCATTATTCCGTTATTCCATTTACCTGATTATGCAGTTACAATCTGTTTACTGATATCATGGTTTTGATCAGTCATACAACTTACACGATACTATAATACAATCATAACACTACGGAGTTTAAAGGGTAGACTGGTACAGAATATGTTAAAGGTGGCACGAGGTGGTCACTTAAGACGTAATTACATCCATGCCGTTGTTCCGTGGTATTATCGACGGAGCCTTGTACTACAGGTTACCAAGGTCCCCGGTGTAAGTGGGACTCCCCTCGTATACACTGGCATCTTCTGTACCAGGCTATAAACAACAACGTTAATACAATACTACAATATTATAATACAAGATTAAAAGCTCTCTCTCTCTCTCTCTTTCTTACTTTCTGTCTATTTCTCCCTTATCGTTGGGACTTACCGAGCGACCTGTTCGCTGACGACATTCTATTTCTTTCTTCTTTGAATGTCGTCAGGTGCTTTGGACCCAGCAGAGATCGAGCCTACTGGTGAAGACTTGGAGCAGTTTCACGAAGATCCCGAGCTATAGATATTGTACCTTGTTCTCTTCAGTATTTTCATTTCCTGTTATGCCACCGTTTAGGCATCGCTTACCATTCAGTTGTATTTACTTTTCATGTATTGTACTAAAGAATGTTATTAATAAAGTTGCTGTTATTTCTATATCTCTTGTCTCTTGTGATTTACTTTTATATTGCTTAGATACACTTAGCGTATGTACTTCTGAGTATATAGGTAGCGGGCCTCGTCGCGTCCTCTTCGCCGTACACTGGGAAGCGGGGCGTGACAGGTTTTGTTGGTGGCCCATGCAGGTTAGAGCTGTATGAATCCCTATCATGCAGTTCTGGTCTGCATGAACAACCTAAGCAATATAACACAAGAACCAGCAACTAAAACATTCTTTACAATTCATGTTCCTTGAATCTTTCAAATTTCTATTCCTTGAATCTTATCATTTCATGTATTTGAATCTGTCCTAACCCAAATTTTTCTTCAGGGTTATGGATTCCCCGAACAACACCAACACCAACGTCAACAACACCCCTCCAGCACTACCTCTCGCACCAGCCGTTCCTGCACCACCCACCGAGCAAACAATGCTATTTGAGGCGATCCGTAGCCTTCTCGAGGGACAGCAACAACTTCTGAACCGTCCCGAGACTGACGCACCGGGAGTAAAGCAATTCAGGGCTTTACATCCTAAGCAGTTCTCTGGTAAAGGAAGCCCTCTTGAAGCGGAAGAATGGGCACAAGGCATCGAAGACGATCTGGCAGCAGCTCAAGTGCCAGACATCGCTTGGGTCCGCGTAGCAAAACTACAGCTCACGGATAATGCTCGCAACTGGTGGAAGGCGGAAGAAAGCCGTCTGGTACAGCCGATTGAATGGAAGACTTTTCGCAAGAAGTTCGACGCGAAATACTTTCCAGCGACGGCTAGGTTTGCAATGGAGCAACAATTCATTCATTTACAACAAGGATCGATGTGGGACAAATCAGTAGATGAATACGATGCTGAATTCACCATGTTAAGCCGATTCGCAGCACACTTGATACCGACGGACGATATCAGAGTCCGTCGCTTTCAACAAGGACTGGACACGGAGATTCAGGCTGCCCTAGCCACAAAAAAATTTCTGACTCATGAAGATGCTCTGGAAGATGCCTGCAGTTATGAGGCAGTGATAAAGGCAAGGGGCAGACCTCAGTCTGCAGGAGTGAAACGTCCTGCCACTCAAATGGCAGGAGGGGCCTCTTCAAGGCCAGCTGTTGAACTCAGAAGACTGGAAAAAGTTAAGGATCGGTCAAGACCCGATTTTGCTTTTATTGCAAGAGGGAAGGACACTTGTGGAAGGACTGTAGGCGCGCAAAAGGCCTATGTTTGGTTTGTGGCGCGTCCAATCACGGAATTGGAAACTGTCCTTATAGACGCAACTCAGCACACACACCCGCCAACTACCCGCAGTAGCCAGCTATCCAAGCTCCTGCAACTCGTCCTGCACTCCCAACACCACCTCCACGTAGATTCCCTGCTCTGCCAAATCGCCAATTCCATCAGGCACTGAGAAACATGCCTCGAGTACAGGGGAATATGCCTCCAGCCAGGAGGAACGTGCTACGGCGACATGCTTTCACCTTAGCAGCCATAGAACCTGAAACTGTGAACCAAGGTAACCCAGGTAACTCTCTCACAACTTTGACCAAAACTTCTTTACAATCTTTAGTTCTGTCACCAAACTGTTACACTTTCCTTTTACAAATTTCGAGAACGAAATTTTTATAAGGAGGGTAGAATGTAACAACCCTAATTTTTCTATACCAAAATTTTCAAATATTTTTTTTCAAAAATCCACAAAGGGGTATTTTAGCATGAGCACAAGATATAGGTAATTATTTTGTTTTTAATTACAAGCTACAAGAATGTAATAACTCTATTTTTAGTGTACAAGAAATTACTTTAAATTTAATGTATACTAGGAGTATTTATTCTTGCTGCTATCAGTTTAAGTAATTAAATACCACAATAATTACAAGAAGGAGCTTGTAGCTCATTGGTAATACCTTGCACTGCTGAACCAAGCCACCAGAGTTCGAATCCCATGCCCAACATTATTTTTATAATTATTTTGTTTTAAATTTTTGGAAAGTCAACAGTCAAACCGTCATAACTCTCAAAATTTATACCGAACCCCAAAAGTTAGATGCACCAAAATTCCCCCCAGGAAAAACCCCACCTGACGCCACTTCGACTCGGCCCGACTCGGCCGAGTCGGCCGGCGGACTGGCCGAATCGGCCGGACGGCCGAGTCGTCAACATAGAATTTCTCCGTGTTGACCTGGTCTTACCCCCTGTATACACTAAATTCTTTGATCGGTTATCAACTGCTCATTAAACCCCTTTTACTCCCAATTTTAATGATTTTTTAATGATTTTTTTTATATTTTTATATATTTTTTAATTAAAACCCTAACCCTAGCCTAGCCCTATATAAACACCCCTACCCTCTACCCTTTTACCCTACATTCCTAAGTCCACTCTCTAAAAATCTCAAGAGAACTCGGTACATTAGAAAACGAGCGAAAGGCGAAGCGCTGCCGAAATCGACGACGAATTCCGGCGATCGTGCTAGGACTCTTCACGACGATTCGACGCCCGGCAAACCCTCATCCTCCCTCTCACTCTCTAACGTGTCCAAAACCCGTAAGTCCCCCTCTTTCTATCTTCCTTTTTCTTTTAAGAAAAATACGTCTTTTTTAAAACCCGACTGAAATCGGAACAAACCGATTTCCGATTCGGTTTTCTATCAAAACTCACTTGTCACAAATTACATAATGCTTAAACATATTCATGTTGACTACTAATCACTTAAAAATCAATTTGGATAAAGTTTTTCACATGAAATGATAACGTTTCCATTTATCGTATTTCTTTCACTTAAATACCACAATGTTTAGTTATCACATTTAACCCTTAACAATTGCTATACCTTAACGTAGATCACGAGGTAATGACCTACATCCACACACACGCAATTACAACCCTAATTGATATCATCAAAACTTAAAATACGATAATACAAGACTTTGCAGTAAAATACCATTTTCTTTATAAACCCTTTTCTAAGAGTTCTAAGTTGTTTCAATTTTAAAACAAAATCTTTAATAGGAAAATACGATATGTCATGGACATCGATCGTTTATCTAAACCGACTTTGTGGTGTCTAGGCTAGGCAAGTGAGCTTGGGTAACTTTAAAAGGCCCGCCTCACGATTCGTGAGCGGATCCCTCCCTCCTCACTTGTACTTACCTGGCCACAATTGGCGGTGAAGAGGCGATTTGAGGCTTCTAATGACTTATCGTTTAGACCCTTTAGAAATAGGCTAGTTGGCTTAGGAAACCCTAGAAACTAAAATACGGAAATTTACACCTTTTACAAATAAATACCTCATCTTTATAAAACCGTTTTCTAAATGATTAGTATTTATTAAATCTTTGCAAAGCGCCACTACAACCCACCTTTGGGGAACTCGTTAAGGATAGTACGGTTTATCGTGCACCCTCGAACTTAGTAGTGCGGGATTCATACCTCCGCAAGGAGCATTCGGTCTCGAAAGGTTTAAAATACGACATTTAAGAAAAACGAGATTTTGGAGAATAAAATATTTATTTAAAATTATTCTTGTTTTAATATATATTTATTTATCATTTAAACGCCTATTTTGTTATAAGATAAAGTTTCCACATTTTCCTAAAAATTACAAGATTAAAAGTGACATTAAAATACCATGAATTTTCAAATGAATCATTGTTATAATTTAATACTTTTATTAGGATATATTCACTAGAATAACACAAATAAAATTTACACTCATTATAACAGTAAAGACGAATAATAAATACTTGGGGTGTATCTTGAAAACTATACAAAAGTATTTTTATATAAAACCCCCTCAAGTTTTATAATTTACAATAAGGACCCTAACAATTATAGAACTTCAAATTACATTTATTTTAGTCTGACTCGGATTTGAGTTTGACTATTTCTGACTTGAATATGATTCAAGTCATTCTATATTCTTTAATATTTCAAACTCAATATGAATACATGAATCCCTGAATCCAGTTAACAATCATTACAACTTGACTGAATCAAACTATGGATATACATCCATTATTCCGTTATTCCATTTACCTGATTATGCAGTTACAATCTGTTTACTGATATGATGGTTTTGATCAGTCATACAACTTACACGATACTACAATACAATCATAACACTACGGGGTTTAAGGGGTAGACTGGTACGGAATATGTTAAAGGTGGCACGAGGTGGTCACTTAAGAAGTAATTACATCCATGCCGTTGTTCCGTGGTATTATCGATGGAGCCTTGTACTACAGGTTACCAAGGTCCCCGGTGTAAGTGGGACTCCCCTCGTATACACTGGCATCTTCTGTACCAGGCTACAAACAAATACAATAATACAATATTATAATACAACATTAAAAGCTTTCTCTCTCTCTCTCTCTCTTTCTTACTTTCTGTCTATTTCTCCCTTATCGTTGGGACTTACCGAGCGACCTGTTCGCTGACGACATTCTATTTCTTTCTTCTTTGAATGTCGTCAGGTGCTTTGGACCCAGCAGAGATCGAGCCCACTGGTGAAGACTTGGAGCAGTTTAACGAAGATCCCGAGCTATAGATATTGTACCTTGTTCTCTTCAGTATTTTCATTTCCTGTTATGCCACCGTTTAGGCATCGCTTACCATTCAGTTGTATTTACTTTTCATGCATTGTACTAAAGAATGTTATTAATAAAGTTGCTGTTATTTCTATATCTCTTGTCTCTTGTGATTTACTTTTATATTGCTTAGATACGCTTAGCGTATGTACTTCTGAGTATATACGTAGCGGGCCTCGTCGCGTCCTCTTCGCCGTACACTGGGAAGCGGGGCGTGACAACAAAAGAATTAAACCCGATTAACCTAAATTCTATGTCTCTGATACCAAACAAATCCTGTCATGCCCCGCTTCCTAGAGTGCGCTACGATCGACATGTGACAGAGCCAACCATGCTACCTGTGGTTAGGAAATATCCCTCCACAGTCACATTACGGCTGTTTATAAGGTATCAAGAACAGTAACAAAAAAATAATCTATCTAGTACATGTTCATCTGCCAGAATAAACGAGTCAAGAAATAATATGCAGAAGCAATAAATTCAATAAACAATAATGTTCCCCTCCGAATGGCGGTGGAGACGACGTGAGGACGTCTTGCCTGAGATTCGGGGCAGATGCTATATGGTTTTATCCGTCTACCTCTCCGAAGATGCCAAGTTGATTTTTGGCACCGTGTATCGGAGGTTTAGACGGATGCGGCCGATGTAGCAGACTTCGTCAGATTCCCCCTCGCTTGAGGGGTTTTTGATTGTGGGGACGCTCTTCCCTGCAGGCGCAAGCCCCTGCAGTTAATTACGCTATCGCATCGCGGTAACTACTTTCTCCTTCTCCAGAATTTCACTTCGTGTCGTGTGTGTTTGTTTTGTTTGTGGTTGCCCGTGGATTGTATACGGAGACTGAGTAATGCCGTCGCCCGTAGGACGTGGATTAGTCCAAATCCGTATTTACTTAGATTTGGGTTTGGTGTTTTTAGTTTAAGGATACGTTAGCCGTATTGAGGCTAAGATCAACTTAAACATTCGTTAAGGATGCGTTAGTCCTGTTTGAGACTAAGATCAACTTAACGTGGTGATCCATTTATTATATGGCCTTCGGGACTCGTCGCCTCTCTGACGTCGTTGAAGGATTACAACGATAGGTGTTAGTGGAGTTCAAAGATGTACCCTTGAACCAAAGTCGATTTGGAGTTTTATAGTCCATTTGAATGTTTAAGGATACGTTAGCCGTGTTTAGGGCTAAGATCAACTTTAACGGGACCATTTAGATCCGGCAAAAGAGTATTTAGAGGCTCTATTGTTCCAGTTTAGGGACGTAGTGGTCCATCGCCAGTTTAGAGATGTGGTGGTCCATCATTAGTTTAAGGACGTTTCGGTCCAATATTAGTTTTTAGGACGTTTCGGTCCGATATTAGTTTAAGGACGTTTCGGTCCAATATTAGTTTAAGGACGTTTCGGTCCAACATTAGTTTAAGGACGTTTCGGTCCACGAGTTTAAGGACCCCGCAGTCCAACATTCCTATTTTGGGATGAATATTAGTTTAAGGACGTTTCGGTCCAATATTAGTTTAAGGACGTTTCGGTCCACGAGTTTAAGGACCCCGCAGTCCATATCGATGTGTGGTCGTTGGGACCCGTCACCTCTCTGACGTCGTTGAAGAATTACAACGATAGGTGTCAGAGGAGTTCGGAGATGTACCCTCAAACCGGAGGTAAATTGATTTAGAAGAGCAATTTTGCTCAGTCAATTTAATTTGAGGACTTACGGCCACGATTGGGTTAAGTCCAATTGAAAAATGTTCGACACTTTTATTTGTTTTTGGCCTGTACTAGGGCTTGGCCCATTTTTAAATAATGCATTGCATTATTTTCTATTTTTGGTTGGGCTCTGCCCATAAAGGATGCAGAGCATCAATTTATTTTGGGCTCTGCTCATTTATGAATGATGCAGAGCATCAATTTTATTTGGGCTCTGCCCTTTTATAAAAGATACAGAGCATCAATTTTACCTGGGCTCTGCCCATTTATTGCTTTGCAATTTAATTAGGCCTACTAGGTCTTTTTGATTTGGGCCTGGCCCTTTAGGAAATGCATTGCATTTGTCAGGCGCTTTGCGCCAATCAGAGAGCGCAAGCGCTTGTGGTGTTGACACGTGTCACGCAAGCGCAGTGCGCTGCGCCAATGCGCAGCGTTTGCGCTGCTGACACGTGGCGCGCTCTGATGAGTTGCGCCAATTCCAGAGGGCAAAGCTCTATTTCAAAAGCGCATAGTGCAGATGGTTCAGATGCTGACACGTGGCGCTCTCTGGTGGCTTGCGCCAATCCAGGAGCACAACAGCGCAGTTTGCAAAGTGCAAGGCACTATAATTTGAGAATCTTTTTAGAACCAATGGTTCATAAAAAGTGCAAAGCACTGTTTGTTTTCTTTGATTTAATTAGAATCAAAGAAAACAAGTATTTCTTGTTTTAAAGAACCAGTAGTTCATAAAAAGTGCAAAGCACTGTTTATTATGTGAAGATCATTGATTTTGTTCTTAGATCAATGATCTATTAGATGAAATTTCTTCTATTTTATGAAGGTTTTTTACCTTTTTCTTAAAATTTCTTCAGAATTTTCTCTGTTTGAAGTTCTTGATTTTCCACCAATGTTGATGCCTTTGAATTGAGGTCTAGGGTCCTTTATATAGTGCCCATAAATTTGTTAAATTTGTTAAAGAGATCTTTCTCTAAGTGATTTGGGGAATTTTTCCCACCGTTGGATCTTTGATCCAAGGGCTTCTGTTTTACAGAAGACAATCTTCTTGTTTTAACAAGAACAGAAAGATTTCTTTAAAATCTTAATTCTGTTTGGCGCAAATGCCCCAGAGTGCGACACGTGTCAAGCAGCGCACAGCGCAGCACAACTGGGCTAGCGCGTTTGCGCTGACATGTGTTGCGCAACGCGAAGCGCAGCGCAACTGCGCTAGCGCGTCTGTGCTGACACGTGTCGCGCAGCGCAACTGAAGCGTTGCTTCTTTTAATTTTGCTTTAAATAGAGCTTTGCTCTGATTGGGCACGCTGCCTCGGGCGCTGTGCTGACGTGTCAGTGCCTGACACGTGGCGCGTTGCGCCCGGGATTTGAAGCGTTGCTTCAAAATTTGAATTTTGAATTTCAACAGAGCTTTGCTCTGATTGGGGGAAACAAATGCCCCCCCCCCACCGTTGCGCTCACGTGATGCGCACGTGAGTGCAGCGGTGGCAAGCTCCTGACCGTTGGATCAACGGGTGAGCTGAAGGGGCGCAAGCGCCTTATAAATAGGGCCTCTGGCTCTCAGAAAATCTTCACCATTTTTCAAGATTTTGATTTTCCAGAGCTTTGCTCTTGCTTAAGAACTTCAGAGCTTTGCTCATTTCCAAAGTTAGAAACTTTAGGTAAAATTAATTTAAATTAAATTAACTTAAATCAATCTTAACCAAAAGAGCTTTGCTCTCATAGATCTTTTGATCTAAGAAATCCCTTTGGGGTTTCATAAACAGAGCTTTGCTCTCAAAGATCTTTTGATCTAAAGAAATCCCCATCGGGGTTTCATGAACAGAGCTTTGCTCTTAACTTATACATCTACAGAGATCTTGTTCATGGGTTCTAACCCATGAACAGAGCTTTGCTCTTGGATCAAATGTAGATCTTTTAGATCTGAAAAATGAAGAACTTATTATAAGTTTTCATGGATTTTTCAAGATTCCAAAATTTTTAATTCTTTTAATTGTTAAAATTTTTTGATGGATCTTTCCATTATTACCACAGAGCTATGCTCTTTTAAGGAATTTTATTCTTTGAGATCAGAATTTGACAAGTGTCATTCTGTGACAGAGCTTTGCTCTGAAATAGGAGATTTTCTACTTGTCTCTAGGGATTCCTCACTGATGAGAATATTCTCTTGGGGATCTTTTCTTTAACTGACACTCTCACCCAATGATGAGGCTGTCTTATTAAATGAGGCATTTTCATCCAGATTTTGTGGGTCCCCATTTGGTCCCCTACCCACTGCACTGCAGTGTGGTGTGATTAATTTTAATTTAATTAATTTTTTAAATTCAGTTAATTGAAAATTTTTAAACGCCAAACGTTGGAATTGCAGCACTAACGGTTATTTCTTGTTCCTTTGCAGTGACCATGTCTCTCGATACTTCGTTCCCGTTCGCCCGCTCAGAGGAAGGGTTTCCTGAAGCGCCCTTGGACCGTGAAGTTCTAGCCATGATTAAGGACCACGACCCGGAATGCAAGAGTCTCCACCTTTGGGGGTCGTGGTATAATCAGATTATCATGGGTCGACGGAGCTTCACCTGCGCAGTGCCGTCGGAACCCATCACGGCGATTCACTATGCTACCCCACCCTCGGTGCAGTATACCGTGGAGATGGTTGATTAGACCTCGAAAGGCTTTCTTCATCCCGCTATAGATGCGATTCCGGTCCAGCGTCCTATGGTTTTGGATATCCTAGGACGCCGTATTTGTCAGGGCGAGGCGCAACCTTAGGGGAAATCATATAACATTGGTCTAATTCCCCGCCACCCGATCGGTTATCTGCCGTGGGCCCGGTATATCCTGTCGATGAAGAAGTCGCAGTTGATAAGTTTAGGATTGTACACCGCGGTCTACGTATCTCTCTTCCAGTATCCCACGCTCCCCACCTGGTGGTTCAAGGCTTTCTTGGAGCAGTGGAACATTCCTACCCACACTTTCCTTGCCATGGATCGGGAAGTGTCAATCTCTTTGGAGGAGTTCACAGAGGTATCCGGTTTACCAGTTATAGGGGAACACTATGAGGAGTTACTCCTGACAGATGAGTACGTCTTCGGTGCTAAGCCGGTGGTAAGGGGGCTCACGCCGGAGAATGCTGTTCAACACCAATTCCCAAGCTTGATTAAAGTGTTGAACATCTATGGGTCCCTTTTCATCGAACATGGGAGTCGCGGAGTTAACTTTGAGGATTTCATCGCTCGGTTCCTTCGCCCAAGCGTCCTCTCATCAGAAGTTGCCAAGTTTGCTACCCAGGATGACGCTTTCGGTCTAGGTGTGGATAACTTGCCGGAGAAGGAGATAGACTAAAAGGGTTTTTTCCTTCCGGACTTCCCGACTATGTCTTTTGCAGAAAATGTGGCCCCTGGGATGGACGAGGATGCCTTTTTCTTAGGATTTCTCGGGTTGTGGCTGAGTTGGTTTGCGATCCCAATGCACTCTCACCATATGCGGCCCTCTGTCTTTTACCCAGCCCACCGGATGACCATCGGGGTAAAAGTGGCCGTTGGGATCGCCGGCTTGGCACACTTATATCATGGCCTCAGTCGAGCAGCGGATGCTAATGAGCCTGGGGTACTGCACGTGGTCTTCCCGATGCACTACTTTATATCGTGGCTCGAGCTACACACGGCGGGTGTCTTCGGCATGCACAAAAGGCCCTCGTTCTTCGACAAGTGCTGTTTCCCACGCATTATACAGCTGATTGGCGCATCAATCGTGACCCCATCACCACGGAACGCCAGGGGTTTACTCCTTCGCCCTCACACCGTTGGAGCCGGGATGTCCTTCATTGACAGGGTATTGACCATTGAAAAGGCGTCCACCATTGCGGTGCGACCATTACAAGACTCCTTTAAGGATGGAGCCTCAGTTTTGACGGCGCGGGAGACTCTTCACTTATATTCTATTAGACCGGGCTTCCTAGTCTTCAGGCAGAACGGTGCGGCGATTTTCATGAGATATAACCCGCATCGTTTCGCCCAACAACTGGGCTACGATCAAGGGGTACCCTTGGAAGCTTTCCTACTGGAACCTGCTGCCACTGAAGAAAGGATGGAGAACGCGCTGCATCATTTCATGCGCCTGAATACGGGTTCTCGCTTTTTTATCAGTGCGCCGGCTTACGCTCCACGACTCCTCAATGTATATGAAGAATGGTACAATCATGCGACAGGGGCCGTTATAAAGGAGGAAAGACGATTGTTGGTCGACCGTAAGGGTGCGCCTCCAGGTAGCGATCACAACGCTCCTTTGGTGCCAAAGACCCCGGTAGTTCCCCCTTTGAAAGATGCTAGAGCCGGGCCACCGCGTGCGCAGAGTCCCCCACGCGAATTGCCGCTCCCTGATATTGCGGATGCACTACCAGCGCCCTGTGCTCTAGTGGAGACAGTGGTTGTAGTCTCGCCGGAGTCTGGCGTGGGTGCGGATATTGGGACCCGCCGCCCCAAGGTGGCTGCCAAGCGTAAGTCAATCCCGTGGGCACCTAGGATTGGTGAGCAAAAGAAGAAGAAGAAGTCACTCTTCGCTGCAGACGTCGCGTTCGGTCAGAAACCCCATGCTCCTTATGGTGAGGGCCTGAGTGAATATGGGACTAACGAAGGATTAGTCATGCCGCCGGATGACACCGACTTGGAGGCCGCCCTCGAAGCTTCGGAGCGGTTGGCAAGGCGCGACGCGTGGCTGACTAAGCTTGCAGCATTAGGTAATCACTAGTCGCATTTTCTATTGCATCATATCTTTATTATTGCCTTTGACTAACATTCTTCCTTCTTTTCTTCCAACAGGCATCACCACTGAAGAAGCCATCGCCGCTTTCCTGAAGACTTTCCAAGAGGAGGAACGTCTTAGAGCGTCCATGGGCCTTAGTAAGTTTCAATTCATCAAGTTTTCATTTTCCTTGTGTTACGGTCGATCTAACCTCTCCCTTTTTATCGCAGGAACCTTAATGCCGTTCCCGCCAAGCGATGCAGATGTTCTACCAGCTGCCGATGTTCCTACTTCCTCGGGGCTACCGCGGGAGGTCCGTCTTGAAGAGCCGATGATAGATGCCTTAAAGGCTCTGGAGGCATCTCTGAACGAGGACGACGACGCCTTGATGAAGGAAGCGTCGAAGAGATCCATCGCGATAGCTCGGGAGGAGAGGAAGCGATCGAGGCGCGAAGCAAAGGCACGTAGAGCTGCCTTGGCCATTGGAGCGGGCCCATGCACTGTTCCTCATGCCGATACCCCGTCAGAAGAGTCCCCGGTCGCTCTGTCTACAGCTCATAGACAGGCGATTCGCGCCAATAGGGAGGCTAACGAGAAGTCCACCTCAGGTAATACTTCTTTCAGAATTTTGTTTGTAAAAATTGTAAACTCGCCGGTTCTTATGCATCTCATCTCGCAGGGCCGAGTCCGATCGAGGGGGAGGCAGAGATTGTCGAACCCAAGGAAGCAGAGGAGGAGGCACTGGCCGAAGTCGAGCTGACGGTGGGCAACGTTGTTGGGGCTGCGGAGCTTGAGTTGGGGCCCGAGGAAGCTGCATTTGAGAAAGTCATTGATGCCGAGCCTGAGGTGGCAACAAATGAGACGACCACTATAACTGAGCCCGGGGCAGCGGCGGTTGAGGCGCTTGAGACCGGCGACCTCATGGTGACGGTGGATGAAACGATGGAGACCGCTGAGTCCGAAAAAGTAGCGGGTGAGATGGGCACGATTCTTGGGGAAGAGTTAGCCGCTCTTTCTCAAGAGTCCGGCAATGCTCCGTTCATTGCCCTCCCCGTCTACGATTTTCCGCCGTCTCCTGGCCGCGCGAGCACGACGACGGCCCCCATAGAGTCGGGTGATGAGGCTACGGGCGGTGGTCTCATGTCAATGGAGGAGGGAGACGCCTCCGTTTCCGCCGGCAGCTCATCAGGTAAATCCCGAGTTACTGTTCTTTCATTACCTTATAATCCTTTCTGACAAGTTCACCTTTGTTCGCAATGCAGGTGCAGCCAGCGCCGATGCCCCATTACTCGAGAGAGCGCCTTCAACTACTGTCTTGGCGGTAGTCACCTCTCAACCTTCTCTCATACCATCGAAGATGTTGGAAGGTATGGGTTTGCAACTTATTAATCTTATCTTTCGAACGTATAATTGTGTACTAAAGTCGTACTGTTGTGTCTTTCGGGAGTGCTTTTTGACCATCTCTATCAGGTGTTGCTCCCACACTTCTCCTTCCTATCTGAACTCGCTTCTTCCTTCGGTAGCGCTGGTGAGTGGTTTCCATTGATATCTTTCTTTTTCATTGATGGGATTACTTCTAACCTTTTTCTCGTCTCAACTGCAGTGCTACAAATCGAAGGAGGGGATGAAAGATCGGCTGCGCCACCGACCCTTCCGGCCTTGCCACCTACCTCAGCTGGTATAGAGACTATCACATTGATAACTCTCCCCCCTTTTTATTTCTTGAACAGTTATCTAATCACATCTTGTTTCTTTTCAGCTGTCGTTCCGGTCTCGGTACCCTTCGAGCCTCGCATCACAATGCCGGTAGGTCCTTTCCTGAGACGTCCATCCTCGAAAGGCACCGCGAACAGCTTGCGTATGTTGAGCGACTACATTGAGGAGCTCGACGTCGAGACCCCTACTTCTGCTGCGGATTTCGCTATAGCGGTTTGATTGACACGAAAGAGTGTTTTTGTAGTTTACCGCAATCAATAACAGTGTCGCGCGTAGCTAGACCGAGATGAGTACGGGTCGTCCTCTGGGAAACGTGGAACCTTTTACTTTTACTTTAGATGTGTTGAGAAAGAGAGGAGGGATAAAGAATTTTATAGAATGGTTTCTAGATCTACGCTAAACAAGAATGTAAAATATAGATCTAGATTATTTTAAAGATGTAGTTAATATAATAAGAGGGCTTGTAGGGTTCGTTAGGATTTAGTAGTTATGGACGATTAATTAAAAGTTACCCTTTTTATCCATTAATAGATTTAGAACTAGAACAACGGTGATGCGTGTAGATTAGGGTTTCTGGAGGGAAAAGGAATCCCACTCTTAACCCTTATCTCGACACGGAACTCCGTTCATTATCTAGCCTTTACCAAAACAATCATTAATCTAATCTCTAATCGCGGTCGGAACTAGCAAAGAATTACTAGCGCGCCCGATTAGGATGTTAATGATTCTTTTGATAAAGTTCCTAAACTTTATAGGACTTAAAAAGGGTTTAGTTATTTTCATCGTCCATTAGCCTACCCTAATCCTACGAACCCTAACAAGCGGAGAATTACTCGCGCATGTTGGGAGAAGAAGATGAAAAGACAGAGAGGGGAGACATAATGTAAAATGCAAAAAGAATTAAATAAAATAACTACCTTTATTAATCAACCTGAACAATCTACACTTTTATTCCGTAGAAATGATTACAAAACTAGTTGCTTCTCGATCTTTCCTAAGGAGGTAGTCGAACAGTCGATGATCAGCCTAGATACGTGAGCGTCTGGAGCTTCGTGATCTCTTCGGCTTGATACCTTTTCCAAGAGGCTCTCGGTGCCCTTTTATAGTGCAAAGCCAGAATATTATTGTTGAAAACTTGCTAAAATTTAGCAATGATTTATCTCCCAAAATCTTTCCTTCTAACCCCCTTAAATTGCGGCGGATCCGCGGCCCAAGGGTGGGTTTGGCCGCGGATCCGCGCTCAAGGGTGGGGATCATTTGATGATTTTTCTTGTGCTTTCATCTGGTGACATTTGGCAATCCTAGGCATCTTCAGAATCTGAAAATCTTTTCTCGGTTGCTTCCAGACTTGGTCTCCAAGTTTTGCTTCTTAATTTGGCAAGATTTCTTCAACAAATTGATTTGTTTGATAAATTCTGCATAACAACTTGGAAAATTCTGCACAATAATCTCAAATAATTTTTTAGTAGACTTTGTTCTACAAGGATTAGATCAATAATATTATTTGTATACATTTTCCTACCAAATGATAATTAACATATATTAACACATGGAAAATAATGTTTTTACACATAAACCCTTATATGTATAATATATTATAATAAAGTCCTTTTTTAATATGAAAATGGTAGGAAAAATGTAATACAAATGTGCAGTTTTATTAACTGAACAAATACCCCCAAACTTATCTTTGATCGTCCCGAGCAAACTAGTTTATTTAAGAGGAGAAAAAGAAAGGAGAAAACTAAGCTCACTTTCGTAGGCAGACACGATTGCACTGAGCACGTGCAACAAGCCGTTAAACCTCTAGGTGTCCCTAGTAGGAGGAGTGTTGTCTCCTGAGGGTTTTCAGCGGATTACACCCACAAAATCCAATAACAAAAGAGAGAGGGTGAAATTTACATATAAAGATAAGAACCATAAAAGAAAGACTTTGAAAATAAGAGTTTCCAACTATACTAGCTTTTCAGTTGTCATGAGCCCTATCTTAATAGTCATGAAAAAATGTTAGAAATCACATCACCCCTCAATAAAACATCGTCTTTATTCTTCATTCCTACCTTTCATCCAAACATTGATCATATAACCCCACGTGTGTGAAATGGACATCCCTACACTCGGAGAATTCAATTCAAGCTATCATACTCTTGTCCATCTATCTCAGTACTTTTTAATTTGATGAATATTTAGATTCGCTCACACATTTTCATGCGACCGTTAATACTTCTTGAGGTACTAACCGACCGATTACTTATGTGCTTGCTGATTAGGTGATAAAATTTTCCTCGTCTTGCACCACCTAAGGCTTAGCAGTGACTCCCAGACCAGTTGGCCTTAGGGCACTAGGTGAAGAGGCACCCTCGCTATATTTTTTTTATTGCTGCCTTGGCGATAACAAAACCAGTGTTCATTTTTTTTCTTTTCACCATTTTTATATTTTCTTCATTTTTTTCATTTCCTTCATACTTTGGCTTTTAGACAAGAGCATTTCAAGGTATTCTCTACTATCCCGAGTTTCAAGACGTATGTAAGTGCATATAGTAGGGTATCAACATTCAAATGTTTGGCTTCCAGAATAGAAACTATTTTTCAGACTTATTTTTATCCTCAGATTAGCGACTTCCTTCATTTTACTAACCCTTGGGACAACAGCTCATAACTACTTATTACTAGTTCGTGTAAGAAAACTTCTAATTTTCTTGGTTTTCTTGAACTATTCCTATCTTTTGGATGTAATTTTTCACTTTCTACTCTTTTGTTATAATTTTTTTTTTATAAATTTTTTAAAATGTTGTGCTTATGGAAATTGATGTGTAAATAAGCACAAACCTCCCCCAAACCTGTTTACAGCAGTGTCCTCACTGATATCATCCGTTAAGCTCAAAAATCCTGTAGACTTGGGAGGAAATTATTAATGGGGGCAAAAATATATGAAAGTGAAAATCCTTCCCCAAACTTATTTTAGGCTCACAAATTTGTAAAAATTATTTTCTTTTCAAGAGCCAAAATATACCCCCCCCCCCAAACTTGAGTTAAACAATTTTAATCTTTTAAAATCACACGAGGGGGTCAAGATTATTGGTCAATGCCAAGCTTTACAAAGACCGAAGGTCAACACCAACCATTCAAAAATTTTATCGATGAAGCACCAAGGTTGGTGGAAGAACATGTCACCTTTCGATGTGAAGAAGTGGAAAGGTGACAAGAGGTGTAATGGAAAAGGATTGCGTCTCAATTTGGAGAGACGACACAGTGATAGTAATGATGGATTACTCGCATTATCATGATTGTCCAAAAGAAGGGGTGGAGGTCCAATTTCTTTATCTTGGAGTTGATTCATCTCAACACCCGTGTCTTGTAAAAATACGAGCTCATCAGCGAAAATTTCCTCAAAACTTTCGTCGATACCCCGAAGAATAATGTCATCAGAAAAAATGGGGTGATCGTCCGACTCTATAAAAAGTTCCTCATCGGTGTTACATGTTGACCCGGACAACTCGGTGGAAGAGTCCGTGTCAAGCAACAACATATGAAAAGAGTCAGTATTATGAGGTTGATCAAATTCGCTGCTGTCGACATCCATTAATTCGACAGAACACACATGAGCATAGGGTTCGGAGGGTTCACTTCCCAACTTGTAAATGTTAAGCTCAATTGACTTCTTTCCAAAGGATAGGGTCATAGAGCCGTTTCTATAATTGATTACTGCGTTGGAAGTAGCCAAAAAGGGTCGACCGAGTATCACCGGGATTTGATTGCGTGGGTTTGCCACAGGTTGTGTATCAATAACGATAAAGTCCACAGGGAATATGAACTCTCCAACTTTGATTAACACATCCTCTAGCTCACCCCTTGGTTGGGTGATAGATCGATCGGCCATCTGAAGAGTGCAATGCGCAGGTTTTAACTCTCCGATCCCTAATTGCTCATAAACAGAATACGGAAGCAAGTTAACACTAGCACCTAAATCGAGTAGAGCATGATTGATATTTTTACCCCCAATAGAAATAGAAATTGTAGGACTTCCGGGGTCCTTTCGTTTCTTGGGTAGTTGTTGTGTAAAAGCAGTGCTCACATTACTCGCAAGGAAAACTTTTTTAGGTACTTGAACTTTTCTCTTCCTAGTGCACAAGTCCTTTAAGATTTTTGCATATGACGGAACTTGTTGAATAGCATCTAGGAGAGGAATGTTTATGTTAACTTGCTTAAAAATTTCCACAATCTTCTCCATTTGTGGACTTGGTCTGTTGCCCCTTAACCTGTTTGGATAAGGTGCTTTATCAATAAGTTTTGGGTCCAACATTGGAGAAGATTGTGGGGACAGATTCGATCCCAAAACTGGAGTGGGAATCGACTTAGATAGATCTGGCAAAATGGGCGAAGGGTTCGAGCCTTGGGGAAAACGGATAATAGGCTCGGGTGAAGGTGGGAGACTAGACGAATTAGGGGAAGAAGAAGAAGAAGCTGGGGTATCAAATGTGTCACTAACATCAAACTGCTCACCCACTCGGTTATTCAGCACTCTCCCCGATCTCAACGTAGTAACAACACTCACATTATAACTTTGTGAGTGGCCAGGATTAGGTATGGGTTGAGATGGGAGTTTCCCTTTCTCTCTCGCACTCATTGTGGCGTTTAACTGTGCGATTTGGTTTTCTATTGATTTAATACTCTCACCATGGGAGGATGAGTTTTTCGTTAGGGTATCAATAGAAGACCTCATATCAGCCGAAATTTGCATGGATTGTTTCATGAACATATCCAAAGTTTGTGCAAGTGAGTTGTCAGTACCGGCCACTTGTGGTGTAGAAATGTTGGCCGGATTTTGGAAATTCTATGACTGAAAGGGGGGCTGATTCTGTGGTTGTGGTTGCTGTGGAGGAGCTCTTTGATAATTGCTTTGTTGGTTTTGATTCCAAGCAAAGTTAGGATGATTCCTCCATCCTTGATTGTACGTGGAAGAATAAGGGTCGTTTCTAGGTCGCTGCTGAAAAGCAGCATTAGCTTGAAACGAAGCATTCATAGGACATTCTTCCGTTAAGTGTGAAGGATCCGAACAGCAACCATAGACGGTCTTAGGAAGCGTGACCTGATTTAGGGAGAATGATGAGAACTTGTTTTCAATAGCATCGAGTTTCTTCTGAATCGCTGCCATTTCGGCTTTTATTGCGATAGAAACATCGAGCTGGTGAATACCTCCCTTAGTTGAAGGTGGTCTTACGCTTTCCCACTGCAAAGTGCTTTCTGCGAGATCTTCCAGATATTTCCATGCTTCACCGTCATCTTTAGACATGAAATTGCATTGACACATTGTTTCAAGCATCTGCTTTGTCGCTGGATTAATGCCCTCATATATAATCCGACATAAATCCCATCTTTGTATTCCGTGATGGGGGCATTAGACAAGCAGATCTTTGAAACATTCAAAGCACTTCCAAAATGGTTCATTGGGAAGCTGGGTGAACTGGTTGATCTCGCTCCTAATATGGGCAGTCTTATGGTTTGGGTAAAACTTCTTAAGAAATGCTATGACGAATTCATCCCAATTAGTGATAGAGTGTGCGGCAGTATTATAAAGCCATTTTTCTGCCAAGTCGCACAGTGTGAATGGGAGAAGACGTAAGCGCATAGCATCTAAAGTCAATTGTGAAGTACCCATCATTGCGCATACGTTTTCAAATTTGGTGATGAAAACGTACGCGTCTTCCGACTCAAGCCCGTGAAATTTGGGCAGCAGATTGATGTAGTGGGGTTTAATTTCAAAATTATCCCCGTTAGGTGGTGGAAGAGATAGACAAGTAGGAAGGGGACCACGAATAGGATAACATCTCTCTTGGAGAGAGATGCGCGGTGGATTCTGCTCACCTACGGGCGGTGGCAGCGTGGTGTTATAATCTGATGGAGTGCCGTCCATCTCGGTTGATGTTGTGTGTGGTGGGGGAAAAGAAGATGAAGAAGTACCGACTTCGGTGTCGATAGAAGGAACGCGGACAAGACGGGCACTAGGATCCCGTGTCCAGCCGAGCATGCACTAAGCGGGTTTAGTGCAAGTGGCAGCGTGTGTGTGGTTTTAAAATTGGCTTGTTTTTGAAAAAGTGGGACTCAAGACAAATCACCCCTAAGATGCACAAGCAACCCTAGAACTAAGGTCACCTAGGTCCAGTCTCTAGACCGCTCCTAGACTTCCAAAGGACAAGCCGCAGGATAAATCCTCTACCGCCTCCGTACTACCCTTGTAGCCAGGTAAGTGCCAGGTAAGTGGGAAGGAACCACGTCGTGGGCCTATTAAAAACCACTAGCCTTAGTCACACTTGCCTAGGCACTACAAAAGTAATGCAGATAAACGATAGATTACCCACGACCTTCCTCTGTCCTTATTGAGCGCGACGGTCCTTAGAGTCTGGTCTAGATATTTTTTAAATTAATGAAGGTTGATCTATATGCTCAGTTTGTGATTTGTGGGGCTTAGGAAGGGTGATGAAATCCCCACCTAATCTTGATTTGGTCTTTGCCCCTTAAAGTCCGTATTAAATATGCAAAACAAAACCAATCACAAAACTTTTGCAAAAAGATTTTTTAGCGGCGCAATTTAGCAAAGAATCCTGCAGAAAATAGATTTTATTGGAATTGAGAGGAGAGAGAAGGAGTTAAGAAAGATATCAGAGAAGTGTGAAACCCTAGATCTCCTGTTTCCTCAAGTCCGTGACTCCAGATTCCCTCGCAAAATTCACACACAAATCGTTAAATATGCAATTTGCAGTTTTGTTTTAATAATGATATGAATCGTCTAAGAATTCAACACAAATAGTAAAAATAAAAAATTACGCACGTATCCCCGGCAACGGCGCCATTTGATTTGACACGAAAGAGTGTTTTTGTAGTTTACCGCAATCAATAACGGTGTCGTGCATAGCTAGACCGAGATGAGTACGGGTCGTCCTCTGGGAAACGTGGAACCTTTTACTTTTAGTTTAGATGTGTTGAGAAAGAGAGGAGGGATAAAGAATTTTATAGAATGGTTTCTAGATCTACGCTAAACAAGAATGTAAAATATAGATCTAGATTATTTTAAAGATGTAGTTAATATAATAAGAGGGCTTGCAGGGTTCGTTAGGATTTAGTAGTTATGGACGATTAATTAAAAGTTACCCTTTTTATCCATTAATAGATTTAGAACTAGAACGACGATGATGCGTGTAGATTAGGGTTTCTGGAGGGAAAAGGAATCCCATTCTTAACCCTTATCTCGACACGGAACTCCGTTCATTATCTAGCCTTTACCAAAACAATCATTAATCTAATCTCTAATCGCGGTCGGAACTAGCAAAGAATTGCTAGCGCGCCCGATTAGGATGCTAATGATTCTTTTGATAAAGTTCCTAAACTTTATAGGACTTAAAAAGGGTTTAGTTATTTTCATCGTCCATTAGCCTACCCTAATCCTACGAACTCTAACAAGCGGAGAATTACTCGCGCATGTTGGGAGAAGAAGATGAAAAGACAGAGAGGGGAGACATAATGTAAAATGCAAAAAGAATTAAATAAAATAACTACCTTTATTAATCAACTTGAACAATCTACACTTTTATTCCATAGGAAATGATTACAAAACTAGTTGCTTCTCGATCTTTCCTAAGGAGGTAGTCGAACAGTCGATGATCAGCCTAGATGCGTGAGCGTCTGGAGCTTCGTGATCTCTTCGGCTTGATACCTTTTCCAAGAGGCTCTCGGTGCCCTTTTATAGTGCAAAGCCAGAATATTATTGTTGAAAACTTGCTAAACTTTAGCAATGATTTATCTCCCAAAATCTTTCCTTCTAACCCCCTTAAATTGCGGCGGATCCGCGGCCCAAGGGTGGGTTTGGCCGCGGATCCGCGCTCAAGGGTGGGGATCATTTGATGATTTTTCTTGTGCTTTCATCTGGTGACATTTGGCAATCCTAGGCATCTTCAGAATCTGAAAATCTTTTCTCGGTTGCTTCCAGACTTGGTCTCCAAGTTTTGCTTCTTAATTTGGCAAGATTTCTTCAATAAATTGATTTGTTTGATAAATTCTGCATAACAACTTGGAAAATTCTGCACAATAATCTCAAATAATTTTTTAGTAGACTTTGTTCTACTAAGATTAGATCAATAATATTATTTGCATACATTTTCCTACCAAATGATAATTAACATATATTAACACATGGAAAATAATGTTTTTACACATAAACCCTCATATGTATAATATATTATAATAAAGTCCATTTTTAATATGAAAATGGTAGGAAAAATGTAATACAAATGTGCAGTTTTATCAACTGAACACGGTTAATCCGATGCTGGTGATACTCGTGAATTTCCATGACGAGGGTATCATCGCATCTTGGGTTAACCATTGTATGGAGATCGAGGCTCGCCTGCATCAGCTGAAGTCGATGCGTCCCGCCCCCGAGACTTTAGCCGCGAGCAATGAAAGAGCAGCATGGATCGAGGGAAGCGCTTCTTACGTCCACCATTTGGAACAAGAAGCAGCTTTAAGGCTAAGGGAATGCCAAGAGACCTCAAGCGAGACGGCCCATCTGCGTGCTGAGGTTGAAGCGAATGCTGCCCAAGTGAAGGCTATCTTTGAGGGACTCCTGGAGCGCATTTCCCATGGGCTAAACTTGAAGCGAAAGCTTGATGTAGCCGAGCGTGATACCCCAGGCCGGGAAGCTGCTTATCAGGCCGTCAGGGAGCAGCTTGCATCTGTCTTGCAGCAACGGGCCCAAGTGGAGGCGGAGCTGGCGGTGGTAGCCGATGAGGAGTAAGTGGGGAAGGAATTGCGCGAACAATTGCTAGAGCTATGCAAGACGCTTCCTTCTCAGTAATTCTCCTTGTATCTAGGCACTTGTAAAATTTTTCTTTTTATGTAATATGTATCCATTCTTTATTCTTTTGTACGCTTCATCTTGTACTTGATTACATTCAATAAAGATACATATTTTTCTTTGCAATATATCGTACTATTTCTTTGCTTTGTCCTTTCTCTTATCATCAGCATGCTGTCTTGATAAACACATTTGACCGATAATAGAGTAAGTGTGTAGATTTCTCAAGAGATAGCGATGGCTTAGGCCGTAGGTTCAGATCTGCCGCCTAAGACTTTTCAACTCTATGAGCCGTGAGGGTCTCATAGGGACTTTTCTCCCTACGGATCGAGAGGACCTCATAGGTGGGTTTTCTCCTTAGGAATCATGAGGATTCCTAAGTGTGTTTTCTCTTATAAGTCGTAAGGATCCTATAAGAGAAGTTTTCCCTTTTACGAGTCGAGAGGACTCGTAAGCGGTTGTTTCCCTCCCTGTCGAAACTCGACTTTGGAGAGTGAGACCCGTGAATAGTATGCAAGAGACCGTTTTAGACCGACTTGCAGGGTCCCATTGTTCAGAAAGCAAGTTTTTTAATCTCTGCTGCCTGAGGCTTCATCTTGCAAGTTGAGACGAATCGGGAATTTCCCTCAGAGACACTGGTTTCTCTGCGAGCCGACGCGAATCAGGAGACTCTCGTCAAGGATGTTTGTTTCCCTGAGTTGAGGTATTTGCCAAGGATTATTTGTTTCCTTGGTGTTGAAACGAATCGAGAATTTCCCACGGAGACATTGGTTGCTCTGCGAGTCGATGCGAATCAGGAGGCTCTCGTCAAGGATGTTTGTTTCCCTGAGTCGAGATATTTGCCAAGGATTATTTGTTTCCTTGGTGTTGAAACGAATCGAGAATTTCCTATGGAGACACTGGTTGCTCTGCGAGTCGATGTGATTCAGGAGGCTCTCGTCAAGGATGTTTGTTTCCCTGAGTTGAGGTATTTGTCAAAGATTATTTGTTTCCTTGGTGTTGAAACGAATCGAGAATTTCCCACGGAGACACTGGTTGCTCTGCGAGTCGATGCGAATCAGGAGGCTCTCGTCAAGGATGTTTGTTTCCCTGAGTTGAGGTATTTGCCAAGGATTATTTGTTTCCCTGGTGTTGAAACGAATCGAGAATTTCCCACGGAGACACTGGCTTCTCTGCGAGTCTATGCAAATCAGGAGGCTCTCGTCAAGGATATTTGTTTCCCTGAGTTGAGGTATTTGCCAAGGATTATTTGTTTCCTTGGTGTAGAAATGAATCGAGAATTTCCTACGGAGACACTGGTTGCTCTGCGAGTCGATGCGAATCAGGAGGCTCTCGTCAAGGATGTTTGTTTCCCTGAGTTGAGGTATTTGCCAAGGATTATTTGTTTCCTTGGCGTTGAAACGAATCGAGAATTTCCCACGGAGACACTGGTTGCTCTGTGAGTCGATGCGAATCAGGAGGCTCTCGTCAAGGATATTTGTTTCCCTGAGTTGAGGTATTTGCCAAGGATTATTTGTTTCCTTGGTGTTGAAATGAACCGTCGAGGTTAATTTAATTTAAATTCTCGATGAACAAGATCTCTGTAGATCTATAAGTTTTTGAGAGCAAAACTCTGTTCATGAAACCCCAATGGGGATTTCCTTAGATCAAAAGATCTTTGAGAGCAAAGCTCTGTTTATGAAACCCCAAAGGGATTTCTTAGATCAAAAGATCTATGAGAGCAAAGATCTTTTGGTTAAGATTGATTTAAGTTAATTTAATTTAAATTAATTTTACTTAAAGTTTCTAACTTTGGAAATGAGCAAAGCTCTGAAATTCTTAAGCAAGAGAAAAGCTCTGGAAAATCAAAATCTTGAAAAATGGTGAAGATTTTCTGAGGGCCAGAGACCCTATTTATAAGGCGCTTGCGCCCCTTCAGCACACCCGTTGATCCAACGGTCAGGAGCTTGCCACCGCTGCACTCATGTGCACGCCACGTGAGCGCAACGTTGGGGGGGCATTTGTTTCCCCCAATCAGAGCAAAGCTCTGTTGAAATTCAAAATTCAAATTTTGAAGCAACGCTTCAAATCCCGGGCGCAACGCGCCACGTGTCAGGCGCTGATACGTCAGCACAGCGCCCGAGGCAGCGCACCCAATCAGAGCAAAGCTCTATTTAAAGCAAAATTAAAGGAAGCAACGCTTCAGTTGCGCAAGCACTGCGCTGCGCGGCGCGACACGTGTCAGCACAGACGCGCTAGCGCAGTTGCGCTGCGCTTCGCGCTGCTTGACACGTGTCAGCGCAGACGCGCTAGCGCAGTTGCGCTCTGCGCTGCTTGACACGTGTCACACGCTGGGGCATTTGCGCCAAATAGAATTAAGATTTTAAAGAAATCTTTCTGTTCTTGTTAAAACAAGAAGATTGTCTTCTATAAAACAGAATCCCTTGGATCAAAGATCTAACGGTGGGGAAAATTCCCCAAATCACCCAGAGAAAGATCTCTTTAACAAATTTAACAAATTTATGGGCACTATATAAAGGACCCTAGACCTTAATTCAAAGGCATCAACATTGGTGAGAAATCAAGAACTTCAAACAGAGAAAACTCTAAAGAAATTTCAAGAAAAATGTAAAAAACCTTCATAAAATAGAAGAAATTTCTTCTAATAGATCATTGATCTAAGAACAAGATCAATGATCTTCACATAATAAACAGTGCTTTGCACTTTTTATGAACCACTGGTTCTTTAAAACAAGAAAAACAAGAAATACTTATTTTCTTTGATTCTAATTAAATTAAAGAAAACAAACAGTGCTTTGCACTTTTTATGAACCATTGTTCTAAAAAGATTCTCAAATTATAGTGTCTTGCACTTTGCAAACTGCGTTGTTGCGCTCCTGGATTGGCGCAAGCCATCAGAAAGCGCCACGTGTCAGCATCTGAACCATCTGCGCTATGCGCATTTGAAATAGAGCCTTGCTCTCTGGAATTGGCGCAACCCACCAGAGCGCGCCACGTGTCAGCAGCGCAAGCGCAGCGCATTGGCGTAGCGCACTGCGCTTGCGTGACACGTGTCAACACCACAAGCGCTTGTGCTCTCTGATTGGCGCAAAGCGCCTGACAAATGCAATGAATTTCCTAAAGGGCCAGGACCAAATCAAAAAGACCTAGTAGGCCTAATTAAATTGCAAAGCAATAAATGGGCAGAGCCCAGGTAAAATTGATGCTCTGCATTTTTTATAAAAGAGCAGAGCCCAAGTAAAATTGATGCTCTGCATCATTCATAAATGAGCAGAGCCCAAAATAAATTGATACTCTGCATCTTTTATGAGCAGAGCCCAACCAAAAATAGAAAATAATGTAATGCATTATTTAAAAATGGGCCAAGCCCTAGTACATGCCAAAAACAAATAAAAGTGTCGAACATTTTTCAATTGGACTTAGCCCAATTGTGGCCGTAAGTCCTCAAATTAAAATTGACTGAACAAAATTGCTCTCCTAAATCAATTTACCTCCGGTTCGAGGGTACATCTCTGAACTCCTCTGACACCTATCGTTGTAATCCTTCAACGACGTCAGAGAGATGACGGGTCCCAACGACCACACATCGATATGGACTGCGGGGTCCTTAAACTCGTGGACCGAAACGTCCTTAAACTAATATTGGACCGAAACGTCCTTAAACTAATAATGGACCGAAACGTCCTTAAACTAATATTCATCCCAAAATGGGAATGTTGGATTGCGGGGTCCTTAAACTCGTGGACCGAAACGTCCTTAAACTAATGTTGGACCGAAACGTCCTTAAACTAATATCGGACCGAAACGTCCTTAAAACTAATATTGGACCGAAACGTCCTTAAACTAATGATGGACCACCACGTCCCTAAACTGGCGATGGACCACTACGTCCCTAAATTGGAACAATAGAGCCTCCAAATGCTCTTTTGCCGGATCTAAACGGTCCCGTTTAAGTTGATCTTAGCCCTAAACACGGCTAACGTATCCTTAAACATTCAAATGGACTATAAAACTCTAAATCGACTTTGGTTCAAGGGTACATCTTTGAACTCCTCTGACACCTATCGTTGTAATCCTTCAACGACGTCAGAGAGGCGACGAGTCCCGATGGCCATATAATAAATGGATCACCACGTTAAGTTGATCTTAGTCTCAAACATCACTAACGTATCCTTAACGAACGTTTAAGTTGATCTTAGCCTCAATACGGCTAACGTATCCTTAAACTAAAAACACCAAACCCAAATCTAAGTAAATACGGATTTGGACTAATCCACGTCCTACGGGCGACGGCATTACTCAGTCTCCGTATACAATCCACGGGCAACCACAAACAAAACAAACACACACGACACGAAGTGAAATTCTGGAGAAGGAGAAAGTTGTTACCGTGATGCGGTAGCGTAATTAACTGTAGGGGCTTGCGCCTGCAGGGAAGAGCGTCCCCACAATCAAAAACCCCTCAAGCGAGGGGGAATCTGACGAAGTCTGCTATATCGGCCACATCCGTCTAAACCTCCGATACACTGTGCCATAAATCAACTTGGCATCTTCGGAGAGGTAGACGGATAAAACCATATAGCATCTGCCCCGAATCTCAGGCAAGACGTCCTCACGTCGTCTCCGCCGCCATTCGGAGGGGATCAGATTCTGGCACGCCCGGTGGGACCTTTTCCTCTTTCCATTCCACACTTCGTGTGTCGTCTTATCGAACCAATCGCGGTTTGTTAACGGCTGCCTTTGGATTTCAAGTTACTAAGATTTGGTCTTTTGCCTGGCGCAGAACTCAAGCATCGATAGCCTCTAACTGCACCAACTGCTCGAAGTGCCACTGCAACGGACGCTCCACCTCACCTGGAGGTGTAGCATATGGGCCCCAAGCGGCCTCCTTCCTCGCTCTGCCGGTAGAACAGGTGACCCAGGCCACCACCGGCCTGTTTTTCGGGACCATGATCCCACTTACAAGCTTCTCTATGCCAATACCTGCACCAGAAGCGAACAAGAACTCGGTCTTCGACCGGCTCACTGCTACGACGGCCCCTGTCAATGGGTCGTCCACTACCAAACCAACAGCCTCCGTCTTCGCCAGGCTGGATCAGAACAATGAGGGGCCCGCTAGGAAGCCCATGAACTCTAAGGTGGCTGTCCCAAGGAAGGCAACAACCTCTTCTCCAGAAGTCGTCAAGACGGCTTTCCCTGTCAAGGAGTCAGTCTTTTCAAGACTGACTATTCCTGCTCCTGCCCCTGCTCGAGGATCTGTCTTCGACAGGTTGAATATCATCCCTCAAAGGACAACCTCAGTCTTTAAGAGGTTAACACCAGCGGCGCCTCATTCAGATAGGGGGCAAAAAGAAGCTGTCTCTATCTCCGAGCCAGTCCCAGCGGCTCATCATGCTCGACGTCGCCATTGGCGACGAGTGAGGAAGGCAGGGGGCAACTCCCCCTCAGGGCTAACTCCACTGGCTCCAGTGGTGGAAGTCAACACTGCTGTTCCAACTGGGAACAGCTTTGAACTGCTGAGGAGAGTACGTAAGAACTCTCCAACTGCTACACTAAAAAGATCTCCTCCACCTATGGAGAAAGTTCCGGAAACAAAGCAGGAACAGCCCCCTCAACGGCTGTCCTCAAAAATTTATAAAGCTTGGCGAAGGGTTCAAGACTCCGTGATTGACCCAGATCACTCTCGTCAACAGAAAAAGGCGAAGGTGCAAGAAGAAAAGGACCGTCCTATTAAACAACAGAGGACAACAGTCGCTAGGGTGCCCACTGCAACGGCCCCTTCAACTTCGGCGGCCCACAAAAGAAGAAGGCCGGAGAAAACCCCCGTTCCCGCGGCAAATGCCAAAGATGATGAACCTAAACGCCCTAAGTCCGGGGGCATAATAGTTCATACAGTATATATGGCATCGGGAAAGGAGGACAGCCGCGCATCCACGGGTCATCGACTGCTTACGCGATCAGTGACCAAAGCGCAGGAGCAGCAGCAAAAGCTCCAAGTGATGATGAACGCTATGGCCGCACTTACTGGGCCAAAAGAAACCCCTGAGACGTCCTCGGATGAACGTCAGGAACAGGAAACTGACGCTGAGTTCCTTCGCCGAATATTGGAGAAGAAGGATAAAGAGGCTGCTGAACAAGCAGCCAACATAAAGTGAATGGCCCTCCTGTTCCAAGACATGTGGGTATGATGATTCAACAAGATCCACCTGCTGAAGATCCCCCGATCATCCTCGAAGATGATAGGGGAGAAACGTCGAATTCTCCACCGGCTCTGTCAACAGCTAAGGAGGAGGCGATCTCCAAAGCCAACCTGGACGAATATATAGCTTAGCAGATCCGGGTTCATCAAGCGACTGAAGCAGCGAGTCAAGTCGTAAAAACGGGGCGACCATATCCAGGCTGGTACGATCAGATCAGGTACCCGCCAGGTTATACGATACCAAAATTCCATGTGTATAAGGGGACTGGCAATCCCCACCATCATGTCACCCAGTTCTGGGCGCTTTGCGGCAATACTGGCGGTGATGATAAATTGTTGCTTCGCCAGTTCGTTGGTAGCTTGTCAGATACGGCGTTCGAGTGGTATTCCGAGCTCCCGAATGACTCTATCAAAACCTTTGCTGAAATGGAACTGCTGTTTAGCCAACGTTTCGCGAGTGCCAGCGAGCGTACCCCGATAACGGCATTGATTAATACCAGGGCGAAGCCGGGCGAAACATGGGTCTAATATGCTATACGGTGGTGAAATCTATGGTCAAAATGCGAGCAGTGTATAGAAGAAGCTCTCGCAGTGGGAATGTTTGTAGGAACCCTCGATCCGCAAGCAACCATCTCGCAATTTATGATGTTCTTCAAGCCGACTACCTTCCAGGAACTAATCGACAAGCTGGCGCAAATGGATCAAATGGGCCATAAACCTCCTCTGCCAAAGCCGGACTCCCGAAATGAGAAGGGAAAGGGGAAAGCGATCGTTGTCGCTAATGCTCAACAGCAACCGAACAACTCGAAGTCGGTCGTTCTTCAAAATAATATGCACCCGTACGTAGCCCTTGAGGAGAGAATGGGACGTCCTTACTCGTTTCCCCGGGATAAAACGAGAAGATTATTCGACCTGGCGTTGCGCAACCGACTAATAAATCTGCCGGATCCAAAACGTCCGTCGCAACCAAGTGACGTCAATGAGCCCAACTACTGTCCTTATCATCGAGTACTGGGTCATATGATCGAGGATTGCTACGTCTTCAAAAATTGGCTTGAAGATCAGTACCGACAGGGCAAGTTTGCATTGTCCGACAAATGGAAGGTGAATCCACCGCAGCCCCACACCTTTAAGGGAATGAATACGCCGAGGGCAACATGCTCTGTCGTTGAAGAAGCTCATTGGGAGGTTGTATTATTAGCCAAGATAAAGAGGATGCTAAATGATCTTCAAACATGCCCAGCGATTAAGTGGAAGAGCCCGTTGGAGCCGCAAATCATTGAAGGGATGTTGAAGCCTCGTCCAACTTAAAAGATCGATGGAGGTGGCCCAAGCATTCATAACCAGCCGTCGAAATCTTCAAAGAAGAAGAAAAAGAAGTCGAAGAAGCCCGTGAAGCCTGGCGACAAGCGCACGGACTTGCAAAAACAAATTGACGCGCTGGAGGAATACAACCAGAAAGCACGGACTCCCATTACATTCCAAGAATTCCTCAATCACGTCTTTCAAGAGGAAGACGAGGGAGAAAGTTCATCTGATGAATCTGAAGAATACGTGGCGAGCTGTCATGTGATTTCCCATTCGTTCATGGGCGATGAGGAGACTCCTTGTACTGAAACGCTGGGGGCAGATCCTGAACCAAAAATTCTGGGGCCATCGGATGAAGTAATCGATGCATTCCTCAATGAAGCTCTCTTAAAAAGAAAAGCTGATCGGGAGCGCGAGGCAGTTATATTCGAAGGGGCCAAACGCCAGCGCCTCGACGAAAGAATTGAGATACTCCCGCTGGAGCAAAGTACACCCACTGCGGATAAAATCAAATTCAAGATGAGGAAGAGGTTTGCTAAAGCCGTGTCAATGGGTATGAAGCTACCATCCTCTGGGGGGAGTGTTACGGGTGAAGCGGAAATGCACCCCTTCTATTGCTTGTATCATCGGAAGATTTCGCACCCCACTGAAGAGTGCCAAGCTTTCGATAGATGGTGGCAAGGATATGTTGCTCACCGGCAGTATTTTAAGCAGGAAAAGCGCAAGACTCGCCGGGAGCAGAACAGTGCGACCGAAGGGCTTAACAGAACCACATGCAATTGTCGCATGATCAACACTGGGGGATCGCAAGTGCTCACATTCGGGAGTGATTCCGACGAGGAGCTGGAGCTTAGCCCCCTCTTTAAAAAGTCCACTTCGGGAAAAGAAGACGAGCCGAAAATTTATGACAATATCCGGCTGCATAATCGCACGTTGCCCGAAAAGAATCTCGGACCCCCAAACAAAAAAGATAAAGGGAAAGAAAAGGTCTCTGAGGACATCGCCCTAGACGACCAAGTCATAGAAGAGCTAACTGCCAAAGACCCGCCGAAGAAGAATAAGGTGGATTACAACGTCTTAGCGCATCTGAGGAAGCTACCCTCGCAGCTCAGCATTCTTGACGCCCTTGTGTTATCAAAGGAGGCGAGAGATTCGTTAATCAAGGCACTACAGGATCCGGAGCAGTTCCAAGCTTTCCTGGCCGAAGAAAAGATGAAGGATGAATTGGAGGAAGTGCACACGGCAGATATCACTTTTGGCGATGAAGACTTTCTCCTTGGGACGTGCGAACACAATCGCCCCCTCTATGTCTCAGGATACTGCCATGATATAAAGATAGGCAAAATCCTGATCGATAACAGATCGTCTGTTAATCTCCTTAATGTGCGGGTGTTGAAGGAAATCTGCATGAGCGTCCAACACCTCGCCCGAGACAAGATCACCATCTCCGGGTTTGACTCCCAATCATCAAAGACTCTTGGATCCGTGATACTGACGCTACGCTTTGGGCTGCTCGTCACGGACATTAAATTCTACGTCATAGATGCCAAGACGTGCTACAATGCTCTGCTCGGCCGACCATGGTTACACGAGTACAGCATCAGTGTATGAAATATTTTAGGGATGGTCTCGAGTATACCGTGACGGGGGAATTGAATCCGTTTTCCGTGAATGAAGTTCGCAAATATGAAGATGCCAAATATTTCTTGCCGAATTTCGAAGACACGGAAAGGTGTCATAAGCTGGAGAATAAAACTAACGCTACCATCCCTGTCTTCGGCAGTGATACCGAGGAGGAAGAGGAGATAGTTTATTCGGGTCCGCCCCAATACACTAAGCCAGGACCATTTGCTCCTACATTGATCTTTGGCAGTGATTCAGAGGATGAAGTCCATGCTGTATGCTCTGCTCGACCTTCAATACGAGCTTCCGCTGATGAAGAGCAAAGTCTGCAAGTCGCCATGGTGCCGCTTAAACATTATAAAGAACTGGATGCGCTCGATACCGACAGTGTAGAGGAGCTGCAGACGTTCTGTATCCCGCCCAGGCGAGAAGGCGAGAAGGCAATTCTATTCTACCGCTCGGAAGAAAACAAAGTGGAGAAAGAAATCTGGCACGGGGCAGATCTTACGCTGGACAGGCTTCAACCCATCCGTCTACCCAGATATTATATAGAAGGCTTGAAGAGACTGTTGAAGCGCCAAGGGATACCCTTCCAACAGACCGTTAGAAAGGCCAAATTATATGACAGGGTCTGGAACGTTCCCGGAACTCAGCATAAGCTGCCTAGTGGGAGGATGGAGACAATCGGGCTCGGATACATTCGCTCCAAGAAACGAGAGCTGCTCCGCGACTGTTACGTCGTGCACGACTTTAATGAAGAAGCAGATGCGCAACGGGAGGACACTAATCCTGAACCAGTAAAGGTTCCTGATGCAAAAGTGCCCAGTCCGTCGTTTGAAGAACAAATGGACAGGCTTATAAGGGAAGCTGGTCAAAAAGTCCGAGACGATCATAACCGCGAAATGGCCATCTACGAGAAAGCCAAAACGCAACGCCTCCTTCAACAGGCCGTCAAAGATGAAAGTGTCGCCCCCTGTCAACCTGTTATAAAAAAGGCTCGACGTAGAGGCAGAAACAAGTCGAAAGGCCAAAAAGGCACTCAACAGCAACAAAGCGGGACTAAGAATCCATGCAAACGGGAGTCGAGCGTTATTGATCTATCCCTCATGAAGAAATTGGGTCGAGCGTACTTGTTTCCTCGCGACAAGACAAAGAAGATACTTGATCTTGCTCTAAAACATCAAATGCTTACACTGCCGGAGTCCAAAAACCCCGAACAAGCAGGCAAAGTCTCTGACCCAAACTGTTGCTTTTACCATCGAGTAATAGGGCATCCTCTTGAAGATTGCTTCACCTTCAAGAATTGGGTTGAAGATCAGTATCAGCTTGGCAAATTCGCTCTGTCTGACAACTGGAGGGTAGCGCCGCCACAGAAGCACGAACCCAAAGCCACAAGAACATAATCAACTCCACATTGGGATTGGAAGCGGATTCGCACTTGTCACATGATAACAATATTAAAAGAAGAGCCCGAGAACATGGACAGCCTTCCCTGGTGCTTCGAAAACAGCAATGATGAGGTGATCTCAGAATTTCCGCCAGCTCCGAAAGAGCTGGAGGATGGAATACATACCACTGCAGATAACCTCAAGAAAATTGAGTTGGGGACGGCAAGTGACACACGGCCTACGTTCGTCAGTGAGCTGCTATCTGAAGAAAGGGTGGCTGCGTTAAAAGACGTCCTTGTACAGCATAAAGATTGCTTCGCATGGAACTATTCCGAGATGCCAGGACTAGATCTAGAAGTTGCTGTGCACAAATTAGCGATATCCCCAGGCGTCAAGCCAGTCAAACAGGCGCCGAGGAGAATGCGGCTCGAGCTTGAGATGAGCATCAACGCCAAGGTCAAGAAGCTAATCGACTCTGGCTTTATCCAGGAGGTCCAATATCCTGAATGGATTGCCAACATAGTCCCGGTGATGAAGAAAAATGGGACGGTGCCCATATGCGTGGATTTTCGGGATCTCAATAAAGCCTGCCCGAAGGACGATTTCCCGGTGCCGGTCACCGAACTAATGATAGACAATACATCCACTCATGAGGTTTTCTCCTTCATGGACGGCTCATCAGGGTATAATCAGATAAAGATGCATCTCGAGGACCAGAAGCATACCGCTTTCCGGACCCCTTTGGGAATATTTTGTTACAAGGTGATGCCCTTCGATCTAAAGAACGCCGGTGCCACCTATCAAAGGGCCATGACGAAGATCTTCGATGATCTTATACATGAAATCGTCGAGTGCTATATCGACGATCTCGTGGTCAAAAGTAAATCATACGAGGAACATCTCGAGCATCTGAAAACTGTATTTCAACGTCTTCGGCAATACAACTTGAAGATGAACCCTCTCAAGTGCGCATTCGGAGTTTCCTCGGGCAAATTCCTGGGATTCATCGTCCGACACCGGGGTATCGAGATAGATCCGTCAAAAATCAAGGCGATCATGGAAATGCCTCCGCCAAGGACTCTCAAACAGCTGCGGTTTCTCCAAGGGAAGCTCGCGTATATACGGCGATTTATAGCCAACCTTTCAGGTAAGTGCCGCCCTTACAGTCACCTGATGATGAAAGGAACTCCATTCGTCTGGGACCAAAAATGCCAGGACACGCTGGACGAAATTAAACAATACCTGCAAAACCCGCCAGTATTGGCTGCTCCGGTCAAGGGAAAGCCTCTTATTCTTTATACCACAGCCCTCGAAGGTTCCTTAGGCGCATTATGGGCACAAGAGAACGATCAAGGGAAAGAAAGAGCACTCTACTATCTGAGTCGAGTTCTGCTGGGGGCAGAGAGCAATTACTCTCCCATTGAAAAACACTGCCTGGCGTTGATCTTTGTGATAACAAAGCTCAGGCACTATGCGTTGGCGCATGAAGTCCGTCTTATTTCGAAGGTGGACCCTCTTAAATATTTGATGTCGAAGGTCATATTGACAGGTCGGCTCGCTAAATGGGCCCTGCTATTGATGGAGTTCTCGATAACATATCAACCTCTCAAGGCAGTGAAAGGCCAGGCCATCGCCGATTTCCTCGCTGAGCATCCGATACCCGCTGATTCTCCTTTAAATTGCGATCTTCCAGACGAACATGCGTTTGACGCAATCGACAGTGGTGATACCCGATGGGAGCTTTATTTCGATGGAGCATCTTCCATGAAGAAGCGCAGACAAAGTACCCCTATAATCAAATCAGGGGTAGGTCTTATTTTCGTGACTCCATAAGGAGGGATTATGCGCTTCGCCTTCTCCTTAACGGAGCCGAGGACGAATAACGAAACCAAATATGAAGCCTTGATGGCAGGTCTCGAGATCGCCATTGACATGGGAATTGAAAACCTCCTCATATATGGAGATTCTCAACTGGTCGTTAGTCAAGTAAACGGCGACTACCAAACGTGCAAACCGGAATTGGTAAAATACGGTGAAAATGTGCAACAACTGTTGACCCAAATTCCCTCCTATACTTTGGAAAGCATACCGCGCGCGGAAAATAGCAAAGCAGACGCGTTGGCCAGGCTTGCTAAAGAACTGGCTGACGAGAACCTCGATGACGTAAGAATCGTGGTATAAAGCCGTCAGGTGCTTGCCCCAGCAGAAATACCTCTGGAATCATCCGAAGAGAAGGGAGCGACTGAACAGACGACCTTGCAAATAAAAGACCGGGAAAAGGCTGAGGATTGAAGAGAAATCTTCATAGACTACTTTAAGTCCCATCGAATGCCCGAAGATGCGTCCACAAGACATCAGCTCATGAGACGAGCTCTGTCTTTCGCCTTCGTTAACGATACTCTGTACAAGAGGTCGTTTGATTCTCTGTGGTTGAGATGTCTAGGTCCTGATGAAGCGGGAAGAGTCGTTCAGGAAGTGCATGACGGACTCTGTGGTTCTCACCAAGCGGGCCCAAAGATGAAGTTGAAGATCAAGCGGATGGGCTACTACTGGCCCACGATGATTCAGGATTGCTTCGAATATGCGAAGCAATGCCACTCATGCCAAATCCATGGGGACTTCATCCACCAGCATCCAAATCCACTACACCCAACGGTGGCTAGCTGGTCGTTCGAAATGTGGGGAACTGACATAGTCGGCCCCATCGAACCAGCATCGTCCAGGGGACATCGTTTCATCCTGGCGACGACTGATTACTTCTCCAAATGGGCAGAAGCAGTACCGTTAAGGGAGGTGAAGACGGAGAATATCCTCCACTTCTTCAAAACGCATGTCATATATCGGTTTGGAACTCCACGATGGATCATTTCCGATAACGGGCCAGCTTATAGAAACCACAAAATCAGTCGCTTCGCGCAACAGCACAATATAGACTGGAGATATTCCTCGGTTTATAATCCGCGAGCTAATGGTCTAGCCGAGGCCTTCAACAAGACCCTAATGAAGATCATGAAAAAGACGGTCTCCCGAAATAAGAAGGACTGGCATGGGAAGCTTCAAGAAGCTCTTTGGGCGTATCGAACTACGTTCAAGACAGCCACGAACGCAACGCCATATGCGTTGTTATTCAGTACAGAAGCAGTACTCCCCCTCGAGATAGAGTTACCCTCTCTACAAGTAGCAGTCCACTACGAGCTAACAGATGAAGAAAACGCTCACCTTCGGCTTGAGGAGCTTGATGCCCTTGATGAAACCCGGCTCATAGCGCAACAAAATTTAGAAGCTTATAAAGCAAAAATGACACGCTCATACGAAAGATTGACCCGACCGAGGACATTCCGCCAAGGCGAACTCATGCTAGTGGTTAAAAGGCCTATGATCCCCAATCACGCCAAGCGGGGAAAATTCGAGCCAAACTATGAAGGCCCGTACATCATAGATAAGGTCTACCAGGGTGGGGCCTATCTACTCATGGACATGCACGGTGAAAGGCCTTTCAGGCCAATAAACGGTCGCTTCCTAAAGAAATACTATGCTTAATGAGCCACAGCCTAGGTCAATGATAGATGACGACGACTATGTCCGCTCGCTATCTTCCTAAGCTCAAGCTTTATAAGCAGTAACCAGCCTTCTCAATAGTGGACCGAAATGTCCTTAAACTACTACCGTAGCATCCTTAGGCTGACAAGATAAAAATAAATAAATAAATAAATAATAAATAAAAACGGTATGTCCATAAGCAAAAAGGGCACGGATGAAAACCCGAAAGGGCTCCGTGAGTAAAAACAGCAGGGCTACCGGCGAGTGCTCGTGAAAATCCGAAAGGGCGCTACCTCGTAAAAAAAAAGAGAAAGAAGAAAATAAAAAGAATAAAAAAACGGTATGTCCATAAGCAAAATGGGCATGGATGAAAACCCGAAAGGGCTCCGTGAGTAAAAACAGAAGGACTACCGGCGAGTGTTTGTGAAAACCCGAAAGGGCGCAACCTCGTTAAAAGACACTTATAGGGTCCTCTTAACTTTGTAAGGAGAAACCACCCGCGTGAGATCCTTACGACTCACGAGGGAGAAACACACTTAGGGATTCCCACGATTCCTAAGGAGAAAATACACTTGCGAGATCCTCACGACTCGTAAGGAGAACTCTCTTATGAGCGGCTCATAAGATTTGAAAGTCTTAAGTTACAGAGACCTAAACATGTGCTTAAGCAACCCCCACAACTTCCGATATTGCCCTACAGGTGGCTCAATACTGCCCCTTGTATACAATCAACGGGCGCGAATAAACATTTCCCTAATCAAGTCCCATCCGAGACTTGGGATATGTTCGCATAACAAACAACCCTTATAAGTCCTCTCGACTTACAAGGAGAAAATCCTCCTGTAGGATCCTTACGACTTACAGAGGAACAAACACTTAGGAATCCTCATGATTCCTAAGGAGAAAATACACCTACAAGATCCTCACGACTTGTAGGGAGAAATACCTTTGTGAGACCCTTACGGCTCATGAAGTCAAAAGCCTTAGTCGACAGGACCTTAACCCTGTTCGCTAAGCCACCCTTGTTCGACATCGACAGAGGCAAATGATGATTCACTCCTGGTAATATCCCAGTTGTAGCGGTGCTGATACCCAAATCGGTGTCTAATTTCAGGTTTACGACGAAAAGCCAGTAGGCCGCACATGCATATGAAATAGCCAAAATGATAGGGCAACTTGCAATAAAAAGCAGCAAGTGAAAATGTATGCATGAAAAATAGCCGAAATGATTGGGCAACTCGCAATAAAAAACAGCAAGTAAAAATAAAAAAAATAGCCGAAATGATTGGGTAACTCGCAATAAAAAGCAGCGAGTAAAACTAAAATAAACAGCCGAAATGATTGGGCACCGCGAAAAATAACCGAAATGATTGGGCAATCGTGACCTTCGCGATATAAAAGCTGAAATGATAGAGCATCGCGGAAATGAAACAAAAAAAAGAGAAATGATAAAACTTTGGCCCTACAGTGGAGATCACATCGATCCCTGTATACAATCCAAGGGCGTAAACGAAGAGGGAACCATACTTTCCCAACAGGCTCCGCCAGAAAACGAAGCCAAACCTCGACGGTTCGTTTCAACACCAAGGAAACAAATAATCCTTGGCAAATAGCTCAACTCAGGGAAACAAACATCCTTGACGAGAGCCTCCTGATTCGCATCGACTCGCAGAGCAACCAGTGTCTCCGTGAAAAATTCTCGATTCGTTTCAATACCAAGGAAACAAATAATCCTTGGCAAATACCTCAACTCAGGGAAACAAACATCCTTGACGAGAGCCTCCTGATTTGCATCGACTCGCAGAGCAACCAGTGTCTCCGTGGGAAATTCTCGATTCGTTTCAACACCAAGGAAACAAATAATCCTTGGCTAATACCTCAACTCAGGGAAACAAACATCCTTGACGAGAGCCTCCTGATTCGCATCGACTCACAGAGAAGCCAGTGTCTCCGTGGGAAATTCTCGATTCGTTTCAACACCAGGGAAACAAATAATCCTTGGCAAATACCTCAACTCAGGGAAACAAACATCCTTGACGAAAGCCTCCTGATTCGCATCGACTCGCAGAGAAGCCAGTGTCTCCGCGGGAAATTCTCGATTCGTTTCAACACCAAGAAAACAAATAATCCTTGGCAAATACCTCAACTCAGGGAAACAAACATCCTTGACGAGAGCCTCCTGATTCGCATCGACTCGCAGAGCAACCAGTGTCTCCGTGGGAAATTCTCGATTCGTTTCAACACCAAGGAAATAAATAATCCTTGGCAAATACCTCGACTCAGGGAAACAAACATCCTTGACGAGAGCCTCCTGATTCGCATCGACTTGCAGAGCAACCAGTGTCTCCGTGGGAAATTCTCGATTCGTTTCAACACCAAGGAAACAAATAATCCTTGGCAAATGCCTCAACTCAGGGAAACAAACATCCTTGACGAGAGTCTCCTGATTCGCGTCGGCTCGCAGAGAAACCAGTGTCTCTGCGGGAAATTCCCGATTCGTCTCAACTTGCAAGATGAAGCCTCAGGCAGAAGAGATTAAAAAACTTGCTTCCTGAACAATGGGACCCTGCAAGTCGGTCTAAAACGGTCTCTTGCATACTATTCACGGGTCTCACTCTCCAAAGTCGAGTTTCGACAGGGAGGGAAACAACCGCTTACGAGTTCTCTCGACTCGTAAGAGGGAAAAATTCTCTTATAGGATCCTTACGACTTATAAGAAAAAATACACTTAGGAATCCTCATGATTCCTAAGGAGAAAACCCACCTACGAGGTCTTCTCGATCCGTAGGGAGAAAAGTCCCTATGAGACCCTCACGGCTCATAGAGTTGAAAAGTCTTAGGCGGCAGATCTGAACCTACGGCCTAAGCCATCGCTATCTCTTGAAAAATCTATACACTTACTCTATTATCGGTCAAATGTGTTTATCAAGACAGCATGCTGATGATAAGAGAAAGGAAAAAGCAAAGAAATAGTACGAGATATTGCAAAGAAAAATATGTATCTTTATTGAATGTAATCAAGTACAAGATGAAGCGTACAAAAGAATAAAGAATGGATACATATTACCTTAAAAGAAAATTTTTACAAGTGAGAGAAGGTTGAGAGGTGACTACCGCTAAGGTATGAGAGAAGGTTGAGAGGTGACTACCGCTAAGGTATGAAAAAAATTTTACAAGTGAGAGAATGGATACATAATACTCAAAAAGCACTTCTGAAAGACACAACAGCACTGCGCTATTGCGCTTGCGCTCACCAGAGCGTGACACATGTCACCCCCACATGCGCCTACGCTCATTAATTGGCGCAGAGCGCCTGACAGGCCATGTGGCACTCTGTCAGTGTAATCGGTGCTCTGCATTATTTAAAGAAGGGCTGAGCCCAATTAAAAAGGCCTAACAGGCCTAATAAAATGCAATGTATTATTCTAAAAAAAGGACAGAGCCCAAACAGATGCTCTACATCATTTATAAAGGGGCAGAGCCCAAATCAAAAAGCCTAGCAAGCCAGAATAAAATGCAGTGCATTATTAAAAAGGGGCAAAGCCCTAGCACAAGCCTAATAGGCCAAAGGCAAATAAAAATGTTGAACATTTTTCTTACTGGATTTAGCCCAATCATGGCCGTAAGTCCTCAAATTAAATTGACTGAGCATGGCTGCTCTATTAAATCAGTTCACACCTGGTTCAAGGGTACATCTCTGAACTCCTCTGACACCTGTCGTTGTAATCCTTCAACGTCGTCAGCGAGGTGATGGGTCCCGACGGCCATACATGACGGACCGCAATGTCTTTAAACTACCAATGGACCCCCACGTCCTTAAACTGGAACATGGACCCCCACGTCCTTAAACTGGAATGTGGACCACTACGTCCATAAACTGGAACAATAGAGCCCTCAAATGCTCTTTTGCCGGATCTAAACGATCCCGTTTAAGTTGATCTTAGCCTAAAGCTTGGCTAACGTATCCTTAAACATCCCCAATCAATTTTGGTTCAAGGGTACATCTCTGAACTCCTCTGACCCCTATCGTTGTAATCCTTCAACGACGTCAGAGAGGTGACGGGTCCCGACAACCACACATCGATATGGACTGCGGGGTCCTTAAACTCGTGGACCGAAACGTCCTTAAACTAATGTTCGCCCCAAATGGGAATGTTGGACCACCATGTCCCTAAACTGGAACAGTAGAGCCAATTGCTCTCTTGTCAAACTATCCCGTTAAGTCGATCTTAGTCTGGAAATTAGGCTAACGTATCCTTAACAAAAGTTTAAGTTGATCTCAGCCTTGAATAGGGCTAACGTATCCTTAAACTAAAACACCAAATCCAAATCTAAGTAAATACGGATTTGGACTAATCCACGTCCTACGGGCGACGGCATCACTTAGTCTCCGTATACAATCCACGGGCAACCACAAACAAAACAAATATACACGACACGAAGTGAAATTCTGGAGAAGGAGAAAGTTGTTACCGCGAAGCGGTAGCGTAATTAACTGCAGGGGCTTGCGCCTGCAGGGAAGAGCGTCCCGACAATCAAAAACCCCTCAAGCGAGGGGGAATCTGACGAAGTCTGCTACATTGGTTGCATCCGTCTTAACCTCCGATACACGGTGCCATAAATCAACTTGGCATCTTCGGAGAGGTGGACGGATAGCACCTATTATCATCTGCCCCGAATCTCAGGCAAGACGTCCCTGTCTTGGCTGCCGTTCGGAGGGGAACAGATTTCATGTATGAGGTCATCGAAAATCTTCGTCATGGCCCTCTGATAGGTGGCACCGGCGTTCTTTAGACCGAAAGGCATCACCTTGTAGCAGAATATGCCCAAAGGGGTCCGGAAAGCGGCGTGCTTCTGGTCCTCGGGATGCATCTTTATCTGATTGTATCCTGATGATCCGTCCATGAAGGAGAAGACTTCGTGAGTGGATGTGTTATCTATCATCAGCTCAGTGACTGGTATTGGAAAGTCGTCCTTTGGGAAAGCTTTGTTGAGATCCCGAAAGTCCACACATATGCGCATCGTCCCATTTTTCTTCATCACCGGGACGATGTTGGCGATCCGGTCAGGGTACTGAACCTCTTGGATGAAGCCAGAGTCGATTAGCTTCTTAACCTCGGCGTTGATGCTTATCTCAAGCTTGAGCCTCATTCTCCTCGGTGCTTGTTTGATTGGCTTGAAGTCCGGGGATATTGCCAATTTGTGGACAACAATCTCTGGATCTAGTCCTGGCATCTCGGAATAGTTCCATGCTAAACAGTCTCTATACTGCATGAGCACGTCCTTTAGTGTAGCCACTCTTTCTTCAGACAGCAGCTCACTGACGAATGTCGGTCGCGGGTCACTTGCCGTCCCCAAATCAATTTTCTTGAGGTTATCTGCAGTAGTATGTATTCCATCTTCCAGCTCTTTTGGCGTCGGTGGAAACTCTGAGATCACCCAGTCATCATTGTTTTCGAAGCACCAGGGGAGGTTGATTGATGTGGTATTTAGTGCTTACGCCATTTGTGATCAAAGAATTAACCGTAATCAATAACGATGTCGCTTGGTAGCTAGCCGGTTGAGTATGGGTCGGTCCACAAGGAGATGGATTCCTTTTCTTTATGTTTTAACGAGTTAAATCCAAAAGATTTTGGGTTTTATTTTAAAATCTAAGAATGAGATAAAAGTTTATAAAAAGCTTGTTAGGGTTAAGATTAGGTTAGTTTTGAAAATCAATTATTCTCACCGCTTTCCTTACCTTAATTAAGAACTTTTTAGGTGTTAAGGTAATAGTTAACAAAGTGGATTAGCACTATCGGAAAGAAACTAGGTTTCTTCCCTTTGGTCCTTGTCCGTCCTTTCTTAACTCTTATCCCTAATCTCTATGGAAAACAATCACAACCGGTCTTTAACTATGGTATCACCGCTACCTCATAAGATAGGGTGCCGTAGTGAGTGGTGTGTGTTTGTATGCATAGAGTCCTCCTTTAAAATGTTGAACGGGCAAGAAAGGGATGAGAGATTTTCATCTCTCAAACCTTCCCTAAATCTAACCCTAACAAGTGAGGAACTACTCACTCATTAGGGAATTGATAAACGAGTTCATTTTTTTATGGTTTTAATTTAATAACTATGGCAGATAAAAAAAATTTATAACTACGGCAAATAAAATTTTTATAACTACGGCAGAAAAGAAACTCAAGATAAAAAAAAACTTACTTCTTTATTGATGCACTCTTTGACCGATTACATGGAATTGAAAATCTAAGATCTAGAAATTAAAAGAGGCATCTCAAAAGAAGCACCCAAAAAGAGGCACACCTCAAAAGAGGCTGTAGGGTTCCTACTTATAGATAATAGAAACCCTAGGGTTTACATCTGATCCATATCTAGAATTACAAAGATACCCTAAGAAAACCTGGTCAATGCACCGACTCCACCGACACGCACCGACACGCGCCGACACGTACACAACACGGCCGCGGTTTCGCGGCAGAAAGGCCTTTTTGGCCGCGGATCCGCGGCCATTTGGTGGGCTTGATGGCTCATTTCTTCAGGGCTTCTGTCTGTTGCTTTTTCCTTCTATTTTCTTCACTTGGTTCTTCAGAATGTCTTCTAGTTTCTTCCAGATTTTCACAGTGCAGAATGTTGTGGACTTTTCCCATTCGCTTCGTGTTGAAGTCTTGAATCTTGTGCTGCCTTTGTACTTTGTGAAATCTAACTGTTCATTGATCTTTATTTGTTCCTTAACTGTAGGCGGCATCATAATGATTCTTCTATTTGTTGGTCGTAGTCTCATTTTTGTAGCGTTTCTTCATCATTTTCACCGTATTGTTCCGAGAACCTGTAATCTGCAACTATTTAACAGATATGGATCAAAAGCACCTATTTATTTGTAAAATGATTAGGAATGGGGAATATAATAATGCAAAATTATGATATGAACAGAGGTCATCCATATTCTCGGGCTCTTCTGTTGTCAATGTTATCACGTTACAGGTACGGGATTGTTTCCAAGATTGATTTTGATCTGGTTCTACTCTTGCTATACGGGTTGCTTTCAGTTCATGCTTCTGTGGCGGGCTTACCCTCCAACTGCTGGATAGAGAGAATCTGCCCTGTTGATATTGGTCTTCGACCCAGTTTTTGAAGGTGAAGCATTCTTCGAGAGGATGCCCCATTGCTCGGTGATAAGAGCAATAATCTGGGTGGGAGATCTCGTTCGCTTGCTCTGGGTGCTTGGACTCTGGGAGTGTCATCATCTGATGCTTTACGACGAGATCGAATATCTTCTTTGTCTTATCTTGTGGAAAAGAATATTCTCGGCCCATCTTCTTTATAAGGGATGGATCCCGGCTGCTCGACCCTTGCTCGCGTGGCTTCTCGGACCTGCTGGGCTGCTGTTGAACGTTTTTTCCGTTCTTTGGTTTATTTTTGCCTCTGCGCCGGGTCTTTTGTATGACGGGCTGGCGACGAGGAGCATTGTCATCCCCCACGGCCTGCTGAAGGAGGTGCTGCGTCCTGGCTTTCTCGTAAATGGCCATATCGCGGTTATGGTCATCCCGGATCTTTTGACCCGCTTCCCTGATCAATTTGTCCATCCGTTCTTCAAACGACGGACTCGGTGTTTTGATGACAGGACCTTGTTTTGGTTCAGGATCAGCGTCTCTTAACAGAATGTCTCCTTCTTCATCGAAGTCATGTATGACGTAGCAGCCATGGACTCGCTCTCGTTTTCTGGATTGAACATATCCAAGCCCGATCGTTTCCATTCTCCCATTGGGCAACTTGCGCTGAGTTCCAGGGACGTCCCAAATCCTGTTGTAGAACCGAGATTGTCGAGTGGTCTGTTTGAAGGGTACACCTTGGCGCCTCAGCAGCCTTTTCAAGCCTTCTGTATAATATCTAGGCAGACGGATGGGCTGGAGCCTGTCAAGTGTAGAATCCGCGCCATGCCAAATTTCTTTTTCCGCTTTGGTTTCTCCGGATCGGTAGAATATGATCGCCTTTTCACCTTTTCGCCTGGGAGGAACGTAGAATGTCTGCAGTTCTTGCACACTATAAGTTTCAAGTGTATCGAGCTCTTTATAATGCTCTTGTGAAACTATGGCAACTTACAAACTTTGATCTTTGTCGGCGAAGATTTGTATCGACGGCCGAGCAGAGAATACAACATTGACCTCATCTTCCGAGTCGCTGTCGAAGATCAACATAGGGGCGGACGGTCCTGGCTTGTTGTATTGGGGCGGCCCTGAATAAACTATCTCTTCTTCCTCCTCGGTATCACTCCTGAAGACCGGAATAGTTGTGATGGCTTTGTTCTTCGGTCTGTGACATCTTTATGTGTCCTCAAAGTCTGGTAAGAAGTATTTTGCATCTTCGTACTTTCGGACTTTATTCACGGAGAATGGGTTCAACTCTCCTGTTACGATATACTCGAGACCGTCCTTGAAATACTTCAAACACTGGTGTTGTGTAGAAGGGATAATGTTGTACTCATGTAACCAAGGCCTGCCGAGCAAAGCATTGTAGCATGTCTTGGCATCAATGACATGAAACTTAATGTCCGTGACAAGCAGCCCAAAGCGTAGTGTCAATATTACAGACACAAGCGTTTGTGATGACTGAGAGTCAAACCCGAAGATGGTGATTTTATCACGAGTGAGGTGCTGAACGCTCATGCAGATTTCCTTCAACACTCTCACATTGAGGAGATTGACGGAAGACCCATTGTCGACCAGGATTTTGCCCATCTTGATATCGTGATAGTATCCGAAGACATAAAGGGGACGGTTATGTTCGCATGTCCCGAGGAGGAGATCTTCATCGTCGAAGGTGATATCGGCCGTGTGTACTTCTTCCAGCTCGTCTTTCATCTTTTCTTCGGCGAGGAAAGCTTGGAATTGCTCGTGCTCCTGCAGTGCCTTGATAAAAGAATCTCTTGCTTCTTTTGATAGCAGAAGGGCGTCGAGAATACTTAGCTGCGAAGGTAACTTTCTCAATTATGCCAGAACGTTGTAGTTCACCTTATTTTTCTTTGGCGGGTCCTTGGCGGTCAGCTCTTTGGCGACTTGGTCATCTAGGGCGATATCTTCAGGGACTTTTTCTTTCCCCTTATCTTTTCTATTTGACCCACTATTCGAGGGCCCAAGATTCTTTTCGGGCAGCGTACGATTTTGCAGTTGAATATTTTCACAGGTCTTCGGTTCTTCCTCTTTTCCCGAGGTGGATTCTTTAAAGAGAGGGCCAAGAGTCATTTCTTCGTCAGATTCGCTCCCGAAGATGAGAACTTGCGATCCCCCAGCGTCGACCATGTGACAGTTGCCGGTAGTTCTTTTACGCTCCTCGGTCGTATTTCTTTGCTCCCGACGAGTTTTGCGTTTCATCCGCTTGAAATTTTGCCGGTGAGCAACATATCCCTGCCACCATCTTTTAAAAGCGTTGCACTCTTCGGTGGGGTGCGCAATCTTTCGATGATATAAGCAGTAGTTAGGATGCATTTCCGCTTCACCAAGAATGTTTCCTTCGAAGGGTGGTAGCTTCATTACCATTGATATGGCTTTGGCGAACCTCTTCCTCATTTTGAACCTGCTTTTATTTGCGGCGGATGTACTTTGATTTGGCGGGAGCGTTTCAACCCTTTCGTCCAGTCGCCGGCGCTTGGCTTTTTCAAATATGGCCATCTCACGCTCTCGAGCAGCTTTGCTTTTAAGAAGAGCTTCATTCAGGAATGCATCAATCATTTCGTCTGATGGCCCTAGAAGTTCCGGCTCAGGACCTGCCCCCAGTTTCTCTGTGTAAGGAGCTTCTTCATCGTTTATCGACGAGTGAGAGATCACATGGCAACTTGCTACGTAATCTTCAGATTCATCCGACAAGTCTTCCCCATCATCTCCGTCCTCAAGGACGTGACTGAGAAATTCTTGGAGTGTGATTGGAGTCCGCGCCTTCTGGTTATACTCTTCCAGCGCGTCAATCTGCTTTTGAAGGTCCGTGCGCCTATCACCAGGCTTCACGAGCTTCTTGGATTTCTTTTTCTTCTTCGAAGATTTTGACGGCTGGGTGTGAGCACTTTGACTATCTCCGCCAATTTTTGGAGTTGGGCGCGGCTTCAGCATTCCCTTGATAATCTCGGGTTCCAGCGGATTCTTCCACCTGATCGCCGGGTATGTTTGGAGATCGTTCAGCATTCTTTTAGTTTTGGCTGAAAGAGCGACCTCTCATGGAGCTTCTTCTATGAAAGAGCATGATGCCCCCGGTGTGTCCGTCTTCTTAGGAGCTTGTGGCTGTGGTGGGTTCACCTTCCAATTCTCGGACAGCGCAAACTTGCCTTGTTGGTACCGGTCCTCGATCCATCCTTTAAAGACGAAGCAATCTTCAATTGGATGGCTTACCGTTTGATGGTAAGGGCAATAATTGGGACTATTAGTCTCGCCGGGTTGCAGTGGTTGTTTTGAATTCGGCAGATTGATGAGCCTGTTGCGCATCGCCAGTTCGAACAGTCTCTTCGTTTGTCCCGAGGGAACGAATAAGGACGCTTCATTTTCTCATTATAGTATCGCCGTCTCTCTTCTAATTGATCAGTTAGTTTTGGGCCACTGGGCTTCTATTGAGTATTCGCAACGAATGTCATCTTCCCTTTCCCCTTTTCGTTTTGCGGCTCCGGTTTTGGAGGAGACGGTCTATGACTCATCTGGTCCATTTGGGCCAGTTTGTCGATCAAGGCCTGGAACGTGGTCGGCTTAAAGAATATCATGAATTGGGAAATAGTTGCCTGAGGGTCCAGGGTGCCCACGAACATGCCCACTGCTGGTGCTTCCTCGATGCGCTGCTCACATTTTGACCATAAATTTCGCCATCGTATTGCGTACTGCACCCACATTTCACCCGACTTCACCCTAGCATTGATCAATGCTGTTATTGGGGTGCGTTCACTAGCACTCGCGAAACGATGGGGGAATAGTAGTTCCATCTCCGCAAAAGTCTTGATGGAGTCATTTGGAAGTTCAGAATACCACTCGAATGCCGTTTACGATAAGCTGCCGACGAACTGGCGAAGTAGCAATTTATCATCACCTCCGGTGTTGCCACATAGAGCCCTGAACTGGGCGACATGCTGGTGGGGATTGTCCGCCCCTTTATATACAAATTTAGGGATCTCATATCCCGGTGGGTACTTTATTTGGTCATACCAGCCTGGATATGGTCGTCCAGTTTTAACAATTTGGCCGGCCGCTTCATTCGCCTGGTGAGCTCGTATTTGCTTGGCAATGTAGTCATCCAGAGCGGCCTTGGAGATGGTTTTCTCTTTGGCTGCTGAAAGAGCCGGAGGGGGGTTCGATATCTCCCCTCTGTCGTCTTCAATGATGATCGGGGGGGCTTCAGCTGGAGGTTCCGGCTGTAACATCATCCCAGCCATGTCTTGGAATAAGAGAGCCATTCGTTTTATATTGGCTGCCTGTTCCGCAGCCTCTTTTTCTTTCCTCTTGAGCATTCTTCGGAGGAACTCGGTATCAGTTTCTTGTTCCCGATCCTGCTCTGAGGTTTCTAGATTTTCTTTTGGCCCAGTGAGCACGGCCATTGCAGTCAGCATCTCCTGAAGTTTCTGCTCCTGTTGTTCCTGAGCCTTCGTTATCGATCGGGTAAGCGGTCGATGACCCGTGGAAGCAAGACTTTTCTCTTTTCCGGAAGCCATATAAACAGTATGCACCATCATGCCCCCAGACATGGGGCATTTTGAGTCAGCGTCTTTCCGGTTCGCCACGGTCACAGGAGCTTTCTCTGGCCTTCTTCTCTTTTGAGCGGTTGAAGTCGAGGGAGCCGTTGCAGCGAGCACCCAGGCAGCTGTCGCCTTTTGTGGCTTGACAGGACAGTCCTTTTCTTGCCAAACTTTTATCTTTTTCTGTCGGTGAGAGTAATCTTGATCAATTACTGAGTGCTGAATCTGTCGCCAGACTTTGTAAATTTTGGAAGAAAGCCGCTGAGGGGGTTGTTTTGGCTTCGCCTTCGGTGCATTCTCTACGGGTGGAGGAGATCTCTTCAGCACTGCAGTAGGAGAGTTCCTACGTACCTTGTTAAGCAGTTCAAAGCTGTTCCCGGTTGGAACAACAGCATCGATCTCCACCGTTGGAGCTGGTGGAGTAAATCCAGACGGAGAGCTGCCCCTAGCCTTCCGTACTCGGCGCCAGTGACGACGGCGAGCATGTCGCGCAGATGGTGTTGGTTCAGCTATAGGGATGGCTTTGTCATGCCCCCTGTTCTGGTGAGGCACTGCTGGTACCAGCCTCTTGAAGACTGACGTTCGTTGAGCAACAGTATCCAATCTGTCAAAGACAGACCTTTGAGCAGGAACAGGGGCCGGAGTGGCCAGCCTTGTAAAGACTGATCCTTTGACGGGAGAAACTTCTTCAGTGGCCTCGAGAGCAGGAATGGCTATCCGTTTTGGGATGGCTGCTTCAGGTATCGTGGGCTTCTTGATGGGCCCATTGGAGTTCAGGCTCAGCCTATCGAAGACTGATGCTGTCGGTTTGGCATTGGATGACCCGTTGAGAGGGGCCGTGGTGGTAGTGAGCCGATCAAAGACCGACTTCTTCTGCGCTTCTTGTATCAGCGGGACGTTAATGCTCACTGGTGGGAGCATGGTCCCGAAGAACAACCCGGTGGTAGCCTGCGTTACCTGCTCTACCGGCATTATGAAAAGGGAGGCCGCCTGGGGCCCGTAAGTTACACCTCCAGATGAGGCGGAACGGAAGCTGCAGTTGCAGCTGGAGCATTTTGTGCAGATAGACGCCATTGATCTCTCGTTTTCTGCACCAAGCAAGACACCAAATCTTAGTACCTCGAACCCAAGGGCAACCATTAGCAAACCGCGATTCGTTCGCGACCACGACACACGAAGTGTGGAGTGGAAAGAGGAAAAGGTCTCACCGGGCGTGTCAGAATCTGTTTACCGCCAAAAATACGGGAAGACGCGATAAACATCTTGCCTGAATTTTAGGGCGGATGCTAATTGGTGCTATCCGTCCACCTCTCAGAAGATGCCAAGTTGATTTATGGTACCGTGTATCGAAGGTTTAAACGGATACGGCCGATATAGCAGACTTCGTCAGATTCCACCACGTTGAGGGGTTTTTGATTGTGGGAACGCTCTTCCCTGTAGGTGCAAGCCCCTGCAGTTAATTACGCTACCGCATCGCGGTAACTACTTTCTCCTTCTCCAGATAGTCACTTCGTGTTGTGGGTGTTTGTTTTGTTTTTTGGTTGACCGTGGATTGTATACGGAGACTAATTTATGTTGTCGCCCGTAGGGCGTGGATTAGTCTAAATCCATATCTTCTTAGATTTAGGTTTGGGGGTTGGGTTTAAGGATACGTTAGTCTCACTTGGGACTAAAATCAACTTAAACGTATGTTAAGGATACGTTAGTCTACTTTTTAGACTAAGATCAACTTAGCAGGATCGTTTAGATCCACCAAGAGAGTAATTGGGCTCTATTGTTTAGTTTAGGGACATTGCGGTCCAATATTAGTTTAAGGACATTACGGTCCATTGTTAGTTTAAGGACATCTCGGTCCAAGGTTAAGGACGTCATAGTCCGTGGGTTTAAAAGGACCCCACAGTCCGAGGTTAAAGACATCATAGTCCATGAGTTTAAGGACCCCACAGTCCAGTTTAAAGACGTCATAGTCTGTGAAATGTGTGGTTGTCGGGACCCGTCACCTCTTTGAAGACGTTGAAGGATTACAACGACAAATATCAAAAGAGTGAAGAGATGTACCCTTGAACCGAAGTTGATTGGGGGATCTATAGTCCAATTTGGAACTAAGATCAATTAATTAGATTATGAGCACATTGGCTCATTTAAATCTAAATTGAGGACTTATACCCAATTTGGGCTAAGTCCAATTAGGTTTGAAATGTTGGCCCTTTGTTGGACCATTAGACATTTGTCTGGGTTCAGCCCCTCATCATTTAGCAATGCTAAACAAGAGTTTGAGGGCTCTGATAACATTTTTGTCTTTGACTGAGCATTAAACATTATAGCTCTGGGTTTTACTCTGCATGTCATATTAAATGATCGATTTTGAGATTTAGTTGAAGGAGAGGCTTACCTCTGGAAAACTTAGCCAATTTGGCTAAGCTTGGCTTTAAAATAGTGTTAAACACTAGAGGACATCTGGTGGTCATGTGTCCTCACGTGATGTATTTAAAACAGTGTTGAACACTGGAGATGAAATGCTTAAAATAGTGTTAAACACTAAAAAAGAAAGGGGTCACGTGGGGGCACGTGAGGGCACCCAGAGGTGGGGCCAGACCTCCTTTATTTTTGTTCTCAGAACTGCAAATAAGTGTTCAACACTTTTGATCTTCTGCCCATCACGTGTTGGCACGTGATTGATATTCGTGCATTGATTATTAAAGCGTTTATTAGGGGTCACGTGAAGACACGTGAGGGCGCCCAAAATCGATTTTGCCTTTGGCTTTGTTCCCTTTATTATGAGAGTCACGTGGGAACACGTGAGGCATTACCTCCAAGCTTTTTTCTTCTCATTTTGGGGGATCTGTTTAGGGGTCACGTGGGGAACGTGACCTAGTTTTATTCTTTCTTTTTTTATCACTGAGGATTGGGGTCACGTGTCACCACGTGACCAAGTTTTTTACGTGCATGGAGAGCTTTCAAGTCTCTTTGTTTTAAGAATTAAATTCTCTGTAGGGTTAAACCCTAATTATTTTTTTAGAGGAATTAAATTCCTATGAATTTGGAAGAATTAAATTCTCATATAGGGTTAAACCCTGGTTCTGTTTGTCTTGGAGGAATTAAATTCCTATGAATTTGGAGAGAATTGAATTCTCATGTAGGGTTGAACCCTAGTTTTATTTGGGAAGCATCAAATTCCTGTGAATTTGAGAGAGTTAAATTCTCATATAGGGTTAAACCCTAGTTTTATTTTTGGGAGAATTAAATTCTCTAAACTTAATTCTCCCTCTAAGTTTTAGATCTGCATGGCAGAATCTCCCAGATGAGAATTAAATTCTCAACTTGTGGGGAGATTTGATTCTGCAGATCTTCAACCAGAGGAAGAACTAAGTTCTTTTGCAGAAGAGTTAAACTCTTAGATAGAGAATTAAATTCTCTTTTTGTTTTATGGAGCTTTGATCCCCTTCCCTTTTCTCACCTAGGGTTTTTTTTCTTGAGAATTAAATTCTCCTTTCTTTTCTCTCTGCTATTTTTCTTCAGAAAATTCCAAGATCCAAAAAATCAATAATCCCTTCTCTTCTCTTCTTGGCTCCTATTTATAGGAGAAGGAAAAAAATAAATTTGTTTAGTGAATCTTTCATTGAAAGATTTTGTTTGTTTTTGTAACCAACATGATCTTTTAGATCACTCAGTGAATTTTATTCACCATTGGATTTTTAATCCAGAAGATATTTTGTTTGTTATTCTTGGTGAATTTTAGGGAAATCTTTTCTTGTATAAAATCTTTCCATAAATTGGTGATTTTTAATCACCATTGGATTTTTAATCCAACGGTGCTCCACTTTACAGGGCATAATCCTCTTTTGTTTGGAAAGATTTAAAGAAATACTTTCCCAGTTAGGATCTTTGATTTCCCTTAATTAGAATTTAATTCTATTAATTCAGAAGGTTTTTAAAGCCCATCACGTGTTGGCACGTGATCCCAATGTTTGATCATTGAAATAGAATTTAATTCTATCATTTAAAGAGCTAAAGGACTTATCACGTGTTGACACGTGACCCTCCTTTACTCGGAATTTAATTCTGCCTTTTAACAGAGTTAATGAATCATCACGTGTCAGCACGTGACCCTTGGTCACGTGTGAGCACGTGATGCCCCATTGGGGTCTTTCCTTAGCTGTTTTGTTACATTTTTGTATGATTAGAATTTAATTCTATAAAGTAGAGATCACAGGAATCTATCACATGTCAACACGTGACCCTTGGTCACGTGTGAGCACGTGATACCTCATTGAAGTATTTCCTGATTTTTATCAGGGAACAACGACATGACGGGGACACGTCTATGGCAGGACAACGATGGCTCGGAACAGTGACAATGCGGCAACTGCGAGGGTTTATCCTCGGCTCAAACATGACTGGGCTTGGGGTCGGCATAGCGGTGAACACGGGGTGCGGCGGAGACGGAGGTGATGCCCGGAGGCGATGTTGGTGGCAGTGTAGGGTGTTTTTCGTCCTCCATTAAGATGGGAATACGCGTTGCTTTTCAGGCGTATACAGATTCCTCCTGCCTAAGGTAGACCGGGGTTTATTAATTGTGGGGATCTGAATCTCCGGCAGCCGCGGACTAAGCTGCCATTAATTACCCCTCACCTTTGGAGCGAAAGAAGCTCCGATTGAAAGGGGTTTTTGGATATATCGGGGGCCTCATAGAGTTTACAGGAGTCCTGCTACCGGGATAGCGGGCTGGGGGTCAAGAGGGCTAGCAGCCCCCTTGCTGGGTGTGGGACAACGCCCCGTTAGAAAAATTTTCCTCACGGGGGACGTGTTTCTGGTGTGGAGTGCACGGAAAATGAGGGGTGAGGAGCGTCTTAAAGACGCGTGCATGGCACATGGGCGCTGGACGCCGACGGGTCACGTGCCTGGCGCGTGGGCGCTTGATGCCCGCGGGTCACGTGCGCAGCGCGCGGGCGCTGGGCGCCAGCGGGTCACATGAGCTGCATGTGACCACTGGGCGCTGAGCTCCCGCGGGTCGCGTGAGGCGCATGTGGGTGCTTAGCGCTCTCGTGTCATGTGCCCTGCATGCGACCGCTGGGCGCTCGCGGGTCACGTGCGCGGCACGCGACTGCTGGAAACACCAGCGCGAAAAGGGGCTTAGCCCCTGGGTTAGAAGTTGAACTCCCAAGAGGGCTTTGGAGTTGAACATCTAACAGGGATTATGTATAGATTTAGAGTTAAACTCCTAAAAAGGGGTTGATTTATGGAGTTAAACTTCAACAGATCTTGAATGGAGTTAAACTCCTAGAAATCTTTGAATCTTCTTTTGAGCCTCGGATCCTCCTGGAAAGGGATTTTGGAGATGGGAATCTTTCTTCTTCCTCTCTGTTGGCTGGATCATGGGGGGAAAAAGGGAGGTGTGACTTTTAGGGATTTGATGGCAGATCCGAGCTCCCCTTCAAGGGTTTTATAGTGAAAAACTATATATTTTTGAAAAAGGAAGGGTTAAACTCTTGATTTAATTCAAAAGAAAAGAAGAAGGTTTAGAACCTTGAGGAAGGAGGAGGAGATACAAACCCTAGTTTTTTTTTGAGTGAGAAAAAGTTATCCTTGATTTTTTCATCTTGTTGCCTTTATAAACTACACACTTTACATATACCCCTTTGGGCTTTGGTAAATGGCACTTATGCCACCCTATGCCTTATGTGCTTATATCTTTTTGCACATAAGTCATGGGTTTTACAAAATTTTGGCTTTTTGTTTATTTTACATACATTTATTTCTATGCATATATATAAAAAAAAGAATTACATTAAACCAATTTATGGCTTCATTCCTTTTGTCATGAGGCCGGTCCTTTTGACCTAGGCTTCGGCCCACTTGTCTTGAGGTTGACCCTGAATTTTGACTTGGTCAACTGGGGTGTAATTTTGACCCCAACAAAGTGCCTCCATCAATAAATGCACACCACATATGTGGGTTGTGTACAAGAAATTGATGGATCTTCTTTCGCGTGGAGGTCGACTCCGTTTTGACGACGTGGAGTTCGATGCTGCCCTTTTTGCGACGTGGACGGTCGGTGCTGCCCTTTTAGTGACTTGGACAGTCAGAGTTACCCTTTTTGCGATTTGTACGGTCGGTGTTGCCATTTTAGCGACTTGGACGGTCGATTCTTCCATTTTAGTGACGTGGGAGGTTGGTCCTTCCATTTTAGCGACGTGGACGGTCGGTTCTGCCCTTTTTGCGAGTTGGACGGTCGGTGCTGCCCTTTTAGCGACTTGGACGGTCGGTGCTGCCCGTTTAGTGACTTGTTACTGCTCTTTTAGCGACTTAGACGGTCGGTACTGCCCTTTTTGCGACTTGGACGGTCGGTGCTTCCCTTTTAGCGACTTGGATGGTCGGTGCTGCCCTTTTAGCCAGTTGGACGGTCGGTGCTGCCCTTTTTACGACTTGGACGGTCGGTGCTGCCCTTTTAGCGACTTGGACGGCCGGTTCTGCCCTTTTAGGAACTTAGACGGTCGGTCCTTGCACCGGTTCTTGCGGTGTCGGGATTTGATTTGACTTGCTCCGCTTTCTGTGGTGTCGGAGTTGAAGTTGACTTACTCCGTTTTCTATGGTGTCAGGGTTGATTTGTTTGATTTGATTTATTTTAGGAGTTTCCTACCTGTCCAGCGGGACTTTTGAGCTTGGAAGCACTACCGGGTGTGACATTAATTTGATTTGTTTTATTTTTGCTTTATTTGGCGGGAATTTGAATTTGAGAGGAACTTGGAATTTGGATTTTGTTTGGCATCAGCATTGCTGCACTAGAATAATGCCAGGAGCAACTCATGATTTGCCCCAGGAGGACTTGGTATTTGGTTTTTGGGTCGGCATCAGCACCGCTAACACTGAAGCAATGCTAGGAGCGACTCATCATTTGCCGTTGGGAAAACTTGGGATTTGGGTTTTGAGCCGGCATCGGCACCGCTAATACTGAAGCGTAATGCCAAGAGCGACTCATCATTTGCGCTGGGAAAACTTGGGATTTGGGTTTTGGGCCGGCATCAGCACCACTAACACTGAAGCATAATGCTAGGAGAGACTCATCATTTGCCATTGGGAAAACTTGGGATTTAGGTTTTGGGTCGGCATCAACTCCGCTAACACTGAAGCAATGCCAGGAGTGACTCATCATCTGACATTGCCCGTTGTGGAGCGATGGCTTAGGAGACTGATTTAGATCTCTCTCATCTAAGGCTTTTCAATTTTATGAGCCATAAGCCTAAAAGCATTTTCTCCCTAGGAGTCGAGAGGATCTCGCAGGTGTATTTCTCTCTAAGAATCGTGGGGATTCCTAAGTGTGTTGCTCCTTTGTAAGTCGTAAGGATCTCACGCGGGGATTTTCACCTCCCAAGGTCGAGAGGACTTTGCGAGTGTATTTCATCTCTTTTTTACAAGTTTGCGCTCTTTCGGGGTTTCACAAACTCGCCGGCAATCCCGCTGTTTTTACTCACGGAGCCCTTTCAGGTTTCATTCGTGCCCGTTTTGCTTGTGGACATACCCCTTTTTTTACATTGGCGAATATTCATTGCTGGTAGGACTTTAAATGTAGTCTCACCGGTAGGACTTGGGAGAGATAGGGGTCGTTTATACTAACGGATTGTATACGGTTTTACATGATGTATGATCCAGACCGTAGGGCCGGTGTGCTCAATTCGCCTGTGACTTAGAGCATTCAAGTGTAATATTTCTTGAGATATCGGCCAATGATAGGTGGCATGGGCTTTTCTCCCTCGGCATTTATCAGCTGGTAGGATTCTCCATCAAACACTTTCTCGATGGCATATGGTCCTTTCCAGTTTGGCTCGAATTTTCCCTTGGCATGTCGATTGGGGATGATTGGTCTTTTGAGGACCAACACCAATTCGCCTTTCTTGAAAGCGCGGAGACGAGTCATCTTGTCATAGACTCGTGACATTTAGGCTCAGTACAGCTCCAAATTTTGCTGTACTATAAGCCTCTTTTCTTCGAGGGCGTCGAGCTCTTCGAGCCGAAAGAGCACGTTTTCCTCCTCCGTCAACTCATGCTGAACGGCCATTCTTAAGCTTGAAACTTCGATTTCGAGAGGGAGGATCGCCTCCACTCCGAAGAGTAATGAGTATGGAGTGGACTGAATTGGAGTACGATGCGTGGTACGATATGCCCACAACACCTCGTGAAGTTTGAGATTCCAGTCTCTCTTGTTGGCTGAAGCATTTTTTCTCAGGAGCTTGCATAGAGTCTTATTGAAGGTTTCGGCTAGCCCATTGGCTCTTGGATTATAGATGGAGGAATATCTCCTGTCTATCTTGTGCTGAGTAGCGAAACTTGAGACTTTAAAGCTCTTGAAAGAAGGCCCGTTGTCAGAAATGATTCTTCTTGGTGTACCGAAGCAACATAGAATATTATGCCGGAAGAATGTCAGAATATCTTCTGTATTGACTTCTTTTAGCGGGACAGTTTCAGCCCATCTGGAGAAGTAGTCTATTGGAACCAATATGAACTGGTGGCCTTTGGATGACGGAGGATCATTTTGACCAACTATGTCGGTGCCCCAAACTTCGAAGGGCCATGACGCCACTATAGGATGCAGCGGATTAGGATGCTTATGAATGAAGTCACCGTGAATTTGGCAGAGATGACAACTCTTCGCAATCCCTTATTATGGTAGGCCAGTAATACCCAATCCCTTTAATTTGAAGCCGCGTTTTGGGGCCAGATTGGTGAGCTCCGCAGATGCCTGAGTGAACTTCTTTCATGACTTTTTAGGCTTCGGCCGATGACAGGCACCTGAGCCAGAGTTGGTCATATGATCTGCGGTATAGCATATTATTTACAAACACATATCGGAGAGCTCTCTTCTTCAGCTGAATTCTCAGATTTTTCTTCGGGCAGCTTGTCGTATAGGAGGTACTCTATGAAGGGTTCTCTCCAATCGATCTCATCATGAATGATCGAAGCTTCTTCGACAGGATTGTTCTCTTGTTCTATGCTTTCTTTTTCACGCAAAGAGACCGGAGGCAGAATTTGCTGGCTTCGGACTGTGATTATAATTTCGTCCATGTCAGGATCAGCTAGTTATTTAGATAGGAGAGCGAGTATGTCGGCTTTTCCGTTCAACGCCCTAGGGACTCTCATTAGTTCAATACGGGTGAGCTATTTCATGAGCTCCACCACCCGGCTTCTGTGCCGAGCCAATTCGGGTTTGTCTATCTTATAGTCGTCGCTTACTTGGTTGACGACAAGCTGGGAATCATTTTAAACCCGTAGCCGAAGGGTTCCCATTTCTATGGCGAGCTCCAGACCAGCTATCAGAGCTTCGTACTCAGTCTCGTTGTTTGTGCGAGGCTCGGTGAGAGCGAAAGAACGTCGTAGGGTTCCTCCCGATGGCGTGATGAACACCAATCCTATCCCCGCTTTTATCTCCGGGATGCTTGATTTGCCGGAGCTCTTCATTGATGAGGCTCCATCGAAGTAGAGCTCCCAACATGGCTCATCATCCTTGAGGTGCAGCACTTGTTCATCGGGTAACTCGCAATTGAGCGACGACCCTTCTGGTATGGGATGAGCAGCGAGAAAGTCGGCGAGGGCTTGCCTTTTTACTGCTTTTTGAGGAGTATAAATTATGTCAAATTCAAGCAGCATGACAGCCCATCTCGCCATTCTTCCGGCTAGGCTTGCTTTGGTCATTAAGTGTTTGAGCGGGTCGACCTTGGAGATCAGCATAACCCGATGAGTGAGCAAATAGTGCCTTAGCTTCTTCACAGCGAATATTAGAGCCAGGCATTGCTTTTTGATCGGGGAATAGTTGTGTTCTGCCCCGACTAAAGTTCGACTGAGGTAGTAGAGGGCATTCTTTTTTCCCTCCTCGTTGTTCTGGGCAAGGAGTGCACCGAGTGACTCATCTAGCACGGCAGTATAAAGAATCAACTGTTTATTTAGAATAGGGGTTGCAAGCACTGGATGGTGCAACAGGTACTGTTTGATACTTTCGAACACTTCTTGATATTCGGCATCCCAGACAAAAGGAGCTCCTTTCTTCATTAGCTTTGAGAAGGGCCTACATCTTCCCGATAAATTTGAGATAAACCTTCGTATATAAGCAAGCTTGCCTGGAAAAGAACTCAGCTGTGTCAGATTCTTCGGAGGGGGCATCTCCATGATAGCCTTTATCTTTGATGGGTCAACTTCGATCCCTCGATGTCGGACTATGAAGCTCGGGAATTTTTCCGATGATACGCCAAAAGCGCACTTTAGAGAATTCATCTTCAGATTGTATTCCCTCAATCTGGTGAAAACGGTCCTAAGATCTTGGATGCGATCGGCCTTGGTTTTAGTCTTGATGACCAGATCATCAACATAACATTTGACGACTTTATGGATTAGGTCATCAAAGATATTGGTCATCTCCCTTTGAAATGTAGCACATGCGTTCTTCAGTCCGAACGGAATTACTTTGTAACAATATATGCCGATCGGGATTCGAAATGCTGTATGCTTCTCATCCTCAGGCGGCATTTTTATCTGATTGTATCCAGACGAACCGTCCATGAAGGTGAACAGCTCATAATTTGAGGTATCATCGACCATCATTTCTATGACTGGAAGCGGGAAATCATCTTTAGGGCATGCCTTGTTAAGGTCTCTGAAATCGATAAAAATCCGGATCTGCCCATTTTTCTTCTTTACTGGGACAATGCATGCGATCCAGTCTACGTATTTCTCTTCCCTGATGAAGCCAGCATCGATAAGTTTCTTAGTTTCCTCGATGACCTTTTTCTTCCAGCTCCCTTCTCATTCTTCGAGGAGCTTGTTTGACAGGTTTGGCATCAAGAGATATAGCCAGCTTATGCAAGGCCACTTCAGGGGATAGGCCAGACATTTCTTTGTACGTCCATACGAAGCAATCGACAAACTCATGCAGCAGGGCGATTATCTGCTCTTTCATTTCTTCTGACAAGAGTGAGCTGATATAGTTCGGCCTTCGGTTATCAGGCGTTCCTAAATCAATCCTGGTTAGCTCGTCGAAAGTTGCTTGTCTGCCATCTTCGAACTCTTAAGGGGCCTCTTCTGTCTCGACTAGCTTGTCTTCATCATTTGACTCTTCGCTGGTTTCACCAATATGAATCATGTAACATGCCTTGATGTCAGGTTGAATGTAACCTATGCCCCGTCTATCTGGGATTCGTCCATCGATGAGTGCTCGGACCTGAGGCGGGTGCCACAACCCCTCATAAAACTTCGCTTCGGAGTCCGTTTGATATAACCGACATACGCACTTTTTAAAATATTCACGCATATCGGGCGCATAATATCCAGGGTTTAGGACGGCTCTTATGACTCTATCATAGGGAAGGCACGTGTCAAACAAATCGTCCGGGTGCATGACAGGATTTGACCCATAAAACAGGATGCCCTTCTGCCTACTCTTTCTCCCGGGAACGTAGAAATTTTTCAACTGGTCCACGGTGGAGACTGACAATGCATCGAGCTCTTTGCACATCTGCTCCGGCACCCTTGTAACGACTAGGGACCCTTCTGCAATTTCGAAGGTCTCTCATAGTTTTGCTCGTTGCGTGGGGCCCCAGTCTGCAGAGCTGTTGTAAGGCGGGTCCTCTTTCTCCGACTCTTCAGTGTCGCTGCCGAAACGAGGGCGGATTTTGCTGTCGAATGGGCCTTCAGTATCAGATTCGACCGTATCGCTACCGAAATGAGGGCAAGTTTTGCGGAAGGACGAACTTCCAGCGTCGGACTCATCAGTATCACTGCCGAAACGCGGACGCACTTGGGGGTTTTTGCTTTTGAAAGTGACAGCCGGCTCAGATTTGCCTTTGAGTTTCGGGGCCGCTCTGTCCTCGGTCAGTTATGGCTTAACATTTTGGGGGTTCACAAAGTACCGAGAATCTTCATATCGGACTTCATGTACACCGACCGGCTGGATGTATCCATCAATGCGTCTTTCGTCGCCATTTTTAGTATACTTCATGCATTGATAGAGAGTTGACGGAACAATACGGTAATCGTGGAGCCACGGCTGCCCCAAGAGAATTTTATAAGACGTGTCTGTTAGTTATATTTATGCTGTTAGTTATGTATATGCCCTAGAGGCCATTGTTGTACATATGATGTATATTATAATGGATGCTTGGATATATATAGAGAGGACTTTCTTGCTCGACATGATAGTATGCTATCTAGTTTCACTTTGTCTTAACATGTTGACTTGTATTAGTTTACTGTTTTGCTCTCACATGTTGATAAAGCCCTTAGGATCTGTACTCGACTACTAGGACTATGATGAGATCATACTAGTGGGGCCAGGGTAGTCTACGAGTACATCTTATAACTGTTCCTAGTCGAGGGTGTATCGAGACATGGCATCGATACTCCAGAGTAGAATAGCATACACGCGTCTTGACCCATATGATGGGCGATGGATGATCCCATATCCATTGGTGTTGGACATCAAAGATGGTGTACGGGTGCTCGGTGGAGACTGGGTACACTGAACGGACTCGCCGAGAACTCCTAGATAGTATTATACCTATCGTCAGATAGCAGTTCTCTGGTGACACTGGTACAGGTTAGTCTGTAGACCCGAGATCGTCATAGAGTCTTGTGTGATTCCCACTGTGCTTTGACTTCCACCTTACCACGTCCAAGAGGGCGTGCAAAACGGTGGCTTTTGGGTACAGTCCCGAATCACATGGAGGCAATGAGCGATAGGAGGGGTTTCGTCTCTCCCGGTATTGGGAGTTGATGTTGCGCTGTGTTCGATTGACTATAACCGGAAGTCCCTAACCAGGGCTGATATGGAGATTTACTGGTAAGAGTTATCAGTAGTTTCTCGACTCGTTATGAGCCTCACATTGACACGACTTATCGGTTACTGGGGTCTGACGTTTACCACCCCTAGACTAGATATGCAACATATCAGACAAAGAGACCGGACTGTATATTAGTGTTACTGACTGGATTCGCAGGAGTATGTACAGGCTTACTTGTTGATCTTCTGGTCGCTCAATACCTGGGTGGCTGTTACGTTTAGCTGACCGCTTGCAGCTTGTAGGTGTTTGATATGATCATCACCTACTACCGACATATTGACGAGTCTTTAGATTCCTACACAGAAGTTTCCTGGCTCAGGCGAAACGGAGTAGGAGCACATATGTGATATGTGCGGGGACCGAGATTAATACGATATGTGATACCGTATTCTATTCTCGCGATATATGATATCGGCCGGTTATATGTGATAGCCGGGTTATTAGATCAAGTGTTGATTCGATAAAATGATATATATATATTATATGCTCACTTAAGTATTTATTATTCTCACTTATGATACATTTAACATATATGTGATATATGTTTATTGTATTGTTTTCTTTTGTTACATAAATATTATATATGTGATATATAATATTGTAGCATGCTAGGTTATACATGCAACATGTATGTATGAGAATTATACCATACTATATATGTAATGTTTGGGTTTAAATATCTATGTAATTCAAATTGTGGAAATGAGTCATGGATGAAACTTCATGAAGCTTGTAGATTACCATTGACCAAGTCCACCCTTTTTGTTTTTCCCTAGATATTTCTAACCCAACCATGACACATAGCCATGGTTAACTCTCTACAATGGTTAAGGATGATATACTTGACCCATAGTTGCATTTCTAACCTCAATCTCATTCATTCTTCTTCTTCTTCCTCATTCTCATTTTTCTTGCTAGGTTTTGAGATCAAGAAGAAAATGGTGAGAAAATAATAATAAAGTGAGAAAAATTCCTACTTCATCATCCTCTTCTATACTAGCCATATAAATTAGTGTGTTAGCTTCACTAATTCATAATTAGTGAAGTCATAGCTTGAGTTCGTGTTTTCTCGAAGTAGATCATCTTGGATTTCGAAGTCTTCAAGCAAGCATGGATCATTCGACGTGTGGAGCCTCTCTAGAGTCCGGGAGTTCATGGATCGTGGTGTAGGGACTACTACTCGGAGCTTATGAAGCGAAAGAATAGAGTACAATGGTTGTAATCCCTCTCTCTTTAATGTAAAGTTGTTTACATGCATAGTTAACCCTAATTCTCTAGTTAAGATCTTGGTTAGGGTTTCATAGCACCCAAAAAATTTTCAATATGGCATGTGTCATGCCTTCCTAAACTTCGTGGTGGTGTTACGCAACCCTACAGTGGTATTAGAACCAAGCTAGAGCTTTAGGCGTTGTCTAGAAGAAGTTTAAAGTCTGATCGAACCTCGAAAACCAAACGAGACCCTCTTTCTGGAAATTTTTTCAAAAGTTGAAATTTTTCATATTAAAAATACTCAGAAAATCATGCAGGGAATTCTATGGACCCACCTGAAGAATGAGTCCCTAACTCGCTACAGTGACCGTGCAACCGCGGCCAAAACTTGGTTTTGGCGGCGGTTCCGCGGCGCCACTGTGGAGGCTTGGGACGGGCCCTTCAGCGACGGTCCGTAGGTGATAGGGCAAGCTTCTGGGAATTTTTATTTTCTGCTCAAGTGTTGAGCTCACTGGGGTATTTTGGGAATTCTTTGAATCGATCGAATTGTGTAACTTTGCCTAGATATCTGTGTTGTGATACAATATATGAAATTCATTTAGTTAGGCATGAAATCCGTAACATGTGATATTTCGGGTTTATGATGTCTAAAGAGATCGTGGATTCCAAATATTGTAGTTTTACATTTTCTTTTCTGTGACCGTAAGTGTAATATGTGGTATATCGCCGTTTTCGTCGCTATAGATCGACGACAATTATGATAGGCATATTTACTTACGTTGATGACATGTGTTGTGATGTGTTGCTGTGATATGTTATATTGGATCGTCGTGTTTTGAATAGCCGGGGGTTTTATGTGAGATGAGAGTTTTCTTTTTCATTCATGTAAAATTCATTTGTATGTAATATTCTTTTATTGGGGCACTTCCGGGTTGAGGTTGATATCACCATTGTATATTATTTACTTTCCCGCATTAGGATAGACCTAAGGTGGAGAGCACAAGTAACCGGGTTCTAGGGTCCAGTGGGAGGCCATCTCGAGGAGTCGAGACCGGGTCTTCTAACCCTAGAATTGGCATAGTTACTTGCCGCTCTCGTAGGGGTCTAGGGATGTGGGTTTGGCTATTCATCGCGACTGTCAAATTCGTGTTCTATACAAGCTCAAAATAAAACAGGGACATCCTAGTAAATCCAATATTTCATATGTTGACTTCTGCTGCAATGTTCTGTGATGAGATCATATTACTGCCTGAGACGAATGCTTATACTATATATATGATATATAAATATTACAGTTTTCGTTTCTTCTGTGATGCTTAGGAAGCATAAATGATGGGATTTATTAATGAGATTAATAAAAGAAAAGAAACCTAAAAGATGTTGTAGAATCAAATTTTCAAAAAGGGTAGCTACAGTTTTTGCTTTGTATAGTGGTATATGTGATATACCCTGCACCTTATTCGATGAGGAAAGAGCCGAGATCCCTTCACCGGGAGTGACCTCTTTAGCAAAACTGGCAGATACTATAAACTCACGGTTTGGTTTTTGATTGCTTTTATAGTTCTTACTATGCACCGCGGTATTTGTGAAATATCCTGCACCTTATTCGATAAGGAAAGAGCTGAGATCTCTTCACCGGGATTGACCACTTTAGCGAAACTAGAAAAGCCTAAAAAACACTCCTTTTAAAAATCACTTGTTTCTACAACGATATCAAGTTTATTACGCTTATGGTTTTCTGAAAAACATGCGCAGCCCTCCGTCATTTCAGATAAGTGCTACTTAGTATTCGTGCTACGTTTGTTGACTATGTTAAGGCGTAGTGTGCGGTAGCTAATTAGTGCTTATCTGCTAAAAAATGAGATGTGATTGGATTAGGATAGTTGTAGGACTTTGTTGACTATGTTAAGGGTCGTACAGGTGGGTTTAATTCAATCGGGAAATGACGGGTTGAACTTGGCTAGCATTTATGATTTGTTGACCATGTTAAGCTCATAAGTTACTAGAGGCAAAAGCATTATCGGGAATTTCAAGTGTTGAAATTTGCAATGAGATTGCATACCTTCTATGAGATAGATGGATCCCGATACCCACTGCGAGTAAGAGTTACTCCTGGGAGAATTTTACACAGGACAATTAGCCGATCAAATAGGTGTCTAGAAAGGTGTTAACGGGGTTATGCCTCTGGGAAAACGAGGTTTATTCTAATTAGGTTCGTGCGAAAGCACGGGGAACCTCCCTCAAAGTATCAACACTGATCTGGCTGAAAGATTGACGAACTTGTAAGGTGTAATTAATCCCGGCTAATCTTACCTTTTAGGGTTTGAAGGAAGATTTGATTAAAACAGTGGGAGTCATCCTGATTAGATAAGATAGTAACCAATCTAATCTTGCAAGAGCGAACGCTAAAGTGTTTTTCTTCTCTCTCTCTCCAGGTAGCAACCATGTCAGGCCTTAATCAGGATAATAATATGGATGTATTGACTGAACCCGCTTGTCATACTGAGCAGGGGAACGTTGGTCCCGCTCCCACTTATAATTGTTATAAGTCCGAGCAGGGAATAGGAGAATATCTGTATTCTCACGCCGCCGAAACGAAAAATAAGCATGTTGATGTATTTTCTTCTGGTGTGTTAGTTACCAAGAACTATTTCTCAGTTCACTTTACGTCATGAGCATTAGATACCAGATCAGGATCCCACATATGCAATATATTGCATGGGCTAAAGAGAGGTAGAGAACTGGGAATGGGTGATCATTCCGTAAGAGTAGGAAATGGTGTAAATGTTGCAGCCAAAATAGTTGGCGAATATCACCAAGTATTACCAAGTGGTAACACATTGATTCTGAACGAATACTATCATATACCGAACATGATATGCAATATTATATCAGTTTTTTTATTAAGTAAAGAAGGACATAATGGCATATACGTTCTAAATCAAAACCCAGTTCTTAATATACAGAACACACACAAGAGGAAGAGTTCAGAAATGAATGAATCCTTCTTGTGGTATTGTAGATTAGGTCATATCAATACGACACGACTAGCTAAGTTATATAAAGATGGATATTTGAATCCTTTCGAATTTTCATCTTATGACACATGCCAGTTGTTCCCCTCCGAAAACCGGAAAAACAAACGTCTTACCTGAATTTGGGGGGCAAATGCTAATTGGTGCTATCCTTCCACCTCTCCGAAGATGCCAAGTTGATTTATGACACCGTGTATCGAAGGTTAAACGGATGCGGCCGATATAGCAGACTTCGTCAGATTCCCCCTCGTTGAGGTGTTTTTTTATTGTGGGGGCGCTCTTCCCTGCAGGCGCAAGCCCCTGCAGTTAATTACGCTACCGCATCACGGTAACCAATTTCTCCTTCTCCAGATGGTCACTTCGCGTCATGGGTGTTTGTTTTGTTTTAGGTTGCCCGTGGATTGTATACGGAGACTAATTTATGGTGTTGCCCGTAGGGCGTGGATTAGTCCAAATCCGTATTTTCTTAGATTTGGGTTTGGGGGTTGGGTTTAAGGATACGTTAGTCTCATTTGAGACTAAGATCAACTTAAACGTTTGTTAAGGATACGTTAGTCTAATTTTAGACTAAGATCTACTTAACAGTTTGTTAAGAACACGTTAGTCTAATTTTAGACTAAGATCTACTTAACATGATCATTTAGATCCAACAAAAGAGCATTTGGGCTCCATTGTTTTAGCTTAGGTACTTTGCGGTCGATTAGTTTAGGGACATTATGGTCCAAGGTTAAGGACATCATAGTCCGTGGGTTTAAAGGAACCCCACAGTCCGAGGTTAAGGACATCATAGTCCGTGGGTTTAAAGGGACCCCACAGTCCGAGGTTTAAAGACGACATAGTCTGTAAAGTTTAAGGACATCATAGTCCATGAGTTAAGAACCCCACAGTCCATGGAATGATTAGTTATCGGGACCGTCACCTCTCTGAAAACGTTGAAAGATTACAACGACAAATATCAAAGGAGTGAAGAGATGTACCCTTGAACCAAAGTTGATTGAGAAATCTGTAGTCCAATTTAGGACTAAGATCAATTAATTAGATTATGAGCATATTAGCTCAGTTAAATCTGAATTGAGAACTTATGGCCAACTTGGGCTAAGTCCAATTAAGTTTGAAATGTTGGCCCTTTGTTTGACTGTTGAATATTTGTCTGGGTTCAGCCCTCTTATTATTTAGCAATGCTAAACAGGGGTTTGGGGGCTCTGACAACATTTTGTCCTTTGCAGAGCACTAACCATTCATTATAGCTCTGGGGTTTTATTTTGAATGTCATATGAAATGATCAAGTTTAGAAGAATGTAGTTGGGGTTCAATCAAAGGGGAGATCTTGTCTCTGGAAAACTTAGCTGATTTGGTCTAAGGCTGGTTTGAAAATAGTGTTAAACACTAAAGCATACTTGGCAATCACGTGCTCCCACGTGATGTGCTGAAAATAGTGTTAAACACTAAAGACAAAGCGCTTAAAGTAGTGTTAAACACTAAAATTGAATTGGTCACATGGGGTCACGTGAGGCATCTGAAGATGGGGTCAGACTTCCTTTATTTTCTTCCCAGAATATTCAAATAAGTGTTAAACATTTAAGTCTTCACGGCCATCACGTGTGGGCACGTGATGGGTATCCTTGCACTGGATTTAAAGGGATTTGTTAGGGGTCACGTGGGGACATGTGAGGGCGCCCAAAATTGATTCTACTCTTGGATTTGTTCCCTTTTGTTTTGAGGGTCATGTGTGAGCATGTGAGGCATTGCCTCCAACCTAATTCCTTCTTATTTTTAGGAATCTGTTTAAGGGTTACGTGGGAGCACGTGACCTAGTCTTGTTCGTTCTTTTTTACTCATTGAGGATGAGGGTCACGTGTTACCACGTGACCAAGTTGGGTAATGATCTCTTTACGTGCATGGAGATTTTTAAATCCCTTTTTCTTTTAAGAATTAAATTCTGTTATAGGGTTAAAACCTAATTTCATTTTAGAGGAATTAAATTCCCACGTGTTTTGAAAGAATTAAATTCTTATGTAGGGTTAAACCCTAATTTCATTTGGAGGAATTAAATTCCTATGAATTTGGAAGAATTAAATTCTTATATAGGTTTAAACCCTAGTTTCATTTGGAGGAATTAAATTCCTATGAATTTGGGGGAATTAAATTCCCTAAACTCAATTCTCCATCTAATTTTGGATCTGCATGGCAAAATCTCCCCGATGAGAATTAAATTCTCAACCTGTGGGGAGATCTGCTTCTGCAGATCTTCAACCAAAGGAAGAACTAAGTTCTTTTCAGAAGAGTTAAACTCTTAAATTAAGAATTAAATTCTCCTTTTTGTTTTATTGAGCTTAGATCTCTTTCCCCTTTCTCACCTAGGGTTTCCTTTCTTGAGAATTAAATTCTCCTTTCTTTTTTCTCTCTGTTGTTTTTTCTCCAAAAATCCAAGATCCCTTCTCTTCTCTTCTTGGCTCCTATTTATAGGATAAAGAAAAGAATTAATTTGTTTAGTCAATCTTTCATTGAAAGATTTTAATTGATTTTTTAACCAACATGATCTTTTAGATTACTCAGTGAATTTTATTCACCATTGGATTTTTAATCCAAAAGATGTTTTATCTGTTATTCCTGGCGAATTTCAGGAAAATATTTCCTTGTATAAAATATTTCCACAAATTGGTGATTTTTAATTACCATTGGATTTTTAATCCAACGGTGCTCCATTTTACAGAGCACCATCTTTTTTGTTTGGAAAGATTTAGAGAAATATTTTTCCAGTTAGGGTTTTTGATTCCCTCTTAATTAGAATTTAATTCTATTAATTCATAAATCTTTAGGAACCCATCACGCATTGGCATGTGACCCCCTGATTAATCATTTGACCATAATTTAATTTTATTGTTTTAAAGAACTCAGGAAATATCACGTGTCAGCACGTGACCCTTGGTCACGTGATGCCCCATTGGGGTTTTTCCTTATTATTTTATTATATCTTTAATTCTTTTTAGCGGGTTTAAAGGCCCATCACGTGTTGGCACGTGCCCCCACTGATTATTATTTCCAATTATTTATTTTATTCAGTGCCTACAGGCTTTGCCTGTAAATGGCCACGTGTCTTCACGTGATGCCCAGTCACATGTGAGCACGTGATGCCTCATAACTTTTGATCCCGGATGAATTATGAGGCGCATAATATATCAAATTGAAGGATTTTTCGAGACACTTTTGATAGCATCAGAATTTAGCTATTTCTCATTTGGGAGTTTGTTAAAATGCAGCCCGGAAAATACTGGTTCGCATTTTCTTCCTTAGATTACACGTGCATAGCATATTTGCTCATAACTTTTGATCCCGGATGAATTATGAAGCCCATAATATATCAAATCGAAGGCTTTTTGAGACTCTTTCGATACCATCAGAATTTAGCTACTTCACTTTCGGGAGTTTGTCAAAATACAGCCCGGAAAATACTAGTTCATATTTTTTTAAACGTATCACTGCCATTTGATACCTTGGGCTCTTTTGCGCAGAAAATTTTTTTGGCGGGAAAAAATGCCCCCCACTATTTTGCCCTCGTAAGTATATACGTGGGTGAAGTAGTGCAGAATAATTTATAGCATATGACCAGTTTCGGATTGGTATATAATTTTTAGAATCTTGATCTGAGAAGATAACGAGCGAACACAAGAGTTGTCATTTATCATTGACTCAAATCTCGACTCCTAAGGGACATAGTTCCAAACCCTCAGCTCCATGAGCCGCACCCTTCTATTTCTTTATGTTTTACTCTGGCGTGAAGTAGTTTATATGCTCATGAGTAACTTCTCCATTTCAGTGACATGTAGCTTTGGTAAGTGTGGCCCATAGATGGTAGATAACGGTTCATTTTGAACTCTTTATAAGGTAGCGATTGCTTAGAAAACATGGTTAAGATCAGTTTGCTAAGACTTTCCAACTTTATGAGCCGTGAGGGTCTCACAAAGGCCTTTCTTCTTACGAGTCGTGAGGATCTCGTAGGTATTTTTTCTCCTTAGGAGTTGTGAGGACTCCTAAGTGTGTTTTCTCCTGAGAATCATAAGGATCCCACAAGAGAATTTTCTTTATGCGTAGGGACACTAATTTCCCCGCAGGTTGAGACGAATTGAGAGATTCTTGCAAAGACATTGATTTCTTTGCGGGTTGAAACGAATCGAGAGGTTCTTGCCAAGGACGCTGATTTCCCTGAATCGAGATAACAAGCGATGGCTTGGAAAACAGGTTCAGATCTGCTGCCTAAGACTTTTCAACTTTATGAGCCGTGAGGGTCTCACAAAGGCTTTTCTCCTTACGAGTCGTGAGGATCTCGTAGGTGTTTTTTCTCCTTAGGAGTCGTGAGGACTCCTAAGTGCGTTTTCTCCTGATAATCGTAAGGATCCCATAAGAGAATTTTCTTTATGCGTAGGGACACTAATTTCCCCGCAAGTTGAGACGAATCGAGAGATTCTCGCAAAGACGCTGATTTCTTTACGGGTTGAAACGAATCGAGAGGTTCTCGCCAAGGACGCTGATTTCCCTGAATCGAGATAAGAAGCGATGGCTTAGAAAACAGGTTCAGATCTACTGCCTAAGACTTTTCAACTTTATGAGCCGTGAGGGTCTCATAAAGGCTTTTCTCCCTACGAGTCGAGAGGATCTCGTAGGTGTATTTTCTCCTTAAGAATCGTGAGAATTACTAAGTGTGTTTTCTCTTGAGAGTCGTAAAGATCTCACAAGAGAATTTTCTTCCTTACAAGTCGAGAGGACTTGTAAGTGATTGATGAGTTGACCTACTCCCGAGTCAAAGAATTGCCTCAACAGGGAGGTCGAGGGTTGACTTTGGTTTGTCTGTGCACCGCCGAGTCATGGAACTGGGAACTTTGTCGCGGCTCGGCTTTGCTGACGTCGTATATTCCTGCAGAGACACTGATTTCTCTGCAGGTCGGCGTGAATCGAGATGTTCTCGTCAAGGACGCTGATTTCCCTGAATCGAGGTTTTTGCCAAGGACACTGATTTCCCTGGAGTCGAAATGAATCGAGGTATTCCTGCAAAGACACTGATTTCTATGCGGGCCGACGCGAATCGAGGTGTTCTCGTCATGGACGCTAATTTCCCTGAATTGAGGTTTTTCCAAGGACATTGATTTCCCTGGAGTTGAGACGAATCGAGGTATTCCTGCAAACACTGATTTTCTTGCGGGTCGACGCGAATCGAGATGTTCTCGTCAAGGACACTGATTTCCCTGAATCGAAGTATTTTGTCAAGGAAACTGATTTCCTCGGGGGTTGAGACGAATCGAGGTATTCCTGCAAAGACGCTAATTTCTCTGCGGGTCGACGTGAATCGAGATGCTCTCATCAAGGACGCTGATTTTCCTGAATCGAGGTTTTGCCAAGGACACTGATTTCTCTGGAGTTGAAACGAATTGAGGTATTCCTTCAAAAACACTGATTTCTCTACGGGTCGACATGAATCGAGATGTTCTCGTCAAGGACGCTGATTTCCCTGAATCGAGGTTTTGCCAAGGACACTGATTTCCCTGAATCGAAGAGGTTGCTAAGGATACTGATTTCCCTGGAGTCGAAACGAATCGAGGTAGTCCTGTAAAGACGCTGATTTCTCTGCAGGTCGACGCGAATCGAGATACTCTCGTCAAGGACACTGATTTCCCTGAATCGAAGAGGTTGCTAAGGACACTGATTTCCTTGGGGTTGAGACGAATCGAGGTATTCCTGCAAAGACGCTGATTTCTCTGCGGGTCGACGCGAATCGAGATGCTCTCGTCAAGGGCGCTAATTTCCCTGAATTGAGGAGGTTACTAAGGACACTGATTTCCCTAGAGTTGAGACGAATCGAGGTATTCCTGCAAAGACATTGATTTCTCTGTGGGTCGACACGAATCGAGATGCTCTCGTCAAGGACGCTGATTTCCCTGAATCGAAGAGGTTGCCAAGGACACTGATTTCCCTAGGGTTGAGACGAATCGAGATATTCCTACAAAGACGCTGATTTATTTACGGGTTGACGCGAATCGAGATGCTCTCGTCAAGGACGCTGATTTCCCTGAATCGAAGAGGTTGCTAAGGACACTGATTTCCCTGGGGTTGAAATGAATCGAGATATTCCTGCAAAGACGCTGATTTCTCTGCGGGTCGACGCGAATCGAGATGTTCTCGTCAAGGACGCTGATTTTCTTGAATCGAGGTTTTGCCAAGGACACTGATTTCCCTGGGGTCAGTTGACTTGTTTCCGAGACGGAGCGTTGATCCGGCGGAAAGGTCATTGGTTGACTCTAGGTTGTCTGTAGACTGTAGAGTCTTGGAACTAGGTGCTGGACTACAAAGGAACGCCGTTGTTGACATTGCATCTGCTGTAACGAGACGAATGCTGAGGTGGTCTCTAGGTTGTCGGTGAACCGTCAAGATTTGGAACTAGGGACTATGTCGTGGCTTCGTTTGGTGATGTTGCGTCCGAGTCCTATTGGAATGAGGAGGATCACCGTTGCTGATTCTTAGGCTGTAGATATTGTCGGTAAGATTTGGAACTAGGGACTATGCCATGGCTCCGATTGACTGTGTAGCATCTGTGTCCTGCTAGAATGAGGAGGCACAGCGTTGTTGGTCTTCGGGCCATAGATGTGGCCATTGAGATTTGGAACTAGGGACTTTGCCTTGGCTCCACTTAGTTGCGACTCTGAGGTCAGTTGTTGACATCACGTCTGCATTTGGCTTGAGTGAGGAGAAACGCCGTTGGTGATCTCTAGGCTGTCTGTAAACCGTCGAGATTTGGAACTAGGGGACTTTGCCATGGTTTCGTTGTTTTGACCCTGGGGTCGTTTGTTGACGTCGCATCTGCATCCTGCTGGAGTAAGGAGAAACGCCGTTGGTGATCTCTAGGCTGTCTATGAACCGTCGAGATTTGGAACTAGGGGACTTTGCCATGATTCCGTTGTTTTGACCCTGGGGTCGTTTGTTGACGTCGCATCGGCATCCTGCTGGAGTAAGGAGAAACGCCGTTGGTGATCTCTAGGCTGTCTGTGAACCGTCGAGATTTGGAACTAGGGGACTTTGCTATGGTTCCGTTGTTTTGACCCTGGGGTCGTTTGTTAACGTCGCATCTGCATGCTGCTGGATTAAGGAGAAACGCCGTTGGTGATCTCTAAGTTGTCGATATTGACATCAAGACCCTGAAGCTATGGATCTTCCATCACTTCGTTTGTTGACATTGTGTCTGCAATATTGCGCCGAATGTCGAGATTGTCTTTAGGTTGTCTATGAACCGTCGAGATTTGGCTTCGCTTCGACGAAGCCTGGTGGGACGATATGGTTCCCTTCTTGTTTATGCCCATGGATTGTATACAGGGGTCAATATAACCTCACCTGCAGGGCAAAAAGTTTCATTCCATTTCATTTTTTTATTTCTTTCCGCGATGCTTTATCATTTCATCTTTTAATATCACAAAAATCGCGATTGCCCGATTATTTCGGCTATTTTTCGCGGTGCCCAATCATTTCGGCTATTTTTTTGTTTTTTATTCGCTGCTTTTTATTGCGAGTTGTCCAATCATTTCGGCTATTTTGTATGCATATATTTTACTTGCTGATTTTGTTGCCAGTTTCCCCATCATTTCAGCTATTTCATATGCATTTTTGGCTCGCTGATTTTTTTATCGCGAGTGTGGAATTTGGAATCTGGTACCAATCTCAGCATCAGCATCGGTACAACTGGAATATTGCCAGGAGTGAATCATCATTTGTCGTGAAAGGACTTGGAATTTGATACCGATTTAGGCATCAGCATCGCTACAACTGGGATATTGCCAGGAGCGAATCATCATTTACCTCTGTCGATTTCGAACAAAGGTGGCTTAGCAAACAGGGTTAGGATCCCGTCGACGAAGGCTTTTGAATTCATAAGCCATAAGTGTCTCATAAAAATGTTTCTCCCTACGAGTCGTGAGGATCTCGTAGGTGAGTTTTCTCCTTAGGAATCGTGAGGATTCCTAAGTGTGTGTTCTCTTATAAGTCGTAAGGATCTTACAAGAGTGTTTTCTCCTTGCAAGTCGAGAGGACCTACAAGTGTTTGTTCACCGTGTGAGCATATCCCTAGTCACTGGTGGGACTCTGTTAGGGAAATGTTCATTCGTGCCCGTGGATTGTATACAAGGTTCAATATTGAATCGCTTGTAGGGCAAAATCGGGGGTATGACTGCTTAAGAACAGGTTCAGATCCCTGTAGCTTAAGCCTTTTGAATCTTATGAGCCGTGAGGGTCCCATAAGAGGGTTCTCCTTACGAGTCGTGAGGATCTCATAAGTGTAATTTCTCCTTAGGACTCATAGGGATCCCTAAGTGTGTTTCTCCTTTGTGAGTCATAAGGATCTCACGCAGATGGTTTCTCCTTACAGGGTCGAGAGGACCTTGCAAGTGTCTTTTAACGAGATTGCGCCCTTTCGGGTTTTTACAAAACTCGCCGGTAGTCCTGTTGATTTTACTCATGGAGCCCTTTCGGGTTTTCATCCGTGTCCATTTTGCTTACGGACGTACCGTTTTTTTTACCACGTCAGCCTGGAGATGCCGCGGTCCGTAGTAGTTTATAGACGTCTTGGTCAGTTGCATGTTTTAGGATATTGCGTCCATTGTTAGTTTAGGGACATTTCGGTCCTCAGGTCTGAGATTTTTCGGGCAACGTACGATTACGCAGCTAGATTTTCTCGCAAATCTTCGCATCTTTTGTGTCGGAGGTGGATTCCTTGAAGAGAGGGCTGAGGGCAATTTCTTCGTCAAAGTCGCTTCCAAAGGTGATAACTTGCGATCCCTTGGTGTCGACTATGTGACAGTTGCCAGCGGCTATTTTGCGCTTATCTGTCGTGCTTTTTTTTTCCCGACGAGCCTTGCCCTTCACTCATTGAACGTGTTGTCGGTGGGCAACATATCCCTGCCACCAGGTTTTAAAGGCTATACACTCCTCGGTAGGGTGTGAAATCCCCTGATGGTATATGCAGAAGTTAGGATGTATGTCCGCTTTATCAAGATGTATGCCGCCAGGAGAATTTCCCCTGAAAGAGGGCAACTTCATTCCCATCCTTCGATACGGTTGTGGTGCCTCGACCTGGTTGGGGTGCCTCGACCTTTTCATCCAGTCGTCGGCGTTTGGCTTTTTCGAATATAGCCAGTTCGCGCTCTCGATTGGCTTTGCTTTTCTGACGGGCTTCGTTCAGTAGCAAGTCGATCATCTCGTCAGACGGTTCCAAGGGTTTTGGTTTCGATCCTGCCCCCAGCTCTTTTATGCTGTTTTCTATCGCCGAGTGAGCTTCTTCGTTAGTTAACGCCGAATGAGAGATCATGTGGCAACATGCCACATAGTCCTCAGATTCTTCTGATGAGTCATCCCCGTCGTTATTGTCGTTATCTTCGCTCTCAAGGATATTGTTGAGAAATTCTTGGAGTGTGACCGGGGTTCGCGCCTTCTGATTATTTTCCTCCAGCGTGTCAATATGCTTTTGCAGATCCGTGCACTTTTCATCAAACTGCGTGGGCTTTTTGGTCTTCTTCTTTTTCTTCGAAGACTTTGACGGCAGGGCCTGAATGTTTTGTCCCCCATCATTATTAACTCCCAATGTTGGGCGTGGTTTCAGCATCCTCTCGATGGTCTCCGGCTCTAGCGGGCTTTTCCACCTGATCGCCGGGCATGTTTAAAGATCTTTCAGCATTCTTTTAGTTTTTGTCGAAAGAACGACTTCCCATGGAGCTTCTTCTATAAAAGAGCATGATGCTCCCGGTGTGTCCACCCTTTTAGGAGTGTGCTGTTGTGGCGGATTCACCTTTCACTTTTAGACAACGTGAATTTGCCTTGCTGGTATTGGTCTTCAACCCAATTTTTGAAGACGTAGCAATTTTCGAGTGGATGGCCCAATACTCGGTGGTAGGGGCAGTAATTAGGATCGTTGAAATCGTTCTGTCGCGTTGGGTGTCTCGACTCCGGTAGAGTGATGAGCCCATTGTGCACTACTAGTTCAAACAGTTTCCTTGTTTTATCTCGGGGAATCGAGTAAGGACGTCTCAACTTCTCATCGAGGGATTGCCGCTTGTTGCTTTGGCGAACAACCGGTCTTGGGCCACTCGGTTGTTGTTGAGCATTGGCGACGAAGGTTGCTTTCCCTTTGCCCTTTTCATTCCAAGGCTCCGTCTTTGAAGAGGAGGCCTATAGCCCATCTGGTCCATTTGGGCCAGCTTGTCAATCAAGGCCTGAAAGGTGGTCGGCTTGAAGAACATCATGAATTGGGATATGGTCACTTGAGGGTCAAGAATACCCACGAACATGCCTACCGCAGGCGCTTCTTCGATGCGCTGCTCGCACTTCGACCATAGATTCCGCCACCGTATTGCATATTGAACCCATGTCTCCCCTGGCTTCACTCGGGCATTGATTAACGCCATGATTGGGGTGTGTTCGCTAGCGCTTGCGAAACGCTGAGTGAATAGCAACTCCATCTCCGTGAATGTTTTGATGGAGTCGTTGGGAAGCTCTGAGTACCATTCGAACGCCGTCTCCGCCAAGCTGCCGACGAACTGGCAAAGTAGTAACTTATCATCCCCTCCAGTGTTGCCACAGAAAGCCCTGAACTGAGTGACGTGTTGATGGGTATTGCCTGTCCCCTTATATACGTGAAACTTAGGAATCGTGTATCCTGGCGGGTACTTTATCTGATCGTACCATCCTGGACATGGTCGCCCAGTTCTGACGACTTGGCCGGTTGCTTCATTCGCCTAATGAACTCGTATCTGCTGAGCGATGTAATCATCCAGGGCGGCTTTTGAGATTGTCTCCTCCTTGGCTATTGACAGAGCCGACAGAGGATTTGATATCTCTCCTCTATCATCTTCAATTATTACTGGAGGATTCTCGGCTGGGGGATCTGGCTGGATCATCTTGCCTACCGTATCTTGGAATAGAAGGGTCATTTGTTTTATATTGGCCGCTTGTTTCACGGCCTCTTTTTCTTTCCTCTCGAGCATTCTTCGGAGGAACTCGGTATCAGTTTCCTGCTCACGGCGCTGTTCTGACGATGTCTCCGGGCTTTCTTTTGGCCCATTGAGTGCGGCCATCTGTGTTAGCATTTTCTGGAGCTTCTGCTGTTGCTCTTGGGCCTTTGTTACGGATCTGGTGAGTAGTCAATGACCCGTAGAGATACGGCTATCCTCTTTCCCGGATGCCATATAGACAGTGTGCACCACCATGCCCCCAAACTTAGGGCATTTAGATTCAGTGTCCTTGAGATTCGTCGCAGACACAGGAATTTTCTCCGGTCTTCCTCTTTTGTGAGCGGTCGAAGTTGAGGGGACCGTTGCACTAGGCACACGAGTGGACAACACCTTTTGTGGCTTGACAGGTTGGTCCTTCTCTTGCCGAACCTTCATTTTCTTTTGTCGGCGGGAATAGTCTTGATCAATCATCGAGTTTCGGACTTGTTGCCAAACCTTGTGAATTTTAGAGGACAGCCGCTGAGAGGGCTGCTCCAACTTCACCTTTGTAACATTTTCCATAGGTGGAGGAGATCTTTTCAGCACGGCAGTCGGAGAGTTTTTGCGCACTCTCCTTAGCGGTTCAAAGCTGTTCCCAGTTGGAACAACAGTATCAACTTCCACAGTTGGAGCTAGCGGCGTAAATCCAGAGGGTGAACTGCCCCTAGCTTTTCTCACTCGGCGCCAGTGGCGACGTCGAGTATGTCGTGCGGCCGAGATCACCTCCACTGTTGGATTAGCTTTTCCGTGCCCCTGTTCTGATAAGAGTCTGTTGTTGGCGCCAGCTTGTTAAAGACAGATGCTCACTGAGAAGGGGCAGTCAGTCTTGCGAAGGCCGACTTTCGAACAGGGGAAACAACCCTCATGACTTCACATGGAGTCGGAGATGAAATGACCAGTCTTGTGAAGACTGATCCCTTAGCAGGAGAATCCGCCTTGGGGACTTCAGGAGTAGGAATGGCTATCCGTTTTGGGATGACCTCTTCAGGAATTGCGGCCTTCTTCACGGGTTCATTGGAGCTTTGGCCCAGTCTGCTGAAAACTGAGATGCTTGGTTTGGGCGACCCGTTAAGAGGGGCCACAGTAGTGATAAGCCAATTAAAGACCGACTTTTTCAGAGCTTCTTGTGATGGTACATGAGCGTTGAAGCTTGTTGGCGGGATCATGGTCCTGAAGAACAATCCAGTGGTGGTCTGAGTCACATGTTCTATCGGCATAGCGAATATGGAGGCCACTTGGGGCCCGTAAGTCACTCCTCCAGACGGGATGGAGCGAGAGTTGCAGTTGCAGTTAGTGCAGTTTGAAGCCAATGATCTTCTATTTTCTGCACGGAGCAAGTCACCAAATCTTAGTACCTGGAATCCACAGGCAAGCATATCAAACCGCGATTCGTTTGTGAACACGACACACGAAGTTTGGAGTAGAAAGAGGAAGAGGTCCCACCGGACGTTCCAGAATCTGTTCCCCTCCGAAAACCGGGAAGACAAATTTCTTGCCTGAATTTGGGGGGCAGATGCTAATTGGTGCTATCCGCCCACCTCTCTGAAGATGCCAAGTTGATTTATAACATCGTGTATCGAAGGTTTAAACGGATGCGGCCGATATAGCAGACTTCGTCAGATTCCCCCTCGTTGAGGGGTTTTTTATTGTGGGGACGCTCTTCCCTGCAGGCGCAAGCCCCTGCAGTTAATTACGCTACCGCATCGCGGTAACCACTTTCTCCTTCTCCAGATGGTCACTTTGAGTCGTGGTTGTTTGTTTTGTCTTAGGTTGCCCGTGGATTGTATACAGAGACTAATTTATGTTATTGCCCGTAGGGCGTGGATTAGTCCAAATCCGTATTTTCTTAGATTTGGGTTTGGGGGTTGGGTTTAAGGATACGTTAGTCTCATTTGAGACTAAGATCAACTTAAACATTTGTTAAGGATACGTTAGTCTAATTTTAGACTAAGATCTACTTAACAGTTTGTTAAGAACACGTTAGTCTAATATTAGACTAAGGTTAACTTAACCATTTGTTAAGGATACGTTAGTCTAATTTTAGACTAAGATCTACTTAACAGGATCATTTAGATCCAACAAAAGAGCATTTAGGCTCCATTGTTTTAGTTTAGGGACTTTGCGGTCGATTTGTTTAGGGACATTACGGTCCAAGGTTAAGGACATCATAGTTCGTGGGTTCAAAGGGACCCCACAGTCCGAGGTTAAGGACATCATAGTCCGTGGGCTTAAAGGGACCCTACAGTCCGAGGTTTAAAGACGTCATAGTCTGTAAAGTTTAAGGACATCATAGTCCATGAGTTTAAGGACCCTACAATCCATGGAATGATTAATTATCGGGACCCGTCACCTCTCTGAAGACGTTGAAGGATTACAACAATAAATATCAAAGGAGTGAAGAGATGTACCCTTAAACCAAAATTGATTGAGAAATCTGTAGTTCAATTTAGGACTAAGATCAATTAATTAGATTATGAGCACATTGGCTCAGTTAAATCTGAATTGAGGACTTATGGCCAACTTGGGCTAAGTCCAATTAAGTTTGAAATGTTGGCCCTTTGTTTGACTGTTGAACATTTGTCTGGGTTCAGCCCTCCTATTATTTAGCAATGCTAAACAGGGGTTTGGGGGCTCTAACAACATTTTGTCCTTGGCTGAGCACTAACCATTCATTATAGCTCTGGGGTTTTATTTTGAATGTCATATGAAATGATCAAGTTTGGAAGAATGTAGTTGGGGTTCAATCAAATGGGAGATCTTGTCTCTGAAAAACGTAGCTGATTTGGGCTAAGGCTGGTTTGAAAATAGTGTTAAACACTAAAGCATACTTGGTTCCCTCTAATTTTGGATCTGCATGGCAGAATCTCCCTAATGAGAATTAAATTCTCAACCTGTGGGGAGATCTGCTTCCGCAGATTTTTAACCAAAGGAAGAACTAAGTTCTTTTCAGAAGAGTTAAACTCTTAAATTGAGAATTAAATTCTCTTTTTTCTTTTATGGAGCTTAGATCTCTTTCCCCTTTCTCACCTAGGATTTCCTTTCTTGAGAATTAAATTCTCCTTTCTTTTTTCTCTCTGTTGTTGTTTTTTCTCCAAAAATCCAAGATCCCTTCTCTTCTCTTCTTGGCTCCTATTTATAGAAGAAAGAAAAGAATCAATTTGTTTAGTCAATTTTTCATTGAAAAATTTTAATTGATTTTGTAACCAACATGATCTTTTATATCACTCAGTGAATTTTATTCACCATTGGATTTTTAATCCAAAGGATCTTTTATCTGTTATTCCTGGCAAATTTCAGGGAAATATTTCCTTGTATAAAATCTTTCCACAAATTGGTGATTTTTAATCACCATTGGATTTTTAATCCAACGGTGCTCCATTTTATAGAGCACCATCTTTTTTGTTTGGAAAGATTTAGAGAAATATTTTTCCAGTTAGGGTTTTTGATTCTCTCTTAATTAGAATTTAATTCTATTAATTCATAGATCTTTAGGAACCCATCACGCGTTGGCACGTGACCCCCTGATTAATCATTTGACCAGAATTTAATTTTTTTGTTTTAAAGAACTCATGAATTATCACGCGTCAGCACGTGACCCTTGGTCACGTGTTGGCACGTGATGCCCCATTGGGGTTTTTCCTTGTTATTTCATTATATCTTTAATTCTTTTCAGGGGGTTTAAAGGCCCATCACGTGTTGGCATGTGCCCCCACTGATTATTATTTCCAATTATTTATTTTATTTAGTGCTTACAGGTTTTGCCTGTAAATGGTCATGTGTCTGCATGTGATGCCCGGTCACGTGTGAGCACGTGATGCCTCATAACTTTTGATCCCGAATGAATTATGTGGCCCATAATATTTCAAATCGAAAGATTTTTTGAGACACTTTTGATACCATCAGAATTTAGCTGTTTCTTATTCGGGAGTTTTTCAAAATGCAGCCCGGAAAATACTGGTTCGCATTTTCTTCCTTAGATTACACGTGCATAGCATATTTGCTCATAACTTTTGATCCCGGATGAATTATGAAGCGCATAATATATCAAATCGAAGGCATTTTCGAGACGCTTTCGATGCCATCAGAATTTAGCTACTTCACATTCGGGAGTTTGTCAAAATACAGCCCGAAAAATACCGGTTCACATTTTTTAACGTATCACTGCCATTTGATACTTTGGGCTCTTTTGCGCAGAAATTTTTTTTGGGGGGAACACCAGTGAGACGAAAAATGACCAAAACTACGTTTAGTGGACATGGAGAAAGAGTTACGGAACTCTAGGACTGATACATAGTGATGTATGCGGTCCAATGTCTACACATGCCAGGAATGGTTCTTCGTACTTCATTACATTCATTGACGATCTCTCAAGATAGGAACATGTGTTCCTGATGAAACAAAAGTCTGAAGCTTTTGAGAAATTCAAAGAATATAAATACGAAGTCAAGAACCAAACAGGTAAAAGTATTAAAATCCTTCGATCTGATCGAGAAGGAGAATACTTGAGCAATGAGTTTCTGGACTATTTAAAAGAGAATGGGATTCTCTCTCAGGTTACTCCTCCTTATACACCACAGCACAACGGTGTATCGGAACGGAGGAATCGCACCCTATTAGATATGGTGCGCTCTATGATGAGCTCCGCTGAGTTGCCTATTTCCTTTTGGGTTATGCGCTGGAGACAGCAGCATACCTATTGAATCATGTTTCACTAAATCCGTACCTACCACACCATATGAGATATGGAGTGGGAAGAGACCATATTCTAAACAAGTTAAGATATGGGGTTGTCCGGCCTATGTCAAAAGGAAAAATCCGGACAAACTCGAGACACGATCAGTTCTTTGCAAGTTTGTGGGATATCCTAAGAATTCACAAGGATATATTTTCTACAACACTGAGGAACAAAAGGTGTTTGTTTTTCAATATACCACCTTTTTGGAAAAGGAATTTCTTGCAAAAGAAATTAGTGGCGAAGAGGTAGAGCTGGAAGAAGTTCCAGCAGCACAAACTGTAACTGAAGATTTAATGGAACCAGAGGATTCAATAGTTTTCGACGAACCTCAGCCGCTCCGCCGATCTAATAGGGTTCCTCATCCACCTGAGAAATACTACAGTTTTCTCATTGATGGTGGGAGCGAGGATTGTATCATGGAAGATGATGACCCGACTAGCTTTGAGCAGGCCATCACGAGTGGGGACTTTGTGAAATGGCTGGATGCAATGAGATCTGAGATGGAATCCATGTACACTAATAAAGTATGGACTTTGGAAGTTTCTCCTGAAGGGGTAAAACCCATTGGGAGCAAATGGATCTTTAAGAAGAAACTTGGTGTAGATGGAAAAGTTGAGACTTTCAAAGCTAGACTTGTTGCAAAGGGTTTTCGTCAACGACCAGGTATAGATTATGACGAAACCTTTTCTCCAGTGGCTATGTTTAAGTCCATCCGGATCTTACTTACCATTGCTGCATACCATGACTATGAAATCTGGCAAATGGATGTTAAGACCGCCTTTCTAAATGGTGATTTAGAGGAGTGCGTGTACATGACTCAGCCAGAGGGCTTTGTAGACAGTGGGAGCAGCGGAAAGGTGTGCAAGCTGCTTAAATCCATCTACGGGTTAAAGCAGGTATCGCAGAGTTGGAACATCTGTTTTAATGTTGTATTCAAAGAGTTTGACTTCATCAAAAACATAGATGAACCTTGTATATACAAGAAGGTGGCAGAGAGTAAGGTTGTCTTCCTCGTATTGTACGTGGATGACATACTGTTGATAGGAAATGATGTTCCTATGCTGCACTCGGTCAAGATCTTCTTATCACATTGATTCTCAATGAAAAATCTAGGTGATGCCTCCTGCATTTTGGGGATTAAGATCAATAGAGATAGATCTAGACGGATACTGGGATTGTCCCAATCCAGGTACATTGACACCATACTAAAGAGGTTTAGTATGGAAGAATTCAAGCGTTGGAATTTACCCACGATCTCTAGACTCACTCTCTCCAAAGAGATGTCTCCTAAGACTGATTTGGAGAGAGCTTGCATGCAAGGGATACCCTATGCTTCGGCAGTAGACTCTATCATGTACGCGATACTATGTACCAGACCCGATATAACATACTCACTAAGTGTAGTGAGTAGGTATCAAGCAGATCCTGGAGAGAATCACTGGACAGCTGTGAAGAACATTCTCAAGTACTTGAGAAGGACTGAAGAGATGTTCTTGGTGTATGGTAACGGAGAACTCCAGGTGGAGTCCTTTACCTATTCGAGCTTCCAAAGTGATAAGGACGACTCTAAGTCTCACTCGGGATTTGTCTTTACCCTAAATGGAGGGGCGGTTTGTTGGAAGAGTTCCAAACAGGAAACCATGGCAGACTCGACGATGGAGGCTGAATACATCGCTGCCAACAATGCTGCCAAAGAGGCTATCTGGATAAAGAAGTTCATCACTGAACTTGGTGTGGTTTCGTCCATTGAGCTTCCAATACCTCTGTATTGTGATAACAATGGAGCTGTGGCTTTGGCTAAGGAACCCAGGTCCCATCAGCGATCCAAGCATATTCTGAGGCGGTATCACCTGATCCGGGAGATAGTTGATCGCCGGAAGATCGAGGTCAGGAGAGTTGATACGAAGGAAAACACTGCGGGTCCACTCATGAAGGCCATACCCCAGATACATTTTGAGAGACTCTTCGGGTTGTTGGGTATGAGATACTACAACAGCTGGCCTTAGTACAAGTGGGAGATTATTAGTTATGTATATGCCCTAGAGGCCATTGTTGTACATACGATGTATATTATAATGGATGCTTGGATATATATAGAGTGGACTTTCTTGCTCGGCATGATAGTATGCTATCTGGTTTCACTTTGTCTTAACATATTGACTTGTATTAGTTTACTGTCTTGCTCTCACATGTTGATAAAGCCCTTAGGATCTGTACTCGACTACTAGGACTATGATGAGATCATACTAGTGGGGCCAAGGTAGTCCACGAGTACATCCTATAACTGTTCCAAGTCGAGGGTGTATCGAGACAGGGCATCGATACTCCAGAGTAGACTAGCGTACACGCATCTTGACCCATATGATGGGCGATGGATGATCCCATATCCATTGGTGTTGGACATCAAAGATGGTGTACGGGTGCTCGGTGGAGACTGGGTACACTGAACGGACTCGCTGAGAACTCCTAGATGGTATTATACCTATCGTCAGATAGCAGTTCTCCGGTGACACTGGTACAGGTTAGTCTGTAGACCCGAGATCATCATAGAGTCTTGTGTGATTCCCACTGTGCTTTGACTTTCACCTTACCACGTCCAAGAGGGCATGCAAAACGGTGGCTTTTGGGTACAGTCCCGAATCACATGGAGGCAATAAGCGATAGGAGAGGTTTCTTCTTTCCCGGTATTGGGAGTTGATGTTGCGCTGTATTCGATTGGCTATAACTGGAATTCCCTGACCAGGGCTGATATGGAGATTTACTGGTAAGAGTTATCAGTAGTTTCTCGACCCGTTATGGCCTAATATTGACACGACTTATCGGTTACTGGGGTCTGACGTTTACCACCCCTAGACTAGATATACAACATATCAGACGAAGAGACCGAACTGTATGGTAGTGTTACTGACTGGATTCGCAGGAGTATGTACAGGCTTGCTTGTTGATCTTCTGGTCGCTCAATACCCGGGTGGCTGTTACGTTTAGCTGACCGCTTGCAGCTTATAGGTGTTTGATATGATCATCACCTACTGCCGGTGTATTGACAAGTCTTTAGAGTCCTACACAGAGGTTTCCTGGCTCAGACGAAACGGAGTAGGAGCACAAATGTGATATGTACGGGAACCGAGATTAATACGATATGTGATACTGTATTCTATTCTCGCAATATATGATATCGACCGGTTATATGTGATATAGCCGGGTTATTGGATCAAGTGTTGATTCGATAAAATGATATATATATATATATTTATATATATACATATACATATATATTATATGCTCACCTATGTATTTATTATTCTCACTTATGATACATTTAACATATATGTGATATATGTTTATTGTATTGTTTTCTTTTGTTACATAAATATTATATATGTGATATATAATATTGTAGCATGCTAGGTTATACATGAAACATGTATGTATGAGAATTATACCATGCTATATGTAATGTTTAGGTTTAAATATCTAAGTAATTCAAATTGTGAGAATGAGTCATGGATGAAGCTTCATGAAACTTGTAGATTACCATTGACCAAGTCCACCCTTTTTGTTTTGCCCTAGATATTTCTAACCCAACCATGACACGTAGCCATGGTAACTCTCTATAATGGTTAAGGATGATATACTTGACCCATGGTTGCATTTCTAATCTCAATCTCATTCATTCTTCTTCTTCTTCTTCCTCATTCTCATTTTGCTTGCTAGCTTTTGAGATCAAGAAGAAAATAGTGAGAAATTAAATAATAAAGTGAGCAAAATTCCTACTTTAGCATACTCTTCTATACTAGCCATATAGATTAGTGTGTTAGCTTCACTAATTCATAATTAGTGAAGTCATAACTTGAGTTCGTGTTTCCTCGAAGTAGATCATCTTGGATTTCGGAGTCTTCAAGCAAGCATGGATCATTCGACTTGTGGAGCCTCTCTAGGGTTCGGGAGTTCATGGATCGCGGCGAAGGGACTACTACTCAGAGTTTATGAAGCGAAGGAACAGACTACAAAGGTTGTAATCCCTCTCTCTTAGATGTAAAGTTGTTTACATGCAAAGTTAACCCTAATTCTCTACTTAAGATCTTGGTTAGGGTTTCATAGCACCCCAAAATTTTTCAATATAGCATGTGTGATGCCTTCTTAAACTTCGTGGTGGTGTTACGCAACCCTACATATGCCTTAGACACCATTACTGTACATGCGATGTATATTGCAGTGGATGCTTGGACATATATAAGGAGGACTTTCTTGTTCGACATGATAGTATGCTATCTGGTTGCATTTTATCTTAACATGTACTCTTATTGTCTCTCTATTACATATTGATAAAGCCTTTAGGATAAGCATTTGACTACCAGATTATGATGCAGGTCATACTAGTGGGGCAAAGGTAGTCGGTAAGTACATCCTTCAAATGTTCCTAGTCGTGGGAGTATCGAGACGGAGCATCGATATTCCAGAGTAAACTAGCGTATACGCTTCTCGACCCATGTGATGGGCGATGGATGATCCCATATCCATTGGTGTTTGACATCAGAGAAGGTATACGGGTGCTTAGTGGAGACTGGGTACACTGAACGGACTCGCCGAGAACTCCTAGATGGTATTATACCCATTGTCACATAGCAGTTCTCTGGTGACACTGGTGCAGGTTAGTTTGTCGACCTGAGATCGTTATAGTGTCTTGTGATTCCCACTGTGCTTTGATTTCCACCTTACCACGTTCAAGAGATCGTGCAAAACGGTGGTTTTTGGGTACAGTCCCGAGTCACATGGAGGCAATGAGCGATAGGAGGGGATTCGTCTCTCCCGGTATTGGGGTCTGACGTTATACCACCTCTAGGCTGTGATATGTGACATATTAGACGAAGAGACCGGACTGTACGATAGTGTTACTTGATTGGATTCACAGGAGTATGAGCAGGCTTGTTTGTTGATTTTCTGATCACTCAATACCCGAGTGGCCGTTACGTTTAGCAGACCGCTTGTGGCTTGTGGGTGAATGATATGATCACCACCTACTGCCGGAATATTGACGAGTCTTTAGAGTCCTACACAGAGGTTTCCTGGCTCAAGCGAAACGAAGTAGGAGCACATATGTGATATGTGCGGGACCGAAATTAATACGTGTATGTGATACCGTATTCTATTCTCGTGATATGTGATATCAGTCGGTTATATGTAATATAACCTGGCTGTCGAATCAAGTGTTGATTCGACAAGTTGATACATTTGATATTAGTCGGTTGTATGTGATATAGCCGGATGATTAAATCAAGTGTTGATTTAATAATTTAATGTATAATTATATATTTGATATATTATCTTACATTAATTAATATTAGCTCACTTAAGTATTCTTTTTCTCACTAGTGTACACTTAGTATATATGTGATATATATTAATGTACATTTTTTGTGTCATGGTTGATGCCACATGCTACATGGGTGTATGAGACTCACACCATACTTATAATAATGTAAGGATTTTTTTATTTAAAATAAATCAAATTAGTTGGAAATTGTCACATGGTTGAAACTTATACAAGCTTGTGGAATCATTGACCAAGTCCACTAATTTTGTTTTACTTGATGATATTTATTAACCCAACCATTATTGTTTAGCCATGGTTTAGTCTCTACATGAGTTAGTATATGATATTAACTCACCCATGGTTGCTATTCCCATCACTTAGTTCATTCTTCACTTGCTTCATTCCATGGTTGCTTTCTTCATCTCCTTCCTCAAGCTTTCTAGCTTCATGAGAGGTGAAGAAAAATAATGAGAAAATAATTTCTAAACTGAGAAAAATTCCTACTTCATCAACCTCTTCTCTACTAGCCATTTAGATTGGGTTGTTTCTTCACTAGTTTATCACTTAATGAAGAGATAGCTTGTGTTAGTGTCTTCTCGATGTAGATCATTTTCAGCTTCAAAGACTTCAAGTAAGCTTGTTCATTTCACCTTGTGGAGCCTCACTAGAGTCCGGGAGATCACTACTTGGAGAGAAGTGACTACTACATAGAGCTATTGAAGTGAAGGACTGGTCTACAAAGGTTGTATTTCTTATTCACTTAGATGTAAAGATGTTTACATGATCTATTGTCTGATTCTCTAGTTAAGATTCTAGCGTTAGGATTCTTTAGCGGGCCATTTTTTTGAAAACGGCATGGTCGATGCCTCTCGAAACCCAGCGGCTGCCCTAAAGAACCCTGCAGTGTCAGCGTCGATCATGTATATCTTAGCTTTGGTTTGCAGATCCCTAAATTTGATTGGCAGAGCTATAGACCCCAGAACTTGTTGGCAATTTTGTTTGAAGCCTTGAATGACAATCCTTTTTCTTGACAGGTGTTGGACATCCATTGACAAACTCTTCAGAGTTCGCAAGTTCATGATGTTCACTGAGGATCCTGGATCAATCAATATGCGATTAATCCGATCTCCGTCGCTGTACCCAGTCACGTAAAGCGGCCGATTATACTCAGCCATTCCCAGTAGTAAGTCTTCATCCTTAAACGTGACTGCGGCGGCATGCAGAGCGTACTGGGATTCTTTCATATTAATTTCCGCAAAGGGAGCCTGGTACCGCTCGGGGTTTTGTAAAGCGTGAATGAGAACATCCCTAAGCTCCTTAGATAGGACCAAGGAATCGAAGATGCTCAGGAGAGACGGAAGCTTCTGGAGATGGACCAAGACATTGTAGTCCACTGAGGAAGGACTTTAGTTTTCATGAGCCGGCTCTCTGCCATCTTCTTCATTAACGACCTGTTTTTCCTTTCCTTTTGGGGTGTTGCCCTGATTTGGTGGTAGAGCCATGCCGCTTCTGAGCTGGATTTGGTTGGCCTTTGTGGCGAGCTCCTCTTCCTCTTTGGGAAAACATAGATCTTCCTCAGAGCCGCTACCAAGGTGGATGGTGTAGTAGGTCACTATAGGGATCTCTTCATCGGAGTCTTCTTCTAGCTCCTCCAGAATCTCAGCCGCTTCTATAGAGAAGAACTCCTTCAATTGAATTAGAGTCCTTTCCTCTTGTTCATAGTCTTCGAGGGAATCGACATATTTTTGAATGGTCGATCTCCCTGCAGACCCTTTTTCACGTTGAGCTGCACTTTTCTTCTTCTTGAGCTTTTTGGATTTTGAGCCTGATTGAGCCGAATTGGTAGCTGGAATGGTGGGCTTCTTCTGCCCTTCCCATTCTGTTATGGGATCTTTCCGAAGTAGCTTTATCATCTTCTTCATCTTATTAGATATGCGCGTACTCCACGAAGGCTGCGGTGAGTCAGTTTCATTTCTCAGGGCAGCGGGTTCAGCTGTCTGCTTTCAGAAGGCTTCAGTTTCTGTCTGTATAAAGTTGGTGGCTGCAACTTGATTGTTCACCAACACACACTTGGACAGCTTGATCTCTCCAGTCTTGTACTGCTTCTCGACCAAGTTTTTGAAGATATAGCAATCCTCGATCGCATGGCTCACTACTCGGTGGTACGGGCAATATAGAGGATTGTCGGTCATTTTTGCTTCGTGAGATCTCTTCGACTCTGGCAGTTGTAGACCGTTGCTCAAGGCGTCTTTGAATATCTTGCGCACCTTGTCTCTTCTGAAAGAGTAAACCTTGTTCTTTTTCTCCTCTAGGGAAGGCCCTTCTCCTCCTAGCAATGGCTTTCGAGACCGGTTGGTTTTGGAATCGCCTGCCGTTCGCTTGTCTTCATTGTCGGACGTATTGAAGACATTGGTACTGCTGGAATTCTCGCTTCTACGGTTGTCGTCCCTCTTGCTTTTCCAAGTCTTATCTCTCAGATAGTCTGGGGAGGACTCTTGCTTCGAGCGTTCCAGCATTTGGACTTTCTTGGTTATCTCCTGAAACGTCTTGAGGCCTAATGTACACAAGAATGGGACCATCCAATTGTTGAGGTTCCCAATGAGAAGGCTGACGGACTGGTCCTGCTCCAGCGGCGGTTCAAACTTGACCGTGAGATTACACCATCGGGCGATAAAGTCGGTGTTGTTTTCATTCTTCCCCGACTTGGTCCTCACAAGGTCAGCAATGGAGATTTTATCACTAACACTCATGAACCTTTGCCGAAATAGAGATTCCATTTGAGCAAAGGTAATGACGGACCCGTCTGGTATACTTATGTACCAGTCGAAAGCGACACCGGTCAGGCTGTTGACAAACTAACGAAGAAGGAACGCGTCATTGCCCCCTGTGTTTTCGTACGATGCTTTGAAATGGGCGACGTGCTGATTTGCATTTCCTACCTAGTCAAATCTTCCAAACTTAGGAATGACGTAGCCGCTCGGGAACTAGATCAGATCATACTGTGCAGGATACGGCCGCCCACTACTGCCAATTTCTTTCTGAGCTTCTGTTTCTACTACCAATGGTCTAACCTTGCTAGTGACCAAATCCATTATCCGATCTTATGTTAGCGGGATGGTGCTATCTGGGGCCAAGGCGTCCCCAGAAGCATAATGTAGCCGGCTTTCGTTCGGCTCGCCCAATCTTGGACCCAAGGGGACAGGCATCGGTTGCTTCGGGTTTTCCTGACCTGGCTCATGAGTAGAGACTTGTGCTTGATTGGGAGGTATCCGGGCAATTTGAGCTGTGAGCTGCATCACGACATTCGTCAAGTCGTTGATTTTGGAGTAAAGCTTGGCCATCTCTTTATCTTTGGTCCTGAGCTATTTTCGGAATTCTTGAAGCAGCTCTTGCTTTGCGGTCCTGGGGCGGAAAATCGGCTCTTCCTCACTGTCCGAGCTTGACTCTACATGGACTGAGGAGTCTATCTTCCTATCGGCCTCATCGAGAGGGTTTTCTTCATCCAATGGAGGCGGCTGATCTTGGGAAGCGGCAACCACATTCAAGACAGATTGAGCTTGGGATGTAGTGGCCCCATCCTTGCTTTTGCTGCGCAAGTTGTCGCTGGGACGCCCTCCCGCCATATAAACCGTATGGATAACATATCCCGATGTCTTTTTATTACTGGCAGCTAATTTCACGGATCGTTGTCGTGGCCCTCCTGTTTCAGTAATGGGAAATCGACTGAAAGCAGCTGGCCTGATCGGGTTCTTGAATAGTGCTGGCGCTTCTTTTCTGGGTTTGCCCTGTTGCTTTCGCGCGGCACAGAGCACCTGATAGACACTTGAAGAGATGGTGTTATGCTTTCTCTGACGGGGATGGGACACGTCTCTTTGCAACATCGTTCGGACTGTTGTCTTCTTAATTCTGGCAGTCGTGGCGTTTTTATGAACCCACTTAAGAGGTTCGAAAGAATTGCTGACTTTTACGGCCGACTCAACCGTCATCGCAGGATGACTCTGCTCTTGGAATCTCAAAAGATTCCACTTAGCCGGAGTCCTGGCCCTCTTGTTGGCTCGATACCTGAGCCGCTTCTATCTCGGCCTTTCTGTTTTGAGCACTTGGCTGGTTACGGCTCTTTGGGAAGCCGCCGTAGACCGGGCAATGGAGGGCTTTGGAGATACACCTAATTGTGCACTTTTTGGAGTCGTCTGATCTTGCCGGAGATGCTTTGTGGCTCTATTGGTGTTGACGGCCTTGCCACCAGTCGGAACATCGTAGAGCCGTTCGAACACAGATTTGCATTTGGGGTGGGATGCTTTGGCGATCACAACGTTCGGCCTCCTGCCCCTTGAGGTCGGTGTGGCTGCTTGGTTTGTCGGGACCTCCACCAGATGGGCGCTTCTAGCAGGGTAGATGATGACAGAACCAAATTGACGGGGTGGCTCCTCCTATTGCCGGCTGAGACTGGTAGGGAGAACCACGCAGGCATTGATCTTGACCACGTATGAGATCGGGGTCGCATCGGAAGATGAATTCATCTTAGGAGACATCGTCGTTGAAAGTTGATTGCCTACACGAAAAGAAAACTACTTCATTACCAACATCGGTATATATGCTATATGAGTTCGCATGAACACTTGACCAGAGATATGGGAAGAGAGAAAGGTCCCACCGGACGTACCAGAATCTGTAGGGTGTTTTTCGTCACCCTATTGAGATGGGAATACGCATCGCTTGTCAGGTATATACAGATTCCCCTTACCTAAGGTAGACCGGGGTTTATTAATTGTGTGGATCTAAATCTCCGGCAGCCGCGAACTAAGCTGCCGTTAATTACCCCTCACCTTTGGACCAAAGGAACCTCCGATTGACGGGTTAACTAGTCATGAGAACTCAGTGTGCATTGTGCGTGTGTTGTGTTTTGAAAAGGGGTTTTGGATATATCGGGGGCTCCGCAGAGTTTACGGGGGTATGAGGGGTGAGGAGAGTCTTAAAGACGCATGCATGACACATGGGCACTGGGCGCCCACGGGGCACGTGCCTAGCGTGTGGGCACTTGGCGCCTGTGGGTCACGTACCTGGCGCGTGGGCGCTTGGCGCCAGCGTGTCAGGTGCGCAGCATGCGCCCGCTGGACGCCAACGGGTCACGTGAGCTGCACACGACCAATTGGCGCTGAGCGCTTGTGGGTCGCGTGAGGCACACATGGGCGCTTAGCGCCCATAGGTCATGTGCCCTGCACGCGTCCGCTGGACGCCCACGGATCATGTGCGTGGCACGCGACTGCTGGAAACACCAGCGGAAAAAGGGGCTTAACCCTTGGGTTAGGAGTTGAACTCCCAAGGGGCTTTGGAGTTGAACTCCTAACAGGGATTATGTATAGATTTGGAGTTAAACTCCTAAAAAGGGATTTGATTTATGGAGTTAAACTCTAATAGATCTTGAATGGAGTTAAAATCTTAGAAATCTTTGGATCTTCTTTTGAGCCTCGGATCCTCCTAGAATAGGATTTTTGGAGATAGGTATCCTTCTTCTTCCTCTCTGTTGGCTGGATCTTGGAGGAAAAAGCGGAGGTGAGACTTAAAATCTCCCTTTTTAGGGATTTGATGGCAGATCCAAGCACCCCTTCAAGGGTTTTATGGTGAAAAGCTATTTATTTTTGAAAAAGGAAAGGTTATACTCTTGATTTAATTCAAAAGAAAAAAAGAAGGTTTAGAACCTTGAGAAAGGAGGAGGAGGTACAAACCCTAATTTTTTTAGAGAGAGAAAAATTCATCCTTGATTTTTCATCATGCTGCCTTTATAGGCTACACACTTTACATATAGCCCCTTGAGCTTTGCCAAATGACACTTATGCCACCCCATGCCTTATGTGCTTATCTCTTTTTGCACATAAGCCATGGGGTTTACAAAATTTTGGCTTTTTGCTAATTTTACATACATTTATTTCTATATATAAAAAAGAATTACATTAAACCAGTTTATGGTTTCATTCCTTTTTTCATGGGGCCGGTCCCTTTGACCTGGGCTTGGGCCCACTTGGCTTGGGGTTGACCCCGGGTTTGGACTTAGTCAACCGGGGTGTAATTTTGACCCCAACAGGCACGAGCAGCGAAGAAGCGGCGGCGTTGGTTCAGGTGGCGGTGGGTACCCGGGTTTGGTGGTGACACGGTGTAGGTTGGCCTCACGGTGTGTTGGGTTCAGTCGGAGGTAGCGAGGGGGTCGACTCGGGAGCTGGTGGCGACGAGGTGGTCATGGTGAGGGGCTGCAGCAATGAAGTGGTGGTTGCAGAGGTGGTTGCACTCGGGTGGAAGTGGGGAGCCGACAGGTTGGGAGTAGGTGATGGTGATGTTGTTGGTTATGGAGGAGAGGGCTCGTCGGTGAGGTGGAGGAGAGATCGACGGAGGAGGAAGCTCCGGTGGCGATAGGCTGGTCGCGGTAAGTGGTGTGGGGGTGCTTCATGATGGGTAAGGTGGCCTCGAGTTCATCGGTGAGAATCTTGGTGGTCAGAGTGGAAGTCGGTGAAGGCGGTGTCGGGGTGTAATGGAGGTGGGGAGCTCGGGAAGGAGAGGGAAGTGATGTTGGTGAAGGAGAAGGCTTGGAAGGGACGAAAGAGAATGATGACGAGGGAGATAGAGCAAGATGGGAAAAGAGGGGAGAGGGGGCTCGGTTGAGTGGGACCGACGTTGAGGAGATCATGGGGGGGAGAAGGGTAGATCGCAAAATCCCGAAGGCGGTTGAGACGTGGGTGAGGGCGAGGTCATGGGGGAGTGGGTCTCGTGGTGTAGGTGAACGGGTCTCGCGGCGAGGACGAGAGAGGAAGGGAGCCGTTTGAGGGAGAGGATTTGGTGGAGGGGATCACGGGGAGTTGGTGTCACGCCCCGCTTCCCAGAGTACGCTAAAATGGGCACGTGACATAGCCAACCATGCTACCTGTGGGTAGGAAGCATCCATCCACAGTCACATTACGGCTGTAGAGATATCAAGAACAAAATAAAACTATCTAAACATGTCCATAATCCAAGATAACATGAGTCAATAATAATAAAGGTGCGGAAGCAAAAGATCCAATACACAATAACTGGAATGTATGTCCCATAATGCGGGCTCACATCAGGAATAAACCGCAGAAAATAAATGAACTAGCTACTACTGAACTCACAGCTCAGCCTGCTGGCTGAAGTACTCCTGCTCGGACTGCAGCAGCGGTACGGAATCTGGGCCATGCAAAACCCAGACGTCAACGCGTCATGCCATCAAGTAATAAATATAAACAGGGTAATAGGCAATGCACTATAAACATGAATAAAACAAGGGAACGATAATATGAATCAGAGCAGTGCAGGGTAGTGTGCAGTAGGTAACTAAACTGTTCTATCAGGTGTTCTGTTCTAAAGTCTTTGAAACCAAATTGATGAATCATCGATGTAACTCAATAGTATCCCGTGCATGCCCGGGAACACGGTCTAAGACTCTCGGGCTGAAACCGAGACGTGCCGCTAAGCACTAACAGGAAAAAGGGTATAGACCAACGATGTCAGCAGCATCATCACGAGGCGGGCCTAGCCTCTAAAAACTGATCAGTATAAGCAAGCAACTGTCGAGTTACAAGTCAGGATTTCATCATTGATTTCCCCATACCCCCAAGTTATATGTGTAAGTCAAGTCAGGTATCCCGAAATCAAGAAACTATTGCCAACACAGGATCAGGTAAACAGGTTTGTCTGGATAGACAACAGGAACGGTCCATGAGGACTATATGTCAGGTTTGTTGGCATTAGACCCAAGATCAGGTGACGGGTCAGGTCATGGTACATCAGGTCAAGTCAAGCAGTATACGGTTCCATGTCGGGTCAATCAATATGTATGTAGCAAGTCAGGTCAAGATGTAAACAATATCATGGGTGTGCTCATACTCAGTTACATAATCAAGCATGGTTAACAACATGGTCTAAGCAATGAATTAAGTAATAGGCAGATTCACTATTAGCAGTACAGTTATCCGTTGTGTCACAGAGATGATTTCAATGTTATGCGAATGCAGTATGACAATTATGGCCTTTTAATCATGTTAACAAGTTTACGAACTTTAGAGGTGCAATGATTTATATAAAGGTTCAATATAGCTATTACAGGTTAAAATGCACACGAGTGTCCAAATGGAACAAAACTATAGAGATAAATGCCATAAGCTATGTCAATATTAAAAATGTGATTAAACAGGTAAATGTGGTTATTAGGTTCAATTGCAAACTGTAGGTTCCAGGTTTGAAAGATAAAATGATATATAACAATATTGTACATGAAAATGAGAAATGATCGTACTAAAGTTAAATTTACAGGTTTAGGGTGTCATCAATAAGTATGTAAATATTATTTAGCATGTAGCAAGGGGTACTTGCCTCGACGGGTCGCGAACTGGGAAAACGGAACGTAAAACGTCGGCGGGGAAAACTCGCGACGGGCGCACGGTTCACGGAATGAACCCAAACGACGAACAGTGAAGCCACACGGGTCGGGATACTACGCTGGAACGTTGGGACACGTCGTCGGCATCGTCGGATTCCGGCCAAGAAATGAACAGTAAATGATCAAGACTTGCAAACAAGAAGAGAAGAGAAAAATAGAGAAGAAAGGAAGGAGGATCTAAGAAGGGGGTGCTCACGATGATCCGTGGGACGGGTGGTGACGGTCGACCTCGTCGACGGAGCTCCGGCGGTCGGCCTACGACGACAGCGACAAGAACCTGCAGCTCAAGAAAACTTCAACAGAGAAGGGAAAAAAGAAGAAAGAAGAAGAGAGGAGGAGAGGAGAAGAAGCTTACAGAGGGGATGTGCGAGGCCAGGGAGGCGGATCGAGATCGCCGGCGGCGATCCCACGAGGTGCAGGCGGTGTGCAGGCCAGACGAGGGCGAGGAGGCGATGGATCGGTCGAGGGTAAAATGAACTAACTACCGAAAGTAAAATGAACTAACTACTAGCAAGTCCTCACTGCTCAGCCTGCTGACTGAAATACTCCTGCTCGGCCTGCAGCAAAGGTAAAGAATCTGGCCCATGCAAAACCCAGACGTCAGTGCGTCATAATATCAAGCAATACTATAAACAGGGGTAGCAATACATGCAGGTATGAGTATAGATGGTAAAACAGGTATAACAGTGACATAAGTGAGGACGGTGAGGGTAATGTGTATTGGGTAATCTAAACTAGTCTATTGGGTTAACTACTCTCAAGTTTTTGAAATCAATTTGATGAATCATCGATGTAACTCAATAGTATCCCGTGCGTGCTCGGGACCACGGTGAAGATTCTCGGGCTGAAACCGAGACATGCCGTTAAGCACTAAAATAGAAAATATGTATAGATGAATGATGTCAGCAGCATCATCCCAAGGCTGGCCAAGCTTCTAAACTGATCAGTATAAGTAAGCGAACTGTCGAGTTACAAGTCAGGTTTCATCATTGATTTCCCCATACCCCCAAGTTATATATGTTCAAGTCAGGGATTAATAAATCTGGAGTTAATGCCAATGCAGGATCAAAAAGGTATAGGTGTGTCTGGATAGACAACAGGAAATGTCCATAGGGACAACAGGTCAAGTTTGTTGGCATTAGTAACAAGATCAGGTAACAGGTAAAGCCATGGTACATCAGATCAAGTCAAGTAGTGTATATAAATCCAATCATGTCAAGAAGTGCACGGTATCAAGTCGTATCAAGTAGTAGTGTATCAAATCATGTCAGGGGTGCACAAGTAACAAGTGGGTGCTCATAATCAAACTATAATAAGCATGGGTATACAAAACAAGTATGGGGTACTAATGGAACAATAAAATGGAATATTGTGATGTAGTGTGCAAAATAGGTATAAACTAAGACATATGGATGCATTGTTATCGATTAGGGTTACGGTTATAGTTCCAACACTAATTAAAATACACTATATCAAATATGGAATGTTAAAATCAAATTATTATGTATTAAATGATCTAGGAATGCAATTGTATATATATTAGTCTAGATGGATGCAACGGGTGTCCGAAGGGTTATAAACTATTTAAAAGGGTACTATAGGCTATGCAACCAAGCACCATGTGATATAAATATAGATATGGGTACAGTGTAATGTAATCTAAAATGCAACAAGATATGTTTTCAAGTTCTAGATCTAAAATGATATAAATGGAACATCGAAATATTAAAATGGAACATGTGGTATTAGATTTAAACTATAGGTTTCATATGAATTTAAATAAGTATATAATTAAATAGCATGTAGCAAGTTTTACTTGCCTATACGGATCAAGAAACGGGTATACGTAACGTCTCACGTCGGCGGAAAAAGTCGCGACGCGCGCACGGTACACAGAACGGATCTAAACAACGTAGAAGGTGATCACACGGGTCAGGTATGCTCGTTGGGTCGTCGGGATCGTTGACGGCACGCCCGGTTTCCGGCGAACTAAAAAGGCAGAGAGCATATATAAAGAAAAGAAAAGTATAGAAAGAAAGAAGAAGAGAAGAATGGAAGGAGGAAGAGGAAGATTGAGAAGAGGAAGCTCACTGTGATCAGCAGAGAGAGTCGTGAGGGTGTCGACGACGTCGACAGAGCTTCGGTGAGGTACCTGCAGAGAACAGAGGGCCTCTTAAAGAAAAAAGAATAGAAGAAAAGAAAGAAAGGAAGGAAGAGGAAAGAAGGAGAGGAGAGGGAGTGCAGGGTTCACTGGGGTGCACGGAATCGGGGAAACGAGAACGAGATCACCGGCGGCGATCAACTCCGGCGGTGCAAGGCGTGCAACGGGTGCTCGGGTTATGGTCTGAAGATGTGCAGGGCTCGGGTAGGAGAGAGGAGGTGAAGGTGTTGAAGAGGATGAGGAGGCAGCGAGATTTGGGAAGGCGTCGTCGGGCTAGGGGCGACGGCGAGGTGGAGGCGGCGGCTAGGGTTTCGCGGTCGTGGGTTTCTTTTTGAAGGATAAGGAGAAGAAATAATATATAGAGAGGGAGAGGGAAAGAAATATACGAGAGGGGGGAGAGAGAGAGATTTTGAGAGAGAGAGAGAGAGAGGAGAGAGATCGAGAGGTGAGAGAGAGAGACGCGTGAATAGGAAGGAGAGAGAAATTTGTTTTTATTTGGGGAGAGAGAAAGAGAGATATAGCGAGAGGAGAGAGAGAGAGATAAGGAAAAGAGAGAAAGAAAAAAAAGGGAGAGAGAAAGAGTGAGGCCGGCGGAGAGAGGAAATCGAGAGAGAGAGATGGCAGAGCTTGGAAGAAGATTTAAAAGGATTTTTAAATTTTAGAAAAAGGATTTGTTTGTTAACCGATAACGAGATTTAAAGGAAAAAAATTAAAATAAAATCAAATAATTTTGAATTTAGGCAGAGTACAAAAATATTCCAAAATGCGCCCGGGTCGGGCCTAAAATTTTAGATTTAAAATACGAAAATTATATGCAACTTCCAAATTTTAAAACGAATGATTAGGTAACTAAAATGCATACCCCCAAGAACGGACGCACGTACGTATGCGTAGCTATCCAAACACGTCCGTTTCACTGAACGGGACGAGAACAAGATGCGCGGACGCTACCACGGGGTTAGAGATAACATGCAGGCTATAAAATGCAATTTTAATTTATTTTATATGACCTAAAATGTTATATGATAAAATGTGCGATGTCAGATGAAAAGTCAATATGCAGTATACATGAGATGCACGTGTCTATTTAACAAGTCAGGACAGTCTATAAATATGAATTAATAAGTTCAAGCAAGCGGGTCGAGTCGAATGCAATGTAAAATGTAAACTACCATTCGCACCCAAACATGATAAATCAATAAAATACCACAGATATATAAATATGGGAACTGGAATTGGTATAAATGAACTCGGTTGTTACATGGTGGTAGGCTACTCCTCGTAAGACAGATCGGTACCCAACGTTAACTCTGAATGGTCCAGGATATGGCTGTCATCCCGAACATAGCGTCTCAACTGAGAAACATGGAAATTATTGTGCACACCAGCTAGAGATAGAGGCAAGGCAAGTCGATAAGCCACCTCTCCTACTCGCTCTAGCACCTCAAAAGGTCCGATCAATCGGGGACTGAGTTTCCAGCGACTACCAAACCTGATCACTTCCTGAGTGGGCGACATCTTCAGAAATACTTGGTCACCAATACCAAACTCTAACATCCTTCTGCCGGCATCTTTCCAACTCTTCTATCGGTCCTAAGTCGCCTTGATACGTTGCCTGATCATCCGAACTTTGCTCACTGCACTATGAGCTCAGGGCCCAACAACCTTTGTTCACCCATGTCATCCCAATAAAAGGGGGACCAACACTTCCGTCCATACAGAGCCTCGAACGGTGCCATCTGGATGCTAGCTTGGTAACTGTTGTTATACGAAAACTCTACCAGATGGAGGTGATCCTCCCCAGAACCCTGAAAATCAAGCATGCACGCTCTCAGCATATCCTTGAGTGTATGGATTGTACGCTCGGATTTCCCATCCGTCTGTGGATGATAGGCCGTGCTGAACTTGAGACGCATGCCCAAACTCTCCTGCAAGCTCTTCCAGAAATAGGAAATGAACCTGGTGTCTCGATCAGACACGATGCTAACGGGCACTCCATGCAGTCTCACAATATCCTACATATATTTCTCTGCAAGCGACTCCGTCGATTGTATGACTCGAAAAGGTATGAAATGTGATGCCTTCGTGAGACGGTCAACAATCACCCAGATAGCATTGTTACCCTTTGGACTTCGAGGCAGTGCCATCACAAAATCCATGGTGATGTGCTCCTATTTACACTTTGGCACTGGAAGAGGTTGCAACAACCCGGCTATTCTCTGATGTTCGGGTTTCACCTGTTGGCATACCAAACACTTGGAGACAAAGCGAGCAATCTCCCTCTTCATCCCGTTCCACCAGAAGTGCTGCCTCAGGTCTCTGTACATCTTGGTGCCACCTGAGTGCACCGAGTAAGCGGAACTATGTGCTTCAGCTAGAACTTCATTTCGAATACCCTATTTTGGAACACACAGCCAATTGCCAAATCTTAGAAAACCATCTTCATGAATCTACAAATCCGTCCTCAAACCAGACTCAACCAACCCTCTGAACTTCTGCAACTGAGAGTCTCCAGCCTGTGCGGCTTTTATGCGATCTATAAGCAATGATTGAACTTGCAACTGCCAGAGCTGTCCGGGCACACCTGGAGTAACTACCCCCAACTCGAGTTTCTGAAGGTCATCGAGAATCCCCTTCTGACAAGTCAGCAACGCAGCTGATGGCCTGCGACTGAGAGCGTCAGGAACGATGTTCACCTTCCCTGGGTGATACTGTAGATCAATATCGTAGTTTGCCATCGATTCCAACCACCTGCGTTGTTTCATATTTAGTTCCTTCTGAGTGAACACGTATTTCAAACATTTGTGATCCGTGTACACTTCCACTCTTTCGCTTAGCAAGTAATGCCTCAAAATCTTTAAAGCGAACACAACGGCCGCTAACTCCAGATCATGCGTGGGATAGTTCTTCCCGTGACTTTTCAACTAGTGAGAGGCGTAAGTCACCACTCGACCGTGCTGCATTAATACACAATCCAAACCTTTTCCCGACGCATCACTATGAACAACCAAGCCACCCGAGCTATCTGGCACAGTCAGGACTGGGGCCGTGGTCAACTTCTGTTTCAACAGTTCGAACGCCGGGTGCACTCCTATGACCAAACATACAACACCTCCTTCCGTGTGAGCTTCATCAAAGGTTCCGCTACTCTAGCGAAATTTTCGACAAAACCGCCGATAATATCCAGCCAATCCCAAGAAGCTTCTTATCTCAGCAACCGATTTCGGTGTCGGCCAGTCTTTGATAGATTCGATTTTCATCGGATCTACTGAAATTCCATCACTCAAAACGACATGCCCCAGAAATTGCACCTTGTCGAGCCAAAACTCACACTTGCTTAGCTTAGAATAGAGCTTCTCCTCCCATAGAACCTGCAATACAATTTGTAGGTGCTTGGCGTGCTCCTCTCGACTTCTCGAATAGACTAGAATGCCGTCGATGAATATAACGCCAAACTGATCCAAGTACTTGGAGAAAACCCTGTTCATCAAGTCCATAAATATGGCCGGTACATTGGTAACACTAAACAGCATCACAAGAAACTCATAGTGGCCATATCGGGTTTGGAAAGCCGTCTTGCATACATCCTCTGCCTTGACCCTGATTTGGTGATACCCTGATCGAAGATCTAGTTTAGAAAATACCCGAGCACCACCCAGCTGGTTAAACAAGTCATCGATGCGGGGAATGGATTCCCGGTCACCTGATTCAACTCCCGGTAGTCAATGCACATGCGCAAGGTACCATCTTTCTTCTTCACCAGTAACAACGGAGCGCCCCACGAGGAAACGCTTGAACGGATAAATTCCTTGTTCAAAAGATCTTTTATCTGTTTCTTTAATTCCGCCAACCCCACTGGCGCCATCCTGTAAGATTGTAACACCCTATTTCATTTATACCAGTTCTATTTTAGGTAATTTTTATCTATGGCTATTTCTTGATTTATTGTGTTTTGGGTGCGAATAGTGCAATTGGTATCCGTGTTGGCATCCGACCCGACCCGCTTGCTGGAAACCCATCTTAATTCCTATATGTGATTTATCCATGCTAGTTATAAGGATCCGTGCACTTTCATGCTGTTTATACTGCATACTGCATTATATATGACATCTGTATTTTTTAATATGGCATATAAATTCAAATAAAATATTTTAAAAATATCTATCATGGCATGTATGATACCCCTAACCCTGTGGTGGCATCCGAATATCGTGTTCCCGTCCCGTTCAGTGAAACGGATCCGTTTGGGTAGCTACGTGCACGCTACGTGCATCCGTTCTTAGGGGAATGCATTTTCGTTATCCGGATATCCTATTTTGGTTTTGGTTTATACGTATATTATCCGTATTTTCAAACCATAATTTTAGACCCAACCCGAGCATGTTTTGGAGTAATTTCGTATTAACCAAAATCTCGAATTTAACTAATATTAAATTCTTTATATATTTACTGGTTTACATATATACATATACTGTTTCATATTTTAATTACGTTTCATATTTTATTCAACAAAATATATTCCAATCAAATCCTAACTCTCTCTCTCGTTCTCTCTTTACAAATATTATATTGTAATGTTAAATTATATTCCTTATCTTTTCTTACATTTTAAATATTTTTAAGGATTTTAATATCCTAACCTAAAGATCCACAGCTCTCTCTCTCCACTCTCTCTCCACTATATATTAATTAAACCCCTCCATGAGATCCCATCACCCATATTTTCCCACTACTCTCCTCCATCATATTCTTCTTCGTTCCAGCCTTCGAGCCTCGCGCCCGCGCCCTTCGCCTCGTCGGCCTCCCCTCGTCCATCTCCTCCTCTCATCCTCTATTCCTCCTCTCCCACTCTCGCCAACCCCGACGAGAACCCACGTTCCCGTCGCGACCGACAAAGCCCATCAAACCCAAACCCGACCTCATCACCGACCTTGCCTCACCGTCATCGACCCTTCCTCGACCTCGCCTCCTCTCCCTCCTCCATTTCCCTTCACCCTCCGACGAACCCCGACCTCGCTGCAACAACACGAATCTAATGCCAAGCCCCTGCCCTCGTCGCTGCACCGTCGCCGGAGCTCCGATCCCGTCGGCCTTAACCCTCGCCACCATCCTCTTCCTCTCCCTCATCACCACATGACACCACCACCTCCTCTCCACTCTCCTTTCCTTGTTGAAAGCCCGACCAACCCACTGAACCCTGCACCAAACCCTCGCCTGCAAACCCCGCCGGAGCTTCGACCCATCACCGTCGTCGCCCCTTGTCACCTCCTCCGACCCTGAGCTAACTCCAGACTAGAACCCCATACCCTGATCTCCTCTTTTCCCTACACCCGGAACCTAGCACCCACTGCCTCGTTGCCGGAAAACCCTCGCCTGCCTCCTCACCGTCGATGACCCATCGTCGACGTCGCCCCTCGCCTTCCTCTCTGTAGCACCAAACCAATTCCCTCTCTTCTATGTTCTTCTTCTTCTTCTTCTTCTACTTTTCTCTTTTCTTGGTTTCTTGTTTCCGGTCATCGCCGGAGCCGTGCCCGTCGCTGACGATCCGGCCAACTCAGTAGACATCCCAGCCAGCGTGGTCACCTTCTTGCTTTGCCTGGTCCCGTCCCGTGTGCGCGTGTGTACATTGCGACGTTTATCCGACGTCGGATACAGCGTACGCATCCCGTCGTGAGATCCGATCAGGCAAGTTTATCTTGCTACATGCTATATTATTATATTTGCATCCATATTAATAATAATATTAAATGTTCATTGTATTGTACATCCATGTTACCGTTTTACTGTTTTCGGATAACCGTTCGTCTCCGTATCATTTATTACATATCTAGTCGCATGCAAGTTTATCTTTCTACATGCTATACTGCTATGTTTTACATTCATGCGAATAATAGTACTACATATTATTTAGTTATGCATCCCATGTTACCGTTTTACTGTTTTACGATACTCTTTCATATCCGTACTGTATATTAGATATTTAATTGCATGCCGGAACCTGATTGCTTCATGTTATTGCTAGATTCATATACCATACTTGCTAGTATGCATTATACAACTCATGAACTAATATTATGTTATCACTGATTACTATTTGTGCATCTGTGTTTTACTGTGCATCCGTACTTTTACCGTGATTCGATACTTGCTACATTTTACCGTTGGGCATCCATTTGATATATGTGCACTACCTGACATGAATTGATATACCACTGCTTGGCTTGATACCTGATCCTGTTCCTAATGCCAACAATCCTGACTTGTCCTGACAAACGTATCCTGTTGTCTATTTAGACAAAATATGTACCTGCTTGATCGTGTGTTGGCATTAGCTCCAGATTATCAATACCTGACTTGAACACATAACCTTGGGGGTATGGGGAAATCAAAAGTGTAACTGAAGTGTGGCTTAAAAGGGTATTAATTGATCCGTAGTCCCGGGGGATAACGGGACAGAATCATTCGTGATTCTTACTTGATCCGTGGTCCCGGAGGATAACGGGACAGATTCATTCATGACTCTTACTACCTGATCAGTGGTCCCGGAGGATAACGGGACATATTCTTTTGAGTTACATGGAGGAGTACACTAATTGATTTCAAACAGACTTTAGAATAGATAACGCAGTAGCACAGTTTAGAGTGATCACTGCACGTCACATATACTGATACACTTCACTGTTCTATATCCGTGTTTACTTATTACATTCAGGTTACTGTTTATAATTTGTGCCTGCATATCTTGTTACCTAATGGTTATATTCTATTATTTGATATTATGACGCACTGACGTCTGGATTTTGCATAGCCCAGATCCTTTATCTCTTTCACAGGCCGACCAGGAGTACTTTAGTTGACAGGCCGAACAGTGAGGAGCATATTGGTGTTTAGTTCAATTTAGTTTAGTTTAGTTTTCTTTCAGCGTTTTCATTTCCTGATGTGAGCCCGTATTTGGGACGTACTTTCCAGATGTTATTTGTTCACCCCAATCAGAGCAAAACTCTACTTTGAAAATTTAAATTTTAATAAATGAAGCAACGCTTCAGATCCCCTGCACTGTGCACAGAGTGCCACGTGTCAAAATTAGACAAGCCAGCGCAGGGAGCGCAGCGCCCAAGGCAGCGCACTCAATCAAGAGCAAGGCTCTATTAAAGAAGCAACGCTTCAGCTGACTTGCACTTTGCGCTGCGCGCCACGTGGCAGCGCAGCTGCGCTAGCGCGGTCGCGCTGCGCGCCACGTGGCAGCGCGGTCGCGCTGAGTTATGCGCTGTGTGACACGTGTCAAGCGTTGGGGCGTTTGCGCCAAACAGAATTAAATTCCGGAAAGATCTTTCTGTTCTTGTTAAAACAAGAAGATTGTCTTCTGTAAAACAGAAGCCCTTGGATCAAAGATCCAACGATAGGGAAAATTCCCCAAATCACTCAGAGAAATATCTCTTTAACAAATTTAACTAATTAATGGGCACTATATAAAGGCCCCTAGACCCCAATTCAGAGAAGATCAACAACATCAACATCAAAATCATCATCAAGAACTTGAAGAATTTCAAAACAGAGAGAACTCTTCAAGAACAAAGAAGAAAAAGGTAAAAACCTTTAAAAAAGAGAAATTTCTCTTCGGAATAGATCATTGATCTAAGAACAAGATCAATGATCTTCAATAAAAATTAAATAATAACAGTGCCTTGCACTTTTTTATGAACCGTTGGTTCTGGAATCTTAAAGATTCTTTTTCTTGAATCCAAAACTGGATCAAGTTATTGAAACAGTGCCTTGCACTTGCAAAAACTGCACTGTTGCACTCCTAAGTTGGCGCAAGCCATCAGAGAGCGCCACGTGTCAGCGGCGCAACAGCGCAGCGCACTGATGCAGCGCACTGCGCTGTTGCGCTTGCGCTCACCAGAGCGTGACACGTGTCAACCCCACATGCGCCTGTGCTCATTAATTGGCGCAGAGCGCCTGACAGGCCACGTGGCACTCTGTCAGTATAATCAATGCTCTGCATTATTTAAAAAAGGGCTGAGCCCAATTAAAAAGGCCTAACAGGCATAATAAAATGCAATGCATTATTCTAAAAAAAAGGGCAGAGCCCAAACAGATGCTCTGCATCATTTATAAAGGGGCAGAGCCCAAATCAAAAAGCCTAGCAGGCCAGAATAAAATGCAGTGCATTATTAAAAAGGGGTAAAGCCCTAGCACAAGCCTAATAGGCCAAAGGCAAATAAAAATATTGAACATTTTTCTAACTGGACTTAGCCCAATCATGGCCGTAAGTCCTCAAATTAAATTGACTGAGCATGGTTGCTCTATTAAATCAATTCACACCTGGTTCAAGGGTACATCTCTGAACTCCTCTGACACCTGTCGTTGTAATCCTTCAACGTCGTCAGAGAGGTGATGGGTCCTAACGGCCATACATGACGGACCTCAATGTCTTTAAACTACCAATGGACCCCCACGTCCTTAAACTGGAACATGGACCCCCACGTCCCTAAACTGGAACAATAGAGCCCTCAAATGCTCTTTTGCCGGATCTAAACGATCCCGTTTAAGTTGATCTTAGCCTAAATCCTGGCTAACGTATCCTTAAACATCCCCAATCAACTTTGGTTCAAGGGTACATCTCTGGACTCCTCTGACCCATATCGTTGTAATCCTTCAACGACGTCAGAGAGGTGACGGGTCCCGACAACCACACATCGATATGGACTGCGGGGTCCTTAAACTCGTGGACCGAAACGTCCTTAAACTAATGTTCGTCCCAAATGGGAATGTTGGACCACCATGTCCCTAAACTGGAACAGTAGAGCCAATTGCTCTCTTGTCGGATCCAAACGATCCCGTTAAGTCGATCTTAGTCTGGAAATTAGGCTAACGTATCCTTAACAAAAGTTTAAGTTGATCTTAGCCTTGAATAGGGCTAACGTATCCTTAAACTAAAACACCAAACCCAAATCTAAGTAAATACGGATTTGGATTAATCCACGTCCTACGGGCGACGGCATCACTTAGTCTCCGTATACAATCCACGGGCAACCACAAACAAAACAAACATACACGACATGAAGTGAAATTCTGGAGAAGGAGAAAGTTGTTACCGCGAAGCGGTAGCGTAATTAACTGCAGGGGCTTACGCCTGCAGAAAAGAGCATCCCCACAATCAAAAACCCCTCAAGCGAGGGGGAATCTGACGAAGTCTGCTACATCGGTTGCATCAGTCTAAACCTCCGATACACGGTGCCATAAATCAACTTGGCATCTTCGGAGAGGTGGACAGATAGCACCTATTAGCATCTGCCCTAAATCTCAGGCAAGACGTCCCTGTCTTGGCCGCCGTTCGGAGGGGAACAGATTCTGGCACGCCTGGTGGGACCTTTTCCTCTTTCCACTCCATACTTCGTGTGTCGTCTTCGCGAACGAATCGCGGTTTGTTAATGGTTGCCTTTGGATTTCAAGTTACTAAGATTTGGTCTTTTGCCTGGCGCAGAAATCAAGCATCAATGGCCTCAAATTGCTCGAACTGCTCAAAGTGCCAATGCAACCGACGCTCCGCCTCACCTGGAGGTGTAGCTTATGGGCCTCAAGCGGCCTCCATCCTTGCCATGCCGGTAGAACAGGTGACCCAGGCCACCACTGGCCTGTTTTTCGGGACCATGATCCCGGCGGCAAGCTTCACCATGCCAATGCCCGCACCAGAAGCGAACAAGAAGTCGGTTTTCGATCGGCTCACAGCTACAACGGCCCCTGCCAACGGGTCGTCCAATATCAAATCAACAGCCTTTGTCTTTGCCAGGCTGGATCAGAACTCTGATGGGCCCGCCAGGAAGCCCATGAACTCTAAAGTGGCTATCCCGAGGAAGGCAACAACCGCTGCTCCAGAAGTCGTCAAGGCGGCTTCTCCGGTCAAAGAGTCAGTCTTTGCACGGCTGACTATTCCCACTCCCGCTCAGAAATCTGCTTTTGACCGCTTGGACACAACTCCTCAACGGACGTCAGTCTTCAATAGGCTGACACCAGCAACAGTCCCTCGCCTGAACAGGGGGCAAGAAGAAGCTGTCTCTAAACCAATACCGACAACTCGTCGAGCCCGACGACGCCACTGGTGCCGGATAAGGAAGACCGGGGGCAACTCCCCCTCTGGGATAACTCCGCCAGCACCGACGGTGGAAGTTAATGCTGCTGTTCCAACTGGGAACAGCTTTGAGCTGCTGAACAGGGTACGCAAGAATTCGCCAACTGCGGTGCTCAAAAGATCTCCTCCACCGGTAGAGACCGCCGTGGAAGCAGAAAAGCCGGAGCAATCTCCTCAATCGCTGTCCTCCAGGATCTACAAGACATGGCGACGAGTCTGAGAATCTGTGATTGATCCTAATTCCTCTCGCCAACACAAGAAGTTGAAAGGTCGGCAAGAAGAAAATCCCCCGGTCAAGCAACGAAAGGCGACGACCACTTGGGTGCCCAAAGCAACGGCCCCCTCAACTTCAACGGCCCATAAGAGAAAAAGGCCGGAGAAAGTCCTCATGCCGACGGCGAATATCAAAGGCGGTGCACCCAAACGTCCTAAGTCAGGGGGCATAATAGTTCATACAGTGTACATGGCATCGGGGAAGGAAGACAGCCGTGCATCTACGGGTCATAGACCGCTTACACGGTCAGTAACCAAAGCTCAGGAGCAACAGCAAAAGCTCCATGAAATGATGAACGCGATGGCTGCACTCACTGGGCCAAAAGAAAGTCCCGAAGCGACCTCGGATGAACGCCAGGAGAAAGAAATTGACGCTGAATTCCTTCGCCGGATATTGGAGAAGAAGGATAAAGAGGCTGCTGAACAAGCAGCCAACATAAAGCGAATGGCCCTCCTGTTCCAGGACATGGTGGGAATGATGATCCAACAAGATCCTCCAGCTGAAGATCCCCCGATCGTCCTTGAAGACGATAGGGGAGAAACGTCAAATCCTCCACTGGCTCTGTCAACAGCCAAGGAGGAGGCAATCTCCAAGGCTGACCTGGACGAATATATAGCTCAGCAGATCCGGGTTCATCAGGCGACTGAAGCAGCCGGTCAGGTTGTAAAAACGGGGCGACCGTACCCGGGCTGGTACGACCAAATCAGTTACCCGCCGGGATATACGATCCCTAAGTTCCACGTATATAAAGGGACAGGAAATCCGCATCAGCATGTCGCTCAATTTAGGGCCTTATACGGCAATACTGGAGGCGATGATAAATTGTTGCTTCGCCAATTCGTCGGCAGCTTAGCAGAAACAGCCTTTGAATGGTATTCGGAGCTTCCGAATGACTCCGTCAAAACTTTCGCTGAAATGGAGTTGTTGTTTACCCAGCGTTTCGCTAGCGCCAGCGAGCGTGGTCCCATAATAGCTTTGATCAATGCCAGAGTAAAGCCGAACGAGACGTGGGTTCAATATGCAATCCGATGGCGGAACTTATGGTCAAAGTGCGAACAACGCATAGAAGAAGCACCTGCGGTAGGCATGTTCGTGGGCACTCTTGATCCGCAAGCGACCATCTCGCAATTCATGATGTTCTTCAAACCGACCACCTTCCAGGCCTTGATCGACAAATTAGCCCAAATGGACCAGATGGGCCATGGACCATCTCCTCCAAAACTCGACTCTCGAAATGAGAAGAAAGGAAAAGCGATCATTGTTGCCAATACTCAACAACAGCCGAGCAAATCAAAGCCGATTGCTCGCCAAAATAACATGCGTCCACGCCTATCCCTCGAAGAGAGACTGGGACGGCCTTACTCGTTTCCTCAGAATAAAACAAGAAGACTGTTCGAGCTGGCAGTGCGCAACAGACTCATCAATCTACCGAGTCCAAAACGTCTGTCGCAGCCAGGCGATCTCAATAATCCCAATTATTGCCCTTACCACCAAACTGTAAGTCACCTAATCGAGGATTGTTTCGTCTTTAAGGGATGGATCGAGGATCGGCACTTACAAGGCAAGTTCGTGCTATCTGAAAACTGGAAGGTAAGCCCACCACAGCCGCACCCTCCAAGGAAGACGGACACGCCAGGGGCAACTTGTTCTTTTGTCGAGGACGAAAACGAGGAAGAAGACTCGTCAGGCGAATCCAAAGACTGCATAATGACTTGTCATGTGATCTCTCACTCATCGGTGGATGATGAAGAGGCTCCTTTCGCCGAGAAACCGAGGGCGAACCCTGAACCAAAAATTCCGCAGCCGTCAGACGAGTTGATCGATGCCTTCCTGAATGAGATTCGTCTGAAAGTTAAAGCCAATCAAGAGCGTAAGGGAGCCATACCGGAAGAAGCCAAACACCGACTACCAGACCAAAGAGTCGAGGCACTTCTGTCAAATCAAAATACATCCACTGCGAATAAAAATAAATTCAAGACGAGGAAAAGGTTTGCTAAAGCCCTATCAGTGGGAATGAAGCTACCACCCTCTGAAGAAAATACTCTCGGTGGAGTAGAGATGCATCCCAGCTTCTGCTTATATCATTAGAAGATCATACATCCTACCAAAGACTGCGACTCCTTTAAGTATTGGTGGCAAGGATATGTCGCTCAAAAGCAACACTTCAACAGGACAAAGCGTGAAGCTCCTAGACATCAGGAAAATGCGATAAATGAGCGCAAAAGAGCCGCCGACTACTGTCATATAGCCGACTCTAAGGAATCGAAAACTATTACCTTTGGAAGCGACTCTGACGAAGAAGCTGCCCTCAACCCTCTCTTCAAGGAATCCATTTCAAAAATGAAAGAATTGAGGAGTTGCGAGGACGTTCAGCCGTGCAATCGCACGCTACTCGAAAAAAATTTCGGCCCCGCAAACAAAGGATCGAGGAAAAAGGATAAAGGGAAGGAAAAAACAGCCCTCATAGCCAGTACTCAATAGCAATCGAGTAGCCCTAGACCGGTTGTTTGCCGAAACAACAAGCGGCAACCCCTCCAAGAAAAGTTGAAACATCCTTACTCGTTTCCGCAAGGTAAAACAAGGGGACTGTTCGAGCTGGCAGTACGCGACAGACTCATCAGTCTGCCGAGTCCAAAACGTCCGTTGCGGCCAGGTGATGTTAATAATCCTAATTATTGCCCTTACCACCAAACAGTGGGTCACCTGATCGAGAATTGCTACGTCTTCAAAAACTGGGTTGAAGACCAATACCAACAGGGCAAGTTCGCGCTATCTGAAAACTGGAAGGTGAGCCCGCCACAACCGCACGCTCCGAAAAAGATGGATACGCCGGGGGAATCATGCTCAGTCATAGAAAAAGCCCAATAGACCGAAAAGTCAGTAAACTAGAGGATCGCCTCAAATACGGCGACGGTGGACCACTACGTCCTAAAACTGGATAATGGACTGAAACGTTCTTAAACTAATGATGGACCGCAATGTCCTAAAACTTGCAAATGACCGAAACGTCTTTAAACTACTACCACGGCATCCTCAGGCTGACGTGATATAAAATATATATATATATAAAAATATATAAAAAAACGATATGTCCATAAGCAAAATGGGCACGGATGAAAACCTGAAAGGACTCCGTGAGTAAAAACAGTAGGGCTACCGGCGAGTGTTCGTGAAAACCCGAAAGGGCGCGACCTCGTTTAAAAAAAAGAGAATAAAAAGAATATAAAAAAAGACGGTATGTCCATAAGCGAAATGGGCACGGATGAAAACCTGAAAGGGCTCCGTGAGTAAAAACAGCAGGGCTACCGGCGAGTGTTCGTGAAAAGCCGAAAGGGCGCGACCTCGTTTAAAAAAAAAAGAGATAATAAAAAGAATAAAAAAAAATGGTATGTCCATAAGCGAAATGGGCACGGATGAAAACCTGAAAGGGCTCCGTGAGTAAAAACAGCAGGGCTACCGGCGAGTGTTTGTGAAAACCCGAAAGGGCGCAACCTCGTTAAAAGATACTTACAAGGTCCTCTCGACCTTGTAAGGAGAAACCACCCACGTGAAATCCTTACGACTCACAAGGGAGCAACACACTTAGGGATCCCCATGATTCCTAAGGAGAAAATACACTTGCGAGATCCTCACGACTCGTAAGGAGAACTCTCTTATGGGACCCTCACGGCTCATAAGATTTGAAAGTCTTAAGTTACAGATACCTAAACCTGTGCTTAAGCAACCCCCATAACCTTCAAGACTGCCCTACAGGCGGCTCAATGCTGACCCTTGTATACAATCTACGGGAGCGAATAAACATTTCCCTAACCAAGTCCCACCCGTGACTGGGGATATGTCCATACGGTGAACAACCCTTATAAGTCCTCTCGACTTGTAAGGAGAAAACCCTTTGGTAAGATCCTTACGACTTACAGGGGGACATACACTTAGGAATCCTCATGATTTCTAAGGAGAAAACACACCTACGAGATCCTCACGACTCGTATGGAGAAATACCTTTGTGAGACCCTTACGGCTCATGAAGTCAAAATCCTTAGTCGACAGGATCCTAACCCTGTTTACTAAGCCACCTTTGCTCAACATCGACAGAGGCAAATGATGATTCGCTCCTGGCAATATCCCAGTTGTAGCAATGCTGATGCCTAAACCAGTATCAAATTCCAAGTCCTTTTACGGCAAATGATGATTCGCTCCTGGAAATATTCCAGTCGCAGCGATGCTGATGCCAAGATTGGTATCAGATCCTAAATCCCCTACTCGCGAGAAAAATCAGCGAGCCAAAAAAAATGCATATGAAATAGCCGAAATGATGGGGCAACTTGCAACAAAATCAGTAAGTAAAAATGTATGCATAAAAAAAAGCCAAAATGATTGGGCAACTCGCAATAAAAAACAGCGAGTAAAAAGTAAAATAGCCGAAATGATTGGGCACCGCGAAAAATATCCGAAATGATTGGGCAATCGCGACCTCCACGATATAAAAGCTGAAATGATAGAGCATCGCGGAAATAAAAAAATTCGGAAAGAATGAAACTTTTTGCCTTGCAGGTGAGGTCACATTGACCCCTGTATACAATCCATGGGTACGAACAAGGAGGGGACCATACCTTCCCAACAGGCTCCATCAGAAAGCAAAGCCAGATCTTGACGGTTCATAGACAGCCTAGAGACAATCTCGACATTTGTCGCAATATTGCAGACACAATGTCAACAAACGAAGCAAAGGAAGATCCCTAGCTTCAGGGTCTCGACGTCGATATCGACAACTTAGATATCGACAACGGCGTTTCTCCTCATTCCAAACAGATGCAAACGTGACGTCAACAATCGACCTCAGAGTCGCAACGAAACGGAACCATAGCAAACTCCCTAGTTCCAAATCTCAATGGCCACATTTGCAGCCTGGAGACCAACAACGGTGGGCCTCCTCATTCCAGCAGGACACAGATGTTACACAATCAAACGGAGCCACGGCATAGTCCTTAGTTCCAAATCTCGACGGTTCACAGACAACCTAGAGACCATCTCAGCATTCGTTTCGATACAGTAGACGAGATGTCAACGACGGCGTTCCATCACAGTCCAGCAGGATGCAGATGAAACGTCAACGAAAGACCTCACGGTCAAAACAAAGCGAAGCAATAGCAAAATCCCAGCTTCACCTCAACATTCGTCTCGATACAGCAGACGAGATGTCAACAACGGCGTTCCTTCGCAGTCCAGCAGGATGTAAATGCAACGTCAACAAAAGACCCCACGGTCAGCAAAGCGGAGTGACGGCAAAATCCCGGCTCCACCCCAGCGTTCGTCTAGATACATCAGACGCAACGCCAAAAGCAAATGAAGCAAAATGCCAAATTCCTAGCTTCAGGGTCTTGACGGCAAGTCATATAAAGCCTGAAAGACAATCGGAGATCATCTCGCACCAGCGCGGAGTGGTCACCACCTTGACGATCTTCTCGATACAGCAGATGAAATGTCACCCCAGCGTTCTTCCCCCAGCAGGATTCGGACGCGCCAAAGCAAATGAAGCAAAATGCCAAATTCCTAACTTCAGGGTCTTGACGGCAAGTCATATAAAGCCTGAAAGACAATCGGAGATCATTTCGCACCAGCGCGGAGTGGTCACCACCTCGACGATCGTCTTGATACGGCAGATGAAATGTCACCACAGCGTTCTTCCCCCAGCAGGATTCGGACACGCCAAAGGGAATGAAGCAAAAGGACAAATTCTTATCTTCAGGGTCTTGACGGCAAGTCATATAAAGCCTGAAAGACAATCGAAGATCATCTCGCACCAGTACAGAATGGTCACCATCCCGACGATCGTCTCGATACAGCAGATGAAATGTCACCCCAGCGTTCTTCCCCCAGCAGGATTCGGACGCGCCAAAGCAAATGAAGCAAAAGGCCAAATTCCTAGCTTCAGGGTCTTGACGGCAAGTCATATAAAGCCTGAAAGACAATCGGAGATCATCTCGCACCAGCGCGGAGTGGTCACCATGTCGACGATCATCTCGATACAGCAGATGAAATGTCACCCCAGCGTTCTTCCCCCAGCAGGATTCTGACGCGCCAAAGCAAATGAAGTAAAGGCCAAATTCCTAGCTTCAGGGTCTTGACGGCAACTCATATAAAGACTGAAATACAATCGGAGATCATCTCGCACCAGCACAGAGTGGTCACCACCGCAACATTCGTCTCAATACAGCAGACGCGATGCCAGCAAACGAAGCGAAGGACAAATTCCTAGCTTCAGGGTCTTAACGGCAAGTCATATAAAGCCTGAAAGACAATTGGAGATCATCTCGCCACAGTGCAGAGCGGTCACCACCTCGACGTTCGTCTCGACACAGCAGACGCAACATCATCAAACGGAGCCACGGAAAAATCCCTAGTTCCAAACCTCGACGGTTCACCAGCAACCTAGAGACAACCGCAACATTCGTCTCAATACAGCAGACGCAATGCCAGCAAACGAAGCGAAGGCTAAATTCCTAGCTTCAGGGTCTTAACGGCAAGTCATATAAATCCTGAAAGACAATTAGAGATTATCTCGCACCAGTACGGAGTGGTCACCACCTCGACGTTCGTCTCGACACAGCAGACGTAACATCACCAAAAGGAGTCACGGCAAAATCCCTGGTTCCAAACCTCGACGGTTCACCAGCAACCTAGAGACAACCGCGACATTCGTCTCGATACAGCAGACCCGATGCCAGCAAACGAAGCAAAGGCCAAATTCCTGGCTTCAGGGTTTTAACGGCAAGTCATATAAAGCCTGAAAGACTATCGGAGATCATCCCACACCAGCGCGGAGTGGTTATGACTCATCGGGGCTTTCCAAAATGAGCCTAACCTCAAGTAAAAAGCGGCATGGCAAATTCCTAATGCTTGCTCTTCCGACGGTCAAACTGCCAAGGAGGATTGCTTGAAGACGTCTTGTCCAGCCCCCGAAGGGATCAGAGACACGGCAGTCGCAGGGCTACTCGAACAGCATGATTGCCTATCGAGGAATATATCAGCTGATGCGACGGTACGACGGCCAAAACCCTAAGTACCACAGACCCTAACGGACTTCTGTCGTAAAGAGCAGAGGTTAACTGTGACGTTAGGATATTCTTGCGAGAAATGTTCGATTCGTCTCGACTTGTGAAGAAATTGATGTCTTTGCGAGAACTTCTCGATGCGGCTCGACTCATAAGAAAAAGCCTTAAGCAGTAAGGATTAAAAAACTTATTCCCTAAGCACTGGGACCCTGCAAGTTGGCCCAAAATGGGCTCTTGCATACTATTCACGGATCTCACTCTCTAGACTCGAATCTCGACAAGGAGGGAAACAACCGCTTACAGGTCCTCTCGACTCGTAAGAGGGAAAATTCTCTTAGAAGATCCTTACGACTTATAAGAGAAAACGCACTTAGGAATCCTCACGATTCCTAAGGAGAAAATCCACCTATGAGATCCTCTCGATCCGTAGGGAGAAAAGTCTCTTTGAGACCCTCACGGCTCATAGAGTTGAAAAGTCTTAGGCAACAGATTTGAACCTGCGGCCTAAGCCATCGCTGTCTTTTGAAGAAGCCAATACAGGATGTTCGCTCTATCACCTATCAACCATGTTTACTAAAGCAGTATACTGATAATAAAAGAAAGAGGGAAGCGACAGAAAGGACATTCGATTTGCATTTGATCAAGCGTTCGAGACACATCCATTCATGTGTGTGCAAAAGACTCAGAACGAGAAATGAGACAAGCTGAAATAAATTTTTTTCCATTCATAGTACAAAAGGGTTCTTACAATCATAAAGAAATAAATAACAACATTATTAAAATGTCTACAATGGTATAACCTCAGACCCAGGACATGGATTGAGAAACTCGAAAGTAACCCTATCTAAGACTTTCCAAGCCTGGCAAACCATCCTAGTGTGCTTTCTTTCGTGAGCACAAGCGTCGGGATCCCCCTGATGTCCTCCTCCCTCCAATAAGCAGCGAGTATGGCGGACTGTTGGAAAGCCTGGTGCAGGAGATCGACAAGATTGTCTCGCCGTCTCTTCGAGATTAGGTGCATCAGATACACCGAGTGCACCTTATCTCAGCAGCATCCAACGCCCCAAGCGGCACGCCAGAACAGAATAGGGGAAGCGCTTCCCAGATGGCTCCCACGATAAGCTTCAGGAGAGAGGAACGTCGGGGAAGCAGTTGACCGTTATATGCGTCGAAGCAGCTCATGATTTCAGCACACTCCGCATTTGTGAACTCTCGATTTTGAGAACGGCCAAGTCGGCGGATGTCCCCGTCAGAGATGATCTCGTCAAGATCGTACATGTGGGCGTCCATTGTTTCTGTGAAAGAGAATCAACAAAATTAATAGAAAGACTGATTAAGCAAAGCAATATAATGCACCGAGGAATAAAATGCCATCTTTAAACTCCAAGATCAATGAAAAACTCCTAAGAGTTCTTTTATATGATTTGGAAGGAGCAAAGCCCCATTAATGAAATAAGAAAATACGAGGAAAATGTTTTAGAGAGCAAAGCTCTATTAATAGAACCCTAATAGGGTTCTCCTTAGTTCTCCTTAGACCCCTTTAGAGCAAAGCTCTGCTAAGTGAAACCCTAAATGGGTCTTCTTTAGATCAGGGATCTATTGAGAGCGAGGCTCTTAAAATTGAATTAATTTAATCCAAATTAAGTTTTACCTAAAGTTCGAACTTTTAAAAGTGCTTAAACAAAAGAGCAGGGCTCTGAATAAAATTCCTATGAAGAGATGAAAATCATCTAAGGGACCAAGAGTCCTATTTATAGGCAATAAATGCCGTTTCAACTTCCTAACGGTTGGGATTCCGCCACCGCTGCGCTCACGTTTGGGGCCACGTAAGCGCAACGGTGGGGGGGGGCATTTTTTCACCCCAATTAGAGCAAAACTCTACTTTGAAAATTTAAATTTTAATGAATGAAGCAATGCTTCAGATCCCCTGCATTGCGCGCAGAGCGCCACGTGTTAAAATTAGACAAGCCAGCGCAGGGAGCGCAACGCCCAAGGCAGCGCACTCAATCAAGAGCAAGGCTCTATTAAAGAAGCAAAGTTTCAGCTGACTTGCGCTCTGCGCTGCGCGCCACGTGGATCAAAGATCCAACGATAGGGAAAATTCCCCAAATCACTCAGAGAAATATCTCTTTAACAAATTTAACTAATTAATGGGCACTATATAAAGGCCCCTAGACCCCAATTCAGAGAAGATCAACAACATCAACATCAAAATCATCATGAAGAACTTGAAGAATTTCAAAACAGAGAGAACTCTTCAAGAACAAAGAAGAAAAAGGTAAAAACCTTTAAAAAAGAGAAATTTCTCTTCTGAATAGATCATTGATCTAAGAACAAGATCAATGATCTTCAATAAAAATTAAATAATAACAGTGCCTTGCACTTTTTTATGAACCGTTGGTTCTGGAATCTTAAAGATTCTTTTTCTTGAATCCAAAACTGGATCAAGTTATTGAAACAGTGCCTTGCACTTGCAAAAACTGCACTGTTGCGCTCCTAGGTTGGCGCAAGCCACCAGAGAGCGCCACGGGTCAGCGGCGCAACAACGCAGCGCACTGACGCAGCGCACTGCGCTGTTGCGCTTGTGCTCACCAGAGCGTGACACGTGTCAACCCCACATGCGCTTGCGCTCATTAATTGGCGCAGAGCGCCTGACAGGCCACGTGGCACTCTGTCAGTGTAATCAATGCTCTGCATTATTTAAAGAAGGGCTGAGCCCAATTAAAAAGGCCTAACAGGCCTAATAAAATGCAATACATTATTCTAAAAAAAGGGCAGAGCTCAAACAGATGCTCTGCATCATTTAAAAAGGGGCAGAGCCCAAATCAAAAAGCCTAGCAGGCCAGAATAAAATGCAGTGCATTATTAAAAAGGGGCAAAGCCCTAGCACAAGCCTAATAGGCCAAAGGCAAATAAAAATGTTGAACATTTTTCTAACTGGACTTAGCCCAATCATGGCCGTAAGTCCTCAAATTAAATTGACTGAGCATGGCTGCTCTATTAAATCAATTCACACCTGGTTCAAGGGTACATCTCTGAACTCCTCTGACACCTATCGTTGTAATCCTTCAACGTCGTTAAAGAGGTGATGGGTCCCGACGACCATACATGACGGACCGCAATGTCTTTAAACTACCAATGGACCCCCACGTCCTTAAACTGGAACATGTACCCCCACGTCCTTAAACTGGAATGTGGACTACTACGTCCCTAAACTGGAACAATAGAGCCCTCAAATGCTCTTTTGCCGGATCTAAACAATCCCGTTTAAGTTGATCTTAGCCTAAAGCCTGGCTAACGTATCCTTAAACATCCTCAATCAACTTTGGTTCAAGGGTACATCTCTGAACTCCTCTGACCCCTATCGTTGTAATCCTTCAACGACGTCAGAGAGGTGACGGGTCCCGACAACCACACATCGATATGGACTACGGGGTCCTTAAACTCGTGGAACGAAACATCCTTAAACTAATGTTCGTCCTAAATGGGAATGTTGGACCACCATGTCCCTAAACTGAAAATCGTATTTCAACGCCTTTGGCAATACAACTTGAAGATGAACCCTCTCAAATGTGTGTTCGGAGTTTCCTCGGGAAAATTCCTAGGATTCATCGTCCGACACCGAGGTATCGAGATAGATCCGTCAAAGATCAAGGCGATTATGGAAATGCCTCCGCCAAGGACTCTCAAGCAACCGCGGTCTCTCTAAGGAAAGCTCGCGTATATCCGTCGATTCGTAGCCAATCTCTCCGGCAAGTGCCGTCCTTATAGTCATCTAATGAAGAATGGGACCCCTTTTGTTTGGGATCACAAATGCCAAAGCGCACTGGATGAAATCAAACAGTATCTGCAGAATCTGCCAGTACTGGCCGCTCCCGTTAAAGGAACCTCTCGTCCTGTATACAACAGCCCTCGAAGGTTCGCTCGGCGCATTATGGGCACAAGAGAACGACCAAGGGAAAGAGAGAGCCCTTTATTATCTGAGTCGAGTTCTCATAGGGGAAGAAAGCAATTACCCTTCCATTGAAAAACACTGCCTGGCGTTGATCTTTGCAATAACGAAGCTCAGGCACTACGTGTTGGCACATGAGGTTCATCTCATATCAAAGGTAGATCCTCTCAAATATTTGATGTCAAAGGCCGTATTAACGGGACGACTCGCTAAATAGTCCCTGGTATTGATGGAGTTCTCGATAACTTATCATCCTCTTAAGGCAGTGAAAGGCCAGGCCATCGCCGACTTCCTCGATGAGCATCCGATACCCGCCGATTCTCCTTTGAACTGCGAATTGCCAGACGAACATGCGTTTGACACGATCGATGGGTAGAGAAGAGAGAATAATACCCAATGGGAACTCTACTTCGATGGAGTATCTTCCATAAAGAAGCGCAAACAAAGCACCCCCATAATCAAATCAGGGGTAGACCTCATCTTCGTGACGCCACAAGGAGGGATAATGCGCTTTTCCTTCTCCTTAACAAATTCGAGGACAAACAATGAAGCCAAATATGAGGCTTTAATAGCAGGTCTCGAGATCGCTATCGACATGGGAATTGAAAACCTCCTCATATACGGAGACTCCCAACTGGTCGTTAGTCAAGTAAACGGCGACCACCAAACGTGCAAGCCAGAGTTGGTGAAGTACGGCGAGAGAGTACAGCAACTGCTAATTCAAATTCCTTCCTACATCTTGGAAAGTATACCGCGTGCGGAGAATAGCAAAGCGGATGCATTAGCCAAGCTCGCTAAAGAACTGGCCGACGAGAATCTCGATGACGTAAGGATCGTTTTGCAAAGCCGTCGGGTTCTTGCACCGGCAGAAATATCTCCGGAATCATCCGAAGAAAAGGAAGCGACCAAGAAAATGGCTCTGCAAGTAAAAGACCAGGAAAAGGTTGAGGATTGGAGAGAAGTATTTATAGACTACTTCAAATCCCGCCGAACACCTGAAGATGTGTCCTCAAAACATCAGCTCATGAAGCGAGCTCTATCTTTCGCCTTTGTTAATGATACTCTGTATAAGAGATCATTTTATTCTCTATGGCTAAGATGCCTGGGACCTGAAGAGACAAAGAGAGTCGTCTAAGAAACTCACGACGGACTCTGTGGTTCTCACCAAGCCGGGCCGAAGATGAAGCTGAAGATTAAAAGGATAGGCTACTATTGGCCCACGATGATTCAAGACTGCCTCGAGTATGCGATGCAATGCCACTCGTCCATGGGGACTTTATCCACCAGCATCCAAATCCACTACATCCAACGGTGGCTAGCTGGCCGTTTGAAATGTGGGGGGCTGACATAATCGGCCCCATCGAACCAATATCGTCCAGAGGACATCGATTCATTTTGGCGACAACTGATTACTTCTCCAAATGGGCAGAAGCGGTACCGCTGAGGGAAGTGAATACGGAGAATATCCTCCATTTCTTCAAGACACACGTCATTTATCGGTTTGGAACGTTGAGACGGATCATCTCCGATAGCGGGCTAGCCTACAGAAGCCACAAGATCAGCCGCTTCACACAACAGCATAACATAGACTAGAGATACACCTCAGTCTATAATCCCCGAGCTAATGGTCTAGCTGAAGCTTTCAACAAGACCTTGACGAAGATCGTGAAAAAGACGGTGTCTCGAAATAAGAAGGGCTGGCATGAGAGACTGCACGAAGCACTCTGGGCATATCGAACTACGTTCAAAACGGCCAAGAACACAACGCCGTACGCATTGGTATTCGGTACAGAAGCGGTACTCCCCCTCGAGATAGAGTTACCCTCTCTACGAGTGGCATTTCATTACGAGCTAACAGACGAAGAAAATGCTCACCTTCGGCTTGAGGAGCTCGATGCCCTTGATGAAACCCGGCTCATAGCGCAACAAAATCTGGAGGCTTACAAATTAAAGATGACATGTTCATATGAGAGATTGACTAGGCCGAGAACATTCCGCCAAGGCGAACTCGTGCTAGTGGTCAAAATACCTATGATCCCTAACCGTGCCAAATGGGGGAAATTCGAGCCGAACTATGAAGGCCCATATATCATCGACAAAGTTTACCAGGGTGGAGCCTACCTACTAATGGACATGCATGGTGAAAGACCCTTCCGGACAATAAACGGTCGATTCTTGAAAAATACTACGCCTGACAAGTCACGGCCTAGGTCAACGATAGATGGCGACGCCTATGCCCGCTCGCTATCTTCCTAAGCCCAAACTATATAAGTAGTAACCGGTGACGGACCGAAACGTCTTTAAACTAACCATGGACCGAAACGTCCTTAAACTAACCATGGACCAAAACGTCCTTAAACTAACCATGGACTGAAACATGCTTAAACTAACCACGGACCGAAACGTTCTTAAACTAACGACGGACCGAAATGTCTTTAAACTAACAATGGACCACTATGTCCTAAAACTAGCTGTTGACCGAGACATCGATAAACTACTGTGGATTGCAGCATCCCAAGGCTAATACAAAAAAAAAGAATAAAAAGAATAAAAAAAAAGAAAAAGAAAGAAAACGGTATGTCCATAAGCAAAAGGGGCGCGGATGAAAACCCGAAAGGGCTCCGTGAGTAAAAACAGCAGGGCTACCGGCGAGTTTTGTGAAAACCCGAAAGGGCGCAACCTCGTTAAAAGACACTTGCAAGGTCCTCTCGACCTTGTGAGGAGAAACCACCTGCGTGAGATCCTTACGACTCATAAGAGAGCAACACACTTAGGGATCCCCACGATTCCTAAGGAGAAATTACACTTGCGAGATCCTCACGACTCGTAAGGAGAACTCTCTTATGAGACCATCATGGCTCATAAGATTCAAAAGTTTTAAGTTACAGTGATCTGAACCTGTTCTTAAGCGGCCACCACAACCTCCAATACTGCCCTACAAGTGGCTCAATGCTGACCCTTGTATACAATCCACAGGCGCGAATAAACATTTCCCCTAACAAAGTCCCATCTATGACTAGGGATATGTTTCCACGGTGAACCCCCTTGTAAGCCCTCTCGACTTATAAGAAGAAAGCACTCTTGTAAGATCCTTACGACTTATAAGAGATCATACACTTAGGAATCCCCACGATTCCTAAGGAGAAAATGCACCTGCGAGATCCTCACGACTTGTAGGGAGAAATACCTTTATAAGACCCTTACGGCTCATGAAGTCAAAAGCCTTAGTCGACAGGATCTTAACCCTGTTTACTAAGCCACCTTTGTTCGACATCGACAGAGGCAAATGATGATTCACTCGTGGCAATATCCCAGCTGTAGCGGTGCTGATGCCGAAATCAGTATCTAATTCCAAGCTTGCAGCAAAAAAGCTAGCGAGCCACACATGCATGCAAAATAGCCGAAATGATAGGGCAACTTGGAATAAAATCAGCAAGTAAAAATGTATGCATGCAAAAGAGCCGAAATGATTGGGAAACTCGCAATAAAAAGCAGCGAGTAAAAATAAAACAAATAGCCGAAATGATTGGGCACCGTGAAAAATAGCCGAAATGATTGGGCAATCGCGACCTTCGCGATATAAAAGCTGAAATGATAGGGCATCGCGGAAAGAAATAAAAAAATGATGATTTTTGCCCTACAGACGATATCACATCAATCCCTGTATACAATCCAGGAGCGCAAACAAAGAGGGAATCACACCTTTCTTCCCCAGGTTTCATCAGAAGAAGAAGCCAAATCTCAACGGTTCATAGATAGTCTGGAGATCATCTCAACATTCGCAAAGCGGAATAGAGGCAACTCCCAGTTCCATGACTCGACGGTGCACAGATGACCGAGAGTCAAACCCCGACTCCATGAAATGCGGATAAAGTCAACCCTTCCTGGTTACGTGGAATGCGGCTTATGTCAATCCAGACCCCGTGGGAAGCATCCAGAGCGGAGCCTGGTCCTCGCAGAACACGGGTATGACCCCGTGGGAAGCATCCAGAGCAAAATTCCTGGTCACATGAAACACGGCCTATGTCAATCCTGACCCCGTGGGAAACATCCAGAGCAAAATTCCTGGTCATGTGGAACGCGGCTTATGTCAATCCTGACCCCGTGGGAAATGTCCAGAGCGAAGCCTAGTCCTCGCAGAACACGGCTATGACCCCGTGGGAAGCATCCAGAGCGAAATTCTAGTTCACGTGGAACGCGACTTATGTCAATCTTGACCCCGTGGGAAACGTCCAGAGCGGAGCCTGGTCCTCGCAGAACACGGCTATGACCCCGTGGGAAGCATCCAGAGCAAAATTCCTGGTCACGTGGAACACGGATTATGTCAATCCTAACCCCGTGGGAAACGTCCAGAGCAGATCCTGGTCCTCGCAGAACACGGCTATGACCCCGTGGGAAGTATCCAGAGTGGAGCCTGGTCCTTGCAGAACATGGCTATGACCCCGTGGGAAGTATCCAGAGCAAAATTCCTGGTCACGTGGAACGCGGCTTATGTCAATCCTGACCCCGTGAGAAACGTCCAGAGCGGAGCCTGTTCCTCGCAGAACACGGCTATGACACCGTGGGAAGCATCCAGAGCAAATTCTTGGTTACGTGGAACACGGCCTATGTCAATCCTGACCCTGTGGGAAACGTTCAGAGTGGAGCCTGGTCCTCGCAGAACACGGCTATGACCCCGTGGGAAGCATCCAGAGCAAAATTCTTGGTTACGTAGAACGCGGATTATGTCAATCCTGACCCCGTGGGAAACGTCCAGAGCGGAGTCTGGTCCTCGCAGAACACGGCTATGACACCGTGGGAAGCATCCAGAGCAAATTCCTGGTTACGTGGAACGCGGCCTATGTCAATCCTGACCCTGTGGGAAACGTCCAGAGCGGAGCCTGGTCCTCGCAGAACACGGCTATGACCCCGTGGGAAGTATCTAGAGCAAAATTCTTGGTTACGTAGAACGCGGCTTATGTCAATCATGACCCAATGGGAAACGTTCAGAGCGGAACCTGGTCCTCGCAGAACACGGCTATGACCCCGTGAGAAGCATCCAGAGCAAAATTCCTGGTCACGTGGAACGCGGCTTATGTCAATCTTGACCCCGTGGGAAACGTCCAGAGCGGATCTTGGTCCTCGCAGAACACGGCTATGACCCCATGGGAAGCATCCAGAGCGGAGCCTGGTCCTCGCAGAACACGGCTATGACACCGTGGGAAGCATCCAGAGCAAATTCCTGGTTACGTGGAACACGGCCTATGTCAATCCTGACCCTGTGGGAAACGTCCAGAGCGGATCCTGGTCCTCGCAGAACACGGCTATGATACCGTGGGAAGCATCCAGAGCGGAGCCTGGTCCTTGCAGAACATGGCTATGACCCCGTGGGAAGCATCCAGATCAAAATTCCTGGTCACGTGGAACATGGCCTATGTCAATCCTGACCCCGTGGGAAACGTCCAGAGCGGATGCTGGTCCTCGCAGAACACGGCTATGTCAATCCCGACCCCGTGGGAAGCATTCAGAGCAACTCCTGACGCCATGAAATGCGGATAATGGTAACCTCACCCATCACTTACAGGTCCTCACGACTCGTAAGGGATCAAACTCTCTTGTGAGATCCTTACGACTTTCAAGAGATAACACACTTAGGAATCCTCACGATTCTTAAGGAGAAATTACACCTACGGGATCCTCTCGACCTGTAGGGAGAAAATTCTTTATGAGACCCTCACGGATCATAAAGTTGAAAAGTCTTAGGAGGTAGATCTTAACCCTGAATCCTAAGTCATCGTTGTCCTGCAAAGAAATTGAAATAGACTATCCGCAGAATATACTTGCTAAAAGGGGCACACCATCATGAAGAAAAAAGATATCTTTTATCCACAAATCAAAATGAATATAAAGTACAATTCATGAAAGAACAAAAAAATATACTCTCATTCAGGGGTATGTACAAAAGAAGAATAAAAATATATATATATACAATTTCTCAAGTCGACGGGCGATTTAGTAGATTTGCCAGTTCCCCCCTTTTCCGCTGGGCTTCGGCTTCATGATTTATTATCGTCAGAAGACGGGGCTCCGCTTGAGCCTGTTGGGCCTGGTATGAGGCAAGACGGCCTTCAAGCTTTTTTTCAGTAACCTTATGGGCTTCGACCATTTCACGAGTAAACACGGCGGCCTTATCAATAGCTACCACCTCCTTGATAGCCTCTTGAAGCACCCGCCAAAATTTGGATGCTTTAGTGGTCTTGGCCGTAAGGTTGGCTTGAAGCTCCCCCAGCGCTTTAGAAGCCAGCTCCCTCTCCGAAAACTTGCGGCTGAGCCTTTTCTCACATGATATCATGTTCGCAGCACACCGCTCAATCAGCCCCCCGCAAGCTCTCCTTTGCGGCCAGAACCTCCGAAGGAAGGCGTGTGCATTCAAGAACATGCAAGCAAGCCTCCACCTACCGACAAAACTCAACCCAGACTTACACCAATGTTTCACTATGATAGGTGGCAAGGAAGGGAAGAGAGCCGTTAGCTTCAGCGGCAAACGCTTCGGCCGTGATCAGACTGTCAGCGCGAAGGTCCTCAATTAGGGATGACGGGGAGTGGAGGCTTAGCTTTGCCATCCGTTCCGAGGCACGTAGAGCGTAGGGGCTGGGTAGCATGATGATGTGAGACTCCAGCATAGTTAGAACTGGCAAAGCTGTTCATATTTATAAACATTCGGCGAGACTTGTAGGCAAAGAACAAATGGAACGACGTTGAGACTTTACTTACCCACAGTCATGCAAGAGGGGTCTGAAGGCTCCCCAGGCCCGTCAAGAATTTCAACCTTGTCATCAGCTTCCAGAACTGTAGAAGACATCAATGTCATTATATGAAATAATAATAACACAGCGAGGAGAGGGCAAAAGACACTGACCTTGCCCGGAAGAGAAGACGATGCGTTGAGGATATATCGCCTGCGGGGCGGCCATCTCCAACAGGCGCTGAAAGGACTTCCTGAGAGATAGATCGGCAATAGACGCCGCCAATCCATGCAATTCTGAAAAGACAGAAGGGTTCAGATAATGAAGAGATCATTAATGTAAATATAGAAGGCTACCTTCGATACTTCTCCCATTATGGGCTGGAGGGATAGCAGCTTCGGCAGCCTCCTCCGTGCCCCCAGGCACATCATCGGGGACGTGGGCCAATCTAACGACTTCCGAGCGAGGGGCATTAGCCGCCACTGCAGGCTCCAGCGGAAGGACGGTAGCCTCGACCACCTGTCCCCTAATCTCCGGGCCGCCCCAGAAAGATCCATCCACACTGATCGGCGACCAACAAAGATGCCTCTCCCGGGGGAGCAAGCGCTTGGGTAGCGGGAGTCACCAAGGAAGGCTCCATTACAGGAGCAACGGTTGCATCGACCCCCTCCACACTAATTAGTGTTTCATTTAGGATATTAGCGGAATCTACAGTCAAAGCGTGATTCGAATTCAGATCCTCCGCCATCGCCGAAGTCCCTGCAAAAGTTTGTACGAGGATAAGAATACACACACACACACACACACACACACACGAGTAATACAAAATATTACAAAGAGATACATGAACATACCGATGCGCAAGGGAGCCTCTAATATGGCTTGTTCAAGCCGACGCTCCTTCCTGAAAAGATATGCTCGCCGAGGTCCAAGGGTAGGCTCGTGGCCGCCGGTCCACAATGAAAGTGTAGGGTTCCTAGGCACACTAGTGAGGTCTCGCAAGGCATCGAACATGCCCATTTCAAATTTTAACGTGCCGAGAAACCCTAAACTACGGATCGTTAGCTAGAAAACTAGGCGAAAAAGCTAACTAGTTAACACTTAACTACAAGATACGGAAATACAACCTTTGTAGATCCGGTGCTCCACCTCCATAGCTCCGCAACGAGGTCCTCTCCGCTGTCCAAATTAAATCCGGGCTCAAGCGTCGGCTTCGTCGGAGAATGGGCAAGCTAGGTCGTCGATGTCCATGCCGAAGATGATCTACGTCGAGGCATCGCTAAATCAAGCTCCGACTTCACCAAGTCAAGAAACTTGTGAAGAAAACACACTCTACTACTTGGCAAGAGGTAGAGGATGAAGAAATAGGAGTTGGGTTAACTTTAGAATTGGATTTCTCACTCTAATTCATCAATCACCATTGATGAGGTAAGCTTTCTTCTTGAAGTTCAAGGAAGAAGAAGAAGAATAATGATAAGATAAGTTAATTCAAAAAGAAAAGAATTATCCATTCTTATCATAACAAACCATAGTTAGGTGTAGAGAATTAACAAGGGTTAGTGAATGGTTGGGTTAAGACATGAAGACAAAATGGTGACTTAGGTCAAACCTTCATGAAGGTTCATAAACAAACAAAGAAAGCCACCATTATCTCTTCATTATTTTCTTTTGCTAAAATAAACAAAATGGATAAATAAATGAATAAATGAAGCAAAAGAAACCCTAACCATTGACCAACCATGGTTTAATCCATACACTAAACTATCATGTATCATCAAACATGATACAATCAAATGTACAAATGTATATCACATATACAATGTGCACAATCCAAGTGAGAAAATCCATTTAAAGTGAACCGATACTAGTTAATATAAAGTAATATATCAAATATATAATTATGCATTAAATCACCACTTGATTCAATGATCCGGTCATGTCACACACAACCGTCTAGTATCTACAGTAACAACTTATCGAATCAACACTTGATCCGATAACCCGGCTATATCACATATAACCGATCAATGTCACATATCGCGAGAATCGAATACAGTATCACATACTGGTATTATTCTCGGTCCCGCACATATCTCATATGCGCTCCTATTTCGTTTCGCTTGAGCCAGGAAACCTCTGTGTAGGACTCTAAAGACTCGTCAATACGCCGGCAGCAGGTGATGATCATATCAAACACCCACAAGCCGCAAGCGGTCTGCTAAACGTAACGGCCACCCGGGTATTAAGCGATCTGAAGATCGACGAGCAAGCCCGCTCACACTCCAGTGAATCCGACCAGTAACACTACCGTACAGTCCGGTCTGATCGTCTGATATGTCGCATATCTTGCCTAGGGGTGGTAAACGTCAGACCCCAATAGCTCAATAAGTCGTGTCGATATGAGGTCTATAACTGTTCGAGAAACTACTGGTAACACTTACCAGTAAATCTCAGCAACTCTGGCCAGGGATTTTCTGTTATAGCCAATCGAACACAGCGCAACATCAACTCCCTATACCGGGAGAGACGAATCCCCTCCTATCGCTCATTGCCTCCATGTGACTCGGGACTGTACCCAAAAACCACCGTTTTGCACGCCCTCTTGGACGTGGTAAGATGGAAATCAAAGCACAGTGGGAACCACACAAGACTCTATGACGATCTCGGGTCAACAGACTACTCTGTACCAGTGTCACCAGAGAACTGCCATCTGACGTGAGGTATAATACCATCTGGGAGTTCTCGGCGAGTCCGTCCAGTGTACCCAGTCTTTACTGAGCACCCGTGTATCATCTCTGATGTCAAACACCAATGGATATGGGATCATCCATCGCCCATCTGTATGGGTCGAGAAGGTATACGCTAGTCTACTCTGGTATATCGATGCCCCGTCTCGATACACCCTCGATTAGGGACTTTGAAGGATGTACTTATGGACTACCATGTCCCCACTAGTATGATCCGCTTCATAGTCCAGGTAGTCAAGCACACATCCTAAGGGCTTTACCAACATGTAACAGAGAGACAATCAGTATACACGTTAAGGTAAAGTTCAACAAGATAGCATACTATCATGTCGAGCAAGAAAGTCCTCCCTATATATGTCCCAGCATCCACTACAATATACATCCTATGTACGGTAATGGCCTCTAGGGCATACATATAACTAACAGAAAGCACGTCCTCGGCGTCAGCCGAAACAGCCTGCTTAAGGGCCCTCTCACCCCATTCTTCCAAAGGGCCTATGAATCGCCGCTGTATCGATGGAGGGTCTTCATAAAAAATAACGGCAGGGTAAGGCCTCTTTAGGATCCTTACATTCTCGGATTCATCTTGCGAACGTCTTATAACCTCAGACAATTGTGCGGCTTCCTCGGCAGATGAACCCGGAAAAAGTAGACCACCATCCGATTCTTGCATGGCTAGTGGTTCATCTTGAAGAATAGGCTCAGACTCTATTAAAGAGTCGAGCAGATTGGTGACCGTCTTCCTCCGCCTCTTGGGCCCAGAACTAACCGCCGAAGAAGATCGTTTCCTTCCCCGTGGAGCTTTGGTATGGCATTGACCCACTTCGTTTTCAATGTCCTCGCTCGGCTGTGCTACCGATGACGACACGGCCATTGTTGACGCTGCGGCCGATGACACTGCTATTAGCGCCCTGTTAGCCCTTGGTTGAGCCCTAGTACGCAGTGGCATACCAGCTGTGGGAGTTAAGTCCACTTCCGCCGCCTTCGGAATAAGCACGACGCTGGTATCCCTCAAGGGAGGGCAAACCGTTGCACACGGTTGCGGTGGAACTCCCGTGGATTGAATCAGAGTGGGAGCCTTATATCCAAGAAGCACCGTCCACTCCTCAGCAATAATTGGACTGACCCGATGGAGGTACCAGCCCGTGAATGACCCCACACATCGAGGAATATGATCAGCTTCAGGAATCATGAAGCGGGAACCAGTGTTCAGCCACATGAAGTGATGAGCGGCGTCACGAACAACATCTGGCGATGGGCTAGGCGCCACTGTAAATTCCTCGAAGGGGACTCCTTGGTCATATCCAAGTTTCCGAGCAAAACCATGTGGGTTGTACCGCATAAAAAGGGCTGCACCGTTCTGACGAAATACCAGGTAACCTGGTCTAATCGAATACAGGTGCATGGCTTCCCTGGGCTTCAGAGAAGGTACTCCCTCTTTCGACAAGTCACAGAGCTGTTGGACCGGTCCTGAGGGAGCAGAGAGAACTCAGTCGTTGAATACCATCCCGCCTGTATTGGCATAGGGATTGACCAGCACGCGAATAGCGCCAGACTGAGTCGGGTCAGGAGGAGAAGCGTCCACCAGCTGCATGAGTCACGGAAAAGTGTAAGCGTCATAAAACTTGGGTCTTTGGTGCAAAGAAAATGCCCCCAGCACGTGCATCTCAATCGAGGACGTAAAATAATGAAGAGAGAAATTTACCACATCTACACCTGGAGTTGAGGTTGTTCCCCTCCGAAAGACGCGGCGGAGACGCGATGTACGTCTTGCCTGAAATTCGGGGTAGATGCTAATTGGTGCTGTCCGTCCACCTCTCCGAAGATGCCAAGTTGATTTATGGCACCATGTATCAAATGTTTAAACGGATGCGACCGATGCAGCAGACTTCGTCAGATTCCCCCTCGCTTGAGGGGTTTTTGATTGTGGGGATGCTCTTCCCTGCAGGCGCAAGCCCCTGCAGTTAATTATGCTACCGCATCGCGGTAACAACTTTCTCCTTCTCCATATGGTCACTTCGTGTCGTGGGTGTTTGTTTTGTGTTTGGTTGCCCGTGGATTGTATACGGAGACTAAGTTATGTTGTCGCCCGTAGGGCGTGGACTAGTCCAAATCCGTATCTTTCTTAGATTTGGGTTTGGGGGTTTGGGTTTAAGGATACGTTAGTCTCATTTTGAGACTAAGATCGACTTAAACATTAGTTAAGGATACGTTAATCTCATTTTAGACTAAGATCAACTTAACGGGATCGTTTAGATCCAACAAGAGAGTAATTTGGACCCTATTGTTTAGTTTAGTGACATTGCGGTCGATAATTAGTTTAAGGACATTATGGCCCATTGTTAGTTTAAGGACATCTCGGTCCAATGTTAGTTTTAAGACATCGCGGTCGAGGTTAAGGACATCATAGTCTGTGAGTTTAAAAACTTCACAGTCAAATGTTAGTTTAAAGACATCACGGTCGAGATTAAGGACATCATAGTCCATGAGTTTAAGGACCCCACAGTCCGACGTTAGTTTAAATACATCACGGTCGAGGTTAAGGACATCATAGTCTGTGAGTTTAAGGACCTCACAGTCCGATATTAGTTTAAAGACATCACGCTCGAGGTTAAGGACATCATAGTCCATGAGTTTAAGGACCCCACAGTCCGTGAAATATATGGTCGCCGGGACCCGTCACCTCTTTGAAGACGTTGAGGAATTACAACGATAAATATCAAAGGAGTGAAGAGATGCACCCCTGAACCAAGGTGGATTAAATGATCTGTAGCCTAGTTTGGAACTAAGATCGATTAATTATATTATGAGCACATTGGCTCAGTTAAGTTTGAATTGAGGATTTATGACCTACTTGGGCTAAGTCCAATTAAGTTTGAAGTGTACCCTCTGTTGGTCCATTAGACATTTGTCTGGGTTTAAGCCCATATTATTTAGCAATGCTAAACAAGAGTTTGAGGGCTTTGACAACATTTTTATCTTTGATTCCTCAATTTTGAGATTCATTTGGAGGAGGGACTTTTGCCTCTGGAAAATTAGCCAATTTGGTTAAAAGTAGTGTTAAACACTAAAGAACAACAATGTTAAACACTGGAGACAGAACTCTCAAATTAGTGTTAAACACTAAAAGACAATCAGTTTTAAACACTGGAAATATAGGATCCTAAATTAGCGTTAAACACTAAGCAATAACAGTGTTAAACACTGGAAATAAGGTTTTCAGATTAGTGTTAAACACTAAAAGATAATCAGCGTTAAACACTGGGAATAAAGCTCTCGAATTAGTGTTAAACACTAAATAAAAGGGTCGCGTGTGGACACGTGAGGGAGCCCAAAGGTGGGACCAGATTCCTTTTCTTCGCTCTGTAATTAAGTGTTAAACACTTTTTTTTATACTTTTATTTTGGAGCATCACGTGTTGACACGTGATGGGGATTTATGCGCTGACTGTTAAAGCGTTCGCCAAGGGGTCACGTGGTAACACGTGAGAGCGCCCAAGGCCTTCATTTCCTTTGCTTTTATCTTCTGTGTTTTGGAGGTCACGTGGGAGCACGTGAGGCATTGCCTCAGAGCCGATTCCTTCTTATTTTTGTGGACCTTTTCAGGGGTCACGTGGGGACACGTTACCTTGGTTCCTTGCATGCTTGAAGATCTTTTAATTCTCTTTATCTTTTAAGAATTAAATTCTTTGTAGGGTTAAACCCTGATTATGATTCTGGAGGAATTAAATTCCTATTATGAAAGAATTAAATTCTTATGTAGGGTTAAACCCTAATTTCATTTTAGGAGGAATTAAATTCCTGTTAATCTGAGAGAATTAAATTCTCAATTAGGGTTAAACCCTAGTTTTGTCCATCTTGAAGGAATTAAATTCCTATAATTTTAGGAGAATTAAATTCTCAGATAGGGTTCAAACCCTAATTTCATCTTGAAGGAATTAAATTCCTGTAAATTGGGAGAATTAAATTCTCTGAACTCAATCCTCCCTTTAAGTCTTAGATCTGCATGGCAAAATCTCAACCCGATGAGAATTAAATTCTCAAACTATGGAGAGATTTGCTTCTGCAAATCTTCAACTAGAGGAAGAACTAAGTTCTTTTTTTTTTTGCAGAAGAGTTAAACTCTTAGATTTTTGAGAATTAAATTCTCTTTGAAGTTTTGATCCCCCTTTCTTTTTCCTCACCTAGGGTTTTCTTTGTTGAGAATTAAATTCTCCTTTCTTTTCTCTCTGAATTTTCAAGATGCCAAAACTCTTTTTCTCCAAAAATCCTCCTTTTTTTTAATCCTTCCTCTTGGCTCCTATTTATAGGAGAAGGAAAAGAATCAATTTGTTTGATAAATCTTTCATTGAAAGATTTCGTTTGTTTTCATAATTAATATGATCCTTTAGATCATTCAGTGAATTTTATTCACCGTTGGATTTTCAATCCAGAGATATTCTGTTTGTTATTTCGGTGAGATTTGGGGAGATCTCTCCTTGTTTAGGATTTTTCCATAAATTGGTGATTTTTAATCACCCTTGGATTTTTAATCCAACGGTCCCCACTAACTTTTTCCATTTGGAAAGATTTAGAAACTTTTAGAATTTAATTCTCTTAAACTGTAAGGGTTTTAAAGCCAGTCACGTGCTGACACGTGACCCTTGGTCACGTGTCACGTGTGAGCACGTGACCCCCAATTGAGTCCATATCTCAGCGCTTATTTATGCTGCTGTTTTAACCATCACGTGTCAACACGTGACCATTGGTCACGTGTGAGCACGTGATACCTTATTGAAGTTTTTCCTGATTTTTAATTAGGGAACAAATGCCCCCACAGCGTTGCTCTCACGTGTCTGCACGTGAGTGCAACGCTGTCATTTTTGTGACCGTTGGATCCATCTAGGGAATCAGGGAGATAAAGTGTTTCCATCACATCTTATAAATGCAGGGGTCTCTTCAGAAGCGTCTCCACTCTTTCATCTTCTTCCTTGCAAACTTTTCCTTTTGAGAATTTAATTCTCCTTTCCAGAGTTTAGTTCTCTGCTTGAAAATTTTTCCAGAGTTTAACTCTGTTGAAAGATTCTTTCTCCTCAGGTAATAATATTGAACGAATGAAGAACTTCTTGCAGAAATCTCTGTTGGATTTTAAATCTAGAATAAGGGTTTTTCCCTTTTAACAAGAACCCATTTTTCTTTAAGTTCTTTAATAAAAACAGAAAACCATTCAATCTTTAATCAACGGACCCTTTAGGGTTTCTCTGATCTTCAGGGATCGGTGGTGGTGTTTGTCTTTTCCATGGAATTTAATTCCATCATCAAAAAGCTCTGGTTTTGGAAAAAGAATTTCTGGGAATTTAATTCCCCCTTTTTTTAAAAAGGAATTTAATTCGTATGAAGAACCGAGTTCTTCCCATGGGGACTTCTTGGGGTTTTTCTTGCCCTGAGTTGTCTCTCTGTAACCAAGAAGAAGAGGCTTGCAATGGTACTTTTCTAGGAATTTAATTCCCCTGATTCTGTTTGATTTGTCCCAGAGTCCCAGACGGATTTCTCTTAGGGGAATGTGTAGGGTCATTTGAAATCCACTTGTTTTTTTAATGAGAATCTTTCTTTTGTTTCATTATAATTGCTTTGCCTCATCATTAGCCAGCCGCCATCTTGATTGTGTGGGACCCATGTGTTTTGGAACCAATGGTCCCATAAAATGAGTCCACTGTCGTTTTCTTACATGGTCTTTACATATATTTATAATTACATATATATATGCACTGTTGGCTTTGCTTTAACAGCCTCCCCTCATTTTATTTCAGGTACAATGGCTTCCGTTCCGTACTTTCCCTACACTCGCTCGGAAGCCGCTTTTCCCCAGTCGCCATCCGACGAGGAAGTGATGGCGATGATCAGGGCTCTCGACCCAAATTGCACCAACTTACTTTTATGGGGGATCTGGTACAGTCACATCATCCGGGGGCGCCGGAGTTTCCTTTGCGAAGTACCGATGGAGCCCACCTTTCCGTTTCTGCCGATGGATCCTCCAAGAACAGTCTTTGCCATGGAGATGCCGAATTGGACCCCGATGGGATGGCTCGAGCCTTCGACGACTGGTATCCCAAACCATCCGATCCCGGCCATAGACATTCTGGGACGCCGCATTTGTCAGGGCGAGGCCCAGCCATGGGACAGATCTACAAAATAGGGCTCACCCCCCGACACCCCACGGGCTATCTCCTTTGGGCTCGATACATCCTGTCCGCCCATCGCGCGCGACTGTAGAAGGTTGGGCTTTATCAGGCGATATATGCGTCGCTCTTCCACTACCAATCCCCGCACGTCTGGTGGGTTAAGGCGTTCTTGAACCAGTGGAATCTCCCCACCAACACTTTTCTCCCAGGGGACCGCGAAGTTTCGATCTCCTTGGAAGAATTTTACGAGATCTCGGGGCTGCCAACCAGGGGGACACTTTATGAAGAGCTTATGCCTTCCGATGAGTACGTCTTTGAGCCCGAGCCCGCAATGCTCGATGGCTTGTCTACCGAGAACGCCGTCCGCCACAAGCGTCCGAGTTTGATCAAGGCGCTGGGCATCTTTGACAAACTGTTCACAGAATCTGAGGAGCAGGGCGTCACTTTTAATTCATCTCTTGCTTCCTTCGCGAGGATGTCCTGTCGAAGACGGCTCCGAAGTTTGCAAACATCAATGACCCCTTTAGGTTTGGTCTGAAGAGGCGACCGACCAAAGAATCGGATTTACCGCAGTACTATATTCCTATCATGTCGCCGGTATCTTTCGAGTCGATTGCAGTTCCCGGCATGGATGAAGAGACATTCTTTTTGGGTTTTATCAGTGTATGGCTCAGCTGGTTCGTCATCCCTATGCATCGCCGCTTTATGAGAGTCTCGGTTATCTACCCAGCTCATCGTATTGCTGAGAGAACACGGTTGGCCGTAGGCATCCCAGCGCTGGCACATCTCTATCATGGGTTAGGCGCCGCGGCCAATACCTCAACTCCCAGTGTGGACGTAGTAAACTTCTCCCTTCATTACTTCACATCCTGGATTGAGATGCACGTGTTGGGGGCTTTTGCTGCGCATGAGAGACCCGCATTTTACGACGCCTATACTTTCCCGCCATTCATGCGGTTAGTGGATGCTTCTGCCCCTGACCCGACTCAATTTGGGGCCATCCATGTGTTGATTGCTTCTTACGCCACCGCAGGTGGATTGGTATTCGTTGATCGGGTTCTATCTGCTCCTTCAAGTCCAGTTCAGCAACTCTACGACCTGTCAAAAGATAATGTGCCTTCTTTGAAGCCTCGGGAGGCCACGCACCTGTACACCATCAGACCAGGTTATCTGGTATTCTGCCAGGACAGTGCGGCCGTTTTTATATGGTACAATCCACATCGCTTCGCCCGGCAGCTTGGATATGATCAGGGCGTTCCTTTCAAGGCTTTTACAGTCGCGCCGGTCCCTTCACCTGAAGCTGTTCGTGATGCTGCTCATCACTTCACGAGGCTGAACACCGGTTCCCGCTTCATGATCCCTGAAGCTGACCATATTCCCCGATGTGTGGGGTCCTTCACGGGCTGGTACCTTCATCGGGTCAGCCCGATTATTGCTGAGGAGAAGAAGGTGCTTCTTGGATATGGCGCTCCTGCTCCCGTTCAGGCCACGGGAGTTCCGTTGCGACCGCACGCATCGGTTCGCTTTCCCCTGAGGGACACCAGTGTTGCGCTCATTCCAGGGGAGTCGGAGGTGGACCTCACTCCCACAATTGGTATGCCATTGGGTACCCGGGCTCAGTCGAGGGGTAAAAGGGCACCAGTAGCAGTACCACCGCCCGCGGCATCGACGATGGCCGTGTCTTCCTCGGTCGCAGCGCCAAGCGAGGGCGTTGAGAGTGAGGGCGTTGAAGGCGAAGTAGGTCAGCGTCGTGCCAAGGCTCTACGGGGGAGGAAACGGTCATCCTCGGCGGTCGATTCTGGATCCAAGCGACGGAGGAGGACGGCTACTAATCTGCTCGACTCTGTAGTGGAGTCTGACCCCATTCTTCAGGACGAACCATTGGCTCTGCAAGAATCGGACGCGGGCATACTTTTTCCGAGCTCAATTGCCGAGGAAGCTGCACAATTGGCTGAGGCTATAAGACGTTCTCAAGACGAGTCGGAGAACGTAAGAATTCCTAAGAAGCCTTATCCTGCTGTCATCTTTTATGAAGATCCTCCATGGATCCGGCGACGATTCATTGGTCCCCTGGAGGAATGGGGTGAACGGGCCCTTAAACAGGCCGCTTCAGAGGATGCCGCAGACGCGCTTTCATTGTGGACCTGCGGCCACGAGTCTACCCTCGGACTTCGGTGAGCACACCTCCTTGAGAAGGAGCGTCGGCTTGAGCAAGCTATATTGCAACTTCCTTGCGCATTGGTATGTTCCTATATTTCCTTGTGATACTTCATATTGTCTGCACGCATATATATGTATTCTTATCCTTGTGTAAACTGTGCAGAGACCTCGGCGATGGCGAAGGCTTCAGGCCGTATTCTGGCCGTAGAGCCTGCTGATACCCCCAGTGAAATACTGCTCGGTGTGGAGAGGGTTGATGAAACTGTCCCTCTCGCGATAGAGCCTCCTGCGGTGGTTCCTGCGCCCGAAGCTCTTGCTCCCTTAAGAGAGGCACCTTTGTTGGTTGCCATTCCAATGGGTCTACCTGAGGGCGGCCCAGAGGCTAGGATGGAAGTAGTCGCGGCTACCCTCCTTCCGTTGGAGCCCGCAGCGGCAAATGCTGCTCCTTCCTCAGAGGCCGTTACACCAGCCCGCGTTCCTGACATTGTGCCCGAGGTTGCGGCGGAGGCCGTTGAAGTTGCTGTCCCTCCAGCTCAGAATGGGAGGAGCGTTGAAGGTAACCTTTTACATTTCAAATCAGTAATCTTTTCGTTATCTGAACTCTTTTGTCTTTTCAGAATTGCGCGGGTTAGCGGCTTCGATTGCCGACTTGTCTCCCAGGCAGTCTTTTCAACGCCTGTTGGAGATGGCTACTCCACAAGCGATATCTCCTCAGCGCATCGTCTTCTCTTCTGGGGAAGGTTATTATTGTCCGCCTTCTTTTCACAGCATTATCACTATTTCATAAAATGACATTGATGTCTTTTACAGTTCTGGAGGCCGACGACGAGGTTGAGGTTCTTGAAGGGCCAGTGGAGTCTTCAGCTCCTTCTTGCATGACTGTGGGTAAGTAAAGTCCCAACATTGTTCCTTTTGTTCTTGATTCACAAGTTTCGCTGACTGTTTATAAATCTGAACAGCCCTGCCAGTTCTCACCGTGCTGGAGTCGCGCATCGTTATGCCACCCGGCCCCTATGCTCTGCGAGCCTCGGAACGTTTGGTCAAGTTAAGCCTCGCCTCTCTGTCAACTTTGATTGAGGAGCTTCGTGCTGGCAGCGTAATTACGGCCGAAGCATTTGCTGCCGAAGCTAACGGCTCTCTTCCCTTTCTTGCCACCTATCATAGTGAAGTCGTGGTGCAAGTCTGGATTGAGTTCTGTCGGCAGGTGGAGGCTTGCTTGCATGTGCTTGAATGTACTCGCCTTTCTTTGGAGGCTGTGGCTACGAAGGCAAGCTTACGGGGCCTGATTGAGCGGTGTGCGACGAACATGGTGTCATGCGAGAAGAGGCTCGGCCGCAAATTCTCGGAGAGGGAGCTGGCTTCTAAGGCGCTGAACGAGCTCCAAGCCAACCTTACAGCCAAAACCAACAAAGCGTATAAACTCTGGTGAGTACTTCAAGAGTCCATCAGGGAGGTGGTGGCCATCGATAAAGCCGCGGTGTTCACTCGCGAAAGGGTTGAGGCTCACAAGGCTACCGAGAAAGAGCTCGAAGGCCAGCTTGCCTCATATCAGGCCCAGCAGGCTCAGGCGGAGGCCCGTCTTTTGGTGATATTGAACCATGAAGGCGAAGCCCAGCGAAAGAGGGATGAGCTGACCAATCTGCTAAATCGCCTGCCGGCTTGAAGACTCGTAGATGTATATTTTTGTTCTTTCTTTATACATACTCCTAAATAAGAGTATATATTTTTTTCCTTTTGCTTCTCTCGCGAATTGTACTTTGTATTCACTTTGGTTCATGAATAAAAGACATATTTTTCTTCTCAATGATGTGTCCCTCTTTATTGAAGGTATTTTGTGGATAGTCTATCTCGATCTCTTTGCAGGTCAGTGATGGCTTAGGATTCAAGGTTAAGATCTGCCTCCTAAGACTTTTCAACTTTATGAGCCATGAGGGTCTCACAAAGAATTTTCTCCCTACCGGTCGAGAGGATCCCGTAGGTGTAATTTCTCCTTAAGAATCGTGAGGATTCCTAGGTGTGTTTTCTCTTGAAAGTCGTAGATAGTGCCCTCATAGTCAATTATTGGATCGCAGGTACGTGATTGCAATGATTGCGGAGGACCTATACCAGTAGGACAGTCTTACTCGAGATGATAGTATGCTATCTGGTTTTCCTTTATCAGTCATGTACATGTTCAGGTGATTGATTACATATTACACTTTGATAGAGCCCTTAGGATCTTGCTTTACTACCAACAGTATGATGGCGATCATATACGTGAGAGTTGGGTGGTTTATATGCATATCCTTAATAGTGGTCCCTAGTCGTGGGAGTTTCGAGACAGGGCATCGATACTCCGGAGTAGACTAGTGTATACAGTCGAGACCCCGACGAGGGGCGGTGGCCGGTCTCACAAGCCACTGGTGTCAGTTGGATCACCTAAGATGTATACAGGTGCTCATTGGGTTATGAGTACACCGGACAGGACTCGCCAGGAATCTGCTAGTTGGTATTATACATATCGTCAGATAGCAGTTCCCTAGTGACATGTGTACAGGTTAGTTCATCGACCTGAGGTCGTCATTTATCTCGTGTGAGTTCCCACTGTGCTTTGATTTCTACCCTACCACGGCTCAAAGGAGTCGTGCAAACAGGTAGTTTTTAGGTACAGTCCCGAGCCATATGGAGGCACGTGAGCGGATCGGCAGGGGATTCGTCTCTCCCGGTATTGGGGGCGAGATCGTGTTGTGTCTAGGAGAGCCATTACACAAAGCCCATGACCGTGGCAGGAGATTTACTGGTAGGTACTCCAGTAGTATCTCAGGGTATTATTGGGCTACACTCCGACACGACTTATACTGCTATTGGGGGTCTGACGTTACTAGCCCCCTAGGCAGATATGCGATACTCATAGACGAACGGACCGGACTGTATATACATTGTCACTGTTAGGCTCAGTAGGGTTTCCGGATGAGTTCGCTCATCGGCCTCCCTTAAGGTCAGTCCATGGGCAGCCGTTACGCATAGCTAGTGCCGCTGACGGTTTGTGGTTAAACCCACTGTCAGGGTACTGACGAGTCATTAGAGTCCCCCACAGACAGTTTCCCAAGTTCGGCCGAAACGTTGTAGAGGCCGTATGGTTTTATGGCAGGGTTCGGAAAATGCACGTGCGTTTACGCACGTGTCAGATTTCGGGCAGATGATACTGGTTGGCTTTGGTTTAAGCCGGATCCGAGTATTATATTGAGTAGATATAATATCTTTGTCTCAGTTGCATTTGTATTCAGTCGTAATACAAATGCGGGTATATTTATACAGTTACGGGGTTATCCTGAAATTCATTTCGGGATCGCTTTTGGAAGTTGCCAGTTTCCAGTTTTCTATCAGCCGTCTTTTAACATTCGGTTAAAGATGGATTTATCTTTTCTTTGGAAGAGTGTGGATGCTTCTAGAAGGTTCTAGAAGCGGTGAGGTGTTATTGTTTCAATGGTTGCTTTCTTTGTGTTCACACTGTGTGTTCACACTAGATATTTTCTTGTGTTCACACTAGATATTTTCTTGTGTTCACACTAGATATTTTCTTGTGTTCACACTAGATATTTCCTTATGGTTACTCTCTTGCTCCTACACTCACCCCCCCTATTGCTATATATGGCCGGCCCCCTCCTCACTCTCACTCACTCTCACTTGATAGTTGTAAAAGGTTATGATAGATTTTGGGGTGTATGGAAATTTCATTGCTCATTTCATTCCATCACCCGAACCAATCGGCAACTTCATTAACCGTTCGTCCATAGCTTTGGAAGGAACGAGACAAAGTCTTCTACTCATTCTCTACATCAATCTTGGTCGTCTCTTTTAGCAAACTTGACGACCGAGTTGCCTCGAGTCAGAGGCGAGAGCCCGTTTAAAGAATCGTTGACGTGGTGCCACCTGGACGAGGAGATCGGAGATCGACGAGATCGGAGCAGCCGCAACGGAGCGTGGGATGATGGTTAAAGAACGAAGGACTCGGATCGTTCGGTATAACCTTTCTACACTCTTTACAATTTGTTAGTTTAGCAATAATGGCAGATCCGGGTTAAAGTATACGATAGCGCCAGTTAAAAGGTTTTTGTTCCGCGTTTGGCGTCTGTAGACGGCCGGGGCGCTACCGTAGACTTACAGTGGTATCAGAGCCTCACCATTTTGCTATACTAACTTGTGCTAACATGTTTAAAATATCGATCGAACCGAATTTCGAAAAACACAATTTTCAAGCTTCACAGTTTCCGTCGATTTTAAATGAGGTCCTAAAAATATTCTACATATCACAGAAATCTGTGCAGGGTTTTCTAAGAATACTGTAAAAATTTGGGCATATGATACGACCAAACCGCCGCGGAATCACGGTCAAACCTAGGGTTTGACCGCGCATCCGCGGCCATTTGGTGTGATCATGCCCCCAAACTTGCACAGTGTATTCTTCTCTGGAAATTGGGGTTTTTGGAATATATCTTTTGGGCCCAGATTTTGTTACTGTACACCAGTTGTTCGTGGGGCCCACTTCGTGATATTTAGTCGATCGAAATTTAAACATGTTAGTTTACAGTGCTTACATTATATCTCCGACCGGGAATGTCATTTGATCGGTAAACCGCGTCTGATTGGTATAGTTCTTTTAGACGGGTTTGCGAACGTGACATTCGCGTTGATGTTCTGTGTTGTGCTGTGATGTTGCGGATTTGTCGTGGTGGATAGCAGTGTGCAATGGTAGTGCTGTTTGGATTTATTTATACATTTGATATTGCGGGACGAGCGTCCAACATGTGGACTGCCGTCACTGCCTGTTGTATAATATTCTTTTGGTGCACGACCAGGTTGCGGTCGATGTACCTGTTGTACTATTTTTCCATTTCTGTACTAGGTTTTACCCCGCGACGGAGTGCACGGATAGCCGGGTTCTGGAGGGCAACGGGTCCGCATCTCATGGCTTTGAGAGGCAGAGGGGCCTCACTCTAGAATTGGCAGACTATTCGCCGCACTCGTAGGGGGTACAGGTTGACCCAAGGAGGGGTGCTCAAGCTACCGGATTCCGTGAAGTGCAGGGTGGTCCATTCACTTTGCTGTAGGGGGCTGCCTCGCTTCAGGTTTTGGCGGGTAACTTGCCGCACCCGTAGGGGTCTAGGTTTCATTGCACAGGCTATCCACACGATCAGGGGAACGTCGGGTTTCAGCAGCGGCTCTGTGAAACCCGGGGATCCCAGATTATCTGTATTGTTCTGTGATGCTTATTACTTTTCTGTAATGTTGCATATTATCACGCCTGGAGCGATTATTGTATATTGGTTTATATACTATTAGATGTTGTATATGTTTTACACCCGCGCTAGTTCAGTCCCCGCTCTGTCGTTAGTTAAGTAACCTAACGGGTGATGACGGGACCCAGTGACGAATGCGGATGGCATATACGTACATTTTATTTTCGTTCTTTTCTGGTGTGATTAATGATGGGATTGCGTTGATTCTGATCAATGCAAAGTAAAGCAAACCTTTTTGGCAGTTGTTGGAACAAATTTAAAAAGTGTTATTGCAAAGACGTTTCCTTTTGTTTTGCATAGCGGTATTCAGTGGAATATCCTGCACCTCATTCGACGGGGCAAGGGCCGATATCCCTTCACCGGGACTGACCCCTTGGGCCGAAGTTTGCGTCAGGGTAATAACTTCACTATAGTCGATTACAAGTTGCTTTGCACCGCGGTATTCAGTGGAATATCCTGCACCTCATTCCACGGGGAAAGAGCCGAGATCCTTTCACTGGGAGTGACCTCTTTAGCAAAAGGTTTTCGCCACTATATTATAAAAAGCTATCAGGTTCCTTCAGTGATATTAAGTTCGTTACGTTAAAGGTTTTTCGCCAAAAACCAGCCGTAGCCCTCCGTCACTTCTTTTGGGTATTCAGTAGTATTCAAGCTATGCATTTTAGCCAAAGTTAAGGCATAGTGTTTGGTAGCTGCTGGGTATTCATTTGTTGCATAGATAGATGAGTTGGTTTGGGATAGTCGTTCTGCCATTTGGCCAAAGCCAGGGGCATGTGCGGGTGGGTTCAAATTGACAAGATAGTGACGGGTAGAACTTGGCATGTGACTTATGACATTTTGACCAAAGCCAAGGTTATAAGAGCATGGGGCAAAAATCATATCGGGGGTTTCTAAAGAAACTGAAACTTGCCAAGTATGTGTATACCTTTAGAAGTATGAGTAACGTGGATGCATTCCATCACGTTATCATGCGATGAGAGTTGGATCCCGATTCCCACTGATGAGTTGGTTTACTCTTCGGGTGATCCCGATTGATTCTTCTTTCAGGTTTGGAGGAGAATTTGACAGGACAGTGGGAGGTTTCCGGATTAGATAAAGTGATAACCATTCTGATCTAGGTTAGAGTGCACGCAGAGTGTTTCTTTTCTCTCTCTCTTTGGCAGCGACCTTTGACCAACCCTAGACTATGACTCAGTGACCAAGTTGACCGAACCTTCTTAAAATACTGGCTTTTGGATTGTCCAAGTTGTATAAATCATTACCACTCCTTCTTCTACCCTTTGCATTTCTCAGAACACCCGTATTACTACGGACATCCACTTCTATTGGATAGATCCATCGTATGGTTATATACGAACTCGAAGGGATTTCTTCGAGGATGGATCAAGGTTCAGGAGAAATAGAATTGGTTTATTCAGTTGTCTTTTATTATCACCTTTTCTCAGGTTGCGAGGGCTCCTTGGTTTAAGAGAGTACACCTATTATGCTTATTGGATAGTCTTATTCCAAACCATAGGCAGGTGTCGAAAGGGAGGGAATGAAGAAAACCAATTAGCCTAAGAAGGGTGTACAGAAGGTAATATGTAAAGACAAAATAAAGGGATTAGAAAGAGGGCAAAGTAAGTTGCGACTGTTATCATTCACGACCAAACTGCGTACTTCATCGCCACTCCTATTTCACCTTTAAAAGAATAAGGTATTATTCAGTTGTCTTTTATCATCACCTTCTCTCAAGATGCGAGTACTCCTTGGTTTAGGAGGGTACACCTATTATGCTTACTGGATAGTCTTCTTCCAAACCATAGGCTGGCGCCGAACGGTAGGGAAGGAAGAAAACCATTTAGCCTAACGATGGTGTACAGAAGGTAATGACTAAAGACAAATAAAGGGATTTGGAGAGATGGCAATAAAATATACAGTTAAAGTCATGAATTGGATTATGGAAGAGGCATTACTAGGAATACCAGGATACCCCTACGAAACATTTTCATGTTTCAGTGCATTGTTAAAAGAAAACTGTTTTCCTGATAAGATACTTACTCCAAGGGTATGTATTTACCAGGTTTCATTCTCATATCTGTATGGTTTTACAGATGATGAGCGGGAGTAAAATATTGGGAATTAGGTAATTATCCTCATTATATCGGAATTCGTTGTAATTGGTGATATTTGAGGAAATCGCCACGGTACAGTTTTCCACCTACGACGCACAGGTTTTGAGTTATTCAACTCAGCGGACTTATACAGAGTATTGTATGTTGTCCAGTGTCCATCAGGACAAAGGGGTAGGTCCTCGTACTATGTTCTGTTTACTTATAACTTCTCTAGTTTTTAGACAGATGTTTCGTAGAAATACAAGGTCTAAGTTTTGAGAAGTTGTGGGTATAAGAATAAAGTAGAGAACCAGGTATCACAAGTATCAGGATTCTTCAAAGAGATCGAAGATGTAGATTCTTATGATTGGTATTCAGATGATAGTAATGATTTTGAGAAACTTGTTTCTCTTTCAGGTTACTCATAATTGGAAGGATTCCTAAGTTGAGTAATGCCGATTAGCCTCTTTCCATTAAGATGATATGCACTGGAGACAGCTGCATGATTGAATATGGTTCCAATTAAATAAGTGCCAAAGTTTCTATATTGGATATAGAATAGTCCGTATCTTAAAAGATGTTAAGGTACGGGGAGTTGTCCAGCTTATGCTTAAAACCAGACACTGGATAACTCAGGGCACGTTTCTGTAATGGCTGTTTGTGGGTTGACCCTGGCTATGACGAGGGTTGATATTCTACCATTTGGAAGATCAATAGTGATATTGTTCTTGACTCGCCACAGTTTTAGTAAAATGGATTTTTTCAGAAAACAGTAGTGGGAGTATGGTAGAACTGGAAGTGATTCCAAAACCGCAAATGATTACGGAAAATTTAATAGGACCTAAAGATTCAATCAGGTTTGACATTCTAATAGCCACTCCGCAGATATGGTGGGTAACCTCAGACACCCGAGAGGTACTTCGGTGGCCTCAAGGACGGTGACAGGGAGGTTCTTATCTACCCAGACTTGACACAACTGTTGTTCCAGACTATGAGACCAGGCAGGAGGATAAGTATAGCGTCGTTCTAAATTAGCTTTAGAAGTGCACGTATATATTATTCTGCCAGAGGGTTGTCGTAGTCAGTGGGAGCAACGAAAGCATAGTGGGCAAGTAGCTTATGTCTATTTATAGACTAGAGCAGTTATAGCGGAGATAGATCATCTAATTTTGATGTGACAGTCATGGGTTTGACTTCATCAGAATAGATGATGGATCTGTTAAGAAGATAGTAGGGTGTGATGTCATGGTATCTGAATGACATACACAGAGTAGGAAGTAAAATTCCTATACTACGATCGGTTGTACTGTGGTCGTCATACAGTTGTTTCTCCAGACAGGATATGGATATAATATTTGACATTCTGGTTTCTAGATTTATGGTTTTAGATCTGGATTTGGGTAGTTTCCCAATGTGGGTACTTTGACTGTATTCTAATGGTTTTTAGAATAGATGACTCCTGGCATGGCGGTGTACCTGCAGGTAATGGAGTCACCCTCTCTAAAGATGTCTTACAGACTAAAGTAGAGAGGGATGTGCATGATTGACAGATCACTTGCTTAGGCAACTGAGTCAATCATGAGATGTCAAGTACCACACCAAATGTTGTTTTTACACTAGATGCAATAAGTTTGTATTAATCCAATCCTGGAGAAACATAAGGAAGCAGTTTTAGAACATAAGTACATGTTCTACGGATTTGATGACGGCAGCCTCCTTAGGGAGACGGTTATCATTCCAGGCTTCAAAGGTGACGTGGATGACAGAGTGATTGTCAGAGTTTTAGTTTTCCTTTTGACGAGGGACAGTATTATGGAAAGGTGGTCCAAGAGGATACTGTGGGTGGCATGGTGCCGGATACTGATTAGGTTCAGTGATCGATACAGCCTAAGAAGTTTGGATTTGGAGTTCATTTATGAACTAGGTCCCATCAGATATCCAGACATATTCTAAGACAGGTATTACTCAATTCGGGAGATAGTTTTCTCCGCGAACTTGAGATTAAGAGAGATATAGAAAGAAACTTCTAGGCGGATCCACTCACAGAGGCTATTTCTCGAACACAATAGTTTTACAAACGGGCTTTGTGAAACTGATTAGTAGAGGAGTTGGATGTTCGGTTTCATACGGGCTGTGAGTAGTCGACATCGCAATAATTAGCCTTAAGTGCAAGTGGGAGATTGTTGGAGATAGTGCCCTCATAGTCAATTATTGGATCGCAGGTACGTGATTGCAATGATTGCGGAGGACCTATACCAGTAGGACAGTCTTACTCGAGATGATAGTATGCTATCTGGTTTGCCTTTATCAGTCGTGTACATGTTCAGGTGACTGATTACATGTTACACTTTGATAGAGCCCTTAGGATCTTGCTTTACTACCAACAGTATGACGGCGATCATATACGTGAGAGTTGGGTGGTTTATATGCATATCCTTAATAGTGGTCCCTAATCGTGGGAGTTTCGAGACAGGGCATCGATACTCCGGAGTAGACTAGTGTATACAGTTGAGACCCCGACGAGGGGCGGTGGCCGGTCTCACAAGCCACTGGTGTCAGTTGGATCACCTAAGATGTATACAGGTGCTCATTGGGTTATGAGTACACCGGACAGGACTCGCCGGGAATCTGCTAGTTGGTATTATACATATCGTCAGATTGCAGTTCCCTGGTGACATGTGTACAGGTTAGTTCATCGACCTGAGGTCGTCATTTGTCTCGTGTGAGTTCCCACTGTGCTTTGATTTCTACCCTACCACGGCTCAAAGGAGTCGTGCAAACAGGTAGTTTTTGGGTACAGTCCCGAGCCATATGGAGGCACGTGAGCAGATCGGCAGGGGATTCGTCTCTCCCGGTATTGGGGGCGAGATCGTGCTGTGTCTAGGAGAGCCATTACACAAAGCCCATGGCCGTGGCAGGAGATTTACTGGTAGGTACTCCAGTAGTATCTCAGGGTGTTATTGGGCTACACTCCGACACGACTTATACTGCTATTGGGGGTCTGACGTTACTAGCCCCTAGGCAGATATGCGATACTCATAGACGAACGGACCGGACTGTATATACATTATCACTGTTAGGCTCAGTAGAGTTTCCGGATGAGTTCGCTCATCGGCCTCCCTTGAGGTCAGTCTATGGGCAGCCGTTACGCATAGCTAGTGCCGCTGACGGTTTGTGGTTAAACCCACTGCCAGGGTACTGACGAGTCATTAGAGTCCCCCACAGACAGTTTCCCAAGTTCGGGCGAAACATTGTAGAGGCCGTATGGTTTTATGGCAGGGCTCGGAAAATGCACGTGCGTTTACGCACGTGTCAGATTTCGGGCAGATGATACTAGTCGGCTTTGGTTTAAGCCGGATCCGAGTATTATATTGAGTAGATATAATATCTTTGTCTCAGTTGCATTTGTATTCGGTCGTAATACAAATGCGGGTATATTTATACAGTTACGGAGTTATCCTGAAATTCCTTTTGGGATCGCTTTTGGAAGTTGCCAGTTTCCAGTTTTCTATCAGCCGTTTTTTAACATTCGGTTAAAGACGGATTTATCTTTTCTTTGGAAGAGTGTGGATGCTTCTAGAAGGTTCTAGAAGCGGTGAGGTGTTATTGTTTCATTGGTTGCTTTCTTTGTATTCACACTGTGTGTTCACACTAGATATTTTCTTGTGTTCACACTAGATATTTCCTTATGGTTACTCTCTTGCTCCTACACTCACCCCCCCATTGCTATATATGGCCGGCCCCCTCCTCACTCTCACTCACTCTCACTTGATAGTTGTAAAAGATTATGATAGATTTTGGGGTGTATGGAAATTTCATTGCTCATTTCATTCCATCACCCGAACCAATCGGCAACTTCATTAACCGTTCGTCCATAGCTTTGGACGGAACGAGACAAAGTCTTCTACTCATTCTCTACATCAATCTTGGTCGTCTCTTTTAGCAAACTTGACGACCGAGTTGCCTCGAGTCAGAGGCGGGAGCTCGTTTAAAGAATCGTTGACGTGGTGCCACCTGGACGAGGAGATCGGAGATCGATGAGATCGGAGATCGACGAGATCGGAGCAGCCGCAACGGAGCGTGGGACGATGGTTAAAGAACGAAGGACTCGGATCATTCGGTATAACCTTTCTACACTCTTTACAGTTTGTTAGTTTACCAATAATGGCAGATCCGGGTTAAAGTATACGATAGCGCCAGTTAAAAAGTTTTTGTTCCGCGTTTGGCGTCTGTAGACGGCCGGGGCGCTACCGTAGACTTACAAGTCGTAGGGATCTCACAAGAGAATTTGCTCCCTTACGAGTCATGAGGACCCGCAAGTGATGGGTAAAGTTGTCCTTATCCGCATTTCACGGAGTCAGGAGTTGCTCTGGATGATTCCCACGGGTTCACTGCCGTGTTCTGCGAGGACCAGGCTCCGCTCTGGACGTTTCCCATGGGGTCAGCGTTGACATTATCCGCGTTCCATATGACTAGGAATTTTGCTCTTGATGCTTCCCACTGGTTCACTGCCGTGTTCGGCGAGGACCAGGCTCCGCTCTGGATGCTTCACACGGGTTCACTGCCGTGCTCTGCGATGACCAGGAATTTTTCTCTAGATGCTTCCCACGGGTTCACTGCCGTGTTCGGCGAGGACTAGGCTCCGCTCTGGATGCTTCGCATGGGTTCACTGCCGTGATCTGCGAGGACCAGGATCCGCTCTGTACGTTTCCCACGGGTTCAGGATTGACATAAGCCGCGTTCCACGTAGCCAGGAATTTTCCTCTGGATGCTTCCCACGGGTTCACTGCCGTGTTCGGCGAGGACCAGGCTCCGCTCTGGATGCTTCATATGGGTTCACTGCCGTGCTCTGCGATGACCAGTAATTTTGCTCTAGATGCTTCCCACGGGTTCACTGCCGTGTTCGACGAGGACTGGGCTTCGCTCTGGATGCTTTGCACGGGTTCACTGCCGTGCTCTGGGAGGACCAGGATCCGCTCTAGACGTTTCCCACGGGGTCAGGAATGACATAATCCGCGTTCCACATAGCCAGGAATTTTGCTCTGGATGCTTCCCACGGGTTCACTGCCGTGTTCGGCGAGGACCAGGCTCCGCTCTGGATGCTTCATAAGGGTTCACTGCCGTGCTCTGCGATGACCAGGAATTGTGCTCTAGATGCTTCTCACGGGTTCACTGCCGTGTTCGGCGAGGACTAGGCTCCGCTCTGGATGCTTCGCACGGGTTCACTGCCGTGGTCTACGAGGACCAGGATCCACTCTGGACTTTTCCCACGGGGTCAGGAATGACATAATCCGCGTTCCACGTGGCCAGGAATTTTGCTCTGGATGCTTCCCACGGGTTCACTGCCATGTTCGGTGAGGACCAGGCTCCGCACTGGATGCTTCACACGGGTTCACTGTCGTGCTCTGCGAGGACCAGGATCCACTCTGGACGTTTTCCACGGGGTCAGGTGTGACATAATCCGCATTCCACGTAGCCAGGAATTTTGCTCTGGATGCTTCCCACGAGTTCACTGCCGTGTTCGGCGAGGACCAGGCTTCGCTCTGGATGCTTCACACGGGTTCACTGCCGTGCTCTGCAATGACCAGGAATTGTGCTCTAGATACTTCCCACGGGTTCACTGCCGTGTTCAACGAAGATTAGGCTCCGCTCTAGATGCTTCGCACGGGTTCACTGCCGTGCTCTGCGAGGACCAGGATCCGTTCTGGACGTTTCCCACGGGGTCAGGAATGACATAATCCGCGTTCTACGTAGCCAGGAATTTTTCTCTGGATGCTTCCCACGGGTTCACTGCCGTATTCGGCGAGGACCAGGCTCTGCTCTGGACGTTTCCCATGGGGTCAGGATTGACATAAGCCGCATTCCACGTAACCAGGAATTTGCTCTGGATGCTTCCCACAGGTTCACTGCCGTGTTCTGCGAGGACCAGGCTCCGCTCTGGATGCTTCACACGGGGTCATTGCCGTGCTCTGCGATGACCAGGAATTTTTCTCTAGATGCTTCCCACGGGTTCACTGCCGTGTTCGGCGAGGACTAGGCTCCACTCTGGATGCTTCACACGGGTTCACTGCCGTGCTCTGCGAGGACCAGGATCCGCTCTGGACGTTTCCCATGGGGTCAGGAGTGACATAATCCGCGTTCCATGTATCCAGGAATTTTTTGACTTTATCCGCATTTCACGGAGTCGGGGTTTGACTCTCGGTTATCTGCGCACCGCTGAGTCATGGAACTGGGGGTTTCCGCTGTTCCGCTTTACTTGATATTGTGTCGGATGTTGAGATGATCTCCAGGCTATCTGCGAACCGTTGAGATTTGGCTTCTTCTGTTGATGAAGCCTGGGGAGGAAAGGCATGATTCCTTCTTTATTTGCGCCCCTAGATTGTATACAGGGATTGATGTGATATCACCTGTAAGGCAATCATTTCATTTTTTTTATTTTCTTTCCGCGATACTCTATCATTTTAGCTTTTATATCGCGAAGGTTGCGATTGCCCAATCATTTCGGCTATTTTTCGCGGTGTCCAATCATTTCGGCCATTTGTTTTATTTTTACTCGCTGCTTTTTATTGCGAGTTACCCAATCATTTCGGCTATTTTTCATGCATATATTTTTACTTGCTGATTTTGTTTGCAAGTTGCCCCATCATTTCGGCTATTTTGTATGCATGTGCGGCTTGCTGGCTTTTCGCTGCAAGCTTGGATTTAGACACCGATTTCGGCATCAGCACCGCTACTACTGGGATATTGCCAGGAGCGAATCATCATTTGCCTCTGTCGATGACGGACAAAGGTGGCTTAGTAAACAGGGTTAGGATCCTGTTGACTAAGGCTTTTGACTTCATGAGCCGTAAGGGTCTCATAAAGGTATTTCTCCCTACCAGTCGAGAGGATCCCGTAGGTGTATTTTCTCCTTAGGAGTCGTGAAGATTCCTAAGTGTATGGTCTCCTGTAAGTCGTAAAGATCTTATAAGAGGGGTTTCTCCTTATAAGTCGAGAGGGCTTACAAGGGTTATTCACCATATGGACATATCCCTAGTCACGGGTGGGACTTCATTAGGGAAATGTTTATTCGTGCCCATGGATTGTATACAAGGGTCAATATTGAGCCGCTTGTAGGGCAGTATCGGAGATTGTGGGGGCTGCTTAAGAACAGGTTTAGATCCCTGTAGCTTAAGACTTTCAAATCTTATGAGCCGTGAAGGTCCCATAAGAGGGTTCTCCTTACGAGTCGTAAGGATCTCGCAAGTGTAATTTCTCCCTAGGGATCGTGGGGATCTCTAAGTGTGTTGCTCCCTTGTGAGTCGTAAGGATCTCACGCAGGTGGTTTCTCCTTACGAAGTTGAGAGGACTTTGCAAGTGTCTTTTAACGAGATTGCGCCCTTTCGGGTTTTCACAAAACTCGCCGGTAGCCCTGCTATTTTTACTCACGGAGCCCTTTCGGGTTTTCATCCGTGCCCATTTTGCTTGTGGACATACCGTTTTCTTTTTTTTCCTTTTTTTTATTCTTTTTTTTTTTTGTATCAGCTTTGGGATGCTGCAATCCGCCGTAGTTTAACAACATCTCGGGCAACGGCTAGTTTTAGGACATAGTGGTCCGTTGTTAGTTTAAGGACGTTTCGGTCCGTCGTTGGTTTAAGGACGTTTCGGTCCGTTGTTGGTTTAAGGACGTTTCGGTCCGTTGCTATTTTAAGGACGTTTCGGTCCGTTGTTAGTTTAAGGACATTTTGGTCCCTTGTTAGTTTAAGGACATTTCGGTCCCTTAGCTGGCTACTACTTATAGAGTTTGGGCTTAGGAAGATAGCGAGCGGACATAGTCGTCGTCATCTATCATTGACCTAGGCCGTGACTCGTTAGGCATAGCATTTCTTCAGGAAGCGACCATTTATTGGCCTGAAGGGCCTTTCGCCATGCATGTCCATGAGTAGATAGGCTCCACCCTGGTAAACTTTGTCTATGATATACAGGCCTTCATAGTTCGGCTCGAATTTCCCCCGCTTGGCGTGATTGGGGATCATAGGTCTTTTGACTACTAGCATGAGTTCGCCTTGGCGGAATGTTCTCGGCCTAGCCAATCTTTCGTATGAGCGCGTCATCTTTGCTTTATAAGCTTCTAGATTTTGTTGCGCTATGAGCCGGGTTTCATCAAGGGCATCGAGCTCCTCAAGCCGAAGGTGAGAATTCTCTTCGTCCGTTAGCTCGTAATGAACTGCCACTAGTAGAGAGGGTAGCTCTATCTCGAGGAGGAGTACTGCTTCTGTACCCAATACCAATGCATACGGCATTGTATTCATGGCTGTTTTGAACATAGTTCGATACGCCCAGAGAGCTTCATGCGGTCTCTCATGCCAGTCCTTTTTATTCTGAGACACCGTCTTTTTCACGATCTTCGTCAAGGTCTTGTTAAAAGCCTCAGCTAGACCGTTAGCTCGGGGATTATAGACTGAAGAGTATCTCCAGTTGATGTTGTGCCGTTGTGCGAAGCGGCTGATCTTATGGCTTCTATAGGTTGGCCCGTTATTGGAGATGATTCGTCTCGGAGTTCCAAACCGATAAATAACGTGTGTCTTGAAGAAATGGAGGATATTCTCCGTCTTCACCTCCCTCAGCGGTACTGCTTCTGCCCATTTGGAGAAGTAATCAGTTGTCTCCAAAATGAATCGATGTCCTCTGGACGATGCTGGCTCAATGGGGCCGATTATGTCAGTTCCCCACATTTCGAATGGCCAGCTAGCCACCGTTGGGTGTAATGGATTTGGATGTTAGTGTATGAAGTCGCCATGGATCTGGCACGAGTGGCATTGCTTCGCATATTCGAGGCAGTCCTGGATCATCGTGGGCCAATAATAACACATCTGTTTGATCTTCGGCTTCATCTTCGGCCCGGCTTGGTGAGAACCGCAAATTCCGTCATGAGTTTCTTGGACGACTTTCTTTGCCTCTTCAGGTCCCAGGCATCTTAACCATAGAGAATCAAATGACCTCTTGTACAGAGTATCATTGACGAAGGCGAAAGATAGGGCTCGCTTCATGAGTTGATGTTTCGAGGACGCGTCTTCAGGCGTTCGACGGGATTTGAAATAGTCTATAAAGACTTCTCTCCAATCCTCAACATTTTCTTGGTCTTTTACTTGTAGAGCCATTGGCTTGGTCGTTCCCTTTTCTTCGGACAACTCCGGAAATATTTCTGCCAGTGTAAGGACCCGGCGGCTTTGCACAATGATCCTCACGTCATCGAGATTCTCGTCGGCCAATTCTTTAGCAAGCTTAGCTAATGCATCCGCCTTGCTATTTTCTGCACGCGGTATGCTTTCCAAGGTGTAGGAAGGAATTTCGGTCAGCAGTTGCTGTACTCTCTCGCCGTATTTCACCAGTTCTGGTTTGCACGTTTGGTAGTCGCCGTTTACTTGGCTAACGACCAGTTGCGAGTCTCCGTATATGAGGAGGTTCTCAATCCCCATTTCGATGGCGATCTCGAGACCTGCTATCAAAGCTTCATATTCGGTTTCATTGTTTGTCCTCGGCTCTGTTAAGGAGAAGGCAAAGCGCATTATCCCTCCTTGTGGAGTTACGAAGATGAGGCCTACCCCTGATTTGATTATGGGGGTATTTTGTTTGCGCTTTTTCATGGAAGATGCTCTATCAAAGTAAAGTTCCCATCGGGTGCCATTACTGTCGATCGTGTCAAACGCATGCTCGTCTGGCATCTCACAATTCAAAGGAGAATCGGCAGGTATCGGATGCTTAGCGAGGAAGTCAGCGATGGCCTGGCCTTTCACTGCCTTAAGAGGCTGATAGGTTATCGAGAACTCCATCAAGAGCAAGGCCCATTTAGCGAGTCGCTCCGTTAATATGGCCTTTGACATCAAATATTTGAGATGATCCACCTTCGATATGAGACGGACTTCATGCGCCAACGCATAGTGCCTGAGCTTCGTTATTGCGAAGATCAATGCTAGGCAGTGTTTTTCGATGGGAGAATAATTGCTTTCTGCCCCCAGTAGAACTCGACTCAAATAGTAGAGGGCTCTTTCTTTCCCTTGGTCGTTCTCTTGTGCCCATAATACGCCTAAGGAACCTTCGTGGGCTGTCGTATAAAGAATGAGAGGCTTTCCCTTGACCGGAGCAGCCAGCACTGGCGGATTTTGTAGGTACTGCTTGATTTCGTTCAGCGCACTTTGGCATTTGCGATCCCAGACGAACGGGGTTCCTTTCTTCATCAGGTGGCTGTAAGGACGGCACTTTCCCGAAAGATTGGCTATAAATCGCCGGATATACGCGAGCTTTCCTTGGAGAGACTGCAATTGCTTGAGAGTCCTTGGCGGGGGCAACTCCATGATCGCCTTGATCTTCGACGGATCTATCTCGATGCCTCGGTGTCGGACGATGAATCCCAAGAATTTGCCTGAGGAAACACCGAACGCGCATTTGAGAGGGTTCATCTTCAAGTTGTATTGCCGAAGGCGTTGAAATACGATCTTCAGATACTCTAAATGTTCCTCGTATGATTTGCTTTTCACCACGAGGTCGTCGATATAGCATTCGACGATTTCATGTATGAGGCCATCGAAGATCTTCGTCATGGTCCTCTGATAGGTGGCACCGGTGTTCTTTAGTCCGAAGGGCATCACCTTGTAGCAAAATATGCCCAAAGGGGTCCGGAAAGCGGTATGCTTCTAGTCCTCGGGATGCATCTTTATCTGATTGTATCCTGATGATCCGTCCATGAAAAGGAAAACCTCGTGAGTGGACGTATTGTCTATCATTAGTTCGATGACCGGTACTGGGAAGTCGTCTTTCGGGCAGGCATTATTGAGATCCCGAAAGTCCACACATATGCGTACTGTCCCATTTTTCTTCATCACCTGGACGATGTTGCCGATCCAGTCAGGATACTGAACTTCTTGGATGAAGCCAGAGTCAATTAGCTTCTTGACCTCGGCGTTGATGCCCATCTCAAGCTCGAGCCGCATTCTTCTCGGCGCTTGTTTGATTGGCTTGGCGTCCGGAGAAATTGCCAACCTGTGTACAGCTATTTCTGGATCTAGCCCCGGCATCTCAGAATAGTTCCATGCGAAGCAATCCTTATGCTGCATAAGCACGTCTTTTAGTGTAGCTACCCTTTCTTCAGAAATAGGCACCCAAGTAGCCGTCGCCCTCTGTGACTTAATAGGACGGTTTTCTTCCTGTCGGACCTTTATCTTTTTCTGTCGGCGGGAGAAGTCTTGATCAACCACCGACTCTCGGACTTGTCACGAGATTTTGTAGACTTTAGAGGATAGCCATTGAGAGGGCTGTTCCAGCTTTATTTCTGTGACAGTCTCCACCGGTAGAGGAGATCTCTTCAGCACGGCGGTAGGCGAGTTCCTACGCACCTTATTCAGCAGCTCAAAGCTGTTCCCGATTGGAACAGCAGCATTAATTTCCACCGTTGGAGCTGGTAGAGTTAGCCCAGAGGGGGAGTTGCCACCGGCCTTCCTTACTCGGCGCCAGTGGCGACGTCGAGCATGTCGAGCTGTTGGGGTTGGTTCGGGGATGGGGATGGCTTTGTCTTGCCCCCTGTCCAGATGAGGCGCCGCTGGTGCCAGCCTCTTGAAGACTGTTGTTCGTTGAGAAGCCGCATCCAACTGGTCAAAAACAGACTTCTGAGTGGGAGCGGGAGTGGGAGCAGTCAGTCTTGTAAAGACCGACCCTTTTCCAGGAGAAGCCACCCTAACGACTTCAGGAGAGGGGATGGCTATCTTCTTTGGAATGACCACTTCAGGTATCATGGGCTTCTTGGCAGGCCCATCAGAGTTCACACTCAGTCTGGCAAAGACCGAGGAGTTGGAGCTGGACGACCCATTGAGAGCGGCCAGGGTAGTAGCAAGCTGATCGAAGACCGACTTCTTGGGAGCTTCCGGTGCTGGCATAGGAGCGGTGAAGCTCACTGGCGGGAACATGGCCCCGAAAAACAATCCTGTGGTGGCTTGGGTGACCTGTTCCATTGGCATCGTGAACAGGGAAGTCGTCTGCGGCCCGTAAGCTATGCCTCCAGTTGAGACAAAACTTGGGTTGCAGTTGCATTTGGAACACTTCGAGCAGGTGAACGCCATTGATCCTTTACTTTCTACACTAAGCAAAACGCCAAATCTTAGTACCTTGAAACCCAAGGGCAACCATTAGCAAACCGCGATTGGTTCGCGAACACGACACACGAAGTGTGGAGTGGAAAGAGGAAAAGGTCCCACCGGGCGTGCCAGAATCTGTTCCCCTCCGAAAGACGCAGTGGAGATGCGATGTACGTCTTGCCTGAAATTCGGGGCAGATGCTAATTGGTGCTGTCCGTCCACCTCTCCGAAGATGCCAAGTTGATTTATGGCACCATGTATCGAAGGTTTAAACGGATGCGGCCGATGTAGCAGACTTTGTCAGATTCCCCCTCGCTTGAGGGGGTTTTTATTGTGGGGACGCTCTTCCTTGCAGGCGCAAGCCCCTGCAGTTAATTACGCTACCGTATCGCGGTGACAACTTTCTCCTTCTCCATATGGTCATTTCGTGTCGTGGGTGTTTGTTTTGTGTTTGGTTGCCCGTGGATTGTATACGGAGACTAAGTTATGTTGTCGCCCGTAGGGCGTGGACTAGTCCAAATCCGTATCTTTCTTAGATTTGGATTTGGGGGTTTGGGTTTAAGGATACGTTAGTCTCATTTTGAGACTAAGATCGACTTAAACAATAGTTAAGGATACGTTAGTCTCATTTTAGACTAAGATCAACTTAACGGGATCGTTTAGATCCAACAAGAGAGTAATTTGGGCCCTATTGTTTAGTTTAGTGACATTGTAGTCGATAATTAGTTTAAGGACATTATGGTCCATTGTTAGTTTAAGGACATCTCGGTCCAATATTAGTTTTAAGACATCGCGGTCGAGGTTAAGGACATCATAGTCCGTGAGTTTAAAGACGTCACAGTCAAATGTTAGTTTAAAGACATCATGGTCGAGGTTAAGGACATCATAATCCATGAGTTTAAGGACCCCACAGTCCGACGTTAGTTTAAAGACATCACGGTCGAGGTTAAGGACATCATATTCCGTGAGTTTAAGGACCTCACAATCCGATATTAGTTTAAAGACATCACGGTCGAGGTTAAGGACATCATAGTCCATGAGTTTAAGAACCCCACAGTCCGTGAAATATATGGTCGCCGGGACCCGTCACCTCTTTGAAGACGTTGAGGAATTACAACGACAAATATCAAAGGAGTGAAGAGATGTACCCTTGAACCAAGGTGGATTAAATGATCTGTAGCCCAGTTTGGAACTAAGATCGATTAATTATATTATGAGCACATTGGCTCAGTTGAGTCTGAATTGAAGACTTATGGCCTACTTATGCTAAGTCCAATTAAGTTTGAAGTGTGCCTTCTGTTGGTCCATTAGACATTTGTCTGGGTTCAAGCCCATATTATTTAGCAATGCTAAACAAGAGTTTGAGGGCTTTGACAACATTTTTATTTTTGATTCCTCAATTTTGAGATTCATTTGGAGGAGGGACTTTTGCCTCTGGAAAATTAGCCAATTTGGATAAAAGTAGTGTTAAACACTAAAGAACAACAATATTAAACACTGGAGACAGAACTCTCAAATTAGTGTTAAACACTAAAAGACAATCAATGTTAAACACTGGAAATATAGGATCCCAAATTAGCGTTAAACACTAAGCAATAACAGTGTTAAACACTGGAAATAAGGTTTTCAGATTAGTGTTAAACACTAAAAGATAATCAGCGTTAAACACTGGGAATAAAGCTCTCGAATTAGTGTTAAACACTAAAAAAAAGGGTCACGTGTGGACACATGAGGGCGCCCAAAGGTGGGACCAGATTCCTTTTCTTCGCTCTGTAATTAAGTGTTAAACACTTTTTTTTTATACTTTTATTTTGGAGCATCACGTGTTGACACGTGATGGGGATTTATGCGCTGACTGTTAATGCGTTCGCCAAGGGGTCACGTGGTAACACGTGAGAGCGCCCAAGGCCTTCATTTCCTTTGCTTTTATCTTCTGTGTTTTGGAGGTCACGTGGGAGCACGTGAGGTATTGCCTCAGAGCCGATTCCTTCTTATTTTTGTGGACCTTTTCAGGGGTCACGTGGGGACACGTGACCTTGGTTCCTTGCATGCTTGAAGATCTTTTAATTCTCTTTATCTTTTAAGAATTAAATTCTTTGTAGGGTTAAACCCTGATTATGATTCTGGAGGAATTAAATTCCTATTATGAAAGAATTAAATTCTTATGTAGGGTTAAACCCTAATTTCATTTTAGGAGGAATTAAATTCCTGTTAATCTGAGAGAATTAAATTCTCAATTAGGGTTAAACCCTAGTTTTGTCCATCTTGAAGGAATTAAATTCCTATAATTTTAGGAGAATTAAATTCTCAGATAGGGTTCAAACCCTAATTTCATCTTGAAGGAATTAAATTCCTGTAAATTGGGAGAATTAAATTCTCTGAACTCAATCCTCCCTCTAAGTTTTAGATCTGCATGGCAAAATCTCAACCCGATGAGAATTAAATTCTCAACCTATGGGGAGATTTGCTTCTGCAGATCTTCAACTAGAGAAAGAACTAAGTTCTTTTTTTTTTGCAAAAGAGTTAAACTCTTAGATTTTTGAGAATTAAATTCTCTTTGAAGTTTTGATCCCCCTTTCTTTTTCCTCGCCTAGGGTTTTCTTTGTTGAGAATTAAATTCTCCTTTCTTTTCTCTCTGAATTTTCAAGATGCCAAAACTCTTTTTCTCCAAAAATCCTCCTTTTTTTTTAATCCTTCCTCTTGGCTCCTATTTATAAGAGAAGGAAAAGAATCAATTTGTTTAATAAATATTTCATTGAAAGATTTCGTTTGTTTTCATAATTAATATGATCCTTTAGATCATTCAGTGAATTTTATTCTCCGTTGGATTTTCAATCCAGAGATATTCTGTTTGTTATTTCGGTGAGATTTGGGGAGATCTTTCCTTGTTTAGGATTTTTCCATAAATTGGTGATTTTTAATCACCCATGGATTTTTAATCCAACGGTCCCCACTAACCTTTTCCATTTGGAAAGATTTAGAAACTTTTAGAATTTAATTCTATTAAACTGTAAGGCTTTTAAAGCCAGTCACGTGCTGACACGTGACCCTTGGTCACCTGTGAGCACGTGACCCTCAATTGAGTCCATATCTCAGCACTTATTTACGCTGCTGTTTTAACCATCACGTGTCAACACGTGACCATTGGTCACGTATGAGCACGTGATACCTTATTGAAGTTTTTCCTGATTTTTAATCAGGGAACAGAGGTATTAGCCACGGCGTCTATCCCATGATATAGATGCGCTAGTCCTGGAATGCCCACAGCTAGTCGTGTTCCCTCAGCAATGCGATGAGCAGGGTAAATAACCGAGGCTCTCTTGAAACAGCGATGCAAGGGAATGGCGAACCAGCTAAGCCAAACACTGATGAAGCCCACAAAGAAAGTCTCCTCATCCATACCAGGAGCTGCAATCGACTCGAAAGATACCGCTGACATGATGGAAATGTAGTACTGCGGTAAGTCTTCTTCTTTAGTCGGCCGTTTATTTAAACCAAACCCAAAAGGGTCATTAATGTTCATGAACTTCGGAGCCGTCTTTGATAGGACATCTTCGTGAAGGAAGCAAGCGATAAAGCTTTTAAAAGTGACGCCCTGCTTCTCTGACTCTGTGAACAGTTTGTCAAAAATACTCAGGGTCCTGGTCAAACTTGAGCGCTTGTGGCGGACGGCATTCTCGGTCGACAGGCCGTCAAGCATGGCAGGCTCGGTTTCAAAGATGTACTCATCGGGAGGCAGTAATTCTTCATAAAGCGTCCCCCTGACTGGCAACCCTGAGATCTCGCGAAATTCTTCCAGAGAAATTGAAACTTCGCGGTTCCCTAGAAGGAAGGTGTTGGTGGGAAGATTCCATTGGTTCAAGAAGGCCTTAACCCACCAGACATGGGGAGACTAATAGTGGAAAAGAGACGCATATATCACCTGATAAAGTCTGATTCTCTGCAATCGCGCGCGATGGGCGGTAGGATGTGACGGGCCCAGAGAAGGTAGCCCGTGGGGTGTCGAGGGGTAAGCCCTATCATGTAAATCTGTCTCCATGGCTGGGCTTCGCCCTGGCAAATGCGGCGCCCTAAAATATCTATATCCGACACCGGATGGTTCGAAATACCAGTTGTTGAAGGCTCAATCCGTCCTTTAGGGGTCCGGTCCAGCATCTCCATAGCAAAGGCGATCCGTGGAGGATCCATCGGCAAAAACGGACGGGTAGGCTCCGTCGGTATCTCGCAAAGAAAACTGCGGCGATCGCAGATGATGCGACTGCACCAGGTCCCCCATAAAAGCAAATTGGTGCGATTCGGGTCATGAGCCCTGATCATCGCCATCACTTCCTCGTCAGACGTGACTGAGGAAAGGTAGCCTCCGAGCGAGTGAAAGGGAAGTATGGAATAGAATTCATTATGCCTGAAATAAAAGAAATGGAAACTGTTAAGCGAAGCCAACACGTGTGTGTGTGTGTATATATATGTGTGTGTGTGTGTGTGTGTGTGTTTGTAAATGCATATATAAAAAGACAGTGGAAGAAAGCGACAGAGGGCTCATTTTAGGGGACCATTGGTTACAAAACGCATGGGTCTCACAAAATCAAGATGGCGGCTTACTAATGATGAGGCAAACCAATTACTATGAGAACAAAAGGAAGATTCTCAATAAATGAACAGTGGATTTCAAATGACCCGACACATTCCCCGAAAAAGAAATCCATCTTGGACTCTGCAAAAATCAAGCAGAACAAGGAAATTAAATTCCCAGAAAACCCTACTGCAAATCTTTTTTTTTGTTGCAAAGAACAACTAAGGCAAAAAAATCTCAAGAGATCTTCTGTTAAAGAACTGAATTCTTTAGAGAAATTAAATTCCTTTTGAATAGGGGAATTAAATTCCCAAAAATACTTTTCAGAGCCAAAGCTCTTTGGAATGGAATTAAATTCCAGAGAAAAAGACAAGCATCGCCATCGATCTCTGAGATCAAAGGAGCCTTAACAAAAGGGAGTTATGATTTAAAGATTGAGCGGTTTTCTTTTAAAGAAATTTAAAAAAAAATAGGTTCTTGTTAAAGGGAAAAACCCTTGGTATGGATTTAAAATCCAACGAAGATTTCTATAAAAGTTCTTCAGCCGTTCAAGATCATTACCTGAGAAAAGGGAATCTTTTTAACAGAGTTAAACTCTGGAAATTTTCGAAACAGAGAACTAAGCTCTGGAAGAGAGAATTAAATTCTCAAAGGAAAAAGCAACCAAGGAAGAAAATGAACAAACTGGAGGCTCTTCTGAAGGGACGCTGGCATTTATAGGATGTGATGGGAAACGGTTCATCTCCCCTATTTTCTAGACAGATCCAACGGTCACAAAGGTGACAGTGTTGCACTCACGTGCAGACACGTGAGAACAACGCTGTGGGGGCATTTGTTCCCTGATAAAAATCAGGAAATACCTCAATGAGGTATCACGTGCTCACACGTGACCAAGGATCACATGTTGACACATGATAGATTCCTGTGATCTCTACTTTATAGAATTAAATTCTAATCAAACAAAAATGTAACAAAACAGTTAAGGAAAGACCCTAATGGGGCATCACGTGCTCACACGTGACCAAGGGTCACATGCTGACACGTGATGATTCCTTAACTCTGTTAAAAGGCAGAATTAAATTCTGAGTAAAGGAGGGTCACATGTCAACACGTGACAGGTCCTTTAGCTCTTTAAATGATAGAATTAAATTCTATTTCAATGATCAAACATTGGGATCACGTGCCAACATGTGATAGGCTTTAAAAGCCTTCTGAATTAATAGAATTAAATTCAATTTAAGGGAAATCAAAGACCCTAACTGGGAAAGTATTTTTTTAAATCTTTCCAAACAAAAGAGGATTATGCTCTGTAAAGTGGAGCACCGTTGGATTAAAAATCCAATGGTGATTAAAAATCACCAATTTATGGAAAGATTTTATACAAGGAAAGATTTCCCTAAAATTCACCAAGAATAACAAACAAAATATCTTCTGGATTAAAAATCCAATGGTGAATAAAATTCACTGAGTGATCTAAAAGATCATGTTGGTTACAAAAACAAACAAAATCTTTCAATAAAAGATTCACTAAACAAATTGATTATTTTCCTTCTCCTATAAATAGGAGCCAAGAAGAGAATAGAAGGGATTATTGATTTTTTGGATCTTGGAATTTTCTGAAGAAAAATAGCAGAGAGAAAAGAAAGGAGAATTTAATTCTCAAGAAAAGAAACCCTATGTGACAAAAGGGAAAGGGATCAAAACTCCATAAAACAAAAAGAGAATTTAATTCTCAAACTAAGAGTTTAACTCTTCTGCAAAAGAACTTAGTTCTTCTTCTGGTTGAAGATCTGCAGAAGCAAATCTTCCCACAAGTTGAGAATTTAATTCTCATCGGGGAGATTCTGCCTTGCAGATCCAAAATTTAGAGGGAGAATTGAGTTTAGAGAATTTAATTCTCCCAAAAATAAAACTAGGGTTTAACTCTATATGAGAATTTAATTCTCTCAAATTCACAGGAATTTGATGCCTCCCAAATAAAACTAGGGTTCAACCCTGCATGAGAATTCAATTCTCCCCAAATTCATAGGAATTTAATTCCTCCAAGACACACAAATGTCTAATGGTCCAACAAAGGGCCAACATTTCAAACCTAACCTAATTGGACTTAGCCCAAATTGGCCATAAGTCCTCAATTCAGATTTAACTGAGCCAATGTGCTCATAATCTAATTAATTGATCTTAGTTCCGAATTGGACTACAGATCCCCCAATCAACTTCGGTTCAAGGGTGCATCTCTTCACTCTTTTGATATTTGTCATTGTAATCTTTCAACGTCTTCAAAGAGGTGACGGGTCCCAACAACCACACATTTCACAGACTATGACGTCTTTAAATTGGACTGTGGGGTCTTTAAACTCATGGACTATGATGTCCTTAACCTCGGACTGTGGGGTCCCTTTAAACCCATGGACTATGATGTCCTTAACCTTGGACCGAGATATCCTTAAACTTACAATGGACCGTAATGTTCTTAAACTAACATTGGACCGCAATGTTCTTAAACTAACATTGGACCGCAATGTCCCTAAACTAAACAATAGAGCACAATTACTCTCTTGTTGGATCTAAACGATCCTGTTAAGTTGATCTTAGTCTAAAAATTAGACTAACGTATCCTTAACATATGTTTAAGTTGATCTTAGTCCCAAATGAGACTAACATATTCTTAAACCCAAACCCAAACCCAAATCTAAGAAGATACGGATTTGGACTAATCCACGTCCTATGGGCGACAACATAAATTAGTCTCCGTATACAATCCACGGGCAACCAAAAAACAAAAAAAACACCCACAATACGAAGTGACCATCTGGAGAAGGAGAAAGTAGTTACCGCGATGCGGTAGCGTAATTAACTGCAGGGGCTTGCACCTGCAGGGAAGAGCGTTCCCACAATCAAAAACCCCTCAACGTGGGGGAATCTGACGAAGTCAGCTACATCGGCCGCATCCGTTAAAACCTTCGATACACGTTCCATAAATCAACTTGGCATCTTCGGAGAGGTGGACGGATAGCACCAATTAGCATCTACCCCGAAATTCAGGCAAGACGTTCATCGCGTCTTCCCGTGTTTTCGGCGGTAAACAGTCATCTTGAGGTAAGAGAAAACCCAACTCTTGATAATCATGCTATATATATATATATATATATATATATATATATATATATATAAGTTAATTAATAATGTTAGATAAGTGCATATACGTGTGTGTGTGTCTGTCTGTATTACGTTAAGTGATGATCGAATACTTGTGCATTGAGAAATCAAGATTGGTTGTATTGAATCAAAACCAACTCGGTCCAGTAATCATATGGATATCATATTACAATTTACATCAAGTAATTTTTGTCGATCGACACTTGTGTACACATACTAGGTGTTTGATGCGAAACCTTAAACCAAAACCCATTTAAAAATGGCGGAGTTTATGACTAATGAATCACTTTATGGATAATGAATGTCGTGTAGGGATTTGAGTCAAAAATACTTAGATTATACCCATGAAAAGTCGCCCTCTAAAGGCGACACTAAATCTGGAATGCATCGCACATGTCACGTAGAAAAATATATATTAAATTAAATACATACCGGAATGTAATGTTCTATAGCTCATATCGAAACCGACTCGATAATATAGAACCCTCTATAGTTTACCCTTCAATGATGATAGGCCACTGTAAAGAGAATTTACTGAAAATGCGGCTCTGAACTGCAGTCCTCGGCAGCATTCCACGAGGATACCTGAATTCAAGCACCTGCACATCCCTACATAAAACTGAAAATGCACGGAGTCCCATATAGTCGCGTAGATAATTTAGTTAGCTAACATATGGATCTTGTCTCGTTCAGTTTCATAGTCTTTTGATATTTCGTTTGAATTTTAGTTTGTCGGCGTGTTCTGCAATTTCTGCAGTGATATTTTTTTCACCTTCACACTAAACATGACATATCTTCTAGTACAGAAAGGCTATTATGGTTCCGCTTGATGAGTTAGAAACCTAAAAGATAGAATTAGGTTTTATTCAACTGGGAAACACCTGAATCTAAACACAATCCCTAGTAAACCACGCACGAAGTTAGACTTTCAGTTCTGAAACTGGAATTCCAGCAATTGATCGCTAATTTAAAATAATGGTAAATCCTTAACCTGAATTCCTATTGACATGAGACCAATTTTACCGATTAGATAATCAAGTATATATCTTATGCCTTTTATATTGTTTTGGTCGGTTCTATACGTGTGATTTATGGTGAATTTTTCAAGTCATATGGCGTTGGCTGTCATAATTTAGTGAATATCTGTTCAGTGCATTTCTACCTAAATTTTTGTGTTTGGTTTATACCTTCTGCATAGTGATCGTTTATATCGAGACCTAGAAATTGTTTTGCATTGTCGATATATAAGTGTTAGTGATTGGGTTGTGGTAAGTACGAAAATGAACCAGTGATTGAAAATGATATTGACAAGTGGAAACGTGATTGAAAGTGAAAGCGATACATATTTGCTCACAACCTATCTAATACCTGAATACATACTATAATCTGGGGAATGGGGAAATCAAGGTGGAATTGAACTCACATTTAGCGAGATACAGTGATTTAGAGGATGATCATTCGATATTAGTGATATACACACACACACATTAGGTCATAGGCCTAACGGCACGGCTGCAGGGTTATGTCCCGGCAACAGTGGCCCGTAGTCTCGGTCATGCACGAGACTCTTGTTAAACACAAGCATCTTATCCACCAACTGATTTCATTGACTTAGTGACTGATAAGTAGTGACATACACAATACCTGGTTTACCAACATGATACTTATATCGCACTGTTCATATTCAAATGATATTCATTATTCTCACGTTTCTGTATTCTGTTACCCCTTTCATATTTGAAAAAATTGTACGCGCATTATATATTTATTGCTATATGTGTCGTCCTGACGACCTGAGTGTGCATACTCAGAGGACGAAGTAGACCCAGTCAAGAAGCATGACCTGCCATTCGAAATCGCGGAGGTCTAGAACGCAACATCAGCGCCGTTCCTTTTGCTATAAGCTCATTATTATTTCATTCGTTAGTTATTTCCTTGTGCAAATAAATGTATCCCGAACTCTTTTATTGTAATATAATAAAGTTGTGGACTGTGATTTTCTTTACTCTAGTACTGTTTACTGACTACCATGTAATGCTAGAAGCCGAATTGTGGCTACGGCGGAATTATTCCCTGACCGTAGGAGTATAGCTGGTCTAGTCATCTCTCATATCCCGTATTTTGGAAAGCGGGGCGTGACAAAAGTTCAAGCTTGATTAGTTAGATTACATGTAAAACTATTAAGACTACTACGCACTAGCTGCCTTAATAGTTTTACATGTTAATAATTTTAATGTTATCTAACCAATCAAGGTTGAACTTTGGGTCATAAATATGTATTTTTTTAAAATCCAACCATACTGTAACATCCTACTTCATTTATACCAGTTTTATTTTGAGTATTTCTTTATTTATGGTATTTTCTTGATTTATTGTGTTTTTGGTGCGAATAGTGTATTTGACATCTGTATTTGCATCCGACCCGACTCGCTTGCTGGAAATCAGTCTTGATTCCTGTTTATGATTTATCCCGGCCTATTACGTGAATCCGTGCACTTTCATTTTTTTTTATATACTGCATATTGACATTATAGCTGGCATCTGCATTTTTTTTAATATAACATATAAAATCAAGTAAAATATTTTAAAATTGTCTAGCATGGCCCGCATCATACTCCTGACCCTGTGGTAGTATCCGCGCATCTTATTCTCGTTCCGTTTAGTGAAACGGACTCGTTTGGATAGCTACATGCATCCGTTCTTGGGGGTATGCATTTTCGTTACCCGGATATCCAATTTTGGTTTTGGTCGACACGTATATTTTCCGTATTTTAAAACTGGATTTTTAGATCCGATCCGGACGTGTTTTGAATTATTTTATATTTCGCCTAAAACCCAAATTTCCTTAATATTATATTCTTTACTGTTTAACTGTTTAATATATAAAATTATATACGATTTAAAATTTCTTTACCAAAAAAATATTTTTTTATATTAATCCTAACTAACTCCACATCACTTTCTCTCTCTCTCTCTCCTCTTTTTCTCACCTATCGTGATTCCTGTTCATCGCAAGATCCACTCACCTTCCTTCTCTCTACTAGCATCACCTCCCTTCTCCATTTCGTTTCTTTTCTTTTAAAAACTCCTGCACCCCCGCGACGAGAACACGTGAAACCCTAACCCTAGCTTCGTCTGTCCCCGTCGCCATCGACCTCCCCGTTGCCTCCATCACATCACCCTCTTCCACCTCACTGCATCCTCTTCTTCTCTTTCCAAACCTCGATCCCGAACCTAAAGAAACCCACGCACCCATCACCTATAACCCAACCTCGCCTGTGTCCCCGTCGCCGTCGACCTCAACGTCGGCGCCAACACCACCTTTTCTCTTCTCTTTCCTCTACTTCCCTTCACTCTTCTTCCGAGCCCTGCAAACACCCCGACAACTAACTCAAGAACCTGCACATCCGAAACTCTAACCCTTGCCTCGCCGTGAAACCTCACCGTCGACGAACCCACGACCTCGTCGTCGTCACCCCTCTGTTCTTGTCGTCTCTGGCCCTGTGAACCAACCCCAGAGCACCCACCTTCTTCTTCTTTTTCTTTCTTCTTTCTTTCTTGATTTCTTGTTTTTTTTCCAGTGATCACCCGCCGGAGCCGTGCTCGTCGCTGACGATTCGGGTGATCCAGTGAACATTCTCTACCTGTATAGTTATCCTCTTGCCTTGCCTGGACCCGTCCCGCGTGCCATGTGTGCGTTGCGACGATTTCCCAACGTCGGACGTGCCGTACGCACCCGTCGTGTGTTCCGCTCAGGCAAGTTTATCTTGCTACATGCTATACTATTATATCTGCATCCATATGAATAAAATATTACATGTTGATTGCATTATACATCCATATTAAAGTTTTACTGTTTTCGGATACCCGTATGCATCCATATCATTTAATATACATGTAGCTGCATTTACAGATCATATTAATTCATGCTATTATTGCAGTAACACCCCATGCTTAGTAATGTGCATCCCACTTACTCTTGGAGCTGTAAATGTAACCCTTGATCGATATTTGTGCATCCATATTTTATTGTGTATCCACACCATTAATTCTGTATACCTAGTTGCATGCCATATTACATTAACTCATATTATTATTACATTAGTCCCCCATGCTTGATAATATGCATCCTACATAGTCCTAGCGCTGTAGTTGTAACCCCTGCTAGATAATTGTGCATCTTGTAACTCTTGATAGATAATTGAGCATCCGTGTTTTATTGTGTACCCATACCATTAATTCTTTATATCTAGTTGCATGCCATGTCGTATTAATTCATATTATTGTTATATTAGCACCCCATACTTGATAATATGCATCCTACATAGTCATGATGTAACCCCTGATAAATAATTGTGCATCCATACTTTTATCGTGCATCCGTACTTGCTACAGTTTTATTATGAGCACCCTTTTGATATACTGTGCACCCCCTGACATGACCTATTACACCACTTCTTGACTTGATACATAATCCTGTTCCTAATGCCGACAATCCTGATATGTTGTCCCGATGGACATATCCTGTTGTCTGTATAGACAAACCTGTACCTGCGTGATCCTGTGTTGGCATTAGCTCCAGATTTATCAATATCTGACTTGAACACATAACTTGGGGGTATGGGGAAATCAATGATGAAACCTGACTTGTAACTCGACAGTTCGATACTTATACTGATCAGTTTTACGGGCTAGGCCAGCCCCTAGATGCTGCTGCTGACATCATTCATCTGTACATGTTTCCTGTTTAATGCCTAGCGGCATATCTCGGATTTCAGCCCGAGAATCTGGACCGTGATCTCGGGCACGCATGGGATACTATTAAGTTACATCGACGATTCATTAAATTGATTTCACAGACTTGAGAGTAGTTAACCCAGTAGCTTAGTTCAGATTACTCACCGCACGTCACATGTGCTTATACCTTTCACTGTTCCTTATTCATGTTACTGTTATAAACTCATTACTGTACTACTTATGCCTGCATATCTTGTTACCTCCTGATTATATTTTATTGTTGATATTATGACGCGCTGACGTATGGGTTTTGCATGGCTCAGATCCGCTACCCTTGTCGCAGGCCAATCAGGAGTACTTCAGTCGACAGGCCGAGCAGTGAGGATCCTGTTAGTATTTTAGTTTAGTTTTCTTTCAGCATTTTCATTCCTGATGTGAGCCCGTATTTGGGACGTACCTTCCAGATTGTAATTGTTTATTGGATTTATTTCTTCCGTATATTATTTCTTGACTCGTTTATTCTGGCATATGGACATGTACTAGATAGTTTATTTTATTTCTACTGTTCTTGATATCTTATAGACAGTCGTAATGTGACTGTGGAGGGATATTTCCAAGCCACAGGTAGCATGGTTGGCTCTGTCACGTGTTGATCTTAGCGCACTCTGGGAAGCGGGGCGTGACACATACCAATTTGATTTATGGTGATAAAATAACCTAAAAAAATTCAATCTTTTTTAAGTTCATCCAAGCCTCTGTCACGCCCCGCTTCCCGATGTACGGGTAAGGAGAAGCGACGGGTTACGCGACGTATTTACTCAGAAGTAAACACGCTAAGCTTATCTAAGCAATATAAAGTAAAAATATATACAAGAAGAGATGTAAAAGAACAACAACTTTTATTTATTCAACATTTTTTTACAAATACATCTGTAAAGTAAATACAAGTCTGAAATGCAATGCCTAAACAATGGCATGAACTGAATGAAAAGTAGTACAAGTAAAGTCAATGCTTAGGATCTTCTGTGAACTGCTCCAAGTATTCCTGGCTGGTCTCGAACTCCTCAGAGTCGGGTCCTCCTGACAACATTCTAAAGATGAAGAGAAATAGGAATATCGTCAGCGAACAATCGCTCGGTAAGTCCCAAAAAAAGAAGGAGAAGAATAGACAGAGAATAGAACATGTGAAGTAGATATGTTATATTTGTTATACTAACGTAGTTGTTAATGCTTGGTACAGTATATGCCAGTGTATACGAGAGGATTCCAACTTACACCGTGGACTTTGGTAACCCGTAGTACAAGACTCCGTCGATAATACCACGGAACAATGGTATGGATGTAATTACATCTTTTAGTGACCACCTCGTACCACCTTTAACATGTTCCGTACCAGTCTATCCCTTTATAAACCCGTAATGTTTATTGTATTGATTGTATTGATTGTAGTGATTGTATTGTATTGTCTTGTAGTAAATGGAAGAATTGCCGAAACTATAATATCAGTAAATAGAATGGATATAAATGGATAGTCATGTAATCAGAGTATATCCATGGTTCGGTTCGGTCATGTTCATGTTGATATAGATTGTATTCTGGTATTTATGAATTCATACTGTATTGCAGTTATACTTGAATTGAATTCAAGTCAGATTGATTTCAGATTTGACCATGACTCAAACTGAGTCAGACTTTTAAAAAGAATTGAAGTCCTGATTGTTTTGGAGTTATCGGTAACTACTGCACATGGACGGCGTGATTTGTGTATTTTTCCAAAACAATTACCGTATTGATAATATCGTTGTAAGGTTGTCTACCTTAGATAGGAAAGCACCCATATTCTCCAGCTCTTTGAGGCTCAAGAGAACTGGTCCCGCTTAAACCTATGTTTACTAGGGTCCTTATTGTAAATTAGTATAACTTGATGGTGTTTTATGAAAAAAGTTTTGATATATTTTAAAAATGCATCTCAACTATTTAATTATCGTCTTTAGGGTTTTCATAATTTTAATTTTTATAATAGTGAAATATTATAGTGAATATAACCTAGTTTTCATTGTATATGGTATTTTAGTGTAAACTTGGAATGGTATTGAATTGTAAAGGTAGTTTCATGAAATTTGTGATTCCTTTGATTTAGAAAACATGGAATATATATATTGTATACTTAAACTAGATATTTTGATAGTATTTATATATATCTGATATTTATAAAAATATAGAATTTATTTATTAAATAGAAATCACATTTTTCTTAAAAATTGCATTAAAAATTCGATCGAGATCGAATGCTACTTGCGGAGGTCTGCATCTCGCTCTACTAGGCCCGATGATGTACGATAACCCACACCATCCCGATTGGGATTCCCCAAAATGGGTTGTAGAGGCGTATTTGCAAGAAATTAAGTAATACACTTTTAAAGAAAACGGTTTTTGAATGTATAAAACATTTAATCATAAACTAGTAATTTCCCATAAACTAATGTCCCCAAAAGTTATCATGATATGTCAAAAATGTGTGTTGTGATGAGATAGGTCATTACCCCGTAAGTTTTCTAAAGGTAATACAAGGGAATATGTTGAATTGTGTCGAAAGTAAAGTATATGGTATTTAACCGTAAAAAATGCGATAAAAGTTGCATAATAGATTCTTTGGAGATGAAACTTGTTCTAATGTGTTTGTTAATAATTACTAAACAATCTATTAAAAAATTTTAGGTTTATTATTAAGAAAAAATTAGATTTTTAAAGAAAAGAGAATCGGAAGCCGGAATAACTCCGCTTTCGATGAGTTTTGAAAAGAAGAAGTTTTAAAATAGCAAAAGAGGAGGGAAGAGGGAACTTACTGATTGTAAAACAAGAGGAGAGAGAAAAATTTATTGGAATAGTCGGGGAGTCGTTTCGTCGCCAGAATCTTTCCGAAACGTCGCCGGAACTTCGACTTTTGCTAACTCCACTTGCACAACTTGGGACTTGGAGATTTTAGAGAGTTTTTGTAATGGAATTCTGAATGAGAATGGGTGAAAAGTAGTGTGGTATTTATAGGAAAAATTAGGGTTTAGGGTAATGAATTTGAGAATTAAAATGTGTATTAAAATGTGGATTAATACCCATTTTTAATTTTATGGAAATGTGCTGAGAAATCAAACAGCAAAGGGATAGTGGGGTAGGCGAAAGGGTGGTAGGGTAAAATTTTGGGAGCTTTTGCAATGGGAGGGCTCGACGGCGCCGGTCCCATTGCCAATCTCGCGGCCATTTTGGCTTGGTCGGGTCTTGGATTCTTGCCACGTATCCTAGTCGTCTTATATAGCTTAGTGCACATGTTTGATTTTGTTGTGATTTTTCATTTTACGTGTAGTGCACGTGCAAACTGTTGGGCTTTTAAAAGTTTAAAAAAAATACAATAAAAATAATATGTGACTGGGGGGATTTAAACACAAGGGTTATGTCACAGCAGTGTAAGGCTTTACCAATGAGTTATAAGTTGTTTCTTACTGTTCAAAAGCAAATTAAATTTATAACTTGTGTTCAGGCTTAGATACTCATTTCTGTATTTTTGAAAAAATTCTGTACATAGAGTTTAGGATTGTTACAGTCTCGATTATAAACTTTTAAGATTATTTTTTCTTTGTGTATTGATTTTGTGAGTTTATGATTAAGAAACAGATAGCCTTCGAATCAGGTAATTTTTGGTACGTAGTCTATTTATGTATTGTAAAATATATCCGTAATGTTGAAATTGAATTTTTGTACTCGGATCTTGAGAATTTAACCGTTATAATTATTAATTTCAAATGATTATATCAAAAATTTACGAACAATAATGAAATTACAACCGTACAGATGCGATCTATGATATTAACATATTAAGTGTTTAAGTTAATATGTATTATTGCTTTTTATGCATTGTAAAACATATTCGTAAGGCTTAATTATTGTAACGTTTCAAGTGGACTAAAAAGTTCCTAAGTGAAACTATAAATATTGCAAGTGGAACTATTAATTTACCAAGTGGAACTATTGATTTACCAATTTAGAATGAATTTTCACTGGGAATTTCTTCAGGTGGTACTATTTGTTTTTCTAAGTGGGAGTTTTTATTTTCTAAGTGGGAATTTCTGTTGAATAAATGAGACTTTCTAAATTGGACATTTTGATATGGACTAAATCCAAAATATATCAATTTGGTGCTCATTTGAAAAAGAATTTCAATATGAATCTAATGAACCAAATTTGAGTTAATTCTAACACTGTATGTTAAAGTTATGAAAATTTTTAAGTTAGAAATTTGTTTTCTCACAAATTGGACCAATCGAGACGCGACACATGTCTATTTCAATAAGGACAATGTACAAGACAAAAGAAATATTTAATGCTCTCTTCTTTTTCTGACACGAATATACATGTTCATTCTTAAAAATTTAAAGTTCCACTTGAAAATATAAAAATACCACTTGTAAGGAAAAATGTTGCACTTGTTGGATAACAAGTTTCACTTAATTTAATATATGAAAGAAAGAATAATAGTTTCAATTAGTTTAATATAAAATTGTAAGAATGAGCATGCATACACATGACATAGGAAGAAGAGTGCATTAAATGCCTCCGGTGTCTTGTTCATTGTTGTTGTTGAAAGAGACATGTGTCATTCAAATTTAAAAAATAAAACCCAATCATCCTTAAACCTGCTATAACAGGTCACAATCAGTTTCGCAATTTAAAAAAAACGTTTTTGGTGCACCGAATCATAACCCTCAGACAAGGAAAGAAGTTTAAAAAAATCGACAAATTTGTTAGCAACTCTTAACTTTGAGACTGACCATCAAAACAATAACAAATCTACTTTCAACTTTTGATCCGGAATATACATATTATAAACTCATATTCTTGATTCTATAATTCAGATCATCTGTAAATTTAACCAGCATAAATCTTCATTTCTGTTCGTATTTAATACCTAACAATGTGGTGATCGACTAGTTATAACCACCTATCAAAACATTTATGAGTTTGTCATCGCTCATTATTATTTTTATTTAATAAAAATCTTTAGCAAGCACAAGATCGACCTTATTTTTAATCTATTTATAAAACTAAAGGGAGAAACACTCAAACAACCATAAAAACAATGATCTTGTATGATGGACCCTTTGGCTTAAGTTTCAAACCCATCTCTAGCGTCAATTATGTTGCACTTAGAACTAATTTAAAATCGGCTCGAAGCAACTATAGCATCCATCAAAACTTCAAATCATAAGTCCATTAACTGTGTAATGCATTGTTATGCCACTCTATGATCGTACCATATCAGAAGAAAAAAAAATCAAAGGGCAAACAATGTAAGCAGCATTAAACAGTAAATTAAATCCAGTTTACCCAAAAAGTTGGGAAATGATTCAGATTGAAAATTTGGTCCGTTGTCATAATCATGTTATCTATTAGCATCTTCCAAACTTTTCTAGCAGACTAAAGTCTAGTGATTTCTCTTGAATAAAAGGCGGTGTGGGGGGACTACTCCTTCATTGGTCGCTATCATACACAATTCATATAGGCAATAATACACACTCGCCTAACATTCTTGTATCCAAACACATAGATACACACAGCATGAATGGTTTTCGTCTCATTTCTCGCCTAACAAAGATGAAAATGGGGCTGCGCTGCCAAGAGCGCAAACTGTACGGCAGGTCCTGCTCAACTTGAACCACCCGAGGCCAAGCCCCTTGTTAACAATAAGAAGCAGCAGCAGCAACTGATCCAAAACTACAGTGTGAAGATTACCTTGTTTATATTTTTTATTTCATTTCTGTATATGCAGTTGGCACATCATATTATAATAAGATCGAGCATGCATATTAAGGCACAGCCCAACACTCCAGCATGGGCAGAGTTCACACTACAAATGTATCATAGACACAACTATGAGTTCTATTTGTGGCTGGGAGCAGGAACAAGCTGCTTCCAAACGGATTCCCTCAATCGTTCTTCATACAAGGACAAGCCTCTGTCTGTCTACTTTGTGTTTTTCATCGATATTTGACAATAACTCAAATCATGTCTACAGTCGACCGGATATGCTTGGCAATAACTTAAAAAGGACAGTGTTATCATGTCCGCAGCAAAATGAAGATATTCTGCAGCAAAACGTTAAAAGGATAGTGATTCAATTATATGGCCGATAACAGATATTGGACAATAACTGACAGGGAAAACCCAACTAAACCATTTCCCAACTTAACCTACACCAATGCGTTATTCAATAGCTTCATATATCAATTCAATTTTGATACATAAAAGCAGAGGACCATGACCGATAAATAGACGACCTTCGACTACATTCATCAACATTAGCTATCTAGCACCTAACTGATCGTAAATTGAAGCTTTTAATATCAAGAAGAAACAGTCAGGTCATGTTGTGCCTCGTCTTCACGGGATTCGCAGGATGAAACTGACCATACATAAAAGACTCATGCATGGGTCCCGTTCAGAAGACAATATATTTTGATCAATTTAGTCTATATCACTCTATATTCACAAGCATTACTAACAAGAGGATTTCTCATAACAAGCAAATGTGGCATAAAACTACCACAATTATATACAACAGGGACATGAAGCAATTCCGACTACCAACATACCTACTAAGTCGATAATAATCAATAATAATCCTTATCGTCACTATCACCACCCAACCACAAATACACATGGCAGTTTTAAACTCGTGAACCTAATAAAATATTATATTAGACTAGATAACAATGCATATGAATTTAATGAAGATGGTTCAGAAGGAACTAAAATACTGCCAAGTATGCCTTTGCCTTTCCAACTCACATGTTCAACATCATCATCAAACACAGTTTTTGTAAGGGAAAACTTCACGCATCAATAAATAATACAATTAGCAAAAAATTGTAGCTTGAAAACTAGCAAACAATAACGTGATGAGTCATAACTCAAACAAGCAAAACTTGCTTGATTGAATAATGAGAGCGAAAATTGCTTCTTGAAAGCGACACTTCCACATTAGCTTGAAGAAGCAGCTGCAGCAACCTTCTGCCTTGGAGTAGCCTGGGTTCCTGTATTGCAATAAAAAGAAGGCAAATTGATGTGAACTTGAAAACAGAGAGCGAAGGCGTTTTGATGGGACGCGTTGCATTTCGTTATTTTCACAACAATTATGATTTTTATCCCTGTTAAATTTTTAATAGCATATTGTTGCTTTCAAGGACAAAATGAATAATTATTGCAAGCAATATAACTTTGTTAGCTGTCATAATTTCAAAATTATACAATTGACAAAAGAAGCGGAATTCTTTTGGAGCCTTGGGCTAAAAACAGAAGTTAGTGGATTCCCCCCCCCCCCCCTTTCTTCAATTACATGGGCATCGAACACCACGTAGGATTCAAAGACATGAATTTAACAACTTAAAATGTCTGATGCCAGATCTCATAAGTTCATATTATAGTAGTGGAGATATTCCCAAGTTCTTATATAGGAAGTATTTCATGGGTTAGCTAAAGCTCCAATCGAATTTACGATGGCAAAAGAAAGAAATGCGTCCTTTAAACTGTTTTCCTAGTTAAAGTCAATAAATAAAAAACAGCGTCAAACTGATCGTGCTGATATATCGAAGGTATATGCATCAACAAATACTAAACAAGAGAATATACATCGACAGAATGGTTCTGTTATGTGAGCAAATCGTGTGAGCCTTGAGACCATGAATTAATTCTTACCCTTCACAACTAAAAGAAAAAAGATACTTTATGAACATTGAATACCTTCTCTGAAATTGCTCTTGAACCTTCGAGGCAGATGACGAAGATACCTCATCCTTCCTGTGCCAGTTGTCTTCCTCCTGATGGCTTTCACACTCCAATTATCTGTACCACAACACAATAAGAGAGGTGAGAAATTGGGCTACATGATCAAAACCCTGTATTAAAGTAGCTACAAGAACTGAATATCAATGAAATGAGTAAATTGAGATTCCAATATTCCATGACGTGGGAAAATCCGATAGATTCATAGGCATGAGTTTCACATAAACAAACAAGAAGAAGCCTATATCCCAAAATTTTGGGTCAGCTATATGAATTTGTTTCTTCCATGATGCTTTGTTAAGATCCGTCTCCTCGATTAAATGAACAATTAACATATTATTCTTAATTGCCTCTATCCATGTCCGTCTAAGTCTATCCCTGTGCCTCATTGCATCATTAACTACAATTCAATCACTTCTTCTAACAGTGGCATTTATTGGTCTCCGTAGCACATGTCCGAACCATCTCAATCGGTTCTCATCTTATCCTCCATTGGACATGAGTTTCACATCAAAACGAATATACAACTTACAGAATACAGGCTGATTCCAAGAGTCTCACACAGATGCTTTCAGATTTTGAGAGCGTTGGAAAATTAAAAGAATAAACATACTTGCGGTATATAATTTTGTTTTTAATTAAAAAAAATCTGTGCATGGTAGCAAATCTACAAAGCTCACATGAGAAACTGACAGAATAAAAAAAAACATGAGGTCACTCATCCAAGGTATACTGCATTTTTAATGTCACTTGAATAGAAACTAGTGATCTACTACAGTTGCATTGAAGCAATATTACAATTGTACTAGCTGACTAACTCTCAAAAGGCGGGAGACTTGATAGGGCCTGAGCATCTTGACATGAAGGCCACAAGGCCAAGAAATGCATATCCTAACGTTTAGGAAGGGGGAGGGATCCAGGATGTGTCCAGTCTTGTAATGCAAAACAAAAAACAGAGAATAGAAAGGGGGGAAAACACGTATATTTCCAGTCAATAATCAAGATTCTCCAGAGTTGAAGCATCAGGATTTCAAATGGTTCCAAAAGCATTACAGAAATATTTGGAAGTCTAAAACTCTGACAAGAATAGATGAGGTTTTGTATGGCATACTATCCGAGAATAAAACTCTGATAAGCATCAGGGTTCCAAATGGTTCCAAAGCATTATAGAAATATTTGTGTGTAAATGTAGTGTTTGAAAATATTTATATATAATGAGAATAATATTCTTCAAAAGGAGTAAGGACATTCAAATCCTCGTGTATGACAAAAACTTGTGTTAAGGTGGCATTCTTGTAATATTTCTAAACACGGTATTCCTTCTTTTGTTAAGAAGGAAATATCGTCTTAACTATCACTTACCCAAGTCTCCAGTAACATGAACATAATAAAAACAATGATAAATAGCTCTTGTACCATGATTTGATCATTAATCTGGTAGTCGGCAAGATAAAACTATAAGAGGTTGAGATCAAAACTTCAAGCTTCCACATACATAAAACATAATCAAAAAAGCTATAAGTTACCCGTTTTGAATCCACAGATGCAAAACCTGAAGACCACTTTTTCCTTGATTCTATGATCTTATCACAAGCTAACTGATGCATTCAGGCTGATGCCACAGTTCTTCATGAGATTCATCAACTAACTAGACCATTTTTAATAGCATGCTATTCTTCACAAAATTGACCCAAAAACATCAGTCTAAGCATGAATTTGAATCTAGCATTTGAATCTACAGGTATAGGTGATAATGAAGCTATATCTTCTGGAACTCTACAGCATTTTAGCATATTAGAACCAACCCCTTATAATGTTTTTCTATAAAGATTGTAAGGAGGTATAAGATAGTGCACATCTCAGCAAAAAATACAAACTTTAAATTTCCTCTTAAACAATAACTTGTTAAAAAAATTTACAATCAGAAGAACATGAAAGGCAAGTGCCCAAATGACAAGTTAGAATATACATTGTATCAAAACCATAGTACTTGGGGAGAAAAGATGTATGAGAGGAGGGGGATGCGTAAGGTACTTATATGAGCTAAAAATATAAGATCTTATTTGTCTCAAATTGATTATATGTTGAAAAGCATTAAGCAAACATGTTTTGCTGCACCACCCAAAAAAGGAGAAATGGAAGTACCTACACATGGTCGTGGTTTATTTAATGAAACATAGGGAGAGCCTTGTGCTCTAAAAAAGGTGGTAGCCTGGGCATTCATGACCCTTTGACCACTCCCAGTGAAAATATAGAGAGAGAAATTGTTGCCCACAATGGAACAGGTATAACGAATTAGTTTGAAGTCATAAACAAAGTATGTCATGTGGCCTGATAGATTGTCGGCGATGAACAAATTCCAATGCAGATTTACCACATACGTGGAACATGGTATGTGGAACATGATGGTACATGGAATAAAAACAGGAATTTGGTACACTGCTAGGTATGGAACTGGCTAGGGAATGCTTCTTCGAAACATTGAGGTGGAATGAGATATGATATGCAATGGAACGTAGAGCTATTTCAAAGGCTAATATATTATTACTAACTACTTCCAAATACTTAAGCTAGTTTTCATGTTATGCAATGAGAAATACAATAATTGATCGGATAGTAGCTATAAAAAAAGGTAAAAGGGCTGTCTTTTAAGTTAATATGCACTAGACTTATATCCATGTTGTAATTATTCTTTGAAACACCAAATTCACTGATTTGAAAGGCAACATTTCCTTATTTCGGTTCGAAAGTCCCATAAATCACCCGTGTTTGAGAGTTTTCTGGGCACTCAGGTCTAAATCCAATGCACCAAAAACAGAAGAAAAGCGTGGAGCTACAATTAGTGCAACAAATCATGTGCCTGATCAATACTAGAAGAAAGGGAGCCCCTTCATAAACAGTGCTTTAAAAATATAATTTATGTGACAAATGGTGTTTTAAAAAGCGGTCGCTTAAGCACTTAAGCGGCCGAGCGGGTTTCGCCGCTCCGCTTTATCCTGCTTAAGCCGATGATATTGCATAACCTGTTTTATTGATGTATACATCTCATAAGTGTTATAAAGAGTATATAAGTATTGTTATTGGGGTAAGAATACACAAATACCAATTAATACAACATTCCATCCTTTCTTTTTCCATATTTCTATTCTTTGTGCTCAACTCGATAAATCCCACGGTTGTCGAAACGGTTTTGAGACACTTCAAGATTTGGATTTCAAAACTCCAAAATTTTAGGTTTATCAATTTTAAGAAGTCGAGATCTAAATCAATTTCGAGCAATTCTTAAATTTTCTATTTCTATTTCGATTTCGAGTAGTTTTTAAATTTCGATCTTGAAATTCCAATTCGAGTTTGTCTCCATCTGGTTTCGAGCTACAATCTTTTAGATATTTTAAAAAAAAAAATTGGTACGTATTTTTACTAATTTGAGCTATGATGTTTGATGTTGGGCATCGAAAAGTTTATAAGCACTATATAAACTAATAAATTCTAAGAAAATTTCAATTTTGCATTGAATTATTTGAGCATATTTTAGAAAATAATATATTGTCTAAACAAATTTGTTAAATTTAAGCATTTGCCGGTACAAAAGCAACATAAAAATAGTTAGAACGTAATGAAAATCATCATTTATTGACAAGAAAAAGAATATTAATGAAACACACTGTTCTGATTTCTGAGCGGCCATTTAAGCGCTTAAGCTTTTTGGCTTCTTGACCGCTTCGCTTTTCTCTCCCGCTTTTAAAACACTGGTGACAAATTATGTGGTCGGCTCCTTCATCATTGAGATACAATGCAAATTCAAATCTACGACACAAGTAAAGACATAGCCACATATGTCACTCATACTTAGCCTATCAGGAGAGAGATTGTAGGAGAATAAGCTGATGAGAACCACCCCTTAATGATAGTAAGTAATGCATGTCAATATAAGCTCGGCAACATTTTCCAGTCTAGTACATGATAGATGAGAGTAGAAAAAATAACAAATTATTTGCACAGACCGGTCTCTAAAGTGCTTAATTGATATAACAAACTATATGCATCATTTTGGATGAGGAAAAGGTATGAGATGCACAAAGCTAAGTGTTGGGTCAAAAATGTTGGCAATTAAGACACACCATAACTAACAATTGAGAGTAACTGAAATGAGAGTGTTGAGATTGATAAATGACAATATTCTGCATATTAAAATGGTGAATGTGTAAGAAGTTAAAGATAGCTCTCTTAGAGAATAAAGTAAAGTAAGGGAGAAACAAATATGATAATTTTAACATTACAAAAAACCCCAAGTGTCTAATAGCAAGAATGGCGTATCTTTCTCGATGAATAAATGAAGCTAAAAAAATGTGCCGCATATTAATATAATAAAAAAGATGGCTATCTTGAATGTCAAGAAATGAATTATAAATCTACACCCAAAATCTTAGGATGAAGAATTTGTGTGGTTGCCTATAGAAATAAATGTACCGGGAGCAACTTTTTTAAGCACAAGGACAACAGGTAATAAATACAAGCCGCAAGTATGCAGCATGTGGATATATATGAAGTGTGCTAGGAACACATTGACACGAATGACCAACTATCATCAAGTGATGGTTCTAAACCTAGAGTTTTATGTCATTTCGTTACGTGATTCCGTAACATTGAATCAAACATGGTCAAAATGTCTCAAGGTTCCATAGTGGTGATAACAACAACAACAAGCTTTTATTCCAAATTTTGGGGTCGGCTATATGAATTCTTTTCTTCCATTATGCTTTGTTAAGGTCAATCTCAACATATTGTTGTCATGTTTGTTTAGGCTGACTCCTTGCCCTTATTGCGACATTAACTACGACCTTGTCACTTATTCCAACTAGGGCATTGGTTGGTTACTTAATTGACTCAATAGGTTATGTCTCATATTATCCTCTATGGAAGCTCTCTAACTTATCACGAATACACTAATTTCTTATCCTATCTTTTAGTGTATAACCACTTATCCATCTTAACATTCTCATTTCAGCCAGTTTCTTAATTGCCTAACATTTCAATCCATATATAAACCCAAATGTCTCTCATACAAATATGAGAATGTTTTAGTGAATGCACAAGACCTGATTTAAAATCGACCCAAATTTCTTTGCATAGGCACCAAATTTGAATTTGTATTTGGGAATCATATCATGGTTTAATTACCATTTCGATACAGAACTACCCAATTCATCAAGTAATCAACATACTTGTACTTCAACAAACAATACAATCAAGGAGGCAATCGGGTTCGGGTAAGCTTACACTTGCGGATTCGGGCGGCAGGGAAGCCGCATGATCCGCATCGGCTCTTCTGAAGGTGAAAGCTCCGACGGCCGCAGCGGACGCAGAGAGTGTGCGTCTTGTTCCTCCTCTTTCCAAAGCTCCCCGTTCCTTTGCCCTATCACAAACAAAAATTGGAGCTTATAGATCTAAGAATTAAGATCTGGGGTTAGGATCTCGAGAGATTAGGGTTTATTTTTTACTTGGCGTTTACCATTTTCAATCAGTGTTCTTCTTGGGTCGCCCCTTCGAAACTGGCGGCAGCGACGATGGAAAGTGAACGCGCCCCCAAAACCCTAGCAGGATCCTGAAGAAGATGCTTTATAGTCTCGTAAGTTACCCTTGGTGTTTTCTGAAATTACGAGAATGCCAAGAATTGTTAATGGGCTGGGCCTTGGTAGTAATTGTGAAATATAGCTGCATCTATTACAATTTGGGTAACTTGTTAAAAAGCCTTCAAACTTGTGAAAAAACCCTGGGCTTTTTGCTCTGGTTGAAAATCCCTTGGCCAGATTAAAACCTCATGTATACATTGTAATATCTAAATAGTTGTCTGTAATATCTAAGCAATTGCAGTTGCATGTAATATCTAAGCAGATGTATGTAATGTCCAAGCAGTTGAGGGAATTTAAGGCCTAAATGAAATACAGTTCGGGGGTTTTATCATAAGGATTGTGAACGGTAGGCGGTTCCTGATAATTTCGAAAATTTCAGGATTTTTTAGACAACTCCTGAACGGGCCGGGGGCTTTTTGACAATTTACCCTTACACTATTAAGAGGCCCAGTTAGCAAGAACAAAGCATATTAAAATGAAAGAACATTTTCAGAACATACAAGGTTTTTATTTGTAAAACTCAAATAGTATTCCGGGCAGCCTAGGAAAAAATAACATAATTAATAATGGCTTTGAGGTTGGCCGCAAATAAGCACCGGGCTCCTAACTGCATTGTTTGCTCCATTTCGTGTGTTGGTCATTAGCAAGCATAAGATCATTTAACTCGACAAAACGACAAAAACAGGAGGCAAACAAATAATTGGAGATTTGAGAATGGTAATAAATCAAATGTGTAGTTGGTTACCACCTACTGCCGGGAGTGACGATTTGTGATGGAGTTTCGGATCTCCTTCGGATGCTGTCCTCCGTCGATCCTGCGATCGTGAGCCTGGACGGCAGTAATTTGGCTTTGAAGTTTTTGGAGTTGTTGGGTGTGGATCTCAATGGGTTGGTGTTGGACGCCGAGCTACCTACAGAGAAGTCCCGCGGTGGGCAACCACCATAGGACCCTCTAATGATCAAGTTAGACCCAAGAAATAGGAGCAAAATAGCGGCGCATTGAGATAATTCGAGTTACCTAAGTCGTCTGCGAGAAGAGTTTATATAAGGGGCGCGTGGAGTGAGCGGGCGCGAGATCATCGCCGTCAGTTACATCTCGACGTTATTCTCGTCTTGAATGGCGGGATGCGCTAGCGCGGGACGCGGATCGTGGAAGGCAGATATCTCGCCTTGGCGATATACACGGAGCCATTGCGGGACGCGTGGGATCTGCGCTCTTGATTGATCGGGGGAAGCCGAGGAAGCTCGGCGTGTCGGGAGCTCGGAGACGAGCCGGGAGGCAGAGGAAGCTCGGCATGTTTGGAGCTCGGAGACGAGCCAGGTGGCCGAGGAAGCTCGACATGTCATACAGCTCGGAGACGAGCAAGGTGGCCGAGGAAGCTTGGCATGTCAGAGGGCTCGGAGACCGAGGAAGCTCGGAGACGAGCTGTTGGTATCTTCCTAGATGAAGGTGGAATGTATACAGGGAGGTCTCCTGAAAGGTCGGATACGTTCCTCAAGAAGAGGATCCTGAGGAATCCCCCTAATGAAACTCATTTATTCTACCTCCGTAGCCTTCGGGACACATCATCTGCCACGTATCGTAATTTGAGGAGATACCACTTGTGAGCATCATCATTAGCCCCCCACTCTCGTTCCAACCTATTCATGGGTCGGGTCGAGAGTGGCCTGCTCGGTTTTTCTTTTGCCCATTTTGACGCCAAAACTCATAATGTGGATCGTTCGGAAACGTCAAGGCGTTTGCGGTTGTACTGTTTCAATTTTTAGGCCCACATGTCGTCTCGTCGTGCACCTGAATCTTCACGCGTATCCCTGATGGCTTCAGCGGATCAATGAAATGATCGTGCTTTAAAGAGGGGGCGCCGTTTCAGTCGATCGCCAGTTGGGATACGGGCTACATGTCGGTCGTCGGTTGGCGGAAGTGACAGGCTGTCTCTGACTCCTGCAGTCGAAAAGACGTCCCCAATGGCAAATCGCCACGTAGAGCCCTGCCGGTCGCTGGGCGCGGCGTTTCGTTTTGGCGGGAATCAATCGAGGCCGTAGGATGTTTTCCCTGGGGGTGGGCCGAGCAGGAAGCTACTCGGTCGCCTCGTGATGGGGGCTTTAGATCTACAGCGTTGTTGGGCAGGAATCTACCCGCTGCAGATGGGCCAGCAGGAATTTGCTCGGCGGCCTCACGATGAGGGCTTTGGATCCACAGCGTTTGTTGGGCAATAAGCTACCCGCCTATGGATGAACTGAGCAGTAAGCTACCCGGTCGCCTCGTGGTGAGGGCTTTTGATCCTTAGCGTTAGTTGGGTAGGAAGCTACCCGCTAAGGATAGGCCGAGCAGGAAACTACTCGGTCGCCTCGTGATGAGGGCTTTTGATCCATCAGCGTTTGTTGGGCAGGAAGTTACCCGCTGCAGATGGGCCAGCAGGAAATTGCTCGGCGGTCTCGTGATGAGGGCTTTTGATCCTTAGCGTAGTTGAGTAGGAACCTACCCGCTAGGGATGGGCCGAGCAGGAAGCTACTTGGTCACCTCGTGATGAGGGCTTTCGATCCCCAGCGTTTGTTGGGCAAGAAGCTACCCGCTTGTGGATGGGTCAGCAGGAAATTGTTCGGCGGCCTCGTGATGAGGGCTTTTAATCCTTAGCGTAGACGGGTAGGAAGCTGCCCGCTAGGGATGGACCGAGCAGGAAGCTACTCGGTTGCCTCGTGACGAGCGCTTTCGATCCACAGCGTTTGTTGGGTAGGAAGTAACCCGCTGCAAATGGGCCAGCAGGAAATTGCTCGACGGCCTCGTGATGAGGGCTTTTGATCCTTAGCGTAGTTGGGTAGGAAGCTAGCCGCTTGTGGATGAACCGAGCAGGAAGCTACTCGGCCGTATCGAAATGAGGGCTTTTGATCCACAGCTGTAACGACCCCATTTTAATGCACAGAAAATTTGTTTAAAAGTTAATGTACAAATGGAGAATTTGCAATCCTGTGTATACTATAAGTATTTAAATTTACTTTTAAACAGCAAGAAAGCACTTGTAGCTCATTGGTAAAGTCTTGCACTGCCGTGACATAGCCCCTGTGTTCAAATCCCCTCAGCCACATATATTTTTTTTGCTGATTTTTCTTTTAAAGTTTTAGAAGCTCAAAAGTTATACGTGCAAAACACGTAAAAATGAAAGGTCTCAAAAATCAAATATGTGCACTGAGATATACGAGACGATCCCAACACGTGGCACAAATCCCACACCCCAACTCAACCAAACGACCGGCGAAGATCGCCCTAAGACCGGCGCCACCGGGTGAAACCGTGGGTAATACCTCCAATTTTTGCCCTAGCACCCCTTGGCCTTCCCCCACTACTCCTGTTCTGTTTGATTTTTCTGCACATTAACAGAGAGTGTTTAATCCAAGATTTAATACATTTTTAATTCTCTATTCACACCCTAAACCTTAATTCTATCCTATAAATACCATCCTACATTTTGGCCCTCCTCATTCTGAAATCCATTACCTTCTCTATAAAATTTCTAAGTCCAAAAGTTGTACAAGTGGAGTTAGCCAAGGTCAAAGTTCCGGCGACGATTCGGGACAAATCCAGCGACGACGCGACCTCACAACGCCTTTGAAAGTCCCTCTACCCCCCCTCTTTCTTCACAAAATCAGTAAGTCCCTCTCCCCTCCTCTCATTCTAATCTAAAACACTCTCATTTCAAAACTCATCGAAAACGGAGTTATTCCGACTTCCGATTCTCTTTTTCTTAAAAGCCCAAATTTTTTTAATAACAAACCTACCAATTCTTTATATATTTTTTTAACAATCATAGCCAAATACTTTAGAATAAGTTTCATATCAAAATAACATGTTATGCAACTTTTATCACATTTTTACGAACAAATACCACAAACTTTACATTCTACATATTTCATCATATTCCTTTGTATTACCTTTAGAAAACTCACGAGGTAATGATCTACCGTATCACAACACTCATTCTTGACATAGCACGATGGCTTTTAGAACTTTATTTTGTGGGATAATTACAAGTTTACAATAAAATAACCTAAACTATTACAAAACCGTATTCTTTAAATTTTCATATTTAAATTCCATACGATTAAATCCTTACAACCCATTTTGGGGAATCCGAATTGGTTGGTACGGGTTATCGCACATCCATCGGACTAGTAGGGGGAGATGCAGACCTCCTTACGGAGCATACGATTTCGATAGAATTTGTATTACAATTTTAAGAAAAACGTGATTTTTATTTAATAAATAAATTCTATTATATATATATATATATATTATCAAAATATCTACTTTACATATATTATATATATTCCATGTTTTTTAAATCAGAAAAGTCACAAAAGATCATGAGAATACCATCACATTCAATACAAGTCAAATTATAAGAAAATACCATATACTATTCAATTTAGGTTTATATCCACTAGAATATTTCATTTTATAAAAATTACAACTATAAAAGCCTTAAAGACGATAAATAAATACTTGATCTTTATTTTGAAAATATATCAAAACTATTTTTCATAAAACCCTCTCAAGTTATATTAATTTACAATAAGAACCCTAGTAAATATAGGTTTAAGCGGGACCAGTTCTCTTGAGCCTCAGGGAGCCGGAGAATATGGATGCTTGCCTATCTAAGGTAGACAACCTAAAACGGTGTTATCAATACGGTAATTGTCTTGGAAAAAGACAAAAATCCTGCCGTCCATGTGCAGCAGTTACCGATAACTCCAAAACTAATTCAGAACTTCAATTCTGTTTAAGTGTCTGACTCAGACAGAGTCTCAGTCTAATATGAAATCGATCGATCTATCCTTGAATATGATCCAAGTATAACTCCAATTCAACATGAATCCATTTATACCAGAATTCAATCTATATCAACATGAACATGATTTGACCGAACCATGGATATACATCTGACTGGTCTACATCACTATCCGTCTATATCCTTTCCATTTACATGAACTACTGATATCATGGTTTCGACAACTCGTACATCTATTAAACAAAACAATATACATCAATACATAATACATTACGGGGTTTTAAAGGGGTAGACTGGTACGGAATGTGTTAGAAGTGGCACGAGACGGTCACTTTAACACACCTAACCTGAATATCCATTGTTGTTGTTCCGTGGCTTAACGGTTCCTTATGCTCCGTATACCTTAGTCCACGAAATAGTTGGACTCCTCTCGTATACACTGGCATATTCTGTACCAAGCTACAAACAACTGCGTTAATATAACAAACTCACAATACACCAGTTATATTCTCATATCTGTCTATTCTATTCCTACTTTTCTTTGGGACTTACCGAGCGATTGTTCGCTGACGACATTCTTTATCTCTTCTTTCTTTGGAATGTTGTCAGGTGGATCCGACTCACTAAAGATAGAGCCCGGTTCAGAGTACATGGATCAGTTCAGCGAGAACCCCGAGCTTGACTCTTGTATATACTTTACTTTCATGTTCATTGATTGATGTGATGTTTTTGTAGTTGTGTCGTAACCGCAATCAATAACGGTGTCGCGTGTAGCTAGACCGAGATGAGTACGGGTCGTCCTCAGGGAAACGTTGAATCTTTTAATTTTATTTTAGGTATGTTGATTAGGAAAAGAGGAAGAATAAAGAATGGTGAAGAATGGTTGTAGATTCTAGATCCACGTCAAATACGGATGCAGCATATAGATCTAGATTAGCTACGGATGTAGGTTTTATATTAGAAGGGGGCTTGTAGGGTTCGTTAAGATTTAGTAGTCATGAATAATTAATTAAAGATTACTCCTCTTATCCTTTAATAGATTTCAAACTAGATCGACAATGATGCATATAGATTAGGGTTTCTGGAGGGAAAGAGGTTCTCACTCTTAACCCCTACCTTGACATGGATCTCCGTTCATGCCCAGCCTTTACTAAAACAATCGTTAATCTAATCTTTAATCACGGTCGTGGCTCCCAATGAATTGGTAGCGCGTCCGATTAGGATGTTAATGATTCTTTTGGTAAAGTTTATAAATTTTATAGGATATAAAAGGAGTTAAACGATCTTCATCATCTATTAATTTACCCTAATGCTACGAACCCTAACAAGCGGAGAATTACTCGCGCATGTTGTGAAAAGAAAAGATAGAAATTATGAAGAAAATAAAATGCAATAGAATAAAACTACCTTTATTAATCAACAAGATCAAGTACACTTTGTTCCTTTAGAAAATGATTACAAAATCCTAGTTTGCTTCTCGATCTCTTCTTAAGAGGTAGATGAACTGTTGATGATCAACCAGGATTCTTGAGCCGTCTTGGACTTCATGATCGTGTCGGTTTGATAATTTTTCCAAGAGGCTCTCGGTCCTTATTTATAGTCACAGAGCCAGAACCCTAGTTTCCTAATATGGTAACTAGTTGTTAGGATCCCAACCTGAAAATCCAAAATCCCAACTCCTCAATATTGCGGCGGAACCGCGGCCATTGGGTGGGTTTGGTCGCGGATTAGCGGTGGGGTAGAGGGATCTTGGGTTCATTTCTCTGGTGGGCTCTTCTGGTGACACCTGTAGACTATTTTGATATCTGGAATCTGAAAATCTTCTCTAAGTCTCTGCCAGAATTGACTTCTTCGATTTACTTTAAGATTTTTACAGATTTGATCTCGATAACTCGGATTTCCTTGATTTCAGTCCTGATATAATTTCTTCACAATATCTCAATAAATAATGTTAGTAAAATTTGTTTTGATTGAGATATTATCCTAACAATTTGACATGATATTATAGTTTTAGAAAATTAGTTAAAGATATTTGATAAGGTAAGTATATTTAAATGGACTAAATATTATATAGATATTATATGCTTACATTTTTCTTCATAATGTTAATTATAATATATAAACACATGAAAATAGTTTTTTAGAGATAAACCCTCATATGTGTCATATTTATAATAAACACCTTTTATTATATAGAAATAGTAAGAAAAATGTCATATCAAATGCACAATATTTTCGACTGAACAAATACCCCCAAACTTAATTTTGATCGTCCCGAACAAACTAGTTATTCAAGAGAAGGAGAAAAAGAAAAAGAAAAACCTAAGCAGCACACTTTCGTAAGCAACACGATTGCACTGAGCACGTGTAACAAGTCGTTAAATCTCTAGGTGTCCCTAGTAGGAGGAGTGTTATCTCCTGAGGGTTTTCAGCGGATTACACCCACAAAATCTTATAATAAAATAAAGATGGCGAAAGTTACATATAGAGATAAGAACTATAAAAGAAAGAACTTGAAAATAAAAGTTTCCAACTACACCAGTTTTTCAGTTGTTATGAGCCCTATCTTAATGGTCATGAAAAAATGTTAGAAATCACATCATCTCTTAATAAAACATCGCTTTTAGTCTTCCTCCCTATCTTTCTTCCAAATATTGATCATATACCCCTACGTGTGTGTAAAAAACATCCCTACACTTAGAGAATTCAATTCAAGTTATCATACTCATATCCATTTTCCATAGTACTTTATAGTTGGTGAATATTTTGATGAAATTGCTTACACATCCTTTATGCGACCGTTAATATTTTTGGAGGTACTAACCGACCGATTACAAAATGTGCTTGCGCATTTAGGCGTAATTCCTTATTTCGCAACACCTAAAACTTAGCAGTGGCTCCCAAACCAGTTGGTCTAAGGCACTAGGTGATAAAGCACTCTCGCTATATTTTTTTTATGTTGCCTTGGTAATTACAAAACCAGTGTTCATTTTTATTTTTTCTCTTTTATACTAAGGTTTTTAGACAAGAGCATTTCAAGGTATCCTCTACTATCCCAAGTTTCAAGATGTGTGTAAGTGCGTATGGTAGGGTATCAACGTTCAAATGTTTGGCGTCAAGAATAAGGACTATTTTTCAGACTTAATTTTATCCTCAGATTAGTAATTTCCTTCATCTTACTAAATCTTGGGACAACGGCTCATAACTACTTATTATTAGTTTCATTTAAGAAAATATCTAACTTTCTTGTTTTTCTTAAACTTTTCCTATCTTTCATATGTAATTTTTTCACTTTCTACTATTTTATTATAAAAAAAAATTGTATAGTGCCAAGTGCTAAAAGATAGTTTAGTGAATACAAACCTTCCCCCCAAACCTGTTTTCAGCAGTGTCCTCACTGATGTCTTTTTTTTTTGAATGCATCGACCTGTAGAATTAGGGAGAGAAATTAAGAGGGGTAAAATAATAGTCAAATGAAAACTACCCCCAAACTTGTACTTTGGCACGCACAGATATTCAGTGAAGTCTTTTATCACTCACCTCCTTTCTTAAAATGAGACAATGTTACCGAAACATGGAGGTGAGGCGGAGGAAATTTAGTTATAATAAAGTGGCTCCTTTAAAAACAGGAGCTCCTCCGCTGGGTCAGCAGAAAAATACGGTTTTAATTTATGCCCATTTACTTTAAAAATTGAACTGTTTTTTTATATTTCCAACTTCTATTGTCTCGTGCGGGTATACATTCCGCACCACAAAAGGTCATTTCCAACGAGATTTAAGCTTACCTGGATGAAGATCGAGACGGGAATCGTAAATGACTTGTTGTCCCGGTGTGAAAGTTTTCCTAAAAAGGTTTTTATCGTGAAACACTTTAGTCCGGTTTTTTACTATCACCGCATTATCATAAGCTTCATCGCGGAGTTCACTTAGCTCATTCAATTACAGCTTCCGATAGCTGTTGGCTTGATCAAAATCGAAATTTAGCCCTTTGATAGCCCACATTGCTTTATGTTCGATCTTGACAGGAAGGTGGCATGCCTTCCCAAACACAAGGCGGTATGGAGATATACCAAGATCGGTCTTATAAGCAGTACGAAATGCCCAAAGAGCATCCGTCAATTTGGTTGACCAATCTTTACAGTTTTTAGAAACCGACTTCTCCAAAATTTGCTTGATCTGCCTATTTGAGATCTCAGCTTGCCCGCTTGTTTGGGGATGATAGGGCGTAGAAAGTTTGTGGTTAATTGCATATTTCCGCATCAAAGTCTCGAAAGACCGATTATAGAAATGCGTCCCGTTGTCGCTAATTATAGCGTGAGGGTGTCCGAACCGCGAAAAGATATTTTCTTTAAGGAACTTAATAATAACCTTGTTGTCATTAATACGACACGGTATTGCTTCCACCCAATTTGGGACATAATCAACCGGTAACAAGATATATAAATTCTCAAAAGAGTTGGGAAAATGGCCCATAAAATCATTACCCCAAACGTCGAATATCTCCACAACTAAGATAGGTTGGAGCGGCATCTCATTTGTACGTGAAATCCGACCCAAGTGTTGACACCGCGGGCAATATTTGCAATGATCATATGCATCTTTAAATAATGTTGGCCAATAAAAGCCACATTGCAAAACTTTCTCCGCCGTTTTTTGAGGACCAAAGTGACCGCCGTATGCCTGATCATGATAGAATAATAACACACTCTTGAATTCATCGTTAGGACATATCTGCGAATGATTTGATCGGAACAATACTTAAACAAATAAGGTTTATCCCAGTAAAAGCGTTTTACTTGGGATAGAAATTGAAGTTTGTCTTGTTTTGACCAATTGCTAGGAATAAGTCCCGTCGCTAGATAATTCATAATATCCACGAACCAAGGTTCGCAGGATACGGTCAAGAGCTGTTCGTCAGAGAATGAGTCATTTATCGGCACGGTCAGAGTTGGTGAAGAAGAGATGCATGAAAGATGGTCAGCTACTACGTTTTCACATCCACTCTTATCTCGGATGGCAAGATCAAATTCTTGTAACAACAGGATCCAACGTATTAGCCTGTCCTTAGCATCCTTCTTCGATAAAAGGTGTCGTAGGGTGGAGTGATCAGTGTAAACCACTATTGGCGAGCCAATCAAGTAGGGCCTGAATTTTTCTAATGCAAATACAACTGCCAAGAGTTCTTTCTCGGTAGTTCTGTAATTAATTTGTGCATCGTTCAAGGTCCTACTTGCATAGTAAATTACAAGTGGCATTTTATCAATGTGTTGTCCTAAGACTGCACCAATAGCAAAATCTGATGCATCACACATAAGCTCGAACGGGTGATTCCAATCTGGAGATGATAGAATGGGGGCTGTAGTGAGAGATCTTTTAAGCGATTCAAAAGCAGCTTCACTATCCGAATCGAAGTGAAATATAGTATCCTTGGCCAAGAGAAGAGTTAAGGGTCTAACAATTTTGCTAAAGTACTTAATGAATCTCCTATAAAATCCTGCATGACCAAGGAAGGATTGTATATCTTTGACGCATTTGGGACAAGAGGGGTTATGGATGATATTTATTTTAGCCTTGTGTACCTCAATACCTTTTCGTGAAATTATATGTCCAAGGACAATACCTTCTTGGACCATGAAATGACATTTTTCTCCATTCAAAGTTAAGTTCTTATCCTTACAGCGGGTAAGAACCGCGTCAAGATGACGAAGACAGTTCTCAAAGGAGTCCCCAAATATGGAGAAATCGTCCATAAATATCTCTAGAAAATTCTTAACCATGTCTGAGAATATCTCCATCATACACCGCTGAAATGTAGCGGGATCGTTGCATAACCCAAAGGGCATGCGTCTATAAGCAAAAGTACTGAAAGGACAAGTAAATGTTGTTTTATCTTGATCCTTTTCGGCGATGGGGACCTGGTTATAGCCAGAGTATCCGTCCAAGAAACAATAGTATTCGTGTCCAGCTAATCGTTCTAACATCTGGTCAATGAAAGATAGAGGGAAGTGATCTTTTCTCGTTGCGGCATTGAGTTTCCTATAATCAATACATACGCGCCACCCAGTTTAGGTGTGTGTTTGAATTAACCCATTAGCCTCATTAGTTATGACCGTGATGCCAGACTTTTTAGGGACTACATGAATAGGACTTACCCATTGGTTATCAGATATTGGGTAAATTATACCACTATCTAAGTACTTGATGATTTCTTTCTTTACCACCTCCTTCATGACGGGGTTTAACCGTCTTTGTGGTTCTCGGGTTGGTTTGGCTTCATCCATCAAATGTATATGATGTTCAACAATTAAGGGACTAATCCCTTTGATGTCAGCCATTGTCTAACTAAATGCTTGCTGATTCGATCTCAATACCGTCAAAAGAGCGTTCTCTTGCTCTAAAGCTAGGGAAGCAGATATTATCACGGGTAAAGACCCATTCTCACCTAAATATGCATATTTCAGATGAGAAGGTAGCGGTTTTAGATCTAGAGTCGGCGAAGAGACGATAGAAGGAGGGGTAAGGGAATGATATTCGGACTCCCCAAGAGGTTCATAACTTGCATAGGATATTGATTCGGAAAGCGCTACTGACTTTTGCGACGAGTCAAAAGATTCAAACTCGGGGGTGGACTCGTCAAAAGTATCCTCACTATAATGATTTTCCAGATCAAACAATGTCGCACTGGTGTTGTCGAGATCATCATAGCAAAGTACTTCAGCTTCGCAGCTGTCGGAAGCTATCTCGTTGATGGAATATATATCGATTAAATGAGCAGAAGGTTTAGATGGTTGACTTCTTAGCTTATAAATATTAAGCTCGATTGTCATCTTCTTGAAAGATAAGTTCATAGAACCGTTACGACAATTAATAACAGCGTTGGAGGTTGTTAGGAAAGTTCGACCGAGTATCACTGGGATTTGATTGCGTGGGTTCGCCACAGGCTGTGTATCTAAAACAATAAAGTTCACAGGGAATATGAATTTCCCGACTTTGATTAACACATTCTCTAGTTCACCCTTAAGTTGGGCGATAGATCGATCTGCCATCTGGAGAGTGCAGTGGGCAGGTTTCAACTCTTCTATACCTAGCTGCTCATAGACGGAATATGGAAGCAAGTTAACACTAGCGTCGAGGTCAAGTAGAGTATGATTGATGCTTTTACCCCCAATAGTTATAGATATTGTAGGACAAGCGGAGTCCTTACGTTTCTTAGGTAATTGTTGGGTAAAAACTGTGCTCACGTTACTTGTCATGAATACCTTTTTCGGCACTTGAGTTTTTCTTTTCCTAGTGCACAAGTCTTTAAGGATTTTCGTATAAGACGGAACTTGTTGAATAGCATCTAGGAGAGGGATATTTATGTTAACTTGCTTAAACATTTTCATAACTTTCTCCATTTGTGCGTTAGGTTTGTTGGCCCTCAACCTGTTTGGAAAATGAGCTTTATTAATAAGTGTTGGGTCCAACATATTTGGAGAAGTTTGTGGGGATAGACTCGATCCCAGAATTGGAGTGGAGATCATTTTAGATAGATTCGAGGAAATGGGCGGAGTGTTCGAGCCTTGGGGAAAACGGAGAATAGGCTCAGAAGAAGGCGAGAGACTAGATGAAGTAGGGCAAGGAGTAGAAGCTGGGGTATCATTAATATCCCCAACGTGTTCATCAACATGTTCACCCACTTGGTTATCTAGAACTCTCCCCGATCTCAACGTGGTGACGGCACTCACATTATGATTTTGTGAGTGGCCAGGATTCGGTAGGGGTTGAGATGGAAGTTTCCCTTTTTCTCTCGCACTTATCGCGGCATTTATTTGTGTAAGTTGTGCTTCTATCGATTTTATACTCTTACCGTGGGAGTTGGTGGTCTGTGTTAAAGATCGGATAGAAGACTTTATTTTGTCCGTCAATTGCATGGAATGTTTAATTAACATATCCACGCTTCGTTCGAGTGCAGATGAGTTTTCATTCTCGGCCGTTTAGAAAGAATTATTGGCCGGGTTTTGAAAAGGCTACGATCGAAAGGGGTACTGACTCTGTGGCGGCGGCTGATGTTGCTGTGGAGGAGGTCTTTGATAATTGCTTTGGAACTGGTTTTGATTTTGGTTTTGGTTTTGGTTCCAAGCAAAGTTAGGATGATTCCTCCACTCTGATTGTATGTGGAAAAATAAGGATCGTTTCTAGGTCGCTGCTGAAAAGTAGCATTAGTGTGTTCTTGACCTTGAAACGGTGCATTTGAAGGACATTCTTCCGTCAGATGTGATGGATCGGAACAGCAACCACACACAGTCTTAGTAAGCATAACCTGGTTTAGGGAGATTGATGAGAATTTGTTCTCCATAGTCTCGAGTTTCTTTTGTATTGCTGCCATTTCGGATTTTACGGATATGGAAATATCGAGCTGATGGATACCTCCCCTAGAAGGCGGTCTAACGCTTTCCCACTGCAAAATGTTTTCAGCAAGATCTTCAAGATATTTCCAGGTTTCACCATCGTCTTTAGACATGAAATTGCATTGACACATGGTTTCAAGCATCCGCTTTGTCGCTGGATTAATGTCCTCATATATAATTCGGCATAGATCCCATCTATGTATTCCATGATGAGGACATTGGACAAGCAAATCCTTGAACCGTTCAAAGCACTTCCAAAATGGTTCATTGGGAAGCTGCCTAAATTGGTTGATTTCGCTCTTAACACGGGCGGTCTTATGATTGGGGTAAAATTTTTTAATGAATGCTATCACGAATTCATCCCAATTGGTAATAGAGTGTGCGGCAGTATTATAAAGCCATTTTTCTGCCAAGTCGTACAAAGTGAACGGGAGAAGACACAAGCGCATAGTATCCATGGACAGTTGTGAAGTACCCATCATTGCGTATACGTTTTCGAATTTGGTGATAAAAATGTATGTGTTTTAAGACTCGAGCCCGTGAAATTTGGGCAATAGGTTGATGCAGTGGGGTTTAATTTCAAAAGTATCCCCGTTGGCTGTTGGAATGGATAAACAGGTAGGAAGTGGACCGCGTATAGGATAACATCTCTCTTGGAGAGAAACGCGCGGTGGATTCTGCGCACCTACGGGCGGTGGCAGGGTGGTGTTATAATCTGATGGAGTACCGTCCATCTCGTTCGATATGGTGGGTGGTGGGGAAAAAGAAAATGAAGAAGTACCGACTTCAGAGTCGATAGCCGAAACGCGGACAAAACGGGCACTAGAATCCTGTGTCCAGCCGAGCATGCACTAAATGGTTTTAGCGCAAATGGCAGAGTGTGTGTGATTTAAAATTGGTTTGTTTTTGAAAAAGTGGGACTCAAGACAAATCACACAAAAATGCACAAACAACCCTAGAACTAAGGTTACCTAGGTCAAGTTTTTAGACCGCTCCTAGACTTCCAAAGGAAAAGCCGCAGAATCAATCCTCTACCACCTCTTTACTATTCTTGTGGCCAGGTAAGTGCCAGGTAAGTAGGAGGTATCCGCTATACGAATCACCGAAAATAGCGGGCCTAATTAAATAACCATTTGCCTTAGACACACTTGCCTAGATACCATAAAAGTAATGCGGATAAGCGATAAATTACCCATGACCTTCCTCTGTCCTATTGAGCGCGATAGTCCTTAGAGTTTTGTCTAGATATTTTTTTAAAAATTAATGTAGGGTTGATGCGGATGCTCGTTCTATGATTTGTGGGGCCTAGGAAGGGTGATGAAATCCCCACCTAATCTGAATTTGGTGTTTGCCCCTTAATGTCCGTATTAAAATATGCAAAAACAAACCGCAAAACAAAACTTGCAAAAAGATTTTTTTATGCAGCGATATTTTGCAAAGAATCCTGCAGAAAAAATATTTTATTGGATTTCAGAGGGGAGTGAAGGATATAGAAAAGATACCAGAGAAGTTTGCAATCCTAATTCCCCTAGAAAGTCGCGGTTCCGCCGCCAATTGGCTCTTCTTGCCGTGGTTCCGCCGTCTACTTAGGAGATCTAGTGAAAAGTTTTGCTACGGGGCCTCTTTTGCTCCTCTGGATCTTGATGAATGTCTCTAAATCTCTATTTCCTCAAGTCTGTGACTCCAGATCCCCTTGCATAATTCACACAATAATCGTTAAATATACAATTTGCAGTTTTATTTTATTTATGATATTGATCGAATAAGAATTCAACACAAATAGTAAGAAAAATAAATTACGCACGTATCCCCGGCAACGACGCCATTTGATTGGTTGTGTTTTTAGAGAAGTGTTTGTTGAAATAACCGCAATCAATAATACTGTCGCGTGTAGCTAGACCGAGATGACTACGGGTCGTCCTTATGGAAACGTTGAATCTTTTAATCTTACTTTAGGTGTGTTGATTAGGAAAAGAGAAAGAATAAAGAATGGTAAAGAATGGTTGTAGATTCTAGATCCACGTCAAACACGGATGCAGGATATAGATCTAGATTAACTACGGATGTAGGTTTATATTAGAAGAGGGCTTGTAGGGTTCGTTAAGATTTAGTAGTCATGGATGATTAATTAAAGATTACTCTTCTTATTCTTTAATAAATTTAAAACTAGATCGACAATGATGCATGTAGATTAGGGTTTCTGGAGGGAAAAGAGTTCTCACTCTTAACCCCTATCTTGACATGGATCTCCGTTCATGCCTAGCCTTTACTAAAACAATCGTTAATCTAATCTCTAATCACGGTCGTGGCTCCCAATGAATTGGTAGCGCGTCCGATTAGGATGTTAATGATTCTTTTGGTAAAGTTTATAAATTTTATAGGACATAAAAGGAGTTAAACGATCTTCATCATCTATTAATTTACCCTAATGCTACGAACCCTAACAAGCGGAGAATTACTCGCGCATGTTGGGAAAAGAAAAGATAGAAATCATGAAGAAAATAAAATGCAATAGAATAAAACTACCTTTATTAATCAACAAGATCAAGTACACTTTGTTCCTTTAGAAAATGATTACAAAACCCTAGTTTGCTTCTCGATCTCTTCTTAAGAGGTAGATGAACTGTGGATGATCAACCAGGGTTCTTGAGCCGTCGTGGACTTCGTGATCGCGTCAGTTTGATAATTTTTCCAAGAGTCTCTCGGTCCTTATTTATAGTCACAGAGCCAGAACCCTAGTTTCCTAATATGGTAACTAGTTGTTAGGATCCTAACCTGAAAATCCAAAATCCCAACTCCTCAATATTGCGGCGGAACCGCGGCCATTGTGTGGGTTTGGCTGTGAATCAGCGGTGGGATAGAGGGATCTTGGGTTCATTTCTCTGGTGGGCTCTTCTGGTGACACCTGTAGACTATTTTGATATCTGGAATCTGAAAATCTTCTCTAAGTCTCTGCCAGAATTGATTTCTTCGATTTACTTTAAGATTTCTGTAGATTTGATCTCGATAACTCGGATTTCCTTGATTTCAGTCCTGATATAATTTCTGCACAATATCTCAATAAATAATATTAGTAGAATTTGTTTTGATTGAGATATTATCCTAACAATTTGACATGATATTATAGTTTTAGAAAATTGGTTAAAGATATTTGATAAGGTAAGCATATTTAAATGGACTAAATATTATATAGATATTATATGCTTACATTTTCCTTCATAATGTTAATTATAATATATAAACACATGAAAATAGTATTTTTATAGATAAACCCTCATATGTGTCATATTTATAATAAACACATTTTATTATATAGAAATAGTAAGGAAAATATCATATCAAATGCACAATATTTTCGACTGAACATTCATGCCATTGTTTAGGCATTGCTTTCATCATTATATTTACTTTTCAGTTGTATTGTAAAAAAATATTTAATAAATAAAAGTTGTTGTTCATTTACATTTCATATCTTCTCGTATATATTTACATTATATTGCTTAGTTACGCTTAGCATGTTTACTTTTGAGTAAATATGTAGCGGTCCAGTCACATCTCATTACTCGTACACTGAGAAGCAGGGCGTAACAGGTTTTGTTGGCGGCCCATGCAGGTCAGTTCTGTATGGATATGCAGGTCAATTCTACATGAAGTCCTAAGCAATATAACATAAGAATCAGCAACTAAAAACATTCTTTACATTTCATATTCCTTGAATCTTACAATTTCAGATTCTTTGAATCTATCCTAACCCTATTTTTCTTTCAAGGTTATGGATTCTCCAAACAATACCAGCACAAACGTCAACAACACACCACCACAACCTCTTCCACTTACGCCTACCGTTGTAGCTCCGATCAACGAGCAAACGATATTGCTTAAGGCAATCCGAAGCCTCCTGGAAGGCAGCAGCAGCAGACTGCTATCTTATTCGCCCAGAAGCGAAAGCATCCGAAGTGAAGCAATTCCGGGCATTACACCCGAAGCAATTTTGTAGGAAAGAGAGCCTTTTGGAAGCTGAAGAATGGGCTCGGAGCATTGATGATGATCTGGCAGCGGCACAAGTGCCAGAGATCGCCTGGGTACGGGTTGCAAAGCTGCAACTCACTGACAACGTCCGAGTATGGTGGAAGGTGGAAGAAATCCATCTTGCCCAGCTTATCGAATGGAAAACTTTTCACGACATGTTCGACGCGAAGTATTTTCCTGAGACTGTCCGATTCGATATAGAGCAACAATTCATTCACCCACAACAAAGCTCTATATGAAGCAAATCAATGGATGAGTATGATACCAAGTTCACCATATTGAGCAGGTAAGATATGTCTTAAACATTCGATTTTAAAATATCACATATTACACAGCTAACACAAGACCGTAACAGATTCGCGGCACACTTGATACCGACGGCTGATATCAGAGCTAGAAGATTTTAGCAAGGGTTAGACCTGGAGATCCAAGCTGCATTAGCTATAGGGGATTTCCTAACCTACGATCTGGCTCTAAAAGCTGCCCGTCGATATGAGGCAGTAGTGAAGAAGAAGGGCAGACCTCACTCTGCCGGTGTGAAGCGCCCTGCCACTCAGATGGCAGAAGAAGCTTCTTCAAAGCCACCTTTTGTACCCAGGAGACCGGGAGTACCATTCAACCGGCCCAGTCCAGTCTTTTACACCTACTGCAGGAGAGATGGACACCTGGAGAAGGATTGTAGGTGTGCTAATCGCCTTTGCTTAGTCTGTGGCTCATCCACATATGATATTGGGTCTTAACCTCGTAGACTCAATCCAAATCCTACACCCAGACCAGCAATCACCTATCAGCAGCGGCCAACTATCCAGGCACCTGCTCCACTTCTTGCTCTCCCAGCTCCACCTCTTCATGGACCGACTGCACCTCCTCTTCGTCAGTTCCATTAAGCACAAAGGAACTTACCTCAAGTACAGAGGAATGGATAGAGGAATGCTTCTCCAGCAAGAAGGAATGTACTGAGACGACAGGCTTTCACAATGACTGTAGAAGAAGCTAAAGCTACTGGCCAAGTCATCACTGGTAACTCTTTTCTTTCAAGTTTTCTTTCAATTTTTATACATACCCATATATCTTTTTCTTATACTTAAAACCTATCCCACATAACTTAGGTACAATCTTAGTAGCCTCACTTCCTGCACTAGCACACTTCGACACTGGAGCATCTCATTACTTTATGTCACAACGGTCCGTCCGAACTCATGCGATTCTAGTCAAAACACTTGTATTGTAATAACCCTAAACTTTCTGTACAGAATTTTTTCAAAATACAGAAAGGAACACCTGAGCCTGAGCACAAATTATAAATTTAATTAGCTTTTGAACAACAAGAAACAACTTATAGCTCACTCGTAAAGCCTTGCACTACTGTGACGTAATCCCTGTGATCGAATCCCCCCAGCCACATATATTTTTAATTGATTTTTCTTTTAATCTTTTAGAAACCTAAAGGTTTACACGTGCACTACAGGTAAAATGAAAAGTCACAAAGTAATTGTTTACCGCCGAAAATCGGAGACGAACCGCGTAGGTCCTCTTGCCTGAATTAGGGGGCAGATGTTATTTGGTTTTATCCGTCCACCTCTCCGAAGATGCCAAGTTGATTTATGGCACCGTATATCGGAGGTTTGGACGGATGCGGCCATTGAAGCAGACTTCGTCAGGTTCCCCTTCATTTCTGAGGGGTTTTTGATTGTGGGGACGCTCTTCCCTGCAGGCGCAAGCCCCTGCGGTTAATTACGTCACCATTTTTGGGATGATAGTTTAGTTTAAGGACATTGCGGTCCACAGCTAGTTTAAAGACATTATGGTCCACAGCTAGTTTAAGGTCATTGCGGTCCCTTGTGAAATGCTCATGGGTTTGGGAATGTACCCAAGAACTGTTGGCTGTTGATTGATTCAAAGAATATTATTAACCGCAATCAAAAACGGCGTCGCTTGGTAGCTAGTCGGTGAGTACGGGTCGGTCCACAGGGATGTTGTGTCTTTTCTAATTTGTTTTAACGAGTTAATTCCAAACGGTGTGGATGGATTATCGCTAAAAACTAAACTGATTTAAAGTAGGACAAGAATCTTTCTAGGGTTAGGTTTAAGTTAAATTTGGAAATTAAAATTTTTCTCACCGCTTTCAATACCCTAATTTAGATCTCTTTAGGTGTTATGGTAACAATTAATAAAGAGCATTAGTATCATCGGGAAGAAACGATGTTTCTTCCTCTAGGTTCTTTTCCTTCCTTTCTTAATTATTACCCTAACCTCCATAGAAAACATACGCAACCGGTCGTTTATACTACGGTATCACCGCTACCTCGTGGGATAGGGTGCCGTAGGGAACGGTGTGTGTGTGTATGCATGGAGTCCTATAAAAACGTGTGATGGGTAAGAAAGGGATGAGAGATTTTCATCTCTCAAGCCTTCCCCAAATCTAACCTTAACAAGCGAGGAGACTACTCACTCATTAGGGAATTGATTAACGTTTTCTAACTATCTAACTAGGGCAGATAAGAAAAATTATACTAAGGAAGAATGAAAATTAACTAGGGCAATGAAATAAAAAAAACCTTACTTTATTTGATGGCTCTCTCCAAACATTTACACCGAATTTAGAATTCTGAATAGATAAAATAAAAAGAGGCATAACCTAAAACAGGTTTTAGGGTTTCTATTTATAGAACATAAAAACCCTAGGGTTACAATCGCGTCATATCTGCAATTACAATTTTACCCCCTAAGAAACCTATTCAATGCACCGCCACGTCGACTCCAGAATTTTCCACCGACACGTGTCTCACACGTTTGCGGATCCGCGGCCAAAACCTATGTTTGGCCGTAGTTCCGCGGCCAAAAAGAGAGATCTTGAGCTGAGAATTTCAGGGAATCTTCTGGTGGCCTTTGGACTCTTGTTTCTTTGCTTGGTTTCTCATGTTGTCTTCTAGTTTTCTTCCAGATTTTCACAGTGAGTAATGTCGTGGACTTTACTGTTTGCTTCGTGTTGAAATCTTGAATCTTGCGCTGCCTTTGTACTTTGTGAACTTGTTCACTGATCTTCGTTTTATTCTTCAATTGTAGGCTTGATCAAGATTCTTCCATTTGTTGGTTGTAGTCTCACTTTTGTATCGTCTTTTCATCTTTTTCACTGTTTTTATTCCAAGAACCTGTAACCTGCAACTATGTAGCAGACATGGATCAAAAGCACCTGTTTATTGTAAAATGAATAAGAATGGGGTCTATAAGAATGCAAAATTATGGTATGAAAAAATACCCCCAAACTTATCTTTTGCTCGTCCTCGAGCAAACCTAGTTTTATTCTTAAAAAAAAAACCAGCCTCACTTTCGCAGTGAAACGCGATTGTACTGAGCTCGTGCAACAAGCCGTTAAACCTCTAGGTGTCCCTAGTAGGAGAAGTGTTGTCTCCTGAGAGTTTTCAGCGGATACTATCCACAAAATCCTATCAATTTGGCATATTGACTTTTATTCTCCAATTAGGTTTTCTAATTAAGAACTCTATTATCTTCGACTCATAAATTATCCACCCGTATTTTTCACACTTCCTTATTATTTAACTTAAGATTATATATGTTCATGTGAATTTACTTAGCTTTTGGTATCTTTTAAGTTTTCCTTCTAGGGTTCTATCTCAACTTAGGAATTTTTATCATCTCTATTAAATATATAAGTCCTATTCTTCATTCCTATCTCTTATCTAAATCCCAATCACATACCCCTACGTGTGTGTATCTAACACCCCTACATTTGGAAATTCAAATCAAGCTATCATACTCTTGTCCGTCGTCCAAAGCACTTCTTAATTGGTGAATTTTTAGATGAAATTTGCTCACGCATCTTTCATGCGACCGTTAATATTTCTTGAGGTACCAACAACCGATTACAAAATGTGTTTGCATATTAAAGCGCAATTCCTAGTCTTGTAACACCTAAGGCTTTAGCAGTGACTCCCAAACCAGTTGGTCTAAGACACTAGGTGATGAAGCACCCTCGCTAATTATTTTTTTCTATTTTGCAGCCTTAAGTAATTACAAAAACCAGTGTTCATTTTATTTTTATTCACACTTGTATTTTATTGGATTTTTCTTCGTACTACGGACTTTAGACAAGAGCATTTCAATGTCTCTCCTACTATTCCAAGTTTCAAGGTTCGTGTTTGTGCAATTTGTAGGGTATATATTTTCAGAATTTAGACTTAAGCTTAGGAATTATTTTTCAAACTTATACTTTAATAAAAATATCAATACTTTTCTCTTATTTTAACTTAGCCCAAGAAGTCAACTCGAAATTTGCCTATTTCTAAATAAACTACAAAGACACATACTTTCTACCGTTAAATTTTAAGAAAAGTTATTTTTAGGGTTTTTAATTTACTAAGTCTAAGATCTAGTTGTTCCTAGCTAGTTAACCTATTTGTCAAATTCAAGCTAATTATGGCCAAAATTGAATTTTTTCAATTTTATAATTTTTAAAATTTTTCAATTTTTATGGATTTTAAAATAAGTATGCAAATGCAAGAATATACACATGAATGCGAAGGAAGAAAGCTTACCGAGCACACCCCAAACTTAAACTTGACAGTGTCCTCACTGTCATGCTACACCAAGAGGGTCAAAATGTCGGTACTCCCCTGTTTATTTTTTTATAGTTTTTTTTATTGTTAAAAGAAAAACAAAATATATATACAAAAAGGCCCTCCCAAACTTCAGTGAAACGATATTACACCTCATTGCCAAACTTTGCAAAGACCAAATGTCAACACCAACCAGTTGAAAAATTTATCTGTGTAAAGCATCGGTCTGTGAAAGAACATATTGTACCGAGCCAAGAAGAATTGGGGAAGAGATAAGTGGTGGTATGAAAAGTGTCTGTATGTACGTAGAAGTGAAGAGATAGGAGGTGATGATGAATCAAAACGAGAATGTGAATGATCAAAAATCGATGGAATATTGGCATTCTCGTAGCTTATTAAAAGAAAAGGGAGTGGTTCAACTTCTAAAGGAGGAGGTTGATTATCCACACAATCCCCGAGATGTTACAGTGGATCCTTTACTGACTTGGCATCATCCATCATATGTATATGATATTCAATTATGAGGGAACTAATCTCCTCGATGTCTACCATAGTCCAGCCGAAAGTTTGCCGGTTATTTTGCAAGACCATTAAAAGAGCTTTCTCTTACTCGAGGGCTAGAGAGGCCGATATAATAACGGGAAAGGTCTCATTCTCACCTAGGTAAACGTATTTAAGGTGAGACGGTAAAGGCTCGAGTTCGAGTTTCGGAAGCGAAACAATTGAAGGTAAAATTGGGGAGGCTATCTCGAACTCAAAGGATTCCAACAATGGTTCGAAATCACTGCAAGCAACCGAATCGGATGGTTCAACTAACTCATCCAAAAATTCAAAGGACTCATACTCGGGCGGTGAGTCGTCAAAATCATCCGAAAAAGTGAAACATTCATAATCAATATCGGTTGTGCAAACTGTGTTAGATTCCAGGAGGGACGCACTAGTGGCGTCAAAACTGTTGTCATCAAACAGAAATTTTTCAAGCTCGCAGTCCTCCTGCATGATTTCGTGAATCGAGCAAACTTCTCGTGTACTAGCTTTAGGCACGGATGGCAGACTTCCTATCTTGTAAATATTGAACTCACTAGACATCTTCCCGAAGGATAGAGTCATGGAGCCATTGCGACAATTGATTATGGCATTGGAAGAGGCCAAAAATGGTCGACCGAGAATCACCGGAATTTGGTTCCGTGGGTTAGCAACAGGTTGTGTGTCCATACAATAAAATCAACGAGGAATATGAAGTCCCCTACTTTGATCAACACATCCTCTAACTCACCCTTAGGATGGGTGATTGATCGATCAGCCATTTGGAGAGTACAACGAGTGGGTTTCAACTCTCCAACACCTAATTGCTCATACACGGAGTAGGGAAGCAAGTTAACACTAGACCCAAGATCTAAAAGTGCTCAATTGATGTTCTTATCTCCAATTGTTATTGAAATTGTAGGACAGCCAGGATCCTTTCGTTTTTGGGGTAAGGGTTGACGTTGGTTAATAGCATTACTCACGGCACTAGCTACTAACACTTTCTTGGGTATCTGAGACTTTCTCTTCGAGGAGCATAAGCCCTTTAAGATTTTCGCGTAAGAAGGGACTTGTTGGATTGCATCCAAGAGAGGTATATTTATGCCAACCTGTTTAAATAACTCCACAATCTTCTCCATTTGTGGAGTTGGTTTATTGGATCTCAACCTGTTTGGAAATGGAGTATTTTGAAAATCTGTTGAGTCCAATGTCTATGGAGTAGAATGTGGAGTTGGAACGGATCCCAGTATGGGTGTGTTCGTGAAGTGAGATGTGGGTCCGTTCGGATCAGAAGAAGAAAAGCCTTTTGAAGAATGAAGAATAGGCTTTAACGAAGAAGATGAAGATGAAGAAGAAGATGATGGAGAAGAAGAAGATGAAGAAGAACCACCGGCGGGGGTGTCATCACTATTACCCACATTATTATGCAACACTCTTCCAGATCTCAACGTGGTCACAGCATTTACATTATAATTTTGTTGTTCATATACAACATGTGCGTTGTGTGTGTGATCGGGATTTGGCAATAGTTAAGATAGAAGCTTTCCCTTTTCTCGCTCGCTCAACGTAGCAGTTAGTTGTGTAATTTGGGCTTCGATTGATTTGATACTTTGATCATGTAAAGCATTGTTGTGCACCAAAGACTGAATGGAAGTCTCCAACCTTGCTGCGGATTGTGTAGATTGTTTGAGAAATACATCTAGATTTCTTTCTAGTGAGGTAACCTTATCATCATTTGGTTGAACAAAATTGTTTTGAGGGTAAAAGTTGTTAAGCACAAAATTGTTCGTTTGATTTGGGTAAGCTTGTGGTTGGAAAGGTTGCTGGTATTGAGTTTATTGGGGTGCTTGTTGTTGTGGAGGAGAAAGCCTTTGAAAGTTGTTGTTTCTTTGGAATTGTTGATTTTGATTCCAAACAAAATTCGGGTGACTCCTCCAACCCGGATTATAAGTCGAAGAGTATGGATCATTTCTTTATCGTTGCTGAAAGACAGCATTGACTTGATCTTGTCCTTGAACAGGTGGATTGTAAGGACACTCTTCGGTAAGATGTGATGGATCTGAACAACAAGCACAAACAGTTCGTGGGGGTAAAGCGAAGGCAGGAGAAGGCGATGCGATTTTGGTCTCAATTGCTTCTAGCTTTTTCGTAAGTGCGGCCATTTCGGCCTTCATTGCAATCGACATATCTGTTCCCGCCAAAAATTTCTGCGCAAAAGAGTTCAAGGTATCAAATGACAGCGATACGCTTAAGAAAATGCGAACCAGTATCTTCCGACCTGTATTTTGATAAAATCCCCAATGAGGAACTGTTAAATTATGATGGTATTGAAAAAATCTCGAAAAAACCTTCGATTTGATATATTATGGGCCTCATAATTCATCCGGGATCAAAAGTTATGAGCAAATGTGTTATGCACATGTGATCTAAGAAAGAAGATGCGAACCAGTATTTTTCGAGCTGTATTTTGATAAACTCCCCAATGAGGAACTGTTAAATTATGATGGTATTGAAAGCATCTCGAAAAAACCTTCGATTTGATATATTATGACCCTCATAATTCATCCGGGATCAAAAGTTATGAGCAAATGTCTATGCACATGTGATCTAAGGAAGAAGATGCGAACCAGTATTTTCTGAGCTGTATTTTGACAAACTCCGGAACGAGAAATGGCTAAATTCTAATGATATTGAAAGCATCTCGAAAAGACCTTCGATTTGATATATTATGGGCCTCATAATTCATACGAGATCAAAAGTTATGAGCAAATGTGTTATGCACGTGTAATCTAAAGTAATGCTCTACTACATGGGGAATGCATTTTTTAGTCCCACATCGGGAAAAGGAGAGATGGCTTCTCTACCACTCCCATATAAATAAGAGGGGATACCTCTTAGAAAGGGAGAGTTCAATCCTCAAAGGATTAAATACTCAAAGGAGCTTAGTTTTCCAAAGGAGCTTAGTTCTCCAAGATAGGAGCATGCTCCTCCCCATAATGCGCATATGCGCAAGCGCCATGTGCGCTACGTGCAATGCACGTGTGCCCGCCATGCGGCACCACGTGCAATGCACGTGCGCACCACATGAGAACATTTAATAATATTAAAAGGAGCTTGTTCTTCAAATATAGAAGCTCTGCTTCTCTTCATAATGCGCATGTGCGCCATGCGCAACGCACGTGTGCTCGCCACGCGCGCACCACGTGCAACGCACGTGCGCACCAAATGAGAACATTTAATAATATTAAAAGGAGCTTGTTCTCCATATATAGAAGCTCTGCTTCTCCTCATAATGCGCATGTGCGCGCGCAACGAACATGTGCCCGCCACGCGCGCACCACGTGCAACGCACGTGCGCACCACATGAGAATATTCAATTAAAAGGAGACTCGTTCTCCATAGGAGCTTGCTCCCCCCATCATGCGCATATGCGCAAGATCCTTGTGCGCTGCATGCAAATATGAGCGCCCAACACGTGCGCGAACGCAAAGAAGCCTTTTTCAGCAGCGAGAAGCTTAAGCTCCAGCCTGTTCTTCCCCCCTAATGAGTGAGACATGGTTCAAAGGGTACATTCCTCCACACCTTCGATATATGGCACTGTAATCTCTCAGTGTCGTCGGAGAGGTGGTGGGTCCCAACGACCAATGATCCTTCTTTCTAAAATAAAAAAAAGAGAAGAAGAGAGAACATTGACAGAGAAACAGAGAGAATTAAGAGGACTCCTAAAAAGAAAGTTTGAGAAGAAATCAGAAAGAAAAGAATGTAAACCTTTGAAAAGAAGAATTTCTTCTGAAAAGATCAATGATCTAAGAACAAGATCAAGATCTTAAAATAAAAAGAAAAGATCAAATAATAAGAATAAAATAAGAAGTAATATACTTCTTTATTAGATCATTTGATCTACACAAAGGCATTGCCTTTTGATGAACCACTGGTTCTGGAATTTTAAAAAGATTCTTTTCTTGAATCCAAAATTGGATCAAGATATTAAAACAGTGCCTTGCACTTGTAAATCTGTACTGTTGCGCTCTTGGGTTGGCGCAAGCCACCAGAGAGCGCCACGTGTCAGCTCCAGAATAAATTGCGCTATGCGCTTTTAAAATAGAGCATTGCTTTCTGAAATTGGCGCAACTCATCAGAGCGCGCCATGCGTCAGCAGCGCAGCAGCGCAGCGCAGCAGCGCTAACTACGCTTGCGCTCACCAGAGCGTGACACGTGTCATCTCCACATGCGCTTGCGCTCATTAATTAGCGCAAAAGGCCTAACAGGCCAAATTAAATATAATGCATTATTTTAAAGAAGGGCAGAGTCCAAACAGATGCTCTGCATCATTTATAAAGGGACAGATCCCAAATCGGAAAGGCCTAGCAGGCCAAAATAAAATTCAGTGCATTATTAAAAAGGGGCAAAGCCCTAGCACAGGTCTAATAGGCCAAAGATAAAAAAACGTTGAATATTCTCAACTGGACTTAGCCCAATCATGGCCGTAAGTCCTCAAATTAAATTGACTGAGCAAGACTGCTCTCCTAAATCAATTTACATCCGGTTCAAGGGTACATTTCCGAACTCCTCTGACCCCTATCGTTGTAATCCTTCAACGACGTCAGAGAGGTGACGAGTCCTGACGACCACACATCGATACGGACTTCGGGGTCCTTAAACTCATGGACCGAAACGTCCTTAAACTAATATTCGTCTCAAAATGGGAATGTTGGACCGAAATGTCCTTAAACTAATGCTCGTCCCCAAATGGGAATGATGGACCACCACGTCCCTAAACTGGAACATGGATCACCACGTCCCTAAACTGGAACATGGACCGCAACGTCCTTAAACTACCTATGGACCACTACGTCCCTAAACTGGAACAATAGAGCCTCCAAATGCTCTTTTGCCGGATCTAAATGATCCCGTTTAAGTTGATCTTAGCCCCAAACACGGCTAACGTATCCTTAAACATTCAAATGGACTATAAAACTCCAAATCAACTTTGGTTCAAGGGTACATCTCTGAACTCCTCTGACACCTATCGTTGTAATCCTTCAACGACGTCAGAGAGGTGATGAGTCCTGACGGCCATATATTAAATAGATCACCACGTTAAGTTGATCTTAGTCTCAAACAGGACTGACGTATCCTTAACGAACGTTTAAGTTGATCTTAGCCTCAACACGGCTAACGTATCCTTAAACTAAAACACCAAACCCAAATCTAAGAAAATACGGATTTGGACTAATCCACGTCCTACGGGCGACAACATAAATTAGTCTCCGTATACAATCCACGGGCAACCATAAAGAAAACAAACACCCATGACACGGAGTGAAATTCTGGAGAAGGAGAAAGTTGTTACCGCGATGTGGTAACGTAATTAACTGCAGGGGCTTGCGCCTGCAGGGAAGAGCGTCCCCACAATCAAAAACCCCTCAAGCGAGGGGGAATCTGACGAAGTCTGCTACATCGGCCGCATTCGTCCAAACCTCCGATACACGGTGCCATAAATCAACTTGGCATCTTCGGAGAGCTGGACGGATAAAACCAAATAGCATCTGCCCCGAATCTCAGGCTTAGACGTCCCAGTCTACGAGCCGCTATTCGGAGGGGAACAATATCTAATTGCTGTATGCCTGCCCTAGACTGACTAACAGAAGAAGATGAGGTCTTGGTGCTTTCCCACTGAAGTGTTTGTTCAGCAAGATCGTCGAGAAACTGCCACGCTTCCTCACTAGATTTGGTTAGAAAGTGACCTTGACAAATGGTTTCTAGCAACTGCTTCGTTGCTGGGTTCAATCTCTCGTATAAAGTTTGGCAAAGTTGCCAATTTTCGATACCATGGTGAGGGCATTGAACAAGTAGGTCTTTGAATCTTTCAAAACACTTCCAAAAGGGTTCGGAAGGAAGCTGAGAAAATTGAATAATCCATTGCGAATTCTCGCAGTCTTGTGATGTGGATAAAACTTTTTAAGAAAAGCTTTAACAAACTCTTCCCAATTTTTAATTGAATGTGATGCTGTGCTGTATAACCATTTCTCGGCTAAGTCACATAAGGTGAAAGGAATGACCCTTAGCCTTATAGCATCATCTGAAAGTTGGGTTGTTTTCATCATTGCGCAAACGTTTTGGAATTTGTTTATGAAGATATAGGCATCTTCGGATTCCAGTCCGTGAAATTTTGGCAATATGTTGATGAAGTGGGGTTTGATCTCAAAATTGTCCCCATTTGCCGGTGGGAGTGAAAGACAAGTAGGTAAGGCGGTGCGGACAGGGTAGAAAAGATCCTGGAGTGCGATTTGTTAGGGCGCTTCAACAGGTGGGTGTTGCGGGTTATTCACACCTAGCGGAGGTGGAATCAGTCCCGTGGGTAAGGTGTTGTTAGGATTAAATCCCGACATCTCCTTAGAAAACGAAGAATGTGAAGGTGAAGGTAAGGAAGTGGAAGGAATTTCGACTTCGGAGTCGAAAGCGTCGTCGGTCGGTACCAACGAGACACGGACTAATCGGGCACTAGTGTCCCTAGTCCAACCGGACATACACTAAAGAGGTAGTGTAGTCAAAAAGTGAAAAACATAATGTGGAGATAAGAAAACATTAATGAGAAGAAAGTGGGTGTAAGTGGTGTGCACGGATTTTTTAGCGACAAGTTGCAAGTTTTTGTAAAACTTTTTCCTTTTTTTTGTGTATTTTTTTATGTGGTGCTTTTTTTTTTTGCAAAAAGATTTTCGATAAAAGGCTTAGACACACGTTCAATCAACTACAAATGCACAATCATGCTTAGATCTAGGGTCACCTAGGTCAGCTAGACAGCTCCTAACTGTTCTAAAGGGCAAGAAATAGGACCTCAAACCGCCTTTTCACCGCCAATTGTGGCCAGGTAAGTGCCAGGTAAGTGGGAGGTTCTCCACTACGTAAGTAGTGGGCCTAATTAAGTAACCACTTGCCTTAGACACACTTGCCTAGACACCACAAAGTCAGGTTATGATTAACGGTCGATGCCTACAACTGTTCCTCTATCCTATTGAGCGCGAAGTTCTTAGGGCCGAGTCTAATCTTTTTTAATTAATTGATGGTCAATGCAATATGCCTTATGTGATTTCTGAGGTCCTGGAAAGGGTGATGAAATCCCCACCCAATCTGGATTGGTTTCAAGCCCCTTAAAGTCCAATTAAAATATGCAAAGCAGTAACAATTACTTGCAAACAATTTTTAGCGCGGCGCAAAGAATCCTGCACAAGATCAATTATTGGAAGGGGGAGAGATTTTTTAGCGCAAAGAATCCTGCAGGCAAATTTTACAGAGGAGATATTGGGGTTGCAGAGAAGGAGAGAGAAAACTTACAGTGATTTTTCCATGCGATGACGTCACGCTCCTGCCGCTGTTCCGCCGCCAACACACGCTTCCCGCCGCGGTTCCGCGGTTATCTCTGCGGCTCGGTTCCCAAATTTTTTTTGTCTCTCTGGTTTGACTTTTCTCTATTGTTCAGATCTAGGGTTTTCTGTTTTGATCTCTGGATTTTTCCAGATCCGAACTCGTTCGTTGATCCTGCAAAATTCACACGAAACACCCTTCAAACAATAAAAAGATGATAAATTTTTTATATTTTTCAATTTTTCAGTTTTATGATTTTTTAATTTTATATTAACCCGAAATTGCAAAAAGAAAATAACACGCCATTTCCGGCAACGGTGCTATTTGATTAATTCAAAGAATATTATTAACCGCAATCAAGAACGGCGTCGCTTGGTAGCTAGCCGGTGAGTACGGATCGGTCCGCAGGGATGTTGTGTCTTTTCTAATTTGGTCTAACGAGTTAATTCCAAACGGTGTAGATGGATTATCGCTAAAAACTAAACTGATTTAAACTAGGACTAGAATCTTGCTAGGGTTAGATTTAGGTTAAATTTGGAAATTGAAGATTTCCTCACCGCTTTCAATGCCCTAATTTAGATCTCTTTAGGTGTTATGGTAACAATTAATAAAGGGGATTAGTACCATCGGGAAGAAACGATATTTCTTCCTCTAGGTTCTTGTCCTTCCTTTCTTAATTATTACCCTAACCTCCATGGAAAACATACGCAACCGGTCGTTTATATTACGGTATCACCGCTACCTCGTGGGATAGGGTGTCGTAGGGAACGGTGTGTGTATGTATGCATGGAGTCCTATAAAAACGTATGATGGGCAAGAAAGGGATGCAAGATTTTCATCTCTCAAGCCTTCCCTAAATCTAACCCTAACAAGCGAGGAGACTACTCACTCATTAAGGAATTGATTAACATTTTCTAACTATCTAACTAGGGCAGATAAGAAAAATTATACTAAGGCAGAATGAAAATTAACTAGGGCAATGAAATAAAAAAACTTTACTTTATTTGATGGCTCTCTCTAAACATTTACACCGAATTTAGAATTCTGAATAGATGAAATAAAAAGAGGCATAACCTAAAACAGGTTTTAGGATTTCTATTTATAGAACATAGAAACTCTAGGGTTACAATCGCGTCATATCTGCAATTACAATTTTACCCCCTAAGAAACCTATTCAACGCACCGCCACGCCGACTCCAGAATTTTCCATCGACACGTGTCTCACACGGCCGCTGATCCACAGCCAAAATCCATGTTTGGCCGCTGATCCGCGGCCAAAAAGAGAGATCTTGAGCTGAGAATTTCAGGGAATCTTCTGGTGGCCTTTGGATTCTTGTTTCTTTGCTTGGTTTCTCAGGTTGTCTTCTAGTTTTCTTCCAGATTTTCACAGTGAGTAATGTCATGGACTTTACTGTTTGCTTCGTGTTGAAATCTTGAACCTTGCGCTGCCTTTGTACTTTGTGAACTTGTTCACTGATCTTTGTTTTATTCTTCAATTGTAGGCTTGATCAAGATTCTTCCATTTGTTGGTTGTAGTCTTACTTTTGTATCGTCTTTTCATCTTTTTCACTGTTTTTATTCCAAGAACCTGTAACCTGCAACTATGTAGCAGACATGGATCAAAAGCACCTGTTTATTTGTAAAATGAATAAGAATGGGGTCTATAAGAATGCAAAATTATGGTATGAACAGCTGTCGGGACCCTCCACCTTTTTGAAGACATTGACGAATTACAACAACATGTATCAGAGATATGGAGAGATGTACCCTTGAACCGAATTCTAGATTGAAGGGAAAGATCATGGTGAAATGAACACCATGAACACCATTTTAGAGACCATCTGTTAGGAGATCATTAGTCATCTTTGGAACTAAGATCGATTTAGGAAGACCTGAGTATAGGAGGGCTCGGTTGATTGATGATCAAAGGGGTTTTGGCCTTGGGAGACTTGACTAATTTGGACTAAGGTTGGCCTCTCATAGTGTTAAACACTAATATCTGCTTGGCGCTCCCGTGCTTCCACGTGAGGCTCTAAAGCAGTATTAAACACTGGAATTTGGAGCACTCACGTGTGGCACGTGAGTCACCTGAGAATTGGGCACTGAGAATTGGGTTTATTCCCTTTTTCTTTTATAAGTGGTGAGCACTGTTGGGGGTCACGTGGGATCACGTGGGGCACCCTAAAATGGGAGCTGTCTTTGGATTTATTTCCCTTTTCCTTTTGAAAGTGTTAAGCACTATTAGGGGATCACGTGGGATCACGTGAGGCGCCGCGAAATGGGAACTGTCTTTGGATTTATTCCCCTTTTTCTTTTGAAAGTGCTAAGCACTATTAGGGGGTCACGTGGGATTACGTGAGGTGCCCCAAAATGGGAACTGTCTTTGGATTTATTCCCCTTTTCCCTTCGAAAGTGCTAAGCACTATTAGGGGGTCACGTGAGGCGCCCTAAAATGGGAACTGTCTTTGGATTTATTCCCCTTTTCCTTTTGAAAGTGCTAGGCACTTTTAGGGGGTCACGTGGGATCATGTGAGGCGCCCCAAAATGGGAACTGTCTTTGGATTTATTCCCCTTTTCCTTTTGAAAGTGCTAAGCACTATTAGGGGGTCACGTGGGATCACGTGAGGCGCCCCAAAATGGGAACTGTCTTTGGATTTATTCCCATTTTCCTTTTGAAAGTGCTAAGCACTATTAAAGGGTCACGTGGGATCACGTGAGGCACCCCAAATTGGGAACTGTCTTTGATTTATTTCCTTTTTCTTTTATAAGTGCTAAGCATTTGTTTTAAGGGGTCACGTAGGAACACGTAAGTCGATCTCAGTTGTTGTTGTTTTATGCAGGGTTAAACCCTAGTTTTGTCAAAGGAATTAAATTCCTATATCTTTTGGAAGAATTAAATTCTTCAAACTTAGTTCTTTCCTCTAAGTTTTTGGACTGCATTACAGAATCTCCCCGATGAGAATTAAATTCTCAACTTGTGGGAAGATCTGCTTCTGCAGATATCAACCAGAGGAAGAACTAAGTTCTTTTTTGGAAGAGTTAACTCTTATAAGAGGAGTTAAAATGATCTCTAGGCCTTTTTATTATTTAGGGTTTCTTTTCTTCAAAGAGAACTCTTCCTCTTTTTTTTGTTTCTCAAATCTTATGGGGGGGTCTCCTCTTTCTTCTCCTTTCTGTCTCGGGTCCTTTATATAGTAGAGGCATGTTTATTGATTTAGTTAAGAAAATCTCTCGTTGAGAGATCTTAATTGATTTGGGGATTTTATCCACCGTTGGATCTTTGATCCAAAGACTTCTGTTTTACAGAAGATATTTTTCTTGTTTTTAACAAGGTTGGGAAAATATTTTCCCATACAGAGTTTATTCTGTAGCTTGGTGATTTTTAATCACCATTGGATTTTTAATACAACGGTGCTCTGTTTTACAGAGCGTAATTTTTCTTGTTTAGAAAGACCGGGGAAATACTTTCCCATACAGAGCTTATTCTGTAGCCTGGTGATTTTTAATCACCATTGGATTTTTAATCCAACGGTGCTCTATTTTACAGAGCGTAATCTTTCTTGTTTAGAAAGATCGGAAAAATATTTTCCCATACAGAGTTTATTCTGTAGCCTGGTAATTTTTAATCACCATTAGATTTTTAATCCAACGGTGCTCTGTTTTATAGAGCGTAATCTTTCTTGTTTAGAAAGATTTAAGGAGATATTTTCCAAATAGGGTTTTGATCTCTCTCATTTAGAATTTAATTCTATCGGTTCAGAAGGCATTAGGAACCCTCACGTGTAGCACATGACCCCATAACATTAAACTGGTTTGCTTATATGCAGCAGTCCCAGAGAAAAGCATCACGTGTTGGCACGTGAGCTGATGTTCAGGAATGTCACGTGTGGCACGTGACCCCCACGAAGTTAAGCCCAACAACGAGCATCACGTGCTAACACGTGAGCTTCTCTGGCCTGTTATTTATTTTAGGAAGGCGCCTATATATTTTGTATATAGATGCTCGCGTGCCTGCACGTGAGGCTCAATTTCAGCCTTAATTGTTAAGCGCAATGCCTATAAGTTTCGCTCCAAGGCGCATCACATGTGGGCACGTGATGCTCCATTTAGGAAATTTTTCCCATCGCTTTTTATTTATATTTATTTTTTTATAAGGGAATAAATGCCCCCACAGCGTTGTTCTGACGTGGTTTGCACGTGAGTGCAACGCTGTCACCTTTACAGCCGTTGGATTGCCTAGGGGAATAGGGAGGTGAACCGCCCTTGTCACGTCTTATAAATGCGAGGGTTTTGTCTCTGGGAAGCCACTGTTCTTTCATCTTCCTCCTTCCTTATCTTCTTCGAGAATTTAATTCTCTTCTTCAGAACTTAGTTCTCTACCCATTGCAATTCCAGAGTTGAACTATGTCAGAAAAAGGAACCCTTTTTAGGTAAAGATCTTGAACAACAAAGAAACCATTTTCTTTAAAAAAAAAATTCCTGGATTTTAAATCCACCATAAGAGCTTTGCTTTCTTCTGAAACCCATCTTTTAGAGATCCAAAGACGTGATTTTTGAGTAGTATACCTCAATGTCTTGGGCATTCCCCTTCTGATCTTTAAGGATTCATGACATTTTTATTTTTCGTTTCCCCATCATGTGGGTTTCTGGAATTTAATTCCACCGCATAAAAGGAATTTAATTCCTCACCGAAGAGTTTAGCTCTGAAAGATCAAAAGGGCCCTTCAGGAATTTTATTCCCTGGTGTTCTTGAGAACATTTTCATAGGTTTTTTTTATTTGCACAAATTTAAATTCGTTGGGTATTTTAACAGAACTTGTTTTTTCTATGAGGATGTCAAGAGTTGCTTAAACTTCCGTGTCTGTTTAATGAGAATCCTTTTTTGATTTTCACAATGATTGTCCTGTCTCATCATTGGTGAGCCGCCAAATTGACTTTGTGGGGTCCGTTAGTTTTGCAATAGTGGTCCCATGGAACAAACTCTCTGTCGTTTCCCTTTGTTATTATATATATATATATATATATATATATATATATAGGTTTCATTAACGGTTTTTCTTTCCCTTATTTCAGGAACAATGACTTCTCTTCCCTACTTTCCTTTTACTCGCTCAAACGCCGCTTTCCCGCAATCGCCGTCGAATGAGGAGGCTATGGCAATGATCAGGGCCCATGACAGGTACTGTACGAGTTTGCTCCTATTGGGAGTTTGGTATAAGCACATCATCCGGGGCCGCCGCAGCTTTACTTGTGAGATGCCAACAGAGCCTCTCCGCCCGATATCGCTGATGGAGCGTCCGCAGACCGCTTATGCGGTAGAGGTGGCTAATTGGACTCCTGCAGGCCGGCTTGAGCCGTCAACAACCGGGATACCCAATCGGCCCTTGCCAGCCATGGATATCTTGGGGTGCCGCATCTGTCAAGGTGAAGCCCAACCTTGGGGACAAGTCTATAAAGTAGGACTTACCCCTCGCCATCTAGTAGGCTATCATCCCTGGGCTCGGTATGTTCTTTCCGCCCACCGTGCACGGTTGCAGAAGGTTGGGCTGTATCAAGCGGTGCACGCGTCTCTTTTTCATTACCCGGCTCCTCACGTCTGGTGGGTTAAAGTTTTCCTGAACCAATGGAATCTTGCCACCAATACCTTCTTGCTAGGGGATCATGAGGTCTCAATTTCGCTGGAAGAGTTCCGCGAGATCTCCAGATTGCCGATCAGGGGAGAGCATTATGAAGAGTTGCTGCCTCCTAATGAGTATGTGTTCATGACCGTGCCTGCTATGCTTGACGACTTGACGATTGAAAATGCCGTCCGTCATAAGTACCCCAGTCTAATTAAGACTCTGGGTATTTTCGAGAAGCTGTTCGCGGAGTCAGAAGGATAGGGCGTCACCTTTAAGAGCTTCATCGCATGTTTTCTCCATGAAGATGTTTTATTAAAAGAGGCTCCAAAATTTGCGAACATTAATGACCTTTTTGGGTTTGGGCTGAATAAGCTGCCGGCCAAAGAAGAGGACTTGCCGCAGTATTACATTTTGGCCTCGTTGGCCATGCCCTTCGATGCAATTGCAGCCCCTGGCATGGACGAAGAGACCTTCTTCGTCGGCTTCATCAGTCTTTGGCTTAGTTGGTTCGCCATGCCGACGCATCAACGCTTCATGAGAGCTTCCGTCTTCTACCCTGCTCATCGCGTAGCCGAAGGGGCACGGTTGGCCGTTGGCATTGCGGGAATGTCGCATCTTTATCATGGATTATGTGTTGCGGCCAACATTTCAACCCCAAGTACAGACGTCGTGAATTCCTCCCTCCACTACTTCACGTCGTGGATCGAGATGCATGTACTGGGAGCGTTCGCAGTGCATCGGCGGCCAGATTTCTATGACTCCTACACCTTACCACGGGTTATGAGGTTGGTTAATGCTTCCGCTCCTGATCCGACCCAGCTAGGAGCCCTCCGCATGCGGCTTAACCCGTACTCCATCGAGGGCGGGATGGTTTTTAGCGACCGAGTACTCTCTGCTCCCGCGGGGCCTATCCAGCAGCTGTTTGATCTGTCGAAAGGTAGAGCATCGTCTTTAAAGCCTGAGGAGATTATACACTTGTACTCGATTAGGCCGGGCTACTTTGTATTCCGTCAGAATAACGCGGCCCTTTTTATATGGTACAATCCGCACCGCTTTGCCTAGCAGTTGGGCTATAACCAGGGTGTCCCTTTAGAAGTGTTCTTAGTTGAGCCTACTCCGTCTCTGGAAATCATGCGTGACGTCGCCCATCACTTCATGCGGCTGAACACTGACTCCCATTTCATGATCCCCGAGGCTGACCATATTCCAAGGTGTTCCGTTGCGGCCCAGGCCACTGGTGTTCCGTTGCGGCCGCGAATAGTGGTTCGTCCTCCATTGAGGGATAGCTGTGTGGTACTTATCCCCAAAGCCATAGAAACAAAATCGACTCCCAGCACTGCTGGTATGCCAGCGCATACTAGAGCCCAAGCAAAGGCTTCCAATGAGGCGCCAACGGCAGTGCCATCAGTGGCGGTGTCATTAGCGGTGGTATCGCCAAAAGGGGATACCGGAAGCGAGGTTGGCCAACATCGCGCCAAAGCGCCTAGGGGAAGGAAGTGATCCTCTTCTAGCGTTAGCTCCAGCTCGAAAAGGAGGAAGAGATCGGTCGCCGGCTTACTGGACACCTTGCTTGAGTCCGAGCCATTCATTCAGGATGAACCGATAGCCATGTAGGAGTTGGACGCCGGTCTTATTTACCCTGGCTCGTCCGTTGAGGAAGCCGCGCAATTGGCTGAAGCTTTAAGGCGCTCGCAGGATGAGACCGAGAATGTGCACATCTCAAAAAAGCCCTACCCTCGGGTTATCTTCTACGAAGATCCCCCATCGCTACGGAGAGTACATATGGGTCCTCTGCGAAGGGAAGACGAATGAGCCTTCAAGCAGCCCATCTCGGCTGCTTCTGAAGATGAGCTGGCACTGAAGACTGGTAGGCATGAATCCGCATTTGAAGCCCGGTGAGCACATTTTCTTAGGAAGGAACGATGGCTCAAAAAAGCCATACTAGAAGCATCCTGGCGTATCGGTATACGTGTTTTCCGTATTTTTCTTTTGGCAAGTAATTTGTATCTCTTTTTATATTTTTCTTATCTTTGCGAAAACTTTGCCGGGACTTCAGCAACGAAAGAGGATTTGACCCCAGGTCGTGCCATGACCGTAGATTCTATAGACGTCTCCCATGATGCATCGGCAGGTGTAGAAGAGATCACTACAGCCGCCGTTCTTGTTGTGGAACTTCCGGTGGTGACCCATGTTCCTTCGGTGTCCATTTATGAAGCGGAGGTGACCCCATTGGCTGCTGACCCTATGGATGTCTCTAGTGACACACCGAAGGGTGTAGAAGATATTGTCGAAGCTGTTAGTTCTATCTTGGAGCTCCCGGTGATGACCTCCATATCTTCGGCGTCTGTACTTTCCACAGAGGCGACCTTGTTGGTCGTAGACCCAATGGATCTTTCTGGTGGCGTCTTGAAGATTGTAGGAAGGACCACCAAGGCCATTGTTCCCTCTTTGGAGCTTAAAGTGGCGGTTGTTGTTCCGAAACAGGAAGCTGCTACGCCAGCAAATATCCCCGGTGATGTGCCTAAGGGCGCGGAGGAGGCTGCCGAAGCTGCTATCCCTCCAGTTCAAGGCGAGCAAAGCGTCGAAGGTAATCTTTTACATTTCATTTTAATGATCCCCTCGTTATCTGAACTCTTCTTTCCTTCAGAATTGTGGGAATTTGCGGCTTCTATAGTGGACCTATTTCCCAGGAAGTCCTTCCAGCGCCTACTTGATATGGCTGCCCTACAGGCGATATCCCCGCAAAGCATCGTCCTTTCTTCCGGGCAAGGTCGGTATTCTTTGACCCTTTTTTATAACGATACTAATATGCCCTCTACAGTTCTGGAAGCTGATGACGAAGTGGAGATCCTTGATGGGCCTGGGGATCTTTTAAACCCCCTTGCCTGACTGTGGGTAAGTAAACCTTTACCCTTAGCATTGTTTTGTTTATTCCATGTTTGCCAGTCTTGCTGACTATTCATAAATTTTGACAGCTTTGCCAGCTCTGCGACCGTTAGAGTCCCGAATCTCTATGCCACCGGGCCTATATGCCCGACGTGCGTCTGAAAGAATGGCGAGACAAAGCATTCACTCTTTGTCGACCCTTATTGAAGATCTTCGTGCTGGTAGTTCTGTTACGGCCGAAGAATTTGCTGCTGAAGCCAATACTTCTTTGCCCTTCATTGCCACTTATCATGACGAAACATTGGTGCATGTTTGGGTTGAGTATTGTCGTCAAGTGGAGGCTTGGTTACATGATCTTGAGTGCATAGGCCTTCCTTCCGAGCTCCTAACTACAAAGGCGAGCATGCGGGGGTGGATTGAGCGGTGTGCCGCTAATCTATAGTTTTGCGAGAAGAAGCTCAACCGGAAATTTTCAGAGAGGGAGCTAGCTTCAAATGCTTTGGGGAACTCCAGGCTCAACTCACTACTAAGAACACCCATGCGTACGAAATTTGGCAGGTGCTTCAAGAAGCTATCACAGAGGTGGTAGCTCTTGATAAAGCCATTACCTTTACCCGCGAGATGGTTGAAGCTCATAAAGTTGCTGAAAAGGAGCTTGAGAGTCCGTTCGCTTCGTATCAGACTCAATAATCTCAGGCGGAGACCCATCTTGTGGTAATAACAAAGCTTGAAGCCGAGGCCCAGCGGAAGAACGATGAACTGATGAACTTATTGCACCATCCGCCGGCTTGAAGATTTTTTTTATATTCTCCTTTTTTGTATTTACTCCTGAATTAGAGTATCTTGTATTCATTTGGATTCATGAATAAAAGACATATTTTATTTCATACCCTTTTTAGCAAATGCTTCTTGTAGATAGTCTATCTTGATCTCCTTGCAGGGAAACGATGGCTTAGAAAACAGGTTCAGATCTGCCGCCTAAGACTTTTCAACTTTATAAGCCGTGAGGGTTTCATAAAGGCTTTTCTCCCTACGAGTCGAGAGGATCCCGTAGGTGTATTTTCTCCTTAGGAGTCGTGAGGACTCCTAAGTGCGTTTTTTCTTGAGAGTCGTAAGGATCTTACAAGAGAATTTTCTCTCTTACAAGTCGAGAGGACTCGTAAGTGGTTGTTTCTTTCCTTATCGATATTCGACTTTGGAGAGTGTGGCCTGTGAATAGTATGCAGTAGTCCATTTTGGACCGACTTGCAGGGCCCCAGTATTTAGAAAACAGGTTCCTATCCCCGTTGCCTAAGGCTTTTCCCTACGAGTCGAGACGAGTCGAGAAGTTCTCACAGGAATATTATTTTCCCCACAAGTCGAGATGAATCGAGAAGTTCTCGCAAAGATGTCATAACGTCACAGTTAACTCCTGCTAATAGAAGTCCGTTAGGGTCTGTGGTACTAGGATTTTTTACCCGTCGTACCGCCGCGTTGGCCGATGTATTCCTCGATACGCAATGTTGCTGTTCGAGTAACCCCGCGACTGTCGTGTCTCTGATCCCTTCGGGGGCTGGACAAGACGTCTTCAAGTAATCTTCTAGGTGATATTACCGTAGAAAGAGCAAGTGTTAGGGATATTCCATGTCGCTTTTTACTTGAGATTAGTCTCAGTTTGGGAGCCCCGATGAGTCATGACCACTCCGTGCTGGAGTGGGATGATCTCCGATAGTCTTTCAGGTTTCATTTGAGTTGATGTCAAGACCCTGAAACTAGGGATCTTCGTTTGCTTCATTTGTTGACATTGTGTCTGCAATATTGCGACAAATGTAGATGTCGCGTCTGCATCCTGCTGGGAGGGAGGAAGAACGTTTTTGTTGATCTCTAGGCTGTAAGTGCACGGCGGTGCCCCGGCCGTCAATCCGACACCGGAATGCGGAAACGAAACTTTTCTAAAAACTAGAAACCGGCACCACCACGCACTATAAACCCGGATCAGGCCATTAACCTAATGCTAGCAAAATAGAAAAAGGGGTAGAAGCTATACCGAGCGATCCGTGTCCATCGGTCTTCGGCCTCCACTCCGATCTCCTCGCGGAATCTCCGGTCTTCACCTCCTCGTCGGAAAGGGCACCACATCGCCGGGTTCTTTTACGGGCTCCCACCTCTGGACCGAGGTAACTCGGGCACGAAGTTGGCGAGTCGACGTGTCCAAGAAATGCTGTAGACGAAGTGTAGAAAGCTTTGTCTCATTGGGGTATGAAGTTGCCTTTGTGGATGGAGGTGAAGAGGATATATGAGCAAGAGGAAAAATGAGCTTGAGGGTTTTTCTTATGCAATGAACCATCCAAAAAACCTCATACCAAAAATGTGTATATCTCTCACCTACCAAAATAGTGGCCGGCCAAATATGAGAGGGGAAAAGCAATGAAGGGAGGTGAGTGTAGGAAAAGTAAGGTAACCATAAGCAAAGAAATGGGTGATAAAGAGGAGAATAAGTCACACCAATCTCTTATTCTATCCCATCTCATTTAATGCACCAAATGAGCACAAAAGAAAAGCATCATAAGATGCTAGATCCATCATAATACTCATTTACAAATAAACCCTCCACATAACTAATTTGCATACTTGCAAATAACCCCCTCCATCAGAAAAATCCGGCCAAGAAGGAACAAAGGAAAACTGGCCGAAACGGAATGCAAACTGGCAACTTCAAAAAACTGATCCCGTAATAAATTACAGGAAAACCCCGCAACTGTATATACATACCCGCATTTATATTCCGACCGAATATAAATGCAAAGAGACAAAATCTACACTGTACAATACTAGGATCCGGCTTAAACCAAAGCCCGCTAGTATTATCCGTCCGATCATGATCCGTGCAATACCGCACGTATATGATCGAACCCTGCCATATCTCCATACGGCCTCTACAGCGTTTCACCCGAAACTTGAGAAAACGGTCTGTGGGGGACTCTAAAGACTCGTCAATATTTTGGTTGTAGATTTAACCACTAGCACGTCAGAGGTACTAGCCTATACGTAACGCGCTACCAGGTATTGACCAAAAGGGACGTCGATGAGCGAACTCATCCTGACACCCTACTGAGCCTGTCAGTGACAATATCCGTACAGTCCGGTCCGTTCGTCTATGAGCATCGCATGGCGGGCCTAGGGGTTGGTAAAAGTCAGATCCCCAAAAGCGGTACAAGTCGTGTCGGAGTGTAGCCCAGAACACCCTGAGATACTACTGGAATACCTACCAGTAAATCTCCTGCCTTGGCCAAGAACTTCGTGTAATGGCTCTCCTAGACACAGCGCGACCCCACCCCCAATACCGGGAGAGACGAACCCCTGCAGATCCGCTCACTGCCTTCATGTGGCTCGGGACTGTACCCAACTAAAACCTGTTTGCACGTCTCCTTTCAGCGTGGTAGGGTAGTAATCAAAGTACAGTGGGAACTCACACGAGAAAAATGACGATCTCAGGTCGATGAACTAACCTGTACACATGTCACCAGGGAACTGCCATCTGACGTCAGGTATAAGACCAACTAGCATGTTCCCGGCGAGTCCTGTCCGGTGTACTCATAACCCAATGAGCACCTGTATACATCTTAAGTGAACCAACTGACACCAGCGGCTTGTGAGACTGGCCACCGCCCCTCGTCGGGGTCTCGACTGTATACACTAGTCTACTCTGGAGTATCGATGCCCTGTCTCGAAACTCCCACGACCAGAGACCTTTTAAGGATTTGCTTATAGACCCCAGCTCCCACGTATATGATCGCCCTCATACTGTTGGTAGTCAAGCAAGAATCCTAGGGGCTCTATCAACGCGCAATAGTGACCTGTAAGGTCACCTAAAGTAGTACACGATGATAAAGATAAACCAGATAGCATACTATCATCTTGAGTAAGACTGTCCTACCGGTATAGGTCCTCCCTCAATCATTGCAATCATGTGCCTGTGATCCAATAATTGACTCTGAGGGCACTATATCCAACAATCTCCCACTTGCACTCAAGGCTAATTATTGCGATGTCGCATACTCACGGCCCGTGTGATACCGAACACCCAACTCCTCTACTAGCCAGTCTCACAAAACCTGTTTGCGAAACTAATGCGCTCGAGGAATAGCCTCAGTGAGTGGATCCGCTGTGATGTTTCTTTCTATGTCTCTCTATATCTCAAGTTCGCGGAGAAACCCATCTCCCGAAATGAGCAATACCTGTCTTAGAATATGTTTGGATGTCTGATGGGACCTAGTTCATAAGTGAACTCCAAATCCAAACTTCTTAGACTGTATCGTCAACTGAACTTAATCAGTATCCTACGCCATGCCTCCCTCAGTATCAGCCTGGATCACCTGTCGAAAATACTGCCCCTCTTCAGAGGGAGAACTATAACTCTGATAGTCATTCTATCATCCAGGTCATCTTGGAAGCCTGGAATAATAACTGTCTCCCGAAGGAGGCTGCCGTTATCAAATCCCTAGAACATCCACTTATGTTCTAAAACTGCTTCCGACCGTTTCTCCAGGATTGGATTAATATCAAATTATTGTATCTACTGCAAAAACAACATCTGGTGTGGTACTTGACATCTCATGATTGACTCAATTGCCTAAGCAAGTGATCTGCCAATCATACACATCCCTCTCCCCTTTAGTCTGTAAGACTCCTTTAGAGAGGGTGCCTCCTTCACCTGCAGGTATACTACCGTGTCAGGAGTCATCCATTCTAAAAACTCTTAGAATGCTGTCTAAGTACCCTGATTGGGAAACCACCCAAATCTAGATCTATAGATCTAGTAACCAGAATGTCTTGATATTATATCCAAGTCCCATGTGAAGAAACCACTGTGTGACAACCAAAGTATAACCGATCGTAGTATAGCAATATCACTTCCTACTCTGTGTATGTCATCCAAATACCAGGACATCACACCCTACTACCTTCTTAACAGATCCATCCCTGTTCTGATGAAATCAAACCTATGACTGTCACATCAGAAATAGATGATCTATCTCCTCTATATCTGCTTTAGTCTATAAATAGACATAAGCCACTTGTCCACTATGCTTCCGCTGCTCCCACTGACTACGACAACCCTCTGGCAGAGTCATATAGACGTACACTTCTAAAGCTAGTTCAGAACGACGCTATACTCATCCTCCTGCCGGGTCTCACAGCCTGGAACAACAGCAATGGTAAGTCTGGGTAAACATGAACCTCCCTGTCACCGTCCTTGAGGCTACCGGAGTACCTCTCGGGTGCCTGAGGTTACCCACCATATCTGCGGAGTGGCTAATGGAATGTCAAACCAGATTGAATCTTTAGGTTCTTATCAAATCTTCAGTAATCGTTTGCGGTTCTGGAATCACTTCCAGTTCTACCATACTCCCACTACTGTTTTCTGAAAAATCCATTTTTATTAAAACTGTGGCGAGTCAAGAACAATATCACTATTGATCTTCCAGATGATAGAAAGTCAACCCTCGTCATAGTCTGGGTCAACCCACAAACAACCATTACAGAAACGTGCCTTGAGTTATCCAGAGTCTGGTTTTAAGCATAAGCCGGACAACTCCCCGTACTTTAATATCGTCAAGATACGAACTGTTCTATATCCAATACAGAAACAGAGGCACTGATTTAATTGAACCAGATTCAAATCATGCATCTGTCTCCAGTGCATGTCAACTAAATGGAAGAAGGCCGATCAGCGTTACTCAACTTAGGAATGCTTCCAATTATGAGTAACCTGAAAAAGAAGCAAGTTCTCTTAATCATTACTATTAACTGAATACCATCCATAAATATCTAAATCTTCGATCACCTTGAAGAATCCCGATACTTGCAACACACGATTCTCTACTTTACTCTTATACCTATAACTTCTTAAAACTTAGACCTTGCATTTCTACGAAACACATGTCTAAGAACCAGAGAAGTCACAAGTAAACAGAATATAGTACGAGTACCAACCCCTCTGTCCTCGTGGATACTGGACAATATACAATCCTCTGTATAAGTTCTCTGAGTCTAATAACTCATTCCCTGTGTGTCGTAGGTTGAAAACTGTACTTATGGTTAAGAAGAATTACACCGCTGTTTTAATGCTCCTTACCTAACCATCCACTGATATAGGTAAATGTCATGGACATAATTTCAAAAAGGTATATCTCACTCTATAAAAATAGATGTACAGATATATCAATTTAAAATTGGTGCATAACAGCGGATATTCAAAACCAAATATTTGCCGTCCGGTAAACTACCCAGGCAATTTCCTCAAATATCACCAATTACAACGAATTCTGATATAATGATGATGATCACCTAATTCCCAATAACTTACTCCCACTCATCATCTGTAAAACCATACAGATGTGAGATTCATACCTGGTAAATACATACCCTGGAGTAAGTGTCTAATTGGGAAATCAGTTTTCCTTTAACAGTACACAGTGAAACTGAAACATTGAAATGTTTCGTAGGGGTATCCTGGTATTCCTAGTAATACCTCTTCTATTATCCAGATTCACAACTGTAACCGTATATTTCTATGCCACCTCTCCAAATCCCTTTATATGTCTTTAGTCATTACCTTCTGCACACCCCTTTAGGCTAAATGGTTTTCTTCCTTCCCTACCGTTCGGCACCAGCCTATAGTTTGGAAGAAGACTATCCAATAAGCATAATGGGTGTACTGTCCTAATCCTAGGAGCACTCGCAATGCGAGAGAAGGTGAAGATAAAAGACAACCGAATAAACCTTATTCCTATTTCTCCTGAACCAGAATCCATCCCCGAACTGGAACAAGCTCCTTTCGAGTTCGTATATAACCATACGATGGAGTATCCAATAAACTGTGGATTTTCGTAGTGATACGGAGTGTTCTGGAGAAATACAAAGGTGATTTAGGATTGGCGAAGAAATACTTGGTTTGGTCGTGAACAACAGTCGCAATTTATTTTGCCCTCTTACTAATCCCTTGATATGTCTTTACTTAATACCTTCTGTACACCATCGTTATGCTAATTGGTTTTCTTCATTCCCTACCGGTCGGCACCTGCCTATGGTTTGGAAGAAAACTATCCAATTATCATAATAGGTGTACTATCTCCTAAACCAAGGAGTACTCGCAACCTGAGAGAAGGTAAAAGGAAAAGACAACTGAATAGTCCTATTCGTTTTCTCCAGAACCGGAAACCATCCTCGAATAAATTCCTTCGAGTTCGTATATAACCATACGATGGTTTTATCCAATGGAAGTGGACGTTCATAGTAATACGGGGTGTTCTGGAGAAAAGGGTAAAAGTAGGAGTGGCAATGAGGTATGCAGCTCTGACAATCCAAAAGCCAGTGTTTAAGAAGGTTCGGTCAATTTTGGTCACTGAGTCATAGTCTAGGGTCGGGTCATGGTCGCTGTCAAAGAGAGAGAGAAAAGAAACACTCAGCGTGCACTCTAGCCTAGATCAGAATGGTTATTACTTTATCTAATCAGGAAACCTCCTACTGTACCGTCAAATTCTCCTCCAAACCTGAAAGAAGAATTAGTCGGGATCATCCGAGGAGTAAACCAACTCATCAGTGGGAATCGGGATCTAACTATCATCGCATGATAACGTGACGGAATCCGCTCACGTTATCACACTCCAGAAGGTATGCGCATATCTGGCAAGTTTTAGTTTCTTTAGAAACTCCCGATATGATTTTTGCCCCATGCTCTTATGACCTTGACTAAGGCCAACAAATCATAAGTCACATATCAAGTTCTACCCGTCATTGTCCAGGTTAATTTGAACCCACCCGTACAAACCCTTGACTAGGGCCAACAAGGCAATACGACTGTCCCAAACCAACGCATCTATCTATGCAGCAGAAAGGTAACAAGCAGCTACCATACACTATGCCTTGACTAAGGCCAACAAACATAGCATGAATACTACATGCTACCCGTCTGAAATGACGGAGGGCTACGAATGGTTTTTGGCGAAAAACCTTTAACGTAATGAACTTGATATCATTGAAGGAACTGGATAGCTTTATAAAAATATAGTGACGAAAACCTTTGCTAAAGAGGTCACTCCCGGTGAAGGGATCTCGGCTCTTTCCCCGTGGAATGAGGTGCAGGATATTCCAACTGAATACCACGATGCAAAGCAAAAGTAAATGACTAAAGTGAAGTTATTGCCCTGACACAAACTTCTGTCCAAGGGGTCACTCCCGATGAAGGGATCTCGGCCCTTACCTCGTCGACTGAGGTGTACCACTGTGCAAAACAAAAGAGAACGCCCTTGCAATAACAGCTTTTTGAAAAAATGTTTCAACAACATCAGAATAGGTTTGTTTAGCTTGCATTAATCCGAATCAATGCAATCCCATCAATTGATCACACCACAAAAGAACGAAAATAATGATGTACGTATATGCCATCTGCATTCGCCACTGGGTCCCGTCATCACCCGTTAGGTTACTTAACTAACAACAGAGCGGGGACTGGACTAGTACGGATGCAAAACATATACAACATCTACTAGTATATATATCAATATATAATATTTGCTCAAGGCGTGATAAAATGCAACATCACAGAAATATAATAAGCATCATAGAACAATACAGATATCTGGGATCCCCGGGTTTCATAGAGCCGCTACTGAAACCCGACGTTCCCCTGGTCGTGTGGATAGCCTGTGTAATGAAATCCTAGACCCCTACAGGCACGGAAAGTTACCCGCCAAAACCTGAAGCGAGGCAGCCCCCTTCAGCAACGTGAATGGACCACCCAGCACTTCACGGAATCCGGTAACTTAGGCACCCCTCCTGGGTCAACCTATACCCCCTACGAGTGCGGCGAATAGCCCGCCAATTCTAGAGTAAAGCCCCCTCCGTCTCAACGCCATGAGATGAAGGCCGTTGCCCTCTAGAACCCGGCTATCCGTGCACCCCTCCGCGGGGTAATCCTAGTACAGAAAGTAAAATATACATACAACGGGTACATCGACCTCAGCCCGGTCGTGTCCCAAAAGAATAATATACAAACAGGCAGTGACGGCTGTCCACATGTCGGACGCACGTCTCGCAATATCAAATGTACATATAAAACGAAACTGTACTAACATTGCATCCAGGCTATCCCCCACGACCAATTCGTAACATCACAGCACAACACAGAACATCAACGTGAATGCCACGTTCGCAAATCCGTCTAAAAGGGCTATAGCAGTTAGACAGGATTTACCGATCAAGTGATATTCACGGTCGCAGATATAATGTAAATACTGTGAACTAATATGTTTAAAATTTTCGATCGATCAAATTTACCGAGATGGGCCCCAAGCACTACTGTAGTACTCAAAGAAAGTCTGGGCCCAAAAAGAATATTCCAAAAACCCCATTTCCATGTCATAAAACAACTGTAGAAATTTGGTGCAGAGAGGGGTCAAAGTGGCGGCGGAACCGCGGCCAATGCATGGGTTTGGCCGTGGTTCCGCGGTGGAATTATGACGTCATGCGACCAAATTTCTACAGCGGTCTTAGAATTGCCTGCATGATTTTTTGCAATGTACTGAAAAATTTTTCGAGCCAAAAAAAATTCGACAGAAAACTGATGCATGAAAAATGCGGTTTTTGGAAAATCCGATCGATCGAACTTGTAAACATGTTAGAACAAGCTAGACTAGCTTAATGGCGTGGCTCTGATACCAATGTAAGTGCACGGCGGCGCCCTGGCCGTCAATCCGACGCCGGAATGCGGAAACGAAACTTTTCTAAAAACTAGAAACCGGAACCACTGCGCACTATAAACCCGGATCAGGCCATTAATCTAATGCTAGCAAAATAGAAAAAAGGGGTAGAAGCTATACCGAGCGATCCGTGTCCATCGGTCTTCGACCTCCACTCCGATCTTCTCGCGGAATCTCCGGTCTTCACCTCCTCGTCGGAAAGGGCACCACATCGCCGGGTTCTTTTACGGGCTCCCACCTCTGGACCGAGGCAACTCGGGCACGAAGTTGGCGAGTCGACGTGTCCAAGAAATGCTGTAGACGAAGTGTAGAAAGCTTTGTCTCATTAGGGTATGAAGTTGCCTTTATGGATGGAGGTGAAGAGGATATATGAGCAAGAGGAAAAATGAGCTTGAGGGTTTTTCTTATGCAATGAACCATCCAAAAAACCTCATACCAAAAATGTGTATATCTCTCACCCACCAAAATAGTGGCCGGCCAAATATGAGAGGGGAAAAGCAATGAAGGGAGGTGAGTGTAGGAAAAGCAAGGTAACCATAAGCAAAGAAATGGGTGATAAAGAGGAGAATAAGCCACACCAATCTCTCATTCTATCCCATCTCATTTAATGCACCAAATGAGCACAAAAGAAAAGCATCATAAGATGCTAGATCCATCATAATCCTCATTTACAAATAAACCCTCCACATAACTAATTTGCATACTTGCAAACAACCCCCTCCATTAGAAAAATCCGGCCAAGAAGGAACAAAGGAAAACTGGCCGAAACGGGATGCAAACTGGCAACTTCAAAAAACTGATCCCGTAATAAATTACAGGAAAACCCCACAACTGTATATACATACCCGCATTTGTATTCCGACCGAATACAAATGCAAAGAGACAAAATCTACACTGTACAATACTAGGATCCGGTTTAAACCAAAGCCCGCTAGTATTATCCGTCGGATCATAATTCGTGCAATACCGCACGTATATGATTGAACCCTGCCATATCTCCATACGGCCTCTACAGCGTTTCACCCGAAACTTAAGAAAACGGTCTGTAGGGGACTCTAAAGACTCGTCAATACTTTGGTTGTGGATTTAACCACTAGCACGTCAGAGGTACTAGCCTATACGTAACGCGCTACCAGGTATTGACCAAAAGGGACGTCGATGAGCGAACTCATCCTGACACCCTACTGAGCCTGTCAGTGACAATATCCGTACAGTCCAGTCCGTTCGTCTATGAGCATCGCATGGTGGGCCTAGGGGTTGGTAAAAGTCAGATCCCCAAAAGCGGTACAAGTCGTGTCGGAGTGTAGCCCAGAACACCCTGAGATACTACTGGAATACCTACCAGTAAATCTCCTGCCTTGGCCAAGGACTTCGTGTAATGGCTCTCCTAGACACAGCGCGACCTCACCCCCAATACCGGGAGAGACGAACCCCTGCAGATCCGCTCACTGCCTCCATATGGCTCGGGACTGTACCCAACTAAAACCTGTTTGCACGTCTCCTTTGAGCGTGGTAGGGTAGTAATCAAAGTACAGTAGGAACTCACACGAGACAAATGACGATCTCAGGTCGATGAACTAACCTGTACACATGTCACCAGGGAACTGCCATCTGACGTCAGGTATAAGACCAACTAGCATGTTCCCGGCGAGTCCTGTCCGGTGTACTCATAACCCAATGAGCACCTGTATACATCTTAGGTGAACCAACTGACACCAGTGGCTTGTGAGACCGGCCACCGCCCCTCGTCGGGGTCTCGACTGTATACACTAGTCTACTCTGGAGTATCGATGCCCTGTCTCGAAACTCCCACGACCAGAGACCTTTTAAGGATTTTCTTATAGACCCCAGCTCCCACGTATATGATCGCCCTCATACTGCTGGTAGTCAAGCAAGAATCCTAGGGGCTCTATCAACGCGCAATAGTAACCTGTAAGGTCACCTAAAGCAGTACACGATGATAAAGATATACCAGATAGCATACTATCATCTTGAGTAAGACTGTCCTACCGGCATAGGTCCTCTCTCAATCATTGCAATCACGTGCTTGTGATCCAATAATTGACTCTGAGGGCACTATATCCAACATAGGCTGTGGATACTGCCGTCGAGACTTGGAACTAGAGACTTTACCATGGCTCCGAGGTAGTCTCTATGCTGTCTGTGAACCGTCGAGATTTAGAACTAGGGGACTTTGCTGTGACTCTGAGGTAGTCTCTAGGCTGTCTGTGAACTGTCAAGATTTGGAACTAGAGGACTTTACCGTGGCTCCGTTTTGCTGACGTCGTATCTGCTTTTGGTTGGAACGAGAAGGAACGCCGTTGTTGATTTCTAGGCTGTAGATGTAGCCATCGAGATCTAGCTTCCCTTTGACGAAGCCTGGTAGGACAATGTGGTTCCCTTTTCGCTTCTGCCCATGGATTGTATACAGGGGTCGATGTGATCTCACCTGCAATGCAAAAGTTTCATTTTATTTTTTATTTCTTTCCACGATGCTCTATAATTTCAGCTTTTTATATCGCGAAAGTCGCGATTGCCCAATCATTTCGGCTATTTTTCGCGGTGCCCAATCATTTCGGTTATTTTTCTTTTCTTTACTCGCTGCTTTTTATTGCGAGTTGCCCAATCATTTCGGCTATTTTTCGCGGTGTGCAATCATTTCGGCTATTTTTCTTTTCTTTACTCGCTGCTTTTTATTGCGAGTTGCCCAATCATTTTGGCTATTTTTATATGCATATGTTTTACTCGCTAATTTTTGTTGTGAGTTACCCTATCATTTCGGCTATTTCATATGCATTTTTGGCTCGCTGATTTTTTGCTGCGAGTATGGAACTTGAGTTCTGACACCAATTTTGGCATAGCATCGCTGCGATTGGAATATTACCAGGAGAGAATCATCATTTGCCTTTGTCGATCTAAACAAAGGTGGCTTAGCAAACAGGGTTAGGATCCTGTTGACTAAGGCTTTTCGACTTTACGAGCCGTAAGGGTCTCATAAAGGTGTTTCTCCCTACGAGTCATGAGGATCTCGTAGGTGTGTTTTCTCCTTAAGAGTCGTGAGGATTCCTAAGTGTGTGTTCCCTTATAAGTCGTAAGGATCTTACATGAGTGTTTTCTCTTTATAAGTCGAGAGGACTTACAAGTGTCGTTCACCCCATGAGGACATTCCTCATCGTTGGTGGGATTTGGTGGGGAAATGTTTATTTGTGCTCGTGGATTGTATACAAGGGTCAATATTGAACTGCTTGTATGGCAACTTAGGGAGTGTGATGGCTTAAGAACAAGTTCAGATCCCTGTAGCTTAAGGCTTTTGAATCTTACGAGCCATGAGGGTCTCACAGGGGGAATTCTCCTTACGAGTCGTGATGATCTCGTAAGTGTAATTTCTCCTTAGGAATTGTAGGGATCCCTAAATGTGTTGCTCCCTTGTGAGTCGTAAGGATCTCATGCAGGTATTTTCTTCCTACAAGGTCGAGAGGACCTTGCAAGTATGCATGAATTTTTGTTATGAGTCTGCGCCCTTTCGGATTTTCACGAACTCGCCGGCAGTCCTGCTGTTTTTACTCACGGAGCCCTTTCGGGTTTTCATCCGCGCCTATTCCACTTATGGATGTACCTTTTTTTGGCGATGAAACTCTCGAGAATAGTTTCGCCGCATGTGACCCATTTGTTTACCGCTGGGATTTGAGTTGCAGTCCTCACCGCTGGGACTTGTGGACTTGCATTCCACTATCGCCGTGTTTGAGGCGGCATTGTTAATTTAGGGACATCTCAGTCCGTTGTTAGTTTAAAAATATCTCGGTCCAATGTTAGTTTAAGGACATCTCGGTCCATAGCTAGTTTAAGGATGTTGCGGTCCGTTATTAGTTTAGGGACATTTCGGTCCACAGCTAGTTTAAGGACGTTGCGGTCCGTTGGGATTTTGAGGCGAGGTTTCACCGGATACTACTTATAGAGTTTGGACTCAGGAAGATAGCGAGCGGACACGAGCGTCGTCATCCATCATTAACCTGAGCCGTGACTTGTTAAGCGTGGTATTTCTAAAGGAACCGGCCGTTTATTGGCCGGAAAGGTCTTTCGCCACGCATATCCATAAGCAAGTAGGCCCCCCCTTGGTAGACCTTGTCTATGATGTATGTGCCCTCATAGTTCGGCTTGAATTTTTCCAGTTTGGCACGGTTGGGGATCATAGGTCTTTTTACGACTAGCACGAGTTTGCCTTGGCGGAATGTTCTCGGCCTAGTCAGTTGTTTGTATGAGCATGTTATCTTTAGTTTGTGAGCTTCTAGGTTTTGTTGCGCCATGAGATGAGTTTCATCGAGGGCATCAAGCTCATCAAGCCGAAGGTGGGCATTTTCTTGATTCGTTAGCTCATGTCGGACCGCCACTCGTAAAGAGGGTAGCTCTATCTCTGAGGGGAGAACCGCTTTCATTCCAAATACCAACGCGAATGGCGTTGTATTCGTGGCTATCTTGAACGTGGTCTGATAAGCCCATAGAGCTTCATGCAATCTCTCGTGCCAATCTTTTCTGTTTCTGGACACCGTATTCTTTATGATCTTCATCAAGGTCTTGTTGAAAGATCAGCTAGACCGTTAGCTCGGGGGTTATAGACTGAAGAATATCTCCAATCTATGTTATACTGCTGTGCGAAGCGGCTGATCTTGTGGCTTCTGTAGGACGACCTATTATCCGAGATGATTCGTCGCGGAGTGCCGAGCCGGTAGATGACATATGTCTTGACGAAATGGAGGATGTTCTCCATCTTCACCTCTCTTAACAGTATTGCTTCTGCCCACTTAGAGAAATAATCGGTTGTTGCTAGTATGAACCGATGTCCCTTGGATGATGCTGGTTTGATGGGCCCGATTATATCGGTTCCCCACATTTCGAATGGCCAGCTAGCCAATATTGGGTGTAGCGGATTCGGATGCTGGTGGATGAAGTCCCTGTGAATTTGGCACGAGTGACACTGCTTTGCATATTCAAGGCAGTCCTGAATCATTGTGGGCCAATAGTAACCCATTCTCTTGATTTTTAACTTCATCTTTGGCCCAGCTTGATGGGAACCACAGAATCCGTCGTGAGTTTCTTGGACGACTCTCTTTGCTTCTTCTGGTCCCAGGCATCTCAACCACAGACAGTCGAATGATCTCTTATATATAGTATCATTGACGAAGGAGAAAGACAGAGCTCGTTTCATGAGCTGATGTCATGAAGATGCATTTTCGGGCATTCGATGGGATTTGAAGTAGTCTATGAAGACTTCTCTCCAATCCTTAGCCTTTTCTTCGTCCTCTACTTGGAATGCCACTTGTTTGGCCGCTTCCTTTTCTTCAGATGACTCTGGAGACATTTCTGCTGGCGTGAGAATCCGGCGGCTTTGCACAATGATCCTTACGTCATCGAGGTTTTCGTCAGCCAGTTCTTTAGCGAGTTTGGCTCACGCATCTGCCTTACTATTTTCCACTCGTGGTATGTTTTCCATGACGTAGGAGGGGATTTGAGATAGCAATTGCAGCACTCTTTTGCCATATTCTACCAGCTCTGGCTTACACGTCTGATAGTCGCCATTTACTTGGCTAACGACCAGCTGGGAGTCTCCATATATGAGGGGGTTCTCGATTCCCATGTCAATGGCGATCTCGAGAACTGCTATCAAAGCTTCATATTCCGCTTCGTTGTTTGTTCTTGGCTCTGTTAAGAAAATGGCAAATCGCATTATCCCTCCTTGTGGAGTCACAAAGATAAGGCCTACTCCAGCTTTGATTATGGGTGTGCTTTGCTTTCGCCTTTTCATAGACGATGCCCTATCGAAATAAAGTTCCCATCGGGTATTACTCCCTTCTTTCTCCCCGTCGATTGTGTCAAAAGCGTGTTCGCCTGGCAATTCGCAGTTTAAGGGAGAGTCGGTGGGTATCGGATGCTCAGCGAGAAAGTCGACGATAGCCTAGCCTTTTATTGCTTTGAGGGGTCGATATACTATCGAGAACTCCATCAAGAGGAGGGCCTATTTGGCAAGACTTTCTGTTAATATGGCTCTTGACATTAAATACTCGAGAGGATCCACCTTTGATATGAGATGAACCTCATGTGCCAAGGCATAATGCCGGAGCTTCGTTACTGCGAAGATCAGTGCCAGCCAATGCTTTTCGATGGGGGAGTAATTGTTTTCTGCCCCCAGGAGAACTCGACTCAAATAGTAGAGAGCTCTCTCCTTCCCCTAGTCGTTCTCTTGTGCCCATAGCGCGCCTAAAGAACCTTCAAGGGCTGTTGTGTACAGGATGAGGGGCTTTCCCTTGACCGGAGCGGTCGGTACCGGCGGGTTCTGCAGATATTGCTTGATTTAGTCCAGTGCGTTTTGGCATTTACGTTCCCAAACGAACGGGTTCCCCTTCTTCATTAGATGACTGTAGGGGCGGCATTTGCCGGAGAGGTTAGCTATGAACCGTCGGATATATGCGAGCTTTCCTTGGAGAGACCGTAGTTGCTTGAGAGTTTTTGGCGAAGGCATTTCCATAATCGCCTTGATCTTTGACGGGTCTATTTCGATGCCCTGGTGCCGTACAATGAATCCTAGGAATTTGCCCGAGGAAACTCCAAACGCGCATTTCAGAGGGTTTATCTTCAAGTTGTACTTCCGAAGGCGCTGAAATACTATATTCAGATGCTCCCAGTGCTCCTCGTACGATTTGCTTTTCACCACGAGGTCGTCAATATAACATTCGACAATCTCGTGTATGAGGTCATCAAAGATCTTTGTCATGGCCCTCTGGTAAGTGGCGCCAGCGTTCTTCAGACTGAAGGGCATCACTTTGTAGCAAAATATGCGCAGCGGAGTCCGGAAAGCAGTGTGCTTTTGGTCTTCAGGATGCATCTTGATTTGGTTGTACCCTGAGAATCCGTCCATGAAGGAGAAGACTTCATGGGTGGATGTTTTATCGATCATCAGCTCGGTAACAGGCACCGGGAAGTCATCTTTCGGACAAGCTTTGTTGAGATCCCGGAAATCTATGCAGATGCGTACTGTCCCATTTTTCTTCATCACCGGAATGATATTGGCGATCCAGTCAGGGTATTGAACTTCTTGGATGAAGCCGGAGTCGATTAGCTTCTTGACTTCGGTATTGATACTCATCTCAAGCTCGAGCCGCATTCTTCTTGGCGTCTGTTTGACTGGCTTGACGTCCGGCGATATCGCCAGTTTATGCACAGCTATCTCTGGATCTAATCCCGGCATCTCGAAATATTTCCATGCGAAACAGTATTTATACTGTATAAGCACGTCTTTTAACGTGGCCACCTGTTTCTCAGACTGCAGCTCACCGACAAACGTCGGCCTTGGGTCATCTGCCGTCCCCAAGTCAATTTTTCTCAAGTTGTCTGCTGTGGTGTGTATCCTATCTTCCAGCTCTTTTGGCGCCGGCGGAATTCTGAGATCACCTTATTCTCACTTTCATTTGCGAAGCACTGGGAGAGGTCGTCCATATTCTCGTGCTCTCCCTCCTTTGAGAATGTTATCATATGGCAAGTACGAGCTCGTTTCCAAGCTCGATACTGATCTGGACTTTCCTTCGCAGTGTAAGTTGCTCTTGGCTCATGCTTTCGTGGCAGGGCTACCCTCCAACTGTCGGATAGAGCAAACCTAACTTGATAATACTGATCTTCAACCCAGTCTTTGAAGGTGAAGCAGTCTTTCAGAGGATGTCCTTTTGCTCGGTGATAGGAGCAATAAGCCGGGTGATGGACCCCGTTCATCTGTTTGGGGTATCGAGACTACGGGAGCGTCATCATTTGATACTTCATGATAAGGTTGAATATTTTCCTTATTTTGTCTTGAGAGAAAGAGTACTCCCGACCCATCTTCTTCATAAAAGACGGGTTCCAGCTGACTTTTTCTCGCTCGCGTGGTTTCTTAGATCCGCTTCGCTGTCTTTGAACGCCGTCCCCATTCTTGATCTTGTCATTACTTCTGCATCGGACCTTTTCCTTACCACGAGAGCGCACAGCAGGCTGAGGGTGAAGGGCATCATCGTCTTCTCCTTTCGTAGCCTGCTGAATGATACGCTGCGTCCTGGCCTTCTCGTAAATGGCCAATTCGCGGCTATGGTCATCCCGAACCTTTTGACCCGCTTCTCTCATCAGCTTTTCAATCTGTTCTTTGAATGACGGGTTTGGTATTCTCATGGTGGGATCTCGCTCTGGTTCGACATCAACGCTATCTGGCAATGCATTCTCTTCTCGATTGTAGTTATTTATGACATGGCAGCCATGGAACCGCTCCCTTTTCTTGGACCGAACAAATCCAAGGCCAGTCGTCTCCATTCTCCCGTTGGGCATCTTTTGCTGAGTCCCGGGTGTTGGGGTCAAAATTTACACCCCGGTTGACCAAGTCAAAATCAAAGTCAACCCTAAGCCAAGTGGGTCCAAGCCCAGGTCAAATGGGCCAATGCCTAGGTCGAGCCCGAACACGAAGCGTCCGGCCTTCCGCCATGCCAAAATAAAATTTTTGTAATAAATAATTTTGGTGTATTTCCTTTTTTTATTTTTTGAATAAATGTAAGAAAAATGGGCATAAAGCCAAATTTTGGTAAAGCCCATGGCTTATGTGCAAAAAGAAATAGCACATGAGACATGAGATGGGTAAAATGCCATTTTTGTAAAGCCCAAGGGGCTATATGTAAAGTGTATAACCTATAAACGCAAAGATAATGAAAATATCTCGACAACTTTTTTCTCTCTCCGAAAAAAAATCAAGATCTGTGCTCTTTCTCCTTCCTCAAGGTTTTAAAACCTTCTTCTTTCTTTTGAATTAAATAAAGAGTTTTACTCTTCCTTTTCTAAAACTAAATAGTTTTTCACGACAAAACCCACAAAGGGGAGCTTGGATCTTCCATCAGATCTTAAAAAGGAGAGATTTTTAAAATCTCACCCCTCTTGTTATCCAAGAGCCGGCCAATAAAGGAGGAAGAAGGAGACCCATCTCCAAAGACCCCACTTTGGGAAAGATCTAGGGCTCAAGAGGAGAAGCCCCTTCATCAGCTTCAAAAATATCTTAGGAGTTTAACTCCTCATATATATATATACACACACACAAAATAATAAGTATTTCTTTCTTGGAGTACAACTCCCATTGCAAGGACCAAGTCCCTTTTGCCGCCCAGCGCCCGAGCGCCCACGTGCTTAGCACGTGAGGCGCTCGCGCCTAAAGCACCAGCGCCCAAAGCGCGAGCGCCCAAAGTGCTAGCGCTCGAGCACCCACATGCCTGACATGTGTGGCGCTAGCGCCAAAGCGCCCACGTGCCTGGCATTTGAGGCGCTAGCGTCCAAAGCACGAGCGCCCGAGTGCCCACGTACCTGGCATGTGAGGTGCTGGCGCCCTGACGCCCAAGGCGATAGCGCCAGCGCCCGAGCGCCCAAGCTCCCGCATGCCGCGCACGTGAGGCGTTGGCGCTTTCTCCCACGCATCCTTTGGATGCCCTTTTCCTTTATATATATGTATGTATGTATGTATGTATGTATACATACACACACACACATACTCTACAACACTATCCCCCGTTAGAAAAAATTTCTAACGGGGCGCTGCCCCGTACCCCACAAGGGGGCTGCTAGCCCCCTTGACCCCCAGCCCGCTATCCGGGTAGCGGGACCCCCGTAAAAACTCTACGGAGCCTCCGATATATCCAAAACCTTTTCAAAACACAGCACACGTACACTGTACAATGAGTTCGCAAGACCTGTTTGACCCATTAGTCGGAGGTTCTCTCGCTCCAAAGACGAGGGGTAATTAACGGCAGCTTAGTCCGTGGCTGCCGGAGATTCGGATTCCCACAATCATTAAACCCCAGCCTACCCTAGATAGGGGGAATCTGTAATGCACCTGACAAGCGCGCGCTTATTCCCATCTCAATGGGGTGACGAAAAACACCCTACAGACTCTGTCACGCCCGGTGGGACCTTTCTCTCCTCCCATATCTCGGGTCAAGTGTTCATGCAAACTCATTTAACATATATGCCGATGTTTGTACTGAAATAATATTTTTTTCCGTGCAACAATCAACTTTCAACGACAATGTCTCCTAAGATGGATCCAGCTTCTGATGCGACCCCGATTCCGTATGTGGTCAAGATCAATACTCGTGTGGTTCTCCCCGCAAGCCTCAGTCGACAATGGGAGGAACTGCCCCGTCAGTTTAGTTCCGTCATCATCTACCCTGCCGGAAGTGCTCATATAGCAGAACGGCAAAACAGGTGGCCAAGCCAGTCTCAAGTGGCAAGAGGCCGAATGTTGTGATCGCTAAGGCACCACAACCGAAACTTAAGACGGTGTCTGAACGACTCTCTGGTGCTCTAGCTGGGGGCAAGACTTCCGGTACAAACGGCAACATCAAACGTTGCGGATGAGCTCAGGTGATGACTCCAACAAATGCACGATCGGGCATCTTCTCTGGCCTCTCTATCACTCGGTCTACGGCGTCTTTCCAAAGAGCCGAAGTCTGCCAAGTGCTTAAAATAGAAAAGTTAAGGCAGAAGCGGCTCAGGTATCGAGCCAACAAGAGGGCCAGGACTTCGGCCATATAGAATCTTGTGAGGTTCCAAGAGCAGGGTTACTCCACGATGATGGCTGAGTTGTCCATAAAAATCAGCAATTCCTTCGAACCTCTGAAGTGGGTTCAGAAAAATGCTATGACCGCCAGAATCAAGAAGACAGCGGTCCGAACATTGCTACGAAGAGACGTGTCCCAGCCCCAACAGAAAAAGTATGACACTGTCTCTTCAAGAGTCTATCAAGCGCTCTGTGCTGCACGAAAACAGCGGGGCAAAACCAAAAAGGAAGCGTCAACACCATTCAAGAATCCGGACAGGCCAGCCGCCTTTAATCGAATGCCCGTTACCGAAACAGGGGGTCAAGACAACGATCCGTGAAATCAGCCGCCGATAACAAAAAGATGGCTGGATATATTATCCATACGGTCTATATGGCGGGCGGGCGCCCCAGCGACAACCTTCGCAGTAAAAGCAAGGATGGGGCCACCACATCCCAAGCCCAATCTGGCTTAAATGTGGTTGCCGCTTTCCAAGAACAGCCGCCTCCGCTGGATGATGAAAACCCTCTCGATAAGGATGATAGGCAGAAAGACCCCTCAGTCCATGCAGAGTCAAGCTTGGACAGCGAGGAAGAGCCGACTTTCCACCCCAGGACCGCGGAGCAAGAGCTGCTTCAAGAGCTTCGAATACAGCTCAGAAGCAAAAATAAAGAGATGGCCAACCTCTATTCGAAAATTGACGACCTAACGAACGTTGTGATTCAGCTTACGGTTCAAATTGCTCGAGCACCTCCCGATCAAGCACAAGTCGCTACTCATGAGCCGGATGATGACAATCCGAAGCAGCCGATGCCTATCCCTTTGAGTCCAAGATTGGTCGAGCCGTACGAAAGCCGGCCACATTCCGCTTCTGGGGACGCCTTGGCCCCAGATAACACTATCCCGCTAACACAAGACCGGATAATGGATTTGGTCACCAGCAAGGTTAAAACATTGGTGGCCGAAGCTGAAGCTCAGAAAGAAATTGGCAGTAGTGGGCAGCCATATCCCGCACAGTACGATCCGATCGAGTTCCTGAGCGGCTACGTTATTCCTAAGTTCAGAAGATTTGACGGGACGGGAAATGCGAATCAGCACGTCGCCCACTTTAAAGAATCGTGCGGAAATACAGGGGGCAATGATGCGGTCCTTCTTCGTCAGTTTGTCAACAGCCTGACCGGTGTCGCTTTCGGCTGGTACGTGAGTATACCAGACGGGTCCGTTATTACTTTTGCCCAAATGGAGTCTCTGTTTCGGAAAAAGTTCATGAGTGTCAGTGATAAAATCTTCATTGCTGACCTTGTGAGGACCAAGCCGGGGAAGAATGAAAGCAACACCGACTTTATCTCCCGATGGCGTAATCTCACAGTCAAGTGCGAACCACCGCTGGAGCAGGACCAGTCTATCAGCCTTCTCATTAGGAACCTCAGCAATTGGATGGTCCCATTCTTGTGTACAGCAGACCTCAAGACGTTTCAAAAGCTAACCAAGAAAGTCCAAATGCTGGAACGCTCGAAGCAAGAGTCTACCCCCGGACTCTCAGAGAGACAAGACTTGAACAAGCAAGCGGGAAGATAATCGTAGAAGCGGGAGTTCCAGCAGTACCAATGTCTTCAATGCATCCGACAATGAAGACAAGCGAAGGGCAGGGGATTCCAAAACCAACCGGTCTCGAAAGCCATTGCTCGGAGGAGATGGGCCTTCCCTAGAGGAGAAAAAGAACAAGGTTTACTTTTTCAGAAGGGACAAGGTCCGCAAGATATTTAAAGATGCCTTGAACAACGGTCTACATTTGCCGGAGTCGAAAAGACCTCAAGAAGCAAAAATGACCGAGAATCCCCTGTATTTCCCGTACCATCGAGTAGTGAGCCATGCGATCGAGGATTGCTATATCTTCAAGGACTGGGTCAAGAAGCAGTACAAGGCTGGAGAGATCGAGCTGTCTAAAAGTGTATTGGTGAACAATCAAGTTGCAACCACCAACTTTATACAGACAGAAGCTGAAGCCTTCTGGGAGAAGCAGCCGAACCCGCTGCCCTGAGAAATGAAACCGACTCACCGTAGGCTCCTTAGAGTAAGCACATATCTAATAAGACGAAAAATATGCTAAAGCTACTTCAGAAAGTGACCAGGACGGAATGGGAAGGGCAGAAGAAGCCCACCATTCCAGCTGCCAATTCGGCCTAATCAGGCTCAAAATCCAAAAAGCTTAAGAAGAAAAAAAGTGCAGCTCAACGTGAAAAGGAGTCTACAGGGAGATCGACCATTCAAAAATATATTGATTCCCTCGAAGACTATGAACAGCAGGAAAGAACTCTGATTCAATTGAAGGAGTTCCTCCCTGTAGAAGCGGCTGAAATTCTGGAGGAGTTAGAAGAAGACTCCAATGAAGAGATCCCCATAGTGACCTGCTACGCTATCCATCTTCGCAGCGACTCTGAGGAGGAACTCTGTTTTCCCGAAGAGGACGAGGAGCTCACTACAAGGACCAACAAAATCCATCTCAGAAGCGGCAGGGCTCTGCCGCCAAATCAGGGCAATGCCCTAAAAGGAAAGGAAAAACATGTAGCTAATGAGGAAGATGGCAGAAAACCGGCTTATGAAAACTCAAGTCCTTCCTCGGTGGACTATAATGTCTTGGCTCATCTCCGGAAGCTTCCATCTCTCCTGAGCATCTACGATACCTTGGTCCTATCTAAGGAGCTTAGAGATGTTCACATTCACGCTCTACAAAACCCTGAGTGGTATCAGGCTTGCTTTGTGGAAATTAATATGAAAGAAGCCCAGTACGCTTTGCATGCCGCCGCAATCACGTTTAAGGACAAAGACTTGCTACTGGGAACGGCTGAGCATAATCGGCCGCTTTACATGACCGGGTACAGCGACGGAGATCGGATTAATCGCATATCGATTGATCCGGGGTCCTCAGTGAACATCATTGTTCCCCTCCGAAAGACGCGCAAGACAGACTCTTGCCTGAAATTCGGAGCAGATGCTAATAGGTGCTATCCGTCCACCTCTTCGAAAATGCCAAGTTGATTTATGGCATCATGTATCGAAGGTTTAAACGGATGCGGCCGATGTAGCAGACTTCGTCAGATTCCCCCTCGTTTGAGGGGTTTTTGATTGTGGGGACGCTCTTCCCTGCAGGCGCAAGCCCCTGCAGTTAATTACGCTACCGCATCGTGGTAACAACTTTCTCCTTCTCCAGATGATCACTTCATGTCGCGGGTGATTTTTTTGTGTTTGGTTGCCCGTGGATTGTATACGGAGACTAAGTTATGTTGTCGCCCGTAGGACGTGGACTAGTCCAAATTAGTATCTTTCTTAGATTTGGGTTTGGGGGGGTTTGTGTTTAAAGATACGTTAGCCTTATTTGAGGCTAAGATCAACTTAACCGTTAGTTAAGGATACGTTGGTCTAATTTTAGACTAAGATCAACTTAACGGGATTGTTTAGATCCGACAAGAGAGCAATTGGGGGCCCTATTGTTTAGTTTAGTGACTTTGCGGTCGGTAGGTAGTTTAAGGACATTGTGGTCCAATGTTAGTTTTAAGACATTACGGTCAAGGTTAAGAACATCATAGTCCATGGGTTTAAGGACTCCACAGTCCGGCGTTAGTTTTAAGACATCACGGTCAAGGTTAAGGACGTCATAGTCCGTTGTTAGTTTTAAGACATCCCGGTCAAGGTTAAGGACGTCATAGTCCGTTGTTAGTTTTAAGACATTCTGGTCAAGGTTAAGGACATCATAGTCCATGAGTTTAAGGACCCCACAGTCCGTGAAATGTATGGTTGTTGGGACCCGTCACCTCTTTGAAGACGTTGAGGAATTACAACGACAAATATCAAAGGAGTGAAGAGATGTACCCTTGAACCAAGGTAGATTAAATGATCTGTAGCCCAATTTGGAACCACGACCAATTAATTATATTGTGAGCCCATTGGCTCAGTTAAGTCTGGATTGAGGACTTATGGCCAACTTGGGCTAAGTCTAATTAAGTCTGGCCCTTTGTTGGACTGTTTGACATTTGTCTGGTTCCAGTCCACAAGAGTTTTGAGGAACTTGATAACATTTCTGTTGTAGCTCTGGATGTTATTCAATTTTGAGGTTCAATTGAAGGGGGAGCTTTGCCTCTGAAAGATTAGCCAATTTGGCTAGAAGTAGTGTTAAACACCAAATAACAAAAGTGTTAAACACTAAAAACAGAATTCTCAAACTAGTGTTAAACACTAAAAGAACAATCAGTGTTAAACACTGGAAACATAGTTTTCGATTTGGTGTCAAACACCAGAAAATAATCAGTGTTAAACACTACAAATAGGGTTTTCTAATTAGTGTTAAACACTAAGGAAAATCAGTGTTAAACACTGGGACTAAAGATCTCTAATTAATGTCAAACACTAAAGAAAGAGGGGTCACATGTGGACACGTGAGAGCGCCTAAGGGTGAGATCAGATTCCCCTTATTCTGTTCTGCAAAAAAGTGTTGAATACTTTCTATATTTGATTTTGGAGCATCGCGTACTGACACGTGACGGGGATTTGTGCGCTGATTTGCTAAGGGGTCATGTGGTAACACGTGAGAGCGTCCAGAGCTTTTGTTTCTTTTGTTTTTTCTTTCTGTGCTTCAGAGGTCACGTGGAGCACGTGAGGCGTTGCCTCTGAGTTCTTTTCTGTGGATCTTTACAGGGGTCACGTGGGGACACGTGGCCCTGGTTTTTTTTTGCATGTTCGAAGATCTCTTTATCTTTTTAAGAATTAAATTCTTCATAGGGTTAAACCCTAGCTATAGCTTTGGAGGAATTAAATTCCCTATTTTCTTTAGAAGAATTATATTTTTAGATAGGGTTAAACCCTAATTTTCCTTCTGTGGGAATTAAATTCCCATATATGTAAAGAATCAAGTTCTGGCACAGGGTGAAACCCTAATTTCATTTTAAAAGGAATTAAATTCCTGAGAGCTTGAGAGAATTAAATTCTCAACTAGGGTTAAACCCTAGTTCTGTCCATCTTGAAGGAATTAAATTCCTATAATTTTGGAGAATTGAATTCTCATATAGGGTTAAACCCTAATTTTATCTTGGAGGAATTAAATTCCTATAGCTTTGGGAGAATTAAATTCTCTAAACTCAATTCCTCCTCTAAGTTTTAGATCTGCATGGCAGGATCTCGACCCGATGAGAATTAAATTCTCAACTTATGGGGAGATATGCACTTTGCAGATCTTCAACCAGAGAAAGAACTAAGTTGTTTTTTTATAGAAGAGTTAAACTCTTAGATTGAGAATTAAATTCTCTTTATTGAAGTTTTGATCCCCTCTCTTTTCTTACCTAGGGTTTTTCTTTGTAGAGAATTAAATTCTCCTCTCTTTTTTCTCTGAAATTTCAAGATTCCAAAACCCCTTTCTCCTTTCCTTCCTTCTCTTGGCTCCTATTTATAGGAGAAGGAAAAGAATCAATTTGTTCAGTAAATCTTTCATTGAAAGATTTTGTTTGTTTTCATAATTAATATGAGCCTTTAGATCATTCAGTGAATTTTATTCACCGTTGGATTTTAAATCCAAAGATATTCCGTTTGTTATTTTCGGTGAGATTTAGGGGAAATTTTTCCTTGTCTAAGATTTTTTTCCATAAATTGGTGATTTTTAATCACCCTTGGATCTTTAATCCAACGGTCCCCATAATCCTTTTCCATTTGGAAAGATTTAGAATCTCTTAGAATTTAATTCTATTAACTGTAAGGCTTTCGAAGGCAGTCACGTGCTGGCACGTGACCCTTGGTCACGTGTGAGCACGTGACCACCAATTGAGTCCTTTCCTCAGCGTTTACATACGCTTCAATTGTCACCGTCACGTATCAACACGTGACCATTGGTCACGTGTGAGCACGTGACACCTCATTGAGGTAATTCCTTCAGCCATTTGTTATTTTATTCCTGTTTTAATTGTCACGTATCGACACGTGACCATTGGTCACATGTGAGCATGTGACACCTCATTGAGGTAATTCCTTTAGCCATTTGTTATTTTATTCCTGTTTTAATTGTCACGTGTCGACACGTGACCATTGGTCACGTGTGAGCACGTGATATCTCACTGAGGTAATTCCCGACTCTTAGAATTAAATTCTATTAAACTGTGAGTTTTTCAAAGCCTGTCACGTGCTGGCACGTGACCCTTAGTCACATGTGAGCATGTGACCTCAAATTGGGTCATCTTTCAGCCTTTTGTTTTCCGTTTTTGTTTTAGTGAGATTTTAACCATCACGTGTCACCACGTGACCACTGGTCACGTATGAACACGTGATGCCTCATTGAAGTAATTCCTGATTTTTAATCAGGAAACAAATACCCCTACAGCGTTGCTCTCACGTGTCTGCACGTGAGTGTAACGCTGTCACTTTTGTGACCGTTGGATCCGTCTGGGGAATCGGGGAGATGAAGCGTTTCCATCACATCCTATAAATGCCAATGTCTTTTCAGAAGCGCCTCCACTTTGCTCATCTTCTTCCTTGCAAACTTTTCTTTTGTGAATTTAATTCTCGTTTTCTAGAGCTTAGTTCTCTGCTCCAAAATCTTCAGAGTTTAACTCTATTCAGGGAAGACCCATCTCTTCTGGTAGTGATCTTCGACCGATCGAAGCACTTTCATACACATACAACTCTCTGGATTTTAAATCCATACCAAGGGTTTTTCCCCTTTTTAACAAGAACTCATTTTTCTTCAAACAGATAACCATTTAATCTTTAAACAGTAGATCCCTTAGGGTTTCTCTAATTTTTAGGGAGATGATGGAGTCGGTTGTCTTTTCTATGGAATTTAATTCCATCTAAAAAATGTTTCTGGGAATTTAATTCTCCTTTTCAAAAGGAATTTAATTCCTTTGAAGAACTTAGTTCTTCCCAGAGAACTTCATGGGTTTTCTTGCCCTGAGTCGTCTTCTTCACAATCAAGAAGAAGTTTGTAATGAATCTTCATGATCGTTATTTCAGGTATTATAGATGCCCATTTGTATGATCTTGACGAAATCATTTCTTACGGAAATATTCGCGCACTGGGCCGCAGCCAGAACCAGGAGTTCACCAACGCTCAGTGTGCTGAGGTCATGAGCCGCTTCGACGAGTACAACGGTCAGTTACTCCCTCGTCGCTCTTCTCTTTTGAAACTTATCGTGCTGGCGATCTGGGAGGCACTCCCTCTTTTTTGCACTGGCGTACCGCTCGGGGCATTGGATGCCGCCGAGGATAAAGTGCATTCGGTGTATCTGATGAGCCTAATCTCGAAGAGGAGGCGAGACAATCTCATTGATCTCTTGCATCAGGCTTTTCAGCAGTCGGCCATACTTTCTGCTTATCGGAGGGTGGAGGACATCCGTGAGGATCCCGACGCTTGTGATCGCGAGAGAAAACATACTAGGATGGTTCGAAATGCCTGGAAGATTTTGGACAAAGTCACTTTTGAGTTTCTGAATCCATGCCCCGAATCTGAGGTCTTGCCATTGTAATTGTTTCTTCTTATTTTTGTATGAACTTTTAAAGTATGAGTGATAAGTTTTTCCTTCCCTTCTGTGTTTGCATACCTTCTTTCTGAGATTTTGTTATATTGTCATTGTTGCTGCTGACGAGTTCGGCGTGTGAGGCACCATTTTACTTTTCAGCGCATATCAAGTTTGGTGCTCACGTGCTCTGCACGTGGGGCCCTTTTGATGGGGCTGTTTAATTTTTCATGCCATATTTTTGTGCACAGCATTAGATGCAGAAAAGGAGCCTTGGAAATAGTCCCATCTCCTTGATTTCCAATGCCTTCCCTTTTTTGTGCCTTGGAAATAGTTCCACCATACAATATTCTTCGGGCACAGCGTTTAATGCCCCTCTCTATAACCTGAGGCCATGGTCTTCTTTGTTTCTTCACAGAGAAATCTATTCTCACTTTAGTGTGATTTATCCTGATAAAACAACTGAGTGCCATGGCCTGCAACCGCCCCCATGCTCGTCGACAGCCATGGGAAGTACCTATCGAGGAGATGATTCCTCGCTTTGCTGCACGACTGGTGGATCCCCTTCTTACCGATGACGAATGTGATTCGACGATATATGATCTCTTGATCCGCAGGGGGTCCCCCCTCCCAATGGGGTCCCTTTGGCTCCGGATGATTCTTGCTGCCATGCTTGCTGACATCCCTCCTCACCCAGTGGAGATGACCCTGGCGATGCTTGACGCGGCTGAAGACAAGTTCGAGTGTTTTCACGAAGCGTGCCTGATTACTCAGGCTTTGAAAGATTGCTCGGTTCACCTGTTGGGCCAGATAAGAGCCCGGCGGGCTATTATGTCTGCTTTTGCGGACGAACATGGCGCCAATCGGTGGGGAGCGACTCCTCGCGAGAACCGTCGCTTCGATGTGTTGGAGAAGGCAGAAAGAGAGATGGAGAATTTTGCTCTTTGTTTTGTTAACCCTTGTGCCACTGATCCTTTGTTTGGTGACCTTTTTCCGCTAGCGTAGTATATTCAAATTAGTGTACCCCTTTTTTATTAGTTGTTGCGTGCTTTACATTGAATTTTCATGTTTGTTGTGCCCTCGTACGTGTGTTTTGCCTGCGTAAATGAGCTTCATATTCCTCCCATGAGAACTTTCTTTAATTGCGAGTACTATCATTATGTTGCATGCACATCAGAGCTTCAGGTATCAGTTCTTTTCGAATATCATATAGTCGCAAATGCATGCTTGATAGGGTCCGCATCGGAAATTTCCCTTTTTGCCTCCCATATCAGGTGATGTGTGCGTGTTTCAGATCGACTATTACCGTCGAGTGGAGGTTTGTTTATACAGTCTTGAGCGTACATGTCCTACTCCAGAGGCTGTGGCTGCGAAGGTGAGCTTACGGGGCTTAATCAAGCGGTACGCGGCGAATATGGTGTCATGCGAGAAGAGGCTTGGCCGCAAATTCTCGGAGAGGGAGCTGGCTTCCAAGGCGTTGAACGAGTTCCAGGCCAACCTTACAGCCAAAGCCAATAAAGCGTATGAACTCTGGCGAGTACTTCAAGAGTCTATCAAAGAGGTGGTGGCCCTCGATAAAGCTGCCGTGTTCACTCGCGAAAGGGTTGAGGCTCACAAAGCTACCAAGAAAGAGCTCGAAGGCCGGCTTGCCTCGTATCAGGCCCAGCAGGCTCAGGCGGAGGCCCGTCTTCTGGCGATATTGAATCACGAAGCCGTGACCCAGCGGAAGAAGGATGAGCTAGTGAAGTTGCTAAATCGCCCGCCGGCCTGAAGACTTGTATCTCTTTCCTTCTTTTGTACAAACTCCTGAATGAGAGTATATATTTTTTTTTGTTTTTTCATGAATTGTACTTTGTATCCATTTTGGTTTATGAATAAAAGGCATATTTTTCTTCTCAATGGTGTGTCTCTTTTTATTGAATGTGTTCTGCAGACAATTTACCTTGGTCTCCTTGCAGGGGAGCGATGGCTTAGGATTCAGGGTTAAGATCTGCCTCCTGAGACTTTAGAGCTTTATGAGCCGTGAGGGTCTCATAAAGAGTTTTTCTCCCTACAGGTCGAGAGGATCCCATAGGTGTAAGTTCTCCTTAAGAATCATGAGGATTCTTAAGCGGGTTTTCCCCTGAGAGTCGTAAGGATCTCACAAGAGAGTTTTTTTTCCCTACAGGTCGTGAGGACCCGCAAGTGCTGGGTGCGGTTGCCCTTATCCGTATTTCATGGGGTCAGGGGTTGCTTTGGATATTTTCCAGGGTACCGTAGTTTAAAGACATCGCGGTCGAGGTTAAGGACGTCACCGTCCGTAGGTTTAAGGACTCCACCGTCCGTTTATAGTTTTAAGACATTACGGTCGAGGTTAAGGACATCATAGTCCATGGGTTTAAGGACTCCACAGTCCAATGTTAGTTTTAAGACATCACGGTCAAGGTTAAGGACATCATAGTCCGTGTGTTTAAGGACTCCACAGTCCACTGTTAGTTTTAAGACATCACGGTCAAGGTTAAGGACATCATAGTCCGTAGATTTAAGGACTCCACAGTCCAATGTTAGTTTTAAGACATCACGGTCAAGCTTAAGGACATCATAGTCCGTGGATTTAAGGACTCCATAGTCCAATGTTAGTTTTAAGACATCACGGTCAAGGTTAAGGACATCATAGTCCGTGGATTTAAGGACTCCACAGTCCACGAAACGTGTGGTTACTGGGACCCGTCACCTCTTTGAAGACGTTGAGGAATTACAACGACAAATATCAAAGGAGTGAAGAGATGTACCCTTGAACCAAGGTAAAATCAGTCTAGAATCATCATGGTTGATCGTTAGTTTTAAGACATTACGGTTGAGGTTAAGGACATCATAGTCCGTGGATTTTAAAGACTCCACAGTCCAATGTTAGTTTTAAAACATCACGGTCAAGGTTAAGGACATCATAGTCCGTGGGTTTAAGGACTCCACAGTTCACTGTTAGTTTTAAGACATCACGGTCAAGATTAAGGACATCATAGTCTGTAGATTTAAGGACTCCACAGTCCAATGTTAGTTTTAAGACATCACGGTCAAGGTTAAGGACATCATAGTCCGTAGATTTAAGGACTCCACAGTCCAATGTTAGTTTTAAGACATCACGGTCAAGGTTAAGGACATCATAGTCTGTGGATTTAAGGACTCCACAGTCCACGAAACGTGTGGTTACTGTGACCCGTCACCTCTTTGAAGACGTTGAGGAATTACAACGACAAATATCAAAGGAGTGAAGAGATGTACCCTTGAACCAAGGTAAAATCAGTCTAGAATCATCATGATTGATCGTTAGTTTTGAGACATTGCAGTCGAGGTTAAGGACATCATAGTCCGTGGATTTTAAGAACTCCACAATCCGATGTTTGCTCTGGATGCTTCACACGGGTTCACTGCCGTGCTCTGCGAGGACCAAGCTCCGCTCTGGACGTTTTCCACGTGGTCAAAGAGTGACGTTATCCGCGTTCCACGTGAACAGGAATTTTGCTCTGGATGCTTCCCACGGGTTCACTGCCGTGTTCGGCAAGGACCAGGCTCCGCTCTGGATGCTTCACACGGGTTCACTGCCGTGCCGCGAGGACCAGGATCTGCTCTGGACGTTTTCCACGGGGTCAAAGAGTGACGTTATCCGCGTTCCACATGACTAGGAATTTTGCTCTGGATGCTTCCCACGGGTTCACTGCCGTGTTCGGCGAGGATAAGGCTCCGCTCAGGACGTTTTCCATGGGGTCAAAGAGTGACGTTATCCGCGTTCCACGTGACCAGGAATTTTGCTCTGGATGCTTCCCACGGGTTCACTACCGTATTCGGCGAGGACCAGGCTCCGCTCTGGATGCTTCATACGGGTTCACTGCCGTGCTCCGCGAGGACCAGGATCCGCTCTGGACATTTTCCACGGGGTCAAAGAGTGACGTTATCCGCGTTCCCCGTGACCAGGAATTTTGCTCTGGATATTTCCCACGGGTTCACTGCCGTGTTCGGCGAGGACCAGGCTCCGCTCTAGATGCTTCACACGGGTTCACTTCCGTGCTCCGCGAGGACCAGGATCTGCTCTGGACGTTTTCCACGAGGTCAAAGAGTGACGTTATCCGCGTTCCATGTGACCAGGAATTTTGCTCTGGATGCTTCCCACGGGTTCACTGCCGTGTTCGGCGAGGACCAGGCTCCGCTCCGGACGTTTTCCACGGGATCAAAGAGTGACGTTATCCGTGTTCTACGTGACCAGGAATTTTGTTGATTATATCCGCATTTCACGGAGTTAGGATTTGACTCTCGGTGATTTGTACACCTCCGAGTCATGGATCTGGGAGTTGCCGCTGTTCCGCTTTGCTCGAGGTTGTATTTGCTGCAATGAGACGAATGTTGAGACGATCTCTAGGCTATTTGTGGCCCGTCGGGATTGGCTTCTTCTTCTGATGAAACCCGGGGGGGGGGGAGGAGTATGATTCCTTCTTCGTTTGCGCCCCTGGATTGTATACAGGGATTGATGTAACATCACCCGTAGGGCATAAATTTCATTTTTATTTTATTTCTTTTTCCGCGATGCTCTATCATTTCAGCTTTTATATCACGAAGGTCGCGATTGCCCCATCATTTCGGCTATTTTTCACGGTGCCCAATCATTTTGGCTATTTATTTTATGGAATCCTCGCTGCTTTTTATTGCGGGTTGCCCAATTGTTTTGGCTATTTTTCATGCATATATATTTACTTGCTGATTTTGTCTACAAGTTGCCCCATCATTTCGGCTGTTTCGTATGCATGTATGGCTTGCAGGCTTTTCGCTTGCGAGCTTGGGATTAGACATCGATTTTGGCATCAGCACCGCTACAACTGGGATATTGCCAGGAGCGAATCATTATTTGCCTCGGTCGACGTCGAACAAAGATGGCTTAGTAAACAGGGTTAGGGTCCTGTCGACTAAGGATTTTGACTTCATGAGCCGTAAGGGTCTCACAAAGGTATTTCTCCCTACAAGTCGTGAGGCTCTCGTAGGTGTGTTTTCTCCTTAGGAATCGTGAGGATTCCTAAGTGCGTGTTCCCCTGTAAGTCGTAAGGATCTTACAAAAGGGTTTTCTCCTTATAAGTCGAGAGGGCTTATAAGGGTTGTTCACCATATGGACATATCCCTAGTCACGAATGGGACTTGGTTAGGGAAATGTTTATTCACGCCCGTGGATTGTATACAAGGGTCAGTATTGAGCCACTTGTAGGGCAATATCGAAGGTTGCGGGGAGGGGGGTTGCTTAAGAACAGGTTCAGGTTTCTGTAACTTAAGACTTTCAAATCTTATGAGCCGTAAGGGTCCAATAAGAGAGTTCTCTTTACGAGTCGTGAGGATCTCGCAAATGTAATTTCTTCTTAGGAATCGTGAGGACTCCTAAGTGTGTTGCTCCCTTGTGAGTCGTAAGGATCTCACGCAGGTGGTTTCTCCTCACAAGGTCGAGAGGACCCTGTAAGTGTCTTTTAACGAGATTGCGCCCTTTCGGGTTTTCACAAACACTCGCCGGCAGCCCTGCTGTTTTTACTCACGGAGCCCTTTCGGGTTTTCATCCGTGCCCATTTTGCTTATGGACATACCGTTTTTTTTATTCTCTCCTTTTTTTTTATTCTTTTCATATAACGAGGTCGCGCCCTTTCGGGTTTTCACAAGCACTCGCCGGTAGCCCTGCTGTTTTTACTCACGGAGCCCTTTCGGGTTTTCATCCGTGCCCATTTTGCTTATGGACATACCATTTTTATTTTTTTATTTTTTTTTATTCTCTTTTTTTTTGTCGGCTTTAGGATGTTGCAATCCACCGTAGTTTATCGACATCTCGGTCAACAGCTAGTTTCAGGACGTAGTGGTCCGTCATTAGTTTAAGGACGTTTCGGTCCGTTGTTGAAGAAGGCCGGCTACTGCTTATAGAGTTTGGGTTTAAGAAGATAGCGAGCGGACATAGTCGTCGTCATCTATCATTGACCTAAGCTGTGACTCATTAAGCGTAGTATTTCTTTAGGAAGCGACCGTTTATTGGCCTGAAAGGTCTTTCACCATGCATATCCATGAGTAGATAGGCTCCACCCTGGTAGACCTTGTCTATGATGTACGGGCCTTCATAATTTGGTTCGAATTTTCCCCGCTTGGCGCGATTGGGGATCATAGGTCTTTTGACCACTAGCACGAGTTCGCCTTGGCGGAATGTCCTCGGCTCTGTCAAGGAGAAGGCGAAGCGCATTATCCTCCTTGTGGGGTCACGAAGATAAGGCCTACCCCTGATTTGATTACAGGGGTGTTCTGTTTGCGCTTCTTCATGGAGGACGCTCCATCAAAGTAAAGTTCCCATCGGGCATTACCTCCGTCGATCGCATCAAACGCATGTTCGTCTGGCAGCTCACAATTCAAAGGAGAATCGGTAGGTATTGGATGCTCAGCGAGGAAGTCGGCGATGGCTTGGCCTTTAACTGCCTTAAGAGGCTGATAAGTTATTGAGAACTCTATCAAGAGCAGGGCCCATTTAGCGAACCGACCTGTCAGTATAGCCTTTGACATCAAATATTTAAGAGGGTCCACCTTCGATATGAGACGGACTTCATGTGCTAATGCATAGTGCCGGAGTTTCGTTATTGCGAAGATCAACGCCAGGCAGTGTTTTTCGATGGGAAAATAATTGCTTTCTGCCCCCAGTAGAACTCGACTCAAATAGTAGAGCGCTCTCTCCTTCCCTTGGTCGTTCTTCTGTGCCCATAATGCGTCTAAGGAACCTTCAAGGGCGGTTGTATACAGAATGAGAGGTTTTCCCTTGACCGGAGCGGCCAGCACTGGCGGGTTCTGTAGATACTGCTTGATCTCGTCCAGCGCGCCTTGGCATTTGTGATCCCAGACGAACGGGGTTCCCTTCTTCATCAGATGACTATAAGGACGGCACTTACCCGAGAGATTGGCTATAAATCGCCGGATATACGCGAGCTTCCCTTGGAGAGACCGCAATTGTTTGAGAGTCCTTGGCGGGGGCATTTCCATGATCACTTTGATTTTTGACGGATCTATCTCGATACCTCGGTGCCGGACAATGAATCCTAGGAATTTGCCTGAAGAAACTCCGAATGCGCATTTGAGAGGGTTCATCTTCAAATTATATTGCTGAAGGCGTTGAAATACGACCTTCAGATGCTCGAGATGTTCCTCGTATGATTTGCTTTTGACCACGAGGTCGTCGATATAGCATTCGACGATTTCATGTATAAGGTCATCGAAGATCTTCGTCATGGCCCTCTGATAGGTGGCACCGGCGTTCTTTAGACCGAAGGGCATCACCTTGTAGCAGAATATACCCAAAGGGGTTCGGAACGCTGTGTGCTTCTGGTCCTCGGGATGCATCTTTATCTGATTATATCCTGATGAGCCGTCCATGAAAAAGAAAACTTCATGAGTGGATGTGTTATCTATCATCAGCTCGGTGACCGGTGCTGGGATGTCGTCTTTTGGGCAAGCTTTATTTAGATCCCGGAAGTCCACGCATATGCGCACTGTCATATTTTTCTTCATTACCGGGACGATATTGGCGATCCAATCAGGGTACTGAACCTCTTGGATGAAGCCAGAGTCGATTAGTTTCTTGACCTCGACGTTGATGCTCATCTCAAGCTCGAACCACATTCTTCTCGGCGCCTGTTTGACTGGCTTGACTTCCGGGGATATGGCCAGTTTGTAGACAGCAATCTCTGGGTCTAATCCTGGCATCTCGGAATAGTTCCATGCGAAGCAATCTTTATGCTGCATAAGCACGTCTTTTAGCGTAGCCACCCTCTCTTCAGACAATAGCTCACTGATGAATGTCGGTCGCGGGTCACTTGTCGTCCCCAAATCAATTTTCTTGAGGTTATCTGCAGTGGTGTGTATTCCATCTTCCAGCTCTTTTGGCGCCGGTGGAAACTCTGAGGTCACCTCGTCATCATTGTTTTCGAAGCACCAGGGGAGGTCATGCACATTCTCAGGTTCTTCTTTTGATGATGTTATCATATGACAAGTACGAGCTCGCTTCCAAGACCGATGTGGATCTGGGTCTACCCTCGTGGCTTTGGGTTTATACTTTTATGGCGGAGTTATCCTCCAACTGTCGGATAGAGCGAACTTACCGAGCTGATACCGATCTTTGACCCAGTTCTTGAAGGTGAAGCAGTCTTCGAGAGGGTGTCCTATTGCTCGGTGATAAGAGCAATAATCTGGATGAGAGACCTCGTTGGCTTGCTCAGGGTGTTTGGACTCCGGAAGTGTAATCATTTGATGTTTTAAAGCGAGATCAAGTATCTTCTTTGTCTTGTCTTGAGGAAAAGAGTATGCTCGACTCATCTTCTTTATAAGGGACAAATCCGGACCGCTTGATTCCCGACAGTGTGACTTCTTAGTCCCACTTTGTCGCTGTCGAACGCCTTTTCCGCTCTTTGACTTGTTTCTGCCTCTGCGTCGGGCCTTTTGCGCAACGGTTGACAGGAAGGAGCATTTTCATCTTTCGCAGCCTGTTGGAGAAGGCGTTGCGTCCTGGCTTTCTCATAGATGGCCATTTCGCGGTTATGGTCGTCTCGAACTTTCTGACCCGCTTCCGTGATAAGCTTGTCCATTCGTTCTTCAAATGACGGACTCGGCATTTTGATGGGAGGATCTTGTTTTGGTGCGGGGTCGGCATTTTCTGACAGGGCGTCCTCTTCTTCATCGAGGTTATATATAACGTAGCTACCATGGACTCGTTCTCGTTTCCCGGATTTCACATATCCAAACCCAAGCGTTTCCATTCTCCCGTTGGGCAACCTGCGCTGAGTCCTAGGGACATCCCAAATCCTGTTGTAGAACCGAGCTTGTCGAATAGTCTGTTTGAAAGGTACCCCTTGGCGTTTCAATAGCCTTTTTAGTCCGTTAGTGTAATATCTGGGCAAACGGATGGGTTGGAGCCTGTCAAGTGTAGAATCCGCGCCGTGCCAGATTTCTTTCTCCACTCTTGTTTCGGTGGACCGATAGAATAGGATCGCCTTTTCACCTTTTCGCCTGGGAGGGACGTAAAATGTCTGCGGGTCTTGCACACTGTAAGCTTCAAGTGCGTCGAGATCTTTGTAGTGCTCCTGCGGAATCATGGTAATTTGCAAACTCTGATTATCACCAGGGAATGCTGGTACTTGTTCCCCTCTGAACGGCGGCGCACAGGACTGCGAAGTCCTGACGCTGAGATTCAGGGCAGATGCTATTTGGTTTTATCCGTCCACCTCTCCGAAGATGCCAAGTTGATTTATGGCACCGTGTATCGGAGGTTTAGACGGATGCGACCGATATAACAGACTTCGTCAGATTCCCCCTCGCTTGAGGGTTTTTTGATTGTGGGGACGCTCTTCCCTGCAGGCGCAAGCCCCTGCAGTTAATTACGCTACCGCATCGCGGTAAGCACTTTCTCCTTCTCCAGAATTTCACTTCGTGTCGTGCGTGTTTGTTTTGTTTGTGGTTGCCCGTGGATTGTATACGGAGACTAAGTAATGCCGTCGCCCGTAGGACGTGGATTAGTCCAAATCCGTATTTTCTTAGATTTGGTTTTGGTGTTTTTAGTTTAAGGATACGTTAGCCGTATTGAGGCTAAGATCAACTTAAACATTCGTTAAGGATACGTTAGTCTGATTTGAGACTAAGATCAACTTAATGGGATCATCTAGACCCATTTCCAGTTTAAGGACGTAGTGGTCCATTTAATATATGGCCGTCGGGACCCGTCACCTCTCTGACGACGTTGAAGGATTACAACGACATGTGTCAGAGGAGTTCGGAAATGTACCCTTGAACCAAAGTTGATTGGGGGTCTTATAGTCCAATTTGGGACTAAAGTCTGTTTGAATGTTTAAGGATACGTTAGCCATATTTGAGGCTAAGATCAACTTAAACGGGATCGTTTAGATCCGACAAAAGAGCATTTGAGAGCTCTATTGTTCCAGTTTAGGGACGTAGTGGTCCATAGGTAGTTTAGGTCCATTGCGGTCCATTGGTAGTTTAAGGACATTGCAGTCCATATTCCAGTTTAGGGACGTGGTGGTCTATGTTCCAGTTTAGAGACGTGGTGGTCCGTATTCCAGTTTAGGAACGTGGTGGTCTATGTTCCAGTTTAGAGACGTGGTGCTCCGACATTAGTTTAAGGACGTTTCGGTCCATCGCCAGTTTAGGGACGTGGTGGTCCATCATTAGTTTAAGGACGTTTCGGTCCATCGCCAGTTTAGGGACGTGGTGGTCCATCATTAGTTTAAGGACGTTTCGCTCCATCGTTAGTTTAAGGACATTTCGGTCCACCATTAGTTTAATGACGTTTCGGTCCGATATTAGTTTAAGGACGTTTCGGTCCACGAGTTTAAAGACCCCGCAGTCCGTATTGATGTGTGGTCGTCGGGACCCATCACCTCTCTGACGTCGTTGAAGGATTACAACGATAGGTGTCAGAGGAGCTCGGAGATGTACCCTTGAACCGGTTGTAAATTGATTTAGGAGAGCGGCTGTGCTCGGTCAATTTAGTTTGAGGACTTACGGCCATGATTGGGCTAAGTCCAATTGAAAAATATTCAACGCCTTTATTTATCTTCGGCCTACTAGGCCTGCCCACATTTAAATAATGCATTGCATTACTTTTTATTTTTGTTTGGGCTCTGCCCATAAAGGATGCAGAGCACTGATTTGTATTTTATTTGGGCTCTGCCCATTTATAAATGATGTAGAGCATCAATTTGTTTTGGGATTTGCTCATTTAATGCTTTGTAATTTAATTAGGCTTACTAGGCCTTTTTGATTTGGGCCTGGCCCTTTAGCAAAAGAAATGCATTGCATTTGTCAGACGCTTTGCGCCAATCACTGAGCGCAAGCGCTTGTGGTGATGACACGTGTCATGCAAGCGCGGTGCGCTGCGCCAGTGCGCTGCGTCTGTGTTGTTGACAAGTGGCGCGTTGTGGTGAGTTGCGCCAATTTCAAAGAGCAGGGCTCTATTTTAAAAGCGCATAGCGCAAATGGTTCAGATGCTGACACGTGGCGCTCTCTGGTGGCTTGCGCCAACCCAAGAGCGCAACAGCGCAGCTTGCAAGTGCAAGGCACTATAATTTGAGAATCTTTTTTAGAACCAATGGTTCATGAAAAAGTGCAAAGCACTGTTTGTTTTCTTGATCTAATTTAGATAAAAGAAAACAAGTTTTTCTTGTTTCTCTTATTTCAAAGAACCAATGGTTCATAAAAAGTGCAAAGCACTGTTTATTATATGAAGATCATTGATCTTGTTCTTAGATCAATGATCTATTGGAAGAAATTTCTTCTATCTTATGAAGGTTTTTACCTTTTGTTGAAATTTCTTCAGAGTTTTCTCTGTTTGAAGTTCTTGATTTCTCACAAATGTTGATGCCTTTGAATTGAGGCCTAGGGTCCCTTTTATAGTGCCCATAAATTAGTTAAATTTGTTAAAGGGATCTTTCTCTGAGTGATTTGGGGAATTTTCTCCACCGTTGGATCTTTGATCCAAGGGCCTCTATTTTACAGAAGAAAATCTTCTTGTTTTAACAAGAACAGAAAGATTTCTTTAAAATCTTAATTCTGTTTGGTGCAAATACCCCAGCGCGTGACACGTGTCAAGCAGCGCACAACGCAGCGCATCTGCACTGACACGTGTCGCTCAGCGCACAGCGCAGCGCAACTGCGCTAGCGCATCTGCGCTGACACGCGTCGCTTGCGCAACTGCGCTAGCGCATCTGCGCTGACACGCGTCGCGCAGCGCTTGCGCAACTGAAGCGTTGCTTCCTTTAATTTTAGTTTAAATAGAGCTTTGCTCTGATTGGGCGCGCCTTCTTGGGCGCTGCGCTGATGCATCTGCGCCTGATACGTGGCGTGTTGCGCGCAGCGCAAAGAATCTAAAGTGTTGCTTCATTTATTAAAATTTAGATTTTCAAGGTAGAGCTTTGCTCTGATTGGGGGAAGATGAAGCGTTGCTTCATCTCCCGCCTCAGAATTTGAACAGAGCTTTGCTTTAATTGGGGTAAACAAATGCCTCCCCACCGTTGCGCTTACGTGGCGCTAAACGTGAGCGCAATGGTGGCGGAATTCCAACCGTTGCGGCAACTTTGGAAGCTGAAAGGGCACTTGATGCCTATAAATAGGACCTTTGGTCTTCAGCAGATGATTATCATCCTTAAGACTTTTACTTTCAAAACTCCAGAGCTTTGCTCTTGCCTTTAGGAACTCTCAGAGTTAAATTTTCCTCGAAAGAAACTTTATAGGTAAAAATTAAGCTTGAATTAAATTAATTTCAATTAATAGAGCTTTGCTCCCATAGATCTTTGATCTAAAGAAAACCCTTCTGGGGTTTCACCAATAGAGCCTTGCTCTCAAGAATCTGTTTCAAGGTTTCTTGACCCATGAACAGAACCTTGCACCTTTGTCAAGACATAGATCTCTTTGATCTAAAAATGAGATGAACTCTTAAGAGTTTGAGTATGGATAATGAAAATTAAAAATGGAGTTTTGTATTTAAAGGATTATATCATCTTTTAATAATAATGATCTCAGAGTTCTTGGGGGACTTCTTCAAATTTCCATTATTATGGCATCTGATAGGCGTCACCCCTATTCGTAGAGCATTGCTCTCGAGGAGTTTAACTCTCTGTGCTCATTTTTTTAACAAGAATTCGCCTAATCAGTCGGTCTGCTAATTTTACTGATCTTCTTTCACAGGAACAATGGATGCCCATATGTATGCTCTTAACGAGATCATCTCTTACGGGGACATCCGCCGACTTGGCCACTCTCAAAATCGAGAGTTCACAAACACGGAGTGTGCTGAAATCATGAGCCGCTTCGACGCGTACAACGGTCCTCTGCTTCCCCGGCGTTCCTCCCTTCTTAAGCTTATTGTGGGAGCCATCTGGGAAGCGCTTCCCCTGTTCTGTTCCGGTGTGCCGCTTAGGGCGCTGGATGCCGCTGAGGATAAGGTGCACTCGGTGTACCTGTTGAACTTTATCTCAAAGAGACGGCGAGACAGTCTTATCGATCTCTTGCACGAGGTCTTTCAACAGTCTGCCATACTCGCTGCTTATCGGAGGGTGGAAGACATCAGGGGGGACCCTGATGCTTGTGCTCGCGAAAGAAAGCACACTAGGATGGTCCGCGAGGCTTGGAAAGTCATAGATAGGGTCGCTTTCGAGTTCCTCAATCCATGTCCTGGGTTCGAGGTTATTCCCTTGTAATAATGTTTTTCGTTTATTGCTTTTATGATTGTAAGAACTTTTGGCAATATTAATGGAAATTTTTTTTTATCTCAGCTTGTCTCTATTTTTCGTTCTGAATCTTTTGCTTATGCATGAACGAGTGTGTCTCGAACGCCTGATCAAATGTAAATCGGATGCTTTTTCTGTCGCTTTCTTCTTTCTCCTATTATCAGCATGTTGTCACAATTAGCAGATAATAGAGTAAGCACCATGATTTCTTTACGAGATAGCGATGGCTTAGGCTGCAGGTTCAGATCTGCCGCCCAAGACTTTTCAACTCTATGAGCCGTGAGGGTCTCATAGAGACTTTTCTCTCTACGGATCGAGAGGATCTCGTAGGTGGGTTTTCTCCTTAGGAATCGTGAGGATTTCTAAGTGTGTTCTCTTGAAAGTCGTAACGATCTTACGAGAGAATTTATTCCCTTGCGAGTCGTGAGGACCCGCAAGTGATGGGTGAAGTTGTCCTTATCCGCATTTCACGGAGTCAGGAGTTGCTCTGGATGCTTCCCACGGGTTCACTGCCGTGTTCGGCGAGGACTAGGCTCCGCTCTGGATGCTTCGCACGGGTTCACTGCCGTGCTCTGCGAGGACCAGGATCCGCTCTGGACGTTTTCCACGGGGTCAGGATTGACATAAGCCGCTTTCTACGTAGCCAGGAATTTTTGCTCTGGATGTTTCACACGGGGTCAGGATTGACATAAGCCGTGTTCCACATAGCCAGGAATTTTTGCTCTAGATGCTTCCCACGGGTTCACTACCGTGTTCTGTGAGGACTAGGTTCCGCTCTGGATGCTTCGCACGGGTTCACTGCCGTGCTCTGCGAGGACCAGGATCCGCTCTGGACGTTTTCCACGGGGTCAGGATTGACATGATCCGCTTTCCACGTACCAGGAATTTTTGCTCTGGATGTTTCACACGGGGTCAGGATTGACATAAGCCGCGTTCCACGTAGCCAGGAATTTTTGCTCTAGATGCTTCCCACAGGTTCACTGCCGTGTTCGGCGAGGACTAGGTTCCACTCTGGATGCTTCGCACGGGTTCACTGCCGTGCTCTGCGAGGACCAGAATCCGCTCTGGACATTTTCCACGGGGTCAGGATTGACATGAGCCGCTTTCCACGTACCAGGAATTTTTTCTCTGGATGTTTCACACGGGGTCAGGATTGACATAAGCCGCGTTCCACGTAGCCAGGAATTTTGCTCTAGATGCTTCCCACGGGTTCACTGCCGTGTTCGGCGAGGACTAGGTTCCGCTCTGGATGCTTCGCACAGGTTCACTGTCGTGCTCTGCGAGGACCAGGATCCGCTCTGGACATTTTCCACGGGGTCAGGATTGACATGAGCCGCTTTCCACATACCAGGAACTTTTGCTCTGGATGTTTCACACGGGATCAGGATTGACATAAGCCGCGCTCCACGTAGCCAGGAATTTTTGCTCTAGATGCTTCTCACGGTTTCACTGCTGTGTTCGGCGAGGACTAGGTTCTGCTCTGGATGCTTCGCACGGGTTCACTGCCGTGCTCTACGAGGACCAAGATCCTCTCTGGACGTTTTCCACGGGGTCAGGATTGACATGAGCCGCTTTCCACGTACCAGGAATTTTTGCTCTGGATGTTTCACACGGGTTCACTGCCGTGCTCTGTGAGGACCAGGATCCGCTCTGGATGTTTTCCGCGGGGTCAAAGAGTGACGTTATCCGCGTTCCACGTAACCAGGAATTTTGCACTAGATGCTTCATACGGGTTCACTGCCGTGCTCGACGAGGACTAGGCTCCGCTCTGGATGCTTCACACGGGTTCACTACCGTGCTCTGCGAGGACCAGGATCCGCTCTGGATGTTTTCCGCGGGGTCAAAGAGTGACGTTATCCGCGTTCCACGTAACCAGGAATTTTGCTGATTGTATCCGCATTTCACGGAATGTAGGTTTGACTGTTGGTGATGTGTATATCGCCGAGCCATGGAACTAGGGGTTGCCGCTGCTCCGCTTTGTTTGAAGTTGTGTCCGTCGTTACGAGACGAGTGTTGGGATGATCTCTAGGTCGCTTGCGGCCTGTCGAGATTTAGCTTCTTTCTTTGATGGAACCTGGGAGGAAGTATGATCACTTCTTTGTTTACGCCCTTGGATTTTATACAGGGTGTAATGGAACATCGCCTGTAGGGCATAAATTTCATTTTTCATTTTGTTTCTTTTTCCGCGATGCTCTATCATTTCAGCTTTTGTATCGCGAAGGTCGCGATTGCCCTATCATTTCGGCTATCTTTCGCGGTGCCCTATCATTTCGGCTATTTATTTTATTTTTACTCGCTGCTTTTTATTGCGAGTTGCCCCATCATTTCGGCTATTTCATGCATACATTCCTACTTGCTGATTTTTATTGCAAGTTGCCCCATCATTTCGGCTATTTCGTATGCATGTGCAGCTCACTGGCTTTTTGCCGTGAATATGAAATTAGACACCGATTTCGGCATCAGTACCGCTACTACTAGGATATTGCCAGGAGCGAATCATTATCTGCCTCTATCGATATCGAACAAAAATGGCTTAGCGAACAGGGTTAGGGTCCTGTTGACTAAGGCTTTTAACTTTATGAGCCGTAAGGGTCTCGCAAAGGTATTTCTCCCTACAAATCGTGAGGATCTTGTAGGTGTGTTTTCTCCCTAGGAATCGTGGGGATTCCTAAACGTATGTTCCTCTGCAAGTCGTAAGGATCCTACAAGAGGATTTTCTCCTCATAAATCGAGAGGATTTACAAGGGTTGTTCACCATGTGAACATATCCCCAGTCACGGATGAGACTTGGTTAGGGAAATGCTTATTCGTGCCCGTGGATTGTATACAAGGGTCAGTGCTGAGCCACTTGTAGGGCAATATCGAAAGTTGTGGGGTTTACTTAAGCACTGGTTTAGGTCTCTGTAACTTAAGACTTTCAACTCTTATGAGCCGGGAGGGTCCCATAAGAGAGTTCTCCTTACGAGTCGTGAGGATCTCGCAAGTGTATTTTATCCTTAGGAATCGTGGGGATCCCTAAGTGTGTTGCTCCCTTGTGAGTCGTAAGGATCTCACGCGGGTGGTTTCTCCTCACAAGGTCGAGAGGACCCTATAAGTGTATTTTTTTTAACGAGGTTGCGCCCTTTTGTGTTTTCACAAACACTCGCCGGTAGTCCTGCTGTTTTTACTCACGGAGCCCTTTCGGGTTTTCATCCGTGCCCATTTTGCTTATGGACATACACCTTTTTTTTTATTTTTTTAACGTGGTTGCGCCCTTTCGGGTTTTCACAAACACTCGCCGGTAGTCCTGCTGTTTTTACTCACGGAGCCCTTTCGGGTTTTCATCCGTGCCCATTTTGCTTATGGACATACCCCCTCTTTTTTTTAACGAGGTTGCGCCCTTTCGGGTTTTCACAAACACTCGCCGGTAGTCCTGCTGTTTTTACTCACGGAGCCCTTTCGGGTTTTCATCCGTGCCCATTTTGCTTATGGACGTACCGTTTCTTTATCCTCTTTTTTTTTTATCGCGTCAGCCTGAGGATGCTGCGGTAGTAGTTTTAAGGACGTTTCGGTCCGCTTGCAACTTTTAGGACATTGCGGTCCATCATTAGTTTAAGGACGTTTCGGTCCGCCGTTAGTTTAAGGACGTTTCGGTCCGTCGTCGCCGTATTTGAGGCGAACATCTAGTTTATTGACTTTTCGGTCCCTGGGGCTTTCCCTATGATTGTACATGATGCCCCCGGCGAATCCATCTTTCTCGGAGCGTGCGGTTGTGGCGGGTTCACCTTCCAGTTTTCGGACAACGCGAACTTGCCTTGTTGGTATTGATTTTCAACCCAGTTTTTGAAGACGTAGCAATCCTCGACCAGGTGACCCAGTACTCGGTGATAGGGACAGTAGTTGGGCTCATTAACGTCATTTGGTTGCGACGGACGTTTTGGCTCCGGCAGATTTATGAGTTGGTTGCTGAACGCAAGCTCGAACAGTCTCCTTGTTTTATTTTGCGGAAACGAGTAAGGACGTTTCAACCTCTCTTCGAGGGACGGGCGTAGTCGCAGATTGTTTTGGCGAACAACCGGTCTAGGGCCACTCGATTGCTGTTGAATGTTGGCCTCGAGGGCTTTTTTTTCCTTTATCTTTTGTGCTCGATCCTTTATTTGCGGGGCCGAGATTTTTTCCAAGCAGCGTGTGATTGCACGGCTGAACGTTCTCGCAAATCCTCAATTCTTTCATTTTCGAAATAGATTCCTTGAGGAGAGGGTTGAGGGTAGCTTCTTCCTCAGAGTCGCTTCCAAAGGTAATAATTTGCGATCCCTTGGAGTCGGCTATATGAAAGTCGGTGGCGGCTCTTTTGTGCTCATCTATCGCATTTTTTAAACGTCTACGAGCTTCACACTTTGTCCTATTGAAGTGTTGCTTTTGGGCGACATACCCTTGCCACCAACAGTTAAAGGATTCGCAGTCTTCAGTAGGATGTATGATCTTCTGATGATATAAGCAGAAGTTAGGATGCATCTTTACTCCACCGAAAGTATTTTCTTCAGCGGGTGGTAGCTTCATTCCCGCTGATAGGGCTTTAGCAAACCTTTTCCTCGTCTTGAATTTATTTTTATCCGCATCGGATGACTTTTGATTTGAAGAAAGTGCCTCGACTCTTTGGTCTAGTTGGCGGTGTTTGGCTATTTCCAGTATGGCCATCCCATGCTCTTTATTGGCTTTCGCTTTCAGACGAATTTCATTTAAGAAGATATCGATCAACTCGTCTGATGGCCGTAGAATTTCCAGCTCAGGGTTCGCACTTGGTTTCTCGGCGCGAGGAGCCTCTTCATCATTCGCCAGTGAATGAAAGATCACATGACAAGTCGCTACGTAGTCTTCGGATTCGTCTGATGAGTTTTCCCCATCGTTTTCGTCCTTGACAAAAGAACAAGCTGCCCCCATCGTGTCCGTCTTCTTTGGAGTGTGCGGCTGGGGTGGATTTACCTTCCACTTTTCAGATAGGGCAAACTTGCCTTGTAGGTATTGATTTTCAATCCATCCCTTGAAGACGAAGCAATCCTCAATCGGATGGCTTGCCGTTTGATGATAAGGGCAATAATTGGGGTTATTCGCCTCGTTGGGTTGTGGTGGTTGCCTTGGATTCGGCAGGTTGATAAGCCTGTTGCGCATAGCCAGCTCAAACAGCCACTTCGTCTTATCCCGTGGGAATGAGTAGGGGCGCCTCATTTTCTCAATATAGAACCGCCGTCTCTTTCCCGATTGATCCGCTAGCTTTGGGGTGCTGGGTTGCTGCTGAGCATTCGCGACGAAGGTTGCCTTCCCTTTACCCTTGTCGTTCCGCGGTTCTGGCTTCGGGGGAGAAGGTCTGTGACCCATTTGATCCATCTGGGCCAGCTTGTCGATCAAAGCCTGGAATGTGGTCGGCTTAAAGAACATCATGAACTGTGAGATAGTGGCATGAGGGTCTAGGGTACCCACGAACATGCCCACCGCGGGCGCTTCTTCAATGCATTGTTCGCATTTTGACCACAAGTTTCGCCAGCGTATAGCGTACTGAACCCACGTCTCGCCCGGCCTTACCTTGGCATTAATCAATGCTGCTATCGGGGCCTGTTCGCTGGCGCTCGCGAATCGCTGAGTGAATAGCAACTCCATTTCAGCGAACGTCTTGACAGAATCGTTCGGGAGTTCGGAATACCATTCGAACGCTGTTTCTGACAAGCTGCCGACGAATTGGCGAAGCATCAATTTGTCATCACCTCCAGTATTGCCGCATAAGGCCCTGAATTGAGCGACATGCTGATGCGGATTCCCTGTCCCTTTATATATGTGGAACTTAGGTATTGTATAGCCCGGCGGGTACTGTACCTGATCATACCAGCCCGGATATGGTCGTCCTGTTTGGACGATCTGACCGGCTGCCTCAGTCGCATGATGGACCCGTATCTGCTGGGCTATATATTCGTCAAGGTCAGCTTTGGAGATTGCCTCCTCCTTGGCTACTGACAAAGCTAATGGAGGATTTGATGTTTCTCCCCTGTCGTCTTCAAGGCCGACCGGAGGATCTTCAGCAGGAAGGTTCTGCTGAATCATCATCCCTACCATATCTTGGAAGAGAAACGCTATTTGTTTTATATTAGCCGCTTGCTCTGCGGCTTCTTTGTCCTTCTTTTCGAGGACTCTGCATAGGTAATCAGCGTCAGTTTCTTGTTCATGACGCTGCTCCGATGATGCCTCTGAGCTTTCTTTTGGCTCTGTAAGTGCGGCCATTGCAGTCATCATCTCCTGAAGCTTTTGCTGCTGCTCCTGTGCTTTGGTCACGGATCGGGTGAGTGGTCGGTGACCCGTCGAAGCACGGCTTTCCTCCTTTCCAGAAGCCATATAAATAGTGTGCACCACCATGCCCCCAGACTTGGAGCGTTTGTGCCCATCACTTTTATGGTTCGCCTTGTTTACAGGGGCTTCTTGCGGCCTCCTTTTCTTTTGAGTGATTGACGTTGAAGGTGTCGTTGCAGTGGACACCCGAGTAACCGTTGCTTCTTTCGACCTGGCAGAGTAGTCTTCCTCTTGCCGAACCTTTGTCTTTTTCTGTCGGCGGAGATAGTTTTCATCAATCACCGACTTTTGGACCTGTCGCCAGACCTTGTAAATTTTAGAGGACAGCCGGTGAGGGGGCTGCTCCGGCTTCTTCTCTGGAGCATTCTCCACAGGTGGAGGAGATCGTTTCAACACCGCAGTAGGAGAGTTTCTGCGCACCGTGTTTAGCAATTCAAAGCTGTTCTCGGTTAGAACAGCAGCCTCGATCCTCACCGTTGGAGCTGGCGGAGTTATCCCAGAGGGGGAGTTTCCCCCAGCCTTCCTTACTCGGCGCCAGTGGCGACGTCGAGCGTGTCTTGTGGATGGAGTTGTTTCAGCTACGCGGGTGGCTTCGTCATGCCCCTGATTTGAGAAGAGACTGTTATTAGTGCTAGCCTATCAAAGACTGACACCCGTTGAGAAGCGATGTCTAATTCGTTAAAGACAGATCTCTGGGCAGGGGAAACGGCTTTGAGGACTTCGCCTCGAGCAGCAACCGGAATGGTCAGCCTTGTAAAGACTGACTTCCTGGAAGGAGGAGCATTTCCAATGATTTTGTCCGCTTGAACCGGGATGGCTATCCGCTTTGGGATGGCAACTTCAGGTATCGCGGGCTTGTAGACGTTCTGGCCCAGTCTGTTGAAAACTGAGGTAGTGGAGTTGGGCGACCCGTTGAGAGGGGTCGCGGAAATGGTAAGTCGATCAAAAACAGACTTCTTTGAAGCTTTCGGTACGGGTATTGGCGACGTGAAGCTTGCAGGAGGGATCATGGTCCCGAAAAACAGGCCGGTGGTGGCCTGAGTCACTTTCTCCACAAGCATAGTAAGGATGGAGGCCGCTTTGGGCCCATATGCTACACCTCCAGGTGAAGTGAAGTGTCGGTTGCATTGGCACTTCGAGCAGTTGGTGCAGTTAGAGGCCATTGATGCTTGAGTTCTACGCCAGACAAAAGACCAAATCTTAGTAACTTGCAACCCAAAGGCAACCATTAACAAACCACGATTCGTTCACGAAGACGACACACGAAGTGTGGAGTGGAAAGAGGAAAAGGTCCCATCGGGCGTGCCAGAATCTGTTCCCCTCCGAACGGCGGCGCACAGGACTGCGAAGTCCTGACGCTGAGATTCGGGGCAGATGCTATTTGGTTTTATCCGTCCACCTTTCCGAAGATGCCAAGTTGATTTATGGCACCGTGTATCGGAGGTTTAGACGGATGAGGCCGATGTAGCAGACTTCGTCAGATTCCCCCTCGCTTGAGGGGTTTTTGATTGTGGGGACGCTCTTCCCTGCAGGCGCAAGCCCCTGCAGTTAATTACGCTACCGCATCGCGGTAACCACTTTCTCCTTCTCCAGAATTTCACTTCGTGTCGTGGGTGTTTGTTTTGTTTGTGGTTGCCCATGGATTGTATACAGAGACTAAGTAATGCCGTCGCCCGTAGGACGTGGATTAGTCCAAATCCGTATTTTCTTAGATTTGGTTTTGGTGTTTTTAGTTTAAGGATACGTTAGCCGTATTGAGGCTAAGATCAACTTAAACATTCGTTAAGGATACGTTAGTCTGATTTGAGACTAAGATCAACTTAACGGGATCATCTAGATCCATTTCCAGTTTAAGGACGTAGTGGTCCATTTAATATATGGCCGTCGGGACCCGTCACCTCTTTGACGACGTTGAATGATTATAACGACATGTGTCAGAGGAGTTCGGAGATGTACCCTTGAACCAAAGTTGATTGGGGGTCTTATAGTCCAATTTGGGACTAAAGTCTGTTTGAATGTTTAAGGATACGTTAGCCATATTTGAGGCTAAGATCAACTTAAACGGGATCGTTTAGATCCGACAAAAGAGCATTTGAGAGCTCTATTGTTCCAGTTTAGGGACGTAGTGGTCCATAGGTAGTTTAGGGACATTGCGGTCCATTGGTAGTTTAAGGACATTGCGGTCCATATTCTAGTTTAGAGACGTGGTGGTCTATATTCCAGTTTAGAGACGTGGTGGTCCGTATTCCAGTTTAGGGACGTGGTGGTTTATGTTCCAGTTTAGAGACGTGGTGGTCCGACATTAGTTTAAGGACGTTTCGGTCCATCGCCAGTTTAGGGACGTAGTGGTCCATCATTAGTTTAAGGACGTTTCGGTCCATCGTTAGTTTAAGGACATTTTGGTCCACCATTAGTTTAAGGACGTTTCGGTCCGATATTAGTTTAAGGACGTTTCGGTCCACGAGTTTAAGGACCCCGCAGTCCGTATTGATATGTGGTCGTCGAGACCCGTCACCTCTCTGACGTCGTTGAAGGATTACAACGATAGGTGTCTCGGAGATGTACCCTTGAACCGGTTGTAAATTGATTTAGGAGAGCGGCTGTGCTCGGTCAATTTAGTTTGAGAACTTACGGCCATGATTAGGCTAAGTCCAATTGAAAAATATTCAACGCCTTTATTTATCTTCGGCCTACTAGGCCTGCCTACATTTAAATAATGCATTGCATTACTTTTTATTTTTGTTTGGGCTCTGCCCATAAAGGATGCAGAGCACTGATTTGTATTTTATTTGGGCTCTGCCCATTTATAAATGATGCAGAGCATCAATTTGTTTTGGGCTTTGCTCATTTATTGCTTTGCAATTTAATTAGGCCTACTAGGCCTTTTTGATTTGGGCCTGGCGCCCTTTAGCAAAAGAAATGCATTGCATTTGTCAGACGCTTTGCGCCAATCACTGAGCGCAAGCGCTTGTAGTGATGATACGTGTCATGCAAGCGCGGTGCACTGCGCCAGTGCGCTGCGCCTGTGTTGTTGACACGTGGCGCGTTGTGGTGAGTTGCGCCAATTTCAAAGAGCAAGGCTCTATTTTAAAAGCGCATAGCGCAAATGGTTCAGATGCTGACACGTGGCGCTCTCTGGTGGCTTGCGCCAACCCAAGAGCGCAACAGCGCAGCTTGCAAGTGTAAGGCACTATAATTTGAGAATCTTTTTTAGAACCAATGGTTCATGAAAAAGTGCAAAGCACTGTTTGTTTTCTTGATCTAATTTAGATCAAAGAAAACAAGTTTTTCTTGTTTCTCTTATTTCAAAGAACCAATGGTTCATAAAAAGTGCAAAGCATTGTTTATTATGTGAAGATCATTGATCTTGTTCTTAGATCAATGATCTATTAGCAGAAATTTCTTCTATCTTATGAAGGTTTTTACCTTTTTCTTGAAATTCCTTCAGAGTTTTCTCTGTTTGAAGTTCTTGATTTCTCACAAATGTTGATGCCTTTGAATTGAGGCCTAGGGTCCCTTTTATAACCCATAAATTAGTTAAATTTGTTAAAGGGATCTTTCTCTGAGTGATTTGGAGAATTTTCCCCACCGTTGGATCTTTGATCCAAGGGCCTCTGTTTTACAGAAGAAAATCTTCTTGTTTTAACAAGAACAGAAAAATTTCTTTAAAATCTTAATTCTGTTTGACGCAAATACCCCAGCGCGTGACACGTGTCAAGCAGCGCACAGCGCAGCGCATCTGCGCTGACACGTGTCGCTCAGCGAACAGCGCGGCGCAACTGCGCTGACACGCGTCGCGCAGCGCAACTGCGCGAGCGCATCTGCGCTGACACGCGTCGCTCAGCGCAGCGCTTGCGCAACTGCGCTAGCGCATCTGCGCTGACACGTGTCGCGCAGCGCAGCGCTTGCGCAACTGAAGCGTTGCTTCCTTTAATTTTAGTTTAAATAGAGCTTTGCTCTGATTGGGCGCGTCTTCTTGGGCGCTGCGCTGATACATCTGCGCCTGGCACATGGCGTGTTGCGCGCAGCGCAAAAAATCTGAAGCGTTGCTTCATTTATTAAAATTTAGATTTTCAAGATAGAGCTTTGCTCTGATTGGGGGAAGATGAAGCGTTGCTTCATCTCCCGCCTCAGAATTTGAACAGAGCTTTGCTCTAATTGGGGTAAACAAATGCCCCTCCACCGTTGCGCTTACGTGGCGCCAAACGTGAGCGCAACGGTGGCGGAATTCCAACCGTTGCGGCAACTTTGGAAGCTGAAAGGGCACTTGATGCCTATAAATAGGACCTTTGGTTCTCAGCAGATGATTATCATCCTTAAGACTTTTACTTTCAAAACTCCAGAGCTTTGCTCTTGCCTTTAGGAACTCTCAGAGTTATACGGATTTGGACTAATCCAAAACCCAATCCAAAACCCAAATCTAAGAAAATACAGATTTTGACTAATCTACGCCCTACGGGCGACAACATAAATTAGTCTCCGTATACAATCCACGTGCAACCAAAAATAAAACAAACACATACGACACGAAGTGACCATCTGGAGAAGGAGAAAGTGGTTACCGTGATGCGGTAGCGTAATTAACTGCGGGGCTTGCGCCTGTAGGTAAGAGCGTCCCCACAATCAAAAACCCTTCGAACGAGGGGGAATCTGACGAAGTCTGATACAACGGCCGCATCCGTCTAAACCTCCGATACACGGTGCCATAAATCAATTTGGCATCTTCGGAGAGGTGGACGGATAAAACCAAATAGCATCTGTCCCCAAATTCAGGCAAGACGTTTGTCTTCCCGTCTTTCGGCAGTAAACAGATTCTGGCACGCCCGGTGGGACATTTTTCTCTTTCCACTCCACACTTCGTGTGTCGTGTTTTTCCTGTGATCAGATAATCGTGGTGTGTATGTTTGTGGTTGCCCTTAGGGGAGTGGATACTGAAGTTGGCGTTTCGTCTCTATGAAGAATGTCGTTTGTTCCCACCTTAGCAACACAAGCTCTATCATATCTGGTGGAGTCATGTACGGGCCACTTGCAGGCTCAAATCTCTGCAATCCGGCTCTTCAAGAAATCAACGGGCTTCTCTTTGGGTCGATGCTCCTACCTCCCACCCTCGGTGCCTCAACGCCGATGGAAGAAGCCCATAGGAAGTCTGTCGTGCACAGGCGGGCTCCCCAAGCAGCAGCTTTGCCAATGGAATCAGTCCTCAAACAAATGGCACATGCCAAGGACCAAGGTCGACGCAGGGGGCAGAATATTCAAGCTCTCAAAGGAAACAGAGGGCAGGCTCGACAAAATCCTGAAGCTAATCAAATCCCGGCCGTAAGAAATGGTTGACGTTGATATCAGCGTCATACAAAATGAGCTAGGGGCAGTTCTCTATATGGTCCTGTTTCAACCCCAGCGGTGAATGTTGTTGTTCCAACTGGGAACAGCTTCAAATTGTTGTGAAGGGTTAGACAAAATTCTCCTACCGCAATATTGAAGAAGTCTCCGCAGCCCATGAAGATCCCATGAGAGCAGAAACAAGTTCGCTCCCTGAGATAACTTTCCTCATCTATATATAAGGTGTGTAAGCAGGTAAAGGGAAATCACCTCAAGACGGATCCTGATACAGCGGTTCCTCTCAAATCCAAAGCGGCTTTTCACAAAAAAGAGAGGCCTAATAAAGCTCAAGTGCCCGAAGCGAACTCCAAAAGCCAAGACTCCAAACACCCTAAGCTTGGGGGCATGGTTGTTCACATAGTTTATGTGTTGAAATCCAAAGACGAAGTTCAAGTTTATACTAGTCATCGACCTCAAACTCGGTCCGTGACAAAAGTTCAACTGCAACGCGAAAAGGTACAGGAGATGCTCGCTCAGGCGTAGAAAATGCTAATCCATCGCCTAAGGAAAATCGACTTGGGAACGGCAAACGACCCACGGCCGACGTTCGTCAGTGAGCTGTTGTCTGAAGAACAGGTGACTACACTCAAAGACGTGCTTATGCAATATAAAGACTACTTCGCATGGAACTTTTCCGAGATGCCGAGACTAGATCCAGAAGTAGCTGTGCATAAATTGGCGATATCTCCGGATATCAAGCCAGTCAAACAAGTGCCGAGAAGAATGCAGCTCAAACTTGAAATGAGCATCAACGCCTAGGTCAAGAAGCTAATCAACTCCGGCTTCATCCAAGAGGTTCAGTACCCTGACTGGATTGCCAACATCGTCCCAGTGATGAAGAAAAATGGGACCGTGAGCATCTGCATGGACTTTCGAGACCTCAATAAAGCATGTCCGAAGGATGACTTCCCCGTACCGGTCACCGAGCTGATGATAGACAATACGTCCACTCACGAAGTCTTCTTCTTTATGGACGGCTCATCGGGGTACAATCAAATAAAGATGCATCCCGAAGACCAGAAGCATAACGCTTTCCGGACTCCGCTGGGGATATTTTGCTACAAAGTAATGCCTTTCGGCCTGAAGAACGCTGGCGTCACCTATCAGAGGCCCATGACGAAGATTTACGATGACCTCATACATGAAATCGTCGAATGCTATATCGACGACCTTGTGGTGAAAAGCAAATCGCACGAGGAGTATTAGGAGCTTCTAAAAATAGTGTTCCAACGTCTTCGGAAATACAACTTGAAGATGAACCCTCTGAAATGCGCGTTCGGAGTTTCCTCGGACAAATTCCTAGGATTCATCGTACGACATCGAAGCATCGAAATAGACCCATCGAAGATCAAGGCGATTATGGAAATGCCCCCGCCAAGAACTCTCAAGCAACTGCGGTCTCTCCAAGGGAAGCTCACATATATCCGACGATTCATAGCTAATCTCTCTGGCAAGTGCCGTCCCTACAGTCACTTGATGAAGAAGGGAACTCCTTTCGTCTGGGATCGCAAATGCCAAAGCGCACTGGACGAAATCAAGCAATACTTGCAGAATCCACCGGTATTGACAGCTCTGGTCAAGGGAAAACCTCTCATCCTGTATACAACTGCCCTTGAAGGTTCCTTAGGCACGCTATGGGCATAAGAGAATGATCAAGGAAAAGAGAGAACCCTATACTATTTGAGTCTAGTTCTCCTGGGGGTAGAAAACAACTACTCCCCCATTGAAAAACACTGCCTGGCGTTAATCTTCGTGATAACGAAGCTCAGACACTACACATTGGCGCATGAGGTCCACCTCATATCAAAAGTGGATCCTCTCAAATATTTGATGTCAAGAGCCATACTAACAGGGCGGCTCGCTAAATGGCCCTCCTATTGATGGAGTTCTCGATAACTTATCGTCCCCTCAAGGCAGTGAAAGGCCAGGCCATCGCCGACTTCCTCACTGAGCATCCGGTACCTGCCGATTCACCCTTAAATTGAGAATTGCCAGACGAGCACGCATTTAACACGATCGACGGGGAGAAAGGAGAAAGTGACGTTCGATGGGAACTTTACTTCGACGGGGCATCTTCTATGAAGAAGCGAAAGCACAGCTCCCCCATAATCAAGTCTGGGGTAGGCCTCATCTTCATGACTCCACAAGGAAGGATAACACGCTTTGCCTTTTCCCTAACAGAGCCGAGGACAAACAATGAAGCCGAATATGAAGCTTTGATAGCAGGACTTGAGATCGCTGTCGATATGTGGATCGAAAACCTCCTCATATACGGAGACTCCCAACTGGCCGTTAGCCAAGTAAACGGTGATTATCAAACGTGCAAACCAGAGTTGGTGAAGTACGGCGAGAGAGTACAAAAATTGCTGACTCAAATCCCTGCCTATGCCCTGGAAAGCATACCGCGTGCAGAAAATAGCAAGGCGGATGTGTTAGCCAAACTCGCTAAAGAACTGGCCGACGAGAACCTCGACGACGTAAGGATCGTTATGCAAAACCGTCGAGTTTTTGCACCGGCAAAAATATCTCTGGAGTCGTTTGAAAAAAAGGAAGCGACCAAGCAAGAGGCCCTACAGATAGAGGACCAGGAAAAGGTCAAGGATTGGAGAGAAGTCTTTATAGACTACTTTAAATCCCGTCGAACACCTGAAGATGCGTCCTCAAGATATCAGCTCATGAAACGAGCTCTATCTTTCGCCTTCGTCAATGACACTCTATATAAGAGATCATTTGATTCTCTATGGCTAAGATGCCTGGGACCTGAAGAAGTAAGGAGAGTCGTCCAAGAAACTCACGACGGACTCTGCAGTTCTTACTAAGCCGGGCCGAAGATGAAACTGAAGATCAAAAGGATGGGCTACTATTGGCCCACAATGATCCAAGACTGTTTGAATATGCGGGGCAGTGCCACTCGTGCCAGATTCATGGGGAATTTATCCACCAGCATCCAAATCCGCTACATCCAACGGTGGCTAGCTGGCCATTTGAAATGTGGGGAATTGACATAATCGGGCCCATTGAACCAGCATCGTCCAGAAGACATCGGTTTACTGGCGACAACTGATTACTTCTCCAAGTGGGCAGAAGCAGTACCACTAAGAGAAGTGAAGACGGAGAATATCCTCTATTTCTTCAAGACACACGTCAACTATCGGTTCGGCACTCCGCGACGGATTATCTCCGATAACGGGCCGGCCTACAGAAGCCATAAAATCAGCCACTTCGCACAGCAGCATAATATAGACTGGAGATACTCTTCGGTCTATAATCCCTGAGCTAACGGTCTGGCTGAGGTTTTCAACAAGATCTTGACGAAGATCGTGAAAAAGACGGTGTCCAAAAACAAAAAGGACTGGCACAAGAGATTCCATGAAGCTCTCTGGGCGTATCGAACTACGTTCAAAATGGCCACAAACACAACACCGTATACGTTGGTATTCGGCGCTGAAGTATTACTCCCCTTGGAGATAGAGGTACCCTCCTTACGAGTGGAAGTTCATTACGAGCTAACAGACAAAGAGAATGCTCATCTTTGGCTTGAGGAGCTCGATGCCCTCGACGAAACCCGGCTCATAGCGCAGCAAAATCTGGAAGCTTACAAAGCAAAGATGACGTGTTCATACGAGAGATTGACTAGGCCGAGAACATTCCGCCAAGGCGAACTCGTGCTAGTGGTCAAGAGACCTATGATCCCCAATCGTGCCAAACGGGGGAAATTCGAGCCGAACTATGAAGGCCCGTACATCATAGACAAAGTCTACCAGGGTGGGGCTTATTTGCTCATGGATATGCATGGCGAAAGACCCTTCAGGCCGATAAAAGGCCGGTTCTTGAAAAAATACTACACCTGATGAGTCAAAGCCTAGGTCAACGATAGATGACAACGCCTATGTCCGCTCGCTATCTTCCCAAGCCTAAACTCTATAAGTAGTATCTGACGAAACTTTGCCTCAAAAGCTACTACGGACCGAAACGTCCCTAAACTAACGATGGACCGCAATGTCCTAAAACTTGCAATTGACCGAGACGTCTATAAACTACTACGGACCGTAGCATCCTAAGGCTGATGTAAAAAAAATGGTATGTCCATAAGCGAGATGGGCACGGATGATAACCCGAAAGGGCTCCGTGAGTAAAATCAGCAGGACTACTGGCGAGTTTGTGAAAACTCGAAAGGGCGCAATCTTGTTAAAAGACACTTGCAAGGTCCTCTCGACCCTGTAAGGAGAAAATACCTGCGTGAGATCCTTACGACTCACAAGGAAGTGACACACTTAGGAATCCCCATGATTACTAAGGTGAAAACACACTTACGAGATCCTTACGACTCGTAAGGAGAATTCCCATTTGAGACCCTCACGGCTCATAGGATTCAAAAGCCTTAAGCTTCAGGGATCTGAACCTGTTCTTAAGCCATCATACATCCCGATTATGCCTACAAGCGGTTCAATATTGACCCTTGTATACAATCCACGGGCACGAATAAACATTTCCCTAACAAAGTCCCACCAGCGACTAGGGATATGCTCACACGGTGAACGACCCTTGTAAGTCCTCTCGACTTATAAGGAGAAAACACTCTTGTAAGATCCTTATGACTTATAAGAGAACATACACTTAAGAATTCTCATGATTTTTAAGGAGAAAATGCATTTACGAAATCCTCACGACTCGTAGGGAGAAAATACCTTTATGAGACCCTTACGGCTCGTAAAGTCAAAAAGCCTTAGTCAACAGGATCCTAACCCTGCTTACTAAGCCACCTTTGTTCGATATCGATAGAGGCAAATGATGATTCGCTCCTGGCAATATCCCAGTGGTAGCGATGCTGATGCCTAAATCGGTATCAAATTCCAAACCCTTTCACGGCAAATGATGATTCACTCCTGGCAATATTCCAGTCGTAGCGATGCTGATACTGAGATTGGCACCAGATTCCAAGTTCCACACTCGCGATAAAAATTCAGCGAGCCAAAAATGCATATGAAATAGCCAAAATGATGGGGCAACTTGCAACAAAATCAGTAAGTAAAAGATATGCATATAAAAATAGCCGAAATGATTGGGCAACTCGTAATAAAAAGTAGCGAGTAAAAACAAAAATAGCCAAAATGATTGGGCAATCGCGACTTTCGTGATACAAAAAGCTGAAATGATAGAGCATCGCGGAAAGAAATAAAAAATGATGAAAGAATGAAACTTTTGCCCTACAGGCAAGTCCATACTGACCCCTGTATACAATCCATGGGTATAAACGTAAAGGGAACCGCATGTCCCCTACCAGATCCTGTCAAAAAGGAAAGTTAGATCTCAACAGCAACATCTGCATTCCAGAAGACCAACAACAGCGTTCCTCCTCATTCCAGCAGAATTCAGACGCGACAATCAACCTCGGAGCCATGGCAAAGTCCCTAGTTCCAAATCTCGACGGTTCACAGACAACCTAGAGACCACCTCAACATTCGTATCGTTACAGCAGACGCAACGTCAGTAAAGCGGAGCCATGGCAAAATCCCTAGTTCCAAATCTCGATGGTTCACAGACAACCTAGAGACCACCTCAACATTCGTCTTGTTACAGTAGACGCAACGTCAGCAAATGACCCGTTTCGGAAATACGTCATCAAATGACCCCGTCTCGGAAACACGTCAGCCAATGACCCCGTCTTGGAAACACGTCAGCCAATGACCCCGTCACGGAAACACGTCAGCAAATGACCCCATCTTGGAGATACATCATCAAATGACCCCGTCGCGGAAATACGTCAGCCAATGACCCCGTCTCGAAAACACATCATCAAATGACCCCGTCGTGGAAATACGTCAGCAAGTGACCCCGTCGTGGAAATGCGTCATCCAATGACCCTGTCGCGGAAATACGTCAGTAAATGACCCCGTCTCAGAAATACGTCAGCAAATGACACCGTTGCGGAAATACGTCAGCAAATGACCCCATCGTGGAAATACGTCATCTAATGACCCCGTTACGGAAATACGTCATCCAATGACCCCGTCTCGGAATTACGTCAGCAAATGACACCATCGCGGAAATACGTCAGCACATGACCCCGTCGCGGAAACACATCAGCAAATGACCCCGTCTCGGAAATACGTCAGCAAATAACCCCGTCGCGGAAATACGTTAGCACATGACCCCGTCACGGAAAAACGTCATCCAATAACCCCATCACGGAAATACGTCAGCATATGACCCCGTCATGGAAATACGTCAGCAAATGACCCCGTTGCGGAAATACGTCATCCAATGACCCCGTCGCGGAAATACGTCAGCACATGACCCCATCGCGGAAATACGTCATCCAATGACCCCGTCGCGGAAACACGTCAGCAAATGACCCCGTCTCGGAAATACGTCAGCAAACGACCCCGTCGCGGAGATACGTCAGCCAATGACCCCGTCACGGAAATACGTCAGCAAATGACCCCATCGCGGAAACACGTCAGCAAATGACCCCGTCGCGGAAATACGTCAGTAAATGACCCCGTCGCGGAAATACGCCAGCCAATGACCCCGTCGCGGAAACACGTCAGCAAATGACCCCGTCTCGGAAATACGTTAGCAAATGACCCTGTAACGACCCCAATATTTATATACCTCCGTATTTTCTTTCTTTAGTAAAATATTGTATTTATTTATTCTTAGTATTTTCTGTATATTTTGTTTTTTTATAAATATATTATTTTATTATTCCATCTATTTTTCCCAAACACATTTCTTTAAAACTAAATTTTAATTTTTTTTCAAATTAAACATAAGACCTGACCCAGCTCATAACCCAAATCCAATCTCATTTTCATTTTCTTTTACAAAACTATGAGCCCAAAAGCCCACTTTCTTTTCAAGCAACATCATATATTTAATTCTTATTAAATATGTGTATGAACAACCTTGTAGCTCATTGATTAAATCTTTACATTGTTATTCTATAGATTACATGTTCAAATCCCCATTCTTGCAATTATTATTTTTTTATCAATTTTTTTATTCTTCTCATAATTTACAAATGAGACCTTTCATTTCCAAAATGAATGGTGACCTTTCATTATTCTTTTAATTCCCATGTTGAATGCATATATTATGATAGATAATTCACCATTACACAATCTTTATTTTCCCTCCTCTTTCTTTTTCTTCCTCACATTTTTCAATCTCTCCCTTCTCCCCTTCATCGTACACTGGGAAGCGGGGCGTAACAGGTTTTGTTGGTGGCCCATGCAAGTCAGTTCTGCATGAAGTCCTAAGCAATATAAACACAAAAAATATCAACTGAAAACATTCTTTACATTGCATATTTCTTGAATCCATCTTGAACTCCACCTTCGGTTTCTTTGAAGTCCATCTCAAGACTTGTGAATTCTTAACTCTTATTCACCCTTTCTATTTGTATCTCGTTGGCATATTAGCTCAATTGGTTAGAGTATCGATCGACGGAGCTCGAAGACAATATCATCCTAATCTTGTTTTCTTACTCTGTTGCAGCATCCTTCTTGAGTAATTTCGAGGACGAAATTATTTTAAGGAGGGTAGAATGTAACGACCGCAATATTAATATACCTTCGTATTTTCTTTCTTTAGTAAAATATTGTATTTATTTATTCTTAGTATTTTCTGTATATTTTGTTTTTTATAAATATATTATTTTATTATTCCATCTATTTTTCCCAAACACATTTCTTTAAAACTAAATTTTAATTTTTTTTCAAATTAAACATAAGACCTGACCCAGCTCATAACCCAAATCCAATCTCATTTTCATTTTATTTTATAAAACTATGAGCCCAAAAGCCACTTTCTTTCCAAGCAACATCATATATTTAATTCTTATAAAATATGTGTATGAACAACCTTGTACCTCATTGGTTAAGTCTTTATATTGTTATTCTATAGATTACATGTTCAAATCCCCATTCTTGCAATTATTTTTTTATCAATTTTTTATTCTTCTCATAACTTACAAATGAGACCTTTCATTTCCAAAATAAATGGTGACCTTTCATTTCTCTTTTAATTCCCATGTTGAATGCATATATTATGATAGATAATTCACCATTACACCATCTTTATTTGTCCTCCTCTTTCTTTTTCTTCCTCATATTTTTCTATCTCTCCCTTCTCCCCTTCACCGTACACTGGGAAGTAGGGCATGAAAGACCCCGTTTCGGAAATACGTCAGCCAATGACCCCATCGCGGAAATACGTTATCCAATGATCATGTCGCGGAAACACGTCAGCGAATGACCCCATCTCGAAAATACGTCAGCAAATGACCCCGTCGCGGAAATACGTCAGCCAATGACCCCGTCGCGGAAATACGTCATCCAATGACCCCGTCGCGGAAATACGTCATCAACTGACCCCATATGGCTAAAGTCAATCTTGACCCGTATGGCTAAAGTCAATCTTGACCCCATATGGCCAAAGTCAACCCCTGACCCCGTGGAACACGGCTAAAGTCAATCCCGACCCCGTGGAAAACAGCCAAAGTCAACCCTCGACCTCCCCATCGGAGCAATGCTTCAATTTGGAAATAAGTCAACTCACCAACCACTTACGAGTCCTCCTGACTTGTAAAGAAGAAAATTCTCTTGTGAGATCCTTACGACTCTCAAGAGAAAATGCACTTAGGAATTCTCACGATTCCTAAGAAGAAAATACACCTACGAGATCCTCACGACTCGTAGGGAGAAAAGCCTTTATGAGACCCTCACGACACATAAAGTTGGAAAGTTTTAGGCGGCAGATCCGAACCTGTTTCCTAAATCATTGCTGCTCTACAAGGAGGTCAAGATGGACCATCTGCGGGCCACATTTGCCAAAGCCACATTCGCCAATGAAATAAAGAAGCTACTTACGGGTCCTCACGATTCGTAAGGAAAAATACCCGAGTGAGATCCTTACGACTCACGGAGGCGATGAACACTAAGAGATCCTCACGATTTCTAGGGAGAATTTACACCTATGAGATCCTCTCGACTTGTAGGGAGAAAACACCTTCTTGAGACCCTTACGGCTCATGAAGATGAAAAAAGTCTTAGGCTACAAGGACTCCAAACTTGTCCCATAAGCCGTCAATTCTATTGCCATGCATAACTCTGCACTACTTCACCCACGTACGTGCTTACGTAGGCAAAATAGTGGGGGGCATTTTTCCCGACAAAATTTTCGGCCGAGAGCTACTTGTTCCCTTACAAAAAAGGGAAAGAATCATCAAAAAACAGGCATCACGTGCTCATACGTGACCGGGCCTCACGTGCAAACACGTGCCCTTTTATGGGCAGATTCTATCTATGCCTGAATGCCTAAAGTCACGTGCCCACACGTGATGGGCTCTTGAACCCACTGAATTAATGGAATTAAATTCTAATTAAAAGGAATTAAAAGCATTTGTTCGCTCATGGGAACTGAATAAAATATATAAATAAAGAAGCAAGAAAAACCCCCAAAAGGGGCATCACGTGCCCACATGTGACCGGGTCTCACATGCAGACACGTGACCTTTTACAGGCAAAACCTATATGTGCTGAATAAAATAAACAATTGGAAATACATAATCGGTGGGGTCACGTGCCAACACGTGATGGGTTCCTGAGCCCTCTGAACTAATAGAATTAAATTCTAATTAAATGCTTAATCGGTGGGGTCACATGCTAACACGTGATGGGTTCCTGAGCCCTCTGAACCAATAGAATTAAATTCTAATTAAATGATTAATCAGTGAGGTCACGTTCCAAGATAGACTCCTAAACTCTCTGAACCAATAGAATTAAATTCTAATTAATTGCTTAATCAGTGAGGTCACGTGCCAACACGTGATAGACTCTTAAACCCTCTGAACTAATAGAATTAAATTCTAATTAAAAAGAATCGAAAACCCTAATTGGAAAAATATTTGCCTAGATCTTTCCAAACAAAAAAGATTGCACTCTGTAAAAGGGAACACCGTTGGATTAAAAATCCAATGGTGATTAAAAATCACCAATTTATAGAAAGATTCTATACAAGGAAATATTTTCTTAAAAATTGCAAGGAACAACAAATAAAATATCTTTTGGATTAAAAATTCAATGGTGAATAAAATTCACCGAATGATCTAAAAGATCATATTGGTTACAAAATCAATCAAAATCTTTCAATAAAAGATTGAGTAAACAAACTGATTCTTTTGTTTCTCCTATAAATAGGAGCCAAGAATAGAAGAGAGGGGAAAAAAGAACAACAACAGAGAGAGAAAAAAAAGAAGAGAATTTAATTCTCCAGAGAGAAAAGAAGATCTCTTCAGAGAAAGAAAACTCTAGGTAAGAGAAAGAAAGAGATCATTCTATAAGCTTCCATAAAACAAAAGAGAATTTAATTCTCAAACCAAGAGTTAAACTCTTCTAAAAAAGAACTTAGTTCTTTCTCTGGTTGAAGATCTGCAGAAGCAGATCTCCCCATAAGTTGAGAATTTAATTCTCATCGAGGAGATTCTGCCATGCGATCCAAAAACTTAGAGGGAGAATTGGGTTAAAGAATGTAATTCTTTCAAACATATAGGAATTTAATTCCTCTAAATAAAATTAGGATTTAACCCTATAAAAGAATTTAATTCTTAAATAAGAGATCTAACTCTTCATGCACGTAAAAGAGATCAGTACCCAACCTGATCACGAGTGTCCACGTGACTCCCCTCCTCAATGATCAGAAGAGAACGAATGAAATTGGGTCACGTGCTCCCACGTGACCCTTGAACAAACTTCTCAAAATAAAAAGGGATTAAAACCAAGGCAGAACAGATTTTGGGCTTCTCATGTGTTCCCACGTGACCCCTAGCAATTATCAAACAAAAAGAGGATTCTACCCAAGGGCAATACCCACCTAAAGAATGCCTCACGTATCTCCACGGGACCCCTGACAAACACCATTTTAAAGATGGGGTAAAACTGAAGGATTAATATCCAACGCATGGGTGCCCTCACGTGTCACCACTTACCATTAACAAATACTTTTAATATCCAATACATGGGTACCCATCACGTGCCCACACATGATGGCTATAAAGATCAAGTGTTTAACACTTATTCTGAGGGTAAAATAAAAGAAGCACGGCCCAATCTTCAGACGCCTCACGTGACCCCACGTGAGCGCTTTAGTTTTAGCGTTTAACACTACTTTAAGTGCCTCACATGGGAGCACGTGAGCGCTGAATTTATTCTAGTGTTTAACATTATATTCGAGCCAATGTTAGCCCAAATTAGCTAAGTCTTCCAAAGGCAAGATCCATTGAAACTGAACCCCAATTATACTCTTGTCTTCCAAAACTGATCATCTCATATGGAATTCAAAGTGATTCCCAGAACCTTCCTACCAATATTGGTTCAAGGGTACATCTCTTCACTCCTCTGATATTTATCATTGTAATCCTTCAACGTCTTCAGAGAGGTGACGGGTCCCGACAACCAGACATTTCACGGACTGTGGGGTCCTTAAACTCATGGACTATGATGTTTTTAAACTTTACAGACTATGATGTCTCTAAACTACCATGGACTGTGGGGTCCTTAAACTCATAGACTATGATGTCTTTAAACTTTACAGACTATGACGTCTTTAAACTGGACCGCAAAGTCCCTAAACTAAAACAATAGAGCCCAAATGATCTTTTGTAGGATCTAAATGATCCTGTTAAGTAGATGTTAGTCTAAAATTAGACTAACGTATCCTTAACAAATGGTTAAGTTGATCGTAGCCTAAAATTTGACTAACGTATCCTTAACAAACGTTTAAGTTGATCTTAGTCTTAAATGAAATTAACGATCCTTAAACCCAACCCAAAACCCAAATCTAAGAAAATACAGATTTGGACTAATCCACACCCTACGGGCGACAACATAAATTAGTCTCCGTATACAATCCATGGGCAACCAATAATAAAACAAACACACACGACACGAAGTGACCATCTGGAGAAGGAGAAAGTGGTTACCGCGATGCGGTAGCGTAATTAACTGTAGGGGCTTGCGCCTGCAGGGAAAAGCGTCTCCACAATCAAAAACCCTTCAAACGAGGGGGGATCTGACGAAGTCTTCTACAACGGCCGCATCCGTCTAAACCTCCGATACACGGTGCCATAAATTAATTTGGCATCTTCGGAGAGGTGGACGGATAAAACCAAATAGCATCTGCCCCCAAAATTCAGGCAAGAAATTTGCCTTCCCGGCTTTCAACGGTAAACAATGATGATGAGATAGCCGAGCCAGAAGAAGCTCCTCAAGAGCTCGAAGATGGCGGACAAGCAACTTTTGACGAGCTAACCGAGATTGACTTAGGAACGCCCAATAATCTAAGGCCGACCTACCTCAGCTCACTCTTGTCAGAGGAAATGAAAGAGCAGATAATTGCCCTGCCGCATGAGTTCGTCGACTGCTTCACGTGGACATACAAAGAAATGCCTGGCCTTTTCCCTGAAGTGGCCGTGCATAAACTGGCTATATCTCCTGATGCTAAGCCAGTCAAACAAGCTCCTCAATGAATGAGAAGGGAACTAGAAGAAAAGGTCATCGAGGAAACCAAGAAGCTCATTGATGCCGGCTTCATCAGGGAAAAGAAATATGCGGACTGGATCTCATGCATAGTCCCGGTTAAGAAGAAAAATGGGCAGATCCGAGTTTGTGTCGATTTCAGGGACCTCAACAAGGTATGTTCTAAAGATGACTTCCCGCTACTGGTCATGGAAATGATGGTCGATGACACCTCAAATTACGAGCTGTTCACCTTTATGGATGGCTCATCTGGATATAATCAGATCAAGATGTCGCCTGAGGATGAGAAGCACACAGCATTTCGAATCCCGATCGGAATATACTGATACAAAGTGATGCCGTTCAGACTGAAGAACACAGGTGCTACATATCAAAGGGCAATGACCAATATCTTTGATGACCTAATTCATAAGGTCGTCGAATGTTATGTTGATGATCTGGTCGTCAAGACTAAAACCAAGGCCGATCACATCCAAGATCTTAGGACCGTTCTCACCAGACTGAGGGAGTACGATCTGAAAATGAATCCTCTGAAGTGAGCTTTTGGCGTGTCATCGGGAAAATTCCTGGGCTTTATAGTCCGACATCGAGATATTAAAGTTGACCCATCCAAGATAAAGGCCATCATGGAGATGCCCCCTCCGAAGAATCTGATGCAGCTAAGATCTTTTCAAGGCAAGCTTGCTTATATACGAAGGTTTAACTCAAATTTATCGGAGAGATGTAGGCCCTTCTCAAAGCTCATGAAGAAAGGAGCTCCTTTTGTATGGGATGCCAAATGTCAAGAAGCGTTCGAAAGTATCAAACACTACTTGTTGCACCCTCCAGTGCTGGCCACTCCCATTCCAATTAAACCATTGATTCTCTACACTGCCGCGCTAGATGAGTTACTCGGTGCGCTCCTTACCCAGAACAATGAGGAGGGAAAAGAGAATGCCCTCTACTTCCTCAGTCGAACTTTAGTCGGGGAGGAACACAACTATTCCCCGATCGAAAAGCAATGCTTGGCTCTGATGTTCGCTGTGAAGAAGCTGAGGTACTATCTGCTTGCTCATTAGGTTATGCTGATCTCTAGGGTCGACCCGCTCAAACACTTAATGACCAAAGCAAGCCTAGCCTGTAGAATGTCAAGATGGGCTGTCATGCTGCTTGAGTTTGACATAGTTTATACTCCTCAGAAAGCAGTAAAAGAGCAAGCTCTCGCAGACTTCCTTGCCGCTCATCCTGTATCAGAGGGATCATCGCTTAATTGCAAGCTACCCGACGAACAAGTGCTGCACCTCGAGGAAGATGAGCCATGTTGGGAGCTCTACTTCGATGGAGCTTCATCAATGAGGACCTCTAGCAAATCAAGCATCCCAGAGATAAAAGCAGGGATAGGATTAGTGTTCATCACGCCATCAATGGAAACCCTACGGCGTTCTTTTGCTCTCACCGAGCCTCGCACAAACAATGAGGCCGAGTATGAAGCTCTGATAGCTGGTTTGGAGCTCGCCATAGAAATGGAAATCCTTCGGCTACGAGTCTACGGTGATTCCCAGCTTGTCGTCAACCAAGTAAGCGGCGACTATAAGATATACAAACCCGAGTTAGCTCGGTATAGAAGCCGAGTGGTGGAACTCATGAAACCGTTCACTCATATTGAACTAATGAGAGTCCCTAGAGCATTGAATGGAAAAGCTGACATACTCGCTCGCCTAGCTAAAGAGCTGGCTGAGCCTGACATGGACGAAATTCTAATCATAGTCAGAATCCGGCAAATTCTGCCTCCAGCCACTTTGCATGAAGAAGAAAGCGTAGAACAAGAGAACACTCCTACCGAAAAAGCTTCGATCATCCAAGACAAGCCCGATTGGAGAGAACCCTTCATAGAGTACCTCCGATACGACAAGCTGCTCGAAGGAAAATCTGCGAGGATTCAGTTAAAGAAGAGAGCTCTCCGATACGTGTTTGTAAGTGACACGCTATACCGCAGGTCATATGACCAACTCTGGCTCAGGTGTTTGTCATTGGCCGAAGCCCAAAAGATCATGAAAGAAGTTCACTCAGGCGTCTGTGGGCTCACCAGTCCGACCCCAAAATGCGGTTTCAGATCAAACGGCTTGGATATTACTGGCCCACCATGATAAGGGATTGCGAAGAGCATGCAAAGAAATGCCATCTCTGCCAAATCCATGGTGATTTCATTCACAAGCATCCCAATTCGTTACATCCTACGGTGGCGTCGTGGCCCTTCAAAGTTTGGGGCACCGACATAGTTGGTCCAATTGATCCTCCGTCATCCAAAAGCCACCGGTTCATACTGGCTGCAACAGACTACTTCTCCAGATGGGCTGAAGCTGTCCCGCTAAAAGAAGTCAAGATAGAAGATATTCTGACATTCTTCCAGCATAATATTCTATACCGCTTCAGTATGCCAAAAAGAATCATTTATGACAACGGGCCTTCTTTCAAGAGCTTCAAAATCTCAAGGTTCGCTACCCAGCACAAGATAGACTGGAGATATTTCTCCATCTATAATCCAAGAGCCAATGGGCTAGCCGAAGCCTTCAATAAGACTTTGTGCAAGCTCCTAAGAAAAAATACTTCAGCCAACAAGAGAGACTGGAATCTCAAACTTCACGAGGCGTTGTGGGCATATCGTACCACGCACCGTACTCCAACTCAATCCACTCCATACTCATTGCTCTTCGGAGTGGAGGTGGTCCTCCCCCTCGAAGTCGAAGCTCCAAGCTTAAAAATGACCGTTCAGCACGAGTTGATGGAGGAGGAAAACGTGCTCCTTCGGCTTGAAGAGCTCGACGCCCTCGAAGAAAAGAGGCTCGCGGTGCAGCAAAATCTGGAGCTATACCGAGCCCAAATGTCACGGGCCTATGACAAGATAACCCGTCTCCGCGCTTTCAAGAAAGGTGAATTGGTGTTGGTCCTCAAAAGACCGAGCATCCCCAATTGACATGCCAAGGAAAAATTCGAGCTAAACTGGGAAGGACCATACGTCATCGAGAAAGTGTTTGACGGAGGATCCTACCAACTGATAAATACCGAGGGAGGAAGGCCCATGCCACCCATCAATGGCTGATATCTCAAGAAATACTATGCGTGAATGCTCCAAGTCGCAGGCGAATTGAGCACACCAGCCCTACGGTCTAGATCATACATCCTGTAAAACCGTATACAATCCACTGGCGTAAACGACCCCTATTCTCCCAAGTCCTGCCGGTGAGACTACTTTAAAGTCCCACCAGCGACCAAAAAAAACGGTATGTCCACAAGCTAAATAGGCACGGATGAAAACCCGAAAGGGCTCCGTGAGTAAAAACAGTAGGACTGCCGGCGAGTTTGTGAAAACCCGAAAGGGAGAAAACTCGTGAAAAGAGATAAAATACACTGGCAAAGTCCTCTCGACCTTGTGTGGAGAAAACCCATGCGTGAGATCCTTACGACTCACAAAGGAGCAACACACTTAGGAATCCCTACAATTTCTAAGGAGAACATACACCTGGGAGATTCTCTCAATTCGTAGGGAGAAAATGCTTTTATGAGACCCTTACGGCTCATAAAATTGAAAAACCTTAGGTGATAGGGATCTAAACCTGTCTCCTGAGCCATCGCTCCCCAATGAGCAACGGCAAATGATGAGTCGCTCCTGGCATTTCGCTTCAGTGTTAGCGGTGCTAATGCCGACCAAAAACCCAAATCCCAAGTTTTCCCAATGGCAAATGATGAGTCGCTCCTGGCATTGCTTCAGTGTTAGCGGTGCTGATGCTGACCCAAAAACAAAATCCTAAGTCCTCCCAAGAAAAATGATGAGTTGCTCCTGGCATTATTCCAGTGCAGCAATGCTGATGCCAAACAAGACCAAATTCCAAGTCCCCAAATGGCGAATGACGAGTCGCTCCTGGTACCATATTCCAGTGCAGCGATGCAGACGCCAACCAAAATCCAATTTCTCAAAATTCTCCCAGCCCTATGGTTAGTCCCCAAATTGACTACCGTATACAATCCACAGGCTCAAATAATTCTCATCATACCCATACCCCATCGCAATCACCAGTCTAGCGGCCGGTCTCCGCCCTTGGACTTATACTCTATTTGGGAAGATCCACTCATGTGTCATCACGATACATGAGGAGAACAAACTTACGAGATCCTCTCGACTCGTAAGAAAACACTTTCGTGGGATCCTTACGACTCACAAAGAAAAAACACACTTAGGAGTCCTCACGACTCCTAAGGAGAAAGTACACCTACGAGATCTTTTCGACTCGTAGGAAGAAAATGCTTTAATGGGACCCTTACGGCTTATAAAATTGAAAAGTTTTAGGTGATAGGGACCTAAACCTGTCTCCTAAGCCATTGCTCCCTAACAGGAAAAGGCAAATGATGAATTGCTCCTGGCACATGTGCTTCAATGTTAGCAACACTGATGCCTACCCTAAGACCAAAATTCCAAACTCCAATCAAATAGACCCCTAAGTCTTTAAACTGGGAATAGATGACCTCTAAGTCGTTAAACTGGGAACAGATGACCCCTAAAGTCGTTAAACTGGGAACGAGGGAAATCTCCTCATAGAAAATGATGATTCGCTCCTGGTACCATATTCCAGTGAAGCGATGCTGATACTAAACCAAAACCAAAATCCCTAAACCCCGTCATGGCAGATGATGATTCGCTCCTGGTACCATATTCCGGTATAGCGATGCTGATGTCAACCCAAACCATATCAAGTCAACAAGACAACCAACAACCTCCCTGGTGGAATCATGCTCCACCTTGGAAACAAGTCAAATCCCGACATCGCAGAAAGCGGAGCAAATCAAATCAGAACATTAGACTGTCCAAGTCGCTAAAAGGGCACCATCGACCGTCCACATCGCTAAAATAGCAGCACCGACCGTCCACGACGCAAAAAGGGCAGCATCGACCGTCCAAGTCACTAAAAGGGCAGCACCGACCATCCAAGTAGTAAAAAAGGCAGTATCGACCGTCCACGTCGCTAAAAGGGCAGTATCGACAGTCCAAGTCGCAAAAAGGGCAGAACTGACCGTCTACATCGCTGAAATGGTAGCACCGACCGTCCACGTCGTAAAAAGGGCAGCATCGACCGTCCAAGTCGCTAAAAGAGCAGCATCGACCGTCCATGTCGCAAAAAGGGCAGCATCGACCGTCCACGTCGCAAAAAGGGCAGCACCGACCGTCCACGTCGATAAAATGGCAGCACCGACCATCCAAGTCGCAAAAAGGGCAGAACCGACCATCCAAATCGCTAAAAGGGCAGCACCGACCGACTACGTCGCTAAAAGGGCAGCATCGACCGTCCACGTCGCTAAAAGGACAGCACCGACCGTCCACGTCGCAAAAAGGGCAACAACGACCTCCTCGTCGGAATTATGCTCCGCCTTGGAATTAAGTCAACCAGACACTCTATCTCGGAGACACGTCAAGCATCGACCATCCATGTCGCAAAAAGGGCAGTGCCAGCTTCCCAAAAAGCGGAAACCAAATCAAGTCGCCTCCACGTGAAAGAAGATCCATCAATTTCATGCACATGACCCACATATGCTGTGTGCATTTATTGATGGGGGCACTTTGTTGGGGTCAAAATTTACTCCCCGGTTGACCAAGTCAAAATCAAAGTCAACCCCAAGCCAAGTGGGCCCAAGCCCAGGTCAAGTGGGCCAATACCAGGGTCGAGCCCGAACACGAAGCGTCCGGCCTTCCACCATGCCAAAATAAAATTTTGTAATAAATAATTTTGGTGTATTTCCTTTTTTATTTTTTGAATAAATGTAAGAAAAATGGGAATAAAGCCAAATTTTGGTAAAGCCAATGGCTTATGTGCAAAAAGAAATAGCACATGAGGCATGGGATGGGCAAAATGCCATTTTTGTAAAGCCCAAGGGGCTATATGTAAAGTGTATAGCCTATAAAGGCAAAGATAATGAAAATATGTCGACAACTTTTTTCTCTCTTCCAAAAAAAATCAAGATCTGTGCTCTTTCTCCTTTCTCAAGGTTCTAAAACCTCCTTCTTTCTTTTGAATTAAATTAAGAGTTTTACTCTTTCTTTTCCAAAAATAAATAGTTTTTCACCACAAAACCCACAAAGGGGAGCTTGGATCTTCTATCAGATCTTAAAAAGGAGAGATTTTTAAAATCTCACCCCTCTTGTTATCCAAGAGTCGGCCAACAAGAAGGAAGAAGGAGACCCATCTCCAAATACCCTACTTTGGGGAAGATCCAGGGCTCAAGGGGAGAAGCCCCTTCATCGGCTTCAAAAATATCTTAGGAGTTTAACTCCTTTCTCTCTCTCTCACACACACACAAAATAATAAGTATTTCTTTCTCGGAGTACAACTCCCAGTGCAGGGACCAAGTCCCTTTTGCCGCCCAGCGCCCACGTGCTTGGCACATGAGGCGTTAGCGCCCAAGTGCCCAAAGCGCGAGCGCCCGAGCGCCTACGTGCCTGGCACATGTGGTGCTAGCGCCCGAGTGCCCACGTGCCTGGCATGTGTGGCGCTAGCGCCTAAGCGCCCAAAGCACGAGCGTCCAAGCGCCCACGTGCCTAGCATGTGAGGCGCTGGCTCCCAAAGCGCGAGCGCCCTGACTCCTAAAGCGCTAGCACCTAAGGCGATAGCACCAGCGCCCGAGCGCCCGTGTGCCGTGCACGTGAGCGCCCTGACGCCTAAAGCGCCAGCGCCGTGGCGCTTTCTCCCATGCATTCTTTGGATGCCCTTTCCCTTTATATATGTATGTATGTATGTATGTATGTATATATATATATATATGTATGTATGTATGTATTTATATATACATACACACATACACATACTCTACAACACTGTCCCCCGCAAGGGGGCTGCTAGCCCCCTTGACCCCCAGCCCGTTATTCAGGTAGCGGGACTCCCGTAAAAACTCTGCGGGGCCCCCGATATATCCAAAACCCCTTTCAAAACACAACACACGTACACTGCACATTGAGTTTGCATGACCCGTTTGACTCGTTAATCGGAGGTTCTCTCGCTCTAAAAGCGAGGGGTAATTAACTGCAGCTTAGTCCACGGCTGCCGGAGATTCGGATCCCCACAATCAATAAACCCCAGCCTACCCTAGGCAGGGGGAATCTGTAATGCGCCTGACAAGCGCGCACGTATTCCCATCTTAATGGGGTGACGAAAAACACCCTACACCGGGAACATCCCAAATCTTGTTATAGAACTGGGCTTGTCGAGCAGTCTGTTTGAAGGGTACGCCTTGGCATCTTAATAGCCTTTTTAGTCCCTCTGCGTAGTATCTGGGCAGACGGATTGGTTGAAGTCTGTCGAGCGCAGGTTCAACACTGTGCCATACTTCTTTCTCCACCTTGGTCTCCGTGGATTGATAGAAAAGGATCGCCTTCTCAGCCTTTTGCTTAGGAGGGACGTAGAAAGTTTGCAGCTCTTGCACGCTGTACATATCAAGTGTATCAAGTTCTTTGTAATGCCGCTGCGGAACCATGGTAATTTGTAAACTCTGGTCAGCTCCAGTAAAGGTCTGCACTGACGGGCGGACGGAGAACACTGTATTGGCCTCATCTTCAAAGTCACTGCCAAAGACCAGAATAGGAGTAGATGGTCCTGGCCTGTTGCCTTGGGGTTGTCCCGAGTAGACCATCTCTTCATCCTTCTCGGTATCGCTCCCAAATATCGGGATAGTGGCGATGGCTTTTTGTTTGTTCTCCGGTTTGCGACATTTTTCCATGTCTTCGAAGCCTGGTAAGAAGTACTTGGCGTCTTCATATTTGCGGACTTCATTCACGGAGAATGAGTTCAACTCCCCTGTAACTGTGTACTCGAAGCCGTCTTTGAAATACTTCATACACTGATGTTGTGTAAAAGGAATGATGTTATATTCATGTAACCAAGGCTTACCGAGCAAAACATTGTAGCAAGTCTTGGCGTCAATAATTTGGAACTTGATGTCAGTGACGAGCAGCCTGAAGTGTAATGTCAGTATTACAGACCCAAGCATTTGTGATGATTGGGAGTCAAAACTGGAGATAGTAATTTTATCCCGAGCTAGGAGCTGCACGTTCATGCAAATCTCTTTCAACACCCTTATGTTGAGAAGGTTGACAGAGGACCCGTTGTCCACCAGGATCTTTCCTATCTTGATATCTTGACAATACTCGGTTACATATAGCGGCCGGTTGTGTTCGCACATTCCGAGAAGGAGGCCTTCATCGCTGAAGGTGATATCAGCCGTGTGGACTTCTTCCAGCTCGTCCTTCATCTTTTCTTCCGCCAGGAAGGCTTGAAACTGGTTGGGCTCTTGTAACGCCTTGATCAGGGAATCTCGTGCTTCTTTAGATAGGAGAAGGGCATCCAAGATACTCAATTTTGAGGATATCTTTCTCAGATGTACCAAGACATTGTAATCCACCTTGTTCTTCTTGGGCGGGTCCTTGGCTGTGAGCTCTTCGACGACTCTATCATCGAGGGCAATCTCCTCAGGGACTTTTTCCTTTCCTTTGTCTCCTTTGCCCGAACCTTTGTTTGAGGGTCCAAGATTCTTTTCAGGCAACGTACGGTTATGCAGCTGAATATTCTCACAGTTCCTCATTTCTTCTTCTTTTCCAGATGTGGATTTCTTGAAGAGAGGGCCGAGGGCCATTTCCTCATCCGAATCGCTCCCGAAGGTAAGCACTTAAGACTTCCCTTTTGTTGGGATGGCATCAACCATATGACAGTTATCGGCTGTTCCTTTATGCTCATCTGTCGTACTTCTCTGCACCCGACGGGCTGTCCGCTTTATTCGCTTGAAGTGTTGTCGGTGGGCAACGTATCCCTGACACCACTTCTTGAAGGCATTGCACTTTTCAGTAGGGTGTGTAACCCTCCGATGATACAAGAAGTACTTCGGATGTACCTCCGGTTCGTCGGGGCACGTACTCCCGGAAGTATTTTCTTTGAAAGGTGGCAGCTTCATTCCCACTGACAGAGCTTTGGCGAACTGGTTTCTTATCTTGATTCTGCTCTTGCTGGTGGCAAGGGCGCTTCGATCCGGTTGAGGTACTTTACGGCTTCTCGTTACAGGAGCTTTTTCAGCCTGACACCGACGCTTGGCCTTTACGTAAATGGCCACTTCACATTCTCGATCCACTTTGCTCTTTTGAAGAGCGTCGTTTAGCAGCTTGTCTATCAAGTCATCTGACGGTTCTATGGATTTTGGTTCTAGATCTGCCCCCAGTTCCTCTACATCAGGAGCTTCTTTGCCACTTATTGACGAGTGAGAGATCATGTGGCAACTCGCCACATAATCCTCAGTTTCTTCCGAAGAATCATCTCCTTCATCAATGTCACTGTTTCCGTTCTTAAGAACATTCTTGAAGAACTCTTCCAGTGTGACTGGGGTCCATGCCTCTTGGTTGTATTCCTCCGGTGCGTCGATGTATTTTTGTAGAACTGTACGATTGCTGTCGAGCTTCACGGGCTTCTTGGCCTTCTTCCTTTTCTTTGAAGACTTCGGAGGCTTGGCCTGGAGGTTTTGCCCGTCGTTACCAACTTTCAGTGTTGGGCACGGTTTCAGCATTCCGTCGATAATCTCAGGCTCCAGCGGGCTTTTCCACCTAATCCCCGGACATGCTTGAAGATCCTTTAGCCTTCTTTTAGTTTTAGCCTAAAGTACGACTTCCCACGGAGCTTCTTCTACAAATGAGCATGATGCCCCCGGCGTATCCACCTTTTTAGGAGCGTGCTGCTGTGGCGGGTTTAGTTTCCAGTTTTCGGACAGCGCGAACTTGCCCTGTTGGTACTGGTCTTCAACCCAGTTTTTGAAGACGTAGCAATATTCGATTGGGTTGCTCACTATTCGGTGGTAGGTACTGTAATTGGGATTGTTGACGTCGACCGATTGCAGCGGGCGTCTCAGATCCGGCAGAGTGATGAGTCTGTTGTGCACTGCCAGCTCGAATAATCTCCTCGTTTTATCCCAGGAAAATGAGTAAGGACGTCTCAACTTCTCTTCGAGGGCTCACGGTTTGTTGTTTTGGCGAGCCACCGGTTTCGGGTCACTCGGTTGTTGTTGAGCATTGGCGACGAAGGTCGCTTTCCCTTTGCCCTTTTCATTCCGAAGATCTATCTTTGAAGAGGACGGCCTATGGCCCATCTGGTCCATTTGGGCCAGTTTGTCAATCAAGGCCTGAAAGGTGGTCGGCTTGAAGAACATCATAAACTGGGATATATTTGCCTGAGTATCAAGGGTCCCCACGAACATGCCTATAGCAGGAGCTTCTTCTATGCGCTGTTCACACCTTGACCATAGGTTACACCACCGAATTGCGTATTGAACACAGGTCTCTCCCGGTTTCACCCTGGCGTTGATTAATACCGTGATTGGGGTGCGCTCGCTTGCGCTTGCGAACCGCTGTGTGAACAGTAGTTTCATCTCCGTAAATATCTTGACAGAGTCATTTGGGAGCTCGGAGAACCATTCAAATACCGTCTCCGACAAGCTGCCAACAAACTGGCGAAGCAACAGTTTGTCATCTCCCCCGGTATTACCGCACAAAGCTCTGAATTGAGCAACGTGTTGATGCGGATTGCCTGTCCCCTTATACACATGGAATTTGGGGATTGTATATCCTGGCGGGTACTTAATTTGGTCGTACCGGCCTGGATAAGGTCGCCCAGTTCTGAAGACTTAGTCTGCCGCTTCGTTCGCTTGATGAGCTCGTATTTGTTGAGCTATGTAGTCATCAAGGATAGCTTTAGAGATCGTCTCCTCCCTGGCTGCTGATAAAGCCGGAGGAGGGTTTGATGTCTCCCCTCTATCGTCTTCAATGATTATTGGAGGGTCTTCGGCTGGAGGATCCGGCTGGATCATTATCCCTACCATGTCTTGGAACAGAAGCGCCATTTGTTATATATTAGCCGCTTGTTCCGCAGCCTCTTTGTCTTTCTTTTCAAGCACCCTCCGTAGGAATTCGGTGTCGGTCTCCTGCTCCTGGCGTTGCTCCGACGATACTTCTGGGCTTTCTTTCTGCCCGGTGAGTGCGGCCATCCTTGTTAACATCTCCTGGAGCTTTTGTTGTTGCTTCAGAGCTTTCGTTATAGACCGTGTGAGTGGTCGATGACTCACGGAAGCACGACTATTCTCTTTTCCGGATGCCATATAGACGGTATGCACAACCATGCCCCCATACTTATGGCGTTTGGGTCCACTGCCTTTGAAATTTACCGCAGGCATGGGGATCTTCTCCGGCCTTGTTCTCATATGGGAGGTCGAAGTTGAGGGGGCCGTTGCGGCAGGCATCCATGCAAATGATACCTTTCGTGGTATGGCGGAGGGATGGTCCTCCTCCTGCCGAGCCTTCGTCTTCTTCAGCCGGCGAGAGAAATCTTTGTCAATTACAGAGTCTTGGACTTTCCGCCAAACTCTGTAGATCTTGGAGGAAAATGGCTGAGGAAGCTGCTCCGGCTTCACCTATGTTGTGTTTTCGACAGGCGGAGGAGACTTCTTCAGTATGGCAGTTGGAGAGTTCTTGCGCACCCTCCTGAGTAGCTCGAAGTTGTTCCCAGTTGGAACATCAGCATTAATTTCCACCATTGGAGCTGGTAGGATAAGTCCAGAGGGGGAAATGCCCCCAGCTTTCCTCACTCGGTGGGAGTGGCGACGTCGAGCATGTCTTGCGGATGGGATCACCTCAGTTGTAGAAATGACCTCGTTATGTCCCTTACTTTGATGAGAGGCCACTGTTGGTGTCAGCCTGTCGAAAACTGATGTCTGTTGAGAGGGAACGTCTAACCTGTCGAAGAATGAATTTCGAGTAGGGGAAGCACTTGTAACGACCTCACCCGCAGCAGTAGTTGGAACAACCAGTCTTGCGAAAACCGATCCTCTAGCAGGAGAATCCCCTTTGACAGCTTTGTCTGTCGGAACAGGAATGGCTATCCGCTTCGGGATAATCCCTTCAGGTATGGCGAGCCTCTTCATGGGCCCACTTGAGCTTAGGCTGAGCTTGTTAAAGACTGAGATATTAGAATTGGACGACCCGTTGAGAGAGGCTACGGTGGTTGCAAGCCGATCGAAGACCGACCTCTTCAAAGCCTCATATGATGTCATTGAAGCATTGACGCTCATTGGCGGGAGCATGTTCCCGAAGAACAATCTGGTGGTGGCCTGAGTCACCTGTTCCACCGGCATTAGAAATATGGAGGCCGCTTGGGGCCCATAGGTCACTCCTCCGGCAGGGACAGAGTGAGAGTTGCTGTTGCAATTAGCGCATCTGGAGCCATTAATATCTCATTTTCTGCATGGAGCAAGACACCAAATCTTAGTACCTCGAATCCATGGGCAACCATATTAAACCGCGATTCGTTCGCGAACACGACACACGAAGTGTGGAGTGGAAAGAGGAAGAGGTCCCACTGGGCGTGGCAGAATCTGTTTACTGCCAAAAACGGGAGACGAACCGCGTAGGTCGTCTTGTCTGAATTTGGGGGCAGATGCTATTTGGTTTTATCCGTCCATCTCTCCGAAGATGCTAAGTTGATTTATGGCACCGTGTATTGAAATTCTGGATGGATGCGGCCGTTGTAGCAGAATTCGTTAGATTCCCCCTCATTTCTGAGAGGTTTTTGATTGTGGGGACGCTCTTCCCTGCAGGCGCAAGCCCCTGCAGTTAATTACGTTACCGCGTAGCGATAACCACTTTTTCCTGCTCCAGATATTCACTTCGTGCCGTATGTGTTTGTTTTATTTTTGGTTGCCCATGGATTGTATACGGAGACTAATTTGTGTTGTCGCCCGTAGGGCGTGGATTAGTCCAAATCCGTATTTTCTAAGAATTGGGTTTGGTTTGATTTAAGGATCGTTAATATCGTTTGGGATTAAGATCAACTTAAACGTTTATTGAGGATATGTTAGTCTAATTTTAGATTAAGATCTACTCAGCAGGATTTTTGGGATCATTCACACCCAACAAAAGAGCATTTGGGCTCTATTGCTTTAGTTTAAAACCATTACGGTCCGTTGTTAGTTTGAGGACGTTTCGATCCATAGCTGGTTTAAGGACGTTGCGGTCCATAGGTCACCATTTTGGGGATGATAGTTTAGTTTAAGGACATTGCGGTCCACAGCTAGTTTAAGGACATTACGGTCCATAGCTAGTTTAAGGACATTGCGGTCCCTTGTGATATGCTCATGGGTTTGGGAATGCACCCAAGAACTGTTGGCTGTCGGGACCCTGCACCTCTCTGAAGACGTCGAATAATTACAACGACATGTATCAGAGGTATGGAGAGATGGACCCTTGAACCGAATTCCAGATTGAAGGGAAAGATCATGGTGGAATGAACACCATTTTAGAGACCATCTGTTAAGATATCATTAGTCATCTTGGGAACTAAGATCGATTTGGGAAGACCTGAGTATAGGAGGACTCGGTTGATTGATGATCAAAGGGGTTTTGGCCTTGGGAGACCTGACTAATTTGGGCTAAGGTTGGCCTCTTATAGTGTTAAATACTAATATCTGCTCGGCGCTCACGTGCTTCCACGTGAGGCTCTAAAGCAGTATTAAACACTGGAATTTGGAGCACTCACGTGTGGCACGTGAAGTGCCTGAGAATTGGGCACTGGGAATTGGGTTTATTCCCTTTTTATTTTATAAGTGGTGAGCACTGTTGGGGGTCACGTGGGATCATGTGAGGTACCCCAAAATGGGAGTTGTCGTTGGATTTATTCCCTTTTTCATTTTGAAAGTGTTAAGCACTATTAAGGGGTCACGTGGGATCATGTGAGGCGCCCCAAAATGGGAACGGTCTTTGGATTTATTCCCCTTTTCCTTTTGAAAGTGCTAAGCACTATTAGGGGGTCACGTGAGATTACGTGAGGCGTCCCAAAATGGGAACAGTCATTGGATTTATTCTCCTTTTCTTTTTGAAAGTGCTAAGCACTATTAGGGGGTCGCGTGGGATCACGTGAGGCGCTCCAAAATGGGAACTGTCTTTGGATTTATTCCCTTTTTCCTTTTGAAAGTGCTAAGCACTATTAGGGGGTCACTTGTGATCACGTGAGGCGTCCCAAAATGGGAATTTTCTTTGGATTTATTCCCCTTTTTCTTTTGAAAGTGCTAAGCACTATTAGGGGGTCACGTGGGATCACGTGAGGCGCCCCAAAATGGGAACTGTCTTTGGATTTATTCCATTTTTGTTTTTTAAGTGTTAAGCACTTGTTTTAGGGGGTCACATGGGAACACGTGAGTCGATCTCAGTTGTTTTTTATGCAGGGTTAAACCCTAGTTTTGTCAGAGGAATTAAATTCTTATATCTTTTGGAAGAATTAAATTCTTTAAACTTAGTTCTTTTCTCTAAGTTTTTGGACTGCATGACATAACCTCCCTGATGAGAATTAAATTCTCAACTTGTGGGGAGATCTGCTTCTGCAAATCTCAACCAGAGGAAAAACTAAGTTCTTTGTTGGATGAGAACTCTTGTAAGAGGAGATAAAATGATCTCTAGGTCTTTTTCTTATCTAGGGTTTCTTTTCTTCAAAGAGAACTCCTCCTCTTTTTTTTTGTTTCTTAAATCTTATAGGGGTCTCCTCTTTCTTCTCCTTTCAGTCTCGGGTCCTTTATATAGTAGAGACAGGTTTGTTGATTTAGTTAAGCAAATCTCTCGTTAAGAGATCTTAATTGATTTTGGGATTTTATCCACCGTTGGATCATTGATTCAAAGTCTTCTGTTTTACAGAAGACATTTTTTTTATTTTTAACAAGATTGGAAAAATATTTTCCTATACATGGCTTATTCTGTAGCTTGGTGATTTTTAAATTACCATTGGATTTTTAATCCAATGGTGCTCTGTTTTACAGAGCGTAATCTTTCTTATTTAGAAAGATCGGGGAAATATTTTTCCATACAGAGCTTATTCTGTAGCCTGGTGATTTTTAATCACCATTGGATTTTTAATCCAACGGTGCTCTGTTTTACAGAGCGTAATCTTTCTTGTTTAGAAAGATCGGGGAAATATTTTCCCATACAGAGCTTATTCTGTAGCCTGGTGATTTTTAATCACCATTGGATTTTTAATCCAATGGTGCTCTGTTTTACAGAGCGTAATCTTTCTTGTATAGAAAGATCGGGGAAATACTTTCCCATACAGAGCTTATTCTGTAGCCTGGTGATTTTTAATCACCATTGGATTTTTAATCCAACGGTGCTCTGTTTTATAGAGCGTAATCTTTCTTGTTTAGAAAGATCTAAGGAGATATTTTCCAAATAGGATTTTGATCTCTCTCATTTAGAATTTAATTCTATCGGCTCAAAAGGCATTAGGAACCCTTACGTGTAACACGTGACCCCATAGTATTAAACCGGTTTGCTTATATGCAGCAGTCCCAAAGAAAAGCATCACGTGTTGGCACGTGAGCTGATGTTCAGGAATGTCACGTGTGGCACGTGACCCCCATGAAGTTAAGCCCAACAACGATCATCAAGTGCTAACACGTGAGCTTTTCTGGCCTGTTATTTGTTTTAGGAAGGCGCCTATATATTTTGTATATAGATGCTCACATGCCTGCACGCGAAGGCTTAATTTTAGCCATAATTGTTAAGCGCAATGCCTATAATCTTCTCTCCAAGGCGCATCATGTGTGGGAACGTGATGCTTCATTTAGGGAATTTTTCCCATCGCTTTTTATTTATATTTATTTTTTATAAGGGAACAATAATCAAACACGTGCACTGAGGTATACCAAGCGACATGGACACGTGGCAGCGATCTAGACCCCCACCCTTTACCTACGGCCGACGAGAAGCCAGAAAAGACCGGTGGCTCCGATTCACCCCGACGGTAATGCCCCCAACTTTCTTCCCTGGCACCGTTTGGCTTACCGCACTCCCCCCATGCTGTTTGATTTCTCTATAAATTAACAGAGAAATTAAATTCACCTTCCAAATCCAAACTTTAATGCATTTTTTAATTCTATTCTTCATACCCTAAACCCTAATTTTCCCTATAAATACCACATTACGTTTCACCCCTCCTCATTCAGAAATTCTATACAAAAACTCTCTAAAATTTTCAAGTCCCAAGTTGTACAAGTGGAGTTAGTAAAGGTCGAAGTTCCGGCGACGTTTTGGGAAAATTCCGGCGACGAAACGACTCTCTGAAGATTCTAATAGCTTCCCTTCTCTCTCTTCTTGTTTTCCAATCAGTGAGTCCCCTCTCCTCTCCTCTTCTGCTATTTTAAAACTTCTCCTTTTCAAAACTCGTCGGAAGCGGGGTTATTCCGGCTTCCGATTCTCTTTTCTTTAAAAATCTAATTTTTTCTTAATAACAAACCTACATATTTTTAATAAATTGTTTAGTAATCATTAAAAAACACATTAGAACAAGTTTCATCTCAAAAGAATCTATTATGCAACTTTTATCGCATTTTTACGGTTAAATACCATATACTTTACTTTCAACATAATTTACTTGTATCACCTTTAGAAAACTGACGAGGTAATGACCTACCTCATTACAACACACATTTTTGACATAGCACGATAACTCTTGGTACATTAGTTTATGGGAAAATACGAGTTTACAATTAAATACCATAAACATTCAAAAACCGTTTTCTTTAAAAGTGTATTACTTAATTACCTGCAAATACGCTTCTACAACCCATTTTGTGGAATCTCGATCGGGATGGTGCGGGTTATTGCACATCCTTGGGCCTAGTAGAGCGAGATTCAGACCTCCGCAAGGAGTATTCGATCTCGATGGAATTTTTAATGCAATTTTTAAGAAAAATGTGATTTCTATTTAATAAATAAATTCTATTTTCTTATATATATATATATATATATATATATATATATATATATATATACACACTATCAAAATATCTACTTTAAGTATACTATATATATATTCCATGTTTTCTAAATCAAAGAGATCACCAATTTCATGAAACTAGCTTTACAATTCAATACCATACCATTATTATATTAAAATACCATATACAATGAAATCTATATTATATCCACTAGAATATTTCATTTTATAAAAATTACAACTATGAAAACCCTAAAGATGATAATCAAATACTTAAGGTCTATTTTGAAAATATATCAAAAATATTTTTCATAAAACCCCCTCAAGTTAAATTAATTTACAATAAGGACCCTAGTAAATATAGGTTTAAGTGGGACTAGTTCTCTTGAGCCCCAGGGAACCGGAGAATATGGGTGCTTGCCTATCTAAGGTAAACAACCTAAAAAACGGTGTTATCAATACGGTAATTGTCTTGGAAAAAAACACACATCCTGCCGTCCATGTGCAGCAGTTACCGATAACTCCAAAATAATCAGGACTCCAATTCTATTTAAAAGTCTGTTTTATTGCAGCTATACTTGAATCAAATTCAAGATAGATTATAATTAGATTTTACCGTGACTCTAGCTGAGTCATGAATCCATGAATACCAGGATACAATCTATATCAACATGAACATGACTGAACCGGACCATGGATATACTCTGATTATATGGCTATCCATTTATATCCATTCCGTTTACTGATGTCATGGTTTTGGCACGCCTTCCATTTTCTACAAGACAATATAATACAATCAGTACAATCAATACAATAAACATTACGGAGTTTATAAAGGGGTACACTGGTACGGAACATGTTAAAGGTGGAACGAGGTGGTCACTAAAAGACGTAATTACATCTATGCTTGTTGTTCCATGGTATTATCGACGGAGCCTTGTACTACGGGTTACCAAAGTCCACGGTGTAAGTCGGACTACTCGCGTATACACTGGCATATTCTATACCAAGCTACAACAATTACGTTAGTATAAAAAATATAACATTATCTACTTTACCTGTTCTATTCTCTGTCTATTCTTCTCCTTCTTTCTTTGAGACTTATCGAGCGGTTGTTCGCTGACGACATTCCTATTTCTCTTCTTCTTTGGAATTTTGTCAGGAGGGCCCGACTCTGATGAGTTCGAGACTAGCCAGGAGCACTTGGAGCAGTTCACAGAAGATCCTGAGATTTGATTTTACTTGTACTCATTTTATTTTCAGATCATGCCATTGTTTAGGCATTGCATTCCAGACTTGTATTTATATTTCCAGTTATATTATAAAGGAATGTTGAATAAATAAAAATTGTTGTTCATTTATATTCATATCTCTTGTATACATATTACTTTATATTGCTTAGATACGCTTAGCGTGTTTACTTCTGAGTAAATATGTCACGTGGCCCGTCGCGTCTCCTTACCCATACACTGGAAAGCGGGGCGTGACAGGTTTTGTAGGTGGCCTATGCAGGTCAGTGCTGCATGGAACCCTACCATGCAAGTCAGTTCTGCATGGACATGCAGGTCAATTCTGCATGAAGTCCTGAGCAATATAACACAAGAATCAGCAACTAAAAACATTCTTTATATTTCATATTCCTTGAATCTTACAATTTCATATACTTTGAATTTATCCTAACCCTATTTTTATTTCAAGGTTATGGATTCTCCAAACAATACCAGCACCAACTTCAACAACACACCACCACCTCTACCGCTTACGCCTACCGTTGCTATTTCGATTAATGAGCAGACGGTACTGCTTGAGGTAATCCGATGCCTCCTGGAAGGACAGCAGCAGCAGAATGCTATCTTACTAAACCGTCCAGAAGCGGAAGCGTCCGGAGTAAAGCAATTCTGGGCTTTGCACCCAAAGCAATTTTCGGGGAAAGAGAGTCCTTTAGAAGCAGAAGAATGGGTTCAGAGCATTGAGGATGATCTGGCAACAGCACAAGTGCCAGAGATCGCTTGGGTATGAGTTGCAAAGCTGCAACTCACTAACAATGCCCGAGTTTTGTGGAAGGTGGAAGAAATCCGTCTTGACCAGCCGATCGAATGGAAAACCTTTCACGACATGTTCGACACGAAGTACTTTCCAGAGACTGCCCGATTTGACATGGAGCAGCAATTCATCCATTTACAACAGGGTTCGATATGGACCAAATCTGTGGATGAGTATGACGCTGAGTTTACCATGCTCAGTAGGTAAGATATGTCTCAATTTCGATCTTATAAATATCACATACTACACAGCTAATACAAGACTGCAACAGGTTCGCAGCACACTTGAAACCGACTGCTGAGATCAGGTCTAGACGATTTCAGCAAGGGTTGGACCAGGAAATACAAGCCGCCTTACCTACAGGAGATTTTCCAACCCACGACCTAGCTTTGAAAGCTGCCCGTCGATATGAGGCAGTGGTGAAGAAGAAGGGCAGACCCCAATCTGCCAGAGTGAAGCGTCGTGCCACTCAGATGGTAGGAGGAGCCTCTTCAAGGCCAACTTTGAAACCCAGGAGACCAGAAGAAACAAATAACCGGCCAAGTCCAGATTTTTGCTTCTACTGTAAAAGGGATGTGTTAGTTATATGTATGCCGTAGAGGCCATTACTGTACATTGGATGTATATTGCAGTGGATGCTGGGACATATATAGGGAGGACTTTCTTGCTCGACATGATAGTATGCTATCTGGTTACTCTTTACCTTAACGTGTACATTGATTGTCTCTCTGTTACATGTTGGTAAAGCCCTTAGGATGTGTACTTGACTACCTGGACTATGATGCGGATCATACTAGTGGGGACATGGTAGTCCATCAGTACATCCTTCAAAGTCCCTAGTCGTGGGTGTATCGAGACGGGGCATCGATATACCAGAGTAGACTAGCGTATACCTTCTCGACCCATACAGATGGGCGATGGATGATCCCATATCCATTGGTGTTTGACATCGGAGATGATATACGGGTGCTCAGTGGAGACTGGGTACACTGGACGGACTCGCAGAGAACACATTTCATCATGGAGCTATGGAGGTGGAGGACCGGATCTACAAAGGTTGTATTTCCGATCACTTAGTTAAGTTGTTAACTAGTTGCATTTTTCGCCTAAAAATCTAGTTAACGATCCGTATTAGAGTTTCTCGGCACTTGTATTTTTTGAAATTGGCATGGTTGATGCCTTGTGAGACCTCATTAGAGTGCCTAGGAACCCTACAGTGGTATCAGAGCCTAGCTAGAGCCTTAGGCGAAGCGTAGACGGAGTTTGAAGTCCGATCGAACCAAAACCCTAACCCGAAAACGGCTCTTTGTACATTTTTCAAAAACTGGGTTTTTTCCAGATTAAAAATATGCAGAAAAATCAGCAAGCGTTTTTAGGAATTACCATAAAATTCGAGAGTCCAATTCGACTAAACCGCCGCGGAACCGCGGCACGAGCATGGCTCGTGCGGCGGTTCCGCGACCATATGTTCACCTTGTGCATTACTTTTTGCACAGTAATTCCTATAATGAAGTGCTGGTTTTCCTGGGAATTTTTAATCTGAACTCAAGAGTTGAGTTATCTGGGTTGTATTGATAGTTCGTATATTCGATCGGATTATCAAACTTTGTCTATGTGTTTTTTCGGATATTTAGAATATGTTAAAAAGTTTGACCTGATATAAATACCCAATTTTTCCCCTGTTGGGAAATTTCCAAGTGTTGGATTTTTCCATGGTTTAAAGACGTTCTAAGTAGTGCAAGTAACTCGATGGACCCTCTAGAAGACAACAAACCTTAACTCGATTATGTGACCGTCTTGAACTGCCCTTTGAACCTTCGGGTTTGGGGCAGTACGGCATGCCACATGTGAGGCGTTGGCTTGACCCTTCTACGGCTGGACCGTTGGTACTGAGGCATGAACTGAATGTTTTTAAACTTGTTTCATGTGTTGAGCTGTTTCGGGAAAACTTGGGTATTTGAATGTTCGATCGGAAAGTTTAACATTTTCTATTTATCTGAAATGGGATACAATAATTGGAATTCACAAGCAGTTATGAGATAACTGATTTGAATGTTATAAACATAGCACTTTAGTCTCACTTGATCGGTTGCCACGGAATTTTGATGTGATCAAAAGTCCGTCGCAATCACGTAGCGTACGCGGATACTCGCCGGGTAAACTTAATAGACAGCCTCGCCCCATAGCCCCGACCAAGTGACTGTAGGAGAACCCCGTCGCCGAAAGCATCCGTTCGGGTGCTCGCTGTAGCGGTGTTCCGCCTTGGTGCACTTCGTCGACGGTGTCGGGGGTGCGGCCGCCTACTAAAGTTTGCGACGAGTATTCGATCAGGATGTCGGGAATCTTATTGAATTGCCCGACTTGATATTGAAAAGAGTTTTTGATAATGAGACTAAAATGCGGGGTTTATAATTGTTAGGCATGTGATGTCTAAGGAATTCATTTGGCTAGGCATGCGATGTCTAAAGAGGTTGCGGATTCCAACTGTTGTAGTTTTACACTTTCTTTTCTGTGACCGTAAGTGTAATATGTGATATCGCCGGTTTCGTTGCTATATGTCAACGACAATTGGGATGGGCATATTTACTTACGTTGATGACATGTGATGTTATGTGTTGCTGGATATGTTATATTGGATCGTCGTGTTTGAATAGCCGGGGTTTTTTTTATGTGAGATGAGTGTTTTTCATTTTCATTCATGTAAAAACTTGTATGTAATATTCTTTTATTGGGGCACTTCCAGGTTGCGGAAGATGTCACCTTTTGTATATTATTTACTTTTCCGCACTAGGATAGACCCAAGGAGGAGAGCACAAGTAACCGGGTTCTGGAGTCCAGTGGGAGACCAACTCGAGGAGTCGAGTCCGGGTCTCCTAACTCTAGAATTGGTAGGGTTGCTTGCCGCTCTCGTAGGGGTCTAGGGGTGTGGGTTTGGCTATTCATCACGACCGTGGAATCCGTGTTTTATACTGGCTCGTTGATTAATAGGATACGAGCGTGTTCAAGTTTAAGTTTTAAATACCGCAATCAAGACGGTTTCGCACGTAGCTAGCCGGTTGAGTACGGGTCGTCCGCAGGGAGATGGGAATCTTTTTCTATGTGTTTTTCGACGAGTTAAGTCCGGTTGTTCAGATTTTGTTTGTAGTTATCTAAGTGTTGAGTTGATATTTAAAGAGAGCATGTTAGGGTTAGGATTAGGTTAGTTTGAGTTAGGAGTCTCCACATCTTTCGTTGCCCTTCTTAATATCGTGTTACGGTAATCGGCAACAACGGGGATTAGCACGACTAGGAAGGACTTTGCGAGTATAAGCTAGGCTTTCCAACGCATAAGTCTTCCTTTTGGTGCTTGTCCGTCCGTTCTTGGCTCTTAGCCATAACCTCCGGTTAATCCAACCACAACCGGTCTCACTACGGAATCACCGCTATCATGTAGGATAGGGTGCCGTAAGGAGCGGATTGTGGTTGGATTAACGGGAGTCGATTTAAGCTGTTGGGCAAGGAAAGAGTGAGAGAGATTTCCTTCTCTCAAACTTCCCTTATCCTACCCCAACAAGAATGAACTACTCACACGTCATAATACGAAAAAATAAAACAACACAAAAGAGAAAGATAGAAAGAAGGAGATTAGAAGAATACGACTAACTGTTTGCGACCTCACCTTGGCGAGGATCAAGCGTAAGTATCATTGTCGTATGTAAGGATAAAGAAAAAAAGAGAAGAAAGAAATAACAAGGAAATAACAACAACTACTTAACGAATTAAAATTACAACAAGTATAAATATAAGGAGACAAACATGATAATAAAATGGTCTTCTTTATTCATCACTCTTCACTCAAAAGCTCACTTACAAGTTTAATGGAGAAGAGGTGAGAAGAGGAAGAAGAACATGTAACTAAAACCTAGCAAAAAGAAATACAAGAATTGGACCCTTTCCTTCACAAACTTCTGGGCTATTTATAGGCCAAAACATAAAACCCTAGGGCAACCCACAGAACATACATGAAAAGACCAGAATACCCCCCTTTTTCCTGCAGAGTTGGCGCCAGAACGGCCGCGGAACCGCGGCCAAGACCCCCCTTTGGCCGCGGTTCCGCGGCCGTATTGTGGAGTTGGGATATGTTCTTTTTGGTGCTGGCCTGGTTTTCTGTGTACTTCATTCTTGTACATATAGTTTCTTATAATTGCTTCACGAATTTTCCAGAATTCTGTTGAGGGAAAGGTGGACTTTTTGTCAAGATTTTGTCTTGATTTGCCTCGAGCTCCGCGTAGATCTCTTGGATTTTGTGCTACCATTGAGCCTTATGCATGAGAATGACATTGATTTGATCTTTTGTCTTCCTATTGATATCTGGCAACATACGGATGAAGAGCAGAGACCGTGTTTTTATCTGTGGTTGGCAGGAACCCGGATTTTTTCGTGTTTTCCATGAATTTCACCGTTTTAGAACCGAGAACCTGTATCCTGCATTTGACTAGCAAACACGGCTCAAGAGTATCTACGGATATGCAAATGTGATAAAAATTGGGCGGTATGAAAATGCAAAAATCTGATATGAACACTCGTATTGAAAACACGGACGTCCTAGTATATCCAATATTTCATATGATTCTTTTGCTGCGATATCTGTGATGTGATCATGTGATATGTTCTGTGATGGATACTTTATATAGTATATATGATATATTATATAGATGTTACTTATGTTTTACACCCGCGCTAGCCCTGCCCTGCTCTGCCGTTAGTTACCTAACCTAACGGTGCACGAGGGGACATCGAGGCGAATGCGGATGACATAAGTGTACGTCGTATTTATCTGTGATGTTTAGGTACTTAAATGATGGGACTTCATTAATGTGATTAATGAAAATAAAAGAAACCTAAGATGTTGTAGAATCGAATTTCAAAAATAAAACAGGTAGCTACAGTTCTTGCTTTGCACAGTGGTATATATGTTATATCCTGCACCTTATTCGATGAGGAAAGGACCGAGATCCCTTCACCGGGAGTGACTCCTTTAGCAATAACTGGCAGATGCTACAACTCTCGGTTTGTCTTTTGATTGCTTCTATAGTTTCTGCTTTGCACAGTGATATATATGATATATCCCGCACCTCATTCGACGAGGAAAGGACCGACGATCCCTTCACCGGGAGTGACTCCTTTAGCAAAACTAGAAAAGCCTCAAAAGCACTCCATTTTAAAATCTTTTGATTCTACAACGATATCAAGTTCATTACGCAATAGGTTTTCAGAAAAACCTGTTGTAGCCCTCCATCATTTCAGATAAGTACTAGTTAGTATTCGTGCTGCGGTTGTTTGGCATGCGTCAAGGCGTAGTGTACGGTAGCTAACTAGTGCTTATCTGCTAGCATACGATGCGATTGGATTAGGGTATTCGCACGGCGTTGTTTGGCATGCGTCAAGGGTCGTGCGGGTGGGTTTAATTCAATCAAGAAATGTACGGGTTGAACTTGACTAGCGGACTATGGGTTGTTTGGCATGCGTCAAGGTCATAGCACGCTAGGGGAAAAATATTATCGGGAATTTCAAGTGTTGAAATTTGCAATGAGATTGCATACCTTCTATGAGATAGTTGGATCCCGATACCCGCTGCGAGTAAGAGTTACTCCTGGGAGAGTTTTACACATTACAATTCGCCAATCAAGTAGGTGTCTAGAAAGGTGTTAACGAGGTTACGCCTCTGGAAAAACGAGGTTTACATTAATTAGGTTCGTGCGAAAGCACAGGGGACCTCCCTCAAAGTACCGACACTGGCCTGGCTGAAAGATTGGCGAACTTGTAGTGTGTGATTAATCCCGGCTAGTCTTTCCTTTTTGGGTTTGAAGGAAGATTTGATAAAAAGCAGTGGGAGCCATCCTGATTAGATAAAATAATAACCAATCTATTCTTGCAAGAGCGCACGCTGAGTGTTTTCTTCTCTCTCTCTCCAGGTAGCGACCATATCACGCCTTAATCAAGATAATAATATGGATATTGACCGAACCCGCTTGTTATACTGAGCTGGGGAACGTTGGTCCCGCTCCAACTTATAATTGTTATAAGACAGAGTAGGAAATTGGGGATTACCAGAATTCCCGTGCCGCCCAAACGAAGGAAGTGCATATGATGCATCTTCTTCGGGTGTGTTCATTACAAAGAACTGTTTCTCTGTATCCTCCGCATCCTGGGTATATGATACCGGATCAGGATCCCAGATATGTAATAAGTTACATAGGGCTGCAAAAGGGTAGAAAAACTAAGAACGGGTGATAAGTTTCATGAGACAGAGAATGGGGCAAGTGTTGCAGCCAAGTCTGTTGGTCACTGTCACCCTGTATTATCAATACATTGATTCTGAACGAATGTTATTAGATACCGAACCTGATATACAAAATCATATCAATCTCTTTATTAGTAAATAAATGATAAAATTTTGTATAGTTGGATGATGTTTTGAACATTTCCTATATCAAAAGTTGATCGGATCAGGCACGTTATCTAAAAGCGTTGATGTTCTAAATCAAACTACAGTTCTTAGTATACAGAACACACACAGGAGGATGAGTTCAGAAATGAACAAATCCTTCTTGAGACATTGTAGACTAGGTCATATCAATGCGACCTGACTAGCTGAAATTACATTTAGATGCATATTTAAATCTGTTTGAATTTACATCTTATGAAACTTGCCAGTCATGTCACAAAGATACGATGATCATAGCTCTGTTTACTGGAAGCAGAGAAAGAGTTAGTAAACTCTTGGGATGATACATGTTGATGTATGAAAGGTCCCCTGTCTACATATGCCAGGACTGGTTCTTTGTACTTCATTACATTCTCTGATGATCTTTCGAGATTCGGACCTATATTCCTGTTGAAACACAAGTCCGAACCTTTTAAGATATTCACAGAATATAAGTTAGAAGTAGAGAACCAAAATACGGGTATAAGTATTATGTCCTTTGATGAGATCAAGGAGAAGAATACTTGAGCACGGAATTCCTGGACTATTCTAAAGGAGAATGAGATTCTCTCTCAGCATTATTCCTCCGCATACACCACAGCACGTCGGTGTATCGGGGCGGAGCAATTACACCTTATTTAATATGGTGTGCTCTATGATGAGTACTACTGAGTTACCTATTTCCTTTTGGGAGTTATGCACTTGAGAAGCTGCATACCTATTGAATATGGTTCAAATCAAATCAGTTGCCTACCACTTCATATTTGATATGATAAGGGAAGAGCCCATCTCTTAAGTTAGTTAAGATTTGGGGTTGACCGGCCTATGTCTAAAAGCAAAATCCGGACAAGCTCGAGGCAAGGTCTGTAAATGTAGAACTGGAAAGGTTCCAGCTATACAAATTACAGCAGATGATTTGATGAAACCAAAGGATTCAATAGTTACCAACGAACCACAGCCTCTCCGCCGATCTAGTAGGGTTTCTCACCCACCTGAGAGATACTTCTGTTTCTCTATGACAGTGGGAGCGAGGATTGTATCATGAGATGATGACCCAACTAGTTTCGAGCTGGCCATCAGGAGTGGGACTCTGTAAGAATGGCTGGATGCTTAGCGATCTGAGATGGAATCCATGTACACCAACAAAGTATGGACTTTGGTTGCTATATCTGAAGGGTTAAATCCCCATCAGGAGCAAGTATATCTTGAGAAGATTACTTGGTGTAGATGGAAAAGTTGAGACTTTCAAAACTAGACTTGTTAAAGCTTTTCGTCATCGACCAGGCATGGATAATGATGAAATCTTTTCAAGTGGCTATGCTTAAGTCCATCCAGATCCTACTTGCCACGGCTACATACCATGACTACGATATCTGGCGGCTAGGTGCCATGACTGCTTTTCTAAATGATGTTTTAGAAGAGGACGTCTATAAGTACACAGCCAGAGGGCTTCGTAGACAGTAGGAGCAGCGGAAACGTGTACAAGATGCTTTATAGGATAAAGCAGGTATCGTAGAGTTGGAACATCTGTTTTGATGTGTTAGTCAAAGAGTTTGATATCATCAAAATGGTAGATGAACCTTGTATAAACAAAAGGGTAGTAGGGAGTATGGTGATGATCCTCGTAGAGTACGTGGATGACATACTCTTGATAAGAAAGGAGTTTCCTATGCTATGCTCGGTCAATCTCCGCTTATCACAATGATTCTCCATATAGGATCAAAGTGATACCTCCTAAATCCTGGATTTTGGATCTATGAGATAGATCTAATTGGATGTTAGGATTCTCACTAGTTGTAGTGAGATGGTATCAACCGATCCTGGGGAGAATCACTGGAAGGGTTCCAGGGTGATAAGAACGACTGAAAGTCAGTCACAGGCATTGTCTTTACCCTCAGTAAAGGGACGGTATGTTGGAAGGGTTCCAAACTAGATACCGTGGCATACTAGACGATAAAGGCTCGATACATTGCTACTTGAGATGCTACCAAAGAGGCAGTCTGGATGTATAATAGTTCATGAGATGAACTTCGTTCCTACCATTGTGAGACAATGGAGTTGTGGCTTATGCCAAGGAACGCCCGTCCCATCAGTGATCCAGACATATTCTAAGGCAGTATCACCTGATCATGGAGATGGTTGATCTCCACGGTGATCGAGGTTAGGAGAGCAGACTCAGAGGACAACAGGGCGGATCCACTCACAAAGGCCTTTTTCCCACAGAGAGACTTTTATGGGATGGTTGAGTATGAGATACTACAACCACTGCTATCAGATGGCCCTAGTGCAAGTAGGAGATTGTTAGTTATATGTATGCCCTAGAGGCCATTACTGTACATTGGATGTATATTGCAGTGGATGCTGGGACATATATAGGGAGGACTTTCTTGCTCGACATGATAGTATGATATCTGGTTACTCTTTACCTTAACGTGTACATTGATTGTCTCTCTGTTACATGTTGGTAAAGCCCTTAGGATGTGTACTTGACTACTTGGACTATGATGCGGATCATACTAGTGGGGACATGGTAGTCCATAAGTACATCCTTCAAAGTCCCTAGTCGTGGGTGTATCGAGACGGGGCATCGATATACCAGAGTAGACTACCGTATACCTTCTCGACCCATACAGATGGGCGATGGATGATCCCATATCCATTGGTGTTTGACATCGGAGATGATATACGGGTGCTCAGTGGAGACTGGGTACACTGGACGGACTCGCCGAGAACTCCCAGATGGTATTATACCTTACGTCAGATGGCAGTTCTCTGGTGACACTGGTACAGAGTAGTCTGTTGACCCGAGATCGTCATAGAGTCTTGTGTGGTTCCCACTGTGCTTTGATTTCCACCTTACCACGTCCAAGAAGGCGTGCAAAACGGTGGTTTTTGGGTACATTCCCGAATCACATGGAGGCAATGAGCGATAAGAGGGGATTCGTCTCTCCCGGTATAGGGAGTTGATGTTGCGCTGTGCTCGATTGGCTATAACCGGAAATCCCTGGCCAGGGTTGCTGAAATTTACTGGTAAGTGTTACCTGTGGTTTCTCGAACTGTTATAGACCTCATATCGACACGACTTATCAAACTGCTGGGGTCTGACGGTTACCACCCCTAGGCGAGATATACGACATATCAGACGAACAGACCGGACTGTACGGTAAGTGTTACTGGTTGGATTCACAGGAGTGTGAGCGGGCTTGCTCGTCGATCTTCTGATCGCTCAATACCCGGATGGCCGTTACGTTTAGCAGACCGCTTGCGGCTTGTGGGTGTTTGATATGATCATCACCTGCGGCCGGCGTATTGACGAGTCTTTAGAGTCCTACACAGAGGTTTTCTGGCTCAAGCGAAACAAAATAGGAGCGCATATGAGATATGTGCGGGACCGAGAATAATGCGTGTATGTGATACCGTATTCTATTCTCGCGATGAATGTATCGATTGGTTGTATGCGATATAACATAGTTATCGAATCAAGTATTGATTTGATAAGCCGATACATTGAATATTAGTCGGTTATATGCGATATGACCGGATCGTTAAATCAAGTGTTGATTTAATGATTTAATGCATAATTATATATTTGATATATTACTTTGCATTAACTAGTATTGGTTCACTTTAAATGGTTTTTCTCACTTGTTTGTGCACATTGTATATGTGATATACTTTTGTGCTCTTGTTTGTATCATGTTTGATAATACATGCTAACTTGGTTAAGTGTATGATTAAACCATGGTTAGTTAATGGTTAGGGTTTCATTTGATTTATTTATGCATTTATTTATTTTGTTTTGATAAAAAGAAAAAGAGAAAATGGTTGCTTTCAAGATGAAGCTTGTTGAAGCTTCATGAAGGTTTGACCAAGTGACCATTTTGTCTTCATCTCCTTACCCTAAACATTCCCACTAACCATAGTTTATTCTCTACACCTAATCATGGTTTGTATATGATAAGTATTCATATTCTTTTCTTTTTGAAAAAAAAAACACTTATCATATTCATTATCTTCTTCTTCTTCTTCTTCACATGAAGAAAAGCTTGCTATCAACAATGGCAACTTGAGAAAATGAGTGAGAAATCCAATTCTAAAGTGAACCCACTTCCTATTTCTTCATCCTCTACGTTTTGCCAAGTAGTAAAGGGTGTTTTCTTCACAAGTTTCATGACTTGGTGAAGTGGGAGCTTGATCTTGTGGTGCCTCGACGTAGATCATCTTCGGCATCGTAGTCGATGACCTAGCCCGCCCATTTCTCCAATGAAACCGATGCTAGAGCCCGGGATCCGATTTGGACAGCGAGGAGATTTCATCATGGAACTATGGAGGTGGAGGACCGGATCTACAAAGGTTGTATTTCCGATCACTTAGTTAAGTTGTTAACTAGTTGCATTTTTCGCCTAAAAATCTAGTTAACGATCCGTATTAGAGTTTCTCGGCACTTGTATTTTTTGAAATTGGCATGGTTGATGCCTTGTGAGACCTCATTAGAGTGCCTAGGAACCCTACAGGATAGACACCTATAGAAGGACTGTAGGCCGCAAAAGGCGTGTGCTTAATTTGTAGTGCATCAAATCATGGAATTGGAACATGTCCTTATAGGCGCAATACAGTTCCAACTCACAACACTTATCTGCAGCGGCCAGCTATTCTGGCTCCTGCACCTCGTCTTGCTCTTCCAGCTCCATCTCCACGTGGACCTCCTGCACAGCCTAATCGCCAATTCTATCAGGCACTGAGGAACATGCCTCGAGGGCAGAGAAACAAGCCCCAAGGACAGAGGAATGTGCTTCAAGTTAGGAGGAATGTACCTCGGCGTCAGGCTTTCATATTAGAAGCCGTAGAAACCGAGACCGTAGACTAAGGTAACCTTGTTAATTCACTCACATCTTCTTCAATCTTACCAAAACTTTTGCATTCTTTCGTTCTTCCAACTATTTTTATGTACTATCAATAGTTCTATCACCAAATTTTTCTTGAATCTGTTACACTTTCCTTCTAAAAATTTCGAGGATGAAATTTTTATAAGGAGGGTAGAATGTAATAATCCTAAACTTTCTCCACAGATTTTTTTCAAAATACAGAAAGGAACACATGAGTTTGAGTACAAGTTATAAATTTAATTTGCTTCTAAACAGCAAGAAACAACTTGTAGCTCACTCGTAAAGCCTTGCACTGCTGTGACGTAGCCTCCTGTGATCGAATCCTCCCAGCCACATATATTTTTAATTGATTTTTCTTTTAATTTTTTAGAAGCCCAAAGGTTTACACGTGCACTACACGTAAAATGAAAAGTCACAAAGTAATCAAACGCGTGCACTAAGGTATATCAAGCGACATGGACACGTGGCAGCGATCTAGACCCTACCCTTTACCTACAGCCAGCGAGAAGCCAGAAAAGACCGGCGGTGCCGGTTCACCCCGACGGTAATGCCCCCAACTTTCTTCACTGGCACCCTTCGGCCTACCTCACTTCCCTCATGCTGTTTGATTTCTCTGTAAATTAACAGAGAGATTAAATTCACCTTTTAAATCCAAACTTTAATGCATTTTTTAATTCTATTCTTCATACCCTAAACCCTAATTTTCCTTATAAATACCACACTACATTTCACCCATCCTCATTCAGAAATTCTATGCAAAATCTCTCTTAAATTTTCAAGTCCGAAGTTGTACAAGTGGAGTTAGCAAATGTCGAAGTTCCGGCGACGTTTCGGGAAGATTCCGGCGACGAAACGACTCCCCGATGATTCCAATATCTTCCCCTCTGTCACGCCCCACTTCCCGGTGTACGGGGAAGGAAACGTGACTGGACCGCTACGTATTTACTCAAAATTAAACACGCTAAGCGTATCTATGCAATATTATCTATGCAATATAAGTAAAATGCAAAAGAGACAGTGACAATAGATATAATTGAACAGCAACTTTATTTATTAACATTCTTTTTACAATACATCTGAAATGTAAATACATGGAATGAAAGCAATGCCCAAACAGTGGCATAACAGAAATGAAAATGGAATAAGTACAAGTGGCTACAACTCTGGGCCTTCGGTATACTGCTCAGGGGCTTGCTCCAAATGCTCCTAACTGGTCTTGTACTCCTCTGCGTCGGGTCCTCCTGACAACATTCCAAAGAAGAAGATAATATGAATGTCGTCAGTGAACAATCGCTCGGTAAGTCCTAAAGATGAGAGAGAAGTAGAATAGACAGAGGGAAAGTATAGTTTTATAATGTTTTATTATAATGTTAGCGCAGTTGTTTGTAGTTTGGTACAGAAAATGCCAGTGTATACGAGAGGAGTCCCACTTACACCGGGGACTTTGGTAACCCATAGTACAAGGCTCCGTCGATAATACCACGGAACAACGGTATGGATGTAATTACGTCTTAAGTGACCATCTCGTGCCACCTTTAACGTGTTCCGTACCAGTCTACCCCTTTATAACCCCGTAGTGTTTATGTATTAATTGTATTGATTATATTTTTTTGTCTTATATTATAAATTGGATGACTTGCCGAAACCATGATATCAGTAAATGGAACAGATATAATGGATGAACAAGTAGATTAAGTATATCCATGGTTCGGTTCAGTCAAGTGGTATAGATTGATATAGCTTGAATATATGGATTCATGGATTCATGTTGTATTATAGTTTGTACTTGAATCACATTCAAGTCAGATTGATTAGGTTGAGACCCAGTCTGAGTCAGAAACTTTTGAAAGAACTTGAAATCCTGATTGTTTTGGTGTTATCGATAACTGCTGCACAGACGGCAGGATTTATGTCTTTTTCCAAGACAATTACCGTGTTGATAACACCATTTGTTAAGTTGTCTATCTTAAATAGGCAAACACCCATATCTTCGGCTCCCCGAGGCTCAAGAGACCGGTCCCGCTTAAACCTATATTTATTAGGGTCCTTATTGTAATTTAATACCATTTGAGGGGGTTTTATGAAAAATAATTTTGTTATACTTTCAAAATATATCTCAAGTATTTAATTATCGTCTTTAAAGTTTTTCATAGATATTTCTTTTATTCAATGTGAAATTTTTAGTGAATATGACTTAGTTTTTAAAGTATAAGCTATTTATTTGAAATATTGAAATTGTATGGTATTTTCTTGTAATTGGAATGTTTTTCTTGAATTTTGGAAATGTGAAATATTGTAAATATTAAAAATAGATATTTTGATATTAATTACATATATATTTATTTATTACAAATATAAGTTTTATTTATAATAGAAATCATATTTTCTAAAGAAAAATGTATTAAAAATCTTTCGAGATCGTATGCTCCTTGCGGAGGTCTGTATCTCACTCTACTAAGCCCGAGAATGTGCGATAATCCATACCATTCCTAACGGGTTTTCCAAAATGGGTTGTAGAGGTGCAATTGCAAAGATTTGTTAAATACACTTCTTATAGAAAAAAGGTTTTATAAGTTGAAAGTAGTTATATGTAAATTCGTATTTTCCCAAATCTATGTTCCCAAATTCCATCATGCTATGTTAGGTATGTGTATTGTGAGGAGGTAGGTTATTACCTCATGAGTTTTCTAAGGTAATACAGTTTAAAAAGTTTAAGCATGTCGAAATGAAACATGAAGGTATTTTAATATAAAAGTGGAATAAAACTTGCTAGGTTATTATTTTGATGTCAAACTTATTTTATTGCCTTTGTTAATATTTAATGGTCATGACATAAGAGTTTGGTATTATTGTGTTTAAGAAAAATAGAACCTTTTAAGGAAGAAACCGAATCGGAAGTCGGATTAACTCCGCTTCCGTCGGGTTTTAGTTTTGAATGCTTTTGGAATAGAGAAAATAAGAAGAAGTAAGGACTTACTGGATGATTGGTTAGAGGAGAGAAAGAGGAAGAGGTGGGAGTTTCCAGTGCGTCATTTCATCGTAGAAACTCCTTGAGTTTTCGCCGGAAGTTCGTCGGAGCTTCGCCCCTTCCTAACTCCACTTGCACACAAAAGAATCTTGGAATTTTCTTGATAGTTTTTGTAGGAAATTTCAGTGTGAAGGGGTGTAAAAATAGAGTGGGTATTTACAGGACAAATTAGGGTTAGGGTGTGATAAAAATGCATTTAAGTTTGCATTAAAATTGGGATTAAAAGGATTTTATTATTCTCTGTAAATGTGTAGAGAATAAACAATACTGGGGTTATGGGGCGAGTTCAAAAGTCACTAGGGTTAAAAAAGATTAGGGTTTGGGCTCACTAGAACCGGCGGCGCCGGCCTAACCTCACCTCTCGCCGGTCGGATCCGAGGTATGGGGGTTCGGATTCTTGCCATGTGTCCCTGACACTTGGCCTAGCCTCGCGCACTGTTTGTTTAAGCTGTGACTCTTGGTTTTACGTGTTGTGCACGTGTAGACTCTTGGGCTTCTAAAAGATTAAAATAATTTAAAATAAAAATAATGTGTGGCTGATGGGATTTGAACTCTGGTGCTATGGATCAGCAGTGCAAGGTCTTGCCAGTGAGCTACAAGCTCTTTCTTGCAGTTTAAAAGTAAATCAAATTTATAACTCATGTTCAGGCTTAGATGTCCCTTTCTGTATTTTAAAAAAATTCGTCCAGAAAGTTAAGGTTGTTACACCCTCTCTCTCCTCTTGTTTTCCAATCAGTAAGTCCCCTCTCCCCTCCTCTTTTGCTATTTAAAAGTTCTCCTTTTCAAAACTCGTCGGAAGCGGAGTTATTCCGGCTTCCGATTTTCTTTTCTTTAAAAATCTAATTTTTTTCTTAATAACAAACCTATAAATTTTTAATAGAATGTTTAGTAATCATTAAAAAACATATTAGAACAAGTTTCATCTCAAAAGAATTTATTATGCAACTTTTATCGCATTTTTACGGTTAAATACCATATACTTTACTTTCAACATAATTCCCTTGTATTACCTTTAGAAAACTGACGAGGTAATGACCTACCTCATCACAACACACATTTTTGATATAGCACGATAACTCTTAGGACATTAGTTTATGGGAAAATACGAGTTTACGATTAAATACCATAAACATTCAAAAATCATTTTCTTTAAAATTGTATTACTTAATTCCTTGCAAATACGCCTCTACGACCCATTTTAGGGAACCTCGATCGGGATGGTGTGGGTTATCGCACATCTTCGGGTATAATAGAGCTAGATACAGACCTCCGCAAGGATCATTCGATCTCGATGGAATTTAATGCAATTTTTAAGAAAAATGTGATTTCTATTTAATAAATAAATTCTATTTTCTTTTATATAAAATACACACACACACACACACACAATCAAAATATCTACTTTAAGTACACTATATATATATTCCATGTTTTCTAAATCAAAAGGATCACCAACTTCATGAAACCACCTTTACAATTCAATACTATACCATTATTACATTAAAATACCATATACAATGAAGTTTAGGTTATATCCACTAGAATATTGCACTTTATAAAATTTACAACCATGAAAACCCTAAAGACGATAATCAAATACTTAAGGTGTATTTTGAAAATATATCAAAACTATTTTTCAAACCCCATCAAGTTATATTAATTTATAATAAGGACCCTAGTAAACATATGTTTAAGCGGGACCAGTTCTCTTGAGCTTCAGCGAGTTGGAGAATATGGGTGCTTGCCTATCTAAGGTATACAACCTAAAAACGGTGTTATCAATACGGTAATTATCTTGGAAAAAGACACAAATCCTGCCGTCCATGTGCAGCAGTTACCGATAACTCCAAAACAATCAGGACTCCAATTCTATTTAAAAGTCTGACTAAGTTAGAGTCACGGTCAAATATGATTATAATCTATCTTGAATTTGATTCAAGTATAACTGCAATACAATATGAATCCATGAATACCGGAATACAATCTATATCAACATGAACATGACTGAACCAGACCATGGATATACTCTGATTACATGACTGTCCATTTATATCCATTCCGTTTACTGATATCATGGTTTCGGCAACTCTTCCATTTACTACAAGACAATACAATACAATACAATCAGTTCATGTTGATATAGATTGTGACAATACAATCAGTTCAATACAATAAACATTACGTGGTTTATAAAGGGGTAGACTGGTACGGAACATGTTAAAGGTGGCACGAGCTGGTCACTAAAAGACGTAATTATATCCATGTCGTTGTTCCGTGGTATTATCGACGGAGCCTTGTACTACGGGTTACCAAAGTCAACGATGTAAGTTGGACTCCTCTCGTATACACTGGCATATTCTGTACCAAGCTACAACAATTACGTTAGTATAACAAATATAATATTATCTACTTCACATGTTCTATTCTCTGTCTATTCTTCTCCTTCTTTCTTTGAGACTTACCGAGCGATTGTTCGCTGACGACATTCCTATTTCTCTTCTTATTTCGAATGTTGTCAGGAGGACCTGAATCTGAGGAGTTCGAGACCAGCCAAGAGAACTTGGAGCAGTTTATAGAAGACCCTGAGTATTGACTTTACTTGTATTCATTTTATTTTCATGCCATTGTTTAGGCATTGCATTCTAGACTTGTATTTATATTTCTAGTTGTATTATAAAGGAATGCTGAATAAATAAAAGTTGTTGTTCATTTACATTCATGTCTCTTGTGTACATTTTACTTTATATTGCTTAGATACACTTAGCGTGTTTATTTCTGAGTAAATACGTCGTGTGGCTCGTCGCGTCTCCTTACCCGTACACTGGGAAGCGGGGTGTGACATGTATCCAGCTGGAATGTCAGTTTAGGGAACGGCGTTCTAAAAGCAACAATGGGATACGACCTATGTTCAGTAGTCGTCTGCAGCAGAGAATTCTATGCTGGCTTCAAGGTGCTGGACATACCGAATTTCGATGTCGTTTTGGGTATGGATTGGCTAGGAAAATTCTATGCTACTATTGACTGTCGTCAAAAGAGGGTAGTATTCGAGATTCCAGAACATCCGGTCTTTTTTTCAAAGGTGGAGACCATACCCTGGAGCCAAGCATATACAAAGCAAAATCGAAGAAGACAATGATTGCAACTCTACAGGTGGGAGAAAACAAACCAGAGGTAGTTCGAGAGTTCGACGATGTATTTCCTGAAGACTTATCAGGTTTTCCTCCCGATCGAGCTCTTGAATTCAGCATTGATTTAGTACCTGGAGCACAACCGATAATCAAAGCTCTATATCGCTTGAGTCCCAAAGGTTTGAAAGAGATCCGAACTCAGTTGGATGAATTATTGAAGAAAGAATGGATTCGTCCCAGCACTTCAAGTTGGGGATCGCCAGTTCTGCTTGTGAAGAAGAAGGAAGGTTCATATCGAATGTGCATTGATTATAGAGCTCTGAACGAAGTAACTATAAAAGAACAAGCATCCACTTCCGCGCATCAACGATCTGTTCAATTAGCTAAGAGGGTCTTGTGTTTTCTTCAAGTTAGATATTCGTTCGGGATATCATCAGGTGAAGGTCAAAGAGTCTGATATTCCGAAGACGGTATTCAGGACTCGCTATGGTCATTATGAGTTTCTTGTGATGCCATTTGGAGTGACCAACGCACCAGCTATATTCATGAACCTAATGAATCAAGTTTTCCTAGAGTACCTAGACAGGTTTATTGTCATCTTCATCGACGACATCCTGGTGTATTCTAAGAGTCGGAAAGAACATGCCGTGCACCTACGAATTGTCCTGGAGACTTTATGATAGCATCAACTCAATGCCAAGTACAGCAAGTGCGAGTTTTCGAACATATTGTATCAGGCGATGGAATCTCTGTAGATCCAGCTAACGTATCAACAGTAAGCGAATGGCCGACACCGAAGTCAGTGAAGGACATTCGAAGCTTCTTATGTTTAGCAGGATATTACAGAAGATTCATTGAAGGATTTTCGAAGATTGCAACACCCCTGACCAAGCTCACACGTAAAGATGAAGAATTCATGTGGTCAGAAGCATGCGAACAAGCTTTCGTAGAACTCAAGTCAAGATTGACATCAGTGCCCATTCTCATAATACCGAACCAATCTGGAGGTTTTGAAGTGCATTGCGATACATCCGGTAAGGGATTAGGATATGTTCTACATCAGCATGTTAAAGTTGTAGCATATGCATCAAGACAGCCGAAGGTTCATGAGCGCAACTATTCGACGCATGATCTGGAGTTACTAGCTATTATATTTGCACTCAAGATTTGGCGCCATTATTTTCTTGGAGAACGAGTAGATATATATACAGACCATAAGAGTTTAAAATATGTGTTTACTCAGAAAGAGTTGAATATGCGGCAGAGAAGATGGTTAGAACTTATGGCGGACTTCGACATCAACCTACAATATCATCCAGAGAAGGTGAATGCAGTACCTGATGCACTTAGTTGCCAACCACTATCACTGAATTTCACCGCATGGTGGAAGCTTCAACAAGATTTGCATCGGATAGAGATAGAAGTGGTCATGCCAGGCAACGCTTCAAGTTTGATGAACTTACAAGTTCAGTCTACAATTGTCAATTAGATCAAAGCAGCCCAAGCAAGTGATGCCAAGTTGCAAAGATCAGAGAACAAGTAGAAAGTGGACTTGGAACAGACTTCATCATCCATGAAAACAGATCATTGAGATACGGCAGTAGATTGTGTGTACCACAAGGTCCTGTTCGGGAAGAATTGATGAAAGAAGCTCATAGCTCTCCCTATTCAGTACACCACCCTGGTGGTATAAAGATGTACAAAGATCTGCAACAACATTGCTGGCGGCATGGAATGAAGCGTGAAATAGCCAGAAGCATCGCTAAATGTTTGGTGTGTTGATTTGTTCAAAGAATATTTATAACCGCAATCAAGAACGGCGTCGCTTGGTAGCTAGCCGGTGAGTACGGGTCGGTCCACAGGGATTTTGTGTATTCTCGATTTGTTCTAACGAGTTAATTCCGATTGTTGTCGGATTGATTAAATCTAAAAACTAAACTGATCTAGATTAAAATCTTGCTAGGGTTAGGTTTAAGTATAGTTTGGAAAGTCAATATCCCTCACCGCTTTCTATGCCCTGTTTAAGATTTATGAGGTGTTATGGTAATAATTAATAAAGTGGATTAGTACCATCGGGAAGAAACGGTGTTGCTTCCTCTAGGTTCTTATCCTTCCTTTCTTAATTCTTACCCTAACCTCCATGGAAAACATACTCAACCGGTCGTTTATACTACGGTATCACCGCTACCTCGTGGGATAGGGTGCCGTAGGGAGCGGTGTGTGCATGTATGCATGGAGTCCTATAAAAACGTGTGATGGAAAAGAAAGGGGTGACAGATCTTCATCTCTCAAACCTTCCCCAAATCTAACCCTAAAAAGCGAGGAGACTACTCACTCATTAGGGAATTGAAAAATATTTTCTAACTATCTAACTAGGGCAGAGAATGAAAGTTATACTAGGGCAGATAATGAAAAATCTATACTAGGGCAGGAAAGAAATTACATAGGGCATGAAAATAAAAAACTACTTACTTTATTTGATGCTCTCTTCATACATTGCAGAAATTTACAGATCTGAATTTTGATAAAATGAAATGAGGCACAAGAAGAGGCATAACCTAAAAAAGGTTTTAGGGTTTCTATTTATAGAACATAGAAACCCTAGGGTTACAATCGAGTCATATCTGCAATTACAAGTTTACCCCCTAAGAAAAGAACTAGTCAACGCACGCCAGCCGCCTCAAAATTTCTGCACTGACACGGGCGACACATGGCCGCGGATCCGCGGCCAAGAGCCAGGTTTGGCCGCGGTTCCGCGGCCATGTAAGGGCATCTATGGCTGAGATTTTTAGGGAATGTTCTGGTGGCATTTGGCTCCTTTTTTCTTCACTTGGTTTCTCAGGTTGGCTTCTAGTTTTCTTCCAGATTTCCACAGTGAGTGATGTCATGGACTTTTCCGTCTGCTTCGTGTCGAAGTCTTGAACCTTGCGCTGCCTTTATACTTTGTGAACTTGTTTATTGATTTTCGTTTATTCTCCAAACTGTAGGCTTGATCAAGATTCTTCCATTTGTTGGTCGTAGTCTCACTTTTATATCGTCTTTTCATCATTTTCACTGTTTTTGTTCCGAGAACCTGTAACCTGCAACTATGTAGTAGACATGGGTCAAAAGCACCTGTTTATTTGTAAAATGAATAAGAATGGGGAATATAATAATGCAAAATTATGACATAAACAAATACCCCCAAACTTATCTTTTGCTCGTCCTCGAGCAAACCTAGTTTTATTCTTGAAAAATACCTAGCCTCACTTTCGCAGGGAAACGCGATTGCACTGAGCTCGTGCTACAAGCCGTTAAACCTCTAGATGTCCCTAGAAGGAGGAGTGTTATCTCCTGAGGGTTTTCAGTGGATACTACCCACAAAATCCTATTAATTAGGCCCATTGACTTTTATTCTCTAATTAGGTCTTCTAACAAGGAATTCTATTATCTTCAACTGATAAATTATCCACCCGTATTTTTCACGCTTGCTTATCATTTAACTTAAGATCATATATATTCTTGTGAATTTACTTAGCTTTTGGCATCTTTTAAGTTTTCCTTCTAGGGTTCTATCTCAACTTAGGAATTTTTATCATCTCTATTAAAGATATAAGTCCTATTCTTCATTCCTATCTCTCATCTCAACCCCAATCACATACCCCTACGTGTGTGTATATATCACCCCTACACTTGAAAATTCAAATCAAACTATTATACTCTTGTCCATCATCCAAAGTACTTTTCAATTAGTGAATTTTTAGATGAAATTTCTCACACATTCTTCATGCGACCGTTAATATTTCTTGAGGTACCAACAACCTATTACAAAATGTGTTTGCACATTAAAGCGTAATTCCTAGTCTTGTAATCCATAAGGCTTTTAGCAGTGACTCCCAAACCAGTTGGTCTAAGGCACTAGGTGATGAAGCACCCTCGCTAAATATTTTTTCTATTAATGCAGCCTTAAGTAATTACAAAAACCAGTGTTCATTTTTTTTTATCTCTTTATTCACTTGTATTTTTTTTATTTTCCTTCATACTAAGGACTTTAGACAAGAGCATTTCAAGGTCTCTTCTACTATTCCAAGTTTTAAGGTTCGTGTTTGTGCAATTTGTAGGGTATATATTTTCAGAATTTTGACTTAAGTTTAGGAATTATTTTTCAAACTTATACATTAATAAAGATATCAAACTTGTCCCTTGTTTTAACTTAGCCCAAGAAGTCAACTCGAAATTTGCCTATTTCTAAATAAACTATAAAGACATATACTTTCTACAGTTAAATTTTAAGAAAGGTTATTTTTAGGGTTTTTAATTTACGAAATCTAAGATCTAGTTTTTCCTCTAGCTAGTTAACCGTCTTGTTAAACTTAAGTCAATTATGGCCAAAATTGAATGTTTTAATTTTTATAATTTTTCAAATTTTCAATTTTTATGGGTTTTAAAACAGTATGCAAATGCAAAAATGTACACACGAATGCGAAGGAAGAAAGCTTACCGAGCACACCCCCAAACTTAAACTTGACAGTGTCCTCACTGTCAGGCTACACCTAAAGGGTCAAAATTGTCGGCGCTCCCCTGTTTATTTATTTACAAATTTTTTTTTATTGTTAAAAGAAAAACAAAATATATATACAAAAAGGTTCCCCCCAAACTTAAGTGAGACAGTGTTTCCACTGTTTTAAGCGTGAAAGTTCAGAGTTAGGAAGGAGAAAAATCAAACTATACAAGGCCTTACACAGGCCAAAAGTTAGCACCAACCATTCAAAAATTCTATCGTGATAATGGTAGGGTTGGTGAAAGATGAGTGTAGAGAAAGGAGTTGAGAAACACACGAGACCATATAGGAAGATGGGTGGAATATGGTCTCGGTGGTTAAGAAGAATGGCGGAAAAGAGAAAGAAGTGTAGCACGAACTTGAGGGTGTAAATCGAGTGAATAAATTAGCACAAATTGTGATGACCGATGCGTTATAAGCGATTGTACTAATTTATCAACCCGTCGAGAAATGGGGTCAAATCCTTTAAGATTCGCAAGAAAAGATGGGTACGTTGAACTTGGTAAACCATCCATTGAAAATGGAAGCGCGACGGATTCTTGCGTGGTCGAAACGATAGGAAGGACGAAAGGGAGTGATTTAGGGATAGTCTTATTCTCACCTAAGTAATCTGTCTCGAACTTGAAGGATTCCATCAATGGTTCGAAATGACTGAAAGCAACCGAGTCTGATGGTTCAACTAACTCATCTGAAAATTCAAAGGACTCAAACTCGGACGGTGAGTCTTCAAAATCGTCCGAAAAAGTGAAACACTCGTAATCGTTATCGGCTGTGAGAACTGTGTCAGATTCAAAGCGGTACGCACTAGTGGCGTCCAAACTGCTATGATCGAAGAGAAATCTTTCAAGCTCACAGTCCTCCTGCGTGATCTTTTGTGTGGTCGGAACGATGGAAAGGATGGGGGTGATTTAGGAAGTATAACAGTTAAAGATTCAGGAGGATGAATTGGAAAATCCGACACATCAAACAAAACTGGTTCATCCTCAATTATATCCTCAATACTATCCTCATAAGTTAACTCATCCATGCAAAAGGTTCGGAAGAAACATTTAATGACTCAGGATGATTAATTGGAGATAAAATTTCAGTCAAATCTACGGGTTCATCATCCAAAATATTCCCGGCGTCAATATCCTCAATCAAGTGAAAATCAATTTTTTTAGACACCTCATCACAAGCATGGATATTGATCAATTCAGGTTCTAGATTGGAGGTGTAGAGGTCAAAAGGATTGGTGATGTTTTCACTCGAAAGGGACCCTTCACATTCTGGCAAATCAAGCACTACAAAGTCGCACAACTCATTAAAAGTTTTATTTTTAACTGGTGAATCATTTGGGACACTTGTTTGAAAACCGGAGTTGTGGGATTCAATTGAGGATGGGTAGGTTTGATTTGGAAGTGTGTAGAACTCACTCTCACCACTCAAATTCTCACTCTGTCCAACTGCCTCATCATACATTGGAATTTTTGTCACTAGGTTGCATAAGGGCGGCAATGGACGCATCCAAATTTCTCATCTGTTTATTTGTCGCTACAATATAAGCTTCCAACGACTGTTCTAGACTAGACATGGGTTGCGAAGGGGTTTCAGTAAAAGATTCAAAATTGTTTGGATTTTGGAAACTCCCAAATGGTTGTGTAGAAGCAATGTTTATGGAAGGTGTGAAAGTCGGGTAGGACTGGTAGGAATTGAATGGTTGGACAGGAGTAGGATCAACATTTGGATAAAAAGGTGAATGGACTTGTTGATCCCAAGAACTGGAAGTGTTGAAAGAAGTGAAAGATCGATTACGAGATTGTTCAATATGTTCAGCAATAGACATGGGTTTAGAAGTTACAACAGGACTCGAAGAGGGAGTATCAACGTAGAAAGGTGATGAAGGTTGAAATGGTTGATACAAAGTGGATTGTGGAGTCGAACTGTTTCTCCTAAACGCTTCTATTCGATCTTTCAAAGAAATTTTGGGCATGGAGGGGTCGTCCGTAACTCGACCAAAACAATTCGCGTATGAAGCAATGTTTGGATGAGGGTACCAAAGTTCGGCAAGAGTTTTGGGAGGTGGGGTACCCATGATGTAAGAAAGGGGAAGAAAAAGAATGTGGGTGAAAGTGAGGTGCACGGATTTCTTAGCGACAAGTTGCAAGTTTTTGTAAAACAAAAAAAATTCCCCTTTTTTGTGTCCTTTTTATATGTGGAGCTTTTTGCAAAAAAGATTTTCGATAAAAAGCTTAGACACACGTTCAATCAATCACAAATGCACAATCAAACCTAACTCTAGGGTCACCTAGGTCAGCTAGACAGCTCCTAACTGTTCTAAAGGCCAAGAAGTAGGACCTCAAACCGCCTCTTCACCGCCAATTGTGGCAAGGTAGGTGCCAGGTAAGTGGGAGGTTCTCCACTACATAAGTAGTGGGCCTAATTAAGTAACCACTTGCCTTAGACACACTTGCCTAGACACCACAAAGTCAGATTAGGATCAACGGTCGATGCCTACAACTATTCCTCTGTCCTATTGAACGCGAAGTCCTTAGGGCTGAGTCTAATCTTTTTTTTTAATTAACTTGATGGTCAATACAGTATGCCTTATGTGATTTTTAGGGTCCTGGGAAGGGTAATGAAATCCCCACCCAATCTGGATTGGTGTAAAAGCCCCTTAAAGTCAATTAAAATATGCAAAACAGTAAACACAATCACTTGCAAACAATTTTTTTTTAACACGGCGCAAAGAATCCTGCACAAGATCGATTATTGGAAGGGGGAGAGATTTTTTTAGCGCAAAGAATCCTGCAGGCAAATTTTACAGAGGAGATATCCGGGGTTCAGAGGAGGAGAAAAGAAAACTTACAGAGGGTTTTACTTTGCTGACGTCACCTACAGAACCGCGGTTCCGCCGCCAAAGTAGTCTTCCCGCCACGGTTCCGCGGTATGTTGATTGGTTCAGGTCCCGAGGATTTTTCTGCTGCTCTGTTCTTATTTTTCTCTGTTGTTCAGATCTGCCGTTTTCTGTTTTGATCTCTGGATTTTTCCAGATCTGAATTTGTTCTTCGATCCTGCAAAATTCCAATGAAAATACCCTTCACAAAATAACAAGATGATAAATTTTTTATATTTTTTATTTTTCAGTTTTTATGATTTTTCAATTTTATATTAACACGAAATTAAAAAAAGAAAATAACACGCCATCCCCGGCAACGGCGCCATTTGGTTTGTTCAAAGAATATTTATAACCGCAATCAAGAACGGCGTCGCTTGGTAGCTAGCCGGTGAGTACGGGTTGGTCCACAGGGATTTTGTATATTCTCGATTTGTTCTGACGAGTTAATTCCGATTGTTGTCGGATTGATTAAATCTAAAAACTAAACTGATCTAGATTAAAATCTTGCTAGGGTTAGGTTTAGGTTTAGTTTGAAAAGTCAATATCCCTCACCGCTTTCTATGCCCTGTTTAAGATCTATGAGGTGTTATGGTAATAATTAATAAAGTGAATTAGTACCATCGGGAAGAAACGGTGTTTCTTCCTCTATGTTCTTATCCTTCCTTTCTTAATTCTTACCCTAACCTCCATGGAAAACATGCTCAACCGGTCGTTTATACTACGGTATCACCGCTACCTCGTGGGATAGGGTGCCATAGGGAGCGGTATGTGCATGTATGCATGGAGTCCTATAAAAACGTGTGATGGAAAAGAAAGGGGTGAGAGATCTTCATCTCTCAAGCCTTCCCTAAATCTAACCCAAACAAGCGAGGAGACTACTCACTCATTAGGGAATTGAAAAACATTTTCTAACTATCTAACTAGGGCAGAGAATGAAAGTTATACTAAGGCAGAGAATGAAAAATCTATACTAGGGCAGGAAAGAAATTACCTAGGACATGAAAATAAAAAACTACTTACTTTATTTGATGCTCTCTTCATACATTGCAGAAATTTACAGATCTGAATTTTGATAAAATGAAATGAGGCACAAGAAGAGGCATAACCTAAAAAAGGTTTTAGGGTTTCTATTTATAGAACATAGAAACCCTAGGGTTACAATCGAGTCATATCTGCAATTACAAGTTTACCCCCTAAGAAAAGAACTAGTCAATGCACGCCAGCCGCCTCAAAATTTCTGCACTGACACGAGCGACACATGGCCGCGGATCCGCGGCCAAGAGCCAGGTTTGGCCGGGGTTCCGCGGCCATGTAGGGGCATCTATGGCTGAGATTTTTAGGGAATGTTCTGGTGGCATTTGGCTCCTTTTTTCTTCACTTGGTTTCTCAGGTTGGCTTCTAGTTTTCTTCAAGATTTCCACAGTGAGTGATGTTATGGACTTTTCCGTCTGCTTCATGTCGAAGTCTTGAACCTTGCGCTCCCTTTGTACTTTGTGAACTTGTTTATTGATTTTCGTTTATTCTCCAAACTGTAAGCTTGATCAAGATTCTTCCATTTGTTGGTCGTAGTCTCACTTTTATATCGTCTTTTCATCATTTTCACTGTTTTTGTTCCGAGAACCTGTAACCTGCAACTATGTAGCAGACATGGGTCAAAAGCACCTGTTTATTTGTAAAATGAATCAGAAAGGGGAATATAATAATGCAAAATTATGACATAAACAAATACCCCCAAACTTATCTTTTGCTCGTCCTCGAGCAAATCTAGTTTTATTCTTGAAAAAGACCTAGCCTCACTTTCGTAGGGAAACGCGATTGCACTGAGCTCGTGCAACAAGCCGTTAAAGCTCTAGGTGTCCCTAATAGGAGGAGTGTTGTCTCCTGAGGGTTTTCAGTGGATACTACCCACAAAATCCTATCAATTAGGCCTATTGACTTTTATTCTCTAATTAGGTCTTCTAACAAGGAATTCTATTATTTTCGACTCATAAATTATCCACCCGTATTTTTCACGCTTGTTTATCATTTAACTTAAGATCATATATATTCTTGTGAATTTACTTAGCTTTTGGCATCTTTTAAGTTTTCCTTCTAGGGTCTATCTCAACTTAGGAATTTTTATCATCTCTATTAAAGATATAAGTCATATTCTTCATTCCTATCTCTCATCTCAACCCCAATCACATACCCCTACGTGTGTGTATATATCACCCCTACACTTGAAAATTCAAATCAAACTATTATACTTTTGTCCATCGTCCAAAGTACTTTTCAATTGGTGAATTTTTAGATGAAATTGCTCACACATTTTTCATGCGACCGTTAATACTTCTTGAGGTACCAACAACCGATTACAAAATGTGTTTGCACATTAAAGCGTAATTCCTAGTCTTGTAATCCCTAAGGCTTTTAGCAGTGACTCCCAAACCAGTTGGTCTAAGGCACTAGGTGATGAAGCACCCTCGCTAAATATTTTTTTCTATTAATGCAGCCTTAAGTAATTACAAAAACCAGTGTTCATTTTTTTTTATCTCTTTATTCACACTTGTATCTTTTATTTTCCTTCATACAAAGGACTTTAGACAAGAGCATTTCAAGGTCTCTTCTACTATTCCAAGTTTTAAGGTTCGTGTTTGTGCAATTTGTAGGGTATATATTTTCAGAATTTAGACTTAAGTTTAGGAATTATTTTTCAAACTTATACATTAATAAAGATATCAATACTTGTCCCTTGTTTTAACTTAGCCCAAGAAGTCAACTCGAAATTCGCCTATTTCTAAATAAACTACAAAGACATATACTTTATACAGTTAAATTTTAAGAAAGGTTATTTTTAGGGTTTTTAATTTACGAAATCTAAGATCTAGTTTTTCCTCTAGCTAGTTAACCGTCTTGTTAAACTTAAGTCAATTATGGCCAAAATTGAATGTTTTAATTTTTATAATTTTTCAAATTTTCAATTTTTATGGGTTTTAAAAAAGTATGCAAATGCAAAAATGTACACACGAATGCGAAGGAAGAAAGCTTACCGAGCACACCCCAAACTTAAACTTGACAGTGTCCTCAATGTCAGGCTATACCTAGAGGGTCAAAATTGTCGGCGCTCCCCTGTTTATTTATTTACAAAATTTTTTTTTGTTAAAAGAAAAACAAAATATATATACAAAAAGGTTCCCCCCAAACTTAAGTGAGACAGTGTTTCCACTGTTTTAAGCGTGAAAGTTCAGAGTTAGGGAGGAGAAAAATCAAACTATATAAGGCCTTACACAGGCCAAAGGTTAGCACCAACCATTCAAAAATTCTATCGTGATAATGGTAGGGTTGGTGAAAGATGAGTGTAGAGAAAGGAGTTGAGAAACACACGAGACCATATAGGAAGATGGGTGGAATATGGTCTCGGTGGTTAAGAAGAATGGCGGAAAAGAGAAAGAAGTGTAGCACGAACTTGAGGGTGTAAATCGAGTGAATAAATTAGCACAAATTGTGATGACCGATGCGTTATAAGCGATTGTACTAATTTATCAACCCGTCGAGAAATGGGGTCAAATCCTTCAAGATTCGCAAGAAAAGATGGGTACGTTGAACTTGGTAAACCATCCATTGAAAATGGAAGCGCGACGGATTCTTGCGTGGTCGAAACGATAGGAAGGACGAAAGGGAGTGATTTAGGGATAGTCTTATTCTCACCTAAGTAATCTGTCTCGTACTTGAAGGATTCCATCAATGGTTCGAAATGACTGTAAGCAACCGAGTCTGATGGTTCAACTAACTCATCTGAAAATTCAAAGGACTCAAACTCGGGCGGTGAGTCTTCAAAATCGTCCGAAAAAGTGAAACACTCGTAATCGTTATCAGCTGTGAGAACTGTGTCAGATTCAAAGAGGTACGCACTAGTGGCGTCCAAACTGCTGTGATCGAAGAGAAATCTTTCAAGCTCACAGTCCTCCTGCGTGATCTTTTGTGTGGTCGGAACGATGGAAAGGAGGGGGTGATTTAGGAAGTATAACAGTTAAAGATTCAGGAGGATGAATTGGAAAATCCGACACATCAAACAAAACTGGTTCATCCTCAATTATATCCTCAATACTATCCTCATAAGTTAACTCATCCATGCAAAAGGTTCGGGAGAAACATTTAATGACTCAGGATGATTAATTGGAGATAAAATTTCAGTCAAATCTACGGGTTCATCATCCAAAATATTCCCGGCGTCAATATCCTCAATCAAGTGAAAATCAATTTTTTTAGACACCTCATCACAAGCATGGATATTTATCAATTCAGGTTCTAGATTGGAGGTGTAGAGGTCAAAAGGATTGGTGATGTTTTCACTCGAAAGGGGCCCTTCACATTCTGGCAAATCAAGCATTACAAAATCGCACAACTCATTAAAAGTTTTATTTTTAACTGGTGAATCATTTGGGACACTTGTTTGAAAACCGGAGTTGTCGGATTCAATTGAGGATGGGTAGGTCTGATTTGGAAGTGTGTAGAACTCACTCTCACCACTCAAATTCTCACTCTGTCCAACCGCCTCATCATACATTGGAATTTTTGGAGCTAGTTGGAAACAAGCTACCAGGTCACTAGGTTGCATAAAGGCGGCAATGGACGCATCCAAATTCCTTATCTGTTTATTTGTCACTACAATATAAGCTTCCAACGACTGTTCTAGACTAGACATGGGTTGCGAAGGGGTTTCAGTAAAAGATTCAAAATTGTTTGGATTTTGGAAACTCCCAAATGGTTGTGTAGAAGCAATGTTTATGGAAGGTGTGAAAGTCGGGTAGGACTGGTAGGAATTGAATGGTTGGACAGGAGTAGGATCAACATTTGGATAAAAAGATGAATGGACTTGTTGATCCCAAGAACTGGAAGTGTTGAAAGGAGTGAAAGATCGGTTACGAGATTGTTCAATATGTTCAGCAATAGACATGGGTTTAGAAGTTACAACAGGACTCGAAGAGGGAGTATCAACGTAGGAAGGTGGTGAAGGTTGAAATGGTTGATACAAAGTGGATTGTGGAGTCGAACTGTTTCTCCTAAACGCTTCTATTCGATCTTTCAAAGAAATTTTGGGCATGGAGGGGTCGTCCGTAACTCGACCAAAACAATTCGCGTATGAAGCAATGTTTGGATGAGGGTACCAAAGTTCGGCAAGAGTTTTGGGAGGTGGGGTACCCATGATGTAAGAAAGGGGAAGAAAAAGAATGTGGGTGAAAGTGAGGTGCACGGATTTCTTAGCGACAAATTGCAAGTTTTTGTAAAACAAAAAAATTTCCCCTTTTTGTGTATTTTTTATATGTGGAGCTTTTTGCAAAATAGATTTTCGATAAAAGGCTTAGACACACGTTCAATCAATCACAAATGCACAATCAAGCCTAACTCTAGTGTCACCTAGGTCAGCTAGACAGCTCCTAACTGTTCTAAAGGGCAAGAAGTAGACCTCAAACCGTCTCTTCACCGCCAATTGTGGCAAGGTAGGTGCCAGGTAAGTGGGAGGTTCTCCACTACATAAGTAGTGGGCCTAATTAAGTAACCACTTGCCTTAGACACACTTGCCTAGACACCACAAAGTCAGGTTAGGATCAACGGTCGATGCCTACAACTATTCCTCTGTCCTATTGAGCGCGAAGTCCTTAGGGCTGAGTCTAATCTTTTTTTTTAATTAACTTGATGGTCAATGCAGTATGCCTTATGTGATTTTTGGGGTCCTGGAAAGGGTAATGAAATCCCCAGCCAATCTGGATTGGTGTAAAAGCCCCTTAAAGTCAATTAAAATATGCAAAACAGTAAACACAATCACTTGCAAACAATTTTTTTTTAACGCGGCGCAAAGAATCCTGCACAAAATCGATTATTGGAGGGGGGGAGAGATTTTTTTAGCGCAAAGAATCCTGCAGGCAAATTTTACAGAGGAGATATCCGGGGTTCAGAGGAGGAGAAAAGAAAACTTACAGAGGGTTTTACTTTGCTGACGTCACCTACAGAACCGCGGTTCCGCCGCCAAAGTAGTCCTCCCGCCACGGTTCCGCGGTATGTTGATTGGTTCATGTCCCGAGGATTTTTCTGCTGCTCTGTTCTTATTTTTCTCTGTTGTTCAGATCTGCCGTTTTCTGTTTTGATCTCTGGATTTTTCCAGATCTGAATTTGTTCTTCGATCCTGCAAAATTCCAATGAAAATACCCTTCACAAAATAACAAGATGATAAATTTTTTATATTTTTTATTTTTCAGTTTTTATGATTTTTCAATTTTATATTAACCCGAAATTAAAAAAAAAATAACACGCCATCCCCGGCAACGGCGCCATTTGATTTGTTCAAAGAATATTTATAACTGCAATCAAGAACGGCGTCGCTTGGTAGCTAGCCGGTGAGTACGGGTCGGTCCACAGGGATTTTGTGTATTCTCGATTTATTCTAACGAGTTAATTCCGATTGTTATCGGATTGATAAAATCTAAAAACTAAACTGATCTAGATTAAAATCTTGTTAGGGTTAGGTTTAGATTTAGTTTGGAAAGTCAATATCCCTCACCGCTTTCTATACCCTGTTTAAGATCTATGAGGTGTTTTGGTAATAATTAATAAAGTGAATTAATACCATCGGGAAGAAACAGTGTTTCTTCCTCTAGGTTCTTATCCTTCCTTTCTTAATTCTTACCCTAACCTCCATGGAAAACATGCTCAACCGGTCGTTTATACTACGGTATCACCGCTACCTCGTGGGATAGGGTGCCGTAGGGAGCGGTGTGTGCATGTTTGCATAGAGTCCTATAAAAACGTGTGATGGAAAAGAATGGGGTGAGAGATCTTCATCTCTCAAGCCTTCCCCAAATCTAACCCAAATAAGCGAGGAGACTACTCACTCATTAAGGAATTGAAAAACATTTTCTAACTATCTAACTAGGGCAGAGAATGAAAGTTATACTAGGGCAGAGAATAAAAAATCTATACTAGGGCAGGAAAGAAATTACCTAGGACATGAAAATAAAAAACTACTTACTTTATTTGATGCTCTCTTCATACATTGCAGAAATTTACAGATCTGAATTTTGATAAACTGAAATGAGGCACAAGAAGAGGCATAACCTAAAAAAGGTTTTAGGGTTTCTATTTATAGAATATAAAAACTCTAGGGTTACAATCGAGTCATATCTTCAATTACAAGTTTACCCCCTAAGAAAAGAACTAGTCAACGCATGCCAGCCGCCTCAAAATTTCTGCACTGACACGGGCGACACATGGCCACGGATCCGCGGCCAAGAGCCAGGTTTGGCCGCGGTTCCGCGGCCATGTAGGGGCATCTATGGCTGAGATTTTCAGGGAATGTTCTGGTGGCATTTGGCTCCTTTTTTCTTCACTTGGTTTCTCAGGTTGGCTTCTAGTTTTCTTCCAGATTTCCACAGTGAGTGATGTCATGGACTTTTCCGTCTGCTTCGTGTCGAAGTCTTGAACTTGCGCTGCCTTTGTACTTTATGAACTTGTCTATTGATTTTCGTTTATTCTCCAAACTGTAGGCTTGATCAAGATTCTTCCATTTGTCGGTCGTAGTCTCACTTTTATATCGTCTTTTCATCATTTTCACTGTTTTTGTTCCGAGAACCTGCAACCTGCAACTATGTAGCAGATATGGGTCAAAAGCACCTGTTTATTTGTAAAATGAATAAGAATAGGGAATATAATAATGCAAAATTATGACATGAACATGTGTCAGCAAATGAAAGCTGAACATCACAGGACTGGTGGTTTACTTCAACCGTTATCTATTCCAGAATGGAAGTGGCAACACATTACTATGGATTTCGTGATTGCTCTTCCTCGCAGCATGAAAGGTAACGATACAGTATGGGTTATTATGGATCGACTCACAAAGTCGGCTCACTTTATTCCCTTTCGAGTTGGCCAATCTACCGGGACATTAGCAAAGAAGTACATGGAGGTAAGTTTGAATCTAAGTAAGATTTAACTCTTCAATATGTACTATTTCTGATACCCATGAACTCATACAGGAGATCGTGAGATTACATGGAGTAACGGTTTGCATTGTATCCGATCGTGACACTAGATTTCGATCGCAATTTTGGCAGAGTCTGCAAGCTAGCTTGGGAACAAGTCTGAACTTTAGCACAGCTTACCATCCACAAATAAGTGGACAGTCTGAGAGAACGATTCAGATACTTGAAGATATGCTAAGAGCTTGTATGTTAGACTTCGGAGAATCATGTGAAGATCACCTATATCTTGTGGTGTTTTCATACAACAACAGCTACCAAACAAGTATTGGAATGGCACCCTTTGCAGCTCTATATGGAAGGAAGTTTCATTCACCATTAAGTTGGGACGACATCAAAGATAGAGAACTCCTTGGACCTAAGATGATAGTAGTAACAGTGGATGTGGTTTGCATTATCAAGGAAAGAATACGCATAGCTCAAGACCAACAGAAGCACTGGGCTGATGCAAAGCGCCGTCACTTGGAGTTCCAAACGGGAGATTATGTCTTTCTAAAGATTTCTCCAAACCGTGGAGTGGTTCACTTTGGAAGGTAGGGTAAGCTAAGTTTGAGGTACATTGGACCATTCGACATACTAGAACGATTCGGAGAAGTGGCTTATCGCTCAGCACTTTCACCCTCATAGGAAGGAGTGCACAATGTGTTCCACATATCCCAACTCAGAAGGTATGTAAGTGATCCCAGTCATATTCTTGATCATTTCGAGCTCACTGTACAGACGGATCTATCTTGTGAGCAACAACCCATTGAAATCCTGGACAGAAAGGTGAAGTCACTTCGGAACAAGGAAGTAAACTTGGTCCGGGTGATGTGGAGAAAAGACACACCAGAAGAATCAACATGGGAAAGAAAAGACGACATGCGTTCAAGATACCCTCACTTGTTTATAAATTAGTCCTTAAAATAATTGTAAATTTCGAGGACGAAATTTTTGTAAGGAGGGTAGAATGTAACGACTCCGTTTTAATGTACAGAAAATTTGTTTAAAAGTTAATGTACAAATGGAGTATTTACAAACCTGTGTATGCTATAAGTATTTAAATTTGCTTTTGAACAGCAAGAAAGCACTTGTAGCTCAGTGGTAAAGCCTTGCACTGCAGTGAAATAGCCCCTGTGTTCAAATCCCCTTATCCACATATTTTTTTTGCTGATTTTTCTTTTAAACTTTTAGAAGCCCAAAAATTTACACGTGCAAAACACATAAAAATGAAAAGTCTCAGAAATCAAACATGTGCACTAAGATATATGAGATGACCCAACACGTGGCATAAATCCCACACCCCAACTCAACCGAACGACCGGCGAAGATCGCCCCAAGATCGGCGCCGCCGAGTGAAACCGGGGGTAATGCCTCCAATTTTTGCCCTAGCATCCCATGGCCACCCCCACTACTCCTATTCTATTTGATTTTTCTGCATATTAACAGAGAGTGTTAATTCACCTCTTTAATCTAAGATTTAATACATTTTTAATTCTCTATTCACACCCTAAACCATAATTCTATCCTATAAATACCACCCTACACTTTGGCCCTCTTCATTCTGAAATCCATTGCCAAAACTCTCTAAAATTCGTAAGTCTAAAAGTTGTACAAGTGGAGTTAGCCAAGGTCAAAGTTCCGGCGACGATTCAGGATAAATCCGGCGACGACGCTACCCCACGACGCCTTCAAAAGTTCCCTCTACCTCCCCTCTCTTTTCCAAATCAGTAAGTCCCTCTCCCCTCCTCTTATTCTAATCTAAAATAATCTCATTTCAAAACTCGTCGGAAGCGGAGTTATTCCGACTTCCGATTCTCTTTTCTTTAAAAACCTAAATTTTCTTAATAACAAACCTACCAATTCTTCATTTATTAGTTAATAATCATAACCGAATACTTTAGAATAAGTTTCATCTCAAAATAACATGTTATGCAATTTTTATCACATTTTTACGAACAAATATCACAAACTTTACATTCTACATATTTCATCTTATTCCTTTGTATTACCTTTAGAAAATTCACGAGGTAATGACCTATCTCATCACAACACTCATTTTTGACATGGCATAATGTCTTTTGGAACTTTATTTTGTGGGATAATTACAAGTGTACAATAAAATAGCCTAAACTATTACACCGTATTCTTTAAATTGTCTTATTTAAATTCTATATGATTAAGTCTTTACAACCCATTTTGGGGAATCCGACTTAGTTGGTGCGGGTTATCGCACATCTATCGGACTAGTAAGGCGAGATGCAAACCTCCTTACGGAGCATACGATCTCGATGGAATTTGTATTACAATTTTAAGAAAAACGTGATTTTTATTTAATAAATAAATTCTATTATATATATATATATTGTCAAAATATCTATTTTAAATATATTATATATATTCCATGTTTTTTAAATCAGATGAGTCATAAAAGATCATGAAAATACTATCACATTCAATACAAGTCAAATTACAAGAAAATACCATATACTATTCAATTTAGGTTTATATCTATTATAATATTTCATTTTATAAAAATTGCAACTATGAAAACCTTAAAGACGATAAATAAATACTTGACATTTATTTTGAAAATATATCAAAACTATTTTTTATAAAACCCCCTCAAGTTATATTAATTTATAATAACGACCCTAGTAAATATAGGTTTAAGCGAGACCGGTTCTCTTGAGCCTCAGGGAGCCAGAGAATATGGGTGCTTGCCTATCTAAGGTAGACAACCTAAAAACAGTGTTATCAATATAGTAATTATCTTGGAAAAAAACACAAATCTTATCGTCTATGTGCAGCAGTTACCGATAACTCAAAAACTAATTCAGGACTTCAATTCTGTTTAAGTGTCTGACTCAGACAGAGTCTCAGTCTAATATGAAATCAATCGATCTATCTTTGAATATGATCCAAGTATAACTCCAATTCAACATGAATCCATTTATACCAGAATTCAATCTATATCAACATGAACATGATTTGACCGAACCATGGATATACATTTGACTGGTCTACATCACTATCCGTCTATATCCTTTCCATTTACATGAACTACTGATATCATGGTTTCGGCAAGTCGTACATCTATTAAACAAAATAATATACATCAATACATAATACATTATGGGGTTTTAAAATGGTAGATTGGTACGGAATGTGTTAGAAGTGGCACGAGACGGTCATTTTAATACACCTAACATGAATATTCATTGCTGTTGTTCCGTGGCTTAACGGTTCCTTGTGCTCCGTATACCTTAGTCCACGGAATAGTTGGACTCCTCTCGTATACACTAGCATATTCTGTACCAAACTACAAATAACTGCGTTAACATAACAAACTCATAATACACCAGTTATATTTTCATATCTATCTATTCATATGTCTATTCTATTCCTACTTTTCTTTGGGACTTATCGAGCGATTTTTCGCTGATGACATTCCTTATCTCTCCTTTCTTTGGAATTTTGTCAGGTGGATCCGACTCATTAGAGATAGAGCCCAGTTCAGAGGACTTGGATCAGTTCAGCGAGGACCCTGAGCTCTAGACTCTTATATATACTTTATTTTCATGTTCATGCCATTGTTTAGACATTGATTTCATTATTGTATTTACTTTTTAGTTGTATTATAAAGAAATATTTAATAAATAAAAGTGTTCTCCTCCAAAGACCGGGAAAGACAAATGTCTTGCCTGAATTTGGGAGCAGATGCTATTTGGTTTTATCCGTCCACCTCTCTGAAGATGCCAAGTTGATTTATGGCACCGTATATCAGAGGTTTAGACGGATCGGCCGTTGAAGCAGACTTCGTCAGATTCCCCCTCGTTTGAGGGGTTTTTGATTGTGGGGACGCTCTTCCCTACAGGCGCAAGCCCTGCAGTTAATTACGCTACCGCATCGCGGTAACCACTTTCTCCTTCTCCAGATGGTCACTTCGTGTCGTGTATGTTAGTTTTATTTTTGGTTGCCCGTGGATTGTATACGGAGACTAATTTATGTTGTCGCCCGTAGGGTGTGGATTAGTCCAAATCCGTATTTTCTTAGATTTGGGTTTGGGGTTGGGTTTAAGGATGCGTTAGTCTCATTTGAGACTAAGATCAACTTAAACGTTTGTTAAGGATACGTTAGTCTAATTTTAAACTAAGATCAACTTAATGGAATCGTTTAGATCCAACAAAAGAGCACTTGGTCTCTATTGTTTTAGTTTAGGGACTTTGCGGTCCAGTTTAAAGATGTCATAGTCTGTAAGGTTTAAGGACATCATAGTCCATGAGTTTAAGGACCCTACAGTCCGTAAAGTTTAAGGACATCATAGTCCATGAGTTTAAGGACCCCACAATCCATGGAATGTCTGGTTGTCGGGACCCGTCACCTCTCTAAAGACGTAGAAGGATTACAACGACAAATATGAGAGGAGTGAAGAGATGTACCCTTGAACCAATATTGGTTGGGAGATCTGTAGTCCAATTTGGGACTAAGATCAAAGATTTATGAGCATATGGGCTCAATTAATCTGAATGGGGGTTCTGTGCCCACTTTGGGCTCGGCCCACTCAGTTAAATGTTGAACATTTAGCAATACTGAGTATTGGTTTGGATTCTGACAGCCTTTTTCTTTTTATTGTTTAAAGAACAATTTATGTTCTCTTAGCGCACACGTGAGGAGCATGTGGCGCGCTTGGCGCTAAGCGCCAGTCAATGAGCGTAGAGCACTTCTGTTAAGTAGCGCACATGTGAGGAGCACGTGGCGTGCTTGGCGTTGAGCGCCAGTCAATGAGCGCATTGCGCTTCTGGTGAAGTAGCACACACGTGAGGAGCACGTGGCGCGCTTGGCGCTGGGCGCCAGTCTATGAGCGTATTGCGCTTCTGGTGAAATTTGGAGCGCTAAGGCTCTGAACGCTATGCATTAGTATTGGAGCGCTGAAGCGCTTCTTTTGATTGGAGCGCTATGGCTCTTTTTAGGCAGCTTTGTGCCCTGAGAATTAAATTCTCTTTTTTATAAGAGACTTTGTCTCATAGATCTAAGAACAAAGTTCTTATTATTAGATTTTTTTATAGGAGATGTTTCAATCTCTTATGTTTTTGGTGAAAAGACTTTGCCTTTTTGGATCTGTGATCCTAAGAGAATTGAATTATTCTCCCCCTTTTTATAATGAGATATTATAATCTCTGAAAGACAATTTGTCTTATAGATCTATGATTGAAGAAGGTTAAGTTCTTCCCCTTCTTTTTTATGATGAGATACTTTGATTTCTGTTGTGAAAGACCATGGTCTTATAGATCTTTGATCTTAGAGAAAAAAGTAAATTCTTCTTTTTATATGAGATGATTTTATCTCTCTGTTCTCTTTTTACCTTGAAGAAAATCTTCTTCTTCTGAGAGCTTTCTCTTTGTCTTTGAAATTTCTCAAAATTTATGGGGGAGTTCCTCTATATGAGACTTGAAGTCTTGGGGCCTTTATATAGGGCAAACTGATTTGTTGAATCAGTTGAAGAGATCTTTTCTCGAATTGATTTGGGGATTTCTCCACCGTTGGATTGTTGATCCTAGGGATTCTGATTTACAGAAGGCAACCTTCTTGTTTTTAACAAGATTGGAAAATCTTTCCCCACATAGAATTTATTCTGTATTTTAGTGATTTTTAATCACCATTGGATCATTGATCCGACGGTGCTCTGATTTACAGAGCAAAATCTTTTTGTTTGGAAAGATTCTGAAGAATGTTTTCTTAACAGAATTTTATTCTGATAACTTGATGATTTATCATCCTTGTTGGATCTTTGATCCAACGGTGGGGAACATTTAGTTCTAGCGCTAGCGCTCTCGTGCTTTGCACGTGGTGCGCTGCTTAGAGTGCAGCGCTATTAGCGCTAGCGCTTACGCGCTTTGCACGTGGTGCGCTGCTTAAAGTGCAGTGCTATTAGCGCTAGCTCTCATGTGCTTTGCACGTGAGCGCCATCTCAGAGTCTTTGACTTTCTCAGCGCTGACGCTGCTTTGAAGCACTGCTTTATTTCAAAATTTGAAATTTGAACAGACCTTTGCTCTGATTGGGGGAAACAAAAAGTTGCTGTTCATTTACATTTCATGTCTTCTTGTATATATTTACATTATATTGCTTAGTTATGCTTAACATGTTTACTTCTGAGTAAATACATAGTGGGCCAGTCATGTCTCATTACCCGTACACTGGGAAGCGGGGCGTGAAAACAGCGTTTGTCAGGCAGGAAGCTACCCGCTTATGGATGAACCGAGCAGGAAGCTACCCGATCGCCTCATGATGAGGGCTTTTGATCCACAGCGTTTGTCGAGCAGGAATCTACCGGCTGCAGATGGTCCAGCATGAAATTTCTCGGTGGCCTCATGATGAGGGCTTTTGATCCACAGCGTAGTTGGGTAAGAAGCTACCCGCTTGTGGATGAACCGAGCTGGAAGCAACCCGTTCGCCTCGGGATGAGGGCTTTTGATCCACAGCGTTTTTCGGGCAGGAAGCTACCCGCTTGTGGATGAACCGAGCAGGAAGCTACTCGGTCGCCTCATGATGAGGGCTTTTGATCCACAGCGTTTGTCGGGAAGGAATCTACCCGCTGCAGATGGGCCAGCAGGAAATTGCTCGGCGGCATCCTGATGAGGGATTTTGATCCACAGCGTTGTTGGGCAGGAAGCTACCCATTGTGGATGAACCGAACAGGAAGCTACCCGGTCGCTTCGTGATGAGGGCTTTTGATCCACAGCGTTGTTGGGCAGGAAGCTACCCCACACGGACGAACTGAACAGGAGTATGTTCGGTGGCCTTTGGGTGAGGGCTTTAGATCCTTAGTGTTAATGGGTAGGAGGCTATCCGCTAGGGATGGACCGGGCAGGAAGCTGCTCGATGGCCTCACGATAAGGGCTTTAGATCCTTAGCATTGTTGAGTAAGAAGCTACCCACTAGGGATGGACCGGGCAGGAAGCTGCTCGTTGGCCTCACGATAAGGGCTTTAAATCCTTAGCATTGTTGGGTAGGAAGCTACCCGCTAGGGATGGACCAGGCAGGAAGCTGCTCGGTGGCCTCGCGATGAGGGCTTTAGATCCTTAGCATTATTGGGTAGGAAGCTACCCACTAGGGATGGACCGGGCAGGAAGCTACTCGGTGGCCTCGAGAGGAGGGCTTTAGACCCTTAGCGTAGATGGGTAGGAAGTTACCCGCTAGGGATGGACCGGGCAGGAAAGCTGCTCGGTGGCCTCGAGAGGAGGGCTTCAGATCCTTAGCGTAGATGTGTAAGAAGCTACCCGTTAGGGATAACCGAGCAAGCAGCTACTCGGTCGCCTCGCGATGAGGGCTTCGATCCACAGCGTAGTTAGGAAGGAAGCTACCCACTGCGGATGGACCGAGCAGGGAGCTGCTTGGTGGCCTCGAGAGGAGGGATTTTGATCCTTAGCATTGCTGGGTAGGAAGCTACCCGCTAGGGATGACCGAGCAGGAAGCTACCCTGTCTCCTTACGAGGAGGGCTTTAGATTTGCTACTTATACGCGCATCCGAGCTTCCTTTACTTCAGTGAAGGGCGTGCTCTTGCTTAACTGGCAGAAAGCTACCCACCAGCCTTGTGGGATGTTTTTAGCATGAAAACAAAAAGAAGCGGTTTAGATCGCAGGGAAGTAAGAATCTTTATTATTAAACAAAATACAGATTCATTGATACAGTTTAAACTTTTCTGTGTTGAATGACCGGATTTGGTGGCAGTCCCTGTTGCTTGGACTTGGGTCAGTCGGCGATGAGCATGATCTGTCCGATCGTCAGTTCTCCATCTTTAATTTGACCGGCTTGCCCCTTAGCTGCTTGACGTTTATCTCGCAGGTACTTTGCCGAGTGACTAGAGCGGATCAGCTCCTCGATGTAATCGCGCAGCTGTTTACAATTCTCGGTCGGATGTTCTTGCGTCCGATGATAAGCGCAATATGGGCCTCGAAGCCCTTTTCCCGTCCATCGTGTAGCTGGCGGGAGCCTGAAAAACTCTTCGCCCTTAGCTTCCTCCAGCAGCTCGGTCTGGGAATTGTTTAGAGGAGCGTACTCCTGGAACCTTGGGGAGTAAGGTTTCGGACGATCGTCTTTCCTTTTCTCTTCCCTGTCCCTCTTTTTCCGGTCAGCTCGGTCACTTCTCACTTTAGATGATCTCTGTTCATCTTATCACTTTTTCTTCTGAAAATTATTTCTCCTTCAAAGCATAGCTCTTCATCTAAAGAATTTTCTTAGGGACAGAACTCTGTCAAAAATTTAGGTAAAGATTAAATGTTTGAAGGGATTAGTTAATAATCTAGGGTTTCTCTCATTAACAGAGCTTTGTTCTTTTCAAATCATATAGATTTTTAGGGTTTCTTAATAGAGCTTTGCTCTTTATAGATCTAAAGAGATCTTTCTTAGGGTTTCTTAACCCATTAACAGAGCTTTTCTCTTTTCAAATCATATAAATTTGTTAATCTTTCATGAAAGCTCTTAGAGTTTGTTCATAGATCTTGAAGATCTCGGAATTTTTGATTCATTAAAAAGTTTTGCTTTAAATTTTCTGATGGGTTATTCCATTATTTTACAGAGCATGGCTCTTCAAGATTTTTGAGGAATTTTATTCCTTTCATCATCAGAGTTGACAGATGTCACTCTGTTGTAGAGCGTTGCTCTCAATAGGAGATTTACTCCTTGGCTCGAGGGATCCTCATTAAATGAGAATCCTTTGAGGATTTCCTCGTTTAATGACAGTCTCATCAAATGATGAGACTGTTTTATTAATGATGAGTTATCATCTAGATTGTGTGGGTCCCCTTTGGCCCCCTTTTTACTGCATTGCAGTGTGGTACGGATTTAAAGTACCAAGTACCGAACTTGACTTGTAGCATTGACGGCTAACTTTGTTCTTTTCTGCGCAGGTACTATGTCTTTCGATACTTCATTTCCCTTTGTCCGTTCAAAAGGCGGATTCCCTACAGCTCCAGTGGATAAGGAAGTCTTCGCATTGATAAAAGATCATGACCCAGAGCACAAGAATCTTCATCCATGGGGAACATGGTACAACCAAATCATCATGGGTCGACGCAGCTTCTATTGCGGAACACCTTCAGAGCCCCTTTCGGTGATTCACTATGCTGACGTACCCCCGGTGAACTATGCTGTGGAGGTGGTTAATTGGACTCCGGAGGGTCTCCTTCAGCTTTCTATGGCTGCGATTCCTGTACAGCCTCCGATGGCTTTGGACATTCTAGGGCGGCATATATGCCAGGACAAGTCGCGCCCTTGGGGACAGCCATACAACATAGGCTTAACTCCCCGTCACTCAGCTGGATATCTGCAGTAGGCCCGATATATCCTATCGGCGAAGAAGTCAGAGCTGCTGAGGCTCGGTTGGTACCCTGCGTTTATGCATCTCTCTTCCAGTATTCCACGCCTCCTGCCTGGTGGGTCAAGGCTTTTCTGAAGCAATGGAACATTCCGACCCACACCTTCCTTCTGTTGGATTGAGAAGTTTCAATTTCTTTAGAGGAGTTTGCCGAAGTTTCCGGCTTACCAGTTAGGAGAGAACATTATGAGGAGCTGCTTCCCCCGGATGAGTATATTTTTGCCACCAAATCAGTGGTAATGGGTCTTACCCCAGAGAACGCCATTCAACACCAATTTCCAAGTTTGATAAAGGTGTTGAATATCTATGAGAGCCTCTTTCTCGAATCCCAAGGCCGCAGGGTTAATTTCACATATTTTATCGCCTATTTTCTCCGCTCGGAAGTCCTGACGAAGGAAGTCGCGAAATTTGCTAAACTCGACGATCCTTTTGGTTTCGGTTTGGAAAACCAACCGGCAACGGAGGTGGATCAGAGAAATTTCTTTCTCCCCAACACCCCGGTCGTCTCTTTCACAAAACTTGGAACTCCTGGAATTGACGAAGAAACATTCTTTATGGGGTTCCTCAGGCTATGGCTAAACTGGTTTGCACTTCCGATGCACCCTCGCCATATGAGGCCGTCCGTTTTTTATCCAGCTCACCGAATGGTTGCTGGGATGCAAGTGGCCGCCTGGATCGCTGGGTTAGCCCATTTATATCACGGCCTCGGCTTGGTAGCAGACACTACTGAACCACGGGTGCAGTACGTGAACTTCTCGATGCATTATTTTATGTCCTGGATCAAGCTACATGTACTTGGCATCTTCGGTATCCATAAAAGGCCTTGCTTCTATGATAAGTGTAAGTTCCCTCGGATCATGCGGCTAGTCGACGCATCCATTGTAAATCTGACACTGCGGGAAGCTAGGGGTTTACTCCTTCGTCCGCGCACGGTTGGATATGGCATGACCTTCACCGATAAAATTCTGACCGTTGGCCAGGAATCCACAAAAACGGTGCAGCCATTGCAGGACATCTTTAAAGATAGGGACTCTGTCTTGAAAGTTTGGGAGATTCTTCATTTATACTCCATCAGGCCGGGCTTTCTCGTGTTTAAGCAGAATAATTCGGCGTTGTTTATGAGATACAACCCGCATCATTTCGCCCAGCAGTTACGCTATAATCAGGGCGTCCCGCTTGAGGCCTTCTTGGCAGAACCGGCTGCTACTGAAGAGGGTATCCGGAGCGCGTTGCATCATTTTATGCGGTTGAACACCGGCTCCAATTTCTTTATTAGTGAGCCGAGTTGCGTTCCAAAAGCCCTAAACGTATATGTGGCATGGTACCAGCATTCGACGGGCGCCGTTATTAGAGAGGAAAATAGACTGCTGCTTGATCGTAAGGGTGCAGCGCTGGCTGGTAATCCAAATGTTCCTCTGAAGCGACGGACCATTGTCCGTCCTCCCTTGAGAGAAGCTGTTGCGGCTGTGGTTCCACGTGCTATACGTGAGCTGCCCCTACCTAGTGTGCCTGAAAAAGAGGTAGCCGCCGCGTCTCCCAAGTTAGGTGTGGGTACGGAAATTGGGACTCATCGTCCAAAGGTGTCCACCAAGCGTAAACTTATGCTAGCGGCTACCGGCACTCGCTCGCAGAAGAGAAAAATGTCAATACTCTCTGTAGACGTTACATTCGGCCAGGAGCCTCATGCTCCTTACAGCGAGGGCATAAGTGAATACGGGTCCAATGAAGGCTTATTCATGGCGCCGGATGATACTGATCTAGAGGCTACTTTTGCAGCTTCCAAGCGATTAGCTAGCCACAAAGCAGGACTGGTCACCCTTGCATAGTCAGGTAGACTTCAGTCATATCTTTCCGCTGTTACGTTTTTATTATCATGCCTTGACTGCTTCTTCTTCAACAGCCATCTCCACTGAAGAAGCTCTTGCGGCTTCTCTCAAGACTTTTGAAGAGGAGGAAAGGCTTCGTGCTTCCTTGGGCATTGGTACATTTTGGCTCGCTGTGCCTCTATTCCCGTTTTTATGGGTAAACTAACTCTTCTTTTCCATCTTATCGCAGGGACTACCTCTACTCAGGTTATCCCAAGTGCAGTGCCGATCGTGAGTGGTGACGCGGCGACGCTCCTAAGGCTGGCTACCGAAGTCCCAGCTCCGCCAGTATTGCCGAAAGAAGCTTCGCTCAAATAGCCGATGAAGGACGCCGTAGAGGCTCCAGAGGTAGAACTTGGTTCGGATGATGACATCTCCTTGACGGAGGCTTTGAGGAGGTCACTTCTCTCTGCCAAAGCCGACAAGAAGCGTAGAAAGTGCGCAACTAAGGAACATGATGCCGCTTTGTCTATAGGTGCAGGCTCAAGCGCTATTCCATCCGTCACTATTTCCTCCGAAGATGCTCCAGACGCTTTGTCTACCGTTCGTAGACAGGTTTTGCGCGCGGCTCGGGAGGCAATCGAAATGCCGTCTCAAGGTAACGTAACACTGGGTCCTTTTATTAGAGTTTAATCTTCAGATTCTCATATATCATGCCCTGCAGGGCCAAGTCCGGTTGAGAATGTAGCAGGCGAGATGACGGCAACTACCGAGCCTGAAGCGGCTACTCTTTCTCAGGAGTCCGGGACTGCTCCAATTGCCGCTCTTTCCACCTGTGGTTCCCTGCCATCACCTGGCTTTGCGAGTGTCACGATGGCCCTCGTGGAATTAAGGGACGAAGCCACGGGCGGTGAAACCATCCCCCCGAATGAAACCGAAGAAGTCGTGATGCTTGGCGATACTTCCGTCACCGTTTTGGCTGATGATATGTCTGGTAGGTCTTGGGTCACTGCATTCTTTTTGTTTTGCAATCCCTTCTGATGACATTTTGTTCCTTTCGAATATAGGTGTGGTGAGCGCTGAGGTTGTGCCATCTGAAGAAGCATCACCAGCTGTCGCTCTGACGGTCGCTATCCCTTCGTCTCCTTTTATATCCTCTCAAATGCTGGAAGGTATGGGTTTGCAATTAATTTAGATCGATGACAGCATCTTTCGTGTACTGACCATGTATCATTGTAACCTTGCAGGAGTTCTCTTTGATCATCTGTATCAAGTGCTGAACCCGCACTTCTCCTTCCAGTCGGAAATTAGTTTGGCTGCTGGTGCCGGTGAGTATCTTTTCTAACCGACGTCTTTTCTTTTCTTTAACGGATGACCCTACCGTTGCTAACTGTAAACTGATTACAACACTACAAATTGAAGGAGGGGACGAGAGAATTGTCGCGCCATCAGTACCCCCAGCTCTGCCCCCTGTTGCAGCCGGTATAGTAGACTCTATTGTTCGTGTATTTTCTTTATTTCTTGAGCCGACATCTGACTATGATTTGTTTTTGCAGCAATCACACTGACTCCAGCTCCCTTCGAGTCTCAGATTCCCATGCCGGCAGGGCCTTTTGCTAAACGTCCTTCTTCCAGGGGTGCCACAAACAGCCTGCGAATGTTAAGTGAGTTCGTCGAGGATCTTGACGCCGAGACTTTAGCATCTACTGCAGATTTTGCTGCTGAGGTTAATCTCATGCTGGCAATGCTTGCGAACTTCCACAGCGAGGGTGTCGTCGAGTCTTGGGTTAATTACTGTAGGAAGATCGAGGCTTGTCTTTATAAGATTGAGCTCAGGCGTCCTGCTCTGGAAATGGTGGCTTTGAACTCCCAGCGGGCTGCATGGGTTGAGCATACCGTGCCTGTTCAGTTAATAAAACTGCACATTTGTTATTACATTTTTCCTACTATTTCTATATTAAAAAGGTCTTTATTATAATATATCATACATATGAGGATTTATGTGCAAAAATACTATTTTCCATGTGTTGATATATTATAATTAGCATTTGGTAAGAAAATGTATATAATATTATTGACCTAATCCAGGTAGAACTAAGTCTACTAAATATTACTTAAGTTGTTGTGCAGAATTTTCAGGTCTTAAATCAAGGAAATCAAGTTGTTAAAGCTAACCTGCCTAATTAAGAAATCAAAATTAAGAAATCAATTCTGGCAGAAGAAAAGAAAAGATTTCCAAATTCTGAAGGTTCCAAGGATCGCCACATGTCACAAGGAGCAACGCATAAAACATTGATCAAGGGATCTGATCTTCAGACCGCGGATCCGCGGCCCGAGCCCTTGATGCCGCGGATCCGCCGCGTTAAAGAGGAGTTAAGGGCTGGAATTTTTTGGGTTGGATTCTAACTACCATTCCCCAATTTAGGCATCTAACTTTCTGGCTTTGGGGCTATAAATAAAGACCGAGAGCCTCTTGGAAAAATCATCAAGTCGACGCGATCATGAAGTCCGAGACGGCTCACGCATCCAGACTGATCATCAACTGTTCGTCTACCTCCTTGGAAGAGATCGAGAAGCAAACTAGTCTTTGTAATCATTTTCTAAGGAATCAAAGTGTAATGAATATTGTTGATTAATAAAGGTAGCTTTCTTTTTCTTATTCTATTTCTTCGTAGTTTAATTATGCAATTTCTCTCCATCTCTTTTTCTCCCAACATGCGCGAGTAATTCTCCGCTTGTTAGGGTTCGTAGGATTAGGGTAGGCTAATGGATGATGAACATCCCTAAACTCTTTTTAAGTCCTATAAAGTTTATAAACTTTATCAAAAGAATCATTAACATTCTAATCGGGCGCGCTAACAATTCATTGTTAGTCCCGACCGCGATTAGAGATTAGATTAATGATTGTTTTGGTAAAGGCTAGATATGAACGGAGTTCCGTGTCGAGATAAGGGTTAAGAGTGGGATTCCTTTTCCCTCCAGAAACCCTAATCTACACGCATCACCGTCGTTCTAGTTTTAAATCTATTAAAGGATAAAAAGAGTAATTTTTAATTAATCATCCATAACTACTAAATCCTAATGAACCCTACAAGCCCCTTCTTATATTAACTTACATCCATAAATAATCTAGATCTATATTTTGCATTAGTGCTTAACGTAGATCTAGAAACCATTCATCAACATTCTTATTTCTTCCTCCTTTCTCAACACATCTAAAGTAAGAGTAAAAAGTTCCACGTTTCCCAGAGGACGACCCGTACTCATCTCGGTCTAGCTACATGCGACACCGTTATTGATTGCGGTTAAACTACAAACACACTCTTTCTCGAACCAATCAAATGGCGCCGTTGCCGGGGATACGTGCGTAATTTTTTATTCTTACTATTTGTGTTGAATTCTTAGACGATTCATATCATTATTAACACAAAACTGCAAATTGCATATTTAACGATTTGTGCATGAATTTTGCAAGGAGATCTGGAGTCACAGAATTAAGGAAAACAGAAGAAAGAGACATTCTTAGAGATCCAGAGGAGCAAAGAAAAGAATAGAAAAAATTTCATCACCCGATCCTTCCCTCCTGCGGCGGAACCGCGGCATTAGCAAGCATCTGCGGCGGAAACGCGGCTTGACAAGGGGATCTAGGGTTCACAATTCTCTGGTATCTTTTTCAACTCCTTCTCTCTTCTCTCAAATCCAATAAAATCTATTTTCTGCAGGATTCTTTGCAAAATAGCGCCGCTCAAAAATCTTTTTGCAAAAGTTTTGTGATTGGTTTTGTTTTGCATATTTTAAAACGGACTTTAAGGGGTAAAGACCAAATCAAGATTAGGTGGGGATTTCATCACCCTTCCTAAGCCCCACAAATCACAAACCGAGCATCTGCATCAACCCTACATTAATATAAAAAATATCTAGACCAGACTCTAAGGACTGTCGCGCTCAATAAGGATAGAGGAAGGTCGTGGGTAATCTATCGCTTATCCGCATTACTTTTGTAGTGCCTAGGCAAGCGTGTCAAAGGCTAGTGGTTTTTAATTAGGCCCACTACTGTGGTTCCTTTCCACTTACCTGGCACTTTCCTGGCTACAAAGGTAGTACGGAGGCGGTAGAGGATTGATCCTGCGGCTTGTCCTTTGGAAATCTAGGAGCGGTCTAGAGACTGGACCTAGGTAACCTTAGTACTAGGGTTGCTTGTGCATTTTAGAGTGATTTGTCTTGAGTCCCACTTTTTTCAAAATAATCCAATTTTAAATCACACACACGCTGCCACTTGCACTAAACCCGCTTAGTGCATGCTCGGCTGGACACGGGATCCTAGTGCCCGTCTTGTCCGCGTTCCTGCTGTCGACGCTGAAGTCGGTACTTCTTCATCTTCTTTTGCCCCACCACACACCACGATCGAGATGGACGGCACTCCATCAGATTATAACACCACGCTGCCGCCACCTGTAGGTGCGCAGAATCCACCGCGCATCTCTCTCCAAGAGAGATGCTATCCTATCCGTGGTCCTCTTCCCACTTGTCTATCTCTTCCACCACCTAACAGGGATAATTTCGAAATTAAACCCCACTACATCAATCTGCTGCCCAAATTTCACGGGCTTGAATCGGAAGACGCATACGTTTTCATTACCAAATTCGAAAACGTATGCGCAATGATGGGTACTTCACAATTGACTTTAGATGCTATGCGCTTACGTCTTCTCCCATTCACACTGTGCGACTGGCAGAAAAATGGCTTTATAATACTGCCGCACACTCTATCACTAATTGGGATGAATTCGTCATAGCATTTCTTAAGAAGTTTTACCCAAACCATAAAACTGCCCGTGTTAGAAGTGAGATCAACCAGTTCACCCAGCTTCCCAATGAACCATTTTGGAAGTGCTTTGAATGTTTCAAGGATCTGCTTGTCCAATGTCCTCATCATGGAATCAATAGATGGGATTTATGTCGAATTATATATTAGGGCATTAATCCAGCGACAAAGCAGATGCTTGAAACAATGTGTCAATGCAATTTCATGTCTAAAGATGACGGTGAAGCTTGGAAGTATCTGGAAGACCTCGCTGAACACACTTTGCAGTGGGAAAGCGTAAGATCACCTTCATCTAGGAGAGATGTTCACCAGCTCGATATTTCCATCGCAGTGAAAGCCGAAATGGCAGCGATGCAGAAGAAACTCGAAGCTATTGAGAACAGGTTCTCATCAGTCTCCCTAAATCAGGTTACGCTTCCTAAAACCGTCTGTGGTTGCTGTTCAGATCCTTCACACTTAACGGAAGAATGTCCTATGAATGCATCGTTTCAAGGTCACGAGCAAACTAATGCTGCCTTTCAGCAGCGACCTAGAAACGATCCTTATTCTTCCACATACAATCAAGGATGGAGGAATTATCCTAACTTTGCTTGGAATCAAAACCAACAAAGCAATTATCAAAGACCTCCTCCACAGCAACCACAACCACAGAATCAGCCTCCTTTTCAGTCACAAAATTTCCAAAATCCGGCCAACATTTCTACACCACAAGTGGCCGGTACTGACAACTCACTTGCACAAACCTTGGATATGTTCATGAAACAGTCCATGCAATTGTCGGCTGAGATGAAGTCTTCTATTGATACCATAACGAAAAACTCCGCCTCCCATGGTGAGAGTATTAAATCAATAGAAAACCAAATCGCACAGTTAAACGCCGCAATGAGTGCGAGAGAAAAAGGGAAACTCCCATCTCAACCCCTACCGAATCCTGGCCATTCACAAAATCATAATGTGAATGCCATTACTATGTTGAGATCAGGGAGAGTGCTGAATAACCGAGTGGGTGAGCAATTTGATGTTAGTGACACCATTGATACCCGGGCTTCTTCTTCTTCCCCTAATTCTCTAGTCTTCCACCTTTATCTGAGCCTATTCTCCGTTTTCCCAAAGGCTCGAACATTTCGCCGAATCTATCTAAGTCGATTCCCACTCCAATTTTGGGATCGAAACCATCCCCACAGTCTTCTCCTAAACGTTGGACCCAAAACTTATTGATCGAGCTCCATTTCTAAACAGATTAAGGGCAAACAGACCTAACCCGCAAATGGAGAAAATTGTGGAAATGTTTAAGCAAGTTAGCGTGAATATTCCTCTCCTAGATGCTATTCAACAAGTCCCATCTTATGCAAGAATCCTTAAAGACTTGTGCACTAGGAAGAGAAAAACACAAGTGCCTAAGAAGGTTTTCATGACGAGTAATGTTAGCACGGCTTTTACCCAACAAATACCAAAGAAACGTAAGGACCCCGGCTATCCTACAATCTCTATTTCTATTGGGGGTAAAAATATTAATCGTGCTTTACTCGATCTAGGCGCTAGCGTTAACTTGCTTCCTTATTCAGTATACGAGCAGTTAGGAATTGGAGAGTTGAAACCCGCCCATTGTACTCTCCAGATGGCAGACCGATCTATCACCAAACCTCGGGGCGAACTAGAGGATGTGTTAATTAAAGTCGGGGAATTCATATTTCCCGTGGACTTTATTGTTTTAGATACACAACCTGTAGCAAACCCACGCAATCAAATCCCGGTGATACTTGGTCGACCCTTCCTAGCAACTTCTAACGCTGTAATTAATTGTCGTAACAGCTCTATGACCCTATCCTTTGGAAAGAAGTCAATTGAGCTTAACATTTACAAGTTGGGAAGTGAACCCTCCGAACCCTATGCTCATGTGTGTTCTGTCGAATTAATGGATATCGACAGCAACAAATTTGATCAACCTCATGATACTGGCTCTTTTCATATGTTGTTGTTTGACCCAACCATGTACTCTTCCACCGAGTTGTCCGGGTCAACATCTAACGCTGATGAGGAACTTTTTATAGAGTCTGACGATCATCCCATTTTTTCTGATGACATTATTCTTCGGGGTATCGATGAAAGCTTTGAGGAAATTTTCGCTGATGAACTCGCATTTTTAAAAGATACGGGTGTTGAGATAAATCAGCTCCAAGATGAAGAAATTGGACCTCCACCCCCTCTTTTGGACAATCATGATAATGCGAGTAATCCATCATTACTATCACTGTGTCGTCTCTCCAAATTGAGACGCAATCCTTTTCCATTACACCTCTTATCACCTCCCCACTTCTTCTTGTCGAAAGGTGACATGTTCTTCCACCAACCTTGGTACTTCATCGATAAAATTTTTGAATGGTTGGTGTTGACCTTCGGTCTTTGCAAAGCTTGGTATTGACCAATAACCTTGACCCCCTCATGTGATTTTAAAAGATTAAAATTGTTTAACTCAAGTTTGGGGGGTGGTATATTTTGGCTCTTGAAAGAAAATGATTTTTACAAAATTGTGAGCCTAAAATAAGTTTGGGGAAGGATTTTCACTTTCATATATTCTTGCCCCCATTAATAATTTCCTCCCAAGTCTACAGGTTTTTGAGCTTAACGGATGACATCAGTGAGGACACTGCTGTAAACAGGTTTGGGGGAGGTTTGTGCTTATTTACACATCAATTTGCATCATATTTTGCATAAGCACAACATTTTCAAAAAAAATTAAATTTTTTTTTCCTTTTGTAACAAAAGAGTAGAAAGTGAATAATTACATCCAAAAGATAGGATTAGTTTAAGAAAACCAAGAAACTTAGAAGTTTTCTTAAACAAACTAGTAATAAGTAGTTATGAGCTGTTGTCCCAAGGGTTAGTAAGATGAAGGAAGTCGCTAATCTGAGAATAAAAATAAGTCTGAAAAATAGTTTCTATTCTGGAAGCCAAACATTTGAATGTTGATACCCTACTATATGCACTTACACGCGTCTTGAAACTCGGGATAGTAGAGGATACCTTGAAATGCTCTTGTCTAAAAGCCAAAGTATGAAGGAAATGAAAAAAAATGAAGAAAATATAAAAATGGTGAAAAGAAAAAATGAACACTGGCTTTGTTATCGCCAAAACAGCAATAAAAAAAATATAGTGAGGGTGCCTCTTCACCTAGTGCCCTAAGGCCAACTGGTCTGGGAGTCACTGCTAAGCCTTAGGTGACGCAAGACGAGAAAAATATTATCACCTAATCAGCAAGCACATAAGTAATCGGTCGGTTAGTACCTCAAGAAGTATTAACGGTCGCATGAAAATGTGTGAGCAAATCTGAATATTCATCAAATTAAAAAGTACTACGGCAGATGGACAAGAGTATGATAGCTTGAATTGAATTCTCCGAGTGTAGGGATGTTCTATTCACACACGTAGGGTTATATGATCGATGAAGAATAAAGACGATGTTTTATTGAGGGATAATATGATTTCTAACATTTTTTCATGACTATTAAGATAGGGCTCATGACAACTGAAAAGCTAGTATAGTTGGAAACTCTTATTTTCAAAGTCTTTCTTTTATGGTTCTTATCTTTATATGTAAATTTCACCATCTCTCTTTTGTTATAGGATTTTGTGGGTGTAATCCGCTGAAAACCCTCAGGAGACAACACCCCTCCTACTAGGGACACCTAGAGGTTTAACGGCTTGTTGCACGTGCTCAGTGCAATCGTGTTTGCCTACGAAAGTGTGCTTAGTTTTCTCCTTTCTTTTTCTCATTCTCCTGAATGAACTAGTTTGCTCGGGACAATCAAAGATAAGTTTGGGAGTATTTGTTCAGTTGATACAACTGCACATTTGTTATTACATTTTTCCTACTATTTCTATATTAAAAAAGGTCTTTATTATAATATATCATACATATGAGGGTTTATGTGCAAAAATACTATTTTCCATGTGTTGATATATTATAATTAGCATTTGGTAGGAAAATGTATATAATATTATTGACCTAATCCTAGTAGAACTAAGTCTACTAAATATTACTTAAGTTGTTGTGCAGAATTTTCAGGTCTTAAATCAAGGAAATCAAGTTGTTAAAGCTAACCTGCCTAATTAAGAAATCAAAATTAAGAAATCAATTCTGGCAGAAGAAAAGAAAAGATTTCCAAATTCTGAAGGTTCCAAGGATCGCCACATGTCATAAGGAGCAACGCATAAAACATTGATCAAGGGATCTGATCTTCAGGCCGCGGATCCGCGGCCCGAGCCCCTTGATGCCGCGGATCCGCCGTGTTAAAGAGGAGTTAAGGGCTGGAATTTTTTGGGTTGGATTCTAACTACCATTCCCCAATTTAGGCATCTAACTTTCTGGCTTTGGGGTTATAAATAAAGACCGAGAGCCTCTTGGAAAAATCATCAAGTCGACGCGATCATGAAGTCCGAGACGGCTCACGCATCCAGACTGATCATCAACTGTTCGTCTACCTCCTTGGAAGAGATCGAGAAGCAAACTAGTCTTTGTAATCATTTTCTAAGGAATCAAAGTGTAATGAATATTGTTGATTAATAAAGTAGCTTTCTTTTTCTTATTCTATTTCTTCGTAGTTTAATTATGCAATTTCTCTCCATCTCTTTTTCTCCCAACATGCGCGAGTAATTCTCCGCTTGTTAGGGTTCGTAGGATTAGGGTAGGCTAATGGATGATGAACATCCCTAAACTCTTTTTAAGTCCTATAAAATTTATAAATTTTATCAAAAGAATCATTAACATCCTAATCGGGCGCGCTAACAATTCATTGTTAGTCCCGACCGCGATTAGAGATTAGATTAATGATTGTTTTGGTAAAAGCTAGATATGAACGGAGTTCCGTGTCGAGATAAGGGTTAAGAGTGGGATTCATTTTCCCTCCAGAAACCCTAATCTACACGCATCACTGTCGTTCTAGTTTTAAATCTATTAAAAGATAAAAAGAGTAATTTTGAATTAATCATCCATAACTACTAAATCCTAATGAACCCTACAAGCCCCTTCTTATATTAACTTACATCCATAAATAACCTAGATCTATATTTTGCATTAGTGCTTAACGTAGATCTAGAAACCATTCATCAACATTCTTATTTCTTCCTTCTTTCTCAACACATCTAAAGTAAGAGTAAAACGTTCCACGTTTCCCAGAGGACGACCCGTACTCATCTCGGTCTAGCTACACGCGACACCGTTATTGATTGCGGTTAAACTACAAACACACTCTTTCCCGAACCAATCAAATGGCGTCGTTCCTCCGCTATTTTGAACAAGAAGCGACCTTGAGGCGGAAGGAACACGAGGAGGCTTCAGGTGAAACTGCCCGGTTGCGTACCCAAGTTGAACCGAATACCGCGCAACTGAGAGCCGTCTTTGACAATTTACAGCGATGCATTTCGGACGGGCTGGCATTGAGGCGGAGGCTCGACTTCATTGAGCGGGTTACGCAGAGTCGCAAAGCTGCCCAACGGGAAATCAATGAGGAGGTTTCATTGTGTTTGCAGCATCGGGCTCGAGTCGAAGCGGAGTTGGTCGCAGCGGCTGACCATGAAAAGGAGTTGAAAGGAGTGCGCGAGCAACTTGCTGACTTATTGAAAACGCCTCTTTCTCAGTAGCTACCTTTGTATCATTTGTAATTTTTTTGGAATAACATATATCCATTTTTTATTCTTTTATATGATTCATCTTGTACTCAATTGAATTCATGAATAAAAGATACACATTTTTTATCTCCCACTGTCGCTTTCTTCTTTTTGTTGTATTGTCATCATGTGATTTTAGCAGGTATGGCCCGTAGATAGTAGGTAGCTGTCCATCTTGGACTCTTTACAAGGTAGCAATGGCTTAGGAAACAGGTTCAGGTCTGCTGCCTAAAACTTTTCAACTTTATAAGCCATGAGAGTCTCATAAAGATTTTTCTCCCTACGAGTCGAGAGGATCTCGTAGGTGTATTTTCACCTTAGGAATCGTGAGGATTCTTAAGTGTGTTTTCTTCTGAGAGTCGTAAGGATCTCACAGGAGAATTTTCTCCCTTACAAGTCGAAAGGACTCGTAAGCGATTGTTTCCCTCCTTGCCGATATTCGACTTTAGAGAATATGGCCCGTAGATAGTCTATCTTGACCTCCCTGCAGGACAATGATGGCTTAGGAGACAGGGTTAGGATCTGCCACCTAAAACTTTTCAACTTTATGAGCTGTTAGGGTCTCATAAAGATTTTTCTCCCTACGAGTCGAGAGGATCGCGTAGGTGTATTTTCTCCTTAGAAATCGTGAGGATTCCTAAGTGTGTTTTCTCCTGAGAGTCGTAAGGATCTCATAAGAGAATTTTCTTTCTTACGAGTCGAGAGGACTCGTAAGTGATTGTTTCCCTCCTTGCCGATGTTCGACTTTGGAGAATATGGCCCGTAGATAGTCTATCTTGACCTCCCTACAGGGCAATGATGGTATAGAAGACAGGGTTAGGATCTGCCACCTAAGACTTTTCAACATTATGAGCCGTGAGGGTCTCATAAAGATTTTTCTCCCTACGAGTCAAGAGGATCTCACAGGTGTATTTTCTCCTTAGAAATCGTGAGGATTCCTAAGTGTGTTTTCTCCTGAGAGTCGTAAGGATCTCATAAGAGAATTTTCTCTCTTACGAGTCGAGAGGACTCGTAAGTGATTGTTTCCCTCCTTGCCGATGTTCGACTTTGGAGAATATGGCCCGTAGATAGTCTATCTTGACCTCCCTACAGGGCAATGATGGTATAGAAGACAGGGTTAGGATCTGCCACCTAAGACTTTTCAACATTATGAGCCGTGAGGGTCTCATAAAGATTTTTCTCCCTACGAGTCAAGAGGATCTCACAGGTGTATTTTCTCCTTAGAAATCGTGAGGATTCCTAAGTGTGTTTTCTCCTGAGAGTCGTAAGGATCTCATAAGAGAATTTTCTCCGGTACAAGTCGAGAGGACTCGTAAGTGATTGTTTCCCTCCTTGCCGATGTTCGACTTTGGAGAATATGGCCCATAGATAGTCTATCTTGACCTCCTTGCAGGGCAATAATGGCTTAGGAGACAGGGTTAGGATCTGCCACCTAAGACTTTTCAACTTTATGAGCCGTGAGGGTCTCATAAAGATTTTTCTCCCTACGAGTCGAAAGGATCTCATAGGTGTATTTTTTCCTTAGGAATCGTGAAGGTTCCTAAGTATGCTTTTCTCTTGAGAGTCGTAAGGATCTCACAAGAGAATTTTCTTCCTTACAAGTCGAGAAGACTCGTAAGTGATTGATGAGTTGACCTGCTCCCGAATCAAAGCGTTGCTTTGACGGGGAGGTCGGGGGTTAACTTTGGCCATTTTCCACGGGGTCAGGATTGACTTTAGCCGTGTTCCCCAGGGTCAGGGAGTTGACTTTAGCCGTACGGGGTCAGGATTGACTTTGGCCGTACGGGGTCAGGGGACTTTAGCCATATGGGGTCAGGATTGACTTTGGCCGTACGGGGTCAGGGGTTGACTCTCGTTTGTCTGTGCACCGCCGAGTCCTAGAACTGGGAACTTTTCCGCGGCTCCGCTTTGCTGACTTTGCGCCTATTGTAACGAGACGAATGTCGAGATAGTCTCTAGGTTATCTGCGAACCGTCGAGATCTGGAACTAGGGACTCTGCCGTGGCTCCGAGATTGATTGTCGCGTCTGAATCCTGCTGAAATGAGGAGGAACGCTGTTGATGATCTCTAGGCTGTAGATGTCGCCGTTGAAATGGAACTAGGGACTTTGCCGTGGCTCCGTTTTGCTAATGTCGTATATTCCTGCAGAAACACTGATTTCTCTGCGGGTCGACGCCAATCGAGATGCTCTCGTCAAGGATGTTGATTTCCCTGAATCAAGCTACTTGCCAAGGACACTGATTTCCTCAGAGTTGAGATGAATCGAGGTATTCCTGCCAAGATACTGATTTCCTTAGGGGTCGACGCGAATCCAGGTGCTCTCATCAAGAACGCTGATTTTCCTGAATCGAGGTATTTGTCAAGGACACTGATTTCCTCGAAGTCGAAACAAATCGAGGTATTCTTGCAAAGACACTGATTTCCTTATGGGTCGACATGAATCGAGATGCTCTCGTCAACGACGCTGATTTCCCTGAATCGAGGTATTTGCCAAGGACGCTGATTTCCTTGGGGGTTGAGACGAATCGAGATATTCCTGCAAAGACACTGATTTTCTTGCGGGTCGACACGAATCGAGATGTTCTAGTCAAGGACGCATATTTCCCTGAATCGAGGTTTTGCCAAGGACACTAATTTCCCTGGGCGTTGATCCGGCGGGGAGGTCATTGGTTGACTCTAGGTTGTCCGTGAACCGTGGAGTCTTAGAACTGGGCACTTTGCCCTGTCTCCGTTTGGTGATGTTGCGTCCGAATTTTGTTGGAATGAGGAGGATCACCGTTGCTGATTTTTAAGCTGTAGATGTTGCCGTTAAGATTTGGAACTAGGGACTTTGCCATGGCTCCGTTTCGTTGTGTCACTTCCATGCCCTACTGGTATAAGAAGGAACGTCATTGTTGATCTTCTGCGATGTAGATGTTACTGTTGAGATCTGACTTTCCCTTTTGACAGGACCTGGTGGGGGACATGTGGTTCTCTTTTCGTTTATGCCCATGGATTGTATACAGAGGTCAGTATAGACTGCCTGTAGGCATAAGTTTCATTTTATACGTATTTTGTTTTCTTTCCGCGATGCCCTATCATTTCAGCTTTTTGTATCGCGAAAGTCGCAATTGCCCAATCATTTCGGCTATATTTCGCGGTGCCCAATCATTTCGGCTTTTTTTATTGAGAGTTGCCCAATCATTTCGGCTATTTTGTATGCATATATTTTACTTGCTGATTTTATTGCAAGTTGCCCCATCATTTCGGCTATTTCATATGTATTTTTGGCTCGCTGATTTTTTTTTTACGAGTGTGGAGCCTGGAATTTGGTGTCAATCTCAACATCAGTATCGCTACAACTGGAATATTGCCAGGAGCGAATCATTATTTGCCGTGAAAGGACTTGGGATTTGATCCTGATTTAGGCATCAGTATCGCTACAACTAGAACATTGCCAGGAGCGAATCATCATTTGCCTTTGTCGATATCGAACAATGGTGGCTTAGCAAACAGGGTTAAGATCCTGTCGACTATGGCTTTTGACTTTACAAGCCGTAAGGGTCTCATAAAGGTATTTCTCCCTACGAGTCGTGAGGATCTCGTAAGTGTGTTTTCTCTTTAGGAATCATGGGGATTCCTAAGTGTGTTGCTCCTTTGTGAATCGTAAGGATCTCACGCAGGTAGTTTCTCCTTACAGGATCGAGAGGATCTTGCAAGTGTCTTTTAACGAGATTGCGCCCTTTCAGGTTTTCACAAACTCGCCGGTAGTCCTTCTGTTTTTACTCACGGAGCCCTTTCGGGTTTTCATCCGTGTCCATCTCGCTTATGGACGTACCATTTTTTGTGTGTGTCAGCCTTGAGATGATGCGGTCCGTAGTAGTTTATAGACGTCTTGGTCAGTTGCAAGTTTTAGGACATTGCGGTCCATTGTTGCCATATTTGAGGCAAATTTGTAGTTTACGGACTTTTCGGTCCATAGTTTATCTTGTATGCACGTGCATTTGTCACGTGACGGGATACATGACGCTGATGTGGAATACACCCATTTAGGGTGTGATTTGCTATGGTTGGAATGTTTTGAGACCCATCCCTATCACGGCTTCTCCAACTTGACGCCAATGCCTGGCCCCTTCGAATAGGGTCATTTGGCGTTCTCGATCAGCTTTGCTCTTCTGACGAGCTTCGTTCAGTAGCATGTCAATCATCTCGTCTGACGGTTCCAAGGATTTTGGCATTGATCCTGCCCCCAGCTCCTCTACATTATCTTCTGATGCCGAATGAGCTTCTTTTTTATTTAGCGACGAATGAGAGATCATGTGGCAACTTGCCACATAATCTTCTGGTTCCTGTGATGAGTTGTCTCCCTCATCATCGTCGCTATCTCCGCCCTCTAGGATACGGTTGAGAAATTCTTGGAGTGTGACCGGGGTTCGCGCCTTTTGGTTGTGTTCCTCCAGTGCGTCAATATGTTTTTGCAGGTCCGTGCACTTATCATCAGGCTTCACGGGCTTTTTCTTCTTCTTTGAAGACATTGACGGCTGGGCCTGAGCGTTTTGACCATCGCTACCAATTCTTGGCGTCGGGCGCGGTTTTAGCATTCCCTCAATGATCTCGGGATCTAGCAGGCTTTTCTACCTAATCGTCGGGCATGTGTGAAGATCCTTCAGCATTCTTTTCACTGAAAGAGTGACCTCCCATGAAGCTTCTTCTATAAAACAATACGATGCCCCCGGTGTGTCCACCCTTTTAGGAGTGTGCTGTTGTGGGGGACTCACCTTCCAGTTTTCTGTAACACCCGAGCCCAATAATACTATGTACATTGCTAGTTGAGGGTTATTTATTGCTCTTTCCAATTTTCCTGATTTTCTGGTGGTTATTGCTAAATTTTACCCGGTTAAGTCATTTTGGCACATAACAAATTTTAACTCCGAAAACGAAATTTAAGATGTCCATGTTAGCCTACTCGTCGCCACTAGTCGCTCGGTAGCGTCCGCGTGTCGAGATTCCGTTCCGTTTGGCTAAACGGGCAAGATTGGGCGACTACGTGCGCGTGCAAGTGTCCGACTTGGGGGCATGCATTTTAATCACTAAACACCTCGTTTCAAAATTTGGAACCCGCTTAAAATCCTATAATTTGAATTTGGAACACTTGGGCGCGACCCGGGCGCGATTTGGAAATGTTTCATTTCGCGCCAAAAAGGGCCCGTTTCAATTTAATAATAACTAATTATATCCACGAATATTTCCTCAACAGTTTAATCCTTAAGAATTTTAATCTCAATTTCTTTCATTATCTCTCGTGGCCAATCCCAGAGGGGAATTACACCCGCGTGGGCCCCGCTCCCATTCTCTATCTCTCTCTCTCTCCTCCCTCAATCTCTCAGATCTCTCTCTCTCTCCTTCCCTCAGTCCCTCTCTCTCTCATCATCAGAAATCTTTCTCTCTCTCCCTCAATCTCTCTCAATCTCTCTCTCTCTCTCCTCTATATATCTCTCGTGGCCATGCAGCCGACTTCACCAAGCGACCACGCGAACCCTTCGTAACCCTAACCCTAGCCCTCGCGATCTCGTCGCCGACGCCTCGCGACCTCGCCGTCGCCGCCCTCACCACCACGATCTCCACCGCACTCGCCTACCCTCTTCCTCCCGTTCGCCCGCTCCTTCCCGCGCCTGCAACCTTCTCCCGACGCCTCCATCCCTCGCGACCTCGCCGTCGACGTCGACTCCGACCGCCGAGGCCTCTCGCGACTCCCTTACACCCTCCTCGTCGAGACCTCGCCGTCACCCCCTCCTCCCTCGCCGGAACAGTGAACCCGACCCTCACCCAACGTCTGCACCATCTCCAGGTCGCCGGAAACAGCGCCGACGACCCTCGTCGACGTCTCCCGCGCCACCTCCTTTCCCTCTCGACCACCCTAGCCGACCACACCCCTCTCCAACTCGCCGCAGCACCCTACCCTGCTCACCCGAGGCCACTTCCCTTTGCTGCAGCCACCGTCGCGGCCTCGCCGGCGTTCCAGTGCCGTCGAACCCGCCGTGGTCGCACCCTTGGTGTATCCCTGTAAGTTTCCTCCTCTTTTCTTTTGGTATAACCCCCGCTGGTCGTTTTGGCATATCGTATCCTTGTTGCTAACCTTGATTTTCGGTTGTTGCCGGAACCCGACCGTGCCGTTTGACGAACCCGACGCTCCAGCGAAGCCCCCCTGGTCCGTGTGATTCCAGTGACCTCTGTTGGGACTCGATCCGTGGCCCGTGCTTCCGTATCGTGGTTTCTACCGACTTTGCATCCGCGTTTCGGTTTGCGGAACCGCCGAGGCAAGTATCCGAATACTTGCTTTAACATGCTACAAACTTAATAATTATGTTATCTGTTATAACCACACGACTTGGTGACAATTACAATCATCCGTAATGTTAAACCACTGTAGTAGTTACTTGTAGTTAATCGGTATGCTTTTATTCAACGCCTTAACTAATTAACCAATCTGGCACATCCTTGCCTAAAGTACTAGATCATCCTCACTTCATGTGTTAAAGCCTCTCATGAGGCAATTATTATATTTAGTTCAAATACTGTAACTCCATTACGCATATTATCGATATTGCTCGTCTTGTGGCTTCTTGCACCTCAAAGGTGCGTGAACCGGATTAATAAGAGAATACAAATATCACAGTGTTCACATAGAATAATAATTGTTTATTGCTGTTCCCTGCTACTGTTCATTATTTGTTACTATACCTGTTATCATCATATACCTGATTGCATTACATATTGACCGATCTTGACACACCTGTCACATGTACTGATATACCGGACACAACCCCTGTACATATCGACTCTACCTGTTGAACGTAACCTGACCTGTTACCTGATCTCGTGCCTAATGCCGACAGACCTAACCATTCCTGCTGTCGATCCAGACAGACCTACCTTTACTTGACTTGTGTTGGCATTAGACCTTGACTACTGAATACCTGACCTGACATACATAGCTTGGGGGTATGGGGAAATCAAAGGTGAAACCGACTTGTAACTCAACAGTTCGACACATTGTTCTGATCAGTCTTACGGGCTTGGCCAGCTCCGGAGTGTTGATGCTGACATCACTCATCTATCCTACTACCTTTTACTGCTTAGCGGCACGTCTCGGATTCAGCCCCGAGAATCATGACCGTGGTCCCGGGCACGCACGGGATACTATTGAGTTACATCGACGATTCATCAATTGGTTTCAAAGACTGTAGAGTAGAAAACCTGATAGGGCAGTTTAGTCACCTTTGCACTTTACCCTGCTTGTTACTTCTTATTACTGTTTATTCATATTCATGCTTGCATTGTTTATTACCATGTTATGCTATATACTTGATATCATGACGCGCTGACGTCTGGGTTTTGCATGGCCCAGATTTCGTGCCCTTGACGTCTACCGAGCAGGAGTACTTCAGCCAGCAGGCTGAACTGTGAGTTCTTGAGAGTTTAGTTTATTTATGTCATTTCATTTCCAGATGTGAGCCCGCATTATGGGACATACTGTTTATTCAGTGTATTGGATCATTAGCTTCCGCATTTATTGTTTATTGATTCTTGTTATTATGGATTTGGACATGTATTAGTTTAGTTTATTTTACTGTTCTTGATATCTTTACAACCGTAATGTGACTGTGGATGGATACTTCCTACCCACAGGTAGCATGGTTGGCTATGTCACGTGCCCAAATCTTGCGCACTCTGGGAAGCGGGGCGTGACATGGTTTTATGGTATCAGAGCCATAGGTTAATTGGGTTGATTCTTGTAGTTGGGTATTGCACCCGATACACGAATTATAATACCCGTAATTAGGAAACATGTCCTGCCACTTGACCGTTTTACCGTTCTTGAATCATTCTTCCAGATCATGTCGACATGCAAACTTACTTTGCACTGTTAACTCGAAAACCTAAATTCTTGTTATCTCTAGAACTTAGGCGACTTAGGTGGAGTTAAGTAATTGCGGCTATGATACCGCGGCATAGCTACAATGCAGTACTCTATTTAAGTATCTTGGAGTTCTAGCCTTGATTTATATATTGAATCTATCATCATGCTAATGTTGGTTGTTTTGATTTCAGGACCATGGCAGATAAGAATTTCAAGACGTATCAGAGGCGTGTGGACGAAGCCGCCATGCTAGGAGTGATACGTGGGATGTTGGAAAATCAGAAGAGGCAAACTGAGCTGATCCAGCAGCAAGCCGATTCATTCCAGGAGGGTTTGCAGGCTATGCAGCAGTCTGTAAACACCGCCGTAGCAAAGCCAGTCGACCGAGTAGGGACCGTGGCAGATTTCAGACGGTTGGGTCCTACTACTTTTACTGGCTTGGAGGAGCCGTTGCCAGCCGAGCAGTGGCTCGTGGACACAGAGAATCTATTGATTGCGGCGCAGATCCCAGAAGACAAGAGAGTTGATGTGGTGCGCATTCAGTTGGTGGATTACGCTCGAGAGTGGTGGCTTGTGGAGGAGACCCGCCTGTCTAAGCCAATCAGTTGGGCGGATTTCTCCAAAAGTTTCTTGGAAAAGTTCTTCCCGCGAACTGCACGGGAGGAAATGGAGGAGAGATTTATTGGGCTGAAACAAAATGGAGCAGCTGTGGATGTGCATGCAGCGGAGTGGACGAGACTTAGCCGTTTCGCTGGACCCTTAGTCGCCAAGGAGGCAGACAGGGCGCGAAGGTTCTTACGCAGTTTGGATGTGGACATCCAGAGGCAGATTGTCTCCCTGGGTTTGACCACTTTCTCGCAGGTTCTTACGGCAGCCAGAGAGCAGCAAAGTTTATCAGGATCGAAAGGGAACCTTCACCAGACAGCAGTTGCGGCCAGGAAGCCTGCATTTGTACCTAACCGAGATCATGGGCGCAGAGGTATTCCAGTGGACCGTCGGGGTGTAGCGCCAATGAAGAAGCCTGTGATCGTTGATCGAAGGAAGAGCGTGATTTGTGATTACTGCCGATTACCTGGGCACGTGCAGAAGGATTGTCGAAGGAGACTAGGACTTTGTCTGGTTTGTGGGGCAGCCGATCACGCAGTTGGTACTTGTCCGTCGAAGCTTCGCACGAGAGATGATATACGGAAGCCTCCGCAGAGACCGTTCCAAGGGCAGAAGCAGCTGACACAAGGACCCAACCAGGGTCGAGCTTTCACTTTGACAGCTGAGGAAGCCAAGGCATCAGGAGAAGTGGTTTCAGGTACCGTACTCGTTCGTGGTTTTCCTGCTTTGGCACTATTTGATTCCGGAGCATCCCACTGTTTTATGTCATCAAAGTTTATAACTACACACTCGATCACCTGCACGACCATGTCCAGTTTTTGGGACATACACACTGGGAATGGGAAAATCATAGCTAGTAAGGAGTGTAGGGATTGTACTGTTGTTGTTTGTGGACGGGAGCTTTTTGCGGATTTCTTGGTAATTGATACGGGCAGTTATGAAGTAGTCTTGGGAATGGATTTTCTTGGCACTTTCCACGCACACATTGATTGTAGGGCAAGGAAAGTAATTTTCCAGATTCCCGGACACCCTGAGTTTACTTTCATCGGAGGAAGCAGTTCTGTCGGGCCAGTCGAGTTTAGGGCTAGGCCGACGAACAATGTTCTTGCGGCTATGGTTGCGGATAGTAATGAAGAGCCGGCAGTTGTCCGCGACTTTATGGATGTGTTTGAGGATATTTCAGGCCTACCGCCGAAGCGAGATGTGGAGTTTGCGATTGACCTCATTCCTGGTGCAGCGCCAGTATCAAAATCTTATTATCCAATGGCACCGGTGGAATTGGAAGAAGTTAAGAAACAAGTGGGTGAATTACTCGAGAAGGGATGGATTCGAAGCAGCAACTCACCTTGGGGAGCTCCAGTTCTTTTAGTAAAGAAGAAGGATGGCACGAGAAGAATGTGCATCGATTATCGAGAATTGAACCGGGTGACTATTAAGAACAAGTACCCGATCCCTCGCATTGGGGAACTCTTTGAGCAGCTTAGTGGCGCGAGGGTATTCTCGAAACTGGACTTGCGATCAGGATATCATCAGGTCCGAGTGAAGGCAGAAGACATTTGCAAGACGGCGTTTCGAACTCGGTATGGGCATTTCGAGTATTTAGTGATGCCCTTCGGAGTGACTAATGCGCCGGCAATATTCATGGACTTGATGAACAGGATCTTTTCACCGTTCTTGGACCAGTTTATTGTGGTATTCATTGACGACATTCTGGTGTACTCGAAGAGTCCGGAGGAGCATGCTGAACACTTAAGGATCGCACTGCAAACGCTGAGACAGGAGAAATTATTCGCGAAGATGAGTAAGTGCGAATTCTGGTTGGAAGAAGTGAAGTTTCTGGGGCATGTCGTGTCGGGCGATGGAATCGCCGTTGATCCCGAGAAGATTGCAGCAGTTCGAGATTGGCCTGTTCCGAAGAATGTTGCAGAGATAAGAAGTTTCCTTGGACTCGCCGGTTACTACAGAAGATTTGTGGAGAACTTCGCTCGTGTAGCTGAGCCGTTAACCAAGCTTACGCGTAAGGAGGTACCATTTGTTTGGACAGATGGATGTGCTTTGGCCTTCGAGACGTTGAAGCAGAAGCTGATAACCGCCCCTATCCTAACCGTACCGGATGATTCAGGAGGACTGGTGATTCACAGCGACGCATCTGGAAAGGGATTGGGATGTGTTTTGATGCAGAATGGGAAAGTCGTCGCTTACGCATCGAGACAGCTGAAGACTCATGAGCAGAATTATCCGACTCACGACTTGGAGCTTGCAGCCGTGATCTTCGCCCTGAAGATTTGGAGACACTACCTTCTGGGCGAGAGAGTTGAAGTCTTTACGGATCACAAGAGTTTGAAATATGTGTTCACTCAGAAGGAGTTGAACATGAGGCAACGCAGATGGTTGGAGCTGATGGCCGACTACGACCTTGATCTTAAGTACCATCCGGGAAAAGTTAACGTCGTGCCAGATGCGCTAAGTCGGTTACCAGCAATTCAGTTATTGACTGCACAGAGGGAGATCATTGAGGAGTTTCGGAGATTTGACTTGGAGGTTGTGCTACCGCGTGCTACAGGACAGTTGATGCAGTTACAAGTACAATCGTCCTTAGTTGAGAAGATTAAAGCGGCGCAATCGCAGGATCCTAGACTGCAAAAGTTTCGAGAGCAGGTTGGAGCCGGACTACGAACCGATCTACTGATCCATGAGGATGGTTCGTTGAGATATGGTAGCCGTCTTTGTGTGCCAAAAGGAGATGTGCGTGAAGAGCTTATGAAAGAGGCACACAGTTCAGCTTACTCTGTACATCCAGGAGGGACCAAGATGTACCGAGATATTCGACAGCATTTCTGGTGGGAAGGTATGAAACGGGAAATCGCTCGCTTCGTGGCTAAGTGCTTGGTGTGTCAGCAAGTCAAGGCTGAACACCAAAGGGTTGCTGGTTTGTTGCAACCACTTCCGATTCCTCAATGGAAGTGGGAACATATAACCATGGATTTCGTGACGGCTTTACCGCGGAGTCCAAAGGGCAACAATGCAGTATGGGTGATTGTCGATCGGTTGACCAAGGCAGCTCACTTTATTCCGTTTCGGGTTGGTCAATCGACAGAGACTTTGGCAGAGCGGTACATGCAGGAGATTGTCAGATTGCATGGAGTACCGGTAAGCATCGTGTCCGACCGGGACACTCGGTTCTTGTCACACTTTTGGAGGAGTTTACAAGAAAGTTTGGGGACTCGATTGAAGTTCAGCACAGCTTATCATCCCCAAACTGATGGACAATCAGAGAGAACGATTCAGACCCTTGAAGATATGTTGAGGGCTTGCATGTTGGACTTCAAAGGTTCTTGGGAAGATCATCTACACCTGGTGGAGTTTTCGTACAACAACAGCTTCCAAGCAACAATTCAGATGGCCCCGTTCGAAGCATTGTATGGTCGTAAGTGCCGTTCACCTGTATGTTGGGATGATGTGGGTGAACGAAGGTTGCTAGGGCCAGATTTAGTGGTACAGACAGTTGAGAAGGTGAATACAATCAGAAAGCATATGAAGGCAGCTCAAGACAGACAGAAGAGTTGGGCCGACACGTCAAGAAGACCTCTAGAGTTCGCCGTGGGCGATTTGGTATTCCTGAAGATATCACCGACTAGAGGGGTGATTCGATTTGGGAGTCGGGGAAAGCTTAGTCCCCGATTCGTTGGACCCTTCGAGATATTGGAGCGTGTCGGAGAGGTATCGTACCGGTTGGCGTTACCATCGTCATTAGCAGGAGTTCATGATGTATTTCATGTGTCTCAATTACGGAGGTATGTTCGTGATGAGACCCATGTTTTGGATCACTCGGAGTTGACCGTTCGGGAAGACTTGACTTTTGAGGAGCGACCAGTCGAGATCACGGATCGAAGAGAAAAGGTTCTTAAGAACAAGGTTATCCCTCTTGTGCTAGTTTCTTGGGGTAACCGATCGCATGGAGAATCTACTTGGGAGCGAGAAGACGAGATCCGGCAGAAATTCCCTTATCTTTTCCAGTAGTTAGTTATCTTGTATCCTTGGAATTTCGAGGACGAAATTCTTTGTAGTTGGGTATGATGTAACACCCGAGCCCAATAATACTATGTACATTGCTAGTTGAGGGTTATTTATTGCTCTTTCCAATTTTCCTGATTTTCTGGTGGTTATTGCTAAATTTTACCCGGTTAAGTCATTTTGGCACATAACAAATTTTAACTCCGAAAACGAAATTTAAGATGTCCATGTTAGCCTACTCGTCGCCACTAGTCGCTCGGTAGCGTCCGCGTGTCGAGATTCCGTTCCGTTTGGCTAAACGGGCAAGATTGGGCGACTACGTGCGCGTGCAAGTGTCCGACTTGGGGGCATGCATTTTAATCACTAAACACCTCGTTTCAAAATTTGGAACCCGCTTAAAATCCTATAATTTGAATTTGGAACACTTGGGCGCGACCCGGGCGCGATTTGGAAATGTTTCATTTCGCGCCAAAAAGGGCCCGTTTCAATTTAATAATAACTAATTATATCCACGAATATTTCCTCAACAGTTTAATCCTTAAGAATTTTAATCTCAATTTCTTTCATTATCTCTCGTGGCCAATCCCAGAGGGGAATTACACCCGCGTGGGCCCCGCTCCCATTCTCTATCTCTCTCTCTCTCCTCCCTCAATCTCTCAGATCTCTCTCTCTCTCCTTCCCTCAGTCCCTCTCTCTCTCATCATCAGAAATCTTTCTCTCTCTCCCTCAATCTCTCTCAATCTCTCTCTCTCTCTCCTCTATATATCTCTCGTGGCCATGCAGCCGACTTCACCAAGCGACCACGCGAACCCTTCGTAACCCTAACCCTAGCCCTCGCGATCTCGTCGCCGACGCCTCGCGACCTCGCCGTCGCCGCCCTCACCACCACGATCTCCACCGCACTCGCCTACCCTCTTCCTCCCGTTCGCCCGCTCCTTCCCGCGCCTGCAACCTTCTCCCGACGCCTCCATCCCTCGCGACCTCGCCGTCGACGTCGACTCCGACCGCCGAGGCCTCTCGCGACTCCCTTACACCCTCCTCGTCGAGACCTCGCCGTCACCCCCTCCTCCCTCGCCGGAACAGTGAACCCGACCCTCACCCAACGTCTGCACCATCTCCAGGTCGCCGGAAACAGCGCCGACGACCCTCGTCGACGTCTCCCGCGCCACCTCCTTTCCCTCTCGACCACCCTAGCCGACCACACCCCTCTCCAACTCGCCGCAGCACCCTACCCTGCTCACCCGAGGCCACTTCCCTTTGCTGCAGCCACCGTCGCGGCCTCGCCGGCGTTCCAGTGCCGTCGAACCCGCCGTGGTCGCACCCTTGGTGTATCCCTGTAAGTTTCCTCCTCTTTTCTTTTGGTATAACCCCCGCTGGTCGTTTTGGCATATCGTATCCTTGTTGCTAACCTTGATTTTCGGTTGTTGCCGGAACCCGACCGTGCCGTTTGACGAACCCGACGCTCCAGCGAAGCCCCCCTGGTCCGTGTGATTCCAGTGACCTCTGTTGGGACTCGATCCGTGGCCCGTGCTTCCGTATCGTGGTTTCTACCGACTTTGCATCCGCGTTTCGGTTTGCGGAACCGCCGAGGCAAGTATCCGAATACTTGCTTTAACATGCTACAAACTTAATAATTATGTTATCTGTTATAACCACACGACTTGGTGACAATTACAATCATCCGTAATGTTAAACCACTGTAGTAGTTACTTGTAGTTAATCGGTATGCTTTTATTCAACGCCTTAACTAATTAACCAATCTGGCACATCCTTGCCTAAAGTACTAGATCATCCTCACTTCATGTGTTAAAGCCTCTCATGAGGCAATTATTATATTTAGTTCAAATACTGTAACTCCATTACGCATATTATCGATATTGCTCGTCTTGTGGCTTCTTGCACCTCAAAGGTGCGTGAACCGGATTAATAAGAGAATACAAATATCACAGTGTTCACATAGAATAATAATTGTTTATTGCTGTTCCCTGCTACTGTTCATTATTTGTTACTATACCTGTTATCATCATATACCTGATTGCATTACATATTGACCGATCTTGACACACCTGTCACATGTACTGATATACCGGACACAACCCCTGTACATATCGACTCTACCTGTTGAACGTAACCTGACCTGTTACCTGATCTCGTGCCTAATGCCGACAGACCTAACCATTCCTGCTGTCGATCCAGACAGACCTACCTTTACTTGACTTGTGTTGGCATTAGACCTTGACTACTGAATACCTGACCTGACATACATAGCTTGGGGGTATGGGGAAATCAAAGGTGAAACCGACTTGTAACTCAACAGTTCGACACATTGTTCTGATCAGTCTTACGGGCTTGGCCAGCTCCGGAGTGTTGATGCTGACATCACTCATCTATCCTACTACCTTTTACTGCTTAGCGGCACGTCTCGGATTCAGCCCCGAGAATCATGACCGTGGTCCCGGGCACGCACGGGATACTATTGAGTTACATCGACGATTCATCAATTGGTTTCAAAGACTGTAGAGTAGAAAACCTGATAGGGCAGTTTAGTCACCTTTGCACTTTACCCTGCTTGTTACTTCTTATTACTGTTTATTCATATTCATGCTTGCATTGTTTATTACCATGTTATGCTATATACTTGATATCATGACGCGCTGACGTCTGGGTTTTGCATGGCCCAGATTTCGTGCCCTTGACGTCTACCGAGCAGGAGTACTTCAGCCAGCAGGCTGAACTGTGAGTTCTTGAGAGTTTAGTTTATTTATGTCATTTCATTTCCAGATGTGAGCCCGCATTATGGGACATACTGTTTATTCAGTGTATTGGATCATTAGCTTCCGCATTTATTGTTTATTGATTCTTGTTATTATGGATTTGGACATGTATTAGTTTAGTTTATTTTACTGTTCTTGATATCTTTACAACCGTAATGTGACTGTGGATGGATACTTCCTACCCACAGGTAGCATGGTTGGCTATGTCACGTGCCCAAATCTTGCGCACTCTGGGAAGCGGGGCGTGACACAGATAGCGCGAACTTGCCCTGTTGGTATTGGTCTTCAACCCAGTTTTTGAAGACGTAGCAATCTTCGATCGGATGGCCCAATACTCGGTGGTAGGGGCAGTAATTGGGATCGTTGACATTGTTCGGTTGCGGTGGGTGTCTCGACTCCGGTAGAGTGATGAGCCCGTTGTGCACTGCTAGTTCGAACAGTCTCCTTATTTTATCCCGGGGAAACGAGTAAGGACGTCTTAACTTCTCATCGAGGGATTGTCACTTGTTGCTTTGGCGAACAACCGGTCTCGGGCCACTTGGTTGTTGTTGAGCATGGGCGACGAAGGTCGCTTTCTCTTTCCCTTTTTCACTTCGCGGCTCCGACTTCGAAGATGAAGGCCTATGGCCCATCTGGTCCATTTGGGCCAGCCTGTCAATCAAGGCCTGGAAAGTAGTTGGCTTGAAGAACATCATGAATTGAGATATGGTCGCCTGCGGATCGAGGTTTCCCACAAACATGCCTACTGCAGGAGCCTCTTCTATGCGTTGTTCGCACTTCGACCATAGGTTGCGCCACCAATCGCATACTGAACCCATGTCTCCCCTGACTTCACTAGGGCATTGATCAACGCCGTGATTGGGGTGCATTCGCTGGCGCTTGCGAAACGCTGAGTGAATAACAACTCCATCTCTGTAAACGTTTTGTGGAGTCGTTCGGAAGCTTCGAATACCATTCGAAAGCCGTCTCCACCAAGCTGCCGACGAATTGTCGAAGCAGCAGATTATCGTCACCTCCAGTATTGCTGCAAAGAGCCCTAAACTAAGCGGTGTGTTGATGGGGATTGCTTGTCCCCTTGTATACGTGAAACTTAGGAATCGTGTATCCTGGCGGGTATGTAATCTGATCGTACCAGCTAGGATATGATCGCCCAGTTCTGACGACTTGTCCAGCAGCTTCGTTCACTTGATGGGCTCGTATCTGTTGAGCTATATAATCATTGAGCGTAGCTTTCGAGATTGTTTCCTCCTTTGCTGCTGAGAAGGCCGGAAGAGGGTTTGATGTCTCTCTTCTTCTTCAATGATCAATGGAGGCTCCTCCGCTAGAGGGTCCGGCTGGATCATCATGCCCACCATGTCCTGGAGCAATAGCGCTATTTGTTTTATATTGGCCGCTTATTCCACGGGTTCTTTATCTTTCTTCTCGAGCATTCTTCGAACGAATTCGGCATCCGTTTCCTGCTCATGACGCTGCTCCGAAGATGTCTCCGGGCTTGCTTTTGGCCCAATGAGTACGGCCATTTGTGTTAACATTTCCTGGAGCTTCTGTTGCTGCTCCTGGGCCTTTGTTACGGATCTGGTGAGTGGTCGATGACCCGTAGAGATACGGCTATCCTCTTTTCCGGATGCCATATAAACAGTGTGCACCACCATGCCTCCAGACTTAGGGCGTTTAGGTTCAGTGCCTTTCGTCGCAGACACGGAGATTTTCTCCGGCCTTCTTCTTTTGTGAGCCGGTGACGTTGAGGGATCCGTTGCAGCGAGCACCCAGGAAGACGACACCTTTTGTGGTACAACAGAGTGGTCCTTCTCTTGCTGAACCTTTACCTTCTTTGGTCGGCGGGAGTAATCTTGATCAATCACCGAGTCTTGGACTTGATGCCAGACCTTGTAAATTTTAGAGGACAGCCGCTGAGGGGGCTGCTCCAGCTTCACCTTTGTAACGTTCTCCATAGGTGGAGGAGATCTTTTCAGCACAGCAGTTGGAGAGTTCTTACGGACCCTCCTGAGTGGTTCAAACCTGTTTCCAATTGGAACAGAAGAATCAACTTCCACAGTTGGAGCTGGCGGAGTCAGTCCAGAGGGTGAACTTCCCCAGCTTTCCTCACTCGGCGCCAGTGGTGACGTCGAGCATGTCGTGCGGCCGGGATCACCTCCGCTATTAGATGAGCTTCTTCATTCCCCTTGCTTTGAGGAGAGACTATTATCGGTGCTAGCCTGTCGAAGATTGACCCCCGTTGAGAGGAGGTAATCAGTCTTGCGAAGGCCGACTTTTGAATAGGGGGAGCAGCCTTCGTGACTTCGCGTGGAGTAGGAGCTGAAACGGCCAGTCTTGTGAAGACCGACCCTTTAGCAGGAGAAGCCGCCTTGACGATTTCAGAAGCAGGAATGTCTATCCGCTTCAGGATGGTCGCTTCAGGTATCGCGGGCTTCTTCCTGGGCCCACTTGAGTTTTGGCTCAGTCTGCTGAAAACTGAGGCACTGGACTTGGGAGACCCGTTGAGAGGGGCCGCGGTAGTTGTAAGCCGATCAAGACCGACTTCTTTGGAGCTTCGTGCGACGGTTTTTGAACGTTGAAGCTCGTTGGTGGGATCATGGTCCCGAAGAATAGCCCAGTGGTGGCTTGGGTCACTTGTTCCACCGGCATTGTGAAAAGGGAGGCCACTTGGGGCCCGTAGGTTACTCCTCCAGATAAGGCGGAACGGGAGTTGTTGTTGCAACTGGAACAGTTAGAGGCCATTGATGTTCTTTATTCTGCATAGGAGAAAAACCAAATATTAGTACCTCGAACCCAAGGGCAACCATATCAAACCGCGATTTGTTCGCGAACACGACACACGAAGTGTGGAGTGGAAAGAGGAAAAGGTCCCACCGGGCATGCCAGAATCTGTTCTCCTCCGAAAGACCGGGAAAGACAAACGTCTTGCCTGAATTTGGGCGCAGATACTATTTGGTTTTATCCTTCCACCTCTCTGAAGATTCCAAGTTGATTATGGCACCGTATATCAGAGCTTTAGACGGATGCGGCCGTTGTAGCAGACTTCGTCAGATTCCCCCTTGTTTGAAGGGTTTTTTTATTGTGGGGAAGCTCTTCCCTGCAGGCGCAAGCCCCTGCAGTTAATTACGCTACCGCATCGCGGTAACCACTTTCTCCTTCTCCAGATGGTCACTTTGTGTACTGTATGTTTGTTTTATTTTTGGTTGCCCGTGGATTGTATACGGAGACTAATTTATGTTGTTGCCCGTAGGGCGTGGATTAGTCCAAATCCGTATTTTCTTAGATTTGGGTTTGGGGTTGGGTTTAAGGATGCGTTAGTCTCATTTGAGACTAAGATCAACTTAAACGTTTATTAAGGATACGTTAGTCTAATTTTAAACTAAGATCAACTTAACAGAATCGTTTAGATCCAACAAAAGAGCATTTGGGCTCTATTGTTTTAGTTTAGGGACTTTGTGGTCCAGTTTAAAGACGTCATAGTCTGTAAGTTTTAAGGACATCATAGTCCATGAGTTTAAGGACCCCACAGTCCGTAAAGTTTAAGGACATCATAGTCCGTGAGTTTAAGGACCCCACAGTCCATAGAATGTTTGGTTGTCGGGACCCGTCACCTCTCTGAAGACGTTGAAGGATTACAACGATAAATATCAGAGGAGTGAAGAGATGTACCCTTGAACCAATATTGGTTGGGAGATCTGTAGTCCAATTTAGGACTAAGATCAAAGATTTATGAGCATATAGGCTCAATTAATCTGAATGAGGGTTCTGTGGCCACTTTGGGCTCGGCCCACTCAGTTAAAAATTTAGCAATAATGAGCATTGGTTTGGATTCTGACAGCCTTTTTGTCTTTTATTGAGTACTGAACACTCATTATAGCTCTGCGGCCTTTATTATTTAAAGAACAATTTATGTTCTCTTAGCGCATACGTGAGGAGCACGTGGCGTGCTTGGCGCTGAGCGCTAGTCAATGAGCGTAGATCGCTTCTGTTAAGTAGCGCACACGTGAGGAGAACGTGACGCACTTGGTGTTGAGCACCAGTCAATGAGCGCATTGCGCTTCTGATGAAGTAGCACACACGTGAGGAGCACGTGGCGCACTTGGCGGTGAGCGCCAGTCAATGAGCACATTGCGCTTCCAGTGAAGTTTGGAGCGCTAAAGCTCTGCAACGCTATGCGTTAGTTTTGGAGCGTTGAAGCGCTTCTTTTGATTGGAGCGCTATGGCTCTTTTTAGGCAGCTTTGCGCTGTGAGAATTAAATTATCTTTCTTATAAGAGACTTTGTCTCATGGATCTAAGAACAAAGTTCTTATTATTATATTTTTTTATAGAAGATGATTCAATATCTTATGTTTTTGGTGAAAAGGCTTTGTCTTTTTGGATCTGTGATCCTAAGAGAATTGAATTATTCTCCCACTTTTTTATAATGAGATATTATAATCTCTGAAAGACAATTTGTCTTATAGATCTATGATCTGAAGAAGGTTAAGTTCTTCCCCTTCTTTTTTTATGATGAGATATTTTGATCTCTGTTGTGAAAGACCTTGGTCTTATACATCTATGATCTTAGAGAAAGAAGTAAATTCTTCTTTTTATATGAGATGATTTCATCTCTCTGTTCTCTTTTTACCTTGAAGAAAATCTTCTTCTTCTGAGAGCTTGCTCTTTGTCTTTGAAATTTCTCAAAATTTATGGGGGGGTTCCTCTATATGAGACTTGAAGTCGTGGGGCCTTTATATAGGACAAACTGATTTGTTGAATCAGTTGAAGAGATCTTTTCTCTAATTAATTTAGGGATTTCCCCACCGTTGGATCTTTGATCCTAGGGCTTCTGATTTACAGAAGGCAATCTTCTTGTTTTTAACAAGATTGGGAAATCTTTTCCCACACAGAATTTATTCTGAATTTTAGTGATTTTTAATCACCATTGGATCATTGATCCGACGGTGCTCTGATTTACAGAGCAAAATCTTTTTGTTTGGAAAGATTTTGAAGAATGTTTTCTTAACAGAATTTTATTCTGATAACTTAATAATTTATCATCTTTGTTGGATCTTTGATCCAACGGTAGGGAACATTTAGTTCTAGCGCTAGCGCTCTCGTGCTTTGCATGTGGTGCGCTGCTTAGAGTGCAGCGCACTTAACGCTAGCGTTTACGCGCTTTGCACGTGGTGTGCTGCTTAGAGTGAAGCGCTAATAGCGCTAGCGCTTATGTGCTTTGCACGTGAGCGCCGTCTCAGAGTCTTTGACTCTCTCAGCACTGGCGCTGCTATGAAGCACTGCTTTATTTCAAAATTTGAAATTTGAACAGAGCTTTGCTCTGATTGGGGGAAACAAAAAGTTGTTGTTCATTTACATTTCATGTCTTCTTGTGTATATTTACATTATATTGCTTAGTTACGCTTAGCATGTTTACTTCTGAGTAAATACATAGCGGGCCAGTCACGTCTCATTACCCGTACACTGGAAGCGGGGCGTGACAATAGCGTTTGTCGGGCAGGAAGCTACCCGCTTATGGATGAACCAAGCAGGAAGCTACCCGATCGCCTCATGATGAGGGATTTTGATCCACAGAGTTTGTCAAGCAAGAATCTACCCGCTGCAGATGGTCCAGCATGAAATTGCTCGGTGGCCCCATGATGAGGGCTTTTGATCCACAGCGTAGTTGGGTAGGAAGCTACCAGCTTATGGATGAACCGAGCAGGAAACAACCCGGTCGCCTTGGGATGACGGCTTTTGATCCACAGCGTTTGTCAGGCAGGAAGTTACCCTCTTATGGATGAACCGAGCAGGAAGCCACTCGGTCGCCTCGTGATGAGGGCTTTTGATCCACAGCGTTTTTCGGGAAGGAATCTACCCACTGCAGATGGGCCAGCAGGAAATTGCTCGGCGGCATCGTGATGAGGCCTTTTGATCCACAGCGTTGTTGGGCAGGAAGCTACCCATTGTGGATGAACCGAGCAGGAAGCTACCCGGTCGCTTCGTGATGAGGGCTTTTGATCCACAGCGTTGTTGGGCAGGAAGCTACCCCACACGGACGAACCGAACAGGAGTATGTTCGGTGGCCTTTGGGTGAGGGCTTTAGATCCTTAGCGTTAATGGGTAGGAGGCTATCCGCTAGGGATGGACCAGGCGGGAAGCTGCTCGATGGCCTCACGATAAGGGCTTTAGATCCTTAGCATTGTCGAGTAAGAAGCTACCCGCTAGGGATGGACCGGGCAGGAAGCTGCTCGGTGGCCTTACGATGAGGGCTTTAAATCCTTAGCATTGTTGGGTAGGAAGCTACCCGCTAGGGATGGACCAGGCAGGAAGCTGCTCAGTGGCATCGCGATGAGGGCTTTAGATCCTTAGCGTTATTGGGTAGGAAGCTACTCGCTAGGGATGGACCGGGTAGGAAGCTACTCGGTGGCCTCGAGAGGAGGGCTTTAGATCCTTAGCGTAGATGGGTAGGAAGTTACCCGCTAGGGATGGACCGGGCAGGAAAGCTGCTCGGTGGCCTCTAGAGGAGGGCTTCAGATCCTTAGCATAGATGGGTAAGAAGCTACCCGTTAGGGATGACCGAGCAAGAAGCTACTCGGTCGCCTCGCAATGAGGGCTTCGATCCACAGCGTAGTTGGGCAGGAAGCTACCCACTGCGGATGGACCGAGCAAGGAGCTGCTTGGTGGCCTCGAGAGGAGGGTTTTTAATCCTTAGCGTTGCTGGGTAGGAAGCTACCCGCTAGGGATGACCGAGCAGGAAGCTATCCGGTCGCCTCGCGAGGAGGGCTTTAGATCTGCTACTTATACGCGCATCCGAGCTTCCTTTACTTCAGTGAAGGGCGTGCTCTTTCTTAACTGGCAGAGAGCTACCCACCAGCCTTGTGGGATGTTTTTAGCATGAAAATAAAAAGAAGCGGTTTAGATCGCAGGGAAGTAAGAATCTTTATTATTAAACAAAATACAGATTCATTGATATAGTTTAAACTTTTCTGTGTTGAATGAACGGATTCGGTGGCAATCCATGTTGCTTGGACTTGGGTCAGTCGGCGATGAGCATGATCTATCCGATCGTCATTTCTCCGTCTTTAATTTTACCGGCTTGCCCCCTAGCTGCTTGACATTTATCTCGCAGGTACTTTGCCGAGTGACCAGAGCGGATCAGCTCCTCGATGTAATCGCGCAGCTGTTTACAATCCTCGGTCGGATGTTCTTGCGTCAGATGATAGGCGCAATATGGGCCTCGAAGCCTTTTTCCCGTCCATCGTGTAGCTGGCGGGAGCCTGAAGAACTCTTCGCCCTTAGCTTCCTCCAGCAGCTCAGTCTGGGAAATGTTTAGAAGTGCATACTCCTGGAACCTCGAGGAGTAAGGTTTCGGACGATCGTCTTTCCTTTTCTCTTCCCTGTCCCTCTTTTTCCGGTCAGCTCGGTCACTTCCGGGCATGTTGGAGTTCACCTCGGACTCGAGTTAGACTTCTCGCTCGGTCCACGCTTTTACTTCGGCCATGGTCTTAGGTTGCGCCAATGCAAAAGAGCGGAGCCACTCTTTGTGTCTAAGACCCGACCTCAGCGCAGCGATGACCGTTTTGTCGCAGTGCTCGGGTACCTGCACGAGAGGACTGTAGAAGCGGGTGACATACCTTTTGAAAGATTCCTTGTCTCGGCTCTTGACAGTGAATAAGTAATGGATTGTCTTCTTCTGCCGTCGGTTCCCGACGAAATGGCGGAGGAATTGGGTAGCCAGCTCGTCAAAGGTGGAGATGGAGCGCAGCGCAAGCCCCCGGAAGCAGTCTCGGCCGGCCCGGATTAGCGTAGTGGGGAAAACTCGGCATTGTGCCGCATTCGAGTTATCTTTGAAGATTATGCCCACCGTAAATGCATCCAAATGGTCATTCGGGTCGGATTTCCTATCGAAGAGGGCCACCTTGGACGGTTTGTTCCTGGACGAGACGTGCTCGGCCAGCAGTTCTTCCGTAAAGGGTTTCTTCAGCGAATCGGCGGAGTAACGGGCCCCTTCGCTGGACGCTTGGCCATCCCGGTGTATGCCCTTGATTTTCTTCTCGAGGGCCTCGAGTCGGTGGTGGTAACCCAAGAATTCTGCATAGTCGGAGTGGTGGCTATCCCCGCTCTGGGTCTGCGCTAGGGCACGGCTTCGATTCCGCTCTATCAGGCGTCTCAGATCCTCGGGCAAGGACCTTCTCGAGTGGTCCCTGTGCCCGTCGTTCATGCGATCCCGACGAAAGTGGGGGCATCGGACATGCCTGGAAGCAGGCAAGCTAACTGACACCTCCTCAGGAGGAGAGAACGCATGATGGGCATTGCGGCAACGGCCTAGTCTTCCTTGGGACCGTGGCGTGGAGCTGTCTGGCGCCCAGCGGGTCATGGAATCAATCGCCGCATTTGGATTAAGGTGGCCGGAGTCGGCCCGCCGGCGCTCAGTGACGTTGTGATGAGGGTGAGGTAAATCGAGGGCTTGAGTGTGCCCGTTCGTTCTTCGGCGGACGTCGTTATCCCAGGAGGGGGAGCCGCGCTCTGGTGGGTATTGTTGGATATGTATGCCCAAGAGGCCATTATTGTATATGTTTAAATGTAGATGCTGGGGATATGTATGTACAGGACGATCTTGCTCAGTTATATAGTATATTATTTATGTTGTCTTTGTCAAGATATGTGTATTTATTTTTATTGATGCTTTATCCAGTTTACACATATTGATAAAGACTTGATGTAGTAGTATACTATTATGGTTTGAATTTATCTTAACATGGCATATGCTATACACGTTATTACATATTGCGGTTACATGTTGATAAACCCCATAGGATCTTGCTTGACTACCTGCGTTGTGATGGCGATCATACGTGTGGGAGCTGGGTAGTCTATAAGCACATCCTTAAATGTCCCAAGTCGCAGGAGTATTGAGATCGGACATCGATACTCCAAAGTAGACTTGCGTGCACGTTTCTAAACCCCGACGAGGGGCGATGGTTAGTCCCACAACCATTGGTGTGATCACCTAAGATTGTATATGGGTGCTCACTGGGGGTGAGTACACTGGACGGACTCGCTGAGAACCTTTAGATGGTATATACCTTTCGTCAGATAGCGGTTCTCTTGTGACATGTGTACAGGTTAGTCTTTAGACCTAAGATCGTCATTTGTCTTGTGTGATTTCTCACTGTGCTTTGATCACTATCCTACCATGGCTCTACTAAGTCGTACAAACAGGGTTTAGTTAGGTACAGTCCCGAGCCACATGGAGGTAGTGAGTGATTATCAGGGATTCGTCTCCCCAGGTATTGGGAGTTGATATCGCACTATGTTCGATTGGTCAGGACCATAAGACCTTGGCCAAGGCAGTTGGAATTTACTGATAGGTTGATCAGTAGTTTCCCGGATGGGTCCTGAGCCGCATCAGCATGAATTATCGGGTTATTAGGGTCTGACACTTACCACCCCTAGATCCGGTATGCAATACTCTTAGACGAAGAGATCGGACTGTCGGGATATTGTCACGGATAGGCCCAGTAGGGATCCGGATGAGTTTGCTCGTTGGCTTTCCTTTTCGACAGGTACCCGAGCAGCTGTTACGTACAGCTAGTGCCGCTGACATGCTTGTGGTTATGGATTTATCCAGTAACGCACTGCGCGTGTACTGTCGAGTCTTTAGAGTCCCACACAGAAGGTTTCTCTGCTTTGGGCAAAACGATGTAGAGGTCGTATAGTTTTACGGCAGGGTTCGATCACATACGTATACTTGCGCATGTATGATGTTCGGACGAATAATACTAGCGGGTTTTGGTTTAATTCGGATCCTAGTATTACATCGTTGGATTATTTTTGTCTCTTTTGCATTCGTATTTTTCGAAATATGGATACGGGTATGTATATACGGTGAGGGGTATTCTTGTAATTTGTTACAAGGGTGCTTCTAGAAAGAGAAACTTCATTATTTGTTTTAACCATTTAGTTAAATGGTTAATGAGGTGGAGGTATGAGGTGTTGCCTTTTATTAAGTGAAGTATGGCTACTTGTTGACTCACTTGGTGAGCCATGGGTTACTATTGAGGAAAGGTGCCATCTAGACATTTTGTAGAAAATATCTAGATATTTTATGATGAAGATAATTTTTTATTATTATCTTTGGCATGTTTGCTTTATTAGTCATAAGACTTAGCCATTCTTCACTTGAGTTTTTTGGGTTGCTCTATACAGCACTCATATCTCCTCCAAGCTTTCCTCTTCTATCTCAAACCCTGATAGTCTCATGTGTTGAGAAACCTAGGGTTCTTGAGACCAACTAATCCATCATCACTCTCTACATCACCTAGGTTACTTAGATTAGCAAACTAAGTAACCTAGTTACCTTGATTTAAAGGTAGGAGCCTAAGGTAGACACTCTCGGGTGGATCATCTTTTACGTGAGGAAGCCGTTGATCAAGCTCGATCATGGAGGCCACTAAGAGCATGCTAACGGAGAGGAGTGAAGACCCAAAGGACTCGAGTCTCATGGTATAAACTTCTTTCACAGTAGATAACTTTCTTAGATGCTAGTTAGGTTTATGGTAGATCCGGTTTAAGGTTATTCTAGCGCCATGTTTACATCGTTAGAAAAAAATTTGTTCTGCATTCGGCCTCAGATGATGGCCAGGGCATTAGCATAACCTTTCATGGTATCAGAGACAGCACATAAATGCTACACTAGCAAGTTTAAACAATATTAAAGTAACGAAACCGAAATAACTCCGAAACACGAAACGAAAATCCAAGTTTCTGTCGAATTTTTCAGAGGCTCTAAATTTTTTTAAAATAATTGCAGAGTGCTCCTTTTATTGTGAGATGAACACAGACCAAAAATGAGACAATTCCACCTACTTTTGGCCGACCAAACTTGCAAAATAACCGGCCCCACCAGTTTTCTGGGGTGGAATTGAGTTGGGTTTTGGTCTATGTTCTTGTCTTTTGGATTTTGGGTTTCAAGTGTTGTTTGTTTTTGCCCGAATTGGATATTCTGTTATCTTTGAGTTTGGGGCTTTACGGGGCATTTCGAAGTCATTAATTTTTAACACTGTTTAATTGTTATAGAATATACATTACTATCTACGACCATGAATGTCATTCGATCGGTATAACTCGTCTAACTGCTATATGTTCTTTTAGACGGGTTTGCGAACATGACATTTACGTTGATGTTCTATGTTTGTGCTGTGGTAGTGATTGGATAGTCGTGGTAGATAGCTTGTGGTGCAATGTTAGTGGTACAGTTGAGATTCATTTGTACATTTGTTATTGCGGGGCGAGCGTCCGACATGTGGACTGCCGTCTTTGCCGGGTTGTATATTATTTGTTTGGGCCATGACCGGGTTGAGGTCGTTGTCACCATTGTACATATTATTTTCATTTTCTGTACTACAATTGCCCCGCGGTGGAGTGCACGAATAACCGAGTTCTAGAAGACAACAAGCCCGCATCTAATGGCGTTGAGACGGAGGGGGCTTCATTCTAGAATTGGCGGGCTATTCCCCGCACTTGTAGGGGGTATGGGATGACCCACGGAAGGGCGCTCAAGTTACTGGACCCTGTGGAGTGCTGGGTGGCCCATTCACTTTGTTGAGTGGGGTTGCCTCACTTCTAGGATTGGCGGGTAACTTGCCGCACTCGTAAGGGTCCAAATTTTCATTGCACAGGCTATCTACACGACCGGGAACATCGGGTTTTATTTGCGGCTCAAATGAAACCTGAGACTCCAAGATTATCCACCATTCTGTATTGTTGGCTGAGATTCTGTGATATTGCTTATTATCATGCCTGGGACGAATGTTATATATATTTATATATATACTAGTAGATGTTGTATATGTTTTGCACCCGTGCTAGTCCAACCCCCGCTCTGTCGTTGGTTATGTAACCTAACGGGTGATGACAGGGCCCAGTGGCGATGCAGATGGCATATACGTATATTGTATTTTTGTTCTTTTCTGGTGTGATAGGTTAATTGATGGGACCACATTAATTTTGATTAATGTAAGAAAAGAAACCTAAAAAGATGTTGTTGGAACAAATTTCAAAAACTATAGTTATATTCTTTTGCTTTGCATAGTGGCATTCGGTTGTGAATATCCAGCACCTCATTCCAAGAGGCAAGTGCCGAGATCCCTTCATGGGGAGTGACCTCTTGAGAAAAAGTTTATACAATAGATTACTCGGCTTTCTTTAAATCCAGAAGTTTTCAAAAGTGGAGCTTAAACCACTCCTTTTCAAAACTATCAGGTTCTTTCAACGATATCAAGTTCAATATGTTAACGGGTTTTTCGCCAAAAACCCGGCCGTATCCCTCCGTCATTTCGGGTAAAAAGCATATAATATTCATGCACTTTTTGTTGGCCAAAGTCAAGCCATCGTGAATGGTAGCTGTATGTTGCTTATATGTAGCATAGATAGATGCATTGGTTTAGGACAGTCGTACCACCTTGTTGGCCAAAGTCAAGGGTGTGTACGGTTGGTTCTAAATCAATCTGGACAATGATGGGCAGAACTTGACATTGCGCGTTACGATTTGTTGGCCAAAATCAAGGTCATAAGCGCTTGAGGCAAAAACCACATCGGGAGTTTCAAATATACAGGAAACTTATAGTTTTTAGCATACCTTCTGGAGTGTGGTGACTAGAGTGGATTCCATCTAGGTCATCACACAATCATAGTTGGATCCCAATCTGATGAGTACGATTGCTCTTGGGAGATTATTTCACTTAACAATTGTTCATCACAGAAAACTGCATTTTAATACCCTCATTCGTTATCTATTTTGTATATATTGGTACTATTAATCAGTGTCTGCTCAGTAATTATAGTTTACAGGTGTTCATGATAAAATACTGGAAACACATTCAAAATCACAAATATAACGTTTGGGAGCTGACACTGCAAACGGAACAGAAAAATGACCGATATCCGAAGAGCTCTTTTGCAAATAATCATGTGTACACATTTTTGGTCCAACACAACACAAGTGTACACATAGCTCTTTGGTTCTTGGACCTAGGTGGGGCTGCCCATGGCACAAGACATGATGAAGTGGGAATATGGGGGGACATGTCTAATAAATGCATAAAGTTTTGATTTGATATATGGCATCTTGTTCCCTCCAATTCTCTGCATGCAAACCAGGCTAAAACAACCAAAACTAGCAGCACCAGAGTGATATTGGGATGCACACATGTCTACACAACAAGCACGAGACCATGGTTCCTCCACAGGACTGGCCACATTGCCTCTTTGGCCGAGCAGGCCGGCCCCCTTGAACCAATCAACCCTAGTTTTCTACAGAGACTCCCTTGTTGCCACGTCACCTCATTTTTATTGTTTGTTTATTTTTCTTTGGTACCTATAAAAGCAGACCAGTGAGCAAGGGAAGGGGTCTAATGTATATTCCATAGTTTTTGTTTTCTTTTGTTTTTGTTTAAGCTTGAGGGTGAGTGGGATAACACTTGGTTTCTTCTTCTTCTTCCCTCTTGAAGCTTTCTTTGGAGGCTTCATTAAGGAGGTTGAACAAGTAACCAACATCTTGTATCTTTTTCTCAAGTGTTAATAATATTTGTGTTGTTTTGTTTAATTGCTTATTTTCTTTACTTGTTTTTCTTTTTATGATGTGTAACTAATCTTTCCTTAGTTGTGGTATTAGTGAGGAAGTGAGATGAAAGGCTTTTGCCTCCTCCACCTCTTGTTTATGTTTAAATGTGCTTAACTATATGATTCTAACTTAAAGATTGCTTATGTTTTGACGTGATATGGTATTTTGAAATATGGTTACTTTGTAACCTCCTCATATACCATACTCACTGCCTTTCCCTATTTCAATGTTTAAGTTAAAATCAATTTGGTGTTAAGGTTTCTAGGTTTGGATATCGTATTTTATGATCAAGTGTTTGACAATCTCTTGGTTTCATATACGATATACCATCACAAACACCTAGCAAACTCAACACTAAAACTATTTGCTCTCACTCACTAACTTGTGTTTTTGATGTTGTGGTATACTTGCTAACCCTAGTGTTTAGTGTTGATACCCCAAGCTTGGACATACAAACGGTAAGTGAAAAAACGGACTAGTTTCGTGTTTTGCGGCGAAATCGGCAGCTTGATGATTCGTGCTTCGCTACCGCTTTGACGATTCATGCTTCGTGCCGGGATCAACGCAAGAACGGACAACTCATGAACAAGGGAGTGTCGAAGGAATCGTCGCGATTCGATCATCGAACCAAAGCCACAACCAATTTCTTTCTTAACCTACTTGCTTGTTTTCTTGCTTTTCATATTCTTTTTATATTTTTTTATGACAACCAACTCATTCGTTAATTTGTTGAACCTTAAAAAACAATACCTAATACACAATTCCCTGTGGATCGACCCGTGCTTGCCGGCTCGCTACAGCGCGCCGGGCACTTATGGTTTATAAATTTTAAAACGAGAATGATCTCGCGTGCACATTCTGTGTTTCCTTAATGATCATATTTTCAAAACATACGCGTTTGCGCACGCGAGTGAGTTCCCAACAACAATCAATGTTATAAACCAAGTAGATGTTTAGAACGGTGTTAGCGGGGCTACGCCTCTAGGGAAAAGAGGTTACATAATTAAGAAACTTTGCGAAAGCGTTGAAAAACCTCCCTCGAAGTACCGATACTAGCCTGGCCGAAAGTTTAAGCAAGTATTGTGACGTGCGATTAATCCTGACTAGTTCTTATTTTAGGGTTTGAAGAAGAATTTGAGAAAACAGTGGGAAACATCATGATTAGATAAATTAATAACCAATCTGATCTTACAAGAGCGCACGCTAAGTGTTTCTTTTCTCTCTCTCTAGGTAGCAACCATTTCACGCCCTAAGCCCTAATCAAGATAATAAAATGTATCGCTTGACCAATCCGAATTTTTATTCGGGGTTGGGGAACGTCAGTTTGGGTCTGACTTATGACAACAGTCATAATTATGTGCAGAGAAAAGAGAATTGCATGAATTCTTTAATGACCCCAGCAAAGAAGAAGCGTACTATTGCATCTCCTTCAGGTGTTCTTGTTATTGAGAACTGTTTTTCGGTCAGTCCTACCTCCTGGGTACTACATACCGGATTAGGATCTCATATCTGTAATTTATTGCAGGTACTGAGAAAAAGTAAGATAGGTGGACCTAGTGATATGTCTCTCAGAGTAGGGAACGGAGCACAAGTTAATGATGCTGCCGTCGGTGAATATCACCTAACATTGCCAAGTGGCAATACTATAATTTTGAACAATTGCTACTATGTACCTTCCATGGTTTGCAACATCATATCAGTTTCTTTACTTAATAAAGATGGATATAATTTTGTTCTTGATAGAAATATCATGAACATTTACCTTGATAAGGTATTGGTTGCAGAAGGTACACTGTTTAATGGTATCTATGTTCTAAATCAAAACGCAATTTTTAATATACAAAACACACTCAAGAGGAAGAGTTCAGAAGAAAACGAATCCTACTTGTGGCATTGTAGATTTGGTCATATCGGAGAGAAAAGACTGAGTAAATTGCATAAAGATGGATATTTAAATACGTTCGAATTTTCATCATATGAAACTTGTCAGTCTTGTCTCAAGGGAAAGATGATCAAATCTCCGTTTACCGGACACGGAGAAAGAACAACAGAGCTCTTGGAGCTCATGCACAATGATGTATGTGGTCCAATGTTTATACATGCACGGGGTGAGTTCTCGTACTTCATCGCATTCACTGACGATCTCTCCATGTTCTGATATGTGTATCTTTTGAAATACAAATATAAAGCTTTTGAGAAATTCAAAGAATTCAGAAAGGAAGCAAAGAACCAGACTGGCAAAAGTATCAAGATCCTCCGATCTGATAGAGGATGGGAGTACTTAAGCACGGAATTTCTAGAATACCTAAAAGAGAATTGAATTCTCTCTCAGCTTACTCCTATATATACACCATAACACAACGGTGTATCAGAGCGGAGGAATCGTATCCTTGTGGATATGGTTCGCTCCATGATGAGTAATGCTGAGTTGCCTCTTTCATTCTGGGGTTTTGTTCTTGAATCACCTGCATTCATATTGAATAGAGCACCAACCAAATTAGTGCCTACCACCCCATAAGAAATATGGAGTGGGAAGAGACCATGTCTTAATTACATTAAGATATGGGGGTGTCCTGCTTTTGTTAAAAAGCAGAACACAGGTAAACTCGAGGCAAGGTCTGAATTGTGCAATTTTGTGGGATACCCTAAGTATTCTAAGGGGTATCTTTTCTACCATACTGAGGAACAGAAGGTGTTTGTATCTCGCCATGCTACCTTTGTGGAAAGGGAATTTCTTGAAAAAGAAATTAGCGGGAGTACGGTAGAACTGGAAGAAATTCAAGAATCACAAACTGTAACAAAAGATTTGGTGGAACTTAGGGATTCAGTAGTCCCAGACAAGTCTCGGTCACTCCACAATTCTAGTAGGATTTCTCATCCGCCCGAGAGATACTATGGTTTTCTCATAGACGGGGATCGAGAGGATTTCATATTGGAAGAAGATGATCCTACTAGTTTCAGGCAGGCCATTATCATCAGGGACTCTGATAAATGGCTGGATGCTATGCAATCCGAAATGGAGTCCATGTACACCAATAAAGTGTGGACCTTAGAAGTTGCTCCACCAGGGGTAAAACCCGTTAGATGCAAATGGATCTACAAAAGGAAGATTGGCGTAGATGGGCAGGTGGAAACCTATAAGGCTAGACTTGTTACAAAAGGTTTTCGTCAAAGACCAGAATTGGACTGTGACGATACTTTTTCTCCAGTGGCTATGCTTAAATCCATTCGGATCCTACTTGCCATTGCTGCCTTCCATGACTATAAGATCTGGCAGATGGACGTAAAAACGGCTTTTCTAAACGGTAGTTTGGAAGAGTGCATTTATATAGATCAGCCAGAAGATTTTGTAGACAGTGGGAGCAGCGGGAAGGTGTGCAAATTGCTCAAATCCATTTATGGATTAAAGTAGGTATCGCGGAGCTGGAACATCTGTTTTGATGAAACGGTCAAGGAATTTGACTTCATCAAGAACGAGAATGAGTCATGTATTTATAAGAACATTGTAGGACGAACTGTCGTATTCCTAGTTTTGTACGTGGACGACATTCTTTTGATAGGAAAAGATATTCCTATGATACAATCAGTCAAGCAGTTCTTGTCACAAAGGTTCTCCATGAAGGACCTGGATGATGCCTCGTACATTCTGGGGATCATGATCTACAGAGATAGATCCAAGAGATTACTGGGACTTTCACAGTCCAGGTACATAGAGACCGTACTAAAGAGATTTAGTATGAAAGATTCCAAGCGCGGTAACATACCCGCATCGCACGGAATCACCCTCTCTAAGGAGATGTCTCCCAAGACTGATGAGGAAAGGGTTCGTATGAGCGCTATACCCTACGTTTCGGCGGTAAGATCTATAATGTATGCGATACTATGTACTGTTGGAGTCAAAAATTACGCCCCGATTGACCAGGTCAAAATCGAAGTCAATCCTAAGCCAAGTAGGCTCAAGCCTGAACCCAAATCCGAGCAAGTGGACCCAAGCGCAGGTCGAGCCCAAGTATGAAGAGGTCGGCCCCCCATGCCAAAGGAATATTGTTAAAACATAAATAGGCTTAATGTAATTTTTTATGAATAATGTAGTACAATGGGCAACAAACCCAAATTATGTAAATGCCCATGGTTTATGTCCAAAAAGAAAAAAAGGGGGGTACATAGCATGGGAAAGGAACATGTGCCATTTTGAAAAGCCCAAGGGACCATATGTAAAATGTAAAGCCTATTTAAGGAATTATGATGAATGATAACTTACAAGATTCCTTTCATATCAACTTAGGGTTTCGTGCCTCCTTCTTCAAGGTTCACATCCTCCTTCTTTTCTTCTTTTTCTTTTTGAATTAAATCAAAAGTTTAACTCTTTTTTTCTAAAATAAGAAAGAAAGAAATAGTTTTTCGCCATAATATTTTTGAAAGGAGTTCAAATCATCTGTCAAGTCTCTAAAAAGGGAAGATTTTAAATCTCATCACCCTTCCCCCAAGATCCAAAAAAAAGAGAAAAGGGAGAAGAAAACCCATCCTTTAAAAAACAAAAAGACCTCACTTTGAGAGGATTCAAGGCTCAAAAAAAGAGAAAGGGGTCCCCGTTCATCATCCAAGACAGAGAGATCTAGGAGCTTCAAGAGATCTCCTTTGGATTTTCCAAAAATAAACTTTTTTTTGGAGTTTAATAAAATTATTTTGGGAGTTTAACTCCAAATAAAATTATTTTGGGAAGTTCAACTCTATACTTTTAAAACCTTTTAAAGTTTAACACCATAATAAAAAAGAAGAAGAATCTTTTGGAGTTTAACTCCAAGCCAGTAGGCACCCTCTAATTTCTTCCACGTGAGTGCGGATCCCTTCCTCATGTGAGGGGAAAGGAAGCTCCCACAAAGTGGGAGCCTCTTTGTTTCCCCTCACGTGAGAGGGAAGCCCCCACCCCTTGTGGGAGTTTCTCTTAAAAAAAATCATCTACATCAAAGATTAAAAAAATGTGTTTTGTTTTTGAAGTTTAACTCCATGATTAAATTTTTTTTTGAGGGAGTTTAACTTCATGCAAAATCTTTTGGAGTTTAACTCCATACAAAAATCTTTTGGAGTTTAACTCTATAATAAAAAAATAAAATATTTGGAGTTTAACTCCATATTTTAAAAATCTTTTGGAGTTTAACTCCATATTTTAAAAATCTTTGGGAGTTCAACTCCATAAAAATATCTTTTAGAGTTTAACTCCATACAAAAAACTTTTAGGGAGTTTTAACTCCACTTAAAATCTTTTGGAGATTAACTTCATAAAAAAAATATATCTTTTGGAGTTTAACTCCATACAAATGTTTTTGGGAGTTCAACTCCATAAAAATATCTTTTGGAATTTAACTCTAGGAGTTTAACTCCATATTTTAAAAATTTTTGGGAGTTCAACTCCATACAAATATATTTTGGAGTTTAACTCCATAATAAAAACTTTTGGAGAGTTTTAACTCCACATAAATTCTTTTGGAGTTTAACTTCATAAAAAAACATATCTTTTGGAGTTTAACTCCATACAAATACTTTTAGAAGTTCAACTCCATACAAATATCTTTTGAAGTTTAACTCCATACAAATATTTTGGAATTGAACTCCTTCACAAAAAAATATAAAAATAAAAAATTTGGAGCCCTCTCACATGAGTGAGAGGCTCCCATGGGAGCCCTTGCTCCCTCTCACGTGAGGTGGAGGCTCCATTCCCCTTTCACGTGAGTGGAGGGGGCTCTCCCGTCCTTTTTTTATTATTTTAATTTTTCTTTACTTTTTATTTATTCTCTCTCTCTCTTTTTATATACTTTTTTTTTCTTTTTTGGAGTTTAACTCCATACAGTAACTTTTAGGAGTTTAACTCCAAATAAATTTGTTTCTGTAGTTAACTTCAAATAAAATCTTTTGGAGTTTAACTCCATAAAAAATGTTTCTTTGAATAAAAGGGGATTTAACTCCATACAGAAACTTTTGGGAGTTTACCTCTTGTTTCCACCAATCAGAGCAAAGTTTTGTTCAAATTTCAAATTTTGAAATAAAGTAGTGCTTTATAGCAGCGCCAGCGCTAAGAGAGTTAAAGACTCTGAGATGGCGCTCACATGCAAACAACATGAGCGCTAGCGCTAATAGTGCTGCACTCTAAGCAGCGTACCACGTCCAAAGCGCGTAAGCGCTAGCGCTAAGTGCGCTGCACTCTAAGCAGTGCACCACATGCAAAGCACGAGAGCGCTAGCGCTGAAACTAAATGTTCCCAAACATTGGATCAAAAATCCAACGAACATGATTAAAAATCATCAATTAACCAGAGTAAAATTCTATTAAGGAAATATTCCTCGCAATCTTTCCAAACAAAAAGATTTTACTCTGTAAATCAGAGCACCGTCGGATCAATGATCCAATGGTGATTAAAAATCACTAAAATACAGAATAAATTCTGTGTGGGGAAATATTTCCCAATCTTGTTAAAAACAAGAAAATTTCCTTCTGTAAATCAGAAGCCCTAGGATCAAAGATCCAACGGTGGGGAAATCCCCAAATCAATTAGAAAAAAGATCTCTTCAACTGATTCAACGAATCAGTTTGCCCTATATAAAGGCCCCAAGACTTCAAATCTGAAATAGAGGAACCCCCCCCATAAACTTCGAGAAATTTCAAAGACAAAGAGCAAGCTCTCAGAAAAAGAAGATTTTCTTCAAGGTAAAAAGAGAACAGAGAGATGAAATCATCTCATATAAAAAGAAGAATTTACTTCTTTCTCTAAGATCATAGATCTATAAGACCAAGATCTTTCACAACAGAGATCAAAGTATCTCATCATAAAAAAATAAGGGGAAGAACTTAACCTTCTTCAGATCATAGATCTATAAGACAAATTGTCTTTCAGAGATTATAATATCTCATTATAAAAATGGGGAGAATAATTCAATTGGCTTAGAATCACAGATCCAAAAAGGCAAAGCCTTTTCACCAAAAACATAAGAGATTGAAACATCTCCTATAAAAAAAATATAATAATAAGAACTTTTTTCTTAGATCCATGAGACAAAGTCTCTTATAAGAAAGAGAATTTAATTCTCAGGACGCAAAACTGCCTAAAAAGAGCCATAGCGCTCCAATCAAAAGAAGCGCTTCAACGCTCCAAAACTAACGCATAACATTGCAGAGCCATAGCGCTCCAATCAAAAGAAGCGCTTCAGCGTTCCAAAACTAACGCATAGCGTTACAGAGCTTTAGCGCCCCAAACTTCACCAGAAGCGCAATGCGCTCATTGACTAGCGCTCAGCACCAAGCGCGCCACGTGCTCCTCACGTGTGCACTACTTCACCAGAAGCGCAATGCGCTCATTGACTGGCGCTCAGCGCCAAGCACGCCATGTGCTTCTCACGTGTGCGCTATTTCACCAGAAGCGTAATGCGCTCATTGACTGGCGCTAAGCGCCAAGCGCGCCACGTTCTCCTCACGTGTGCGCTAGTTCACCAGAAGCGCAATGCGCTCATTGTCTGGCGCACAGTGCCAAGCGCGCCACGTGCTTCTCATGTGTGCGCTAAATGAACACAAGCTGTTCTATAAAAAAACCAGAGCTATAATGAGTGCTCAGCACTCAATAAAAGACAAAAACAATTGTCAGAACCAATGTTCAACATTTTAACTGAGTGGGCCGAGCCCAAAGTGGCCACAGAACCCTCATTCAGATTAATTGAGCCCATATGCTCATAAATCTTTGATCTTAGTCCCAAATTGGACTACAGATCTCCCAACCAATATTGGTTCAAGGGTACATCTCTTCACTCCTTTGATATGTGTTGTTGTAATCCTTCAACGTCTTCAGAGAGGTGACGGGTCCCGACAACCAGACATTCTACGGACTGTAGGGTCCTTAAACTCATGGACTATGATGTCCTTAAACTTTACAGACTATGATGTCTCTAAACTACCACGGACTATGGGGTCCTTAAACTCATGGACTATGATGTCCTTAAACTTTACAGACTAAGATGTCTCTAAACTGGACCGCAAAGTCCCTAAACTACAACAGTAGAGCTCAAATGCTCTTTTGTTGGATCTAAATGATTCTGTTATGTAGATATTAGTCTAAAATTAGACTAACGTATCCTTAACAAATTGTTAAGTTGATCTTAATTTAAAATTAGACTAACGTATCCTTAACAAACATTTAAGTTGATTTTAGTCTCAAATGAGACTAACGTATCCTTAAACCCAACCCAAATGCCAAATCTAAGAAAATACGGATTTGGACTAATCCACGCCTTACGGGCAACAATATAAATTAGTCTCCGTATACAATCCACGGGCAACCAAAAATAAAACAAACACACACGACATGAAGTGACCATCTGGAGAAGGAGAAAGTTGTTACCGCGATGCGGTAGCGTAATTAACTGCAGGGGCTTGCGCCTGCAGGGAAGAGCGTCCCCACAATCAAAAACCACTCAAACGAGGGGGAATCTGACGAAATTTGCTATATCGGCCGCATCCATCTAAACCTCCGATACACGGTGCTATAAATCAACTTGGCATCTTCGGAGAGGTGGATGGATAAAACCAAAATAGCATCTTCCCCCAAAATTCAGGCCAGACGTCCCAACGTCCCAGTCGCGTCTTTCAGCGGAGAACAGATTCTGGCACGCCCGGTGGGACCTTTTCCTCTTTCTACTCCACACTTCGTGTGTCGTGTTCATGAACGAATAGCGGTTTGATATGGTTTCCCTTGGGTTCGAGATACTAAGATTTAGTTTTGCTCCTGTGCAGAAAAAAGAACATCAATGGCTTTCAACTGCACAAATTGCAACAACTGCAACAACTCTCACTCCGTCCTTGCCGGAGGAGTGACCTAGGGGCCCCAAGCAGCCTCCCTTTTCACAATGCCAGTGGAACAAGTGACCCAAGCCACCACTGGGCTATTCTTCGGGACCATGATCCCACCAACGAGCTTCAGCGTTCAGATGCCGACACAGGAAGCTGCAAAGAAGTCGCTCTTTGATCGGCTTGCAACCACCACGGCCCCTCTCAGCGGGTCGTCCAACTCCAATGCCTCAGTCTTCGACAAGCTGGCTCAAAGCTCAAGTGGGCTCGCAAAAAGGCTCGCAATACCAGAGAAGGACACTCCAACTCCTACTACAGTTGAGGTCATCCAAGCTGCTCTCCCTACTCGAAGGTCGACTCTCGACATGTTGACCATTCCCTCTCAGCGGATGTATGTCTTCGACAGGCTAGCGCCAATAACAGCCTCTCCTCAAAACAGGGGGCATGGAAAAGCTGATCCAACAATGGAGGTAATCACGGCTGCTCGCCATGCTCGTCGTCGTCACTGGCGCCAAGTAAGGAAGGATGGGGGTAACTCTCCTTCTGGACTGACTCCGCCAGCTCCAACGGTAGAAGTTGATGTTGTTGTTCCAACTGGAAATAGTTTTGAACTACTTAAAAAGTTATGCAGGAATTCGCCAACTTCCATGCTAAAAAAGTCTCCTCCGCCTGTTGAAAAGATCACAAGGGCGAAGCCGGAGCAGCCCCCTCAGCGGCTATCCTCCAAAATTTATAAAGTCTGGCGACAGGTCCAAGACTCGGTGATTGATCAAGACTATCCCAGCCGACAGAAAAAGATGAAAGTTCGGCGAGAAGGGGATCACCCTGTCAAGCCACAGAAGGTGTCATCTGTTTGGGTGCTCGCTGCAACGGCTCCCTCAACTTCGACCGCCCATAAAAGAAGGAGGCCGGAGAGAAGATCTCTGCGTCTTTGGAAAATCGCAAGGACACTGAATCTAAACGCCCTAAGTCTGGGGGCATGGCGGTGCATACCGTCTATATGGCATCCGAAAAAGAGGATAGCCGTATCTTCACAGGTCATCGACTGCTTACGCGATCAGTGACTAAGGCTAAGGAGCAACAACAACAAAAGCTCCAACAAATGCTGACAGCCATGGCTGCACTCACTGGACCAAAAGCAGGCCCGGAGACATCTTCGGAGCAGCATCATGAATAGGAAATGGATGCCGAATTCCTTCGGAGAATACTTGAGAAGAAGGACAAATAGGCTGCGGAACAAGCGGCCAACATAAAGCAAATGGCCCTTTTATTCCAAGATATGGTGGGCATGATGATCCAGCCAGGGTCCGGCCGATGATTCTCCAGTAATAATTGAAGATGATAGAGGAGTGACATCAAATCCTCTGCCGGCTCTATCAACAGCCAAGGAGGAGACCATCTCCAAAGCCATACTCAATGATTATATAGCTCAACAAATACGAGCTCATCAAGTGAATGAAGCAACCGGCCAAGTCGTCAGAACTAGGCGACCATATCCAGGATGGTATGATCAGATAAAGTACCGGCCAGGATACACAATTCCTATGTTCCATGTGTATAAGGGGACAGGCAATCCTCATCAACATGTCGCTCAGTTCAGGGCTCTCTGCGGCAACACTGGAGGGGATGATAAGCTACTGCTTCGTCAATTCGTCGGCAGCATAGCGGAGACGGCGTTCGAATGGTACTCAAAGCTTCCCAACGACTCCTTCAAAACTTTTACGGAGATGGAATTGTTGTTCACCCAACGTTTCATCAGCGCTAGCGAGCGCACCCCGATCACCGCGTTAATTAACGCTAGAGTGAAGCCAGGCGAAACATGGGTGCAATATGCAATATGGTGGCGGAATCTATGGTCGAAGTGCGAGCAGCGTATCGAAGAAGCACCTGCGGTAGGCATGTTCGTAGGGACCCTCGACCCTCAGGCGACTATTTCGCAATTCATGATGTTCTTCAAGTCAACTACTTTCCAGGCCTTGATTGACAAACTGGCCCAAATGGATCAGATAGGTCATAGACCCTCTTCTTCGAAGTTGGAATCTCGAAATGAGAAAGGGAAAGGGAAAGCGACCTTCTTCGCCAATACTCAGCAGCAGCCCAGTGGTTCAAAGCCAACTGATCGCCAAGATGAAAGACGGCGATTCTTCAATGAGAAACTGAAGCGCCCTTATTCTTTTCTCCGGGATAAAACGAGGAGACTGTTCGAGCTGGCGGTGCACAACAGACTCATCACCTTGCTGGATCCAAAACGCCCATTGCAACCCGGTGAGGCCAATAATCCCAATTATTGCCCCTATCATCAAGTGGTAGGCCATCCAATCGAAGATTTCTTCGTCTTCAAAGGCTGGATTGAGGACCAATACCAACAGGGCAAATTCGCACTGTCTGAGAATTAGAAAGTAAGCCCGCCTCAGCCGCACGCTCTTAAAAGGGGGGACACACCGGGGGCATCATGCTCTTTTATAAAAGAAGCTCCATGGGAGGTCGCTCTTTCAGCCAAGACAAAACGAATGCTGAAAGATCTCCAAACATGCCCGGCGATCAGATGGAAGAGTCTATTAGAACCCGAGATCATCGAGAGAATGCTGAAGCCGCGCGTGACTCCAAGAATTAGTAGCGATAATCAAAACGCTCAAGCCCAACCATGAAAATCTTCGAAGAAGAAGAAGACCTACAAGCCCGTGAAGTATGGTGACAAGCGTACGGACCTGCAAAATCATATTGACGTGTTGGAAGAATATAACCAGAAGGCGCGAACCCCAGTCACGCTTCAAGAGTTTCTCAACCACATCTTTGAAGATGGAGATGGCGACAAAGATGAAGGAGAAGATTCATCAGATGAACCTGAGGATTATGTGGCAAGCTGCCATGTAATCTCTCACTCATTAATAAACAATGAAAAAGTTCCGGATGAAGAGAAACTGGGGGCAGATCCCGAGCCTGAACTCCTAGGACCGTTAGACGAGATGATTGACACATTCCTGAACGAAGCTCTTCTGAAAAGCAAAGCTGATCGAGAGCGTGAACTGGCCATATTCGAAAAAGCCAAATGCCGGTGACTGGACAAAAAGGTAAAAACACTCCCACCAGATCAAACCACATCCGCCGCCAGCAAAAGCAGGTTCAAGACAAGGAAACGATTCGCCAAAGCCATGTCGATGGGGATGAAGCTGCCACCTTTCGAAGGAAACACTCCGGTGTGGTACATCCCGACGAAACATACGCACATCCAAACTACTGCTTATACCATCGGAAGACCACACACCCTACTGAAGAGTGCAACGCCTTTAAAAATTGGTGTCAAGGATACGTTGCTCATCGGCAGCAATTCAAGCGGATAAAGTGCAAAATGCGTCGAGAGCAGAAGGGCATGACAGATGGGCGCAAAAGAATTGCCGGCAACTGTCACATGGTTGACTCCGGGGGATCGCAAGTTCTCACCTTCGGGAGCGATTCGGATGAAGAAATAACCCTCGGTCCTCTCTTCAAGGAATCCATCTCTGAAGAAGAAGAGATGAAGACCTGTGAGAACATTCAGCTGCGCAATCGCACATTACCTGGAAAGTATCTCGGACCCACAAACAAAGGGTCGAATAAAAAAGATAAAGGGAAGGAAAAAGTCTGTGAAGATATCGCCCTCGATGATCAAGTCATCAAAGAGCTGACAGCCAAGGACCCGCCAAAGAAAAACAAGGTAGATTACAATGTTCTGACACACCTGAGGAAAATACCCTCGCAGCTAAGCATTCTCGATGCCCTTCTGCTATCTAAAGAGGCGAGAGATTCTCTGATCAAGGCACTACAAGAACCTGACCAGTTTCAAGCTTTCCTTTCCGAAGAAAAGATGAAGGACGAGCTGGAAGAAGTTCACACAGCCGACATCACCTTCAGCGACGAAAACCTCCTCCTCGGGACGTGCGAGCACAACCGTCCCTTATATGTCACCGGATACTGTCATGACATTAAGATAGGTAAAATTATGGTCGACAATGGGTCCTCCGTCAACCTTCTCAATGTAAGGGTACTAAAAGAAATATGCATGAGCGTTCAACATCTCGCTCGAGATAAAATTACTATCTCCGGATTCGACTCCCAGTCATCACGGACGCTCGGGTCTGTAATTCTGACGTTATGCTTTGGGCTACTCGTCACGGACATCAAGTTTCATGTCATTGACGCCAAGACTTGCTACAACGCTTTGCTTGGCCGGCCTTGGTTACACGAGTACAATATCATCCCTTCTATACAACATCAGTGTATGAAGTATTTCAAGGATGGTCTCGAGTATACCGTGACAGGGGAGCTGAACCCATTCTCCGTGAATGAAGTCCGCAAATACGAGGACGCAAAATACTTCTTGCTAGACTTTGAAGACACAGAAAGGTGCCATAAGCCGGAGAATAAGCAAAAAGCTATCACCACCATTCCGGTTTTCGGAAGCGATACCGAGGAGGAGGAAGAGGTAGTCTATTCAAGACCACCCCAATGCAACAAGCCGGGACCGTCCACCCCTATTCCGGTCTTCGGCAGCGACTCTGAAGATGAGGTCAATGCAGTATTTTCTGTTTGGCCATCAATACAAACCTTCATTAGATATGATCAGAGTTTACAGATCGCCATGGTTCCGCGAGAGCATTACAAAGAGCTCGACGCACTTCATACCTACAGTGTGCAAGAACTGCAGACGTTCTACGTCCCTCCCAAGCGAAAAGATGAAAAGGCGATCCTCTTTTATCGATCCATGGAAACCAAAGTGGAGAAAGAGATCTGGCATGGTGCCGATTGTACGCTTGACAGGTTCCAGCCCATCCGTTTGCCCAGATACTACACAGAATGATTTAAAAGGCTATTAAGACGCCAAGGTGTACCCTTTAAACAGACCGCGCGACAAGCTCAGTTCTACAACAGGATCTGGAACGTCCCTGGAACTCTGTGAAAGTTGCCCAATGGGAGAATGGAAACGATCGGGCTTGGATATGTTCAATCCAAGAAACGGGAGCGATTCTATGGCTGCTATGTTATACATGACTTTGATGAAGAGGGAGATGCTCTGATAGAATACGCTAACCCTGAACCAAAACAAGGTCTCGCCATGAAAGTGCCAAGTCCGTCGTTCGAAAAACAGATGGATAAGCTAATAAGGGAAGCGGGTCAAAAGGCCCGGGATGACCATAGCCGCGAAATGGTCATTTACGAGAAAACCAGGACGCAGCGCCTCCTTCAGCAGGCTATGGAGAATGACGATACCCTTCGTCGCCAGCCCGTCATAAAAAAGACACAACGCAGAGGCAAAAACAAACTAAAGAATGGAAAAAATGTTCGACGGCAGCAAAGCAGGTCCAAGAAGCCTCGTGATCGAAAATTGAGCAGCCAGGATCCGTCTCTTATAAAGAAAATGAGTCGAGCATACTCTTTTTCCCAAGATAAGACAAGGAAGATATTCGATCTTGTCATGAAACACCAAATGATTACGTTCCCGGAGTCCAAACACCCCGAACAAGCAGGTGAGGTCTCTCATCCGGATTATTGCTCCTATCACCGAGCGATAGGACATTCTCTCGAAGACTACTTCACATTCAAAGACTGGGTAGAAGACCAGTATCAGCAAAGCAGGTTCGCTTTATCCAGCAGTTGGAGGGTAACCCCACTACAGAAGCATGAACCGAAAGCCACACATGTAGCGAGAGTAGAGCCGGATCAACATCGGTCTTGGAAGCGATCTCGTACCTATCACATGATAAGGATGTTGGAAGAAGGAGTGCACGAGGGTATGGATAACCTCTCCTGGTGCTTTGAAAACGAGGACGATGAAGTGATCTCAGAGTTTCCACCGGCACCAAAAGAGCTAAAAGATAGGATACATACTACTGCAGATAAGCTCAGAAAGATCGACTTGGGGACGGCAAACGACCCGCGGCCGACGTTCGTCAGTGAGTTGTTGTCTAAAGAAAAGGTGGCTACGCTCAAGGATGTGCTCATGCAGTATAAATATTGCTTGGCATGGAATTATTCCGAGATGCCGGGATTAGATCCAGAAATAGCCGTCCACAAATTTGCAATATCTCCGGATATCAAGCCAGTCAAACAAGCGCCGAGAAGAATGCGGCTCGAACTTGAAATGAGTATCAACGCCGAGGTCAAAAAGCTAATTGACTCCGGCTTCATCCAAGAGGTTCAGTACCCTGACTGGATTGCCAACATCGTCCCAGTAATGAAGAAAATCGGGACAGTGCGCATCTGCGTAGACTTTCGGGACCTCAACAAAGCATGTCCGAAGGATGATTTTCCTGTACCGGTTACCGAGATGATGATAGAAAACACTTATACTCACAAAGTCTTCTTCTTCATGGATGGCTCATCAGGATACAATCAAATAAAGATGCATCCCAAAGACCAGAAGCATACCGCTTTCCGGACTCTGCTGGGTATATTTTGCTACAAAGTAATGCTTTTCGGCCTGAAGAACGCTGGCGCCACCTATCAGAGGGCAATGACGAAGATTTTCGACGACCTCATATAAAGTCCTCGAATGCTATATCGACGACCTTGTGGTGAAAAGCAAATCGCACGAAGAGCATTGGGAGCATCTGAAGATCATGTTTCAGTGCCTTCGGAAATACAACTTGAAGATGAACCCTCTGAAATACGCGTTCGGAGTTTCCTCGGAAAAATTCCTAGGATTCATCGTACGACACCGGGGCATCGAAATAGACCCGTCGAAGATCAAGACGATTATGGAAATGCCTCCGCCGAGAACTCTCAAGCAACTGCGGTCTCTCCAAGGAAAGCTCGCATATATTCGGCTGTTCATAGCCAATCTTTCCGGCAAATGCCGTCCCTACAGTCATTTGATGAAGAAGGGAACCCCGTTCGTTTGGGATCGCAAATGCCAAAGCGCACTGGACGAAATCAAGCAATACCTGCAGAATCCGCCAGTACTGACTGCTCCGGTCAAGGGAAGGCCTCTCATCCTGTACACAACAGACCTTGAAGGTTCTTTAGGTGCACTATGGACACAAGAAAACTACCAAGGGAAGGAAAGAGCCCTTTACTATTTGAGTCAAGTTCTCCTGGGGGCAGAAAACAATTACTCCCCCATTGAAAAACATTGCCTGGCGTTAATCTTTGCAATAACGAAGCTTCGGCATTATGCTTTGGCGCATGAGGTCCACCTTATATCAAAGGTGGATCCTCTCAAATATTTGATATCAAGAGCCATACTAACAGGACGACTCGCTAAATAGGCCCTCCTCTTGATGGAGTTCTCGATAACTTATCGTCCGCTCAAGGCAGTGAAAGGCCAGGCCATCGCCGACTTCCTCGCTGAGCATCTGATACCTGCCGATTCTCCCTTGAACTGCGAATTGCCAGACTAGCACGCATTTGACATGATCGACGGGGATAAAGGAGGGAGTGAAACCCGATGGGAACTCTACTTCACGGAGCATCTTCTATGAAGAAGCGAACGGACAATTCCCCCATAATCAAATCTGGGGTGGGCCTCATCTTCGTGACTCCACAAGGAGGGATAATGCGCTTTGCCTTTTCCTTAACAGAGCCGAGGACGAACAATGAAACTGAATATGAAGCTTTGATAGCAGGTCTTGAGATCGCTGTCGACATGGGAATCGAAAATCTCTTCATATACGGAGACTCCCAGCTGGTCGTTAGTCAAGTAAACGGCGACTATCAAACGTACAAACCGGAGTTGGTAAAGTACGGCGAGAGAGTACAATAATTGCTGACTCAAATCCCTGCCTATGCCCTGGAAAGCATACCGCGCGCAGAAAATAGCAAGGCGGATGCATTAGCCAAACTCGCTAAAGAACTGGCTGACGAAAACCTCGATGATGTGAGGATCGTTGTGCAAAGTCGTCGGGTTCTCACACTGGCAGAAATATCTCCGGAGTCGTTTGAAGAAAAGGAAGCAGCCAAGCAAGTGGCCCTACAGATAGAGGACCAGGGAAAGGTCAAGGATTGGAGAGAAGTTTTTATAGACTACTTCAAATCCCATCGAAAACCTGAAGATGCGTCCTCAAGACATCAACTCATGAAAAGAGCTCTATCTTTCGCCTTCGTCAATGACACTCTATATAAGAGATCATTTGATTCCCTATGGCTAAGATGCCTGGGACCTGAAGAATCAAGGAGAGTCGTCCAAGAAACTCATGACGGACTCTGCGGTTCTCATCAAGCCGGGCCAAAGATGAAGCTGAAGATTAAAAAATTGGGTTACTATTGGCCCACGATGATTCAGGACTGCCTTGAATACGCAAAGCAGTGCCACTCGTGCCAGATTCACGGGGAGTTCATCCACCAGCATCCAAACCCGCTACACCCAACAGTAGCTAGCTGGCCGTTCGAAATGTAGGGAACTGACATAACCGGGCCCATTGAACCAGCATCGTCCAGAGGACATCGATTCATTTTGGTGACAACGGATTACTTCTCTAAGTGGGCAGAAGTAGTGCCATTAAGAGAAGTGAAGACGGAGAATATCCTCCATTTCTTCAAGATATATGTCATCTATCAGTTCGGCACTCCACGACGAATTATCTCCGATAACGGGACGGCCTACAGAAGCCACAAAATCAGCCGCTTCGCACAACAACATAATATAGACTGGAGATACTCTTCGGTCTACAATCTTCGAGCTAATGGTCTGGCTGAGTCTTTCAACAAAACCTTGACGAAGATCGTGAAAAAGACGGTGTCCAAAAATAAGAAGGACTGGCACGAGAGACTGCATGAAGCTCTCTGGGCGTATCGGACCACGTTCAAAACAGACACAAACACAACGCCGTATGCATTGGTATTCGGCACTGAAGCAGTACTCCCTTTGGAGATAGAATTACCCTCATTATGAGTGGCAGTTCATTACGAGCTAACGGACGAAGAGAATGCTCATCTTCGGCTTGAGGAGCTTAATGCCCTCGAAAAAACTCGGCTCATGGCGCAACAAAACTTGGAAGCTTACAAAGCAAAGATGACACGCTCGTACGAGAGATTGACTAGGCCGAGAACATTCCGCCAAGGCGAACTCGTGCTAATGGTCGAAAGACCTATGATCCCAAATCGTGCCAAATGATAGAAGTTCGAGCCAAACTATGAAGGCCCGTACATCATAGACAAAGTCTACCAGGGTGGGGCTTACTTGCTCATGGATATGCATGGCGAAAGACCCTTCAGACCGATAAACGGTCGGTTCCTAAAGAAATACTATGCCTGACGAGTTACGGCCTGGGTTAATGATAGATGATGACGCCTATGTCCACTCTCTATCTTCCCAAGCCCAAACTTTATAAGTGGTAGCCAACGAAACCGTTGCAGCAACGGACCGAAACGTCCCTAAACTGACGGACCGAAACGTCCCTAAACTAACGACGGACCGAAACGTCCCTAAACTAACGACGGACCGAAATGTCCCTAAAATAACAACGGACCGAAATGTCCCTAAACTAACAACGGACCACAATGTCCTAAAACTTGCAACTGACCGAGACGTCTATAAATTACTACGGACCGCAGCATCCCAAGGCTGACACAAAAAAAATGGTACGTCCATAAGCGAGATAGGCACGGATGAAAACCAGAAAGGGCTCCGTAAGTAAAAACAGTAGGGCTACTAGCGAGTTTGTGAAAACCCGAAAGGGCGCAATCTCATTAAAAGACACTTGCAAGGTCCTCTCGACCTTGTAAGGAGAAACTACCTGCATGAGATCCTTACGACTTACAAGGGAACAACACACTTAGGGATCCCCACGATTCCTAAGGAGAAGTTACACTTATGAGATCCTCATGACTCGTAAGGAGAATTCCCCTTTGAGACCCTCACGGCTCATAGGATTCAAAAGCCTTAAGCTACAGGGATCTGAACCTGTTCTTAAGCCATCACAACCCACAGACTGCCCTACAAGTGTTTCAATATTGACCCTTGTATGCAAGCCACGGGCATGAATAAACATTTCCCTAACAGAGTCCTACCAGCGACTAGGGACATGTTCACACGGTGAACAAACACTTATAGGTCCTCTCGACTTGCAAGGAGAAACACTCTTGTAAGATCCTTACGACTTATAAAAGAACACACACTTAGGAATCCTCATGATTTCTAAGGAGAAAACACACCTATGAGATCCTCTCGACTCGTAGGGAGAAAAATCTTTATGAGACCCTTACGGCTCATTAAGTCAAAAGCCTTAGTCGACGGGATCCTAACCCTGTTTGCTAAGCCACCTTTGTTCGAATTAACAAAGGCAAATGATGATTCGCTCCTGGAAATATCCCAGTTGTAGCGATGCTGATGCCTGAATCGGAATCAAATTCCAAGTCCTTTCAAGGTAAATGATGATTCGCTCCTGGCAATATTCTAGTCGTAGCGATGCTGATGCTGAGATTGGCACCAGATTCCAAGTTCCACACTCGCGATAAAAAATCAGAAAGCCAAAAATACATATGAAATAGCCGAAATGATGGGGCAACTTGCAACAAAATCAGCAAGTTAAAAAAATATATGCATACAAAATAGCCGAAATGGTTGAGCAACTCGCAATAAAAAGCAGCGAGTAAAACAAAAAATAGCCGAAATGATTGGGCACCGCGAAAAATAGCCGAAATGATTGGGCAATCGCGACTTTTGCGATATAAAAGCTGAAATGATAGAGCATCGCGGAAAGAAAAAAAATGAAAAAAATGAAATGAAACTTTTTTGCCCTACAGATGAGATCACATCGGTCCCTGTATACAATCCAGGGGCACAAACAAAGAGTGAATCATATCATCCCACCAAGCTCTTTCAAACGAAGAGTGAAATCTCAACGGCGACATCTACAGCTTAGAGATCATCAACGGCGTTTCTCCTCATTCCAGCAGGATACGGACGCGACATCCACCAAACGGAGCCATGGCAAAGTCCCTGGTTCCAGATTTCTGTAAGTCCGTGTTGCCCATCCCGGTGCTTACGGGAGGCGGAAAACATAATAAAAAACGGATTTTTAATGACTTAGGCAACATGGACTTTGCTTGTGAGGATCTTTGCTAAACGAAAACTAGCTAAAGCAAACTAACAACTAACTAAGTTGTAGAAAGGTTATACCTTGAGCTCGAACTCCTTCTCTCCTTGCTCGTCGGAATGGTAGAAAGGCCTCACCTTGCTTGTCTTCTTCCGTCAAAGAAAGATCCACTTGAAAGCCACCACCTTTAGCTTCAACTCCAAGCTAGGAGTAACTAGAGTGCAAGAAATGCTAAGACTTGAACCCTAGAAGAGAGTAGAGAGGATCAAGTGAAGGTTTTTCTCAAGCTTTTTGTTTCTCAACACATGAGAGGGAGAGAGCTTGAGGGAGAGGATGAACAAGAGAGAGAAATGATATGAGAGAATGAGAAAATAATAGAGCTCTTCTCACTAATATGTGTGAATTAATTTAATTGAATAATTAGCTAGATAATTATCATGGTAAATCATGACATGACCATTATCATTTCAAATTGCAAAGATCAAAAAGCATCTTCCAAAAGAAATTATGATGGTCAAAGTGTCAACCTTGGTCAACAAGTCAAAGAAGTCAAAAGGTCAATAACCACAACCATGGATAATTATCAAACTAATTACTAATTAACAATAACACACACATAAATATTAGGGTTAATAAAATGACAATAGCCATTAACCCTAATCAAGGTCCTCTCCCTCAATCTCAAGCAACTGTGCATACGCACCCGCATTCGTGATCCGAGGAACACGAACACAATGAGAAAAACCAATCTCTAATCATATACTAGGATCCGGCTTAAACCAAAGCCCGCTAGTATAAACTGTCCGGACAGCAAACGTGCACAAGTGCGCGGATGCGAACGAACCCTGTCGCAAAACCATGCGACCTCTACTCATTTTGCCTAAAGGCGAATAGCTCTCTGTGTGGGACTCTAAAGACTCGACACTACGCTGGCAGTGGGTTTAACCACAGACCGCAAGCGGCACTAGCTGTACGTAACGGTCCCCAGGTAGATGTCGATAAGAAGACTGACGAGGTGAACCCCATCTGCACTCCTACTGAGCCTGTATGTGACAATCTCCGTACAGTCCGGTCTGTTCGTCTGATACATCGCATGGCGGGCCTAGGGGGGCGGTGAACGTCAGTCCCCTAATAGCGGTACAAGTCGTGTCGGAGTGTAGCCCAGAACACCCTGAGATAACACTGGAAACCTACCAGTATATCTCGCTTGCCCTGGCCAGGGACTACTCGTGTAATGGCTCTCCTGGACACAGCGCGATGTCAACCCCCAATACCGGGAGAGACGAATCCTGTCTAACCGTCACTGCCTCCAAGTGCTTCGGGACTGCACCCAAAAACTACCTGTTTGCACAGCTCCTTTGAGCCGTGGTAGGGTAGTAATCAAAGTGCAGTGGGAACACACTCGAGGCGAAGCGACAGTGTCAAGTCAGCGGACTAAGCTGTACTCATGTCACCTGGGAACTGATAACTGACGATAGGTATATTACCAACCAACAGTTCCCGACGAGTCCTGTCCAGTGTACTCGTAACCTAACGAGCACCCGCATACTATCCCAAGTACGACGTACTAACGGCTGTGGGACAGACCGTCTCCCACACTGGGATGAGAAGCGCATACGCTAGTCTACTCCGGAGTATCGATGCCCTGTCTCGATAGTCCAACGACCAGGGACCTGTATAAGGATGTGCTTATAGATTACCCAGCTCCCACGAGTGCGAGCGCCATCACAACGCTGGTAATCAAGCAAAGATCCTAAGGGCTCTACTAATATGTATACCAGCAATATGCTAAAAGAAACACATGCACATATTAAAGCAGAGACAAACCAAGTAGCATACTACCATTTCGAGCAAGATTGTATATACAATTGTGAATATCCCAAGCTTCCATTAAGTAATATACAAACTAGTATGATACAGTAATGGCCTCTAGGGCATATACACTAACAATTTCAACGGCGACATCTACAGCCTAGAGATCATCAACAGCGTTTCTCCTCATTCCAACAGGATACGGACGCGATATCAACCAACGAAGCAATGGCAAAGTCCCTAGTTCCAAGTCTCAACGACCACATATACAGCCTAGAGATCATCAACAGTGTTCCTCCTCATTCCAGCAGGATTTAGACGCGACAATCAATCTCGGAGCCACGGCAGAGTCCCTAGTTCCAGATCTCGACGGTTCACAGATAACCTAGAGACTACCTCGACATTCGTCTCATTACAAGAAGCGCAAAGTCAGCAAAGCGGAGCTGCGGCAAAGTTCTCAGTTCCAGGACACAGCGGTGCACAGAAAACCGAGAGTCAACTACTGACCCCGTACGGCCAAGGTCAATCCTGACCCCGTATGGCTAAAGTCAACCCCTGACCCCGTACGACCAAAGTCAATCCTGACCCTGTATGGCTAAAGTCAACCCCTGACCCCGTATGGCTAAAGTCAACCCCTGACCCCGTACAGCCAAAGTCAATCATGATCCCGTACGGCTAAAGTCAATCCTGACCCCGCGGAACACGGCTAAAGTCAATCCTGACCCCGTGGAAAATGACCAAAGTTAACCCTCGACCTCCCCGTCAAAGCAACGCTTTGATTCGGGAGCAGGTCAATTCATCAATCACTTATGAGTCCTCTCGACTTGTAAGGAAGAAAATTCTCTTGTGAGATCCTTACGACTCTCAAGAGAAAACCACACTTAGGAACCCTCACGATTCCTAAGGAGAAAATACACATATGGGATCCTCTCGACTCATAGGGAGAAAAATCTTTATGAGACCCCCACGGCTCATAAAGTTGAAAAGTCTTAAGTGGCAGATCCTAACCCTGTCTCCTAAGCTATTATTGCCCTGCAGGGAGGTCAAGATAGACTATCTATGGGCTATATTCTCCGAAGTCGAACATCGGCAAGGAGAGAAACAATCACTTACGAGTCCTCTCGACTTGAAAGGGAGAAAATTTTCTTATGAGATCCTTACGACTCTCAAGAGAAAACACACTTAGGAATCCTCACGATTTCTAAGGAGAAAATACACCTACGAGATCCTCACGACTTGTAGGGAGAAAAATCTTTATGAGACCCTCATGGCTCATAAAATTGAAAAGTCTTAGGTGACATATCCTAACCCTTTTTCCTAAGCCATCACCACCCTGCAAAGAGTCCAATATGGACAGCTACATACTATCTACAGGCCATATGGCAACAACACAGCAAAGAGAAGAAAGCAACAGTAGAACAAAAAATGTGTATCTTTTATTCATAAATTCAATTGAATACAAGACAAATCATATAAAAGAATAAAAATGGATATATGTTATTCAAAGATTACAAGTGTTCAATCTATACAAAAACAGCTACTGAGAGGAAGGCGTCTTTAATAAATCAGCTAGCTGATCGCGCACTCCTCTCAACTCCTTCTCACGATCAGCCGCCGCGGCCAGCTTTGTTTCAATTTAGGCCCGTTGCTGCAGACAGGATGAAAGTTTCTGATCAATTTCCTGCTGAGCAGCCTCCTGACTCTGCGCAAGCTGCTCACTAAGATCAAGCTTCTTCCTCAACACCAGCCGATCAAAGATACATCGTTGAAGGTTTTCAAAGATGGAGTTCAGCTGGGCAGCATTTGTTGCAACCTCAGCGAGCAGTTGAACAGATTCAGCGGAAGTCGCCTCACGTTCCTTTCGCTTAAGGGTTGCATCTCATTCGAAAGGGCGAAGGAACGGAATGCTCTGCTCAACCCATACAGCTCGCTGGGAGTTCAAAGCCAACACCTCCGGAACAGGACGCCTAAACTCAAGCTCATGCAGGCAGTCCTCAATCTTCCTGCAGTGATTAACCCAAGACTCAACGACGCCTTCGCTATGGAAGTTCGCGAGTGACGCCAGCATGGGATTAACCTCGGCAGCAAAATCTGTAGCAAATGCAGGGACCTCCGCGTTAAGCTCCTCGATGTACTCACTTAACATGCGCAGGCTGGTCACAGCGCACTTGGAAGATGGACGTCTGGAAAAGGGCCCTGCCAGCATTAAGATGCGAGACTCGAAGGGAGCTGGAGTCGGCGCGATTGCTGCAAAACAAATCATAGTCAGATATTGGCTTAAGAGACAAAGAAGATACAAGAGCAATGATGGCTACTATACCGGTTACGGCAGGTGGCAAAGCTGGGAGTACTGGTGGCACGGCAATTCTCTTGTCCCTTCCTTCAATTTGTAGTGATGTAATCAATTTAAAGTTAACAACGGCAGGGTCACCCATTAAAGAAAAGAAAAGACGTCGGTTAGAGAAGATACTCACCGGCACCAGCAGGCAGACTAACTTCCGACTGGAAGGAGAAGTGCGGGTTCAACACTTGATACAGATGATTAAAGAGAACTCCTGCAAGGTTACGATGATACATAATCGGTACACGAAAGATGCTGTCCCTGATTTAAATTAATCGCAAACCCATACCTTCCATCATTTGAGAGGATATAAGAGGAGATGAAGGGGCAGCGACCGTCAAAACAGCAGCTCGTGGTGCTTCTTCAGGTGTCGCAACCTCAGCGCTCACCACACCTACATTTGAAAGGAACAAAATGTCATCGGAAGGGATTGCAAAACGAAAAGAATGCAGCGACCCAAGACCTACCAGACAGGTCATCAGCCAAAACGATGACGGAAGCATCGCCAAGCATCACGACTTCTTCGATCTCATTCGGGGGGATGGTTTCGCCGCCCGTGGCTTCATCCCCTGATTCCACAAGGGCCGTCGTGACACTCGCAATGCCAGGCGATGGCAGGGAACTACAGGTGGAAAGAGCGGCAATTGGAGCAGTCCCGGACTCCTGAGAAAGAGTAGCCGCTTCGGGCTCGGTAGCTGCCGTCATCTCGCCTGCGGCCTCCTCACCCGGACTTGGCTCTGCAGGGTATGATATATGAGAATCTGAAGATTAAACTCTAATAAAAGGACCCAGTGTTATGTTACCTTGGGTCGGCTTTTCAATTTCTTCCCGAGCTGTGCGTGCCACCTGTCTATGAGTGGTAGACAGGATGACCGGAGCACCCTCTGAAGAAGCAGGGATAGGGGAAGTAGCTCTCGAGCCTGCATCTACAGCCAAGGCGGCGTTACGTTCTCTTACTGCAAGCCTTTTGCGCTTCCTTTCTGCCTGGGCCGTGAGAGCTGATCTTCTTAAGACCTCCGACAAGGAGACGTCATCGTCCGAGCCAGGAGCTACCTCTGGAGCCGTTATGGCGTCCGTCATCGGTTTCTTAAGTGAAGCCTCTTTTGGCGATACTAGGGGAGCTGAAACTTCGGCAGCCGTCCTTGGGAGCGTCGCCGCGTCACTACTCGTGATTGGCGCTGCACTTGGGATAACCTGAGTCGAGATAGTCCCCGCAATAACGTGGAAAAGAAGAGTTAGTTTACCCATAAAAATAGGAATGGAGGCACAGTGAGCCGAAATGTACCAATGCCTAACGGAGCACGAAGCCTTTCCTCCTCTTCAAAAGTCTTGAGAGAAGCCGCGAGAGCTTCTTCAGTGGAGATGCCTGTTGAAGAAGAAGTGTCAGTCAAGGCATGATAATAAAAACGTAACAGCGGAAAGATATGACTGAAGTCTACCTGACTGTGCAAGGGTGACCAGTCCTGCTTTGTGGCTAGCTAATCGCTTGGAAGCTGCATTAGCAGTCTCTAGATCAGTATCATCCGGCGCCATGAATAAGCCTTCATTGGTCCCGTATTCACTTATGCCACGGGCGGCGAAATGCAACGTCTGCAGAGCGTATTGACTTCTTTCTCTTCTGCGAGCGAGTGCCGGTAGCCGCTAGCACAAGTTTATGCTTGGTGGGCACCTTTGGGCAACGAGTTCCAATTTCTGTACCCACACCCGACTCAGGAGACGCGGTAGCTACCTCTTTTTCAGGCACACTGGGTAGGGGCAGGTCACGTATAGCACGTGGAACCACAGCCGCAACATCTTCTCTCAAGGGAGGACGGACAATGGTCCATCGCTTCAGAGAAACATTTGGATTACCAGCCGAGGCTGCACCCTAGCGATCAAGCAAAAGTCACTTCTCCTCCTTGATAACAGCACCCGTCGCGTATTGATACCACGCCACGTATACGTTCAGGACTTTCGGAACACAACTTGGCTCACTGATGAAGAAATTGGACCCTGTGTTTACGCGCATGAAGTGGTGCAAAGCGCTCCGGATGCCCTCTTCAGTATTAACCGGTTCTGCCAAGAATGCCTCGAGCGGGACACCCTGATTATAACTTGATTGCTGGGCAAAGCGGTGGGGGTTATATCTCATGAACAAAGCCGAGTCATTTTGCCTGAACACCAAGTATCCCGGCCTGATCGATTACAAATGGAGAATCTCTTGAGATTTTAAGGTAGAAGCTCCGTCCTTAAAGGTGTCCCGCAGCGGCTGCACCGTCTTAGCGGATTCCTTACCGATGCTCATGACCTTATCAACAAAGGTCATGCCATCCCCGACTGTACGTGGGCGAAGAATCACACCCCGAGCATCTCGCTGACTTGGCTCCACAGTGGAAGCATCGACCAGCCGCATGATCCATGGAAAATTGCAAGTTTCATAGAAATGGAGCCGCTTGTGCATTCCAAAAGCACTAAGCACATGCAGCTCGAGCCATGAACTAAAATAATGCATCGGGAAGTTCACAGGCTGCACCCCCGGTTGAGTAGTGTCGGACGCCAAGCTAAGGCTGTGATACAAATGAGCCAGCCCGGCAATCCCAACAGCAACCTGTCTCCCTTCAACCATCCAATGAGCTGGATAGAAGACAGACGGCCTCATGTAACGAGGGTGCATGGGAAGCGCGAACCAACTTAACCACAAACCGAGGAACCCTAGAAAGAACGCTTCTTCATCGATGTCCTGAGCGGCAATTTTTGAAAAGGGGACAACTGCGACGTTGGGAAGGAAGAAACTCTTTTGATCAGCTTCTGCAATCGGCCGGCTATCGAAGCCAAAACAAAAAGGATCATCAAGTTTGGCAAACCTTTCACCTTCTTGCGATAAAGCTTTCGAGCGGAGAAAACGGGTGATGAAGTCCGCAAAGCTAACCCCATGGCTTCCAGATTCAAGAAATAGGCCCTCGTAAATGTTCAGCACCTTGATCAGGCTGGGGAATTGGTGTTGAACGGCATTCTCTGGGGTTAGACCCGTCATCACCAGTAGGGTAGCGAAAATATACTCGTCAGGAGGCATGATCTTCTCAAAATACTCTCCTCTGACAGGCAAGCTGGAGATATCCGCAAACTCTTCTAAAGAGATGGAAACTTCCCGATCTAGCATAAAGAAGGTGTGAGTTGGAACATTCCATTGTTCCAAAAAGGCCTTAACCCACCATGCTGGAGGTGTGGAATACTGGAACAGAGAAGCATAGATCGCGGGGTACAAACTGAGCCTCGGCAGCTCTGACTTCTTTGCCGATAGGATATATCGGGCCCACTGCAGATATCCAGCTAAGTGACGGGGAGTTAAGCCTATGTTGTTTGGCTGTCCCCAAAGGCATGACTCGCCCTGGCATATATGCCGCCCTAAAATGTCCAAAGCCATCGGAGGCTGTACAGGAATCGCAGCCATAGAAGGCTGAAGGAGACCCTTCGAAGTCCAATTAAGCACCTCCACGGCATAGTTCACCGGGGGTATGTCAGCATAGTGAATTGCCGAAAGGGGCTTTGAAGGTGTTCCGCAAGAGAAGCTGCGCCGACCCATGATGATTTGGTTGTACCATGTTCCTCATAGATAAAGATTCTTGTGCTCTGGGTCATGATCTTTTATCAGCGCGAAGACTTCCCTATCCACTGGCGCTGTAGGGAACCCGCTTTCTGAATGGACAAAGAGAAACGAAGTATCGAAAGACATAGTACCTACGCAGAAAAGAACAAAGTTAGCCGTCAATGCTACAAGTCAAGTTCGGTATTTGGTACTTTAAATCCGTACCACACTGCAATACAGCAAAAAGGGGCCAAAAGGGACCCACACAATCTAGATGATAACTCATCATTAATAAAACAGTCTCATCATTTGATGAGACTGTCATTAAACGAGGAAATCCTCAAAGGATTCTCATTTAATGAGGATCCCTCGGGCCAAGGAGTAAATCTCCCATTAAGAGCAGTGCTCTGCAACAGGCAGACAACTGTCATAATTAATCATGATAGAATAAAATTCCCCTCCAAAATTTCTAAAGAGCAATGCTCTGTAAGGAAGATGAAACAATTCATCAAGAAAACCTAAGAAGCAAAGCTTCTACAGAGTAAAACTCTAAGATCTTCAAGATCTGTGAATAAACCCTTAAGTTCTTCATGAACTATATTCCAATTCATGGGTTAAAATCACCCTTAAAAAAAGATTACATATTTGAAATGAGCATAGCTCTGTTAATGGGTAAAACCCTAAAGATATATTTAGATCTATGATCTAAGGAGAGCAAAGTTTTGTTAAAAAGTTCAATTTTTACCTAAATTGGTCAGAGTTTTGACTCTTAAGAAATTTTTTAAAGGGAAGAGCTATGCTGTGAAAGAGAAATAATTCTCAAAAGAAAAAAAGTGAGAAAATGAACAGAGATCGTCTCAAAGGGCCAAGGGTCCTATTTATAGGCATTGAGAGCCGTTTCAACTCCTAAGTTGATCCAATGGCAGAGATACTGCCACCGCTGCACTCACGTGTAAGCTACGTGAACGCAACGGTGGGGGCATTTGTTTCCCCCAATTAGAGCAAAGCTCTATTCAAATTTCAAATTTTGAAATAAAGCAGTGCTTCGTAGCAGCGCCAGCGCTGAGAAAATCAAAGACTCTGAGATGGCGCTCGAGTGCAAACCACATGAGCGCTAGCGCTAATAGCGCTGCACTCTAAGCAGCACACTATGTCCAAAGCGCGTAAGTGCTAGCGCTAAGTGCGCTGCACTCTAAGCAGCGCACCACATGCAAAGCACGAGAGTGCTAGCGCTGGAACTAAATGTTCCCAAACGTTGGATCAAAGATCCAATGAACAAGATTAAAAATCATTAATTAACCAGAGTAAAATTCTGTTAAGGAAACATTCCTCACAATCTTTCCAAACAAAAAGATTTTGCTCTGTGAATCAGAGCATCGTCGGATCAATGATCCGATAGTGATTAAAAATCACTAAAATACAGAATAAATTCTGTGTGGGGGAAAGATTTCCCAATCTTGTTAAAAACAAGAAGATTGCCTTCTGTAAATCAGAAACCCTAGGATCAAAGATCCAACGGTGGGAAAATCCCCAAATCAATTAGAGAAAAAATCCCTTCAACTGATTCAACAAATCAGTTTGCCCTATATAAAGGCCCCAAGACTTCAAGCCTAAAATAGAGGAACCCCCCACCCATAAACTTTGAGAAATTTCAAAGACAAAGAGCAAGCTCTCAGAAAAAGAAGATTTTCTTCAAGGTAAAAAGAGAACAGAGAGATGAAATCATCTCATATAAAAAGAAAAATTTACTTCTTTCTCTACGATCATAGATCTATAAGACCAAGGTCTTTCACAACAGAGATCAAAGTATCTCATCATAAAAAATAAGGGGAAGAACTTAACCTTCTTCAGATCATAAATCTATAAGACAAATTGTCTTTCAGAGATTATAATATCTCATTATAAAAAGGGGGGAGAATAATTCAATTCTCTTAGGATCACAGATCCAAAAAGGCAAAGCCTTTTCACCAAAAATATAAGAGATTGAAACATCTCCTATAAAAAAATATAATAATAAGAACTTTGTTCTTAGATCCATGAGACAAAGTCTCTTATAAGAAATGGAATTTAATTCTCAGGGTGCAAAGCAGCCTAAAAAGAGCCATAGCGCTCCAATCAAAAGAAGCGCTTCAGCGCTCTAAAACTAACGCATAGCGTTGCAGAGCCATAGCGCTCCAATCAAAAGAAGCGCTTCAGCGCTCCAAAACTAATGCATAGCGTTGCAGAGCCTTAGCGCTCTATACTTCACCAGAAGCGCAATGCGCTCATTGACTGACGCTCAGCGCCACGTGCTCCTCACGTGTGCGCTATTTCACCAGAAGCGCAATGCGCTCATTGACTGGCGCTCAGCGCCAAGCGCGCCACGTGCTCCTCACGTGTGCGCTATTTCACCAGAAGCGCAATGCGCTCATTGACTGGCGCTCTGCGCCAAGTGCGCCACGTGCTCCTCACGTGTGCGCTACTTCACCAAAAGCGCAATGCGCTCATTGTCTGGCGCACAGCGCCACGTGCTTCTCATGTGTGCGCTAAATGACCATAAACTGTTCTATAAAAAAACCCAGAGCTATAATGAGTGCTCAGCACTCAATAAAAGACAAAAACAATTGTCAGAACCAATGTTCAACATTTTAACTAAGTAGGCCGAGCCCAAAGTGGCCACAGAACCCTCATTCAGATTAATTAAGCCCATATGCTCATAAATCTTTGATCTTAGTCCCAAATTGGACTACAGATCTCCCAACCAATATTGATTCAAAGGTACATCTCTTCACTCCTCTGATATTTGTCGTTGTAATCCTTCAACGTCTTCAGAAAGGTGACGAGTCCCGACAACCAGACATTCTACGGACTGTGGGGTCCTTAAACTCATGGACTATGATGTTCTTAAACTTTACAGACTATGACGTCTCTAAACTACCACAGACTATGGGATCCTTAAACTCATGGACTATGATGTCCTTTAACTTTACAGATTAAGATGTCTCTAAACTGAACCGCAAAGTCCCTAAACTAAAATAATAGAGCCCAAATGCTCTTTTGTTGGATCTAAATGATCATGTTAAGTAGATCTTAGTCTAAAATTAGACTAACGTATCCTTAACAAACGTTTAAGTTGATCTTAGTCTTAAATGAGACTAACGTATCCTTAAACCCAACCCAAAACCCAAATCTAAGAAAATACGGATTTGGACTAATCCACGCCCTACGGGTGACAACATAAATTAGTCTTCGTATACAATCCACGGGCAACCAAAAATAAAAAAAATACACACGACATGAAGTGACCATCTGGAGAAGGAGAAAGTTGTTACCCCGATACGGTAGCGTAATTAACTGCAGGGGCTTGCACCTGCAGGGAAGAGCGTCCCCACAATCAAAAACCCCTCAAACGAGGGGGAATCTGACGAAATTTGCTACATTAGCTGCATCCGTCTAAACCTCTGATACACGATACCATAAATCAACTTGGCATCTTCGGAGAGGTGGACGGATAAAACCAAAATAGTATTTGCCCCCAAAATTCAGGACAGACATCCCAACGTCCCGGTCGCGTCTTTCGGCGGAGAACACCTCCAAATAAAATTGTTTCTGGAGTTTAACTCCAAATAAAATCTTTTGGAGTTTAACTCCATAAAAAATGTTTTAGAAACTTTGGGAGTTTAGCTCCAAATGAATTTGTTTCCGGAGTTTAACTCCAAATAAGATCTTTTGGAGTTTAACTCCATTAAAAAAATTTAATTAATTTAAAAAAAAGATATTTTGGTGCTCTGCTCCCTCTCACGTGAGGGAGAGGGAGTTCCCACTAAGTGGGAAGCTTTCCTCTCAGAGAGGGGGATGCTCCCACTAAGTGGGAGCTTTTCCCTCTCACGTGAGTGGAGGGGGGATTCCCTCCCCTTTTTTTCTTTCTTTCCTTTTTCTGTTCTCTTTCCTTTTTCATGTTTTTTTTGGAGTTCAAGTCCATGCAGAAATTTTGGGAGTTTAACTCCAAATGAAATCTTTTGGAGTTTAACTCCATAAAATATATTTTCTTTGAATAAAAGAGAGTTTAACTCTATACGGAATCTTTTGGAATTTAACTTCATAAACAAAAAATAATAATTTTTTTTCTTTATTTTGGATTAAAAAAATCATTTGTCACAAATAGAATAAATAAAATGAAATAAACATGCCCCTCTGCATTACTTTTAAACACCAACACTTCACATTGAGCTCGCATGACTATTTTGACCCGTCAATCGGATGTTTCTTCGCTCTAAGAGCGAGGAGTAATTAACGGTAACTTAGTCTGCGGCTGCAGGAGCTTAGGATCTCCACAATAAATAAACCCCAGCCTATCCTGAGCAGGGGGAATCTGTACACGCATGACCAGCGACGCGTATTTCCATCTCAATGGGGTGGTGAAAACACCCTACAGATTCCGGCACGCCCGGTGGGACCTTCTCTCTCCTCCTATATTTCAGGTCAAGAATTCATGCGAGCTAAATTAATATATATTGATTATTTGTACTAAAATTCTATTTCTTTGCGCAGATTAACAATTTTCGATCTCAATTTTCGGACTCAACAAAGATGTCTCTAAGGAAAAGCTCAACTCTCAACACGACTCCAATCTCCTATACGATGAAGATGGACGCCAGGACGGTCCTCCTGTCCAGTCTCAGGCGACAGTGGGAGGAGCCGCCGCTACAGTTCGGCTCTATTCTGTTCATGCCAGCTAACACCATCCTAGCTCCTCGTGCTCCCATAACAGAAAAGCCGGCCTCGAAAGGCAGGAGGCCAAATGTGGTGGTTTTGAAGGCGTCCCAACCTAAACGCAAGTCGGGATTCGAACGCCTCTCCTTGGCCCCGGCTGGGGGCAAAACCGTCAATGAAAAAAGTCGCCAAACGTCGAGGGCAAGCCCAGGCGATGCCTTCAACGAGTGCGCACCCGGATGTCTTTCCAAGGCTCTCTACCGGCCGACCCACGGCAGCTTCCTGAAGAGCAGAAGCCCGCCAGGCACTCAAAGCAGAAAAACTAAGGTAGAAGCGGCTCAGGTATAGAGCCAACAAAAGGGCAAGAACTCCGGCTAAGCTGGATTTTGTGAAGTTCTAAGAGCTGGATTATCCCGCAAAGACGACCGTCTCGGCAGTAAAAATCTGCAAATCTTTTGAACCCCTGAGATGGGTTAAGAGAAACTCCATGACTGCGAAGATCAAAAGGACATCAATTCGTACAGTGCCGCGAAGGGACATATCTAAACCCCAACATGACACCGTCTCTTCAAGCGTTTACCAGGAACTCCATGCAGCGCGAAAGCAGTGGGGCACGGCCCAAAAAGAAGCACCAGCGCCACTCGATAACCCTGTCAGGTCGACCGTCTTCATTCGATTGTCCTTTCCTGAATCGGAAGGGCCACGACGGCGGTCCACAAAACTAGCAGCTGGGAGTAGAAAGGTAGCCGGCCATGTTATCCACACGGTCTATATGGTGGGTACGCGTCCCAATGACAACCTTCGCAGTAAAAATAAGGATGGGGCCACTACATCCCAAGCCCAATCTGGCTTGAATGTGGCCGCCCCTTCCCAAGATCAGCCTCCTCCGCAGAATGATGAAAATCCTCTCGATGAGACCAATAAAAAGAAGGACCCCTCAGTCCACGTGGAATCAAACTCGGACAGTGAAGAAGGGCCGATCTTTCGCCCTCGGACTACGGAACAGGAGCTCCTCCAAGAGCTCCGAAAACAACTTCGAAGCAAAGATAAGGAGATGGCCAAGCTATACTCCAAAATTGACGACTTGACGAACGTCGTGATGCAGCTCACAGCTCAAGTTGTCGGACGCCCTTCAATCAATCACAAGTCTCTACTCATGAGCCGGGCGATAACGACCCGAAGCGACCGATGCATGTCCCTTCAGGTCCAAATATAGGCGAGCTACATGAAAGCCGACCGTATTCCGCTTCTGGGGAAGCTATAACCCCAGATGGCGCCGTTCCGCTGACGCAAGATCGGATAATGGATTTGGTCACCAACAAAGTTAAAACATTGGTGGCCGAAGCTGTGGCTCAGAAAGACGTTGGCGGTAATGGGAGGCTGTACCCCACACAATACGACCTGATCAAGTTCCCTAGCGGTTACGTTATCCCTAAATTCGGGAGATTTGACGGGACAGGAAATGTGAATCAGTACGTTTCCCACTTTAAAGCATCATATGGGAATACAGGAGGAAACGATGCGCTTCTTCTCCGTCAGTTCATCAACAGCCTGACAGGTGTCGCTTTCGACTGGTACGCGAGCATACCAGACGATTCCGTCACTACCTTCGCCCAAATAGAGTCTTTATTTCGACAAAGATTCATGAATGTCAGTGACAAAATCTCTATTGCTGACCTTGTGCGGACCAAGCCGGGGAAGAATGAAAGAAACACGGACTTCATTGGCCGATGGCGCAACCTCACCATCAAGTGTGAGTCGCCATTAGAACAGGACCAATCTGTCAGCCTCCTCATTGGGAACCTCAGCAATTGGATGTTCCCGTTCTTATGTATAGCGGGCCTCAAAACATTCCAAGAGCTGACTAAGAAGGTTCATATGCTGGAGCGTTCGAAGCAAGAGTCTACCCAGGACTCTCAAAATGACAAACCTTGGAAAAGCCGAAAGGATGACCATCGTAAAGGTAGGAACTCCAACAATACCAACGTCTTCAATGCGTCTGATAATGAAGACAAGAGAAAGGCGAGCGGACAAAAAACCGACCGATCGCAAAATCCAGTACTGGGAGGAGAAGGGCCGACTTTAGAAGGGCCGACTTTTGAAGAGAGGAAAAGAAAAGTATACTCCTTTAGAAGGGAAAAGGTCCGAAAGATATTCAGGGATGCCTTGAGGAATGGTTTACAATTGCCGAACCCAAAGAGGCCGCATGAAGCAAGCATGACTGACAACCCTCTGTGTTGCCCATATCACAGAATGCTGGGTCACGTCATCGAGGATTGTTACATATTCAAAGATTGGGTTATGAAACGGTACAAGGCGGGAGAGATCTCATTGTCCCCTGGCGTGTTGACAAACGACCAAACCGTAACCTCCAACTTCGTGCAGACAAAAGCTGAAGCCTTTTGGAGGCATGCCACTGAACCGTCTGCCCTAAGAAATGAAGACAATGTGTCTCAAGCTCCGTGTGATGTATATATATATCTAAGAAGACGAAGAAAATGCTAAAACTGCTCCAGAAAGAACTCGAAGTCGGGTGGGAAGGACAGAAGAAGCCCACTGTCCCGTCCACCAATCCGAGACGGGCAGACTCGAAGTCCAAGAAGCTCAGAAAGAAGAAAATGATAGACGCGGCTCGACACAAAGAAGGGTGTGTGAGGAGAACGGCCATTCAAAAATACATCGATTCTCTCGAAGACTATGTACAAAAGGAAAGAACCTTTATCCAACTGAAGGAGTTCTTCCCTATAGAGGCCGAAGAAATCTTGGAAGAATAAGAAGATGGTTCCGATGATGGGGCCCATACTGTGACTTGCTACGCCATCCATCTTGGCAGCGACTCTGAAGAGGAGCTCTGCTTTCCCGAAGAGGACGATGGGCTCGCCGCAAAAGCCAACCAAATCCAGCTCAGAAGCGGTAAGACTTTAGCGCCAAGACAAGGCAACACCCCAAAAGAAAAGGAAAATCGGGTGGCTAATGAAGAAGACAACAGGGATCTGACTCACGGAGATTCGAGCCCTTCCTTTACTATAACGTCTTGGCTCACCTCCGGTAGCTTCCATCCCTCTTAAGTATCTATGATGCTCTGGTTCTATCCAAAGAGCTTAGGGATGTCCTTATCTATGCTCTGCAAAACCCCGAGCGATACCAGGCGCGCTTCGCGGAGATCAATATAGAAGAGGCCCAGTACGCTCTGCACACAGTTGCGGTCGCATTTAAAGATGAAGACCTGCTATTAGGAATAGCCGAGCATAACCGATCGCTTTACATGACAGGATACAGCGACGGAGATCGGATTAATCGCATATTGATTGATCCGAGGACCTCAGTGAACATCATGAACTTGCAGACTCTAAAGAGTTTATCAATGGACGTCCGACACCTGTCAAGGGAGAGAATTTTCATTCAGGACTTCAATCAAAACTGCCAGCAAGTTCTTTGATCTATAGCTTTACCAATCAGGTTCGGGGACCTGCAAACCGAAGCTAAGATATATGTGATCGACGCCGACACGTCCTATAAGATTCTCCTGGGACGACCGTGGCTTCACGATTATGGCATCGTTCCGTCAACACTCCATCAATGCATGAAGTATACCAAAAATGGCGAAGAAGACGCATTGACATAGATATACAGCCGTTTGGTGTACATGAAGTCCGATATGAAGATTCTCGGTACTTTATGAAACCCTAGAATGTTGAGCCGCAGTCGACTAGAAACAAGAAGGCCCAGATTCTCAAAAGCAAACCTAAGCCGTGGTCAACTAAAAACAAGAAGGCCTAGAGTCTCAAAAACCAATCTAAGCCGGTCGTCACGTTTAAATGTAAAGATCCCAAAGTGCGCCCACATTTCGGTAGTGATATTGATGGGTCCGACACTGGGGGTCCTTCCTTCCATAAAAACTACCCCCATTTCGGTAGCAATACAGATGAATCTGATATTGAGGGCCAATCCGGAAGCAAAGCTCGCCCTCATCTCGGCAGTGATACCAAAGAGTCGGAGGAGGACCCGTCTTGCAACAATTGCACAGGCTGAACTCTAACACAAAAAGCAAAGCTAAGAAAGACCTTTAAAGTCACAGAGAGATCCATGGCCATCACCAAAGTTCCGGAACAGATGTTTAAAGAGCTCGACATGTTGTCGGTCTCCACCGTGGACCAGCCGACAACCTTCTATGTCCCCGGAAGGAACAACGGACAAAATGGCATCCTGTTTTATGGGTCGAGCCCTATCATACACCTGGACGATCTGTCCACCACGTGCCTTCAGAGAGACACAAAAGCCGTCTTAAATCCCAGATATTATGTGCCCGGGATGCGGGAATATTTTAAAAGGTGCGGATGTTGGTTATACCAGACAGACTTCGAAGCAAAGTTTTATGAAAATTTATGGCACCCGCCTCAGGTCCGATCGCTCATCGAGAGGCGAGTTCCAGATAAACGGAGCCTAGGTTATGTGCAACCCGATGCCAAATCATGCTACATGATCCACGTTAGCGAAGTCAGTGAAGGGTCGAATGATGACAGTGAGCTAGCCGAGCCAGAAGAAGCCCCTCGAGAGCTCGAAGATGGCGGACAGGCAACGTTCGACGAGCTAACCAAGATTGATTTAGGGACGCCTGATTATCCGAGGCCGACCTACATCAGCGCTCTTGTCAGAGGAAATGAAAGAACAGATAATCACCTTACTGCATGAGTTCGTCGACTACTTCGCGTGGACGTACAAAGAAATGCCCGGCCTCTCCCCTAAAGCGGCCGTGCATAAGCTGGCTATTTCTCCTGATGCCAAACCAGTCAAACAAGCTCCTCGAAGAATGAGAATGGAGATGGAGGAAAAGGTCATCGATAAAACCAAGAAACTAATCGATGCCGGCTTCATCAGAGAAGAGAAATATGCAGACTGGATCGCATGCATCGTCCTAGTAAAGAAGAAAAATGGGCAGATCCGAATTTGTGTCGATTTCAGGTACATTAATAAGGCGTGCCCTAAAAATGATTTCCCACTTCCGGTCATGGAAATGATGGTCGATGACACCTCAAATTACGAGCTGTTCACTTTCATGGATGGTTCGTCTGGATACAATCAGATAAAAATGTAGCACTCTAGTTCATTTATACCAGTTCTATTTTGGGTATTTCTTTATTTATGGCTATTTCTTGATTTATTATGTTTTGGGTGCGAATAGTATAATTGGCATCTGTATTTGCATCCGACCTGACCCACATGCTGGAAACCCGTCTTGATTCCTTTTATGATTTATCCCGGCTAGTTATGAGGATCCGTGCACTTTCATGTTGTATATTCTGCATACTTGCATTATATCGAGCATCTGCATTTTTTTAATAAAACAAGTAAAGTCAAATAAAATATTTTAAAAATATCTAGCTTGTCCTGTGCAGTACCCCTGACCCTATGGTAGCATCCGTATATCGTATTCTCGTCCCATTCAGTGAAACGGACCTGTTTGGATCGCTACGTACACGTTACGTATATCCGTTCTTGGGGGTATGCATTTTTGTTACCCGGATATCCTGTTTTGGTTTTGGTTGATACGTATATTTTCCGTATTTTCAAATCATAATTTTAGACCCGACCCGGGCGTGTTTTGGACTATTTTTGTATTAGCCAAAATCTCAAATTTTCCTAATATTATATTCTTTACTGTACAACTGTTAATAAACATTTATAACTAAATATATATATATATTCAAATATTTCTAAAAAATTCAAATCTCTCTCTCTCTCCTCTGCATATAAATATATTTTTTTTCTAACCCTATTATACCCACGTCCATCTCTCTCCCCCTCGCATTTTCTTTCATCTTCTTTTTTTTTCTTTCTGCGCAACTCGAACCCATACCTCCGACCTCAGCCCTCTGCCCATGCTCGCCTCTCACCAACGTCGACCCCTCTTCATCACTACCCCCTTCTCCTTTCTTCCTCCGCCTCTTCCTATCAACACGACCTAAGAACCCACGCCCCAGCCTTCAACCCTAACCCATTGCCGGAACCCCAACCACCTCGTCGGCCTCCCCTCATCTCCATTGCCCTGACAGTATTGCCTCGACCACATCATCTCCTCTCTTTCCCGAGCCTGCAACCCACATTCCCAAGAACCCAACACCCCTGCAACCCATACCCGAACCTCCACCCCGTCGCCTCACGCCGGAGCTTGCCTCCATCATCTCGTCACGATCTTCCCTTCTCGACCTCCGCCTTATCCTCCTCCATCCTCAAGCTCCAACCCCGACAAACATCACCTGCACACCCGACGAGAACCCGAGCACAAGAACCCCACACCCACTTCCCTTGCCGTAAAACCTCGCCGGAAAACCCTCGACTCGCCGTCGTCGCTCCCCTGCCACCTCCTCTGACCCCGAAACAACCCCAGAACACCAGCCTTTTTTTCTTCTTCTTCTTCTTCTTCTTCTTTTTCTCTTCTTATTTCTAAATTTCGCGTTTCCCGTCACCGCCGGAGCCGTGCCGCTGCCAACGATCCGAGTAATCCAGTAGGTGTTCCCAGCCAGCGTGGTTATGTTCTTGCTTTGCCTGGTCCTGTCCCGTGCGCGCGTGTGGATATTACGACGTTTACCCGACGTCGGACGTGCCGTACGCATCCGTCGTGAGATCCGATAAGGCAATTTTAACTTGCTACATGCTATGATATATATTTTTGCATCCGTATGAATAAAAATATCACATGTTGACTGCATTGTACATCCATGTTACTGTTTTACAGTTTTTTGATACCCGTACACATCCATATCATTAATTATATATCTAGCTGCATGCCATGTCACATTATTTCATGTTACTATTGTATTAACACCCTATGCTTGATAATGTGCATCTTACGTAGTCATGGAGTTGCAGATGAAATCCCTGATAGATATTTGTGCATCCGTATTTTACTGTGCATCCGTACTTTTATCGTGCATCCGTACTTGCTATAGTTTTATTATGAGCATCTGTTTGATACCTATGCACTACCTGTCATGACCTGATATACCACTACTTGACATGTTACCTGATCCTGTTTCTAATGCCGACAATCCTGACATGTTGTCCTGACGGACGTATCCTGTTGACTGCATAGACAAATCTGTACCTGCTTGATCCTGTGTTGGCATTAGCTCCAGATTTATCAATACCTGACTTGAACATATAACCTTGGGGGTAAGGGGAAATCAAGAATGTAACCAAACGTAACTCAAAGGGCTATTATATTGTTTGCCGTATTTCCGGGTGTTACTGAAAAATCATGTTACCGTGGTTCCATGGGGAATGAATGGGGCATATACTGAATAATCATGTTACCGTGGTCCCATGGGGAATGAACGGGGCATAGTCTGATGGGTTACGATAAGGATTACATTAATTGATTTCGAAGACTTTAGAATAGATAACCCAGTAGTATAGTTTTGATTATTCACCACACTTCATCTGCACGTATACACTTCACTGTTGCATATCCATTTTTACTGGTTATATTCATGTTATCATTTATACCCATGCCTGCATATCTCATGAATCTTGTTCATTTATTATTGTTTGATATTATGATGCACTGACGTCTGGGTTTTGCATGGCCCAGATCCTTTACCTCTTTCGCAGGCCGACCAGGAGTATTTCAACCGACAGGCCGAGCAGTAAGGATCCTGTTAGTATCCAGTTTAGTTTAGTTTTATTTCCGTACTTTCTTTTCCTAATGTGAGCCCGTATTTGGGACGTACTTTCCATATGTTATTGCTTATTGGATTTATTTCTTCCGCATTTATATTTCTTGACTCGTTTATTCTGGAAGATGGATATGTATTAGATAGTTTTATATTTTTTTCCTGTTCTTGATATCTTATAGACAGCCGTAATGTGACTGTGAAAGGATGTTTCCTAACCACAGGTAGCATGGTTGGCTCTGTCACGTGCCGATCTTTGTGCACTCTGCGAAGCGAGGCGTGACAGGGTTTGTCTGGTATCAGAGCCATAGGATTTAGGTTATTCAGGTTTGATTCTTTTGTAGTTGGGTATTGGACCCAATACATGAATCAGAAAACCCGTAATTAGGAACATGTCCTGCCACATTGTTATCATGATTCTTGAATCATATTTTTCTCTTGACCCTTGTCTTGACGATATGCAAATGACCTTGCATCTCGACTTGAGATCCTTTTGGTTCCCTATTGTTTCTCCCATCCTATTCCTTTGATTCTAATACTAGGATTTGGGCGACTTGAACGAAGTTATGTGATTGTAACTATGAACTGCAGTATGGTTACAATGCGGTACTCTATTTAAGTAACTTGGAGTCCTAGTCTTGATTCATTTCCTTGTTTCATGATCGTTATATTACCTTTCTTCTCTCAGTTTCATTGCTTACTAGTTTATGTTTTATCGCAATCTTGAATCGTGTTTACCGTGCTTATCTTCTTCAGTGTTTGGCTTTAGATGAAGTCATTTCAGGTATCCTACTTGTTCATGATTTTCCCGCATTTGCATTATTCGATTCTGGTGCATCCCATTGTTTTATGCCGTCCAAGTTTATTGCTGCACATTCGATTTATTGCACGACCCTGTCTAGTTGTTAGGACACACTGGGAAGGGAAGATCATATCTAGTAGTGAGTGTAAGGATTGTTCTGTTGTTATTTGCGGACGAGAGTTATGTGCAGATTTCTTAGTGATCGATACTGGCAGTTATGATGTTGTCTTGGGAATGGACTTTCTCGGCACTTTCCACGCTCACATTGATTGTAGGGCAAAGAAAGTGATTCTCCAGATTCTTGGACATCCAGAGTTTGATTTTGCTGGAGGCAACAGTTCTGTCGGGCCAGTCGAGTTCAGGGCTAGGCCGAAAAACAGTGTTCTTTCGTTAATAGAAGTTGATACGGAGGAAGTGCCAATTGTAGTTCGAGAGTTCTTAGATTTGTTCGAGAACATCTCGGGTTTATCACCAAAACGAGATGTGGAGTTCGCGATCGATCTTGTTCCTGGTGCAGCGCCAATCTCAAAGGCGTACTATCCGATGGCACCAGTGGAGTTGGAAGAAGTCAAGAAGCAGGTTACCGATTTGCTGGAGAAGGGTTGGATTCGCGGCAGCAATTCACCCTGGGGAGCTCCAGTTCTTCTACTCAAGAAGAAAGATGGCTCAAGGAGGATGTGCATCGACTATCGAGAATTGAACCGGGTGACTGTTAAGAACAAGTACCCGATCCCTCGCATTGGTGAATTATTCGAGCAACTCAATGGCGCGAGGGTATTCTCGAAGGTGGATTTGTGATCCGGATATCATCAAGTCCGAATTAAATCAGAGGATATTTGCAAGACAGCATTCCGAACTCGATATGGACATTACGAGTATTTAGTGATGCCATTCGGAGTCACGAATGCACTGGCGATATTTATGGACTTGATGAACCGAATCTTTTCTCTGTTCTTGGACCATGTTTATAGTGGCGTTCATCGATGATATTCTGGTCTACTTGAGGAGCCTAGAAGAGCATGCAGAACACTTAAAGATCGCACTGCTGATATTGAGGCACGAAAGATTGTATGCAAAGATGAGCAAGTGCAAGTTTTGGTTTGAAGAAGTGAAGTTTTTGGAGCACGTCGTATCTGGAGATGGAATCGCCGTTGACCCTGAGAAGATTGCATCAATTCAAGATTGGCCGATTCCGAGAAATGTAGCGGAGATCAGAAGTTTTCTAGGACTTGCAGGATACTACAGAAGATTCGTGGAAAATTTTGCTCGATTGGCTGAGCCTTTGACCAAGCGTACACGGAGGGAGGTACCGTTCATATGGACGGATAGTTGTGCGTCAGCTTTTGATGCGTTGAAGCAAAAGTTGATAACCGCTCCTATTTTGACCGTACCAGACGGTTCCGGAGGATTGGTGATTCACAGCGACGCGTCTGGGAAAGGTTTGGGATGTGTTTTGATGCAGCATGGGAAGGTTATAGCCTACGCATCGAGACAGTTGAAGACCCATGAGAAGAATTACCTAACTTATGATTTAGAGCTTGCAGCGGTGATTTTCGCTTTGAAGATTTGGAGACACTACTTACTGGGCGAAAGGGTCGAAGTATTCACCGATCACAAAAGCCTAAAGTATGTGTTCACGCAGAAAGAGCTCAACATGAGACAGCGTAGATGGTTGGAGCTGATGGCTGACTACGATCTTGATTTCAAGTACCATCCGGGGAAAGTTAATGTAGTGCCGGATGCGCTTAGTCGGTTGCCAGCAATTCGGATGTTGACTGCACAGAAAGAGCTTATCGAAGATTTTCGGAGATTCGAGTTAGAGATTGTGCTACCGCAATCTTCGGGACACTTAATGCAGCTGCAAGTACAGTCATCATTTATCAATAATTTTAAGGCAGTGCAGTCGCACGATCCAAGATTGCAGAAGTTTCGAGAACAGGTAGAAGCAGGACTTCGAACAGACTTGTTAATTTATGAAGATGGTTCGTCGCGTTATGGTAGCCGTTTGTGTGTACCGAAAGGAAACATTCGCGAAGAAGTTATGAAGGAGGCACACAGTTCCGCATATTCTGTACATCCAGGAGGCACGAAGATGTATTGTGATCTAAGACAGCATTTCTGGTGGGAAGGCATGAAAAGAGATATTACCCGCTTTGTAGCAAAGTGCTTAGTGTGTCAGCAAGTTAAGGCTGAATATCAAAGGGTTGCTGGTTTATTGCAACCACTTCCGATTCCTCAATGAAAGTGGGAACATATAACCATGGATTTCGTGACAGCTTTACCACGGAGTCCGAAGGGCAACAATGCAGTTTGGGTGATTGTTGATCGATTGACCAAGGCAGCTCATTTCATTCCGTTTTGAGTGGGTCAGTCGACGGAAGCGTTAGCAGAACGGTACATGCAGGAGATTGTGAGATTGCATGGAGTACCTGTAAGTATCGTTTCTGATCATGATACCCGATTCTTATCGTACTTCTTGAGGAGTTTACAGGAAAGTTTGGAGATGCGATTGAAGTTTAGCACCGCTTATCTTCCTCGGACAGATGACCAGTCGGAGAGAATGATCTAAACTCTTGAAGATATGTTGAGAGCTCGCATGTTGTATTTCAAGGGTTCATGGAAGGATCATCTACACCTGGTGGAGTTTTCTTACAATAACAGTTTTCAGGCGACTATTCAGATGACTCCATTCGAAACATTGTATGGTCGCAAGTGTCGCTCACCCGTTAGTTGGGACGATGTTGGAGAACGAAGATTGTTGGCACCAAATTTGATCGTGCAAACCGTGGAGAAAGTTAATACTATCCGGAACCACATGAAGGCAGCACAAGATCAGCAGAAGAGTTGGGCCGATACATCAAGAAGACCTTTAGAGTTCGCTGTTGGTGATCTGGTATTTTTGAAGATATCACCGACAAGAGGAGTGATTCGTTTTGGGAATCGAGGCAAGTTTAGTCCTCGATTCGTAGGGCCTTTCAATGTTATTGAGCGTGTTGAAGAAGTGGCTTATCGATTGGATTTACCACCATCTTTGGCGAGTGTTCATGACGTATTTCATATATCTCAACTCCGTAAGTATGTGTGAGATGAAACACACGTGCTAGATCATTCGGAGCTGACTGTAAGGGAGGACTTGACTTAAAGGAACGACCGATGTCGATTGTTGATCGAAGAGAAAAGGTCCTCAAGAACAAGATTATCCTACTCGTACTTGTTTCATAGGGAAATCGCTCGCACGGAGAATCAACTTGGGAACGAGAAGACGAGATTCGATAGAAGTTTCCACACCTCTTCTCGTAGATTCATGTTTTTTTGTCATTTCTTATTCCGGGAATTTCGAGGACGAAACTCTTTTTGTAGTTAGGTATAACGTAACACCCTAGTTCATTTATACCAGTTCTATTTTGGGTATTTCTTTATCTATGGCTATTTCTTGATTTATTATGTTTTGGGTGTGAATAGTATAATTGGCATCTGTATTTGCATCTGATCTGACCCGCATGCTGGAAACCCGTCTTGATTCCTGTTTATGATTTATACCGGCTAGTTATGAGGATCCGTGCACTTTCATGTTGTATATTCTGCATACTTGCATTATATCGAGCACCTGCATTTTTTTAATAAAACAAGTAAAGTCAAATAAAATATTTTAAAAATATCTAGCTTGGCCTGTGTAGTACCCCTGACCCTGTGGTAGCATCCGGATATCGTATTCTCGTCCCGTTCAGTGAAACGGGCCTATTTGGATCGCTACGTGCACGTTGCGTGTATCCGTTCTTGGGGGTATGCATTTTCGTTACCCGGATATCCTGTTTTGGTTTTGGTTGATACGTATATTTTCCGTATTTTCAAACCATAATTTTAGACCCGATCCGGGCGTGTTTTGGACTATTTTTGTATTAACCAAAATCTCAAATTTTCCTAATATTATATTCTTTACTGTACAACTGTTAATATACGTTTATAACTAAATATATATATATATATATATATATATATTCAAATATTTTTAAAAAATTCAAATCTCTCTCTCTCTCCCTCTCTCTCTCCTCTGCATATAAATATATATTTTTTTCTAACCCTATTATACCCACGTCCCACTCTCTCCCCCTCACTTTTTCTTTCATCTTCTTTTTTTCCCTTTCTGCGCAACTCGAACCCATACCTCCGACCCCAGCCCTTTGCCCGTGCTCGTCTCTCGCTACCGTCGACCCCTCTTCATCACCACCCCCTTCTCCTTTCTTCCTCCGCCTCTTCCCATCACCATGACCCAAGAACCCACGCCCCAGCCTTCAACCCTAACCCATTGTCGGAGCCCCGACCACCTCGTCGACCTCCCCTTATCTCCATCGCCCTGACAGCATTGCCTCAACCACATCATCTCCTCTCTTTCCCGAGCCTGCAACCCACATTCCTAAGAACCCGACACCCCTGCAACCCATACCCGAACCTCTACCCCGTCACCTCACGCTGGAGATCGCCTCCATCATCTCGTCACCATCTTCCCTTCTCGACCTCCGCCTTCTCCTTCTCCATCCTCGAGCTCCAACCCCGACAACCATCACCTGCACACCCAATGAGAACCCGAGCACAAGAACCCCACACCCACTTCCCTTGCCGTAAAACCTCACCAGAAAACCCTCGACTCGCCGTCGTCGCTCCCCTGCCACCTCCTCTGACCCCGAGATAACCCCAGAACACCAGCCTTTCTTTCTTCTTCTTCTTCTTCTCTTCTTGTTTCTAAATTTCGCGTCTCCCGTCACCGCTGGAGCCGTGCCGCTGCCAACGATCCGAGTAATCCAGTAGGTGTTCCCAGCCAGCGTGGTCGTGTTCTTGGTTTGCCTGGTCCTGTCCCGTGCACGCATGTAGATATTACGACGTTTACCCGACGTCGGGCGTGTCGTACGCATCCTTCGTGAGATCCAATCAGACAAGTTTATCTTGCTACATGTTATGATATATATTTTGCATCCGTATGAATAAAAATATCACATGTTGACTGCATTGTACATCCATGTTACTGCTTTACAGTTTTTCGATACCCATACGCATCCATATCATTAATTATATATCTAGCTGCATGCCATGTCGCATTATTTCATGTTACTGTTGTATTAAAACCCATGCTTGATAATGTGCATCTTACGTAGTCATGGAGTTGCAGATGAAATCCCTGATAGATATTTGTGCATCCGTGTTTTACTGTGCATCCGTACATGCTACAATTTTATTATGAGCATCTGTTTGATACCTGTGCACTACCTGTCATAACCTGATACACCACTACTTGACATGTTACCTGATCATGTTTCTAATGCCGACAATCCTGACATATTGTCCTGACGGACGTATCCTGTTGTCTGCATAGACAAACCTGTACCTGCTTGATCCTGTGTTGGCATTAGCTCCAGATTTATCAATACCTGACTTGAACACATAACCTTGGGGGTAATGGGAAATCAAGAATGTAACCGAACGTAACTCAAAAGGCTATTATATTGTTTGCCGTATTTCTGGGCGTTACGGAAAAATCATGTTTCCGTAGTCCCGTAGGGAATGAACGGGGCATATACTGAATAATCATGTTACCATGGTCCCGTGGGGAATGAACGAGGTATAGTCTGATGGGTTACGATAAGGATTACATTAATTGATTTCGAAGACTTTAGAATAGATAACCCAATAGTATAGTTTAGATTACTCGCTGCACTTCATCTGCACGTATACACTTCACTGTTGCATATCCATTTTTTACTGGTTATATTCATGTTATCGTTTATACTCATGCCTGCATATCTCATAAATCCTGTTCATTTATTATTGTTTGATATTATGACGCACTGACGTCTGGGTTTTGCATAGCCCAGATCCTTTACCTCTTTCGCAGGCCGACCAGGAGTATTTCAACCGATAGGCCGAGCAGTGGGGATCCTGTTAGTATCCAATTTAGTTTAGTTTTATTTCCGTACTTTCTTTTCCTGATGTGAGCCCGTATTTAGGACGTATTTTCCATATGTTATTGCTTATTGGATTTATTGCTTCCGCATTTATATTTCTTGACTCGTTTATTCTGGTAGATGGACATGTATTAGATAGTTTTATATTTTTTTCCTGTTCTTGATATCTTATAGACAGCCGTAATATGACTGTGGAGGGTTGTTTCCTAGCCATAGGTAGAATGGTTGGCTCTGTCACGTGCCGATCTTAGCGCACTCTGCGAAGCGGGGCATAAAAAAAATGTCGCCTGAGAATGAGAGACATACAGCATTTCGAACCCCGATAGGCATATACTGTTACAAGGTGATGCCGTTTGGACTGAAAAACGCAGGTGCCACATATCAAAGGGCAATGACCAAGATCTTTGACGACTTAATCCATAAAATCGTCGAATATTATGTTGATGATTTGGTCGTCAAGACTAAAACCAAGGCCAATCGCATCCAAGATCTCCGAACTATATTCACTAGACTGAGAGAGTACAATTTGAAGATGAATCCTCTAAAGTGTGCCTTCGGCGTATCATCGGGAAAATTCTTAGGCTTCATAGTCCGGCACCGAGGGATCGAGATCGACCTGTCGAAGATAAAAGCGATCGTGGAGATGCCTCCTCCAAAGAATCTGACGCAACTAAGATCCTTCCAAGGCAGGCCAGCATACATAAAAAGGTTCATCTCAAACCTATCAGGAAGATGTCAACCTTTTTCAATGCTCATGAAGAAGAGAGCCTCTTTTGTCAAGGATGCCGAATATCAAGAAGCATTCGACAACATCAAGCAGTACCTGTTGCACCCCCCAGTGCTTGCTGCCCCCATTTCAAATAGACCGCTGATCCCCTACATCACTGCACTGGACGAATCGCTCGGCGCCCTCCTCGCTCAAAACAATGAGGAGGGAAAGGAAAATTCCCTCTACTACCTTAGCAGAAAATTAGTCGGAGCAGAGCATAAATACTCCCCGATTAAAAAGCAATGATTAGCCTTGATATTTGTCGTAAAGAAGTTGAGTCATTATCTACTTTCTCACCGGGTTATGCTGATCTCCAAGATCGACCCGCTAAAGTATTTGATGACCAAGGCGGGTCTAACTGGTAGAATGGCCAGATGGGCTGTCATGCTGCTTGAATTTGACATAGTCTACACTGCTCAGAAAGCAGTAAAAGGGCGAGCCCTCACCGACTTTCTAACTGCTCATCCCATACCTGAAGGGTCACCGCTAAATTGTGAGTTGCCCGACGAACAAATGCTACACTTCGAAGATGACAAGCCATGCTGTGAGCTCTATTTCAATGGAGCCTCATCAATAAGGATCTCCAGCAAATCAAGCATCCCGCAAATAAAAGCAGGAATAGGATTGGTGTTCATCATGCCATCGGGAGGAACCCTATGACGTTCTTTCGCTCTTACCAAGCCTCGCACAAACAACGAGGCTGAGTATGAAGCTCTGATAGCTGGTTTGGAGCTCGCCATAGAAATGCAGATCTCTCAGCTGCGTGTCTATGGCGATTCCCAGCTAGTCGTCAACCAAGTAAGCGGCGAATACAAGATATACAAGACCGAATTAGCTCGACACAGAGACCGAGTGGTAGAGCTCATGAAGCGTTTCACTCACATTAAACTGACGAGAGTTCCCAGGGCGCTGAACGGAAAAGCCGACGTACTCGCTGGCCTAGCCAAGGAGTTGTTGATCCTGACATGGATGAAATTATGATCACAGTCAGGAGCCTGCAAATCCTGCCTCCCGTCTTTCTATGAGAAGAAGAAATCGTAGAACAAAAGAACGGTCTCGCTGAAGAAGCTCAGGTCGTTAGGGATGAGCCAGATTTGAGAGAACCCTTCATAGAATATCTCCGATATAACAAACTGCCTGAGGAAAAATTTGCAAGGGTTTAGTTGAAGAAGAAAGCTCTCCGGTATGTGTTTATGAATGACACACTATACCGCAGGTCGTACGACCAGCTCTGGCTCAGGTGTCTGTCCCCGGCCGAAACTCGAGAAATTATGAAAGAAATTCACTCGGGCATCTGTGGAGCTCACCAATCCGACCCCAAAATGCGGCTTCAAATCAAACGGCTTGGATATTACTGGCCTACCATGATAAAGGATTGTGAAGAGCATGCAAAGAAATATCATCTATGCCAAATTCACGGTGACTTCATTCACAAGCACCCCAATCCGCTGCACCCTACCGTGGCGTCCTGGCCCTTCGAAATTTGGGGCACCGACATAGTTGGCCCGATTGATTCTCCATAATCCAAAGGACACCAGTTCATATTAGCCGCGACGAACTACTTCTCCAGGTGGGCTGAAGCTGTCCCGCTAAAAGAGGCTAATACAGAAGACGTTTTGAAATTCTTCCGGCATAATGTCTTATATTGCTTTGGTACGCCGAGAAGAGTCATATCTGACAACGAGCCTTCTTTTAAAAGCTTCAAACACTCAAGGTTCGCTACTCAACATAAAGATAGACTAGAGATATTCTTCTATCTATAATCCAAGGGCGAATAGGTTAGCCGAAGCGTTCAACAAAACCCTTTGCAAGTTCCTGAGAAAAAATGCCTCAACCAATAAACGAGACTGGGATCTGAAACTCTATGAAGCGTTGTGGGCATATCGTACCACGCACCGCACTCCAACGCAGTCCACTCCATACTCGCTGCTCTTCGGAGTGGAGGCAATCCTCGCCCTCAAAATTGAAGTTCTAAGCCTAAGGATGGTTGTCCAACACAATCTGACGAAAGAGAAAAACGCTCTCCTTCAGCTCGAGGAGCTCGATGCACTCGATAAAAAGATGCTCGCAGTACAGCAAAATCTGGAGCTATACCGAGCCCAAATGTCATGGGCCTATGATAAGATGACCCATCTTCGTGCTCTTAAGAAAGGCGAATTGGTATTGGTCCTTAAAAGACCGATCATCCCCAATCGGCATGCCAAGGGAAAATTGAGACAAATTGGGAAGGGCCATACATCATCGAGAAAGTGTTCGACGGAGAATCCTACCAACTAATAAGTGCCGAGGGAAAAAGGCCTATGGCACCCATTAACGGCCGATACTTCAAGAAATATTACACGTGAATACTCCGGGTCACAGACGGATCATGCATGTTGGCCCTACGGTCTGGATCATACATCCTGTAAAACCGTATACAATCCACGGGCGCAAACACCCCTATCTCTTCCAAGTCCTACCGATGATACTACATTTGAAGTCTTACCGACGATAAAAATAAAAATAAAATAATGGTATGTCCACAAGCAAAATGGGCACGGATGGAAAGCCGAAATGGCTCCGTGAGTAAAAATAGCAGGGCTACCGGCGAATTCGTGAAAACCCGAAAGTGCGCAAACTCGTGAAAAAGAGATGAAATACACTCGCGAAGTCCTTTCGACTTTGTGAGGAGAAAACCCCCACATGAGATCCTTACGACTCACAAAGGAGCAACACACTTAGGAATCCCTACGATTCCTAGGGAGAAAATACACCTGCGAGAACCTTTCGACTCGTAAGGAGAAAATGCTTTTATGAGACCCTTACGGCTCATAAACTTGAAAAACCTTAAGTAATAGGGATCTAAACCCGTCTCCTAAGCCATCACTCTCCAACGGGCAATGGCAAATGATGAGTCACTTGATTGATATGATTTCCGATTGTGTAAGTAAATCAAATAGTCCCCGGCAACGGCGCCATTTGATTTTATGATATTCTTGATGTGTAGTATGAGAATTATAAAGAAATCACAACCAAAAATATTTGACCGCAATCAATAACGGTGTTGGTTGTAGCGCATTTGTAAGTGCGGATCGTCCACAGGGAAAGTGTAATCGTTCGTGTTTCGATTTAGATGAGTTGAAACTTTAAAGAAAAGAAAACAAACAATTCATGATTTGTAAATTGAAGTTCAAGAATTAGGAAAATCTAGTCTAAATCAAGAAACGATAAAATCAAGAATTGATAGTTTGATGATCTTTCCAACCAAATATCAAGAATCGAAATGAGGCTCGTAGGAATCGATCGGATCTATAGATGTGATGTAATCTTACAATTACGTATTCTTATCCTTCGATGAATTGATACTAGATCGATGATGATCGATCGAGAATTAGGGATTTCTTATGAAACTAGGGTTTCATCTTATCCCTTATTCTTTCGTCGATATCATTCACATTCTAATCTCTAGTAAATTCAAGAAACGATCGTAGATCCCTAATTTCGAGCGATCACATTCAACAAAGCATCGCAACGAAACTAGTTCATCGATTCTTGAACTTGCTAGGGTTTACAAAGCTCATAGGACTCAAGAATCGTATTAAGATTTGTTACATCATTATTCTATTGATCGTCTCGACTCCTTTACGAGCGGAGTTTTACTCGAACATCACAACAAGAACTACAATTACAAATTGAGATCGAATCATGATGCAAGAATTTAAAGAAAGCAAGATTAAAGAATTTCACCTTTTATTTATATCAACAATTTCATTACATTCGCTCAAGAACTACAAGAGGAAGAACTCGATCGTCGATTTGGCTTCGCTCGGCTCCGTGAGTCGCGGATCGGCTTGGATCACTTGCTCGATTGGAGATCGGCTCCGCTCCTAAAAGGTTGAAGGGCTTCTTGCTTGATTGGTACTCAAGATCTTGAATTTGGAGTGGAATTAGAGTTAGGGTTTCGCACAAGCCTTGTCACTAGACTTGTGGAAGAAGATGAAGAATTGAAGAAAACCAAAGATTATTGAACTAATGATTGATTCCTCTCAACCCTTAGATCTAGGTTCTTATTTATAGCCATCATCTAGGATTTGAATTTTAAGTTTCCCTCCAAAAGTTTGTTGAGAAGATTTGAATTTCCCTCCAAAAGTTAGTTAGAGGAGAAGCTTCTAGATGTGATTAGTTAGGAGCTTAATCAAGATTAGCATGATTAATGATCTTTGCTGATCTGGCAGAAGACTCTGGAGAATTCTGGAATTTGACATGTATTAAAGTGATGTGGGCCCTGAGTGATGAATTGTGCACTGAAAATGACTTGCTGACGTGTCCAAACCGCTGCGGAACCACGGCGCAAGCCGGCTCCCGCCGCGGTTCCGCGGCCATGTTGGAGGCTTGGGGCTTGGGACTTCTGGTGATGATTTGGGCTGACTTGTGGGCCTTTCTTTGATATGTTGAATTTTATATTTCCTTTTTAATTGCTACCAGATCTGAAATCATTGAGTTGGCGTATTTTTGATCAGCTCTTTTGGCTTTTGTTCCTGCAAATTCTCGAGACAAGTGTTGCGCAATATAGGGATGATGCGATGCCATGAAATGTAGTCAATTTCCTTTATAATGCCGGTTTTAGAGTCTAACACATGCAATCTGATATTTATCGACTGTTTTGCTAATATGTGTTATATGAATGCCGAATACTTCTATATGAATGCAAATGATAGGGAAATTGCCGGTTAAAAGATGCAATATTTTCGACTGATCAAATTCCCCCAAACTTATTTTCGATCGTCTCGAGCGAACTGTTTTATTAAAAAGAGAAGGAGAAAATAAAGAAAGAGAAAAACTAACTAGCACACTTTCGTAGGCAACACGATTGCACTGAGCACGTGCAACAAGCCTTTAAACCTCTAGGTGTCCCTAGTAGGAGGAGTGTTGTCTCCTGAGGGTTTTCAGCAGATTGCACCCACAAAATCCAATAATAAAAGGAAGATCATGAATATTACATTTAAAGAAAAGAATTGTAAAAGAAAAGCCTTGAAAATTAGGGTTTCCAACTAAGCTAGCTTTTCGGTTGTCATGAGCCCTATCTTAATGGTCATGAAAAGATGTTAGAAATCACGTCCTCCCTCAATAAAACATCGTCTTATTTTTCATTCCTATCTTTCTTCCAAAACATCGATCATATCACCCTGCGTGTGTGTAAAGACATCCCTACACCCGGAGAATTCAATTCAAGCTATCATACTCTTGCCCATCAGCCTCAGTACTTTTTAATTAATGAATATTTAGATGTGATCACACACTTTCATGCGACCGTTAATACTTCTTAAGGTACTAACCGACCGATTACTCATGTGCTTGCTTATCTGGTGTATTTTCCTCGTCTTGCACCACCTCAGGCATAGCAGTGACTCCCAGACCAGTTGGCCTTAGGGCACTAGGTGAAGAGGCACCCTCGCTATATATTTTTTATTGCCCTCGGTGATAACAAAACCAGTGTCCATTTTTCTCACCACTTTATATTTTTTCATTTCATTTTTTTTATTTCCTTCATACATTGGCTTTAAGACAAGAACATTTCAAGGTATTCTCTACTATCTCAGGCTTCAAGACGTGTGTAAGTGTGAATAGCAGGATATCAACGTTCAAAATGTTTGGCTTCCAGAATAGAAACTATTTTTCAGACTTATTTTTATCCTCAGATTAGTGACTTCCTTCATCTTACTAACCCTTGGGACAACGGCTCATAACTACTTATTACTAGTTCGTATAAGAAAACTTCTAATTTTCTTGGTTTTCTTAAAAAAATTTCTAATCTCATGGATGTAATTTTTCACTATCTAATCTTTTATTATCTTATTTATGTACAAAAATATATTTTTATTTTTGAAAATTTTTAAATTTTTGTAGGTTTTTTAAAAATGTTTTGTGCTTATGCAAATGATGATGCAAATGATGCGAAAATAAGCACAAACCTCCCCCAAACTTGTTTTCAACAGTGTCCTCACTGTTGCCTTCTGCTAAATCTCGAAAAACCTGTAAGCTTTGGAGGAATTTATTAGTGGGGGCAAAATATTTAAGTGAAGATCCTCCCCCAAACTTATTTTTGGCTCAAAATTTTGTAAAAATTTTCTTTACAGGAGCCAGAAAAAAAAATGCCCCCCCCCCAAACTTAAGCAATGTTAATTTTTGAAAATTACATGAGGGGGTTAAAAATCAGTGATCGATGCCAAGCTTTCCAAAGACCAAATGTTAACACCAACCATTCAAAAATTTTATCAATGCAGTGCTCGGGTTGGTGGAAGAAGAAGTGGGGAAAGGGTAAGGGGTGGAATAGAATGTGTGTGCGTCTCATTTTGGAGAGACGATGCAGTGAATGTGATGGATTACTCGCATTCTTTTTACAATTCAGAAGAAGGAGTGGAGGTTCAATTTCATTGAGTGGGACATGATTCATCTCAACACCCGTGTCATTCAAAAATGCAAGTTCATCAGCGAAGATTTCCTCAAAAGTTCCATCAATACCCCAATGAATAATGTCATCACAAAGTGCGGGGTGATCTTCAAACTCTAAGAACAGTTCATAATCCGTGTTAATTGTTGACCCGGACATCTCGGTGGAAGAGTCCGTATGTGTATGATACATAGTTGGGTCAAACAATAACATATGAAAAGAGTCAAGATCGGTATCATGAAGATCATCAAATTCGCTGCTGTCGACATCCATTAAGTCGACAGAACAGACCTGAGCAGTAGGTTCGGAGGGTACACTTCCCAACTTGTAAATGTTTAGCTCTATTGACCTATTCCCGAAGGATAGGGTCATAGAACCGTTACGACAATTGATGATTGCATTGGAAGTGGCCAAAAAGGGGCGACCTAAAATCACCGGAATTTGATTCCGTGGGTTCGCTACAGGCTGTGTATCAATTACAATAAAGTCCACAGGGAATATGAATTCCCCGATTTTTATTAACACATCCTCCAGTTCATCCCTAGGTTTGGTGATTGATCGGTCAGCCATCTGGAGAGTGCAATGGGTTGGCTTCAACTCTCCGATACCTAGTTGCTCATAGACTGAGAAAGGAAGCAAGTTAACACTAGCGCCAAGGTCTAGTAGAGCACGGTTAATGTGTTTTTTCCCAATAGAAATGGAAATCGTAGGATATCCAGGATCCTTACGTTTCCTCGGTAATTGCTGGGGAAAGGCTGTGTCTACTGTTTTTGCCATGAATATCTTCTTGGGCACTTGAGTCTTCCTCTTCCTAGTGCACAAGTTCTTAAGAGTTTTCGCATAGGACGGAACTTGTTGGATGGCATCTAGGAGAGGGATGTTGATGTTAACTTGCTTAAAAATGTTCATAATCTTCTCCATATATGGACTTGGTGTGTTAGCCCTTAACCGATTAGGATAAGGTGCTTTAGCAATAAGCGCTGGGTCCATCATAGGAGAAGGAAGTGTGTGTGGAACCGATCCCAGAATAGAAGTGGGGATCGTCCGTGGAGGAGTAGAAGAGGTGGGCTGAAGTGGCGAGCCTTTTTGGAAACGAAGAATAGGCTCGCAAGAAGGTGGTGGGGTAGAAGAACTGGGGTTAGAATTAGAAGTAGAGGTGGAAGGAAAGGTCTCAGCCGGGGTTTTATTGATTGATTTATCAGTATCATCAAACTCTTCCCCAAGGTAATTGTCAAGCACTCTTCCAGATCTCAACGTGATTGCATCCACAAGATGTGAATAGCCAGGATTGGGTAAAGGTTGAGCTGGAAGTTTCCCTTTCTCTCTTGCACTCATTTCGGCTTTTAGTTGTGCAATTTGTGCTTCCATCGATTTGATATTCTCATTTTGAGAGACAATGATCTTCATCACATTCTCGATGGAAGATTGCAAACTTGCCGTCCCTTGGATGGATTGTTTCATGAAAGTATCCAAGGTTTATGCTAGTGCAGAGGTATTATCTGTACCGGTCAATTGCAAAGGACTAGACGGTGCAAAAGTGTTGGCCGGATTTTGAAAGTTTTGTGCTTGGAAGGGGTGCTGACTCAATTGAAGTGGTGGCTGCTGTTGTGGTGGAGGGACCCTTTGGAAATTGTTTTGGGTTGGAACTGTGTTTTGAGATTGTGATTGGTTCCAAGCAAAGTTAGGGTGATTCCTCCAACCCTGATTATATGTGGAAGAGAATGAATCGTTCCTAGGTCTTTGAAATGCGGCATTGGTATGCTCGGGACCTTGAAACGGAGAATTTAGTGGACATTCTTCCGTGAGATGTGAAGGATCAAAACAACATCCACATACAGTTTTGGAGAGTGACATTTGATTTAGGGTGGCAGCTAAAAATTTGTTTTCCATAGTCTCGAGTTTCTTGTGTATAGCTGCAATGTCAGCTCTGACTCCTATGGAAATATCATTGCCATCCCTAGACGATTGACTCACACCCTTCCACTGTAAAGATTTTTCAGTGAAATATTCTAGAAATTTCCAGACTTCCCCATCATCTTTAGTCATGAAGTTGCCTTGACACATGGATTCAAGGGTCTGTCTTGTGTTAAGATTAATGCCCTCATATATGATTCGGCACAGTTCCCATCTCGGGATGCCGTGATGTGGACATTGGACTAACAGATCCTTGAAGCGTTCAAGACATTTTGAAAATGGTTCATTTGGAAGCTGGGTGAATTGATTAATTTCGCTACGGACTCGAGCTGTCTTTTGATGTGTGTAGAATTTCTTAAGGAATGCTTTGACGAATTCGTCCCAATTTGAAATGGAATGTGCGGTAGCGTTATATAGCCACTTCTCGGCTAAATCGTACAAGGTAAATGGGAGAAGACGAAGACGTAAAGTATCCACAGAAAGCTGTGAAGCACCCATCATTGCGCATACATTTTCAAATTTTGTGATAAACACGTATGCGTCTTCAGACTCGAGACCGTGGAATTTTGGTAGAAGGTTGATGTATTGGGGTTTTATTTGAAAATTTTTCCCGTTAGCTGGTGGAATGGAAGGACAGGTGGAAAGGGGACCTCGTGGAGGATAGCACCTCTCTTGGAGAGAGATGCGAGGTGGATTCTGCGCACCAACGGACGGCGGCAGGGTTGTGGTAAAGAAGTTCGATGGAGAAGGATCCATCGATGTGGGTGTGGTGGTGGGTAAAGAAAAGGTAAGTGTAGAAATACCGACTTTTGGGTCGATCGGGGGACGCGGACTGAACGGGCACTAGAATCCCGTTGTCCAGCCTATCTTGTACTAAAAAGGGTTAGTACAAGTGGCAGCGTGGCTTTATAATTAGGGGAAAGAATGAATGTATGCGGTGTTTGTTTTGAAAATTGGACGGATTTTTGAAAAAATGATGCAACACAACAAATGCAACACACAAAACCCTAGAATCTAGTGGTCACCTAGGTCAAATCTCTAGACCGCTCCTAACTGCCAGAAGACAAGTCGCAGGATAGAATCCTCCACTGCCTCTTTGTCCCCCTGTGGCCAGGTAAGTGCCAGGTAAGTGGGAAGGTACTCCACTACGTAAGTAGTGGGCCTAATTAATAACCACTAGCCTTCGACACACTTGCCTTAGACACCACAAGAAAAACGCGGATAAGCAATGAATTACCCATGGCCTTCTCTTGTCCTAAGTGAGCGCGACGGTTCTTAGAGTCATCTCTAGATATTTTTTAGTTAATGTGGGTCAATGCGTATGCAAGTTTTGTGATTTTCGGGGCTTAGGAAGGGTAATGAACTCCCCACCTAATCTGGATTTGGTCTTTGCCCCTTAATGTCCGTATTAATTATGCAAACAACCACAAAATCAAAACACGCACAATTTAATTTTTTCTTTTTGCGCGGCGCTGCGATTATTTGCAAAGAAACCTGTACAAAATGTTAATTGGAGCAGATTTTGGAGAAGATAAGAAAGTGTGGAAGTATACCTAAAAGTTTGGAACAGGGAAGAAGTTAAACTGCGGCGGAACCGCGGTTTAAGTACCTAAATGCCGCGGAATAGCGGTCTTTTAATGGGATCACTGCACCAATTTTTGTGTACAAGCTCCTGTTCACTTACACAGCTCTCTGGAATTTGCAGAAAAAAATTTCCACCGCTCCACAAGTTCCAGATTTCCTCGCAATCAAATCACAACACACGTATTAGGGTTTGTGCGAGTTTAGATCTAAAAATTATAATGGAATAAATCTTTCAACTCAAATTTCAAAATACGAACAATTAGCGCACAATCCCCGGCAACGGCGCCATTTGATTGATTATAAAATTCAAGACTGTGTAAATCGAATAAAACGAATAATTTTCTTTGTGTCGGTATTTAGAAAATTGAATAAAATTCACAATCAAAGAATTATAAAATTCAAGAAACTTAAACCCTAAGTTTTCCCAAAGGCAAATGATGAGTCGCTCCTGGCATTGCTTCAGTGTTAGCGGTGCTGATGCCGACCCAAAAACTCAAACCCTAAGTTTTCCCAAAGGCAAATAATGAGTCGCTCCTGGTATTGCTTCAGTATTAGCGGTGCTGATGCCGACCAAAAATCCAAATCCCAAGTCTTCCTAAAAGCAAATGATGAGTTGCTCCTGGCATTATTCTAGTGCAGCAATGCTGATACTAAACAAAATCCAAATTCTATGTTCCTCTCAAATTCAAAAATCCCGCCAAATAAAGCAGAAATCAAACAGATCAAATCAAAATCCCACCAGGCACTTCTAAGCTCGAAAGTCCCGCTGGACAGGTAGAGAACTTACAAAACAAATCAAATCAAACAAGTCAACCTTAACCCCGACACCGTAAGAAGTAGAGCAAGTCAACCTCAATCTCGACACCACAGAAAGCGGAGCAAGTCAAATCAAACCCGACACCGCAAAAGGCAGGGCAAATTAAATCAAATCCCGACACCGCAAGAAGCGGAGTAAGTCACTGACCGTCAACGTCGCAAAAATGGCAGCACCGACCGTGGCAGCAATGACCGTCCACGTCGCAAAAATGGCAACCGCATAAATGGCAGCAACAACCATCCACGTTGCAAAAAGGGCAGCACCGACAGTCTACGTCGTAAAAATGGCAGCACCGATCGTCCACGTCGCAAAAATGGCAATAACGACCGTCCACGTCGCTAAAATGGCAGTATCAACCATTCGCAGGGAACCAAACCAAATCAATTCCCATATAGAACAAAGTCCATCAATTTCATACACGCAATAGCCCATACACACGGTATGCATTTATTGATGGGGGCACTTCGTTGGGGTCAAAAATTACATCCCAGTTGACCATGTCAAAATTTAAGTCAACCCCAAGCCAAGTGGGCCCAAGCCTGAACCTAAGTCCGAGCAAGTGAACCCATGCCCAGGTCGATCCCAAGTATAAAGAGGCCGGCCCTCCATGCCAAAGAAATAATTGTTAAAACATAAATAGGCTTAATGTAATTTTTTTATGAATAATGTTGTACAATGGGCAACAAACCCAAATTATGTAAATGCTCATGGTTTATGTGCAAAGAGAAGAAGAAAAAAAGGTACATGGCATGGGAAAGACACGGTACCATTTTGAAAAGCCCAAGGGGCCATATGTAAAATGTAAAACCTATTTAAGACATCATGATGAATGATAACAAACAAAATTTCTCTCATATCAACTCAGGGTTTTGTACCTCCTTCTTCAAGGTTTACAACCTTCTTCTTTTCTTCTTTTCTTCTTTTCGTCTATTCTTCTTTTTCTTTTTGAATTAAATCAAGAGTTTAACTCTTGTTTTCTAAAAAAAATAGTTTTTCACCATAATATTTTTGGAAAGGAGTTCAAATCTTCTGTCAAGTCTCTAAAAAGTGGAGATTTTAAATCTCATCACCCTTCCCCCAAGATCCAAAAAAAAAGAGAAAAGGGAGAAGAAAACCCATCCTTAAAAAAAAGGACCTCACTTTGAAATGATTCAAGGCTCAAAAAAAGAGAAAGGGGTCCCCTTTCATCATCCAAGACTGAGAGATCTAAGAGCTTCAAAAGATCTCCTTTGGATTTTCTAAAAATAAATTTTTTTTTTTAGAGTTAAACACCAAATAAAATTATTTTGGGAGCTTAACTCCAAAAAAAATTGTTTTGGGGAGTTCAATTCCATATAGAATTTTTAAGAGTTCAACTCCATATTTTTAAAACCTTTTGGAATTTAACTCCATAATAATAATAAAAAAAGAGGAGAATCTTTTGGAGTTTAACTCAAACCCAATGGACACGCTCTAATTTCCCCCACGTGAGTGGGGATCCCTTCGTCACGTGAGAGGAAAGGAAGCTCCAACAAAGTTGGAGCCCCTTTGTTCCCCCTCACGTGAGAGGGAAGCCCCCACTCCCTGTGGGAGCTTCTCTTTAAAAAAAAATCTATCTACATCAAAAATCAAAAAAATGTGTTTTTTTTTAATTCAACTCCATGATTAAAATTTTTTTTGAGGGAGATTAACTCCATGTAAAATCTTTTGGAGTTTAGCTCCATACAAAAATCTTTTAGAGTTTTACTCCATAATAAAAAAAATAAAATATTTAGAGTTTAACTCCATATTTTAAAAATCTTTGGGAGTTCAACTCCATAAAAATATCTTTTGGAGTTTAACTCCATACAAAAAACTTTTGGGGAGTTTTAACTCCACATAAAATCTTTTGGAGTTTAACTTCATAAAAAAATATATGTTTTGGAGTTTAACTCCATACAAATGCTTTTGGGAGTTCAACTCCATAAAAATATCTTTTGGAGTTTAACTCCATATTTTAAAAATCTTTGGGAGTTCAACTCCATACAAATATCTTTTGGGGTTTAACTCCATACAAAAAACTTTTGGGGAGTTTTAACTCCATATAAAATCTTTTGGAGTTTAATTTCATAAAAAAACATAACTTTTAGAGTTTAACTTCATACAAATACTTTTGGGAGTTCAACTCCATAAAAATATATTTTGAAGTTTAACTCCATACAAATATTTTGGAGTTGAACCCCTTCACAAAAAAAATAAAAATAAAAAATTTTGAGCCTCCTCACGTGAGGGAGAGTGGGAGCCCCTGCTCCTTCTCACGTGAGGGGGAGGCAAGTGGGAGCCCCTGCTCCCTCTCACGTGAGGTGGGAAAAGCTCCCACTTAGTGGGAGCCCCCCTTTCCCCTTTCACGTGAGTGGAGGGGACCCCCCTTCCTTTTTTTTATTTTAATTTTTTATTTACTTTTTATTTATTCTCTCTCTCTTTCTTTTATATACTTTTTTTTTGGAGTTTAACTCCATACAGTAACTTTTGAGTGTTTAACTCCAAATAAATTTGTTTCTGAAGTTTAACTTCAAATAAAATCTTTCAGAATTTAACTCCATAAAAAATGTTTCTTTGAATAAAAGGGGATTTAACTCTATACATAAACTTTTAGGAGTTTACCTCCAAATAAAATTGTTTCTGGAGTTTAACACCAAATAAAATATTTTGGAGTTTTAACTCCATAAAAAATGTTTTAGAAACTTTGGGAGTTTAGCACCAAATGAATTTGTTTCCGGAGTTTAACTCCAAATAAAATCTTTTGGAGTTTAACTCCATTAAAAAAAATTAATTAATTTTTTTAAAAAAGATATTTTGAAGCTCTGCTCCCTCTCACGTGAGGGCTCCCACTAAGTGGGAAGCTTTCCCCACAGAGAAAGGGATGCTCCCACTAAGTAAGAGCTTTCCCACCTCTCACGTAAGGGGGAGGCTGGGAGCCCCCTTCCTCCCCCTCACGTGAGTGGAGGGGGGCTTCCTTCCCCCTTTTTTTCTTTCTTTTTTTTCCATTTCTTTTCATTTTTTGTTCTCTTTCCTTTTTTCATGTTTCTTTTGGAGCTTAACTCCATGCAGAAATTTTGAGAGTTTAACTCCAAATGAAATGTAACACCCTAGTTCATTTATACCAGTTCTTTCGAGTATTTCTTTATTTATGATATTTTCCTGATTTATTTTGTTTTGGGTGCGAATAGTGTATTTGACATCTGTATTTGCATCCGACCCGACCCGCTTGCTGGAAACCCGTTTTGATTCCTATTTATGATTTATCCTGGCTTGTTATATGGACCCGTGTACTTTCATTTTATTTTATATTTTACATACTGGCATTATATCTGACATCTGCATTTTTTAATGTAACATTTAAAGTCAAATAAAATATTTTAAAAATATCTAACATGGCCTGCATCTTACTCCTGACCCTGGGATAGCATCCGCGCATCTTGTTCTCGTCCCGTTCAGTAAAACGAACTCGTTTGGATGGCTATGTGTACGTGCGTGCATCCGTTCTTGGGGGTATGCTTTTTCGTGACCCGGATATCCTGTTTTAGTTTTGGTTGATATGCATATTTTCCGTATTTTAAAACTGGATTTTTAGACCCGAGCCGGGCGTGTTTTGGACTATTTTCATATTAGCCAAAAACTCATATTTATTTAATATTATATACGTTAAACATATCCACTGTTACTAAAATATATATAATATTTTATAACTAAAATATATTTTAAAAATATTCTCCAAAAATCAAATCCTAACACAGCTCTCTCTTTTATACTATATAATTATTTCTTTAAAATATTTTTAACGATTTTTTAAATCTTTCACAGTCTCTCTCTCTCTCCCCTTTTCTTTCTCTTTCTCTATCCCTTTCTCTCACCTCTCGCATTCACTGTTTCTTGGGATCCCGTCACCTCCCTTCATTGCTACAATCACCCCCTCTTCTCTTTTTCTTCTTCTTCCTTTAAACCCCTGCGCCCCGCGACGACGAGACGCACGAGAACCCTAACCCTAACCCTAGCTTTTGCCTCACACTCGCCTTCATCCCCTCGTCGTCGACCCATCGCCGACCTCACCTCCATCTCCTCCACTATTCTTCCTCTCCATCCCTGAGCTCCAAACCCCTGCACACCTGAAACCCACAACCCAAGAACCCACGCCCTCGCCTCTGCCCTCGCCGCGCCGTCACCACCTCATCGCCGTCGCTCCACACCCTCGTCTCCACTTTCTCTTCCTCCACCTCCAACCATCACCACAGCCATCACCACCATCACCCTCAGTCCAAACCGAACCCCACTTGCCTCACCTGCACACTCCTCGCCGGAGCTCCATTAACCTGATGACCTCACACCATCGTCACCATCTCCATCTCCTCCTACTCCTCTCTCCTACACCCTTCAAACCACAGCCTTTCTTCTTCTCCTTCTTCTTCTTTTCTTTTCTCTTCTTTCTTGATTTCTTGAATCTCGTTTCCGGTGATCGCCGGAGCCATGCTCGACGCCGACGACCCGGGAGATCCAGTGAACGTTCCCTACCTGCGTGGTTATCCTCTTGCCTTGCCTGGACCTGTCCCGCGTGCCGCGTGTGCGTTGCGACAAATACCCGACAACAGACGTGCCGTGCGCACCCGTCGTGCGATCTGTTCAGGCAAGTTTATCTTGCTACATGCTATAATACTTATCTTGCATCCTTATGACTACAAATATTACATGTTGATTGCATTATATATCCATACTAATGTTTTACTGTTTTTCGGATGCCCGTATGCATCCATATCATTTAAAATATATGTAGTTGCATCTACAGATCATATTAATTCATGTTATTATTGTAGTAACACCCATGCTTAATAATGTGTACCCCACTTAGTCTTGGAGCTGTAAATGTAATCCCTGATCGATATTTGTGTATACATTCCATTAATTATATATCTAGTTGCATGCCATGTCACGTTATTTCATATTACTGCTATATTAACACCCCATACTTGATAATGTGCATCCTACATAGTCGTGGAACTGTAGTTGTAACCCCTGATAGTTAATTGAGCATCCATGTTTATTTGTGTATACATACCATTAATTCTGCATACCTAGTTGCACGCCATATTACATTAACTCATATTATTATTACATTAGTACCCCATACTTGATATTGTGCATCCTACATAGTCATGATGTAACCCCTGATAGATATTTGTGCATCCATGCTTTTATCGTACATCCATACTTTTACCCTGATTCAATACTTGCTACATTTTACTGTTGGGCACCCATTTGATTCACTGTGCACTACTTGACATGACCTGATACACCATTACTTGACATGTTACCTGATCATGTTTCTAATACCGACAATTCTGACATGTTGTCCCGATGGACATATCCTGTTGTCTGTATAGACAAACATGTTCCTGCTTGATCCTGTGTTGGCATTAGCTTCAGATTTATCAATACCTGACTTGAACACATAACTTGGGGGTATGGGGAAATCAATGATGAAACCTGACTTGCTCGACAGTTCGATACTTATACTGATCAGTTTTATGGGCTAGGCCAGCCCTGGGATGATGCTGCTGACATCATTCATCTGTACATGTTTCCTGTTTAGTGCCTACCGGCATGTCTCGGATTTCAGCCCGAGAATCTGGACCGTGGTCCCGGGTATGCACGGGATACTATTGAGTTATATCGATGATTCATTAAATTGATTTAACCGACTTGAGAGTAGTTAACCCAGTAGCACAGTTTAGTTTTATCGCTGCACTTCACCTATACTGTTACACTTCACTGTTCGATATCTCTGCTTACTTATTACATTCATGTTACCATTTATAATTCATGCCTGCATATCCTGTTACCCACTGATTATATTATTGTTGATATTGTGACGTGCTGACGTCTGAGTTTTGTATGGCCCAGATCCGCTACCCTTGTCGCAGGCCGAGCAGGAGTACTTCAGTCGACAGGCCAAGCAGTGAGTACCTGTTAGTATTTCAGTTTAGTTTAGTTTCCTTTCAGCATTTTTTTTATTTCCTGATGTGAGCCCGTATTTGGGACGTACCTTCCAGATTGTTTTGTTTATTGGATTTATTGCTTCCGCATATTATTTCTTGACTCGTTTATTCTGGCTCATGGACATGTACTACATAGTTTATTTTATTTTCCTGTTCTTGATATCTCTAGACAGCCGTAATGTGACTGTGGAGGGATGTTTCCTAGCCACAGGTAACATGGTTGGCTCTGTCACGTGCCGATCTTAGCGCACTCTGGGAAGCGGGGCGTGGCAGGGTTTGTTTGGTATCAGAGACATAGGATTTAAGTTAATCGCGTTTGATTTTTTTGTAGTTGGGTGTTGGACCCAATACACGAATCGGGAAATCCGTGATTAGGAGCATGTCCTGCCACTTGGTTATCGTAATTCTTGAATCATATCTTTCTCTTGACCTCTGTCCTGACGATATGCAAACCACTTTGCATCTCGACTTGAAACTTTTGGTTCCCTATTGTTTCTCTCTAGGATTTAGGCAACTTGAACAGAGTTATGTGATTGTAATTATGAATTGCAGTATGGTTATAATGCGGTACTCTATTTAAGTAATTTGGAGTTCTAGTCTTGATTCATATCCTTGATTTATGGTCATTATTCATTGCAAGTTTTGAATCTTGTTTATCGTACTAATCCTTTTCGGTGTCTTAGTTTCAGGAACATGGCGGATAGAAATCTGCGTTCGTACCAGAGGCGTGTCGATGACGCCGCTTTGCTTGGAGTAATCCATGGGATGCTGGAGAACCAGAAGCGGCAAACCGAGCAGAACCATCGGCAAGCCGAAGCTTTTCAGGAAGGTTTACGGACCGTCCAGCAGTCCGTGAACAATGTTGCGGCCAAACCAGTTGAGCGTGTGGGTACCGTGGCGGATTTCAGGACACTTGGTCCGTCCATTTTCACTGGTTTGGAGAAGCCGTTGCCAGCAGAGCAGTGGCTGGTTGATATGGAGAATCTGCTCGTTGCGGCACAGATTCCGGAGGACAAAAGAGTGGATGTAGTACGCATCCAACTAGTGGACTATGCCCGTGAGTGGTGGCTCGTAGAAGAGACCCGCTTGCCCAAGCCGATCAGTTGGGCAACTTTCTCGAAGAGTTTCTTGGAGAAGTTCTTCCCGCAGACTGCACGGGAAGAAATAGAAGAAAAGTTTATCAGCTTGAAGCAGAATGGCGGATCCGTGGATGCACATGCGGCTGAGTGGACATAGCTCAGTAGATTCGCTGGACCTTTGGTTGCCAACGATGCTGATAGAGCACGGAGGTTCATGCGCAGTTTGGACGTGGACATCCAGAGGCACGTTATATCTCTGGGTTTGACCACTTTTTCGCAAGTTCTAAAAGCAACCGGAGAGCAGTAGAGCTTATCATTGAAGACAGAGGGTGTGCAGCTGCAGGCAGTTGTGGTACGGAAGCCAGCGATTACGCCGAATCGAGCACCTATACGCAGAGGTATCCCGGTGGACAAGCGTGGCATTATACCAATGAAGAAGCCAGTCATGCCCAAGAAAAAAGGAAGGATGATTTATGGGTACTGCCATCTACCCGGACACGTGCAGAAGGAGTGTCGAAGGATGCTTGGACTTTGTTTAGTTTGCGGATCAGCTGATCATACTGTCAGTGTTTGCCCATCGAAGCTCCGTTTGAAGGAAAATGTTCAGAGGCCACCGCAGAGGCAGTTAACTCAGGGACCCAATCAAGCTCGAGCCTTTACCCTGACGGCTGAAGAGGCCAAGGCTTCAGATGAAGTTGTTTCAGGTATCTACTTGTTCATGGTTTTCCCGCATTAACATTATTCGATTCTGGTGCATCCCAGTGTTTTATGTCGTCCAAGTTTATTACTGCACATTCGATTTCTTGCACGACCCTGTCTAGTTGTTGGGACATACATACTGGGAATAGGAAGATCATAACTAGTAGTGAATGTAAGGATTGTTCAGTTGTTATTTGCGGACGGGAGTTATTTACAGATTTCTTGGTGATCGATACCGGCAGCTATGATGTTGTCTTGGGAATGGATTTTCTTGGCACTTTCCACGCTCACATTGATTGTAGGGTAAAGAAAGTGATTTTCCAGATTCCCGGACATCCGGAATTTGTTTTTGCTGGAGGAAGCAGTTCTGTCGGACCAGTCGAGTTTAGGGCTAGGCTGACAAACAATGTTCTTTCGACGATGGAAGTTGATAAGGAGGAAGCGCCAGCCGTAGTTCGAGAGTTCATGGACATGTTCAATAACATCTCGGGTTTACCGCCAAAACGAGATGTGGAGTTCGCGATCGATCTTGTTCCTGGTGCAGCGCCAATCTCAAAGGCGTACTATCCGATGGCACCAATGGAGTTGGAAGAAGTTAAGAAACAAGTTACTAAATTGCTAGAGAAGAGTTGGATTCGCAGCAGTAATTCACCTTGGAGAGCTCCAGTTCTTCTAGTAAAGAAGAAAGATGGCACAAGAAGGATATGCATCGATTATCGAGAAATGAACTGGGTGACAATTAAGAATAAGTACCCGATCCTTCGCATTGGCGAATTATTCGAGCAACTTAGTGGCGCGAGGGTATTCTCGAAGCTGGATTTGCGATCCAGATATCATCAGGTTCGAGTTAAATCAGAGGATATTTGCAAGACTGCGTTCCGAACTCGATATGGACATTACGAGTATTTAATGATGCCATTCGGAGTCACGAATACACCGGCGATATTTATGGACTTGATGAACCGAATCTTTTCACCGTTCTTAGACCAGTTTATAGTGGTGTTCATCGATAATATTCTGGTCTACTCGAGGAGCCTTGAAGAGCATGCTGAACACTTGAAGATCGCACTGCAGATATTGAGGCAAGAAAGATTATATGCAAAGATGAGCAAGTGCGAGTTTTGGCTTGAAGAATTGAAGTTTTTGGGGCACGTCGTATCCGGAGATGGAATCGCCGTTAATCCCGAGAAGATTGCAGCAGTTCAAGATTGGCCGATTCCGAAGAACGTAGCAGAGATCAGAAGTTTTTTTGGACTTGCGGGATATTACAGAAGGTTCGTGGAGAATTTTGCTCGTTTGGCTGAGCCTTTGACCAAGCTTACGCGAAAGAAGGTACCATTGGTTTGGACGGATAGGTGTGCGTCAGCTTTTGAGGCATTAAAGCAAAGGTTGATAACCACTCCTATTTTGACCGTACCAGACAGTTTCGGAGGATTGGTGATTCACAGCAACGCATCTGGGAAAGGTTTAGGATGTGTTTTGATGCAGCATGGGAAAGTTATAGCTTACGCATCGAGGCAGTTGAAGACCCATGAGAAGAATTACCCAACTCATGATTTGGAGCTTGCGGCAGTGATTTTCGCTTTAAAGATTTGGAGACACTACCTACTGGGCGAAAGGGTCGAAGTATTCACCGATCACAAAAGCCTAAAGTATGTGTTCACACAGAAAGAGCTTAATATGAGGCAGCGTAGATGGTTGGAGCCGATGGCTGACTATGATCTTGATCTTAAGTACCATCCCGGGAAAGTTAATGTAGTACCAGATGCGCTTAGTCGGTTGCCAACAATTCGAATGTTGACTGCACAGAAGGAGCTTATCGAAGATTTTCAGAGATTCAAGTTGGAGATCGTGCTACCGCATTCTTCGAGACAGTTGATGCAGCTGCAAGTACAGTCGTCGTTGATCGAGAGTATTAAAGCAGTGCAGTCACAGGACCCAAGATTGCAGAAGTTTCAAGAATAGGTAGAAGCGGGACTTCGAACGGACTTGTTGATTCATGAAGATGGTTCGTTGCAATATGATAGCCGTTTGTGTGTTCCGAAAGGAGACATTCGCGAAGAAGTTATGAAGGAGGCACACAGTTCCGCATATTCCGTACATCCAGGAGACACGAAGATATACCGTGATCTACGACAGCATTTCTGGTGGGAAGGTATGAAAAGAGAGATTGCCCGTTTTGTAGCGAAGTGCTTGGTGTGTCAGCAAGTTAAGGCTGAATATTAAAGGGTTGCTGTTTATTGCAACCACTTCTGATTCCTCCATGCAAGTGGGAACATATAACTATGGATTTCGTGACGGCTTTACCGCGGAGTCCAAAGAGCAACAATGCAGTTTGGGTGATTGTTGATCGATTGACCAAGGCAGCTCATTTCATACCATTTCGAGTTGGTCAGTCAACAGAAGCATTGGCAGAACGATACATGCAGGAGATTGTGAGATTGCATGGTGTACCTGTGAGCATCGTTTCTGATCGTGATACCCGATTCTTATTGCACTTCAGGACGAGCTTACAGGAAGTTTGGGGACGCGATTGAAGTTCAGCACCGCTTATCATCCTTAGACAGATGGCCAGTCGAAGAGAACGGTTCAGACTCTTGAAGACATGTTGAGAGCTTGCATGTTAGACTTCAAGGGTTCATGGGAGAATTATCTACACTTGGTGGAGTTTTCTTACAATAACAGCTTTCAGGCGACTATTCAGATGACTCCATTCGAAGCGTTGTATGGTCGCAAATGACGTTCACCCGTTTGTTAGGATGATATTGGAGAATGAAAATTGTTGGGAATGGATTTGATCGTCCGAACAGTTGAGAAAGTTAATACTATCTGAAATCATATGAAGGCAGCACAAGATCGACAGATGAGTTGGGCCGACACATCGAGAAGACATCTAGAGTTCACTGCTGGTGATCTGGTATTCTTGAAGATATCACCAACTAGAGGAGTGATTCGTTTTGGGAGTCGAGGTAAGCTTAGTCCTCGATTCGTGGGGCCTTTCGAGATTTTGGAGCGTGTCGAAGAAGTGGCTTATCGATTAGCGTTACCATAATTTTTGGCGAATGTTCATAACGTGTTTCATGTATCTCAACTCCGTAAGTATGTTCGAGATGAAACACACGTGATTGATCACTCGGAGCTGACTGTAAGAGAGGATTTGACTTTTGAGGAACGACCGATGTCGACTGTTGATCGAAGAGAAAAGGTCCTTAAGAATAAGGTTATCCCTCTCGTACTTGTTTCATGGGGAAATCGCTCGCACGGAGAATCGAATTGGGAACAAGAAGACGAGATTCGACAGAAGTTTCTACACCTATTCTTGTAGATTCTTGTTCATTTATCTTTTCTTGTTCCTGGAACTTCGAGGACGAAATTCTTTTTGTAGTTGGGTATAATGTAACACCCTAGTTCATTTATACCAGTTCTTTCGAGTATTTCTTTATTTATGGTATTTTCCTGATTTATTGGGTTTTGGGTGCGAATAGTGTATTTGACATCTTTATTTGCATCCGAACCGACCCACTTGCTGGAAACCCGTCTTGATTCCTGTTTATGATTTATCCTGTTTATATGGACCCGTGCACTTTCATTTTATTTTATACATTGCATACTGGCATTATATCTGGCATCTGCATTTTTTAATGTAAAATTTAAAGTCAAATAAAATATTTTAAAAATATCTAGCATGGCCTACATCTTACCCCTGACCCTGGGGTAGCATCCGCGCATCTTGTTCTCGTCCCGTTCAGTGAAACGGACTCGTTTGGATGGCTACGTGTACGTGCGTGCATCCGTTCTTAGGGGTATGCTTTTTCGTGACCCGGATATCCTGTTTTAGTTTTGGTTGACAAGTATATTTTGCGTATTTTAAAACTGGATTTTTAGACCCGACCCGGGCGTGTTTTGGACTATTTTTGTATTAGCCAAAAACTCATATTTATTTAATATTATATACGTTAAACATATCCACTGTTACCAAAATATATATAATATTTTATAACTAAAATATATTTTAAAAATATTCTCCAAAAATCAAATCCTAACACAGCTCTCTCTTTTATACTATATAATTAATTTTTTTAAATATTTTTAACGATTTTTTAAATCTTTCACAGTCTCTCTCTCTCTCCTTTTCTTTCTCTCTCTCTCCCCCTTTCTCTCTCTCTGTCCCTTTCTCTCACCTCTCGCATTCACTGTTCCTTGGGATCCCGTCACCTCCCTTCATTGCTACAATCACCCCCTCTTCTCTTTTTTCTTCTTCTTTCTTTAAACCCCTGCACCCCGCGACGACAAGACCCACGAGAACCCTAACCCTAGCTTTTGCCTCGCACTCTCCTTCATCCCCTCGTCGTCGACCCCTCATCGACCTCACCTCCATCTCCTCCACTCTTCTTCCTCTCCATCCCCGAGCTCCAAACCCCTGCACACCCGAAACCCACAACCTAAGAACCCACGCCCTCGCCTCTACCCTCGCCGCGCCGTCACCACCTCATCGCCGTCGCCCCACACCCTCGTCTCCACCTTCTCTTCCTCCGCCTCCAACCATCACCACAACCATAACCACAACCATCACCACCATCACCCTCAGTCCAAACCGAACCCCACTTGCCTCACCTGCACACCCCTCGCCGGAGCTCCGTTAACCCGACGACCTCACACCATCGTCACCGTCTCCATCTCCTCCTACTCCTCTCTCCTACACCCTTCAAACTACAGCCTCTCTTCTTCTCCTTCTTCTTCTTCTCTTTTCTCTTCTTTCTTGATTTCTTGAATTCTCATTTCCGGTGATTGCCGGAGCCGTGCTCGACCCTGACGACCCGGGAGATCCAGTGAACGTCCCCTACCTGCGTGGTTATCCTCTTGCCTTGCCTAGACCCGTCCTGCGTGCCGCGTGTGCGTTGCGACAAATACCCGACGACGGACGTGCCGTGTGCACCCGTCGTGCGATCCGTTCAGACAAGTTTATCTTGCTACATGCTATAATACTTATCTTGCAACCTTATGACTACAAATATTACATGTTGATTGCATGAAACATCCATACTAATGTTTTACTATTTTTCGGATGCCCGTATGCATCCATATCATTTAAAATACATGTAGCTGCATCTACAGATCATATTAATTCATGTTATTATTATGGTAACACCTCATGCTTAATAATGTGTATCCCACTTAGTCTTGGAGCTGTAAATGTAACCCCTGATCGATATATGTGTATCCATTCCATTAATTATATATCTAGTTGCATGCCATGTCACATTATTTCATATTACTGCTATATTAACACCCCATACTTGATAATGCGCATCCTACATAGTCGTGAAACTGTAGTTATAACCCCTGATAGTTAATTGAGCATCCATGTTTATTTGTGTATACATACCATTAATTCTGCATATCTAGTTGCACGCCATATTACATTAACTCATATTATTATTACATTAGTACCCCATGCTTGATATTATGCATCCTACATAGTCATGATGTAACCCCTGATAGATATTTGTGCATCCATGCTTTTATCGTACATCCGTACTTTTACCCTGATTCAATACTTGCTACATTTTACTGTTGGGCACACATTTGATTCACTGTGCACTACTTGACATGACCTGATACACCATTACTTGACATATTACCTGATCCTGTTTCTAATGCCGACAATTCTGACATGTTGTCCCGATAGACATATCCTGTTGTCTGTATAGACAAACATGTTCCTGCTTGATCCTGTGTTGGCATTAGCTTCAGATTTATCAATACCTGACTTGAACACATAACCTGGGGGTATGGGGAAATCAATGATGAAACCTGACTTGCTCGATAGTTCGATACTTATACCGATCAGTTTTATGGGCTAGGCCAGCCCTGGGATGATGATGCTGACATCATTCATCTGTACATGTTTTCTGTTTAGTGCCTAGCGACATGTCTCGGATTTCAGCCCGAGAATCTGGACCGTGGTCCCGAGTATACGCGGGATACTATTGAGTTATATCAATGATTTATTAAATTGATTTAACAGACTTAAGAGTAGTTAACCCAGTAGCACAGTTTAGTTTTATCGCTGCACTTCACCTATACTATTACACTTCACTGTTCGATATCCCTGCTTACTTATTACATTCATGTTACCATTTATAATTTATGCCTGCATATCCTGTTACCCACTGATTATATTATTGTTGATATTATGACGTGCTGACGTCTGGGTTTTGCATAGCCCAAATCCGCTACGTTTATCGCAGGCCGAGCAGGAGTACTTCAGTCGACAGGGCGAGCAGTGAGGACCTGTTAGTATTTCAGTTTAGTTTAGTTTCCTTTCAGCATTTTTTTATTTCCTGATGTGAGCCCGTATTTAGGACGTACCTTCCAGATTGTTTTGTTTATTGGATTTATTGCTTCCGCATATTATTTCTTGACTCGTTTATTCTGGCTCATGGACATGTACTAGATAGTTTATTTTATTTTCCTGTTCATGATATTTCTAGACAGCCGTAATGTGACTGTGGAGAGATGTTTCCTAGTCACAGGTAACATGGTTGGCTCTGTCACGTGCCGATCTTAGCGCACTCTGAGAAGTGGGGCGTGACATGAAATCTTTTGGAGTTTAACTCCATAAAATATATTTTCTTTGAATAAAAGAGAGTTCAACTCTATACAGAATCTTTTGGAATTTAACTTCATAAAAAAATAATAATTTTTTTCCTTTATTTTGGATTAAAAAAATAAAAAATCACAAATAGAATAAATAAAATGAAATAAACATGCCCTTCTGCATTATTTTCAAACACCAACATTTCACATTGAGCTCGCATGACTATTTTGACCCGTCAATCGGAGGTTTCTTCGCTCTAAGAGCGAGGGGTAATTAACGGCAGCTTAATCCGCGGATGCCGGAGATTAGGATCCCCATAATCAATAAACCCTAGTATACCCTGGGCAGGGAGAATCTGTACACGCCTGACCAGCGACGCGTATTCTCATCTCAATGGGGTAGCAAAAAACACCCTACTTGTACAAGACAAGATGTAGCTTACGCGCTAAGCGTGGTGAGCCGGTATTAGTCGAACCCAGATGAGAACCACTGGACAATAGTGAAGAACATTCTCAAGTACCTAAGAAGGACTAAGGAGATGTTCTTGATTTTCGATAATGGAGACCTCAAGGTAGAGTCATTTACTGATTCAAGCTTTAAGAGCGACAAGGATGACAGCAAGCCTGTCTCGAGTTTTGTATTTGCCCTCAACGGAGGGGCGGTGTGTTGGAGGAGTTCAAAACAGGATACCGTGGCAGACTCGACGATGGAGGCTGAATACATTGCTGCGAGCGATGCCGCAAAAGAAGCAGTCTGAATGAAGAAGTTCATTACTGAATATCAGGTAGTTCCGTCTATTATTGATCTGGTACCTTTGTATTGCGATAACAATGGGGCTATAGTTTTAGCGAAGGAACCATGGTCCCATCAGAAATCTAGACACATTTTAAGGCGATATCACCTGATCAGGGAGATCATAGATCACCAAGAGATCGAGGTCCGGAGAGTGGATACAAAAGAGAACACGGCGGATCCATTTACAAAGGCCCTCCCTCAAGTACAGTTCAAGCTACTTTTTGAGATGTTGGGTATACGGTACGCCAGCAGCTGGCCTTAGAGCAAACGTTGGATATTCGGTACGCCAATAACTGGCCTTTGGATATGTATGCCCTAGAGGCCATTATTGTATATGTATACATATGGATGCTAGGAATATGTATGTACAGGACGTTCTTACTCAGTTATATAGTATATTATTTCTGTTGTCTTTATCAGGATATGTGTATTTGTTTTTATTGATGCTTTATCATGCTTGCAAATATTGATAAAGACTTGATATAGTAGTATACTATTATGGTTTAACTTTATCTTAACATGGCATATGTTATACACGTTATTAGATATTGCGGTTATATGTTGATAAAGCTCGTAGGATCTTACTTGACTACCTGCGTTGTAATGGCGATCATACTTGTGAGAGCTGGGTAGTCTATAAGCACATCCTTAAATGTCCCAAGTTGTCACGCCCCACTTTCCGGTGTACGGCGAAAGGGAAGGGACGAGGCCGCTATGTATATACTCAGAAGTAAATACGCTAAGCATAACTAAACAATATAAAAGGAATATACACAAGAGACAAATATAATGAACAACGACTTTATTTATTAACATTCTTTTGTACAATGTATGGAAAAGTAAGTATATCTGGATGAAAGCAATGCATAAACAGTGGCTTAACAGAAATGTAAAGTACTGATATGAAATGTGTATAATGAATCTAAAGCTCTGGGTCGTAGGCTAGCTGGTCCAAGTTCTCATTGGTGGGCTCGATCTCCTGAAGATCCGAATCACCTGACAACATTCCAAAGAAGAAAGAGAAGAAATGTCGTCAGTGAACAATCACTCGGTAAGTCCCAAAGATAAGAGAGAAGTAGAATAGACAGAGAGAGAGAGTGTGTAGTTTATAAAGTTGTATTATTATTATTAACGCTGTTGTTTGTAGCTTAATACAGAAGAATGTCAGTGTATACTAGAGGAGTCTCTATATGCCAGAGACTAAAGGCAAATAGAGTACAAGGAACCGTTTATGCCACGGTACAACAGCAAATGAATTCAGATTAGGTGTCTTAAATCTTGCAGTCTCGTGCCACTTCTAACACCTTCCGTATCAATCTACCCCTTAACCCCGCGATATTTTGATTGTATTGTTGTATTATATTGTAAATTGTATTGTCTTGTATATATGGATGACTTGCCGAAACCATGATATCAGTAATTGTATGTAACTAGAGAATCATGTAGATGGAAGGTATATCCATGGTTCGGTTCAGTCAATACAGATTGAATAAATAAAATAGATTAATTATATGGATTCATGGATTTATATCGAATTGTAGTTTGTACTTGAATCATATTCAAGTCAGATTATTTATAATGAGAATCAGTCTGAGTCAGAAAAAATAGAAAAGAAATTGAATACTGAATTAGGTTTTGGTATTATCGGTAACCGCTGCACATGGGCGGCAGGATTTGTGTCTTTTTCAAAGACGATTACCGTGTTGATAACACCGTTTGTTAAGTTGTCTAGCTTAAATAGGCAAGCGCCCATATCTATGGCTCCAAGAGGCTCAAGAGACTGGTCCCACTTAAACCTATATTTACTAGGGTTCTTAGGGTAATTTATAGAACTTGAGGGGGTTTTATGTAAAAATAATTTTGTGTAATTTTCAAAATATACCTCAAGTATTTAATTATCGTCTTTAGAGTTTTCATAGATGTAGATTTTATATATGTGACATTTCTAGTGAATAAAACCTAATTTCATAATATATGGTATTTAATTGTAAAGTGTTGAACTTGTATGAAATTACATGGTATTTTCATGTAAATTGATTCTTTTTTATTTAAAAAAATTGGAATATTTATACTATATCAAAAATAGATATTTTGATGATACACACACACACACACACACAAACACACACACACACACACACACACACACACACACACACATATATATATATTTATAAAAATAATTTAATTTATATTTTTTCTAGAAATCTCATTTTCTTAAGATATTTGTATTTTTAAATCTTTCGAGACCGAATGCTCCTTGCGGAGGTCTGCATCTCGCACTACTAAGCTCGAGAATGTGCGATAATCCGCATCATCCCGAACAGGTTTCTCAAAATGGGCTGTAGCGGCCCTTTGCAAAGATTTATTTAAAATACATAATCTTATAGAAAAAAGTTTTTTTTATAAGATAAAGGTATTTAAGTGTAATATCGTATTCCTGTATTCTATATTCCCGAAGAACATCGTGCTATGTTGTATATGAGTGTTGCGAGGAGGTAGGTCATTACCTCGTGATCTATTTAAAGGTATAGCAAGAAATGTGATGTTTTAATGTCAAAACTAAACTATATGGTATTTTACTGAGAAAGTACGATAAAAATTACAATATGAAATATTTTGCTATGAAACTTATTCATGATGTTTTGTTAATGTTTAATAGTCAAGATTTGAGGGTTTGGTATGTTTGTATTTAAGAAAAGATGGAGTTTTTAAGAAGAACCGAATCGGAAGTCGGACTAACTCCGCTTCCGTCGGGTTTTAGAAATACGAGTTTTTAGAATAGAAAAGTGAAGAGGGAGGAGGGACTTACTGGATTGGTGATTAGAAAAGAGGAAGAGGGAGTGGTAGGAGGTGTCGGTGCGTCGTTTCATCTCTGGGAGCTCCTAGAGTTGTCATCGGAAATTCGCCGGAGTTTCGCCCTTCGCTAACTCCACTTGTACACAAAATTTCTAGAGAGTTTTCTTGAGAGTTTGGACAGAATTTATGAGTGAGGGGGGGTGTTTAGGGGTGGTATTTATAGAAAAAGATTAGGGTTAGGGTTTGATAGGAAAATGAATTAAAATAAATTGCATTAAAAAGTTTTAATTGGATTTTAATTGTCTCAGTTAAATTGCAGGTTAAATAAACATGTCAGGAGTTATAAGGAGGCCAAGAGATACAGGGTAACAGAAGGCAACTCGGCAATCCGACTCGGTCGGACAGGCGGCGCCGGCCGATTTGGCCGCGCCGCCGGCCCGAGTCGGCCGAGTCGGGCCGGGGCTCGTCACCAAATGTCCGTCATCGTTTGGTTTACCCCATAGGCCAGTTTGTTTTATATATGACTTTTGGATTTTACGAGCTATGCATGTGTAGACTCTTGGGCTTCTGAAACTTTAAAAGAAAATTAATTAAAAAATAATGTGGCTAATAGGATTTGAACTCTGGTGCTTTGGTTCAGCAGTGCAAGGTCTTACCAATGAGCTACAAGCTCTTGCTTGCTATTAAAAAGCAAAACAAATACTTATAGTACTCACAGGAAGTATAAAACCCTAAGTATACATTAATTTTAAATCAAATTTATGTACACAAGAAATGGAGTTGTTACAGTCTACCCTCCTTACAAAAATTTCGTCCTCGAAATTTACAAATTTTATTTTAAGGACTGGTTTACAAATAGGTGGGGGTATCTTGCACGCATCTCATCTTTCCTTTCCCAAGTCGATTCTCCTGGAGTGTCTTTTCTCCCCATCACTCGAACCAAGTTGACTTCCTTGTTCCGAAGTGACTTCACTTTTCTGTCCAGGATCTCAACAGATTGTTGCTCACAAGATAAGTCGGGCTGTACAGTGTGCTCGGAATGATCGAGAATATGGCTGGGGTCACTCACATACCTTTTGAGTTGGGATATGTGGAATACATTATGCACTCCTTCTAATGAAGGTGGAAGTGCCAAGCGGTATGCCACTTCACCGAATCGTTCGAGTATGTCGAACGGTCCAATGTATCTCGGACTTAGCTTACCCCGTCTTCCAAATCGAATCACTCTACGGTTCGAAGATATCTTTAAAAATACGTGATCTCCCGGCTGGAACTCTAAGTGACGTCGTTTTGCATCAGCCCGGTGCTTCTATCTATCTTGGGCTATGTGTATTCTTTTTCTAATAGTACGAACCATATCAACAGTTGCTACTATCATCTCAGATCCAAGGAGTTCTCTATCTCCGATGTCGTCCCAACTTAATGGCGATCGACACTTCCTTCCATATAGCGCTGCAAAAGGTGTCATTCCTATGCTTGCTTGGTAGCTGTTGTTGTACGAAAACTCCACAAGGTGTAGGTGGTCTTCCCACGATCCTTCGAAGTCTAACATACATGCTCTGAGCATATCCTCCAAGATCTGAATAGTTTGCTCAGACTGACCATCTGTTTGTGGATGAAAAGTCGTGCTGAAGTTCAAATTTGTTCCCAAACTTGCTTGCAGACTCTGCCATAATTGCGATCAGAACCTGGTGTCGCGGTCGGAGACAATGCAGACCGGTATTCCATGAAGTCGTACAATTTCCTGCATGAGTTCATGGGTATGAGAGATAGTATATATTTGAAGAGTTTAAATCTTAAGTAGATTCTTACCTCCATGTACTTCTTTGCTAATGTCTCAGTTGATTGGCCAACTCGGAATGGGATGAAATGAGCCGACTTTGTGAGTCGATCCACAATGACCCATACTGCATCGTTACCTTTTGTGCTGTGAGGAAGTGCAGTCACAAAATCCATTGTGGTGTGTTGCCAGTTCCACTCTGGGATAGGCAACAGTTGAAGTAATCCAGCTGTCCTATGATATTCAGCCTTTACTTGCCGACACACCAAATATTTAGCGACGCTCCTGGCTACTTCACGCTTCATTCTATACCACCAGTAATTCTGACATAGATCTTTGTACATCTTTGTACCTCCAGGGTGTACTGAGTAGGGAGAGCTGTGAGCTTCTTTCATTAACTCTTCCCGAACAAAACCTTTTGGTACACACAATCTGCTACCGTATCTCAAAGATCTGTCTTCATGGATGATGAAGTCTGTTCTGAGTCCATTTTCTACTTGTTCTCTTATCTTTTGCAACTTAGCATCACTTGCTTGAGCTGCTTTGATTTGATTGACAATTCTAGATTGAACTTGTAAATTCATCAAACTTGAAGCGTTATCTGGCATGACTACTTCAATCTCCATCTGATGTAAATCTTGTTGAAGCTTCCACTGAGCAGTGAGATGCATTGCTAATGGTTGGCGACTAAGAGCATCTGGAACTACATTCACCTTCCCTGGTTGATATTGCAGGTTGATATCGAAGTCCTCCATGAATTCTAACCATCGTCTCTGCCGCATATTAAGCTCCTTCTGAGTAAACACATATTTCAGACTCTTGTGATCTGTGTATATGTTCACTTATTCACCAAGAAGATAATGGCACCAAATCTTAAGAGCAAAGATAACGGCTGCCAATTCCAAATCATGCGTCGGATAATTGCGCTCATGAATCTTTAGCTGTCTTGAAGCATAAACCACAACCTTACCGTGCTGATGTAGAACACATCCTAATCCCTTACCGGATGTATCACAATGCACTTCGAAACCTCCAGATTGATCCAGTATAACGAGAATAGGTGATGATGTCAATCTTGACTTGAGTTCTACGAAAGCTTGTTCGCATGCTTCTGAGCACACAAAGTCTTCATCTTTACATATGAGTTTGGTCAGGGGTGTTGCTATCTTTGAAAAGCCTTCAATGAACCTTCTGTAATATCCAGCTAGACCCAAGAAACTTCGAATGTCCTTCAATGACTTTGGTGTCGGCCATTCGCTTACTGCTGAAACTTTCGCTGGATCCACAGAGATTCCTTTACCTGATACAATATGTCCAAGAAAACCAACTTGATCTAGCCAAAACTCGCACTTGCTGTACTTGGCATATAATTGATGTTGTCATAGAGTTTCTAAGATAATTCATAGTTGCTCGGCATATTCTTTCCGACTCCTAGAATACACCAGGATGTCGTCGATGAAGATGACAACAAACCTGTCTAAGTACTCCCGGAAAACTTGATTCATCAGGTTCATGAATATTCCTGGTGCGTTGGTCACTCCAAATGGCATCACTAGAAATTCGTAATGACCATAGCGAGTTCTGAAAGCCATTTTATGAATATCAGCTTCCTTGACCTTCACCTGATGATAACCTGAACGAAAATCTAATTTGGAGAAAACACAAGATCCACTTAGCTGATCGAATAAATCGTCGATACGCGGTAGCGGATACTTGTTCTTTATCGTTATTTCGTTCAAGGCTCTATAATCGATGCACATTCTGTATGAACCTTCCTTCTTCTTCACAAATAATACTGGTGATCCCCAACTTGAAATGCTAGGACGAATCCATCTTTCGCCAATAATTCGTCCAACTAAATTCGGACTTCCTTCAAACCTTACGGACTTAATCGATAAGGTGCTTTGATCACCGGTTGTGCTCTTGGTACTAAATCAATGCTGAATTCAAGAGCTCGATCAGGAGGCAAACCTGATATATCGTCAGGAAATACATCGTCGAACTCTCGAACCACTTCTGTCTTTGATCCTTCCTCTGCTTGAGTTGCTGCAATCACTGCCTTCTTCGGCTTCGCTTTGTAAGTACTTGGCTCCAGGGTACGGTCTCCACTTTTGAAATAGAAGACCGGATGGTCTGGAATCTCGAATACTACCCTCCTTTGACGACAGTCGATGGTAGTATAGAAGGTTCCGAGCCAATCCATACCTAAAACCACATCGAAGTTTGGTATGTCCAGCACTTTGAAATCAGCATAGAATTCTCTGTGCAGCAGACGACTACTGGACACAAGCTATATCCCATTGTTGCCTTTAGAACGCCATTTCCTAAACTGATATTCCAGCTGGATACAAGCGGTGTGACTGGAATCGCATGAGTTCGTACGAACCGTTGCGACATAAAGCAGTGAGATGCTCCAGTATCGAAGAGTGTTAGTGCAGGAAGTGAGGCTACTAATATTGTACCTAAGGTATGTGGGATATGTTTTAGGTATAGGAAAAATATGTGGATAGGTATTAAGACTGAAAGAAAAGGTTGAGAAGAAAAGGTTACCAGTGATGACTTAGCCAGGGGCCTCAGCTTCTTCCACGGTCATCGTGAAAGTCTGTCGGCTTGGTACATTCCTCCTGGCCCGTCACGCCCCGCTTCCCAGAGTGCACTAAGATAGGCATGTGACAGAGCCAACCATGCTACCTGTGGATAGGAAACATCCCTCCACGGTCACATTACGGCTATCTATAAGATATCAAGAATAGGAGAAATAAAATAACTATCTAGTACATGTCCATAAGCCAGAAATAACGAGTCAAGAAATAATATGCGGAAGCAATAGATCCAATAAATAATAACAATCTGGAATGTACGTCCCAAATACGGGCTCACATCAAGAATGAAAATGCTGAAAGAAAACTAAACTAAAATACTAACAGGTCCTCACTGCTCGGCATGTTCACTGAATACTCCTGATCAGCCTGCTGCAAAGGTAGAGGATCTACGCCATGCAAAACCCAGACGTCAGTGCGTCATAATATCAACAATAATATAATCAGGGGTAGCAAACATGCAGGCACGAGTATGAGCAGTAATAAAGGTATAACAGTAACACGAATGTGGAACAGTGAAGGGTAAAAGCATATGTGACGTGCAGTGGGTAATCTGAACTAAACTACTGGGTAACTACTCTCAATTCTATGAAATCAATTTAATGCATCGTCGATGTAACTCAATAGTATCCCGTGCGTGCCCGGGACCACGGTCCAGATTCTCGGGCTGAATCCGAGACATGCCGCTAGACACTAAACAAGAAACATGTACAGATGAATGATGTCAGCAGCAGCATCCCCGGGCTGGCCTAGCCCGTAAAACTGATCAGTATAAGCATCGAACTGTCGAGTCACAAGTCAAGTTTCATCATTGATTTCCCCATAACCCTAGGTTATGTGTTCAAATCACGTATTGATAAATCTGGAGCTAATGCCAATACAGGATCAAACAGGTACAGGTTTGTCTATACAGACAACATGATATGTCCATCGGGACAACATGTCAGGATTGTCGGTATTAGAAACAGAATCAGGTAACATGTCAAGTAGTGATATATCAGGTCATGTCAGGTAGTGTACATGTATCAAGTGGGTGCCCAACAGTAAAATGTAGCAAGTATTGAATCAGGGTAGAATACGGATGTACGATAATAGCATGGGTGTACAAATATCCACTAGGGGTTACACCATGACTAAGCAGGATGCACAATATCAAGCATGGGGTACTAATGTATTAATAATATGAGTTAATATAATATGGGGTGCAATTAGGTAAGCAAAATTAATGGTGTGTAGATACAAATGAACATGGATGCTCAAATAACTATCAGGGTTTACAACTACAGTTCCATGATTATGTAGGATGCACATTATCTAGCATGGGGTGTTACTACAATAATAATATGAATTAATATGATCTGTAGATGCAGCTATATGTATATTAAATGATATGGATGCAAACGGGTGTCCGAAAACGGTAAACTTTAATATGGATGTAAAATGCATTCAACATGTAATATTTTTATTCATATGGATGCATAATAATATACCTAACATGTAGCAAGATGAATTAGCATGCGGCTGGATATGTAAATAACGACATGGATGCACACGGACGTCGTATAACAGTAAAATGGTAAAAAATGGTAATGTGGGATGCATACTAAACATTATGTGATGTTATCATTCAAATGGGTGCAGTATATTGTAGTATAGCATGTAGCAGGATTAACTTGCCTCGATCGGATCACACGACGGATACGTACGGCACGTCCGACGTCGGTAAATCGTCGCAACGCACACACGGCACGCGGGACGGGTCCAGACAAGGCAAGAGGGTAAACACGCGAGCAAAGGACGTTCACTGGATCGCCTGGATCGACAGCATTGACGTGACTCCGGCGACAGCTGGAAATTCAAGATTCAAGAAAAAGAAAAAGGAAAGAAAAAGAAGAAAAGGAAGAAGAAGAAGAGAAGAAGGGGTTTGTGCTCACTGGGGTTGGTGCTAGGGTTTCTGTGCAGGGAACAGGAGAGAGGTGAGGGCGACGACGGGGGTGAAGGCAGAGGCTAGGGTTAGGTTTTGGGTTCTGTGGTTTTCTCGTGGGGGGTTAAATAGGGAAGGAGGGAGGTGACACTAAGGAGAGAAGGGAGGTGAGCAAAATCGAGAAACGCACAGTATTCGCGAGATGAGTGAGAGAGGGGGGGGAGAGAGAGAGAGAAACTATGGCTGAGGGAGAGAGATAGAGAGAGAAAAGGAGAGAGAAAGAGAGAGATTGAGTGAGTTCTGTTAATTTAATTGTTAGGATTTAAATTAAAAAAATATTTTTCGTTATTTAAATTTTAAACTGTTAATAATATTTAATAAAATTTGATATTCTGGTAAATACAATCTTACTCCAAAATATGCCCAGGTCGGGTCTAAAAATTCAGTTTCAAAATACGAAAAATATATATGTCGACTAAAACTAAAATTGGATATCCGGGTCACGAAAAAGAATACCCCCAAGAACGGATGCACGCATGTGCGCGTAGCCATCCAAACAAGTCCGTTTCACTGAACGGGACGAGAACAAGATGCGCGGATGCTACCATAGGGTCAGGGGTATCAGGCAGGCCATGCAATGTATTTTTTTTTTGAAATATTTTATGTGACTTTAAATGTTATACTTAAAAATGCAGATACCAGATAAATACCAGATAAATGCCAGTATGCAGTATAGAATAATGTAAGTGAACGGATCCATATAATAAGCCAGGATAAATTATAAACATGAATCAAGACAGGTTTCAAGCATGCGGGTCGGGTCGGATGCAAATACAGATGTCAAAACTCTATTCGCACCAAAAACACAATAAATCAGGAAAATGTCATAAATAAAGAAATACTCGTAATAGAACTGGTATAAATGAACTAAGGTGTTACATTATACCCAACTACAAAAAGAATTTCGTTCTCAAAATTCCCAAAACAAGAAAAGATAAACAAACATGAATCTACAAGAATAGGTGTGGAAACTTCTGTCGAATCTCGTCTTCTCGTTCCCAAGTCGATTCTCCATGCGAGCGATTCCCCAAGAAACAAGTACGAGAGGGATAACCTTGTTCTTAAGGACCTTTTCTCTTCGATCAACAATCGACATCGGTCATTCCTCGAAGGTCAAATCCTCTCTTACAGTCAGCTCCGAATGATCCAGCACGTGTGTTTCATCTCGAACATACTTACGGAGTTGAGATACATGAAACACGTCATGAACATTCGCCAAACATTGTAGTAACGCCAATCGATAAGCCACTTCTCCAACACGCTCCATAATCTCGAAAGGCCCTACGAATCGAGGACTAAGCTTGCCTCGACTCCAAAAACGAATCACTCCTCTAGTCGGTGATATTTTCAAGAATACCAGATCACCAACAGTGAACTCTTGAGGTCTTCTTAATATATCGGCCCAACTCTTCTGTCGATCTTGTGCTGCTTTCATGTGATTCCGGATAGTGTTAACTTTCTCTACTGTTTGCACGATCAAATCCGGTCCCAACAATCTTCGCTCTCCGACATCGTTCCAACAAACGGATGAGCGACACTTGCGGCCATACAACACTTGGAGCCATCTGAATAGTCGCCTGAAAGCAGTTGTTGTAAGAAAACTCCACCAAATGTAGATGATCCTCCCATAAACCCTTGAAGTCTAACATGCAAGCTCTCAACATGTCTTCAAGAGTTTGGATCGTTCTCTCTGACTGGCCATCTGTCTGTGGATGATAAGCTGTGCTAAATTTCAATCGAGTCCCCAAACTTTCCTATAAACTCCTCCAGAAGTGCGATAAGAATCGGGTGTCACGGTCGGACACAATGCTCACAGGTATTCCATGCAATCTTACAATCTCCTGCATGTACCGTTACGCTAACGCTTCCGTTGATTGACCAACTCGAAATGGTATGAAATGAGCTGCCTTGGCCAATCGATCAACAATCACCCAAACTGCATTGTTGCCCTTTGGACTCCGCGGTAAAGCTGTCACGAAATCCATGATTATATGTTTCCACTTCCATTGAGGAATCGGAAGTGGTTGCAATAAACCAGCAACCCTTTGATGTTCAGCCTTAACTTGCTGACACACCAACCACTTCGCTACACGAGCAATCTCCCTTTTTATTCCTTCCCGCCATAAATGATGTCTTAGATCACGGTACGTTTTCGTGCCTCCTGGATGTACAGAATATGCGGAACTGTGTTCCTCCTTCATAACTTCTTCACGAATATCTCCTTTCGGCACACACAAACGGTTACCATATCGCAATGAACTATCTTCATGAATCAACAAGTCCGTTCGAAGTCCCGCTTCTACCTGCTCTCGAAACTTCTACAATCTTGGGTCCTGTGACTGCGCTGCTTTAATACTATCGATCAATGACGACTGTACTTGCAGCTGCATCAACTGTCCTAAAGAATGCGGTAGCACAATATCCAACTCAAATCTTCGAAAATCTTCGATAAGCTCCTTCTGTGCAGTCAACATCCGAATTGTTGGCAACCGAATAAGCGCATCCGGCACAACATTAACTTTTCCCGGATGGTACTTAAGATCAAGATCGTAGTCAGCCATCAGCTCCAACCATCTACGCTGCCTCATGTTAAGCTCTTTCTGTGTGAACACGTACTTCAGGCTTTTGTGATCGGTGAATACTTCGACCCTTTCGCCCAATAAGTAGTGTCTCCAAATCTTCAAAGCGAAAATCACTGCTGCAAGCTCCAAATCATGAGTTGGGTAATTCTTCTCATCGATCTTCAACTGTCTCGATACGTAAGCTATAACTTTTCCATGCTGCATCAAAACACATCCCAAACATTTCCCAGATGCATCGCTGTGAATCACCAATCTTCCGGAACCGTCTGGTACGGTCAAAATAGGAGCAGTTATCAACCTTTGCTTCAACGCCTCAAAAGCTGACGCACACTTATCCGTCCATACAAACGGTACTTCCTTGCACGTAAGCTTGGTCAAAGGCTCAGCTAAGCGAGCAAAATTCTCCATGAACCTTCTATAATATCCGGCAAGTCCTAGAAAACTTCTGACCACTGCTACGTTCTTCGGAATCGGCCAATCTTGAACTACTGCAATCTTCTCAGGATCAACGGCGATTCCATCTCCAGATACGACATGCCCCAAAAACTTCACTTCTTCAAGCCAATACTCGCACTTGCTCATTTTTGCATATAATCTTTCTTGCCTCAATGTCTGCAGTGCGATCTTCAAGTGTTCTTCATGCTCTTCAATGCTCCCCGAGTAGACCAGAATATCATCGATAAACACCACTATAAACTGGTCCAAGAACAGTGAAAAGATTCGGTTCATCAAGTCCATAAATATCGCCGGTGCATTCGTGACTCCGAATGGCATCACTAAATACTCGTAATGTCCATACCGAGTTCGGAACGCAGTCTTGCAAATATCTTCTGATTTAACTCGGACCTGATGATATCCAGATCGCAAATCCAGCTTCGAGAATACCCTCACGCCATTAAGTTGCTCGAACAATTCGCCAATGCGAGGAATCGGGTACTTGTTCTTAATAGTCACCCGGTTTAATTCTAGATAATCGATGCACATTCTCCATGTGCCATCTTTTTTCTTTACTAGAAGAACTGGAGCTCCCCAAGGTGAATTGTTACTGCGAATCTAACCCTTCTCAAGCAATTCGGTAACCTGCTTCTTGACTTCTTCCAACTCCACTGGTGCCATCGGATAGTACGCCTTTGAGATTGGCGCTGCACCAGGAAAAAGATCAATTGTGAACTCCACATCTCGTTTTGGCGGTAAACCCGAGATTTCCTTGAACACATCCATGAACTCTCGAACTACAGCTGGCGCTTTCTTCTTATCCACTTCTATTGACGAAAGAGCGTTGGCCTAGCCCTAAACTCGACTGACCCGACAAAACTGCTTCCTCCAGCGAAAACAAACTCTGGATGTCCGGGAATCTGGAAAATCACTTTGTTTGCCCTACAATCAATATGAGCGTGGAAAGTGCCGAGAAAATCCATTCCCAAGACAACATCATAGCAGCCGGAATCGATCACCAAGAAATCTGCAAATAACTCCCATCCGCAAATAACAACTGAACAATCCTTGCATTTGCTACTAGATATGATCTTCCCATTCCCAGTGTGTATGTCCCAACAACTAGACAGGGCCGTGCAAGAAATTGAGTGTGCAGCAATAAACTTGGACGACATAAAACAATGGGATGCACCAGAATCGAATAATGCCAATGCGGGGAAATCATGAACAAGTAGGATACCTGAAATAACTTCATCTGAAGCCTTGGCCTCCTCAGCCATCAGGGTAAAGGCTCGAGCTTGATTAGGTCCCTGAATTATCTGCTTCTGCCCATGAAACTGCCTCTGCGGTGGCCTCTAAACATCATCTTTCAAACAAAGCTTCGACAAACAAGCATTGATAGTATGATCCGCTGATCCACAAACCAAACAAAGTCCCCGCATCCTTCGACACTCCCTCTGCACATGTCCGGGTAAATGGCAGTAGTCACAAATCACGCTCTTTCTCTGATTGGCTACGACGGGCTTCTTCATTGGTACTACGCCATGTCGGTTCATCGAAATTCCTCTGCGTATAAGCGCTCAGTTCGGCACAAACGCCGGTTTCCGCACCACAACTGCCTGCTGCTGCGCATTCCCAGTCTTTACTGATAAGCTCTGCTGCTCTCTGGCCGCTTTAAGCACTTGCGAGAAAGTGGTCAAACCCAGAGATATAATGTGCCTCTGGATTTCCACGTTCAAACTGCGCATGAATCTTCGTGCCCTATCAGCCTCTTTGGCCACCAAAGGTCCAGCGAATCGACTGAGTCATGTCCACTCAGCCGCAGTAGTCACAAATCACGCTCTTTCTCTGATTGGCTACGACGGGCTTCTTCATTGGTACTACGCCATGTCGGTTCATCGAAATTCCTCTGCGTATAAGCGCTCAGTTCGGCACAAACGCCGGTTTCCGCACCACAACTGCCTGCTGCTGCGCATTCCCAGTCTTTACTGATAAGCTCTGCTGCTCTCTGGCCGCTTTAAGCACTTGCGAGAAAGTGGTCAAACCCAGAGATATAATGTGCCTCTGGATTTCCACGTTCAAACTGCGCATGAATCTTCGTGCCCTATCAGCCTCTTTGGCCACCAAAGGTCCAGCGAATCGACTGAGTCATGTCCACTCAGCCGCATGCACATCCACGGATCCGCCATTATGCTTCAAGCTGATAAACCTTTCTTCCATTTCTTCCCGTGCAGTCTGCGGAAATAACTTCTCCAAGAAACTCTACGAGAAAGTTGCCCAACTGATCGGTTTGGGCAGACGGGTCTCTTCCATGAGCCACCACTCGTGGACATAGTCCACCAATTGGATGCGTACGACATCCACTCTCTTGTCCTCTGGAATCTGTGCTGCTACGAGCAGATTCTCCGTATCAACTAGACACTGCTCCGCTAGCAATGGCTCCTCCAAACCAGTGAAAATGGACAGACCAAGTCTCCTGAAATCCGCCACGGTACCTACACGCTCTACTGGTTTGGCCGCAACATTGTTTACGGACTGGTGGACGGTCTGCAAACCTTCCTGAAAAGCTTCGTCTTGCCACTGGTTCTGCTTGGTTTGCCGCTTTTGGTTCTCCAGCATCCTACGTATTACTCCAAGCAAAACGGCGTCATCAACACGCCTCTGGTACGATCGTAGATTCCTGTCTGCTATGATCCTGCAACCAAGACACCGAATAGGATTAGTATGATAACAAGATTCAAAACTTGCGATGAATAATGACCATAAATCAAGGATATGAATCGAGTCTAGAACTCCAAGTTACTTAAATAGAGTACCATATTGTAACCATACCGCGGTACATAGTTACACTCACATAACTCCACTCAAGTCGTCTAAATCCTAGAGATAAACAACAAGGAACCGAAAGTTTCAAGTCGAGATGCAAAGTGGTTTGCATATCGTCGAGACACAGGGTCAAGAGAAGCATATGATTCAAGAATCACGATAACAATGTGGCAAGACATGTTCTTAATTACAGATTTTCTGATTCGTGTATTGGGTCCAATACCCAACTACAAAAAGAATCAAACCCGATTAACCTAAATCCTATGGCTCTGATAACAAACAAACCCTGTCACGCCCCGCTTCCCAGAGTGCGCTAAGATAGGCACGTAACAAAGCCAACCATGCTACCTGTAGATAGGAAACATCCCTCCACAGTCACATTACGGCTGTCTATAAGATATCAAGAACAGGGGAAATAAAATAACTATCTAGTACATGTCCATGAGCCAGAAATAACGAGTCAAGAAATAATATGCGAAAGCAATAGATCCAATAAATAATAACAATCTGGAATGTACGTCCCAAATACGGGCTCACATCAGGAATGAAAATGCTGAAAGAAAACTAAACTAAAATACTAACAGGTCCTCACTGCTCAGCCTGTTCACTGAAATACTCCTGATCAGCCTGCTGCAAAGGTAGAGGATCTGGGCTATGCAAAACCCAGACGTCAGTGCGTCATAATATCAACAATAATATAATCAGGGGTAGCAAACATGCAGGCACGAGTATGAACAGTAATAAAGGTATAACAGTAACACGAATGTGGAACAGTGAAGGGTAAAAGTATATGTGACGTGCAGTGGGTAATCTGAACTAAACTACTGGGTAACTACTCTCAATTCTGTGAAATCAATTTAATGAATCATCGATGTAACTCAATAGTATCCCGTGCGTGCTCGGGACCACGGTCCAGATTCTCAGGCTGAATCCGAGACATGCCGCTAGGCACTAAACAAGAAACATGTACAGATGAATGATGTCAGCAGCAGCATCCCCGGGCTGGCCTAGCCCGTAAAACTGATAAGTATAAGCATCGAACTGTCGAGTTACAAGTCAGGTTTCATCATTGATTTCCCCATACCCCCAGGTTATGTATTCAAGTCAGGTATTGATAAATCTGGAGCTAATGCCAACACAGGATCAAGCAGGTACAGGTTTGTCTATACAGACAACAGGATATGTCCATCGGGACAACATGTCAGGATTGTCGGCATTAGAAACAGAATCAGGTAACATGTCAAGTAGTGATATATCAGGTCATGTCAGGTAGTGTACATGTATCAAGTGGATGCTCAACAGTAAAATGTAGCAAGTATTGAATCAGGGTAGAATACGGATGTACGATAATAGCATGGGTGTACAAATATCCACTAGGGGTTATACTATGACTAAGCAGGATGCACAATATCAAGCATGGGGTACTAATGTATTAATAATATGAGTTAATATAATATGGGGTGCAATTAGGTATGCAGAATTAATGGTGTGTAGACACAAATGAACATGGATGCTCAAATAACTATCAGGGTTTACAACTACAGTTCCATGATTATGTAGGATGCACATTATCTAGCATAGGGTGTTACTACAATAATAATATGAATTAATATGATCTGTAAATGCAGCTACATGTATATTAAATGATATGGATGCAAACGGGTGTCCGAAAACGGTAAACTTTAATATAGATGTACAATGCATTCAACATGTGATATTTTTATTCATATGGATGCATAATAATATACCTAACATGTTGCAAGATGAATTAGCATGCGACTGGATATGTAAATAACGACATGGATGCACACAGACGTCGTATAACAGTAAAATGGTAAAAAATGATAATGTGGGATGCATACTAAACATTATGTGATGTTATCATTCAAATGGGTGCAGTATATTGTAGTATAGCATGTAGCAAGATTAACTTGTCTCGATCGGATCACACGACGGATACGTACGGCACGTCCGACGTCGGTAAATCATCGCAACGCACACACGGCACGCGGGACGGGTCCAGGCAAGGCAAGAGGGTAAACACGCGAGCAAAGGACGTTCACTGGATCGACAGTGTCGACGCGACTCCGGCGATAGCTGGAAAATCAAGATTCAAGAAAAAGAAAAAGGAAAGAAAAAGAAGAAGAGGAAGAAGAAGAGAAGAAGGGGTTTGTGCTCACTGGGGTTGGTGCTGGGGTTTCTGTGCAGGGAACAGGAGAGAGGTGAGGGCGACGACGGGGGTGAAGGCAGAGGCTAGGGTTAGGTTTTAGGTTCTGTGGTTTTCTCGTGGGGGATTAAATAGGGAAGGAGGGAGGTGACGCTAAAGAGAGAAGGGAGGTGAGCAGCATCGAGAAACGCACAGTATTCGCGAGATGAGTGAGAGAGGGGGAGAGAGAGAGAGAGAAACTGTGGCTGATGGAGAGAGATAGAGAGAGAAAAGGAGAGAGATTGAGTGAGTTCTGTTAATTTAATTGTTAGGATTTAAATTAAAAATATATTTTTCGTTATTTAAATTTTAAACTGTTAATAATATTTAATAAAATTTGATATTCTGGTAAATACAAACTTACTCAAAAATATGCGCAGGTCGGGTCTAAAAATTCAGTTTCAAAATACGAAAAATATATGTGTCGATCAAAACTAAAATTGGATATCCGGGTCACGAAAAAGCATACCCCCAAGAACGGATGCACGCACGTGCGCGTAACCATCCAAACAAGTCTGTTTCACTGAACGGGACGAGAACAAGATGCGCGGATGCTACCACAGGGTCAAGGGTATCAGGCAGGCCATGCAATGTTTTTTTTTTTTGAAATATTTTATGTGACTTTAAATGTTATACTTAAAAATGCAGATTCCAGATAAATGCCAGTATGCAGTATACAATAATGTAAGTGCACGGATCCATATAATAAGCCAGGATAAATTATAAACATGAATCAAGACAGGTTTCAAGCATGCGGGTCGGGTCGGATGCAAATACAAATGTCAAAACACTATTCGCACCCAAAACACAATAAATCAAGAAAATGCCATAAATAAAGAAATACTCGTAATAGAACTGGTATAAATGAACTAGGGTGTTACATGGCCGGAGGAGCATTCCTCGGAACATTCCTTTGCTTGATGGAACTGACGAGGAGGAGGTGCAGTCGGTGGTCCTCTAGGTGGTGGAGCAGGTAGTGCAAGTCTCGGAGCAGGTGCTTGGATGGCCGGGCATTGCGGGTAAGTGATTGCTGGCCTGGGTGCAGCATATGAGTTTTGTCTACGAGGACAAGACACAATATCGTGAGTAGCTGAGCCGCAGACTAAGAAAAGGTGGTTTGCACGCCGGCAGTCTTTCATCAGATGCCCATCTCTCTTGCAGTAGTTACAAAAGGTTGGGCTGGGCCTGTTGTTCGGTACTCCCGGTCTCCTTGGCACAAAAGGTGGCCTTGATGAGGCTCCTTCTGCCATCTGATTGGCAGGGCGCTTAACTCCCGCAGATTGAGATCTGCCCCTCATCTTTACCACTGCCTCATAACGGCGGGCAGCTTTCAGAGCCGATTCATGAGCCGGAAAATCTCCTGTGGCTAGTGCAGCATGGATCTCTAAATCTAAACCTTGTTGAAATCGACGGGCTCTGATCTCATCCGTCAGTATCAGGTGTGCCGCAAATCTATTAAAGTATTGTGTTAGCTATGTAGTATGTGATGTATTGAAAAATCGAATTATTGAGACATATCTTACCGACTGAGCATGATGAACTCAGTATCATATTCATCTACTGACTTGGTCCACATTGAACCTTGTTGCAGATGGATGAACTGCTATTCCATGTCGAACCTGGCAGTCTCAGGGAAGTACTTTGCATCGAACATGTCTCGAAAAGTCTTCCATTCGATGGGTTGATCAAGACGGCTTTCTTCCGCCTTCCACCAGACCCGTGCATTGTCCGTGAGCTGCAGTTTCGCAATACGGACCCAAGCTATCTCTGGCACTTGTGCCGCTGCCAGATCATCTTAGATGCTCTGAGCCCATTCCTCAGCTTCTAGAGGGCTCTCTTTTCCTGAGAATTGTTTGGGGTGCAAAGCTCTGAATTGCTTCACCCCAGGTGTTTCTGCCTCCGGTCGGTTAATTAAGATAGCAGTCTGCTGCTGCTGTCCTTCCAGGAGGCTGCGGATTGCCTTAAGCAGAACCATCTGCTCGTTGATTGGAGCAGGGACGGCAGGTGTAAATGGTGGTGGTGGTGGTAGAGTGTTGTTGAAGTTGGTGCTGGTGTTGTTTGGGGAATTCATAACCTTGAATAAAAAATTTAGGTCAGGACATATTCAAAGTATATGAAATTGTAAGATTCAAGGAACATGAATTGTAAAGAATATTTTCAGTTGTTGGTTCTTGTGTTATATTACATAGGTTGTTCACGTAGAACTGAACTGCATGGTAGGGTTCCATACAGCTCTGACCTGCATGGGCCACCAACAAAACCTGTCACGCCCCGCTTCCCGGTATACGGCGAAGGGGACGGGACAAGGCCACTACGTATATACTCAGAAGTAAATACGCAAGCAATATAAAAGGAATATACACAAGAGACAAATGTAATGAACAGCAACTTTATTTATTAACATTCTTTTGTACAATGCATGGAAAAGTAAATACATCTGGATGAAAATAATGCCTAAACAGTGGCATAACAGAAATGTAAAGTACTGATATGAAATGTGTACAATGAATCTAAAGCTCTGGGTCATAGGCTAGCTGGTCCAAGTCCTCGCTGGTGAGTTCGATCTCCTGAAGATCCGAATCACCTGACAACAATCCAAAGAAGAAAGAGAAGGAATGTCGTCAGCGAACAATCGCTTGGTAAGTCCCAAACATAAGGGAGAAGTAGAATAGATACATAGAGAGTGTGTAGTTTATTGTATTATTATTGTTAACGATGTTGTTTGTACCTTGGTACAGAAAGATACCAGTGTATATGTGAATCCCCGTTTCCATTTTTCCAGTGGTTTCCTTTCTTTTTCTGTCGTATTTGAATTGGTTGTTGAACTTAATATTTAAACCTTATTTTTCCAATGCTTTGAAATCATAGTCCAAACCCTAAAAGTTAAAACCCAAGATTTAAAACTAATTTGGAAAAATAAAACCAAACACAAACCAAAATTTAAAACAAATTAAATATTTTTACCAAACCCCAAACCCAAACTTTATTTTTCCCCAGCCCGCTGCCCCTCAGCCCACTCACAAATTTTTAAATAAATCCTTTAATTATTTTCGGCCCGGCCCTTCCCATTCCAATCTCCTTCAGCCCATAAATCTTTTTGTAAAGGAATTATTTTTAAATATCTCAAGTCCACTCCCTTCGGCCCATGACCCGCCTCCTCACCAGACCCGACCCGCCACTGTTTATCTCTTTCTTTCCCTCAACGGCTCCCTCTTTTCCCGCTTCCTCTTCAATTCGCGACACCCCTCCCCCGCCGCAGCTCACGCCCACGCCCTCACAATGACGTTGCCCCGACGTTTCCTATCACACCCTCATTCATTCCTCACACCCTCATCTCTCTCTTCTCCCTCATTTCTAAAATCTCTTCACCTCTCTCCCTCTCGAAACCCACCTCGACCCAACTCCAGTCGACCCCTCCGACGAAGACAACCCCCTCAGCGATCCCTCATTCCTCCTCCTTCATTCTCTTCTCTCTAGTAACTCGCCCCAGGAGTCCCTACACCCTCCATCAACCCGAGTACACCCCCTGCCGAGCATCCCCTGCACACAAAAACCCATTACAACCGAGCTCGGCCACCTTGCACCCCTCGACGCCGGCGAACTCCCCACCACATCGCCGACCTCCCTACGACCTCCTCAGCATCATCACCATCACAACAATCCCCTAGCCCCACTGCTTAACCTCTCTTTCTCTTCAAAATTTCAAAAACCCATTTTCCAAACATTTCACTGCGGCCATTGCCGGAGCGACGCCGTCGACCGTCGTCGACCCCAGTACACTCGCAGAGGATCATCAAGCACCCCTCAACGTCCAGTGACCGTGCAACGACTCCGGACAACTCCGACGCAAAATCCGCATCCCGATCCAAGCTCGTGCGAATCGATTTCACGGCGTACATCACGCGTTCGTGACGCCGTTGCTGCCTTGCGACCCCGAGACGTTTCCAGGCAAGTGTTTACTTGCTTCATGCTAATATAGTTGTGTTACAAGCCTAAATCATATGGTTTATAACCTTACCGATTACCGATATATATTGTGACCTAAGTGTTCGATGCTAGTCTCCAATGAATATAATCGTTTATTTTGACGGAAACCGATATTTTCTGTTGGCCCATATGATGATAAATATAGTGTATGAATCTCGCTGGAAAATACGATTGTTAGAGACTAAAATTGATACCCCCAAATATGCCGTTAAAACTAGAATTTTTCCCGTATCTGAAAATGAATAAAATCACCGTAAATTATATACATGTTGGAATGATACGTTCGAGGGATAAAATCGAAGCCGACTCGACGAAATTTAACCCTATGTAAACTTTTAATGACTTCTTTTCGGTAACTGCGATGATAGTTAGATCGGAGTGCGACTCTGGACTGCAGTCCAGAGCGACTCTGTTTATCGTGTACTGTACAAAAATGTGTGTCACTGTGTTTCCTGAAGTCGTATGTTACGGAACTCTGCAGTAGATTAATTATAATTCTGTTAGTTAAACAAAACAAGTGGTTCCATTCCGTTTCATTGCCGTTTGCTATTTTAAACTGTATTTAAAGGGGCAGGACGTATAACTGTCCAGAATAGATTCAGTAATGACATACTGCTATTAAACTGTGTATAACTTTCAACGTGCAGATGCGATTGAGGATCCATCTATTGCGTTGAATACCCTATTGAAAACCCTAGATTTCATTCAACTGTAACATCGCTAAAATCTGAACCCAACTGGGTGCAATTCATGTCGCGAAACGGACGTTCAGTTCTGAAACTGAATTTCCCGCCGCGAGTGCTTAAAATGAAACAGCTATATCTTGAAAACCGGAATCCCGATTGAACTAAAACAAATTTTGATGAATTGCTGACTGAGTGTTCTATTTATCTTACTTGTATCATTTTGCTGAATTCTTAACATATTAATTTATGCAATTTTTGTAAGATAATGATATGCATATTGATTCATAATACTCATAGCTTAATGATCATACATACATATATCATACCCCATTTTCCATGTATATAGTGTTAGTGAGTGTTAGAGTCGGTGGACATTGCATTATCGTGCGTGGTTGATGTTGGTTTAGAAGTGACGGGTATACTAATGGGAAATGAATATTCGTGACAGTGATTGATACAGTGAGCAGTGATAAAACCGTGCCATTAGTATACTTGTACACGACTGAATCAAGATCACAAATAGTGTAAACTTGGGGATAAAGGGGAAATCGAAGTGGAAAGAGAATCGTATTTAGCGGGACCGTGTTTTAGAGGATGATCATTCGAGCAGTGATATATATATTAGGTAGGATCTAGCGATCCGGCTGACGGGTTATGTCCCGAGCATGTGGGCCGTTGTCTCGGGTATATACGAGGCTCCTGTTAAACATGATCCTCTTTCCACTATGCAATTTCAAACACGACCTAGAGACCGATAGGGACACAGAACATATTCTGCATCATATAGTGACATAGTGATTACTTACATTGTTTTTACACTGGTATTACCTCATTTACCTGTTTCATCTTATTATAATAATATTGTTATTGTGTCGCTCTGACGACCTGAGTATGCATGCTCAGATTCCGCGGGAAGACCAGCACAGGAGACGGATCTACCCTTCGAGTTCACGGAGATATAGTTTGGTGTACCTTCTTCATTTACTGCTTTCCATAAAAGTGATCGTGAGATTGAACTTGGTTAGTAATTGTTCTTGTTATCTGTAATTTGTGAACATTGAAATTTTAATGTAATAAATTAGTGATGTGATTCCTTTACTACTGTACTTTATTTACTGATTACCATGTAATGCTAGAAGCCAAAGTGTGACTGCGGCGGGATGATTCCTTGACCGTAGGAGCATGGCTGGCCTAATCATCCCTCGTTTTCCGTATTTTGGGAAGCGGGGCGTGACATGGTTTAGTTGGTATCAGAGCCTGTGTTTAGTATCAAGGAATAACATTAACTATACTGTATTACGTTATTCTTGTTTCACTACTCTTGATTTTCATCCTTGAATCTGTTCCTATCCTTTTGAATCTTCCAGTGATATGACGTCCCCGAACGAACCCTCCTCGGACTCCAGCTCTCAGGACCGCACGGAAAGAATACTTAGTGCACTAACCACTCTCACGGAAGCTCAGGAGAGAAAAACAGATTTACTCACTTGAGGGACTCGGGGCGATTACCGCCGCAGGAGGACCCTCCGCACTCATTACCGCCCTCGAGGGCGCTACTCCACCAGCTTATCAGGCTAGGGCTGGTACCGTATCAGACTTCCGACGGTTACACCCAGATGCATTCACAGGGCTAGCTGAACCCCTTGAGGCTGAGCAATGGCTGGTGAACATGGAGAATTTATTGACAGCCGCCAGGGTTCCAGAGGAAGACAGAGTGGACGTGATAAAGATTCAATTAGAAGACGAAGCCCGTACACGGTGGTCGGTGGAAGAAAGCAGACTTGACGAGCCGATTGAATGGAGCAAGTTTAAGGAGTGCTTCCTAGATCATTATTTTCCTTCCACAGCCAAGGCAGAAATGGAGGAAAGGTTTATTCTTTTGAAGCAGAATGGACGCCCAGTGGACGTATATGCAGCAGAGTTCAACCGTCTGAGCCGCTTTGCTCCATACATGGTCAAATCAGAGGCCACCAGGGCCAGACGCTTCCTTCAGGGGTTAGATTTCGAGTTGCAGCAGTTGATTGCATCGTTGGATTTACAGACTTTCGCACAAGTACTCAACGCGGCGAGAGTTCAGGAGCAATTGATTAACAAGTTCAAAAGTCCCCCAGTCATTCCAGCACGTACCCACGCGCCTTCTCGAGGGGCCATACCGGTTCACAGAGCAGGGACGACACAAATGAAGCGCCCGTTCGTACCACAGAATCGCCCCCAGAGACAGGGCGTAGTTTGCGGCTATTGCGGTAGAGGTGGGCATACCCAGAAAGACTGTCGCCGTGCCAAGGGACGGTGCTTGATTTGCGGGTCCAGTCAGCACAAGATTAACAGTTTCCCTGAGCGAGCAGAGATACAGGGAGGTTCTGGACCGCCACAGCAGAGGCCGCAGGAGCAGAGGCAACCCTTTACAGGTCGCGGTCAGGGACGGGCTTTCACCTTGACCGCCGAGCAGGCAAAGGCGTCAGGAGACGTGGTTACAGGTACTCTACTCTTACATTCCTTGCCAGCTAGAGTACTATTTGATTCGGGAGCATCGCATTGTTTCTTGTCTGAGCATTTCACTGATACACACTCAATACCACATGAACCACTAACCAAGCGATGGAAAATTCATACGGGTAATGGCATTATAATATCTAGTCGAGAATGTAGATTATGCCCAGTTGTAGTGTATGGCGGGGAATTCTATGCGAATTTCCTTCTGATTGGGACAGGCAGTTACGACACAATTCTCGGGATGGATTGGATGAGCACTTTCCATGCAGTTATCGATTGTCGTGCAAGGAAGGTGATCTTCCGCATCCCCAATCACCCGGAGTTTATTTTCGAGGGCGGAAGTGAATCTTTGGAGCCAGCTAAGTATAGAGCCAAGCCCAAGGAACTGACAGCTGTGAAGATTGATAAAAGCCCAGTCCCAGAAATTGTTCTGGACTTTCTGGACGTATTTCCCGAAGATCTACCAGGTCTACCACCTCCTCGAATTTTGGAGTTCTCAATCGATTTGACTCCAGGTACAGCCCCAGTATCCAGAGCCCCATACAGAATGGCACCAGTTGAGTTGGCGGAATTGAAGAAGCAGGTTGAAGAACTATTGGAGAAGGGATTTATTCGGCCAAGTGCTTCACCGTGGGGTGCACCAGTTCTGTTAGTAAAGAAGAAGAATGGATCGCTGCGAATGTGTATAGATTATCGGGAGCTGAACAAGGTCACAATAAAGAACAAGTACCCAATCGCGCGCATTGACGACCTATTCGATCAGCTAAGTGGAGCCAAGGTTTTCTCGAAGTTGGACCTCCGTTCTGGATATCATCAAATCAGAGTAGCGGCCGAGGATGTATGCAAGACGGCTTTCAGGACCCGGTACGGACATTACGAGTTCCTTGTGATGCCGTTCGGTGTTACCAATGCCCCAGCAATATTCATGGACTTAATGAACAGGGTGTTCGCAAAGTACTTGGACATGTTTGTCGTTGTGTTTATCGACGACATACTTGTCTACTCGAAGACCCGGGAAGAGCACGTTGAGCATTTGCGCACGGTCCTATAAATTCTTCGGGAAGAGAATTTGTATGCGAAGCTAAGCAAGTGTGAATTCTGGCTTGACAAGGTTCAGTTTTTGGGACATATCGTTTCGGGCGAAGGCATCTCGGTGGACCCGGCAAAGATAGTATCTGTCAGAGATTGGCCAACGCCGAAGTCAGTGGCTGAGATTAGGAGTTTTCTGGGATTGGCAGGTTATTATCGGAGATTCGTCCAAGATTTCTCAAGAATCGCTGAACCATTGACGAGGCTGACACGGAAGGACGTACCGTTTACGTGGACAGAGGAATGCACTCAGGCATTCGACACACTAAAGCAGAAGTTAACCACGGCACCTATACTTACAGTACCAGATGATTCCAGTGGTTTGGTGATACACAGTGATGCCTCAGGGAAGGGATTAGGTTGTGTTCTAATGCAGTACGGCCGAGTGGTTGCTTACGCCTCTCGACAACTGAGAAATCACGAGAAGAACTACCCCACGCATGACTTGGAGCTAGCTTGAAGATTTGGAGGCACTATCTTTTGGGTGAGAAAGTGGAGGTGTACACATATCACAAAAGTTTGAAGTATGTTTTCACTCAGAAGGAACTGAACATGAGGCAGCGCCGAAGGCTAGAGTTGATGGCAGATTATGACTTGGACCTTCAGTATCACCCGGGGAAGGTAAACGTTGTACCAGATGCACTCAGTCGCAAGCCAGCGGTCATGATGTTGACCAATCAGAGGAGCATTATTGAAGACTTCCGGAGACTTGAACTTGAAGTCGTTACGCCGAACGCACTCAGTCAACTTTGGCAACTACAAGTGCAATCTTCCCTGGTGGATCGCATCAAGATTGCACAAGCGGATGATCCTCGATTGCAAAAGTTCAGAGAGCAAGTGGAAGCTGGACTGAGAACGGATTTGATTATACATGAAGATGGCTCTCTGAGATTCGGTAGCAGACTCTGCGTACCTAAAGGAGATGTTCGAGAAGAAGTTTTGGCCAAAGCACACAGTTCAGCTTATTCTGTGCATCCAGGAGGTACAAAAATGTATTAGGACCTAAAGCAGCACTTTTGGTGGAACGGAATGAAGCGGGAAATTGCGAGGTTCGTATCCAGGTGCTTGGTATGTCAGCAGGTGAAGGCGGAACATCAGAGGACAGCAGGATTGTTACAACCACTGCTGATACCTGAATGGAAGTGGGAGCACATTACCATGGATTTTGTGACGGCCTTACCATGGAGCCCTAGGGGCAATAACGCCATTTGGGTTATCGTCGATCGCCTCACAAAAGCTGCACACTTCCTAGCTTTCCGAGTGGGACAGTCGACAGAATCACTGGCAGAAAGATATATGCAGGAGATTGTACGACTTCACGGTGTTCCAGTCAGCATTGTGTCAGACCGGGACACCAGATTCTTGTCACACTTTTGGAAGAGCCTGCAGGAGAGTTTAGGAAACCACCTTAAATTCAGCACAGCGTATCACCCGTAGACGGATGGACAATCCGAGCGTACAATTCAGACGCTCGAGGATATGTTGAGAGCCTGTATGTTGGACTTTCAGGGTTCCTAGGAGGACCATCTGCATTTAGTCGAGTTCTCTTATAACAATAGTTATCAGGCTAGTATTCAGATGGCTCCTTTTGAAGTACTATACGGGCGGAAGTGTCGATCCCCAGTATGTTGGGATGATGTGGGAGAACGAAGATTACTGGGCCCCGAACTCATTGTTCAGACAGTCGACAAGGTTCAAATGATCAGGCAACGTCTTAAGACGACTCAGGATCGACAAAAGAGTTGGGGAGATACCAGCAGAAGGGCACTAGAATTCGAAGTCGGAGATCACGTATTCTTGAAGATTTCCCCTACTCGTGGAGTTATCAGATTCGGAGGTCGGGGAAAACTTAGTCCCCGCTTTATCGGACCTTTTGAGGTGCTAGAGCAAGTAGGAGAGGTGGCCTATCGACTTGCCTTGCCTCCATCGCTAGCTGGTGTGTACAATACCTTCCACGTGTCACAGTTGCGGCGTTATGTTCGGGATGAGAGCCATGTCCTGGACCATTCAGAGCTGGTTTTGGGTACCGATTTATCGTACGATGAGCAGCCTACTACCATCCTCGACCGCAGAGAGAAAGTGCTGAAGAATAAGATCATCCCGTTAGTCCGAGTGTCTTGGGACGGTCGTTCCCCAGGAGAATCCACCTGGGAGCGGGAGGAAGATATCCGTGATCGTTATCCACATCTCTTTGTTTAGTACATTGTCTCCTTTTATCCTTGTTAAATTTCGAGGACGAAATTTTTGTTAAGGGGGGGTATGATGTGAATCCCCGTTTCCATTTTTCCAGTGGTTTCCTTCCTTTTTCTGTCGTATTTGAATTGGTTGTTGAGCTTAATATTTAAACCTTATTTTTCCAATGCTTTGAAATCATAGTCCAAACCCTAAAAGTTAAAACCCAATATTTAAAACTAATTTGGAAAAAAAAAACCCAGACACAAACCAAAATTTAAAACAAATTAAATATTTTTACCAAACCCCAAACCCAAACTTTATTTTTCCCCAGCCCGCTGCCCCTCAGCCCACTCACAAATTTTTAAATAAATCCTTTAATTATTTTCGGCCCGGCCCTTCCCATTCCAATCTCCTTCAGCCCACAAATCTTTTTGTAAAGGAATTATTTTTAAATATCCCAAGCCCACTCCCTTCGGCCCATGACCCGCCTCCTCACCAGACCCGACCCGCCACTGTTTATCTCTTTCTTTCCCTCAACGGCTCCCTCTTTTCCCGCTTCCTCTTCAATTCGCGACACCCCTCCCCCGCCGCAGCTCGTGCCCACGCCTTCGCAATGACGTTGCCCCGACGTTTCCTATCATACCCTCATTCATTCCTCACACCCTCATCTCTCTCTTCTCCCTCATTTCTAAAATCTCTTCACCTCTCTCCCTCTCGAAACCCACCTCGACCCAACTCCAGTCGACCCCTCCGACGAAGACAACCCCCTCAGCGATCCCTCATTCCTCCTCCTTCATTCTCTTCTCTCCAGTAACTCGCCCAAGGAGTCCCTGCACCCTCCATCAACCCAAGTACACCCCCTGCCGAGCATCCCCTGCACACAAAAACCCATTACAACCGAGCTCGGCCACCTTGCACCCCTCGACGCCGGCGAACTCCCCACCACATCGCCGACCTCCCTACGACCTCCTCAGCATCATCACCATCACAACAATCCCCTAGCCCCACTGCTTAACCTCTCTTTCTCTTCAAAATTTCAAAAACCCATTTTCCAAACATTTCACTGCGGCCATTGCCGGAGCGACGCCGTCGACCGTCGTCGACCCCAGTACACTCGCAGAGGATCATCAAGCACCCCTCAACGTCCAGTGACCGTGCAACGACTCCGGACAACTCCGACGCAAAATCCGCATCCCGATCCAAGCTCGCGCGAATCGGTTTCACGGCGTACATCACGCGTTCGTGACGCCGTTGCTGCCTTGCGACCCCGAGACGTTTCCAGGCAAGTGTTTACTTGCTTCATGCTAATATAGTTGTGTTACAAGCCTAAATCATATGGTTTATAACCTTACCGATTACCGATATATATTGTGACCTAAGTGTTCGATGCTAGTCTCCAATGAATATAATCGTTTATTTTGACGGAAACCGATATTTTCTGTTGGCCCATATGATGATAAATATAGTGTATGAATCTCGCTGGAAAATACGATTGTTAGAGACTAAAATTGATACCCCCAAATATGCCGTTAAAACTAGAATTTTTCCCGTATCTGAAAATGAATAAAATCACCGTAAATTATATACATGTTGGAATGATACGTTCGAGGGATAAAATCGAAGCCGACTCGACGAAATTTAACCCTATGTAAACTTTTAATGACTTCTTTTCGGTAACTGCGATGATAGTTAGATCGGAGTGCGACTCTGGACTGCAGTCCAGAGCGACTCTGTTTATCGTGTACTGTACCAAAATGTGTGTCACTGTGTTTCCTGAAGTCGTATGTTACGGAACTCTACAGTAGATTAATGATAATTCTGTTAGCTAAACAAAACAAGTGGTTCCATTCTGTTTCATTGCCGCTTGCTATTTTAAACTGTATTTAAAGGGGCAGGACGTATAACTGTCCAGAATAGATTCAGTAATGACATACTGCTATTAAACTGTGTATAACTTTCAACGTACAGATGCGATTGAGGATCCATCTATTGCGTTGAATACCCTATTGAAAACCCTAGATTTCATTCAACTGTAATATCGCTAAAATCTGAACCCAACTGGGTGCAATTCGTGTCGCGAAACGGACGTTCAGTTCTGAAACTGAATTTCCAGCCGCGAGTGCTTAAAATGAAACAGCTATATCTTGAAAACCGGAATCCCGATTGAACTGAAACAAATTTTGATGAATTTATGACTGAGTGTTCTATTTATCTTAATTGTATCATTTTGCTGAATTCTTAACATATTAATTTATGCAATTTTTGTAAGATAATGATATGCATATTGATTCATAATACTCATAGCTTAATGATGGCATACATACATATATCATACCCCATTTTCCATGTACATAGTGTTAGTGAGTGTTAGAGTCAGTGGACATTGCATTATCGTGCGTGGTTGATGTTGGTTTAGAAGTGACGGGTATACTAATGGGAAGTGAATATTCGTGACGGTGATTGATACAGTGAGCAGTGATAAAACCGTGCCATTAGTATACTTGTACACGACTGAATCAAGATCACAAATAGTGTAAACTTGGGGATAAAGGGGAAATCGAAGTGGAAAAAGAATCGTATTTAGCGGGACCGTGTTTTAGAGGATGATTATTCGAGCAGTGATATATATATTAGGTAGGATCTAGCGATCCGGCTGACAGGGTTATGTCCCGAGCATGTGGGCCGTTGTCTCGGGTATGTACGAGATTCCTGTTAAACATGATCCTCCTTCCACTATGCGATTTCAAACACGACCTAGAGACCGATAGGGACACAGAACATATTCTGCATCATATAGTGACATAGTGATTACTTGCATTGTTTTTACACTGGTATTACCTCATTTACCTGTTTCATCTTATTATAATAATATTGTTATTGTGTCGCTCTGACGACCTGAGTATGCATGCTCAGATTCCGCGGGAGGACCAGCACAGGAGACGGATCTACCCTTCGAGTTCACGGAGATATAGTTTGGTGTACCTTCTTCATTTACTGCTTTCCATAAAAGTGATCGTGAGATTGAACTTGGTTAGTAATTGTTCTTGTTATCTGTAATTTGTGAACATTGAAATTTTAATGTAATAAATTGGTGATGTGATTCCTTTACTACTGTGCTTTATTTACTGATTACCATGTAATGCTAGAAGCCGAAGTGTGACTGCGGCGGGATGATTCCTTGACCGTAGGAGCATGGCTGGCCTAGTCATCCCTCGTTTTCCGTATTTTGGGAAGCGGGGCGTGACAGTATACGAGAGAAGTCTCTATATACCAGAGACTAAAGGTAAATGAAGTACAAGGAACCGTTTATGCCACGGTACAACAGCAAATGAATTCAGGTTAGGTGTCTTAAATTTGCAGCTTCGTGCCACTTCTAAAACCTTCAGTACCAATATACCCCTTAACCCCGCGATATCTTGATTGTATTGTTGTATTATATTGTAAATTGTTGTCTTGTATAGATGGATGACTTGCCGAAACCATGATATCAGTAATTGTATGTAACCGGAGAATCATGTAGATGGAAGGTATATTCATGGTTCGGTTCGGTCAATACAGATTGAATAAATAGAACAGATTGATTGTATGGATTTATGGATTCATATTGAATTGTAGTTTGTACTTGAATCATATTCAAGTCAGATTATTTATAATGAGACTCGGTCTAACTCAGAACAAATAGAAAAGAAATTGAATCCTGAATTAGGTTTTGGTGTTATCGGTAACCGCTGCACATGGGCGGCAGGATTTGTGTCTTTTTCAAAGACGATTACCGTGCTGATAACACCGTTTGTTAAGTTGTCTACCTTAAATAGGCAAGCACCCATATCTCCGGCTCCCTGAGGCTCAAGAAACCGGTCCCGCATAAACCTATATTTACTAGGGTCCTCAGGGTAATTTATAGAATCTGAGGGGGGTTTATGTAAAAATAATTTTGTATAATTTTCAAAATATACCTCAAATATTTAATTATCGTCTTTAGAGTTTTCATAAATGTAGATTTTATATATGTGACATTTCTAGTGAATAAAACCTAATTTCATAATATATGGTATTTAATTGTAAGGTGTTGAACTTGTATGAAATTGCATGGTATTTTCATGTAAAGTGATTTTTTTTTATTTAGAAAAGTTGGAATATTTATACTATATCAAAAATAGATATTTTGATGATACATACATACATACATACATACATACATACATATATATATATATATATATATATATATTTATTAAAAAAATTGATTTAAATTTTTTCTAAAAATCTCATTTCCTTAAGATGTTTGTATTTTTAAATCTTTCGAGACCGATTGCTCCTTGCAGAGGTCTGCATCTCGCACTACTAAGCCCGAAAATGTGCGATAATCCGCACCATCCCGAACGGGCTCTCCAAAATGGGTTGTAGCGGCGCTTTGCAAAGATTTATTTAAAATACATAATCTTATAGAAAAGGGTTTTATTATAAGATAAAGGTATTTAAGTGTAATTTCGTATTCCCGTACTCTATATTCCCGAAGGGTATCGTGCTATGTTGCATATGAGTGTTATGAGAAGGTAGGTCATTACCTCATGATCTATTTAAAGGTATAGCAAGAAATGTGATGTTTTAATGTAAAAACTAAACTATATGGTATTTTACTGAGAAAGTACGATAAAAATTACAATATGAAATATTTTGCTATGAAACTTGTTCATGATATTTTGTTAATGTTTAATAGTCAAGATGTGAGGGTTTGGTATGTTTGTATTTAAGAAAAGATGGAGTTTTTAAGAAGAACTGAATCAGAAGTCGGATTAACTCCGCTTCCGTCGGGTTTTAGAAATACGAGTTTTTAGAATAGCAAAGTAAAGAGGGAGGAGGGACTTACAGGATTGGTGATTAGAAAATAGGAAGAGAGAGTGGTAGGAGGTGCCGGTGTGTCGTTTCGTCTCCGGGAGCTCCTACAGTTGTCGTCGGAAATTCGCCGAAGTTTCGCCCTTCGCTAACTCCACTTGTACACAAAATTTTTAGAGAGTTTTCTTGAGAGTTTGGACATAATTTATGAGTGAGGGTTGTGTGTTTAGGGGTGGTATTTATAGGAAAAGATTAGGGTTAGGGTTTGATAGGAAAATGAATTAAAATAAATTGCATTAAAAAGTTTTAATTGGATTTTAATTGTCTCGGTTAAATTGCAGGTTAAATAAACATATCAGGAGTTATAAGGAGGCCAAGAGACACAGGGTAACAGAAGGCAACTCGACGAACCAACTCGGTCGGACCGGCGGCGGCAGCCGATTCGGCCGCGCCGCCGACCCGAGTTGGCCGAGTCGGGCCGGGGCTCGTCGCCAAATGTCCCTCGTCATTTGGTTTACCCCCTGGGCCAGTTTGTTTTATATGTGACTTTTGGATTTTACGAGTTATGCACGTGTAGACTCTTAGGCTTCTAAAAATTTAAAAGAAAATTAATTAAAAAATATTGTGGCTAATGGGATTTGAACTCTGGTGCTTTGGTTCAGCAGTGCAAGGTCTTACCAATGAGCTACAAGCTCTTGCTTGCTATTAAAAAGCAAAATAAATACTTATAGTACTCACAGGAAGTATAAATAAGTATACATTAATTTTAAATCAAATTTATGTACATAAGAAATGGAGTTGTTACACAAGTCGCAGGAGTATCGAGATCGGGTATCAATACTCCAGGGTAGACTTGCGTGTACGTTTCTAGATCCCAACGAGGGGCGGTGGTTGGTCCCATAACCATTGGTGTGATCACCTAAGATTGTATACGGGTGCCCACTGAGGGTGAGTACACTAGACGGACTCGCTGAGAACCTCTAGATGGTATTATACCTATCGTCAGATAACGGTTCTCTTGTGACATGTGTACATATTAGTCTTTGGACCTGAGATCGTCATTTGTCTCGTGTGGGTTCCCACCGTGCTTTTATCACTACCCTACCACGGCTCTACCGAGTCATGCAAACAGGTTTTGGTTGGTTACAGTCCCGAGCCACATGGAGGCAGTGAGTAATTGTCAGGGATTCGTCTCTCCAGGTATTGGAAGTTGATATCGCACTGTGTTCGATTGGTCAGGACCATAAGACCTTGGCCAAGACAGTTGGGATTTACGGATAGGTAGATCATTAGTTTTCCGGATGGGTCCTGAGCCACATCAACACGAATTATCGGGTTATTAGGGTCTGACCCACCCCTAGATCCGGCATGCGATACTCTTAGATGAAGAGACCATACTGTACGGATATTGTTACGGATAGGCTCGGTAGGGATCCGGATGGGTTTGCTCATCGGCTTTCCTTTTCGACATGTACCCGGGTAGCCGTTACATACAGCTAGTTCCGCTGACGTGCTTGTGGTTATGGATTTATCCAGTAACGCATTGCCGGTGTACTATCGAGTCTTTAGAGTCCCATACAGAGGGTTTCTCTGCTTCGGGCGAAACGATGTAGAGGCCGTATGGTTTTATGGCAGGGTTCGATCACATATATATAATTGCGCATGTATGATGTTCGGGCGGATAATACTAGTGGGTTTTGGTTTAAGCCGGATTCTACTATTACATTGTTGGATTATTTTCGTCTCTTTTGTATTCGTATTTTTCGGAATACGGATACGGGTATGTATATACGATGAGGGGTATTCTTGTAATTTGTTACAAGAGTGCTTCTAGAAGGAGAAACCTCATTATTTGTTTTAACCATTTAGTTAAATGGTTAATGAAGTGGAGGTATGAGGTGTTGACTTTTATTAAGTGAAGCATGACTACTTGTTGGCTCACTTGGTGAGTCATGGGTTACTATTGAGGCAAGGTTGCATCTAGACATTTTATAGAAAATATCTAGATATTTTGTGGCGAAGATAATTTTTTATTATTATCTTTGGCATGCTTACTTTATTAGTCACGAGACTTAGCCATTCTTCACTTGAGTTTTTTGGGTTGCACTCTACAACACTCTCATCTCCTCCAAGCTTTCCTCTTTTACCTCAAACCCTAATAGTCTCAGGTGTTGAGAAACCCAGGGTTCTTGAGACCAATTAATCCATCATCACTCTCTACATCACCTAGGTTACTTAGATTAGCAAACTAAGTAACCTAATTACCTTAGTTTAAAAGTAAGAACCTAAGGTAGACACTCTCGGGTGGATCATATTTGACGTGAGGAAACCGTCGATCAAGCTCGATCATGGAGGCCACTAAGAGCATGCTAAAGGAGAGAAGTGAACATCCGAAGGACTCAAGTCTCATGGTATAAACTTCTTTCACAGTAAATAGTTTCTTTAGATGCAAGTTAGGTTTATGGTAGATCTGGTTTAAGGTTATTCTAGCGCCAAATTTATATCGTTAGAAAAAATTTTGTTCCACATTCGGCCTCGGTTGATGGCCATGACGTTAGCATAAGCTTTCAGGTAGGGCCCGCCGCTTGAACGCAGACGAGGGCATCTACCAGCGTCGTAAGCCAGTCTATCCGGACGGACAAGGCGTGGATGGTATTAGGAGGGGGAGGCGAGCCGCTCCCGCCTCCATTGTGGCGGCTCGTATTTGGATCGTTGAGTCATCGCTCGCCATTGGATCGAGAGCAGAAGATCAACTTTTTTGGTAGAACAAAATAAGTCTTTCGTTCCCACAGACGGCGCCACTGATGGAGCTTCGGATCTCCTCCAGATGCTGTCCTCCGTTGATCCTCCGATGGTGAGCTTGGACGGCTGTGATTTGGTTTTGGAGTTTTTGGAGTTGTTGGTGTAGATCTCAATGGGTTGGTGTTAGACGCCGAGCTACCTACAAAGAAGTCCCGGGATAGGCGACCACTGATCGCACGCTTTCAGCGTGTCGTGTTTTAAGTTCTAAAGTTAACCGTGATCAGGACAGTGTCGCTTTGCAGCTAGCCGCGATGAGCACAGGTCACAGGGAGACGGTGCTTTTATGGTTCTTGTTTTGACGAGTTAATGCACGTGGGCGGAAAGTTCGTATCTATCCTATGTGTTATATGCAAAGTATAAAGCTTGTTAGGAAAAGATACAATAGTGTAAGCTAGTGAATTCGTACTCAAACCTTTGAGCCGAGTCTTGACCAATTGAAGTTAGAACAATCGGCAACAACGTGGATTAGAGTATTTAAGCACGGTATTCGTGGAATCTGGCTTATTGACCCTTGTCCGTCCATTCTTGTTGCTTGACTTTCGCATCCGGCGAAACCGAACGCAACCGGTCGCGGTTAGGGATCACCGATACCTTGGTAGGGTAGGATGCCTAACGAAGCGCTTGCGTAAGGTTTGGGTGAAGTTCAATGGAAAATAACGGGAAAAGGAATGGGAAACGAAATCCTTAACTTACAATATCGTATTCTTTTACGAACAACACATATTTACAATCATCTCAACAACAAACCAAAAAGAGCAAAGAAAAGAGAAACACAGGAAAGAAAAGAGCAACAAGCTAGTAAGTAAATTGCATGGAATGAAAATGAGCAAGTAAGTAAAGCATGGAATTTAAATTGCAAGAAAGAAAATGCAAGTAATAAAAGAGCAAGAAAGAAAGAACTAGGAACCATGAAATAAGTTACAAACCATGGGTTTAATAACCCAAACTTAAACTTGCAAGCTCAATTAAGAGGTTGCAAGATCAAGAGAGAGCTAAAAACTCAAGGCAAATGAAGGCACAAGAAAGCTTTATTAAACTTCAAGAATGATATAACCCTTGAGATCAATAAACAACACTTAAACTTGCAAGCTCAATGAAGAAGCTGCAAGATCAAGAGAAGGTTAAGAACTCAAGGGGAAGCTGAGTTATGTACAAAAGAACTAAAAGAGAACAAAAACAAAACTTGAGAGTAACAAAAATGAGGCAAAGAATGAACCCTCTCCCTTGCTGCCTAGTTCTGCTTTTATAGGCAAAATAGGAGATTAAACAAACAATAAAACTAAGACCACGTGGCAGCAAGGGATGCACTGTACAAAACTGGGGCCCACTGTGCACTGTTTGGCTGGCCACAAGGGGCTTATGCTCGGCCCAAATCCGAGCTCTCTGCCTCGTATTTGGTGTGTGGTTATTTGTTGTCCCCAGTATCACTTTGGTGCAGTTTGATTTGTCTATTTGAATTTGTGGTGTACTCAAAGATTAGAGGGAAACAAGTAGCTATGCATCACATCACACTTTATGCATTGAATGCACATCACACTCATGCCCACTTGTGTACCTTGGGCGGCCCCCTCACCTAGGTCCATGCTCCAAGAGTTGTGTTCACACATGCTATGTGTTGGACCAAAAAGTGTGTACACTTTATTTGTTGCAAAATAACTCTTGGGATATCGGTCGGTTTCCAGTTCCGGTTACAGTGTCAGCTCACAAATGATATATCCGTGGTTTTAAGTATATTTCCAGTATTTTGTCATGGATACCTGTAGTCTGTATTACTGAGTAGGCACTGGTTAATAGTACCGATATATAACAAAATAGATAAAGAATGAGTGATATTAAAATACAGTTTCTGTAATGAACAACCACCGTAGGACCCTCCGACGATCAAGTTAGAGCCGAGCAATAGGAGCAGAGTAGCGGCGTATTGAGATAATTCGAGTTACCTGAGTCGTCTGAGAGAGGGGTTTATATAGGGGTCGCGTGGAGCGGGCGGGCGTGAGATCATCGCCGTTAGTTACGCCCCAGCGTTATTCTCGTCTTGAATAGCGGGATGCGCTAGCGTAGGACGTGGATCATGGGAGGCAGATATCTCGTCCTGGCGATATACGCGGAGCCGTTGCGGGGTGCATGGGATCCGCGCTCTTGATTGATCGGGAGAAGCCGAAGAAGCTCGTCATATCGGGAGCTCGGAGACGAGCCGGGAGACCGAGGAAGCTCGGCATGTCGGGAGCTCGGAGACGAGCCGGGTGGCCGAGGAAGCTCGGCATGCCAGACGGCTCGGAGACGAGCAAGGAGACCGAGGAAGCTCAGAGACGAGCTGTTAGTATTTTCCTAGATGAAGATGGAATGTATTCAAGAAGGTCTTCTGAAAGGTCGGATACGTTTCTCGAGAAGAGGATTCCGAGAAATCCCCCTGATGCAACTCATTTAATCCACCTCCGTAGCCTTCGGGACACGTCATCCACCACGTGTCATAATTTGAGGAGATACGACTTATGAGCATCATCAATTTGACTGGGGATCTTAGATTGGGCTCGGTTGAAACTCATTTGAGTTGTGTTTATAAGATGAAGCGAGCTTAATTTGTTAAATCATGCCCATTTAAATGCTAGTTCGAATTTGAGATGATCCGGGCATTCAGTTGCTGCATGAATTCTATATTTAAGTCAGAATTATGCCATATACTATTAATTATACTCGATATTCAAATAGAATTTTTTTAATTAATTGCACTGTGTAGTTTGGGAAGTATCATTAATAGGACAGAAAAAGATCGAGCACACTGACCAAAATGAAAATAAAAACGTCTATTTGAATCCTTTATAATTTATTGTTCAATTTATCAAACACGGCAGAAGAAACACGGACAACCTTCTCGAGCCGAAAATAAACTATCCAAACTTAAAACTAATCGTTGCTATCAAAATAGCAAAAACAACTCCTAATTTCTTGTCTTTTCCTGCGGATCCGGAGTGACTGCTATAATGAGTATAATAGTATCTATGTTGTTACATCCAAAAGTCCAGATACATCCAAAATAGTAATGGACGGTCGAGATTTGTATGAAACACGAACCAATTTGGTGTTGATGCAAGTTACCGTGGACGCCCAAAATCCCGAAAGGACGCCATGCTATTTAATTCACATAGCTGGGGAAATTTCTAGGATTAGGGTTTCAGATCTCTGGGAACGACGATGCTCTTGTTGAAGGACAAGGTGGTCAATAAGCTCTCTCGCCTCTTCTCAGGGTCGCCCCCTTCTCATCCTCAGCATTCTCCTTCCACACCTCGATCCGAGCCTCAAGAGGTGATCATTAGTTTCTTGGCTGCGATCTGTTTATTTTGAGCAGATCCATGAGAATTCGATGCTGCATTGCATTGATTGCTCTAATTTATGTTCCTGAAATCGATAACCACCTCAGATCGTAACATCTTCACTCGAGAACTCAAGTTCTTGAATTCAGAATACAGATTAATGTAATTAATTGTTTCTTCTTATATTTTGGTAGCCTGATTGATGAATGTTTGATTAATTAGTGATTGTTGACTGCTGATATCAATTTGAAAGGAATGATATCAAGTTCAAATACATTTTTGTTAGTATCTTTTAGCGAGTAAATGATTTGCCACAGACCTTATAGAGTCATGCTTTATAACGATTCATGAAATTGACCTACTTTGCTTACTTTAGAGGTTTTAATTGTCAACTCTTTTTACAACATTAAGCACAACAACCACGAGAAGGCAGTGTGTTTACTGGAGTTATATATCACATGTATAAATAAAAAAAATTGTCGAATTTTTTGAATTCATATTGCACATGATTTGGTAATTGAATCCTAAAAATGGATACAATGTAACTTCCCTTTTGGTATTGGGATCTAATCCTGCGTCCGCACGTGGATCAAAACCTGTCCTTCAAGCTGGGGATTTGGTTTCCCGCGATTTATCCAAAACAGTACCGATCTGCCTTAATTATATATTTGGAATTACGTCCTCAAGAGCTAAAAGCACTTTCATATGCTCGCATTTATTGTTATATTAGCGGATACAGTAAACTAAGAAACCCTATTGTTGAAATATTTGTAGACATTAAGTTATTACGATGGCATTGTCCCGTCATTGGGGGTGTGAGATTATTATATGGATCAAAAAGGAATATGCATATTGTTACCTATTTGAACTTCTTGCATGCTATTTATACTCACTTTTACACTTGCAAAGTTTGATTTCCCCACCTATACAATGAAACTAGCTATGATGCCCATAATCTATGTTATATGTCTATATTTCTTTTTGGTATTTCTATTTGTCATGCATGTATCTAGTTTTCACCGCGATAAAATTTAACTTGTGCAGGCCTTTTATGACTCAATGGAAGAGTTGTTACCTCCCAAGAAATCAACTTTTTCTTCGTTTTTTCTATCTTTTCTCCCTTCGACATGTTCTGCCTTTCCTAGAAGATGGAAAACACAAAGTTCCTCACTGAAAGATAAGCCATTGGATTGTGGCATGGACAACGGAACAGACACTAAGTGTGGCATTGCTGATGAGATCTCTAAAGAAAATATAGATCCTGCACCCGAAAGAAATGGCAATTGTTCCCAAGGAGTTGAAGAAGCTTCACATAAATCAAGAGAGTTTCTATCTTGTCTCACAGAAAAGTCTTTGTTTGTCTCTGAGGACTTGTTTGAATTCCTGCAGTCATCACTCCCTAATATTCTTAAAGGGTGCAAATGGGTGTTGTTATACAGGTAACATCTTATTACATAGATTGTTGATACATCATTACTGGGTATGTCATTTCGCTGATTTATTTTTACCGTCATCAAATGAAGGGCAGTACTTTGAAACATGGAATTTCTCTTCAAACACTTATTCGGAGTGGTGCTGAGGTTTCCGGGCCAAGTTTATTAGTAAGTATCTCACAAATAATGGATATTATTCTATTTAGTTGCATAATGCAGGTGTTGGGTAAGTTACCGGTATCATCATAGGTTTGTGAATATGTAGTTGCACATAAGTTTATGAAATTGTCTTTGCTTGTCAGATTGTTGGAGACATGCAAGGTGCTATCTTTGGTGGTCTCCTGGATGGTCCTCTAAAAACCACACCCAGAAGAAAATATCAAGTAAGGCTATGCAATCCTTTCGGCATGGTGATTTAATAATTTACTTTCACAGTAACTTCTATTCTTTGCTTTCATTACTTCCTGAGTTTTAGCATCATATTCTAATCATATTTTCGTGTGGACAGGGGTCAAGCCAGACATTTGTCTTCACGACAATTTATGGAGTACCAAGGCTCTTTAAAGCAACTGGTATAAGTTTCTTATTAAAAAAACTTTCCTTAAAGCAACTAGCAAAAAAAAAAAAAAAAACTGGTATATGTTTCATAAATTGAACTTTTTCACAGTTTGTTTCTTGCATGCATTATTTTTTGAAGATCCCCACCTAACATTGTGAATATTAGAGTGCCTACATAACATTAGATTGTGTCTCATGTTTACAAGTTCGGACAGTTGGAATTAGAATAAGCAGTAATTGCCATGAGATAGAATTGAAATCATTATAGGAATGTATGGAAGATTTTTAATAAAGCCCCGTAGGATTACATTTCACTATCTTTTCCATGATACAGAAAACTCAAAACTGTTTCCCTTACTCGGATTCTGTTTTTTAATGAAAAAAATACTTGGATTCTTTGCACTTAAAATCATTAAGTTTGGAAAGAAGGTCAGTTTTATGGTCATATGGATGGTCCTACGCACATAGATGTGCATGCACACACAACTACAAAAGCAGGAAGAAATCATGTTGCTGTATTACAATAATAACTACAGACAGATGCATCAATTAACTAACGGGTGAAGGACTTGCTTAAATACATATCTTAATTACATTTGATCCATAATATTCTACCAATAAAGATGTTGATTTGTGCCTTTGGCATCACCAACAATACAATGCTCCTTAGGAAATCTTAAGAGAGAACGCTTTTTAGTTCTATGCACTAGAATCGCCATTTGGGAGAATCCTCAACTACTGTTGCGTCTTGCACCTAGTAGAAAGGCTTTGTAAGCTCTCATTGTGAATACACTGTAAATTGCGATATACATGATATCATCTTACAAGCCTGTCATTATGGATGTTGGTTTTAATGACTTTAGTCATTATTGAGATGAGTAGATTGTGCTAATGGAAGTTGGTGATATATTTATTGAACACTATATCTTTATATTTTGATAATAATGGAGGATAGGTTCCATAGGAGGGATCCTCCTATGGCGTCGAAAAAATACACCCTCCATGATTTTTTCCGTCAATCGGCACCCGTCATCATATTTATCATCTAAGATGTGGATATACCAAATTTTATATGATTCTACCACCTTTTCATCGTTGATTTAGTGGGTGCAAAATTAACGGTTTACCGACAATAGAACTTTTTACATTGCAAATTTAACGGTGAAAAAGTGGTAAAATCATATGAAATTTGGTGTATCCACATCTTTAGATGATATAGATGGTGATGATGGGTGCCGAACGTTGAAAAAAATCATGGAGTGTATTTTTTCGACACCATAGGAGGAAATTCCCTCTTTTCTTCATTATTATCATATATTTTATTATTATCAGTATTGACGTAAAATTGTCTTCACAGAACAAACTAATAGTTGATGCTGCATAGGTGCAAATAGGTATTACCACATGTGCGTGAGCAATCTATTGGCTTTTGGAGGGGGCAGTGGCTTTGCATTATGCCTGGAGGACGATCTGTAAGTACTACTTATTCGTCAATTTGCTAAGGTTTAATAAATTTATCTCCGTCTAAAGTTAAATTTGATACATTTTTTATGCTTTTGCATTTCTCTGGAAAGTTAAATTGCTAACCTCATGCATTCTAACTCGATTACTGACATTTTTCTCACCGTGGAAAGATTACGAGGAACCAGTGGGCCATGCGAAACCTTTGGGAACGACTGCTTAGCTCATAATCCAGAGTTTGAAATGAAGAACATCGAGGTAATTTGAATGTTTACGTGAAATTAGAATTAGCATTATTTCTGACGTTCCATTTAAGCCATAAGAATAAGTCATAAAAAGTCTGATATTTTTTGTGTCTCATCAAATTTTTTCGACCGGCTGAAATAGTTTAAAAGGATAATCTCCTAAGTAGATCTCAATTTGCCATAACAAACCTGACTTTGGTGTTTATATGTATGTTTAAAAGTAGATCTTAGTCCGCCATAACAAACTTGACTTTGGTGTTTATATGTAGGTTTACTTTCTTTCTTTCTTTCGTGCCAATTGAACCTTTTGATTCAAAATAAACCGTTAAAATATGTAGGCACTTCTGGTTTTGATGATTTTATGCATGTCATTTGGTTATGATGGAATTCATATGACTATAATATAACATCATGCTTTTTTGGAATGTCATGACCGTTATCATTTAAAGACTATCACAAACATGTATATATCTAGGTAATCGTATAGTTTACCCTCTAACTAACTATACAAGAGAACAAATGATGTCAAGTAGGGGTCATATCTAACATTCCGTTCTTAACGTTGATTATTGTTTGGCTTTATGTCTCTCGTCTATTCATTCTTACATGCTAAAAGATATTTTGCTCTTTGCTCTCATAGAGGCTTTACTCCTTGCTACTTTGCTCTCAATGATAATGCCTAAGGCCATGTTTGGATACTTGGGTAGAAATTCATCGGATTTCATGTAGGAAAAAAATGTCTCGGAATGCATGTGCATTCCTTTTAGTGAAAAATTTGGAGGATTTTTATAACAAAGCTTGTTTGGCCAGTAAAGGATAAGTTTTCATAATAAAATATTATTATATATATAGAAATTAAAAGTGTAGATAAAATGATATTTTATCTCTTTCAATTTTTTTAGATCTCTTAACCAATTATCTTCTAACTCAATTATTTTAGATCTCTCAACCCATTATTTTCCAACTCAATATATTATCAATTCCAAAACATATTTTCTTCTAACTCATTTTTATTTTTTAATCAATTTTATTACTCATTTTCTTCAATTTTAATTTTTCTTCAATTCCATAGTCTATCGTCTTGTTTCTCAATTTTTATTCAATTCTCCCGACCTATTATTATCATCGTCGTATCCTCCAATTTCCCACCACACCTCCTTCAATTTTTTTTTTTTTTCACAATCCATCATCATGTTTATTTCCTCAATTTCAACCCATTGAATTCAAAAAAAAACTTCAACCCATTATATTCTTTTTCAAAATTGTTTTTTCTAATTCCACAATTCATCTTTCTCTTTTTTGTTATTTCAAACCAACTTGAGAACCTTCTTTCATGGTTCTTTTTATAAGCAATTTATTACTTATTTTACCATACAACCCATCTCAAAATCTCATTTCTAATTTAAAAAAATAAAAAGGAGAAGAGAGGTAAAGAGTGTAAGAGATGATATATTGAAGGAAAGAGTGATTGAGAATTTTTTTTATTAAAGGTGAAATAAGATACAAAATTAGAAGAAAAAATTTCTCAAAAAGGAATAAGAACAAGGGGGGAGAGAGGATTAAAAAATTAGCTCTAAGCAAATTTTTTTTATCCATAGGAATAGCTCTATTTGGGGTTTTTAAAGCCTCCGGATTAATATTGAAAATCAGCATCCAACCAGCCATTTATGAGAGATTGATCTAATCCATCGTAAAAAAGAAATCTTGATCTAAAATCCATAGGATTAGTCCTATCCAAACATGCACTAAGATAAGCAAAAGCTTAAAGACAGGCTGGAATATATGCTAAAAGGCACGGAGAGAAATTACACATAAGTTAAGCACAACTAATTTATCTGTTTTAAAGAGGATGTAAGTGATTCTTGTATTCTTGATTTCCCCCGTGTTGCTGAAAATGACCTGAAGTACCAAATTTAGATACTTACAATACTAAAATGCAATAAAACAGACATAGCAAAAGCCGAAACAAATACAGTTTGCGGAAAGAAATATACAAAGTTAGGTGACTGCTTCTTGTGTTGGCATTCCAGTGTTCTTGTTTAATTAGTATCCCACCTTGGCACTTACATAATATAATTTAATGGATAATCAGTTCGAGGAACTCTTTCGATATAATTTCTAGGGATGTTACAAAAGTATTTAAAGCTACTGCTTCAATCGGTATTTTATGTGATAATACTAATAAGTTTCACATCAATTTTCTTTGCAGCTGTGGGGTTTCACGCATGCCTCCCGCTATCTAGCCAAAGAGTAGAATGACTCCCGTTATCTCACCTAAGAGTGGAGATGCCTTATGTTTACTTTTATCTCTCATGTAAATTGACATCCTTTAATTTATTTCAGTATTGATTTTTTTGGTTGAGGAAGAGAGATCGTGAGAGATCAGTCTACTGATTGATTTTTGAATGCATTAATGTTTGGCAGCATAAATTTACATGCAGGTTAGCAAGAAAAGCTGACATGTTTACATGTTAAAAGGGCTTATGCTGTTCATGTCTATCTCATCAAATGCTTTCTCAAGATTGTAAATCCAAGACGGTCCATTTGCTGCAAATCAGTGTTTTGAAAACTAATTAAGTTGTCAACTGCTAATCAGTGCTATGATTCGTCCTCTAAGGCTACAAATTGAAGATGCTTGAGAAGTGATGTTTCAATCACAGTGGTATGTGGGAACAGTCTGTCCTGAATTCAACTCACCAAACATTTAACAAATGAAATGAGACCCATCACCAATCTTGCCAGTTGCGGTCAAAACTACGACAAAATAATTATTCATCCGCATGATGTCCATCTCATAATTACATAACATGGTGAGCAGTTGTACATCGTTTACAACCAACAGCCCTCAAATCTGCACCCGTGACGACGGAGCTTTTGAAGAACACAATGCTGAACTCAGCCATGCTTGTTAATTTCAAGACTCGTTCTAGGTCGATTTGGCTACTTTGATTCTTCCATTTCATCGCCAGGAAGACCAAATATCCTCAGGTTGCGATCCATGGAACCTATTGCCATGAACTTGGCATCCCCTCCAAACTTGGCACATGTCACTTTTCCTGGTCATGGAAACTGAATAATTTAGACAATAACGATAGTAAAAGAAAAGTTTAAACGTTAATACAAGGAGAATAATATTTCCTTCCTGGTTAAAAAAGCATATATATTTATGTATTGACCTGTTCCTGATAAATCTGGGAATGTTTTGATGAGGTTCCATTCGGCCTTTACATTGGCAACTTGATAAACCCTGCAAATAATTTATTTAAAAAAATTAATAATTGGAGTAAGGGGTAGTATCAGATCTGGAATGCCAAAAATGATGCAGAATTCTTGATTACTATGATGTTGAACCAATAGTTTCAAAACCATCAATCATTATTATTTGGCGATATATCACAAAATCTACTAAAGCTAATGGAAAGACTGCATTTTTTTTAAATGACATTGTCCGTGACGACCATTGTTTGCATCGCCGTCATTACTACAAATTGAGATAAAAAAGACCTCTCGGCTATTAATATTTGTTTCAAAATGGCCGACCGAGATGTAAACCGCCAGCCTTGCATGAGGCATATTTAGCATTTCCCTAACCTCAGAAATTTCGAAGGGTTACAACAGTTATCACGAAAAGTATTACCCACACAAATTCAAAAGGACATTATGGTTCCATGCCCATTAGGGTGTTATAGTTCCATGCAGTATCTATAACGGGCTTGAAAGCATACCTTATATCGGAACCAGCAATAGCGAGGAAGCTCCCGCTGAAATCAAATTCCACTGCGAGAAAAATTCTATTTGTTACAAAAAGTTGCATACTAATTGAGAAGCAGGTGAACAAAAAAATAAAAGAAAAGGTTTGCAATATTGAGGATGGCAAATGCCCTTGATATGTAGTACAAAACATCCGGTGTGAAATAAGAAAATGGAAGGAGAAATTCCTCGGGGATCGGAGACCAAGTTCTTTCGTTTGAAGTACAACTTTCAAACAATTTCAAAATATGCAATCAGTAAAAATCAGATTTGTTCTCATAGCATACTAGGAATTAGCAGAGACGGACGTTAAATGCAGATGATGCATGCAAAAGCCTGCAAAGGCTAAATCCAGGTTTATCCACATGTAATTGAAGATATAATACATGAAACAGAAAATTTGACGAGCTTTTTGGGAAAATAATGCAGCCAGATAGTTAGTAATCACTGTACCAGAGTTTGTTGGAATATCTGGGTCATATGGGGTGAAGGATCTGAAGTTCTTTAGTTTACGAAGGTCCCAAAGCTTAACTCCATCAAGAGCTGCAGTCTGGTCAATGAGGATGTAGAACTTCAGGACAAGACTTTTCCCAAATTTTAATTTAGCTAAGTTACGCAAAGATACCCTTAACTATCTCTTTTTATCACTAGACTACCTTAAAATCATTTAGGTGAGTTGCTCAAAGTGTTATATTTAATGGTATTTTTTATTTTTTTTTTAAAACTCCTTTGAAACCAAAGTTTCAGGAAGTTTATTGCAATAGAAAATTAAGTTGCATTCAGTTGAAGACCAGCCACCGTTAAGGGTAGGTTAGTGCAATTTAGCCTGAGTTTTTGTTGAGATTAAAAGCAGATACCGCAAGAAAGTAGCCGTTTTCAGAAAATGACATGGATGTGACCGACCCAACATGTCCATCAAATTTGGCGACATTTGACTGCAGAAATACACATCATTCATCAACAAATAGGTGAAATACAAAGCAAAACACTTGTGGCTAAAAAAAACTGACAATCACCTGAGATTTCACATCCCAAATTCTAACGAGGGATCCAGAAGTACCGGTTCCGAGGATAAGACCATCAGGATGAAAGGCAGCTGAAGTGTAACCCTCATCTGGAGAAGATTCGCTAACCTTCATCCACATTCATATAAATCAATACAATTCAAAATACTCATACACAAACACACACACACACGTGTGTGTGTGTGTGTGTGAGAGAGAGAGAGAGAAGGGGGGGGGAGAGAGACCTGTGTCAGGCATGAGCCAGTAGCCAAATCATAGAAACACCAACTGTTGTCCATAGAAGCAGTCACGAAATATTTGTTAGTGGCATGCACTGTTACAGCTTGTACCTGGTTGAACAGTCAAAAGAGTTTGAAAATTAATTATAAGTGCTAAATAACTTTCACGAGGTGCAAACAATTTCAAAATCTATCTGCATTTACTTAAAGTTTAAAACAGGACAGATGTTACATTTAAAAATTATAAACATGTAATTCGTCAGCTAGCAATATTGTGCACCGGAAGTGGGTTAAGAATACAGGGAAAGAACACATTGAGGTAATGAGGTAATGCAGATGGTATTTACACAACAAAGTAATACACAATCATTTCATAATTTTCACATCAGTATATGCTTTCGTACGAAAATAAACTTTAACGAAGTGACCGTCATATTTTAAAATGTTCAATAAGTAAAGAACATAATGCTCTATGGACAGTACAGCACTCCAATCAAATGCTAACTCACCGTGTAAAGCAAACTATGGTACATTACAGCATTCAAATCAAACGGTAATGCACAGAGCAAACAATCAAACACAAAATTGCATATATAAACTTCTAGTGGATCTAATACCCATAAGAGAATAGGATACAGTATTATCAGGTAACCCATGGGATGCTTTATCCTCTAGAAAGCCAATTCATTACAGAAAGTACAATTGCAATAAAATCAATAGGACAATAAAGTGCCGGCACAATTCTCATTCAAAAGGAGATGGTCTTGAATAGAACATGTCCATGATAGAAGAAGAAACACGAGCCCCCAATAACTCCTAAATTTGGTCCCAATATTCCAAGGATGGAAGGAATGACATAAATGTTAATGATGTTTCTAGCATAAGAACAAAGCAGAAGCTTCCAACTTTATACGTACATTTCACCTTTTGAGAATGTTTCGATTGAATTAGTCAAACCACATAAGGTTGATGTTCTTAAAAACTAAAGAATGAAGGCTGCCATACACTCATAAATTACCACATCTAATCTAGAAGGCCGAACTTACCTCTGCAGTGTGGTCCCTTAAGATGTGCTTGCAATTATAATTTCCATCATCGGTCCCTTGCCAAACACGAACTGTCTGCATCGGAGAATACAAATTAACTTATTCAAAATTGCATATTAATGCTCAATAAATTTTAGGCCATGTTAATAGAACCCTTGGTAAGATTATCAGATTCATTAGATATTCAGAAGCAAAATTCATATATGATTTCTCACAGAAAAGATGCAGTAGAGATTCTACTCTGTTTGTAAAATAAGCAATCACCAAATTTATAGGAAAGGTAGATTCAAATAGTAGATGATGGTCTCTAAATGTTAATGAAATATCAAGGCTACCCAGATGTCTTCAATTAATCAAAATCAAATTGTTTAGTTTAAGACTTGAAGAATTGCCACATTTGAAATATCTACTGGTTGTATGTATTCAGAAAAATGGATGAAAAACAATATCAAAATAATCTAGCAAATGAAGCAATGTTGAATTTGGAGGATATACCATGAAATTTGGAGATAACTATAAAATTACAATACCAGGAATTTGGGGGGATTCAGATTTTTCTATAGACATACAATAAAACCATCTATTTATCCTTGTATAGAAGCTAAATTAAATGCATTTTCAACATTTGAACACAGTCGAAGTGCATTGCCTATTAAAATGATCAATATATAGGAACCAATCTACCCAGACGCTGATATTATTTAAAATTTAAGTGCTGCAATGCCGTAGAAGATTTTGCACTTAATAGTGACTGACCTTATCTGCTGACCCAGTTACAAACAGATCGTCGCGAGGAACAAATTTCACACTGGTAACCTGTGACAACAACGAACCTTTGTTACCACAAAGAAACAGTTCAAGAAAACATTGGTCAAATCGGTAAACAAAACTAAATAATTTTACAAAATGAGTTCCAATTATGCTCCAAATTTACCATTATGGGATATTATTATATAATTTCTTTTCTATGCAGAACTCAAAAAGGGAAAATACAATTGTGTATGCGCAATATTTTAACATTTTCCGCATATTGAGTTCTGCAGGTAAATAAGTCTGAAACGAGAAAAGCTGCAATGGCGTGCTATGAAACCATTAGCATATGATTTCTTTAAAAAGGGGGAAAACCGGAAAAGGTAACATAAATAGGAGAGGTTGAAGTCAAAACCTTCTTCGAGTGGCCGGTGAGTGTGCACAAGATTTGACCTGACGCTCTATCAAAAATCACTGCATTTGCATCAACCCCACCGGTTGCAATAATATCCTGCCAATCATCAAGGAATAATAAAAAAAAAACTAATCAGTTTTAAGGCCATAAAATATAATAAGACAGGTATCTCTAGGCGTTCAAGCTTAAACATGTCTAGTGTCGAAGCTAGAACCTAAGGCAACTGTCTTTTCAATGGAAGGTCTACACATAGCATAGTTTCATCCATCTGTCTTAAGCAATAACAACTCTCAAACTCCATCCTTTGTAATCTAGTTAGGTACATCCCATGTTGTCACAAATTGCAAAGCATATATAAACATTACATATCGATGAGCACCACGAGTCAAAAGAAATAAAAATCATATAACATGAAAATAACAAAGTAATAAATAAAAAATACAACGCAAATCCTCTGCAAAATTCTTGCATTATTTATAGTTTTTGATATCTTTACAGAGTAAATGGAGCTAACTAAAACTCTAAAACAAGATTTACGATCTTGGTATAGTTATTAGATGGTCATTTTTGAATTCAGAATAAGCCACCTCGGATTGGAATAGTCAGATAAGCAAATTTATATAGTAACAATCACTATAAACAATTTGACCTATTTTTTAGTACTTGATAATGTCTAAATTGGTTTCTTAACTATGTTCCAACGATTACTCTTAAACATTTTGACCTTTATTTAGTAATTATTGATGCCAAGTAAGCTGCTAACCCATTAATAAACTCATAACCGATTAATAAACATAATACTAATACTCCAATAATCAATTTGTGACCTAGCTTCAAGGTTTGAAATCTTGGTATTGGAGCTCGGAGTGTCATATCCGGGATGGGAATTGACCGTCTTGGATGGGGATCAGACGAGATTTTAAACCATACTCTAAAATATCATATACTTGCACTATGGATCCTTTATACACCAGCATATGAACATTTTGGGGGCAGGCACATCTGTTTATGCAGGTTTCAAACAATAATCCATGAAATATATATAGAAATGATGGCAAAGGATGGTACATCCTTTACATTCCTACATATCTACGTAGGCAACCAAAAGATTTATATTACATGTCCTAACCACATCATGTCAGATAAACAAGGATTAAACGGCTCACCAAAGACCTAGCTATATATAGAGATGGCTCAAAAATACCAGTTTCAGATTGGACATAAACTGGTCAAGGTCATGGGTCATACTGAAGTCGACACAAATCGACTATAATAGATGGGTTAGACCTTGATATAAGCATTTTAGTTGATTATGCCTGTTTACATGAAGTGTTGCTTTTCCTGTTTAATTAAGACTTGGTAGCCAAAAAAAAACATAGCCACTAGAGATAGAGGATTTTTTTTTATTGTTTTAGACTTGCATCAGATCCAGCAAATATCCGGTCACCGAACTTCAGCCTGATCGGTCCGATAGATTGCAATGTTTAGACATGGATATGTGACAACAAAACTCCTGTACAGTTGTTTTATAAAAAAATTGTTATAAAACTTTAGACTGTGAATTTTTTTGTATATGGATTCATTTCTTTCTTGATACTTATATGGATTGCTGAGGAAAAGAAACAGGCGGGGTGCAAATGTAGGCTGAATTTATGGAGTAATATAAGGCAAATAATATGGCTCTAATATCACAAAAATAACCCGGGAGTTTAAGACTAGGCCAATCAACCAATTCATCTCGACCACATACTTGAAAGAAGGGGTGGAAATTAATCACACCACACTACATGACCATGTGTAATCATTTCGTTCCTCAATTCAATTTGTTGTTGTTCATACATAAATAATTCGATTTATTAACACAATCTCCGATGAAGCATATCAACGGTCCAATTCAAGGAGGGGGAAAGGTTGTTAAAATATTTTGTACCTTCGAAGGATGGATGTCTATAGATAAAATTCCTGGCTTGTTCGTCTTGTGAAGGGGATGGCTAGAAATCTGTGTATAGCTTTCCAATGAATCAATGGAAGCCAATGTAGGAGCAATCTAGCAACGCAAAATAAAATGAAATAATTAGCATATTGAAAAGCATAAGGCATATCTCAAGATACCACTTGAATAATGCAAGGACTTTCACATTAGTTTATTTCTCTTGTAATGAATGATTTGAAGGTTGAAGGAGAAAGAATGAAATTTTTCTGTATAATCTGACATGCTGATACTTTCTTTTGAGTGTGAATGTGACATCAGGAATCTAATTGATGGTGAAGGTGTAACTTTCCAAATTCAGTAATAACTTGGGTAAAACAAGCTGCTGCATTCTTGAGAAAAGAGAGTTATTACCTGCCGCTTCTTCCGTTGTCCTGAAAGTAACGCGTTGCACTCTGTAAGTTCAGCAATCATAGCTAGATTAATACCAGGACGAATTTTCTTTCCGTCCGGGCCAAGCTCATCCTCTGCAGCTGCAAATACAATACATCACACTTCAGACACAGAGCCCGCTTTTATCATACAAGAAATATTAAAATTCATTTAAATTAGAGGAACCTCTTTTTCCATTGTTAAGACCGGCATTTGCATTAGCAGAAGCTGTTGAGATAGGAATTTGTCGTTCAGCCTGAGCCAAAATGGTTCTTGCCTCGTCTCTTTCTTTCTTCAATCTGGCTATAACACGACATGCAGCATCATGCTGACAAACAAAGAAAATTGTATGGTTTAGATGTAAATACTCTGAGAATCTTACACAAATAACAAGGTGGATGATTGAAAACATCCGCTAACAACAACAGATTTGATCCAAGACCGAAACCTACTAAATAAGGTTAGCATATAGACATGAACAAAACTTCTGCCATGGCAAAAGAACCTCCAGGTACTTACACACAATTGAAGAACAATTACTGCATAGCATGAATAGGATTAGAAAGTTGAATCGAAGTTCGTTATAATTAATTGATTACCCACTAAAGATTCAAAATGAAACAAATATTGCAATAAAGCCTTCACCAGTTATGGCTCCAACACTATTCTATTACTTAATCAGCTCTCGAACAAACAAAAGATCATGTAAGCTGAAGGTAACAGTTAAGAATAAAGTCATCGCAGAGTCTTGGATAAAACAACCGCAGCTGCAGCATAAATATCTGTGTAGGTGGGATGACCTTTCTACTGAACTTGGGGCTGACTAGGCCAATTTATGCAGAGTATGAAAGTTATGTGTATCAATTCTATTGTGAAACAATATTGTCCCTGTGCTGGAATGTCATATTGTTTTGTGTCCGTGTCCATGACTAGGTACTTCTTGGATGCAAATTATGCATGAGAAAATAAGGAAGAATGGGAGATAAAATAATACAGAATTGCAAATAAAAAAAGGCTTTTCGTTGCTGCCATGCAGAAGATGGTGCAAGAAAGGATGGATAATAATAATGGCTTGCTGCTCTTCCCATCTCCCATCGTCATATAGAACAAATGATGAGATAGTTTGACCTTGGCCAAAAAGTTTACAAGAGGGATCTTTTCATGTGGTCAAACCTCAAAATGCACAAGGCTCAAACATGAACAAATAACAGGGCACCAACTAGTTACAAAAAATGGCAAAGCTTCAAACCTATCCGGTTAAAACAAGATTGTATTAAATGCATTCTCTTTCGCTGTGATCTTAAAATCAATATTACATGTGCTCTGAAGGGTGTGCGCAATATTATCAAATTCATTGATGCACTAATGTTAACAATCAACAATCTTTACTCTATTTTGATACATCTATAATACTTGAGATAAGTCTACATAGATAATTTATATTTTTCTTTATGCCCATGACCATATATCACCCACCATGGCACGCAATGCAACTATGCAAGAATTGGAATCATGCCTGTCAAGAATATAATTAGTTATTATATATGAGTTATGAGTATATTTATTAGTAGATATTAGTTATGAATATATTTTGTTATTAGATTAAGAGGTGATCTATAACTCTCTCTATATTGATTTGCAGTGACTCTTCTTTAGTTAAGTCAACAAAGTATTTTCCTCTTAATTGTTTTTCATGGTATCAGAGCGTTAATTTTTCTGCAAAGAATTAGGAGGAAAGAAAAAACCCTAATTTTCCCTCGCCAGCCGCCGCCCTTCTCCAACACCCTCGATCCCCATCCAACACCCTCGATCACCCTCGCCTCCCCCTCCAGCACACTTGATCTCCCTCAAGCACCCTCCTACCGTCGTCGATTCCCTCCAACAACCTCCCTACAGCCATCGATCCCTCCGCTGACCCCTCCAGAACCCTCGCCGACCCTCGCCACCGCCTCCAGAGCCCTCGCCGACCCTTGCTACCTCCTCCAGAACCCTCCACGACTCCTCAGAGCCTTTGCCTACCCTCGCTACCTCTTCCAGAACCCTGAACCCTCCACAGCCCTTGCCGACTCCTCCCCGCCCTCTTCTACCATCATCGACCGCTCCAGCAACCTCGTTCTCCCTCTCCAGCCATCTCCAGACCCAACAGCCTCTCCACGACTTCGATTAACATCCTACAGCGTCTCCTCTTCAGCAGTATGATTTGGATTATGTTGAGACTTTTTCACCGGTTGCCAAATTGCCCTCGGCTCGTGTTCTTATAGCATTGGCTGTTTCTAAGGCATAACCACTTCATCGGCTTGACGTGAAGAAAGCCTTTCTTAATGGCGATCTTTCATAGACTATTTATATGCAGCAGTCTCCTGGTTTTAAGCGACCAGGGAAGTATGGTTTGTCTCCTATATAAATCGTTATACGGATTGAAGCAGTCACCGCGTGCCTGGTTCAAAAGGGTTAGAACAGTTCTACGACAGATTGGCTTCAAACGCAGTCACGCCGACACGTCTCTCTTTACACATAATCAAACTTAGGGCAGAGTAATTGTGTTGGTGTATGCTGATAATATTATCATTACTAGAGATGATTCTGCTGACATTTCTAAGATGAAATAACATTTGGCTTCACACTTCCATACTAAGGATCTTGGACCACTTAGATATTTCCTTCGAATTGAAGTGTCACAGAATTCTTCCAAATTACGGCTCTCTCAGCGCAAGTATGTACTTGATTTTCTATCTGAGACAGGATTTCTGAGACGTACCAGCAAATACTCCTATGGATTTCTCAGTCAAGCAATCTCGATTGAGCTCTCTCGGATCCTCCACTACCTGACCCAGGACGATATCGACGACTAGTTGGGAAGCTTATTTACCTCACTGTCATCCGTCCTGACATTGTTTTTGTTGTAAGCACAGTGAGTCGGTATATGCAAAATCCTTTAACCCCTCATCTTAAGGCGGTTAAGGATATTCTCAGATACATCAACGGTTCTCCAGGCCAAGATCTTCTTTACAAATCATCATCTACATTGTCGCTCGCGGCTTTGCAGATGCTGACTTTGCTGGATCCATTGATGATCATCGTTCTGCTAGTGACTAATGTGTCTTCTTGAGAGAAAACCTGATTACCTGTAGAAGTAAGAAGCAGAATGTAGTAGCTCGTTCTTCTGCCGAGGCTGAATATAAATCCATGGTGTATACGGTTGCTGAGTTAATATGGCTTACCTTACTTCTGACGGATCTTGGGGTTCCTTTTTCTCTTCCGACTACACTCTTCCGTGATAACAAGACCGCAATCCACATTACTGAGAATCCAGTTTTTCATGAGTGGACCAAACATATTGAAATAGATTGCCACTTCATTTGTGACAAAGTAACAAATAAGGTGGTTGCACTCCAACATATTTTCTCTTCGACTCAACTAGAAGATATCTTTACCAAACATTTTCCTCGATCAGTTTTCGCTCGTCTTCTGTCCAGACTTGAGATGATTGACATCTATGCTCCGGTTTACGAGGGAGTGTTGAGAATATAATTAGTTATTATATATCAGTTATGAGTATATTTAGTTAGTAAATATTAGTTATGAATATATTTTGTTATTAGATTGAGAAGTGATTTATAACTCTATATATAGATTTGTATGGACTCTTCTTTAGTTAAGCCAATAAAATATTTTCCTCTTAATTGTTTTTTCAATGACAATATTCTTATTTAAATATGCAAACATGTGATACACTTAGTTATCAAGTCAGTATAGTCACATTAAGATAACGCGTACCTGATATAAGGCATGACTAAGCTCCTGCCTTGCTGTATGCAACTGTTGTTCCAATGCAAAATTAGATAGCATCAAAGCATCCCATTCCTGTCGCCAAAAGAATACAATGCAAGAAAATGTCTCAGGTCCAGATGTATATCTATCACCGATTTTAACAAGAGGGTATGTTTGTAAGCTATGACGGTATGAAACTAGAAATTGGTCTTAGGAAGTACGATATAATGCATGCTATCAGTAGAGAGGGAAAAAAAGGTTATGCCTTCTCATTATGATATCCTGATTGAGGTAGGGTGAAAACATAGAATAACTTTCAACTTCAAGGTCTTCATGATGGTATTGGCAATGGGATGAAATTGATTGTTTCCATAAATGGGAGGAGGCTTATTCTTTGTAGTAAAGCCTATAAAACATGGGAAAGGAAGCCGCATGATCGAATAATATATGTAAACGATGATCACATGATAAAATACTTATTAATTCCTCCCACAAATAATGTTGCCTTGTAAGATCTTCGCTTTCTCATCCTACTTAAGGTTCAGTTATAGAAAAAGATGTACATTGATCTTGAAAACCTATTAGGGAAACAGCCACTTAGTGTAATAAGGCACTCAAATAACCTCCCATGTACATTTTACTTGTTTCACTTTCAAATACATATTTGATTCACATTATTCGGTAAATCGTTCCACCCCTTTTAAAAGAAACTGGACACACATCATGTTTCTGGTTGACTATTTACTTCACTTTGGTTGAGTTTATTATACAAGAAATCAATATAGCACGCTATGAATTTCATAAACCATGGGATATAAATTTATGATACAAAAGCCAATGTTATAACAAAACTTACATTTTGGAACATTCCAAGCAAGCCAGGGATACTTGCAGCCTGTAGGGGTCTAGGCTTCACCACCTGCACAAGAAGGCACCCAATGCTGATAATATTGATAATATGAACAAAAATGGTGGAATAAGAAAGAATAAACGAATAGCCATTACTGCACCATGACTGAATTAAGTTAATACAAAATCACATTTATTACCATTATTTTATGAACAATTAAGCAGCTAAACTGGTAATCTCATGGGATCAAAAGAAAAAAGACTGTTAAGCATCTTTACGAAACTAAGTGGTCCTTCGCTGTATTGGTAATGTAGGCATCTCTATGTTGTACAGTCAACTTTTAATCCGTATGTATATATGCTTGAAACCTTGATTTGGGGGAGGCTAAATATACCAAAATGTTTAAATAAATCTTAAGCGAAGCGACCTTCAAGGAAAGCTTCTCCCCTTGAGTGCATTGTTTTAGCAGATCTAGATTTTTTGGGGGAAATGTGAGTTATTTCTATGCCTATGTCTTAAGAAGGATAAAAAGGTCAACTGACGTTCCCGACATGGATTCGTTTCTAGTGCACCCAATATGACATCCCCGATCCTGCATCTATCAGAATAGATTGCCACTATTATACATTCATAAGTTGAAGTTGCTTCAAACTTATCTACATTCTATAATTAATAGGGTAAAAATGCATTTCATATCGTCTGAGTCGGGTTGCTGTCTAAAAGCATGTGAAGAGGATAATGGGTCAGGGAAAATTAGCATTTTCCAATTAATTGGTGCATGGACAAGCCTATTCCTTGTGCATTGTAAAGATATTAAAGTGAAAAGATATCGGTGTCACATTAGAGGTTTAGGTGGATTTATTTTAATTTCACAGAACATCCTAGTGGAGAAGTACTTGATTCATACAAACATATCGCAGAACTTCATGTTTGGGGGAGGGGAGGGGGGATAAAAAAAGTTTAACATCCACTTGCAATGAAAAGATGAAACAAAACTTGATATGCACCATAGACGACATTGAGAAGGATAGTATAGGGACATGCTTCTAAGGGGGGAAACCGTGAATAATAAACCAAAAAAAGGTCTTAACCTGGATCTCGAACTAATTGATTATTTGTACCCTCGACTAAAGCTATGGAAAGTGATTGTTGTGTAGCAGCCTATTGCAAAACTTAATACTTTCAGGCTGAGTCAAACAGCCCCTTCGAACGACTATTCATGAAGAAATTCAAATGTTTTTTCTTGAGATTTCAATGAATACAAACGAAAAATATCAATGAGCTAGAGATGAAATTATATATATATAAAGGCACCTTGTTTGTCTTCACGGGCAAAATATCCTCCATTGTGAGCTCCTCCTTCGTAACAGGACATTTCCCATATTCCTACCACCAAAAAAGATCATAAATCTAGGGTTTTCATCAACTGAAACCCTAATCATTTACCAAAATAGGAAAACTCACCGCAATGTGGCGCTCGATCAGCCGCCGATCGAAGAGAAGCCCCGATTTCTTTGAGAGCACGGGCTCTTCCGGCACCTCGCCGGAAACTGCATAGAGATTAGAAGAAGAAGAGATGCTGCGATGAGAAAAGGGCAGAAAACAAATCGAAGAAATTAGGGATTTTCAAGAGATAGAAGAAAGAGGGGAAGCTTACTGGAGCAAAACATGGCTGATGGAAACTAGGGTTTCTGCTTCCCCGCCGTCGGATCGAGAGAGGGTTAGGGTTTTGGGGTGCAATGAAAAGGAAGGAGAGATGCAGAAAGGGGCGTAGGGTTGTATTACGAGTTTGGATATTTCATGTTGACTGCGGCAATAACTTGTACCGAGTACAAAATTAATTTTAAAAATTGGTGCTTTTCCATTACTCCACATATACTTCAATATTTTTCTGAGTCCCCATGGTTAGTAATTCCGTGTAGCCTCATATACTTATAAGTTCCTCCTGCAGTCCCCTACTTCACTTTTGAAAATTCTTCCTCCTCCTCTGTCATCGCCGCCGCCGCCGCCTTTCTCCTCCTCTTCAACACCGACACCGCTGTCGTTATCGTCAACACTACCATCATCTTCCTCCTTCTCTTCAACACCGTTGCCGCCGTCATCATTACCACCGCCATCTTCTTCTTTTTCTTCAACCCACAACCGACGCGGCCGTCCCTCCTTCTTTTTTTACAGCGGAGACGGCTGTAAATTGAAAAAAAAAGGAAGAAGAAGGCAATAGTGGTGGTGTTGATGATAGCGGCGGCGGTGTCACGACCCGAAAGTACGGAACGTGACTGGCACTTAAATTACGAAACGTCTCAAAGCGTAACGTATTCTAAGTAAGCTAAACCCCAGAAATCTAAACCAATTAAAAAAATAGAGTGAAGAAAAACCTTAATTTAAAAGATAATTTTTGTAAAGCAAGAGTCACCTTAAAACATTTAAATATATCAAATTTCCTGAAAATTTCGACAGAGTTTCATTTGTAAATACCGGCCCCCAAACGGGTACAACACAAGAAAATACATATAATCAAGAATAAAAGTATCTCCAAGCGGGAGCTAGCTCTTCGCCAATGGTGGAATCACAACCACATGCAATATATATCATCGAGAGCGGAATAAGCAAATAAAAGCACGAAAGTAAGAAGACATCCCGTCGGCTCAAGTGAGCATCGACACCAAAAAACACAAATACAAGTCTCACCGTCTAGTCCAATATACAAGGGTAGATAGAGTGTACTAGATACAAAGTAATATACAAAGTGAAAACAAAATATTCTCGCAGCCCACCTATGAGGAAGCCGTAAGTCCCAAGCAAACGAAGCAAAGGAAGAAATACGCCCGCCGCTACTATGCTAACGGGTCGGACTTGCAAGATACTGTGGCACAACGGGGGTGAGTTGCCAACTCGTGAGTAGCAAGTAACATCCAATAAGGCTATCATAAATATGCACGCAAATGCGCCACACCCTATATATATCGATGTGATGCGATGCACTAGTATGTATGCAACATGAATGCATAATCAACACGAAACCTGGATATTTTTTGTATGAGAAAATCTGTATTCTTATTTTAGTAAAACTTTTGTGAAATAACTGAAGTATCATCAATGAAATCAACTGAAATCCGTGTCAAGCATCGACACTAAAAATATATATCTCAATGCCTCAATATCTCAATGTCTCGACATCTCAATGTCTCAATATCTCAATGTCTCAATATCTCGGGCTCCGTCAGTCCGGATTGGCCCATATTATCGATCTCACGACTACGGTCGGTATCCTCCGGATATCCGCCACGCCAGACATCACCGGTAAGTAGTTTGCTCTTGCCAGGCCCATCGTCTACAACTCGAGCTTCTTGCCTCGGGGTACCATACCGAGCCCACCATGTACCCGAAACGGTTCATCCTACTCCTCGAATCGGGTCTCGAAAATCAACAGCAATCATGAAAACTCATGGTGGACGACCCATACATCACGAGAAAACCGCAACTGGTATTTTAAAATGATAATAAGTTTATATAAGTCTTGCGGTTTTCCCAAAAATCCAGAAATCTCATAAATACTGAAATTCTCGAGAAGAATCACAATATATAAACATGCGGGTGATGATAGAAATTTATGATACGGTAGTATATACCATACGAATTACGGCCAGAAACTATGCATGAATCATGATGCAATGAGATATGTATATATGACTAACAATCCTACGTATACATTTTAAAAAAATGAATATATAAGTATAAATCTACGGATCATATATGATGCAAATGCACAGTTACCGATTTTTAAACAAGTTCTATGGTGTTCGTGACATAGCAATTACCAAAGACGCGTGTGTTCGCATGAATAGTGCACGTGCGGCATGAACCAATGGTAATGGTGCAAGTGTTTTATGAAATGATATCCCACATGTATATATAAGATGATACAATGCAATGAGGTGTATAACTAGGAAACTACGCATATAATGCAAGTACTGCAAATAATACTAAACCATCGGGCGCCTCGCGCCATCTAGACAATCCCCCCATAGATGTGTACATCCACTCACCGGGACGTTTCAGCTAAACTGATCCATTCTCAGCCTTATCTTTTCGCGCCACGTCCGACGCCTCTGCATCCGATTTTAAAATCACACACAAGCAATTAAGAGGATAAATAATGATAGTCGCGGATACAAACGATACAAGACAACCACGCACCCTAACTAGACGCGCACGCACATGGTGCACAAAACGCACTCACGACAACGCCACAAACCACAATTAGGGTCACTATATGTGAAAATCACCAAACCTAAAACCCAAACGTACCAATCGTGGTTTCACAACACACTAAATACTATATGGAATATGTTGTAAATCACCAAAATCTCAAACTTAGTTCAAACGATTTAATCCAAAAACCTAGTAAGCGGCCCATTACCTTTTTAGCACAAATCTAAATGTTTTAGTAATTCTAGTGGCCACAATAATTACTTAATAGCTTAATTAAGTCACACAAACCTTTACTAAAATTTTATCTCACCAATTTATATTAATCCTAAAAACCTAGTTTGCAAAATAGCTTAATTAGAACAATTTACAAGTAACGATTAGTAATTTAACAACTAGATTATATTTTGCATTTCTTAAGATGTTAAATTACCCATTGTAATCATGATTAAGTGATAAAAAACCTAACCTTAATTTAAATCATTCTCTTGAAAATTAAATCTTGAATTTAAAACCATAACCAAACACTTAATTAGCTTAGATTGAAGTAATTATCCAACAATTAAACCATAGGTTAAGATTTATACCTTATAAACATGATATCAAATATGCAAACTTGCCTCCAAAATAGTCTCTTGCTCCAAGGATTCAAGCTAGTTTGGCTAAAGAGTATAGGGTAAAAGTTAAATGAAAAATTAGTGAGGTTTTTGTATTGATTTTTGATGGATTTTTGGAGATCTTTGAAATCAAAATGAAGTGGGGAAAATGGGAGAGGGGGCAGCCTTAGGTTTCGGCTAACAATTAGAGAAAGATGAAAGAGAGAGAGAGAGAAATGTATGGGTGTGTGTAAAAACATCTTTACTTAATACATCATTTCACTTCTTTCCTTAATTAATTTATTTCCTTTTCTTAATTGAAGTGGAGAAAAAAATGAGTAGGGAAGTGGGGGGAAAATTTGGGGCTGCCACAAGGGGCTCGGCTAAATGAGAGAAGAGAGTGTGTGTGGGTGAGTGTAGAAGGTTCCATGTCAAGAAAGTCCCATTATTACATCGTATATTAACTCATTTCCTTAATTAATTCATTTTATTTTATTTCTAACCCTAAACTTCTCTAGAATTATGGAGACAAGTGAGAAAAAGAAAACATATTGTAAACTTGTATTTAAGTTGATATGCTTCACATTTGTATATTTAACTCATTCCAATTTGTAATTATCACTAATTAAATGTATAAGTAAAAACTTATAATAATATTTGAAATAATTAATTAAGGAAAAATATTTATGTAAACCAATAATTTATAATTTATAAGTGACTAATTAAATACCAATACTAGCAATTACATAATAAAAATAGATGTGTTTAATTCTATGTTGAAAATTAATTATATTTTGATTTTTTTACGGAAAACCCCAGTTATTTTACTGGTTATCGGAGAATTCACCTAAAAATTTTAAAACGTTACAGACGGTGTTGAGAAGGAGGAGATGATGGGTGGAAGAAAAGGAAGAGGGAGATGGCGGTGGCGGTGGCGGTGAGGAGGAGGAAGAAGGAGGCGATGGGTTGAAGAAGAGAAAGCGGTAATGGTGAGGATGGCGACGGCCGAGGAGGAGGAGAAATAATTTTCAAAAGTGAAGTAAGCGGCTGTAGGAGTAACTTATAAGTATATGGGGGTTATAAGTAAATACTAATTATGGATGGACAGAGAAAAATATTAAAGTATGGGGAAAGGCTAACGAAAAAAAACCCTAAAAAAATATGCATATGGAAAATTGTATTAGTTGAAAAAATGATTTCCAGATCTTGTCACATACTTGTAGAAATTGATTTGATCAGAAAAATCTTCTCTACACGGGTTTGTAGAGAAATTTTCTCTACAAGTCTCTTGCAAACATTTAAATGAGCTTTGAGATTCGTGCAACCAAGAGCTTGCAATGAGCGTGTAGAGAAATTTTTTTTACAAGCCCTTATAGGGAAGTTTTTTCTGATTGGATCATAATTGATTTTTCCGGTCGGGAAAAACTTCTTTACAAGCCCCTTCCAAACCCCTAGACGGGCTTTGATATTTGTGCAATTTTTTTTGCACGAATCTCAAAAATCATCAAACATCTTGTAAAGGGCCTGTAAAGAAATTTTCTCTACAAGCCCTTGTAGGAAGATTTTTCCGGTCGGTATGGTTGCATCTGGTGCTCAATAAGTTTGAATTTCCGTTTTGTTCAATCGTTTTCGGGACTGCAGTGGATCCGAGAGGCATAGTTTTGAATTTCATTATTGATGGTTTGATCGTGCATTTTCTTATACCAGACGTGAGATCTTTTTGGTGCTGACATAGTTATATTCTTGATTCAAGTAAAACGATGTTGATGGGGCCTCATGGTTTTACCGGACACGTGTTGAGATGTTTGAGATTCATTATATCAGGTTTTTGGGTCAAGGAGACTATTTGTACGAGTTGCATGTTGGATCGGTTGCTGAGGCTCTTCTTTTGGTATCGATAAGTTGGCATTATACGATACATGTGATGGGAATAGGTTGCCGAAAGTTTTTGAGCTTCTTATATCTTCTGAGAAGGAAAACAATGGGTGTTCCGTGTTGGCTTTTTTGCAAGTGATCGGGCGGTGGTGTATGGCATGTTTTGTTGAAACATGGCTTTGGGAGTTGCATTCTAGCCAGAGTTTAAGATACGTGTTTTGTATTAGAATTTTGAATTTTTAAAGGCGGGGACACAACAATTGCGATTTAATTAGGTGTTAAAGTCGGGAGACAAAGAATTCAATAAACTACGTTTGGTTAATCAAAATATAGATGATTAAACACATCGTTGAATTATATGAATCCATACTCAAATACAAACAAACTGTAAGTCGATGTCATGCACCCCGCGGGTTCGCGGGGAGGTGGAATTTGCAAAAAACGATTTTAATATGTATCGCAACACCGACTAAACACCATGATCGATACTAAACCCTAACTAGCTAAACATCTAAAAGATTTAACTACCATGTAAAAAAGTTATACCTCAAGTAACTAGTCCTTCTTCTTCTTATACTCCTCCTCCTCTACGTGAGCTCCTTGGAGTGTGTATGGATCGCGCCTCCTCGTCGGCCTTCTCGAGTCGAAGAAGATCCACCCGAGGGTGTTTACCTTGAGCTCCTACCTCTAAGATGATGTAATTAGGGTACATAAAGTGATAATCTAAGTGACCTAGAAGATGTAGAGAGTGATTATGGATAGTTTAGTCTCATTAACCCTAAGTTTCTCAACACATGAGACAAGTTAGGGTTTGAGGAAGAAGAAGAGAGTGCTTGAGGAGAGAGAGTGTATTTGTTATTATCAAAGGAATAATGGCTAATTGTGATGGATATGAAGCATGCCAAAATATCTCACAATAATATCCAAGTGACACCTAGCCTTACACATGATATCTAAGTGCCACCTTGCCTCAATAGCCATCAAGAGTCACCAAGTAGCCATGCTTCATTCATAATTACTTAACACCTCATACCTCCACCTCATTAATGGTAATACAAGTAATGAGGTGTCTTCTTCCAGAAGCATTCTTGAACAAATTACAAGAATACCCCTCACCGTATATACATACTTGTATCCGTATTCCGAAAAAATACGAATACAATGAGACGAAAATAATCCGATAATCTAATACTAGGATCCGGTTTATACCAAAGCCCATTAGTATTATCTGTACGAACATGATGCGTGCACAAGTACACGTATATGTTTGAATCCTGTCGTAAAACCATACGATCTCTACATCGTTTCGCCCGAAGCAGGGAAAACCCTCTGTGTGGGACTCTAAAGACTCGACAGTACGCTGGCAGTGGGTTTAACCACAAGCACGTCAGCAGTACTAGCTTCACGTAACGGCTACCCATGTATTTGTCGATAAGAAGGCCGATGAGCAAACTCATCCGAACTCCTACTGAGCCTATCTGTGACAATCTCCGTACAGTCTGGTCTGATCGTCTAAGAGTATCGCATATCGGGCCTAGGGGGCGGCAACTGTCAGACCCCTAATAGTGCAATAAGTCGTGCCGGAGTGTAGCCCAAAACACCCTGAGAAATTGCTGGAGTACCTACAAGTAAATCTCGCTTGCCCTGGCCAGGGACTTTATGTAATGGCTTTCCGAACACAGTGCGATATCAACCCCTACTGCCGGGAGAGACGAATCCTATCTAACCGCCACTGCCTCCAAGTGCTTCGGGACTGCACCCAACTACTACCTGTTTGCACAATTCAATAGAGCCGTGGTAGGGTAGTAATCTAAGAACAGTGGGAACACACTCGAGGCAAAGTAACAATGTCAAGTCAACAGACTATGATGTACTCATGTCACCTGGGAACTGCTCCCTGACGATAGGTATAGTACCAACCAGCATTTCCCCACAAGTCCGTCCAGTGTAACTTATAGCCCAATGAGCACCTGCATACTATCTCCAGTACGACGTACTAATGGCTTTGGGACAGACCATCTCCCCTGCTGGGATGAGAAGCGTATACACTAGTCTACTCTGGAGTATCGATACCCTGTCTCGATAATCCTACGATTAGGGACCTGTATAAGGATGTGCTTATAGACTATCCATCCCTCATTAGTATGACTGCCATCACAACGCCGATAGTCAAGCAAAGATCCTAAGGGCTCTACCAATATGTATTAGCGATACGTTAAAAGAAACATATACACATATTAAGATAGAAACAAACCAAGTAGCATACTACCATATTGAGCAAGACTGTCATAAAATTCGTGTATATCCCAAGCTTCCAAAAGGTAATATACAAACTAGTACTACACAATAATGGCCTCTAGGGCATATAACACTAACAATCTTTCACTTGCACTGAGGCGATGTGTTGGCATATCGCAGACCTATCATCTCGAATAGCCTCTCGAACTGTGTCTGAGGGATGGCCTTTGTGAGTGAATCTGCAGTGTTGTTCTCCGTATCAACTCTCCGCACCTCGATCTCCCGGCGATCCACGATCTCCCGGATCAGGTGATACCGCCTCAAAATATGTCTGGACTTCTAATGGGACCTGAGTTCCTTTGTTAAAACTATAGCCCTGTTGTTGTCATAATATAGAGGTATTGGATCAACAATAGACGGAACTACCTGAAGTTCTGTTAAGAACTTTCTCATCCAGACTACCTCTTTTGCAGCGTCAGAAGCAGCGATATACTCCGCTTCCATCGTCGAGTCACCAACGGTGTCCTGTTTGGAGCTTTTCCAACAGACCGCCCCTCCATTGAGGGTAAAGGCATAACCCAACATGGACTTGAAGTCATCCTTGTCACTCTGGAAGCTGGAGTCAGCAAAGGCCTCGATCTGAAAGTCTTTTCCGCCGTACACCAAGAACAACTCCTTAGTCCTTCTCAGGTACTTGAGAATGTTCTATACTGCTATCCAGTGCTTCTCTCCAGGGTTTGACTGATACCGGCTTACCACGCTTAGTGCGTAAGCAACATCTGGTCTGGTACACAACATCGCATACATTATAGAGCCTACCGCAGAAGTGTGGGGTATAATAGACATGCGATCCCTTTCCAAATCAGTCTTGGGAGACATCTCTTTGGAGAGGGTGATTCCGTGACAGGCTGGTAGATTACCGCTGTTTGAATCTTCTGTACTGAATCTTTTCAGTATGGTGTCGATATACCTGGACTGTGAAAGTCCCAACATTCTTTTGGATCTATTACGATAGATCTGGATCCTCATAATGTAAGAGGCATCACCTAGGTTTTTTATGGAGAACCTTTGTGACAAGAATGCTTTGACAGATTGTAGCATAGGAATGTCATTTCCTATCAAGAGAATGTCATCTACGGACAATACGAGGAGTACTACAATTCTCGCTACAATCTTACTATAGATGCATGGTTCATCTGGATTTTTGATAAAATCAAATTCTTTGACCGTCTGATCAAAACAGATGTTCCAATTCCGCGATACCTGCTTTAATCTATAAATGGACTTAAGCAAGTTGCACACTTTCCCTCTGCTCCTACACTGAATGAAACCCTCTGGCTGATCCATATAGACGCACTCTTCCAAATTTCCATTAAGAAAAACGGTCTTTACGTCTGTTTCCCCCAATTAGAACAAAACTCTATTTCTAGGACTGAAAAGTAAAGCAATGCTTCATAAAAGAGGCTAAGCACCAAAGACACTTTATCCTTGCAAGAATCACATGCACCTAACAATAGCAAATTAAATCATGCGATGCACAAACATAACAGAGAGCTAAAATAAAAGGGAACCCTTAACAGATAATAAAATACTTGATTAAAAAACACTTATTCATTATTATTATTATATTTAAAAAAGATCACCAAATATGGGATCGGAAAGATAAGGGTTCGCAAAGATAAGAAGAAGATTCCCCAGTTCCCTTTCTGTCTTCTCCACCACGTTGAAACGGCGGTCCTCCCGAGAGGTAGACGTCCAACGATCATCCCCACATTCGTCAGAAAATGTGGCGATGACAACCCGGCGAGCCCGTATCTGGCCCAGCAGATGGAAAGAGCAGTCCCTCAGGGCTTTGGTGATCAAGTGCGCTTCGAAAAAGCACTCGATCTTATCCTCGGCGGCATCAAGCATTGCCGAGGACATCTTTACTGGAGGAGGAGGAAGATTGGCGAGCACCGAGGCAAGGATCATCCGAAGCCAAATGGAGTGCGGAGGGAGAGGAGACCCCACACAAGTCAAAAGCTCGTGCATTGCAGCATCGCACTGCTCGTCCGTAAGAGAAGGGTCCACTAAGCGCGCAGCAAAACGAGGAACGATGTCTTGAATAGGCACTTCCCAGGGTTGTCGGCGGGCATGAGGGCGGTTGCAAGCCATGATTGAAAAAGTTCTCTGAAGATGAGAGAAAGAAAGGCCCGATTTTGGGTTATATAGACCAAGCGCAGAAAATTCTATGCACAGTGGAATTATTTCCAAGACCCGGGAAATAAAAGGGAAATACAAGTCTGACTTGAAAAAGGAAGATGAAAAGACATCTCAAGTGAAGAAACGCTTCCGATTCGTCCCAATCAGAGCAAAGCTCTACTTTGAAAATTTAAATTTTAATAAATGAAGCAACGCTTCAAATTCTTTGCGCTGCGCGCAACGCGCCACATGTCAAAAGCTGATGCGTCAGCGCAGCGCCCAAGGCAGCGCGTCCAATCAGAACAAGGCTCTATTTAAAACAAAATTAAAGAAAGTAACGCTTCAGTTGCGCAAGCGCTGCGTGACACGTGTCAGCGCAAGCGCTGCGTGACACGTGTCAGCGCAGACGCAGTTGCGCTGCGCCGTGCGCTGCGCGACACGTGTCAGCGCAGTTGCGCTGCGCTCTGCGCTGCTTGACACGTGTCATGCACTGGGGTGTTTGCGCCAAACAGAATTAAATTCTAGCAAGATTTTTCTGTTCTTGTTAAAACAAGAAGATTGCCTTTTGTAAAACAGAAGTCCTTGGATCAAAGATCCAACGATGGGGAAAATTCCCCAAATCACTCAGAGAAAGATCTTTTTAACAAATTTAATAAATATATGAGCACTATATAAAGGCCCCTAGACCCTAAATCAAGATCATCAACATTGTGAGAAATTAAGAACCTCAAAACAAGAGAGAACTCTGAAGAAAATTCAAGAAAAAGGTAAAAACCTTCACAAAATAGAAGAATTTCTTCTAATAGATCATTGATCTAAGAACAAGATCAATGATCTTCAAATAATAATAAGTGCTTTGCACTTTTTTATGAACCACTGGTTCTCTGAAAACAAGGAAAACAAGAAAAACTTGTTTTCTTTGATCTAAATTGGATCAAGAAATCAAATAGTGCCCTGCACTTACAAAAAACTGCACTGTTGCGCTCCTGGGTTGGCGCAAGCCACCACAGAATGCCACGTGTCAGCATCTGAACCACTTGCGCTATGCGCTTATAAGATAGAGCCTTGCTCTCTGAAATTGGCGCAATTCACCAGAGCGCGCCGCGTGTCAGTAGCGCAGCAGCGCAGCGCACTGCGCTAATTGCGCTTGCGCTCACCAGAGTGTGACACGTGTCATCACCACAAGCGTTTGCGCTCAGTGATTGGCGCAAAGCGCCTGACAAATGCAATGCATTACTAAAGGGCCATGCCCAAATCAGAAAGGCCTGGTAGGCCAAATTAAATTGCAATGCCATAAAAAGGGCAGAGCCCAAACAAAATTGATGCTCTGCATCATTTATAAATGGGCAGAGCCCAAACAAAATAATAAATAATGCAATGCATTATTTTAAAAGGGGCAGAGCTCAAATAAAGGTCCAACAGAGACCAAGATTAATGCAATGCAGGGGCCAAGCCCTAGCACAGGCCTAATAGGCCAAAAACAAATAAAAGTGTTGAACATTTTTCAACTGGACTTAGCCCAATCATGGCCGTAAGTTCTCAAATTAAATTGACTGAGCACAGCTGCTCTCCTAAATTAATCTACATCCGGTTCGAGGGTACATCTCCGAACTCCTCTGACTCCTGTCGTTGTAATCCTTCAACGACGTCAGAGAGGTGACGGGTCCCGACAACCACACATCAACACGGACTGTGGGGTCCTTAAACTCATGGACTTAAGCGTCCTTAAACCAAAAGACGGATTGTAGGATCCTTAAACCCACGGACTTAAGCGTCCTTAAACTAAATATGGACCACCATGTCCCTAAACTGGAATATGGACCACCATGTCCCTAAACTGGAAATGGATCTAGATGATCCCGTTAAGTAGATCTTAGTTTGGAAATTAGACTAACGTATCCTTAACAAACGTTTAAGTTGATCTTAGCCTCAAATATGGCTAACGTATCCTTAAACCAAAACCCAAAACCCAAATCTAAGAAAGTACGGATTTGGACTAATCCACGTCCTACGGGCGACGAAATAAATAGTCTCCGTATACAATCCACGGGCAACTACAAACAAAACAAACACCCACGACACAAAGTGAAATTCTGGAGAAGCAGAAAATTGTTACCGCGATGCGGTAGCGTAATTAACTGCAGGGGCTTGCGCCTGCAGGGAAGAGCGTCCCTACAATCAAAAACCCCTCAAGCGAGGGGGAGTCTGACGAAGTCTGCTACATCGGCTGCATCCGTCTAAACCTCCGATACACGGTGCCATAAATCAACTTGGTATCTTCGGAGAGGTGGACGGATAAAACCAAATAGCATCTGCCCCGAATCTCAGGCAAGACGTCCTCACGTCTCGGTCGCCGTTCGGAGGGGAACAGATTCTGGCACGCCCGGTGGGACCTTTTCCTCTTTCCACTCCACACTTCGTGTGTCGTCTTCGTGAACGAATCGCGGTTTGTTAATGGTTGCCTTTGGGTTGCAAGTTACTAAGATTTGGTCTTTTTCCTGGCGCAGAAATCAAGCATCAATGGCCTCCAATTGCTCGAACTGCTCGAAGTGCCAATGCAACCGACGCTCCGCCTCACCTGGAGGTGTAGCATATGGGCCTCAAGCGGCCTCCGTCCTTACTCTGCCTGTGGAGCAAGTGAATCAGGCTACCACGGGCCTGTTCTTCGGAACCATGATCCCTCCGGCAAGCTTCACCATCCCTGTGCCCGCACCGGAAGCTTCAAGAAAGTCGGTCTTCGATCGACTTGCTACTCCCACGGCCCCTCTCAAAGGGTCGTCCGATTCTTCAGTCTTCACCAGGCTGAGCTTGAGCACCAAAGGGCCTATCAAGCAGCCTATAACACCTAAGGCGTTCATCCTAAAGAAGACGGCTGCTTCTGAAGTCGCCAAGGCGGCTTCTTCTGTCAAAGAGTCAGTCTTTGCAAGGCTGGCTATTCCCACTCCCGCTCAGAAATCTGCTTTTGACCGCTTGGACACAACTCCTCAACGGACGTCAGTCTTCAAGAGGCTAACACCGGCAACAGTCCCTCGCCTGGACAGGGGGCAAGAAGAAGCTGTCTCTGAACCAATACCAACAACTCGTCGCGCCCGACGACGCTACTGGCACCGAATAAGGAAGACCGGGGGCAACTCCCCCTCTGGGATAACTCCGCCAGCTCCGACGGTGGAAGTTAATGCTGCTGTTCTAACTGGGAACAGCTTTGAGCTGCTGAACAGGGTATGCAGAAACTCGCCAACTGCGGTGCTCAAAAGATCTCCTCCACCGGTAGAGATCGCCGTGGAAGCAGAAAAGCTGGAGCAGTCTCCTCAATCGCTGTCCTCCAGGATCTATGGCGACAAGTCCGAGAATCTGTAATTGATCCTAATTTCTCTCGCCAACACAAGAAGTCGAAAGGTCGGCAAGAAGAAAATCCTCCGGTCAAGCAACGAAAGGCGACGACCACTTGGGTGCCCAAAGCAATGGCCCCCTCAACTTCAACGGCCCATAAGAGAAGAAGGCCGGAGAAAGTCGTCACGCCGACGGCGAATATCAAAGGTGGTGAACCCAAACGCCCTAAGTCAGGGGGCATTGTAGTTCATACCGTTTACATGGCGTCTGGTAAAGAGGACAGTCGCATATCTACGGGTCATCGACCGCTTAAACGGTCAGTGACCAAAGCTCAGGAGCAACAGCAAAAGCTCCAGGAGATGATGAACACGATGGCCGCACTTACCGGGCCAAAAGAAAGCCCTGAAGCGTCCTCGGATGAACGATAGGAGCAAGAAACTGACGCCAAATTCCTTCGTCGGATATTGGAGAAGAAGGATAAAGAGGTTGCTGAACAAGCAGCCAACATAAAGCGTATGGGCCTCCTGTTCCAAGACATGGTGGGAATGATGATCCAACAAGATCCTCCGGCCGAAGATCCCCCGATCGTCCTTGAAGACGATAGGGGAGAAACGTCGAATCCTCCGCCAGCTCTGTCAACAGCTAAGTAGGAGACAATCTCCAAAGCTGACTTGGACGAGTACATAGCCCAACAAATACGGGTTCATCATGCGACTGAAGCAGCCGGCCAGGTCGTAAAAACAGGACGACCATATCCGAGTTGGTACGACCAGATCAAGTATCCGCCGGGCTATACCATACCCAAATTCCATGTCTATAAGGGGACAGGCAATCCTCACCAGCATGTTGCCCAGTTCAGAGCACTCTGCGGCAACACCGGCGGTGATGACAAACTGTTGCTTTGCCAGTTCGTTGGAAGCTTATCAGATACAACGTTCGAGTGGTATTCTAAGCTCCCAAACGACTCTATCAAGACCTTCGCGGAAATGGAGCTACTGTTTACCCAGCGTTTTGCAAGCGCCAGTGAACGCACCCCGATGACGGCACTGATTAACGCCAGGGTAAAGCCAGGCGAGACATGGGTTCAATATGCTATACGGTGGCGGAACTTATGGTCGAAGTGCGAGCAACGCATTGAAGAAGCTCCTGCAGTGGGTATGTTTGTGGGAACCCTTGATCCGCAAGCAACCATCTCGCAATTTATGATGTTCTTCAAGCCGACTACCTTCCAGGCCCTGATCGACAAACTAGCGCAAATGGATCAGATGGGCCATAGACCCCCTCTTCCAAAGCCGGACTCCCGAAATGAAAAGGGGAAGGGGAAAGCGATCGTTGTCGCTAATGCTCAACAACAGCCGAGCAACTCGAAGTCGGTTGTTCGTCAAAATAATATGCGTCCGCAGGTACCCCTTGAGGAGAGATTAGGACGTCCTTACTCGTTTCCCCGAGATAAAACGAGAAGATTATTCAAGCTGGCGTTGCGCAACCGACTCATAAATTTGCCGGAGCCAAAACGTCCGTCGCAACCAAATGATGTCAATGAGCCCAACTACTGCCCCTATCACCGAGTACTGGGTCATCCGATCGAAGATTGCTATGTCTTCAAAAATTGGCTTGAAGACCAGTACCAACAGGGCAAGTTTGCGTTATCCGATAGATGGAAGGTGAATCCGCCACAACCTCATGTCTCTAAAAGGATGAATCTGCCGGGGGCAACGTGCTCTCTCGTCGAAGAAGCCCCATGGGAGGTTGTGCTGTCAGCTAAGACAAAGAGAATGCTGAATGATCTTCGGACATGCCCAGTGATCAAGTGGAAGAACCCGTTGGAACCACAGGTCATTGAGGGGATGTTGAAGCCGCGTCCAACTCGAAAGACCGATGGTAGTGGCCCAAGCACTCACAACCAACCGTCAAAACCTTCGAAGAAGAAGAAATCCAAGAAGCCTGTGAAGCCTGGCGACAAGCGCATAGACTTGCAAAAACAAATTGACGCGCTGGAGGAATACAACCAGAAAGCACGGACTCCCATTACACTCCAAGAGTTTCTCAACCACGTCTTTCAAGAGGAAGATGAGGAAGAAAGTTCGTCGGATGAGTCTGAGGAATATGTGGCGAGCTGCCATATGATCTCCCATTCGTTGACGGACGATGAGAAGACCCCTTGGACTGAAAAGCTGGGGGCAGATCCTGAACCAAAAATTCTGGGGCCATCAAATGAAGTAATTGACGCATTCCTCAATGAAGCTCTGTTGAAAAGTAAAGCTGATCGGGAACGCGAGACGGCTATATTTGAAAGGGCCAAGCGCCAGCGACTTGACGAAAGAGCTGAGACACTTCCGCTGGACAAAATACATCCACTACGGACAAAATAAAATTCAAGACGAGGAAAAGGTTTGCTAAGGCCATATCAGTGGGCATGAAGCTACCATCTTCCGAAGAAAACATTACTGGTGAAGTGGAAATGCACCCATCCTACTGCTTGTATCATCAGAAGGTTTCGCACCCTACTGAAGAGTGCAAAGCTTTCGATAGATGGTGGCAAGGATATGTTGCTCATCGACAGTATTTTAAGCGGGAGAAGCGCAAAACTCGTTGGGAATGGAAAAATATGACCGAAGGGCTTAACAGAACTACCGGCGATTGTCGCATGGTTAACGCCGGGGGATCACAAGTGCTTACATTCGGGAGCGATTCCGACGAGGAGCTGGCCCTTAGCCCTCTCTTTAAAGAGTCCACCTCGGGAAAAGAAGAAGAGCCGAAGGTCTGCGAAAATATCCGGCTGCGTAATCGCACGCTTCCCGAAAAGAATCTCGGACCCTCAAATAAAAAAGATAAAGGGAAAGAGAAGGTCCCTGAGGAGATCGCCCTGGATGACCAAGTTGTGGAGGAGCTAAGTGCCAAGGACCTACCGAAGAGAAATAAGGTGGATTACAACGTCTTAGCACATCTGAGGAAACTACCCTCGCAGCTCAGCATTCTTGACGCCCTTTTGCTATCAAAAGAGGCGAGAGATTCGTTAATCAAAGCACTACAGGAGCCGGAACAATTCCAAGCTTTCCTGGCTGAAGAAAAGATGAAGGATGAATTGGAGGAAGTGCACACGGCCGATGTCACTTTTGGTGATGAGGACCTCCTCCTTGGGATGTGCGAACACAATCGCCCCCTCTATGTCTCGGGATACTGCCACGATATAAAGATAGGCAAAATCCTGATCGACAATGGATCCTCCGTTAATCTCCTCAATGCGCGGGTGTTAAAAGAAATCTGCATGAGCGTTCAGCACCTTGCTCGGGACAAGATCACCATCTTCGGGTTCGACTCCCAGTTATCAAGAACTCTTGGGTCTGTGATACTGACGCTACGCTTTGGGCTGCTCATCAAAGACATTAAGTTCCACGTCATAGACGCCAAGACTTTCTACAATGCTCTACTCGGCCGACCATGGTTACACGAGTACAACATCATCCCTTCTACACAACATCTGTGTATGAAATATTTTAAGGATGGTTTCGAGTATACCGTGACAGGAGAACTGAACCCATTCTCTGTGAACGAGGTCCGCAAATATGAAGATGCCAAATACTTTTTGCCGGATTTCAAAGACACGGAGAGGTGTCACAAGCCGGAGAACAAAACTAACGCCACCATCCCTATCTTCGGCAGTGATACTGAGGAGGAAGAAGAGATAGTTTATTCGGGTCCGCCCTAATACAACAAGCCGGGACCATCTGCTCCTACGTTGATCTTTGGTAGCGACTCGGAATATGAGGTCCATGCCGTGTTCTCCGCTCGACCTTCAATACACACATCCGCTGACAAAGTGCAAAGTCTGCAAGTCGCCATGGTGCCGCTCAAACATCATAAAGAACTGGATGCGCTCGATACCTACAGCGTAGAGGAGCTGCGGACGTTCTATGTCCCTCCCAGGCGAGAAGACGAAAAGGCAATTCTACTCTACCACTCTGAGGAAACCAAAGTGGAGAAAGAAATCTGGCACGGTACGGACCCTACGCTTGACAGGCTTCAGCCCATCCGTCTGCCCAGATATTATACAGAAGGCTTGAAAAGGCTGTTGAAGCGCCAGGGGATATCCTTTAAACAGACCGCTCGAAAAGCCAAATTCTACGACAGGGTCTGGAACGTTCCCGGGACTCAGCACAAGCTGCCTAATGGGAGAATAGAAACAATTGGGCTTGGATACATTCGGTCCAAGAAACAAGAGCTACTCCACGGTTGCTACGTCGTGCATGACTTCGATGAAGAAGCGGATGCTCAATGGGAAGATGCTAATCCTGAACCAGTAAAAGTTCCAGATGCAAAAGTGCCCAGTCCGTCGTTCGAAGAACAAATGGACAAGCTTATAAGGGAAGCTGGTCAAAAAGTCCGAGACGACCATAACCGCGAAATGGCCATCTACGAGAAAGCCAAAACGCAGCGCCTCCTCCAACAGGCCATGGAAGATGAAGATGCCGCTCCCTGTCAACCTGCTATAAAAAAGGCACGACGCAGAGGCAGAAATAAGTCGAAACGCGAAAAAGACGCTCAACAGCAAAAAAGCGGGACTAAGAAGCCACGCAGGCGGGAATCGAGCGGTTCCGATCTATCCCTCATAAGAAAAATAGGTCGAGCGTACTCTTTTCCTCGGGACAAGACGAAGAAAATACTTGAGCTCGCTCTAAAACATCAGATGCTTACGCTGCCGGAGTCCAAACACCCCGAACAAGCAAGCGAAGTCTCTCATCCGGACTATTGCCCTTATCACCGAGTGATAGGGCACCCTCTCGAAAATTGCTTCACCTTCAAGAATTGGATCGAAGATCAGTATCAGCTTGGCAAATTCGCTCTGTCTGACAAGTGGAGGGTAGCGCCGCCACAGAAGCACGAACCCAAGGCCGCGAAAGAAGAACCGGTTCCACATTGGGATTGGAAGCGAATTCGTACTTGTCACATGATAACAATATCAAAAGAAAAGCCCGAGAACATGGATGACCTTCCCTGGTGCTTTGAAAATAGCAACGACGAGGTGATCTCAGAATTCCCACCAGCGCCAAAAGAGCTGGAAGATGGAATCCATACCGCTGCAGATAACCTCAGGAAAATTGAGTTGGGAACGGCGAACGACCCGCGACCGACATTCATTAGTGAGCTGCTGTCTGAAGAGAAGGTAGCTTCATTAAAAGACCTGCTTATGCAGCATAAAGATTGCTTCGCATGGAACTATTCCAAAATGTCGGGACTAGATTCAGAAATTGCTGTGCATAAATTGGCGATATCCCCGGACGTCAAGCCGGTCAAACAAGCGCCAAGAAGAATGCGGCTCGAGCTTGAGATGAGTATCAACGCCGAGGTCAAGAAGCTGATCGACTCTGGCTTCATCCAGGAGGTCCAGTATCCCGAGTGGATCGCCAACATCGTCCCGGTGATGAAGAAAAATGGGACAGTGCGCATATGCGTAGACTTCCGGGATCTCAATAAAGCCTGCCCGAAGGACGATTTCCCAGTGCCAGTCACCGAACTGATGATAGACAATACGTCCACTCATGAGGTTTTCTCCTTCATGGACGGCTCGCCGGGGTATAATCAGATCAAGATGCATCCCGAAGACCAGAAGCACACCGCCTTCAGGACTCCTTTGGGTATATTCTGCTACAAGGTGATGCCCTTCGGTCTAAAGAACGCCGGTGCCAGTTATCAGAGAGCCATGACGCAGATCTTTGATGACCTTATACACAAAATCGTCGAATGCTATATTGACGATCTCGTGGTTAAATCATACGAGGAACATCTCGAGCACCTGAAGACCGTATTTCAACGCCTTCGGCAATATAACTTGAAGATGAACCCTCTCAAGTGTGCATTCAGAGTTTCCTCGGGCAAATTCCTGGGATTCATCGTCCGACACCGAGGTATTGAGATAGACCCGTCGAAGATCAAGGCGATCATGGAAATGCCTCCGCCAAGAACTCTCACACAGCTGCGGTCTCTCCAAGGGAAGCTCGTATATATACGGCGATTTATAGCCAACCTTTCAGGCAAGTGCCGTCCTTACAACCACCTGATAAAGAAGGGAACCCCGTTCGTCTGGGACCTAAAATTCCAAAGCACGCTAGACGAGATCAAGCAATACCTGCAGAACCCGCCGGTGTTGGCTGCTCCGGTCAAGGGAAAGCCCCTCATTCTTTATACAACCGCCCTCGAAGGTTCCTTAGGTGCATTATGGGCACAAGAGAACGACCAAGGGAAGGAAAGAGTGCTCTACTATTTGAGTCGAGTTCTATTAGGAGCAGAAAGCAACTATTCCCCTATTGAAAAACACTGCCTGGCGTTGATCTTCGCGATAACAAAGCTCAGACACTATGCGCTGGCACATGAAGTCCGTCTCATTTCGAAGGTGGACCCCTTTAAATATTTAATGTCAAAGGCCATATTGACGTGGCGACTCGCTAAATGGGCCCTGCTCTTGATGGAGTTCTCGATAACGTATCAACCTCTCAAGGCAGTGAAAGGCCAGGCCATCGCCGATTTCCTCGCTGAGCATCCGATACCCGCCGATTCTCCTCTGAATTGCTATCTTCCAGACGAACATGCGTTTGATGCGATCGACGGTGGTGATACCCGATGGGAGCTTTATTTCGATGGAGCATCTTCCGTGAAGAAGCGCAAACAAAGTACCCTTATAATCAAATCGGGGGTAGGACTCATCTTTGTAACTCCACAAGGAGGGATAATACGCTTTGCTTTCTCCCTAACAGAGCCGAGGACAAACAATGAAGCCGAATACGAAGCTTTGATAGCAGGCCTCGAGATCGCCATCAACATGGGAATTGAAAACCTCCTCATATACGGAGACTCCCAGCTGGTCGTTAGTCAAGTAAACGGCGACTACCAGACATGCAAGCCAGAGCTGGTGAAGTATGGCGAAAAGATGCAACAACTGTTGACCCAAATTCCCTCCTATACTTTAGAGAACATACCGCGCGCGGAAAACAGCAAAGCGGACGCGTTGGCCAAACTCGCTAAAGAACTGGCTGATGAGAACCTCGATGACGTGAGAATCGTGGTACAAAGCCGTTAGGTACTTGCCCCAGCAGAAATATCTCCGGAATCATCCGAAGAAAAGGGAGCGACTGGGCAGACGACCCTGCAAATAAAAGATCGGGAAAATACCGAGGATTGGAGAGAAGTCTTTATAGACTACTTCAAATACCATCAAACGCCCGAAGATGCGTCCTCAAGACATCAGCTTATGAAACGAGCTCTGTCTTTCGCCTTCGTCAATGATACTCTCTACAAGAGATCGTTCGATTCTCTGTGGTTGAGATGCCTGGGACCTGACGAAGCGAAAAGAGTCGTTCAGGAAGTTCACGACGGACTCTGCGGTTCTCACTAAACAGGCCCGAAGATGAAGCTGAAGATCAAACGGATGGGCTACTACTGGCCCACGATGATTCAAGACTGCCTTGAGTATGCGAAGCAGTGCCACTCATGCCAAATTCATGGGGACTTCATCCACCAGCATCCAAATCCACTACATCCAACGGTGGCTAGCTGACCATTCGAAATGTGGGGAACTGACATAGTCGGCCCCATCGAACCAGCATCGTCCAGGGGACATCGTTTCATCCTGGCGACGACTGATTACTTTTCCAAATGGGCAGAGGCAGTACCGCTGAGGGAAGTGAAGATGGAGAATATCCTCCACTTTTTCAAGACGCACGTCATTTATCGGCTTGGAACTCCGCGACGGATTATCTCCGATAACGGGCCAGCTTATAGAAGCCACAAGATCAGTCGCTTCGCGCAACAACACAATATAGATTGGAGATATTCCTCGGTTTATAATCTGCGAGCTAACGGTCTGGCCGAGGCCTTCAACAAGACCTTGACGAAGATCATGAAGAAAACGGTGTCCCGAAATAAGAAGGACTGGCATGAGAGGCTGCAAGAAGCTCTTTGGGCGTATCGAACTACGTTCAAGACAGCCACGAACGCAACGCCATATGCGTTGGTATTCGGTACAGAAGCAGTACTCCCCCTCAAGATAGAGTTACCCTCTCTACGAGTAGCAGTCCACTACGAGCTGACGGACGAAGAAAATGCTCACCTTCGGCTTAAGGAGCTTGATACCCTTGATGAGACCCGGCTCATAGCGCAACAAAACCTGGAGGCTTATAAAGCAAGGATGACGCGCTCGTATGAAAGATTGACCCGGCCGAGGACATTCTGCCAAGACGAACTCGTGCTAGTGGTCAAAAGGTCTATGATCCCCAACTGCGCCAAGCGGGGAAAGTTCGAGCCAAACTATGAAGGCCCGTACATCATAGACAAGGTCTACCAGGGTGGAGCCTATCTACTCATGGACATGCACGGTGAAAGGCCTTTCAGGCCAATAAACGGCCGATTTCTAAAGAAATACTACGCTTAGTGAGTTACTGCCTAGGTCAATGATAGATGATGACGACTATGTCCTCTCGCTATCTTCCTAAGCTCAAACTTTATAAGCAGTAGCCAGGCTTCTCCTAGACGGACCGAAACGTGCTTAAACTAATGAAGGACCGAAACGTCCTTAAACTAATGAAGGACCGAAACATCTTTAAACTACTACCGCAGCATCCTTAGGCTGATGAGATGAATAAAAAAAAGAGAGAATAAAAAGAAAAAAAGAAAAAAAACGGTATGTCCATAAGCAAAATGGGCACGGATGAAAATCCGAAAGGGCTCCGTGAGTAAAAACAGCAGGGCTACCGGCGAGTGTTCGTGAAAACCCGAAAGGGCGCGACCTCGTAAAAAAATAAATAATATAAAAAGAGAAAAAAAAGAAAAAGGTATGTCCATAAGCAAAAAGGGCACGGATAAAAACCCGAAAGGGCTCCGTGAGTAAAAACAGCAGGACTACCGGCGAGTGTTTGTGAAAACCCGAAAGAGCGCAACCTCGTTAAAGGACACTTACAGGGTCCTCTCGACCTTGTAAGGAGAAACCACCCGCGTGAGATCCTTACGACTCACAAGGGAGCAACACACTTAGGGATCCCCACGATTCCTAAGGAGAAAATACACTTGCGAGATCCTCACGACTCGTAAGGAGAACTCTCTTATGGGACCCTCACGGCTCATAAGATTTGAAAGTCTTAAGTTACAGAGGCCTAAACCTGTGCTTAAGCAAAACCCCCACAACCTGCGATATTGCCCTACAAGTGGCTCGGCACTGACCCTTGTATACAATCCACGGGCGCGAATGAATATTTTCTTAACCAAGTCCCATCCGTGACTGGGGATATGCTCGCATGATGAACAACCCTTATAAGTCCTCTAGACTTACAAGGAGAAAACCCTCTTGTAAGATCCTTACGACTTACAGAGGAACGTACACTTAGGAATCCTCACGATCCCTAAGGAGAAAATACACCTACAAGATCCTCACGTCTTGTAGGGAGAAATACCTTTGTGAGACCCTTACGGCTCATGAAGCCAAAAGCCTTAGTCGACAGGACCTTAACCCTGTTCGCTAAGCCACCTTTGTTCAACATCGACAGAGGCAAATGATGATTCGCTCCTGGCAATATTCCAGTTGTAGCGGTGCTGATGCCGAAATCGGTGTCTAATTTCAGATTTACGGTGAAAGGCCGGTAGGCCGCATGTGCATACGAAATAGCCGAAATGATGGGGCAACTTGCAATAAAAAGTAGCAAGTAAAAACGTATGCATACAAAACAGCCAAAATGATTGGGCAACTTGCAATAAAGAGCAGCGAGTAAAAATAAAATAAATAGCCGAAATGATCGGGCACCGCGAAAAATAGCCGAAATGATCGGGCACCGCGACTTTCGCGATCAAAAGCTGAAATGATAGAGCATCGCGGAAATAAAACAATAAAAATGAATGAAACGTTTTCCCTACAGTTGAGATCACATCGATCCTTGTATACAATCCAAGGGCACAAACAAAAAGGGGACTACATTTCCCCACCAGGCTGTGTCAAAGGAAAGTCAGATCTCGACGACCACATCTACAGCCTGGAGACCAACAGCGGCGTTCCTCCTCATTCCAGCAGGACACGAACGTGACATCACCAATCGGAGCTACGGCAAAGTTCCCAGTTCCAAGACTCTACGGTTCACAGACAACCTAGAGTCAGTAAATGACCTCCGTCTCGGAAACAAGTCAACAAATGACCTCCGTCGCGAAAACAAGTCAACAAATGACCTCCGTCGCAGAAACAAGTCAATCAACGACCTCCGTCTCGGAAACAAGTCAACAAATGACCTCCGTCGCGGAAACAAGTCAACCAATGACCTCCGTCTCGGAAACAAGTCAGCAAATGACCTCCGTCTCGGAAACAAGTCAGCAAATGACCTTCGTCTTGGAAACAAGTCAACAAATGACCTCCGTCGCGGAAACAAGTCAACCAACGACCTCCGTCTCGGAAACAAGTCAGCAAATGACCTCCGTTGCGGAAACAAGTCAACCAACGACCTCCGTCTCGGAAACAAGTCAACCAACGACCTCCGTCTCGGAAACAAGTCAGTAAGTGACCTCCGTCGCGGAAACAAGCCAACCAACGACTTCCGTCTCGGAAACAAGTCAACTCACCAACCACTTACGAGTCCTCTCGACTTGTAAGGGAGAAAATTCTCTTATAAGATCCTTACGACTTATAAGAGAAAACACACTTAGGAATCCTCACGATTCCTAAGGAGAAAATCCACTTACAAGATCCTCTCGATCCGTAGGGAGAAAAGTCTCTATAAGACCCTCACGGCTCATAGAGTTGAAAAGTCTTAGGCAGCAAATTTGAACCGACGACCTATGCCATCGTTATCTCTTGGAGAAATCCAGATGCTTACTCTATTATCTATCAATTGTGTTTATCAAGACAGAATGCTGAGAATAAAAGAAAGAAGGAAGCGACAAAAAGGACATCCGATGTACATTTGATCAAACATTCGAGACACATTCATTCATGCATGCGCGAAAGACTCAGAACGAGAAATAAGACAAGCTGAAATAGAAAATTTTCCATTCATATTGCAAAGGGTTCTTACAATCATAAAAAAACTAAGTAAAGACATCGTCCAAAAGATTACAATGGCAAGACCACAAATCCTGGACAGGGATTGAGGAAGTCAAAAGTAACCTTATCCAAGACTTTCCAAGCCTGGCGAACCATCCTAGTATGCTTCTTTTCGCGAGCACGAGCGTCGGGATCCCCACTGATGTCCTCCTCCCTCCGATAGGCAGCAAGTATTGCAGATTGTTGAAAAGCTTGGTGCAGAAGATCGATAAGGTTATCTCGCCTCCTCTTTGAGATTAGGCTCATCAGATACACCGAGTGCACCTTATCCTCGGCGGCATCCAATGCCCCAAGTGACATACCAGTACAGAATAGAGGAAGCGCTTCCCAAATTGCTCCCACAATAAGCTTCAGGAGAGGGGAGCGCCAAGGAAGCAGTTGGCCGTTGTATGCATCGAAGCGGCTCATGATTTCGGCACACTCGGCGTTGGTAAATTCTCGGTTTTGAGAATGACCGAGTCGACAAATGTCCCCGTAAGAAATGATCTCGTTAAGGTCATACATGTGGACGTCCATCACTCCTATAAAAGAAGATCGACAAAAGTCAGCAACTCTTAAAAGTTCTGCTATATGATTCAAAAGGAGCAGAGCTCCATTAATGAATCAAGAAATCATAAATGAAATCTTTCAGAGAGCAAAACTCTACTGATGGAATCCTAACAGGGTTCTCTTTAGTTCCCTTTAGATCCTTTTAGAGTAAAGCTCTGCTAAGTGAAACCCTAAAATGGGTTTTCTTCAGATCGGGGATCTATTGAGAGCAAGACTCTGTCAATGAAAATTGATCTAATTTAATTAAAATTTTTACTAAAAGGTGTTTTCTAAAGAAATTCTAACTCTTGGAGTTCTTGAAGGCAAGAACAAGGCTCTGAGATTTTGAAAGTAAAAATCTTAAAAGATGATAACCATCTGTGAAAGACTAAAGGTCTTATATATAGACATCAAGTGCCCTTTCAACTTCCAAAGGTTGCCGCAATAGTTAGAATTCTGCCACCGTTGCGCTCGCGTTTGGAACTACGCAAGTGCAACGGTGGGGGGACATTTGTTTCCCCCAATTAGAACAAAACTCTATTTCTAGGACTGAAAAGTAAAGCAATGCTTCATAAAAGAGGCTAAGCACCAAAGGCACTTTATCCTTGCAAGAATCACATGCACCTAACAATAGCAAATTAAATCATGCGATGCATAAACATAACAGAGAGCTAAAATAAAAGGAAACCCTTAACAGATAATAAAATACTTGATTAAAAAACACTTATTCATTATTATTATTATTACATTTAAAAAAGATCACCAAATATGGGATCGGAAAGACAAGTGTTCGCAAAGATAAGAAGAAGATTCCCCAGTTCCCTTTCTGTCTTCTCCACCACGTTGAAACGGCGGTCCTCCCGAGAGGTAGATGTCCAACGATCATCGCCACATTCGTCAGAAAATGTGGCGATGACAACCCGGCGAGCCCGTATCTGGCTCAGCAGATGGAAAGAGCAGTCCCTCAGGGCTTTGGTGATCAAGTGCGCTTCGAAAAAGCACTCGATCTTATCCTCGGCGGCATCAAGCATTGCTGAGGACATCTCTACTGGAGGAGGAGGAAGATCGGCGAGCACCGAGGCAAGGATCATCCGAAGCCAAATGGAGTGCGGAGGGAGAGGAGACCCCACACGAGTCAAAAGCTCGTGCATTGCAGCATCGCACTGCTTGACCGTAAGAGAAGGGTCCACCAAGCGCGCAGCAAAACGGGGAACGATGCCTTGAATAGGCACTTCCCAGGGTTGTCGGCGGGCATGAGGGCGGTTGCAAGCCATGATTGAAAAAGTTCTCTAAAGATGAGAGAAAGAAAGGCCCGGCTTTGGCTTATATAGACCAAGCGCAGAAAATTCTATGCACAGTGGAATTATTTCCAAGACCCGGGAAATGAAAATTTTGGGAAATACAAGTCTGACTTGAAAAAGGAAGATGAAAAGACATCTCAAGTGAAGCAACTCTTCCGATTCCCCCCAATCAGAGCAAAGCTCTACTTTGAAAATTTAAATTTTAATAAATGAAGCAACGCTTTAAATTCTTTGCGCTGCGCGCCACGTGTCAAAAACTGATGCGTCAGCGCAGCGCCCAAGGCAGCGCGCCCAATCAGAGCAAGGCTCTATTTAAAACAAAATTAAAGGAAGCAACGCTTCAGTTGCGCAAGCGCTGCGCTGCGCGACACGTGTCAGCGCAGTTGCGCTGCGCCGTGCGCTGCGCGACACGTGTCAGCGCAGTTGCGCTGCGCTCTGCACTGCTTGACACGTGTCATGCACTGGGGCGTTTGCGCCAAACAGAATTAAATTCTAGCAAGATTTTTCTGTTTTTGTTAAAACAAGAAGATTGCCTTCTGTAAAACAGAAGCCCTTGGATCAAAGATCCAACGATGGGGAAAATTCCCCAAATCACTCAGAGAAAGATCTCTTTAACAAATTTAATAAATTTATGGGCACTATATAAAGGCCCCTAGACCCCAAATCAAGATCATCAATATTGTGAGAAATTAAGAACCTCAAAACAAGAGAGAACTCTGAAGAAAGTTCAAGATAAAGGTAAAAACCTTCACAAAATAGAAGAATTTCTTCTAATAGATCATTGATCTAAGAACAAGATCAATATCTTCAAACAATAATAAGTGCTTTGCACTTTTTTATGAACCACTGGTTCTCTGAAAACAAGGAAAACAAGAAAAACTTGTTTTCTTTGATCTAAATTGGATCAAGAAATCAAATAGTTTCCTGCACTTGTAAAAAACTGCACTGTTGCGCTCCTGGGTTGGCGCAAGCACCAGAGAACGCCACGTGTCAGCATCTGAACCACTTGCGCTATGCGCTTATAAGATAGAGCCTTGCTCTCTGAAATTGACGCAACTCACCAGAGCGCGCCACGTGTCAGCAGCGCAGCAGCACAGCGCACTGGTGCAGCGCACTGCGCTAACCGCGCTTGCGCTCACCAGAGTGTGACACGTATCATCACCACAAGCGCTTGCGCTCAGTGATTGGCGCAAAGCGCCTGACAAATGCAATGCATTACTAAAGGGCCAGGCCCAAATCAGAAAGTCCTAATAGGCCAAATTAAATTGCAATGCCATAAAAAGGGCAGAGCCCAAACAAAATTGATGCTCTGCATCATTTATAAAATGGGCAGAGCCCAAACAAAATAATAAATAATGCAATGCATTATTTTAAAAGGGGCAGAGCCCAAATAAATGTCCAACAGAGACCAAGATTAATGCTATGCAGGGGCCAAGCCCTAGCACAGGCCTAATAGGCCAAAAACAAATAAAAGTGTTGAACATTTTTCAACTGGACTTAGCCCAATCATGGCCGTAAGTTCTCAAATTAAATTGACTGAGCACAGCTGCTCTCCTAAATTAATCTACATCCGGTTCGAGGGTACATCTCCGAACTCCTCTGACTCCTGTCGTTGTAATCCTTCAACGACGTCAGAGAGGTGACGGGTCCCGACAGCCACACATCAACAAGGACTGTGGGGTCCTTAAACTCATGGACTTAAGCGTCCTTAAACCAAAAGACGGATTGTGGGATCCTTAAACCCACGGACTTAAGCGTCCTTAAACTAAATATGGACCACCATGTCCCTAAACTGGAAATGGATCTAGATGATCCCGTTAAGTAGATCTTCGTCTGGAAATTGGACTAGCGTATCCTTAACAAACGTTTAAGTTGATCTTAGCCTCAAATATGGCTAACGTATCTTTAAACCAAAACCCAAAAGCCAAATCTAAGAAAGTACGGATTTGGACTAATCCACGTCCTACGGGCGACGAAATAAATAGTCTCCGTATACAATCCACGGGCAACCACACAAAAAAAAAACACACACGACACGAAGTGAAATTCTGGAGAAGGAGAAAGTTGTTACCGCGATGCGGTAGCGTAATTAACTGCAGGGGCTTGCGCCTGCAGGGAAGAGCGTCCCCACAATCAAAAACCCCTCAAGCGAGGGGGAATCTGACGAAGTCTGCTACATCGGCCGCATCCGTCTAAACCTCCGATACACGGTGCCATAAATCAACTTGGCATCTTCGGAGAGGTGAACGGATAAAACCAAATAGCATCTGCCCCGAATCTCAGGTAAGACGTCCTCACGTCTCGGCCGCCGTTCGGAGGGGAACAACGTCCATCTTCCAAATCTCATAATCGTGGAAGGCAGCAATGGCAAGAAGGATCCGAATGGATTTGAGCATAGCCACTGAAAAAAAGGTTTTATCATAGTCCAAACCAGGTCTTTGACGAAATTCTTTTGCAACAACTTTAGCCTTATAGGTTTCAACCTGTCCATCGACACTAATCTTCTTTTTGAAGATCCATTTGTAGCCTACGGGTTTTACCCCTTCTGGAGCAATATCCAAAGCCCATACTTTGTTGGTGTATATGGACTCCATCTCAGTTCGCATTGCATCCAGCCATTTTACCAAGTCTCCGCTCTGAATGGCTTGCTGGAAGCTAGTTGGCTCATCATTATCAATGATGAAATCCTCTCTATTCCCGTCTATGAGAAAACCGTAGTATCTCTCGGGCGGATGAGACAGCCTACTACTCCTGCGGAGTGGCGCGGGGATGTCCGGTTCTTTCAAAACTTCTGGTTCCACGATGCTTTCAATAATAGCTTATGGTTCTGAAATTTTTTCCAGTTCTATTGCGCTCTCACCAGTTTCTTTTTCCAAAAATTGATTTTCAAAAAAGTGGGTATGACGAGAAACAAAAACCTTTTGTTTCTCAGCGTAATAGAAAAAAATACCCCCTGGAGTTCTTTGGGTAACCCATAAATTTACACAGTATTGAGCGTGCCTCGAGCTTGTCCGCATGCTGCTTTTTGACAAAAGCTGGACATCCACATATCTTCAGATACTGAAGATAGGGTTTTTTCCCATTCAATATCTGATATGGTGTGGTAGGCACAGTCTTGGTAGGAACCTTATTCAAAAGATATGCAGCTGATTCTAGTGCATAGCCCCAGAAGGATCGCAGCAACTCAGCGTTACTCATCATGGATCGTACCATATCCAATAAGGTTCAGTTCCGCCTTTCCGATACACCGTTGTGTTGTAGTGTGTATGGAGGAGTAAGCTGAGAGAGAATTCTATTTTCTTTTAAGAAATCCAGGAACTCGGCACTTAAGTATTCACCACCTTGATCAGATCTCAGTGTCTTGATACTTTTGCCGGTTTGTTTTTCCACTTTATTCTTATATTGTCGGAATTTCTCAAAGCCTTCGAATTTATATTTCAACAAGAAGACATGTCCATATCGAGAGAAATCATCCATAAAAGTAATGAAATAGGAATAACCACTTTTTGCATGTGTAGATATTGGACCACACATGTCGCTGTGTATAAGTCCCAAGAGCTCACCCGCTCTTACTCCGTGTCCAGTGAACGGAGTCTTTATCATCTTTCTTTTGAGACATGATTAACAAGTTGCATAAGACTGATATTCGAACGGATTCAAATATCTCTCTTTATGTAATTTGGTTAACTTTGTTTCATTGATGTGGCCCAGTCTACAATACCATAATGCCACGACCTGAAATTTGGTGCGTGACCGGCACTTAGATTGTATGATATCTAAAGATACCGACACAATCTGAGTAAGCCAAAAAACCAAGATCAAAACCCTATTTGCGGAAATAAGAAAATATCAGTTTTAAAGAAAAAGGATGAGGTAGCATGTCGAATGATTTTTAAGAAATTAAATTTAAACAACTGTTTTTATCATTTAAAATTTCGACAGCACGCCCCTTTTTAATTATAAATAAAAGCAGTTACATAATGTTTAATTAAGTGGCGTCCCTAATTGGGAGCAAAACAACATCCAACGGTGGAAAACAACCCACACAATAACAATACGATGCTCAAAGCGAAGAATATAAGCATAAGTAAAGAAAGTATAAACTAACACAACTAGCCGATCTCACTCAATCGAATCAAAACATATACAAGCATGTTTCGTTCTAAGTCAAATATAGAGGGTCTGATAGAGTGATACTAGATCCAAAATACATATATCAAAAATAGGTGGTCACTGCATATGTAACCCATCTAGCAAGACAAGCGATAAAAGCTGACAAGTGGATCCATACTGCTGCTATGCGTCCATGCGTCTCCTGCAAGGAACTAAGGCATAACGGGTGTGAGTTGCCAACTCAGCGAATAAACTAACATCTAACAGTTTATATTTTAAGCATGACGAAATAAGGCTAAAAGCAAAAATGTAACCATGATGTATGATAGCACATTGACACATGAATATGTACTAAATGAATGTATAAAATAACACTGAAATCTCATCAAATATTTCAGAATGTTGGTCTTTTCCAAAATTATATTCATTTGTCCATGTCCAACATCGACACAAATCTTCTGTTTTAGCAGGCATCGTTCCCGAATCCTGTCTATCAGCCACATCGGTCGGTATCCTCCAGATATCCGCCGTGTTTTACAACAATCTCCGGTATCGAGTATCCTCGCTAGGCTTCCCGCCTCAAGTGCGGCTTTCTTGCCCCTCGGTCTCGACCGGGTCCACCATGAATCCGACTGTATACTCCCCCACTCAGTATGGATGACGTAAAAATCCGTAACCGTATAGCTCCCCCACTCGGTTCGGAATAAAACCAAATCATAAAAACAATATCTCATGGTGGACATATCATATCAATCATGAAGAACTACTGAATATAACTTAATGGCGTATAAAACTCAAAACCAGAAATTCTCATAATCCAATACACCTTATGCTACAATTAATAACAATTGAAAGTGAAACATGATAAGTGTCAATAATAACAGCAATGCCAAACAACTACTATTAATGATGCTTATGGTACGAAGTGAATCATATGTGACACAGCAAGTTCTAAGTTGGTACGTAACATGTCAATACCGATGAGGTGTAGTGTAACATGTAAGTATGTGCGCGTGCAACATGACTCATCGATAATTAGTGCAGTGTCCTAGCAAGTGTTAGACAATGGAAATTTATAGATATGAATGCATACGATGAAGTTTTTAGTTTTAAACATATACACAATACAATGGAAATTAATTAGCCAAACTTCTAATTACGGGCGTATTACACCATCCATACAAAATCTCCCAGTAGATATTTAGTCTACTCACCGGAACACGTCGAATCTACATTATCCAACCAGTAGATATTTAGTTTACCCAAGAAGCTGCGAATCTCTCGTAACCACACGACCCAAGAAATCCACATTATCCAGCCAGAAAGCACATTTGGAGAATTTAGCGAACAACTAGTGTTCCCTCAAAATCTGCAATGTAATTCGCAAGTGCTGCTTATGCTCCTCTCGACTATGGGAGTATACAAGAATGTCATCAATGTATACGATAATAAACTGATCAAGAAACGGCCTGAAAATGCGGTTCATCATATCCTTGAAAGCTGCTAGGGCATTGGTGAGCCCGAATGACATCACCAAAAACTCATAATGCTCGTACCACGTGCGGAAAGCAGTCTTCGGAATGTCATCCTTCCGAACTCTTAATTGGTGATACCCTGACCGCAAATCGATCTTCGAGAAATAACCAGCTCCCTGCAGCTGATCGAATAAGTCATCAATACGAGGTAATGGATATCTATTTCGCACCGTAATTCGATTCAGCTGCCTGTAGTCGATGCACAATCTCATGCTGTCGTCCTTCTTCTTAACGAACAGGACAGGAGCTCCCCACGGCGATACACTCGGACGAACGAGCCCCCTATCAAGCAATTCTTGTAACTGACCCTTGAGCTCTTTCAGCTCCGTCGGGGCCATCCGATAAGGCGGTATAGAAATAGGCCCCGCATCCGGAATCAAGTCAATGCAAAATTCGATATCGCGTTCAGACGGCAATCCTGTTAACTCAGCAGGGAACACATCAGGAAATTCTCGTACGATCGGAACCTGGTCCAACGGGACCTCAGCGGCTTACACGTCCTGAATAAACACTAAGAAACCATGACAACCCTTCTTCAAGAGTCGTCCCGAAGAAATCAGGTTGGCAGGAGTTACTATGTAATCTCCCTGCACAACAAAAATCGGCTTTCCTGGAAAACAGAATCTGACCGCTTTTCCCCGACAATCAACGTAAGCATGACAAGCGGCCAGCCAATTCATACTGAGAAGTACATCAAAATCTAGTATATCCAGAAGAATCAAATCGACTAACGAATCCCTATCACCAATACGCACAGAACATGACCTAAATACACGTCAGGCTACAAAAGAATCTCCCACAGGAGTAATCACGACAAGCGGTAACTCTAACAATGACGAATCTCTCCTCGGTGAAAGGGTAAGTGTGCAGACACGTAAGAGTGCATAGAACCGGGATTAAATAAAATGTGCGCATCTAAGGAACATACGGAAAGAGTACCTGTCACAACCACATTGGATGCTTGGGCATCCTGGGGAGTCAAAGAAAAAACCCGAGCCTGGCCTCTACCAGCATCTTGACGTCCTCTCCCTCAGTCTCCTCGTCCTCTCTGAATATGTCCTGCAAAATCCCGACCCCGCGGTGCAACGGCCTGGCGCATAGTACCAGCTGGTGCAGGAAGTAATGCCATCGAAGTAGAAGGTAGAAGGGGTAAAGCAGCCTGTGGAAATACAGTCCCTCCGTGGAGTCTACAATCCTTAGCGTAATGCCCTAAACGCCCATAACTAAAACATTTCTGTGGCGGCCTCTGCTCCTCGGGGTACGAGCTGAACATCTGACCCTGAGCCCAACCTCGGCCAAAACTGTGGCCTGGAATGTGTCTGCCTCGTCCTCTACCAAACTGCCTGGTAATTGCCCCAATAGGTCTGGTCCTCTTCGGCTCTGGAACAATAGTTGCCTCGTTCAGATGCTCCTCTACTCGCATAGATGCGTCCATGGCCTGTGAATAAGTATCGAAATGCTGGGAGCCTATAACAAGGAACAACTGTGTATCCAGGCTCCTCACAAACCTCTTCACTCGGAGCTCCTCCGTAGGAACTAAGTATGGAGCATAGCGTGATAACTGGGTGAACTGCAAATCATACTCTGCCACCAGCATATCTGCAGATTTTCGCAACGCCTAGAAACTGCTGGCTCTGGCATCTCTCATGCTCTGCGGAAGAAATCTGGTAAGGAAAACCTCAGAAAACTCCATCCACGACATCGGAGGAAGACCTGCGGCTCGCCCTCTCTCCATCGACTCACACCATGTCTGTGCAAGTCCCTCTAATCGAAAGCTGGTTAGCTCCACCGACCTCGCATCTGAACATCTCAATGACCTGCCGATCCTAGCCATCCTATCAAGAAATGACTGGGGATCCTCTACCGCGTCTGTCCCCGTAAACACCAAAGGCCTCAACCTCATGAACTCCGGAAGTGATACCTCCATGACCCTCGAGTCCACAGGTGCGACAGTCTGCACGGGTTGTACAATGGGCTCTACCATCGTCGATGCCTGATCCTGTCTCTAAACATGGGTGGCCTCAGTCAACTGCCCCATCATCTGCTGTAAGCCCAACATGCCCTCCTCTATCCCAGTCAGTCTATCTGGAGGAGGAGGATCAACATGCTCCGGTACCGCCGGAATGTCCTGTGCGTCAGTCGCCGTCACAGATGGATCTGTCCTACCTGCATCCCTGGCTGCGGCTCGCCTAGCTCGCGTAGCCATAGCAACTGGAACAAGAAACGAGAGTTGATAAGGTGTACGTATAGGAGCAACAATAATAGGGAGTCAAAGGAAGGATAAATCAAGACATATGTCCTAAGATTACTTAGGCTGAGTATCGTAGCGTAAATATACCGCGGAACATATGTACTGTACTTTACTCATCCTAAATCACCTACTCCATCAAACCAAGGGTCAACCTACATAACGAAATTAAAACCTATTAACTTCAAATCACTCCTAGGTTCCGTAAGGTTAATCCTAAACTTTGATACCAACTTTGTCACGACCTGAAATTTGGTATGTGACCGGAACTTAGATTGTATGACATATAAAGATGCCGACACAATCCGAGTAAGCCAGAAAACCAAGATCAAAATCCTATTTGCGGAAATAAGAAAATTTTAGTTTTAAAGAAAATGATGAGGTAGCATGTCGAATGATTTTTAAGGAATGAAATTTAAACAACTGTTTTTATTATTTAAAATTTCGACAGCACCTCCCTTTTTAATTATAAATAAAAGCAGTTATATAATGTTTAATTAAGTGACGTCCCTAATTGGGAGCAAAACAACATCCAACGACGGAAAACAACCCACAGAATAACAATACAACACTCAAAGCGAAGACTATAGACATAAGTAAAGAAAGTATAAATTAACACAATCAGCCGATCTCACTCAATCGAATCAAAACATATACAAGCATGTTTCGTTCTAAGTCAAATATACAGAGCCTGATGGAGTGATACTAGATCCAAAATACATATATCAAAAATAGGTGGTCACTGCATATGTAACCCACCTAGCAAGACGAGCGATAAAAGCTGACAAGTGGATCCGCACTGCTGTTATGCGTCCACGCGTCTCATGTGAGGAACTAAGGCACAATGGGGGTGAGTTGCCAACTCAGTGAATAAACTAACATCTAACAGTTTATATTGTAAGTATGACGAAATAAAGCTAAAAGCAAACAAGTAACCATGATGCATGATAGCATATTGACGCATGAATATGTACTAAATGAATGTATAAAATAACACTGAAATCTCATCAAATATTTCAGAATATTGGCCTTTTCCAAAATTAGATTCATTTGTCCGTGTCCAACATTGACACAAATCTTCTGTTTTAGCAGGCATCGTTCCCCGAACGAATCCTGTCAATCAGCCACATCAATCGGTATCCTCCAGATATCCGCCGTGTTTTACAACAATATCCGGTATCGAGTATCCTCGCTAGGCTCCCCGCCTCAAGTGCGGCTTTCCTGCCCCTCGGTCTCGACCGGGTCTACCATGAATCCAACTGTATGCTCACCCACTCAGTACGAATGACGTAAAAATCCATAACCGTATAGCCCCCCACTCGGTTCGGAATAAAATCAAATCATAAAAACAATATCTCATGGTGGACATATCACATCAATCATGAAGAACTACTGAATATAACTTAATGGCGTATAAAACTCAAAACCAGAAATTCTCATAATCCAATACACCTTATGCTACAATTAATAACAATTGAAAGTGAAACATGATAAGTGTCAATAATAACAGCAATGCCAAACAACTACTATTAATGATGCTTATGGTACGAAGTGAATCATATGTGACATAGCAAGTTCTAAGTGGGTACCTGACATGTCAATACCGATGAGGTATAGTGTAACATGTAGGTATGTGCGCGTGCAACATGATTAATCGATAATTAGTGCAGTGTCCTAGCAAGTATTAGACAATGGAAATTTATAGATATGAATGCATACGATGAAGTTTTTAGTTTTAAACATATACACAATGCAATGTAAATTAATTAGCCAAACTTCTAATTACGGGCATATTACGCCATCCATATAAAATCCCCCGGTAGATGTTTAGTTTACTCACCGGAACGCGTTGAATCTACTCGGATATCATCAATCTCTTTCCCTTCCTTGCGGCCTCCGAAGTCCCCACGGTCGAACCTAACATCGAAATTAACTTTCGTATAAGAAACGGCTAAACTCCGATACGGCGAAAACGTGAAAACTACAAGACTTACATACTAAACGTGCTACGTGCGAATATTATGAACTATCTAAAACCTATATTAACCTGAGCTAACCCTATGCTGCTCGTAACTGGGAGAACAAAAATCGTGACACGAAATATCCGTATCGTATTTAGAACTATAACCAAAACAAGAAATTTGCTCACAGATTTTATATACAGAAATTATAACTAAATCAAACTATACCAGATACCCTAAAATACATACAGAGAGCTACCCCAAAAAACTCAACATCTAACTCCCACTAAAAACAGGCGAGATCGGGAAATTTTGGATTGTCGCCGGTCGAAAATTTCTAGAATAGGTTCGTGTTTCTAGTGTATATTTTAGGTCCAATTTACAAGGCTAAGGTACTGTTTGATTTTGTTACAGATTAGCTAGATTATAGCAGATTCAAAACAGAGCAATAATCTATCCAAATACGATATTTACCGATATCATACTAAAATATTAAAACAGTATTGAAATTAAAAATCTACAGAGTTAGAAATTATACCAATTTGAATGATCGTCCACTGAATGGCTTCTTCAAAGATGTACAAGAATATATAATTCTAGCTTGAGGGTTGAGGTAAGGATCCCTAGTGCTTAGCTTCTCTTTTCTTCTTTAATTCTCAAAGGAAATAGAGGGTACTAACTAAGTATTGTTCTAAACTTAGAAGCAATTATGAAAAGATTAAGATAAGAAATGATGATATTATGAGGAGGTGTTACCATGAAGAAGTGTTGTGCATTCATGCAAGTAGGAGGTGTGGGCATTTGGTTTAACCTAAGGTGTGTTATGCTTGAGGTTCAATATAACCCAATCGTATAATCAACACATTAACATATAAACCCTCACACTATATCATATAACACAATGAAGCTAACAATTTTACTAAAACCCTTCTTTACAACTAATGTTACAAACTAAATATTCATATTACTTAATTTCTTACACTACATATAAAAGGTCCCTTTTTTGTTTTCAATAAAATTTTTAAAATAACATTTTTAATTAAATAAATAAAAAAATTAATTATCTAAAATATTCCGACACGTTACACATAAGAAAGCTTGATTTAAGTCTGGAGACTTTCTTTTGTATGTGTTCTGAACGTTGAAAACTTGTAGTTGGTTAATACGCATATACCGTTGTTTAGTGTACCTAATCCAATCAAACCATGATTAAGGTGGATGTTTACGACATCGCTTACAAATGTAAAATCATAACCTTCTTTAGCTCTGTAGGGTGTTTTTCGTCACCTACTGAGATGGGAATACGTGTCGCTTGTCAGGCGTATACAGATTCCCCCTGCCTAAGGTAGACCGAGATTTATTAATTGTGGGGATCTGAATCTCCAGCAGCCGCAGACTAAGCTGCCATTAATTACCCCTCACTTTTGGAGCGAAGGAACCTCCGATTGATGGGTCAACTAGTCATGCGAACTCAGTGTGCAGTGTGAGTGTGTTGTGTTTTGAAAGGGGGTTTTGGATATATCGGGGGCCTCGCAGATTTTACGGAGGTCTCACTACTCGGACAACGGGCTGGAGGTCAAGGGGGCTAGCAGCCCCCTTGCGGGGTGCGGTGCAGCGCCCCGTTAGAAAAATTTTCCTGACGGGGGACGTGTTTCTGGTGTGGAGTGCACGGAAAATGAGGGGTGAGGAGCGTCTTAAAGACGCATGCATGGCACGTGGGTGCTGGGTGCCCGCGGGTCACGTGCCAGGTGCGAGGGCGCTGGGCGACCACGGGTTACGTGCGCAGCACGCGACCGCTGGGCGCCGGCGGGTCACGTGCGCAGCACGCGACCGCTGGACGCCGGCGGGTCACGTGAGCTGCACGCGACCGCTGGGCGCTGAGTGCCTGCGGGTCGCGTGAGGCACATGTGAGCGCTTAGCGCCCGTGGGACACGTGCCCTGCACGCGACTGCTGGACACCCGCGGGTTACGTGCGCGGCAAGCAACCGCTAGAAACACCAGCAGGAAAAAGGGATTAGCCCCTGGGTTAGGAGTTGAACTCCCAAGGGGGCTTTGGAGTTGAACTCCTAATATGGATTATGTATAAATTTGGAGTTAAACTCCTAAAAAGGAGGTTGATTTATGGAGTTAAACTCCAACAGATCTTGAATGGAGTTAAACTCCTAGAAATCTTTGTATCTTTTTTCAAGCCTCGGATCCTCCTAGAATAGGATTTTTGGAGATGTGTATTCTTCTTCTTGCTCTCTGTTGGCTAGATCTTGGGGGAAAAAGGGAAGGTGAGACTTAAAATCTCCCCTTTTAGGGATTTGATGGCAGATCCGAGCTCCCCTTCAAGGGTTTTGTGGTGAAAAACTATTTATTTTTGAAAATAGAAGTGTTAAACTCTTGATTTAATTCAAAAGAAAAGAAGAAGGTTTAGAACCTTGAGGAAGGAGGAGGAGGTACAAATCCTAGTTTTTTTTACAGAGAGAAAAAGCCCCCTTGATTTTTTCATCATGTTGCTTTTATAGGCTACACACTTTACATATAGCCCCTTGGGCTTTCCCAAATGGCACTTGTGCTACCCCATACCTTATGTGCTTATTTCTTTTTTGCACATAAACCATGGGGTTTACAAAACTTTGGCTTTCTGCCCACATTACATGTATTTATTTCTAAAAATTACATTTAGACTAATTTATTGCCTCCTTTTTGGCATGGAGCCGGCCCCTTCCATACTTGGTCTTGACTTGGGCTTAAGCTCGGGCCCACATGACTTGGGTTGACCTTGGTTTTGACTTGGTCAGCTGGGGTGTAATTTTTGACCCCAACAAGCTCGTTCTCTAACGTGGTCCCCAGGTCCGCGAGCTCTTCAATCAAGCTGATCATCTTAAGGACGTGGTCCCCTACAGATGACCCGATAGCCAACATCACTTGAAATAGTTTCTTCGAGGTCTCATTTCTTGCGATACGAGATTGCTCTCCATATAATTCTTTGGTATGGAGGTATATGGAAGCATGGTCCATCTTCTCGTGCCGCCTCTGGTGTTCATTATCCATATAGGCCAGCACGAGACACTTGGTTTTCGCACTGTCACATGTCTTATGGATCTCAATGTCCGCGACGCTGGAATCTGGACCTGGGACGGCGGGGGCTTTTGTTGTAAGAAGATAGCCCAGTTTGTCATATGTGATGGCCATCCGGACATTCCTGAGCCAGTTTTTATAGTTTGGCCCCGTCAATATGTTTTAATCTAAATGTATCTTAAGGCCGGCCATCTTGGTCGCTGCAATTAGAAGAGAGAGAAGAAACACTTTAGCATGATGCTCTTGCAAGTTTAGATTGTTTTTAGTTTATCTAAACAGGATGGCTCTCACTATTTCTCGAATCCTTTCTTAAACCATAAAAGAAGAATTAGTCAGGATTAATCTCACCCTACATACTTGCTTAACCTTTCAGCCAGGCTGGTGTTGGTACTTCAAGGGAGGTTTTCCAACTCTTTCGCGAAGTTTCTTAATTACATAACCTCTTTTCCCTGGAGGCGTAGCCCCGACACCTACTTTGTTTATAACATTGACCGTTTAGTGAAAAAATCTCCCGAGGAGTAGCGGATACTCACAGTAGGATCGGGATTCAAATATCATTGTGTGATAATCCTGAAGGAATCCTACCAAAATTATCACACTCCAAATGGTATGCAACACTAGCAAGTTTCAGTTTCTTTAGAAACTCCCGATGTGGATTTTTGCCCCATACTCTTATGACCGTGACGAAGGCCAACATATCATAAGTCACATGTCAAGTTCTACCTATCATTATCCAGGTTAATTTGAACCCACCCATACATACCCTTGACGAAGGCCAAAATAGTAGTACAACTGTCCCAAACCAACGCATCTATCTATGCAACAGATGAATATCCAGCAGCTACCAATCACTATACCTTGGCGAAGGTCAAAATACATAGCTTGAATACTACTGAATATTCATCTGAAATGACGGAGGGCTACGGCTAGTTTTGGTGAAACTGTGAACGTAGTGAACTTGATATAATTGAAAGAGCCTAATAGCTTTTAAAGGAGTGGTTTAGGCTCCGCATTTAAAAGTTTACTTTTTTTAAAAAAACCGAGTGGATTTGAAATTGTTCCAATGATTCAGTTTTGGTTTGTTTGCTTTGCATTAATCATATAACGCAGTCCCATCATTTACACCTACCATTGAATAAAGAAACAAAAATACCATGTACGCTTATGCCATCCGCATTCACTACTGGGCCCCGTCTAACACCGTTAGGTTACTTAACTAACGCCAGAGCGGGGGCTGGACTAGCATGGGTGCAAAACATAAGCAACGTCTATTATATAACATATATAATATACATTCGTCTCATGCAATAATAGGCATTCCAGATCACAGATGAACATATTGGATATACTAGGAATTCCGCGTTTCATTTAAACCTGTAACAGAAGATGGATTCCACGGCCGTGATAAATAGCAAAAACCCCACCCCTACGGGTGCGACAAACTACCTGAAAAGTCCATAGCTAGTCGTTGTTCACCCAAATTCCCGAAGTAAAGCAACATCCCTCAGTAGAATGAGTAGGTCACTCGGCACTTCAAGAACCCGGTAGTTTGTGCACCCTACCTTGGGTCTATCTTAGGAGTAGAAAACAGTAAAAGAAATAATACAATGGTGGATACAATCTCAACCCGGATGTGCCCTGTAAAATAATATTAAATTACTTTACAATTTACCTCGAATGAAAGATAAAACACTCATCTCACATCCCCGGCTATTCATCCACGACGATCCAATAAAATTCATATCCATATACCAACATCACAAATATGTGCAACTCCCACTAATCGACATATAACGATTAGTAGACTGTAGGGTTCCTAGGCACATCCATGATGTTCCACAACAGATCAAACATGCCAAAATCAAATTTTTATGTGCCTAAGAATCCTATGCAAGATCGTTAACTAGAAGATAGGCGATGCAATGCAAGTTAACAACTTTAACTAAAAAGGAAAGTGACTACAACCTTTGTAGATCCGGTCCTCCACCTCCTTAGCTCCGTGATGACGTCCCTCCGCTGCGATCATCGGACCCCGGACTCTGGCGATGGTTTCGTCGGAGAAATGATCGGGCTAGGTCGTCGACTTCGATGCCGAAGATGATCTACGTCGAGGCAACACAAGATCAAGCTCCAACTTCACCAAGTCATGAAACTTGTGAAGAAAACACTCTATACTACATGGCAAGTGGCAGAGGATGAAGAAATAGGAAGTGGGTTCACTTTAGAATTGGATTTCTCACTCTTTTTCTCAAGACACCATTGATGCTAGAATGGTTTCTTCTTCTTGAAGAAGAAGAAGAAGAAGAAAAAGAATATGATAAGAATTATCAATCAAATAAAATAAAGTGATTATCATCATTTTAGCAACCATGGTTTAGTGTAGAGAATAAACTATAGTTTAGTTGAATGGTTAGGTTAAGGGATAAAGACAAAATAGTAGACTTTCAAAGATGCTTTGAAGCTTCAAGAAGCTTCAAGCAAAGAAAGAAAAGAAAACCACCATTTTATCCTTTCCAAAAATGAATAAATAAATAAATAAAACAAACCCTAACCATTAACCTAATCATAGTTTAAAGCGCACACACACACCCAAGTTTGCATGTATCATCAAACATGATACAAACTAGTGCACAATACTATATCATATATACAATGTGCACATCAAGTGAGAAAATTCATCTTTAAGTGAACAAATACTAGTTAATGTAAAGTAATATATCAAATATATAACTATACATCAAATCATTAAATCAACACTTGATTTAATGATCCGGTCATATCGCATATGACTGACTAATATCCAATGTATCGACTTATCGAATCAATCCTCGATTCGATAACTAGGTTATATCGCATACAACCAATCGATACATTCATCGCGAGAATAGAATACGGTATCACATACACGCATTATTCTTGGTCCCGCACATATCTCATATGCGCTCCTATTTCGTTTCGCCTGAGCCAGGAAACCTCTGTGTAGGACTCTAAAGACTCGTCAATACGCCGGCAGCAGGTGATGATCATATCAAACACCCACAAGCCGCAAGCGGTCTGCTAAACGTAACGGCCACCCGGGTAGGTATCCTCCAGATATCCGCCGCGCCAAACTATCTTGGGCTCCGTATCGGCCCATATCATTTCACGACTCCGGTCGGTATCCTCCAGATATCCGCTGAGCTAAAAATTATCACCGGTAGGTAGTGTTCCCTCCTCCAGGCTCATCGTCTACACCACAAAAATCATTTCTTGTCCCTAGCTACCATACCAGGTCCACCATGTACCAGCAGACGGTGCCTCCCGCTCCTCGAATCGGGTATACTCACTGCTCAGAACCGAGAAAACTCATGGTGGACACCTCGAAATATCATATCAAGAGAAACCGCGTTTTAAAGCAATACATAATTCCCTTTGAAATATAACCGCAGTTCTCAAATCCAGAGATTTCATGAAAACAGCATCTCAAGCATATAACCATAAAGTACGATGTATGCAACATAGAGTAGTAATATGAGCATATCGAGTATATCATGCAAGCATGTCAAGTGATAATACTGAACAATGAATAAACTTTTACGTTTAAGATTAATCTTATGACATGGCAGTTCTACTGTGTAAGTGGCATGGCAATTACCGATGATGAATGTGTGTGAGCCGGCAAATCTGTGTAAGTGTAACATGTGCATCAACGGTAATTGTGCAGGTGTACTAGCAGATGTTATCATATAACAATAAACTACCAGAAACATGATAGGTATCACACGAGGAATAATCCAACATAAACAATAATAAGGCAGCCTTTTTATGTCGGCAATCCCGCCTCATAGTATCAAGTGTCGCAATATCCTCGATCATCATCCTCAATTCATGAGCGCGGATCAAACATTCGGTAAACACATCGCGTACGGTAATCCATCATACGGTGACTACAATCTAGATTAAGGATCTGTCGTCCTATTCATCAATAAGGGTATAGATCTATAATCTTGTACGGCATATCTTATCAATCACATAACACATCTATATCACTCTTATATCATGTCATCTTGCATATATGTCATATGTTGTAAATCTCAAGTCGTATCGATCTCGATCTCAAATCAAGTCACTATAAATCTTATACTTGTCCCTTTTCAATTTATACTTATCACGATTCATTTTCTCATTTCATATTCTCATATATTAATCCGAGTCATCTATATCTATCATCTCAATATCCCACATCATGTTATCTTATATACCTATATCATATTCTCAAGCCAATATATCCATCAGTGTCAACTTTTATCATATCATCTTTTACTAAATCCTATAATCATGTCCGTAAGTTCGTAGCATATCCTTTATCAAAATTATAATTTATATAACAATCTTTCCATATCAATGGTTGCGGGGGTGCTATACGCCATCCACCCGACTTCCCCCGTAGATATAAATCTACTCACCTGTTAAACTCCTCGCATAGCCGAAGTCGATGTGCTTCGTCATCTTGGAAGTCCACGTGAAGGTACCTACAATCAATACATATCGAAATGCAATTAAAACCAATATCCGAAAACCGATACGGCACACGAAGTGCTCATATGTTAGAACCTATAGCTTATGCATGCAAGATCAACCAAATATGTAACAACACTAAATTTTCTGTACAACTTTCTCAAAAAATACAGAAAGGGGTTGTTTCCCCCAATCAGAGCAAAGCTCTACTTTGAAAACTTAAATTTTTAATAAATGAAGCAACGCTTCAGATCCTCTGCGCTGTGCACAGGATGCCACGCGTCAAAATCTGGCACGCCAGCGCGGAGAGCGCAGCGCCTAAGGCAGCGCGCCCAATTAGAGGAAAGCTCTATTTAAAAAAAAATTAAAGGAAACAACACTTCAGTTGCGCAAGCGTTGCGCTGCGCGACACGTGTCAGCGCAGATGCGCTGCGCCGTGCGCTGCGAGACACGTGTCAGCGCAGATGCGCAAGCGCAGTTGCGCTGCGCTGTGCGCTGCGTGACACGTGTCACGCGCTGGGGCATTTGCGCCAAACAGAATTAAAATTTTAAAAAAATCTTTCTGTTCTTGTTAAAACAAGAAAATTTTCTTCTGTAAGACAGGAGCCCTTGGATCAAAGATCCAACGGTGGGGAAAATTCCCCAAATCATTCAGAGAAAAATCTCTTTAACAAATTTAATAAATTTATGGGTACTATATAAAGGCCCCTAGACCCCAAATCAAAGGCATCAATATTGTGAGAAATCAAGAGCTTCAAACAGAGAGAATTCTGAAGAAATTTCAGGAACAAAAAAGGTAAAAAACCCCTTTAAGATAGAAGAATTTCTTCTAATAGATCATTGATCTAAGAACAAGATCAATGATTTTCAATAAAAAACAAAAAAAATAATAGTGTTTTGCACTTATGAACCATTGGTTCTCTGAGATCAAGAAAAAACAAGAAACATTTGTTTTCTTTGATCTAAATTGGATCAAGAAATCAAACAGTGCTTTGCACTTCTTTTATGAACCATAGGTTCTGGAATCTAGAAGATTCTCAAGTTAATAGTGCCTTGCACTTGCAAAACTGCACTGTTGCGCTCTTGGGTAGGCGCAAGCCACCAGAGAGCGCCACGTGTCAGCTCCAGAACAACTTGCGCTATGCGTTTTTGAAATAGAGCCCTACTCTCTGAAATTGGCGCAACTCACCAGAGCGCGCTACGTGTCAGCAGCGCAAGCTGAGCGCACTAGTGCAGCGCACTGCGCTTGCATGACACGTGTCGTCACCACAAGCACTTGCGCTCAGTGATTGGCGCAAAACGCCTGACAAATGCAGTGCATTTCTTTTACTAAAGGGCCAGGCCCAAATCAGAAAGGTCTAGTAGGCCAAATTAAATTGCAATGCAATAAAAAGGGCAGAGCCCAAACAAAATTAATGCTCTGCATCATTTATAAATGGGCAGAGCCCAAACAAAATAATAAATAATGCAATGCATTATTTTAAAAGGGGCAGAGCCTAAATAAAGGCCCAACAGAGACCAAGATTAATGCAGTGCATTATTTTAAAAGGGACCAAGCCCTAGCAAAGGCCTAATAGGTCAAAAATAAATAAAAAATGTTGAACATTCTTCAACTGGACTTAGCCCAATCATGGCCGTAAGTTCTCAAATTAAATTGACTGAGCACAACTGCTCTCTTAAATCAATTTACAACCGGTTCGAGGGTACATCTCCGAACTCCTCTGACACCTATCGTTGTAATCCTTCAACGACGTCAGAGAGGTGACAGGTCCCGACAACCACACATCAATACGGACTGTGGGGTCCTTAAACCCACGAACTTAAGCGTCCTTAAACTACAATACGGACTGTGGGGTCCTTAAACCCACGGACTTAAGCGTCCTTAAACTAAAATACGGACTGTGGGGTCCTTAAACCCACGGACTTAAGCGTCCTTAAACTAAAATACGGACTGTGGGGTCCTTAAACCCACGGACTTAAGCGTCCTTAAACTAAAATATGGATTGTGGGGTCCTTAAACCCATGGACTTAAGCGTCCTTAAACTACCTATGGACCACCATGTTCCTAAACTGGAATACGGACCGAAACGTCCTTAAACTACCAATGGACCACCATGTCCCTAAACTGGCAATGGACCGCAATATCCTTAAACTACCTATGGACCTCTATGTCCCTAAACTGGAATATGGACCACCATGTCCCTAAACTGGAGTATGGACCGTAACGTCCTTAAACTACTTATTGACCGCAATGTCATTAAACTAAATAATAGAGCTCCCAAATGCTCTTTTAGTCGGATCCAAACGATCCCGTTAAGTCGATCTTAGTCTCAAATCAGACTAACGCATCCTTAAAGAACGCTTAAGTCGATCTTAGCCTCAATATGGCTAACGTATCCTTAAACTAAAACACCAAACCCAAATCTAAGTAAATACGGATTTGGACTAATCCACGTCCTACGGGCGACGGCATAACTTAGTCTCCGTATACAATCCACGGGCATCCACAAACAAAACAAACACACACGACACGAAGTGAAATTCTGGAGAAGGAGAAAGTGGCTACCGCGATGCGGTAGCGTAATTAACTGCAGGGGCTTGCGCCTGCTGGGAAGAGCGTCCCCACAATCAAAACCCCCTCAAACGAGGGGGAATCTGATGAAGTCTGCTACATCGGCCGCATCCGTCTAAACCTCCGATACACGGTGCCATAAATCAACTTGGTATCTTCGGAGAGCTGGACGGATAAAACCATATAGCATCTGTCCCGAATCTCAGGCCAGGCGTCCTAACGTCATGGCCGCCGTTCGGAGGGGAACAGATTCTGGCACGCCCGGTGGGACCTTTTCCTCTTTCCACTCCACACTTCGTGTGTCGTATTCGCGAACGAATCGCGGTTTGTTAATGGTTGCCTTCGGATTTTAAGTTACTAAGATTTGGTCTTTTGCCTGGTGCAGAAATCAAGCATCGATAGCCTCTAACTGTTCGAAGTGCTCCAACTGCAACTGCAGCTCGCGTCCGGCCTCAACTAGGGGTATAACCTACGGGCCCTAAGCGGCCTCTTTGTTCACCATGCCCGTGGAGCAAACTACTCAAGCCACCACGGGGTTGTTTTTCGGAACTATGCTTCTGCCAACGAGCTTCAGCACCCCCGTGCCCATATAAGAAGCTCCTAACAAGTCGGTCTTCGATCGACTTTCAGTTACTGCGGCCCCTCTCAACGGGTCGCCCAACACCAGTGCCTCGGTCTTCTCCAGACTGGGCCAAAACTCCAATGGGCCCACAATGAAGCTTGCAGTCCCGGAAAAGGTTATTCCAAAAAGAGTAGCCAAACCTGCTCCTGAAGTCGTCAAGGCGGCTTCTCCTGCTAAGAGATCGGTCTTTACAAGACTGACCGTCCCAACTCCTACTACTGCTCCTGCTGCTCAAAAGACATCAGTCTTCAATAGGCTAATGCCGGCAACAGCCCCATACCTGAACAGGGGGCAAGAGGAAGCTGTTTCTGTCTCTGAACCAATACCGACAACGCGTCGCGCCCGACGACGCCACTGGCGCCGGGTAAGGAAGACCGGGGGCAACTCCCCTTCTGGGATGACTCCGCCAGCTCCGACGGTGGAAGTTAACGCTACTGTTCCAACTGGGAACAGCTTCAAGCTATTGAACAGAGTATGTAGAAACTCGCCAACTGCGGTACTCAAAAGATCTCCTCTACCAGTAGAGACTACCGTGGAAGCAGAAGAGCCGGAGCAGCCTCTTCAATCGCTGTCCTCCAAGATTTACAAGACATGGCGAAGAGTCCGAGAATCTGTGATTGATCTTAATTTCTCTCGCCAACACAAAAGGTCGAAAGGTCGGCAAGAAGAAAATCCCCCGGTCAAGCAACGAAAGGCGACGACCGCTTGGGTGCCCAAAGCAACGGCCCCTTCAACTTCTACGGCCCATAAGAGAAGAAGGCCGGAAAAAGTCCCTACTCCTATGGCGAATATCAAAGGTGGTGAACCCAAACGCCCTAAGTCCGGGGGCATCATAGTTCATACCGTCTACATGGCATCCGGCAAAGAGGAAAGCCGCATATCAACAGGTCATAGACCGCTCACACGATCGGTGACCAAAGCACAGGAGCAGCAGCAGAAGCTCCAAGAGATGATGAACGTGATGGCCGCATTTACTGGGCCAAAAGAAAGCCCTGAAACATCCTCGGATGAATGCCAGGAGCAAGAAACCGACGCCGAATTCCTTCGTCGAATATTGGAGAAGAAGGATAAATAGGCTGCTGAACAAGCAGCCAACATAAAGCGTATGGGCCTCCTGTTCCAAGACATGGTAGGGATGATGATCCAGCAAGATCCTCGGCCGAAGATCCCCCGATCGTCCTTGAAGGCGATAGGGGAGAAACGTCGAATCCTCCACTAGCTCTATCAACAAAGCTGATTTGGACGAGTACATAGCCCAACAAATACGGGTTCATCATGCGACTGAAGCAGCCAGCCAGGTCGTAAAAACAGGATGGCCGTATCCGAGTTGGTACGACTAGATCAAGTACCCGCCGGGCTACACAATTCCCAAGTTCCATGTCTACAAGGGGATGGGCAATCCTCACCAGCATGTTGCCCAGTTCAGGGCACTCTGCGGCAACACCGGCGGTGATGACAAGTTGTTGCTTCGCCAGTTTGTTGGAAGCTTATCAGATACAGCGTTCGAGTGGTACTCTGAGCTCCCGAACGACTCTATCAAGACCTTCGCAGAGATGGAGCTGTTGTTTACCCAGCGTTTTGCAAGCGCCAGTGAATGCACTCCGATGACGGCACTGATTAACGCCAGGGTTAAGCCAGGCGAGACATGGGTACAATATGCTATACGGTGGCGGAACTTATGGTCGAAGTGCGAGCAGCGCATTGAAGAAGCTCCCACGGTGGGTATGTTTGTGGGAACCCTTGATCCGCAAGCAACCATCTCGCAATTTATGATGTTTTTCAAGCCGACTACCTTCCAGGCCTTGATTGACAAGCTAGCGCAAATGGATCAGATGGGCCATAGACCCCCTCTTCCAAAGCCGGACTCCCGAAATGACAAGGGGAAGGGAAAAGCGATCGTTGTTGCTAATGCTCAACAACAACCGAGCAACTCAAAGCCGGTTGTTCGTCAAAATAATATGCGCCCGTATGTAGCCCTTGAGGAGAGACTAGGACGTCCTTACTCATTTCCCCGAGATAAAACGAGAAGGTTATTCGAGCTGGCGTTGCGCAACCGACTCATAAATCTGCCGGATCCAAAACGTCTGTCGCAACCAAATGATGTCAATGAGCCCAACTACTGTCCTTATCATTGAGTACTGGGTCATCCAATCGAAGATTGCTACGTCTTCAAAAATTGGCTTGAAGACCAGTACTAACAGGGCAAGTTCGCGTTATCTGACAAATGGAAGGTGAATCCCCCGCAGCCCCACACCTCTAAGAGGATGAATACGCCGGGGGCAACATGCTCTGTCGTTGAAGAAACTCCTTAGGAGGTTGTATTATCAGCTAAGACAAAGAGAATACTGAACGACCTTCAGGCATGCCCAGCGATCAAGTGGAAGAACCCGTTGGAACCGCAGGTCATTGAGGGGATGCTGAAGCCACGGACAATTCCAAAGACTGAGGGTGGTGGCCCAAGCACGCGCAACCGCCCGTCAAAATTTTCAAAGAAGAAGAAGAAGAAATCCAAGAAGCATGTGAAGCCTGGAGACAAGCGCACAGACCTACAAAAACAAATTGACACGCTGGAAGAATACAATCAGAAAGCACGGACTCCCATTACACTCCAAGAGTTTCTCAACCACGTCTTTCAAGAGGAAGATGAGGGAGAAAGTTCGTCGGATGAGTCTGAGGGATACGTGGCGAGCTGCCATACGATCTCCCATTCGTTGACGGACGACGAGGAGATTCCTTGCACTGAAAAGCTGGGGGAAGATCCTGAATCAAAAATTCTGGGGCCATCAGATGAGGTAATTGACGCATTCCTCAACGAAGCTCTGCTGAAGAGTAAAGCTGATCGGGAACGCGGGACGGCTATAATTGAAAGGGCCAAGCACCAACGACTTGATGAAAGAGCTGAGACGCTCCCGCTGGAGCAAAATACCTCTACTACCGACAAAAGCAAATTCAAGATGAGGAAAAGGTTTGCTAAGGCCATATCAATGGGCATGAAACTACCATCCTCCGAAGGAAACATTACTGGTGAAGTGGAGATGCACCCCTCCTATTGCTTATATCATCAGAAGATTTCGCACCCCACCGAAGAGTGCAAAGCTTTCGATAGATGGTGGCAAGGATATGTTGCTCATCGACAACATTTTAAGCGGGAGAGGCGTAAAATTCATCGGGAGCGGAAAAATACGGCTGAAGGGCTTAAAAGAACTACCGGCGATTGTCGCATGGTTAACACTGGTGGGTCACAAGTGCTTACGTTCGGGAGCGATTCTGATGAGGAGCTGGAGCTTGGCCCTCTCTTTAAGGAGTCCACCTCGGGAAAAGAAGAAGAGCCGAAGGTATGCGAAAATATCCGGCTACGTAATCGCACGCTTCCCAAAAAGAATCTCGGACCCCCAAACAGAAAAGATAAAGGGAAAGAAAAGGTCTCTGAAGATATCGTCTTAGATGACCAAGTGGTGGAAGAGCTAAGTGCCATGGACCCGCCGAAGAGAAATGAGGTGGATTACAACGTCTTAGCGCATCTGAGGAAACTACCCTCGCAGCTCAGCGTTCTTGACGCCCTTTTGCTATCAAAGGAGGCGAGAGATTCGTTAATCAAGGCACTACAGGATCCGAAGCAATTCCAAGATTTCCTGGCCGAGAAAAAGATGAAGGATGAATTGGAGGAAGTGCACACGGCCGATGTCGCTTTTGGTGATGAAGACCTTCTCCTTGGGACGTGCGAACACAATCGCCCCTTTTATGTCTCAGGATACTGCCACGATATAAAGATAGGCAAAATCCTGATCGACAATGGATCCTCTGTTAATCTCCTTAATATGCGAGTGTTGAAAGAAATCTGCATGAGCGTCCAGCACCTTGCTCGGGACAAGATCACCATTTCCGGGTTCGACTCCCAGTCATCAAGGATTCTTGGGTCTGTGATACTGATGCTACGCTTTGGGCTACTCGTCACGGACATTAAGTTCCACGTCATAGACGCCAAGACATGCTATAATGCTCTGCTCGGCCGACCATGGTTACACAAATACAACATCATCCCTTCTACACAACATCAGTGTATGAAGTATTCTAAGGATGGTCTCGAGTATACCGTGGCAGGAGAACTGAATCCGTTTTCCGTGAACGAAGTCCTCAAATATGAAGATGCCAAATATTTTTTACCGGATTTCGAAGACACAGAAAGTTGTCACAAGCCGGAGAACAAAGCTAACGCCACCATCCCTGTTTTCGGGAGTGATACTGAGGAGGAGGAGATGGTTTATTCGGGTCCGCCCCAATACAACAAGCCGGGACCATCTGCTCCTACGTTGATCTTTGGTAGTGACTTGGAAGATGAGGTCCATGCTATATTCTCTGCTCGGCCTTCAATACGAACGTCCGCTGACGAAGAACAAAGTCTACATGTCGCCATGGTGCTGCTTAAACACCGTAAAGAACTGGATGCATTTGATATTTACAATGTAGAAGAGCTGCAAACGTTCTATATCCCTCCCAAGCGAGAAAACGAAAAAGCAATTATATTCTACCGCTCTGAAGAAACCAGAATGGAGAAAGAAATCTGGCACGGCACGGATCCTACGCTTGACAGGCTTCAGCCTATTCGTCTCCCCAGATATTATACAGAAGGCTTGAAGAGGCTGCTAAAACGCCAGGGGATATCCTTCAAGCAGACCGTTCGAAAAGCCAAGTTCTATGACAAGGTCTGGAACGTTCCCAGGACTCAACGCAAGCTGCCTAATGGGAGAATGGAAACAAAAGGGCTTGGATACATCCGGTCAAAGAAACGAGAGTTACCACACGGCTTCTACGTCGTGTATGACTTCGATGAAGAAGTGGATGCTCAATGGGAGGACGCTAATCCTGAACCAGTAAAAGTTCCAGATGCGAAAGTGTCCAGTCCGTCGTTCGAAGAACAAATGGGCAAGCTTATAAGGGAAGCTGGTCAAAAAGTCCGAGATGACCATAACCGTGAAATGGCCATATATGAGAAAGCCAAAACGCAACGCCTTCTCCAACAGGCCGTGAAAGATGAAAATGACGCTCCCTATCAACCTGCTATAAAAAAGGCACGACGCAGAGGCAGAAATAAGTCGAAACGCGAAAAAGACGCTCAACAGCAAAAAAGTGGGACTAAGAAGCTACGCAAGCGGGAATCAAGCGGGAATCGAACACTGCACGATATCAACTCCCTATACCGGGAGAGACGAATCCCCTCCTATCGCTCATTGCCTCCATGTGATTCGGGACTGTACCCAAAAGCCACCATTTTGCACGCCCTCTTGGACGTGGTAAGGTGGAAATCAAAGCACAGTGGGAATCATACAAGACTCTATGATGATCTCGGGTCTACAGACTACCCTGTACCAGTGTCACCAGAGAATTGCCATCTGACGTGTGGTATATCACCAATAGGGAGTTCTCGGCGAGTCCGTCCAGTGTACCCAGTCTCCACTGAGCACCCGTACACCATCCTTGATGTCAAACACCGATGGATATGGGATCATCCATCGCCCATCATATGGGTCAAGATGCGTATACGCTAGTCTACTCTGGTGTATCGATGCCCTGTCTCGATATACCCTCGACTAGGAACATTTATAGGATGTACTCATCGACTCCCGTGGCCCCACTAGTATGATCTCATCATAATCCTAGTAGTCGAGTACAGATCCTAAGGGCTTTATCAACATGTGAGAGAAAAACAGTAAACCAATGCAAGTCAACATGTTAAGATAAAGTAAAACCAAATAGCATACTATCATGACGAGCAAGAAAGTCCTCTCTGTATATATCCAAGCATCCATTATAATATACATCAAATGTACAACAATGGCCTCTAGGGCATATACATAACTAACATCTCCCACTTGCACTAAGGCCAGCTGCTGTAGTATCTCATACCTAGCATCCCGAATAATCTCTCAAACTGTATCTGGGGAATGGCTTTCGTGAGTGGATCCGCAGTGTTGTCCTTCGTATCTACTCTCCTGACCTCGATCTCCCGGCGATCAACTATCTCCCTGATCAGGTGATACCGCCTCAGAATATGTCTGGATTTCTGATGGGATCTGGGTTCCTTGGCCAAAGCCAAAGCTCCATTGTTATCGCAATACAAAGGTATTGGATGTTCGATGGATGGAACCACACCAAGTTCAGTGATGAACTTCTTCATCCAGACAGCCTCTTTGGCAGTATCGTTGGCAGCGATGTATTCAGCCTCCATCGTCGAGTCTGCAACGGTATCCTGTTTGGAACTCTTCCAACATACCGCCCCTCCATTGAGGGTAAAGACAAATCCCGAGTGCGACTTAGAGTCGTCCTTATCACTTTGGAAGCTGGAATCGGTAAAGGACTCCACCCGGAGTTCTCCGTTACCATACACCAAGAACATATCTCTAGTCCTTCGTAAGTACTTGAGAATGTTCTTCACAGCCGTCCAGTAACTCTCTCCAGGATCTGCTTGATACCGACTCACTACACTTAGTGAGTATGCTACATCGGGTATGGTACATAGCATCGCATACATGATAGAGCCTACTGCCGAAGCATAGGGTATCTCTTGCATGCGAGCTCTCTCCAAATCAGTCTTGGGAGACATCTCTTTGGAGAGAGTAAGTCCAGAGATCATGGGTTGGTTCCCACGCTTGGATTCTTCCATACTAAACCTCTTTAGTATGGTATCAATGTACCTGGATTGGGACAATCCCAATATCCGTTTGGATCTATCTCTATAGATCCTTATCCCCAATATGCATGAGGCATCACCTAGATCTTTCATTGAGAATCTTTGTGATAAGAAGAGCTTGACTGATTGCAGCATAGGAATATCATTTCCTATCAAGAGTATGCCATCCACGTACAATACGAGGAAGACTACCTTACTCTCTGCTACCTTCTTATAGATATAAGGTTCATCTATATTTTTGATGAAGTCAAACTCTTTGACTACAACATCAAAACAGATGTTCCAACTCCGCGATGCTTGCTTTAACCCATAAATAGATTTAAGCAGTTTGCACACCTTTCCGCTGCTCCCACTATCTACGAAGCCCTCTGGCTGAGTCATGTACACGCACTCTTCTAAATCACCATTTAGAAAGACGGTCTTAACATCCATTTGCCAGATTTCGTAGTCATAGTATGCAGCAATGGCAAGTAAGATCCGGATGGACTTAAGCATAGCTACTGGAGAAAAGGTTTCGTCATAGTCCACACCTGGTCGTTGACGAAATCCCTTTGCTACAAGTCTAGCTTTGAAAGTCTCAACTTTTCCATCTACACCAAATTTCCTTTTAAAAATCCACTTGCTCCCAATGGGTTTTACCCCTTCAGGAGCATTTTCCAAAATCCATACTTTATTGGTGTACATGGATTCCATCTCAGATCGCATTGCATCCAGCCATTTCATAGAGTCACCACTCGTGATGGCCTGCTCGAAACTAGTTGGGTCATCATCTTCCATGATGCAATCCTCGCTTCCACCATCAATGAGAAAACCGTAGTATCTCTCAGGTGGACGAGAAACCCTACTAGATCGACGGAGAGACTGGGGTTCGTCGGGTACTACTGAATCCTCTGGTTCTACTAAATCTTCAGTTGCAATTTGTGTTTCTGGAACCTCTTCCAGCTCTACCTCTTTGCCACTAATTTCCTTTGCTAGAAATTCCTTTTCCAAAAAGGTGGCATGTTGAGCAACAAACACTTTTTGTTCCTCAGCGTGGTAGAAAAAATATCCTTGAGAATTCTTTGGATATCCCACAAATTTGCAAAGAACTGATCGTGCCTCGAGTTTGTCCGGATTTTGTCTTTTGACATAGGCTGGACAACCCCATATCTTAACTCGTTTAAAATATGGTCTCTTCCCACTCCATATCTCATATGATGTGGTAGGTACAGATTTAGACAGAACTAGATTCAATATGTATATGGCTGTCTCAAGCGCATACCCCCAGAAGGAAATAGGTAACTCAGCTTCGCTCATCATAGATCGTACCATATCTAATAGGGTCCGATTCCTTCATTCCGATACACCGTTGTGCTGTGGTGTATAAGGAGGAGTAAGCTGAGAGAGAATCCCATTCTCTTTTAGATAATCTAGGAACTCATTGCTTAAGTATTCTCCTCCTCGATCAGATCGAAGGATCTTAATACTTTTGCCCGTTTGTTTTTCTACTTCGTGCTTATATTCTCTGAATTTCTCAAAAGCTTCAGACTTGTGTTTCAACAGTAACACATGCCCGTATCTAGAGAGATCGTCAGTAAATGTAATGAAGTAGGAAGAACCGTTCCTGGCATGCATAGACATGGGACCGCATACATCACTATGTACCAGTCCTAAGAGTTCGGTAACTCTTTCTCCGTGTCCACTAAGCAGAGCTTTGGTCATTTTTCCTTTGAGACATGAATGGAAAGTATCATAAGATGAAAATTCGAATGAATTCAAATATCCATTTTTATGTAACTTACTTAGCCGTGTCTCATTGATATGGCCAAGTCTACAATGCCACAAGAAGGATTCGTTCATTTCTGAACTTTTCCTCTTGTGTGTTTTGTGTATATTGAGGACTGTATTCTGATTTAGAATGAATATGCCATTATGTAACGAGCCTGATGCAACCAACTTTTGATCTAGGAATATGTTCATAACATTATCCTTTACTACAAAATTATATCCTTCTTTACTTAATAAAGAAACTGATATAATGTTGCACATCATGTTCGGTATATAATAGCACTCATTTAGAATCAGTGTATTACGACTTGGCAATACAAGGTGATATTCGCCAACTGCTTTGGCTGCAATATTTGCACCATTCCCTACTTGAACGGAATGATCACCTTTTCCCAATTCTCTACCTTTACGTAGCCCATATAACAATTTACATATGTGGGATCCTGATTCGGTATCTAATACCCAGGACGTAAGGTGAACTGAGAAACAGTTCTCAATAACCAACACACCTGAAGAAGATGCATCAACATGCATGTTCTTTTGGGCGGCGTGAGAACCCAGATATTCTCCTATTCCCTGTTCAGTCTTATAACTCTTATAAGAAAGAACGGGTCCAACGTTCCCCTGCTCAGTATAATAAGCGGGTTCAGTCAATACATCCATATTATTATCTTGATTATGGCCTGACATGGTCGCTACCTGGAGAGAGAGAGAAGAAAACACTTTAGCGTATGCTCTTGCAAGATTAGATTGGTTATTATCTTATCTAATTAGGATGTCTCCCACTGTTTTTATCAAATCTACCTTCAAACCCTAAAAGGTAAGATTAGCCGGGATTAATTACACCCTACAATTTCGTCAATCTTTCAGTCAGATCAGTGTCGGTACTTTGAGGGAGGTTCCCCGTGCTTTCGCACGGACCTAATTAAAGTAAACCTCATTTTCCCAGAGGCGTAACCCCGTTAACACTTTTCTAGACACCTACTTGATAGACTAATTGTCCTGTGTAAAACTCTCCCAGGAGTAACTCTTACTCGCAGTGGGTATCGGGATCCAACTATCTTATAGAAGGTATGCAATCTCATTGCAAATTTCAACACTTGAAATTCCCGATAATATTTTGCCTCTAACGATCTATGACCTTGAGTAAGTCAACAAACCATAAATCGCAAGTCAAGTTCAACCCGTACATTTCTCGATTGAATTAAACCCACCCGTACGACCCTTGACTTAGTCAACAAGGCCGTGCGAATACCCTAATCCAATCACATCTCATGTTTTAGCAGATAAACACCACTTAGCTACCGTACACTACGCCTTGACTAAGTCAACAAACATAGCACGAATACTAAATAATATCTATCTGAAATGACGGAGGGCTACGCAGGTTTTTCAGAAAACCCTGAGCGTAATGAACTTGATATCGTCGTAGAATCAAGTGAAGTTTTGAAATGGAGTGTTTTTTAGGCTTTCATTAGTTTTGCTAAAGAGGTCACTCCCGGTGAAGGGATCTCGGCTCTTTCCTCATCGAATAAGGTGCAGGACATATCATATATATCACTGTGCAAAGCAAAACTCTAAAAAGCAGTCAAAAGACAAACCGAGTTTCGTAGCATCTGCCAGTTTCGCTAAAGAGGTCACTCCCGGTGAAGGGATCTCGGCTCTTTCCTCATCGAATAAGGTACAGGGTATATCATATATACCACTATGCAAAGCAAAACTGTAGCTACCCTTTTATAAAGTTTTGATTCTACAACATCTTTTAGGTTTCTTTTTCTTTTTATTAATCTCATTAATAAAAATCCCATCAGCTTATGCTTCCTAAGCATCACAGATAAATACGACGTACACTTATGTCATCCGCATTCGCCTCGATGTCCCCTCGTGTACCGTTAGGTTAGGTAACTAACGACAGAGCAGGACAGGGCTAGTGCGGGTGTAAAACATAAGTAACGTCTATATAATATATCATATATACTATATACTGTATCCATCAGAACATATCAAATGATCACATCACAGATATCGCAGCAGAAACATAGATATAATGTGGGATATACTAGGACGTCCGTATTTAGTATTTAGCCAACAATAGAAAATACAGATTCCACAGTCGCGATGAATAGCCAAGCCCACACCCTGGACCCCTACGAGAGCGGCAAGCGACCCTACCAATTCTGGAGTTTAGGAGACCCGGTCTCGACTCCTCGAGATGGCCTCCCACTGAACCACATAACCCGGTCACCTGTGCTCCCCTCCTTGGGTCCATCCTAATGCGGAAAAGTAAATAATATACAACACTGGTGGCATCAACCTCAACCTGGAAGTGCCCAAAATAAAAGAATATTACATTACATTTGAATTTACATGAATGAAAATATAAAACTCTCATCTCACATGAAACCCCCGGCTATTCAATCGCGACAATCCTGCACATCATATCTCAGCAACACATAATATCTCATATCATCAACGTAAGTAAGTATGCATACACCGATCGTCGTCGATGTATAGCAACGAAAACCGGCAATACAACTACATACTACACTTACGGTCACAGAAAAGAAATTGTAAAACTACAATATTTGGAATCCACAATCACATTAGACATCGTAAATCCGAAATATCAAATACTTCGCATTTCACGCCTAACTCTATGAATTCCATATATTGTATCACATTCCAGATAAATAGACAGTATTAAACTTTTCGAACAGATAATCAAATACCCAAAATTTCCCAAAGTGCTCAACACTTGAGCGGAGTTCAAATAATCCCAGAATATGTCATAGTACCAGTGATCCAGCCGTAGAAGGGTCAAGCCAACGCCTCACATGTGGCACGCCGTACTGCCCCAAACCCGAAGGTTCAAAAGGCAGTTCAAGACGGTCACATAATCGAGTTAAGCTTTGTTGTCTTCTAGAGGGTCCACCGCTTAACTTGTACAATTTTTCCGAAAGATTTAAACCCGATAAAAATTCAACACTTGAAAGTTTGCCGTGCCGGGAAAAAGTGAGTTAATGATATCCGTTCAAATAGTTTAACAGTTTCTAAATATCCGGAAATAAAAACGAATTTAAATATTCCGATCCAATCTGGGATTTTTCTGGGATTTTTCTGGATTAAAAATACCTGGAAAAAAACAGCAGGGAAAAATAAGAAATTCGGTAAAAAAATTATCCCCTGATCCATACAAACCGCCGCGGAACCGCGGCCGTACCTTGCTTGGGCCGCGGAACCGCGGCAGTATAAGGAGATCAAGGAGTAATTTTTTCACAGTAATTCCTAATTTTGTGATATATATTTTATGGGTATTTTTATTCTGACTCAAGTGTTGAGTATTCTGGGATTTGTTTTCTCGACCTGTTATGAGCCTCACATCGACACGACTTATCGGTTACTGGGGTCTGACGTATACCACCCCTAGACTTGATATGCGACATATCAGACGAACATACCGGACTGTACGGGAGTGTTACTGATTGGATTCACAGGAGAACGGACAGGCTAGCTTGTTGATCTTCTGATCGCTCAATACCTGGGTGGCTGTTACGTTTAGCTGACCGCTTGCAGCTTGTGGGTGTTTGATATGATCATCACCTGCTACCGGCGTATTGACGATTCTTTAGAGTCCTACACAGAGGTTTCTTGGCTTAGGCAAAATGGAGTAGAGGCACATATGTGATATGTGCAGGACCGAGAATAATGCGATATGAGATACCGTATTATATTCTCGCGATATTTAGATATGAATCGGGACATCGGATCAAGTGTTGATTCGATGAATCGGTACATGATATATTAGCCGGTTATATTCGATATAGCCGGATCGTTGGATCAAGTGTTGATTCGATGATTTAATGTATAATGATATATATGATATATTGTATTACATTATCTAATATTAGCTCGCTTTATTATTTTATTTTCTCACCGGATTAATACATTGATATATATGCGATATATGTTAAATGTATTATTTTCTTTTGTTGCAAATATATAATATATATGTGATATATATTATTGTGACATAATATGATTTATTATAAAACATGTTTAAGGATGATAAAAAGGGATTAGGGTTAGATTCTTCTTGTTCATTCTAGAAGGATTCTATTTTGTCTTGGTTAAGATATTATGGTTGATACTTATCCTTAACCTAACTAAACCCTAACTCTAGTTTATTCTCTACAACTTTTATCCTATCATCCTTGACCATGGTTAGATAATCAATCATATACACTAGACTTCTATTCATCACAAAAGGATTATTCTATTATTCTTCATCTTCTTCTCTCTTTGGTTTTTGAAAGAGAGAGCTCACTAGAAATTCCTTATGTGATGATTTATTGTGAGAAAGTGAAATAAAAAAATAGCATAAATACTACTCCATCATCCTCATCTAATCTAGCCCATTAGATTAGGGTGTTCATCTTTTTAGAGTGAGAAAGCTTGGGTTATAGCAACTTCGACGTAGATCATCGGAGAATCGGAACACTTCAAGCTAGAATGGATCGTTCGAGTCGTGGAGCCTCTCTTGAGTCCGGGAGATCGTGGATCGCGGCGAAGGGGACTTCTACTCGGAGCTTGTGAAGCGAAGGAGCGGACTACAAAGGTTGTAATCCCTCACACTTAGCTTTAAAGATATCATCTTGCTTGCTAAACCCTAATAATCTAGCAAAGATCCCGTCTTTGGGTTGTTCGGCACATGTAAAATTTTATTTGGGCATGTTTGATGCTTTATGAACCTTCACTAGTGTGCCTAGGAACCCTACAGAGATCAAGCAATACCTGCAGAACCCGCCGGTGTTGGCTGCTCCGGTCAAAGGAAAGCCTCTCATTCTTTATACAACCGCTCTCGAAGGTTCCTTAGGCGCATTATGGGCGCAAGAGAACGATCAAGGGAAAGAAAGAGCACTCTACTACTTAAGTCGAGTTTTACTGGGGGCAGAAAGCAACTACTCCCCCATTGAAAAACATTGCCTGGCGTTGATCTTCGCGATAACAAAGCTCAGGCACTATGCATTGGCGCATGAGGTCCGTCTCATTTCGAAGGTCGACCCTCTTAAATATTTAATGTCAAAGGCCATATTGACGGGACGACTCGCTAAATGAGCTCTGCTCTTGATGGAGTTCTCGATAACGTATCAACCTTTCAAGGCAGTGAAAGGCCAGGCCATCGCCGATTTCCTCGCTGAGCATCCGATACCCACCGATTCTCCTTTGAATTGCGATCTTCCAGACGAACATGCGTTTGACGCGATCGACGATGGTGATACTCGATGGGAGCTTTATTTCGATGGAGCATCTTCCGTAAAGAAGCGCAAACAAAGTACCCCTATAATCAAATCGGGGGTAGGACTTATCTTTGTAACTCCACAAGGAGGGATAATGCGCTTTGCTGTCTTCCTAACAGAGCCGAGGACAAACAATGAAGCCGAATATGAAGCTTTGATAGCAGGCCTCGAGATCGCCATTGACATGGGAATTGAAAACCTCCTCATATACGGAGACTCCCAGCTGGTCGTTAGTCAAGTAAACGGCGACTACCAAACGTGCAAACCAGAGTTGGTGAAGTACGGCGAAAAGGTGCAACAATTGTTGACCCAAATTCCTTCCTACATGCTGAAAAGCATACCGCGCGCGGAAAACAGCAAAGCGGACGCATTAGCCAAGCTCGCTAAAGAACTGGCTGACGAGAACCTCGATGATGTCAGAATCATGGTACAAAGCCGTCGGGTACTTGCCCCAGTAGAAATATCTCCGGAATCATCCGAAGAAAAGGGAGCGACTGAGCAGACGACCCTGCAAATAAAAGATCGGGAAAATACCGAGGATTGGAAAGAAGTCTTTATAGACTACTTCAAATACCGTCGAACGCCCGAAGATGCGTCCTCAAGACATCAGTTTATGAAACGAGCTCTGTCTTTCGCCTTCATCAATGATACTCTGTACAAGAGGTCGTTCGATTCTCTGTGGTTGAGATGTATGGGACCTGACGAAGCGAAAAGAGTCGTTCAGGAAGTTCACGACGGACTCTGCGGTTCTCACCAAGCGGGCCCAAAGATGAAGTTGAAGATCAAACGGATGGGCTACTACTGACCCACGATGATTCAGGACTGCCTCGAATATGCGAAACAATGCCACTCATGCCAAATCCATGGGGACTTCATCCATCAGCATCCAAATCCGCTACACCCGATAGAGGCTAGCTGGCCATTCGAAATGTGGGGAACTGACATAGTCGGCCCCATCGAACCAGCATCGTCTAGAGGACATCGTTTCATCTTGGCGAGAACTGACTACTTCTCCAAATGGGTAGAGGCAGTACCGCTGAGGGAAGTGAAGACGTAGAATATCCTCCATTTTTTTAAGACGCACGTCATTTATCGGTTTGGAACTCCGCGACGGATCATCTCCAATAACGGGCCAGCTTATAGAAGCCACAAGATCAGTCGCTTCGTGCAACAGCATAATATAGACTGGAGGTATTCCTCAGTCTATAATCCGCGAGCTAACGGTCTAGCTGAGGCTTTCAACAAGACCTTGACGAAGATCATAAAGAAGACGGTGTCCCGAAATAAGAAGGACTGGCACGAGAGACTGCAAGAAGCTCTCTGGGCGTATCGAACTACGTTCAAGACGGCCACGAACACAATGCCGTATGCATTGATATTCGATACAAAAGCAGTACTCCCCCTCGAGATAGAGTTACCCTCTCTACGAGTGGCGGTCCACTACGAGCTGACGGACAAAGAAAATGCTCACCTTCGGCTTGAGGAGCTTGATGCCCTTGATGAAACCCGGCTTATAGCGCAACAAAATCTGGAGGCCTATAAAGCAAAGATGACGCACTCATATGAAAGATTGACCCGGCCGAGGACATTCCGCCAAGGCGAACTCGTGCTAGTGTTCAAAAGGCCTATGATCCCCAATCGCGCCAAACGGGGAAAATTCGAGCCAAACTATGAAGACCCGTACATCATAGACAAGGTTTACCAGGGTGGAGCCTATCTACTCATGGATATGCACGGTGAAAGGCCTTTCAGGCCAATAAATAGTCGATTCTTAAAGAAATACTACGCTTAGCGAATTATCGCCTAGGTCAATGATAGATGACGACGACTATATCCACTCGCTATCTTCCTAAGCTCAAACTTTATAAGTGGTAGTCAGCCTCCTCCTGGACGGACCGAAACGTCCCTAAACTAATGGCGGACCGAAACGTCCTTAAACTAATGACGGACTTAAACGTCCTTAAACTAATGACGGACCGAAATGTCTTTAAACTAATGACGGACCGAAACGTCCTTAAAACTACTACCGCAGCATCCTTAGACTGACAAGATAAAAAATAAAGAGAAAAAGAAAAAATATAAATATAATAATAAAAAAAACGGTATGTCCATAAGCAAAAAAGTGCACGGATGAAAACCCGAAAGGGCTCCGTGAGTAAAAACAGTAGGGCTACCGGCGAGTGTTCGTGAAAACCCGAAAGGGCGCAACCTCGTAAAAAAATACATAAAAATAAAAAGAATAAAAAAAAAGGTACGTCCATAAGTAAAAAGGGCACGGATGAAAACACGAAAAGGCTCCGTGAGTAAAAACAGCAGGACTACCGGCGAGTGTTTGTGAAAACCCGGAAGGGCGCAACCTCGTTAAAAGACACTTACAAGGTCCTTTCGACCTTGTAAGGAGAAACCACCCGCGTGAGATCCTTACGATTCATAAGGGAGCAACACACTTAGGAATCCTCACGATTCCTAAGGAGAAAATACACTTGCGAGATCCTCACGACTCGTAAGGAGAACTCTCTTATGGGACCCTCACGGCTCATAAGATTTGAAAGTCTTAAGTTACAGAGACCTAAACCTGTGCTTAAGCAACCCCCACAACCTCTAATATTTCCCTACAAGTGGCTCAATACTGACCCTTGTATACAATCCACGGGTGCGAATAAACATTTCCCTAACCAAGTCCCATCCGAGACTGGGGATATGTTCGCATGGTGGACGACCCTTGTAAATCCTCTCGATTTACAAGGAGAAAACCCTCCTGTAGGATCCTTACGACTTACAGAGGAACATACACTTAGGAATCCTCACGATACCTAAGGAGAAAATACACCTACAAGATCCTCACGACTTGTAGGGAGAAATACCTTTGTGAGACCCTTACGGCTCATGAAGTTAAAAGCCTTAGTCGACAGGACCTTAACCCCGTTCGCTAAGCCACCTTTGTTCAACATCGACGGAGGCAAATGATGATTCGCTCCTGGCAATATCCCAGTTGTAGCGGTGCTGATGCTGAAATCGGTGTCTAATTTCAGGTTTACGGTGAAAAGCCGGTAGGCCGCACATGCATACGAAATAGCCGAAATGATAGGGCAAATTGCAATAAAAAGCAGCAAGTAAGAACGTATGCATACAAAATAGCCGAAATGATTGGGCAACTCGCAATAAAAAGCAGCAGGTAAAAATAAAATAAATAACCGAAATGATTGGGCACCGCGAAAAATAGCCGAAATGATTGGGCAATCGCGACCTTCGCGATATAAAAGCTGAAATGATAGAGCATCGCGGAAATAAAACAAAAAAAATGATAAAACTTTGGCCCTACAGTTGAGAGCAAATCGATCCTTGTATACAATCCAAGGGCACAAACAAAGAGGGAACCATACTTTCCCAACAGGCTCCACCAGAAAACGAAGTCAAATCTCGACGGTTCATCTCAATCCCGAAGAAACCAATGTCTTCGGCAAAATCCTTCGACTCGAGGAAACAAGTGTCCTTGACGAAGAAAATCCTGATTCGCGTCGACTCGCAGAGAAACCAGTGTCTCCGCGGGAAATTCTCGATTCGTTTCAACACCAGGGAAACAAGTGTCTTTGGCAAATACCTCAACTCAGGGAAACTAGCGTCCTTGATGAGAGCCTCCTGATTCGAGTCGGCTCGCAGAGAAACCAGCGTCTCCGCGGGAAATTCTCGATCCGTCTCAATCCCAAAGAAACCGGTGTCTTCGGCAAATCCTTCGACTCGAGGAAACAAGCGTCCTTGACGAAGAAAATCCTGATTCGCGTCGACTCGCAGAGAAACCAGTGTCTCCGCGGGAAATTCTGGATTCGTTTCAACACCAGGGAAACAAATATCTTTGGCAAATACCTCAATTCAGGGAAACTAGAGTCCTTGATGAGAGCCTCCTGATTCGCATCGGCTCGCAGAGAAACCAGTGTCTCCGCGGGAAATTCCCGGTTCGTTTCAACCCCGAAGAAACCAGTGTCTTCGGCAAATCCTTCGACTCGAGGAAACAAGCGTCCTTAACGAAGAAAATCCTGATTCGCGTCGACTCGCAGAGAAACCAGTGTCTCCGCGGAAAATTCTCGATTCGTTTCAACACCAGGGAAACAAATATCCTTGGCAAATACCTCAATTCAGGGAAACTAGCGTCCTTGATGAGAGCCTCTTGATCGCATCGGTTCGCAGAGAAACCTGTGTCTCCGCGGGAAATTCCCGGTTCGTTTCAACCACGAAGAAACCAGTGTCTTCGGCAAATCCTTCGACTCGAGGAAACCAGCGTCCTTGACGAAGAAAATCCTGATTCGCGTCGACTCGCAGAGAAACCAGTGTCTCCGCGGGAAATTCTCGATTCGTTTCAACACCAGGGAAACAAATATCCTTGGCAAATACCTCAATTCAGGGAAACTAGCGTCCTTGATGAGAGCCTCCTGATTCGCATTGGCTCGCAGAGAAACCAGTGTCTCCACGGGAAATTCCCGGTTCGTTTCAACCCTGAAGAAACCAGTGTCTTCGGCAAATCCCTCAATTCAGGGAAACTAGCATCCTTGATGAGAGCCTCCTGACTCGCGTCGACTCGCAGAGAAATCAGTGTCTCCGCGGGAAATTCCCGATTCGTCTCAAATTGCAAAATGAAGCCTCAGGCAGCAGGGATAAAAAAAACTTGTTTCCTGAGCAATGAGACCCTGCAAGTCTGTCTAAAACGGTCTCTTGCATACTATCCACGGGTCTCACTCTCCAAAGTCGAATTTCGACAAGGAGGGAAACAACCGCTTACGGGTCCTCTCGACTCGTAAGAAGGAAAAATTCTCTTATAAGATCCTTACGACTTATAAGAGAAAACGCGCTTAGGAATCCTCACGATTCCTAAGGAGAAAATACACCTACGAGATTCTCTCGATCCGTAGGGAGAAAAGTCTCTATGAGACCCTCACGGCTCATAGAGTTGAAAAGTTTTAGGCAACAAATCTGAACCTGCGGCCTAAGCCATCGCTATCTCTTGGAGAAATCTAGATGCTTACTCTATTATAGGTTAATTGGGTTGATTCTTTGTAGTTGGGTATTACACCCGATACACGAATCATAATACCCGTGATTAGGAAACATGTCCTGCCACCTTGACCGTTTTACCGTCCTTGAATCCTTCTTCCAGATCATGTCGGCATGCAAACTTACTTTGCATTGTCAACTCGAAAACCTAATTTCTTGTTATCTCTAGGACTTAGGCGACTTGGGTGGAGTTAAGTAATTGCGGCTATGATACCGCGGCATAGCTATAATGCAGTACTCTATTTAAGTATCTTGGAGTTCTAGCCTTGATCCATATTCAGAATCTATCATCATGCTAATATTGGGTGTTTTGAGTTCAGGATTATGACAGGTAAGAAGTTGAAGACGTACCAGAGGCGTGTGAACGGAGCCGCCATGCTTGGAGTGATAAGAGGAATGCTGGAAATCAAAGAAACAGCCCGAGCTGATCCAGCAGCAAGCGGACTCGTTTCAGGAAGGTTTGCAGATCGTTCAGCAGTCTGTGAACAAGATTGGAACTAGACCAGTTGACCGAGTAGGGACCGTGGCAGAGTTCAGACGTGTGGGTCCTACTACTTTCACTGGTTTGGAGGAGCCATGCCAGCCGAGCAGTGGCTAGTCAGCACGGAGAATTCGCTGATTGCGGCACAGATTCCAGAGGACAAAGGAGTTGATGTGGTGCGCATTCAACTAGTGGATTACGCCGAGAGTGGTGGCTTGTGGAGGAGAACCGTTTGCCCAAGCCAAGCAGTTAGGCGGATTTCTCTAAGAGTTTCCTGGAGAAGTTCTTTCTGCGGACTGCACGGGAGGAAATGGAAGAGAAATTTATTGGGCTGAGGCAGAATGGAGCACCCGTGGACGTGCATGCAGCAGAGTGGACGAGACTCAGCAGTTTCGCTGGACCTTTAGTCGCCAACGATGCAGACAGGGCACGAAGGTCCATGCGCAGCTTGGATGTGGACATCCAAAGGCAAACCGTCTCCCTGGGTTTGACCACTTTCTCACAGGTTCTTACGGCAGCTCGAGAACAGCAGAGCATATCAGGAAAATTGGGAGTTCACAGCAGACAGCAGTTGCGGTAAGGAAGCAGTTCTGTCGGGCCGGTCGAGTTTAGTGCTAGGCCGACGAACAGTGTTCTTGCGGCTATGGTTGTGGATAGTAATGAAGAGCCGGCAGTTGTTCGCGACTTTATGGATGTGTTTAAAGACATTTCGGGCTTACCGCCGAAGCGAGATGTGGAGTTTGCGATTGACCTCATTCCTGGTGCAGCGCCAGTATCAAAATCTTATTATCCGATGGCACCGGTGGAATTGGAAGAGGTTAAGAAACAAGTGAGTGAATTACTCGAGAAGGGATGGCGTCGAAGCAGCAACTCACCGTGGGGAACTCCAGTTCCCTTAGTGAAGAAGAAGGATCGCACTGCAGACGTTGAGACAAGAGAAATTGTATGCGAAGATGAGTAAGTGCGAGTTTTGGCTGGAGGAAGTAAGGTTTTTGGGGCATGTTGTGTTTGGCGATGGCATTGCCGTCGACCCAGAAAAGATTGCAGCAGTTCAAGATTGGCCTATTCCAAAGAATGCTGCTGAAATAAGAAGTTTCCTTGGATTAGCCGGATACTACAGAAGATTTGTGGAGAACTTTGCTCGTCTGGCAGAGCCGTTAACCAAGCTTACGCGTAAGGAGGTACCGTTTGTGTGGACAGATGGATGTGCATTGGCCTTCGAGGCGTTGAAGCAGAAGTTGATAACCGCCCCTATCCTAACCGTACCGGATGATTCAGGAGGACTGGTGTTTCACAGCGACGCATCGGGAAAAAGATTGGGATGTGTTTTAATGCAGAATGGGAAAGTCGTCGCTTACGCATCGAGACAGCTGAAGACTCATGAGCAGAACTATCCGACTCATGACTTAGAGCTTGCAGCCGTGATCTTCGCCCTGAAGATTTGGAGATACTACCTTTTGGGCGAGAGAGTTGAAGTCTTTACGGATCATAAGAGTTTGAAGTATGTGTTCACTCAGAAGGAGTTGAACATGAGGCAACGCAGATGGTTGGAGCTGATGGCCGACTACGACCTTGATCTTAAGTACCATCCGGGAAAAGTTAATGTCGTGCCAGATGCACTAAGTCGGTTACCAGCAATTCAGGTGTTAACTACGCAGAGGGAGATCATTGCAGATTTTTCGGAGATTTGACTTGGAGGTTGTGCTACCGCGTGCTACAGGACAGTTGATGCAGTTTCAAGTACAGTCGTCTTTAATTGAGAAAATTAAAGCAGCACAATCGCAAGATCCTGGACTGCAAAAGTTTCGAGAGCAGGTTGGAGCTGGACTACGAACCGATTTACTGATCCATAAAGATGGTTCGTTGAGATATGGTAGCCGTGTGTGTGCGCCAAAGGGAGATATGCGTGAGGAGCTTATGAAGGAGGCACACAGTTCAGCTTACTCTGTGCATCCGGGAGGGACGAAGATGTACCGAGATATTCGACAGCATTTCTGGTGGGAAGGTATGAAACGGGAAATTGCTCGCTTTGTGGCTAAGTGCTTGGTGTGTCAGCAAGTCAAGGCTGAACACCAAAGGGTTGCTGGTTTGTTGCAACCACTTCCGATTCCTCAATGGAAGTGGGAACATATAACCATGGATTTCGTGACGGCTTTACCGCGGAGTCCAAAGGGCAACAATGCTGTATGGGTGATTGTCGATCGGTTGACCAAGGCAGCTCACTTTATTCCTTTTCGGGTTGGTCAATCGACGGAGACTTTGGCAGAGCGGTACATGCAGGAGATTGTCAGATTGCATGGAGTGCCGGTAAGCATCGTGTCCGATCGGGACACTCGGTTCTTGTCATACTTTTGGAGGAGTTTACAAGAAAGTTTGGGGACTCGATTGAAGTTCAGCACAGCTTATCATCCCCAGACTGATGGACAATCAGAGAGAACGATTCAGACCCTTGAAGATATGTTGAGGGCTTGCATGTTAGACTTCAAAGGTTCTTGGGAGGATCATCTACACCTGGTGGAGTTTTCGTACAACAATAGCTTCCAAGTGACAATTCAGATGGCCCCGTTTGAAGCACTGTATGGTCGTAAGTGCCGTTCACCGGTTTGTTGGGATGATGTTGGTGAACGAAGGTTACTAGGACCAGATTTGGTGGTGCAGACAGTCGAGAAGGTGAATACAATCAGAAAGCATATGAAGGCAGCTCAAGACAGACAGAAGAGTTGGGCCGACACGTCAAGAAGACCTCTAGAGTTCGCCGTGGGAGATTTGGTATTCCTGAAGATATCACCGACTAGAGGGGTGATTCGCTTTGGAAGTCGGGGAAAGCTTAGTCCCCGATTCGTTGGACCCTTCGAGATATTGGAGCGTGTCGGAGAGGTATCGTACCGGTTGGCATTACCACCATCATTAGCAGGAGTTCACGATGTGTTTCATGTGTCTCAACTACGGAGGTATGTTCGTGATGAGACTCATGTCTTGGATCATTCGGAGCTGACCGTTCGGGAAGACCTGACTTTTGAGGAGCGACCAGTTGAGATCAAGGATCGAAGAGAAAAGGTTCTTAAGAACAAGGTTATCCCTCTTGTGCTAGTTTCTTGGGGTAACCGATCGCATGGAGAATCTACTTGGGAGCGAGAAGACGAGATCCGGCAGAAATTCCCTCATCTTTTCCAGTAGTTAGTTATCTTGTATTCTTGGAATTTCGAGGACGAAATTCTTTTGTAGTTGGGTATGATGTAACACCCGAGCCCAATAACACTATTTATATTACAAGTTGAGGGTTATATTTTTGCTCATTCCAATTTTCCTGATTTTCTGGTGTTTATTGCTAAATTTTACCCGGTTAAGTCATTTTGGCACATAACAAATTTTAACTCCGAAAATGAAATTTAAGATGTCCATGTTGGCCTACTCGTCGCCACTAGTCGCGTGGTAGCGTCCGCGTGTCGAGATTCCGTTCCGTTTGGCTAAACAGGCAAGTTTGGACGACTACGCGCGCGTACAAGTGTCCGACTTGGGGGCATGCATTTTAATCATTAAACACCTCTTTTCAAAATTTGGAACCTGCCTAAAATCATATAATTTGAATTTGGAACCTTTGGGCGCAACCCGGGCGCGATTTGGAAATGTTTCATTTTGCGCCAAAATGGCCCATTTAAATTTAATATCGAATATATATTTATTTACATTCTAATCTTCCTAACAGAAAATCTATGCAAATTTCTTCCTCAAATCATTCTCAAATATTTCTCCCTACCTCCTGCAGCCAATCGCGTGGCTCCATTTGCTCGTGGGCCCCCTCCTTTCCATCTCTTTCTCTATCTCTCTCTTTCCCTCAATCTCTCTCAATCTCTCTCTCTCTCTCCTCTATATTATTAATCCCATCACGCAGCCGCCTCCCATCACGAGAAACCTCCACGCAAACCCTAACCCTAGCTCACGCAGATCTCACCGCCAGCCTCCTCGCGACCTCGCCGTCGCCGCCCTCACCATCACGACCTCCACCGCACCCACCTACCCTCTTCCTCCCGTTCGCCCGCTCCTTCCCGCGCCTGCAACCCATCTCCCCGACGCCTCCATCCCCTCGCGACCTCGCCGTCGACGTCGCCTCCGACCGTCGACGCCTCCCACGACTCCCTCTCACACCCCTCGTCGAGACCTCGTCGTCGTTCCCTCCTCCCTTCGCCGGAACAGTGAACCCTAGCCTTCATCCTTCGCCTACCCCCGCTGTTCGCCGGAGAAGCCCCGGTCGACCTCGTCGACGCCACCTCCGACCACCTCTCTCTCTCCCACGACCACCAGAGCCGACCACACTCTTCCCCACTCGCCGCAGCACCCTTTCCAGCAACCCCGAGCTTTTCAGCCGTTCCAGCACCCTCGCCGCACCTCCTGTTCACCGCCGGTGGGTCCATCGCCGTCGGGCCCGTCATAGCTACCCCCGTTTCTCCTCTGTAAGCACCACTTTACTTTCTTTGGTGCAAAATTCCGTTGATCTTGTATATTTATCTTATTACTAACTTGTTGCCGATAACTTTTGCCGGATCCGACCATGCCGTCTTGGCGAACCCGACGCTCCAGCGAAGTCCCCTGGTCCGTGTGATCCCGTTGACCTCTGTTGGGACTCGATCCGTGGCCCGTGCTTCCGTATCGTGGTTTATACCGACGTCGCATCCGTGTTTCGGTTTGCGGAACCGCCGAGGCAAGTATCCGAATACTTGCTTTAACATGCTACAAACTTAATGATCATGTTATCTGTATAATCACACGACTTGGTGACAATTACAATCATCCGAAATGTTAAACCATTGTAGTAGTTACTTGTAGTTAATCGGTATGCTATTAATCCACACTTTAACTAATTAACCAATGTGGCACATCATTGCCTAAATTGCTAGATCATCCTTGTAACTATTATTATGCTTAGTTTAAATTCATGCAACTCCATTACGTATGTTATCGATATCGCTTCACCTTGTGGCTTTTGCACCCCAAAGGTGCGTGAACCGATTAATATGAAAATACAAACATCACTGTGTTCACATAGAATAATATTGTCAGTTATTGTTCCTGTTGTTGTTCATTATTCGTTACTATACCTGTTATCATCATATACCTGATTGCATTACTTATTGACCGATCTTGATACACCTGACACATGTACTGACACACCGGACACAACACCCTGTACATATCGACTCTATCTGTGGAAAGTAACCTGACCTGTTACCTGATCTCATGCCTAATGCCGACAAACCTGACCATTCCTGCTGTCTATCCAGACAGACCTACTTTTACCGGATTTTGTGTTGGCATTAGTCCTTGACTACTGAATACCTGACCTGACATACATAGCTTGGGGGTATGGGGAAATCAAAGGTGAAACCGACTTGTAACTCAACAGTTCGATACTTGTTCTGATCAGTCTTACGGGCTCGGCCAGTCCGGGAGTGATGATGCTGACATCACTCATCCATCCTACTACCTTTTACTGCTTAGCGGCAGGTCTCGGATTCAGCCCCGAGGACTTTGACCGTGGTCCCGGGCACGCACGGGATACTATTGAGTTACATCGACGATTCATCAATTGGTTTCAAAGACTATAGAGTAGAAAACCTGATAGGACAGTTAGTCACCTTTGCACACTACCCTGCTTGTCATTTCTTATTAATGCTTATTTCATGCTCATCCCTGCATTGCTTATTACCATGTTCATATTATATTATTGGTTGACATGACGCGCTGATGTCTGGGTTTTGCATGGCCCAGATTCCGTACCTTTGTCGTCGACCGAGCAGGAGTACTTCAGCCAGCAGGCTGAACTGTGAGTTCTTTAGAGTTTAGTTTATTTATGTCATTTCATTTCCAGATGTGAGCCCGCATTATGGGACGTACTGTTTATTCTTGTATTGGATCATTAGCTTCCGCACTTATTGTTTATTGATTCTTGTTATTTTGGATTTGGACATGTATTAGTTTAGTTTATTTTACTGTTCTTGATATCTATACAACCGTAATGTGACTATGGACGGATGCGTCCCACCCACAGGTAGCATGGTTGGCTATGTCACGTGCCCAAATCTTGCGTACTCTAGGAAGCGGGGCGTGACACCTAAGGAGAAAATACACCTACGAGATTCTCTCGATCCGTAGGGAGAAAAGTCTCTATGAGACCCTCACGGCTCATAGAGTTGAAAAGTTTTAGGCAACAAATCTGAACCTGCGGCCTAAGCCATCGCTATCTCTTGGAGAAATCTAGATGCTTACTCTATTATCGGTCAAATGTGTTTATCAAGACAGCATGCTGAGAATAAAAGAAAGAATAAAGCGACAAAAGAGACATCCGACGTACATTTGATCAAACATTTGAGACACATCCATTCATGCGTGTGCGAAAGACTCAGAACGAGAAATAAAACAAGCTGAAATAGAAAATTCCCAGTCATATTGCAAAGGGTTCTTACAATCATAAAGAACTAAGCAAAGACATTGTCCAAAAGATTACAATGGCAAGACCTCAAATCCTGTACAGGGATTGAGGAACTCAAAAGTAACCTTGTCCAAAACTTTCCAAGCCTGGCGAACCATCCTAGTATGCTTCCTTTCGCGAGCACGAGCGTCGGGATCCCCACTGATGTCCTCCTCCCTCCGATAAGCAGCAAGTATTGCAGATTGTTGAAAAGCTTGGTGCAGAAGATCGATAAGATTATCTCGCCTCCTCTTTGAGATTAGGCTCATCAGATACACCGAGTGCACCTTATCCTCGGCGGCATCCAATGCCCCAAGTGGCACACCAGCGCAGAGTAGAGGAAGCGCTTCTCAAATTGCTCCCACAATAAGCTTCAGGAGAGGGGAGCGCCGATGAAGCACCTGGCCGTTGTATGCATCGAAGCGGTTCATGATTTCGGCACACTCGGCGTTGGTAAATTCTCGATTCTGAGAATGGCCGAGTCGACGGATGTCCCCATAAGAAATGATCTCATTAAGGTCATACATGTGTGCGTCCATCACTCCTATAAAAGAAGATTGACAAAAATCAGCAACTCTTAAAAGTTCTGCTATATAATTTAAAAGAAGCATAGCTCCATTAATGAATCAAGAAATTATAAATGAAATCTTTCAGAGAGCAAAACTCTATTGATGGAATCCTAACAGGGTTCTCTTTAGTTCCCTTTAGATCCTTTTAGAGCAAAGCTCTGCTAAGTGAAACCTTAAATGGGTTTTCTTTAGATCAGGGATCTATTGAGAGCAAGGCTCTGTCAATGAAAATTGATCTAATTTAATTAAAATTTTTACCAAAAAGGTGCTTTCTAAAGAAATTCTAACTCTTGGAGTTCTTGAAGGCAAGAGCAAGGCTCTGAAGTTTTGAAAGTAAAGACCTTAAAAGATGATAATCATCTGTGAAGGACCAAAGGTCCTATTTATAGGCATCAAGTGCCCTTTCAACTTCCAAAGGTTGCCACAACGGTTGGAATTCTGCCATCGTTGCGCTCGCGTTTGAAACCACACAAGTGCAACGGTGGGGGGCATTTGTTCTCCCAATCAGAGCAAAACTCTACTTTGAAAACTTAAATTTTTAATAAATGAAGCAACGCTTCAGATCTTCTGCGCTGTGCACAGGATGCCACGCGTCAAAATCTGGCATGCCAGCACGGAGAGCGCAGCGCCCAAGGCAGCGTGCCCAATCAGAGCAAAGCTCTATTTAAAACAAAATTAAAGGAAGCAACGCTTCAGTTGCGCAAGCGCTGTGCTGCGCGACACGTGTCAGCGCAGATGCGCAAGCGCAGTTGCGCTGCGCGACACGTGTCAGCGCAGTGGCGCAAGCGCAGTTGCGCTGCGCCGTGTGCTGCGCGACACGTGTCACGCGCTGGAGCATTTGCGCCAAACAGAATTAAAATTTTAAAGAAATCTTTCTGTTCTTGTTAAAACAAGAAAATTTTCTTCTGTAAGACAGGAGCCCTTGGATTAAAGATCCAACGGTGGGGAAAATTCCCCAAATCATTCAGAGAAAAATCTCTTTAACAAATTTAAAAAATTTATGGGCACTATATAAAGGCCCCTAGACCCCAAATCAAAGGCATCAACATTGTGAGAAATCAAGAGTTTCAAACAGAGAGAATTCTGAAGAAATTTCAGGAACAAAAAAGGTAAAAAAAGCCTTTAAGATAGAAGAATTTCTTCTAATACATCATTGATCTAAGAACAAGATCAATGATCTTCAATAAAAAACAAAAAAAAATAATAGTGCTTTGCACTTATGAACCATTGGTTCTCTGAGATCAAGAAAAAAACAAGAAACACTTGTTTTCTTTGATCTAAATTGGATCAAGAAATCAAACAGTGCTTTGCACTTCTTTTATAAACCATTGGTTCTGGAATCTAGAAGATTCTCAAGTTAATAGTGCCTTGCACTTGCAAAACTGCACTGTTGCGCTCTTGGGTGGGTGCAAACCACCAGAGAGCGCCACGTGTCAGCTCCAGAACAACTTGCGCTATGCGTTTTTGAAATAGAGCCTTGCTCTCTGAAATTGGCGCAACTCACCAGAGTGCGCCACGTGTCAGCAGCGCAAGCTGAGCGCACTGGTGCAGCGCACCGCGCTTGCGTGACACGTGTCGTCACCACAAGCACTTGCGCTCAGTGATTGGCGCAAAGCGCCTGACAAATGCAGTGCATTTCTGTTACTAAAGGGCCAGGCCCAATCAGAAAGGCCTAGTAGGCCAAATTAAATTGCAATGCAATAAAAAGGGCAGAGCCCAAACAAAATTGATGCTCTGCATCATTTATAAATGGGCAGAGCCCAAACAAAATAATAAATAATGCAATGCATTATTTTAAAAGGGGCAGAGCCCAAATAAAGGCCCAACAGAGACCAAGATTAATGCAGTGCATTATTTTAAAAGGGGCCAAGCCCTAGCACATGCCTAATAGGTCAAAAACAAATAAAAAATGTTGAACATTCTTCAACTGGACTTAGCCCAATCATAGCCGTAAGTCCTCAAATTAAATTGACTGAGCACAACTGCTCTCTTAAATCAATTTACAACCGGTTCGAGGGTACATCTCCGAACTCCTCTGACACCAATCGTTGTAATCCTTCAACGACGTCAGAGAGGTGACGGGTCCCGACAACCACACATCAATACGGACTGCGGGGTCCTTAAACCCACGGACTTAAGCGTCCTTAAACTACAATACGGACTGTGGGGTCCTTAAACCCATGGACTTAAGCGTCCTTAAACTAAAATACAGACTGTGGGGTCCTTAAACCCACGGACTTAAGCGTCCTTAAACTAAAATACGGACTGTGGGGTCCTTAAACCCACGGACTTAAGCGTCCTTAAACTAAAATACAGATTGTGGGGTCCTTAAACCTATAGACTTAAGAGTCCTTAAACTACCTATGGACCACCATGTCCCTAAACTGGAATACGGACCGAAACGTCCTTAAACTACCTATGGACCACCATGTCTCTAAACTGGCAATGGACCGCAATGTCCTTAGACTACCTATGGACCTCTATGTCCCTAAACTGGAATATGGACCACCATGTCCCTAAACTGGAGTATGGACCGTAACGTCTTTAAACTACTTATTGACCACAACGTTATTAAACTAAACAATAGAGCTTCCAAATGCTCTTTTAGGCGGATCCAAACGATCCCGTTAAGTCGATTTTAGTCTCAAATCAGACTAACGCATCCTTAACGAACGTTTAAGTCGATCTTAGCCTCAATATGGCTAACGTATCCTTAAACTAAAACACCAAACCCAAATCTAAGTAAATACGGATTTGGACTAATCCACGTCCTTCGGGCGACGGCATAACTTAGTCTCCGTATACAATCCACGGGCATCCATAAACAAAACAAACACACACGACACGAAGTGAAATTCTGGAGAAGGAGAAAGTGGCTACCGCGATGCGGTAGCGTAATTAACTGCAGGGGCTTGCGCCTGCAGGGAAGAGCGCCCCCACAATCAAAACCCCCTCAAACGAGGGGGAATCTGATGAAGTCTGCTACATCGGCCGCATCCGTCTAAACCTCCGATACATGGTGCCATAAATCAACTTGGCATCTTCGGAGAGGTGGACGGATAAAACCATATAGCATCTGCCCCGAATCTCAGGCCAGGCGTCCTAACGTCGTGGCCGCCGTTCGGAGGGGAATATGGGTATTTTTGCCTGAGCACAAGATATAAGTTTGTTTTGCTTTTTAATAGCAAGAAAGAGCTTGTAGCTCATTGGTAATACCTTGCACTGTTGAACCAAAGCACCAGAGTTCAAATCCCATCCCCCACATTATTTTTTAATATTATTTTGTTTTAAATTTTTCGAAGTCCAAGAGCCTATACGTGCATAACTCGTAAAACCCCCACTACACATATAAAACAAACTGACCCAGAGGTTACACCAAGCGATGAGGAACACGTGGCAGCGAGCCCCGGCCCGACTCGGGCCGGCGACTCGGCCGACTCGGCCCGCCGCCGCCGGCCGAATTCGGTCGGATCGCCGAGTTGCCTTCATGAAAGTTCTGCCTTTTTGTATTCTAATAACTCCTGTATACTTTAATTTCTCTGCACAGTAACATAGACAATAAACCCCCCATTAACCTATTTTTTAATACAATTTTCATACAAGCTTTCACCTACCCTAACCCTAGCATTACCCTATAAATACCACTCCTAAACACCCCTCCTCACACACAATTCTGTCCAAACTCTCAAGAAAACTCTCTAGAATTTTGTGTACAAATGGAGTTAGCAAAGGGCGAAACTTCGGCGATCTTCCAACGACGACCCTAGGAGCTTCCGGAGACGAAACGACGCACCGACACCTCCTACCGATTTCTCTCCCTCTTCTCTTGAATCTAAACCCATAAGTCCCTCCTCCCTTTTCTGTTCTCTATTCTTAAAACTTCTTTTACTAAAACCCGACGGAAGCGGAGTTAAATCCGACTTCCGGTTCGGTTTTCTTTATAAAGTTCAACTTTCCTTAACACAATCATATTAAACTCTTACATCTTGACTATTAATCATTAACAAAACATGTTGAACAAGTTTCATAGCAAAACATTTCATCTTGTAACTTTTATCGCTCTTTTTCACTAAAATACCATGTAGTTTACTTTCTACTTTAAAACATCATTAATTTTGCTATACCTTTAATTAGATCACGAGATAATGACCAACCTCCTTACAACACTCATATGCAACATAGCACAATACCTTTCGGGAACATAGAATACGGGAAAATAAAACTTTACATATAAATACCACTAGCTATTAAAACCGTTTTCTACAAGATTACGTATTTTTATAAATTTTTGCAAAGCACCGCTACAACCCATTCTGGGAAACCCGACTGGGATGGTGCGGATTATTGAACATCCCTGGGCTTAATAGTGTGAGATGCAGACCTCCGCAAGGAGCATTCGGTCTCGAAAGATTTAAAATACGAATATCTTAAGAAAATGAGATTTCTAGAAATATAATATATATATTAAAATTATTTTGTATAAATATATATATGTATTATCAAAATACCTATTTTTTATATGATATAAATATTTCAACTTTTTTCTAAATCAAAAGAATCACTTTACATTAAAATACCATGAATTCCATACAAGTTCAATACTTACAATTAAATACATTATATTATGAAATTAGCTTGTTTTCACTAGAAATATCACAAATATAAAATCTACATCTATGACAACTCTAAAGACGATAATTAAATATTTGGGGTGTATTTTGAAAATTATACAAAAGTATTTTTACATAAAACCCTATCAAGTTCTATAAATTACCCTAAGGACCCTAGTAAATATAGGTTTAAGCGGGACCAATCTCTTGAGCCTCAGGGAGCCGGAGAAGTGGGTGCTTGCCTATTTAAGGTAGATAACTTAAAAACGGTGTTATCAACACGGTAATCGTCTTTGAAAAAGACACAAATCCTGCCGCCCATGTGCAGCGGTTACCAATAACATCAAAACCTAATTCAGGACTTTAATTTCACTTTTTAAATGTTCGGACTCAGACTGTGTCTCATTATAAATAATCTGACTTGAATATGATTCAAGTACAACTTACAATCTACAATCCAATATGAATCCATGAATCCATATATTCAATCTATTCAATCTGTATTGACCAAACCGAACCATGGATATACTTCCATTTACCTGATTCTCCAGTTACATCCATTTACTGATATCATAGTTTTGGCAAGTCATCTGATTATACAATCTATATTACAAGACAATCCACGTTGCAATACAATACAAACAATACAATCAAGACATCGCGGGGTTTAAGGGGTAAATTGGTACGGAAGGTGTTAGAAGTGGCACGAGAATGCAAGATTTAAGACACCTAACTTGAATACCACGTCGTTGTTCCGGGCTTTCTAACGGAGCCTTGTACTTCCATTTGCCTCTAGTCTCTAGCATATAGAGACTCCTCTCGTATACACTGGCATTCTTCTGTACTAAGCTACAAATAACAGTGTTAATACTAAATACAACATTATTACAATATAATACAACTTTAAAAACTACACGCTCTCTCTTACTCTCTGTCTATTCTACTTCTCCCTTATCTTTGGGACTTACCGAGCGATTTGTTCGCTGACGACATTCTCTTTCTTTCTTTGAATGTCGTCAGGTGTTTCGGACCTTCCAGACATCGAGCCCAGCACTGAAGACTTGGACCAGTTTACTGAAGATCCCGAGCTGTAGTTTCATTATACACATTTCATTTCAGTACTTTTCATTTCTGTTATGCCACTGTTTAGGCATCGCTTTATCCCATGTATTTACTTTTCCATGTATTGTAAAAAGAATATTAATAAATAAAGTTGCTATTTCATTACATTTGTCTCTTGTGTACATTTCTTTTATATTGCTTAGTTACGCTTAACGTATTTACTTCAGAGTAAATACGTAGCGGTCTCGTCGCGTTCTATGCCCGTATACTGGGAAGCGGGACGCGACAAAATAACCCTCGTCCGTTGATGTACAAACGTTCAATGACGGAATCCAAACTCAAATATAAAAACCAAGTTTCAAAAATCGCAAAACGAAATTCAGCAACATGAGAATTCACTCCCAAATTCTACCCTAGGCCAAACTAGGGAATTTTGCATATGAGGTTGATCTAGATATCAGATAAGGGAGCCACATACCAAAAATCAACACGAGACACCAAAATATGGCCGCAATTTGCGGTCACCATGATTAAATCTGCGGCCATGTTTAGGGAATATGGGCTCGGGTTTCAAGGGGTGTTTTTAGGTTGCCTGCTCATCTCTCTATGTTCGCTAAATAATTTTTAGGGTCCCCGGGTTATAGCAGATCCTATAGAGAAGTCATAATTCACCAAAAACCGATATCAGGGAAATTCTAAGTTCGTATTTTGGTTTCTAGTATCTGACCTTGGCCAGTAAAAACAATCTCTAAGGTCTTGCAAACACTCACTACATCTCAATTTACCACTTAACATCAACTTGTAAATTTCCAAGATCACATAACCTAACTAATACGAAATCTAAACTAACTAGGATATACTAAACATAAATACTGAACTAAAAGTGTAGGGATTATCTCATTTGGCAACTTAGGAAAATTCTTGAGTTGCCCAAAGTCTTCAAAATCCAAACTTGAATGGTCCATAGGGTTTAGGATGAGGGTGTGCATCTTTTTAATGAAGGTGGTATGGGGTTTTGGTGATTAATTAGAGACGATACATGGAGGTAGAGAAGGATGAAGGAGATGAAGGAAATGGGTGAAGAAATGAATAAGGAAGAAGAATGGAATGAAGGAGAAGATTAAAGAAGAAGTCAAAAGTCTCTCTTTCTTAAGCTCACTCTCTCACAAATATCTATTTTGTTTTTCTCACAAATATCTCATGGCACCTCTTTCTTTTCTTTTCACAAAAAAGAAAAATAAAACCAAAGGAAATGAACAAATATGTAACCAAATGAAATATGACATAGTGCACTAACCATGAAAAAATGTTTAAAATACGGATTTGGTTTAATCATGATTAGTAGTGCACTAATCAATTTAATTTAAACTTACATATATTTAATTATAAAAATGCCAAAATCTGATAAATATCTTTCTAATGAATAAATCATTTTAATCTCCACTTATATTTCAAATATTGGTATATACTTATACCATTTTATGAAAAACCCCTATTCGCAAATCGAATAGTTTTCGCGAAATATATTATTTTAATATTAAATTTACAAAAATAATATTTTATACTTCTGAAATATTACAATAGAATATGTTAAAGGTGGCACGAGGTGGTCACTTAAGATGTAATTACATCCATACCGTTGTTCCATGGTATTTTCGACGGGACCTTGTACTACGGGTTACCAAAGTCCACGGTGTAAGTTGGACTCCTCTTGTATACACTAGCATATTCTGTACTAAGCTACAAATAACTGCGTTAACATTATAATAAAATATTACTAGTCTTATTCTCTTCTGTCTATTCTATCTCTACTCATCTTTGGGACTTACCGAGTGATTGTTCGCTGACGACATTCCTTTCTTCTTTCTTTGGAATGTTGTCAGATGATTCGGACGTATTAGAGACCGAGTCCTGTGCCGAGGATTTGGAGCAGTTTACCTTTAACTCGGAGCTTTAGACACTTGTACATATTTATTTCATTTCAGTTATGCCATTGTTTAGGCATCGCTTTCTATTCATGTATTTACATTTCAGTTGTACATGTAAAAGAATATTTAATAAATAAAATTGATGTTCATTATATTCATGTCTCTTGTGTACATTATACTTTATATTGCTTAGATACGCTTAGCGTGTTTACTTCTGAGTAAATACGTAGCGGGCCTCGCTGCGTCCCCTTGCCGTACACCGGAGAGCGGGGCATGACCATGCACCAGATCACGACCAGACCATGAACCAGACCACCACCAGATCATGCACCAGATAGCGACCAGACCGCCACCGGACCATACACCAGACCGCGACCAGACCACGACCAGACCATGCACCAGATCGCGACCGTACCATGCACCAGATCCAGACCATGCCATGACCGTGTCATCACTGTACTCAGACCGTGTCACGCCATGCGCCATGCTCCTATGCCACGCCATGCCCGCTTCGTGCTCAGCTCATGCCATTTGTGTGCCACCATCGCATCAGTCCTATTTCACCGTAAGGCCCACGCACCGTGTCGTGTCGTGTCGCACCAAGCCGTCTACACATCGACCGTTGTTTCCGAGAAAAGTTTATCTTGCTACATGCTATGTCAATATATTTATATCCATATGAATAAAAATAATACATGTATTTTAATTATGTCCAATGGTATAGTTTTACCGTTTTTCGATATCTGTCGTATCCGTAATGTCAATTGCATATCTAGTTGCATGCCGGAATCTCATTATATCATATTACTGTTATATTAGTACAACGTGCTTTCTAATGTGCATCATACATAGTCATGGATATATATAGGTTATTATAGATAGACACATATGCATCCTGACATCAACACTGTTTACTGTGATCCCGATATCGTTTACAATTTCACATATGGTGTCCATTTGATACATATGCACCACATGACATGTCCTGACACACTACTTGACTTGTTACCTGATTTTGTTACTAATGCCAACAATCCTGACTTGTTGTTCTGACAGACGTAACCTGTTGTCTACATAGACAAAACATGTACCTGCTTGATCCTGTGTTGGCATTAGACTTACATTATCAATACCTGACTTGAACACATAACCTTGTGGGTAAGGGGAAATCAATGATGAAACCTGACTTGTAACATAACAGTTTAATACTTATACCGATCAGTCTTTACGGGTTAGGACAGCCCCAGAATGATGCTGCTGACATCATTCATCTATACATGTTACCTGTTTACTGCCTAGCGGCACGTCTCGGATTCCGCCCGAGAATCTTGACCGTGGTCCCAGGCACGCACAAGATACTATTGAGTTATATCGACGATTCCATTAAATTGATTTCAAAGACTTTTAGAATAGATAACTTAGAAGTACAGACCTAAGGTTACACGTCACATACATACACCTCACTGTTTCATACGTGTGTTCTCTTTTATATTCATGCTTTACCTATATCGTTACATCCTGGTTATTAACGCATTGACGTCTGTGTTTTGCATGGCCCAGTTCCTCTATCTCTATCGCAGGAAGAACATGAGTACTTTCGCCATCAAGCCGAGCAGTGAGGAATTGATTATGTGTGGTTTAGAGATGTTTAGCTCTTACGCACTTTTATTTCTTGATGTAAGCTCATATTGGGACATATTTCCAGATGTTGTTTATTTAATTTCTTATCGTTTCCGCTTATACATTTTCTTGACTCTTTTATTATAGCAAATGGACATGTACTAGATAGCTTTTATATTTTACTGTTCTTAATATCCTATAGACAGCCGTAATGTGACTGTAGAGGAATGATTCCTATCCACAGGTAGCATGGATGGCTCTGTCACGTGCAGTAGTTCGTGCACTCTGGGAAGCAGAGCGTGATAGGGTTTGTTTGGTATCAAAGACATAGGATTTAGGATTAGTGGGGTTTGGTCCTTTTATAGTTGGGTATTGAACCCAATACACCAACCAGAAAACCCGTAATTAGGAACATGTCCTACCACATTATTGTCGTGGTTCTTGAATTTTATCTTTATCTTGACCTTTTATCTTGACGATATGGAAATGACTTTGCATCTCCGCTTAGGAATTCTCCTGATTCCTTATTGGTTGTCCCCTCCTATTCATTCGATTCTGATTCTAGGATTTGGGCGACTTGAATGGAGTTATGTGATTGTAACTATGAACCGTGGCATGGTTACAACGCGGTACTCTATTTAAGTAACTTGAAGTCCTATTTTAATTCCTTTTATTGATTTATGGTCGTTATATTACCTTGTTTCTCTCGTTTGCATTGTTTACCAGTTTATGATTTATCGCAAGCTTGAATCCAACAACCGCGTTGTATCTTTCCCCTTATCCCATAGTGACCAATTCGTTTGTGTTTCGAAGAACAAGGAGAAGCGCATGAGAAGCTTTTGATTGCAGTAGTACCGACTGCTTCAAGACCGTTCAGATGCAGGATATTTCGAGGAGTTCCGATGAACCCGCCGCAGATTATCAGAGTAGCGCAGTAGAAGAGTGATGGGCTAATAACCCACAAGTCTTAGAACAAACTTGTAAATTCATAATGAAGGTAACCGTTTACTAAAAGGTGAAGTTCGTAAACAAGTTGCAGATAAAGCACTGATAGTTGTTTAGAATTCATGGAAGTATTCAAGGACATCTCGGGTTTACCGCCAGAACGAGATGTGGAGTTCGCGATTGATCTTATTCCTGGAGCAGCGCCAATTTCAAAGGCGTATTATCCGATGGCACCCGTGGAACTAGAAGAGGTAAAAAAACAAGTTACCGAATTACTAGAGAAGGGTTAGATTCGTAGCAGCAATTCACCCTGGGGAGCTCCAGTTCTTCTAGTTAAGAAGAAAGATGGCACGTGGAGGATGTGCATCGACTATCGAGAATTAAATCGGGTGACTATTAAGAACAAGTACCCGATCCCTCGCATCGGTGAATTATTCGATCAACTCAGTGGTGCGAGGGTATTCTCAAAGCTGGATTTGCGATCCGGATATCATCAAGTTCGAATAAAATCAGAAGATATTTGCAAGACAACGTTCCGAACTCGATATGGGCATTACGGGTACTTAGTGATGCCATTCGGAGTCATGAACGCACCAGCGATATTTATGTACTTGATGAACCTTTTCACCGTATTTAGACCAGTTCGTAGTGGTGTTTATTGACGATATTCTGGTCTATTCGAGGAGCAAAGGAGAGCATGCAGAACACTTGAAGATCGCACTGCAAACGTTGAGGCAAGAAAGATTACATGCGAAGAAGAGCAATTGTGAGTTTTGGCTCGAAGAAGTGAAGTTTTTGGGTCATATCGTATCCGGAGATGGAATTGCCGTTGACCCTGAAAAGATTGCAGCAGTTCATGATTGGCCGATTCCAAAGAACGTAGAGGAGATCAGAAGTTTTCTTGGGATTGCCGGATATTATAGAAGGTTCGTGGAGCATTTCGCTCGAATAGCTGAACCATTGACCAAGCTAATACGAAAGGAGGTACCATTCGTATGGACGGAGAAATGTGCGTCAGCCTTTGAAGCGCTAAAGCAAAGATTGGCTCTTGATAGTGCCAGACAATTCCGAAGGGTTGGTTATTCATAGCGGCACATCTGGGAAATACTTGGGATGTGTTCTAATGCAGAATGGGAAGGCTATAGCCTACGCATTGAGACAATTGAAGATTCATGAGAAGAACTACCGAACTCATGATTTGGAGCTAGCAGTAGTGATTTTCGCTTTGAAGATTTGGAGACACTACTTATTGGGCGAAAGGGTAGAAGTATTTACTGATCACAAGAGCCTAAAGTATGTGTTCACGCAGAAATAGCTCAACATGAGGCTGCGTAGATTGTTGGAGCTGATGACTGACAATGATCTTGATCTAAAATACCATCCGGGAAAAGTTAATGTAGTGCCGAATGCTCTAAGTCGGTTACCAGCAATACGGATGTTGACTGCACAGAACGAGATTATAGAGGATTTTCAGAGATTCGAGTTGGAAATCGTATTACCGCATTTTTTGGGACAGTTGATGCAATTTCAAGTACAGTCGTTCTTGATTGATAATATTTAAGCAGCGCAGTCGCACGATCCAAGATTACAGAAGTTTCAAGAACAGGTAGAATCGGGACTTTGAACGGACTTGTTAATTTATGAAGATGGTTCGTTACGATATGAGAGACGTTTATGTGTGCCGAAAGGAGATATTCGTGAAGAAGTTATGAAGAAGGCTCATAGTTCTGCGTATTCCGTACATCCGGGAGGCACAAAGATGTACCAAGATCTACGACAGCATTTCTGGCAGGAAGGCATGAAAAGAGAGATTGCTCGCTATGTATCGAAGTGCTTGGTGTGTCAACAAGTCAAGGCTGAACATCAAAGGGTAGCTGGTTTATTGCAACCACTTCCGATTCCTCAGTGGAAGTGGGAACATATAATCATGGATTTCGTGGCAGCTTTACCGTGGAGTCCAAGGGGCAATAATGCAGTTTGGGTTATTGTTGATCGATTGACCAAGGCAGCTCATTTTATACTGTTTCGAGTTGGCCAGTCGACGGAAGCGTTAGCGGAGAGGTACATGCAAGAGATTGTGAGATTGCATGGAGTACCCTGAGCATCGTTTCCGATCGTAATACCTGATTCTTATCGCACTTTTGGAGGAGTCTACAAGAAACTTTGGGGACTAGATTGAAGTTTAGCACCGCCTATCATCCTCAGACAGATGGCCAGTCAGAAAGAACGATCCAAACTCTTGAAGATATATTGAGAGCATGCATGTTAGACTTCAAGGGTTCATGGGAGGATTATTTGCACTTGGTGGAGTTTTCGTATAATAATAACTTTCAGGCGACTATTCAGATGGCTCCATTCGAAGCATTATATGGTCGCAAGTGTTGCTCGCCCGTCTGTTGGGACGATATTGGAGAAAGAAGATTATTGGGACCGGATCTTATCGTACAAACCGTGAAGAAAGTTAATGTGATCCGAAACCATATAAAGGCGGCGCAAGATCGACAGAAAAGTTGGGCCGATACAGGAAGAAAACATCTGGAGTTCGTAGTTGGTGATCTTGTATTCCTGAAGATATCATCGACTGTAACGACTCTAAATTTACTGTACAAAATTTTTCAGTTTAAAGTACAGAAAGGAGTTTACAAGTCTGAGTATAAGTTATAAGTATATTTTGTTTAAGAACAGAAGAAACAACTGTGTTCGAATCCCATCAGACACATTTATTTTTCTGATTTTATTTTTAAACTTTTTGGAAGCCCAAAAATTTACACGTGCAATGCACACAAAAATGAAAAGTCAGAAAAATCAAACATGTGCACAATGATTTAAATACTGAGAAGAACACGTGGCTCCAATCCACCGGCCCCCTTCCCCAAATTGACCGGTAGAAAGCGCATTAGGGCGGGCACTGACGGTCCCCCTGAGCTTAATGAGGCCCGGGCTTTGCACACACGACCCTTCCCCTACCCGTAACTCCCCTGCACTGTTTGATTGCTCTGCAATCAAATAGAGACCTTTTAATTCCCCATCTATCATCATTTTAATTTATCATTTTAATTCCAAAACCCTAATTCCACCCTATAAATACTACCCCATGCCCAAGCCCTTCATCATTCTGAAAATTATAGCCAAAATTCTCAAAATTTTCTAAGTACAAGAGGAGTAAAAGTGGAGTTAGCAAGAGAACAACTTCGGCCGAGGATCGAAGCAAGTTCCGGCGACCCCGCGACGCCACGACGACAACCCTCCCTTCCTACACTTTTCTTTAAGCCTCCTATAGGGTAAGTCCCTCCCAATCCATCTTATTCTTCTTTGAAAATTTCTTTTCAAAACATATGTCGGAAGTAGAGTTAATACCGTCATCTTCTTCTAAAACTCTATAATTCCACTTTTTCTTACATATTCTTCATTCATATTCCTACTGTTTCCTGATTTAAAATCAGGAAAGCCCACGGAAGAGGCTTAAGAAAAGGGTCACCTGCTCACACGTGACCAGCAGTCACGTGTTGGCACGTGACATCTAAATGCCATCGGCAAGGCAAATTCAGTTTCCCAACTATATCGAAGAAAAAGGCTTCAGAAAGGGTCACGTGCTCCCACGTGACCAGGGTCACGTGACACTCAAAAGCGGCAGACTCAATTCCCTGATTTAATCAAGAAAAAGGCTCCAGACGAGGGTCACGTGCTCACACGTGACCAGGGGTCACGTGATGGCACGTGACAGCTAAGCAGCGACCAGAAAGCAGAGCGCAGAAAGAAAGAAGATGGCTCGTTCCAAGGAGGTCACGTGCCCACACGTGACCAAGGGTCACGTGGCCACACGTGACCAGCTTTCAAAGCCTATCTGTTAACAGAATTAAATTCTGAGAAAAGACCTCTTAAATCTTTCCAAAGCAACCGATTGAATTAAAAATTTAAAGGTGATTAAATATCATCTATCTATGGGAAAATCTCGAATTTAGAAAGATTTCCCCGTAAAATCTAACCGAAATAACAAAGGAGAATCTCTGGATTTAAAATCCAATGGTGAATAAAATTCACCTAATAATCCAAAGGTCCAAAACGAATGATGGATACAAATCAAATCTCTCAATGAAAGATTCATCAAAAACTAATTGACTCGGCTGCTTCTCCTATAAATAGGAGCCAAGAGACACACAAATAGGATATATATGCAGAGGGAAGAAAAGAGAGAGAGCCTTGATACTTTGGAGGAATTTGAAAATTCTGCAAAAGAAAACCCTAAGTAAGAAAGGGAAGGTTTTTTTGAAAGAAAAGAGAATTTAATTCTCAACAGAGTTTAACTCTGATATAAAAACAGAAGAACATAGTTCTCTCTTTGGTGGAGGATCTGTAAAGTGCACATCTCCCCTTGAGTTGAGAATTTAATTCTCAATGGGTTGAGATCCTTCCATGCAGATCCAAAGCATAGAGAGAGAATGGAAGCACGAGAACTTAATTCTCACAGAACTATATGAATTTAATTCCTTTAAAATAAAATTAGGGTTGACCCTGTGTTATGGAAATTTAATTCCTTCAGAATGAAAAGAATCAGGGTTTAACCCTGGTTAAGAACTTAGTTCTGTTAAAACAACAGGAATTTAATTCCCTTAATCTCATTCCCCAGAATAATTCTTTAACAGAGAGTGGGAGTTTAACTCCTTAAAGCTTTTATTAGGGTTTAACCCTATTCAGTTCTTCACATATATGAGGAATTTAATTCCTACAGAAAATTCAGAGTTCAACTCTATTCCAGAATATGAACCTTCAAAGGAAGTAGGAATTTAATTCCTCTGAAATTATTGCCAGGGTTCAACCCTACGAGGAATTTAATTCCTGAAAGGGATTAACAGATCTTCTAAAAAAAACATACATAGAGGCAGGGTCACGTGTCACCACGTGACCCCCAAAAAGATCTACAGAAAAGCCCCTTTGAGGCAGTGCCTCACGTGACCCACGTGACCCTTGGCAGAGGCTTTAACATACTCCATTTAAACACCCGTCACGTGATGGCACGTGATGCTCCAAAAGATACGATATTCTCAGCAGAACAAATGAAGGGAGCGCGCCCTCACGTGCTACCACGTGACCCCTCTTGCCTTAGCGTCTAACGCTAAATTGTAACCCCTGAATCCAGTGTTAAAACAATGTTTGGCCTTAGTGTTCAACACTAATCAAAGAGCTTTATTTGCAGTGTTCAACACTAATTACCTTAGTGTTTAACACTAATTTGAGATCTCTGCTGCCAGTGTTTTGATCTGTTTTAGTGTTTAACACTAATTTGAAAGCCTTGTTGCTGGTGTTTAACACCAACTATCTTTTAGTGTTAAACACTAACTTATCAATCTCATTCCCAGTGTTCAACACTAATTGGTCTTTAGTGTTTAACACTAGGCATTGGCCCAATTGGCTAAATGGCCAGAGGCAAAGCCTCTCCTTCAATGGACCAACAGAGGGCCAATATTTTGGACTTAGCCCAAACTGGCCATAAGTCCTCAAATCATCTTGAACTGAGCACATCTGCTCTTTCAACCCACTCATTGGTTCAAGGGTACATCTCTGAACTCCTCTGATATTTGTCGTTGTAATCCTTCAACGTCTTCAGAGAGGTGACGGGTCCCGACAACCACACATCAACATGGACTGTGGGATCCTTAAACCGATGGACCACCACGTCCTTAAACTGGCGATGGACCACCAGGTCCTTAAACTGGCGATGGACCATCACGTCCCTAAACTGGCGATGGACCACCACGTCCTTAAACTGGCGATGGACCACCACGTCCCTAAACTGGAAGTTGACCACTATGTCCCTAAACTGGAACAATAGAGCCCAAACACTCTTTTGTCGGATCTAAACGATCCCGTTAAGTCGATCTTAGTCCCAAACTGGACTAACGTATCCTTAACAACCGTTTAAGTTGATCTTAGCTTCAAATATGGCTAACGTATCCTTAAACCTTCAAACAGACTGGACTATGAATCCCTCCAATCAACTTCGGTTCAAGGGTACATCTCGGAACTCCTTTGACACCTGTCGTTGTAATCCTTCAACGCCGTCTGAGAGGTAACGGGTCCCGACGACCATACATGCAATGGACCACTATGTCCCTAAACTGGAACAATGGAGCCCAAATGCTCTTTTGTCGGATCTAAACGATCCCGTTAAGTTGATCTTAGTCTCAAGTTAGACTAACGTATCCTTAACAAACGTTTGAGTTGATCTTAGCCTCAAATATGGCTAACGTATTCTCAAACCAAACCCCTCAAACCCAAATCTAAGATAATACGGATTTGGACTAGTCCACGCCCTACGGGCGACGACATAACTCGGTCTCCGTAAACAATCCACGGGCAACAAAACATAAAATAGACACACACGACACGAATTGACCATCTGGAGAAGGAGAAAGTTGTTACCGCGATGCGGTAGCGTAATTAACTGCAGGGGCTTGCGCTTACAGGGATGAGCGTCCCCACAATAAAAAAAAACCCCTTAAGCGAGGGGGAATCTGATGAAGTCTGCTACATCGGCCGCATCCGTTCAAACCTTCGATGTATGGTGCCATAAATCAACTTGGCATCTTCGGAGAGGTGAACGGATAGCACCAATTAGCATCTTCCCCGAATCTCAGTGCCAAGACATCGCAGTCTTGCGCGCCGTCTTTCGGAGGGGAACAGATTCTGGCACGCCCGGTGGGACCTTTTCCTCTTTCCACTCCACACTTCGTGTGTCGTGATTCGCGAACCAATCGCGGTTCGCTAATGGTTGCCCTTGGGTTTCAAGATACTAAGACTCGGCGTCTGGCTTATTGCAGAAAGCAAAGAATCGATGGCTTCTACTTGTGTGAAATGCTCCAACTGCTCCAACTGCAAATGCAACCGACGCTCCGCCTCACCTGGAGGTGTAGCATATAGACCGCAGGCTGCTTCCCTATTCACTATGCCTGTGGAGCAAGTGACCCAAGCTACTACCGGTCTATTCTTTGGGACCATGCTCCCGCCAACAAGCTTCACCGCGCCGGTGCTGACAGAGGAAGCTCCTAAGAAGTCGGTCTTTGATCGTCTTACCCCTGCCGCGGCCCCTCTCAACGGGTCGCCCAACACCAGCGCCTCGGTCTTCTCTAGATTGGGCCAAGACTCCTGTGGACCCACAATGAGGCCTACAATCCCAGAGAAGGCTGCTTCTAAGAAAGTGACCGGTCTTGCTCCTGAAGTCGTCAAAGCGGCTTCCCCTGCCACAAAGTCGGTCTTTACAAGATTGACGGCTCCAGCTCCCGCTCCTGCTATCCAAAGGACGTCAGTCTTTGACAGGCTAACACCAGCAACGACCCCCCACCTACACAGGGGGCAAGACGAAACTATTCTCACCGCTGAACCAACGCCGTCCGCTCGACACGCTCGACGTCGCCACTGGCGCCGAGTAAGGAAGGCTGGGGGCAACTCTCCCTCTGGGTTAACTCCACCAGCCCCGATGGCAGAAGTTAATGCTGCTGTTCCAACTGGGAACAGCTTTGAGATGCTAAATAAGGTGCGTAGGAATTCTCCTACCGCGATGCTAAAGAGGTCTCCTCCTCCACTAAAAAAGGTTGCGGAAATAAAGCCAGAACAGCCCCGATCCCCACAACGGCTGTCTTCCAGAATCTATAAGGTTTGGCGGCAGGCCCGAGACTCGATGATCGATCCGAACTTCTCCCGCCAACACAAGAAGCTGAAAATCCAACAGGAAGCCAGTCACCAGGCTAAACCACGAAACACTGTCTGGGTGCCTGCCTCAACGGCCCCCTCAACTGCCACTGCTCATAAAAGGAGGAAGCCAGAGAAGATCCCCCAGCCTGCAACGACAGCTAAAGGCACTAAGCCCAGACGCCCTAAGTTTGGGGGCATGATGGTCCATACCGTATACATGGCGTCAGGAAAGGAAGACAGCCGTGCGTCTACGGGTCATAGACCGCTTACACGATCGGTGACCAAAGCTCAGGAGCAACAGCAAAAGCTTCAGGAAATGATGAACGCTATGGCCGCACTTACCGGGCCAAAAGAAAACCCAGAAACGTCCTCAGACGAACGCCAGGAGGAAGAAACCGACGCTGAGTTCCTTCGCCGAATATTGGAGAAGAAGGACAAAGAGGCTGCTGAACAAGCAGCCAACATACAGCGTATGGGCCTTCTCTTCCAAGATATGATAGGAATGATGATCCAACAAGACCCACCCGCTGAGGATCCCCCGATCGTCCTTGAAGAAGACAGAGGGGAAACGTCAAATCTACCACCGGCCCTCTCAACGGCCAAGGAGGAAACCATTTCCAAAGCTGCACTAGACGACTATATAGCCCAGCAAATCCGGGTTCATCACACGACTGAGGCAGCTGGCCAAGTCGTAAAAACGGGCCGGCCGTATCCAAGCTGGTACGACCAAATTAGGTACCCGCCGTGTTACACAATTCCCAAGTTCCACGTTTACAAAGGGACCGGCAATCCCCACCAACATGTCGCCCAGTTCAGGGCCCTTTGCGGTAACACCGGCGGTGATGATAAACTGTTGCTTCGCCAGTTCATGGGCAGCCTATCAGAAACAGCGTTCGAATGGTATTCGGAACTCCCGAACGATTCTATCAAGACGTTCGCTGAAATGGAGTTGCTATTCACTCAGCGATTCGCAAGCGCCAGCGAACGCACTCCAATAACGGCATTGATTAATGCCAGGGTAAAACCAGGCGAAACTTGGGTCCAGTATGCTATACGCTGGCGGAATTTGTGGTCGAAATGCGAGCAGCGCATTGAGGAAGCGCCCACGGTGGGCATGTTCGTAGGAACCCTAGACCCTCACGCAACTATCTCCCAGTTCATGATGTTCTTTAAGCCAACCACATTCCAGGCTTTAATCGACAAGTTGGCTCAGATGGACCAGATGGGTCATAGACCACATCCCCCGAAATCGGAACCTCGGAATGACAAGGGTAAAGGAAGGGCAACCTTCGTCATGAATGCTCAGCAGCAACCCAATGCCCCAAAACTGACGGATCAACTGGAAGAAAGACGCCGGTATTATAATGAGAAGATGAAGCGTCCCTACTCGTTCCCACAGGACAAGACGAAGCGGCTATTCGAGCTGGCAGTACGCAACAGACTTATAAACCTACCAAATCCAAGGCGACCGCCACAACCCACTGAGGTGAATAACCCTAATTATTGCCCTTACCATCAAACGGTAAGTCATCCGATTGAGGATTGCTTCGTCTTCAAAGGGTGGATTGAAGATCAATACCTCCAGGGGAAGTTTGCACTGTCCGAAAAGTGGAAGGTGAACCCACCACAGCCGCATACTCCTAAGAAAGCAGATACACCGGGGGCAACCTGTTCCTTTATTGAAGAAGCTCCATGGGAGGTCGTGCTGTCAACTAAAACCAAAAGAATGCTGAGGGACCTTCATGCGTGCCCTGCGATCGAATGGAAGGGCCCTCTTGAACCTCAAATTATTGAAGGAATGCTGAGGCCGCGCCCAACTACAAAAAGCGGTGGTGATGGCCCAAATACTCATGCCCAACCGTCAAAATCTTCGAAGAAAAAGAAGAAGAAATCCAAGAAGCCCGTGAAGCCTGGAGACAAGTGCACGAACTTGCAGAAGCAAATCGACGCGATGGAAGAGTACAATCAAAAGGCGCGAACTCCTGTCACGCTGCAAGAGTTCCTCAACCACATCTTTTAAGAGGAAGATGATGGAAAAAGCTCGTCGGATGAATTTGAGGGATACGTGGCGAGTTGTAACGTAATCTCCCACTCGTTTGCCGACGATGAAAAAACCCCTGGCACTAAGAAACTAGGGACAAAGCCTGAACCAGAGCGTGTGTGGCCAACAGATGAAATGATCGACGCCTTTCTAGACGAGATTCGTCTAAAGAGTAAAGCGGATCAGGAGCGTGAGATGGCCGCATCGGAAGGAGCCAAATGCAGGCGACTGAACGAAAGAGTTGAAGTACCCCCGCCAGATCGAAAGGCATCCGAGGCAGACAAGAAGATATTCAAGACGAGGAAAATGTTTGCCAAAGCCATATCAATGGGAATGAAGCTACCACCCTCGGAAGAAAACACGCTCAATGGGGCGGAGAGGCACCCTGATTATTGCGTATATCATCGGAAAATTTCACACCCCACGGAGGAGTGCGACACCTTTAGGATATGGTGGCAAGGATATGTTGCTCATCGGCAACATTTTAAGCGCATGAAACGCAAGACTCGTCGGGAACGAAGAAGTACCGCCGACGGGCACAACAGGACCACTGGCAACTGTTACATGGTTAACGCCGGAGGGTCACGAGTTCTCACCTTTGGGAGCGACTCTGACGAAGAAATGGCTCTGGGCCCTCTCTTTAAAGAATCCGTTTTAGGGAAAGAGGAGGAATCAGAGGCCTGCGAGAACATTCAGCTGCGCAATCGCACGCTCCCAGAAAAGAATCTCGGGCCCGCAAATAGAAAAGATAAGGGAAAGGAAAAGGTCACTGAAGATATCGCTTTAAATGACCAAGTCATGAAAGAGCTGACTACCAAAGACCCTCCCAGGAAGGGTAAGGTGGACTACAATATCCTGGCACACCTAAGGAAGCTACCTTCTCAGCTTAGCATTCTCGATGCCCTCCTATTATCAAAAGAAGCGCGAGAGTCACTGATTAAGGCGTTAGAACAACCTGAGCAATTCCAAGCCTTCCTCGCCACTGAAAGGATGAAGGATGAACTGGAGGAAGTGCATACGGCCGATATCACTTTCGGTGACGAAGACCTCCTTCTCGGGACGTGCGACCACAACCGTCCCCTATATGTCTCTGGATACTGCCATGATATCAAGATAGGCAAGATCCTACTGGATAATGGATCCTCCGTCAATCTCCTTAACGTTCGGGTGTTAAAGGAAATTTGCATGAGTGTGCAACACCTCGCTCGTGACAAAATTACCATCTCCGGTTTCGATTCACAATCGTCGCGGACTCTCTGATCTGTAATACTAACACTACGCTTCGGACTACTCGTCACAGACATCAAATTCCATGTCATTGACGCCAAGACCTGCTACAACGCCTTGCTCGGTCGTCCTTGGCTATACGAGTACAACATCATCCCTTCTACACAACATCAGTGTATGAAGTACTTTAAGGATGGTTTCAAGTATACCATAACAGGTGAGCTGAACCCATTTTCCGTGAACGAAGTCCGCAAATACGAAGATGTGAAGTACTTTTTGCCAGATTTCGAGGATACAGAAAGGTGTCGCAAGCCGGAGAACAAAGTCGCCGCCACCATCCCTGTTTTCGGGAGCGACACCGAAGAAGAAGAGATAGTTTATGCTGGGCCATCTCAACGCAACAACCCGGGGACGTCCGCCCCCATGTTGGTCTTCGGAAGTGACTCGGAAGATGAGATTAATGCCGTGTTCTCCAATCGGCTGTCAATACAAGCACCCCCTAGCGATGATCAGAGTTTGCAAATCACCATGGTGCCGCGAGAACACTACAAGGATCTCGACACACTTCAAGCTTACAATGTGCAGGACCTGCAAACGTTTTACGTCCCTCCCAAGCAAAAGGGTGAGAAGGTGATCCTATTCTACCGATCCTCAGAGTCGAAAGTAGAGAAAGAGATTTGGCATGGCGCGGATGCTACACTCGACAGGCTCCAACCCATCCGTCTGCCCAGATACTATACAAATGGATTAAAGAGGCTATTGAAGCGCCAAGGAGTACCCTTAGAACAGACTGTTCGACAAGCTCGGTTCTACAACAGGATTTGGGATGTCCCTGGGACTCAACGCAAATTGCCCAACGGGAAAATGGAAACACTTGGGCTTGGATATGTGAGAGCCGGAAAACGGGAACGGGCCCACAGTAGCTGCGCTATATATACCTTTGATGAAGAAGAGGACGCCCTGGCAAGAAATGCCAACCCCTTATCAAAACTAGATCCCGCGATTGAAGTGCCGAGTCCGTCGTTTGAAGAACGAATGGACAAGCTTATCAGGAAAGTGGGTCAAAAAGCTCGGGAAGACTACAACCGCGAGATGGCCATCTACGAGAAGGCCAGGACGCAACGTCTGTTTCAACAGGCTGCAAAAGACAAAGATGCTCATCCTTGTCAACCCGTTGTACGAAAGGCCCGACGCAGAGGCAGAAATAAATCAAGAAGCGGAAAGAGGAGCTGACAACAACGACGCAGGATTAGAGAGTTACGTGATCGGGTATTGCGCGGCTCGGATTTGTCCCTCATGAAGAAGATGAGTCGAGCGTACTCCTTCCCCCGAGACAAGACGGAGAGGTTACTCAAGCTCGCTATAAAACATCAACTGATCGCGCTTCCAGAGTCTAGACACCCTGAGCAAGCTAACAAGGCTTCTCATCTGAGTTATTGCTCTTATCACCGAGCCATAGGACATCCTACCGAAGACTGCTTCACCTTCAAGAACTGGGTCGAGGACCAGTACCAACAGGGCAGATACGCTTTATCCGACGGCTGGAGGGTAACGCCGCCACAAAAGCATGAACCCAAAGCCGCAAAAGCAGAACCAGATCCACCTCAGCCCTGGAAGCGGATTCGCACCTGTTACACGGTTACGATATTAAAAGAAGAGCCCGAGAACATGGATGACCTTCCCTGGTGCTTTGAGAACAGCGATGATGAGGTGATCTCAGAATTTCCGCCAGCTCCGAAAGAACTGGAAGACGGCATACATACTACTGCAGATAACCTCAAGAAGATTGAGTTGGGATCGGCAGATGACCCGCGACCGACATTTGTCAGCGAGCTGCTATCTGAAGAAAGGGTGGCTGCGTTAAAGAACGTGCTTCTACGGCATAAAGACTGCTTCACGCGGAACTATGCCGAAATGCCAGGATTGGATCCGGAGATTGCTGTGCATAAATTAGCAATATCCCCAGATATCAAGCCAGTCAAGCAGGCGCCAAGAAGGATGCGACTCGAGCTTGAAACGAGCATCAACGCCGAAGTCAAGAAGCTGATCGATTCTGGGTTTATCCAAGAAGTCCAGTATCCCGACTGGATCGCTAATATCGTCCCGGTAATGAAGAAAAATGGGACGGTACGCATATGCGTGGATTTCAGGGATCTCAATAAAGCCTTTCCAAAGGACGATTTCCCAGTACCAGTAACCGAGCTAATGATAGATAACACGTCCACTCATGAGGTTTTCTCCTTTATGGACGGTTCATCGGGATACAATCAGATAAAGATGCATCCCGAAGACCAGAAGCACACCGCTTTCCGGACCCCTTTGGGTATATTCTGCTACAGGGTTATGCCCTTTGGTCTAAAGAACGCCGGCGCTACCTATCAAAGGGCCATGACAAAGATCTTCGATGACCTCATACATGACATCGTCGAGTGCTATATCGATGACCTTGTAGTAAAGAGCATGTCATATGAAGAGCATTTAAACCATCTGGAGACTGTATTTCAACGCCTTCGGCAATATAATTTGAAGATGAATCCCCTCAAATGCGCGTTTGGAGTCTCCTCGGGTAAATTCCTGGGATTCATCATCCGACACCGAGGTATCGAAATAGATCCATCTAAGATCAAGGCGATCATGGAAATGCCTCCGCCAAGAACCCTCAAACAGTTGCGGTCTCTCCAAGGGAAGCTCGCATACATCCGGCGGTTTATCGCCAATCTTTCAGGCAAATGCCGTCCTTACAGCCACCTGATGAAGAAGGGAACTCCATTCGTTTGGGATCACAAATGCCAAGGTGCACTAGACGAGATCAAGCAGTACCTACAGAACCCTCCGGTGTTGGCTGCGCCGGTCAAGGGAAAACCCCTCATTCTTTATACAACCGCCCTCGAAGGTTCCTTAGGCGCATTGTGGGCACAAGAGAACGATCAAGGAAAAGAGAGAGCACTCCACTACTTAAGTCGAGTTCTGCTGGGGGCAGAAAACAACTACTCTCCCATTGAAAAACACCGCTTGGCGTTAATCTTCGAGATAACAAAACTCAGGCACTATGCGTTGGCGCACGAAGTCCGTCTCATCTCGAAGGTGGACCCTATTAAATATCTGACGTCAAAGGCTATATTGACGGGTTGACTCGCTAAATGGGCTCTACTCCTGATGGAGTTCTCGATAACATATCGACCTCTCAAGGCAGTGAAAGGCCAGGCCATTGCTGACTTCCTTGCTGAGCATCCAGTACCTGCCGGCTCTCCTCTGAACTGCGATTTGCCGGATGAACATGCATTCGATGCGATCGGCGGCGGTGATACCCGATGGGAACTCTATTTTGACGGGGCATCTTCCATGAAGAAGCGCAAACAATGTACCCCCATAATCAAATCGGGAGTAGGCCTCATCTTCGTAACCCCACAAGGAGGGATAATGCGCTTTTCTTTCTCCTTAACGGAATCGAGGACGAACAATGAAGCCGAATACGAAGCTCTGATAGCGGGCCTCGAGATCGCCATTGACATGGGAATTGAAGACCTCTCTATATACGGGGATTCTCAACTGGTCGTTAGTCAAGTAAACGGCGACTACCAAACGTGCAAACCGGAGTTGGTGAGGTACGGCGAAAAGGTGCAACAATTGTTGACCCAAATTCCCTCTTATTCTTTGGAGAACATACCGCGCGCAGAAAACAGCAAAGCAGACGTGCTGGCCAAACTTGCTAAAGAACTAGCTGATGAGAACCTCGATGACGTCAAAATCATGGTGCAAAGCCGTCGAGTGCTCGCCCCGGCAGAAATATTTCCGGAATCATGCGAAGAAAAGGTAGCGACTGAGTAGACAATCCTACAAATAAAAGACCGTAAGAAGGCTGAGGACTGGAGGGAAGTCTTCATAGACTACTTTAAGTCCTACCGAATGCCCGAAGGAGCGTCCTCAAGATATCAGCTCATGAAACGAGCTCTATCTTTCGCTTTCGTCAATGATACTCTGTATAAGAGGTCGTTTGATTCTCTGTGGCTGAGATGCTTAGGACCTGACGAAGCAGAAAGAGTCGTTCAGGAAGTTCACGACGGACTCTGCGGTTCTCACCAAGCAGGCCCGAAGATGAAATTGAAGATCAAACGAATGGGCTATTATTGGCCCACGATGGTCCAGGACTGCCTCGAGTATGCGAAGCAATGCCACTCGTGCCAGATTCATGGAGACTTTATCCACCAACATCCGAATCCACTACACCCAACGGTAGCTAGCTGGCCATTTGAAATGTGGGGGACTGACATAGTCGGCCCCATCGAGCCAGCATCGTCCCGGGGACATCGTTTCATCCTGGCGACAACTGACTACTTCTCCAAATGGGCAGAAGCAGTACCGCTGAGGGAAGTGAAGACGGAGAATATCCTCCACTTCTTCAAGACGCACGTCATCTATCGGTTTAGAACCCCACGGCGGATTATCTCCGATAACGGGCCAGCCTACAGAAGCCATAAGATTAGCCGCTTCGTGCAGCAGCACAATATAGACTGGAGATATTCTTCAGTTTACAATCCGCGAGCTAACGGTCTGGCCGAGGCCTTCAATAAGACCTTGACAAAGATCATAAAAAAGACGGTGTCCCGAAATAAGAAGGACTGGCATGAGAGACTGCAAGAGGCTCTTTGGGCATATCGAACTACGTGCAAGACGGCCACGAACACGACGCCATACGCACTGGTATTCGGTACGGAAGCGGTATTCCCCCTCGAGATAGAGCTGCCTTCTCTACGAGTGGTAGTCCACCACGGATTGACAAACGAAGAAAATGCCCACCTTCGGCTTGAGGAGCTTGATGCCCTCGATGAAACCCGGCTCATAGCGCAACAAAATCTGGAGGCCTATAAAGCAAAGATGACGCGCTCGTATGAAAGATTGACCAGGCCGAGAACATTCCGCCAAGGCGAACTCGTGCTAGTGGTCAAAAGACCGATGATCCCCAATTGCGCCAAGCGGGGAAAATTCGAGCCAAACTATGAAGGCCCATACATCATAGATAAGGTCTACCAGGGTGGGGCCTATCTACTCATGGACATTCATGGTGAAAGGCCTTTCAGGCCAATAAACGGCCGCTTCCTAAAGAAATACTACGCTTAAGAAGCCACAGCCTAGGTCAATGATAGCTGACGACGACTATGTCCGCTCGCTATCTTCCTAAAGCTCAAAGCTCTATAAGTAGCAGCCGGCTCTCTCCACGACGGACCGAAATGTCCTTAAACTAACGACGGACCGAAATGTTCTTAAACTAATAGCGGACCGAAACGTCCTTAAACTAATACCGCAGCATCCTTAGGCTGACGAGATAAAAAAAAATAAATAAATAAAAAATATAATAAATAAAAACGGTATGTCCATAAGCAAAAAGGGCACGGATGAAAACCCGAAAGGGCTCCGTGAGTAAAAACAGCAGGGCTACCGGCGAGTGTTCGTGAAAACCCGAAAGGGCGCGACCTTGTAAAAAAAAAGAGAGAAAAAGAATAAAAAAAACGGTATGTCCACAAGCAAAAAGGGCACGGATGAAAACCCGAAAGGGCTCCGTGAGTAAAAACAGCAGGGCTACCGGCGAGTGTTTGTGAAAACCCGAAAGGGCGCAACCTCGTTAAAGGACACTTGCGGGATCCCCACGACCTAGCAAGGAGAAACCACCCGCATGAGATCCTTACGACTCACAAGGGAGCAGCACACTTAGGAGTCCCCACGATTCCTAAGGAGAAAATACACTTGCGAGATCCTCACGACTCGTAAGGAGAACTCTCTTATGGGACCCTCACGGCTCATAAGATTTGAAAGTCTTAAGTCACAGAGACCTAAACTTGTGCTTAAGAAAAATCCCCCATACCCTTCGACATTGCTCTACAAGCGGCTCAATACTGACCCTTGTATATAATCCACGGGCGCGAATAAACATTTCCCCAGCAAAGTCACACCCGTGACTAGGGATATGTTCATATAATGAGCAACCCTTGTAGGTCCTCTCGACCCATAAGGAGAAAACCCTCTTGTAGGATCCTTACGACTTACAGAGGAACATACACTTAGGGATCCTCACGATTCCTAGGGAGAAAATACACCTACGAGATCCTCACGACTTGTAGGGAGAAATACCTTGGTGAGACCCTTACGGCTCATGAAGTCAAAAGCCTTGGTCGACAGGACCCTTAACCCTGTTTGCTAAGCCACCTTTGTTCAACATCGACAGAGGAAAATGATGATTCGCTCCTGGCAACATCCCAGTTGTAGCGGTGTTGATGCTGAAATCGGTGTCTAAAATCCAAGCTTGCGGCGAAAAAGCTAGCAAGCCACACTTGCATGAAAAATAGCCGAAATGATGGGGCAACTTGCAATAAAAAGCAGCAAGTAAAAATGTATGTATGAAAAATAGCCGAAATGATGGGGCAACTCGCAATAAAAAGCAGCGAGTAGAAAATAAATAAATAGCCGAAATGATTGGGCACCGCGAAAAATAGCCGAAATGATGGGGCAATCGCGACCTCCGCGATATAAAAGCTGAAACGATAGAGCATCGCGGAAAAAGAAATAAAATAAAAATAAAATTTATGCCCTACAGGTGATGTTCCATCACACCCTGTACACAATCCAAGGGCGTAAACAAAAGGGAACATACCTCCCCCTCCAGGTTTCACCAAAGAAAGAAGCTAAATCTCGACGGGTCACAAGCGACCTAGAGATCATCCCAACACTCGTCTCGTAACGACGGACACAATTTCAAGCTAAGCGGAACAGCGGCAACTCCCAGTTCCATGGTTCGGTGGTATACATATCGCCAACAGTCAGACCTCCATCCCGTGAAATGCGGATACAATCAGCAAAATTCCTGGTTACGTGGAATGCGGATAACGTCACCCTTTGACTCCGTGGAAAACGTCCAGAGCGGAGCCTAGTCCTCGCCGAGCACGGCAGTGAACCCGTGTGAAGCATCTAGTGCAAAATTCCTGGTTACGTGGAACGCGAATAACGTCACTCTTTGACCCCGTGGAAAACGTCCAGAGCGGATCCTGGTCCTCGCAAAGCACGGCAGTGAACCCGTGTAAAGCATCCAGAGCGGAGCCTAGTCCTCGCCGAGCACGACAGTGAACCCGTGTGAAGCATCTAGTGCAAAATTCCTGGTTATGTGGAACGCGGATAACGTCACTCTTTGACCCCGTGGAAAACGTCCAGAGCGGATCCTGGTCCTCGCAAAGCACGGCAGTGAACCCGTGTGAAGCATCCAGAGCGGAGCCTAATCCTCGCCGAGCACGGCAGTGAACCCGTGTGAAGCATCTAGTGTAAAATTCCTGGTTACGTGGAACGCGGATAACATCACTCTTTGACCCCGTGGAAAACGTCCAGAGCGGATCCTGGTCCTCGCAAAGCACGGCAGTGAACCCGTGTGAAGCATCCAGAGCGGAGCCTAGTCCTCACCGAGCACAGCAGTGAACCCGTGTGAAGCATCTAGTGCAAAATTCCTGGTTACGTGGAACGCGGATAACGTCACTCTTTGACCCCGTGGAAAACGTCCAGAGCGGATCCTGGTCCTCGCAAAGCACGGCAGTGAACCCGTGTGAAGCATCCAGAGCGGAGCCTAGTCCTCGCCGAGCACGGCAGTGAACCCGTGTGAAGCATCTAGTGCAAAATTCCTGGTTACGTGGAACGCAGATAACGTCACTCTTTGACCCTGTGGAAAACGTCCAGAGCGGATCCTGGTCCTCGCAAAGCACGGCAGTGAACCCGTGTGAAGCATCCAGAGCGGAGCCTAGTCCTCGCCGAGCACGGCAGTGAACCCGTGTGAAGCATCTAGTGCAAAATTCCTGGTTACGTGGAACGCGGATAACGTCACTCTTTGACCCCGTGGAACACGTCCAGAGCGGATCCTGGTCCTCGCAGAGCACGGCAGTGAACCCGTGTGAAGCATCCAGAGCGGAGCCTAGTCCTCGCCGAGCACGGCAGTGAACCCGTGTGAAGCATCTAGTGCAAAATTCCTGGTTACGTGGAACGCGGATAACGTCACTCTTTGACCCCGCGGAAAACGCCCAGAGCGGAGCCTGGTCCTCGCCAAGCACTGCAGTGAACCCGTGTGAAGCATCCAGAGCAAATACCGGACCGTGGAGTCCTTAAAATCCACGGACTATGATGTCCTTAACCTCGACCGTGATGTCTTAAAAATAACGATCAACCACCCCGATTCCCTATGGATTCTGCCTTGGTTTAAGGGTACATCTCTTCACTCCTTTGATACCTGGCGTTGTAATTCCTCAACGTCTTCAAAGAGGTGACGGGTCCCTACAACCAAACATCGGACTGTGGAGTCCCTAAATCCACGGACTATGAGGTCCTTAACCTTGACCGTGATGTCTTAAAACTAATATCGGACTGTGGAGTCCTTAAATCCACGGACTATGAGGTCCTTAACCTTGACCGCGACGTCTTTAAACTACGATACCTGGAGCAGCACCCTGGCCCCATGAAACACAGACAAGGACGACCACATCCAGCACTTACAAGTCCTCACGACCTGTAAGGAAGAAAAAAAACTCTCTTGTGAGATCCCTTACGACTCTCAAGGGAAAACCAGCTTAAGAATCTTCACGATTCTTAAGAAGGACTTACACCTATGGGATCCTCTCGACCTGTAGGAAGAAAAACTCTTTATGAAACCCTCATGGCTCATAAAATGCAAAAGTCTTAGGAAGCAGATCTTAACCCTGAATCCTAAGCCATCACTGTCCTGCAAGGAGATCAAGATAGAATATCCGCAGAATACATTCAATAAAAAGGGGACACACCATTGAAAAGAAAAATGTATCTTTTATTCATAAACCAAAATGGATACAAAGTACAATTCATGAAAGAAACAAAAAAGAAAGATACTCTCATCCATGAGTACGTACAAAAAGGGGGAAAAGATACAAGTCCTCAAGCCGGCGGGCGGTGCAGTAATTTTACTAGCTCATCGTTCTGTTGCTGAGCCACGGCTTCATGACGCAAGATCTCCAGAAGACGAGCCTCCGCCTGAGCTTGCTGAGCCTGATACGAAGAAAGCCGAGCTTCGAGTTCTTCCTCGGTGGCTTTATGAGCCTCGACCCTCTCACGAGTGAACGTGGCGGCTTTATCGAGGGCCACCACCTCTTTTATGGACTCTTGGAGCACTCGCCAGAGTTTGTATGCTTTGTTGGCCTTGGCTGTGAGGCTGGCCTGAAGCTCGCTCAGCGCCTTAGAAGCCAACTCCCTCTCTGAGAATTTACGACCGACCTCTTTCCTCGCACAACAATGTGTTCGCCACGTGTTGCCTTGTCAGGCCAATTAAGCCCACTGTCACGACCGCAGCCTCTGAAACAGGATAGGAACGCTCTGGACTGTATAAATAAGCTCCGGTTGATAGCAGTAGTCGGGCTAAAGAACGCGTACATCATCGAGTATGGGAAGTAATAAGAAAATTTCTGACTTTATCCTGTCAAGCATGCGTTCGCAATTATAAAAAAAAGGAAACAATATGCGAAGCTCTGATGTGCATGCGACGTGATGATAATATTGGCGACTAAATAAAGTCTTCATAAGAAGAACACAAAGTTCATTTATGCAAGCGAAAACATACATACGAGTACCAAGCCTACATGCAGGTTCAGCATAAAGCATACAAAAAAAAGAGACTAATTTAAATATTCTACGCTAGCGGGAAAAGGTCACCAAACACGGGATCAGTAGCACAAGGGTTAGCAAAGCAAAGAACGAAATTCTCCATCTCTCTCTCCGCTCTCTCCAGTACGTCAAAGCGACGGTTCTCGCGAGGAGTCGCTCCCCATCGATTGGTGCCATGTTCGTCCGTGAAAGCAAACATAATAGCTCGACGGGCCCTTATTTGGCTCAGCAGGTGAATCAAGCAGTCCTTCAAAGCCTGAGTAATCAGGCACGCTTCGTGAAAGCCCTCGAGCTTCTCTTCAGCCGCATCAAGCATCGTCAGGGTCATCTCTGCCGGGTGAGGAGGAATGTCGACAAGCACGGCCGTGAGGATCATCCGGAGCCAGAGGGAACCCATTGGGAGGGGAGATCCCCTACGGATCGAGAGTTCATACATCGCCGAGTCGCATTCATCATCGGTAAGGAGTGGAGCCACCAACCGAGCGGCGAAGCGGGGGATCATCTTCTCAATAGGAACTTCCCATGGCTGTCGACGAGCGTATGGACGGTTGCAGGCCATGGCACTTAGTTCTCGAATTAAATCGCGTTAAAATGGGAATAAAAGTTCTCTGTGAAGAGAAAAGGAAAACCATTGCCTCAGATATAAAGGGGAGCATTAAGTGCTGTGCGCGGAAAATCTTGCATGGTAAAGCTATTTCCAAAGCCCAAAAAAAGGAGGGGCATCGAAAATCAAGGAGATGGAACTATTTCCAAGGCCCTCTTTCTGCATCTGATATTGTGCACTGAAAATATGGCATGGAAAATATTTTTGAACAGCCCCATCAAGGGACCCCACGTGCAGAACACGTGAGGCCCAAACTTGATGTAAAAAAAATGGATGGAGTAGCACCCTGCATATTAAAAGCATCAACAACAACTGTAGCAAAATGATGAAATCCCAGAGAAAGGCATGCAAGCAGGAAAAGACATAATAAAACTTGTCACTCATACTTCAAGAAGTTCATACAAAATAAAGAGGACACGTTTACAACGGTAGAACTTCAGACGCGGGGCATGGGTTGAGAAACTCAAGATTAACTTTGTCCAAGATTCTCCAAGCATTTCGAACCTTCCGAGTATGCTTCCTCTCGCGAGCGCAAGCGTCGGGGTCCTCACGAATATCCTCTACCCTCCGATAGGCGGCAAGTATGGCTGACTGCTGAAAGGCTTGGTGCAAGAGATCAATAAGATGATCTCGCCTCCTCTTTGAGATCAAGCCCATCAGGTACACCGAATGTACCTTATCCTCAGCAGTGTCCAAGGCCCTGAGCGGTATGCCGGTGCAAAAGAGAGGAAGTGCCTCCCGGATCGCCAGCACGATCAGCCTCAGAAGAGAAGAGCGACAGGGGAGTAGCCGATGGTTGTACTCGTCAAAGCGGCTCATGATCTCGGCACACTGAGCACCGGTGAACTCCTGGTTCTGACTGCGGCCCAGTGCACGAATATTCCCATAGGAAATAATCTCGTCAAGACCATACAGATGGGCATCCATGATACCTGAAATAAAGGTCATGAGAATCATTACAAAGCTCCTGTTTCATTAATTGCAGAAGGACAATCTCAGGTCAAGAGACCCCAAGAAGCCTCCGTGTGAAGAAACTGAGTTCTTCATTGAAATTAAATTCCTTATTAAGAGAAGGGAATTAAATTCCCAGAAATATTTTTGGATGGAATTAAATTCCATGGAGTTGAAACGCCATCATCATCTCCCCAAAGATCATCTAAACCCTAAGAGATCTACAGTTCGAAGGTTAGGTGATTTCGTGTTCTTATGGAAAAACTTGAAGAAAAATGGGTTCCTTGTTGAAAAAAAGTAAAAACCCTTGTTTTGGATTTAAAATCCAAAGGAATGTGAAAATTTACTGTTTGTCCAAGAACATCACCTGAGGAAAAAGGGTCACCTGAACAGAGTTAAACTCTGAAGATTGTTTCAAGACAGAGAACTAAGCTCTAGAAGCGAGAATTAAATTCTCAAGGGAAAAAGTTTTCAAAAGAAGAAGATGAACAAAGTGAAGGCTCTTCTGAAGAAACATGAGTATTTATAGGAGGTGATGAAAACGTTTCATCTCCCCAAATCCCTAGAGGAATCCAACAGTCACTAAAGGTGACAGCGTTGCACTCACGTGCGGACACGTGAGAACAACGCCGTGGGGGCATTTGTTTCCTGATTTAAAATCAGGAAAGCCCACGGAAGAGGCTTCAGAAAAGGGTCACGTGCTCACACGTGACCAGCAGTCACGTGTTGGCACGTGACATCTAAATGCCATCGGCAAGGCAAATTCAGTTTCCCAACTACATCGAAGAAAAAGGCTTCAGAAAGGGTCACGTGCTCCCACATGACCAGGGTCATGTGTTTGCACGTGACACTCAAAAGCGGCAGACTCAATTCCCTGATTGAATCAAAAAAAAGTCTCCAGACGAGGGTCACGTGCTCACACGTGACCAGGGGTCACGTGGCGGCACGTGACAGCTAAGCAGCGACCAGAAAGCAGAGCGCAGAAAGAAAGAAGAGGGCTCGTTCTAAGGAGGTCACGTGCCCACACGTGACCAAGGAGGTCACGTGCCCACACGTGACCAAGGGTCACGTGGCCACACGTGACCAGCTTTCAAAGCCTATCTGTTAACAGAATTAAATTATGAAAAAAGACCTCTTAAATCTTTCCAAAGCAACCGATTGAATTAAAGATTTAAAGGTGATTAAATATCATCTATCTATGGGAAAATCTCGAATTTGGAAAGATTTCCCCGTAAAATCTAACCGAAATAACAAAGGAGAATCTCTGGATTTAAAATCCAATGGTGAATAAAATTCACCTAATAATCCAAAGGTCCAAAACGAATGATGGATACAAATCAAATCTCTCAATGAAAGATTCATCAAAAACTAATTGACTCGGCTGCTTCTCCTATAAATAGGAGCCAAGAGACACACAAAGAGGATATATATGCAGAGGGAAGAAAAGAGAGAGAGCCTTGATACTTTGGAGGAATTTGAATCTTCTGCAAAAGAAAACCCTAGGTAAGAAAGGGAAGGTTTTTTTGAAAGAAAAGAGAATTTAATTCTCAACAGAGTTTAACTCTGATATAAAAACAGAAGAACATAGTTCTCTCTTTGGTGGAGGATCTGTAAAGTGCACATCTCCCCTTGAGTTGAGAATTTAATTCTCAATGGGTTGAGATCCTGCCATGCAGATCCAAAGCATAGAGAGGGAATGGAAGCACGAGAATTTAATTCTCACAGAACTATAGGAATTTAATTCCTTTAAAATAAAATTAGGGTTGACCCTGTGTTATGGGAATTTAATTCCTTCAGAATGAAAAGAATCAGGGTTTAACCCTGGTTAAGAACTTAGTTCTGTTAAAACAACAGGAATTTAATTCCCTTAATCTCATTCCCCAGAATAATTCTTTAACAGAGAGTGGGAGTTTAACTCCTTAAAGCTTTTATTAGGGTTTAACCCTATTCAGTTCTTCACATATATGAGGAATTTAATTTCTACAGAAAATTCAGAGTTCAACTCTATTCCAGAATATGAACCTTCAAAGGAAGTAGGAATTTAATTCCTCTGAAATTATTGCCAGGGTTCAACCCTACGAGGAATTTAATTCCTGAAAGGGATTAACAGATCTTCTAAAAAAAAACATACATAGAGGCAGGGTCACGTGTCACCACGTGACCCCCAAATAGATCTACAGAAAAGCCCCACAGAAAAGCCCCTTTGAGGCAGTGCCTCACGTGACCCACGTGACCCTTGGCAGAGGCTTTAACATACTCCATTTAAACACCCGTCACGTGATGGCACGTGATGCTCCAAAAGATACGATATTCTCAGCAGAACAAATGAAGGGAGCGCGCCCTCACGTGCTACCACGTGACCCCTCTTGCCTTAGCGTCTAACGCTAAATTGTAACCCCTGAATCCAGTGTTAAAACACTGTTTGGCCTTAGTGTTCAACACTAATCAAAGAGCTTTATTTGCAGTGTTCAACACTGATTACCTTAGTGTTTAACACTAATTTGAGATCTCTGCTGCCAGTGTTTTGATCTGTTTTAGTGTTTAATACTAATTTGAAAGCCTTGTTGCTGGTGTTTAACACCAACTATCTTTTAGTGTTAAACACTAACTTATCAATCTCATTCCCAGTGTTCAACACTAATTGGTCTTTAGTGTTTAACACTAGGCATTGGCCCAATTGGCTAAATGGCCAGAGGCAAAGCCTCTCCTTCAATGGACCAATAGAGGGCCAATATTTTGGACTTAGCCCAAACTGGCCATAAGTCCTCAAATCATCTTGAACTGAGCACATCTGCTCTTTCAACCCACTCATTGGTTCAAGGGTACATCTCTGAACTCCTCTGATATTTGTCGTTGTAATCCTTCAACGTCTTCAGAGAGGTGACGGGTCCCGACAACCACACATCAACATGGACTGTGGGGTCCTTAAACCGATGGACCACCACGTCCTTAAACTGGCGATGGACCACCACGTCCCTAAACTGGCGATGGACCACCACGTCCCTAAACTGGAAGTGGACCACTATGTCCCTAAACTGGAACAATAGAGCCCAAACGCTCTTTTGTCGGATCTAAACGATCCCGTTAAGTCGATCTTAGTCCCAAACTGGACTAACGTATCCTTAACAACCGTTTAAGTTGATCTTAGCTTCAAATATGGCTAACGTATCCTTAAACCTTCAAACAGACTGGACTATGAATCCCTCCAATCAACTTCGGTTCAAGGGTACATCTCGGAACTCCTTTGACACCTGTCGTTGTAATCCTTCAACGCCGTCAGAGAGGTAACGGGTCCCGACGACCATACATGCAATGGACCACTATGTCCCTAAACTGGAACAATGGAGCCCAAATGCTCTTTTGTCGGATCTAAACGATCCCGTTAAGTTGATCTTAGTCTCAAGTTAGACTAACGTATCCTTAACAAACGTTTGAGTTGATCTTAGCCTCAAATATGGCTAACGTATCCTCAAACCAAACCCCCCAAACCCAAATCTAAGATAATACGGATTTGGACTAGTCCACGCCCTACGGGCGACGACATAACTCGGTCTCCGTAAATAATCCACGGGCAACAAAACATAAAATAGACAAACACGACACGAAGTGACCATCTGGAAAAGGAGAAAGTTGTTACCGCGATGCGGTAGCGTAATTAACTGCAGGGGCTTGCGCCTGCAGGGAAGAGCGTCCCCACAATAAAAAAAAACCCCTCAAGCGAGGGGGAATCTGACGAAGTCTGCTACATCGGCCGCATCCGTTCAAACCTTCGATGTATGGTGCCATAAATCAACTTGGCATCTTCAGAGAGGTGAACGGATAGCACCAATTAGCATCTGCCCCGAATCTCAGTGCCAAGACATCGCAGTCTTGCGCGCCGTCTTTCGGAGGGGAACACCTACACCATACTTGTTAACATAAAACCAATGTCTAGAACCAACTTTTTAATCAAAAATATCATGGAAATTAACTTTAACTTAACATTTACATTAAAATGCCATGAAATTTGTATATATCATCTTTATTTGTTTTGCTTAAATATACCTTTAGGAAAATTCATGAGGTAATGACCTACCTCTCACATACACACATGGTTCCATAGCACGATATCTTTTGAACATATTTTTATTACGAGTACAATATTACATTAAAATACCATTTACTATAAAAACCGGATTTCTTTTAAATTGTATTTTAATTCCTTTGCAGATATGCATCTACAACATTTTTTAGGGGACCTGCTATTGGATGGTGCAGATTATTACACATCCTTGAGCTAGTAGAGCGAGATATAAACCTTCTCACGGAGTATTCGGTCTCGAAAGGTTTTTAATACGGTTTTTAAGAAAAACGGATTTTTCTACTTAATTAAAAATTTAATTTTTTTAATAACTATATAAATATTACAAATTCATATATTTTCAAAATATATTAAACTTATATTTTTTATGAAAGAATTACAAGTTTCATCAAAATACCATCAAGATACCAACAAAAGTCAAGCTTTACAGTTAAATACCATGAACTTTTCAAGCTAAGCTATTGTCACTAAAATACCTCAAATTCTTAAAATTTACATCCATGAAAACCATAAATAATATAAATAACTTCTCGAGGTATCAATGGTAAGTGAGTGCTTGCCTATTTAAGGTAGAAAACTTAACTGAGTTATTAATGGTAATTGTCTTGGAAAAAGACACAAATCCTGCTGTCCATGTGTTGCAGTTACCGATAACTCCCGAACCTAATTCATGATCTAAATCAGTTATAAGTGTCTGACTCAGTCTGAGTCTAAATCAAACTCGAATTCAAACTCAAATCAGAATCCAATTCAAACATGAATCCAAAATCTAACATGTATACTTGAACATGAACCTGGATACCTGAATTCAAACTTCAATATCAAACCTGAATACATGACTTGACTTGACCGAACCATGGCTATAACTTGACATGTTTAGAAGATTACATGACTTGACTTCTCAGTGTACGAAAGCGGTGACGTGGCAAGACCGCAACGTATTTACTAAGAAATAAATACGTTAAGCGTAATTAAGCAATATAATATAAAATGCATAAGAATTGACAAGAGATATAAATGAAAAGCAACTTTTATTAACATTCATCTTTACATACAACTATTTTGAAAAGGAAAAGTGCAATGAGTAAAGCAGTGCCTAAACATACGCATACAAAAAGAAAAATAAGTACAAGATGAACTAGAAGTTCTGCTGGACAGTGAACTGGTCCAAGTCCTCCTAGCTCGGCTCGATCTTCTGAGAGTTCGGTCCTCCTGAAGAACATTACAAAGAAAGAAATAGACAGGAATGTCGTCAGCGAACTAGCGCTCGTCAAGTCCCAAAAGAAAGAAAGGAATATAGCAAGTAAAGAGAATTGAAACTGGTAAGTTGTACATGTATAAGATTGCTATTCTAACGTAGTTGTTGTAGCTTGGTACAGAAAGTATTTGTGTATACGAAAGAAGTCCATCTTACCCCGTGGACTATGGTAACATGTAGTACAAGGCCCCGTCAAAACCCACGGGATAACGGCACGAGAGTTCATGTAGGTGTCTTTTAGTGATCATCTCGTGCTACGCTATACATTCCGTACCAATCTACCCCATTAACCCCGTGTAATGTATTGTATTGATTATATTACAAGTCTTGCCCAAACCATGGATACAAGTTGTTTAAGTAGTCAGGTTCAGGATGTAAGCTTGTAGTCATATCAAATTATAGCCATGGTTCAGTTAAGTCAAGTCTTGTATTCAGGTTTGATATTCAGGTTCATGTTTAAGTATACATATTAGAGTTTGGATTCATATTTGAATTGGATTCTGATTTGAGTTTGGATTCAAGTTTGATTTAGAATCAGACTTAACTGATTTAGATCCCGAGTTAGGTTCGGGAGTTATCCGTAACTGCTGCACATGGACGACAGAATTTGTGTCTTTTTCCAAGACAATTACCATTGATAATACAGTTAAGTTTTCTACCTTAAATAGACAGGCATTCACTTTCTTCGGCTCTGAGGCTCAAGAGAATTGATCCCACTTAAACCTATATTTACTAAAATCCTTAATAGTGTTTTATATGGCTCGAAGGGTTTTATGAAAATATTTTTTTAATATAATTTCAAAATAAACCTCGATAAGTTATTTATATTATTTAAGGTTTTCATGGATGTGAATTTTAAGGGTTTGAGGTATCTTAGTGATAATAGTTTAGCTTGGAAAGTTCATAGTATTTTACTATAAAACTTGACTTTTGTTGGTATCTTGATGGTATTTTGATGAAACTTGTAATTCTTTCATTTGAAAAAAATATAAGTTTATTATATTATAAAAATATATGGATTTTGTATTATTTATATAATTATTAAAAATTAAATTTTTAATTAGTAGAAAACTTCGTTTTTCTTAAAAACCGTATTTAAAACCTTTCGAGACCGAATGCTCCGTGAGAAGGTCTGCATTTCGCTCTACTTGCCCAAGGATGTACGATAATCGGCACCATCCAATAGCGGGCCCCCTAAAAAGGATTGTAGAGGCTTATTTACAAAGGAATTGAAAATACAATATAAAAGAAAATCGTTTTTATAGTAAATGGTATTTTAATGTAATATTGTAATCGTAACAAAAATACGTTCGAAGAGTATCGTGCTATGGAACCATGTGTGTATGTGAGAGGTAGGTCATTACCTCGTGAATTTTCATAAATGCATGTTTTAAGCAAAGCAATATAAGATGACATATATAAAGTTCATGGTACTTTAATGTAAAAATTAAGTTAAAGTTATGTTACATGACATTTTTGAGTGAAATTTGGTTCTAAACCTTAGTTTTATGATTAAAAACTTTGTGTAAAGTTATGGATGCTAAATATGTAAGAAAAAGTGTATTTTATATAGTATAGAAGAAGATGTCGGTATTAACTCCACTTCCGACATATGTTTTGAAAATGAAGTTTTAAAGAAGAAGAATGAGGATTGGAAAGGACTTACAAGTTATTTTGGTTAAAAGAAGGTAGAAGAAGAATGGGTTGTCGTCGTGGCGTCGCGGGGTCGCCGAAATTTGGTTCGATCCTCGCCGGAACTTGATTGCTTGCTAACTCCTCTTCTACTCCACTTGTAGTTAGAAAATTTTGAGAATTTTGGTTATAATTTTCAGAATGATGAAGGGTTAGGGCATGGGGTAGTATTTATAGTATGGAATTAGGGTTGTGGAATTAAAAGAGTGAATTAAAATGCATTAAAATTTGGTTTAAAGGTGAAATTAAAAGTCTCTGTTTGATTGCAGAGCAATCAAATAGTGCAGAGGAGTTAGGGGTAGGGGAAGGGTCATGTGTGCAAAGCCCGGGGTTCATTGGGCACGGGGACCCCGTCGGTGCCGGCCAAAATGGCAATCTCGCCGGTCGTTTGTGGGATTGACGCCGTCGGATTAGTACCACGTGTTCATCTCAGTATTAATACTCTTTTGCACATGTTTATTTCTTCAGACTTTTCACTTTTATATGTATTGCACGTGTAAACTTTTGGGCTTCCAAAAAGTTTAAAAGAAAAATCAGAAAAAATATAATGTGTCTAATGGGGTTCGAACACAGAGGCTACGTCACAGCAGTGCAAGTCTTCTACCAGTGAGCTACAAGTGGCTTCTTGTTGTTCTTAAACAAAAATTAACTTATAAATTGTACTCATGCTTGTAAACTCCTTTCCGTACATTAAACTGAAAAATTTTGTACAGTAAATTCATAGCCGTTACATTCTACCCTCCTTATAAAAATTTCGTCCTCGAAATTTACATTTACATAGGGACTAATTTACAAATAAGTAAGGGTATCTTGCACGCATGTCATCTTCTCGTTCCTATATTGATTCTCCTGGCGAATCGTTTCTCCACATCACTCGGACCAAGTTTACTTCCTTGTTCCGCATAGTCTTTGCCTTTCGATCCAGGATCTCAACGGGTTGTTGCTCATAAGTTAGGTCCGTTTGTACAGTGAGCTCGGAGTGATCAAAGATGTGGCTGGGGTCGCTTACATATCTTCGAAGCTTGGATATGTGGAACACGTTGTGCACTCCTTCCAATGAGGGTGGTAGTGCCAAACGGTATGCCACTTCTTCGACTCGTTCGAGAATGTCGAACGGTCCTATCTATCTGGGGCTGAGCTTACCCCTCTTGACAAAGTGGATCACTCCTCAGTTTGGAGAGATCTTTAAGAAAACATGATCTCTAGGTTGGAACTCCAGATGCCGACGCTTTGCATCAGCCCAGTGCTTCTGTCTGTCTTGGGATATGCGCATTCTTTTCCTGATCGTGCGAACGGCGTCCACAGTTTCTATGATCATCTATGGTCCTAGGAGCTCACGATCTCCGATGTCGTCCCAACTTAGTGTTGAACGGCACTTTCTTCCGTAGAGAGCTGCAAATGGTGCCATTCCAATACTCCCATGATAGCTGTTATTGTATGAAAACTCCACCAGGTGTAGGTGATCTTCCCACGAACCTCCGAAATCTAACATACAAGCTCTTAGCATGTCCTCCAGAATCTGAATTATTCACTCGGACTGTCCGTCCATTTGTGGATGGTAAGCCATACTGAAGTTCAGACTCGTTCCCATGCTAACTTACAGACTCTGCCAAAACTGTGATCGGAATCTGGTATCACGATCGGAGACGATGCAAAATGGTACTCCATATAATCTCACAATCTTCTGCATGAGTTCATGGGTATAAAAAATAGTACATCTTGATGTTAAATCTTACTTTAGATTCATGCTTACCTCCATGTATTTCTTTGCTAACGTCTCGGTAGATTGTCCAACTCGAAAGGGAATAAAGTGAGCCGACTTGGTGAGTCGATCCACAATAACCCATAATGCGTCGTTACTCTTCGTGTTGCGAGAAAAAGGCAATCACGAAGTCCATGATAATGTGCTGCCATTTCCATTATGGGATTGGTAACGGCTGAAATAGACCAGCAGTTATGTGATATTCAGCCTTTACTTGCTGACACACTAAATACTTGGCTACGCTTCTGACTGCTTCGCACTTCATTCCATGCCACCAGTAGTGTTGCCGTAGATCATTGTACATTTTGGTATCACCGGGGTGAACAGAATAAGGGGAGCTGCGAGCTTCTTTCATCAACTTTTCTCGAACTGGGCCGTGTGGTACACACAATCGACTTCCATATCTCAAGGATCCATGTTCATGGATGATGAAGTCTGTTTGAAGTCAACTTTCTACCTGTTCTCAGGTTTTTTGCAGCTTGACAGTATTTGCTTGAGCTGCCTTGATCTGATTGACAATAGTAGACTGGAGTTGTAAGTTCAGCAACTCTGAAGTATTAACTGAAATAACTACTTTGATCTCCATTCCGTGCAATTCCTGCTGTAGTTTCCACTGTGCGGTGAGATTCATTGATAATAGCTGACGGCTAAGTGCATCAAGAACTACATTCACCTTCCCTGGATGATATTGTAGGTTGATGTAGAAGTCCGCCATAAGTTCTAGCCATCTTCTCTGTTGCATGTTCAATTCCTTCTAAGTAAATACATACTTCAGACTCTTGTGGTCAGTGTATATATCCACTCGTTCTCCCAGAAGATAGTGGCACCAAATCTTAAGTGCAAAGATAACGGCTGCCAACTCCAGATCATGTGTTGGATAGTTGCGCTAATGAACTTTCAGCCGTCTTGAGGCAAAAGCTATAACTTTTTCATGCTGGTGTAGAATACATCCTAATCCCTTACCGGACGCATCACAATGCAAAACCTTTAAATTGATCTGGTATTACAAGGATAGGAGCTGAAGTTAACCTCGAATTGAGTTCTACAAAAGTTGTTCATATGCTTCTGACCACACGAATGCTTCATCTTTACGTGTGAGCTTGGTCAGGGGTGCTACAATCTTCGAGAAACCTTCGATGAATCTTCGGTAGTATCCTGCTAATCCTATAAAACTTTGAATATCTTTCACCGTCTTTGGTGTCAGCCATTCACTGACAGCTGACACCTTAACTGGTTCTACCGAGATTCCTTCGCCTGAAATGATATGTCCGAGAAATCCAACTTGATCTGACCAAAATTCACACTTGTTGTACTTGGCATAGAGTTGATGCTGTCACAATGTTTCCAGGGCAATCCGTAAATACTCGGCGTATTCTTTCCAATTCTTTGAATACACCAGGATGTCGTCGATGAAGATAACAAAAAACATGTCTAAGTACTCTCGGAAAACTTAGTTCATCAGATTCATAAAGATAGCAGGTGCATTGGTCACTCCAAATGGCATCACGAGATATTCGTAATGACCATAGCGAGTCCTGAACGCCGTCTTCGGAATATCAGACTCTTTGACCTTCACTTGACGATAACTCGAATGAAGATCTGGCTTCGAAAATACACAAGACCCACTTAGTTGATCGAAAAGATCATCGATGCATGGTAGTGGATACTTTTTCTTAATCTTCACTTCGTTCAGTTCTCGATAGTCTATACACATTCTGTATGAATCTTCTTTCTTCTTTACGAGCAAAACCGGAGATTCCCAACTTGAAGTACTGGGACGAATCCAACCTTTCTTCAGTAGTTCGTCCAACTAAGTACGGATCTCCTTCAATCCTTCTGGACTTAACCGGTACGGAGCTTTGATTATCGGTTGTGCACCAGGTAGTAAATCAATGCTGAATTCAAGAGCTCGATCGGGAGGAAAACCTATTATATCTTCAGGGAATACATCCTCGAACTCTCAAACTATCTCTGGCTTTTCTTCTTCCGCCGGTAGAGTAAACACTTCTGCATTCTTTGGCTTGGCACGAAAGATTCCTGGCCCCAACGTTCTATCACCACTCTTGAAGTAAAAGACTGGGTGCTCTGGTATCTCCAATACTACCCTCCTTTGACGGCAGTCAATCGTAGCATAGAAAACTCCTAGCCAATCCATCCCTAACACAATGTCGAAATTTGGGATGTCCAGTACTTTGAAATTCGCGTAGAATTCTCGTCCGCAAACTACAACTAGACACTAATCAAATCCCATAATTGCTTTCAATACTCCATTCCCGGAACTGACATTCCAGCTTGAAATGAGTAGCTTCACGGGAATCGCATGTGTTCTTACAAATCATTGCGACATGAAGCAGTGTGACGCTGCAGTGTCAAACAGTGCGAGTGCATGAAGGGTGGCTACTAATATAGTACCTAAGTTGTGTGAGGTTGGTTTTAGATACAGGAAAAATATAGAGTTATACAAGGATTGAAAAGATGAAAGGATTGGGAATTACCAGTAATAACTTGGCCAGTGGCTTCGGCTTCCTCAACTGTCATGGTGAAAGCCTGACGTCGGGGTACATTCCTCCTTACTGGAAGCACATTCCTCTGTCTCTGGGGCATGTTTCTCTTGGAGGGCAGAGGACTGGTCCAAGATGAACTAGAAGTTTTGCTGGACAGTGAACTGGTCCAAGTCCTCCTGGCTCTGCTCGATCTCCTGAGAGTCCGGTCTTCCTGACGAATATTCCAAAGAAAGAAATAGACAGGAATGTCGTCAGTGAACTAGAGCTCGGTAAGTCCCAAAAGAAAGAAAAGAATATAGCAAGTTAAGAGAATTGAAACTGGTAAGTTATATAGGTATAAGATTGCTATTCTAACATAGTTGTTGTAGCTTGGTACAGAAAGTATTTGTGTATACGAGAGAAGTCCATCTTACCCCGTGGACTATGGTAACATGTAGTACAAGGCCCCGTCAAAATACACGGGACAACGGCACGAGAGTTCATGTAGGTGTCTTTTAGTGATCATCTTGTGCCACGCTATACATTCCGTACCAATCTATCCCGTTAACCCCGCGTAATGTATTGTATTGATTATATTACAAGTCTTGCCGAAACCATGGATACAAGTTGTTTAAGTAGTCAGGTTCAGAATGTAAGCTTGTAGTCATGTCAAGTTATAGCCATATTTCGGTCAGGTCAAGTCTTGTATTCAGGTTTGATATTCAGATTCATGTTCAAGTATAGATGTTAGAGTTTGAATTCATGTTTGAATTGGATTCTGATTTGAGTTTGGATTCATGTTTGATTTAGACTCAGACTTAACTGATTTAGATCCTAAGTTAGGTTCGGGAGTTATCGGTAACTGCTGCACATGAACAACAGGATTTGTGTCTTTTTCCAAGACAATTACTATTGATAACATCGTTAAGTTTTCTATCTTAAATAGGCAAACACTCACTTTCTCCGGCTTTCTAAGGCTCAAGAGAATTGATCTTGCTTAAACCTATATAATTTCGAGGGGGTTTTATGAAAAAAATATTTTTTAATATAATTTCAAAATAAATCTCGAGAAGTTATTTATATTATTTAGGGTTTTCATGGATGTGAATTTTAAGGGTTTGAGGTATTTTAGTGATAATAGTTTAGCTTGGAAAGATCATGGTATTTTACTGTAAAGGTTGACTTTTGTTGGTATCTTGATGGTATTTTGATGAAACTTATAACTCTTTCATTTAAAATATATATAAGTTTATTATATTTTGAAAATATAAGAATTTTTTATTATTTATATAATTATTAAAAATTAAATTTTTAATTAGTAGAAAACTTCGTTTTTCTTAAAAACCGTATTTAAAACCTTTCGAGACTGAATGCTCCGTAAGGAGGTCTGCATCTCGCTCTACTAGTCCAATAATGTGCGATAATCCGCACCATCCAATAGCGGGTCTCTTAAAAAGGCTTGTAGAGGCTTATTTGCAAAGGAATTGAAAATACAATTTAAAAGAAAACCGTTTTTTTATAGTAAATGGTATTTTAATGTAATATTGTAATCGTAACAAAAAATACATTCGAAGAGTATCGTGCTATGGATGTGTGTATGTGAGAGGTAGGTCGTTACCTCATGAATTTTCATAAAGTTATGTTTTAAGCAAAGCAATATAAAATGACATATATAAAGTTCATGGCACTTTAATGTAAAAGTTATGTTACTTGAAATTTTTGAGTGAAAGTTAGTTCTAAACCTTAGTTTTATAGTTACAAACTTTGTGTAAAGATATGGATACCAAATATGTAAGAAAAAGTGGATTTTATATAGTATAGAAGAAGATGTCGGTATTAACTCCACTTCTGACATATGTTTTGAAAATGAAGTTTTAAAGAAGAAGAATGAGGATTGGAAATGACTTACAAGTTATTTTGGTTAAGAGAAGATAGAAGAAGAATGGGTTGTTGTCGTGGCATCGCGGGGCCGCCGGAATTTGTTTCGATTCTCGCCGGAACTTGATCGCTTGCTAACTGCTCTTCTACTCCACTTGTACTTAGAAAATATTAAAACTTTTAGCCTTAATTTTCAAAATGATGAAAGGCTAGGGCATGGGGTAGTATTTATAGTGTGGAATTAGGATTTTGGAATTAAAAGAGTGAATTAAAATGCATTAAAATTTGGTTTAAATGTGAAATTAAAAGTTTTTGTTGCAATCAAACAGTGCAGAGGAGTTAGAAGTAGGGGAAGGGTCATGTGTGCAAAGTCTGTTCATTGGCCTTGGGGGGCCTGTCCGTGCCGGACAAAATGGCAATCTCGCCGGTCGTTTGTGGGATTGGGGCCGTCGGATTGGTGCCACGTGTTCATCTCAATATTAATACTCTTTTACACATGTTTATTTCTTCAGACTTTTCATTTTTATGTGCACTGCACGTGTAAAATTTCGGGCTTCCAAAAAGTTTAAAAGAAAAATCAGAAAAAAATATAATGTGTCTGATGAGGTTCGAACACAGAGGCTATGTCACAGCAGTGTAAGGCTTTTACAAGTGAGCTACAAGTGGCTTCTTGCTGTTCTTAAACAAAAATTAACTTATAAATTGTACTCAGGCTTGTAAACTCCTTTTTGTACATTAAACTGAGAAATTTTGTACAGTAAATTTAGAGTCGTTACACCGGTCCTCCTAACGAACATTCCAAAGAGAGAAATAGACAGGAATGTATTCAGCGAACTAGCGCTCGGTAAGTCCCAAAAGAAAGAATGGAATAGAACAAGTAATGAGAAGTGAAACGGGTAAGTTGTACATGTATATGATTATTATTCTAACGTAGTTGTTTGTAGCTTGGTATAGAAGGTATTTGTGTATACGAGAGTAGTCCATCTTACCCCGTGGAATATGATAACATGTAGGACAAGGCCCCGTCAAAACCCAGGGGACAACGGCACGAGAGTTCATGTAGGTGTCTTTTAAGTGACCATCTCATGCCACGTTAATATATTCCGTACCAATCTACCCCGTTATCCCCGCGTGATGTATTGTATAGCTTATATTTAAAAGTCTTGCCAAAACCATAGATATAAGTTGTTCAAATAGTCAGGTTCATGATATAATTTTGTAGTCATGTCATGTTATAGCCATGGTTCGGTCAAGTCAAGTCAAGCATTCAGGTTTGATATTGATGTTTGAATTCAGGTTTTCTGGTTCATGTTTAAGTATATATGTTAGAATTTAATTCATGTTTGAATTGGAATTTGATTTGAGTTTCGATTCCGCTTTGAGTTAGACTCAGACTTGAGTCAGACATTTGTAACTGATTTGAATCCTGAATTAGGATATGAAGTTATTGGTAACTGCTGCACATGGAAGACAGGAATTGTGTCTTTTTTCCAAAACAATTACCATTAATAACTCTATTAAGTTTTCTACCTTAAATAAGTAAGCGCTCACTTTCTTCGGCTCCCTGAGGCTCAAGAGAATTGATCCCGCTTAAACCTATATTTACTAAAATCTTTAAATATTGTTTTATATAACTCGAGGGGGTTTTATGAAAAATATATTTAATAAAATTTCAAAATAAATCCTAAGAAATTATTTATATTATTTAGGGTTTCCATAAATGTGAATTTTAAGGATTTGAGGTATTATAGTGATAATAGCTTAGCTTGGAAAGTTCATAATAGTTTATTGTAAAACATGTTTTTTGTTGGTATCTTAATGGTATTCTAGTGAAACTTGTAATTATTTCATTTTAAAAAAATGTAAGTTTATTATATTTTGAAAATATTTGGATTTGTAATATTTATATAATTATTAAAAATTAAATTTTTATTTAAGTAGAAAACTGCGTTTTTCTTAAAAACCATATTAAAAACATTTCGAGACCGAATGCTCCGTAAGGAGGTCTGCATCTCGCTCTACTTGTCTAAGGATGTGCGATAATCTGCACCATCCAATAGCAGGTCCCCTAAAAAGGGTTGTAGAGGCATATTTGCAAAGGAATTTAAAATACAATTCAAAAGAAAACCGTTTTTATAGTAAATGGTATTTTCTTGTAATATGGTATTCGTAACAAAATTCATACAAGGATATATCGTTTTATGGAACCATGTGTGTATATGAGGGGTAGGTCGTTACCCCGTGAAGTTCTCTAAAGGTATGTTTTAATAAAAATACGAAAAGAGTTATTATCTAAAGTTCATGGTATTTTATTGAAAAAGTTAAATTGTGATTGTTTTACAAAAAATTCTTGGCTAAAATTTATTTTAGACATGAGTATTAAGCTTATAAGTGATGTGGTACAATTTGTTTGATCAAAAGGTAAAGGAAAATGGAGTTATAAGCTTTAGAAAAAGGAATATCGGAAATAACTCCACTTTTTACCGATTTTGATTAAAAAATTCAAGGAATAGAAAGGAAGATTGGGAGGGACTTACGGTTTAGAAAGCTTAAAGAAAGGTTGAAGGAGAGAGGGTTGTCGTCGTGGCGTCACGGAATCGCCGGAATTTGCTTCGATTCTCGCCGGAACTTGCTTGCTTGCTAACTCCTATTCTACTCCACTTATACTTAAGAAATTGTGAGAGTTTTGGCTATAATTTTCAGAATGATGAAGGGCTAGGGCATGCGATAGTATTTATAGTGTAGAATTAGGGTTTTGGAATTAAAATGGTGAATTAAAATGCATTAAAATGATGATAAATGGGGAATTGAAGGGTCTCTGTTTGATTGCAGACTATGCAGGGGAGTTGGGGGTAGGGGAAGGATCGAGTGTGCAAAGACTGGGCCTTATTAGGCTCGGGCCGACTGTCGGTACTGGCCAAAATGTAAGATTCGCCGGTCGTTTGAAAGGGTGGGGCTGTTGGATGCTTGCCACGTTGTCATGCCCCGTTTCCTAGTGTACGGGGAAGTAGGCGTTGAGGACACGCGACGTATTTACTCAGAAGTAAACACGTTAAGTGTAAATAAGCAATATAAATAAATGCACAAGAATAACAAGAGATGTAATATAAACACCAATTTTGATTAATATCCATTTTTTACATTAGAACTGATTTGAAAAGGAAATGTACAATGATAGAAAGCAATATCTAAACAGTGGCATATGAACTGAAATAAGTATAAGTAAAAGCTAGAAGTCTGGCTGCTTTATGAACCGGTCTATGTCATCCTGGCTGGGCTCGGTCTCCTGAGGGTCCAGTACTCCTGACGAACATTCCAAAGAAACAAATAGAAGGCATGTCGTCAGCGAACTAGCGCTCGGTAAGTTCCAAAAGTATGAGTAGAATAGAATAGAATAGGACAAGTAAAGAGTATATGACTGGTAATTTGTACATGTATATATTTGTTATACTAACGTAATTGTTTGTAGTTTGGTATAGAAGGTATTAGTGTATACGAGAGGAGTCCAACTTGCTCCATGGACTATGGTAACCCGTAGTACAAGGCCCCATCAAAACCCATGGGACAACGACAAAGGATATTCAGGTAGGTGTCTTTTAGTGACCATCTCGTTCAACTTCTAATAAATTTCGTACCAGTCTACCCCATTAAACCCTGTAATGTCGTCAGCGAACTAGCGCTCGGTAAGTTCCAAAAGTATGAGTAGAATAGAATAGAATATGACAAGTAGAGAGTATATGAATGGTAATTTGTACAGGTATATATTTGTTATACTAACGTAGTTGTTTGTAGTTTTGTATAGAAGGTATTAGTGTATACGAGAGGAGTCCAACTTGCTCTGTGGACTATGGTAACCCGTAGTACAAGGCCCCATCAAAACCCATGGGACAACGACAAAGGATATTCAGGTAGCTGTCTTTTAGTGACCATCTCGTTCAACTTCTAATACATTCCATACCAGTCTACCCCGTTAAACCCCGTAATGTATATTGTATTGATTGTAGTTATCAGACTTGCCAAGACTATGGATACAAGTTGTTCATGTAATCGGGTTCAGGATGTATCAAGTAGTCAGGTAGTCAAGTCAAGATATAGCCATGGTTCGGTCAAGTCAAGTCATGTTTGCATGTTAATATTGTTCTAGTATTCAGGTTCAGGTTCAGGTTCAAGTATTCATGTTTGGTATATTAGATTCATGTTTGAATTTGATTCATGTTTGGATTGGATTTAGGTTAGACTTAGACTCAGATTGAGTTAGACACTTTAAAACAAATTTGGATCCTGAATTATATTCGGGTGTTATCGGTAACTGCTGCACATGGATGGCATGATTTGTATTTTTTTCCAAGACAATTACCATTGATAATTCCGTTAAGTTTTTCTATCTTAAATAAGCAAGCGCTCATTTTCTCCGGCTCCCTGAGGCTCAACAGAATTGATCCCGCGTAAACTTATACTTACTAAGGTCCTTAATGTAATTTTATATAACTCGAAGGGGTTTTATGAAAAATATTTTATATACTTTCAAAATAAATCTCGAGTAATTATTTATGTTCTTCAGGGTTTTCATGGATGTGAATTTTAAAGAGTAAGGTATATTAGTGAAAATTTACATAACTTGAATAGTTCAAGATATTTTAGTGTAAGACTTGTCTTGTATTAATATTTGATAGTATTTTAGTGAAACTTGTCATTCTTTTATTTTTTAGAAAAACATGGAATTTTATTATAACTTGAAAATATGTGGTTTGCTAATATTTATATAATATTAAAAATTAATTTTATTAGTAATTAGAAAATCTTGTTTTTCTTAAAAATCTTATTAAAAATCTTTCGAGACCAAATGCTTCATGAGTAGGTCTGCATCTCGCTCTACTAGCCCGAGAATATGCGGTAATCCGTACCATCCAATAGCGGGTTCCCCAAAATAGGTTGTAGAGGCATAATCACAAAGAATTTAATAATACAATTAAAAAGAAAAACCAGGTTTTTATAGTCGATAGTATTTTAATGAAATATTATATTTGCCACAAAAATATGTTTCCAAGAGTATCGTGCTATGTAAACATGTGTATGTGAGGGGTATGTCATTACCCCGTGAAGTTTTTTAGAGATACGATTAAGCAAAGTAATAAAATATGGTAGATACAAAGTTCATGGTATTTAAATGTAAAACTCAATTTAAAGTTATTTGACATGATGATTTAGGGTGAAAGTTGTTTCTAATCATTAGTTTTATGGTTATAAACATATGTTAAGAATATGGATGAGCAATGATTAAGAAAAAGTATGATTTCAAGGTTTTAGAATTAAAAGTCGGTGTTAACTCCACTTACCGACATGTTTTGAAAAAGAGAACTTTTTATATAGAAAAAGAAGAATGAAGTGGGACTTACTGTTCCCTGATTAAAAATCAGGAATTACCTCAATGAGGTATCACGTGTTCACACGTGACCAATGGTCACGTGTTGACACGTGATAGTTAAAACAGAAATAAAAACAAACGGCTGAAGGAGAACCCAATTGGGGATCACGTGCTCACACGTGACCAATGGTCACGTGTCGACCCGTGATAGTTAAAACAGAAATAAAAACAAACGGCTGAAGGAGGTCCCAATTGGGGATCACGTGCTCACACGTGACCAATGGTCACGTGTCGACACGTGATAGTTAAAACAGAAATAAAAACAAACAGCTGAAGGAGGAACCAATTGGGGGTCACGTGACCAAGGGTCACGTGCTAGCACGTGACAGGTTTTGAAAGCCTTATAAATTAATAGAATTAAATTCTAAAATTCTCTAAAATCTTTCCAAACGAAAAAGGATTGTGGGGAACCGTTGGATTAAAAATCCAAGGGTGATTAAAAATCACCAATTTATGGAAAGACTTTAGACAAGGAAAGATTTCCCTAAAAATCTCACCAGAAATAACAAACAGAATATCTCTGGATTTAAAATCCAACGGTGAATAAAATTCACTGAGTGATCTAAAGGATCATATTGATTATGAAAACAAACAAAATCTTTCAATGAGAGATTTACTAAACAAATTGATTCTTTTCCTTCTCCTATAAATAGGAGCCAAGAGGAGAAGAAAGATAGAGAATTTTGGGATCTTGAAATTTTCTAAAGGGCAAAAAGCAGAGAGAAAAGAAAGGAGAATTCAATTCTCAAGAAAGAAAACCCTAGGTGAGAAAAGGGAAAAAGATCAAACTTCAAAAAAAAGAATTTAATTCTCAAATCTAAGAGTTTAACTCTTCTGCAAAAAGAACTTAGTTCTTCCTCTGGTTGAAGGTCTGCAGAAGCAAATCTCCCCATAAGTTGAGAATTTAATTCTCATCGGGTTAAGATTTTGCCATGCAGATCCAAGACTTAGGGGGAGAGTTGAGTTCAGAGAATTTAATTCTCCTAAAATTACAGGAATTTAATTCCTCCAAAATATGAAATTAGGGTTTAACCCTATATGAGAATTTAATTCTCCCAATTTACAGGAATTTAATTCCTTCAAGACAGAACTAGGGTTTAACCCTAATTGAGAATTTAATTCTCTCAAATTTACAGGAATTTAATTCCTCCTATATGAAATTAGGGTTTCACCCTATACAAGAATTTAATTCTTTTACATATATGGGAATTTAATTCCCCTAAAAAGAAATTAGGGTTTAACCCTACATAAGAATTTAATTCTTTCACATAGGAATTTAATTCCTCCAAAATTATAATTAGGGTTTAACCCTACAGAGAATTTAATTCTAAAAAATAAAAAGACTTAAAAGATCTCCATGCATGCAAAGAACTAAGGTCACGTGGCCCCATATGACCCCTGAAAAAATCCCCAAAAATGAGAAGGAAAAAGCTTTGAGGCAATGCCTCACGTGCTCCCACGTGACCTCCAAAACAGAGAGAATAAAAGCAAAAGAAATGCTGGCTCTGGGGGCTCTCACGTGTTACCACGTGACCCCTAATAAATGCCTTAACAAATCAGTGCATGAGTGCCTATCACGTGTCAGCACGTGATGCTCAAAAATTAAAAGTGTTTAATACTTATTTGCAGAACAAAGTAAAAGGAGATCTGGCCCTACTTTTGGGTGCCCTCACGTGTCCCCACGTGACCCATTCTTATCTAGTGTTTAACACTAATTTGAGAGTTCTATTTCCAGTATTTAACACTGTTGTTCTCTAGTGTTTAACACTATTTTTAGTCAAATTGGCTAATTTTCCAGAGGCAAAAGCCTCCCCTTCAACTGAATCTCAAAATTGAGTAAAATTCAGAGCTATAATGTTTAATGCTCAGTCAAAGATAAAAATGTTACCCAAGCCCTCAAACTCTTGTTTAGCATTGCTAAGTGATGAGGGGCTGGACCCAGACAAATGTCTAACGGTCCAATAAAAGGCCAACACTTCAAATCTAATTGGACTTAGCCCAAGTTGGCCATAAGTCCTCAATTCAGATTTAACTGGGCCAATATGCTCATAATCTAATTAATTGATCTTAGTTCCAAATTGGACTACAGATCCCCAATAAACTTTGGTTCAAGGGTACATCTCTTCACTCCTTTGATATTTGTCGTTGTAATCCCTCAACGTCTTCAGAGAGGTGACGAGTTCCGACAACCACACACTTCACAGACTATGACGTCTCTAAACTGGACTGTGGGGTCCTTAAACTCATGGACTATGACGTCCTTAACCTTGACCGTGAGGTCTTTAAACTCACAGACTATGATGTCCTTAACCTCGACCGTGATGTCTTTAAACTAACATTGGACTGTGGGGTCCTTAAACCCACGGACTATGATGTCCTTAACCTCGACCGCGATGTCTTTAAACTAACATTGGACCACCATGTCCTTAAACTGGCAATTGACCGCAAAGTCCCTAAACTAGAACAATAGAGCCCAAATGCTCTTTTGTTGGATCTAAATGATCCCGTTAAGTAGATCTTAGTCTAAAATTAGACTAACGTATCCTTAACAAATGGTTAAGTTGACCTTAGTTTAAAATTATACTAACGTGTCCTTAACAAACTGTTAAGTTGATCTTAGTCTAAAATTAGACTAACGTATCCTTAACAAACGTTTAAGTTGATCTTAATCTCAAATGAGACTAACGTATCCTTAAACCCAACCCCCAAACCCAAATCTAAGAAAATACGAATTTGGACTAATCCACGCCCTACGGGCGACAACATAAATTAGTCTCCGTATACAATCCACGGGCAACCAAAAATAAAAAAACAAACACGACACGAAGTGACCATCTGGAGAAGGAGAAAGTGGTTACCGCGATGCGGTAGCGTAATTAACTGCAGGGGCTTGCGCCTGCAGGGAAGAGCGTCCCCACAATCAAAAACCCCTCAAACGAGGGGGAATCTGACGAAGTCTGCTACATCGGCCGCATCCGTTTAAACCTTCGATACATGGTGCCATAAATCAACTTGGCATCTTCGGAGAGGTGGACGGATAGCACCAATTAGCATCTGCCCCGAAATTCAGGCAAGACGAACCTACGCAGTCGCGTCTCCATGTTTCGGCTGGGAACACTTACTAGTTAGAAGGGTAGGAAAGAGGTATTAGAAGATAGCTTGATCGTTGCGGCGTCGCGGAGTCACCGGAACTTGCTCGATCTCTCGCTGGAAATTGGTCTTGGGCTAACTCCACTTCTACTCCACTTGTACTTAAAAAAAAATTGATAATTTTGGCTAGAGATTTCAGAATGTGGAAATGCTAGGGTATGAGATTGTATTTATAGTGTGGAATTAGGGTTTTGGAATTGCAAAAATGAATTAAAATGTATTAAAATTGGATTTAAAGATGAAATTGAAGTCTCTGTTTAAATTCAGAGAAATCAAACAGTGCAGAGGTAATGGGAGTAGGCTAAGGGTCATGTGTGTTGAGCATGGGGTTTTCTCACTTACGGATGATCGTCGGCGCCGGCCCATGGAGTGATCTCGCCGGTCCAATTGTAGAGGGGTGCCGGTGGATTCTCGCCACGTGTCTATCTCTCTGTTTATTTATGCACATGTTTGTTTTTCCTGACTTTTCATTTCTATGTGCAGTCCATGTGTAAACTTTTGGGCTTCCAAAAATTTAAAAGAAAATCAGGAAAAATAATATGTGGCTGATGGTATTCGAATACAAGGGTTATGTCACAGCGGTGCAAGGCTTTATCAATGAGCTACAAGTGCTTTCTTGCTGTTCTTAAACAAGAATAACTTTTAAATTGCGTTCAGGCTTGCAAACTCCTTTCTGTACTTTAAGTGAAAAAATTTTGTACAGAAAATTCAGAGTCGTTACACACGTGTTTTTCTCAGTGTTAACACCCTTTTGCACATGTTTGATTTTTTCCGACTTTTCATTTTTTGTGTGCATTGAACGTGTAAACTTTTAGGCTTCCAAAAAGTTTTAAAAATAAATCAGAAAAATAATGTGTCTGATGGGATTTAAATACAGGGACTACGTCACAGCAGTGCAAGGGCTTTACTAGTGAGCTACAAGTTGTTTCTTGCTGTTATTTAACAAAATTAACTTATAACTCAATCTCAGGCTTGAAAACTCAGTTCTGTACATTAAACTGAAAATTGTACAGTAAATTCAGAGTCGTTACAATTGGCTTTATCACTATCCTTAGCGAGTGTTCATGACATGTTTCATGTATCTCAACTCCGCAAGTATGTTCGAGATGAGATGCACGTCCTAGATCATTCGGAGCTGACAGTAAGGGATGACTTGACATATGAAGAACGATCGATGGCGATTGTAGATCGAAGAGAAAAGGTCCTCAAGAACAAGCTTATCCCTCTAGTACTTGTTTCTTGGGGAAATCGTTCGCACGGAGAATCAACTTGGGAACGAGAAGACGAGATTCGACAGAAGTTTCCACACCTCTTTTCTTAGATTCATGTTTCCTTGTATTCCGGGAATTTCGAGGACGAAATTATTTTGTAGTTGGGTATAATGTAACACCCTAGTTCATTTATACCATAATTTATTTGGGTTTTTCCTAATCTTGTGAAAACTTTTAGTTCATGTTTTTTTGGGTGCGAATAGTGTATTTGGTATCTGTGTTTAGTATCCAACCCGACCCGCATGCTTGAAACCCATCATGGTTCTAGATTACGACATATCCTTGCTAGTACAGATGATCCGTGCATATCTAGGTTTCATATACATGTATCATATATTTAGTATCTGCATATATTTTAAATAATACAAGTAATAGTCAAATAATATTTTTAACATCTAGCATGGCCTGCATCATACCCCATACCCTAATGGTTGCATCCTGACATCGTTGTTTACCGCCGAAAGATAGGGAGAAGCTGGGATGGATCGTCTTGCCTGAGTTTGGGGGCAGATGCTTATTTGAATTTATCCGTCCACCTCTCCGAAGATACCAAGTTGATTTATGGCACCATATATCGGAGGTTTGGACAGACGCGGCCGTTGTAGCAGATTTTATCAGATTTTCCCTCATTTTATAAGTGGTTTTTGATTATGGGGATGCTCTTCCCTGCAGGCGCAAGCCCCTGCAGTTAATTACGTTACTGCATCGCGATAACCACTTTCTCCTACTCCGAAAGTTCGCTTCGTATTGTGTGTGTTTTTGTTTGTTTAGGTTACTCGTGGATTGTATACGGAGACTAGTTTGTGTCGTCGTCCGTAGGGCGTGGATTAGTCCAAATCCATATATTTTTAGATTCGGGCTTGGTTTATTTAAGGACCGTTATTCTGGTTTGAGATCAATATCGAATTAAATATATATGAGCATTTTGGGCTCAGTTTGTTTTAGTTTGAGGACGTCACGGTCTATTACCGCCGTGTTTGGAGCAGATATTAGTTTAAGGACATTTTGGTCCAACATTCCTGTTTTAGAGACGAATGTTAGTTTAAGGACACTTCAATCCATTGTCGCCGTTTTTGAGATGACTGTTAGTTTAGGGAAGTTTCGGTCCTTTATTCATCTTGCGCGCACGTTTATTTATTACGTGACGAAGTGAACAATGGTGATATGGGATGTGCCCAATTTGAGGCACGAGACGATTTGAGGCCTGCACGTCAATTTGGAAGTGCATCAATGAGGGATGAGAGAAGTTGTTGGTCGTTGGGACCCGCCACCTCTCTGAAGACGTTGAGAAATTACGACATGTATCAGAGGTGTGAAGAGATGTACCCTTAAACCAAATCCCGTATTTGTGAGAAAAGGGATTGTGGTGTACCTAAGAATCGTTAATCATATTTGAGACTAAGATTATCTTAGGAGGTATGGGATGAATATCATTTTGGATATCATCAATGAAAAATCATTAATCATGTTTGAGACTAAGATTGGCTCAATAATATCTTTTAAGGATCATTTTTACTTCAGATCTATCAAAAGAGTATTTGGGCTCAGCTGCAAGAAACTTCAGAGGCTTTACCAATTTGGGCTTACTCTATCTACTCTTTTCTTTTTTATTCAAAAAGTGGTTAGCACTCATTTGGGCTCTATCTGTTCAGCGCTTTTCTTTTTATGAAAAAGTGTTAAGCATTTATTTGACGCTCTGACACTCACATGGGTGTCATGTGAAGCATTTGATTATGGGCGCCGCCTAATGAGCGCTGAGCACTCTGCCACTTTGGCTGTTTATGGAGTGCTGGGCACTTTTCTCTCTTCTTTTCTTTTTTGATGGCGCCCACGTGAGGAGCATGTGAGGCGCCGGGGCACTGCCCAATCAGTGTTAAGCACTTGGCCGTTTTGGCTGTATGTGAAGTGCTAAGCACTTTTTATGTGGCGCCCACGTGAGGAGCACATAAGGCACTGTCCAATCAATGCTAAGCACTTAGCCGTTTTAGCTGTATGTGAAGTGCTAAGTACTTTTTATGTAGCACCCGCATGAGGAGCACGTAAGGCGCTGGGCGCTGCCCTATCAACGCTAAGTACTTAACTATTTTGGCTGTATGTGAAGTGCTAAGCACTTTTTATATAGCGCCCACGTGAGGAGCACGTGAGGCGCCGGGCGCTGTTAAAGAGGGGTGCTCACGTGGGAAACACGTAAGGCGCTAGTTTTTTTTATATGGAGATTTAATCTCTGTTGATATTTTTTAGAGAACTTAAATCTCTGTTAATGGTATTTTGACCATTAATGATCAGCAAGATCACTATTTTGAGGATCTGGAATCATGTTCTTTTAAGAACTAAGTTCTTGATTCGAAGGAACTGAGTTCCTGGAGTATTATGGACTCCATACTCTTTCTCTTTTAAATTTATTCTTCCTTGAACCTTTGATTCACAAGAACAAGATGTTGCCGATGAGAATTAAATTCTCAACTTGTGAGAGACTTGATTGTGGATCTCAGATCCAGAGAAAGAACTAAGTTCTTTTAGAAGGGTTCAACCCTTAGATATGTTAGGTAAAGTAGATGTTTTGATCTCGATATTTTCTTTACCTGGGGTTTCGAAAATGGAGCTCTTCTTCTTTGAGAATTGGATTCTCTTTTCTTTCCGTTTTCCTCTCTCCGTCTCTCTGTGTTCTCGCTCTGTATTTTGGTATCTGTATCTGGCTCTGTCTCTGTCTCTGTGGTGCCTTTGAGAATTGAAGTCTCAGGTCCTTTATATAGGTAAGGCAAATTGTTGATTAGTTTTGAGAAAATCTCTCATTGAAAGATTTCGATTGATTTAATTGGTCTCAAAATTGATTTGGGGAATTTTTACCCACCATTGGATTTTTGATCCAAGAACTTCTGTTTTTACAGAATATGATTTTGGGTTTTTAACGAGATTGGGGAAATATTTTTCCTAAACAGAATTTATTCAGTAAAACGGTGATTTTTAATCACCATTGGATTTTTAATCCAACGGTTCTCTGTTTTACAAAGAGCAATCTTTCTTATTTAGAAAAATTGAGAGAATATATTCCATAATAGAATTTTATTCTACAATTGGATCTTTGATCCAACCGAGAATACCTTTCTTATTTCAGAAAGATTTGGGAAATTTTTTCTCCCAACATAATTTAATTCTGTATTTTGATAATTTATCGTCTCCATTGGATCTTTGATCCAACGGCTATGTTTAACAGAGAGTATTGTAGAATTTTAATTCCACCTGGGCGCCGGCACTCATATGTTATGCATATGGGCGCCACTTAAGAATTTAACTCTTATAATGGGTATTTATGTGTTTTGCACATTGGCGCCCGCGTGAGGAGCATGTGTGGCGCCATTTAAGAGTTTAACTCTTATATAATGAACCTTTCTGTGCTTTGCATATTGGCGCCCGCATGAAGAGCACGTGCGGCGCTATCTAAGAGTTTAACTCTTATGAACTCTTCTGTGCTTTGCACATTGACGTTCGCGTGAAGAGCACGTGAGGCGCCACCATAGGACTTAATCCTATAAAATTGGCTCTGGCGCCCTCGTGGAGAGCACGTGAGGCGTCGCCTCATTGAATTCAACAGAGCTTTTCTCTTTTATTAAGTTAAATATATTGGGGAAACAAATGCCCCCTACCGTTGCTCTCACGTGGCTTACACGTGGGTGCAACGGTGTCATATTTTGCACCATTCGATCTCCTGGGGAGTTGAAATGTCCCTTCATGTCCTATAAATAGGGCCTTTGGCCCTTGAGATGACTGCTGTTTCATCATCCACTTGAGTCTCCTTCTTCCTTGAGAATTTAATTCTCTTTTCAGAGCTTAGATCTCTGTTTCCAAAACTTTCTTTGAGTCAAACTCTGTCAAAATTTGGTAAGAATCATGACCACGATTTAACTCCTAAAGAAACTCGTAAAAAAACCTTTTCTTTTTTTGGGTTTTTAACCCATTAACAGAGCTTTGTTCTTCTCTTGGAACGATCTCTTAGAGATCTAAAAAAACTTTATTTGGGTAGATCATGGGTCTTGGAGATCTTAGGGTTTTACCTGTTAGTGACTTTGATCTTTGAAGGTTGTTCGGAATTTAATTCCATTTGCCGAGCGGATTTCTGAGATTTTATCCCATTATTAGAGCAATTTAATTCCGGGTTGTTCTACAGAGCTTAGCTATGAGAAAATTTCTTTTAAGAAATTCTTTTGGGAATTTTATTCCCTTTCTTATTTTCTTTTTTGGGGTTCTTTTTGCAGATTTGAAATCTGTTGTAGAACACAGTTTTCAAGGGAGTTTAACTCCACAGTTCAATGAGATTTTTCATTAAATGAGAATCCTTTTGGATTATTACAATGAGTGCCTTCCTCATTACTAATGGGGAATTAAAACCATTGTAATTTCGTAATAATTTTGATATTTCGATCGCTAAACCCCTTGCTGGTTTTTCTTTGCAGATACTATGTCGTCTCGTCTTTATGATCTTGAAGAGATTATCTCTTATGAAGATATTCGCATCCAAGGCCACTGTCAAGGTCATGAATTCATTGACGCCCAATGTGCCGAGGTGATCTGTCGCTTTGACGACTACAACGGTCAATTACTCCCCCGTCGTTCTGCTCTTTTGAAAATTATCACTGGGTCGATTTGGGAAGCAATCCCTGAGCTTGACGAGGCTATGCCGCTCGAGGCGCTTGATGATGCTGAAGACAAGGTGCATTCATTATATCTGTTGAACCTGATCTCAAAGAAGCGGAGAGATGATCTTGTCGATGTTTTGCATCGCGTCTTCCAACAGAAGGCGATAATATCCGCGTACTAGCGGACGGACAACATTAGCAGGGATCTCGATGCTTGCATTCGTTAGAAAATGCATAAGAAAATGGCCAAAGAAGCCAGAAGCACTTTGCTCAAACTTGCTTCTAAGTTCATGAATCCGTGTCCGGAATTCCGCGTCTTGCCGTTGTAAACATTTTTTTATCACCAATGTATAAAGTTCTTGGAAGTATGAATGACAAAATTCCCCTTTCTCTTTATGCCAATGCTCATATGTGCCTCATGTGAAGTGTCGTTATACATATATAAAAACTGTTGCCCGCGCCCACGTATTATGCGCGTGAGGCGCTGTTGAGGATTTTAATCCTGAACTAGTGTCGGCGCTCACAAGTAACGCATGTGAGGCGCCACTATAGTTTCTTAAAACTACAAAGAATCGGCGCTAACGCCCATGTGTCATGCACGTGAGACGCTGTTGAGGGGATCGTTTCACCTTCTTACTCTGATTCCTATGAGTCAACCTTTTCATTTCCCGTTCCCTTTTTGTCAGGACTTGGAAATCGCTCCACTATGCACAACATTTTCTGTTCCTAGACTTGAATGCTCTTCTTTATAACCTGAAGCTCTATTCTCCCCTTCTTTCTGTAACACACTAGTTTATTTATACCAATTCCGGTTCTAGTATTTCTTTATTTATGGTATTTTCTTGATTTATTATGTTTTGGGTGCGAATAGTGTATTTGACATTTGTATTTGCATCCAACCCGACCCGCTTGCTTGAAACCTGTCTTGATTCATGTTTATGATCTACCCTAACTTGTTACGTAGACTCGTGCACTTTCATTTTAATTTATACATTGCATACTCGCATTATATCTGGCATCTGCATTTTTATATATAACATTTAAAGTCACATAAAATATTTTAAAAATATATTGCATGGCCTGCATGATACCCCTGACCCTGTCATAGCATCCGCAGCTCTTGTTCTCGTCCCGTTCAGTATAACGGACTCGTTTGGATGGCTACGTGCGCGTGCGTGCATCCATTCTTGAGGGTATGCATTTTAGTTACCCGGATATCCTATTTTAGTTTTGGATGACATGCATATTACCCGTATTTTAAAACTAGATTTTTAGACCCGACCCGGACGTATTTTGGAACAATTTTGTATTAGCTAAAAACTCAAATTTACTTAATATATTATATTCTTTGAAAATATACTGTTTACGATTTTTCTTAACTAATATATTTTTTTTAATTTATTATCCTAACAACCCCCGATCTCAACAGCATCCCTGCTCTCTCTCCTCTCTCTTTCCTATAAAAATATTATTTTCCCTTTAACCCTAAAATTTTACTCACGTCTCTCTCTCTCTCCCTCACTCTATTCAAATATATTAATTATTTTTTTAACCCCTGCACATACGTCCGCTCTCTCCCTCAGATCTTCTTTTCATTTGTTTTCGCACTGGAACCCACTGCGGCCAACCGACGCCTTCGCCTACGACCTCGCCTCGTCGTCGCCCTCGCCGTTGGAGATCCCTCATCCTCGCGGTCATCTCCCTTCCTCGACCACCTCCTCTCCCCTTCTTCCTCACCTTATTTTCCCGCTCAAACCCACGTCCGCCGCCTCGCCTCTGTCCTCGTCGTCGACGTTCACCTCGTAGTCGTCGACCATCTCCTCACCCTCGTCTCCACCTCCTCGTCTTCCTGCTCTTCTCCTCCTCTCTTTCCCCGCTACAAACCCACAACCCATGTAAACCCATCGCTTCCCTCATCATCGTCGCCTCACCACCGTTGCCGCCTCACAATCGCCTCCGTCCCCTCTAACCGTCGACTTCCCCTCCTCTACCTCTTTCTTCTCCCCGGCACACCAACCGTAACACTCCCCGACGACCATCTTTTCCCTGCACAGCAGGAACCCCGACACCCATCGCCTTTACCGCCGGAACCCCATCATCGACCGTACCCCATCATCCTCATCACCCCCTTCGACTCCTGACACCATCACCACTACCCTCACCCTACAGCCATCAAGAAACCCTCAACCGAACAACCCCGCAACCAAACAACTTACGACCTAGCCTCACCTGCTTCCTCGCCGGAGCTCCGACCCCGTCGCCTTCGTGCACTCGTCATCACCACCACCTCCTCACCTTCTCCTCTATCCCAGAAACCCTAGAGCAGCAAGTTTATCTCTTCTCTTTCTTCTTCTTCTTCTTCTTCTTCTTCTTCTTGCTTTCTTGATTTCCGTTTTCCGATCACCCGCCGGAGCCGTACTTGACGCTGACGACCCGAGAGATCCAGTGAACAACCCCAGCCAGCGTGGTCGTGCTCTTGCCTTTCCTGGACCCGTCCCGTGCGCGCGTGTGGTTTTGCGACGTTTACCCGATGTCGGACATGCCGTACGCATCCGTCGTGCGATCCGTTCAGGCAAGTTAATCTTGCTACATGCTATACTGCTATATTCTATATTCATTTGAATAATAACATCACATAATGATTAGTTATGCATCCCACATTATCATTTTGCATGTTTCACCATTTTCGGATATCCGTGTGCATCCGTGCAAGTTATTTCATATCTAGTGCATGCAAATTTATCTTGATACATGCTAGACTACAATATACTGCACCCAATTAAATATTTACATTTCATATTGTTTAGTTGTACATCCCGCATTTACCAGTTTATCATTTTACTGTTATACGACGTCCGTACATATCAATATCATTATTTACATATCTAGTCGCATGATAATTCATCTTGCTACATGCTAGGTATAGTATTATGCATCCATATGAGTAAAATGTTACCCGTTTATCACATTATACATCCATACTAAAAGTTTTACCATTTTCGGATACCCGTTTACATGCATATCATTTAATATACATATAGCTGTATCTACAGATCCCATTATTACATATTATTGTTATATTAACACCCCATGATAGATAATGTGCATCTCATTTAGTATTGGAACTATAAATGAAACCCTAGTCGATAATTGTGCATCCATACCATTGATTCTATATCTATTTGCATACCATGTCACATTATTTCATTTTACTGTTACATTAGTATCCCATACTTGATCTTGTGCATCCTACATAGTCATGATGTAATCCCTGATAAATATTTATGCATCCATGCTTTATTTGTGCACCGGTACCTGTTACGGTTTTATTATGAGCATCCGCTTGATACCTGTGCACTACTTGACATGACCTGATACACCACTACTTGACCTGACTTGATACATGTACACTACCTGACATGACCTGATATATCACTACTTGACATGTTACCCGATCCTGTTTCTAATGCCGAAAATCCTAACATGTTGTCCCGATAGACATATCCTGTTGTCTGTATAGACAAACCTGTTCCTGCTTGATCCTGTGTTGGCATTAGCTTCAGAGTTATCAATACCTGACTTGAACACATAACTTGGGGGTATGGGAAAATCAAGAATGTAACCGAACGTAACTCTCAGGGCTATCTTATTGTTCGCCGTTTTTCCGGGCGTTACGGAATACCCATTGTTTGCCGTTTTTCCGGGCGTTACGGAATACCCATTGTTTGCCATTTTTTCGGGCGTTACGGAATAATCACCGATGGGTTACGATGAGGATTACATTAATTGATTTCGAAGATTTTAGAATAGATAACCCAGTAGCACGGTTTAGAGTACTCACTGCACATCACATGTGCTTATACCCTTCACCGTTCTTTATTCGTGATACTGTTATACTCTTGTTACTGTTCATACTCATGCCTGCATGTCTTGTTACCTCCTGATTGTATTATTATTGATATTATGACGCACTGACGTATGGATTTTGCATGGCCCGGATCCTCTCTCCCTGTCGCAGGCCGTTCAGGAGTATTTCAGTCAGCAGGCCGAGCAGTAAGGACCTGCTAGTATTTTAGTTTAGTTTTATTTCAGCACTTTTATTTCCTGTTGTGAGCCCGTATTTGGGATGTACTTTCCAGATTGTTATTGTTATTTGGATTTATTGCTTCCGCATATTATTTTTTGACTCGTTTATTTTGGCATATGGACATATACTAGATTGTTTATTTTATTTCTACTATTCTTGATATCTTATAGACAGCCGTAATGTGACTGTGGAGGGATGTTTCCTGGCCACAGGTAGCATGGTTGGCTCTGTCACGTGCCGATATTAGCGCACTCTGGGAAGCGGGGCGTGACAGGGTTTTTTTGGTATCAGAGACATAGGATTTAGGTTAATCGGGTTTGATTCTTTTGTAGTTGGGTATTGGACCCAATACACGAATCGAAAATCCATGATTAGGAACCTGTCCTGCCACATTGTTATCATGAACCTTGAATCATATCTTTCTCTTGACCCTTGTCTTGACGATATGCAAACAATTTTGCATCTCGGCTTGAAACCTTTTGGTTCCCTATTATTTCTCCATGTTCCTTTGATTCTGATATTAGGATTTGGGCGACTTGAGTGGAGTTATGTGATTGTAACTATGTACCGCGGTATGGTTACAATGCGATACTCTATTTAAGTAACTTGGAGTTCTAGTCTTGATTCATATCCTTGATTTTATGGTCATCATTCATTGCAAGTTTTGAATCTTGTTTATCATACTAATCCTCTTCGGTGTCTTGGTTGCAGGATCATGGCAGCCAGGAATCTGCGATCGTACCAGAGGCATGTCGATGACACCGCTTTGCTTAGAGAAATTCGTGGGATGCTGGAGAACCAGAAATGGCAGACCGAGCTGAACTAGCGGCAAGCCGAAGCTTTTCAGGAAGGTTTGCGGACCGTCCAGCAGTCCGTAAACAATGTTGCGGCCAAATCGGTAGAGCGTGTGGGTACCGTGGCGGATTTCAGGAGACTTGGTCCGTTCACTTTCACTGGTTTGGAGGAGCCGTTGCCAGCAGAGCAGTGGCTAGTCGATACGGAGAATTTGCTCGTTGCAGCACAGATTCCAGAGGACAAGAGAGCGGATGTAGTATGCATCCAATTGGTGGACTATGCCCGTGAACGGTGGCTTGTGGAAGAGACCCTTTTTCCCAAGCCGATCAGTTGGGCTACTTTCTCGAAGAGTTTCTTAGAGAAGTTCTTCCCGCAGACTGCACGGGAGGAAATGGAGGAAAGGTTTATCAGCTTGAAGCAGAACGGCGCACCCGTAGATGTGTATGCAGCTGAGTGAACACGGCTCAGTAGATTCGCTGGACCATTGGTTGCCAACGATGCTGATAAGGTATGGAGGTTCATGCGCAGTTTGGATGTGGACATCCAGAGGCACATTATATCTCTGGGTTTGACTACTTTCTCGCAAGTGCTTAAAGCGGCCAGGGAGCAGCAGAGTTTATCATTGAAGACAGAGGGTATGCCGCAGCCGGAAGTGGTGGTACGGAAGCCGGCGTTTACGCCAAATCGAGCGCCTATACGCAGAGGTGTTCCAGTGGACAGGCGTGGCGTTGTACCGATGAAGAGGCCAGTTTTTCCCGAGCATAAAGGAAGGGTGTTGTGCGATTACTGCCAACGACCGGGTCACTATCGAAAAAATTGTCGTAAGAGACTTAGACTTTTTCTTATTTGTGGATCAGCTGATCACACCATTGATACTTTTCCGTCGAAGCTAAGTTTGAAGGAAGATACTCAGAGGCCACCGCAGAAGCAGTTTCAGGGGTAGAAGCAGTTAACTCAGGGACCCAATCAAGCTCGAGCCTTTACCCTAATGGCTGAAGAGGCCAAGGATTCAGATGAAGTTGTTTCAGGTATCCTACTTGTTCATGATTTTCCCGCGTTAGCATTATTCGATTCGGGTGCATCCCATTGTTTTTTGTCGTCCAAGTTTATTGCTGCATATTCGATTTCTTGCACGACCCTGTCTAATTGTTGGGACATACACACTGGGAATAGGAAGATCCTAGCTAGTAGTGAGTGTAAGGATTGTTCAGTAGTTGTTTGCGGATTTCTTGGTGATCGATACCGGCAGTTATAACGTTGTATTGGGAATGGATTTTCTCAACACTTTCCACGCTCACATTGATTGTTGGGCAATGAAAGCGATTTTTCCAGATTCCCGGACATCCGGAGTTTGTTTTGCTGGAGGAAGCAGTTCTGTCGGGCCAGTCGAGTTTAGGGCTAGGCCGACAAACAATGTTCTTTCGTCAATGGAAGTTGATAAGGAGGAAGCGCCAGCTGTAGTTCGAGAGTTCATGGACGTGTTCGAGGACATCTCGGGTTTACCACCAAAACGAGATGTGAAGTTCGTGATCGATCTTGTTCCTGGTGCAGCGCCAATCTCAAAGGCATACTATCCAATGGCACCAGTGGAGTTGGAAGAAGTCAAGAAGCATGTTACTGAATTGCTAGAGAAGAATTGGATTCACCGCAGTAATTCACCTTGGGGAGCTCCAGTTCTTCTAGTAAAGAAGAAAGATGGCACAAGGAGGATGTGCATCAATTATCGAGAATTAAACCGGGTGACTATTAAGAACAAGTGCCCGATCCCTCGCATTGGTGAATTATTCGAGCAACTTAGTGACGCGAGGGTATTCTCAAAGCTGGATTTGCGATCCGGATATCATCAGGTTCGAGTCAAATCAAAGGATATTTGCAAGACTGCATTCCGAACTCGATAAGGACATTACTAGTATTTAGTGATGCCATTCAGAGTCACGAATGCATGGGCGATATTTATGGACTTGATGAACCGAATCTTTTCACTGTTCTTGGACCAGTTTATTGTGGTGTTCATCGATAATATTCTGGTCTATTCGAGGAGCCTTGAAGTGTATGCAAAACTCTGAAGATATGTTGAGAGCTTGCATATTAGATTTCAAGGATTCGTAGGAGGATCATTTACACTTAGTGGAGTTTTCGTACAACAACAGTTTTCAGGCGACTATTCAGATGGCTCCATTCGAAGCATTGTATGGTCGCAAGTGTCGTTCACCTGTTTGTTGGGATGATGTTGGAGAACGGAGATTGTTAGGACCGGATTTGATCGTGCAAACCGTGGAGAAAGTTAATACTATCCGGAATCACATGAAGGCAGCACAGGATCGGCAGAAGAGTTGGGCCGATATATCGAGAAGACCTCTAGAGTTCGCTGTTGGTGATATGGTATTCTTGAAGATATCACCGACTAGAGGAATAATTCGTTTTGGGAGTCGAGGCAAGCTTAGTCCTCGATTCGTGGGGCCTTTCGAGATTTTGGAGCGTATTGGAGAAGTGGCTTATCGATTGGCGTTACCAAAATCTTTGGTGAATGTTCATGACGTGTTTCATGTATCTCAACTCCGTAAGTATGTTCGAGATGAAACACACGTGCTGGATCATTCGGAGCTGACTGTAAGGGAGGATTTAACCATTGAGGAACGACCGATGTCGATTGTTGATCGAAGAGAAAAGGTCCTTAAGAACAAGGTCATCCCTCTCGTACTTGTTTCTTGGGGAAATCGCTCGCATGGAGAATCAACTTGGGAATGAGAAGACGAGATTCGATAGAAGTTTCCAGATCTCTTCCTGTAGTTTCATGTTGGTTTATCTTTCCTTGTTCTTGGAATTTCGAGGACGAAATTCTTTTTGTAGTTGGGTATAATGTAACACCCTAGTTCATTTATACCAATTCCAGTTCTAGTATTTCTTTATTTATGGTATTTTCTTGATTTATTGTGTTTTGGGTGCGAATAGTGTATTTGACATTTGTATTTGCATCTGACCCGACCCGCTTGCTTGAAACCTGTCTTGATTCATGTTTATGATCTCCCCTGACTTGTTACGTAGACTCGTGCACTTTCATTTTAATTTATACATTGCATACTCGTATTATATCTGGCATCTGCATTTTTATATATAACATTTAAAGTCATATAAAATATTTTAAAAATACATTGCATGGCATGCATGATACCCCTGACCCTGTCGTAGCATTCGCACCTCTTGTTCTCATCCCGTTCAATGTAACGGGCTCGTTTGGATGGCTACATGCGCGTGCGTGCATCCATTCTTGGGGGTATGCATTTTAGTTACCCGGATATCCTATTTTAGTTTTGGACGACATGCATATTACCCGTATTTTAAAACTAGATTTTTAGACCCGACCCGGGCGTATTTTGGAACAATTTTGTATTAGCTAAAAACTCAAATTTACTTAATATATTATATTCTTTGAAAATATACTGTTTACAATTTTTCTTAACTAATATATATATTTTTAATTTATTATCCTAACAACCCCCGATCTCAACAGCATCCCTGCTCTCTCTCCTCTCTCTTTCCTATAAAAATATTATTTTCTCTTTAACCCTAAAATTTTACTCACGTCTCTCCCTCTCTCCCTCTCTCTATTCAAATATATTAATTATTTTTTTAAGTCCTGCACATACGTCCTCTCTCTCCCTCAGCTCTTCTTTTCATTTGTTTTCGCGCTCGAACCCACTGCGGTCAACCGACACCTTCGCCTACGACCTCGCCTCGCCGTCGCCCTCGCCGCCGGAGATCCCTCGTCCTCGTGGTCATCTCCCCTCCTCGACCACCTCCTCTCCCCTTCTTCCTCACCTCATTTTCCCGCTCAAACCCACGTTCGCCGCCTCGCCTCTGTCCTCGTCGTCGACGTTCACCTCGTCGTCGTCGACCATCTCCTCACCCTCGTCTCCACCTCCTCGTCTTCCTGCTATTCTCCTCATCTCTTTCCCCGCTACAGACCCACAACCCACGTGAACCCATCGCTTCCCTCATCATCGTCGCCTCACCACCGTTGCCGCCTCACCATCACCTCCGTCCCCTCTAACCGTCGACTTCCCCTCCTCGACCTCTCTCTTCTCCCCGGTACACCCACTGCAACACTCCCCGACGACCATCTTTTCCCTGTACAGCAGGAACCCCGACATCCATCGCCTCTACCGTCGGAACCCCGTCATCGACCGTACCCTGTCATCCTCATCACCCCCTTCGACTCCTGACACCATCACCACCACCCTCACCCTACAGCCATCAAGAAACCCTCAACCGAACAACCCCGCAACCAAACAACTCACGACCTAGCCTCACCTGCTTCCTCGCCGGAGCTCCGACCCCGTCGCCTCCATGCACTCGTCATCACCACCACCTCCTCACCTTCTCCTCTGTCCCAGAAACCCTAGAGCAGCAAGTTCATCTCTTCTCTTTCTTCTTCTTCTTCTTCTTCTTCTTCTTCTTCTTGCTTTCTTGATTTCCGTTTTCCGGTCACCCGCCGGAGCCGTACTCGACGCTGACGACCCGAGAGATCCAGTGAACAACCCCAGCCAGCGTGGTCATGCTCTTGCCTTTCCTGGACCCGTCCTGTGCGTGCGTGTGGTTTTGCGACGTTTACCCAACATCGGACGTGCCGTACGCATCCGTCGTGCGATCCGTTCAGGCAAGTTAATCTTGCTACATGCTATACTACTATATTCTATATTCATTTGAATAATAACATCACATAATGATTAGTTATACATCCCACATTATCATTTTGCATGTTTCACCATTTTCGGATATCCGTGTGCATCCGTGCAAGTTATTTCATATCTAGTGCATGCAAATTTATCTTGATACATGCTAGACTACAATATACTGCACTCAATTGAATATTTACATTTCATATTGTTTAGTTGTACATCCCGCATTTACCAGTTTATCATTTTACTGTTATACGACGTCCGTACATATCAATATCATTATTTACATATCTAGTCGCATGCTAATTCATCTTGCTACATGCTAGGTATAGTATTATGCATCCATATGAGTAAAATGTTACCCGTTTATCACATTATACATCCATACTAAAAGATTTACCGTTTTCGGATACCCGTTTACATCCATATCATTTAATATACATTGTCATGCCCCGCTTCCCAATGTACGGCGATGGGGACGCGACGAGGTCCGCTACGTATGTACTCAGAAGTACATACGCTAAGCGTAGCTAAGCAATATAAATACACAAGAGACAAGAGTATAAAAAGAACAGCAACTTTTATTTATTAACATTCTTTGTACAATACATGGAAAGAAAAATACAACTGAAATAAAGATGCCTAAACAGTGGCATAACAGGAAAAGGAAAGTAATGAAAAGAAAAGTGTACAATGAAATTATACTGCTAGGTCGTCGGCAAATTGCTCCAAGTCTTCTTCTGTTGGCTCTACTTCTGCCGGGTCCAAGTCACCTGACGACATTCAAAGAAGAGAGAACAGAATGTCGTCAGCGAACAGATCGCTCGGTAAGTCCCAAAGGTAAGAGGAGAAATAGAATAGACAGAGAGTAAGAGAGAGAGGGAGAGGGTGGCTTTTACAGTTGTATTATATTGTTATATTTTTGTAGTATGGTGTTAACGCTGTTGTTGTAGCTTGGTACAGAAGGATACCAGTGTATACGAGAGGGGTCTCAGTATGCTAGAGACCAGGGCAAATGGAAGTACAAGGCTCCGTTATACAACCCGGAACAACGGCAATTGGATTCATGTTAGGTGTCTTAATCTTACCGTCTCGTGCCACCTTTAACACCTTCCGTACCAATCTACCCCTTAAACCCCGCGATGTCGTATTTGTATTGTTATCTTGTAAAATTGTATTGACTACATGATTGATTGACTGACTGACCGAAACCATGATATCAGGAAACGGTTATAACCATAGAGTCATGTAAATGGAATACTGGGAAACATGTAAAAGGAATATATATCCATGGTTCGGTTCAGTCAATATGTATAGCTTGATATTGGATTCATGGATTCATGTTGAATTGTAATATTGAAAACTGTAGATTGTAATCATATTCAAGTCAAATATAATCAGACTCAAACCCGAGTCAGACAATTAGAAATGTAAATCGAAATCTTGATTAATTCTTACCTATAATTTGCTAGGGTCCTTACGGAAATTTATAAAACTTGAGGGGGTTTTATGTAAAAATAATTTTGTATAGTTTTCAAAATACACCTCAAGTATTTAATTAGCGTCTTTATGTACATACAACAATTTAAAAATCAAGATAAATATGTATACATGTTCGAAGAGCATGAAATGAGTCAAGTATATTATTCGAGTAACTACCATAAACAATGCTGTAAAGAAATATTATGTATGACTAATTAATCAAGTCGGACGAATGCGGAATATAAACAGAAATATGGATCTAAGTATTTTTCATGCATGAGTTCCAGTTTCACTTAAATACTACTACCGGTTTGAGAGATATATCTGTTTTCGTATCGTTGCGCAAAACAGATCAGAATCTGTTCAGCACCGTCACATATTTTTAAAACACAGTTTGAGTTAATTTCCATCAGGTTTCAGGTTACGAAGATTATTAGAAAATTGTAGGTATTTTGAAGTACTTATCCAAAACACAAAGATTCATACGATTTGGATTTCTGAAGCTCTAGTTATGATCATTTTAATATCAGCGTATAAAACAGAAATTCAGATTTCTGGACAGCAACTATATATTGTATTGCAAAGCCTATATCGGGGTGTTTCATGCATTTATAAGTAATCAAGTATACAGAAAATTATATTTCTATCAATTGTGCATCTACACATCTAAAGTTTGTCACAAACGGATATCGGGTTTTCGAGTTATGTCTAATTTAAAAAAACAGTGTGCGAATCAGGACATATTCTGTCCAGATCCGTCGGTTAATATTGTAACGCAGTTTTCTTTATCTTACGTTGGTTTTCAGTAAAAACTTAAAACTAATAAAATATATATTATTCGATGTAGATATCTAAAACACCTGATTTTGCTCAATTTAGATACCGGTATACCAAGTTATGTGTCCTATAAGTTGACCGATAACTGCAGTTTTCTATTTTACGAATAATGAATAAAAACGATATAATTCATAAACCGTTAAGTGATTCGATCTAAAATTTTTTACAACGTGTACAGAAATATATATTCTATCATATGTAAATTTCATGAAATTTACAGAAGTAAAAATTAATTTCTAAAAATTATTTTAAAGGTAAAGATATCGATATGTATACTAAAATCGGCAAAAAGATTAACTAGTATTTTTATGCAAGCTTCATCTTTTCTTTTAATAACCAAACCGATTCCATGAGATATCGTAAATATATTGTGGCATGAAATCTATGTTCTCACTACTCATAATAAACATTTATAGTCATGAACAAAAAATTGAAAACACTTTAATTTGAATAAGAGGCAATAAGGTATTATTAAACCATATAAAACAATATATATCTAGACTTATATATATGTATATGTTTATATTTATCTTCTCTTACGGATTACGATAAGAAAAGAATAGAGGAGTTCACGAGGTATGACAAGCGAAAAGTAAGAGATAAGGGGAAGGAGAGAGAAGGGACTTACATGCACAAGCCGGTATTGTCACCGGGCTTGTCTATCCGCCGATAGCCTCGCGTTAGTAGCGAGACCTTCTTGAACACTTCTTCATGTTCTTCTTCTTGGACTTTAGATGAAGAGGAAGAAGTGAGAGATAGAAAAATGTGAGGAAGGAAAAGATAGAGGAGGACAATAAAGATGATGTAATGGTGAATTATGTATAATAATATATGCATTCAACATGAGAATTAAAAAAGAAATGAAAGGTCACCATTCATTTTGGAAATGAAAAGTCTCATTTGTAGGTTATGAGAAGAATAAAAAAATGATAAAAAATAATTGCAAGAATGGGGATTTGAACATGTGACTTATGGAATAACAATGCAAGGACTTAACCAATGAGCTATAAGGTTGTTCATGCATATATTTAATTAGAATTAAATATATGATGTTGCTTAAAAAGAAAATGGGCTTTTTAGATGGGCTGTAGAGAATTAGAATAATGGTTTTGGGTTAAATATTTATGAAAGGAAAAATAAGAATGAGAAGTTAAAAACTTAAATATAAGAAAAAGAAATTGTACCTAGAAAAAAATACATAATATATTAAGGAATAAAATAATAATAAATTTAATAGAAAAAGGAAAATACCAAGTACAAATAAATACGGTATATTATTGAAGAGGGATAATACAAATGTATAAAGATTTTGGGGTCATTACATACATATAGATGGATCTATAGATCCCATTATTACATATTATTGTTATATTAACACCCCATGATAGATAATGTGCATCTCATTTAGTATTGGAACTATAAATGTAACCCTAGTCGATAATTATGCATCCATACCATTGATTCTATATCTATTTGCATACCATATCATATTATTTCATTTTACTGTTACATTAGTATCCCATACTTGATCTTGTGCATCCTACATAATCATGATGTAATCCCTGATAAATATTTGTGCATCCATACTTTATTTGTGCACCCGTATCTGTTACAGTTTTATTATGAGCATCCGCTTGATACCTGTGCACTACTTGATATGACCTGATACACCACTACTTGACCTGACTTGATATATGTATACTACCTGACATGACCTGATATATCACTACTTGACATGTTACCTGATCCTGTTTTTAATGCCGACAATCCTGACATGTTGTCCCGATGGACATATCCTGTTGTCTGTATAGACAAACATGTTCCTGCTTGATCCTGTGTTGGCATTAGCTTCAGAGTTATCAATACCTGACTTGAACACATAACTCGGGGGTATGGGGAAATCAAGAATGTAACCGAACGTAACTCTCAGGGCTATCTTATTGTTCGCCGTTTTTCCGGGCGTTACGGAATACCCATTGTTTGCCGTTTTTCCGGGCGTTACGGAATACCCATTGTTTGCCGTTTTTCCGAGCGTTACGGAATAATCACCGATGGGTTACAATGAGGATTACATTAATTGATTTCGAAGACTTTAGAATAGATAATCCAGCAGCACGGTTTAGAGTACTCATTGCACATCACATGTGCTTATACCCTTCACCGTTCTTTATTCGTGATACTGTTATACTCTTGTTACTGTTCATACTCATGCTTGCATTTCTTGTTACCTCCTGATTGTATTATTGTTGATATTATGACGCACTGACGTATGAGTTTTGCATAGCCCAGATCCTCTCTCCTTGTCGCAGACCGTTCAGGAGTATTTCAGTCAGCAGGCCGAGCAGTGAGGACCTGCTAGTATTTTAGTTTAGTTTTATTTCAGCACTTTTATTTCCTGTTGTGAGCCCGTATTTGGGACGTACTTTCCAGATTGTTATTGTTATTTGGATTTATTGCTTCCGCATATTATTTCTTGACTCGTTTATTCTGGCATATGGACATGTACTAGATTGTTTGTTTTATTTTTACTGTTCTTGATATCTTATAGACAGCCGTAATATGACTGTGGAGGGATGTTTCCTAGCCACATGTAGCATGGTTGGCTCTGTCACGTGCCGATATTAGCGCACTCTGGGAAGCGAGGCGTGACACTTTCATAAGGAGAGAACCATTTTAAAAAAGAAGTATCCATTTTCTAACAAACCAAGAGTTATGGTTTGCAATCGTCCGCATGCTCGCCGGCAACCGTGGGACGTACCTATCGAGGGAATTGTCTCTCGTTTTGCTGCGCGTTTAGCAGATCTCGTTCTCACTGATGACCGGTGTGACATGGTGATGTACGAGCTTCTGGCTCGTAGGGGTTCTCCTCTTCCTATCGGCTCCATTTGGTTTCAGACGATCTTCTCGTCTGTACTTGCAGACATTCCTCCTCATCCAGCGAAGATGACTCTGGCGATGGTTGACGCGGCGGAGGATAAGATCGAGTGCTTCCAAGAGGCTTATTTGATTACCCACCCTCTGAGGGATTGTTCGGTTCAGCTGCTAAGCCAGATACGGGATCAACGGGCCATCATGTCTGCCATCGCTGATGAGCACGGCGCTGACCGATGGGGGGCGACTCCCCGCGAAGATCGCCACTTCAACATAGTGGAGAAGGCAGAGAGGGAATTAAGGAATCTTGTATATTGTTTTGTTAATCCTTGTATCTTTGATCCCATATTTGGCGATCTTTTCTCTTTGTAATAAATACTAATAATAAAAATAATGTCGACCACTGAACGTTTCATCTCCAGAACATATTCATATAGGCATCCTGCCTCTGTACATATATTTTGTATTTTAACCTTAGAAGTTTCTGATGCATGCATCTAGACATAGGTGAACATTGGACTGAAGTGATACATAGCATTTGGACAGTTTCGAGCTGGCATACACGAATTTTACTAGAATTTTGATCTGAGAAGATAGCGAGTGGATACAAGCGCCTTCTCAAATCTCGATCCTTAAAAAATGCAATTCTGAACCCCGAGGCCTATGAATTGCACCTTTTCTGTTTTTTGATGTCTTGATTTAGCGTCCATTAGTTTACTTACTCGTTTCGGAGTCTGTAGTTTATTCACTCATCTCGGAGTCTCTAGTTTATTCACTCGTTTCGGAGTTTTTAGTTTATGTACTCATTTCGGAGTTTCTAGTTTATTCACTCTTCTCGGAGTCTCTAGTTTATTCACTCGTTTTGGAGTCTCTAGTTTATTCACTCATCTCGAAGCCTTTTAGTTTACCTTCCTTGGGTTTACAGGTAAACTTGTCCTAACGTTGTATATAGATAACCCCCATTCTTTATGACGGAGGTCCGTTAGGTTTGTGGTACTAGGGTTTTAGTCCGTGGTACCGTCGCGTTGGTTAATGTATTTCTCGATATGCAGTCCTTCAGCCGTTGTTCGAGTAGCCCCACGACTGTCGTGTCTCTGATCCTTTCGGGGGCTAGAAAAGACATCTTCAAGTAATCTCCTTAGGTCATATTACCGTCGGAAGAGAAAACATTAGGAATCTGCCATGACGCTTTTTACTTGAGGTTGGGCTCAGTTTGGAGCCCCGATGAGTCATAACCACTCCGCACTGGTGTGGGATGATCTCCGATAGTCTTTTAGGCTTTATATGAGATGCCTTCAAGACCCAAAGCTAGGAATATGCCGTTGCTTCATTTTTTGTTTTGACGATATCGTGCCGATTCTTTGCTGAAGTAGGGTAGACATCTGTAAGACTTCTATGCTGTATGTATTGCAGTTGAAGTTCGGAGCTAGGAATATGCCATTGCTCCAATTTCATTTGATAGCCGCATTCGCATCCTGCTGAAATGAGGGGGAACGTCGGGAATTTCTCTAAGTTGTATATGCGCCGTCGAGACTTGGAGTTAGGATTTTGCCGTTACTCCATTTTTTTGCTTTCGACCCTTGGGTCTTTTGTTGACGTTGCGTCTGCACTGAGATGGATTGCCGGGATAGTTTCCAAGTTGTATATGAACTGTCAAGACTCGGAGCTAGGATTTTTCAATGGCTCCATTTTCGCTTTGACCTTTGGGTCTTTTGTTGACGTTGCATCTTCATCCTGTTGGCATGAGAAGCACATCGGGCTGGAGTTAGGATTTTGCCGTCACTCCTTTTTGATTTGGCTCCTTGGAGCTTTTGTTAATGTCGCATCCGCACCCTGTTAGAATGTGAAGAACGTCGAGTTGATCTTTAGGCTGTAGATATTGCCATTCAAATCTGGCTTTCCCTTTGACAGAGCCTGGTTGGAAAGTATGGTTCCTTTTCTTTTATTTGTGCCCATGAATCGTATACAAGAGTCAATATGGACATACTTAAGGGCAGAGAATATTTTATTTTATTTTTTTATTACCGCGATGCTCTATATTTTCAGTTTTTCATATCGCGAAAGTCACGATTGCCCAATTATTTCGGCTATTTTTCGCGGTGCCCAATCATTTCGGCTATTTTTTTAATAATTTTTTTTATATTTTTACTCGCTGCTTTTTATTACGAGTTGCCCAAATATTTCGGATGTTTTTATATGCATATATATTCTTTTACTCGCTGATTTTTATTGCGAGTTGCCCCATCATTTCAGCTGTTTTTATATGCATTTTTTGCTACTCGCTGCTGTTTCTATTGCGAGTTTGGAATATGATACCAACCTTGGTATCAACATCACTACAACTGGGATATGTCCAGGAGCGAATCATCAATTGTCTTTGTTGATTTGAATAAAGATGGCTTAGCAAACAGAGTTAGGATCCTGTTGACCAAGGCTTTTTGACTTTATGAGCTGTAAGGGTCTCATAAAGGTATTTCTTCCTACGAGTCATGAGGCTCTCGTTGGTGTATTTTATCCTTAGGAATCGTGGGGATTTCCAAGTGATATTTTCTCTTGTAAGTCGTAAGGATCTTCCAAGAGTGTTTTCTCTTTATAAGTCGAGAGGACTTACATATGTCGTTCACCATATGGGGACATTTCTCACTATTGGTGGGACTTGGTGGGGAAATGTTTATTCGTGCCCGTATATTGTATACAAGGTTCAATATTGGACCGTCTGTAGGGCAACTTGGAGGATATAACGGCTTAAAAACAGGTTCGGATCCCTGTAGCTTAAGGCTTTTGAATCTTATGAGCCGTGAGGGTCTCATAAAGGGAATTCTCTTTACGAGTCATGAGGATCTCGCAAGAGTAATTTCTCCTTAGAAATCATGAAGATTCCTAAGTGTGTTGCTCCTTTGTGAGTCGTAAGGATCTCACGCAGGTATTTTCTCCTCATAAGGTCGAGAAGACTTTGCAAGTGCATATAAATTTTTTATTTTACGAGTTTGCACCCTTTCTGGGTTTTCACAAACTCGCCGGCAGTCCTGCTGTTTTTACTCACAGCGCCCTTTCAGGTTTCATCCGTGCCCATTTTGCATGTGGACATACATTTTTTTAACGAGATCGCGCCCTTCCGGGTTTTCACAAACTCGCCGGTACCCCTACTGTTTTTACTCACGGCGCCCTTTCGGGTTTTCATCCGTGCCCATTTCGCTTGTGAACATACCTTGTTTTTACAACGAAACTCTCGAAAGTAGCTTTGTCGTAAGTGACCCGTCTGTTTGCCAGTGGATTTTGAGGGTGGCTTCATCGCTGGATTATCTATGTAGCCAGTGGGACTCGAGTTGCAATCTTTCCTGCTAAGACTTCGATTTCAATATAAATCCCAAGGGAACGTATCGCCGTATTTGGGGCGATGCACTAGTTGGGGACGTTTCGGTCCTATATCGCCATGTTCGAGGTGAAATTTTAGTTTAGGGACATCCCGGTCCTGTATTGCCATGTTTGAGGCGATTAATTAGTTTAAGGACTTTTCGGTCCAGTATCGCCGTTTTTAAGACGAAGTTTTAGTTTAAGGACATCTCGGTCCGTTGTTAGTTTAGGGACTTCTCGGTCCGTATCGCTATATTTGAGGCGAATTTTTAGGTTAAGGACATCTCGGTCCGTCATCGCCATGTTTGAGGCGACGGAGCTTCTTTGCATACCACTCTCAGAGTTTTTAACTCAGGAATAGAGTGAGCGGACACGAGCGTCGTCATCTATCATTGACCTAGGTCATGACTCGTTAGGCGTGGTATTTTTTGAGTAATCGGCCATTTATTGGCCGGAAGGGTCTTTCGCCATGCATATCCATGAGCAGGTAGGCTCCACCTTGGTAGACTTATTCTATGATGTACGGGCCCTCATAATTCGGCTCGAATTTCCCCCGTTTTGCATGATTGGGGATTATCGTTCTTTTGACGACTAGCAAAAGCTCGTCTTGGCGGAATGTTCTCGACTTAGTCAGTCTTTCGTATGACCGTGTCATTCTTACCTTATAAGCCTCCAGATTTTGCTGTGCTATAAAGCGAGTTTCGTCGAGGGCATCGATCTCCTCAAGTCGAAGATAACCATTTTCTTCATCTGTCAGCTCGTCTCGAACCGCTACTCGAAGAGAAGGGAGTTCTATTTCCAAGGCGAGCACTGCTTCCGTGCCGAATACTGATTGATAAACAATTTCGGATTGTGTAGTATGAAAATGTATATAGAAATCATAACCAAAAATATTTGACCGCAATCAATAACGGTTTCGGATGTAGCGCGTTAGTAAGTGCGGATCGTCCATAGGGAAAGTGTAATCGTTCGTCTTTCAAATTAGATGAGTTGAAATTTTAAGGAAAAGAAAAGAAAACAATTCATGATTTAAAATTGCATTTCAAGAAAGAGAAAATATCTAGATCTAAGAAAGCATTAAAAATCAAGAAGTGGTAATTTGTGATGATTTCCAACCAACAATCAAGATTCGAAGTGTAGCTCGTAGGAGTAGATCGGATCTATAGATGTGATGAGATCTAAAGATTTCATGTTCTTATCCTTTAACGAATTGATACTAGATCGATGATAATTCATCGAGATTAAGGATCTTGCGAAGAAGCTAGGGTTTCCTCCTCCTATCCTTTATCCTTTCGATGATCATCATTTAAATTCTAGCTTCTAGTTAATCAAATGATCAATCGTTGTTCCCTAATTTCGAGTGAACACAATCAAGAAAGGATCATCCCGAAACTAAGTCATCGATCATTTGATTCACAAGAATTTACAATCGTTATAGGATTTAAGAATTGTAAAAGAATCTAAATCATCATCATTCTATTGATCGTCACAACTCCTATACGAGCGGAGTTTTACTCAAACATCATCATAAGAACTACAATCACAAATTGAGATCGAATCATGATGCAAGAATTTAAAGATAAGCAAGATATAGAAATTTCACCTTTATTTATCGACAAATTTCGTTACAACTCTCTTGAATTTACAAAAGGAAGGAACTAGATCGTCGATTTCGGCTTCGCTCGGCTCCTTGAGTCGCGGATCAGCTTGGATCTCTTGCTCCGATGGAATCCGGCGTCGCTTGCTAAAGGTTGAAGGCTCTCTTGCTTGAATAGTACTCGGGATCTTGATCTTGGAATTGGATTTAGAATTTGGGGCTACAAGATGTGTCACTCAACTTGTAGATGGAATGGGGGGGGATGAAGAATGATGATCTAATGAACAACCTCAACCCTAGATCTAGGCTCTCTTTCATAGACCTCAAAACCCTAGATCTAGGATTTCAAATTTGAATTTTCCCTCCACAAGTTTGTTAGCAAAAGATTTGAATTTCCCTCCAAAAGTTTGTTAAGAGAGCCTTCTAGAAATAGTTTGTTAAGCCGAGCCTTCTAGATGAGCCACGTGGAAATTCTACAATGTTCTAGAAGCTTGGGCCGTTAGCTGAAGCACGTGCTAAAAATTTGACCTCCTGATGACGTCACCAAGCCGCAGTTCCGCGGCGCAAACCGGCTCCCGCCGCGGAACCACGGCTCTTTGGAGGCCTTAGGGCTTGGAATTTCTGATATGGGCTTGGGCTGATTTATGGGCCTTGTTTTGATATGTTGAATTTTATTTGGCCTTCTGTATCACTACCAGATCTTTAGCCTTTGAGTTGGCATATCTTTTATCAGCTCTTTTCCCAATTTGGGCTCTGCTTCTGGAATTTCCTGCATTGGACCCCAAGACAAGAGTTGCGCAATACAAGGGTGATGCGATGCCATGAAACACAGTCAATTTCCCTTAAAGTGCCGGTTTAAAAGTCTAACACATGCAATCTGGTATTTCAGAGATGTTTTTCTAATATGTGCAATATGAATACCGAACACTTCTAGATGAGTTCAAATAATAGGGAAATTGCCGTGTTAAAAATGCAGTATTTTCGACTGATCAAATTCCCCCAAACTTATTTTCGATCGTCTCGATCGAACTGTTTTATTAAAAAGAAAAGGAGAAAATAAAGAAAGAGAAAAACTAACTAGCACACTTTCGCAGGCAACATGATTGCACTGAGCACGTGCAACAAGCCTTTAAACCTCTAGGTGTCCCTACTAGGAGGAGTGTTGTCTCCTGAGGGTTTTCAGCGGATTGCACCCACAAAATCCAATAATAAAAGAAAGATCATGAATATTACATTTAAAGAAAAGAATTGTAAAAGAAAAGCCTTGAAAATTAGGGTTTCCAACTAAACTAGCTTTTCGGTTGTCATGAGCCCTATCTTAATGGTCATGAAAAGATGTCAGAAATCACGTCCTCCATCAATAAAACATCGTCTTATTCTTCATTCCTATCTTTCTTCCAAACATCGATCATATCACCCTGCGTGTGTGTAAAGGATATCCCTACACCCGTGTTAGTTGTATGTATGCCCTAGAGGCCAGTATTGTACAGATGATGTATATTATATTGGATGCTTGGACATATATAGAGATGACTTTCTTGCTCGACATGATAGTATGCTATCTGGTTGCCATTTATCTTAACATGTACACTAGTCTCTTTATACTGTCTTATAGTTACATGTTGGTAAAGCCCTTAGGATTTGTACTTGACTACCTAGACTATGATGCAGATCATACTAGTGGGAACATGGTAGTCCATAAGTACATCCTTCAAGGTCCCTAGTCGTGGGTATCTCGAGACGGGGCATCGATTTACCAGAGTAGACTAGCGTATACGCTTCTCGACCCATGTGATGGGCGATGGATGATCCCATATCCATTGGTGTTTGACATCAGAGATGGTATACGGGTGCTCAGTGGAAACTGGGTACACTGGACGGACTCGCCGAGAACTCCCAGATGGTATTATACCTCACGTCAGATGGCAGTTCTCAGGTGACACTTGTACAGGTTAGTCTGTAGACCCGAGATCGTCATAGAGTCTTGTGTGATTCCCACTGTGCTTTGATCTCCACCTTACCACGTCCATGAGGGCGTGCAAAACGGTGGTCTTTGGGTACAGTCCCGAATCACATGGAGGCAATGAGCGATAGGAGGGGTTTCGTCTCTCCCGGTATTGGGAGTTGATGTTGCGCAGTGCTCGATTGGCCGTAACAGGGAAGTCCCTGGCCAGGGCTGATCAGAGATTTGCTGGTAAGTGTTACCAGTAGTTTCTCGACCCGTTACGAGCCTCACATCAGCACGACTTATCGGGTTATTGGGGTCTGACGTATACCACCTCTAGACTTGATATGCGACGTATCAGACGAAGAGACTTGACTGTATGGTTGTCACGACCCGCAGGGTACGGAACGTGACTGGCACTTAAGTTTACGGAACGTCTAAAGGCGTCCGTAAAATAAGTAAGCCAAAGCCCAGAAAACAAACCCAATGAAGCAAAGGAGTGAAGAAAACCCAATCAATTGAAAGCGAGTTATCAAATAAGTCATGTAAAACACTTTTTTAAAAACAGTACAAATTTTTCCCGAAAATTTCGGCAGAGTCTCCTTTGTAAAAACTGACCCCCAAAAATGGGTACAACAAATATATACATGAATCCACAAAATAGGGCATCCCCAAGCGGGAGCTAGCTCTTCGCCATACGGCGGTCACAAATCCCACGCAATATAAATGACAACAAGCATAATAAAGCATAATGAAGCATAAGAAAACATCATGTCGACTCAAGTGAGTTCGACCCCAAAATACAGCATAAAATCCACAAACCTCACAGTCTCATCTCTAGGTCAATATACAAATATCTGGTAGAACAGTAGATGGAGTACACTAGATACAAGAATATACAAGAATATGCAAGGTGGTACAAAAAATATAACATAACCCACCTATGAGCAAATCTCGAGCTCAGGCAAAAGAGGCAAAAGACAAGTGCGCCCGCCGCTACTGAACTGACGGAGCGGACCTGCAAAAGACTGTGGCACAACGGGGGTGAGTTGCCAACTCGTGAGTAATAAATAACATCTACAAAGGCTATCGTATGCATGCACACAAGCATCCTAGCATCTAAAATACAGGTATGACTGGATGCACTAGCAGGTATGTATATAGCATCAGGGTACTGGTATGCATGCAACATGAATATCTGAGGTCTCAAAAGGTATATATATAAGAAATATTTTATCTTCCTTTGTTTTTGAAACTCTTTTAGAATGCCAGCATAATGCCAATGAATCGACGAAAATCGGTGTCCAGCAACGACACCCAAAAGCTGTCTCAAATCTCATAAATGTACCTCTGGCCTCAGCCGTCCGGCTGACCCATCTCAAATATCAATATCTCATCATCAAGCGGCCACGGTCGGTATCCTCTGGATATCCGCCGTCCCAAACAGTCACCGGTAGGTAATCCGTCCCCTGCCAGGCTCAACGTCATCACCACATTCCTCTTGCCCCGGGGTACCTTACCGGGCCCACCATGTACCCGTGCCGGTTCCTCCACTCCTCGACACGGATTTCCAAAGCCACAGCAAACTCATGGTGGACGACACTTACATCACTAGAAAACCGCAATTTACATGTTTTAAAAATATTATAAGTTTGGAAATTTTGCGGCTTTCCCCCGAAATCCAGCAATATCATAAAATCTCAAGAAAATCCTCATAAGTGCATATATCAATGACAATGAATGCGTATGATATCAATAACCAAGTTGCGATGTGTGATAAATGGATTAAGCATGAACAATGAATATGATGAAGTACATGCACATGAATAGCAATCCTAGGGTTTCATTTTAAGGGAATAACACAATTTAAGTATCAATTAATAAAAGGTTTAATTTAAAGGTTATCTAGTGTGGTGGCATGGCAATTACCAGGGTGTGTGTGTAACATGAATAGTGCTCGTGCTGCATATAAAACCTGGTAATGGTGCATGTGTCCTACAATTGAGTTTGCATATATGGGTATAACCTATTGACCTAATTGCAGCAACTATCATGCCAGTATTATTATTCTAATGTCACAAGTGATTAGCCATTTTACTATTTTCCAGTTTACTAAATCTATCGGGCGACTTGCGCCATCCAGACGATCGTCCCCCGTAGATGTTAAATCTACTCACCGGGATTCCTGGCTAGCTGTGTCCGATCACCGCCTTTCCCTTTCGCGCCGCGTCAGACGTCTCCGCGACCGAACCTGTAATTTATATCAAATACCAAACATAAAGTTACATATCAAGAACGACGCAAAACCCCAACGAAACTACTAAAGTTCGCTAGTTAGGTGCAACGTGCACAAAGTGCACGGAACACACGCGAAAATCGCAAAAACTGCCGAAAAACGCCGATTTGGGTCACCCGGCAAAACTAAAACCCGACTACCCAAAAACCGCACTCACGCATCCTAAAAGTCGTAGGACAAGCCAACAAAATCATCAAGATACCACAATTAACCCATCACATAACTTCTATAAAAATCTAGTAAGCAGAAATTGCAATTTGATGCAAACATCGACAATAAAGCGACAAAGTCAACCCACCCAACGCCAACATTCCAAACTAACCAAAAAGTTAGCCAATACACCAATGCTAAACCATTAACTAAGCTTAAAAAAACCTAATTTACATAACAAAACCTTCTCTTGATTTTTTTATAAATAGCAATTGCAAATCAAAATCCACACTTGAAAAACTTAATTAACACTAATTTCAACCCTAATTAGCAAGTTCACCTCTTAGATTTAGGTTAGCAAAATACTAGTTAACAAATTAGGTTTAATCAACTAAATAAGGGTTTCTAAACCCTAATCAACTCACTAATCAAGTTTCAAATACCAATTTCATACAAAAACCTTTTCTTGAAATCCTAAAACAACAAATTTCACATTTCAAAAGTTAACTAATTTAGCAAAGTTGAAACTACAACAACAAGGTAACTATATAGATTAGTCATTAACAACTAGATTAACTAATAAACAACTTAATTAATTATCATGGTTCATAACCTAATATCAATTTCCACAAAATCTAAGAAATCTAGATTAACTACACTAAATTATCACTAAACCATATAATATATAAGCACTTAAACAAAGAATTTAACAAGCTAGAATTTATACCTCTTGATCAATAGATCAAGCAAGAAAGTTTCCTCCAAAAGTGCCTCCTTTCCACATGATTTCAACCATAATAGGCTTGAGAAGAGGTAGCATAAGGATTTTGTGTTGAAAAAGAGAAGGATTTGTGGATATTTGTTGAATTTTCTTGCAATTTTTGAAGAAAATGAGAGAGAAAGAGAAGAAAAATAATGGAGATGGAAAGGGTGCAGGTTTCGGCCAGAGGAGGGGAATGGGGGAGGGTATGGGCAAGTGGGGAAAGTCATGGTCAAGTTTCTAAAGTCAAATGTATCATATATTAACCATTTTATTAAAATAAATACCATAAACTATCAATTAACTCAAGAAACAACTCAAGAAAGAGAGAGGTCAGAATTTTCTGGTCTTGGCCAAGACATTGGGCTGTTCTTGGGCTGAGGGAAAAGATAGAGGGGTTTTACAAAAGAAATTTTATGCAAAAAGGCCCCCTACAACTCAAAATTTGCAAGTTTTAGCCCAAAAATCAATAATTTCGTTTCAATTTATAAAAATTGGTTAAAAATCAAAATAAATTACTAAAAATTCATGTTATCACTAGAATATAATTATCATAATTTTAGAGATTAAATTTAGCCCGGAAAAATTTGTATTTATCGCTTATTTAAAGTATTTTCTTACCGGCTTAAAATAATATTAAAAAATTGAAAAATAGGGAAAAATTTTTAAATGACCAAAATTTCATAATTAACTCATTAGTCACTAAAAACAAGTAATTACCTATCCATTTTAAGTATAATTAGCCCTAAACTGCAAAATATCGAGAAAGACGGTTTTCGGAAAAATACCGAATTTTCACCGAATTTCAGGAAAACACCAAAACGACTTTTCAAGACGCTACAATCTTCCCCCCTTAAAGAAATTCGGTCCCCGAATTTAAAAAATCTAGCTACGCGTACCTTCAAAGAGATGGGGATATTTCTTCCTCATCTCGCCCTCGGTCTCCCAGGTAACCTCCTCGCTGCTCGGGCTACGCCAAAGGACCTTGACGGTTGGTATAATCTTCGACCTCAACTTCTTCTCCTGCCGATCCAAGATGGCCACCGGCTGCTCTGCAAAAGAAAGGTCGCGCTCTAGCTGGACTGTCGGGTGCTGAATCGCATGCGAAGGGTCGTGAAGGTACTTGCGGAGCATCGAAACATGGAAGACGGGGTGAACATCGGGAAAGCTGGGTGGAAGAGCCAAACGATATGCAACAGCGCCGACACGCTCGAGGATCTCGAAGGGGCCTACGAATCTAGGGCTAAGCTTCCCCTTTCGCCCAAAACGCATCACGCCCTTCATCGGTGAGACCTTCAGAAAAACATGGTCGCCAACTGCGAACTCTAATCTGCGACGGCGCCTGTTTGCATACGATTTCTGCCTGCTCTGAGCCGCTCTCATCCGGTCTCGGATCAACTGTATCTTCGCTGTCGTCTCCTCAACAAGCTGCGGCCCCAAAATGCTGCTCTCGCTGAGCTCTGTCCAACAAACGGGCGATCTGCATCTCCTCCCATACAACGCCTCGAAAGGTGCCATCTGAATAGTATCCTGGAAGCTGTTGTTGTAGGAGAACTCCACTAGAGGTAAATGACGATCCCAGCTACCACCAAAGTCTAAAACGCACGCTCTGAGCATGTCCTCGACAGTCTGAATGGTCCGCTCTGACTGTCCATCTGTCTGCGGATGAAACGCTGTGCTGAAGCTCAAACGAGTGCCCAAAGCCTCCTGAAGTCTCTGCCAAAGTCGGCTGGTGAACTGAGTGCCTCGATCTGACACGATACAAGTCGGTACGCCATGTAGTCGCACGATCTCGTCAATATAGAGCTGAGCATACTGAGCGAAGCTGAAAGTCGTCTTCACTGGAAGGAAGTGAGCCGCTTTCGTCAATCTATCCACGATCACCCAGATGGAGTCGTACCCTCGACTGGTCCTGGGTAGACCCACAACGAAGTCCATCGAAATCTGCTCCCATTTCCACTCTGGAATCGGTAACGGCTGTAGCTCTCCTGCGGGCCTCTGGTGCTCGGCCTTGACTTGCTGACAAGTCAGGCATCTCGAAACGAACTCCGCAATGTCCCTCTTCATCCCGTCCCACCAGTAGGTCTCTCTCATATCATGGTACATCTTGGTGGAACCGGGGTGGACACTATACACTGATCGGTGTGCCTCCTCAAGAATGTCGCACCGCAATCCATCAGCATCTGGTACGCACAGTCTAGATCCATATCGTAAAATCCCCTGATCGTCAACCACGAACTCGGAAAATCTGCCCTGTCCCATCTGTGCCATGATCTCTGAGCAACGGTCGTCACTGCGCTGTGCCTCATATATACGGTCAAGCAACTGTGGGCGTGCACGAACATGCGCGAGCTGTCCCCCTGTCTGAGTGAACTCGAACTCAACTCGGCTGTCGCATAACATCTGCCAATCTGCTGACGACTGCCTCTGCACTGCGCGCAAAAAGGATAAACTACCCCCGGGCCTCCTACTCAACGCATCTGCCACCACATTCGCCTTGCCGGGGTGATATAAGATCTCGCAGTCGTAGTCTTTCACCAACTCCATCCAACGACGCTGTCTGAGGTTCAGGTCTCGCTGCTGAAATATGTACTTTAAGCTCTTGTGATCGGTGAATATCTGACACGACTCGCCGTAAAGGTAATGTCGCCAAATCTTCAGTGCAAAGACCACTGCAGCCATCTCCAAATCATGAGTGGGGTAGTTCTGTTCATGCTTCTTCAACTGCCGAGAAGCATAAGCGATCACCCGGCCATGCTGCATCAAAACGCATCCTAATCCCACTCGCGAAGCATCACAGTAGACAACAAATCCGCCTGATCCCGAAGGTAAAGATAATACCGGCGCCGTAGTCAAACATGTCCGTAGCTGCTGAAAACTGCGCTCGCACTCCTCTGTCCAAACGAAAGGAACTCCCTTCCGGGTCAAACTGGTCAACGGTGCAGCTATACGGGAGAAGTCCTGAACAAAACGCCTGTAGTAGCCCGCCAAGCCTAGAAAACTACGGATTTCGGTAACCGATGTAGGTCGGGGCCACTGCTGAACAGCCTCAATCTTCTTCGGGTCCACACAAATGCCGTCTCTCGTAACCACGTGACCCAAGAATCCGACGCTGTCCAGCCAGAAAGCACACTTGGAGAACTTCGCGAACAGCTGGTGCTCCCTCAGAGTCTGTAATGTAATCCGCAAGTGCTGCTCGTGCTCCTCTCTGCTCCGGGAGTACACCAAGATATCGTCGATAAACACGATGATGAACAAGTCAAGATACGGCCTGAATGTACGGTTCATCAAATCCATAAATGCTGCTGGGGCGTTGGTGAGTCCGAACGACATCACCAAAAACTCGTAGTGGCCATAGCGCGTGCGGAAAGCTGTCCTCGGTATATCCTCCTGTCGAACTCGCAGCTGATGGTATCCTGATCGCAAATCGATCCTCGAAAAATACCCCGCACCCTGAAGCTGGTCGAACAAATCATCAATGCGCGGCAACGGATATCTGTTCCGAACGGTAACTTTGTTCAGCTGGCGGTAGTCGATACATAAGCGCAAACTTCCAACCTTCCTCTTGACAAACAGGACCGGAGCACCCCACGGAGAAACACTCGGTCGAATAAGCCCCTTATCTAACAAATCCTGCAACTGATCCTTCAGCTCTCGAAGCTCTGCCGGGGCCATCCGATAAGGCGGTATAGAAATAGGCCCCGAACCGGGAATCAAATCAATGCAGAACTCAACATCGCGCTCAGGCGGTAGCCCAGGTAGCTCATCAGGGAAAACATCAAGGAACTCACAAACTACCGGGACCTGGTCCAACGGAACCTCTGCAGCTCGAGTATCACAAATACACGCTAAGAATCCCTTACATCCCTTCCGCAAGAGCTGACCAGCGCGAAGAGAAGAAATTAAGCTGGGAAGGGCGACACTGCGGTCTCCCTGAATAACAAGGACTGGCTCTCCCGGAAAGCTAAATCTGACTGCCTTCTCACGGCAGTCCACCGAAGCATAACAAGTGGCTAGCCAATCCATGCCCAGAAGCACATCAAAGTCCAACGTATCGAGGAGTATCAAATCAACTGATGAATCCCTCTCCCCGATACGAACGGAACACAAACGAAATACAAAACGAGCGACAAACGACTCGCCTACCGGAGTAACAACAACAAGCGGCTGATCTAACGACGACGACTCACGGCCCAACATCGGTGCAAAGTGTGTAGATACGTACGAATGTGTGGAACCTGGGTCGAATAACACCCGTGCGTCGAAAGAACAAACTGGCAAAGTACCTGTCACAACGGCATTGGATGCCTGCGCATCCTGCGGTGTCAAAGCAAAAACTCGGGCCTGTCCTCCACCGATAGCGGGCTGACCTCGACCTCGGCCTCTGCCTCCTCGTCCTCTCTGAACAGGACCGCCGCGTCCACGGCCTCTCGGTGCACCTAACTGGCGTGGAGCATCGCCTGGGGTAGGAAGTAGGGCTCTCTGAGGAGGGGGTGGTGATGGTGGTAGAGTCACGTGCGGAACTGTCGCTGCTCCCTGTCGTCTCACCGGACAGTCTCTGACAAGATGATGCAAACTCCCGCACCCAAAACATCCTGGCGACGGCTGCTGCCCCTGGGAATAAGAACCATATAACTGTCCCCGCCCAAATCCTCTGCCAGGCCTATCTCTCGGAAAGAATCTGGCGCGCTGCCTCTGAGGTGGTACATCTGTGCGCATCCTCTTCGGCCCAGAAACGGCCGGAGTCTGTGATATGCGTGCCTCCATCCGCAATGCCGTATCCCTAGCAGCTGAATAAGTGTCGTAGCGCTGGGCGCCAATGGCAAGATATAGCTGGGCATCAAGTCCCTGTACGAACCTCTTCACCATCTTCTCCTCGGTATCCACCAAATACTGAGCATATCGGGATAACTGTGTAAACTGGATGTCATACTCAGACACCGTCATCCCAGGTGTCTTGACTAAGGCCTCGAAGCTGCGAGCTCTGGCGTCCCGAACGCTCTCTGGAAGGAAACGGGCTAGAAAGACCGCTGTAAACTCGGCCCAAGTCATAGGCGGCAGATCTGCAGCTCGACCTCTCAAGACTGACTCCCACCATGTCTGCGCGAGACCCTCTAGCCGGAAACTGGCAAGCTCTACCCATCGATCATCCGAACATCTCAGCGAACGGCAGATCCTGGCTAAACTATCAAGGAACGTCTGTGGGTCCTCCGCTGTCTCGGTGCCGGTGAATACTGGAGGTCTCAGCCTCATGAAGTCCTGTAGTGAAACCGGAATGGACACGATGGTAGTAGTAGGAGCAGGTATCATGGTCGTCTGTGATGTAGTAGGTACGTCATCCTGCCTCGGTGTACGACTGGCTGCAACTAGGGATCCTACCATCTGACGCAGCTCCTGCATGCCTCCCATCATCTGTCGCAACTCCTCCATACCCGTCTCGAGCCTATCCATACGGCCTGGGGAAGGTGGATCGGTCTGTCCCAGCGGCGTAGGCATACCACCCTGCTCAGTCCTAGTCTCGGACGAGCCAGCTCGAATCTCGTCTCTGGCGGCAGCCCTCTGTGCCCTCGTAGCCTTCGGCGGCATAGTGGCTGTCACAAGAAAACGGATAGTAAGAACAGTGCAATAGGATCATAGGATACACGGAATTGAAGAAGGAATTTTTTTCAAGCAAGTATATCCTAAAGTCACTTAGGCGGAGTACCGTATCGTAAGTATGCCGCGGACATACGTACGCTACGTTACCCTGCTTAAGTCACTTACTCCATCTACCAAGGGTCATCCTACACTCAAAAAGGTAAACCTATCGCTCTGATACCAACTTTGTCACGACCCGCAGGGTACGGAACGTGACTGGCACTTAAGTTTACGGAACGTCTAAAGGCGTCCGTAAAATAAGTAAGCCAAAGCCCAGAAAACAAACCCAATGAAGCAAAGGAGTGAAGAAAACCCAATCAATTGAAAGCGAGTTATCAAATAAGTCATGTAAAACACTTTTTTAAAAACAGTACAAATTTTTCCCGAAAATTTCGGCAGAGTCTCCTTTGTAAAAACTGACCCCCAAAAATGGGTACAACAAATATATACATGAATCCACAAAATAGGGCATCCCCAAGCGGGAGCTAGCTCTTCGCCATACGGCGGTCACAAATCCCACGCAATATAAATGACAACAAGCATAATAAAGCATAATGAAGCATAAGAAAACATCATGTCGACTCAAGTGAGTTCGACCCCAAAATACAGCATAAAATCCACAAACCTCACAGTCTCATCTCTAGGTCAATATACAAATATCTGGTAGAACAGTAGATGGAGTACACTAGATACAAGAATATACAAGAATATGCAAGGTGGTACAAAAAATATAACATAACCCACCTATGAGCAAATCTCGAGCTCAGGCAAAAGAGGCAAAAGACAAGTGCGCCCGCCGCTACTGAACTGACGGAGCGGACCTGCAAAAGACTGTGGCACAACGGGGGTGAGTTGCCAACTCGTGAGTAATAAATAACATCTACAAAGGCTATCGTATGCATGCACACAAGCATCCTAGCATCTAAAATACAGGTATGACTGGATGCACTAGCAGGTATGTATATAGCATCAGGGTACTGGTATGCATGCAACATGAATATCTGAGGTCTCAAAAGGTATATATATAAGAAATATTTTATCTTCCTTTGTTTTTGAAACTCTTTTAGAATGCCAGCATAATGCCAATGAATCGACGAAAATCGGTGTCCAGCAACGACACCCAAAAGCTGTCTCAAATCTCATAAATGTACCTCTGGCCTCAGCCGTCCGGCTGACCCATCTCAAATATCAATATCTCATCATCAAGCGGCCACGGTCGGTATCCTCTGGATATCCGCCGTCCCAAACAGTCACCGGTAGGTAATCCGTCCCCTGCCAGGCTCAACGTCATCACCACATTCCTCTTGCCCCGGGGTACCTTACCGGGCCCACCATGTACCCGTGCCGGTTCCTCCACTCCTCGACACGGATTTCCAAAGCCACAGCAAACTCATGGTGGACGACACTTACATCACTAGAAAACCGCAATTTACATGTTTTAAAAATATTATAAGTTTGGAAATTTTGCGGCTTTCCCCCGAAATCCAGCAATATCATAAAATCTCAAGAAAATCCTCATAAGTGCATATATCAATGACAATGAATGCGTATGATATCAATAACCAAGTTGCGATGTGTGATAAATGGATTAAGCATGAACAATGAATATGATGAAGTACATGCACATGAATAGCAATCCTAGGGTTTCATTTTAAGGGAATAACACAATTTAAGTATCAATTAATAAAAGGTTTAATTTAAAGGTTATCTAGTGTGGTGGCATGGCAATTACCAGGGTGTGTGTGTAACATGAATAGTGCTCGTGCTGCATATAAAACCTGGTAATGGTGCATGTGTCCTACAATTGAGTTTGCATATATGGGTATAACCTATTGACCTAATTGCAGCAACTATCATGCCAGTATTATTATTCTAATGTCACAAGTGATTAGTCATTTTACTATTTTCCAGTTTACTAAATCTATCGGGCGACTTGCGCCATCCAGACGATCGTCCCCCGTAGATGTTAAATCTACTCACCGGGATTCCTGGCTAGCTGTGTCCGATCACCGCCTTTCCCTTTCGCGCCGCGTCAGACGTCTCCGCGACCGAACCTGTAATTTATATCAAATACCAAACATAAAGTTACATATCAAGAACGACGCAAAACCCCAACGAAACTACTAAAGTTCGCTAGTTAGGTGCAACGTGCACAAAGTGCACGGAACACACGCGAAAATCGCAAAAACTGCCGAAAAACGCCGATTTGGGTCACCCGGCAAAACTAAAACCCGACTACCCAAAAACCGCACTCACGCATCCTAAAAGTCGTAGGACAAGCCAACAAAATCATCAAGATACCACAATTAACCCATCACATAACTTCTATAAAAATCTAGTAAGCAGAAATTGCAATTTGATGCAAACATCGACAATAAAGCGACAAAGTCAACCCACCCAACGCCAACATTCCAAACTAACCAAAAAGTTAGCCAATACACCAATGCTAAACCATTAACTAAGCTTAAAAAAACCTAATTTACATAACAAAACCTTCTCTTGATTTTTTTATAAATAGCAACTGCAAATCAAAATCCACACTTGAAAAACTTAATTAACACTAATTTCAACCCTAATTAGCAAGTTCACCTCTTAGATTTAGGTTAGCAAAATACTAGTTAACAAATTAGGTTTAATCAACTAAATAAGGGTTTCTAAACCCTAATCAACTCACTAATCAAGTTTCAAATACCAATTTCATACAAAAACCTTTTCTTGAAATCCTAAAACAACAAATTTCACATTTCAAAAGTTAACTAATTTAGCAAAGTTGAAACTACAACAACAAGGTAACTATATAGATTAGTCATTAACAACTAGATTAACTAATAAACAACTTAATTAATTATCATGGTTCATAACCTAATATCAATTTCCACAAAATCTAAGAAATCTAGATTAACTACACTAAATTATCACTAAACCATATAATATATAAGCACTTAAACAAAGAATTTAACAAGCTAGAATTTATACCTCTTGATCAATAGATCAAGCAAGAAAGTTTCCTCCAAAAGTGCCTCCTTTCCACATGATTTCAACCATAATAGGCTTGAGAAGAGGTAGCATAAGGATTTTGTGTTGAAAAAGAGAAGGATTTGTGGATATTTGTTGAATTTTCTTGCAATTTTTGAAGAAAATGAGAGAGAAAGAGAAGAAAAATAATGGAGATGGAAAGGGTGCAGGTTTCGGCCAGAGGAGGGGAATGGGGGAGGGTATGGGCAAGTGGGGAAAGTCATGGTCAAGTTTCTAAAGTCAAATGTATCATATATTAACCATTTTATTAAAATAAATACCATAAACTATCAATTAACTCAAGAAACAACTCAAGAAAGAGAGAGGTCAGAATTTTCTGGTCTTGGCCAAGACATTGGGCTGTTCTTGGGCTGAGGGAAAAGATAGAGGGGTTTTACAAAAGAAATTTTATGCAAAAAGGCCCCCTACAACTCAAAATTTGCAAGTTTTAGCCCAAAAATCAATAATTTCGTTTCAATTTATAAAAATTGGTTAAAAATCAAAATAAATTACTAAAAATTCATGTTATCACTAGAATATAATTATCATAATTTTAGAGATTAAATTTAGCCCGGAAAAATTTGTATTTATCGCTTATTTAAAGTATTTTCTTACCGGCTTAAAATAATATTAAAAAATTGAAAAATAGGGAAAAATTTTTAAATGACCAAAATTTCATAATTAACTCATTAGTCACTAAAAACAAGTAATTACCTATCCATTTTAAGTATAATTAGCCCTAAACTGCAAAATATCGAGAAAGACGGTTTTCGGAAAAATACCGAATTTTCACCGAATTTCAGGAAAACACCAAAACGACTTTTCAAGACGCTACAATGGTAAGTGTTACTGGTCGGATTCGCAGGAGTGTGAGCGGGCTAGCTCGTCGATCTTCTGATCGCTCAATACCCGGGTGGCCGTTACGTTTAGCAGACCGCTTGCGGCTTGTGGGTGTTTGATATGATCATCACCTGCTACCGGCGTATTGACGAGTCTTTAGAGTCCTACACAGAGGTTTCCTGGCTCAAGCGAAACGAAATAGGAGCGCATATGAGATATGTGCAGGACCGAGAATGATGCGTGTATGTGATACCGCATTTCATTCTCGCGACATATGTTTCGAATGGTTATATTCGATATGACCTAGTTATCGAATCATTGATTCGATAAATCGATGCATTGAATACTAGTCGGTTATGTGCGACATGACCGGATCATTGAATCAAGTGTTGATTTAATGATTTAATGTATAATTATATATTTGATATGTTACTTTACATTAACTAGTATTGGTTCACTTTAAACGGATTTTTCTCACTTGGATTGCACATTGTATATGTGATATACTTTCGTGCACTTTTCTGTATCATGTTTGATGATGCTTGACCATATTGTTAAGTGTATGGAATTAAACCATAGTTAACTTGAGATTAGGGTTTTATTTATGCATTTATTCATTTAATTGTTTATTCATTTATTTGGATAAAGTTTTGGATGAGAATGGTGGCATTTCTTGTTTTATGTTGAAGCTTCAAGAACCCTTGACTTATGCAACCATTCTTGTCCTCATGCTTAACCCTAACCCACTCATTTGACCATGGTTTATTCTCTACACTTAACCCTAGTTATTGTTATGATAAGTATTGATTTATTATTCATTTTGAATAACACTTATCATAATTCTAGCTCTTCTTCTTCTTCATCTTTAAAAGAAAAGCTCAAGGTCCATCAATGGCATCTTGAGTTATAGTGAGCTAAATCCAAATCTAAAGTGAACCCACCTCCTATTTCTTCACCCTCTACCTCTTGCCAAGTTGTTTTGGGTGTTTACTTCACAAGTTTCACAAGTTTGTGAAGTCGGAGCTTGAGTTTGTGCAACCTCGACGTAGATCGTCTTTGACACAAAGCCGACGACCTATTCCGCTCGCTTTCCCAATGAAGCCGATGATCGAGTCAAGGATTCATGATGGACAGCGAGGACATGATCACGTGGAGCTAAGGAGGTGGAAATCCGGATCTACAAAGGTTGTATATCCGTATCCTAGTAGTTAACAGTTAACTAGCTTTCTTTTTCGCCTAATCATCTAGTTAAAGATCCGTAGTCTAGGGTTTCTCGGCACTAAAAATTTTAATTTGGCATGTTCGATGCCTTGTGTGAACCCACTAGGGTGCCTAGGAACCTTTCACTGGTATCAGAGCCTAGCTAGAGCCTTAGGCGAAGTCCCGACGACGTTTGAAGTCCGAACGAACTCGAAACCCTAGAATTTTAGAGCTCTCTGGACATTTTCATAAATCTGGGATTTTTCAATATTTAAAATGTCTAAAAAATTCAGAATAGAATTCTAAGCATTACTGTGCAAAACGATCCCATCAACTGTTCATTCAGCCGCGGAAGCGCGGCAGAAGCATGCTTTATGCCGCCCTTCCGCGGTCAAACAGTGACGTCATCCCATTATTTTTGCACAGTAATACATGATAAATTCTTGTGAGTTTTATGGATATTTTTAAATTAATTTAAGGGTTGAGTGCTCTGGAGTTATATTGGGAATCGATGAATTCGATCGGAATATCAAACTTTGTCTAAGTGTTTTTTCCAGATAACTGTAGAATATGTTAAAGAGTTCGACCGGATAAAAATACCCAGGTTTTCCCCTGCCAAAATATCCAAGTGTTGGATTATTGTGTGGTTAAAAGACATTCTGAGTAGTGCAAGTAACGCGATGGTCCCTCTAGAAGACACAAACCTTAACTCGATTATGTGACCGTCTTGAACTGCCCTTTGAACCTTCGGGTTTGGGGCGGTACGGCGTGCCACATGTGAGGTGTTGGCTTGACCCTTCTACGGCTGGACCGTTGGTACTGAGGTATGAAATGAATGTCTTTGAACCTATTTCATGTGTTGATCGGTGTCGGGAAAACTTGGGTGTTCGAAAGTTCGATCGGAAAGTTTGATATATTCTATTTATCCGGAATTGGATACAATAATTGGAATTCACAAAAGGTTATGAGATAACTGGATGAATGTTATAGATCTAGCAGTTTAGTTTCACAAGATATCGAAAAGAGTTTTCGATGATGGGACTAAAATGCGGGATTTATAACTGTTAGGCATGTGATGTCTAAAGAGATTGCGGATTCCAATTGTTGTAGTTTTACACTTTCTTTTCTGTGACCGTAAGTGTAGTATGTTCATATCGCCGGTTTCGTTGCTATACGTCAAGGACAATTGGGGTATGCATACTTACTTACGTTGATGACATGTGATGTTATGTGTTGCTGGATATGTTATATTGGATCGTCGTATTTGAATAGCCGGGGTTTTTATGTGAGATGAGTGTTTTTCATTTTCATTCATGTAAAAACTTGTATGTAATATTCTTTTATTCGGGGCACTTCCAGGATGCGGGAGTTGTCACCCTTTGTATATTATTTACTTTTCTGCACTAGGATAGACCCAAGGAGGGGAGCACAAGTAACCGGGTTCTGGGGTCCAGTGGGAGACCAACTCGAGGAGTCGAGTCCGGGTCTCCTAACCCTAGAATTGGCAGGGTTGCTTGCCGCTCTCGTAGGGGTCTGGGGGTGTGGGATTGGCTATTCATCACGACCGTGGAATCCGTGTTTTATACTGGCTCGTATTGAAAACACGGACGTCCTAGTATATCCAATATTTCATATGTTTATTCTGCTGCGATATCTGTGTTGTGATTCTGAGATGGATATAGTATATAGTATATATGATATATTATATAGACGTTACTTATGTTTTACACCCGCGCTAGCCCTGCCCTGCTCTGTCGTTAGTTACCTAACCTAACGGTGCACGAGGGGACATCGAGGCGAATGCGGATGGCATAAGTGTACGTCATATCTATCTGTGATGTTTAGGTATTTAAATGATGGGACTTCATTAATGTGATTAATGAAAGATAAGAAACCTAAGATGTTGTAGAATCGAATTTTAAAATAAAACAGGTAGCTACAGTTCTTGCTTTGCATAGCGGTATATATGATATACCCCGCACCTCATTCGACGAGGAAAGGACCGAGATCCCTTCACCGGGAGTGACTCCTTTAGCAATAACTGGCAGATGCTGCACACTCGGTTTGGCTTTGATTGCTTTTAAGAGTTTTTGCTTTGCACAGTGATATATATGATATATCCCGCACCTCATTCGACGAGGAAAGGACCGAGATCCCTTCGCCGGGAGTGACTCCTTTAGCAAAACTAGAAAAGCCTCAAAATCACTCCATTTCAAAACATCATTTGATTCTACAACGATATCAAATTCATTACGCTCATGGTTTTTATGAAAAACCTGCGTAGCCTTCCGTCATTTCAGATAAATTACATATAGTATTCGTGCTACATTTGTTGGCTTTCGTCAAGGTGTAGTGTGCGGTAGCTATGTGCTGTTTATCTGCTGCATATGATGCGACTGGATTAGGGTAGTCGTACGGCTTTGTTGGCTTTCGTCAAGGGTCGTGCGGGTGGGTTTAATTCAGTCAAGAAATGTACGGGTTGAACTTGACTAGCGGGCTGTGGTTTGTTGGCTTTCGTCAAGGTCATAGCACGCTAGGGGCAAAATATTATCGGGAATTTCAGGTGTTGAAATTTGCAATGAGATTGCATACCTTCTATGAGATAGTTGGATCCCGATACCCGCTGCGAGTAAGAGTTACTCCTGGGAGAGTTTTACACATTACAATTAGCCGATCAAGTAGGTGTCTAGAAAGGTGTTAACGAGGTTATGCCTCTGGGAAAACGAGGTTTACAGTAATTAGGTTCGTGCGAAAGCACGGGGGACCTCCCTCAAAGTACCGACACTGGCCTGGCTGAAAGATTGGCGAACTTGTAGTGTGTAATTAATCCCGGCTAGTCTTTCCTTTTAGGGTTTGGAGGAAGATTTGATAAAAAGCAGTGGGAGCCATCCTGATTAGATAAGATAATAACCAATCTGATCTTGCACGAGCATACGCTAAAGTGTTTTCTTCTCTCTCTCTCCAGGTAGCGACCATTTCATGCCTTAATAAAGATAATAAAATGGATGTATTGACCAAACCCGCATGTTATACTGTGCTGGGGAACGTTGGTTCCGTTCTTTCCTATAAGAGTTATAGGACTGAACAGGATATAGGGGAATACCAGGATTCCCATGCCACCCGAATGAAGAAAGTACATGATGATGCATTTTCTTCGGGTGTGTTCGTTACTGAGAACTGTTTCTCCATTTGCTCTACGTCCTGGGTATTGGATACCGGGTCAGGATCCCATATATGTAATCAGTTACATGGGCTAAGGAAAGGTAGAGAACTTGGAGAAGGTGATAAAGACATTAGAGTTGGAAATGGTGCAATTGTTGCAGCTAAGACTGTCGGGGAATATCACCTTGTATTACCAACTGGTAATACATTGGTTCTGAACGAATGCTATTACATGCCGAACCTGATATGCAACATTATATCGGTTTCTTTGCTAAGTAAAGAAGGATATAATTTTGTATTACAGGACAATGTTATGAACATTTTCCATAACCAAAAGTTGGTTGGATCAGGCACGTTGTGCAATGGCATTTATGTTCTAAACCAATCAACAGTCCTGAGCATAACAAACACATACAAGAGGAAGAGTTCTGAACTCAACGAATCCTTTTTGTGGCATTGTAGACTGGGTCACATCAATGTGACACGACTGGCTAAGTTGCATAAAGATGGATATTTGAAACCCTTGGGACAACGGCTCATAACTACTTATTACTAGTTCGTATAAGAAAACTTCTAATTTTCTTGGTTTTCTTAAATTTTTTCTAATCTCTTGGATGTAATTTTTCATTATCTAATCTTTTATTATCTTATTTATGTACAAAAATGTTTTTATTTTTTTTGAAAATTTTTAAATTTTTATAGATTTTCAAATTGTTTTCTGCTTATCCGAAGTATGATGCAAATGATGCGAAAATAAGCACAAACCTCTCCCAAACTTGTTTTCAACAGTGTCCTCACTGTTGCCATCCTCTATATCTCGAAAAAACCTGTAAGCCTGGGAGGAATTTATTAGTGGGGGCAAAATATTTAAGTGAAGAACCTCCCCCAAACTTATTCTTGGCTCATCATTTTGTAAAAATTTTCTTTTCAAGAGCCAGAAAAAATGCCCCCCCAAACTTGAGTTATGCAATGTTAATCTTTTGAAAATCACATGAGGGGGTCAAGAATCAGTGGTCGATGCCAAGCTTTGCAAAGACCGAAAGTTAACACCAACCATTCAAAAATTTTATCAATGCAGTGCTCTGGTTGGTGGAAGAAGAAGTGGGGAAAGGGTAAGTGGTGGAATGGAATGTGTGTGCGTCTCATTTTGGAGAGACGATACAGTGAATGTGATGGATCACTCGCATTCTTTTTACAGTTCAGAAAAAGGGGTGGAGGTTCAATTTCATTGATTGGGAGATGATTCATCTCAACACCCGTGTCATTCAAAAATGCGAGTTCATCAGCGAAGATTTCCTCAAAAGTTCCATCAATACCCCGATGAATAATGTCATCACAAAGTGCTGGGTGATCTTCAGACTCTAAAAGCAGTTCATAATCAGTGTTAGTTGTTGACCCGGATATCTTAGTGGAAGAGTCCATATGTGTATGATACATAGTTGGGTCAAACAATAACGTATGAAAAGAGTCTAGATCATGAGGATCATCAAATTCGCTGCTGTCGACATCCATTAAGTCGACAGAACATACCTGAGCAGTAGGTTCGGAGGGTACACTTCCCAACTTGTAAATGTTCAGCTCAATAGACCTATTCCTGAAGGATAGGGTCATAGAACCATTACGACAGTTGATGATAGCGTTGGAAGTGGCCAAAAAGGGGCGACCTAAAATCACCGGAATTTGATTCCGTGGGTTCGCTACAGGCTGTGTATCAATTACAATAAAGTCCACAGGAAATATAAATTCCCCGATTTTTATTAACACATCCTCCAGTTCACCCCTAGATTTGGTGATTGATCAGTCAGCCATCTGGAGAGTGCAATGGGTTGGCTTCAACTCTCCGATACCTAGTTGCTCATAAACTGAGAAAGGAAGCAGGTTAACACTTGCGCCCAGATCTAGTAGAGCACGGTTAATGTGTTTTCCCAATAGAAATGGAAATAGTAGGATATCCAGGATCCTTACGTTTCCTCGGTAATTGCTGGGGGAAAGCCATGTTTACAGTCTTTGCCATGAATATCTTCTTGGGCACTTGAGTCTTCCTCTTCCTAGTGCACAAGTTCTTAAGAGTTTTCGCATAGGACGGAACTTGTTGGATAGCATCTAGGACAGGGATGTTGATGTAACTTGCTTTAAAATGTCCATAATCTTCTCCATATGTGGACCCGGTGTGTTTGCCCTTAACCGATTCGGATAAGGTGCTTTAGCAATAAGCGCTGGGTCCATCATAGGAGAAGGAAGTGTGTGTGGACCTGATCCCAGAATAGAATTGGGGATCGTCGGTGGTAGACTAGAAGAGATGGGCTGAGGTGGCGAGCCTTGTGGGAAACGAAGAATGGGCTCGCAGAAAGGTGGTGGGGTAGAAGAACTGGGGTAAGAATTAGAAGTAGAAGTGGAAGGAAAGGTCTCAGCCGGGGTGTTATTGATTGATTTATCAGTATCATCAAACTCTTCCCCAAGGTGATTGTCAAGCACTCTTCCAGATCTCAACGTGATTGCATCCACAGGATGTGAATAGCCAGGATTGGGTAAAGGTTGAGCTGGAAGTTTCCCTTTCTCTCTTGCACTCATTTCGGCTTTTAGTTGTGCAATTTGTTCTTCCATCGATTTGATGTTCTCATTTTGAGAGATAATGATCTTCATCACATTCTTGATGGAAGATTGCAAACTTGACGTCCCTTGGATGGATTGTTTTATGAAAGTATCCAAGGTTTGTGCTAGTGCAGAGGTATTATCTGTACCGGTCAATTGCAAAGAGTTTTCATGTGGTGCAAAAGTGTTGGCCGGATTTTGGAAGTTTTGTGATTGGAAGGGGTGCTGACTCAATTGAAGTGGTGGTTTCTGTTGTGGTGGAGGGACCCTTTGGAAATTGTTTTGGGTTGGAACCGTGTTTTGAGATTGTGATTGGTTCCAAGCAAAATTAGGGTGATTCCTCTAACCCTGATTATATGTGGAAGAATATGGATCGTTTCTAGGTTTTTGAAATGCGGCATTGGTATGCTCATGACCTTGAAACGGAGAATTTCGTGAACATTCTTCCGTCAAATGAGAAGGATTAGAACAGCAGCCACATACAGTTTTGGAGAGTGACATTTAATTTAGGGCGGCAGCTAAAAATTTGTTTTCCATAGTCTCGAGTTTATTTTGCATAGCTGAAATTTCAGCTCTAACTCCTATGGAAATATTATTGCCATCCCTAGACGATTGACTCACACCCTCCCACTGTAACGATTTTTCAGCGAAATCTTCTAGAAATTTCCAGGCTTCCTTATCATCTTTGGTCATGAAGTTGCTTTGACACATGCATTCAAGGGTCTGTCTTGTGTTAGGATTAATGCCCTCATAAATGATTCGGCACAGATCCCATCTGGGGATTCCGTGATGAGGACATTGGACTAACGGATCCTTAAAGCGTTCAAGACATTGTGAAAATGTTTCATTTGGAAGGTGGATGAATTGATATATTTCGCTACGGACTCGAGCTGTTTTATGATGTGGGTAGAATTTCTTAAGGAATGCTTTGACGAATTCTTCCCAATTTGAAATGGAATGTGCGGTTGTGTTATACAGCCACTTCTCGGCTATATCGCACAAGATAAATGGGAGAAGACGTAGACGCATAGCATCCACAGAAAGCTGTGAGGTACCCATCATAGCGTATACATTTTCAAATTTGGTGATAAACACGTATGCGTATTTAGACTCGAGACCGTGAAATTTTGGTAGAAGGTTGATGTATTAGGGTTTTATTTGAAAATTTTCCCCGTTGGCTGGTGGAATGGAAAGACAGGTGGAAAGGGGACCTCGCGTAGGATAGCACCTCTCTTGGAGAGAGATGCGAGGTGGATTCTGTGCACCAACGGACGGCGGCAGAGTAGTGGTAAAGAAGTTTGATGGAGACGGATCCATCGATATGGGTGTGGTGGTGGGTAAAGAAAAGGTAAATGGACAAATACCGACTTCGGAGTCGATAAAGGGTACGCGGACTAAACGGGCACTAGAATCCCGTGTCCAGCCTATCTTGCACTAAAAAGGGTCAGTACAAGTGGCAGCGTGGATTTATAATTAGGGGAATGATATGATTGGTGTTTGTTTTGAAAAATGATACGGATTTTTGAAAAAATGATGCAAATCACAAAATGCAACAAGCAAAACCCTAAAATCTAGTGGTCACCTAGGTCAAAGCTCTAGACCGCTCCTAACTGCCAAAAGTCAAGTCGCATGATAAATCCTTCACTGCCTCTTTGTCTCCCTGTGGCCAGGTAAGTGCCAGGTAAGTGGGAAGGTACTCCACTACATAAGTAGTGGGCCTAATTAATAACCACTAGCCTTAGACACACTTGCCTTAGACACCACAAAAGAAACGCGGATAAGCAATGAATTACCCACGGCTTTCTTCTGTCCTAAGTGAGCGCGACGGTCCTTAGAGTCATCTCTAGATATTTTTTAGTTAATGAGGGTAATGCGGATGCAAGTTTGTGATTTTTGGGGCTTAGGAAGGGTAATGAACTCCCCACCTAATCTGGATTTGGCCGTGCCTCTTAAATTCCGTATTAATATGGAAACAACCAAGAAATCAAAAACACACACAATTTATTTTGCTTTTTGCGGCGCTGCGATTTTTGCAAAGAAGCCTGCAGATAATTGTTATTTGGAGCAGCTGAGGAAGGAGATAAGAAAGTAAGAAGAATACCTGCAAAATTTTGTACAGAGAGCAAATCAACTTGCGGCGGATCCCCCGCAATAGCGCCCTAATGCCGCGGAATCGCGGTCTATTGTGCTGTTCACTGCACAAAAATTCTTCAGCAAGCTCCTATTCAATTCCTCAGCTCTCTGGAATTCTCTGAAATTTTTTTCCTCAGCTCCAATGATTCCAGATTTCCTCGCACAAATCACAACAACTCGTATTAGTGTTTGCGCGAATTTTGATAGAAAAATTATAATGGAATAAACTTTTCAACTCAAATTTCAAAATACAAACAATTAGCACACTATCCCCGGCAACGGCGCCATTTGATTGATAAACGATTTCGGATTGTGTAGTATGAAAATGTATATAGAAATCACAACCAAAAATATTTGACTGCAATCAATAACGGTGTCGGATGTAGCGCGTTAGTAAGTACGGATCGTCCACAGGGAAAGTGTAATCGTTCGTCTTTCAAATTAGATGAGTTGAAATTTTAAGGAAAAGAAAAGAAAACAATTCATGATTTAAGATTGCATTTCAAGAAAGAGAAAATATCTAGATCTAAGAAAGCATTAAAAATCAAGAAGTGGTAATTTGTGATGATTTCCAACCAACAATTAAGATTCGAAGTGTAGCTCGTAGGAGTAAATCGGATCTATAGATGGGATGAGATCTAAAGATTTCATGTTCTTATCCTTTAACCAATTGATACTAGATCGATGATAATTCATCGAGGTTAAGGATCTTGCGAAGAAGCTAGGGTTTCCTCCTCCTATCCTTTATCCTTTCGATGATCATCATCAAATTCTAGCTTCTAGTTAATCAAATGATCAATTGTTGTTCCCTAATTTCGAGTGAACACAATCAAGAAAGGATCATCCCGAAACTAGGTCATCGATCATTTGATTCACAAGAATTTACAATGGTTATAGGATTTAAGAATTGTAAAAGAATCTAAATCATCATCATTCTATTGATCGTCACAACTCCTATACGAGCGGAGTTTTACTCAAACATCATCATAAGAACTACAATCACAAATTGAGATCGAATCATGATGCAAGAATTTAAAGATAAGCAAGATATAGAAATTTCACCTTTATTTATCGACAAATTTCGTTACAACTCTCTTGAATTTACAAAAGGAAGGAACTAGATCGTCGATTTCGGCTTCGCTCGGCTCCTTGAGTCGCGGATCGGCTTGGATCTCTTGCTCCGATGGAATCTGGCGTCGCTTGCTAAAGGTTGAAGGCTCTTTTGCTTGAATGGTACTCGGGATCTTGATCTTGGAATTGGATTTAGAATTTGGGGCTACAAGATGTGTCATTCAACTTGTAGATGGAATGGGGGGGATGAAGAATGATGATCTAATGAACAACCTCAACCCTAGATCTAGGCTCTCTTTTATAGACCTCAAAACCCTAGATCTAGGATTTCAAATTTGAATTTTCCCTCCACAAGTTTGTTAGCAAAAAATTTGAATTTCCCTCCAAAAGTTTGTTAAGAGAGCCTTCTAGAAATAGTTTGTTAAGCCGAGCCTTCTAGATGAGCCACGTGGAAATTCTACAATGTTCTGCAAGCTTGGGCCGTTAGCTGAAGCACGTGCTAAAAATTTGACCTCCTGATGACGTCACCAAGCCGCGGTTCCACGGCGCAAGCCGGCTCCCGCCGCGGAACCGCGGCTCTTTGGAGGCCTTAGGGCTTGGAATTTCTGATATGGGCTTGGGCTGATTTATGGGCCTTATTTTGATATGTTGAATTTTATTTGGCCTTCTGTATCGCTACCAGATCTTTAGCCTTTGAGTTGGCGTATCTTTTATCAGCTCTTTTCCCAATTTGGGCTCTGATTCTGGAATTTCCTGCATTGGACCCCAAGACAAGAGTTGCGCAATACAAGGGTGATGCGATGCCATGAAACACAGTCAATTTCCCTTAAAGTGCCGGTTTAAAAGTCTAACACATGCAATCTGGTATTTCAGAGATGTTTTGCTAATATGTGCAATATGAATACCGAACACTTCTAGATGAGTGCAAATGATAGGGAAATTGTCGTGTTAAAAATGCAGTATTTTCGACTGATCAAATACCAATGCGTATGGTGTTGTATTCGTGGCTGTTTTGAACGGTTTTCGGTACGCCCAGAGAGATTCATGCAGCCTTTCATGCCAGTCTCTTTTGTTTCTAAACACCATTTTCTTTATAATCTTCGTCAATGTCTTGTTGAAAGCTTCAACTAGACCGTTGGCCCGAGAATTATAGACTGAAGAGTATCTCCAATCTATTTTATGTTGTTCTGTGAAGCGGCTGATTTTATGGCTCCTATAGGCTGGCCCATTATCCGGGATAATTCGTCGCGGAGTGCCGAATCGATAGATGACATGTGTACTGAAGAAATCAGGATATTCTCCGTCTTCACCTTCTTTAGTGGTACTCCTTCTGCCCACTTAGAATAGTAGTCGGTCGATGCCAATATGAACCGATGTCCTTTGGACGATACTGGTTCAATTGGGCCAATTATATCGGTTCCCCACATTTCGAACGGCCAGCTAGCTACTGTTGGGTATAGCGGATTTGGATGTTGGTGGATAAATTCCCCGTGAATTTGGCATGAGTGTTACTGCTTCGCATATTCGAGGCAGTCTTGAATCATTGTGGGACAATAGTAACCCATTCTTTTGATCTTCAGCTTCATCTTTGGCCCAGCTTGGTAAGAACCGCAGAGTCCGTCATGAATTTCTTCAACGACTTTCTTTGCTTCCTTCGACCCCAGGCATCTTAGCCATAGACAATCGAACGATCTCTTATATAGAGTAAGGCGAAGGACAGAGCCTGTTTCATGAGCTGATGTCGAGACGATGTGTTTTTGGGCGTTCATTGGGATTTGAAGTAGTCTATGAAGACTTCTCTCCAATCGTTGACCTTTTCTTGGTCCTTTATTTGAAGGGTTATTTTTTCAGTTTTTTCTTTTCCTTCGAATGGCTCTGTTAAGTCTCCCGAAGATATTTCTGTTGGCGCAAGGATCCTGCGACTTTGCATGATGATCATTACATCATCGAGGTCTTCGTCGGCTAATTCCTTAGCTAATTTGGCCAATGCATCCGCCTTGCTGTTTTTTGCACGCGGTATACTCTCCAGGATGTAGGAGGGGATTTGTGTCAACAGTTGTTTCACTCTTTCGCCATACTTTATCAGCTTTGGCTTGCATGTCTGATAGTCACCATTTACTTGGCTAACGATCAGCTGGGAGTCTCCATATATGAGGAGGTCTTTGATTCCCATGTCGATAGAGATCTCTAGACCTGCTATCAAAGCTTCATACTCATTTTTGTTATTAGTCCTCAGTTTCGTTAAAGAAAGGGCGTAACACATTATCCCTCTTTGTGGATTCATGAAGATAAGGCCTATCCCGGCTTTGATTATGGGGGTGTTTTGCTTTCGCCTCTTCATGGAAGATACTCCATCGAAGTAGAGTTCCCATCGGGAATCATTTTCTTCCTTCTCTCCTTAGATTGTGTCGAACGCATGTTCATTCGGCAACTCGCAATTTAAGGGCGAGTCAGCTGGTATTGGATGCTCGGTGAGAAAGTCGGCAATGGCTTGGCCTTTCACTGCTTTGAGAGGTCGATACGTTATCGAGAACTTTATCAGGAGGAGGGCCCATTTGGCAAGCCCTCCTTATAATATGGCCCTTAAAATCAGATATTTGAGAGGATCCACCTTTGATATGAGATGGACCTCATGTGCCAAGCCGTAATGTCTGAGCTTCGTTATCGCGAAAATCAATGCCAGGCAATGCTTTTCGATGGGGGAGTAGTTGTTTTCTTCCTCCAGGAGAACTCGGCTCAAATAGTACAAAGCTCTCTCCTTTCTCTGATCGTTCTCTTGTGCCTATAACACGCATAGAGAACCCTCAAGAGCTGTTGTATATAGGATATGGGGTTTTACCTTAACCGGAGCGGTCAACACCTACGGATTTTGCAGGTATTGCTTGATTTCGTCTAGTGCATTTTGGCACTTTTGATCCTAAACAAATGGGGTCCCTTTCATCATCAGATGACTGTAGGGACGACATTTTCCGGAGAGGTTGGTTATGAACTGCCGAATATATGCGAGCTTTCCTTGAAGGGATCACAACTGTTTGAGGATCCTTGGCATGGGCATTTCCATAACCACCTTGATCTTTGAGGGATTGATTTCGATACCCCGGTGTCGTATGATGAATCCTAGGAATTTTCCCGAGAAGACTCTAAACGCGAATTTTAGAGGATTCATCTTCAGATTATACTTCCGAAAGCGTTGGAACACTATGTTTAGATGTTCCTAATGTTCCTCATAAGACTTGCTCTTCACCACAAGGTTGTCGATATAGCATTCGACAATCTCATGGATGAGGTCATCGAAGATCTTCGTCATGGCCCTCTAGTAGGTAACGCCAGCGTTCTTTAAACCGAAAGGCATCACCTTATAGCAGAATATGCCTAGCGGAGTCCGGAAGGCGGTATGTTTTTGGTCTTCAGGATGCATTTTTATTTGGTTGTATGCTGAAGATCTATCCATGAAGGAGAAGACCTCATGGGTAGATGTGTTATCGATCATCGGCTCGGTAACAGGTACTAGGAAATCATCCTTCGGGCAAGCTTTGTTGAGGTCCCGAAAGTCCACGCAGATGTGCACCGTCCTATTTTTTTCATTACTGGAACGATGTTAGCGATCCAGTCGGGATATTGAACTTCTTGGATGAAACCGGAGTTGATTAGTTTCTTGACTTCAGCGTTGATACTCATCTCAAGTTTGAACCGCATTCTTCTTGGCGCCTGTTTGACTGGCTTTATATTCGGCGATATGGCCAGTTTATGTACTGCCACCTTTGGATCTAAACTTGGCATTTCGGAATAGTTCCATGTGAAGCAGTCTTTATATTGAATGAGCACATCTTTTAATTTGGCTACCTGTATTTTAGATAGCAGCTCACTGACGAACGTTAGCCTCGGCTCATTTTCCGTCCCTAAGTCAATTTTCCATAGGTTGTCCGCCATAGTGTGTATCCCGTCTTCCAGCTCTTTTGGTGCTGGTGGAAACTCTGAGATCATCTCGTCCTCGTCTTCATTTGCAAAGCACTTGAAGGGGTCATCCATAGTCTCGTACCCTCCCTCATTTGAGATGTTATCATATGATAGGTACGAATTCGCTTCCATTCTTGATGTTGAGAAGGTCATATCCTCATGGTATAGGTCTTCTTTGGCTCGTACTTTTGCGGCGGGTTTACCCTCCATCTGTCGGACAAAGCGAACTTGCCTTACCGATACTGGTCTTCTACTCAGTCTTTGAAGGTGAAGCGGTCTTCAAGGGTATGACCTATTGCTCGGTGGTAGGAGAAATAATCCGGGCGCTGTACCTCGTTTATTTGTTCGGGATGCCGAGACTCCGGAAGTGTCATCATTTGGTGCTTCATGATAAGGTTGAATATTTTACCTGTCTTGTCTTGGGGGAAGGAGTATTCCCGACCCATCTTCTTCATAAAGGACGAGTTCCGACCGAGTTTTTCTTAATAGCGCGGTTTCTTAGATCTGCATTGTTGTTTGCGAATGTTGTTTGCGTTCTTTTCCTGCTTTTGCCTCTATTTCGGGATTTTTCCCTTTTCCGAGGACATACAGCGGGCCGGGGATGAAGGGTATTGTAGTCTTCTTTCTCCGCAGATTGCTGATTGAGGCGCAGCGTCCTGGCCTTTTCATAAATGGCAATTTCGCAACTGTGATCGTCTCGGCACCTTTGACAAGCTTCTTTTATTAGCTTGTCTATTTGTTATTCGAGTGACGGACTTAACGTTTTTAGAGCGGTCTCATGCTCTGTTTCTACGACGCGGCCATTTGGAAGAGAGTTTTCCTCTTCGCGATAGCTGTTTACGACGTGACAGCTGTGGAATTGCTCCCGTTTCTCAGACCGAACGTATCCGAGCCCGGTTGTCTCCATCTTCCCGTTGGGCATCTTTCGCTGAGTCCCAGAAATATCCTAAATCTTTTTGCAAAATTGGGCTTGCCGAACAATTTGTTCGAGGGGTACACCTTGGCAATTTAACAACCTTTTCAATCCCTCCGCGTAGTATCTTGGCAGACGGATTGGTTGAAGCCCGTCGAGTGCAAAATCGGCACCGTGTCAGACTTCTTTCTCTTCTCTGGTCTCCGTAGATTGGTAGAAGAGGATCGCCTTTTCACCTCTTCGTCTGGGAAGGACGTTGAAATTCTGTAGTTCTTGTACGCTGTATGTATCGAGCGCATCAAGTTCCTTGTAATGCCGAGGCAGAGCCATTGTGATTTGCAGATTCTGATCTGCTTCATCGAGGGTTTGTACTGACAGGCGGATGGAGAACACTGCGTTGGCCTCGTCCTTAGAGTCACTGCCAAAGACCAGAATAGAGGTAGATGGTCCGGGCCTGCTGTTTTCTTTCTGGGGTTTCCCCAAGTAGACTATTTCTTCATCTCCCTCGGAATCGCTCCCAAAGATTGGGATAGTGGCGATGGACTTCTGTTTATCCTCCGGTTTACGACATCTTTCCATATCTTCGAATTCTAGTAGGAAGTACTTTGCATCTTCATATTTCCGGACTTCGTTTACCGAGAATGGATTCAGCTCCCCTATGACGGTGCATTCCAAACCATTCTTGAAATATTTCATACACTGATGTTGGTAGAAAGGATGACGTTGTACTCATGCAACCAAGGCCTGCCGAGTAAAGCGTTATAGCAAGTCTTGGCGTCAATGACGTGAAATTTGATGTCAGTGACGAGCAACCCGAAGCGTAACGTCGGAATTATGGACCCAAGTGTCCGTGACGACTGTAAGTCGAACCCGGAGATGGTAATTTTGTCCCGATCCAAGTGCTGAACGTTCATGCAAATTTCCTTCAGCACTCTCATGTTGAGAAGGTTGACAGAGGATCCGTTGTCGACAATGATTTTCCCTATTTTGATGTCGTGGCAGTACCCGGTGACGTATAACGGGCAGTTATGTTCGCACGTACCGAGAAGGAGATCTTCATCGCTGAATGTAATGTCAGCTGTGTGAACCTCTTCCAGCTCATCCTTCATCTTCTCTTCTGCAAGGAAAGCTTGGAACTGATCGGGATCTTGTAATGCCTTGATCAGAGACTCTTATGCCTCTTTGGATAAGAGGAGAGCATCCAATATGCTCAACCGTGAGAGTATTTTCCTCATATGTGCTAGGACATTATAATCCACCTTGTTTTTTCTAGGCGGGGCCCTGGCTGCGAGCTCTTTGACAACTCCATCATCAAGGATGATTTCTTCCGGGATTTTTTCTTTCCCTTTGTCTCTTTTGCTCGAACCTTTGTTTGTAGGTCCGAGGTTCTTCTCGGGCAGGGTGCGGTTACACAGTTGAATGTTCTCGCGGTTCTTCTCCTCTTCTTCTTTTTCAGAGGTGGAGTCCTTGAAGAGAGGGCTGAGGGTTATTTCATCCTCAGAATCGCTCCCGAAGGTAGGAACTTAGGGGTTTTCCCTTTTTGAACTGGTATCAACCATATAATAGTTGCCAGTCGTTTCTTCATGTGTGTTTGTCGCACTCTTTTACTGTCGACGAGTTTCGCGCTTCATCCTCTTGAATTGTTTTTGATGGGCAACATATCCTTACCGCCACTTCTTAAAGGTGCTGCATTCCTCGGTGGGGTGGGTAACCCTCTGATAATATAGGCAGTAGTTTGGATGCGGATCCTCTCCGTCGAGACATATAACCCCGGGAGTGTTTTTTACGACAGGTGGCAGCTTCATTCCTATGGACAGGGGTTTGGCGAACCGCTTCTCTGCCTTGATCCTGCACTTATTTGTGGCAGGTGTGCTTCGGTTTGGTTGGAGTACTTTACGACTCATCTTGGCCGCAGCTTCTTCATCCTGACACTGACGCTTAGCCTTTTCGTATATGGCTGTTTCGCGTTCTCGGTCAGCTTTTCTTTTTCGAAAGGCTTCATTTAACAGCCTATCGATCGGGTCTTCTGGCAGTTCCGGGGATTTTAGCGCCGCTCCTACCCCTAGTTCCTCTGGGCTGTTTTCTGACGCTGAGGGAGCTTCTTCGCCATTTAACGACGAATGGGAGACCATGTGGTAACTTGCTATATAGTCTTCGGTTTCTTCTGATTAATCATTTTCCTTATCGTTGTCACTATCTTCGTTCTCAAGAATATGCTTGAGGAACTCTTCGAGGGTGACCGGTGTCTGCACCTTCTGGTTGTACTCCTCCAACGCGTCGATGTACTTTTGTAGGTTTGTGCGCTTGTCGTCATACTCGGCAGGCAGCACAGGCTTCTTGTTGTTCTTCTTTTTCTTTGAAGACTTTGAAGGCTTGACTTGAGGATTTTGCCATTTGTCAACAACTTTCGGTATGGGACGCGGTTTCAGCATCCCTTCGATAATTTCAGGTTCAAGTGGGCTTTTCCACCTAACTGCCGGACATGCCTGTAGATTCTTCAGCATTCTTTTGATTTTTGCTGAAAGAATGACTTCCTATAGAGTTTCTTCCACGAGCGAGCATGATGCCCCCGACGCATCCACTTTTTTGGGAGTGTGCTTCTGTGGTGGGTTCACCCTCCAGTTCTCAGACAGCCCGAACTTCCCCTGTTGATACTGGTCCTCAACCCAGTTCTTGAAGACGTAGCAATCCTCAATTGGGTAGCTCACCATTCTGTGATAGGACCAGTAGTTGGGGTTGTTGACGTCGCCGGGTTGCGGTGGACGCCGTGGGTCTGGTAATGTGATGAGTTTGTTATGCATTGCCAGCTCAAATAGTCTCCTCGTCTTATCGTGGGGAAACGAGTAAGCGCGTCCTAGCCTTTCTTCCAGGCATAGGCGTGGACGTGCATTGTTTTGGCGAACATCTTGTTTTGGGTCGCTCGGTTATTGTTGAGTGTTAGCGACGAAGGCCACTTTCCCTTTACCCTTAGCGTTTCGAGGGCCCTTATTTGAGGAGGAAGGCTCGTGACCCATCTGGTCCATTTAGGCCAGTTTATCGATCATAGCCTGGAAAGTTGTTGGTTTGAAGAATGTCATGAATTGGGACACAGTCGTTTGAGGATCAAGGGTCCTGATAAACATGCCCATGGCGGGGCATTCTTTCTGTAAGGTTGTTGGTTTGAAGAATGTCATGAATTGGGACACAGTCGTTTGAGGATCAAGGGTCCCGATAAACATGTCCACGGCGGAGGATTCTTCGATGCGTTGTTCGCAGTTTGACCATAGGTTCTGCCATCGGATCGCATATTGGACCTAGGTTTCTCCCAACTTTACCATGGCATTGATTAATGCCGTGATCGGGGTGCGCTCGCTCGTGCTGGCGAACCGCTGTATGAACAGTAGTTCCATCTCTGTGAGTGTTCTCATGGAGTCATTTGGGAGCTCCAAGTACCATTCAAAGGTTGTCTTTGACAGGCTGCCAACGAACTGGCGAAGCAACAGTTTTTCGTCGCTTCCAGTGTTACCGCACATAGTTCTGAACTGCGCGACGTGCTGATGTGGGTTTCCTGTCCCCTTGTACACATGGAACTTGGGGATCGTATATCCCGGCGGATATTTAATTTAGTCATACCAGCCTGGATAAGGTCGCCCGGTTCTGACGATTTGGCCTGCCACTTAATTTGCTTGATGAGCTCGTATTTGTTGGGCTATATAATCATCAAGAGTAGCCTTGGAGATTGTTTCCTCTTTGGGTTTCGATAAAGCCGGAAGAGAGTTTAATGTTTCCCCTCTGTCATCCTCGATGATTATCGGCGGATCCTTGGCTGGGGCTTCTGGCTGGATCATCATTCCAACCATCTCTTGGAACAAGATAGTCATTTGCTTTATATTGGCAGCCTGCTCAGCAGCTTCCTTGTCCTTTATTTCAAGCACTCTTCGCAGGAACTCTATATCGATCTCCTGCTCCCGGAGCTGTTCGGCTGTTGGATCCGGACTTTCTTTCTGCCCGGTGAGTGTTGCCATTTTGGTCAGTATCTCTCAGAGCTTTTGTTGTGCTCCTGAGCTTTTGTCAGCGACCGAGTTTGCGGCCGGTGACCTACGGAAGCATGGCTTTCTTCTTTTCCAGAAGCCATGTAAATCGTGTGTACGATCATGCCCCCAGACTAGGGGCGTTTGTGTCTATCACCTTTGGAATTTGCCGCCGGCGGTGAGATTTTCTCCAGCCTCATCCTTTTATGGGCGATCGAAGTTGAAGGAGCCATTGTAGCAGGCACCTATGAAGAAGAAATCCCTCGCTGTATGACGGGGGAATGGTTTTTCTCTTGCCGAGTCTTTGATTTCTTCGGCCGAGGAGAATAATCTTTGTTGATCATAGAGTCCTGGACTTTTCGCCAGACCCAGTGAATTTTCGAGGAGAGCCGCTGATGGAGGCACTCTGACTTTTCCTATACCGTGGTTTCTACAGGCGGGGGTGATTTCATTAGTACCGCCATTGGAGAGTTCTTGCGCAACCTCCTGAGCAACTCAAAACTGTTCCCAGTTGGAACAGCAGTATCAATTTCCACCCTTGGAGCTGGTGGGGTAAGTCCAAAGGAGGAGTTGCCGCCAGCTTTCCTCACTCGGCGCCAGTGACGACATCGAGCATGTCTTTCAAAAGGGATCGCCTCAGTTTTGGAAGCGGCTTCGTTGTACCCCCGGCTTTGGTGAGGGGCTGTTGTTGGTGTTAGCCTATTGAAGGCTGACGTCCTTAGCAGAGTTTGAGGAGGATCGGCCAATCTTTCGAAGACCAACTTTCTGATAGGGAAGAACCTTTGACGACTTCACCTGTAAGAGGAGTTGGGAGGGCTATCCATTTTAGGGCAGCCCCTTCAGATATCACAAGCCTCTTTATGGGCCCGTTTTGGTTCTTGCTCAGTCTGTTGAAGATTGAGACGTCTGATCTTCGGCTCAGCCTGTCAAAGACTGAGACATCGGATTTGAATGACCCATTGAGAGGGGCCGTTGTGGTTGACAGTCGATCGAAGACCGATCTCTTGGAAGCTTCTTTCTACGGCGCTGAGGCACCAACACCCACTGGTGGGAACATGGTCTCGAAGAACAATCCTGTAGTGGCTTGCATAACTTCCCCCATCGGCATTGAAAAAATAGAGGCCAAGTTGAGCCCATAAGTCACTCCTCCAGTTGAGGCGGAACGGGAGTTGCTGTTGGAAGTCATTAATTTTTCTTCTGCATAGGAACAAGACACCAAATCTTAGTACCATGAATCCAAGGGCAACCATAGCAAACCGCGATTTTGTTCGTGAAATACGACACACGAAGTGTGGAGTGGAAAGAGGAAAAGGTTCTACCGGGCGTGCCAGAATCTGTTTACCGCCGAAAGACAGGGATGAATTGGGATGGATCGTCTTGCCTGAGTTTGGGGGCATATGCTATTTGGATTTATCCTTCCACCTCTTCGAAGATACCAAGTTGATTTATGGCACCATATATCGGAGGTTTGGACAGACGCGGTCGTTGTAGCAGACTTTATCAGATTCCCCCTCATTTTATGAGGGATTTTTAATTATGGGGACGCTCTTCCCTGCAGGCGCAACCCCTGCAGTTAATTACGTTACCAGATCATGATAACCACTTTCTCTTGCTCCGAAAGTTCGCTTCATGTCGTGTGTGTTTTTGTTTGTTTAGGTTGCTCGTGGATTGTATACGGAGACTAGTTTATGTCGTCGCCCGTAGGGCGTGGATTAGTCCAAATTCATATATTTTTATATTCGGGCTTGGTTTATTTAAGGACCGTTAATCTGGTTTGAGATTAAGATCGACTTAAATATATATGAGCATTTGGGGCTCAGTTTATTTTAGTTTGAGGACGTCACGGTCCATTACCGCCGTATTTGGGGCAGATATTAGTTTAAGGACATTTCGCTCCAACATTCCCATTTTAGGGACGAATGTTAGTTTAAGGACACTTCAGTCCATTGTCGCCGTTTTTGAGACGACTGTTAGTTTAGGAAAATTTCAGTCCTTTATTCATCTTGTGCGCACTTGTATTTGTTACGTGACGAAGTGAACAATGGTGATGTGGGATGTGCCCAATTTAGGGCACGAGACGATTTGAGACCTGCACGTCAATTTGGAAGTGCATCAATGTGGGATGAGAGAAGTTGTTGGTTGTTGGTCGTTGGGACCCGCCACATATCTGAAGACGTTGAGGAATTACAATGATATGTATCAGAGGTGCGAAGAGATGTGCCCTTAAACCAAATCCCGTATTTGAGGAAAAAGGGGTTGTGGTGGACCTAAGAATCGTTAGTCATATTTGAGACTAAAATTACCTTAGGAGGTATGGAATGAATATCATTTTGAATATCATCAATGAAAGATCATTAATCATGTTGGAGACTAAGATCAACTCTATAATATTTTTTAAGGATAATTTTTACTTAAGATCTATCAAAAGAGCATTTGGGCTCAGCTGTAAGAAACTTCAGAGGCTTAGCCAATGTGGGCTTAGTCTGCCTACTCTTTTCTTTTTTATTCAAAAAGTGCTTAGCACTCATTTGGACTCTATCTGTTCAGCCCTTTTCTTTTTATAAAAAAGTACTAAGCATTTATTTGACGCTCTGACACTCACATAGGTGTCATATGAAGCATTTGATTAAGGGCGCCGCCCAATGAGCGCTGAGCACTCTACTACTTTGGCTGTTTATGGAGTGCTGGGCACTTTTCTCTCTTCTTTTCTTTTTTGATGGTGCCCACGTGAGGAGCACATGAGGCTTCGGGGTGCTGCCCAATCAGTGCTAAGCACTCAGTCGTTTTGGTTGTATGTGATATGCTAAGCACTTTTTATGTGGCGCCCCGTGAGGAGCACGTGAGGCGCTGCCCAATCAGCACTAAGCACTTAGCCGTTTTGGCTGTATGTGAAGTGCTAAGCACTTTTTATGTGGCGCCCGCATGAGAAACACGTGAGGCGCTGGGCGCTGCCCAATCAACGCTAAGCACTTAGACGTTTTGGCTGTATGTGAAGTGTTAAGCACTTTTTTGTGGCGCCCGTGTGAGGAGCATGTAAAGCATTGGGCGCTGTTAAAGAAGGGCGCCCACGTGGGAAGCACGTGAGGCGCTAGTTTCTTTTATATGGAGATTTAATCTCTGTTGATATTTTTTAGAGAACTTAAATCTCTGTTAATAGTATTTTGACCATTAACGATCAGCAAGATCACTATTTTGAGTATTTAGAATCATGTTCTTTTAAATACTAAGTTCTTGATTCGAAAAAACTGAGTTCCTGGAGTATTATGGACTCCATATTATTTCTCTTTTAAATTTGTTCTTCCCGAACCTTTGATTCTTAAGAACAAGATCTTCCCAATGAGGATTAAATTCTCAACTTGTGAGAGACTTATCTTGTGGATCTCAGATCCAGAGAAAGAACTAAGTTCTTTTAGAATGGTTCAACCCTTAGATATGTTAGGTAAAGAAGATGTTTTGATCTTGATATTTTCTTTACTTAGGGTTTCGAAAATGGAGCTCTTCTTCTTTGAGAATTGGATTCTCTTTTCTTTCTGTTTTCCTCTCTCCGTCTCTCTGTGTTGTTCTCGCTTTATATCTGGGTAACTGTATCTGTCTCTATGGTGCCTTTGAAACTTGAAGTCTCAGGTCCTTTATATAGGTAAGGCAAATTGTTGATTAGTTTTGAGAAAATCTCTCATTGAGAGATTCCAATTGATTTAATTGGTTTCAAAATTGATTTGGGGAATTTTTATCCACCATTGGATCTTTTATCCAAGAACTTCTGTTTTTACCGAATATGATTTTGGGTTTTTAACGAGATTGGGAAAATATTTTCCCTATACAGAATTTATTCTGTAAAACGGTGATTTTTAATCACCATTGGATTTTTAATCCAACGGTTCTCTGTTTTACAGAGAGCAATCTTTTTTATTTAGAAAGATTGAGAGAATATATTCCATAATAGAATTTTATTCTACTATTGGATTTTTGATCCAACTGAGAGTAACATTTCTTATTTCAAAAAGATTTGGGAAATGTTATCTCCTAACAGAATTTAATTCTATATTTTGATGATTTATCGTCTCCGTTGGATTTTTGATCCAACGGCTCTGTTTAACATAGAGTATTATAGAATTTTAATTCTATCAGGGCGCCGGCGCTCACATGTTATGCACGTGGGCGTCACATAAGAATTTAACTCTTATAATGGGTATTTATGTGCTTTGCACATTGGCGCTCGCGTGAGGAGCACGTGCGGTGCCATTTAAGAGTTTAACTCTTAAATAATGAACCCTTCTGTGCTTTGCACATTGGCGCCCGCATGAGGAGCACGTGCGGCGCTATCTAAGAGTTTAACTCTTATGAACTTTTCCGTGCTTTGCACATTGGCGCCCACGTAAGGAGAACGTGAGGCACCACCATAGGACTTAATCCTTAAAATTGGCTATGGCGCTAGCGCCCTCATGGAGAGCACGTGAGATGCTGCCTCATTGAATTCAACAGTGCTTTGCTCTTTTATTAGGTTAAATATATTGGGAAAACAATCATGTTCACTTCCTGTTTGATGAAACAGACTCGTTTGGATCGCTACGTATTTTTACGTGTATCTGTTCTTGGGGTGTGAATTTTATTTAACCGGACGTCGCATTATAATTTTAATTGACACGTGTACTATCCGTATTTTAAAACTAGATTTTTAGAAGAGACCCGGGTATTTTTTGGAGTATTGTTGTATTAGCTATAAAATCCTAGAAAATATAATATAATATTAACAGTCTATAATATATTTATATATATATGAAATAAATTTTAAAGACAAAATAAATATATAATATATAATCTAAATCCTAAACAAAATTCTTACTCACTCTCTCTCTCCAATCCTATTGTCCCTCTCCCTACTTATATTTATATAATAATATTTAACCTGTAACAACCCTAAACTTTCTGTACAATTTTTGAAAAAAAATACAGACAGGGGTATTTTTGCCTGAGCACAAGTTATAAATTTGTTTTGCTTTTTAATAGCAAAAAGGAGCTTGTAGCTCATTGGTAGGACCTTGTACTGCTGAACCAAAGCACCAGAATTCAAATTCCATCACCCGTATTATTTTTAATATTGTTTTATTTAAGATATTTAGAATTCCAAGGGTCTACACGTGCATAACTCGTAAAAACCCCACTACACATATAAAACAAACTGTCCCAGGGGGTAGACCAAACGACGACGGGCCCACGGCGACCGACCCCGGCCTGACTCGCCGTGACTCGGCCGGCGACTCGGCCGACTCGGCCCGTCGCCGCCGGTCGAGTTGAGCCGGATCGGTCTAATTCCTTCTGTGACCCTCTGTCTTTTGGCATTCTTATAACTACTGCAAACTTTAAATTTTTTGGAAATAAACGGAGCCTTTTAAATCCAATTAAAACCCCATTAAACCCTATTTTTAATACAATTTTTATTACATTTTCAATTCAACTTTTCACCTACCCTAACCCTAACTTTACCCTATAAATACCACTCCTAGACACAGCCTCCTCACTCACAATTTTGTCTAAACTCTCAAGAAATTCCTCTAGAAATTTTGTGTACAAGTGGAGTTAGCGAAGGGCAAAACTCCGGCAATCTTCCGACGACGACACTAGGAGCTCCCGGCGACGAAACGATGCACCGGTGCCTCCTACGTCTTCCTATCCCTCTTCTCTAACCTAACAATAAGTAAGTCCCTTCTCCCTCTTCACCTTGCTATTCTAAAAACATGTATTTTTAAAACCCGACGGAATCAGAGTTAATCCGATTTCCGATTCGGTTCTTCCTAAAAATCCAACTTTTTCTTAAATATAAACATACCAAACCCTTACATATTGACTATTAATCATTAACAAACATGTTGAGCAAGTTTCATGGCAATATATTTCATTTTGTAACTTTTACCGCTCTTTTTCACTAAAATACCATGTAGTTTACTTTCTATTTTAAAACATCATTAAATTTGCTATACCTTTAATTAGATCACGAGGTAATGACCTACCTCCTCACAACACTTATATGCAACACAGCACAATACCTTTCGGGAACATAGAATACGGGAAAACGAAACTTTACATATAAATATCATTAACTATTAAAACCGTTTTCTACAAGATTACGTATTTCTATAAATCTTTGCAAAACGCCGCTACAACCCATTTTGGGGAACCCGACTGGGATGGTACGGATTATCGCACATCCCTGGACTTAGTAGTGCGAGATGCAGACCTTCGCAAGGAGCATTCGGTCTCGAGAAATTTAAAATACGAATATCTTAAGAAAATGAGATTTCTAGAAAATAATACATTAAAATTATTTTATATAAAATATATATATGTATTATCAAAATACCTATTTTTGATATGATATAAATATTCCAACCTTTCTAATCAAAAGATCATTTTACATTAAAATACCATGAATTCTATACAAGTTCAATATTACAATTAAATACCCTATATTATGAAATTAGGTTATTTTCACTAGAAATATCACAAATATAAAATCTACATCTATGACAACTCTAAAGACAATAATTAAATACTTTGGGTGTATTTTAAAAATTATACAAAAGTATTTTTACATAAAACCCCCTCAAGTTCTATAAATTACCCTAAGGACCCTAGTAAATATAGGTTTAAGCGGAACCAATCTCTTGAGCCTCAGGGAGCCGGAGAAGTGTATGCTTGCCTATATAAGGTAGACAACTTAACAACGGTGTTATCAACACGGTTATCGTCTTTGAAAAAGACACAAATCCTGCCGCCCATGTGCAGCGGTTACCGATAACATCAAAGCCTAATTCAGGACTTCAATTTCTTTTCTAACTGTTCTGACTCAGACTGGATCTCATTATAAATAATTTGACTTGAATATGATTTAAGTACAATCTACAATCTACAACCCAATATGAATCCATGAATTCATATATTCAATATATTCAAATCTATATTGACTGAACCGAACCATGGATATACTTCCATTTACATGATTCTCTAGTTACTTTCATGATTCTCTAGTTACATCCATTTACTGATATCATGGTTTCGGCAAGTCATCCAATTATACAATCTATATTACAAGACATTATAAGTTGCAATACAATACAAACAATACAACCAAGATATCGCGGGGTTTAAGGGGTAGATTGGTACGGAAGGTGTTAGAAGTGGCACGAGACTGCAACCATAAGACACCTAACCTGTATTCCTTTGCTGTTGTACCGTGGCATGAACGGTTTCTTGAGTTCTTGATACCTTAGTCTCCGGGGCAAGTGAGACTCCTCTCATATACACTGGCATCCTTTTGTACCAAGCTACAAAAAACAACGTTAACACTAAATACAACATTATAACAATATAATACAACTTTAAAAGTTACACACTCTCTCTCTTTCTGTCTTTTCTACTTCTTCCTTATCTTTGGAACTTACCGAGTGATTTGTTCGCTGACGACATTCTCTTTCTTTCTTCCTTGAATGTCGTCAGGTGTTTCAGACCTTCCAGAGATCGAGCCTAGCACTGAAGACTTGGACCAATTTATTGAAGATCCCGAGCTGTAGTTACACTTGTACACATTTCATTTCAGTACTTTTCATTTCTGTTATGCCACTGTTTAGGCATTGCTTTCATTCAGATGTATTTACTTTTCCATGCATTGTACAAAAGAATGTTAATAAATAAAGTTGTTGTTCAGTTATACCTACTGTCTTTGTCTCTTGTGTACATTTCTTTTATATTACTTAGATACGCGTAGCGTATTTACTTCAGAGTAAATACGTAGCAGCCAGTCGCATCCTCTGCCCGTATACTGGGAAGCGGGGCATGACATAACCCAAATATATTTTTATATACAACCTAACTCTCTCTCTCTCCTTCCTCTCCTTTTCTCTTTCCCCGCCTCCGCGAGAAACCAACGCCCGAGCCTTAGCCCTCGTTGCCGACCTCCCCACGGCCTTCCCAACCTCACTATCTCATCGCCCTCATCATCATCTCATCAACCTCTTCTCCTCCTCTCCAATACCCGACGACCCACGAACCCCCGAGCAACCTAAGAAACACTCGAACCCAAAACTTAGCCTACGCCGCTCCATCGCCATCGATCATCTCACCACCCTAACCGCACCCTCACCACTTCTTCCTCTCTCCCTTCATCCCCGACGAGACCCCCACAACTCTTGACCACCCACCAACACAACCCATCCCTGCAACCAATACCCAAGAACCCAAGCACTCGCCTCCACCGCCGATCACCTCGTCCCCTCATCAACCCTACCTCACCTCCTCCTTCTCATCCATTTTCTTTTCTCTCCACCGACACCACAATGCCACCACCACGACCCCAGCAACTCACCCGAGAACCCATACCCATGAGCCCAAGAACCCCGACGCCGGCACCTCTCATCGCCGGAAACCCACGACCTCGTCGTCGTTTCCCCTCCGTCTCCTCACCTCCCTCTTCAACTCCCAACACCACCACAACTATCCCTACAACCCCGACAAATTTACAGCAACCCCCGACCAACTCCAGAAACTCCTCTGCCTTTCACTGTTGACGGCTGCCCTTCGCCACCGTCGTCACCCCTTTGTCTCCTCTGTCCCAGAAACCCCAGGCCAAGCTACACCCTACTCTCCTTCTTCTCTTTTCTTTCTTTCTTCCATTATTGCTTTCTTGAATTTTCCTGCCGTCTCGCCGGAGCCGCGCATGTCGCCGAAGATCCGGACGATCCAGTTACCGTCGTTGTCTAGACCTGTAACCAAGACACACGGCTGCTCAGACCATGCCATCACCATGTCACGACCATGCCATCTCCAAATCATGACCGTGTCACCACCAGACCATGCACCATATCGCGACCAGACCACCACCAGACCATGCACCAGACCATGCACCAGATCGTGACCAAACCACCACTAGACCATGCAACAGATTACGACCAGACCACCACCAGACCATGCACCAGATCGCGACCAGACCATGTACCAGATTACGACCAGACCACCACCAGACTATGCATCAGATCGCGACCAGACCACGGCCAGACCATGCACCAGATCATGATCAGACCACAACCAGACCATGCATCAGACCTATACCATGCCATGACCGTGTCATCACCATACCCAGACCGTGTCATGCCATATACCCTGCTTATGTGCCACGCCATGCCCACTTCATGCTCAGCTCATGCCACTTGTGTGCTACCATCGCATCAGCCCCATGTCACCACAAGGCCCACGCACCGTGTCGTGTCGTACCAAGCCGCCTGCACATCAACCGGTGTTTCCGAGGCAAGTTTATCTTGCTACATGCTATGTCAATATATTTATATCCATATGAATAAAAATAATACACGTATTTTAATTATGCATCCAATGCTATAGTTTTACCATTTTTCGATATCCGTTTGTACCCGTACTGTCAATTGCATATCTAGTTGCATGATGGAACCTCATTATATCATATTACTGTTATATTAGTACAACGTGCTTTCTAATGTGCATCATACATAGTCATGGATATATATATAGGTTATTACAGACAGACACTGTAACGACTCTGAATTTACTGTACGAAATTTTTCAGTTAATGTACAGAAAGGAGTTTACAAGCTTGAGTACAAGTTATAAGTAAAATTTTGTTTAAGAACAGCAAGAAATAACTTGTAGCTCACTGGTAAAGCCTCTACACTGTTGTGACGTAGCCCCTGTGTTCGAATCCCATCAGACACATTTTTTCTGATTTTCTTTTAAACTTTTGGAAGCCCAAAAGTTTACACATGCAATACACATAAAAATGAAAAGACAGAGAAATCAAACATGTGTAAAAGAGTATTAATATTGAGATGAACACGTAGTTCCAATCCACCGGCCCCACTCACCAAATCGACTGGTGGAATGCCTAAAAGGGCCGGCGGGGATGGGTGAACCATGACAAATGATGCCCGGGCTTTGCACACACGACCCTTCCCCTACCCTTAACTCCCCTGCACTGTTTGATTACTCATCAGTCAAATAGAGACCCTTCAATTCCCCATTTATCATCATTTTAATGTATTTTAATTCACTATTTTAATTCCAAAATCCTAATTCCACACTATAAATACTACCTCATGCTCTAGCCTTTCATCATTATGAAAATTATAGCCAAAACTCTCAAAATTTCTTAAGTACAAGTGGAGTAGAAGGAGGTTAGCAAGCAATCATGTTCCGGCAAGGATCGAAGCAAATTCCGGCGACCCCGCGACGCCGCGACGACAACCCCTCTTTTTCTACCTTCTCTTAATCTAACTAGCTTGTAAGTCCCTCCCAATCGCTCTTCTTCTTCTATGAAAATCTCTTTCAAAATATATGTCGGAAGTGGAGTTAATACCGACATTTTCTTCTAAACCCTAAAAAGTTCAACTTTTCATACATATTCTTCATTCATATTCCTACACCATGCATGTTAACATAAAACCAATGTTTAGAACCAACTTTTAATCAAAAACATCATGCAAAATAATTTTAATTTAACTTTTACATTAAAATACCATGAAGTTTGTATATATCACCTTTATTTTGTTTTGCTTAAACATACCTTTAGAAAACTTCATGAGGTAACGACCTACCTCTCACATACACACATGTTCCATAGCACGATACTCTTTGAACATATTTTTGTTACGAATAAAATATTACAAGAAAATACCATGTACTATAAAAACGGTTTTCTTTTGAATTGTATTTTAAATTCTTTTGCAAATATGCCTTTACAACCCTTTTTATGGGACCCGCTATTGGATGGTGCGGATTATCGCACATCCCTAGGCTAGTAGAGCGAGATACAGACCTCCTCACGGAGCATTCGGTCTCGAAAGGTTTTTAATACGGTTTTTTAAGAAAAACATAATTTTTTACTTAATTAAAAAAATTTAATTTTTAATAATTATATAAATATTACAAAATCCATATATTTTCAAAATATAATAACCTTATATTTTTCAAATGAAAGCATTACAAGTTTCATCAAAATACCATTAAGATACCAATAAAAGACAAGTTTTACAATAGACTACCATGAACTTTCCAAGCTAAGCTATTACCACTAAAATACATCAAGTCCTTAAAATTCATATTCATGGAAACCCTAAATAATATAAATAACTTCTCGAGGTTTATTTTTAATCATATTAAAAATATTTTCATAAAACCCCCTCGAGTTATATAAAACAACATTTGAGGACTTTAGTAAATATAGGTTTAAGCGAGATTAATTCTCTTGAGCCCCAGGGAGCCGGAGAAAGTGAGCGCTTCCCTATTTAAGGTAGAAAACTAACGGTGTTATCAATGGTAATTGTTTTGGAAAAATACACAAATCCTGCCGTCCATGTGCAGCAGTTACCGATAACTCCCGAACTTAATTCAGAATCTAAATCATTTACAAGTGTCTGACTCAGTCTAAGTCTAAATCAAACATGAATCCAAACTCTAACATGTATACTTGAACTTGAGCCTGAATACCTGAATTCAATCTTCAATATCAAGCCTGAATACATGACTTGACTTGACCGAACCATGACTATAACTTGATATGACTATAAGATTACCTCCTGAACCTGACTTCTTGTATCCATGGTTTCGGCAAGACTTGTAATTATAATCAATACAATATATTACGCGGGGATAACGGGGTAGATTGGTACGGAATGTATTAACGTGGCACGAGATGGTCACTTAAAAGACACCTACATGAACTCTCGTGCAGTTGTCCCATGGGTTTTGACGGGGTCTTGTACTACATGTTACCATAGTCCACGGGGTAAAATAGACTCCTCTCGTATACATAGATACCTTCTGTACCAAGCTACAAACAACCACGTTAGAATAACAATCATATAACTGTACAACTTACCAGTTCAATTCTCTTTAATTGTTCTATTCCATTCCTTCTTTTGGGACTTACTGAGCGCTAATTCGCTGACGACATTCCTGTCTATTTTCTTTCTTTGGAATGTTCGTCAGGAGGACCGGACTCAGGAGATCGAGCCGAGCTAGGAGGACTTGGACCAGTTCACTGTCCAGCCTGACTTCTAGTTTACCTTGTACTTATTTCAGTTTGTATGCCGCTGTTTAGGTATTGCTTTATATCATTGTATATTTACTTTTCAAAGCAGTTGTATTGTAAAGATGAATGTTAATAAAAGTTGTTGTTTATTTTATATCTCTTGTCATTCTTGTGCATTTTTACATATATTGCTTAATTACGCTTAACGTATTTATTTATTAATAAATATGTTGCGGCCTCGCCACGTCTCTGCTTCTGTATGCTGGGAAGCGGGGCGTGACAGACACATATGCATCCTGACATCAGCACTATTTACCATGATCCCGATATCATTTACAATTTCACATTTGGTGTCTATTTGATACATATGTACCACATGATATGTCCTGACACACTACTTGACTTATTACCTGATCTTGTTACTAATTCCAACAATCCTGACTTGTTGTCCTGATGGACGTAACATGTTGTCTACATAGACAAAACATGTACCTGGTTGATCCTGTGTTGGCATTAGACTTACATTATCAATACCTGACTTGAACTCATAACCTATGGGTAAGGGGAAATCAATGATGAAATCTGACTTGTAACTCAACAGTTCGATACTTATACTGATAAGTCTTTACGAGTTAGGCCAGCCCCGGGATGATGATGCTGACATCATTCATCTGTACATGTTACATGTTTACTGCCTAGCGGCACGTCTCGGATTCGGCCTGAGAATCTTGACCGTGGTCCCGGACACGCACGGGATATTATTGAGTTACATCGATGATTCCATTAAATTGATTTCAAAACTTTTAGAATAGATAACTTAGAAGTACAGACCTTACGTTACATGTCGCATACATACACCTCACTGTTTCATACATGTGTTCTCTTTTATATTCGTGCTTACCTATATCGTTACATCCTGGTTATTATTGTTATTTTTTTTATGTTATGACGCACTGACGTCTGGGTTTTTCATGGTCCAGTTTCTCTATCTCTATCGCAGGCTGAACATGAGTACTTTAGCTGTCAAGCCGAGCAGTGAGGAATTGATTATGTGTGGTTTAGAGATGGTTAGCTCTTAGACTCTTAGCTTATTTTTCCGCACTTTTATTTCTTGTTGTGCGCCCATATTGGGACGTATTTCCAGATGTTGTTTATTGAATTTATTATCGTTTCCGCTTATACATTTTCTTGACTCTTTTATTGTGGCAAATGGACATGTACTAGATAGCTTTTATATTTTACTGTTCTTGATATCCTATAGACAGCCGTAATGTGACTGTGGAGGGATGATTCCTATTCACAGGAAGCATAGTTGGCTCTGTCACGTGCCGTAGTTCGCGCACTCTGGAAAGCGGGGTGTGACAGGTCCAGTCCTGAGTGCGTAAGTTTGCATCGTGACGTTATTCAGATGTCGGACGTGGCATCCGTATCTCGATGTGAGATCCGATCAGGCAAGTTTTAACTTGCAACATGCTATGTTATTATATCAATATCCATATGAATAAGAATAGTGCATGTGTTTTATTATTCAGCAAATATTACCAATTTACGGTTTTACGTTATCCGTTCGTATCCGTACTGATAATCGTTTATCTAGTTGCATGCCGGAACATCATGATATAATTATACTACTATACCAATACAGTATGTTATCTAGTTTGCATCATACAAAATAATGGACGTATAATAGTTATTACAGATAGATACATATGCATCCTGGCATCAGTTGTGTTTACCATGTTCCGATATTGATTACAGTTTCACATTAGGTACCTATTTGGTTAATATGCATTACATGATATGTTCACGATACACTACTAGACTTGTTACTTGGATCTTATTTCTAATGCCAACAATCTTGATTTGTTGTCTTGACGGACGTGACTTATTGTCTGCATAGACGAGAACTGTATCTGCTTGATCCTGTGTTGGCATTAGATTTATATCGTTAATACCTGACTTGAACACAGACCTGGGGGAAAAGGGGAAATCAAGAATGTAACCGAAACGTAACTCAAGAGGATATTATTATTGTTTGCCGTGGTTCCGGGCGTTACGGAATAAATCATTTTTTGCCGTGTTTCCGGGCGTTACGGAATAATCATTATTGTTTACCGTGTTTCCGGGCATTACGGAATAAATCATTGTTTGCCGTGTTTCCGAGCGTTATAGAATAAATCATTGTTACCGTGGTCCCATGGGGAATGAACATGATATATACTGTTGAGTTACGATAATGATTACATTAATTGATTTCAAAGACTTTTAGAATAGATAACCTAGAAGTACAGATTTATGATACACATCACACACCCATACATACACATAGCTCACTATTTATAACTATTTTTATTATTTACATGTTTAATCATATCATTATATCCTAGTCATTACTGTTATTTTGATACTATGACGCACTGACGTCTGGATTTTGTATGGCCCTGTTCCTCTACCTTTATCGCAGGCAGATCAAGAGTATTTTAGCAATCAAGCCGAGCAATGAGGAATTGAACGTGTATTATTAGATATATTTAGTTTATTTATTTTCGTAGTTTTCTTTATTGATGTGAGCCAATGTTGGGACATGATTCAGATATTGTTTATTGGATCTTGATTCGTTTCCTCTTTATGCATTTTCTTGATTTTATTTACTGAGGCAAATGGAAATGTACTAGCTAGATTATATTCTTTTCTGTTCTTGATATCCGATAGACAGCCGTAATGTGACTGTGGAGGGATGATTCCTAGCCACAGATTGCATGGTTGGATCTGTCACGTGCCGTAGTTTACGTATCTTGGGAAGCGGGGCGTGATAAGATTATTAATGTAAGCCAATTGTAATCGGAAAATCACTCGTTAGGCCGCCGCAAGTTCTGACATTTGCCACTAGTCCATCGTATATGTACTTGATTATGTCAATGTACTTGACGGGGACCCTTTTCTTCATCATTGTCCCCCATAATACCTCTCTAGGTATCTCGTCGTATGCTTTCACTAAATCAATAAATACCATATGCAAATCTCTTCTTCTCTCTCGAAAATGCTCAAAAAATTGATGAAGCAAATGAATAGCCTCTGTCATCAATCGTTCAGGCATGAACCCAAACCGATTCTCTGTTATCTTAATATCCTTTCTTAGCCTGCGTTCAATTACTCTCTCCCAAAACTTCATGGTGTGGCACATAAGTTTTATTTCACGGTAGTTTGAACAATTTTGAATGTCACCTTTTGTTAGGAATATATATGCCCTAGAGGCCATTATTGTATAATATAGTGGATGCTTAGACATATATATAGAGGACTTTCTTGCTCGACATGATAGTATGCTATCTGGTTGCTCTTTATCTTAACATGTACACTTGGTTTTTATACTATCTCTCTCATACATGTTGATAAAGCCTTAGGATGTAGGCTTGACTATCAGGACTATGATGCAGATCATACTAGTGGGGCTTGTGTAGTCTGCAAGCACATCCTTTAACAGTTCCTAGTCGAGAGAGTATCGAGAAAGCGCATCGATATTCTAGAGTAGACTAGTGTATACGTTTCTTGATCCTGTATGGGGCGATGGTTGATTCCACAACCATTGGTGTTTGAGATCAAAGATTGTGCACAGGTGCTCATTAGAGAATGGGTACACCGAACAGGACTCACCGAGAACTCCTAGATGGTACCATACCTATCATCAGATAGCAGTTCTCTGATGAAACTTGTACAGGTTAGTCTGTAGACCCGAGATCTTCATAGTGTCTTATGTGGTTCCTACTGTGCTTTGATTTCCTCCTTACCACGGTTCAAAGGAGTCGTGCAAACAGGTGGATTTTGGGTACAGTCCCGAGTCACATGGAGGCAATAAACGATAGAAAGGGTTTCGTCTCTCCCGGTATTGGAAGTTGATGTTGCGCTATGCTCGATTGGCTATAACAGCCAGTCCCTGACCAGGGCTGATGAAATTTACTGGTAAGTGTTATCAATAGTTTCTCGAACGGTTATAGGTCACACATCGGCATGACTTATCAAGTTACTGGGGTCTGACGATTCCACCCCCAGACTCGATATGCGACATATCAGACGAAGAGACCGGACTGTACGGTAAGTGTTGCTTATAGGCTCTACGGGAGTTTGGACAAGTTTGCTTATTGATTTTCTATTCGTTCAATACATGGGTAGCCGTTACGTCCAGCTAATACCGCTGACGGCTTGTGGTTATTTGATATGATCATTACCTACTGCTGGCGTATTGACGATTCTTTAGAGTCCAACACAGAGGTTTCCTAGCTCAAGCGAAATGAAGTAAGGCATATATGGAGATATGTGCGGGAGCTTGATTAAATACGAGTATGTGATATCGTATTCTAATCTAGCGATATTTGATATCAGTCAGGTTATATGTGATATAACCGGATTATTGAATCAAGTGTCAATTCAATAATTTATGTATATGTTGTTTATATGTATTTGATATTAGCCGGATTATATTTGATATAGCCGGATTATTGAATCAAGTGTTGATTTAATAATTTGATATATATATATATGTGTGTGTTTTATATATATATAAACTAATATTGAAAGTTTGCCGGTTGTATGTGATATAACCGGATTATTGAATCAAGTGTTGATTTAATAATGTGATATGTATATATATATATATATTTGATATTAGTCGGTTATATAGAACTCCGAAGACCCGAAAGGCGATTCTTTTCAAGAATCGCTGACTAGGGCGGTTTCCCCGAAGACTCAAAACGAAACGTAGATATAACTGGATTATTGAATCAAGTGTTGATTTAATAATTTGATATATATTTATATATTTGATATATACATATATTAACTAATTTCAAGCTCACCTAAGATTTTCTTCTCTTTATATATATTTATATATATGTGATATATATATATATATATATATATATATATATATATTTGTATCATGGTTGATGATACATAGAACTAGGATGTATGAGAATCACACATGAGGTTAACATGAGAAGATAATGGTTTATTTTATGGATTAAAGAAAAAGGAAATGAGTCATTATTCTTAAGAGGCTTGTAGAAGCCTTGAGAAGCCATGACTCATCACTTCTCTTTTGGTTTTATTCATTTGATATTTATTATTGTCAAACTCATATCTCTTCACTCACCTCATCGTTTATTCTTTCTCATCCAAGTTCATCTCCTACCTCTTCTCTAGAGTTTTCTTGAGGTGAGAAAAGAAAAGAGAAAGAAGAAAAATAAGTGAGAAAAATTTCTACTTCATCAACCTATACTAATCTAGCCCATTAGTTTAGCTTGTTTGCTTCACTAATACTTTGATTAGTGAAGAGTGAGCTTGAGTTAGAGAGACTTCAAGGTGGATCATTTTCGGCCTCGAAGACAACAAGCAAGCTCGTTCTTTTCATCAAGTGGAGTCAAAGAAGAGTTCTAGGGACTACTGCTTGGAATTTTAGAAGTGAAGGACCGGTCTACAAAGGTTGTAAACCCTCTTCACTTAGTTTAGATGTAGTTTGCTTGCTACTAAACCCTAATTCTCTAGTTCGATTCTAGGTTAGTATTACTTAGCACTTTATATTTTTTAAAATTGCATACTTGATGCTTGTAGAAACCTAGTAGAGGTGCTAAGGCACACTTTCACGGTATTAGAGCCAAGCTAGAGGCTTAGGTGTAGTCTAGACGACGTTAAAGTGTTCGATCGACGTTTTAAAACCCGAATTTTGAAGTTTTTGTCCAATTTCAAACGTTGAAATTTTCCAGATTAAAAATATTCAAAAAATTATGCAGGAATTAATATGGAGGCCCAAGAAAAACGAGGACCTAACTCCTCTAAGTGGACGCGGAACTGCCGCCTAGACTTGGTCTTGGCCGTAGTTCCGCCGCCGACTTGATGAGTCAGGGACTCAATTTTTCTCTGCTGCTTCATGTTGTCATTTTTGGTTTTCTGGAAATTTTTAATGAGACTCAAGTGGTTGAGGTCTCTGTGAATTGGTGGTGTTTGAAACATCGATTGAAATGTTTAACATCGTCTAGATATCTTTAGATACGTGATATAATTTTTGGAATCCACATTGATTAGTTTTATGAAAACTAGTTAACGAAATGAAAATCTCGCATTTTAGTCTCAAGTGATGGATTGCCACGGAGTTTCAATTCGGATCAAAACTCCGTCGTAATCTCGTATCGTACGCGAATAGTCGCCGGGAGACACTATTAGACAGCCATGCCCCAAGCCCCGACCAAGTGGCTATAGGAGAACCTTGTGGCCAAAAGCATCTACTCGGGTGCTCGGGGCGGCGGTGTTCCGCCCAAGTGCACGTCGTTGACGGCCTCGGGGGTGTGGCCATCTACTAAAGTTCCCGACGAGCATTCGATATTTTAATCGGGAATCTTGTTGAATTTCCCGACTTATTTTTAAAAAGTGTTTTCAATTCGAGACTTAAATGCAAGGTTTATAGGGTTAGGCATGAAATCCAGAATATGTGATAATCCGGGTTTATGATGTCTAAGGATGATGCGGATTCTAATTATTATAGTTTTCATTTCTTTTCTGCGACCGTAAGTATAATGTGTGGCAGTATCCCCGATCTCGTTGCTATACGTCAACGATATTAGGGATACGCATATTTACTTACGTTGATGACATATGATGTTATTGTGTTGCTGGTTGATATGTTATATTGGATCGTCGTGATTGAATATCCGGGGGTTTTGCGTGAGATGAGGGTTTTTCAATTTTTATTTATATAAAAATTTGTATGTAATATTCTTTTATTGGGACACCTCCGGGTTAAAATTGTTGTCTCCATTTGATGTATATTATTTACTTTTTCGCATTAGGATAGACCCAAGGTGGGGAGTATAAGTAACCGGGTTTTAGAATCCAGTGGGAGGCCATCTCGAGGAGTCGAGACCGGTCACCTAACTCTAGAATTGGCAGGGTTACTTGCCGCTCACATAGGGGTCTAGGGATGTGGGCTTGGCTATTCATCACGACCGTGGAATCCGTGTTTTTCATTACTGGTTTAATCTAAAACACGGACCTCCTAGTATATCCTATATTTCATATATTTGCTTATGATGTTTCTATGATATGATATGATCATATAACTGCCTGAGATGAATACTACTTATATATATGATATACTAGTAGACACTATATATGTTTTGCATCCGCGCTAGGCCTGACCCCGCCCTGCCGTAAGTCAAGTAATCTTACGGTGAAGACCTGGGTCCCTGTGGCGATTGCGGATAGCATATATATGTGTTTTATTTTTATTTCTTCTGTGATGTTTAGGAAACATAAATGATGGGACGTCATTAATAAGATTAGTGAAAAGAAAAGAAACCTACAAGATGTTGTAGAATCAAATTTTTCAAAAAGGTAGCTCTAGTTTTTGCTTTGCATAGCGGTATTCCATTATGAATATCCAGTACCTCATTCGATGAGGAAATAGCCTAGATCCCTTCATCGGGAATGATCTCTTTAGCAAAACTAACATATGCTACAACCCACTCGGTTTATTTTGAAAACTACTCGATTTTAAAGCGGAGCTTAAACCACTCCTTTTCAAATCACTAGATTCTACAACGATATCAAGTTCATTACGTTAAAGATTTTCTTCAAAACCAGTCGTAGCCCTCCATCATTTCAGGTAAGTATTATTTAGTATTCGTGTTGCGTTTGTTGACCTTGTCAAGACGTAGTATGCGGTAGCTAATTAGTTCTTATCTGCTGCATGTTGATGTGATTGGATTAGGGTAGTCGTGCGGCCTTATTGATCATAGCCAAGAGTCGTGCAGGTGGGTTTAATTTAATCACGAAATGACGGGTTGAACTTGACTAGCGCTTATGATTTGTTGATCATAGCCAAGGTCATAAGTCGCTAGGGGTAAAAACAGATATTGGGAATTTCAAGTGTTGAAATTTGCAATGAGATTGCATACCTTCTATATAATAGTTGGATCCCGATACCCACAACAAGTAAGTGTTGCTCCTGAGAGAGTTTTCCACTTTACAATTAGCTAAACCAGTAGGTGTCTAAGAAAGGTGTTAACGGGGTTATGCCCCTGCGGAAATAAGGTTATTTAATTAGTTCCATGTGAAAGCACCGGGAGACTCTCTCGGAGTACCAACACCTGCCTGGCTGGCCGATTGGCGAACTTGTAGGGTGTAGTTAATCCCGACTGATCTTACCTTTTAGGGTTTGAAGGAATATTTGATAAAAATAGTGGGAGCCATCCTGATTTGATAAGATAATAACCAGTCTAAGTTGCAAGAGCGCACGCTAAAGTGTTTTCTTCTCTCTCTCCAGATAGCGACCATGTTACGCCTTAATCAAGATAATAATATAGATGTATGGACCAAACCTGCTTATTATACTGGGCTGGGGAACGTTGGTTCCGTTCTATCTTATGACAACTGTCATAAGTCTAGGCAAGGGAGAGGGGAATGCATGGATTTCCACGCAACCCGAACGAAGAAAGAGCATTCTGATGCATCTTCTTCGGGTGTGTTAGTTATTAAGAACTGTTTCCCAGTCTACTCTATGTCCTGGGTATTGGATACCGGATCAGGATCCTACATTTGTAATATGTTACAAAGGTTAAAGAGAAGTAGAGAACTGGGAAAGGGCGATATGTCTCTCAGAGTAGGGAACGGAGCAATTGTTGCTGCCGAAGTTGTCGGCTGTTCATACCGTAATTTTGCATTATTATATTCCCCATTCTTATGCATTTTCTATGTCCTATAAATAGAGACCCAAATACTTGTATTAGGTCATGCCTCTTTTCATTTCATAAATTCAGATCTGTAATTCCTGTGTTGATGTTTGGAGAGAGCCATCAATAAAATTAGTAAGTTTTCTATTTCATTGCCTTAGTCTACTTTTAATTATTTGCCCTAGTTAAATAGTTAGAATGTTTTTCAATTCCCTAATGAGCAAGTAGTCTCCTCGTTTGTTAGGGTTAGGTTTAGGGAAAGGCTTGAGAGATGAAATCTCTCACCCCTTTCTTGCCCCATCACACATAATAATTAGAACTCCATGCATACATACACACACCGTTCCCTGCAGCACCTTACCCCTCGAGATAACGGTGATACCGTAGTATAAAGGACCGGTTGTGTATGTTTTCCATGGAAGTTAGGGTAATAATTGAGAAAGGAAGGACAAGAACCTAGAGGAAGAAACATCGTTTATTCCCGATGGTACTAATCCCCTTTATTAATTATTATCATAACACCTAATAGATCTAAAATAGGGCATTGAAAGCAGTGAGGAAACATTCAATTTCCCAACTTACCCTAAACCTAACCCTAGCAAGATTCTAGTCTTAGTATAAATCAATTTAGGTTTTAGAGATAATCCATTCACAACGTTTGAAAATTAACTCGTTTGAGCAAATTAGAAAAGACACAACATCCCTGTGGACCGACCCGTACTCACCGGCTAGCTATCAAGCGACGCCGTTCTTGATTGCGGTTTAGAAATATTTTTGATTATAGAATCTCTACAAATCAAATGGCGCCGTTGCCGGGGATGGCGTGTTATTTTCTTTTTGCAATTTCGGGTTAATCTAAAATTGAAAAATTATAAAAATATATATATATAAAAAATTTATCATCTTTTATTGTTTGAAGGGTTTCTTGTTTGAATTTTGCAGGATCTACAACCGAGTTCGGATCTGGAAAAATCCAGAAAGCGAAACAGAAGACCGAAGATCTGAACTGCTGAGGATTTCCATAACAGAATAACAGAAGAAATTTGGAGGGCCAAGTCAACAGGACGACTGCGCTTCCGCCGTGCAATCCGTGCTCCGACCGCGCTTCCGCCGCGTGTTGGTGATGTCAAAAAAAAATTTCGAGGCCCGCTCTTGCGTTTCGGCCGCCTTTCAGCCGCGCGAACCTACCCTTTGCCGCAGAACCGCCGCACCTTGGTCAAGTCAGCACGTGAAAAAATCTCTGTTTGTTTTCTCTCTCCTCCTCTACAAATCCCAATATATCTTCTGTTAAATCTCCTGCGGGATTCTTTGCGCTAAAAAATCTCTCCCCCTTCCAATAATTGATCTTGTGCAGGATTCTTTGCGCCGCGCTTAAAATAAAAAAAATTGATTGCAAGTGATTGTTACTGTTTTGCATATATTTAATCTGACTTTAAGGGGCTTGAGACCAATCCAGATTGGGTGGGGATTTCATCACCTTTCCCAGGACCCCAGAAATCACATAAGGCATATGCATTGACCATCATTAATTAAAAAATACTAGACTCAGCCCTAAGGACGTCGAGCTCAATAGGACAGAGGACTAGTTGTAGGCATCGGCCGTTGATCCTAACCTGACTTTGCGGTGTCTAGGCAAGTGTGTCTAAGGCGAGTGGTTACTTAATTAGGGCCACTACTTGTAGTGGAGGGCCTCCCACTCACCTGGCACTTACCTGGCCGCAATTGGCGGTGAAGAGACTGTTTGAGGTCCTATTTCTAGCCCTTTAGAACAGTTAGGAGCTGTCTAGCTGACCTAGGTAACCCTAGATCTAGGCCTGATTGTGCATTTGTGGTTGATCGAAAGTGTGTCTAAGCCCTTTATCGAAAATCTTTTTTGCAAAAAGAAAAAGGAAATTTCTTTTATAAAAACTTGCAACTTGTCGCTTAAAATCCGTGCACCCCACCACCACCCACTTTCTTCTCATTGACATTTTCTTACCCTCACATTCTGTTTTCACCTTTATGACTACACTACCTCTTTAGTGTATGTCCGTGTGGACTAGGGACACTAGCGCCCGATTAGTCCGTGTTTCGTTGGTACCGACCGACGAAGCTTTCGACTCCGAAGTCGAAATTCCTTCCACTTCCTTACTTCCACCGTCAAATTCTTCTTCCGAAGGGATGTCGGGATATAATCCTAACAACACCTTACCCACGGGACTGATTCCACCTCCTTTAGGTGCGATTAACCCGAATCACCCGCCTGTTGAAACGCCCCAACGAATCGCGCTCCAGCATCTCTTCTACCCTGTCCGCACCGTCTTACCTACCTGTCTTTCGCTCCCACCGGCAAATAGGGACAATTTTGAGATAAAACCCCACTTCATCAATATGCTGCCAAAATTTCACGGATTGGAATTCGAAGATACCTATATCTTTATCAACAAATTCCAAAACGTTTGCGCAATGATGAAAACGACCCAATTATCAGACGATGCTATAAGACTAAGGGTCATTCCTTTCAACTTATATGACTTAGCCGAGAAGTGGTTATACAGCACAGCATCACATTCAATTAGAAATTGGGACGAGTTTGTTAAAGCTTTTCTTAAAATGTTTTATCCTCATCACAAGACCGCGAGAATTCGCAATGAGATTATACAATTTTCCCAGCTTCCTTCCGAACCATTTTGGAAGTGTTTTGAAAGATTCAAGGACCTACTTGTTCAATGCCCTCACCATGGGATCGAAAATTGGCAACTTTACCAAACATTATACGAGGATTGACCCCAGTAACGAAGCAGTTGCTAGAAACCATTTTTCAAGGTCACTTTCTAACCAAATCTAGTGAGGCAGTTTCTCGAGGATCTTGCTGAACAAACACTTCAGTGGGAAAGAACCAAGACCACCTCATCTTCTTCTATTGGTCAATCTAGGGCAGGCATACATCAATTAGATATGTCGATTGCTATGAAGACCGAGATGGCCGCACTTACGGAAAAGCTAGAAGCCATTGAGACCAAAATCTCATCGCCTTCTCCTGCCCCTGCTTTACCCCCACGAACTGTTTGTGCTTGTTGTTCGGATCCATCACACCTTACCGAAGAGTGTCCTTACAATCTACCTGTTCAAGGACAAGATCAAGTCAATGCTGCCTTTCAGCAACGACAAAGAAATGATCCTTACTCTTCGACTTATAATCCGGGTTGGAGGAGTCACCCAAATTTTGCTTGGAATCAAAATCAACAATTCCAAGGAAACAACAACTTTCAAAGGCCTCCTCCTCCACAACAACAAGCACCCCAACAAACTCAATACCAGCAACCTTTCTAACCACAACCTTATCCAAATCAAACGAACAATTTTGTGCCTAATAACTTCTACCCTCAAAATAATTTTGTTCAACCAAATGATGATAAGGTTATCTTGCTAGAAAAAAGTCTAGATGCGTTTCTCAAACAATCTACACAATCCGCAGAAAGGTTGGAGACTTCCATCCAGTCTTTGGTGCACAACAATGCTTCACACGATCAAAACATCAAATCTATTGAGGCACAAATTGCACAACTAACTGCTGCGTTGAGCGAGAGAGAAAAGGGAAACCTTCCATCTCAACCATTGCCAAATCCCGGTCACACACACAACTCACATGTCGCATATAAATATCAAAATCATAATGTAAATGTGGTGACCACGTTGAGATCTAGAAAAGTGTTGCAAAATAACGTGGGTATTAGTGATGACACCCCCGTCGGTGGTTCTTCTTCTTCTTCTTCTCCATCCTTTTCTTCTTCACCTTCATCTTCTTCGCTAGAGCCTATTCTTCATTCTTCAAAAGGCTCTTCTTCTTCTAATCCGAACGGACCCACTTCTCACTTCACGAACACACCCACACTGGGATCCGTTCCAACTCCACATTCTACTCCACAGACATTGGACTCAACAGATTTTCAAAATGCTCCATTTCCAAACAGGTTGAGTCCCAATAAACCAACTCCACAAATGGAGAAGATTGTGGAGTTATTTAAACTGGTTAGCATAAATATACCTCTCTTGGATGCAATCCAACAAATCCCTTCGTACGCGAAAATCTTAAAGGGCTTATGCTCCTCGAAGAGAAAGTCTCAAATACCCAAGAAAGTGCTAGTGGCTAGTGCAGTGAGCAATGCTATTAACCAATCTCAACCCTTACCCCAAAAACGAAAGGACCCTGTCTGTCCTACAATTTCAATAACAATTGGGGATAAGAACATCAATCGAGCACTTTTAGATCCTGGGTCTAGTGTTAACCTGCTTCCCTACTCCGTGTACGAGAAATTAGGGGCTGGAGAGTTGAAACCCACTCGTTGTACTCTCCAAATGGCTGATCGATCAATCACCCATCTTAGGGGTGAGTTAGAGGATGTGTTGATCAAAGTAGGGGATTTCATATTCCCCGTTGATTTTATTGTTATGGACACACAACCTGTTGCTAACCCACGGAACCAAATTCCGGTGATCCTCGGTCGACCATTTTTGGCCACTTCCAATGCCGTAATAAATTGTCGCAATGGCTCCATGACTCTATCCTTCGGGAAGATGTCTAGTGAGTTCAATATTTACAAAATAGGAAGTCTGCCTCCCATGCCTAAAACTAGTACACGAGAAGTTTGCTCTATTCACGAAATCACGCAGGAGGACTGCGAGCTTGAAAGATTTCTGTTTGATGACAACAGTTTTAACGCCACCAGTGTGTCCCTCCTTGAATCTACAACAGTTGACACAACCAATATTGATTATGAATATTTCACTTTTTCGGATGATTTTGACGACTCGCCGCCCGAATATTAGTCTTTTGAATTTTTGGATGAGTTAGTTGAACCATCCGAATCGGTTGTTTGCAGTGATTTCGAACCAGTGTTGGAGTCCTTTAAGTTCGAGGTAGATTCCCCAATTTTGCCGTTGATTGTTTCGCCTCCGAAACTCAAACTAAAGCCCTTGCCATCTCACCTTAAATATACTTACCTAGATGATAATGAGACCTTTCCCATTATCATATCGGCCTCTCTAGCCCTCGAGCAAGAGAAAGCCCTTTTAATGGTCTTACAAAATAAGCGGCAAGCTTTCGGCTGGACTATGGCGGACATCGAGGAGATTAGTTCCCTCATAATTGAATATCATATGCATATGATGGATGATGCCAAGTCGATAAAGAATCCACAGAAACATCTTGGAGATAGTGTGGATAGTCAACCTCCTCCTTTAGAAGTTGAACCACCCCCTTTTTTTTTAATAAGCTACGAGAATGCCAATATTCCACTAATTGTTGATCATTCACATTCTCGTTTTGATTTATCACCACCTCCTATCTATTCACTTCCACACTTTCCATACCACCACTTCTATCTTCCCCAATTCTTTTTGGATCGGTACAACATGTTCTTCCACCAACCGATACTCTATACAGATAAATTTTTCAACTGGTTGGTGTTGACGTTTGGTCTTTGCAAAGTTTGGCAGTGACGTTTAACATTGTTTCAATGAAGTTTGGGGGGGCCTTTCTGTATATATATATATATTTCTTTTAACAATAAAAAAAATTAAAAAAAATTTATAAATAAATAAATAGGAGAGTGCCGACATTTTGACCCTCTTGGTGTAGCATGACAGTGAGGACACTGTCAAGTTTAAGTTTGGGGGTATACTCGGTAAACCTTCTTCCTTCGCATTCATGTGTATATTTTTTTGCATTTGCATACTAATTTTTAAACCCATAAAAAATGAAAATTTTAAAAATTATAAAAATTAAAGTATTCAATTTTGGCCATAATTGACTTGAGTTTGACAAAAAGGTTGACTAACTAGGAACAACTAGATCTTATACTCAGTAAATTAAAAACCATAAAAATAACTTTTCTTAAAGTTTAACGGTAGAAAGTATATGTCTTTGTAGTTTATTTAGAAATAGCCAAATTTTGAGTTCAGTTCTTGGTCTAAGTTAAAACAAGGGAAGGGTATTGATATTTTTATTAAAGTATAAGTTTGAAAAATAATTCCTACCTTAAGTCTAAATTCTGAAAATGTATACCCTACAATTTGCACAAACACGAAGCTTGAAACTTGGAATAGTAGAAGAGATCTTGAAATGCTCTTGTCTAAAGTCCTTAGTACGAAGAAAATAATATAAAAAAATACAAGTGTGAATAAAGAGATAATAAAAAAATGAACACTGGTTTTTGTGATTACTTAAGGCTGCAAAAATAGAAAAATATTTAGCGAGGGTGCTTCATCACCTAGTGCCTTAGACCAACTGGTTTGGGAGTCACTGCTAAAGCCTTAGGTGTTGCAAGACTAGGAATTACGCTTTAATGTGCAAACACATCTTGTAATCGGTTGTTGGTATCTCAAGAAGTATTAACGGTCGCATGAAGGATGTGTGAGCGAAATTCATCTAAAAATTCACCTATTAAGAAGTGCTTTGGACGACGGACAAGAGTATGATAGCTTGATTTGAATTTCCAAGTGTAGGGGTGATATATACACACACGTAGGGGTGTGTGATTGGGATTTAAATAAGAGATAGGAATGAAAAATATGACTTATATCTTTAATAGAGATGATAAAAATTTCTAAGTTGAGATGGAACCCTAGAAGGAAAATTTAAGAGATGCCAGAAGCTAAGTAAATTCACAAGAATATATATAATCTTAAGTTAAGTGATAAGGAAGCGTGAAAATACGGGTGGATAATTTCTAAGTCGACGATAATAGAGTTTCTTGTTAGAAAACCTAACTGGAGAATAAAAGTTAATAGGCCGAATTGATAGGATTTTGTGGGTAGTATCCGCTGAAAACCCTCAGGAGACAACACTCCTCCTACTAGGGACACCTAGAGGTTTAACGGCTTGTTGCACGAGCTCAGTGTAATCGCGCTTCCCTGCGAAAGTGAGGTTAGAATTTTGTTGAGAATAAAACTAGGTTTGCTCGAGGACGAGCAAAAGATAAGTTTGGGGGTATTTATTCATACCGTAATTTTGCATTATTATATTCCCCATTCTTATGCATTTTACAAATAAACAGGTGCTTTTGACCCATGTCTGCTACATAGTTACAGGTTACAGGTTCTCGGAACAAAAACAGTGAAAAAGATAAAAGACGATGCAAAAGTAAGACTACGACCAACAAATAGAAGGATCTTGATCAAGCCTACACGAAGATCAGTTCACAAAGTACAAGGCAGTGCAAGGTTCAAGACTTCGACACGAAGCAAATGGTAAAAGTCCACTACATTACTCACTGTGAAGATCTGGAAGAGAAATAGAAGACATTGTGGAGAACCAACCAAAGAAATAGGAAGAAAAAGACACCTAGAACCAGCACAAGAAATTGCAGCATCCAAGCCTCCTATTTGGCCGCGGAACCACGGCCAAACCTGGCCTGCGGCCGCGGTTCCACAGCCGTGCTAAGCCCGTAGTGGTGAGAATTTCTTCCATAATGCTTGGCGGCGCTGACTAGTCTTCCTAGGGGTATTTTTGTAAAAGCATACATACGGCGATTGTAAACTTAGGGTTTTCTATGTCCTATAAATAGAGACCCAAATACTTGTATTAGGTCATGCCTCTTTTCATTTCATAAATTCAGATCTGTAATTCCTGTGTTGATGTTTGGAGAGAGCCATCAATAAAATTAGTAAGTTTTCTATTTCATTGCCTTAGTCTACTTTTAATTATTTGCCCTAGTTAAATAGTTAGAATGTTTTTCAATTCCCTAATGAGCGAGTAGTCTCCTCGTTTGTTAGGGTTAGGTTTAGGGAAAGGCTTGAGAGATGAAATCTCCCACCCCTTTCTTGCCCCATCACACATAATAATTAGAACTCCATGCATACATACACACACCGTTCCCTGCAGCACCTTACCCCTCGAGGTAACGGTGATACCGTAGTATAAAGGACCGGTTGTGTATGTTTTCCATGGAAGTTAGGGTAATAATTGAGAAAGGAAGGACAAGAACCTAGAGGAAGAAACATCGTTTATTCCCGATGGTACTAATCCCCTTTATTAATTATTATCATAACACCTAATAGATCTAAAATAGGGCATTGAAAGCAGTGAGGAAACATTCAATTTCCCAACTTACCATAAACCTAACCCTAGCAAGATTCTAGTCTTAGTATAAATCAATTTAGGTTTTAGAGATAATCCATTCACAACGTTTGAAAATTAACTTGTTTGAGCAAATTAGAAAAGACACAACATCCCTGTGGACTGACCCGTACTCACCGGCTAGCTACCAGGCAACGCCGTTCTTGATTGCGGTTTAGAAATATTTTTGATCTATAAAATCTCTACAAATCATTGGCGAATATCACCTAGTATTACCAAATGGTAATACATTGATTTTGAATGACTGTTATTATGTACAATTGATGATGTGCAATATAATATCCATTTCTTTATTAGATAAAGAAGGATATAACTTTGCCTTAGAGAAAAATGTTATGAACATTTTCCTAAATCAAGTGTTGATTGGGTTTGGTACATTGTGTAATGATATATACGTTCTAAATCAAAACACAGTTCTAAATATACAGAACACACATAAGAGGAAAAGTTTAGAAATGAACGAAGCCTTCTTGTGGCATTGTAGACTTGGTCATATCAATGCGACAAGATTAGCCAAGCTGCATAAAAATGGATATTTAAATCCGTTCGAATTTATATCTTATGAAACTTGTCAATCATGTCTCAAAGGCAAGATGACCAAAACTCCATTTATGGGACACGGAGAAAGAGCTGTTGAACTCTTGGGACTAATACATAGTGATATATGTGGTCCTATGTCTACGCATGCCAGGAATGGTTCCTCATACTTCATTGCATTCACCAATGATCTCTCAAGATTCAGACATGTGTTCCTGTTGAAACAAAAATCTGAAGCTTTTGAGAAATTCAAGAAATATAAGAGCGAAGTAGAGAACCAGACAGGTAAAAGTATTAAAATCCTTCAATTTGATCGAGGAGGTGAATACTTAAGTATGGAATTCCGATATTATCTAAAAGAGAATGGGATTCTCTCTCAACTTACTCCTCCGTATACACCACAGCATAATGGAGTATCGGAGCGGAGGAATCGCACCCTATTAGAGTTTGTGCGCTTTATGATGAGTGTTGCTGAGTTACCTATTTACTTTTGGAGTTATGCACTTGAGACAGCTGCATACCTATTGAATAGGGTTCCAACCAAATCCGTGCTTACTACTCCATATGAGATATGGTATGGGAAGAGACCTTCTCTTAAACGAGTTAAGATATGGTGTTGTCCAGCCTATGTTATGAAACAGAATCCGGACAAACTCAAAGCACAATCAGTTCTTTGCCAGTTTGTGGGATATCCAAAGAATTTATATGGATATCTATTCTACCACCGTGAGGAACAAAATGTGTTTGTTGCTCAACATGCCACCTTTTTAGAAAATGAATTTCTTGTAAAAGAAATTAGTGGTAATAAGGTAGAGCTGGAAGAAGTTCCAGAAACATAAACTGCAATAGAAGATTTGGTAGAACCGGAGGATTCAGTAGTCCCAAACGAATCTCAACCACTCCGTAGATCTAGTAAGGTTCCTCATCCACCTGAGAGATACTACGGTTTTTTCATAGATGGTGGGAGCGAGGATTGCATTATGGAAGATGATGACCCAACTAGTTTCGAGCAGGCCATCACAAGTGGGGACTTTATGAAATGGCTGGATACTATGCGATCTGAGATGGAATCCATATATACCAACAAAGTATGGACTTTGGAAGTTGCTCCTGAAGGGGTAAAACCTATTGGGAGTAAGTGGATCTTTAAGAAGAAAATTGGTGTAGATGGAAAGGTTGAGACCTTCAAAGCTAGACTTGTAGCAAAAGGTTTTCGTCAACGACCAGATGTCGACTATAATGAGACCTTTTCTCCAGTGGCTATGCTTAAGTCCATCAGGATCCTACTTGCATTGCTGCATACCATGACTATGAAATCTGGCAGATGGACGTGAAGACCGCTTTTCTAAATGGTTTTTTAGAAGAGAGCATGTGTATGACACAGCCAGAGGGCTTCATAGACAGTGGGAGCAGCGGAAAGGTGTGCAAGCTGCTTAAATCAATTTACGGATTAAAGCAGGCATCGCGGAGTTGGAACATCTGTTTTGATGTTGCAGTCAAAGAGTTTGACTTCATCAAAAACATAGATGAACTTTGTATATATAAAAAGGTTGTAGAGAGTAAGGTTGTTTTTCTCGTATTGTACGTGGATGACATACTCTTGATAGAAAATGATGTTCCTATGCTGCACTCGGTCAAACTCTTCCTATCACAAAAGTTCTCTATGAAAGATCTTGGTGATGTCTCCTACATCCTAGGGATAAAGATCTATAGAGATAGATCTAAAAGGATGTTGGGATTGTCCCAATCTAGGTATATAGACACCATAATAAAGAGATTTAGTATGGAAGATTCTAAGCGTGGTAATTTACCCGCTTATTTAAGAATCACTCTCTCTAAAGAGATGTCTTCTAAGACTGATTTGGAGAGGGCTCGCATGCAAATGATACCTTATGCTTCTGCAGTTGGGTCTATCATGTACGCGATGTTATGCACCAGATCGGATGTATCTTACGCACTTAGTGTGGTAAGTAGATATCAATCAGACTCAGGGAAGAAGTACTGGACAGCCGTGAAGAACATTCTTAAGTACTTGAGAAAGACTAAAGAAATGTTCTTGGTATATGGTAACGGAGAACTCCAGGTGGAGTCCTTTACCGATTCGAGCTTCCAGAGTGATAAGGACGACAGCAAGTTTGTCTTGGGTTTTGTCTTCACCCTCAATGGAGGGGCGGTATGTTGGAAGAGTTCCAAGCAAGATACCATAGCAGACTCGACGATGGAGGCTGAATGCATCGCTGCTAACGATACTGCCAAAGAGGCTGTCTGGATGAAAAATTTCATTATTGAACTTGGTGTGGTTCCATCCATTAAAGATCTAATACCCTTGTATTGTGATAACAATGGAGCTGTGGTTTTGGCCAAGGAACCCCGGACCTATCAGCGATCCAGACATATTCTGAGACGGTATCACCTGATCCGGGAGATAGTTGATCGCCAGGAGATCGAGGTCAGGACAGTAGATACGAAGGACAACACGACGGATCCACTCACGAAGGCCCTTCCCTATACGCAGTTTGAGAGACTTTTTGGGATGTTGGGTATGAGATACTACAACAACTGTCCTTAGTGCAAGTGAGAGATTATTAGGAATATGTATGCCGTAAAGACCATTATTATATGATATAGTGGATACTTGGCATATATAGAGAGGACTTTCTTGCACGACATGATAGCATGCTATCTGGTTGCTCTTTATCTTAACATGTACACTTGGTTTTTATACTGTCTCTCTGATACATGTTGATAAAGCCCTTAGGATGTAGGCTTGACTACCAGGACTATGATGCAGATCATACTAGTGGGGCTTGTGTAGTCCGCAAGAACATCCATTAACAGTTCCCGAGGGAGTATCGAGACAGGGCATCGATATTCCGGAGTAGACTGGTGTGTACGTTTCTTGACCCTGTATGGGGCGATGGTTGATCTCACAACTATTGGTGTTTAACATCAAACATCGTGCACAAATGCTCATTAGAGAATGGGTACACCGAACAGGACTCGCCGAGAACTCCTAGATGGTACCATATCCATCGTCAGTATAACGACTCAAATTTTACTGTACGAAAATTTTCAAGTTAATGTACAAAATAGAGTTGTAATCTTGAGCACAAGTTATAAATTTAATTTGTTTAAGAACAACAAAAAATCACTTGTACCTCACTGGTAAAGCCCTTGCACTGCTGTGACGTAGCCCTTGTGTTCGAATCCCATCAGCCACATATATTTTTACTGATTTTTCTTTTAAACATTTTGGTAACCTAAAAGTTTACACATGCAATACACGTAAAATGAAAATTCATAGAAAATCAAACATGTGCTGAATGTTATATGAACCGACATGGACACGTGGCACAAATCCAAGCCCCAACCCCCTACAGATGGTCGGCGAGATTAGCCTATGGGCGGGCGCCGCTGGGCCCCCCATGGATAATGCCCCCAAACTCTGCACACTACACCTCTTGGCCTATCCCACTACCCCTATGCTGTTTGATTTCCCTGCATTTATCCAGAGAGTGTTAATTTACCTCTTTAATCCTATTTTAATGCATTTTTAATTCTCTCTTCATTCTCAAAACCCTAATTTACCCTATAAATACAACCCCATACCCTAGCCCTCTTCATTTTGAAATCTATTGTCAAAAATTCTCAAAATTTTCCAAGTCAAAGAAGAGTACAGGTGGAGTTAGCACTAGGTCAAGTTCCGGCGAGAATTCGAGACGATTCCGGCAACCCCGCGACTCCACGAAACCACCAACCTTTTCCTAAATCTCCCCTCTCTTCTCTAAACTTGTAAGTCCCCTCTCTTCTCATCTCTTCCTAATTTAAAAAGTTCTCTTTTTAAAACTCGTCGGAAGTGGAGTTATTCCAACATCCGATTCTAAACTTGTTAAAATCACAATCTTTCTTAATAACCAATCATCCATATCATTATATCTTGCTTAATAATCATGAAACAAATATTGAGAACAAGTTTCATCTTAACATACCATGTTATGTTACTTCTATTTGTATTTTTCATTTCAATATCATAAACTTTACATATGACATATTTTATTTACTTTAGCTTAGCATACCTTTAGAAAACCTCACGAGGCAATGACCTATCTCTCACATACACATATCTTGACATAGCACAATTCGCTTGAAAATAATATCTTGTGGTAAATACGACTTTTCAAATAAATACCTTAAACTATTAAAAACCGTATTTCTTTAAATTGTGTGATTACATTCCTTACGATTATGCCTCTACAACCCATTTTGGGGAACCCGATCGGGATGGTGCGGGTTATCGCACATCCTCGGGACTAGTAGAGCGAGATGCAGACCTCCTCATGGAGCATACGATCTCGATGGAATTTTTATACAATTTTAAAGAAAAACGAGGATTTTTATTAAATAATAAAAAGTTATCTTTCAATAAATATATAAATATTATCAAAACACATATTTTTAAGATATTATTAAATTCAACGTTTTCCAAACAAAATAATAGAAATACAATTTTCATGAAAATACCATCAAAAATCCATACAAATCAACTTTACACAAAATACCATGTACTATTCAAACTAGGTATTTATTCACTAGAATACCTCACTTTTAAGAATTACGTCCATGAAAACCCTAAATACGATAAATAAATACTTGAGGTTTATTTTGAAAATATACTAAAAATATTTTTTATAAAACCCCCTTAAGTTTTATTAAATTTACGTTAATGACCCTAGTAAATATAGGTTTAAGCGGGACCAATTCTCTTGAGCCTCAGGGAGCCGGAGAAAGTGGGTGCTTGCCTATTTAAGGTAGAAAACTAAAACTTGGTTATCAATGGTAATTGTCTTGGGGAAAAAAATAAATCTTGCCGTCCGTGTGCAGTAGTTACCGATAACACCAAAATCTAATTCAGGAATCCAAATCTGTTTAAGTGTCTGATTTAATCTGAGTCTTAGTTTAATATGTTTACAATCCAACCATGAATCCAAACTTAACTCCAATACAAAATAAATCCAATATATACTTGAACTTGAACATAAATACCAAAACTATATCAAACATGCAACATGACTTGAATTGACCGAACCAAGGCTTTATCTTAAACTTGACTACATGAATATCCGTTTACATCTGAACTGTTTACATGGACAACTTATACCATGGTTTCGGCAAATCTTATACCACAACTCATTATAATCAATACAATATGCATTACATGGTTTTTAAAGGGGTAGACTGGTACGGAATGTGTTAAAAGTGGCACGAGATGGTTACTAAGACCGTAGATAAACATCCATTGTCGTTGTTCTATGGGTATTGATGGAGTCTTGTACTACGGGTTAGCTTAGTCCACGAGGAAAGTTGGACTCCACTCGTATACCCTGATATATTTTGTACCAAGTTACAAACAACTACGTTAGTATAACAAATATAAATCTGTATAATTATCAGTTCTCTTCTCTCTACTTGTTCTATTCTACTCTTTCTTTTGGGACTTACCGAGCGTTAGTTCGCTGACGATATTCCTATCTCTTCTTTCTTTGGAATGTTGTCAGGAGGACCCGACTCTCAGGAGATCGAGCCCAGCTAGGAGGATTTGGAGCAGTTCACTGAGGAGCTAGAGTTCTAGTTCCTATTTATACTTACTTTTCTTTCAGTTCATATGCTATTGTTTAGGCATCACTTTCCAGCATTGTATTTACTTTTCAGTTGTATGTAAAGAATGTTTATCAATAAAAATTTGTTGTTTCATTACATCTCTTGACATTCTTGTGCTTTACTTTTATATTGCTTATTTACGCTTAACGTGTTTACTTCTAAGTAAATACGCCGCGGTCTCGCCACGACTCCTTCCCCGTACACCGGGAAGCAGGGCATGATAGTCAGATAGCAGTTCTCTGGTGACACTTATATAGGTTAGTCTGTAGACCCGAGATTGTCATAGTGTCTTGTATGGTTCCCACTGTGCTTTGATTTCCTCCCTACTACAGCTCAAAAAAGTCATGCAAACAGGTGGATTTTGGGTACAGTCCTGAGTCACATGGAGGTAATGAGCGATAGGAGAGGTTTCGTCTCTCCCGGTATTGGGAGTTGATGTTGCGCTATGCTCGATTGCCTATAACAGCAAGTCCCTTACAAGGCCTGATGAGATTTACTGGTAAGTTTTATCAATAGTTTCTCGAACGGTTATAGGCCAGACATCGACATGACTTATCAAGTTACTGGGGTCTGACGATTCCACCCCCAGACTCGATATGCGACATATCAGACGAAGAGACCGGATTATACGGTAAGTGTTGCTTATAGGCTCTACAGGAGTTTGGACAAGTTTGCTTGTTGATTTTCTATTCGTTCAATACCTGGATAGCCATTACGTCCAGCTAGTACCGCTGATGGCTTGTGGGTATTTGATGTAATCATTACCTACTGCTGGCCTATTGACGAGTCTTTAGAGTCCCACACAGAGATTTCCTAGCTCAAGCAAAACGAAGTAGGGTATATATGGAGATATGTGCGGGGGCTTGATTAAATACGAGTATGTGATACCGTATTCTAATCTAGCGATAGTTGATATCGGTCAGGTTATATGTGATATAACCGGATTATTGAATCAAGTGTTGATTCAATGGTATATGTATATGTTGTTTATATGTATTTGATATTAGCCGGATTATATTTGATATAGCTGAATTATTGAATCAAGTGTTGATTTAAAAATTTGATATATTTATATGTGTTATATATATATATATATATATATTAACTAATATTGAATTGTAACGACTCTGAAATCATTGTACAAAATTTTTCTTTACAGAAGAGAGTATCACAGCCTGAGTTTGAGTTATAAGTTACTTTTGCTAATTAATAGCAAGAAACAACTTGTAGCTCACTGGTAAAGCCCTTGCACTACTGTGATGTAGCCTGTGCGTTCGATTCCTATCAGACACATTTTTTTTCTTCTAATTTTTCTTTTTAACTTTTTGGAAGCCCAAAAGATCGCACGTGCAACACACAGAGAAATGAAAAGTTCAGAAAAATCAAACATGTGCAAAAGGGTTTAAATACAGAATTTATCAAGTGGCACGAATCTCGAAACAAAAGCCTCGAGATCGACCAGCCAAATCCATCATATAGCCGACGGGGATGGTATGGCCAAATGTCCCTGGGCTTTGCATACCAGCCCCTTCACCTATCCCTAACTCTCCTGCACTGTTTGATTTCCCTGCAATCAAACATAGACACTTCATTTCACAATTTAACATCATTTTTAATGCTTTTTAATCCAAATTTCAATTCCCAAACCCTAATTTATCCACTATAAATACCACTCCACACTTTGGCTCAATATCATTCTGAAAATTCTAGCCGAAACTCTCAAAAATTTTCTAAGTACAAATGGAGTAAAGTGGAGTTAGCAAGCAATCAAATTCTGGCGAAGAATCGAAGCAACATCCAGAGCTTTCGCGATGCCACGACGACACCCTTCTCTTCCTAACCCTTTCCTTGAGCTTCCTAACCAGTAAGTCTCTTCTAAATCCCTTCCCTTCTATTGTAATTCCTTTTCAAAACTTTATCGGTAAAAGTGGAGTTATACCGACATCTTCTTTTCTAAAACACATAACTCTCTTTTGCTTTACAATTTAATCAATCCAACTTCATTACATCACTTGTAACCTTAAACTCTAATATTTAGAATCAATTTTTCATCAAAATTCTCATGTGAAATAACAATAGTAGCACTTTTTCATTAAAATACCATGAACTTATTAAACACCTCTTTTCGCAATATTTGTTAAAACAATATCTTAGGAAAACTTCACGGGGTAACGAACTACCCCACACGCACACTTGGATCCATACCACGATGTCTCCTTTGTATGGATATTTGTTATAAATATAATATTACGATAAAATACCACATAATATTAAAAACCGGATTTCTTTTAAATCGATATTTCATATCCTTTGCGAATACGCATCTACAACCCTTTTTAGGGGACCTGCTAACGGATGGTGTGGATTATCGCAAATCCTTGGAATATAGAACGAGATGCAGACCTCCTCACGGAGCATTCGGTCTCGAAAGGATTTAAATACGGTTTTTAAGAAAAACGAATTTTCTAAATAAAATAAAATTATTTTTTTAAAATTAAAATTATATAATTATAAATCAATATTTTCAAATATAATAAATCTATATTTTTTCAAAAATGAAAAGTTTATCAATGACAATAAAATACCATCAAGTTACCAAAAGACGGCTCTTTTCAATAAAATACCATGAACTTCCAAAGTTAATTGTTTATCACTAAAATACTTCAAATCCTTAAAACTCATGTTCATGAAAACCCTAATAATATAAATAACCCCTTAAGGTTTATTTTTAACTATATTATAATATTTTTTCATAAAACCCCATCGAGTTATATAAAAACAATATTTTAAGGACTTTAGTAAATATAGGTTTAAGCGGGATCAATTCTCTTGAGCCCCAGGGAGCCGGAGAAAGTGAGTGCTTGCCTATTCAGGTTAGAAAACTTAACCGGAGTTATCAATGGCAATTGTGTTGAAAAAAGACACAAATCCTGTCGTCCATGTGCAGCAGTTGCCGATAATTCCCGACCCTAAGATTTCCAGAGTTAAATCAGCACAAGTTGTTGGGGTCAAAATTTGCACCCCGGTTGACCAAGACAAAGTCAAGGCCAACCCGAAGTAAGCGGGTCCAAGCCTAAGCTAGTGGGCCCATGCCCAAGTCGAGCCCCGCGGCCAGCCTCCCCATGCCGAAATAAAAAAATCATGTAATAAATAATTTTGATATAATTTTTTATGCATGAATGTAAGCAAAATGGGCATAAAGCTAAATTTTTGTAAAGCCCATGGCTTATGTGCAAAAGAAATGAGCACATAAGGCATGGGATGAGCAAAGTGCCATTTTGTAAAGCCCAAGGGGCTATATGTAAAGTGAGTAGCCTATAAAGGCAAAGATAATGAAAATATCTCAGGATCTTTTTTCTCTCAAAAAAAAATTGAGGTCTGTGCCTCCTTCTCCTTCCTCAAGGTTCTAAACCTTCTTCTTTCTTTTGAATTAAATCAAGAGTTTTACTCTTTCTTTTCCAAAACTAAATAGTTTTTCACCACAAAACCCACAAAGGGGAGCTTGGATCTTCCATCAGATCTTAAAAAGGAGAGATTTTTAAAATCCCACCCCTCTTGTTCTCCAAGAGCCGGCCAATAGAAGAGAAGGAAGGAGACCCATCTCCAAAGATCTCATTTGGGAAGGATCCAAGGCTTAAGAGAGAAGAACTTCTGAAGATCTTTTTTAGGGAATTCAACTCCAAGACCCAAATTCTCAAAGGAGTTTAACTCCTAATCCAGACCTTTTGGATTTTAACTCCACCCAAAATCCTTTTTTGGAGTTTAACTCCTATTTCTGGGGGTCAAAAAACCCCTTCCTTTCACTAGCGCCCAGCGCCCAAGCACTAGCGCCAGCACCGCTCGCGCCCATATGCAGGACACGTGAGGCGCTCGCGCCCAAAGCGCCAGCGCCAGCGCCCGAGCGCCCACGTTCTGGGCATGTGAGGCGCTCGCGCCCAAAGCGCCAGCGCCCGAGCGCCCACGTGCCGGGCACGTGGGGCGCTAGCACCCAAAGTGCCCGAGCGACAGCGTGCCGGGCACATGGGGCGCTAGCGCCAGCGTCCAAAGCGCAAGCGCCAGCGCCTGAGCACCCACGTGCCGAGTTCAACTCCAAGACCCAAATCCTCAAAGGAGTTTAAATCCTAATCCAGACCTTTTGGAGTTTAACTCCACTCAAAATCCTCTTTCGGAGTTTAACTCCTATTTCCGGGGGTCAAAAAACCCCTTCCTTTCACTAGCGCCCAGCGCCCAAGCGCTAGCGCCAGCACCCGAACGCCCACGTGCCGGGCACGTGAGGCGCTGGCGCCCAAAGCGCCAGCGCCCTAGTGCCTACGTGCCGGGCACGTGGGGCGCTAGAGCCCAAAGCGCCCGAGCGCCAGCGTGCCGGGCACGTGGGGCGCTAACACCAGTGCCCAAAGCGCTAGCGCCAGCGCTCGAGCACCCAAGTGCCAGGAACATGAGGCGCCAGCACCAGCGTGCAAGCGCCAGCGCCAGCGCCCAAGCGCCTAGCGCTAACCCAAGCGCCCATGCGCTAGCACCAGCGTGCTAGGCACGTGAGGCGCTGGCACCCACGCGTCCTTTGGACGGCATTTTCCCCTCATTTTACACACACTCTATACTCAAAACACGTCTCCCGCTAGGAAAATTTTTCTAAGGGGGCACTGCCCCGCACCCCGTAAGGAGGCTGCTAGCTTCCTTGACCCCCAGCCCGCTATTCGGGTAGTGTGACCTCCGTAAAAACTCTGCGGGCCTCCGATGTATCCAAAACCCCTTCAAAACATAACACTGCATATTGAGTTCGCATGACCTGTTTGACCTGTCAATCGGAGGTTCTCTCGCTCCAAAAGCGAGAGATAATTAACGGCAGCTTAGTCCGCGGCTGCCGGAGATTCGGATCCCCACAATCAATAAACCCCAGCCTACCCTAGGCAGGGGGAATCTGTAATGCGCCTGACAAGCGCGCGCGTATTCCCATCTCGATGGGGTGACGAAAAACATCCTACAGATTCTGGCACGCCCGGTGGGACCAATCTCTCCTCCCATATTTCGGGTTAAACGTTTATGCGAGCTCAATCAATGTACATGTCGATTGCCTATACTGAAATCATGCTTCTTTGTGCAGATTAACAAATTTCAAATTGCAATCTCCAGACGCAACAAAATATCTCTAAGGATCAGCTCAACTCTCAACACCGCTCCCATCTCCTATACGATGAAGATGGAATCCCGAACGGTCCTCCCGGCCAGTCTCGGGCGACAATGGGAAGAGCCGCTGCTACCATTCGGCTCTATTCTGTTCGTGTCAGCTAACCCCATCCCAGCTCCTCAAGCTCTGGTAACAGACAAACCAGCCTCGAAAGGCAAGATGCCAAATGTGGTGATCTCGAGGGCACCACTACCCAAACGCAAGTCGGTGTTTAAATGGCCTTCCTTGGCCCATGCTGGGGGCAAGGCCGTCAACACCAACAAAGCAACACGGCATCTCAGGCAAGCTTCAGCGACGCCCCTGACAACTGTTCAATTGGGTATCTTCTCTAAGCTCCCCGCCAATCGACTCACAATGGCTTCCTGGACAACGGATGCCCGCCAAGCCCTCAAAATCGAGAAGCTAAGACAGAAAAGGCTCAGATACAGAGCCAATAAAAGGGCTAGGGCTCATGCTAGGTTGAACTTCATGAAGTTCCAAGAACAGGGTTATCCCTCCAATGATAAAGAGACGGCTGGATATGTGGTCCACACTGTCTACATGGTGGGCACGCGCAGCAAGAGCAAGGAGGGGGCCACTACATCTCAAATCCAATCTGGTGTGAATATGACTGCCACATTCCAAGACTAGTCTCCTCTGGAAGGTAATGAATACCCTTCCAGTGAGGCTGATAAGCAGGGAGTGCCCTCAGTTCATGAGGAGTCGGGCTCGGAAAGCGAAGATGAACCAACTTTCCATCCTAAGACCGCAGAGCAACAACTTCTCCAGGAGCTCTGAAAGCAGCTCAGAAGTAGAGACAAGGAGATGGCCAAGCTATACTAAAAAATTAACGACTTGACAAACGTCGTCTTACGGCTCATGGCCCAAGTTGCTTCTCAGCCGTCCAATCAAGCGCAAGGTTCGGCTCATGAACCGGAAAACGGTGTCCCGAGGCAGCCGACGCCTATTCCCTCGAATCCAAAGGTGGGCAAGCTGCATGAAAGTCGGCCGCATCCTATCTCGGGAAATGTCTTGACTACCGATGACAGCAACCCGCTAACTCAAGATCAAATCATGGATTTGGTTGCCAACAAAGTCAAAACATTGGTAGCTAAAACCGGAGAGCAAAAAGATGTTAGCAGTAGTGGGAGACCATATCCTGCTCGATACGATCTTGTGGAGTTTCCCACTGGCTAAGTCATCCCCAAATTTGAAAGGTTCGATAGGACGGGAAATACGAACCGGCACATTGCCCAATTTAAAACATCATGCGCGAATACTGGGGGCAATAATGCGCTCCTTCTTCGCCAGTTTGTCAATAACTTGACCGATATTGCTTTCGATTGGTATGCAAGCATACCGGATGACTCGATCACGACGTTCGCTCAAATAGAATCCATGTTCAACCAAAGGTTCATGAGTGTCAGCGATAAAATCATCATTGCCGACCTCGTAAGGACCGAGCCAAAGAACAACGAAAGCAGCATGGATTTTATAGTCCGATGGCGCAATCTCTCTGTCAAATGTGAACCGCCGTTGGAGCAAGACCAATCCGTCAGTCTTCTTATAGAAAATCTGAACGACTGGATGAAACCTTTCCTATGCACCGCAGGTCTCAGAACATTCCAAGAGCTGACCAAGAAAGTTCAAATGTTGGAACGCTAAAAGCCCGAGTCTATTCAGAATCTCCAATTCACAAACAGACCGAGACATCGGAGGGACGACAACCGGAAAAGCGAAAGTTCCAACAACACCGATTCTCTAAATAAGCAGAGAGCGGGCAGAGCGAAAACTAACAAATCTCGGGAGCCAACTTTGGAGGAAAGAAGAAATAAGGTCTACTCTTTCAGAAGGGACAAGGTCAACAAAATATTCAAAGATGCTCTGAAGAATTGCCTGCGGCTATCAGAACCAAAAGGGCTAAGCGAAGCGAACTGGACTGATCATCCCAACTTTTGCCCATACCACCGAATGCTGGGATACAATATTGAAGACTGTTGCATCTTCAAGGATTGGTTAGAGAAACAATACAAGGCAGGAGAAATATCATTGTCCCCTGGCGTGTTAACAAACAGTCAAGCTGCGACCGCCAATTTCATACAAACGGAGACCGAAGTCCTTTGGGAACCTGATTCTCTCAGACATCTGCCTTTCTCTGAAACGAGCGGACCAAGGCAACAAGCTAAGAGCCAGGAGAGCAACATTGCCAATGAAGAAGCAATAGACGGGTACACAACCCATACGGTCTATATGATGGAGCTCAGAGGAGCAAGTCCTCCTACGCTTTATAGCCATGACAATGACTTGGCTGTTGCCATCCAACACCGGCTCGATCCAAAGGATGAAGAGCCCGCTCAGGCCATTGAGCCGAAGGAACCCGTGGTTCTTGTTGAATCAAGCTCAGGAGGTAAGGATGATCCTGTTGTCGTACCCGGGACTATAAAACAAGCATTATTCCAATGGCTTCAAAAGCAGCTTCAGGACAGGGACAAGAAGATGGCCAAGGTCCATTCAAAAGTTGACGAGCTGGCAAACGTCGTGGCAGATCTCACAACCCAAGTCGCTCGATTGCAATTACAGCAAAATCAAATTTTGGTTCATGAGCTAGGGATTGATATCCGGAAGTAGCCAACCGATACTCCCTCCTGCCCAAAAGAGGAACACCTTTGCGAAAAACGGCCGCGGTGGGCCTCCACTCCCTCTGATACGTACACTGAACGTGGTAAGCGGACAGTAGGCGAACCAAAGACTGATCGTCCTCAGGGTCCAGCATCAGTAAGGGCACCTACTCTAATGGAGAGAAAGAAGAAAGTATACTCCTTCAGGGGGGATGAAGTCCGCAAAATATTCGAGGACGCCTTGAACAACGGTCTTCAACTGCCTATTCCAAAGAGGCCACATGAGATGAACATGACCGGCAACCCCATATACTGCCCATATCATAGAATGGTGAGTCATACCATTGAAGACTGCTATGTTTTTAAAGATTGGGTAGAGAACCAATACAAACTTGGAAAAGCCCCACGGTCGTCAGATGTACCGACAAGCCACAGAGCTACGGTCATCAACACAGCCCCACCAAGATAAAAGTTTGAGGAGTTGGGATAAGCAGACCACTGAACACTATGTAATTAAACTGGGAATAATCGACCTCTAAGTCGTTAAACTTGGAATGTAAATAAAAAAAATGTGAATAAAAACAAAGAAAAAGCCGAAAAGATGGGGCAACTCGCAATAAAAATCAGCGAGTAAAAATAAACATGGAAAATAAAGCCGAAATGATGGGGCAACCGCGAATAAATAAAGCCGAAATGATAGGGCAATCGCGACCTTCGTGATAAGAAAAGCTGAAATGATAGAGCAATCGCGGTAAAAAAAAAGACGAATGATGAGTCGCTCCTAGTACCATATTCCAGTGCAGCGATGCAGACACCGACCAGAATCCAAATCCCCAAATAGCAAATGATGAGTCACTCCTGGCACTATATTCCACTGCAGCGATGCAGACGGCAACCAAATTCAAATTTTCAAATCCCTGGATGGCCCAACGGCGAATGATGAGTCGCTCCTGGTACCATATTCCAGTGCAGCGATGCAGGCGCCAACCAAAATCCAATTTCCCAAAATTCTCCCAGCCCTACGGTTGGTCCCCAAGCTGACTACCGTATACAATCCACGGGCTCAAATAATTCTCATCATACCCATACCCCACCGTAATGGTCAGTCCAGCGGCCGGTCTCCTCCCTTGGAATTATGCTCCATTTGGGAAGACCTACTCATGTGTCCTCACGATACATAAGGAGAACAAACTTACGGGATCCTCACGACTCGTAAGAAAACACCTTCGTAGGATCCTTACGACTCACGAAGGAAAAACACACTTGGGAGTCCCCATGACTCCTAAGGAGAAAGTACATCTACGAGATCCTTTTGACTCGTACGGAGAAAATGCTTTTATGGGACCCTTACGGCTCATAAAATTGAAAAGCCTTAGGTGATAGGGATATAAACCTGTCTCTTAAGCCATCACTTCCCAACAAGGAAAAGCAAATGATGAATTGCTCCTGGCACCTGTGCTTTAGTGTTAGCAACGCTGATGCCGACCCTAACCCTAAAATTCCAAACTTCCGATCCAATAGACCCCTAAGTCTTTAAACTGGGAACAGATGACCTCTAAGTCGTTAAACTGGGCATAATAGACCCCTAAGTCTTTAAACTGGGAACAAATGACCTCTAAGTCGTTAAACTGGAAATAGATGACCCCTAAGTCATTAAACTGGGAACGAGGGAAACCACTCGTGTGTCCTCACGATACATGAGGAGAACAAACTTGCGAGATCCTTACGACTCATAAGAAAATGCCTTCGTGGGATTCTTACGACTCACGAAGGAAAAACACACTTGGGAGTCCCCACAACTCCTAAGGAGAAAATGCACCTACGGGATTCTTACGACTCATAGGGAGAAAATGCTTTTATGGGACCCTTACGGCTCATAAAATTGAAAAGCCTTAGGTGATAGGGATCAAAACCTGTCCCCTAAGCCATCGCTTCCCAATAAGCAAAGGCAAATGATGATTCGCTCCTAGTACCATATTCCAGTGTAACGGTGCTAATGTCGATCTAAAAACCAATTCCCAAATCCTCCCAGGGTAAATGATGAGTTGCTCCAGGCATTATTCCAGTGCAGCAATACTGATGCTAAACAAATTCCAAATTCCTCTCAAATTCAAAAGTCCCGCCGAACAAGGCAAAAATCAAACAAATCAAACCAACCAATTCTAACATCGACTTCTGCGTCAAACGGCCGACACTCCGTAATAGGGAAACGTCAAGCAGACACTCCGTCTTGGGGACACGTCGGCCAGCGCCACTCCGTCTCGGGGAAACGTCACAAACAGACACTTCGTCTCGGAGACACGTCGGCCAGTGACACTCCGTCTCGGGGAAACGTCACAAGCAGGCACTCCGTGCCGGGGACACGTCAACCAGCGACACTCCATGCCAGGGAAACATCGACCAGCGACACTCCGTGCCGGGGACAAGTCGACCAGCGACACTCCATAACGGGGAAACATCAAGCAGAACTCCGTCTCGGAGACACGTCGGCCAGTGACACTCCGTCTCGAGGATACGTCATAAACAGACACTCCGTGCCGGGGACACATCAACCAGCGACACTCCATGCAGAGGAAACGTCGACCAACGACACTCCGTGCCGGAGACAAGTCGACCAGCGACACTCCATAACGGGGAAACATCAAGCAGACACTCCGTCTCGGGGACACGTCGGCCAGCGACACTCCGTCTCGGGGAAACGTCACAAACAGACACTCCGTGCCGGGAACACGTCGACCAGCGACACTCCGTCTCGGGGAAACGTCGACCAGCGACACTCCGTGCCGGGGGCACGTCGACCAAATCACTTCGGGCCAAGGAAACGTCTACCACAGACACTCCGTCTCGGAGACGCGTCAAGCGCCGACCGTCCATGTCGTAAAAAGGGCAGTGCAGGCTTCCTACAAAGCGGGAACCAAATCACTCCGGGCCAGGGAAACATCTACCACGGACACTCCGTCTCGGAGATGCATCAAGCGTCAACCGTCCATGTCGTAAAAAGGGCAGTGCAGGATTCCTACAAAGCGGGAATGATTGATACGAAAAAGTGTTTGTAGTTAACCGCAATCAATAACGGTGTCGCGTGTAGCTAGACCGAGATGAGTACGGGTTGTCCTCTGGGAAACGTTGAACCTTTTATTCTTAGTTTAGATGTGTTGAAAAAGAGAGGAGGGATAAAGAATATTGTAGAATGGTTTCTAAATCTACGTTGAGCACTAATGCAAAATATAGATCTAGATTATTTATGGATGTTGTTAATATAATAAGGAGGCTTATAGGGTTCGTTAGGATTTAGTAGTTATAGACGATTAATTAAAAGTTACCCTTTTTATCCTTTAATAGATTTATAACTAGAACGACGGTGATGCGTGTAGATTAGGGTTTCTGGAGGGAAAAGGAATCCCACTCTTAACCCTTATCTCGATACGGAACTCCGTTCATATCTAGCCTTTACCAAAACAATCATTAATCTAATCTCTAATCGCGGTCGGGACTAACAAAGAATTGTTAGCGCGCCCGATTAGGATGTTAATGATTCTTTTGATAAAGTTCATAAACTTTATAGGACTTAAAAAGGGTTTAGGGATGTTCATCATCCATTAGCCTACCCTAATCCTACGAACCCTAACAAGCGGAGAATTACTCGTGCATGTTGGGAGAAAAAGAGATGGAAAGAAATTGCATAATTAAACTACGAAGAAATAGAATAAGAAAAAGAAAGCCACCTTTATTAATCAACAATATTCATTACACTTGAATCCTTAGAAAATGATTACAATTTCTAGTTGCTTCTCGATCTCTTCTAAGGAGGTAGACGAACAGTTGATGATCAGCCTGGATGCGTGAGCCGTCTTGGATTTCGTGATCTCGTCGGCTTGATGATTTTTCCAAGAGGCTCTCGGTCCCTTTTTATAGTGCCAAAGCCAGAACCCAAGCTTCTAAATTAGGAAGTAAGCAGCAAAGATCTTCCCTAAAACTCCTCAACTTCCAACTCCCTATAACTGCGGCGGATCCGCGGCATCAAGGGGCTTGGGCCGCGGATCCGCGGCCTGATGATCAGAGCCCTTGATCATTTTTCTAGGGTTGTCTCGATGTGACATTTGGCGATCCTTAGAACCTTCAGAATTTGGAAATCTTCTCATGATTGCTGCCAGACTTGGTTTCCAAGTTTTGCTTCTTAATTAGGCAAGTCTTCTTCAACAACTTGATTTCCTTGATTCTAGTCTTGAAAAATTCTGCACAACTTGGAAAAATTCTGCACAACAACTCAAATAATATTTAGTAGACTTCGTTCTACTAGGATTTGGTCAATGAAATTATTTGCATACATTTTCCTACCAAATGCTAATTAAAATATATCAACACATGAAAAATAGTATTTTTACACATAAACCCTCATATGTATGATATAATAATATGAAAATGGTAGGAAAAATGTAATACAAATGTGCAGTTTTATCAACTGAACAGGGAACCAAATCACTCCGGGCCAGGGAAACGTTTACCACGGACACTCCGTCTCGGAGATGCGTCAAGCGTCGACCGTCCATGTCGTAAAAAGGGCAGTGCAGGCTTCCTACAAAGCAGGAACCAAATAACTCCGGACCAGGGAAACGTCTACCATGGACACTCCGTCTCGGAGACGCGTCAAGCGCCGACCGTCCATGTCGTAAAAAGGGTAGTGCATCCCAAAAACTGGGAACCAAAGCAAGTCGCCTCCACGCGAAAGAAGATCCACTAATTTCATATACATGACCCACATATGTGGTGTGCATTTATTGATGGGGGCACTTTGTTGGGGCCAAAATTTGCATCCCGGATGACCAAGTCAAAGTCAAGGTCAACCCCAAGTAAGTGGGCCCAAGCCCACGTCGAGCCCCACGGCCAGCCTCCCCCATGCCGAAATAAAAAAATCATGTAATAAATAATTTTGATGTAAATTTTTATGCATGAATGTAAGCAAAATGGGCATAAAACTAAATTTTTGTAAAGCCCATGGCTTATGTGCAAAAGAAATGAGCACATGAGGCATGAGATGAGCAAAGTGCCATTTTGTAAAGCCCAAGGGGCTATATGTAAAGTGTGTAACCTATAAAGGCAAAGATAATGAAAATATCTCAGGATCTTTTTTCTCTCTAAAAAAATTGAGGTCTGTGCCTCTTTCTCCTTCCTCAAGGTTTGTAACTGTAGGGTGTTTTTCGTCACCCCAGTGATATGGGAATACGCGCGCGCTTGTCAGGCGTATACTACAGATTCCCCCTGCCTAGGGTAGGCGGGGGTTTAATGATTGTGGGGATCCGAATCTCCGGCAGCCGCGGACTAAGCTGCCGTTAATTACCCCTCGCCTTTGGGGCGGGGGAACCTCCGATTAACGGGTTAAACTGGTCATGCGAACTCAATGTGCAGTGTACGTGTGTTTTGTTTTGAAAGGGGGGTTTTGGATATATCGGGAGCCACGCAGAGTTTTTACGGGGGTCCCGCTACCTGGATAGCGGGCTGGGGGTCAAGGGGGCTAGCAGCCCCCTTGCGGGGTTCGGGGCAGCGCCCCGGCCCGAAAATTTTTTGGAGGGGGAGAATGTTGCGGAGTATGTGTATATGTACATTTGTATACAAATGTATATATATACATATATATATAAATAAAGGGGAAAGGCATCCAAAGGATGCGTGGGGAAGCACCTTGGGCGCTGTGCGCGCAGGTGCTGTGCGCTCAGGCGCAAGCGCGCCACGTGTCGGCACGTGGGCGCTTTGCGCATGAGCGCTGCGCGCAGGTGCGCAAGCACGCGCGCGCCACGTGTCGGCACGCGGGCGCTTTGCGCACTTGCGCAAGCGCGCAGGTGCGCAAGCGCGCGCGCCACGTGTCGGCACGCGGGCGCTTTGCGCACTTGCGCAAGCGCGCAGGTGCGCAAGCAAGCGCGCGCGCCACGTGTCGGCACGCGGGCGCTTTGCGCACTTGCGCAAGCGCGCAGGTGCGCAAACACGCGCGCGCGCCACGTGTCGGCACGCGGGCGCTTTGCGCACTTGCGCAAGAGCGCAGGTGCGCAAGCGCGCGCGCCACGTGTCGTCACGTGGGCGCTTTGCGCACTTGCGCTGCGCGCTGGAGAGGACAAGAGGCTTTTAGCCTGAAAAAAGATTTCTCAAAGAGAAATCAGAGAGGAGTCGGGCTCCTGAATGTGTTCTGGGTTTAATGAGAGTGGTTCTTCTTCTTCCTCCTGTTGCTTGCTGGATCTTGAAGATCAAGAGATGTGAAATCTCAAAATCTCTCCTTTTTAAGATCTGATGACAGATCCAAGTTCCCCTTTGTGGGTTTTGTGGTGGAAAACTATTTAGTTTTGAAAAAGGAAGAGTAAAACTCTTGATTTAATTCAAAAGAAAGAGGAAGGTTTTTGGAACCTTGGAGAAGGAGCAGGAGGCACAAAGAACCCTAGTTTTTGGGGGAATGAAAAGTGTTTTTATTCATCATCATGTTGCCTTTTATAGGCTTACATATTTGCATATAGCCCCTTGGGCTTTTCAAAATGGCTTTTTGCCTATCACATGGCTTATGCGTCATTTGTTTTTGCACATAAGCCATGAGCTTACAAAAATTTGGCTTTATGCCCATTTTGCATACAAAAATCATGCATAAAAATTACATAAAAATTATTTGTTACATGATTTTTGTTGTTGGCATGGAGGAGGCTGGCTGCGGCCTTGACTTGGGCATGGGCCCGCTTGCCCTGGGCTTGGGCCCACCTGCCTTGGGGTTGACCTTGACTTTGACTCGGTCAACGGGGGTGTAAATTTTTACCCCAACAAAGTGCCCCCCCATCAATAAATGCACACAGCATATATGGGTCGTGTGCATGAAATTGATGGATCTTCTTTCACGTGGAGGTGACTTGCTTTGGTTCCCACTTTTTGGGATGCACTGCCCATTTTACGACGTGGACGGTCGACGCTTGACGCGTCTCCGAGACGGAGTGTCCGTGGTAGACGTTTCCCTGACCCGGAGTGATTTGGTTCCCGATTTGTGGGGAGCCCGCACTGCCGTTTTACGACATGGACAGTCGACGCTCTGATCCGAAGCGATTTGGTAGATGTGTCCCCGGCACGGAGTGCCGCTGGTCGACGTTTCCCCGAGGCGGAGTGTCTGTTGGTAGGATGTTTCCCCGTTACGGAGTGCCTGTTGTAGGGCGTATCCCCGAGACGGAGTGCCTGTGGTAGGACGTATCCCCGAGACGGAGTGCCTGTGGTAGGACGTATCCCCTAGACGGAGTGCCTGTGGTAGGACGTATCCCCGAGACGGAGTGCCTGTTGTAGGACGTTTCCCCGAGTCGGAGTGCCTGTTGTAGGACGTATCCCCGAGACGGAGTGCCTGTGGTAGGACGTATCCCCTAGACGGAGTGCCTGTGGTAGGACGTATCCCCGAGACGGAGTGCCTGTTGTAGGACGTTTCCCCGAGTCGGAGTGCCTGTTGTAGGACGTTTCCCCGAGACGGAGTGCCTGTTGTAGGACGTTTCCCCGAGTCGGAGTGCCTGTTGTAGGACGTATCCCCGAGACGGAGTGCCTGTTGTAGGACGTTTCCCCGAGTCGGAGTGCCTGTTGTAGGACGTTTCCCCGAGTCGGAGTGCCTGTTGTAGGATGTATCCCCGAGTCGGAGTACCTGTTGTAGGACATTTCCCCGAGTCGGAGTGCCTGTTGTAGGACGTATCCCCGAGACGGAGTGCCTGTTGTAGGATGTTTCCCCGAGTCGGAGTGCCTGTTGTAGGATGTATCCCCGAGACGGAGTGCCTATTGTAGGACGTTTCCCAGAGTCGGAGTGCCTGTTGTAGGACATTTCCCCGAGACGGAGTGCCTGTTGTAGGACGTATCCCCGAGATGGAGTGCCTGTTGTAGGACGTTTCCCCGAGTCGGAGTGCCTGTTGTAGGACGTATCCCCGAGACGGAGTGCCTGTTGTAGGACGTTCCCCCGAGTCGGAGTGCCTGTTGTAGGACGTATCCCCAGGACGGAGTGCCTGTGGTAGGACGTATCCCCGGGACGGAGTGCCTGTGGTTGGACGTATCCCCGAGACGGAGTGTCTGTTGTCTGACGCAGAGGTCGATGTTGGAGTTGGTTGGTTTGATTTGTTTGATTTGAGTTGACATCAGCATCGCTATACTGGAATATGGTACCAGGAGCGAATCATCATCTGTCTTTGAGAGGATTTGGGAATTGGGGTTTTTGTTTGGCATCTGCATTGCTGCACTGGAATAATGCCATGAGCAACTCATCATGTGCCCAGAGAGGATTTGGATTTGGTTTGTTTGGCATCTGCATTGCTGCACTGGAATAATGCCAGGAGCAACTCATCATGTGCCCGGGGAGGATTTGAATTTGGTTTTTGTTTGGCATCTGCATTGCTGCACTGGAATAATGCCAGGAGCAACTCATCATGTGCCCGGGAGGACTTGGGAGAGATTGGGATCGTTTTACGCCCGTGGATTGTATACGGTTTTGCAGGATGTATGATCCAGACCGTAGGGCCATAAAAATTTTAGGGCTTTGTTGGCGTCTGCATCGCTGCACTGGAATATGGTACCAGGAGCGACTCATCATTCGCCGCTTGGGGATTGGAATTTGGAATTTGGTTGGCGTCTGCATCGCTGCACTGGAATATGGTACCAGGAGCGACTCATCATTCGCCACTTGGGGATTGGGGAGCGATTGCTTAGGAGACAGGTTTGGATCCCTATCACCTAAGACTTTTCAATTTTATGGGCCGTGAGGGTCCCATAAAGGTATTTTCTCCCTGCGAGTCGTAAGGATCCTGCAGGTGTGTTTTCTCCTTAAGAGTCGTGAGGACTCCTAAGTGTGTTTTTCCTTGGTGAGTCGTAAGGATCTCACGAAGGTTTGTTCTCCTCATGCATCGTGAGGACACATGAGTGGGTCTTTTCAATGAAGCGTAATTCCAAAGGCGGAGACCAGCCGCGTAACTGGTGGTTGCGGTGGGGCATGGGTATGCTGAGAATTATTTGAGCCCGTGGATTGTATACGGTAGTCAATTTGGGGACTGGCCGTAGGGCTGGAAGAATTTTGGAAATTGGATTTTGGTTGGCTTCTGCATCGCTGCACTGGAATATGGTACCAGAAGCGACTCATCATTCGCCGTTGTTTTATATTATTATCATTTTTTTTTTGGCTTTTGTTTTTGTTTTACCGCGATTGCTCTATCATTTCAGCTTTTCTTATCGCGATGATCGCGATTGCCCTATCATTTCGGCTGTTTATTCGCAGTTGCCCCATCATTTCGGCTTTATTTTCATCATTTTTTTTTACTCGCTGATTTTTATTGCGAGTTGCCCCATCATTTCGGCTTTTCTTTTTATTCATTTATTTACACATTCTTTTTTTTCTTATTTACACTTTTTTTTTTACATTTCCAGTTTAACGACTTAGAGGTCGATTATTCCCAGTTTAATGACGTGGTGGTCGATTGTTCCCAGTTTAATGACGTGGCGGTCGATTGTTCCCAGTTTAATGACGTGGTGGTCAATTGTTTCCAGAGAAAGGTGGGTGTTTGACAGAATCAGGTCCCTGAAGGACTTCGGTCCCCGTTTGTATGAAATTGGCGGTCGCAGCTTGATTGTTTGTTAACACGCCAGGGGACAATGATATTTCTCCCGCCCTGTATGTTTCTCAACCCAATCCTTGAAGATACAACAGTCTTCAATAGTGTGCCCCAGCACTCGGTGGTATGGGCAAAAGTTGGGATGATCAGTCTTGTTCGCTTCACTTAGCCTTCTCGGTTCTGGTAGCCGCAGGCCATTCTTTAGAGCATCTTAAAAAAATTTGTGGACCTTGTCCTTTCGGAATGAGTAGACCTTATTTCTCCTTTCCTCCAAAGTTGGCTCTCGAGGCTGGTCAGTCTTTGCCCCGCCCGTTCTCTGCTTATTTGGAGAATCGGTGATGTTAGAACTTCCGCCTTTTCGGTTGTCGTCCCTCCAAGGTTTCGGTCTGTTTGTGAACTGAAGATCCTGAGCGGACTCGGGCTTTGAGCGTTCCAACGTTTGGACCTTTTTGGTCAGCTCTTGGAATGTTTTGAGACCCGCGGTACATAGAAACGGGGCCATCCAGTTGTTGAGATTTCCGACGAGGAGACTGACAGATTGGTCCTGCTCTATCGGCGGTTCGCATTTGACGGAGAGATTGCGCCATCGGGTTATAAAATCCGTGCTGCTTTCGTCGCTCTTGGGCTTGGTCCTCACGAGCTCGGCAATGGTAATCTTATCGCTGACGCTCATGAACCTCTGCCGAAACAGAGACTCCATTTGGACAAAAGTTGTGACGGAGCCATCCGGTATGCTCGCGTACCAGTCGAAAGCAACATCGGTCAAGCTATTAACGAACTGGCGGAGGAGAAGCGCATCATTGCCCCCAGTATTCCCGCATGAGGCTTTGAAGTGGGCGATGTGCTGATTCGCATTTCCCGTCCCATCGAATCTTCCGAATTTGGGGATGACATAGCCGCTAGGAAATTCTACCAGATCATACTGAGCAGGATATGGTCTCCCACTACTGCTGATATCTTTTTGCGCTTCGGCTTCGGCTACCAAGGTTTTGACTTTGTTGGCAACCAAATCCATGATTTGATCTTGAGTTAGCGGGCTACTTTCATCGGTAGCCAAGGCATTTCCTGAGATATGATGCGACTGATTTTCATGTAGTTCGCCCACTTTTGGATTTGAGGGAATAAGCGTCGGTTGCTTTGGCACACCACTTCCCGGTTCACGAGCAGAGCCCTCCGCTTGATTGGGCGGCTGAGAGGCAAGTCGGGTTGTGAGCTGCATCACGACATTCGTCAAGTCATCGATTTTGGAGTAGAGTTTGGCCATCTCCTTGTCTTTGTTTCTGAGCTGCTTTCGGAGCTCTTGAAGCAGCTCTTGCTCCGCGGTCCTGGGGAGGAAAGTCGGCTCTTCTTTGCTTTCCGAGCCCGACTCCTCATGGACCGAAGGGTCTTTCCTCCTATCATCCTCATCAATAGGGTTTTCATCACCCAGCAGAGGCGGCTGCTCTTGGGAAGCGGCCACCACGTTCAAGCCAGATTGGATTTGAGATGTGGTAGCCCCGTCCTTGCTCTTGCTGCGCGTGCCCACCGTGTAGACAGTGTGGACCACATACCCAGCCATTTCCTCATCTTCGGCGGGGTAACCCTGTTCTTCGAACCTTATGAGGTTTAGCCTGGCAGGATCCCTAGCCCTTTTGTTGGCTCTATATCTGAGCCTTTTCTCCCTCTGCTTCTCGATTTTGAAGGCTTGGCGGGCATCCGCTACCCGGAAAGCCATTGTGAGTTGATCAACGGGGAGCTTAGAGAAGACACCCGATCGGGCATTTTTCAGGGGCGCCGCTGGAGCTTTCTCGGGACGCGTTGTAGCTTTGTTGGTGTTGATGGCCTTGCCCCCAGCTGGGGCCAAGGAAAGTCGTTCAGATACCGACTCGCGTTTGAGTTGGGGCGCCCTTGAGATCACCACATTTGGTCTCCTGCCTTTCGAGACCGGTTTGTCTGCCACCGGGGCTTGAGGAGATGGGATGGCGCCAATTGGTATGAACATAATAGAGCCGAATGGTAGCAGCGGCTCCTCCCATTGTCGCCCGAGACTGGCCGGAAGGACCGTCCTGGAGTCTATCTTCATCGTGTAGGAGACGGGAGCTGAGTTCATCATCGAAGACATCGTCGGAAGGTGATTGCTTGAAAATCTGCATGAAAAAGTATTATTTCAGTATAAATATAGGTATATATATTGACTGAGTTCGAATGAACGTTTAACCCGAAATATGGGAGGAGAGATTGGTCCCACCGGGCGTGCCAGAATCTGTAGGGTGTTTTTCGTCACCCCATTGAGATGGGAATACGCGCGCGCTTGTCAGGCGTATACTACAGATTCCCCCTGCCTAGGGGTAGGCGGGGGTTTAATGATTGTGGGGATCCGAATCTCCGGCAGCCGCGGACTAAGCTGCCGTTAATTACCCCTCGCCTTTGGGGCGGGGGAACCTCCGATTAACGGGTTAAACTGGTCATGCGAACTCAATGTGCAGTGTACGTGTGTTTTGTTTTGAAAGGGGGGTTTTGGATATATCGGGAGCCACGAAGAGTTTTTACGGGGGTCCCGCTACCCGGATAGCGGGCTGGGGGTCAAGGGGGCTAGCAGCCCCCTTGCGGGGTTCGGGGCAGCGCCCCGGCCCGAAAATTTTTTGGAGGGGGAGAATGTTGCGGAGTATGTGTATGTGTACATTTGTATACAAATGTATATATATACATATATATATAAATAAAGGGGAAAGGCATCCAAAGGATGCGTGGGGAAGCACCTTGGGCGCTGTGCGCGCAGGTGCTGTGCGCTCAGGCGCAAGCGCGCCACGTGTCGGCACGTGAGCGCTTTGCGCATGAGCGCTGCGCGCAGGTGCGCAAGCGCGCGCAAGCAAGCGCGCGCGCCACGTGTCGGCACGCGGGCGCTTTGCGCACTTGCGCAAGCGCGCAGGTGCGCAAACGCGCGTGCGCGCCACGTGTCGGCACGCGGGCGCTTTGCGCACGTGCGCAAGAGCGCAGGTGCGCAAGCGCGCGCGCCACGTGTCGTCACGCGGGCGCTTTGCGCACTTGCGCTGCGCGCTGGAGAGGACAAGAGGCTTTTAGCCTGAAAAAAGATTTCTCAAAGAGAAATCAGAGAGGAGTCGGGCTCCTGAATGTGTTCTGGGTTTAATGAGAGTGGTTCTTCTTCTTCCTCCTGTTGCTTGCTGGATCTTGAAAATCAAGAGATGTGAAATCTCAAAATCTCTCCTTTTTAAGATCTGATGATAGATCCAAGTTCCCCTTTGTGGGTTTTGTGGTGGAAAACTATTTAGTTTTGAAAAAGGAAGAGTAAAACTCTTGATTTAATTCAAAAGAAAGAGGAAGGTTTTTGGAACCTTGGAGAAGGAGCAGGAGGCACAAAGAACCCTAGTTTTTGGGGGAATGAAAAGTGTTTTTATTCATCATCATGTTGCCTTTTATAGGCTTACATATTTGCATATAGCCCCTTGGGCTTTTCAAAATGGCTTTTTGCCTATCACATGGCTTATGTGTCATTTGTTTTTGCACATAAGCCATGAGCTTACAAAAATTTGGCTTTATGCCCATTTTGCATACAAAAATCATGCATAAAAATTATTTGTTACATGATTTTTGTTGTTGGCATGGAGGAGGCTGGCTGCGGCCTTGACTTGGGCATGGGCCCGCTTGCCCTGGGCTTGGGCCCACCTGCCTTGGGGATGACCTTGACTTTGACTCGGTCAACGGGGGTGTAAATTTTTACCCCAACAGTAACACCCGAGCCCAATACTACTATTTTCTGTTACTGTTTGAGCATAATGTGGTACTCATTTCATTTAATTTGCTTGTTTGTTGCTTACTGTAAAATTTACCCGACAAAGTCATTTCTACAACCCGACAAAGTCATTTCTACATATAACAAATTTTGGCATCTAAAATAAAATTGAAAATATTCATCTTGGCCTACTTGACACCCCTAGCCTCGTGGTAGCGTCCGCGCATTGTGTTCTTGTCCCGTTCAGTGAAACGGGCGAGTTTGGACGGCTACGCGCACGTACATGTGTCCGTTTTGGGGGTATGCTTTTTAATCATAAAACACTTAATTTTAAAATTTGGATCCCGCTTAAAATCCTATTATTTCAATTTCAAATTTTTGGACTCGACCCGGGCGCGATTTGAAAATGTTTTATTTGGCGCCAAAATCCCAAATTTTAATATTATTAAAACCATCGCATATATTTTTCTAACTAACCTGATATCTTAATGTTCATTACCTATCTTTTAAATCTTTAAATTAACATATATATATATCCTACTATTCCTTAAAATGTTTTGAATCTTTAATTAATATTTATCCCTAACTAACGATTCCCCCTTAGCCAATCGCGTTCCTTTTAATTCCGTGGACCCCCACCTGCAGCTCTCTCTCTCTTGCTCACTTCTCTCTCTCTCTCTCCACCTTTTCTCTCTCACTCTCATATATTCTCTCGGACTTCTCTTTATCATTCTTTCTCTTCTTGCTTCATGTCTCGTTTCTCATTTTTTTTAACTGTTCTTTTGTTGCCGGAATTCCGTCGTGCCGGTGACGCTTCTCGACGTTCCAGCGAGGTACCCTGACCCGTGTGGTTCCTTGGTTCGTCGTTTGGGTTCATTCCGTGAACCGTGCGCCCGTCGCGAGTTTTCCCCGCCGACGGTTAACGTTCCGTTTTCCCGATTCGCGACCCATCGAGGCAACTTAATCTTGCTACATGCTATATAATTCATTTTATACCTATTTAAATAAATACCATACCTATAGTTTAAATCTAGTGCCCCATGTTTAATTTTATAACGTTTCGATATTCCGTTTGCATCCGTTTATATCATATTAAATCTAGATCATGAAAACTTATCTTGTGACATACTAGATTACATTATACTGCATCCATATCAATTAAAATATACATCATCGTAATATTTCTTATTATTATCTTTAATTAGTTTATAATCTGCATTTTATGATATTATATATTTAAAATATTATAGTTTACACATGAAACGTCGTTGAAAAAGCGGATACGACAAATCTGAAATTTACTGTACACCTTACCGTATAAAATTCATTATAAATCATAGAAAAATAATTAGTATATGTTCTTTAGTTAGTTATGAAGCTAACTCAGAATACTATAACTCTATGAAATATTTACTTGCAAAATAAATTGTTTAAATAACGTAAAATGCAAATGAAAATGTCTCCAAACTGCTGTCCAGGGAAATTCCAGCAGCAAACTTTCAACTTCGAATGTTCATAACTTTTTGTAGGGACAACCTGAGATACTTATACTTATAAAACTGAAAATCTTATTGAATTATCTTTGTTTTCGTATAAGACACGTCCCTTTTGGAGAACGTTTGTTATTTTTAAGCTATTTTACAAATTAGGGTGACGCTGAATTTCTGAACGGAACTTTCTTGTGCATGGTTAATCAATACCACTTTTATAGTTATTAATCACTTTGAATATGCTATCCATATTAATATTATTATATCAATATTTATATCACATATTGCTTAGTTGTACATCCCACATTACCATTTTATAGTTTTATAACTTTTCGGATACCCGTTTGCATCCATCGCATTTAAGATACATATAATTGCATCCATAGATCACATTACTACATAATAATGTGATATTAACACTCCATGTTTAATAAATTGCATCCTAATTAATATTGGAACTATAAATGTAACCCTAATCGATAACTGTGCATCCATATCCTTGAAATTATATCTATTTGCATATCATATTACATGTTCCAGTTTATTGTTCTGATAGTACTCATGCTTGTTTATTTATACACATGCTTATGTTAGTTTGATTATGAGTACCCACATGACATCTTGTGCTTCCTGACATGACCTGATACACTTCCTACTTGACATGACATGGTACCGTACACTCTTAACATGACATGACACCTTTATACATTACTTGACTTGACCTGTTGTACCATGGCTTTACCTGTTACCTGATCTTGTGTCTAATGCCAACAAACATAACATGTAGTCCTCATGGACTGTTCCTGTTGTCTATCCAGACAAACCTGCTTTTACCTGATCATGTGTTGGCATTAGTTCTTGACTACTGAATACCTGACTTGACATACATAACTTGGGGGTATGGAAAAATCAAAGGTGAAACCTGACTTGTAACTCAACAGTTCGATACCTGTACTGATCATTCTTACGGGCTAGGCCAGCCCCGGAGTGATAATGTTGACATCACTCGCCCATCCTGCTACCTGTTACTGCTTAGCGGCACGTCTCGGATTCAGCCCCGAGGGTCTTGACCGTGGTCCCGGGCATGCACGGGATACTATTGAGTTACATCGATGATTCATCAATTGATTTCAAAGACTTTAGAATAGAAAACCTGATAGAACAGTTTAGTTTACCCACTGCACGCTACCCTGTACTGGTATGATTCATATTATTGTTATTCTTGCTGTATTCATGTTTATATTACATTGCCTGCTACACTGTTCATATTATATTACTTGATGACATGACGCGCTGACGTCTGGGTTTTGCATGGCCCAGATTCCGTACCGCTGTTGCAGTCCGAGCAGGAGTACTTCAGCCAGCAGGCTGAGCTGTGAGTTCAGTAGTAGTTAGTTTTATTTCCTGCATTTATTTCCTGATGTGAGGCCGCATTATGGGACACACTTTTCAGTTATTTGTATTGGATCATTTGCTTCCGCATTTATTTATTATTGACTCCTGTTATTCTGGATTATGGACATGTTTTGGATAGTTTTATCTTGTTCTTGATATCTCTACAGCCGTAATGTGACTGTGGATGGATACTTCCTACCCACAGGTAGCATGGTTGGCTATGTCACGTGCCCAATCTAGCGTACTCTGGGAAGCGGGGCGTGACATGGTTCTTTTGGTATCAGAGCCATAGGATAGTCGGGTTGATTCTTTTGTAGTTGGGTATTGTACCCAACACATGAATCAGAATACCCGTGTTTAGGAAACATGTCCTGCCACCTTGACCGTTTTACCATTCTTGAATCACAATCTTCCTGATTATATCTTTTACGATGTGCAAACTTCCTTTGCATATCGATTCAAAAACCTGATTCCTTGTTATCTCTAGGAATTAGGCGACTTGGATGGAGTTATGTAATTGTGGCTATGATACCGCGGCATAGTTACAATGCGGTACTCTATTTAAGTATCTTGGAGTTCTAGCCTTGATCTATATTCAAAATCTATCATCATGCTAATGTTGGGTATTTTGAGTTCAGGATTATGGCCGGTAAGAAATTGAAGACATACCAGAGGCGTGTGGACGAAGCCGCCATGCTTGGAGTGATAAGAGGAATGCTGGAGAATCAAAGAAACAGACCGAGCTGATCCAGCAGCAAGCGGACTCGTTTCGGGAAGGTTTGCAGATCGTTCAGCAATCTGTGAACAATGTTGGAGCTAGACCAGTTGACCGAGTAGGGACCGTAGCAGATTTCAGGCGGTTGGGTCCGTCTACATTTACTGGTTTAAAGGAGCCGTTGCCAGTGGAGCAGTGGCTAGTTGAAACAGAGAACTTGCTTTTTGCGGCACAGATTCCAGATGACAAAAAAGTTGTTGTGGTACGCATTCAGCTAGTGGACTACGCCCGAGAATGGTGGCTTGTTGAGGAGACCCGCTTGCCCAAGCCGATCAAGTGGGCGGATTTTTCTAAGAGTTTCCTGGAGAAGTTCTTCCCGCGGACTGCACGGGAGGAAATGGAAGAGAAGTTCATCGGACTAAAGCAGAAGGGAGCACCCGTAGATGTGCATGTAGCAGAATGGACGAGACTCAGTAGTTTCGCTGGACCTTTAGTTGCCAACGATGCAGACAGGGCACGGAGGTTCATGCGCAGACTGGACATGGACATCCAGAGGCAGATTGTCTCCCTGGGTTTGACCACTTTCTCACAAATACTTGCAGCAGCCAAGAGCAGCAGAGTTTATCTGGGATGAAAGGGAGTTTGCAGCAGACAGCAGTTGCGTTAAGGAAGCAGTTCGGTCGGGCCGGTTGAGTTTAGGGCTAGGCCGACAAACAATATTCTTGCATCAATGGAAGTGATGAAAGTAAAGAGCCGGCTGTTGTTCGTGATTCTATGGACGTGTTTGAATATATATCGGGTTTACCGCCGAGGAGAGACGTGGAGTTCGCAATTGATCTTATTCCTGGTGCAGCGCCAGTATCTAAAGCGTATTATCCAATGGCGCCAGTAGAGTTGGAAAAGTAAAGAAACAGGTTGCTGAATTGCTTGGAAAGGGTTGGATTCGAAGCAGTAACTCGCCTTGGGGAGCTCCAGTTCTTCTAGTAAAGAAGAAGGATGGCACAAGAAGGATGTGCATCGACTATCGAGAATTAAACCGGGTGGCTATCAAGAACAAGTACCCGATCCCTCGCATTGGAGAACTTTTTGAGCAGCTTAGTGGCGCGAGGGTATTCTCGAAGTTGGATTTACGATCCGGATATCATCAGGTCCGAGTGAAAACAGAAGATATTTGCAAGACGGCGTTCCGAACTCGGTATGGACATTACGAGTACTTAGTGATGCCCTTCGGAGTAACGAATGCGCCGGCAGTATTCATGGACTTGATGAACCGAATCTTTTCACCGTTCTTGGATCAGTTCATTGTGGTATTCATTGACGATATTCTGGTTTACTCGAAGAGTTTTGAAGAGCATGCTGAGCATTTGAAGATCGCACTGCAGACGTTGAGACAGGAGAAATTGTATGCGAAGATGAGTAAGTGGGAGTTTTGGCTGGAGGAAGTAAGGTTTTTGGGGCATGTTGTGTCTGGCGATGGCATTGCCGTCGATCCAGAAAAGATTGCAGCAGTTCGAGATTGGCCTATTCCATAGAATGTTGCTGTGATAAGAAGTTTCCTTGGATTAGCCGGATACTACAGGAGATTTGTGGAGAACTTTGCTCGTCTGGCAGAGCCGTTGACCAAGCTTACGCGCAAGGAGGTACCTTTTGTATGGGCGGATAAGTGTGCGTTAGCTTTCGAGACGTTGACGCAGAAGTTGATAACCGCCCCTATTCTGACCGTGCCAGACAATTCCGGAGGATTGGTGATTCACAGCGATGCATCTGGGAAAGGATTGGGATGTGTTTTGATGCAGCATGGGAAGGTTGTATCATACGCATCGAGACAGTTGAAGACCAATGAGAAGAATTATCCAACTCATGACTTGGAGCTTGCGGCTGTGATTTTTTCTTTGAAGATTTGGAGACACTACCCTTTGGGCGAAAGAGTCGAAGTTTTTACAGATCATAAGAGCTTGAAGTATGTGTTCACACAGAAGGAGCTTAACATGAGGCAGCGTAGATGGTTGGAGCTGATGGCTGACTACGATCTTGATCTTAAGTACCATCCGGGGAAGGTTAATGTTGTGCCGGATGCGCTTAGTCGGTTACCAGTAATTCAGGTGTTAACTACGCAGAAGGAGATCGTCGCAGATTTTCGAAGATTTGACTTGGAGGTTGTGCTACCGCGTTCTACGGGACAGTTATTGCAGCTGCAAGTACATTCTTCTTTGATCGAGAATATTAAAGCAGCTCAATCGCAGGATCCTAGACTGCAAAAGTTTCGAGAGCAGATTGAAGCCGGGCTACGAACAGATTTATTAATCCACGAAGATGGTTCGTTGAGCTATGGTAGCCGTTTGTGTGTGCCAAAGGGTGATGTTCGTGAAGAGCTTATGAAGGAGGCACACAGTTCAGCTTATTCTGTACATCTAGGAGGCATAAAGATGTACTGAGTTATTCGACAGCATTTCTGGTGGGAGGGCATGAAACGGGAGATTGCTCGCTTTGTGGCGAAGTGCTTGGTGTGTCAGCAAGTTAAGGCTGAACATCAAAGGGTTGCTGGTTTATTGCAACCACTTCCGATTCCTCAGTGGAAGTGGGAACATATAACCATGGATTTCGTGATGGCTTTACCGTGGAGTCCAAAAGGCAACAATGCAGTATGGGTAATTGTTGACCGATTGACCAAGGCAGCTCACTTTATTCCTTTTCGGATTGGTCAATCAGCAGAGACTTTGGCAGAGCGGTACATGCAGGAGATTGTAAGATTGCATGGAGTACCGGTGAGCATCGTGTCCGATCGGGACACTCGGTTCTTATCACACTTCTGGAGGAGTTTACAGGAAAGTTTGGGGACTCGATTGAAGTTTAGCACAGCTTATCATCCTCAAACTGATGGTCAGTCGGAGAGAACGATCCAAACTCTTAAGGATATGTTGAGAGCATACATGTTGGACTTCAAGGGGTCTTGGGAGGATCATCTACTTTTGGTGGTGTTGTCTTACAACAACAGTTTTCAGACAACTATTCAGATGGCTCCATTTGAAGCTTTGTATGGTCGTAAATGCCGTTCACCTGTTTGTTGGGACGATGTCGGTGAACGAAGATTATTGGGACCAGATTTGGTTGTGCAGACAGTTGAGAAGGTTAACCCTATCAGAAATCATATGAAGGCAGCACAGGACCGACAGAAGAGTTGGGCAGATACGTCAAGAAGACCTCTAGAGTTCACCGTGGATGATTTGGTATTCTTGAAGATATCACCGACTAGAGGGGTGATTCGTTTTGGAAGTCGAGGAAAGCTTAGTCCTCGATTCGTTGGACCCTTGAGATCGTGGAGCGTGTTGGTGAGGTAGCATATCGTTTGGCGTTACCGCAGTCCTTGGCAAATGTGCACGATGTGTTTCACGTATCTCAACTCCGTAAGTATATCGAGATGAAACACACGTTTTGGATCATTCGGAGCTAACAGTACGAGAAGACTTGACTTTTGAGGAGCGACCGATAGAAATCGTGGATCGAAGGGAAAAGGTTCTTAAGAACAAGGTTATCCCCCTTGTGCTTGTTTCTTGGGGTAATCGCTCGCATGGAGAGTCCACTTGGAAACGAGAAGATGAAATCCGGCAGAAGTTTCCTCACCTTTTCTTGTAGTTATCTATCTTTGTATTCTTGGAATTTCGAGGACGAAATTCTTTTTGTAGTTGGGTATAATGTAACACCCGAGCCCAATGCTACTATTTTCAGTTACTGTTTGAGCATAATGTGGTACTCATTTCATTTAACTTGCTTATTTGTTGCATACTGTAAAATTTACCCGGCAAAGTCATTTCTACATATAACAAATTTTGGCATCTAAAATAAAATTGAAAATATTCATCTTGGCCTACTTGACACCCCTAGCCTCGTGGTAGCGTCCGTGCATTGTGTTCTCGTCCCGTTCAGTGAAACGGGCGAGTTTGGACGGCTACGCGCGCGTACATGTGTCCGTTTTGGGGGTATGCTTTTTTAATCATAAAACACTTAATTTTAAAATTTGGATCCCGCTTAAAATCCTATTATTTCAATTTCAAATTTTTGGACTCGACCCGGGCGCGATTTGGAAATGTTTTATTTGGCGCCAAAATCCCAAATTTTAATATTATTAAAACCATCGCATATATTTTTCTAACTAACCTGATATCTTACTGTTCATAACCTATCTTTTAAATCTTTAAATTAACTTATATATATATCCTACTATTACTTAAAATGTTTTGAATCTTTAATTAATATTTATCCCTAACTAACGATTCCCCTTTAGCCAATCGCGTTCCTTTTAATTCCGTGGGCCCCCACCTGCATCTCTCTCTCTCTTGCTTTCACTTCTCTCTCTCTCTCTCCACCTTTTCTCTCTCTCTCATATATTCTCTCGTACTTCTCTTTATCATTCTTTCTCTTCTTGCTTCATGTCTCGTTTCTCATTTTTTTTAACTGTTCTTTTGTTGCCGGAATTCCGTCGTGCCGGTGACGCTTCTCGACGTTCCAGCGAGATATCCCGACCCGTGTGGTTCCTTTGTTCGTCGTTTGGGTTCATTCCGGGAACCGTGCGCCCGTCGCGAGTTTTCCCCGCCGACGGTTAACGTTCCGTTTTCCCGATTCGCGACCCATCGAGGCAACTTAATCTTGCTACATGCTATATAATTCATTTTATACCTATTTAAATAAATACCATACCTATAGTTTAAATCTAGTGCCCCATGTTTAATTTTATAACGTTTCGATATTCCGTTTGCATCCGTTTATATCATATTAAATCTAGATCATGAAAACTTATCTTGTGACATACTAGATTGCATTATACTGCATCCATATCAATTAAAATATATATCATCGTAATATTTCTTATTATTATCTTTAATTAGTTTATAATCTGCATTTTATGATATTATATATTTAAAATATTATAGTTTACACATGAAACGTCGTTGAAAAAGCGGATACGACAAATATGAAATTTACTGTATATCTTACCGTATAAAATTCATTATAAATCATAGAAAAATCATTAGTATACGTTCTTTAGTTCGTTACGAAGCTAACTCAGAATACTATAACTCTATAAAATATTTACTTGCAAAATAAATTGTTTAAATAACGTAAAATGCAAATGAAAATGTCTCCAAACTGCTGTCCAGGGAAATTCCAGCAGCAAACTTTCAACTTCGAATGTTCATAACTTTTTGTAGGGACAACCTAAGATACTTATACTTATAAAACTGAAAACCTTATTGAATTATCTTTGTTTTCGTATAAGACACGTCCCTTTTGGAGAACGTTTGTTATTTTTAAGCTATTTTACAAATTAGGGTGACGCTGAATTTCTGAACGGAACTTTCTTGTGCATGGTTAATCAATACCACTTTTATAGTTATTAATCGCTTTGAATATGCTATCCATATTAATATTATTATATCAATATTTATATCACATATTGCTTAGTTGTACATCCCACATTACCATTTTATAGTTTTATAACTTTTCGGATACCCGTTTGCATCCATCGCATTTAAGATACATATAATTGCATTCATAGATCACATTACTACATAATAATGTGATATTAACACTCCATGTTTAATAAATTGCATCCTAATTAATATTGGAACTATAAATGTAACCCTAATCGATAACTGTGCATCCATATCCTTGAAATTATATCTATTTGCATGTCATATTACATGTTCCAGTTTATTGTTCTGATAGTACTCATGCTTGTTTATTTATACACATGCTTATGTTAGTTTGATTATGAGCACCCACATGACATCTTGTGCTTCCTGACATGACCTGATACACTTCCTACTTGACATGACATGGTACCGTACACTCTTGACATGACATGACACCTTTATACATTACTTGACTTGACCTGTTGTACCATGGCTTTACCTGTTACCTGATCTTGTGTCTAATGCCAACAAACATAACATGTAGTCCTCATGGACCGTTCCTGTTGTCTATCCAGACAAACCTGCTTTTACCTGATCATGTGTTGGCATTAGTTCTTGACTACTGAATACCTAACTTGACATACATAACTTGGGGGTATGGGGAAATCAAAGGTGAAACCTGACTTGTAACTCAACAGTTCGATACCTGTTCTGATCAGTCTTACGGGCTAAGCCAGCCCCGGAGTGATGATGTTGACATCACTCGCCCATCCTCCTACCTGTTACCGCCTAGCGGCACGTCTCGGATTCAGCCCCGAGGGTCTTGACCGTGGTCCCGGGCATGCACGGGATACTATTGAGTTACATCGATGATTCATCAATTGATTTCAAAGACTTTAGAATAGAAAACCTGATAGAACAGTTTAGTTTATCCACTGCACGCTACCCTGTACTGGTATGATTCATATTATTGTTATTCTTGCTGTATTCATGTTTATATTACATTGCCTGCTACACTGTTCATATTATATTACTTGATGACATGACGCGCTGACGTCTGGGTTTTGCATGGCCCAGATTCCGTACCGCTGTTGCAGTCCGAGCAGGAGTACTTCAGCCAGCAGGCTGAGCTGTGAGTTCAGTAGTAGTTAGTTTTATTTCCTGCATTTATTTCCTGATGTGAGGCCGCATTATGGGACACACTTTTCAGTTATTTGTATTGGATCATTTGCTTCCGCATTTATTTATTATTGACTCCTGTTATTCTGGATTATGGACATGTTTTGGATAGTTTTATCTTGTTCTTGATATCTCTACAGCCGTAATGTGACTGTGGATGGATACTTCCTACCCATAGGTAGCATGGTTGGCTATGTCACGTGCCCAATCTAGCGTACTCTGGGAAGCGGGGCGTGACAAGTTTCTAAACCTTCTTCTTTCTTTTGAATTAAATCAAGAGTTTTACTCTTCTTTTTCCAAAACTAAATAGTTTTTCACCACAAAACCCACAAAGGGGACCTTGGATCTTCCATCAGATCTTAAAAAGGAGAGATTTTTAAAATCTCACCCCTCTTGTTCTCTGAGAGCCGGCCAACAGAAGAGAAGGAAGGAGACCCATCTCCAAAGATCCTATTTAGGAAAGATCTAAGATTTAAGAGAGAAGAACTTCTGAAGATTTTTTTTAGGGACTTCAACTCCCAGACCCAAATCCTCAAAGGAGTTTAACTCCTAATCCAAACCTTTTGGAGTTTAACTCCACTCAAAATTCTCTTTTGGAGTTTAACTCCTATTTCCGGGGGTCAAAAAACCCTTTCCTTTCACTAGCGCCCAGCGCCCAAGCGCCCAAACGCTAGCGCCAGCACCCGAGCGCCAGCACCAGCGCCCGAGCGCCCACGTGCCGGGAACGTGGGGCGCTAGCGCCCGAGCGCCCACATGCCGGGCACATGAGGCACTAGCGCCTAAAGTGCTAGCGCCAGCGCCCGAGTGCCCACGCGCCGCCAGTGCCCAAAGCGCTAGCGCCAGTGCCCAAGCGCTAGCGCCCAGCGCGAGCGTGCTAGGCACGTGAAGTGCTGGCACCCATGCGTCCTTTGGACGCCATTTTCCCCTCATTTTACACACACTCTACACTCAAAACACGTCCCCCGCTAGGAAAATTTTTCTAACGGGGCGCTGCCCCGCACCCCGTAAGGGGGTTGATAGCCCCCTTGACCCCCAGCCCACTATCCGGGTAGCGGGACCACCCTAAAAACTCTGTGGGGCCCCCGATGTATCCAAAACCCCTTCAAAACACAACACTGCATATTGAGTTCGCATGACCTGTTTGACCCGTTAATCGGAGGTTCTCTCGCTCCAAATGCGAGGGGTAATTAACGGCAGTTTAGTCCGCGGCTGCCGGAGATTCGGATCCCCACAATCAATAAACCCCAGCCTAACCTAGGCACGGGGAATCTGTAATGCGCCTGACAAGCGCGCGCGTATTCCCATCTCAATGGGGTGACGAAAAATACCCTACACAAGTGTCTGACTTAGTCTGAATCTAATTCAAACCTGAATATAATTCAAACCCGAATCCAATTCAAACCTGAATCTAAAATCAAACATGAATACTTGAACATGAACATGAACATGAACACTCGAATTCAAATCATAAATATCAAACACGTATACTTGACTTAACCAAACCCTGGTTATAATTAGACATGAACTTAACGTGAATACCATAACACAATGGTTGTTATTGAAACTGACTTGACTCGAATCATGAATACAACTTGATATGAATACATGAATACTTGACATGAATACATGATATTGACATGAACTCAATCTTGCAACTTGATGTATTCATGAATTCGAGTAAGGCTGGTAATCTTAACTGTAATGTAGAATACACTGGGTGCTGGGGTAGTTAATGCGTGAATCCAACGAAATCTCAGGAGTCCCCGTAGATCATGAATCTATATCTACTAACACAAGCAAGCTATCATGAGGGCCCGTATTTCCTTGCTCCTGCATTACAGCCTGTTGAGTTTAGAATACTTCAACACTAGATTGAAGTTCCGTTACTAACACTTGATTCGGGCCCATGGTTCCTTACCTCTGGATTACAGTCTGTTGGGTTCGAGAACACTCTTGAGATTGGTTGACATTCACTCTTGAACTTACGTTAAATTAGTATACCCAGTAGAAACTGTTATGACACTTACATTCACTTCATGTTCACTATACCTACACTACATGACCATATTATACTCTGCTCATGTTAGTTACCATGATATATAAAACTGCATGCTAAATAAACTTGCCATATTTATATTAAACGACATGCCGACACACTATACTTCATAATCAATTGTTCATAATATATATTTTTCTTTATCATTACACTTTATACTTCACTTCATTTCTTGGGGACTTACCAAGCGAAAGTTCTCTAACGGACATTCTACCCTTCTTAGTTTTCTTGGAATGTTCGTCAGATATCGTGGAGACTGAGGAGGTGGACAGTACCGAGGAAGAGCACAATCAGATCGTGACCCAGGCCTAGACTAGTTATCTTTTTCTCAGTTTATATATGCCACCTGTTTAGGCATTTTCATTCTTGTATTTTCTTTCAGTTGAACTTATATATTGTAAATGAATCAAGTTGAATGTAAATAAAGTTGTTGAAGTTTAAATCTCATGTTTATTCCTTGTCATTTTATATTTCTTATTTTACGTTTAGCGTATTTATTCCGGGAAATGACCTTCTCGAAATAAATACGCCGCGGCCTCGTCAGTACGTGCTTCCGTCTACTGGAAAGCGGGGCGTGACAGGTTTTATTGGTGACCCATGCAAATCAGTTGTGCATGAAGTCTTAAGCAATATATCACAAGAAATATAAAATTCAACAACTTTACATTCCTTGCCATTCAATTTCCATTGAATCTATCTTAATCTTTCTTCTCTATTTAAGGTAATGATTCTCCTAGCAACTCTAGCACCGACGATGGAAGTACACTACCACAACTTATCCTTACCATTTTACCACCTCTACCCACCGTAGCCGCTCCACTCACAAAACAGACGATACTTCTGGAGGCTATCAAAAGCCTATTTGAAGGTCAGTAGGCTCAAAGCACGATTTTGCAGGAGCAGACTGCTCTCCTTCAACAGAGTTTCATCCGCTCTGAAGCAGAAGCACCGAGAGTGAAACAATTTTGAGCATTACACCCGAAGAACTTCTCAGGGAAAGAGAAACCGCTTGAGGCCAAAGAATGGGCTTAGAGTATAGAAGATGACCTAGCTGCAGCCCAAGTTTTAGAAGTGGCTTGGGTCAGAATAGCCAAACTCCAGCTTACCGACAATGCCAGAGTCCGGTGGAAGGCCAAGAAGAGACGTCTTGAGCAGCCAATCGATTGGAATACTTTCCATGATCTCTTTCACGCCAAGTACTTTCCGGAAACCACACACTTCGAAATGGAACAGAAGTTCATTCATCTGCAATAAGGATCTATGTGGGATAAGTCGGCGGACGAGTACGATGCCGAATTCACCATGCTCGGCAGATTCGCCGCCCATATAATTCCTACTGCAGAAATCAGACCCAGGCGCTTCCAGCAAGGATTAGACCCTGAGATTCAAGCCGCCCTAGCAATGGGGGAATACCTAACACACGAAACAGCTTTGAAGTCAGCCCGTCGCTGTGAACTGTCATTAAGAAGAAGGGAAGGCCACATTTGGTCGGTATGAAATGTTCCGCCAACCAGATTAATCGAGGAGCCTCTTCTAGGCCAACTCTTCCAGCGCCAGTTATGAGGCCAGGAGGATCATTTTCCGAGACTGAACCAAACTTCTGTATCTATTGTAAGAGAACCGGATACCAAGTTAAGGATTGACATCGAGCGAATGGTCTTTGTCTGATATGTGGATCATCCTTACATACTATAGGAACTTACCCACACAACCGAACGGACCCAGCCCCCGCAGCTAGACCAGCTATCCAAGCTCCACCTATTCGATTAGCTCTTCCCGCACCACCTCCACGCGGACCACCTTTACCTCGTCAGCCATTGATGTACCGGCATGCACAGAGAAATGTGCAAAGACGTCAGGCTTTCACTTTGGCGGTCGTAGAAGCCGAAGCTATAGGTAAAGATAACACTGGTAAATCTCCTCCCATCTTTTTCAGCCTTTTCAAATTCTTGCATCCTTTTGTTCTTCGAGCTACCTAAACATTTTCATGCACTTTCAGTATGATATCAGTAGTTCCTACACCACTGCTTTAACCAAAATTTCTTGAATCTATTACAACACCTTTGTATAAATATCGAGGACAAAATTTTTATAAGGAGGGTAGAATGTAACGACTCTGAAATCACTGTACAAAATGTTTCTTTACAGAAGAGAGTATCACAGCCTGAGTTTGAGTTATAAGTTATTTTTGCTAAATAACATCAAGAAACAACTTGTAACTCATTGGTAAAGCCCTTGCACTGCTGTGATGTAGCCTGTGTATTCGATCCCCATCAAACACAATATTTTTTTTATTTTTCTTTTTAACTTTTTGAAAGCCCAAAAGATTGCACGTGCAATACACAGGAAAGTGAAAAGTTCAGAAAAATTAAACATGTGCAAAAGGGTTTAAATATAGAATTTATCAAGTGGCACGATTCTCGGGGCAAAAGCCTCGAGATCGACCGGCCAAATCCATCATATAGCCAGTGGGGACGGTCAGATCATGGTCAAATGTCCCCAGGCTTTGCACACTAGCCCCTTCACCTATCCCTAACCCCTTCTGCACTGTTTGATTTCCCTGCAATCAAACATAGACCCTTCATTTCATAATTTAACATCATTTTTAATGCTTTTTAATCCAAATTTTAATTCTCAAACCCTAATTTCTCTACTATAAATACCACCCCACAGTTTGGCTCAACATCATTCTGAAAATTCTAACCAAAACTCTAAAAAAAATTCTAAGTACAAGTGAAGTAAAGAGGAGTTAGCAAGCAATCTACTTCCGGCGAAGAATCGAAGCAACATCCGGAGCACCCGCGACACCACAACGACACCCTTCTCTTCTAACCAGTAAATCCCTTCTAAATCCATTCCCTTCTATTGTAATTCCTTTTCAAAACTTTATCAGTAAAAGTAGAGTTATACCGACATCTTCTTTTCTAAAACACATAACTCCCTTTTCCTTTACAATTTAATCAATCCAACTTCATTACATCATTTGTAACCTTAAACTCTAATATTTAGAATCAATTTTTCATCAAAATTCTCATGTGAAATAACAATAGTAGCACTTTTCATTAAAATACCATGAACTTATTAAACACCTATTTTCGTATTTTTTGTTAAAATAATACCTTAGGAAAACTTCACGGGATAACGAACTACCCCACACGCACACTTGGATCCGTAGCACGATGTCTCCTTTGTATGGATATTTGTTATAAAGATAATATTACGATAAAATACCACATAATATTAAAAATTGGATTTCTTTTAAATCGATATTTCATATCCTTTGCGAATACGCATCTACAACTCTCTTTAGGGGACCCGCTAACGGATGGTGCGGATTATCGTACATCCTTGAGATAGCAGAACGAGATGCAGACCTCCTCACGGAGCCTTCGGTCTCGAAAGGATTTAAATACGGTTTTTAAGAAAAACGAATTTTCTAAATAAAATAAAATAATTTTTTTAAAATAAAAATTATATAATTATAAATCAATATTTTCAAATATAATAAATCTATATTTTTGCAAAAATGAAAATTTTATCAAATGGCAATAAAATACCATCAGGTTACCAAAAGACAATTCTTTTCAATAAAATACCATGAACTTCCAAAGTTAATTGTTTATCACTAAATTACTTCAAATACTTAAAAATCATGCTCATAAAAACCCTAATAATATAAATAACCCCTCGAGGTTTATTTTTAACTATATTATAATATTTTTTCATAAAACCCCCTCGAGTTATATAGAAACAATATTTTAAGGGTTTTAGTAAATATAGGTTTAAGTGGGATTAATTCTCTTGAGCCTCAGGGAGCCAGAGAAAGTGAGTGCTTGCCTATTCAGGATATAAAACTTAACCGGGATTAACAATGGCAATTGTCTTGGAAAAAGACACAAATCCTGTCGTCCATATGCAGCAGTTGCCGATAATTCCCGAACCTAAGATTTTCAGAGTTAAATCAGTACAAGTGTCTGACTTGGTCTGAATCTCATTCAAACCCGAATCTAATTCAAACCCGAATCCAATTCAAACCCGAATCTAAATTCAAACATGAATACTTGAACATGAACATGAACACTCGAATTCAAATCATCAATATCAAACACGTATACATGACTTAACCAAACCCTGGTTATAATTAGACATGAACTTAACCGGAATACCATAATACAATGGTTGCTATTGAAACTTACTTGACTTGAACCATGAATACAACTTGACATGAATACATGAATACTTGACACGAATACATGATATTGACATGAACTCAATCTTACAACTTGATGTATTCATGGATTCGAGCAAGGTTAGTAGTCTTAACTGTAATGTAGAACACACGGAGTGCTGGGATAGTTCATGCGTGAATCCAACGAAATCTCAGGAATCCCTCTAGATCATGAATCCATGTCTACTAACACAAGCAAGCTATCATGAGGGCCCGTATTTCCTTACTCCTGTATTACAGCCTGTTGAGTTTGGAATACTTTAACAGTAGGTTGAAGTCCCGTTACTAACACTAGATTCGCGCCCATGGTTCTTTACCCCTGGATTATAGCCTGTTGGGTTCAAGAACACTCTTGAGATTTATTGACATTCACTATTGAACTTAAGTTAAATTAGTATACCCAAGTAGAGACTGTTAAGATAGTTACATTCACTTAATGTTCACTATACCTATACTACACGACCATGTTATACTCTGCTCATGTTAGTTACCATGATATATAGAACTGCATGCTAAATAAACTTGCCATATTTACATTAAACGACATGCCGACACATCATACTTCATAATCAATTGTTCATGATATACATTTTTCTTTATCATTACATTTTATACTTCACTTCATTTCTTGGGGACTTACCGAGCGAAAGTTGGCTGACGGACATTCCACTCTTTGTTTTCTTGGAATGTTCTTCAGATATCATGGAGACTGAGGAGGTGGACACTCCCGAGGAAGAGTACGATCAGATTGTGACCCAGGCCTAAACTAGTTATCTTTTTCTCAGTTTATGTATGCCACATGTTTAGGCATTTCCATTCTTGTATTTTCTTTCAGTTGAACTTATGTATTGTAAATGAATCGAATTGAATGTAAATAAAACTGTTGAAGTTTAAATCTCATGTTTATTGTAACAACCCTAAACTTTCTATATGATTTTTTTTAAAATACAGAAGGGGTACCTAAGCCTGAGCACAAGTTATAAATTTAAATTGCTTTTGAACAGGAAGAAAACACTTGTAGCTCATTGGTAAGACCTTGCACTACTGAGACATGGCACCTGAGTTCAAATCCCATCAGCCACATATTATTTTTATTGTATTTTCTTTTAATGTTTTAGAAGCCCAAGGGTTTACACGTGCACTACACGTAAACTGAAGAGACACGGAATAAACAAACATGTGCACTGGGGTATATGAGGCGACGGGGACACGTGGCATCAAACCAAGCCAATTCCACCGGAATTTGGCCGGCGAAAAGCTTGATTGGACCGGCACCGCCAGTTTAGACCGACGGTAATGCTTCAATTTTTCTGCCCACGCCCTCTTGGACTCCCCCTTTAACCCATGTCTGTTTGATTTCCCTGCACATTAACAGAGAAATTAAAATGATACATTTATCCAATTTTAATGCAAATTTTTAATTCTCCAATTCAATACACTAAAGCCTAGTTTTCCCTATAAATACCACATCATATTTCACCCCTCCTCATTCAGAATTTCCCCACAAAAACTATCAAAAACTTTCAAGTCCTATAGTGTGCAAGTGGAGTTAGCGAAGGGCGAAGTTCCGGCGACGTTCCAAGGAGTTTCCGGCGACGAAACGACGCCCTGATGATCCCTAAACCTTCTCCTACCTCTCCCCTTTCCTAAAAGACAGTAAGTACCTTCTTCCCCTCTCTTCTACTATCTTAAAAACATTCATTTCTAAAACCCGATGGAAGCGGAGTTAATCCGACTTTCGATTCGGTTTTTCTATAAAACTCTAATTTTCTTAATCAATAAAATTCCATACCATCACATAATCTTTATCAAACATTAACAAACACCTTAAAACAAGTTTCATCCCAAAATATTCTTTTATGCAATTTTTGTTGTATTTTTACAGTAAAATACCACATACTTTAGTTTCGACATAAACCAACATAAAAATTGTATTACCTTTAGATAACTCACGAGGTAATGACCTACCTCATCATAACACATATGTTTGACATAGCACGATGAAGTTTTGGGAATATATTCATGGGATAACACGCTTTACAAATAAATACCATCAATTTACAAAACCGTTTCTTTAAAAAGATGTATTAAACAATTCCTTGCAATTGCGCCTCTACAACCCATTTTTGGGGACCCCGTTCGGGATGGTGCGGGTTATCGCAAATTCTCGGGCCTAGTAGAGCGAGATGCAGATCTCCGAAAGGAGCATTCGATCTCGATGGAATTTTAATGCATTTTTTTAGAAAATAGATTTCTACAAGAAATTAAATAAAATTTATTTTTAAATATATAAAAATATCTATTATCAAAATATATATTTTAATTATATTATATAAATATTCCAAGTTTTCCGAATCAAAAGAATCACCATTACATGAAAATACCATTCAAATACAACACAATTCCAACATTTCAATAAAATATCATATACTATGAAAATTAGGTTTTACTCACTAGAAATTTCACTTGTATAAAATATACATCTATAAAAACTCTAAGACGATAATTAAATTCTTGAGGTGTATTTTGAAAATTTTATCAAACTATTTTTATATAAAACCCTCTCAAGTTATACTAAATTACAATAAGGACCTTAGTAAACATAAGTTTAAGTGGGACCAGTCTCTTGAGCCTCAGGGAGCCGAAGAATATGGGTGCTTGCCTATTTAAGATAGACAATCTAACAAACGGTGTTATCAACACGGTAATTGTCTTGGAAAAAGACACAAATCCCGCCGTCCATGTGCAACAGTTACTGATAACATCAAAATTAATTCAGGATTTCAAGTTCTTTTCAAGTGTCTGACTCAGACTGAGTCTCAATCTAATCAATCTGACTTGAATGTGATTCAAGTATAAACTACAATACAACATGAATCCATGAATCCATCTATTCAATCTATATCAATCTATATTAACCGAACCGAACCATGGATATACTCCGTCTACATGACTCTCCATTTACATCCATTCCATTTACTGATATCATGGTTTCGGAAAGTCTTCCATTTACTATAGACAATACAATACAATCAATACAATAATACACCACGGGGTTTATAAAGGGGTAGACTGGTACGAAATATGTTAAAGGTGGCACGAGGTGGTCACTTAAGACGTAATTACATCCATGCCGTTGTTCCGTGGTATTTTCGACGGAGCCTTGTACTACGGGTTACCAAAGTCCACGGTGTAAATTGTATTCCTCTCGTATACACTGGCATCTTCTGTACCAAACTACAAACAACTGCGTTAACATTATAATCAAACATTATAAGATATACTCTATTTCTGTCTATTCCATCTCTACTCACATTTGGGACTTACCGAGCGATTGTTCGCTGACGATATTCCTATTTCTCTTCTTCTTTGAAATGTTGTCAGGAGGACCCGACTCTGAGGAGCTCGAGACCAGCCAGGAGCACGTGGAGTAGTTCACAGAAGATCCTGAGCATTGACTTTACTTGTACATAGTTATTTCATTTCAATTATGCCATTGTTTAGGCATCGCTTTCTACTCATGTATTTACATTTCAGTTGTATCTGTAAAAGAATGTTTAATAAATAAAGTTGTTGTTCATTTACATTCCTGTCTCTTGTGTACTTTACTTTATATTGCTTAGATACGCTTAGCGTGTTTACTTCTGAGTAAATACGTAGCGGACCTCGTTGCGTCCTCTTCCCGTACACCGGGAAGCGAGGCGTGACATTTATTCCTTGTCATTTTATATTACTTATTTTACGCTTAGCGTATTTATTCCGGAAAATGACCTTCTTGAAATAAATACGTCGCGGTCTCATCACATACCTGCTTCCGTCTACTGGGAAGCGGGGCGTGACAGGAATGCTTGCCGGTTGTATATGATATAACCGGATTATTGAATCAAGTATTGATTTAATGATGTGATATACATATATATTTGATATTAGTCAGTTATATATGATAAAACCGGATTATTGAATCAAGTGTTGATTTAATAATTTGATATATATTTATATATTTGATATATACATATATTAACTAATATCAAGCTCACTTAAGATTTTCTTCTCTTTATATATATATATATATATATATATATATATATATATATCATGATTGATGATACATAGAATTAAGATGTATGAGAATCACACATGAGGTTAACATGAGAAGAAAATGGTTTATTTTATGAATTAAAGAAAAAGGAAATAAGTCATTGTTCTTAAGAGGCTTGTAGAAGCCTTGAGAAGCCATGACTCATCACTTCTCTTTTGGTTTTATTCATTTGATATTTATCATTGTCAAACTCATATCTCATTGCTCACCTCATGGTTCATTCTCTCTCACCCAAGTTTATCTCCTACTTTCTCTTTAGAGTTTTCTTGAGGTGAGAAAAGAAAAGAGAAAGAAGAAAAATAAGTGAGCGAAATTCCTACTTCATCAAGCTACACTAATCTAGCCCATTAGTTTAGGCTGTTTGCTTCACTAATATTTTGATTAGTGAAGAGTGAGTTTGAGTTAGAGAGACTTCAAGGTGGATCATCTTCGGCCTCGAAGACAACAAGTAAGCTCGTTTCTTTCATCAAGTGGAGTCGAGAAAGAGTTCTAGGGACTACTATTTGGAGGTTTAGAAGTGAAGGACTGGTCTACAAAGGTTGTAAACTCTCTTCACTTAGTTTAGATGTAGTTTGCTTGCTACTAAATCCTAATTCTCTACTTCAATTATTGGTCAGTATGATTTAGCACTCTAGATTTTTTAAAATTGCATACTTGATACTTGTAGAAACCTAGTAGAGGTGCTAAGACACATTTTCACCTTTGTTCTTGTAGATAGGTACACGGATACTTTTTCTCCACTCATTTGGTATCTTTTTGGTCTGCCAAATCTTATTAAACAGATCTGTCAATCATTTAACATTTATTTCTCCTAAGTATCTCCAAACCATGATAGGAATCTCTTCTGAACCAACCGCTTTTCTTAATCTCATTCTCTTCAAAGGCTCTTTAATCTTTGGTATTCTTATTTTACGCATGAAATCACGGTTTATATCTTGAGATTAAATGACAAGTCCATCCAAATTCTTAGTAAAGCCCTCATTGAATAATTTGTCAAAATAATCTCTCCACCTTGCCTTGATATTCTCATCCTGAACTAAAACTTTCTGATTTTCATTTTTGATACATTTCACCGCACATAAGTCTCTGGTTTTCCTTTCCCGCATCCGAGCAATCCAGTATATATCATTTTCAGCCTCTTTACCTTCCAACTTCTCGTACACCTCCTTGTAAAGCTTAGTTTAGCTTCTTGAATATCTTTGTTAACTTCCTTTTTAGCTATTTTATACTTCTCAAATCTCTCCGTATGTCTGTTTTTTTTCAAATTTTTATAAGAATCTCTCTTGATTTTAACAGCAGTCTTTATTTTTTTGTTCCACTATGATGTGTCCTTTGATGGTAGAGCACCGCCTCTCGATCCACCAAGTAGATCTCCAACTACCCTCTTAATACAACTAACTATCTTGTTCTATATTCTGTCTGAATTATCTTCATACTGCCAATCCGCCTTTGAACTACATGATTTATAAAAACATTTTGGTTACCTTCCTAAAAGTAATCCGATTTTCTAAAAGTCCCACGCATTGTGTGGGGGTTTAACCCTAGTTTTAACTCAAATGTAAGCCGGTTCTCAAATTGAAATCTAAATTTAATCCTCAGCATAACCCATGACAAAGAAAAATCCTCATAATTTAAATATAGACAAAACCTTTAGATTCTACTAAAGATCTTTAGACTTATCGAACGTCCTAGCTAAAACCAATTTGAAATTCCTCTCAGGCTTTTTACAATAACAAATTCATGTAATTGCGCATAGAAATAAGATATGCATACACGCATTGCCTTTTTGAAACACCAGCAGCTCAACTGAAGAAACTTAACATCGATTAGGACCTTATTTGTCTGTTTTTAGCCCAACAACTATTTCATAACTAGTAAATATAATGGAGAAACAAATAAATATAGATATATCTTTAAAAAATAAACTATAAATAACAAAATATATAAGCAGAAAAATGCTGTTAAATGCGCTTCCGTAGCATAGTGGTAGTGCGTTCGCTTCGTAAGCGAAAGGTCGCGAGTTCGATCCTCGCCGGGAGCTGATAAAAAAAAGCCTTTATTTTTTATATTTTATTTTTCTTAATTTTTGCCGCCCAAAGGATCATTTCATGGTGTGAAATTTGTAAAGCTCCGATCCTTTTGTTGCAATAATGAAACCCTAGCCTAATCTATGAATGATTATTGCCCCCCCCACCCCCGATTGATCTCAGATTTGTTTTTATCTATAGGTATGAATCTGGACGTTTTCTACACCTGGATCGGCTCTCGATCCTTCAAATTAATGGCCTCAACAGGTGATGATTCTGATCTCCTTTCACTATCCTTTCATTTCTATCAATTTGATTGATGTACTATTGATGTACTGATGATGAATTGTGAATCAAAATTAGATTTTTTTTTTTGATTTGCCCTATACTTCGTCAACTAAAACTAATGTTAATATGCTCGAATTAGTTTGATTATCAATTAAATGGTAATTTAATGTTACAAAACCTAATAACTTGTTTTAGGCGACAAAATATCATGTGGAAATAAATAAGCTTTGCGCGTTCTGTAGTTTTGTAGAAATTGGTAACTCAGTTCCATATTATCAGTTCGTTTTAATTTTTATTTCTGATTAACATCATACTAGAATATGAGACAGTACACAATCAAAACAGTTCAATAAGAGTGAGGGAGAAATATAAATATATCCTCTTGTTTTGTTTTTACAGCAGGCTAAATAACCAATCTGAAAACTTCAACATTCAAAGATTCATTCATTAATGTAGCTATGCTATTCGTTTACTTTGTTTAGAAGAGAAAGAGTAATGAACAAGCCGTTATTTCTGTATACAGGAAAGAGTAGTAAATTTGAGTTAAATGTAACTAAATAACTAACTGTTACATGAAATACACATGAAAGAAATTGTATCGATATTTAGCATGTAGCAACCAATACACTGTAATATATATATTCATTTTCATATATCCATTATACATGATCACACAATGGACATAGATCACTATGCATTAATCTCGGTCTTCCTACTGGGAAGAACATATATCTTAAAGGAGCCATGATGCAACTCTAACTCACACATAATTATGTATATATCTAAACTTCTTAAGTTTCCAATAGCTAATGTATACAAACACCATAATGCGAAGACCAAAGCGCTTGATTCTGCCAAAGCAGAATTCTTATATGATTAATTTGGTATCGGCTTGAAAATTGGCTTGGAAAAGGACGGGGCAGGATCATATCCTCCGTAGTCATTTGTTTTAACTACAAGGATCCTGGGATGAACAGTTAGTGCTCCTTCATAGTGAAAAAGCTTCCTAGAAAATTGATCCTGTCAACATTGAAATATCTTTAGTCAGTAAACATGCATATGCTGTTTATGCAAGGATAGTCTAAGCAGCATGATATTTGCATCTAATATACTGACAAGAGCGAAAATAAAATAAGAAATTTGAAATCTTGTCATGTATCCAATACCTTCTTCGCTTCTCCTACTTGTACAGCAGAATTGTTGATAAGTTTTCGGTGCCCGTCTGTGGAAGAAGTTTAATACATGATTTACTAGTTTGTTATAAGAATACATCAGTAAACTATAGACTATTACCTAAAATAAATAGGGCAACTTATTTTGTAAAATCTATTTCAGGAACTAGCATGCATACTTACATACATACATACACACATAAATTGTACCTTAAATGTCCGTAGAGGCTACTTATGCAAATCCAAAAAAAGAATAAGATAAGGTTTCTCAAAAGCGTGAAATTTCTAGTTTCTTCGTCAAATGAATTATGAAGTATCAGACTATCAGAGTATTAATAATGCAATGGATCAGAAGTTAATTCATAAACTCATATACATCAATTATCTAAAGAGTTTCATGAAGAATCAGAAATCTGATATGATCAAATTTAAGTTTTAACTTGTAGTTGTTCACAAAGACACATATGCATTCATGTACATATCGACGCAAGGAGGAAGGTAAAACTACTTCAATATGTGTAATTGTATAGCATTAATTTTTTGTGCATTAATTATAGAATGGTTAATTGTTGTCTCAACAATCTATGGTAAATGTGACGTTTGAAATACTTATTGAGAACCAATGAGCCATACCTCAGTTGGTATGAGAACTTCCGGTCTTGGGGAGGATGCGGGGTTCGAACCCCATGAACTCCAAGAGCGGAAGTGGTCACAAATTAACGCTTTCGGAGCAAATTTGTGGGTTCCCTACATGCGTGCTTGCGCTTGTGTGTGATGTGTGTGTGGGTATGTTGTGTGTGTTGTATGCATAGGATAGGGCTTACGAGCTAGTGCCAAAAAAAAATACTTATCGAGAAAAAAGTCCTTTTAAAAAAATATTAGGTGCACACTATTTGCACCCCTCTGGTATCCAATCCCTAGAATTAAGCCTTCCCCTTTAGTACTACAACAAACTTCTCTTGGTATTATGCAACAGGAATCAAGTAACATTAGTAATTTTGTTTCTTGCAATATTGTATATACAACCTACCGCCGGACTAAAACGATGTTTGGTTTTATGAATTAAAGTTTAAACATATATGCCAACTACTGCAAGTATCTATCCTAACTGTTTTTAGTAATCCATATAACATTTAAAAGGATAATATTCAAAAACCTAAATTGAACTCTTCAAACCTGCAAAAGAAGCTGAGAGTAGCGAAGCCAAGACCACAATCAAGATAAATGTGGATTTCTTAGGCGCCATATGAGCAAACGACTTTGTCTGTTATCAGGTCTTACTCTCCTTCCAAGCTTATATACAGAGAAAAAGGAGTCTCTTTATGCTTTAGGGGAAATGGATGTTGAGTGCGTCGGGGAATTATCTATACGTGATAATGCATATCTATCTATGCTATATGTTTTTAAAATTAGAACATAAAAGGCGAAGTTGAGCACTATGTTGTAGTCATCCATATACCAAGGACACTTGATTCCTTTCTTATTTCTATTCGAGACCTTTTTCTTCCTTTCGTAAAAGATAACATATTCAAAAGACCTGGTGTAACTTATCTCCTGCTGGAATGATATGTATATCATTTGTACCAATGGGTAATCAACTTCTAATTGCTTACAGCTTAATAGTCATACCACAATATAAGACATATCTCACTGAGTTCACACCTGCAACTTGTAATTTGTAATATTACTGCATGTTAGAATCTGTACAATATTGGATTTATGGCCTTGAACGTATCAGGTTATCTAATGATTATGTTGATTTTAATGATTTGAAGAGTTAAACATATGAAAGGCAATGGTAACCAACTGTAGGGAGAAATTAAGCTTAGAAAGATTGTATATTTGAAGGATTTTGTTCAGTTTGAGATTTCACCAACTAAGATTAGAATATTGGAATCCGTGCAGTGTCCCTGCTAGCATTGAGATAGTTCACAAGAGCAAAGCAGTACATATTAAACTCGATCAAGAGAAACTTCCTCTATTTGCATATTTTCTTCTTTCTTCTTTTTTTGCCAGAGGGAAAAAAGATAAAGGAAAACACAATTAGGGATTTATATATTATGAATGATATCAGATTAATACATTTCAATTTGTAGCAGTCAATGAGTCAATATCTAGGTATATTTATATATTCATGTCTCTCACACACAACAACACAGTTATCAGAGTACCATCTCTTTAGCTAAGCCTCCATGATAAGGAAACAACACATTTACATTACCACAAACCACTAAGTAACTTCACTCACACGCATATATCTAAGCTTCTAAGGTTGCATATAACCATGTCTGAAATATAGTTGAATATGGAGAACGTTGTTCTGTTGCGGCACAATTGTAACATGTTCAGTTTGGTATGTTCTTGAATCCAGGTTTTGCAAGTTTGGGAGCAGGATTATAACTTCCGTAGTCATTTGTTTTAACCACGAGGACTCTAGAACGAACGTCAAATGCTTTTTCATTGTTGCCAAGCTTCCGAGGTAATTCCTGCCAAGCATTGCCAAGGTCTCATAAGTAAACATATACAAGTGATTTTTTTTTACTTGATCATTGATCTTGTCTATTCCTTATTTTGCATTTATAAAAATGTATGATACCTCTATATATTTCTTCTTTGATACCTTTTTGGTTAATGCATAACCATAATAGTTAAAAGAAATTTGAAACTTATAGTTCATATATTGAGTACCTTTACACCTTCCGCCTGTATGTTAGATACGTTCATTAACTTCCGATGACCACCTGCGAATAAAATTTATCGAAGTGCTGAATATTTTAGGCTAAATTGCATAAATGTACCAATCAACTTTCACGTTTTTTGCGATTGATACCATGAACTAATTTAATTACAAGTACTATGAACTATCACCCATGATTCCAATTAAATACTATCAACTTTTCTTCCGTTTGCAAACGTAATATTTAACTACCACGTCATCAATATTTGACTTGTTTTCCCCATTTTACCTCTATACTCTCAGTCAACCCCTAAAAATAAAAGGGGTATAATCGTCCATTAAGGCATAAAAGTTAACGTCGTATGGTAGTTATGTCAAAAAAAATAGTTCATGGTACTTACCTTTAATTATTAAAGTTTATGGTATCAATCGCAAAAAACGTGAAAGTTGATGGATACATTTGTGCAATTTAGTCAATATTTTATTACTTTTTCCACCTTCAGAATATAATGAAGAAATCACCCTAAGAACATCGGGTATGAACTTCATCTCAGAAACTTTGTTTGACAAAATAAATAAATCGATGATCGCAGTTTAGAAACTAACATTGATTATAAACCTTTAAATGTTCTTAGTAAATTATTGTAATCATATATATATTACAATAAGAAGGAGAAGATAAATATATTGTTTTGTAGGTTTTCAGAAAATTGTGATATCCACTTTGTCGGTCAGAAAAAGAATTTGCAACATCCATGACATTATCACAAAAATCAGTTCATAAACCCATGATCGATAAATTAAACTAATGTCATGAATACCTAAATTCTCATATATAATTCGATAAATAGTAGTCTTGATTGATTAAAGGACATGCTCAAATTCCATGACATCTCAATACAATGAGCAAAAAAATTTATCCCAATTTGATTATTCATATGTATAAATTGTTTCAATAATACTTCCACGGGATGAAAATCATAGGATGGAATAAATGCTGATGTGTGAACAATTTATCAAGCAAGCATAAACAAATAATACAGTAAGCTTGTTTCTTCACTATGAAAATTTAGTACTACTTGCTATATAAATTCGAAGCCAGACTAAATGTAGATTTTGGCTTGAACTTAATAGTTTCAGACCGAAAAAATGAAGAAACAATAATAATATTAGCCAGCTACTGCAAAAGTTATACAACTCACTTCAAAGAATAATCTTATAAAAATCCTTGACTCGGCAGCCGAACCCTTTACAAAAGAAGCGTACATACATTCGAACAAACCTGCAGATGAAGCTGAGAGCAGTGATGCCAGGACCATAGTTAAGATAATATTTCTTTTCTTAGGTGCCATGAGAGCAATGCTTATTAGCTTCAATGTATCTGGGCTCTCCTTCAAGATCATAGAGAAAAGGGTGGTTCCTTCTTGTGATAAAGGAGTACTATTAGATTAGAAGCCTTAAGGAGTTCTTTATATGTGACACTAATATCTATTTAGGCCCTTCAAAGTTTCAAATTTAGAACAGAAAAGTAGAGGTTCAGCACTACCTCGTTGATGATAAGTACAGAATCACTTGTCTTAGTGGACTTCTTATATGCCTTCTAAAAAATTAGCCAAAATATTCTTGTCTTCATTTACTAACGGGAAATAAATTGTCTACAACTTAAAATGCTTTGTCTAAATTTAAACTTGTGGCTCCATTGTCAAAGAGCTTATAGAGTTTTATGGAAACCACTATGATTCTATATTTAGATCGAAAAGGATAATCACTAGTATGGGCACCAGAATGTACAGTCTACTCTATATAGCATTAGTGTACTGCACTTTTGCTTATATGTATAATTATTAGCTCAGCAGGAAGGAATATCCCAATCACCACGATCACAGTTGAACATTCAAATCACACTATGAGACATTTAATTAATGATCCCTTTCAGATCACTAAGCATTGACGTATTAGAATTTGGGATACCTGAAGGATGTCGATGAGTTCAGTCAATAAGAGAAAATAGTGAAAATAGAGTGCATCAAAGAGAGGTAATGCACAAGGGTTGGCAGAAAAGAATTAGCATCATGGATTCTCTAGAAAATTGACTGCGTAGGAAATGAATTAGAGAACCTGTGTCCTTGTTAGTATCTTATTGCCAAAGTTCTGTTTTATTGTGAAGTATAAAATCTAGAAAACGCATCTCATATATGCTAAACTAGTTAATTTTGAATATCTCAGAAAAGATTAGTCGTAGTGATTATGTTCTTTGAGTGAAAATTCAATATCAAGATCTCAATACAGTGGCCTGAAGATTAAAATTTTTTATTTTTATTTTATGAAGACTTTTCGTACGAAAACATACGGGATGCTGGGTTCACTGAATGGAGCAGCAGCAAACATAGCACTGCTAACATTTGATCTGAAAAAATGAACGAAAAAGGGATAGTGGAAGGTCAGGGCTGTTGAGTTTAATATCAATTGCTCCTAGCAAGAAATATTCCAACTAAGATATATTGTGGGCTCAATAGCACTAGGCAACAAGAGCTTAGCACGGAAAATGAATTTATCTTTGACAATGTAAGATAAAGAAGCACAAAAACAACATTGTGGAATGTTGGTTGGCGCTCTCAATTATCCTAGAGGACAGAGATATGTAACCAAACACATATGAAAGGACTGTGGTGGAGAGAATAATTAAAGAGAGAGATCCCACTGTAAGGCCTATTATATTTGCATTGCCTTCTTTTTGAGTAAGTGGATGTTAGGAGATGTATTAATTTAAACCTTAGTGGATTATATGCATACAAGTGATCAATTATAATATACAGGAAGATGCAACTTTTGATAGTATTTGTCAACAAAAGGAGTTTAACCATGAACCAGTTGAGTCTTGATTCAGCTAGCTGATCCTGAACAGATGAAAGCAATTGATGCACAAAAATTATATGGCATATGGAACATACACCAATACAAATCACATACAAGATCCTACATATGAGAGTATTTCTCCCTGCATCGGCAGTGCCAAAATACAACTCAGGAAAGGCATAAGAACATCTAATAATAACCACTAAAAGTTTCAGACACTACTAAATCTCGGGTTGCATCCTGATCGGACACAGAGCGGATAGAGAATTATCATATCCATATTTGTTTGGTAGTAATGTATACGAATACATATACGGATATAGTTCGGTAATAAAAAATCATATCTGTATCTGGCACTATCAGATATAGATATGAAACTGATATTAAAGAGACGGATATGGATACGAATTGGAGATGTGTATAAATCAGATTTAAGATAAAACAAATATGGATGCAGAGTGAATATATGTATGTAATTGATACATTTCATTACATACTTATTTAATATAAGTATTTGAAATATTTGATAAAAACAAATATGCGTGCAAATTAATATTATATGAATAAATAAATATGCTTACAAATTACTATATATATTACTAGTCTATTTTGGATATCTTGGAATTAATTGATAAAACAATGCCAAAATATTCTTTTAATTTCTTAACATATAAAATGAGCAAAAATGCATGGTTTAAATAAGCATTATTAACTAAAAGAGTGAATTTTAAATGTATTTATATGCGGATATTAGTATCCGTATTCATATTTGCATCCGAATTCATATATTCGTACCTTTATCTAGTGGCGAATCTAAGAATTTTGATCACCGGGGGCACAAAAAGCTTTCTGGTTCCATTTAAATTTTCGTGAGCACCGATCTAGGCCTAAAACTAACCTCCATTAAAATTTCAATCCGCGATCTAATCTCCAAAAAAAAACCCAAATGAATACAATTGAAAGTTGCAAAGAAAAACCTAATAATTTAAAAACAGCTATACTTTATCAAATAATATGAAATATGGAGAAGACACAAATTCACCCTGTTAATTATGTTGCTGGCTAAAGCCCAAATTATTGGCTATAGTGCCCTCAAGGCAATTATTGTAATCGAAAGTAGACGATTATGATAATTGAAGGAGGACCTATACAGGTAGAACAATCTTCCTCAATATGATAGTATGCTATTTGGTTTGTCTTTATCATTGATGTGTACATGTTTTACTTATTATTACATGTCGGTAATATATAATGATAAAACCCGTAGGATCTTTGCTTGACTACCAAAGCGATCATACTTGTGAGAGCTTGGTAGTCCATAAGCACATCCTTTAAATGTCCTTGTCATGATAGTATCGAGACTGGACATTGATATTCCAGAGTAGACTAGTGTATACGTTGTTAGACCTCGACGAGAGGTGGTGGCAGGTCTCATTGCTATTGGCGTGTTGCATCTAAAATTGTATACACGTGCTCACTAGAGGTGGGTACACCGGGCTGACTCGTCGAGAACTTCTAGATGATGCTATACCTATCGTCAGATAGCAGTTCTCAGATACCATGAGTACAGATAGTCTGTTGACTTGAGATAATCATTTGTCTCGTGTGAGTTCCTACTGCACTTTGATTACTACCCTACCACGGCTCTACCGAGTCATGCAAACATATTTTAGTTAGGTACAGTCCCGAGCCATACGGAGGCAGTGAGCGATCGTCAGGGATTCGCCTATCTCGGTATAGGGAGTCGATACCGCGCTGTGTTCGGTTGGCTATCACCATAAATCCTTGACCATGGTGGATGAGATTTACAGATTGTAGATTAGTACTTTCTCGGTAGGTAATGAGCTTCACACCGCCACTACTTATCGCGTTATTAGGGGTCTGACTTTATCCACCCCCTAAACCCGGTATACTATACTTTTAGACGAAGAGACCGGACTGTATGGAGATTGTCACATACAGGCTCTGTAGGGATACAGATGGGTTTGCTCGTCGGCTTTCCTTTCGTTCAATACCTGGGTAGTCGTTACGTACAGCTAGTGCCGCTGATGTGCTTGTGGTTCAACCCACCGCCAGTGTATTGTCGAGTCTTTAGAGTCCCACAAGAGGATTTTCCGGTTCAGGCGAAACGATGTAGTACATGCGTATTTTGATATGCATTCAGGTTCGATTAAATACGTGTATTTAGTGCACGTATTTTAATCGGGTGTTTTGATAATACTGGCAGGTTTGAAAGATAGCCAGATCATTAGAAGCTAGTATTATATATCTCTCGTTATCTCTCTTTTGGTATTTGTATTTTTATACGAATACGGTATTTGTATTTTTATACGAATACGATATTTGTATTTTGACACAAATACGGTATTTATACGAATACGATTATTTGTATAAATACGGGTATTTGTATCTTCATACGAATACGGGTATTCGTATCTTCATATGAATAAGGTATTAGTATTTTGATAAGAATACAGATATATGTATTTTGATACATACTTGGTTTATATATATGTATATGTATATATGTATGCATGCATGTGTGTGTATTGATACACACATCTTTTCTTCTCCATATTGGAAGCCATGAGAAGTGTCTAGGTTCATGAGTACTAGGTGAGTCACTTGATGACTCAGGCTTTGGTTTCACACTCTCATCTTGATAAGAGAAAAGGAAAAGAGAAGGATGGATAACTAGTAGACTTCTTCTTCTTCTCTTTTGAGCTCCCATCCGAAAGGAAAATTGTAAAGAGAGAAATTTGAGATAAACCATCACTACATCAATCTCACAAACAAATTTTAGCAAGTTTTGTTTGAGAGTTGCTTCACTTGGTTTTTAGATATGAAGTTAAAGCTCGATTCGGGTTTCCCTCGGGTGGATCATCTTCGACAAGGAAGACCGGCGACCAAGCTCGTTCCCTGGATGACAGAATGGCTGGCAAAGCAATAAGATTACTCTCTTTTGATGGACAGTATATTGAAAAGGTTTCCAAGCAGATACTGAGGTAGACATGGCGTAGGATGTTGACTCAACAGAGGATACAGTCCGAGAAGTTTGTTGAATAAAACTGTTCTTTTATGAACTTGGTCCTATCAGTAATCCAGACAAATTTTAAGACAGGGTATCACTCAGTTCGGAAGATAGTTGATCTCCACGAAGTTGAGAAATAGAAAGAGATAATTAGAAGTATTGTAGCGGATCCACTCATTAAGATTATTTCTCGAACACACGAGATGTTAGTAGATGTAACACCTTAACCCGTTCGTAAGTTTTTTTCCTTTTTCTTTTGAATGTATTGGGTTTTGTTATATTATTATTATTTTAAGTTGGAGTTTAATATTTTTTAGTTAAGATAGAACATATTATTATTGTTGGTTTAAGTTTTTTATAGTTATGGTTTTCCAAGTTTGTTAAATAAGTATATAATTAGTATTCATGTTTGTTTACTATTTGATTAATATCTTAATTTTCTATACATATAATATTTATTTGTCTAACATTAGTTTCGTAACTAAATAGATAATATTAGTATGGTTGTTTTAACAAAAGATATTTAGTATTTAAGTTTGTTTGATAATTTATTAATATCTTATTTTAATTTGCATTTAATATATTTTCAAATACTGGATATGTAAACAAATATATTATGGTTATCAAAATTAGTTAAGTATGTGATATTTAACTTTTAAAGTTTTGTTTTGCTAAATCTAATAATATCTTATTTATATTCTAGTACAATATTTTATCTACCATGATACATTATTAATAATCTTTTAATCTTTAAATCCTATTTTAAATCTTTCAAATTAAACTATTAGGGGTTATGAGAATTATTTTCCTAAACTTATATATATTTTCTTATATTCTCTCTCCAAATATATTTTATCTCTCCAAACAAATTTATACCTATTGATTGATTCAAAAGTTTGTTTTCCGCTTCTTTGTGATTTTTAAAAGAAAGAATAAGTGATGTTTTGTTTTAGTCGTAAAAGTAACCGCAATCAATAACGGTGTCGCGTGTAGCTAGACCATTAGTGAGTACGGGTCGTCCTCTGGGATTTGTGTATTTGATCACTCTTGCTTTAGATGAGTCGAAAAAAATAGTAAAGAAAATTCAAGAAATAGTTTAAGATTCAGTTGAATTAATATTTTCAAGAAAATCAAGAAATTGTTCAAGATCAAGTTTAGTTGTCAAGAAAATTGAAGAATAGCTTGTAGGGTTCGATAGAAATTAGTAGCAATGATGAATACTAAAAAAGACTCATCTTATCTATTGATGAATTATAGTTAGAACGATGGTGATGAATGAAGATTAGGGATCTATTGAAGAAACTAGGGTTTCTTCTTCACTATCCCTTATTTTTTCATTGATCATCATTCAAATCTATCCTTTAGCAAAGAAAATCATCAATCGTTTAATCCCAAATTGCAACGAAATTATCAAGAACGGTGATCTAACTCCAAATTTGGTCGTTGACGATTCTTTTTCCTAATGTTCATAATTCTCATAAGACTTAAGACGAGTATAGGATTTCCTCACCATTTGATCTACCAAATTCCTTCGAATCCTTAGCAAGCGGAGATTTACTCTCGCATCATGAAAATAGAAGAATCAACAATTAGATATTTCATAATGTGAAAATTTAAAGAAAGCGAGAATTAACAAATGATCACCTTTATTATTCAACTTCGAATTACACTTCTCAATTCGAGATTACAAGAAAGAATGCTCTCGATCACTCATTTGAAGATGTAATTTCTCCATTGATTTTCGCTTTGCTCGATCACCGTGAGACTTGGACCTGTCGAGGATCACTTGCTCGTAGATGACGATCGGCTTCGCATAAAGGATCTTAAATGTCGTCGCTCGATATTGTTCTCAACGATTCTTGATTTTGGATCTTGATTTGGAATTGGTGTTGGGATCACAAGTTGTGTCACTCAAATTGTCTCCCCAAATTGCGTATTAATTCTGTAACCCTAAAAATGAAGGCTTAGGTCCTTTATACAGCCCTTCACCAATCTTCCACAAGAAACTAGGTAGTTTTAGAGAAACTTCTAGAATAAGGTAGTTATCAAGCTTTCTCAAGAAATTAGGTTGTTGTAGGGAAGTTTCCAGAACAAGATTGTTACAATGGAGCGTTCTCGACAAGCTAGGTAGTTGTAGGGAAACTTCTGGAAGGAACTTGTCATCCGATGCCCTAACTCGACCGCAGATCCGCGGCGGATCGGCCTGACTCGACCGCGGATCCGCGGCCGTTTGGTGAGCTTGTTGCTTCATTTTTCTTATGTCTTCTGGTGTTGGTCTATGGGTATTCAGGTGATATCTGGAATCTTTTTATTTTTTCTGAATCTCTTCCAGATTTTAACTTTTTGATTTCCTGTATTTTGTCGGCGAATTTACGATTCCGATATCTGTCCTGAGATAATTTTCTGCACAAAATCTCAATGAAAAATGTTGAGATATACAATATCATGCGTGAAATAATAAACATACAATTTCCTTCCAAAATGTTGATTATAATGTATAACACGTGATATTTGATATTTTCCAGACGAACTTGTAATATGTGTTATATTTTATAACAAACATTCTTAGATGATTAGAAAAGTGAGGAAATTGTTATGTTAAAAATTGCAATATTTTCGACTGAACACCTATTTTAATTATACACATTTAAACTAATCTATATCATATCTATTTAAAACTCTCTATATATTTATATAAATATTTCCTATTATCGTATATAATAACAATCTCTACACCTATTTTAACTATATATATATATATATATATATATATATATATATATATATATGCACACCAAACAATCTTTACAAACCCCTATATAATTTAATCTATTTAACAGTATTTGGATCTCTTCAAATATATTTTTCTCTCCTCAATATTTTATTCTCTCACCTTATAACAACTTTATATATATTCATTATCATCATATCTCTCTCCTTCTCATATAAATCAAGCTTCTCTCTCTTTCCCATCACAATATTTTCTTCTTCAAAATTAGTCGAGCCATCAAAGTTTGGAGATTTGCTTCGTGTCGTCGTGTTTTTCGTCTTCGAGACAAGTAATTTTGCTCTCTATTTTAGTCGATGCAATATTGGCAATTCTCTAAATAAATTAATAACTTACAATATTTAAATAAAATTGTAATATTATGCGGCTTCATTAATATATCCTATAATATTTGTACACATGATGAAAACCCTAGGATCTAGAGCATCCATTAATCCATTCATCACGTGAACAACCGTAAAAATGCAAGCGTAACAAAATAATTATTAACATGTAGATGTGGTTTAATATATAAAAAGGTTTATAAGTAATTATATATTTCTGTTGCTACCATATTGGTATACACTAGTATACAAAATATCAACACTTATACTCTAATCTAAAACATAAAAATATACAATCATTACTGTTAATCAATAAATGCTCTGGGCTTAATATTTAATATATATAAATTGAACTTTCTACACTACTACTCCTTATAACATCACTGCACCTTATGCGCTCTAGTCATATAAATTATATTGACACTATAATTTATATTAATACTTTCTGTTATCACATGATTATGAAACTTATTACTAGCATTTACATGATGACTAGTCAATCCGTCACTTATTTTATTTTACTTACTACCATCTCGTAACTATACTATTACCACTATTCACTTTATGCATATGTAATTTTTCATTCCTATTTAACTATAATTAACCCTTTAAATCATGTTCTAGATAATATCTAATACAATAAACAAACCTGGATGTTAAATCGAGATGCTTGCATATATATATGTAGAGTCTTGTTTACATTTTTGACTTTATCATTTCATATCGTCTATATTTAACATTTTATCTGAGACTATTATTGTCGACATGCTTGAGCAACCCTAACATGCTATGCTTGTTTATGAACACTATTATATTATAACTATTGTACTTGACATGCCATGATCATTCATTATTTCAGTCTATTTTTATAAAAATGAGACCTCTAATTAGAATGCTGAATAATATGTCATGACACGATCTATACTATTTACAAGTTTCATTTCTATACAATTAACATGATATTAAAAGTTCCAGTCCACTCAGCGTTCTTAATTAGTGATTCAGTTATTACCATATTAGACATGAATACGCGGGGTGTTGGGTTAGTTTGAGTGTGCGTTCGTACAACATGATCTCAGAAGTCCCTTGCCGGCACCTCGTACCGGGCTATATCGGTCGCTTGTTCATTCCATATTTGGGCCCGTGTTTTCTTGCTCCTAGGACCCTACCCTTGGGTTAGGAATATTTCTGCGGAGGTTGATGTACAGACTCGAACTCACGATAGGATGATTACCTTTTTAGTGACCAGTTAGGACATGACTTGACCGACTTGACCTGTTTACATGTCTGTTTTATATTATTACTATAACCATATATATATATATATATATATATATATATATATATATATAAACATGTGCACGCAGGCTTCACTACACTTACATATTCATGCTATCACATGCATACACACACTATAACGATTGAGTACTTATTGGGATGCTCTGACATCCCTGGGATTTACCATCTCAGGTTTAGAGACCGATTCAAAAGCAGAGCAGGATCAGAGTGACTATCGGGAGTTTGCCGAAAATTAATTGTATTTGTAGGTTTATTTCTATTTTATTTCAGTTGCTATTACAATGTGTGCTCTCGCGGGACATTAGGAATAATGCATCTTTCTTTTTGGATCTTATATTTCGTTTATTCGGAACTTTTTGTTATTTGGGTCTTTTATTGACTCTATCTTTCTCTCGTGGATTCATCAGTTTTATTTGTTATTTATGCAGCATGATATTAGTATTATATCTTGAATATTATCGTACATGTTTAGTTAGAGCCTTATGTGTGACTATGACAAGACGATTTCCCCTTGTTTAGGAGCACTGACGGTTTCGGCCTATATTTCCGTATTCCGGATATTGGGGCGTTACATGTCAGTAGAGAAGTTGGGTATTCGGCAGCACACGAGTTATGGATATGCGATACCGCAATAATTGGCCTTAAGTGCAAGTGTGAGATTGTTGGCTATAGTGCACTCAAGGCAATTATTGTAATCGAAAGTAGGCGATTATGATAATTGAAAGAGGACCTATACAGGTAGAACAATCTTTCTCGACATGATAGTATGGTATATGGTTTTTCTTTATCATTGATATGTACACGTTTTACTTATTATTATGTGTCGCTAATACATAATGATAAAGCCCGTAAGATTTTTGCTTGACTACCAAAGTTATGATGGCGATCATACTTATGAGTGTTTGGTAGTCCATAAGCACATCCTTTAAATGTCTCCAGTCATGGGAGTATCGAGACCGGGCATCGATATTACAGAGTAGACTAGTGTATACGTTGCTAGACCCCGACGAGGGGCGGTGGCAGGTCTCATAGCCATTGGTGTGTTGCGCCTAAGATTGTATACATGTGCTCACTGGAGGCGAGTACACCAAACAGACTCGTCGAGAACTTCTAGATGGTATTATACTTATCGTCAGATAGCAGTTCTCAGGTGACATAAGTACAGGTAGTCTATTAACCTGAGATCGTCATTTATCTCGTGTGAGTTCTCACTATAGTTTGATTACTACTCTACCATGACTCTACTAAGTCGTGCAAATAGATTTTAGTTGGGTACAGTCTCGAGCCATATGGAGGCAGCGAGCGATCGTCAAGGATTTGTCTCTCCCGGTATAGGGAGTCAATGTCGCGCTATGTTCGGTTGGCTATCACCATAAATTCCTGACCAGGATGGATGAGATTTAATGATTGTAGATCAATAATTTCTCGGTAGGTGATAAGTTTCACACCGACACGACTTATCGCGTTATTAGGGGTCTGATTTTATCCACATTTAGACCCGGTATGCAATACTCTTAGACGAAGAGACCGGACTGTACGAAGATTGTCACATACAGGCTCTATAGGGATACAGATGAATTTACTCGTCGGTCTTCCTTTCGTTCGATACCGGGTAGCCGTTATGTACAGCTAGTGCCGTTGACGTGCTTGCGGTAAACCCACTGCCAGCATATTGTCGATTCTTTAGAGTCCCACACAGAGAGTTTCCCGGTTTAGACGAAATGATGTAGTACGTGCGTATTTTGATACTCACTCAGATTCGATTAATACGTGTATTTAGTGCACGTACTTTAATCGGCGTTTTGATAATACTGGCAGGTTTGAAAGATAATCGGATCATTGTGAGCTTGTATTATATATTTCTCGTTATCTCTCTTTTGGTATTCGTATTTTTATACGAATACGGTATTTGTATTTTGACACAAATACAGTATTTATACGAATACGACTATTTGTATCTTAATACAAATACGGGTATTTTTATCTTTATACGAATACAGTATTCGTATTTTGATAAGAATATGTATTTTGATACATACTTGGTTTATATATATGTATATATGTATGAATGCATGTGTGTATTGATGCACACATCTTTTCTTCTTCATATTGGAAGCCATGAGAAGTGTCTAGGGTCATGAGTCATGAGGTGAGTTACTTGAAGACTCATGCTTTGGTTTCACACTCTCATCTTGATAAGAGAAAAAGAAAAGGAAAAGAGAAGGATGGATAACTACTAGACTTCTTTTTCTCTTTTGAACTCCCATCTTTGAGAGGAAAATTGTAAACAGAGAAATTTGAGATAAACTACAACTATATCAATCTCACAAACAATTCTTAGCAAGTTTTGTTTGTGAGTTGCTTCACTTGGTTTGTAGATATGAAGCTAAAGCTTGATTCGGGTTTCTCTCGGATGGATCATCTTCGACAAGGAAGACCGGCGACCAAGCTCATTCCCGACGACTTCGGAACCGATCTAGAGTCCATGGAGCGGTATAGAGGTCTTCCGCAATTGCGCGGACATGCTATAAATATAGTTAGCCCCTTAACCTTGTACGTTTAGTTATCTAGTTAGTGTTTGGAATTGATTCTAGGGTATAGGTCACTATTGCTTGCATTTAAATTTTTGTTTTCACTTCCGTCTTCACCGCGAATCTTGAGACGCGAGCATTAGGATCCTTACACAAACAAGATTTTAATGGTTGGGCACTTGGGATTAAGTTTTTTCTAAAATTAATTGCTTAAATCCAACAAACTACCAAAAGGTTTGTTGGTTTGGCAACTAATTACCGAATAGTCTTAAAATTATGAGAAACTCTCATGGTTAACAGTCAACGTCAGTCAACGCCTAATAATGTTAACTGTGTAGGTAAAACGACCATTTTACCCTTTGAATTAATTTAATTAATTAAATTAGATAATTTTTAATTATTTTATTAACAATTGTTAATTAATCAGTATGCATACCAACTGACGGAGAAGGTGGCCGCAGGCGGCGGCGAGAGAGGAGGGCGGAAGAAGTGGCTACGACAATGGCTGTAAGAGAGAATGGTGATGGTGGCAAGGGTTAGAGCTAGGGTTACGGTTTGGGTTAGTAATGGAGGAGGAAGAGGAAGCAGATTAAGAAGAAGAAGATGATGATGAAGAGACGACGAGACGGCTAGAGCAGCGGCATCGAGGTAGCTAGGGAGGTGTCATGCGGCGTGGTGGTTTTTTTTTAGGGGAGGTGGTTTGGGCGGCGGCGGCAAGGTGGTTAGGGTGGTGGGTGGTTTGGGCGGCGGCGGCGAGATGAAGGATGGCAGCGGCGTTATGTGACTAGGGGAAAGAATGAGGATGAAGATGAAGCGGAGAAGGATGGCGGCACATCGAGGGCTGCGGCGGCGGCCGCAGTAAAGGTGGTCGGCGATGACGACGGTGGCGGAGAAAGAAGGGTGCCGGCGGCCGGGCTAGAGTTAGAGTAAGGGTTTAGGATTAGGGATAGGATGAGAAAGAAGGGTAGTTTTGGAATTTTTGCATTTGTTTAATGACATGGCAACTTAATTAACCGTGTGCTGATGTGACGATGACGTGTCAACGTTGGGGCTTAGGTGTCACCGATAACCATGGTAGTTTCTCATAATTTTGAGACTATTTGATAGTTAGTTGCCAAACCAGCAAACCTTTTGTAGGTTTTTGGATTTAATCCAAAATTAATATAAAGGAGCATATATGAACCATGTATTTTTTTTTGATTGAATGTAGGATTGTATATGTATGTATAATTGATTATGTAGAAGTAGGATTAAATAGAAATAAATCTTCATATCTTCCACAGGGGAGGGGCATATTCTCCTACAAGCCAATGCTTGGGTCCGCCAGTGCCAGTATCCGAATCCGAATTCATATATACATATATCCATATCTATATCCAGATAATTTTGCTACACCGTATTCAGGAAAATATTTTAGTATATATCCGTACTCACATCCGTATCCAACCGGATCCGGAATGCACCCTATTACCAATTGATTCAAATACTGAATAAAAACCAACACTATCATGGGTGAAAGTTGCATAAGCTGAAAAAAATGTAAAAACTTCATATATAAAGTGCATTTTATGAGGCCCTTGTATCACAAGATTGTTGTATGACCATTTGCTCATTCTGATGTCATCAAGCATCAGAATTCTGTGAATGCTTTTTTTTTTGGGTGATGAAAGGGCTGTGAATGATACTTTTAATGCCAAAGCTAGTGAATGATACTGCAATCACTAAAATATAAACATTTAATGCATTTATCTTCAAATGGATGGAGCAGTCTAATTATTCTCAATATATTTCTCAGCAAAAATCTTATGGATTAAAGCAATATATCAGCATATTATGAACATGATAATAATCAAATTTAAATTGTGCAGAGATGCACTAACATTTCCATCGAACTATTACAAGTTCAAACATTTTCTGAGTAAAGAAATTTTCATCATATGGATTCTTGAATACAAAAAGTATATGGCAAGAGGGACATCAGTAGGGAAAGAAAACTCTCCATTAAGTCAACAAAACCCTTGTCAGAACAAATTAACACAAATTAACCACCTTTGAGCTTCAAAACAGGAAACTGATATTTCTTTTGTGATGAAAGATAACACCTGCAGATACAAAAACAGGTTAGTGTTTTTTTTGGTTGGAGACGTGTGTCCAGGATCTTGTAACAGCAGGGAAAATAGCAGAGGTTAAGAGCAGAAGTTCCAATTCCGTTTGAGCTCTTCTGTGAAAACAGATGCTTCGGCTTTGAGTTAGGAATAACTCTATCTGCCTCTTTGTTAAACATCTTCACCTGGACGCTTTGGCCCCTATCTAGGCCTCAACATCAAACTCGGCCTAGCTAGCTTGCATTTTATTATACCCATCATCATCTCAATCAATTTCCATAGCTTCACCTTCATTAAAAAAACGTCCTCTAACTCGATAAATGTGATTTTTTTTTTGATTTTTTTTGTCTTTATCGTATTTTCGAGGCACTAAAGGTCTGCTCTCAGATATACTCTTCTTTTTCCATGCTCTTGTACTAGCAAGCTCTTCTTTTTCTCAATCACAGATAACGCCACTCTCTCCTTAGGGGTCAATTACATACTATCCATGTCAGAGTCAGCTTCCTCTTACTCGGTTTCTAGCCGCACCCTTCTTCATGTTTGATGTTCCAACTCCTTCAATCTCTGTAATATATCGCATCAACAATATCATACACGTTATGCCCGTAGCTAAAATCTTTTCACTCATCGTTGGGTAATGTATATTGTTTCTTCAAACTGTTCTTCTAAATAGAACAAGTTAGAAATAAACAGCTTTTGGTTCAAGACCTCAGCCCTAATTTTAACAAGGTTCAGGTGGAGGGTTTGGTGATTAAGTTTTGGATTTAAAACCTTAATCAAATCAACGAGCAGTTCTTCTAACGAAAACAAGTTAGAAATAAACAGCTTTTGGTTTAAGACAAGCCCAGTTTCGATATCTAATTTGAGCTAGAGACCCGGATTTCGACCCTAGCGACCGAGCTTATTATTGAAAAGAAGGCGTCACCGTAGTCAAATGATCCAAAACAGGTTGAGAGCGTCCAATCTTATCAGCCGGCAGGCTTTCAGAAATAAGTTCTACACATCATTACTCGGTGATCGGTTCTCTGGAGTGTTACCGATAAATCAACTAACTGTTTTGATGAGGCTCACAGATGGGAACCCCCCAGATTTACGACATGTAGCAAATGACGTATCGTTCACGTACGCCCACTAGATTCCTGGGGGCTACGGAGCTGGAACAAGTATGATGTATTGGGGACATTTCTCGGCGTTTCGCCTCTGAGGTTATACCCGACCTTTTAGAGTACCTTCCCGGAGTATGTTCCCGCTTCGGTTGACCGCCAGCCAATAGCTCGTCTCCGAGCTATCCTATAGCTGAGACTTCTCAGCTCACTTGCTCGTCCCGAGCTATCCTATAGCTGAGACTTCTCAGCTCACTTGCTCGTTCCCGAGTTATCCTATATTTGAGATTCTTCAGCGTCCCTGTTTGACCGATAGCACGGAGCCCGAGCGTTGCCGTAATGGATCCGTGTATCTCACTACGACGAGATCTCCGCCGCTACACGTCCTGCAATTCACGCTAGCGTATCTCGCCATTAATGAGCGTATCTCGCCATTAATAGGCGTGTCCCGCCATCGACGCGAACGTGACTCAGGGGCGTAACGGACGGCGAGAATCTCGTATCGGCTCGCTCCATACAACCGCTATATAAACCCCTCCTCCAGGTGATTCAGGTAAGACGGACCAATTCCAATACGCTATTACCCTGGCTTTATTTCTCGGTACTTGATCGTCGGAGGGTCCTACGGTGGTTACTCATCCCGGGACTTCCCTTGCAGATAGCTCGGTGTCAACGACAACCCATTGAGATCCACACATTCAACCTTTACTCCCAATCTCAACTGTTCAGAACCGCTTGCAGTAAAATTGACGGAGGACAACAACTGAGAGAGATTAGAACCTCCATCAGTTGGCGCCATCTGTGGGAAGCGAGAAGCTCCTCCATCCAAAAAGTTAATCTTCCGCCTTCGATTCAATGGCAAACGATAATCGCGACGACCCCAGCGCGAGCTGTTCATATCAGATTTTTGCATTATTATATTCCCCATTCTTAATCATATTGCAAATAAATAGGTGCTTGTGATCCATGTCTGCTAAATAGTTGTAGGTTACAGTTTCTCGGAACAATACAGTGAAAATGGTGAAAAAACGCTACAAAAGTGAGACTACGACCAACAAATAGAAGAATCTTTATGATGCCTACAGTTTAAGGAACAAATGAAGATCAATGAGCAGTTCGATTGCACAAAGTACGAACGCAGCACAAGATTCAAGACTTCAACACGAAGCGAACGGTAAAAGTCCACAACATTCTGTACTGTGGAAATCTGGAAGAAACTAGAAAAGATTCTGAAGAACCAAGTGAAGAAAATAAAAGTAAAAAGCAACTTGAAGCATCACAGAAAGACAGAGCTCAAGACCTCACCAGATGGCCGCGGATCCGCGGCCAAACAAGGCTTATGGCCGCGGTTCCGCGGCTGTGCAGAGCCCGTGTTGGCGCGTGTCGGTGCATGTCGGTGGAAGTCGGTGCATTGACTCGGTTTTCTTAGGGTAGTCTTGTAATTTCATATGTGGATCAGATGTAAATCCTAGGATTCTCCTATCTATAAATAGGAAGCCTACAGCTCTTTTTAGGGCATGCCTCTTTTTAATTCTAGATTAGATTTTTAATTCCATTGTAATCGTCAAAGAGTGCATTAATAAAAGTAAGTTTTTATTTTGAATCTTTCTTATCTGCAATTTTATTTCTATGCAATTTTTAATATCTGTCTTTTATTATCTGCACGTTAGATTATTAAAATAAAAAATAAAAAAAATGAATTCCATAGTTAATCCCTTAATGAGTGAGTAGTTCCTCATTTGTTAGGGTTATTATTGGGTAGGTTTGAGAGATGGAAATCTCTCACTCCTTTCTTGACCGTTTAACTTTATAAATTAGGACTCTATGTAAATCAATCATCCACCGCTCACTACGGCACCCTATCCTACGAGATAGCGGTGACTCCCTAGTTAGACCGGTCGTGGTTGATTTAGATAGAGGTTAGGGCTAAGAATTAAGAAAGGACGGACAAAGGCCAAAAAGAAGAAACGAAGTTTCTTCCCGATCGCGCTAATCCCCTTTATTAATTATTATCTTAACACCTAAGTTCTTAATTAGGGCAAAGAAAGCGGTGAGTAGAATTAACTTTCCAAACTATCATAATCCTAACCCTAGCAAGGTTTTAATCTAAATCGAATTCAATTTCAGTTTTTATAAAAAATCAAAACCTACCACAAATAGGAATTGACTCGTTAGAACAATTAGAAAAGACACGTTTTCTCTGTGGACCGACCCGTACTTAACCGGCTAGCTACCAAGCGACACCGTTATTGATTGCGGTTAATTCTTTGATTTCAAAACGCACGCACAAAATACCTCTCAATCAAATGGCGCCGTTGCCGGGGATAACGGTAGTTATTTTCTTTTTGTAATTTCGGGTTGATTAAAAATTAAAAAATCATAAAATCTGAAAAATACAAAAACAAATTTTTTTTTATCATCTTATTATTTTTTGAAGGGTTTTCGTGCAAATTGTGCAGGATCGGAAAGACGAACAGATTCAGATCTGGAAAAATCTAGTGAACAAAACAACAAATAGTAGATCTGAACAAACAGAGGAGAACCACAACAGATAACAGAAGAATTTTGGAAGCTTGAACAAACATTTTCACCGCGGAAACTCGGCAGTAATAGACTTTTGGCAGCGGAACCGCGGCAAGTTGCTGACGTCAGCTTTCCAAAATATTCTCTGTAAGTTTCTTTTCCTCTCTTCTGCCCTCTGTAGTCCATTAAAAAATTTTCCTGTAGGGTTCTTTACGCAAAAATTTCTTCCCCCTCTCCAATAATCAATCTTGTGCAGGATTCTTTGAGCCGCAATAAAAATTTTTTTTTGGCAAGTGTTTTGGATTTTTATGTGTTTACTGCTTTGCATTTTTAAAAACGGACTTTTAAGGAGCTATAATACCAATCCAGATTGGGTGGGGATTTCATTACCCTTCCTAGGACCCCAAAAATCACAAAAAGCATTTGCATCAACTCTCGAGTTAATTAAAAAATGTTAGACTCAGCCAATAAGGACTGTCGCGCTCAATAGGACAAAGGGAGGTTGTGGGCAATCGGTTGTTTATTTAAACCAGACTTTGTGGTGCCTAGGCTAGACAAGTAGGAAAGGTAATTTTAAAAGCCCCGTCTCATGGTGATTCGTGAGCAGATCCCTTCTTTCTTTACTTGTGCTTACCTGGCCACAATTGGCGGTGAAGAGGCGATTCGAGAGATATATCTCACAACTTGTCCTTTGGATCAGTTATGAGCGGTCTAGTTGACTTAGGAGACCCTAGCTCTAGGCTTGATTGTGCATGTTCAAATTGTGATTGCTTGAAAGTGTGTCGTGGTTCCGTATAAAATCTTTTGCAAAAATCTTCATAAAAAAAAACCCACAAAACAAATTTTTTTACAAAACTTGCCATTTTGTCGCTAGAAATCCATTGCACCCCACTTACACCCACATTCTCTCATTGACGTTTTCTTACCCTCATCTTCTATTTTATTACTTTTTGACTACACTACACCTTGTTAGTGTATGTCCAGTTGGACTAGGGACATTAGTGCCCGTTTAGTCCGTGTCTCGTTAGTGCCTACTGACGACGCTTTCGACTCCGAAGTCGAAATTCCATCCACTTTTTTACCTTCATCTTCATATTCATCATCTTCTAAGGAAATGTCGGGATTCAATCCTAACAATCCTTTACTCCCTGTTGAAGCGCCCAAACGAATCGCGCTCCAGGATCTCTTCTATCCAACCTGCACCGCACTTCCCACTTGTCTTTCACTTCCGCCGCCAAATAGGGACAACTTCGAAATTAAACCCCACTTCATCAATATGTTGCCCAAATTTCACGGGCTGGAATCCGAAGATGTCTACATCTTCATTAACAAATTCCAGAATGTTTGTGTAATGATGAAGACCACCCAACTTTCTGATGATGCTATAAGGCTGCGTGTCATTTCATTCACTTTATGTGACCTAGCTGAAAAATGGCTATATAGCACAGCATCACACTCGATAAAAAATTGGGAAGAGTTTGTTAAGACTTTTCTAAAAAAGTTTTACCCACACCACAAGACCGCGAGAATTCGCAACGAAATTAATCAATTTTCCCAGCTTCCTTCTGAACCTTTTTGGAAGTGTTTTGAAAGATTTAAGAACCTCTTGTTCAGTACCCTCACCACGGTATCGAGAGATGGCAACTTTGCCAAACTTTATACGAAGGACTGAACCCAGCAACTAAGCAGTTGTTGGAAACAATTTGTCAATGTTATTTTCTTACAAAATCGAGCGAGGAAGCTTGGCAATTTCTCGATGATCTTGCTGAACAAACACTTCAGTGGGAAAGCACTAAGACCACTTTATCTACTTCATCAGGTCAGTCTAGGGCATGCATACATCAACTTGATATGTCGATTGCAATGAAGGCCGAAATGGCTGCACTCACGAAAAAACTAGAAGCAATTGAGAGCAAATTCTCATCACCTTCTCCTGCCCTTGCTTTACCCACTCATACTATTTGCGCTTGTTGTTCGGATCCATCCCACCTAACCGAAGAGTGTCCTTACAACCCACCTGTTCAAGGACAAGATCAAGTCAATGCTGTCTTTCAGTAAAGACAAAGAAATGATCCATACTCTTCAACTTATAATCCTGGTTGGAGGAGCCACCCAAATTTCGCCTGGAATCAAAATCAACAACAATTCCAAGGCAATAACAACTTTCAAAGGCCTCCTCCACAACAACAAGCCCCTCAACAAACTCAGTATCAGCAACCTTTCCAACCCCAACCTTACCAAAACCAAATGAACAATTTTGTACCAAACAACTCTTATCCTCAAAAAATTTTTGTTCAGCTGAATAACGATAAGGTTTTCTCGCTAGAACGAAGTCTGGATGCGTTTTTAAAACAATCTACATAATCCTCAGCCAGCATCCAATCGTCCATTCAGTCTTTGGTGCAACACACTGCTTCACATGATCAGAGCATCAAAACAATTGAAGCCCAAATTGCAGAACTGAATGCTGTGTTAAGCGAGCGAGAAAAGGGAAAGCTTCCATCTCAACTACTGCCAAATCCCGGTCATACACATAACGCACATGTTGCTTATGAACAACAAAATCATAATGTAAATGTTGTGACTACGTTGAGATCTAGAAAAGTGTTGCACAATAATGTGGGTATTAGTAATGACACCCCGGCCGCCGCTTCTTCTTCTTCTTCTTCCTCATCTTCTTCTTCTTCTTCAGAGCCTGTTCTTCACTCTTCATAAGGCTCTACTTCTTCTAATTCGAACGGACCGACATCTCACTCCACGAAAACACCAACACTGGGATCCGTTCCAACTCCGCAATCTACTCTACAAACATTGGACTTAACAAATTTTCAAAATATTCCATTTCCAAACAGGTTGAGATCCAATAAACAAACTCCACAAATGGAGAAGATTGTGGAGTTATTCAAACAGGTTAGCATTAACATACCTCTCTTGGATGCAATCCAACAAGTCCCTTCCTACGCTAAAATCTTGAAGGACTTATGCACCAAAAAGAGGAAATCGCAGGTACCTAAGAAATTTTTTGTGGCTAGTGCAGTGAGTGATGCTCTTACCCAACCTTTACCCCAAAAACGCAAGGACCCTGGCTGTCCTACAATTTCAATAACTATTGGGGATAAGAACATCAACCGCGCACTTTTAGATCTTGGTGCCAGTGTTAATTTGCTTCCCTATTCAGTATATGAACAATTAGGCGTTGGAGAGCTGAAACCCATATATTGTACTCTCCAAATGGCCGACCGATCCATCACCCATCCTAGGGGAGAGTTAGAGGATGTGTTGATTAAAGTAGGGGAATTCATATTCCCCGTTGATTTCATTGTTATGGACACATATCCTGTAGCTAACCCTCGGAGTCAAATTCCGGTGATACTCGGTCGACCATTCCTCGCAACTTCTAATGCGGCGATCAATTGTCGAAATGGTTCAATGAACTTATGTTTTGGAAATATGATAATTGAACTCAACATTTTTAAGTTGGGGAATCAGCCCTTCGAGCTTAATGCTAATATACTTGATGTTTGCTCGATCCAAGAGATCACTCAGGAGAATTGTGAACTCGAAAAATTTCTGTTCGATCACAGCAGTTTTGACGCCACTAGTGCGTTCCTCCTTGAATCTGACACAGTTTTCACACCCGATAACGATTACGAGTGTTTCACTTTTTCGAACGATTTTGAAGAATCACCACTCGAGTTTGAGTCCTTTGAATTTTCGGATGAGTTAGCTGAACCATCCGACTCGGTTGCTTACACTCGCTTCGAACCATTGTTGGAATCCTTCGAGTTCGAGACAGTTTCACCAATTTTACCTTCAATTGTTTTGCCTCCAAAACTCGAACTCAAGCTATTGCCGTCTCACCTTAAATACGCTTACTTAGGTGAGAATGAGACCCTTCCTGTTATCATATCGGCCTCTCTAGCCCCCGAGCAAGAGAAAGCCCTTTTTACGGTCTTACAAAATAATCGGCAAGCTTTTGGCTGGACTATGGCGGACATCAAGGGGATTAGTCCCCTCATAGTTGAACATCATATACATATGATGGATGATGCCAAGCCAATAAGGGATCCATAGAGACGCCTCAACCCTATAATGAAGGAGGCTGTTAAAAAGGAGATTGTAAAATGTCTTGATAGTGGTATCATTTACCCTATCTCTGATAGCCAGTGGGTTAGCCCCATTCACGTTGTCCTAAAGAAATCAGGCATAACGGTCATAACTAATGAGTCGAATGAGTTAATACCTACTCGCACCCAAACTGGGTGACGAGTTTGCATCGATTATAGAAAACTCAACGCTGCGACACGGAAAGACCACTTTCCATTACCTTTTATTGACCAAATGCTAGAACGATTGGCTGGGCATGAATTTTACTACTTTTTGGATGGCTACTCCGGCTATAATCAAGTTCCCATCGCTGAAAAGGACCAAGACAAGACCACATTTACTTTTCCTTTCGGTACATTCGCTTACCGTCGCATGCCCTTTGGGTTATTCAATGCACCTGCTACTTTCCAGCGGTGTATGATGGGCATCTTTTCAGACATGGTGGAAATTTTTTTGGAGATTTTTATGGATGACTTCTCCATTTTCGGCGACTCCTTTGATGAGTGTTTGATACATTTAGACGCAGTTCTTACCCGGTGTAGGGATAAGAACCTCACTTTAAATTGGGAGAAATGCCACTTTATGGTACGAGAGGGTATTGTCTTAGGACACATCATTTCACAAAATGGCATCGAGGTAGATAAAGCTAAGATTGAAGTCATTTCCAATCTTTCTCCTCCCAAGTGCGTCAAAGACATCCGAGCCTTCCTTGGCCATGCCGGTTTCTATAGACGGTTCATCAAGGATTTTAGCAAGATAGCTAGACCCTTGACTCTTTTGTTGGCCAAAGACACCACTTTTGATTTTGACTCAACCTGCATGAATGCGTTCGAGTCGTTAAAAAACTCACTCATTTCTGCTCCTATTCTTTCATCTCCTGACTAGACGCATCCATTTGAAATTATGTGCGATGCATCTGATTTCGCCATTGGTGCTGTCCTTGGACAGCGCATAAATAAGATGCCGCATGTAATTTATTACGCTAGCCGAACCTTAAATGAGGCCCAATTGAATTACACAACAACTGAAAAAGAATTCTTAGCTGCTGTGTTTGCACTAGAAAAGTTCAGGCCCTATTTAATCGGCTCTCCAGTCATCGTTTACACAGATCACTCAGCTCTTCGCCATCTTTTGTGAAGAAGGATGCTAAATCTCAGCTGATATGTTGGATCCTCTTGCTACAAGAGTTTGACCTTGTCATAAGAGACAAGAGAGGATGCGAAAACGTAGTCGCCGACCACCTTTCACGACTTCCTTCTTCGCCTACACTTCAAATTCCTATTAAAGACGTTTTTCCAGATGAGCAGCTCTTAACCGTGTCATGCGAACCTTGGTTCGCGGATATCGTAAATTATTTGGCCACCGGACTGATACCAAACGATTGGTCGAATTACGACAGACTCTGATTCCTGTCCCAAGTAAAACATTTTTACTGGGATGAACCGTATCTCTTCAAATACTGTTCCGACCAAATCATTCGTCGGTGTGTCCCCGACAACGAGTTTAAGAGCGTGCTGTCATTCTGCCACGATCAAGCGTGTGGCGGGCATTTTGGCCCCAAAAAGACAGCAGAAAAAATCTTGCAGTGTGGCTTCTACTGGCTACGACTTTTTAAAGATGCATACGAATACTGCAAGACATGCTCCCGGTGCCAACATTTGGACCGGATATCTCGGAGAAATGAAATGCCGCTCCAACCAATTTTGGTTGTTGAAATTTTTGATGTTTGGGGGATAGACTTTATGGGACCATTTCCCAATTCCTTTGGGAACATATATATTCTACTTGCTGTTGACTATGTTTCCAAATGGGTCGAGGCCGTGCCCAGCCGAACTAATGACAACAAGGTTGTCGTTAGATTTCTCAAAGAAAACATTTTTTCTTGGTTTGTGCATCCTCGCGCGATTATCAGTGATAATGGATCTCACTTTTGTAATAGGACTTTCGAGTCTTTAATGCGAAAATACTCCATTACTCACAAGCTGTCAACGCCGTATCATCCTCAAACTTGTGGGCAAGTCGAGATTTCGAATCGGCAAATTAAACAGATATTGGAGAAAACGGTTTCCAAAAACCGTAAAGATTGGTCGTCAAAACTTATTGATGCCCTTTGGGCATTTCGTACTGCCTATAAGACCAATCTTGGCATGTCTCCATACATGCTTGTTTATGGAAAGGCTTGCCACCTTCCAGTTGAAATAGAGCATAAGGCATTTTGGGCAATTAAAGAGTTGAACTTATCTTTAGGAGATGCGGGCAGCAATAGAAAGCTACAGTTGAACGAATTAGACGAGCTGCGGGATGAAGCCTATGAGAACGCAGTAGTTGTTATAAACCGAACGAAGGTGTTCTACGATAAACACCTTATGCGCAAGACTTTCAAACCTGGTCAACAGGTTTTACTTTACGATACTCGGTTACATTTTCATCCCGGGAAGCTCAAATCTCGATGGAAAGGGCCATTGTTTAAAGTGCGATCGTATATCCGCACCGTATATCCGCACGGTGCGGTCTAGAAAACCCGGAGGACGGTTCACTGTTTAAAGTGAACAGACATCGACTTAAACCGTTCCTCACTGCGGACCCTTCGGAGGAGCTCCTGTTTTTGCAGGAGCCAATTTATATTGACTGATCTTGGTCCATCTACTCCTAAATTTTCGATTATCTAGCCAAAACACTGTTTCAAACAAGTTTGGGGGTATGTATCATTTGTAATTATATAAAAAAAAATTGAAAAATTGAATTTTTTTTTTTTGGGTATTTTTGTAAATTTCCAGTTTTAATAAAAAATAAAAATTTTATTTGCAAATAATTTCCTCTTTTTAAGAGGGGCCTTTTGCAAATACTCAACACACTCCCCCCTATATATAACACCCGAACCCTTTCTGCCTTTTTCCATAACCCTAAAATTTCATTTCCTCAAACCCTAGCCGCCGCTCAAATTTTTACAGCGAGATCGCCCTTTGCCGCCGCGCATCCGCCGCCGAAGGCACGTTTTCGCCGCGCAACCGCCATGCCCCTACCACTTCTCCCTCTGAATCTTTCAGAGGAGGTTTGCATCTTCTTCTCCTTCTCTGTTAATTTTTTTTTTAGATCTGTAAACTCTCTGTAATGGCACCGAACATGCAATTAGAGCGTGATTTTTCATAAATCTTTTCACACACGATATATGGGAGTTATTTTGCTGATGAAATCACACGGAGGGAGTGGAATTTTTTAATCTATAATCATCCCAATGCTTATGCCCTTCCAGATCTAGTCACTCGTTTTTACGAGTGCATGGAAGAAGGCTGCCTTGCACAATACGGTTTTATCAAACTACTTTGGGGCGATAGGGAGATAATTATTGACAGAGACTTCATCCATGAAGTCACTTTAATCCCTAGATTACCTGTTCACGATTGTCACGCCCCGTTTCCCAGAGTACACTAAGATAGGCACGTGACATAGCCAACCATGCTACCTGTGGATAGGAAATATCCTTCCACAGTCACATTACGGCTGTAGAGATATCAAGAACAAGAAAGTAAACTAAACTATCTAGTACATGTCCATGAGCCAGAATAAATGAGTCAAGAAATGATAATATGCGGAAGCAAAAGATACAATAAATGAAACACCTGGAAGGTAAAACTGCATACCAACGGGATCTTCACCGCTCGGTCTAACATCGGCAATACTCCTGATCAGTCTGCAATAAAGGTAGAGGATCTGGGCCATGCAAAACCCAGACGTCAGCGCGTCATAACATCAAGCAATAATATAAACAGGGGTAGCAATACATGCAAGTATGAGCATAAATGGTAAACAATCATAACAGTGATATAAGTAAGGACAGTGGGGTAATGTGTAGTGAGTTATCTAAACTGGTCTATTAGGTTAACTACTCTCAAGTCTTTGAAATCAATTTGATGAATTTTCGATGTAACTCAATAGTATCCCGTGCGTGCCCGGGATCACGGTGAAGATTCTCGGGCTGAAACCGAGACATGCCGCTAGGCACTAAAGGAAACGGGTAAAGATGAATGATGTCCATGGCATCATCCCAAGGCTGGCCTAGCCTCTAAAAAGGTAATGGATAACGATGGATGATGTCAGCAGCATCATCCCAAGGCTGGCCCAACCTCTAAAACTGATCAGTAAAGGTAGAACACTGTCGAGTTACAAGTCAGGTTTCATCATTGATTTCCCCATACCCCCAGGTTATATGTATTCAAGTCAGATATTTAAATAATCTGGAGCTAATGCCAACACAGGATCAGGCAGGTATAGGTTTGTCTAGATAGACAACAGGAACGGTCCGTAAGGGCAACAGGTCAGGTTTGTTGGCATTAGACACAAGATCAGGTAACAGGTAATACCATGGTACATCAGGTTAAGCCAGGTAATGTATAAAGGTGTCATGTCATGTCAAGAGGTGCATGGTACCATGTCGGGTCAGGTAGTAGGTGTAACAAGTCATGTCAGGGTGTACGAGATATCATGTGGGTGCTCATAATCAACTAGCATAAGCATGGATACACAAAACAAGTATCGAGTACAAATGAAATGAACTAGCAAGAATGGTATGCACATAGGTACAGAATAAACTAGATAGATGTACGGTTATCGATTAGAGTTAGAGTTATGGTTCCAACATTAGTATCATACACTTCAATGAATATGGAATATTAAAATCACGTTATTACGGGTTAAAAGATCTAGGGATGCAAAATGTATCTAAAACAGGTTAAAGATGCACACAGGTGTCCAATAGGGTAAAACTATAAAAGGGTACCATAGACTATGTAAATAGTTATTATGTGATTTTAAATATAGATGTGGTTACTAGGTATAGTAAGACAGAATGCAACATGATATGTTCCGGGCTATAAATCTAAAATGATATACCGGGACATCGGAATGTTAAAATGGAAACTATGGTATTAAACTTAAACTACAGGTTAAATGTGCATTCAAATAAGTATAAAATAGATTAAATAGCATGTAGTAAGTTTCACTTGCCTTGACCGGATCACGATACGGGATGCGCACGCAGCGTCCAATGTCGGCAAATGTTGCAACATCCACACGCGGACACGGGAAGGTCCAGGCACATCAAAAAGTTAACACGCAAGTAGAGGACGTCCACAGACTCGCCCGGATCAGCGGCGGCGAGCACGGCTCCGGCGGGTGATCACCGGAAAAAGAAGTGAGATCAAGAAGGAAAGAAGAAAAAAGAGGAAGAGAGGTGCTGTAGTCTGGGATTGGTGCTCTGGATCCGAGACGATGCGAGGGGGTTACAACGGCGATGGGTCGTCGACGGCGATGATGCAAGGCGGGGGGTTTCCGGCGAGGCAGTGGGTTTCTTGGGTTCTTGAAGTCGGGGATCGGGCTTAGAGCAGGGAAAAAGGTCTGGGGTTGTGTTGTTCTGGGTTTTGGGCCAGAGGAAATGAGGAGAAGGTGGTGACGACGAGGGGTCGCCGGCGGTGGAGGTTCGGTCGAGGTCGGGGGTGTACAGGGATGGGTGCTCGGGTTCTAGGGTTTGCAGTGGAAGAACTCGAGAAGGTAGTGGTATCAGGTGTGATGAGGGAGAGGAAGAGGAGGTCGTGGTAATGGGGACGGTGACGATAGGGGTTGGAGCTCCGACGAGGTGCCGGTGTGCAGGCGAGGACTGTAGCGGGTCTTGGGTTGGAGCCGAGGGTTGAGGATGGTTGAAGGAGGAGGATGCGGTGGCTACGAGGGTGAAGGGGGTCGACGGTGATAGGTGGTCGGAGTTGAAGATCTCGGGGATCGATGGGTTCTCTGTTGGGTTTGGGTCGGTGATGGCGATTGTGTTGGATGCGGGTGGTTGGAGGTGGATGATGTCTTGATCGAAAGGGAGGAGATGGGTTCGAAGGAGGAAGAAGGAGATCGGCGGCGACTGTTGGTAGACGAGGCGAGGGTGGCGCTGGGTTCGAGCGTGGTTAGGGCAGTCGCGAAAAAGGAAAGAAGAAGAAGACGGAGAGAGAGAGAGACGCGTGATGTTGTTAGGGAAACAAACAAATATGAGAAATAATATTTAGAGGGAGAGAGAGAGAAACGGAGAGAGAGAGAAAGAAATGTTTGTTATAGGAATATTTTTAGTTTTATTAAAGATTATTAATAGTTTGAAAAGATATTAGAATATAATATTATAATATTAGTTCGTTTTGAGATTTGGCAAAATACAAACTTACTCCAAAATATGCCCGGGTTGGGTCCAAAAATTCAGATTTAAAATATGAAAAATATATGCGACTTCCAAATTTCAAAATGAATGCTCAGTTAAAGAAAATGTATACCCCCAAGAACGGATGCACGTACGTGCGCGTAGCCATCCAAACACGTCCGTTTCACTGAACGGGACGAGAACACGATGCAAGGACGCTACCACAGGGTTAGGGGTATTATGCAGGCCATGAAATGCAATTTTAATATTTTACGTGATTTAAATTGTTATATGCAAAAGATGCGACACTAGATAAAATACCAATATATACTAAATCATGAGATGCACTAGTCCAAGAAACAAGTCAAGGTAATCTATAAATAAGAGTCAAACAGGTTCAAGCAAGCGGATCGGGTCGAATGTAATATAAAGTGTAAGATACCATTCGCACTCAAGATACGCTAAATCAAGAAATATCACGAATAAAGAAATACGAGAACTGGAATTGGTATAAATGGACTCGGGTGTTACATTATACCCAACTACAAAAAGAATTTTGTCATCGAAATTCCAAGAACAAGAAAGGATAACCAATCAATAATTACAAGACTAGGTGTGAACACTTCTGCCGGATTTCATCTTCTCGTTCCCAAGCTGATTCTCCATGTGAGCGATTACCCCAAGAAACAAGTACAAGAGGGATAACCTTGTTCTTAAGAACTTTTTCTCTTCGATCCACGATCGACACCGGTCGCTCCTCAAAAGTCAAATCTTCTCGTATGGTTAGCTCCGAATGATGAAACACATGTGTTTCATCTCGAACATACCTACGGAGTTGAGGTACGTAACACACGTCATGAACATTCTCCAAAGATTGTAGTAACACCAAACGATATGCCACTTCTCCAACACTCTCAAAATCTCAAAAGGTCCAACGAATCGAGGACTAAGCTTTTCTCGACTTCCGAAACGAATCACCCCTCTAGTCGATGATACCTTCAAGAATACCAAATCACCAACGGCGAATTCTAGAGGTCTTCTCGATGTATCTGCCCAACTTTTTTGTCGGTCGTGTACTGCTTTTATAAGATTCTGGATAGTATTAACCTTCTCAACTGTCTGCACAACCAAATCTGATCCTAACAATCTTCGTTCACTAACATCGTCCCAACAAACAGGTGAACGACACTTGCGACCATATAAAGCCTCGAATGGAGCCATCTGAATGGTCGCCTGGAAACTGTTGTTGTAAGAAAACTCCTCCAAGTGTAGATGATCCACCCATGAACCCTTAAAGTCTAACATACGAGCTCTCAACACGTCTTCAAGAGTTTGGATCGTTCTCTCCGACTTGCCATCTGTTTGAGGATGATAAACTGTGCTAAACTTCAATCGAGTCCCCAAACTTTTCTGTAAGCTCCTCCAAAAGTGTGATAAGAAACGAGTGTCACGGTCGGACACGATGCTCCCCGGTACTCCGTGCAATCTTACAATCTCTTGCATGTACCGTTCTGCCGAATCTTCCGTTGATTGACCAACTCGAAATGGTATGAAATGAGCTGCCTTGGTCAATCGATCAACAATCACCCAAACTGCATTGTTGCCTTTGGACTCCGCGGTAAGGCCGTCACGAAATCCATGGTTATATGTTCCCACTTCCATTGAGGAATCGGAATTGGTTGCAATAAACCAGCAACCCTTTGATATTCAGCTTTAACTTGCTGACACACCAAGCACTTTGCTACAAAGCGGTCAATCTCCCGTTTCATGCCTTCCCACCAGAAATGCTGTCGTATATCTCGGTACATCTTCGTGCCTCCTGGATGTACGGAATACGTGGAACTGTGTGCCTCCTTCATAACTTCTTCGCGGATGTATCCTTTTGGCACACACAAACAACTACCACATCGCAACGAACCATCTTCATGAATTAACAAGTCCGTTCGAAATCCAGCTCCAACCTGTTTTCGAAACTTTTGCAATCTAGAGTCCTGTAACTGCGCCGCTTTCTTACTTTCGATCAATGACGATTGTACTTGCAGCTGCATCAACTGTCCCGAAGAATGCAGTAGCACAACCTCCAAATCGAATCTTCGAAAGTCTTCAATAAGTCCCTTCTGTGCAGTCAACATCCGAATTGCTGGTAACCGACTAAGCGCATCCGGCACTACACTAACTTTCCCCCCGGATGGTTCTTGAGACCAAGATCGTAGTCAGCCATCAGCTTCAACCATCTTCGCTGTCTCACAATTAGCTCCTTCTGAGCGAACACGTACTTTAGACTTTTGTAGTCGGTGAATACTTCGATCCTTTTGCCCAGTAGGTAGTGTCTCCAAATCATCAAAGCGAATATCACAGCCGCAATCTCCAAGTCATGGGTTGGTAATTCTTCTCATGGGCCTTCAACTGTCTCGACGCGTAAGCTACAACCTTCCCATGCTGTATCAAAACACATCCCAATCCTTTCCCAGATGCGTTGCTGTGAATCACTAATCCTCCGGAACGGTCTGGCACGGTTAAAACAAGAGCGGTTATCAACCTTTGTTTCAACGCCTCAAAAACTGACGCACACTTATTTGTCCACACAAATGGTACTTCCTTGCGCGTAAGCTTGGTCAGAGGCTCTGCCAAACGAGCAAAATTCTTTACGCACCTTCTGTAATACCCGGCAAGTCCAAGAAAGCTTCTGATCTCTGCTACGTTCTTCGGAATAGGCCAATCTTGAACTACTTCAATCTTCTCAGGATCAATGGCGATTCCAACTCCGGATACAACATGCCCCCAAAACTTCACTTCTTCAAGCCCAAACTCGTACTTGCTCATCTTTGCATACAATCTTTCTTGCCTCAATGTCTGCAGTGCGAGCTTCAAGTGTTCTACATGCTCTTCCTTGCTCGCTGAGTAGACCAGAATATCATCGATGAACACCACTATAAACTGGTCCAGAACGGTGAAAGATTCGGTTCATCAAGTCCATAAATATCGCCGGTGCATTCGTTACTCCGAAGGGCATCACTAAATACTCATAATGTCCATACCGAGTTCGGGACGCAGTCTAGCAAATATCTTCTGATTTAGCTCGGACCTGATGATATCCGGACCGCAAATCCAGCTTCGAGAATACCCTCGCACCACTAAGCTGCTCAAATAATTCACCAATTTCGAGGGATCGGGTACTTGTTCTTAATAGTCACCCGGTTTACTTCTCGATAATCGCTGCACATCCTCCTTGTGACATCATCTTCTTTACTAGAGGAACTGGAGCTCCCCAAGGTGGGTTACTGCTGCGAATCCAACCCTTCTCAAGTAATTCAGCAACCTGCTTCTTGACTTCTTCCAACTCCACTGGTGTCATTGGATAATACGCCTTTGAGATTGGCGCTGCACCAGGAACAAGATTAATCGCGAACTCCACATCTCGTTTTGGCGATAAACCCGAGATGTCTTCGAACACGTCCATGAATTCTCGAACCATAGCCGGTGCTTCTTTCTTATCAACTTCCATCGACGAAAGAACATTGTTTGTCGGCCTAACCCTAAACTCGACTGGCCCGACAGAACTGCTTCCTCCAGCAAAACAAACTCTGGATGTCCGGGAATCTGGAGAATCACTTTCCTTTCCTTACAATCAATATGAGCGTGGAAAGTGCCGCGAAAATCCATTCCCAAGACAACAACAAACAAAGGGATGCACCAGAATTGAATAATTCTAATGCGGTAAAGCATGAACAAGTAAGATACCGAGATGACTTCATCCGAAGTCAAGATACCGAAGATGATTAAGCACAGGAAACATGATTCAAGCTGGCGATACAACAATAACTGGTAAGCAATGAAACCGAGAAAAACAAGGTAATATAACGATCATGGAATAAGGAAGTGAATCAAGACCAGGACTCCAAGTTACTCAAATAGAGTACCGCATTGTAACCATGCTGCAGTTCATGGGTACAATTACATAACTCCACTCAAGTCGTCCAAATCCTAGTATCAGAATCAAAGAACAGGAAGAGACAATAGAGAACCAAAAAGTTTCAAGTCGAGATGCAACGTGGTTTGCATATCGCTAAGGCGAAGGATGAGAGAAAGAAATGATTCAAGAATCGTGATAACAATGTGGCAGGACATGCTCCTAATCACGAGTATTCTGATTCATGTATTGGGTCCAATACCCAACTACAAAAGAATCAAACCCGATTAACCTATATCCTATGTCTCTGATACCAAAAGAACCATGTTACGCCCCGCTTCCCAGAGTACGCTAAGATAGGCACGTGACATAGCCAACCATGCTACCTGTGGATAGAAAATATCCTTCTACAGTCACATTACGGCTATAGAGATATCAAGAACAAGAAAGTAAACTAAACTATCTAGTACATGTCCATGAGCCATAATAAATGCTAAATCTGCACAATTTCCCCTTCACATATGGTTACCTGATGCTATGGAAGGACCCACTCCCATTTCGGCTCTTATACATGCTGCTACTATGGTAGCAGCGGGAGTTTTTCTTGTCGCCGATTTTTTGGCGCTGACCGGAAGTCGATTTCGACTTTCCGGGACGCCAAAAATAGACTTCACTGGACCTTCTGTAAAGATCTTTTCCTGCATATTTGGTTAAGAAAGAGTTTTGTTTATGCGGAAGCAAAAGATACAATAAATGAAACACCTGGAAGGTAAAACTGCATACCAACGGGATCTTCACCGCTCGGTCTAACAGCGGCAATACTCCTGATCAGTCTGCAATAAAGGTATAAGATCTGGGCCATGCAAAACCCAGACGTCAGCGCGTCATAATATCAAGCAATAATATAAACAGGGGTAGCAATACATGCAAGTATGAGCATAAATGGTAACAATAACAGTGATATAAGTAAGGACAGTGGGGTAATGTGTAGTGAGTTATCTAAACTGGTCTATTAGGTTAACTACTCTCAAGTCTTTGAAATCAATTTGATGAATCTTCGATGTAACTCAATAGTATCCCGTGCGTGCCCGGGATCACGGTGAAGATTCTCGGACTGAAACCGAGACATGCCGCTAGGCACTAAAGGAAACGGGTAAAGATGAATGATGTCCATGGCATCATCCCAAGGCTGGCCTAGCCTCTAAAAAGGTAATGGATAACGATGGATGATGTCAGCAGCATCATCCCAAGGCTGGCCCAGCCTCTAAAACTGATCAGTAAGGGTAGCACACTGTCGAGTTACAAGTCAGGTTTCATCATTGATTTCCCCATACCCCCAGGTTATATGTATTCAAGTAAGATATTTAAATAATCTGGAGCTAATGCCAACACAGGATCAGGCAGGTACATGTTTGTCTAGATAGACAACAGGAACGGTCCGTAAGGACAACATGTCAGGTTTGTTGGTATTAGACACAAGATCAGGTAACAGGTAATACCATGGTACATCAGGTCAAGCCAGGTAATGTATAAAGGTGTCATGTTATGTCAAGAGGTGCACGGTACCATGTCGGGTCAGGTAGTAGGTGTAACAAGTCATGTCAGGGTGTAAGAGATATCATGTCGGTGCTCATAATCAACTAGCATAAGCATGGGTACACAAAACAAGTATCGAGTACAAATGAAATGAACTAGCAAGAATGGTATGCACATAAGTACAGAATAAACTAGATAGATGTACGGTTATCGATTAGAGTTAGAGTTATGGTTCCAACATTAGTATCATACTCTTAAATGAATATGGAATATTAAAATCACGTTATTACGCGTTAAAAGATCTAGGGATGCAAAATGTATCTAAAACAGGTTAAAGATGCACACGGGTGTCTAATAGGGTAAAACTATAAAAGGGTACCATAGACTATGTAAATAGTTATTATGTGATTTTAAATATAGATGTGGTTACTAGGTATAGTAAGACAGAATGCAACATTATATGTTCCGGGCTATAAATCTAAAATGATATACCGGGACATCGGAATGTTAAAATGGAAACTATGGTATTAAACCTAAACTACAGGTTAAATGTGCATTCAAATAAGTATAAAATAGATTAAATAGCATGTAGTAAGTTTCACTTGCCTTGACCGGATCACGATACGGGATGCGCACGCAGCGTCCAATGTCGGCAAATGTTGCAACATCCACACGCGCACACGGGAAGGTCCAGGCACATCAAGAAGTTAACACGCAAGTACAGGACGTCCACAGAGTCGCCCGGATCAGCGGCGGCGAGCACGGCTCCGGCGGGTGATCACCGGAAAAAGAAGTGAGATCAAGAAGGAAAGAAGAAAGAAGAGGAAGAGAGGTGCTGTGGTCTGGGATTGGTGCTCTGGATCCGAGACGATGCGAGGGGGTTACAACGGCGATGGGTCATCGACGGCGATGATGCAAGGTGGGGGTTTTTCGGCGAGGCAGTGGGTTTCTTGGGTTCTTGAAGTCGGGGATCGGGCTTAGAGCAGGGAAAAAGGTCTGGGGTTGTGTTGTTCTGGGTTTTGGGCCAGAGGAAATGAGGAGAAGGTGGTGACGACGAGGGGTCGCCGGCGGTGGAGGTTGGGTCGAGGTCGAGGGTGTGCAGGGATGGGTGCTCGGGTTCTAGGGTTTGCAGTGGAAGAACTCGAGAAGGTAGTGGTATCAGGTGTGATGAGGGGGAGGAAGAGGAGGTCGTGGTAATGAGGACGGTGACAACAGGGGTTGGAGCTCCGACGAGGTGCCGGTGTGCAGGCGAGGGCTGTAGCGGGTCTTGGGTTGGAGCCGAGGGTTGAGGACGGTTGAAGAAGGAGGATGCAGTGGCTACGAGGGTGAAGGGGTTCGACGGTGATAGGTGGTCGGAGTTGAAGATCTCGGGGATCGATGGGTTCTCTGTTGGGTTTGGGTCAGTGATGGCGATTGTGTTGGATGCGGATGGTTGGAGGTGGATGATGTCTTGGTCGAAAGGGAGGAGATGGGTTCGAAGGAGGAAGAAGAAGATCGGCGGCGACTGTTGGTAGACGAGGCGAGGGTGGCGCTGGGTTCGAGCATGGTTAGGGCAGTCGCGAAAAAGGAAAGAGGAAGAAGACGGAGAGAGAGAGACGTGCGATGTTGTTAGGGAAACAAACAAATATGAGAAAGAATATTCAGAGAGAGAGAGAGAGAGAGAGAGAAAGAAATGTTTGTTATAGGAATATTTTTAGTTTTATTAAAGATTATTAATAGTTTGAAAAGATATTAGAATATAACATTATAATATTAGTCCGTTTTGAGATTTGGCAAAATACAAACTTACTCCAAAACATGCCCGGTTCGGGTCCAAAAATTCAGATTTAAAATATGAAAAATATATGCGACTTCCAAATTTCAAAATGAATGCTCAGTTAAAGAAAATGTATACCCCCAAGAACGGATGCACGTACGTGCGTGTAGCCATCCAAACACGTCTGTTTCACTGAACGGGACGAGAACACAATGCAAGAATGCTACCACAGGGTTAGGGGTATCATGCAGGCCATGAAATGCAATTTTAATTTATTTTACGTTATTTAAATTGTTATACGCAAAAGATGCGACACTAGATAAAATATCAATACATACTAAATCATGAGATGCACTAGTCCAAGCAACAAGTCAAGGTAATTTATAAATAAGAGTCAAACAGGTTCAAGCAAGCGGGTCGAGTCGAATGCAGTATAAAATGTAAAATACCATTCGCACCCAAGATACGCTAAATCAAGAAATATCACGAATAAAGAAATACGAGAACTGGAATTGGTATGAATGGACTCGGGTGTTACAACGATCAACCCCATCAATTTGAAGATTACTTACCCTTAATGGGTAACGACTATTCAAGGGAACCAAGAAAGGGAATACAGGCTAGAACCCTGTTCGCTAATGTTTTAGCCGTGTGCCGGTGGGCACAAAACAATATTTTTGGGAGTTCCCATAATACCACATTTTTCACCCCGTCACTTCATATCGTGCACACCCTAATGACTAGAAACCCTAGATTTGATATGTGCACGGTTTTACTTTATTCAATTGGTGCTGGCAAAAGGGACGCAAATTACACATGCCCCGTGTTAGTGACACAACTGTGTCGCTATTTTCTCCCTGTGGAGGAATTTGAATTTTACATGTATGGAGATATACCCATTAGGCCTCTCATTGAGGGCGTATCCACGTCCTATACCCGCTTGACTGATGTCTGGTCGCGAAGAGAACCGGCCGAACACGTGCTCGCCAGAACACCCAGCTCCAGCTCGATCTCGAGCGAGGAAGAGCTCACCCTCATAGAACATGCACGTTTAATGAGAAGAGCCATTAGGGGGATTGACAATTTGACGGGGATGATGACACAGCATGATCAGCGTCTAACACAAGTAGAGCAGGGGATCAGAACCCTGCTGGCGTGAGAGGAGCGTTCCCGCTCACGTTCAAGGGGACGGCGAGGGCCTCAGTAGTGAGGGCACTGCTTTTGGTAAGTTTGGGGGAGGAGGTGGTTGTAAATAGTTATCATTGCATTGCATATTTTTAGTTTTTGTACATATTTTTTCTTTTTTCTTTTGAATATTTAATTCTGCATTGCATCTTTATAAAAAATTATAAAAATTTAAAAAATTGAAAATAAGAAAAAATTTATAAAAATAAAATCAAATAAAAATTTTAAAAATTATAAAAATTGAAAAATTCAATTTTGGCCATAATTGACTTAAGTTTGACAAGATGGTTAACTAGCTAGGAAAAATTAGATCCCAAAACTTAGTAAATCAAAAACCCTAAAAATAGCCTTTCTTAAAATTTAATGGTAGAAAATATATATCCTTATAGTTTACTTAGAAATAGGCAAATTTTAAGTTCAGTTCTTGGGCTAAGTCAAAATAAGGGAAGAGTATTGAAATTTTTATTGAAGTGTAAGTCTGAAAAATAATTTCGAACCTTTTGTCTAAAGTCTGAAAGTATATACCCTACAACTCGCACATATACGCACCTTGAAACTTGGGATAGTAGAGGATACCTTGAAGTGCTCTTGTCTAAAATCCTTAGTATAAGAAAAAATTAAAGTATAAGTGTGAAATAAGAGATATAAAAAAATGAACACTGGTTTTGTAATTACTTAAGGCTGCGTAAAATAAAAAAAAATAATATATAGCGAGGGTGCTTTATCACCTAGTGCTTTAGACCAACTGGTTTGGGAGTCACTGCTAAAGCCTTAGGTGTTACAAGACGAGGAATTACGCTTAAAGCGCAAACACATTTTGTAATCGGTCGTTAGTACCTCAAAAAGTATTAACGGTCGCATGAAGGATGTGTGAGCAATTTCATCTAAATTCACCAACTAAAAGTACTTTGGACAATGGATAAGAATATGATAGATTGAATTGAATTTCCAAGTGTAGGGGTGATACATACACTCACGTAGGGGTATATGATTGGGTTTGGATGACAGATAGGAATGAAAAATAGGACTTATATCTTTAGTAGAGATGATAAAAATTCCTAAATGGAGATGGAACATTAGAAGGAAAATTCAAAAGATACTGAAAGCTAAATAAATTTACAGAACATATACAATCTTAAGTTAAAGGATAAGTAAGCATGAAAAATACGGTTTGATGATTTCTAAGTTGAAGATAATAGAATTTCTTGCTAGAACACCGAATTGAAGAACGAAAGTCAGTAGGCCAAATTGATTGGATTTTGTGGGTAGTATTCGCTGAAAACCCTCAGGAGACAACACTCCTCCTACTAAGGACACCTAGAGGTTTAACGGCTTGTTGCACGAGCTCAGTGCAATCGCGATTCCCTGCGAAAGTGAGGTTAGTTTTTTTTTCGAGAATAAATTGGTTTTGCTCGGGACGAGCAAAAGATAAGTTTAGGGGTATTTGTTCATATCAGATTTTTGCATTATTATATTCCCCATTCTTAATTATATTGCAAATAAATAGGTGCTTGTGATCCATGTCTGCTAAATAGTTGCAGGTTACAGGTTCTCGGACAATACAGTGAAAATGGTGAAAAAACGCTACAAAAGTAAGACTACAACCAACAAATAGAAGAATCTTTATGATACCTACAGTTTAAGGAACAAATGAAGATCAATGAGCAGTTCGATTGCACAAAGTACGAAGGCAGCACAAGATTCAAGACTTCAACACGAAGCGAACGGTAAAAGTCCACAACATTCTGTACTGTGGAAATCTGGAAGAAACTAGAAAAGATTCTGAAGAACCAAGTGAAGAAAATAAAAGTAAAAAGCAACTTGAAGCATCACAGAAAGAAAGAGCTCAAGACCTCACCAGATGGCCGCGGATCTGCGGCCAAACAAGGCTTACGGCCGCGGTTCCGCGGCCGTGCAGAGCCCGTGTTGGCGCGTGTCGGTGCATGTCGGTGGAAGTCGGTGTATTGACCCGGTTTTCTTAGGGTAGTCTTGTAATTTCATATGTGGATCAGATGTAAACCCTAGGGTTCTCCTATCTATAAATAGGAAGCCTACAGCTCTTTTTGGGGCATACCTCTTTTTAATTCTAGATTAGATTTTTAATTCCATTGTAATCGTCAAAGTGTGCATCAATAAAAGTAAGTTTTTATTTTGAATCTTTCTTATCTGCAATTTTATTTCTCTGCAATTTTTAATATCTGTCTTTTATTATCTGCATGTTAATTAGATTATTAAAAAGAAAAATAAAAAAAATGAATTCCATTGTTAATCCCTTAATGAGTGAGTAGTTCCTCACTTGTTAGGGTTATGATTGGGTAGGTTTGAGAGATGGAAATCTCTCACTCCTTTCTTGCCCGTTTAACTTTATAAATTATGACTCTATGTAAATCAATCACCCACCGCTCACTACGGCACCCTATCCTACGAGATAGCGGTGATTCCCTAGTTAGACTGGTCGTGGTTGATTTAGATAGATGTTAGGGCTAAGAATTAAGAAAGGACGGACAAGGGACAAAAGGAAAAAACGAAGTTTCTTCCCGATCGCGCTAATCCCCTTTGTTAATTATTACCTTAACACCTAAGTTCTTAATTAGGGCAAAGAAAGCGGTGAGTAGAATTAACTTTCCAAACTATCCTAATCCCAACCCTAGCAAGGTTTTAATCTAAATCGAATTCAATTTCAGTTTTTATAAAAAATCAAAACCTACCACAAATAGGAATTGACTCGTTAGAACAATTAGAAAAGACACGTTTTCCCTGTGGACCGACCCGTACTCAACCGGCTAGCTACCAAGCGACACCGTTATTGATTGCGGTTAATTCTTTGATTTCAAAACGCACGCACAAAATACCTCTCAATCACGAGCCATCCCATCTTCTATAACGGAGGCGGGAGCGGCCCAACCCCCTCCTAACATCATCAACGCCTTGTCCGCTCGGATCGATAGGCTCACGGCGATGGTGGATGCGTTCGCCCACATTTAAGCGGCCGACCGTACCCGCCAAATCGTTGTTTCCCCTTCCTGGGATGACGACGTACGCAGGAAGACGGAAGCGCACGCTCAGGCCCCCGGCCTTACTCACGCTCATCTTGATATTACCGAGCACCGACATGCCGATTCCGGCAGTTATGACCCGCATGCGGGGAATGATTCTATGACCCGTTGGGCGCCGGACAGCTCGACACCCTGATCTCAGGGAAGATTAGGCTATCTCTTTGACGCACGCCGTGTTTTCTCGCCCCCCGAAGAGGTGTCGGTCAGATCTCCTGGTTCCAGGCCGGACCGACGCCACCACTTCCGTCGAAGCCACGTGTACGGCGAACGTCGGGACTATCCACGAAGGGTTCCTTCTGAGGATTTAAGGGATGTGATAGAGCGAAACAAAAATTGTTCCATCACGCAAGCCCGGAGCAGAGATAGCAGGCGCTCCGACTATGAAGAATCCTCGGGATACCAGCAACAAATCGAGGCCCTCGAAAAGAAAATCGAAGACATACAACAGGATGACTGCGCGACCGGTGAAGGGGCGAAGTTATTCCGCCGATTCGCTCACAAGGACCTTTACAGAACAATTAGTTGCTGAGCGTGTCTCATCCAGGAACAAACCGTCCAAAGTGGCCCTCTTCGACGGGAAGACTGACCCAAAGGACCACTTGTACGCGTTTACGGCGGGCATGAGCTTCCAAGACAACTCGGACGTGGCCCAATGCCGAGATTTTCCCACCACCCTCATCCGCGCTGGCTGGAATTGGTTCCGAGGGCTCACGCCACACTCGATCTCGACCTTCGACAAGCTGGCGACCAAATTCCTCAGTCATTTCGTTGGAAACCGACGACAGAAAAGACGATTGACTATCTATTCACCATCAAGAACGGAAACAAGGGGTACATCACCTGTTTCTACAATGCCTTCCTAGAGATTCCCGAGCACCGCGACAAAACGGTTATCACCGCCCTGAGGTCCGGTCTTAGGCATAAAGAGTGGCTCCGCTCTTTTGCATTAGCGCAATCTAAGACCATGGCCGAAGTAAAAGTATGGACCGAGCGAGAAATCCAACTCGAATCGGAGGTGAGCGCCGGCCTACCCCGGGACGACCAGGTAGACCGAAAAAGATGAGACAGAGAGGAGAAAAAGAAGGTCGATTGACCAAAACTCTATTCCCCGAGGTTCTACGAGTACACTCCACTGAACGTCTCTCAGACCGTGCTACTAGAGGAGGCTAAGGGCGAGAGGTTTTTTAAACTCTCGCCGACTACCCAGAGGACGGGCAAGCGACTTCACGGCCCATATTGTGCCTACCATAGGTCACAGGGGCACCCGACCGAGAATTGCAAACAGCTCCGTGACTATATTGAGGAATTGATCCGCTCTGGTCACCTGGAGAAATACCTATGAGACAAGCAGCAGGCGGAGCATGAGCAAAAAGAACAACCCCTCCCGGGGAGTTAACGATCGGGCATATCATGGTCGTTTCGATGGGTCCGGCTCCGGGCAGTAAGGGGGACTGCCGCCTCCTACCCGTCATTGCCATAAGTGATCCGCCCTACAAGAAGTGCAAGAAGGATGACCCGATCATCTTCATCGACGAAGACCTTCACGGCATGTCACTTCCACACAATGACTCCCTTGTGATAATAGCCCGAGCTCACCGTTATGAGGTCCGGAGAATATTGGTCGATTCAGGGAGTTCAGCGGACATCTTGTTCTACGATTGTTTCCAATGTATGAGATTAAATCCGTTCGACCTCTAACCGACCTCCCAGGTCCTCTTCGAGTTCACCAACCATTCCATCCTGGCCGAGGGTTCGGTCACCCTCCTCCTCAACGTTGGGGAAGCAAGCGAAACGCGAAATGTATCGGTGAACTTCCTCGTTGCTAAGATCCCATCATCCTATAATATCCTCCTGGGACGCCCCACCCTAAACACTCTCCGAGCTTAGATCTCAACCTACCACCTCGCGCTCAAGTTCCTTTTAGATAACAGGGGGATTGGTTGGGCATATGGAGCCTAGCAAACTGCCAGGATCTGTCTCGCCTCGACATCCCCCGCCGGGGAGCAGGGCAATGATTTTGAAGATACGCACGACCCTCAGGGGTCCCTGGACACACGCGACGACCAGAAGGAAATTCGAGGCACCGCGGTGGAGGTGTTAGTGGAAGTTGACCTTATAGAAGGAGTTGACGACCGGACTGTCCAGATCGGCTCTCTTGACCGGAAGCGTCCGCGAAGACCTAATCCAATTCCTCCGGAACAACTCTGATGTGTTTGCTTGGACGCCAGCAGACATGCCCGGGATCGACCCTAAAGTGAACTACCACATGCTCGGGGTCGACCCAAAGGCCAAGCCAATCCGGCAAAGAAAAAGAAGTTTCATACCAATGAAATAAAAAGTGATAGAGGAGGAAGTGGACCGGCTGCTCGCTGCTGGTTTCGTCAGGAACCTGTACTACTCGGATTGTCTAGCGAACGTAGTCATGGTCAAGAAAGAGAACGGGAAGTGGCGCATGCGCGTCGATTTTACTGACCTGAACAAGGCATGCCCAAAAAACAACTGCTCGCTTCCTCGGATAGATCAGCTAGTAGACAGCTCGGCAGGTCATGAGTTACTAAGCTTCATGGATGCTTTCTCTAGTTATAATCAGATCCGAATGAACCCGGCCGACGAAGAGCTGACCGCCTTCACCACGAATAGGGGAGTATACTGCTATAGGTAATGCAATTCGGACTCAAGAACGCCGGAGCCACGTACCAACGACTAGTCAACAAACTGTTCAAACCATAAATTGGGAAAAACATAGAAGTTTACGTCGACAACATGCTCGTGAAATCCGCCTCAGCGGCCATACACACTACAGATCTCGATGAAACATTTGATGTCCTGCGAAAATACAAGATGAAGCTTGTTGGGGTCAAAAATTACACACCGGTTGACCAAGTCAAAGTCAAAGTCAACCCCAAGTAAGCGGGACCAAACCCAGGTCAAGTGCGCCTATGCCCAAGTCGACCCTGCAGCCGCCCCCCATGCCATAATGAAAATTATGTAATAAATAAGTTTGATATAATTTTCATGAATAAATATAAGGAAAACGGGCATAAAGCCAAATTTTTGTAAAGCCCATGGCTCATGTGGAAATGAGCACATGAGGCATGTGATGGGAAAAATATCATTTTGTAAAGCCCAAGAGGCTATGTGTAAATTTGTAAGCCTATATAAAGCAACATGATAATGAAATGAAGGACAATAATTCATTCCTCTCAAAAGTTAGGATTTCTATGCCTTCTTCTTCCTTTTCAAGGTTCTAAACCTTCTTTTCTTTTCTGAATTAAATCAAGAGTTTAACTCTTCTTTTTCCAAAAAGAAACAGTTTTTCACCATAAAACCCTTGAAGCGGAGCTCGTATTTTCCATCAAATCCCCAAAAGAGGAGATTTTTAAGTTTCACCCCTTTTTTCTCCATGATCCAGCCAACAGAGAGGAGAAAGAAGAAGACTCATCTCCAAAAACCCCTACTTTAGAAAGATCCAAAGCTCAAGAGAAGATCTAGGGCTCAAGGGAGAAGAAAGGGGTCTTCTTTCATCATCTCCGAAAATCCCTTAGGAGTTTAACTCCGAAAAAAAGGGTTGTCAATTGGGAGTACAACTCCCAGCGCAGGGGTTATGCCCCTTTGTCCTTCTTTTAGGAGTTTAACTCCAAAAGTCAATTGGGAGTACAACTCCCAGTACAGGGGCTAATCCCCGTGAGGCGCTGGCGCCCAGCGCCCACGTACCGGTATCCACGTATCGGGCACGTGTGGCGCCGGCGCCCAGCGCCCGTGTGCTGGGCACGTGAGGCGCTGGCGCCCACGCGTCCTTTGGACGCTATTCACCCTTTTTTATATATACACTCTAAAACGCTATTCACTCCCGTAAACTCTGCGAAGCCCCCGATATACCCAAGACCCCTCAAAACACAACATACGCACACCGCACATTGAGTTCGCATGACTAGTTGGACCGTCAATCGGAGGTTCTCTTGCTTCAAAGGTGAGGGGTAATTAACGACAGCTTTGTCCGCGGCTGCCAGAGATTCGGATCCCCGCTATAATAAACCACGGCCTACCCTAGGCAGGGGGATCTATAATGCGCCTGACAAGCGACGCGTATTCCCATCTCAGTGGGGTGACGAAAAACACCCTACAGATTCTGGCACGCCCGGTGGGAACTATCTTTCCTCCCATATTTCGGGTTAAACGTTCATGCGAACTCAATCAACATATACATTGATTGCCTGTATTGAAATTATGCTTCTTTGTGCAGGTTAACAGTTTTCAATTGTGATCTTCGGACGCAGCAAAAATGTTTCCAAGGACAAGCTCAACTCTCAACACAGCTCCTATCTCCTACATGATGAAGATGGACGTCAGAACGGTCTTCTCGGCCGGTCTCGGGCGACAGTGGGAGGAGCCGCTGCTACCATTTGGCTCTATTCTGTTCATATCAGCTAACGCCATCCCAGCTCCTTAAGCTCCGGTAACAGACAGACCGGCCTCGAAAGGAAAAAGGCCAAATGTGGTGATCTCGAGGGCACCACTACCCAAACGCAAGTCGGTGTTTGAATGACTTTCCTTGGCCCCAGTTGGGGGCAAGTCTATCAACACCAATAAAGCAATAAGTCGTCTCTGGAATGCTCCAGCGGTGCCCCTGACAACTGCTCAATCGGGTATCTTCTCTAAGCTCCCCGTCAATCGACTCATGATGGCTTCCTGGATGACGGATGCCCGTCAAGCCCTCAAAATTGAGAAGCTAAGACAGAAAAGACTCAGATACAGAGCCAATAAAAGGGCTAGGGCTCCTGCTAGGCTGAACTTTATGAGGTTCCAAGAACAGGGTTATCCCGCAACAACAGCTGAATCGGCTGTAAAGCTCGCTAACTCTTTTGAACTACTGAAATTGGTCCAGAAGAATGCTATGACCGCAAGAGTCAAGAAAACGGTGATCCGGACAACGCTACCTAAGGACCTAGTCAAGCCAACCGTCTTCAATCGCCTATCCTTCCCAGAAGAGGAAGGGGCGCGACGACGGTCTGAAAAATCAGCCGCTAAAGATAAAGAGATGGCTGGATATGCGGTCCACACTGTCTACACGATGGGCACACGCAGCAAGAGCAAGGATAAGGCCTCCACATCTCAAATTCAATCTGGTGTGAATGTGGCTGCCACTTTCCAAGACCAGCCTCCTCTGGAAGGTATGAAGACCCTCCCAGTGAGGCTGATAAGCAGATAGATCCCTTAGTTCATAAGGAGTCAGGCTTGGAAAGCGAAGAGGAGCCAATCTTCTGTCCCAAAACCGCAGAGCAGCAACTTCTCCAAGAGCTCCAGAAGCAACTCAGAAACAAAGATAAGAAGATGGCTAAGCTCTACTCAAAGATTGATGACTTGACAGACATCGTCTTACAGCTCACGGCCCAACTTACCTCTCAGCCGCCCAATCAAGCGCAGGGCTCTACTCATGAACCGGGAAACGATGTCCCAAGGCAGCCGACGTCTATTCCCTCAAATCCAAAGGTGGGCGAGCTGCATGAAAGTCGGCCGCATCCTATCTCGGAAAATTTCTTGACTCCCGATGATAGCAACCTGCTAACGTAAGATCAAATCATGGATTTGGTCGCCAACAAAGTCAAAACATTGGTAACCGAAGCCGAAGCGCAAAAAGATATCAGCAGTAGTGGGAGACCATATCCTGCTCGGTATGATCTGGTAGAGTTTCCTGGCGGCTATGTCATCCCCAAGTTCGGAAGATTCGATAGGACGGGAAACGCGAATCAGCATATTGCCCACTTTAAAGCCTCATGCGGGAATACCGGGGGTAATGATGCACTTTACCTCCGCCAGTTCGTTAATAGTTTAACCGATATCTCTTTCGACTGGTACGCGAGCTTACCGGATGGCTCCGTTACTACTTTCGTCCAAATGGAATCTCTGTTTCGACAAAGGTTCATGAGTGTCAGCGATAAGATCACCATTTCCGACCTTGTAAGGACCGAGCCAAAAAACAACGAAAGCAGCACGGATTTTATAACCCGATGGCGTAATCTCTCCGTCAAATGTGAACTGCCGATAGAGCATGACCAATTTATCAGTCTTCTCGTCGGAAATCTCAATAGTTGGATGGCCCTATTTTTATGCACCGCGGGTCTCAAAACATTCTAAGAGCTGACCAAAAAAGTTCAGATGTTGGAGCGTTCAAAGCAGGAGTTCTCCCCTGATTCCCAAAATAACAATAGGTCCTGCGGAAACCGAAAAAATGATAATCGCAAAGGCGGAAATTCCGACGATACTGAATCTTTTAACACTTTTGCTAACCGAAATAAGCGAGGGATGAGCGAGCCTAATGCCAACCAGCCTCGGAAGCTAGTGTTTGGAGAGGGAGAAGAATCTCCACTGAAAGAGAAACTGGATAAGGTCTATTCCTTCAGAAGGGACAAAGTCCGTAAAATATTCAAAAATGCTTTAAGAAACGGTCTAAAATTGCCAGAACCAAAAAGACCTCAAGAAGCGAATATGACCGACGACCCCAAATACTGCCCCTATCACAGAATGATAGGTCATGCCATTGAGGACTGCTTCGTCTTCAAATATTGGGTCAAAAAGCAATATAAGGCAGGAGAGATAGAACAGTCTAAAGGCGTGTTAACAAACAGTCAAGTTGCAAACGCCAATTTCATACAATGGAGACCGAAGTACTTCGGGAACCTGATTCTTTCAGATACCTGCCTTTCTCTGAAAAGAGCGAACCACGACAACAAGCTAAGAGCCAAACGAGCAATATTACCAATGAAGAAGCAATGGACGGGTATACAACCCATACGGTCTACATGATAGAGCTCAGAGGAACAAGTCCTCCTATGCCTTATAGCCATGACGATGACGTGGTTGTTGCCATCCAACACCGGGTCGGTCTAGATGACGAAAAGCCCGCTTATGCAATTAAGCCAAAGGAGCCCATGGTTCCTGCAGAATCGAGCCCAGGCTCCAACAAATGACTACCACGTCGTTAAACTGGGAACAATCGACCACTACATCATTAAACTGGGAACAGACGATCACCACGTCGTTAAACTTGTTAGTGTATATGCCCTAGGGGCCATTATTGTATCATACTAGCTTGTATATTACTTAATGGAAGCTTGGGATATTCACAGTTATATTAACAGTCTTGATAAACATGATAGTATGCTACTTGGTTTATATCTATCTTAATATGTGTATATGTTAGCATATCGAGAATACATATTGATAGAGCCCTTAGGATCTTTCTTGACTACCAGCGTTGTGATGGCAATCACACTAGTAGGGGCTGGGTAGTCTACAAGCACATCCTTTTTCAGGCCCCTAGTCGTAGGATTATCGAGACAGGGCATCGATACTCCGGAGTAGACTAGTGTGTACGCTTCTCATCCTAGTTGGGGAGTGGTCTGTCCCACAGCAATCAGTACGTCGTACTGGAGATAGTATACATGTGCTCGTTGGGTTACGGGTACACCGGACAGGACTCGCAGGGAACTGTTGGTTGGTATTATACCCGTCGTCAGTTAACAGTTCTCAGATGACATGAGTACAGTATAGTCCGCAGACTTGACACTGCTGCTTCGTCTCGAGTGTGTTCCCACTGTTCTTAGATTGCTACCCTACCACGGCTCAAAGGAATCGTGCAAACAGGTAGCAGTTGGGTGCAGTCCCGAAGCACTTGGAGGCAGTGGCGGTTAGATAGGATTCGTCTCTCCCGGTATAGGGAGTTGATATCGCGCTGTGTCTGGAGAGCCATTACGCAAAGTTCCTGGCCAAGGCAAACGAGATTTACTGGTAGGATTTCCAGTAGCTTTTCAAGGTGTAATGGGCTTCACTCCGACACGACTTATACCGCTTTTAGGGGACCGACGCTTGCCGCCCCCTAGGCCCGATATGCGATAGTCATAGACGAACATACCAGACTTTACGGAGATTGTCACATCAGGCTCAGTAGGAGTTCGGATGGGTTTCCTCATCGGCCTTCTTATCGACATCTACCTGGGGACCGTTACGTACAGCTAGTGCCGCTTGCGGTCTGTGGTTAAATCCACTGCCAGCATAGTAGTCGAGTCTTTAGAGTCCCACACAGAGAGTTTTCCTGCTTCGGGTGAAACGATATAGAGGTCGTATGGTTTTACGACAGGGTTCGGACACATACGTGTTTTTACGCACGTACGATGTTCGGACAGTTTATACTAGCAGGCTTTGGTTTAAGCCAGATTCTAGTATTGGATTATTGGATTTATACAGTCTCAGTATTTCCGTGTTTTCACGGATGGGAGGGGCATTCTCGTAATTAGTTGAGAAGCTTCTAGAAGATTGATGAGTTGGAGGCTTATGTGGCATTTGCATTAAATGGATTAATGACTCATGGTGTGATTCATCAAATGAGTTAATGAAGCATTTATTGCTTAATGACTCATGAGATGATTCACTCAAAGAGAGTTAATGAAGCATGGTTGATATTATTATGTTATTCATTTTAATAATTATCATGCTTCATATATATTCTAAAATGAGTTATAATTCATGATCATTCTCACTCTTACCTTCTCTCTCTCTTCAAGAACTAACCCTAACCTCTTATGTGTTGAGATCCAAGGGTTAGCAAGACTAATAGATCCCTAATCCTATTCTATATCCTCTAGGTTACTTTGATTAGTACTCATAGCAACCTAGTTACCTCAAGTGAGAGGTTTAAGCTTGGAGAAGTAGCTCTCGGGTGGATCTTCTATCACAACGAGGAGGCCGACGAGGAGGTGGTCTACGAGAACAAGAAAGACTTGATTCATTAGGTATAATCATCTTTCATAGTAGCTAAACACTTCTATGTTGTTGTTAGTTAGGGTTTGGCATAAAGTTAGTCGATGTTAGTTTAAACAAAATGATTGTTTTACCTATTCCGCCTCCCCGCATCTTGTGGGGTGTCTAATGTCGACTTACAAAACTGAGAACAGATGACCCCTAAATCGTTAGACCGGGAATGTAAAAAAATGTGTAAATGAAAAAAATGAAAAATGAAAAAAAGAGCCGAAATGATGACGCAACTCGCATTAAAAATCAGCGAGTAAAATGAAAATGAAAATAAAACCGAAATGATGGAGCAACCATGAATAAATAGCCAAAATGATAGGGCAATCGCGATCTTTGCGATAAGAAAAGCTGAAATGATAGAGCAATCGCGGTAAAAAACAACCCTTCAAACGACGAATAATGAGTCGCTCTTGGTACCATATTCTAGTGCAGCGATGCAAACGCCAACCAAAATTCAAATCCCCAAATAGCGAATGATGAGTTGCTCCTGGTACCATATTCCAGTGCAGCGATGCAGACGCCAACCAAAATCTAAATTCCCAAATGGCGAATGATGAGTTGCTTCTGGTACCATATTCCAGTGCAGCGATGCAGAGGCCAACCAAAATCCAATTTCCCAAAATTCTCCCAGCCCTACGGTTGGTCCCCAAGTTGACTACCGTATACAATCCACGGGCTCAAATAATTTTCATCACACCCATACCCCACCGCAATCACCAGTCACGCGGCCGGTCTCCGCCATTCGGAATTATGCTCCATTTGGGAAGACCCACTCATGTGTTCTTACGATACATGAGGAGAACAAAACTTACAGGATCCTCACGACTCGTAAGAAAATGCCTTCGTAGGATCCTTACGACTCACAAAGGAAAAACACACTTGGGAGTCCCCACGACTCCTAAGCAGAAAGTACACTTACGAGATCCTTTCGACTCGTAGGGAGAAAATGCTTTTATGGGACCCTTACAGCTTATAAAATTGAAAAGACTTAGGTGATAGCGACCTAAACCTGTCTCCTAAGCCATCACTCCCCAACAGGTAAAGGCAAATGATGAATTTCTCCTAGCACCCATACTTCAGTGTTAGAAATGTTGATGCCGACCCAACCCCGAAATTCCAAATCGATCCAATAGATCCTTAAGTCGTTAAACTGGGAACAGATGACCTCTAAGTCGTTAAACTGGGAACAGATGACCCCTAAGTCGTTAAAATGGAAACATATGACTCTTATGTCGTTAAACTGGGAATGAGGGAAATCCCCTCACGGCAAATGATAATTCGCTCATGGTACCATTTTCCAGTGTAGCGGTGTTGATGCCAAACTAAAACCAAAATCCTCAAATTCTTTTATGGCAAATGATGATTCGCTCCTGATACCATATTCCAGTGTAGCGATGCTGACGTCAACTAAAATCATATCAAGTCAGCAAGACAACCAACGATCTCCCTGGCGGAATCAAGCTCCACCTTGGAAACAAGTCGAATCCAGACACCGCGGAAAGCGGAGCAAGTCAACTTCAATTTTGACACCGCAGAAAGCAGAGCAAGTCAAATCCAATCCCCGACACCGCAGAAAGCGGAGCAAGTCAAATCCAATCCCGACACCGTAGAAAGCGGAGCAAGTCAACTTCAATCCTGACACCGCAGAAAGCGGAGCAAGTCAAATTCAATCTCGATACCGCAGAAAATGGAGCAAGTCAAGTTCAACCCTGACACCGCAGAAAGCGGAGCAAGTCAAATCCAATCTCTGATACCGCAAGAAGCGAGCAAGTCAAATTAAGCATCGACCGTCCACGTCGCTAAAATGGCAGCACCGACCGTCCAAGTCGCAAAAAGGGTAGCACCGACCGTCCACATCGCTAAAATGGCAGCACCGACCGTCTACGTTGCTAAAATGGCAGCACCGACCGTCCAAGTCGGAAAAAGGGCAGCAATGACCTCCCCGTCAGAATTATACTTCGACTCGGAATCAAATCAACCAATGACCTCCCCGTCGGAATTATGCTTCGACTCGGAATCAAGTCAACCAACGACCTCCCCGTCGGAATTATGCTTCGACTCGGAATCAAGTCAACCAACGACCTCCCCGTCGGAATTATGCTTTGACTCGGAATCAAGTCAACCAACGACCTCCCTGTCAGAATTATGCTTCGACTCAGAATCAAGTCACTCAATGACCTCCCCGTCGGAATCAAGCTCCGTCTCGGAATCAAGTCAACCAACAACCTCTGCGTCGGAATCATGCTTTGTCTCAGAATGTATCCCGTGTTGAAATCCTGCTTCGCCTCGGAGTATCCACCTTCCTTGTCAGAATTATGCTTTGCCTGGGAATCAATCTCTGCATCGGAACCATGCTTCGGTCAGAATATCTGCCCTGTGCCGGAATTATACTTCGTCTCAGGATACACCTGTCCCATGTCGAAATCATGCTTCGTCCTGCAACCCTGTATCGAAGCTATGTTTCGTCTCAGAATATATCCTCCTCGTGGAATTATGCTCCGCTCTTCGGAATGATACTCCGACCCTGAAACTATACTCCTGGAATCATGCTTCTCGGAATGATGCTCCGACCTAAGAATTATGCTCTTCGGAATGATACTCCGCCTCCGGAATGATGCTCCACCTTGAAGTTAAGCTCTTCACGAAAGAAGATCCATTAATTTCATGCACACAACTCATATACACGGTATGCATTTATTGATGGGGGGCACTTTGTTGGGGTCAAAAATTACACCCCGGTTGACCAAGTCAAAGTCAAAGTCAACCCCAAATAAGCGGGCCCAAGTCCAGGTCAAGTAGGCCCATGCCCAAGTCGAGCCCCGCGGCCGGCCCCCCATGCCATAATGAAAATTATGTAATAAATAAGTTTGATATAATTTTCATGAATAAATGTAAGGAAAATGGGCATAAAGCCAAATTTTTGTAAAGCCCATGACTCATGTGCAAAAGAAATGAGCACATTATGCATGGGATGGGCAAAATACCATTTTGTAAAGCCTAAGGGGCTATTTGAAAATTTATAAGCCTATGTAAGGCAACATGATAATGAAATGAAGGACAATAATTCATTCCCCTCAAAAGTTAGGGTTTCTATACCTTCTTCTCCTTTCTCAAGGTTCTAAACCTTCTTTTTTTTTCTGAATTAAATCAAGAGTTTAACTCTTCTTTTTCCAAAAAGAAACAGTTTTTCACCATAAAATTCTTAAAGGGGAGCTCGGATCTTCCATCAAATCCCCAAAAGGGAAGATTTTTAAGTTTCACCCCCTTTTCTCCAAGATCCAGCCAACGAGAGGAGGAAGAAGGAGACCCATCTCTAAAAACCCCCACTTTGGGAAGATTCAAGACTCAAGAGAAGATCTAGGGCTTAAGGGAGAAGAAAGAGGTCCCCTTTCATCATCTTCGAAAATCTCTTGGGAGTTTAACTCCGAAAAAAGTCTTTTTTTAGGAGTTTAACTCCAAAAGTCAATTGGGAGTACAACTCCCGGTGCAGTTGCTAAGCCCCTTTGTCCTTCTTTTAGGAGTTTAACCTCAAAAAGTCAATTGGGAATACAACTCCCAGTACAGGGGCTAAGCCCCTTTTTTTGCAGGGGCTCAGTGCCAGTGTGAGGCGCAGGCGCCTAGCGCCCGCGTGCGCCCACGTGTCCTTTGGACACTATTCAACTTTTTTTTTATATATACACTCCACAACACTTTCCCCATTAGAAAAAATTTCTAACCCAGTAAGGGGGCTGCTAGCCCTCTTGACCTCCAGCCCGCTATCCGGGTAGCGGGACCTCCGTAAACTCTGCGCGGCCCCCGATATAACCAAGACCCCTCAAAACACAACACACGCACATTGCACATTGAGTTCACATGACTAGTTGGCCTGTCAATTGGAGGTTCCCTCGCTTCAAAGGCGATGCGTAATTAACAGCAGCTTAGTTCACGGCTGCCGAAGATTCGGAACCCCGCCATCTACAAACCCCGGCCTACCCTAGGCAGGGGGATTTGTAATGCGCCTGATAAGCGACGCGTATTCCCATCTCAATGGGGTGACGAAAAACACCCTATAAAGCTGAATCCCGCTAAATGTGCGTTCGGCGTCACAAGCGGGAAATTCCTGTGGTTCATGGTTACCCACCGTGGAATCGAGGCGAACCCAGAGAAAATCAACGCCATCATCAACATGGCGACGCCCGAAAGAAATGTCGATATCATGTGACTCACCGGGAGGGTGGCTGCATTGAGTCACTTTATGTTTAGATCCGGAAAAAAGTGCATCCCTTTCTTCAGAGCCTTGAGGAAAATCCCCAGATTTGAATGGTCCGAGAAATGCCAAAACGCTTTCGAACAACTCAAGGCACACCTGGCGATCCCCCATTTCTCACCCGACCAGTCGAAGGCGACGAGCTGTTACTATATCTAGCCATCTCCGAACAAGCCGCCGGCTCAATACTCGTCAGAGAATTCGAAGGCACGCAGAGACCGGTCTACTATGTGGGCCACGTTTTCAAGGACGCAGAAACCAGATATCCGGCCATAGAAAAAATAGTCCTCGCGCTTGTCGTCGCCTCCAGAAAACTACGACACTATTCACACACAATCTTCGTCCTCACTGAATGACCTTTAGAGAATATCCTCGCCTCCCCCGAATCATTGGGTTGATTAAAGAAATGGAGGTAGGAGCTGTCCCAATTCGACATCAAATACCGACCCAGACATGCCATCAAAGCACATGCATTAGCCGATTTCGTTGTCGAATGCACCATTCCCTCTAAGGAAGGAACGACAACACAGGATCCCGACCCACGACTCTCAGTCGAGGAAGTGCCTGACCCAATCTCGGACTGGGTACTCTATGTGGACGGATCCTCTACAGAGGGAGGGAAGGGGGACGGCCTGATCATCCGCGGCCCAAATGAGGAGGAGATGGAGTACTCTCTGAGGCTTAGTTTTAAGGCATCAAACAATGCCGCAGAGTACGAGGCCTTATTGGCCGGACTACGAATCCCCTCCGGAGTGGGGCTGAAGACCATCCGGGTACGCAGCGACTCCGCGCTAGTCTTCGGCCAAGTAACTGGGTGTTTCGATGCCCGGGAACCACTAATGATAAAATACATGGCGGAGGTAAGAAGGTTTCGGAGAAATTTCGACGAAGTCCAAGTAGAGCAGATTCCCAGAAACTTGAACACCGAGGCCGATGCCTTGAGAAAACTCGCCTCTTCCTATTCAGCCAATCATAAGAGAAACATCCTCTTTGAAGTCCTGCCGCGGCCCAGCGTGGAAGATAGAGAGGCAACACTCCAAATCTATACGACCCAAGATGATACCCCGGATTGGAGAAAGCCCATCGTAGAATTTCTTAAAGATGGGGTATTTCCAAAAGACCGTGTAAAAAACCTTAACTTTCTGTACGAAATTTTTCCAAAAATACAGAAATGGGTACTTTTGCCTGAGCACAAGTTATAAATTTGTTTTGCTTTTCAACAGCAAGTAAGAGCTTGTAGCTCATTGGTTAGACCTTGCACTGCTGAACCAAAGCACCAGAGTTCAAATCTCATCAGCCACATTATTTTTTTATATTGATTTCTTTTAATCTTTTTAGATGCTCAAGAGTCTACACGTGCATAACCCGTAAACCCAAAGATCACACTAAAAACAAACGAGTTCAGGAGGTAGAACAAGAGGCAAAGGGCACATGGCGGCGAGACGGAGGCCGACTCGGCCTGAATCGGCTGGCGGGGAGCTTGGATCGGCCGGCGCCGCCGGCCGACTCACCTCAAATCGGATTTTCTCCTTCTTGACTCGGTGCTTTTTGGCCTCCCCATAACCCCTGTTCAATTTAAAAACCCTGCATTATTCCAGAGGATTAAAAACCTAATTAAAATCTTTTTAATGCATATTTTAATGCATTTTTTTATCACACCCTAATCCTAGATTTTTCTATAAATACCCACTCACTTTTTCACACCCTTCACACTGAAATTCCTGTCCAAACTCTCAAGAAAAATTCCAAGAAATTTTGTGTACAAGTGGAGTTAGCGAAGGGCGAACCTCCGACGAACTTCCGACGACGATCCGAGGATTTTCCGGCGACGAAAAGACGTCCTGACGCGATCCGTAGTTTTCTCTCTCTCCCCACTAGTTCTAAAGCCAGTAAGTCACTATTTCTCTTCAAAGCCGACGGAAGTGGAGTTAATCCGACTTCCGATTCGGTTTTTCTTTAAAAACCTTATTTTTCTTAAACAAAATAATACCAAACTCTCACATCATGATCATTAAATATTAACAAAATATCTTGATAAGTTTCATATCAAAAGAATTCATATTTCAATTTTTATAGCACTTTTACAGAAAAATACCATATAGTTTAGTTTCGACATAAAACATCATTACCCCTTGCTATACCTTTAGATAGTTCACGAGATAATGACCTACCTCCTCACAACACTCATATGTAATATAGCACGATAATATTTGGAAACATAGTTTTCGGAAAATACGATTTTACACAAAACCACCTCAAACTTATAAAAACCTTTTTCTACAAGATATGTGTTTTTAACAAATCTTTGCAATGTGCCGCTACAACCCATTTCGGGGAACCCGTTCGAGATGGTGCAGATTTTCGCATATTCTCGGGCTTAGTAGTGCGAGATGCAGACATCCGCAAAGAGTATACGGTCTCGAAAGATTTAAAAATACAATTTTCTTTAGAAAATGTGATTTCTATTATAAATAAAACTTATATTTTTAATAAATAAATATATATGTAATTAATATCAAAATATCTATTTTTAATATTTATAATATTCCACATTTCCAAAATTCAAGAAAAACATTCCATTTATAAGAAAATATCATGCAATACCATACAATTCCAATATTACAAATAAATACCATATATTATGAAAAATATGTTTTATTCACTAGAAATGTCATAATGATAAAATATAATCAATGAAAACTTTAAAGACGATAATAAAATACTTGAGGTGTATTTTGAAAACTATACAAAATTATTTTTACATAAACTCCCTCAAGTTATACTAAATTACAATAAGGACCCTAGTAAACATAGGTTTAAGCGGGACCAGTCTTTTGAGCCTCAGGAAGCCAGAGATATGGGTGCTTGCCTATTTAAGGTAGACAACTTAACAAATGGTGTTATCAACATGGTAATCGTCTTTGAAAAAGACACAAATCCTGCCGTCCATGTGCGGCGGTTACCGATAACACCAAAACCTAATTCATTCAGGATTCAATTTCTTTTCTAATTGTCTGACTCAGACTGAGTCTCAATATAATCAATCTGACTTGAATGAGATTCATGTATATATAACAATTCAATATGAATCCATATATTCGATCTGTTCAATTTATCAATCTATACAACTTGCTGAGCCGAACCATGGATATACATCCATCTACATGATTCTCCAGTTACATCCATTTACTGATATCATGGTTTCGGCAATTCATCCATCTATACAAGACAATACAATTTACAATACAATACAAACAATACAATCAAGACATCGCGGGGTTTAAGGGGTAGATTGGTACGGAAGGTGTTAAAGGTGGCACGAGGTGGTCACTTAAGACGTAATTACATCCATACCGTTGTTCCGTGGTATTATCGACGGAGCCTTGTACTCTTGATTCCGTCCACTTTAGTCTCTGGTCTACTGAGACTCCTCTCGTATACACTGGCCTCTTCTGTACCAAGCTACAAACAACAGCGTTAACACTAAATACAACATTATAACATTATAATACCACTTTAAAAGTTACACGCTCTCTCTCTGTCTATTCTACTTCTCTCTTATCTTTGGGACTTACCGAGCGATTGTTCGCTGACGAAATTCCTTCTCTTTCTTCTTTGGAATGTTGTCAGGTGATTCGGATCTTCAGGAGATTGAGCCCACCAGCGAGTACTTGGATCAACCAGCCTTCGATCCGGAGCTCTAGATACTTGTACATTTTATTTCAGTACTTTCCATTTCTGTTATGCCACTGTTTAGGCATTGCTTTTCATTCCATGTATTTACTTTTCAGATGTATTGTAAAAAGAATGTTAATAAATAAAGTTGCTGTTCATTTACATCCCGTCTCTTGTGCATTGTACTTATATTTCTTAGATAGGCTTAGCTTGTTTACTTCAGAGTAAATACGTAGCGGCCGGTCACGTTTTCTGCCGGTACACTGGGAAGCGGGGCGTGATAGACCGGGCCGAGGTTCGTCGGCTTCGAGCAAAAGCTCACCATTTCATATGGAGCAAAGAAAACCTATACAAGAAGTCGTACACTCAATCTCTGCTTCGATGCGTCGATTCCCATGAAGTAGACTACGTCTTACGAGAAATACACGAAGGGGTCGGAGGGGCGCATCAAAGAGCCCGCAGCCTAGTCCAAAAGACACAACTCCAAGGGTACTATTGGTCGGGAATACACCAAGATGCCAAGAAATTAGTCAGAAGATGCAAGAGCTCCCAACTCTTCGGCAGCATCCCTCGTCTTCCTGCCACTGACTAACGCCACTAAGTCCCCCTTAGCCATTTGCATAGTGGGGGATGGATATGGTGGGCCAGCTCCCCACCGGCACGGATGAACACATGTACATTCTTGTCGCCATAGATTATGTAACACTCTAGTGCATTTATACCATATTTTATTTGGGGTTTTTCAGATTTTGCGACAACTTCTTGTTTATTATTGCTTTTGGGTGTGGATAGTGCATTTGGTAACTGTGGTTAGTATCCGACCCGATCCGCATGATCGAAACCCATCATGGTTCCAGATTACGTCACATATTCGCTAGTACAGAGGATCCATGCACATCTAGATTCTATATACATGTATCATATATTTTTGTGACTGCATATCTTTTAAATAATACAAATAATAGCCGGATAATATATTTTATTATCTAGCATGGCATGTTATCATACCCCATATCATATGTTTGCGTCCATACATCGTGGTCATGTCCAGATTGTTAAAACAGACTCGTTTGGATCGCTATGTATATTTACATAGATCCGTACTTAGGGGTATGTATTTTTACAGACTGGACATCGCATTATAGTTTTAGCCGATACGTATATTATCCATGTTTTAAAACTAGATTTTTAGAAGAAACCCGAATATTTTTCGAAGCATTTTGTTATTAGCTGTTTAAACCCAATATATATATATATATATTATTAATAATATCTAACATATAACTGTTACTTCTATATATAAAATATACCTAATATATTTATTAACTAATATTATTTCCTCTCTCTCTCTCTCTTATTCTCTTTCTCTCCCTCTCTGCCTATATATATATGTAACTATTAATATAATTTATACAACATCTCTCGCTCTCCTCTCTTTCTTCTTTTTCACTGTCCTTCTCGCCAGGAGAAGCTTAACTCAAACCCTAGTCCCATGCCTTCGCTGCTGACCTCCCCACAACCTTGTCATCACCACCTTCTCGCCCTCGTCACAACCTCCACCACCTCCTCTCCTCTCCTCCTCTAACCCCGAGCGCCCAATTCCACCCCAACACTGCAACCCAAGAACCCTGCACAACCTTGACGCCGATCACCTCACCGTCTTGACCTCACCCCGACCTCATCCCTCTTCTCCTCTCCCCAAGAACCACCACCCTCGACAACCCACGACACCAACCCTGCAAACCCGATGACCGGCGACCCAACTGCAGAAACCCAACCTCACTGTTACCCATCGCCGGAGACCTCAGCACCTCATCGTCGTCACCATCATCATCTCCTCACCTCCCTCTTCGATCCCCGACACCACAAACCACCACCGCCATCACCATCGGCTGCGACAACAGCAACCCCGACAGCAACCCCAGAGAACCCGCGTCCCCTCGTCGTCGACGACAACCCATCGTCGTCGTTACCTTCTCCTCTATTCTCTGATCCCAGAACCCAGAGCTGAGTCACACACCCTATTCTTCTTTCTTCTTTCTTTCTTTCTTTCTTCTCTTGCTTTCTTGATTCTTGATCGTCTCGTCGGAGTTGCATACGTCGCCGAAGATCCGAATGACCCTGTCACCGTTGTTGTCCAGCATAGTCATCACGTCACGTCATTGATCAGCCAGGTCCAGTCCTGCACACGTGTAGCTGCATTATGACGTTTATTCGATATCAGACGTAGCATCCGCATTCCGTCGTGAGATCCGATCAGGCAAGCTTAACTTGCAACATGCTATGTTATATTATATCTATATATATACGCCTAAAAATAGTACATGTGTTTTATTATACAGCAAATGTTACAGATTTACAGTGTTACGTTATCGGTTCGTATCCGTACCGATAATATCATATCTAGTTGCATGACGGAATATCATGATATTATTATACTACTATATTAGTACCACATGCTATCTAGTTTGCATCATACTTGGTAATGGATATGTAAGTCGATATCGCGCACCCCGCGGGTTCGCGGGGAGGCAGAATTTACAAAAAAACGATTTTTCAAGCTCGCAACATCGACCTGAACTCTAGGATCTATACGGAAACCTTAAATAGATATTTCTACTAGGATGTTCTAACTACTATGTTAGGATTTATACCTCATTGTTAACAAGTCCTTCGGGTCTTCCTCTTCTCCTCCTCTTCTTGAGCTTCTCGAAGATCGGATCGCGCTTGAAACGTCGGCCTCCTCGCGTCAAAGACGATCCACCCGAGAGAATGTGGTTCAAGTTCCAACCTCTAAACCAAGGTAACCTAAAGTGCCTAGCTCGCTAAACTGGATAGCTTAGGAGATGTAGAGAGTTTAAAGGAGTGTTTTATCTCATATAACCCTATGGCTCACAACACATGTGAAGGTTAGGGTTTTTAAGGAAGGAGGAGAAAATGGAGAGAGAAAGGATTTTTGCAAATGAGTAAGTGTTGAGGCGAGTCAAGAATGGCTCACTCATTTTCTTTCTTCAAGCATGCATTATTATTTCAATAAGAAGTAACAACCATGCTTGAATAGTGTTGCCAAACCAATAAATAAAATGGATAAGCCATGCTTGACTCCATGCCTCAAATATCTCCATTTACACCTTATTTATCTATTTTCCAAAATAGATTATTCCAAATAATGAGGTGTCCCCTTCTAGAAGTATCTCTTGTGAGATTACAAGAATGCCCTCACCGTATATACATACCTGTTTTCGTATTCTAAAAAATATGAATACAATGAGATGATAACAATCCAATAATCTAATATTAGGATCCGGTCTAAACCAAAGCCCACTAGTATTTTCCGTCAAAACAACATCCGTGCAACTAGACACGTATATGATCAGAACCCTGCCGTAAAACCATACGGTCTCTACATCATTTCGCCTGATCTAGGGAAACCGTCTGTGTAGGACTCTAAACACTCGATAGTACTCTTGCAGTGGATTTAACCATAAGTCCGTCAGCGGCGCTAACTGTACATAACGGCCACCCAGGTATCTGTCGAAAAGAAGGCCGACGAGCAAACTCATCCGAACTCCTACTGAGCCTATCTGTGACAATCTCCGTACAGTCCGGTCTGTTCGTCTCAGAGTATCACATATCGGACCTAGGGGGCGGTAACTGTCAGACCCCTAATAGCGCAATAAGTTGTGTCGGTGTAGAGCCCAATACACCCTGAGAAACTACTGGAGTACTCGCTTGCCCTGGCCAGGGACTTTGTGTATTGGCTATCCGAACACAACACGATATCAACTCTCAATATCGGGAGAGACGAATCCTATCTAACCCCTACTGCCTCCAAGTGCTTCGGGACTTCACCCAACTACTACCTTTTTGCACGACCCATTTGAGCCGTAGTAGGGTAGTAATCTAAGTACAGTGGGAACACACTCAAGACGAATAGTGATGTCAAGTCAACGGACTAACCTCTACTCATTTCACCTGGGAACTGCTAACTGACGATAGGTATAATACCAACCAGCAGTTCCCATCGAGTCCATCCTGTGTAACTCATAACCTAATGAGCACTTGTATACTATCTCTGGTATCGGATACCAATGGCTGCAGGACAGGCCACCTTCCCAGACTGAGGATGAGAAGCGTATACACTAGTCTACTCTGGAGTATCGATACTTTGTTTCGATAATCCTACAACTAGGAACAATCTTAAGGATGTGCTTATAGACTACCCAGCCCCCACTAATGTGACTGCCATCACAACACTGGTAGTCAAGCAAAGATCCTAAGGGCTCTATCAACATGTATTAGCGACACGTTAAAAGAAACATATACACATGTTAAGATATAATCAAACCAGATAGCATACTATCATGATGAGCAAGACTGTTATTATATCTGTGTATATCCTAAGCTTCCAAAACGTAATATACAATCTAGTACTATACAATAATGGACTCTAGGGCATATATCACTAACAATCTCCCACTTGCACTAAGGCCATATATTGGCGTATCGCAGACCTATCATCTCGAATACCTCTCGAACTGCGTCTAAGGGATGACCTTTGTAAGTGGATTTGCAGTGTTGTTCTCCGTGTCAACTCTCCGCACCTCGATTTCCCGGCGATCCACGATCTCCCTGATAAGATGATACCGCCTCAAGATATTTCTTGACTTCTGATGGGACTTGGGTTCCTTCGCTAAAGCTATATCCCCGTTGTTGTCACAATACAAAGGTATTGGATCAACAATGGACGGAACCACCTGAAGTTCTGTAACGAACTTCTTTGTTCCCTTATAAAAAAGGTGTAAGGGAAAGTTCCCCACTATTCAAAGCCTCACGTGTTGAACACGTGAGCACCTATATGCAACGCATATAGGCACTGCAATTAACGCAACTGTTAAACTAAAACAGCCTCACGTGTTTAACACGTGAGTACCTATATGCAACGCATATAGGCACTGCAATTAAAATAACTACTAGGCTAATGGAGCCTCACGTGTTTAATACGTGAGTGCCTATATGCAACGCATATAGGCACTGCAATGCAAACAAACTATAGGCTAATAATCCTCACGTGCTAAACACGTGAGTGCCTATATGCAAAGCATATAGGCGCTGCAATCAAACAACTGACAAAATAAATAAGCCTCATGTGTTGAACACGTGAAAGCACCTCCCTACGTAGAATTAAATTCTACTCAATAAGGAACCGTTGAATCAAAGATCCAATGGTGATTAAGAATAGAATTAAATTCTATTGATCTTTTTAAGTGGGGAGTGATATTTTCTGTTAAACAGAAAGTTGTCGGATCAAAGATCCCCTGAGATGGAAAATATTTTCCACATCTTTCTAAAAAAAGAGAGATTGTGCTCTGTGAAGCCGACCACTCTTGGATTAAAAATCCAATGATGGTTTAAAAAATTACTATTTTACAGAATAAGATTCTGCATATGGGAAAATATTTTCTCAATATTTTTAAAAACAAGAAAAATATGTTATGTAAAACAGAAACCCTTGAATCAAAAGATCCAACGGTGGGCAAAATTCCCCAAGTCAATTCTGGAACAAATTAAATCAATTAGGATCTCTCAATGAGAGATTTTCTCAGAATTAAACAAATTTCTCTCCACTATATGAGGGACCAGAGACTTCAAGTTTCAGGAGGACGGAGAGTGAAGAAAGATAGAGAGAGTAAACAAAGGAATCCCCTCAGAAGTTTTTAAAAAAGGGAGAAGCTTAAGAGAAGAAGAAAGAAAAGTTTCAAAAGAAACAGAGAATTTAATTCTCACAAGGAAGATTTGTTTCATTAAAACCCTAGGTAAAAAGAAAACAAAACTCAGAGATCATCTTGTCTCTCTTTTGCCTCTCTGAGGGTTTAACCCTTCATGCAAGAACTTAGTTCTTCCTCTGGTTGAGATCTGCAGAAGCAGATCTCCCCATAAGTTGAGGATTTAATTCTCATCGGGGAGATTCTGTCATGCAGATTCAAAACCTAGGGGAAAGAATTGATTTCAAAGAATTTGATTCTCACAAAACACATGAAAACTAGGGCTTAACTCTATAAAAAGAATTTAATTCTTATAAACCAAGAAACATGAGATCCTCCAAACCCTAGGGTCATCAACAAGAGATCAAAATCTCCAAACATCCAGAAAGAAGGAAAGACTGATGATTCATTATTGTTTAAGCACTATAACGAGGACCACACGTGTTCCCCATGCAAGCGCTTAAAAGAAGAATAAGAAGTGCCTCCTGGGACAGTCACGTGTTTTGCACGCGATCTCCAATCAGGTGCTTAGCACCTATAAAAAAGGGGAAGTGATAAAACCCAAAAGACAGAATCCAACTTTGGGGTGCCTCACGTGTTTCACTCGTGAGTGCCACAAGAACCAAGTGCTCAGCACTTATATAAAAAGCGGGGGAATAAGTGGGCAGTGCCCATAATCCGGTATCTCATGTGTGTCACGTGACCGCCACAGAACTCTAGTGTTTAACACTAATCAAGTGCCTCACATGAAATGCACGTGAACATTGTATGCCTCAGTACTTAGCTCTGTTGGGTAATTATGGACACCCAGATCTAGCCCAAATTGACTAAATTCTTCCAATCAACTGAGCGCCTCTGCGCTCATCATTTCCCAAATTGATCTTAGTCCCAAAAATGACTAATGATCTTTCAACTGATGATATTCAAAATAATGTTCATCCCACATCTCCTAAGTTAATCTTAGTCTCCAAAAATGACTAATGATTCTTAGATGATCCACCATGATCTTTTTCCTCAAATACGGGATTTGGTTTAAGGGTGCATCTATCCACACCTCTGATACATCTCGTTGTAATTCCTCAACGTCTTCAGAGAGGTGGCGGGTCCCGACAAACAACAGCATTTTGGTGCACCGCCCAAACTGACGTGCACACCCCAAATCAAACCACGCCCCAAACTGGGTGCATCCCATACCATCGTTGCTCATCCCGTCATGTAACAAATACACGTGCTCGCAACATGATAATGGATCGAGATGTCCCTAAACTAACAACGGACCGTAAGATCCTTAAACTAAAACCTCACCTAAAAAACGGTGATCAACGGACCGAGACGTCCTTAAACTAAACCGTCATCCCAAACATGGCGACAACGGACCGTAATGTCCTTAAAACTAAAATCTCACCTCAAAAATGGTGATCAACAGACCGAAATGTTCTCAAACTACAACTCCGCCTCCAAAATGGCAATAAGGGACCGAAACGAACTTAAACTAAAACAATAGAGACCAAATGCTCTCTTGTTGGATCTGAAACAAAAATGATCCTAACACCATGTTAAGTAGATCTTAGTCGCAAACTGGACTAACGTATCCTTAACAAAAAACCAACCGAGCCCCAACTACTCGTATACATTTAAGTCGATCTTGATCTTAAAATAGATCAACGATCCTTAAATCAACCTGAACCCAAATCTAAGATATACGGATTTGGACTAATCAACGCCCTATGGGCGACGACACAGATTAGTCTCCGTATACAATCCACGGGCAACCAAAAATAAAACAAACACACACGACACGAAGTGAACTTCCGGAGCAGGAGAAAGTGGTTATTGTGATTCGGTAACGTAATTAACTACAGGGGCTTGCGCCTGCAGGGAAGAGTGTCCCCACAATCAAAAACCCTTCACAAATGAGGGGGGATTTGACGAAGTCTGCTACAATGGCCGCATCCGTCCAAACCTCCGATATACGGTGCCATAAATCAACTTGGCATCTTCGGAGAGGTGGACGGATAAATCCAAATAGCATCTGCCCCCAAAATTTTGTCCAGATGTCCCAACGTCCCGGGCGCGTCTTTCGGCGGTGAACAGATTCTGGCACGCGGTGTGGGACCTTTTCCTCTTTCCACTCCACACTTCGTGTGTCGTGTTTCGCGAACAAAAATCGCGGTTTGCTATGGTTGCTCTTGGATTCGAGATACTAAGATTTGGTGTCTTGCTCCTGTGCAGTATGAAGAAGTGAACATCAATGGCTTCCAGCTGCACCTACTGAAACAGCAACTCCCGCTCCTCCCCAACTGGAGGAGTGACATATAGGCCCAATACGGCCTCCATCTTTTCAATGCCGGTAGGACAGGTAACTCAAGCCACTACTGGATTGTTCTTCGGAACCATACTCCTGCCAGCAAGCTTCAGCGTCCCATGCCACCACTGGAAGCTCCCAAGAAGTTGGTCTTCGATCGACTTGTAACTACTACGGCCCCTCTCAACGGGTCGTCCAAATCTTCCACCTCAGTCTTCAAAAGGCTGAGCCGAAGCTCAAGTGGGCCTGCAAAGAGGCTCGCGATACCTGAAGGGGCTATCCCAAAATGGATAGTCCCGCCAGCTCCTGCTACGGGCGAAGTCATCAAAAGTGCTTCCCCTACCAGAAAGTTGTCCTTTGAAAGATTGGTCGTTCCCCCTCAACGGACGTCGGTCTTCGACAGGCTGGGACCAGCAGCAGCCTTTCACCAAAGTAGGGGCACGATGAAGCCGCATCCACAACTGAGGTGGCCCCATCAGCAAGACACGCTCGACGTCTCCACTGGAGCCGGGTGAGAAGATCTGGGGGCAACACCCCCTCTGGACTTACTCCACCAGCTCCAATGGTGGAAGTTGACGCCGCTGTTCCAACTGGGAACAGCTTTGAACTGCGTAGGAGGGTGCGAAAGAACTCCCCAACTGCAGTGCTGAAGAAATCTCCACCACCTGCTGAAAACATGACGCAGGCAAAGACGGAGCAATCCCCTCAATGAGTCTCCTTCCAAATTCACAGGGTCTGGCGGAAAGTCCAGGACTCTGTGATTAACAAAGACCACTCTTGTCGACCGAAGAAAATGAAGGTGACAAGAAGAGGAACATCCCTCCACCACACCACGGAAGGCCTTGTTCATACAGGCGCCTGTTACAACGGCTCCTTCAACCTCGACCTCCCATAAAAAGTGGAGGCCGGAGAAGATCTCATTGCCTGCAGCAAATTCCAAAGGCGCCGGACCCAAATGCCCTAAGTCTGAGGGCATGATCGTGCACACGGTTTACATGGCTTCCGGGAAAGAGGTAAGCCATGCTTCCGTGGGTCATTGACCACAAACTCGATCGTTAACGAAGGCTCAGGAGCAACAACAAAAGTCCTGGAGATGCTGACAAAAATGGCAGCACTCACCGGACAGAAAGAAAGTCCGGAGTCAGCATCAGAACAGCGTCGGGAGCAGGAGACCGATACAGAGTTCCTGTGAAGGGTGCTTGAAAGAAAGGATAAGGAGGCTGCGGAACAGGCTGCTAACATAAACAGATGGCGCTCCTGTTCCAAGACATAGTTGGAATGATGATCCAGCCAGAACCTCTAGCCGAAGACCCGCCGATAATTTTCGAGGACGACATAGGGGAAACATCAAACCCTCTTCCAGCTTTATCGACAGCCAGGGAGGAAACAATCTCTAAAGCTGCCCTTGATGATTACATAGCTCAACAAATACGAGCTCATCAGGCAAGCGAAGCGGCTGGCCAAGTTGTCAGAACTGGGCGACCGTACCCAGGCTGATACGATCAAATAAAATACCCGTCGGGATATACGATCCCCAAATTCCATGTGTAAAAAGGGACAGGTAACCCGCATCAACACGTCGCTCAGTTCAGAGCTTTATGCGGCAATACTGGAGGTGACGAAAAATTGCTGCTTCTCCAGTTCGTTGGCAGCCTGTTGGAGACGGCATTTGAATGGTACTCGGAGTTCCCAAATGACTCCGTCAAAACATTCACAGAAATGGAGCTACTATTCACACAGCGGTTCGCAACATCAGGAGAGCGCACCCCGATCACGGCATTAATCAATGCCCGGGTGAAGCCAAGAGAGACCTTGGTTCAATACGCAATTCGGTGGCGGAACCTATGGTCGAAATGCGAACAACGTATCGAAGAGGCTGCTGCCGTGGGCATGTTCATAGGGACTCTCGATCCTCAGGCGAATGTGTCCCAGTTCATGACGTTCTTTAAGCCAACCACTTTCTAGGCTTTGATCGACAAGCTGGCCCAAATGGACCAGATGGGCCACGGGCCCCCCTCCTCAAAAATGGACCTTGGAATGCAAAGGGTAATGGGAAAGCGGCCTTCGTTACCAACACTCAACAACAACCGAGTGACCCGAAACCAGTTGCTCTCCAAAACAACATGTGCCCACGCCAATCCCTAGAAGAGAAGCTATGACGTGCTTACTCGTTCTCTCGTGATAAAACGAGGAGATTGTTCGAACTGGCAATGCGCAACAAACTCATCACACTGCCGGATCCGAGACGTCCACTGCAGCCCGGTGACATCAACAATCCCAACTACTGATCCTACCACAGAATAGTGGGCCACCCAATTGAAGATTGCTATGTCTTCAAAAACTGGGTCGAGGACCAGTACCAACAAGGGAAGTTTGCGCTGTCCGAAAACTGGAGGGTGAACCCGCCACAGAGGCACACTCCTAAAAAGGTAGACATGCAGGGGGCATCATGCTCGTTTGTGGAAGAAGCTCCTTGGGAAGTTGTCCTTTCAACTAAAACTAAAAGAATACTGAAGGATCTTCAAGCATGTCCGGCGATCAAATGGAAAAACCTGCTGGAGCCCGAGATCATTGAGGGGATGCTTAAACCGCGCCCAACACCGAAAACTGGTAATGATGGGCAAGACCTCCAAGCCAAGCTTTCGAAGAAAAAGAAGAAGACCAAGAAGCCTGTGCAGCTTGCCGAGTATGACGACAAGCGCACAGACCTGCAAAGGTACATTGATGCGCTGGAAGAGTACAGCCAGAAAGCGCGGACCCCAGTCACCCTCGAAGAGTTTCTCAGCTATATCCTTGAGAACAGAGATAATGACGATGATAAGGGAAATGACTTGTCAGAAGAACCCGGGGATTATGTAGCAAGTTGCCACATAGTTTCTCATTCATCGTTAAATGACGAAGAAACTCCCTCGGCGTCGGAAAGCAACGCAGAGGAACTGGGGGCAGGACCGACGCCAGAATTCCTAGAACTGTCAGAAGACCTAATTGATAGGCTGCTAAACGAAGCCCTTCAAAAGAGAAAAGCTGACCGAGAACATGAAACGGCCATATACGAAAAGGCCAAGTGTCGGCGTCAGGATAAAGAAGCTGCGGTAAGGATGAGTCGTAAAGCACTCCAACCAAGCCAAAGCACACCTGCTACAAATAAGAGCAGGATCAAAGCGGAGAAGCGGTTCGCTAAAGCCTTGTTAATGGGAATGAAGCTGGCCCCTCTCATGGAAAACACTCCCGGGAGTACGTGTCTTGACGAAGCGGATGTACATCCGAACTACTGCTTATACCATCGGAGGGTCACACACCCCACCGAAGAGTGCAATACCTTCAAGAAGTGGTGGCAAGGATATGTTGCTCACCGGCAGCACTTCAAGAGGATGAAGCACAAAACCCGTCGACAACAAAAAAGCGCGACAGACGAGCGTGAAGGAACGGCTGGCAACTGTCATATGGTTGATACCCGTTCGACAAAAGGAAAATATCAAGTTCTTACATCCGGGAGCGATTTTGAGGAAGAAATGACTCTCGGCCCTCTCTTCAAAGAATTCACCTTCGGAAAATAAGAAGAGGAGAAGAACTGCGATAATATTCAGCTGCGTAACCGTACGCTGCCTGAAAAGAACCTTGGGCCTACAAACAAAGGTTCGAGCAAAAGAGACAAGAGGAAGGAAAAAGTCCCTGAGGAAATTGCCATCGATGATAGAGTCGTCAAAGAGCTCGCAGCCAAGGATCCGCCTAAGAAAAAAAGGTGGATTACAATATCCTGGCACATCTGAGGAAGATACCCTCACAACTGAGCATACTGGATGCTCTCCTCCTGTCCAAAGAGGTACAAGATTCTCTCATCAAGGCATTGCAAGAGCCCGATCAGTTCCAAGCTTTCTTGGCAGAAGAAAAGATGAAGAACGAGCTGGCAAAGGTTTATACAGCTGACATTACATTCGGTGATGAAGATCTCCTCCTTGGAACGTGCGAGCACAACCGTCCTCTATATGTCACCGGGTACTGCCATGACATTAAGATAGGGAAGATCCTGGTCGACAACGGGTCCTTCGTCAACCTTCTCAATGTGAAGGTGCTGAAGGAGATTTGCATGAAAGTTCAGCACCTGGCTCGGGACAAAATTACCATCTCCGGCTTCGACTCGCAGTCATCACGGACGCTTGGGTTCGTGATATTGACATTACACTTTGGGCTTCTCGTCACCGACATCAAATTTCATGTCATCGACGTCAAGACTTGCTACAACGCTCAGCTCGGCCGACCTTGGTTACACGAGTACAACGTCATCCCTTCTACACAACATCGGTGTATGAAGTATTTCAAAGACGGCATCAAGTACACCGTTACGGGGGAGCTAAACTCGTTCTCCGTAAACGAAGTCCGCAAATATGAAGACGCAAAGTACTTCCTACCAGACTTCAAACACACAGAAAGATGTCATAAGCCGGAGAATAAACAAAAAGCCATCGCCACCATCCCGATCTTTGGGAGCGATACCGAGGAAGATGAAGAAATAGTTTACTCGGGGTAATCCCAAGGCAACAGGCCCGGACCATCTACCCCTATTTTAGTCTTCGGCAGTGATTCTGAGGACGAGACCAACGCAGTGTTCTCCGTCCGCCCGTCGATGCAGACCTTCACTAGAGCTGATCAGAGTTTACAAATTACCATGGTTCCGTAGCGGTTACAGGGAACTTGATGCACTCGATACATACGGCGTGCAAGAGCTGCAGACCTTCTACGTCCCTCCTAGACGATGAGGTGAAAAGGCCATCCTCTTCTACCAATCTACGGAGACTAAAGTGGAAAAAGAAGTATGACATGGTGCCGAACTTGCGCTTGACAGGCTTCAACCAATCCGTCTGCCCAGATATTACGCAGAGCGGTTGAAAAGGCTATGAAGATACCAAGGCGTACCCTTTAAACAAACCGCTCGACAAGCCCAGTTCTACAACAAGATTTGGGACGTCCCCGGGACTCAGCGAAAGATGTCCAACAGGAGAATGGAGACGACTGGGCTCGGATACGTTCGGTCTAAGAAACGGGAGCGATTCCATGGATGTCGTGTCATAAATGGCTTTGGTAAAGATGGGAACATTTTCCCAAATGGTCATAACATTGAAGCAGAGCGAGATCCCACCATGAGAACGTCAAGTCCGTCGTTCGAAGAGCGGGTTACTATGCTAATAAAGGAAGCAGGTCAAAAGGTTCGGGATGACCACAGCCGCGAAATGGCTATTTACGAGAAAGCCAGGACGCAGCGTCTCGTTCAGTAGTCTGCGGAAAGAGAAGGCTACGATGCCCTTTATCCTCAGCCCGTTGTGCGCTCTCGTGGCAAGGAAAAAGCCCGACGCAAAGGCAACAACAAGGTGAAGAACGAGAATGACGTTCGAAAACAGCGAAGCTGATCCAAGAAGATACACGATCGAGAAAAAGTCAGCTGGAATCCGTCTTTTATGAAGAAGATGGGTTGGAAATACTCTTTCCCCCAAGATAAGATAAGGAAAATATTCGACCTTGTCATCAAGTATCAAATGATGACGCTCCCGGAGCCTCGGTACACTGAATAGATAAACGAGGTCCATCACCCAGCTTATTGCTCCTACCACCGAGCAATAAGACATCCTCTTGAAGACTGCTTCACCTTCAAAGACTGGGTCGAAGTCCAGTATCAGCAATGCATGTTTTCTTTATAAGAAAATTGGAGGGTAACCCCACCATGAAAGCATGAGCCAAAAGCAACCTATATTGCGAGGGTAAGTCCAGATCAACATCGAGCTTGGAAACGAACTCATACCTGCTACGTGATAACATTCTCAAAAGAGGGGGAGCACGAGAATATGGACGACCTCTCCCAGTGCTTCGCAAATGAGAATGAGGACACGATGATCTCAGAATTTCCACCGGCGCCAAAAGAGCTGGAGGATAGGATACACACTACGGTGGACAATCTAAGGAAAATTGACTTGGGAATGGAAAACGATCCGAGGCCAACGTTCGTCAGTAAGTTGCTGTCTAAAAAGCAGATGGCCATACTAAAGGACGTTCTTATAAAATATAAAGATTGCTTCGCATGGAATTATTCCGAGATTCCAGGACTAGATCCAGAAATAGCGGTGCATAAACTGGCGATATTGCTGGACGTCAAGCCAATCAAACATGCGCCAAGAAGAATGTGGCTCGAGCTCGAGATGGGTATCAATGCCGAAGTCAAGAAACTAATTGACTCTGGCTTCATCCAAAAAGTTCAATATCCTGACTGGATCGCCAATATCGTTCCAGTGATGATGAAAAATGGGACGGTGCGCATCTGCGTGGACTTTCAGGACCTCAATAAGGCTTGTCCGAAGGATGACTTCCCAGTACCTGTTACCGAGTTGATGATCGATAACACGCCCACTCATGAGGTCTTCTCCTTCATGGATGGATTTTCAGGCTACAATCAAATAAAAATGCATCCTGAAGACCAAAAGCACACCGCCTTCTGGATTCCGCTAGGCATATTCTGCTATAAGGTGATGCCCTTCGGTTTGAAGAACGTAAGCGCTACCTACCAGAGGGCCAAGACGAAGATCTTCGATGACCTCATACATGAGATTGTCGAATGCTATATTGAAGACCTTGAGGTGAAAAGCAAATCATACGAGGAGTACTAGGAACATCTGAAAATAGTGTTCCAGCGTCTTCGGAAATACAATCTAAAGATGAATCCTCTGAAATGTGCGTTTGGAGTCACCTCAGGCAAATTCCTAGGATTCATCATACGAAACCGATGCATCGAAATAGACCCATCGAATATCAAGGCGATTACGAAGATGCCACGCCAAGAACTCTCAAAAAACTTCGGTCTCTATAAGGAAAACTCGCATATATTCGACGGTTCATAGCTAACCTCTCCGGAAAATGCCTCCCATACAGCCATCTAATGAAGAAGGGGACCCCGTTCGTTTGGGATCATAAATGCCAAAGTGCCCTGGACGAAATCAAGCAATATCTGCAGAACCCGCCGGTACTGACCGCTCCGGTCAAGGGAAAGCTCTTCATTCTATACACAACAGCCCTTGAAGGTTCTTTTGGCGTGCTATGGGCACAGGAGAACGACCAGGGGAAGGAAATAGCTCTCTACTATTTGAGTCGAGTTCTTCCGGGGGCAGAAAAAAACTACTCCCTCATTGAAAAGCATTTCCTGGCACTGATCTTTGTGATAACGAAGTTCAGGCACTATGCCTTGGCACATGAGGTCCATCTCATATCAAAGGTGGATCCTCTCAAATATTAATGACAAGAGCCATACTAACAGGAAGGCTTGCCAAGTGGGCTCTCCTCTTGATGGAGTTCTCGATAACGTATCGACCATTCAAAGCAGTGAAAGGTCAGGCCATCACCGACTTGCTCGCTGAGCATCCAATACCAGCCGATTCTCCCTTAAATTGCGAATTGCCAGACGAACACGCATTCGATACAATCGAAGAAGGGAAGGAAGAAAATAATGTCCAATGGCAACTCTACTTCGATGGGGCATCTTCCATGAAGAAGCGGAAGCATAACACCCCTATAATCAAAGCCGGGATGCGCCTCATCTTCGTGACTCCGCAAGGGGGAATAATGTGTTTCGACCTTTCCTTAACGGGGCCAAGAACAAACAACGAGGCTGAATACAAAGCTTTGATAGCGGGTCTTGAGATCGCTGTCGATATGGGAGTCGAAAACATCCTCATATATGGAGACTCCCAGCTGGTCATTAGCCAAGTAAATGGTGACTATCAGACATGCAAGCTAGAACTGATCAGGTATGGTGAAAGAGTGCAGAAACTGCTGGCACAAATCCCCTCCTATATCCTGGAAAGCATACCGCGTGCGGAAAATAGCAAGGCGGATGCGTTAGCTAAGATCGCTAAAGAACTGGCTGACGAAAACCTCGGTGGCGTAAGGATCATTATGCAAAGCCGCCGGATTCTCGCGCCATCAGAAATATCTCCGGAGTCGTCTGAAAGAAAGGATGCGACCAAACAAGCAGCCTTCCAATTAGAGGATGAAGAAAAGGCTAAGGATTAGAGAGAATTCTTCATAGACTACTTCAAATCCCATCAAACACCCGAAAACGCATCTTCAAGACATCAGCTCATGAAATGAGCTCTTTCTTTTGCCTTTGTCAATGATACTCTATATAAGATATCGTTCGACAATTTTTGGCTATGGTGCCTGGGACCAGAAGAAGCAAGGAGAGTCGTCCAAGAAACCCACATTGGACTCTGCAGTTCTCATCAAGCCGGGCCAAAGATTAAGCTGAAGATCAAGAGAATGAGTTACTATTAGCCCACAATGATTCAGGATTGTCTCGAATATGCGAAGCAGTGTCACTCGTGCCAGATTCACGGGGACTTCATCCACCAGCATCCAAATCCGCTACACCCAACACTGGCTAGTTGGCCGTTCGAAATGTGGGGAACCGATATAATTGGGCCCATCAAACCAGCGTCATCCAAAGGACATCGGTTCATATTGGCAACAACCGATTACTTCTCTAAGTTGGCAGAGGTAGTACCGCTAAAGGAAGTGAAGACGGAGAACATCCTCCATTTCTTCAGGACACATGTCATCTACCGGTTTGGCACTCCACGACAGATCATCTCGGATAATGGGCCAGGCTACAGAATCCATAAGGTCAACCGCTTCGCACAGCAGCATAATATAGACTGGAGATACTCTTCAGTCTATAATCCCCGAGCTAACGGTCTAGCTGAGGCTTTCAACAAGACATTGAAGAAGATCATAAAGAAAACGGTGTCCAGAAATAAAAAAGGACTGGCACGAGAGATTGCATGAAGCTCTCTGAGCATATCGAACCACGTTCAAAACAGCCACGAATACAACGCCATACGCGTTGGTATTCGGCACAGAAGCGATACTTCCCTTGGAGATAGAGCTACCTTCTCTACGAGTGGCAGTTCGATACGAGCTGATGGATGAAGAAAATGCCCATCTTCGGCTTGAGGAGCTCGATGCCCTCGTTGAAACTCGTCTCATAGCGCAGCAAAATCTGGAAGCTTACAAAGTAAGGATGACTCGCTCATACGAAAGACTAACCAGGCCAAGAACATTCTTCCAAGGCGAACTCGTTCTAGTTGTCAAAAGACCTATGATCCCCAACCGTGCAAACGAGGGAAATTTGAGCCAAACTATGAGGTCCCGTATATCATAGACAAAGTCTACCAAGGTGGGGCCTACTTGCTCATGGATATGCATGGCGAAAGACCCTTCCGGCCAATAAACAGCCGATTCCTTAAGAAATACTACTCTTGACAAGTCATGACTCAGGTTAATAATAGATGACGACGCTCATGTCCACTCGCTATCTTTCTGAGCCAAAACTCTAAAAGTAGTATCCAATAGAATTTTCGTCCCAAACATGGCGACAACGGACCAAAATGTCCTTAAACTAACCATTGCCTCCAAAATGGCGACAATGGACCGTAATGTCCTTAAACTAAAAAACGCCTCAAACACGGCGATATTGGACCGAGATGTTCCTAAACTAACAATGGACCGTAATGTCCTTAAACTAAAATGTCGCCTCAAACATGGCGATAATAGAACGAGATGTCCCTAAACTAAAAACGGACCGTAATGTACTTAAACTAAAGCTTCGCCTCAAAGCTGGCCATGGACCGAGATGTCCCTAAACTAACAATGGACCGTAATGTCCTTAAACTAACACGTCGCCTCAAACACGACGATAATGGAACTCAAGTCCATAAGTCCTAACGGCGAAGACAGCAACTCAAGTCCCGCTGGCCACACAGCTACTCCGGCGGTGAAGTCACCCCTAAGTCCCATTGGCAAACAGATGGATAAAAAAACGGTGCATCCACAAGAGAAATGGGCACGGATAAAAACCCGAAAGAGCGTCTTGAGTAAAAATAGCAGGGCTACCGGCGAGCTTGTGAAAACCTGAAATGGCACAATCTCGTTGTTAAAAAAAATGTGTTTGATTTGGATCTTTAAGAAATCAATTCAAGAAAAGAGCAACGCTCTATCGATGGATTTAAAATCCAGGGAAAAAACGAAAAAAAGGTTCCGTTCATAATCCTTACCAAAGAAAAAGTTTTGACAGAGTTTAAATCTGAAATTTCAGCGGGCAGAGAACTAAGCTCTGAAGAAGAGAATTAAATTCTCAAGGAAAATAAACAAAGAAAAAGATGAAAAATCAGTGGTCACCCCAGAGGCCAAAACCCCCGCATCTATAAGACATGATGGGGAGCGGTTCATCTTCCCATTCCCCTAGGCAATCCAACGGCTGTAAGTGCAGACAGCGTTGCACTCATGTGCAAGCCACGTAAGAGCAACGCTGGGGGGCATTTGTTCCCATATGAAAAAGGGGTAAGAGAAAGTTCCCCACTATTTAAAGCCTCACGTATTTAACACGTGAGCACCTATATGCAACGCGTATAGGCACTGCAATTAACGCAACTGTTAAACTAAAAAAGCCTCACGTGTTTAACACGTGAGTACCTATATGCAACGCATATAGGCACTACAATTAAAATAACTACTAGGCTAATGAATCCTCACATGTTTAACACGTGAGTGCCTATATGCAACGCATATAGGCACTGTAATGCAAACAAACTATAGGCTAATAATTCTCACGTGTTAAATACGTGAGCGCCTATATGCAAAGCATATAAGCGCTGCAATCAAACAGCTGACAAAATAAATAAGCCTCATGTGTTGAACATGTGAGAGCACATCCCTATGTAGAATTAAATTCTACTCAACAAGGAACCGTTGGATCAAAGATCCAATGGTGATTAAGCACAGAATTAAATTCTATTGATCTTTTTAAGTGGGGAGTGATATTTTCTGTTAAACAGAAAATTGGTGGATCAAGATCTCCTGAGATGGAAAATATTTTGCACATCTTTCTAAACAAAGAGAGATTGTGCTCTGTGAAGCGGAGCACCCTTGGATTAAAAATCCAATGATGATTTAAAAAAATACTATTTTACAGAATAAGATTCTGCATATGGGAAAATATTTCCCCAATCTTTTTAAAAACAAGAAAAATATATTCTGTAAAACAGAAACCCTTGGATCAAAGATCCAACAGTGGGCAAAATTCCCTAAGTCAATTCTGGATCCAATTAAATCAATTAGGATCTCTCAATGAGAGATTTTCTCAGAATTAAACAAACTTCTCTCCACAATATAAGGGACCAGAGACTTCAAGTCTCAAGAGAACGGAGAGTGAAGAAAGATAGAGAGAGTAAACAAAGGAATCCCCTCAGAAGCTTAGAAAAAAGAGAGAAGCTTAAGAGAAGAAAAAAGAAAAGTTTCAAAAGAAATAGAGAATTTAATTCTCACAAAGGAAGATTTGATTCGTTAAAACCCTAGGTAAAAACAAAACAAAACATAGAGATCATCTTATCTCTCTTTTGCCTCTTTAAGGGTTTAACCCTTCATGCAAGAACTTAAATCTTCCTCTGGTTGAGATCTGCAAAAGCAGATCTCCCCACAAGTTGAGAATTTAATTCTCATCGGGGAGATTATGTCATGCAGATTCAAAATCTAGGGGAAAGAATTGAGTTAAAAGAATTTGATTCTTACAAAACACATGAAAAATAGGGCTTAACCCTATAAAAAGAATTTAATTCTTACAAACCAAGAAATATGAGATCCTCCAAACCATAGGGTCATCAACAAGAGATTAAAATCTCCAAACATCCAGAAAGAAGGAAAGACTGATGATTCATTATTGTTTAAACACTATAACGAGGACCGCACGTGTTCCCCACGCAAGCGCTTAAAAGAAGAATAAGAAGTGCCTTCTGGGGCAGTCACATATTTTGCACGCGATCTCCAATCAGGTGCTTAGTACCTATAAAAAAAAGGGGAAGGGATAAAACCCAAAAGGCAGAATCCAACTTTGGGGCGCCTCACGTGTTTCACATATGAGTGCCACAAGAACCAAGTGCTCAACACTTATATAAAAAGCGGGGGAATAAGTGGGCAGTGCCCATAATCCGGTGCCTCACGTGTGTCACGTGACCGCCACAGAACTCTAGTGTTTAACATTAATCAGGTGCCTCACATGAAATGCACGCGAACATTGTATGCCTCAGCACTTAGCTCTGTTGGGTAATTATGGAGACCCAGATCTAGCCCAAATTGACTAAATTCTTCCAATCAACTGAGCCCCTTTGCGCTCATCATTTCCCAAATTGATTTTAGTCCCAAACATGACTAATGATTTTTCAACTGATGATATTCAAAATAATGTTCACCCCACATCTCCTAAGTTAATCTTAGTCTCCAAAAATGACTAATGATTTTTAGATGATCCACCATGATCTTTTCCCTCAAATACGGGATTTGGTTTAAGGGTACATCTCTCTACATCTCTGATACATGTCGTTGTAATTCCTTAACATCTTCAGAGAAGTGGCGGGTCCTGAAAAACAACAGCTTTTTAGTGCACTGCCCAAACTAACGTGCACACCCCAAATCAAACCACGCCCCAAACTGGGTGCATCCCATATCATCATTGCTCATCCCGTCACGTAACAAATACACGTGCACGCAAGATGATAATGGACTGAGATGTCCCTAAACTAACAACGGACCGTAACGTCCTTAAACTAAAAGCTCATCTCAAAAATGGTGATCAATGGACCGAGACGTCCTTAAACTAAACCTACATCCCAAACATGGTGACAACGGACCATAATGTCCTTAAAACTAAAACCTCACCTCAAAAATGGTGATCAACAGACCGAAATGTTCTCAAACTATAACTTCGCCTCCAAAATGGCAATAAGGGACCGAAACGTCCTTAAACTAAAATAACAGAGCCTAAATGCTCTCTTGTTGGATCTGAAACAAAAATAATCCTAACACCCTATTAAGTAGATCTTAGTCTCAAACTGGACTAACGTATCCTTAACAAAAAACCAACCGAGCTCCCAACTACTCGTATACATTTAAGTCGATCTTGATCTTAAAATAGATCAACGATTCTTAAATCAACCTAGACCCAAATCCAAGATATACGGATTTGGACTAATCCACGCCCTATGGGCGACAACACAAATTAGTCTCCGTATACAATCCACGGGAAACCAAAAATAAAACAAACACACACGACACGAAGTGAACTTCCGAAGCAGTAGAAAATGGTTATCACGATGCGGTAACTTAATTAACTGCAGGGGCTTGCACCTGTAGGGAAGAGCGTCCCCACAATCAAAAACCCTTCGCAAACGAGGGGTAATCTGACGAAATCTGCTACAACGGCCGCATCCGTCCAAACCTCCGATATACGGTTCCATAAATCAACTTGGTATTTTCGGAGAGGTGGACAGATAAATCCAAATTGCATCTGCCCCCAAAATTCAGGCCAGACGACCCAACGTCCCGGTCGCGTCTTTCGGCGGTGAACATTCTTCATCTAGACGGCTTCTTTCGCAGCGTCATATGCAGCGATATACTCCGCTTCCATCGTCGAGTCTGCAATGGTGTCCTGCTTGGATCTCTTCCAACAGACCGCCCCTCTATTGAGGGTATAGACATAATCCGACATGGACTTGGAGTCATCTTTATCACTCTAGAAGCTGTAGTCAGCGAAGGCCTCGATCTAAAGGTCTTTACTGCTGTACACTAAGAACATCTTCTTAGTCCTTCTCACGTACTTGAGAATGTTCTTAACTGCTATCCAGTGCTTCTTCCTAGGGTTTGACTGATACCTGCTTACCACGCTTAGTGCATAAGCAACATCTGGTCTGGTACACAATATCGCATACATTATAAAGCCTACCGCAGAAGCGTAGGGTATAAACTTATGCGGTCCTTTTATAAATCAGTCTTGGGAGACATCTCTTTGGAGAGGGTGATCCTGTGACAAGCCGGTAAATTACCGCACTTGGAATCTTCCATACTAAATCTTTTCAATATGGTGTCGATGTACCTGGACTGTGAAAGTCCCAATATCTTCTTAAATCTATCACGATAGATCTGGATCTACAGAATGTAGGAGGCATCACTCAGGTCTTTCATGAAGAACCTTTGTGACAAGAATCCTTTGACCGATTGTAGCATAGGAATGCCATTTCCTATCAGGAGAATGTCATCCACGTACAAGACAAGGAATACCACAGTTCTCGCTACAATCTTACTATAAATACATGGTTCATCTGAATATTTAATAAATTCGAATTCTTTGACCGTCTGATCAAAACAAATGTTCCAACTATGTGATACCTACTTTAATCCATTAATGGACTTAAGCAACTTGCACACTCTTCAGCTGCTCCCACACTGGGGGAAACTCTCTGGATGATCCATATAAACACACTCTTCCAAATTTCCATTTAGAAAAATGGTCTTTTTGTCCATCTGCCAAATTATATAATCATGGAAGGCAGCAATGGAAAGTAGGATCCGAATGGATTTAAGTATAGCCACTGGAGAAAAGGTTTCATCATCGTCAAAACCAGGTCTTTGACGAAAACCTTTTGCAACAAGTCTAACCTTATAGGTTTCAACCTGTCCATATGCACCAATCTTCTTTTTGAAGATCCATTTGCAACCTACGGGTTTTACCCTTTGAGGTGCAATGTCCAAAGTCCATACTTTGTTGGTGTACATGGATTCTATTTCGGTCCGTATTGCATCCAGCCATTTTACTGAGTCACTGCTCGTAATGGCCTGCTAGAAACTAGTTGGCTCATCATCATCGATGATGCAATCCTCTCGATCCCCGTCAATGAGAAAACCGTAGTATCTCTCGGGCGGATCAGACTGCCTACTAGATCTGCTGAGTGGCGCAGGGATGTCCGGTTCTTTTGAAACTTCTGGTTCCTCCATGCCTTCAGTAATAGTTTGTGATTCTGGAATTTCTTCCAGTTCTATTGCGCTCCCACTTATTTCTTTTTCAAGAAATTGAGTTTCCAAAAAGTGGGTATGCCGAGAAATAAGGACCTTTTGTTCCTCCACGTAATAGAAAAGATACCCCCTGGAGTTCTTTAAGTATCCCACAAACTTACACAGTACTGAGCGTGCCTCGAGCTTGTCCGCATGCTGCTTTTTGACAAAAACTGGACATTCCCATATCTTAAGGTATTTAAGATAGGGTTTCTTCCCACTCCACATTTCATATGGTGTGGTAGGCACTGACTTAGTAGGAATCTTGTTCAAAAGATATGCAGCCGATTCTAGTGCATAACCCCAGAAGGATCGCAGTAACTTAGCGTTACTCATCATGGAACATACCATATCCAATAAGGTGTGGTTCCGCTTTTCTGATACACCATTTTGTTGAGATGTGTATGGAGGAGTAAGCTGAGAGAGAATTCCATTCTCTTTAAATAATTCAGGAACTCGGCACTTAAGTATTCACCACCTCGATCAGATCTAAGTGTCTTGATACTTTTGCCTGTTTGTTTTTCCACTTCATTCTTATATTCCTGGAATTTCTCAAAGGTCTTGGATTTATATTTCATCAAGAATACATGTCCATATCTTGAGAAATTATCCGTAAAAGTAATCAAGTAGGAATAACCACTTCTTGCATGTGTAGTGTAACAACCCTAACTTTCTGTACAATTTTTTTTTCAAAATACAGAAAGAGTCACCTAAGCATGAGCACGAGTTATAAGTTTGTTTTGCTTTTGAACAGCAAGAAAGAGCTTGCAGCTCATTGGTAAGACCTTGCACTGCTGAGACATAGCACCCGAGTTCAAATCCCATCAACCACACATTATTTTTTATTTTAATTTCTTTTAATCTTTTAGAAGCCCAAGGGTCTACACGTGCACAACACGTAAACTGAAAAGACACTGATTAATCAAACATGTGCACGAGAGTAAACTAAGAGACACAAACACGCGGCCTAAACCCTAACCCTCCCCGTTGGTAAAGACCTGGCGACAGCAAGGATTTGGACGGTACCACCGGTCAAAACCGTCGGGATTGCCTTGATCTCTTCACCCCTGCACCTCTTCAGCTACCCCACTCCTCTCATACTATTTGTTTTCCCTGAATTTTTCCAGAGAACATTGAATCACCCATTTAATCTAATTTTAATACAAATTTTAAATGCATTCTTTAACACACCAAACCCTAGTTTTTCCTATAAATACCACACCCCAATTCACACATCCTCACTCACAAATCCTTGCCAAAACTCTCAAAAACTTTCAAGCCCTCTTTGGTGTACAAGTGGAGTTAATGAAGGGCGAAGTTCCTGTTAGTTATATGTATGCCCTAGAGGCCATTATTATTCATGTGATGTATATTATAGTGGATGCTTGGACACATATAAGGAGGACTTTCTTGCTCGACATGATAGTATGCTATCTGGTTTCTCTTTATCTTAACATGTACACTTATTGTCTCTCTATTGCATGTTGATAAAGCCCTTAGGATGAGTACTTGACTACCAGGATTGTGATGTAGATCATACTAGTGGGGCAAGGGTAGTCGGTAAGTACATCATTCAATTGTTTCTAGCCGAGGGAGTATCGAAACGGGGCATCGATATTCCAGGGTAGACTAGCATATACGCTTCTCGACCCATATGATGGGCGATGGATGATCCCATATCCATTGGTGTTAGACATTAGAGAAAGTATACGGGTGCTTAGTAGAGACTGGGTACATTGAACGGACTCGCCGAGAACTCCTAGATGGTATTATACCTATCGTCAGATAGCAGTTCTCTGGTGACACCGGTACAGGGGAAGCTAACTCCATCTTCTCGTGCCGCCTCTGGTGTTCATTATCCATTGCGGCCAGCACGAGGCACTTGGCTTTCGCACTGTCTAATTCCCATGTCTTACGGATTTCAATGTCCGCGACGGTGGAATCTAGACCTGGGATGGCGGGGGCTTTGGTAGTAAGGAGGTAGCCCAACTTGTCATAGGTTATGGCCATCTGGACATTACTCAGCCAATCCTTATAGTTGAACCTGCCAATATGTTTTTATTTAGCAGTAACTTAAGCTTGGTCATTTTGGTTGCTGCAATTAGGAGAGAAAGAGAAGAAACACTCAGAATGATACTCTTGCAAGTTTAGATTGGTTTATTAGTTTATTTAAACAGGATGGCTCCTACTGTTTCTCGAATCCTCCTTCAAACCATAAAAGAAGAATTAGTCGGGATTAATCACACCCTACAATTCTTGCTTAACTTTTCAGCCAGGCTAGTGTCGGTACTTCGAGGGAGGTTTTTCAACGCTTTCGCGAAATTCCTTAATTACATAACCTCTTTTTCATGGAGGCGTAGCCCCGCTAACACCGTTCTAGACACCTACTTAGTTTATAGTATTGAATGTTTTAGTGAAAAACTCTCCCGAGGAGTAACATCACTCACGGTGGGATCAAGATCCAAATATCATCGTGTGAAAACTTTAAAGGAATCCTACCAAAATCATCACACTCCAAATGGTATGCAAAACTAGCAAGTTTCATTTTCTTTTGAAACTCCCGATGTGGATTTTTGCCCCATGCGCTCATGGCCTTGACGAAGGCCAAAATATCATAAGACACAAGTCAAGTTCTACCCGTCATTATCTAGGTTAATCTGAACCCACCCGTACAAACCATTAACGAAGGCCAAAATAATTGTACGACTGTATCAGATTAATGCATCTATCTATGCTACAGATGAATACCTAGCAGCTATCAATCACTATGCCTTGGCGAATGTCAAAATACATAGCTTGAATACTACTGAATTTCCATCTGAAATGATAGAGGGCTACGGCTGGCTTTGGTAAAAACCGTGAACGTAATGAACTTGATATAGCCGAAGGAACCATGATAGCTTTTAAAAGGAGTGGTTTAGGCTCCGCATTTAAAAGTTGCTTTTTGAAGAAAATCGAGTGGTTTTGAAATTGTTCCAACGATTTAGATTTGGTTTGTTTTATTTGCATTAATCAATATTAATGCGGTCCCATCATTTAATCCTATCATTGCAGAAAGAAACGAAAATAAAATGTATGCTTATGCCATCCGCATTCGCTACGGGGCCCCATCATGCACCATTAGGTTACTTAATTAACGGCAGAGCGGGGGCTGGACTAGCGAGGGTGCAAAATATAAGCAACGTCTATTATATACAATATATATATATATATATATATCCATTCGTCTCACACAATAATAGGCATTCCAGATTACAGATCACATCATAAATGAATATATTGGATATACTAGGATATCCATTTTTCGTTTTAGCCTAGAACGAAAAACGGATTCCACGGTTGTGATGAATAGCAAAATCCCCACCCTAGACCCCTACGGGTGTGGCAAACTACCCGCCAAATTTCCGAAGTGAAGAAACCTCTATCAATAAAATGAGTAGGCCACTCGGCACTTCAAGAACTCGGTAGTTTGTGCATCCCACCTTAGGTCTATCCTAGGTGCAAGAAAAAATAAATGAAATAATACAAATTACCTCAACCCGGATATGCCCCGCAAAATAATATTACACCACATTACAAATTACATGAATGAAAGAAAAGAAAACACTCTGCTTGCATCCCCCTGGCTATTCATTCATGATGATCCAATACTTCATATACACAAACCATCAAGATACAGATATGTGCAACCCAAACTAATCGATATATAGCAATTAGTAGACGTTTCGAAACACATATACAAACACAAACGATTAAACGATGTTAAAATTCTGACTTCGAAATACTCCGTATTGCTCCAACACAAAGATAACAGAATATGCAATCTGGGCAAAATCAAACAATACCATAAACCCTAAATCCAAGAGTACAGAACACCACAAAAATTCAAAGACCCAACTGTTACAGTGAACCGGCCATATCGGGAAAAATCGAATTTTGGCCGGCCATTCTTAGGAGTTTAGGCATCGTTTTTCTACAGTGTTCTAGTTACAAATAAAGTAGCACTCTGCAATTGTTTAAGAAAAATTTAGAAGCTCTGTAAAATTTAACAGAAACTTGGATCTAGTTTTCACTGTTTCGGAGTTATTTTGGTTTCGTAATTCTAAACTTCGTTTAACAAGATAGTAAAGGTTTTAGTAGGCTTTGATACCACTGTAAGTCGATGTCTCACACCCCGCGGGTTTGCAGGGAGGCGGAATTTGCAAAAAAATGATTTTTCAAGCTCGCAACATTGACCTGAACTCCAGGATCTATACAGAAACCTTAACTAGCTATTTCTACTGGAGGTTCTAACTACCATGTTAGGGTTTATACCTACTTGTTAACAAGTCCTTCGGGTCTTCCTCTTCTCCTCATTTTCTTGAGCTCCTCGAAGATCGGATCGCGCTTGAAACGTTGGCCTCCTCGCGTCAAAGACGATTCACCCGAGAGAATGTGGTTCAAGCTCCAACCTCTAAACCGAGGTAACCTAAAGTGCTTAGCTCGCTAAACTAGGTATCTTAGGAGATGTAGAGAGTTTAAAGAAGTGTTTTATCTCATATAACCCTATGGCTCACAACACATGTGAAGGTTAGGGATTTTGAGGAAGAAGGAGGAGAAAATGGAGAGAGAAAGGATTTTTGCAAATGAGTAAGTGTTGAGGCAAGTCAGGAATGGCTCACTCATTTTCTTTCCTCAAGCATGCATTATTATTTCAATAAGAAATAACAACCATGCTTGACTGGTGTTGCCAAACCAATAAATAAAATGGATAAGCCATGCTTGACTCCATGCCTTAAATATCTCCAACCAAAGCCCACTAGTATTATCCGTTCGAACAACATTCGTGCAACTAGTACACGTATATGATCGGAACCCTGCCGTAAAACTATACAGCCTCTACATTATTTCTCCTGAACCAGAAAAACTATCTGTGTGGGACTCTAAAGACTCGACAGTACGCTGGCAGTGGGTTTAACCACAAGTCCGTCAGCGACACTAACTGTACGTAACGGCTACCCAGGTATTTGTCGAAAAGAAGGCCGACAAACAAACTCATCCGAACTCCCACTGAGCCTATTTGTGACAATCTGCGTACAGTCCGGTCTGTTCGTCTCAGAGTATCGCATATCGGGCCTAGGGGGGCGGTAACTGTCAAACCCCTAATAACGCAATAAGTCGTGTCGGTGTAGAGCCCAATACATCCTGAGAAACTACTGGAGTACCTACCAGTAAATCTCGCTTTCTCTGGCTAGGAACTTTGTGTATTGGCTATCCGAACACAGCGCCATATCAACTCCCAATACCGGGAGAGACGAATCCTATCTAACCCCTACTGCCTCCAAGTGCTTTGGGACTGCACCTAACTACTACATTTTTGCATGACTCATTTGAGCCGTGGTAGGATAGTAATCTAAGTACAGTGGGAATGCACTCGAGACGAATAGTGATGTCAAGTCAACGGACTAACATGTACTCATGTCACCCGGGAACTGCTAACTGACGATAGGTATAATATCAACCAGCAGTTCCCATCGAATCCGTCCAGTGTAACTCATAACCTAATGAGCACCTGTATACTATCTCTGGTATCAGATACCAATGGCTGCGGGACAGGCCACCTCCCTAGACTGGGGATGAGAAGCACATACACTAGTTTACTCTGGAGTATTGATGCCCTGTCTCGATAATCCTACAACTAGGGACAATCTTAAGGATGTGCTTATAGAATACCCAGCCCCCACTAGTGTGACTGCCATCACAACGCTGGTAGTCAAGCAAAGATCCTAAGGGCTCTATCAACATGTATTAGCGATACGTTAAAAGAAACATATACATATGTTAAGATAGAATCAAACCAGATAGCATACTATCATGATGAGAAAGACTGTTATTATATCTGTGTATATCCAAAGCTTCCAAAACGTAATATATAATCCAGTACTATACAATAATGGCCTCTGGGGCATATATCACTGACAGGATATATAATAGTTACTACAGATAGATACATATGCATCCTGGTATAAATTATGTTTATTGTGTCCCGATATCGATTACAGTTTCACATTTGGCATCTATTTGATACATATGCATCACATGACATGTGCACGACACCCTAATTGACTTGTTACTTGGATCTAGTTACTAATGCCAACAATATTGATGTGTTGTCCTGATGGACGTTACTTGTTGTCTGTATAGACGTGAACTGTATCTACTTGATCCTATGTTGGCATTAGACATATTGGCAATACCCGACTTGAACACAAATCTGAGGAAAATGGGAAATCAAGAATGTAACCGAAACGTAACTCAAGAGGATATTATTACATGTTTGCCGTTTTCCGGGCATTACGGAATAATTACATGTTTGCCGTTTTTTCGGGCGTTACGGAATAATCATTACTTGTTTACCGTTTTTCCAGGCGTTACGGAATAATTACTTGTTTGCCGTTTTTCCGGACGTTACGGAATAAATACAGTTACTGTGGTCCCGTAGGGAATGAACGGGATATATACTGTTGGGTTACGATAAGAACTACATTAATTGATTTCAAATAGTTTTAGAATAGATAACCTAGAAGCACAGTTTTAGAATACACATCACACCCCTATACATACACATACCTTACTATTTCATATATATGTTATTCATTTATATTCATATTTACTTATATCGTTATATCCTGATTATCACTGTTATTTTGATATTATGACGCACTGACGTCTGAGTTTTGCATGGCCCGGTTCCTTTACCTCTATCGCAGGCTGAACATGAGTACTTTAGCAACCAAGCCGAGCATTGAGGAATTGAACATGCGTTATTTGGAGATGTTTAGTTTAGTTTATTTTCCACAGTTTTATTTCTTGATGTGAGCCCATATTGGGACGTGTTTCCAGATGTTGTTTATTAAAGATTGATTCGTTTCCGCTTATGCATTTTCTTGACTCTATTTACTGTGGCAGATAGACATGTATTAGCCAGTTTATATTTAATGTTCTAGATATCCTATAGACAGCCGTAATGTGACTGTGGAGGGATGATTCCTAACTACAGGTAGTATGGTTGGCTCTATCACATGCCGTAGTTTACATATCTTGGGAAGCGGGGCGTGACAGGATTTGTTTGGTATCTGAGCCCTAGGATTTAGGGTTAATTGGGCTTGGTTCTTTTATAGTTGGGTATTAAACCCAATACATTAACCAGTTAACCTGGAATTAGGAACATATCCTGCCACGTTACTATCTTGCCAGTCTTGAATCTATAGCCATCTTGTTTATTGAATCCTGGTTACCGTTGCTAATCCTCTTCGGTGTCTTGGCAGCAGAATCACGGCGGATAGAGATTTGCGATCGTACCAGAGGCGTGTTGATGATGCCGCATTGCTTGTAGTTATACGTGGTATGCTGGATAACCAGAAGAGGCAAACTGAGCTTAATCAGCGGCAGGCCGAGGCTTTTCAGGAGGGTCTGCGGAGAGTCCATCAGTTCGTAGTTGCAGTTGCACCAAGGCCAGCACAGCGTGAGGGCACCGTGGCGGACTTCAGAAAGATCGGTCAGTCCACTTTTACAGGATTGGAGGAGCCATTGCCAGCGGAGCAGTGGCTAGTTGATACAGAGAATCTGCTCGTCGCCGCGCAGATTCCAGATGAGAAAAGGGTGGATAGTTAGTAGATTATGCTCGCGAGTGGTGGCTCATAGAGGAGACCCGTCTGCCCAAACCGATCAATTGGCCAACATTTTCGTGAAATTTCTTGGAGAAGTTATTTTCGCAATCTGCTCGAGAGGAAATGGAAGAGAAGTTTATTAGCCTGAAGCAGAATGGCGGATCCGTTGATTCGCATGCGGTTGAGTGGACTCGGCTCAGTCGATTTGCGGGGCCTTTGGTTGCCAACGAGGCAGATAGGACACGAAGGTTTATGTGTAGCTTAGATGTGGAGATCAAGCGACACATCATATCTTTGGGATTGACCACCTTTTCCTAAGTTCTTAAGGTAGCAAGGGAGCAGCAGAGTTTATCGGTGAAAGCGAAGAGTACGCAACAGAAAGCAGTCGTAGTGCGAAAGCCGGCGTTTACGCCAAACCGAGCTCTTGTACGCAGAGGAATTCCGGTGAACTAGCGAGGCATTGTACCTATGAAGAAACCCGTTGTATCCGATTAGAGAAGGAGTGTGTTTTATGACTACTGCCAAAGAGCGGGACATTTCCGGAGGGAGTGCTGGATGAGGCTTGGGCAGTGTCTGATTTGCGGAAATAGTGATCATCGAATGCATGCTTGTCCATCAAGAGTTCAGTTGAAGGGTGATGCTCCGATAGCACCACAAAACCAGGCTACTCATGGGCCTAATCAAGCACGGGCCTTTACTTTGATGGTCGGGGAGGCCAAAGCTTCAGACGAAATTGTTTCAGGTATCTACTCGTTTATAATTTTCCCGCATTGGCATTATTCGATTCAGGTGCATCCCATTACTTTATGTCGTCCAAGTTTATTGGTGCACACTCGATTCCACACACGGTCCCGTCTAGTTGCTGGGACATACACACTGGGAATGGGAAAATTATATCTAGTAGCGAGTGCAAGGATTGTTCGATTATTATTTGCGGACGAACGTTATTCGCGGATTTCTAAGTGATTGATACTGGCAGCTATGATGTTATCTTGGGAATGAAATTTCTCGGCACTTTCCACGCTCACATTGATTGTGGGGAAAAGAAAGTGATTTTCCAGATTCCTAGACATCCAGAGTTTATATTTTCAGGAAGCAGCAGATCTGTCGGGCCAGTCGAATTTAGGCCATTCATCGATGGAAGTAGACAAGGAAGAAGCTCCTGTAAGTCCATGTCGTGCACCCCGCGTGTCCGCGGGGAGGTGGAATCTTCCAAAAAATGTTTTCTCAAAGCTCGCAACACGGACTTGAACTCCAGGATCGATGCTAAACCCTAACTAACAAAATACTGTGTGAGGTTTAACTACTCAGATGAAAGTTATACCTCACGAAACCAAGTCCTTCGGGTCTTCTAGTCGCTGTCCTCCTCCTCGTCATCGCAAGCTCTAAGGATCATTTGGATCGGGCAACCTCGCCGGCCTCCTTGAGTCGAAGACGATCCACCCGAGAGTCTATAGTCTGAGCTCCAACCTCAAATCCCAGATAACTAGGGCAACTAGCTTGCTAGACTATATGGCCTAGGTGATGTAAAGAGCGAAGATGGAATAGTTTGTCTCTTGGAAACCTAGGTTTCTCGACTCATAAGACAATTAGGGTTCATGAGAAAGAAGTACAAGACTTGAGAAAATGAGAGTGAAGTTGTAAACCATGAATGAAGTATGTCTGCCTCTTTAGAATTAGTGAAGCTTATCTAATAATTGAGGAGATATTTCTCACACAAATATCTAATGAGTTTCACAGATATCTTATGGTGAGTCATAGCCATGAGTCACCAAGTAGCCATGCTGGGTTCAATGTTCAAATCCACCTCATTTTCTCACCTAATAAAGTTTCCAAATAAAGAAATCAAACCCTAATAGGTGTCCACTTCTAGAAGCTTTCCTGGCAAATTACGTGAATGCCCCTCATCCGTATATACATACCCGCATCCGCGTTCTGAAGAATACGAATACAAAGAGACAAAACAAATCCATCAATACAATACTAGTATCCGGCTTAAACCAAAACCCACTAGTATTATCCGTCCGAACATCATACGCGCACTAGTGCACGTACGTGATCGAAGCCCTGTCGTAAAACCATACGACCTCTACATCTTTCGCCCGATGCAGGGAAACCCTCTGTGTGGGACTCTAAAGACCCGACAGTATGCTGGCAGTGGGTTTAATCACAAGCCGCAAGCGGTACTAGCTGCACGTAACGGCTACCCAGGTATCTGTCGATAAGAAGGTCGATGAGCTAACTCATCCGAACTCCTACCAAGCCTGTCTGTGACAATCTCCATACAGTCCGGTCTGTTCGTCTAAAAGTATCGCATATTGGGCCTAGGAGGCAGTAATCGTCAGACCCCTAATAGCGCAATAAGTCATGCCAGAGTGCAGCCCAAAACACCCTGAGAAACTACTGGAATACCTACTAGTAAATCCCGCTTGCCCTGGACAGGGACTTTGTGTAATGGCTCTCCAAACACAGCGCGATATCAACCCCCAATACCGGGAGAGACGAATCCTATCTAACCGCCACTGCCTCCAAGTGCTTCGGGACTGCACCCAACTACTACCTGTTTGCACGACTCCTTTGAGCCATGGTAGGGTAGTAATCAAAGTACAGTGGGAACATACTCGAGGCGAAGTAGCAGTGTCAAGTCGACGGACTAAGCTGTACTCATGTCACCTGGGAACTGCTACCCGACGATAGGTATAATACCCACCAATATTTCCCGATGAGTCCTGTCCAGTGTACTCATAACCTAATAAGCACATGCATACTATCTCCAGTACGACGTACTAATGGCTGTGGGATAGACCATCTTCCCTGCTGGGATGAGAAGCGTATACACTAGTCTACTCTGGAGTATCGATGTCCCGTCTCGATAATCCTACGACTAGGGACCTACATAAGGATGTGCTTATAGACTACCTAGCCCCCACTAGTGTGACTGCCATCACAACGCTGGTAATCAAGCAAAGATCCTAAGGGCTCTACCAATATGTATAAGCGATATGCTAAAAGAAATATATGCACATATTGAGGTAGAAACAAACCAAGTAGCATACTACCATTTTGAGCAAGACTGTCAATACAACTGTGAATATCCCAAGCTTCCATTAAGTAATATACAAACCGGTATGATACAATAATGGCCTCTAGGGCATATATCACTAACAATCTCCCACTTGCACTAAGGCCATGTATTGGCATATCGCAGACCTATCATCTCGATTAGCCTCTTGAACTGTGTCTAAGGGATGGCCTTCGCGAGTGGATCTGCAGTGTTATTCTCCGTATCTACTCTCCTCACCTTGATCTCTCGGTGATCAACGATCTCCCTGATCAGGTGGTAACGCCTCAAAATGTGTCTGGACTTTTGATGGGACCTGGGTTTCTTCGCTAAGCCTATAGCACCATAGTTGTCACAATACAGAGGTATTGGATCTACAATGGACGGAACCACCTGAAGTTCTTGTAGGAACTTCCTCATCCAAACTGCTTCCTTCGCGGCGTCACAAGCAGCTATGTACTCCGCTTCCATCGTCAAGTCAGCAACGGTGTCCTGTTTGGATCTCTTCCAACAGACCGCCCCTCCATTGAGGGTAAAGAAATAACCCGACATGGACTTGGAGTCATCCTTGTCACTCTAGAAGCTGGAGTCAGCAAAGGCCTCAATCTGGAGGTCTTTTCCGCTATACACTAAGAACATCTCCTTAGTCCTTTTCAGGTACTTGAGAATGTTCTTTACTGCTATCCAGTACTTCTCCCCTGGGTTTGACTGATACCGGCTTACCACACTTAGTGCGTAAGCAACATCTAGTCTGGTACATAATATCGCATACATTATAGAGCCTACCGCTAAAGCGTAGGGTATAGATGTCATGCGAGCCCTTTCCAAATCAGTCTTGGGAGACATCTCTTTGGAAATGGTGATTCCGTGACAAGCCGGTAGATTACCGCGCTTTGAATCTTCCATACTGAATCTTTTCAGTATGGCGTCGATGTACCTGGACTGCGAAAGTCCCAACATTCTCTTAGATCTATCACGATAGATCTGGATTCCCAGAATGTAGGAGGCATCACCCAGGTCTTTCCTAGAGAACCTCTGCGACAAGAATCTTTTGACTGATTGTAGCATAGGAATGTCATTTCCTAATAAGAGAATGTCATCCACGTACAAGACGAGAAATACCACAGTTCTCCCTACGATCTTACTATATATACATGGTTCATCTGGATTTTTGATAAAGTCGAATTCTTTGACTGTATCATCAAAACAGACGTTCCAACTCCGTGATGCCTGCTTTAGTCTATAATGGACTTAAGAAACTTGCACACTTTTCCGCTGCTTCCACACTGAATGAAACCCTGTGGCTGATTCATATAGACGCACTCTTCCAAATTTCCATTTAGAAAAGCCGTCTTTACGTCCATCTGCCAGATCTCATAATCGTGGAAGGCAGCAATGGCAAGAAGGATCCCAATGGATTTGAGTATAGCCACTGGAGAAAAGGTCTCGTCATAGTCCAAACCAGGACTTTGACGAAAACCTTTTGCAACAAGTCTAGCCTTATAGGTTTCAACCTGTCCATCTACACCCATCTTCTTTCTGAAGATCCATTTGCAGCCTACGGGTTTTACCCCTTCTGGAGCAATGTCCAAAGTCCATACTTTGTTGGTGTACATGGACTCCATTTCGGCCCGTATTGCATCTAGCTATTTTACCGAGTCGCCGCTCTGAATGGCTTGCTGGAAGCTTGTAGGCTCATCATTGTCAATGATGCAATCGTTTCGATCCCCGTCTATGAGGAAACCATAGTATCTCTCAGGCGGATGAGACTGCCTACTAGTTCTGCGGAGTGGCGCGGGGATGTCCGGTTCTTCTGAAACCTCTGGTTCTACTAAGTTTTCAGTAATAGCTTATGGTTCTGGAATTTCTTCCAGTTCTATTTTACTCCCACTTTTCTGATTTTCTAAAAATTCAGATTCCAAGAAGTGGGCATGACGAGAAACAAAGACCTTTTGTTCCTCTGCGCAATAGAAATAATACCCCCTGGAGTTCTTTGGGTATCTCACAAACTTACACAGTACTGAGCATGCCTCGAGATTGTCCGCATGAAGATTTTTTACAAAAGCTGAACATCCTCATGTCTTAAGGTACTTAAGATAGGGTTTCTTCCCACTCTACATCTGATATGGTGTGGTAGGCACTGACTTAGTAGGAACCTTATTCAGAAGATATGCAGCTGATTCTAGTGCATAACCCCAGAAGGATCGCGGCAACTCAGCGTTACTCATCATGGAACGAACCATATCCAATAGGGTTCGGTTCCGTCTCTCCGATACACTGTTGTGTTGTGGAGTGTATGGAGGAGTAAGCCGAGAGAGAATTCCATTCTCTTTTAGGTAATCCTGGAACTCGGCACTCAAATATTCACCACCTCGATCAGATCTCAGTGTCTTGATACTTTTGCTTGTTTGTTTTTCCACTTCATTCTTATATTCCCGGAATTTCTCAAAGGCCTCAGATTTATGCTTCATCAAGAAGACATGTCCATACCAAGAGAAATCATCTGTAAAAGTAATGAAGTAGGAATAACCACTTCACGCATGTGTAGATATTGGACCACACACATCGCTGTGTATGAGTCCTAAAAGCTCGCTTGCTCTTACTCCGTGTACAGTGAACGGAGTCTTTGTCATCTTTTCCATGAGACAAGATTGACAAGTTGCAAAAGACTGATATTCGAACGGATCCAAATATCTCTCTCTATGTAACTTTGTCAATCGCGTTTCATTGATGTGATCCAGTTTACAATGCCATAAGAAAGCCTGATTTAGTTCCGGAGACTTTCTTTTAAGTGTGTTCTGGACACTAAAAACCTGAGCTTAATTTAATATGTATATTCCGTTATCTAATGTACCTTGCCCAATCAAAGCTTGATTTAGGTGGATGTGGACCACATCTCTTACAAATGTAAAATCATATCCTTCCTTAGAAAGTAAGGATACAAATATGATATTACAAGCTAGACTAGGTACATACAAACAGTTACGTAGAATCAATATCTGCCCACTTGTCAATCCTAGGTGATATTCCCCTACGGATTCAGCGTCCACGCTCATTCCGTTAGCAACCCTAAGAGTCATATCATCTACCTTGATAACTCTACGGTTTCTCAAAACCTGTAATGAATTACAGATATGAGATCCTGATCCGGTATCTAGTACCCAGGAAGTAGAGTTAATTGACATACAGTTTTCTATTACAAACACACCCGAAGTCGAACCCACATCATGCTTCGGATCCTGGATTCTGGCTTTCAAAGCCCTGCAATCTCTCTGCCAATGCCCTTTCCCGTGACAATAGGAACATCCCTCATTCCCTACTGTCAGCCCCGAAACTTTTGCCCTTCCCTGTCCTTCTACTTCACTGACACTGCATATCGGCTTTGTGGAGGTCTTCTTCTTCTTACCCTTTGCTTTCGCCTTGGATGCAGAAGAGGAAGATTTCCCAATAAGCAGAGTGGGTGTCTCCCTGGATTCCTTCAGGATGCTCTCAACTGGAAGTATAACTTTCTTCCCTTGGACGTAAGTAGAAGGTAGGGACTGTAGAATTAATTCAGCATGTGACTGGTTCACCAACATGGTCTCCAGGTCCGTGAGCTCATCAATATAGATAGTCATTGTAAGGACGTTGTTCTCTACAGATGACCCGATAGCCAACCTCGCTTGAAGCAATTCTTTCGAGATCTCATATCTTGCAATACTAGATTGCTCTCCATATAAAACTTTGATATGGAGGAAGATGGAAGCTAAGTCCATCTTCTCGTGCTGCCTCTGGTTTTCACCATCTACTGAGGCCAACACGAGGCACTTGGCATTCGCACTATGCTTTTCCTTTGTCTTACGGATATCTTTATCCGTGACGGTGGAAACTGGTCATGGGACGGCGGGGGCTTGAGTATTAATGAGGTGGTCTAGCTTGTCACAGGAAATAGACATCTGGAAAAACCCTTGCCAGTCAATATAGTCTGGCTCAGTCAATTTATTAGCTAAATGTAACCTAGGCGCGGTCAACTAGTCCCTGCAATTAGGAGAAAGAGAAGAAACACTTTAGTATGATTCCCTTGCAAGTTTAGATTGGTTTTTAATTTATCTAAACAGGATGGCTCCCACTGTCTCTCGAATCCTTCTTCAAACCATAAAAGAAGAATTAGTCAGGATTAATCTCACCGTATAATACTTGCTTAACCGTTCAGCCAGGCTAGTGTCGGTACTTCGAGAGAGGTTTTACGACGCTTTCGCGAAGTTCCTTAATTAAATAACCTCTTTTTCCTGGAGGCGTAGCCCCGCCTAACATTGTTCTAGACACCTACTTGGTTTATAGCATTGACCGTTAAGTGAAGAATCTCCCGAGGAGTAGCATATACTCACAGTAGGATCGGGATCCAAATATCATTGTGTGATAATCCTGAAGGAATCCTACCAACATTATCACACTTCAAATGGTATGTAGCACTAGCAAGTTTCAGTTTCTTTAGAAACTCCTGATGTGGATTTTTGCCCCATGCTCTTATGACCTTGACGAAGGCCAACAAATCATAAGTCACATGTCAAGTTCTACCCATCATTGTCCAGGTTAATTTGAACCCACCCATATATACCCTTGACGAAGGCCAACAAAGTAACACGACTGTCCCAAACCAACGCATCTATCTATGCTACATATGAATATTCAGCAGCTACGCTTTGACGAAGGTCAACAAACATAGCTTGAATACTACTGAACATTCATATGAAATGACGGAGGGCTACGAATGGTTTTGTCGAAACCGTGAACGTAGTAAACTTGATATAATCGAAGGAACCTGATAGATTTTAAAAGGAGTGGTTTAAGCTCCGCATTTAAAAGTCTACTATTTTGAATAAACCGAGTGGTTCTTAAAGTGTTCCAACGATTCAGCTTTGGATTGTTTGCTTTGCATTAAAGTAATGCAGTCCCATCATTTACACATATCATCACGGAAAAAGACGAAAATACTACGTCCACTTATGCCATCTGCATTCGCCACTGGGCCCCGTCTGATACCGTTAGGTTACTTAACTAATGCCAGAGTGGGGGCTGGACTAGCGCGGATGCAAAACATATGCAACGTCTATTATAATATATATATATATATATATATATATATATATATATATATATATATATATAATAACCATTCGTCTCACGCAATAATAGGCATTCCAGATCACAGATGAACATATTAGATATACTAGGAATTCCGCATTTCGTTTAATCCTATAACGAAAGACAGATTCCACGGTCGTGATGAATAGCCAAACCCCACCCCAGACTCCTACGGGTGCGGCAAACTACCTGCCAAATACCCGAAGTGAAACAACCTCCCTCATCAACGTGAGTAGGCCACTCGGCACTTCAAAGTAATCGGTAGTTTGTGCACCCCACCTTGGGTCTATCCCAGGAGCAGAAAACAGTAAAAGAAATAATATACAACGGTGGCTACAACCTCAACCCGGATGTGCCCCGCAAAATAATATTACATCACTTACAATTTTACATCGAATGAAAGAAAAGAAAAATCTCATCTCACATCCCCGGCTATTCATCCACGACGATCCAATAAGTTCATATACACAAACCATAAGAACAGCAACACAGATATGTGCAACCCCGGCTAAACGACGTATAGCAATTAGTCGACGTTTCCAAACACATATATCACAACTTGAAACTTTAAACGACGTTAAAACTGCGACATCGAAACACTGTGTATTGCCACAGCAGATAATAAACAGTATATAAAAAATTGGCAAAAACAAACAACACCTGAGACCTTAGATCCAAGCAACTTGAACACAGAACAAAACTCAAGAAATTTCACCATAAGAAAACGGGTGAGGCCGGGAATTTTCCCAATGTGGCCGGCCATGCTACAGTGAAGTTGTCTCGTTTTTGTTGTGTGTTCATCTCATAAGAAAATGAGCACTCTGCAATTGTTTAAAAAAAATTAGAGGCTCGGAAAAAATTGACAGAAACTTGGATCTTTGTCTCGATGTTTTGGAGTTATTTCGGTTTCGTAGTTTTATACTTCGTCTAAACTGTTAGCTATGGTTTAGTAGTCTTTGATACCACTGTAAACCTATGTCGCACACCCCGCGTGTCCGCGGAGAGGCGGAATTTTCCAAAAAAACGATTTTTCAAATCTCGCAACACGGACTTGAACTCCAGGATTGATACTAAACCCTAGCTAACAAAATACCGTGTGAGGTTTAACTACTCGGATGAAAGTTATACCTCACGAAACCAAGTCCTTCGGGTGTTCTAGTCGCTATCCTCCTCCTCGTCATCACAAGCTCCAAGGATCGTTTGGATCGGGCAACCTCGCCGGCCTCCTCGAGTCGAAGACGATCCACCCAAGTGTCTATAGTCCAACCTCCAACCTCAAATCCGAGATAACTAGGGCAACTAGCTTGCTAGACTAGATGGCCTAGGTGATGTAGAGAGTGAAGATGGAATAGTTTGTCTCTTGGAACCCTAGGTTTCTCAACTTATGAGACAATTATGGTTCATGAGAAAGAAGTACGTGACTTAAGAAAATGAGAGTGAAGTTGTGAACCATGAATGAAGTGCGTCTGCCTCTTTAGAACTAGTGAAGCTTATTTAATAATTGAGGAGATATTTCTCACACAAATATCTAATGAGTTTCATAAATATCTTATGGTGAGTCATAGCCATGAGTCACCAAGTAGCCATGCTAGGTTCAATGTTCAAATCCACCTCATTTCCTCACCTAATAAAGTTTAATCTAAATAAAGAAATCAAACCCTAATAGGTGTCCACTTCTAGAAGCTTTCCCGACAAATTACGAGAATGCCCCTCATCCGTATATACATACCCGCATCCGCATTCCGAAGAATACGAATACAAAGAGACAAAACAAATCCATCAATACAATACTAGGATCCGGCTTAAACCAAAGCCCACTAGTATTATCCGCCCGAACATCATACACGCACAAGTGCACGTACGTGATCAAAGCCCTGTCGTAAAACCATACGACCTCTACATCTTTCGCCCGATGCAGGGAAACCCTCTGTGTAGGACTCTAAAGACCTGACAGTACGCTGGCAGTGGGTTTAACCACAAGCCGCAAGCGGTACTAGCTGCACGTAACGGCTACCCAGGTATCTGTCGATAAGAAAATCGATGAGCTAACTCATCCGAACTCCTACCGAGCCTTTCTGTGACAATCTCCGTACAGTCCGGTCTATTCGTCTAAGAGTATTGCATATTGGGCCTAGGGGGCGGTAATTGTTAGACCCCTAATAGTGCAATAAGTTATGCCGGAGTGCAGCCTAAAACACCAAGAGAAACTACTGGAATACCTACGAGTAAATCCCTCTTGCCCCGGCCAGGGACTTTGTGTAATGGTTCTCCAAACACAGCGCGATGTCAACCCCCAATACCGGGAGAGACGAATCATATCTAACCGCCACTGCCTCCAAGTGATTCGGTACTGCACCCAACTACTACCTTTTTGCACGACTCCTTTGAGCCGTGGTAGGGTAGTAATCAATGTACAGTGGGAACACACTCGAGGCGAAGTAGCAGTGTCAAGTCGACGGACTAAGCTGTATTCATATCACCTAGGAACTGCTACCCGACGATAGGTATAATACCCACCAACATTTCCCGACTAGTCTTGTCCAGTGTACTCATAACCTAATGAGCACCTGCATACTATCTCCAGTATGACGTACTAATGGCTGTGGGACAGACCATCTCCCCTGCTGGGATGAGAAGCGTATACACTAGTCTACTCTTAAGCCCCGTCTCGATAATCCTGCGACTAGGGACCTGTATAAGGATGTGCTTATAGACTATCCAGCCCCCACTAGTGTGACTGCCATCACAACGCTGGTAATCAAGAAAAGATCCTAAGGGCTCTACCAATATGTATAAGCGATATGCTAAAAGAAACACATGCACATATTGAGGTAGAAACAAACCAAATAGCATACTACCATTTTGAGCAAGATTGTCAATACAACTATGAATATCCCAAGCTTCTATTAAGTAATATACAAACCAGTATGATACAATAATGGCCTCTAGGACATATATCACTAACAGTTCCAGCAGTAGTTCGAGAGTTTATGGATGTGTTCGAGGACATCTTGGGTTTACGGCCAAAACGAGATGTGGAGTTCACGATTGATCTTATTCCTGGAGCGGCGCCGATTTCAAAGGCTTATTATTCAATGGCACCGGTAGAACTAGAAGAGATAAAGAAACAGGTTGCCAAATTACTGGAGAAGGGTTGGATTCGCAGCAGCAATTTACCCTGGGGAGCTCCAGTTCTTCTAGTCAAGAAGAAAGATGGCACGCGGAGGATGTGCATCGATTATCGAGAATTGAATCGGGTAACTATTAAGAACAAGTACCCAATCCCTCACATCGGCGAATTATTCGATCAACTCAGTGGCGCGAGGGTATTCTCGAAACTGGATTTGCGATTTGGATATCATCAAGTTCGAGTGAAATCAGAAGATATTTACAAGACAGCGTTCCGAACTCTGAATTGAGTAGACCGACGTCCTCCCTCATCCGGAGTCGAAGTGACGATCGTGCGCCACGTCTGAATTGAGCGAACGCCAAGTGTAGGTAGGCCGGCGTCCACCCTTATCCCAAAGTCGAGGTGACAATCAAGCGCCGCGTATGAATCGAGCGAACACCAAGTTTAAGTAGGCCGGCGTCCATCATCATCCCGGAGTCGAGGTGAAGATCGAGCTCCGCGTCTAAATTAGACCTTGAAAGGGCCGGACAGGAAACTGCTCAAAGACTTCAATCCACCACGGACTTCAATTCCTTAAGATTCCGAATCGGGAGATTATATTGTTCTGCAGAAATTTGATCGTAGAGGCGGCGTCCGGTTTCCTGATCGGCGTGGCTTCAATCCACTTTGTGAAGTAATCTGTCACGCCCTGATTCCCAAGACATGTAAACTACGGCACGTGACAGAGCCAACCATACTACCGGTGCTAGGAATCATCCCTCCACAGTCACATTACGGCTGTCTATAGGATGTCAAGAACAGTAAAATATAAACTAGCTAATACATGTCTATCTGCCACAGTAAATAGAGTCAAGAAAATGCATAAGTGGAAACGAATCAAGCTTTAATAAACAACATCTGGAAAAACGTCCCAATATGGGCTCACATCAAGAAATAAAACTGCGGAAAATAAACTAAACTAAACATCTCCAAATAACGCATGTTCAATTCCTCACTGCTCGGCTTGGTTGCTAAAGTACTCCTGTTCAGCTTACGATAGAGGTAAAGGAACTGGGCCATGCAAAACCCAGACATCAATGCGTCATAATATCAAAATAATAGTGATAAGAAGGATATAACGATATAAGTAAACATGAATATAAATGAATAACACATATATGAAACAGTTAGGTATGTGTATGTACGGGGGTGTGATGTATATTCTAAAACTGTGCTTTTAGCTTATCTATTCTAAAACTCTTTGAAATCAATTAATATAATTCTCATTGTAACCCAATAGTATATATTCCGTTCATTCCCCATGGGACCAAGGTAACTGTATTTATTCCATAACACCCGGAAAAACGGCAAACAAGTAATTATTCCGTAACACCCGGAAAAACGGCTAACAAGTAATGATTATTCCGTAACGCCCGGAAAAACGGCAAACATGTAATTATTCCGTAACGCCCGGAAAAACGACAAACATGTAATAATATTCTCTTGAGTTACGTTTCGGTTACATTCTTGATTTCCCTTTTTCCCCAGATTTGTGTTCAAGTCAGGTATTACCAATATGATCTAATGCCAACACAAGATCAAGTAGGTACAGTTCACGTCTATGCAGACAATAAGTTACGTCCGTCCGGACAACACATCAATATTGTTGGTATTAGTAACTAGATCCAAGTAACAAGTCAATTAGGGTGTCGTGCACATGTCATGTGATACATATGTATCAAATAGATGCCAAATGTGAAACTGTAATCGATATCGGAACACAGTAAACAAAATTGATAGCAGGATGCATATGTATCTATCTGTAATAACTATTATATATCCATTACCAAGTATGATGCAAACTAGATAGCATGTGGTACTAATATAGTAGTATAATGATATCATGATGTTCTGTCATGCAACTAGATATGATATTATCGGTACGGATAAGAACGGATAACGTAACTCTGTAAATCTGAAACATTTGTTGTATAATAAAACACATGTACTATTTTTAGGCGTATATATATAGATATAATATAACATAGCATGTTGCAAGTTAAACTTGCATGATCGGATCTCACGACGGAATGTGGATGCTATGTCCGATGTCGAATAAATATCACGATGCAGCTATGCGCGTGCAGGACTGGACCTGGCTGATCAATAATGTGACGTGGTGACTACGCTGGACAACGATGGTGACTGGGTCGTCCGGATCGTCAGCGACGTGTGAGACTCTGGCGAGACGATCAAGAATTAAGAAAGCAAGAGAAGAAAGAAAGAAAGAAGAATGGGGTGTGTGACTCGGCTCTGGGTTCTGGGGTCAAAGAACAGAGGAGAAAGTAACGACGGCAATGGGCTGTCGTCGACGACGAGGGGCCGCGGGTTCTCTGGGGTTGCTGTCGGAGTTGCTGTTGTCGCAGCCAATGGTGATGGTGGTGGTGGTTTGTGGTGTCGAGGATCGGAGAGGGAAGTGAGGAGGTGACGATGGTGATGACGATGAGGTGGTGAGGTCTCCGACGATGGGTAACAGTGAGGTTGGGTTTCTGCAGTTGGGTCGCCGGTCATCGGGTTTGCAGGGTTGGCGTCGTGTGCTGTCGAGGGTGGTGGTTCTTGGAGAGAGGAGAAGAGGGATGAGGTCAAGATGGTGAGGTGATCGACGGTGAGGGGTTTCGACGTCGGGGCTGTGCAGGGTTCTTGGGTTGCAGTGTTGGGGTGGCGTTGGGCGCTCGGGGTTAGAGGAGGAGAGGAGAAGAGGTGATGGAGGTTGTGACGAGGGCGAGGTTATGGGGAGGTTGGCGGCGAAGGCGTGGGGCAAGGGTTTCGGTTAAGGTTCTCGTGGCAAGAGATACAGCGAAAAAGAAGGAAGAAAGGGGAGAGAGAGGTGTTGTATAAATTATATTAATATATATGTTTGTGTGTGTGTGTGTGTATTGAGAGAGAAAGAGAATGCGAGAGGGAGATAGGAAATAATATTAGTTAATATATAGGAAATAATATTAGTTAATAAATATATTAGGTATATATTATATATATATATATATATATATATATATATATATATTGGGTTTAAACAGCTAATAACAAAAAGCTTCGAAAAATGTTCGGGTTTCTTCTAAAAATCTAGTTTTAAAATATGAATAATATACGTATCAGTTAAAACTATAATGCGATGTCCGGTCTGTAAAAATGCATACCCCTAAGTACGGATCTACGTAAATATACGTAGCGATCCAAACAAGTTTGTTTTAACAATCTGGATATGAACACGATATATGGATGCAAACATATGATATGGGATATGATAACATGCCATGCTAGATATTAAAATATATTATTTGGCTATTATTTATATTATTTAAAGAATATGCAGACATAAAAATATGTGATACATGTATATAGAATCTAGATGTACATGAATTCTCTGTACTGGCGAATATGTGACGTAATCTAGAACCATGATGGGTTTCGATCATATGGGTCGGGTCGGATACTAACCACAGTTACCAAATGTATTATCCGCACCCAAAAGCAATAATAAACAAGAAGTTGTCGCAAAATCTGAAAAACCCAAAATAAAATATGGTATAAATGCACTAGAGTGTTACATTATACCTAACTATAAAAGAATTTCGTTCTCGAAATTCCCAGAATAAGAAAAGACAAGAAAATACGGATCTAAGAAAAGAGGTGTAGAAACTTCTGTCTAATCTCGTCTTCACGTTCCTAAGTAAATTCTCCATACGAACGATTCCCTCATGAAACAGTACTAGAGGGATAACCTTGTTCTTGAGGACCTTGTCTCATCGATCCACAATCGCTATCAGTCTTTCTTCATATGTTAAGTCCTCCCTTACTGTCAGCTTCGAATGATCTAGAACGTGCGTCTCATTTCGAACATACTTGCGGAGTTGAGATACATGAAACACGTCATGAACACTTTCCAAGGATGGTGGTAAAGCCAATCGATAAGCTACTTCTCCAACGCGCTCGATAATACCGAAAGGCCCCGTGAATTGAGGACTAAGCTTGCCTCAACTACCAAATCGAATCACTCCTCTGGTCGGTGATATCTTCAAGAATAAAAGATCATCAACTGCGAACTCCAGAGCTCTTCGTCTTGTATCAGCCCAACTTTTCTGTCGATCTTGTGCCATCTTCATATGATTTCGGATCACGTTGACTTTCTCCACGGTTTGCACAGTAAGATCCAATCCCAGCAATCTTCTTTCTCCAATATCGTCCCAACAGACGAGCGAGCGACACTTAAGACCATATAATACTTCGAATGAATCCATCTGTATAGTCACCTGAAAACTGTTATTATAAGAAAACTCCACCAAGTGCAAATGATCCTCCCATGAACCCTTGAAGTCTAACATGCATGCTCTCAACATATCTTAAAGAGTTTGGATCGTTCTTTCTGACCAGCCATCTGTTTGAGAATGATAGGCTGTGCTAAACTTTAATCGAGTCCCCAAACTTTCCTGTAGACTCCTCCAAAAGTGCGATAAAAATCGGGTATCACGATCGGAAACGATGCTTACAGGTACTCCATGCAATCTCACAATCTTCTACATGCACCGTTCTTCTAAAGCTTCCGTCGACTGACCAACTCAAAACGGTATAAAATGAGCTGCCTTGGTCAATCGATCAACAATCGCCCAAACTGCATTATTGCTTTTCGGACTTCATGGTAAAGCTGTCACGAAATCCATGGTTATATGTTCCCACTTCCATTGAGGAATCGGAAGTGGTTGCAACATACCAGCCGCTCTTTGATATTCAGCTTTGACATGCTGACACATCAAGCACTTCGATATATAGTGAGCAATATATATTTTCATACCTTCCCACCAGAGATGTTGTCGTAGATCTCGGTATATCTTTGTGCCTCCTGGATGTACGGAATATGCGGAACTATGAGCCTCCTTCATGAACATCTCCTTTAGGCACACATAAACGACTCCCATATCGTAATGAACCATCTTCATGAATCAACAAGTCCGTTCGAAGTCCCGCTTCAACTTGTTCTCGAAACTTCTATAATCTTTGATCGTGCGACTGCGCTGCTTTAAAGTTATCGATCAAGGATGACTGTACTTGCAACTGCATCAACTGTCCCGAAGAATTTGGTAGTACAATCTCCAACTCGAATCTCTGAAAATCGGTTATAATCTTCTTCTATACTGTCAACATCCGTATTCTGGCAACCGACTTAGAGTATCCGGCACTACATTAGCTTTCCCCGGATGGTATTTTAGATCAAGATCATAGTCAGCCATCAGCTCCAACCATTTACGCTGCCTCATATTGAGCTCTTTTTGTGTGAACACATAATTTAGGCTTTTGTGATCAGTAAATACTCATACTCTTTTGCCCAATAAATAGTGTCTCCAAATCTTCAAAGCGAATATCACTGTTGCTAACTCCAGATCATGGATTGGGTAGTTCTTCTCATGAGTCTTCAATTGTCTCGACGCGTAAGCTATAACCTTCCCATGCTGCATTAGAACACATCCCAAGCCTTTCCCAAATACGTCGCTGTGAATAACCAACCCTCCGGAACCGTCTGGCACTGTCAGAATAGGAGCGGTGGTCAATCTTTGCTTCAACGCTTCAAAAATTGACGCACATTTTTTCGTCCATACGAACGATACCTCCTTTCGTGTTAGCTTGGTCAATGGTTCTGCTATTCGAGCGAAATTCTCCACAAACCTTTTATAGAATCCGGCAAGCCCAAGAAAACTTCTGATCTCCCCTACGTTCTTTGGAATTGGCCAATCATGAACTGCTGCAATCTTTTCAGGGTCAACAGCAATTCCATCTCCGGATACAACATGAACCAAAAACTTCACTTCTTCAATCCACTACGGACTTCAATTCGTAATCTGTAGTGGATTGAAGTCCATGAGCAGTTTCCTGCCCGGCCCTTTCAAGGTCTAATTTAGACGAGGCGCTCGATCTTCACCTCGACTCCGGGATGAGGATGGACGCCGGCCTACTTAAACTTGGTGTTCACTCGATTCATACGCGGCGCTTGATTGTCACCTCGACTTCGGGGTAAGGGTGGACGCCGGCCTACCCACACTTGGCGTTCGCTCAATTCAAACGTGGCGCACGATCGTCACCTCGACTCCGGATGAGGGAGGACGTCGGTCTACCTATACTTGGCTTTTCGCTCGCTCTTACGTCGCGCTCGCTCAGCACTCAACACTCGATTTTACACATACTGGACACCGACTTATCTATACTTGCAAAAATAGAAGCACTCCATAGGCGAGCTAAAAATACTTACGAACTAAAAGTACTTTATTTATATTCAAAATTGTGTACAAAGGTACTATGGGCTCTCCAGCCTTACAAAAATACCCGGAGGCTTACAAAAAATTTAACAACATAACCGACTCGAGAGTTGCTCAAACCGCCTTCTCAGCCGCCACTTCTCCTGGTTCGGCGCCTCCGTCAGGGGCTACAATAGTAACCTCCGGCTGGGCACTTTCGCCCGCCGCCTGGCCTCTCCCAACCAGCTCGGCGACGCCCCCTGTGGCACTTCTTCGACAAGGGGATGCCTTGCATGAAGCTCATAATCGTCAAACTCGGACAAAGCTTCCTTGACGGCATCAAGGGCGTTGTGCCACCCGACGCCCGTGGAATCGGCGAGGTCAATATAGAACTTATCGGAAGCCTTGTATTCTTCCACGGCCATTTCAGCTCTGCTCTCTGCCAACTTTGCCGCCTCGAGAGAAGCCCGGGCATCTCTTTTGAACGAGTCCTTCTGCCTTTTCACGGCATCGAAGAGCCCGTTGACCTCCTCCATCTGGGCCTAGATAGCCCGGTTAGAGTCGGTCAGGATCCGATGGGACTCCTTCAATTTAACAACCGTCAAGTCCTCCACGACCAAACTCAAATCGAGAAGGGCCGCTTTTTCTTCCGCTTGCTGCAGCCGGGCGAGGAGCTCTTCCTCTCGTATGGAAGATTCGCCCGCCTTCTTTATCGCCGGGGTCACCTCCTCGGACTCCATTGTGGCGAGCAGGGCACAATGCTGGAGGACCTGAGGAAAACGGGAACCGAGTTAAAAGCTAAAACAGGATAAAACAAAGCAAAAATAACTTGGAAAAATTCTCGGAGAGTTACCAACGTGAACAGTCTCCTCAGCTATTGCCGCCACTTGGGCCTTCATGGTTCTTCGGGGAATCTTAGTCCCCGCCGTCTTTTCCATGTCCGCTAGTAAATTGTCGGCCACAGAAAGCCCTGAGGGCACCTCAATGCAGAAGTCGCCCTCTTGCACCTGAATCCCGGCCGGGGGCCGAGAAACCACCATCTTCTTCCTTTTGAGTGGGAATTCGGTAGGGGCGGCGCTTCCGTTCTAGCCCAAGGCGCCGGATCTCGCGCGTGCTTCTGCCCTCCCCCGTGGCATTCCTCCAGAACGGGGGTGCTGCGGAAGCCTTGGCTGAAGATGCTTTCCGGGGAGCCGCGCCCGGAGCAGACCGGGATGAGCTTGTGCCACCGCCCTTCCTCCCTGGGCTTTGGCGGCCATGGCGGCCATAATCTTCGAGCGATCTATCGGCTCTGCGAGATACATATAAGAAAGAGATCAGCGACCAAAAACAACAACAAAATTTTGTAAGTCTAAATAGATTGGCTAAAACCCTAACTTACCCACAAAGCGCGCGGGACTGAGTCCCACCCAGCTCAAAGCCTGCTCGGAAAGCAAGATGTCAGCCCGCTGGACCGGTTCCCATTGAGACACCACTCTTGCCTCGGGGGAATTCGACTGCCCAACCCTAGGACAGTCGGCCCTATACCACTTGATAGGCATAGGCCAATCCTCACCCTCTGGTGGCCCGGCGAAAACAAACTTCTCCTTCCATTCGTGGATGGAAGAAGGGACAACCACTACCCCCAACCCGGCCGTCCTACCCTTATGTTTTTTGAATGAAAGGTACACCCAGCTCGGTTTGTCCTTACTAATACTGGGGTGATTTTATAGCAAAGAAAAGAAAGGAGGAGGCTCAAATCAAAGGGGATCCGATCAATTTTCAACCAGACCAGAAACCCGAGGAGGGTTATCCAAGAATTCGGCGCTAGTTGGCCCTGGGTGAGACGGAAACAATGGAGCACGGCACAAACTTCAGGCGAGAAGGGCAGACGCATCCCAACCCGGAGTGCTTCTAAGTACAGGGCAATCTATTTACTCTGCACCTGGTCTGCCAGCTCGCCCTCCCTGGCCAAACGGAGTGAATAGCCATAGGGATATGAAAATAAGCCCGGATATCGGAAAGCTCATCCAGACGGTTCAAAACTGAGGGCGCATCACGAGTATTCCCGATGCGCATCTTGGGAGCTCTCTTCACCCCCGACGACGAGGGACAAGGGCGTCGTTTCCCCTGGGGGAGAGCCCGACACAGAAGACGAAGATGAAGAAGAAGAAGAACTCTCTCGGTTATCTGAAGCCGAGGAGGAAGAAGACCCGCTGGACTCAGCTTCAGAAGCTGAAGCCTCATCACCCGACTCTTCCCCTGCTACATCAATAGATACTTCGGAGGAAGATATCTAACCTGATTCAAGGAAGGATTGGCCGAGAAAAGTTTTGTTAGCTGAAGTTCTGGCCTAAGCAAATGTGTGCCAGGCAATCTTCAAACGACAAGAGAAGACTAGGGCAAAGTATCTGCCGTGGGATGCCCCCTCCCCTATTTATACACTCAGCAAGGAGGTATCTAACGGCTCAAATCCGTTCCCGCCGAAACGAAATGCCACACCTAGCGGCCACCGGGACTCCACGTTCGCGAACGGCCATTAAACACATCCTCTTATGTCAGGAATCAGGTGATAGACCTTCACGTCTCGCCATCCGGTGGTGGACACGTGGCGAGTAGTCCAACCGTCCGAGTGAGCGAAACGGCCCCCCCTTTTAAAGCGCAATCATTTCACTGATCCGTTGACATCACCAAAGATACGTGCAGGAATTAGAGCGCTTTGTGAGCCGCCACTTGGACCCAAGGATCCGAGAGGATTAGCCGCCAAACATCGCATCATCCTCGGACAACCCGTTGTGGGGAAATCTGAGGCTGAATTGTTAAAAACCAGGCTTAACACTCTCGACCTGACCCATAAATAGATCAAGGCAAGAGTGGGAGGCTAATGATGAGGCTCACAGACGGGAACCCCCAGATTTATGACACATAGCAGATGGCGTGTCGTCCACGTACGCCCACTAGATTCCTGGGGGCTACGGAGCTGGAATAAGTATGATGTATTGGGGACATTTCTCGGTGCCTCGCCTCCGAACTTGATCCCGACCTTTTAGAGTACCTTCCCGGAGTACGTTCCCGCTTCGGCTGACCACCAGCCAATAACTCGTCTCCGAGCTATCCTATAGCTGAGACTCCTCAGCTCACTTGCTCGTTCCCGAGCTATCCTATATTTGAGATTCCTCAACGTCCCTGTTTGGCCGGAAGCACGGAGCCCGAGCGCCTCTGTAACGACTCCGTGTATCTCGCCACGACGAGATCTCCGCTGCTCCACGTCCTGCATCTCACGCTAGTCTTGCCATTAATGGACGTGTCGCACCATCAACACGAACGTGACGTAGGGACGTAACGGACGGCGAGAATCTCGCATCGGCTCACTCCATGCGACCACTATATAAACCCCTCCTCCAGATGATTCAGGTAAGTCGAACTGATTCCAGTACGCCGCAACCCCGTCTTTATTTCTCGGTACTTACTTGATCGTCGGAGGGTCCTACGGTGGTTACCCACGTCATGACTTCCCTTGCAGGTAGCTCGGCGTCAACGACAAGCCATTGAGATTCACACATTCAACCTTTACTCTCAATCTCAACCGTTCAAAACTGCTTGCAGCAAGATTGACGGAGGACAACAGCCGAGGGAGATTAGAATCTCCATCACGTTTCAAATATATTCCTTCCCTTCTAGTCATCTTTATTTTCATGAGGTTACATGTAGAGTGTAAATATTTCTATACTTGAAACTCCACAACGGAATACCGTTAAAGACCTGATGCAAGGTGGAAGTGAGTAAAGTCCATCAAATTCGGACTCTGAGTTACAATTAAACACCAATGTAAGAATTTAGTATCTAGAGTAGAAGAGCATCACATGTAGCCAAAAGTTCAACTATAAATTTAACATCCTTTATGTCGCTAGAATTTGACATCTTTGGAAAATCATCCATAAATTCAAATGGTGTTTTCTTATTTGTGAAGATATATCTCTGGAATGTCATTATCCAAAAGCTGAATCAAGTTCAGAGAGGTCCCAATAAACATACGATATCATTGCTCTGCACAGGACTTAATTTCTGTTTAGTCTTGGATCGGGTACGGACCCCCAAAGAAAACCCAACCCATTATCATCGCACCTTTTCTTTGCTACATAGTTCTCCGTATTATTATCAATATTATTATCCATCAATCGAAGCTCTCTATGGCTTTTTGTACTGTACAATAAGTCCAATATTATACAAATACGAAAAACAACTCAATCAACATTAAGTTAAAATTTAGCTACTTTGAAATTTAAGAAAAACATCTTAACAAAGGCTCAGAAAGTTAAAGGAAAAATAAGACATTGTCCCTCCTGTTACATACTTTTTAAGAACGTATAGAACCTAAATAGTTCGATCCTAATGCATGCAAACGCGACATGAGATATACAAGTATTTTCGCTTCTTCTATTACTTTTTTTAATACATCATTGGATGGTTGCATCTAGCAGTGCAAAAGACGGATAATGTGAACTCCATTTTTTGGGAGATGTCATTATTAACTCTTCATTTGCATGCATCCATCCGATCAATAATCAGATGGCTAAAACGGTCAGAGGAGTGGGAATTTTTTCCTCTTAAAATTAGGAGTAAACTCCAACTCTTTTTAGTCCTGAAAGCTACATTTCCACTATTAGTTTAGATAATATCTCACAAAGAATCTTTCAGCCTTTTCGCCTTGCTGCTCGCTTCTCATAGTCATCTCTCTCTCTCTCTCTCTCTCTCTCTCTAATAAACCTCATGTGCATTAACACTAATATGCAGGCTTAGTTGATCATATTATACTAAGAGATCATGAAGCAATCAAAGCAAGAGTATCTAAGGTCTTATCAAGCTATAGTCAGGGAATAAATAAAGTCTCATGATAGCTAGGAACATGATCCAAAGCTTCAACCATGTTGTTCCTAAAGAGGCTCAACACCCTCAACTCTTGACCAAAACATGTTCATTGCATTGTTTTATTTCAATTGGCTCAAGCTTTGTTGTTAAGTTAATTAATTAGAGAGGACATGGAGATTCCAATGTAGGAGAGAGAGGTGGCAAGAGACATCCTAGGAGATTTGAAGGAGGTTCAAGTAGCAGTAGCAGTAGCTAGTAGTAGTAGTACCTTAGCTTTCAATTCAAATTGAAGGGGAATACTTGGTGTTGATATGGGTTCGATTCTCATATCACTGCTTGTGGACTGCTTCAAAAGGCTACTGAGGGATGAGAGAGCTTTAGTTTTTTTAGGGAGATTGATGGGCATTAGTTCCATTCTTGTGTAGGTGGGTGGGACGGGGGGGGGGTCGAGTGGTCTTTGTGTAGGCATACATGTGTTGCTAGGAAAATTAGAGCTGACAAGGCAACATGGCACAGATAGAAACCAATAAAAGCATAGGTTCTGCGATATAACTTTGTCCTTTGGTATGAAAATTTACTGGTTTCGATGATTATCTATAAGTATCACCGAAGAAGACTCCTAAAATAATTTTAATAGCGTCAGTTTTTTTTAGTTGGGTTTTCTAACATCACATTTTAGATACTATAATTGAGCGGGTTTTTTTTCTTTTTGAAGTAAGAAGTGTGGAAAAACTGCTAATCTTGGCATGTGTTTTTATGGAGTAACAAATAGATGAAGTAGTAAAAAAGAATAATATCAAAATACCAGGATCAAGAGTGTCTTGATATATATATATATAAAGAGGGGGAATTTATGGCCGGACATGAAAGCCCCTATTCTCAAGTGTTTGACATTCACAATAACTTTATTTTAGTCACCTTTTCGATTTCTATCGATCTAACTTTGTCAATTTCAAAGTCCTTGCATTCCAGTCTCATTTTAACCAAGGAAGAGATTTAGCATTAGATATAATGACAGTAATAATCAGAGTATTTAAGGGGTGGGGTGGGGGGAAGGTTAGATTCACGCAAATTTTTTAATATTTAGCTTTAATAACATTCTTGAAAAAAATAATGGAGAAATTAGGCCGTGACATTAATACAAATTTTAGAATCGAAATTTAAATTATATCAAGTGAATTCCGCTCGAGTCTGCATGTACTTCATTTTATTTTAATTTTAATACGTGTAATGTTAAAACGAAATAATGAATCGAACCGACAGAATACTAATCCGTATCTTTGATAAGATTTGAGGTGCGGTGGTCTGCCTATATCTCATACTTTAGTACTTGCAAGATTAAGGCTTTGGTGGACAAATTGACAATAAAGGTCTTTGACTGGTTGCAAACCCATGGTCTTCTCATTGAATTGGCTTCTCGTGTCTTTGATTTGCATTGGAGATGCACAGGGCTAGGAACTAGCCTCGTTATAGCTCTTAAGATAGATTCCTATATCTTTTTCCATATGTATGCTTTGAGAGAGCTCAAATTGTTCAAACAAAGTAGATTTGTAGGTGAGAAAGAGAGCAAAACATAGATATGGTTGTGCCCCTTGTTAGATGGGACTCTGAAGTGAAATAAAAATAAACCAACTTTTTATTTTATTTTAACACACTATTCTGATGCTATGGATGCTTCTCTCCTTCGCTGTTTCTTTTCTGCTTTCTTTCTTCTTCTTTCTCTCTCTCTCTCTTTTTGCCTTTATAAATTTTGCAATCCTTTCCTTGTTGTTTGGTGTTGTAAAGTTGTGGAGTACAATATTGTAATTTTCTTTTATGTCTATAGTTTTTGAGAAGGGCAAGTTGCCCTGCTCTTTTCGTAATGAAAACAAAATCTCAAAAAAAGACAAAAAAGAGAATTTAAAATACGCATAATATCTGCTTCAAAGTATTTAATTATTATGGAGTGTCATATATGCCACATATGCAAATTTGCAACAAATGTTGCATTTCCTTTAATTTTTTTCTCGACTCAACATAAAAAATGGTTTGGATTTGGTACAAAACTTGAAGATGGCCAAACAATGGATTTGGGTCATATTTTTTTGAAACAAACGCGCGTCTACATGCAACAAATGTTGCAATTGTTTTTTGTTGGTAGCCAAACATGCCCCGCATATACTTAGCGTTTTTGCAAGTGCTTTGCTCGCAATTATAGAATTTTTTATAATAAATATCTTTATTAAATCAACTACATCCATTTGTAAAATAATAATGGCACGGCAATTTAATTATCTGCATCACACTTGTAAAATAAAAACGACGTGACAATTAATTACGTGCATTACAAATAAAACAATGATGTATTTTTTTGTTTGATTTCTTTGAGAAAATAAGAAGCCACGTCACCAACCGATTTCAAATTAAATGATCCATTTTCTTTTGCCCTATGATTTCTATGATAAATTTCCTTAGTTACTTGCATCCCACTCATAAAATAATAATGATCGTGGCAATGTAATTATATGCATCACACTTGTAAAATAATAATGACGTGGTATTTAATTACGTGCATTGCACATAAAGCAATAATGTTTTTGTTTGATTATTCTGCAAAATAAGAATCCATATCATCAGTCAATTTCAAAATTAAATGACCATGTTTCTTTTGCCTTATAATATTAGACACACATGTGCATTATATAGTATCCCAATTGAAATAAAATGTAATACAACCGATTGAGTTGGTACGACACTTCCTCTTCTGGGAAGAGTGCGGTGTTCGAACCCAAGGAGGGGAAGTGGAACACTTTCAAGGCAAATGCATATGTCACTTGGATGCGTGTGTTGCGTGCGTGTGGGCTTACAGGCCAGTCCAAAAATAAACAAACAAATAAATACAAGTACATCTATTAGGAAATGCAGGTAATAAAAGAGACTCCCTCAGACCAGGGTTTGCCTTCAGCCGGGGCAAAAAGTATATGTATGTGATTTTCGTCATTTCGATAGTTAATCTTAAATGCATCAGAAACTTAAGAGGCTATTTCATATACTTATACATCTTTTGGATACATTAATTTTAAATAGTTTTAACTACTAATTATTGTTTGCTGAACACGGACAAATTCAATGAAACTCTTACTGGCTAAGAGGTGCATACTTAAAAATAGGATTTGTTGGATACATTAATTTTTAATAGTTTGAACTAGCTAGCATCTATCGATCCATTTTTGTTGTAAATAAGGATAAAATGAAAATTTTACACATAATTAACAATTATGCCAAGTTGGAGAAAATTAATTTATTGTACCTGCTTGGAAATTTTAGCCTAGCAATAAGAAGTACTGTGTTAATTTGGATAACTATGGAAAATATCTGGAGATTTTACTCAGATGAAAAAATCATAACTATAAACAGGCAGTGACTATTTATTAGGGGAGGGCATACTACATCTTTAAATTGTTGCTAAGGAAACGAAGATTTTTAAAAATAAATATCGCATGCAACTCCATTTTTCACCAATTATCTAGTTGAAACTTGTTAGTCTTTATTTATGTATGCACGTAGTTGGAGTTCAGATATTTCTGATGATGCTCGATATCGGTGACTCCTCAGATGATGACACGTGGCAGATGACGTGTCCCAGAGCTTACAAGAAAGGATAAAAAACGTTACGTTGGATTCACACTCCGGGCCTCCGACCCGAGGATGTTCCCGACCTTCGGTGGCCTTCTAGACCACCCCCAGCTCGCCTCCGAGCCATCACAGAACCAAGATGTCTCGGCCTCCCGCTCGTTCCCGAGCCTCCCGCCGAGCTTATCTTCCTTGGTCTCACCGATCGACACATAACACCGATCACAGGCGCCTCCGCCACGGCTCCGCGAATCTCGCCAAACGCGAGATATCCGCCGCCCATGATCCCGCGTTCCACGCCATTACGATCCCCCATTAACGAGCATATCTCGTCATTAATGGGAAATCCCGTCTATCACGCGGGCGTGACGCCAGGGGCGTAACGGCCGGCATGAATCTCGCGCCCGCCTGCCTATGGCTGCCACTATATAAACCCCTCTCTCGGACGACTCAGGTGAGCCAATTTTACCCTAAGAGGCCGTTACTCTGCCAAAATACCCCGTCTAACTTGATCGTCGGAGGGTCCTCGGTGGAACAACCACCCCGGGACTTCTTTGCAGGTAGCTCGGCCTCAACCACATAAAACCCATTGAGATCCACATGCTTCAGGAGGCAACCCTCCAACTCAATCTCAGCCATCCATCAGCGCTTATTGCAGATCAACGGAAGGTAACATCTGAAGGAGATCCAGAGATCCATCAGTTGGCGCCGTCTGTGGGAACAGCTAGTTCCATTCAACGAAAGTTCATCTTCCGATCTCGACTTCATGGCGAGCGGTCACCACGACGATCCAAGCACCAGCCGTCGGCCTCCCTGCAGTGGAGACGAGGGAGAATCCCCTCCTCTCCCGAACGCCATTCACGCCCTATCCGCTCGGATAGATCAACTCGCGTCCGTCGTGGATGCACTCGTCCGTGTCTAAACGGCCGGGCAAGCTTCCCAGGTCGCCGCTCCCCCACCTCGGGACCAGGACCCCTACAGAGAGAGAAGACTCTGCCCGCGTTGGCACGACCGAACACCGCCTCGCTGTCTCCGGCGGCCGCAGATCCCCCGGGTCGACGTATTCAATGACCCGGTGGGCGCCGCACAGCTCAACACCGAGGTTTTTCTCCAGAGCGCCTCGCCCCGAGCCCCATCGCGCCCTTGTCCCTTCCGAGGAGGTGTCGGTCAGCTCTCCTGTGCCCAGGCATGACTGGCACCCCCTCCCTCGATGGGGTCACGCGCACGGGACTCGCCATGGCAGCTCGAAGACGACCTCGCCAAGGGACCTGAGGAAGCTCATCGAATGGAACCGGGGCCGTGGCCAGGCAGAGGTCTCCGGCAGCAGAGGCCAAAAATTAGAATGTGCCGAATCATCATGATACCATGGCCGACTCGACGCCCTCGAAAAGAAGATCGAAGGCATGCATCGGGAAAATCGTCCTTCAAGCGACGGGGCTAAATATGTCGCCGACTCGCTCACGAAGCCCTTCACCAAAGAACTACTCGCCGTCCACGTATCCTCCCGGAACAAGCCCCCGAAAGTCTCACTCTTCGACGAGAAGTCCAACCCGAAGGACCATTTGGACGCGTTCACAGCCGGGATGAGTTTCCAGGACTGTTCCGACGCCGCTCAATGCTGCGCTTTCCCCGCCACTCTCATCCACTCCGGACGAGACTGGTTCCGAGGGCTTGCATCATGCTCAATCTCTACCTTCGATGAGCTGGCCACCCAATTCCTCGGCCACTTCGTCGGGAACAGACGCCAGAAGCAGACCGTTGACCATCTCTTCACCATAAAGAGCGGGGACAAAGAATCCTTCAAAGGATACGTCACCCGCTTCTACAACGCCCTCCTCGAGGTCCCAAAACATCGGGACGAGACGGTCATTACGGCCCTTAGGTCGGGTCTTAGGCACAAGGAGTGGCTACGCTCCTTTGCATTAGCGCAACCTAAGACCATGGCCGAGGTAAAGGCCTGGACCGAACGTGAGATCCAGCTTGAGTTCGAGGTGAACGCCAATCTCCCCCGGTCAGAGCAAACTGATCAGAAGAAAAGGGCCAGAGAGGAGAAAAAGAAGATTGAGCGGCCAAAACCGTACTCCCCGAAGTTTCAGGAGTACACCCCGCTCATCGTCTCCCATACAGTACTGTTGGAGGAGGCTAAGGGCGAGAGGTTCTTCAAACTCCCCCAGTCTCGAATAGGGCGGCAAAGCGCAGCCGGGGCCCCTACTACGGTTTCCACAGGACACAGGGCCACTCCACTGAGAACTGCAAGTAGCTCCGAAACTACATCGAGGAGCTAATCCGCTCGGGGCACCTGGCAACGTACTTGCGAGACAAGCGGCAGGTCGAACGTGAGCAAGAGCACCATCCCCCTCCCGGCGAGTTGACTATCGGCCAAATCATGGTCGTGTCAGCGGGGGCTATGACGAAGACCGACGAGACTCAGCGTCCTTCACCGATCGAGGGGACTGGCGGCCACCCGAGGAAGAAGGCCAAAGCAGCCGAGCTGATCATATTTACCGACGAGGACCTCCACGGTATATCCCTGCCTCACAACGACCCGCTGGTGATCACAGCTCGGTTCCACCGCTACGAAGTGCAGAGGATATTGGTCGACTCAAGAAGCCCAGCGGGAGGCTCGGATGGGACTCAGGAAGCCCCGGAGGGCGGACATTCTATTTTATGACTGCTTTCTACATATGGGACTCACCCCGTCGGACCTAAGGCCGACCGCCCACGTCCTGTAAACCTTTCTCGGATGGTCGCAAGTTTCCATGGCCTTACAACGCTGAGAACCTCAAGCTGTACCTCTGAAAAGAATATCTACGAGTGTATATTTCTTCAACAAAGCGATGTAAATTCTTCTAACTTCATTTTATTTAAACAATAAGAATGGACACGATAGAGCATTGCAAAAGGAAGAATTTTATTCATTCAAAAAGGTATTGTAGGCTCCTCAGCCTTACATTACATTAAAAAAAAATATTACAGCAGCGGGGGAAGGGGGTGCAGGAAACATTGCTCGTGGTACTCCGAGAATATTTCCGCCAGCCGAGCCCTTGCCGCCTCGGACCTCTGCCTCTGATGCTGTCCGCGAACCTTCCTGGCCACGGACGGGCCAGAAAACTCCGCGGGCGGGCACCCATCGGCGAGATGCCTCAATTGGTAACACTCAAGGATGAGTGCCACCGAGCGGTCCCGCCGACCCTTCGAGATCAGGCTGAGACGACATAACGACCTCAGCTTGCCAATCGCCTCGTCCTTCAGTTGTTTGGACAAGGGGTTAGCAGCCCCGGCGATGCCCTCCAGATCGAGTACATCAGCAGCTGGAGAAGGGGTGATCGCCGGGGGAGCAGGCGGCTGATATGATCCTCAACCCGCCGGATCACCGCCTGCACCGTCTCCTTGGAGCACAGCTGGTCGTACAGATATACGTCCTCGAAATTTATGATCTCAGGGATGGAGAAAGGGAATTCATCCATTCTTGCGTTTTAGGGATGGAGAAATGAGTGATCAACACGCCCTCCTTTTTATAGCCCCACAGCGCTCCCAAGAGTCTAACAATCGCTCGTTTCTTCCACTACTATACCGCCACGCGGCGGATATCCCGTCTTTCTCGGCGATCCGAAGTCGGAGCGACGCGGCTCTTCTAAACGCTTCGCCTCCCCATGTGTTCATGACATGTGCCGCCCGCGACGGTTACTCTTCCCGATGTTCACGCACCAGGATAGGTCGGATAGAACCTCGACAAACCGAGCAGCTACCCTGCTCGGTCCATCTTTAGCAGGCCTATCCATGCCCTCCCGCCCTAAGGATCAAAGCCCTCATCAAGAGGCCACCGAGTAGCTACCCTGCTCGGACCATCCTTGGCTGGTAATTTCCTACCCACCGACGCCAAGGATCAAAGCCCTCATCAAGAAGCCACTGGGAAGCAACCCTGCTCGGTCCATTCATGGCTGGTAGTTCACTACCCACCGACGCCAAGAATCAAAGTCCTCACCAAGAGGCCACCAGGAAGCAATCCTGCCCGGTCCATCCATGGCTGGTAGTTCACTACCCACCGACGCCAAGGATCAAAGCCCTCATCAAGAGGCTACCAAGTAGCTACCCTGCTCGGTCCATCCTTAGCAGGCCCCTCAATGCCCTCCCACGCTAAGGATCAAAGCCCTCGTCAAGAGGCCACCAGGCAGCAACCCTGCTCGGTCCATCCATGACTGGTAGTTCACTACCTACCCACGCCAAGGATCAAAGCCCTCACCAAGAGGCCACCAGACAGCAACCCTGCCCGGTCCATCCATGGATGGTAGTTCACTACCCACCGACGCCAAGGATCAAAGCCCTCATCAAGAGGCCATCGAGCAGATACCCTGCTCGGTCTATCCTTAGCAGGCCTCTCAATGCCCTCCCGTGCTAAGGATCAAAGCCCTCATCAAGAGGCCACCGGGCAGCAACCCTGCTCGGTCCATCCATGGCTGGTAGTTTACTACCCACCGACGCCAAGGATCAAAGCCCTCACCAAGAGGCCACCAGGAAGCAACCCTGATCGGTCCATCCATGGCTGGTCGTTCGCTATCCACCGACGCCAAGGATCAAAGCCCTCACCAAGAGGCCACCAGGAAGCAACCCTGCTCGGTTCATCCATGGCTGGTAGTTCACTACCCACCGATACCAAGGATCAAAGCCCTCTCCAAGAGGCAACCGGGCAGCAATCCTGCTCGGTCCATCCTTGGCTGGTAATTTCTTACCCCACGACGTAAAGGATCAAAGCCCTCATCAAGAGGCCACCGAGCAGATACCCTGCTCGGTCCATCCTTGGCTGGTAATCTCTTACCTCACGATGCCCAGGATTAAAGCCCTCACCAAGAGGCCACCGAGCAGCTACCATGCTCGGTCCATTCTTGGCTGGTAATCTCTTACCCCACGATACCAAGGATCAAAGCCCTCACCAAGAGGCCACCGAGCAGCTACCCTGCTCGGTCCATCCTTGGCTGGTAATCTCTTACCCCACGACGCCAAGGATCAAAACCCTCATCAAGAGGCCACCGAGCAGCTATCCTGCTCGGTCCATCCTTGGCTGGTAATCTCTTACCCCCACGACGCCAAGGATCAAAGCCCTCATCAAGAGGCCACCGAGCAGCTACCCTGCTCAGTCCATCCCTGGCTAGTAGTTCACTACCCACCGATGCTAAGGATCGAAGCCCTCATCAAGAGGCCACCGAGCAGCAGCCCTGCTCGGTCCATCCCTGGATGGAAGTTCACTATCCACCGACGCTAAGGATCGAAGCCCTCATCAAAAGGCCACCGAGCAGCAGCCCTGCTCAGTCCATCCTTAGCAGGCCTCTCAACGCTCTCACGCACTAAGGCCCAAAGCCATGGCCTAGAGGCCACCGGGAAGCAACCCTGCTTGGTCCATCCATGGCTGGTAGTTCACTACCCACCGACGCCAAGGATCAAAACCATTGTCAAGAGGCCACCGAGCAGCTACCCTGCTCGGTCCATCCATGGCTGGTAGTTCACTACCCACCGACGCCAAGGATCAAAGCCCAACTGAGGGCCCGCTCAGACAGCAACACATCAGCCCGGGGGTGGGGCTCCCACTTCGACACCGCCACTGCGTCAGGATCATTCAACCTCTCCACCCGCGGGCGGGTGGCCATGTGCCACTGGATGGGCACATACCAATCCTCACCCTCGGGCGGCCCAACAAACAAAAACTTCTTCTTCTATTCGTGAATGGAAGAAGGTACTACAACGACCCCCGACCCGGCAACACCTCCATGGTGTTTTCTAAAAAAGATGTACACTCAGCTCGGCTCGCCCCTACGAGTGCCGGGGTGGTTTTTGTAGCAAAGGGAAGAAACGAGAAGACTCCAGCTGAAAGGGATCAGACGTAATTTCAACCGGACCAGGAACCCAAGGAGAATCCTCTAAGAGTTCGGCACTAACTGTCCCGGGGCTAACTCAAAATAATTCAACGCTGCACTCACCTCAGGGGAAAAGGGCAGGCGCATCCCGACCCAAAAGGCTTTCAGGTACAAGGCAATCTTCTTGCCCCTTATCTGGTCTGCCCTCTCTCCCTTCTCGGCCAGACGAAGCGAGTAGCCGGCAGGAATGTGGAAACGAGTCCGGATGGTGGCGAGCTCATCCGCGTGCCTCAGCACGAATGACACGCCAAGAGCATCCATAACCTGCGCTCTGGGAACGCCCCCGTCGCACGACCCCAGAAAGCATGACAAACCCTAACTTTCCGGGGGGACTCCGACTCAGACGAAGAAGAAGCAGAAGAAGAAGAAAAAGAGGAAGCTACAGAGGACTCCCTAGACTCTACCCGGACTATTTCTACAGACTTCTCGGTAGAAGACATCTAACCTGATCAAAAGGACAAGTCCTCGGAAGAGAAAACGCAAGGAATCCGACCTGAGGAGAAGAGCGCCGAGCTAACACGACTAGGGATGAGGAAATTATGGTAGGGTATGGGCCCTGACGGGGATCCCACCTCTATTTATAGCTGCCGGCGTACACATCCTACGGCTCCGATCGCCTCCCGCCAAAACAACGCATCGCAACCAACGGCCGACAACATTCCACCTGTCGCACTCACATTGGGCGCGTTCCATCGGGCGCGGGAACACCTTCGGCCCGTCTCGTCAGCCAACCAGCGCCAGACACGTAGGCTGGTGCTTCGACGAACATACGCGCAAACCGATGCTTCCTCTTTAATGCGAGATCTCTTCCCTGACCCGCTGACGTCATCAAGAAAATACAACTCTTTGCCCGGGAATACGCACCGACGATATCTTCAAATGAGAGCTCACCCCGGGCGACCGGTCAGACCACTCTCGACCTGACCCAGGAACGGGTCGAGACGAGAGTGGTGGGCTAATGATGATGCTCGATATCGGTGACTCCCGAGATAATGACACGTGGCAGATGACGTTTCCCAGAGCTTACAAGAAAGGATCAAGAACATTACGTTGGAATCACACCACGGGCCTCCGACCCGAGGATGTTCCCGACCTTCGGTGGACTTCTAGACCACCCCCAGCTCGCCTCCGAGCTATCACAGAACCAAGATGCATCGGTCTCCCGCTCGTTCCCGAGCCTCCCGCCGAGCTTATCTTCCTCGGTCTCACCGACCGACCCACAGCACAGATCATAGGCGCCTCTGCCACGGCTCCGCGAATCTCGCCAGACGCGAGATATCGGCCGCCCGTGATCCCGCATTCCACGCCATCACGATCCCCCATTAACGATCATATCTCGTCATTAATGGGGAATCCCTCCTATCACGTGGGCATGACGCCAGGGGCATAATGGCCGGCGTGAATCTCGTGCCCGCCTGCCCGTGGCTGCCACTATATACCCCTCTCTCAGACGACTCAGGTGAGCCAATTTTACCCCAATAGGCCGTTACTCTACCAAAATACCCCGTCTACCTTGATCGTCGGAGGGTCCTCGGTGGAACAACCACCCCGGGACTTCTTTGCAGGTAGCTCGGCCTCAACCACATAAAACCCATTGAGATCCATACGCTCCAGGAGGCAACCCTCCAACTCAATCTCAGCCATCCATCAGCGCTCGTTGCAGATCAACGGAAGGTAACATCTGAAGGAGATCCAGAGATCCATCACTTTCCAATTACAAGAAGATATAAAAAGAAACCTTTGTTTAAGAAGATGTTACCCAACATGTGACTGAAGCAACAATTTGAATCAACGGTTGAAACTTCACACAAACCTAATATTCTCCTACTTACAATAAATCATAATATTGCAAAAAAAAATTAAAAGAGCAACAAGTCTGATGCCATAACCACACCTGATGATGGAGGGCTGAATCTCCTTCAAATGTTATCTTCCGTTGATCTGTTGATGGCGGTGATGGATGGCTGAGATTTGATCTAGAGGCTATCGCTCCTGAAGCATGTGGATCTCAATGGGTTTGAGGTTGTGGTTGCCGAGCTACCTGCAAGGAAGTCCCGGGGTGCTTGTACCACCGAGGACCCTCCGACGGTCAAGTTAGAGAGGAAATCCGAGTAGAGTAACGGCTTAGTGGATTAAAAATGGCTTACTTGAACCATCTGAAGGAGGGGTTTATATAGTGGTGGCAGCAGGCGAAGCAGGCGCAAGAATCACGCCGGCCGTTACGCTCCCGATGTCACGCCGGCGTGATGAGCGGGACCTCCCATTAATGGAGAGACAGGCTCGTTAATGGGGGATCGTGGTGGCGTGGAATGTGGGATGTGGCCGGCGGAGATCTCGCGCATGGCGAGATTCGCGGGATGACGGTTACACCTGCAAGTGGTGCTGTTGGTCGGTCGATGAAGCCGAGGAAGATGACCTCGGCGTGAGAGCTCGCGAAAGAGCGGGAGAGCCGAGGTATCTTGGTTCTGCTCGAGCCAGGAGGAGAGCTGAGAGGGCCGAGGAGGCTAGGGCCCGTGATAGCTCGGAGACGAGCTGTGAGGCCGAGGAGGCCAATTGTGTTGGAGGCTCGGAGGTGAGCTAGCGTTTGCTTATAGGACGGGCACAGGAGTGGTATGGTCGGCCACTGTAGGTCCTTTCCTGTGAGCCCTGGGATACGTCATCTGCCACGTGTCCTGATCTGGGAGATCGCCGATATCGAGCATTATCATTAGCCCCCTACTCTCGTCCCGACCAGCTAACGGGTCGGGTCGAGAGTGGTTTGTCGGGTCACTCGAGGTGAGCTTCTTTTCGAAGATATCGTCGGGCGTGTCCCTAGGCGATCGGTTGTTTTTCCGGGTGATGTCAGCGGATCAGGGCGAGATCTCCACATTAAAGAGGGTGCGCCGGATCGTATGCCCTTTTGCTGAAGAGACAGGCCACGTGTTGGGTGCCGGTTGGCTGATGTGACGTGCCGCAGGCTTCTGGCGTCCGATAGGATGATACTAATGCGCTTGCGACAGGTGGAGTGATCGTGGCTGCCGAGTGTACTGAATCGTTTTGGCGGGAGTCGACCGTCGCCGTTGGATGAGGACGCCGGCTGTATAAATCGAGGGGAGGCCTGATTCGGGGTCTCTCTCTCTTCCCACTTTCCTCATTCTGAGTCTTGTTAGCTCGGCGCTCTCCCTTTTAGGTCGGATCTCAGCGTTTTCTCTTCTCAAGAATTTCCTCCCATCATGTTAGATGTCTTGCTTTGAGGAGTTTGTAGATGTCGTAAGGGTAGATACTGGGGATTCTTCCCCCGGGTTGGAGCCCCTTCGAGAAGTTGGGGTCAGATACTCTTCCCGGGGTCACGCGTCTGGGGCGGTTCCTGGAGCGGTGGCAGCGGACGCCCCTGGTGAGTCATCCTCAGTAAGATATGAGGACGAGCTTGTCACCGCTCGGGCTCGTTTCCATATTCCCTCCGGCTACACGCTACGATTGGCCGAGGAAGGAGAGAGGGCAGAACAGGTGAGAGGTAGAGAGTGCGCCTTGTACCTGGAAGCCCTTTGGGCCAGAATGCGCCTGCCTTTCTCTCCCGAGATTGTAGCTGCATTAAATTACTTTGGGTTAGCCCCGGGCCAGCTAGTGCCGAACTCTTGGAGGATTCTCCTTGAGTTCCTGGTCCGGTTGAAATTGCAGACGATCCCCTTTAGTCTGTCCATCCTTACCTCCTCCCTTATTTACAAAAGTCATCCCGGAACTCGCGCGGGCGACCCGAGATGGGTTTACCTCTCCTTTAGGAAGCAGCGGGGGAGTGTAGCCGGGTCAGGAGTTGTTGTCCTGCCTTCTTCCATCCATGATTGAAAGAAGAAGTTTTTCTTCGTCGGGCCGCCAGAGGGTGAGGACTAGCCCGTACCCGTCCAGTGGTCTAGGGATAAATGCTGGCAGGAAATCCGTCCAATGATCCCGACGCAGTGAGAGTGGCAGCGTGGGAGCCTATTCCTCGGGCTGATATGCTGCTTTCTGAGCGGGCCCTCAGTTGGGCCGGGCTCAGCCCCGCCCAGTTCGTCTGTAAGTTAGAAGCTTGTATTTGTTTTTACTTTTTTTGTGTCGTTGACTCCATTATATCTTGTCTTATGCAGAAACCATGGACGCGGGCCTCCTCCGAGCAGCCATGCGCAAGCCGAAGAAGGTGTCGAAGGCTGGAGTGTCCAGCTCTTCCCGTCAGACGCCGGTCCCAGCTTCCCCAGCGGCTGTCCCGCCCCAGTGCTCGAGTACGGATAGCGCCTCGGGGACCAACCAGGTGCTGAGCAGGAAAAGGGCTCGGGGAGAGGACGCCCGAGCTTCGGAGGTGGAGACGAGCTCTCTGCCTTCGTCTCTTAAGAGTTTCCCCCGAATAGTTCCACGGACCCCGTCCTCTCCGATCTTGGTGGACTAGGGGGAGCTCCGCTTTGAGGTGCCTTCGGGGCTCTCCGTTGCTGACAGCTTACTGTACGACATGGAGAGGTCGGCCGGGGGTCGGGTCCCTGAGGGGACGCTGAAGGCGCAGATGGCGTCCATCGCCCAAGAGGCCCTGCAGGTTAGCTGTCACGACCCGAAAAGTACGGAACATGACCGGCACTTAAATTACGAAACGTCTCAAGGCGTACGTAATCTAGGTAAGCCAAAACCCAGAAATCAAAACCAAGTAAAGCAGTAGAGTGAAGAAAGAACCAATTTAAATCAAGTAGTTTAGCAACATAAGCCAAAATATGCATTTTTTAAAATCACAAGTCTTTTCTAAAAATTTCGGCAGAGTTTCCTTTGTAGATACTGGCCCCGAATGGGGTACAACATGATAAATATATACATAATGATAAAAGGCATCCCCAAGCGGGAGCTAGCTCTTCGTCAATCGACGGCCACAACCATGCAAGCATATAATATACAACGCCGAAGCCCGGGGATCAAAACTCAAAAGGAAACTCAAAACAACATAAAAACCATAATGATACAACGCGCGACTCTAGATCGAAAAAATAATATACATTGGTCTTCTATGTCTATCAAATAATACAAGTCTGGTTGATGGAGTTTTACTAGATACAACTGAAATAACAAATATACAATGGTAGTCCTGATGCAAAAGAACCCACCTACCAAACCAATCACCCGGAAGGAACAGTGTGCCAGCAAAACCGCAACAAAACCTGTACGGCAAAACCTGCAAGAAACTATGGCACAACGGGGGTGAGTTGCCAACTCGTGAGTAGAAAACATCTACGAGTAGAAATCGCATGCATAACGCTATCCTAGGTCATATCAAGTAATATCCTCAAATAAAAATCCTGGTCCATCTATGTATAAGTGTAATACTACATGCTCGAGTCAGTACCTCAGATAGCAACATATCAGATTTATGATGTATGAATGCATTACAAATGAAACAGAATACATCATGAATGAGACAACTGTTTTCTTTATTTTATGAGATTTCTGTATGTATATAAATCACGTATCATCAATGAAATCGACAGATAAAACAATATCCAGCATCGACACAAAATATAAATCTCGGTATCTCAATACCTCAGGCTCCAACTAGCCGGACTGGCCTGTATCATCAAATCTCAATATCTCAGTGTCTCAAGTCTCAATATCTCAGTAACTCGGGCTCCGTCTGTCCGGATCGGCCCATATCATCAATCACACGACCACGAACGGTATCCTCCGGATATCCGCCGCGCTAGGTAAACTCACCGGTAGGCAGTCTACCCCTGTCAGGCTCATCGTCTACACCTTGAACTTCTTGCCCCGGGGTACCTTACCGGGTCCACCATGTACCTGAGAAGGTTCATCCAACTCCTCGAATCGGGTCTCGAAAACATCTCAGAACCGAGAAAACATTATGGTGGACAATACTCAACATATCAAGGAAAACCGCATTTTTTTCTTTAAAATAATTCATCAGTTTTACAAAACTTTCACATGCGGTTTCCAAATCCAGAAAATATCAAGAATAATCCGAAATTATCAAGTCACCATGTCAATTACAATGAAAACCGGCATAAATATCCATAATACTGCATAACCAATGAATACATGAATGCATCTGATATCATGCAATGAATGCAATACTTAAACTAGCACATGAAAGCTATAACATATTGCAACTATCAACTTAGCAAGCTATGTCAAAGAATAGTATTTTCTAAAGTGTACGTGACATGGAAATTACCGATGATGATGTGTGTGAGCCGGCAAGCAAGTGTATGTGGAGCATACGCATCATCGGTAATGGTGCTGGTGTCCTGACAGCAGGGTTTCATGATGATTACAGATAACATATGTACAAGCATGCAATGCGATGAAACATCATGAAATGTACAGAAAGTGATGTAGTAACAGCAACACTGAAAATATACCTACCCAATATACGAGTCATACAGTTTGGTATAAAAACATACTCACGACTCCCCACCTTTGAAAATGAGTATGACTCGAGCCCAGTAAAAAGGGTAAGGGAATCCGCCTAAGTCTGAGTCGATCTATACATATATACCTAGTAATCGGTGATCTCGCCTCAACAGTATCACGTACGATACAATAAATAATACGACATTCTCGAGTCAAGAGTGCGGATCTATCCTTATAACTATCTCTCGTACGGTACATCTATCGTACGGCATCCCAAATCTGGGTACGGGTCAAATATAACATTTATCTCATTACTCATCTGATATCCTTATCATCACATATCGTGAACAGGGGGTACTGATCTAAGTCTAGTACAATACTAATATCATCATATAGGAGTATATATCACCCAAGCGATCCATTATAAATATCTTAACATATCTCATCTCATATCTCGATATATAACTCGTCAACTATCATAAATATATCAATATAGTATCGTCGTCAAACGACCCGCTATAACCTCATGACATATCTCGGTCACGCATTAAATATCTCATGGCATCATGCCCGATCAGATTGACTCATTCCCAAGTATCATATAATATTCTCGTCATCCAAGCATATGAATACAAACATAAATATGTCCCCAATACGCACAAGGAAGTCAAAGTATGCGAGTATGCTTATGTGCAGGTATGCAAATCTTTACCCTAGGGTTTCGGGACTAAGAAATCGACTAGAGTCCTTTCATCAATACTCGCTAACACTAACCCCTAATCTCCTAAAGCTTTCTTGCTAAGGTTCATATCACACCCTAACATATAAAAATATATATCATATCCCATTCTTTTCTCACAACTTTGCGAAGGTGTTATACGCCATCCACCCGACTTCTCCCCGTAGATATAAATCTACTCACCTTGCCCTTTACTTTCCGTTGTCGATGTCGCCATCCTCTTCTTCACCGTCTTGAAATCCTCGTGGGGTACCTACATATCATAACACATCGCAATTTCGTATTAAAATCAAGTCAGAAACCAAAACGGCATAAGTTCCGCTCATAGGTTAAAGCTTATAGCTTCGCGTGCAAAACACGACTAAAAATCCTAGTCGTTGACGTTCAAACGCCACACGACCAAATACAAATCCCAATATCAAAACCAAGCATCCCAAAATACGGAAAACAAAGCCAAAAACACCCCAATGTGCTTCCAGATTTTACCCTAGGCAAAATTGGTCAAAGTTGCATATGTAAAGGGTCTATTTTACTGACATAGGAGCTACATACAAAGCAAGAACCCAAAATGAGGTACCCAGGCCGCAAATTGCGGCCCAGATGTTAGGGTTTGGTCTCGGGTCTCTAGGGTATGCTCCATATCACCTGCACATCCCTCTATGATCTCAGAAAAATTTTCAGGTCACCCGGGTCACTCCAGATCCTAAAATACCATCACTATTCTCATAAATTTCCGATAATCGGGGTTTCTAAGTTTATGTTTTGGGGTTTAAGTTTTTAGTCCAATATACTGTCACTAAAGGAGGTTTAAGTTCACTACTAACCTCAATTGTACCCTAGGATTCAATTCAACCCTAATCCTTTTCTAGAATTATTCTAACATCACCATTTCTCACTCAAACCACCTCTAAACTAACTAGAATATAAAGAACCAACAAACTAAACTACAAGGAAGAAGATATACCTCATTTGCATCTCAAGGAAAAACCCTAGTTTGCCAATGTTGTCCAAATCCCACTTTTCTTGGTCCAATGTGTAGAGGATGTAGAGGGGATCAATTTTAGTGAAAAAGGATTAGGGTTTGGATCAATATTTTAAGATGATATCATGGGGTGAAGGTGGAGGGAAGAGAGGAAGAAGAAGAAGAAGAAGAAAATGATGGGGGAGGTTAAAATGAGGCAGCCCCTCTTCTCTCTCCTCTCTTATTCTCACTCCTCTCACTCAATTATTATCCTTTTGCCCTTTTGTCTTTTTCTTTTCTTTTCTTCCTTAAAACCAAATCACATAATACCTATAAAGCAATACAAATGAGACAACATGTAACCAAATGCAACATGACATGATGCACTAGCCACGGAAAACTGTAAAAATACGGATTTGGCCTAATCGCGATTAGCAGTGCACTAATCGGGTTTTTATCCAAACTGCATATAATGAATTTTAAAAATGCCAAATCTTTTAAATATATTTTTAAATGAATAAATCATTTTAATCCCCAATTATTTCACAATTATTGGTATATATTTATACCTTTTTCGAGAACCCCAATTTCGCAAATCGGCAGTTTTCGGGAAATATATTATTTTTAATATTAAATTCCAAAAATAATATTTTATATTTTCTGAAATGTTACATTAGCGCTCGTGTATCGTCTCATTGCTTGGGAGATTTGGTGTCCCTCTTTCTTTTTGACCCCCCCTTCGATTTCTTCAGGTCCTCCAGCACGTCGCTATCGTCGCCCGGATGGAGGAGGAGGAGATAGCCCCGGCGATGCGAGCCGCGGGCGAGCTCTCCTCGCTAGGGGAGAGCTCGAAGCGGGAGCTGGAGGCAGCGATGGATAGGGTCGCTGCCCTCGAGGACGAAGTGGCTGCCGGGAGGCAGAAGGCGGCGGCTGCGAAGCAAGAAGCGGCGGCCGCAAAGCAGGAGGCGGCGGCCTCGAAGCAGGAGGTGGCCAGGTTCCGCAAAGCCTCCCAGGCCGCCGAGGCCAAGCTTCAGGGCTCCGAGGTGCTCGTCGGCACCATGAAGAAGTCAGTGAGCACCCTCCGAAAGGAGTTGGGGGCTGCGGTAGAGGCGGCGAAGAGGGCCGACTTCAGGGCGGCGGAGAACTTCCGGAAGTCGGAGTAGTTCTACACCGTCCTAGCCTCGGCCACTACCCTCATTTGGCAGGAGGCTCTCGACGCCGTCAAGGCCTGGGTGCCGGAGTTTGCTGATGAAGAGCTTCAAGCAAAATATCTCCGCGGGGATGACGAGCAGGGGGATGCCCCCGGGAGCGCTGCCGGGGAAGGGACTCTCGGCGAGGGCGACGCCGAGGCTCTTATGACGGACGCATCCCCAGTCATGGTAGAAGTCAAGCTCATCGGTATCGTGCCCGGCCCTGAGGCCTGAAGCCCCTTGCCTTCATGCTTTTTTCTTCTTTTTGTTGCCTCGGTATTTTGTAGGCCTTCGGGCATTTTTGTAAGGCTGGGGAGCCCATAATACCCTTGTAAAGACTCTTGGCTCTTTGAATAAAGATTTTTTTTGTTTTCGCAGCAGTGTTTGTTCGTTGTGCTTGTACTTCCTTTTGTTAGTAGACACTTGTATTTACATGGTACTGTTTTTATGTTCGGCACGTTCCTCGCCTAGCGATTACTCGTCGACTTGAATCTGATCACTTGCCGAGTGTGCGAGGACCGACGGGAAGACGGTATCTCCATGGCCCCGAAGTCGATGTGCAAATTGCTAAGACGTTGGTAGACCGGATGCCTCTTGTTGAGTTCATGCTCCTTAGTTGTTGGAGGGACCGTGAATGGCCTATTAAGGATGGCGCCGAGCAGGGTAGCTACTCGATGCCCCATGGCGAGGGCATTGATCCTTAGCGCGGGAGGGGCCATGAGTGGCCTACTAAGGATGAGGCCGAGCAGGGTAGCTGCCCGGTGCCTCTTGGCGAGGTCTTTGATCCTTAGCGCAGGAGGGGCCGTAAGTGGCCTACTAAGGATAATCGAGCAGGGTAGCTGCCCGGTGCCTCTTGGCGAGGGCTTTGATCCTTAGCGCGGGAGGGGCCGTGAGTGGCCTACTAAGGATGGCCGAGGAAGGTAGCTGCTCTGTGCCTCTTGGCGAGGGATTTGATCCCTGGTTTGTTGGGGTAGGGAGCTATTAGCCAGGGATAACCGAGTAAGGGCGGGCCCGGTTGCCTCTTGCGAGGGCTTTGATCCTTAAGGACGGGCCGAGCAGGGTTACTGCCCGGTGCCTCTTGGCGAGGACTTTGATCCCTGGTTTGGTAGGAAGCTACCAGCCAGGGATAACCAAACAAGGGCGGGTCCGATTGCCTCTGGGAGGACTTTGATCCCTGGTTTGTTAGGGTAGGGAGCTACCAGCCAGGGATAACTGAACAAGGGCGGGTTCGGTTGCCTCTTATGAGGGTTTTTCATCCTTAGCACGGGAAGGGCCGTAAGTAGCCTACTAACGATGGCCGAGCAGGGTTACTGCCCGGTGCCTCTTGGCGAGGGCTTTTTTTCCTTAAGGATGGCCGAACAGGGTTGCTGTCCGGTGCCTCTTGGCGAGGGCTTTGATCCCTGGCGTTGTGTGGTAGGGAAGCTACCAGCCAGGGATAGCCGAGCAGGGTAGCTGCAGGGCTGCCTCTTCGTGAGGGCTTTGATCCTTGGCGCTGGAGGGGCCGTGGGAGGCCTGCCAAGGATGAACCAAGCAGTGAAGCTGCTTGATTGCCTCTTGGCGAGGACTTAGATCTCTGGCGCTATGGGGTAGGGGAGCTACTAGCCAGGGATAGCCGAGCAGGGTAGCTGCTGAGCTGCCTCTTCATGAGGGCTTTGATCCTTGGCGCTGGAGGGGCCGTGGGAGGCCTGCCAAGGATAGCCGAGCAGGGTAGCTGCAGGGCTGCCTCTTGGTGAGGGCTTGGATCCTTGGCGCTAGAGGGGCCGTGGGAGGCTTACCAAAGATGAACCAAGCAGTGAAGCTGCTTGGTTGCCTCTTGATGAGGGCTTTGATCCTTGGCGCTGGAGGGGGAGGCCTGCCAAGGATAGCCGAGTAGGGTAGCTGCGGGGCTGCCTCTTGGTGAGGGCTTTGATCCCTGGCATTGTGGGATAGGGAAGCTACCAGCCAGGGATAGCCGAGCAGGGTAGCTGCTGGGCTGCCTCTTCGTGAGGGCTTTGACTTTGATAGCCAGTCGGCGCATCGGTCGCTGGCGACACGTGTCGCGATTGTGTGGGGAACGCGAAGCGACGGAGTGTCATTTCAGTTTCGCATCTATTGGCAAAACTTTTACCGCGTAGTGGCACTGTTGTGGATGAAAACGGGCGACCGTTGAACTCCGGGGGGGCGTTAGAGGCTATAAAACTGAGGGGGTAATTGTTTACTCCCTTCCTCACACCCGGAACGCAAAAATGCAGGACTTCCCTTTCACCATCGAAGATATCATAAACTTTGAGGATGTCTACCTCTACGACCCGTACTGCACTGAGGACACGGTGCAGTTGGTAATAGGCAGGATCGAGAACCACTTCAGCCAATTGCTTCCCCGGCGGTCCTCCCTCCTTCAGGTGCTGATGTATTCCATCTGTAGGGCGTCACCGGGACTTTACAACCCCTTATCTAAAATGTTGTTCGACGAGGCCATAAGCAAGCTAAGGTCTCTGAGGCGCTTCGGCCTGATCTCTGCGAGTCGGCTAGACCGCTCGGAAGCGCTCGTCCGTGAGTGCTACCAATTGAGGCGCGATGCCGACGCTCGCGGGGGGATCGAAGGCAGAGGTTGGATGCTGCGAGGGCTCGGCTGGCGGAAATATCGTCAGAGTACCACGAGCAGTGTTCTCTGTACCCTGTTCCCCCGCTATTGTAAATTTTTTTTTGTACGGCTGAGGAGCTTATAGTACCTTTGAAATGAATAAGATTTTCTTTTTCTTTTCCGCAATGCTCTATTGATCCCTTTATTATATAAACAAAAGATCTCAAGAGAGATGTACATTGCTCTGATAAGAAAATACATGCTAGTAGATGTTCTTATTCGTGCAGCTCGAGCCCCCCCGGATGTTTGTTGGCATCTATACCCGGCATAGGGTACCGAGCTTCGTAAGTACCGGACGTATCCTCCGCTGACACTACCATGATCTGGCCGATGGTCAGCTTGGTTGGAGGGGGACGCTGCTCCTGCTCGTGGTCAACTTGCCGCTTGTCCCTCAGGTATGCTGCGAGGTGCCCCGAACGGATGAGCTCTTCAATATAGTCTCGGAGTTGTTTGCAGCTCTCCGTTAAGTGGCCCAGCGACCTATGAAAGCCGCAGTAGGGGCCCCAGGTTAGCTTTGAGACCATTCGCGGGACTGGGGGAAGCTTGAAGAACCGCTCACCCTTGGCCTCCTCTAGTAGCACCGCCTGGGAGACGTTGAGCGGGGTGTACTCCTGGAACTTTGGGAGATAGGGCTTTTGCCGCTCAGGTCCCCTTCTCTCTTCTCTTGCCCTCTTCTTTTGGTCGGTTTGCTCTGCCCGGGTGAGATTTTCATTTACCTCGGATTCGAGCTGGACCTCGTGCTCGGTCCAGGCCTTTACCTCGGCCATGGTCTTAGGTTGCGCTAATGCAAAGGAGCGCAACCACTCCTTGTGCCTAAGACCAGACCTCAGAGCCGTGATGACCGTCTCGTCCCGGTGCTCTGGGACCTCGAGAAGGGAATTGTAGAAGCGGGTGACGTATGCTTTGAACGTCTCCTTGTCCCCGCTCTTGATCGTGAAGAGATGGTCAACTGTGCGCTTCTGCCGCCTGTTCCCGATGAAGTGGCCGAGAAATTGTGTGGCCAGCTCTTCGAAAGTTGAGATCGAGCGCGGCTCGAGTCCTCGGAACCAGTCTCGCCCAGAGCGGATGAGAGTGGCCGGGAAAGCTCGGCGTTGGGCGGCATCAGAGTGGTCTTGGAAGCTCATTCCCGCGGTGAATACATCCAAGTGGTCCTTCGGGTCAGATTTGTCGTCGAAGAGGGAGACCTTTGGGGGCTTATTGCGGGAAGAGACGTGGACGGCGAGCAGCTCCTCGGTGAACGGTTTTGTGAGCGAGTCGGCGGCGTATTTAGCCCCGTCGCTCAAACGGTGTCCTTCCCGGTGCATACCCTCGATCTTTTTCTTGAGGACGTCGAGTCGGTCGTGGTATCCCGACGACTCGGCGCATTCCTATCCTAGGCCTCTGCTGTTGGAGGCTTGCGTTCGACCGTGGCTCCAATTCCTCTCAATGAGGTTCCTTAGATCCCTCGGCGAGGTGGACTTCGAGTCGCCGCGGTGAGTCCCGTCCGCGCGACCCCGTCGAGGGAGGGGTGCCGGTCATGCCTGGTAACAGGCGAACTGACAGACATCTCCTCCGGAAGGACAAGTCCGCGGAGGACCTCGGGGCTTGGTGCTCTGGCGACGGACCTTGGTGTCGAACTGTAGGGCGCCCATCAGGTATCAGAATGTATCGTCCCGGGAAATCCGCAGCCGTGGGAGGCAGGTCGGCGGTGGTCGGCGGTGCCGACACGGACGGAGCCTTCTCTCCCCCTATAGGGGTCTTGGCCCCGAGGCGGTGGATCGGCGTCTTGGTGATCTTGCCCCGTCGTTTGGACGCGGATCAGCGCCTCCACAACAGACGCGAGTCGGTCTATGCGGCCAGCGAGGGCGTTGATGGCATTCGGCGGAGGAGGCTCGTCCGCGCCTCCGTTGAGGGGGAGGTGGCGGCTGGTGCTTGGATCGTCGTGATGATCGCTCGCCATTGGATTGAGATCGGAAAGTGGACTTTTGTTTTTGTGGAATCAAGGTTTCCCACAGACGGCGCCAGCTGATGGAGGGCTGAATCTCCTTCAGATGTTACCTTCCGTTGATCTGCTGATGGCGGTGATGGGTGGCTGAGATTTGATCTGGAGGCTATCGCTCCTGAAGCGTGTGGATGTCAATGGGTTTGAGGTTGTGGTTGCCGAGCTACCTATAAGGAAGTCCCGGGGTGGTTGTACCACCGAGGACCCTCCGATAGTCAAGTTAGAGAGGAAATCCGAGTAGAGTAACGGCTTAGTGGATTAAAAATGGCTTACTTGAACCGTCTGAAGGAGGGGTTTATATAGCGGTGGCAGCAGGCGAGGCAGGCGCGAGAATCACGCCGGCCGTTACGCTCCCGACGTCACGCCCGTGTGATGAGCGGGACCTCCCATTAATGGCGAGACAGGCTCGTTAATGGGGGATCGTGGTGGCGTGGAACGTGGGATGTGGCCGGCGAAGATCTCACGCATGGCGAGATTCGGGAGATGGCGGTTACGCCTGCAAGCGGTGCTGTTGGTCGGTTGATGAGACCGAGGAAGATGACATCGACGGGAGAGCTCGCGGAGGAGCGGGAGAGCCGAGATATCTTGGTTCTGCTCGATCCCGTGGGCGAGCTGAGAGGGCCGAGGAGGCTATTGCCCGTGACAGCTCGGAGACGAGCTGTGAGGCCGAGGAGGCCAATTGTGCTGGGGGCTCGGAGGTGAGCTAGCATTTGCTTGTAGGACGGGCACAGGAGTGGTCTGGTCGGCCACTGTAGGTCCTTTCCTGTGAGCCTTGGGACACGTCATCTGCCACGTGTCCTGATCTCGGAGATCGCCGATATTGAGCATTATCACCTGACCAAACACGCATTTTATTTTTACCATGTAAGTTGATTTGCACTCCAATCAAACAAAGATATACTGTTCAGCCGCGTTATTATACTAATTATTTTGTGTATACGACTTGCATCAAATATGTATTTCAAGTCATCGCATGGATCCAACGGTTTTCCACCAATGCAACGGTAACAGTGGGACCTACAAACAGAGAAGTTATTCGGCCTGCAGCCAGAAGAGAGAAAAAGATGGAGAATTCCGAACAACCTTCGGTCAGCTTAATGGGGTCCATGTCCCGCACCCGAGGAAGGACTATGTGGCCTGACCGATACTGGAACAGTGATAATTAATCCTCAAAATAAGTAAATCCAGCACAAAATCCAGATAGAATCAAAAGCCTGGACCTCTGATTTCCCACGTGGCAAACGGAACGTACGAACTCGCGGCCTTCCATCAACTTCGGAAACATGCAACGCCCCCCATTAGACTTGACGGCCGTTAACTTCGGAACATGTGCGTCCTAGTTATTCTACTCCCTCTATTTTTCCCCCCTTATATATATTTAAAAGACTTGGCTGTCTTTGGTTAATCGTCCGCAAAAACTTAAGTTTTTCTTTCTTTTATTATTTTTACTTCAATCTTTTTCTTTTCTCTTTTCTTCTTCTTTTTTGATAGGAGAATTAGTTTTTGTATAAATAATTAAGAACACTTGAAGGAAGAAGAAGAGGAAGAGGAAGAGGAAGACAATTCTGTGAGTGAGAGAGAGAGAGAGAGAGAGAGAGAGCAAGAGATGTTGCAGGACATGATCAACCCAATTGAGCAGCTCTCTATGGTAATTTCTCTGACTCTACCATTCTTCGATTTGTTAGCTCTACATTATTAATGCATGCTTGATTATTTGTTTTCTTAATTAATTAAAGGTGGAGTTTTTCTCCTTTTATATACGTCTTATTAATTTTTGCTTTGTTGTTATTCTAAGGTGCATGCATGCACATAGAGAGCTAAGCCTATCTTTGTTTGTTTGTTAAGAGCTATAAGCCTACATATTGTTCTCTAGAAAATTCTCATATCATTTTCTTTCTTCTCCATTTTGTGTTAAAAGCTAAGCTTGAGAGAATGCACGTGGTAGGTTTAAAGGGGTTCTAGACATTTTATTTGATTTTCTTTTTGTAGATAATTGAAAGAATTGTAATCTTCCCGTTAAGAAAATGGACAGTTCTTCCATAGCTCCATATATTCCTTTTATTAATGAATAATCGATAGTTCTTCCACACGTTTGAAAAGGCTAATTAATTGTGCTATCTGATTTTGAAGTTTCTTTAATTTCTTTTATAGGATTTTATGTCACTTAATGCATTCTCGTAGATTTTTCTAAACACAATTAACAAGGACATGCACGAAACCTTTTAGCATTTTATTTGTTGCGAGGTTCGCCTTCTCAATAAGTTCAATAAATTAGCAGAATATATATGTTTTTCAACAGATTTCATATATGTTTGATTAGGACTATCCTTTTGTTTTATTCTTGCTTCATTAAGTGCAACCAGCATACATTGCATGTAATTTAGTAAATATGTAAGATAATTAATCAATTACTCCCACCGTTTCAATTTATTTGTCCACTTTCCAATTTTTTTTCTCAAAATATTTGTCCATTTAAATTATCAAGAAAAGATTTGGCATTATCAATGTACTTTGAATTGATTCATGTCTAAACCAACCCTCAATTATACGCACGCTATCCCCCATGCATGAACACTTGATAGGATTAAAATGGAGCTTTTGCATCCATGCTTTCATTAAATTGTGTGAATCCTAAATTTTCTTAATAGTAGTGAAATTAAGTTCAAAAGTGGACAAATAAATTGAAATGGAGAGAGTAACCACATTAGACACTATTTTAATCTATTTGTTCCTCTGTTTCCAATTAATAATTTGATCCAGTTACATCAACTCATTTATTCAAAAAGCAAACTTTGTATACGTGTCTATCTATCTTCATAGTAGCATATGATCATATGCATGCATGCAGTTTCTGCATATCATGTCCCTTCCCAGAACTTTAGACAACTTGAGGATTTTCTCAGCTGATGCCTTTTGCTAAAATCACTGAGCTTAGGAATTGAATACCTGTGTAATGTTCTGTTTCCAGCTCACACGGTGCACAATAAGAAGTGCACTTGAGAGTTACCTAAAGTGATCAAAGCAATATAACCTTGAAAAGACTGAAACCAACACGATTCGCAGAATCGAGACACTTTAGCTCTGTTTCAAAGTACAAGGATAGGTGCTCCCTCTAGATATTTCTCTCAAGCACTGCATGCAAAAACATTTCGAAGTTGATTTGTTTTTTTTGTTAGCAAAGGATAATTTTCTTCCCCTTTTCTCAACATTCCACTTCACTGTATATCATGATTTGTAATATCAACCGTTTCGGGAGAGGAGCCCTGATACAATAAAACACCTATACCTTTGCTGCTACAATTCTGATATCCACCAATATCCGATATTTAAAACCTTTAAATTCTTCAGGCTTTAGACTCTATGTCCAAATTGATGTCCCAGTCATTTACCTTTCACCCAGCATTCCTAATTGAATGAATAGTAATTACCATGTATGAAGATTTCAATATTAGATCATTCACTCTGAACTGCATGCTACGAAATAAAGTTATTACAGGGGCACAAAATATCTTTCAATATATATACAAATTATGTCAACTGATAAAGCAATATTTGTACATATTACCGATACATGAACCTAAAAATATAGTGGCCGCCGTTTTGCTGATGCCGTCTGAAATTCAAGTAACTTCTCTGTTTCTGAGTTTTCTTTTCTGAATGCAACTAGCCATAAGCCTACTCATTTCCTGCATTCTGTGATTATTGGAGAAAATACATGTATCAATATACTACTATTTATAAACGCTCAAAGTATATAAAATATGTTCATTTCTCAATAAATGAACGAACCAGAAATTAACTGGCATTTTGCCAATACCATCTGAAAATTTGGCAGCCTGTTCTGATTCTGATCCTTCCTGTTTGAGTGGAAATGCTTCTGAGCCTTCTGGTCCCTTCAATCTTAACTTTTGCAGAAAACAATCAAATATGCAACACAAAACATATACATATTTAAATTACAATTATTCTGAACGCTCAAAGTACAATATCGATGCATACCGTTCTACACAAGAACCTGAATTTACTGATGAGCAAATCGTTGATACCATCTGAAATTTGATTAACTTCTCTTTCTCAACTTGCCTTATTTTTGGGGGTAAACTGCACTAAAATGCTCATAATTATCACTGTTTTACACTAAACTACCTTACAGATTTTTTAAAAACACTAAACTCCCTTAAAGTGTTATGTTTAATGGAGTGTAAAGCTCTATAAAAACCAGAGATTAATGGAGTTTATTGTAATTAAAAGAATTAAGGTAGTTTAGCAGGAAACATGATAGTTAAAAGTAGTCTAGTGCAATTCACCTTTTTCTTTTTACTGCTAATGATACTGAATTGTTTCACCTTGCATTAAAAACAGGAGGGCATCTCAAGCCCAATCGCTGCTCAAATCCTCGACTTCCCCGATGAAGGCGACATAGATTTCTTTGCAGATGACCTCCAAGCCTCAGACCACTCCACATCCTATCCCAACATTGCCACAATTTCCACCCCCATAACCACCACCACTGCCAGCTGTCATAACGAGGGCATCTGCTGCTACATCGACAATGATGATGACTCCTTTGATTTTGACCCTGCCACCATCTCCACACTCCTCAACTCCGATGACACTACCTATCAATTACCAGAAAATTTAGTATACATCGGGGACCAGGATCAAAACCAAAACGAGCTGAATCAGATACTGCTTACCGATATGAACGCCAGCTGGCCGAACGATTCTCCAGACTCAGTGATTCCACCGGATTCAGATACGGATACAAGACCCGGGTGGATGTCATGGCCGTGTTATGCTTCTGAAGCGGTGGGCCCGATCACGGACGGGCCGCCAATTCAGATGATGCAACAACCACCTATTGGGTATGTGGGTATGGACCCGTTATCTACATGCGGTTTTTTGGATACGGGTATAATCGGGAGATATCAAGCAATGGGGGTAGGAGATGGACAAATGGGATTCTTTTGTGGGACGAGAGCGGATAGTGGAGTAGGAGGAGATTATGGGCCGGAATCCGCTCAAAGGGTCTACGGATCGATTGACATGCAGGTAGTACATACACAATAAGCCTTTATCCCATAATTTTGGTGTGTGCTGAATGGATCATTTTCTTCCATTCAGCTCTGTCAAGTTCCATCTCATCTCCTTGATTAAATTGACAATTATCACATCTTCTGATCTGCCACCATTGATTTAGTTTAGGCCTAGCTATAACAGCACTTGTTGCTTTCATTAATTAAGATATTTCCAAGTTCATTTAGGTTGTCAAGCTACCACTACCTTATCATAATTTAATTTACCCGTAATCCCTTATGCTCCAAACCTTGTCATAATTTAATTTACCCTTATGCTCAACCTATCTAGAAGAATGACCATCTTAACATACATGTATTTCCCCATCTGGAACTAATTTCTCAAAAGAAATAAGAAATAAGAAAAAAGAAAAAGAAGAGAGCAACAGTTGCATCCTTCTGTAAACCAAAGGCAATTTCATCTCAAATCTCATGCCTCTAACCATACATGAGATAGACCAAAGCTAACGTGTCTAAATCTATAAATTAGGCATGTAATCTGATTCTTTTTAGGTTGATTTGCATTGAAGGTGATGGGTGATTATAAAAGTCTAGTAGAGGGATGCAACAGCAACCCCACGGCAATGACCACATCTGAAATCACACCATTGGATGATTCCACCTTAAAAGTTGGGCGCCTCTCGCCTGAAGAGAGAAAGGAGAAGATCCACAGGTATTTGAAGAAGAGGACCGAAAGGAATTTCAACAAAAAGATCAAGGTGAGATAATATTCTTCATTTCTTATATTAAGAAAAGTAATATATCTGTCTGAAGTTATTTTCGAATACTACTTTCTCCAGTTATTTTAATTAATTTAAGATAATCAATCTTACATCTTCCAATGTTACATATTGTGGTGTATGCACCACTATGCATTCACCATGAAAATACACATTTTAGGTTTGCTTAAAATATATCATAGGCGACACCACTCATGTATAATAAATAAAATCAGGAATAGATAGAGGATCTAAAAATGTCAGAAATATTCATAGCAATGTCATTTTTATGAATGCAAGAAGTCAATTGTTAGTTGTAAGTAACAAACATTTATACACCTACTTTAATAACAAAATTAACAATAAATTAAAAGAATATAAATGAAAGGTGAACGTGCCCAATGAGGATCAAAACAATTCTGAATAAATCTGACAGGGATCATTACACCAATGGTTCAAAGTGTGAATATTGTCCTTACCAAATGTCTTTAGATGAATGATGAAACAAAATGACACGACAGCAATGTCACATCATATAGATAATAATCCCTTCTCTTTTCTCCCCTAGAAAATGCTTTAGCAACTATATTAAACTGATCATTAATTGCTTTTTGATAGATTATAATCAGAAAGCAATTAATAACCAAATATCACAAGTCGCCACTAATAAGTTAGACGATCGGTTTTCAAGCTACAGAATGAAATTTAAATATGCCTACCAGTTTTATCAAAACCTTTTCAAGTTCACCTTCTTTTCTAAAAATTTATAATTAATAAAATAAAATAGATACCTAATTCTCAGAGCTAGTTTAATGCAAAAACATAATTGTAGCTTTCGGTACACAGGATAAGGTAGTTGTTAAAGTACAAGCAGGAACATGCTACCATGATTAACTTAAACAATATGCATAGGATACAATCTACAATAAAAACTCATAACTGAATATTAGTATCAGTTCATAATCCTGGGTCACAAATCATTACATAGATGGACCGAACATAATATCCATGTAGTACATTCAGAAAGATCTTGGGCGTTTGAAGCACACATGACAATTAATTTGCAGTTTGCACATAGCAACAGTTATTTCAGTATTTACATGATATCGTTCACAAACAATGACATAGCAATGAACAAAACATGACAGTATGCATGCCGGAAAACTTTGGCCGATAGCCGGCCTCGAGTACGAGGGAGATTCGCAAAGAATGATGAACATGTAGAAGGAACAAGCAGACAATGTTCCAGCAATCAGGAGTATTATGACGGGGACGAAGTAAGTTGCTTCCCTAGAACATTTATCTTGAATATTGTATATCCTTCATATGAGCTAGTCCATGGTAATAAAGTGTCTGACTGCTAGTTCCCGTGAGTATTAAACAATAAAGATATTGAGTACGTCCCATGGGTTCTTCTTTGTGTAGGCGGTGGTGAAGGAAGAACAAGATATGCTCAACTCCTCAGATATATTTGCACATATCAGCGGTGTTAATCCCTTCAACTGTAACTACACCCTTGAGTCCTGGATATAAGTCATTTACACTCAACGTAGGAACATTAATTACAATTCTTCTTTATTTGTTTCTTCTCGTTGCCCCTTAATTTATCCTCTTTATTGTACTCAGTGCAGCCATTCAGCAGTAGTTGCAATCGTAATCCCAATAAAAAAAATGAATGGTATGAAGATTAATATTTTTGTGTAACGTGTATATGCTACATTTTGGAATAGTATATATTAATTTTCTTCTATTTTTCTCTATTACCTGGTTGATAAAATAATCTATTCTTAGTTATTATATGTAGAATATACTCATCTTACTCTAATGGGTCAATTGCAGATGACCCCTTCAACCATATGAGATTGGGCGCTAATACCCTCTGAACAATAAAATTAGGCAATTATACTCTGTTCAAAATTATTTTTCTAATTTGGTTCAACACTTGTATCCTTGTCTTCTTCCTCTTTATTCCCAAATAAAATGCTTTCTAATTTTCTTCATACTTAACAAAAACTATGGAGACCATCCCCCTCCTCTCCCTACGATCACACACACACACACACACACACACACTACCACCTCCCCCCTACCCCCAAACAAAAAAAAAGAACGAAAAAACACACATTACCATCCTCGAAACCACACCCTAAAGGCCTAACCACATGGTTGACACCCAACTTTACTCCATTCCGTAGAACACCATAAATCAACAAAACATCACCGATTTTAATTATGTACCTGTCTTTCATGGTTTTGTTGAAAATGGCAAAGACTCTGAGGAGAAAGAAATGTTTTTCTTTGGGACTGGAGAGTTTAAAAAGAAAGGTAATATATGAACTAAAAAGACAATTTGAAACAGATGGTGTATAGCTGGGTATTCTGATGGTTTAGGGGATATCGGTGCTCAACGCCCTATGGTATAAGGGTGTTATGTGCAATTAACCCTACTGTAATATTTTAAGTCAAAAGGAAAGATCATATACAATGACATGGTGACCGATGATATTGAGGGAGGCATCAAGAATTACAGCCCCCCCCCCCAAAAAAAAACACAAAAAAATCATTTTAAGGCAAAAATAAGAGTTTTATATATGTTGTAAACCAAGGTCAAGGAAATCCAAGATCTTTAAGGCAAAAATGAGATTTTTCTATAGCTGCAGTTAGTAAACGTGTTCATCCTAAGCTAATCATACCTCTCCTATGCTTTGAGCAACTACTATACACCCATATTGCATCATGTAACTATCAAGAAGCATTCAATGCACTATATTACTAATATACATTTTTCTTCTAAATCCCATAGCCCATTTAACAATAAATTAAAGTATACAAATAAAATTTGGTGTACAAGAATGAATACTAGCACTACCAACAACGAATTCCCGTGATCAAAATGGTAATCGTGCTAATAGTGCAAAATCATCACTTGGTGATTCCAAGTGGTGGACAATGCCACTAAGTTTAATATTGATGGGTCCTGAATAATAGAGCACTAGGAGTGAGCTTCAAATACAGCAGGGTCGATTATTGTAATAAGCTAGAAAGAAGTAAATCTAAAAGTCATAACCATATCGAGATTTACGATGCCAATTGAGCAGTCCTATGTATCGATGGTAGTCAACCTGACTTTTAAGACCCTGAAAAGCCAAAGACACGTGAAATCGTGGAGCTTGTGCAAAGGCATGGTTAACACACTTATATTTGTATGCTTTGATCATGGTGGGACAACATACATAAAACAAAGGGATTATTGTTGCAGACAAATTGTCAAAGACGACCATTCAAGCAGAAAGTGACAAAAATATGTACAGATCGTATGCTTGCCTGAAGGTGTGCAACTATATATCGAGTATCAAATCGCTAACAGCAGGCAGTCAGCCACATGAAAAGATAATTGATGGAAATTGATGTCGGGATCCCTAAAATGATAGCGATGGTCACCTTGAACCTTTATTTGGCATGCTCTTGGATACTTTAGAATCCATTTTGTGATTGTGATATGAAATGACATAGAAAGCTTAAAAAATAAAGTTCAAATATCTTGAGGCACTGCTGTTCTTTATGCATCATAGAGTGTTCAGTTACATCAGTAAGCACAAACATTTATGTCATGGTGCAAATAGTATCGTTAAATTCCTACAATAACACTGTCATGCTTGTATCTGTCTCTCAATAAAATAATATTCTGAATTGTGCATATTTAAGCTTACAAATTGGATCATTGACATCGTTTCAGTATACAAAAGATTTTTATTCTTGGCCTTGGGCAAATACTATATATAACTATTGTTATCCATAAATTATATACAATCTAACACTCCTAAATTGCATGCTCGCTCTCTCTGAAATATTTACTCTGTTAGCCTAATCCAATCTTTTACCCTTTAAACCAATCTCATGCTCCCGTTGAACATTTCGACCAAATCTAGCCATTCCTCTTATAAAATTTGTTAGCCACTCTCACATAGCCAAGGCCCTATGCTACAACATTTTTCTTTTCTTTCAAATCTCAAAAGCTATTCCAGCATTACACACTACATAGACAAACATAAAATTAGCTGCATCTATAATACCAAAACGGGAGGAACATACTAGTAACAATGACGAATCTTCCCTGCCTGTTGCCAATAATGCAACTAATGCATGATATGACTCGATGATCACCACTTACGAGTGCCAATAAGGTTAAACTTGACTAAAAAATGACCGTAAGAAGCACCAATAGACCATGACAAAATGACAATGGTTGTTATCACTTTAAATCGGCAATCGAAATGAAATAATGCCTGCTTGGTGTGAAGTCCATACAGTGTTGACGGTGTTTCAGTAAATTATAAACGTTGAAAGTAATATAAACATACTATTAAGGCTGTGAAGACACCAATAGGTATAGGAATAGGAGCATGCTGATTATAAAGTCATGTTCAACAATGGTATTAAGAATGTTGATTTAGATTGGTAAAGGAGAAAAGATACATTCTTCCCTAATTAACTTCATCAGCAATTAGATTATAAAGAATACAAGCATAATGCACATGCCGAACAATTTAAGATGTTTCAATGATTATACAATGTACATCATTGAGTTACTTTGTGGATAGAAATAGACTACTCTCTTATAAATTTGAAGATAGTATCTTACTCTTATAAGGTAAAGCATCCCCAAATTAATTTGGTCTCTTTGTGTGGATGTTGGTGGTCTCTACTTTTGTGGGAAAAAACTTCAAAAGAAGAGAGAAATTCTCATCAATTTTCATATGGCCCTTTATAATTCAAACAACCTCTCTCTCTCTCTCTCTCTCTCTCTCTCTCTCTCACACACACACACACACACACACACACACACAAAATTTCTACAAATATATTAATTTAGTTCACGTGCATCACATGTACAAAAACCTAGTAACAATGAATATTCAGATTGGTTATGGATACTGAACATTTGTTTTCTACATTAAGTCTTAATTTACAGTAATCACAAGCATATCAATGTTTACAATTATGGAATCATGACTACAAAATTAGGCAGAATTACTTCATGTCTTGGAATAGGCTACCGAACATTCATTTTCTACATTAAGTATTTTAAACTACACAAGCATATCTAAATTGCAATGGTTACAATCATGGAATCATGACTGCAAAATTTGGTGGAATTACTTCATGTATTGGAAGAGACAAGCAAAACAAATCTGAGAGACTGACCTCCAAATGCTTTAAAGCAGCAACACTTCTCTTTTGAAAAGCTAGGTTTTTTGAGCTGCAACCACCATCAAATCCAAATCTTTTCCGCTGCGAAAAGATCCCAGGCCTCCAATGAACTCTCCTGCCAAACCCTAGCCCATTCCTTCTCTTCCGAAACCTCGCAACCTCTCTCGCTACAGTCAAAGCCTTAACCAGCAAGCCCAAAGCATCAACCCCCTGCTTTACAGCAGAATCCAGCTGAATCCCAACGAATCCTTCGATAACCCTCGTAAAATTCTTGGAGATCTTGTACCCACCTCGAACCAACCCTAACCCTAGAAACTCATCGTATCTGATCAAATTGATGGCGCCGATGTAAGCTTTTAGCCTTGTTGATAGTACCGGAGGATTTGACGGGAATCAAGCGATTGGAGACCTTGAATCCTTTGATCAGAGCTTTCGAGGCGAGGATTAGGGTTCGAGGAGAAGAAGGGGAGTGGAGAATTTTGAGGGCTTTGGGGATTTTGATGGCGCCATCAGCGAGCTTGATGGCAGCGGAGAGAGGTTTTAGGGTTTAGGTGATGAAGAGAAACCCTAACCCTAGAAAGCTGACGATGGAGGGATCTAGGGTTTCTTCTTCTTCTTCTGGTGCCATGGATTGATCTTAAGAAACTTTATCACAAAAATTAGGAAATGATTGGAGGCATTTTACCATACAGGGAGAAGGGAGAGGGTTTGGCAGGAATTTGGAACCCATGCTATTCTTCCCCCTGCTGTTCAGTTGCTCTGGACCCGTTCATCACACGTGCATAACATGTTAAAAACAAGCCTCCGTCTTTATCCCGTTTGACAGCCAATCGTGACAATTGATTTTCTAATCAAAAAATCATGGGCCGTCGATCTTGATAGCAGGAACAGCAGAGTGTGAGAATGGCAGGGCCTCCGGATCCGTGATGGACAATTCCGCAGACGGTGTAGTCACATGATGGACAATTCCTCGGTTGGTCCGGAATGACCGCCGGTGTTTTTGTTGGATCTTAAGAAGCTTTTTTTGCACTGACAATAGAAGAAGTGAGGGTTATGGTGCAAGATTAAGAATATTTTGGTATCATATACTAAGTTTCCCATCTATTTGGAAAAATTGTTTTTTCTACCCGTTCTTAAGCCTCTGCCAAGAAAAATTATTTCCTATCAGAGGATGGGAAATTTTCGGACAGGCCCGCACTTCTATTTGTTCGCTCTCTGATCAGTACGTTCCTCCATGCAACTCAAATTTTTATTAATCAATTGCTCACTTGTGCATCAAAATGGTACTCAATTTTTTATTAATCAATTGCTCACTTGCGCATCAAAAAATTTAGGCAATGGATGAGCGGGTGCTAGCGACAAGCATAGTCACAAATTCATCGTTCGGGTATAATTTGGCGAGGTAGAAAATTCGGATTCGGAGAACTATTTGGAAAAAATCGGCAGATATTCGGGAAAGATTCGGTAAGTGTTCGGGAAATGTTCGGGAAGGATTTCGAGCAAGAAATTAATGTATGAGACGCTGGGTTTTGATTTTATGAACTATTTGATGTTTTTTTGAATTATTCGCTATTTATTCACATAATTCGCGAATTATATGAAAAAATAGCTAATAATTCGGCCCGCCAATTAATTCGGCCATTAAGTCGGCTGATCAAAAATTCGCGAATTCGGCGCATAATTCGCGAATTATGTGACTATGGCGACAAGGGCATTGCCCACAATATCAAGAAGATGGTAAAAAGTGTTGCTGGTGGTAGAATGATAATTGTGACGGTGACAGCGGTGGCAATAAAAGGAAGATAGTAATATGATGAAAAAGACGACAAGGGTAACATTGAGAAATTTAGTGGCGGTGTTAGTGATATTGATATGACGGTTAGGCGACCATGGAAAAGACAGGCAGACGAATAAACTAACTTATAATTAAGAACAAGTAATTTTAAGAAAACAATTTTTTATGTGGTTTTAAAGATAAATGTAAGATATATATGTCCAATGTTTTTTTAGGAGAATCCTTTTTCATGATGAATGTCATTTGCTTTCTTGAACATACAATTGCAATTAAAATTACATTTTGCTAATATTTAATGGGAATCTTGTTGTGGGTATTGATCCCCTCTTCACAAAGGAAAATACATTACATGAATAATCACCCTATTAATCATCTCTTATTATATTTATTTCATATGTTATCTAACATTTGTCTCTCTCTATACATATATTTTGTCGGTGCCATGTCTGGCTATATGGTTCGACCAAGTCAGCCCATGTCCACCGGCAGGGACGGAACCAGGAATTCAAGCGTAGAGGATGCGACAGAGCAGTCTAAAACTAAAGACAAACACATGATCAAAACCAACCGGTCCAGTAGAAAAAGTAGCCAGTTCTCTTTTAAATAGGCAACACAAGCCCAAGATGGTGAATCTCAACTGCTTGGGGTTTCAATAAATAAAAAATAAAATTGCTCAAAAACTTCTTTCCTTTTCCCATTTGGCAAGTCTTTTGCCAAATGGGAACACAACAGTGTATGTGATCCGAATCTTCTCTAGTGCACTATAATGCTGGTAATGACTCTATTGAGAATAATAGATGTTCATCAAGGAGTGTAGACTGTAGAGTACAAAACAATTTCTTTTAAAAGTTAAAATGGTTGTTTGATATGGTATCCACTATCTCTTAATTATGCCAAATTTCTACCAAGAACTTATAAATAAAAAAGATTCAAATGATACGTTGCGTCTTTGGTTGCACAGACATTATATATCCTTTTGACTGAAGCTGTTAATTACACATGTAAGCTGCCGTCCGAGCCGCATTTTCCAATTCGACTAATAAATGGAGAATCAGGTCCAAGACTGTGACTCCTCTTGCACTGGGCCAAATCAATATTTTAGCTGTTGTAGCCAAGACCAGAACCATCACCTTATATATCCAAACTCTGCAGTGATCGACACCTCTAGTCAAAAGATGCTCCTCCTCTATTTTCAAGCAAAGATACAAAGAGTAGGATAATATTCTGATGTTGAGTGGGCACAGTATATTGCAATGGCCCTCTCCCTCCCTCTCCCTCCCCGCTCTGAATTGAGAGAAAAACAGGAGAAGATATTAATTAGGCTGCAATGGTGATCCTTGGGAGAAGCAAGAAGATTCATGCCATGAATTTGGGGATGAGGCACAAGAGAGCTGAAGATCATGGAGCCAGCTTTAGGCAAATGTTGTGGAGGCTGTTCATGAAGTTGAAGCGGAAGAGGGTCATGAGATTTGGTTATGATCCTGAGAGCTACTCTCAGAACTTTGATGATGGCTGCTTCCATTGATTGCATCGATTCTTCGAGTCTTTTATATATATTCTTCAGATGTCGAGTTTTGATAACTTAGAGAGGGTAATTTTTGCTTAGTTTTTCGCTATTGGGAATAAGATGAGGCTAATATGAAATCATTTCAGTTCCCACAATTTTTCTGCCATTAATGTTGTTATTGTTGTAAAAACTGTTTTGCCGCACGATGATCCTTCTGACGATCCTCTGACGGCGAAGTAATCAGCCCAACGAACATATAATATAGCGCGGCCGAATTGAAACAGGATCCGGCGTTTCGGAATCAAATGAAAAAGAAATAACTGACGGCTAATCAAACTATTCTGGATTTTCGGGTCGATTATACGAGTTCTTCCCCACCCCCAGCCTTGCAATTATGCTATGTTAAAGATCGTCTTCTCAATTAAATTAGCAAATAGTCATACAAAAAGAACCAAAGGCCATAAAAAATGAGAAGGGATGTTTACCTGCAAAATTTTCTGATGATGCTCGATATCGGTGGTCTCCCAGATCAGGACACGTGGCAGATGACGTGTCCCAGAGCATGCAAGAAAGGACTTAAAGTGGCCGACCAGACCACCCCTGTGCCCGTCCTACAAGCAAACGCTGGCTCACCTCCGAGCCCCCGGCACAATTGGTCTCATCGGCCCCACAGCTCGTCTTCGAGCTATCACTGGCCCGAGCCTCCCCGGCCCTCTCAGCTCGCCTCCGGGCTCGAGCAGAACCAAGATACCTCAGCTCTCCCGCTCCTCCGCGAGCTCTCCCGCTGAGGTCATCTTCCTCGGTCTCATCGACCGACCAACAGCACCGCTTGCAGGCGTAACCGCCATCCCGCGAATCTCGCCATGCGCGAGATCTCCACCGGCCACATCCCCCATTCCACGCCACCACGATCCCCCATTAATGAGCCTGTCTCGCCATTAATGGGAGGTCCCGCTCATCACGCGGGCATGACGTCGGGAGCGTAACGGCCGGCATGATTCTCGCGCCCGCCTCGCCTGCTGCCACCGCTATATAAACCCCCTCTTCTGACGGTTGAAGTAAGCCATTTTTACGCCACTAAGCTGTTACTATGCTCGGATCTCTAGCCTAACTTGATCGTCGGAGGGTCCTCGGTGGTACGACCAACCCGGGACTTTCTTGCAGGTAACTCGGCAACCACAACCTCAACCCATTGATATCCACACGCTTCAGGAGCGATAGCCTCCAGATCAAATCTCAACCACCCATCGCCGCCATCAGCAGATCAACGGAAGGCAACATCTGAAGGAGATCTCAGCCTCCATCAGTTTCCCAAGGATAAACTATGCCATCATTGTTTCTGTCAAAGAAGGAAACATGTTGCTGAAGGACACTCATATTGTGATGCATGTTGTCTCTTGAACCTTCAGGATGATAAATGTCGGGTGCTACCAGTGCCCTGGACATGTCTGTATACATAGAAAATACGGTCAAAAATAATGAGGCCAAATCTCATAAAATTGCTTCTCGGATTTTCAGGATTGCCTTTCCAATAAATGCCCCCGCTTAGTAAAGCTTAAATCATCACCACGACCATCACGTGAGTTTTTCTCATCAAAATAGAGTCGGCTACTGATGGAGGCTGTGATCTCCCTCAGATGTTTTCCTCCGTCGATCTGGTAGCGAGCGGTTTTTAGCGGCTGAGATTTGTTTTGGGGGTTGTTGAGCATGTGGATCTCAATAGGTTGTTGGAAGTTGTTGAGACCGAGCTACCTGCAAGGGAAGTCCCGGGGTGGGAAACCACCGTTGGACCCTTGTTTCTCCCAATCAGAGCAAAACTCTATTCAAAATTTCAAATTTTGAAATGAAGCAGCGATTCATAGCAGCGCCAGCGCTGAGAGAGTCAAAGACTTTGAGGCAACGCTCACGTGCAAAGCACATGAGCGCTAGCGCTAAGAGCGCTGCACTCTAAGCAGTACACCATGTGCAAAGCACGTGAGCGTTAACGCTAAGAGCGCTGCACTCTAAGCAGCGCACCACGTGCAAAGCACGAGAGCGCTAGCGCTGGAACTAAATGTTCCCAACCGTTGGATCAAAAATCCAACGAACATGATTAAAAATTATCAATTGACCAGAATAAAATTCTGTTAAGGAAAGATTCCTCAAAATCTTTCCAAAAAAAAGATTGTGCTCCGTAAATCAGAGCACCGTCGGATGAATGATCCAATGGTGGTTAAAAATCACTAAAATACAGAATAAATTCTGTGTGGGAAAAGATTTCCCAATATTGTTAAAAACAAGAAAATTGCCTTCTGTAAATCAGAAGCCCTTAGATCAAAGATCCAACGATGGGAAAATCCCCAAATCAATTGGAGAAAAAATCTTCTTAACCGATTGAACAAATCAGCCTTTCCTTATATAAAGACCCTAAGACTTTAAGTCACAAATAGAGGAACCCCCCATAAATTTTGAGAAATCTCAGAAAGAAGAGCAAGCTCTCAGAAAAAGAAGATTTTATTCAAGGTAAAAAGAACAGAAAGACGAAATCGTCTCATATAAAAAGAAGAATTTACTTCTTTTCTAAAATCATAGATCTATAAGACCAAGATCCTTCACAAAAAGAGATCAAAGGGTCTCATCACAAAGAATAAGAAGAAGAACATAATTCTTCTCACAGATCATAGATCTGTAAGACTAAGGTCTTTTTATTACAAAAGAGATCATGAACATCTCATTATAAAAAGGGGGGAGAATAATTCAGTTCTCTTAGGATCACAGATCCATAAAGGCAAAGCCTTTCACAAAAATAAGATATCAAAATATCTCCTATAAAATAAGAACTTCGTTCTTAGAACCTTGAGACAAAGTTTCTTATAAGAGAGAATTTAATTCTCAAAGCGCAGAACTGATCAAAGTTGTATAAAAGAAGAGCCTTAGCGCTCCTAATATAAAAGAGCCTTAGTGCTCTAAATTTAAAGAAGCGCTCTGCGCTCAAGACTGGCGCACAGCGCCAAGCGCACCACGTGCTCCTCACGTGTGCGCTACTTAACTGAAGAGCCTTAGCGCTCCTAATTTAAAAGAGCTTCAGCGCTCGTAATCTAAAAGAGCCTTAGCGTTCCAAATTTAAAGAAGCGCTGCGCTCAAGACTGGCGCACAGCGCCAAGCACGCCACGTGCTCCTCACGTGTGCGCTACTTAACAGGAGCGCCTCAGCGCTCTAAATATAGCGTACAGCGCTCCAAAATAGCGCACTGCGCTCATTAACTGGCGCTAGTGCCAAGCGCGCCACGTGTTCCTCACGTGTGCGCTGATAGAGCATAAATTATTCTTTAAATAAATCCCTAGAGTTATGATGAATGCTCAGCATTCAATCAAAAACAGAAAGGCTGTCAGAATCCAAATCAATCCTCGGCATTGTCAAACGTCTAACATTTTAATTGAATGGGCTGAGCCCAAAGTGGCTTCAAAACACTTATTCAGATTAATTGAGCCCATATGCTCATAAACTCAGATCTTAGTCCCACTTGGACTAATGATCTCCCAACCAAAATTGGTTGAAGGGTACATCTCTTCACTCCTCTGATATTTGTCGTTATAATCCTTCAACGTCTTCAGAGAGATGACGGGTCCCGGCAACCAGACATTCCATGGACTGTGGGGTCCTTAAACTCATGGACTATGATGTCCTTAACCTCGCACTGTGGGGTCCTTAAACCCGTGGACTATGATGTCCTTAACCTCGGACTGTGGGGTCCTTAAACCCATGGACTATAATGTCCTTAACCTTGGACCGTAACGTCCTTAAACTAATTATGGACCGCAAAGTCCCTAAACTAAAACAATAGAGTCCAAATGCTCTTTTGTTGGATCTAAACGATCCCGTTAAGTTGATCTTAGTCTAAAATTAGACTAACGTATCCTTAACAAACGTTTAAGTTGATCTTAGTCTCAAATGAGACTAACGTATCCTTTAATCCAACCCAAAATCCAAATCTAAGAAAATACGGATTTGGACTAATCCACGCCCTACGGGCGACAACATAAATTAGTCTCCATATACAATCTACGGGCAACCAAAAACAAAACAAACACCCACGACACGAAGTGACTATTTGGAGAAGGAGAAAGTGGTTACCGCGATGCAGTAGCGTAATTAACTGCAGGGGCTTGCGCTTGTAGGGAAGAGCGTCCTCACAATCAAAAACCCCTCAACGAGGGGGAATCTGACGAAGTCTGCTACATCGGCCGCATCCGTTTAAACCTTCGATACATGGTGTCATAAATCAACTTGGCATCTTCAGAGAGGTAGACGGATAGCACCAAATAGCATCTGCCCTCGAAATTCAGGCAAGACGGACCTACGCGGGCCCGTCTCCGTATTTCGGCGGAGAACAGATTCTGGCATGCCCGGTGGGACCTTTTCCTCTTTCCACTCCACACTTCGTGTGTCGTGTTTCGCGAACGAATCGCGGTTTGACATGGTTGCCCCTGGATTCGAGGTACTAAGATTTGGTGTCTTGCTTCGTACAGAAAACAGAAGATCAATGGCTTCAAACTGCACTAACTGCAACTGCAACTCTCGCTCCGTTCCGTCCGGAGGAGTGACTTATGGGCCCCAAGTGGCCTCCATCTTTGCTATGCCGGTGGAACAGGTGACTCAGGCCACCACTGGATTGTTCTTCGGGACCATGCTCCCGCCAACGAGCTTCAACGCTCCTATACCATCGCAAGAAGCTCCCAAGAAGTCGGTCTTTGATCGACTTGCAACTATTGCGGCCCCTCTCAATGGATCGCCCAAGTCTACTGCTTCAGTTTTCAACAGACTGAGCCGAAGCTCAGATGGGCCCGTGAAGAAGCATACAATTCCTGAAGAGGTTGTCCCAAAGCGGATAGCCGTTCCTACTCCTGAAGTCCCCAAGGCGGCTTCTCCTGCTAAGGGGTCGGTCTTCACAAGACTGGCCGTTTCAGCTCCTACTCCACGTGAAGTCATGAAGGCTGTTTCCCCTGTTCGAAAGTCGGCCTTCGCAAGACTGACTACCCTCTCTCAACGGGTGTCAGTCCTCAACAGGCTAGCACCAATAAAGTCTCTCCTCAAAGCAGGGGGAAAGAGGAAGCTCATCCAACAGCGGATGTGATCCCGGCCACACGACATGCTCGACGTCGCCACTGGCGCCGAGTGAGGAAAGCTGGAGGTAATTCACCCTCTGGACTGACTCCGCCAGCTCCAACGGTGGAAGTTGATGATGCTGTTCCAACTGGGAACAGCTTTGAACCACTCAGGAGGGTCCGCAAGAACTCTCCGACTGCTGTGCTGAAAAGATCTCCTCCACCTGTGGAGAATGCCACAAAGGCGAAGCTTGAACAGCCCTCTCAGCGGTTGTCCTCCAAAATTTACAAGGTCTGGCGTTAAGTCCAAGACTCGGTTATTGATCAAGATTACTCCCGCCGACAGAAAAAGATGAAGGTTCGGCAAGAGAAGGACCATTCTGTCATACCACAGAATGTGTCATCTGTTTGGGTGCCCGCTGCAACGGTTCCCTCAACTTCGACTGCCCATAAAAGAAGGAGACCGGAGATGATCCCCATGTCCGTGACAAATATCAAGGGCACTGAGCCTAAACGTCCTAAGTCTGGGGGCATGGTGGTGCATACCGTCTATATGGCATCCGGAAAAGAGGATAGCCGTATCTCCACAGGTCATTGACCGCTTACGCGATCAGTGACTAAGGCTCAGGAGCAACAACAACAAAAGCTCCAAGAAATGCTAACAGCTACGGCCGCACTCACGGGACCAAAAACAGGCCCGGAGACATCATCGGAGCAGCGTCATGAGCAGGAAACTGATGCCGAATTCCTTCGGAGAATGCTCGAGAAAAAGGACAAAGAGGCCGCGTAACAAGCGGCCAATATAAAACGAATGGTCCTTTTATTCCAAGATATGGTGGGCCTGATAATCCAGACGGACCCTTCAGCCGAAGATCCTCCAGTAATAATTGAAGATGATAGAGGAGAGACATCAAATCCTCTGCCGGCTCTGTCATCAGCCAAGGAGGAGACCATCTCTAAAGCCATGCTCGATAATTATATAGCTCAGCAAATACGGGCTTATCAAGCGAATGAAGTAACTGGCCAAGTCATCAGAACTGGGCGACCATATCCAGCATGGTACAATCAGATAAAGTACCTGCCAGGATACACAATTCCTAAATTCCATGTGTATAAGGGGACAAGCAATCCCCATCAACATGTCGCTCAGTTCAGGGCTCTCTGCGGCAACACTGGAGGGGATGATAAGCTACTGCTTCGCCAATTCGTCGGCAGCTTAGCGGAGACAGCTTTCGAGTGGTATTCGGAGCTGCCCAACGACTCCGTCAAAATTTTTACGGAGATAGAATTGCTGTTCACCCAACGTTTCACGAGCGCTAGCGAACACACCCCAATCACATCATTGATCAATACCAGGGTGAAACCAGGAGAGACATGGGTGCAGTATGCAATACAGTGGCGGAATCTATGGTCGAAGTGCGAACAACGCATCGAAGAGGCTTTTGCGGTAGGCATGTTCGTGGGTACTCTCGACCCTCAGGCGACTATTTCCCAATTCATGATGTTCTTCAAGCCAACTAATTTCCAGGCCTTAATTGACAAGCTAGCCCAAATGGATCAGATAGGTCATAGACCATCCCCTTCGAAGCTGGAATCTCGGAATGAAAAAGGGAAAAGGAAAGTGACCTTCGTCGCCAATGCTCAAAGCAGCCCAGTGGTCCGAAATTAACTGATCGCCAAGACGAGCAACGGCGATTCTTTAATGAGAAAATGAAGCGTCCTTATTCATTTCTCCGGAACAAAACAAGGAGATTGTTCTAGCTGGCGGTGCGCAACGGGCTCATCAACTTGCCGGATCCAAAACGCCCATTGCAACCCGGCGAGGCTAATAATCCCAATTATTGCCCCTATCACCAAGCGATAGGCCATCCAATCGAAAATTGTTTCATCTTCAAAGGGTGGATTGAGAACCAATACCAACAGGGCAAATTCGCACTGTCCGAGAATTGGAAAGTAAAGCCGCCCCAGCCGCACGCTCTCAAAAAGGCGGACACACTGGGGGCATCATGCTCTTTTATAGAAGAAACTCCATGGGAGGTCGTTCTTTCAACCAAAACAAAAAGAATACTGAAGGATCTCCAAACATGCCCGGCGATCAAATGGAAAAGTCCGCTGGAACCCGAAGTCATCAAGGGAATGCTGAAGCCGCGCCCAACTCCAAAAATTGGTGGTGATAGTCAAAACGCCCACACCCAGCCGTCAAAGTCTTCGAAGAAGAAGAAAAAGACCAAAAAGCCCGTAAAGCCTGATGACAAGCACACGGACCTGCAAAAACATATTGACGCACTAGAAGAATATAACCAGAAGGCATGGACCCCAGTCACACTCCAAGAATTTCTCAGCCACGTCCTTGAGGACGGAGATGATGACAATGGAGAAGACTCGTCAGATGAACCTGAGAATTATATGGCAAGCTGCCATGTGATCTCTCACTCGTTAATAAACGGTGAAGAAGCTCTGGATGTAGAGAAACTGGGGACAGATCCCGAATCGGAGCTCCTAGGACCGTCAGACGAGATGATTGATGCATTCCTGAACGAAGGTCTTCTGTAAAGCAAAGCTGATCGAGAGCGCGAGATGACCATATTTGAAAAGGCCAAACGCCGGCAACTGGACGAAAGGGTTGAAACACTCCCACCAGATCAAAGTACATCCGCCGCAAATAAAATCAGGTTCAAGACAAGGAAAAGGTTCGCCAGAGCCCTATTAATAGGAATGAAATTGCCCTCGTTCAGAGGAAATTATCCTGGCGATATACATCTTGATGAAGCAGATATACATCCTAACTTTTTCTTATACCATCAGAGGATTGCACACCCTACCGAAGAATGCATGGCCTTTAAAAACTGGTGGCAAGGATATGTTGCCCACCGACAACACGTTCAGCGAATGAAGCACAAGGCTCGCCGGGAACAGAGAAGCACGACTGATGAGCATAAAAGAGCTGCCGGTAACTGTCACATGGTTGATAACAGGGGATTGCAAGTTCTTACCTTCGGGAGCGATTCTGAAGAAGAAATGACTTTCGGCCCTCTCTTCAAAGAATCCACCCCAGGAAAAGAGGAAGAACCGAAGAGCTGCGAGAATATTCAGCTGCGCAATCGCACGCTACCTGAAAAGAATCTCGGACCTGCAAATAAGGGATCCAATAAAAAGGATAAGAGGAAAGAAAAGATCTCTGAGGATATCGCCCTCGATGATCGAGTCGTCGAAGAGCTGGCAGCCAAGGACCCGTCCAAGAAAAACAAGGTGGATTACAACGTTCTGGCACACCTGAGGAAGATCCCCTCACAGCTAAGCATTCTCGACGCCCTTCTGCTATCTAAGGAGGCGAGAGATTCTCTGATCGGGGCGTTACAAGAGCCTAACCAATTTCAAGATTTCCTAACCAAAGAAAAGATGAAGGATGAGCTGGAAGAAGTGCACACTGCCGATATCACCCTCGGCGATGAAGACCTCGTCCTCGGGACGTGCGAGCATAACCACCCCCTTTATGTCTCCAGATACTGTCATGATATCAAGATAGGAAAAATCCTGGTTGACAATGGGCCATCCGTCAACCTCCTCAATGTAAGAGTGTTGAAGGAAATCTGCATGAGCATTCAACACCTCGCTCGGGATAAGATCACTATCTCCGGGTTTGACTCCCAGTCATCAAGGATGCTTGGGTCTATGATACTGATGTTACGCTTTAGGCTACTTGTCACGGACATTAAATTTCACGTCATTGATGCCAAGACATGTTACAATGCTTTGCTTGGCAGGCCTTGGTTACACGAGTATAATATCATCCTTTCTACACAACATCAGTGTATGAAGTATTTCAAGGATGGTCTCGAGTATACCGTGACAGGGGAGTTGAACCCATTCTCCGTGAATGAAGTCCGAAAGTACGGAGATGCAAAATACTTCTTACCAAATTTCGAAGACACGGAAAGGTGTCACAAACCGAAGAACAAAGCTATCACCACTATTCCGGTCTTCGGGAGTGATACCGAGGAGGAAGAAGAAATAGTTTATTCAGGGCCACCCTAATACAATAAGCCGGGACCGTCCACCCCTATTTTGGTCTTCGGCAGAGATTCGGAAGATGAGGTCAATACCGTATTTTTCATTCGGCCATCAATACAAGCCTTCGCCGGCGATGAATGGAGTTTGCAAATCGCCATGGTTCCGTAAGAGCACTACAAAGAGCTCGACGCACTTGATACCTACAGTGTGTAAGAACTGCAGACGTTCTACGTCCCTCCCAGGCGAAAAGATGAAAAGGCGATCCTCTTTTATCGATCCACGGAAACCAAATTGGAGAAAAAAGTCTGGTGTGATGCCGACTCGACACTTGACCGACTTCAACCCATTCGTCTGCCCAGATACTACATAGAAGGATTAAAAAGGCTGTTGAGGCGCCAAGGCGTACCCTTCAAACAGACTACTCGACAAGCTCAGTTCTACAATAGGATCTGGAACGTCCCCGGAACTCAGCGAAAATTGCCCAACGGGAGAATGGAAGGGATTGGGCTTGGATATATCCGATCCAAGAAACAGGAGCGATTCCATGGCTGCTATGTCATACATGACTTCGATGAGGAAGGAGATGCTCTGTGGGAAGACGCTAACCCTGAACCAAAACGAAGTCTCACCATGAAAGTGCCAAGTCCGTTGTTCAAAGAACAGATGGATAGGCTAATAAGGGAAGCGGGTCAAAAGGTCCGGGATGATCATAGCCGCGAAATGGCCATCTACGAGAAAGCCAGGATGCAGTGCCTCCTTCAGCAGGCTGCGGAGAATGACAATGATCCTCATCGTCAACCTGTCATACAAAAGACTCGACGCAGAGGTAGGAACAAGTTAAAGAACGGAAAAAACGTTCGACAGAGGCAAAGCGGGTTTAAGAAGCCACGCGATCGAGAATAGAGCAGCAGAGATCCGTCTCTTATAAAGAAGATGGGTCGAGCATATTCTTTTTCCCAAGAAAAGACAAGGAAGATATTCGAGCTTGTCATAAAACATCAAATGATGACACTCCCGGAGTCCAAGCACCCCGAGCAAGCAGGCGAAGTTTCTCACCCAGACTATTGCTCCTATCACCGAGCGATAGGACATTCTCTCGAAGACTGCTTCACATTCAAAGACTAAGTAGAAGACCAGTATCAGTAAGGCAGGTTTGCTCTATCCAGCAGTTGGAAGGTAACCCCACCACATAAGCATGAACCGAAAGCCACGTATGCGGCGAGAGTAGAACCGGAACAACATCGGTCTTAGAAGCGATCTCGTACCTGTCACGTGATAACACTGTCAGAAGAAGAACCCGAGAATATGGATGACCTCCCCTGGTGCTTCGAAAACGAAGATGACGAGGCGGTCTCAGAGTTTCCACCGGCGCTAAAAGAGCTGGAAGATGGAATACATATTACTGCAGATAACCTCAAGAAAATTGACTTGGGGACGGCAAGTGACCCGCGGCCGACATTCGTCAGTGAGCTATTGTCTGAAGAAAAGGTGGCTACGCTAAAAGACGTGCTCATGCAGTATAAAAACTGTTTTGCATGGAACTATTCTGAGATGCCCGGATTGGATCCAGAAATAGCCGTCCATAAATTGGCAATATCTCCGGACGTCAATCCGATCAAACAAGCACCGAGAAGAATGCGGCTCGAGCTTGAGATGAGCATCAATACTGAGGTCGAGAAGCTAATTGACTCCGGCTTCATCCAAGAGGTTCAGTATCTTGACTGGATCGCCAATATTGTCTAGTGATGAAGAAAAATGGGACGGTGCACATATGCGTAGACTTACGGGATCTTAACAAAGCTTGCCCGAAGGACGACTTTCCAGTACCGGTCACCAAGCTGATGATAGATAATACGTCCATTCATGAAGTTTTCTCTTTCATGGACGGCTCATCAGGATACAATCAGATAAAGATGCATCCCGAGGACCAGAAGCATACTGCTTTCCGGACCTTTTTGGGCATATTCTACTACAAGGTGATGCCCTTTGGTCTAAAGAACACCGATGCCACCTATCAGAGGGCCATGACGAATATTTTCGATGACCTCATATATGAAATCGTCGAATGCTATATTGACGACCTCGTAGTTAAAAGCAAATCATACGAGGAACATTTAGAGTATCTGAAGATCGTGTTTCAGCGCCTTCGGAAATATAACTTGAAAATGAACCCTCTCAAATGTGCGTTTGGAGTTTCCTCGGGCAAATTCCTAAGATTCATTGTAAGACATCGAGGCATCGAAATAGACCCGTCAAAAATCAAGACGATTATGGAAATGCCTTCGCCAAGAACTCTCAAGCAGCTGCGATCTCTCCAAGGAAAGCTCGCGTATATCCGGCGATTCATAGCCAATCTTTCCGGTATGTGCCGTCCTTACAGTCACCTAATGAAGAAGAGAACTCCGTTCGTCTGGGATCGCAAATGCCAAAGCGCACTGGACGAAATTAAGCAATACCTGCAGAATCCGCCAGTATTGACCGCCCCGGTCAAGGGAAAGCCCCCCATCCTGTATACGACCGCCCTTGAGGGTTCCTTAGACGCACTATGGGCATAGGAAAATGACCAAGGGAAAGAAAGAGCTCTCTACTATCTGAGTCGAGCTCTTCTAGGGGCAGAAAACAATTACTCCCCCATTGAAAAACACTGCCTGGCGTTGATCTTCGCGATAATGAAGCTCAGACACTATGTGTTGGCACATGAGGTCCATCTCATATCAAAGGTGGATCCTCTCAAATATTTGATTTCAAGAGCCATATTAATGGGACGACTCGCTAAATAGGCCCTGCTCTTGATGGAGTTCTCGATAACTTATCGTCCTCTCAAGGCAGTGAAAGGCCAAGCCATCGCCGACTTCCTTGCCGAGCATCCTATACCCGTCGATTCACCCCTAAATTGCGAATTGCCTGACGAGCACGCGTTTGACACGATCGACGGGGAGAGAAGAGAGAATGATACCCGATGGGAACTCTACTTCGATGGAGCATCTTCCATGAAGAAGCGAAAGCACAACTCCCCCATAATCAAGTCTGGGATAGGCATCATCTTCGTGACTCCACAAGGAGAGATAATGCGCTTTTTCTTTCTCTAACAGAGCCGGGGAAAAACAATGAAGCTGAATATGAAGCTTTGATAGCAGGTCTTGAGCGATATGCGAATTGAAAACCTCCTCATATACGGAGACTCCCAACTGGTCGTTAGCCAAGTAAAAGGCGACTATCAGACGTGCAAACCGAAGTTGGTAAAGTACACTGAAAGGGTACAACAATTGCTGACTCAAATCCCTGCCTATGCCCTAGAAAGCATACCGCGTGCGGAAAATAGCAAGGCGGATGCATTAGCCAAGCTCGCTAAAGAACTGGCCGATGAGAACCTTGATGATGTGACGATCGTTGTGCAAAGCCGTCGGGTTCTTGCACCGGCAGAAATATCTCCGGAATCGTCTGAAGAGAAAGAAGCGACCAAAGAGACAGCCCTGTAAATAAAAGACCAAGAAAAGGCTGAGGATTGGAGAGAAGTCTTTATTGACTACTTCAAATCCTGTCGAACACCTGAAGATGCGTCCTCAAGACATCAGCTCATGAAACGAGCTCTATCCTTCGCTTTCGTCAATGATACTCTGTACAAGAGATCGTTCGACTCTCTATGGCTAAGATGCCTAGGGCCGGAAGAAGCAAAGAGAGTCGTCTAAGAAACTCATGATCTCTGCGGTTCTCACCAAGCCGGGTCAAAGATGAAGCTGAAGATCAAAAGGATGGGCTACTATTGGCCCACGATGATCCAAGACTGCCTCGAATACGCAAAGCAGTGTCACTCGTGCCAGATTCATGGGACTTTATCCACCAGCATCCAAATCTACTACATCCAACGGTGGCTAACTGGCCATTTGAAATGTGGGGAACCGACATAATCGGGCCCATCGAACCAGCATCGTCCAGAGGACATCGATTCATTTTGGCGACAACTGGTTACTTCTCCAAATGGGCCGAAGTAGTACCGCCGAGGGAAGTGAAGATGGAGAATATTCTCCATTTTTTCAAGACATGTGTTATCTATCAGTTCGGCACTCCGCGACGGATTATCTCCGATAACGGGTCGGCCTACAGAAGCCATAAAACCAGCCGCTTTGCACAACAGCATAACATAGACTGGAGATACTCTTCAGTCTATAATCCCTGAGCTAACGGTCTAGCTGAGGCTTTCAACAAGACCTTGACAAAGATCGTGAAAAAGATGGTGTCCAAGAATAAGAAGGACTGGCACGGGAGACTACATGAAGCTCTCTGGGCATATCGAACTACGTTCAAAACGGCCACAAACACATCGCCGTATGCATTGGTATTCGGCATAAAAGCGGTACTCCCCCTCAAGATAGAGTTACCCTCTCTACGAGTGGCGGTTCGTTACGAGCTAACAGACGAAGACAATGCTCATCTTCGGCTTGAGGAGCTCGACGCCCTTGATGAAACCCGGCTCATGGCGCAATAAAACCTGGAGGTTTATAAAGAAAAGATGACACGCTCATATGAAAAATTGACTAGGCCGAGAACATTCCGCCAAGGCAAACTCATGCTAGTGGTCAAAAGACCTATGATCCCCAATCGTGCCAAGCGGGGGAAGTTTGAGCCCAACTATGAAGGCCCGTACATCATAGAAAAAGTTTACCGGGGTGGAGCCTATCTACTCATGGACATGCATGGTGAAAGACCTTTCTGGCCAATAAACGGTCGGTTCCTAAAAAAATACTACGCCTGACGAGTCACGGCCTAGGTTAACGATAGATGACGACGCCTATGTCCGCTTGCTATCTTCCTAAGCCCAAACTCTATAAGTAGTAGTCGGCAAACGGACTGGAACGTCCCTAAACTAACGATGGACCACTATGTCCTAAAACCGGCTGTTGACCGAGATGTCTATAAACTACTATAGACCACATCATCCCAAGGCTGACAAAAAAAACGGTACGTCCATAAGCGAAATGGGCACGGATGAAAACCCGAAAGGGCTCCGTGAGTAAAAACAGCAGGACTACCGGTGAGTTTTGTGAAAACCTGAAAGGGCACAATCTCGTTAAAAGACACTTGCAAGGTCCTCTTGACCCTGTAAGGAGAACCCACCTGCGTGAGATCCTTACGACTCACAAAGGAGAGACACACTTAGGGATCCACACGATTCCTAACAATAAATTACACTTGCGAGATCCTCACGACTCGTAAGGAGAACCCTCTTATGAGACCCTCACAGCTCATAAGATTCAAAAGCCTTAAGATACAGGGATCTGAACCTGTTCTTAAGCAGTCATACACCCCGATTTTTCCCTACAAGCGGTTCAATATTGGCCCTTGTATACAATCCACGGGCACGAATAAACATTTCCCTAACAGAGTCTCACCAGCAACTAGGGATATGCTCACACGGTGAATGACCCTTGTAAGTCCTCTCGACTTATAAGGAGAAAACACTCTTGTAAGATCCTTACGACTTATAAGAGAACATACACTGAAGAGTCCTCACGATTTTTAAGGAGAAAACACACCTATGAGATCCTCACGACTCGTAGGGAGAAACACCTTCATGAGACCCTAACGGCTCATAAAGTCAGAAGCCTTAGTCGACAGGATCCTAACCCTGTTTGCTAAGCCACCTTTGTTCGACATCGATAGAGGCAAGTGATGATTCGCTCCTGGCACTGTCCTAGTGGTAGCGATGCTGATGCCCGAATCAGTATCAAATCCCAAGTCCTTTCACGGCAAATGATGATTCGCTCCTGACAATATTCCAGTCGCAGCAATGCTGATGCTAACATTGGCACCAGATTCTAAGTTCCACACTCACGATAAAAGCCAACGAGCCAAAAAAAATGCATATGAAATAACCGAAATGATGGGGCAACTTGCAACAAAATCAACAAGTAAAATATATGCATACAAAATAGTCGAAATGGTTGGACAACTCGCAATAAAAAGCAGCGAGTAAATAAAACAAATAGCCGAAATGATTGGGCACCGAAAATAGCCGAAATGATTGGGCAATCGCGACTTTCGCGATATAAAAGCTGAAATGATAGAGTATCGCGGAAAGAAAAATATATAAAATGAAACTTTTTGCCCTACAGATCATATCACATCAATCCTTGTATACAATTCAGGGGCACAAACAAAGAGGGACCATATCTTCCCACCAGGCTCCATCAGAAAAAGAAGCCAAATATCGACGGTTCACAGACAGCCTAGAGATCACCAACAGCGTTCTTCCTCATTCCAGCAGTATTCAGACGCGACAATCAACCTTGAAGCCATGGCAAAAGTCCCTGTTCCAAATCTCAACGGCTTACAGACAGCCTAAAGATCACCAACAGCGTTCCTCCCCATTCCAGCAGGATTCAGACGCGACAATCAACCTTGGAGCCATGGCAAAGTCCCTGTTCCAAATCTCGACAGTTCACAGACAACCGAGAGAGAGCAAATCCTAGTCTCGTAGAACACGGCTAATGTCAATCCTGACCTCGTGGGAAACGCCCAGAGCACCTCCTGGTCCCATAGAACACGGCTAATGTCAATCCTGACCCCGTGGGAAACGCCTTGAGCACCTCCTGGTCCCGTAGAACACAGCTAATGTCAATCCTGACCCCATGGGAAACGCCCAGAGCACCTCCTGGTCCTGTAGAATAAAGCTAATGTCAATCCTGACCCCGTGGGAAACACCCAAAGCAACCCCTGACACCGTGAAATGCAGATGAAGTCAACCCCTGACACCGTGAAATGCGGATGAAGTCAACCCCCGACACCGTGAAATGCGGATAAAGTCAACCCCTCCTGGCCCCATAGAATACGGTCAAAGTCAATCCTGACTCCGTGGGAAACAGCCAGAGTAAACTCTCGAACTCCCCGTCAAAGCAATGCTTTAACTCGGGAGCAGGTCAACTCATCAACTACTTACAAGTCCTCTCGACTTGTAAGGAAGAAAATTCTCTCGGGAGATCCTTATGAATCTCAAGAGAAAACGCACTTTGGAATCCTCACGATTCCTAAGGAAAAACCACACCTGCGAGATCCTCTCGACTCGTAGGGAGAAAAGTCCTTATGAGACCCTCACGGCTCATAAAGTTGAAAAGTCTTAGGTGGCAGATCCTAACCCTGTCTCCCAAGCCATCATTGTCTCGCAGAGAGATCAAGGTAGATTTTCTACGGTCCACACTCTCCTAAGTCAAATATCGACAAGAAAGGAAGCAACCACTTACGAGTCTTTTCGACTTGTAAGAAAGAAAATTCTCTCGGGAGATCCTTACGACTCTCAAGAGAAAACTCACTTAGGAATCCTCACGATTCCTAAGGAGAAAATACACCTGCGAGATCTTCTCGACTCGTAGGGAGAAAAATCTTTATGAGACCTTCACGGCTCATAAAGTTGAAAAGTCTTAGGTGGCAGACCTGAACCTGTTTCCTAAAGCCATCGTTACCCTGCAAAGAGTCCAAGATGGACCGTCACTTACTATCTACAGGCCACACTTGCTAAAATCATATGGCGATGACACGGCAACGAGAAGAAAGCAACAATAGAACAAAAAATATGTATCTTTTATTCATGAATTCAATGGAGTACAAGTTGAATCATATGAAAGAATAAAAAAATGGATACATGTTATTCAAAAATTACAAGCGTTCAATCTATGCAAAACAGCTACTGAGAAGGAAGCGCCTTCAATAAGTCAGCAAGTTGCCCGCGCACTCCTTTCAGTGCCTTCTCATGATCGGCCGCCGCGGCCAGCTCTGATATAATTCGAGCCTGTTGCTGCAAGCACGATGAAACCTTCTCATCGATTTCCCGTTGGGCAGCTTTATGACTCCGCGTAACCCGCTCAATAGAGTCGAGTTTCCGCCTCAATACCAGCCCGTCCAAGATATATTGCTACAAGTTGTCAAAGACAGCTCTTAGTTGCGCGGCATTCATTTCAACTTGGGCGCGCAGCCGGGCAGATTCACCTGAAGCCTCATCGCGTTCCTTCCGCCTCAAGGTCGCTTCTTGTTCAAAATGGCAGAGGAAGGATACATTCTGCTCGACCCACGCAGCCCGCTGGGAGTTCAAAGCCAAAATCTCAGGAGCAGGACGCCTAAGCTCAAGCTCACGCAGGCAGACATCAATCTTTCTGCAGTGGTTAACCCAAGACTCAAAAATGCCTTCGTTATGGAAGTTCACAAACGCCGCCAACATTGGATTAACCTCGGCAGCAAAATCTGCAGCGAATATAGGGGCCTCCGCGTCAAGCTCCTCGATATAGTAACTCAATATACGCAAACTGGTCACAGCGTCTTTTGAAGATGGACGTCTAGAAAAGGGGCCTGCCGGCACTGTAATGCGAGACTCGAACGGAGCTGGAGTCGGTGTCACCGCTGCAAAACAAATCATAATCAGATGACGGCTCAAGAAATAAGGAAAAATACACGAACAATAGAGTCTACTATACCGGCCGCAACAGGGGGCAGAGCTGGGAGTACTAGTGGCGCGACGATACCTTCGTCCCCTCCTTCAATTTGTAAGGCTACAAGTAATGCAAATAAGAATTAGCAATAACATGGCTGCCCGTTAAAGAAAAGAAAAGACGTCGGTTAGAAAGATACTCACCGACACCAGCGGGCGGACTAATCTCCGACTGGAAAGAGAAGTGCGGGTTCAGCACCTGATACCGGTGATCAAAGAGAACTCCTGCAAGATCACGATGATACATGGTCAGTACACGGAAGATACTGTCCCTAATTTAAATTAATCACAAACCCATACCCTCCAACATTCGAGAAGATATAAGAGAAGACGAAGGGGCAGCAACCGTCAGAGCGGCAGCTGGTGGTGCTTCTTTAGGTGTCACAACCTCAGTGCTCACCACACCTATATTCAAAAGGAACAAGGTGTCGTCAGAAGGGATTGCAAAATGAAAAAAATGCAGCGGTCCAAGACCTACCAGACAGGTCATCAGCTAGAACGGTGACGGAAGCATCACCAAGCATTACGACTTCTTCAATCTTATTCAGGGGGATGGTTTCGCCGCCCATAGCTTCGTCCCCTGATTCCACGAGAGCCGTCATGACGCTCGCAATGCCAGGAGATGGCAGGGAACCACAGGTAGAAAGAGAGGCAATTGGAGCAGTCTCGGACTCCTGAGAAAGAGTAGCCGTTTCGGGCTCAATAGTTGCCGTCATCTCGCCTGCCACCTCCTCACCCGGACTTAACCCTGCGGGGTAGGGTATATAAGAATCTGAGGATTAAAACTCTGACAAAAGGACTCAGTGTTATGTTACCTTGGGTCGGTTTTTCAATTGCTTCCCGAGCCGCACGTGCCACCTGTCTATGAGTGGTAGACAGGGTGACCGGAGCACCCTCTGAAGAAGCAGGGACAGGGGAGACGGCGCTCGAGCCTGCACCTACAAACAAGGCGGCGTCACGTTCTTTTACTGCACGCCTCCTGCGCTTCTTTTCTGCCTAGGCCATAAGAGCTGATCTTCTTAAGACCTCCGACAAGGAGACGACATCGTCCGAGCCAGGAGCTATCTCTGGAGCCGTTGTGGCGTCCGTCATCGGTTGCTTAAATGAAGCCTCTTTTGGCAATACTAGAGAGGCTGAGACTTTGGCAGCCGGCCTTGGAAGCATCTCCGCACCACTCTGTGAAATCGGCACGGCGCTTGGGATAACTTGGGTCAAAGTAGTCCCTGCGATAAGATGAAAAAAGGGTCAGACTATCCATGAAGGAAAAGGGAATAAAGGCATAATGAGCCGAAATATACCAAAGCCCAATGAAACGCGAAGCCTCTCTTCCTCCTCAAAAGCCTTGAGGGAAGCCGCGAGAGCCTCTTCAGTAGAGATGCCTGTGGAAGAAGAAGTGTCAGCCAAAACATGATAATAAAAAAACATAACAGCGAAAAGATACGACTGAAGTCTACCTGACTGTGCAAGGATGACCAGTCCTGCTTTGTGGATAGCTAGTCGCTCGGAATCCGTGATGGTAGCCTCCAGATCAGTATTATCTGGCGCCATGAATAAACCCTCGTTGGTCCTGTATTCGCTTAAGACTTCGCTATAAGGAGCATGGGGCTCCTGGCCGAATATAAAATCTGCAGAAAGAATCGACTTCTTCTTCTTCTTCTTCTGCGAGCGAGTACCGGTCGCCGGTAACATGAGCTTACGCTTGGTGGACACCTTTGGATGATGAGTACCGATATCTGAACCCACGCCAGACTCAGGAGACGCCACAGCTGCCACTTCAATGGGAGCACGGGGTAACGACAGCTCAGGCATCACGCGCGGGACCACAACCGCATCAACCTCTCTCAAAGGAGGACGAACTACGGCCCGTTGCTTCAAAGGAATAGCTGGATTACCAGTAGGGGTTGCACCCTTACGATCAAGCAACAACTTCTTTTCCTCTCTGATGACAGCACCCATCGCATGCTGGTACCACGCCACGTACACGTTCAACACCTTTGGGACGCAGCTTGGCTCACTGATAAAAAGTTTAGAACCGATGTTGAGCCTCATGAAATGGTGTAGCGCGCCGCGGATGTCTTCTTTTATAGCAGGCAGCTCAGCTAGAAACGCTTCAAGCGGAACACCCTGATTGTAGCTAGATTGTTGGGTGAAACGATGCAGGTTGTATCTCATAAACAACGCCACATCATTTTGCCTAAACACCAGAAAGCTCGGCCTGATCGAATATAGGTGGAGAATCTCCCGAGCTTTCAAAGTGGAGGCGCCATCTTTAAAGGTGTCCCGCAGCGGTTGCACTGCCTTTGCAGATTCTTTGTCGATATTTAAGACCTTGTCAACAAAGGTCATGCCATCCCCGACGGTACGCGGGCAAAGGAGTAAACCCCGAGACTCTCGTGGAGTCGGTTCCAAAATAGAAGCGTCAACCAGCCGCAGCAGACGAGGAAAGTTATATCTTTCATAAAAAAGGGGCCTTTTATGAATTCCAAAGGTGCCAAGCACATGCAACTCGAGCTACGAGGTGAAGTAATGCATTGAGAAGTTTACGGGATGCACCCCCGGTTGAGTAGTATCCGCCGCTAGGCTAAGGCCATGATACAAATGGGCTAACCCAGCGACCCCGACGGCCACTTTCACCCCAATGACCATTCGATGCGCTGGGTAAAAGACGGACGACCACATGCGGCGAGGGTGCATCAGAATCGCAAACCAGCTCAGCCATAGCCCGAGAAACCCCAAAAAGAATGTCTCTTCGTCGATCCCAGGAGCTGCAAGCTCTGTAAAAGGGACGACTAGGGTATCGGAAAGAAAGAAACTTTTCTGATCCGCCTCCGCTGTCGGCAGTTGCCCAAACCTAAGCCAAAAGGATAGTCAAGTTTTGCGAACTTCGCGGCTTCCTTCGACAGTATTTCCGGGCAGAAAAAACGAGCGATAAAATCTGTAAAATTAACCCCACAACTCCCAGACTCGAGAAATAGGTTCCCGTAGATATTCAACACCTTAATCAAACTTTGTGATTGATGTTGAATGGCGTTGTCCGGGGTAAGACCCATCATCACCGACTTGGCGGCAAAGACATACTCATCATGAGGAAGTAGTTCCTCATAATACTCCCCTCTAACAGGTAAGCCAGAAACCTTCGCGAACTTCTCTAAGGAGATGGAGACTTCCCGATCCAACAAAAGGAAGGTGTGAGTTGGAACGTTCCATTGTTCCAAAAAGGATTTTACCCACCATGTAGGAGGCATGGAGTACTGAAAGAGAGAAACGTAAACTGCAGGATACAACCCGAGCCTCAGCAACTGCAACCTCTTGGCGGACAGAATGTACCGGGCCTACTGCAAATATCCGGCTGGATGACGGGGAGTCAAGCCTGTGTTGTATGGCTGTCCCCAAGGGCGCGACTCACCCTGGCATATACGCCGCCCTAGAATATCCAACGCCATTGGAGGCTGTACGGGTATTGCAGCCATAGAAGGCTGAAGGAGACCAACCGAAGTCCAATTAACCTCCTCCACGGCATAGTTCACCGTGGGTGGATCTGCGTAAGAGATCGCCAAAATGGGCTCCGAGATACCGCGCAAGAAAAGCTCCGCCGACCCCTGATAATTTGGTTGTACCATGTTCTCTATAGATGAAGATTCTTGTGCTCTGGATCATGGTCTTTGATCAGTGCAAAAATTTCTCGGTCCACAGGCGCTGCGGGGAATCCGCCTTCCGAATGGACGAACGGGAAGGAAGTGTCGAAAGACATAGTACCTGCACGAAAAAGAATAAATTTTCAGTCGCCAATACTATAGATTAAGTTCCATCACTAGGCACTTTAAATCCGTACCGCACTGCAATGCAGTGAAAGGGATCAAAGGGGACCCACATAATCTAGATGACAGTTCATCATTAATAAAACAATCTCATCATTTGATGAGACTGTCATTGAATGAGGAAATTCTCGAAAGATTCTCATTTAATGAGAACTTCTCGGGCCAAGAAGTAAATCACCTCTTGAGAGCAGTGCTCTGTGACAGAATGACATCTGTCAGATTCTAATGATGAAGGAATAAAAAAAAATCCCCAAAGAAAATTCCTCAAGAGCCTTGCTCTATAAAAATGATGGAATAATCCATCAGAAAAATTGAAATAAAGTTTTTAATGAATTAAAATTCTGAGATCTTCAAGATCTATGAACAAACTCTTGAGAGTTCTTTATGAAAGATTAATAAATCTACATGATTTGAAAAGAGCAAAGCTCTGTTAATGGGTTAAGAAACCCCAAGAAAGATCTCTTTAGATCTTTGATTTCAAAAGAGCATAGCTCTATTAATGGGTTAAGAAACCTTAAGAAAGATCTCTTCAGATCTATGATTTCAAGAGAGCAAAGCTCTGTTAATAAAACCCTAAAAAAGGTTTTCTTTAGATCGAAGATCTATGAAGAGCAAAGCTCTGTTAATAGGTGAAACCCTAGATTATTAAATAATCCTTTAAAAGATTTAATCTTTACCTAAATTTTGATAGAGTTCTGTCCTTAAGAAAGTTCTTAAAACAAAGAGCTATGCTCTGAAAGAGAATAAAAATTCTCAGAAAGAAAGAAGATGAACAGAAATCATCTCAAGGACCAATGGTCCTATTTATAGGCGCTGGGAGCCGTTTCAACTTCTGAGTTGATCCAATGGCAGAGATACTACCACCGCTGCACTCACGTGTAGGCTACGTAAGCGCAACTGTGGAGGAGCATTTGTTTCCCCCAATCAAAGCAAAGCTTTATTCAAAATTTCAAATTTTGAAATGAAGCAGCGCTTCATAGCAGCGCCAGCACTGAGAGAGTCAAAGACTCTGAGGCAGCGCTCACGTGCAAAACACATGAGCGCTAGTGCTAAGAGCGCTGCATTTTAAGCAACGCACTACGTGCAAAGCACGTAAGCGCTAAGAGCGCTACACTCTAAGCAGCGCACTACGTGCAAAGCACGTAAGCGCTAGTACCAAGTGCGCTGCACTCTAAGCAGCGCACCACGTGCAAAGCACGGGAGCGCTAGCGCTGGAACTAAATGTTCCCAACCGTTGTATCAAAGATCCAACGAACATGATTAAAAATCATCAATTGACCAGAATAAAATTCTGTTAAGGAAAGATTCCTCAAAATCTTTCCAAACAAAAAGATTGTGCTTCGTAAATCAGAGCACCGTCGGATCAATGATCCAATGGTGATTAAAAATCACTAAAATACAGAATAAATTTTGTGTGGGGAAAGATTTCCCAATCTTGTTAAAAACAAGAAGATTGCTTTCTGTAAATCAGAAGCCCTTGGATCAAAGATCCAACGATGGGAAAATTCCCAAATCAATTGGAGAAAAGATCTCCTTAACCGATTGAACAAATCAGCCTTGCTCTATATAAAGGCCCAAAGACTTCAAGTCTCAAATAGAGGAACCCCCCATAAATTTTGAGAAATCTCAGAAAGAAGAGTAAGCTCTCAGAAGAAGAAGATTTTCTTCAAGGTAAAAAGAACAGAAAGACGAAATCGACTCATATAAAAAGAAGAATTTACTTCTTTTCTAAAATCATAGATCTATAAGACCAAGGTCCTTCACAAAAAGAGATCAAAGGATCTCATCACAAAGAATAAGAAGACGAACATAATTCTTCTCACAGATCATAGATCTATAAGACTAAGGTCTTTTTTTTACAAAAGAGATCATGAACATCTCATTATAAAAAGGGAGGAGAATAATTCAGTTCTCTTAGGATCATAGATCCATAAAGGCAAAGCCTTTCACCAAAATAAGAGATTGAAACATCTCCTATAAAATAAGAATTTTGTTCTTAGAACCTTGAGACAAAGTCTCTTATAAGAGAGAATTTAATTCTCAGAGCGAAGAACTGATCAAAATTGCATAAAAGAAGAGCTTTAGCGCTCCTAATCTAAAAGGGCCTTAGTGCTCCAAATTTAAAGAAGCGCTCTGCGCTCAAGACTGGCGCACAGCGCCTAGCGCACCACGTGCTCCTCACGTGTGCGCTACTTAACTGAAGAGCCTTAGCGCTCTTAATTTAAAAGAGTTTCAGTGCTTCTAATCTAAAAGAGCCTTAGCGCTCTAAATTTAAAGAAGCGCTCTGCGCTCAAGACTGGCGCACGGCGCCAAGCACGCCACATGCTCCTCACATGTGCGCTACTTAACAGGAGCGCCTCAACGCTCCAAATATAGCGCACAGCGCTGCAGCGCCTCAGCGCTCCAAAATAGCGCACTGCGCTCATTAACTGGAGCTAGCGCCAAGCGCGCTACGTGTTCTTCACGTGTGCGCTGATAGAACATAAACTATTCTTTAAATAAAGCCCTAGAGCTATAATGAATGCTCAGAATTCAATAAAAGACAGAAAGGCTGTCAGAACCCAAATCAATGCTCAGTATTGTCAAATGTCTAACATTTTAATTGAATGGGCTGAGCCCAAAGTGGCTTCAAAACTCTCATTTAGATTAATTGAGCCCATATGCTCATAAATCTCAGATCTTAGTCCCAATTGGACTACAGATCTCCCAACCAAAATTGGTTCAAGGGTATATCTCTTCACTCCTCTGATATTTGTCGTTGTAATTCTTCAACGTCTTCAGAGAGGTGACGGGTCCCGGCAACCAGACATTCCATGGATTGTGGGGTCCTTAAACTCATGGACTATGATGTCCTTAACCTCGGACTGTGGGGTCCTTAGACCCATAGACTATGATGTCCTTAATCTCGGAGTGTGGGGTCCTTAAGTCCATGGACTATGATATCCTTAACCTTGGACCGTAATGTCCTTAAACTAATTATGGACCGCAAAGTCCCTAAACTAAAACAATAGAGTCCAAATGCTCTTTTGTTGGATCTAAACGACCCCGTTAAGTTGATCTTAGTCTAAAATTAGAGTAATGTATCCTTAACAAACATTTAAGTTGATCTTAGTCTCAAATGAGACTAACGTATCCTTAAACCTAACCCAAAACCCAAATCTAAGAAAATACGGATTTGGACTAATCCACGCCCTACGGGCGACAACATAAATTAGTCTCCGTATACAATCCACGGGTAACCAAAAACAAAACAAACACCCACGACACGAAGTGACCATCTGGAGAAGGAGAAAGTGGTTACCGCGATGTGGTAGCGTAATTAACTGTAGGGGCTTGCGCCTGCAGGGAAGAGCGTCCCCATAATCAAAAACCCCTCAACAAGGGGGAATCTGACGAAGTCTGCTGCATCGGCCGTATCCGTTTAAACTTTCGATACATAGTGTCATAAATCAACTTGGAATCTTCGGAGAGGTGGACGGATAGCACCAAATAGCATCTGCCCTTGAAATTCAGGCAAGACGGACCTACGCGGTCGCGTCTTCGTATTTCGGTGGAGAACAACCCTCCGACGATTAATTTAGTGCCAGGGAATAAGAGCAGCATAGCGACCTATTGGGTTGAGTTCCAGTTACCTGAGTCATCTGAAAGAGGGGTTTATATAGTGGTCGCGTGGAGCGAGCAGACGCGAGATCATAGCCGTCAGTTACTCCCCTGCGTTATCCTCGTATTTATGGCGGGATACGCCCATTAATACGGCGACGCGCTAACGCGGAACGTGGGAGGCGGATATCTTGCCCTGGCGAGATACGCGGAGCCGTTGCGGGGACGCTTGGATTCCGCGCTCTCGGTTGATCGGGGAAGCCGAAGAAGCTCGTCCTGTCAGGAGGCTCGGAGACGAGCAGGGAGGCTGAGGAAGCTCGGCCTATCAGATGGCTCGGAGACAAGCAGGGAGACCGAGGAAGCTCAGACTTTCAGATGGCTCGGAGACGAGTAAGGAGGCTAAGGAAGCTCGCTAGACTGTTCGGAGGCGAGCAGTTGGCTGTTTGCTAGGTGAATGTGGAAAGTACTCAGGGAGGTCTCCAAAAGGTCGGATGCATCCTCGGAGACGAGGTCCCGAGAAACGCCCTCAATGCATCTCATTTATTCCACCTCCGTAGCCTTCGGGACACGTCATCCGCCACGTGTCGTAATCTAAGGAAATACCACTTGTGAGCATCATCATTAGCCTCCCCACTCTAGTTCCGACCTATTCATGGGTCGGGTCGAGAGTGGCCTGCTTGGTTTTCTTCTGCTCGGTTTGGTGCTGAGAATCATAGTGTGGATTGCCCGGGAACGACATGGTGTTTGGCGGTTGCGTCGTTTCAATCTTTGGGCCCACGTGTCGTCTTATCGTGTGCCTAAATTTTCGCGTGTATCCTTAATGGCGCCAGCGGATCAGTGAAATGATTGCACTTTAAAGAGGAGGTGCTGTTTCACTCGATCATCGTTTGGGGTACGGGCCGCGTGTCGGACATTGGTTGGCGGGCGGGATAGGCTGTCTTTGACTCCTGCAATCGAAGAGACGTCCCCAATGGTCGACCGCCACGTGGAGCCTCAACTGCCGCTAGGCGCGACGTTTCGTTTTGGCGGGAATCAATCTGGGCCGTAGGATGCTCTCTCTGGGGTGTATAAATAGGAGGGGACCATCCTAGGGCCAACACTTTGCCTTAATTCTATTTCACTGCTTGAAGATTGCTCGGAGCTCCTCCGCATAGATCGGATCTTCAGTTGATTTTTCCTCGGCGATCCATTTCTTTGAATCAGGTGAGATGTATTCCTCCGAAGTGTCTATAGATGTAGTAGGGGTAGAGTCGGGCGATGAGGCTCCAGTTGCTGGGGCCGAGTCCAGTAGGTCTTCTTCCTCTTCGACTTCAGATAGCCGAGAGGATTCTTCTTCTACAACGTCTTCTGTGTTGGGTTCGACCCTTAAGGTCAGGTTTGCCCGAGTCACTCGACGTCGGGCGGCGACAAGGGCTCCCAAGGTGCGCATCGGGAATACTCGCGATGCGCCCTCCATATTGAATCGCATGGTCGAGCTCTCCGACATCTGGACACAATTCCATATTCCCTCCAATTATTCACTCCGTCTGGCTAGAGAGGGTGAACGGGCAGACCAGGTGTAGGACAAGGAGATTGCCCTATATCTGGAAGCATTCCAGGAAGGAATGCGTGTGCCCTTCTCACCAGAGATTTGTGCGATGCTTCATTGCTTCTATCTTGCTCCGGGCCAGCTAGTGCCGAACTCGTAGAGGATCCTCCTCGGGTTTCTGGTCCGGTTAAAATTTGATCAGATCCCTTTCAGTTTGACCCTCCTCTTGTCTTTTCTTTGTTATAAAAATCACCCCGGTACCAGTAAGGAGAAGTCGGGCTGGGTGTATTTTTCGTTTAAAAACATATGGGTGGAATGGCCGGGTCGGGGGTAGTGGTTGTCCCTTCTTCTGTCCATGAATGGAAGGAAAAGTACATATTCGTCGGGCCACCAGAGGGCAAAGATTAGCCTGTGCCCACATAGTGGCACAGGGCTGACTGCCCAAGGGTAAAGCAGTCGACCTCCCCCAAGGTGAGGGTGGTGTCCCAGTGGGAACCGATCCAGCGGGCCGATGTCCTGATTTCCGAGCAGGTACTGAGCTGGGCTGGACTCAGTCCTGCGTGTTTTCTGGGTAAGTTAGGGTTTTTGACGATCTGTTTAGACTTTACTTAAGTTTCTTTGCCTTTTCAATGTCGCTGACCTTTTTCTCCTGTGTGTTCTTTTTTGCAGAGCCCATGGACCGATAAAAAAATCATGGCTGCCATGGCCGCGAAGGCCCAGGGAAGAAAGGCCGGCGGCGCCAGCTCGTCCTGACCCGGTCCAAGCGCGGCCCCGAGGCAAACTCCTCCGGCCAGACCTTCTGTCACGCCCAGCTTCCCAGTATACGGGCAGAGGACGTGGCGAGGCCCGCTACGTATTTACTCAGAAATAAACATGCTAAGCGTATCTAAGCAATATGAAAAAAAAGTACACAAGAGACAAGATGTAAATGAACAACAACTTTATTTATTATCATTCCTTTTACAATACAACTGAAATGGAAATACATGGAATAATAGCAATGCCTAAACAATGGCATAACAAAAATGAAAATGAAATGTACAAGTAACTAGAGCTCCTGGTCGAAGGCTAGCTGATCCAAATCCTCGCTGGTGGGCTCTGTCTCCAAAAGGTTCGATCCACCTGATAACATTCCAAAGAAAAAAAGAAAAGAAATGTCGTCAACGAACAATCGCTCGGTAAGTCCCAAAGAATAAGTAGAGACAGAATAGACATAAGAAGAATGTAACTTTTAAAGTTGTATTATATTGTTAACGTTGTTGTTTGTAGCTTAATACAGAAGAGACCAGTGTATACGAGAGGAGTCTCACTATCCTGGAGACTAAGGTATACGGAGTACAAGGAACCGTTCAGCCACGGTACAACGGCAATGGAGATTCAGTTTAGGTGTTTTATAGTTGCAGTCTTGCGCCACTTTTAACACCTTCCGTACCAATCTACTCCTTATAAACCCCGCGATGTATTGATTGTATTGTATTGTATTGTTATATATATAAATGGATGACTTACCGAAACCATGATATCAGTAATGGAATGGATATAATGGATGAACATGTAGATGGAATATATCCATTGTTCGGTTCAGTCAATGTAGATTGATATAGATTGAATAGACGGATCCATAGATTCATGTTAGATTGTAGTTGTACTTGAATCATATTTAAGTTAGATTGATTTAGATTGAGACCTAGTCTGAGTCAGACCATTAGAAAAGAAATTGAAGTCCTGAATTATGTTTTGGTGCTATCGGTAACTGCTGCACATGAACGGCAGGATTGTGTCTTTTTCAAAGACAATTACCGTGTTGATAACACCGTTTATTAGATTCTCTACCTTAAATAGGCAAGCACCCATATCTCCGGCTTCCTGAGGCTCAAGAGACTGGTTCCGCTTAAACCTATGTTTACTATGGTTCTTATTGTAATTTAGTATAACTTTAGGGGTTTTGTGTAAAAATAATTTTAGTATAATTTCAAAATATACCTCAAGTATTTAATTATCGTTTTTAGGGTGTTCATTGATGTATATTTTATAAATGAAATATTTCTAGTGAATAAAACCTAATTTCATAATATATGGTATTTATTTGTAATATGAATATTGTTTTGAATTATCATGATAGTTTCATGTAATATTTAACTTCTTTTCTTGAGTTTTGGAAACATGGAATATTATATATATTTAAAATAAGTATTTTGGTAATAATTATATATACATATTTAATGAAAATAGTTTTATTTATTTTCTTGTAAAAATCTCATTTTCTAAAGAAAAATGTATAAGAAGTCCATTGAGACCGAATGTCTGCATCTCGCTCTACTAAGCCCGAGAATGTACGATAATCCGTACCATCCCGAATGGGGTTCCCCAAATGGGTTGTAGAGACGCAATTGCATGGAAATGTTTTAATACATGTTTTAAAGAAAATGGTTTTATAAGTTAATAGTATTTATTTGCAAAGTCGTATTTCCCGTATTCTATTGTCCCAAGATTCATCGTGCTATGATAGATATATGTGTTGTGATGAGATAGGTCATTACCTTATGAGCTATCTAAAGGTATAGTAAGGAAATAAGGTTATAATGTCGAAATGAACAGTTTATGGTATTTTTATATAAAAATGCAATAAATGTCACAAAATAATTATTTAGAGGTAAAACTTGATTTAATGGTTTTGTTATTGTTTGTTAAGCAATATGTGAGAATATGAAGTTATCTTGATAAAGAAAAATATAGTTTTTAAAGAAAACCGAATCGAAAGTCGGATTAACTCCGCTTCCGTCAGGTTTTGGAAATGAAACTTTTTAAACCCGACTTGCACACTATAAGGTAGAGGGGAAATGGGACTTACTGGATTATAAGGTAGAGGGGATAAAGAGGAAGAGTTGGGAAGCGCCGGTGAGTCGTTTCGTCGCCGGAAACTCCTTGGGTCGTTGCCGGAACTTCGTCGGAGCTTCGCCTTTCGTTAACTCCACTTGCACACTATAGGAACTTGGAAATTTCTTGAGAGTTTTGGTAGGGAATTGTGAGTTAGTAGGGGTGAAATGAGGGTGGTATTTATAGGGAAAAATTAGGGTTTATAGTGTTTAAAGAATGCATTGAAATATGCATTAAAATTGGATTAAATGGGCATTTTATTGCTATATGAAAATATTCAGAGTAAACAAGCAATGTGGGGTTAATGGGGTAGCTGAAAGGTTGCAGGGGTCGAAGTTTGGGGGCAATACTATCGGTTTAGACCGGCGGTGCCGGTTCTTTGTATGTGTGTCACCGGTTTTGTACCGTCGGGTGGGGCTAGGGTTTAGGCCACGTGTCGGGGTCGATTGGTATATTTCAGTGCACATGTTTAAATGATTTGTAACTCTTCATTTTACGTGTTGTGTACGTGTAGACACTTGGGCTTCTAAAGGATTAAAAGAAATTAAAACAAAAAAATAATGTGGCTAATGGGATTTGAACTCTGGTGCTTTGGTTCAGCAGTGTAAGGTCTTACCAGTGAGCTACAAGCTCTTTCTTGCTGCTCTAAATCAAAACAAATACTTATAGTTTTCACAGGAATTGTAAATACCCCAATTGTACATTAACTTTAAATGAAATTTATGTACACTGAAATTGGAGTTGTTACAGTCTACCCTCCTTACAAAAATTTCGTCCTCGAAATATACAATTTATTTTAAGGACTAGTTTACAAATAAGTGAGGATATCTTGCACACATCTCATCTTCCCTTTCCCATGTTGATTCTCCGAAAGTGTCTTTTCTCCACATCACTCGAACCAAGTTGACTTCCTTGTTCTGAAGTGACTTCACTTTCCTGTCCAGGATTTCAACAGGTTGTTGCTCACAAGATAAGTTAGGCTGTACAGTGAGCTCAGAATGATCGAGAATATGGCTGGGGTCACTCACATACCTTCTGAGTTGGGATATGTGGAATACATTGTGCACTCCTTCCAATGAAGGTGGAAGTGCCAAGAGATAAGCCACTTCACCGACTCGTTCGAGTATGTCGAACGGTCCAATGTACCTTGGACTAAGCTTACCCCATCTTCCAAATCAGATCATTCCACGGTTCGGAGGTATCTTCAGAAATACATGATCTCCCGACTAGAACTCCAAGTGACGGCGCTTTGCATCAGCCCAGTGCTTCTGTCGATCTTGGGCTATGCGCATTCTTTCCCTGATAGTGCGGACCACATCTACGGTTGCTACTATCATCTCTAGTCCTAGGAGTTCTCTATCTCCGATGTCATCCCAACTTAATGGCGATCGACACTTCCTTCCATAAAGTGCTGCAAAAGATGCTATTCCGATGCTTGGTTGGTAGCTGTTGTTGTATAAAAACTCTACAAGATGTAGGTGATCTTCCCGCAATCCTCCGAAATCTAGCATACATGCTCTGAGCATATCTTCCAAGATCTGAATAGTTCGCTCAGATTGACCATCAGTTTGTGGATGATAAGCTGTGCTGAAGTTCAGACTTGTTCCCAAGCTCGCTTGCAGACTCTGCCAAAATTGTGATCGGAATTTAGTGTCACGATCGAAGACAATACAAACCGGTACTCCATGCAATCTCACGATTTCCTGCATGAGTTCATGGGTATCAGAGATAGTACATTTATAAAGTTTTTAAATCTTACCCAGATTCTTACCTCCATGTACTTCTTTGCTAATGTCTCAGTAGATTGGCCAACTCGAAATGGGATGAAGTGAGCCGACTTTGTGAGTCGATCCACAATAACCCATACCGTATCGTTACCCTTTGTGCTTCGAGGGAGTGCAGTCACAAAATCCATTGTGATGTGTTGCCACTTCCATTCTGGGATAGGTAACGGTTGAAGTAGTCCAGCAGTCCTGTGATGTTCAGCCTTTACTTGCTGACACACCAAGCATTTAGCGACGCTTCTGGCTATTTCACGCTTCATTCCATACCACCAGTAATTTTGACGCAGATCTTTGTATATCTTTGTACCTCCAGGGTGTACTGAGTAGGGAGAGCTGTGAGCTTCTTTCATTAATTCTTCCCGAACAGAACCTTTTGGTACACACAGTCTGCTGCCGTATCTTAAAGATCCGTCTTCATGGATGATGAAGTCTGTTCTAAGTCCATTCTCTACTTGTTCTCTGATCATTTGCAACTTAGCATCACTTGCTTGAGTTGCTTTGATCTGATTGACAATGATAGATTGAACTTGTAAGTTCATCAAATTTGAAGCGTTACCTGGCATGATCACTTCAATCTCCATCTGATGTAAGTCCTGTTGAAGCTTCCACTGTGCGGTGAGATTCAATACTAATGGTTGGCGACTAAAGGTATCAGGTACCACATTCACCTTTCCTGGGTGATATTGCAGATTGATGTCAAAGTTCGCCATGAGTTCTAACCATCGTCTTTGTCGCATATTAAGCTCCTTCTGAGTAAACACATATTTCATACTCATGTGATCTGTGTATATGTCCACTCGTTCACCAAGAAGATAATGGCGCCAAATCTTAAGAGCAAAGATTATGGCCGCTAATTCCAAATCATGCGTCGGATAATTGCGCTCATGAATCTTCAGCTGTCTTGAAACATAAGCCACAACCTTACCGTGCTGATGTAGAATACATCTTAATCCCTTACCGGATGTATCGCAATGCACTTCGAAACCTCCAGATTGGTCTGGTATGACAAGGATAGGTGCTGATGTCAATCTTGATTTGAGTTCCATGAAACCTTGTTCGCATGCTTCTGACCACACAAAATCTTTATCTTTACGTGTGAGCTTGGTCAGGGATGTTGCTATCTTCGAAAATCCTTCAATGAACCTTCTGTAATTTCCAGCTAGACCCAAAAAACTTCGAATATCCTTCACTGACTTTGGTGTCGGCCATTCGCTTACTGCTGAAACTTTTGCTTGATCCACAGAGATTCCTTCGCCTGATACAATATGTCCGAGAAAACCAACTTGATCTAGCTAAAACTCACATTTGCTGTACTTGGCATATAGTTGATGTTGTCGTAGAGTTTCCAGGACAATTCGTAGGTGTTCGGCGTATTCTTTCTGACTCTTAGAATACACTAGAATGTCGTCGATGAAGATGAAAACAAATCTGTCTAAATACCCCCGGAAAACTTGGTTTATTAGGTTCATGAATATTGCTGGTGTGTTGGTCACTCCAAATTACATCACAAAAAATTCGTAATGATCATAGCGAGTTCTGAATGCCATTTTATAGATATCAGCTTCCTTGATCTTCACTTGATGATAACCCGAACGAAGATCTTAATTGGAGAAAACACAAGATCCACTTAGCTGATCGAATAAATCATCAATGCACGGGAGTGGATACTTGTTCTTTATCGTTACTTCGTTCAAGGCTCTATAATCAATGCACATTCCATATGAACCTTCCTTCTTCTTCACAAGCAGAATAGGTGATCCCCAACTTGAAGTGCTAGGACGAATCCATCCTTTCGCCAATAATTCGTCCAACTGGTTTCGGACTTCCTTCAAACCTTTTGAACTTAATCGATAAGGTGCTTTGATCACCGGTTGTGCTCCTGGTATTAAATCAATGTTGAATCCAAGAGCTCGATCGGAAGGAAAACCTGATATATCGTCAGGAAACACATTGTCGAACTCTCGAACTACTTCTGGTTTTGATCCTTCCTCCACTTGAATTGCCGTAATCAATGCCTTCCTTGGTTTCGCCTTGTAAGTACTTGGCTCCAGGGTACGGTCTTTACTTTTGAAATAGAAAACTGGATGCTCTGGAATCTCGAATACTTCCCTCCTTTGACAACAGTTGATGGTAGCATAGAATTTTCCGAGCCAATCCATACCCAAGACGATGTCGAAGTTCGGTATGTCCAGCACCTTGAAGTCAACATAGAATTCTCTGCTGCAGATGACCACTGGACACAGGCTGTATCCAATTATTGTCTTTAGAACGCCGTTCCTTGAACTGACTGTTCCCGCTATAAATTTCTGCACAAAAGAGCCCAAGGCATCAAATGGCAGCGATACGCTTAAGAAAATGTGAAACTGTATTTTCCGGGCTGTATTTTGACAAAATCCCGAATGAGAAACAGCTAAATTCTGATGGTATTGAAAGCATCTCGGAAAAAACCTTCAATTTGATATATTATGGGCCTCATAATTCATCCGGGATCAAAAGTTATGAGCAAATGTCTATGCACATGTGATCTAAGGAAGAAGATGCGAACCAGTATTTTCCGAGCTGTATTTTGACAAACTCCGGAATGAGAAACAACTAAATTTTTATGGTATCGAAAGTGTCTTGATAAATCCTTCGATATGATATCTTATGGTCCTCATAATTCATCCGGGATCAAAAATTATGAGCAAATGTCTATGCACATGTGATCTAAGGAAGAAGATGCGAACCGGTATTTTTCGAGCTGTATTTTGACAAACTCCGGAATGAGAAATAGTTAAATTTTGATGGTATCGAAAGTGTCTCGAAAAATCCTTCAATTTGATATATTATGGGCCTCATAATTCTTCCGAGATCAAAAGTTATGAGCAAAAGTGCTATGCACGTGTAATCTAAAGTAATGCTCTACTACATGGGGAATGCATTTTTAGTCCCACATCGGGAAAAGAAGAGATGACTTCTCTACCACTCTCACATAAATAAGAGGGGATACCTCTTAGAAAGGGTAGAGTTCAGTCCTCAAAGGATTCAATTCGCAAAGGAGTTTAGTTCTCCAAAGGATCTTAGTTCTCCAAGATAGGAGCATGCTCCTCCCCATAATGCGCATATGCGCAAGCGCCATGTGTGCTACGTGCAACGCACGTGTGCCCGCCATGCGCGCACCACGTGTAACGCATGCGCGCACCACATGAGAACATTTAATAATATTAAAAGGAGCTTAGTTCTCCATAGGAGCTTAGTTCTCCAAGATAGGAGCATGCTCCTCCCCATAATGCGCATATGCGTAAGCGCCACGTGCGATACGTGCAACGCACGTGTTCCCGCCATGCGCGCACCACGTGCAATGCACGTGCGCATCACATGAGAATATTCAATAATATTAAAAGGAGCTTAGTTCTCCATAGGAGCTTAGTTCTCCAAGATAGGAGCATGCTCCTCCCCATAATGCGCATATGCGCAAGCGCCATGTGCGCTACGTGCAACGCACATATGCCCGCCATGCGCAACGCACGTGCGCACTACATGAGAACATTTAATAATATTAAAAGGAGATACGTTCTCCATAGGAGCTTGCTCCCCCCATAATGCGCAAGCTCCATGTGCGCTACGTGCAAATATGTGCGCCCAACACGTGCGACGCATGTGCGCCCAACACGTGCGACGCACGTGCGCGAACGCAAAGAAGCCTTTTTCAGCAGCGAGAAGCTTAAGCTCCAGCCTGTTCTTTCCCCCTAATGAGTGGGACATGGTTCAAAGGGTACATCTCTCCACACCTTCGATATATGGCGCTGTAATCTCTCAGTGTCGTCGGAGAGGTGGTGGGTCCCAACGACCAATGATCCTTCTTTTCAATAAAAAAAGGAAAAGAAACAGATACAGAAAGGAGAGAGAAAAGCCCTCTGCAAAAGAAGAGAAAGCTCTTAGAAAAAAGAAGATCTTTCTTCATCTTCAAGGTAAAAAGAACTATGTTCTTGATTAATAGAGATGAAATCATCCCATAAAAAGAAGAACCGTCTTCTAAAAAGATCAGAGATCTAAAAAAAAGACCAAGGTCTTTAATAAAAAAGAAAAGATCAAAGATCTAATCATAGAAAAAAAGAAGAAGTATTTTACTTCATTCACAGATCTTTTGATCTATAAAGGCAGAGCCTTTTATAAAAACAAGAACTTTTGTTCTTGGATCTTGAGGAAAAAGCCTCCTTTGAGGAACATAAATTTGTTCTTTGATCTTAAAATTGATCAGATGCACCCTGCGTTATTGAAAAGTGCCTTGCACTCATGAATTGCGCCCTTGCGCTCTTTGGACAGGCACTCAGCACCAAAACCTGCCACGTGTCAACCAGAGACACAACCTGCGCTTTGTGCTTCTAAAACAGAGCACTACGCTCATGGGCTGGCGCTCAGCGCCAAGCGCGCCACGTGTCACTCACTGGTGCGCCAACAGACTAGCGCAATGCACTCATAAATTAAAAGCATAATGCGCTAACAAACTAGCGCTTAGCGCTAAGCGCGACACGTGTCCTATTCGTGTGCGCTACCTGACAGAATCGCAATACACTCTTTAGCTGGCACAAAGCGCCTGGCGGGCCACGTGGCGCATTGTCAGAACACAATTTGTTCTGATGAAGACAAAAGATGTCAGAACCCAATGCCTAGTATTATTAAAAGGGCCGAGCCCAAATAAAGGCTTAATAGTCAGAACAAAAAAATGTTAAACACTTTAATTGGACTTAGCCCAATTCTGGCCATAAGTCCTCAAATTATCTTGAACTGAGCACATCTGCTCTTTCAACCAACTCATCCTGGTTCAAGGGTACATCTCTTCACTCCTTTGATATTTGTCATTGTAATTCCTCAACGTCTTCAAAGAGATGACGGGTCCCGATAACTACACATTTCACAGACTATGACGTCTTTAAACTGGACTGTGTGGTCCTTAAACTCATGGACTATGATGTCCTTAACCTCGACCGTGATGTCTTAAAACTAACATTAGACTGTGAGGTCCTTAAACCCATGGACTATGATGTCCTTAACCTCGACCATGATATCTTTAAACTAATATTGGACTGTGGGGTCCTTAAACCCATGGACTACGATGTCCTTAATCTTGACTGTGATGTCTTAAAACTAACATTGGACTGTGGGGTCCTTAAATCCACAGACTATGATGTCCTTAACCTCGACCGTGATGTCTTTAAACTAACATTGGACTGTGGGGTCCTTAAACCCATGGACTATGATGTCCTTAACCTCGACCGTGATGTCTTAAAACTAACATTGGACTGTGGGGTACTTAAACCCATGGACTATGATGTCCTTAATCTCGACTGTGATGTCTTTAAACTAATAATGGACCGTAATATTCTTAAACTAACGTTGGACCATAATGTCCTTAAACTCATTATCGATCGCAATGTCATTAAACTAAACAATAGAGCTCAATTGCTCTCTTGTCGGATCTAAACGATCCCGTTAAGTTGATCTTAGTTTAAAATTAGACTAACGTATCCTTAACAAACGTTTAAATTGATCTTAGTCTCAAATGAGGCTAACGTATCCTTAAACCCAAACCCCCCAAACCCAAATCTAAGAAAGATATGGATTTGGACTAGTCCACTCCCTATGGGCGACAACATAACTTAGTCTCCGTATACAATCCACGGGCAACCAAACACAAAACAAACACCCACGACACGAAGTGACCATCTGGAGAAGGAGAAAGTTGTTACCGCAATGCGGTAGCGTAATTAACTGCAGGGGCTTGCGCCTGCAGGGAAGAGCGTCCCCACAATCAAAAATCCCTCCAGCGAGGGGGAATCTGACGAAGTCTGCTACATCGGCCGCATCCGTTTAAACCTTTGATGCATGGTGCCATAAATCAACTTGGCATCTTCGGAGAGGTAGACGGATAGCACCAATTAGCATCTGCCCCGAATTTCAGGCAAGACGTACATCGCGTCTCCGCCACGTCTTTCTGAGGGGAATATTTCTGGCACGCCTGGTGGGACTTTTTCCTCTTTCCACTCCACACTTCGTGTGTCGTGTTCGCGAACGAATCGCGGTTTGCTAATGGTTGCCCTTGGGTTCGAAGTACTAAGATTTGGCATTTTGCTTGGTGCAGAAAGCAAAGATCAATGGCGTTCACCTGCTCGAAGTGTTTCACATGTAACTGCAACCTACGTTCTGCCTCAACTGGGGGCATAGCTTATGGGCCCCACGCAGCTTCCCTGTTCACGATGCCAGTGGAACAGGTCACCCAAGCCACCACATGATTGTTTTTCGGGACCATGCTCTTGCCAACGAGCTTCGGCGCTCCTATGCCAGCACCGGAAGCTCCCAAGAAGTCGGTCTTCGATTGGCTTGCTATTACCACGGCCCCTCTCAACGGGTCGTCCAGCTCCAACTCCTCGGTCTTCACCAGACTGAGCCTGAACTCCGATGGGCCTGCCAAGAAACCCATGACACCTGAAGTGGCCATCCCAAAGAAGATAGCCATCTCTGCTCCTGAAGACGTCAAGGCGGCTTCTCCTGCCAAAGAGTCGGTCTTTACAAGACTGACTATTCCGACTCCCGTTCCTGCTCGAAGGTCTGTCTTTGACAGATTGGATACCGCTACTCAAAAGACGTCAGTCTTCAAGAGGCTGGCACCAACGGCGCCTCACCTGGACAGGGGGCAAGACAAAGCCATCCCCATTACCGAACCGACTCCATCAGCTCGACACGCTCGACGTCGTCACTGGCGCCAAGTAAGGAAGGCCGGGGGCAACTCCCCCTCTGGGCTAACTCCACCAGCTCCAACGGTGGAAGTTAATGCTGCTTTCCCGACCGGGAATAGTTTTGAGCTGCTGAACAAGGTACGCAGGAACTCGCCTATTGCCGTACTAAAAAGATCCCCGCCACCGGTGGAGACTGTCACAGAAATACAGCCGGAGCAGTCCCCTCAACGGCTGTCTTCCAAAGTTTACAAATATGGCGACAAGTCCGAGAGTCGATGGTTGATCAAGACTATCCCCGCCGGCAGAAGAAGCTGAAGGTTCAGCCGGAAGGGAACTGTCCCAGTAAGCCGCAAAAGACGACAACCACTTGGGTGCCCGCTACAACGGCCCTCTCAACTTCGACCGCGCATAAGAGAAGAAGGCTGGAGAAAATCCCCATGCATGCGACAAATGTTAAAGGCACTGAGCCCAAACGCCCTAAGTGTGGGGGCATGGTGGTGCATACCGTCTACATGGCATCCGGGAAAAAGGACAACTGCGCTTCTACGGGCCACCGACCACTCACCCAATCCATCACAAGAGCTCAGGAACAACAGCGACAAAAACTTCAGGAGATGCTGACAGCGATGGCCGCACTCACCGGGCCAAAAGAAAGCCCGGAGGCATCGTCAGAACAGCGTCACGAACAAGAAACCGATGCTGACTTCCTTCGGAGAATTCTCGAAAAGAAGGACAAGAAGGCTGTGGAACAAGCGGCCAATATAAAGCAGATGTCTCTTCTATTCCAAGATATGGTGGGCATGATGGTCCAGGCGGATCCCCCAGCCGAAGATCCTCCAGTAATAATTGAAGATGATAGAGGAGAAATATCAAATCCACCTCCGGCTCTTTCAACAGCCAAGGAGGAAACTATTTCCAAGTCCGCCCTGGATGATTACATCGCTCAGCAGATACGAGTTCACCAGGCAAATGAAGCGGCTGGGCAAATTGTCAGAACTGGGCGACCATATCCAGGCTGGTATGATCAAATCAAGTACCCGCCAGGATACACGATTCCTAAATTCTATGTGTACAAGGGGACAGGCATTCCCCATCAGCATGTCGCTCAGTTCAGGGCTCTCTACGGCAACACTGGAGGAGATGATAAGCTACTGCTTCGTTAATCCGTCGGCAGCTTGGCGGAAACAACGTTCGAATGGTACTCAGAGCTTTCCAACGACTCCGTCAAAATGTTCACGGAGATGGAGTTTCTATTCACTCAGCGTTTCGCAACAGCTAGCGAGCGTACCCTGATTACCACATTAATTAACGCCAGGGTGAAGCCAGGCGAAACTTGGGTACTGATTGATACGATTTCGGATTGTGTATGTTGAGAAAATTGTATAGAAATCACAACCAAAAATTATTTGACCGCAATCAATAACGGTGTCGAATTGTAGCGCGTTAGTAAGTGCGGATCGTCCACAGGGAAAGTGTAATCGTTCTTGTTTCGAATTTAGATGAGTTGAAACTTTAAGGAAAAGAAAAGAAAAAATTCATGATTTATAAAATTGAATTTCAAGAATTAGAAAAATCTAGATCTAAGAAAACATTAAAATCAAGAATTGAGATATAATAATTTCCAAACCAACAATCAAGATTCGAAGTGTGGCTCGTAGGAGTAGATCGGATCTATAGATGTGATGAGATCTAATGATTACATACTCTTATCCATTAATGAATTGATACTAGATCGATGACGATTTATCGAGGTTAAGGATCTTGTGAAGAAACTACGGTTTTCTCATCTTATCGTTTGTCCTTTCGATGAATCTCATTCGCAAACTAGCTTCTAGAAAATCAAATGATCGATCGTTGATCTCTAGTTTTGAGCGAACACAATCAAGAAAGCATCGCATCAAAATTAGGTCATCGATCACTTGATTTGCAAGAATTTACAAACGTTATAGGATTTAAGAATTGTAAAAGAATCTAAATCATCATCATTCTATCGATCGTCTCGACTCCTTTACGAGCGGAGTTTTACTCAAGCATTATCGCAAAACAAACATTCAAGAATCTAGATTGAATCATAATGCTCGAATTCAAAAGATAAGCAAGATAAAAGAATTGTCACCTTTATTATACCAACAATTAGTTACAACTCTCAAGAACTACAAGAGGAAAGAACTTTGATCGTTGAATTTGGCGTCGCTCGGCTCCTTGAGTCGCGGATCGGCTTGGATCACTTGCTCGGATGAAGATCGGCTTCGCTCTCTAAAGGATCTAGGCTTCTTGCTTTGATTGAACTCGGAATTCTTGATCTTGGATTGGAATTGGAATTAGGGTTAGGGTTTACAAGTTGTGTCACTCAACTTGTATTGAATTTGGGGAAGATGAAGATTGGAGAAGAAGTCCCTTAACCCTAGATCTAGGCTCCCTTTTATAGACCTTCATAACCCTAAATCTAGGATTCAAAATTTGAATTTCCCTCCAAAAGTTTGTTATGGGGAGAGGCTTCTAGAAGAAGTTAGTTGGAGGGATGCTTCTAGAACTAGATTGTTAGTTGGCTTTCTTTGGAAGCTTGGAGCTTAATTATGATTAGCTTGCTTAATCATCCTTGCTGATTTAGAGAAGCTTCTGGAGTTCTATAGAAATTGCAGTGGTTGGAATGAATTCTGGAGCTGAACTGAAGAATAATGTTGCAGAGCATTTTTGATGACGTGGCACATCAGCCACGGATCCGCGGCAATAGTGGGTATTGGGCCGCGGATCCGCGGTCCTTTGAGGGCCCCACTGTATGAAACTTCTTGGTAATTCTTCTGCTGTGTTTGGGAACATTTTATGATGTGATGAATATTATAATTCTCTCTGTATAACTACCAGATCAAACATCTTAGACTTGGCATTATTTTGATCAGCTCTTTAACAATTTTGGCTCGGTCCCTGAAATTTCCTGCACAGACTTCGAAACAAGTGTTGCGCTACACAAGAATGATGCAATGCCATGATAAACAGTCAATTTCCTTTAAAGTGCCGGTTTTAAAGTATAACACATGCAATCTGTTATTTTAGGGGTGTTTTGCTAATATGTGTAATATGCAAACCGAACACCTCTAGATGAATGCAAAAGATAGAGAAATTGACGTGTTAAAAATGCAGTATTTTCGACTGATCAAATTCCCCCAAACTTATTTTCGGTCGTCTCGAGCGAACTGTTTTATTAAAAAGAGAAGGAGAAAATAAAGAAAGAGAAAAACTAACTAGCACACTTTCGTAGGCAACACGATTGCACTGAGCACGTGCAACAAGCCTTTAAACCTCTAGGTGTCCCTAGTAGGAGGAGTGTTGTCTCCTGAGGGTTTTCAGCGGATTGCACCCAAAAAATCCAATAATAAAAGGAAGATCGTGAAATTTACATTTAAAGAAAAGAATTGTAAAAGAAAGACTTTGAAAATTAGGGTTTCCAACTATGCTAGCTTTTCGATTGTCATGAGCCCTATCTTAATAGTCATGAAAAAATGTCAGAAATTATATCATCCCTCAATAAAACATCGTCTTTATTTTTCATTCCTATCTTTCTTCCAAACATCGATCATATAACCCTACGTGTGTGTAAAGAACATCCCTACACCCGGAGAATTCAATTCAAGCTATCATACTCTTGTCCATCTGCCTCAGTACTTTTTAATTAATGAATATTTAGATGAATTTACTCACACACTTTCATGCGACCGTTAATACTTCTTAAGGTACTAACCGACCGATTACTCATGTGCTTGCTTATTTGGTGTTTTTTCTCGTCTTGCACCACCTAAGGCTTAGCAGTGACTCCCAGACCTGTTGGCCTTAGGGCACTAGGTGAAGAGGCACCCTCGCTATATTTTTTTTATTGCTGCCTTGGCGATAACAAAACCAGTGTTCATTTTTCTTCATATATTTTATTCATTTTTTTATTTCCTTCATACTTTGGCTTTTAGACAAGAGCATTTCAAGGTATCCTCTACTATCTCGGGCTTCAAGACGTGTGTAAGTGCGAATAGCAGGGTATCAACGTTCAAAATGTTTGGCTTCCAGAATAGGAACTATTTTTCAGACTTATTTTTATCCTCAGATTAGTGACTTCCTTCATCTTACTAACTCTTGGGACAACGGCTCATAACTACTTATTACTAGTTCGTATAAGAAAACTTCTAATTTTCTTGGTTTTCTTAAATTTTTCTAATCTTTTGGATGTAATTTTTTCACTATCTAATTTTTTATTATCTTATTTATGTACAAAAATATATATTTTTTTGAATTTTTTTTAAAAAAATTTTTTTATAAGTTTTTTTAGAAAATGTTTTGTGCTTATGCAAAGTGATATGCAAATGATGCGAAAATAAGCATAAATCTCCCCCAAACTTGTTTTCAACAGTGTCATCACTGTTGCCATCTGCTAAATCTCGAAAAACCTGTAAGTTTGGGAGGAAATTTATTAACGGGGACAAAATATATACGTGAAGATCCTCCCCCAAACTTATTCTTGGCTCATCAGTTTTGGTGTAAAAAATTTTCTTTTCAGGAGCCAGATTATATACCCCCCCAAACTTGAGTTAAGTAATGTTAATCTTTGAAAATCACATGAAGGGGTCAAGAATTATTGGTCGATGCCAAGCTTTGCAAAGACCGAAAGTTAACACTAACCATTCGAAAATTTTATCAATGCAGTGCTCAGGTTGGTGGAAGAATAAGTGGGGAAAGGGTAAGTGGTGGAATAGAATGTGTGTGCGTCTCGTATTGGAGAGACGATGCAGTGTATGTGATGGATTACTCGTAATATTTTTACAGTTCAGAAGAAGGGGTGGAGGTTCAATTTCATTGATTGGGAGATGATTCATCTCAACACCCGTGCTTTTCAAAAATGCAAGTTCATCAGCGAAGATCTCCTCAAAAGTTCCTGTTGAGGTAAAAATTTACACCCCGGTTAACCGAGTCAAAATCAAGGTCGACCCCCAAGCTAGGTGGGCCCAAGCCCAGGTCAAGCGAGCCCATGCCTAAGTTGAGCCCGCGGCCAGCCTCCCCATGCCAACAACAAAATCATGTAAGAAATAATTTTTATGTAATTGTTTATGCATGAATGTAAACAAAATGGGCATAAAGCCAATATTTTGTAAGCCCATAGCTTATGTGCAAAAATGAAATGGCACATGAGCCATGGGATGGCTAAAATGCCATTTTTGTAAAGCCCAAGGGGCTATATGTAAATATGTAAGCCTATAAAAGGCAATATGATGATGAATAAAAAACAACTTTTTCATTCTCTCAGAAACCTTGGGTTTGTACCTCTTTCCTCTTTCTGAAGGTTTCAAGCCTTCTTGTTTCTTTTTAAATCAAATCAAGGGTTTTACTCTTCCTTTTTCAAAACCACATAGTTTTTAACCACAAAACCCATAAAGGGGAACTTGGATCTACCATCAGCTCTCAAAAAGAAAAGATTTTTAAAATCTCACATCTCTTGATCTTCAAGATCTAGCCAACAGAGGAGGAGGAAGAAGAACCCCTTCATCAGCTTCAAAACATCCTAGGAGTTTAACTCTCTCTCTCTCTCTCTCTCTATATATATATATATATATATATAATAGACATTTCCTTTCTGAAGCATAGCTTCTGGTTCTGGGGCTAAAAGCCCCCTTTTTCTCGCCGGCGCCAAAGCACTCGAGCGCAAAGCGCCCACGTGGCGCACTTGCGCCCAGCGCCCTACGCTCGAGCGCAGAGCGCCCACGTACCGACACGTGGGGCGCTTGCGCTCAAGCGCACTGCGCTCGAGCGCAAGGCGCCCACATGCCGACACATGGCGCGCTTGCGCTCCAGCGGAGTGCGCCCGAGCACAAGGCGCCCACGTGCCGACACGTGGGGCGCTTGTGCTCCAGCGGAATGCGCCCGAGCGCAAGGCGCCCACGTGCCGACACGTGGCGCGCTTGCGCTCCAGCGGAGTGCGCCCGAGCGCAAGGCGCCCACGTGCCGACACGTGGCGTGCTTGCGCTCCAGCGGAGTGCGCCCGAGCGCAAGGCGCCCACGTGCCGACACGTGGCGCGCTTGCGCTCCAGCGGATTGCGCCCGAGCGCAAGGCGCCCACGTTCCGACACGTGGCGCGCTTGCGCTCCAGCGCCTTGCGCCTGAGCGCAAGGCGCCCACGTGCCGACACGTGGCGCGCTTGCGCTCGAGCGCCCAGCACTCATGCGCAAAGTGTCCACGTGTCGACACGTGGCGCTCTTGCGCCTGAGCGTACAGCATCTAAGCGCACAGCGCTCAAGGCGCTGGCCCCACGCATCCCTTGGATGCCTTTCCTCCTCGTTTTATGTACATACATATACATATACATATGTATTTGCACACACACGTGCTCCCGATATATCTAAAACCCCCTTTTAAAACACAACACACGCACACCGCACATTGAGTTCGCATGACCAGTTTAACCCGTCCGCGGCTGCCGGAGATTCGGATCCCCACAATCGTTAAACCCCGGCCTACCCTAGGCAGGGGGAATCTGTAGTACGCCTGACAAGCGCGCTTGTATTCCTATCTTAATGGGGTGACGAAAAACACCCTACAGATTCTGGCACGTCCGGTGGGACCCTTTCTCTCCTCCCATATCTCGGGTTAAACGTTCATGCGAACTCAATCAATATACATATCTATATTTGTACTAAAATAATGTTTTTTCATGCAGGTTTTCAAGCAATCACTTCTCAACAATGTCTCCGAGGACGATCTCCGCTCTCAGCACGGCTCCCGTCTCCTATACGATGAGGATAGACTCTAGGACGGTCCTCCCGGCCAGTCTCGGGAAACAATGGGAGGAGCCGCTGCTACCATTCGGCTCTATTATATTCCTACCAGTTGGCGCCATCCCAGCTCCTCAAGCTCCAGCAACAAACAAACCGGTCTCGAAAGGCAAGAGGCCGAATGTCATGGTTGCGAGGGCACCTCTGCCCAAGCACAAATCCGTTTCCAAACGACCCTCTATCGCTCCAGCTGGGGGCAAGGCCATCAACATTAACGAAACAATGGGTCATCTCGGGCAAGCTCCAGCGGTACCCTCGATAACTGCTCGATCGGGTGTCTTCTCTAAGCTCCCCGCTAATCAACTCACAATGGCTTCCCGGATAATGGATGCCCGCCAAGCCTTCAAAATCGAGAAGCTGAGGCAGAAGCGGCTCAGATATAGAGCCAACAAAAGGGTAGGGCTCTGGCCATGTTAAAACTTATGAATTTCCAAAACCCGGACCGCTCTGCGAAACCAGCTGCCAGCGATGAAAGAATGGCTGAATGTGTTATCCACACTGTCTACATGGCCGGACGTGAAGAAACGAACCCTCCTCTTCTTCACAGCCATGGTGATGATATGGTTGACGCTACCCAGCATCGGCTCGATCTAAATGATGAAGAGCCCGCTCAGGCCGATAAGCCAGAGGAGCCCGTGGTTCCTGAGGAATTGAGCTCAGGCAATAAAGATTACCCGTTTGTCATAGCCGGAACTACAGAACAAGCATTATTCCAATGGCTTCAAAGGCAATTTCAGGACAGGGATGAGAAGATGGCTGAGGTCTATTCCAAAGTCGACGAGCTGGCAAACGTCATGACAGATCTCGCGACCCAAGTCGCCCGATTGCAATTACAACAGAATCAAATTTTGGTTCATGAGCTAGGGATTGATACCCGGAGGTAGCCAACTGATATCCCCTTCAACCTAACAGCGGAGCGCCTTCGTGAAAAACGGCCGCAATCAGCCCCCAGTCCCTCCGATACATACGCCGGGGGGGGATCACCTCTGAAAGAGAAGCTGGAAAAGGTCTATTCCTTCAAAAGGGAAAAAGTCCACAAGATATTCAGGGACGCCCTAAGAAACGGTCTACAACTGCCGGAATCAAAGAGACCGCAAGAAGCGAATATGACCGACAACCCAGAATATTGCCTCTATCACAGGGTGATAGGTCATGCCATTGAGGACTGTTTCGTCTTCAAAGATTGGGTCGAACGGCAATACAAGACGGAAGAGATAGAACTGTCTAAAGGCGCGTTAGCAAACAGTCAAGCTACGACCGCCAATTTCATGCAAATGGAGACCGAAGCCTTTCGGGAACCTAATCCTCCCAGACATGTGCCATTATCTGAAAAGGGCGAACCAAAGACCGATCGGCCTCGAGGAGCAGCATCAGTAAAGGCACCTACTCCAATGGAGAGAAAGAAGAAGGTATACTCCTTCAGGAGGGATGAAGTCCGCAAAATATTCATGGACGCCTTGAACAACGGTCTGCAACTGCCTGTTCCAAAGAGGCCACAGGAAATGAACATGACCGGCTATCCCGTATACTGCCCATATCATAGAGTGGTGGGTCATACCATCGAAAACTGCTATATTTTCAAAGATTGGGCAGAGGACCAATATAATCTTGGAAAAACCTCACAATCCTCGGATGTATCGGCAAGCCACAGAGCTAGGTCATCAACACAGCTCTGCCAAGATCAAAGTTCAAGGAGTTGGGATAAGCAAAAAGGACCACCACGTCGTTAAACTGGGAACCGTCGACCTCTAAGTCGTTAAACTGGGAATGTAAAAAAAATAATATATATATGTAAATAGACAAAAAATGTGTAAATAAAAGAAAAATAAAGAAAAGCCGAAATGATGGGGCAACCGCGAATAAAGCCGAAATGATAGGGCAATCGTGATTTTCGCGATAAGAAAAGATGAAATGATAGAGCAATCGCGGTAAAAAAACAACAAAAACAAAAATCAAAACAAAAACAAAACAAAAAACGGCGAATGATGAGTCGCTCCTGGTACCATATTCTAGTGCAGCGATGCAGACGCCAACAAAAATCCAATTTTTTAAAATGTTTTTGGCCCTACGGTCAGTCCCCAAATTGACTACCATATACAATCCACGGGCTCAAATAATTCTCATCATACCCATATCCCACTGCAATCACCAGTCCAGCGGTTGGTCTCCGCCCTTGGAATTATGCTCCATTGGGAAGACCCACTTATGTGTTCTGGCACATGTGCTTCAGTGTTAGCAACGCTGATGCCGGCCCCTACCCCAAAATTCCAAGCTCGCCATCCATAGACCTCTAAGTCTTTAAACTGGAAACAGATGACCACCACGTCGCTAAACTGGAAACAGATGACCACCAAGTCGTTAAACTGGAAACAGATGACCTCTATGTCGTTAAACTGGAAACAGGTGACCACCAAGTCGTTAAACTGGAAACAGATGACCTCTATGTCATTAAACTGGAAACAGATGACCACTAAGTCGTTAAACTGGAAACAGTTGACTGGAAACAGATGACCTTTATGTCGTTAAACTGGAAACAGATGATCACTAAGTCGTTAAACTGGAAACAGATGACCTCTATATCGTTAAACTGGAAACAGTTGACCACCACGTCGTTAAACTGGAGACAGTTGACCTCTACGTCGTTAAACTGGAAACAGTTGACCACCACGTCGTTAAACTGGAAACAATTGACCTCTAAGTTGTTAAACTGGAAACAGATGACTACTAAGTCGTTAAACTGGAAACCAATGACCACTAAGTCGTTAAACTGGAAAAAGATGACCTCTAAGTCATTAAACTGGAGACAGTAGACCTCTAAGTCTTTAAACTGGAAATAGATGATCTCTAAGTCGTTAAACTAGAAACAGATGACCACCACGTCGTTAAACTGGAAACAGATGACCGCTAAGTCGTTAAACTGGGCACCATAGACCCCTAAGTCTTTAAAATGGAAACAGATGACCTCTAAGTCTAAACTGGAAACAGTCGACCTCTAAGTCATTAAACTGGGAACGAGTGAAATCCACTCGTGTGTCCTCACGATACATGAGGAGAACAAACCTTTGTGGGATCCTTACGACTCATAAAGGAAAAACACACTTAGGAGTCCTCACGACTCCTAAGGAGAAAATACACATGCGGGATCCTTACGACTCGCAGGGAGAAAATGCTTTTATGGGACCCTCACGGCCCATAAAATTGAAAAGCCTTAGGCGATAGGGATCTAAACCTGTCTCCTAAGCCATCGCTCCCCAATTCCCAAGTGACGAATGATGAGTCGCTCCTGGCACCATATCCCAGTGCAGCGATGCAGACGCCAACCAAATTCCAAATCCCAATCCCCAAGTGGCGAATGATGAGCCGCTCCTGGTACCATATTCCAGTGCAGCGATGCAGACGCTAACAAAGTCCCGAAATTTTTATGGCCCTACGGTCTGGATCATACATCCTGCAAAACCGTATACAATCCACGGGCGTAAAACAATCCCAATCTCTCCCAAGTCGTACCGGTGAGACCACATTCAAAGTCCCACCAAAAATAATAAAAATAATAAAAAAATATAATAAAAGGGATGGTATGTCCACAAGCAAAATGGGCACGGATGAAAACCCGAAAGGGCTCTGTGAGTAAAAACAGCAGGACAGCCGGCGAGTCTGTGAAAACCCGAAAGGGCGCAAACTCGTAAAAAAAACGAAGAAATGAAATGCACTCGCAAAGTCCTCTCGACTTTGTGAGGAGAAAATTTCCGCGTGAGATCCTTACGACTCACAAAGGAGCAACACACTTAGAAGTCCCCACGACTCCTAAGGAGAAAATACACCTAAGGGATCCTTACGACCCGTAGGGAGAAAATGCTTTGTGAGACCCTTACGGCTCACAAAATTGAAAAGTCCTAGGTGATAGGGATTTAAACCTGTCTCCTAAGCCACCAATTCGCAAATCCTCTCGGGGCAAATGATGAGTTGCTCCTGGCATTATTCCAGTGCAGCAATGCAGATGCCAAACAAAAACCAATTCCTAAATCCTCTCGGGGCAAATGATGAGTTGCTCCTGGCATTATTCCAGTGCAGCAATGCAGATGCCAAACAAAAACCAACTCCCAAATCCTTCCGGGGCAAATGATGAGTTGCTCCTGGCATTATTCCAGTGCAGCAATGCAGATGCCAAACAAAATCCAATTCCCAAATCCTTCCGGGGCAAATGATGAGTCGCTCCTGGCATTATTCCAGTGCAGCAATGCAGATGCCAAACAAAAACCCCAATTCCCAAATCCTCTCAAAGAAGGATGATGATTTGCTCCTGGTACCATATTCCAGTATAGCGATGTTGATGTCAACTTAAATCAAACAAATCAAACCAACAACTCCTGCGGCGGAATCATGCTTCGTACCAGAATATACCCCGTGTCGAAATCAAGCTTTGCCTCAGGCGTATCTGCCTTCCATGTCGGAATTATGCTTCAACTCGGAATCAACCAGCGACACTCCGTGCCGGGGAACAGTCGACCAGCGACACTCCGCGCCGAGGAAAAGTCGACCAGCGACACTCCGCGCCGGGAAAAAGTCCACCAGCGACACTCCGTGCCGGGGAAAGTCGACCGGCGACACTCCGCGCCGAGGAAAAGTCAACCAGCGACACTCCGCGCCGGGGAAAAGTCGATCAGCGACACTCCGTGCTGGGGAAAAGTCCACCAGCGACACTCCGCGCCGGGGAAAAGTCGATCAGCGACACTCCGTACCGGGGAAAAGTACACCAGTGACACTCCGCGCCGGGGAAAAGTCGATCAGCGACACTCCGCGCCGTGGAAAAGTCCACCAGCGACACTCCGCGTCGGGGAAAAGTCCACCAGCGACACTCCGCGCCGGGGAAAATTCGAGCAGCGACACTCCGTACCGGGGAAAAGTCCACCAGCGACACTCCGTACCGGGGAAAAGTCCACCAGCGACACTCCGTGCCGGGGAAAATTCCACCAGCGACACTCCGCGCCGGGGAAAAGTCGATCAGCGACACTCCACGCCGGGGAAAAGTCCACCAGCGACACTCCGCGCCGGGGAAAAGTCGATCAGCGACACTCTGTGCCGGGGAAAAGTCAACAAGCGACACTCCGCACCGGGAAAAAGTCGATCAGCGACACTCTGCATCGGGGAAACGTCCAACACAGACACTCCGCATCAGGGAAACGTCCGACAACGACACTCCGTGCCGGGGAAACGTCAAGCAGACACTCCGTGCTGGGGGCACATCGACAACAGACACTCCGTGCTGGGGAAACGTCAAGCAGACACTCCGTGCCGGGGACACGTCAACAAGCGACTCTCTGCATCGGGGAAACGTCCAACACAGACACTCCGCATCAAGGAAACGTCCGACAACGACACTCCGTGCCGGGGACACGTCAACAAGCGACACTCTGCATCGGGGATACATCCAATACAGACACTCCGGGTTGGAGAAACGTCTACCACGGACACTCCGTCTCGGAGACGCGTCAAGCACCGACCGTCCATGACGTAAAAAGGGCAGTGTATCCCAAAAGTGGGAACCAAAGAAAGTCGCCTCCACGCAAAAGGAGATCCATCAATTTCATGCACACGACCCACATATGTTGTGTGCATTTATTGATGGGGGAAATTTGTTGGGGTAAAGATTTACACCCCGGTTGACCGAGTCAAAATCAAGATCAACCCCCAAGCTAGGTGGGCCCAAGCCCAGGTCAAGCGGGCCCATACCCAAGTCGAGCCTGCAGCCAGCCTCCCCATGCTAACAACAAAATCATGTAAGAAATAATTTTTATGTAATTGTTTATGCATGAATGCAAACAAAATGGGCATAAAGCCAATATTTTGTAAGCCCATGGTTTATGTGCAAAAATGAAATGGCACATGAGCCATGGGATAGCTAAAATGCCATTTTTGTAAAGCCCAAGAGGCTATATGTAAATATGTAAGCCTATAAAAGGCAATATGATGATGAATAAAAAACAACTTTTTCATTCTCTCAGAAACCTTGGGTTTGTACCTCTTTTCTCTTTCTGAAGGTTTCAAGCCTTCTTCTTTCTTTTTGAATCAAATCAAGGGTTTTACTCTTCCTTTTTCAAAACTAAATAGTTTTTAACCACAAAACCCATAAAGGGGAACTTGGATCAACTATCAGCTCTCAAAAAGAAGAGATTTTTAAAATCTCACATCTTTTGATCTTCAAGATCCAGCAAACAGAGGAGGAGGAAGAAGAACCCCTTCATCAGTTTCAAAACATCCTAGGAGTTTAACTCCATATATATATATATAATAGAAATTTCCTTTCTGAAGCATAGCTTCTGGTTCTGGGGCTAAAAGCCCCCTTTTTCTCGCCGGCGCCAAAGCGCTCGAGCGCAAGGCACCCACGTACCGACACGTCGCGCGCTTGCGCCCCAGCGCCCTGCGCTCGAGCGCAAGGCGCCCACGTGCCGACACGTGGCGCGCTTGCGCTCAAGCACTCTGCGCCCGAGCGTAAGGCGCCCACGTGCCGACACGTGGCGCGCTTGCGCTCCAGCGCTCTGCGCCCGAGCGCAAGGCGCCCACGTGCCGACACGTGGCGCGCTTGCGCCTGAGCGTACAACATCTAAGCGCACAGCGCTCAAGGCGCTGGCCCCACGCATCCCTTGGATGCCTTTCTCCCTCGTTTTATGTATATACATATACATATACCTATGTATACATATTTTCACACACACGTGCTCCACGACACTGTCCCTGTTAGAAAAAAATTTCTAACGGGGCGCTGTCCTGCACCCCGCAAGGGGGCTGCTAGCCCCCTTGACCCCCAGCCCGCTATCCGGGTAGCAGGACCCCCGTAAAAAACTCTGCGTGGCTCCCGATATATCCAAAATCCCCTTTTAAAACACAACACACGCACACCGCACATTGAGTTCGCATGACCAGTTTAATCCATTAATCGGAGGTTCCCTCACCCCAAAGGCGAGGGGTAATTAACGGCAGCTTAGTCCGCTGCTGCCGGAGATTCGGATCCCCACAATCATTAAACCCTGGCCTACCCTACGCAGGGGGAATCTGCAGTACGCCTGACAAGCGCGCGCGTATTCCCATCTTAATGGGGTGACGAAAAACACCCTACAGTTCCATCAATACCCCGAAGAATAATGTCATCACAAAGCGCGGGATAATCTTCAGACTCTAAAAGCAGTTCATAATCAGTGTTAGTTGTTGACCCGGATATCTCGGTGGAAGAATCCGTATGTGTATGATACATAGTTGGGTCAAACAACAACATATGAAAAGAGTCAAGATCAGTATCATGAGGATCGTTAAATTCGCTGCTGTCGACATCCATTAAGTCGATAGAACAGACCTGAGCAGTAGGTTCGAAGGGTGCACTTCCTAACTTGTAAATGTTCAGCTCAATTGACCTATTCCCGAAGGATAGGGTTATAGAACCATTACGACAGTTGATTATTGCATTGGAAGTGGCCAAAAAGGGGCGACTTAAAATCACCGGAATTTGATTCCGTGGGTTAGCTACAGGCTGTGTATCAATTACAATAAAATCCACAGGGAATACAAATTCCCCGATTTTTATTAACACATCCTCCAGTTCACCCCTAGGTTTGGTGATTGATCGGTCAGCCATCTGGAGAGTGCAAGGAGCTGGTTTCAACTCTCTGATCCCTAACTGCTCATATACTAAGAAAGGAAGCATGTTAACACTTGCGCCAAGGTCAAGTAGAGCACGATTGATGTGTTTTTCCCTGATAGAAATGGAAATCGTAGGATAGCCAGGATTCTTACGTTTCCTCGATAATTGCTAGGGGAAAGCCGTGTCTACTATTTTTGCCATGAATATCTTCTTGGGTACTTGAGTCTTCCTCTTTCTAGTGCACAAGTCTTTAAGAACTTTCGCATATGCGGGAACTTGTTGTATTGCATCTAGAAGAGGGATGTTGATGTTAACCTGTGTAAAGATTTCCTTGATCTTCTCCATTTGTGGACTCAGTGTGTTTCCCCTTAACTGATTCGGGTAAGGAGCTTGAGCAATAAGATCAGGGTCCAACATTGGAGAAGATCGTGTGGGTGGGAACGATCTAAGAATAGGAGTGGGGATCGTTTTCTGTGTGGGCTGAGGTGTCGAGCCATGGGAAAAACGGAGAACAGGCTCGGAAGAAGGTGGTGGGGTAGAAGAACTGGGTCAGAATTAGAAGTAGAAGTGGAAGGAAAGGTCTCAGCCGGGGTATCATCGATAGATTTTTCAGTGTCATCAATCTCTTCCCCAACGTGATTGTCAAGCACTCTTCTAGATCTCAACGTGATTGCATTCATATGATGTGAATAGCCAGGATTGGGTAAAGGTTGAGCTAGAAGTTTTCCTTTCTCTCTTGCACTCATTTCAGCTTTTAATCGTGCAATTTCTTCTTCCATCGATTTTATAGTCTCCGCTTGGGACGTAGAGTTTTTCTTTATATCATCGACGGAAGTTTTTATTGTCAAAAGCAAGTTCATGAATGAAGAGGATTCATCAGTACCGGTCAACTGCAAAGGATTAGACGGTGCAGGTGTGTTGACCGGATTTTGGAAGTTTTGTGCTTGGAAGAGGTGCTGACTCAATTATGGTGGTTGCTGTTGTGGTGGAGGGACCCTTTGGAAATTGTTTTGGGTTGGAACCGTGTTTTGAGATTGTGATTGGTTCCGAGCAAAGTTTGGGTGATTCCTCCAACCCTGATTATATGTGGAAGAAAATGGATCGTTTCTAGGTCTTTGAAAAGCAGCATTGGTATGCTCGTGACCTTGAAACGGAGAATTCAATGAACATTCTTTCGTGAGATGTGATGGATCAGAACAGCATCCACATACAGTTTTAGAGAGTGACATTTGATTTAGGGCGGCGGCTAAAAATTTGTTTTCTATAGTCTCGAGTTTCTTTTGCATAGCTGAAATTTCATCTCTAACTTTTATGGAAACATCCGATTGGTTATTGCCACCCTTAAACGATTGACTCACACCCTCCCACTGTAAAGATTTTTCAGCGAAATCTTCTAAAAATTTCCAGGCTTCCCCATCATCTTTGGTCATGAAGTTGCCTTGACACATGGATTCAAGGGTCTGTCTTGTGTTAGGATTAATGCCCTTATAAATGATTCGGCACAGATCCCATCTGGAGATTCCGTGATGAGGACATTGAACTAAGAAATCCTTGAAGCGTTCAAGACATTTTGAGAATGTTTCATTTGGAAGCTGGGTGAATTGATTTATTTCGCTACGGACTCGAGCTGTCTTATGATGTGGGTAGAATTTCTTAAGGAATACTTTGACGAATTCTTCCTAATTTGAAATGGAATGTGCGGTAGTGTTATACAACCACTTCTCGGCTATATTGCACAAGGTAAATGGGAGAAGACGAAGACGCATAGTATCCACAGAAAGCTGTGATGTACCCATCATAGCGCATACATTTTCAAATTTTGTAATAAAGACATATGCGTCTTCAGACTCGAGACCGTGATATTTTGGTAGAAGGTTGATGTATTGGGGTTTAATCTGAAAATTGTGCCCATTGGCTGGTGGAATGGAGAGACAGGTCGAAAGAGGACCTGCACCTCTCTTGGAGAGAGATGCGGGGTGGATTCTGCGCACCTGCGGACGGCGGCAGAGTAGTGGTAAAGAAGTTCGATGGAGAAGGATCCATCGATGTGGGTGTAGTGGTGGGTAAAGAAGAAGCAAATGTAGAAATACCGACTTCGGAGTCGATCGGGGGGACGCGGACAAGACGGGCACTAGAAACCCGTGTCCAGCCGAGCTTGCACTAAAAAGGTTTAGTACAAGTGGCAGCGTGAAAATATAATTAGGGGAAATGAATGAAGTGTTGGTGTTTGTTTTGAAAAATACACGGATTTTTGAAAAAATGATGCGATAACAACAAATGCAACAAGCAACCCTAAGTCTAGTGGTCACCTAGGTCAAGGCTCTAGACCGCTCCTAACTGCCAAAAGACAAGTCGCTGGATCAATCCTCCATTGCCACTTTGTCTCCCCTGTGGCCAGGTAAGTGCCAGGTAAGTGGGAAGGTACTCCACTACGTAAGCAGTGGGCCTAATTAATAACCACTAGCCTTAGACACACTTGCCTTAGACACCACAAAAGAAACGCGGATAAGCAATGAATTACCCACGGCCTTCTTCTGTCCTAAGTGAGCGCGACGGTCCTTAAAGTCATCTCTAGATATTTTTTAGTTAATGAGGGTAAATGCGGATGCAAGTTTGTGATTTTTAGGGCTTAGGAAGGGTAATGAACACCCCACCTAATCTGGATTTGGTCTTTGCCCCTTAATTTCCGTATAAATATGCAAACAACCAAAAATAAAAAACACGCACAATTTAATTTTTGCGGCGTTGCGAATTTTGCAAAGAAACCTGCAGCAAATTTGTTAATGGAGCAGAGAGAGGAGGAGATAAGAAAGTTAGAATTATACCTGAAAAATTTCGTACCGAGAGGAAGCAAACTCGCCGCGGATCCGCAGCAGGAGTTGCCTTATGCCGCGGAATAGCGGTCGGTCTAGATGATCACTGCACAAATTTTTCTACAGATGCTCCTGTTCACCTCAAGAGCTCTTTGGAATGCTCTGAAATTTTTTTCTCAAGCTCCACAATTTCCAAATTTCCTCGCAACAAATCACAACAAACCGTTTAGTGTTTTGCGTGAATTTTGATCTAAATATTATAATGGAATAAACTTTTCAACTCAAATTTCAAAAAACGAACAATTAGCGCACAATCCCCGGCAACGGCGCCATTTGATTGATACGATTTCGGATTGTGTATGTTGAGAAAATTGTATAGAAATCACAACCAAAAATTATTTGACCGCAATCAATAACAGTGTCGAATTGTAGCGTGTTAGTAAGTGCGGATCGTCCACAGGGAAAGTGTAATCGTTTGTGTTTCGAATTTAGATGAGTTGAAACTTTAAGGAAAAGAAAAGAAACAATTCATGATTTATAAAATTGAATTTCAAGAATTAGAAAAATCTAGATCTAAGAAAATATTAAAATCAAGAATTAAGATGTGATGATTTCCAAACCAACAATTAAGATTCGAAGTGTGGCTCGTAGGAGTAGATCGGATCTATAGATGTGATGAGATCTAATGATTACATACTCTTATCCATTAACGAATTGATACTAGATAGATGACGATTTATTAAGGTTAAGGATCTTGCGAAGAAACTACGGTTTCCTCATCTTATCCTTTGTACTTTCGATGAATCTCATTCGCAAACTAGCTTCTAGAAAATCAAATGATCGATCGTTGATCTCTAGTTTCGAGCAAACACAATCAAGAAAGCATCGCATCGAAACTAGGTCATCGATCACTTGATTTACAAGAATTTACAAACGTTATAGGATTTAAGAATTGTAAAAGAATCTAAATCATCATCATTCTATCGATCGTCTCGACTCCTTTACGAGCGGAGTTTTACTCAAGCATTATCGCAAAACAAACATTCAAGAATCTAGATTGAATCATAATGCTCGAATTCAAAAGATAAGTAAGATAAAAGAATTGTCACCTTTATTATATCAACAATTAGTTACAACTCTCAAGAACTACAAGAGGAAGGAACTTTGATCATTGAATTTGGCGTCGCTCGGCTCCTTGAGTCGCGGATTGGCTTAGATCACTTGCTCGGATGAAGATCGGCTTCGCTCTCTAAAGGATCTAGGTTCTTGCTTTTATTGAACTCGGAATTCTTGATCTTGGATTGGAATTGGAATTAGGGTTAGGGTTTACAAGTTGTGTCACTCAACTTGTATTGAATTTGGGGGAGATGAAGATTGGAGAAGAAGTCCCTTAACTCTAGATCTAGGCTCCCTTTTATAGACCTTCATAACCCTAGATCTAGGATTCAAAATTTGAATTTCCCTCCAAAAGTTTGTTATGGGGAGAGGCTTCTAGAAGAAGTTAGTTGGAGGGTGTTAGTGTATATGCCCCAGGGGCCATTATTGTATCATACTAGTTTGTATATTACTTAATGGAAGCTTGGGATATTCACATGTATATAACAGTCTTGCTAAACATGGTAGTATGCTACTTGGTTTTTCTATCTTAATATGTGAGTATACGTATTGATAGAGCTTTTAGGATCTTGCTTGACTACCAGCGTTGTGATGGCAGTCACACTAGTGGGGGCTGAGTAATCTACAGGCACATCCTTATTCAGGTCCCTAGTCGTAGGATTATCGAGACAGGGCATCGATACTCCGGAGTAGACTAGTGTGTACACTTCTCATCCCAGTTGGGGAGATGGTCTATCCCACAGCCGTCAGTACGTCGTACTGGAGATAGTATACAGGTGCTCGTTGGGTTACGGGTACACCGGACAGGACTCGCAGGGAACTGTTGGTTGGGTTTTATACCAGTTGTCAGTTTACAGTTCCCAGGTGACATGAGTACAGCTTAGTCGCAGACTTGACACTGCTACTTCGCCTCGAGTGTGTCCCACTATTCTTCGATTGCTACCCTACCACGGCTCAAAGGAGTCGTGCAAACAGGTAGCAGTTGGGTGCAGTCCCGAGCACTTGGAGGCAGTGGTGGTTAGACAGGATTCGTCTCTCCCGGTATTGGGAGTTGATATCGCGCTGTGTCAGAGAGCCATTACGCAAAGTCCCTGGCCAGGGCAAGCGAGATTTACTGGTAGGTTCCAGTAGTTTCTCAGGGTGTAATGGGCTTCGCTCCAACACGACTTATACCGCTATTTGGGGACTGACGCTTGCCGCCCCCTAGGCCCGATATGCGATAGTCTTAGACGAACAGACCGGACTGTACGGAGATTATCACATCAGACTCAGTAGGAGTTCGGATGGGTTTCCTCATCGGCATTCTTATCGACATCTACCTGGGGACCGTTACGTACAGCTAGTGCCGCTTGCGGTCTGTGGTTAAACCCACTGCCAGCGTAGTAGTCGAGTCTCTAGAGTCCCACACAGAGAGTTTCCCTATTCCAAGCGAAACGATATAGATGTCGTATGGTTTTACGACAAGGGTTCGGACGCATACGTGCGTTTACGCACGTACGACTTTCGGACAGTTTTTACTAGTCGGCTTTGGTTTAAGCCAGTTTCTAGTATCCGGTTATTGGATTTATACAGTCTAAAGTTTTTCCGTGTTTTCACGGATAGGAGGGGCGTTCCCGTAATTTCACGAGAAGCTTCTAGAAGATGGTGACTTAGGGGTTAAGGTGGCATATGCATTAAATGAGATTAGTGAGTCATATGAGTGATTCATCCATGTCACTAATGCATCATAAATGCTTTATGACTCATGGAGATGAATCACCCTTTGATATTTATGAAGCATAGTTGTAAATCCTTTATTTTCTTTTATTGGATAAATGATAATGCTTGATATATATTATGATAGATCGTTATCTCATCTCTTTCTTATGCTCACCTTCTCTCTCCTCAAGCTCTCTCTCTTCAAACCCTAATCTTCCCCTCTCATGTGTTGAGATCAAGAATTAGATTAGACTAATTAATCCATAACCCTTCTCTATATCACCTAGGTTACTTAGATTAGCACTTTAAGAAACCTAGTTACCTCTAGTTTGAGGTGAAGCTTGTAGTAAAGCTCTCGGGTGGATCTTCTACTACATAGAGAAGGCCGGAGAGGACGTGGAGAACGACAAGACGAAGGACTCGGTTCTTTAGGTATAATCACTCAACATAGTAGTTAACACTTCTATAGTTTCTTGTTAGTTATTGTTTAAGCAAAGATTCTCGGTTAGTCGATGTTTAAGCCTAAAACAAGATCGTTTTTCATTTTTCTGCCTCCCCGCAAGTCGTGGGGTGTTGTACATCGACTTACAGTGGTATCAGTGCCTCGCTAAACAATAATTAACTCATTAGCAAAGTCGTAAGAATTTCGAACGCAAAAAAAACCGGAAAAATCATCGATTTAACACAGTTTCTGTCGAATTTAAAACAGGCCCTAAAAATTTTTCAGGGACCTGCAGAATAACAAGCAAGGATTTATAGGACTACTGCAGAAATTTGGACTGCTAACTCGGCTAACTCACCGCGGAACCGCGGCGGATCCATGCGATCCGCCGCGGATCTGCGGCCGAGTTAGGCCCGAGTCGGCCCAAATTTCTTCAGTAACCCCTGTGTGTTAACAATGATATTTCTGGATATTTTATTTTTTGCTAAGATCTCAAGTGCACAGAAAAGTTTTGCAGTAGAATCTAAAGTGTTTTGCTCGATCGAAATTTACGATGTTTGCTAATATGATTATATCTGTGATTGTATAATGTGTTCGTAAACCTCCCCTAACTGCTAGTATGTCGGTTGGCAGGGGGTTGCACATTTCTGTAATGGTTTTAACTGCTTGTGAATGTGAACTGTATTGGACTGTTGTGATGATTAGCCGGGGTTTTGTGATGGATTATTATTTTAGTTCATTCAATGTAATTGTAATTTGTTGTAATATTATTTTTGCGGGGCACATCCAGGTTGCGGTTGTAGCCACCGTTGTATTATTTCATTTTACTGTTTTTGCTCTTAGGACAGACCCAAGGTGGGGTGCACAAACTACCGGGTACTTTGAAGTGTTTAGTGGCTACTCACTTTGTTGAGGGAGACTGCTTCACTTCGGGTACTTGGCGGGTAGTTTGCCGTACCTGTAGGGGTCTAGGGTGGGGTAATGGCTATTCATTACAACTGTGTAATCCGTCTTTTGTTGCAGGCTCAAAACAAACACGGATTGCTTGTATATCCAATATTGTTCATCTGAGATCTGGAATGCCTATTATTGATTCTGACGAATGTACAATATCTATATATGATAGCTATTTAGACGTCACTTATGTTTTACGCCCGCACTAGCCCAGCCCCCGCTCTGTCGTTAGTTAAGTAACCTAACGGGTGATGACGGGACCCAGTGGCGAATGCGGATGGCATAAGAGGACGTTGTATTTTCGTTGTTTTCTGCAATGATAGGTTAATGATGGGACGCATTATTTATAATGCAAAGAAAATAAACCAAAAAGATAAATCGTTGGAACAATTTAAAAGAAACCACTCGGTTATTTTAAAACAGATGATATTTTTAAATTGCGGAGCTTTAACCACTCCTTTTAAAAGCTATCAGGTTCCTTCGGTTATATCAAGTTCACTACGTTCACGGTTTCGCCAAAACCATTCGTAGCCCTCCGTCATTTCATTTGGGTATTCAGTAGTATTCAAGCTATGTATTTTGACCTAACGCCAAGGCATGGTGTTTGGTAGCTGCTGGGTATTCATTTGTTGCATAGATATATGAGTTAGTTTGGGACAGTCGTATTATCATTTTGGCCGAACGTCAAGGATATATACGGATAGGTTCAAATTAACAAGATAATGATGGGTATAACTTGACATGTGACTTATGACATTTTGACCTAACGCCAAGGTCATAAGAGCATGGGGCAAAAATATATATCGGGAATTTCTCAAGAAACTGAAATTTGCAAAGAGATGCATACCATTTGGAGTTTGATGAATGTTGGTAGGATTCCGTTAGCATTATCAGACGATGATATTTGGATCCCGATCTTACTGTGAGTATATGCTACTTATCAGGATATTCGTCACTTAACGATCAATGCTATAAACCAAGTAGGTGTCTAGAAAGGTGTCAGAGGGGTTACGCCCCCAGAGAAAAGAGGTTATTTACTTAAGGAACTTCGCGAAAGCGTTGGAAAACCTCCCTCGAAGTATCGACACTAGCCTGGCTGACGGTTAAGCAAGTATTGTACGGTGAGAATAGTCCTGGCTAATTCTTCTTTTATGGTTTGAGGAAGGATTCGAGAAACAGTAGGAGCCATCCAATTTAGATAAACTAAAAACCACTTTAAACTTGCAAGAGCATCATGCTAAAGAGTTTTCTTCTCTCTCTCCTAATTGCAGCGACCCTGAAAATGACTGGACTTAAATTACTTTTAGAGAAAAATATACTGACAGGGCCAAACTATAAAGATTGGCTGCGGAATGTCAAAATGGTTTTGACCTATGACAAATTGTGGTACGTCCTCACCGCTAAGGCACCTGCTGTCCCTGGTCCCAAATCCAGTAATGCGGATGAGGAAATCCACAAAACCTGGGAGATAGATTGCGCGAAGGCTAAGTGCATCGTGCTTGCCTCGATGAACAATGAACATCAGAGGAGGCACGAGGATATGGATCTTGAATCCATATTTCTCCATACAAAAGATCTGTATGGGGAGCAATCTCGTATAGCAAGATACGAGACCTCAAAGAACTTGTTTCGAGCGAGGTTGGCCGTCGGATCATCGGTAGGAGAACATGTCCTAAAGATGATAGGCTATATAGAAGAGCTCGCAGACCTTGGGACGACTTTGGATAATGAGCTCTATACAGACCTTATACTCCCTTCCTCCCACCTACGTCCAGTTTATTCTGAATTTCAACATTCAAAGAAAAGAAGTTGAACTTCCGGAACTCCTTAACATGTTGAGGAGTGCAGAGGGCACCTTGCAGAAGGCAAGGGAAACACCCGCTATGTTTGTTAGCGGTGCTTCTTCTTCCGGGTCCAAGGCTAGGGCCAAAGGAAGGAAGAAGAAGGCCGCCACCAGACCTAGAGGAGGTGTTAGTAAGGTGGGAACGAAGGGAAAGAAAAAGATTGCAGTGCCGGTAGTAGCCCAGGATGAGTGCTTCCATTGTCACAGGAAAGGGCACTGGAAGAAAGATTGCAAGGCGTGGAACGCCAAGAACCAAGGACCGAAGCAAGCTGTGGCTTCGACTTCAGGTGTGTTTGTAATTGAGAATTGTCTGTCAATCAACTCTACTTCCTGGGTATTGGATACCGGGCCAGGATCTCATATATGCAATTCATTGCAGACACTGAGAAACCGTAGAGTGCTGAAGAAAGGTGATATGACCCTAAAGGTTGCTAACGGAGCTAGCGTGGGAGCTGTGTCCGTCGGGGATTATCACCTGGGATTGACAAGTGGACACATTTTGGTTTTACATAACTGTTTTTATGTACCTAGCTTAACGTGTAATATCATATCAGTTTTCTTGTTATCAAATAAAGGTTATGATTTCACGTTTGTAAGTGATGTTGTTAACATCCACCTTAATCATGGTTTGATTGGGTCCGGTACACTAAATAACGGTATATATGTCTTAAACCAACTCCAGATTTTTAATGTCCAGAACACACTAAAAAGAAAGTCTCCAGATTTAAATAAAGCTTTCTTATGGCATTGTAGACTGGGTTACATCAATGAGAGAAGGTTGACTAAGTTACATAGAGAAGGATATTTGGACTCGTTCGAATATCAAACTTATGCCACTTGTCAATCTTGTCTCAAATTAAAGATGACAAAGACTCCATTTACTGGACATGGAGTAAGAGCGAGCGAGCTCTTAGGACTCATACACAGCGATGTATGTGGTCCAATGTCTACACATGCAAGAGGTGGTTTTTCCTTCTTCATTACTTTCACGGATGATTACTCAAGGTACGGATTCATTTATCTGATGAAACATAAATCCGAGGCTTTTGAGAAATTCCAAGAGTATAAGAATGAAGTAGAAAACCAAACCGGCAAAAGTATCAAGACACTAAGATCTGATCGAGGTGGTGAATACTTGGATGCCGAGTTCCTAGGTTACCTAAAAGAGAAAGGAATTCTCTCTCAGCTTACTCCTTCATACACTCCACAGCATAACGGTGTATCGGAGAGATGGAATCGAACCCTATTGGATATGGTACGATCCATGATGAGTAATGCTGAGTTACCGCGATCTTTCTGGGGTTATGAGCTAGAATCAGCGGCATATCTTTTGAATATGGTTCCTACCAAGACTGTGCCTACCACTCCATATCAGATGTGGAGTGGGGAAGAAACCCCATCTTCAGTATATAAGGATTTGGGGATGTCCAGCTTTTGTTAAAAAGCAGCATGTGGACAAGCTCGAGGCACGATCAGTAAAGTGTAAGTTTGTAGGATATCCAAAGAACTCCAAGGGATATCTATTCTATTACGCAGAGGAACAAAAGGTATTTGTTTCTCGTAATACCCATTTTATAGAACATCAATTTTTAGAAAAGGAAACAAGTGGGAGTGAAATAGAACTGGAAGAAATTCCAGAACCACAACTACTACTGAAAGTTTGGTAGAACAAGTAGTTCAAGAAAAACAGGACATTCCCGCACCCCTCCGCAGAAGTAGTAGGCCGTTTCATCCGCCTGAGAGATACTACGGTTTTCTCATAGATAGGGATAGAGAGGATTGCATCATCGTTGATGATGAACCTACTAGCTTCCAGCAAGCCATCCAGAGCGGCGACTCGGTACGATGGTTAGATACAATGCGGACCGAAATGGAGTCCATGTACACCAACAAAGTATAGACTTTGGAATTTGCTCCAGATGGGGTAAAACCCATAGGATGCAAATGGATCTTCAAGAAAAAGATTGGTGTAGATGGACAGGTGGAAACCTATAAGGCTAGACTTGTTGCAAAGGGTTTTCGTCAAAGACCTGGTTTGGACTATGACGAAACTTTTTCTCCAGTGGCTATGCTCAAATCCATTCGGGTCCTTCTTGCTATTGCTGCCTTCCATGATTATGAAATCTGGTAGATGGACATAAAGACGGCTTTTCTGAATGGTAATTTAGAAGAGTGTGTCTATATGGATCAGCCAGAGGGTTTCAATCAGAGTGGGAGCAGCGGGAAAGTATGCAAGTTGCTTAAGTCCATTTATGGAATAAAGCAAGCATCGCGGAGTTGGAACATCTGTTTTGATGAGACAGTCAAAGAATATGACTTTATCAAAAATCCAGATGAACCTTGTATATATAGTAAAGTTGTAGCCAGAAGTGTCGTATTCCTCGTCTTGTACGTGGATGCCATTCTATTGATAGGAAATGACATTCTTATGCTACAATCTGTCAAAGGATTCTTGTCACACAGGTTCTCCATGAAAGACCTGGATGATGCCTCTTACATTCTGGGGATCCGGATCTATCGTGATAGATCCAAGAGGATGTTGGGACTTTCGCAGTCCAGGTATATCGACACTGTACTGAAAAGATTCAGTATGGAAGATTCTAAGCGCGGTAATATACCGGCTTGTCACGGAATCACTCTATCCAAAAAGATGTCTCCCAAGACTGATTTGGAAAGGGAACGCATGTCTATTATACTCTACGCTTCTGCGGTAGGCTCTATAATGTATGCGATGTTGTGCACCAGACCAGATATAGCTTACGCACTGAGCGTGGTAAGCCGGTATCAGTCAGACCCAGAGGAGAAGCACTGGATAGCAGTAAAGAACATTCTCAAGTACCTGAGGAGGACTAAGGAGATGTTCTTGGTTTACGGCGGAAAAGACCTCAGAATGGAGGCCTTTGCTGATTCCGGCTTCCAGAGTGATAAGGACGATTCCAAGTCCATGTCAGGTTATGTCTTTACCCTCAATGGAGGGGCGGTGTGCTGGAAGAGCTCCAAGCAGGACACCGTTGCTGACTCGACGATGGAAGCGGAGTATATAGCTGCTTGCGATGCCGCAAAAGAAGCGGTCTGGATGAAGAAGTTCTTAACAGAACTTCAGGTGGTTCCTACCATTGTTGATCCAATACCTCTGTATTGCGACAACAACGGAGCTATATCTTTAGCGAAGGAACCAAGGTCCCATCAGAAGTCCAGACACATCTTAAGGCGGTATCACCTGATCAGGGAGATCATTGATCGTCGGGAGATCGAGGTTCGGAGAGTTGTTACTGAAGAGAACATTGCCGATCCATTCACGAAGGCCCTACCTCAGATTCAGTTCGAGAGGCTACTCGAGATCATCGGTCTTCGATACGCCAGTACATGGCCCTAGTGCAAGTGGGAGATTGTTAGTGTATATGCCCTAGGGACCATTATTGTATCATACTAGTTTGTATATTACTTAATGGAAGCTTGGGATATTCACATGTATATAACAGTCTTGCTAAACATGGTAGTATGCTACTTGGTTTTTCTATCTTAATATGTGAGTATACGTATTGATAGAGCTCTTAGGATCTTGCTTGACTACCAGCATTGTGATGGCAGTCACACTAGTGGGGGCTGGGTAATCTACAGGCACATCCTTATTCAGGTCCCTAGTCGTAGGATTACCGAGACAGGGCATCGATACTCCGGAGTAGACTAGTGTGTACGCTTCTCATCCCAGTTGGGGAGATGGTCTGTCCCACAGCCGTCAGTACGTCGTACTGTAGATAGTATATAGGTGCTCGTTGGGTTACGGGTACACCGGACAGGACTCGCAAGGAACTGTTGGTTGGGTTTTATACCAGTCGTCAGTTTACAGTTCCCAGGTGACATGAGTACAGCTTAGTCCGCAGACTTGACACTGCTACTTCGCCTCGAGTGTGTCCCACTGTTCTTAGATTGCTACCCTACCATGGCTCAAAGGAGTCGTGCAAACATGTAGCAGTTGGGTGCAGTCCCGAGCACTTGGAGGCAGTGGTGGTTAGACAGGATTCGTCTCTCCCGGTATTGGGAGTTGATATCGCGCTGTGTCAGAGAGCCATTACGCAAAGTCCCTGGCCAGGGCAAGCGAGATTTACTGGTAGGTTCCAGTAGTTTCTCAGGGTGTAATGGGTTTCGCTCCGACACGACTTATACCGCTATTTGGGGACTGACGCTTGCCGCCCCTAGGCCTGATATGCGATAGTCTTAGACGAACAGACCGGACTGTACGGAGATTGTCACATCAGACTCAGTAGGAGTTTGGATGGGTTTCCTCATCGTCCTTCTTATCGACATCTACCTGGGAACCGTTACGTACAGCTAGTGCCGCTTGCGGTCTGTGGTTAAACCCACTGCCAGCGTAGTAGTCGAGTCTCTAGGGTCCCACATAGAGAGATTCCCTATTCCAGGCGAAACGATATAGAGGTCGTATGGTTTTACGACAAGGATTCGGACGCATACGTGCGTTTACGCACGTACGAATTTCGGACAGTTTTTACTAGTCGGCTTTGGTTTAAGCCAGTTTCTAGTATCCGGTTATTGGATTTATACAGTCTAAAGTTTTTCCGTGTTTTTACGAATAGGAGGGGCGTTCTCGTAATTTCACGAGAAGCTTCTAGAAGATGGTGACTTAGGGGTTAAGGTGGCATATGCATTAAATGAGATTAGTGAGTCATATGAGTGATTCATCCATGTCATTAATGCATCATAAATGCTTAATGACTTATGGAGATGAATCACCCTTTGATATTTATGAAGCATGGTTGTAAATCCTTTATTTTCTTTTATTGGATAAATGATAATGCTTGATATATATTATGATAGATCATTATCTCATCTCATTCTTATGCTCACCTTCTCTCTCCTCACGCTCTCTCTCTTCAAACCCTAATCCTCCCCTCTCATGTGTTGAGATCAAGAATTAGATTAGACTACTTAATCCATAACCCTTCTCTATATCACCTAGATTACTTAGATTAGCACTTTAAGAAACCTAGTTACCTCTAGTTTGAGGTGAAGCTTGTAGTAAAGCTCTCGGGTGGATCTTCTACTACATAGAGAAGGCCGGAGAGGACGTGGAGAACGACAAGACGAAGGACTCGGTTCTTTAGGTATAATCACTCAACATAGTAGTTAACACTTCTATAGTTTCTTGTTAGTTATTGTTTAAGCAAAGGTTCTCAGTTAGTCGATGTTTACGCCTAAAAAAAAATCGTTTTTCATTTTTCCGCCTCCCCGCAAGTCGTGGGGTGTTGTACATCGACTTACAGAGGGATGCTTCTAGAACTAGGTTGTTAGTTGGCTTGCTTTGGAAGCTTGGAGCTTAATCATGATTAGCTTGCTTAATCATCCTTGCTGATCTGGAGAAGCTTCTGGAGTTCTATAGAAATTGCAATGGTTGGAATGAATTCTGGAGCTGTACTGAAGAATAATGAAGCAGAGCATTTTTGATGATGTGGCACATCAGTCGCGGATCCGCGGCAATAGTGGGTATTGGGCCGCGGATCCGCGGTCCTTTGAGGGCCCCACTGTATGAAACTTCTTGGTAATTCTTCTGCTGTGTTTGGGAGCATTTTATGATGTGATGAATATTATAATTCCCTCTGTATAACTACCATATCAAATATCTTAGACTTGGCGTAATTTTGATCAGCTCTTTGACAATTTTGGCTCGGTCCCTGAAATTTCCTGCACAGACTTCAAAACAAGTGTTGCGCTACACAAGAATGATGCAATGCCATGATAAACAGTCAATTTCCCTTAAAGTGCCGGTTTTAAAGTATAACACATGCAATCTGTTATTTTAGGGGTGTTTTGCTAATATGTGTAATATGCAAACCGAACACCTCTAGATGAATGCAAAAGATAGGGAAATTGACGTGTTAAAAATGCAGTATTTTCGATTGATCAGGTACAATACGCAATACGATGGCGAAATGTATGGTCGAAGTGCGAGCAGCGCATCGAAGAAGCGCCAGCAGTGGGCATGTTCATGGGTACTCTTGATCCTCAGGCGACCATCTCCCAATTTATGATGTTTTTCAAGCCGACCACTTTCCAGGGCTTGATTGACAAGTTAGCCCAAATGGACCAGATGGGCCATAGACCGCCCTCCTCAAAGACGGATCCTCGGAACGAGAAGGGGAAAGGGAAAGCAACCTTCATCGCCAACGCTCAACAACAACCAAGTGGCCCAAGACCTGTTGTTCGCCAAAGCAACAAGCTGCAATCCCTCGATGAGAAGTTGAGATATCCTTACTCATTTCCCCAGAACAAAACAAGAAGACTGTTTGAACTAGCAGTGCGCAACGGGCTCATCAGTCTGCCGGAGCCGAGATACCCACTACAACCAAATGATGTCAACGATCCCAATTACTGCCCCTACCATCGAGTATTGGGCCATCCATTCGAAGATTGCTACGTCTTCAAAAATTGGGTTGAAGACCAATACCAACAAGGCAAATTCGCGTTGTCTGAAAATTGGAAGGTGAACCCACCAAAACCACATGCTCCGAAAAAGATGGACATGCCGGGGGCATCGTGCTCATTCATAAGGGAAGCCCCATGTGAGGACGTTCTTTCAGCCAAGACGAAAAGAATGCTGAAGGATCCCCAAGCATGCCCGGCGATCAGGTGGAAAAATCCACTGGAACCCGAGATCATCGAGGGAACGCTGAAACCGCGCCTAACTCCAAAAACTGGTGGTGATGGTCAGAGCGCTCACACCCAGCCGTCAAAGTCTTCGAAGAAGAAGAAGAAGACCAAAAAGCCCGTGAAGTCTGGTGACAAGCGCACGGACCTGCAAAAACAGATTGACGCGTTGGAAGAATATAATCAGAAGGCGCGGACCCCAGTCACACTCCAAGAATTTCTCACCCACGTCCTTGTGGACAAAGATGATGACAATGGAGAAGACTCATCGGATGAGTCTGAGGATTATGTGGCAAGCTGTCATGTGATCTCTTACTCGTTAATAAACGGTGAAGAAGCTTTGGATGTAGAAAAACCAGGGGCAAATCCTGAGCCTGAACTTCTAGGACCATCAGACGAAATGATTGATGCATTCCTAAACGAAGCCCGTCAAGAAAGCAAAGCCAATCGAGAGCGTGAACTGGCTATATTTGAAAGTGCCAAACCCCGACGACTGGAGGAAAAGGTCGAGACACCCCTACTGGAGCAAAGTATCCCTATCGCCAGCAAAAGCAAGCTTAAAGTAAGGAATCAATTCGCTAGGGCCCTGGCAATAGGAATGAAGTTGCCTTCTCTCAAAGGAAATTCCCCTGGCAATATACGTCTTGATGAATCGGACATACATCCTAACTTCTGCCTATACCATCAGAGGATTGCACACCCTACCGAGGAGTGCATAGCCTTTAAAAACTGGTGGCAGGGATATGTTGCCCATCGACGACACGTTCAATGAGTGAAGCGCAAGGCTCGTCGGGAACAGAAAAGTACGACAGATGAGCGTGAAAGAGCCGCTGCCAACTGTCACATAGCCGACACCAAGGGATCGTAAGTTATCACCTTTGGAAGCGATTCTGACGAAGAAATCGCCCTCAGCCCTCTCTTTAAGGAATCCACCTCCGACACAAAACATACGAAGATTTGCGGCAAAATCTAGCTGCGTAATCGCATGCAGACCTATGACCGAAACGTCGTTAAACTACTACCAACCCGCGGCATCCCCAGGCTGACGTGGTAAAAAAAAGGGTACGTCCACAAGCAAGAGGGGCACGGATGAAAACCTGAAAATGCTCCGTGAGTAAAAACAACAGGACTACCGACGATGTTTGTGAAAATTTGAAAGGGCGCAGACTCGTTAAAAAAAGGTATGTCCATAAGCAAAATGGGCATGGATGAAAACCCGAGAGGGCTCCATGAGTAAAAATAGCAGGGCTACCGGAGAGTGTTTGTGAAAACCCGAAAGGGCGCAACCTCGTTAAAGGACACTTGCAAGGTCCTCTCGACCTTGTGGGGAGAAACCACCCGTGTGAGATCCTTACGACTCACAAAGGAAGCAACACACTTAGGAATCTCTATGACTCCTAAGGAGAAACTACGCTTACGAGATCCTCACGACTCGTAAGGAGAATTCCCCTTTGAGACCCTCATGGCTCATAGGGTTCAAAAGCCTTAAGCTACACGGATCCGAACCTGTTCTTAAGCCATCACAACCTCCAATGCTGCCCTACAAGCGGTTTAATATTGACCCTTGTATACAATCCACGGGCACGAATGAACATTTCCCTAACAGAGTCCCACCAGTGACTAGGGATATATTGGCACACGGTAAGCAAACACTTGTAGGTCCTCTCGACTTGTAAGGAGAAAACACTCTTGTAAGATCCTTACGACTTATAAAAGAACACACACTTAGGAATCCTCACGATTCCTAAGGAGAAAAAGTACCTACGAGATCCTCACGACTCGTAGGGAAAAACACCTTTATGAGACCCTTACGGCTCATGAAGTCAAAAGCCTTAGTCGATGGAATCCTAACCCTGTTTGCTAAGCCACCTTTGTTCGACATCGACAGAGGCAAATGATGATTCGCTCCTGGCAATATCCCAGTTGTAGCGATACTGATGCCTAAATCGGTATCAAATTCCAAGTCCTTTCATGGCAAATGATGATTCGCTCCTGGCAATATTCCAGTCGCAGCGATGCTGATGCTAAGATTGGCATCAGATTTCAAGTTCCACATTCGCGATAAAAAAATCAGCGAGCCAAAAATACATATGAAATAGCCGAAATGATGGGGCAACTTGCTACGAAATTAGCAAGTAAAAATGTATGCATACAAAAACAGCCGAAATGATTGGGCAACTCGCAATAAAAAGCAGCGAGTAAATAAAACAAATAGCCGAAATGATTGGGCACCGCGAAAAATAGCCGAAATGATTGGGCAATCGCGACTTGCGCGATACAAAAAGCTGAAATGATAGAGCATCGCGGAAAGAAAAAAAAATATACATATGAAATGAAACTTTTGCCCTACAGGTGAGATCACATCGATCCCTGTATACAATCCAAGGGCACAAACAAAAAGGGAACCATATCATCCCACCAGGCTCCATCAGATAGAGAGCCAAGTCTCGACGGCCACATCTACAGCCTGGAGACCCACGACAGCGTTCCTCCTCATTCCAGCAGGATTCAGACGCGAAAATCAATCTCGGAGCCACGGTAAAGTCCCTAGTTCCAAATCTCGACGGCCATGTCTACAGCCTAGAGAATAACAATGGCGTTCCTCCTCATTCCAGCAGGATTTATACGCGAAAATCAATCTCGGAGCCACGGCAAAGTCCCTAGTTCCAAATCTCGACGGCCGTGTCTACAGCCTAGAGAACAACAATGGCGTTCCTCCTCATTCCATCAGGATTCAGACGCGAAAATCAATCTCGGAGCCACGGCAGAGTCCCTAGTTCTAAGTCTCGATGGCCACATCTACAGCCTGGAGACCCACGATAGCGTTCCTCCTCATTCCAGCAGGATTCGGACGCGACATCACTAATCGGAGCCATGGCAAAGTCCCTAGTTCTAAATCTCGACGGTTCACAAACAGCCTAGAGACTACCCCGGAACCATGGCAAAGTCCCCTAGTTCCAAATCTCTACGGTCCACAAACAACCTAGAGTCAACCAATGACTTTCCCGCCGGATCAACGCTCCGTCTCGGAAATAAGTCAACCGACCTCCAGGAAAATCAGTGTCCTTGGCCAAACCTCGATTCAGGGAAATCAGCGTCCTTGGCGAGAACCTCGATTTGCGTCGACCCGTAAGGAAATCAGTGTCTTTGCAGGAATCTTTCAACTAGTTTCGACCTCCAGGGAAATCAGTGTCCTTGGCAACCTCCTCGATTCAGGGAAATCAGCGTCCTTGACGAGAGCACCTCGATTCGCGTCGACCCGCAAGGAAATCCGTGTCTTTGCAGGAATACCTCGATTCGTCTCAACCCCAGGGAAATCAGTGTCCTTGGCAACCTCCTCGATTCAGGAAAATCAGCGTCCTTGACGAGAGCACATCGATTCGCGTCGACCCGCAAGGAAATCAGTGTCTTTGCAGGAATACCTCGATTCGTCTCAACCCTAGGGAAATCAGTGTCCTTGGCAACCTCCTCGATTCAGGGAAATCAGCGTTCTTGACGAGAACACTTCGATTCGCGTCGACCCGCAGAGAAATCAACGTCTTTGCAGGAATACATTGATTCGTCTCAACTCGAGAAAATCAGTGTCCTTGGCAACCTCCTCGATTCAGGGAAATCAGCATCCTTGACGAGAGCATCTCGATTCGCGTCGACCCGCAGAGAAATCAGCCTCTTTGCAGGAATACCTCGATTCGTTTCAACTCCGAGGAAATCAGCGTCCTTGGCAAAAACCTCGATTCAGGGAAATCAGAGTCCTTGACGAGAGCATCTCGATTCACGTCGACCCGCAGAGAAATCAGCGTCTTTACAGGAATACCTCGATTAGTTTCAACTCTGAGGAAATCAGTGTCCTTGGAAACCTCCTTGATTCAGGGAAATCAGCGCCCTTGACAAGAGTATCTCGATTCGCGTCGACCCGCAGAGAAATCAGCGTCTTTGCAGGAATACCTTGATTCGTCTCAACTCCGAGGAAATCAGTGTCCTTGGCAACCTCCTCAATTCAGGGAAATCAGCGTCCTTAACGAGAGCATCTCGATTCGCGTCGACCTACAAGGAAATCAGTGTCTTTGCAGGAATACCTCGATTCGTCTCAACCCCAGGGAAATCAGTGTCCTTAGCAACCTCCTCGATTCAGGGAAATCAGCGTCCTTAACGAGAGCACTTCGATTCACGTCGATCCGCAGAGAAATCAGCGTCTTTGTAGGAATACATCGATTCGTCTCAACCCGAGGAAATCAGTGTCCTTGGCAACCTCCTCGATTCAGGGAAATCAGTGTCTTGACGAGAGCATCTCGATTCGCGTCGACCCGCAGAGAAATCAGCGTCTTTGCAGCAATACCTCGATTCGTCTTAGCCCCAAGGAAATCAGCATCCTTGACGAGAGCACCTCGATTCGCGTCGACCCGCAAGGAAATCAGCGTCTTTGCAGGAATACCTCGATTCGTCTCAACCCCAAGGAAATCAGTGTCCTTGGCAACCTTCTCGATTCAGGGAAATCGGCGTCCTTGACGAGAGCACCTCGATTCGCGTCGACCCGCAAGGAAATCAGCGTCTTTGCAGGATTACCTCGATTCGTCTCAAACCCTAAAGAAATCAGTGTCCTTAGAAATCTCCTCGATTCAGGGAAATCAGCGTCCTTGATGAGAGCACCTCGATTCGCGTCGACCCGCAGAGAAATCAGTGTCTTTGCAGGAATATCTCGAATCGTTTCAACTCCAGGGAAATCAGTGTCCTTGGCAAAACCTCGATTCAGGGAAATCAACATCCTTGGCGAGAGCATCTCGATTCGCGTCGACCTGCAAGGAAATCAGTGTCTTTGCAGGAATACCTCGATTCGTCTCAACTCCGAGGAAATCAGTGTCCTTAGCAAAAATCTCGATTCAGGGAAATCAGCGTCCTTGACGAGAACATCTCGATTCGTGCCGACCCCCAGAGAAATTAGTGTCTCTGCAGGAATATATGACGTCAGCAAAGCGGAGCCGCGGCAAAGTTCCCAGTTCCATGACTCGGCGGTGCACAGACAAACCAAAGTCAACACTCGACCTCCCTGTTGAAGCAATGCTTTGATTCGGGAGTAGGACAACTCATCAATCACTTACGAGTCCTCTCGACTTGTAAGGAAGAAAATTCTCTTGTGAGATCCTTACGACTCTCAAGAGAAAGCACACTTAGGAATCCTCACGATTCCTAAGGAGAAAATATACCTACGAGATCCTCTCGACTCGTAGGGAGAAAAGCCTTTATGAGACCCTCACGGCTCATAAAGTTGAGAAGTCTTAGGCAGCAGATCTGAACCTGTTTCCTAAGCCATCGCTTCTTATCTCGATTCAGGAAAATCAGTGTCCTTGGCGAGAACCTCTCGATTATTTTCGACCCGCAAGGAAATCGGTGTCTTTGCGAGAATCTCTTGATTCGTCTCAACTTGCAGGGAAATTAGTGTCCCTACGCATAAAGAAAATTCTCTTGTGGGATCCTTTCGATTCTCAAGAGAAAACGCACTTAGGAGTCCTCACGACTCCTAAGGAGAAAAGACACCTACGAGATCCTCACGACTCGTAGGGAGAAAAGCCTTTGTGAGACCCTCACGGCTTATAAAGTTGGAAAGTCTTAGGCAACAGATCCTAACATTGTTTCCTAAGCCATTGCTACCTTATAAAAAGTTCAAGATGAATTGTTATCTACCATCTATGGGCCGCACTTGCCAAGGCTACATGCCACTGAAATGGAGAAGTTACTCATGAAGCATATAAACTACTTCATACCAGAGTAAGACATAAAGAAATAGAAAGGTGCGGCTCATGGAGCTGAGGGTTTGGAACTATACCCCTTAAGAGTTGAGATTTGAGTCAATGATAAATGACGACGCTTGTGTCCGCTCGTTATCTTCTCAGATCAAGATTCTGAAAATTATATACCAACCCGAAACTGGTCATACACTATGAATTGCTCTGCACTACTTCACCCACGTATATAGTTACGTGGGCAAACTAGTAGTGGGCATTTGTTCCCGCCAAAAATTTCTGCACAAAAGAGCCCAAGGTATCAAATGGCAGCGATACGCTTAAGAAAATGTGAAACTGTATTTTCCGGGCTGTATTTTGACAAACTCCCGAATGAGAAACAACTAAATTCTGATGGTATTGAAAACATCTCAGAAAAAACCTTCGATTTGATATATTATGGGCCTCATAATTCATCCGGGATCAAAAGTTATGAGCAAATGTCTATGCACATGTGATCTAAGGAAGAAGATGCGAACCAGTATTTTCCGATCTGTATTTTGACAAACTACGGAATGAGAAACAGCTAAATTTTGATGGTATTGAAATTTTCTTGAAAAATCCTTCGATTTGATATATTATGGGCCTCATAATTCATCCGGGATCAAAAGTTATGACCAAATGTCTATACACATGTGATCTAAGAAAGAAGATGCGAATCAGTATTTTCTGAGCTATATTTTGACAAACTCTGGAATGAGAAACAGCTAAATTTTGATGGTATCGAAAGTGTCTCGAAAAATCCTTCGATTTTATATATTATGGGCCTCATAATTCATCCGAGATCAAAAGTTATGAGCAAATGTGTTATGCACGTGTAATCTAAAGTAATGCTCTACTATATGGGGAATGCATTTTTAGTCCCACATCGGGAAAAGAAGAGATGGCTTCTCTACCACTCCCATATAAATAAGAGGGGATACCTCTTAGAAATGGTAGAGTTCAATTCTCAAAGGATTCAATTCTCAAAAGAGCTTAGTTCTCCAAGATAGGAGCATGCTCCTCCCCATAATGCGCATATGCGCAAGCGCCATGTGCACTACGTGCAACGCACGTGTGCCCGCCATGCGCGCACCACATGCAACGTACATGCGCACCACATGAGAACATTTAATAATATTAAAAGGAGCTTTGTTCTCCATAGGAGTTTAGTTCTCTAAGATAGGAGCATGCTCCTCCCCATAATGCGCATATGCGTAAGCGCCACGTGCGCTACGTACAACGTACGTGTACCCACCATGCGCGCACCACGTGCAATGCACGTGCGCATCACATGAGAATATTCAATAATATTAAAAGGAGCTTAGTTCTCCATAGGAGCTTAGTCCTCTAAGATAGGAGCATGCTCCTCCCCATAATGCGCATATGCGCAAGCGCCATGTGCGCTACGTGCAACGCACATATGCTCGCCATGCGCGCACCACGTGCAACGCACGTGCGCACTACATGAGAATATTTAATAATATTAAAAGGAGATACATTCTCCATAGGAGCTTGCTCCCCCCATAATGCGCAAGCTCCATGTGCGCTACGTGCAAATTTGTGTGCCCAACACGTGCGACGCACGTGCGCGAACGCAAAGAAACCTTTTTCAGCAGCGAGAAACTTAAGCTCCAGCCTGTTCTTTCCCTCTAAAAGGGTACATCCCTCCACACCTTCGATATATGGCGCTGTAATCTCTCAGTGTCGTCAGAGAGGTGGTGGGTCTCAATGACCAATGATCCTTCTTTTCAATAAAAAAAAAGAAAAGAAACAGATACAGAAAGGAGAGAGAAAAGCCCTCAGTAAAAGAAGAGAAAGCTCTTAAAAAAAAGAAGATCTTTCTTCATCTTCAAGGTAAAAAGAACTATGTTCTTGAATAATAGAGATGAAATCATCCCGTAAAAAGAAGAACCATCTTCTAAAAAGATCAGAGATCTAAGAAAAAGACCAAGGTCTTTAATAAAAAGAAAAGATCAAAGATCTAATCATAGAAAAAAAGAAGAAGTATTTTACTTCATTCACAGATCTTTTGATCTATAAAGGCAGAGCCTTTTATAAAAACAAGAACTTTTGTTCTTGGATCTTGAGGAAAAAGCCTCTTTTGAGGAACACAAATTTGTTCTTTGATCTTAAAATTGATCAGATGCGCCCTGCGCTATTGAAAAGTGCCTTGCACTCATGAATTGCGCCCTTGCGCTCTTTGGACCGGCGCTCAGCGCCAAAACCTGCCACGTGTCAACCAGAGACACAATCTGCGCTTTGTGCTTCTAAAACAGAGCACTGCGCTCATGGGCTGGCGCTCATCGCCAATCGCGCCACGTGTCACTCACTGGTGCGCCAACAGACTAGCGCAACGCACTCATAAATTAAAAGTACAATGCGCTAACAAACTAGCACTTAGCGCTAAGCACGACACGTGTCCTATTCATGTGCGCTACCTGACAGAAGCGCAATGCACTCTTTAGCTGGCGCAAAGCGCCTGGCGCGCCACGTGGCACATTGTCAGAACACAATTTGTTCTGATGAAGACAAAAGATGTCAGAACCCAATGCCTAGCATTATTAAAAGGGCCGAGCCCAAATAAAGGCTTAATAGCCAGAACAAAAAAATGTTAAACATTTTAATTGGACTTAGCCCAATTCTGGCCATAAGTCCTCAAATTATCTTGAACTGAGCATATCTGCTCTTTCAACCAACACATCCTGGTTCAAGGGTACATCTCTTCACTCTTTTGATATTTGTCGTTGTAATTCCTCAACGTCTTCAAAGAGGTGGCGGGTCCCGATAACCACACATTTCACAGACTATGACGTCTTTAAACTGGACTGTGGGGTCCTTAAACTCATGGACTATGATGTCCTTAATCTCGACCGTGATGTCTTAAAACTAACATTGGACTGTGAGGTCCTTAAACCCATGGACTATGATGTCCTTAACCTCGACCGTGATGTCTTTAAACTAACATTGGACTGTGGGGTCCTTAAACCTATGGACTACGATGTCCTTAACCTCGACCGTAATGTCTTAAAACTAACATTGGACTGTGGGGTCCTTAAATCCACAGACTATGATGTCCTTAACCTCGATCGTGATGTCTTTAAACTAATTTTGGACTGTGGGGTCCTTAAACCCATGGAATATGATGTCTTTAACCTCGACCGTGATGTCTTTAAACTAACATTGGACTGTGGGGTCCTTAAACCCATGGACTATGATATCCTCAATCTCGACTGTGATGTCTTAAAACTAACATTGGACTGTGGGGTCCTTAAACCCATGGACTATGATGTCCTTAACCTCGACCGTGATGTCTTAAAACTAACATTGGACTGTGGGGTCCTTAAACCCATGGACTATGATGTCCTTAACCTCGACCGTGATGTCTTAAAACTAACATTGGACTGTGGGGTCCTTAAACCCAAGGACTATGATGTCCTTAACCTCGACCGCAATGTCTTTAAACTAACAATGGACCGTAATGTCCTTAAACTAACATTAGACTGTAATGTCCTTAAACTAACGTTGGACCGTAATGTCCTTAAACTAATTATCGACCGCAATGTCATTAAACTAAACAATAGAGCCCAATTGCTCTCTTGTCGGATCTAAATGATCCCGTTAAGTTGATCTTAGTTTAAAATTAGACTAACGTATCCTTAACAAACGTTTAAGTTGATCTTAGTCTCAAATGAGGCTAACGTATCCTTAAACCCAAACCCTCCAAACCCAAATCTAAGAAAAATACGGATGTGAACTAGTCCACGCCCTACGGGCGACAACATAACTTAGTCTCCGTATACAATCCACGGGCAACCAAACACAAAACAAACACCCACGACATAAAGTGACCATCTGGAGAAGGAGAAAGTTGTTACCGCAATGCGGTAGCGTAATTAACTGCAGGGGCTTGCGCCTGCAGGGAAGAGCGTCCCCACAATCAAAAACCCCTCAAGCGAGGGGGAATCTGACGAAGTCTGTTACCTCAGCCGCATCCGTTTAAACCTTCGACGCATGGTGCCATAAATCAACTTGGCATCTTCGGAGAGGTGGATGGATAGCACCAATTAGCATCTGTCCCGAATTTCAGGCAAGACGTATATCGCGTCTCCGCTGCGTCTTTCGGAGGGGAACACTGACATTCCAGCTGGATACAAGCGGTGTGACTAGAATCACATGAGTTTGGATGAGCCATTGTGACATAAAGCAATGAGATGCTCCAGTATCGAATGGTGCGAGTGCAGGAAGTGGGGCTACTAAGATTGTACCTAAGGGATTTGGGATATGTTTTAGGTATAAGAGAAAAGATATATAGGTATGTATATAGACTGAAAAAGAGTTTTGAAAGAGAAGTGTTACCAGTAATGACTTGGCCGGAGGCTTCAGCCTCTTTCACAGTCATCATGAAAGCCTGTCGCCTCGGCACATTCCTCTTTGTTGGAGGAGCATTCCTCTACCCGTTCCTTGGTCCTTGAGGTAGGTTCCTTTGAGCTTGATGGAACTGACGGGGAGGAGGTGCATTCGGTCCACGAGGAGGTGGAGCAGGTAGTGCAAGTCTCGGAGCAGGTGCGTGAATCGCTGGGTGCTGCTGGTAAGTGATTGCTGGCCTAGATGCTGCATACGGGTTTTGTCTACGAGGACAAGACCCAATATCATGAGTAGTTGAGCCGCACACTAAGCAAAGGCGATTTTCTCGCCAACAATCCTTCATCAGATGTATGTGCAAAATGCTGGGTTGGGCCGGTTGTTTAGTACTCCCGGTCTCCTCGGTAAAAATGGTGGCCTTGAAGAGGCTCCTCCTGCCATCTGGTTGGCAGGACGCTTCATCCCGGCAGACTGAGGTCTGCCCCTCATCTTTACCACCGCCTCATAACGGCGGGCAGCTTTCAGAGCCGATTCGTGGATCGGAAAATCTCCTGTGGCTAATGCATCCTGGATCTCCAGATCTAACCTTTGTTGAAATCGTCGAGATCTCATCTCATCTGTCGGTATCAGGTGTGCCGCAAATCTGTTAAGGTATTGTGTTAGCTGTGTAGTATGTGATATTTTAAAATCGAAATTTTGAGACGTATCTTACCGACTGAGCATGGTAAACTTAGTATCATACTCATCCACGGATTTGGTCTACATTGAACCCTGTTGAAGGTGGATGAACTGCTGTTCCATGTCGAATTTGGCAGTCTCGGGGAAGTACTTTGCGTCGAATATATCATGGAAAGTCCTCCATTCGATTGGCTGGGTGAGACGGCTTTCTTCCGCCTTCCACCAGCCCCGTGCATTGTCCGTAAGCTGCAACTTCGCAACACGAACCCAAGCTATTTCTGGCACTTGTGCTACTGCCAGGTCATCTTCAATACTCTGAGCCCATTCTTCAGCTTCTAGAGGGCTCTCTTTTCCTGCGAACTGCTTGGGGGTGTAAGGCCCTGAATTGCTTCACCCCAGGTGCTTCTTCCTCTGGTCGGTTCATCAGGATAGCAGTCTGCTGCCGTTGTCCCTCCAGGAAGCTGCGGATCGCCTCAAGCAAAACCGTCTGCGCATTGATCAGAGCAGCTACGACAAGTGTGTTCGGTAGTAGAGGTGGTGTGTTGTTGAAGTTGGTGCTGGTGTTGTTTGGGGAATTCATAACCTTGAAAGAAAAATTTGGGTTAGGAAAGATTCAATATATGAAATTGGAAGATTCAAGAAATATGAATTGTAAAGAATGTTTTCAGTTGCTGGTTCTTATGTTATATTGCTTATGTAGGGTTCCTAGGCACGCTAAAGAGGTCTCACAAGCCATCAACCATGGCAATTTCAAAAACTAAGGTGCCGAGAAACCCTAGATACGGATCGTTGGCTAAAGTTTAGGCGAAACGAGAAACTAGTTAACAACTTAACTATAAAGAATACGGAAATACAACCTTTGTAGATCCGGTGCTCCACCTCCATAGCTCCGCAACGAAGTCCTTTGCTGTCCAAAAGGAATCCGGGCTCTAGTGTCGGCTTCATCGGAAAATAGGCGAGCTAGGTCGTCGATGTCCATGCCGAAGATGATCTACGTCGAGGCATCGCTAAATCAAGCTCCAACTTCACCAAGTCAAGAAAACTTGTGAAGGAAACACACTCTAATACTTGGCAAGAGGTAGAGGATGAAGAAATAGGAAGTGGGTTCACTTTAGAATTGGATTTCTCACTCTTTATCATCACTTGCCATTGATGGAGGCAAGCTTTCTTCACATGAAGAAATGAAGAAGAAGAAGAATATTGTTATGATAAGAATTATTCAAAAAGAAAAGAAAATGAATTCTTATCATAAGCTAACCATAGTTAGGTGTAGAGAATTAATTAGGGTTAAGTGGAATGGTTAGGTTTAAGCATGAGACAAAATGGTCACAAAGTCAAAGTATTCATGAAGCTTCATGAAAGAACAAAAGAATGCCACCATTTTTCTCATGCCATTTTATTTTTCCAAAAAAGAAAAAGATTACTAAATGAATAAGGAAATCAAAAACCCTAATCATCCACTTAACCATAGTTTAATTCTTTACACTTAACCAAAAGGCATGTATCATCAAACATGATACAATCATGTGCACAAAAACTATATCGAATATACAATGTGCACATCCGAGCGAGAAAATCCATTTAAAGTGAACCGATACTAGTTAATGCAAAGTAATATATCAAATATATAATTATACATTAAATCATTAAGTCAACACTTGATTTAACGATCCGGTCATATCACATATAACCGACTAGTATCCAATGTATCGGTTTATCGAATCAATCCTTGATTCGATAACTAGGGTATATCGCATATAACCTAATCGATACATTCATCGCGAGAATGGAATACGGTATCACATACACGCATTACTCTCGGTCCCGCACATATCTCATATGCGCTCCTATTTCATTTCGCTTGAATCAGGAAACCTCTGTGTAGGACTCTAAAGACTCGTCAATACGCCGGCAGCAGATGATGATCATATCAAGCACCCACAAGCTGCAAGCGGTCTGCTAAACGTAACGGCCACCAGTGTATTGAGCGATCTGAAGATCGACGAGCAAGCCTGCTCACACTCCAGTGAATCCAACCAGTAACACTACCGTACAGTCCGGTCTGATCGTCTGATATGTCGTATATCTCGCCTAGGGGTGGTTAACGTCAGACCCCAATAGCTCGATAAGTCGTGTCGATATGAGGTCTATAACAATTCGAGAAACTACTGGTAACACTTACCAGTAAATCTCAGCAACCCTGGCCAGGGATTTCCTGTTATAGCCAATCGAACACAGCGCAACATCAACCCCCTATACCGGGAGAGACGAATCCCCTCGTATCGCTCATTGCCTCCATGTGATTCGGGACTGTACCCAAAAACCACCATTTTGCACGCCCTCTTGGACGTGGTAAGATGGAAATCAAAGCACAGTGGGAACCACACAAGACTCTATGACGATCTCGGGTCAACAGACTACTCTGTACCAGTATCACCAGAGAACTGCCATCTGACGTAAGGTATAATACCATCTGGGAGTTCTCGGCGAGTCCGTCCAGTGTACCCAGTCTCTACTGAGCACCCGTATATCATCTCTGATGTCAAACACCAATGGATATGGGATCATCCATCGCCCATCTGTATGGGTCGAGAAGGTATAAGCTAGTCTACTCTGGTATATCGATGCCCCGTCTCGATACACCCACGACTAGGGACTTTGAAGGATGTACTTATGGACTACCATGTCCCCACTAGTATGATCTGCATCATAGTCCAAGTAGTCAAGCACACATCCTAAGGGCTTTACCAACATGTAACAGAGAGACAATCAGTGTACACGTTAAGGTAAAGATCAACCAGATAGCATACTATCATGTCGAGCAAGAAAGTCCTCCCTATATATGTCCTAGCATCCACTACAATATACATCCTATGTACAGTAATGGCCTCTAGGGCATACATATAACTAACAGCTTAGGTTGTCCACGCAGAGCTGACCTGCATGTTTATACAGAGCTGACCTACATGGCCCACTAACAAAACTTGTCACATCCCGCTTCCCAGTGTACGGGCAAAGGACGCGGCGAGGCCCGTTACGTATTTACTCAGAAGTAAACACGCTAAGCGTATCTAAGCAATATAAAATAAAAGTACACAAGAGACAAGATGTAAATGAACAACAAATTTATTTATTAACATTCTTTTTACAATACAACTGAAATGGAAATATATGGAATAAAAGCAATGCCTAAACAATGGCATAACAAATGAAAATGAAATGTACAAGTAATTAGAGCTCCGGGTCGAAGGCTAGCTAATCTAAATCCTCGCTGGTGGGCTCTGTCTCCAGAAGGTCCGATCCACCTGACAGCATTCTAAAGAAAAAAAAGAAAAGGAATGTCGTCAGCGAACAATCGCTCGGTAAGTCCCAAAGAATAAGTAGAGACAGAATAGACATAAGAAGAATGTAACTTTTAAAGTTGTATTATATTGTTAACGTTGTTGTTTGTAGCTTGGTATAGAAGAGGCCAGTGTATACGAGAGGAGTCTCACTATCCCGGAGACTAAGGTATACGGAGTACAAGGAACCGTTCAGCCACGACACAACGGCAATGGAGATTCAGGTGAGGTGTCTAATAGTTGCAGTCTCGTACCATTTTTAACACCTTCCGTACCAATATAACCCTTATAAACCTCGTGATATATTGATTGTATTATATTGTATCGTCATGTTATATATATAGATGGATGACTTACCGAAACCATGATATCAGTAATAGAATGGATATAATGGATGAACATGTAGATGGAATATATCCATGGTTTGGTTCAGTCAATGTAGATTGATATAGATTGAATAGACGGATTTATAGATTCATGTTAGATTATAGTTGAACTTGAATCACATTCAATTCAGATTGATTTAGATTGAGACTCAGTCTGAGTCAGACCATTAGAAAAGAAATTGAAGTCCTGAATTATGTTTTGGTGCTATCGGTAACTGCTGCACATAGACGGCAGGATTTGTACCGTGTTGATAACACCGTTTATTAGATTTTCTACCTTAAATAGGCAAGCACCCATATCTCCGGCTCCCTGAGGCTCAAGAGACTGGTTCTGCTTAAACCTAGGTTTACTATGGTTCTTATTGTAATTTAGTATAACTTGAGGGGTTTTGTGCAAAACTAATTTTGGTATAACTTCAAAATATACCTCAAGCATTTAATTATCGTCTTTAGGGTATTCATTGATGTATATTTTATAAATGTGATATTTCTAGTGAATAAAACCTAATTTCATAATATATGGTATTTATTTATAATATGAATATTGTTTTGAATTATCATGGTAGTTTCATGTAATATTTGACTTCTTTTCTTGAGTTTTGGAAACATGGAATATTATATATATTTAAAATAAGTATTTTGGTAATAATTATATATACATATTTAATGAAAATAATTTTATTTATTTTCTTGTAAAAATCTCATTTTCTAAAGAAAAATGTATAAAAAGTCCATCGAGACCGAATGCTCCTTGCGGAGGTCTGCATCTTACTCTACTAAGCTTGAGGATGTGCGATAATCCGCACCATCCCAAACAGGGTTCCCCAAATGGGTTGTAGAGGCGCAATTGCATGGAAATGTTTTAATACATCTTTTAAAGAAAACAGTTTTATAAGTTAATGATATTTATTTGCAAATCGTATTTCCCGTATTCTATTATCCTAAGATTCATCGTTCTATGATAGATATGTTTGTTGTGATGAGATAAGTCATTACCTTGTGAACTATCTAAAGGTATAGCAAAGAAATAAGGTTATGATGTCGAAATGAATAGTTTATGGTATTTTTATATAAAAATACGATAAATGTCACAAAAATAATTATTTAGTGGTTAAACTTGATTAAATAGTTTTGTTATTGTTTGTTAAGTAATATATGAGAATATGAAATTATCTTGATTAAGAAAAATATAGTTTTTGAAGAAAACCGAATCGAAAGTCGGATTAACTCCGCTTCCGTCGGGTTTTGGAAATGAAACTTTTTAAAGAATAAGAAGAGAAGGGGAAATGGGAATTACTATCTTATAATGTAGAGGGGATAAAGAGGAAGAGTTGGGAAGCACCGGTGAGTCGTTTCGTCGCCGGAAACTCCTTGGGTCGTTGCCGGAACTTCGTCGGAGCTTCGCCCTTCGTTAACTCCACTTGCACACTATAGGAACTTGGAAATTTCTTTAGAGTTTTGGCAGGGAATTGTGAGTGAGGAGGGGTGAAATGAGGGTGGTATTTATAGGGAAAAATTAGGGTTTATGGTGTTTAAAGAATGCATTGAAATATGCATTAAAATTGGATTAAATGGGCATTTTATTGCTCTCTGAAAATATTCAGAGTAAACAAGCAATGTGGGGTTAGTAGGGTAGCTGAAAGGTTGCAGGGGTCGATGTTTAGGGGCAATACCGTCGGTTTAGACCGGCGGTGTCGGTTCTTTGTGTGTGTGTCACTGGTTTTGTACCGTCGGGTGGGGCTAGGGTTTAGGCCACGTGTCGGGATCGATTGGTATATTTCAGTGCACATGTTTAAATGATTTGTAACTCTTCATTTTACGTGTTATGCATGTGTAGACCCTTGGGCTTCTAAAGGATTAAAAGAAATTAAAACAAAAAATAATGTGGCTGATGGGATTTGAACTCTGGTGCTTTGGTTCAGCAGTGCAAGGTCTTACCAGTGAGCTACAAGCTCTTTCTTGTTGTTCTAAATCAAAACAAATACTTATAGCTTTCACAGAAATTGTAAATACCCAAATTGACATTAACTTTAAATGAAATTTATGTACACTGAAATTGGAGTTGTTATACCTTCCGCAACACCCTCAGTCCCGGAAGAGCGCCGCGGGAGGAGGGGTCAGAAGCATGTGTGGGACCCGGTGCCCCGGATGAGGGAGGAGGAATCTTCCCCCGCCGAGGAAATCCCTCTCAAGGTACAGAAGCGGGTGGTCTCTCGGCCGCCCCCTACTGGGATCCAAGTGCAGAAGGGCGACTTCTGCATTGAGATGCTCTCGAGGCTATCCGTGGCCGACAGCTTGCTGGCGGACTTAGAGAAGGCGGTGGGGACAAAGATTCCCCGGGCACCATGAAGGCCGAAGTGGCCGCGATTGACCAGGAGGCGGTTCAAGTCGGTAGTTTCTTTCTTAAGGAATCACTCAAGTTTTATTTACTCGGTTTCAGTTTTCTAACATGTTTGTTATTTTCCTCATGTCCTCCAGCACTGTGCTCTCCTCGTCCATATGGAGTCCGAGGAGATAGCCCCGGCAATGAAGTAAGCGGGCGAATCCTCCTCATGGGAGGAAGAGCTTCGCCTTCAATTGCAGCAAGCGGAGGAGAAGGCGGCCATCCTTGACTCGAGATTGGTCGCCGAGAGGATGAAAAACTCCAAGCTGAACGAGTTCCATCATCTTCTAACCGAATCCAACTGGGCTATTCAAGTCAAGATGGAGGAGACGAACGGCCTTTACAACTCCATGAAAAGGTCGAGGGACACTGATTGGAAGCTGTTTCACATATGCGTTTTGAAATCAAAGTTAAGAATACCGCAATCAATAACGGTGTCGCTTGGTAGCTAGCCGGTTGAGTACGGGTCGGTCCATAGGGAGAAGGCTTCATTTTCTTTATGTTCTAACGAGTTAAGCCGATCAAGTCGAGTTTTGTTGTAGATATATGAATGAGAATAAATTGATAAAAAAAGGCTTGCTAGGGTTAGGATTAGGTTAGTTCGAAAAAGGGATTCTTCTCGCCTCTATCAATTCCCTAATTAAGAATATAGGTGTTAGGGTAATAGTCAACAACGGGGATTAGCATGACTAGGAAGAAACTAAGTTTCTTCCCTTTGGTCCTTGTCCGTCCGTTCTTGGCTCTTAGCCCTAACCTCCAGTTAATTCAACCACAATCGGTCGAACTAGAGAATCACCGCTATCATTTAGGATAGGGTGCCATAATGAGCGGTGTGTGGTTGGATTAAAGAGAGTCTTTTAAATAAAATTATTTGGGCAAAGAAAGGAGGGAGAAAGATTTCATTCTCTCAAACCTTCCCTATCCTAACCCTAACAAGTGAGGAATTACTCACTCATTAGGAATGTGACAATCAAATTCATTTTTTATAATTTTTAATATTAGAAAACTAAATTGCAGATAATTAAAAGGACAGATAAAAATTGCAGGAATTAAAATTGCAGATAAAAAGAATGCAAGATAAAAATAAAAAAAATACCTTTATTGATGACCACTCAATGATTCATTACAAAATGAGAATTAAATCTTGAAATTGAAAAGAATTTAAGAACTAAAGAGAGGCATCTCAAAAGAGGCACGCCTTATTTGGTTTTGAGCCTTCCTATTTATAGATTGGAAAAATCCTAGATTTACATTCTGATCCATACATGAAATTACAAAACAACCCCAAAGACCGAGTCAAAGCACCGACACCGCACCGACACGTGCATTGCACGGCCACGGAACCGCGGCAGAATAGCCTGTTTGGCCGTGGATCCGCGGCCATTTGGTGGGCTCATAGGCCCAATTCTTTAGGGTTTCTTCAAGTTGCTTTTATCTTCTGTTTTCTTCACTTGGTCTTTCAGAATCTCTTCAATTCTCTTCCAGATTTTCAACAGTGCAGAATTTTTGGACTTTTACCGTAAGGTTCGCGTTGAAGTCTTGAATCTTGTGCTGCCCTTATGCTTTGTGCAATTGAACTATTTGCTGATCTTCATTTGTTCTTTGAACTGTTAGGCGGCATCATATGGATTCATCTATTGTTGGTTGTAATTTCACTTTTGTAATATCTTTTCATGAATTTCACTGAATTGTTTTGAGAACCTGTAACCTGCAACTATTTAGCAGACATGGATTAAAAGCACATATTTATTTGTAATATGATTAAGAATGGGGAATATAATAATGCAAAATTCTGATATGAACAGACACCTTCAAGAAGGATGCTCTGGCAGCTTTGGATACGACGAAGCTTGCCGAGAGCCGGGTGGCGAAGGCCGTGGAGGATTACAAACCGTCCGATCAGTTTTACCTTGATCTCGCCGAATCCGCGGCCATCGGGTGGCACAAGGCCCTTGACGCCGTCAAGGAATCTCTGCCAGAGTTTGTCGACGGCGAGCTCCGTGCTAAGTTCCTTCTCGCCAAGGAAGAGCTGCAGGGGGAGGCGCCGAGCTGGCTGCAGGTGACGAGGCTGTTGGCGGAAGCGTCGAGCCTGAGGTCGCCGTTTTGGCCCTTGATGGTGGTGTCGAGCAGGGAGAGATCCCGGCCGAGTGGGCGGTCTAAGCTATCCCCCCCTCCGTGATTTTCTTGTATATATATATTTTCTAGATTTTTGTAAGCCTCCGGAAATTTTTGTAAGGCTGAGGAACCCACAATACATTTGTACATAATTTTGATCATGAATAAAGTGTACCTTTTTCGCTCAAATATCTGATCATTCTGCAAGTACTTTAGCTCGTATACTTTTCATTATTCGAATCTTTATCCTGCAAGTATTTTTAGCTCGTAAGTATCTTTATCTTGCCATTGTAAGGTCGGTGTCCACCCTTTCTGGGTGACAATTGTTCATTGAGCATGAGTTGAACGATAGCTGAGTGTAGGAAGGTCGGTATCCTCCCTTTCTTCGGAGTCGAGGTGGCGATCGCGCATCGAGTATGAATCGATTGATTGCCAAGTGTAGGAAAGTCGGTATCCTCCCTTTTCCCGGAGTCGAGGTGGCGATTGCGTATCGAGTATGAATTAATTGATAGCCAAGTGTAGGAAGGTTGGCATCACTCAATTCTACCTGGTTGCCTCGTAGTGAGGGCTTTGAATCCACGGTTTTTATTTGGGTAGGAAGCTACCCGCTGCGGATGGGCCCAGCAGGAATCCGTTCGGCGGCCTCGTTAGGTGTCACGCCCCGCTTCCCAGTGTACGGCGAAGTGGACGCGACGAGGTCCGCTACGTATGTACTCAGAAGTACATACGCTAAGCGTAACTAAGCAATATAAAATATTACACAAGAGACAAGAGTATAAAAAGAACAGCAACTTTTATTTATTAACATTCTTTGTACAATACATGAAAGGAAATACAACTGAAATAAAAGATGCCTAAACAGTGGCATAACAGGAAATGAGAAGTACAGAAAGGAAAAGTGTACAATGAAACTACAGTGCAGGGTCTTCAGTAAACTGCTCCAAGTCTTCTTGCGATGGCTCAATCTCGGCCGGGTCTAAATCACCTGACGACATTCAAAGAAGAGAGAAACAGAATGTCGTCAGCGAACAGGTCGCTCGGTAAGTCCCAAAGATAAGAGAGGAATAGACAGAGAGTAAGAGAGGGAGAGTGTAGCTTTTAATGTTGTATTATAATATTGTAATGTTGTATTAACGCTGTTGTTTGTAGCCTGGTACAGAAGATGCCAGTGTATACGAGGGGAGTCCCACTTACACCGGGGACTTTGGTAACTGTAGTACAAGGCTCCGTCGATAATACCACGGAACAACGGCATGGATGTAATTACGTCTTAAGTGACCACCTCGTGCCACCTTTAACATATTCCGTACCAGTCTACCCCTTAAATCCCGCGATGTCTTGTTTGTATTGTTATCTTGTAAAATTGTGTTGATTGTATGAGTGATTAACTGACTGACCGAAACCATGATATCTGGGAACGGTTATAACCGTAGAGTCATGTAAATGGAATACTGGAATCATGTAAAAAGAATATATCCATGGTTCGGTTCAGTCAAGTTATATAGATTGTTAACTGGATTCAGGGATTCATGTATTCATATTGAGTTGGAATATAAAAGAATATAGATTGACTTGAATCATATTCAAGTCAGAAATAGTCAGACTCTAACCCGAGTCAGACTAAAAGAAGGTAATTTGATGTTCAATAATTGTTAGGGGCCTTATTGTAATTTATAGAACTTGAGGGGGTTTTATGTAAAAATTACTTTTATATACTTTTCAAAATACACCTCAAGTATTTAATTATCGTCTTTATATACATACAACAATTTAATGATCAAGATAAATATATATACATGTTCGAATAACATGAAATGAGTCAAGTATATTATTCGAGTAACTACCATAAACAATGCTGTAAAGAAATATTATGCACGACTAATTAATCAAGTTGAACGGATGCGAAATATAAACAGAAATATGGCTCTAAATGTTTTGCATGCGTGAGTTCCAGTTTTACCTAAATATGACTACCGGTTTGAGAGATATATATGTTTTCGTATCGTCGCGCAAAACATATCAGAATCTATTCGGCACCGTCACATATTTTTAAAACGCAGTTTGAGTTAATTTGTATCAGGTTTCAGGTTACAAAAATTATTAGAAACTTTTAGGTATTTCGATGTACTTATCCAAAACACCAAGATTCACATGATTTGGATTTATGAAGCTCTAGTTATGATCATTTTAATATCAGCATTTAAAACAGAAATTCAGATTTCTGGACAGCAACTATATATTGTATTGTAAAGCCTATATCAGGTTGTTTCATGCATTCCTAAGTAATATAATATACAGAAAATTATATTTCTATCAATGGTGCATCTACACATCTAAATTTTGTCACAAACGGACATCGGGTGCTCGAGTTATGTCCAATTTAAAAACAGTGTGCGAATCGGAACAGATTCTGTCCAGATCCGTCACTTAATATTGTAATGCAGTTTTCTTTATCTTAGGTAGGTTTTCAGTAAAACTATAAAACTAATAAAATCTATATCATTCGATGTAGATATCAAAAACATCTGAGTTTGCTCAATTTGGATACCGGTATACCAAGTTATGTGTCCTAGAAATTGACCGATAGCTGCAGTTTTCTGTTTTACGATCAGTGAATAAATACGATGTAATTCACAAACCGTTATGCAGATCAATCTAAAATTTTTATAGCATGTATAAAATAATATAATCTATCATATGTAAATTCCATGAAATTTCCAGAAGTAAAAATTAATTTCTACAAATTATTTTAAAGGTAAAGATATTGATATGTATACTAAAATCGGCAAAAAGATTAACTAGAATTTTTACGCAAGCTTCTTCTTTTCTTTTAATAACCAAACCGATTCCATGAGATATCGTAAATATATTGTGGCATGAAATCTATGTTCTCACTACTCATAATAAACATTTATAGTCATGAACAAAGAATTGAAAACACTTTAATTTGAACAATAGGTAATAAGATATTATTAAACCATATATAACCATATGTATCTAGACTTATATATATGTATATGTTTATGTTTATTTTCCTCTTAAGGATTACGATATGGATAAAAACGGGTTCACGAGATATGAAAAGAGAAGAATAAAGAGATGGAGGGAGGGAGAGAGAGAGAAGGGACTTACATGCACAAGCCGGTATTGTCACCGGGCTTGTCTATCCGCCGACAGCCTCGCGTTACTAGCGAGACCTTCTTGAAGAGTTCTTCATGTTCTTCTTCTTGGACTTTAGGTGAAGAGGGAGAAATGAGAGATAGAAAAATATGAGGAAGGAAAAGATGGAGGACAATTAAGATGGTGTAATGGTGAATTATGTATAATAATATATGCATTTAACATAAGAATTAAAAGAGAAATGAAAGGTCACCATTCATTTTGGAAATGAAAGGTCTCATTTGTAGGTTATGAGAAGAATAAAAAAAATGATAAAAAATAATTGCAAGAATGGGGATTTGAACATGTGACTTATGGAATAACAATGCAAGGACTTAACCAATGAGCTATAAGGTTGTTCATGCATATGTTTAATTAGAATTAAATATATGATGTTGCTTAAAAAGAAAATGGGCTTTTTAGATGGGCTATGGAGAATAAGAATAATGGATTTGGGTTAAATATTTATGAAAGGAAAAAATAAGAATGAGAAGTTAAAAACTTAAATATAAGAAAAAGAAATTGTACCTAGAAAAAAATACATAATAATAAATTTAATAGAAAAAGGAAAATACCAAGTACAAATAAATACGGTATATTATTGAAGAGGGATAATACAAATGTATAAAGATTTTGGGGTCATTACATTAGGAGAGCTTTGGATCCACTTCTTTATAGGGCAGGGATTTACCCTCCGTCGATGAGCCGAGCAGGAAGCTACCCGGCCGCCACATGATGAGAGCTTTAGATCCATTTATTTACAGGGTAGGGATCTACCCTCCGTGGATGAGCCGAGCAGGAAGCTACCCGGCCGCCACGTGATTAGGGCTTTAGATCCACTTCTTTGTAGGGCAAGAATCTACCCTCTGTGGATGAGCCGAGTAGGAAGCTACTCGGGCGTCTCGTGATGAGGGCTTTTGATCCACAGCGTTTGTTGGGCAGAAAGCTACCCGCTGTGGATGGGTCGAGCAGGAAGCGACTCGGCAGCCTCGTGATGAGAGCTTTAGATCCACTTCTTTGTAGCGCAGGAGTTTACCCTCTGTGGATGAGCCGAGCAGAAAGCTACCCGGCCGCCTCGTGATGAGGGCTTTTGATCCACAACGTTTATTGGGCAGGAAGCTACCCGCTGCGGATGGGACGAGCAGGAAGCTGCTCGGCGGCCTCGCGATGGGCCGAGCAGGAAGCTGATCATACTCTTGTCTATCGTCCAAAGTACTTTTAGTTGGTGAATTTTAGATGAAATTGCTCATACATTTTTCATGCGACCGTTAATACTTCTTGAGGTACTAACGACCGATTACAAAATGTGTTTGCGCATTAAGGCGTAATTTATCGTCTTGTAATACCTAAGGCTTTAGCAGTGACTCCCAAACCGGTTGGTCTAAGGCACTAGGTGATAAAGCACCCTCGCTATATATTTTTTATTTTACGCAGTCTTAAGTAATTACAAAACCAGTGTTCATTTTTTTATATCCCTTTATTCACACTTATACTTTTATTTAATTTTTTTCACTTACTAAGGATTTTAGACAAGAGCAATTCAAGGTGTTCTCTACTATCCCAAGTTTCAAGGTGCGTGTATGTGCGAGTTGTAGGGTATATATTTTCAGAATTTAGACTAAAGGTTCAGAATTAATTTTCAGACTTACACTTCAAATAAAAATTTCAATACTCTTCCCTTATTTTGACTTAACCCTAGAACTGAACTCAAAATTTGCCTATTTCTAAATAAACTGCAATGACATATATTTTCTATATTTAAACTTTAAGAAAGGTTATTTTTAGGATTTTTAATTTACTAAGTTTAGGATCAAGTTTTTCCTAACTATTCAACCGTCATATTGAACTTAAGTCAAATATGACCAAAATTGAACTTTTCAATTTTTATAATTTTTTAATTTTTTTTTGATTTTTATAGATTTTAAAATAAGTATGCAAATGCAAAAATATACACATGAATGCGAAGGAAGAAAGCTTACTGAGCATACCCCCAAACTTAAACTTGACAGTGTCCTCACTGTCAGGCTACACCAAGAGGGTCAAAATTGTCGGCACTCCCATGTTTGTTTATTATATATATATATATATTTTAATTTATTATTAACAGAAAAAGAAAACAAAATATATATATATACACAAAAGGTCCCCCCAAACTTAAGTGAAACAGTGTTTCCACGGCTGAAGCATTAAAGTTCAGAGTTGGGGAGGAGAAAAACACAGTATCAAGCTATACAAGGCCTTACACATGCCAAAAGTTAGCACCAACCATTCCAAAATTTTATCGTTATAATGGCGTGGTTGGTGAAAGAATGGAGTGTAGAGAAAATAAATGAGAAACACACGAGACCATGTGGAGATAGAAGCAGTATACAGTCTTGGTGGAGGAGAAGAATGGCGGAAGGGAAAAAGAAATGGTGGTGGTTCGACTTCTTCAGGTGGGGTTTGATTAATCACAAAATCCGTGTCATTTAGGAATGCAAGTTCGTCAGCAAAAAGTTCTTCAAAACTCTCATCGATGTAATTGAACATTTTGCTGTCAGTAAGTTTTGTGCCAGAATTTATCATACTTGATTTGTAAAAAATTATGGAGGAAGGAGACTCGAAAAACCCATCTACCTCATTTTCAAAAGTATCCAAATCAAGTTGGTTTTCTAAAATGATCAAACTTCAATTATCGGATTGTGATTCATCAACACTCACTGAAATTATAAGAAGAATAGAAGAGGAACCTGAGAAAGTGGGAGGAAGAAGTTGAATACGAATTTGAGGGTGGAGATGAAGTGTATAGATTAGCACAATTTGTAATGACCGATGTGTAAAAAGCAATTGTGCTAATCTATTAACCCACTGAGAAATGAGGTCAAATCCCTCAAGATTCGTGAGAAAACATGGGTACGTCGAACTTAGTAAAGCAGAAATTGAAAATGAAAGGGATACGGTTTCTTGCGCGGTCAAAAAACAGAAAGGATGAAGGGGATTGATTTAGGAAGTGTAACAGTTAAAGGTTCAGGAGGATGAATTGGAAAATCCGACTAATCAAACAAAACTGGTTCATCATTAATACTATTCTCAATACTCTCCTCAAAATTTAGCTTATCCATGCAATTCTCATCAAATTCAAGACGCATATGAAGTTCGGGAGAAACATTTAATGTCCCGGGATGATGAATTGGAAAGAAAAACTCATCCAAATTTGTGGGTTCATTATCCAAAATATTCCCAGCATCAATATTCTCAATCAAGTGAAAATTAAATTTCTTAGACACCTCATAAAAAGCATGGATATTAATCAATTCAGGTTCTAGAGTGGAGGTGTAGAGGTCAAAAGGATTGGTGGTGATTTTACTCGAAAGGGACCCTTCACAATTAGGTAAATCAAACACTACAAAGTCGCACAACTCATTAGACGTTTTATCTTCAACTGGTGAATCATTTGGAACACTTGACAGACATTCAAAACCAGAGTTATGGGATTCAATTGGGGATGGGTAGGTTTGATTTGGAAGTGTGTACAGCTCACTCTCACCACTCAAATTCTTAATCTGTCCAACCGCCTCATCATACATTGGAAAATTTGGAGCTAGTTGGAAACTAGCTACCGGGTCACTAGGTTGTATAAAGGCGGCCATGGACGCATTCAGATCCATCATATGTTGTCTTGACGTTACCATAAAATCTTCCAACGACTGTTCCAGACTAGACATGGGTTGTGAAGGGGTTTCAGTAAAATATTCAAATTTGTTTGGATACTGGAAACTCCCAAATGGCTGTGTAGAAGTAATGTCTAGGGAAGCTGCGAAAGTCGGGTAGGACTGGTAGGAATTGAATGGTTGGACAGTATTAGGATCAACATTTGGATAAAAAAGTGAATGGAATTGTTGATCCCAAGAACTGGAAGTGTTGAAAGGAGTGAAAGATCGGTTACGAGATTGTTCAATATGTTCAGCAATAGACATGGGTTTCGGAGTTACTACCGGACTCTCAAAAGGGGTATCAACATAAGAAGGTGGTGAAGGTTGAAACGGTTGATACAAAGTTGACTGCGGTGTCCAACTGTTTCTCCTAGATGCGTCTATTCGATCTTTCAAAGAAATTTTGGGCATGGAGGGGTCGTCCGAAATTCGACCAAAACAACGCGCGTAGGAAGTAATGTCTAGTTGAGAGTACCAAAGTTCGGCAAGAGGTTTGCAAGGTGGGGCACCCATGATGTGAGAAAGGAGAAGAAAAAGAATGTGATGATTTTTTTTATTTTTTAAAATTTTTTTTATTTAAAAAAAATTGTTTGTTTTTGGAGTTTTGGAATTTTTGAAAGTGTTTTTTTAGAAAGAGTTTTGCAAAAATTTGTACGGAACTACGGCACAATTTCAAACAATCACAATTTATACATGCACAATCAAGTTTAGAGCTAGGGTCCCCTAAGTCAACTAGACTGCTCCTAACTGTTCCAAAGGGCAAGTTGTGAGATATCCCTCAAATCACCTCTTCACCGCCAATTATGGCCAGGTAAGCACAAATGAAGAAAGGAGGGTTCCGCTCACGAATCACCGTGAGACGGGCCTTTTAAAGTTATCTTTCTCACTTGTCTAGCCCAGACACCACAAAGTCAGGTTTAGATAAACGATTGAATGCTCACTGTTGGAGGTAGTGCCCTCAGAGTCAATTATTAGGTCACAGGTACGTGATCGCAATGATTGATGGAGGACCTATCCCGGTAGGACAGTCTTACTCGAGATGATAGTATGCTATCTGGTTTACCTTTATCATCGTGTACTGCTTTAGGTGACCTGACACGTCGCTATTACACGTTGATAGAGCCCCTAGGATTCTTGCTTGACCACCAGCAGTATGAGGGCGATCATATAAGTGGGAGCTGGGGGTCTATAAGCTTATCCTTAAAAGGTCCCTAGTCGTGGGAGTTTCGAGACTGGGCATCGATACTCCATTAGTAGACTAGTGTATACAGTCGAGACCCCGACGAGGGGCGGTGGCCGGTCTCACAAGCCACTGGTGTCAGTTGGATCACCTAAGATGTATACAGGTGCTCATTGGGTTATGAGTACACCGGACAGGACTCGCCGGGAACATGCTAGTTGGTCATATACCAGACGTCAGATGGCAGTTCCCTGGTGACATGTGTGCAGGTTAGTTCATCGACCTGGGGATCGTCATTTGTCTCGTGTGAGTTCCCACTGTACTTTGATTACTACCCTACCACGGCTCAAAGGAGTCGTGCAAACAGGTTTTAGTTGGGTACAGTCCCGAGCCACATGGAGGCAGTGAGCGTATCTTCAGGGGTTCGTCTCTCCCGGTATTGGGGGTGAGGTCGTGCTGTGTCTAGGAGAGCCATTACACGAAGTCCTTGGCCAAGGCAAGGAGATTTACTGGTAGGTATTCCAGTAGTATCTCAGGGTGTTCTGGGCTACACTCCGACACGACTTGTACCGCTTTTAGGGGTCTGACTTTTACCAACCCCCTAGGCCCGCCATGCGATACTCATAGACGAACGGACCGGACTGCACGGATATTGTCACTGACAGGCTCAGTAGGGTTGTCAGGCTGAGTTCGCTCGCAGACATCCCTTTTGGTCAATACCTGGTAGCCCGTTACGTATTGGCTTATACCTCTGACGTGCTAGTGGTTAAATCCACAACCAAGGTGTTGATGAGTCTTTAGAGTCCCCCACATTCAGTTACTCAGCTTTCGGGCGAAAGGTTGTAGAGGCCGTATGGAGATATGGCAAGGTCCGATCAGATACGTGCGGTATTGCACGGATCAGGATCGGACAGTTTGTACTATAGGCCGTATGGTTATATGGCAGAGTTCGATCAGATACGTGCGGTATTGCACGGATCAGGATCAAACGGACATTACTAGCCGGCTTTGGTATAAGCCGGATCCTAATATAGTACAGTGTAGACTTTGTCTCATTGCATTTGTATTTCGGTCGAAATACAGATGCGGGTGTGTATGCACAGTATTGGGGTTTTCCCGTAATTTATTACGGGACCAGTTTTCTGGAGTTGCCAGTTTGCTTTCCGTTTCGGCCAATTTCCTTTGTTCCGTTCATTGGCCGAAGATTGGTGGAGGAGGGTTTATTTGCATTGTTGCAAATAGGCATTTGTGGAGGGGGTTCTTTGCATCTTTTGGCATCATGATGGTCTTCATGATGGTGCACCATCCATTGACTTGCTTGACTTCATACTTCATGATGGCTTGACTTTGTTAGCATCATGGTTGTTGATGATGGTTGTGTGGAGTGTTGGCATTGCTTTGTGATCATGGTTGATTATGATAACCATTCCTCTCTCTTTTTCTTGCATGATTGATATGGTCACCTCCCCCTTGACTTTTCCCTCTCTCCCTTTTCCTACAAGGGCCGGCCATTCTTGAGGATGGTGGGTGATTGATTTTGGTGTGGCAATTTTTGGTTCTCTTCATTCTCCAAAAATCACACAAGAACCCTCTCCAAAAGTTCACTTCATTTCCTCCACCACAAAGGCAACTCCTTCAACCCCAATAGAGACAATAGCTCACTACACATTCTACAGCAAATCTTGGGCACGTCGAGTAGCCGGCTTCGTGCCCGAGTTGCCTCGGCATTGAGGTGGGAACCCGTAAACAAAGTAGGCGATGTGGTGCACTTCCGGCGACGAGGAGGAGACGGGGCTTTTCCGCAGGAGATCGGGACCATGACGAGAAGACCGGAGGACTTGGATCGTCGGTATATCTCTAACCCTTCTTCTAGTTAGCTTAGACTTGTTAATGGTTACGATCCGGGTGTTTAGTGCGCGGTGGTGCCGGTTTGCTAAGTCCGCAAAATTAAAGTTTTTCACTGCTTCCGCGTTTGGGCGTCGGATTGACGGCCGGGGCGCCGCCGTGCACTTACAGTGGTATCAGAGCCTCGCCATTAACTTAGTCTAGCTTTGTGTAATGTGTTTTTCAGTTCCGATCGATCGAAATGTTCAAAAACCCGTATTTGCCCACATCAGTTTTCTGTTGAAACTTTTTGGTCCCCAAAAATTTTTCAGGTTGTAAAATATTGATGTACTGGAAAATCTAAGAGCTCTGTAAAAATTCGACGAAGTAACTCCACAGTGGGAGCGCGGAACCGCCGCGAAAACCACCTTACCGCCGCCCTTCCGCCGCACACTGTGGAGGTCACTTCACCAAATTTTTACAGAGGCCTTCTGGGCTTAAAATATGGGTTTTGGAATATTAAAATTGGGCCCAGGTTTTCTGTGAGTGCTACAGTTTTGATTGGGGGCCCACTTGTTAATTTTTGGTCAATCGGAAAATTTTAAACACATTTTTCACAGTATTTACATTATATCTGCGACCGTGAATGTCACTCGATCGGTAAATCCGGTCTAACTGCTATAGCCCGGTTAGACGGATTTGCGAACGTGACTTTCACGTTGATGTTCTATGTATTTGTTGTGTTGTTGCGGATCGGTCGTAGGGATAGCCTGGATGCAATGCTAGTACAGTTGTGGTGGTATTATGTACATTTGATTTTGCGGGGCGAGCGTCCGACATGTGGACAGCCGTCACTGCCTGATTGTATTATTATTTTGGGGCACGACCTGGTTGCGGTCGATGTACCCGGTGTATGTATATTTTACTTTCTGTACTAGGATTGCCCCGCGGAGGGGTGCACGGATAGCCGGGTTCTAGAGGGCAACAAGCCCGCATCTCATGGCATTGAGACGGAGGGGGCTTCACTCTAGGATTGGCGGGCTATTCGCCGCACTCGTAGGGGGTACAGGTTGACCCAGGAGGGGTGCCCAAGTTACCGGATTCCGTGAAGTGCTGGGTGGTCCATTCACGGTGCTGAAGGGGGCTGCCTCGCTTCAGGTTTTGGCGGGTAACTTGCCGCGCCCGTAGGGGTCTAGGATTACATTGCACAGGCTATCCACACGACCAGGGGAACGTCGGGTTTCATTAGTGGCTCTGTGAAACCCGGGGATCCCAGATATCTGTATTGTTTCTGTGATGCTGTTCATTCTCTGTGATGTTGCATTTTATTCACACCTTGAGCGAATATAATATATTGGTATATATATTAGTAGATGTTGTATATGTTTTGCATCCGCGCTAGTCCAGTCCCCGCTCTGTCGTTAGTAAGCTAACCTAACGGGTAATGACGGGACCCAGTGGCGAATGCGGATGGCATATACGTACATCAGTATATTTTCGTTCTTTTTGGTGTGATCAATTGATGGGACTGCATTGATTCGGATCAATGCAAGTTAAAACAAACCTAATCTGATGTTGTTGGAACACTTTTCAAAAAGCTGTTATTGCAAGGACGTTTACTTTTGTTTTGCATCGTGGTATTCATTGGAATATCCTGCTCCTCAGTCGACGAGGCAAGGGCCGAGATCCCTTCACCGGGAGTGACCCCTTGGACAAAAAGTTTGCGTCAGGGCATTAACTTCACTATAGCCGATTACTTTTGCTTTGCACCGTGGTATTCAGTTGGAATATCCTGCACCCCATTCTACGGGGAAAGAGCCGAGATCCCTTCACCGGGAGTGACCTCTTTAGCGAAGGTTTTCGTCACTATATTTTTAAAAGCTATCAGTTCCTTCAACGATATCAAGTTCTTTACGTTAAAGGTTTTCGCCAGAAACCATTCGTAGCCCTCCGTCGTTTCATATGGATAGTCAATAGTATTCAAGCTGTGTATGTTGGCCAAAGTCAAGGCACAGTGTTTGGTAGCTGTTGGTTATTCATATGCAGCATAGATAGATGCGTTGGTTTGGAACAGTCGTACTGCCATGTTGGCCAAAGTCAAGGGTATGTACGGGTGGATTCAAATTAACCTGGAGAATGACGGGTAGAACTTGACATGTGACTTATGATATGTTGGCCAAAGTCAAGGTCATAAGAGCATGGGGCAGAAATCACATCGGGAGTTTCAAAAGAACTGAAACTTGCCAGATATGCGCATACCTTCTGGAGTGTGATACCGTGAGCGGATTCCGTCACGTTGTCATGCGATGAGAGTTGGATCTCGATTCCCACTGATGAGCTAGTTTACTCCTCGGGTAACCCCGACTAATTCTTCTTTCAGGTTTGGAGGAGAATTTGAGATACAGTGGGAGGATTCCAGATTAGATAAATTGGTAACCATTCTGATCTAGGTTAGAGTGCACGCTGAGTGTTTCTTTTCTCTCTCTCTTTGGCAGCGACCATTGACCCGACCCTAGACTATGACTCAGTGACCAAGTTGACCGAACCTTCTTAAACACTGGATTTTGGATTGTCAGAGTTGCAAACCTCATTGCCACTCCTACTTTTACCCTTTTCTCCAGGACACCCCGTTTTACTACGAATGTCCACTTCCATTGGACAAAACCATCGTATGGTTAGATACGAACTCGAAAGAATTTATTCGAGGATGGTTTCCGGTTCTGGAGAAAACGGATAGGATTATTCAGTTGTCTTTTCCTTTTACCCTCTCTCAGGTTACGGGTACTCCTTGGTTTAGGGGTAGTACACCTATTACGCAAATTGGATTGTCTTCTTCCAAACCTTAGGCTGGTGCCGACCGGTAGGGAATGAAGAAAACCAATTAGCATAACGATGGTGTGCAGAAGGTATTAAGTTCAGACAAAGCAAGGGATTAGTAACAGGGCAAAGTAAATTGCAACAGATATTCACGACCAAACCAAATATTTCGTTACCACTCCCACATCACCTTTGTATTTCTCCAGGACACTCCGTATCACTACGAAGATCCACAGTTTATTTGGATACTCCATCGTATGGTTATATACGAACTCGAATGGAACTGGTTCCAGTTCGGGGATGGATTCTGGTTCAGGAGAAATAGGAATAAGGTTTATTCAGTTGTCTTTTATCTTCACCCTCTCTCATTGCGAGTGTTCCTAGGATTGGGACAGTACACCCATTATGCTTATTGGATAGTCTTCTTCCAAACCATAGGCTGGTGCCGAACGGTAGGGAAGGAAGAAAACCATTTGGCCTAAAAGGGTGTGCAGAAGGTAAAGAAAAAAGACATATGAAGGGATTTGGAGAGGTGGCAAAGAACTATACGGTTACAGTCGTGAATCTGGAAGAGGCATTACTAGGAATACCAGAATACCCCATCGGAACATTTCAATGTTTCAGTTTCACTGTGTAATGTTAAAGGAAAACTGATTTCCCGATTAGATACTTACTCCAGGGTATGTATTTACCAGGTACGATTCTCACATCTGTATGGTTTTACAGATGATGAGTGGGAGTAAGTTATTGGGAATTGGGTGATCGTCCTCATTATATCGGGATTCGTTGTAATCGGTGATATTTGAGGAAATCACCTGGGTTGTTTGCCAGTCGGCAAATATTTGGTTTTGAATATCCGCTGTTATGCACCAATTTCAAATTGATATATCTGTACGTCTATTTTCATAGAGTGAGATATACCTTTCTGAAATTATGTCTACGACATTTACCTATATCAGTCGATGGTTAGGTAAGGAGCATTAAACAGCGGTGTAATTCTTCATAACCAAAGCTACAGTTTTCAACCTACGACACACAGTGAATGAGTTATCAGACTCAAGGGACTTATACAGAGTATTGTATGTTGTCCAGGGTCCATCAGGACAGAGGGGTTGGTCCTCGTACTATATTCGGTTTACTTATGACTTCTCTAGTTTTTAGACAAGTGTTTCGCGGAAACACAGGGTCTGAATTTTGAGAAGTTATAGGTATTTGAATAGAGTAGAGAACCAGGTGTAGCAAGTATCGGGATTCTTCAAAGTGATCGAAGATGTAGATACTTGTGTATGGTATTCAGTTGATAGTAATGATAAAGAGATCTTGCTTCTCTTTCAGGTTACTCATAATTGGAAGTATTCCTAAGTTGAGTAACGCTGATCGGCCTCCTTCCATTTAGTTGACATGCACTGGAGACAGCTGCATGATTTGAATCTGGTTCAATTAAATCAGTGCCTCTGTTTCTATATTGGATATAGAACAGTTCATATCTTAACGATGTTAAGGTACGGGGAGTTGTCCGGTTTATACTTAAAACCAGACACTGGACAACTCAAGGCACGTTTCTGTAATGGCTGTTTGTGGGTTGACCCAGGCTATCACGCGGGTTGACTTTCTACCATCTGGATGAACAATAGCGATATTGTTCTAGACTCGCCACAGTTTTATTAAAAATGGATTTTTTCAGAAAACAGTAGTGGGAGTATGGTAGAACTGGAAGTGATTCCAGAACCACAGACGATTACTGAAGATTTGATAAGGAACCTAAAGATTCAATCTGGATTGACATTCCATTGGCCACTCCGCAGATAAGGTGGGTAACTTCAGGCACCCGAGAGGTACTATGGTAGCCTCAAGGACGGTGACAGGGAAGTTCTTGTTTACCCACAAATGCCATTGCTGTTGTTCCAGGTTACGAGACCCGGCGGGAGGATGAGTATAGCGTCATTCTAAACCAGTTTTAGAAGTGTACGTCTATATGACTCTGCCAGAGGGTTGTCGTAGTCAGTGGGAGCAGCGGAAGCAATGGTGGACATGTTGCTTCTGTCTATTTATAGACTAGAGCAGATGTAGCGGAGATAGATCATCTATTTCTGACGTGACAGTCATGGGTTTGACTTCATCAGAATAGGGGATGGATCTGTTGAGAAGGTAGTAGGGTATAATATCCTGGTATTTGGATGATATACACAGAGTAGGAAAAGAAACTCCTACACTACGATCGGTTATACTTTGGTCGTCACACAGTTGTTTCTCCACAAAGGAAATGGATTTTATATCAGACATACTGGTTACTAGATCTATGGTCTTAGATCTAGATTTGGGTGGTTTCCCAATCAGGGTACTTGACAGCATTCTAAGAGTATTTAGGATGGACGACTCCTGGCACGGTAGTGTACCTGCAGGTAATGGAGTCACCCTCTCCAAAGGTGTCTTACAGACTAAAGGGGAGAGGGACGGGCATGATTGGCAGATCACTTGCTCAGGCAATTGAGTCAATCGTGAGATGTCAAGTACCACACCAGATGTTGTTCTTGCACTAGATGCAATAAGTTGACATTAATCCAATCCTGGAGAAACAGTCGGAAGCAGTTTTAGAACATAAGTGGATGTTCTAGGGAGATGATAACGACAGCCTCATTCAGGAGACAGTTATCATTCCAGGCTTCCAAGGTGACATGGACGACAAGGAGGTTGTCAGAGTTATAGTTTTCCTTCTGATGAGGGGCAGTATTTTAGACAGGTGGTCCAAGGCAATACTGAGGGTGGCATGGCGCAGGATACTGATTAAGTTCAGTTGACGATACAGTCTAAGAAGTTTGGATTTGGAGTTCATTTATGAGCTAGGTCCCATCAGACATCCAGACACATTCTAAGACAGGTATTGCTCTTTTCGGGAGATGGTTTTCTCCGCGAACTTGAGATATAGAGAGACATAGAAAGAAACAACAAAGCGGATCCACTCACTGAGGCTATTCCTCGAACGCAATAGTTCCGCAAACGAGCTTTGTGAGACTGACTAGTAGAGGAGTTGGATGTTCGGTATCACACGGGCTGTGAGTATGCGACATCGCAATAATTAGCCTTGAGTGCAAGTGGGAGATTGTTGGAGGTATGCCCTCAGAGTCAATTATTAGGTCATAGGTACGTGATCGCAATGATTGATGGAGGACCTATCCCGGTAGGACAGTCTTACTCGAGATGATAGTATGCTATCTGGTTTACCTTTATCATCGTGTACTGCTTTAGGTGACCTGACACGTCGCTATTACACGTTGATAGAGCCCCTAGGATTCTTGCTTGACCACCAGCAGTATGAGGGCGATCATATAAGTGGGAGCTGGGGGTCTATAAGCTTATCCTTAAAAGGTCCCTAGTCGTGGGAGTTTCGAGACTGGGCATCGATACTCCATTAGTAGACTAGTGTATACAGTCGAGACCCCGACGAGGGGCGGTGGCCGGTCTCACAAGCCACTGGTGTCAGTTGGATCACCTAAGATGTATACAGGTGCTCATTGGGTTATGAGTACACCGGACAGGACTCGCCGGGAACATGCTAGTTGGTCATATACCAGACGTCAGATGGCAGTTCCCTGGTGACATGTGTGCAGGTTAGTTCATCGACCTGGGGATCGTCATTTGTCTCGTGTGAGTTCCCACTGTACTTTGATTACTACCCTACCACGGCTCAAAGGAGTCGTGCAAACAGGTTTTAGTTGGGTACAGTCCCGAGCCACATGGAGGCAGTGAGCGTATCTTCAGGGGTTCGTCTCTCCCGGTATTGGGGGTGAGGTCGTGCTGTGTCTAGGAGAGCCATTACACGAAGTCCTTGGCCAAGGCAAGGAGATTTACTGGTAGGTATTCCAGTAGTATCTCAGGGTGTTCTGGGCTACACTCCGACACGACTTGTACCGCTTTTGGGGGTCTGACTTTTACCAACCCCCTAGGCCCGCCATGCGATACTCATAGACGAACGGACCGGACTGCACGGATATTGTCACTGACAGGCTCAGTAGGGTTGTCAGGCTGAGTTCGCTCGCAGACATCCCTTTTGGTCAATACCTGGTAGCCCGTTACGTATTGGCTTATACCTTTGACGTGCTAGTGGTTAAATCCACAACCAAGGTGTTGATGAGTCTTTAGAGTCCCCCACATTCAGTTACTCAGCTTTCGGGCGAAAGGTTGTAGAGGCCGTATGGAGATATGGCAAGGTCCGATCAGATACGTGCGGTATTGCACGGATCAGGATCGGACAGTTTGTACTATAGGCCGTATGGTTATATGGCAGAGTTCGATCAAATACGTGCGGTATTGCACGGATCAGGATCAAACGGACATTACTAGCCGGCTTTGGTATAAGCCGGATCCTAGTATAGTACAGTGTAGACTTTGTCTCATTGCATTTGTATTTCGGTCGAAATACAGATGCGGGTGTGTATGCACAGTATTGGGGTTTTCCCGTAATTTATTACGGGACCAGTTTTCTGGAGTTGCCAGTTTGCTTTCCGTTTCGGCCAATTTCCTTTGTTCCGTTCATTGGCCGAAGATTGGTGGAGGAGGGTTTATTTGCATTGTTGCAAATAGGCATTTGTGGAGGGGGTTCTTTGCATCTTTTGGCATCATGATGGTCTTCATGATGGTGCACCATCCATTGACTTGCTTGACTTCATACTTCATGATGGCTTGACTTTGTTAGCATCATGGTTGTTGATGATGGTTGTGTGGAGTGTTGGCATTGCTTTGTGATCATGGTTGATTATGATAACCATTCCTCTCTCTTTTTCTTGCATGATTGATATGGTCACCTCCCCCTTGACTTTTCCCTCTCTCCCTTTTCCTACAAGGGCCGGCCATTCTTGAGGATGGTGGGTGATTGATTTTGGTGTGGCAATTTTTGGTTCTCTTCATTCTCCAAAAATCACACAAGAACCCTCTCCAAAAGTTCACTTCATTTCCTCCACCACAAAGGCAACTCCTTCAACCCCAATAGAGACAATAGCTCACTACACATTCTACAGCAAATCTTGGGCACGTCGAGTAGCCGGCTTCGTGCCCGAGTTGCCTCGGCATTGAGGTGGGAGCCCGTAAACAAAGTAGGCGATGTGGTGCACTTCCGGCGACGAGGAGGAGACGGGGCTTTTCCGCAGGAGATCGGGACCATGACGAGAAGACCGGAGGACTTGGATCGTCGGTATATCTCTAACCCTTCTTCTAGTTAGCTTAGACTTGTTAATGGTTACGATCCGGGTGTTTAGTGCGCGGTGGTGCCGGTTTGCTAAGTCCGCAAAATTAAAGTTTTTCACCGCTTCCGCGTTTGGGCGTCGGATTGACGGCCGGGGCGCCGCCGTGCACTTACACTCATAACCTTCCTCTGTCCTATTGAGCACGACAGTCCTTAGTTGGCTGAGTCTAAATATTTTTTAATTAATTTAAGGGTGATGCATGTACTTTTTAGTGATTTTTGGGGTCTTAGGAAGGGTAATGAAATCCCCACCCAATCTTGATTGGTGTTGTAGCCCTTTAGAGTCCGTATTAATTATGCAAAGCAGTTAGCACACCAAAAATATAAAACACTTGCAAATTTTTTTTTTATTTGGCAGCGCAAAGAATTCTGCACAAAAACAATTTATTGGAGAGGGAGAAGAATTTTGCGCAAAGAACCCTACAGGAAAATTTTTCAGTGGAGTTCAGAGGGTAGAAAAGAGGACAAAAATAGTTACAGAGAATTTTGGGATGCTGACGTCACTGGTTGACCGCGGTTCTGCAGTCAACTGCATATATCCGCCGCGGTTCTGTAGTGTTTCTGTTAGTTTGGATCTCCAAAAATTTTCTGTTTGTTGTTATGATTCTTCTCTGTCTGTTCAGATTTTATGTTTATTGATTTGTTCACTGGGTTTTTTTTCCAGATCTGAATCCGTCCCTCTTCTTTTCCTGCGCAATTCACACAATACCTCTAAAAAAGAACAAGATGATTTTTTTTTTTATTTAAAATTTTTCAATTTTTATAATTTTTAATTTTTAAATTTTTTAAATTTTTTTAACCCGAAATTACACAAAGAAAGAGACTACCGTCTCCCCGGCAACGGCGCCATTTGATTGATGAGGTCTTTTGCTTGTGCGTTTTGAAATCAAAGTTAAGAATACCGCAATCAATAACGGTGTCGCTTGGTAGCTAGCCGGTTGAGTACGGGTCGGTCCACAGGGAGAAAGATTCCTTTTCTTTATTTTCTAACGAGTTAAGCCGATCAAGTCGGGTTTTGTTGTAGATCTATGAATGAGAATAAATTGATAAAAAGGCTTGCTAGGGTTAGGATTAGGTTAGTTCGAAAAAGAGATTCTTCTCGCATCTATCAATTTCCTAATTAAGAATATAGGTGTTAGGGTAATAGTCAACAACGGGGATTAGCACGACTAGGAAGAAACTAAGTTTCTTCCATTTGGTCCTTGTCCTTCCGTTCTTGGCTCTTAGCCCTAACCTCCAGTTAATTCAACCACAACCGGTCGAACTAGGGAATCACCGCTATCATTTAGGATAGGGTGCCGTAGTGAGCGGTGTGTGGTTGCATTAAAGAGAGTCCTTTAAATAAAATTATTTGGGCAAAGAAAGGAGGGAGAGAGATTTCCTTCTCTCAAACCTTCCCTATCCTAACCCTAACAAGTGAGCAATTACTCACTCATTAGGAAGGTGACAATCAAATTCATTTTTTATAATTTTTAATATTAGAAAACTAAATTGCGGATAATTAAAAGAACAGATAAAAATTGCAGGAATTAAAATTGCAGATAAAAAGAATGCAAGATAAAAATAAAAAAAATATCTTTATTGATGACCACTCAACGATTTATTACAAAATGAGAATTAAATCTAAAAATTGAAAATAATTTAAGAACTAAAGAGAGACATCTCAAAAGAGGCACCCAAAAGAGGCACGCCTTATTTGGCTTTAAGCCCTCCTATTTATAGATTGGAAAAACCCTAGGTTTACATTCTGATCCATACATGAAATTACAAAACAACCCCAAAGACCGAGTCAAAGCACTGACACCCCACCGACACGTGCATTGCACGACCACGGAACCACGGCAGAATAGCCTGTTTGGCCGCGGATCCGCGGCCATTTGGTGGGCTCATGGGCCCAATTCTTTAGGGTTTCTTCAAGTTGCTTTTATCTTCTGTTTTCTTCACTTGATCTCTCAGAATCTCTTCAATTCTCTTCCAGATTTTCAACAGTACAGAATTTTTGGAATTTTACCGTAAGTTTCGCGTTGAAGTTTTGAATTTTGTGCTGCCCTTGTGTTTTGTGCAATTGAACTGTTTGCTGATCTTCATTTGTTCCTTGAACTGTTAGGCAGCATCATATGGATTCATTTATTGTTGGTTGTAGTCTCACTTTTGTAATATCTTTTCATGAATTTCACTGAATTGTTCTGAGATCCTGTAACCTGCAACTATTTAGCAGACATGTATCAAAAGCACCTATTTATTTGTAATATGATTAAGAATGTGGAATATAATAATGCAAAATTCTGATATGAACAGACACCTTTAAGAAGGATGCTCTGGTGACTTTGGACACGAAGAAGCTTGCCGAGAGCCAGGAGGCGAAGGCCGTGGAGGATTACAAACCGTCCGATCAGTTTTACCTTGATCTCGCCGAATCCGCGTCCGTCGGGTGGCACAAGGCCCTCGACGCCGTCAAGGAATCTCTGTCAGAGTTTGTCGACGGCAAGCTCCGTGCTAAGTTCCTTCTCGCCAAGGAAGAGCTGCAGGGGGAGGCGCCGAGCAAGCTGCAGGAGACGAGGCTGTTGGCGGAAGCGTCGAGCCTGAGGTCGCCGTTTTGGCCCTTGATGGTGGTGTCGAGCAGGGAGAGATCCCGACCGAGCGAGCGGTCTAAGCTATCCCCCTCCGTGATTTTCTTGTATATATATTTTTTTTTAGATTTTTGTAAGCCTCCGGGCATTTTTGTAAGGCTGAGAAGCCCACAATACATTTGTACATAATTTTGATCATGAATAAAGTGTACCTTTTTCGCTCAAATATCTGATCGTTCTGCAAGTACTTTAGCTCGTATACTTTTCATTATTCGAATCTTTATCCTGCAAGTATTTTTAGCTCGTAAGTATCTTTATCTTGCCATTGTAAGGTCGGTGTCCACCCTTTCTGGGTGACAATCATTCATTGAGCATGAGTTGAACGATAGCCGAGTGTAGGAAGGTCGGTATCCTCCCTTTCCTCGGAGTCGAGGTGGCGATGGCGCATCGAGTATGAATCGATTGATAGCCAAGTGTGGGAAGGTCGGTATCCTCCCTTTCCCCGGAGTCGAGGTGGCGATTGCGCATCGAGTATGAATCGATTGATAGCCAAGTGTAGGAAGGTCGGCGTCATTCAATTCTACCTGGTTGCCTCGTAGTGAGGGCTTTGAATCCACGGTTTTTATTTGGGCAGGAAGCTACCCGCTGTGGATGGGCCGAGCAGGAATCCGTTCGGCGGCCTCGTGAGGAGAGCTTTGGATCCACTTCTTTGTAGGGCAGGGATCTACCCTCCGTCGATGAGCCGAGCAGGAAGCTACCCGGCCGCCACATGATGAGAGCTTTAGATCCATTTCTTTACAGGGCAGGGATCTACCCTCCGTGGATGAGCCGAGCAGGAAGCTACCCGGCCGCCACGTGATTAGGGCTTTAGATCCACTTCTTTGTAGGGCAAGAATCTACCCTCTGTAGATGAGCCAAGTAAGAAGCTACTCGGCCGTCTCGTGATGAGGGCTTTTGATCCACAGCGTTTGTTGGGCAGAAAGCTACCCGCTGTGGATGGGTCGAGCAGGAAGCGACTCGGCAGCCTCGTGATGAGAGCTTTAGATCCACTTCTTTGTAGCGCAGGAGTTTACCCTCTGTGGATGAGCCGAGCAGAAAGCTACCCGGCCGCCTCGTGATGAGGGCTTTTGATCCATAACGTTTATTAGGCAGGAAGCTACCCGCTGCGGATGGGCCAAGCAGGAAACTGCTCAGCGGCCTCGTGATGAGGGCTTTAAATCCACAGCGTTTTATCGGGCAAGAAGCTACCCGCTGTGGATGGGACGAGCAGGAAGCTACTCGGCGGCTTCATGAGGTGGGCTTTGTTAACTCTCTAGTATCTTCTTGGGGCGTCGTTTAACCTCCCTTGACCCGTAAAGCAGGGGAAGGGTGACCGTCATGGGTGACACGTAGCCGTTCCCTATCGGGAAAGTGTGATATTCCGTGATTCGCGTCCTTTGTTCGAGTAAATCTCGGCCGTTGGAAGATTTTTGTTGAGATTATAAATACCGAAGGCATGTTGGTTTCTTACTAGTCTTGCATCCCCTGAAGATGACCGGCCGCGTGTATACCATCAGGGGATCGTTTCTCGTGATGATGTATACTTTTACAACCTTGATTGTTCCGAGGAGACGTACGAGGCGGTGATAGGCCGTCTAGAGGGCCATTGTGGGCGCCTGCTTCCCCGGCGATCTCCTCTCATTCAGGTGCTAATTTATGCGATATGGAGGACTTCCCCGGGTCTATACAATACGCTGTCTCCACAGCTAATGGACAAGGCGTTTGACAAAATGCACACTGTCCACGGGCTTGGTCTGATCTCAAAGAGTAGGCGGGGTCGCTCGGTGGACCTCCTTCTTGAGATTTTCCAGCAAAGTTTGGTCGTCGCATCTTGTTCGGCGGACGGGGATCCCAGGGAGTCCCTAGCTTCTAAGGTCCGTGAGTACCGTCGAAGGGAGTGGGTCGATACTGCTTGGGCTCGGCTGGAGGAGCTTTCTTCGGTGTACCATCGACAATTTTTCTTTAATTCTCGCCCTTCTTTGTTGTAATTGTTGTAAGGCTGGGGAGTGTTTCTCCCAATCAGAGCAAAGCTCTGTTTGAAATTCAAATTTTAAAATTGAAGCGACGCTTCAGATGCAGCGCCAAGTGCGCTGCGCCCTAAGCAGCGCACCATGTGTGTGCTAACGCTAGGTGCGCTGCGCTCTATGCAGCGCACCACGTGTCAAACACGGGTGCGCTAGCGCTAAGTACGTTGCGCTCCGAGCAGCGCACCCCGTGTAAGACACAGGTGCGCTAGCGCTAAGAGTGCTGCGCTCTAAGCAGTGCACCACGTGCAAAGCACGGGTGCGCTAGCGCTGGAATTAAAAAACTCCCCACCGTTAGATCAAAAGATCTAATAATAATGATAAATCATTAATTAATCAGAATTAAATTCTGTTATGGAAAGATTTTTCAATTTTGTTAAAAACAAGAAGATTGCCTTCTGTAAAACAGAAGCCCTAGGATCAAAGATCTAATGGCGAGGAAACATCCCCAAATCAATCAGAGAAAGATCTCTTTAACTGATTCAACAAATCAGCTTGCTCTATATAAAGGCCCTAAGACTTCAAGTCTGAGATGGAGAACCCCCCCCATAAACTTTGAGAAATTCAAAGATAAAGAGCAAGCTCTTGCAAGAAGATATTTCCTCAAGGTAAAGATGAAGGATGATGAACACAGAGATGAAATCATCTCATAAAAAGAAAAATTCATTTCTTTAAAAAGATCATAGATCTACAAGACAAAAAGTCTTTCACAAAGAGATCAAAAGATCTCATCATAAAATAAAAGAAGAACATAATTCTTCTCGCAGATCATGGATCTATACAGGCAAAGCCTTTCATCAAAATAAGGGATTGGAAATATCTCCTGCAAAATAAGAACTGTTGTTCTTAGATCTTGAAACAAAGTCTCTTTTAAAAGAACATAAATTTGTTCCCAGATCATAAAATTGATCAGATGCGCTTTGCGCTCTTGAAATGCACCTTGCGCTCCTGAACTGCGCTTCTGCGCTCTCTGGACTGGCGCTCAGCGCCAAATGCGCCACGTGTCAACCACGTATGCGCCAATTAACAACTTGCGCTTTGCGTTTATGAAATAGCGCATTGCGCTCATGGGATGGCGCTCAGTGCCAAGCGCACCACGTGTCACTCGCGTGTGTGCCACTAGACTGAAAGCGCAATGCGCTCATGGATTAGCGCTAAGCGCTCATAAACTGGCATCATGCGCTCGTCATCTAGCGCCTAGCGCTGAGTGCGACACGTGTCTCTTACTTGTGCGCTGCTTGGCAGGAGCGCACTACGCTTTTTAATTGGTGCAAAGCTCCTGGCGCGCCACGTGTTGCGCTGACAAAACATAAATTGTTCTTTAATAAGCCCAGAGCTCTGATGAATGCTCAGCTTTTAATACAAGATAAAAACATTGTTAAAAGGGCCAAACCCAAATAAAGGCTCAACAGCCTAAATAAGAATGTTAAACATTTATTGGACTTAGCTCAAGATTGGCCATTAGTCCTCAACTCATATTAATTGAGCCCATCTGCTCATGAATATTTTAACAGATCTTAATCCCAAATTGGACTACAGATCTTTCAACCAACTCATGCCGGTTCGAGGGTACGTCTCTTTACTCCTCTGATATTTGTCGTTGTAATCCTTCAACGTCTTTAGAGAGGTGACGGGTCCCGACAACCAAACACTTTACGGACTGTGGGGTCCTTAAGCTCATGGACTATGACGTTCTTAACCTTAACTGTGAGGTCTTTAAACTCACGGACTATGATGTCTCACGGACTATGATGTCCTTAACCTTGACTGTGAGGTCTTTAAACTCACGGACTATGATGTCCTTAACCTCGACCGTGATGTCTTTAAACTAACATTGGACTAAGATGTCCTTAAACTAACATTGGACCGCAATGTCCTTAAACTAATCGACCACAATGTCCCTAAACTAAACAGTAGAGTCCAAATGCTCTTTTGTTGGATCTAAACGATCCCGTTAAGTTGATCTTAGTCTAAAAGTAGACTAACGTATCCTTAAAATACGTTTAAGTTGATCTTAGTCCCAAATGAGACTAACGTATCCTTAAACCCAACCCCCAAACCCAAATCTAAGAAGATACGGATTTGGACTAATCCACGCCTTACGGGTGACAACATAAATTAGTCTCCGTATACAATCCATAGGAAATCAAAAACAAAACAAACACACACGACACGAAGTGACCATCTGGAGAAGGAGAAAGTCGTTACCGCGACGCGGTAGCGTAATTAACTGCAGGGGCTTGCGCCTGCAGGGAATAACGTCCCCACAATAAAAAACCCCTCAAATGAGGGGGAATCTGACGAAATCTGCTATATCGGCCGCATCCGTTTAAACCTTCGATACACAGTGCCATAAATCAACTTGGCATCTTCGGAGAGGTGGACGGATAGCACCAATTAGCATCTGTCCCGAAATTCAGACGAGACGTTTATCGCGTCTCCGTGTTTTCGGCGGGGAACAGGGAGCCCACAATACCTCTTAATAAATAAATTTATCTTTTGTTGAGTTGCATTGTCTCTCTTTTACCCCTTCAGTAAATTTTATACTCTTTCTTAAAAAACCTGAGTCTCGAAACCGAGAAAAGGAACAAAGGGCCGCACCCCCAAAAAAGGTCTTTTCTGCGAGAGGACCTAGCTTAGGAGACTTAATTAAATGACAATAGGAATTACATTATTTCAAAAGAGGGTACATGTTTATTTATACAACTTAAGTTTCTCGGTGTTATAAGGCTGAAGAAAAGTACACCCCTCGGCGTCCTGCATGTGGTACGCTCCACCGGGCAAAGCCTCTATTACGAGGAATAGTCCGTCCCACCTCGAGGAGAACTTATGTAGTCTTTCTTGGTATACGAACTCGTTTTTTCGTAAGACCAGATCTCCCATTTTGAAGGCTCGATATCTAACTCGGGCATTATAGTAGCGGGCGGTTTGTTTCTAATAGGCGGCTGCCCTGATTTGTGCTCGATCCCGCTTTTCCAACAGGATGTCCAGGTTGCTTCAGAGCGCCGAGGTGTTAGCTTCGTCGTCAAAATGTTCTACCATATAACTGGGCAGTCTAATCTCCATGGGGACCATCGCCACTGTGCCGTAGTAGACGCTGAATGGGGTTTCTCCTGTGGGTGTTTTCTTCGATATTCGCAATGCCCATAGCACTCGTAGCAGTTCTTCGACCAGCTGCCCTGTCTTCCTTCCAGGCGGGCTCTATGACTGCGGATGATGCCTCGGTTGGCTACCTTTGCCTGCCCGTTGCATTGAGGATGTACAACTGCGGCAAACTTCATCAATATACGGTAATCGTTGCAAAACTCCTTAACTTTATTATTTTTGAAGTTGGTCCCATAGTCGGTAACTATGCATCTCGGGATCCCAAATTGAGAAATTATGTTGTTCTGCAGGAACTTTATCGTAGAAGTGGAGTCCGGTTTCCTGATAGGTACGTCCTCTATCCATTTCGTGAAATAGTCCACTGCGATGAAGATGTATCTGTGCCCGCCCGTGCCAATGAGGAGTTGGCCTACCATATCCATCCCCCATTATGTAAACGGCTAAGAGGAACTGAATGGCATTAGCTCGGTGGCGGGGAGACGAAGTATGCTGCCAAAGAGTTTGCAGATCTTGCATCTTCTGACCAGCTTCTCAGCATCCTGGTGTAATCTCGGCCAATAGTACCCTTGCAGTAGTGCATTTTGGACTAGGGTTCGGGCCTCTTGATGTGCTCCGCCGACCCCTTCATGTATCTCTCGCAGAACGTAGCCAACCCTGTGGGGGTCGATGCACCGGAGTAGAGGCTGAGTGTATAATTTCTTGTACAGGTTTTCGTTGCTCCAGACAAAATGTCGTGCTTTGGCCCGAAGCCGGCGAGCTTCTCCTCGATCTTCGGGAAGTACACCGTCCTTTATGAACTCCATAAGAGGCTTTCTCCAATCTCGGCCTTCTTCCCGGGTTGTGTAGATCTGGAGTGTTACCTCTTCGTCTTCTACGCTGGGTCGTGGTAAGACTTCGAAGATGATATTCCTTTTATGGTTGGCCGAATAGGAAGAAGCGAGCTTGCTCAAGGCGTCGACTTGGGTGTTCAAGTTCCTGGGAATCTGCTCCACTTGAACTTCGTTGAAATTTTTTCGAAGCCTTTTTTACTTCAACCAGGTATTTTATCATGAGTGGCTCTCGGGCATCGAAATGCCCGGTTACTTGGCCGACGACTAGTGCCGAGTCGCTGCAAACTCTGATGGTCTTCAGCCCTACCAGGAGGCGATTTGCAGTCCTGCTAACAAAGCCTCGTATTCTGCGATGTTGTTCGACGCTCTAAACCCGAGCTTTAAAGAGTATTCCATTTCCTCTTAGTACGGGCCACGAATGATCAGGACAGCCCTGCTCCCCTCCTCGGTAGAGCACCCGTCCACATAGAGCACCCAGTCCAGGATGGGGTCAGGTACCTCTTCAACCAAGGGACGTGATTCAGGGCCTTGCGCTATTGTTCCTTCTTTAGCGGGAATAGTGCATTCGACAACGAAATCTGATAAGATCTGCGCTTTGATGGCTTGTCGGGGGCGGTACCTGATATCGAATTGGGACAATTCCTACCTCCATTTCTCCAGACGAATCGGGGGAGGCGCAAATGGACCCTAAAGGTCGCTCGGTGAGGACGAGGATTGTGTGCGCTTGGAAATAATGTCGAAGTTTTCTGGAGGCGACGATAAGTGCCAGGACTATTTTCTTTATGTCCGGGTATCTCGTTTCCGCGTCCTTAAAAACATGGCTCACATAATAGACCGGCCTCTATATGCCTTCAAGTTATCTGACAAGTACCGAGCCTGCAGCCTGGTCGGAGACGGCTAGATATAATAATAGCTCGTCACCCTCGACTGGTCGGGTAAGTAGCGGGGGAGTTGCTAGGTGCTTCTTTGAGTTGCTCGAATGCGTTCTGGCATTCCTCAGACCATTCGAACGTAGGAATTTTCCTGAAGGCCCTAAAGAACGGGATGCACTTCTCCCCGTATCTGGACATAAAGTGACTTAGAGCAGCCACCCATCCCGTGAGGCGCATGATGTCGACATTGCTCTTGGGTGTTGCCATGTTGAGGATGATGCTGATCTTTTCTGGGTTTGCTTCGATTCCTCGATGGGTAACCATGAACCCGAGAAACTTCCCATTGGTGACTCTGAACGCACACTTAGCTGGATTCAGCTTCATTTTGTACTTGCGCAGGACGTCGAATGTCTCGCCAAGGTGTTTAGTGTACCCGGATGAGGAGATGGATTTTACAAGCATGTCGTCGACGTAGACTTCCATGTTTCTCCCAATCTGTGGTTTGAACAGCTTATTGACCAGGCGTTGATACGTGGCCCCTGCGTTCTTGAGCCCGAAGGGCATCACTTTGTAGCAGTATACCCATCGATCCATCGTGAAGGCGGTAAGCTCTTCGTCGGCCAGGTTCATCTAGATTTGATTGTAACCGGAGAAAGCGTTCATGAAGCTCAATAATTCATGGCTGGCCGAACTGTCCACTAGATGGTCTATCCGAAGCAGTGGATAGTTTTCTTTGGGGCAAGCTTTTTTCAAATCCGTGAAATCGATGCACATGCGCCATTTTTCGTTTGCCTTCTTGACCATGACCACCATCGCCAGCCAATCTGAATAGTCCAGGTTCCTGATGAAGTTGGCTGTGAGCAATCGATCTATCTCGTCTTTTGTTTAACCGGCGCAAAGCTTCTCTTCTTTTTTCGGACGGGTCGAGCTTGCGGGTCGACCCCAAGCTTCTGGAAGATCACTTTAGGGTCGATCCCGGGCATGTCCGCGGGCGTCCAAGCGAATACGTCTGAGTTTCCGCGGAGGAAACAAATCAAGTCTTCGTGGTGGTCCCCGGTCAAGAAAGAACCGATCTGGACTGTGCGGCCATCGACTCTTTCTTCGAGGGGGACTTCCGTCAATGCTTCCACCGGGGCACCCCGAATTTCTCTTTGGTCGTCGCGTGTATCTAAGGACCCCTGGAAATCATGCGCGTCCTCAAAATCGCCGCCCTGCTCTCCGGCGGTGGACGTCAGGGCGAGGCAAATCTTAGCGGTTTGCTGGTCTCCATAGGCCCGGTCTATCCCTCTTGATCCAAAGGGAATTTGATCGCAAGGTGATGAGTCAAGATCTTGGCCCAGAAGGCGTTTAAGGTAGAACGTCCCAGGAGAATGTTATAGGATGAAGGGACTTTGGAGACGAGAAAGCTACTGGTATGGTTCGCGTATTGCCCGCTTCCCCAATGTTGAGGAGGAGAGTGACCAATCCCTTGGCCTGGATGGAATAGTTGGTGAACCAAGAGAAGACATGGGAGGTATGGCGAAGGTCGAATAGTCCTAGCCCCATACACTAGAAACGGTCATGGAACAGGATATCCGCCGAGCTCTCTGAGTCGACCAATATTCTCTGGACTTCATAACGGTGGACTCTGGCCGTTATCACGAGAGGGTTATTGTGAGGAAGCGATATGCCGTGGTGGTCTTCATCGGTGAAGATGATCGGTCCGTCCCTCCTGCACCTCTTGTGTGGTATATCGCTTACGCCCTTGACTGGGAGGATGTGGTGGTTCCCCCTACTTTCTCGAGCTGGATCCAAGGTAACGACCATGATTTGCCCGATCGTTAATTCCCTGGGAGGGGTTTGGTCCTTTTGCTCCCGCTCTGTCTGCCGCTTGTCCCGCAGGTATTTCTCCAGGCGGCCAGAGCGGATCAACTCCTCGATATAGTCACGGAGTTGTTTGCAGTTCTCAGTCGGGTGACCCTACGACATATGGAAGGTGCAGTATGGGCCGCGGAGACGCTTGCCCGCTCTTTGGGTGACTGGCGGGAACTTAAAGAACCTCTCGCTCTTAGCTTCCTCCAGCAACTCAGTTTGGAAAATGTTTAGAGGAGTGTACTCCTAAAACCACAGGGAGTAAGGCTTCAGACGATTGACTTTCTTTTTCTCCTCCCTGTCCCTTTTCTTTTTGTCCGCCTGGTCGGCTCGGGGCAGGTTTGAGTTCAGCTCCGACTCGAGTTGGATTTCTCGCTCGGTCCAGGTTTTCACTTCGGCCAGGGTCTTAGGTTACACTAATGCAAAAGAGCGGAGCCACTCTTTGTGCCTAAGACCCGACCTCAGCGCAGTGATAACTGTTTCATCGCGGTGCTCGGGAACCTCCAGGAGGGCATTGTAGAAGCGGGTGACATACCCTTTGAAGGATCACTTGTCTTCGCTCTTGACAGTGAACATGCAGTCGACCGTCCTCTTCTGTCATTGGTTCCCGACGAAGTGAACGAGGAATTGGGTAGCCAGCTCATCGAAGGTCGATATGGAGCATGGCACAAGTCCTCGGAACCAGTCCCGGCCAGCCCGGATTAGGGTGGTGGGAAAGCTCAGCATTGATCCGTGTCTGAGTTATCTTGGAAGCTCATGCCCACTGTAAATGCGTCCAAGTGGTCCTTCAGGTCGGACTTCCCGTCGAAGAGGGCCACTTTTGGCGGCTTGGACGAGACGTGTTCGGCCAACAGCTCTTCTGTAAATGCTTTGTTGGTGAATCGGCGGAATACCTGGCCCCTTCGCCGGACGCATGGTCATCCCGTCGTATGCCCTCGATTTTCTTTTTGAGGGCTTTAAGTCGGTGGTGGTACCCCGAGGATTCTGCACAGTCGGAATGGTGGCTACCCCTGCTTCGAGTCTGTGCGATGGTGCGGCTTCGATTCCGCTCTATCAAATTTCTTAAATCCTCGGGCAGGGCCCTTCTTGAGTAGTCCTGACGTTCTCCGTTCGCTCGGCCTTGGCGGGAGTGGGGGCGTCGGTCATGCCTGGTAGCAGGCGAACTGACCGACACCTCCTCAAGGGGTGAGAGCGCGTGGCAGACATTGGAGTGACGGCCTAGTTTTCCCTGGGATCGAGGTGTGGAGCTGTCCGACGCCCAGCGGGTCATGGAATCATTCGCCGCATGAGGGCCATCGTAGCCAGAGTCGGCACGCCGGCGCTCGGTGACGCTGAGATGAGCGTGAATGAGATCGAGAGCCTGAGCATGGCCATCTGTCCTTCTGCGGATGTCGTTATCCCGAGGAGGGGGAACCGCGATCTGGAGGGTAAGGTTTGCTGGTTGAACGTGGACGAGTGCATCCACCATCGATGTGAGCCAGTCGATCCTAGCGGATAAGGCGTTGATGGCATTAGTAGGGGCGACGAGCCGCTCCTGCCTCCATTGTAGGGGGTGTGGCGGCTCGTATTTGGATCGTCACGGTTGTCGCTCGCCATCGGGTCGAGGGCGGAAGATCAACTTATGGGTGGAGAAGCTTCTGAAACCTTCCCACAGACGGCGCCAACTAATGGAGGCTGTGATCTCCCTCAGATGTTGTCCTCCGTCGATTTGGTAGCAAGCGGTTTTTAGCGGCTGAGATTTGTTTTGGGGGTTGTTGAGCGTGTGAATCTCAATGGGTTGTTGAAAGTTGTTGAGGCCGAGCTACCTGCAAGGGAAGTCCCGGGGTGGGAAACCACCGTAGGACCCTCCGACAATCAAGTTAGTGCCGGAGAATAAGAGCAGCGTAGCGACCTATTGGGTTGAGTTCCAGTTACCTGAGTCGTCTGAAAGAGGGGTTTATATAGTGGTCGCGTGGAGCGAGCAGGCACGAGATCATCGCCGTCAGTTACGCCCCTGCATTATCCTCGCATTTATGGCGGGATACGTCCGTTAATGGGGGGACGCGCTAGCGTGGGACGCGGAACGTAGGGAGGCGGATATCTTGCCCTGGCGAGATACGCGGAGCCGTTGCGGGGGCGCTGGGTTTCGCGCTCTCGGTTGATCGGGGAAGCCGAGAAAGCTCGGCCTGTCAGGAGGCTCGGAGATGAGCAGGGAGGCCGAGGAAGCTCGGCCTGTCAGATGGCTCGGAGACGAGCAAGGAGACCGAGAAAGCTCGGCCTGTCAGATGGCTCAGAGACGAGCAAGAAGGCTAAGGAAGCTCGCTGGATTGCTCGAAGGCGAGCTGTTGGCTGTTTGCTAGGTGAATGTGAAAAATACTCAGGAAGATCTCCGAAAGGTCGGATGCGTTCTTAGAGACGGGGTCCCGAAAAACGCCCCTAATGCATCTCATTTATTCCACCTCCGTAGTTTTCGGGATACATCATCCGCCACATATCGTAATATAAGGAAATACCACTTGTGAGCATCATCAGTTATGAAGCAAAACTCCATGTGGGCCTGACATGGACCCTCTTGATGTGATCAAATTATCCAATGCACCCACCCATGCATGAAAAGAAACAGTATATATTTTTCTTAGTTATGGAATCCCTAATTTAACCTCCTTAGATGATCTTCATTAATTCTCTTGGAAACTTATACTATGTTTCCAGTTATTAGGGATAGTGTTCGTACTCTAAGCATAAAGTGCATTGATTCTTGAAACTTGAAACATTGATTAAAACATTTTTCTTCAAATTCTAAAAACAAAAATAACATGAGAGAAAAACAAATTGAAAAAAAAAAAATAGCAATATGAAACATATGGGGTATGTATTTTATCCTGCACGCTGCCACATACAATCTATCCACTAAATAATTAATTAAAAAATATAAATTGTCAGAAAAAACCCAAGCAATTTTTCACACTGACAATACCACGGGCTCAAAACGGTTGTCAAAAAACACTGGAAAATTTTCATGCAGTATCTGTATAATTGTATATTATATCTAAATAGGTCATAGATATCGCAAACGTCTGCATAGATATCGCAATCAATTGTACAAATATCGCATAATAACTAGAGCAAGCAACTATACAGATAATGCTGGCAGGGTTTTTTGACAACTGAAACTTTTTCCCGGGGGTTTTTGACCACCGTTCGAGGCCGGGGTTTTGTCAGCCAGAAAAATTGCTTGGTTTTTTTTAACAATTTATCCAAAAAATAAATATTTGACTACATTGATCAGCTCAAAAAAATAATAAAATAAATTTATTCTGAGAGTATCAACCATATAAAATACAAGCAGATTTGGAATTATAAATCAATTAATTGCAGCTTACAGGGTTTAGGGAGTTCATCTTCAAGGTCTCCCCTGACACACTTTTCCGCTGTCACCGGAGCCTCCCCTGCCACCGTCTCCGTCGACACTCTCCTCTCCGTCATCTTTATTTTCGCTCTCTAAAACCTCTCCAAATTTAACAAAAAATATGTTTCCCTCTCTAAGATCAGAAATGATGAGCTCTCTCTTTTTGTATCATAAAACATAAAATTAGTTTTGTGAGAAAAAATGTGACACATGTTATCATGCAATGCAATACGTTTAGGGTTGCATGGCTATCATTATTCGTCTTCATCTTCTTGTATAAATATTTGAAAAATATTTTAGAGAATGGAAAAATTCTTTGTAAGAGTAAAATTGAAATTTTCTAGCTTAAATCAATGATAATGTACATAAATCAATTTACAATGAATGTACAAAAATATTTTACAGGATGGAAAAATTCTTTATAAGAGTAAAATTGAAATTTTCTAGCTTAAATCAATGATAATGTAAATAAATCAATTTACAATTTGTATACATAAATGTTTTTTTCCCCTTTCCATTGTTGGCATAAAAAATATTGTTAATTATGGTCTGATTTGGGGCATGCAGAGGGTGTGATAAGTAGCAACACAAGAGATATGTGAGCAGAATTTCATATTGATTATTGCATTTATTATCGTTTGAGATATCAAACACAAAAGCTAAATGTTGGTAGTTCACGGAAAGCAATATCTATTCGAAGTAATTACTGTGGCCTCGAGTTTTAGGGACTCGCTGATTTTATTCTTTAGATGATAATAAATATTGGATTGTTTATAAAATTGTCAATCGATATAATAGGGTGCTGGAGTGAATTGATCGGGTGTTGGAGTGAATTGGACGAGAATTTGATCCATACCGCCGTTATAAACTTATTTGTGGCAAAGAAATTAATTCTTTGGACGATTTTATACAAGAATTTATATGATCGCCAGATGAAGACAAAAACCAAACCATCATTAGCAAACTGCATAACAATGATTGAACTTAATTACGAAAATTGATTGCTTATAAATTTGAAACTGCTCTCAATTGGAGAATAATTGCGGTAAAAAAATCTCATAAAATAGCTTCGACCAAAAGTCATGTGTCATGTGGTTTTACTTGCAAAATAATACCATTGAGGTCTTTAGTGCAAAGTCTATAGGTGGTTCCAATGATATGAAGACAGGTGTGGAGGTTATAACTATAATTCTGAATTCCGAAGATAGGATCCTCGGAAATTGTATGTTTTATGATTATCATATGCGTTCTCTTTAACCGACTCCAATCAAGTGTGCTCTGTTTATAGTGCAAGACAGTTACCATCACAAACAATTTTGACTTATTGCATCGGCAATTTTTTGAAGGGATATTTCGACGGTATAAAGATGTCGAAATAGGTTCATATCCGACGAAAACGTTGGGGATTTTGTTGACTATGGTCAACGTAAATTCCATCGTCAATCTCGCGTCGAAATAACTCACTATATCCTCACATCCCTTATCCTCATTCTAAAAATTTATTTCCTCCCATCTAAAATTTTCCTCTTTACCATAATATCTGCTCTTCCTCCCTCATCCGCCTCCGAGCGCTTGACCGTGCCCCAAGCCTCTTCAGCTGCCGCGATCCGCTCCTCTCCGGCCGTTTTTAAGCCCTCCGAGCCCCTCCGAGCTAACTCGACCGCACCCCCTCCCTGCCTTTGATCCCTCGGCCCCCGTGCACACTCGACCGCGGCCTTCTGAGCCCCGGCCTCTCCGATCTACCACCACCTTGCCTCCAGCCCCTCCTTTCTGAGTCCCGGCCTCCGCTTTAACACCTCCAATCCCAAAATCCGTGAGTTGTTTTATTAATTTAGTTAATTAGTTGGATTTTTGTTAAATTTAATTGATTTTATACCTAGTGTTTGGATTAATTTCAGGATAGTGTCAATTTTAGGTTTATGGGATAAATTGATTATAAGGTTAGGGTTAGGGTTAATTTTAGGTTAGTGTAAGGGTTAGAGTTAATAATTCATCAATTTTAATTAATTTTATGGTTAGTGTAAGAATTATTTTTATTTAGGGTTTGGGGTAATTTCTAATTAGGGTTAATTTTAGGTTTACGGTTTGGGTGTTTGGGTTAGGTTGCTAATTTTAGTTAATTATAATTAGGAGTGTGTATGTGTATGTGTGTGTGTGTGTGTATATATATATATATTGTTGTTATTAATAGAGATGTATAGCACATGTAACTAAAAATTTATGTGATTGTAGATTTGATGTCGGTGAGATTGCTCATGTTTCTTCGTATTTTATATACGTCAGTTTCCGGTACACAATTTTATCACTTTTAATTCTTAAGTGCTAAAATTAGCCGAAGTCACCATACCTAGATTAAGACACCAATTAAATATTAATTAAACCGAAAATATAGATACTTGACATGCCATAAACCAATTAGTTTTATACATACTAAAGTTAGCCTAAACACATATGTTTGTGTGTGAGAGAGAGTGTGTGTGAGACTTACCTTTATATAATTTTCGTTGTATGGATACATGTTTATTTAATGAATGTAGATGTTTCGTTAATAATGTCGATTGTTTGAGAATTTACCATTCAAACTGAAAATTCCAAAACCTTAAACAAAATAGTTCAATAACCGACGATACTGAAATGATAACCAGCAAAACCAATCTGATTAAGTGCATGCCGCTCGATGATGAAAAAATTAAACCGATACATATCGTCATCGAGTATCTCACAATGAAAAAATTTCGCGACTTAGAACCCGTCTATCAGTTATATGCGTACGGTTATTTTCGTGACATAAAACTATGCGTGCGTTGTCAATCTCGAACGTTAATCGTTCTTCGTTGACAACCATCTCGGAGTTTATGTAGGGTGTTTTTCGTTACCCCATTGAGATGGGAAATACGTATCGCTTATCAGGAGCATTACAGATTCCACCTGTCTAGGGTGGGCTGGGGTTTATTGATTGTGGAGATCCGAATCTCCGGCAGCCGCGGACTAAACTGTCGTTAATTACCCCCTCCCCCCCGCTTTTGAAGCGAAAGAACTCCGATTAATGGGTCAAACTAGTCATGCGAACTTAATGTGCAATATACGTATGTGTGTCTTGAAGGGTTTTGGGTATATTGGATGTCCCGCTACCCGGGTAGTAGGTTAGGGGTTAATGGGGCTAGCAGCCCCCTTGCGGGGTGCGGGACAGCGCCTCGGTAGAAATTTTTTCTAACGGGGGACGTAGTTTGAGTATGGAGTGTATGGGAAACGAGGGGTGAGTAGCGTCTTAAGGATGCATGGGCGCCGGGCGCCAACGCCTCACGCCTTCGGCACTTGGGCCCCCGGCGCCAGCGCCCGGCACGTGAGTGCCTGCAAACAGAAGGTGCTAAGCCCCGGAAATTAGTTGTTAAACTCTCGAAAGGATTTTGAGTGGAGTTAAACTCCCAGAAGATTTTGAATGGAGTTAAACTCCTAAAAAGATTTTATTTATGGAGTTAAACTCCGAAAATTCTTGACAAATGGAGTTGAACTCCAAAAAATTTTCGGAGATAATTAAAGGGGACCCATTTTTTCTCCCTTTTAGCCCTGGATCTTCTTTTGAGCCTTAGATCTTCCCAAAGTGGAGTTTTGGAAACGGGTCTCCCTCTTCTTCCTCTGTGTTGGCTGTATCTTGGAGAAAAGGGGGTGTGACTTAAAAAATCTCCCCTTTTGGAGATTTGATGGAAGATCCGAACTCCCCTTCAAGGGTTTTATGGTGAAAACTGTTTCTTTTTGAAAAAAAAAGAGTTAAACTCTTGATTTAATTCAAAAAGGAGAAGAAGGTTTAGAACTTTGAGGAAGGAGAAGGAGGCACGGAAAGATTAACTTTTGAGGGGAATGAATTATTGTCCTTCATTTCATTATTATGTTGTCTTATATAGGCTTACAAATTTACACATAGCCTCTTGGGCTTTACAAAATGGCATTTTGCCTCTCTCATGCCTCATGTTCTTATTTCTTTAGCATAAGCCATGGGCTTTACAAAAATTTGGCTTTTTGCCCATTTATTTTACATTCATGCATGAAAATTATATCAAACATATTTATTACGTAATTTTCTTCTTGGCATGGGGAAGGCCAGTCGCTTCGTGTTCGGGCTTGACTTGGGCATGGGCCCACTTGACCTGGTCTTAGGCCCACTTGGCTTGGGATTGGCTTTGACTTTGACTTGGTCAACCGGGATGTAATTTTTGATCCCAACAAAGTGCCTCCATCAATAAATGCATACCGCGTGTATGAGCTGTGTGCATGAAATTGATGGATTTTCTTTCGCGTAAAGGTTGACTTGATTTAGTCCCCATTTTGACGACGTGGCAGTCGATGCTGCCCCTTTTGTGACGTGTACGGTCGATACTACTCTTTTTGCGACGTGGACAGTCGGTGCTGCCCTTTTAGCGACTTGGACGGTCGGTGCTGCCCTTTTTGCGACTTGGACGGTCGATGCTGCCCTTTTAGCGACATGGACGGTCGGTGCTGCCCTTTTTGCGACTTGGACAGTCGGTGCTTGATTTGACTTGTTCCGCTTCTTGCGGTGTCGGGGTTGAAGTTGACTTACTTCGTTTCTTGCGGTGTCGGAATTTTATTTGACTTGCTTCGCTTTCTGCGGTGTCGGGATTGAAGTTGACTTGCTCTGCTTTTTGCGGTGTCATGATTGACTTGTTTCTGAGGTAGAGCTTGATTCCACCAATGAGGTGATTGGTTGACTTATTTTATTTGATTTGTTTTGGGAGTTCCTTACCCGTCCAGCAGAACTTTTGAGCTTAGAAGTGTTGTCAGGTGGGACGTTGATTTGATCTATTTGATTTCTACAATGTTTTGCGGGACTTTTGAATTCGAGAGGAATTTGGAATTTGGAACTTTTTAGCATCAGCATTGCTACACTGGAATAATGCCAGGAGCAACTCATCATTTTCCCTGGAATGACTTAGGATTTGGTTTTGGGTCGGCATCAGCACCGCTAACACTGAAGTATAGTGCCAGGAGCGATTCATCATTTGCTGTTGGGAAAACTTGGGATTTGGGTTTTAGGTCGGCATCAGCACCGCTAACACTAAAGCGTAATGCCAGGAGTGACTCATCATTGGCCGTTAGGAAAACTTAAGATTTGGGTTTTAGATCGGCATCAGCACTGCTAACACTAAAGCGTAATGCCAGGAGCGACTCATCATTTGCCGTTGCCCGTTGGGGAAAGATGGCTTAGGAGACAGATTTTGATTCCTATCACCTAAGGCTTTTCAATTTTATGAGCCATAAAGGTCTCATAAAATCATTTTCTCCCTACGAGTCGAGAGGATCTCGCAGGTGTATTTTCTTCCAAGGAATCGTGGGGATTTCTAAGTGTGTTGCTCCTTTATGAGTCGTAAGGATCTCACGCAGGGATTTTCTCCTCACAAGGTTGAAAGGACTTTGCGAGTGTATTTCATCTCTTTTCATGAGTTTGCGCCCTTTTGGATTTTCATAAACTCATCGGTAATCCTGCTGTTTTTACTCACGGAGCCCTTCCGGGTTTTCATCCGTGCTCTTTTTGCTTGTGGACATAACTTTTTTTCTTCTTCTTCTTTTTCTCTTTTCTTCTTTCTTTTTTGGTTCATCGCCGATAGGACTTCAGATGTAGTCTTGCCGGTAGGACTTGGAAGAAATAGGGGTCATTTGCACCCGTGGATTGTATACGTTTTTACAGGATGTATGATCCAAACCGTAGAGCCGGTGTGCTAAATTCGCCTGCGACTTGGAGCATTCATGCGTAGTATTTCTTGAGATATCGGCCATTGATGGGTGACATGGGCCTTTCTCCCACGACACTTATTAGTTTGTAGGATCCTCCATCAAACACTTTTTCAATGACGTATGGCCTTTTCCAATTTGGCTCGAATTTTTCCTTGGCATGCCGATTAGGGATGACCGATCTTTTGAGGACAACACTAATTCAACTTTCTTGAAATTACGGAGACGGGTCATCTTATCATAGGTCCGTGACATTTGGGCTCAGTACAACTCTAGATTTTGCTGTACCGCGAGCCTCTTTTCTTCGAGGGCGTCGAGCTCTTCGAACCGAAGGAGGATGTTTTCCTCCTCTGTCAAATCATGCTGGACAGCCATCCTTACGCTTGGAATTTCAATTTCGAGCGGGAGAATTTCTTCCACTCCGAAGAGCAGTGAGTATGGAGTGGACTGGGTTGGAGTGCGGTGCGTGGTACGATATGCCCACAACGCCTCGTGGAGCATGATATTCCAATCTCTCTTGTTGGCTGAAGCATTTTTCCTCAGGAGCTTGCTTAGAGTTTTATTGAAAGTTTCGGCTAATCCATTGGCTCTTGGATTATTGATGGAGAAATATCTCCAGTCTATATTGTGCTGAGCAGCGAACCTTGAGACTTTGAACCTCTTAAAAGAAGGCCCGTATTCAGATATGATTCTTCTCGGTGTACCAAAGCGGTATAGAATATTATGCCGGAAGAATGTCAGAATATCTTCTGTCTTTATTTCTTTTAGCGTGACAGTTTTAGACCATCTGGAGAAGTAGTCTGTTATGGCCAATATAAACCAGTTGCCTTGGGATGATGGATGATCAATTGGACCAATTATGTCAGTATCCCAAACATCGAAAGGCCATGACGACACCGTAGGATGCAGCGGATTGGGATGCTTGTGAATGAAGTCACCGTGAATTTGGCAGAGATGAAACTTCTTCGCAATCCCTTATCATGGTAGTCCAGTAATATCCAAGCCTTTTAATTTGAAGCCGTATTTTGGAGCCAGATTAGTGAGCTCCGCAGATGCCCGAGTGAACTTCTTTCATGACTTTTTGGGTTTCGGCCGATGACAGACACCTGAGTCAAAGTTGGTCATATGATCTGCGGTTGAGCGTATTATTTACAAACACATATTGGAGGGCTCTTTTCTTCAACTGAACCATCGCAGATTTTTCTTCGGACAGCTTGTTGTATCGGAGGTACTCTATGAAGGGTTCTCTCCAATCGGACCCGTCTTGAATGATCGGAGGTTCTTCGGCAGAATTGCTCTTTTGTTCTGCACTTTCCTATTCTCATAAAGAAACTGGGGGTAGAATTTGCCGGTTCCTGACCGTGATCAGAATTTCATCCATGTCGGGATCAGCCGGCTCTTTGGCTAAGCGAGCGAGTACGTCAACTTTTCCGTTCAACGCCCTAGAGACTCTCATTAGTTCAATGTGAGTGAACTGTTTCGCGAGTTCCACCACCCAGCTTCTGTATCGAGCTAACTCGGGCTTATATATCTTGTAGTCGCTGCTCACTTGGTTGACGACAAGCTGAGAGTCACCGTAAACCTATTGCCGAAGGATTTCCATTTCTATGGCGAGTGCCAAACCAGCTATGAGAGTTTCGTACTCAGTCTCGTTGTTTGTGTGAGGCTCGGTGAGAACAAGGGAATGTCGTAAGGTTCCTCCTGATGGCGTGACAAACACCAATCCTATCCCTACTTTTATCTCCGGGACGCTTGATTTGCTGGAGGTCCTTATTGATGAGGCCTTATCGAAGTAGAGCTCTCAACATGGTTCATCATCCACGAGGTGCAGCACTTGTTCGTCGGGTAACTCTCAATTGAGCGGTGACCCTTCTGGTATGGGATGAGCTGCAAGGAAGTCAGCGAGGGCTTGCCCTTTTACTGCTTTCTGAAGAGTATAGATTATGTCGAATTCAAGAAGCATGACATCCCATCTTGCCATTCTACCGGCTAGGCTTGCTTTGGTCATTAAGTGTTTGTGCGGGTCGACCTTAGAGATCAGCATAACTCGATGAGCGAGTAGATAGTGTCTCAGCTTCTTCACAACGAATATCAGAGTCATGCATTGCTTTTCGATCGGGGAATAGTTGTGTTCCGTCCTGACTAAAGTTTGACTGAGCTAGTAGAGGGCATTTTCTCTTCCCTCCTCGTTGTTCTGCGCAAAGAGCGCACCGAGGGACTCATCTAGCGCTGCAGTATAAAGAATCAACGGCTTATTTGAAATAGGAGCAGCAAGAACTGGAGTGTGCAACAGGTACTGTTTGATACCTTCGAACTCTTCTTGACACTCGACATCCCATACAAAGGGAGCTCCCTTCTTCATGAACTTTGAGAAAGGCCGACATCTCCCCGATAGGTTCGAGATGTACCTTCGTATGTAAGCGAGTTTGCCTTGAAAGGATCTTAGCTGCGTCAGATTCTTCGGAGGAGGCATCTCCATGATGGCTTTATCTTCAATGGGTCAACTTCGATCCCTTGATGTTGGACTATGAAGCCCAAGAATTTTCCCGGCGACATGCCAAAAGCGCACTTCAGAGGATAAGATCGTGTTTCCTCAGTCGGGTGAAAATGGTCCTGAGATCTCGGATGTGATCGGCCTTGGCTTTAGTCTTGACGAATAAATTATCAACATAACATTCGACGACTTTATGGATTAAGTCATCAAATAATTTGGTCATTACCCTTTAATATGCTGCGCCCGCATTCTTCAGTCCGAACGGCATCACCTTGTAGCAGTATATCCCGATCGAGGTTCGAAATGCTGTGTGTTTCTCATCCTTGGATGACATCTTGATTTGATTATATCCAGATGAGCCATCCATGAAAGTGAACAGTTAGTAATTTGAGGTGTCGTCGACCATCATTTCCATGACCGGTAGTGGGAAGTCGTCTTTAGGGCATGCCTTGTTGGGGTCCCTGAAATTGACGCAAACGGATCTGCCCATTTTTCTTCTTCACTGGGACGATACATGCGATCCAATCCGTATATTTCTCTTCTCTGATGAAGCCGGCATCAATTAGTTTCTTAGTTTTCTCGATGACCTTTTCTTCCAGCTCCCTTCTCATTTTTCGAGGAGCTTGTTTGACTGGTTTGACATCAGGAGAAATAGCCAGCTTATGCACAGCCACTTCAGGGGAGAGACTAGGAATTTCTTTGTACGTCCATGCGAAGCAGTCATCGAACTCATGCAAAAGGGCGACTATCTGCTCTTTCATTTCCTCTGATAAGAGTGAGCTGATGTAGGTCGGCCTTGGATTATCGGGCATTCCCAAGTCAATCTCAGTTAGCTCGTCGAAGGTTGCTTGTCCCCCATCTTCAAGCTCTCTAGGGGCTTCTTCCGGCTCGGTTAGCTCGTCGTCATCATTTGACCTTTCACTGGCTTCACCAACATATATCATATAGCATGCTTTGGAATTAGGTTGAATAAAACCTATGCCCTATCTATCTGGGATTCGTCCATCGATGAGTGCTCAAACCTGAGGCGGATGCCACGGCCCCTCATAAAACTTCGCTTCGGAGTCCGTTTGATATAATCGACCCCCGCACTTTTTAAAATATTCTCGCATCTCGGGTGCGTAATATCTAGGGTTTAGGATGGCTCTTATGTCTCTTTAATAGGGAAGGCACGTGACAGACAAATCGTCTGGATGCACGACAGGATTTGACTCATAAAACAGGATGCTCTTCTGTCCAGTTTTCTTTCCGAGAATGTAGAAAGTTTGCAATTGGTTCACTGTAGAGTCGACAAAGTATCTAGCTCCTTGCACATCTTTCACATCTATTCCGGCACCCTTGTGATAGTTAGGAACCCTTTTGTAGTCTCGAAGGCTTCTCTTAGCTTCGCTTTTTGCATGAAGGTCCAATCTGCATAATTGTTGCAAGGCGGGTCCTCTTCCTCTGACTCTTCAGTGTCGCTGCCGAAATGAGGACGAATTTTGCTGCTGGATGGGCCTTAATATCAGACTCGTCCGTATCACTACCGAAACGAGGGCGAGTTTTACGGAAGGACGGACCTCCAGCGTTGAACTTATCAGTGTCACTACCGAAATGCGGGCGCACTCAGGAGTTTTTGCTTTTGAAAGTGACAGCCGGCTCAGATTTGCTTTTGAGTTTCAGGGCCGCTCTATCCTCGGTCAGTTGTGGTTTAGCATTTTGGGGGTTCACAAAGTATCGAGAATCATCATATCGGACTTCATATACACCGAACGGCTGGATGTCTCTGTCAATACGTATTTCATCGCCATTTTTGTTATACTTCATGCATTGATGGAGAGTTGACGGAACGATACCGTAATCGTGGAGTCATGGCCGTCCCAGGAGAATCTTATAGAACGTGTCGGTGTCGATTACGTATATCTTAGATTCGGTTTGCAGGTCCCCAAACCTAATTAGCAAAGCTATGGATCCCAGAACTTGCTGGCAGTTTTGATTGAAGCCCTGGATGACAATCCTCTCCCTTGACAGGTGTCGGACGTCCATTGATAAACTCTTTAGAGTCTGCAAGTTCATGATGTTCACTGAGGACTCCGGATCAATCAATATGCAATTAATCCGATCTCCGTCGCTGTACCCGGTCACGTAAAGCGGCCGGTTATGCTCAGCTATTCCTAGTTGCATGTCTTCGTCCTTAAATGTGACCGCGGAGGTATGCAGAGTATACTGGGCTTCTTTCATATTAATCTCCGCAAAGCGAGCCTGGTACAGCTCGGTATTTTATAGAGTGTGAATGAGAACATCTCTAAGCTCCTTAGATAGGACCAAGGTATCGTAGATGCTCAGGAGAGACGGGAGCTTCCAGAGATGGGCCAAGACATTATAGTCCACTGAGGAAGGACTCGAGTTTTCATGAGCCGGCTCTCCACCATCTTCTTCATTAGCGACTTGTTTTTCCTTTTCTTCTAGGGTATTGCCCTGATTTGGCGGTAGAGCCCTGCCTCTTCTGAGCTGGATTTGGTTGGCCTTTGTGGCGAGCTCCTCGTTCTCTTCAGGAAAACATAGCTCTTCTTCAGAGTCGCTACATAGATGGACGACGTAGTAGGTCATTATAGGGATCTCATCATTGGAGTCTTCTTCTAGCTCCTCCAGAATCTCAGCCACTTCTACACGGAAGAACTCCTTCAATTGAATTAGAGTTCTTTCCTTTTGTTCGTAGTCTTCAAGGGATTCGATATATTTTTGAATGGCCGATCTCCCTGCATACTCTTTTTTGCTTCGAGCCGCACCTTTCCTTTTCTTCTTCTTTAGCCTTTTGGATTTTGAGCCCGATTGAGCCAAAGTGGTAGCTGGAACGGTGGGCTCCTTCTGCCCCTTGTTCCCTTCCGAAAGACGCGACAAAGACGCGATAGACGTCTTGCCTGAAATTCGGGGTAGATGCTAATTGTTGCTATCCGTCCATCTCTCCGAAGATGCTAAGTTGATTTATGGCACCATGCATCGAGGTTTGAACGGATGCGGCCGATATAGCAGACTTCGTCAGATTCCCCCTCGTTTGAGGGGTTTTTGATTGTGGGGACGCTCTTCTCTACAGGCGCAAGCCCCTACAGTTAATTACGCTACCGCATCGCGGTAACAACTTTCTCCATTTCCAGATGGTCACTACGTGTCGTGTGTGTTTGTTTTGTGTTTGGTTGCCCGTGGATTGTATACGGAGACTAAGTTATGTTGTCGTCCGTAGGGCGTGGACTAGTCCAAATCCGTATCTTTCTTAGATTTGGGTTTGGGGGGGTTTGTGTTTAAGGATGCGTTGGCCTCATTTGAGACTAAGATCGACTTAAACGTTAGTTAAGGATACGTTAGTCTAATTTTAGACTAAGATCGACTTAACGGGATCGTTTAGATCCGACAAGAGAGCAATTGGTGGCCCTATTGTTTAGTTTAATGATATTGCGGTCGATAAGTAGTTTAAGGACATTGCGGTCTAATGTTAGTTTTAAGACGTTGCGGTCAAGGTTAAGGACGTCATAGTCCATGGATTTAAGGACTCCACAGTCCGGCGTTAGTTTTAAGACATCACGGTCAAGGCTAAGGACATCATAGTCCGTTGTTAGTTTTAAGACATCCCGGTCAAGGTTAAGGACGTCATAGTTTATGAGTTTAAGGACTCCACAGTCCGTGAAATGTATGGTTGTTGAGACCCGTCACCTCTCTGAAGACGTTGAAGGATTACAACGACAAATATCAAAGGAGCGAAGAGATGTACCCTTGAACCAAGGTAGATTAAGTGATCTGTAGTCCAGTTTGGAACCAAGACCAATTAATTATATTATGAGCCCATTGGCCCAGTTAAGTCTGGATTGAGGACTTATGGCCAACTTAGGCTAAGTCCAACCGAGTTTGACCCTTTATTGGACTATTTGATATTTTTCTAGTTTTAGTCCACATTGTTTTCATCTTTAATTTTCTCAATTTTGAGATTCAATTGAAGGAGAGGCTTTGCCTCTAGAAAATTAGCCAATTGGGCTAAAATTAGTGTTAAACACTAAAGACCAACAGTGTTGAACACTGGAGATAAGATTATCAGATTAGTGTTAAACACTAGAAATTGTGATTCTCAAGTTATTGTTAAACACTAACAAATAACAGTGTTAAACACTGGCAACCAAATTATCAGTTTGGTGTTAAACATTAACAGAGAGGGGGGATCATATGGGAGCACATGATGGCTTCAGAAAGTAGGGCCGGATCCCCTTCATTTTGTTCTGCAGATAAGTGTTCAACACTTTTTTAATTCTCACAGTCATCACGTGTGGGCACGTGATGGGGGCTCATGCTCTGGTTTATTAGAATACTCATTAGGGGTCACGTGGTGACACGTGAGGGCGCCCCAGAGCTTCTTTTCTGTGGATCTTTACAGGGTTCACGTGGAGGCACGTGACCTTGGTTCTTTTCTGTTTAAAGATCTGTTTGTCTTTTAAAGAATTAAATTCTTCATAGGGTTAAACCCTAGCAATAATTTTAGAGGAATTAAATTCCTATTTTCTTTTGAAGAATTATATTCTTAAGTAGGGTTAAACCCTTATTTTCTTTCTGTAGGAATTAGATTCACATATGTGTAAAGAATCAAGTTCTGATATAGGGTGAAACCCTAATTTCATTTTAAGGAGAATTAAATTCCTGTGAGTTTGAGAGAATTAAATTCTCAATTAGGGTAAAACCCTAGTTCTGTCCATTTTGAAGGAATTAAATTCCTATAATTTTGGAGAATTGAATTCTCATATAGGGTTAAACCCTAATTTTATCCTGGAGGAATTAAATTCCTATAACTTTGTGAGAATTAAATTCTCAGAACTCAATTCCTCCTCTATGTTTTAGATCTACATGGCAGGATCTCAACCCAATGAGAATTAAATTCTCAACTTATAGGGAGATGTGCACTCTGCAGATCTTCACCAGAGAAAGAACTAAGTTCTTTTTATAAAAGAGTTAAACTCTGAGAATTAAATTCTCTTTTTGAAGCCTTTTCCCCCTTTCTTTTCTTACCTAAGGTTTTTCTTTGTAGAGAATCAAATTCTTCCTTCTTTTCTCTCTGAATTTTCCAGATTCCAAGGCTCTATCTCTCTGTCTTTTTCTAACTCTCTCCTTTGGCTCCTATTTATACGAGAAGGAACAGAATCAATCTGTTTAGTAAATCTTTCATTGAAGGATTTGATTTATTTTCATCATTAATCTGGGCTTTTAGATTATTAGGTGAATTTTATTCACCTTTGGATTTTAAATTCAAAGATATTCATTTTGTTATTTCGGTGAGATTTAGGGGGAATCTTTCCATGTCCAAGATTTTTCCATAAATTGGTGATATTTAATTACCTTCGGATTCTTAATCCAACGGTTTTATATAATTCTTCTCCATTTTGGAAAGATTTAAATGATCTTATTCAGAATTTAATTCTGTTGAACAGTAGGGCTTTTAAAGCCAGTCACGTGTTGCCACGTGACCTTTGGTCACGTGTGAGCACGTGACCCCGGTCACGTGTCAGCACGTGACCCCGGGTCACGTGAACACGTGACCCCCTGAAGGGACTCCTCTTCAGCGCTCTGTTCTCTGCCGCTGCTCTAATCATCATGTGCCAACACGCGACCACTTGTCACGTATGAGCACGTGATGCTTTCTCTGACGCTCTTTCCTGATTTTTAATCAGGGAACAGATGCCCCCACAGCGTTGTTCTCACGTGTCAGCACGTGAGTGCAACGCTGTCACTTTTGTGACCGTTGGATCCATCTAGGGACTCGGGGAGATGAAGCGTTTCCATCACATTCTATAAATATAGGGGTCTCTTCAGAAGCGCCTCCACTCTTGCTTATCTTCTTCCTTGCAACTTTTCTTCTTAAGAATTTAATTCTCGTTTCCAGAGCTTAGTTCTCTGCCTCAAAAATTCCCAGAGTTTAACTCTGTTTAAGTAAGACCCATCTCTTCAGGTAATGTCTCCGGATGATCGAAGAACTTTCATACATAAAACTCTCTAGATTTTAAATCCACACCAAGGGTTTTCCCCTTTAATCAAGAACCCATTTTTAAGTTCTTTTGAAACAGAAAACCACTCAATCTTTAATCCACAGACCTTTTAGGGTTTTCTCTGATCTTCAGGAGGCTAATGGTGGCGGTTGTCTTTTCCATGGACTTAAATCCCATCTCAAAAGCTTCGGCTCTGAAAAAAATGCCTCCGGGAATTTAATTCCCCCCCCTTTTTAGCAAGGAATTTAATTCCTATGAAGAACTCAATTCTTCCTAGGGGATTTCTTAGGGTCTTTCTGCCCTGAGTTGTCTTCTGTGCAACGAAGAAGAAGAAGTTTACAGTGTTGCTTTCTGGGAATTTAATTCCCTTGATTCTGTTTGATTTGTTACAGAGTCTCAGATGGATTTCTTTTCGGGGAATGTGTAGAGCCATTTGAAATCCACTGTTTATTTAATGAGAATCTTCCCTTTGTCTCATTATAATTGCTTGGCCTCATTATTAATGAGCCGCCATCTTGATTCTGTGGGACCCATGTGTTTTGTAGCCCATGGTCCCATAAAAAAGGAGTCTGCTGTCTCTTTCTTCAACTGTCTTTATATGCATATATATATATATATTTATACTCATATATATATATATATATTGCTGGCTTCGCTTTTAACAGTTTTCCTTTATTTTATTTCAGGTACAATGGCTTCCGTTCCGTACTTTCCTTTCACTCGCTCGGAGGCTACTTTTCCTCAGTCACCATCTGATGAGGAAGCGAAGGCGATGATCAGGGATCATGACCCGAACTGCACCAACTTACTTTTGTGGGGGACTTGGTACAGCCATATCATCCGGGGTCGCCAGAGTTTCCTCTGCGAAGTGCCGACAGAGCCCACCTTTTCGTTCTTGCCGATGGATCCTCCAAGGACGGTCTTCGCCGTGGAGATGCCAAATTGGACTCCAACGGGACGGCTCGAGCCTTCGACAACTGGTATCCCAAACCATCCGATCCCAGCTATAGACATTCTGGAACGACGTATTTTCCAGGGTGAGGCCCAACCATGGGGACAAATTTATAAGATAGGGCTCACCCCTCGACACCCCACGGGCTACCTTCTCTGGGCTCGCTACATCCTTTCTGCCCATCGTGCGCAGTTGCAGAAGGTCGGGCTTTACCAGGCGATATACGCGTCGCTCTTTCACTACCAATCTCCGCATGTCTGGTGGGTTAAGACGTTCTTGAACCAGTGGAATCTCCCCACCAACCTTTTATTCTAGGGGACCGCGAGGTTTCGATCTCTCTGGAAGAATTTTATGAAATCTCGGGATTGCCAATCAGGGGTGCACTGTATGAGGAGTTGCTGCCTCCTGACGATTATATCTTTGAACCCGAGCCCGCACCGCTTGACGGCTTGTCTGCTGAGAACGCAGTCCGCCACAAGCGTCCCAGCTTGATCAAGACGCTAGGTATCTTTGACCGATTGTTCACCGAATCTGAGGAGAAGGGCGTTACTTTTAAGAGCTTCATTGCCTTCTTCCTTCACGAGGACGTCCTATCGAAGACAGCTCCGAGGTTCGCAAACATCAAAGACCCCTTTGGGTTTGGTCCGAAGAAGCTGCCGACCACTGAATCGAATCTACCACAGTACTACATCCTCATTATGTCGCCGATGTCTTTTGAATCCATTGCAGCTCCCGACATGGATGAGGAGACGTTCTTCGTAGGGTTTGTTAGTGTCTGGCTCAGCTGGTTTGTCATCCCCATGCATCGCCGCTTTATGAGAGCCTCGGTTATCTACCCGGCTCATTGTATCGCTGAGGGGACGCGGTTAGCTATCGGCATCCCGGCACTGGCGCATCTGTATCACGGGTTAGACGCTGCGGCTAATACCTCAACTCCTGGCGTGAATGTAATAAACTTTTCTCTCCATTATTTCACGTCTTGGATCGAGATGCATGTGTTAGGGGCTTTTGCTATACATCAGAGGCCCACATTTTATGATGCTTACATCTTTCCGCGACTTATGCTATTGGTGGATGCTTCTGCCCTTGACCCGACTCAATTTGGGGCTATTCGGGCGTTGATTTCTCCTTATGCTACTGCTGGCGGGTTGGTATTCACTGATCGGGTCTTATCTTCTCGCTCGGGTCCAGCTCAGCAACTTTGAGACCGGTCAAAAGACAATGCGCCTTCTTTGAGGCCCCGGGAGGCCGCTCATTTGTATGCAATCAGGCCAGGCTATCTGGTATTTCGCCAGGATAGTGCGGCCCTTTTCATGCGGTACAACACGCATCGCTTCGCTCGGCAGCTTGGATACGACCAGGGCGTCCCTTTCGAGGCTTTCATAGTCACGCCGGTCCCTTCGCCCGAAGTCGTTCGAGATGACGCCCATCATTTTGTGAGGCTGAACACCGGCTCCCAGTTCATGATCCCCGATGCCGATTATATGCCCCGATGCGTGGGATCGTTTACGGGCTGGCATCTCCATCGGGTCAACCCGATTATTCTTGAGGATAGAAGGGTACTCCTTGGCCATGGTGTCCCTACTCGGGTTCCGGTCATATGAGCTACGCTGCGACCGCGCGCGTCGGTCCATTTTCCCTTGAGGGATACCGGTGTTGCGCTCATTCCGGGAGAGTCGGGGGTGGATCTTACCCCAACAGCTGGTATGCCATTGGGCACCCGGTCGCGGGGTAAACGGGCTCCAGTAGCGGCACCACTACCCGCGGCAGCACCACCATCCATGGCATCGACAATGGCAGTGTCATCTTCGGTTGTGGCACCAAGCGAGGGTGATAGGGACGAGGGTGTTGAAGGTGACGTGGGCCGGCGCCGCACTCAGGCTCCACGGGGAAAGAAACGGTCGTCTTTGGCGGCCGGTTCTGGATCTAAGAGGCGGAGGAGGGTGGCCACCAACTTACTTGGCTCTTTAGTAGAGTCTGAGCCCATTCTTGAGGATGAACCGTTGCCCCTGCAGGAATCAGATGCTGGACTACTTTTTCCGGGTTCGGCCGCCGAGGAAGCTGCACAGTTGGCTGAGGCTATAAGACGTTCCAAAGATGAAACTCAGAACGTCAGGGTTCCGAAGAAGCCCTATCCTGCAGTAATCTTTTATGAAGACCCTTCGTGGATCCGGCGGCGATTCATTGGCCCTTTTGAGGAATGGGGAGAATGGGCCCTGAAGCAGGCTGTTTCGGAGGATGCCGCGGATGCACTTTCCTTATGGACCGGCGGCCACGGGTCCACCCTCGAACCCTGGCGAGCACGCTTCCTTGAGAAGGAGCATCAGCTTGAAGAAGCCATATTGAAGGCTTCGTTACGCATTGGTATGTTTTTATACTTCTTTGTAGCATTTTAGATTGTTTATACCTGTATGTATATATCCTTATTCTTGCGTGAATTGTGCAGAGTCTTCGGCAATGGGGGAGGTTCCTATGGGCTTGTTGAGGATAAAGCCTGTTGACGCCCCCAATGAAGCTTTGCTCGATGTGGAGGGGATTGACGATGCTGCGCTTCTCCCGATAGAGCCTCCTGTGGCGGTTGTTGATCCTGGAGCACTTGCTCCTTTGGGGGAGGCACCTTTGGTGGTCGCCGTCCCACCAGCTCTTCCTGAGGGCGGCCCTGAGGCTGGGATGGAGGTAGTCAGGACCATCCTCCCTTCGTTGGAACCCGTGGCCACGGCGGAGGTCGGTGAAGCTGCTATCCCCCCGGCTCAGAAGGGGAGGTGTGTCGAAGGTAACCTTCTACGTTTTAAATTAGCAATATTCCTGTTATCTGAACTCTTTTGATTTTTCAGAATTGCACGGACTAGCGGCTTCTATTACCGATCTGTCTCCTTGGCAATCCTTTCAGCGTCTGCTGGAGATGGCCGCTCCGCAGGCGATATCTCCTCAACGCATTGTCCTTTCATCTGGGCAAGGTTAGCGTCGTTCTCCATTTTTTATTATAGCATCATTGTTATTTTGCGGAATGACATTGATGTCTTTTACAGTTTTGGAGGCCGATGACGAGGTCGAGGTCGTTGAAGGGCCAGGGGAATCTTCAGCTCCTACGTGCATGACCGTAGGTAAATGGCGTTTCAATGTGGGTCCACTTGTTCCTTTGCTTAAGAGTTTCATTGACACATTTTTTTTTAAACAGCCCTGCCAGCTCCCACGGCGCTGGAATCGCATATCTCCATGCCGACCGGCCCTTATGCTCTGCGAGCTTCAGAAGACTTGGCCTAATTAAGCCTTGTCTTCCTATCATCTTTGATCGAGGAGCTCCGTGCAGGCAGCGTAATCACAGCTGAAGCATTTGCTGCTGAAGCTAATGGTTCTCTCCCTTTTCTTGCTACATACCATAACGAAGAAGTGGTGCGAGTCTGGGTGGAGTTCTGTCGGCAAGTAGAGGCATGCTTGCACACACTTGAGTGTTCCTGCCTTTCTTCGGAGGCCGTGGCTGCAAAGGCGGACTTGCGGGGGCTGATAAAGCAATGCACGGCAAACATGGTATCATGCGAGAAGAGGCTCGGCCGCAAATTCTCAGAGAGGGAGCTGGCCTCTGAGGTGCTGAACGAGCTCCAAGCTAAACTTACTGCCAAGGCCAACAAAGCGTTTGAACTCTGGTGAGTACTCCAGGAGTCTATCAAAGAGGTGGTGGCCCTTGATAAAGCTGCCGTGTTCACTCGCAAAAGGGTTGAGGCTCACAAGGCCACCGAAAAAGAGCTCGAAGGCCGGCTTGCCTCGTATCTGGCCCAGCAGGCTCAGGCGGAGGCCCGTCTTCTGGCGATACTGAATCATGAAGCCGTGACCCAGCAAAAGAAGGATGAGCTAGTAAAGTTGCTAAATCACCCGCTGGCTTGAAGACTTGTATCTTTTCCTTTCTTTTTGTACATACTCCCGAATGAGAGTATATTCTTTTTATTTTTTCATGAATTGTACTTTGTATCCATTTTGGTTTATGAATAAAGACATATTTTTTTCTTCTCAATGGTGTGTCTCTTCTACTTGAATGTGTTCTGCGAGTAATCTATCTTGATCTCTTTGCAGGACAATGATGGCTTAGGATTCAGGGTTAAAATCTGCCTCCAAGACTTTTGAGCTTTATGAGCCGTAAGGGTCTCATAAAGAGTTTTTCTCCCTACAGGTCGACAGGATCCCGTAGGTGTAAGTTCTCCTTAAGAATCGTAAGGATTCTTAAGCGGGTTTTTCCTTGGGAGTCGTAAGGATCTCACAAGAGAGTTTTCTTCTCTACAGGTCGTGAGGACCCGCAAGTGCTGGGTGCGGTCGCCCTTATCCGTATTTCACGGGGTCAGCGGCTGCTTTGGGATGTTTTCCAGGGTACCGTAGTTTAAAGACATCGCGTTCAAGGTTAAGGACATCATAGTCCGTGGGTTTAAGGACTCCACAGTCCAATGTTAGTTTTAAGACATCACGGTCAAGGTTAGGGACATCATAGTCCGTGGATTTAAGGACCCCACAGTCCGATGTTAGTTTTAAGACATCACGGTCAAGGTTAAGGATATCATAGTCCGTGGATTTAAGGACCCCATAGTCCGATGTTAGTTTTAAGACATCACGGTCAATGTTAGTTTTAAGACATCACGGTCAAGGTTAAGGACTTCATAGTCCGTGGATTTAAGGACTCCACAGTCCAACGTTAGTTTTAAGACATCACGGTCAAGGTTAAGGACATCATAGTCCGTGGATTTAAGGACTCCACAGTCCACAAAATGTGTGGTTACCGAGACCAGTCACCTCTTTGAAGACGTTGAGAAATTACAATACCAAATATCAAAGGAATGACGAGATGTACCGTTGAACCAAGGTAAAATCAGTCGAGAATCATCATGGTTGATCGTTAGTTTTAAGACATTGCGGTCGAGGTTAAGGACATCATAGTCTGTAGATTTTAAGGACTCCACAGTCCAATGTTTGCTCTGGATGCTTCATACGGGTTCACTGCCGTGCTCTGCGAGGACCAGGCTCCGCTCTGGACGTTTTCCGCGGGGTCAAAGAGTAACGTTATCCGCGTTCCACGTGACCAGGAATTTTGCTCTGTATGCTTCCCACGGGTTCACTGCCGTGTTCGGCGAGGACCAGGCTCCGCTCTGGATGCTTCACATGGGTTCACTGCCGTGCTCTACGAGGACCAGGATCCGCTCTGGACGTTTTCCATGGGGTCAATGAGTGACGTTATCCGTGTTCCACATGACCAGGAATTTTGCTCTGGATGCTTCCTACGGGTTCACTGCCGTATTCGGCAAGGATCAGGCTCCGCTCTGGATGCTTCACACGGGTTCACTGCCGTATTCGGCAAGGATCAGGCTCCGCTCTGGATGCTTCACACGGGTTCACTGCCGTGCTCTGCGAGGACCAGGATCCGCTATGGACGTTTCCACGGGGTCAAAGAGTGACGTTATCCGCGTTCCACATGACCAGGAATTTTGCTCTGGATGCTTCCTATGGGTTCACTGCCGTGTTCGGCGAGGACCAGGCTCCGCTCTGGACGTTTTCCACGGGGTCAAAGAGTGACCTTATCCGCGTTCCACATGACCAGGAATTTTGCGCTAAATGCTTCACACGGGTTCACTGCCGTGTTCGGCGAGGACTAGGCTCCGCTCTGGACGTTTTCCACGGGGTCAAAGAGTGACGTTATCCGCGTTCCACGTGACCAGGAATTTTGCGTTAGATGCTTCACACGGGTTCACTGCCGTGTTCGGCGAGGACTAGGCTCCGGTCTGGACGTTTTCCACGGGGTCAAAGAGTGACGTTATCCGCGTTCCACGTGATCAGGAATTTTGCGCTAGATGCTTCACACGGGTTCACTGCCGTGTTCGGCGAGGACTAGGCTCCGCTCTAGACGTTTTCCACGGGGTCAAAGAGTGACGTTATCCACGTTCCACTTGACCAGGAATTTTGCTCTGGATGCTTCCCACGGGTTCACTGCCGTGTTCGACGAGGACCAGGCTCCGCTCTGGACGTTTTTCACGAGGTCAAAGAGTGACGTTATCTGCGTTCCACGTGACCAGGAATTTTGCGCTAGATGCTTCACACGGGTTCACTGCCGTGTTCGGCGAGGACTAGGCTCCGCTCTGGATGTTTTCCACGGGGTCAAAGAGTGACGTTATCCGCGTTCCACGTGACCAGGAATTTTGACTTTGTCTGTATTTCACGAAGTCGGAATTTGACTCTCGGTCAGCTGTACGCCGCCGAGTCATGGAATTGGGACTTGTCGCTGTTTCGCTTTGCTTGATATTGTGTCTGCTGTAGTGAGACGAATGTTGAGACGATCTCTAGGTTATTTGTAGCCCGTCGAGACTTGGCCTCTTCTTCTGATGAAACCTATGGAGGAAGGGTGTGGCTCCTTCTTTGTTTGCGCCCCTGGATTGTATACAGGGATTGATGTAACATCACCTGTAGGGCATAAATTTCATTTTTATTTATTTCTTTTCCAGCGATGCTCTATCATTTCAGCTTTTATATCGCGAAGTTCGCGATTGCCCCATTATTTCGGCTATTTTTCGCGGTGCCCAATAATTTCGGCTATTTATTTCATTTTTACTCGCTGCTTTTTATTGCGAGTTGCCTAATCATTTCGGCTATTTCATGCATACATTTTTACTTGCTGCTTTTTATTGCAAGTTGCCCCATCATTTCGGCTATTTCATATGCATTTTTAGCTCGCCGATTTTTATCGCGAGTGTAGAGCTTAGAATCTGGTGCCAGTCTCAACATCAGCATCGCTACAACTGGAATATTGCCAGGAGCAAATCATCATTTGCCATGAAAGGACTCGGAATTTGATACCGTTTTAGACATCAACATTGCTACAACTGGGATATTTCCCTGTCAATGTCGAACAAGGGTGGCTTAGTAAACAGGGTTAGGGTCCTGTCGACTAAGGCTTTTGACTTCATGAGCCGTAAGGGTCTCACAAAAGTATTTCTCCCTACAAGTCGTGAGGATCTCGTTTGTGTGTTTTCTGCTTGGGAATCGTGAGGATTCCTAAGTGCGTGTTCCCCTGTAAGTCGTAAGGATCTTACAAAAGGATTTTCCCCTTATAAGTCGAGAGGACTCGTAAGGGTTGTTCACCGTGCGAACATATCTCCAGTCACGGATGGGACTCGGTTAGGGAAATGTTTATTCGCGCCCGTGGATTGTATACAAGTGTCAGTATGAGCCGCTTGTAGGGCAATATCGAAGGTTGTGTGGGGGTTGCTTAAGAACAGGTTCAGGTCTCTGTAACTTAAGACTTTCAAATCTTTTGATCCATCAGAGTCTCATAAGAGAGTTCTTCTTACGAGTCGTGAGGATCTCGCAAGTGTAATTTCTCCTTAGGAATCGAGAGGATTCCTAAGTGTGTTGCTCCTTTGTGAGTCGTAAGGATCTCACACAGGTGGTTTCTCCTTACAAGGTCGAAAGGACCCTGTAAGCGTCTTTTAACGAGGTTGCGCCCTTTTGGGTTTTCACAAACACTCGCCGGTAGCCCTGCTGTTTTTACTCACGGAGCCCCTTTCGGGTTTTCATCTGTGCCCATTTTTCTTATGAACATACCGTCTTTTTTTATATTCTTTTTATTTTTCTAACGAGGTTGCGCCCTTTCAGGTTTTCACAAACACTCACCGATAGCCCTGCTGTTTTTACTCACGGAGCCCTTTCGGGTTTTCATCCGTGCCTATTTTGCTTATGGACATACCGTTTTTATTTTTTATTTTTTTATTCCCTTTTTTTTGTATCGGTTTCAGGATGCCGGAATCCGTCGTAGTTTATCGACATCTCGGTCAACAACTAGTTTTAGGACATAGTGGTCCATCGTTAGTTTAAGGACATTTCGGTCCGTTGTTAGTTTAAGGACATTTCGGTCCTCTGTTAGTTTAGAGACGTTTCGGTCCGTTGTTAGTTTAAAAACGTTTCGGTCCGCTGTTGCAGAAGGCCGGTCACTACTTATAGAGTTCGGGCTTAAGAAGATAGCGAGCGGACATAGTCGTCGTCATTTATCATTGACCTAGGCTGTAACTCATTAAGCGTAATATTTCTTTAGGAAGCGACCGTTTATTGACCTGAAAAGCCTTTCACCATGCATATCCATGAGTAGATAGGCTTCATCCTGGTAGATCTTGTCTATGATGTACGGGCCTTCATAGTTCGGCTTGAATTTTCCCCGCTTGGCGCGATTGGGGATCATAGGTCTTTTGACCACTAGCACGAGTTCGCCTTGGCGGAATGCCCTTGGCCTGGTCAATCTTTCATATGAGCGCGTCATCTTTGCTTTATAAGCCTCCAGATTTTGTTGCGCTATGAGCCGGGTTTCATCAAGAGCATCAAGCTCCTCAAGCCGAAGGTGAGCATTTTCTTCGTCGGTCAGCTCGTAGTGGACTGCCACACGTAGAGAGGGTAACTCTATCTCGAGGGGAAGTACTGCTTCTGTACCGAATACCAACGTGTACGGCGTTGCGTTCGTGGCCGTCTTGAACGCGGTTCGATACGCCCAGAGAACTTCTTGCAATCTCTCGTGCCAGTCTTTCTTGTTTCGAGACACAATCTTCTTTACAATCTTCGTTAAGGTCTTGTTGAAAGCCTCAGCTAGACCGCTAGCTCGGGGATTATAAACTGAGGAGTATCTCCAGTCTATGTTGTGCTATTGTGCGAAGCGGCTGATTTTATGGCTTCGGTAGGCTGGCCCGTTATCGGATATGATCCGTCGCGGAGTCCCAAACCGATAAATGACGTGCGTCTTAAAGAAATGGAGGATATTCTCCGTCTTCACTTCCCTTAGCGGTACTGCTTCTGCCCATTTGGAAAGGTAGTCAGTCGTCGCCAAGATGAAACGATGTCCTCTCAACGATGCTGGTTCGATGGGGCTGATTATGTCGGTTCCCCACATTTCGAACGGCTAGCTAACCACTGTCGGATGTAATGGATTCGGATGCTGATGGATAAAGTCCCCATGGATCTGGCATGAGTGGCATTGCTTTGCATACTCGAGGCAGTCCTGGATCATCGTGGGCCAATAGTAGCCCATCCGTTTAATCTTCAACTTCATCTTTGGGCCTGCTTGGTGAGAACCGCAGAGTCCGTCATGAACTTCCTGAACGACTCTTTTCGCCTCTTCAGGTCCCAGACATCTCAACCACAGAGAATCAAATGACCTCTTGTACAGAGTATCACTGACGAAAGCGAAAGACAGAGCTCGTTTCATAAGCTGATGTCTTGAGAACGCATCTTCAGGTGTTCGACGAGATTTGAAGTAGTCTATAAAAACTTCTCTCCAATCCATGGCCTTTTCCTGATCTTTTATTTGTAGAGTCATTCGCTCGGTCGCTCCCTTTTCTTCGGACGACTCCGGAGATACTTCTGCCGGAGCAAGGACCCGACGGCTTTGCACAACGATCCTCACGTCATCGAGGTTCTCGTCGGTCAGTTCTTTAGCGAGCTTGGCTAATGCATCCGCTTTGCTATTTTCCGCACGCGGTATGCTTTCCAAGGTGTAGGAGGGAATTTGAGTCAGCAGTCGCTGTACTCTCTTGCCATACTTCACCAGCTCTGGCTTACACGTCTGGTAGTCGCCGTTTACTTGACTAACGACTAGTTGGGAGTCTCTGTATATGAGGAGGTTTTCAATTCCCATGTCGATGGTGATCTCGAGGCCTGCTATCAAAGCTTCGTATTCAGCTTCATTGTTCGTCCTCGGCTCTGTCAAGGAGAAGGCGAAGCGCATTATCCTTTCTTGTGGGGTCACGAAGATAAGGCCTACCCCTGATTTGATTATATGGGTGCTTTGTTTACGCTTCTTTATGGAAGACGCTCCATCAAAATAGAGTTCCCATCGGTTATTACTACCGTCGATCGCATCAAACGCATGTTCGTCTGGCAGCTCACAATTCAGAGGGAAATCGCCCGGTATCGGATGCTCAGCGAGGAAGTCGGCGATGGCCTGGCCTTTCACTGCCTTAAGAGGCTGATAGGTTATCGAAAACTCCATTAAGACCAAGGCCCATTTAGCGAGCCGACCTATCAGTATAGCCTTTGACATCAAATATTTGAGAGGGTCTACCTTCGAAATGAGATGGACTTCTCAATGCATAGTGCCTGAGCTTTGTTATCGTGAAGATCAACGCTAGGCAGTGTTTTTCGATGGGGAATAGTTGCTTTCTGTCCCCAGGAGAACTCGACTTAAGTAATAGAGAGCTCTTTCTTTCCCTTGGTCGTTCTCTTGTGCCCATAATGAGCCTAAGGAACCTTCGAGGGCGGTTGTATAAAGAATGAGAGGCTTTCCCTTGACCGGAGCGGCTAGCATGAGCGGGTTCTGTAGATACTGCTTGATCTCGTCCAGCGCGCTTTGGCATTTGTGATCCCAGACGAGCGGGGTTCCCTTCTTCATCAGATGACTATAAGGATGGCACTTGCCAGAGAGATTGGCTATAAATCGCCAGATATACGCGAGCTTCCATTGGAAAGACCGCAATTGTTTAAGAGTCCTTGGCGGGGACATTTCCGTGATCGCCTTGATTTTTGACGGATCTATCTCGATACCTCGGTGCCGGACAATGAATCCTAGGAATTTGCCTGAAGAAACCCCGAACGCGCATTTGAGAGGGTTCATCTTCAAGTTGTATTGCCGAAGTCGTTGAAACACGATCTTCAGATGCTCGAGATGTTCCTCGTACGATTTGCTTTTCACCACGAGGTCGTCGATATAACATTCGATGATTTCATGTATGAGGTCATCGAAGATCTTCGTCATGGCCCTCTGATAGGTGGCACCGGCGTTCTTTAGACCGAAGGGCATCACTTTGTAGCAGAATATCCCCAGCGGGGTCCGGAAAGCGGTGTGCTTCTGGTCTTCACGGTGCATCTTTATCTGATTATATCCCGATGAGCCGTCTATGAAGGAGAAAACCTCGTGAGTGGACGTGTTATCTATCATCAGCTCGATGACCGGTATTGGGAAATCGTCTTTCGGGCAGGCTTTATTGAGATCCCGAAAGTCCACACATATGCGCACTGTCCCATTCTTCTTCATTACCGGGACGATGTTGGCGATCCAATCAGGGTACTGAATCTCTTGGATGAAGCCAGAGTCGATTAGTTTCTTGACTTCGGCATTGATGCTCATTTCAAGCTCAAGCCACATTCTTCTCGGCGCCTGTTCGACTGGCTTGACGTCCGGAGATATGGCCAGTTTGTGTACAACAATCTCTGGATCTAATCCTGGCATTTCAGAATAATTCTATGCGAAGCAGTCTCTATGCTGCATAAGCACGTCTTTTAGTGCAGCCACCTTTTCTTCAGACAGCAGCTTGCTGACGAATGTCGGCCGCGGGTCGCTTGTCGTCCCCAGCTCAATTTTCTTGAGCTCATCTGCAGTGGTATGTATTCCATCTTCCAGCTCTTTCGGTGCCGGAGGAAACTCTGCAATCATCTCGTCATTATTGTTTTCGAAGCACCCGGGAAGTTCATCCATATCCTCGGGCTCTTCTTTTGATATCGTTATCATATATCAAGTACGAGTACGCTTCCAAGATCGATGTTGATCTGGTACTATCCTCGCTGTATGCGCGGCTTTTGGTTCATGCTTCTGTGGCGGACTTATCCTCCAACTGCTGGATAGAGCAAACTTGCCTTGCTGATACTGATCTTCGACCCAGTTCTTGAAGGTGAAGCAGTTTTCGAGAGGGTGTCCTATTGCTCGGTGATAAGAGCAATAGCCTGGATGAGAGACCTCATTAGCTTGCTCAAGGTGTTTGGACTCCGGAAGTGTAATCATTTGATATTTTAAAGCGAGATCAAGTATCTTCTTTGTCTTGTCTTGAGGGAAAGAATATGCTCGACTCATCTTCTTCATGAGGGAAAAATCCGGACCGCCCAATTCCCGATTACGTGACTTTTTGGTCCCTCTTTGTCGTTGTCGAATGCCTTTTCCACTCCTTGTCTTATTTCTGCCTCTGCGTCGGGCCTTTTGCACAGCAGGTTGACAGGGAGGAGTAATTTTATCTTTCACAGCCTGTTGAAGAAGGCGTTGCGTCCTGACTTTCTCGTAGATGGCCATTTCGCGATTACGTTCGTCCCGAGCTTTTTGACCCGCTTTCCTGATAAGCTTGTCCATTCGTTCTTCAAATGACGGACTTGGCATTTCGATGGCAAGATCTAATTTTGGTATGAGGTCGGCGTTTTCTGACAGGGCATCCTTTTCTTCATCGAAGTTATATATGACGTAGCTTCCATGGACTCGTTCCCATTTCCCGGATTTCACATATCCAAGCCCGAACGTTTTCGTTCTCCCGTTGGGCAACTTGCGCTGAGTCCCAGGGACATCCCAAATCCTGTTGTAGAACCGAGCTTGTCGAATAGTCTGTTTTAAAGGTACCCCTTGGCGTTTCAATAGCCTTTTTAGTCCGTTCGTGTAGTATCTGGGCAAACGGATGGGTTGGAGTCTGTCAAGCGTAGAATCCGCGCCGTGTCAGATTTCTTTCTCCATTCTTGTTTCCGTGGACCGATAGAATAGGATCGCCCTTTCACCTTTTCGCCAAGGAAGGACGTAAAATATCTGCAGGTCTTGCACATTGTAAGCTTCATGTGCGTCCAGATCTTTGTAGTGCTTCCGTGGAATTATGGTAATTTGCAAATTCTGATCATCACTAGGGAATGCTTGTATTGACGGCCGACTGGAGAACACAGTATTAACCTCATCTTCCGAGTCGCTTCCGAAGATCAATACTGAGGCGGGCGGTTCCAGGTTGTTGCGTCGAGACGGCCCAGCGTAGACTATCTCTTCTTCTTCTTCGGTATCACTCCCGAAAACAGGAATGGTGGTGACGGCTTTGTTCTCCGGTTTGCGACACCTCTCTTTGTTCTCGAAATCTGGCAAAAAGTATTTTGCATTTTCATACTTGCGGAACTCGTTCACGGAGAATGGGTTCAGCTCTCCTATTACGGTATACTCGAGACCATCCTTGAAATACTTCATACATTGATATTGCGTAGAAGGGATGATGTTGTACTCGTGTAACCAAGGACGACCGAGCAAGGCATTGTAGCAGGTCTTGGCGTCAATGATGTGAAACTTAATATCTGTGACGAGTAGTCCGAAGCGTAATGTTAGTATTACAGATCCGAGAGTCCGTGATGACTGAGAATCGAAACCGGAGATGGTAATTTTATCACGAGCGAGGTGTTGAACGCTCATGCAGATTTCCTTCAACACCCGAATATTAAGGAGATTGATGGAGGACCCATTATCAACCAGGATTTTGCCTATCTTGATGTCGTGGCAGTATCCAGAGACATATAGGGGAAGGTTGTGGTCGCACGTCCTAAGGAGAAGGTCGTCATCACCGAACGTGACATCGGTAGTGTGCGCCTATTCCAGTTCATCCTTCATCCTTTCTTCGGCAAGGAAGGCTTGGAATTGCTCGGGCTCTTGCAACGCCCTGATTAATGAATCTCTCGCTTCTTTTGATAATAAGAGGGCGTCGAGAATGCTGAGCTGAGAGGGTAGCTTCCTCAGGTGCGCTAGGATGTTGTAATCCACTTTACTCTTCTTGGGCGGGTCCTTGGCCGTCAGCTCTTTCATGACTTGGTCATCTAAAGTGATATCCTTAGCGACATTTTCTTTTCCCTTATCTTTTCTAGTTGCGGGCCCGAGATTCTTTTCTGGAAGAGTGCGATTGCGCAGCTGAATGTTTTCGCAGGCTGCTGGTTCTTCCTCCTTCCCTAAGATGGATTTTTTAAAAAGAGGGCCAAGAGTCATTTCTTCATCAGAGTAGCTCCCAAAGGTGAGAACCTGCGATCCTCCAGCATTGACCGTGCGACAGCTGCCGATAGTTCTTTTGTGCTCCTCGGTCGTACTTCTCTGCTCCCGACGAGTTTTGCATTTCATCCGTTTAAAATGTTGCCGGTGAGCAACATATCCCTTCTGCCATCTTTTGAAAGCGTCACACTCCTCGGTGGGGTGTGAGATTTTTCGATGATATGAGCAGTAATTAGGATGCATCTCTGCTCCACCGAGAGTGTTTTTTTCCAAGGGCGGTAGCTTCATTCCCATTGATATGGCTTTAGCAAACCTTTTCCTCGTCTTGAATCTGATTTTATCCGCATCGGATGTCTTTTGATTTGGCGAGAGTGCTTCGACTCTTTCGTCTAGTCGCAGGCGCTTGGCTCCTTCCGATATGGCCATCTTACGCTCTCGATCGGATTTACTTTTCAGACGAATCTCATTCAGAAAGGCGTCGATCATCTCATCTGACGGCCACACAGATTCCGGCTCAGGCTCTGCCCCCAGTTTTTCTATGCAGGGTGCTTCTTCACTGTTTAGCGATGAATGAGAGATCACATGGCAACTTGCTACGTAATCCTCAGATCCATCTGACGAGTCTTCCCCATCGTTTTCGTCCTCAAGGACGTGGCTGAGGAACTCTTGAAGCGTGATGGGGGTCCGCGCTTTCTGATTATATTCTTCCAGTGCGTCGATCTGTCTCTGCAAGTCCGTGCACTTGTCATCAGGCTTCACGGGCTTTTTGGATCTCGTCTTCTTTTTTGCAGATTTCGACAGCTGGGTGTGAATGCTGGGGATATCACCACCGGTCTTTGGAGTTGGGCGCGGCTTTAGCATCCCTTCGATGACTTGAGGTTCAAGCGGGTCATTCCATCTGACCGCCGGGCATGCATGAAGATCATTCAGCATCCTCTTGGTTTTGGATGAAAGCACGACCTCCCATGGGGCTTCTTCAACGAAAGAACAATTTGCCCCCGGTGTGTCCGTCTTCTTTGGAGTGTGCGATTGTGGCGGGTTTACCTTCCACTTCTCGGACAACGCAAACTTGCCTTGTAGGTATTGATCCTCGATCCATCCCTTAAAGGCGAAGCAGTCCTCGATCGGGTGACTTACCGTTTGATGGTAAGGGCAGTAATTGGGGTTATTCACCTCGTTGGGTTGTGGCGGTCGCCTTGGATTCGGCAAGTTAATAAGCCTGTTGCGCACAGCCAACTCAAATAGCCTCTTCGTCTTGTCCCATGGGAACGAGTAAGGACGCTTCATTTTTTCATAGTAATAGCGTCGTCTCTCCTCCAGTTGATCGGTTAGCTTTGGGGCACTGGGTTGCTGTTGAGCGTTCGCAACGAAGGTTGCCTTCCCTTTACCCTTGTCGTTCCGAGGTTCCGGTTTCGGGGGAGATGGCCTGTGACCCATCTATTCCATCTGGGCCAGCTTGTCGATCAGAGCCTGGAACGTGGTCGGTTTAAAGAACATCATGAACTGTGAAATAGTTGCATGAGGGTCTAGAGTGCCTATGAACATGCCCACTGCTGGTGCTTCTTCGATGCGCTGCTCGCACTTCGACCACAGGTTTCGCCATCGGATTGGATATTGGACCCAAGTTTCACCCGGCTTCACTCTTGCATTGATCAGAGCCGTTATTGGAGTACGCTCGCTGGCGCTTGCGAAACGTTGGGTAAACAACAACTCCATTTTAGCAAATGTCTTGACGGAGTCGTTCGGAAGCTCGGAGTACCATTCGAATGCCGTCTCCGACAAGCTGCCGATGAATTGGCGGAGCAGGAGCTTATCGTCGCCACCGGTGTTACCACAAAGAGCCCTGAACTGGGCAATATGTTGATGGGGATTGCCAGTCCCCTTGTAGACATGAAATTTCGGGATCGTATAGCCCGGCGGGTATTTGATCTGATCGTGCCATCTCGGATATGGTCGTCCTGTTTTGACGACTTGGCCAGCTGCCTCAGTTGCCTGGTGGACTCATATTTGCTGAGCAATGTAGTCGTCCAGGGCAGCTTTGGAAATTGTTTCCTCTTTAGCTGCTGAAAGAGCCGGTGGAGGATTCGATGTTTCTCTTCTGTCATCTTCAAGGACAATCGGAGGATCTTCAGCAGGAGGATCTTGCTGGATCATCATACCCACCATATCCTGGAACAGAAGGGCCATTCGTTGTATATTAGCTTCTTGTTCCGCCGCCTCTTTATCCTTCTTTTCCAGTATTCTCCGAAGGAACTCGGCGTCGGTTTCTTGATCCTGGCGTTGATCCGAGGATGCTTCGGGACTTTCTTTTGGCCCAGCGAGTGCGGCCATCGCATTCATCATTTCTTGGAGCTTCTGCTGCTGCTCCTGAGCTTTAGTCACCGATCGCGTAAGCGGTCTATGACCTGTGGATATGCGACTGTCCTCTTTCCCGTACGCTATGTAAACGGTGTGCACCACAACGCCTCCGGACTTAGGGCGTTTAGGCCTACTGTCTTTGACATATGCCGCAGGCGTGGGGATTTTCTCCGGCCTTCTCCTCTTATGGGCAGTTGACGTTGAGGGGGTCGTTGATGCGGGCACCCAGGTGGTTGTCGTCCTTTGCGGTTTGATCGGGCGGTTTTTTTCTTTCTGAACTTTCACCCTCTTTTGCCGGTGAGAGTGATCTGGAATGATTACTGAGTCCTGAACTCGTCGCCAAACTTTGTAGATTTTGGAGGATAGCAGTTGAGAGGGCTGCTCTGGCTTTTCTGGTTTTGCTTACACGATGGTCTTTACCAGTGGAGGAGATCTTTTGAGAACCGCAGTTAGCGAATTTCTGCGTATTTGTTTAGCAGCTCAAAGCTATTCCCGGTTGGAACAGCAGCCTCAATTTCCACCGTTGGAGCTGGTGGGGTTAGCCCGGAGGGAGAGTTGCCCCCAGTCTTCCTTATCCGGCGCCAGTGACGACGTCGGGCGTGACGAGTTGTCGGTATTGGTTCAGTGACGGGAGTGTCTTGCCCCCTGTTCAGGTGAAGGGCTGTTGGCGGTGTCAGCCTCTCGAAGACTGACGCCCATTGAGAAGTTCTATCCAACCGGTCAAAAACGGATTTCTGAGCGGGAGCAGGAGCAGACGCAGTCAGTCTTGCAAAGACCGACCTTCTGGGAGGAGAAGCCGCCTTGAAAACTTCAGGGGCAACTATCTTCTTTGGGGTGGCTACCTCAGATATTATGGGCTTCTTGGCGGGACCATCAGAGTTCAGACTCAGTCTGGTGAAGACCGAGGCGTTGGAATTGGACGGCTCGTTGAGAGGGGCCGTGGTAGTAGCAAGTCGATCGAAGACCGACTTCTTTGAAGCTTCCGGTACGGGCACTGGGATGTTAACGTTCACCGGCGGGAGCATGCTCCCAAAGAATAGACCGGTGGTAGCCTGAGTTACTTGTTCCACTGGCATAGAAAAGATGGAGGCCGCTCGAGGCCCGTAAGCCACACCTCCAGGTGAGACGGAGCGTTGGTTGCAGTTGCACTTGGAGCAGTTTGAGCAGTTGGACGCCATTGCTGTTTGATTTCTGCGCCAAGCAAGAGACCAAATCTTAGTAACTTGAAACCCGAGGGCAACCATTAACAAACCGTGATTCGTTCGCGAAGACGACACACGAAGTGTGGAGTGTAAAGAGGAAAAGGTCCCACCGGGCGTGCCAGAATCTGTTCCCCTCCGAAAGACGCGACAAAGACGCGATAGACGTCTTGCCTGAAATTCGAGGCAGATGCTAATTGGTGCTATCCGTCCACCTTTCCGAAGATGCCAAGTTGATTTATGGAACCATGCATCGAAGGTTTGAACGGATGCGGCCGATGTAGCAAACTTCGTCAGATTCCCCCTCGTTTGAGGGGTTTTTGATTATGGGGACGCTCTTCCCTGCAGGCGCACGCCCCTGCAGTTAATTACGCCGCATCGCGGCAACAACTTTCTCCTTCTCCAGATGGTCATTTCGTATCGTGTGTGTTTGTTTTGTGTTTGGTTGCCCGTGGATTGTATACGAAGACTAAGTTATATTGTCGCCCGTAGGGCGTGGACTAGTCCAAATCCGTATCTTTCTTAGATTTGGGTTTGGGGGGGTTTGTGTTTAAGGATACGTTGGCCTCATTTGAGACTAAGATCGACTTAAACGTTAGTCTAATTTTAGACTAAGATCGACTTAACGGGATCATTTAGATCCAACAAGAGAGCAATTGGGGGCCCTATTGTTTAGTTTAATGATATTGCGGTCGATAAGTAGTTTAAGGACATTGCGGTCCAATGTTAGTTTTAAGAAGTTGCGGTCAAGGTTAAGGACGTCATAGTCCGTGGATTTAAGGACTCCACAGTCCGGCTTTAGTTTTAAGACATCACAGTCAAGGTTAAGGACATCATAGTCCGTTGTTAGTTTTGAGACATCCTGGTTAAGATTAAGGACGTCATAGTCCATGAGTTTAAGGACCCCACAGTCCGTGAAATGTATGGTTGTTGGGACCCGTCACCTCTCTGAAGACTTTGAAGGATTACAACGACAAATATCAGAGGAGCGAAGAGATGTACCCTTGAACCAAGGTAGATTAAGTGATCTGTAGTCCAGTTTGGAACCAAGACCAATTAATTATATTATGAGCCCATTGGCCCAGTTAAGTCTGGATTGAGGACTTATGGCCAACTTGGGCTAAGTCCAACTGAGTTTGACCCTTTATTGGACTATTTGATATTTGTCTGGTTTTAGTCCACATTGTTTTCATCTTTAATTTCCTCAATTTTGAGATTCAATTGAAGGAGAGGCTTTGCCTCTAGAAAATTAGCCAATTGGGCTAAAGCTAGTGTTAAACAGTAAAGACCAACAGTGTTGAACACTGGAGATAAGATTATCAGATTAGTGTTAAACACTAGAAATTGTGATTCTCAAGTTAGTGTTAAACACTGGCAACCAAATTATTAGTTTAGTGTTAAACATTAACAGAGAGGGGGGATCACATGGGAGCACATGATGGCCTCAGAAAGTGGGGCCGGATCCCCATCATTTTGTTCTGCTGATAAGTGTTCAACACTTTTTTAATTCTCACAGTCATCACGTGTGGGCACGTGATGGGGGCTCATGCTCTGGTTTATTAGAATACTCATTAGGGGTCACGTGGTGACACGTGAGGGCGCCCAGAGCTTCTTTTCTGTGGATCTTTACAGGGGTCACGTGGAGGCACGTGATCCTGGTTCTTTTCTGTTTAAAGATCTGTTTGTCTTTTTAAGAATTAAATTCTTCATAGAGTTAAACCCTAGCAATAATTTTAGAGGAATTAAATTCTTATTTTCTTTTGAAGAATTATATTCTTAAGTAGGGTTAAACCCTTATTTTCTTTCTGTAGGAATTAGATTCTCATATGTGTAAAGAATCAAGTTCTGATATAGGGTGAAACCCTAATTTCATTTTAAGGAGAATTAAATTCCTGTGAGTTTGAGAGAATTAAATTCTCAATTAGGGTAAAACCCTAATTCTGTCCATTTTGAAGGAATTAAATTCCTATAATTTTTGAGAATTGAATTCTCATATAGGGTTAAACCCTAATTTTATCCTGGAGGAATTAAATTCCTATAACTTTGTGAGAATTAAATTCTCAAAACTCAATTCCTCCTCTATATTTTAGATCTGCATGGCAGGATCTCGACCCAATGAAAATTAAATTCTCAACCTATGGGGAGATGTGCACTTTGCAGATCTTCACCAGAGAAAGAACTAAGTTCTTTTTATAAAAGAGTTAAACTCTGAGAATTAAATTCTTTTTTTGAAGCCTTTTCCCCCTTTATTTTCTTACCTAAGGTTTTTCTTTGTAGAGAATCAAATTCTTCCTTCTTTTCTCTCTGAATTTTCCAGATTCCAAGGCTCTATCTCTCTGTCTTTTTCTAACTCTCTCCCTTGGCTCCTATTTATAGGAGAAGTAACATAATCAATCTGTTTAGTAAATCTTTTATTGAAAGATTTGATTTATTTTCATCATTAATCTGGGCTTTTAGATTATTAGGTGAATTTTATTCACCGTTGGATTTTAAATCCATAGATATTCTTTTTGTTATTTCGGTGAGATTTAGGGGGAATCTTTCCATGTCCAAGATTTTTCCATAAATTGGTGATATTTTAATCACCTTCGGATTCTTAATCCAATGGTTTTACATAATTCTTCTCCATTTTGGAAAGATTTAAATGATCTTATTCAGAATTTAATTCTATTGAATAGCAGGGCTTTTAAAGCCAGTCACGTGTTGCCACGTGACCCCTTGTCACGTGTCAGCACGTGAACCCGGGTCACGTGAGCACGTGACCCCCTGAAGGGACCCCTCTTCTGCGCTCTGTTCTCTACCGCTGCTCTAACCATCACGTGCCAACACACGACCACTGTTCACGTGTGAGCACGTGATGCTTCATCTGACGCTCTTTCCTGATTTTTAATCAGGGAACACCCCTCCCATTCTGTTCCGGGCTCTTTCTGAAGTAGCTTTAGCATCTTCTTCATCTTATTAGAGATGTGCATACTCTACGGAGGCCGCGACGATTCGGATTCATTTCTCGGGGTAGCGGATTCAACCGTTTGCTCCCAGAAGGCTTCAGATTCTGTCTGTACAAAGTCAATGGTTGTAGCTTGATTGTTCACCAACACACTCTTAGACAACTCGATCTCCCCAGTCTTATACTGCTTCTCGACCCAGTCTTTGAAAATATAACAATCCTCGATCGCATGGCTCACTACTCGGTGGTACGGGCAATATAAAGGATTGTCAGTCATTTTTGCTTCGTGAGGTCTTTTCGACTCTAGCAATTGTAGACCGTTGTTCAAGGCATTTTTGAATATCTTGCGGACCTTATCCCTTCTGAAAGAGTAAACCTTGTTCTTTTTCTCCTCCCAGCACTGGCTTTTGAGATGGTTGGTTTTGGATTCGCCCGCCTTTCGCTTGTCTTCACTGTTAGACGCATTGAAGACATTAGTATTGCTGGAATTCCCGCTTCTACGGTTGTTGTCCCTCTTACTCTTCCAAGTCTTGTCTCTCTAAGAGTCCGGGGTAGACTCTTCCTTCGAGCGTTCTAGCATTTGGACTTTCTTAGTCAGCTCCTGAAATGTCTTAAAGCCTGCTGTACATAAGAATGGGACCATCCAATTGTCGAGGTTCCCAATGAGGAGGCTGACGGACTGGTCCTGCTCTAGCGGTGGTTCGAACTTGACAGTGAGGTTGCACCATTGGGTAATAAAGTCCGTGTTGCTTTCATTTTTTCCCGGCTTGGTTCTCACGAGGTCAGCAATGGAGATTTTGTCACTAACACTCATGAATCTTTGCCGAAACAGAGACTCCATTTGGGCGAAAGTAGTGACGGGCCTGTCTGGTATGCTTGGGTACCAGTCGAAAGCGACCCCAGTCAGGTTATTGACAAACTGATGAAGAAGGAGCGCATCATTGCCCTATGTATTTTCGTACGAAGCTTTAAAGTAGGTGACGTGCTGATTTGCGTTTCCCATCCCATCAAATCTACCGAACTTAGGAATGACGTAGCCGCTGGGGAACTCGATAAGATCGTATTGTGCGGGATATGGCCGCCCTCTACTGCTAATGTTCTTCTGAGCCTTGGCCTCAACCGCCAATGTTTTAACCTTTCTGGTGACCAAGTCTATTATCTGATCTTGTGTTAGTGGGATAGTGCTATCTGGGGCCAAGACGTCCCCAGAAGTGGAATGTGGATGGCTTTCGTGCGGCTCACGCATACTTGGACCTAAAGGTGTAGACATCGGTTGCTTCAGGTCATTATCGCCCGGCTCGTGAGTAGAGACATGTGCTTGATTGGAAGGCGCCCGAGCAATTGAGCCGTGAGCTGCATCACAACATTCGTCAGGTCATCAATTTTTGAGTAGAGCATGGCCATCTCTTTATCTTTGCCCCTGAGCTGTTTTTGAAGCTCTTGAAGCAGCTCTTGCTCTGCGGTCCCGGGATGAAAAGTCGGCTCTTCTTCGCTGTCCGAGCTTGATTCCACATGGACTGAGGGGTCCTTCTGCCTTTCGGCCTCATAGAGAGGGTTTTCATCATCCAGCGGAAGTGGATGACCTTGGGAAACAGCAACCACATTCAAGCCAGATTGCACTTGGGATATGGTGGCCCCATCCTCGCTTTTGCTGTGCAAGTTGTCGCTGGGACGCGTGCCCGCTATATAGACCGTATGGATAACATATCCAGCCATTTTTCATCCTTGGAGGTTGATTTTGCGGACTGATGTCGTGGCCCTTCTTTTTCGGTAATGGGCGATCGATTGAAGGCGGTTGGTCTGACCGGCTTCTTGAATGGTGCTGGCGCTTCTTTTTTGGCTTTTCCCCGCTGCTTTCGCGCGGCACAAACCGCATGATAGACTCTTGAAGAGACGATGTCATGCTTTCTCTATTGGGGCCGGGACACGTCTCTTTGTAGCATCGTTCGGACTGATGTCTTCTTGATTCTACCGATCATGGCGTTTTTCTGAACCCACTTCAGAGGTTTGAAGGAATTGCTGAGTTTTACAGGCGACTCAGCCGTCGTCGCGGGGTAACCTGATCTTGGAACCTCACAAGATTCCAATTAGCCAGAGTCCCGGCCCTCTTGTTGGCTCGATACTTGAGCCGCTTCTGTCTCAACCTTTCTATTTTGAGCACTTGGCATGCTTCGGCTTTTCGGGAAGCCGCTGTAGATAAAGTGATAGAGAGCTTTGGAGATATATCTGATTGTGCACTTGTTAGAGTTGTCACCTGAGCTCGTCCGCGATGTTTGATGATACCCTTTGTTCCGACAGTCTTGCCCCCAGCTGGAGCACTAGAGAGTAGTTCAGACACCGTCTTGGGTTGTGGTGCCTTAGCGATCACAACGTTTGGCCTCTTTCTCCTTGAGACCGGCTTGACCACCTGGTTTGTCGGGATTTCTACCAGATGAGTGCTTTCGGCAGGGTAGATGATGACAGAGACAAATTGGCGGGTAGCTCCTCTCATTGCCGGCTGAGACTTGCAGGGAGAACCACGCGGGCATTGATCTTGACCATGTAGGGAATTGGAGTTGCGTCAGAAGCTGAATTCATCTTAGAAGATATCGTCGTTGAAAGTTGATTGCTGCATGAAAAGGCATTATTTTAGTACAAACATCGGTATATATGTTAAATGAGTTCGCATAAACGCTTGACCCAAGATATGGGAGGAGAGAAAGGTCCCACCGGGCGTGCCAGAATCTTTAGGGTATTTTTCATCACCCCATTTAGATAGGAAATACGCGTCGCTTGTCATGCACATTATATATTCCCCATGCCTAGGGTAGGCTGAGGTTTATTGATTGTGGGGATCCAAATCTCCGGCAGCCATGGAATAAGCTGCCGTTAATTACCCTGTTTCCTCTAATAATAAGAGCAAAGCTCTGTCCAAATTTAAGAGGCAGCGCCTCACGTGCCTTCCACGAGGGCGCAGGCACCAGAGTTAAAAACTCTTATATTGGCGTCGCACGTGCTCCTCACATGGATGCCGATGTGCAATGCACATAAAGAAATTAAAATCTTAATTAGCGCCCACGTGCACAACACGTGAGCGCAGGCGCCCAGGTAGAATTAAATTCTATTTTCTGTTAAACAGAGCCGTTGGATCAAAAATCCGACGGAAATGGTAAATCATCAAGCCTCAGAATTAAAATTCTGTTAAGAAAAAATATTCCTCAACTATTTCTAAAACAAGAAATATACCTTCGGTGAGATCGTAGAATAAAATTCTATTCCCTCTGTAAAACAGAGGACTGTTGGATTAAAATCCATTGGTGATTAAAAAATCACCATTTTGCAGAATAAATTCTATGCAACGGAAAATATTTCCCCAATTTTGTTCTGTAAAACAGAAGCCCTTGGATCAAAGATCCAATGGTGGGTAAAACTCCCCAAATCAATTAGGATCTCTTAATGAGAGATTTCTTCAACTAATTAACAAACCCGACTCTACTATATAAAGGAGCCAAGACTTCAAGTCTGAGAGAGAGGAACCCCTCCATAAGCTTCTAAAACAAAGCAGAAAGCTTCAAAAAGGAAGAAAGAAGAAGAGCTCTCTTTTCAGAAAAAACCCTAGGTAAATAAAAAGAAGAGAGATCAAAGCATCTCATTTACCTATTGAAGGTTTTAACCCTTTTAAAAGAACTTAGTTATTTCTCTGGATCTGAGATCCACAAGACAAGTCTCACACAAGTTGAGAATTTAATTCTCATTGGGAAGAACTTGTTCTTGAGATTCAAAAATTCAGAAAAGAACTAGAAAATCGAACTCCTCAAAACAAAATATATAAGAAGAAAAACCTAGCGCCTAGCATCTCATGTGCCCCTCACGTGGGCGCCATAGAAAAAAAGTAGTGCCTAGCACTCATTAAGCGGCGCTCAGCACCCAGTTCACCACGTTCCCCTCACGTGGACGTAACAGAATAAAAAGAACTCAAGGAGTGGCACCTAGCACGTAGCGCCCCACATGTTGGATATATGTATGCCTTAGAGGCCATTATATGTATAGTGGATGCTTGGACATGTATATATAAATATATATATATATATATATGAATTTCTTGCTCGACGTGATAGTATGCTTTCTGGTTTACTTTATCTTGACATGTTCATTTGATCATGTATCTTATTCATTTGGTACATGTTGATAAAGCCCATAGGATATTTGCTTGACTACTGCGACTATAATGCAGATTATACTAGTGGGACACGTGTAGTTTATAAGCATATCCTTTAAATGTTCCTAGTCATGGGTGTATCGAGACGGGGCATCGATATTCCAGAGTAGACTAGCGTATACCATTCTTATCCCATGTGATGGGCGATGGATGATCCCATATCCATCTGGTGTGGTGACACTAAAGATTGTATGCGGGTGCTCAGTGGAGACTGGGTACACTGAACGGACTCACCGAGAACTCCTATGTGGTATTATATCTATCGCCGGATAGCAGTTCTCAGGTGACACTTGTACAGGTTAGTCTGTAGACCCAAGATCGTCATAGAGTCTTGTGTGTCCTCCCACTGTACTTTGATCTCCACCCTACCACGGCTCTACTGAGTCGTGCAAACAGGTGGATTTTGGGTATAGTTCCGAGGCACATGGAGGCAATAAGCGATAGGAGGGGTTTCGCCTCTCTCGGTATTGGGGGTTGATATTGTGCTATACTCGATTGGCTATAAAAGGAAGTCCTTGGTCAGGGCTGCTGAGATTTACTGATAAGTGTTATCAGTAGTTTCTCGATCTATTATGAGCCATACACCTGCATGACTTATTGAGTTATTGGGGTCGACGAAAGCATCCTTAGACTCGATATGCAGCATATCTGACGAAGAGACCGGACTGTACGGTAAGTGTTGCCAGTTGGCTTGACGGGAGTTTTGACAGCTTCGCTGGTTTTCTTCTGATCGCTCAATACCCGGGTGGCCGTTACGTTTAGCCGACTGCTTACGGCTTGTAGGTGTTTGATATGATCATCACCTACTGCCGGCGTATTGATGAGTCTTAGAGTCCCACACAGGAGTTTCCTAGCTCAGGCGAAAAGATGTGGTATGCATATGAGATATGTGCGGGGACCTGATTAAATGCGTGTATGTGATATCGTATATTAATCGGGCATTTTTCTATTGGTCAGGTCATATGTGATATGAACGGTATGTTAAATCAAGTGTTGATTTAACATTTGACTTTTAGCACAATTCTTTATTAAACCCTTTTCTATTTGTATGCATGTATGTATGCATATGTTTATGTTGATGCGCATGACCATGCGCATGCACACATACATGCATACATTGTATCATGGTTGATGATACACAAGTGGTGGCAATGCAAGACTCATATGGTTCATTTACATATAGATATATATTAGTTCTGAGAAAAAGAAATAGAAATGAGATTAAATCATGGTTGATTATTATCCACACTTGACTATACTTTGACCTAATTCAAACCATAGTTTAAATCTCATTTGGCTTTTGACTCAACACTAAAATATCTAAATTTTTATTAACTAGAGTTAGGCATGAGAGATATATCTTGGATTTTATTTTTCTATGATCATTATCTTTGAGAAAAGCTTTTGCCATCATCTTCTTCTTCCTCCAAGATCTCTTGAAATTTCTAGTGAGTGAGGTTGATAAAAAGAAAGGGTTTTGAATAGAGAATACAAACCACATCACCATTCTACACTTCTCTAGCCCATTTGTGTAGAGTGTTTGCTCCACTTCTTTTCAAAGATCAAGTGAAGCAAGGAGTTTTGTGCAAAGGGACTTCGGCTGGATCATCGTGGACGAGGAAGACCTCTAGCGATCCGTTCCAAACACTCAAAGGTCCAAGGAGTCACCAAAGGAGGTCTACAAAGGTTTTAATCTCTTCACTTAGTGATAAATTGCTTCTTGCATGTGATGCTTATTGATTGTTACCCTAAAATTCTAGTTAAGATCCTAGGTTAGTTTACTTAGCACCTCATAAAATTTAATTATGGCATGTGTGATGCTTCCAAACCCTAGATTAGGTGCTAAGGAAACCCAACACCACGTGCCCCTCACGTGGGCACCACAGAATAAAAAGAACTCAGGGAGTAGCGCCCAGCGCCCCACGTGCCTCTCACGTGGGTGCTACAAAAGAAAGGAGTGCTTAGCACTCAATAAGCGGCGCCCAGCGCCTCACATGACCCTCACGTGGGCGCCATAGAATAAAAAGCGCTTGGCACTCACTAGGCAATGCCTGTCTCCTCACGTGCTTCGCACGTGGGCGCCATAAAGATTGCCTAGCACTTCATATAAGGGGAAAAGGGGTAAAGTGTTAACACTTATCGGGTAATTCCCATGACTGAAAACCCCACATGATTATATATGAGTATCAGAACTTACATAAGTCCTCAGCACTTTTTGCACAAAAAAAGGGACTGACTCCAAACTAGTGCTTAGCACTCTTTTTCAAATAAAAAGAAAACTGAGTGGACCAAGCCCAGGTTGGTTAGGTCCCTTGAGAGTAGAAACTCCCTAATTCAGATCAATCGAGCCCATGTGGTCACTACTTCCCAAACTGATCTTAGTCCCAAATACGACTATCGATTTTCCAACTGATCATATCCCAAAACGATATTCGTCCCACATTCCCCTGAGGAAATCTTAGTCTCAAAATACAATTAATGATTCCTGGGTTTACCATTAATCCCTTTTCCCTCAAATACGGGAATTGGTTCAAGGGTAATCAATGGACCGAGACGTTCTTAAACTAAAACCTCACCTCTAAAATGGTAATCAACGGACCGAGACGTCCTTAACTAAAACCTCACCTCTAAAATGGTGATCAACGGACCGATACGTTCATAAACTAAAACCTCACCTCCAAAATGGTGATCAGCAGGCCGAGATGTCCTCAAACTAGAACTTCGCCCCCAAAATGGCGATAATAGACCGAAATGTCCCTAAACTAAAACAACAGAGCCCAAATGCTCTCTTGTTGGATATGAAACAAAAATGATCCTAAAATCTTGTTAAGTAGATCTTAATCTCAAATTAGACTAACGTATCCTTAACAAAAAACCAATCGAGCCCCAACTGCTCACATATATTTAAACTGATGTTAATCTCAAACCAAATTAACGATCCTTGAATAAAAAACCAAAATCTCAAATATACGGATTTGGACTAAGTCGCGCCTTACGGGCGACGACATAAATGAGTCTCCGTATACGATCCACAGGCAACCTAAACAAATAAAAACACACACGACACGAAGTGAACTTCCGGAGCAGGAGAAAGTGGTTATCGCGATGCGATAACGTAATTAACTGCAGGGGCTTGCACCTGCAGGGAAGAGCGTCCCCATAATCAAAAACCCTTGCAAACGAGGGGAATCTGACGAAATCTGCTACAATGGCTGCATCCGTCCAAACCTACGATATATGGTGCCATAAATCAACTTGGTATCTTCGGAGAGGTGGACAGATAAATCCAAATAGCATCTGCCCCCAAAATTCAGGCTAGACGTCCCAACGTCCCGGTCGCGTCTTTCGGCGGTGAATATACCCCTCGCCTTTGAAGCAAAGAAACCTCCGATTGACGGGTCAAACTAGTCATGTGAACTCAATGTGCAGTGTGTGTATGTGTGTCTTGAAGGGTTTTAGGTATATCAGGGGCCTCACAGAGTTTACGGGGGTCTCTCTACTTGGATAGCGGGATCAGGGTTAAGGGGTTAGCATCCCCCTTACGGGGTGCGGGGCAGAGTCTCGGTAGAAATTTTTTTCTAACGGGAGACGTGTTTTGAGTGTAGAGTGTAAAGGAAACGAGGGGTGAGTAGCGTCCTAAGGACGCATGGGCACCGGCGCCTCACATTCCTGACACGTGGACACTGGGCGATGCGCCCGGCACGTAGGCGCTGGGCGCCATCGCCTCATGCGCCCAGCACGTGACCGCTGGGCGCCTGCAAACAGAAGGGGCTTAACCCATGAAATTAGGAGTTAAACTTCCGAAAGGATTTTGAGTGGAGTTAAACTCCCAAAAGACTTTGAATGGAGTAAAACTCCTAAAAAGATTTTATTTATGGAGTTATACTCCGAAAGATCTTGACAAATGGAGTTGAACTCCTAAAAATCTTTGGAGATGATCAAAAGAGACCCCCTTTCATCTCCCCTTTAGACCTAAATCTTCTTTTGAGTTTTGGATCTTCCCAAAGTTGAATTTTTGTAGATGTGCTCACTCTTCCTCCTTTCTGTTGGTTGGATCTTGGAGAAAAGGAAGCAAGACTAAAAAATCTCTCCTTTTGGAGATTTGATGGAAGATCCGAGCTCTCCTTCAAAGGTTTTATGGTGAAAAACTGTTTCTTTTTTGAAAAAGAAGAGTTAAACTCTTGATTTAATTCAAAAAGTGGAAGAAGGTTTAGAACCTTGAGAAAGGAGAAGGAGCCACAGAAACCCTAGGTTTTGAGGGGAATGAATTATTGTTCTTCATTTCACTACCATGTTGCCTTATATAGGCTTACAAATTTACACATAGCCCCTTGTGCTTTACAAAATAGCATTTTGCCCACCTCATGCCTCATATACTTATTTCTGTTGCACATGAGCCATTGGCTTTACAAAAATTTGGCTTTTCGCCCATTTATTTTACATTCATGTATGAAAATTATATCAAACTTATTTATTAGGTAATTTTCTTCTTAGCATGGGGGAGGCCGGTCGCTTCATGTTCGGGCTTGACTTGGGCACGGACCCACTTGACCTGGTCTTAGGCTCACTTGGCTTGGGGTTGGCTTTGACTTTGACTTGGTCAAACGGGGTGTAATTTTTGACCCAAACAGTTTATCAATGAGAATACTAGTCGCACTATAATCGATAGATTTATCCCATTTTGGACAAGTTAAGAATGTATAGCGTATACACTTCCCTGCATACTTATGCTTTTTATTTGTTTCGAGATGAATTTCGTCAGTACCTTTTTGTTTCTTCTCGATGTACAAATATAGTTGAGATGATCATCTTAATACTGATAGTATTGAGATATTTATCTCTTCTATTGCAGTGTACTCGGAGAAGAGTAGGGAGGTGCTGCCGAAATTTTCTTGAAGCGAATGAAAGTATAAGTCTAGAGGGTGTATGCGTTATACATTCTTAATGGGATACGAGCCTTACCCTCGACAGCTGTTACCCATTGACATCCAAAGTAGAAGCGTTAATATTATTTCCAGTCATGATAAATCACTCAAATGTATTTCCGAGACACTGTAATCATTCTTTTCTTTGTCTATAACCATCTCGTTCGTAGCTTTCTCACTGCGGTATAAAATTATTAATATCGTGTATGATTTTAAAATGTTTGTTATGATATAATAATCAATTGTGAACTGTATTAGGTTTTACGTATCGGACAAGAATGGTTAAGGCTTGGATTAATAAGAACAAGTTTGGCTATGAATTTAAAATCGGTGTAGAAGAGTTTATGAGTGGGTGATAGTCGGATCCCCTGTCCCTGTAGGAAATGTTGTAACGGCAGAAGTGATAGTCGAGGGGCGGTTCGACTGTATATACTTACTAGCGAATTCTGTGAAGTTTACACTATCTGGCACTTGCATGGAGAGGTCGTGGACTATAGAATCGGTGCACATCGTACGTTGCCGCCTCCTATGAGAACCCCATCAACCATCGGTTTAAATGATCTAATGGACGAGTTTTTTGATGGCATGAATGATAATACCCCTACGGATGACGCGGTTCCAGATTCCGAATATGCTAGTTTTTTTAAGTATATGGAGGATGCTAAGAAACCTCTTTACGAGGGTGTGACAATGACGAAGTTGCATTGGATGGTTCGTATGTTTCATCTTAAAAGCAAAAGTTTATAGAGCAACAAGTCAGTCGATGACTTTCTACAGATATAGAAGAAGATTTACACGAATTCCAATCTCCCTGCAAATTTTCATGATGAAGAAGATTATTGCCGACATCGATTTCAGTTATAAAAAATTGATGCATGTTCAAATGACTGTATGCTATTCATGACAAATGATGGCAGAAACTTAAATAAGTGTAGAACTTGTGGGAATCGAGGTGGATATTACCTAAAAGGGCCCCGAGGAATGAGGAGTCAATTCAGAAAATTCCTGTGAAGGTGTTGCGCTTTTTTCTACTAAGAAAAGACTACAGAGGTTATTTCTGTCGTATAAAACCGCTGAACATATGACATGGCATGCAGATGATCGCAGGAAGGATGGAGTCTTACGGCATCCCGCTGATGGTGAAGAGTGGCAATGATTTGACGCTCAATTTCTCGCGTTCGCTGCGGAAGCTCGAAATGTGAGACTTGGATTATCGGCTGATGGATTGGAACCATTTAAAGGAGGTGCGTCTCATAGTGTATGGCCTATTACACTAGTAGTTTATAACCTCCCATCGTGGATGAGGAAACAATCTTACATCCAAATGCCTCTGTTGATCCCTGGAAGCAACTTTCCTAGTATTGATATTGATATTTATTTGAAGCCGTTGTTCAATAAGTTGAATGAGCTGTGGGAGACCGGCATCGTTGCTTATGATGTCTACAGAAAGGAGAGATTCACACTGCGTACGGCATTGCTTTAGACAATAAACGATTTTCCAGCATATGCCATTTTGTCGGGATGGAATACGAAAGGTCCTCGTGCTTGCCCCTGTTATCAAGTGAACATCGTCTGTGAAATGCTAGTAAATCGTATTTTCTGTTACATTGGACATTTTCGTTGGCTAGATGTTGATTATCCTTATCGACGCAATGGAATCAAGTTCAATGGTGAGCAGAAGAATCGGCCATCTCCTTTTGAGCCAAATGGGATAAAGGCATTTATGGACGTAGAACACAACAATGTTTTTTTTAGTAAGAAATATAAGCATATTATTCTGAATGAGATATCAAATAACTGGAGAAAGAGATCTATTTTTTTTATTCGCCGTATTGGCGTTTTCTTAATTTTCGCCATAACTTGAACGTCATGCACATCGAGAAGAATGTCTGTGATCTCTTGCTGGGTACCCTGTTGAATACCAAATTCAAGAACCGAGACACACTAGCGATACAACAATGGTTTGCTACAAAGAATTTGCGGCCAGAATTGCATCCAACTCCGAAAGAGAATGGTAATGGGTTATTCCACCAACAAAGCACACGATGTTCGATAATGAGAAGCTGAATTTCCTTAAGGTACTTAAACAAGTAAAGGTACCGGATACATATTCTGCGAACATCAGTAAATGCGTAAACTTGAAAAAGAAAACTCCCGTCGACCTCATGAGTTACGACTGTCATATGATCATGTAGCAATTGATTCCCATTGCTGTTACGGCGTTACCAAATAACGACGTTATATCAGTTGTGACTGATTTGTGTTTTTTCTTCAGAGAGTTATGCTCCAAAAATTACTCGATAAACGATTTTATAACCCTGGAGGATAAAATATCTCACATATTTTGTAGAATGGAGATGTTGTTTCCGCCTTCTATTTTCACCGTAATGTTGCATCTCATGGTTCACCTTGCTCAAGAGGCATATTTAGGTGGTCCCGTGAATTATCGGTGAATGTACCTATTCGAGAAGTAAAACTAACATAACAACTCTTTACTATTCATAATAAATCGAATATTTATAATAAAACGAATTAAATTTGTTTGCATCCGTCAGGTTGATGTACAAAATAAAACGGTATATCTGTATCAGGAGCTAGCCTGAAAGGTCGATCGCTGAAGGGTTTCTCATATAGGAATGTATGGCGTCCTATTCTATATATTTAGATATTGTTAAGACTACATTTAATAGGCTGAGACGTAATAAGAACATGGTTGACAAAAGACCTGTAATATCCGTCTTCCGGGCCCAAGAAAAGGAGCTAGGAAAAGTGAAGTCGGGTCACACCGCATCTGAGCAGCTCGGTATTATTCACCGTTATGTTTTATTTAACTATTCAGATGTGAACAGTTTTATTGGGTAAGTATTTATTAATTTTTTCTTAACATAATTATAGAAAATTTTCAAGTCAAAATTATATATTTATTTGCGATATATACAGCGTTTGGAATGCTCAATATCGTCCACCTACTAAACGAACTTGGCAATGAAATATCGATAAGGAGCGACATAAATACTTTCCCGCTTGGTTGAAAGCACGTGTAAGCTGTAAACTATAAAAACCAAACTACAACTCATATTGATACACACACACACATAAATAACTTAATCCGTTTTATCCTAATAGGTTGAAAGAAATCCTAATGATAGACATGTTTCAGAAGATATAAAAGCGCTAGTGTATGGTCCAGATGAACAAGCCGAATACCTCTCCGGTTACGTTGTTAATGGGTTTAGATTTCATACCAGAAAAGATATCAAAATAAAAAGTTTCAGAATTGCGGCGTCTTTGTCACATCCACCGTTACTGCATATTCATCTTCTAGAGATTCAAATCCAACCATAGGAAAATTGGACTATTACGGTGTGGTTAAAAAAATAATTCGGGTGCGTTATCATGAACAGACGGTTGTCCTGTTCAACTGTCTGTGGTATGATATCCATTATGAACATACTGGATTCAAAGTTGAAAATGACTTACTTTTACTCAACTCATCGAAACTCTCTTTTGGTAAAGAGCCTTATATTCTTTCCAGCAAAGCCTACCAATACTTTTATGTTGCAGATCCTATGAATGCCCAGTGGGATATTGCTGTTGTGACGAATCTACGAGACTATTATAACATGGGTGAAAGTGATGTAAGCGAGATTAGTTGTCCTACAATCGCGGTTATACAAGATAATGTTATTCCTCTCAAATTCAACAACGGTTTATCAAGAATAGACATAGAGCCAGAAATAGTCTCTGATGTACCATCGGCGGTAGTAGAACTAGAAGTCTAATTAAGACTTTAAACATCTTGGTATATTAACTCGCTTTTGTATGATACTCATGACCTAAATAATGTGAAACTTACAATTTATTGCATCTTTCTTTCCGCATATTATTTCATACATTTCATATTTTTCTGTATATTATCTCCTACAGTTTCGAATTCTAATGTACAAAGATTTTCAAGTTAAGTTATATATAAGGTTATATAAGCTGGTTATATGTATTCTGTTCTTGGGCCAGAATTCTCATGTTCTACATTTCATCTTTCTCCCTGCAAATTATTTCCATAATTTATTACTCATGTATGATATTCTTTTCAGCCATAATTTTTACTATTATTTTTTTATCTAACATACTAAACTATATTCCGTGAACTTGTTTTAGATATATCAGGTTCAGATAGAAGGACCGATCAGTCTACCGGGGACAAGGGGCGGTCCTTTTAGAAAAAGAAACGGACTGGGAGAGGACCCACACGAGCCAGTGATATATGGAGGAGTATGCCACATGATCCTGGCAAGCCGATTGTATACCTTGCGTTCATGGGGGACGTTGTGACAGGAGCCAGCAAAGAAGTGAAGAAAATGATGCCGTCGATAGTGAACAATGAGGACCACATGCCTTATTTGTTGAAGGACGAAGATGACGAGTGGGGGGTCTTAAATTGTGACAGCAAAGCATTAGGGCTAAAGAAATAAGTCGCTATATGGGAGATAATGGTCAGATTTCTTTATCCAATTCAATATTGCACTTTTTTATATGCACACATGTACACGCGCATACGCGTATATCATAAACACACAAACACACACACACATTTACTAAATTACTGTAAAATACCCCTACAATGATGAATTATCACGTTTCGTAGGCTCGATTCGAGTTCTGGTGGGTTGGCGTAGGGGGGCCCCAGGGGGTTTGCGATGAACGCACAGTTTATGATAAGATGTATAGTCATACGGCGAAGAATTGGAGAGGCCATAAGAACAAAATCTTTAAAATACTTGAAAATTGCGCTTCACCGGATGAGATGTATTCAATTAAGCCGGATCCAGATTCGTCCGACGAATACTGGCATGCCTTGATCGATCATTTCTTGTCCGAAGAGTTTAGGGTATGTCTTTGACAATACCTTTTTACGATTTTATAACAACTCAGTAAACAATATTTGATGTAACTGTAAGAGAAGAGTGAGCGAGGCAAAGTATCTCGTGCTCAGTTGCACGATATTTATAGGAGTGAGAGCAAGAGTTCCCAGCAGGTTGCCATCGAAAACATAAGTATCGTATTTGATATTAATACGTTAAAATTATTATAGAAATTTATGTATAAATTTTCTAAATGTTATATATAGGAAGAAAGTCATGGTGGAGTCTCTTGATTGTATCGAAGTCTACTGGACTCAATTTGTAAGGGACGACGGCGCGCCTGCATCGATTGAAGCACAGGGGATATATGTAAGTCTCCACATATGCCGAACTTCTTAATTATTTCAGAATAATTATTGTGTAGCTTTTAGAACGGTATTAATACATTTCTTATACAAACAGGTGGCGATAGCGGCTGAGAGAGATCGATTGATTCAGACGATGGAGGCAGAGCAGGGACATCCGGCTGATGACGCATGGGGAACATTCATCGTAGATAGGGTTTTCACGGCGTTTAGGTTGAATCGTTACAGGAAAGTACCGTGCGTGTCCTCCAAGATCACTCCGTGTCAGTATAACGCTCATTTCCAGCCGACCGGGCATCCACTTCCTAGATTTCAGCCGGCAGACGAATCGGCATCGGAGAAACCGATACAGACCAGGGCCACTAAGACCAGGACCTCTATGTTTCATGGATCGCCCTAGGAGAGGACGCCGGAATTCGGTAGTTCCTCACGCCGATCGACTACCGCTCCCTCTCCCACTGCTGTTGCCTCTCCCGCTGCCGATCTATTTGCTGGCTGGACTCTCAAGCAAAGGCTTAATCTTATCGACGCGTACGTCCAGGCTGGGAGGCCATACCTCTAGTAAGTTCGATAGCCTTTACATATATACACATACGCACATATCACATACACACATAATCATACATATACATACACACATATACGCACAAGCATACATACACACACGTGTACACACATACAAAAGCATATCACATACACACACATGCACAAATCACATACATGTGTGCATATACATGCATACATATACACAGACACATACAGGCGCGCGCACGCGCACAAGCATACACATAAACAAACGCGCGCATGCACACACACAAGCATACATACATACACACACAAAAACAAGTGCACGCACACACATTTAATTAATATAAAATATACATACTAATTCATGTATTTTAAACTTTTAATCGCAGGGGCTTTATCCCGGAAATCCATGAACTCCTCCTCCGTGATCAACTCTCCCTCCCGTATTCGTCCTTCGTTGATTTTTCATTTCCCACTTTTGTAAATTTATGATGTTAAGATTGTAATGGAATGCGTAGTATATATTGTAATCGTATTTGGATAATCGATATTTGAATGGAATGGATTTTGTATTAGAATCGTTATTTGAATGGAATGGAATCGATATTAAATTGAAATAGATTAGATTGGAGATTTTCTTTGTTTTTAAATTTTTTTTACTGTAATGCCCTCTATTTCGACGGGTATTTCCCGTCGAAATAGTCTATCTTACGGGCAAGGTTCCGTCAAAATAGACTATTTCGACTGGAATTACCCGTCGAGATAGAAAAAACGATTTTTAAATGATTTCTGAAACAATTTTTTGAACTTAAAAAACTTATATATTTCGACGGGAATTACCCATCGAGAAAAGGACTATTTCGACGGAAAATAGCTGTAGAAATATGTTTGATTATTGTGTCAAACGTTAGCTGTGGAAATAACCTGTTGTGACACAACATATTGCGTTGGCGTTCTTTCGTGGCTATTTGTTGTCTCCCGACGAAATATAACTATTTCGACCGTAAATTCCCATCAAAATAAGTGTTTATTTACTGTAGTGCATTACTCGAAAATGATTTCGTTATCACTGTATATATGTTGCATTCTCAACACTCAGACTCATGCGCCAGTTGGTTGTAGTATGGGTGTGTGGGGTGGGAGGTCTCGTGTTCGAGCCCCACACGCACGGTATTTTCCCTCTTCCTCCTGGTTCGATCCTGGACGCTCGTGGGTGTGTGTCATGGGACCTCTGGGATAGCCATTGGTGCTCGGTTGTCAAAAAAATGTTGCATTTTCAACCCATCTTAATTAGTTTTATCTCTGAACCTGGAATATTTTCTTTCCTAACAACATATATAAAGAGGTAAAATAAAACCATCCATATTGACCAGATATCTAATCAACTGAAAATATTCTCTTCGGTTACAAATTCAAATTTAAAGCTGTTGATGATGTGATGCAAAAATTAATTGCATTGTTATGCCCACCAACATGGTGCAGTTAGCACATGAAGTGAAGCCAAACCAAATTAAATAGAGTGGAGCCTATGTTCTCCGCCGAAAGACGCGACCGGGACGTTAGAACGTTTGGCCTGAATTTTGGGGGCAGATATTATTTGGATTTATCCGTCCACCTCTCCGAAAATGTTAAGTTGATTTATGGCACCGTGTATCGGAGGTTTAGACAGATGCGGCCGATGTAGCAGACTTCGTCAGATTCCCCCTCATTGTGAGGGGTTTTTTATTGTTGGGACGCTCTTCCCTGCAGGTGCAAGCCCCTGCAGTTAATTACACTACCGCATCGCGGTAACCACTTTCTCCTGCTCTATAAGGTCGCTTCGTGTCGTGTATGTTTGTTTTATTTTTGGTTGCCCGTGATTGTATACGAAGACTAATTTATGTTGTCGCCTGTAGGGCGTGGATTAGTCCAAATCCGTATTTTCTTAGACTTGGGTTTTTGTTTGGGTTTAAGGATCGTTAATCTCATTTGAAACTAAGATCAACTTAAACGTTTGTTAAGAATACGTTAGTCTAATTTTAAACTAAGATCAACTTAATGTTTGTTAAGGACACGTTAGTCTAATTTTAGACTAAGATCAACTTAAACGTTTGTTAAGGATACGTTAGTCTAATTTTAGACTAAGATCAACTTAACATTTGTTAAGGACACGTTAGTCTAATTTTAGACTAAGATCAACTTAACAGGATCATTTAGATCCAACAAAAGAGCATTTGGACTCTATTGTTTTAGTTTAGGGACTTTGCGGTCCAAAAGTTTAAGGACATCATAGTCCATAGTTTAAAGACGGCATAGTCTGTAATGTTTAAATACATCATAGTTTATGAGTTTAAGGACCCCACAATCCATGGTAGTTTAAAGAGATCATAGTCTGTAAAGTTTAAGGACATCATAGTCCATGAGTTTAAGGACCCCACAGTTCGTGAAATGTCTGGTTGTCGAGACCCATCACCTCTCTGAAGACGTTGAAGGATTACAACGACAAATATCAGAGGAGTGAAGAGATGTACCCTTGAACCAATATTGGTTGGGAGATCTGTAGTCCAATTTGAGACTAAGATCAAAGATTTTTGAGCATATAGGCTCAATTAATCTGAATTAGGGATCTGTGGCCAACTTGGGCTCGGCCCATTCAGTTAAAATGTTAGACATTTAATTAGGCTCAGTCCTTTTTTATTTAACAATGCTGAGCATTGGTCCTGACAACTTTTGTCTTTTATTGAATGCTGAGCGCTCATTATAGCTCTGGGCTTTATCATTTAAAGAACAATTTATGTTCTCTCAGCGTACACGTGAGGAGAACATGGCGCGCTTGGCGCTGTGCGCTAGTCAACGAGCACAGAGCGCTTCTGTTAAATAGCGCACACGTGAGGAGCACATGGCGTGCTTGGCCTAAGCGCCAGTCAATGAGCGCAGAGCGCTTCTTGTGAAATAGCGCACACGTGAGAAGCACGTGGCGCGCTTGGCGCTGAGTACCAGTCAATGAGCACAGAGCGCTTCTTGTGAAATAGCGCACATGTGAGGAGCATGTGGCGCGCTTGACGCTGTACGCCAGTCAATGAGCGTAGGACGCTTCTGTTAAGTAGCGCACATGTGAGGAGCACGTGGCGCGCTTGGCGCTGTGCGCCAGACTTGGAGCGCTGAGGTGCTTCTTTAAACTTGAAAAGCTCTGCAGCGTTGTGTGCTAGATTGGGAGCGCTGAGGCACTCCTTTTAATTGGAGCGCTAATGCTCTTTTTAGGCAACTCTGCTCTCTGAGAATTAAATTCTCTCTTATAAGAGACTTTGTCTCATGGATCTATTAAAAAAGTTCTTATTTTATAGGAGATGTTTCAATCTCTTATGTTTTTGGTGAAAGGCTTTGCCTTTATGGATCTGTGATCCTAAGATAATTGAATTATTCTCCTCCTTTTTATAATGAGTTGTTATGATCTCTTTTGTAAAAGACAATTTGTCTTAAAGATCTATGATCTAGCGTAAGAACTAAGTTCTTTTTCTGATGAGATGCTTTGATCTCTTTATTTTACCTTGAAGAAATTCTTCTTCTGCTGAGAGCTTGCTCTTCTCTCTGAAAATTTTCAAAGTTTATGGGGGGTTCCTCTCTATGAGACTTGAAGTCTTGGGGCCTTTATATAGAGTAGCTGATTTGTTGAATCGGATGAAGAGATCTTTTCTCTAATTGATTTGGGGATTTCCCCACCGTTGGATCTTTGATCCTAGGGCTTCTGTTTCACAGAAGGCAATTTTCTTGTTTTTAACAAGATTGAGAAATCTTTTCTCATACAGAATTTATTCTTTATTTTGGTGATTTTTAATCACCATTGGATCATTGATCCAACGGTGCTCTGATTTTTAGAGCATAATCTTTCCTATTTGGAAAGATTCTGAGCAATGTTTTCTTAACAAATAGCATCTGCCCCCAAAATTCAGGCTAGACGTCCCAACGTCCCGGTCGCGTCTTTCGGCGGTGAATATACCCCTCGCCTTTGAAGCAAAGAAATCTCCGATTGACGGGTCAAACTAGTCATGTGAACTCAATGTGCAGTGTGTGTATGTGTGTCTTGAAGGGTTTTGGGTATATCAGGGGCCTCACAGAGTTTACGGGGGTCTCTCTACTTGGATAGCGGGATCAGGGTTAAGGGGTTAGCATCCCCCTTACGGGGTGCGGGGCAGAGTCTCGGTAGAAATTTTTTTCTAACGGGAGACGTGTTTTGAGTGTAGAGTGTAAAGGAAACGAGGGGTGAGTAGCGTCCTAAGGACGCATGGGCACCGGCGCCTCACATTCCTGACACGTGGACACTGGGCGATGCGCCCGGCACGTAGGCGCTGGGCGCCATCGCCTCATGCGCCCAGCACGTGACCGCTGGGCGCCTGCAAACAGAAGGGGCTTAACCCATGAAATTAGGAGTTAAACTTCCGAAAGGATTTTGAGTGGAGTTAAACTCCCAAAAGACATTGAATGGAGTAAAACTCCTAAAAAGATTTTATTTATGGAGTTATACTCCGAAAGATCTTGACAAATGGAGTTGAACTCCTAAAAATCTTTGGAGATGATCAAAAGAGACCCCCTTTCATCTCCCCTTTAGACCTAAATCTTCTTTTGAGTTTTGGATCTTCCCAAAGTTGAATTTTTGTAGATGTGCTCACTCTTCCTCCTTTCTGTTGGTTGGATCTTGGAGAAAAGGAAGCAAGACTAAAAAATCTCTCCTTTTGGAGATTTGATGGAAGATCCGAGCTCTCCTTCAAAGGTTTTATGGTGAAAAACTGTTTCTTTTTTGAAAAAGAAGAGTTAAACTCTTGATTTAATTCAAAAAGTGGAAGAAGGTTTAGAACCTTGAGAAAGGAGAAGGAGCCACAGAAACCCTAGGTTTTGAGGGGAATGAATTATTGTTCTTCATTTCACTATCATGTTGCCTTATATAGGCTTACAAATTTACACATAGCCCCTTGTGCTTTACAAAATAGCATTTTCCCCACCTCATGCCTCATATACTTATTTCTGTTGCACATGAGCCATTGGCTTTACAAAAATTTGGCTTTTCGCCCATTTATTTTACATTCATGTATGAAAATTATATCAAACTTATTTATTAGGTAATTTTCTTCTTAGCATGGGGGAGGCCGGTCACTTCATGTTCGGGCTTGACTTGGGCACGGACCCACTTGACCTGGTCTTAGGCTCACTTGGCTTGGGGTTGGCTTTGACTTTGACTTGGTCAAACGGGGTGTACTTTTTGACCCAAACAGTTTATCAATGAGAATACTAGTCGCACTATAATCGATAGATTTATCCCATTTTGGACAAGTTAAGAATGTATAGCGTATACACTTCCCTGCATACTTATGCTTTTTATTTGTTTCGAGATGAATTTCGTCAGTACCTTTTTGTTTCTTCTCGATGTACAAATATAGTTGAGATGATCATCTTAATACTGATAGTATTGAGATATTTATCTCTTCTATTGCAGTGTACTCGGAGAAGAGTAGGGAGGTGCTGCCGAAATTTTCTTGAAGCGAATGAAAGTATAAGTCTAGAGGGTGTATGCGTTATACATTCTTAATGGGATACGAGCCTTACCCTCGACAGCTGTTACCCATTGACATCCAAAGTAGAAGCGTTAATATTATTTCCAGTCATGATAAATCACTCAAATGTATTTCCGAGACACTGTAATCATTCTTTTCTTTGTCTATAACCATCTCGTTCGTAGCTTTCTCACTGCGGTATAAAATTATTAATATCGTGTAAGATTTTAAAATGTTTGTTATGATATAATAATCAATTGTGAACTGTATTAGGTTTTACGTATCGGACAAGAATGGTTAAGGCTTGGATTAATAAGAACAAGTTTGGCTATGAATTTAAAATCGGTGTAGAAGAGTTTATGAGTGGGTGATAGTCGGATCCCCTGTCCCTGTAGGAAATGTTGTAACGGAAGAAGTGATAGTCGAGGGGCGGTTCGACTGTATATACTTACTAGCGAATTCTGTGAAGTTTACACTATCTGGCACTTGCATGGAGAGGTCGTGGACTATAGAATCGGTGCACATCGTACGTTGCCGCCTCCTATAAGAACCCCATCAACCATCGGTTTAAATGATCTAATGGACGAGTTTTTTGATGGCATGAATGATAATACCCCTACGGATGACGCGGTTCCAGATTCCGAATATGCTAGTTTTTTTAAGTATATGGAGGATGCTAAGAAACCTCTTTACGAGGGTGTGACAATGACGAAGTTGCATTGGATGGTTCGTATGTTTCATCTTAAAAGCAAAAGTTTATAGAGCAACAAGTCAGTCGATGACTTTCTACAGATATAGAAGAAGATTTACACGAATTCCAATCTCTCTGCAAATTTTCATGATGAAGAAGATTATTGCCGACATCGATTTCAGTTATAAAAAATTGATGCATGTTCAAATGACTGTATGCTATTCATGACAAATGATGGCAGAAACTTAAATAAGTGTAGAACTTGTGGGAATCGAGGTGGATATTACCTAAAAGGGCCCCGAGGAATGAGGAGTCAATTCAGAAAATTCCTGTGAAGGTGTTGCGCTTTTTTCTACTAAGAAAAGACTACAGAGGTTATTTCTGTCGTATAAAACCGCTGAACATATGACATGGCATGCAGATGATCGCAGGAAGGATGGAGTCTTACGGCATCCCGCTGATGGTGAAGAGTGGCAATGATTTGACGCTCAATTTCTCGCGTTCGCTGCGGAAGCTCGAAATGTGAGACTTGGATTATCGGCTGATGGATTGGAACCATTTAAAGGAGGTGCGTCTCATAGTGTATGGCCTATTACACTAGTAGTTTATAACCTCCCATCGTGGATGAGGAAACAATCTTACATCCAAATGCCTCTGTTGATCCCTGGAAGCAACTTTCCTAGTATTGATATTGATATTTATTTGAAGCCGTTGTTCAATGAGTTGAATGAGCTGTGGGAGACCGGCATCGTTGCTTATGATGTCCACAGAAAGGAGAGATTCACACTGTGTGCGGCATTGCTTTAGACAATAAACGATTTTCCAGCATATGCCATTTTGTCGGGATGGAATACGAAAGGTCCTCGTGCTTGCCCCTGTTATCAAGTGAACATCGTCTGTGAAACGCTAGTAAATCGTATTTTCTGTTACATTGGACATTTTCGTTGGCTAGATGTTGATTATCCTTATCGACGCAATGGAATCAAGTTCAATGGTGAGCAGAAGAATCGGCCATCTCCTTTTGAGCCAAATGGGATAAAGGCATTTATGGACGTAGAACACAACAATGTTTTTTTTAGTAAGAAATATAAGCATATTATTCTGAATGAGATATCAAATAACTGGAGAAAGAGATCTATTTTTTTTATTCGCCGTATTGGCGTTTTCTTAATTTTCGCCATAACTTGAACGTCATGCACATCGAGAAGAATGTCTGTGATCTCTTGCTGGGTACCCTGTTGAATACCAAATTCAAGAACCGAGACACACTAGCGATACAACAATGGTTTGCTACAAAGAATTTGCGGCCAGAATTGCATCCAACTCCGAAAGAGAATGGTAATGGGTTATTCCACCAACAAAGCACACGATGTTCGATAATGAGAAGCTGAATTTCCTTAAGATACTTAAACAAGTAAAGGTACCGGATACATATTCTGCGAACATCAGTAAATGCGTAAACTTGAAAAAGAAAACTCCCGTCGACCTCATGAGTTACGACTGTCATATGATCATGTAGCAATTGATTCCCATTGCTGTTACGGCGTTACCAAATAACGACGTTATGTCAGTTGTGACTGATTTGTGTTTTTTCTTCAGAGAGTTATGCTCCAAAAATTACTCGATAAACGATTTTATAACCCTGGAGGATAAAATATCTCACATATTTTGTAGAATGGAGATGTTGTTTCCGCCTTCTATTTTCACCGTAATGTTGCATCTCATGGTTCACCTTGCTCAAGAGGCATATTTAGGTGGTCCCGTGAATTATCGGTGAATGTACCTATTCGAGAAGTAAAACTAACATAACAACTCTTTACTATTCATAATAAATCGAATATTTATAATAAAACGAATTAAATTTGTTTGCATCCGTCAGGTTGATGTACAAAATAAAACGGTATATCTGTATCAGGAGCTAGCCTGAAAGGTCGATCGCTGAAGGGTTTCTCATATAGGAATGTATGGCGTCCTATTCTATATATTTAGATATTGTTAAGACTACATTTAATAGGCTGAGACGTAATAAGAACATGGTTGACAAAAGACCTGTAATATCCGTCTTCCGGGCCCAAGAAAAGGAGCTAGGAAAAGTGAAGTCGGGTCACACAGCATCTGAGCAGCTCGGTATTATTCACCGTTATGTTTTATTTAACTATTCAGATGTGAACAGTTTTATTGGGTAAGTATTTATTAATTTTTTCTTAACATAATTATAGAAAATTTTCAAGTCAAAATTATATATTTATTTGCGATATATACAGCGTTTGGAATGCTCAATATCGTCCACCTACTAAACGAACTTGGCAATGAAATATCGATAAGGAGCGACATAAATACTTTCCCGCTTGGTTGAAAGCACGTGTAAGCTGTAAACTATAAAAACCAAACTACAACTCATATTGATACACACACACACACATAAATAACTTAATCCGTTTTATCCTAATAGGTTGAAAGAAATCCTAATGATAGACATGTTTCAGAAGATATAAAAGCGCTAGTGTATGGTCCAGATGAACAAGCCGAATACCTCTCCGGTTACGTTGTTAATGGGTTTAGATTTCATACCAGAAAAGATATCAAAATAAAAAGTTTCAGAATTGCGGCGTCTTTGTCACATCCACCGTTACTGCATATTCATCTTCTAGAGATTCAAATCCAACCATAGGAAAATTGGACTATTACGGTGTGGTTAAAAAAATAATTCGGGTGCGTTATCATGAACAGACGGTTGTCCTGTTCAACTGTCTGTGGTATGATATCCATTATGAACATACTGGATTCAAAGTTGAAAATGACTTACTTTTACTCAACTCATCGAAACTCTCTTTTGGTAAAGAGCCTTATATTCTTTCCAGCAAAGCCTACCAATACTTTTATGTTGCAGATCCTATGAATGCCCAGTGGGATATTGCTGTTGTGACGAATCTACGAGACTATTATAACATGGGTGAAAGTGATGTAAGCGAGATTAGTTGTCCTACAATCGCGGTTATACAAGATAATGTTATTCCTCTCAAATTCAACAACGGTTTATCAAGAATAGACATAGAGCCAGAAATAGTCTCTGATATACCATCGGCGGTAGTAGAACTAGAAGTCTAATTAAGACTTTAAACATCTTGGTATATTAACTCGCTTTTGTATGATACTCATGACCTAAATAATGTGAAACTTACAATTTATTGCATCTTTCTTTCCGCATATTATTTCCTACATTTCATATTTTTCTGTATATTATCTCCTACAGTTTCGAATTCTAATGTACAAAGATTTTCAAGTTAAGTTATATATAAGGTTATATAAGCTGGTTATATGTATTCTGTTCTTGGGCCAGAATTCTCATGTTCTACATTTCATCTTTCTCCCTGCAAATTATTTCCATAATTTATTACTCATGTATGATATTCTTTTCAGCCATAATTTTTACTATTATTTTTTTATCTAACATACTAAACTATATTCCGTGAACTTGTTTTAGATATATCAGGTTCAGATAGAAGGACCGATCAGTCTACCGGGGACAAGGGGCGGTCCTTTTAGAAAAAGAAACGGACTGGGAGAGGACCCACACGAGCCAGTGATATATGGAGGAGTATGCCACATGATCCTGGCAAGCCGATTGTATACCTTGCGTTCATGGGGGACGTTGTGACAGGAGCCAGCAAAGAAGTGAAGAAAATGATGCCGTCGATAGTGAACAATGAGGACCACATGCCTTATTTGTTGAAGGACGAAGATGACGAGTGGGGGGTCTTAAATTGTGACAGCAAAGCATTAGGGCTAAAGAAATAAGTCGCTATATGGGAGATAATGGTCAGATTTCTTTATCCAATTCAATATTGCACTTTTTTATATGCACACATGTACACGCGCATACGCGTATATCATAAACACACAAACACACACACACATTTACTAAATTACTGTAAAATACCCCTACAATGATGAATTATTACGTTTCGTAGGCTCGATTCGAGTTCTGGTGGGTTGGCGTAGGGGGGCCCCAGGGGGTTTGCGATGAACGCACAGTTTATGATAAGATGTATAGTCATACGGCGAAGAATTGGAGAGGCCATAAGAACAAAATCTTTAAAATGCTTGAAAATTGCGCTTCACCGGATGAGATGTATTCAATTAAGCCGGATCCAGATTCGTCCGACGAATACTGGCATGCCTTGGTCGATCATTTCTTGTCCGAAGAGTTTAGGGTATGTCTTTGACAATACCTTTTTACGATTTTATAACAACTCAGTAAACAATATTTGATGTAACTGTAAGAGAAGAGTGAGCGAGGCAAAGTATCTCGTGCTCAGTTGCACGATATTTATAGGAGTGAGAGCAAGAGTTCCCAGCAGGTTGCCATCGAAAACATAAGTATCGTATTTGATATTAATACGTTAAAATTATCATAGAAATTTATGTATAAATTTTCTAAATGTTATATATAGGAAGAAAGTCATGGTGGAGTCTCTTGATTGTATCGAAGTCTACTGGACTCAATTTGTAAGGGACGACGGCGCGCCTGCATCGATTGAAGCACAGGGGATATATGTAAGTCTCCACATATGCCGAACTTCTTAATTATTTCAGAATAATTATTGTGTAGCTTTTAGAACGGTATTAATACATTTCTTATACAAACAGGTGGCGATAGCGGCTGAGAGAGATCGATTGATTCAGACGATGGAGGCAGAGCAGGGACATCCGGCTGATGACGCATGGGGAACATTCATCGTAGATAGGGTTTTCACGGCGTTTAGGTTGAATCGTTACAGGAAAGTACCGTGCGTGTCCTCCAAGATCACTCCGTGTCAGTATAACGCTCATTTCCAGCCGACCGGGCATCCACTTCCTAGATTTCAGCCGGCAGACGAATCGGCATCGGAGAAACCGATACAGACCAGGGCCACTAAGACCAGGACCTCTATGTTTCATGGATCGCCCTAGGAGAGGACGCCGGAATTCGGTAGTTCCTCACGCCGATCGACTACCGCTCCCTCTCCCACTGCTGTTGCCTCTCCCGCTGCCGATCTATTTGCTGGCTGGACTCTCAAGCAAAGGCTTAATCTTATCGACGCGTACGTCCAGGCTGGGAGGCCATACCTCTAGTAAGTTCGATAGCCTTTACATATACACACATACGCACATATCACATACACACATAATCATACATATACATACACACATATACGCACAAGCATACATACACACACGTGTACACACATACAAAAGCATATCACATACACACACATGCACAAATCACATACATGTGTGCATATACATGCATACATATACACAGACACATACAGGCGCGCGCACGCGCACAAGCATACACATAAACAAACGCGCGCATGCACACACACAAGCATACATACATACACACACAAAAACAAGTGCACGCACACACATTTAATTAATATAAAATATACATACTAATTCATGTATTTTAAACTTTTAATCGCAGGGGCTTTATCCCGGAAATCCATGAACTCCTCCTCCGTGATCAACTCTCCCTCCCGTATTCGTCCTTCGTTGATTTTTCATTTACCACTTTTGTAAATTTATGATGTTAAGATTGTAATGGAATGCGTAGTATATATTGTAATCGTATTTGGATAATCGATATTTGAATGGAATGGATTTTGTATTAGAATCGTTATTTGAATGGAATGGAATCGATATTAAATTGAAATAGATTAGATTGGAGATTTTCTTTGTTTTTAAATTTTTTTTACTGTAATGCCCTCTATTTCGACGGGTATTTCCCGTCGAAATAGTCTATCTTACGGGCAAGGTTCCGTCAAAATAGACTATTTCGACTGGAATTACCCGTCGAGATAGAAAAAACGATTTTTAAATGATTTCTGAAACAATTTTTTGAACTTAAAAAACTTATATATTTCGACGGGAATTACCCATCGAGAAAAGGACTATTTCGACGGAAAATAGCTGTAGAAATATGTTTGATTATTGTGTCAAACGTTAGCTGTGGAAATAACCTGTTGTGACACAACCTATTGCGTTGGCGTTCTTTCGTGGCTATTTGTTGTCTCCCGACGAAATATAACTATTTCGACCGTAAATTCCCATCAAAATAAGTGTTTATTTACTGTAGTGCATTACTCGAAAATGATTTCGTTATCACTGTATATATGTTGCATTCTCAACACTCAGACTCATGCGCCAGTTGGTTGTAGTATGGGTGTGTGGGGTGGGAGGTCTCGTGTTCGAGCCCCACACGCACGGTATTTTCCCTCTTCCTCCTGGTTCGATCCTGGACGCTCGTGGGTGTGTGTCATGGGACCTCTGGGATAGCCATTGGTGCTCGGTTGTCAAAAAAATGTTGCATTTTCAACCCATCTTAATTAGTTTTATCTCTGAACCTGGACTATTTTCTTTCCTAACAACATATATAAAGAGGTAAAATAAAACCATCCACATTGACCAGATATCTAATCAACTGAAAATATTCTCTTCGGTTACAAATTCAAATTTAAAGCTGTTGATGATGTGATGCAAAAATTAATTGCATTGTTATGCCCACCAACATGGTGCAGTTAGCACATGAAGTGAAGCCAAACCAAATTAAATAGAGTGGAGCCTATGTTCTCCGCCGAAAGACGCGACCGGGACGTTAGAACGTTTGGCCTGAATTTTGGGGGCAGATATTATTTGGATTTATCCGTCCACCTCTCCGAAAATGTTAAGTTGATTTATGGCACCGTGTATCGGAGGTTTAGACAGATGCGGCCGATGTAGCAGACTTCGTCAGATTCCCCCTCATTGTGAGGGGTTTTTTATTGTTGGGACGCTCTTCCCTGCAGGTGCAAGCCCCTGCAGTTAATTACACTACCGCATCACGGTAACCACTTTCTCCTGCTCTATAAGGTCGCTTCGTGTCGTGTATGTTTGTTTTATTTTTGGTTGCCCGTGATTGTATACGAAGACTAATTTATGTTGTCGCCTGTAGGGCGTGGATTAGTCCAAATCCGTATTTTCTTAGACTTGGGTTTTTGTTTGGGTTTAAGGATCGTTAATCTCATTTGAAACTAAGATCAACTTAAACGTTTGTTAAGAATACGTTAGTCTAATTTTAAACTAAGATCAACTTAATGTTTGTTAAGGACACGTTAGTCTAATTTTAGACTAAGATCAACTTAAACGTTTGTTAAGGATACGTTAGTCTAATTTTAGACTAAGATCAACTTAACATTTGTTAAGGACACGTTAGTCTAATTTTAGACTAAGATCAACTTAACAGGATCATTTAGATCCAACAAAAGAGCATTTGGACTCTATTGTTTTAGTTTAGGGACTTTGCGGTCCAAAAGTTTAAGGACATCATAGTCCATAGTTTAAAGACGGCATAGTCTGTAATGTTTAAATACATCATAGTTTATGAGTTTAAGGACCCCACAATCCATGGTAGTTTAAAGAGATCATAGTCTGTAAAGTTTAAGGACATCATAGTCCATGAGTTTAAGGACCCCACAGTTCGTGAAATGTCTGGTTGTCGAGACCCATCACCTCTCTGAAGACGTTGAAGGATTACAACGACAAATATCAGAGGAGTGAAGAGATGTACCCTTGAACCAATATTGGTTGGGAGATCTGTAGTCCAATTTGAGACTAAGATCAAAGATTTTTGAGCATATAGGCTCAATTAATCTGAATTAGGGATCTGTGGCCAACTTGGGCTCGGCCCATTCAGTTAAAATGTTAGACATTTAATTAGGCTCAGTCCTTTTTTATTTAACAATGCTGAGCATTGGTCCTGACAACTTTTGTCTTTTATTGAATGCTGAGCGCTCATTATAGCTCTGGGCTTTATCATTTAAAGAACAATTTATGTTCTCTCAGCGTACACGTGAGGAGAACATGGCGCGCTTGGCGCTGTGCGCTAGTCAACGAGCACAGAGCGCTTCTGTTAAATAGCGCACACGTGAGGAGTACATGGCGTGCTTGGCCTAAGCGCCAGTCAATGAGCGCAGAGCGCTTCTTGTGAAATAGCGCACACGTGAGAAGCACGTGGCGCGCTTGGCGCTGAGTACCAGTCAATGAGCACAGAGCGCTTCTTGTGAAATAGCGCACATGTGAGGAGCATGTGGCGCGCTTGACGCTGTACGCCAGTCAATGAGCGTAGGACGCTTCTGTTAAGTAGCGCACATGTGAGGAGCACGTGGTGCGCTTGGCGCTGTGCGCCAGACTTGGAGCGCTGAGGTGCTTCTTTAAACTTGAAAAGCTCTGCAGCGTTGTGTGCTAGATTGGGAGCGCTGAGGCACTCCTTTTAATTGGAGCGCTAATGCTCTTTTTAGGCAACTCTGCTCTCTGAGAATTAAATTCTCTCTTATAAGAGACTTTGTCTCATGGATCTATTAAAAAAGTTCTTATTTTATAGGAGATGTTTCAATCTCTTATGTTTTTGGTGAAAGGCTTTGCCTTTATGGATCTGTGATCCTAAGATAATTGAATTATTCTCCTCCTTTTTATAATGAGTTGTTATGATCTCTTTTGTAAAAGACAATTTGTCTTAAAGATCTATGATCTAGCGTAAGAACTAAGTTCTTTTTCTGATGAGATGCTTTGATCTCTTTATTTTACCTTGAAGAAATTCTTCTTCTGCTGAGAGCTTGCTCTTCTCTCTGAAAATTTTCAAAGTTTATGGGGGGTTCCTCTCTATGAGACTTGAAGTCTTGGGGCCTTTATATAGGGTAGCTGATTTGTTGAATCGGATGAAGAGATCTTTTCTCTAATTGATTTGGGGATTTCCCCACCGTTGGATCTTTGATCCTAGGGCTTCTGTTTCACAGAAGGCAATTTTCTTGTTTTTAACAAGATTGAGAAATCTTTTCTCATACAGAATTTATTCTTTATTTTGGTGATTTTTAATCACCATTGGATCATTGATCCAACGGTGCTCTGATTTTTAGAGCATAATCTTTCCTATTTGGAAAGATTCTGAGCAATGTTTTCTTAACAAAATTTTATTTTGGTTAATTGATGATTTTTAATCATGTTCGTTGGATCTTTGATCTAAGGGCCGAGAACATTTTGTTCTATCGCTAGCGCTCACGTGCTTTGCACGTGGTGCGCTGCTTAAAGTGCAGCGCTCTTAACGCTAGCGCTTACGTGCTTTGCACGTGGTGCGCTGCTTAGAGTGCAGCGCTCTTAGCGCTAGCGCTCGCGTGCTTTGCACGTGAGCGCCACTTCAGAGTCTTTGACTCTCAGCACTGGCGCTGCTATGAAGCGCTGCTTCTTTTCAAATTTCAAAATTTGAACAGAGCTTTGCTCTGATTGGGGAAACAAATGCCCCCCACCGTTGCGCTCACATGGCCTACGTGAATGCAGCGGTGGCAGCATCTATGCCATTGGATCAACTCAGAAGTTGAAACGGCTCTCAGTGGCTATAAATAGGGCCTTTGGCCCTTGAGATGACCTCTGTTCATCTTCTTTCTTGTTTTCTGAGAATGAATTCTCCTTCAGAGTATAGCTCTTTGTCTTAAGTATTTTCTTAGGGACAGAACTCTGTCAAAAATTTAGGTAAAGATTAAATCTTTGAAGGGATTATTTAATAATCTAGGGTTTCACCCATTAACAGAGCCCTGCTCTTTTCAGATCATAGATCTAAGAAAACTTTTTTAGGGTTTTGTTAACAGAGCTTTACTCTCATAGATCTAAAGAGATCTTTTTTAGGGTTTCTTAACCTATTAACAGAGTTTTGCTCTTTCAACTCATGTAGATTTGTTAATCCTTTATGAAGAACTCTTAGAGTTTGTTCATAGATTTTGAAGATCTTGGAATTTTTAATTTATTAAAAACTTTACTTTAAGTTTTCTGATGGGTTATTCCATCATCTTTACAGAGCATGGCTCTTCAGAATTTTTCTTAAGGAATTTTTATTTCTTTCATCATTAGAGTTGACAGATGTCACTCTTGTTGTAGAGCGCTGCTCTCAATGGGAGATTTACTCCTTGGCCCAAGGGCCCTCATTAAATGAGAATCCTTTTAGAATTTCCTCATTTAATGACATTCTCATCAAATGGTGAGACTGTTTTATTAATGATGAGCCGTCATCCAGATTATGTGGGTCTCCTTTAGTCCCCTTTCACTGCATTGTAGTGTGGTACGAAATTAAAGTACCAAGTGCCAGAACTTGAACTGTAGCATTGACAGTTAATTTTTTGCTCTTTTTTTGTGCAAGTACTATGTCTTTCGAAATTTCTTTCCCGTTCGTCTGTTCGGAAAGTGGATTCCCTGAAGCAGCTGTTGATCGGGAAGTGTTTGCACTGATCAAAGATCATGATCCAAAATAAAAGAACCTTCATTTATGAGGAATGTGGTACAATCAGATCATCAGGGGGCGTAGCTTCTCTTGCGCAGCACCTTCGGAGCCTATTCGGCGATCCACTACACCGACCCACCCCCGGTGAACTATACCGTGGAGGAGGTCAACTGGACTTCAGAGGGTCTCCTTCAGCCTTCTACGGCTGCAATACCTGTACAGCCTCCAATGGCTTTGGATACCTTAGGGCGACGTATCTGCCAAGGTGAGTCGCGCCCTTGGGGATAACCATATATGATAGGCCTAACTCCTCGTCATCCAACTGGGTATTTGCCATGGGCCCGCTATATTTTGTCAGCCAAGAAGTCGCAGCTGCTGAAGTTCGGGTTGTATCCCGCCATTTACGCTTCTCTTTTTCAATATTCTACGCCTCCTGCCTGGTGGGTCAAGGCTTTTCTGGAGCAATAGAATATTCCGACCCACACCTTCTTTTTGTTGGATCGAGAAGTATTAATCTCTTTAGAGGAGTTTGCAGAGGTTTCTGGCTTACCGGTTGGGGAGAATACTACGAGGAGCCGCTTCCTCCGGACGAGTACGTCTTTGCTGCCAAGTCAGTGATGACAGACCTTACCCCTGAGAACTCCATTCAACATCAATTCCCCCGTTTGATTAAGGTGTTGAATATCTACGGGAGCTTTTTTCTCGAATCCGGAGGCCGTGGGGTTCATTTCACAGATTTCATCGCCCGTTTTCTCCGCTCAGAAGTCCTGTCGAAGGAAACCATGAAATTTGCCAAACTCGATGATCCTTTTGGTTTTGGTTTAAACAACCAGCTGGCAGCGGAAGCGGATTAGAGGAGTTTCTTTCTCCCCAACACCCCGGTCGTCTCTTTCGCAGAGCTTGCAGCTCCTGGGATCGACGAAGAAGCATTCTTTTTGGGGTTCCTCGGGCTATGACTAAGCCGATTTTTGCTTCCGATGGACCCTCGCCAAATGAGGCCGTCCGTTTTTTATCCAGCTCACCGAATGGTTATTGGGATGCAAGTGGCCGTCGGAGTCGCTGGGTTAGCCCGTTTGTATCATGGCCTCAACTTGGCGGTAGACACTACTGAACCAGGGGTGCAGCATGTGAACTTCTCGATGCATGATTTTATGTCATGGATCGAGCTACATGTACTTGGCGTTTTTGGCGCTCATAAAAGGCATGGCTTTTACGACAAGTATAACTTTTCTCGGATTATGCAGCTAGTTGACGCGTCCATTGTAAATCCGACGCAGCGGGAAGCTAGAGGTTTGCTCCTTCGTCCGCGCATGATTGGAGATGGCATAGCCTTTACCAATAAGGTTCTAACCATCGGTAAAGAATCCGCAAAAACGGTGCAGCCATTACGGGACATTTTTAAAGACGGGGCCTCTACCTTGAAAGCTCGGGAAATTCTTCATTTATACTCCATCAGGCCGGGCTTTCTCGTGTTTAGGCAGAATGATTCGGCGCTCTTCATGAGGTACAACCTGCATCGCTTCGCCCAGCAATTAAGCTATAATCAGGGCGTCCCACTTGAGGCCTTCTTGGCAGAACCGGTTTCTACTGAAGAGGGCATCCGGAGTGTGTTGCACCATTTTATACGGTTGAACACCGGCTCCAATTTCTTTATTAGTGAGCCGAGCTGCGTTCCAAAAGACCTGAACGTATATGTGGCATGGTATCAACATTCGATGGGCGCCGTTATTAGAAAAGAAAAGCGATTGCTGCTTGATCGCAAGGGCACCGCCCCGACTGGTAATCCAGCTGTTCTCTTGAAGCGACGGACCATCGTCCGTCCTCCCTTGAGGGAAGCTACTGTGGTGTTGGTACCATGTGTTATGCCTGAGCTGCCCCTACCCCGTGTGCCTATAGAAGCGGTGGCTGTGGTGTCTCCCGAGTCTGGCGCGGGTACTGAGATCGGGACTCGTCGCCCCAAATTGCCCGCCAAGCGCAAGATCGTGTTGTCGGCTGCTGGCACTCGCTCACAGAAAAAGAAGAAGTCGATGTTTTCTGTCGATGTCGTACTCGACCAGGAGCCCCATGCTCCTTACAGCGAGAGCTTGAGCGAATATGGGACCAATGAAGGTTTATTCATGGCGCTAGATGATACTGATTTGGAGGCTGCTATCGCGGTTTCAGCGCAATTGGCTCGCGATGAGGCAGCGCTGATCACCATTGCTCAATCAGGTATACTTCAGTCTTATCTTTCCATGGTCATTTTAATTACTATGCTTTGACTAACGCTTTTTTCTTTAACAGGTATCTCCGCCGAAGAAGCTCTTGCAGCTTCCTTCAAGACTTTCGAAGAGGAGGAAAGGCTTCGCGCTTCTTCGGGTCTCGGTATATTTCGGCTCACTGTGCCTTCATTCCCTTTTTTATGGGTAAACTAACTCTTCTTTTTCATCTTATTGTAGGGACTACCTTGACTCAGGTTATCCTAAGTGCAGTGCCAATCGTGAGTGGTGACGCAGTGGTATCGTTAGCGCCGGCCACTACAGCCATAACTATCCCTAAGTCGCCACCAGGGGTCTCGCAGAAGCAGCCGATAATGGACGTCGTAACGGCATCGGAGGCAGAACTTGGTTCAGATGATGGTCTACCTTTATCGGAAGTCCTGAGGAGGTCAGCTCTCACGGCTCAGGCTGAAAGGAAGCGCAAAAGGCGTGCAACGAAAGAACGTGATGCCGCCTTGGCTGTAGGTGCAAGCTCGAGCAATGCTTCCCCTGTCACTATTTCTCCAAAGGGTGCTTCGGCTGCCCTATCTACCGCTCATAGACAGGCAGTACGCGCGGCTCGGGAGGCAATTGAAAGGCCGTCCCAAGGTGACGTAACACTGGGTCCTTTTATTAGAGTTTGATCTTCAGATTCTCATATATCATACCCTGCAGGGCCAAGTCTTGGTGAGGAGGCGGTTGGTGAGATGACGACAATCACTGAGCCTGAAGTGGCCACTCTTTCTCAGGAGTCCGGGACTGCCCCAACTGCCACTCTTTCCCCTTGCGGTTCCCTGCCATTGCCCGACATTGCGAGTGTTACGACGGCTCTCGTAAAATCGGGGGATGAAGCCACGGGCTGTGAAACCATTCCAATGGAGGAGAGCGAAACAGTCGCTGTGCCTGGTGATGCTCTTGTCGTGGTTGCGATTGGCGACTCATCAGGTAGATCTTGGGTCATTTTTTTCCTTTTTATTCCGCAATTCCTTTCAATCACTTCTGACGGCATTTCTTTTGTTTCTTATGCAAGTGTGGTGAACGTTGAGATCGTACCACCTGAAGAAGCGTCAACGATTGCTGCTCTGACGGTCGCTGACCCTTCGCCTTCTCTCATGTCTTCTTAAATGCTGGAAGGTATAAGTTTGCGATTTGTCTAATTTAAATTATGGATGTCATCTTCCTTGTACTGACCATGCATTGTCGCAATCTTGTAGGAGCTCTCTTCGATCATCTGTATCAAGTGTTGAACCCACACTTCTCCTTCCAGTCGGAAGTTAGTCTGCCTGCTGGTGCCGGTGAGTATCTTTTCTAACCGACGTCTTTTCTTTTCTTTAATAGGTAACCCTACCGTTGTTAACTTTAAATTGATTACAGTGCGACAAATTGAAGGAAGGGACAAGAGAATTGCCGCGCCACCAGTACTCCCAGCTCTGCCACCTGCCGTAGCCGGTATAGTAGCCTTCATCGCTCTTGCATCTTCTTTGTCTCTTAAACCAATATCTGACTATGATTTGTTTTGCAGCAATTGCGCCGACTCCAACTCCCTTCGAGTCTCGCATCTTAATCCCGGCAGGGCCTTTTTCCAGACGTCCATCTTCCAAGGGCGCTGTGGCCAGCCTGCGCATGTTAAGTGAGTACATCGAGGAGCTTAACGCGGAGGTCCCTGCATTTGCTGAAGATTTTGCTGCCGAGGTTAATCCCATGTTGGCGACGCTCGTGAACTTCCATAGCGAAGGCATCATTGAGTCTTGGGTTAATCACTACAGGAAGATTGAGGCTTACCAGCATGAGCTTGAGCTCAAGCATTCGACTCCCAAGGTTCTGGCTCTGAACTCCCAGCTGGCTGCATGGGTTGAGTAGAGCTCTCCCTTCCTCCGCCATTTTGAACAAGAAGCGACCTTAATGCAGAAGGAATGCGATGAAGCTTCAGGTGAATCCTCCCGGCTGCGCGCCCAGGTTGAAGCAAACGCTGCACAACTGAGAGCCGTCTTCGACAATTTACAACGATGCATTTCGGACAGGCTAGCGCTAAGGCAGAAACTCGACTTCTTAAAGCAGGTTACGTAGAATCACGAAGTTGCTCAATGGGAAATCGACGAGAAACTTTCGTCTTGCTTGCAGCAACAGGCTCGAGTCGAAGCGGAGCTGGCCGCGGCGGCTGATCACGAAAAGGAGCTGAGAGGAGTGCGCGAACAGCTGGCTGATTTATTGAAAACGCCTCATTCTTAGTAGCTGCCTTTGTATTAATTAAACATTTGTAATCTTCGATTAACATGTATCCATTTTTTATTCTTTCATATGATTCGTCTTGTACTCAATTGAATTCATGAATAAAAGATACACATTTTTTCTCCTGCTGTTGCTTTCTTCTCTTTGCTGTGTTGTCGCCATGTGATTTTAGCAAGTGTGGCCTGTAGATAGTAGGTAGCTGTCCATCTTGGACTCTTTGAAGGGTAGTGATAGCTTAGGAAACAAATTCAGATCTTCCGCTTAAGACTTTTCAACTTTATGAGCCGTGAGGGTCTCATAAAGGTTTTTCTCCCTACAAGTCGAGAGGATCTCGTAGGTATATTTTCTCCTTAGGAATCATGAGGATTCCTAAGTGTGTTTTCTCTTCAGAATCGTAAGGATCTCACAAGAGAATTTTCTTCCTTACAAGTCGAGAGGACTCGTAAGTGATTGATGAGCTGACCTGCTCCTGAGTCAAAGCATTGCTTCGATAGCGGAGGTCAAGGGTTGACTTTGGCCATTTTCTACGGGGTTAGGATTGACTTTAGCCGTGTTCTACGGGGTCAGGAGTTGACTTTGGCCATACGAGGTAAGGATTGACTTTAGCCATACGGGGTCAAGATTGACTTTAGCCATACGGGGTCAGGATTGACTTTATCCATACGGGGTCAGGATTGACTCTCGATTGTCTATGCACCACCGAGTCCTGGAACTGGGAATTTTGCCGCGGCTCCGAGATAGTCTCTAAGCTTTCTGTGAACCTTCGAGATTTTGAACTAGGGGATTTACCATGGCTCCGCTTTGCTGACGTTGCGTCTGCTGTAACGAGATGAATGTCGAAGTGGTCTCAAGGTTGTCTGTAAACCGTCGAGATTTGGAATTAGGGACTCTGCCATGGCTCCGCTTGATTGTCGCGTCCGAATCCTGCTCGAATGAGGAGGAACACTGCTGTGGGCCTCCAGGCTGTAGATGTGGCCATCGAGACTTGAAACTAGGGACTCTGCCGTGGCTCCGTTTGGCTGATGTCGTATATTCTTGCAGAGAAACTGATTTCTCTGCGGGTCGGCGCGAATCGAGATGTTCTCGTCAAGGACGCTGATTTCCCTGAATCGAGGTATTTGCCAAGGACGCTGATTTCCCGGCGGGTTGAGACGAATTGAGGTATTTCTGCAAAGACACTGATTTCCTTACGGGCCGACGCGAATCAAGATGCTCTCGTCAAGGACGCTGATTTTCTTGAATCGAGGTATTTTGCCAAGGACACTGATTTCCTCAGAGTTGAGACGAATCGAGGTATTCCTGCAAAGACACTAATTTCTCTGTGGATCGACGCGAATAGAGATGCTCTCGTCAAGGACAATGATTTCCCTGAATCGAGGTATTTGCCAAGGACACTGATTTCCTTGGAGTTAAGATGAATCGAGGTATTCCTGCAAAGACACTGATTTCCTTGCGGGTCGACGTGAATCGAGATGATCTCGTAAAGGATGCTGATTTCCCTGAATCGAGGTTTTGCCAAGGACACTGATTTCCCTGGAGTCAAAACGAATCGAGATATTCCTGCAAAGACACTGATTTCTCTACGGGTCGACACGAATCGAGATGCTCTCATCAAGGACGTTGATTTCCCTGAATCGAGGTATTTGCCAAGGACACTGATTTCTTCGGAGTTGAGACGAATCGAGGTGCTCTTCCAAAGACACCGATTTCTCTACGGGTCGACGCGAATCGAGATGCTCTCATAAAGGACGCTGATTTCCCTGAATCGAGGTATTTTCCAAGGACACTGATTTCCTCGGAGTTGAGACGAATCGAGGTATTCCTGCAAAGACACTGATTTCCTTGCGGGTCGACGCGAATCGAGATGCTCTCGTCAAGGACGCTGATTTTCCTGAATCGAGGTTTTGTCAAGGACACTGATTTCCTGGGATCGAGACGAATCAAGAGATTCCTGCAAAGACACTGATTTTTCTGCGGGTCGATGCGAATCGAGATGCTCTCGTCAAGGATGCTGATTTCCCTGAATCGAGGTTTTGCCAAGGACATTGATTTCCCTGGGGTCGAGACGAATCGAGAGATTCCTGCAAAGACAGTGATTTCTCTGTGGGTCGACGCGAATTGAGATGCTCTCATCAAGGATGCCGATTTCCCTGAATCGAGGTATTTGCAAAGGACACTGATTTCCTCGAAGTTGAGACGAATCGAGATATTCCTGCAAAGACACTGATTTCCTTACGGGTCGACGCGAATCGAGATGCTCTCGTCAAGGACGCTGATTTCTCTGAATTGAGGTATTTACCAAGGATGCTGATTTCTCTAAGGTTGGTTGACTTGTTTCCGAGATGGAGCATTGATCCAGCGGGGAGGTCATTGGTTGACTCTAGGTTGTCTGTGGACCGTAGAGTCTTACAACTAGGGACTTTGCCGTGGCTCCGCTTTGTTGACATCGAGTCCGAATCCTGCTGGAATGAGGAGGAATGCCGTTGTTGTTCTTCTGGGATGCAGATGTTGCCGTCGAGACTTGGCTCTCTTTCTGATGGAGCTTGATGGGATGATATGGTTGCCTTTTTTGTTTGTGCCCCTGGATTGTATACAGGGATCGATATGATCTCACCTGCAGGGCTAAAGTTTCATGTTATATGTATTATTTTTTTTGTTTTCTCTTCCGCGATGCTCTATCATTTCAGCTTTTTGTATCGCGAAAGTCGCGATTGCCCAATCATTTCATCTATTTTCCGCGGTGCCCAATCATTTCGGCTATTTTTCTTTTTCTTTACTCGCTGCTTTTTACTGCGGGTTGCCCAAATATTTCGGCTATTTTTATATGCATATATTTTACTCGCTGATTTTCATTGCGAGCTGCCCAAACATTTCGGCTATTTCATATGCATTTTTTTCGAGTACGGAACTCAAGATCCGATATTAATCTTAGCATCAGTATCGCTGCGACTGGAATGTTGCCAGGAGCGAATCATCATTTGCCATGAAAGGACTTAGAGTTTGATACCGATTTAGGTATCAGTATCGCTACAACTGGGATATTGCCAGGAGCGAATCATCATCTGCCTTCGTCGGTCCGAACAAAGGTGGCTTAGCAAATAGGATTAAGATTCTGTCGACTAAGGCTTTTGACTTCATGAGCTGTAAGGGTCTCATAAAGGTGTTTATCCCTACGAGTCGTGAGGATCTCGTAGGTATCGTTTCTCTTTAGGAATCATGAGGATTCCTTAGTAAATGTTCTCTTGTAAGTCGTAAGGATCTTGCAAGAGTGTTTTCTCCTTGTAAATCGAGAGGACTTACAAGGGCCGCTCACCGTGTGAGCATATCCCTAGTCGCTGGTGGGACTTTGTTAAGGAAATGTTTATTCGTGTCCGTGTATTGTATACTAGGGTCAATATTGAAACGCTTGTAGGGAAAAATTGGGGTGTGTGACGGCTTAAAAACAGGTTCAGATCCCTGTAGGTTAAGGCTTTTGAATCCTATGAGCCGTGAGGGTCTCAAAGGGGAATTCTTCTTACGAGTCGTGAGGATCTCGTAAGTATGTTTTCTCTTTAGTTACCGTGTGGATTCTTAAGTGTGTTGCTCCCTTATGAGTCGTAAGGATCTCACGCAGGAATTTTCTCCTTACAGGGTCGAGAGGACCTTACAAGTGTCTTTTAACGAGATTGCGTCCTTTCGGGTTTGCACAAACTCGCCGGTAGCCCTGCTGTTTTTACTCACGGAGCCCTTTCGGGTTTTCATCCTTGCTCATCTTTCTATGGACGTACCTTTTTTTCTTTTTTTTACGAGTTTGCACCCTTTCGGGTTTTCACAAATATCGCCGGTAGCCACGGAGACCTTTCAGGTTTTCATCCGTGCCCATCTTGCTTATGGACGTACCTTTTTTTTCTTTTTTTTTTATGAGTTTGCGCCTGTTCCCCTCCGAAGGATGGCGCGACTGGACGTCTTGCCTGAGATTCGGGGGCAGATGCTAATTGGTGCTATCCGTCCACCTCTCCGAAGATGCCAAGTTGATTTATGGCACCGTGTATCGAAGGTTTAAACGGATGCGTCCGATGTAGCAGACTTCGTCAGATTCCCCCTCGCTTAAGGGGTTTTTGATTGTGGGGACGCTCTTCCCTGTAGGTGCAAGCCCCTGCAGTTAAGTACGCTACCGCATCGCGGTAACCACTTTCTCCTTCTCCAGATGGTCACTTCGTGTCGCATGTGTTTATTTTGTGTTTAGTTGCCCGTGGATTGTATACGGAGACTGAGTTATGTCGTCGCCCGTAGGGCGTGGACTAGTCCAAATTCGTATTATCTTAGATTTGGGTTTGGGGGTTTTGGGTTTAAGGATACGTTAGCCTCATTCGAGACTAAGATCGACTTAAACGTTTGTTAAGGATACGTTAGTCTAGTTTTCAGACTAAGATCAACTTAACGGGATCGTTTAGATCCAACAATAGAGCAATTAAGGGAGCCATGTTGTTTAGTTTAGTAACATTGCGGTCAATAAGTAGTTTAAGGACATTGCGGTCCAGTGTTAGTTTTAAGACGTTGCGGTCAAGGTTAAGGACGTCGTAGTCCGTGGATTTAAGGACTCCACAGTCCGATGTTAGTTTTAAGACATCACGTTCAAGGTTAAGGACCTCATAGTCCATGAGTTTAAGGACCCCACAGTCCGTCGTTAGTTTTAAGACATCCCGGTCAAGGTTAAGGACCTCATAGTCCATGAGTTTAAGGACCCCACAGTCCGTATTAATATGTGGTCATCGGGACCCGTCACCTCTTTGAAGACGTTGAGGAATTACAACGCCAAGTATCAAAGGAGTGAAGAGATGTACCCTTAAACCGAGGTAGATTAAATAATCTTTGGCCCAATTTGGAACCAAGACCAATTAATTATATTATGAGCCCATTGGCTCAGTTGAATTTGAATTGAGGACTTATGGCCAGCTTGGGCTAAGTCCAATCATGTTTAGGATATTGGCCCTCTGTTGGTCCATTAGAGGAGAGGCTTTGCCTCTAGACACTTAGCCAATGGGGCTAAAGTTAGTGTTAAACACTAAAGATCAATTAGTGTTGAACACTGAGAATGAGATTGACAAGTTAGAGTTTAACACTAAAAGATAGTTAGTGTTAAACACCAGCAACAAGGCTTTCAAATTAGTATTTATACACTACAACAAATCAGTGTTAAACACTGGCAATGGAGATTTCAAATTAGTGTTTAACACTAAGGCAGATCAATGTTAAATACTGGAAACAGGGTTTTCCAGGTTGGTGTTCAACGCTAAGAAAGTCAGTGTTAAACACTGTAAATAGATGTTTTCCAAATTAGTGTTTAAACACTAAGAAAAACAGTGTTGAACACTGGATATAGAGGTTTCAATTTTAGTGTTAAACACTAAGGCAAGAGGGGTCACGTGGTAGCACGTGAGAGCGCCCTCAATTCATTTTATTCTGCCAAAAGTATTGAATACTTTGGAGCATCACGTTCTGTCATGTGATGGGAATTCTGCTGTTTGTCCGTTAAAGCTTCAGCCAAGGGGTCACGTGGTAGCACGTGATAGCGCCCTGTTTCCCTTTATTTTGTTCTACAGATAAGTGTTTAACACTTTTAATTCTGAAAGCCATCACGTGTGGGCACGTGATTGTAGGGTTGCTAGGCATGCGCACAAGGGTCTACGAGGCATCAACCATGCCCAATTAAAAATTTAGCCGTGCCGAACAACCCGAATACGGAACTTTAAACTAGAGATTAGGCGAAAACAAGCATGCTAAACACTTTAACACTAAGTGAGAGGGATTACAACCTTTGTAGATCCGGTCCTTCACTTCATATGCTCCGTGTTGTGGTCCCTTCGCTGCGATCATCGGGATCCGGACTCTCGAGAGGTTCCACGAAGAGAAAGACGCAACCTTTGCTTCCGATCTTCGATACTAAGATGATCTACCTTGAAGTTTCTTTAACACAAGCTAACACTCATGAAATGATGTGAACACCCTCATCTAAATGGTAAGGGAAGATGAGGATGATGAAGTAGGATTTTTGCTCTCTTTATTTATCTTTTTCTCATATTTATTCATCACCTTTTGAAAAACTAGTAAGCTTTTCATGAAAGAATGAAGGAGGAAGAAGATGAACAATGTTAGAATTCTTTTGTGATGAATAGGAAAAGAAATGATATGATGAATAATGTAACCATGGTCAAACTAACCCTTGTGGAGATTTGACTAAGGTTAAAGGTTTGGTTAAGTTAAGGAAATATCTAGCATAATATCTTAACAAAGACAAAGAAAGAAAGCTTCTAGAAACTTCTAGAAAACCTTAACCCTAATCAAACCCTAACCATGTTTAATCTCTACTAAACAAGTTGCATTAGTTATCATATCATGTTACAATATTATATATCACATATATAATATTTATCGTAACAAAAGAAAATAATACAATTAACATATATCGCATATATATCAATGTATTAATCCGGTGAGAAAAAGAATCTTTTAGTGAGCTAATATTAGTTAATGTAATTTAATATATCATATATATTATTATTCATTAAATTATCGAATCAACACTTGATCCGACAATCCGGCTATATCGCATATAACCGACTAATATTTATCCGTGCCGATTCATCGAATCAACACTTGATCCGATGACCCGGTTGATATCAAATATCGCGAGAATATAATACGGTATCATAAATCGCATTATCCTCGGTCCCGCACATATCACATATGTGCTCCTACTCCATTTTGCCTGAGCCAAGAAACCTCTGTGTAGGACTCTAAAGAATCGTCAATACGCCGGCAGTAGGTGATGATCATATCAAACACCCACAAGCTGCAAGCGGTCAGCTAAACGTAACAGCTACCCAGGTATTGAGCGCTCAGAAGATCAACAAGCAAGCCTGTACATTCTCCTGTGAATCCAAACAGTAACACTCCCGTACAGTCCGGTCTCGTCGTCTGATATGTTGCATATCTCGCCTAGGGGTGGTAAACGTCAGACCCCAGTAGCTTGATAAGTCGTGTCGATTTGAGGTCTATAATAGTTCGAGAAACTACTGATAACACTTACCAGTAAATCTCAGCAACCCTGGCCAGGGATTTCCGGTTATAGCCAATCGATCACAGCACAACATCAACTTCCTATACCGGGAGAGACGAATCCCCTCCTATCGCTCATTGCCTCCATATGATTCGGGACTGTACCCAAAAGCCACCTTTTTGCACGCCCTCTTGGAAGTGGTATGATGGAAATCAAAGCACAGTGGGAATCACACAAGACTCTATGACGATCTCGGGTCGACAGACTACTCTGTACCAGTGTCACCGGAGAACTGCCATCTGACGTATGGTATAATACCATCTGGGAGTTCTCGGCGAGTCCGTCCAGTGTACCCAATCTCCACTGAGCACCCGTACACTATCCTTGATGTCAAACACCGATAGATATGGGATCATCCATCGCCCATCATATGGGTCAAGATGCGTATACGCTAGTCTACTCTGGTGTATCGATGCCCTGTCTCGATACACCCTCGACTAGGAACAGTTATAGGATGTACTCATCGACTACCGTGGCCCCACTAGTATGATCTCATCATAGTCCCAGTAGTCGAGTACATATCCTAAGGGCTTTATCAACATGTAACATAGAGACAATCAGAGTACATGTTAAGATAAAGTAAAACCAGATAGCATACTATCATGTCGAGCAAGAAAGTCCTCCTTATATATGTCCTAGCATCCACTACAATATACATCGTATGTACAGTAATGGCCTCTAGGGCATACATATAACTAACAATCTCCCACTTGCACTAGGGCCATCTGTTATGGTATCGCATACCCAACAATTAGCTGCGGTTGAAGTATCTCATACTCAACCATCCCATAAAAGTCTCTACTGTGAAAAAGGCCTTCGTGAGTGGATCCGCGCTGTTGTCCTTTGTGTCTACTCTCCTAACCTCGATCTTCCTGGAGATCAACCATCTCCATGATCAGGTGACACTGCCTAAGAATTATATCTGGATTTCTGATGGGACGGCATTTCCTTGGCTAAAGCCATAACTCCATTGTCACACAATGGTAGGAACGAAGTTCATCTCATGAACTTATATATATCCAGACTGCCTCTTTGGTAGCATCCTTGGTAACGATGTATCTTGCCTTTAATCGTCTAGTATGTCACGGTATCTAGCTTGGAACTCTTCCAACATACCGTCCTTCCACTGAGGGTAAAGACAATGCCTGCGACTGACATTCAGTCGTCTTTATCACCCTGGAACCGTTCCAGTGATTCTCCCCAGGATCGATTGATACCATCTTACTACATCTAGTAAGAATCCTAACATCCAATTAGATCTATCTCATAGATCCAAAACCTAGGATTTAGGAGGTATCACCTTGATCCTATATGGAGAATCCTTGTGATAAGCGGAGATTGACCGTGCGTAGCATAGGAAACTTCTTCCCTATCAAGAGTATGTCATCCACGTACTCTACGAGGATCACCACCATACTCTCTACTACCTTTTCGTGTATACAAGGTTCATCTACCATTTTGATGAAGTCAAACTTTTTGACTACCACATCAAAACAGATGTTCCAACTCCGCGATGCCTGTTTTATCATATAAAACATCTTGCACACGTTCCGCTGCTCCCACTGTCTACGATGCCCTCTGGCTGTGTACTTATAGACGTTCTCTTCTAAAACATCATTTAGAAAAGCAGTCATGACACCCAACCACCAGATATCGTAGTCATGGTATGTAGCCGTGGCAAGTAGGATCTGGATGGACCTAAGCATAGCTTTGAAAGTCTCAACTTTTCCATGTACACCAAGTAATCTTCTCAAGATATACTTGCTCCTGATGGGGATTTAACCCTTCAGATAAAGCAACCAAAGTCCATACTTTGTTGGTGTATAAGGATTCCATCTCAGATCGATAAGCATCCAGCCATTCTTACAGAGTCCCACTCCTGATGGCCAGCTCGAAACTAGTTGGGTCATCATCTCATGATGCAATCCTCGCTCCCACTGTCATAGAGAAACCAAAGTATCTCTCAGGTGGGTGAGGACCCTACTAGATCGGCGGAGAGGCTGAGGTTCGTTGGAAACTATTGAATCCTTTGGTTCTACCAAATCATCAGCTGTATTTTGTATAGCTGGAACATTTCCAGTTCTACATAACAGACCTTGCCTCGAGCTTGTCCGGATTTTGCTTTTAGACATAGGCCGGACAACCCCAAATCTTAACCAACTTAAGATATGGGCTCTTCCCTTTCCATATCACATATGAAGTGGTAGGTAACTGATTTGATTCGAACCCTATTCAATAGGTATGCAACTTCTCAAGTGCATAACACCCAATAGGAAAAAGGTAACTCAGTAGTACTCATCATAGAGCATACCATATCACATAGGGTGCTATTGCTCCGCCCCGATATACCATCGTGCTATGGTGTATCCGGAGGAGTAATGCCGAGAGAGAATCTCATTCTCCTTTAGAATAGTCCAGGAATTCCGTGCTCAAGTATTCTCCTCCTTGATCTCATCAAAGGACATAATACTTATACCCGTATTTTGGTTCTCTACTTCTAACTTATATTCTGTGAACATCTCAAAAGCTTCGGACTTGTGTTTCAGCAGGAACATATGTTTGAATCTTGAGAGTTTATCAGAGAATGTAAAGAAGTACAAAGAACAGATCTTGGCATATGTAGACAGGGGACTTTCATACATCAGCATGTATCAATCCCAAAAGTTCACTAACTCTTTCTCTGTTTCCAACAAACAGAGCTGTGGTCATCTTATCTTTGTGACATGACTGGCAAGTTTCACAAGATGTAAATTCAAACTAATTTAAATATGCATCTATATGTAACTTCAGCCAGTCGGATCGCATTGATATGACCTAGTCTACAATGCCTCAAGAAGGATTCGTTCATTTCTGAACTCTTCCTCTTGTGTGTGTTCCGTATACTAAGAACTGTAATTTGATTTAGAACGTCAATGCTTTTAGATAACGTGCCTGAACCGATCAACTCTTGATATAGGAAATGTTCAAAACATTATCCAACAATACAAAATTATATCCTTTCTTTACTAATAAAGAGACTGATATGATTTTGTATATCGGGTTCGGTATCTAATAACATTTGTTCAGAATCAATGCATTCTGGTAATACAGGGTGAGAGTGACCAACAGACTTGGCTGCAACACTTGCACCGTTTTCTGTCTCATGAAACTTATCACCCGTTCTCAGTTCTCTACCTATCTGTAGCCCATGTAACAGATTACATATACGGGATCCTGATCCGGTATCACATACCCAGGACGTAAAGGATACTGACAAACAGTTCTCTGTAATGAACACACCCGAAGATGATGCATCGGCATGCACTTTCTTCGTTTGGGCGGCACGGGAAATCTGGTATTCCCCAATTTCCTGCTCTGTCTTATAACAATTATAAGTTGGAGCGGGACCAACGTTCCCCAGCTCAGTATAACAAGCGGGTTCGGTCAATATATCCGTTTTATTATCTTGATTAAGGCGTGATATGGTCGCTATCTGAAGAGAGAGAGAAGAAAACACTCAGCGTATGCTCTTGCAAGATTAGATTGGTTATCTAATATATCTAATCAGGATGTCTCCCACTGTTTTAGTCAAATCTTCCTTCAAACCCTAAAAGGAAAGACTAGCCGGGATTAATTACACGCTACAAGTTCGCCAATCTTTCAGCCAGGCCAGTGTCGGTACTTTGAGGGAGGTCCCCCGTGCTTTCGCACGAACCTAATTAAAGTAAACCTCGTTTTCCCAGAGGCGTAACCCCGTTAACACCTTTCCAGACACCTACTTGATCGACTAATTGTAATGTGTAAAACTCTCCCAGGAGTAACTCTTACTCGCAGCGGGTATCGGGATCCAACTATCTCATAGAAGGTATGCAATCTCATTGCAAATTTCAACACTTGAAATCCCCAATAATATTTTACCCCTAGCGTCCTATGACCTTGACGCATGCCAAACCACCTATAGTCCGCTAGACAAGTTCAACCCGTACATTTCTTGATTGAATTAAACCCACCCGCATGACCCTTGACGAATGCCAAACAACGCCGTACGAATACCCTAATCCAATCGCATCGTATGCTAGCAGATAAGCACTAGTTAGCTACCGTACACTACGCCTTGACGAATGCCAAACTACCGCAGCACGAATACTAAGTAGTACTTATCTGAAATGACGGAGGGCTACGACGGGTTTTTTAAGAAAACCATTTGCGTAATGAACTTGATATCGTTATAGAATCGAGTGATTTTTAAATGGAGTGTTTTTGAGGCTTTTCTAGTTTTGCTAAAGGGGTCACTCCTGGTGAAGGGATCGTCGGCCCTTTCCTCATCGAATAAGGTGCAGGATATATCATATATACCACTGTGCAAAGCAGAAACTATAGAAGCAATCAAAAGACAAACCGAGAGTTGTAGCATCTGCCAGTCATTGCTAAAGGAGTCACTCCCGGTGAAGGGATCTCGGTCCTTTCCTTATCGAATAAGATGCTGGATGTTCTACAAGGAACACCACTATGCAAAGCAAGAACTGTAGCTACCTGTTTTATTTAGAAATTCGATTCCACAACATCTTAGGTTTCTTTTATTTCATTAATCTCATTAATGAAGTCACATTTTATTATGCTTCACAGGCATCTCTTTTGAAACGAAATCTGCAATATAACATATATCTCATATATATAATATAAACATTCGTCACAGGCAGTAATATGATCTCATCACAGAACATTGCAGCAGAAGAACATATATGAAATATTGGATATACTAGGACGTCCGTGTTTTCAATACGAGCCTGTATAAAATACGGATTCCACGGTCGCGATGAATAGCCAAACCCACATCCCTAGACCCCTATGAGAGCGGCAAGTAACACTGCCAATTCTAGGGTTAGGAGACCCGGTCTCGACTCCTCGAGATGGTCTCCCACTGGACCCTAGAACCCGGTTACTTGTGCTCCCCGCCTTGGGTCTACCTAATGCGGAAAAATAAATAATATACAACGGTGACATCTTCCGCTACCTAGAAGTGCCCCAATAAAAGAATATTACATACAATTGAATTTTACATGAATGAAAAAGAAAAACTCTCATCTCACATAAAACCCCCGGCTATTCAAACGCGACGATCCAATACAACATATCACAGCAACACATAATATCTCATATCATCAACGTAAGCAAGTATGCGTATCCCAATTGTCGTTGATGTATAGCAACGAAGCCGGCGATACACCACATACTACGCTTACGGTCACAGAAAAGAAAGTGTAAAACTACAAGAGTGGAATCCGCAACCTCTTTAGACATCGCATGCCTAACCAAATGAATTCCTTAGACATCGCATGCCTAACAATTATAAACCCCGCATTTTAGTCTCATTATCGAAAACTCTTTTCAATATCAAGTCGGCCAATTCAACAAGATTCCCGACGTCCTGATCGAATGCTCGTCGCAAACTTTAGTAGGCGGCTGCACCCCTGATACCGTCGACGAAGTGCACTAAGGCGGAACACCGCTACCGCGAGCACCCGAACGGATGCTTTCGGCGACGGGGTTCTCCTACAGTCACTTGGTCGGGGCTATGGGGAGTAGCTGTCTATTAAGTTTACCCGGCGAGTATCCGCGTACACTACGTGATTGCGACGGACTTTTGATCGCATCAAAATTCCGTGGCAACCGATCATCTGAGACTAAACTGCTATGTCTATAATATTCAAATCAGTTATCTCATAACTACCTGTGGATTCCAAATATTGTATCACATTCCAGATAAATAGAAAAAGTTAAACTTTCCGATCGAATCATCAAGCACCCAAGATTTCCCCAATATATCTCAACACTTGAAATCAGTTTAAAAACATCCATCACATGCCACAGTACCAGTGGTCCAGCCGTAGAAGGGTCAAGCCAACGCCTCACATGTGGCACGCCGTACTGCCCCAAACCCTAAGGTTCAAAAGGCAGTTCAAGACGGTCACATAATCGAGTTAAGGTTTGTTGTCTTCTAGAGGGTCCACTGAGTTACTTGCATGACTTAGAACATTCTTAAACACGAGAAAAAATCCAACTTTTGAAAAATTTTCCGACAGGGGAAAAAGTGAGCTATTGAAATCCGTTCGAACTTTTTAACAGTTTCTAAAATTTATCCGGACAAAACACATAGACAAAATTAGACAATCCGATCGAATAATTGAATCCCTAAAACAACCCCAGAAAAACTCAACTGTTGAGTAAAAATAAAAATTTCCAGAAGACTCAGCACTTCAAGACAAGAATTACTGTGTAAGCCACGTGGTGTAACTCAGCCAAATGGCCGCGGAACCGCCGTGAATACCAGGGATAGGCCACGGTTCCGCGCCTCACTTGTCGAATTAAGACCACGTGCTTCACAGTATCTCATAGAATTCCCTGCTGAATTTTTTGGCAATTTTTAATTCGCAAAAATCCAAACTTTCAGAAAATTTCCAGAGAAGGGGTTAATTCGGGTTTTCCGGGTTCGATCGGACTTCAAACTTCGTCTAGACTTCGCCTAAAGCTCTAGCTTGGCTCTGATACCACTGTAGGGTTGCTAGACACGCGCACAAGGGTCTACGAGGCATCAACCATGCCCAATTAAAAATTTAGCCGTGCCGAACAACCCGAATACGGAACTTTAAACTAGAGATTAGGCGAAAACAAGCATGCTAAACACTTTAACACTAAGTGAGAGGGATTACAACCTTTGTAGATCCGGTCCTTCACTTCATATGCTCCGTGTTGTGGTCCCTTCGCTGCGATCATCGGGATCCGGACTCTCGAGAGGTTCCACGAAGAGAAAGACGCAACCTTTGCTTCCGATCTTCGATACTAAGATGATCTACCTTGAAGTTTCTTTAACACAAGCTAACACTCATGAAATGATGTGAACACCCTCATCTAAATGGCAAGGGAAGATGAGAATGATGAAGTAGGATTTTTGCTCTCTTTATTTATCTTTTTCTCATATTTATTCATCACCTTTTGAAAAACTAGTAAGCTTTTCATGAAAGAATGAAGGAGGAAGAAGATGAACAATGTTAGAATTCTTTTGTGATGAATAGGAAAAGAAATGATATGATGAATAATGTAACCATGGTCAAACTAACCCTTGTAGAGATTTGACTAAGGTTAAAGGTTTGGTTAGGTTAAGGAAATATCTAGTATAATATCTTAACAAAGACAAAGAAAGAAAGCTTCTAGAAACTTCTAGAAAACCTTAACCCTAATCAAACCCTAACCATGTTTAATCTCTACTAAACAAGTTGCATTAGTTATCATATCATGTTACAATATTATATATCACATATATAATATTTATCGTAACAAAAGAAAATAATACAATTAACATATATCGCATATATATCAATGTATTAATCCGGTGAGAAAAAGAATCTTTTAGTGAGGTAATATTAGTTAATGTAATTTAATATATCATATATATTATTATTCATTAAATTATCGAATCAACACTTGATCCGACAATCCGGCTATATCGCATATAACCGACTAATATTTATCCGTGCCGATTCATCGAATCAACACTTGATCCGATGACCCGGTTGATATCAAATATCGCGAGAATATAATACGGTATCACATATCGCATTATCCTCGGTCCCGCACATATCACATATGTGCTCCTACTCCGTTTTGCCTGAGCCAAGAAACCTCTGTGTAGGACTCTAAAGAATCGTCAATACGCCGGCAGTAGGTGATGATCATATCAAACACCCACAAGCTGCAAGCGGTCAGCTAAACGTAACAGCTACCCAGGTATTGAGCGCTCAGAAGATCAACAAGCAAGCCTGTACATTCTCCTGTGAATCCAAACAGTAACACTCCCGTACAGTCCGGTCTCGTCGTCTGATATGTTGCATATCTCGCCTAGGGGTGGTAAACGTCAGACCCCAGTAGCTTGATAAGTCGTGTCGATTTGAGGTCTATAATAGTTCGAGAAACTACTGATAACACTTACCAGTAAATCTCAGCAACCCTGGCCAGGGATTTCCGGTTATAGCCAATCGATCACAGCACAACATCAACTCCCTATACCGGGAGAGACGAATCCCTTCCTATCGCTCATTGCCTCCATATGATTCGGGACTGTACCCAAAAGCCACCTTTTTGCACGCCCTCTTGGACGTGGTATGATGGAAATCAAAGCACAGTGGGAATCACACAAGACTCTATGACGATCTTGTTAGTTGTATGTATGCCCTGGAGGCCAGTATTGTACAGATGATGTATATTATATTGGATGCTTGGACATATATAGAGATGACTTTCTTGCTCGATATGATAGTATGCTATCTGGTTACTCTTTATCTTAACATGTACACTAGTCTCTTTATACTGTCTTATAGTTACATGTTGGTAAAGCCCTTAGGATTTGTACTTGACTATCTGGACTATGATGCATATCATACTAGTGGGGACATGGTAGTCCATAAGTACATCCTTCAAGGTCCCTAGTCGTTGGTGTATCGAGACGGGGCATCGATATACCAGTATAGACTAGCGTATACGCTTCTCGACCCATGTGATGGGTGATGGATGATCCCATATCCATTGGTGTTTGACATCAGAGATGGTATACGGGTGCTCAGTGGAGACTGAGTACACTGGACAGACTCGCCGAGAACTCCCAGATGGTATTTTACCTCACGTCAGATGGCAGTTCTCAGGTGACACTTGTACAGGTTAGTCTGTAGACCCGAGATCGTCATAGAGTCTTGTGTGATTCCCACTGTGCTTTGATCTCCACCTTACCACGTCCATGAGGGCGTGCAAAACGGTGGTCTTTGGGCACAGTCCCGAGTCACATGGAGGCAATGAGCGATAGGAGGGGTTTCGTCTCTCCCGGTATTCGGGGTTGATGTTGCGCAGTGCTCGATTGGCCGTAGCAGGGAAGTCCCTGGCCAGGGCTGATCAGAGATTTGCTGGTAAGTGTTACCAGTAGTTTCTCGACCCGTTATGAGCCTCACATCGGCACGACTTATCGGGTTATTGGGGTCTGACGTTTACCAACCCTAGACTTGATATGCGACATATCAGACGAAGAGACCGGACTGTACGGTAAGTGTTACTGGTCGGATTCACAGGAGTGTGAGCGGGCTAGCTCGTCGATCTTCTGATCGCTCAATACCCGGGTGGCCGTTACGTTTAGCAGACCGCTTGCGGCTTGTGGGTGTTTGATATGATCATCATCTGCTACCGGCGTATTGACGAGTCTTTAGAGTCCTACACAGAGGTTTCCTGGCTCAAGCGAAACGAAATAGGAGCGCATATGAGATATGTGCAGGACCGAGAATAATGCGTGTATGTGATACCGTATTCCATTCTCGCGATATATGTATCGAATGGTTATATTCGATATAACCTAGTTATCGAATCGAAGATCGATTCGATAAGCCGATACATTGGATACTAGTCGGTCATGTGCGACATGACCGGATCATTGAATCAAGTGTTGATTTAATGATTTAAAGTATAATTATATATTTGATATATTACTTTGCATTAACTAGTATTGGTTCACTTTAAACGGATTTTTCTCACTTGGATTGCACATTGTATATGTGATATACTTTTGTGCACTTTTTTGTATCATGTTTGATGATACTTGATCATATGGTTAAGTGAATAGAATTAAACCATGGTTATTATGATAATTAGGGTTTTGCATATTTATTTATTCATTTATTTGTTTATTCATTTATTTGGATAAGTTTAAAGAGAATGGTGGCTTTCTTTTGTCATTAGTTGAAGCTTCATGAAGCTTTGACTTCTTTAACCATTCTTGTCTTCTTGCTTAACCCTAACCCACTTAATTCACCATGGTTTATTCTCTACACTTAACCCTAGTTTAAGTTATGATAAGTATTGATTTTCTATTTCTTTTTTAATAGAACTTATCATAACCATCTTCATCTTCTTCTTATTCTTCAAGCTTGCTACTTTAATGGCAACTTGAGATCTAGTGAGAGAAATCCAAATCTAAAGTGAACCCACCTCCTATTTCTTCATCCTCTACCTCTTGCCAAGTGGTTTTGGGTGTTTTCTTCACAAGTTTCACTACTTTGTGAAGTCGGAGCTTGAGCTTGTGCAACCTCGACGTAGATCGTCTTTGACACGAAGCCGACGACCTATTCCGCACGTTTCTCCGATGAAGCCGTCACGAGAGTCCAAGGTTCAAGATGGACAGCGAGAGGACGCCCTCGTGGAGCTAAGGAAGTGGAAATCCGGATCTGCAAAGGTTGTAGCTCTCTTCCTTTAGTTAAGTAGTTAACTAAGTTTTCGTTTCGCCTAGAATTCTAGTCTAAAGATCCGTAGTCTAGGGTTTCTCGGCACCATTTTTTTTAAATTGGCATGTTCGATGCCTTGTGAGAACTCTATAGGGTGCCTAGGAACCCTACAGATCTCGGGTCGACAGACTACTCTGTACCAGTGTCACCGGAGAACTGCCATCTGACATATGGTATAATACCATCTGGGAGTTCTCGGCGAGTCCGTCCAGTGTACCCAGTCTCCACTGAGCACCCTTACACCATCCTTGATGTCAAACACCGATAGATATGGGATCATCCATCGCCCATCATATGGGTCAAGATGCATATACGCTAGTCTACTCTGGTGTATCGATGCCCTGTCTCGATACACCCTCGACTAGGAACAGTTATAGGATGTACTCGTCGACTACCGTGGCCCCACTAGTATGATCTCATCATAGTCCCAGTAGTCGAGTACATATCCTAAGGGCTTTATCAACATGTAACATAGAGACAATCAGAGTACATGTTAAGATAAAGTAAAACCAGATAGCATACTATCATGTCGAGCAAGAAAGTCCTCCTTATATATGTCCTAGCATCCACTACAATATACATCGTATGTACAGTAATGGCCTCTAGGGCATACATATAACTAACAGTGATGGGGGCCTGCGCTTTGATCTGTTAGACTGTTCATTACGGGTCACATGTCGACACGTGAGGGCGCCCTAAAGCTCTTTTGTGTTTCTTTTCAGGGGTCACGTGGTAGCGCGTGACCCTATTCCTTTGCATGTTTGAAGATTTGTTTATCTTTTTAAGAATTGAATTCTTCATAGGGTTAAACCCTAGCAATAACTTTAGAGGAATTAAATTCCTACTTTCTTTTGAAGAATTATATTCTTAAATAGGGTTAAACCCTCATTTCTTCTTTCTTGAGGGAATTAAATTCCTGTCATTTTAACAGAACTAAGTTCTTAACTAGGGTTAAACCCTGATTCTGTTCATTCTGAAGGAATTAAACTCCTATAACATAGGGTCAAACCCTAATTTTATTTTAAAGGAATTAAATTCCTATAGTTCTGCGAGAATTAAATTCTCAAGCTTCCATTCCCTCTCTATACTTTGGATCTGCATGGCAGGATCTCAACCCATTGAGAATTAAATTCTCAACTCAAGGGGTGATGTGCATTTTACAGATCCTCCACCAGAGAGAACTATGTTCTTCTGTTTTATATCAGAGTTAAACTCTATTGAGAATTGAATTCTCTTTTCCTTTCAAAAAGCCTTCCCTTTCTTACCTAGGGTTTTCTTTTGCAGAAGATCCAAATTCCTCCAAAGTATCAAGGCTCTCCTCTTTTTTTATGTATCGATTCCTCCTGCATGTATGTCCCTCTGTGTGTCTCTTGGCTCCTATTTATAGGAGAAGCAGCCGAATCAATTAGTTTTGGTGAATCTTTCATTGAGAGATTTAATTTGTATTCACCATTCGTTTTGGACCTTTGGATTATTAGGTGAATTTTATTCACCATTGGATTTTAAATCCAGAGATTCTCCTTTGTTATTTCGGTTAGATTTTAAAGGGGAAATCTTTCCAAATTCAGGCTTTTTCCATAGATAGGTGATATTTAAGAATCTTTAAATCTTTAATTCAATCGGTTCCTTTGGAAAGATTTGAGAGGCCTTTTCTCAGAATTTAATTCTGTTGACAGATAGGCTTTGAAAGCCGGTCACGTGTGGCCACGTGACCCTTGGTCACGTGTGGACACGTGACCCCCCTTGGAACGAGACCTCTTCTTCCTTTTTGCGCTCTGCCTTCTGGCCGCCGCCTAGCCGTCACGTGCCAGCACGTGACCCCTGGTCACGTGTGAGCACGTGACCCTCGTCTGGCGCCCTTTTCTTGATTTAATCAGGGAGTTGAGTCTGCTGCTTTTGAGTGTCACGTGCCAACACGTGACCCTGGTCACGTGGGAGCACGTGACCCTTTCTGAAGCCCTATTCCTTGATTTGATTAGGGGACCGGTTTGCGTTTGAAACCGCTTTTAAATGTCACGTGCCAACACGTGACCCTGGTCACGTGGGAGCACGTGACCCTTTCTGAAGCCCTTTTCTTTGATGTACACGGGGAGCTGAATCTGCCTTGCCGATGCTTTTAAATGTCACGTGCCAACACGTGACTGCTGGTCACGTGCTAGAATATGATGCCTCCTTCGTAACCTTTCCTGATTTTAAATCAGGAAACAAATGCCCTTACAGCGTTGTTCTCACGTGTTTGCACGTGAGTGCAACGCTGTCACTTTTTATGACCGTTGGATTCCTCTAGGGATTTGAGGAGATGAAACGTTTACATCACCTCCTATAAATATTGGGGTCATTTCAGAGACGCCTCCACTTTGCTCATCTTCTTCCTTGCAAACTTTTTCTGAGAATTTAATTCTCTTCTTCCAGAGCTTAGTTCTCTGCCTTGAAACAATTTTCAGAGTTTAACTCTTTTCGAAAAGAACTCTTTTCCTCAGGTAATGTCCTTGAACGAACGATGAACTTTCACATTCCTCTGGATTTTAAATCCAAAACAAGGGTTTTTACCTTTTATTAACAAACAACCCATTTTTCTTCGAGTTTCTTAACCAAAATACGAAACCATTTTAACCTCCTACAGTAGATTTCTTAGGGTTCATATGATGATCCATGGAGTTTAACTCTGTTCACAGAAAAGGCTTTTTGGGGAATTTAATTCCCTTTTCTCAATAAGGAATTTAATTCCTGTGAAGAACTCAATTTCTTCCCATGGAGGCTCCATAGGGTCTCCTTACCCTAGGTTGTCATTCTGTAATTATTGAAACAGAAACTTTGTAACAATTCTCATGACCTTTATTTCAGGTATTATGGATGCACATATGTATGGCCTTGACGAAATCATTTCCTACGGGAACATTCGCGCACTGGGCTGCAGTCAGAACCAGGAGTTCACCAATGCTCAGTGTGCTGAGATTATGAGCTGCTTTGACGAGTACAACCATCGGCTACTCCCCCGTCGCTCTCCTCTTTTGAGACTCATCGTGCTGGCAATTTGGGAGGCGCTTCCTCTCTTCTGCGCCGGTATACCGCTCAGGGTATTGGACGCTGCCGAGGACAAGGTACATTCGGTGTATCTGATGAGTCTAATCTCGAAGAGAAGGCGCGACAACCTCATTGATCTCTTGCACTAGGCATTTCAGCAGTCGGCCGTACTTGCCGCCTATCGTAGGGTGGAGGACATTCGCGAGGACCCCGACGCTTGTGATCGTGAGAGAAAACATAATCAGGAGGTTCGAAATGCTTGGAGAATCTTGGACAAAGTTAAGCTTGAGTTTCTCAATCCGTGCCCCGCGTCTGAAGTCTTACCATTGTAAACGTGTTCTCTTTATTTTGTATGACCTTCTTGAAGTATGACTGCTAAGTTCTATTATGTCTTTGTATGTTTGCATGCCTTTCTGTGGGATTTTATTATTTCACTATTGTTGTTGCTGATGCTTTTAATATGCATGGTGCTGGTCCATTTCTAGTGCACGTCAAGTTTGGGGCTCACGTGTTCTGCACGTGGGATCCTTTGATGGGACTGTTCAAAATTTTTCCATGCCACATTTTTAGTGCACAATATCAGATGCAGAAAAGGAGCCTTGGAAATAGTTCCATCCCCTTGATTTTCGATGCCTTTCCTTTTTTTTGGGCCTTGGAAATAGCTTCATCATGCAAGATTTTCCGCGCTCAACACTTAATGCACTTCTTTATATCTGAGGCTATAGCCTTCTTTTCCCTTCACAGAGATTTATATTTTTTCTTTCTTATTTTGGTGTAATTTATCTTGAGAAACAAACGAGCGCCATGGCCTGCAATCGCCCTCATGCTTGTCGACAGCCATGGGAAGTTCCTATCGAAGAGATGATCCCCCGCTTTGCTGCTCGGTTGGTGGATCCACTCCTTACCGACGACGAATGTGATTCGGCAATGTATGAACTCTCGATCCGTAGGGGGCCCCCCTCCCGATGGGGTCCCTCTGGCTCCGGATGATTCTCGTGGCCATACTTGCCGACATCCCTCCTCACCCGGCGGAGATGACCCTGGCAATGCTTGACACGGCTGAAGAAAAGCTCGAGGGCTTTCACGAAGCACGCCTGATTACTCAGGCTTTGAGGGATTGCTCAATTCATCTGCTAAGCCAGATAAAGGCCCGGCGAGCTATTATGTCTGCTTTCGCGGACGAACACGGCTCCAATCGATGGGGAGCGACTCCTCGCGAGAACCGTCGCTTTGATGTGCTGGAGAAAGCAGAGAGAGAGATGGAGAATTTTGTCCTTTGCTTTGTTAACCCATGCATTTCTGATCCCTTGTTTGGTGATCTTTTCCCGGTAGTGTAGTATGTTTGAATCAATGTACTCCTTTTATCATTGGCGGTTTGCATGCTTTCTGTTGAATTTTCATGTTTGTCAGATAGTCGTACGTATGTCTTGCTTGCGTAAATGAGCTGCATGTTTTTCTCATGGGAATCTTCTTTAATTGCGGGCACCGTTGTTACGTTGCATGCGCGTCAGTGCCTCGGGTAACATTTCCTTTTAAACATTCGTACATCTGCAAATGCGCGCCTGATAGGATACAGATCAGAAACTTTCCTTGTTATCTCCCGTATCGGGTGGTTTGTGCTGGCTTTAGATCGAGTATTGTTGTCGAAGGGGGGTTTATGAATGAAGACATATTTTTCTCTTCAATGTTGTGTCCCTTTTTTGTTGAATGTATTATGCGGACAATTTATCTTGATCTCCTTGCAGGGCAGCGATAGCTCAGGATTCAGGGTTAAGATCTGCTTCCTAAGACTTTTGCACTTTACGAGTCACGAGGGTCTCATAAAGAGTTTTTTTCTCCCCATGGGTCGAGAGGACCCTATAGGTGTAAGTTCCTCTTAAGAATCATGAGGATTCTTAAGCGAGTTGTCCCTTGAGAGTCGTAAGGATCTCACAAGAGAGTTTTTCTTCCTTACAGGTCGTGAGGACCTGCAAGTGCTGGATGTGGTCGCCCTTATCCGTGTTTCACGGGGTCAGGGGTCGCTCAAGGTATCATAGTTTAAAGACGTCACGGTCAAGGTTAAGGACCTCATAGTCCGTGGATTTAAGGACTCCACAGTCCGATGTTAGTTTTAAGACATCACGGTCAAGGTTAAGGACCTCATAGTCCGTGGATTTAGGGACTCCACAGTCCGATGTTAGTTTTAAGACATCACGGTCAAGGTTAAGGACCTCATAGTCCATGGATTTAAGGACTCCACAGTCTGATGTTAGTTTTAAGACATCACGGTCAAGGTTAAGGACCTCATAGTCCGTGGATTTAAGGACTCCACAGTCCGATGTTAGTTTTAAGACATCACGGTCAAGGTTAAGGACCTCATAGTCCGTGGATTTAGGGACTCCACAGTCCGTTGTTTGGTTGCAGGGACCCGTCACCTCTTTGAAGACGTTGAGGAATTACAACGTCAGGCATCAAAGGAGTGAAGAGATGTACCCTTAAACCAAAGTAGAATCAGTACAGAATCAGGGTGGTTGATTGTTAGTTTTAAGACATTACGGTCGAGGTTAAGTACATCATAGTCCGTGGATTTTAAGGGCTCCACAGTCCGGTATTTACTCTGAATGCTCCACACGGGCTCACTGCCGTGCTTGGCGAGGACCAGGCTTCGCTCTGGGCGTTTTCCGCGGGGTCAAAGAGTGACATTATCCGCGTTCTACGTGACCAGGAATTTTGCACTAGATGCTTCACACGGGTTCACTGCCGTGCTCGGCGAGGACTAGGCTCCGCTCTGGATGCTTCACACGGGTTCACTGCCGTGCTCTGCGAGGACCAGGATCCGCTCTGGACGTTTTCCACGGGGTCAAAGAGTGACGTTATCCGCGTTCCACGTAACCAGGAATTTTGCACTAGATGCTTCACACGGATTCACTGCCGTGCTCGGCGAGGACTAGGCTCCGCTCTGGATGCTTCACACAGGTTCACTGCCGTGCTCTGCGAGGACCAGGATCCGCTCTGGACGTTTTCCACGGGGTCAAAGAGTGACGTTATCCGCGTTCCGCGTAACCAGGAATTTTGCACTAGATGCTTCACACGGGTTCACTGCCGTGCTCGGCGAGGACTAGGCTCCGCTCTGGATGCTTCACACGGGTTCACTACCGTGCTCTGCGAGGACCAGGATCCGCTCTGGACGTTTTCCACGGGGTCAAAGAGTGACGTTATCCGCGTTCCACGTAACCAGGAATTTTGCACTAGATGCTTCACACGGGTTCACTGCCGTGCTCGGCGAGGACTAGGCTCCGCTCTGGATGCTTCACACGGGTCCACTGCCGTGCTCTGCGAGGACCAGGATCCACTCTGGACGTTTTCCACGGGGTCAAAGAGTGACGTTATCCGCGTTCCACGTAACCAGGAATTTTGCACTAGATGCTTCACACGGGTTCACTGCCGTGCTCGGCGAGGACTAGGCTCCGCTCTGGATGCTTCACACGTGTTCTTTGCCGTGCTCTGCGAGGACCAGGATCCGCTCTGGACGTTTTCCACGGGGTCAAAGAGTGACGTTATCCGCGTTCCACGTAACCAGGAATTTTGCTGATTGTATCCGCATTTCACGGGATGGAGGTTTAACTGTTGGCGATATGTATACCACCGAGCCATGGAACTGGGAGTTGCCGCTATTCCGCTTAGCTTAGCGTTGTGTCCGTTGTTACGAGACGAGTGTTGAAACGATCTTCAGGTCTCCTTTGGCCCGTCGAGACTTGGCTTCCTCTTCTAATGAAACCTGGGGGAAAAGTATGATCCCTTTTTTGTTTACGCCCTTGGATTGTGTACAGGGTGTGATGGAACATCACCTGTAGGGCATAAATTGAAACCCCCTTTTTTATATTTTATTTCTTTTTCCGCGATGCTCTATCATTTCAGCTTTTATATCGTGGAGGTCGCGATTGCCCTATCATTTCGGCGATTTTTCGCGGTGCCCAATCATTTCGGCTATTTTTTTCATTTTCACTCGCTGTTTTTTATTGCGAGTTGCCCCATCATTTCGGCTATTTTTCATGCATACATTTTTACTTGCTGCTTTTTATTGCAAATTGCCCCATCATTTCGGCTATTTCATATGCATGTGTGGCTTGCTAGCTTTTTCGCCGCAAGCTTGGACTTTAGACACCGATTTCGGCATCAGCACCGCTGCAACTGGGATGTTGCCAGGAGCGAATCATCATTTGCCTCTATCGATGTCGAACAAAGGTGGCTTAGTAAACAGGGTTAAGGGTCCTGTCGACCAAGGCTTTTGACTTCATGAGCCGTAAGGGTCTCACAAAGGTATTTCTCCCTACAAGTCGTGAGAATCTTGCAGGTGTATTTTCTCCTTAGGGATCGTGAGGATTCCTAAGTGTTTGTTCCTCTGTAAGTCGTAAGGATCCTACAAGAGGGTTTTCTCCTTATAAGTCGAGAGGAATTATAAGGGTTGTTCACCATATGGACATGCCCCTAGTCACGGGTGTGACTTTGCTGGGGAAATGTTTATTCGCGCCCGAGGATTGTATACAAGGGTCAGTATTGAGCCGCTTGTAGGGCAATATCGAAGGTTGTGGGGGATCTGCTTAAGAACAGGTTTAGGTTTCTGTAACTTAAGACTTTCAAATCTCATGAGCTGTGAGGGTCCTATAAGAGAATTCTCCTTACGAGTCGTGAGGATCTCGCAAGTGTATTTTCTCCTTAGGAATCGTGAGGATTCGTAAGTGTGTTGCTCTTTTGTGAGTCGTAAGGATCTCACGCGGGTGGTTTCTCCTTACATGATCGAGAGGACCTTATAAGTGTCTTTTAACGAGGTTGCGCCCTTTCGGGTTTTCACAAACACTCGCCGGTAGTCCTGCTGTTTTTACTCACGGAGCCCTTTCGGGTTTTCATCCGTGCCCATTGTGCTTATGGACATAAGTTTTTTTTATTCTTTTCATTTTCTTTTTCTCCTTTTTTTTACGAGGCCGCGCCCTTCCGGGTTTTCACGAACACTCGCCGGTAGCCCTGCTGTTTTTACTCACGGAGCCCTTTCGGGTTTTCATCCGTGCCCTTTTTGCTTATGGACATACCGTTTTTATTTATTATATCTTTTTTTATCTCGTCAGCCTAAGGATGCTGCGGTATTAGTTTAAGGACGTTTCGGTCCGTCGTTAGTTTAAGGACATTTCGGTCCGTCGTTAGTTTAAGGACGTTTCGGTCCGTCGTTAGTTTAAGGACGTTTCGGTCCGTCGTTAGTTTAAGAACATTTCGGTCCGTCGTTAAGAGGATGGCTACCGTTTATAAAACTTGAGCTTAGTAAGGTAGCGAGCGGGCATGGTCGTCGTCAACTATCATTGACCTAGGCTGTGGCTCATTAAGTGTAGTATTTCTTTAGGAAGCGACCGTTTATTGGCCTGAAAGGCCTTTCACCATGCATGTCCATGAGTAGGTAGGCTACACCTTGGTAGACCTTATCTATGATGTACGGGCCTTCATAGTTTGGCTCGAATTTTCCCCGCTTGACGCGATTAGGGATCATAGGTCTTTTGACCACTAGTACGAGTTCGCCTTGGCGGAATGTCCTCGGTCGGGTCAATCTTTCGTATGAGCGCGTCATCTTTGCTTTATAAGCTTCTAGATTTTGTTGCGCTATGAGCCGTGTTTCTTCAAGAGCATCAAGCTCCTCGAGTCGGAGGCTAGCATTTTCTTCGTTCGTCAGTTCGTAGTGGACTGCCATCCGTAGAGAGGGTAGCTCTATTTCGAGGGGGTACCGCTTCCGTACCGAATACCAGTGCGTACGGTGTTGTGTTCGTGGCCGTCTTGAACGTAGTTCGATAGGCCCAAAGGGCCTCTTGCAGCCTCTCGTGCCAGTCTTTCTTATTTCGGGACACCGTCTTTTTCATGATTTTTGTCAAGGTCTTATTGAAGGCCTCGGCTAGACCATTAGCTCGCGGATTGTAAACTGAGGAATATCTCCAGTCTATATTATGATGCTGCGCGAAGCGGCTAATTTTATGGCTTCTGTAGGCTGGCCCGTTATCGGAGATAATCCTCCGTGGAGTTCCAAACCGATAGATGACGTGCGTCTTGAAGAAGTGGAGGATATTCTCCGTCTTCACTTCCCTCGGCGGTACTGTTTCTGCCCATTTGGAGAAGTAATCAGTTGTCGCCAGGATGAAACGATGTCCCCGGGACGATGCTGGTTCGATGGGGCCGACTATGTCAGTCCCCCACATTTCGAATGGCCAGCTAGCCACCGTCGGATGTAGTGGATTCGGATGCTGGTGGATGAAATCCCCATGGATTTGGCACGAGTGTCACTGCTTCGCATATTCGAGGCAGTCCTGGATCATCGTGGGCCAGTAGTAACCCATCCGTTTAATTTTTAACTTCATCTTTGGGCCTGCTTGATGAGAACCACAGATTCCGTCATGAACCTCTTGAATGACTCTTTCTGCTTCGTCAGGTCCTAAACATCTCAGCCACAGAGAATCAAACGACCTCTTATACAGAGTATTATTGACGAAAGCGAAAGATAGAGCTCGTTTCATGAGCTGATGTCTTGAGGACGCTTCTTCGGGCATTCGGTGGAACTTAAAGTAGTCTATGAAGACTTCCCTCCAGTCCTCAGCTTTCTCACGGTCTTTTATTTGTAGGGTTGTCTGCTCAATCGCTCATTTTTCTTCGTATGATTCCGGAGATATTTCTGCTAGGGCAAGCACCCGACGGCTTTGTACCATGATTTTAACGTCATCGAGGTTCTCATTAGCCAATTCTTTAGCGAGCTTTGCTAACGCGTCCACTTTACTATTTTCCACGCGTGGTATGCTTTCCAAAGTGTAGGAGGGAATTTGGGTCAATAGTTGTTGCACCTTTTCGCCGTACTTCACCAACTCCGGTTTGCACGTTTGGTAGTCACCATTTACTTGACTAACGACCAGTTGAGAATCCCCGTATATAAGGAGGTCTTCAATTCCCATGTCGATGGCGATCTCGAGGCCTGCTATCAGAGATTCGTATTCGGCTTCATTGTTTGTCTTCAGCTCTGTTAAGGAGAAGGCGAAGCGCATTATCCCTCCTTGTGGAGTTATGAAGATGAGGCCTACCCCTGATTTGATCATTGGGATACCCTGTTTGCGCTTCTTTACGGAAGATGCTCCATCGAAATAGAGTTCCCATCGGGTACTACCGCCGCCGATCGCATCAAATGCATGCTCGTCCGGCAGCTCGCAGTTCAGAGGAGAACCGGCAGGTACTGGATGCTCAGCAAGGAAGTCGGCAATGGCCTGGCCTTTCACTGCCTTAAGAGGTCGATACGTTATCGAGAACTCCATCAGGAGTAGAGCCCATTTAGCGAGTCGACCCGTCAATATAGCCTTTGACATCAAATATTTAAGACGGTCCACCTTCGAAATGAGACGGACTTCGTGCACCAACGCATAGTGCCTGAGCTTTGTTATCGCGAAGATCAACGCCAAGCAGTGTTTTTCAATGGGAGAGTAGTTGTTTTCTGCCCCGAGCAGAACTCGACTTAAGTAGTAGAGTGCTCTCTCCTTTCCTTGATCGTTCTCTTGTGCCTATAATGCGCCTAAGGAACCTTCGAGGGCGGTCGTATAAAGAATGAGGGGTTTTCCCTTGACCGGCGCAGCCAACATCGGCGGGTTTTGCAGGTACTGTTTAATTTCGTCCAACGCGCCCTGGCATTTTTTATCCCAGACAAATGGAGTTCCTTTCTTCATCAGGTGGCTGTAAGGACGGCACTTGCCTGAAAAATTAGCGATAAACCGCCGGATGTATACGAGCTTCCCTTGGAGGGACCGCAACTGTTTGAGGGTTCTTGGCGGAGGCATTTTTATGATCGCCTTGATCTTAGATGGATCTATTTCGATACCTCGGTGTCGGATGATGAATCCCAGGAATTTACCCGAGGAGACTCCGAACGCACATTTGAGGGGATTCATCTTCAAATTATATTGCCGAAGGCATTGAAATACAGTCTTCAGATGCGCTAAGTGCTCTTCGTATGACATGCTCTTCACCACGAGGTCATCAATATAGCACTCGACGATGTCATGTATGAGATCGTCGAAGATCTTTGTCATGGCCCTTTGATAGGTAGCGCCGGCGTTCTTTAGACCAAAGGGCATAACCCTGTAGCAGAATATACCCAAAGGGGTTCGGAAAGCGGTGTGCTTCTGGTTTTCGGGATGCATCTTTATCTGATTGTACCCTGATGAACCGTCCATAAAGGAGAAAACCTCGTGAGTAGACGTGTTATCTATTATTAGCTCAGTTACCGGTACTGGGAAATCATCCTTCGGATAGGCTTTATTGAGATCCCTGAAATCCACGCATATGCGTACCGTCCCATTTTTCTTCATTACCGGGACGATATTGGCGATCCAGTCGGGATATTGGACTTCTTGGATAAATCCAGAATCGATCAGCTTCTTGACTTCGGCGTTGATGCTCATTTCAAGCTCGAGTCGCATCCTTCTCTGCGCCTGCTTGACTGGCTTGATATTCGGGGATATCGCTAATTTATGTACAGCAATCTCCGGATCTAATCCTGGCATCTCGGAATAGTTCCACGCGAAGCAGTCTTTATGCTGTAGGAGCACGTTCTTTAACGCGGCCACCCTTTCTTCATATAGCAGCTCGCTGACGAATGTCGGTCGCGGATCATCTGCCGATCCCAGCTCAATCTTCTTGAGGTTATCTGCAGTAGTATGTATGCCATCTTCCAGTTCTTTCGGGGCTGGCGGAAATTCTGAGATCACCTCATCATTGCTGTTCTCAAAGCACCAGGGAAGGTCATCAATGTTCTTGGGCTATTCTTTTAATATCGTAATCGTGTAACAGGTGCGAATCCGCTCCCAGGGCTGAGGTGGATCTGGTCGCGCTTTTGCGGCTTTGGGTTCGTGCTTTTGTGGCGGCGTTACCCTCCAGCCGTTGGATAAAGCGAATCTGCCCTATTTGTACTGGTCCTCGACCCAGTTCTTGAAGGTGAAGCAGTCTTCGGTAGGATGTCCTATGGCTCGGTGATAAGAGCAATAGCTCAGATGAGAAGCCTTGTTAGCTCGCTCAGGGTGCTTAGACTCTGGAAGCGCGATCATTCGATGTTTTATAGCGAGCTCGAGTAACTTCTCCGTCTTGTCTCGAGGGAAGGAATACGCTCGACTCATCTTCTTCGCAAGGGACAAATCCGGACCGCGCAATGCCCGCTCACGTGACTCTCTAATCCTGCATCGTTGTTGTCGGCTCCTCTTTCCGCTTCTTGATTTATTTCTGCCTCTGCGTTGGGCCTTTCGGACAACGGGTTGACAGGGATGAGCATCTTTGTCTTTTGCAGCCTGTTGAAACAGACGTTGCGTCCTGGCCTTCTCGTAGATGGCCATCTCGCGGTTGTGGTTTTCCCGAGCTTTTTGACCTGCTTTCCTGATAAGCTTGTCCATTCGTTCTTCAAACGACGGACTCGGCACTTCGATCGCGGGATCTGGTTTTGATGAGGGGTTGGCATTTCCCGACAGGGCGTCCTCTTCTTCATCAAAGGTATATGTGGCGTAGTTACTGTGGGCCCGTTCCCATTTTCCGGTTCTCGCGTATCCAAGCCTAAGTGTTTCCATTTTCCCGTTGGGCAATTTGCGTTGGGTCCCAGGGACATCCCAAATGCTGTTGTAGAACCGAGCTTGTCGAACAGTCTGTTTTAAGGGTACCCCTTGGCGCTTCAATAACCTCTTTAGTCCATTTGTGTAGTATCTGGGCAAACGGATGGGTTGGAGCCTGTCGAGTGTAGCATCTGCGCCATGCCAGATCTCTTTCTCTACTTTCGACTCTGAGGATCGGTAGAATAGGATTACCTTCTCACCCCTTTGTCTGGGAGGGACGTAAAATGTTTGCAGGTCCTGCACATTGTGAGCTTGAAGTGCGTCAAGATCCTTGTAGTGTTTCTGCGGCACCATGGTGATTTGCAAACTTTGATCATCGCCAGGGGATGCTTGTATTGACGGCCGACTGGAGAACACGGTATTAACCTCATCTTCCGAGTCACTTCCGAAGACCAACATGGGGGCGGACGTCCCCGGGTTGTTGCGTTGAGACGGCCCAGCATAAACTATCTCTTCTTCTCCTTCGGTATCGCTCCCGAAAATAGGGATGGCGGCGGCGGCTTTGTTCTCCGGCTTGCGACACCTTCTGTATCCTCGAAATCTGGCAAAAAGTACTTCGCATCTTCGTATTTGCGGACTTCGTTCACGGAAAATGGGTTCAGCTCACCTGTTACGGTATACTCGAAACCATCCTTAAAGTACTTCATACACTGATGTTGTGTAGAAGGGATGATGTTGTACTCGTGTAACCAAGGGCGACCGAGCAAGGCGTTGTAGCAGGTCTTGGCGTCAATGACATAGAACTTGATGTCTGTGACGAGTAGTCCAAAGTGTAATGTTAGTATTACGGATCCGAGAGTCCGTGACGATTGGGAGTCGAAACCGGAGATGGTAATTTTGTCACGAGCGAGGTGTTGCACACTCATGCAGATTTCCTTTAACACCCGAACGTTAAGGAGATTGACGGAGGATCCATTATCTACTAGGATCTTTCCTATCTTGATATCATGGCAGTATCCAGAGACATATAGGGGACGGTTGTGGTCGCACGTCCCGAGAAGGAGGTCTTCGTCACCGAAAGTGATGTCGGCCGTATGCACTTCCTCCAGTTCATCCTTCATCCTTTCCGCAGCAAGGAAGGCTTGGAATTGCTCAGGTTCTTGTAACGCCTTGATTAATGAATCTCGCTCTTCTTTTGATAATAGGAGGGCATCGAGAATGCTAAGTTGAGAAGGTAGCTTTCTTAGGTGCGCTAGGATGTTGTAGTCCACCTTACCCTTCCTGGGAGGGTCCTTGGTAGTCAGCTCTTTCATAACTTGGTCATCTAAAGTGATATCCTCAGTGACCTTTTCCTTTCCCTTATCTTTTCTATTTGCGGGCCCGAGATTCTTTTCCGGGAGCGTGCGATTGCGCAGCTGAATGTTTTCGCAGGCCTCCGGTTCCTCCTCTTTCCCTAAAACGGATTCTTTAAAGAGAGGGCCCAGAGCCATTTCTTCATCAGAGTCGCTCCCAAAGGTGAGAACTTATGACCCTCCGGCATTAACCATGTAACAGTTGCCAGTGGTTCTGTTGTGCCCGTCGGCAGTACTTCTTCGTTCCCGACGGGTCTTGCGTTTCATGCGCTTAAAATGTTGTCGATGAGCAACATATCCCTGCCACCATATCCTAAAGGCGTCGCACTCTTCCGTGGGGTGTGAAATTTTTCGATGATATGCGCAATAATCAGGGTGCTTCTCCGCCCCATTGAGCGTGTTTTCTTCTGAGGGTGGTAGCTTCATTCCCATTGACATGGCTTTGGCAAACCTTTTCCTCGTCTTGAATATCTTCTTGTCTGCCTCGGGTGCCTTTCGATCTGGCGGGAGTACTTCAACTCTTTCGTTTAGTCGCCTGCGTTCGGCTCCTCCCGATGCGGCCATCTCACGCTCCTGATCTGCTTTACTCTTTAGACGAATCTCGTCTAGAAAGGCGTCGATCATTTTATCTGTTGGCCACACAAGTCCTGGCTCAGGGTGTGTCCCCAGTTTCTTAGTATCAGGAGTTTTTTCATCGTCGGTAAACGAGTGGGAGATTACTTTACAACTCGCCACATATCCCTCGGATTCATCCGACGAGCTTTCTCCATCATCTTCCACCTGAAAGATGTGGTTGAGGAACTCTTGCAGCATGACAGGAGTTCGCGCCTTTTGATTGTACTCTTCCAGCGCGTCGATTTGCTTCTGCAAGTTCGTGCGCTTGTCTCCAAGCTTCACGGGCTTCTTAGATTTCTTCTTCTTTTTCTTCGAAGATTTTGACGGTAGGGCTTGAGTACTTATGCCATCACCATCGCTCTTTGTAGTTGGGCGCGGCCTCAGCATTCCTTCAATGATCTGGGGTCCCAGCGGGTCCTTCCATTCGACCGCCGGGCACGCATGAAGGTCCTTCATCATTCTTTTGGTTTTAGTTGACAGCACGACCTCCCATGGAGCTTCCTCAATAAAGGAACAGGTTGCCCCCGGTGTATCTGCTTTCTTGAGAGTATGCGGCTGTGGCGGGTTCACCTTCCACTTTTCGGACAGCGCAAACTTCCCCTGGAGGTATTGATCTTCAATCCATCCTTTGAAGACGAAGCAATCCTCAATCAGATGACTTACCGTTTGATGGTAAGGGCAATAGTTAGGGTTATTCACCTCAGTGGGTTGTGGCGGTCGCCTTGGATTTGGCAAGTTTATAAGTCTGTTGCGTACTGCCAACTCGAATAACCGTTTCGTCTTGTCCCATGGGAACGAGTAGGGATGCTTCATTTTCTCATTATAATACCGGCGTCTTTCTTCCAGTTAATCCGTCAGCTTTGGGGCATTGGGTTGCTGCTGGGCATTCGCGACGAAGGTTGCTTTTCCTTTACCCTTGTCACTCCGAGGCTCGGGCTTCGAGGGAAACGGTCTATGACCCATTTGGTCCATCTGGGCCAGCTTGTCGATTAAAGCCTGGAATGTGGTTGGCTTAAAGAACATCATGAACTGGGAGATAGTTGCGTGAGGGTCTAGGGTTCCTACGAACATGCCCACCGCGGGCGCTTCCTCAATGCGCTGCTCGCATTTCGACCACAAATTCCGCCAGCGTATAGCATACTGGACCCAAGTTTCGCCTGGTTTTACCCTGGCGTTAATCAATGCCGTTATTGGAGTGCGTTCGCTGGCGCTCGCGAATCGCTGAGTGAATAGCAACTTCATTTCAGCGAACGTCTTGATAGAATCGTTCGGGAGTTCTGAATACCATTCGAACGCTGTTTCTGATAAGCTACCCACGAATTGGTGAAGCAACAGTTTATCATCACCGCCGGTGTTACCGCAAAGGGCCCTGAACTGGGCGACATGTTGGTGGGGATTGCCGGTCCCCTTATACACGTGAAATTTTGGTATTGTATAACCCGACGGATATTTGATTTGGTCGTACCAGATTGGATACGGCCACCCCGTTTTTACGACTTGACCAGCTGCCTCAGTCGCATGATGAACCCGGATTTGCTGGGCTATATAGTCGACCAAGTCAGTCTTAGAGATTGTCTCCTCCTTGGCCGTTGAGAGGGCCGGTGGTGGATTTGACGTTTCTCCCCTGTCGTCTTCAAGGACGATCGGGGGATCCTCAGCGGGTGGATCCTGTTGGATCATCATTCCTATCATATCTTGGAAGAGGAGGCCCATACGCTGTATGTTGGCTGCTTGTTCAGCAGCCTCTTTGTCCTTCTTCTCCAATATTCGGCGAAGGAATTCGGCGTCGGTTTCTTCCTCCTGGTGTTCGTCCGAAGACGTTTCTGGGTTTTCTTTTGGCCCGGTAAGTGCGGCCATAGCATTCATCATTTCCTGGAGCTTTTGCTGTTGCTCCTGAGCTTTGGTCACCGACCGTGTAAGCGGTCTATGGCCTGTAGACGCACGGCTGTCTTCCTTCCCCGACGCTTGTATACAGTATGGACCATCCTGCCCCCAGCCTTAGGGCGTCTGGGTTCAACGCTTTTAGCTCTCGTTGCAGGCCCGGGGATCTTCTCTGGCCTCCTCTTTTTATGAGCAGTGGAAGCTGAGGGGGCCGTTGGGGTGGGCACCCAGACAGCTTTTCGTGGCTTAGCCTGGTGACTGGCTTCCTGTTGGATTTTCAGCTTCTTGTGCTGGCGGGAGAAGTTTGGATCGATCATCGAGTCTCGGGTCTGCCGCCAGACTTTATAGATTCGGGAGGACAGCCGTTGAGGAGATTGGGGCTGTTCTGTTTTTACTTCTATAGCTCTTTTCAGCGGATGGGGAGATTTCTTTAGCGCCGCGGTAGGAGAATTCCTACGCACCCTATTTAGCATCTCAAAGTTGTTCCCAGTTGGAATAGCAGCATTAACTTCTGCCATCGGGGCTGGTGGAGTTAGCCCAGAGGGGGAGTTGCCCCCAGCCTTCCTTACTCGGCGCCAGTGGCGACGTCGAGCGTGTAGAGCGGACGGCGTTGGTTCAGCGGTGAGGATGGCTTCGTCTTTCCCCCTGTGTAGATGGGGGGTCACTGCTGGTGTCAGCCTGTTAAAGACTGATGTCCTTTGGGTAGCAGGAGCGGGAGCTGGAACATTCAATCTCGTAAAGACCGATTTTTTGGCAGGAGAAGTCGCCTTGACAACTTTATGAGCAGGGATGGCTATCCTTTTCGGAACAACCTTCCCAAGGATTGCAGGCTTCATCACGGGCCTACATGAACTTTGGCCCAGTCTGGCGAAGACCGAGGAGCTGGAGCTGGACGACCCATTGAGGGGGGCCGCGGTAGTAGCAAGCCGATCAAATTGGGAGCTTCTGGTGTTGGTACAGAGGTGCTGAAACTCATCGGTGGGAGCATAGTCCCAAAGAACAATCCGGTAGTGGCCTGAGTCACCTGGTCCACCGTCATCGTGAACAAGGAGGCCGCTTGGGGCCCGTAGGCTATGCCTCCAGATGAGGCGGAGCGTGAGTTGCAGTTGAAGTTGGAACACTTCACACAAGTAGATACCATTGATCCTTTTGCTTTCTGCAATAAGCAAAACGCCAAATCTTAGTACCTTGTAACCCAAGGGCAACCATTAGCGAACCGTGTTTGGTTCGCGAGTCACGACACACGAAGTGTGGAGTGGAAAGAGGAAAAGGTCCCACCGGGCGTGCCAGAATCTGTTCCCCTCCGAAGGACGGCGCGACTGGACGTCTTGCCTGAGATTCGGGGGAAGATGCTAATTGGTGCTATCCGTCCACCTCTCCGAAGATGCCAAGTTGATTTATGGCACCGTGTATCGAAGGTTTAAACGGATGCGTCCGATGTAGCAGACTTCGTCAGATTCCCCCTCGCTTAAGGGGTTTTAGATTGTGGGGACGCTCTTCCATGCAGGCGCAAGCCCCTGCAGTTAACTACGCTACCGCATCGCGGTAACCACTTTCTCCTTCTCTATATGGTCACTTCGTGTCGCATGTGTTTATTTTGTGTTTAGTTGCCCGTGGATTGTATACGGAGACTGAGTTATGTCGTCGCCCGTAGGGCATGGACTAGTCCAAATCCGTATTATCTTAGATTTGGGTTTGGGGGTTTTGGGTTTAAGGATACGTTAGCCTCATTCGAGACTAAGATCGACTTAAATGTTTGTTAAGGATACGTTAGTCTAGTTTTCAGACTAAGATCAACTTAACGGGATCGTTTAGATCCAACAATAGAGCAATTAAGGGAGCCATGTTGTTTAGTTTAGTGACATTGCGGTCAATAAGTAGTTTAAGGACATTGTGGTCCAGTGTTAGTTTTAAGACGTTGGGGTCAAGGTTAAGGACGTCGTAGTCCGTGGATTTAAGGACTCCACAGTCCGATGTTAGTTTTAAGACATCACGGTCAAGGTTAAGGACCTCATAGTCCATGAGTTTAAGGACCCCACAGTCCGTCGTTAGTTTTAAGACATCCCGGTCAAGGTTAAGGACCTCATAGTCCATGAGTTTAAGGACCCCACAGTCCGTATTAATATGTGGTCATCGGGACCCGTCACCTCTTTGAAGACGTTGAGGAATTACAACGCCAAGTATCAAAGGAGTGAAGATATGTACCCTTAAATCGAGATAGATTAAATAATCTTTGGCCCAATTTGGAACCAAGACCAATTAATTATATTATGAGCCCATTGGCTCAGTTGAATTTGAATTGAGGACTTATGGCCAGCTTGGGCTAAGTCCAATCATGTTTAGGATATTGGCCCTCTGTTGGTCCATTAGAGGAGAGGCTTTGCCTCTAGACACTTAGCCAATGGGGCTAAAGTTAGTGTTAAACACTAAAGATCAATCAGTGTTGAACACTGAGAATGAGATTGACAAGTTAGAGTTTAACACTAAAAGATAGTTAGTGTTAAACACCAGCAACAAGGCTTTCAAATTAGTGTTTATACACTACAACAAATCAGTGTTAAACACTGGCAATGGAGATTTCAAATTAGTGTTTAACACTAAGGCAGATCAATGTTAAATACTGGAAACAAGGTTTTCCAGGTTGGTGTTCAACGCTAAGAAAGTCAGTGTTAAACACTGTAAATAGATGTTTTCCAAATTAGTGTTTAAACACTAAGAAAATCAGTGTTGAACACTAGATATAGAGGTTTCAATTTTAGTGTTAAACACTAAGGCAAGAGGGGTCACGTGGTAGCACGTGAGAGCGCCCTCAATTCATTTTATTCTGCCAAAAGTATTGAATATTTTGGAGCATCACGTTCTGTCATGTGATGGGAATTCTGCTGTTTGTCCGTTAAAGCTTCAGCCAAGGGGTCACGTGGTAGCACGTGATAGCGCCCTGTTTCCCTTTATTTTGTTCTACAGATAAGTGTTTAACACTTTTAATTCTGAAAGCCATCACGTGTGGGCACGTGATGGGGGCCTGCGCTTTGATCTGTTAGACTGTTCATTAGGGGTCACGTATCGACACGTGAGGGCGCCCTAAAGCTCTTTTCTGTTTCTTTTCAGGGGTCACGTGGTAGCGCGTGACCCTATTCCTTTGCCTGTTTGAAGATTTGTTTATCTTTTTAAGAATTGAATTCTTCATAGGGTTAAACCCTAGCAATAACTTTAGAGGAATTAAATTCCTAATTTCTTTTGAAGAATTATATTCTTAAATAGGGTTAAACCCTCATTTCTTCTTTCTTGAGGGAATTAAATTCCTGTCATTTTAACAGAACTAAGTTCTTAACTAGGGTTAAACCCTGATTCTGTTCATTCTGAAGGAATTAAACTCCCATAACATAGGGTCAAACCCTAATTTTATTTTAAAGGAATTAAATTCTTATAGTTCTGCGAGAATTAAATTCTCAAGCTTCCATTCCCTCTCTATGCTTTGGATCTGCATGGCAGGATCTCAACCCATTGAGAATTAAATTCTCAACTCAAGGGGAGATGTGCATTTTACAGATCCTCCACCAAAGAGAGAATTATGTTCTTCTGTTTTATATCAGAGTTAAACTCTGTTGAGAATTGAATTCTCTTTTCCTTTCAAAAAGCCTTCCCTTTCTTACCTAGGGTTTTCTTTTGCAGAAGATCCAAATTCCTCCAAAGTATCAAGGCTCTCCTCTTTTTTTATGTATCGATTCCTCCTGCATGTATGTCCCTCTGTGTGTCTCTTGGCTCCTATTTATAGGAGAAGCAGCCGAATCAATTAGTTTTGGTGAATCTTTCATTGAGAGATTTAATTTGTATTCACCATTCGTTTTGGACCTTTGGATTATTAGGTGAATTTTATTCACCATTGGATTTTAAATCCAGAGATTCTCCTTTGTTATTTCGGTTAGATTTTAAAGGGGAAATCTTTCCAAATTCAGGCTTTTTCCATAGATAGGTGATATTTAAGAATCTTTAAATCTTTAATTCAATCGGTTCCTTTGGAAAGATTTGAGAGGCCTTTTCTCAGAATTTAATTCTGTTGACAAATAGGCTTTGAAAGCCGGTCACGTGTGGCCACGTGACCCTTGGTCACGTATGGGCACGTGACCCCCCTTGGAACGAGACCTCTTCTTCCTTTTTGCGCTCTGCCTTCTGGCTGCCGCCTAGCCGTCACGTGCCACCACATGACCCCTGGTCACGTGTGAGCACGTGACCCTCGTCTGGCGCCTTTTTCTTGATTTAATCAGAGAGTTGAGTCTGCTGCTTTTGAGTGTCACGTGCCAACACGTGACCCTGTTACGTGGGAGCACGTGACCCTTTCTGAAGCCCTTTTCCTTGATTTGATTAGGGAACCGGTTTGCCTTTGAAGTCGCTTTTAAATGTCACGTGCCAACACGTGACCCTTTCTGAAGCCCTTTTCTTTGATGTACACGGGGAGCTGAATCTGCCTTGCTGATGCTTTTAAATGTCACGTGCCAACACGTGACTGCTGGTCACGTGCTAGCACGTGATGCCTCCTTCGTAACCTTTCCTGATTTTAAATCAGGAAACAGCGCCCTTTCGGGTTTTCACAAATATCGCCGGCAGCCTTGCTGTTTTTACGCGTTAGCCCAAGGATGCTGCGGGTTTGTAGTAGTTTAAAGACGTTTCGGTCAGTCGTTCGTAGGTCCCGAATTTTTCCTAGGCAACGTACAATTACGCAGCTAGATGTCCTCGCAAGTCTTCGTATCTTTTGTGTCAGAGGTGGATTCCTTGAAGAAAGGGTTAAGAGCTATTTCTTCGTCAGAGTCGCTTCCAAAGGTGATAACTTGCGATCCCTTGGTGTCAACCATGTGACAGTTGCCGAAAATTCTTTTGCGCTCATCCATCGTGCTTCTCTGTTCCCGACGAGCCTTATGCTTCACTCGCTGAACGTGTTGTCAGTGGGCAACATACCCCTGCCACCAATTTTTAAAGGCTATGCACTCTTCGGTAGGGTGTGCAATCCTCTGATGGTATAAGCAGAAGTTAGGATGTACGTCCGCTTCATCAAGGTGTATACCGCTAGGAGAATTTTCTCTTAAAGAGGGTAACTTCATTCCCATTGACAGGGCCCTAGCCAATCGTCTCCTTACTTTAAGCTTGCTTTTGCTAGTGACAGGGATGCTTCGATCCGGTTGGGGTATTCTATGGCTTCCCGTTACCGGAGCTTCATCAACTTGATGCCGACACTTGGCCCTTTCGTACATAGTCGTTTCCCGCTCTCTGTCAGCTTTGATTTTCTGAAGAGCTTCGTTTAGCAGCATGTCAATCAACTCATCGGACGGTTCGAAGGATTTTGGTGTCGATTCTGCTCCCAGTTTCTCTGTATCAGGAACTTCTTTATCGTTTATTGACGAGTGAGAGATCATGTGACAACCTGCCACGTAATCCTCGGGTTCCTCTGACGCATCGTCTCCCTCGTCATTGTCACCGCCTCTGTTCTTAAGGATATGGTTGAGAAATTCCTGAAGTGTGACTGGGGTCCGCGCCTTCTGGTTGTATTCCTCCAGTGCGTCAATATGCTTTTGCAGATCCGTGAGCTTGTCATCAGGCTTCACGGGCTTCTTCTTCTTCTTTGAAGACTTTGAAGGCTGGGCCTGAGCGTTTTGACCATCGCTACCAATTCTCGGCGCCGGGCACGGTTTTAGCATTCCCTCAATGATCTCAGGCTCTAGCGGGCTTATCCACCTGATTGCGGGGCATGCTTGAAGATCTTTCAGCATTCTTTTCGTTTTTGTCGAAAGAACTATTTCCCATGGAGCTTCCTCTATGAATGAGCACGATGCCCCCGGTATGTCCATCTTTTTCGGAGCATGTGGTTGTGGCGGGTTCACCTTCCAGTTTTCGGACAACATGAATTTGCCTTGCTGATACTGGTCTTCAACCCAATTTTTGAAGACGTAGCAGTCTTCGATCGTATGGCCCAATACTTGGTGGTAAGGGCAGTAATTGGGATCATTGACATCATTCGGTTGTAGTGGCTGTCTAGGCTCCGTTAGAGTGATGAGCCCGTTGCACACTGGTAGTTCGAATAGTCTCCTTGTTTTATCCCGGAAAAATGAGTAGAGACGTCTCAACTACTCATCAAGGGATTGCCGCTTGTTGCTTTGGCGAACAACCGTTTTTGGGCCACTTGGTTGAGCGCTGGCGACAAAGGTCGCTTTCCCTTTGCCTTTTTCATTTCGAAACTCCGTCTTTGAAGAGAGCGGTCTATAGCCTATCTGGTCCATTTGGGCCAGCTTGTCAATCAAGGCCTGGAAAGTGGCCGGCTTGAAAAACATCATAAACTGGGATATGGTCGCCTGCGGATCGAGGGTTCCCACAAACATGCCCACTGCAGGAGCCTCTTCTATGCGCTGTTTGCATTTTGACCATAGGTTCCGCCACCGAATTGCATACTGAACCCATGTTTCGCCTGGTTTCACTCTGGCGTTAATTAATGCGGTGATCGGGGTACACTCTCTAGCGCTTGCGAATCTCTGCGTAAACAGTAACTCCATTTCTACAAATGTCTTAACGGATTCATTCGGGAGCTCAGAGTACCATTCAAAAGCTGTCTCCGATAAGCTGTCAACAAACTGGCGAAGCAGCAGTTTGTCGTCACCCCCAGTATTACCGCCCAAGGCTCTGAATTGAGCAACGTGCTGGTGTGAATTCCCCGTCCATCTCCGTATACAATCCACGGGCAACCAAAAATAAAACAAACACACACGACACGAAGTGACCTTCTAGAGCAGGAGAAAGTGGTTACCGCGATGCGGTAGCGTAATTAACTGCAGGGGCTTGCGCCTGTAGGGAAGAGCGTCCCCACAATAAAAAAACCCTCACAACGAGGGGGAATCTGACGAAGTCTGCTACATCGGCCACATCTGTCTAAATCTCTGATATACGGTGCCATAAATCAACTTGGCATCTTCGGAAAGGTGGACGGATAAATCTAAATAGCATCTTCCCCCAAAATTCAGGCCAGACGTCCCAACGGCCCGGTCGCGTCTTTCGATGAAGAACAGATTCTGGCACGCCCGGTGGGACCTTTTCCTCTTTCCACTCCACACTTCGTGTGTCGTGTTCATGAACGAATCGCGATTTGCTATGGTTTCCCTTAGATTCGAGGTACTAAGATTTGGTATCTTGCTTCGTGCATAAAAACAGAAGATCAATGGCTTCAAACTGCACTAATTGCAACAACTCCCACTCCGTCCTCGCCGGAGGAGTGACCTACGGGCCTCAAGCGGCCTCCCTTTTCAAGATGCCAGTGGAACAGGTGACGGAGGCCACCACTGGGGTGTTCTTTGGGACCATGCTCCCACCCATGAGCTTCAACGCCCCATTGTCGACACAGAAGGCTCCAAAAAAGTTGGTCTTTGATCGGCTTACCACCACCGCGGCCCCTCTCAATGGGTCGCCCAAATCCAGAGCCTCGGTTTTCAACAGACTGGGCCAAAGCTCAAGTGGGCCCGTAAAGAAGCCCGCGATACCTGAAGCGGCCATCCCAAAGAGGATAGTCATTCCTGTTCCTGAAGTCATCAGAGCGACTTCCCCTACTAAGGAGTCGGTCTTTGCAAGACTGTCCGTTTTAGCTCCCGTTCCAGGCGAAATCATCAAAACTGCTCCCCCTGCGCGAAAGTCTACCTTCGATAAATTGGCCATCCCCACTTAACGGACGTCAGTTTTTAAGAGGCTAACGCCATCAGCAACCCTCCATCAGAACAGGGGGCATGATGAAACCACCCCATAGCTGAATCAATACCGTCCGCACGATATGCTCGCCGTCGTCACTGGCGCCGAGTGAGGAAAGCTGGGGGCAGTTCCCCATCTGGACTGACTCCACCAGCTCCAACAGTGGAAGTCGACGCTGTTGTTCCAACAGGGAACAGCTTTGAACCACTTAGGATGATGCGCAAGAACTTTCCGATGGCCGTGCTGAAAAATCTCCTCCACCTATGGAGAACGTTACAAAGGTAAAGCCAGAGCAGCCCTCTCAGTGACTGTCCTCTAAAATTCATAAAGTTTGGAGATAGGTCCAAAACTCTGTGATCGACCAAGACCACTCCCGCCGATCGAAGAAGATGAAAGTTCGGCAAGAGAAGGACCATCCTGTCATACCATAGGAGATGTCATCTATTTGTGTGCCCGCTGCAACGGTTTCTTCAACTTTGACCACCCACAAAAGAAGGAGGCCGGAGAAAATTCCCGTGTCCGTGACGAATCTCAAGGGCACTAAATCTAAATGCTCCAAATCAGGGGGCATGGTGGTGCACACTGTTTATATGGCATCCGGGAAAGAGGATAGCCGAATCTCCACGGGTCATCGACTACTCACCAGATCTGTAACAAAGGCCCAGGAGCAACAACAGAAGCTCTAGGAAATGTTAACACAGATGGCCGTACTCACTGGGCCAAAAGAAAGCCCGGAAACGTCGTCAGAACAGCGTCATGAATAAGAAACTGATGCTGAGTTCCTCCGCAGAATCCTCGAGAAGAAGGATAAAGAGGCAGCGGAACAAGCTGCCAACATAAAACGAATGGCGCTTTTATTCCAAGACATGGTCAGGATGATGTTACAACCGGATTCTCCAGCTGAAGACACCCCAATTATCCTTGAAGACGACATAGGGGTGACATCGAACCCTCTTCCGGCTTGTTCAGCAGCCAAGGAAGAGACCATTTCTAAAGCCACCCTGGATGACTATATCGCACAACAGATACGAGCTCATCAGGCGAGCGAAGCGGCCAGCCAAATTGTTAAGACTGTATGACCCTATCCCGGTTGGTACGATCAAATAAAGTACCCGCCAGGATATATGATCCCTAAATTCCATGTATATAAGGGGACGGGAGATCTCGCTCGAAGATATCGTCGTCGCGCAATCCCGGTCAAAGAGTAGTATTTTCTTGATGACGTCAGCGGATCAAGGGAGTGATCTCGCATTAAAGGGGAAGCGCCGGATCGTGTGTACGTTTATTGAAGCGACAGCCCATGTTTCTGGCGTTGGTTGGCTGGCGAAACGTGCCGCGAAAGTTTCCGCACCCGAAGGGACGTGTCCAATGTGAATGAGACAGATGGAACGTTGTCGGCCGTCAGTTTCGGAACGTTGTTTTGGCGGGAGGCGTTCGGAGCCGTAGGATGCGCACGCCGGCAGCTATAAATGGAGGTGGGATCCCCATCAGAGTTCATACCTCTTTATAGTTTCCTCGTCCCTGGTCTTGTTAGCTCGGCGCTCTTCTTCTCAGGCCGGATTCCTTGCTTTTGATCTCCCGAGGACACTACCCTTTAATCAGGTTAGATGTCTTCTTCCAAGGAGTCTGTAGATATAGTGCGGGTAAAGTCTAGGGAGTCTTCTGAAGCTTCCTTTTCTACTTCTTCCTCTTCTACTTCTTCTACTTCCCCCTCTGAGTTGGAGATCCCCCGGGAAGATAGGGTGGTCCCTATAGCACAGGCCGCGGGTGTTCTTGGTGTGCGATCCTTGCTGAGGCGTGTGGAGGAGCTCGTTAACATTAAGACTCGTTTCCTCATTCCTCCCGGCTATTCGCTTCGTCTGGCTGAGGAGATGGAGAGGGAAAACCAGGTACGGGGCAAGGAAATTGCCTTGTACGTGGAGGTCTTTTGGGCCGGCGTGCGTCTGCCCTTCTCCCCTGAGGTGAGTGAGGCGTTGAATTGTTTTGGGTTAGCTCTGGGCCAGCTAGTGCCGAACTCTTGGAGGATCCTCCTCGGGTTCCTGGTCCGGTTGAAATTGAGTCGGATCCCTTTCAGCCTGAATCTTCTCTTCTCTTCTCTTTGGTACAAAACCCACCCAGGCCCTCGTATGGGAGAGCCGAGGTAGGTATACCTCTCCTTTAGAAAGGAACGGGGGGACGCCCTCTGGTTGGGGGTCGTCGTAGTACCTTCTTCCATTCATGAATGGAAGAAGAAGTTTTTCTATATCTCCCCGCCCGAGGGTGAGGATTGGCCTGTGCCCACCCAATAGCAAAGGGCTAGCTATCCGTGGGTGAGTCGGTCGAAAGATCTCGACGCAGTGGCGGTGTCAGAGTGGGAGCCCCTTCCTCAAGCTGATGTGCTGCTGTCTGAGCGGGCCCTCAGTTGGGCCGGGCTCAGCCCCGCCTGTTACGAGGGTAAGTTAGGAGCTTTCAGGAGACCTGTTTAGACTTGCATTCTTTCGTTTTTCCCGGCATTGCTGACTCCTTGTATTTTTGTCTTTTGCAGAACCCATGGACCTAAACAAGTTCCGGGCGGCAATGGTTGACGTGAAGAAAGGGAAGAAGGCCGGAGGCGTCGTCCCTTCTCGCCCGTCGTCGGTTCCGGTTCCACCGGTGGCCGCTCCATCTAGGCGCCCAAGTGCCATGGGCCCCCGGGTCCAGTCGTGCGATGGTTCAAAAGTGTGCTCGGGAGCAAGAGCCATGGGCTCCCGAGGTGGGAGTCGAGACTGGCTCTCCTGTGTCGCTCCTCAAGAGGTTTCACAGGACGGCGCCCCGCTTCCCGGCTTCCCCAATCCTCATGGACGATGGGGATCTTCGCTTCGAGGTGCCCTCGGGGCTTTCTGTCGCCGACAGTCTACTCTCGGAGATAGAGAGGTTGGCCGGGGGCAGAATCCCTTGGGGGACCCTCCGTGCTCAAATGGCGGCTATAGCCCAAGAGGCCATGCAGGTTAGCGTTCGCACCCCACTTGGTTCTTCATCTGGTATTTCTGCTCGCGTGGTTGGGTGCCTCTATTTCCTTTTTAACCCTCTTTCTTTTCTTCAGGTCCTCCAGCATGTCACCCTCATCGTCAACATAGAGGATGAGGAGATTGCCCCGGCGATGTGGGCCGCGGGCGAGTTCTCCTCGCGGGAGGAGAGCTCGAGGCTGGAGCTGGAGGAGGCGAGGGTGAGGGTCGCCGCCCTTGAAGACTGGATGGCGGCCACGAATCGGGAGGACACCGGGTGCCGAGAATCCGCCCGAGCCGTCGAGGCCCAGTTGGAAGACTCTCAGGTGCTCATCGCCACCTTGAAGAATACGGTGAGCACCCTCCGAAGGGAGAATGAGGTGGCGAAAGAGGGGACGAGGCGTGCCGAGCTTCGGGCGTCGAAGGCTAAGCTTTTGGCGTAGGAGGCGGTGGAGAGCTACAAGTGGTCGGACCTGTTCTATGCCGACCTTGCTCAAGCCGCTGGCATCATTTGGCACGATGCCATCGATGCTGTTAAGGTCCAAATGCCGGAGTTCCCCGACGGCAAGCTCCGGGCGGAGTACCCTCGTGCAGAAGATGAGCGAGGGAACGTCCCTGGAAACGTCGCGGGGAAGAGGCCCCTGGTGGGAGCGTGGGGGAAAAGTCGGTCGTCCCGGCTCCCAATGTCGAGGCTCCTGCAGCGGGTGCCAACCCTGAATACGCCGTCCCGGTTGTCATGGTGGACGGATGGCTCATCGAGGTTCGCCCCGGCCCCGAGGCCTGATCTTCCCTGCCTCCCTATTTTGTTTGCGCCAAAATTTTGTAAGCCTCCGGACATTTTTGTAAGGCTAGGGAGCTAAAATTACCTCTATAAAGACTTCTGATTTTTATGAAATAGAAAATCCAATTTTCAGTTTCTTTGCATGCGCATTTTCCTTTTGTTTGTGGTAAACATTTGTATTTGCACAGTACTACTTTCATCTTTAGGTCGGTATTTCGTCTAGCGATTGCACGTCGAGTTGAGAGTTGAAGTCGACCATTTGCCCAGTGTGCAAAAACCGGTTAAAGGTCGGTATATCCATAGCCCCGAAGTCGATGTGGAGATTGCCTAAACGTGGAATGACCGAACAGGATAGCTGCTCGGTGGCCTCTTGGTGAGGGATTAGACCCTTGGCGTCGTGGGGTAAGTGATTACCAGCCAAGGATGGACCGAGCAGGGTTGCTGCTTGGTGGCCTCTTGGCGAGGGCTTCGATCCTGGCGTCGGTAGGTAGGGAACTACCAGCCAGGGATAACCGAGCAGTGTAGCTGCTCGGTTGCCTCTTGATGAGGGCTTTGATCCTTAGTACGGGAGGGCATAGAGAGGCCTTCTAAGGATGGACCGAGCAGGGTTGCTGTTTGGTGGCCTCTTGGCGAGGTGTTCAGTTGATAAAACTGCACACTTGTTATTACATTTTTCCTACTATTTCTATATTAAAAAGTTCTTTATTATAATATATCATACATATGAGGGTTTATGTGTAAAAATACTATTTTCCATGTGTTGATATATTATAATTAGAATTTGGTAGGAAAATGTATGCAAATAATATCATTGACCTAATCCTAGTAGAACTAAGTCTACTAAATATTATTTAAGTTGTTGTGCAGAATTTTCAGGTCTTAAATCAAGGAAATCAAGTTGTTAAAACTAACCTGCCTAATTAAGAAATCAAAATGAAGAAATCAATTCTGGCAGAAGAAAGGAAAAGATTTCCAAATTCTGACGGTTCCAAGGATCGCCACATGTCACAACGAGCCAGCCCAAGAAAAATTATCGACGGACCTGATCATCAGGCCGCGGATCCGCGGCATGGGCCCCTTGATGCCGCGGATCTGCCGCGTAGTTGAAGATTTAGGGGATGGAAATTTTTAGGTGGAATCCTAACTAAAGGTCCCCAATTTAGGCATCTAACATTCTGGCTTTGGGACTATAAATAAAGACCGAGAGCCTCTTGGAAAATTTATCAAGCCGACGAGATCACGAAGTCCCAGACGGCTCACGCATCCAGGCTGATCATCAACTGTTCGTCTACCTTCTTAGAAGAGATCGAGAAGCAAACTAGTCTTTGTAATCATTTTCTAAGGAATCAAAGTGTAATGAATATTGTTGATTAATAAAGGTAGCTTTCTTTTTCTTATTCTATTTCTTCGTAGTTTAATTATGCATTTTCTCTCCATCTCTTTTTCTCCCAACATGCGCGAGTAATTCTCCGCTTGTTAGGGTTCGTAGGATTAGGGTAGGCTAATGGATAATGAACATCCCTAAACCCTTTTTAAGTCCTATAAAGTTTATGAACTTTATCAAAAGAATCATTAACATCCTAATCGGGCACGCTAACAATTCTTTGTTAGTTCCGACCGCGATTAGAGATTAGATTAATAATTGTTTTGGTAAAGGCTAGATATGAACGGAATTCCGTGTCGAGATAAGGGTTAAGAGTGGGATTCCTTTTCCCTCCAGAAACCCTAATCTGCACGCATCACCGTCGTTCTAGTTTTAAATCTATTAAAGGATAAAAAGGGTAACTTTTAATTAATCGTTCATAACTACTAAATCCTAACGAACCCTACAAGCCCTCTTATTATATTAACTGCATCCCTAAAATAATCTAGATCTATATTTTTGCATTCTTGCTTAACGTATATCTATAAACCATTCTTCAAAATTCTTTATCCCTCCTCTCTTTCTCAACACATCTAAAGTAAGATTAAAAGGTTCAACGTTTCCCTGAGGACGACCCATACTCACCTCGGTCTAGCTACACGCGACACCGTTCTGATTGCGGTTAACTACAAATACACACTTTTTCGTATCAATCAAATGGCATTTGATTGGTACGAAAGAGTGTTTAGTAGTTAACCGCAATCAGAACGGTGTCGCGCGTAGCTAGACCGAGGTGAGTACGGGTTAACTACTAAACACTCTTTCGTACCAATCAAATGACGCCGTTGCCGGGGAGACGTGCGTAATTTTTTATTCTTGCTATTTGTATTAAATTCTTAGACGATTCATATCATTTTTAAAACAAAACTGCAAATTGCATATTTAACGATTTGTGTGTAAATTTTGCGAGGGAATCTGGAGTCACGGACTTGAGGAAACAAGAGATCTAGGGTTTCACACTTCTCTGGTATCTTTCTTAACTCCTTCTCTCTCCTCTCAAATCCAATAAAATCTATTTTCTGCAGGATTCTTTGCAAAATATCGCCGCTCAAAAATCTTTTTGCAAAGTTTTGTTTTGCGGTTTGTTTTTTGCATATTTTAATACAGATTTTTAAGGGGCAAGACCAAATCCAGATTAGGTGGGGATTTCATCACCCTTCCTAAGCCCCACAAATCACAAACAGAGCATCTGCATCAACCCTTCATTAATTTAAAAAATATCTAGACCAGACTCTAAGAACTGTCGCGCTCAATAAGGACAGAGGAAGGTCGTGGGTAATCTATCGCTTATCCGCATTACTTTTGTAGTACCTAGGCAAGTGTGTAAAAGGCTAGTGGTTTTTAATTAGGCCCACTACTGTGGTTCCTTCCCACTTACCTGGCACTTACCTGGCTACAAGGGTAGTACAGAGGCGGTAGAGGATTGATCCTGCAGCTTGTCTTTTGGAAGTCTAGGAGCGTTCTAGAGACTGGACCTAGGTGACCTTAGTTCTAGGATTGCTTGTGCATTTTAGAGTGATTTGTCTTGTGTCTCACTTTTTCAAAACAAACTAATTTTAAAATCACACACACACTGTCACTTGCACTAAACCCGCTTAGTGCATGCTCGGCTGGACACGGGATCCCAGTGCCCGTCTTGTCCGCGTTCCTGCTACCGACGCCGAAGTCGGTACTTCTTCATCTTCTTTTCCCCCAGACCCCACGACCGAGATGGACGGCACTCCATCAGATTATAACACCACGCTGCCACCGCCCGTAGGTGCGCAGAATCCACCGTGCATCTCTCTCCAAGAGAGATGCTATCCTATCCGTGGTCCTCTTCCCACTTGTCTATCTCTTCCACCACCTAACGGGGATAATTTCGAAATTAAACCCCACTACATCAATCTGCTGCCCAAATTTCACGGGCTTGAGTCAGAAAACGCATACGCTTTCATTACCAAATTCGAAAACGTATGCGCAATGATGGGTACTTCACAATTGACTTTAGATGCTATGCACTTACGTCTTCTCTCATTCACACTGTGCGACTTGGCAGAAAAATGGCTTTATAATACTGCCGCACACTCTATAACTAATTGGGATGAATTCGTAATAGCATTTCTTAAAAAGTTTTACCCAAACCATAAGACTGCCGTATTAGGAGCGAGATCAACCAGTACACCCAGCTTCCCAATGAACCATTTTGGAAGTGTTTTGAACGTTTCAAAGATCTGCTTGTCCAATATCCTCATCATGGAATCAATAGATGGGATTTATGCCGAATTATTTATGAGGGCATTAATCCAGCAACAAAGTAGATGCTTGAAATAAATTGTCAATGCAATTTCATGTCTAAAGACGACGATGAAGCTTGGAAATATCTGGAAGACCTTACTGAACACACTTTGCAGTGGGAAAGCGTAAGACCACCTTCTTCTAAGGGAAGTATTCATCAGCTCGATGTTTCTATCGCGGTAAAAGCCGAAATGGCAGCGATACAGAAGAAACTCGACGCTATTAAGAACAAGTTCTCATCATTCTCCCTGAATCAGGTCACGCTTCCTAAGACTGTCTGTGGTTGCTGTTCGGATCCTTCACACTTAACGGAAGAATGTCCTATGAATGCATCGTTTCAAGCTAATGCTGCTTTTCAGCAGCGACCTAGAAACGACCCTTATTCTTCTACGTATAATCAAGGATGGAGGAATCATCCTAACTTTGCTTGGAGTCAAAACCAACAAAGTAATTATCAAAGACCTCCTCCACAGCAACCACAACCACAGAATCAGCCCCCCTTGCAGTCACAAAATTTCCAAAATCCGGCCAACATTTCTACACCAGAAGTGGCCGGTACTGACAACTCACTTGCACAAACTTTGGATATGTTCATGAAACAATCCATGCAATTTTCGGCTGAGATGAAGTCTTTTATTGATACCATAACGAAAAACTCCGCCTCCCATGGTGAGAGTATTAAATCATTAGAAAACCAAATTGCACAGTTAAACGCCGCAATGAGTGCGAGAGAGAAAGGGAAACTCCCATCTCAACCCATACCTAATCCTAGCCACTCACAAAGTTATAATGTGAGTGTTGTTACTACGTTGAGATTGGGAAAAGTGCTGAATAACCGAGTGGGTGAGCAATATGATGATAGTGACACCAATGATACCCCAGCTTCTTCTTCTTCCCCTAATTCGTCTAGTCTCCCACCTTCACCCGAGCCTATTCTCCGTTTTCCCCAAGGTTCGAACCCTTCGCCCATTTCCTCGAATCTACCTAAAACGATCCCCAATCCAATTCTGGGATCCACTCCATCCCCCAATCCTCTCCAATGTTGGACCAAACCCTTATTGATAAAGCACCTTATCCAAATAGGTTAAGGGGCAATAGACCAAGTCCACAAATGGAGAAAATTGTGGAAATTTTTAAGCAAGTTAACATAAACATTCCTCTCCTTGATACTATTCAACAAGTTCCGTCATATGCGAAAATCCTAAAGGACTTGTGCACTAGGAAGAGAAAAGTTCAAATACCTAAAAAAGTTTTCCTTGCAAGTAATGTGAGCACTGCTTTTACACAACAACTACCCAAGAAACGAAAGGACCCCGGAAGTCCTACAATTTCTATTTCCATTGGGGGTAAAAATATCAATCGTGCTCTACTCGATCTAGGTGCTAGTGTTAACTTGCTTCCGTATTCTGTTTATGAGCAATTAGGGATCGGAGAGTTAAAACCTGCGCATTGCACTCTTCAGATAGCCGATCGATCTATCACCCAACCAAGGGGTGAGCTAGAGGATATGTTAATCAAAGTCGGGGAATTCATATTCCCTGTGGACTTTATCGTTATAGATACACAACCTGTAGCAAACCCACGCAATCAAATTCCGGTGATACTCGGTCGACCCTTTTTGGCCACTTCCAACGCAGTAATCAATTGTAGAAACGGCTCTATGACCCTATTCTTTGGAAAGAAGTCAATTGAGCTTAATATTTACAAGTTGGGAAGTGAACCCTCTGAACCCTATGCTCATGTGTGTTCTGTCGAATTAATGGATGTCGACAGCAGCGAATTTGATCAACCTCATGATACTGACTCTTTTCATATGTTGTTGTTTGACCCAACCATGTACTCTTCCACCGAGTTGTCCGGGTCAACATCTAACGCTGATGAAGAACTTTTTATAGAGTCTGACGATCACTCTGTTTTTCCTGATGACATTATTCTTCGGGGTATCGATGAAATCTTTGAAGAAATTTTCGCTGATGAACTCGCATTTTTAAAAGATACGAGTGTTGAGATGAATCAACTCCAAGATGAAGAAATTGGACCTCCACCCCTTCTTTTGGACAATCATGATAATGCGAGTAATCCATCATTACTATCACTGTGTCGTCTCTCTAAATTGAGATGCAATCCTTTTCCATTACACCTCTTATCACCTCCCCACTTCTGCTTGTCTAAAGGTGACATGTTCTTCCACCAACCTTGGTACTTCATCGATAAATTTTTTGAATGGTTGGTGTTGACCTTCGGTCTTTGTAAAGCTTGGCATTGACCAATAACCTTGACCCCCTCGTGTGATTTTAAAAGATTAAATTGTTTAACTCAAGTTTGGGGAGGGGGGTATTTTGTCTCTTGAAAGAAAATGATTTTTACAAAATTGTGAGCCAAAAATATGTTTGGGGGAGAATTTTCACTTTCATATATTCTTGCCCCCATTAATAATTTCCTCCCAAGTCTACAGGTTTTTGAGCTTAACGGATGACATCAGTGAGGACACTGCTGTAAACAGGTTTGGGGGAGGTTTGTGCTTATTTACACATCAATTTGCATCATACTTTTCATAAGCACAACATTTTTAAAAAAAAATTTCTTTTATAACAAAAGAGTAGAAAGTGAAAAATTACATCCAAAAGATATGAATAGTTTAAGAAAACCAAGAAAATTAGAAGTTTTCTTAAACGAACTAGTAATAAGTAGTTATGAGCTGTTGTCCCAAGGGTTAGTAAGATGAAGGAAGTCACTTATCTGAGGATAAAAATAAGTCTGAAAAATAGTTTCTATTCTGGAAGCCAAACATTTGAATGTTGATACCCTACTATATGCACTTACACACGTCTTGAACTCGGGATAGTAGAGGATACCTTGAAATACTCTTGTCTAAAAGCCAAAGTATGAAGGAAATAATAAATGAAGAAAAATATAAAAATGGTGAAAAGAAAAAAAATGAACACTGGTTTTGTTATCGCCAAGGCAGCAATAAAAAAATATAGCGAGGGTGCCTCTTCACCTAGTGCCCTAAGGCCAACTGGTCTGGGAGTCACTGCTAAGCCTTAGGTGGTGCAAGACGAGAAAAATATTATCACCGAATCAGCAAGCACATGAGTAATCGGTCGGTTAGTACCTCAAGAAGTATTAACGGTCGCATGAAAATGTGCGAGCAAATCCATAAATATTCATCAAGTTAAAAAGTACTGAGGTAGATGGACAAGAGTATGATAGCTTGAATTGAATTCTCCGAGTGTAGGGATGTCCATTACACACACGTAGGGGTATATGATCGATGTTTGGACGAAAGGTAGGAATGAAGAATAAAGACGATGTTTTATTGAGGGATAATGTGATTTCTAATATCTTTTCATGACTATTATGATAGGGCTCATGACAACTGAAAAGCTAGTGTAGTTGGAAACTCTTATTTTCAAAGTCTTTCTTTTATGGTTCTTATCTTTATATGTAAATTTCACCATCTCTCTTTTGTTATAGGATTTTGTGGGTGTAATCCGCTGAAAACCCTCAGGAGACAACACTCCTCCTACTAGTGACACCTAGAGGTTTAACGGCTTGTTGCACGTGCTTAGTGCAATCGTGTTTGCCTACGAAAGTGTGCTTAGTTTTCTCCTTTTCTTCTCCTTCTCTTGAATAAACTAGTTTTTTCGGGACGATCAAAGATAAGTTTGGGGGTATTTGTTCAGTTGATAAAACTGCACACTTGTTATTATATTTTTCCTACTATTTCTATATTAAAAATGTCTTTATTATAATATATCATACATATGAGGGTTTATGTGTAAAAATACTATTTTCCATGTGTAGATATATTATAATTAGAATTTGGTAGGAAAATGTATGCAAATAATATCATTGACCTAATCCTAGTAGAACTAAGTCTACTAAATATTATTTAAATTGTTGTGCAGAATTTTCAGGTCTTAAATCAAGGAAATCAAGTTGTTAAAGCTAACCTGCCTAATTAAGAAATCAAAATGAAGAAATCAATTCTGGCAGATTTCCAAATTCTGATAGTTCCAAGGATCGCTACATGTCACAACGAGCCTGCCCCAGAAAAATGATCGACGGACCTGATCATCAGGCCGCGGATCCGCGGCATGAGCCCCTTGATGCCGCGGATCCGCCGCGTAGTTGAAGATTTAGGGGATGAAAATTTTTAGGTGGAATCCTAACTAAAGGTCCCCAATTTAGGCATCTAACATTCTGACTTTGGGACTATAAATAAAGACCGAGAGCCTCTTGGAAAATTTATCAAGCCGACGAGATCACGAAGTCCCAGACGGCTCACGCATCCAGGCTGATCATCAACTGTTCGTCTACCTCCTTAGAAGAGATCGAGAAGCAAACTAGTCTTTGTAATCATTTTCTAAGGAATCAAAGTGTAATGAATATTGTTGATTAATAAAGGTAGCTTTCTTTTTCTTATTCTATTTCTTCATAATTTAATTATGCATTTTCTCTCCATCTCTTTTTCTCCCAACATGCGCGAGTAATTCTCCGCTTGTTAGGGTTCGTAGGATTAGGATAGGCTAATGGATGATGAACATCCCTAAACCCTTTTTAAGTCCTATAAAGTTTATGAACTTTATCAAAAGAATCATTAACATCCTAATCGGGCGCGCTAACAATTCTTTGTTAGTTCCGACCGCGATTAGATATTAGATTAATAATTGTTTTGGTAAAGGCTAGATATGAACGGAATTCCGTGTCGAGGTAAGGGTTAAGAGTGGGATTCCTTTTCCCTCCAGAAACCCTAATCTGCATGCATCACCGTCGTTCTAGTTTTAAATCTATTAAAGGATAAAAAAGAGTAACTTTTAATTAATCGTCCATAACTACTAAATTCTAACGAACCCTACAAGCCCTCTTATTATATTAACTACATCCCTAAAATAATCTAAATCTATATTTTTGCATTCTTCCTTAACGTAGATCTAGAAACCATTCTTCAAAATTCTTTATCCCTCCTCTCTTTCTCAACACATCTAAAGTAAGATTAAAAGGTTCAATGTTTCCCTGAGGACGACCCGTACTCACCTTGGTCTAGCTACGCGCGACACCGTTCTGATTGCGGTTAACTACAAAAACACACTTTTTCGTATCAATCACGAGGGCTTCGATCCCTGGCGTCGGTGGGTAGGGAACTACTAGCCAGGGATAACCGAGCAGGGTAACTGCCAGGTTGCCTCTTGATGAGGGCTTCGATCCTTAGCGCGGAAAGGCATAGAGAGGACTGCTAAGGATGGACTGAGTAGGGGTGCCGCCCGGTAGCCTCTTGGTGAGGGCTTTGATCCCTGGCGTTGGTGGGTAGGGAACTACCAGCCAGGGATAACCGAGCAGGGAAACTGCCCAGTTACCTCTTGGTGAGGGTTTGATCCTTAGTGCGGGAGGGCATTGGGAGTCCTACTAAGGATGGACCGAGCGGGGTTGTCGCTCGGTGGCCTCTTGGTGAGGGCTTAGATCCTTGGCGTCGTGGGGTAAGAAATTACCAGCCAAGGATAACCGAGCAGTGTAGCTGCTCGGTTGCCTCTTGATGAGGGCTTTGATCCTTGGCGTCGTGGGGTAAGAAATTACCAGCCATGGATAACCGAGCAGTGTAGCTTCTCGGTTGCCTCTTGATGAGGGCTTTGATCCTTGGCGTCGTGGGATAAGAAATTATCAGCCAAGGATAACCGAGCAGTGTAGCTGTTCGGTTGCCTCTTGATGAGGGCTTTGATCCTTGGCGTCGTGGGGTAAGAAATTACCGGCCAAAGATGGACAGAGCAGGGTAGCTGCTCAGTTGAGTCCTGAGGTTCAGTCTGTCCTTCTTTAGTCCGTGAACATTGGGAAGGGCAACTGCTACAGGTGGCACATGCCAGGAAAGCTTAGGGAAGGCGTAACGTTCCGGGAAGTCGCGTCAGTTCGTGCTACGTGGCGTCGTGGTATTGGAGCAATCTTTGATGGATCCCAGGATTCGCACGCAAATCTGGGCCTTTAGGGATTCTGTTTGGGGTTATAAATAGAGAAGGGGATGGCAACCCCTTCGGCATCGTTTTCTTCTGAGATGACTGGGCGCATATACTCGATCGAAGAGATCATCACCTTCGACGATGTCTCCTTGTATGGCCAATCCCTTACTGAAGAAGGGTATCAGGGCATGGTTTAGCGCATAGAGGATCACGTCGGCCGGCTTCTCCCTCAGAGTTCATCCCTGCTTCAGTTGCTGATGTACGCGATTTGGAGGAGGTCCCCGGGGTTGGACAACTCCTTCACTAAGGAGCTTCTGGACGAGGCTCTCTACAAGGTGCGTTCGATCTACCTGCTCGGCCTCATCTCCAAAGCCAGGTACGACGGATCCCTGGCCCTCATTCTAGAGTGCTTCAAAATGAGGTATATTGTGAGCCAAGGCTCGGAGGGCGGAGAGTCGGGTGCTTCCGTGGCGTCCCGGGTTCGTGCACAGCATCGGCAGGAACGGGCTGCAGAGGCCAAGGCTCGGCTAGCGGAAATTTACTCTGAGTATCATCGGGAGTACTTCCTTGATCACGTTCCACCTCTGTTGTAACTTTTTCTTTTTCTGTAAGGCTGAGGAGCCCGTAGTACCCTTTGACTGAATAAAATTCTTCTTTTTTGCAATGTTCTAGTGTTTCCTTCTTATTATTCAAATAGAAAGAACTTTTAGAAATGTTTACATTGTCTTTGTGAAAGAAGAAATACACACTCCTAGATACTTTTTCATTGGTACAGTTTGAGCTTCTTAGCGTTGTAAGGCCGTGGAAACTTGCGTCCGTCCATGTCTTACAAGCGGTAAGCTCCGCCGGGTAGGACCTCGGAGACAAGGAAGGGACTGTCCTATTTAGGGGAGAATTTGTGTAGCTTGCCTTGGTCAATGAACTCGTTCCGCCTTATGACCAATCTCTGTCCTTGAAGAAGCGACGCTTAACTCGCGCGTTGTAGTAGCGAGGGGTTTGCTATTGATAGGCGGCAGCTCTGATCTGTGCCCGATCTTGTTTCTCCAACAAGATGTCCAGATTGGTTCGGAGTGCCGAGGTGTTCTCTTCGTCGTCGAAATGCTCAACCCGGTGACTGGGGAGCCCAATCTCCGCTGGGACCATTACCTCGGTTCCATAGAAGAGCCTGAAAGGGGTTTCCCCAGTGGGGGTTTTCTTCGATGTGCGCAGGGCCTATAGGACCCGGGGTAACTCCTCGACCCAACCGCCTTGGCGTCCTTCTAGGCATGTCCAAAGACCTCGGAGGACGTCCCAATTAGCGACCTCGTCTTGCCCGTTGGATTGGGGATGTGCTAGCGCCGCAAATTTCATGAGGATATGATATTCGCTGCAAAATTCCTTAACTCTTTCGTTTTCAAAATTTGTTCCGTGGTCGGTGATGATGCAGCTTGGGATGCCGAACCGGAGTATTACATTGTTCTACAGGTACTTAATAGTCGTGGTGGCATCCGGTTTGCTGATGGGAATAGCCTCAATCCACTTCGTAAAGTAGTCCACTGCGACAAGGACATACTTGTGCCTGCCCGTACCGGTAGGGAACTGGCCTATCATGTCCATCCCCCACTGGGCAAACAGCCACAGGGAGGTTACGGCGGTTAGCTCGGTAGCGGGAAGGCGAGGTATGCTTCTATGGAGTTGGTAGCTCTTGCATCTCCTGACTAGTTTTTGGGCGTCCTGATGAATGGTCGGCCAATTGTACCCCTGGAACACTGCTTTCTGGATTAATCTGCGGGCCCCTTGGTGCGCGTCGCCGACCCCTTCGTGGATCTTAATCAGTCGAAAATATTGCATTTTTAACACCAATTTTCCTACTATTTGCAATCATCTAAAAGTGTTCGGTATGAATATAGCACATATTAGCAAATTGTCTGTAAAATACCAAATAACTTGTGTTGTATATTGTAACCGGCATTTTTAGGAAAATTGAGTGTTTATCATTGCACGCATGATCTTTTTATATCGCAACACTTGTCACGAGAATGTGTGGAGGAAATTTCAGGTAAAAAAGCTGAAACTGTTAAAAGTGCTGACAAAAATACGCCAAGTCCAAGACTTGTGATCAGGCAGTGAACAAGAAAATGTAAAAATATTCCAGACATTCTAAAAGTGTCACAAAGACAACATAGGAAATTCCTGAAAGTTTCATGCCCCAATGCCACCAAAGGGTCGCGGATCCGCGGCCGTATGGCCCTATTGGCGGTGGATCCGCGGCCACGTTGGGGCATTTTCGGCAGAGCACATTGTCAGGTTTCTCCATTCAATTAGAAAACTTCTTCAAGCTACATTAAATTCCAGAGATCTCCAGAAGCTTCCGTCCCAACAACCAAGCTTCTTATACAAGCTAAACACCTCCAAGCTGCTCAAATAAGCTAGCTAAACCTAGAAGGTTCTTCCTAACAACCAAGCTTATCAAGAAAGCTAGCTAACTAACTAACTCTAGAAGTTTCTACTTAACAACCTAGCTTAGCTTCTAATGGAAGCTAATCCTAATCAAGCTTCTAGGGGAAGCTAAAGGTGACGGCCATAAAAGGGAACCCAAGGCTTCTTCTTAAAGGTTGTTCGTTGTTCTCCAATTCCAAATACAAGTTGAGTGACACAACTTGTGCATCCAAACCCTAATCCAATTCCAAAAGCCAATTCAAGATCTCCGAGTACAAAATCAAGCAAGAAGCCATCAAGCCTTTTTGAAGCGACGCCGATCTTCAACCGAGCAAGTGATCCAAGACGATCCGCGACTCACGGAGACGATGCGAAGCTAATTCGACGATCGAGTTCTTTCCTCAATTCTTGTAGTTCTTGAGCGAATTGCAACGGAATTGTTGAATAATAAAAGGTGAAATTTCTTTATCTTGCTTATCTTTACATTTGAGCATTATGATGAGTTTTCGATTCTTGATTGATTTCTTTATTATGATGCTTGAGTAAAAACTTCGTTCGTAGAGGAATCGAGAAAATAGATAGATGATGATGATTACATTCTTGAACGATTCTTAAGTCTTATGGGTTTTGTAAACTCTAGAAAGTTGAATCATCGACAACCTAGTTTCGAGCGAGATACTTTCTTGAATGTTTTCGCTCTTAATTAGAGATCGACGATCGGTGATTGAATTTTCTAGAGGCTGGCACTTGAATGATAATCGACGAAAGGACCAAGGATGAGATGAAGAAACCCTAGTTCCTTCAATAGATCCTTAAATCTCGTTGATCGTCATCGATCTAGCAACAAATCATTAATGGATAAGAAAACGTACTCACAAGTCTTCATCATTCACTATCGATTCGATCGATTCCTACGAGCCTCATTACAAATCTTAATAACTAATTCAAATTGGACGATTCTTGATTCTTGATTTTTGATCTATAGTATTTCTTGATATTAGATCTAGTTTTTGATAATTCTTGAAACTAAATTTCATAAATCTTGAATCAATTTTCTTGCAATTTTCTTTTATCTTTTCATTTTGACTCATCTAAAACAAAATCGATCAAAACACGCATCTCAGTGGACGATCTGTATTCATTAACGCGCTACATTGACACCGTTAATTGATTGTGGTATAAATTTCTTTGGTTGTGAAACATCTTATATACGACACCGAGAAACGATCAATCAAATGGCGCCGTTGCCGGGGATAGTGTGCTAATTTGTTCGTTTTTGAAATTTGAGTTGAAAAATTTATTCCATCAGAATTTTTTGATCAAAATTTGCACAAACACTAAACGATTCGTTGTGATTTGTTGCGAGGAAATATGGAATCTGTGGAGCAAGAGGAAAAATTTTCTGAATATTCCAGGTAGCTCAGTGAGTGAACAGGAGCTTCGGCACAAAAATTTATGCAGAGATCTCATTATTGCACCGTGTTTCCGCGGCCTTAGTGTGCTCATTGCGGCGGTTCCGCGGTGGGATAGCTACATCACTGTGCCAAAATTTTTAGGCGAATTTCTAACTTTCTTATCTCCACTTTGATCTGTTCCATTAACCAATTTCTGCAGGATTCTTTGCAAAAATTCGCAGCGCCGCAAAAATAAAAATTGTGCTTGTTTGATCTTGGTTGTTTGCATTTTTTAATACGGAAATTAAGAGGCAAAGACCAAATTCAGATTAGGGGGGAGTTCATTACCCTTCCTAAACCCCAAAAATCATAAAACCGCATCCGCATTACCCTCATTAACTAAAAAATATCTAGACATGACTCTAAGGACCGTCGCGCTCACTTAGAACAGAAGGAGGTCGTGGATAATCTATTACTTATCCGCGATTCTTTTTTGGTGTCTAAGGCAAGTGTGTCTAAGGCAAGTGGTTACTTAATTAGGCCCACTACTTACGTAGTGGAGAACCTCCCACTTACCTGGCACTTACCTGGCCACAGGAGGGATAAAGAGGCAGTAGAGGATTTATCCTGCGACTTGTCTTCTGGAAGTCTAGGAGCGGTCTAGAGACTTGTCCTAGGTGACTATTAGATATAGGGTTGCTTGTGCATATTTGTGTGAATTTTAAAAAATCCGTATCTTTTTCAAAACAAACACCAATCCACATTTTCCTTAATTATCTTAACGCTGCCACTTGTACTAAACCTTTAAGTGCATGCTCGGCTGAACACGGGATTCTAGTGCCCGTCTTGTCCGCGTTCCCCCTATCGACTCCGAAGTCGGCATTTCTACGTCTACTTGTTCTTCACCCACCACCACACCCACTTCGATGGACGGCTCTCCATCGAACTTCTTTACCACTACTCTGCCGCCGTCCGCAGGTGCGCAGAATCCACCCCGCATCTCTCTCCAAGAGAGATGTTATCCTATGCGAGGTCCTCTTTCGACCTGTCTCACCATTCCACCAGCCAACGGGGACAATTTTGAAATAAAACACTAATACATCAATCTTCTACCCAAATATCACGGTCTCGAGTCTGAAGACGCATATGTCTTTATTACCAAAATTGAAAATGTATGCGCTATGATGGGTACTTCACAGCTTTCTGTGGATATTATGCGTCTACGTCTTCTCCCATTTACCTTGTGCGATATAGCCGAGAAGTGGCTTTATAACACAGCCGCACATTCCATTTCAAATTGGGAAGAATTCGTAAAAGCATTCCTAAAGAAATTCTACCCCAATCATAAAACAGCTCGAGTCCGTAGCGAAATAAATCAATTTACCCAGCTCCAAATGAACCATTTTCAAAGTGTCTTGAACGCTTCAAGGATCTGTTAGTTCAATGTCCACATCACGGAATCCCTGGATGGGATCTGTGCAGAATCATATATAAGGGCATTAATCCTACCACAAAACAGACCCTTGAATCTATGTGTCAAGGCACCTTCATGACTAAAGATGATGGTGAAGACTGGAGATTTTTAGAAGATTTCGCTGAAAGATCTTTACAGTGGGAGGGTGTAAGTCAATCGTCTAGGGGTGGCAATAACTGTTGGATATAGTGCCCTCAGAGTCAATTATTGGATCGCAGGCACGTGATTGCAATGATTGAGGGAGGATCTATACCGGTAGGAAAGTCTTACTCGAGATGATTGTATACTATCTGGTTTGTCTCTATCATCGTGTACATGCTTTAGGTGACATTGTGGTTCACTATTACACGTTGATGGAGAATAGTATGCTACCATGGTTTGTCTTTATCATCGTGTACTGTTTTAGGTGACCTTACAGGTCGCTATTGCACGCTGATAGAGCCCTTAGGATTCTTACTTGACTACCAGCAGTATGATGGCGATCATATACGTGGGAGCTGGGGTCTATAAGCACATCCTTAAAAGGTCCCTAGTTGTGGGAGTTTCGAGACTGGGCATCGATACTCTATTAGTAGACTAGTGTATACAGTCAAGACCCCGACGAGGGGCGGTGGCTGGTCTTACAAGCCTTTGGTGTCAGTTGGTTCACCTAAGATGTATACAGGTGCTCATTAGGTTATGAGTACACCGGACTGGACTCGCCGGGAACATGCTAGTTGGTATTATACCTGACGTCAGATAGCAGTTCCCTGGTGACATGTGTATAGGTTAGTTCATCGACCTGAGATCGTCATTTGTCTCGTGTGAGTTCCCACTGTACTTTGATTACTACCCTACCATGGCTCAAAGGAGTCGTGCAAACAGGTTTTAGTTGGGTACAGTCCCAAGCCACATGGAGGCAGTGAGCGGATCGGCAGGGGTTTCATCTCTTCCGGTATTGGGGGTGAGATCGCGCTGTGTTTAGGAGAGCCATTACACAAAGCCCTCGGCCGAGGCAGGAGATTTACTGGTAGGTATTCCAGTAGTATCTCAGAGTGTTCTTGGCTACACTCCGACACGACTTTTACCGCTTTTGGGGGTCTGACTTTTACCAACCCCCTAGGCTCGCCATGCGATACTCATAGACGAACGGACCGGACTGTACGGATATTGTCACTGACAGACTCAGTAGGGTGTCAGGATGAGTTCGCTCATCGACCTCCCTTTAGGTCAATACCTGGTAGCCCGTTACGTACAGCTAGTACCACTGACGTGCTAATGGTTAAATCCACAGCCAAAGTATTGACGAGTCTTTAGAGTCCCCCACAGACAGTTTCTCAAGTTTCGGGCGAAACGTTGTAGAGGCCGTATGATATATGGCAGGGTTCGATCATATACGTGCGGTATTGCACGGATCATGATCGGACCGATCATACTAGTAGGCTTTGGTTTAAGCCGGATCCTAGTATTAGATTTGTTGGATTACTTTAGTCTCATCACATTCTCATTCGGTCGGAATGCGGATGCAGGTATGTATATACAGGTGAGAGGTATCCTTATGATCCGTCACGAGTTTACTTTAGATGTTGTCGTATCTTTTTATTGTTGCAAACATTTGGATTAATATTTGTTAATGGAAATTATGAGCACAAAATCATCATTTAGAGCATTAATGGTGACACATGCACAAGTGATGACTCATGGTCTCTTTTCTTGTGCATGTGAGACATTATGTGATGGATGTATGTTGATATGATAAGAAGAGAGAGATGGGGGCTGCCATGAGTGAGGTTGGCTCTTGTATAATTCCTCTCTTGCTCTCATTTTATCATAACACAACACAAAAGAAAAAAGAGAAAGAAAACTCCTTCTTCCTCTTTCTTCTCTAGCTCAAATCTCTATTAATGGCAACACCTCTAACCTCCATCCAAACCCATGGATGCAAGAGACAAAGTGATCACAAATATTCTCTACAACACCTTGGACACGTCGAATTGCACACTTCGTGCCCGAGTTGCTTCGGATGAAGCGGGAGCCCGCAAAAAGACTCGTAGATGTGGTGCCCTTTCCGACGAGGAGATCAAGCTCGGAGATGCCACGAGGAGCTTGGGATGGTGGCCGAATACCGAAGGACACGGATCGATCGGTATAGCTCTCTGTCCCTTCTCTAGATAGCTAGTTGTAGGTTAATGGTTCAATCCGGAATTTAAGCATACGATAGCGCCGGTTTTCTGGTTTAAAAAAATTTTCGTTTCCGCATTTTGGCCTCGAAAAGACGGCCGGGGCGCTACCGCAGTCTTACAATAACCAATCTGATGTTTCCATACGAGTTAGAGCTAAAATGTCAGCAATATAAAAGAAAATCGAAACTATGGAAAATAAATTTTTACCAGCCGCCCTAAATCAAATGTCACTCCCCAAAACTGACTGTGGATGCTATTCTGATCCATCACATCTTACGGAAGAATTTCCATTGAATTCTCCGTTTCAAGGTCATGAACATATCAATTCTACTTTCCAACAAAGACCTAGAAACGACCCGTTTTCTTCCACTTATAATCAGGGTTGGAGGAACCACCCTAACTTTGCTTGGAACCAATCATAAAATCAAAATACGGTTCCAAACCAAAACAATTTCCAAAGGGCTCCTCCACCACAACAGCAACCACTTCAATTGAGTCAGCACCCCTACCAATCACAAAACTTTCAAAATACGGTCAACACACCTGCACCAAATAATCCTTTGCAGTTGACCGGTACTGATGAATCCTCTTCACTCATGAATTTGCTTCTGACAAATCTCATGCAAGTTTCGGCTCAAATAAAGAATTCTGTCGATAAAATCCAGAAAAACTCTGACTCTCATGGTAAGAGTATTAAATCGATGAAAGAAGAAATTGCAAGATTAAAAGCCGAATTGAGTACGAGAGAGAAAGGGAAACTTCTAGCTCAACTTTTACCCAATCCTGGCTATTCACATCATGTGAACGCTATCACCACGTTGAGATCTGGAAGAGTGCTTGAAAATCATATTGGTGAGGAGATTGATAATAATGAAGAATCAATCGATGATACCCCGGCTGAGACTTTTCCTTCCACTTCTACTTCTGCTTCTGACCCCAGTTCGTCTACCCCACCATTTTCTTCCGAGCCTATTCTCCGTTTTCCCCAAGGCTCGACATCTCAGCAAACCACTTCTAGTCCACCAAAAACGATCCCCACTCCTATTCTTAGATCTTTCTTACCCACACGATCCTCTCCAGTGTTGGACCCTGACCTTATTACTCAAGCTTCTTACCCGAATCGGTTAAGGGGAAACAGACCAAATCCGCAAATGGAGAAGATCACTGAAATCTTTAAACAGGTTAATATCAACATCCATCTCCTAGATACTATCCAACAAGTCCCCGCTTACGCGAAAGTTCTCAAAGACTTGTGCACTAGGAAGAGGAAGACTCAAGTGCCAAAGAAGGTATTCATGTCAAAAACTATAGACACAACTTTTCCCCAACAATTACCAAAGAAACGTAAGGATCCTGGATATCCTACTATTTCTATTTCTATTGGGGATAAATACATTAACCGTGATCTACTTGACCTTGGTGCAAGTGTTAACCTGCTTCCTTTCTCGGTTTACGAGCAGTTAGGGATCGGAGAGTTGAAACCAGCTCACTGCACTCTCCAAATGGCAGACCGATCAATCACCAAACCTAGGGGTGAACTGGAGGATGTGTTGATAAAAATCGGGGAATTTGTATTCTCTGTGGACTTTATTGTACTTTATACACAGCCTGTAGCAAACCCACGGAATCAAATTCGGTGATTCTTGGTCGCCCCTTTTCGGCCACTTCCAATGCTATAATCAACTGTCATAACGGCTCTATGACCCTATCCTTCGGGAATAGGTAATTGAGCTAAACATTTACAGGTTGGGAAGTGTACCCTCCGAACCTACTGCTTAGCTCTGTTCTGTCGAATTAATGGATGTCGACAGCAGCGAATTTGACGTCCTCATAATACTGATCTAGACTCTTTTCATATATTGTTGTTTGACCCAACTATGTATCATACACATACGGACTCTTCCACCGAGTTGTCCGGGTCAGCAACTAACACTGATTATGAACCGTTTTTGGAGTCTGAAGATCACCCCGCGCTTTGTGATGACATTATTCTTCAGGGTATTGATGAAACTTTTGAGGAAATCTTCGCTGATGAACTCGCATTTTTGAAAGACACGGGTGTTGAGATGAATCCACCTCAATACAAAGAAATTGAACCTCCACCCCTTCTTCTGGACTATAAAGAGAATGCGAGTAATCCATCACAATCACTGCATCGTCTCTCCAAAATGAGACGCAAACACACTCTATCCCACCACTTACCTTTTCCCCACTTCTTCTTGGCTCTTTTCAACTTATTCTTCCACCAACCGGTACACTACACTGATAAAATCTTCGAATGGTTGGTGTTGACCTTCGGTCTTTGCAAAGCTTGGCATCGACCAATAATCTTGACCCTCTCTTGTGATTTTCAAAAGATTAACATTGCTTAACTCAAGTTTGGGGGGTTGTATTTTTGGCTCTTGAAAATAATTGTTGTCCTCAATATTGTGAGCCAAGAATAAGTTTGGGGGAGGATTTTCACGATCATATTTTTTGCCCCTGTTAATAAATTTCCTCCCAGGCTTACAGGTTTTTGAGCTCTAGCGGATGGCAATAGTGAGGACACTGTTGAAAACAAGTTTGGGGGAGGTTTGTGCTTATTTACGCATCATTTTGCATCATACTTTGCATAAGCACAAAGCATTTAAAAACCTATAAAAAAAATTCAAAAGATAAAAATATTTAATATTTAATTTTGTACATAAATAAGATAATAAAAGATTAGATGGTGAAAAATTACATCCAAAAGATTAGAAAAATTTAAGAAAACCAAGAAAATTAGAAGTTTTCTTAAACCAACTAGTAATAAGTAGTTATGAGCCATTGTCCCAAGGATTAGTAAGATGAAAGATGTCACTAATCTGAGGATAAAAATAAGTCTGAAAAATAGTTCCTATTCTGAAAGCCAAACATTTAAACGTTGATACCCTACTATACGCACTTACACACGTCTTGAAACTCGGGATAGTAGAGGATACCTTGAAATGCTCTTGTCTAAAAGCCAAAGTATGAACGAAATAATAAATGAATAAAAGATAAAATGGTGAAGAAGAATGAACACTGGTTTTGTTATCGCCAAGGCAGCAATAAAAAAATATAGTGAGGGTGCTTCATCACCTAGTGCCTTAGACCAACTGATTTGGGAGTTACTGCTAAGCCTTAGGTGGTGCAAGACGAGGAAAATACTAATACACCTAATCAGCAAGCACATGAGTAATCGGTCGGTTAGTACTTCAAGAAGTATTAACGGTCGCATGAAAATGTGTGAGCAATTTCATTTAAATATTCATCAAATTAAAAAGTACTGAGGTAGATGGACAAGGGTATGATAGCTTGAATTGAATTCTCCGAGTGTAGGGATGTCTTTTACACACATGTAGGGGTATATGATCGATATTTGGAAGAAAGATAGGAATGAAGAATAAAGACGATGTTTTATTGAGGGATGATGTGATTTCTAACATCTTTTCATGACTATTAAGATAGGGCTCATGACAACCGAAAAGTAAGTATAGTTGGAAATTCTAATTTTCAAAGTCTTTCTTTTACAATTCTTATCTTTATATGTAACGTTCACGGTCTTCCTTTTATTATTGGATTTTGTGGGTGCAATCCGCTGAAAACCCTCAGGAGACAGCACTCCTCCTACTAGGGACACCTAGAAGTTTAAAGGCTTGTTGCACGTGCTCAGTGCAATCGTGTTGCCTACGAAAGTGTGCTAGTTAGTTTTTCTTTTTCTTTATTTTCTCCTTCTCTTTTTAATAAAACAATTTTGCTTGAGACGACCAAAAATAAGTTTGGGGGAATTTGATCAGTCGAAAATATTGTATTTTCAACACATCAATTTCCCTACTATTTGCAATCATCTAAAGGTGTTCGGTATGAATATAGAACATATTAGCAAATTGTCTGTAAAGTACCAAATAACTTGTGTTATATATTATAACCGGCATTTTGAGGGAAATTGAGTGTTTACCATTGCACGCATGAACTTTGTATATCGCAACACTTGTTTCGAGAATGTGAGCAGGAAATTTCAGGTAAAAGAGCTGAAACTGTTAAAAGTGCTGACAAAAATACGCCAAGTCCAAGACTTGTGATCTGGCAGTGAACAAGAAAGTGTAAAAATATTCCAGACATTCTAAAAGTGCCACAAATCCAATATAGGAAATACCTGAAAGTTTCATGCCCCAATGCCACCAAAGGGCCGCGGATCCACGGCCATAGGGCCCTATTGGCGGCGGATCCGTGGCCACGTGGGGGCATTTTCGGCAGAGCACATTGTCAGGTTTCTCCATTCAATTGGCAAACTTCTTCAAGCCACATTAAATTCCATATATCTCCAGAAGCTTCCGTCCTAACAACCATGCTTCTTGTATAAGCTAAACACCTCCAAGCTTCTCAAATAAGCTAGCTAAACCCAACCAAGCTTATCAAGGAAGCTAGCTAACTAACTAACTCTAGAAGCTTCTACTTAACAACCTAGCTTAGCTTCTAAAGGAAGCTAATCCTAATCAAGCTTCTAGGGGAAGCTAAAGGAGAGGGCTATAAAAGGGGACCCAAGGCTTCTTCTCAAAGGTTGTTCGTTGTTCTCCAATTCCAAACACAAGTTGAGTGACACAACTTGTGCATCCAAACCCTAATCCAATTCCAAAAGCCAATTCAAGATCTCCGAGTACAAAATCAAGCAAGAAGCCATCAAGCCTTTTTGAAGCGACGCCGATCTTCAACCGAGCAAGTAATCCAAGACGATCCACGACTCACGGAGACGATGCGAACCTAATTCGACGATCGAGTTCTTTCCTCAATTCTTGTAGTTCTTGAGCGAATTGTAACGGAATTGTTGAATAATAAAAGGCGAAATTTCTTTATCTTGCTTATCTTTACATTTGAGTATTATGATGAGTTTTCGATTCTTGATTGATTTCTTTATTATGTTGCTTGAGTAAAAACTCCGCTCGTGGAGGAATCGAGAAAATAGATATAAGATGATGATTACATTCTTGAACGATTCTTAAGTTCTATGAGTTTTGTAAACTCTAGAAAATTGAATCATCGACAACCTAGTTTCGAGCGAGATATTTTTTTGAATGTTTTCTCTCTTAATTAGAGATCGACGATCGGTGATTGAATTTTCTAGAGGCTAGCACTTGAATGATAATCGACAAAAGGACAAAGGATGAGATGAAGAAACCCTAGTTCCTTCAATAGATCCTTAAATCTCGTTGATCGTTATCGATCTAGCAACAAATCATCAATGGATAAGAAAACGTAATCACAAGTCTTCATCATTGACTATCGATTCGATCGATTCCTACGAGCCTCATTACAAATCTTGATAACTAATTCAAATTGGACGATTCTTGATTCTTGATTTTTGATCTATAGTATTTCTCGATATTAGATCTAGTTTTTGATAATTCTTGAAACTAAATTTCATAAATCTTGAATCAATTTTCTTGCAATTTTCTTTTATCTTTTCATTTTGACTCATCTAAAACAAAATCGATCAAAATACACATCTCAGTGGACAATCCGTATTGATTAACGCGCTACATCGACACCGTTAATTGATTGCGGTATAAATTTCTTTGGTTGTGAAACATCTGTAAGTCTACGGTAGCGCCCCGGTCGTCTTTCAGACGCCAAATGCGGAACAAAACTTTTTAACTGGCGCTATCGTATACTATAACCCGGATCTGCCATTATTGCTAAACTAACAAACTACAAAGTGAGTAGAAATGTTATACCGAACGATCCGAGTCCTTCGTTCTTTAACCATCATCCCACGCTTTGTTGCGGCTGCTCCGGTCTCGTCGATCTCCGATCTCCTCGTCCAGGTGGCACCACGTCAACAGATCTTTAAACGGGCTCCCGCCTTTGACCCGAGGCAACTCGGTCATCAAGTTTGCTAAAAGAGATGACCAAGATTGATGTAGAGAATGAGTAGAACACTTTGTCTCACTTCGTCCAAAGCCATGGACGAACGGTTAATGAAGTTGCCTTTTGGAATCGGGAAATGGTAAATGAACTTATGAAATTTCCATGAAGCAAATTTCATATATCTTTTTTTCCAAATGAATCAATCATCTCCTTCACAAAGAAAGGCCGGCCATAATATAGGAGGAGGGAGGTAAGTGTAGGAACAAAGAGGGTAACCATTAGCAAAGAAGAATTAATGCATATGGTGACTCATTTAAAACACCTCACTAAAATAATTAATACAACAATGAGTCATGAAAACACCTCACCAAATCATTAAATGCAATGAGTGACTCACTAATCCTAGTCACCATTCAAGAAGCTTCCACGCTCATGACTCACCTCATGACTCACCCAAGTAAAGAAAAGATAAATCCGCCTTTAACCGAATGTTTAATACGGGTGATAAAAAACTGGAAACTGCCAACTTCCAAAAGCGATCCCGAAACGAATTTCAGGACAACCCCGTAACAGTATAAACATACCCGCATTTGTATTACGACCGAATACAAATGCAACTGAGACAAAAATATTATATCTACTCAATATAATACTCGGATCCGGCTTAAACCAAAGCCCACCAGTATTATCTGCCCGAAATATGACACGTGCGTAAACGCACGTGCATTTTCCGAACCCTGCCATAAAACTATACGGCCTCTACAACGTTTCGCCCGAACTTGGGAAACTATCTGTGGGGGACTCTAATGACTCGTCAATACCCTGGCAGTGGGTTTAACCACAAGCCGTCAGCGGCACTAGCTGTGCGTAACGGCTGCCCATATACTGACCTAAAAGGAGGCCGATGAGCGAACTCATCCGGAAACCCTACTGAGCCTAACAGTGACAATGTATATACAGTCCGGTCCGTTCGTCTATGAGTATCGCATATCGGCCTATGGGGCTGGTAACGTCAGACCCCCAATAGCAGTATAAGTCGTGTCGGAGTGTAGCCCAGAACACCCTGAGATACTACTGAAGTACCTACCAGTAAATCTCCTATATCGGCCGAGGGTTTGTGTAATGGCTCTCCTAGACACAGCGCGATCTCACCCCCAATACCGGGAGAGACGAATCCCCTGCCGATCCGCTCACTTGCCTCCATATGGCTCGGGACTGTACCCAAAAAATACCTGTTTGCACGACTCCTTTGAGCCGTGGTAGGGTAGAAATCAAAGAACAGTGGGAACTCACACGAGACAAATGACGACCTCAGGTCGATGAACTAACCTGTACACATGTCACCAGGGAACTGCTATCTGACGATAGGTATAATACCAACTAGCAGGTTCCCGGCGAGTCCTATCCGGTGTATTCATAACCCAATGAGCACCTGTATATATCTTAGGTGATCCAACTGACACCAGTGGCTTGTGAGACCGGCCACCGCCCTTCATCGGGGTCTCGACTGTATACACTAGTCTACTCCGGAGAATCGATGCCCTATCTCGAAACTCCCATGACTAGGGACCACAATTAAGGATATGCTTATAGACCACCCAACTCTCACGTATATGATCGCCATCATACTGTTGGTAGTCAAGCAAGATCCTAAAGGCTCTATCAACGTGTAACAGTGATCAGTCACCTGAATCTGTACACGACTGATAAAGGCAAACCAGATAGCATACTATCATCTCGAGTAAGACTGTACTACCGGTATAGGTCCTCCTCAATCATTGCAATCACGTGCCTGCGATCCAATAATTGACATTGAGGGCACTATATCCAATAATCTCCCACTTGCACTTAAGGCTAATTATTGCGATGTCGCATACTCACAGCCCGTGTGATACCGAACACCCAACTCCTCTACTAATCAGTTTCACAAAGCCCGTTTGTAAAACTATTGTGTTTGAGAAATAGCCTCAGTGAGTGGATCCGCCCTGATGTTTCTTTCTTTATCTTTCTTAATCTCAAGTTCGCGGAGAAAGCCATCTCCCGAATTGAGTAATACCTGTCTTAGAATATGTCTGGATATCTGATGGGACCTAGTTCATAAATGAACTCCAAATCCAAACTTCTTAGACTATATCAACAACTGAAACTAATCAGTGTCCAGCACCATGCCTCCCATAGTATCCTCTTGGACCACCTGTCCATAATACTGTCCCTCGTCAGAGGGAAAACTATAACTCTGATAATCACTCTGTCATCCATGTCACCTTTGAAGCCTGGAATGATAACCGTCTCCCGAAGGAGGCTGCCGTCATCAAATCCGTAGAACATGCACTTATGTTCTAAAACTGCTTCCTTATGTTTCTCCAGGATTGGATTAATATAAACTTATCGCATCTAGTACAAAAACAACATCTGGTCTGGTACTTGACATCTCATGATTGATTCAATTGCCTAAGCAAGTGATCTGCCAATCATGCACATCCCTCTCCGCTTTAGTCTGTAAGACACCTTTAGAGAGGGTGACTCCATCATCTGCAGGTACACCACTATGCCAGGAGTCATCTATTCTAAAATACTATTAGAATACTGTCAAAGTACCCACATTGGGAAACTACCCAAATCTAGATCTAAAACCGTAGATCTAGTAACCAGAATGTCTGATATTATATCCATATCCTGTCTGGAGAAACAACTGTGTGACGACCACAGTACAACCGATCGTAGTATAGGAATTTTACTTCCTACTCTGTGTATGTCATCCAAATACCAGGACATCACAGCCTACTACCTTCTTAACAGATCCATCCCCTATTCTGATGAAGTCAAACCTATGACTGTCACATCAAAATTAGATGATCTATCTCCGCTATATCTGCTCAAGTCTATAAATAGACATTAGCTACTTGCCCACTATGCTTCCGCTGCTCCCACTAACCACAACAACCCTCTGGCAGAATAATATATACGTGCACTTCTAAAGCTAGTTTAGAACAACGCTATACTTAACCTCCTGCCGGATCTCACAGCCTGGAATAACAGTAGTATCAAGTCTGGGTAGATAAGAACCTCCCTGTCACCGTCTTTGAGGCTACCGGAGTACCTTTCGGGTGTCTGAGGTTACCCACCATAACTGCGGAGTGGCTATTGGAATGTCAAACCTGATTGAATATTTAGGTCCTATTAAATTTTCCGTAATCGTTTGCGGTTCTGGAATCACTTCCAGTTCTACCATACTCCCATTACTGTTTTATGAAAAAAATCCATTTTACTAAAACTATGGCGAGTCAAGAACAATATCACTATTGATCTTCCAAATGGTACAAAATCAACCCTCGTCATAGACAGGGTCAACCCACAAACTGCCATTACAGAAACGTGTCTTGAGTTATCCAGTGTCTGGTTTTAAGCATAAGCTGGACAACTCGTCGTACCTTAACATCGTTAAGATATGAACCATTCTATATCCAATATAGAAACTTTGGCACTTATTTAATTGGAACCAGATTCTAATCATGCAGCTGTTTCCAGTGCATATCAACTTAATGGAGAGAGGCTAATCAGCATTACTCAACTTAGGAATCCATCCAATTATGAGTAACCTAAAAGAGAAACAAGTTTCTCAAAAACCATTACTATCATCTGAATACCAATCACAAGAATCTACATCTTTGATCTCTTTGAAGAATCCCGATACTTGTGACACCTGGTTCTCTACTTTATTCTTATACCCACAACGTCTCAAAACTTAGACCTTGTATTTCTACGAAACACTTGTCTAAAAACTAGAGAAGTTACAAGTAAATAGAACATAGTACGAGGACCAACCCCTTTGTCCTGACGGACACTGGACAACATACAATACTCTGTATAAGTCCACTGAGTTGAATAACTCAAAACCTGTGCATCGTAGGTTGAAAACTGTACCCAGACGATTTTCTCAAATATCACCAATTACAAAGAATTCCGATATAATGAGGATGATCACCTAATTCCCAATAACTTACTCCCACTCATCATCTATAAAACTATACAGATATGAGAATGAAACCTGGTAAATACATACCCTGGAGTAAGTATCTAATCGGGAAAACAGTTTTCCTTTAACAATGCACTGAAACATGAAAATATTTCGTAGGGGTATCCTGGTATTCATAGTAATGCCTCTTCCATAATCTAATTCATGACTGTAACCGTATATTTCTTTGCCATCTCTCCAAATCCTTTTATTTGTCTTTATTCATTTCCTTCTGTACACCCCCTTTAGGCTAAGTGGTTTTCTTCCTTCCCTACCGTTCGGCACCAGCCTATGGTTTGGAAGAAGACTATCCAATAAGCGTAATAGGTGTACCCTCCTAAACCAAGGATTACTCGCAACTTGAGAGAAGGTGATAATAAAAGACAACTGAATAATACCTTATTCTATTTCTCCCAAACTAAAGAAAAAAGCAAAGGTGAAATAGGAGTGGCGATGAAGTACGCGGTTTGGTCGTGAATGATAGCAGTTGCAATTTACTTTGCCCTCTTTCTAATCCCTTTATTTTGTCTTTACATATTACTTTCTGTACACTCTACTTAGGCTAATTGGTTTCCTTCATTCCCTACCTTTCGACACCTGCCTATGGTTTGGAATAAGACTATCCAATAAGCGTAATAGGTGTACTCTCCTAAACTAAGGAACCCTCGTAATCTGAGAGAAGGTGATAATAAAAGACAACTGAATAATACCTTATTCTATTTCTCCAGAACCTGGATCCATCCTCAAAGAAGTCCCTTCGAGTTCGTATATAACCATACGGTGGATCTATCCAATGGAAGTGGATGTCCATAGTAATACGGGGTGTTCTGAGAAATGCAAAGGGTAAAAGAAGGAGTGGCAATGACTTATGCAACTCAGACAATCCAAAAGCCAGTATTTTAAGAAGGTTCGGTCAACTTGGTCACTGAGTCATAGTCTAGGGTCGGTCAAAGGTCGCTGACAAAGAGAGAGAGAAAAGAAACACTCTGCGTGCACTCTAATCTAGATCAGAATGGTTATCACTTTATCTAATCAGGAAACCTCCCACTGTACTGTCAAATTCTCCTCCAAACCTAAAAGAAGAATCAATCGGGATCACCCGAAGATTAAACCAACTCATCAGTAGGAATCGGGATCTAACTCTCATCGCATGATAATGTGACGGAATCCACTCACGTTATCACACTCCAAAAGGTATGCGTATACTTGGCAAGTTTCAGTTTCTTTAGAAACTCCCGATATGAATTTCGCCCCATGCTCTTATGACCTTGGCGTTGGTCAAAATGTCATAAGTCACATGCCAAGTTCTACCCGTCACTATCTTGTCAATTTGAACCCACCCGCACATGCCCTTGACGTTGGCCAAAATGGCAGAACGACTGTCCCAAACCAACTCATCTATTTATGCAACAAATGAATACACAGCAGCTACCAAACACTATGCCTTGGCGTTGGTCAAAATACATAGCTTGAATACTACTGAATACCCAAAAGAAATGACGGAGGGCTACGGCTGGTTTTTGGCGAAAAACCTTTAACGTAATGAACTTGATATCGCTGAAGGAACCTAATAGCTTTTTATAAAAATATAGTGGCGAAAACCTTTGCTAAAGAGGTCACTCCCGGTGAAGGGATCTCGGCTCTTTCCTCATGGAATGAGGTGCAGGATATTCCAACTGACTACCGTGATGCAAAGCAACTTGTAATTGACTATAGTGAAGTTATTACCCTGACGCAAACTTCTGTCCAAGGGGTCATTCCCGGTGAAGGGATATTGGCCCTTGCCTCGTCGAATGAGGTGCAGGATATTCCAACCGAATACCACTATGCAAAACAAAAGGAAACGTCTTTGTAATAACACCTTTTAAAATTGTTCCAACAACTGCCAAACAGGTTTGTTTTCCTTTGCATTGATCAGAATCAACGCAGTCCCATCAATTAATCACACCAGAAAAGAACGAAAATAAAATGTACATATATGCCATCCGCATTCGTCACTGGGTCCCGTCATCACCCGTTAGGTTACTTAACTAACGACAGAGCGGAGACTGGACTAGCGCAGGTGTAAAACATATACAACATGTACTAGTATCTATACCAATATACAATAATCGCTGCAGGCGTGATAATATGCAACATTACAGAAAAGTAATAAGCATCACAGAACAATACAGATAATCTGGGATCCCCGGGTTTCACAGAGCCGCTACTGAAACCCAACGTTCCCCTGGTCGTGTGGATAGCCTGTGTAATGTAACCTAGACCCCTACGGGTACGGCAAGTTACCCGTCAAAACCTGAAGCGAGGCAGCTCCCTTACAGCATAGTGAATGGACCACCCTGCACTTCACGGAATCCGGTAACTTGGGCACCCCTCCTTGGGTCAACCTGTACCCCCTACGAGTGCGGCGAATAGTCTGCTAATTCTAGAGTGAGGCCCCTCTGCCTCTCAAAGCCATAAGATGTGGACCCGTTGCCCTCCAAAACCCGGCTATCCATGCACTCCGTCGCGGGGTAAAACCTAGTACAGAAATGAAAAATATATACAACGGATACATCAACCTCAGCCCGGTCGTGCCCTAAAAGAATATTATACAAACAGGCAGTGACGGCAGTCCACATGTTGGACGCTCGCCCCGCAAAATCAAATGTACAAATAAATCCAAACTACACTACCATTGCACACTGCTATCCACCACGACAAATCTGCAACATCACAGCACAACACAGAACATCAACGCGAATGTCACGTTCGCAAACCCGTCTAAAAGAACTATATAGCAATCAGACGCGGTTTACCGCTCGAATGATATTCACGGTCGGAGATATAATGAAAGTACTGTAAACTAACACGTTTAAATTTCGGTCGACTAAATTTCCCGAAGCGGGCCCCACGTACATCTGTTGTACAGTAACAAAATCTGGGCCCAAAAGAACAAATCCAGAAACCATAATTTCCCAAGATGAAACCCCAGAAGAAAAATGGCCCACTAAGTCACCAAGACGGCCGCGGTTCCGCGGTCAAAGCTAGGCTTTGACCGCGTTTCCGCGGCCGTACGGTCGATTCAGTGGATCGTCTTTCTGCTGTGTTCATTAAAAAGCCTGCTTAATTTTCTGGTATGGTCAAAATAATTTTTAGACCCTTTTAAAAATCGACAGAAACTTTTGCACTGAAAATTGTGATTTTCGAAAATCCGTTCGATCGATATTTTAAACGCGTTAGCACAAGTTAGAATAGCTTAATGGCGAGGCTCTGATACCACTGTAAGTCTACGGTAGTGCCCCGGCCGTCTTTCAGACGCCAAATACGGAACAAAACTTTTTAACCGGCGCTATCGTATACTATAACCCGGATCTGCCATTATTGCTAAACTAACAAACTACAAAGTGGGTAGAAATGTTATACCGAACGATCCGAGTCCTTCGTTCTTTAACCATCATCCCACGCTTTGTTGCGGCTGCTCCGGTCTCGTCGATCTCCGATCTCCTCGTCCAGGTGGCACCACGTCAACGGATCTTTAAACGGGCTCCCGTCTCTGACCCGAGGCAACTCGGTCATCAAGTTTGCTAAAAGAGATGACCAAGATTGATATAGAGAATGAGTAGAACACTTTGTCTCACTTCGTCCAAAGCCATGGACGAAGGGTTAATAAAGTTGCCTTTTGGAATCGAGAAATGGTAAATGAACTTATGAAATTTCCATGAAGCAAATTTCATATATCTTTTTTTCCAAATGAATCAATCATCTCCTTCACAATGAAGGGCCGGCCATAATATAGGAGGAGGGAGGTGAGTGTAGGAACAAAGAGGGTAACCATTAGCAAAGAAGAATTAATGCATATGGTGACTCATTTAAAACACCTCACTAAAACAATTAATGCAACAATGAGTCATGAAAACACCTCACCAAATCATTAAATGCAATGAGTGACTCACTAATCCTAGTTACCACTCATGACTCACCTCATGACTCACCCAAGTGAAGAAAAGATAAATTCGCCTTTAACCGAATGTTTAATACGGGTGATAGAAAACTGGAAACTGGTAACTTCCAAAAGCGATCCCGAAACGAATTTCAGGACAACCCCGTAACAGTATAAACATACCCGCATTTGTATTACGACCGAATATAAATGCAACTGAGACAAAGATATTATATCTACTCAATATAATACTCGGATCCGGCTTAAACCAAAGCCCACCAGTATTATCTGCCCGAAATATGACACGTGCGTAAACGCACGTGCATTTTCCGAATCCTGCCATAAAACCATACGGCCTCTACAACGTTTCGCCCGAACTTGGGAAACTATCTGTGGGGGACTCTAATGACTCGTCAGTACCCTGGCGGTGGGTTTAACCACAAGCCGTCCGCGGCACTAGCTGTGCGTAACGGCTGCCCATATACTGACCTCAAGGGAGGCTGATGAGCGAACTCATCCGGAAACCCTACTGAGCCTAACAGTGACAATGTATATACGGTCCGGTCCGTTCGTCTATGAGTGTCGCATATCGGCCTAGGGGGCTGGTAACGTCAGACCCCCAATAGCAGTATAAGTCGTGTCGGAGTGTAGCCCAGAACACCCTGAGATACTACTGGAGTACCTACTAGTAAATCTCCTATCTCGGCCGAGGGTTTGTGTAATGGCTCTCATAGACACAGCGCGATCTCACCCCCAATACCGGGAGAGACGAATCCCCTGCCGATCCGCTCACTTGCCTCCATGTGGCTCGGGACTGTACCCAAAAAATACCTGTTTGCACGACTCCTTTGAGCCGTGGTAGGGTAGAAATCAAAGCACAGTGGGAATTCACACGAGACAAATGACGGCCTCAGGTCGATGAACTAACCTGTACACATGTCACCAGGGAACTGCTATCTGACGATAGGTATAATACCAACTAGCAGGTTCCCAGCGAGTCCTATCCGGTGTACTCATAACCCAATGAGCACCTGTATACATCTTAGGTGATCCAACTGACACCAGTGGCTTGTGAGACCGGCCACCGCCCTTCATCGGGGTCTCGACTGTATACACTAGTCTACTCCGGAGAATCGATGCCCTGTCTCGAAACTCCTACGACTAGGGACCACAATTAAGGATATGCTTATAGACCACCCAACTCTCACGTATATGATCGCTATCATACTGTTGGTAGTCAAGCAAGATCCTAAGAGCTCTATCAAAGTGTAACAGTGATCAGTCACCTGAACTTGTACACGACTGATAAAGGCAAACCAGATAGCATACTATCATCTCGAGTAAGACTATACTACCGGTATAGGTCCTCCTCAATCATTGCAGTCACGTGCCTGCGATCCAATAATTGACTTTGAAGGCACTATATCCAACAACATCTTATATACGACACCGAGAAACGATCAATCAGATCTCACGGAGTATGTATTCAGCTTCGTCGGGGTCGACGCACCGGAGCAGGGGCTGAGTGAAGGACTTCTTGTAGAGGTTCCCATTGCTCCAGACAAAATGGCGAGCTTTGGCTCGGAGATGTCGGGCTTCTCCTCGATCTTCTGGGAGCGTACCTTCCCTCAGTAATTCTACGAGGGGCTTTCTCCAGTCCAGGTCTTCTTCCCGGGCTGCATACACTTGGAGTATTGTTGCCCCGTCTTCCACGGGCCGTGGGAAGACTTCGAAGAGGATGCTCCTCTTGTTGTTGGCCGAGTAGGATGAAGCCAGCTTACTCAAGGCGTCGGCTTGGGCATTGAGCTATCTGGGGATTTGCTCGACCTGGACTTCGTCGAAGTCCCTTCGCAGTCTTCTTACCTCGGCCAGGTATTTCACCATCAGAGGCTCCCGGGCCTCGAATCGGCCGGTTACTTAGCCGACAACTAGGGCGAAGTCACTGCGGACTCGGATTGCTTTCAGCACCAGTCCGGAGGCTATGCGCAGTCTGAACAGCAAGGCTTTGTATTCCGCCGCGTTATTTGATTCCTTGAACCCGAGCTTCAGGGAATACTCTATTTCTGCCTCGTTCGGGCCTCGAATGATGAGGCCGGCACCACAGCCTTCCTCGGTCGAGGATCCATTGATGTAAAGGATCCAATCGGGGACCGAGTCGGGCTTCCCGTCAACCGAGGGCTGAGCTGTGGGGGCCGGCGTTGACTCAGGCTCCTTGCTGGGGATGGTGCACTCGAGGATAAAATCGACCAGGGCTTGGGCTTTGATGGCCTGCCTCGGACGGTACTTTATGTTGAACTGTGACAACTCCCACCTCCACTTCTACAAGCGGCCAGAGGACTCGGGTGAAGCGAGGATATCCCCCAGAGGGTGCTCTGTAAGTACGAGATGGTGTGTGCCTAGAAATAGTGTCATAGCTTCCTTGAGGCCACGATGAGTGCCAAGACGATCTTCTCTATGGCTGGGTACCTCGTTTCTGCATCTTTGAAGATGTGGCTCACACAGTATACCGGCTTCTGGACTCCGTCGACCTCTCGGACGAGCACTGAGCCCGCTGCTTGGTCGGATACTACCAGGTACAGCGATAGCTCATCCCCTTCAATCGGTCGGGGGAGCATCGATGGAGTCGCGAGGTGCCTCTTCAATTGGTCGAAGGCGGTCTGGCACTCCTCCGACCACTCGAACCTTGGGATTTTCCTTACAACCTTGAAGAACGGGAGGCACTTCTCCCCAGACCTCGACATGAAACGTGACAGAGCGGCTACCCGGCCTGTCAGACGCATGATCTCGACGTTAGTCTTGGGCGCGGCCATATTGAGGATGGCGTTGATTTTCTACGGGTTAGCTTCGATCCCGTGGTGAGTGACCATGAAACCGAGGAACTTTCCCCCGGTGACCCCGAATGCGCACTTGACGGGGTTCGGTTTCATCTTAAACTTGCGGAGGACGTCGAAGGCCTCGCCCAGATCTTTGGCATGGTCATTCGATGAGGCCGATTTGACGAGCATGTCTTCTACGTAAACTTCCATGTTCCTTCTAATTTGCGGCTTGAACATGCGGTTGACCAAGTGTTGGTACGCTGCTCCGGCATTTTTGAAGCCGAAAGCCATGACCTTGTAGCAGTATACCCCTAGTCCGTTGTGAATGCGGTGAGATCCTCATCTGCCAGATTCATGCGGATCTGGTTGTAGCCAGAAAAAGCATCCATGAAGCTAAGCAGCTCGTGGCCTGCCGAGCTGTCGACGAGCTGGTCTGTCCGAGAGAGGGGATAGTTGTCTTTGGGGTAGGCCTTATTGAGGTCGGTGAAGTCGACGCACATACGCCACTTCCCGCTTGACTTTTTGACCAGGACTACGTTCGCCAGCCATTCCGAGTAAGGCACATTTTGAATGAAGTTGGCGGCGAGGAGCCTGTCTACCTCGTCCTCAATCGCCTTTTGCTTGATCGGGGCAAAGCTTTGCTTTTTCTGCCTGACGGGTCGGGCCGTAGGATCTACCCCGAGCTTGTGAGATATGATTTTAGGGTCAATCCCAGGCATATCAGCAGGTGCCTAGGCGAACATGTCAGAGTTTTTTCTAAGGAAACCAACCAAGTCGTCTCGCTGTGCCCCAGTTAAAAGCGACCCGATCTGAACGGTTCGTTCGCCGTCCTCTTCTACGAGGGGGGCCTCTGTCAATGGCTCCACCGGGGTCCCTCGGAACTCTTTTTTCTCGTCTCGAGTGTCCAGAGAACCCTTGATGTCACCCTCGCCTTGAACGTCGTCGTTTGGCCGCTCAGATGAAGATGTGGCGGTGAAGCAAACCTTAGCAGTCTGTTGGTCACCGTAGGCCCGACCAATCCTGCCCTGGTCGAGCAGGAACTTCATCGCCAGGTGGTAGGTCGATATCTGGGCCTTGAGGGAGTTCAGCGTAGGGTGGCCGAGGAGGATGTTCTAGGCCGACGGGATTCTCTCTACGATGAATTCCACAGGCATGGTGCGCGTACAGCCGGCTTCCCTGATGTTAAACTGGAGAGTGATTACTCCTTCTGCTAGGATAGAGTGGTTGGTGAACCCTGATAGGATATGGGTGGTCGGCCTTAGGTCCGACGGGGAGAGTCTTATACGCAGGAATCAATCATAAAATAGAATGTCTGCCGAGCTTCCAGAGTCGACCAGTATTCTTTGCACTTCGTAGTGGTAGACCCGAGCAGTGATCACCAGCGGGTCATTGTGTGGCAGGGATATATCGTGGAGATCCTCGTCGGTAAAATTGATCGGCTTGGTTGCTTTGGCCTTCTTCCTAGGATGGCTGTCACTCTCCTCGACCTGTGAGGGGTGTTGAGCCTCAATGGTCCTGTTTACCCCAATCAGAGCAAAACTCTGTTCAAATTCTAAGGCGGGAAACGAAGCAACGCTTCTGTTTCCCCCAATCAGAGTAAGGCTCTGTTCTGAAAATTAAAATTAAAAATTAAAAAATTAAAGAAGCAACGCTTCAACTGACTTGCGCTCTGCGCTGCGCGACACGTGGCAGCGCAGTTGCGCTGCGCGACACGTGTCAAGCGCAGGTGCGTTTGCGCCAAACAGAATTAAAATTCCAGTAAGATCTTTCTGTTCTTGTTAAAATAAGAAGATTGTCTTCTGTAAAACAGAAGCCCTTGGATCAAAAATCCAACGGTAGGGAAAAATCCCCAAATCACTCAGAGAGAGATCTCTTTAACTAATTTAACAAATTAATTGGCACTATATAAAGGCCCCTAGACCCCAATTCAAAAAAACAACACAGAGAGACAAAAACACAGGAACAAAGAGAGAACTCCTCTAAAGAATTTTGAGAAGAATTCAGAAAAGAAAAAGAAGGTAAAACCTTTATAAAAAAAAGAAAAATTTCTTCTGAAAAGATCATTGATCTAAGAACAAGATCAAGGATCTTCAATAAAAAAATAATAATAACAAAGGCATTGCCTTTTTTATGAACCATTGGTTCTGGAATCTTAAAAATTCTTTTCTTGAATCCAAAATTGGATCAAGATATTAAAACAGTGCCTCGCACTTGCAAAATCTGCACTGTTGCGCTCTCGGGTTGGGACAAGCCACCAGAGAGCGCCACGTGTCAGCATCAGAATAACTTACGCTATGCGCTTTTAAGATAGAGCATTGCTCTTTGAAATTGGCGCAACTCACCAAAGTGCGCCACGTGTCAGCAGCGCAACAGCGCAGCGCACTGGCGCAGCGCAATGCACTTGCGCTCATCAGAGCGTGACACGTGTCACCTCTACATGCGCTTGCGCTCATTGATTGGCGCAAAGCGCCTGACAGGCCACGTGGCACTCTGTCAGTTTAATCGATGCTCTGCATTATTTAAAGAAGGGCTGAGTCCAATTAAAAAAGGCCTAACAGGCCTAATAAAATGCCATGCATTATTTTAAAAAGGGCAGAGCCCAAATAAAGGTCTGTCAGACCAAAACAGATGCTCTGCATCATAAAAATAAAGGCCTCACAGGCCAAAATAAAATGCAGTGCATTATTAAACAGGGGCAAAGCCCTAGCATAGGCCTAATAAGCCAAAGATAAATAAAATGTTGAACGTTCTCAACTGGAATTAGCCCAATTCTGGCCGTAAGTCCTCAAATTAAATTGACTGAGCACGGCTGCTCTCTTAAATCAATTTACACCTGGTTCAAGGGTACATCTCTGAACTCCTCTGACGCCTGTCGTTGTAATCCTTCAACGTCGTCAGAGAGGTGACGGGTCCCGACGGCCACATGTTAAATGGACCCCCATGTCCCTAAACTGGAACATGGACCCCCATGTCCCTATACTGGAACGTGGACCACTACGTCCCTAAACTGGAATAATAGAGCCCCCCAAATGCTCTTTTGTCGGATCTAAACGATCCCGTTTAAGTTGATCTTAGCCCTCCGAACGGCGGCCAAGACAGGGACGTCATGCCTGAGATTCGGGGCAGATGCTATTTGGTTTTATCCGTCTACCTCTCCGAAGATGCCAAGTTGATTTATGGCACCGTGTATCGGAGGTTTAGACGGATTCGACCGATGTAGCAGATTTCGTCAGATTCCCCCTCGCTTGAGGGGTTTTTGATTGTGGTGACGCTCTTCCCTGCAGGCGCAAGCCCCTGCAGTTAATTACGCTACCGCATCGCGATAACAACTTTCTCCTTCTCCAAAATTTCACTTCGTATCGTGGGTGTTTGTTTTGTTTTTGGTTACCCGTGGATTGTATACGGAGACTAATTTATGTCGTCTCCCGTAGGACGTGGATTAGTCCAAATCCGTATTTTCTTAGATTTGGTTTTGGGGTTTTGGTTTAAGGATATGTTAGCCATATTTGAGGCTAAGATCAACTTAAACGTTTGTTAAGGATACGTTAGCCTAATTTGAGACTAAGATCAACTTAACGGGATCGTTTAGATCCAACAAAAGAGTATTTGGGCTCTATTGTTCCAGTTTAAGGACATAGTAGTCCATTGCATGTATGGCCATCGGGACCCGTCACCTCTCTGTCGACGTTGAAGGATTACAATGACAGGTGTCAGAGGAGTTCAGAGATGTACCCTTGAACCAAAGTCGATTGGGGGAATCTATAGTCCAATTTAAGACTAAAGTTTGTTTAAAGGTTTAAGGATATGTTAGCCATATTTGAGGCTAAGATCAACTTAAACGGGATCGTTCAGATCCGACAAAAGAGCATTTGGGGGCTCTATTGTTCCAGTTTAGGAACGTAGTGGTCCATGTTCCAGTTTAGGGACATGGGGGTCCATGTTCCAGTTTAGGGACATGGGAGTCCATATTACTAAACTGGAACATGGACCACTATGTCCCTAAACTGGAACAATAGAGCCCCCAAATGCTCTTTTGTCGGATCTAAACGATCCCGTTTAAGTTGATCTTAGCCTCAAATATGGCTAACGTATTCTTAAACCTTTAAACAAACTTTAGTCTCAAATTGGACTATAGACTCTCCCAATCGACTTTGGTTCAAGGGTATATCTCTGAACTCCTCTGGCACCTGTCGTTATAATCCTTCAACGTCGTCAGAGAGGTGACGGGTCCCGATGGCCATACATGCAATGGACCACTTGTTCCCCTCCGAATAGGCGGCGCGACGGACGTCTTGCCTGGGATTCGGGGCAGATGCTAATTGGTGCTATCCGTCTACCTCTCCGAAGATGCCAAGTTGATTTATGGCACCATGTATCGAAGGTTTAAACGGATGCGTCCGATATAGCAGACTTCATCAGATTCCCCCTCACTTGAGGGGTTTTTTTATTGTGGGGACGCTCTTCCCTACAGGCGCAAGCCCCTGCAGTTAATTACGCTCCCGTATTGCGGTAACAACTTTCTCCTTCTCCAGATGATCACTTCGTGTCGTGTGTGTTTATTTTTTGTTTGGTTTCCCGTAGATTGTATACGGAAACTGAGTTATGTCGTCGCCCGTAGGGCGTGGACTAGTCGAAATCCGTATTATCTTAGATTTGGGTTTGGGGGTTTGGGTTTAAGGATACGTTAGCTTCATTTGAGACTAAGATCGACGTAAACATTTGTTAAGGATACGTTAGTCTAGTTTTTTTTTAGACTAAGATCAACTTAACGGGATCGTTTAGATCCAACAAGAGAGCAATTAAGGGGGGCTCTGTTGTTTAGTTTAGTGACATTGCGGTCAATAGTTAGTTTAAGGACATTGCGGTCCAATGTTAGTTTTAAGACATTGCGGTCAAGGTTAAGGACATCATAGTCCGTGGATTTAAGGACTCCATAGTCGGACGTTAGTTTTAAGACATCACGGTCAAGGTTAAGGACGTCATTGTCCGTTGTTAGTTTTAAGACATTCCGGTCAAGGTTAAGGACATCATAGTCCGAGGATTTAAGGACTCCACAGTCCGGCGTTAGTTTTAAGACATCACGGTCAAGGTTAACCCCACAGTCGGTATCAATGTGTGGTCATCGGGACCCGTCACCTCTTTGAAGACGTTGAGGAATTACAATGCCAAGTATCAAAGGAGTGAAGAGATGTACCCTTGAACTAAGGTAGATTAAATAGTCTTTGGCCCAATTTGGAACCAAGACCAATTAATAATATTATGAGCCCATTAGCCTAGTTAGGTTTGAATTGAGGACTTATGGCCATCTTAGGCTAAGTCCAATCATGTTTAGAATATTGGCCCTCTGTTGGCTCATTGAAGAAGAGGCTTTGCCTCTAGAAACTTAGCCAATTGGGCTAAACCTAGTGTTAAACACTAAAGACCAACAGTGTTGAACACTGGGAATAAGGTTAGCAAGTTAGTATTAAACACTAAAAGATAATCAGTATTAAACACTAGTAACAGGACTTTCAAATTAGTGTTAAACACTAAAGCAAATCAGTGTTAAACACTGGAAACAGATATTTCAAATTAGTGTTTAAACACTAAAGCAAATCAGTGTTAAACACTGGAAACAGAGATTTCAAATTAGTGTTAAACACTAAGAAAATCGGTATTAAACACTGGGAACAAAGTTTTCAAATTAGTGTTAAACACTAAGAAAATCAGTGTTAAAAACTGCAGATAGAGTTTTCAAATTAGTATTAAACACTAAGAAAATCAGTGTTAAACACTAGGAACAAAGTCTTCAAATTAGTGTTAAACACTAAGGAGAGAGGGGTCGCGTGTGGACACGTGAGAGCGCCCTGGTTCCCTTTATTTTATTCTGCCCAAGGTATTGAATACTTTCTATAACTGCTCTTGGAGCATCACGTGCTGTCACGTGATGGGAATGTGGATTTTTAACTGTTAAATCTTTTGCCAAGGGGTCACGTAGTAGCACGTGAGGGCGCCCATAGCTTCTGTTTGCTTTTTCTTTGCATCCTTCAAGGGTCACGTGGGGCACGTGAGGCGTTGCCTCTGAATTCTTTTCTGCGGATCTTTACAGGGGTCACGTGGTAACACGTGACTCTGGTTCTTTGCATATTTTAAAGATCTGTTAATCTTTTAAGAATTAAATTCTTCGTAGGGTTAAACCCTAGCAATAAACTTTAGAGGAATTAAATTCCTATTTCCTTCTGAAGACTTATATTCTTGGATAGGGTTAAACCCTAATTTCTTTTCTGCGGGAATTAAATTCCTCATGTATGTAGAAAATTAAATTCTGGCATAGGGTGAAACCCTAATTTCTTCTTTTTTTTAAAGGAATTAAATTCCTGTGATTTTGAGAGAATTAAGCTCTCAATTAGGGTTAAACCCTGGTTCTGTTTATTTTGAAGGAATTAAATTCCTATAATATAGGGTTAAACCCTAATTTTATCTCAAAGGAATTAAATTCCTATAATTCTGTGAGAATTAAATTCTCAAAACTCAGTTCTTCCTCTATGTTTTGGATCTGCATGGCAGGATCTCAACGCAATGAGAATTAAATTCTCAATTCATGGGGAGATGTGCATTTTGCAGATCCTCAACCAGAGAAAGAACTAAGTTCTTTTCTTTTTATAAGAGTTAAACTCTTTTGAGAATTAAATTCGCTTTTGAAACCTCTCTTTTCTTACATAGGGTTTTTCTTTTATAGAGAATCAAATTCTTCCTTCTGAATTTTCAAAATCCCAAGGCTCTATATCTCTCTCTCTGTATGTCTCCCCCCTTTTTTTTTAACTCTCTCCCTTGGCACCTATTTATAGGAGAAGGAAAAGAATCAATCTGTTTAGTGAATCTTTCATTGAAAGATTTGATTTATTTATTGAGAAATTTGATTTATATTCATCATTAATCTGGGCCTTTAGATTATTAGGTGAATTTTATTCACCATTGAATTTTAAATCCAAAGATATTTCTTTGTTATTTCGGTTAGATTTAGGGGGAAATCTTTCCATGTCCAAGATTTTTCCATAAATTGGTGATATTTAATCACCTTCAGATTCTTGATCCAACGGTTTCAGATAAATCTTCTCCATTTTGGAAAGATTTAAATGATCTTTTAGAATTTAATTCTGTTAAACCGTAAGGCTTTTAAAGCCAGTCACGTGTTGACACGTGACCTTTGGTCACGTGTGAGCACGTGACCCCCCGAATGGACTCCTCTTCTGTGCTCTGTTTTGTGCCGCTGCTTTAACCATCACGTGCCGACACGTGACCATTGGTCACGTGTGAGCATGTGATGCCTCTTCTGAAGCTTTTTCCTGATTCTTAATCAGGGAATGAATGCGCTCTGTGCCGCTTCTTTAAACGTCACGTGCCAACACGTGACCGCTGGTCACATGCTAGCACGTGATGCTTCCTCTGAAGCTTTTTCCTGATTTTAAATCGGAGAAAAAATGCCCCCACAGCTTTGTTCTCACGTGTCTACACGTGAGTGCAACGCTGTCACTCTTGTGGCCGTCGGATCTGTCTTGGGAGTAGGGTAGATGAAACGTTTTCCATCCCATCTTATAAATGCTTATGTCCTTTCAGAAGAGCCTCCACTTTTGCTCATCTTCTTCCTTTGAGAACCTTTCCCTTGAGAATTTAATTCTCGTTCCTCAGAGCTTAGTTCTCTGCTTCAAACTTTTCAGAGTTTAACTCTGTTCGAGAGACCCTTTCTTTGAACGATCAAGGAACCCTAATGTATACTTTTCCAAAAACCCTCTGGATTTTAAACCCACACCAAGGGTTTCACCCCTTTTAACATGAACCCATTTTTTCAAGTTCATCAATGAAAATAGAAATCCATTTAATCTTCGAACAGTAGATCTCTTAGGGTTCATTTGATCTTTAGGGAGATGATGAGATCCGTTGCCTTTTCCAAGGAATTTAATTCCGTTTAAAGAAAATGTTTCTGGGAATTTAATTCTCTTCTCTTAATAATGAATTTAATTCCTATGAAGAACTCAGTTCTTCACATGGAGGCTTCTTAGGGTTTTCTTGCCCTAGGTTGTCCTTCTGTAATCAATGAAGAAGAAGCTTGCAATGATGTCTTTTCTGGAAATTTAATTCCCTTGATCTTGTTTGATTTGTTGTAGAGTCCAAGGTGAATTTCTCTTAGGGGAGTGTGTAGGGTCATTTGAAGTCCACTGTTTATTTAATTAGAATATCCCCTTTATCTCATTATGATTGCTGTGTCTCATCATTAGCCAGCCGTCATCTTGATTTCGTGGGACCCACATATTTTGTAACTAATGGTCCTACCAAACAAGTTCTCTGTCACTTTCTTCAACTGTCTTCATATATTTATGCTCAGATATATACACACACACACACACACACACACATATATATATATATATATGTTCTTGGCTTCATTTTTGACAGTTTTCCTTTACTTTGTTTCAGGTGCGATGGCTTCTGTTCCGTGTTTTTCCTTCACTCGCTCGGAGGCTGCTTTTCCTCAATCACCATCCGACGAGGAAGCGATGACGATGATCTGGGCTCATAACCCGAACTGCACCAGCTTACTTCTATGGGGAACTTGGTACAGTCATATCATCCGGGGTCGCCGGAGTTTCCTCTGCGAAGTGTCGACAGAGCCCACTTTCCCGTTCTTGCCGATGGACCCTCCGAGGACGGTTTTCGCTGTGGAGATGCCAAATTAGACTCCAACGGGATGGCTCGAGCCTTCGACAACCGGTATTCCGAACCATCCGATCCCAGCTATAGATATCCTGGGACGACGTATTTGCCAGGGTGAGGCCCACCCATGGGGACAGATTTATAAGATAGGGCTCACTCCCCGACACCCTACGGGCTACCTCCTCTGGGCTCACTATATTCTTTCTGCCCATCGTGCGCGGCTGCAAAAGGTCGGGCTTTACCAGGCAATATATGCGTCACTCTTTCATTATCAATCTCCGCATGTCTGGTGGGTTAAGGCGCTCTTGAATCAATGGAATCTCCCTACCAACACTTTTTTTCTAGGTGACAGAGAGGTTTCGATCTCTTTGGGGGAATTTTATGAGATCTCGGGGCTGCCAATTCGAGGGACACTTTATGAGGAGTTGCTGCCTTCTGATGAATATGCCTTTGAACCCGAACCCGCACCGCTTGACGGCTTGTCTGATGAGAATGCCGTCCGCCACAAGCGTCCCAGCTTGATCAAGGCGCTGGGTATCTTTGACCGATTGTTCACCGAATCTGAGGAGTAGGGCGTTACTTTTAAGAGCTTCATTGCCTGCTTCCTTCGCGAGGACGTCCTATCGAAGACAGCTCCGAAGTTTGCAAATATCAAAGACCCCTTTGGGTTTGGTCCGAAGAAGCTGCCGACCAATGAATCGGATCTGCCGTAGTACTACATCCCTATAATGTCGCCGATGTCTTTCGAATCTATTGCAGCTCCTGGCATGGATGAGGAGACGTTCTTCATGGGTTTTATCAGTGTCTGGCTCAGCTGGTTTGTCATCCCCATGCATCGCCGCTTTATGAGAGCCTCCGTTATTTATCCAGCTTATCGTATAGTTGAGGGGACACGGCTGGACATTGGCATCCCGGCATTGGCGCATCTTTATCACAGGTTGGGCGCTGCAGCTAATACTTCCACCCCTGGCGTAGATGTGGTAAACTTTTCGCTTCACTATTTCACGTCTTGGATCGAAATGCACATCTTGGGTGCTTTCTCTATGCATCAGAGGCCTGCATTCTATAATGCTTACCCCTTTCCGCGACTTATGCGATTAGTGGACGCTTCTGCCGCTGACCCGACTCAATTCGGAGCTATTCGGGCATTGATTTCTCCTTATGCTACTGCTGGCAGGTTGGTATTTACTGATCGGGTCTTATCTTCTTCCTCGGGTTCAACTCAGCCGCTTTGGGACCGGTCAAAAGATAATATGCCCTCTTTGAAGCCCCGGGAGGCCGCGCATTTATATGCAATTAGACCGGGCTACCTGGTATTCCGTCAGGATAGCACAGCCCTTTTCATGCGGTACAATCCGCATCGCTTTGCCCGCCAGCTTGGCTACGATCAGGGCGTCCCTTTTGAGGCTTTCATGGTCGCGCCGGTTCCTTCGCCCGCAGCCGTTCGAGATGCCGCCCATCATTTTGTGAGGTTGAACACAGGCTCCCAGTTCATGATCCCCGATGCTGATTACATGCCCCGATGCGTGGGGTCGTTTACGGGCTGGTATCTCCATCGGGTCAACCCGATTATTCTTGAGGAAAGAAGGGTACTCTTTGACCATGGTGCTCTTACTCGGGTTCCGGTCACAAGAGCTATGCTGCGACCGCGCGCGCCGGTCCATTTTCCTTTGAGGGATACCGGTGTTGCGCTCATTCCGGGAGAGTCGGGGGTGGATCTTACCCCAACGGCTGGTATGCCATTGGGTACCCGGTCGCGGGGTAAACGGGCTCCGGTAGCAACACTACCACCCGCTGCAGCACCACCACCCGTGGCATCGAAAATGGCGTTGTCATCCTCAGTTGTGGCACCAAGCGAGGATGATAGGGATGAGGTTGTTGAAGGTGACGTGGGCCGGCGCCGCACTAAGACTCCACGGGGGAAGAAACGGTCGTCTTCGGCGGCCGGTTCTGGATCTAAGAGGCGGAGGAGGGTGGCCACCAACTTACTTGATTCTTTAACGGAGTCTGAGCCCATACTTCCAGATGAGCCGTTGGTCGTGCAAGAGTCGGACGCTAGTCTTCTCTTCCCGGGCTCGGCTGCCGAGGAAGCCGCACAATTGGCTGAGGCCATAAGACGTTCTAAAGATGAGTCTCAGAACGTAAGGGTTCCGAAGAAACCCTATCCTGCCGTGATCTTCTATGAAGACCCCTCATGGATCCGGCGGCAGTTTATTGGCCCTTTGGAGGAATGGGGAGAACGGGCCCTGAAGCAGGCTGCTTCGGAGGATGCCGCGGATGCACTTTCCTTATGGACCGGCGGCCATGAGTCCACCCTCGAACCCCGGCGAGCACGCCTCCATGAGAAGGAGAATCAGCTTGAAGAAGCCATATTGAAGGCTTCGCTACGCATTGGTATGTTTTTATACTTCTTTGTAGCATTTCAGATTGTTTATCCCTGTATGTATCCTTATTCTTGCGTGAATTGTGCAGAGTCTTCAGCGATGGTGGAAGTCCCTACGGGCTTGCTGAAGATAAAGCCTGTTGACGTCCCCAATGAAGCATTGCTCGATGTGGAGGGGGTCGATGACGCTGCGCTTTTCACGATAGAGCCTCATGTGGCAGTTGTTGATCCTGGAGCTCTTGCTCCTTTGGGGGAGGCACTTTTGGTAGTCGCTGTCCCACCGGCTCTTCCCGAGGGCGACCCCGAAGCTGAAGGAGAGGTAGTCGGGACTACCCTCCCTTTGCTGGAGCCGGAGATCACGGCGGAGGCCGTTGAAGCTGCCATCCCCCCGACTCAGAATGGGAGGAGTGTTGAAGGTAACCTTCTACATTTTAAATTAGCAATCTTTCTGTTGTCTGAACTCTTTTGTTTTCCCAGAATTGCGTGGGCTAGCGGCCTCTATCGCTGATTTGTCTCCCCGGCAATCGTTTCAGCGTTTATTGGAGATGGCAGCTCCGCAGGCGATCTCCCCTCAACGCATCGTCCTCTCATCTGGACAAGGTTAGTGTCGTTCACCATTTCTTATAGTATCGCTGTTATTTTGCGTATTGACATTGATGTTCTCTACAGTTTTGGAGGCCGATGACGAGGTCGAGGTCCTCGAAGGGCCAGGGGCAACTTCGGCTCCTAGTTGCATGTCCGTGGGTAAGTGGCATTTCAATATAGTCCCACTTATTCCATTGCTTAAGAGTTTTACTGACATTTTTCAAATCTGAACAGCCTTGCCAGTCCCCATCGCGCTGGACTCGCGCATTGCCATGCCGCCCGGCCCCTATGCTTTGCGAGCCTCAGATCGCTTGGCCCAATTAAGCCTTGTCTCCTTGTCGTTATTGATCGAGGAGCTTCGCGCTGGCAGCGCAACCACAGCTGAAGCATTTGCCGCCGAAGCTAACTGTTCTCTTCCTTTTCTTGCCACCTACCATAGCGAAGAGGTGGTGCGAGTCTGGGTGGAGTTCTGTCGGCAGGTGGAGGCTTGCTTGCACGCCCTTGAGTGTTCCTGCCTTTCCTCAGAGGCCGTGGCTGCAAAGGCGGACTTGCGGGGGCTGATAGCACGGTGCGCAGCAAATATGGTATCATGCGAGAAGAGGCTCAGCCGCAAATTCTCGGAAAGGGAGCTGGCCTCGAAGGCATTGAGCGAGTTTCAAACCAGCCTTACAGCCAAAGCCAATAAAGCATATGAACTCTGGCGGGTACTTCAAGAGTCTATCAGAGAGGTGGTGGCTCTTGATAAAGCTGTCGTGTTCACTCGTGAAAGGGTCGAGGCTCACAAGGATACTGAGAAAGAGCTTGAAGGCCGGCTCGCCTTGTATCAGGCCCAGCAGGCTCAGGCGGAGGCCCGTCTTCTGGCGATCCTGAATCATGAAGCTGTGGCCCAGCAAAAGAAGGATGAGCTAGCAAAATTGCTAAATCGCCCGTCGGCTTGAAAACTTGTATCTTTTCCTTTCTTTTTGTACATACTCCCGAATGAGGGTATATTCTTTTTGTTTTTTTCATGAATTGTACTTTGTATCCATTTTGGTTTATGAATAAAGACATATTTTTTTCTTCTCAATGGTGTGTCTCTTCTACTTGAATGAGTTCTGCGGGTAATCTATCTTGATCTCTTTGCAGGACAATGATAGCTTAGGATTCAGGGTTAAAATCTGCCTCCTAAGACTTTTGAGCTTTATGAGCCGTAAGGGTCTCATAAAGAGTTTTCTCCCTACAGGTCGAGAGGATCCCGTAGGTGTAAGTTCTCCTTAAGAATCGTGAGGATTCTTAAGCGGGTTTTCCCTTGGGAGTCATAAGGATCTCACAAGAAAGTTTTCTTCCTTACCTGTCGTGAGGACCCGCAAGTGCTAGGTGCGGTCGCCCTTATCCGTATTTCACGGGGTCAGAGGTTGCTTTGGGATGTTTTCCAGGATACCGTAGTTTAAAGACATCGCGGTCAAGGTTAAGGACCTCATAGTCAGTGGGTTTAAGGACTCCACGGTCCAATGTTAGTTTTAAGACATCACGGTCAAGGTTAAGGACGTCATAGTCCATGGATTTAAGGACTCCACAGTCCGATGTTAGTTTTAAGACATCACGGTTAAGGTTAAGGACATCATAGTCCGTGGATTTAAGGACTCCACAGTCCAATGTTAGTTTTAAGACATCACGGTCAAGGTTAAGGACATCATAGTCCGTGGATTTGAGGACTCCACAGTTCGGTGTTAGTTTTAAGACATCACGGTCAAGGTTAAGGACATCATAGTCCGTGGATTTAAGGACTCCACAGTCCGGTGTTAGTTTTAGGACATCACGGTCAAGGTTAAGGATATCATAGTCCGTGGATTTAAGGACTCCACAGTCCGATGTTTGGTTACCGGGACCCGTCACCTCTTTGAAGACGTTGAGAAATTACAACGACGAATATCAAAGGAGTGAAGAGATGTACCCTTGAACCAAGGTAAATTCAGTCTAGAATCATGGTGGTTGATCGTTAGTTTTAAGAAATTACGGTCGAGGTTAAGGACATCATAATCTATGGATTTTAAGGATTCCACAGTCCGATGTTTGCTCTGGATGCTTCACATGGGTTCACTGCCGTGTTCGGCGAGGACCAGGCTCCGCTCTGGGTGTTTTCCGCGGGGTCAAAGAGTAACGTTATCCGCGTTCCACGTAACCAGGAATTTTGCTCTAGAAGCTTCACACGGGTTCACTGCCGTGTTCGGGGAGGACTAGGCTCCGCTCTGGATGCTTCATACGGGTTCACTGCCGTGCTCTGCGAGGACCAGGATCCGCTCTGGAAATTTTCCACGGGGTCAAAGAGTGACGTTATCCGCGTTCCACGTGACCAGGAATTTTGCACTAGATGCTTCACACGGGTTCACTGCCGTGCTTGGTGAGGACTAGGCTCCGCTCTGGACGTTTTCCACGGGGTCAAAGAGTGACGTTATCCGCGTTCCACATGACCAGGAATTTTGCACTAGATGCTTCACACGGGTTCACTGCCGTGCTTGGAGAGGACTAGGCTCCGCTCTGGACGTTTTCTACGGGGTCAAAGAGTGACGTTATCCGCGTTCCACGTGACCAGGAATTTTTCACTAGATGCTTCACACGGGTTCACTGCCGTGCTTGGCGAGGACTAGGCTCCGCTCTGGACGTTTTCCACGGGGTCAAAGAGTGACGTTATCCGCGTTCCACGTGACCAGGAATTTTGCTCTGGATGCTTCCCACGGGTTCACTGCCGTGTTCTGCGAGGACCAGGCTCCGCTCTGGACGCTTTCCACGGGGTCAAAGAGTGACGTTATCCGCGTTCCACGTGACCAAGAATTTTGCACTAGATGCTTCACACGGGTTCACTGCCGTGCTTGGCGAGGACTAGGCTCCGCTCTGGACGTTTTCCACGGGATCAAAGAGTGACGTTATCCGCGTTCCACGTGCCAAGGAATTTTGCTCTGGATGCTTCCCACGGGTTCACTGCCGTGTTCGGCGAGGACCAGGCTCCGCTCTGGACGTTTTCCACGGGGTCAAAGAGTGACGTTATCCGCGTTCCACGTGATCAGGAATTTTGCACTGGATGCTTCCCACGGGTTCACTGCCGTGTTCTGCGAGGACCAGGCTCTGCTCTGGACGCTTTCCACGGGGTCAAAGAGTGACGTTATCCGCGTTCCACGTGACCAGGAATTTTGCACTAGATGCTTCACACGGGTTCACTGCCGTGCTTGGCGAGGACTAGGCTCCGCTCTGGACATTTTCCACGGGGTCAAAGAGTGACGTTATCCGCGTTCCACGTGCCCAGGAATTTTGCTCTGGATGCTTCCCACGGGTTCACTGCCGTGTTCGGCGAGAATGAGGCTCCGCTCTGGACGTTTTCCACGGGGTCAAAGAGTGACGTTATCCGCGTTCCACGTGACCAGGAATTTTGCTCTGGATGCTTCCCACGGGTTCACTGCCGTGTTCTGCGAGGACCAGGCTCCGGTTTGGACGTTTTCCACGGGGTCAAAAAGTGACGTTATCCGCGTTCCACGTGACCAGGAATTTTGCTCTGGATGCTTCCCACGGGTTCACTGTCGTGTTCTGCGAGGACCAAGCTCCGCTCTAGACGTTTTCCACGGGGTCAAAGAGTGACGTTATCCGCGTTCTACATGACCAGGAATTTTGCTCTGGATGCTTCCCACGGGTTCACTGCCGTGTTCGGCGAGGACCAGGCTCCGCTCTGGACGTTTTCCACGGGGTTAAAGAGTGATGTTATCCGCATTCCACGTGACCAGGAATTTTGTTGATTGTATCCGCATTTCACCGAGTTGGGATTTGACTTTCGGTGATCTGTACACCGCCGAATCATGGAACTGGGAATCACCGCTGTTCCGCTTTGCTCGAGGTCGTATTTGCCGCAACGAGACAAATGTTGAGACGATCTCTAGGTTATTTGTGGCCCGTCGGGATTCTGCTTCTTCTTCTGATGAAACCTGGGGGGGAGGAGTATGATCCCTTCTTTGTTTGCGCCCCTGGATTGTATACAGGGATTGACGTAACATCACCTGTAGGGCATAAATTTCATTTTTATTTTATTTCTTTTTCCGCGATGCTCTATCATTTCAGCTTTTATATCGCGAAGGTCGCAATTGCCCCATCATTTCGGCTATTTTTCGCGGTGCCCAATCATTTCGGCTATTTATTTTATTTTTCACTCGCTACTTTTTATTGCGAGTTGCCCAATCATTTCGGCTATTTTTTATGCATACATTTTTACTTGCTGATTTTGTCGCGAGTTGCCCCATCATTTCGGCTATTTCGTATGCATGTGTGGCTTGTTGGCTTTTCGCTGCAAGCTCGGATTTATACACCGATTTCGGCATCAGCACCGCTACAACTGGGATATTGCCAGGAGCGAATCATCATTTGCCTTTGTCGATGTTGAACAAAGGTGGCATAGTAAACAGGGTTAGGGGTCCTGTCGTCTAAGGCTTTTGACCTCATGAGCCGTAAGGGTCTCACAAAGGTATTTCTCCCTACAAATCGTGAGGATCTTGTAGGTGTGTTTTCTCCTTAGGAATCGTGAGGATTCCTAAGTGCATGTTCTCTTGTAAGTCATAAGGATCTTACAAAAGAGTTTTCTCCTTATAAGTCGAGAGGACTTACAAGGGTTGTTCACCGTATGGATATATCCCTAGTCACGGATGGGACTTGGTTAGTGAAATGTTTATTCGCGCCCGTGGATTGTATACAAGGGTCAGTATGAGCCGCTTGTAGGGCAATATCGAAGTTTGTGGGGGTTGCTTAAGAACAGGTTCAGGTCTCTGTAACTTAAGACTTTCAAGTCTTATGAGCCGTGAGGGTCCCATAAGAGAGTTCTCCTTACGAGTCATGAGGATCTCGCAAGTGTAATTTCTCCTTATGAATCATGAGGACTCTTAAGTGTGTTGCTCCCTTGTGAGTCGTAAGGATCTCACGCGGGTGGTTTCTCCTTACAAGGTCATGAGGACCCTACAAGTGTCCTTTAACGAGGTTGCGCCCTTTCGGGTTTTCACAAACACTCGCCGGTAGCCCTGCTGTTTTTACTCACGGAGTCCTTTCGGGTTTTCATCCGTGCCCATTTCGCTTATGAACATACCGTTTTTATTTTTATTATATTTTTTTATATTTTTTTTATCGGCTTTGAGATGTTGCAATCCACCGTAGTTTATCGACATCTCGGTCAACAGCTAGGTTTAGGACATAGTGGTTCATTGTTAGTTTAAGGACGTTTCGGTCCGTTGTTAGTTTAAGGATATTTCGGTCCGTTGTTAGTTTAAGGACGTTTCGGTCCGTTGTTGAAGAAGGCCGGTTACTACTTATAGAGTTCGGGCTTAGGAAGATAGCGAGCGGACATAGTCGTCGTCATCTATCATTGACCTAGGACTTAACCCGTCAAGCGTAGTATTTCTTCAGGAAGCGACCGTTTAATGGTCTGAAAGGTCTCTCACTGTGCATATCCATGAGCAGATACGCTCCACCCTGGTAGACCTTGTCTATGATATATGGGCCTTCATAGTTCGGCTCGAATTTTCCCTGCTTGGCGCGATTGGGGATCATAAGTCTTTTGACCACTAGCACGAGTTCGCCTTGGCGGAATATCCTCGGCCTGCTCAATCTTTCATATGAGCATGTCATCTTTGCTTTGTAAGCCTCCAGATTTTGTTGCGCTATGAGCCGGGTTTCATCAAGGGCGTCAATCTCCTTAAGCCGAAGGTGGGCATTTTCTTCGTCCGTCGGCTCGTAGTGGACTGCCACTCGTAGAGAAGGTAGCTCTATCTCAAGGGGGAGTACTGCTTCCGTACCGAATACCAACGCATATGGCGTTGTGTTCGTGGCCGTCTTGAACGTAGTCCGATAAGCCCAAAGAGCTTCTTGCAGTCTCTCGTGCCAGTCCTTTTTGTTTCGGGACACCGTCTTCTTCACGATCTTTGTCAAGGTTTTGTTGAAAGCCTCAGCTAGACCGTTAGCTCGGGGATTATAAACTGAGGAATATCTCCAGTCTATGTTGTGTTGTTGTGCGAAGCGACTGATCTTGTGGCTTCTGTAGGCTGGACCATTATCGGAGATGATCCGTCGCGGAGTTTCAAACCGATAAATGACGTGCGTCTTGAAGAAATGGAGAATATTCTCCGTCTTCACTTCCCTTAACGGTACTGCTTCTGCCCATTTGGAGAAGTAATCAGTCATCGCCAGGATGAAACGATGTCCCCTGGATGATGCTGGTTCGATGGGGCCGACTAAGTCAGTTCCCCGCATTTCGAACGGCCAGCTAGCCACCGTTGGATGTAGAGGATTTGGGTGCTGGTGGATTAAGTCCCCATGAATTTGGCATGAGTGGCATTGCTTCGCATATTCGAGGCAGTCCTGAATCATCTTGGGCCAATAGTAGCCCATTCGTTTGATCTTCAACTTCATCTTCGGTCCGGCTTGGTGAGAACCGCAGAGTCCGTCGTGAACTTCTTGGATGACTCTTTCTGCTTCTTCGGGTCCCAGGCATCTCAACCACAGAGAATCAAACGACCTCTTGTACAGAGTATCATTGACGAAGGCGAAAGACAGAGCTCGTTTCATAAGCTGATATCTTGAGGACGCATCTTCAGGCGCTCGACGAGATTTGAAGTAGTCTATAAAGACTTCTCTCCAATCATCAGCCTTTTCCTGGTCTTTTATTTGCATAGCCATTTGCTCAATCACTCCCTTTTCTTCGGGTGATTCCGGAGATATTTCTGCTGGGGCAAGTACTCGACGGCTTTGTACCACAATTCTGACGTCATCGAGATTCACGTCGGCCAGTTCTTTAGCGAGCTTGGCCAATGCGTCCGCTTTGCTATTTTCCACACGCGGTATGTTTTTCAAAGTATAGGAGGGAATTTGAGTCAAGAGTTGCTGTACTCTCTCGCCATACTTCACCAGCTCTGGCTTGCACGTCTGGTAGTCGCCGTTTACTTGGCTAACGACCAATTGGGAGTCTCCGTATATAAGAAGGTTTTCAATTCCCATGTCGATGGCGATCTCGAAGCCTGCTATCAAAGCTTCGAATTCAGCTTCATTGTTTGTCCTCGGCTCTGTCAAGGAGAAGACGAAGCGCATTATCCCTCCTTGTGGGGTCACGAAGATAAGGCCTACCCCTGATTTGATTATAGGGGTGCTTTGTTTGCGCTTCTTTATGGAAGACGCTCCATCAAAATAGAGTTCCTATCGGGTATTACTACCTTCGATCGCATCAAACGCATGTTCGTCTGGCAGCTCGCATTTCAAAGGCGAGTCGGCAAGTATTGGATGCTCAGCGAGGAAGTTGGCGATGGCTTGGCCTTTCACTGCCTTAAGAGGCTGATAGGTTATCAAAAACTCCATCAAGAGCAGGGCCTATTTAGCGAGTCTTCCTGTCAATATGGCTTTTGACATCAGATATTTGAGGGGGGTCCGCCTTTGATATAAGGCGGACTTCATGTGCCAATGCATAGTGCCGGAGTTTTTTTATCGCAAAGATTAACGCCAGGCAATATTTTTCGATAGGGGAGTAGTTGCTTTCTGCCCCCAGAAGAACTCGACTTAAATAGTAGAGCGATCTCTCCTTCCCTTGGTCGTTCTCTTGTGCCCATAATGCGCCTAAGGAACCTTCGAGGTCTGTGGTATAAAGAATAAGAGGCTTTCCCTTGACTGGAGCAGCTAACACCGGCAGGTTCTGCAAGTTTTGCTTGATCTCGTCCAGCGCGCCTTGGCATTTGTGATCCCAGAAGAATGGGGTTCCCTTCTTCATCAGGTGACTGTAAGGGCGGCACTTTCCCGAAAGGTTGGCTATAAATCGCCGGATATACGCGAGCTTCCCCCGGAGAGACCGCAATTGTTTGAGAGTCCTTGGCGGTGGCATTTCCATGATCGCCTTGATCTTCGACGGATCTATCTCGATACCCCGGTGCCGGACAATGAACCCTAGGAATTTACCAGAGGACACCCCGAACGCACATTTAAGTGGGTTCATTTTCAAGTTATATTGTCGAAGGGGTTGAAATACAATCTTCAAATGCTCAAGATGTTCCTCGTATGATTTGCTTTTCACTACGAGGTCGTCGATATAGCATTCGACGATTTCATGTATGAGGTCATCGAAGATCTTCGTCATGGCCCTCTGATAGGTGGCACCGGCATTCTTTACACCGAAGGGCATAACTTTGTAGCAGAATATACCCAGAAGAGTCCGGAAAGTGGTGTGCTTCTGGTCTTCGGGATGCATCTTTATCTGATTGTATCCCGATGAGCCGTCTATGAAGGAAAAAACTTCGTGAGTGGACGTATTATCTTTCATCAGCTCGGTGACCGGCACTGGGAAATCATCCTTCAGGCAAGCTTTATTGAGATCCCGGAAGTCCACGCATATGCACACTGTCCCATTTTCTTCATTACCGGGACGATGTTGGCGATCCAGTCAGGATATTGAACTTCTTGGATAAACCCAGAATCGATCAGCTTCTCGACTTCGACGTTAATGCTCATCTCAAGCTCGAGCCGCATTCTTCTCGGCGCCTGTTTGACTGGCTTGACGTCCGGGGATATCGCCAATTTATGTACAGCAATTTCTGGATCTAGTCCTGGCATTTCGGAATAGTTCCATACAAAGCAATCCCTATGCTGCATAAGCACGTCTTTTAATGCAGCCACCCTTTCTTCAGATAGCAGCTCGCTGACGAATGTCGGTCGCGGGTCGTTTGCCGTCCCCAACTCAATCTTCTTGAGGTTATCTGTAGTAGTATGTATGCCATCTTCCAACTCTTTTGGCGCTGGTGGAAATTCTGAGATTACCTCGTCATCGCTGTTTTTGAAGCACCAGGGAAGGTCATCCATGTTCTCGGGCTCTCCTTTTGATATGGTTATCATACGACAAGTACGAGCTCGCTTCCAAGACCGATATGGATCTGGTTCTGCTCTTGCGGGTTTGGATTCGTGCTTTTGTGGCGGTGTTACCCTCCAGCTGCTGGATAGAGCAACCTGCCTTGCTGGTACTAGTCTTCAACCCAGTTCTTGAAGGTGAAGCAGTCTTCGATAGGGTGCCCTATTACTCCGTGATATGAGCAATAGTTTGGGTGTGAGACTTCGCCTGCTTGCTCGGGGTGTTTAGACTCCGGCAGTGTAATCATCTGATGTCTTATAGCGTGATCAAGTATCTTCTATGTTTTGTCCTGGGGAAAAGAGTATGCTCGACTCATCTTCTTCATATGGGACAAATCCGGCCGCTTGATTCCCGCTCGCATGACTTCTTGGTCCCGCTTTGTCGTTGCTGAATGCCTTTTCTGCTTTTCGACTTATTTCTGCCTCGGCGTCGGGCCTTTTGCGCAACGGGTTGACAGGGAGGAGCATCTTCGTCTTTTGCAACCTGTTGAAAAAAACGTTGCGTTCTGGCTTTCTCGTAGATGGCCATTTCGCGATTATGGTCGTCCCGAACCTTTTGACCCGCTTTCCTGACAAGCTTGTCCATTCGGGCTTCAAATGACGGACTCGGCACTTCGATTGCGGGATCTAGTTTTGATGAGGGGTTGGTATTTCCCGACGGGGCGTCCTCTTCTTCATCGAAGTTATATATGGCGTAGCTACCATGGACTCATTCCCGTTTCCCGGATTTCACATATCCAAGCCCAAGCATTTCCATTCTCTCGTTGGGCAATTTGCGCTGAGTCCCAGGGACATCCCAAATCCTGTTGTAGAATCGAGCTTGTCGAATAGTCTATTTTAAGGGTATCCCTTGGCGCTTCAATAGCCTTTTTAGTCCGTTTGTGTAATATCTGGGCAAACGGATGGGTTGAAGCCTGTCGAGTGTAGAATCCGCGCCATGCCAGATTTCTTTCTCCACTCTTGTTTCCGTGGATCGGTAAAATAAGATCGCCTTTTCGCCCGGGAGGGACGTAAAACGTCTGCAGGTCTTGTACATTGTAAGCTTCAAGTGCGTCAAGATCTTTGTAGTGCTCCCGCGGAACCATGGTAATTTGCAAATTCTGATCATCACTAGGGAATGCTCGTATTGATGGTCGACTGGAGAATACAGCATTAACCTCATCTTCCGAGTCACTTCCGAAGATCAATATGGGGGTGGACGGTCCCGGGTTGTTGCATCGAGACGGCCCAGCGTAAACTATCTCTTCTTCTTCTTCGGTATCACTCCCGAAAACAGGAATGGTGGCGGCGGCTTTGTTCTCCGGTTTGCAACACCTCTCCATGTCCTCGAAATCCGGTAAGAAGTATTTGGCATCTTCATATTTGCGGATTTCGTTCACGGAGAACGGGGTTCAGTTCTCCCGTTACGGTATACTCGAAACCATCCTTGAAATACTTCATACACTGATGTTGCGTAGAAGGGATGATGTTGTACTCGTGTAACCAGGGACGACCGAGCAGAGCATTGTAGCATGTTTTGGCGTCTATGACGTGGAATTTAACATCTGTGATGAGCAGCCCAAAGCGTAGCGTCAGTATCACAGATCCAAGAGTTCGTGATGATTGAGAATCGAACCCGGAGATGGTGATCTTGTCCCGAGCGAGGTGCTGGACGCTCATGTAGATTTCTTTTAACACCCACACATTAAGAAGATTAACGGAAGACCCATTGTCGAGCAGGATTTTGCCTATCTTGATATCGTGGCAGTATCCAGAGACATATAAGGGATGGTTGTGGTCGCATGTCCCAAGGAGCAGGTCTTCGTCGCCGAAAGTGATATCAGCCGTGTGCACTTCTTCCAGTTCATCATTCATCCTCCTTTCGGCGAGGAAGGCTTGGAATTGCTCGGGCTCTTGTAGCGCCTTGATTAATGAATCTCTCGCTTCTTTTGATAATAAGAGGGCGTCGAGAATGCTGAGCTGCGAAGGTAGCATCCTCAGGTGCGATAGGATGTTGTAGTCCACCCTACCCTTCTTGGGCGGGTCCTTGGCAGTCAGCTCTTTCATGACTTGGTCATCTAGGGCGATATCCTGAGCGACCTTTTCCTTTCCCTTATCTTTTCTAGTTGCGGGTCCGAGATTCTTTTCCGGGAGCGTGCGATTGCACAGCTGAATGTTTTCGCAGGCCTCCGGTTCTTCCTCTTTCCCTAAGACGGATTCTTTAAAGAGAGGGCCCAGAGCCATTTCCTCATCAGAGTCGCTCCCAAAGGTGAGAACCTATGATCCTCCGGCATTGACCATGTAACAGTTGCCGGTAGTTCTTTTATACCCTTCGGTCGTATTTCTTTGCTCCCGACGGGTTCTGCGTTTCATTCGCTTAAAATGTTGCCGGTGAGCAACATATCCCTACCACCATATCTTAAAAGCGTCGCACTCCTCAGTGGGGTGTGAAATCTTCCGATGATATGAGCAGTAATTAGGGTGCCTTTCCACTCCATTGAGCGTGTTTTCTTCCGAATGTGGTATCTTCATTCCCATTGACATGGCTTTGGCAAAACTTTTCCTCGTCTTGAATATGTTTTATCCGCATCGGATGTTTTTTGATCTAGCGGGAGCGCTCCGACTCTTTCGTTTAGTCGCTTGTGTTTGGCTCCCTCTGATGCGGCCATCTCACGCTCCCGATCGGCTTTACTTTTCAAACGAATCTCATCTAGAAAGGCGTCGATCATTTCGTTTGTCGGCCACACAAGTTCTGGTTCAGGCTGTGCCCCCAGTTTCTCAGTGCCAGGAGTTTTCTCATCTTCCGTAAACGAGTGGGAAATCACATGACAACTCGCCACATATCCCTCGGATTCATCCGACAAGCTTTCTCCATTATCTTCCTCCTGAAAGACGTGGTTGAGGAACTCTTGGAGTGTGATGGGAGTCCGCGCCTTTTAATTGTACTCCTCCAGCGTGTCAATCTGTTTCTACAAGTCCATGCGCTTGTCTCCAGGCTTCACGGGCTTCTTGGATTTCTTCTTCTTTTTCTTTGAAGATTTCGACTGTTGGGTGTGAGTACTTAGGCCATCACCACTGATCTTCGGGGTCGGGCATGGCTTCAGCATCCCTTCAATGATCTGGGGTTCCAGCGGGTTCTTCCACCTGATCGTCGGGCATGTCTGGAGCTCATTCAGCATTCTTTTAGTTTTTGCTGAAAGCACAATTTCCCATGCAGCTTCTTCAACGAAAGAGCAAGTTGCACCCGGCGCGTCCGTCTTCTTAGGAGTGTGCGGTTGTGGCGAGTTCACCTTCCACTTTTCGGACAGTACAAACTTGCCCTGTAGGTATTGATCTTCAATCCATCCTTTGAAGACGAAGCAATTCTCAATCGGATGGCTTACCGTTTGATGGTAAGGGCAATAATTGGGGTTATTCGCCTCACTGGGTTGCGGCGGTCGCCTTGAGTTTGGCAAGTTGATAAGCCTGTTGCGTACCGCCAGCTCGAATAGCCTTTTCGTCTTATCCCGCGGGAATAAGTAGGGGCGCTTCATTTTCTCATTATAATACTGTTGTCTTTCTTCCAGTTGATCCGCCAGCTTTGGGGCACTGGGTTGCTGTTGAGCGTTCGCAACGAAGATTGCCTTCCCTTTACCCTTGTCATTCCGAGGTTCCGGCTTCGGGGGAGACGGTCTGTGACCCATCTGGTCCATCTGGGCCAACTTGTCGATCAAAGCCTAGAACGTGGTTGGCTTAAAGAACATCATGAACTGTGAGATAGTTGCATGAGGATCCAGGGTGTTGGAGATAGTCCCCTCAGAGTCAATTATTGGATCACAGGTACGTGATTGCAATGATTGAGGGAGGACCTATCCCGGTAGGACAGTCTTACTCGAGATGATAGTATGCTATCTGGTTTACCTTTATCATCGTGTACTGTTTTAAGTGACCTGACACGTCGCTATTACACGTTGATAGAGCCCCTAGGATTCTTGCTTGACCACCAGCAGTATGAGGGCGATCATATAAGTGGGAGCTGGGGGTCTATAAGCATATCCTTAAATGGTCCCTAGTCGTGTGAGTTTCGAGACAGGGCATCGATACTCCAGAGTAGACTAGTGTATACAGTCGAGACCCCGACGAGGGGCGGTGGCCGGTCTCACAAGCTATTGGTGTCAGTTGGATCACCTAAGATGTATACAGGTGCTCATTGGGTTATGAGTACACCGGACAGGACTCGCCGGGAACATGCTAGTTGGTCATATACCAGACGTCAGATGGCAGTTCCGTGGTGACATGTGTGCAGGTTAGTTCATCGACCTGGGGATCGTCATTTGTCTCGTGTGAGTTCCCACTGTACTTTGATTACTACCCTACCACGGCTCAAAGGATTCGTGCAAACATGTTTTAGTTGGGTACAGTCCCGAGCCACATGGAGGCAGTGAGCGTATCTTCAGGGGTTCGTCTCTCCCGGTATTGGGGGTGAGGTCGTGCTGTGTCTAGGAGAGCCATTACACGAAGCCCTCGGCCGAGGCAAGGAGATTTACTGGTAGGTATTCCAGTAGTATCTCAGGGTGTTCTAGGCTACACTCCGACACGACTTGTACCGCTTTTGGGGGTCTGACTTTTACCAACCCCCTAGGCCCGCCATGCGATGCTCATAGACGAACGGACCGGACTGTATGGATATTGTCACTGACAGGCTCAGTAGGGTTGTCAGGCTGAGTTCGCTCACAGACGTCCCTTTTAGTCAATACCTGGTAGCCCGTTACGTATTGGCTTATACCTCTGACGTGCTAGTGGTTAAATCCACAACCAAGGTGTTGACGAGTCTTTAGAGTCCCTCACATTCAGTTACTCAGCTTTCGGGCGAAAAGTTGTAGAGGCCGTATGGAGATATGGCAAGGTCCGATCAGATACGTGCGGTATTGCACGGATCAGGATCGGACAGTTTGTACTATGGGCCGTATGGTTATATGGCAGGGTTCGATCAGATACGTGCGATATTGCACGGATCAGGATCGAACGGATATTACTAGCCGGCTTTGGTATAAGCCAGATCCTAGTATAGTACAGTGGAGATTTTGTCTCATTGCATTTGTATTTCGGTCGAAATACTGATGCGGGTGTGTATGCACAGTATTGGGGTTTTCCTGTAATTTATTACGGGACCAGTTTTCTAGAGTTGCCAGTTTGCTTTCCGTTTCGGCCGATTTCCTTTGTTTCGTTCATTGGCCGAAGATTGGTGGAGGAGGGCTTATTTGCATTGTTGCAAATAAGTGGTTGTGGAGGGGGTCTTTGCATTTTTGTTTTATCATGATGGTTTCATGATGGAGCCTATCCCTTGACCTTCCATGCTTCATGATGGGTTGACTTTTGCTTTCATGGTTGTTGATTGAGTGTTGGGTTTTTGTGGTGATCATTTGGCTTTTCATCATCACTCACTTTCCACCCACCCCCTTGTCTTTGTTCTTTCTCTCTCCAATTACACATGGGGGGGCGGCCATTCCTTGAGAATGGATGGGATTAATTTCATGAGGTGTGGGATTTTTGTATCTTGAGCTTTGAGAAATCCCTACAACTCCCTCTCCAAAATTTCACTTCAATTCCTCAACAAAAGGCAATTCCTACAACCCCAAATGAGACTTCTTCACTACATATTCTACAGCAAATCTTGGGCACGTCGACTAGCCAGCTTCGTGCCCGAGTTGCCTCGGCGTTGAGATGGGAGCCCGTAAAAGAAGTAGGCGATGTGGTGCACTTCCGGCGATGAGGTGGAGACCGGAGTTTCCGCAGGAGATCGGGACGACGACGAGAAGACCGGAGGACTCGGATCTGTCGGTATATCTCTCTTCCCCATCTTGTAGATAGCTAGGACTAGTTAGTGGTTCGATCCGGGTATTAGTGCGCGGCGGTTTGCCAGTTCAAGAAAAATTAAAGTTTATCACCGCTTCCGCATTTGGCCGTCGGATTGACGGCCGGGGCGCCGCCGTGCACTTACAGTGGTATCAGAGCCTCGCCATTAACTTAGTCTAGCTTGGTTTAATGTGTTTTGCATTTCCGATCGACCAAAATTCCAAAATTCGCATTTTTGCTTGCATCAGTTTTCTGTTAAAATTTTCTGGTGTCGAAAAATTTTTCAGGTTGTATAAAATTGATGTACATGATAATATAAGAGCTCTGTAAAAATTCGATGAAGTGATTCCACTGTGGGAGCGCGGAACCGCCGCAAATACCCCCTTCGCGCCGCTGTTCCGCCGCGCACTGTGGAGATCCCTGCACCAAATTTTTACAGAGGCTTTCTGGGGTGAAAATTGGGGTTTTGGAATATTAACATTGGGCCCAGAATTTCCTGATCTGCTACAGTAATGCTTAGGGGCCCACTTGTTAAAATTTGATTGATCGGATATTTTAAACACATTATTTCACAGTATTTACATTATATCTGCGACCGTGAATGTCACTCGATCGGTAAATCCGGTTTAACTGCTATAGCCCGGTTAGACGGATTTGCGAACGTGACTTTCACGTTGATGTTCTGTTTTTGCTGTGATGTTGCGGATCGGTCGTGGGGGATAGCCTGGATGCAATGCTAGTACAGTTGTGGTTGTATTATGTACATTTGATATTGCGGGGCGAGCGTCCGACATGTGGACTGCCGTCACTGCCTGATTGTATTATTATTTTGGGGCACGACCTGGTTGCGGTCGATGTACCCGTTGTATGTATATTTTACTTTCTGTACTAGGATTACCCCGCGGAGGGGTGCACGGATAGCCGAGTTCTAGAAGGCAACAAGCCCGCATCTCATAGCATTGAGACGGAGGGGGCTTCACTCTAGAATTGGCGGGCTATTCGCCGCACTCGTAGGGGGTACAGGTTGACCCAGGAGGGGTGCCCAAGTTACCGGATTCCGTGAAGTGCCGGGTGGTCCATTCAGGTTGCTGAAGGGGGCTGCCTCGCTTCAGGTTTTGGCGGGTAACTTGCCGCGCCCGTAGGGGTCTAGGTTTTCATTGCACAGGCTATCCACACGACCAGGGGAACGTCGGGTTTCAGTAGTGGCTCTGTGAAACCCGGGGATCCCAGATATTTGTATTGTTTCTGTGATGCTGTACATTTTCTGTGATGTTGCATTTTATTCACGCCTTGAGCGAATATAATATATTGGTATATATATTAGTAGATGTTGTATATGTTTTGCATCCGCGCTAGTCCAGTCCCCGCTTTGTCGTTAGTTAGCTAACCTAACGGGTAATGACGGGACCCAGTGGCGAATGCGGATGGCATATACGTACATCAGTATATTTTCGTTCTTTGTGGTGTGATCAATTGATGGGACTGCGTTGATTCGGATCAATGCAAGTTAAAACAAACCTATTCTGATGTTGTTGGAACACTTTTCAAAAAGCTGTTATTGCAAGGGCGTTCACTTTTGTTTTGCATCGTGATATTCAGTTGGAATATCCTGCTCCTCAGTCGACGAGGCAAGGGCCGAGATCCCTTCACCGGGAGTGACCCCTTGGACAAAAAGTTTGCGTCAGGGCATTAACTTCACTATAGCCGATTACTTTTGCTTTGCATCGTGGTATTCATTTGGAATATCCTGCACCCCATTCTACTGGGAAAGAGCTGAGATCCCTTCACCGGGAGTGACCTCTTTAGCAATGGTTTTCGTCACTATATTTTCAAAAAGCTATCAGTTCCTTCAACGATATCAAGTTCATTACGTTAAAGGTTTTCGCCAGAAACCATTCGTAGCCCTCCGTCGTTTCAGACGGGTAGCACGTAGTATTCATGCTGTGTTTGTTGACCTTCGTCAAGGCATAGTGTATGGTAGCTGCTTGTTACCTTTCTGCTGCATAGATAGATGCGTTGGTTTGGGACAGTCGTATAGCCTTGTTGGCCTTCGTCAAGGGCTTGTACGGGTGGGTTCATATCAACCTGGATAATGACGGGTAGAACTTGATATGTGACTTATGATTTGTTGACCTTCGTTAAGGTCATAAGAGCATGGGGCAGAAATCACATCGGGAGTTTCAAAAGAACTGAAACTTGCCAGATATGCGCATACCTTCTGGAGTGTGACACCGTGAGCGGATTCCGTCACGTTGTCATGCGATGAGAGTTGGATCCCGATTCCCACTGATGAGTTAGTTTACTCCTCGAGTGACCCCGACTAATTCTTCTTTCAGGTTTGGAGGAGAATTTGAGGTACAGTGGGAGGATTCCAGATTAGATAAATTGGTAACCATTCTGATCTAGGTTAGAGTGCACGCTGAGTGTTTCTTTTCTCTCTCTCTGGCAGCGACCATTGACCCGACCCTAAGACTATGACTCAGTGACCAAGTTAACCGAACCTTCTTAAACACTGGCTTTTGGATTGTCAGAACCTCATTGCCACTCCTACTTTTACCCTTTTCTCCAGGACACCCCGTATTACTACGAACGTCCACTTCCATTGGACAAAACCATCGTATGGTTATATACGAACTCGAAGGGATTTATTCGAGGATGGTTTCTGGTTCTGGAGAAAACGAATAGGACTATTCAGTTGTCTTTTCATTTTACCTTCTCTCAGGTTGCGAGTACTCCTTAGTTTAGGAGATAGTACACCTATTACGCAAATTGGATAGTCTTCTTCCAAACCTTAGGCTGGTGCCGACCGGTAGGGAATGAAGAAAACCAATTAGCATAACGATGGTGTGCAGAAGGTATTAAGTTCAGACAAAGCAAGGGATTAGTAAGAGGGCAAAGTAAAATGCGACTGATATTCACGACCAAACCAAGTATTTCTTCGCCAATCCTAAATCACCTTTGTATTTCTCCAGGACACTCCGTATCACTACGAAGATCCACAGTTTATTGGATACTCCATCGTATGGTTATATACGAACTCGAAAGGAACTTGTTCCAGTTCGGGGATGGATTCTGGTTCAGGAGAAATAGGAATAAGATTTATTCAGGTGTCTTTTATCTTCACCTTCTCTCGCATTGCAAGTGTTCCTAGGATTAGGACAGTACACCCATTATGCTTATTGGATAGTCTTCTTCCAAACCATAGGCTGGTGCCGAACGGTAGGGAAGGAAGAAAACCATTTGGCCTAAAGGGGTGTGCAGAAGGTAAAGACTAAAGACATATGAAGGGATTTGGAGAGGTGGCAAAGAATTACACGGTTACAGTTGTGAATCTGGATAATGGAAGAGGCATTACTAGGAATACCAGGATACCCCATCGAAACATTTCAATGTTTCAGTTTCACTATGTACTGTTAAAGGAAAACTGATTTCCCAGTTAGACACTTGCTCCAGGGTATGTATTTACCAGGTACGATTCTCACATCTGTATGATTTTACAGATGATGAGTGGGAGTAGGTTATTGGGAATAGGGTGATCATCCTCCTTATATCGGGATTCGTTGCAATCGGTGATATTTGAGGAAGTCACCTGGGTTGTTTGCCGGTCGGCAAATATTTGGTTTTGAATATCCGCTGTTATGCACCAATTTCAAATTGATATATCTGTACGTCTATTTTCATAGAGTGAGATATACCTTTCTGAAATTATGTCTACGACATTTACCTATATCAGTGGATGGTTAGGTAAGGAGCATTAAACAGCGGTGTAATTCTTCTTAACCATAAGTACAGTTTTCAACCTACGACACACAGTGAGTGAGTTATCAGACTCAAGGGACTTGTACAGAGTATTGTATGATGTCCAGGGTCCATCAGGACAGAGGGGTTGGTCCTCGTACTATATTCGGTTTACTTATGACTTCTCTAGTTTTTAGACCGGTGTTTCGTGGAAACACAGGGTCCGAATTTTGAGAAGTTACAGGTATTTGAATAGAGTAGAGAACCAGGTGTAGCAAGTATCGGGATTCTTCAAAGAGATCGAAGATGTAGATACTTGTGGTATTCAGTTGATAGTAATGATAAAGAGATCTTGCTTCTTTTTCAGGTTACTCATAATTGGAAGCATTCCTGAGTTGAGTAACGCTGATCGGCCTCCTTCCATTTAGTTGACATGCACTGGGGACAGCTGCATGATTTGAATCTGGTTCAATTAAATCAGTGCCTCTGGTTCTATATTGGATATAGAACAGTTTATATCTTAACGATGTTAAGGTACGGGGAGTTGTCCGGTTTATGATTAAAACCAGACACTGGACAACTCAAGGCACGTTTCTGTAATGGCTGTTTGTGGGTTGACCCAGGCTATGACGAGGGTTGACTTTCTACCATCTGGATGAACAATAGCAATATTGTTCTAGACTCGCCACAGTTTTATTAAAAATGGATTTTTTCAGAAAACAGTAGTGGGAGTATGGTAGAACTGGAAGTGATTCCAGAACCACAAACGATTACTGAAGATTTGATAAGGAACCTAAATATTCAATCTGGTTTGACATTCCATTGGCCACTCCGCAGATATGGTGGGTAACTTCAGGCACCCGAGAGGTACTACGGTAGCCTCAAGGACGGTGACAGGGAAGTTCTTGTTTACCCACAATTACCATTGCTGTTGTTCCAGGCTGCGAGACCCGGCGGGAGGATGAGTATAGCGTCGTTCTGAACTAGTTTTAGAAGTGTACGTCTATATGACTCTGCCAGAGGGTTGTCGTAGTCAGTGGGAGCAGCGGAAGCATTGGTAGACAGGTAGCTTATGTCTATTTATAGACTAAAGCAGATGTAGCGGAGATAGATCATCTATTTCTGACGTGACAGTCATGGGTTTGACTTCATCAGAATAGGGGATGGATCTGTTGAAAAGGTAGTAGGGTGTGATATCCTGGTATTTGGATGACATACTCAGAATAGGAAAGGAAACTCCTATACTACAATCGGTTATACTTTGGTCGTCACACAGTGGTTTCTCCACAAAGGAAATGGATTTTGTATCAGACATATTGGTTACTAGATCTATGGTTTTAGATCTAGATTTGGGTAGTCTCCCAATCTGGGTACTTAGACAGCATTCTAAGAGTATTTAGGATGGACGACTCCTGGCACGGTAGTGTACCTGCAGGTGATGGAGTCACCCTCTCTAAAGGTGTCTTACAGACTAAAGTAGAGAGGGATGTGCATGATTGGCAGATCACTTGCTCAGGCAATTGAGTCAATCATGAGATGTCAAGTACCACACCAGATGTTGTTCTTGCACTAGATGCAATAAGTTGACATTGATCCAATACTGGAGAAACGGTCGGAAGCAGTTTTAGAACATAAGTGGATGTTCTAGGGATATGATAACGACAGCCTCATTCGGGAAACAGTTATCATTCCAGGCTTCCAAGGTGACATGGACGACAAGGAGGTTGTCAGAGCTATAGTTTTTCCTTCTGATGAGGGGCAGTATTTTGGACAGGTGATCCAAAGCAATACTGAGGGTGGCATGGCGCAGGATACTGATTAAGTTCAGTTGACGATACAGTCTAAGAAGTTTGGATTTGGAGTTCATTTATGAGCTATGTCCCATCAGACATCCAGACACATTCTAAGACAGGTATTGCTCATTTCGGGAGATGGCTTTCTCCGCGAACATGAGATTTAGAGAGACATAGAAAGAAACAACAAAGCGGATCCACTCACTGAGGCTATTTCTCGAACGCAATAGTTTCGCAAACGAGCTTTGTGAGACTGACTAGTAGAGGAGTTGGGTGTTCGGTATCACACGGGCTGTGAGTATGCGACATCGCAATAATTAGCCTTGAGTGCAAGTGGGAGATTATTGGAGATAGTGCCCTCAGAGTCAATTATTGGATCACAGGTACGTGATTGCAATGATTGAGGGAGGACCTATCCCGGTAGGACAGTCTTACTCGAGATGATAGTATGCTATCTGGTTTACCTTTATCATCGTGTACTGTTTTAAGTGACCTGACACGTCGCTATTACACGTTGATAGAGCCCCTAGGATTCTTGCTTGACCACCATCAGTATGAGGACGATCATATAAGTGGGAGCTGGGGGTCTATAAGCATATCCTTAAATGGTCCCTAGTCGTGTGAGTTTCGAGACAGGGCATCGATACTCCAGAGTAGACTAGTGTATACAGTCGAGACCCCGACAAGGGGCGGTGGCCGGTCTCACAAGCCATTGGTGTCAGTTGGATCACCTAAGATGTATACAGGTGCTCATTGGGTTATGAGTACACCGGACAGGACTCGCCGGGAACATGCTAATTGGTCATATACCAGACGTCAGATGGCAGTTCCATGGTGACATGTGTGCAGGTTAGTTCATCGACCTGGGGATCGTCATTTGTCTCGTGTGAGTTCCCACTGTACTTTGATTACTACCCTACCACGGCTCAAAGGAGTCGTGCAAACAGGTTTTAGTTGGGTACAGTCCCGAGCCACATGGAGGCAGTGAGCGTATCTTCAGGGGTTCGTCTCTCCCGGTATTGGGGGTGAGGTCGTGCTGTGTCTAGGAGAGCCATTACACGAAGCCCTCGGCCGAGGCAAGGAGATTTACTGGTAGGTATTCCAGTAGTATCTCAGGGTGTTCTAGGCTACACTCCGACACGACTTGTACCGCTTTTGGGGGTCTGACTTTTACCAACCCCCTAGGCCCGCCATGCGATGCTCATAGACGAACGGACCGGACTGTATGGATATTGTCACTGACAGGCTCAGTAGGGTTGTCAGGCTGAGTTCGCTCACAGACGTCCCTTTTAGTCAATACCTGGTAGGCCGTTACGTATTGGCTTATACCTCTGACGTGCTAGTGGTTAAATCCACAACCAAGGTGTTGACGAGTCTTTAGAGTCCCTCACATTCAGTTACTCAGCTTTCGGGCGAAAAGTTGTAGAGGCTGTATGGAGATATGGCAAGGTCCGATCAGATACGTGCGGTATTGCACGGATCAGGATCGGACAGTTTGTACTATGGGCCGTATGGTTATATGGCCGGGTTCGATCAGATACGTGTGGTATTGCACGGATCAGGATCGAACGGATATTACTAGCCGGCTTTGGTATAAGCCGGATCCTAGTATAGTACAGTGGAGATTTTGTCTCATTGCATTTGTATTTCGGTCGAAATACAGATGCGGGTGTGTATGCACAGTATCGGGGTTTTCCTGTAATTTATTACGGGACCAATTTTCTGGAGTTGCCAGTTTGCTTTCCGTTTCGGCCGATTTCCTTTGTTTCGTTCATTGGCCGAAGATTGGTGGAGGAGGGCTTATTTGCATTGTTGCAAATAAGTGGTTGTGGAGGGGGTCTTTGCATTTTTGTTTTTTCATGATGGAGCCCATCCCTTGACCTTCCATGCTTCATGATGGCTTGACTTTTGCTTTCATGGTTGTTGATTGAGTGTTGGGTTTTTGTGGTGATCATTTGGCTTTTCATCATCACTCACTTTCCACCCACCCCCTTGTCTTTGTTCTTTCTCTCTCCAATCACACATGGGGGGGCGGCCATTCCTTGAGAATGGATGGGATTCATTTCATGAGGTGTGGGATTTTTGTATCTTGAGCTTTGAGAAATCCCTACAGCTCCCTCTCCAAAAGTTCACTTCAATTCCTCAACAAAAGGCAATTCCTACAACCCCAAATGAGACTTCTTCACTACATATTCTACAGCAAATCTTGGGCACGTCGACTAGCCAGCTTCGTGCCCGAGTTGCCTCGGCGTTGAGGTGGGAGCGCGTAAAAGAAGTAGGCGATGTGGTGCACTTCCGGCGACGAGGTGGAGACCGGAGTTTCCGCAGGAGATCGGGACGACGACGAGAAGACCGGAGGACTCGGATCTGTCGGTATATCTCTCTTCCCCATCTTGTAGATAGCTAGGACTAGTTAGTGGTTCAATCCGGGTATTAGTGCGCGGCGGTTTGCCAGTTCAAGAAAAATTAAAGTTTATCACCGCTTCCGTATTTGGCCGTCGGATTGACGGCCGGGGCGCCGCCGTGCACTTACACAGGGTACCTACGAACATGCCCACCGCGGGCGCTTCCTCAATGCGTTGTTCGCATTTCGACCATAAGTTTCGCCAGCGTATAGCGTACTGGATCCACGTCTCGCCCGGTTTCACCCTGGCATTAATCAACGCCGTTATCGGGGTGCGTTCGCTGGCGCTCACGAACCGCTGTGTAAATAGCAGCTCCATCTCCGCAAATGTTTTGATGGAGTCGTTCGGGAGCTCAGAGTACCACTCGAACGCCGTTTCTGACAAGCTGCCGACAAACTGGCGAAGCAATAATTTATCATCACCGCCGGTGTTGCCGCAAAGCGCCCTGAACTGGGCAACATGCTGGTGGGGATTGCCCGTCCCCTTATAGACATGAAATTTCGGTATTGTATAGCCCGGCAGGTACTTGATCTGATCATACCAGCTCAGATATAGTTGCCCTGTTTTTACGACCTGACCGGCTGCCTCAGTCGCCTGATGCACCCGTATCTGCTGAGCTATGTATTCATCCAAGTCAGCTTTGGAGATTGTCTCCTCCTTGGCTGTTGACAGAGCCGGTGGAGGATTTGATATTTCTCCCCTGTCGTTTTCAAGGACGATCGGAGGATCTTCAGCAGGAGGATCTTGTTGGATCATCGTACCCACCATATCTTGGAACAGGAGGGCCATTCACTTTATATTGGCTGCTTGTTCAGCAGCCTCTTTATCCTTCTTTTCCAGTATCCTGCGAAGGAATTCAGCGTCAGTTTCTTTCTCCTGGCGTTGATCAGAGGACTCTTCGGGGCTTTCTTTTGGCCCAGTGAGTGCGGCCATCGCGTTCATCATTCTTGGAGCTTCTGCTGTTACTCCTGAGCTTTGGTCACTGACCGTGTAAGCGGTCTATGACCTGTAGATGCACGGCTGTCCTCTTTACCAGACGCCATGTATACCGTGTGTACCATGATGCCCCCGGACTTAGGGCGTTTAGGTTCACCGCCTTTGACATTTGCCGTGGGCATGGGAATTTTCTCCGGCCTCCTTCTCTTGTGGGCCGTTGAAGTTGAAGGGGTCGTTGCAGCGGGCACCCTGGTGGTTGTCGTCCTTTGCTGTTCAACAGGACGGTTCTGCCGGCGAGAGTGACCTTGGTCAATTACAGAATCTTGAATCATCCGCCAGACCTTATAAATTTTGGAGGACAGCCGTTGAGGGGGCTGCTCCAGCTTCGTTCCTGTAACCTTCTCCGTAGGTGGAGGAGATCTTTTTAGGGTAGCAGTCGGAGAGTTCTTACGTACCCTCCTTAGTGGTTCAAAGCTGTTCCCAGTTGGAACAGCAGCCTTAACTTCCACCACTGGAGCAGGTGGAGTTAGCCCTGAGGGGGAGTTGCCCCCGGCCTTCCTTAATCAGCGCCAGTGGCGACGTCGAGCATGTCGAGCCGTGGAGACTGGCTCGGCGATAGGGATAATTTCGTTTTGCCCCTTGTCCGGATGAGGCGCCGTTGGTGCCAATCTCTTAAAGACTAACACTATCCTTTGAGTGGCAATGTCCAATCTGTCAAAGACAGACCCTCGAGTAGGAGCAGGAGCCGGAATAGCCAGCCTTGAAAAGACTGACTCCTTAACAGGAGAAGCCGCCTTGACGACTTCAGGAGCAGAAGTAGTTGTCTTTCTCGGGACGGCTATTTCAGGGTTCATGGGCTTCTTGGCGGGCCCATCAGAGTTCTGGTTCAGCCTGGTAAAGACAGAGGCTGCCGGTTTGATATTGGACGACCCATTGAAAGGGGCCGTTGTAGCAGTTAGCCAATCGAAGACCGACTTCTTGTGCGCTTCTAGTGCGGGCACTAAAATAGTGAAGCTTGCAGGAGGGAGCATGGTCCCAAAAAAGAGACCGGTGGTGGCCCGGGTCACCAATTCCACCGGCATGGCAAGGATGGAGGCCACTTGAGACCTATAGGCTACACCTCCAGGTGAGGCGGAGCGTTGGTTGCACTTGCATTTTGAGCAGCTCGAGCAGTTGGAGGCCATTGATGCTTGATTTCTACGCCAGGCAAAAGACCAAATCTTAGTAACTTGAAATCCGAAGGCAACCATTAACAAACCGCGATTCGTTCGCGAAGACGACACACGAAGTGTGGAGTGGAAAGAGGAAAAGGTCCCACCGAGCGTGCTAGAATCTGTTCCCCTCCGAATAGGCGGCGCGACGGATGTCTTGCCTGGGATTCGGGGCAGATGCTAATTGGTGCTATCCGTCTACCTCTCCGAAGATGCCAAGTTGATTTATGGCACCATGTATCAAAGGTTTAAACGGATGCGTCCGATGTAGCAGACTTCATCAGATTCCCCCTCGCTTGAGAGGTTTTTTATTGTGGGGACGCTCTTCCCTGCAGGCGCAAGCCCTTGCGGTTAATTACGCTACCGCATTGCGGTAACAACTTTCTCCTTCTCCAGATGATCACTTCGTGTCGTGTGTGTTTATTTTGTGTTTGGTTGCCCGTGGATTGTATACGGAGACTGAGTTATGTCGTCGCCCGTAGGGCGTGGACTAGTCCAAATCCGTATTATCTTAGATTTGGGTTTGGGGGTTTGGGTTTAAGAATACGTTAGCCTCATTTGAGACTAAGATCGACTTAAACGTTTGTTAAGGATACGTTAGTCTAGTTTTTTTTAGACTAAGATCAACTTAACGGGATCGTTTAGATCCAATAAGAGAGCAATTAAGGGGGGGATCTGTTGTTTAGTTTAGTGATATTGCGGTCAATAGTTAGTTTAAGGACATTGCGGTCCAATGTTAGTTTTAAGACATTGCGGTCAAGGTTAAGGACATCATAGTCCGTGGATTTAAGGACTCCACAGTCGGACGTTAGTTTTAAGACATCACGGTCAAGGTTAAGGACATCATTGTCCGTTGTTAGTTTTAAGACATTCCGGTCAAGGTTAAGGACATCATAGTCCGAGAATTTAAGGACTCCATAGTCCGGCATTAGTTTTAAGACATCACGGTCAAGGTTAAGGACCTCATAGTCCATGAGTTTAAGGACCCCACAGTCTGTATCAATGTGTGGTCATCGGGACCCGTCACCTCTTTGAAGACGTTGAGGAATTACAACGCCAAGTATCAAAGGAGTGAAGAGATGTACCCTTGAACTAAGGTAGATTAAATAGTCTTTGGCCCAATTTGGAACCAAGACCAATTAATAATATTATGAGCCCATTAGACTAGTTAGGTTTGAATTGAGGACTTATGGCCATCTTGGGCTAAGTCCGATCATGTTTAGAATATTGGCCCTCTGTTGGCTCATTGAAGAAGAGGCTTTGCCTCTAGAAACTTAGCCAATTGGGCTAAAGCTAGTGTTAAACACTAAAGACCAACAGTGTTGAACACTGGGAATAAGGTTAGCAAGTTAGTGTTAAGCACTAAAAGATAATCAGTGTTAAACACTAGCAACAGGACTTTCAAATTAGTGTTAAACACTAAAGCAAATCAGTGTTAAACACTGGAAACAGAGATTTCAAATTAGTGTTTAAACACTAAAGCAAATCAGTGTTAAACACTGGAAATAGAGATTTCAAATTAGTGTTAAACACTAAGAAAATCAGTATTAAACACTGGGAACAAAGTTTTCAAATTAGTGTTAAACACTAAGAAAATCAGTGTTAAACACTGCAAATAGAGTTTTCAAATTAGTGTTAAACACTAAGAAAATCAGTGTTAAACACTGGGAACAAAGTCATCAAATTAGTGTTAAACACTAAGGAGAGAGGGGTCACGTGTGGACACGTGAGAGCGCCCTGGTTCCCTTTATTTTATTCTGCCCAAAGTATTGAATACTTTCTATAACTGCTCTTGGAGCATCACGTGCTGTAACATGATGGGAATGTGGGTTTTTAACTGTTAAAGCTTTTGCCAAGGGGTCACGTGGTAGCACGTGAGGGCGCCCATAGCTTCTGTTTGCTTTTTCTTTGCATCTTTCAGGGGTCACGTGGGGCACGTGAGGTGTTGCCTCTGAATTCTTTTCTGCGGATCTTTACAGGGGTCACGTGGTAACACGTGACTCTGGTTCTTTGCATATTTTAAAGATCTGTTGATCTTTTAAGAATTAAATTCTTCATAGGGTTAAACCGTAGCAATAAACTTTAGAGGAATTAAATTCCTATTTCCTTCTGAAGACTTATATTCTTGGATAGGGTTAAACCCTAATTTCTTTTCTGCAAGAATTGAATTCCTCATGTATGTAGAGAATTAAATTCTGGCATACGGTGAAACCCTAATTTTTTCTTTTTTTAAAGGAATTAAATTCATGTGATTTTGAGAGAATTAAGTTCTCAATTAGGGTTAAACCCTGGTTCTGTCTATTTTGAAGGAATTAAATTCCTATAACATAGGGTTAAACCCTAATTTTATCTCAAATGAATTAAATTCCTATAATTCTGTGAGAATTAAATTCTCAAAACTCAGTTCGTCCTCTATATTTTGGATCTGCATGGCAGGATCTCAACCCAATGAGAATTAAATTCTCAATTCATGGGGAGATGTGCACTTTGCAGATCCTCAACCAGAGAAAGAACTAAGTTCTTTTCTTTTTATAAGAGTTAAACTCGTTTGAGAATTAAATTCTCTTTTGAAGCCTCTCTTTTCTTACCTAGGGTTTTTCTTTTGTAGAGAATCAAATTCTTCCTTCTGAATTTTCAAAATCCCAAGGCTCTATATCTCTCTCTCTCTGTATGTCTCCCCATTTTTTTTAACTCTCTCCCTTGGCACCTATTTATAGGAGAAGGAAAAGAATCAATCTGTTTAGTGAATCTTTCATTGACAGATTTGATTTTTTTATTGAGAGATTTGATTTATATTCATCATTAATCTGGGCCTTTAGATTATTAGGTGAATTTTATTCACCATTGGATTTTAAATCCAAAGATATTTCTTTGTTATTTCGGTTAGATTTAGAGGGAAATCTTTCCATGTCCAAGATTTTTCCATAAATTGGTGATATTTAATCACCTTCAGATTCTTGATCCAACGGTTTCAGATAAATCTTCTCCATTTTGGAAAGATTTAAATGATCTTTTAGAATTTAATTCTGTTAAACCGTAAGGCTTTTAAAGCCAGTCACGTGTTGACACGTGACCTTTGGTCACGTGTGAGCACGTGACCCTCAGTCACGTGTGAGCACGTGACCCCCCGAATGGACTCCTCTTCTGTGCTCTGTTTTGTGCCGCTGCTTTAACCATCACGTACCGACACGTGACCATTGGTCACGTGTGAGCACGTGATGCCTCTTCTGAAGCTTTTTCCTGATTCTTAATCAGGGAATGAATGCGCTCTGTGCCGCTGCTTTAAACGTCACGTGCCAACACGTGACCGCTAGTCACGTGCCAGCACGTGATGCTTCCTCTGAAGCTTTTTCCTGATTTTAAATCAGGGAACACCATTATGTCCCTAAACTGGAACAATAGAGCCCAAATGCTCTTTTGTTGGATCTAAACGATCCCGTTAAGTTGATCTTAGTCTCAAATTAGGCTAATATATTCTTAACAAACGTTTAAGTTGATCTTAGCCTCAAATATGGCTAACGTATCCTTAAACCAAAACCCCAAAACCAAATCTAAGAAAATACGGATTTGGACTAATCCACGTCCTACGGGCGACGACATAAATTAGTCTCTGTATACAATCCATAGGCAACCACAAACAAAACAAACACCCACGATACGAAGTGAAATTCTGGAGAAGGAGAAAGTTGTTACCGCGATGCGGTAGCGTAATTAACTACAGGGGCTTGCGTCTGCAGGGAAAAGCATCCCCACAATCAAAAACCCCTCAAGCGAGGGGGAATCTGACGAAGTCTGCTACATCGGCCGCATCCGTCTAAATCTCCGATACACGGTGCCATAAATCAACTTGGCATCTTCGAAGAGGTGGACGGATAAAACCAAATAGCATCTGCCCCGAATCTCAGGCAAGACGTCCCTGTCTTGGCCGCCGTTCGGAGGGGAACAGATTCTGGCACGCCCGGTGGGACCTCTTCCTCTTTCCACTCCACACTTCGTGTGTCGTGTTCGCGAACAAATCGCGGTTTCCTGTGGTTGCCTGTGGATTCGAGGTACTAAGATTTGGTGTCTTGCTCCGTGCAGAAAACAGAAGATCAATGGCTTCAAACTGCACTACCTGCAACTGCGACTCTCGCTCCGTCCCTATTGGAGGAGTGACTTATGGGCCCCAAGCAGCCTCCCTTTTTAAGATGCCAGTGGAGCAGGTAACTCAGGCCACCACTGGACTGTTTTTCGGGACTATGCTCCCACCGATGAGCTTCAATGCCCTAATGACGTTGCAAGAAGCCCCAAAGAAGTCAGTCTTTGATCGACTTACCACTGCCGCAACCCCTCTCAACGGGTCGCCCAGCTTCAATACCTCAGTTTTCAATAAACTGGGCCAGAACGTCTACATGCCCGCGACACCCGAAGCGGCCATCCCAAAGCAGATAGCCACCCCGGCTCAAGCGGACGAAATCATTGGAAAGGCTCCTCCTTCTAAGAAGTCAGTTTTTACAAGGCTGGCCATTCCAGTTGCTGCTCCAGGCGAGGTCCTCAAAGCTGCTTCCCCTGCCCAGAGGTCTGTCTTTGACAGAGTGGACATTGCTTCTCAACGGGTGTCAGTCTTCAACAGGCTAACACCAATAACAGCCTCTCCTCAAAGCAAGGTGCATGACAAAGTCACCCCAACGGCTAAACCAACTCCAATCGCTCGACATGCTCGCCGTCGCCACTGGCGCCGGGTAAGGAAAGCTGGGGGCAACTCCCCCTCTGGGATAACTCCGCCGGCTCCAACGGTGGGGATCGATGCTGCTGTTCCAACTGGGAACAGCTTTGAACTGCTCAACAAGGTGCGCAGAAACTCTCCTACTGTAGTGCTGAAGAGAACTCCTTCACCTGTGAAGAATGCTACAGAGAAGAAGCAGGAGCAACCTCCTCAACGGCTGTCCTCTAAAATTTACAAGTTCTGGCGTCAAGTCCAAGACTCCGTGATGGATCAAGACTATCTCCGCCGACAGAAAAAGATGAAGGTTCGGCAGGAGAAGGATTACTCCGTCAAGCCACAAAAAGAAACAGTTACTTGGGTGCCCACTACAACGGCCCCCTCAACTCCAATCACTCAAAAGAAAAGGAGGCCGCAAAAAGCCCCTGAGAACATGGCGAACCGTAAAAGCGCTGAACACAAACGCCCCAAGTCTGGGGGAATGGTGGTGCATACTGTCTATATGGCTTCCGGAAAGGAGGAAAGCCGCGCTTCGACGGGTCACCGACCGCTCACCCGATCCGTGACCAAAGCTCAGGAGCAGCAACAGAAGCTTCAAGAGATGATGACTGCTATGGCCGCACTTACCGGGCCAAAAGAAAGCTCGGAGGCATCGTCAGAACAGCGTCACGAACAAGAAACTGACGCTGACTTCCTATGCAGAGTCCTCGAAAAGAAGGACAAAGAAGCCGCAGAGCAAGCGGCTAACATAAAACAAATGGCGCTCTTCTTCCAACATATGATAGGGATGATGTTACAACTGGACCCTCCAGCTGATGACCCTCCAATCATTGTTGAAAACGATAAAGGGGAGACATCTAATCCTCCTCTGGCTCTTTCAGCAGCCAAGGAAGAAACCATTTCCAAGGCCGCACTGGATGACTATATAGCTTAGCAAATACGAGCTCATCAGGCGAATGAGGCGGCTGGGAAAATTGCTAGAACCGGACGACCCTACCCGGGCTGGTATGACCAAATCAGTTACCCGCCGGGATATACGATCCCTAAATTCCATGTGTACAAGGGGATAGGGAATCCACATCAGCATGTCGCTCAATTTAGGCCTTATGTGGCAATACTGGAGGTGATGATAAATTGTTGCTTCGACAATTCGTCGGCAGCTTAGCAGAAACAGCCTTTGAATGGTATTCGGAGCTACCTAACGACTCTGTCAAAACATTTGCAGAGATGGAGTTACTGTTTATACAAAGATTCACGAGTGCTAGTGGACGCACCCCGATAACAGCACTGATCAACGCCAGGATAAGGCCAGGCGAAACGTGGGTCCAATATGCAACACGATGGCGGAACCTATGGTCGAAATGCGAACAACGCATAGAAGAGGCACCTGCGGTAGGTATGTTCGTGGGCACTCTTGATCCGCAAGCGACTATCTCGCAATTCATGATGTTCTTCAGGCCGACCACTTTCCAGGCCTTGATCGGCAAATTAGCCCAAATGGACCAGATGGGCCATGGACCGTCTCCTCCAAAACTGGACTCTCAAAGTGAGAAGAAAGGAAAAGCAATCGTTGTTGCCAATACTCAACAACAGCCGAGCAAATCAAAGCCGGTTGCTCGCCAAAACAACGTGCGTCCACGCCCATCCCTCGAGGAGAGACTGGGACGTCCTTACTCATTTCATCAGAATAAAACAAGGAAACTGTTCGAGCTGGCCACGCGTAACGGACTCATCAATCTGCCGAGTCCAAAACGTCTGTTGCAGCCAGGCGATCTCAATAATCCCGATTATTGCCCTTACCACTACACGGTAAGTCACCCGATTGAGGATTCTTCGTCTTTAAGGGATGGATCGAGGATCAGTACCTACAAGGCAAGTTTGCGCTGTCTGAAAAGTGGAAGGTAAACCCACCACAGCCGCACACTCCAAAGAAGACGGATGCACCGGGGGCAACTTGTCATGTGATCTCTCACTCATTGGCGGATGATAAAAAGGCTCCTTGCACCGAGAAACCAAGGGCGGACCCTGAATCAGAAATTCTGCGGCCGTCAGACGAGTTGATCGATGCCTTCCTGAATGAAATTCGTCTGAAAGTTAAAGCCAATCAGGAGCGTGAGATGGCCATACTGGAAGGAGCCAAACACCGATTACTAGACCAAAGAGTCGAGGCACTTCCGTCAAATCAAAAGTCATCCGCTACGGATAAAAACAAATTCAAGACGAGGAAAAGGTTTGCCAAAGCCCTATCAGTGGGGATGAAGTTACTGCCCTCTGAAGAAAATACTCTGGGTGGAGTAGAGATGCATCCTAACTTCTGCTTATATCATCAGAAGATCATACATCCTACCGAAGACTGCGACTCCTTTAAGTGTTGGTGGTAAGGGTATGTCGCTCAAAAGCAACACTTCAACAGGACAAAGCATGAAGCTCGTAGACATCAGAAAAATACGATAGATGAGCGCAGAAGAGCCGACGACGACTGTCATATAGCCGACTCCAAGGGATCGCAAATTATTACCTTTGGAAGCGACTCTGACGAAGAAACTGCCCTCAACCCTCTCCTCAAGGAATCCATTTCAAAAATGAAAGAATTGAAGAGTTGCGAGAACATTCAGCCGTGCAATCGCACGCTACTCGAAAAAAATCTCAACCCCGCAAACAAAGGATCGAGCAAAAAGGATAAAGGGAAGGGAAAAACAGCCCTCGTAGCCAACACTCAACAGCAATCGAGTGGCCCTAGACCGGTTGTTCACCAAAACAATGTGCGACCACGCCCATCCCTCGAAGAGAGGTTGAAACGTCCTTACTCATTTCCTTAGGATGAAATAAGGAGGCTGTTCGAAATGGCAGTGCATAACAGACTTATCACTCTACCGGAGCCGAAACACCAACTACAACTGGATAATGTCAACAGTTCTAATTATTGCCCTTACCACCAAGTATTGGGCCATCCGATCGAGAACTGCTACGTCTTCAAAAATTGGGTTGAAGATCAATACCAACAGGGCGAGTTCGTGTTGTCCGGAAACTGGAAGGTGAGCCCGCCACAACCACATGCTCCGAGAAAGATGGATACGCCGGGGGCATCCTGCTCATTCATAGGGAAAGCCCCATAGACCGAAAAGTCAGTAAACTAGAAATTCGCCTCAAATACGGCGACAATAGACCGAAACGTCCCTAAACTAACAATGGACCGAAACGTCCTTAAACTAACAATGGACCGAAACGTCCTTAAACTAATGACGGACCACTACGTCCTAAAACTAGCTGACGACTGAAACGTCTTTAAACTACTACAGCAGCATCCTCAGGCTGGAAAAAAAAAGGTATGTCCACAAGCGAAATGGGCACGGATGAAAATCCGAAAGGGCTCCATGAGTAAAAACAGCAGGGCTACCGGCGAGTGTTCGTGAAAACCCGAAAGGGCGCGACCTCGTTAGAAAAAAGAATAAAAAGAATTAAAAAAAAAAGACGGTATGTCCATAAGCGAAATGGGCACGGATGAAAACCCGAAAGGGCTCCGTGAGTAAAAACAGCAGGGCTACCAGCGAGTGTTCATGAAAACCCGAAAGGACGCGACCTCGTAAAAAAAATATAATAAACAGAATAAAAAAAACGGTATGTCCATAAGCAAAATGGGCACGGATGAAAACCCGAAAGGGCTCCGTGAGTAAAAACAGCAGGGCTACCGGCGAGTGTTTGTGAAAATCCGAAAGGGCGCAACCTCGTTAAAAGACACTTACAGGGTCCTCTCGACCTTGTAAGGAGAAACCACCCGCGTGAGATCCTTACGACTCACAGGGAAGCAACACACTTAGGGATCCTCACAATTCCTAAGGAGAAATTACACTTGCGAGATCCTCACGACTCGTAAGGAGAACTTTCTTATGAGACCCTCACGGCTCATAAGATTTGAAAGTCTTAAGTTACAGAGACATGAACCTGTTCTTAAGCAACCCCCACAACCTTCGATAGTGCCCTACAAGCGGCTCAATACTGACCCTTGTATACAATCCACGGACGCGAATAAACATTTCCTTAACCAAGTCCCACCCGTGACTGGGGATATGTCCATACGGTGAACAACCCTTGTAAGTCCTCTCGACTTATAAGGAAAAAACCCTTTTGTAAGATCCTTACGAGTTACAGGGGAACATACACTTTGGAATCCTCACGATTCCTAAGGAGAAAATACACCTACAAGATCCTCACGACTTGTAAGGAGAAATAGCTTTGTGAGACCCCTACGGCTCATGAAGTCAAAAGCCTTAATCGACGGGATCCTAACCCTGTTCGCTAAGCCACCTTTGTTCAACATCGACAGAGGCAAGTGATGATTCACTCCTGGCAATATCCCAGTTGTAGCGATACTGATGCCTAAACCGGTATCAAATTCCAAGCCCTTTCATGGCAAATGATGATTCGCTCCTGGCAATATTCTAGTTATAGCGATGCTGATGCTGAGATTGGCACCAGATTCCAAGGTCCACACTCGCGATAAGGAAAAAAAACAGCGAGCCACACATGCATACGAAATAGCCGAAATGATGGGGCAACTTGCAATAAAAATCAGCAAGTAAAAATGTATGCATGCAAAATGGCCGAAATGATGGGGCAACTCGCAATAAAAAAAAGCGAGTAAAAATAAAATAAATAGCCGAAATGATTGGGCAGCTCGCAATAAAAAGTAGCGAGTAAAAATAAAGAAAAAACAGCCGAAATGATTGGGCACCTCGCAATAAAAAAACAGCGAGTGAAAATAAAATAAATAGCCGAAATGATTGGGCACCGCGAAAAATAACCGAAATGATGGGGTAATCGCGACTTTCGCGATATAAAGCTGAAATGATAGAGCATCGCGGAAAGAAAATAATCAAAAAAAAATATGAATGAAACTGCTGCCCTACAGGTGAGATCACATCGATCCCTGTATACAATCCAGGGGCACAAACAAAGAAGGAACCATACCTTCCCAACAGGCTCCACCAGAAAGCGAAGCCAAATCTCGACGGTTCATAGTCAACCTAGAGACAACCTCGACATTTGTCGCAATATTGCAGATACGATGTCAACAAACGGAGCAAAAGAAGATCCCTAGCTTCAGGGTCTCGACGTCGGTATCGACAACTTAGAGATCGCTGACGGTGTTTCTCCTCACTCCAACAAAACGCGGACATGACGTCAACAACCGACCTCAGAATCGCAATGAAACGGAGCCACGGCATAGTCCCCAGTTCCAAATCTTAACGGCAATATCTACAGCCTAAAGAATCAACAAAGGCGTTCCTTCGCAGTCCATCAAGATGTAGATACAACGTCAACAAAAAAACCCCATGGTCAGTAAAGCGGAGTAACGGCAAAATCCCAGCTCCACCTCGGCATTCGTCTCAATACAGCAGACGAGATGTCACGACAGCGTTCTTCCTCCAACAGGATTCGGACGTGACAAAGAAAACGAAGCGAAGGCCAAATTCCTAGCTTCAAGGTCTTAACGGCAAGTCATATAAAGCCTGAAAGACAACCGGAGATCACCTTGCACCACTGCGGAGTGGTCACCACCTCCACGTTCGTCTTGATACAGCAGAAGAGATGTCACCTCAGCGTCCTTCCTTCTACAGGATTCAGACGCAACACCATCAAACAGCGGAGCCACGGCAAAGTCCCTAGTTCCAAATCTCGACGGTTCATCAACAACCTAGAGACAACCGCGACATTCGTCTCGATATAGAGGACGCAATGCCAGCAAATGAAGCAAAGGTCAAATTCCTATCTTCAAGGTCTTAACGGCAAGTCATATAAAGCCTGAAAGACAGCCGGAGATAATCTCGCACCAGTACGGAATGGTCACCACTTCGACGTTCGTCTCGACACAGCAGACGCAACATCATCAAACAAACGGAGCCACGGCAAAGTCCCTAGTTCCAAACCTCTACGGTTCACCAACAACCTAGAAACAACCGCGACATTCGTCTCGATACAGCAGACGCGATGCCAGCAAACGAAACAAAGGCCAAATTCCTAGCTTCAAGGTCTTAACGGCAAGTCATATGAAGCCTGAAAGACAACCGGAGATCATCTCACACCAGTGCGGAATGGTCACCACCTCGATGTTCATCTCGACACAACAGACACAACATCATCAAACAACGGAGCCACGGCAAAGTCCCTAGTTCCAAACCTCTATGGTTCACCAACAACCTAGAGACAACAGCGACATTCGTCTCAATACAGCAGACGTGATGCCAGCAAACGAAGCAAAGGCCAAATTCCTAGCTTCAGGGTCTTGACGGCAACTCCTATAAAACCTGAAAGACCATCGGAGATCATCTCACATCAGTGTGGAGTGGTCACCACCTTGACGTTCGTCTCGATGCAGCAGACGAGATGTCACCCCAGTGTTCTTCCTCCAACAGGGTTCAGACGCGACAATCAAACAAATGGAGCCACGGCAAAATTCCTAGTTCCAAGCCTCGACGGTTCACCAACAATCTAGAGACAACCGCGACATTCGTCTCAATACAGCAGACGCGATGCCAGCAAACGAAGGAAAGGCCAAATTCCTAGCTTCAGGATCTTGACGGCAACTCACATAAAATCTGAAAGACTGTCGGAGATCATCCCACACCAGCGCGGAGTGGTTATGACTCATCGGGGCTCTCCAAAATGAGCCTAACCTCAAGTAAAAAGTGGCATAGCAAAATTCCTAACGCTTGATTTTCTGACGGTAAGATTACCTGGAAGATTACTTGAAGACGTCTTGTCCAGCCCCCGAAGGGATCGGAGACACGACAGTCGCAGGGCTACTCGAACAGCACGATTGCCTATCGAGGAATATATCAGCTGATGCGACGGTACGATGGCCAAAACCCTAAGTACCACAGACCCTACGGACTTCTGTCGTAAAGAGCAGAGGTTAACTGTGACGTTAGGATATTCTTGCGAAAAATGCTCGATTTGTTTCGACTCGTGAGGAAATTGATGTCTTTGCGAGAACTACTCGATTCGTCTCGACTCGTGAGGTAAAGCCTTGGCAGCAAGGATTAAAAAACTTGTTTCCTAAGCAATGGGATCCTGCAAGTCGGTCCAAAACGGTCTCTTGCATACTATCCACGGGTCTCACTCTCCGAAATTGAATCTCGACAAGGAAGGAAACAACCGCTTACGGGTCCTCTCGACTCATAAGAACGAAAATTCTTTTATAAGATCCTTACGACTTATAAGAGAAAACGCACTTAGGAATCCTCACGATTCCTAAGGAGAAAATACACCTACGAGATCCTCTCGACTCGTAGGGAGAAAAGTCTTTATGAGACCCTCACGGCTCATGAAGTTGAAAAGCCTCAGGTAACAGACCTGAACCTGCTTCCTAAGCCTTCACTACTCCCCAAGATGTTCAAGACATAATGTTCTATATCACTTACAGGCTATGCTTATTTAAAGAATGTACCAGTAACAAAGCAGAAAATAAAAGGAAGGAGGCAAAAGATTTGTCATTCATACTTGGAAAGTTTTTACATCAATAAAGGCAATAAATAAAGATATTATCCAAATGATTACAATGGAAAAACCTCAAATCCAGGACATGGATTGAGGAACTCAAAAGTAACCTTGTCCAACACTTTCCAAGCCTAGCGAACCATCCTAGTGTGCTTCCTTTCGCGAGCCCGAGCGTCGGGATCCCCACTGATGTCCTCCTCCCTCCGATAGGCAGCAAGTATTGCAGACTGTTGAAAAGCTTGGTGCAAAAGGTCGATAAGGTTATCTCGCCTCCACTTTGAGATTAAGCTCATCAGATACATCGAGTGCATCTTATCCTCGGAGGCATCCAATGCCCCAAGTGGCACACCAGTACAGAATAGAGGAAGCGCTTCCCAAATTGCTCCCACAATAAGCTTCAGGAGAGGGGAGCGCCGAGGAAGCAGTTGGCCGTTGTATGCATCGAAGCGGCTCATGATTTCGGCACACTCGGCGTTGGTAAATTCTTGGTTCTGAGAACGGCCGAGTCGTCGGATGTCCCCGTAAGAAATGATCTCGTTAAGGTCGTACATGTGGGCGTCCATTACTTCTGTAAAAGAAACCTAACAAAATTAGCAGACGGCCTGATTAAGCAAGACAGTATAATTCATTAAAAAATAGAACGTCATCTCTAACCACCAGGATCTATGAAAAACTCTTAAGAGTTCTTCTATATGATTTGGAAGGAGCAAAGCTCCATTGGTGAATCAGGAATATACAAGAAATTTATAGAGCAGGACTCTATTAATGGAACTCTAATAGGGTTCCCTTTAGTTCTCTTTAGACCCCCTTAGAGCAAAGCTCTGCTAAGTGAAACCCTAAATGGGTTTTCTTTAGATCAGGGATCTATTGAGAGCAAGGCTCTTAAAATTGATTTAATTTAATCCAAATTAATTTTTACCTAAAATTCTCTAGAGTTTGAACTTTTAAAAGTGCTTAAACAAAAGAGTAGAGCTCTGAACAAAATTCTTATGAAGAGATGAAAATCATCTAAGCGACCAAAAGTCCTATTTATAGGCATTGAAGAGCCGTTTCAACTTCCAAGGGATGGCGCGACGGTTGGAATTCTGCCACCGCTGCTCTCACGTTTGGGGGCCACGTAAGCGCAACGGTGGGGGGGCATTTGTTTACCCCAATCAGAGCAAAGCTCTGTTCAAATTCCAAGGCAGGAAACGAAGCAACGCTTCTGTTTCCCCCAATCAGAGCAAGACTCTGTTCTGAAAATTAAAATAAAAAATTAAAAAATTAAAGAAGCAACGCTTCAGCTGACTTGCGCTCTGCGCTGTGCGCCACGTGGCAACGCAGTTGCGCTGCGCTCTGCACTGCGCGACACGTGGCAGCGCAATTGCGCTAGCTCAGTTACGCTGCGCGCCACGTGGCAGCGCAGTTGCGCTGCGTCCGCGCTGTGCGACACGTGGCAGCGCAGTGCACTGCGCGACACGTGTCAAGCGCAGGTGCGTTTGCGCCAAACAGAATTAAAATTCCAGTAAGATCTTTCTGTTCTTGTTAAAACAAGAAGATTGTCTTCTGTAAAACAGAAGCGCTTGGATCAAAGATCCAACGGTGGGGAAAAATCCCCAAATCACTCAAAGAGAGATCTCTGTAACTAATTTAACAAATTAATTGGCACTATATAAAGGCCCCTAGACCCCAATTCAAAAAAATAACACAAAGAGACAAAAACACAGGAACAAAGAGAGAACTCCTCTAAAGAATTATGAGAAGAATTCAGAACGGAAAAAGAAGGTAAAACCTTTATAAAAAAAGAAAAATTTCTTCTGAAAAGATCATTGATCTAAGAACAAGATCAAGGATCTTCAATAAAAAATAATAATAATAACAAAGGCATTGCCTTTTTTATCAACCATTGGTTCTGGAATCTTAAAGATTCTTTTCTTGAATCCAAAATTGGATCAAGATATTAAAACAGTACCTTGCACTTGCAAAATCTGCACTGTTGCGCTCTCGGGTTGGCACAAGCCACCAGAGAGCGCCACGTGTCAGCATCAGAATAACTTGCGCTATGCGCTTTTAAGATAGAGTATTGCTCTCTGAAATTGGCGCAACTCACCAGAGCGCGCCACGTGTCAGCAGCGCAATAGCGCAGCGCACTGGTGCAGCGCAATGCGCTTGCGCTCATCAGAGCGTGACACGTGTCACCTCCACATGCGCTTGCGCTCATTGATTGGCACAAAGCGCCTGACAGGCCACGTGGCACTCTATCAGTTTAATCGATACTCTGCATTATTTAAAGAAGGGCTGAGCCCAATTAAAAAAGGCCTAACAGGCCTAATAAAATACCATGCATTATTTTTAAAAGGGCAGAGCCCAAATAAAGGTCTGTCAGACCAAAACAGATGCTCTGCATCATAAAAATAAAGGCCTTACAGGCCAAAATAAAATGCAGTGTATTATTAAACAGGGGCAAAGCCCTAGCATAGGCCTAATAGACCAAAGATAAATAAAATGTTGAACGTTCTCAACTGGACTTAGCCCAATTCTGGCCGTAAGTCCTCAAATTAAATTGACTGAGCACGGCTGCTCTCTTAAATCAATTTACACCTGGTTCAAGGGTACATCTCTGAACTCCTCTGACGCCTGTCGTTGTAATCCTTCAACGTCGTCAGAGAGGTGACGGGTCCCGACGGCCACATGTTAAATGGACCCCCATGTCCCTAAACTGGAACATGGACCCCCATGTCCCTAAACTGGAACGTGGACCACTATGTCCCTAAACTGGAACAATAGAGCCCCCAAATGCACTTTTGTCGGATCTAAACGATCCCGTTTAAGTTGATCTTAGCCTCAAATATGGCTAATGTATCCTTAAATCTTCAAACAGACTTTAGTCCCAAATTGGACTATAGATCCCCCAATCAACTTTGGTTCAAGGGTACATCTCTGAACTCCTCTGACACCTGTCGTTGTAATCCTTCAACGTCGTCAGAGAGGTAACGGGTCCCGACGGCCACATGTTAAATGGACCACTATGTCCCTAAACTGGAACAATAGAGCTCCCAAATGCTCTTTTGTCGGACTTAAACGATCCCGTTAAGTCGATCTTGGTCTCAAATCGGACTAACGTATCCTTAACAAACGTTTAAGTTGATCTTAGCCTCAAATACGGCTAACGTATCCTTAAACCAAAACCCCAAACCCAAATCTAAGTAAATATGGATTTGGACTAATCCACGTCCTACGGGCGACAATATAAATTGGTTTCCGTATACGATCCACGGGCAACCACAAACAAAACAAACTCCCACGACACGAAGTGAAATTCTGGAGAAGGAGAAAGTTGTTAGCGCGATGCGGTAGCGTAATTAACTGCAGGGGCTTGCGCCTGCAGGGAAGAGCGTCCCCACAATCAAAAACCCCTCAAGCGAGGGGGAATCTGACAAAGTCTGCTAAATCGGCCGCATCCGTTCAAACCTCCGATACACGGTGGCATAAATCAACTTGGCATCTTCGGAGAGGTGGACGGATAAAACCAAATAGCATCTGCCCCGAACCTCAGGCAAGACGTCCATGTCTTGGCCGCCATTCGGAGGGGAACAGGTCCTAGCCGTACCCCCCATTGATATGGCCATGATTTGGCCGATTGTCAATTCACCGGGAGGGGGATGTTGTTCTTGCTCGTGGTCAGCCTACCGTTTGTCTCGTAAGTACGTAGCCAGGTGCCCTGAACGTATTAGCTCCTCAATATAGTCTCGGAGCTGCTTGCAGTTCTCCGTGGAGTGGCCTTGCGATCTGTAGAAACCGCAGAAGGGGCCCCGAGTGCGCTTAGCCGCCCTGTTCGAGACTGGGGGAGTTTAAAGAACCCCTCGCCCTTATCCTCCTTCAGCAGTACCGTCTGGGAGACGTTGAGCGGGGTGTACTCCTGAAACTTCGGGGAGTAGGGCTTTGGCCGCTCAAGTCTCTTTTTCTCTTCTCGGGCCCTTTTCTTGTGATCAGTTTGTTCTATCCGAGGCAAATTGGCGTTCACCTCGGATTCAAGCTGGATCTCATGTTCGGTCCAGGCCTTCACCTCGGCCATGGTCTTAGGTTACGCTAATGCAAAGGAGCGTAACCACTCCTTGTGCCTAAGACCCGACCTAAGTGCCGTAATGACCGTCTCGTCCCGGTGTTCTGGGACTTCAAGGAGGGCGTTGTAGAAGTGGGTGACGTACCCTATGAAGGTTTCTTTGTCCCCGCTCTTTATTGTGAAGAGATGGTCGACGGTCCGCTTCTGCCATCTTTTCCCGACGAAGTGGCTGAGGAATTGGGTGGCCAGCTCATCGAAGGTTGAGATTGAGCGTGGCGCGAGTCGTCGGAACCAGTCTCGTCCTGAGCGAATGAGAGTGGCCAGGAAACCACGGCACTGGGCGGCGTCGGAATAGTCTTGGAAACTCATTCCGGCCGTGAACGCATCCAAGTGGTCCTTCGGGTCGGACTTCCCATTGAAGAGTGAAACCTTCGGAGGCTTGTTCCGGGAGGAGACATGGACGGCGAGTAGCTCCTCAGTGAAGGGCCTTATGAGCGAGTCGGCGGCGTATTTAGCCCCGTCGCTTGAATGATAACCTTCCCAATGCATACCTTCGACCTTCTTCTCGAGGGAATCGAGTCGGCCGTGTTACCCTGATGATTCAGCACATTCTGATTTTCGGCCTATGCTACCGGAGACCTCTGCATGGCTACGACCCTGGTTCCGCTCGATGAGGTTTCTCAGGTTGCCTGGCGATGTCATTTTCGAGCTGTCGTGGCGAGTCCCGTGTGCGCGACCCCATCGAGGGAGGGGGTGTCGGTCATACCTGGGCGCAGGCGAGCTGACCGACACCTCCTCGAGAGGGACAGGGGCATGATGAGGCTTGGGGCGAGGCTCTCTAGCATAAGACCTCGGGGTTAAGCTGTGCGGCGCCCACCGGGTTATTGAATATGTCAGCCCAGGGGATCTGCGGCTACCGGAGACAGTGAGGCGGTGGTCACTCATGCCAATGCGGGCAGAGTCTTCTCTCCCTCTGTAGGGATCCCGGTCCTGCGGGGGGGCGGGAGTGATGACCTCGGGAGCTTGCCCGACCACTTGGACACAGACGAGTATATCCAGAATAGACGTGAGTCGATCTATCCTAGCGGATAGGGCGTGAATGACGTTCAGTGGAGGAGGGGATTCTCGCTCGTCTCCACTGTGGGGAGGCCGATGGCCGGTGCTTGGGTCGTCGCGGTGACTGCTTGCCATGTGGACGAGATCGGAAGATGAACTTTTGTTTGAGTGGAACTAACGTTTTCCACATACGGCGCTAACTGATGGATCCATGGATCTCCTTCAAATGTTATCTTCCGTTGAACTCTTCGTGTGTTGATAGACGGCTGAGATTTGATCTGGAGGTTGTCTCATTTAGCGTGTGGATCTCAATGGGCTTGGATTTGAGGTGAAGCTGAGCTATCTGCAAGGAAGTCCTGGGGTGGTTGTACTACCGAGGACCCTTCGACGATCAAGTTAGTGGTGCAAGTTGGGCAGAGTAGCGGCTTGGTGGAGAGAATTGCGTACCTCGATCGTCTGAGAGAGGGGTTTATCACGCCCCTGGCGTCATGCCCGCGTGATAGGCGGATCCTGCATTAATGACGAGATAGGCTCGTTAATGGGGGATCGTGATGGCGTGGAATGCAGGATCGTGGGCGGCGGATATCTCGCATATGGCGAGATTCGCGGAGCCATGGCATAGGCGCATGTGATCAGCGTTGTGGGTCGGTCTGGGTGAGACCGAGGAAAATGAGCTTGGCGGGAGGCTCGGGCACGAGCGGGAGGCCAAGGCATCTTGGTTCTGTAATAGCTCGGAAGCGAGCCGGGAGAGGTCTGGAAGGTCACCAAAGGTCGGGAAACTTCTCGGGCCGAGGGCCCGAGGTGTGATCCCAACTGAGGTTCCTGACCCCTTCTTGTAGGTCCTGGGACACGTCATCTGCTACGTGTCAGCATCTGGAGAGTCACCGATATCGAGCCTCATCATTGACGTTTGCAGATTCCGCTCTGCGGGGAACTAGCCATACGGTAAGTGAACCCCGTTAACAAATTTGTCTCTCTCTGTTCTGTATTTGATTTCTTATTTATTCTCGCTCTTATTAATCTGTATCTTTCATTATTTAATTGTGTGATTGTTTTGCATGATTGTTGTCACGCCCCGCTTCCCAGTCGATGGAAATGGTGATGTAGAAAGCCCGCAACATATTTATTATTAGAAGGTCGTTTCTCGAAATAAATACGCTAAGCGTCTATAAGCAACATAAAATAATAAGAACAAACAAATGAATAAAATCCAACTCCAATTTATTACATTCCTGATTTATAGTTGATAAAATATCTGAATACAAGATATTTAACATGATAAGCCTTAATAAAGAGGCATACATAAATAAGGTGAAATGGAATGAAAAGTTGAATGAAACTATACATCCGTTTATGATGTGTACTGGTTATACTCCTTTTCGACTACTTCTATCTCATCTGTCTCAATGTCACCTGACGAACATTCCAAGAATAGAAAGAAGTGGGTGGAATGCCCGTCAGCGAACTAGCGCTCGGTAAGTCCCAAAAAAGGTAAGTGTAGAAATGATAATAACATGTGTATAAATTAAGAACTACTAAAATTAAAGTGTGAATGAGTAACACTGATAATTAAGCATGGCAATCCTATATAACATGATAGTTCTATATAACATGCAGTATAATATGAGCTTGGAAAACAAGTCTATAAGCATGGCAAAATATATAAGCATGGCAATTCTATGAATATGATTATTCTATTCTAACGTAGTTGTTTATAATTTGAAAAAGAAGGTATTCATGTATACGAAAAGAGTCCATCTTATCCCATTGACTATGGTAACATGTAGTACAAGGCCCTGTCATAACCCAAGGTACAACGGCACATGAATTCATGTGGATGTCCTTTAAGTGACCTCTCGTGCCATAATATACGTTCCGTACCAATCTACCCTTTTATCCCCGCATATTGTATTGTATAGTTACAGTTTACAGGTCTTGGCCAAATCCACGAATATAGTAAATGTACAAGTTCATGTTCAAGTTGTCATCATGTATTCAGGTATTCATGCCAAATTTATATCAAGTTATATTCATGGTTCGTTCAAGTCAAGTGTTCAAATTCAAGTTTAGATATTCGAGTATTAAGTTCAAGTGTTCAGATTCAATATCAAGTCAAGTATATCATGTAATAGGTTCAAGTCAAACATATAATATCTAATTATATATTCATGTACATGCAACAATTCAGAGATCAGAAAAAAATAAGGTATACATGTTCGAATAGCATGAAATGAGGTAAGTATGTTATTCAAGTAACGACCATAAACAATGCTGTAAAGAAGTGTTATGTACGAGTAATTAATCAAGTCAAACGAATGCGGTATATAATAAAAAATATAGCTCTATGTATTGTGCATGTGTGAGTTCTATTTCCACCTAAATACGATTGCCGGTTTGGGAAATATACCCGTTTTCGTATCGTCGCGCAAAACAAATCAAAATCCGTTCAGTACCGTCACACATTTTTAAAATACAGTTTGGGTCAATTTCCATCAAGTTTCATGTTACAAAGATTATTAGAAAATTGTATGTTTTTTGATGTAGTTATCCAAAACACCAAGATTCCTGCGATTTGGATTTTTGAAGCTCTAGTTATGATTATTTTAATATCAGCGTTTAAAACAGAAATTCAGATTTCTGGATGGCAACTATATATTGTATTGCAAAGACTATATCGGGTTGTTTCCTGTATTTCTAAGTAATATAATATACATAAAATTATATTTTTATCAATAGTTTGTCACAAACGGATATCGAGAGTTCGAGTTATGTCCTATTTAAAAACAGTGTGTGAATCAGAATAGATTCTGTCTAAATCCATCACTAAATATTGTAATGCAGTTTTCTATATTTTACGTCGGTTTTTTGTAAAAACTTAAAACAAAAAAAATCTAGATCCTTCAATGTAGATATCCAAAACACTTGAGTTTTCTCAGTTTGGATATCGGTAGATCAAGTTATGTGTCTAAGAACTTGACCGATAAATGCAGTTTTCTTTTTTTACGAACAATGAATAAAAACGACGTAATTTCTAAACCGTTAAGAGATTCGATCTAAAATTTTTACAGCGTGTACACAAAAAAATATATTCTATCCAGGATAAATTTATTGAAATTTCCAGAAGTAAAAATTAATTTCTAAAAATTATTTTAAAGGTAAAAATATTGATATGTCATATGTGAGAATGAGAAAACCATGGTATTTATTCGTAACTTCATTTTTTTGTACAAAATTTAAATAAATTAATTTAAAATATAGCTACAAACGATATATCCTAATTGGTCTCTGCAATCTTAATATATAAATTGCTAATAACGACAAAACTGATACAATACTTATTTTTCTAAGAACTTATATATGAATGTATATCATGCCATATCATTTTTCTCTAACTTTATTGTATTATTAATTAGGGTAAATCTATATGCAAGATATGGTGGAAAGTTATAATTCAATTAAAAGACAACGTAACTTGAATAAGAGGCAATTATAATTATAATCGAAATTATATAACCATATGTATTTGTTTTGGTGTGTTTTCAATATTTATATATGTAACAATATTTTTATTCGTTTAGGAACTATGATATGACAAAAGAAGCTTTTCATGGCAATATGACAATAGAAAGATAAAGAGAAATAGATAGTGGAAGGGAAAGAGAGAAGGGACTTATATACACAAGACGGTATCATCACCGAGCTTGTCTATCAGCCGATAACCTGGCGTTACTAGCGAGGTCTTCTTGAGAACTTCTTCATATTCTTCCTCTAGGAATCTAGATGAGGAGAGAGATGGGAAATGATAGAAATGTGTGATGAAGAAAGGAAAGATGAGTGGCATATAAAAATAGGTTTATGGCCACCATAATTCTAATAAATTATTGCTCATAACCATTCTAATTAGGAGTTAAAAAGAAGATGAAATGAAAGGACTTATTTGTAGGTTATGGAGGATAAAAATTGATAAAAAATAATTGCAAGAATAAGGATTTGAACATGTGACCTATTGAATAACAATGTAAGGACTTAACCAATAAGCTACAAGGTTATTCATGCACGTATTTAATAAGAATTAAATATATACTGTTGCTTGAAAAGAAAGTGGGATTTTGGGCCCACAGTTTTATAAAACAAAATGAAAATGAGATTGGATGTGGGTTATGGGTTGGGTTACGTCTTGTGTTTAATTTGAAATATGTTAAGATTTAGTTTAAAGAAATAGCTTTGGGAAAAATAGATGGAATAATAAAATAATATATTTAATAGAAAAAAAAATATACGTAAAATACTAAGAATAAATAAATACAATATTTTACTAAAAAAAGAAAACACAAAGGTATAGTAATATTGGGATCGTTATATTCTACCCTTCTTAAAAATAATTCCATCCTCAAAATTACTCAAGAGGAATTTTGCAATAGAGTAAGGAAACAAGATTAGGATGATACCGTCGCGTTTCGTCGTTGCGCTCTATCAGTCGATACTCTAAGTAATTCGCGATAAGACAACTAGGAAGATGAGAAAATGTTGTTAGGATAATTCCAGAGTGGTTTACAAGAAAGCCGCAAGCAAGCACTCGAATAGAGAAAAAGTAATTAGAGATTGAATTCAAATGGTACAAAGATAAGGATGAAAATCGAATTTAAAAATCAGGAAAGGATATAAGTTAACAAAGAAAATAAAATTCGATAATCAAGAATAAGAATACGTAGTAGAACATAGCTAAATCAAGAGAAAAAAAGAATCAAAGGTAGAACTCCAAGTCACTGAAGTAGAGTACCGCGTTGAAACTATGCTACGGTTCATAATTATAATCACATGACTCCATTTAAGTCACTCAAATTCTACCATCATAGTCAATGAAAGAAAACAATAAGAAATTAAGAAGATTAACAAAATAAGATCAATTGGAGATGAATGGTACACAGTTTCGTTTCCTTTATGTCGAGACACGATTATCAGGGAAAACAAGAAAGAGATTCAAAAGGATGAAATCATGGTGCAATCGTTACACTTTACCCTCCTTAAAAGAATTCCGTTCCCAAAATTCCCATAAGAAGTACGTCACAATAAGGTACTAGAAAGCTAAGAATAATATTGTTTTCGAGCTCCATCGATCGATACTCTAACCAATTAAGCTAATAGGCCTACGAGATACAAGTAGAAAGTGTGAACAAGAGTTAAGAATTCAAAAGTTGAGAGATGGACTTCAAGGAAGCCGAAGGTGGATTTCAAGATGGATTCAAGGAATATGGTAGGATTCAAAAGAAAAGTCGAATGTAATAATTAGATTTCATGATTCTTGTATTATATTGCTTACGATGTTCATACAGAACTGACCTAAATGGACAACCAACAAAACCTGTCACGCCTCGTTTCCCAGTAGATGGAAACGGTGACGTGGAAAACCCACAACGTATTTATTATGGGAAGGTCGTTTCTCGAAATAAATATGCTAAGTGTCTATAAGCAACATAAAGTAACAAGAACAAACAAATGAAATCCAACTCTGATTTATTACATTCATAATTCATAGTTGACAAAATATTTGAATACAAAATATTTAACATGATAAGTCTTAATAAGAAAGCATACATAAATAAGGTGAAATGAAATGAAAAGCTGAATAAAACTATACGTCTGTTTATGATGCGAACTGGTTGTACTCCTTTTCAACCACTTTTATCTCATTTGTCTCAATGTCACCTGAAGAATATTCCAAGAATAGAAAGAAGTAGGTGGAATGCCCGTCAGCGAACTAGCGCTCGGTAAGTCCCAAAAAAGGATAAGTGTAGAAATGATAATGACAAGTGTATAAATTAAAAACTACTATCATTAAGCTGTGAACGAGTAACACTAATAATTAAGCATGCCAATTCTATATAAATGACAGTTCTATATAACATGTAGTGTAACATGAGCTTGGAAAATAAGTATATAATCTTGGCAAGTTATATAAGCATGGCAATTCTATGAATATGGTTATTCTATTCTAACGTGGTTGTTTGTAGTTTAATAAAAAAAATGTATTCATGTATACGAGAGGAGTCCATCTTACGCCGTGGACTATGGTAACATGTAGTATAAGACCCTGTCATAACTCACGGGATAACGGCACATGAATTCATATAGGTGTCTTTTAAGTGACCTCTCATGCCATAATATACGTTCCGTACCAATCTATCCCTTTATCCCCGCTTATTGTATTGTATAGTTCCAGTTTACAGGTCTTGGCCGAATCCATGAATATAAAAAATGTACAAGTTCATGTTCAAGTTGTAATCATATATTCGGATATTTATATCAAGTTCATATCAAGTTATATTCATGGTTCGGTCAAATTAAGTGTTCAAATTCAAGTTTGGATATTCGAGTATTAAATTCAAGTGTTCAGATTCAAAGTCAAATCAAGTATATCATGTAATAGGTTCAAGTCAAACATATAATATCTAATTATATATTCATGTACATGCGAAAATTCAAAGATCAGAAAAAAACAAAGTATACATGTTGAATAGCATGAAATGAGACAAGTATGTTATTCAAGTAACGACCATAAACAATGCTGTAAAGAAGTGATATGTACGAGTAATTAATCAAGTCAAACGAATGTGGAATATAATAAAAAAAATATAGCTCTATGTGTTGTGCATGCGTGAGTTCTAGTTGCACCTAAATACGACTGCCGGTTTGGGAAATATACCCGTTTTCGTATCGTCTTCCAAAACAGATCAGAATCCGTTCAGTACTGTCACACATTTTTAAAATACAGTTTGGGTCAATTTCCATTAGCTTTCAAGTTACAAAGATTATTATAAAATTGTAGGTTTTTTGATGTAGTTATCCAAAACACCAAGATTCCTACGATTTGGATTTCTGAAGCTCTAGTTATGATCATTTTAATATCAGCGTTTAAAATAGAAATTCAGATTTTTGGACAGTAACCATATATTGTAATGCAAAAACTATATCGGATTGTTTCATGCATTTATAAGAAATATAATATACAGAAAATTATAGTTCTATCAATTTTGCATCTACACATCTAAAGTTTGTCACAAACGGATATCGGGAGTTCGAGTTATGTCCTATTTAAAAACAGTGTGCGAATCAGGACAGATTCTGTCCAGATCCATCACTAAATATTGTAATGCGGTTTTCTATATTTTATGTCGGTTTTTAATAAAACTTAAAACCATGAAATTCTAGATCTTTCAATATGGATATCCAAAACACTTAATTTTTCTCAATTTAGATATCGGTAGATCAAGTTATGCATTTAAGAAATTGACTGATAAATACAGTTTTCTGTTTTTACGAACAGTAAATAAAAACGATGTAATTTCTAAACTGTTAAGCGATTCGATCTAAAAATTTTATAGCGTATACATAAAAATATATTATATCCAAGATAAATTTATTGAAATTTCCAGAAGTAAAAATTAATTTCTTTATGTGAGAATGAGAAAACCATGGTATTTATTTGTAACTTCAGTTTCTTTTACAAGATTTACATAAAGTAATTTAAAATACAACAACAAACAATATATCCTAATTGGTCTCCGCAATCTTAATATATGAATTACTAATAGCGACAAAACTGATACAATACTTATTTTTCTAAGAACTAATATATGAATGTATATCATGCCATATCATTTTCCTCTAACTTTATTGTATTATTAATTAGGGTAAATCTATATGCAAGACATGGTGGAAAGTTATAATTCAATTAAACGACAACGTAACTTGAATAAGAGGCAATCATAATTATAATCGAAATTATATAACCATATGTATTTGTTTTATTGTGTTTTCAATATTTATATATGTAACAATATTTTTATTTATTTTGGGACTATGATACGACAAGAGAAACTTTTCATGGCAATATGACAATAGAAAGATAAAGAGAAATAGATGGAGGAAGAGAAAGAGAGAACGGACTTACATATATAAACCGGTATCGTCACCGGGCTTGTCTATCCGCCGATAGTCTCGCGTTACTAGCGAGATTTTCTTGAGAACTTCTTCATGTTCTTCTTCGAGAAATCTAGATGAAGAGAGAGATGGGAAATAATAGAAATGTGTGATGAAGAAAGGAAAGATGGGTAGCATATAAAAATGGATTTATGGCCACTATAATTCTAATAAATTATAACTCATAACCATTCTAATTATTTTGGGAGTTAAAAAGAAAAATGAAATGAAGGTCTTATTTGTAGGTTATGAAGTATAAAAATTGATTAAAAAAAAATAAATGCAAGAATGGGGATTTGAACATGTGACATATGGAATAACAATACAAAGACTTAACCAATGAGCTTCAAGATTATTTATACACATATTTAATAAGAATTAAATATATACTGTTGCTTGAAAAGAAAGTGAGATTTTAGGCTCACAGTTTTATAAAAGAAAATAAAAATGAGTTTGGATGTGGGTTATGGGCTGTTAGGTCTTGTGTTTAATTTGAAATATATTAATATTTAGTTTAAAGAAATAGGTTTGGAAAAAATAGATGGAATAATAAAATAATATATTTAATAGAAAACAAAATATACAGAAAATACTAAGAATAAATAAATACAATATTTTACTAAAAAAAGAAAACACAACGGTATAGTAATATTGGGGTCATGACAATTGTTTGCCGCGAGCACTGTTTCGCGACTTATCTCCCAACAACAGGTATCAGAACAAGGTTAAGAGAACTTAGGGTTCTTCGATTCTACAATCTAGGTCACTAGTGGATAACGACGCTTGTGTACTCTTCCCCTCTTTCTTAGATCGTAATTTTGTGAAGGCGTTGGTCAGATCTAGGAAGAAGTCGAGTTTGCTGCGATACAGACGAAAGATGGCGAATGATAAGATAAGAATCGAGAGATTCAATGGTCACAATTTTGGTTAGTGGCGCATGCAGTTGGAGGACTGCTTATACCAAAAGGTTGTATCTTCCGTTGGTAGGAGAAAAGCCTGAGAAGATGACCGATGAGAAGTTAAATTTTTTGGATAGGAAAGCCTCGACGGAGATCAGATTGTCGTTGACTCCGCAAGTGGCCTTTAGTATCTCAAAGTAGAAAACAATCAAGACGCTAATGAAGACGTTAGCAAAGTTTTATGAGAAGCCTTCGACATCAAACAAAATATTTTGTGAAAACCCGTCTAGGTCAATGATAGATGACGACGACTATGTCCGCTCGCTATCTTCCTAAGCCCAAACTCTATAAAGTGATAGCCGGCAAACGGACCGAAACGTCCTTAAACTAACAGCGGACCGAAACGTCTTTAAACTAAAGACGGACCGAAACGTCCTTAAACTAACAGCGGACCGAAACGTCCTTAAACTAAAGACGGACCGAAACGTCCTCAAACTAACGATGGACCACTATGTCCTAAAAATAGCTGTTGACCGAGATGTCGATAAATTACGGTGGATTACAGCATCCCAAGGTTGATACAAAAATAAAATAAAATAAAATAAAAAGAGAAAGAAAAAACGGTATATCCATAAGCGAAAAGGGCACGGATGAAAACCCGAAAGGGCTCCGTGAGTAAAAACAGCAGGGCTACCGGCGAGTTTTGTGAAAACCCAAAAGGGCGCAATCTCGTTAAAAGACACTTGCAAGGTCCTCTCGATTTTGTAAGGAGAAACCACCTGCGTGAGATCCTTACGACTCACAAGGGACTAACACACTTAGGGATCCCCACGATTCCTAAAGAGAAATTACACTTGCGAGATCCTCATGACTCGTAAGGAGAACCCTCTTATGGGACCCTCACGGCTCATAAGATTTGAAAGTCTTAAACTACAGGGATCTGAACCTGTTCTTAAGCAACCACCACAACCTCTAACACTGTCCTAAAAGCGACTCAATGTTGACCCTTGTATACAATCCACGGGCGCGAATAAACATTTCCCTAACAAAGTCCCATCCGTGACTAAGGATATGTTTGCACGGTGAACAATCCTTGTGAGTCCTCTCGACTTATAAGAAGAAAATACTCTTGTAAGATCCTTACGACTTACGAGAAGCCATACACTTAGGAGTTCTCACGACTCCTAAGGAGAAAACGCACCTATGAGATCCTCACGACTTGTAGGGAGAAGTACCTTTATGAGACCCTTACGGCTCATGAAGTCAAAAGCCTTAGTCGACAAGATCCTAACCCTGTCTACTAAGCCACCTTTGTACGACATCGACAGAGGCAAATGATGATTCGCTCCTGGCAATATCCCAGTTCTAGCGGTGCTGATGCCGAAATCGGTGTCTAATTCCAAACTTGCAGCAAAAAGCTAGCGAGCCATACGTGCATACGAAATAGCCGAAATGATGGGGCAACTTGTAACAAAAACAGCAAGTTAAAAAAATGTATGCATGCAAAATAGCCGAAATGATTGGGCAACTCGCAATAAAAAGTAGCGAGTAAAAATAAAAGAGAAAGCCGAAATGATTGGGCACCGCAAAAAATAGCCGAAATGATTGGGCAATCGCGACTTTCGCGATATAAAAGCTGAAATGATAGAGCATCGCGGAACGAAATAAAAAAATTCTGAAAGAATGAAATTTTTACCCTACAGGTGATATTACATCAATCCCTATATACAATCCAGAGGCGCAGACAAAAAAGGAATCACACCTTCCCTCCTCGGGTTCCATCAGAAGAAGAAGCCAAATCTCAACGGTTCACAAACAACCCAGGGACCACTTCGACATTCATCTCATTACAATAAACGCAACGTCATCCACATGACCCCGTTCGGAAATACATCATCAACATGACCCCGTTCGGAAATACGTCATCCACATGACCCCATTCGGAAATACGTCATCCATATGACCCCGTCGCGGAAATACGTCATCAACATGACCCCATTCGAAAATACATCATCCACATGACCCCGTTCGGAAATACATCATCCATATGACACCGTCGCGGAAATACGTCATCAACATGACCCCATTCAAAAATACGTCATCCACATGACCCCGTTTGGAAATACGTCATCCTCATGACCCTACTCGGAAATACGTCATCAACATGACTGTAACGTTTTGAAAATCGTTTCGGTGAAATTTCGGAAAATCGGTAAAATAAAGGGGTTTTCCGTAAAAAGTCAAAATATAAATATATTTTAATATAAAATTAAATATAGTTCTAGCTATATAATTGCTAGTATTTGGTGTTTATTGAGCCACTGGTAAAATTTCTAATTTTCTGAAATTTTTCCGAAATTAATTATTTTAATATTATTTTAAGCCGTCACCAATACATTTAATTAGGGAAAATTACAAATTGGAATGAGTTGAAACAAATTTTGGGCATCATAACACATTAAACAAAATTTTAACATGTTGTTTTTGAAATGAAAAGAAATTGTCAAACGGTTTTAGAAAGTATGATAGAAAAAGGCTTAAATTGTGATAATAAATTAAATAGAAATTGAGGGTTGGTGTTTATCTTCTTGTATGTGCACTCACTCACTCACAAACCCCATTTCCATTGTGTGGCCGAGCCATGGGCTGCCCCAATCACCCAAGTCCTCACCTCATTCCTCACAACATAGAATAAAAAAAAAGAGAAGAAGAGAAAAGGAAATGGAATATGAAAACAATAAAGAAATAAGTATGGAACTAGATAATTAGTGTATGGACTTGTGTTGACTTTGAAACCCACATTTCTCTCTCTCTCTCTCTCCCTCACCAAATTTCTGGCCGAGCCTCATCAAAACAGCCCCCAAATTCTTCATCTCGTTTTCCATCAAAATCCCCAAAATTTCTATCAAAAATCCACCCTTTTTCTCAAAAATTCAAAGCTAATTCTAAATCCAAGCTTTACCCATTATTCTTTAGCTATTCAAGCATGGATCTTGGAGCATGAAATCATTGTTGGAGACTAAGATTTTTGCAAGTTTGATCTCAAGCTTGTGAGGTATAATCATAACCTTATGCTTAATTTGTTGTTTAATTACTTGAATCTAGCTATTAGGTGTTAAATTAGGCTTTTAAATTTCAAGTTTGAAATTTAAAGAAAGGGTTTTGAATGCAAATTATGGTTCTTATCATGTAATCATGGTTACAAGGTGTAGATTATCATCTTAAGGAAATGAAAAACCTAATCTAGTCGCTAATATGTAAATTGTTGCATTTAAAATGGTCCAAATTGTATTATGTTGCGAACTAGATTTTAGGATTATTGTGATTAAGTGAGATTAAAATCTAGTTAGGATTTTTAGCACATCATTAAGATTACCATGAGTGGTTTAACATTTTAAAATATGCAAATTGTAGTCTTGTTGTTAAATTGCAAGTTGGTACAACTAATTTGTCCAAATTACTTAATTGTTGCAAACTAGGTTTTTGTAAAATATATAAATAATTGAGATAAAATCTAATGAGGGTATTCATGGCATTATTAACATTATAAGTTATAGTTTAATACTTTAGATCATGCAAAACCAAGCTAAATTGTTGTTTGTGCATTTTTGCTATAAAATTGTTAAAATTTGGGTACATTGTAAACTAGAATTTTGGGGTTAATGAAATTTAATGAGATTAAATTGTGGAAATTATTTTTATGACTTATTTAAGATGTCTAATAAGTATCATGGCCGCTAGATTTGTTTAAACGTCTGTTTTTGTACTAAAACGGGTAATATTTGCTTGTTAGATTTTCGGAAAAATGGCTTTTAAAGTGAGTTTGGGGGTTTTTGTGAATTTTAACCTATTTTATAGTATAATTAGTTCTTGTGATCGTGCAAATGAGTGTGTTTGGGTTTTTCTCGATGGTTTGGCGTTTGTACGCCGACGTCGAGGATTTTTGGGTTGAATTGTGAAAGCAGCCATAGGTTTTGACCTATGTGGGATTCGTGTGTCGTTTTGGTTATGAGTCGGATTTTAATGCGATACGGTGCGTTATGATATGTAGGTACCCCATGTGGACTTCGAGAAGACAAGCAAGCGCGTGGCGACGTCGGCACCGGCGAGCGAGGACCAGGTGAGTAGATTTATATCTACGGGGAGAAGTCGGGTGGATGGCGTATAGCACCCCCGCAGTCCGTAGTATAGTTCATATATATATATGTTTATATAGGTGTTTTATGATACAAGAATGTTTATTCATGATATGATTATGTGTTCATGGATTAGCTTTGGGTTAGTTGCGAAACCCTAGAGTAGTTGTTATACCCACATACGCACACACAGACTTGCATACATTACTTCTTGTGCATAGATGGGGATGTGTATATATGTATATACGCGTGGGTATGGGACTATGCACATATACATTCATATACACATGCATGGATGATGAGGATAATACTTGGGATTTGAGATGAGTCGATGAGATTTGATTTGAGGCCGTGAGATCGGTGATATGGCAGGGTTCATATTTGAGATACGACATGACGTTGTAGCGGGTCCTTAACGTAGTGTTTCACACACGTGCATGCATACTTAGGGGGTATCAATATTATACTAGACGTAGATCTGTACCCCGATTATGATATTTGATAAAGAGGATACCAGATGAATAGTATGATGAATGTGATATTGACCCGTACCCAGAGTTGGGATACCGTACGACGGATTTACGTACGAGCTATATATTGATGATTGATCCGCACTCTTGACTTGGGATGTCTGATTATAGATATGGTATCGGATATGATATTATTGAGGCTGAATCACCGACTATACATATACAGGTATGTATATGTATCGACTCAGATGATAGGCGGTTTCCTTATCGGTAGTTCAGCTTGTTAGTTCAGCCGTATAGTTTAGTGTGGTTGTTAGATTAGATTGGACTCCTACCTATTTCAAAACTAGCGGATCGTGGGTATTTTAAAAGATAGGTCAAGGGATCTACGGATATTTCAAAAGACGTATCTTTTCTTAAAACCACCGTAACCCCTATTTTCAAAACCCCACGATTCGTGTTATTTCAAATGGCACCATTGTTTAATATTTAGCTCCCGCTCATTATGGTTGCTCGCTTTGCATCGCATACTTACATTGTTATTTCATATTGCATTGTTGATATTATGCTGTTAGGACACCAGCACCATTACCGATGATGCGTATGTACCACGTACACTTACTTGCCGGCTCACACACATCTTCATCGGTAATTGCCATGTCACGTACACCTTAGAAAATATTATGGCTTAACTTAGCTTGATAGCTAGTAGTTTGACATGATATTAGTGTACTTACCTTATATGCCAGTTTAGATATTGTAGTTATTACTTGTCACTTCATGCATACTGTTATTCATGGATTCTCATGCCTATATTCATGGTTTTACATACTATTGATGATTTGGATTCGGATTTCCATGAGATTTTCTGGATTTAGGGGAAAACCGCAAAACTTGTATAAGCTTCTTTCCTCTCTTTTAAATAAAAAGTGTGGTTTTCCCATGATGTATGAGTCGTCCACCATGAGTTTGCTGATGGATTTTGAGACCCGATTCGAGGAGATGGATGAACCGTTTTGGGTACATGGTGGGCCCGGTGCGGTATCCCGGGGCAAGAAGATCGTGTTGTTGACGTTGAACCTGTGCAGGGGAGCACGACCGACCGGTGATATTACCCGACGCGTCGGATATCCGGAGGATACCGTCGTAGTCTTGAGATGGATGGTAGGGGCCGGTCTGGACTGACGGCGCCCTAGATATTGAGATTTAAGACATTGAGATTTCGAGATATTGAGATACTGAGATTTGATGATCCAGGTCAGTCCGGGTAGCCGGAGCCTGAGATATTGAGATATGTGGATTTATGTTTTTGTGTCGATGTTAGACACGGTTTATACTGATTTCTTTATGATACCTCATTTTTTAAAAATTCAGAAATCTCACTGAGTTATGAAAGCAGTTTCTTCAGTACATGTACTCTGTTTTCATGCATTCATACATCATCCATATTATATATTGCTGTCTGAGGCACTGACACGAGCACTTGGTATTACTGTTGTTTAGAGATATACCCTAGCCATTGTTATAGGCTGCTGGTTATATATTTGAGGATATATATTGATCGTATGACCTAGGATTGCGTCATACATGCGATTTCTATTCGTAGATGTTTTTCTATTCATGAGTTGGCAACTCACCCCCGTTGTGCCCCAGTTTCTTACAGGTTTGCCATACAGGTTTCATTATGGATTTGCGGGTACAGTTTCGTTCGGGTGACTTACTAGTAGGTGGGTTTATTTGTATCATACCCATCATTATACATTGTATATTATTATTCAGTTGTATCTAAAAGTTCCATCAACCAAACATGTATTTATTTTGAGATAGAGACCAGTGATGTTATTCTTTCGACCTTAGAGTCGCGCGTTGTATTTCTGTGGATTTCTTGTTATTTTGAGTTTCCTTTTGAGTTTTGATCCTCGCCCTTGGCGTTGTATATTATATTGCTTGTGTGGTTGTGATCGTCGATTGACGAAGAGCTAGCTCCCGCTTGGGGATGCCTTTTATTGATTTCGTATACTATTCATGTTGTATCCCGTTTGGGAGCCAGTATTTACAAAGGAGACTCTGCCGAAATTTTCATGAAATATTTGATATTTTGAAAACCGCATAATTCGGCTTATGCTATTAAAACTACTTGATTTTAAATTAGTTTTCCTTCACTCTACTACTTTTCTTGGTTTGGATTTCTGGGTTTTCGGCTTACTTAGATTACGTACGCCTCGAGACGTTTCGTAGTTTAAGTGCCGGTCATGTTCCGTATTTTCGGAACGTGACAATGATCCCGTTCGGAAATACGTCATCCACATGACCCCGCTCAGAAATACGTCATCCATATGACCCCGTTCAGAAACACATCATCAACATGACCCCGTTCGGAAATACGTCATCCACATGACCCCGTTCAGAAATACGTCATCCACATGACCCCGCTCGGAAATACGTCATCCATATGACCCCGTTCGGAAATACGTCATCCACATGACCCCGTTCGGAATTACGTCATCCATATGACCCCGCTCAGAAATACGTCATCTATATGACCCCGTTCGGAAATACGTCATCCATATGACCCCATTCGGAAATACGTCATCCACCTGACCCCGCTCGGAAACACGTCATCAACATGACCCCGTTCGGAAATACGTCATCCACATGATCCCACTCGGAAATACGTCATCCATATGACCCCGTTCGGAAATACGTCATCCATATGACCCCGTTCAGAAATACGCCATCCAAATGACCCCGCTCGGAAACACGTCATCAACATGACCCCGTTCGGAAATACGTCATCCATATGACCCCGTTTCGGAAATACGTCATCTACATGTCAATCCCACTAAACACTTATGGGTCCTCTCGATTCGTAAGGAAGAAAACTATTTTATAAGATCCTTACGACTTATAAGGGAAAACGCACTTAGGAATCCTCACGATTCCTAAGGAGAAAATACACCTACGAGATCCTCACGACTCGTGGGGAGAAAAATCTTTATGAGACCCTCACGGCTCATAAAATTGAAAAGACTTAGGTGACAGATCCTAACCCTGTTTCCTAAGCTATCACCACCCTGCAAAGAGTCCAAGATGGACAGCTATATACTATCTACAGGCCACACTTGCTAAAATCATATGGTAACAACACAGCAAAGAGAAAAAAACGACAAGGAGAACGTTTGATTCGCATTTGATTAAGTGCGCGAAGCATACCCATTCACAAATGTACAAAAAGATTTAGTACATAAAATAAAACGCGCTGAAATGAGGAATTTTCCATTCATATTTCGAAAAAGTTCTTACAATTATGAAAGCAGTAAACAAAAACATTATTAAAATAATTACAATGGTAAAACCTCAGATACAGGGCATGGATTGAGGAATTCAAAAGTGAGGTTGTCCAAAATCATCCAGGCCTTTCGAACCATCCTAGTATGCTTTCTTTCGCGATCACAAGCGTCGGGATCCTCACAGATGTCCTCCACCCTCCGATAGGAAGAAAGTATTGCCGCCTGTTGAAAAGCCTGATGCAGAAGATCGACAAGATTGTCTCGCCTTCTCTTTGAGATTAGGCCCATCAGATACACCGAGTGCACCTTATCCTCGGCAGCATCCAATGCCTTAAGCGGCATGCCGGCACAGAATAGAGGAAGTGCTCCCCAGATCGCTCCCACAATAAGCTTCAAGAGAAAGGAACGTCGAGGAAGCAGCCGACCATTATATGCGTCAAAGCGACTCATGATTTCGGCACACTGAGCGTTTGTGAATTCTCGGTTTTGAGAGCGGCCGAGTGAGCGGATGTCTCCGTAAGAGATAATCTCATCAAGGTCATACATATGAGCGTCCATAACTCCTGAAAAAGAAAATCAACAAGGATTAGCGGACAGACTGATTAAGCAAATTCTTATTAAAAAACAGATACGAGATTTAAACGGCTCCTGATATTCCTATGGAGGAAACAAATTCTAATTATGATACCTAATAAATTTAAATCTATGAAAAATTCTAAAAAGGGAATCTCATTTAATAAGCGACCCTTCGGGTCAAGGAGTTAAACTCCTCGAGAGCAATGCTCTGCAGACAGGAATGACACCTGTCGAAGTCAATTATGAAAGGAATTTAAAAAGATTCCTCGAGAATACTAAGAGCCCGGCTCTGTAATGATGATGGAAAAATCCATCAAGAATTAATTAAAATTAATTTTTGTGAATAAAAAATTCTGGGATCTTCAAGATCCATAAAAAAAACTCTTAAGAGTTCTTCATCAAAGATTAAGAAATCTACACATGATTCAAAAAGAGCAAGGCTCTATTTATGGGCTAAGAAACCCCAAGAAGAGATCTCTTTACATCTAGGGGTTCATGAGAGCAAAGCTCTGCCAATAAAAACCCTAAATGGGTTTTCTTTAGATCAAAAATCTATAAAGAGCGAGGCTCTGTTAATGGGTAAAACCCTAATTTAGTGAAAGTTTTAAACTTTACTTAAATTTTAACAGAGTTTTGACTCTTTCTTAAACAGAAGAGCAATGCTCTGAAGAAGAGATAATTCTCAAGAAGAAGATGAAAATCATCTAAGGGACGAAAGGTCCTATTTATAGGCGTTGAGAGCCGTTTCAACTTCCAAAAGTTGATCCAACGACTGAGATGCTACCGCCGCCGCACTCACGTATGGGCCACGCAAGCGCAACGGAGGGAGGGAATTTGTTTCCCCAATCAGAGTAAAGCTCTGTTCAAATTCCAAGATTTGAAATGAAGCGACGCTTCTGCTTCTCCCAATCAGAGCAAAGCTCTGTATTGAAACTCAAAAGTCGAAAAAATTGAAGCAACGCTTCAGATCCAGCGCTCTACGCTAGGCACGCCATATGTCAAACGTAGGTGCGCTAGCGCCGGCGCGCTGCGCCCTAGGCAGCGCACCATGAGTGCGCTAGCGTTAGGCGCGCCGCGCGCCACGTGTCAAATACGGGTGTGCTAGTACAGGTTGCGCTGCGCTCTGCGCTGTGCATCCCAAATTAGAGCAAAGCTCTGTTTCCAAGATCGGAAAGCGAAGCAACGCTTCATGAAAAGTGCTAACATCAAATGCGCCTGCAAAAAGAGTCAAAGACTCTGAAACGGCGCTCACGTGCAAAGCACGAGAGCGCTAAGTGCCAGAAGCGCTTCACCCTTACAAGAATCACTTGCACCTGATTATAGCAAATCAAATTATGCAGCGCATAAGCATAACAAAGAATTAAAAATAAAAGAGCACTTAGTGGATAATAAAATACTTAATTAGAAATCTTTTTATTATTATTACAATGCAAACAGATCACCAAACATGGGGTCAAAAGGACAGGGGTTTGCAAAACTGAGAATGAGATTGTCCAGTTCCCTCTCCGTCTTCTCCACCATGTCAAAACGGCGATCCTCTCGAAGAGTAGCCATCCATCGATCAACGCCGCACTCCCTGGAGAAAGTGGAGATAATGACCCGACGAACTCGTATCTGGCTCAGCAAGTGGACAGAGCAATCCCTTAGGGCTTTAGTGATCAAATGCGCCTCGAAGAAGCACTCGATCTTATCTTCAGCAGTATCGAGCATTGCCGAGGACATCTCTGTTGGAGGAGGGGGAATATCAGCGAGCACAGACGCAAGGATCATCCGAAGCCAAATAGAGTGTGGGGGAAGAGGAGACCCCACACGAGTCAAGAGCTCGTACAACGCTGCGTCGCATTGGTCATCCGTAAGAGAAGGATCCACCAAGCGCGCAGCAAAACGAGGAACAATGTCCTGGATGGGCACTTCCCATGGTTGTCGGCGAGCATGTGGATGGTTACAAGCCATAATTGAAAGGACTCTTTGGAGGCGGGAAAAGAAAGAAGCATTGCTTCAGACTATAAAGAGTAGGCACAGAAAAATTTTTGTGCACAGTGGAGCTATTTCCAAGACTTGGGAAATGAAAGTTCTTGGGAATACAAGTTTGACTTAAAAGGAAGATGAAAAGACACCTCTACTAAAGCAACGCTTCAGATCCAGCGCTCTGCGCTGCGCGCCACGTGTCAAACACAGGTGCGCTAGCGCAAAGTGCGCTAGCGCAATGTGTCAAACGTAGGTGCGCTAGCGCAAGGTGCACCAGCGCTGAAATTAAGAATTCCCCACCGTTAGATCAAAAGATCTAATAATAAATTATTAATTAATCAGAATTAAAATTCTGTTATGGAAAGATCTTTCCAATCTTGTTAAAAACAAGAATATTGGCTTCTGTAAAACAGAATCCCTAAGATCAAAGATCCAATGGTGGGAAAACATCTCCAAATCAATCAGAGAAAGATCTCTTTAACCGATTCAACAAATCAATTTGCCCTATATAAAGGCCCCAAGACTTCAAGTCTGATATAGAGAAACCCCCTACAAACTTTGAGAAAAACTCAAAGAGAAAGAAAAGCAAACTTTAGCGAAAGAAGATCATTTTCTTCAAGGTAAAGAACATGATTCTTGAACACGGAGAGGAAATCATCTCATAAAAAGAAGAACTATTTTCTAAAAAAGATCGTAGATCTACAAAAGACCAAGGTCTTTGATAAAAAAGAGATCAAAAGATCTTATTATAAAAACAAAAAGAAGTATTCACTTCATTCACAGATCCTTGATCTACAAAGGCAGAGCCCTTTTATAAACAAGAACTTTTGTTCTTGAATCTTGAGGCAAAACCTCCTTTAAAGAAGAACATAAACTTGTTCTCTGATCATAAATTTGATCAAGTGCGCTCTGCGCTATTGAAAAGTGCCTTGCACTCATGAACTGCGCTTTTACGCTCCTTGGACCGGCGCTCAGCGCCAAAACATGCCACGTGTCAACCACAGACACAGCTTGCGTTTCCCGCTTCTGAAACAGCGCACTGCGCCCATGGGCTGGCGCTTGACGCCAAGCACAACACGTGTCATCCACGTATGCGCCAGCGCAATGCGCTCATGGACCAGCGCTCAGCGCTCACAAACTGGCATCTGCGCTTAGCGCATAGCGCAACATTTACATGCACACCACGTGGAAGAAGCGCACTGCACTTCTTTGATCGGCGCAAAGCACCTAGCGCACCATATGTTGCGCTGAATGAACACAAATTGTTCTTTAAAGAGCCAAGGCCCTGATGAACGCTATGCATTCAATACAAGACAAAAGATGTCAGGACCTGATGCTTAGCATTATTAAGAGGGCCAAGCCTAATTAAAGGCTCAATAGCCAGAATAAAAAAATGTTAAACATTTTAATTGGACTTAGCCCAATTCTGGCCATATGTCCTCAACTTATATTGAATTGAGCCCATCTGCTCACAAATATTCAACAGATCTTAGTCCCAAACTGGGCTACAGATCTTTCAAACAATTCACACCGGTTCGAGGGTACATCTCTTTACTCCTCTCATATCTGTCGTTGTAATCCTTCAACGTCTTCAGAGAGGTGATGGGTCTCGACGACCACACATTTCTATAGACTGTGGGGTCCTTAAACTCATGGACTACGATGTCCTTAAAGTTCATAGACTACGATGTCTTTAAACTACGGACTGTGGGGTCCTTAAACTCATGGACTGCGACGTCCTTAAACTTCATAGACTACAATGTCTTTAAACTACGGACAGTGGGGTCCTTAAACTCATGGACTACGTTATCCTTAAACTTTATAGACTACGATGTCTCTAAACCGGACTGTGGGATCCTTAAACTCATGGACTACGATGTCCCTAACCTGGACTGTGGGGTCTTTAAACCCATGGACCGAGATGTCTTTAAACTAATAATGGACCGTAATGTCCTTAAACTAATCGACCGCAATGTCTCTAAACTAAACAATATAGCCCAAATGCTCTTTTGTTCGATCTAAATGATCTCTTTAAGTTGATCTTAGTCTAGAAATTAAACTAACATATCCTTAACAAACGTTTAAGTTGATCTTAGTCTCAAATGAATCTAACGTATCCTTAAACTCAACCAAAACCCAAATCCAAGAAGATACGGATTTGGACTAATCCACGTCCTACGGGCGACAACATAAATTAGTCTCCGTATACAATCCACGGGCAACCACAAACAAAACAAACACCTACGATACGAAGTGACCATCTGGAGAAGGAGAAAGTGGTTACCGCGATGCGGTAGCGTAATTAACTGCAGGGTTTGCGCCTGTAGGGAAGAGCGTCCCCACAATCAAAAAACCCTTAAACAAGAGGGAATCTGACGAAGTCTGTGTTTACTCCATCAGAGCAAAGCTCTAAAAAAAAAAAAAAGTTGCGCAAGCGCAACTGCACTGCGCGACACGTGTCAGCGTAGCTGCGCTGTGCGCTGCGCGAAACGTGTCAGCGCAGCAGCGCAAAAAAAAAAGGTTACGCTGCGCGACACGTGTCAGCACAGCAGCGCGCAAAAAAAAAATCAGTTGCGCAGCGCACCTGCGCTGCGCGACACGTGTCAGCGCAGAAGCGCGCAAAAAAAAAATCAGTTGCGCAGCGCACCTGCGCTGCGCTGTGCGCTGCGCGACACGTGTCAGCGCAGCAGCGCGCAAAAAAAAAATCAGTTGCGCAGCGCACCTGCTCTGCGCGACACGTGTCAGCGCAGCAGCGCGCAAAAAAAAAATCAGTTGCGCAGCGCAGCTGCGCTGTGCGCTGCGCGACACGTGTCAGCGCAGCAACGCACAAAAAAAAAAAATTGCGCCAAGCAGAATTAAAATTCTGAGAAATCTTTTCTGTTTTTGTTAAAACAAGAAAATTTTCTTCTGTAAAACAGAGACCTTCGGATCAAAGATCCAACGGTGGGGAAAATTCCCCAAATCACTCAGAGAATGATCTCTTTAACAAACTTTAACTAATTTATGGGCACTATAAAAAAGACCCTAGACCTCAATTCAAAAAAAACAACATTTTCTTGGAAAAAAAATCAAAAGCTTCAAACAGAGAGAACTCTGAGAAAAATTTGAAGAAAAAGGTAAAAACCTTTATAAGAGAGAAGAAATTTCCTCTAATAGATCATTGATCTAAAAACAAGATCAATGATCTTCACGTAATAAATAGTGCTTTGCACTTCTTATGAACCACTGGTTCTTTAAAACAGGAAAAAATAAAAATAAATAAAAAATAGTGCTTTGCACTTTTATGAACCTTTGGTTCTCTGAGATAAGAAAAACAAGAAAAAACTTTTTTTTCTTAGATCTAAATCAAAATAGTGCTTTGCACTTCTTTTATGAACCATCGGTTCTTGAATCTAAAAGGTTCTTAAATTAATAGTGCTTTGCACTTTTATGAACCTTTGGTTCTCTGAGATAAGAAAAATAAGAAAAAACTTGTTTTTTCTTAGATCTAAATCAAATAGTGCTTTGCACTTCTTTTATGAACCATCGGTTCTTGAATCTAAAAGATTCTCAAATTAATAGTGCTTTGCACTTATAAATCTGCACTGTTGCGCTCTTGGGTTGGCGCAAGCCACCAGAGAGCGCCATGTGTCAGCATCTGAACCAGTTGCGCTACGCGCTTTTAAAATAGAGCTTTGCTCTCTGAAATTGGCGCAACTCACCAGAACGCGCCACGTGTCAGTAACGCAAGCGCAGCGCACTAGCGCAGCGCACTTTTCTGCTTGACACGTATCATCATCATAAGCGCTTGCGCTCTTTGATTGGCGCAAAGCGCCTAAAAATGTAATGCATTTTCTCTGTTAAAAGGGCCAGGCCCAAGTCAAAATGACCTAACAGGCCAAAATAAATTGCAAGGCAATAAATGGGCAGAGCCCAAATAAATTGATGCTTTGCATCCTTTATACAAGGGCAGAGCCCAAATAAAATTGATGCCTTGCATCATTCCTAAAAGAACAGAGCCCAAAACAAATTGATGCTCTGCATCCTTTCTGGGCAAAGCCTAAATAAAAATAAAAAAGAAATGCAATGCAAAAGCAAATAAAATGTTGAACATTTTCAACTGGACTTAGCCCAATTTTGGCCGTAAGTCCTTAAATTAAATTGACTAAGCAAGATTGCTCTCTTAAATCAATTTACTACCGGTTCGAGGGTACATCTCCGAACTCCTCTGACACCTGTCGTTGTAATCCTTCAACGACGTCAGAGAGGTGACGGGTCCCAACGACCACACGTATATGGACTGCGGGGTCCTTAAACTCGTGGACCGAAACGTCCTTAAACTAATATCGGACCAAAACGTCCTTAAACTAACGGTGGACCACTATGTCCTTAAACTGGTATTGGACCACCATGTCCCTAAACTGGCACAATAGAGCCCAAATGCTCTTTTGTCGGATCTAAACGATCCCGTTAAGTCGATCTTAGTCCCAAACTGGACTAACGTATCCTTAACAACCGTTTAAGTTGATCTTAGCCTCAAATATGGCTAACGCATCCTTAAACCTTCAAACAGACTTTAGTCCCAAATTGGACTATAAATTCCCCCAATCAACTTTGGCTCAAAGGTACATCTCTGAACTCCTCTGATATTTGTCGTTGTAATCCTTCAACGTCATCAGAGAGGTGACGGGTCCCGACGACCATACATGCAATGGACCACTATGTCCCTAAACTGGAACAATAGAGCCAATTGCTCTTTTGTCGGATCTAAACGATCCTGTTAAGTTGATCTTAGTCTCAAATTAGACTAACGTATCCTTAACAAACGTTTGAGTTGATCTTAGCCTCAAACATGGCTAACGCATCCTCAAACCAAAACCCTAAACCCAAATCTAAGAAAACACGGATTTGGACTAATCCACGTCCTACGGGCGACGACATAAATTGGTCTCCGTATACAATCCACGGGAAATCACAAACAAAACAAACACCCACGACACGAAGTGAAATTCTGGAGAAGGAGAAAGTGGCTACCGCGATGCGGTAGCGTAATTAACTGCAGGGGCTTGCGCCTGCAGGGAAGAGCGTCCCCACAATCAAAAACCCCTCAAGTGAGGGGGAATCTGACAAAGTCTGCTACATCGGCCGCATCCGTCTAAACCTTCGATACACGGTTCCATAAATCAACTTGGCATCTTCGGAGAGGTAGACGGATAAAACCAAATAGCATCTGCCCCGAATCTCAGTGTCAGGACTTCGCAGTCGTGTGCGCCGCCATTCGGAGGGGAACAGTCTGCTATATCGTCCGCATCCGTTTAAACCTTCGATACACGGTGCCATAAATCAACTTGGCATTTTCGGAGAGGTGGACGGATAGCACCAATTAGCATCTGTCCTGAATTTCAGGCAAGACGTATGCCGCGTCTTTGTCGCGTCTTTCGGCGGGGAACAGATTCTGGCACGCCCGGTGGGACCTTTTCCTCTTTCCACTCCACACTTCGTGTGTCGTGTTCGCGAACGAATCGCGGTTTTATATGGTTGCCCCTGGGTTCGAGATACTAAGATTTGGTTTCTTGCTTGGCGCAGAAAGCGAAACATCAATGGCATCTACTTGCGTGAAGTGTTCCAACTGCAATTGCAACTCGCGCTCCGCCTCATCTGGAGGCATAGCTTACGGGCCCCAAGCGGCCTCCTTGTTCACGATGCCAGTGGACCAGGTGACTCAGGCCACCACTGGATTGTTCTTTGAGACTATGCTCCCACCGATGAGCTTCAGCACCCCTGTACCAACACCAGAAGCTCCCAAGAAGTCGGTATTTGATCGGCTTGCTACTACCGCGGCCCCTCTCAACGGGTCGTCCAGCTCCAATGCCTCAGTCTTCGCCAGATTGGGCCGAAGTTCATGCGGGCCCATGATGAAGCCTGCAGTTCCAGAAAAAGTTATTCCGAAGAGGATAGCCATCCCTGCTCCTGAAGTCATCAAGGCGGCTTCTACTGCCAAAGGGTCGGTCTTTACAAGACTGACTATTCCGGCTCCCACTCCGGCTCCCGTCCCCACTCAAAATCTGTCTTTGATAGATTAGACACTGCCGCTGGACGGACCTCGGTCTTTAAGAGGCCGGTACCAGGAACGCCTCACCAGAAAAGGGGGCAAAACAAAGCCATCCCCATCACCGAACCAACCCCAACAGCTCGACACGCTCGACGTCGCCACTGGCGCCGAGTAAGGAAGGCTGAGGGCAACTCCCCCTCTGGGCTAACCCACCAGCTCCAACGGTGGAAATCAATGCTGCTGTTCCAACCGGGAACAGCTTTGAATTGCTGAACAAAGTGAGCAGGAACTCTCCTACCGCCGTATTGAAAAGATCTCCTCCACCCGTGGAGAATGTTACAGAAATAAAGCCGGATCACCCCTCTCAGCGGCCGTCCTCCAAAGTTTACAAAGTCTGGCGACGGGTCCAGGAGTCAGTGATCGATCAGGACTATCCTCACCGACAAAAGAAGCTGAAGGTTCAGCAGGGAGAGAACCATCCTGGCAAGCCACAAAGGACGACAGCCACCTGGGTGCCCGCTGCAACGGTCCCCTCAACGTCAATGCTCAAAAGGAAAGGAGGCCAGAGAAAACCCCTGTGACTACGGCAAATCACAAAGACGCTGAGCCCAAACGCCCCAAGTCTGGGGGCATAATGGTGCATATTGTTTACATGGCTTCCGGAAAAGAGGAAAGCCGCACCTCGACAGTCCACCGACCTCTCACCCGATCAATAACAAGGGCTCAGGAACAACAGCAGCAGAAGCTTCAGGAGATGCTGACTGCAATGGCCGCACTCACCGGGCCAAAAGAAAACCCGGAGGCGTCATCAGAGCAGCGTCACGAACAAGAAACCGATGCTAACTTCCTACGCAGAGTCCTCGAAAAGAAGGACAGAGAAGCAGCAGAACAAGCTGCCAACATAAAACGAATGGCGCTTCTCTTCCAAGACATGGTAGGGATGATATTACAGCCGGATCCTCCGGCTGAAGACCCTCCGATCATTATTGAAGACGACAGAGAGGAGACATCTAACCCTCCTCCGGCTCTTTCAGCAGCCAAGGAGGAGACCGTTTCCAAGGCCGCTCTGGATGATTATATAGCTCAGCAAATACGAGCTCACCAGGCGAATGAAGCAGCCGGCCAAGTCGTTAAAACTGGACGACCGTATCCAGGCTGGTATGACCAAATAAAATACCCGCCGGGATACACGATCCCCAAATTCCATGTGTACAAGGGGACAGGCAATCCTCACCAACACGTCGTCCAGTTCAGAGCTCTTTGCGGCAACACCGGGGGCGATGATAAGTTTTTGCTCCATCAATTCGTTGGCAACTTGTCAGAGACGGCCTTTGAATGGTACTCCGAACTTCCAAACAACTCCGTCAAAACTTTTGCGGAAATGGAGCTGTTATTCACCCAGCGATTCGCCAGTGCTAGTGAACGCACCCCGATAACGGCATTGATCAACGCCAGGGAGAAGCCAGGCGAGACGTGGGTTCAATACGCAATCCGATGGTGGAATCTGTGGTCAAAATGCGAACAGCGCATCGAAGAGGTACCGGCGGTGGGCATGTTCGTGGGCACCCTGGACCCTCATGCAACTATTTCACAATTCATGATGTTCTTTAAACCGACTACGTTCCAAGCCCTGATCGACAAACTGGCCCAAATGGACCAGATGGGTCATAGACCGTCTCCTTCAAAGCCGGACTCTCGGAATGAGAAAGGAAAAGGGAAAGCGATCGTCGTCGCCAATGCTCAACAGCAATCCGGTGACCCGAGACCAGTTGATCGCCAAAATAACAGAACTCGATCTCTTGAAGATAAAATAAGTCGCCCTTACTCGTTCCCTAGAGATAAGACGAAGAGGTTATTCAAGCTTGCACTCCGCAACAGGCTTATTACTCTGCCAGAGCCAAGACGCCCAACGCAACCAGGCGACATTAGCAATCCTAACTACTGCCCTTATCACCGAATGTTGGGCCATCCGATCGAGGATTGTTATATCTTCAAAAGCTGGATAGAAGATCAATACCAGTAGGGAAAATTCATATTATCTGAGAATCGGAAGGTGAACCCGCCTCGGCCACACACTCCCAAGAAAACAGATATATCGGGGGCATCATGCTCTTTCGTAGAAGAAGCTCCATGGGAAGTCGCTCTTTCGGCCAAGACAAAAAGAATGCTGAAAGATCTCCACACATGTCCGGCAATTAGATGGAAGAATCCACTGGAGCCTGAGATCATCGAAGGGATGCTGAAGCCGCGCCTAACTCCAAAGATCGGTGGTGATAGCCAAAGCACACACACCCAGCCATCGAAATCTTCGAAAAAGAAGAAAAAATCCAAGAAGCCCGTGGAGCCTGGCGACAAGTGCACGGACCTGCGAAATCAGATTGACGCGCTGGAAGAGTATAACCAGAAGGCGCGGACCCCAATCACGCTCCAAGAGTTCCTCAGCCACGTCCTTGAGGACGGAAATGATGGAGAAGACTCATCTGATAAATCTGAAGATTACATAGCAAGTTGCCATGTGATCTCCCACTCGTCGATAGACTATGAAGAGGTTCCTTGCACAAAGAAACTGGGGGCAGGTCCTGAGCCAGAACTGCTGGGGCCATCAGATGAAATAATTGATGCATTCCTGAACACAGCTCTTCTTAAAAGCAAAGCTGATCGGAAGCGTGAAATGGCCATATTTGAAAAGGCCAAACGCCGGCGACTGGACGAAAGGGCCGAAACACTCTCACCAGATCAAAGTACGTCCGCCGCAAACAAAAGTATGTTCAAAACGAGGAAGAGATTCGCCAAAGCCATATCAATGGGAATGAAGCTGCCACTCTCCGAAGGAAACATTCTTGGTGAAGCGAAAACACATCCTAGCTACTTCTTATATCATCGAAAGATTGCGCACCCCACCTAAGAGTGCAATGCTTTTAAAAGATGGTGGCAGGGATATGTTGCTCACCGGCAACATTTCAAGCGGATGAAACGCAAAACTCGTCGGTAGCAAAGAAGTACGACCGAGGAGCGTAAAAGAACCACCGGCAACTGTCGCATGGTCAACGCCGGGGAATCGCAAGTTCTCACCTTCGGGAGCGACTCTGAAGAAGAAATGATTCTTGACCCTCTCTTTAAAGAATCCACCTTGGGAAAAGTGGAGGAACCAAAGACCTGCGAAAATATTCAGCTGCGCAATCGTACGCTGCCCGAAAAGAATCTCAGACCCACGAATAGAAAAGATAAGGGAAAAGAAAAAGTCTCTAAGGATATCGCTCTAGATGACCAATTCGCCAAAGAGCTGACCGCCAAGGACCCGCCAAAGAAAAGTAAGGTGGAATACAACGTTCTGGCCCACTTGAGAAAGCTACCCTCGCAACTCAGCATTCTCGACGCCCTTATGCTATCCAAAGAAGCGAGAGATTCATTGATCAAGGCACTACAAGAGTCAGAGCAATTCCAAGCTTTCCTCGCCGAAGAAAGGATGAAAGACGAGCTGGAAGAAGTACACACAGCCGATATCACCTTCGGTGACGAAGATCTCCTCAGGACGTGCGAGCACAACCGTCTCCTTTATGTCTCCGGATACTGTCATGACATCAAGATAGGTAAAATCTTGGTCGACAATGGGTCCTCCGTCAATCTCCTTAACGTAAGGGTGCTAAAGGAGATATGCATGAGCGTTAAACACCTCGCTCGCGACAAAATCACCATCTCCGGGTTCGACTCTCAGTCATCACGGACGCTTGGGTCCGTTATACTGACGTTACGCTTTGGGCTGCTTATTACGGACATTAAGTTCCACGTCATTGATGCCAAGACATGCTACAATGTTTTGCTCGGCCGGCCTTGGTTACACGAGTACAACATCATCCCCTCTACACAACATCAGTGTATGAAATATTTCAAGGATGGTCTCGAGTATACTGTGACAGGAGAACTAAACCCATTCTCCGTGAACAAAGTCCGCAAGTACGAAGATGCAAAATACTTCCTACCAGACTTTGAGGACACAGAAAGATGTCACAAACCGGAGGACAAAGCTATTGCTACCATTCCGGTCTTCGGGAGCGACACCGAGGAGGAAGAAGAGACAGTTTACTCAGGTCCGCCCCAATACAACAAGCCGGGACCGTCCACTCCTATGCTTATCTTCGGCAGCGACTCGGAAGATGAGTTCCATGCCGTATTCTCTGCTTGGCCTTCAATACAAACCTTCGCTGATGAAGAGCAAAGTTTACAAGTTGCCATGGTTCCGCCCAAGTATCATAAAGAACTAGACGCGCTTGATACCTACAATGTGGAAGAGCTGCAGACGTTCTATGTCCCCCCCAAGCGAGAAGGTGATAAGGCAATCCTATTCTATCGATCCGGGGAAACCAAAGTGGAGAAAGAAATCTGGCACGATGCGGATTCTACACTCGACAGACTCCAGCCCATCTGTTTGCCCAGATATTATACGAATGGACTAAATATGCCGTTAAGATGCCAAGGTGTACCCCTTAAGCAAACTGCGCGACAAGCACGGTTCTATAACAGGATCTGGAACGTTCCCGGAACTCAAAGAAAGTTGCCAAACGGGAGAATGGAAACGACCGGGCTTGGGTATGTTCAATCCAAGAAATAGGAGCTACTCCACAACTGCTACGTCGTACATGACTTTGATGAAGAAGGAGATGCTCTATCGGGAGATGCTAACCCTGAACCAGAACAAGCTCCCGCCGTGAAAATACCCAGTCCGTCGTTCGAAGAACAAATAGACAAGCTTATAAGGGAAGCAGGCCAAAAGGTTCGAGACGACCATAATCGTGAAATGGCCATCTACGAGAAAGCCATGACGCAACGCCTTCTTCAACAGGCTGCGAAAAATGAAAATGCTCCTCCTTGTCAACCCATTGTACAAAAGGCCCGACGCAGAGGCAGAAATAAACCAAAGAACGGGGAAGGCGTTCGACAGCGACAAAGCGGGTCCAAGAAGCCACGCGATCAGGAATCGAGCAGTCCGGATTCGTCTCTTATAAAAAAGATGAGTCGAGCATATTCCTTTCCCCAAGACAAGACAAAGAAGATACTTGATCTTGCCATAAAACATCAAATGATTATCCTCCCGGAGTCCAAGCACCCCGAGCAAGCAGGCGAGGTCTCTCACCCGGACTATTGCTCCTATCACAGGGCAATAGGACATCCTCTCGAAGACTGCTTCACCTTCAAGAACTGGGTCGAAGATCAATATCGAAAGGGCAGGTTCACTCTATCCAGCAACTGGAAGGTAACCCCGCCACAGAAACATGAACCCAAATCTACGAGGGTAAAACCAGATCCACATCGGTCTTGGAAACGAGCTCGTACCTGTCATATGATAATGTTGTCAAAAGAAGAGCCCGAGAATATGGATGACCTCCTTTGGTGCTTCGAAAACAATGATGACGAGGTGATCTCAGAGTTTCCACCGGCACCGAAAGAGCTGGAAGATGGAATACATACTACTGCAGATAACCTCAAGAAAATTGATTTAGGGACAGCAAGTGACCCGCGACCGACATTCGTCAGTGAGCTGCTATCTGAAGAAGGGTGGCTATGCTAAAAGACGTGCTCATGCAGCATAAAGATTGCTTCGCATGGAACTATTCCGAGATGCCAAGATTAGATCCAGAGGTTGCTGTGCACAAATTGGCAATATCTCCGAACGTTAAACCGATCAAACAAGCGCCGAGAAGAATGCGGCTCGAGCTTGAGATGAGCATCAATGCCGAGGTCAAGAAGCTAATCGACTCCGGCTTCATCCAAGAGCTTCAATATCCTGACTGGATCACTAACATCGTCCCAGTAATGAAGAAGAATAGGATAGTGCGCATCTGCGTGGACTTTCGGGATCTCAATAAAGCATGTCCGAAGGACGACTTCCCAGTACCGATCACCGAGCTGATGATAGACAATACGTCCACTCATGAAGTTTTCTCCTTCATGGATGGCTCGTCAGGATACAATCAGATAAAGATGCATCCCGAGGACCAGAAGCATACCGCTTTTCGGACTCCTTTGGGGATATTCTGCTACAAGGTGATGCCTTTCGATCTAAAGAACGCCGGCGCCACCTATCAGAAGGCCATGACGAAGATTTTCGACGACCTCATACATGAAATCGTCGAATGCTATATCGACGACCTCGTGGTTAAATGCAAATCATACAAGGAACATTTAGAGCATCTGAAGATCGTATTTCGACGCCTTCGGAAATACAACTTGAAGATGAACCCTCTCAAGTGCGCATTCGGAGTTTCCTCAGGTAAGTTCCTGGGATTCATCGTCCGACACCGAAGCATTGAGATAGATCCGTCAAAGATCAAGGCGATTATAGAAATGCCTCCGCCAAGGACTCTCAAGCAATTGCGGTCTCTCCAAGGGAAGCTCGCGTATATTCGGCGATTTATAGCCAATCTCTCGGGCAAGTGTCGCCCCTACAGTCACCTGATGAAGAAGGGAACCCCTTTCGTCTGGGATCGCAAATGTCAAGACGCACTAGACGAAATCAAACAATACCTGCAGAATTCGCCAGTACTGGCCGCTCCCATTAAGGGAAAACCTCTCGTCCTGTACACAACAGCCCTTGAAGGTTCTTTGGGCGCGCTGTGGGCACAAGAGAATGACCAAGAGAAGGAGAGAGCCCTCTACTATCTGATTCGAGTTCTCCTGGGGGCAGAAAGCAATTACTCTTCCATTGAAAAATACTGCCTGGCGTTGATCTTCGCAATAACGAAGCTCAGACACTGTGCGTTGGCACATGAGGTCCATCTCATATCAAAGGTGGATCCCCTCAAGTACTTGATGTCGAAGGCCATATTAACAGGACGTCTCGCTAAATGGGCCCTACTCTTGATGAAATTCTCTATAACTTATCGGCCTCTTAAGGCAGTGAAAGGCCAGGCCATCGCCGACTTCCTCGCTGAGCATCCGATACCCGCCGATTCTCCTTTGAACTGTGAATTGCTAGACGAACATGCGTTTGACATGATCGACAGGGAGAGAAGAGAGAATGATACCCAGTGGGAACTCTATTTTGATGGAGCATCTTCCATGAAGAAGCGCAAACAATGCATCCCCATAATCAAATCAGGGGTAGGCCTTATCTTCGTGACTCCACAAGGAGGGATAATGCGCTTTGCCTTCTCCTTAAACAGAGCCAAGGACGAACAACGAAGCCGAATACGAAGCTTTGATAGCAAGTCTTGAGATCGCTATCAACATGGGAATTGAAAACCTCCTCATATACGGAGACTCCCAACTGATCGTCGGTCAAGTAAATGGCGACTATCAGACGTGCAAACCTGAGTTGGTAAAGTACGGTGAGAGAGTGCAGCAACTGCTAACCCAAGTACCTTCCTACACCTTAGAAAGCATACCTCGTGCAGAAAATAGTAAGGCGGATGCATTAGCCAAACTCGCTAAAGAACTGGCCGACGAGAACCTCGATGACGTGAGGATCGTTATGCAAAACCGTCGGGTTCTTGCACCGGCAGAAATATCTCCGGAGTCGTCCGAAGAAAAGGAAGCGACCGAGCAAACGACTCTACAAATAAAAGACCAGGAAAAGGCTAAGGACTGGAGGGAAGACTTTATAGATTACTTCAAATCCCGTCGAACACCTGAAGATGCATCCTTAAGGCATCAGCTTATAAAACGAGCTATGTCTTTCGCTTTCGTCAATAATACTCTGTATAAAAGGTCATTTGATTCTCTGTGGCTAAGATGCCTGGGACCTGAAGAGGCAAAGAGAGTCGTCCAAGAAACTCATGACAGACTCTGCGGTTCTCATCAAGCCGGGCCGAAGATGAAACTGAAGATCAAACGGATGGGTTATTATTGGCCCACGATGATTCAAGACTGCCTCGAGTATGCGAAACAATGCCACTCGTGCCAGATCCATGGCGATTTTATTCATCAGCATCCAAATCCACTACATCCAACGGTGGCTAGCTGGCCGTTCGAAATGTGGGAGACTGGCATAATCGGCCCCATCGAACCAGCATCGTCCAGAGGAAATCGATTCATTTTGGCGACAACTGATTACTTCTCCAAATGGGCAGAAGCAGTACCGCTGAGGGAAGTGAAGACGGAGAATATCCTCCAATTCTTCAAGACACACGTCATTAATCGGTTTGGCACCCCGACGGATTATCTCCGATAACGGGCCGGCCTATAGAAGCCATAAGATCAGCCACTTCGCGCAACAGCATAACATAGACTGGAGATACTCTTCGGTCTATAATCCCCAAGCTAACGGTCTAGCTGAGGCTTTTAACAAGACCTTGACGAAGATCGTGAAAAAGACGGTATCTCGAAATAAGAAGGACTGGCACGAGAGACTGCATGAAGCTCTCTGGGCGTATCGAACTACGTTCAAAACGGCCACGAACACAACGCCGTATGCATTGGTGTTCGGTACAGAGGCGGTACTCCCCCTCGAGATAGAGCTACCCTCTCTACGGGTGGCAGTTCATTACGAGCTAACGGACGAAGAGAATGCTCACCTTCGTCTTGAGGAGCTCGATGCCCTTGATGAAACCCGGCTCATAACGCAACAAAATCTGGAGGCTTATAAAGCAAAGATGACGTGCTCGTACGAAAGATTAACTAGGCCGAGGACATTCCGCCAAGGCGAACTCGTGCTAGCAGTCAAAAGACCTATGATCCCCAATCATGCCAAACGGAGGAAATTCGAGCCGAACTATGAAGGCCCGTATGTCATAGACAAGGTCTACCAGGGTGGGGCCTATCTACTCATGGACATGCATGGTGAAAGACCCTTCAGGCCAATAAACGGTCGCTTCCTGAAGAAATACTACGCCTGACGAGTCACGGCCTAGGTCAATGATAGATGGCGACGACTATATCCGCTCGCTATCTTCCTAAGCCCAAACTCTATAAAGTGATAACCAGCAGACGGACCGAAATGTCCTTAAACTAACCGCGGACCGAAACGTCCTTAAACTAACAGCGGACCGAAACGTCCTTAAACTAAAGACGGACGGAAACGTCCTTAAACTAACAGCGGACCGAAACGTCCTTAAACTAAAGACGGACCGAAACGTTCTCAAACTAACGATGGACCACTATGTCCTAAAAATAGCTGTTGACCGAGATGTCGATAAACTATGGTGGATTACAGCATCCCAAGGTTGATACAAAAATAAAATAAAATAAAATAAAAGAGAAAGAAAAAACGGTATGTCCATAAGCGTAAAGGGCACGGATGAAAACCCGAAAGGGCTCCGTGAATAAAAACAGCAGGGTTATCGGCGAGTTTTGTAAAAACCCGAAAGGGCGCAATCTCGTTAAAAGACACTTGCAAGGTCCTCTCGACTCTGTAAGGAGAAACCACCTGCGTGAGATTCTTACGACTCACAAGGGACTAACACACTTAGGGATCCCCACGATTCCTAAGGAGAAATTACACTTGCGAGATCCTTACGACTCGTAAGGAGAACCCTCTTATGGGACCCTCACGGCTCATAAGATTTGAAAGTCTTAAGCTACAGAGATCTGAACATGTTCTTAAGCAACCACCACAACCTCTAACACTGCCCTAAAAGCGGCTCAATGCTGACCCATGTATACAATCCACGGGCGCGAATAAACATTTCCCTAACAAAGTCCCATCCGTGACTAGGGATATGTTTGCACGGTGAACAATCCTTATGAGTCCTCTCGACTTATAAGAAGAAAATACTCTTGTAAGATCCTTACGACTTACAAGAAGCCATACACTTAGGAGTCCTCACGACTCCTAAGGAGAAAACGCAGCTACGAGATCCTCACGATTTGTAGGGAGAAGTACCTTTATGAGACCCTTACGGCTCATGAAGTCAAAAGCCTTAGTAGACAGACAAGATCCTAACCCTGTCTACTAAGCCACCTTTGTTCGACATCGACAAAGGCAAATGATGATTCGCTCCTGGCAATATCCCAGTTGTAGCGGTGCTGATGCCGAAATCGGTATCTAATTCCAAACTTGCGGCAAGAAGCTAGCAAGCTATACGTGCATACGAAATAGCCGAAATGATGGGGCAACTTGCAACAAAAACAGCAAGTAAAAAAAATATATGCATGCAAAATAGCCGAAATGATTGGGCAACTCGCAATAAAAAGCAGCGAGTAAAAATAAAAGAGAAAGCCGAAATGATTGGGCACCGCAAAAAATAGCCGAAATGATTTAGCAATCGCAACTTTCGCGATATAAAAGCTGAAATGATAGAGCATCGCGGAATGAAATAAAAAAATTCTGAAAGAATGAAATTTTTACCCTACAGGTGATATTACATCAATCCCTATATACAATCCAGGGGTGCAGACAAAGAAGGAATCACACCTTCCCTCCTCAGTTTCCATCAAAAGAAGAAGCCAAATCTCAACGGTTCACAGACAACCCAGGGACCACTTCGACATTCGTCTCATTACAAAAAACGCAACGTCATCCACATGACCCCGTTCGGAAATACGTCATCAACATGACCCCGTTCAGAAATACGTCATCCACATGACCCCATTCGAAAATACGTCATCCATATGACCCCGTCGCGGAAATACGTCATCAACATGACCCCATTCGGAAATACGTCATCCACATGACCTCATTCGGAAATACGACATCCATATGACCCCGTCGCAGAAATACGTCATCAACATGACCCCATTCGGAAATACGTCATCCACATGACCCCGTTTGGAAATACGTCATCCGCATGACCCTGCTCGGAAATACGTCATCCACATGACCCCGCTCGGAAATACGTCATCCATATGACCCCGTTCAGAAACACGTCATCAACATGACCCCATTCGGAAATACGTCATCCACATGACCCCGTTCGGAAATACGTCATCCACATGACCCCACTCGGAAATACGTCATCCATATGACCCCGTTCGGAAATACGTTATCCACATGACCCCGTTCAGAAATACGTCATCCATATGACCCCGTTCGGAAATACGTCATCCATATGACCCCACTCGGAAATACGTCATCTATATGACCCCGTTAGGAAATACGTCATCCATATGACCCCGTTCGGAAATACGTCATCCATATGACCCCGTTCTAAAATACGTCATCCATATGACCCTGCTCGGAAATACGTCATCCACCTGACCCTGCTCGGAAACACGTCATCAACATGACCCCGTTTGGAAATACGTCATCCACATGACCCCGCTCGGAAATACGTCATCCACATGACCCCATTCGGAAATACGTCATCCATATGACCCCGTTCAGAAATACGTCATCCATATGACCCCATTCAGAAATACGTCATCCACATGACCCCGCTCGGAAACACGTCATCAACATGACCCCGTTCGGAAATACGTCATCCATATGACCCCGTTTCAGAAATACGTCATCTACATGTCAATCCCACTAAACACTTACGGGTCCTCTCGATTCGTAAGGAAGAAAACTCTCTTATATGATCCTTACGACTTATAAGGAAAAACGCACTTAGGAATCCTCACGATTCCTAAGGAGAAAATACACCTACGAGATCCTCACGACTCGTAGAGAGAAAAATTTTTATGAGACCCTCACGGCTCATAAAATCGAAAAGTCTTAGGTGACAGGTCCTAACCCTGCTTCCTAAGCTATCACCACCCTACAAAGAGTCCAAGATGGACAGCTATATACTATCTACAGGCCACACTTGCTAAAATAACAAGGCAACAACACAACAAAGAGAAGAAAGCGACAAGGAGAACGTTTGATTCGCATTTGATTAAGTGTGCGAAGCATACCCATTCACAAATGTGCAAAAAGATTTAGTACATAAAATAAAACACGCTGAAATGAGGAATTTGCCATTCATATTTCGAAAAAGTTCTTACAATTATGAAAGCAGTAAACAAAAACATTATCAAAATGATTACAATAGTAAAACCTCAGATCCAGGGCATGGATTGAGGAATTCAAAAGTGAGGTTGTCCAGAATCTTCCAGGCCTTTCGAACCATCCTAGTATGCTTTCTTTCGCGATCACAAGCGTCGGGATCCTCACGGATGTCCTCCACCCTCCGATAGGAAGAAAGTATTGTCGCCTGTTGAAAAGCCTGATGCAGAAGATCGACAAGATTGTCTCGCCTTCTCTTTGAGATTAGGCCCATCAGATACACCGAGTGCACCTTATCCTCGGCAGCATCCAATGCCTTAAGCGGTATGCCGGCACAGAATAGAGGAAGTGCTCCCCATATCGCTCCCACAATAAGCTTCAAGAAAAAGGAACGTCGAGGAAGCAGCCGACTATTGTATGCGTCAAAGCGACTCAAGATTTCGGCACACTGGGCGTTTGTGAATTCTCGGTTTTGAGAGCGGCCGAGTGAGCGGATGTCTCCGTAAGAGATAATCTCATCAAGGTCATACATATGAGCGTCCATAACTCCTGAAAAAGAAAATCAACAAGGATTAGCGGACAGACTGATTAAGCAAATTCTTATTAAAAAACAGATACGAGATTTAAACGGCTCCTGATATCCCTATGGAGGAAACAAATTCTAATTATGATACCTAATAAATTTGAATCTATGAAAAATTCTAAAAAGGGAATCTCATTTAATAAGCGACCCTTCGGGTCAAGGAGTTAAACTCCTCGAGAGCAATGCTCTGCAGACAGGAATGACACCTGTCGAAGTCAATTATGAAAGGAATTTAAAAAGATTCCCCGAGAATACTAAGAACCCGGCTCTGTAATGATGATGGAAAAATCCATCAAGACTTAATTAAAATTAATTTTTGTGAATTAAAAATTCTGGGATTTTCAAGATCCATAAAAAAAACTCTTAAGAGTTCTTCATCAAAGATTAAGAAATCTGCACATGATTCAAAAAGAGCAAGGCTCTATTTATGGGCTAAGAAACCCCAAGAAGAGATCTCTTTAGATCTAGGGGTTCATGAGAGCAAAGCTCTGCCAATAAAAACCCTAAATGGGTTTTTCTTTAGATCAAAAATCTATAAAGAGCGAGGCTCTGTTAATGGGTAAAACCCTAATTTAGTGAAAGTTTTAAACTTTACTTAAATTTTAACAGAGTTTTGACTCTTTCTTAAACAGAAGAGCAATGCTCTGAAGAAGAGATAATTCTCAAGAAGAAGATGAAAATCATCTAAGGGACGAAAGGTCCTATTTATAGGCGTTGAGAGCCGTTTCAACTTCCAAAAGTTGATCCAACGACTGAGATGCTACCACCGCCGCACTCACGTAAGGGCCACGCAAGCGCAACGGTGGGGGGAATTTGTTTCCCCAATCAGAGCAAAGCTCTGTTCAAATTCCAAGATTTGAAATGAAGCGACGCTTCTGCTTCCCCCAATCAGAGCAAAGTTCTGTATTGAAACTCAAATGTCAAAAAAATTGAAGCAACGCTTCAGATCCAGCGCTCTGCACTAGGCGCGCCACATGTCAAACGTAGGTGTGCTAGCGGCAGGCGCGCTGCACCCTAGGAAGCGCATCATGAGTGTGCTAGCGTTAGGCGCGCCACGTGTCAAACCCGGGTGCGCTAGTGCAGGTTGCACTGCGCTCTGCGCTGTGCATCCCAAATTAGAGCAAAACTCTGTTTCCAAGATTGGAAAGCGAAGCAACGCTTCATGAAAAGTGCTAACATCAAATGCGCCTGCAAAAAGAGTCAAAGACTCTGAAACGGCGCTCACGTGCAAAGCACGAGAGCGCTAAGCGCCAGAAGCGCTTCACCCTTACAAGAATCACTTGCACCTGATTATAGCAAATCAAATTATGCAGCGCATAAGCATAACAAAGAATTAAAAATAAAGGAGCACTTAGCGGATAATAAAATACTTAATTAGAAAACTTTTTATTATTATTACAATGCAAACAGATCACCAAACATGGGGTCAAAAGGACAAGGGTTTGCAAAACTGAGAATGAGATTGTCCAGTTCCCTCTCCGTCTTCTCCACCATGTCAAAACGGTGATCCTCTCGAGGAGTAGCCATCCATCGATCAACGCCGCACTCCCTAGAGAAAGTGGAGATAATGACCCGACGAGCTCGTATCTGGCTCAGCAAGTGGACAGAGCAATCCCTCAGGGCTTTAGTGATCAAATGCGCCTTGAAGAAGCACTCGATCTTGTTTTCAGCAGCATCTAGCATTGCCGAGGACATCTCTGCTGGAGGAGGGGGAATATCAGCGAGCACAGATGCAAGGATCATCCGAAACCAAATAGAGAGTGGGGGAAGAGGAGACCCCACACGAGGCAAGAGCTCATACAACGCTGCGTCGCATTGGTCATTCGTAAGAGAAGGATCCACCAAGCTCGCAGCAAAATGAGGAACAATGTCCTGGATGGGCAGTTCCCATTGTTGTCGGCGAGCATGTGGACGGTTACAAGCCATAATTGAAAGGACTCTTTGGAGGCGGGAAAGAAAGAAACTTTGCTTCAGATTATAAAGACTAGGCACAGAAAATTTTGTATGCACAGTGGAGCTATTTCCAAGACTTGGGAAATGAAAGTTCTTGGAATACAAGTTTGATTTAAAAGGATGATGAAAAGACACCTCTACTAAAGCAACGCTTCAGATCCAGCGCTCTGCACTGCGCGCCACGTGTCAAACACAGGTGCGCTAGCGCAAGGTGCACGAGCGCTGGAATTAAGAATTCCCCACCGTTAGATCAAAAGATCTAATAATAAATTATTAATTAATCAAAATTAAAATTCTGTTATGGAAAGATCTTTCCAATCTTGTTAAAAACAAGAATATTGCCTTCTGTAAAACAGAAGCCCTGGGATCAAAGATCCAATGGTGGGGAAACATCCCCAAATCAATCAGAGAAAGATCTCTTTAACCGATTCAACAAATCAATTTTCCCTATATAAAGACCCCAAGACTTCAAGCCTGATATAGAGAAACCCCCCTACAAACTTTGAGAAAAACTCAAAGAGAAAGAAAAGCAAGCTTTTAGCGAAAGAAGATCATTTTCTTCAAGGTAAAGAACATGATTCTTGAACACAGAGATAAAATCATCTCATAAAAAGAAGAACTATCTTCTAAAAAAGATCGTAGATCTACAAAAGACCAAGGTCTTTGATAAAAAAAAGATCAAAAGATCTTGTTATAAAAATAAAAAGAAGTATTCACTTCATTCACAGATCCTTGATCTACAAAGGCAGAGCCCTTTTATAAACAAGAACTTTTGTTCTTGAATCTTGAGGAAAAGCCTCCTTTAAAGAAGAATATAAATTTGTTCTCTGATCATAAATTTGATCAAGTACGCTCTGCGCTATTGAAAAGTGCCTTGCACTCATGAACTGCGCTTTTGCGCTCCTTAGACCGGCGCTCAGCGCCAAAACATGCCACGTGTCAACCACAGACACAGCTTGCGTTTCACGCTTTTGAAACAGCGCACTGCGCCCATGGGTTGGCGCTTGGCCCCAAGCGCAACACGTGTCATCTACGTATGCGCCAGCGCAATGCTCTCATAGACCAGCGCTCAGCGCTCACAAATTGGCATCTGCGCTTAGCGCAGAGCGCAACATTTACATGCGCACCACGTGGCAGAAGCGTACTGCACTTCTTTGATTGGCGCAAAACGCCTAGCGCACCATATGTTGCACTGAATGAACACAAATTGTTCTTTAAAGAGCCAAGGCCCTGATGAACGCTATGCATTCAATACAAGACAAAAGATGTCAGGACCTAATGCTTAGCATTATTAAGAAGGCCAAGCCTATTTAAAGGCTCAATAGCCAGAATAAAAAAATGATAAATATTTTAATTGGACTTAGCCCAATTCTGGCCATAAGTCCTCAACTTATATTGAACTAAGTCCATCTGCTCACATATATTCAACAGATCTTAGTCCCAAATTGGGTTACAGATCTTTCAAACAATTCACACCGGTTCGAGGGTACATCTTTTTACTCCTCTGATATCTGTCGTTGTAATCCTTCAACGTCTTCAGAAAGGTGACGGGTCCCGACGACCACACATTTCTACGGACTGTGGGGTCCTTAAACTCATGGGCTACGATGTCCTTAAACTTCATAGACTATGATGTCTTTAAACTACGGACTGTGGGGTCCTTAAACTCATGGACTACGACGTCCTTAAACTTCATAGACTACGGTGTCTTTAAACTACGGACTGTGGGGTCCTTAAACTCATGGACTACAATGTCCTTAAACTTCATAGACTACGATGTCTTTAAACCGGACTGTAGGGTCCTTAAACTCATGGACTACGATGTCCCTAACCTGGACTGTGGGGTCCTTAAACCCATAGACCGAGATGTCCTTAAACTAACAATGGACGTAATGTCCTTAAACTAATCGACCGCAATGTCCCTAAACTAAAAAATATAGCCCAAATGCTCTTTTGTTCGATCTAAATGATCCCTTTAAGTTGATCTTAGTCTAGAAATTAGACTAACGTATCCTTAACAAACGTTTAAGTTGATCTTAGTCTCAAATGAGACTAACGTATCCTTAAACTCAACCAAAACCCAAATCTAAGAAGATACGGATTTGGACTAATCCACGTCCTACGGGCGACAACATAAATTAGTCTCCGTATACAATTCACGGGAAACCACAAACAAAACAAACACCCACGACACGAAGTGACCATCTGGAGAAGGAGAAAGTGGTTACCGCGATGCGGTAGCGTAATTAACTGCAGGGGCTTGCGCCTGCAGGGAAGAGCATCCCCACAATTAAAAACCCCTCAAACGAAGGGGAATCTGACGAAGTCTGCTACATCGTCCACATCCATTTAAACCTTCGATACACGGTGCCATAAATCAACTTGGCATCTTCAGAGAGGTGGACGGATAGCACCAATTAGCATTTGTCCCGAATTTCAGGCTAGATGTGCACCGCGTCTTTGTCGCGTCTTTCGGCGGGGAACAATCACAGTCCGTGGAATTTAATTTTTAGGGACGTTGCAGTCCGCAATTTAGGCTTTAGGGACGTTGCGGTCCACAATTTAGTTTTAAGGACATTGCGGTCCAAGGAGTTTATGGTTTGTTGGTTTGGGGGTATACCAAGAGTTATTGGTGATTGGGACCCTCCACCTCTCTGAAGACGTTGAAGAATTATAACGACATGCATTAGAGGTATGGAGAGATGTACCCTTGAACCAATGGATATTCTTCAAAAGATTGGTGGTCTTGTTTGGGACTAAGACCAGTTTAGAAAAATAAAGAGCACACGGGCTCGGTTGATTAGGAGTTTGGCCAACTTGGGCTCAGCCCACTTAGTCTTTGTCATTTCTTTTTTAATAAAGTGTTAGACACTTGCTAGGACATAGTCCTTTCTCTGTGCACATAATGCTAAGCATTTATGTGGGTTCTGACGCTCACACTTTAGTTCTTTGTCTTTTGTTTTTTGTGAGTGTTGAGCACTCTTTATGGCGTTGGGCTCTGTGTGATGAGTGTAGAGCACTCTATGTCAAGTAGCGCACACAAGAGGGTCACGTGTATCGCTTGGCGCTAGGCACCAACCATTGAGTGCGAAGCGCTTTTTATTGAGTAGCGCCCACATGAGTGGCATGTGAGGTGCTTGGCGATGGGCGCCAACCATTGAGTGCTAAGCACTCTTTTATTGAGCAGCTCCCAGTGAAGAGCACGTGAGGCGCTTGGCGCTGGGCGCCAACCATTGAGTGCTAAACACTCTTTTATTGAGCAACACCCACGTGAAGAGCACATGAGGCGCTTGGCGTTGGGAGCCAACCATTGAGTGCTAAGCACTCTTTTATTGAGCAGCGCCCACGTGAGGAGCACGTGGCGCGCTGGGCGCTGAGCGCCAACCATTGAGTGCTAAGCACTCTTTTATTGAATAGCGCTTGGCGCTAGGTATTTCTTGTGTATTATTTTATGAAGAGTTCAATTCTCTGTTCTTTCTTGGATCTTCGATCCCTAAGAACAAATTCATCCCCGTAAGAATTAAATTCTCATTTGGGGGAGACTTGTCTCATGGATCTCAGATCCGAGGAAAGAACTATGTTCTTTTTATGAGGGTTAAACCCTTGAGATGCTCTGATCTTTTTTTTTTATTTACCTTGAAGAAAATTCTTCTTCTTAAAGCTTTCTTTTCTTATTTTTTTGCTCTTCTCTTTGAGATCGAAGTTTATGGGGGGTTTTGTTCATACCATAATATTGCATTATTATATTCCCCATTCTTATTCGTTTTATACATAAACAGGTGCTTTTGACGCATGTCTGCTACATATTACAGGTTACAGGTTCTTGGATCTAAAACAGTGAAAAAGATAGAAAATGATGCAAAAGAAGGACTTTGACCAACAAATAGAAGGATCTTAATCAAGCCTACACAAAAGAACAGTACAAGGCAACGCAAGGTCCAAGATTACAAAACGAACGGTTAAAGTCCACTACAAGTATTCACTGGAAGATCTGGAGAATATCTAGAAGCCAAATGAAGAAAAGAACCAAATAAATAGAAAGCCCAAAATTACCAGATGCTACACAAGAATTTATGAGTTGGAAATTTTACCATAATTTGGAGTCTACTTTGACTAGGTCTTCCTATGGGTATTTGTGTAAATGTAGACATGCGAATCAATTGTAACCTAGGGTTTCCTATCCTCTATAAATAGGAACTCTAAATCATTGTATGCCTCTCTATGCCTCCTTTTAATAATAAATTTCAGAATTCTTTATGGAGAGCATCGGTGCTTCTTTTCAATTCATGAATTCGGATCTGACAACCTGCGTTGATGTTTGGAGAGAGCCATCTGTAAGTAGTTTTATTTGATTGCTCTAGTTTAGATTTTAATTCTTTGCCCTAGGTAGATTTAATTCATTGCCGTAGATAATTGTTTAGAGTTAGCTTTGGGGAAGGCTCTTGAGAGATGAGATCTCTCATCCCTTTCGTACCCATCATATATTTTCAATAGGACTCCATGCATACACGCACACACCGTGCCCTACGGCATCCTACCCCTCGAGGTAACGATGACACCATAGTATAAAGGCTCGGTTGCACGTGTTTTCCATGGAGGTTAGGGTAAGGATCTCTAAAGGAAGGACAAGAACCTAGAGGAAGGGACATCTTCCCGAATGGATCTAATCCCCTTTATTGATAATTACCATAACTCCTCATAGATCTTCATTTGGGTATAGAAAGCGTTGAGATTTACTTGCATTTCTAAACCATCCCTAAAACTAACCCTAACAAGACTAGATCTAGATAATCGTAGTATAGAATAATTAGGTTTTTAGATTTAATAATCAATCCGAACACCCTTCGGAATTAACTCGTTAGCGCGACTAGGAGATTCACAAAATCTCTGTGGACCGACCCGTACTCACCGGCTAGCTACATGCGACGCCGTTCTTGATTGCGGTAATAGATAGTTTTTTAGATCAAATCAAATGGCGCCGTTGCCGGGGATGGCGTGTTATTTCTTTTTTGCAATTTCGGGTTAATCTTAATAAAAAAATCAGAAAAATCTGAAAAATCCAAAAAATATATAAATTATCATCTGTTCTTTTTGGAAAGGGTACTTTGTTGTTTGAATTTTGCAGGATCTACAATCGAAAGACGGATCTGAAAATCTACAGAAAGCGAAACAGAAAATAACAGATCAGAACAGAGGGAGATTTGAAGAACAGGAGAGCAAAAAAAAAACGCCGCGCGACCAAAACGCGGCGGAACCGCCGCGTGACCCCCATTACGACCGTGGAACCGCCGCGCCCTGGTGACATCACCAAAAAAAAGAAGGCTGAAACGCGGTGTAAAAAAAAACTCTGTAAGTCTTCTGATCTCTCCTCTGAATCTTTCGATATATCTTTTGTTAAATCTCCTGCAGGATTCTTTGCGCTTAAAAAAATCTTCCCCTTTCTCAATAACAAATCTTGTGCAGGATTCTTTGCGCCGCGCATAAAATAAAAATATTTGATTGTAAGTGATTTACTGTTTTGCATATCTTTAATTGGATTTTAAGGGGCTTTTTGACCAATTCAGATTGGGTGGGGATTTCATCACCCTTCCCAGGACCCCAGAAATCACTTAAAGCATTTGCATTGACCATTCTTAATTAAAAAATACTAGACTCAGCCCTAAAGACTTCGAGCTCAATAGGACAGAGGACTAGTTATAGGCATCGACCGTTTATCCTAACCTGACTTTGTGGTGCCTAGGCAAGTGTGTCTAAGGCAAGTGGTTACTTAATGAGGACCGCTACTTGTAGCGGGGAGCCTCCCACTTACCTGGCACTTACTTGGCCGCAATTGGCGGTGAAGAGGCGGTTTGAGGTCCTATTTCTAGCCCTTTGGAACAGTTAGGAGCTGTCTAGCTGACCTAGGTGACCCTAGATCTAGGTCTGATTGTGCATTTTTGGTTGATTACATTTGTGTCTAAGCCCTTTATCGAAATTTTTTTTTCTGCAAACAGTCTCAAATAAAGAGAAAAAGGAAAAAAGGAAAATTTTTATAAAAACTTGCAAAAATTTTGTCGCTAAGAAATCCTTGCACCCCACTTGCACCACCTACCTTCTTTCTTTTCTCATTCTTCTATCATGGGTACCCCACATCATAAATCTCTTGCCGAACTTTAGTATCCCGAACCTAACTTTGCGTCGTTCGTCAATTGTTTCGGTCGATTTAAAGACGATCCTTTCATGCCTAAAATTTCGTTGAAAGATCAAATAGAAACTTCTAGGAGAAACAGTTTGACTTTGCAACCCACTTTGTGTCAACCATGTCAACCTTCACCACCTTTGTACGTTGACACCACCTTTTCAAGTCCTGCTGTAACTCCTCAACCGATGTCCATTGCTGAGCACATTGCTCAATCTCGTAGCCGATCTTTCACCCCTCTCCCCTCATCTAGTTCTAGGAATCAACAAGTCCATTTATCCACATGTTGATCCTAATCCTATCCAACCATCCACTTCCTACCAGTCCTACCCGACCTTCCCACCGTCACTAGACACTGTTCCTACACAACCTCTTGGGAGTTTCACATATCCAAAAAATTTGGAATCTTTTACCGAAACCCCCTTACCACCCAAGTCTAGTTTGGAAGAGTCGTTGGAGGCTTATATCTTAGCAACAAACAAAATGACTAGGAATTTGGAAGCGTCCATAGCCGCCCTTATGCAACCTGCTGAACCGGTAGCTAGTTTTCAGCTAGCTCCAAATTTTCCAATATATGAGGAGGCGGTTGGACAGAGTGAGAATTTGAGAGGAGCAAGTGAGTTCTACACATTCCCAAATCAAACCTACCCTTACCCAATTGAAGCCCATAACTCCGATTTTTCATCGATTGTCCCAAATGCTTCGTAAGTTACAAACAAAACATCAAACGAGTTGTGTGACCTTGTAGTGCTTGATTTGCCAGATTGTGAAGAACCCCATTCGAGTGAAACCACACTTAACCCTTTCGATCTTTACACCTCCAATCTAGAACCTGAATTGATAAATATCCATGCTTTTGATGAGGTGTCTAAAGGAATTGATTTTCACTTGATTGAGGATATAGACGCCGTGAATATTTTGGATGATGAACCAGTAGATTTAATTGAAATTTTATGTCCCATTCATCATCCCGAGTCATTAGATGTTTCTCCCGAACCTCATATGCGTCTTGATTTTTAATAGCATGGATGAGTTGAATTTTGAGGAGAATTATGAGGATAGTACTGAGGAGAGTATTGAGGATAATATTGAGGTTGAACCATTTTTCTTTGATGTGCCGGATTTTCCAATTCATCCTCTTGAACGTTTAACTAAATCACCCTCCCTCCTTTCCATCGTTCTGACCACGCTTGAAGACTGCGAGCTTGAAAAATTTTCCTTTGAATCTGACACAGTTCTCACAGCCGATAATACGTACGAGTGTTTCACTTTTTTGGACGATGTTGATGACTCACCGCCCGAGTTTGAGTCCTTTACATTTTCTGATGAGTCAGTTGAACCATCAGACTCGGTTGCTTACAGTCAGTTCGAACCATTGATGGAATCCTTCAAGTTCGAGACAGTTTACTACGGTGAGATTACGACTATCCCTAAATCACTCCCTTTCGTCCTTCCTATCATTCCGACCGTACAAGAGACCGCTACGCTTTCATCTCCAATACCAAGTTCGGCGTACCCATATTTTCTTGCGAATTTTGAGAGATTTGACCCCATTTCTCGACGAGTTGATAAGTTAGCGCAATCGCTTTTAACACATCGGTCATCACAAATTGCGCTAATTTATTCACTCGATTTACACCCTCATGATCGCGCGACCCTTCTTTCTCCTTTCCGCCATTCTTCTCCCCCACCGAGGCCATATTCTACCATTCTTCTTTCCACACGGTCTCGCGTGTTTCTCATTTCTTTCCTTTACACCCCATTCTTTCACCAACCCTACCATTACCACGATAAGATCTTTGAATGGTTGGTGCTAACCTTTGGCTTGTGTAAGGCCAAGCTTAAGTTTGGGGGGAACCTTGTTGTATATATGTATATATTTTTTGTTTTCTTTTTCTATAAAAAAATTAAAAAAAAATATTCAAAACATTAAAAAATATATATATAATATTTTGTAAATAAATAAACAGGGGAGTGCCGACAATTTTGACCCTCTTGGTGTAGCATGACAGTGAGGACATTGTCAAGTTTAAGTTTGGGGGTATGCTCGGTAAGTCTTCTTCTTTCGCATTCATTTGTACATATTTTTGCATTTGCATATTTATTTGAAAACCCATAAAAATTGAAAAATTATAAAAATTATTGTATTCAATTTTGGCTAATTGACTTGAATTTGACAAATATGTTAACTAGCTAGGAACAACTAGATCTTAGACGTAGTAAATTAAAAACCCTAAAAATAACCTTCCTTAGAGTTTAACGGTAGAAAGTATATGTTTTTGTAGTTTATTTAGAAATAGGCAAATTTTGGGTTCACTTCTTGGGCTAAGTTTAAACAAGGGAAGAGTATTGATGTTTTTATTAAATTATAAGTTTGAAAAATAATTCCTAAGCTTAAGTCTAGATTCTGAAAATGTATACCCTACAAATTTGCACAATCACGCACCTTGAAACTTGGAATAGTAGAGAAGACCTTGAAATGCTCTTGTCTAAAGTCCTTAGTACGATGAAAAATAAAAAAATATACAAGTGTGAATAAAAAAAAATGAACACTGGTTTTTGTGATTACTTAAGGCTGCAAAAAATAGAAAAATATTTAGCGAGGGTGCTTCATCACCTAGTGCCTTAGACCAACTGGTTTGGGAGTCACTGCTAAAGCCTTGGGTGTTGCAAGACTACGAAGTACGCTTTAAAGTGCAAACGCATCTTGTAATCGGTTGTTGGTACCTCAAGAAGTATTAACGGTCGCATGAAGGATGTGTAAGCAAAATTCAATTAAAAATTCACCAACTAATAAGTACTTTGGACAACGAACAAGGGTATGATTGCTTGATTTGAATTTCCAAGTGTAGGGGTGATTTATACACACACGTGGGGATATGTGATTGGGATTTAGATGAGAGATAGGGGTGAAGAATAGAACTTGTATCTTTAATAGAGTTGATAAAAATTCCTAAGTGGAGATGGAACCCTAGAAGAAAAACTTAAGAAATGCCGAAAGCTAGGTAAATTCACAAGGATATATGTAATCTTAAGTTAAATGATGAGGAAGTGTGAAGAATATTGGTGGATAATTTATGAGTCGACGATAATAGAATTCCTTGTTAGAAAACCTAATTGGAGAATTAAAGTCGAAAAAGCCAAATTGATAGGATTTTGTGGGTGTAATCCGCTGAAAACCCTCAGGAGACAACACTCCTCCTACTAGGGACACCTAGAGGTTTAACGGCTTGTTGCACGTGCTCAGTGCAATCGCGTTTCCCTGCGAAAGTGCGGTTAGGTTTTTGTCGAGAATAAAAAATAAGTTTGCTCGAGGACGAGCAAAAGATAAGTTTGGGGGTATTTGTTCACACCATAATATTGCATTATTATATTCCCCATTCTTATTCGTTTTATAAATAAACAGGTACTTTTGACGCATGTCTGCTACATGTTACAGGTTACAGGTTCTTGGATCTAAAACAGTGAAAAAGATAGAAAATGATGAAAAGAGGGACTTTGACCAACAAATAGAAGGATCTTAATCAAGCCTACACAAAAGAACAGTACAAGGCAACGCAAGGTCCAAGATTACAAAGCGAACGGTTAAAGTCCACTACAAGTATTCACTGGAAGATCTGGAGAATATCTAAAAGCCAAATGAAGAAAAGAACCAAATAAATAGAAAGCCCAAAATTACCAGATGCTACACAAGAATTTATGAGTTGGAAATTTTACCATAATTTGGAGTCTACTTTGACTAGGTCTTCCTATGGGTATTTGTGTAAATGTAGACATGCGAATCAATTGTAACCTAGGGTTTCCTATCCTCTATAAATAGGAACTCTAAATCATTGTATGCCTCCCTATGCCTCTTTTTAATAATAAATTTTAGAATTCTTTATGGAGAGCAACGGTGCCTCTTTTCAATTCATGAATTCAGATCTGACAACCTGCGTTGATGTTTGGAGAGAGCCATTTGTAAGTAGTTTTATTTGATTGCTCTAGTTTAGATTTTAATTCTTTGCCCTAGGTAGATTTAATTCCTTGCCGTAGATAATTGTTTAGAGTTAGTTTTGGGGAAGGCTCTTGAGAGATGAGATCTCTCATCCCTTTCTTACCCATCATATATTTTCAATAGGACTCCATGCATACACGCACACACCGCGCCCTACGGCATCCTACCCCTCGAGGTAACGATGACACCGTAGTATAAAGGCCCGGTTGCGCGTGTTTTCCATGGAGGTTGGGGTAAGGATCTCTGTCACGCCCCGCTTCCCGGAGTACGCTAGATTGGGCACATGACATAGCCAACCATGCTACCTGTGGGTAGGAAGTATCCATCCACAGTCACATTACGGCTGTAAAGATATCAAGAACAAGATAAAACTATCTAAAACATGTCCATAATCCAGAATAACAGGAGTCAATAATAAATAAATGCGGAAGCAAATGATCCAGTACAAATAACTGAAAAGTATATCCCATAATGCGGGCTCACATCAGGAAATAAATGCAGGAAAATAAACTAACTACTACTGAACTCACAGCTCAGCCTGCTGGCTGAAGTACTCCTGCTCGGACTGCGTCAGCGGTACAGAATCTGAGTCATGCAAAACCCAGACGTCAGCGCGTCATGTCATCAAGTAATATAATGTGAACAGTGTAACAGACAATGCAAAATAAACATGAATAAAAATGAGAGTAGCAAATAATGTGAATCGAGCAGTGCAGGGTAGTGTGCAGTGGGTAACTAAACTGTTCTGTCAGGTTTTCAATTCTAAAGTCTTTGAAATCAATTGAGTAATCCTCCATGTAACTCAAAGGATATGTCCCGTTACCCCCCGGGACCACGGATCAGGAATATGTGAACCAGTAGTGGTTCTGTCCCGTTACCCCCCGGGACCACGGATCAGGAAAATGTAAGAGTCACGAATGGCTCTGTCCCGTTACCCCCCGGGACCACGGATCAAGTAATACCCTTTTAAGTTACACTTTAGTTTACACTTTTGATTTTCCCATACCCCCAAGCTATGTATGTCGAGTCAGGTATTCAGTAATCAAGAACTAATGCCAACACAGGATCAGGTAACAGCAGGTTTGTCTGGATAGACAACAGGAATGGTCCATGAGGACTACATGTCAGGTTTGTTGGTATTAGGCACGAGATCAGGTAACAGGTCAGGTCATGGTACATCAGGTCAAGTCAATAGTAAACGGTACAATACCATGTCAGGTATATCAATATATATCATGTGTAACAAAGTCAAGTCAAGATGTAACAATATCGTGGGTGTGCTCACAACAGATATATAATCGAACAGGGGATTAACAGCAGGAAATAAGCAATAAATTAAACAACAATGAGCAGTTCATTCAATCACAATAGTGCATTAATATAGTGCAGCCGTTTTATTATATTAACAGGTTTTGGGCACCCTTAGCGGTGCAACAGTTTAAATGATGATGCAATACAGTTATATCAAGCCTTTGAATACGAATATTTGAATATAATAGAACTACATGGGAAAGTGCTACAATCTATTAAACGGTAAAATGTGATTAACAGGTAAACTTGGTTCTTAGGTTAAAAGTGGCAAACTGTAATTTTATGTTAACTGTAAAATGATATATGTCATATTGCAACCAAATGAGAAAATAACTATACCGAGTTAAGTTTTGCAGGTTTAATGAGTCAAAACATATATAATTGTATAGTATATCATGTAGCAAGTGATACTTGCCTCGACGGGTCGCGAACCGAGAAAAACGGAACGTAACGTCGGCGGGGAAACACGCGACGGACGCACGGTTCACGAATTGAACCCGAACAACGAACAATGGAACCACGCGGATCGGGGTACCTCGCTGGAACGTCGGATCAAGTCGTCGGCACCGTCGGATTCCGGCCAAAAAGTGAACAGTAAACAACCATGACTTGCCACCAATGAGGGAAAAGGAAATAGAGAAGAAGAGAGGGGATCTGAGGAGAAGGAACCTTACGGTGGTCTGTAGAGGGGTCGCGAGGATCGACGGCGTCGAAGAACTCTGGTGGTGGCCTACCCGACAGCGACAAAGATCTGCAGATCAAGAATCAACTCGGAGAGAAGGAAAGAAGAAAGGAAGAGAGGAGAGAGGCTTACAGAGCGTTCAAGGGTGGTTTGGTGATCGTCGGCGACGATCCGGGGCGGCGCGGACGCGTGCAGGGGTGTTGCGGGTGGCCGCGGCGAAGATGCAGGGTGCACGGGAAGAAGGGAAACGAGGAAGGAAGCGCGGTGGATTGGTCGAGGGAGAGGAGGCGAGGATGCTGGTGGTGGTGGCGTCGGCGTTGGGGCTGCGGCGGCGACGGGCACGGTGGCTAGGGTTACGTGAGGGGGTTCGCGATGGGTTCTGGAAAATTATGAGGGGGAGGAGGAATAGATATATATATAGGGGAGAGAGAGAGGAAGTTAGAGAGAGAGAGAGAAAGAGAAAGGTAGAGAGAGAAGGAGAGAGAGACGTTAGAGAGATAGAGAGAGAGGAATAATGGAGGGGGCCCACGGGGTTAAAAACCCTCGTGATTGGCTAGGGAGATTTTTAAGTGGTTAAAAAGATTTAAAATTAAAGATTTAAGAATCTAAAAAACTAACAGTGAGAATAATATAAGGTTTCGAATATCTTATTAATTTGGGATTTTGGCGCTAAATGAAACATTTCCAAATCGCGTCCGGGTTGGGTCCAAAAATTTGAAATTTAAATAATAGGATTTTAAGCGGGTTCCAAATTTTAAAATGATATGTTTTATGATTAAAAAGCATACCCCCAAGTCGGACACCTGTACCCGCGCGTAGTCGCCCAAACTCGCCCGTTCACCGAACGGGACGAGAACTCGACGCGCTGACGCTACCACGCGGCTAGGGGTGACGAGTAAGCCAAGATAGATATTTTGAATTTTATTTTAGGTGCTAAAATTTGTTATATGCAGAAATGACTTAGCCAGATAAAATTTCACGGCAAGGGTCAAACAGGCAAGCTAAATGAAATGAGTAATATCTAATGCTCAACCAGTAACAGAAAAAAGTAGTACTGGGCTCGGGTGTTACAATCTCTAAAGGAAGGACAAGAACCTAGAGGAAGGAACACCTTCCCGAATGGATCTAATCCCCTTTATTGATAATTACCATAACTCCTCATAGATCTTCATTTGGGTATAGAAAGCGTTGAGATTTACTTGCATTTCCAAACCATCCCTAAAACTAACCCTAACAAGACTAGATCTAGATAATCGTAGTATAGAATAATTAGGTTTTTAGATTTAATAATCAATCCGAATAGCCTTCGGAATTAATTCGTTAGCGCGACTAGGAGATTCACAAAATCCCTGTGGACCGACCCATACTCACCGGCTAGCTACATGCGACGCCATTCTTGATTGCGGTAATAGATAGTTTTTGAGATCAAATCAGGTTTCTTCTGTATAAGACTTGAAGTCTTGGGTCCTTTATATAGGGGAGGCTGATTTGTTGATTCGGTTAAGAAAATCTCTCATTGAGAGATTTCTTAATTGATGTGGGGAATTTATCCACCGTTAGATTTTTGATCCAAGGACTTCTATTTTATAGAAGACATTTTTCTTGTTTTTTAATAAGATTGGGAAAATATTTTTCCATACAGAACTTATTCTGTATCTTGGTGATTTTTAATCACCATTGGATTTTTGATCCAACGGTGCTCTGATCTACAAAGCACAATCTTTCTTATTTAGAAAGATTTGTGGAGTATTTTCTCGATCAGAATTTAATTCTATATCTTGGTGATTTTTAATCACCATTGGATCTTTGATCCAACGGTGCTCTGATTTATAGAGCACAATCTTTCTTATTTTAGAAAGATCTGAGGAGTATTTCCTCAATCAGAATTTAATTCTGTAATTTGATGATTTATCATCTTCGTTGGATCTTTGATCCAAGGGTGGAGAACTTTTAGTTCTGGCGCTGGCGCTCTTGTGCTTTGCACGTAAGGCGCTGCCTCAGAGTTTTTAACTCTTGGCGCTGCCTCAGAGTTTTTAACTCTGAGCGCTGGCACTCTCGTGTTTTGCACGTGAGGCGCTGCTTTAGAGGTTTTTAACTCTTGACGCTGCCAGAGTTTTTAACTCTGAGCGCTGGCACTCTCGTGCTTTGCACGTGAGGCGCTGCCTCAGTTCAAATTTTGAACAGAGCCTTACTCTCTTATTGGGGGGAAACAAATGCCCCCTACCGTTGTGCTCACATGGCTTACACGTGAGTGCAGGGTGGCAGTTTTTCCACTGTTGGATCTTCTTGGAAGTTGGATCATCTTCCAGCGCAGCCCTTGAGATGACTGCTGTTCATCTTCTTGCTTTTCTTGTTTCTGAGAATTTAATTCTCCCTTCAGAGCTAAGCTCTCTGCCTTAAGAAACTCTTTTAGAGTCAGAACCTTGTCAAAAATTTTGGTAAAGATCAAATCTTTGAAGGAATCATTTCATATTCTAGGGTTTTACCCGTTAACAGAGCCTTACTCTTCTCAGATTGTATTTCTTAAAATGAATTTTTAGAGTTACTTAACCCAATAATTAGATCATTGTTCATCTTTATGAAGAACTCTTAAGAGTTCGTTTTGTAGATCTAAAAGATCTTGGAGTTTTTACTCTGTAAAAGCTTTGCTTTTTCAGGATTCTGAAGGGTTACTCCATCGTTTTCAAAATGAATTTTTAGGGTTACTTAACACATTAGTTAGAACATTGTTCATCTTTATAAAAAGCTCTTAGAGTTTGTTTTGTAGATCTTAAAGATCTTGGAGTTTTTACTCTGTAAAATGCTTTGTTTTTTCAGGATTCTGATGGGTTACTCCATCGTTTTCACAGAGCATGGCCCTTAGAAATTTTGGGGAATTTTTATTCCCTTCATGATTAAATTTGACAGATGTCATTTCTATTTATAGAGTGCTACTTTCGAGGGAGTTTAACTCCTTGGCCCAATGATTCTCTCATTAAATGAGAATCCTGTTAGAATTTCCTCCTTAATGAGTGACTGTCTCATCAATGATGAGCCGTCACTTTGATTTTGTAGGTCCCCTTTGGTCCCTTTCCACTGCATTGCAGTGTGGTACAAATTTAAAGTACCAAGTGTCAGACTTTGGACCGTAGTATTGACAGCTAACCTTCATTCCTTATCGCGCAGGTACTATGTCTTTCGACACTTCTTTCCCATTTGCTCGCCCCAAGAGTGCATATGCCGATGCACCCATGGATCGGGAAGTTTTTGCACTGATTAAAGATCACGACCCGGAGCAGAAGTCTCTTCATTTATTGGGGTTATGGTACAACCAAATTATCCAGGGTCGGCGCAGCTTCTCTTGTGCGACGCCTTCAGAGCCGATTTCAGCCATTCACTACGCCGACTCATCCCAAGTGAATTACGCCGTGGAGGAGGTTAACTGGATTACAGATGGACGCCTCCAGCCCTCTGTGGGCTCAATACCTGTGCAGCCGCCGATAGCTTTAGATATTCTGAGGCGGGGCATATGCCAAGGCGAGTCGCGCCCTTTGGGACAGGCATACATGATAGGCTTGACTCCTCACCATTCAGCCGGATACCTGCAGTGGGCTCGATACATCTTGTCGGCAAGAAGTCATTGTTGCTGAAGCTTGGGTTGTACCCCGCAATTTATGTGTCTCTTTTCCAGTATCCCGTGCCTCATGAATGGTGGGTAAAAGCTTTCCTGGAGCAATATAACATCCCAACACACACTTTTCTCCTATCGGACCGGGAAGTTTCGATTTCCCTGGAGGAATTCGCAGAAATTTCGGGCCTACCCGTCAGAGGGGAACATTATGAGAAAATACTTCCCCCTGACGAATACATCTTCGCCACCAAATCAGTGGTGATGGGTCTTACTCGGGATAATGCTATTCAACATCGATTCTCGAGTCTAATCAAGGTGTTGAATATTAATGAGAGTCTATTTCTCGAGTCCGAAGGGCATGGGGTCAGCTTCGCAGATTTCATCGCCCGTTTTCTTCGCCCAGAAGTCTTGTCAAAACAAGCTGCGAAGTTCGCCAAGCCTGACGGTCCTTTTGGTTTTGGCTTAGATAGCCAGCCGACAGTTGAAGAAGATCAAAGGAATTTCTTCCTCCCAGATACCCCAGTCATCCCCTTTGCATAGCTCACAGCTTCAGACATTGACGAAGAGGCGTTCTTTTTGGGGTTCCTCGGCCTATGGTTAAGCTGGTTTGTGCTCCCAATGCACCCTCGCTGTATGAGGCCATCCGTCTTCTATCCGGCTCACAGAATGGTTGTCGGGACGCGAGTAGCCGTCGGGATCGCTGGACTGGCTCACCTGTATCATGGTCTCAGCTTAGCGCTCAGCCGGGAGTACATCCCGTAAATCTCCCGCTGCACTATTTTACATCGTGGATCGAGTTGCATCTGCTCGGCGCTTTTGGAGTCCACAAACGACCCCGTTTCTACGATAGTTATAATTTCCCTCGGGTTATACTCTTAGTTGACGCTTCTGCTTTGGATCTGTCACAACGAGAGGCTCGGGGTCTGGTCCTTCGCCCGCGTATGGTCGGGGATAGCATGACCTTTGTCGATAAGGTCTTAACTATCGGTAAGGAATCCACTAAAACGGTGCAGCCGCTGCGCGATACCTTCAAAGACGGGGCTTCTACGTTGAAGGCTCGAGAGATTCTGCATTTGTATTCAATCAGGCCGGGCTTTTTAGTGTTCAGGCAGAACGACTCGGTGCTATTCATGAGGTACAACCCGCACCATTTCGCTTAACAGTCGAGTTACGACCAGGGTGTCCCGCTTGAGTCCTTTTTAGCTGAGCCGGTTGCTACGGAAGAGGGTATCCACGGCGCTCTGCACCATTTCATGCGGCTAAACACCGGGTCCAACTTTTTTATTAGTGAGCCGAGCTGCGCTCCAAAAATCTTGAACTCATACGTGGCGTGGTACCAGCATTCGATGGGTGCTGTTATTAGGGAAGAAAGGCGGTTTCTGCTTGATCGCAAGGGTGCGATCCCTGCTAGTAATCCAGCTGTCCATTTAAAGCGACGGACTACTGTTGGTCCTTCCTTAAGAGAAGCTGCTGTGGTTGCGGTCACGCGCGCCTTTCCTGAGAAGCCCGTACCCCGTGTTCCTGTAGAAACGGTAGCTGCAGCGTCCCCGGAGTCTGGCGTGGGTACGGATATCGGGACTCATCGCCCAAAATTGCCCGCCAAGCGCAAGCTCCTGTCATCGGCTGCCGGCGCTCACTCACAGAAAAAGAAGAAATCGCTCGTTTCTGCTAATGTTGTACTCGGCCAGGAGCCCCATGCTCCCTACAGCGAAGGCTTGTGTGAGTACGAGACCAATGAGGGTTTATTCATCGCGCCTGCGGATGATACTGATCTCCAGGCTGCCCTTGTGGCTTCCGAGCGACTGGCTCATGATGAAGCGGCACTAATCACTATCGCGAAGTCAGGTATACTTCAGTTACATTCTTCCACGGTTATCTTCTTTTATTATGCTTCTACTGACTCTTTCTTCTTCAACGGGTATCTCTGCCGAAGAGGCTCTCGCGGCTTCCCTCAAAACATTTGAAGAGGAAGAGAGGCTTCGCGCTTCTTTGGGCCTTGGTAAAATTCCGTTCACTATGCCTTTGTCCCTTTCTTTATTCGTGCTCTGACCGTTTCTTTCATCTTATTGCAGGGACTACCTTGACTCAGGTTATTCCGAGTACGGTACCGATCCCAAGCGGTGGTGCAGCGACGCTTCCAGAGACAGCTATTGTGGCCCCCACTCCCTCGACATTACCGTAGGAGGCATCGCTAAAGCAACCGATGACAGACGCCGTAACTGCTCCTAAGGTAGAGCTTGGTTCGGACGATGACGTCCCTTTGTCAGAGGTCTTGAAGAGATCAGCTCTCATGGCCCAAATTGAAAGGAAACGCAGGAAGTGCGCAGCGAAGGAACGTGATGCCACCTTGACTGTAGGTGCAGGCTCAAGCACCACTCCACCTGTCGCTATTCCTTCAGAGGATGCTCCAGGTGCCCTATCTACCGCCCATAGACAGGTTGTGTTAGATGTAGTGCCCTCAAAGTCAATTATTGAATCGCAGGCACGTGATTGCAATGATTGAGGAGGACCTATACCGGTAGGACAGTCTTACTCGAGATGATAGTATGCTATCTGGTTTAACTTTATCATCGTGTACAGTTTTAGGTGACATGATCACTATTACACGTTGATAGAGCCCTTAGCATTCTTTCTTGACTACCAGCAGTATGATGGCGATCATATACGTGAGAGTTGGGTAGTCCATAAGCACATCCTTAAAAGTGGTCTCTAGTCGTGGGAGTTTCGAGACAGGGCATCGATACTCCGGAGTAGACTAGTGTATACAGTCGAAACCCCGACGAGGGGCGGTGGCCAGTCTCATAAGCCATTGGTGTCAGTAGGTTCACCTAAGATGTATACAGGTGCTCATTGGGTTATGAGTGCACCGGACAGGACTCGCCGGGAACATGCTAGTTGGTATTATACCTAGCGTCAGATAGCAGTTCCCTGGTGGCATGTGTACAGGTTAGTTCATCGACCTGAGGTCGTCATTTGTCTCGTGTGAGTTCCCACTGTGCTTAGATTACTACCCTACCACGGCTCAAAGGAGTCGTGCAAACAGATTTTAGTTGGGTACAGTCCCGAGCCATATAGAGGCAGTGAGCAGATCGGCAGGGGATCCGTCTCTCCCGGTATTGGGGGTGAGATCGCGCTGTGTCTAGGAGAGCCATTACACAAGTCCTTAGCCAAGGCAGGTGAGAATTACTGGTAGGTATTCCAGTAGTTTCTCAGGGTGTTCAGGGCTACCCTCCGACACGACTTATACAGCTTTTGGGGGTCTGACGTTACCAGCCCCTAGGCCCGATATGCGATGCTCATAGACGAACGGACCGGACTGTACGGATATTGTCACTGATAGGCTCAGTAGGGTTCCAGGATGAGTTCGCTCATCGGCTTCCCTTTCAGTCAGTACATGGGCAGCCGTTACGTACAGCTAGTGCCTCTGACGTGCTTGTGGTTAAACCCACTGCCAGGGTACTGACGAGTCTTTAGAGTCCCCCACAGATAGTTTCCCAAGTTCGGGCGAAACGTTGTAGAGGCCGTATGGTTTTATGGCAGGGTTCGAATATGCACGTGCACTTGTGCATGTGTCATGGTTCGGACAGATAATACTGGTGGGCTTTGGTTTAAGCCGGATCCAAGTATTATATTGAGTAGGAATATTTTAGTCTCATCGTATTTGTATTCGGTCGGAATACGGATACAGGTATGTATTTACAGGTGAGGGGTATTCTCGTAATCCGTTACGAGATTACTTTAGAAGATGCATTTCTTTATGGATTAATCATTTTGGTTTAAATGATTATTGGATTTAGAAAGTGTGACTCGTTTGGATGACACCTTTCTTCTAGCATGTTCACTAGTGACTCATGCTAATGAGTCACTAAGTGAGTCATGATAGAATTAATGGTGTTTTGTTTTTGGTAAGATATTTTTGAGGGTTTGTGTGGGATATTTTTGTAAGATCTTTTCTATGTTTAAAGTCACAAAATCTCATTATATCTTCTCACTAAAATGTTTGGACAGCCATCACAATTTTTGGTGCTTGGTTATTTTTTCTCACCAGAGTTTTCTTGAGCTCACACTCTCCAAACCTTAGCATCTTCTTCAACCTCCACTCTTACCCTCTCATGTGATGAGAACCAAAGAGTGTAATGAGACAAAGCATTCTACTCTTTCTCTACTTCATCTTGGTCATCTCTTTTAGCAGACTTGATATCCGAGTTGTCTCGGTATAGAGGCGGGAGCCCGTATAAAGAATCGATGACGTGGTGCCACCTCGTAGAGAAGATCGGAGTCGCAGCGAGGAGCGTGGGATGATGGCTAAAGACCGAAGGACACGGATCGATCGGTATAGCCTTTCTACCTCTTTACAGCTTGTCAGTTTAGCGTTAATGGCAAGATCCGGGTTAAAGTATGCGATAGCGCCAGTTGTAAAAGTTTTTGTTCCGCGTTTGGCCTCAAATTATTGGCCGGGGCGCTACTGTAGACTTACATGGTATCAGAGCCACGCCATTAACCTTTACTAGCTTATTCTAACATGTTTATAATATCGATCGAACGAAATTTCCAAAACCGCGATTCCGAAATTAAAGTTTCTGTCGAATTTTTTTTGTCGTCTAAAAATTATTTTGAGTATGTCAGAAAATCGAGCAGGCTTTTCTAAGACTCTGAAAGAAATTTGGTCGACTGAACCTTCAATACCGCCGCGGAACCGCCGCACAAGCCTTGTATTGGCCGCGGTTCCGCCGCCGTTTTGAGGCTTCAGTGCACCATTTTTCTTCTGGGTGTCTTTCATGTGGAATTGTGGTTTCTGGAATATTTTGTTTCGGCCCAGATTTTGTTTGAGTACTGGAGTTGTACTTGGGGACCACTTCGGTAAGTTTTATCGATCGGAATTTTAAATGTGTTAGTTTACAGTACTTACATTATATCTCCGACCGTGAATGTCATTCGAGCGGTAAATCGTGTCTAATTGCTATAGTCCTTTTAGACGGGTTTGCGAACGTGACATTCGCGTTGATGTTTTGTGTTGTGCTGTGATGTTGCGGATTTGTCGTGGTGGATAGTTGTGTGTAATGGTAGTGCAGTTTGGATTTATTTATACATTTGATATTGCGGGTCGAGCGTCCAACATGTGGACTGTCGTCACTGCCTGTTTGTATATTATTCTTTTGGGGCACGACCGGGTTGAGGTCGATGTACCCGTTGTACATATTTTCATTTCTGTACTAGGTTTACCCCGCGACGGAGTGCACGGATAGCCGGGTTCTGGAGGGAAACGGGTCCGCATCTCATGGCTTTGAGAGGCAAGGGGGCCTCACTCTAGAATTGGAAAACTATTCGCCGCACTCGTAGGGGGTACAGGTTGACCCAAGATGGAGTGCCCAAGTTACCGGATTCCGTGAAGTGCTGGGTGTTCCATTCACTTTGCTGTAGGGGGCTGCCTCACTTCAGGTTTTGGCAGGTAACTTGCCGCACTTGTAGGGGTCTAGGTTTCATTGCACAGGCTATCCACACGACCAGGGGAACGTCGGGTTTCAGTTGCGGCTCTGTGAAACCCGGGGATCCCATATTATCTGTATTGTTCTGTGATGCTTATTACTTTTCTGTAATATTGCATTTATCACGCCTGGAGTGATTATTGTATATTGGTATATATACTAGTAGATGTTGTATATGTTTTGCACCCGCGCTAGTCCAGTCCCCGCTCTGTCGTTAGTTAAGTAACCTAACGGGTGATGATGGGACCCAGTGAAGAATGTGGATGGCATATACGTACATTTTATTTTCGTTCTTTTCTGGTGTGATTTATTGATGGGACTGCGTTGATTTTGATCAATGCAAGGAAAACAAACCTGTTTGACGTTGTTGGAACAGTTTTCAAAAAGTGTTATTACAAGGACGTTTTCTTTTGTTTTGCACAGTGGTATTCAGTTGGAATATCCTGCACCTCATTCGACGAGGTAAGGGCCGAGATCCCTTCACCGGGAGTGACCCCTTGGGCAGAAGTTTGTGTCAGGGTAATAACTTCACTATAGTCGATTACTTGTTGCTTTGCATCGCGGTATTCAGTTGGAATATCCTGCACCTCATTCCACGAGGAAAGAGCCAAGATCCCTTCACCGGGAGTGACCTCTTTAGCAAAGGTTTTCGTCACTATATTTTTGTAAAAAGCTATCAGGTTCCTTCATCGATATCAAGTTCGTTACGTTAAAGTTTTTTCGCCAAAAACCAGCCATAGCCCTCCGTCATTTCAGTTAGGTATTCAGTAGTATTCAAGCTATGTATTTTGACCAACGCCAAGGCATAGTATTTGGTAGCTACTGGGTATTCATCTGTTGCATAGATAGATGAGTTGGTTTGGGACAGTCGTTCTGCCATTTGGCCAACGTCAGAGGTATGTACGGGTGGGTTCAAATTAACAAGATAATGATGGGTAGAACTTGACATGTGACTTATGGCATTTTGGCCAACGTCAAGGTCATAAGAGCATGGGGCAAAAATCCACATCGGGAGTTTCTAAAGAAACTGAAACTTGCCAGGCATGCGCATACCTTCTGGAGTGTGATAACGTAAGTGGATTCCTTCACGTTATCATGCGATGAGAGTTGGATCCCGATTTCCACTGATGAGTTGGTTTACTCTTCGGGTGATCCCGACTAATTCTTCTTTCAGGTTTGGAGGAGAATTTGATGGTACAGTGGGAGGTTTCCTGATTAGATAAAGTGATAACCATTCTGATCTAGATTAGAGTGCACGCAGAGTGTTTCTTTTCTCTCTCTCTCTCTTTGGCAGCGACCTTTGACCGACCCTAGACAATGACTCAGTGACCAAGTTGACCGAACCTTCTTAAAATACTGGCTTTTGGATTGTCTGAGTTGCATACATCATTGCCGCTCCTTCTTTTACCCTTTGCATTTCTCCAGAACACCTCGTATTACTACGAACATCCACTTCCATTGGATAAATTCATCATATGGTTATATACGAACTCGAAGGGACTTCTTCGGGGATGGATTAAGGTTCAGGAGAAATTGAATTGGTTTATTCAGTTGTCTTTTATCATCACCTTCTCTCGGGTTGAGAGGGCTCCTTGGTTTAGGAGAGTACACCTATTACGCTTATTGGATAGTCTTCTTTCAAACCATAGGCAGGTGCCGAAAGATAGGGAATGAAGAAAACCAATTAGCCTAAGTAGGGTGTACAGAAGGTAATAAGTAAAGACAAAATAAAGGGATTAGAAAGAGGGCAAAGTAAATTACGACTGCTATCATTCACGACCAAACCGCATAGTTCATCGACACTCCTACTTCACCTTTGTTTTTCTCCAGTTCAGGAGAAATGGAATAAGGTTTTATTCAGGTGTCTTTTATCATCACCTTCTCTCAGGTTGTAAGTACTCCTAGGATTAGGAGAGTACACCTATTATGATTACTGGATAGTCTTCTTCCAAACCATAGGCCGGTGCCGAATGGTAGGGAAGGAAAAAAACCATTTAGCCTAACGATGGTGTATAGAAGGTAACGACTAAAGACAAATAAAAAGATTTGGAGAGATGGTAAAGAAATATACGGTTACAGTCATCAATTGGATTATGGAAGAGGCATTACTATGAATACCCGGATACCCCTTCGAAACATTTTCATGTTTCAGTTTCACTATGCGTTGTTAAAGGAAAACTGTTTTCCCGATTACATACTTACTCCAGGGTATGTATTTACCAGGTATGATTATCGCATCCGTATGGTTTTGATGAGTGGGAGTAAGTTATTGGGAATTAGGTGATCATCCTCATTATATCGGAATTCGTTGTAATTGGTGATATTTGAGGAAATCGCCAGGGTTTTTGCCGGACTGCAAGTATTTGGTTTTGAGTATCCGTTGTTGTGCACCAATTTCAAACTGATATATCTGTGCGTTTATTTTTATAAAATGAGATATAACTTTTTGAAATTATGTCCATGATATTTACCTATATCAGTTGGCGATTGGGTAAGGAGCATTGAACAGCGGAGTAGTTCTTAATCATTAGTACAGTTTTCAACCTACGATGCACAGGTTTTGAGTTATTCAACTCAACGGACTTATACAGAGTATTGTATGTTGTCCAGTGTCCATCAGGACAAAGGGTTTGGTCCTCGTAATATGTTCTGTTTACTTGTGACTTCTCTAGTTTTTAGACAAGTGTTTCGTATAAATACAAGGTCTAAGTTTTGAGAAGTTATAGGTAAAAGAATAAAGTAGAGAACCAGGTGTTGCAAGTATCGGGATTCTTCAAGGTGATCGAAGATGTAGATACTTGTGTATGGTATTCAGTTGATAGTAATGGTTTTGAGAAACTTGTTTCTCTTTCGGGTTACTCATAATTGGATGCATTCCAAAGTTGAGTAATGTTGATCGGCCTCTCTCCATTAAGTTGATATGCACTGGAGACAGCTGCATGATTTGAATCTGGTTCCAATTAAATAAGTGCCAATGTTTCTATATTGGATATAGAATGGTTCATATCATAACGATGTTAAGATACGGGGATTTGTCCGGCTTATGCTTAAAACCAGACTCTGGATAACTCAAGGCACGTTTCTGTAATGGCAGTTTGTGGGTTGACCCGGGCTATGTCGAGAGTTGACTTTCTACCATCTGGAAGATCAATAGTGATATTATTCTTGACTCGACACAGTTTTAGTAAAATGGATTTTTTCAGAAAACAGTAGTGGGAGTATGGTAGAACTGGAAGTGATTCCAGAACCGCAAACGATTACGGAAAAGTTAATAGGACCTAAAGATTCGATCAAGTTTTACATTCCATTAGTCACTCCGCAGATATGATGGGTAACCTCAGGCACCCGAGAGGTACTTTGGTAGGCTCAAGGATGATGACAGGGAGGTTCTTGTTTATCCAGACTTGACACTACTGTTGTTCCAGGCTATGAGAACCGGCAGGAGGTTAAGTATAGCGTCGTTCTAAACTAGCTTTAGAAGTGCACGTATATATTATTCTGCCAGAGGGTTGTTGTGGTCAGTAGGAGCAGCAGAAACATAGTGGGCAAGTAGCTTATGTCTATTTATAGACTCGAGCAGATATAGCGGAGAGAGATCATCTAATTTTGATGTGACAGTCATGGATTTGACTTCATCAGAATAGGGGATGGATCTGTTAAGAAGGTAGTAGGGTGTGATGTCCTAGTATTTGGATGACATACACAGAGTAGGAAGTAAAATTCCTATACTACGATCGGTTATACTGTGGTTGTCACACAGTTGTATCTCCACACAGGATATGGATATAATATCAGACATTCTGGTTACTAGATCTATGGTTTTAGATCTAGATTTGGGTAGTTTCCCAATCTGGGTACTTAGACAGTATTCTAAAGGTGTTTTAGAATGGACGACTCCTGGCATGGTGGTGTACCTGCAGGTGATGGAGTCTCCCTCTCTAAAGGTGTCTTACAGACTAAAGGGGAGAGGGATGTGCATGATTAACATATCACTTGCTTAAGCAATTGAGTTGATCATGAGATGTCAAGTACCACACCAGATGTTGTTTTTTGCACTAGCTGCAATAAGTTTATATTAATCCAATCCTGTAGAAATATTCAGAAGCAGTTTTAGAACATAAGTGGATGTTCTACGGATTTGATGACGGCAGCCTCCTTCGGAAACAGTTATCATTCCAGGCTTCCAAGGTGACATGGATGACAGAGTGATTGTCAGAGTTATAGTTTTCCCTCTGACAAAGGGGGCAGTAGTTTGGACAGGTGGTCCAAGAGGATACTGTGGGAGGCATGGTGCAGGATACTGATTAGGTTTAGTTGACGATACAGTCTAAGAAGTTTGGATTTAGAGTTCATTTATGAACTAGGTCCCATCAGATATCCAGACACATTCTAAGACAGGTATTACTCAATTAGGGAGATGGCTTTCTCCGCGAACTTGAGATTAAGAGAGATATAGAAAGAAACATCAGGGCGGATCCACTCACTGAGGCTATCTCTCGAACACAAGGGTTTTACAAACGAGCTTTGTGAAACTGGTTATTAGAGGAGTTGGGTGTTCGGTATCACACGGGCTGTGGGTATGCGACATCGCAATAATTAGCCTTAAGTGCAAGTGGGAGATTGTTGGATGTAGTGCCCTCAAAGTCAATTATTGGATCGCAGGCACGTGATTGCAATGATTGAGGAGGATCTATACCGGTAGGACAGTCTTACTCGAGATGATAGTATGCTATCTGGTTTAACTTTATCATCGTGTACAGTTTTAGGTGACATGATCACTATTACACGTTGATAGAGCCCTTAGCATTCTTTCTTGACTACCAGCAGTATGATGGCGATCATATACGTGAGAGTTGGGTAGTCCATAAGCACATCCTTAAAAGTGGTCTCTAGTCGTAGGAATTTCGAGACAGGGTATCGATACTCCGGAGTAGACTAGTGTATACAGTCGAAACCCCGACAAGGGGGCGGTGGCCAGTCTCATAAGCCATTGGTGTCAGTAGGTTCACCTAAGATGTATACAGGTGCTCATTGGGTTATGAGTGCACCGGACAGGACTCGCCGGGAACATGCTAGTTGGTATTATACCTAGCATCAGATAGCAGTTCCCTGGTGGCATGTGTACAGGTTAGTTCATCGACCTGAGGTTGTCGTTTGTCTCGTGTGAGTTCCCACTGTGCTTAGATTACTACCCTACCACGGCTCAAAGGAGTCGTGCAAACAGGTTTTAGTTGGGTACAGTCCCGAGCCATATAGAGGCAGTGAGCGGATCGACAGGGGATTCGTCTCTCCCGGTATTGGGGGTGAGATTGTGCTGTGTCTAGGAGAGCCATTACACTAAGTCATTGGCCAAGACAGGTGAGAATTACTGGTAGGTATTCCAGTAGCTTCTCAGGGTGTTCAGGGCTACCCTCCGACATGACTTATACAGCTTTTGGGGGTCTGACGTTACCAGCCCCTAGGCCCGATATGCGATGCTCATAGACGAACGGACCGGACTGTACGGATATTGTCACTGATAGGCTCAGTAGGGTTCCAGGATGAGTTCGCTCATCGGCTTCCCTTTCGGTCAGTACATGGGCAGCCGTTACGCATAGCTAGTGCCTCTGACGTGCTTGTGGTTAAACCCACTGCCAGGGTACTGACGAGTCTTTAGAGTCCCCCACAGATGGTTTCCCAAGTTCGGGCGAAACGTTGTAGAGGCCGTATGGTTTTATGGTAGGGTTCGAACATGCACGTGCACTTGTGCACGTGTCATGGTTCGGACAGATAATACTGGTGGGCTTTGGTTTAAGCCGGATCCAAGTATTATATTGAGTCGGAATATTTTAGTCTCATCGTATCCGTATTCGGTCGGAATACGGATACAGGTATGTATTTACAGGTGAGGGGTATTCTCGTAATCCGTTACGAGATTACTTTAGAAGATGCATTTCTTTTTGGATTAATCATTTTGGTTTAAATGATTATTGGATTTGGAAAGTGTGACTCATTTGGATGACACATTTCTTCTAGCATGTTCACTAGTGACTCATGCTAATGAATCACTAAGTGGGTCATGATAGAATTAATGGTGTTTTGTTTTTGGTAAGATATTTTTGAGGGTTTGTGTGGGATATTTTTGTGAGATCTTTTCTATGTTTAAAGTCACAAAACCTCATTATATCTTCTCACCAAAATGTTTGGACAGCCATCACAATTTTTGGTGCTTGGTTATTTTTGCTCACCAGAGTTTTCTTGAGCTCACACTCTCCAAACCTTAGCATCTTCTTCAACCTCCACTCTTACCCTCTCATGTGATGAGAACCAAAGAGTGTAATGAGACAAAGTATTCTACTCTTTCTCTACTTCATGTTGGTCATCTCTTTTAGCAGACTTGATATCCGAGTTGCCTCGGTATAGAGACGGGAGCCCGTATAAAGAATCGATGACGTGGTGCCACCTCGTAGAGAAGATCGGAGTCGCAGCGAGGAGCGTGGGATGATGGCTAAAGACCGAAGGACACGGATCGATCGGTATAGCCTTTCTACCTCTTTACAGCTTGTCAGTTTAGCGTTAATGGCAAGATCCGGGTTAAAGTATGCGATAGTGCCAGTTGTAAAAATTTTTGTTCCGCGTTTGGCCTCAGATTATTGGCCGGGGCGCTACCTTAGACTTACAGTTTGCGCGCATGGCTCGGGAAGAAACCGAAAAGCTTCCCCAAGTTAACGTAACGCTGAGTCTTTTATTAGAACTTGATCATCGAATTTTGACACATGCATTTTCCTTTAGGGCCGAATCTTGGCGATGGGATGACGGGTGAAAGCCTGACGGTTACCGTGCCCGAAATTGCGACCCTTTCTTTAGAATCTGGGACTGTCCAGACCGCCGCTCTTTCCCCGTGTGGCTTCCTGGTATCGGCGGGCGTCGCAAGCGTCATGACGGCCCTTTTCGAATCAGGGGATGAAGCCACGGGCGCAGAAACTATTCCATTGAAGGAGAGCGAAGAAGCCGCTGCGCCTAGTGATGCTTCCGTCGCGGTTTTGGCTGATGACCCATCAGGTAGGTCTTGGGTCGCTGTTTTCTTTTTATTTCTCAATCCCGTTCATCCCCTTCCAATGATATTTTGTTTGTAGGTGCAGTGAACGCTGAGATTGTGCTATCTGAAGCATCTCCGATCACCGCCATGAAGGTTGTTGTTCTCTCGCCTTCTCCTATGTCCTCCGGAATGCTGGAAGGTATGGGTTTGCGATTTGTTTAGTTTAACTGTGGACACCATCTTTCTCGTATTGACAGTATATTGTCGTAACTCTGCAGGAGTCCTTTTCGGCCATCTATACTAGGTGTTGAGCCCGCATTTCTCCTTCCAGTCGGAAGTCATTCCGCCTGCTGGTACTGGTTAGTATATCTTTCAGCTATTGTCTCCTTCTTTCGTTTATGAATAGCCGTATCGTTGCTAAGTCTTCCTTGTATTGATCGCAGTGTCACGGATCGGAGGAGGGGACGAGAGAATAGCCGCTCTCCGGTACTCCCAATTTTTCCACCTGCCACAACCGGTATAGTAGACTCAATTGCTCATGTATTTTCTTTACCTTCCGAGTTGACATTTGATCATAATTTGTTTTACAGCAATTGCACCGGCTCCAGCTCTCTTTGAATATCGCATCCCAATGCCGGCAGGGCCCTTTGCTAGACGCCCATCTTTCCGGGGCGCTGCGACTAGCCTGCGAATGTTGAGCAAATTCGTCGAGGATCTTGACGCCGAGGCCCTCGCATTCGCTGCAGATTTTTCTGCTGAAGTTAATCCTATGCTGGCGACACTCATGAACTTCCATGATGAAGGTGTCGTCGAGTCTTGGGTTAATTACTGCAGAAAGATCGAGGCCTACCTGCATGAGATTGAGCTCGAGCATCCCGCTCCTGAAGTATCAGCTTTGAACTCCCAGCGGGCTGCGTAGGTCGAGAGTAGTGTTCCTTTCATCCGCCATTTTGAACAAGAGGCGACCCTAAGACGAAAGGAAAATGAAGTAGCTTCAAGCGAATCTGCCCGGCTGCGCGCCCAGGTTGAAGAGAATGCTGTGCAGTTGAAATCTATCTTTGACAATCTCCAGCAATGCATTTCGAATAAGTTGACACTGAGACGGGCGCTTAACTCTGCGGAGCGAGTCTTGCAGGACTGCGAAGCTGTCATGCTAGGAACTGATGAAAATATTTCGCCTTGTTTGCAACAGCGGGCCCGAGTCGAAGCGGAGCTGGCCACGGCGGCCGATTGCGAGAAAAGATTGAGAGGAGTGCGTGAGCAGCTAGCTGATTTATTGAAAATGCCTCCTCCTCAATAACCGTCTTTGTCTCCCCCTTTTTATTGTAAACTTGCGGTCTATGAATAAAATTTATTCATTTTAATTCTTTTATGACATGTATCTTGTATTCATTTTGAATTCATGAATAAAAGACATATTATTTTTTTTATATCTCATGTTTGCGTGCAACTCTGGTGAATGTGGCCCATATGTAGTTTATCTTGATCTTCTTGCAGGGCAGCGATGGCTTAGGAAACAGGTTCAGGTCTGCCGCCTAAGACTTTTCAACTTTATGAGTCGTGAGGGTCTAATAAAGACTTTTCTCCCTACGAGTCGAGAGGATCTCGTAGATGTATTTTCTCCTTAGGAGTCGTGAGGACTCCTAAGTGCGTTTTCTCTCGAGAATCATAAGGATCCCATAAGAGAATTTTCTTTATGCACAGGGACACAAATTTCCCCGTAGGTCGAGACAAATCGAGAGATTCTCGCAAAGACACTGGTTTCCTTGCGGGCCGAAACGAATCGAGGGGTTCTCGCCAAGGATGCTGATTTCCCTGAATCGAGAGGTTTTTGCCAAGGACACTGATTTTCCTGAATCGTGAGGTTTTTTCCAAGGACACTGATTTCCCTGGGTCGAGACGAATCGAGAGATTCCTGCAAAGACACTGATTTCCTTGGGGGTCAACGCAAATCGAGAGGTTCTCTCCAAGGACGCTGATTTTCCCGAATCGAGAATTTTTTGCCAAGGACACTGATTTCCGTGGGGTTGAGATGAATCGAGAGATTCCTGCAAAGAAACTGATTTCCTTGCGGGTCGATGCGAATCGGGAAGTTCTCTCCAAGGATGCTGATTTCCCTGAATCGAGAGGTTTTTGCCAAGGACGCTGATTTCCCTGGGGTCGAGACGAATCAAGAGGTTTCTGCAAAGAAACTGATTTCCTTGCGGGTCGACGCGAATCGAGAGGTTCTCTCCAAGGACGCTGATTTCCCTGAATCGAGAGGTTTTTGCCAAGGACACTGATTTCTCTAGAGGTCGAGACGGATCGAGAGATTCATGCAAAGACATTGATTTCCTTACGGGTCGACGCGAATCGAGAGGTTCATGGGTTGACTTGATTCCGAGATGGAGCATTGATCTGGTGGGGAGGTCATTGGTTGACTTGTTTCCGAGACGGAGCATTGATCCGGCGGGGAGGTCATTGGCTGACTTGTTTCCGAGATGGAGCGTTGTTCCGGCGGGGAGGTCATTGGCTGGCTTGTTTCCGAGATGGAGCGTTGTTCCGGCGGGGAGGTCATTGGCTGACTTGTTTTCGAGACGAAGCGTTGTTCCAGCGGAGAGGTCATTGGCTGACTTGTTTTCGAGACGAAGCGTTGTTCCAGCGGAGAGGTCATTGGCTGACTTGTTTCCGAGACGGAGGTCATTGGCTGACTTGTTTCCGAGGTGGAGCGTTGTTCCAGCGGGGAGGTCACTGGTTGACTTGTTTCTGAGACGGAGCATTGATTCGGTAGGGAGTTCATTGGCTGACTTGTTCCTGCTTTCTGCGGTATCGGGTTTGACTTGCTCCGCTTTCTGCAGTGTCGGGGTTAACTTGCTCCGCTTTCTGCGGTGTCGGGGTTGACTTGCTCCGCTTTCGGTGGTGTCGTGGTTGATTCTAGGTTGTCTGTGAACCGTAGAGTCTTGAAACTGGGGACTTTGTCATGGCTCCGACTGGTGGTGTCGCGTCCGTATCCTGCTAGAATGAGGAGGAACGCCGTTGCTGATCTCTAAGTTGTAGATGGTGCCGTTGAGATCTGGCTTCTCTTTGACAGAGTCTGTTGGGAAATGTGGTTCCCTTTTCGTTTAAGCCTATGGATTGTATACAGGGGTCGGTATGGACTCGCCTGTAGGGCAAAAGTTTCATTCTTTCATCATTTTTTATTTCTTTCCACGATACTCTATCTTTTCAGCTTTTTATATCGCGAAAGTTGCGATTGCCCAATCATTTCGGCTATTTTTCGCGGTGCCCAATCATTTCGGCTATTTTTTATTTTTACTCGCTGTTTTTTATTGCGAGTTGCCCAAACATTTCGGCTATTTTATATGCATATATTTTACTCGCTGATTTTTATTGCGAGTTGCCCCATCATTTCGGCTATTTCATATGCATTTTGGCTCGCTGATTTTATTCTGAGTTTGGAACTTGAGATCTGATACCAATCTTAGTATCAGCATCGCTGTGACTGGAATATTGCCAGGAGCGAATCATCACTTGTCGCGAAAGGACTTGGAATTTATTACCGATTTAGGCATCAGCATCGCTACAACTGGGATATTGCCAGGAGCGAATCATCATTTGCCTTTGTCGATTCGAACAAAGGTGACTTAGCAAACAGGGTTAGGATCCTGTCGACTATGGCTTTTGACTTCATAAGCCATAAGGGTCTCATAAAGGTGTTTCTTCCTACGAGTCGTGAGGATCTCATAGGTGCGTCTTCTCCTTAGAAATCATGAGAATTTTTAAGTGCATGTTCTCTTATAAGTCTTAAGGATCTTTCAAGAGTGTTTTCTCCTTATAAGTCGAGAGGACTTATAAATGTCGTTCACCACATGAAGACATTTCGCACCATTGGTGGAACTTGGTGAGGGAACGCTTATTTATGCACGTGGATTGTATATAAGGGTCAATATTAAACCGCTTGTAGGGCAATCTCGGGAATGTGATGGCTTAAGAACAAGTTTAGATCTCTCTAACTTAAGGCTTTTGAATCCTATGAGCCATGAGGGTCTCATAAGGGAATTCTCCTTACGAGTCATGAAGATCTCGTAAGTGTAATTTCTCCTTAGGAATCGTGGGGATCCCTAAGTGTGTTGCTCCTTTGTGAGTCGTAAGGATCTCACGCGGGTATTTTCTCCTTACAAGGTCGAGAGGACCTTGCAAGTGTGCATGAATTTTTTTACGAGTCTGCGCTCTTTCGGGTTTTCACAAACTCGCCGGTAGCCCTGCTGTTTTTACTCACGGAGCTCTTTCGGGTTTTCATCCGTGCCCAATTCGCTTATGGACTTACCGCTTTTTTTTGCCGCGTTAATCTAAGAATGCTGCGGTTCGTAGTATTTTAAAGACGTTTCGGTCCATAGCTAGTTTCAGGACATTGCAGTCCATTATTAGTTTAAGGACGTTGCGGTCCATTGTTAGTTTAAGGACATTACGGTCCATAGCTAGTTTAAGGATATTACGGTCCCTCATTAGTTTAGGGACGTTTCGGTCCGTTATTAGTGTAGGGACATTTCGGTCCATTGGAGTTTTGAGGCAAGATTTCGCCGGATGCTACTTACAGAGTTTGGACTCGGGAAGATAGCGAGCGGACGTAGGCATCATCATCTATCATTGACCCGGGCCGTGACTCGTCAGGTGTAGTATCTCTTAAGGAATCGGCCATTTATTGGCCGGAAGGGTCTTTCGCTATGCATATCCATGAGCAAGTAAGCCCCACCTTGGTAGACTTTGTCTATAATGTGTCGGCCCTCATAGTTTGGCTCGAATTTCCCCCATTTGGCACGATTGGTGATCATAGGTCTTTTTACCACTAGCACGAGTTCGCCTTGGCGGAATGTTCTCTGCCTAGTTAATCTTTCGTATGAGCGCGTCATCCTCGCTTTGCAAGCTTCTAGGTTTTACTGCGCCATGAGACGAGTTTCATCGAGGGCATCGAGCTCCTCAAGCCGAAGATGAGCATTCTCTTCGTCTGTTAACTCGTAATGAACCGCCACTCATAGAGAGGGTAGCTCTATCTCGAAGGGGAGTACCACTTCTGTGCTGAATACCAACGCGAATGGCGTTGTGTTCATGGCCGTCTTGAACGTGGTCCGATACACCCTGAGAGCTTCATGCAGTCTCTCGTGCCAGTCCTTTTTATTTTTGAACACTGTTTTCTTTATAATCTTTGTCAAGGTTTTGTTGAAAGCCTCAGCTAGACCGTTAGCTCGAGAATTATAGACCGAAGAGTATCTCCAGTCTATATTATGCTGCTGTGCGAAGTGGATGATTTTGTGACTTCTGTAGGCCGGCCCGTTATCAGAGATAATCCGTCGCAGAGTGCCGACCGATAGATGACGTGTGTCTTGAAAAAATGGAGAATATTCTCCGTTTTCACTTCCCTTAGCGATACTGCTTCTGCCCACTTAGAGAAGTAATCGGTTGTCGCCAATATGAACCGATGTCCTCTGGATGACGCTGGTTCAATGGGCCCAAATATGTCGGTTCCCCACATTTCGAACGGCCACCTAGCCACTATTGGGTGTAGCGGGTTTGGATGCTGGTGGATGAAGTCTCCATGAATTTGGCACGAGTGGCACTGCTTCATGTATTCGAAACAGTCCTGAATCATCGTGGGCCAATAGTAGCCCATCCTTTTGATCTTCAGCTTCATCTTCGGCCCGGCTTGATGGGAACCGCAGAGTCCGTCATGTGTTTCTTGGACGACTCTCCTTGCTTCTTCCGACCCCAGGCATCTCAGCCATAGAGAGTCAAACAATCTCTTATACAGAGTATCATTGACGAAGGCAAAAGACAGAGCTCGTTTCATGAGCTGATATCTTAAGGATGCATCTTCAGGTGTTCGACGGGATTTGAAGTAATCTATAAAGACTTCTCTCCAATCCTTAGCTCTTTCTTGATCTTCAATTTGCAGGGCTGTTTCCTTGGTCGCTTCCTTTTCTTCAGACGACTCCGGAGAAATTTCTGCTGGTGCAAGAACTCGACGGCTTTGTACAATAATCCTTACGTCATCGAGGTTTTCGTCAGCCAGTTCTTTAGCGAGTTTGGCTAGTGCGTACGCTTTGCTATTTTCTATACGCGGTATGCTTTCTAGGGTGTAGGAAGGGATTTGAGTCAGCAATTGTTGCACTCTCTCGTCGTACTTTACCAACTCCGGTTTGCACGTTTGATAGTCGTCGTTTACTTGACTAACGACCAGTTGGGAGTCTCCGTATATGAGGAGGTTTTCGATTCCCATGTCGACAGCGATCTCAAGACCTGCTATCAAAGCCTCATATTCTGCTTCATTGTTTGTCCTCGGCTCTGTTAAAGAAAAGGAAAAGCGCATTATCCCTCCTTGTGGAGTCACGAAGATGAGGCCTACCCCAGATTTGATTACGGGGATGTTGTGCTTTCGCTTCTTCATGGAAGATGCCCCATCGAAGTAGAATTCCCATCGGGTATCACTCCTTCCTCTTTCCCTATCGATTGTGTCAAACTTGTGCTCGTCTGGCAATTCACAATTTAGGGGTGAGTCAGCAGGTATCAGATGCTCAGCGAGGAAGTAGGCGATGGTCTGGCCTTTCACTGCCTTGAGTGTTGGTATGTTATCGAGAATTCCATTAAGAGTAGGGCCCATTTAGTGAGCCGTCTCGTTAGTATAGCTCTTAACATCAAATATTTAAGAGGATCCACTTTTGATATGAGATGGACCTCATGCGCCAAAGCATAATTCCGAAACTTCGTTATCGTGAAGATTAACGCCAGGCAGTGTTTTTCGATAGGGGAGTAGTTGTTTTCTGCCGCCAGGAGAACTCGACTCAAATAGTAGAAGGCTCTCTCTTTCCCATGGTCGTTCTCTTGTGCCCATAATGCGCCTAACGAACCTACGAGGGCTGTTGTGTACAGAATGTGGGGCTTTCCCTTGACCGGAGCGGTTAGTACCGGCGGATTCTGCAGGTATTGCTTGATTTCGTCCAGTGCACTTTGGCATTTGCGATCCCAAACGAATGGGATTCCCTTCTTCATTAGATGACTGTAGGGGTGGCATTTTCCGGAGAGGTTGGATATGAACCGTCGGATATACGCGAGCTTCCCTTGTAGGGACCGCAATTGTTTTAAAGTTCTTGGAATGGGCATTTCCATAATCGCCTTGATCTTCGATGGATCTATTTCGATGCCCCGGTGTCGTATAATGAACCCTAGGAATTTTCCTGAGGAAACTCCGAACTCGCATTTCAGAGGGTTCATCTTCAGGTTGTATTTCCGAAGGTGCTGAAACACTATCTTCAGATGCTCCCAATGCTCCTCGTGCGATTTGCTTTTCACCATGAAGTCATCAATATAACATTCGACAATCTCGTGTATGAGGCCATCAAAGATCTTTGTCATGGCCCTCTGATAGGTAGCACAGGCGTTCTTCAGACCGAAAGGCATCACTTTATAGCAGAATATGCCCAGAGGAGTCCGGAAAGTGGTATGCTTCTGTTCTTCAAGATGCATCTTTATTTGATTGTACCCCGATGATCCTGTAAGTGCACGGCGGCGCCCCGGCCGTCAATCCGACGCCGGAATGCGGAAACGGTGAATAACTTAAATTTTGCGGACTTTGCAAACCGGCACCACCGCGCACTAAACACCCGGATCGTAACCATTAACAAGTCTAAGCTAACTAGAAGATGGGAAAGAGATATACCGACGATCCAAGTCCTCCGGTCTTCATCTCCAATCCGATCTCCTCGCGGGATCTCCGTCCGTCTCATCCTCGTCGCCGGAAGTGCACCACGTTGCCTACATCGTTTATGGGCTCCCACCTCAATGCCGAGGAAACTCGGGCACGAAGCCGGCTACTCGACGTGCCCAAGGTTCGTTGTAGAATATGTAGTGAGCAAGTCTCATTTTTGGGGTTTGTGGAATTGCCATTTGTGGAGGGATTGAGCTATGGAGTTGAACTAGGGAATTTTGGTGAAGCAAGAATGATATATGATGAACCAAAAGACCCCCACCAATTTGGACAGCCCCACCTCAAAGTGAATGGCCGGCCAATGCAATAGAGAGAGGAGAAAAATGAGAGAGTGTCTTTTTATGGATAATGAGAGAGCCATCTAATAATCCAATGGAGAGAGAGAGAGAAAGCTATCATATGGAAAATGAAATGATCACTCAAACAAAACAACACTCCACCAACCTCACCCCTCATCATCATCAACAACCATGATGACATCCAAAGTCAAGCCATCATGAAGTATGAAGTCAAGCAAGTCAAAGGAGGGTGCTATCATGATACAACAAAATGCAAAGACCCCCTTCCACAAATGCCTATTTGCAACAATGCAAATAAGCCCTCCTCCACCAATCTTCGGCCAATGAACGGAACAATGGAAATCGGCCGAAACGGAAAGCAAACTGGCAACTCCAGAAAACTGGTCCCGTAATAAATTACAGGAAAACCCCGATACTGTGCATACACACCCGCATTTGTATTCCGACCGAAATACAAATGCAATGAGACAAAATCTACACTGTACTATACTAGAATCCGGCTTATACCAAAACCGGATAGTAATATCTGTTCGATCCTGATCCGTGCAATACCGCACGTATCTGATCGAACCCTGCCATATAACCATACGGCCTATAGTACAAACTGTCCGATCCTGATCCGTGCAATACCGCACGTATCTGATCGGACCTTGCCATATCTCCATACGGCCTCTACAACCTTTCGCCCGAAAGCTGAGTAACTGTAATTGTGGTGGACTCTAAAGACTCGTCAATACTATGGCTGTGGATTTAACCACTAGCACGTCAGAGGTATATGCCAATACGTGACGGGCCACCAGCTATTGACCAAAAGGGACGTCGATGAGGAAGCTCACCCCGACACCCAACTGAGCCTGTCAGTGACAATATCCGTGCAGTCCGGTCCGTTCGTCAATGAGTATCGCATGGCGGGCCTAGGGGGTTGGTAAAAGTCAGACCCCCAAAAGCGGTACAAGTCGTGTCGGAGTGTAGCCCAGAACACCCTGAGATACTACTGGAATACCTACCAGTAAATCTCCTTGCCTTGGCCAAGGACTTTGTGTAATGGCTCTCCTAGACACAGCACGACCTCACCCCCAATACCGGGAGAGACGAACCCCTGAAGATACGCTCACTGCCTCCATGTGGCTCGGGACTGTACCCAACTAAAACCTGTTTGCACGACTCCTTTGAGCCGTGGTAGGGTAGTAATCAAAGTACAGTGGGAACTCACACGAGACAAGTGACGATCCCCAGGTCGATGAACTAACCTGCACACATGTCACCAGGGAACTGCCATCTGACGTCTGGTATATGACCAACTAGCATGTTCCCGGCGAGTCCTGTCCGGTGTACTCATAACCCAATGAGCACCTGTATACATCTTAGGTGATCCAACTGACACCAGTGGCTTGTGAGACCGGCCACCGCCCCTCGTCGGGGTCTCGACTGTATACACTAGTCTACTAATGGAGTATCGATGCCCGGTCTCGAAACTCCCACGACTAGGGACCTTTTAAGGATATGCTTGTAGACCCCCAGCTCCCACTTATATGATCGCCCTCATACTGCTGGTGGTCAAGCAAGAATCCTAGGGGCTCTATCAACGTGTAATAGCGACGTGTCAGGTCACCTAAAGCAGTACACGATGATAAAGGTAAACCAGATAGCATACTATCATCTCGAGTAAGACTGTCCTACCGGGATAGGTCCTCCCTCAATCATTACAATCACGTACCTGTGACCTAATAATTGACTCTGAGGGCACTATCTCCAACAATCTCCCACTTGCACTCAAGGCTAATTATTGCGATGTCGCATACTCACAGCCCGTGTGATACCGAACATCCAACTCCTCTACTAGTCAGTCTCACAAAGCTCGTTTGCGGAACTATTGCGTTCGAGGAATAGCCTCAGTGAGTGGATCCGCATAGTTGTTTCATTCCATGTCTCTCTATTTCTCAAGTTCGCGGAGAAACCCATCTCCCGAAATGAGCAATACCTGTCTCAGAATATGTCTGGATGTCTGATGGGACCTAGCTCATAAATGAACTCCAAATCTAAACTTCTTAGACTGTATTGACAACTGAACTTAATCAGTGTCCTGCGCGCCATGCCTCCCTCAGTATTGCCTTGGACCACCTGTCCAAAATACTGCCCCTCATCAGAAGGAAAACTATAACTCTGACAACCTCCTTGTCGTCCATGTCACCTTGGAAGCCTGGAATGATAACTGTCTCCTGAATGAGGCTGTCGTTATCATCTTCCTAGAACATCCACTTATGTTCTAAAACTGCTTCCGACTGTTTCTTCAGGATTGGATTAATGTCAACTTATTGCATCTAGTGCAAGAACAACATCTGGTGTGGTACTTGACATCTCACGATTGACTCAATTGCCTGAGCAAGTGATCTGCCAATCATGCCCGTCCCTCTCCTTTTTAGTCTGTAAGACACCTTTGGAGAGGGTGACTCCATTACCTACAGGTACACTACCGTGCCAGGAGTCATCCATCCTAAATACTCTTAGAATGCTGTCAAGTACCCTGATTGGGAAACCACCCAAATCTAGATCTAAAACCATAGATCTAGTAACCAGTATGTCTGATATAATACCCAATTCCTATGTGGAGAAACAACTGTGTGACGACCAAAGTACAACCGATTGTAGTGTAGGAGTTTCTTTTCCTATTCTGTGTATGTCATCCAGATACCAGGACATCACACCCTACTACCTTCTCAACAGATCCATCCCCTATTCTGATGAAGTCAAACCCATGACTGTCACGTCAGAAATAGATGATCTATCTCCGCTACATCTGCTTTAGTCTATAAATAGACATAAGCAACCTGTCCACCAATGCTTCCGCTGCTCCCACTGACTACGACAACCCTCTGGCAGAGTCATATAGACGTACACTTCTAAAACTGGTTTAGAACGACGCTATACTCATCCTCCCGCCGGGTCTCGTAACCTGGAACAACAGCAATGGCAATTGTGGGTAAACAAGAACTTCCCTGTCACCGTCCTTGAGGCTACCGGAGTACCTCTCGGGTGCCTGAAGTTACCCACCATATCTGCGGAGTGGCCAATGGAATGTCAATCCAGATTGAATCTTTAGGTTCCTTATCAAATCTTCAGTAATCGTTTGTGGTTCTGGAATCACTTCCAGTTCTACCATACTCCCACTACTGTTTTCTGAAAAAGTCCATTTTTAATAAAACTGTGGCGAGTCTAGAACAATATCGCTATTGTTCATCCAGATGGTAGAAAGTCAACCCTCGTCATAGCCTGGGTCAACCCACAAACAGCCATTACAGAAACGTGCCTTGAGTTGTCCAGTGTCTGGTTTTAATCATAAACCGGACAACTCCCCGTACCTTAACATCGTTAAGATATGAACTGTTCTATATCCAATATAGAAACAGAGGCACTGATTTAATTGAACCAGATTCAAATCATGCAGCTGTCCCCAGCGCATGTTAACTAAATGGAAGGAGGCCGATCAGCGTTACTCAACTTAGGAATACTTCCAATTATGAGTAACCTGAAAGAGAAGCTAGATCTCTTTATCATTACTATCAACTGAATACCATACACAAGTATCTACATCTTCGATCTCTTTGAAGAATCCCGATACTTGATATACCTGGTTCTCTACTCTATTCAAATACCTATAACTTCTCAAAATTCGGACTCTGTGTTTCCACGAAACACCTGTCTAAAAAATAGAGGAGTCATAAGTAAACCGAATATAGTACGAGGACCATCCCCTCTGTCCTGATGGACCCTGGACAACATACAATACTCTGTAAAAGTCCCTTGAGTCTGATTACTCATTCACTGTGTGTCGTAGGTTGAAAACTGTACTTATGGTTAAGAAGAATTACACCGCTGTTTAATGCTCCTTACCTAACCATCCACTGATATAGGTAAATGTCGTAGACATAATTTCAGAAAGGTATATCTCACTCTATGAAAATAAACGTACAGATATATCAATTTGAAATTGGTGCATAACAGCGGATATTCAAAACCAAATATTTGCCTACCGGCAAACAACCCAGGTGATTTCCTCAAATATCACCGATTACAACGAATCCCGATACAATGAGGATGATCACCCAATTCCCAATAACTTACTCCCACTCATCATCTGTAAAACTATACAGATGTGAGAATCGTACCTGGTAAATACATACCCTGGAGTAAGTATCTAATCGGGAAATCAGTTTTCCTTTAACATTACACAGTGAAACTGAAACATCGAAATGTTCCGATGGGGTATTCTGGTATTCCTAGTAATGCCTCTTCCAGATTCACGACTATAACCGTATAGTTCTTTGCCACCTCTCCAAATCCCTTCATATGTCTTTAGTCATTACCTTCTGCACACCCATTACGCCAAATGGTTTTCTTCCTTCCCTACCGTTCGGCACCAGCCTATGGTTTGGAAGAGGACTATCCAATAAGCATAAAGGGTGTACTGTCCTAATCCTAGGAGCACTCGCAACGCGAGAGAAGGTGAAGATAAAAGACACCTGAATGTACTTTATTCCTATTTCTCCTGAACCAGAATCCATCCCCGAACTGGAACAAGTTCCATTCGAGTTCGTATATAACCATACGATGGAGTATCCAAATAAACTGTGGATCTTCGTAGTGATACGGAGTGTCCTGGAGAAATACAAAGGTGATGTGGGAGTGGTAACGAAATATTTGGTTTGGTCGTGAATATCTGTTGCAATTTACTTTGCCCTCTTACTAATCCCTTGCTTTGTCTGAACTTAATACCTTCTGCACACCATCGTTATGCTAATTGGTTTTCTTCATTCCCTACCGGTCGGCACCAGCCTAAGGTTTGGAAGAAGACAATCCAATTTGCGTAATAGGTGTACTACCCCTAAACCAAGGAGTACTCATAACCTGAGAGAGGGTAAAAGGAAAAGACAACTGAATAATCCTATCCGTTTTCTCCAGAACCGGAAACCATCCTCGAATAATTCTTTCGAGTTCGTATCTAACCATACGATGGTTTTGTCCAATGGAAGTGGACGTTCGTAGTAAAACGGGGTGTCCTGAAGAAAAGGGTAAAAGTAGGAGTGGCAATGAGGTTTGCAACTCTGACAATCCAAAAGCCGGTGTTAAGAAGGTTCGGTCAACTTGGTCACTGAGTCAAAGTCTTAGGGTCGGGTCAATGGTCGCTGCCAAAGAGAGAGAGAAAAGAAACACTCAGCGTGCACTCTAACCTAGATCAGAATGGTCACCAATTTATCTAATCTGGAATCCTCCCACTGTACCTCAAATTCTCCTCCAAACCTTAAAGAAGAATTAGTCGGGGTCACCCGAGGAGTGAACCAACTCATCAGTGGGAATCGGGATCCAACTCTCATCGCATGATAACGTGACGGAATCCGCTCACGGTATCACACTCCAGAAGGTATGCGCATATCTGGCAAGTTTCAGTTCTTTTGAAACTCCCGATGTGATTTCTGCCCCATGCTCTTATGACCTTGGCGTGAGGTCAAAATATCATAAGTCACATGTCAAGTTCTACCCATCATTATCCAGGTTAATCTGAACCCACCCGTACATACCCTTGACGTAGGCCAAAATAGTAGTACGACTGTCCCAAACCAACGCATCTATCTATGCAACAGATAAATACCCGGCAGCTACCAAACACTATGCCTTGGCGTGAGGTCAAAATACATAGCTTGAATACTACCGAATATTTAACTGAAATGACGGAGGGCTACGAATGGTTTCTGGCGAAAACCTTTAACGTAATGAACTTGATATCGTTGAAGGAACGGATAGCTTTTTAGAAAATATAGTGACGAAAACCTTTACTAAAGAGGTCACTCCCGGTGAAGGGATCTCGGCTCTTTCCCCGTAGAATGGGGTGCAGGATATTCCAAATGAATACCTCGATGCAAAGCAAAAGTAATCGGCTATAGTGAAGTTAATGCCCTGACGCAAACTTTTTGTCCAAGGGGTCACTCCCGGTGAAGGGATCTCGGCCCTTGCCTCGTCGACTGAGAAGCAGGATATTCTAAATGAATACCGCGATGCAAAACAAAAGTGAACGTCCTTGCAATAACAGCTTTTTGAAAAGTGTTCCAACAACATCTGATTAGGTTTGTTTAACTTGCATTGATCCGAATCAACGCAGTCCCATCAATTGATCACACCACAAAGAACGAAAATATACTGACGTACGTATATGCCATCCGCATTCGCCACTGGGTCCCGTCATCACCCGTTAGGTTAGCTTACTAACGGCAGAGCGGGGACTGGACTAGCGCGGATGAAAAACATATACAACATCTACTAATATATATATACCAATATATAGTATTTCGCTCAAGGCGTGAATAAAATGCAACATCACAGAAATGTACAGCATCACAGAACAATACAGATATCTGGGATCCCCGGGTTTCACAGAGCCACTACTGAAACCCGACGTTCCCCTGGTCGTGTGGATAGCCTGTGCAATGAAAACCTAGACCCCTACGGGCGCGGCAAGTCACCCGCCAAAACCTGAAGCGAGGCAGCCCCCTTCAGCGCCGTGAATGGACCACCCAGCACTTCACGGAATCCGGCAACTTGGGCACCCCTCCTGGGTCAACCTGTACCCCCTATGAGTGCGGCGAATAGCCCGCCAATCCTAGAGTGAAGCCCCCTCCGTCTCAATGCCATGAGATGCGGGCTTGTTGCCCTCCAGAACCCGGCTATCCGTGCACCTCTCCGCGGGGCAATCCTAGTACAGAAAGTAAAATATACATACACCGGGTACATCGACCGCAACCAGGTCGTGCCCCAAAATAATAATACAAACAGGCAGTGACGGCAGTCCACATGTCGGACGCTCGCCCCGCAATATCAAATGTACATAATACAACAAAAACGGTACTAGCATTGCATCCAGGCTATCCCCACGACCGATCCGCAACATCACAGCAAATACATAGAACATCAACGTGAAAGTCACGTTCGTAAATCCGTCTAACCGGGCTATAGCAGTTAGACCGGATTTACCGATCGAGTGACATTCACGGTCGCAGATATAATGTAAATACTGTGAAAAATGTGTTTAAAAAATTTCCGATTGATCAAACAATTAACAAGTGGGCCCCAAAGAAAACTGTAGCACTCACAGAAACAATTGGCCCAACTTTAATATTCCAAAGCCCATATTTTAAGCCCAGAAGGCCTCTGTAAAAAAATGGTGAAGTGATGTGAATAGTGCGCGGCGGAAGGGCCGCACAAAGGTGGTTTTAGCGGCGGTTCCGCGCTCCAACTGTGGAGTTACTTCATCAAATTTTTACAGAACTCTTAGATTATCCAGTACATCAATATTTTACAACCTGAAAAATTTTTCGAGACTGAAAAATTTCAACAGAAACTGTCGTGGGTAAAATGCAGTTTTGGAACTTTTTGATCGATCGGAAATGCAAACACATTACACAAAGCTAGACTAAGTTAATGGGGAGGCTCTGATACCACTGTAAGTGCACGGCGGCGCCCCGGCCGTCAATCCGACGCCGGAATGCGGAAACGGTGAATAACTTAAATTTTGCGGACTTTGCAAACCGGCACCACCGCGCACTAAACACCCGGATCGTAACCATTAACAAGTCTAAGCTAACTAGAAGATGGGAAAGAGATATACCGACGATCCAAGTCCTCCGGTCTTCATCTCCAATCCGATCTCCTCGCGGGATCTCCGTCCGTCTCATCCTCGTCGCCGGAAGTGCACCACGTTGCCTACATCGTTTACGGGCTCCCACCTCAATGCCGAGGAAACTCGGGCACGAAGCCGGCTACTCGACGTGCCCAAGGTTCGTTGTAGAATATGTAGTGAGCAAGTCTCATTTTTGGGGTTTGTGGAATTGCCATTTGTGGAGGGATTGAGCTATGGAGTTGAACTAGGGAATTTTGGTGAAGCAAGAATGATATATGATGAACCAAAAGACCCCCACCAATTTGGACAGCCCCACCTCAAAGTGAATGGCCGGCCAATGCAATAGAGAGAGGAGAAAAATGAGAGAGTGTCTTTTTATGGATAATGAGAGAGCCATCTAATAATCCAATGGAGAGAGAGAGAGAAAGCTATCATATGGAAAATGAAATGATCACTCAAACAAAACAACACTCCACCAACCTCACCCCTCATCATCATCAACAACCATGATGACATCCAAAGTCAAGCCATCATGAAGTATGAAGTCAAGCAAGTCAAAGGAGGGTGCTATCATGATACAACAAAATGCAAAGACCCCCTTCCACAAATGCCTATTTGCAACAATGCAAATAAGCCCTCCTCCACCAATCTTCGGCCAATGAACGGAACAATGGAAATCGGCCGAAACGGAAAGCAAACTGGCAACTCCAGAAAACTGGTCCCGTAATAAATTACAGGAAAACCCCGATACTGTGCATACACACCCGCATTTGTATTCCGACCGAAATACAAATGCAATGAGACAAAATCTACACTGTACTATACTAGAATCCGGCTTATACCAAAACCGGATAGTAATATCTGTTCGATCCTGATCCGTGCAATACCGCACGTATCTGATCGAACCCTGCCATATAACCATACGGCCTATAGTACAAACTGTCCGATCCTGATCCGTGCAATACCGCACGTATCTGATCGGACCTTGCCATATCTCCATACGGCCTCTACAACCTTTCGCCCGAAAGCTGAGTAACTGTAATTGTGGTGGACTCTAAAGACTCGTCAATACTATGGCTGTGGATTTAACCACTAGCACGTCAGAGGTATATGCCAATACGTGACGGGCCACCAGCTATTGACCAAAAGGGACGTCGATGAGGAAGCTCACCCCGACACCCAACTGAGCCTGTCAGTGACAATATCCGTGCAGTCCGGTCCGTTCGTCAATGAGTATCGCATGGCGGGCCTAGGGGGTTGGTAAAAGTCAGACCCCCAAAAGCGGTACAAGTCGTGTCGGAGTGTAGCCCAGAACACCCTGAGATACTACTGGAATACCTACCAGTAAATCTCCTTGCCTTGGCCAAGGACTTTGTGTAATGGCTCTCCTAGACACAGCACGACCTCACCCCCAATACCGGGAGAGACGAACCCCTGAAGATACGCTCACTGCCTCCATGTGGCTCGGGACTGTACCCAACTAAAACCTGTTTGCACGACTCCTTTGAGCCGTGGTAGGGTAGTAATCAAAGTACAGTGGGAACTCACACGAGACAAGTGACGATCCCCAGGTCGATGAACTAACCTGCACACATGTCACCAGGGAACTGCCATCTGACGTCTGGTATATGACCAACTAGCATGTTCCCGGCGAGTCCTGTCCGGTGTACTCATAACCCAATGAGCACCTGTATACATCTTAGGTGATCCAACTGACACCAGTGGCTTGTGAGACCGGCCACCGCCCCTCGTCGGGGTCTCGACTGTATACACTAGTCTACTAATGGAGTATCGATGCCCGGTCTCGAAACTCCCACGACTAGGGACCTTTTAAGGATATGCTTGTAGACCCCCAGCTCCCACTTATATGATCGCCCTCATACTGCTGGTGGTCAAGCAAGAATCCTAGGGGCTCTATCAACGTGTAATAGCGACGTGTCAGGTCACCTAAAGCAGTACACGATGATAAAGGTAAACCAGATAGCATACTATCATCTCGAGTAAGACTGTCCTACCGGGATAGGTCCTCCCTCAATCATTACAATCACGTACCTGTGACCTAATAATTGACTCTGAGGGCACTATCTCCAACAGATCCGTCCATGAAGGAGAAGACTTCATGAGTGGACGTGTTATCTATCATCAACTCAATAACCAGTACGGGAAAATCATCCTTCGGACAGGCTTTGTTGAGGTCTCGGAAATCCACGCAGATGCGCACCATCCCATTTTTCTTCATTACTGAGACAATGTTAGCGATCCAGTCGGGGTATTGAACTTCTTGGATGAAGCCAGAGTTGATTAGCTTCTTGAATTTGGCATTGATACTCATCTAAAGTTCGAGCCGCATTCTTCTTGGTGCTTGTTTGACTGGCTTGACGTCCGGAGATATCGCCAATTTATGCACAGCGATTTCTGGATCTAGCCCCGGCATCTCGGAATAGTTCCATGCGAAGCAATCTTTATACTGCATGAGCATGTCTTTTAGCGTAGCCACCTGCTCTTTAGACAGCAGCTCATTAACGAACGTTGGGCGTGGGTCGTTTGCCGTCCCCAAGTCGATTCTTTTCAGGTTATCCGCCGTGGTGTGTATCCCATCTTCCAATTCTTTTGGCGCCCGTGAAAATTCTGAGATCAACTCATCTTCATCCTCATTTTCGAAGCACAAGGAGAGGTCATCCATATTCTCGCGCTCTCCTTCTTTGGACAGTGTTATCACGTGGCAGGTACGAGATCGTTTCCAAGACCGATGTTGATCTGGTTCTACTCTCGCTATATATATTGCTTTTGGCACATGCTTTTGTGGTGGGGCTACCCTTCAACTATTGGATAGAGCGAATCTACCGAGTTGATATTGGTCTTCGACCCAGTTTTTGAAGGTGAAGCAGTCTTCAAGAGGATGTCCTATCGCTCGGTGATAGGAGCAATAATCCGGGTGATGAACCTCGTTCGCTGGATCGGGGTGCCGAGACTCCGGGAGCGTAATCATTTGATGTTTCACGACGAGGTCGAATATCTTCCCTGTCTTGTCTCGAGGGAAAGAATATGCCCGACTCATCTTTTTCATAAGAGACGGATTCCGGCTGACTCTTTCTTGATTGCGTGGCCTTTTGGATCCGTTTTGCAGCTGTCGAACATTTTTTCCATCCTTCAAATTGTTTTTGCCTCTGTATCAGGCCTTTTTCTTGTCCTGGGAATGTATGGCGGGCTGACGGTGGAGGGCATTGTCATCCTCCGTAGCCTGCCGAAGGAGGCGTTGCGTCTTGGCTTTCTCGTAAATGACCATTTCGCGGCTGTGGTCATTCTGAACCTTTTGACTTGCTTCCCTCACCGGCTTGTCCATATGTTCTTCAAACGACGAACTCGGCATTTTTATGACAGGACCTCGTTCTGGTTCGGCGTCAGTGTCTTTTAAAAGAGCACCCCTTTCTTCATCAAGGTCATTTATGACATAGCAGTCGTGGAATTGTTCCCGTTTCTTGGACTGGACATATCCATGCCTAATCGTTTCCATTTTTCCGTTGGGCAATTTCCGCTGAGTTCCGAGGACGTTTCAAATCTTGTTGTAGAATTGGGCATGTCGTGCGGTTTGTTTAAAGGGTACACCTTAGCATTTCAATAATCTTTTCAATCCCTCTGCATAGTATCTGGGCAGACGGATGGGTTGGAGCCTGTCGATCGCAAAATCGACACCATGCCAGACTTCTCTTTCGACTTTAGTCTCCATGGATCGATAGAATAGGATGGCATTTTCACCTCTTCGCCTGGAAGGGACGTAGAATGTCTACAGCTCTTGCACACTATAAGTCTCAAGCGCATCAAGCTCTCTGTAGTGCTGCCACAGAACTATGGCGATTTGTAAATTCTGATTATCTCCAGTGAGGGCCTATATTGATGGACGGACCGAAAACACTGCATTGACTTCGTCTTCAGAGTCACTGCCAAAGACCATAATAGGGGTAGATGGTCCCGGCCTGTTGCATTGGGACGGCCCCGAATAGACTATCTCTTCTTTCTCCTCGGTATCGCTCCCGAAGACCGGAATAGTGGTGATAGCTTTTTGCTTATTCTCCGGTTTATGGCATCTTTTCGTGTGTTCGAAGTCTGGTAGGAAATACTTTGCATCTTCTTACTTTCGGACTTCATTTACGGAGAATGGGTTTAGTTCCCCCGTCACGGTATACTCGAGACCATCTTTGAAATATTTCATATACTGATACTGTGTAGAATGGATGATGTTGTATTCATGTAACCAAGGCCTGCCGAGCAAAGTGTTGTAGCAGGTCTTGGCGTCAATGACATGAAATTTGATGTCAGTGACGAGCGGCCTAAAGCGTAACGTCAGTATTACAGACCCAAGCGTCCGTGATGACTGGGAGTCAAACCCGGAGATGGTGATTTTATCTCGAGCGAGATGCTGATTTCTTTTAGCACCCTCACATTTAAGAGGTTGACAGGGGACCCGTTGTCAACTAAGATCTTTCCTATCTTGATGTCATGGCAGTACCCGGTGACATAAAGGGGACGGTTGTGCTCGCACGTTCCGAGGAGGAGATCTTCATCGCCGAAAGTGATGTCAGCTATGTGCACTTATTCCAGCTCGTCCTTCATCTTTTCTTTTGTAAGGAATGCTTGAAACTGCTCGGGCTCTTGTAATGCCCTGATCAGAGAATCTTGTGCCTCTTTAGATAACAGAAGGGCATCCAAAACGCTTAGCTATGAGGATATCTTCCTCAGGTGTGCTAGGATATTGTAATCCACTTTGTTTTTCTTGGACGGATCGTTGGCTGCCAGCTCTTCGACGACTCGATCATCGAGGGCGATATTCTCAGGGAATTTTTCCTTCCCCTTATCCTTTTTATTCGGCCCCTTGTCTGTGGGTCCGATATTCTTTTCGGGCAACATACAATTGCGCAGCTGAATACTCTCACAGTTCTTCATCTCTTCCTCTTTTCCTGAGGTGGGTTCTTTGAAGAGAGGGCCGAGGGCTATTTCTTCGTCAGAATCGCTCCCGAAAGTGAGAACTTGAGATCTCTTGGTATCAATCATGTGGCAGTTGCCGGCAGTTCTTTTGTGCGCATTTGTCGTGCTTCTCTGCTCCCGACGAGGTTTGCGCTTCATCCGCTTGAAATATTGTCGATGAACAACGTATCCTAGCCACCACTTTTTAAAGGCTATGCATTCTTCGGTTGGGTATGCAATTCTTTGATGGTATAAGCAGTAGTTAGGATGCACATCCGCTTCGTCAAGGCGCATACTGCCAGGAGTATTTCCTTTGGAAGATGGTAGCTTCATTCCCATCGACAGGGCTTTAGCGAACCGTATCCTTGTCTTAAGCTTGCTTTTGTCTACAGCAGGCATGCTTCGATCTGGTTGGAGTACTTTGCGACTCATCCCTACCATGGCTTCTTCAACTTGATGCCGACGCCTGGCCCTTTCGAATATGGCCATTTCACGCTTTTGATCAGCTTTGCTCTTCTGACGGGCTTCGTTCAGCAGCATGTCAATCATCTCGTCTGACGGTTCCAAGAATTTTGGCACCGATCCTGCCCCCAGCTCCTCTACGTTATCTTGTGATGCCGAGTGAGCTTCTTCGTCATTTATTGGTGAATGAGAGATCATGTGACAACTTGCCACAAAATCCTCGGGCTCTTTTGACGAGTCTTCTCCCTCATCATTGTCATTATCTCCGCTTTCAAGGATATAGTTGAGAAACTCTTAGAGTGTGATCGGGGTTCGCACCTTCTGGTTATATTCCTTCAGTGCGTCAATGCTTTTTCAAATCCGTGCATTTGTTGTCAGACGGCGCGGGCTTTTTTGTCTTCTTCTTCTTCTTCGAAGACTTCGATGGCTGGGCCTGGGTATTTTGCCCATCGCTACCAATTCTTGATGTTGAGCGCGGTTTCAGCATCCCCTTAATAATCTCAGGCTCTAGCGGGCTTTTCCACCTAATTGCCGGACATGCTTGAAGATCTTTCAGTATTCTTTTAGTTTTTATCGAAAGAACAACTTCCCATGGAGCTTCCTCTATAAATGAGCATGATGCCCCCGGCGCGTTCATCCTTTAAAAAGCATATGGTTATGGTGGGTTTACCCTCCAGTTTTCAGACAGCGCAAAATTGCCTTGCTGATACTGGTCCTCAATCCAGTTTTTAAAGACATAACAATTTTCGATTGGGTGGCTCATTATTCGGTAGTTGGGATTGTTGACGTTGCCCGGTTGTAGTGGGCATCCTGGATCTGGTAGAGTGATGAGCCTATTGCGCACTACCAATTCAAACAGTCTTCTCATTTTATCCCGAGGGAATGAGTAAGGACATCTCAGCTTTTCTCCGAGTGATCGCTGTTTATCGTTTTGGCGAGTAGATGGCTTCGGATCGCTCGGCTGTTGCTGAGCATTGGCGACGAAGGTAGCTTTCCCTTTGCCCTTCTCATTTCAAAGCTCCGTTTTCGAGGAGGGTGGTCTATGGCCCATCTGGTCCATTTAGTCCAGCTTGTCGATCAAGGCTTGGAAAGTGGTCGACTTGAAAAACATCATAAACTGGGATATAGTTGCATGCGGATCCAGGGTCCCCACAAACATACCCACGGCAGGAGCTTCTTCTATGCGTTTTTCGCATCTCGACCATAGGTTCCACCACCGAATTGCATACTGAACCCATGTCTCTTCTGGCTTCACCCTGGCATTGATCAATGTCGTGATCGGGGTACGCTCTCTAGCGCTTGCGAAATGTTGGGTGAATAGTAACTCCATTTCCGTAAATGTTTTGATGGAATCATTCGGAAGCTCCGAGTACCATTCAAAAGCTGTCTCTGCTAGGCTGCCGACGAACTGGCGAAGTAGCAGTTTGTCATCACCTCCAGTATTGCCGCAGAGAGCCCTGAACTGAGCGATGTGCTGATGGGGATTGCCTGTCCCCTTATACACGTGAAATTTAGGGATCGTATATCCCGGCGGGTACTTAATTTGATCGTACCATCCCGGATATGGTCGCCCGTTCTGACGACTTGGCCAGTTGCTTCACTTTCCTGATGAGCTCGTATTTGTTGAGCTATATAGTCATCAAGCGCAGCTTTCGAGATTGTCTCCTCCCTGGCTGCTGATAAAGCCGGAAGAGGGTTTGATGTCTCCCCTCTGTCGTCTTCAATGATTATTGGGGGATCTTCGGCTGGAGGGTCCGGCTGGATCATCATTCCCACCATATCTTGGAACAAAAGTGTCATTTGCTTTATGTTAGCCGCTTGTTCCGCGGCTTGTTTATCTTTCTTTTCGAGCATTCTTCGGAGGAACTCGGCATCGGTTTCCTGCTCCTGGCGTTGATCTGATGATACTTCCGGGCTTTCTTTCTGCCCAATGAGTGTAGCCATCTTCGTCAGCATCTCCTGGAGTTTCTGTTGTTGCTCTTGAGCCTTAGTTACTGATCGTGTAAGCGGTCGATGACCCCCAGAAGCACGGCTTTTCTCTTTTCCGAAAGCCATGTAAATGGTGTGCACTACCATACCCCCAGACTTAGGGCGTTTGGATTCAGTGCCCTTGAGATTTGTCATAGACACGGGAATCTTCTCCGGCCTTCTCCTTTTATGGGCGGTCGAAGTTGAGGGGGCTATTGTAGACGATACTTTCTGTGGTACGACGGCGGGATGACCCTCCTCTTGCCGGACCTTCATTTTCTTCTGTTGGCAGGAGTAGTCTTCATCGATCACAGAGTCTTGGACTCTTCACCAAACCCTGTGGATTTTGGAGGACAGCCGCTGAGGGGGTTGTTCCGGCTTTGCTTTAGTAACATTTTCCACAAGTAGAGGAGAATTTTTCAACACGTCAGTTGGAGAGTTCTTGCGCATCTTCCTGAGCGGCTCAAAACTGTTCCCAGTTGGAACAGCGGCATCAATTTCCACCATTGGAGCTGGTGGGGTAAGTTCAGAAGGGGAATTGCCCCCAGCTTTCCTCACTCGGCGCCAGTGGCGACGTCGAGCATGTCGTGCAGCCGGAATCACCTTTGTTGTGGGAGTAGCTTTGTCATGCCCTCTGCTCTGAGGAGAAGCTGTTATTGGCGCTAGCCTGTTAAAGACTGACATCCGCTGGGAAGGCATGGTCAACCTATTGAAGGCTGACTTTCGAGTAGGGGAAGTAGTTTGGATGAATTTACCCACAGCAAGAGTTGGGATAGACTTCTCTGGTACTGTGAGCCTCTTCGCGGGCCCATTTGAGCTTAGGCTCGGCCTGTCGAAGACAGAGGTGGTAGATTTGGACGACTCGCTGAGAGGGGCCGCGGTAGTTGCAAGCCGATCGAAGACCGACTTCTTTGGAGCTTCCTGTGACGGCACTGGGATGATTAAGCTTGTTGGCGGGATCATGGTCCCAAAGAACAATCTAGTGGTGGTCTGTGTCACCTGTTCTACCGGCATTGTGAAGACGGAGGCCGCTTGGGGCCCGTAAGTTACTCCTCCAGACGGGACGGAGCAGGAGTTGTTGTTGCTGCAGTTGGTGCAGCTAGAAGCCATTGATCTTCTTTTCTGTGCATGGGAGCAAGACATCAAATCTTAATACCTCGAATCCATAGGCAACCATAGCAGACCGCGATTTGTTCGCGAAATACGACACACGAAGTGTGGAGTGGAAAAAGGAAAAGGTCCCACCGGGCGTGCCCGAATTTGTTCACCGCCGAAAGATGTGACCGCGACGTTGGGACGTCTAGCCTGAATTTTGGGGGCAGATGCTATTTGGTATGATTCATCCACCTCTCCGAAGATGCCAAGTTGATTTATGGCACCGTGTATCGGAGGTTTGGACAGATGCGGCCGATGTAGCAGACTTCGTCAGATTCCCTTTCGTTTATGAAAGGGTTTTTTATTGTGGGGACGCTCTTCCCTGCAGGTGCAAGCCCCTACAGTTAATTACGTTACCGCGTAGCAATAACCACTTTCTCCTGCTCCAGATGTTCACTTCGTGTCGTATGTGTTTGTTTTATTTTTGGTTGCTCGTGGATTGTATTCGGAGACTGATTTATGTTATCGTCCGTAGGGCGTGGATTAGTCCAAATCCGTATTTTCTTAGATTTGGGTTTGGTTGATTTAAGGCTTGTTAATCTCGTTTGAGATTAAAATCAACTTAAATATTTGTTAAGGACATATTAGTCTAATTTTAGACTAAGGTCTACTATCTACTTAACTGGGATTTGAGATCATTTTTGATCCAATGAAAGAGCATTTGGGCTCTATCATTTTAGTTTCGGGATGTTGCGGTCCATAGTTTAAGGACGTCATAGTCCATGAAATTTAGTTTTTAGGTACGTTGTGGTCCACGGCAGTTTAAGGACGTTACGGTCATGGAATTTAGTTTAGGGACATTAGGGTCCGGAATTTAAGGACATCATAGTCCGTGGAATTTAGTTTTTAGGGACGTTGCAGTCCGCAATTTAGTTTTTAGGGACGTTGCGGTCCACAATTTAGTTTTAAGGGACGTTGCGGTCTACAATTTAGTTTTAAGGACGTTGAGGTCTAAGGAGTTTATGGTTTGTTAGTTTGAGGCTATACCAAGAGTTATTGATTATTGGGACCCTCCACCTCTCTGAAGACGTTGAAGAATTACAATGGCATGTATCAGAGATGTGGAGAGATATACCCTTGATCCAATGGATATTCGTCAAAAGATTGGTGGTCTTGTTTGGGACTAAGACCAGTTTGGAAAAATAAAGAGCACATGAGCTCGGTTGATTAGGAGTTTGGCCAACTTAGGCTCAGCCCACTTAGTCTTTGTCGTTTCTTTTTGAATAAAGTGTTAAGACACTTATTAGGACACAGTCCTTTCTCTGTGCACATAATGCTAAGCATTTATGTGGGTTCTGACGCTCACACTTTACTTCTTTTTCTTTTGTTTTTTGTGAGTGTTGAACACTTTTTATGGCGTTGTGCTCTGTATGATGAGTGTAGAGCACTCTATATCAAGTAGCGCCCAAATGAGGGTCACGTGTAGCGCTTAGCGCTGGACGCCAACCATTGAATGCTAAGCGCTTTTTATTGAGCGGAGCCCACGTGAGTGGCACGTGGAACGTTTGGCGATGGGCGCCAACCATTGAGTGCTAAGCACTCTTTTACTAAGCAGTGCCCACGTGAAGAGCACGTGAGGCGCTTGGCGCTGGACGCCAACCATTGAGTGCTAAGCACTCTTTTATTGAGCAGCGCCCACGTGAGGCGCTTGGCGCTGAGCGCCAACCATTGAGTGCTAAGCACTCTTTTATTGAATAGCGCTTGACGCTGGGTTTTTCTTGTGTATTATTTTCTGAAGAGTTCAATTCTCTGTTCTTTCTTGGATCTTCGATCCCTAAGAACAAATTCATCCCCGTAAGAATTAAATTCTCATTTGGGGGAGACTTGTCTCATGGATCTCAGATCCGAGGAAAGAACTATGTTCTTTTTATGAGGGTTAAACCATTGAGATGCTCTGATCTTTATTTTCTTGAAGAAAATTCTTCTTCACCTTGAAGAAAATTCTTCTTCTTAAAGCTTTCTCTTCTCTTTTTTTTTGCTCTTCTCTTTGAGATCAAAGTTTATGGGGGGGTCTTCTGTGTAAAACTTGAAGTCTTAGGTCCTTTATATAGGAGAGGCTGATTTGTTGATTCAGTTAAGAAAATATCTCATTGAGAGATTTCTTAATTGATGTAGGGAATTTATCTACCGTTGGATCTTTGATCTAAGGACTTCTGTTTTACAGAAGACATTTTTCTTGTTTTTTAAAAAAATTGGGAAAATATTTTCCCATACAGAACTTATTCTGTATCTTGGTGATTTTTAATCACCATTGGATTTTTTATCCAACGGTGCTCTGATTTATAGAGCATGATCTTTCTTATTTAGAAAGATTTGAGAAGTATTTTCTCAATCAGAATTTAATTCTGTATCTTGGTGATTTTTAATCACCGTTGGATTTTTGATCCAACGGTGCTCTGATTTACAGAGCATAATCTTTCTTGTTTTAGAAAGATCTGAGGAGTATTTTCTCAATCAGAATTTAATTCTATAATTTGATAATTTATCATTTTCGTTGGAGTTTTGATATAAGGGTGGAGAACTTTTAGTTCTGGCGCTGGCGCTCTTGTGCTTTGCACGTAAGGCGCTGGTTCAGAGTTTTTAACTCTGAGCGATGGCGCTCTCGTGCTTTGCACGTGAGGCGCTGCTTCAGAGTTTTTTTAACTCTTGGCGCTGCCTCAAAGTTTTTAACTCTGAGCGCTGGTGCTCTCGTGCTTTGCATGTGAGGCGCTGCTTCAGAGTTTTTTAACTCTTGGCGCTGCCTCGGAATTTTTAACTCTGAGTGCTTGCACTCTCGTGCTTTGCACGTGAGGCGCTGCCTCAGTTCAAATTTTGAATAGAGCCTTGCTCTCTTATTGGGGGGAAACAAATGGAAAGAGAAAAGTGGAAAAATGACAAGTCTAAAAGCCGAGAAAAATCTCAAGGAAAAATCCAAGACGCCTATTAGAATTGCGAAAAGAAGGGCCACAGAAAAAGTGAATGTAGACTTCCGAAAAAAGGCTCAGATGAGAAGACAGATGAAAAGGAAGCTAATGTGGTATCTACATAAGAACAATGGGAACAAGGTCTTTGTATATCGGTGAGCGAGAACACAAAGGCGAATACTTTGTTCCTAAATTCGAGAGCATCTTTCCATTGCATTTCGGGCAAACATCACTTCAGCGAGTATGTTTGGTGCAACCTTGGACATGTTGACGGTGGGAAACGATCAATCGTGCAAAATCGTTGAAAAAGGGACGACCATCTTGCAACCATCAGGAGGTGGTCAAATCAAATTGAAGAATGCTCGTCATATTCCGGATTTGAAGAAAAGCTTGATTTCCACAAATCAGCTAGACAATGAAGGGCTTATTACGACATTTAGGAATTCTCAATGGAAGATTTATAAAAGATCATTAGTGGTCGCCAGAGGAAAGTTGAGCGGTTCGTTGTACTCATTCAGTAGGAGTAGCGGAGGCTCGGTTGCATTGGTAGCAAGTTCGGAGACAGATTCGGAGACTTCGTTGTGGCATAAAAGATTGGGGCACCTCAGCGAGAAGAACATGAAAATTCTTCAAGCTAAGGGGCTACTTTCGGGGCTAAAAAATATGGAGTTGGGGATTTGCGAAAGCTGCGTCTGTGGGGTGCAAAACGCGCTCCGGTTTCAAATTAGAGGCGTAGTGAAAAGACCAAGAAGCTGGAGATGCTGCATACGGATGTATGGGGCTCGGCTTCAGTGGAGTCTTATAGAGAAAATCGATACTTCGTGACGTTCATCGATGAGGCAAGCCGAAAGACATGGGTGTATGTGATGAAAAAGAATTCCGATGTATTTCATATCTTCAAACACTGAATTGCGCAAGTTGAGAACCAAACGCGGATGAAAGTTGATGAAAGTTAAATGCTTAAAGTCTAATAATGGTGGGGAATACTGCACTCAGAAGTTCGAGGCGTTTTGCTCACAAAAGGGCATTCGTTGGTTGAAAACGGTACCGGGAACGCCACAGCAGAATGGCATCGCTAAAAGGATGAACATGACGATCCTAAAACGAGTGCGAAGCATGATCTTGGATGCGGATATACCAAAATTCCTATGGGTAGCAGCGGTCGATGCTACTGTGTATCTGATCAACAGAAGCCCGGTGAATGCGCTTGATGGAGGCATTCCAGAAGAAATTTGGTCAGGTAAACTGGTCAACTATTCGCACCTCAAAATATTTGCATGTATTGCATATTCTTTGATTGATAAGACGGAAAGGAGTAAGCTTGACTCCAAGTAAGAAGTGTGCTTTCATCGGGTATGGTGGAGACGAGTTCGGATATCGGCTGTGGGATTATACAAGCAAGAAAGTGATACGAAGTCGGAACATTGTCTTTGATGAGCAATACTTGTACAAAGAAGAAAAAAATCAGTTACCTACGAGTGGAGATCAAAACGTGGAGGAAGCTACGATGTAGGATTAGGTTCAAGAACATGATGGTGACCGTGGTCAGCAACCAGATGTACCAGTTCTGGGGAGATCTATGAGAGAAAGGCGGCTACCTGAAAGACTTATGACCGAATTCATTTATACATAGAATCGGGGGGGCCCGAATACCTTGAAGAAGCAACAAGCGACGGTGCTAGCAAGCAGTGAGAGCGAGCTATGGAAGAGGAGATAAATTCTTTGAAGAAGAACCATACATGGGGCTTAGTAAAGCTATCCAAAGATCGAAAGGTGTTGCTAAATAGATAGGTGTACAGGATTAAACATGAGGCCGATAGTGTGAAGCAGTACAGGTCTCGCTTGATAGCCAAAGGATGCGCGCAAAAGCAATGTATTGACTATCGAGAGATATTTTCCCCTGTGATGAAGATGACATAAATTCGGGGGATTCTCAATATCGTGGCGGTGGAGAATTTGCACTTAGAGTAGCTGAACGTGAAAACGACGTTTCTTCATGGAAATTTGGAGGATGAGATCTATATGTTGCAGCCACCGGGATACGAAATGAAGGGTAAAGAGAATATGGTGTATAGACTGCGAAAGAGCTTGTACGGTCTCAAACAAGCTCCAAGACAGTGGTATCTCAAGTTCGATCGGTTTATGTTAGAGACGGGATTTGTGCGGAATGAATCATATCATTGTGTCTATGTTCAGACTTTTGAGGATGGAGACTATATCATTCTATCATTTTATGTAGATGACATATTGGTAGCAGGTTTGAATTTCGAGAAAATTCAAAGTCTGAAGAAGATGATGGCTGAAAAGTTCTGCGTGAAAGATTTAGGAGCGGCTAAGCAAATCTTGGACATGAAGATCATGAGAGATAGGAAGCAGCGGAAGCTGTGATTATCGCAAAGGGATTACATCACGGAGATTTTAAAGCGGTTCATCATAGATCAGTCAAAGCAGTGAGTACGCCTTTAGCGAAGCACTTCAAACTCAGTAAAGAGTTGTGCCCGACAACTCAGGAGCTAAAAAATGAGATGACAAGTGTACCTTATGCATCTGCGGTGGAGAGTTTAATGTATGCAATGGTGAGTACGAGACCGAATATTGCACATGCAATGGGAGTCGTGAGCAGGTATATGCAAAACTCGGTGAAGGAACGTTGGAATGCAGTGAAGTGGATATTGAGATATCTCAGATATACGTCCAGTCATTGCTTATGTTTCGGGGGTGACTCTCTTAATGTGCAAGGTTACGTTGATGCGGACTACTCAGGTGATTCAGATAGTGGGAAGAGAACAATGGGGTACATATTTACGATTGGGGGAACAGCAGTGAGTTAAGTCTCTCAATTGCAAAAGGTGGTATTGTCGACTATAGAGACTGAGTACGTGGCGATCACGAAAGCCAACAAGAAGATGATATTGCTACAGGGGTTGCTCGAAGAGTTAGGTAAGAAGCAAGACTTCAATATCTTGTGGAGCGACAGCCGAAGTGCGATACATTTGACGAAGAATGCGACACATCATTCTTGGATGAAGCACATCAAGGTGCGATACCATTTTATACGCATAGCGTTAGAAGATGCCGAGTTGACACTACAGAAGATCGTCGGAGAAAAGAATCTTGAGGATATGTTCACCAAGATCGTAGACAGAGACAAATTGGATCTCTGTTACAGGTTGGTTAATCTCTCCATGAAAATTTGATGAGGAGATAGCAGCAGCAAAATCGTATGAAGTCTACTAGTTTGAGAATTAAGACGGAAATATCTCCAAGTATTGAGAATGTGATGAATTTGCATCAAGGTGGAGTTTGTTGATGATGTGATGCAAAAATTAATTACATTGTTGTGCCCACCAACATGGTGCAGCCAGCACATGAAGTGAGGCCAAACCAAATTAAAGAAAATGGAATCCATATATCAATCAAGGTGCTATGGTCAATAATAGGTGGCTGCGGCAGTAAAGAAGCGAGAGTAGGTATGCGGCTAATTTATGTGCGGATAAGTCTGGGGCATTGAAAAAGATCCATAGCAGTCACGAGATCGATTAAATCCGTCAGAGGATTGATTGGAATGTGTGATCCCTAGGCCAATTATATTAACCCAACAGAGCCTTAAGAAAAACGAGTGTGTAAGCTGAATTAAAAACAGAAAGCAGTCTGTGACTTGCAAATCGGACGAGAGAAAGAGAGATTTGAGAGAAATCTCACAGGGTTGCTCTTTCTTGTAAATTTGATTCAACTATAGTAGACGTTTGTAGATTCCGCTTTGACGGGAACTAGCCATACGGTATGTGAACCCCGTTAACAAATTCATTGTCTCTTTCTGTTCTGTATTTGATTTCTTATTTATTCTCGCACTTATTAATATGTATTTTTCGTTATTTAATTGCGTGATTATTTTGCGTGATTGTTTGTCACGAGCACTGTTTTGTGTTTTGTGGATCGACTTATCTCCCAAATAAACGCCCCTGTCTTTTAAATTAAAGAGAATTGGAATCCCTTGATTTCAACAAAATTAATCAGAAGAGACAAAAACAAATTAATTAATAATTAAAATATTTCCATCCACAGCAAACACCAGGTCTACCTAGCTGATGTAGAATTAATCAACTTCAGATTAGCAAAGATATGAAGAATCACAACAATAATTTTGACAAGCTTTAAATGTGTATAAGTGCTTCAATTCTGAAAAAGGAAGATCAAATGAAAACAAAACTAATTAAAAACATCAACATCTATAAATATTTACAACCGTTAGAAATACTAATGTTTCTATAAAATCTGCAGAGAGGATAAAATCCAGAAGTCCACTACCCATTACATTCATTTCCTCTAAGTTATAATATTAACTCTTTGCTTCTTCTTCTTCTTCTTCTTCTAGCTCTTATGGTAAGCATATCCTTTTCGTTTTTTATTTTCTTCATCTAGATAACTTTGGTGTTGTATCATCAGTAGCTTCCTTTTTGCTATGAATGGTGAAACACCATGCATCATATTGTTTTTGCTTTCAGTTTCTCGACCTCTAACAATCATTTTTTTCCCGGTGTCTCCGATTCTTTACATGACTGCAGAAATGCTGCTTCCTATTGTTGGAGACGCAAAAGGGCTTTCGGGGAGATCGATTTGGCTGCTGCAATTCAAAATTTAATCAACCAAACCTATCTTTAGAAAAATAAGTTAAATTTAATGATTACAAAAAGGAATGATATGTGAATATCAAAAATGCTTAATTAGTGTAAGAACACTCGGCTCATGATTAATTAGAAAGGTGCACGTCACCTTCAATTTTTATAGCAAGCAACAAATAAGATGAATTTCACAAAACTAATAATAATATAAAAAAAAAAGATTTGTACTCGCATATTATAATAGATCAGCTATTTAAAATTTTACATACCTCTCAGGATCGCCGTAAGTATTGCTTGTATGCCTAGCTTTTTCATCGATCGTTGAACTGCTGTTTAATACATCAAGGGTATAGCTAAAATGATCTGCCAAGGGGAACTCATCGGGACCTATATAACAGTCATCCAGAAGAAATAAAAATCATATAAAAAATCATATGACAGCATAGGACATAATAAAATTATACACAAGATGGGTGAGAAATGAAGCTGGCAATATTTGCACCTTCTTGAAGCTTGAATTCATCCAAATTGAAAAAAGATCGTTGACTGAGTGGTTTTTGTATCAAGCTCAACTCACAAAGACGTCTTCTCTCGAGCTCAAGCCTCTCTTCGATTTCTCTGTGCGCTAAGAAAAAGGCAGAAAATGTTGGTTACTTATAGAATTGCACATGAGATAAAACATTATGAATTCCTACTCACCTGAATGAATCTCTGGATCGATTTCATGATAATGAGAAGGATAATGCATTGAAGGCTTTATTTTCTCCATATAGCTCCTGCTTATATATTCATACATACCAATAATTAAGAGACATAATTGCAGTATAAACAACTATTTAGCGATAAGCGTGGGATAATTTATTCTCAAGTAATTGGCATATATTCATACTCTGAGAATAGATCAAACAATTCCCAGTCCTAATCAGAGAAACTTCAAAACTAGAGAATCGATCCAGAAAAAATGACTTGAAGAGCTCTAACATGAACTGTACCTGTCAACGATCCTTGACTTTTCCCGATACGGCTTGACCAGAACACGGGCACCGCATATGTAATGTGGATTCCTCTTTATTAAAATCATGTCGACAGTCTCTTGACAGACGAAGCTCACAAACCCAAACATGCGCTTCTCTTGTGAAGGAATCCTCACATCTCGAACAGGCCCGTATTGTCTGGTTCATAACAACATAGATGAGATGCACGCGTGAATGACTCCCGGATGAAATTTCGAATATTAACAAGAAATCCGATTACCTGAAATAGTTTGAAACATCCTCCTCGGTGAAAACGCTCTCCGCAGGAAAAGTAAGATAAATCTGATGAGAGCTCCCGACAATGTTTCCTGGATTGCTCCTCGTGTTTCTGCACTTCATATATCTTGACGCGTCTCCCGCTAATATCACCGAGTGCTGCCCGTGTGGCCTGCGATTAATTAAAAATACAAATTAAAATGCGAGAACCTTTCGTTGTACTATGCTGCTACAAAGAAACAAGAAATCACCTATCAATTAAGTGGATGCTATTCTTCAATCGAGCAAGCAGCTTGGTCAAGCTGAAACCAGCCTTTCCATGCCTTTGGCTCTCCGTCAAATACCCCTCGGCTTGGAGATTCCTCCCATATTTCTCATAATATAACATAGGAAGGCAAGCAATAGAGACCGGCATCCCTCTCCTCGATCTCAAAAGCTCAGTAATCTCCATCTCTAATTTCTCGAGTGACCCAGGTGAAAATCCATGTTCCTCGTTACCCAACTCGCCCATATCCGCGCTATGGTACGCATGAGAATTGTAACCATCATTGAAAGATGGCCCATGAAAGTATCGGCAATTGGCTCCATGCTTGCAATAGCCCTTATAAAAGTAATGACAAGGTTTGATGGGGAATTCAGGTAGGCTAGGTGACCTCCTACTAGTTCTTAAAGATAAACCTGAATCTTGATAATAGCAATTGCACGCTGGCCGGGCCGAGCTCAAGAATTGAGTTGTGAAATCAGAGGCTGGGATTTGTGCGTCCCAATATGGAACAAAGGAGGCGGGTGATGAGAAGGAGCGAGGCCCGAGAGGGAAGGAGGCGGGATACTGGTGATCCGAGACCGATTGCATTCGGGACGAAGGAGAAGTTGAGTCGAGGTTTAGCATGGCTTTGGAATCAGCAATCTTCGAGAGCAATGCAGCCTCAGGGCCAAAAGCCATTTGGAGCATTTCTTGCTCGCTGCAGGGCTCTTTTAGAAGGATGCATCCCATGATCTTGATTACATTGTCTGGATCGATCTTTTGGATCTTAGCGAATACGATCTTTGTCAGCTCAGGGAAGTCCATCCCGTAATATCTTGTTGCGGCTGTCATTAGTAGTAGTTTAACCGATTAATGCCAAAGGATAAATGTTTTCTGCATTTAGAAACAATATAATGTTCACCTATAAATCCTTAGCGACCGTGTCCTTTCCGGTTCATGAAAACCTTTGTTAACTTGATCACCTGAAGCATCTGAAAAATTACAATACCAGATTGATTACCACTATATATATTAGCTTCCATTGCACAAACAAATTAAAACAGAACATTGTACAGGTTCAAATCCAGATATAATCAAGATGCATGGGCCGGTTTTCTCATGCATCAATCAAATCGATAAAAACATATCAAGTTTACAAACCATAATCAAGCAACAAAGAAAGAAGAAGAATTGAAACAAAGGAAAAGGGAGAGGAATTGATTACGTGCCTCTTGTATGATAAATTAAATATTAAGGTTGTGATCTCCAAAGCAAGCTTGGCGTAATTGGATTCCAGAAACGAGCAAGGTGGGAGGCCATTGATGCTGATAAGAGATTCAGGGCAAAGGAGGGAGCCATTATAGCTGGCCATTCCCCTCTCCATGCATCTCTAACCGATTCACTCCGATTCACAAGGCGGCCACGTCTCAATTATAGCTGGCCATCCCAACATCAATTATTCTCTTTCTCTCTCATATGAATCGCTCAAAAACTAAACAGTCTCTTATATATAACTGATTAGGATATTAATTAATTACGAGAATTGTTCCTACGTCCCCTAAGTTTCTAAATTTTATTTATTTTTATACACATCTCCAATAATTTTCATTTGCATTTTCATTCATTTTTTTCTTTTAATTTTTTTTTCCTTTTTATACAAATCTTCACATATACCAATCATTCTTGTTCATTTTCATTCGACCGTATTGAAATAAAGGTTCCAATGTACTTCAAATTAACTCTCATGAAAAATGAAAAAGGAGTTTCAAGAAAGTATACTTATATAAAGGGATTTGAATCTTTGAGAGAAAAATGAAAAAGAAGTTTCAAGAAATTTCATGAAAGTCTGTAAATAAATTTTTTTGTTTCTATATTATCATAAACATGGTAATATTGATGTGTAAATAACAAATAATATTACAAAAGCAAGTTCATTTTACCATAATCAAAATGTATCCAAAATTGGCATTTTAACAAGATAACTATCAATATCTTGACAAATGGCACAGCTAGAAGAGTCAACATAAATGTAATTTAGGAAAGGGTGAATCGAACAAAATTGTACATAGACTACAATAAAGAGTTAAATATGCATTATTATTTGCTAAAAAGAGACTTTGCTCGAGCGGAAATGACACCCCCCAACTTGGTAACTTAACCGTAAACTCAACAAATCTTAATGTGATAGCAATATTTTTTTTAAAACAAATACAAACCATTTCATAAAATATAAATCATCATATTTGTTATGTTTTTTTTTGGGAAAATCGTTTCTAAGCCCAGTTTGAAGAGAAGAATTATTTTTGAACCCATGTATTTTCAAAATTATGGGAAAACTCGATACTTACAACATGCGGCTCAGTGCTGGGTGAAACAAATCCATTGGATACTTCTTTTCCCTTTCCAAAGGAACAAATGGACACCGACCTCTATTTAGAGGAAGGGTTCTCGTCTTCTTGGTCTTCGACCCCGTCAATCACTACGAGCACCCCCGATCAGTGCAATGGGATGTGTCTGTTTATCTATCTCTTGACTCGAAATGGGAGCAGGTTTGAAAAAGAATCTTAAAGCGTCAGGAGGTCTTTTAATACTTTCTTTTTTCTTTCCATCGGAGTTATTTCACAAAGACGAAAGGGAAATCAATAAAATCAATAGGCATGTTTCTAGCCTAAAATAGATTATGTGTGTTATATTTAGAATGTTTTTGCAAAAGTTTAGGTTTGCTCCCATTCTATTTAATCAAATATACATGATGATTATTCTGTAAAAAAAAATATTGGGTGTTATGGTTCGCTTCCTTTTTTCTCAGTGTTCCTTTTCCCATTCTTCCTTTTTCTCCCATTCTACTCTCTCAAAATTTGCATCTCCCTTTCAAATCTCTTGTTTCTAATCCAATTCCTTCAATACCCACATCTTCGTTTTTAATTTTTGCGTCTCTTATTTCAAATCCCTAATCATGATCCAATGCTCCTGATTCTCCTATCTCCACTCTCAAACTGTTAATCTCCTCTTATCTTTCTGACATCTTCATTCTCATGACGGCTTAAACTAGAGCAATCGCTAATAAAAAGGGAAAGAAGTAAAAAACTAGGGCAATCAATAACATGGTACAAGTAAGAGTTAAGAAGATGAGTTTAGAAAGAAAATGGGTTTAGAAAAAAAATTAAGAAAATCAATGACAAAAGGAAATAATAAAAAAGCCATGGTTCTGGTACATAATAAAAAATCTCATGTTTTAAACATCTTAGGAAATCCCAAAAATATCATGCTCTAATATCTTAAAAAACATTTTAAAGGGATTATAAGCAATGCATAAATAAATACGTATACAAATTAGGGTTCGGCTTTAAAATAATATCAAAGTATATTTTCGGGTTTTTTTAATATAATTTTGGGACATTGTGGGTTTAAAAATAAGTAATCATTTCAAACTAGATCGGTAAACAATTTTCCCTTTAAAGGGAAATATTTTCCTTTGTTATTTAATTTTAGAGGTTGTATATAGAAAAGGCCCTTTAATTTTTATGAAAATACCACATACATGCCATGCACAGCCCATGCAACAAAAAAAAGGTTATTAATATAATTCAATATCTCTGCCAATTATAATCCAAACTCTCGTGATAGTGCAAATTTGTAATAAATTATCTGGTTTGTCATATGGCGCTATACAAATAGCAGGAATACGCTAACACCACGAAAAAAGTAAGTTAGATATAATGTTTTATATCCATACGCCACCTATTTCCATAAATTAATTTGAAGTTCAAACCAAATAAATCTGAAAACAGGCATAAAATGTTAGCTTTGAGCAGTCCTCGCTGTGACCATAAACTAAAGAAAGAAAAGATCAATTTAAACCAAGAGTTGAATACGCGCCCATAAACTGTGAAATCATTTTCTGGATATAAGAAAATATTTTCCACCTTTATGTTTTTATGTCAGTGATAAAAATTAAGCAATTCTTTTTCCTTTTGAATGTTTGATAGGATGTAAATGTGATGATATGACCTTTTGGAGTATGCGGATCTATTGCAGTGAAATTTACGTCGACACTTTTCATGGTTTCTCGGAGGATAAAATGTCTTTTCAAGGCAATGCCTCACAACATTAATACCGATTAGTATTTTGCACGTGCAATGCACGTTATATCTTAAATGTAATTGAAAAGAAATTCGTATCGAGTTAGTTACTTGGACAAATAGATGTGATGCAGGTTACGTCTCAAGTGTAATTGAAAATAAATTTGTATAGAGTTAGTTACTCGGATAGATTTGTGAGGTTGGTTATTGAAAGAGATGCGGGGCTAGTTGCGCTTACAATTTGAGTTTGGATTTTTTTTATTTTTTCCCAATTAATTTATCTTGCAAATTAAAGAGCCAAACCTTTAAATCAATTTCAAAATTGGAGTGCTTCTTCCTCACTATAGTAGAGATTTTGCACTATTGTAGAGATATACAATTAATTTATCTTGCAAATTAGAGAGCCAAACCTTTAAATCAATTTCAAAATTGGAGTGCTTCTTCCTCACTATAGTAGAGATTTTGCACTATAGTAGAGATAAACTAGCGGTAAACCCGGCGCAATGCGGCAGTTTTGAAATAATTTGTGAAAATGGTATTTATTTGTGAAAAACAAAATCCATGGTAATTATCCGAAAAACGTTGAAATTTATTTAAGAACGTTGAAATTTAATGTTATTTATTTGTAATGGACAAAGTCATGATATTTATCTAAGAAACGTTGAATTTTTTTGATATTTTTTTGCAACAGACAAATTCTATGATATTTATCTGAAAAACATTGATAGTTTATGGTAATTTTTTTATTACGGACGAAGTTCATGGTATTTATTTGAAAAAGGAAAAGCTCTTCGTATTTTAATGAATATCTAGTATTATTAATTTATAGAACACTGAAAATTTATGTTACTTATAAATGGAACAAGTCTATGATATTTACTGAAAAACGGTGAAATTTAACATTATTTATTGTAATGGAAAAAGTCCATGATATTTATCTGAAAAACATTGAAAGTTAACGATATTTATTTGTAACAGGCAAAACCCATGGTATTTATTTGGAAAACGCTGGATATTTACGGTATTTTTTTATGGAAAAAATTCATGGGAGTTGTTTGAAAATAGCGAAAGTTCATCATGTTTTAATGAATATCTAAGGTATTTATGTATAAAATAAAGTTCATGATATTTTAAGGAAAACCTATTGGGATTTAAATTGATGTCATACTTGTAATCATTGAGTTATTTTTGAACTAAAGGCGCATTTATAAATAGCGAGGAGCTGAAATGATGGCAAAGTTGTAAATAATGACAAGTTGGCAAAACTTTGGTTTGAACTATCTAAAATACCCCACCAAAACATTAGAATTTACAAAAATTCCAGATTTTTTGCAAACAAATCTAAAGAAATATTCTATTGTTAGGAACATTTTTGGTATATCACCAAATTTCCACTTCTCATGTATTTTTCTATTTTGGTATAATGATCATGATAGTTTCTAGCAGTGCATTCAAATATGTTATATATGGGTCATGTACTTTGTTAAGTAATGAACCTTTCTTTATGGAAAGACATCAAAGTTTTCTATCAAAAATTAAAAAAAACTCTGCAATGTGCAGGCTTTAATTAAGCCCATCATATCATACATGCAATCTACAAGTTTTCTGTATTTTAAACTCGAACATGGCTTCATACAAAAATTCTGAGGTTACTTTTACACTTCATAAATAAATAGAAGATCGTGGACTTTATAGTCGAACCTATATATGCGGCCCTGGACAAAACTAGGCCTGTTGTCGGCCCTAAACATTGACATTCTAGTATATTCCATTTCCCCTTAAGTCCCAGAACATTGCATTATGTAAAGATGCGAAAAAAGGCTTTGATTTTGCCCGTTACAAATGAATATCGTTAACTTTCTCTGGCTATCAAAAGTGGCATTCCCTCCCGATGATCAAATCCATTCATCAAGATATTCATGTGATTTTCATACCTAATGAGGCTTTGGATTTTGCATTAAATAGGTGTAGATTCAATAGTTTTATAACAACCAAACATTTTCACCATTAGATCAATGTTAACAATATTATTTTCAAAATGACAGTATTATTTCCACCATTATATATGTATATATAAGTCAGGAAGAATATCCCGACATTATAATTTTCTATCTTCAAAGTGGCATGTCCAGTTCATTTCAGTTCTGGAGAGAGTAGCATCCAAAATAAGAATGGATTAAAAAAATTGCAAATCACATACAATGTGTTGTATTTATGTTTCAGTCGATTGAGATGAAGTGAGATGAAGATAGACCGTGTGAATCATCCAAGTTGATTTTAGACCTCATAATCAATACCTTTGCTATAGCATCTTACATTGTTAACGTACAATAACATTCTCGACAATATAACATTGTCGGCAATATGCACACTAAGATGTAGAAAGCACATGCAACAGAAGTGAAGTCTGTAAGCACAAATCACTCTAAAATTTCAGGATGAGCAAACACCTCAAGAAATATTCAACTTAAGCATCGATCATCCGTAACATTCTGCAATGCTAAACCTTGAAGATCGAAGATGAATCAATCCATTAATCAAATCTCATTCATCCATCTACCAATCTTATCAAGCAATGCTCCTCTCCCAGGGAATGGATTCCGATTCCCATTCCCAAGATCCAAACTTTCCTCCTCCTTCCTCATCGTCTTCATCCCAAACCCTCCATCATCACCATCCTCAATCTCTCTCCTCAGCGTCCCCGTCTTCTCTCTCCTCCTCCCTCTCCTCTCCTCTCTCTTCGCACTCACCCCCTTCACCAAACCCTCGCCCTCCTCGGCTCTCCTCCTCTCTGAGCTAACCCTAACCCTAGGGATCCTGCCTCCCTTCGAAGTCCCCAGCAGCCCGAAATCGACCCTCGCCCACCCCTCTTTGTCCTCGTTGTCCCACCCGAACCTCTCGCTGATCTCCAGCAGATCCGAGACCGGGGAGCTCGGGCTCAAGGCGTTTGCGTTATTGCCGCTGAGGACTTTTTCGGCAGATTCCCACTCGATGCGGTCTCTGTAGATGGGGTCGGCGAGGACTTGGTCGGCGAGCTCGGCCCAGTGGAGGGAGTCGCGGGCGCGTAGGGTTTTGGAGACCCAGGTGAGGTATTTTGAGGGGAGAGAGCCCAGCATCCTGCCCTTGTGCTTCCCGAAGTCGATGACGAGGTCTCGAGCTGGGATTTGTGAGGGTTTGTTATTGGGTTTTGGGTTGAAGGAGGAGGAGATTGAAGGAGGAGAGAGGGAGCTGGGGATTTTGAGGAGGTACGCCATTGCTAGAGCTTCAAGTTTCAGTTATGGATCTGTTTCTGAGCTGGATTGAGTTATAAACGGTAAGATGGGAAAGAGAACGAGAAAGATAGGCAAGTGAGGAAACCTGGCACCTTCTCTTATTTTTTATACTTAAAACGAAAGCTAAAATCCATCATGTTTCATTAAAATAGTTTTAAGCAAACAACAACAATAGATAAAAAATAAACCGAGATTGGGAAAACAAACCCCATACAAGCCAAATCCGAACAATCCGTGTAAAAGCCCCATACAAAACAAACCAAACACCACAGCAGATGACATACGCATAAAAAAGCGTAGGAACATAAAAACGGTCAAAGTCATGCGGTATCTCCGTCCTACCCCGGGAAAGCGCAAGCCTACGTCTCCTCCCGTTGCGTCTCCCTGTCCTCCCTCTCATCCCGGTGTCCATGATACGTACACCTGAAAACAGATGATTTGGTTGTTTGGAGATTGGAAAGTATTTAGAAAGCGCATGAGAAACGCTTTTCATAACGAGATGGTGGAATCCATATCATTTACAAGTACACTTATTGGCTAAAAAGTGGGGTAAAGGGTGCAGCTCCCTATGTAGATGATAGCATGCTCATTTTTTACCCAATGGGAAATCATGTATCATACATGGATTTCACCATCCTGGTAGGAAAAGTATTTTTCGAAAGTGCATGGCCTGTTTCTATGCCACGTATGATTTCTTGTCAAATCCAGTTTCTAGGTTTTGAGCAGAAAAGTGGAAGAGAAAGTGAGAAAGAGAGACTTTTCTCATTATTTTATATCATTCTAAAGAAGCAGTTATTAACTAAGCAAAAAAAGTTACAATATAATATTTATTACAGCTCTAATCTTATTGCCGCATAAGTTCCAACTCATCATCATTCTCACTTTTTTTAGACCAAACAGACAAGTTTTACTACTTTCTTATAATTTCACATTTTTACTACTTTCCTACTTTCTTACCTTTCCCCCAATTCTTATTCCCTAAATGGACCTTAATTGAAAGTAGGAAAGTAAAAAAGCAGTGGTAAAGTGAAGAAGGAAAGAAAAAAATAATTTTTATTTATTTTGTTAAAAAGAAAGTGGGGGAAAAAACCAAGTTGGCGTTCATGTGACAATGAAAATTGAACTTGGGTTGTTTAGTTGAAATAAAAGAAAGAAGAAAAGCGTGAAAGAAAAATATAAAATAGAATATCATGGAATAAAATAATCCATCTTTTTTTTACTTTCTTTGACTCTTTAAGGTTTTGGAGGAGAAAGCGGAAGAGGCCAAAATGTTGATGCGATAAGAAAGTGCAGTTTATTTTCTATCCACTTTTTAGCATATCCAAATAAAAAAAGTGAAAAGGCAATATCACTTTCTCCATTTCCTATCCACTTTCTTTGTGCCAAGCATACCCAGAGAAGAAAATAAGAAAATAAGAAAGCGGTAGGAATGTGAAAATAAAGTATTAATCATTGTCTGTTTTGTAAAAAAAAGGGTGGAAAAGAAACCGTGTTGCGCTTATGTGGCAATGGAAAATGAAATTAGGCTGTTTTGTTGGAAAGGTAGAAAATAAAAAAGTGTGAAATAAGAATAGAAAGCAGAATTAAAAAAACAATTAAATAACAATATAATATTCACTTTCTTTATTTTCCTCTCACTTTCTAACGTTTTGGTAAAAAAGCGAAGTATGGAAAAATACATATAAGACAGGCAAATGGAAAATACTTTCCAAATCTTCCTACAAAAATCCAAACAAGTAAAGCGAGCGTCGCTTTCTCACTTTCCTCTCGTTACTTTTTATTTTCCAAACATGCTCTCAAGGTGTGTAGATGGTAACGGGTTAGATATGCATTTGGTATCCATACCTGATTGCCTTTGTTTGTTTTTCGGTAAGGATGGTTAGAGAAAACAATGAGCACAAATTCCACTTATATGCCTCTTTTATTTCCCCTCTCCCTCTCCTTTTTTGGGAAGGAAATTTTTTGGGAAATCCCCACTAAGGAGATTGATATAAATAGTATAGATAAAATACACTATGTTTTTTTTAGAACTTAAATAGAAACAGACAGTGTCCGGTATTGAAGAATGCGATCCAGCATGTCCAAATGAAATTAGTTTTTTGATAAAACCTATTTTCGCATGCCCTCTCAATCTTGATATGCGTAGTAGTAGGCTACCACACAATTTACTAGTTTTGCTATTATAAATTTAAGTTATTTCAATAGAAATTACTAAAATTTAAGGACAACTAAAATGGGGCATACTTGAACTCAAAAATAAAAGCATGGAATTTTTTCTTTGGAATGGACTCGTAAGGCTAACTCATCACAAACATCACACATGCATCTAAGAGTCCCATGGATTTACGCCGAACATTGTTAAATTGTAAGATCTTTCCCTTCTCGGTATCGATCCACATACTCAATAGAAGAAGAAGGGTCATAAAATCATGGATCTGGATTTGGACTATTGTTCGTTCCGGCCAAAAGTCGGCCCGTCTCCGCTTTGCTACGTGGCATCACCCATCTCCTAAAAGAAGCCGCACTTGAAACTTATGTCACGTATAGGGCCTCTTTGGTTGCAGGATTTGTATGGATTTGAATTGTGAAATCTTAGGATTCCATAATCATGTATTTGGTTGATGGATTTGGATTTGTAGGGTTCCTTTGTTTTTTTACGGGGACCCACCACAAAACATGGATTCTTGAATCCTAAATATTTTAAAGGATTTTCAAGAATTTGACACTATTCATTGTACTTTTAGATGAGACCAGTCAACTTTATTTATTTAATAATCCTCTCTCTATCTATCTCTCTTAAATCTTCAAATCTAAATCCTACTTTATTTTCATCAACCAAACAAAGATTACAATAAACCTACAAATCCAATATGCAATATTAGGAATCCAAAACCTAACAAAGAAAGAACAGAAAAAAAGAGCATTTCGTCTTTCTCCTCTGATTTGGGAAAGAAACAAAAAGCAATAAAACCCTAACTCCTCAATCGATCCAAGAAAAAACCCTAAAAAAAAGAAAGGAATAAAAATCCTGTTTCCAGTGGGAGGGCAAGGCACGCGGCCAACCTTCTTCGAGATGGCGGCGGCTCAGCAGCTCCCCACTAGTCTCAGGGCTGCTCTCACTTACTCTCTTGGGGTAATTCCATCTCTCTTGCATCCTCTCCGTTTTAATTCCCCTGTGATTTTCTCTTTTGCGTGTCGAATTTCACTTGCTAACGAAGATGTGATTTTTATGTGCGAAGATACTATTAGGATATGAATGTGAACCCAAATGAAGTTGATGCAATCAAACAAAAAAATATCACTAGGAATCAGATGAGGAAGTCTCACAGCTAGAAAGATAAAATGAAAGCACAGTGGGATCCAGATTTCCATGGAACGGTATTCGAAATTAATGAGAAAATTATTCGTTGGTTGATTTAATGCAAAACTAATGGCATTGTGTTTCTTTGTACTAGTTTATTGCATGGACTGAGAGTCTAGTAATTAAGGGTGATAAAAATTTCCATGGAGCCTGTCATAACGAATAGGATTGCTGGTTGTCGTTATACCGTCATTGGCAAATATTTAGTACTTAATTGATGTTTTTTGTGTGTTAATATATATCTTTGGTTTCATGTAAATCCAAAATTGGAATCAAATCCCATTCGCATATTGAGTAACGTTTCAATTTCATATATCTTTACTTTATTTATCTCCATAATTTAGTTCATATAAGTAAATTTGTCAGTTCTATGTTGTACGGAATTTTATCATCTGTTGAATCAATTATTCATCCATCCAAACATGCCTTCCCTAGCTACAACTTAAAATAGTAGTGATGTCATAGCCCTTGAGTCATGGACAGAAAATGAGTTTAGTTAGGTCATTTGGTCTGTCATTTAAATTTATAAGGCATTTTCACTGCTAACCTATTTTCTAACTAGTCTTAAGGTGAAGAATTGAACAGTTAATCGGTTATCACAAAGATTAAGGATGCTTCACCGAGAGTTGATGCCATTAGATTATCAGGCTAACTGGCTAAGAAATTGTTTGGTCATGTATCAGACCATTGAAGGGGTATGAAAGACCATCACTCTGTAAGTATGCCATCGCAAGGCAGTCTAGGCAGAGTCCTTTCACTGTTTTGTAATATTATGGTATTTTGTGTGCGGATAGAGACCCTTTTTATTCTATCTTGGCAATTCCTGTATTCAATAATTAAAAGATTTTCTCTGTTATTCTGCTATTATAACGAAATTAAGTAACATCCGTGTGCAGGGGCAGACCCAGGATTTTTTATCAGAGGGGGCACTGTTGACAAAGTGTAAATTAATGCCTAACAGAACAAAAATTTACTATAAAAAAATCGAGTCTCAAATAGTAATTTTGGAAACTAGTGTTCCCCTAGTTCCAGTATGAAAAATTACATCTTAATTGCCAAAAAATCTACTAGAGCTAAAAATTTAAACAAACTTCTAATCAGTTAATCTAGTGTTATCAGTTAATCTAGTGTCGAGGGATGATGGTTTTTCTAATCATAACTCTATTTATTTTTGGATTGGAAGAATAGTTTCAGATTAATATTCAACCTTAATTCACATTTGTGAAAAATTAAAAGTATTTAATTAATTACTTTGAGTTATGAATCAAATATTTGAGCAAAACGGTGTTGAATCGTATATCATGCTTTCAACCACTTGTCATTCCATGTATAAGAAAAAATAAGTATAATTTTTTGATAAGTTTATCTTATTTGAAGAATGTTTGGGAACCGAAAAAAATGAAAGCATCCTACTTTATCAATGTTTGGGAACCCAAAAAAAATGAAAGAAAAAATTGCTATTAATGGGACTTGAACCCGGGTTTTCCTCATTATGCCTTCAATTCCTAATCCTTTAAACCAACTGAGCAAACATTGTAAATGAAATTATTCTGAACGTTTTATTACTATAGTTATAGCTAACTTGAATACACAAGACGGTATGTATATATGTAAAAGCCGTCGATCCAGGCGGTCACATGCCCCCTGGCCTCAATGTAGGTCCGCCTTTGTCCGTGTGGAAATGTGGAGCATTCATCTGTCAACTTTTGTGATTAAAGGAACTTATCTTTGCCGTAGATTCGTTTTCCATGCTGGATAATAATCTATTTTGCTTCATAGGCTTCATAGTTTATACAAATAATGATTATCCTTACTAAAGCCTGACATTTATTCTATTTGTTTTTACATGTTACTTAAAGTAGTAAGCAAGGACATGTATTATGAGTGATGGTCATATATCAGTTAGCATTTTAAGTTCTGTCTATGATTGGCTGCTGTTTGTTTCTTCACTGTTTCAGATGCTGATATAATTCTGTGGTAACGCCAATCGTTACCTTGATTGCAGGTATTTGTCCTACGAGGACCCTTTCTCCACAAGGTGTTAGATTACGATGATGAATTTTGCATTGTTAATGCTGGTTCTTGAATCTCATAGTTTACGAACTACAGGTTTGCTTCTATTACATTTCTTGAACTAGCGCTTTGTTTTATAGCTGATATTATTCGAAAGTGATGTATGCTTGGTGGCTGTTTGCTTATGTTTTTTTGGCCAAACAAGAAACATTTAGTTTGGAACTAATTAAAAACCATCGTTACTTTGGTTACTCTCTACTTAGCTCTCTTCAGAGTGGACCAGTCCAGGTAAAATGCGATAAAAATGCAGTGAAAACTATGTCTTTTAAATGAATTTAAAAGTTTTTGAGCATCTAGTAATTTTGCATGAACAATGGAAGCTTCTGAATAACTATTGACAATGGCTTATGAAAACAGATCAATCCTGTTATGAATGTCGGAAATGGGGATATTAAGTTGCAATCACTGTCGTATTGAGTGATTCTAGATGATAAATGTAATGGCTTAAAACTTGCATGGAAGGAAGCCTTTTTGATCTCTACGGTGTTTGGGTCCTGTGATAGTGGAGGCTGATTTCAGTTAGTAACATAAGGAACAAGAAATGCTAGTGACTCGGTTTAGGCCATACTCATAAATGGTTGCTTTTTTATTCATATCTGGACCTGACCAGAATATACTTCCTGACTTTTGGAACTTACGAGGTAAAATTTATCTTTTTTAAAGAACTAACTATTTTGCATAAAAATTTGAATTTTTGATAAACCTTTACGAGCTAAATGTTATCTTTTGAATGAATCTTACCAGAGTATACTCAACTAACCTTCTGAATAACTACTCCGTATAAAAATTTAAAATTTACATGAAGTTTATTTTGGTGTCTGTAATGGCTGGTTCCGAGTGGACAGCTAGGGAAATGATAGGTTTGTTGGATAATTTGGTTCCCTTAATCGATTCAAACTTTTGCCTACATTAATTTTTTGGTTCTCATGCATATTTTTATATATTTTGTGGTCCCCACCAATGAATGAAATGCAGCAGAAGTGCTTTTGTTAGCAAGGAGCACGTGATGGGCTTCTATAGTTAGTGGCTGCATATTTTTCTCTCTCTTGAATGTTAGTTATTTTATAAAATATCTCTTTGTTTGAATTGTTGACCCAACATGATGCTAGCTTGATATTCGTGCATGTAAAACATCAAAGCCGTTGATAACGTCTCTTTGAGGCATAATTCTAGCGCACGGTTAATAGATCGTGGGATTTGATATTTCTTTATAAAAGCAACGTAGGGTTTTTCAGAAAGAACAGAGAGCTTTTCAACTTTTATTCTTCTTTCTCAATCAATTTCTTCATCTATTATTTTATAATTTTAGTTTGGATGACTAAGGTCAGCGATTGGTTCGAGCTTCTGGGTGCCTCACCATTGAGGAGATTAATAGCTGCAGCGGTTTTATCTTGGGAACAGAGTGTGTGCAAAAGCGAAGGCAATATCTGTTCTTAGAACAATATTTACGACTGTGACTCCGTAAATAGGCTATCTTTTATCTAATTTTATTTCCTACAATTATTTTTGATAAATATATCTAATTCCCTACCGCATCCTTTTCCTTCATTCTAAGAATAAAAATTTAATCAGGGTATTAGAATTCTCTTCTTTTATCATGGATCGATTGAATTTCGAAAACCTTGTGTTTGCCAAACTTGAAACCTTTTCTGGTTGACACTTTAAGCGTTGGCAAAGTCGTATGCGTTATTGGCTCACTACACTTTGTTTGATTTCTGCTATCACAAAGTCTGTTACTTCTAATACACCTTCCACTGAATCGAGTGGATCAGCACCCATCTTCAAGTTTCGGCAAATCGTTTATTGAAATCGATTACTTATGCCACGGTAAAATTCCTTCCACCTTGTCAAATGAACTTATATGATATCTATTGTCATTTTCCCACATCTTTTGAGCTTTGAGAAGCGTTAGAATCTAAATTCGGACAAGAGGATGTAGTTTTAGAACGATTATTCCTTAGTCGATTGGTTGGAATTTAAAATGTTAGATAATACATCTGTCACGGCACAAATCCTAGAATACCAAAATATTGTCACCAATGCTAAAATTAAGGGTTACAATTTAGAAGAAAATGTTCAGGTAGCTGTTCTCATTGAGAAGCTACCTCCTTCATGGAAAGACTTTGCACGTACTCTTAGACATCGCGAAGTGACACTGCTTCAGAGCTTGGTTTTAAAGTTCAGGCCGACGTTCTGATCGTGGTCCTCTTTACTTCATGCTCTTAAACCTGAGGATTTTCATAGGGAGAAGGCTCAGGCTTCTCAAATTCAAGCGAATGTTGTAGAGGCCAAATCCAAAGATAAGTTTAAGATTTTCATAGAAATCATAGGTCGAACCCTTCCTTCAAATCCTCTTGTTAATTTTGCTAGTTTAATAAATTCAAATTCTTCTGGTCCTATGATTCTTGCTTTTGAATGTTGTGATGTGGCATGCTCGTTTGGGTCATGTTAATAAAAATACTATGCGTAGAGTGATGAATTTAGAATTGATTCCTAAGTCTCATATTGATACTAGTAAGAGATGTGAAATTTGTTTTCAAGCAAAATTGCAAAGAAAGTCTTTTAAATCTGTTGATAAGCATAAGCATTCTGAATTATTGGAATCGATTCATACCGATGTTTGTGATATAAATGGTGTTTTAACTAGAGATAGCATGCGATATTTTGTTACATTCATAGATGATTTCTCTAGATGTTGCTATGTATTTACCATGAAATCAAAAGATGAGCAGTTTGATAAGTTTAAGCTTCTTAAAAATCTTGTTGAGAAACAAACTAGTCGTTTTATAAAACGGATTGGATCTCATAGAGGCGGCGAATATACCTTGAATTTATTAAATTCGCTTTGTGAAGAGAATGGTATAATACATGAAACGACACCTTACAACCCACACTCTAGTGGTGTAGCCGAGAGAAAAAATAGAACACTTGTTATGATTAATTCCATGGTTGCTGAATCCGGGCTAAACCTTAGAGTGTGGGGATGTTCTTTTGACTCTCAAGCATATTTTAAATAGAGTTCCTTTTAAGCATGTTGATAAGACGCCTTTTGAATTATTTTTCAATAAGAAACCTAGCCTCAAACACTTGAAAGTGTGGTGGTCGTTTGCGAAAGTGAAGGTTCCTGAAATAGAAAGAAAGAAATTAGGCCTTAAAACAGTTGGCTGCGTTTTTCTTGGGCATGTTGAATAATCAAATGCAAATAAATTTCTTGTGATTAAATCAGATTTTTTGATATTAGAATTAATTCTATTATTGAGAGTAGACCTGTTGTGTTTATTTTGGGCATGCTTTTCCTTTTAAAAATAAAGTTGCTACTGTTGGTGAATGTTCTAGATCTAATGATTCTGTTGATAATTCTCATGCACATGAACATTTAGATAACTCTAGTGATCATGATGTTAATAACTTAATATAGAACTTAAAAGGAGCAAAAGACCTAGAGTTGATAAAAATTTTGGTAGCGATTTTCTTATTTTTCTTGTAGAAGATCCTAAAACTTTTCATGATGCTATCTATTGATGCCAATTTTGGGCAAGAGGCTATAAATAGCGAGATTGATTCTATTATGCAAAATCATACCTGGATTTTAATTGATTTGCCTCCGGGTTGCAAACGAACTGGTTGCAAATGGATTTTTAAAAGAATACTTAAGGCCGATGGTTCTATAGATAAATTTGAAGTAAGATTAGTTGCAAAGGGGTATAGTCAACGAGAGGGAGTTGACTATTTTGACACTTTTTCACCTGCAACTAAAATTACCTCCATTAGGACGCTTATTGCTCTTGCCATCATTCATAATTTAGAAGTACATCAAATGGATGTTAAAACCGCGTTCTTGAATAGTGATGTCGATGAGCAAATTTACATGGACCAACCGGAAGGTTTCGTTGTAACCGGGCAAGAGCACAAAGTATGCAAGGTTGTTAAATCCTTATACGAACTTAAACAAGTACTTAAGCAATGGAACCAAAAGTTTAATAAAATTGTTTTATCAGCTGGTTTTGTTTATAATGAATCAGATAGATGCATATATACTAAAGTTCAAGGTGATACATGCATTATTTTATGTCTATACGTTGATGATATCATGCTATTTGGTTCTAATACTGCATATTTTCCCTACATTCTAAGAATAGAAATTGCTTTCACTTTTGCACAAGAATCTCCGACGTTTTATTCCCAAGATTAAACCGCTATAGCTATTAATCTTCTTGATGGTGCAGCACTAAGAAGTTCGAACCGGTCACTGGCCTTAGTCACCCAAACTACATGTATAAAATAATAGATAAAGAAATTGTTTAAGGAAGAAGAATAGAAGTTGAAAAGCTTTATGTTTTTTTTGTGTAGAACCCTGCGCTGCTTTTATAAAGAAATATCAAATCCCATGATCTGTTAAGCGTTAACCTTGCGCTAGACCCAAATAGACGTTATCAGCAACTTTGATATTTACGTGCACGAATATGCTGGGTCAACAATTCAAACAAAGAGATATTTTATAAAATATCTAACATTCAAAAGAGATAAATATGCGGCCACTAACTATAAAAGTCCATCATGTGCGTCCTGCTAACAAAAGCACTTCCAGTGCATTTCATTCATTGGTGGGGACCACAAAATATATAAAAACATCAAGGAGAACTGTTAGAATGGTTTAGAATATATTGTTATTAGGGTACATCATACCATGATGCTTTGTCATCAAGTAATTGTAATCTCTATATAAAGAGACCAATTGTCACATAATAAAGTATCTAAATTTTTTCTCATTTATCGTTTAACATAGTATCAAAGCATAAAAAAGTGCACTGAGACATCGACAATACCTTCGAGAGACCTAACTTTACAAGTGTTATGCAATCCACGTGACAACCACATAAAAAAGCGATGGTTGCATGTGAGGGAGTGTTGAGATGTGGATTAAAATAGCCCATATTGGAAAAACTATGAGAGGTATATGGGTATAAGAGATAAGATGGGTCAAAGCTCAACAAGGCTGAAGTCTTATTGTTGGAACCCACTTATATCAAAAGCCCGTGTACACTCATAAATAAAATATATATAATCGCCCCCTCGTTCTTGGATATAAAAAAAACTTTAATACTCAGAGACACTTTTTTTGGTGCTTGTAGCTTGCTTCTTTTACGTTTTGGTGCTTTTTTTGTGCTTGAATATTTGAGTTGGTCCATTCTGACATTTGAGGTCCTTACAAGCATACTAGTATATTTGGCTATAAATATTTTGTTACTTTTATTGATGATCTCTCTAGAATGACATGGCCGTTTCTTTTACGTGATCGATCTGAATTACCACATGTGTTAAAAAAATTATTAATGAAATTGTTAATCAGTTTGATACGTCTGTTAAAACTCAAAGAATTGATAATGCAAAAGAATATATGAGTCGTATTTTTCAAACTCTTTGTCAATCCTGTGGGATTATTCATCAAACTTCCCGCTCATACACACCACAGCAAAATTGAATTGTTGAAAGAAAAACCGCCACTTACTTGACATTGCTTGTTTTATTATGCTTAACATGCATGTCCTAAAACACCTTTGGAATTTTGCCTTACTGCATATTTTTTGATTAATCACATGCCTTTCATGATTCTTTAAAACCAGACACCGTACTTTATTTTATTTTCCGACCAAGACCCTTTTCCCTTCCTCCTAAAGTGTTTGGGTGTGTTTACTACGTTAATAATTACCGATTAACTCGTGATAATTAGATCCTAGGGCTGTCAAACATATATTTGTTGGTTATTTAAGGACTCAAAAAGTTTACGTTTGTCTGCTTCCTTCTACATCTACTGTCGTGGTCTCTCGTGATGTTATATTTCTTGAGAATTAGCCTTTTTACCCATCAGCGGAAAGTCCTCGCGTCCCACCGCCACCACTTTCTATACCTTTGATGACCAACCAATTCAAATCGAATTTATTACCGTCAAAGTTACTCCTCCGGTTACGCAGGTCTATAGACGTCGACCGAAAGCAGTAATAAATTCAACATCAGATACCGAACCTTCTCCATGTATACAGCCAGAAGCTGACGAGCCTTCACTTCTCTCTCATTCTGATGGTTTATCTGACGACTTACCAATTGCTTTGCGTAAAAGTAAACAAACATGCACTACTTCTCATCCTCTTACTTCATTTATTTCATATCATTATCTTACTCCAGCTCTATGTCAGTTTGTCTCTTCTTATCTGCTGTTTCCCTTTCTAACCCTGTTCAGGAAGTTATGAGTCATTCAGGTTGGCATAGAGCTATGATGGGAGTGTTATTGGCACCGAGATCTAATCACACTTGGGATCTGGTCAGCCTCCCTTAACAGTAAAAGGTGGTTTGTTGCCGGTGGGTTTTTATTGTCAAACATAATTATGATGGTAGTGTATCTCGTTTGAAGGTCCGTCTTGTTGCTAAAAGTTATACTCAGCAATATGGTGTCGACTATGCTGAGACTTTTTCTTTCGTGGCCAAACTCACTACTGTTCGTGTCTTGATCTCTCTTGCGGTTACTCGTAATTGGTTTCTATATCAGCTAGACGTTAATAATGCCTTCCTCAATGGCGACCTTTTCGAGACGGTTTCTATGCAGTAACCTCCTGGCTTTGAGCGTGAGGGGGAGTCTCTTGCATGTCAGCAGAAAAAATCTATTTATGGCCTAAAACAATTTCTTCGGGTATGGTTCGATAAATTCAGTATGGTTCCAAAAAAAGATAAATTTCATAAGAAGCTCAGCAGATCCATTTCTTTTTATATATGAAGGGAAAGAAGGAATGGTTATTCTTCTTATTTATGTTGATGACATAATCATCATCGGAGATGATTCCGAGGGTATATCTAAGGTCAAAACCCATTTGGTCTCATATTTTCATACCAAAGATTTTGGTCCTTTACGGTACTTTGTTTGTATAGAGGTATCTTGAAATAAGAAATCATTCTCTCACAGCGGAATTATACTCTCGATTTTCTTAAAGAAACAGGATTTCTTGGCCGTTGCCCTGCTGATACTCTCATGGATACAACAGTAAATCTCTCTCGCATTAGCTCACCTGATGGCTAGCCACTTTCAGATCCAGACCGGCATCATTGGTTAGTTGGGAAGCTGATCTATCTCATGGTTACCCATCCAGACACATCCTTTGCAGTCAGCCCAGTGAGCCAGTTTATGCATGCGTCCTTAGTTTTCCATCTTCAGGCCGTTGAGCGCGTTCTCCGCAATTTGAAGCGTGCATCTAGGCAAGGTCTTCTCTATAAACCCTGTTTTATTCTGTCTCTTATAGCCTATGCCGATGCCGATTTTGCCGGATCTATGGATGACCGTCGCACCACGGGTGGATTTTGTGTTTTCTTTTTGGGGAACCTAATTATTTAGCGAAGCAAGAAACAACATGTTGCATGCTAATCAGCGGAGGCTAAATATAGGGCTATGGCCCATGCCGTCTTAGAATTGACGTGGCTCGCCACATTGCTTCGAGATCTCGGTGTTTGTACTACAACACCCGCATCCTTGTTCGGTAATAATAAAGCTACAATTCATATTTCAGAGAATCCAGTGTTTCACGAACGCACAAGACACATTGAAGTGGATTGCCACTTTATTCGGGAGAAAGTTGATAAGAAAGCCAATCTTCATCATGTTTCTACTCATGCACAAATTGTATATAATTTGACGAAAGCTCTTCCAAGACTCGCATCCGTTCATCTATTGTTCAAGCTATGCATCACTGATATTTATGCTCCAGCTCGAATGTGGTGTTGAAATAGTTTAGAATATATTGTTGTTAGGGTACACCGTACCATGATACTTGGGCATCAAGCAATCACAATTCCTATATAAAGAGACCATTGGTCATATAATAAAGTATCTAAATCTTTTCTCCTTTATCGTTTAACAAGAACTAAAAAATTAATGTAGGGTAAAGTTTGAATCAATTAAGGGAACCAAATTATCCAACAAGGTTCACACATGCGTGCACGCACGCGCTCACACACACACATTCACAGGCTTGGGATTTTGTCACCGCAGAGTTTAAAGTTACACAATATAGGCCTGACTTGATTTCTTCAGAAATGTAGTGTTTACGTTCCCACTCAAACTTTTTGTTCACCTGATATTGCAATAAAATATGTGCTTCCTTTTCAGATGCCTCCTTTTCAGAGTCGATATATGGCCTGCATAGGAGAGCAGTGAAGATTGCATCAATTAAAAATTCTTTAAAGCCAGAATCCAGTGGAATGTCCCAGCATTCCAGTCTAAGGAAGCACCAAAAAGTTATCTCAGTTGCATTTCTGGTACAACATCTTGCCTTTCAGCTGTTCGATGTTGTTTAGCCAGTGCTTATGTATCTGTGCTTTTGAATTTGTCGTAAGTTCAAATTAGTTTGTTTCCCAATTATCCAAGAACATTGTTTTGGTTTCAAAGGGCAGGACATCTTTTCGGAGATATGTTAAAATTTAGTGCAAGATATCAGATCCTGGGAGATATTAACCACTACTTCTATTGATTATCCTTGATCTTGTAAATTAAGAACCAGCTAATCAATAACTATTTATGAACTGAAGCAAGTAATCTTCGTTGGTATTGTTTCATATGAAGTTGCAAAAAATGGAACAATCAGGGGACCTTTATTTAGCTGATAAAATTGTTTAACATATTATCAATTTTTTGGCATCATGAATTGGGATACTAAAAGCACTTGTTTATTTTTACAATTCATTTTCTTGATAAGATGTGTGACTGTATCAGATATATATCTTTTCTCTAACTTGGTAGGTTATTTTACTGACTGATGTGGCCACATTCAAATTACCATGACACATGTCGTTTACTGAAAGATTTTGATTTTAGCTTAGAGTTTAGTATGTATAGTTTATCCCACTATTGTTATGTTCCCCTCTCTCGCATGTCACCATCATAAACAACTTCCGTCACCATCACAACGAAAAGAAGCTTCTCCCCTTGTCGTGTCAAGTGTGAGCTGTGCTATAATTTGGCTTTTCATGAAAAGTTGTCTTTATAAATACGTTAATCTGTCTTGACTATGAGGTTCCCCTTCTTAGACTCATCTACTAAAACAATATCAAGAGCGAACAAGATGCATCACACAGAACATCATCTTGAAAATGCTCTCATTTGTAATAAAGAGATGAAATAAAATGCCCTACCTTTAACCTTGATGTAGATATATGGAGGTAAAAAAACTTGATTCTCATATGATCTTTTTTACCCTAGTGTGGAATGCTTCACAGCTGAAGCATGCACACATGACTTCTTAACTTGCACAAAGGATTTAATGCAAATAGGAAATGAAGCCTCATGTTAATTTCTTTACTCTGTAATTGCAGAGACTATGACATTAATTGACGCAAATTTGGGAAAAAAAATTCAGAATATGTACACGGAGATGCTAAGTCAATGTGCTAGGTGTTGTATGCTAAATTATTACCTGCAAATAAACAAATTAATCAATGTGAAAAAACAAGTTAAATAATTTTTATATTTCCTATGATTGTGAGGACAGTTCCTTAATGTATAATCTGCATGTAGAAGCGGCAGTTACGGTCAATTTTTATTACTAAATTGGAAATCACAACCCTGGATCAAACCTATAACGTTTCAAATATTAAAAAATTACCTTAGATGGTAGGGAATCACAAATATGTAGTAATAAAGCTCTATCCATGTAGGTTATTTTGCCATATATCCGGTCAAAGCTGAATTCAATATATAACAGAGGAAGGGAAGCAAGGCTTCAAGCAAGCCTTTGGGGCCATGAAGAAGGAAGGTTAGATGATACTGCCTACTAACTAGATCAGGGTGAAATTTCTACTAGACAAGTTGAATCTCTAAGCCTGGAAGGATCGAGCATTACACACATAAAAAAGAAAATTATGGAAGTTATTGGTGCTTGTTACCCTTGGATTCATGCAACAAGTTAAGGTATGTTATTGTATACACAATAATGTGTTCTATATAGTACAATGTTTCTTTTGATGATTTCCCAAAATTTATTTTTCAATCGTTTCTTTTCTTTTGATGATTTCCCAAAATTAGTCAATGAAATTGATATAATCTATGCAATAGAAACTACATTTGGCATTGGCTCGGCATGTATCAATATAAAGGATTCTTATCAAATTCTTGCGGTATGCCTCATTTTAAGGCATTCTTTATCAAATGCTTGTAGGTCTGTAACCTTCTAGTATATGTTCTTTTTTGCATAATGGGTCTTGGTATGTAGATTCTATATTTCTTTTGCAGAATACGATCGTGAACAGCCTACATGGAAGGCAATACAGTAGTTAACATCCATTTTGACTCTTATTGGATTGTTCATAATTTTCTGTTCTTAAAAATAGTTTTCTAATGTAATAATATTCTTGAGCCTTGTACAGTTTCAACTTGTTGAACCCCATTACCATCAGTTTAACTTTAAAGGTGTCAGCAGGGCGACAGCCAAGAAATCCTGTTTTTTTAAAGTAGATCGAGAGTAAACTTCCGTTGTGAGAGAAATAATGATCTCTTATTTCGAGATACCTCATTACCAAGAAAGTATCGTAGATGATCAACGACCTTTGGTGTGAAAATATGAGGCCAAATGAGTTTTGATCTAAGATATACCCTCAGAATCATCTCCAGTAATGATTATGTCATCAACATAAATAAGGAGAATAACCATTCCTTCTTTCCTTTTATATATAAAAAGAGATGGATCTGCCGAGTTTCTTGTGAAATTTGTCTTTCTTAGGAATATGATTTATCGAACCATGCCCGAGAAGGTTGTTTTAGCCCACATATAGTTTTTTTAAGATGACATACAAGAGACTACCCCTCACGCTCAAAATCAGGAGGCTGCTGTATATAATCCGTCTCGGAAATATCGCCATTGAGGAAGGCATTTTTGACATCGAGTTGATATAAAGACCAATCACGGGTAATCGCAATAGAGATCAAGACACGAACAATAGTGAGTTTGGCCACTGGAGAAAAAGTCTCAGCATAGTCGACACCGTATTGCTGAGTATAATCTTTGGCAACAAGGCGGGCCTTCAAATGAGATACACTGCCATCAGGATTATATTTGATAGGAAAGACCCGCTGTCAACCCATCACTTTTTTCTGTGAAGGGAGGCTGACTAGATTCCCAAGCGTGATTTGACCTCAGTGCCTGTAACTCTTCCATCATAGCTCTATGCCAATCTGGATGGCTCATACTTTCCTGAACAGAGTTAGGAAGGGAAACGACAGACAATGAAGACAATGAAGAGACAAACTGACATAGAGCTGGAGTAAAACGATGATATGAAATAAATGAAGACGATGAGAAGTGCATGTTCGTTTACCTTTGCGAAGGGCAATTGGTAAGTTGTCGGAAAAACCTGAATGAGGGCGAGGTGAAGGCCCGTCAGTTTCCGGCTGTATACATGGAGGAGTTTTAGTATGTGTTGTTGAATCTATCACTGCTTTTTTTTGACGACTATAAATATGCGTGATCAAAAGAGGATGGGGGAACTTCTACAGTAGTAGATTCGGTTTGAATTGATTGGTCATCTGAAGGTATAGGAAGTGGTGGCGGCGGCGTTACGTGAGAAGGACTTTCCGTTGGGGGTAAAAGGACCGATTCTCAAGGAAGGTGACATCACGAGAGATTACGACAGTGGATGTAGAAGGAAGTAGGCAAACATAACCTTTTTGAGTCTTAAAATAACTAACAAATATATGTTTGACAGCCCTACGATCCAATTTATCACGAGTTAATCGGTGATTATGAACATAGCAAACACACCCAAATACTTTAGGAGGAAGGGGAAAAGGGTCTTGGCCTGAAAATAAAATAGAGAACGGTGTTTGGTTTTGAAGAATCGTGGAAAGCATGCGATTAATCATGTTTCTACTCATGTACAGATTGCAGATATTTTGACGAAACATCTTCCAAGATTTGTTCATCTATTGCCCAAACTATGCATCACTCATATCAGTGCTCCAGCTTCAAGGGGAGTGTTGGAAAAGTTTAGAATATATTGTTATTAGAGTACACCGTATTATGATGCTTAGGCATAGAGTAATTGTAATCCTTATATAAAGAGACCATTGGTCACATAATAAAGTATTTTTTTCTCCTCGCTTTTAACTTTAACAAAAGGTAAACACACCTTTTAAAACAAGTCTTGTTATGGGTCATGGTTTTAAGCCAGTATCTTCCTATGATAGACCCAGTCAGAGGGTCTCTTTTTGTTTAAATGTTTCATAAGGTTGTAATGACATTTTGTTAAGAGAAATAAGCAGTAGTGATGGGCCCAATGTCAGGGATGTCTTTCAACAAAGGACAATTATCCTGTTATCTTTTATAGATGATAAGTCCTTAACAGGGATGAAAACGGAGTAGCATGACATATTATAACCCAAGGATGTTGTGCCCTTCTAGTTTTGGACCATCGAAGTTGATATCAAGGACTAGACATGATAAAGTCATTTATCAAGTCACATTCAAAAGACTTACCAGAACGTTTTTTGTCTACTGCAGCTGCTAACTACTTACACGTACACACGGGCGCACATGCATATGTGCGCGCGCGCACATGCGTGCATATCTTAAGCAGGAGAACTTCATTTCCAATCCCCCCCAAACAAAAAAAAACTTTTCTTATTGCTTGCTTCAAAATTTTCCTATTATTTATTACTTGTTGCACTTGTGACTATTTTGAAGATGAGAAGCCTTCTGGAGAAGGTTTCCATATTGGCATCCCAAACACGTGGGATGCATGCTGTGTATTGTAGGAATTACGAGGCTTTGGATTCAAGTTCATAGATTAGATAATCATCAGATGTTGGCATCACAATGCTGAATATCCGTAAGAGAGAACACTTCATGGAAACAGCTGCCCAGGACAAAAAATATTGGACTTGGAAGTTGCAATGATGGAAAGAAATTCTTGAAGTTGAGGTTAGGTGCAGTGTAATGGGTGGTTTTAGACCATTTCAAACACCAAACCAAAAATAAACTTTATGCTGAGAATTTACACTTTCGTAGAATCGGTAACCCACAAACATTTGCTTGCATTTTAGTTTTATAAGTCTTCTAAAATAAGCTTGTGCTATAACTTTATTATAGGACTCCGGGTATCTTGACTCAAGTTTTTTAGTTATGAGTACCAATTCTCTTACATATGCATTTTTTGCAGGGTCGTCCTTTGCTTATCAGCTGTTGTATCTGTTGGATGCTACTGGTTTTTATAATGCAGGGCTTCATATTCTTGGAATTCGAGTGTGCCGTGCAACAGGACAGGAACTGGTATGTAGTCTGGAAAAACTTGTTAATCATTTCTTTATGTAGTTAATATGCCATAAGGTGTTGGGTGATTCAGGCAGTATTGGGCTTAGGTATAAGCTCCATACTGGTATTGAGAGACAACAATAGCCATGATTTACTTGTTTAGAGTGATGGGCATGATTAGCTACCAGATGATAGGGCCTTCGGACAAAATTTGGGATTTAGCATTAATTATAAACTAATTAGGGATTTAGGGTAGTTTTAAAACTATTTAGGGATTTAGCACATTTGGGTCAAATCAATGACACGAAGGATTGACGGTTGGCAAAGTTGCGAGGTTTAAGCCGCACTTGCAAAGTGCGGCTTATACGTGAGCCTCTCTAAGCGTTCCAAGATTATTCCGCACTTTGAAAGTGAGGAATAAAACCCCCCTCCAGAGCGTGGCCCCCAACTAGAGAGCCAAGTCTTGGGTCTATGGTTGGGGCCCAGGTCATATTCCGTATTTTGAAAGTGTGGAATAGACTGGCCACAACATCCAGAGAGCCAAGACATTAGACTTGGCTCTCTGGTTTGGGGGCCAACTCGTTGGTTCCAACGCTCAATTTGTTAATTTTTGCAACTAGACAAAACTGAATCAGACTTCAATTTTTGCACATTAAACCAAAAACGAATGCTAACTCGACGCCAAACATGGCGGAGATACAATCTATGCAAAAATATACGACGTCTAAAGGCGAAGAACAAGCGGAACATAATAAACAATATATAAAAATAAATACATACATCTCATGAAATTCGATAAACAAATACATAAGAGGGTGTCACATCAATCAAGACAAAGCCTGTAGAATCCTAGATCGGCCGGCGCGGCGCTGAGATAGACCGGGTATATCCTCCGGTTGTGTGGCTGGCTGTGAAGGTGGTCCGTAGCTCTAGAAGGACCAACTTCCCCTGTGTCGGCGATGTTGACGTTGATAAGTCACGGTCACCGGTGCTCTACGGGGTGGAGGAGAAGGATTCAGACGTCGAATCAGACGGAGTTGGAAAAAATGACTGACCGATCTCCAAATGGTCTCGATCCAACTAGCTGATTTCGTATGTCCATCTATGACGCTGTCCGCGACATCATGGACCTGAAACAAGACGTCTGTCTGTAACATAGATAAGTAAATTTCTCAAATATATAATATTAAGAAATTACATAATAAAAAATATAAAGCAACAACATAGTGTTTACCATCTCACGCTCTACGGGTCCCTGCGGCACATACGTCACTCGTGGAGGAAACGCCGTCTGAATGTACCGCCGAGCAATCCTCGAGTATCAGCCTTGATAACCTTCTAGCGGTAAGGGCGGATCTTTCTGGTGTACGACAAGCAGAGTTCGTGCATCCCATCGAACTATGTAGATATATCGAAAAGCCCTCGAATCAATAGCTCTACCTCTCAGTGTGACCCGATCAATAAGCTCTACCGGATTCGGCATGTGCTGTAAAAGCCCGAACTGTCGTAATACACTGTCGGGGATATGATATGCGACGATGCCGAAACAGATAATAGGTGTTCGGACACGCCAGATATTTGGAAACTGTAAACATAAATCCGGTAGTGCCCGGTAGATATCTAGAGTATATGGCATCCAGAGGACAGCTCGGTCCGGGAGCATATCTAACTCATTTCGGTAAAATTTGAGCGACCTGACGGGTTTCATATCCCATGTCCGACCGACATTAAACCTGTAATACAACAATAAAGTATTGTAATTTGGGAGTCACCTATGATTCACAACCTCAAATTTAGGTTGATTTTAATCATATCACTTATAGTTTTACCTGCACCATAATGGCTGATCTCCATCTAGCAGGACTTCTGGATAAATGTAGGACAACCGGTGGATAGTCGAGCCCCGCACCACATCTACAGATATCATACTTTATTAGATCCCGGTATATTTAACATGATTACAAAATCTGTTATGTATTTTAAATTTTTTACCTGAAGAAGATAAAGCCAGCCACCTATAATATTGCGCTCCTGCAGAGCAACAGAGGTCAACTTCTCGCAAAGGTAAGCAAGCACGACACTCCCTCACGACAATATGTCACATATGTCGAGATCGGCTAATAATGGAAACCACATGAGATGCAGCATATTTTCCGATGTGTCGGGAAACAAGGTCTCGATCTGATGAAGAATATAGCACGTACATACTGCTTGACCGCTGCCTGATCTGCGCCATTTTCTGGGGGATCGAATACCTTGCGTAGCCATATAAGTCTGATAGCACCTCATTTCATCTGTGCGGGTGCCCGACCAAGATGCGCGATGTATAGCTCTCGCCAGTCGTGACCCATATCCCTTATCACTGGTGGACCGTGGATGCGCAAGCCAAGCAGTACGACAACATCCTGAAAGGTGATCGCCATCTCCCCACAAGCAAATGAAATGTGAAGGTCTCTGGTCTCCATCGCTCTGCCAACGCTGAAATGAGAGGATGGTCGAGACGAATGCAGTCAATTCTCGAGTGGTGATAAAACCCTGCACGTGCTAACCCAGTCTGCATATGTGCATGTCCAATCGCCCATAACCAAACCTGTTATAAGTGAGCAGTACATGTCAAAACGATGTTCTCCTGCACATTAAACAAACAAACTCGTTAGAAATATACAATTAGAAGTAAGTAGTACAAGTACTATATTGAACTGATTTATTTCCTTACCGTCACGCATGTCGCTCGATGTCGGTCCGACAGATATAAAACATACGGATCGACAGGTCCTGGGTCCATCGATACAATATCTGCCAAAAACAATAATTCAAAGATAAGTGCTAATTATATATTAATGAATGCAATACGTAACTGTAGATAAAATACAATACATCGAACGAATACAATACGTAACTGGTGATAAATGATATAATACATCAGGCGACGCAATACAATACTGTCGATAGGATACAATACATGACCGAACACGATGCATCAAGCGACGCAATACATAACAGTATTCCTAGATCATTGCGGCCGATTTTGAAGTTCATGTAGAAAATTAGGACATCGCGATTTTTTGTAACCATAAGATTTGCAATTGCTGCAGCTATTCTATCTTTTCATCCCTTCTCGCCCTTCATCTATAGCACTCTTGATACGACAGCTTGGAGGTCTGCCTTTCTTTCTCGTATTGCTGGATGGGAATATACATAGCCCACGATATTCCTCCCAGTGTCCGGAACTGGGCTAAACAAAGGGGCATACGACTCTCTATAGTATTGTACATAATACTCTCCACGGCATAAGATCTCGTATGATATGTTTGATCCCCTGAAGTTCGTGAACAAGCTGCTATCACATGTTTGCATGGAAGCATTTATAGTAAAGGTATGTTACAACTACAGCGACATTCATTATCGTCTATACCAAGGTCATACGTAATTCCATTTTTATCTCACTTCCCAACGATACTTAGAGAATTGACGAAGTTGGCAATGTCTCGCATCCACATTTCTTTTAGCCAATATACTCCTTTTTTGGAGTGAATGTGTCCCATTTAGCCGCCACTTCACGACGAATGATGAAGTATATATTGAGACGGTAGAAGGTTCTAGCAATCAATGCCTGTATCCACGAGCTCATTTAAGAACACCATTAAAGCTTCGGAGCAATTCGTAGTCATAATACAATACCTTACACCGCCGTCCATATATAACGCCCAACGATCTTCATACTCCCCTAAACTATTGTTAATCCAAGCACCTGCCTCCGGATTTAATTCTTTAATACGAGCATTTTTTTGTGCATAAACTAGAGGATTCGAAGTACAGCCGGCTTCATGCAACAAAAGCCGTAATGATTCGTCTTTGATTTTTTTCGAGAAATTAGCTCAGATATATCGCAAACAATAGCGATGATAATGGAGCGTCCGCCAGCCTTGAGCTAGTGCCTTTGGAAGACTCTTCATCTGATCAAACAACCATGTAATTTGGTGATAGTTTACATTGGGGATATACATACGAATACATGCGAATGACCATTACCGGTTTGCTTTAGTTTTACCACCGACAACTGCAAACGCCAAAGGATACAACTGTCCATCTGCATTCACCCCGGTAGCAACAAACATAGTTCCTATATATTTACCATATAAGTGCCATCAATGCTCAGAACTGAATGTCAGTATTCAAATCCTTTAATTGATGGTCCAAATGCCCAGAACATGCCGGTAAACTGGACTACTGTTGGAGTCAGATTTTTGTAGATGATCTTATAGACTGTGCCGGGATTGCTCTTCGTGATTGCCTCGAGATACCGCAACAAAGTTTGATATGATTTCTCCCAATCCTCAAATATCATGCATAAAGCCTTCTTGCCTCTCACGCTTTGAAATAAGAAATATTAATTTGATATGCCCCTTCCATTTGATCTTGTATGGCAGCCGGTGTCATATCAAGCCGCCTCTTCAGCAAAGGCAACATACACTGGCATATAAATGTTGATGTGGCCTGTTTATGCCTCATAATCCCTATAGTGTTTCGGCACCGATACTTCGGATTATATTCTTTTATAGTGAAGTGTGTCGAATGCGTCCATGGTTTTGATATTATTGCATGAAGTTTTTAAGGGCATTGTCCAGGGCCCGTACCTGGATTGTTATCACACACCACAGTGCACTTTGTTTTAGTGCTCTTGACCGTTTTGAATGACACACACCTCTTAATGGACCATGCACTGACTTCTTCAATCAATTTTTCCTTCGTCGCAAACATCTGTCCGGCTTGAAATCCGACATAATCATCCGTTTGCGTCGCCCAACGTATGTCATCGATGATCATATCCTCAGTAGTATAAGCTTCTACTATGACATCATCAATTGCCTCATCAGGATGTGGCTCTTCGAACTCAACATATTCGTTATTAGCATATGCTTGATGCACCCACTGATCGTCCATTTCATCTTAGTCTGCGTACTGCATACTGTCTTCTTGCATGTCACCATCTCTTTCATGATCAGTATCTACATCATCACCATCTCCCTCGTTTTCGTTCTCGGGTTCATCTCTTTCTTCAACATGATGTGAAGAAGATAGTCTCGCGTAAGGTGTTCCAAATCCTAAAGACGCACGGGCACCAAACTCCCCTTGCATTGAACTTTGTGTTTGTATATGCTCCGGTGCAAAAAATGAAGACCTACACGACATATAAGGATACAAATACCAATTAACCATGATTCAATATACGATGAGTTTCGTCAGTTTTATTTAATATAGTATGTTACCTATTCGTTTCAGTCATCCCATTGTGAAATCCGTATTGTACGGATTTGATGTTGATTGACCATATAAATTCCAATCACGGTTATACATATCCGTGTCAACCTGCGTGCCATGGAATGAAACTTGCATGAAATTGAATGTTATCACGCACGTTCGGCTCTTCGAGACTGCACATGACCGTATTGAGCGTTCGTGTAAATTCCCCTTGTGGTTCATAAGCCTGATGTGATTGTGCTGCTTCTTGAGGCGATTGTACATCTTGATGCGATTGTACAATTTCTTTTACCACCAACACCTGTATTGATGGATTTTCAGGATACAAGATAAGCATCATGCTTGTATTCTCGTCATCGGCTACTTCAACGCTTGTGTAGTGCTGGCTTATGATCGGAACCTTGCATACTAATTCGATCTTATAATCTCTTGGATTTATCCCCGTGGTTGCATAAAACTTTCGCTTCAACTCATTGTACAAGCACGATTTATTAACTCTTATCATTTTACTTCTTCCACCAACGTAGTTCAGCCTTTCACTCGTTTCAATATTTAAGGTGTCGTTATAATGACAAATCGACACAGTATCCTCATTTGCCATTGCACCTAATATTAATAATACTTGTGAAATTATCGAAAACTCAAGAAATAAACTTATACACTCTACAACATTCACAACAACATTCAATACTCTATTTTAATTTAAATCCAGTGCTTATGGATTTTACCTAACCCCCAAAATACACCAACCCCAATCCTCACAAAAACACTAAATTATCCTAACTTTATCCCCTAAAATAACCCAACGTTAACACTAAAAAACCCTAAATTACCAACCCTAACCCCCTAAATACCCTACACCACCCTAACCCCAAAATACCCTAAATTACCCTGACGCTAACACGAACATACCCTAAATTACGCTAATACTAGCATACCCTAAATTAACCTAACAATACAATACCCTAACAATACAATACTCTAACCCAAAATCTACTAATTAAAAGCCAAAAATTAACAATAATTTCAAACAAATTTATTTAAAATTAAAACTCACTTGAAAGAATGAAGGTTCGGCCTCGATGAGGAGATCAGCCACAGTTGAGAGATTTGAAAGAGGGGGAGGGAGGTCGAGATTGACGCTGGAGGAGTGGGCTCGGCTTCAAAGATGGGGTCGGGTTCAGATGAGGAGGGAGAGAGATATCGAGAGAGATAGATTGAGATCGAGAGGGGAGAGAGATCGAGAGAGATAGTATAATGTATTAAAGGGGAAAGGGGGTGGGGCCACGCGAATGTGAGTGTGCCAGTATATTCTGCATTTTGCAAGTGCGGAATATACTTGGCCAATAGAGACGATGCTCTCCGGAAGAGCTCTCTGGATGGGGCAAGTCGAATTCCACACTTGCAAAGTGCGGAATAAGACTTCGCCACAACTGGGCCAAGTTCAATTCCGCACTTTGCAAGTGCGGAATTTGACTTGGAACTTTCGAAACTGGGCATCCTACGTGGCGCCTACGTGTCACCGATGTGATCGAAATGTGCTAAATCTCTAAATAGTTTTAGAAGTGGCCTAAATCCCCAATTAGTTTCTAATTAGTACTAAATCCCAAATTTTGTCCTAAGTTATATTGATTGCTTGTGAAATTCCCTACAGCAACTCTCTCAACCTTTGCCCTTTGGGACATTTTCTTGGTTTTAGCCAGGAATTGGCACCAATTTAGATGATTGATGCCAGGATGACTATTGACGGAAAACTTTTGTCAAATCTATTATGGATCCATGTGCTCAATAGTCGACCCTGTCTTGATGAGGAAGGTTTGCAGTTCCATGTGTAATTGCTCTGCTGTAACTTTTTGGTTATACTCCTTTCATTGCAATCGAACGAATCAGTGTATACTGCATAATGCATTTTTGGTTATGGAGTATGTGTTAATCTTAGTATTGAAGTTTGAAAGGGAAATTCGTTGAAAGGTTTTCAATTGAGCAAATTAGATCCTTTTGTATTCTTTCTAAGTAAATGCTTTACTGCACTCCGATGTCAAGGTTGATGGACTCTTCTTCGAGAATATCGAGGATCCGAACTCGTGAACGTGAAAGGTTATGCGGTTCACCTTGGCTGAAGGTACGCATGCCAGTGAAACTATATCAATACTCTAGTTTCAAACTGATGTGGCCATGAGGCATGAGTTGGTATGTTGATTGCTTCAATGTTCTATTGTTGCAGGCAGTTGAAAGAGTACACCTTAGTTGTGTATATACTACATTGGATTATGCGCAAACTGGTCTCATTGCTGCTGTTTTCTTTTTCAAGGTGATTTCAGCTTACGTGCTTTTGTATTTTACCATTACCTTGGCTGTAAATGTACAGTATTTTTGTAGGAAATGCCAGATTTCACATTCAAAAATTAAATTTTAATCAGTTAAAACTTGTTTTTTCTTTCTTCCCCCTTTCTCAGCCATTATTCTTTAAGCTATGGATCTTTTCTTTTCTGCTTTCCGAATTTACTACAACGTATATTACTTGTAATTTTCAATGCGTCTATAACTTTCTGCAGATGATGGAGTGGTGGTATCAATCTGCTGAAGAACGAATGTCTGCCCCCACTATTTACCCACCGCCTCCTCCTCCATCTCCCCCGAAGGTAATCATCCCCCCTTCTCTCTCTCTCTCTCTCTCTCTAATCCAAGTGTGTTCTTTCATCGTGCTACTCTCAACCTCTTTGCCTTATTTTTATGTGGCATATACTTTATATGTGTATATGAATGTCATTTGTTGGTAGATGATTCTACTTGGAATGTAAATTTAAGATGATGTGCAGTCTGACCCACAAGAAGGATTTAATTTTCATAGCTAAAATTCGACACTTTTAACAAGAAGATTGAAGAAAGCTTCAGTGATCAGTGTAAATAATTTTGTATTTTATCTACCTTTCTACCTTTCTGTGTGCATTCTTCGAAAGGTCGCCACTAGACATGTGTTTTTAAATAAGAGGTATGTTTCACACACCTGGAGGGCCGTCACGATTGATTGTCCAAACCATCCATTGTAATATGAACATTCTAAAACCAATGATAATCAAGTGGTTTGAAAATATCTAGCTTGTACATCTCTCAATACCAAATCGAATTCTCTACAACGGCAGCTTATTTCATAAATTAGAAATTTTCGTTACATTTCATTCTGTGATCCTCGTAGGTTTTAGTATTATATGGACCACAGTGAACCATTCAAATTATCAGTTTAGGTTTGGATGGCCGCAGTGCTTTCCCATATATGTGTGGTGTAACCATTTACATTACATCACAGTGTGTACTATAGACTTCTGCGTTCTTGTATTCTGATTCACTTTGAAGAAATATTTGCCTTATGTATTATCTGCAAATGCATGTGAGTTCTTAGTTCCATGTTATCTTGCCAAGTTCAAGAAGATTGTAAAACTATCACCGTGTGTGCAATTCAATTGCAGGTTGCTGCAGATGGAATCCCATTGCCACCCGATAGAACATTATGCCCTCTATGCTCACAGAAGAGGGCAAATCCATCAGTCATCTCTGTTTCTGGTTCTGTTTTCTGCTATGCTTGTATTTTTAAACACATGTCTCAGGTCAGCGCCAACAAAATACCTTCTTCTTCTATTCTTTCCCCTTGAATTATGCATCATATAATCCATCTCGCTCTATTTCGGTTGCAGTACAAGCGTTGCCCTGTCACATTGATGCCTGCAACAGTAGAGCAGATTCGGCGACTCTTTCATGATTTATAGTCAGGCTCAACTGGGTTGCTTGCTCCAGATAAATATCACTCACATGTTCACAAGATGCCATAGACATGAAAAGCATAGTGCATTTGTGCGCTGCAAAGAAGAACGATGACACGAACAATGTTGTTTAGTTGGTGTTGGCTAACGCGTTTACAAATAATGAAAAATTATAAGTTTACGAAAGGCTTGGTGAAACCCTTATTTATAATGTACAAAACTAGGTTTCCTTGAAGTGCGGAGGCAATGTGCTTGTATATAATGGAAGGGCATTCCTTGATATCGTCTCTTATTTTTCCACAATTTTTTTACTGTCTTTGACTCTTCATAGAAAAGCTCAGCCTTGTACTGTACCTTAGACATGGGCACTTGATGCTTCAGATGCATAATAAACATTGCCCGACAGCGATACAATTTTTATGTCTATATTTCAGTTGATTTGTATTGTATACCTTCCAGTAATGAATAGAGGATACGAAGCCCTTTTTAGCATACCAACTGTCTTTTGGCTCTAAATATTATTTCCTGTCGATAACTTGATTTACATATATATGTTTATGTACAGCCAGTTTAAATCTTTTATTTACATCTCCCTCAAATTCCAGATATCCTCATGACATGATCATGTATTTAGAGGTCCTCTTTTCAACAAGTTGCTATAGATGATTTCTGTTCTTTCCTATGATTTTTTTGCCGTAGTCTTGTATCTGTTCATATGCAATCTCTAGAAAATCTTATGTTAAGCCATTTAATATGAATTGCATTAAAATACCAATGGGCTTAGCTGTAGTAAGAATTCTCTTTCCAAATGAGAGATCGCTGCTTTGATTCATTGTGGATGAGAGAATGACAAAAGAGCACATAAACGAATATGGATAATCCGAGCGATTATGTATCCGCATCCGGCTTTTATCGAATACATGTAGTAATTTTCATTTCTGATGATTGTTCATATCCACATTTACCAACAACGATTATAACTCCTAAATCCATTATGTATATGTTTTTTAGTAACATGTGATCATATGAGTTATGTTTTTTGTAATATTCATTTCATATCGTGTATATGTAGAATTTTACCAAACAAATAAAGTAACTTTAATTTAGGATATCTATATGTATTTGAATTAGAATCCATCTTTTGATTACCGAAAAGAGGTATTGTAACACTATATCCATTTCATATCCTATAAATTTAGGAGAAGTCCAGAAAAAGGAGAAAAGATGATGGTATTGCTATCATGTACATCGTCCAATATTATTAAGAAAAATAAAAAGAAAGAAAATAAAAGAAAAATAAAAAATCCAGTATATATTGCTCGAACTTTAAATGAAATCAAGATAATTGTTAGAGGCTTATCCAAAACCTCTAAAAGGTCCAAGTAATGTGTAACACAAAATTTACCAGGACTTAAAAGCAAAAACAAAACTTTTACACAATACCTCTCCCTTTATATAAAGACAGAGAACATCATGACAATTTTCTTTTCTTCCTCCCAATTCCTCTTCCGCCTACAGAAAGATAAAAAAAAAAAAGCAAGAGAGAAAGAAAAAGAAACCATAAAGATCCATGGCGGCGGCGGCGGCGGCGGAGCAAGTGATCGAAGCGGTTCAAGAGATGGAATCGTCCGATTCGAACCTGGGCCCTCACAAACTGGAGAGGAAGTGGACCTTTTGGTTCGACAACCAATCGAAACCCAAGCCTCAAGGCGCTGCATGGGGAGCGTCGCTTAAAGAGGTGTACACCTTCGATACCGTCGAAGAATTTTGGTGGTAACCTTTTTTTTTGCCCTAATCGCCTCCCCTCAAAACCCTAATCCCTTTCTTTAACTTGTGCTTGCGATTTGGTTTACTTGTGTTAGATCTAAAATCTCCCTTTGAAATTTGGGTTTTTTTAGATCAGGAATGATGACGAAGTCGAAGACGGATTTATGTTAATAGTTTGATTCAATTTCTAGAACGAAAGGTGTTAGTTTGATCATTTTTTTGTATAAAGTATGACTTATTATCCAATATATGCCCTCAAAATTAGATGTTGGACCTACTGACCCTGGCTCCAGCAAGAAATCACACCCATTTTAGTTAATAGCTATGAAGGAAGCAGCGGCTTTCTCTATACTGTTTTTTAGATAAATTTTAAAAACACCATCGAAGTTTTAAGAGTTTTTGAGATGACACCATTGAACTCTAAAAATGACTGGTATTGTTGTCTGAAAGTACTAGTTTCGCTCACTCGTTTGAGGCATGATCGAATTGAATATCCCAAAATTGACCTCTTACATGGACCAAATAGCCAGAGCGTGAACCGAATATTGTTTTTTTTAAAATTTTATTTTAACAATACCCTTCAGAGGGGATTCATGGCATTTTTAAAGTTCAATGGTGCATGATAGAACTTACCCTTGTTTTTCATTGAGGTTGTATTGAAATATTAGTCATCAACATAGCTAATTTTAACTTGAAACATAAATATGTTTGCTGCAAGTTTCTATGATAACCATATAATAGTGACCCTTGAATCACGAGGGGTGGATCCATAACTAGGGGGCAGCTGTTCTTAACTTGCACCTGAACGCATGTAGAAAGCCTTGGTATCTCCATTAGTTATCACTGTATTGGGCATGAGTTAAGTTTATACTTTATAGTTTAGGTTGAAATGAGCACTTTGTGGTTTATAATATAAATTGAGATATGGTTCCGACTTCTGTCTGTATGCTTGTTTTAGAAACATAGTGATAGAGCGAGAAATATAGAACTATGTTACCATAAATTGCTAAACTGCTAGTGAATTGTGATTTGGAACAATTGTTCCTAATTCGGGAAGACTAGCGCTTCGGATCGGAACAATCACCGTTCCGATCAAAACTTAAGTTAAACGGGGCATATCGTGGGGTGTGTTATATTATACTAAAAAATATTTATTGTTTAGCAAAAGAAATTAATTATATTTATATATATTATACATAAATACATACACATGCATACATATGGTCCAAAAACACTTCCTTTTTTAGAGGTATGTTTTTCGGCCCATATATGCATATGGAAGGAGACTATCCTTATCGTACTGCCTTTCGCAACAAGCGGCGTTCTGTTTTCCCATTTTCGTTTTGTGTACCGAAACATTGATATAGAATTTACCTCCTCATATATTGCCATGTTGATTAGTACTTAGAATATCATGCCACTTTATCAAAATACTGCCGAGCGAATTTGCATGTACACTACCAAACCCTTGGGATTTGTGCTAGTTGCCCTCTTTGACTATTATGTTATCAGACTTACCTTTCTAGGTTTTAATCTACTAGAGACCCCAAAGCTTTATACATTTTTTGGTGTATGAAGCTGGCTTGTATCATTTATGGAGGCATTTTTTTTTATCTTTCTTATTTCATGTTAGGGTTCGACAAATAAGTTGTCATTTTATTTGAGTGGTGATGAATGGAACGAAATGAAAAATAATAATGCTTTTTTTATGTTTCAATTTTCAACATTTTTCGACATGTTATGTGCATGCAGCTTGTACAATCAAATATTCCGTCCCAGTAAACTGCTGGGAATTGCTGAGTTCCACTGTTTCAAAACTGGGATAGCGCCAAAGTGGGAAGACCCTGAATGTGCGAATGGAGGAAAATGGTCTGTTACAAGCAGCAGAAAGACTAGCCTTGACACTATGTGGCTTGAGACCGTGAGTGTTTTTTTGTAACTATACAACCTATGCTAGATTTATGTTATTGGTTTTTATGTTCATCTTCATTGCAATACTTTACTTTTTTTAGCGCCGTACTTGTAACTTATAATTTGATCTTGCAGTTAATGGCTCTCATTGGAGAGCAATTTGATGAGAGTGATGAGATATGTGGTGTTGTTGCCAGCGTTCGTCAACGGCAGGACAAGCTTGCACTGTGGACTAAGACAGCAAGCAATGAAGCTGTTCAGGTTTGAAATTCTCTTTAAGATCAGTATGAAAATATGAATTGAATTGCATATAATCTTGATTTTTCGTACTGTGCAATTTATACAGTTACATGCTAGATTGTTAGATTTTATTTTGATTCTATATTGATTTATTAGGTTATCTCTGCATTATGCCACTTTACTTGCATTAATCGATCTGCTTTCTATGAGATTCACCTGACCTCCGTGCTGATATGCAGATGAGCATTGGAAAGAAGTGGAAGGAAATTATTGACGTCTCTGATAAAATCGTCTACAACTTCCATGTAAGTATTCCCTTGAACCTTTTTCAATCACGCGGTATTTTCTTGTTATTGTGGCACTAGGCTTTTTCTAGTTTTGCCTATATGTATTGTTTGACAATGAGAATACGCTTAGCTGAAGTAAATATGAAAAGCTTAAACCAGGGATATGTAAGACCCTGCTACATTTTGTTTGATTATTCAGGTCACTGTAAATGATGCCTAGCCTCATTCCCTCTTGTCATCCTTCTCTTTTGGATCAGGTGACAACTCATGTTCCTGAACCCAATAATCTGAGTCATATAACCTTTTATGACGCCTAGGCAGCCTGCAATAGAGTTCCCCAAATCTATACAGTCGTACCTGTATTATCGGCAACTCATATTCCATATGCAATAGCTGCGGGCCTGTGGCCAAGACCTTTTATCTTTTTAAATCATTATTTGTGTGGTCTCTTCTCCCTGTTACCTTTCTATGATCCGTAGTAATCTGTGGCCTGTTGTATTAGTTTTTTGCTATCATACTTAATCTAACCTTTTGGCACGGCATCAACATTTTCTTTCTTAATGATGCTTTAGCGATCTTAGATGTGTTTGCCTCAATTTATTCCCAAACTCAAATGACTCAGACATGCTATACCATGTTTTCTTAGATATTGTTCAACTGACCCCATTTTGTCTCCAAAGATGCATCCTTTCCGGTTTTCGAACAAAAAAGATGCTTATAAATTAGAACTATCAGACTCTCTAGGTTAATTATCCTTGTGAAGCTCATATCAATTTTAAGCAAGATGTTGATAGTCTCATAACCACATAGGTAATTGGTGAAATCAGTGGTTCATAGTCCTTTTGAAAACTGAACAGAGACATGCTATTAACAACTGAATGGTATAGTTCCCAATTGCTGCTGTAATATAAAAAAAAATTCCTGCCAAAAAAGGTTTAAAACTGGAATAGTAGTTATATATCACTGGCTACTTGTATAATTCAAATTTTATTTATTGCTAAAATATAACAATATAGAGTAGGGATGTGCGTATTTGTCCTCTGAAGGTGTTCTCACAAGCCAGCAAATTTCCAAAATGGATCTAATGTGTTGGCATCTCATGGCTCCTTGTTTTGCACTCTTAATTTTGATGGGAGCTGCAACTATCTTCTTTCAAACAAGAGAGCTTCCTCTTTTAAGTTTTAATCGGTTATTTGAGTCCTCTCCAAGAATGATTCCTTCCTACCTAGCTCTCTATCCAGCTGTGCCCTGTTTCTGCTTTGTTCCTTGATTAAATAATTCAAGGTGAGTGTTGTTCCCTGTGTAGAGTTTTGCTTCTCTTGTTCACCTGCTTGCGAGCACCATTTGAAGCTTAGCACCATGAATTCTACTTTCTAGGCTTGTTGGTGTCATTATGGTTAGGCTGTTAAATTTTTACTCATGACTGTAGCTTGCATTGTCTGTCCTTTCCCTTTGCTTTTCTTCCTTAAACTAGAAAGTGATTCAATTGGTTTTTGTTCATAATGATATTCTGATCGCATACCAAACGAGCTTAGTTGACGGTATGGCATTTTCTTTACCTGTGAGAGGTTCTGAGTTTAAATTTCCTCATCTATTCCTTAACAGATCTGTACACAATTGCAAGCTTATTACACAGCATGATGCCTCGTACTAGTGGTTAAGAGCGTTAGCTGATGCCCATAGTGGTTACATTTCACCCGCTCTTCATTGAGTTCTCATTCTGCGCTCCTTTACAATTGCATATTTCCACATATTCTAGTTTTTTTATTTTAATCTTTTCGAGAGAGCCCAGAACCAATTTTACTACAACCTTAAGTTATTGAGTTGTAGGATAACAATGTATGTCAAGCTAATTAGCACTTCCCCCTCAAGTAGGCCTTTGGTCCATGTGAGAAGGCCTCCAATGAAAACTCTCGACTTGTATAGGAAAAATTAATGGGTTAATTTCTGAATAATACTCCAATGTTTCACCTAGTTTGCATCTGGATACCCTGAAGTACAAACCGTACGCATTTTGTGTAATATAGTCATGGATTTGTTGGTCAACTGAAGGGAGCAAAGTATCAACGGTTTGTACTTTAGGGTATATAAATGCAACCAAAAAATCAATAAGTTATATAAGTGCAAAGTAGGTGAAACATTGGAGTATTATTTAGCAATCAACCCAAAATTAATGTTGTAAATAAATATATATCTTTTAGGTTGACCATGCGGTTTGAACCCATGACCTTTTGAAACCTGTTGATGCCATACCAGGACCATTTCAGCCAAAAGTTAAAAAAAGTTGTGGATAAAAATGTATATCAAGCTTACAAAATAACCCTTCACATTGAGGAACACCATAAAAACAATGTTCACAAGAGTAGGATCATAGGGAAAAACAAACAAACATGATGTCAACTTTGCTTTGATTTTACTCCTTCGTTTTAAGTTCTCGTTCCTACTCACACATTTGGTGTAATTGGGGGATTGCAGGATGATTCAAGAAGAGAAAAATCGTCGGCTCGAGGTGGTGTAAGATACAATTTGTGAGTTTTTGTTGCTTGCTTGCAATTTGTGAATTTTTGTTGCTTGCTTGCTTGCAACAACGAAACAGTTGATAGATTCAAAGTTTATCTAGTGCTGCTCTCATTAAATTTGGGAGACTTTAGTAGAGGTATGGTCTCAATTGTGAACTGAGTTTAATGTTCTTTTGCTCTCATTACCATGTGGCTTACGCTTGATCACCAGAAGCAATGTTTACAATCTTTAATTTTGAGCTTCCTGCATCCATATCTCTCATTTTATATATCCATCGATGTGAAGATGGTCCTATATTTTTGCCCTTTGGTTTATGGGTGATTATCTGGTGAAATAGTAATTCAAAAGAATGGATCATGATTAAAATATGTAATTAACCTGATGGGCAATAATATTATAATCAGAATAAAGAATGAGGGATGCATTCTGAGAAAAGGATAAACACACATATATTCCTAAGGCCACATAAAGTCAAAATTGAAGCATGGAACATAATAATGTATTGTTTTCATGTGAATTAATCCACCATTAAAAAACCTTCATGTATTAAGCTAAGAAGCCAAGTCTCTCCCCATTCTTTTTAGCCAAGCGGATGAGGCCTTGCCTTTGCTTCCCATCCGCTCCTATGGTCTTGCAGAACTCATTTATCACCTGCCCAATCAAATAATTTTCTAAGTATCTGGTTTATTTGAAAAACATTGAAATTTTATGGTAACTTGGCGATTCAATGAAGACATGCCTGTGAATGGAGTGCAATGGCCTTCCCCCTAAGTTGATTGAACCTCTTCTTGCCAATAACATTCCTAGCCACCACCACTAAAGGAGCAAACAACCCTTTCCCTTCATTGACGTTACCCATCATCGGCATCGGCCTCAACGGCTTCCCTAATCGAACTGACGCCACCGATTTTGATAGCATCGCCCTGTCCTCGCCGTAGAATGAAGTGGCCCAGCATCCATTAAAGGTGGAGGAAGGAAAAGTAGCCATGGAAAGAGAAAAGAAGCTAGATTTTTTCCCTCCCAAGTTCTGAGATTTGGTTTAGTTTTGAGAATGGCAGTACTAGTGTTTATAGCCTTTAGTTTTGAAGAGAAGAGTGAGCCACACAACTGGGTTGCTTATGGACCATTGAGGTGAGTTTTAGAGGCGTATATTGATTTGGTTTTGTCTCTTTGGAAAATTTCACTAATGGTTCAAGTTAGCTCCACATGTATATATGTTTATTTGTTCAAGGTTCTACCTTGGTGTGTAAATATATATGAAGCCGATCTCGATGTTTGAAAGAGTGTTTGATACGAGCAAATATGCCACCTAATACGAACAAATGGCATTGATAGACTAGTCTCGGCCATAAAGAGGCCTTCACATTTATTTTATTGCATAAGTTTGTTATCATATCCTCACTGGATCCTTAGATGTGGTTATGATATAACGAAACCAACCAACCCTCACACATGTCCGCACACGCGCACAGTTATTAACATTCTGCTCTGAGTAGGGTTAATTTGTTTGGAAGTTGGAATTTCAACATTGAATTTACAAAATTTACAACACAATACATCAAAATATAGAATTATATACTGTTAAAACTTTTTATTAAGCAAAAAAATGATAAGAAGTTATAAGATAAAATTACTCTCCTGTATTATCAAAAGAAATTAAGAAATAAAGATCTAATTGATAGACCAAATCATGTCACATGCTAACTATCCACTAAATGAACATACTGCAATACTAAGTGACTGTAATGTCGCTCCGGTAGCAAAGCATAAATACCGGCAAGCGGACCCTGTCCACATAAGCCAAGTGCCCATCACTCTATTTTAAGCAATGCATCGGTATGGTCTGACCGCAACGTCATAAAACCCATATTAGATATCCAATCAGTCTTCCAATTTTAGAATCTTTGTTATCCATGCATTCAATGATTTCATGATATTTGCGGTTAATCAATCCGGATTTCGAACAAGATTTGATTTCTTCGTTAAGTACCGACTCCAAGCAACCCTCTTTTTCCAACTTAACATATGCAGTGCTTTAAACTCCTCCACTGATGATCCCCTAAACTCCTCAAAAAGACTTCAGCTTCCAAAGATTACAGTCTGATGACAGAAGCTGTAGCTCTCTGCACGTGCATGAAATCCTTGCCACGTCAGCACCCGGAAGCAGTCCCAAAACCCTAATTTTTAGGTTACAGGTGAGAGACATGAAGCGAAATGGTTGATGGTGCATGTAGGATTTTAGGGTTTCTTAGGGAGAAAGTTTAGGGGGTCTTGAGGAGAGATGATGCATGTTCCAACGCTAGGGTCCCCCCTCCCCCCCCTATATATATATATATATATGAGATTAATGGAGGAAAGAGGCCATAGGAGGGGATTTCCTCCTATGGCGTGGAAAAAAATACAATCTCTATCATTTTTTCCGACGATCGGCACCCTTCATCATCATCGTTATCATCTAAGATGTGCGTACACCAAATTTTATGTGATTCCACAACTTTTTCACCGTTGATTTAGTGGGTTCAAAATTAACGGTTTACCGACAATAGAATTTTTTACATTGCTAAATCAACGGTGAAAAAGTTGTAGAATCACATGAAATTTGGTGTACCCACATCTTAGATGATAACGATGAAGATGATGAGGGCCGATCGTCGAAAAATTTGGTGAAGGTTGTATTTTTTCGACGCCATAGGAGGAAATTTCCTCCTGTGGCCTCTTTTCTCCATTATTCTCTCTCTCTCTATATATATATTAATGGACGAACGAGGGCATAGGAGAGAATTTCCTCCTATGGCGTCGAAAAAATACACTCATCTTCATTTTTTCCGACGATCGGCACCTACCATCTTCATCGTTATCATTTAAGATGTGGGTACACCAAATTTCATATATATAATTTAAAAAAAATTAAGAGTAACAAAACAAGAATTTGTGTGCAAAGCAGAATTAGTGCCTTATTTATAGTTAAAGAAGGAATAAATTGTCAAAAAGACCTCTGAAATTTTCGAAATTATTGGAAAGAGCCTACCGTTCAAAATCTTTGTGAAAAAGCCGCTGGGCTGTATTTCATTTAGGCCATGTATTCGCTCAACTGTTTAGATATTACAGGGAACGTGCAACTGCTTAGATATCACAAGCAACTGGCATGCATGGGGTTTTGATTGGGATCAGGTTTTTTTAACAAGAGCAAAAAAACGTTGGGATTTTTACATAAGTTTGAAGCGGGCTGGGGGCTTTTAGAATTGTCAGGTTGGGCCTAGCAAAAGATGGGCTGCAAGAGCTAAGTTATATTATTGAAGCCTATGGCCCACTTGGGAGTTGTCAAAAACCCCAGTAATTTCGAAATTGCTGGGAAGGTCTTACTGTTGAAAATCTCTGTGAAAAAACCCTAGACTGGATTTGATTTAGACCCATATATCTCTCACACTGCTTAGATGTTACAAGCAACTGCTTAGATATTACATGCAGTTGTTTAGATATTACTGGCAACCGCTTACTACGATATTGTAGGCAACTGATTAGATATGACAGTTAACTGCCTAGATATTACAGGCAATTATACCAGGGGTTTACGATGGGCCAAGATTTTTTTTTGACAAGGCCTAAAAGCCCAGAGGATTTTACACAAGTTCTGAATGGGCCGGGGGATTTTTGATAATTTACCCTTGTTTCTTTATTGTCAATTTTAAGCTAAATTGCAGAAATCTCCAGTCTATTTAAACCTGCAATCTAATTTAACCATTGCTGGATTTTTCTGATACTATAAATTTTGTCCCTTAGATGCCTCTTGCTGGAAATATCTCTACTACACGAGGGAATGATTAACCTATGAATCTCTTTATATTTTGATTATTTTACAAAATCGTATTTCAAATATACTATATGTTACCAACAATATCAGATTAGTCAAAAGGGCTACGCAACTGGAATTATTCAAGCATAAGGACACTCAATAGTATAACTGATATCTCAATAAAAGCATTGGCAAATATCGGCAAGACTCGGACGACCTCAATGCGTATTTAAAGACTACAATGGAGATATTCATGACCTTTCTATTTTATTTGAGTTTAGAATCGCGTCGATCTCAAAAGGTTAGAATCAAGATTTCTATACTACAATTCAATCCACAAAAATCCAAATTCTATTTTCAAATTTTATTCTAAAAACCAGGGGTTGTATCTGAATATCAGTAAAATAGACGTCCCTAAGACGTCTATGATAGATGTTTATAAAATTTCATAAATTTTCAAAATTTTGAACTTAGGCGGGATTTTTTAGTTTTAAAAACTCTCAGAATTCTCCTATAAATAGAGGCAAACAAAAATATGAATTCATTTTCATCTTGTGTTTATCCTATTTTCACAAAATTCTTTACTTTAACCATGTCAAAAAGAACCATGGCTATCAGGAATACACCGATATTTGAGAAAGTGAACCTTTGTCAAAGAAAATGAAAGATGAACGAATCTCTCCAATTCGTCCTTCTCCCAATCCGTCAAGGGTTCTTTCCTTTTCTTTACCATAATCCCCTTCGCCGCCGCTGTTTGAAGAGGATCTTTCGGAAGAACCGTTCGAAGAATATACGTTTCCTATTTCTCTAATCGTCGAAGACCCTCCTCCAGTCGATCCGCCAACATAAGGAACACGCCAAACAGTCTTAGCGCGAATCATCATTATCATGCCTCAAATGGTTAATGGAGAAAATGATTCATTCTACGTTCATCCTGGTCAAGATGAGCGTATAATGTTCATTGCTCGAGTCGAAACGCATGAAACTCAGATTCAAGCGTTTTACAGAGTGAAAGGAAAGTTTATCAAAGAAAAGGAGACGAAGATGAATGAATTTTGAAAGTATCTCCCTGGCTTTTAAATTCCATCGTTTTCTCAAAGATCTATGTATTTTGTTTTAGTTAATGTTTGTTGTGTGTCTTGATGTATTGGTCCATTGTTGTATTAATATAGATTTTTTTGTTGTTGTTTTGTTTATATAGTTGTTACGCACTTTTTATATTAATGAAATAAACATACTTAAAATTGCTTCTTATCTATATATTAAAGTCACGCCCCGCTTCCCGGTATACGGGGAGGGGACGCGGCGATACCCGCTACGTATTTACTCAGGAGTAAATACGCTAAGCGTATTTAAGCAATATAAAGTAAATGTGCGCAAGAAAAATAACAATAGATGTAATTGAATAACAACTTTTATTTATTAACATTCTTTACAAGTACAACTGGAAATATAAATACATGAATGGAAAGCAATACCTAAACAATGTCATAACTGAAATGAAAATATATACAAGTAAAGCAATTGCTCAGGATCTTCTGTGAACTACTCCAAGTGCTCCTGGCTGATCTCGAGCTCCTCAGAGTCGGGTCCTCCTGACAACATTCCAAAGAAAGAAGAAAAGAATGTCGTCAGCGAACAAACGCTCGGTAAGTCCCAAAAATGAGTAGAGATAGAATAGACTGAAAGAGGATATAACTAGTAATGTTTAATTATACTGTTAACGCAGTTGTTTGTACCTAGGTACAGAATATGCCAGTGTATACGAGAGGAGTCCAACTTTCACCGTGGAATTTGGTAACCCGTAGTACAAGGCTCCGTCGAAAATACCACGGAACAACGGTATGGATATAATTACGTCTTGTAGTGACCACCTCGTGCCACCTTTAACATGTTCCGTACCAGTCTACCCCTTTAGATACCTCGTAATGTCTTATTATATTGATTGTATTAATTGTACTGATTGTATTGCATTGTCTTGTCTTGTAGTAAATGGAAGGCTTTCCGAAACCATGATATCAGTATACGGAATGGATATAAATGGATAGTCATGTAAACGGAATATATCCATGGTTCGGTTCGGTTCGGTTCAGTCATGTACATGCTGTTATAGATTGTATTCTGGAGTTCATGAATTCATGTTGTATTGTAGTTTATACTTGAATCAAATTCAAGATAGATTAATTGTATATTTGCCCGTGACTCGAACTGAGTCAGAATTTTAAACAGAATTGAAGTCCTGATTGTTTTGATATTATCGGTAACTATGGACGACAGGATTTATGTTTTTTTCCAAGACAATTACCGTGCTGATAACACCGTTATTAGATTGACTACCTTAGATAGACAAGCACCCACATTCTCCGGCTCCCCGAGGCTCAAGAGAACTGGTCCCGCTTAAACCTATATTTATTAGGGTCCTTATTGTAATTTAGTGTAACTTGAGGGGTTTTTATGTAAAAATAGTTTGATATATTTTCAAAATACACCTCAAGTATTTAATTATCGTATTTAGGATTTTCATAGATGTATATTTTATAAAAGTGTAATTTTCTAGTGAGTAGAACCTAGTTTTTATTGTATATGGTATTTTAGTGATATATTGGAATTGATATTGAATTGAAATGGTAGTTTCTTGTAATTTTGATTTAGAAAACATGGAATATTTATATAATATATTTAAAAATAGATATTTTGATAATATTTATAAATATATATTTAATAAAAATAAATTTTATTTATTTTTATAGAAATCTCATTTTCTAAAAAAATGCATTAAAAATTCCATCAAAATCGAATGCTCCATTCGGAGGTCTGCATCTCGCTCTACTAGGCCTGAGGATATGCGATAATCCGCACCATCCCGAACGGGGTCCCCAAAAATGGGTTGTAGAGGTGCAATTGCAAGGAATTTAATTAACACAGATTTTAAAGAAATGGTTTTGAAAGTTGATGGTATTTAATCGTAATGTCGTATTTTCCTATAACTAGTCCCAAAATTTTATCGTGCTATGTCAAATATGTGTTTTGATGAGGTAGGTCATTACCTCGTGAGTTATCTAAAGGTAATATAAGGAATTATGTTGATTTGTGTCGAAAGTAAAGTATATGGAATTTTACCATAAAATACGATAAAAGTTGCATAAAGATTCTTTTGAGATGAAACTTATTTTAATGTGTTTTTTAATGATTACTAAACAATTTATTAAAAATTTGTAGGTTCGTTATTAAGAAAAATTTAGATTTTTAAAGAAAAGAGAATCGGAAGCAGGAATAACTCCGGTTCCGACGAGTTTTGAAAAGTGAAAGTTTTAAACTAGCTATTGAGAAGGGAAGAAGGGACTTACTGACTATTAAGGTAGAGGGGAGAAGGGGGAAGAGTAGGGAAGCGTCGGGGCATCGTTTCGTTGCCGGAATCTTCTCGAAACGTCGTCGGAATCTTGCCCTTTGCTAACTCCACTTGCACAACTATATGGACTTGAGAATTTTGGAGGGTTTTGGCACTTGATTTCAGAATGAGGAGTGCCAAAGGGTAGGATTGTATTTATAGGGTAGAATTAGGGTTTAAGGTAATGAAGAATGAATTAAAAATGCATTTAAAATGGATTAAAGAGGCGATTTTAATCCCTTTGTAAATGTGCAGAAAAATCAAACAATATAGGGGATGTGGGGTAGGCCAAAAGGTGCCAGGGTAGAAAAATCGAAGCATTAGCCACGGGGGACCCGGCGCCGTCGGTCTAAACGACATCTTGGCCGTCGAGTTGGTAGGGTCGGGGCTGGGATTCTCGCCACGTGTCTCTGTCGCCTCATATACCCTAGTGCACATGTTTGTTTATTCTGTAACTCTTCATTTTACGTGTAAACCCTTGGGCTTCTAAAAGATTAAAAGAAAAAATAAATAAAAAGATAATGTAGCTGAGGGGATTCGATCACAGGGTCTACGTCACAACAGTGTAAGGCTTTACCAATGAGCTGCAAGTTGTTTCTTGCTGTTCAAAAGCAAATTAAATTTAGAACTTGTGCTTAGGCTTAGGTGTTCCTTTCTGTAATTTGAAAAAATTCGTATAGAAAGTTTAGGATTGTTACATTCTACCCTCCTTATAAAATTTTCATTCTCGAAATTTGTAGAAGGAAAGTGTAACAGATTCAAAGCAATTTAGTGATAGAACTATTGATAGTGCATGAAAAATATTTGGAAAAACGAAAGAATGCGAAAGTTTTGGTAAGAAAGAGGTGAGGGAATTACCAGGGTTACTTAGTCTACCATCCCGGCTTCTACGGCTGCTAATGTGAAAGCCTGACGCTGGGGTATATTCCTCCTAGCTGGAGGCACATTCCTCTGTCCTTGTGGCATGTTTCTCTGCCCTTGATGTATGTTCCTTAGTGCCTGATGGAATTGGCGATTAGGTTGTGCAAGAGGTCCACGTGGAGGTGGAGCTGGAAGAGCAAGACGAGGTGTAGGAGCCTGGATAGCTGGCCACTGCGGATAGTTGGTGTGTGTTGAAGTTGGGTTGCGTCTATAAGGATATGTTCCAATTCCATGATTAGATGAGCCACAAACTAGGCACGGGCTTTTTGCGCGCCTACAGTCCTTCCACAGGTGTCCATCTCTCTTGCAGTAGAAACAAAAATCTGGACTTGGCCGGTTAATCATTTCTTCCTGTCTCCTGGATGCAAAAGTTGGTGTTGAAGAGTCTCCTCCTGCCATTTGGGTGGCAGGGCGTTTTACACCGGTAGATTGAGGTTTGCTCTTATTCTTCATCACTGCCTCATATCTACGGGCAACCTTCAGAGCTAGGTCATGGGTTGGGAAATCCTCTGTAGATAAAGCAGCTTGGATCTCCGGGTCCAACCTTTGTTGAAATCGTCTTGACCGGATCTCAGCAGTCGGTCTCAAGTGTGCCGCGAATCTGTTAAGGTATTGTTTTAGCTGTGTAGTATGTGATATTTGAAAATCGAATATTGAGACATATCTTACCGACTGAGTATGGTAAACTCAATATCATATTCATCCACGGATTTGGTCCACATCGAACCCTATTGTAGATGGATGAATTGCTGTTCCATGTCGAATCAGACAGTCTCGGGAAAATACTTCGCGTCGAACATCTCGCGAGAAGTCCTCTATTCGATAGGTTGTGGAAGAAGGATTTCTTCCACCTTCCACCAAACTCGAGCATTGTCGGTGAGTTGCAGTTTCGCAACTCGAACCCAAGCGATCTCTGGCACTTGTGCTGCTGCCAGATCATCCTCAATGCTTTGAGCCCATGCTTCAGCTTCCAGGGGGCTCTCTCTTCCCAAAAATTGTTTTGGGTGCAATGCTCGGAATTGCTTTACTCCGGATGCTTCCGCTTCTTGACAGTTCATCAGAATAGCAGTCTGTTGCTGCTGTCCTTCCAGGAGGTTGCGGATCACCTCAAGCAGTACCTTCTGCTCATTGATCGGAATAGCGACGGTAGGCGTAAGCGGTAGAGGTGGTGGTGTGTTGTTGAAGTTGGTGCTGGTGTTGTTTGGAGAATCCATAACCTTGAAAGAAAAATAGGGTTAGGATATATTCAAAGTATATGAAATTGTAAGATTCAAGGAATATGAATTGTAAAGAATGTTTTTAGTTGCTGATTCTTGTGTTATATTGATTAGGACTTCATGCAGAATCGAACCGTATGTCCATGCAGAACTGACCTGCATGGGCCGCCAACAAAACCTGTCACGCCCCGCTTCCCGGTGTACGAGGAGGGAACGCGGCGAGGCCCACTACGTATTTACTCAGTAGTAAATACGCTAAGCGTATCTAAGCAATATAAAGTAAATGTACACAAGAAAAATAACAATATATGTAATTGAACATCAACTTTTATTTATTAACATTCTTTACAAATACAACTGGAAATGTAAATATATGAATGGAAAGCAATGCCTAAACAATGACATAATTGAAATGAAAATATGTATAAGTAAAGTAATTGCTCAGGATCTTCTGTGAACTACTCCAAGTGCTCTTGGCTGGTCTCGAGCTCCTCAGAATCGGGTCTTCCTGACAACATTCCAAAGAAAGAAGAAAATAATGTTGTCAGCGAACAAACGCTCAGTAAGTCCCAAAGATGAGTAAAGATAGAATAGATTGAAAGAGGATATAACTAGTAATGTTTAATTATACTGTTAAAGCGGTTGTTTGTAACTTGGTACAGAATATACCGGTGTATAAGAGAGGAGTCCAACTTACACCGTGGACTTTGGTAACCCGTAGTACAAGGCTCCATCGAAAATACCACGGAACAACAGCATGGATGTAATTACGTCTTTTAGTGACCACCTCATGCCACCTTTAACATGTTCCGTACCAGTCTATCTCTTTATTAACCTCGTAATGTCTTATTTTATTGATTGTATTGTATTATATTGTATTGTATTGATTGTCTTGTAGTAAATTAAAGACTTGCCGAAACCATGATATCAGTATACGGAATGGATATAAATGGATAGTCATGTAATCGAAATATATCCATGGTTCGGTTCGGTCATGTACATGTTGTTATAGATTGTATTCTGGAGTTCATGAATTCATATTGTATTGTAGTTTATACTTGAATCAAATTAAAGATAAATTGATTGTATATTTGCCTGTGATTCGAACTGAGTTAGACTTTTAAACAGAATTGAAGTTCTGATTGTTTTGATATTATCGGTAACTGCTGCACATGGACGGTAGGACTTGTGTCTTTTTCCAAGACAATTACCGTGCTGATAACACCGTTATTAGATTGACTACCTTAGATAGAAAAGTACCCACATTCTCCGGCTCTCCGAGGCTCAAGAGAACTGGTCCCGCTTAAACCTATATTTATTAGGGTCCTTATTGTAATTTAGTATAATTTGAGGGGGTTTTATGTAAAAATAGTTTGATATATTTTCAAAATACACTTCAAGTATTTAATTATCGTATTTAGGGTTTTCATAGATGTATATTTTATAAAAGTGTAATTTTCTAGTGAGTAGAACCTAGTTTTCATTGTATATGGTATTTTAGTGATATATTGGAATTGATATTGAATTGAAATGGTAGTTTCTTGTAATTTTGATTTAGAAAATATGGAATATTTATATAATATATTTAAAAATAGATATTTTGATAATAGTTATAAATATATATTTAATAAAAATAAATTTTATTTATTTTTATAGAAATCTCTTTTTCTAAAAAAAATGCATTAAAAATTCCATCGAGATCAAATGCTCCATTCGGAGGTCTGCATCTCGCTCTACTAGGCCTAAGGATGTGCGATAATCCGCACCATCCCGAACGGGGTCCCCAAAAGTGGGTTTTAGAGGCACAATTGCAAGGAATTTAATTAACACACTTTTTTAAAGAAATGGTTTTGAAAGTTGATGGTATTTAATCGTAATGTCGTATTTTCCCATAACTAGAGTCCCAAAATTTCATCGTGCTATATCAAAGATGTGTGTTGTGATGAGGTAGGTCATTATCTCGTGAGTTATCTAAAGGTAATACAGGGAATTATGTTGATTTGTGTCGAAAGTAAAGTATATGGTATTTTACCATAAAAATACGATAAAAGTTGCATAAAAGATTTTTTTGAGATGAAACTTTTTTTAATGTGTTTGTTAATGATTACTAAACAATATATTAAAAATTTGTAGGTTCGTTATTAAGAAAAATTTAGATTTTTAAAGAAAAAAGAATCGGAAGCCGGAATAACTCCGCTTCCGACGAGTTTTGAAAAGTGAAAGTTTTAAACTAGCTATTGAGAATGGAAGAAGGGACTTACTGGCTATTAAGGTAGGGGGAGAAGGGGGAAGAGTAGGGAAACGTCGGGGCATCGTTTCGTCGCCGTAATTTTCTCGAAACGTCGTCGGAATCTTGCCCTTTGCTAACTCCACTTGCACAACTATATGGACTTGAGAATTTCGGAGGGTTTTGGCACTTGATTTCAGAATGAGGAGTGCCAAAGGGTAGAGTTGTATTTATAGGGTAGGATTAGGGTTTAGGGTAATGAAGAATGAATTAAAATACATTTAAAATGGATTAATGAGGCGATTTTAATCCCTCTGTGAATGTGCAGAAAAATCAAACAATATGGGAAAAGTGGGGTAGGCCAAAAGGTGCTAGGGTAGAAAAATTGAAGCATTGGCCACGGGGGGACCCGGCGCCGTCGGTCTAAACGACATCTTGGCCGGTCGAGTTGGTGGGGTTGGGGCTGGGATTCTCACCACGTGTCTTTGTCGTCTCATATACCCTAGTGCACATGTTTGTTTATTCTGTAACTCTTCATTTTACGTGTAAACCCTTGGGCTTCTAAAAGATTAAAAGAAAAAATAAATAAAAGGGTAATGTAGCTGGGGGGATTCGATCACAGGGGCTACGTCACAACTGTGCAAGGCTTTACCAATGAACTAAAAGTTGTTTCTTGCTGTTCAAAAGCAAATTAAATTTATAACTTGTGCTCATGCTTAGGTGTTCCTTTCTGTATTTTGAAGAAATTCGTACAGAAAATTTAGGATTGTTACAATTAAGACTTACATACCACACACACACACACACACACACACACACAACCATTAATAGGCATCAAAACAACCCATCAAACACAACTTTTCATTTAAAAACCCCTTGCACTGTTTTTTTCTAGAAAATGGCTGCAGGGACGCCAAATAGATGTTCCTAGCGGCGTCCATTAGGCTATAGACGTCCTTAGGACGTCTATATTTCTGAACCGACTTGACCCTATTTTTAAACCATCATGTCCATTAGATGTGTCTCTTTGCATCTAGGACGTCTATTTACCCCTCTATTTATACTTCTATACTACTCCAAACCCTCATCATCTCAAACTCTTTCTCTTTCTTCCGCCATACATCCACCTTCAAACCCTAGTTCCTTCACCTTCCCAAATTCTTCAAAATGGTTCGCACCAAAAATCCTGAATATGGTGAATCATCTTGCAAATGTCGTCACCATGCACCTTCTCCTCCACCACAACCAATGGATGATGAAGAAGAAGAAAGCAATGAAGAAAGTTGTAACAACCCCAATTTTCCTGTACAATTTTCTGTACAAATTTTTCAAAAAATACAGAAAGGGGTATTTTTGCCTGAGCACAACTTATAAGTTTGTTTTGCTTTTTAATAGTAGGAAGGAGCTTGTAGCTCATTGGTAATACCTTGCACTGCTGATCCAAGCCACCAGAGTTCAAATCCCACACCCCACATTATTTTTTAATATTGTTTTATTTTGAATTTTTAGAATACCAAGGGTTTACACGTGCATATCTCACAAAAACCCCAATACACTCTGTAAACTAACTGCACCAGTGGGATAACCAACCGACGGGGGACCTTCCGACCGCCGGACTCGGCCGAATCGGCCGGCGGACCGGCCGACTCGGGCCGCCGCCGTCGGCCGGACCGCCGAGTCATCAACACCAATGTTTTGTCTTTTCAGCTCCCCTGCACCCCTGTATGGATTAAATCTTCAGACCAGCACCTGAACTCTTTTAAAACCCCAATTACTCCACTTTTAATACATTTTATTACATTTATCACATTTTTTTCATTTTAACCATTCACCTACCCTAACCCTAACCTAACCCTATAAATACAACCTCTAAACACTACCCCTCAGTCCAAAATTCTGAACAAAACTCTCAAGAAATTTCTTAGAACCCTAGTGTACTTTGGAAGAAGCGAAAGGCGAAGCTCCGGCGACAACCCTAGGAGATCCCGGCGACTAAACGACGCACCGGAAGCTACGTCCACTCCCTCTCCCTCTCCTCTTTAAGCTGAACCCGCAAGTCCCATTTTACCTCTTTCCTATTCTTTCTAAAAACACGTATTTCTAAAACCCGACGGAATCGGAGTAAATCCGATTTCCGATTCGGTTCTTCCTAAAACCTCACTTTTTCTTAAATACAATCATGATAAACCATTACATGTTGACTATTAAATATTAACAAACATGTTGAACAAGTTTCATGACAACCTATTTCATTTTGTAACTTTTACCGTACTTTTCCACTAAAATACCATGTAGTTTCATTTCGACATTAAAACATCACAAACTTATTATACCTTTAAGTAAATCATGAGGTAATGACCTACCTCCTCACAACACTCATATGCAACATAGCACAATATCTTTTGAGAACCTAGAATACGGGAAAACGAAACATTTCAAAAAAAATACCATGAATTAATAAATCCATTTTCTAAAGGATTAAGTATTTTACACAAATTTTTGCAAAGCGCCGCTAAAACCCAATTTGGGAAACCCGAATGGGATGGTGCAGATTATCGCACATCCCTAGGCTTAGTAGTGCGAGATGCAGACCTCCGCAAGGAGCATTCGGTCTCGAAAGATTTAAAATACGAACATCTTAAGAAAATGAGATTTCTAGAAATATAAAATATATATTAAAATTATTTTTATATAAATATATGTATAAGTAATATTAAAATATCTATTTTGTAATAATATAAATATTTCAACTTTTTTCAAAAATCACAAGAATCACTTTACATTAAAATACCATGAATTCCATACAGGTACAATATTACAAATAAATACCATATATTATGAAAGTAGGTTATTTTTACTAGAAATATCACAAATATAAAATCTATAATTATTACAACTCTAAAGATGACAATTAAATACTTGGGGTGTATTTTGAAAAGTATTTTTACATAAACCCCCTTAAGTTCTATAAATTACCCTAAGGACCCTAGTAAACATAGGTTTAAGCGGGACCATTCTCTTGAGTCTCAGTGAGCCGGAGAAGTGGGTGCTTGACTATTTAAGGTAGACAACTTAACAACGGTGTTATCAATACGGTAATCGTCTTTGAAAAAGACACAAATCCTGCCGCCCATGTGCAGCGGTTACCGATAATATCAAAACAATCAGGACTTCAATTTCTTTTCTAATTGTTCTGACTCAGAATGAGTCTCATTATAATCCGACTTGAATATGATTCAAGTACAATTTACAATCTACAATATTACAATTTAACATGAATTCATATATTCAATATGTTCTGTAAAAACCCTAATTTTCTTATACAAATTTTTTCAAATATTTTTTTCAAAATCCATAAAGGGGTATTTTAGCCTGAGCACAAGATATAAGCAGTTATTTTGCTTTTTAATTACAAGTTAAAAGAATGTAACAACTCTATTTTTAGTGTACAAAATTTGCTTAAAAATTAATGTATACTTGGGGTATTTACATTTACTGTTATTACTTTAAGTAATTAATTAGCTCCATAATTACAAGAAGGAGCTTGTAGCTCATTGGTAATACCTTGCACTGCTGAACAAAGCCACCAGAGTTCAAATTCCATACTCCACATTATTTTTAATATTGATTTTTTAAAAAACCTTTAGAATACCAAGGGTTTACACGTGCATATCTCACAAAAACCTCACTACACCCAAAAATGTAACATTGCCAGAGGATAGATGAACCATCGGGGGGGATTCCGGCCGCCGGACTCGGCCGGAAATCGGCCGACTCGGCCGACTCCTTCCTTCGACCGAGTCACCCCCGAGTCGGCCTATTCCGGCGACGACTCCAACATGAAAATTGTGTCTTTTCACATTCCCTATGCACCTGCAAAATTTTAGCCTCAGACCATTTCCAGAGCTCTTTTAAAACCCCAATTACTCCACTTTTAATACATTTTATCACATTTTCATTTTAACCTTTCACCTACCCTAACTCTATAAATACCACCCCTACCCTATACCCTCTCACCCCAAACTCTGAGCCAACTCTATAAAATTCTCAAGAACTCTTGTGTGCAATCGAATTGAGCGAAATGCGAAGCTCCGGCGAATTCTTCGGCAGAATTTCCGGCAACGACCGTAGGAACTCCCGGAGACGAAACGACGCACCGGTGACTCCTCCCGATCCACCTTCCTCTTATTTTTGATCGAAACCCGTAAGTACCCATTTTCTATCTCTCTTTTCTATTCTAAAAATACGGATTTACAAAACCCGACGGAATCGGAACAAATCCGATTTCCGATTCGATTTCTTATAAAACTTCACTTCTCATTAATACAATTATGCTTAAACTCTCTCATGTTGACTATTAAACACTAATCAACCAAATTGATCAAGTTTCATTTCATAAAATGATGGCTATTTTAATTGTCACGCCCCGCTTCCCAGAGTACGCTAGATTGGGCACGTGGCATAGCCAACCATGCTACCTGTGGGTAGAAAGTATCCATCCACAGTCACATTACGGCTGTAGAGATATCAAGAACAAGATAAAACTATTTAAAACATATCCATAATCCAGAATAACAGGAGTCAATAATAAATAAATGCGGAAGCAAATGATCCAATACAAATAACTGAAAAGTGTGTCCCATAATACGGGCTCACATCAGGAAATAAATACATGAAATAAAACTAACTACTACTGAACTCACAGCTCAGCCTGCTGGCTGAAGTACTCCTGCTCGGACTGCAACAGCGGTACGGAATCTGGGCCATGCAAAACCCAGATGTCAGTGCGTCATGTCATCAAGTAATATAATATGAACAGTGTAGCAGGCAATGTAATATAAACATGAATACAGCAAGAATAACAATAATACGAATCATACCAGTACAGGGTAGCGTGCAGTGGGTAAACTAAACTGTTCTATCAGGTTTTCTATTCTAAAGTCTTTGAAATCAATTGATGAATCATCGATGTAACTCAATAGTATCCCGTGCATGCCCGGGACCACGGTCAAGACCCTCGGGGCTGAATCCGAGACGTGCCGCTAGGCAGTAACAGGTAGCAGGATGGGCGAGTGATGTCAGCATCATCACTCCGGGGCTGGCCTAGCCCGTAAGACTGATCAGAACATGTATCGAACTGTTGAGTTATAAGTCAGGTTTCACCTTTGATTTCCCCATACCCCCAAGTTATGTATGTCAAGTCAGGTATTCAGTAGTCAAGAACTAATGCCAACACAGGATCAGGTAAAAGCAGGTTTGTCTGGATAGACAACAGGAACGGTCCATGAGGACTACATGTTATGTTTGTTGGCATTAGACACAAGATCAGGTAACAGGTAAAGCCATGGTACAACAGGTCAAGTCAAGTAATGTTGGAGATAGTGCCCTCATAGTCAATTATTGGATCGCAGGTACGTGATTGCAATGATTGCGGAGGACCTATACCGGTAGGACAGTCTTACTCGAGATGATAGTATGCTATCTGGTTTGCCTTTATCAGTCGTGTACATGTTCAGGTGACTGATTACATGTTACACTTTGATAGAGCCCTTAGGATCTTGCTTTACTACCAACAGTATGATGGCGATCATATACGTGAGAGTTGGGTAGTTTATATGCATATCCTTAATTGTGGTCCCTAGTCGTGGGAGTTTCGAGACAGGGCATCGATACTCCAGAGTAGACTAGTGTATACAGTCGAGACCCCGACGAGGGGCGGTGGCCGGTCTCACAAGCCACTGGTGTCAGTTGGATCACCTAAGATGTATACAGGTGCTCATTGGGTTATGAGTACACCGGACAGGACTCGCCGGGAACCTGCTAGTTGGTATTATACATATCGTCAGATAGCAGTTCCCTGGTGACATGTGTACAGGTTAGTTCATCGACCTGAGGTCGTCATTTGTCGTGTGAGTTCCCACTGTGCTTTGATTTCTACTCTACCACGGCTCAAAGGAGTCGTGCAAACAGATAGTTTTTGGGTACAGTCCCGAGCCATATGGAGGCACGTGAGCGGATCGGTAGGGGATTCGTCTCTCCCGGTATTGGGGGCGAGATCGTGCTGTGTATAGGAGAGCCATTACACATAGCCCACGGCCGTGGCAGGAGATTTACTGGTAGGTACTCCAGTAGTATCTCAGGGTGTTATTGGGCTACACTCGACACGACTTATACTGCTATTGGGGGTCTGACGTTACTAGCCCCTTAGGCAGATATGCGATACTCATTGACGAACGGACCGGACTGTATATACATTGTCACTGTTAGGCTCAGTAGGGTTTCCGGGTGAGTTCGCTCATCGGCCTCCCTTGAGGTCAGTCCATGGGCAGCCGTTACGCATAGCTAGTGCCGCTGACGGTTTGTGGTTAAACCCACTGCCAGGGTACTGACGAGTCATTAGAGTTCCCCACAGATAGTTTACCAAGTTCGGGCGAAACGTTGTAGATGCCGTATGGTTTTATGGCAGGGTTCGGAAAATACACGTGCGTTTACGCACGTGTTATTTTTCAGGCAGTTGATACTGGTCGGCTTTGGTTTAAGCCGGATCCGAGTATTATATTGAGTAGATATAATATCTTTGTCTCAGTTGCATTTGTATTCGGTCGTAATACAAATGCGGGTATATTTATACAGTTACGGGGTTATCCTGAAAGTCGTTTCAGGATCACTTTTGGAAGTTGCCAGTTTCCAGTTTTCTATCAGCCGTTTTTTAACATTCGGTTAAAGACGGATTTATCTTTTCTTGGATGAGGGTGAGTCATGCTTCTAGAAGGTTCTAGAAATGGTGACTAGGGTGATGAGGTGGCGGGTGACTCATCTTTGCATTTAATGAATTGATGACTAGGTTTAGATGTGTCATCCATTTCATTAATGCATTTTGTTTTTGCTTAGGATATTTTCCCTTGATCTTTTCTCTTGTGGTTACCTCCCCCTCTCCTACACTCACCCCCTCTCCATATATATGGCCGGCCCCTCCTCTCCCTCACACTCACTTGATGTTTCATTTGAAAAAAGATGATAGTTTTCGGTGTATGGAATTTCACAGCTCATTTCATTCCATCACTCGATTCCTATGACAGCTTCATTAACCGTTCGTCCATAGCTTTGGACGGAACGAGACAAAGTAATCTATTCATTCTCTACATCATTCTTGGTCGTCTCTTTTAGCAAACTTGACGACCGAGTTGCCTCGAGTCAAAGGCGGGAGCCCGTTTAAAGAATCGTTGACGTGGTGCCACTTGGACGAGCAGATCGGAGATCGACAAGATCGGAGCAGCCGCAACGGAGCTTGGGATGATGGTTAAAGAACGAAGGACTCGGATCGTTCGGTATAACCTTTCTACACTCTTTACAGTTTGTTAGTTTAGCAATAATGGCAGATCCGGGTTAAAGTATACGATAGCGCCAGTTAAAAAGTTTTTGTTCCGCATTTGGCGTCTGTAGACGGCCGGGGCGCTAACGTAGACTTACATTGGTATCAGAGCCTAACCATTTTGCTATACTAACTTGTGCTAACGCATTTAAAACATCGATTGAACCGGATATCGAAAAACACAAATTTCAAGCTTCACAGTTTCTGTTGATTTTAAATGATGTCCTAAAATTATTCTACATATCTCAGAATACTGTTAAGGGTTTTATAAGAACACCGTACAAATTTGGGCTCATGAATCGACAAGACTGCCGCGGAATCGCGGCCAAACCCATGGTTTGGCCACGCATCCGCGGCCGTTCTGAGTGATCATGCCCCCAAACTTGCACAGTGTATTCTTCTCTGGAAATTGGGGTTTTTGGTATATATCTTTTGGGCCCAGATTTTGTTACTGTTCACCAGTTGTTCGTGGGGCCCACTTTGTGATATTTAGTCGATCGAAATTTAAACATGTTAGTTTACAGTGCTTACATTATATCTCCGACCGAGAATGTCATTTGATCGGTAAACCGCGTCTGATTGCTATAGTTCTTTTAGACGGGTTTGCGAACGTGACATTCGCGTGGATGTTCTGTGTTGTGCTGTGATGTTGCGGATTTGTCGTGGTGGATAGCAGTGTGCAATGGTAGTGCAGTTTGGATTTATTTGTACTTTTAATATTGCGGGGCGAGCGTCCAACATGTAGACTGCCGTCACTGCCTGTTGTATAATATTCTTTTGGGGCACGACCAGGTTGCGGTCGATGTACCTGTTGTACTATTATTCATTATTGTACTAGGTTTTGCCCCGCGACGGAGTACACGGATAGCCGGGTTCTGGAGGGCAACGGGTCCGCATCTCATGGCTTTGAGAGGCAGAGGGGCCTCACTCTAAAATTGGCAGACTATTCGCCGCACTCGTAGGGGGTACAGGTTGACCCAAGGAGGGGTGCCCAAGATTACCGGATTCCGTGAAGTGCTGGGTGGTCCATTCACTATGCTGTAGGGGGCTGCCTCGCTTCAGGTTTTGGCGGGTAACTTGCCGCACCCGTAGGGGTCTAGGTTTCATTGCACAAGCTATCCACACGACAGGGGAACGTCGGGTTTCAGCAGCGGCTCTGTGAAACCCGGGGATCCCAGATTATCTGTATTGTTCTGTGATGCTTATTACTTTTCTGTAATGTTGCATATTATCACGCCTGGAGCGATTATTGTATATTGGTTTATATACTATTAGATGTTGTATATGTTTTACACCCGCGCTAGTCCAGTCCCCGCTCTGTCGTTAGTTAAGTAACCTAACGGGTGATGACGGGACCCAGTGACGAATGCGGATGGCATATACGTACATTTTATTTTCGTTCTTTTCTGGTGTGATTGATTGATGGGACTGCATTGATTTTGATCAATGCAAACTAAAGCAAACCTGTTTACAGTTGTTGGAACAAATTTAAAAAGTGTTATTGCAAAGACGTTTTCTTTTGTTATGCATAGCGGTATTCAGTGGAATATCCTGCACCTCATTCGACGGGGCAAGGGCCGATATCCCTTCACCGGGACTGACCCCTTGGGCAGAAGTTTGCGTCAGGGTAATAACTTCACTATAGTCGATTACAAGTTGTTTTGCATAGCGGTATTCAGTGGAATATCCTGCACCTCATTCCACGAGGAAAGAGGCGAGATCCCTTCACCGGGAATGACCTCTTTAGCAAAAGGTTTTCGCCACTATATTTTAAAAAGCTGTCAGGTTCCTTCAGCGATATCAAGTTCGTTACGTTAAAGGTTTTTCGCCAAAAACCAGCCGTAGCCTTCCGTCACTTCTTTTGGGTATTCAGTAGTATTCAAGCTATGCATTTTAGCCAAAGTTAAGGCATAGTGTTTGGTAGCTGCTGGGTATTTGTTCAGTTGAAAATATTGCATTTTGGTATAAGTATTTTCCTTACATTTCTTAAATAATAAAAGGTGTTTATTATAAATATTAAACATATTTGGATTTATCTGCAAAATACTATTTGCCATATGTTTATATATTATAATTAATATTATGAAGGAAAATATAGGCATTTTATATTTATATAATATTTTGGTAATTGAAAATATGCATATCATATCAAATATTCTAATCACAATTCTTAAAAGATATAATATCATACAAATGGTTAGAATAATATTTCAAAATATATGCATAATATTTTAGTAACTAAAAGATGCATAGCATATCAAATATTCTTAATCATGTTTCTTAAAGATTTATTACCATATAAAGTGCATAGCATATTAAATATTCTTAATCAAGTTTCTTAAAGATTTATTACCATATAAAGTGCATAGCATATTAAATATTCTTAATCAAGTTTCTTAAAGATTTATTACCATATATAGTGATTAAGATACTCTCTCTAATTTAATAAATAGTACTAACATTATTCATAGAGATATTATGCAAGATTTAGCTCAAGTCAAGAGATCAAGATGTTCAAGATATCAGGATCAAAAATCTGCCAAAATCATAAAATCAATACTGACAGGGACTCGGAATCCAGGCATGGAAAGTCACCATATTAGGAAGTCACCATATATGGTAATTAGTTTTCTTCTTTGAGTGCTATATAATGGACCAAGGGCTAAAGTTAGAAGGCATCAAGCCGAAGAGATCACGAAGCTCCCGACGCTCACGCATCCAGGCTGATCATCGACTGTTCGACTACCTCCTTAGGAAAGATCGAGAAGCAACTAGTTTGTAATAATTTTCTACGGATTAAAGTGTAGTTTGTTCAAGTCGATTAATAAAGGTAGTTATTTTATTTAATTCTTTTTGCATTTTATATTATGTCTTCCCTCTCTATCTTTCCATCTTCTTTTCCCAACATGCGCGAGTAATTCTCCGCTTGTTAGGGTTCGTAGGATTATGGTAGGCTAATGGACGATGAAAATAACTAAACCCTTTTTAAGTCCTATAAAGTTTATGAACTTTATCAAAAGAATCATTAGCATCCTAATCGGGCACGCTAACAATTCTTTGCTAGTTCTGACCGCGATTAGCGATTAGATTAATGATTATTTTGGTAAAGACTAGATAATGCACGGAGTTCCGTGTCGAGATAAGGGTTAAGAGTGGGATTCCTTTTCCCTCCAGAAACCCTAATCTACGCGCATCACCGTCGTTCTAGTTTTAAATCTATTAATGGATAAAAAGGGTAACTTTTAATTAATCGTCCATAACTACTAAATCCTAACGAACCCTACAAGCCCCCTTATTATATTAACTACATCTTTAAAATAATCTAGATCTATATTTTACATTCTTGTTTAACGTAGATCTAGAAACCATTCTATAAAATTCTTTATCCCTCCTCTCTTTCTCAACACATCTAAAGTAAAAGTAAAAGGTTCCACGTTTCCCTGAACCCGTACTCATCTCGGTCTAGCTATACGCGACACCGTTATTGATTGGGGTTAACTATAAACACACTTTTTCGAACCAATCAAATGGCGCCGTTGCCGGGGATACGTGCGTAATTTTTTATTTTTACTATTTGTGTTGAATTCTTAGACGAGTCATATCATTATTAAAACAAAACTGCAAATTGCATATTTAACGATTTGTGCGTGAATTTTTGCGAGGGAATCTGGAGTCACGGACTTGAGGAAACAGGAGATCGAGGGTTTCACACTTCTCTGGTATCTTTCTTAACTCCTTCTCTCTTCCCTCAAATCCAATAAAATCTATTTTCTGCAGGATTCTTTGCAAAATTGCGCCGCTAAAAAATCTTTTTGCAAAAGTTTTGTGATTGGTTTTGTTTTGCATATTTAATACGGACTTTAAGGGGCAAAGACCAAATCAAGATTAGGTGGGGATTTCATCACCCTTCCTAAGCCCCACAAATCACAAACTGAGCATATAGATCAACCCTTCATTAATTTAAAAAATATCTAGACCAGACTCTAAGGACCGTCGCGCTCAATAAGGACAGAGGAAGGTCGTGGGTAATCTATCGTTTATCCGCATTACTTTTGTAGTGCCTAGGCAAGTGTGACTAAGGCTAGTGGTTTTTAATTAGGCCCACGACGTGGTTCCTTCCCACTTACCTGGCACTTATCTGGCTACAAGGGTAGTACGGAGGCGGTAGAGGATTGATCCTGCGGCTTGTCCTTTGGAAGTCTAGGAGCGGTCTAGAGACTGGACCTAGGTGACCTTAGTTCTAGGGTTGCTTGTGCATCTTTAGGGTGATTTGTCTTGAGTCCCACTTTTTCAAAAATAAGCCAATTTTAAATCACACACTCGCTGCCACTTGCACTAAACCCGCTTAGTGCATGCTTGGCTGGACACGGGATCCTAGTGCCTGTCTTGTCCGTGTTCCTTCTATCGACGCCGAAGTCGGTACTTCTTCATCTTCTTTTCCCCCACCACACACCAAGACCGAGATGGACGGCACTCCATCAGAGTATAACACCACGCTGCCACCGCCCGTAGGTGGGCAGAATCCACCGCGCATCTCTCTCCAAGAGAGATGCTATCCTATTCGTGGTCCACTTCCTACTTGTCTATCTCTTCCACCACCTAACGGGGATAATTTTGAAATTAAACCCCACTACATCAATCTGCTGCCCAAATTTCACGGGCTTGAGTCGGAAGACGCGTACGTTTTCATCACCAAATTCGAAAACGTATGCGCAATGATAGGTACTTCACAATTGACTTTAGATGCTATGCGCTTACGTCTTCTCCCATTCACACTGTGCGACTTGGCAAAAAAATGGCTTTATAATACTGCCGCACACTCTATCACTAATTGGGATGAATTCGTCATAGCATTTCTTAAGAAGTTTTACCCAAATCATAAGACTGCCCACATTAGGAGCGAGATCAACCAGTTCACCCAGCTTCTCAATGAACCATTTTGGAAGTGCTTTGAACGTTTCAAAGATCTGCTTGTCCAATGCCCCCATCACGGAATACAAAGATGGGATTTATGTCGGATTATATATGAGGGCATTAACCCAGCGACAAAGCAGATGCTTGAAACAATGTGTCAATGCAATTTCATGTCTAAAGATGACGGTGAAGCATGGAAATATCTGGAAGACCTTGCTGAACACACGTTGCAGTGGGAAAGCGTAAGACCACCTTCAACTAAGAGAGGTATTCACCAGCTCGACGTTTCTATCGCAGTAAAAGCCGAAATGGCAGCGATACAGAAGAAACTCGATGCTATTGAGAACAAATTTTCATCATTCTCCCTAAATCAGGTCACGCTTCCTAAGACCGTCTGTGGTTGCTGTTCGGATCCTTCACACTTAACGGAAGAATGTCCTATGAATGTATCGTTTCAAGCTAATGCTGCTTTTCAGCAGCGACCTAGAAACGATCCTTATTCTTCCACATATAATCAAGGATGGAGGAATCATCCTAATTTTGCTTGGAATCAAAACCAACAAAGCAATTATCAAAGACCTCCTCCACAGCAACCACAACCACAGAATCAGCCCCCCTTTCAGTCACAAAATTTCCAAAATCCGGCCAACATTTCTACACCACAAGTGGCCGGTACTGACAACTCACTTGCACAAACTTTGGATATGTTCATAAAACAATCCATGCAATTTTCGGCTGAGATGAAGTCTTCTATTGATACCCTAACGAAAAACTCCGCCTCCCATGGTGAGAGTATAAATCAATAGAAAACCAAATCGCACAGTTAAACGCCGCAATGAGTGCAAGAGAGAAAGGGAAACTCCCATCTCAACCCATACCTAATCCTGACCACTCACAAAGTTATAATGTGAGTGCTGTTACCACGTTGAGATCGGGAAAAGTGCTGAATAACCGAGTGGGTGAGCAAGGTGATGATGTTAGTGACACATTTGATACCCCAGCTTCTTCTTCTTCTTCCCCTAATTCGTCTAGTCTCCCACCTTCACCCGAGCCTATTCTCCGTTTTCCCCAAGGCTCGAACCCTTCGCCCATTTCGCCAAATCTATCTAAGGCGATTCCCACTCCAGTTTTGGGATCGAATCCGTCCCCACAATCCTCTCCAATGTTGGACCAAACCCTTATTGATAAAGCACCTTATCCAAACAGGTTAAGGGGCAACAGACCAAGTCCACAACTGGAGAAGATTGTGGAAATTTTTAAGCAAGTTAACATAAACATTCCTCTCCTAGATACTATTCAACAAGTTCCGTCATATGCGAAAATCCTAAAGGACTTGTGCACTAGGAAGAGAAAAGTTCAAGTACCTGAAAAAGTTTTCCTTGCGAGTAATGTGAGCACTGCTTTTACACAACAACTACCCAAGAAACGAAAGGACCCCGGAAGTCCTACAATTTCTATTTCCATTGGGGGTAAAAATATCAATCGTGCTCTACTCGATTTAGGTGCTAGTGTTAACTTGCTTCCGTATTCTGTTTATGAGCAATTAGGGATCGGAGAGTTAAAACCTGCGCATTGCACTCTTCAGATGGCCGATCGATCTATCACCCAACCTAGGGGTGAGCTAGAGGATGTGTTAATCAAAGTCGGGGAATTCATATTTCCTGTGGACTTTATCGTTATTGATACACAACCTGTGGCAAACCCACGCAATCAAATCCCGGTGATACTCGGTCGACCATTTTTGGCCACTTCCAACACAGTAATCAATTGTAGAAACGGCTCTATGACCGTATCCTTTGGAAAGAAGTCAATTGAGCTTAACATTTACAAGTTGGGAAGCGAACCCTCCGAACCCTATGCTCATGTGTGTTCTGTCGAATTAATGGATGTCGACAGCAGCGAATTTGATCAACCTCATAATTCTGACTCTTTTCATATGTCGTTATTTGACACGGACTCTTCCACCGAGTTGTCCGGGTCAGCATCTAACACTGATGAGGAACTTTTTATAGAGTCGGACGATCACCCCATTTTTTCTGATGACATTATTCTTCGGGATATCGACGAAAGCTTTGAGGAAATTTTCGCTGATGAACTCGCATTTTTACAAGACACGGGGGTTGAGATGAATCAACTCCAAGATGAAGAAATTGGACCTCCACCCCTTCTTTTGGACAATCATGATAATGTGAGTAATCCATCATCACTATCACTGTGTCGTCTCTCCAAATTGAGACGTAATCTTTTTCCATCACACCTCTTATCACCTCTCCACTTCTTCACGTCAAAAGGTGACATGTTCTTCCACCAACCTTGGTGCTTCATCGATAAATTTTTTGAATGGTTGGTGTTGACCTTCGGTCTTTGCAAAGCTTGGCATTGACCAATAACCTTGACCCCCTCGTGTGATTTTAAAAGATTAAAATTGTTTAACTCAAGTTTTGGGGGGGTGGTATATTTTGGGCTCTTGAAAGAAAATGATTTTTACAAAATTGTGAGCCAAAAATAAGTTTGGGGGAGGATTTTCACTTTCATATATTCTTGCCCCCATTAATAATTTCCTCCCAAGTCTACAGGTTTTTGAGCTTAACGGATGACATCAGTGAGGACACTGCTGTAAACAGGTTTGGGGGAGGTTTGTGCTTATTTACGCATCACTCTGCATCATATTTTGTATAAGCACAACATTTTCAAAAGTTTTAAAAAAAAATTCTTTTATAACAAAAGAGTAGAAAGTGAAAAGTTACATCCAAAAGATAGGAATAGTTTAAGAAAACCAAGAAAATTAGAAGTTTTCTTAAACGATCTAGTAATAAGTAGTTATGAGCTGTTGTCCCAAGGGTTAGTAAGATGAAGGAAGTCACTAATCTGAGGATAAAAATAAGTCTGAAAAATAGTTTCTATTCTGGAAGCCAAACATTTGAATGTTGATACCCTACTATATGCACTTACACACGTCTTGAAACTCGGGATAGTAGAGGATACCTTGAAATGCTCTTGTCTAAAAGCCAAAGTATGAAGGAAATGAAAAAAAAAATGAAGAAAATATATAAAATGGTGAAAAGAAAAAAATGAACACTGGTTTTGTTATCGCCAAGGCAACAATAAAAAAATATAGCGAGGGTGCCTCTTCACCTAGTGCCCTAAGGCCAACTGGTCTGGGAGTCACCGCTAAGCCTTAGGTGGTGCAAGACGAGGAAAATATTATCACCTAATCAGTAAGCACATGAGTAATCGGTTGGTTAGTACCTCAAGAAGTATTAACGGTCGCATGAAAATGTGTGAGCAAATCTTAATATTCATCAAATTAAAAAGTACTAACGTAGATGGACAAGAGTATGATAGCTTGAATTGAATTCTCCGAGTGTAGGGATGTCCATTTCACACACGTAGGGGTATATGATCAATGTTTGGATGAAATGTAGGAATGAAGAATAAAGACGATATTTTATTGAGTGATAATGTGATTTCTAATATCTTTTCATGACTATTAAGATAGGGCTCATGACAACTGAAAAGCCAGTATAGTTGGAAACTCTTATTTTCAAAGTCTTTCTTTTATGGTTCTTATCTTTATATGTAAATTTCACTATCTCTCTTTTGTTATTGGATTTTGTGGGTGTAATCCACTGAAAACCCTCAGGAGACAACACTCCTCCTACTAGGGACACCTAGAGGTTTAACGGCTTGTTGCACGTGCTCAGTGCAATCGTGTTTGCCTACGGAAGTGTGCTGTTTAGGTTTTTCTTTTTCTTTTTCTCTTTTTCTTGAATAACTAGTTTGCTCGGGACGATCAAAGTTAAGTTTGGGGGTATTTGTTCAGTTGAAAATATTGCATTTTGGTATGAGTATTTTCCTTACATTTCTTAAATAATAAAAGGTGTTTATTATAAATATTAAACATATTTGGATTTATCTGCAAAATACTATTTGCCATATGTTTATATATTATAATTAATATTATGAAGGAAAATATAGGCATTTTATATTTATATAATATTTTGGTAATTGAAAATATGCATATCATATCAAATATTCTAATCACAATTCTTAAAAGATATAATATCATACAAATGGTTAGAATAATATTTCAAAATATATGCATAATATTTTAGTAACTAAAAGATGCATAGCATATCAAATATTCTTAATCATGTTTCTTAAAGATTTATTACCATATAAAGTGCATAGCATATTAAATATTCTTAATCAAGTTTCTTAAAGATATATTACCATATAAAGTGCATAGCATATTAAATATTCTTAATCAAGTTTCTTAAAGATTTATTACCATATATAGTGATTAAGATACTCTCTCTAATTTAATAAATAGTACTAACATTATTCATAGAGATATTATGCAAGATTTAGCTCAAGTCAAGAGATCAAGATGTTCAAGATATCAGGATCAAAAATCTGCCAAAATCATAAAATCAATACTGACAGGGACTCGGAATCCAGGCATGGAAAGTCACCATATTAGGAAGTCACCATATATGGTAATTAGTTTTCTTCTTTGAGTGCTATATAATGGACCAAGGGCTAAAGTTAGAAGGCATCAAGCCGAAGAGATCACGAAGCTCCCGACGCTCACGCATCCAGGCTGATCATCGACTGTTCGACTACCTCCTTAGGAAAGATCGAGAAGCAACTAGTTTGTAATAATTTTCTACGGATTAAAGTGTAGTTTGTTCAAGTCGATTAATAAAGGTAGTTATTTTATTTAATTCTTTTTGCATTTTATATTATGTCTTCCCTCTCTATCTTTCCATCTTCTTTTCCCAACATGCGCGAGTAATTCTCCGCTTGTTAGGGTTCGTAGGATTATGGTAGGCTAATGGACGATGAAAATAACTAAACCCTTTTTAAGTCCTATAAAGTTTATGAACTTTATCAAAAGAATCATTAGCATCCTAATCGGGCACGCTAACAATTCTTTGCTAGTTCTGACCGCGATTAGCGATTAGATTAATGATTATTTTGGTAAAGGCTAGATAATGCACGGAGTTCCGTATCGAGATAAGGGTTAAGAGTGGGATTCCTTTTCCCTCCAGAAACCCTAATCTACGCGCATCACCGTCGTTCTAGTTTTAAATCTATTAATGGATAAAAAGGGTAACTTTTAATTAATCGTCCATAACTACTAAATCCTAACGAACCTTACAAGCCCCCTTATTATATTAACTACATCTTTAAAATAATCTAGATCTATATTTTACATTCTTGTTTAACGTAGATCTAGAAACCATTCTATAAAATTCTTTATCCCTCATCTCTTTCTCAACACATTTAAAGTAAAAGTAAAAGGTTCCACGTTTCCCTGAGGACGACCCGTACTCATCTCGGTCTAGCTATACGCGACACCGTTATTGATTGCGGTTAACTATAAACACACTTTTTCGAACCAATCAGTATTCATTTGTTGCATAGATAGATGAGTTAGTTTGGGACAGTCGTTCTGCCGATTGGCCAAAGTCAGGGGCATGTGTGGGTGGGTTCAAATTGACAAGATAGTGACGGGTAGAACTTGGCATGTGACTTATGACATTTTGACCAAAGCCAAGGTTATAAGAGCATGGGGCAAAAATCATATCGGGAGTTTCTAAAGAAACTGAAACTTGCCAAGTATGCGCATACCTTCTGGAGTGTGAGTAACATGGATGCATTCCATCACGTTATCATGCGATGAGAGTTGGATCCCGATTCCCACTGATGAGTTGGTTTACTCTTCGGGTGATCCCGATTGATTCTTCTTTCAGGTTTGGAGGAGAATTTGACAGGACAGTGGGAGGTTTCCGGATTAGATAAAGTGATAACCATTCTGATCTAGGTTAGAGTGCACGCAGAGTGTTTCTTTTCTCTCTCTCTTTGGCAGCGACCTTTGACCGACCCTAGACTATGACTCAGTGACCAAGTTGACCGAACCTTCTTAATATACTGGCTTTTGGATTGTCTATGTTGCATAAGTCATTGCCACTCCTTCTTTTACCCTTTGCATTTCTCAGAACACCCGTTTTACTACGGACATCCACTTCCATTGGATAGATCCATCGTATGGTTATATACGAACTCGAAGGGACTTCTTCGAGGATGGATCCAGGTTCAGGAGAAATAGAATTGGTTTATTCAGTTGTCTTTTATTATCACTTTCTCTCAGTTTGCGAGGGCTCCTTGGTTTAGGAGAGTACACCTATTACGCTTATTGGATAGTCTTATTCCAAACCATAGGCAGGTGCCGAAAGGTAGGGAATAAAGAAAACCAATTAGCCTAAGTAGGGTGTGCAGAAGGTAATATGTAAAGACAAAATAAAGGGATTAGAAAGAGGGCAAAGTAAATTGCGACTGATATCATTCACGACCAAACCGCATACTTCATCGCCACTCCTATTTCACCTTTAAAAGAATAAGGTATTATTCAATTGTCTTTTATCATCACCTTCTCTCAAGATGCGAGTACTCCTTGGTTTAGGAGGGTACGCCTATTATGCTTACTGGATAGTCTTCTTCCAAACCATAGGCTGGTGCCGAACGGTAGGGAAGGAAGAAAACCATTTAGCCTAACAATGGTGTACAGAAGGTAATGACTAAAGACAAATAAAGGGATTTGGAGAGATGGCAATAATATATACGGTTGAAGTCATGAATTGGATTATGGAAGAGGCATTACTAGGAATACCAAGATACCCCTACGAAACATTTTCATGTTTCAGTGCATTGTTAAAGCAAAACTGTTTTCCCGATTAGATACTTACTCCAAGGGTATGTATTTACCAGGTTTCATTCTCATATCTGTATGGTTTTACAGATGATGAGTGAGTGTGAGTAAGTTATTGGGAATTAGGTGATTATCCTCATTATATCGGAATTCATTGTAATTGGTGATATTTGAGGAAATCGCCAGGGTACAGTTTTCCACCTACGACACACAGGTTTTGAGTTGTTTAAACTCAGCGGACTTATACAGAGTATTGTATGTTGTCCAAGTGTCCTTCAGGACAAAGGGGTTGGTCCTCGTACTATGTTCTGTTTACTTATAACTTCTCTAGTTTTTAGACAAGTGTTTCGTAGAAATACATGGTCTAAGTTTTGAGAAGTTGTGGGTATAAGGATAAAGTAGAGAACCAAGTATCACAAGTATCGGGATTCTTCAAAGAGATCGAAGATATAGATTCTTGTGATTGGTATTCAGACGATAGTGATGGTTTTGAGAAACGTGTTTCTCTTTCAGGTTACTCATAATTGGATGGATTCCTAAGTTGAGTAATGCTGATTAGCCTCTTTCCATTAAGTTGATATGCACTGGAGACAGTTGCATGATTTGAATCTGGTTCCAATTAAATAAGTGCCAAAGTTTCTATATTAAATATAGAATGGTTCGTACCTTAAAAGATGTTAAGGTACGGGGAGTTGTCCAGCTTATGCTAAAAACCAGACTCTGGATAACTCAGGGCACGTTTCTGTAATGGCTGTTTGTGGGTTGACCCTGGCTATGACGAGGGTTGATATTCTACCATTTGGAAGATCAATAGTGATATTGTTCTTGACTCGCCACAGTTTTAGTAAAATGGATTTTTTCAGAAAACAGTAGTGGGAGTATGGTAGAACTGGAAGTGATTCCAGAACCGCGAACGATTACGGAAAATTTAATAGGACCTATATATTCAATCAGGTTTGACATTCCATTAGCCACTCCGCAGATATGGTGGGTAACCTCAGACACCTGAGAGGTACTCCGGTAGCCTCAAGGACGGTGACAAGGGGGTTCTTATCTACCCAGACTTGACACTACTGTTGTTCCAGGCTATGAGACCCGGTAGGAGGGTTATCGTAGTCAGTAGGAGCAGCAGAAGCATAGTGGGAAAGTAGCTTATGTCTATTTATAGACTTGAGCAGTTATAGCGGAGATAGATCATCTAATTTTGATGTGATAGTCATAGGTTTGATTTCAGCAGAATAGGGGATGGATCTGTTAAGAAGGTAGTAGGGTGTGATGTCATTGTATCTGGATGACATACACAGAGTAGGAAATAAAATTCCTATACTACGATCGGTTGTACTGTGGTCGTCACACAGTTGTTTCTCCAGACAGGATATGGATATAATATTTGACATTCTGGTTTCTAGATCTATGGTTTTAGATCTGGATTTGGGTAGTTTCCCAATGTGGGTACTTTGACAGTATTCTAATGGTTTTTAGAATAGATGACTCCTAGCATGGTGGTGTACCTGCAGGTGATGGAGTCACCCTCTCTAAAGGTGTCTTACAGACTAAAGGGGAGAGGGATGTACATGATTGGCAGATCACTTGCTTAGGCAATTGAGTCAATCATGAGATGTCAAGTACCACACCAAATGTTGTTTTTGCACTATATGCGATAAGTTTGTATTAATCCAATCCTGGAGAGACATAAGGAAGCAGTTTTAGAACATAAGTGGATGTTCTACGGATTTGATAACGGCAGCCTCCTTCGGGAGACGATTATCATTCCAGGCTTCAAAGGTGACGTGGATGACAGAGTGATTGTCAGAGTTTTAGTTTTTCCTCTGACGAGGGACAGTATTATGGACAGGTGGTCCAAGAGGATACTGTGGGTGGCATGGTGCAGGATACTGATTAGGTTCAGTGTTCGATACAGTCTAAGAAGTTTGGATTTGGAGTTCATTTATGAACTAGGTCCCATCAAATATCCAGACATATTCTAAGACAGGTATTACTTGATTCGGGAGATGGCTTTCTCCGCGAACTTGAGATATAGAGAGATATAGAAAGAAACATCTAGGCGGATCCACTCACTGAGGCTATTTCTCGAACACAATAGTTTTACAAACGGGCTTTGTGAAACTGATTAGTAGAGGAGTTGGATGTTCGGTTTCACACGGGCTGTGAGTAGTCGACATCGCAATAATTAGCCTTGAGTGCAAGTGGGAGATTGTTGGAGATAGTGCCCTCATAGTCAATTATTGGATCGCAGGTACGTGATTGCAATGATTGCGGAGGACCTATACCGGTAGGACAGTCTTACTCGAGATGATAGTATGCTATCTGGTTTGCCTTTATCAGTCGTGTACATGTTCAGGTGACTGATTACATGTTACACTTTGATAGAGCCCTTAGGATCTTGCTTTACTACCAACAGTATGATGGCGATCATATACGTGAGAGTTGGGTAGTTTATATGCATATCCTTAATTGTGGTCCCTAGTCGTGGGAGTTTCGAGACAGGGTATCGATACTCCGGAGTAGACTAGTGTATACAGTCGAGACCCCGACGAGGGGCGGTGGCCGGTCTCATAAGCCACTGGTGTCAGTTGGATCACCTAAGATGTATACAGGTGCTCATTGGGTTATGAGTACACCGGACAAGACTCGCCGGGAACCTGCTAGTTGGTATTATACATATCGTCAGATAGCAGTTCCCTGGTGACATGTGTACAAGTTAGTTCATCGACCTGAGGTCGTCATTTGTCTCGTGTGAGTTCCCACTGTGCTTTGATTTCTACCCTACCACGGCTCAAAGGAGTCGTGCAAACAGGTAGTTTTTGGGTACAGTCCCGAGCCATATGGAGGCACGTGAGCGGATCGGCAGGGGATTCGTCTCTCCCGGTATTGGGGACAAGATCGTGCTGTGTATAGGAGAGCCATTACACATAGCCCACGGCCGTGGCAGGAGATTTACTGGTAGGTACTCCAGTAGTATCTCAGGGTGTTATTGGGCTACACTCCGACACGACTTATACTGCTATTGGGGGTCTGACGTTACTAGCCCCTTAGGCAGATATGCGATACTCATTGACAAACGGACCGGACTGTATATACATTGTCACTGTTAGGCTCAGTAGGGTTTCCAGGTGAGTTCGCTCATCGGCCTCCCTTGAGGTCAGTCCATGGGCAGCCGTTACGCATAGCTAGTGCCGCTGACGGTTTGTGGTTAAACCCACTGCCAGGGTACTGACGAGTCATTAGAGTTCCCCACAGACAGTTTCCCAAGTTCGGGCGAAACGTTGTAGAGGCCGTATGGTTTTATGGCAGGGTTCGGAAAATGCACGTGCGTTTACGCACGTGTTATTTTTCGGGCAGTTGATACTGGTCGGCTTTGGTTTAAGCCGGATCCGAGTATTATATTGAGTAGATATAATATCTTTGTCTCAGTTGCATTTGTATTCGGTCGTAATACAAATACGGGTATATTTATACAGTTACGGGGTTATCCTGAAAGTCTTTTCAGGATCACTTTTGGAAGTTACCAGTTTCCAGTTTTCTATCAGCCGTCTTTTAACATTCGGTTAAAGACGGATTTATCTTTTCTTGGATGAGGGTGAGTCATGCTTCTAGAAGGTTCTAGAAATGGTGACTAGGGTGATGAGGTGGCGGGTGACTCATCTTTGCATTTAATGAATTGATGACTAGGTTTAGATGTGTCATCCATTTCATTAATGCATTTTGTTCTTGCTTAGGATATTTTCCCTTGATCTTTTCTCTTGTGGTTACCTCCCCCTCTCCTACACTCACCCCCTCTCCATATATATGGCCGGCCCCTCCTCTCTCTCACACTCACTTGATGTTTCATTTGAAAAAAGATGATAGTTTTCGGTGTATGGAATTTCACAGCTCATTTCATTCCATCACCCGATTCCTATGACAGCTTCATTAACCGTTCGTCCATAGGTTTGGACGGAACGAGACAAAGTAATCTATTCATTCTCTACATCATTCTTGGTCGTCTCTTTTAGCAAACTTGACGACCGAGTTGCCTCGAGTTAGAGGCGGGAGCCCGTTTAAAGAATCGTTGACGTGGTGCCACTTGGACGAGCTGATCGGAGATCGACAAGATCGGAGCAGCCGCAACGGAGCGTGGGATGATGGTTAAAGAACGAAGGACTCGGATCGTTCGGTATAACCTTTCTACACTCTTTACAGTTTGTTAGTTTAGCAATAATGGCAGATCCGGGTTAAAGTATACGATAGTGCCAGTTAAAAAGTTTTTGTTCCGCATTTGGCGTCTGTAGACGGCCGGGGTGCTAACGTAGACTTACAAGTAATGTATAAAGGTGTCATGTCATGTCAAGAGTGTACGGTACCATGTCATGTCAAGTAGGAAGTGTATCAGGTCATGTCAGGAAGCACAAGATGTCATGTGGGTGCTCATAATCAAACTAACATAGGCTTGTGTATAAATAAACAAGCATGAGTACTATCAGAACAATAAACTGGAACATGTAATATGATATGCAAATAGATATAATTTCAAGGATATGGATGCACAGTTATCGATTAGGGTTACATTTATAGTTCCAATATTAATTAGGATGCAATTTATTAAACATGGAGTGTTAATATCACATTATTATGTAGTAATGTGATCTATGGATGCAATTATATGTATCTTAAATGCGATGGATGCAAACGGGTATCCGAAAAGTTATAAAACTATAAAATGGTAATGTGGGATGTATAACTAAGCAATATGTGATATAAATATTGATATAATAATATTGATATGGATAGCATATTCAAAGCGATTAATAACTATAAAAGTGGTACTGATTAACCATGCACAAGAAAGTTCAGTTCAGAAATTCAGCGTCACCCTAATTTGTAAAATAGTTTAAAAATAACAAACGTTCTCCAAAAGGGACGTGTATTATACCAAAACAAAGATAATTCAATAAGGTTTTCAGTTTTATAAGTATAAGCATCTCAGGTTGTCCCTACAAAAAGTTATGAACATTCGAAGTTGAAAGTTTGCTGCCGGAATTTCCCTGGACAGCAGTTTGGAGACATTTTCATTTGCATTTTACGTTATATAAACAATTTATTTTGCAAGTAAATATTTCATAGAGTTATATTATTCTGAGTTAGCTTCGTAACGAACTAAAGAACGTATACTAATGATTTTTCTATGATTTATAATGAATTGTATACGGTAAGGTGTATAGTAAATTTCAGATTTGTCGTATCCGCTTTTTCAACGACGTTTCATGTGTAAACTATAATATTTTAAATATATAATATCATAAAATGCAGATTATAAACTAATTAAAGATAATAATAAGAAATATTACGACGATATATATTTTAATTGATATGGATGCAGTATAATGTAATCTAGTATGTCACAAGATAAGTTTTCATGATCTAGATTTAATATGATATAAACGGATGCAAACGGAACATCGAAACGTTATAAAATTAAACATGGGGCACTAGATTTAAACTATAGGTATGGTATTTATTTAAATAGGTATAAAATGAATTATATAGCATGTAGCAAGATTAACTTGCCTCGATGGGTCGCGAATCGGGAAAACGGAACATTAACCGTCGGCGGGGAAAACTCGCGATGGGCGCACGGTTCACGGAATGAACCCAAACGACGAACAAAGGAACCACATGGGTCGGAGTATCTCGCTGGAACGTCGAGAAGCGTCACCGGCACGATGGAATTCCGGCAACAAAAGAACAGTTAAAAAAAATGAGAAACGAGACATGAAGCAAGAAGAGAAAGAATGATAAAGAGAAGTACGAGAGAATATATGAGAGAGAGAGAAAAAGTGGAGAGAGAGAGAGAGAGAAGTGAAAGCAAGAGAGAGAGAGAGCTGCAGGTGGGGGCCCACGGAATTAAAAGGAATGCGATTGGCTAAAGGGGAATCGTTAGTTAGGGATAAATATTAATTAAAAATTCAAAACATTTTAAGGAACAGTAGGATATATATATAAGTTAATTTAAAGATTTAAAAGATAGGTAATGAACAGCAAGATATCAGGTTAGTTAGAAAAATATATGCGATGGTTTTTAATAATATTAAAATTTGGGATTTTGGCGCCAAATAAAACATTTCCAAATCGCGCCCGGGTCGAGTCCAAAAATTTGAAATTGAAATAATAGGATTTTAAGCGGGATCCAAATTTTAAAATTAAGTGTTTTATGATTAAAAAGCATACCCCCAAAACGGACACATGTACGCGCGCGTAGCCGTCCAAACTCGCCCGTTTCATTGAACGGGACGAGAACACAATGCACGGACGCTACCACGAGGCTAGGGGTGTCAAGTAGGCCAAGATGAATATTTTCAATTTTATTTTAGATGCCAAAATTTGTTATATGTAGAAATGACTTTGCCGGGTAAATTTTACAGTAAGCAACAAACAAGCAAGTTAAATGAAATGAGTACCACATTATGCTCAAACAGTAACTGAAAATAGTAGCATTGGTCTCGGATGTTACATTAATTTATCGTATTTTTCATTTAACTACCACATTATTTCAATTATACATTTAACTTCATTAAATTTGCTATACCTTTAAGTAGACCACGAGGTAATGACCTACCTCCTCACACACTCATATGCAATATAACATGATACCCTCGAGAACTTAGAATACGGGAAAACAAACATTTTCATTTAAATACCCTTTACTTAATAAAACCATTTCTAAAAGATTTAGTATTGATACGTCTTTACAAATAAATAACCTTTGAGCTAATGATAAAAATATCTAGACTCAGCCAATTAAGGACTGTCGCACTCATTAGAACAGTGCAAGGTTGTGGGCATTCAGTCGTTTATCTAAACCTGACTTTGTGGTGCCTAGGCTAGACAAGTGAGAAAGGTAACTTTAAAAGGTCCGTCTCACGGTGATTCGTGAGCGAATCCCTCATTTTTTCACTTGTACTTACCTGGCCACAATTGGTGGTGAAGAGGCGATTTGAGGGATATCTCACAACTTGTCGCTTTGGACCAGTTAGGAGCAGTCTAGTTGACTTAGGAGACCCTAGAATATAGAATACGGGAAATCGACATTTTTACAAATAAATACTATTTACTTAATAAAACCGTTTTCTAAAGAATTTAGTATTTATACAAATCTTTGCAAAGCGCCGCTACAACCCATTTAGGGAACCCGTTCGGGATGGTGCGGATTATCGCACATCCTCGGGCTTAGTAGTGCGAGATGCAGACCTCCGCAAGGAGCATTCGGTCTCGAAAGATTTAAAATACGATATCTTAAGAAAAACGAGATTTCTAGAATATAATATATATATATTAAAATTATTTTCATATAAATATATGTATATGTAACGTTAAAATATTATTTTGAATTATTATAAATATTCCAACTCGTTTCAAAAATCACAAGAATCATTTTACACTAAAATACCATGAATTCCATACAAATCAATATTACAAATAAATGCCTTTATTTATGAAATTAGGATATTTTCACTAGAAATATCACAATATAAAATCTACATTCATTACAACTCTAAAGACGAATAATAAATACTTGGGGTGTATTTTGAAAAGTATATAAAAGTATTTTTACATAAAACCCCCTTAAGTTCTATAAACACTACTACAAATAAGGGTTGCCCCTACGGATTTATCAGTAGGGGCAACCCACTGCCCCTACGGATATGTACGTAGGGGCGAAAAAAGACCCCGTAGGTGCAAAGGCCGCAGGTGCAAGTTGAGGCCCTGAACTTGCCCCTACGGGCAAATTAGAGCCCCTACGGATATCTCTGTAGGTGTTATAGCCCCTACGGAGTACTCCGTAGGGGTAATCAAATCATATATGTATTTTTTTTTGAATATATTGTATATACCTACGGATAAATCCGTAGGTCCTTATTCTACCCCTACGGATAACTCCGTAGGGGATAGAAAGTGGCCCCTACGGATAAGTCCGTAGGGGCACTCCCAACACCCTGCACTGAGATTAGGGGGGAAAATATCAGGAAACCTGATATTTTGCGCCTACGGATAAATTCGTAGGGGATAAACATTGGCCCCTACGGACATATCCGTAGGGGCACTCCCAACACCCTGCACTGATATCAGGTGGGAAAATATCAGGTTTCCTGATAGTTTGCCCCTACGGATATGCCCGTAGGGGCAACATATATACCTACGGCTTAATCCGTAGGTACATATTGTCTGTATTTTTTTTTTAAAAATAGGCTGCTAGATTTTTTCCCGCCCTGTGCACAATACTATATACATCAATCAAATCATATATTGCAGTATTCATAATCACATCTCACGCATATATATAATATACAAAAGAAACCCAAAAACTGAATATGATATAAATACAAACCAATATCAATATCGTTTCAAAATATAGTACAATGTGATATAAATACATGTTTCAAAAAATAAGAACCAAAAAGCTACCCTAGTTCGGTCCAGCTCCACCTCCGAATAACGTTAGAATAACGCGCGCCTGCTCCTCGGTCAATACACTCTGCAATGCTACATATAAGGGAGTCTGAGCGGCATGTGGAGCTGGCAATGTGGTCTGCATAGCCGCCGTCGAGGTAGTCGCTTGCGGAGCCGCGGCTGCGGGAGTCTGAGTGGGCGGTGGAGCTACAGGAGCTGTCTGCGGAACCGCAGCCGATGTAGTGGCTTGCGGAGCCGTAGCCGAAGGAGATGCATGTGGAGGCTCGGCCGATCTACCCTGTCGCGTCTGGACATAACGTGTGTAAGAAGCGTGTAAGAACTGTGTATTATTCGAATTCGTTTCATTATTAAGTTATTTCGAAACCCTGTTTGGATATCTAGTTTGGAAAAGCGTTGTTTATTTTAATTACATATGTATGTATGATTAATCAAACTTAAGTCTAAAACCAAATAAGCTCAAGCTACGTACTAATTATGGATATGTTGATATGTATATAATATGAAATGATATTTTAATATAAAGTAGTATACATACCAGCATCTCCTTCAACTCCTGAACGGTGGCCCTCAAGCTATCCAGTTCCTGATGGACATGCCGGTCACTGGAGACGGAGGAAGTAACCGCCGGGGTGGAGTCCAACCTCATATGGGCCCTGCTAGGGCCCAATCCCCGGCCTCTCTCCCAACCTCCGTGGTGCCCTCTGTGTGCGGCGTCCAGAACTGGGGTCAGCAGCCTCGGATCGTTCTGTCCGGTAAAATCGATCCCCGAGGCCTGGGCCTGCTCAACCACCCGCTCCTACACCCACATTAAGCAGTAAAGTATAAGTATAAAATTTAAACTTGAACCTTCCAAAACTAAAATTTCAAATTTGGGTAGAAAAAATATTAACACTTACGCAGTACTCCTGGGTAGCGACGTCGGGACATCGAAGCTCGCCCGTGGCGGGATCTGTCGAGGTGCCGTGGACGGCAAGATATGCGGACAGCACGCTCGGTGTACCACCTGACGCCACGGTCCGAGATGTCTGCAATATTAGAAAGTAACTCTTAATATTAGAAATATTAGAGAATAACTCTTAATATTGCAGAATATTAGAGAATAACTCTTAATTTACCGATAACTCCATGGCTCGAGTAATGTTCCTCGAGCCACCTGTGTAAGTGGGGCGACCCCTCTTCGCCGACTTCCTGTTCTCCGTATTCTGAGCGGCCTGTTTCTGCACAACGCATTAACATTTAGTTTTCTAATTAAGAAACACAAAGAAATAAATTATATCATAAATAATGAATTAAATTTAAAATACATACTTGTTTGCGTTCGGAGTCGAAATAAGCGCACAATAGAGGCCATGTCTCTACGTCAACTCTCGCAAACGCCGGAGTAGATAGGAGGGCCGCTCTCTCTGCCTCGGGGGTCGCTATCCACAGGGAGTAGCAGTCGTCCTTCAGCTCATTCCTGTTGTATCGGACCTTGGCCTGCATGTTCTTCATCAGGCCATTGTACAGAGCATGAAGGTCGAGCACCCTCCCCGGGTGATCAGGGTCGGCTACAGGCTGAAAATCGTAATCCAACTGAAAATACAAAAAAAAAACATTGTTATTAGATTGCAAGTGTTAATAATAAATATATTGGATAGATCAAATGAAAATATATATTAATACATACCCGAGCCTGATCAAAGAAGAGGGCGAATGAGCGCTGGTGCTGCTCGCCCCACTCAACGTGAAGTGGATAGTTCTTCACGATCCGGCTCTCGTCCCTCAAATACCGGCCGAACCTTTCGGCATGAGGACCGGTATAGCGATAGTCAAGGGTAAAAAATAGGGGGAATGCTGCCTCCCCCCTAGCTCTATCAGGCCTCAGCCTATGGGACTGATTCGGGCCTCGAGTCCCCCTCTGGGGATGGAGAGGCCCTGCGTCTGCACGAAATATCAAGACAATCAATAATAAGACAAAGTTGTATTAAGAAATCAAGGTTAAACAAAAATTCAAGTGTGATATATACCTCCGGTGAATAGCGCACGAGCCTGGGCCCGAGCAGCAGCACGAGCGGGACGATAGTTCCTCCGGTGAGGAACAACCGGGGTCCCGGACCCGGACGCATCCCCTCCAACTATAAAATAAATATCGACGCTAAATCTCCATGAAGTTCATATTTATTCTATAGAGCATATGTAAAATAAATAAATATTTTAAATTTATTCATACTAACCTGCAGACGATGCGGAGGGTATGGAAGCGGCAGGAGTGGCCCCTGTGGAAGGTGTGGACGCACCACCTATAATTAGACAATTAAAAATAGATTTTATAAGTAATTGCAAAAAGAATGTGTAGATCAATAATATAACATTCTAAATCAATATGCAGGCACTATAGGACATATAAACATACCCGCAGGTGCGGTGGTGTCACCACCTACAGCTAGACAATAATAAAAATTGCTAAGTAAGAGCAAAAGGAATGTGTATATTTATGATATAGCATTCTAAATCAATATACATACACTATATGATATATAAACATACCTGGAGGAGCGGGGGTGGCCTCTGTCCCAGATGTGGACGCAGGACCAACAACTAGACAATTAAAAATAGATTTTATAAGTAATTGCAAAAAGAATGTGTAGATCAATAATATAACGTTCTAAATCAATATGCATGCACTATAGGACATATAAACATACCCGCAGGTACGGTGGTGTCACCACCTACAGCTAGACAATAATAAAAATTGCTAAGTAAGAGCAAAAGGAATGTGTATATTTATGATATAGCATTCTAAATCAATATACATACACTATATGATATATAAACATACCTGGAGGAGCGGGGGTGGCCTCTGTCCCAGATGTGGACGCAGGACCAACAAGTAGACAATTAAACATTGACAATATAAGTAATTTTGACATAAACATGCATGAATATCTGTAATATTACATTGAAAATGGATATGCGTGCAGTATACCTGGAGGTGTGGCAAAATCCACACGGAAGGAGGCATCCGAAGGGGTCTCCGATCTGGGTGCAAGACCGGCCCTCTGAAGCTCCCTACGGAGCTCTCCGGGCGGCAGAACCGCTCTGCCTCTGCCTCTGCCTCTGCCGCGGCTGGAGCTCCTGCCGCCCCTCGCTGCTCCCGACATCGTCATCAAATCTAGATAAACGGTTCGTGGACGCATTAGACAATCATTAAAAGTATTGACTATATATGATCTAGAGCGTAAAATGTGAAGTAATAATATAACATTACTGATAACCTTTTTCGTTTCGTGGGCGCATCATACATATCTACTTGGATTTCATCGTCGATGTCATTTCTAACCCACGTAACTTCATGATCGGTCGAAGACAACCCGTCCTTCGAAACAGACGGTCGGAGCACTTTAAGCCTTCTCTCTTCTTCTTCCTCATCGCTGTCCTCGTATTCTGGGACATCGTAGACATCTCTAGGTTTCCATCGGCATACAACACTCCACCCCGGATGCTTCAAACACTGTGAGTAGTATACTTGGAACGCTTGGTTCGGAAAGATAAACGGATCGTCCTGACCGTAAAATCGAAGTGTGTTCACACTGGTCAATCCATATTCATCTTTCCAAGTCCCAAGACTGCTTCTCCACCTGTCTGTATCGGTTCGCGGATCGTACAAAGTACAGTGGAATATATAAAAGGGTTCTGATCGTCCGGGATAGTGGATGCCGAGTATACAATTTAAGTACCCATAGTAAATCACACCGTCCGATCCTACCGTCGCAATCCCACTATTCTGAGTGATTCTAGATGTTTCTATGTCCTTAACTTCGAATTTGTATCCAAGGACACCAAATCCTTTGTAATATGCAACCTCCATACTAGGAAATTGAGCTAAACATCTTGAATCACTCTCAAATGATGCAGACAAGTTCGGATCGTGGATCTAACAAAACAAATTTTACGATAAATACATAACGATACAAGTTTTGATTAAAACTGATAGCAATAAAATGTAATTCGAATAACTTACATGCTCTGTGACCCAATCACAAAAATTATCCTGATGGTATTTTTCCAAACGCTCTTCGTTCCAATCAGGATGCCCCTCACGTACCTCGTTAAAATGAGTTCTGTTTTCAACAAATAATTGTGACATTAATATTATGTCATTTCATACACACACAAACACAGATATAACAATTAATCCAAAAGAACTTACTCTCTAATTTGTTCAAGACATGCGCAATTAAGCAAGATAAACCGGTATATCTTGTTGATAAACATAGTGTCTACCCTCTTATACTCGGCTTTACCATATGGCCCGTCTTGAATTCTTCGTGGTCGGTTAAGCCTTGTCTCAATGTTCTCGTCCAGATAGCGGGAACAAAATGTGGTTGCTTCATCAAGAAGATAACTTTGCATGATAGAACCCTCTGGTCGATTTTTATTGCGTATATACTTCTTAAGAGTGTAAAGGTACCTAATGAGAATATGTTGAATAAATAAACACGGGCATACAGGACAAAAATAAAATTATAAATTGCGCGAAACGAAAAATTACACGTACCTCTCGACAGGATACATCCATCGATATTGTACCGGTCCGGCTAACTTCGCCTCAGTTGCAAGATGAACCGTCAAGTGTATTATGATATCGAAGAATGACGGTGGAAAAATACGCTCAAAGTTGCAAAGTATCAACGCAATAGAATTTTCTAGTTTATCCAGCGTCGCAACCTCCAGTGTTTTAGCACACAACTCCCTGAAAAAACAACATAGGTCGTTGATTACTAGACCAACCGAGTCGGGGAGAGAAGTCCTGAGGGCTAATGGAAGAAGGTGCTCCACGATAACATGGTGATCATGACTTTTCAGCCCATCGATCTTGCCCTTCATAATTTTTATTTTCTTGCTGAATGATCCTGAGAAACCTGTGGGGACTTTCAAATCATGCAACACCTGCAGGAATCTTTTCTTCTCCGGTTGTGACATATGATAAGCGGCATTGGGAAGTACAAACTTACCCGGTTTACCCGCTACCGGTTTAGGGTGCAGTTCACTTCTTATTCCCCACTCTTGTAGATCCATCCAGGCATTCATGTTGTCTTTCGATTTTCCGTATTTACACAGAAGCAAGTTAAGTATGTGCTCTGATACTCCCTTCTCTATATGCATGACGTCCAGACAATGACGCACTGAATTTGTAGACCAGTACGGAAGCTCGAAGAAAATGCTTAACTTGTTCCAATATTGTGGTTTGACCTGTCTCGTCGGATCCATCCCGAATGTCACGTTATTGTAACCATCCCATCTAGCAGTCACGTCCTCTCCGGACAATGGGGATGGAGGCCCAAGAAGCTCCTGATGACCATCAAAGTGAACCGTGTCTAACCTATAGGGGTGGTCTGGAGGAAGAAAACGTCGATGGCCGCAATAACAAACCTTCCTGCTAAAATTCAAAAATTTTGATGTTGTGTGTTCATGGCAATGAGGACATGCTTTGTGACCATGTACGGACCAACCTGATAGCATTCCATACGCAGGAAAGTCATTAATTGTCCACATTAAAGTCGCACGCAGTATGAAGGTTGTATTTGTGTTTGAATCATATGTCTCTACACCATCAATGAACAAAGTTTTCAGCTCCTCGATCAGAGGTCGGAGATAGACGTCGATATTGTTCCCCGGTGAGTTTGGTCCGTCGATAAGAAGAGGCATCATAAAGTATGATTGGTCCATAGCCAACCAAGGCGACAGATTATAAATTATCATTACAACGGGCCATGTACTGTGACTTCCAGCCATATAGTTGAATGGGCAGAAGCCATCGGCAGCCAGTCCGAGCCGGACATTGCGAGGATCGCTACTGAATATTGCGTGCCTCCTATCGAAATCCTTCCATGCCGGTGAATCTCTTGGATGGCTCATTTTTCCATTTTCGCTTGGAGGAGCACGGTGATGCCAAATCATTGCCTCGGCTGTTTTCTTGCACCTGAATAGCCTCTGTAGCCTCTGTGTTATGGGAAAATATCGTGCTATCTTCACAGGTATATCAGGCTTCTTATCAGAATCTTTCGGCTTATACCTGGCCTCTCTGCATGTTGGACACTCTTTCAAATCTGAATTCTCTTTCCGGTACAACACGCAATTTTTAGGACATGCTTGAATCTTCTCGCACTTTAGACCCAAATCAGACATCATTTTCTTGGCTTCGTACCAGCTTTCGGGCACATTATTTCCCGGAGGCATAGAATCTTTCAAGAACGAAAGAAGCATTGTGAATGACTTGTTGCTCCATCCATTTAGGCACTTAATTTGGAAAAGTTGGACGAACCATGAGAGGGTGGAATACTTCGCATTCTCATAAATTGGTTTCCTAGCATCATTCATGAAATTTTCATATTTATCCGCACGCGGTCCTTGACCGGAAGGAATGTCATCTTCGGTACGAATAGATTCACCTAGGGCAGCCTCTACCATATCCTCCATTTCTTCTGATCGAAATAAATTTCCGTATCCTGCCGTATTACCGAATTCTTCTTCTTCTCTTGCCGCATTATCGTGTTCTCCTTCTTCTTCTACCGCAGTACTGCATTCTTCTCCTTCCCCGTGATATTTCCAAGTTGAATAAAGTCTAGTAAACCCATGTTTTACAATATGAAGCTCTGCCAATTCTACCTTCTGCCAGTACTTATTGCCACATCTATCGCACGGACAGAGAATCTTCTCTATTATGATCTTATTATGTGCTCGTGCAAATTCAAGGAAAGCAGCAACTCCTGCGACAAACTTAGGTTGCATACGTTGTTTCCAATCCACATACATCCAGTCCTTAACTCTGACGTACTCATGGGCCATGTTAGACTGAATAACATATAAATTGTAAGTTATGCTGACTATATTGAGAAATATAAGAACGGGATAGTTACTGACAAAGGAGAAAATCCGTGTATATGCTTTGTGTGTGTGTTTGTCGTTGAAAAGAATAAATTATCGCACGTTATGTTGACCGATAGACGGGGACTAAGTGGCGCTTTTAGTTTCATATATGGGTATCGATGGGAATATGAAGGTTTCATATTATCATATATTGGTTTTAACCCGAACATCTCGAATCGCTCTCTGATTATGCGTTTGTATGTATGTGTTCCGGCTGTCGGGGGTAGGCTTCTATCCCATTAAGAATGTATAGAGCGAACGCCCATCACTTGTGCTTTCAACCATTTCGAGTAAATTTCGGCAGCACCTCCCCGCTGTTCTCCGAGTACACTGTAATAGAATAGATAATCATTTCAAAGCTGTGAAACAACGTTGAAATGAACATCTAATCTATCTTTGTACACGGAGAACCAGCGGAAAGATACCGACGAAATATCTCGAAACGGATGAAAACACAAGTGAATGAAGGCGTTTGCTTTATACATTCTTAACTTGTCCACACGGGACAAATCTATGGGTTACCATACGATTGAATTTTCTCGTTGCGTAGACTATACGACGGTTGTTAGTATCGAGCTATACTGTCCGATATTTAACAACCTTCGTATAGTTCTAGGTCACGACGAGCATCGCGCGTATGTTAACCGATAGACGGGGACTAAGTGGCGCTTTTAGTTTCATATATGGGTATCGATGGGAATATGAAGGTTTCATATTATCATCGAGTATCATATATTGGTTTTAACCCGAACATCTCGAATCGCTCTCTAATTATGCGTTTGTATGTATGTGTTCCGGCTGTCGGGGGTAGGCTTCTATCCCATTAAGAATGTATAGAGCGAACGCCCATCACTTGTGCTTCAACCGTTTCGAGTAAATTTCGGCAGCACCTCCCCGCTGTTCTCCGAGTACACTGTAATAGAATAGATAATCATTTCAAAGCTGTGAAACAACGTTGAAATGAACATCTAATCTATCTTTGTACACGGAGAACCAGCGGAAAGATACCGACGAAATATCTCGAAACGGATGAAAACACAAGTGAATGAAGGCGTTTGCTTTATACATTCTTAACTTGTCCACACGGGACAAATCTATGGGTTACCATACGATTGAATTTTCTCGTCGCGTAGACTATACGACGGTTGTTAGTATCGAGCTATACTGTCCGATATTTAACAACCTTCGTATAGTTCTAGGTCACGACGAGCATCGCACGTATGTTAACCGATAGACGGGGACTAAGTGGCGCTTTTAGTTTCATATATGGGTATCGATGGGAATATGAAGGTTTCATATTATCATCGAGTATCATATATTGGTTTTAACCTGAATATCTCGAGTCGCTCTCTAATTATGCGTTTGTTGTGCATTCGTGTTGTATGTGTAACATGATTTTAAACCATTGAGATCAAGATTGATAGAACTGATCATCCTACATTGCAATAGCATTCATCAACCAAAAACTATTATTGCAATGGTATACATCTATAACAATCAACAATTAAAACTACAAATATAGGATACTGATATCATAAAGCGTTATGAGACACGTCATCTGCCACGTGTCGTGATTATGGAAATCGCTAATATTGAGCATCATCAAGATTAGATTATGGTTTTGAAGCAAGTTATTGAGCATCTTGGATTGATTGTCAAGTGTTGATTTTTATTTCAACACTTGACAGAATGAAAATCATAAATACAGTTGCAAAATGTGTTCCTCACCCCCATAAAGTGGATCTTAACAATCCAGACAAGACCATCATTGTTCAAATTGCCAAGGTAGACATAATCTCAGCAGTTATTTACGGTTGCTAGCTTGTATTGCTTGTTGCTATTCTTTTTTTTTCCTTGTCCTTTCTTTCTTTCTTTTTTTTTGGGGGTGGGGGGTTGTGTTTGAAAAGTTTTAACCAACTCACTGCTATTTCTAGGCAATGCAGGAATATAACTAGTTTTATCCCCCAAAAGAAAGAGCTTCAGGCTTCATGAGTCAAGCGATGTGTACGTATAATTATAGGATTTTCTTGCTAGCGGTTCATTTACAACTATTCTTTAGTCTATATACCTAGCATCTGCTACTAGATATTACATCTTGCATCAACACCCTGCATGTTAAAATCAAAATCGATTATTTTTTTCTTGATCTTTTTCTGATTTTCTACCATCTGTGTCGAGTAAATTATGATTAACATTGTATTTGTCAACTAATCAGAATAGCCATTCAACCAGCCCCACCGTAACCGTAACCCCAGCCCCACTACCGTAACCCTAACCCCAGCCCCACCGTAACCCTAACCCCAGCCCCACCGTAACCCTAACCCCATCCCCACCCCAGCAGCAGCCGAACCCCAACCCTAACCCTACCCCGACCCCGACCCCGACCGCCACCGCGACCCCTGCCCAACCCCAACTCTCGCGCGCGCAACCCAGACCCAGCCATGAACCCTAAGCCCAAAATAATCCAAAAATGCTTTAATTTACCTCGAGATTTATACCTGAATGGCTGCTGGTGGGCTGGAGCGACGACGGTGGCGATTTGGCGACGAAACCGGCGGTGGCGACGACGGTGGCGACGAAACAGGCGCTGGCGACGACGGTGGCGACGAAACCGGCGGTGGCGACGACGGAGGCGATGGTGGCGACGACGGAGGCGATTTGGGGTTTTTTCTCGCGCGCGATTGAGAGAGAGAGAGAAAGTGAGCGTAGGCGATCGATCTGGGGTTTTGTTAAATAGATATTTACTTGCCCCTACGGATATACCCGTAGGTCCTTTGTTTGCGGCTCCGTAGGGGCAAACACCAAATTAAGAATTAATATTTAATTCTTGGACGTCTGTGCCCGTAGGGGCAACCTTTTAGCCCTACGGATTAATCCGTAGGGCCAAGTAAAATCTGCCCCAACGGATATTTTCATCCGTAGGGGCAACCCCCTATTTTACTAGTGAAATTACCCTAAGGACCCTAGCAAATATAGGTTTAAGCGGGACCAATCTCTTGGGTCTCAGTGAGCCGGAGAAGTGGGTGCTTGCCTATCTAAGGTAGACAACTTAACAACAGTGTTATCAATATGGTAATCGTCTTTGAAAAAGACACAAATCATGTCGTCCATGTGCAGTGATTACCGATAATATCAAAACAATCAGGACTTCAATTTACTTTTCTAATTGTCTGACTTAGTTTGAGTCTCATTATAATCTGACCTGAATATGATTCAAGTACAATCTACAATTTACAATCTACAATCTACAATATTACAATTCAACATGAATCCATGAATCCAATTACCAATCTATACAACTTGACTTAACCGAACCATGGATATACATTCCATTTACATGATTCTCCAGTTACATCCATTTACATGATTTTACGGTTACATCCATTTACTGATATCATGGTTTCGGTCAGTCAATCAATTATACAATCAATACAATTTATAAGACAAACAATACAACCAAGATATCGCGGGATTTAAGGGGTAGATTGGCACGGAAGGTGTTAAACGCGGGATTTGAGGGGTAGATTGGCACGGAAGGTGTTAAAAGTGGCACGAGACAATAAGATTAAAACACCTAACCTATATTCCGTTGCTGTTGTACCGTGGCTTAACGGTTCCTTGTACATTTCATTTGCCCTGGTCTCTAGCATATAGAGACCCCTCTCGTATACACTGTCATCCTTCAGTACCAAGCTACAAACAACAGCGTTAACACAATATTATAACAATATAATACAACTTTAAAAGATACCTTCTTATTCTGTCTATTCTACTTTCCTCTTATCTTTGGGACTTACCGAGCGACCTGTTCGCTGACGACATTCTATTTCTTTCTTCTTTGAATGTCGTCAGGTGATTTGGACCCGTCAGAGATCGAGCCCACTGCTGAAGACTTGGACCAGTTCAGTGAAGACCCTGAGCTCTAGTCATTGTATACTTTCATTTCAGTACCTTTTGATTTCTGTTATGTCATTGTTTAGGCATTGCTTAATTTCAGTTGTATTTACTTTCCATGCATTGTACAGAAAGAATGCGAATAAATAAAGTTTTTGTTTTATTATATCTTGTCTCTGGTGCCTTACTTTTATATTGTTTAGTTACGCTTAGCGTATTTGCTTCTGAGTAAATACGTAGCGGTCTCGTCGCGTCCCCTTCACCGTATACCGGGAAGCGGGGCGTGACATGTTCAAACTATCCAATCTATATTGACCGAACCGAACCGAACCATGGATATACTTCCATTTACATGATTCTCCAGTTACATCCATGATTCTATAGTTACATCCATTTACTGATATCATGATTTCGGTAAGTCATCCAATTATACAATCTATACAGTTTACAATACAAGATAATACAATACAACTATACAACAAGACATCTTGGGGTTTAAGGGGTAGATTGGTACAGAAGGTGTTATAAGTGGAACGAGACAGTAAGATTTAATACACCTAACCTGAATCCAGTTGCTATTGTACCGTGGCATAAACGGTTCCTTATACTACACTTGTCTCTGGTATATAGAGACTCCTCTCGTATACACTGGCATCCTTCTGTACCAAGCTACAAACACAGCGTTAACACAACATTATAACAATATGATACAACTTTAAAAGCTACCTTCTCTTTCTGTCTATTCTATTTCTCCCTTATCTTTGGGACTTACCGAGCGATTTGTTCGCTGAAGACATTCTTTTTCTTTCTTCTTTGAATGCTGTCAAGTGATCTGGACACTCCGGAGATCGAGGCCACTAATGAAGACTTGGACCACTTCATTGAAGACCCAGAGCTTTAGTTCATTGTACACTTTTATTTCAGTTCTTTTCCTTTTCTGTTATGCCATTGTTTAGGCATTGCTTTCATTCAGTTGTATTTACTTTTCCATGCATTATACTGAAAGAATGTGAATAAATAAAGTTACTGTTTTATTATATCTTGTCTCTTGTGCATTTATTTTTATATTGCTTAGATACGCATAGCGTATTTACTTCATAGTAAATACGTAGCGGCTTCGCCGCGTCCTCTGCCCGTACTCTCGGAAGCGGGGTGTGACAGGTTTTGTTGGCGGCCCATACAGGTCAGAGCTGTATGGAACCCTACTATGCAATTCTGTTCTGTAGGGTTCCTAGGCATCCTAATGAGGTCTCACAAGGCATCAACCATGCCAATTTCAAAAATTATGGTGCCGAGAAACCCTAGTGTACGGATCGTTGGCTAGATTTCTAGGCGAAAAGATAACTAGTTAACAATTAACTAAGAGATACGGAAATACAACCTTTGTAGATCCGGTTCTCCACCTCTATAGCTCCGCAATGAAGTCTCCTCGCTGTCCATAACAAGTCCCGGGCTCTAGCGTCGGCTTCATCGGAGAATGGACGGGCTAGGTCATCGATGTCCATGCCGAAGATGATCTACGTCGAGGCATCGCTAAATCAAGCTCCGACTAAACCAAGTCAAGAAACTTGTGAAGAAAACACACTCTACTACTTGGCAAGAGGTAGAGGATGAAGAAATAGAAAGTGGGTAGACTTTAGATTTGGATTTCACACTCTTTTTCATCACTTGCCATTGATGGAGGCAAGCTTTCTTCACTTGAAGAAATGAAGAAGAAGAAGGTAAATATTATGATAAGTTAATTCAAAAAGAAAAGAATAACAATACTTATCATAATATTAACTCTAGTCAAGTGTAGAGAATGAATCATGGTTAGTGGGAATGGTTAGGGTTAAGGATGAGATAAGAATGGTTGACTTGATCAAAGTTTCATGAAGCTTCAACTAAACTCCAAATTAAGCCACCATTCTTTTCTCCTTTCCATTTATTTTCCAAAAGAATAAACAAATAAATGAATAAATAAATAATGGGAGAATAAACAAAACCCTAACCACTCTCACAACAATGGTTTAATCTTCACACAAATCCAAGTTAACATGTATCATCAAACATGATACAATCATGTGCACAAAACTATATCAAATATACAATGTGCACATCCGAGCGAGAAAATCCATTTAAAGTGAACCGATACTAGTTAATGCAAAGTAATATATCAAATATATAATTATGCATTAAATCATTAAATCAACTCTTGATTTAACGATCCGGTCATATCGCATATAACCGGCTAGTGTCTAATGTATCGGCTTATCGAATCAATCCTTGATTCGATAACTAGGGTACATCTTATATAACCTAATCGATACATTCATCGCGAGAATGGAATACGGTATCACATACACGCATTATTCTCGGTCCCGCACATATCTCATATGCGCTCCTATTTCGTTTCGCTTGAGCCAGGAAACCTCTGTGTAGGACTCTAAAGACTCGTCAATACGCCGGCAGCGGATGATGATCATATCAAACATCCACAAGCCGCAAGCGGTCTGCTAAACGTAACGGCCACCCGGGTATTGAGCGATCTGAAGATCGACGAGCAAGCCCGCTCACACTCCAGTGAATCCAACCAGTAACACTACCGTACAGTCCGGTCTGATCGTCTGATATGTCGCATATCTCGCCTAGGGGTGGTAAACGTCAGACCCCAATAGCTCGATAAGTCGTGTCGATATGAGGTCTATAACAATTCGAGAAACTACTGGTAACACTTACCAGTAAATCTCAGCAACCCTGGCCAGGGATTTCCTGTTATAGCCAATCGAACACAGCGCAACATCTACTCCCTATACCGGGAGAGACGAATCCCCTCCTATCGCTCATTGCCTCCATGTGACTCGGGAATGTACCTAAAAACCACCATTTTGCACGCCCTCTTGGACGTGGTAAGATGGAAATCAAAGCACAGTGGGAACCACACAAGACTCTATGACGAACTCGGGTCAACAGACTACTCTGTACCAGTGTCACCAGAGAACTGCCATCTGACGTGAGGTATAATACCATCTGGGAGTTCTCGGCGAGTCCGTCCAGTGTACCCAGTCTCTACTGAGCACCCGTATATCATCTCTGGTGTCAAACACCAATGGATATGGGATCATCCATCGCCCATCTGTATGGGTCGAGAAGGTATACGCTAGTCTACTCTGGTATATCGATGCCCCGTCTCGATACACCCACGACTAGGGACTTTGAAGGATGTACTTATGGACTACCATGTCCCCACTAGTATGATCCGCATCATAGTTCAGGTAGTCAAGTACAGATCCTAAGGGCTTTACCAACATGTAACAGGGAGACAATCAGTGTACACGTTTAGGTAAAGATTAACCAGATAGCATACTATCATGTCGAGCAAGAAAGTCCTCCCTATATATGTCCCAGCATCCACTACAATATACATCCTATGTATAGTAATGGCCTCTAGGGCATACATATAACTAACAATCTCCCACTTGCACTAGGGCCATCTGTAGCAGTGGTTGAAGTATCTCATACTCAACCATCCCATAAAAATCTCTCTCTGGGAACAGGCCTTTGTGAGTGGATCCGCTGTGTTGTCCTCTGAGTCTACTCTCCAAACCTCGATCACCCTGGAGATCAACTATCTCCATGATCAGGTGATGCTGCCTCAGAATATGTCTGGATCACTGATGGGACGGGCGTTCCTTGGCATAAGCCACAACTCCATTGTCTCACAATGGTAGGAACGTAGTTCATCTCATGAACCAATATATACCCAGACTACCTCTTTGGTAGCATCATAAGTAGCGATGTATCCTGCCTTTATCGCCTAGTATGTCACGGTATCTAGCTTGGAACTCTTCCAACATACCGTCTCTTTACTGAGGGTAAAGACAATGCCTGCGACTGACATTCAGTCGTCTTTATCACCCTGGAACCCTTCCAGTGATTCTCCCCAGGATCGATTGATACCATCTCACTACAACTAGTGAGAATCCTAACATCCAATTAGATCTATCTCATAGATCCAAATTCCAGGATTTAGTAGGTATCACTTTGATCTTATGTGGAGAATCATTGTGATAAGCGGAGATTGATCGAGCGTAGCATAGGAAACTCCTTCCCTATCAAGAGTATGTCATCCACGTACTCTACGAGGATCGTCACCATACTCCCTACTACCTTTTTGTTTATACAAGGTTCATCTACCATTTTGATGATGTCAAACTATTTGACTAATTCATCAAAACAGATGTTCCAACTCCGCGATACCTGCTTTATCTTATAAAGCATCTTGTGCACGTTTCCGCTGCTCCCACTGTCTACGAAGCCCTCTGGCTGTGTACTTATAGACTCACTCTTCTAAAACATCATTTAGAAAAGCAGTCATGACACCCAACCGCCAGATATCATAGTCATGGTATGTAGCCGTGGCAAGTAGGATCTGGATGGACTTAAGCATAGCTGCTTGAAAAGGTTTCATCATTATCCACGCCTGGTCGATGACGAAAATCTTTAACAAGTCTAGCTTTGAAAGTCTCAACTTTTCCATCTACACCAAGTAATCTTCTCAAGATATACTTGCTCCTGATGGGGATTTAACCCTTCAGATATAGCAACCAAAGTCCATACTTTGTTGGTGTATAAGGATTCCATCTCAGATCGCTAAGCATCCAGCCATTCTGACAGAGTCTTACTCCTGATGGCCAGTTCGAAACTAGTTGGGTCATCATCTCATGATGCAATCCTCGCTCCCACTGTCATAGAGAAACCGAAGTAGCTCTCAGGTGGGTGAGGAACCCTACTAGATCGGCGGAGAGGCTGAGGTTCGTTGGTTTCTATTGAATCCTTCGGTTCTACCAAATCATCTGCTGTAGTTTGTATAGCTGGAACCTTTCCAGTTCTACATTACAGACCTTGCCTCGAGCTTGTCCGGATTTTGCTTTTAGACATAGGCCGGACAATCCCAAATCTTAACTAGCTTAAGACATGGGCTCTTCCCTTTCCATATTATAAATGAAGTGGTAGGCAACTTATTTGATTGGAATCTATTCAATAGGTATGCAGCTTCTCAAGCGCATAACTCCCAAAAGGAAATAGGTAACTCAGTAGTACTCATCATAGAGCACACCTTATCATATAGGGTGTATCTGCTCCACCCCGATATACCATCGTGCTATGGTGTATACGGAGGAGTAATACTGAGAGAGAATCTCATTCTCGTTTAGAATAATCCAGGATTTCCGCGCTCAAGTATTCTCCTCCTTGATCTCATCATAGGACATAATACTTTTACCCGTATTGGTTCTCTACTTCTAACTTATATTCTGTGAATATCTCAAAAGGTTCGGACTTGTGTTTCAACAGGAACATAGGTCTGAATCTCGAAAGATCATCAGAGAATGTAATGAAGTATAAAGAACCAGTCTTGGCTGATGTAGACAGGGGACCTTACATACATCAACATGTATCATCCCAAGAGTTTACTAACTCTTTCTCTGTTTCCAGTAAACGGAGCTATGGTCATCTTATCTTTGTGACATGACTGGCGAGTTTCACAAGATGTAAATTCAAACTGATTTAAATATGCATCTATATGTAACTCTAGCTAGTCGGGTCACATTGATCTGACCTAGTCTACAATGCCTCAAGAAGAATTCGTTCAGTTCTGAACTCTTCCTCTTGTGTGTGTTCTGTATACTAAGAACTGTAGTTTGATTTAGAACTTCAATGCTTTTAGATAACGTGCCTGAACCGATCAACTTTTGATATAGGAAATGTTCAAAACATTATCCAACAATACAAAATTATATCCTTTCTTTACTAATAAAGAGACTGATATGATTTTGTATATCAGGTTCGGTATCTAGTAACATTCGTTCAGAATCAATGTATTTAGAATACAGGGTGACAGTGACCAACAGACTTGGCTGCAACATTTGCCCCGTTTTCTGCCTCATGAAACTTATCACCCGTTCTCAGTTCTCTACCTTTCTGTAGCCCTATGTAACATATTACATATCTGGGATCCTGATCTGGTATCACATACCCAGGACGTAAAGGATACTGAGAAACAGTTCTCTGTAATGAACACACCCGAAGATGATGTATCAGCATGCACTCTCTTCGTTTGGGCGGCACGGGAAATCTGGTATTCCCCAATTTCCTGCTCTGTCTTATAACAATTATAAGTTGGAGCGGGACCAACGTTCCCCAGCGCAGTATAACAAGCGGGTTCGGTCAATATTTCGTATTATTATCTTGATTAAGGCGTGACATGGTCGCTACCAGGAGAGAGAGAGAAGAAAACACTCAGCGTGCGCTCTTGCAAGAATAGATTGGTTATTTTTTTATCTAATCAGGATGGCTCCCACTGCTTTTTATCAAATCTTCCTTCAAACCCTAAAAGGAAAGACTAGCCGGGATTAATTACACACTACAAGTTCGCCAATCTTTCAGCCAGGCCAGTGTCGGTACTTTGAGGGAGGTCCCCCGTGCTTTCGCACGAACCTAATTAATGTAAACCTCGTTTTCCCATAGGCGTAACCCCGTTGAAACCTTTCTAGACACCTACTTGATCGGCTAATTGTAATGTATAAAACTCTCCCAGGAGTAACTCTTACTCGCAGCGGGTATCAGGATCCAACTATCTCATAGAAGGTATGCAATCTCATTGCAAATTTCAACACTTGAAATTCCCGATAATATTTTGCCTCTAACGTGCTATGACCTTGACGAAAGCCAACAAACCATAGCCCGCTAGTCAAGTTCAACCCGTCATTTCCTGATTGAATTAAACCCACCCGCACGACCCTTGACGAAAGCCAACAAAGCCGCACGACTACCCTAATCCAATCGCATCGTATGCTAGCAGATAAGCAGCATATAGCTACCGCACACTGCACCTTGACGAAAGCCAACAAATGCAGCACGAATACTATACACAACTTATCTGAAATGACGGAGGGCTACGACAGGTTTTTCTGAAAACCTATTGCGTAATGAACTTGATATCGTTGTAGAATCAAATGAATTTTGAAATGGAGTGTTTTTGAGGCTTTTCTAGTTTTGCTAAAGGAGTCACTCCCCGTGAAGGGATCGTCGGTCCTTTCCTTGTCGAATGAGGTGCGGGATATATCATATATATCACTGTGCAAAGCAAAAACTCTTAAAAGCAATCAAAAGACAAACCGAGTGTGTAGCATCTGCCAGTTATTGCTAAAGGAGTCACTCCCGGTGAAGGGATCTCGTCCTTTCCCCATAGAATAAGGTGCAGGATATATCACATATACCGCTGTGCAAAGCAAGAACTGTAGCTACCTGTTTTATTTTGAAATTCGATTCTACAACATCTTAGGTTTCTTTTACTTTCATTAATCACATTAATGAAGTCCCATCAATTAAATTACCTAAACATCACAGATAAATACGACGTACACTTATGCCATCCGCATTCGCCTCGATGTCCCCTCGTGCACCGTTAGGTTAAGTAACTAACGGCAGAGCGGGGCAGGGCTAGCGCGGGTGTAAAAAATAAGTAACGCCTATATAATATATCATATATACTATATACTGTATCTATCATAGAACATCACATGATCACATCACAGATATCGCAGCAGAAGAAACATATGAAATATTGGATATACTAGGACGTCCGTGTTTTCAATACGAGCCAGTATAAAACACGGAATCCACGGTCGCGATGAATAGCCAAACCTACACCCCTAGACCCCTACGAGAGCGGCAAGCAACCCTACCAATTCTAGAGTTAGGAGACCCGAACTCAACTCCTCGAGTTGGTCTCCCACTGGACTCCAGAACCCGGTTACTTGTGCTCCCCTCCTTGGGTCTATCCTAGTGCGGAAAAGTAAATAATATACAAAGGGTGACATCTTCCGCAACCTGGAAGTGTCCCAATAAAAGAATATTATATACAAGTTTTTACATGAATGAAAATGAAAAACACTCATCTCACATAAAAAAACCCCGGCTATTCAAACACGACGATCCAATATAACATATCCAGCAACACATAACATCACATGTCATCAACGTAAGTAAATATGTCCATCCCAATTGTCGTTGACATATAGCAACGAAACCGGCGATATCACATATTACACTTACGGTCACAGAAAAGAAAGTGTAAAACTACAACAGTTGGAATCCGCAATCTGCATAGACATCGCATGCCTAATCAAATGAATACCTTAGACATCGCATGCCTAACAATTATAAACCCCGCATTTTAGTCTCAAAATCGAAAACACTTTTCAATATCAAGTCGGGCAATTCAACAAGATTCCCGACAATTTGATCGAATGCTCGTCGCAAACTTGAGTAGACGGCTGCACCCCTGATACCGTCGACGAAGTGCACCAAGGCGGAACACCGCTGCCGCGAGCACCCAAACGGATGCTTTCGGCGACGGGGTTCTCCTACAGTCACTTGGTCGGGGCTATGGAGTGAGGCTGTCTATTAAGTTTACCCGGCGAGTATCCGCGTACGCTACGTGATTGCGACGGACTTTTGATCACATCAAAGTTCCGTGGCAACCGATCAAGTGAGACTAAATTGCTGTGTTTATAACATTCATTCAGTTATCTCATAACTTCTTGTGAATTCCAATTATTGTATCACATTCCGGATAAATAGAAAATGCTAAACTTTCCGATCGAACATTCGAACACCCAAGTTTTCCCGATACAGATCAACACATGAAACAAGTCTAACGACATTCAGTTCGTGCCTCAGTACCAACGGTCCAGCCGTAGAAGGGTCAAGCCAACGTCTCACATGTGGCACGCCGTACTGCCCCAAACCCTAAGGTTCAAAGGGCAGTTCAAAACGGTCACATAATCGAGTTAAGGTTTGTTGTCTTCTAGAGGGACCATCGCGTTACTTGCACTACTTAGAACGTCGTTAAACTACGGAAAATCCAACACTTGGAAATTTCCCGACAGGGGAAAAATTGGGTATTTATATCCGGTCGAACTTTTTAACATATTCTAAAATTTATTCGGAAAGCCACATAGACAAAATCTGATATCCCGATCGAAACACCGAATCCCCAAAACAACTGCAGAAAATTCAACTCTTGAATAAATTTTAAAAATTCCCAGAAAACTCAGCATAATTTATCAGGAATTACTGTGCATAAAATGAGGGCTGACGTCACTATCATGCCGCGGAACCGCCGCAGAAGCCAGGCTTCTGCCGCGGTTCCGCCGCATATATTACTGTTCACTGGAAAATTTTTGCACTGTAATTCATATTTTTCCCTGCTGAATTTTTTAGCAATTTTTAATTTGGAAAAATCCCAGTTTTTGGAAAAAGGACAGAGAGCATTTTTGTGATCGGGTTTCGGGTTCGTTCGGACTTCAAACTCCGTCTGGACTTCGCCTAAGGCTCTAGCTAGGCTCTGATACCACTGTAGGGTTCCTAGGCATCCTAATGAGGTCTCACAAGGCATCAACCATGCCAATTTCAAAAATTATGGTGCCGAGAAACCCTAGTGTACGGATCGTTGGCTAGATTTCTAGGCGAAAAGATAACTAGTTAACAATTAACTAAGAGATACGGAAATACAACCTTTGTAGATCCGGTTCTCCACCTCCATAGCTCCGCAATGAAGTCTCCTCGCTGTCCATAACAAGTCCCGGGCTCTAGCGTCGGCTTCATCGGAGAATGGACGGGCTAGGTCATCGATGTCCATGCCGAAGATGATCTACGTCGAGGCATCGCTAAATCAAGCTCCGACTTCACCAAGTCAAGAAACTTGTGAAGAAAACACACTCTACTACTTGGCAAGAGGTAGAGGATGAAGAAATAGAAAGTGGGTAGACTTTAGATTTGGATTTCACACTCTTTTTCATCACTTGCCATTGATGGAGGCAAGGTTTCTTCACTTGAAGAAATGAAGAAGAAGAAGGTAAATATTATGATAAGTTAATTCAAAAAGAAAAGAATAACAATACTTATCATAATATTAACTCTAGTCAAGTGTAGAGAATGAATCATGGTTAGTGGGAATGGTTAGGGTTAAGGATGAGATAAGAATGGTTGACTTGATCAAAGTTTCATGAAGCTTCAACTAAACTCCAAATTAAGCCACCATTCTTTTCTCCTTTCCATTTATTTTCCAAAAGAATAAACAAATAAATGAATAAATAAATAATGGGAGAATAAACAAAACCCTAACCACTCTCACAACCATGGTTTAATCTTCACACAAATCCAAGTTAACATGTATCATCAAACATGATACAATCATGTGCACAAAACTATATCAAATATACAATGTGCACATCCGAGCGAGAAAATCCATTTAAAGTGAACCGATACTAGTTAATGCAAAGTAATATATCAAATATATAATTATGCATTAAATCATTAAATCAATTCTTGATTTAACGATCCGGTCATATCGCATATAACCGGCTAGTGTCTAATGTATCGGCTTATCGAATCAATCTTTGATTCGATAACTAGGGTATATCTCATATAACCTAATCGATACATTCATCGCGAGAATGGAATACGGTATCACATACACGCATTATTCTCGGTCCCGCACATATCTCATATGCGCTCCTATTTCGTTTCGCTTGAGCCAGGAAACCTCTGTGTAGGACTCTAAAGACTCGTCAATACGCCGGCAGCGGATGATGATCATATCAAACATCCACAAGCCGCAAGCGGTCTGCTAAACGTAACGGCCACCCGGGTATTGAGCGATCTGAAGATCGACGAGCAAGCCCGCTCACACTCCAGTGAATCCAACCAGTAACACTACCGTACAGTCCAGTCTGATCGTCTGATATGTCGCATATCTCGCCTAGGGGTGGTAAACGTCAGACCCCAATAGCTCGATAAGTCGTGTCGATATGAGGTCTATAACAATTCGAGAAACTACTGGTAACACTTACCAGTAAATCTCAGCAACCCTGGCCAGGGATTTTCTGTTATAGCCAATCGAACACAGCGCAACATCTACTCCCTATACCGGGAGAGACGAATCCCCTCCTATCGCTCATTGCCTCCATGTGACTCGGGACTGTACCCAAAAACCACCGTTTTGCACGCCCTCTTGGACGTGGTAAGATGGAAATCAAAGCACAGTGGGAACCACACAAGACTCTATGACGATCTCGGGTCAACAGACTACTCTGTACCAGTGTCACCAGAGAACTGCCTCTGACGTGAGGTATAATACCATCTGGGAGTTCTCGGCGAGTCCGTCCAGTGTACCCAGTCTCTACTGAGCACCCCGTATATCATCTCTGGTGTCAAACACCAATGGATATGGGATCATCCATCGCCCATCTGTATGGGTCGAGAAGGTATACGCTAGTCTACTCTGGTATATCGATGCCCCGTCTCGATACACCCACGACTAGGGACTTTGAAGGATGTACTTATGGACTACCATGTCCCCACTAGTATGATCCGCATCATAGTTCAGGTAGTCAAGTACAGATCCTAAGGGCTTTACCAACATGTAACAGGGAGACAATCAGTGTACACGTTTAGGTAAAGATTAACCAGATAGCATACTATCATGTCGAGCAAGAAAGTCCTCCCTATATATGTCCCAGCATCCACTACAATATACATCCTATGTATAGTAATGGCCTCTAGGGCATACATATAACTAACATGTTCTGCGTGAACAACCTAAGAAATATAACACAAGAATCAGCAACTAAAACATCTTTTACAATTCATACCTCTTGAATCTTATCATTTCATAAACTTTGAATCTGTCCTAACCCAAAATTCCCTCACCTCTTTTACAATCTTACCAAAACCTTCGTATTCTTTCACATATTTTCATACACCGTCAGTAATTCAGTCACCAATTTTTTCTTGAATCTGTTACACTTTCCTTTCATAAATTTTGAGGACGAAATTTTTATAAGGAGGGTAGAATGTAACAACTCCAATTTTCCTGTACAACTTTCTGTACAAATTTTTCAAAAAATACAGAAAAAGGGTATTTTTGCCTGAGCACAACTTATAAGTTTGTTTTGCCTTTTAATAGCAAGAAAGAGCTTGTAGCTCATTGGTAATACCTTGCACTGCTGAACCAAGCCACCAGAGTTCAAATCCCACACCCCACATTATTTTTTAATATTGTTTTATTTTGAATTTTTAGAATACCAAGGGTTTACACGTGCATATCTCACAAAAAACCCTACTACACCCTGTAAACTAACTGCACCAGTGGGATAACCAACTGACAGGGGACCTTCTGACCGCCTGACTCGGTCGGACTCGGCTGAATCGGCCGGCGGACCGGCTGACTCGGGCCACCTCCGCCGGTTGGACCCGGCCGGACCGCCGAGTCATCAACACCAATGTTTTGTCTTTTCAGCTTCCCTGCACCCCTGTATGGTTTAAATCCTTAGACCAGTACCTGAACTCTTTTAAAGCCCCAATTACTCCACTTTTAATACATTTTATTACATTTATCATATTTTTTTCATTTTAACGTTTCACCTACCCTAACCGTAGCCTAACCCTATAAATACAACCCCTAAACACTACCCCCTCACTCCAAAATTCTGAACAAAACTCTCAAGAAATTTCCTAGAACCCAAGTGTACTTTGGAAGAAGCGAAAGGCGAAGCTCCGGCGATTTTCCAGCGACAACCCTAGGAGATCCCGGCGACGAAACGACGCACCGGAAGCTATGTCCACTCCCTCTCCCTATCCTCTTTATGCTAAACCCGTAAGTCCTATTTTACCTCTTTCCTATTCTTTCTAAAAACACGTATTTCTAAAACCTGATGGAATCGGAGTAAATCCGATTTCCGATTCGGTTCTTCCTAAAACCTCACTTTTTCTTAAATACAATTATGATAAACCATTACATATTGACTATTAAACATTAACAAACATGTTGAACAAGTTTCATGACAACCTATTTCATTTTGTAACTTTTATCGTACTTTTCCACTAAAATACCATGTAGTTTCATTTCGACAATAAAATATCACAAACTTGTTATACCTTTAAGTAGATCACGAGGTAATGACCTACTTCCTCACAACACTCATATGCAATATAGCACAATAGCTTTTGGGAACCTAGAATACGGGAAAACGAAACATTTCAAAAAAATACCATGAAATAATAAATCCATTTTCTAAAGGATTAAGTATTTTACACAAATCTTTGCAAAGCGCCGCTAAAACCCAATTTGGGGAACCTGAATGGGATGGTGCAGATTATCTCACATCCCTGGGCTTAGTAGTGCGAGATGCAGACCTCCGCAAGGAGCATTCGGTCTCGAAAGATTTAAAATATGAACATTTTAAGAAAATGAGATTTCTAGAAATATAAAATATATATTAAAGTTATTTTTATATAAATATATGTATAAGTAACATTAAAATATCTATTTTGTAATAATATAAATATTCCAACTCTTTTCAAAAATCACAAGAATCACTTTACATTAAAATACCATGAATTCCATACAGGTACAATATTACAAATAAATTCCATATATTATGAAAGTAGTTTATTTTCACTAGAAATATCATAAATATAAAATCTACAATTATTACAACTCTAAAGACAACAATTAAATACTTGGGGTGTATTTTGAAAAGTATATAAAAGTATTTTTACATAAAACCCCTTCAAGTTCTATAAATTACCATGAGGACCCTAGTAAACATAGGTTTAAGCGGGACCAATCTCTTGAGCCTCAGGGAGCCGGAGAAGTGGGTGCTTGCCTATTTAAGGTAGACAACTTAACAACGATGTTATCAACACGGTAATCGTCTTTGAAAAAGACACAAATCCCGCCGTCCATGTGCAGCGGTTACCGATAACATCAAAACAATCAGGACTTCAATTTCTTTTTTAATTGTTCTGACTCAGAATGAGTCTCATTATAATCCGACTTGAATATGATTCAAGTACAATCTACAATCTATAATATTATAATTCAACATGAATTCATATATTCAATCCGTTCAAACTATTCAATCTATATTGACCTAACCGAACCATGGATATACTTCCATTTATATGATTCTCCAGTTACATCCATGATTCTATAGTTACATCCATTTACTGATATCATGGTTTTGGTAAGTCACCCAATTATACAATCTATACAGTATACAATACAAGACAATACAATACAACTATACAACAAGACATCTCGGGGTTTAAGGGATAGATTGGTATGGAAGGTGTTAGAAGTGGCACGAGACAGTAAGATTTAATACACCTGACCTGAATCCAGTTGCTGTTGTACCGTGGCATAAACGGTTCCTTATACTACATTTGCCTCTAGTCTCTGGCATATAGAGACTCCTCTCATATACACTGGCATCCTTCTGTACCAAGCTACAAACACAGCGTTAACACAACATTATAACAATATGATACAACTTTAAAAGCTACCTTCTCTTTCTGTCTATTCTATTTCTCCCTTATCTTTGGGACTTACCGAGCGATTTGTTCGCTGACGACATTCTTTTTCTTTCTTCTTTAAATGCTGTCAGGTGATCTGGACACTCCGGAGATCGAGGCCACTAATGAAGACTTGGACTACTTCATTGAAGACCCAGAGCTTTAGTTCATTGTACACTTTTATTTCAGTTCTTTTCCTTTTCTGTTATGCCATTGTTTAGGCATTGCTTTCATTCAGTTGTATTTACTTTTCCATGCATTGTACTGAAAGAATGTGAATAAATAAATTTGCTGTTTTATTATATCTTGTCTCTTGTGCATTTATTTTTATATTGCTTAGATACGCTTAGCGTATTTACTTCATAGTAAATACGTAGCGGCCTCGTCGCTTCCTCTGCCCGTACTCTGGGAAGCGGGGTGTGACAAAAGTGAAGATGAAACTTATCAACAAGAAATCGAGGACACCGCTCAAGACGAAGACGACGACGAAGAAGAAGAAGTTGAAGAAGAAGATATTTTGTTTGCCTTCATCAACACCAGGGCCTTTCTCTACGATCGACTTGTGAAGAAAAAGATCGTCACGAGTTCTTTTGTTCGCCTCAACGAAATTGCCCACTTTCAACTAACTCCATTACTCTAATTCCAAGGTTGGGTTCCCCTCTTTCGATGTGGACTTTGGGCCACTTCCAAATCCAATTTATACTACAGCAAAGTGATCACTAAGATCATTGAAGATGCCAATATTGATCCCAATATCGATTCAAACATTCAAGCTCCTGATAAAAATTTCGGTATGTTAAATGCCCGTCTCATGGGTTTAGGTGATTATAACATGCAAATACCACCACCTTCACATCATTCTCCACCACATGAACATGAACCACAACCATAGAAACCACATCCTTATAATTTCCAAGACTTTGAAAACCATTTCTTGCAACGTTTCGACGACTTGAATCTTAACATCAACACTCGTTTCGACAATCTCAACACTCGACTTGATGAAACATAAGCCTATCTCAATTATCACTTCGACTACCAATACACTCACTCATCGTATCCTTCACCGCCACCATTTCACTATTTCCCTCCGACAGATTTTGCTCCACCGCCACCACCGCCTCAGGATGACGAGTAGTTCGTTTGTTATATTAGTGGTTATCGCATAGCTTGTTTGTGTCAGGTTTATAACTTTGCTTGTCCTCGAACTTATTTAGTTTATGTGTGGTTTGTATTATGTACTTATGAAGTTTGAACCAATGTAGTTTGTCTCATTTATGTCATGTTTGCATCTTTAATATCCATGCCTATACTATTATCACATTTTCTAAAACCCTATTCCCATGCTTCCTTATTTTTCGTATTTCTTCTCTGTGCTTAAAACTTTTTGATATTTCAAAAAGAAGGAGAAATAATATGCATATTGTTAGATGTAAGTGCCTTTAGAGGAAATTAGTTGTAATTATAATCTACATGTATAGAACTTTCTCGTTCGTAATAATAACATGCTATTTGGTTTTTCTTTATTGGCATATATTTTATTTATAATACTCTGTTTATTATTGATTACTAATAAAATCTATAATACTAGACTACAGGATTGCGATGTAGATCATAATAATGAGACCTGACTAGTCGATAGGTATATTCTTAAATGTTCCTGGCTGTAGGAGTATCGAGACAGGACACTGATACTCTGGAAGACTAGTGTATACTATACTTACTCATTAGAGGGTAATGACTGTTTTCATAATCATCTGATGTGGTGACATCAGAGTATTGTATGCAGGTGTTTATAGATAATAAGTACACCGACCGACTCATCTTGAATTTCCAATTGGTAATTATACATAACTATCAGATGGAAATTCATATAATGACGATTAGTACAACTTAGTCTTCAGACCTGAGATTCGCCATAATACCTTATGTGTACTAGAGATTACTTTAATTACTACTCAATCACAGATCCATTAATACTGTGTATAATGGTAGTAGTTAGGTATGATTGAATGCATGTGAAGGTTGTGAGAAATTAACATGAGATTCGTTTCTCCGGTATAAGGAAATTAGTGTTCTGCAATGTGTGATATATCAGTGACCTAAAATCTCTGACCATAATACTAGAAATCAAATGATAAGTAGTTATCAGTTTGATCTCACAGTTACGTGATAATATCAACACAATATTTATTTGAGTTATTAGAGTTTGATAGTAATACCAAGCCCTATACCAAATAAGGAACACAGGGAGACGAAGAGACCGGACCGTACGATAGTTACCACCGATAGATATTGATTTGCTTGGATAGTATTTTCCTATTCCAATCTAGCCATTGACAATAAGTAGGTATCGTCCCTATAGACTTGCGGATTTTACTGCTTACATATTTAGTTCGAATTAATTATCTACTGCTGAGTAAATGTCTAGCCTCCGGAGTCACACATAGGTGAACTTCTACCTGCTAAATATAGAACTATAAAAGAAGAGAAAGTATATGGTTGATATACAAAAAGAAATTTAATTAAATAAGTATATATGATGTATTATTAATTAAATAAGGGTAAAATTGTCAAATACGATTTGATATGCTATTCAAGATAATACGTGATATTAAATGAGTAAATAATACATGCCTATATATATTAATTATATTATGAATGTGTGTGTGTGTGTAAGATAATATTGTTATGCATTTGATGTGTATCAAATATTATATACATATGTATGTGTGGGCTAACATGTATTAAGTTATAACTAATTAGTTTGTTTAAGAGATTAAACAAATTAATTAATTATGAGGGTTTAAATAGAAAAAACTATATCACTATATATAGGTTTCTATTTGATATAAACCCTAAGCCCTAATTATTTTTCTCATCCTTTAAAAAGTTTTGACCTCCCCTTTTCTATCTTGGCCGAAATTTTCTTGGTGGAGACGATTTAAAATTTTGATTTTTAATTCATCTTTTTTCTTTTATAATTCTCTAATTAATTAGATCAGCTAACTAATTAATTAGCGTTCATTAGTTTTGGAGATTCGCGTGGAAGCAAGTAAGGAGATCATCAGGATTTAATCAAGTCGTCTTGATTGGATAGGAATCGCTAGCACAGTGAATGCAAATCCGAATTTACGCAAAGGTATTATCTTTTCAAATCAATTAAGGATTAATTGATTTCGTTTACAATTAACCTAATTTATAAACTCTAATCGGTGTTAATAAAAAAAATTATTTTTGTGATGTGTTTTCTTGTGTGCTTGATGTTTTTTTTTATGATGGTTAGGGAATTGGTATTCCCAACGTTCTATTTCTACCCGCATACTACCAAAGGGATAAACAATATAGATCTCATGTATGACACCAATATCTACATGATGTGAGCGTCGTCCTTTTATCTTCTAGCTAGCACCTGTGCAAAGATAAATGTATAACTATTTTGTATTTCTTTTTTATTTATTTTTATGGATATATAATTGAAAGCAATCTTTTCAAGTGGAAAAAAAATATCAGGAGTTTTCATGAATTAGTGTAGGAGTGTATGGATTTCATCAAGATTCATGTCATTACTTAATTTTGTCATAAATAGTTTGTAGTACTAAATCCCAACCAATTTCAGCTGCTCATATCATCAATGCCTCATATGAGATCCTTAAACCCTTAAGTATGGTTATGATATATCTAAACAGGTGCACAATCCGCGTGCCCACACACGCACACATGCACACACAGGTAGCGATCGAACCCAAGAAATTCGACTTCATGTAAGCTTAACATGCTGGGAACAACTCTGAATTTAATTACAAGGATAACAAAGCACAATTAATTAATACATCAAAATTAGATGTATATCCTCTAAAACCTTTATTAAGCAAGAATGATAAGAGGTTAAAATAGAACCATTTTCATGTAATAAAAATTGAGAAACAAAGATCTAATCAGTACCCCCCAAAAAAAAGCATACTAGGCATAAACCAAATCATGTAATACTAGTATTAAACGAGTTTAACATCGCCGCGGTTGCCACAATGTAAATACCGGCAGATGGGCCCCATCCACTTAAAGCTCGGGAGACCCGCCCTTCTCATTAATTTTACGCTGCAGTGACCACAACGATCTCAAATTAAGTTAAGTGAGGAGGAATTTGTAGGTTTTCGAAAGTAAGGAGGACTTTTACATTTAGGCCATAAGTAAGGATGAATTTCCTGCATCTTAGCTAAAATGTTGGAGCGAAGCCTTTGACATAGACATGTCTATGGAGCATTCTTTTAGGGGGGAAAAAAATTAGATAATGACTTTTAATTCTTTTTCTACCGACTTTTAGGCCTATCTTCATGCTGTGCAAAAGATAAATTAAACAACATCGCTTCCATACATGACACCAATATCAATGAGCGACCCACGTTCAATAAAGAAGAACACCTGAACCCTCTCAAATTTATTGTTTTTTTTTTTTGAAATAGGGTGTTTTATATTTAAAATTATTAAATTAGGGTATTTTTTTTAAAATTAGGAGAATATGACGGTTTCCTGAACCCCACCCTCTCCCCAGTACAGAGGGCGGGTTCTTGAACCCGCCCCCTATATTTTATAGGAGAGGGCGGGTTCTAGGAACCCGCCCTCTCCATTATTGTATGGAGGGCGGGTTTCCAGAACCCGCCCTCTCCTATATGAAGGAGAGGGCGGGTTAGTCTAACCTGCCCTATTTAAAAAAAAATTAAAATAAATAAAGGAAAATTCGAAAAAATTATAAAATTGTATTATATGAATGTGGTGTACAAAATGAATCCGTCAAATTTACAATACAAAAAAATCCTATCTGTTTTTAAAATGTAAATTCTATCTCGACGGTCAAATTTATAATATCAAAATGAATCCGTCAAATTTACAATACAAAAAAATCCTATCTGTTTGTAAAATATAAATAACTATCGTTTTCCCTTTCCCTAATGAAATCCGAGAAGGCTTGACATAAGCCTATGCCTCTTGGGATGACTGGATGACCCACCCGTTTCTTGGGTAGATGGCGGCGGCGGCGGCTGCTCTTCTGCTTCGGCTTCAGTTTCAGCTTCGTCTTCAGCAGCGTCTTGGACAGGCTGTTGTTCCGCAAATCCTGAATGTGGGACAAGTGTCGAATATGTGCTGCCTCCCAACAACTGTACGTAGGACGATAAATCCGTCTCATAACTGGGCAGTTGTAGCGAAGAACTTGTCCCGGTTTCATGCGGCTGCTGTTGCACAAAACCTGGGCCCCATGGCTGCGCAAATCCTGACCCCCAAGGTTGCTGTTGTTGCGCAAAACCTGACCCCCAAGACGACTGTTCTGCAAAACCTGACTCTCAAGACTAGTGTTGTTGCGCAAAACTGTTCTCCCAAAACTGTTGTTCCTCTGGTTGTTGCGCTTGTCCGGTATGACAGGGTTGCTGCTGACGGTATGGTGATCCAAACCACTGATCCTGCTGCGCTGGATCTCCGTGATGCTGCGGCTCTGGTGCCGGCTCATGCTGTGGCTCATGCTGTGGCTCATGCTGCTGCTCCGGTGCCGGTTCATACTGCTGCTCCGGTGCCAGCTCATACTGCTGCTCTGGTGCCGGCGATAAATGTGGAAGCATATTATATGAACCGAATATACCACCAATATATTAGTCTACATTTGAAAATATATCCTGAGTTTCCGGACCAGCATCAGTCGGGTATGGATCCTGCACCATTGATTGTATATGATGCAACCCACGAGCCTGTCGTTACATTAGAAATAAGAAATAAGTATTGACTCATACCGCCGGATGTTAAAAAGTAATATAATCTAAAGAATTCAACTTACCAAATCTCGTTCCACGTGGCCTCTAGGCTCGTACCGCGCGATGTTTAGGAAGTCGTTAGGGGGAGCAGAAAGATATATTTTGGTGACACGCTTATACCACTTTAGATATGCTTTGGTAGCGTCGGTGGCTGTTTGGTCACCTATTTGCTGCCTATCCTCCCATCTCAGCAAATATTGATGATGATGTTCACTCCAATCACGCTCCGCCTTTCCTCTTCGCATGTCTCCCTCTATTATCATAGGCGAAGGCGGCGGGACAGGAATATGTTGCGATCTATTAAACTGTCGCAACACCCGGTCCGGTAGGTGCATGACAATGATATTAATGCAGGGGAGTGGGCATCGAGCTTGCCAAACCGGCTCTCCTTCGATACAGATGCCGGGTAATCTTTGCAGACGATCTGCTGTATAAGGCGTCCACGTGAACTGCGCAAATAACATAGTACAAAAATTGTGATGAAGCTATTTCAAAATTTTAAAACAAACTTAATTACCTAAGTTATGGTTACCTGAGTCGCCTCCATGCGATCCAACTCATCTCTATAGTACCTAAGTACTCGACGAGAAGTCTTATACGTTTTCTTGCCATTCTACCAAGAGCCGAGCGGCTTTCCGGGGTATCCAAGGCAGTTATTTTAACTCGATCTGGTCTTCCCATACACATATGCTCCCATGACCAAATCTATAAATAAAGTGTCAGATGAGAAAGAACCAATATTACAATTTTGCAAATTTCTAGCTGTGAAAAACAAGGAATTTACCTGAAGTAATATAATGCAGCTACAAATTTTATTCTTCGTTGGAGCACATGCCTTATCGAGTTCCTTGTAAAGAAAGGCCAGGACCCCTGCTCCCCAAACATATTGGCCACACACATCAAAGTCCGTAAGGAAGCCAAGATATAACGGATGTACATGTGTTGCCGATTGGTCCGGTATCAACCAAGAACCGATCATGTACAGAATGTAGGCACGTGCATGTCTATCCAAGACTTCATCGGTGGCTTCATCAGGGATATTAGTAAATGTATCTTTCAGCCAGTTTAAACTGATCTTATACCCCTTACTATAGCCTCCTGGTGCCTGTTATTAGCATTTTTTGTGAAATATTAAAGTTAGAAATAATGTACAAAATATCCATGCAATCGGTACACTAAAGAGGGGAACCAATTAGAGAGAATCTAAATCTGAATATTAAATATAAATAATTTACTTAGCTAAAAACAAAGATATCGAGAGTTTATTGACATTAATTTTTTTACCTGTCCGAGAGCAGACTCGGCATATGTATCCCAGTATGGATGGTCGGTATCTGGACCAACAATTTTTTCTCCGACCAATCCAAGCCCATTGACCCGTAAACCGAGTAAGAGGTCAATATGCTGGAATGTGATAGTAGCCTCACCCCATCTTAGATGAAAAGTGTGGGTCTCTTTTCTCCACCGCTCAAGTAGAGAGGTAACGAGAGCGCGGTCGATTTGGATATGACGAAACAATGAAGCTTCATAAAATCCGGCCCTTCGAATCCGCTCGATTATTCGCTGGTCGGTAACTATCCACTTGTCAGAACTATGGGTGATGACGGTGAGATTATCTCCATCCTGCAAAATTAAATCATGCTATTTTCAACTATTAGAATTAAAAGAAAGGGGTAATAAATTTTTTTTAATAAGTTTTGAATCTTTTCTCTCCGTGTAATATATTAAAAGATTTGTGCTCGTTTTGATCAACGAGCAGAGATTTGTCGAATGGTTGATTCTCCATTGAGACAATTTTGATATTTTAGATATGAGAAGGGACTTTGGACAGAGTTAATTTAACGAAAACTTACTGATGAGGGCGGGGTTTTATAGGGAAAGGAGGGCGGGTTCCAGGAACCCGCCCTCTTCAATACTTAGTGTTGTCACATCAGTTTTTTATTGTTTAGTATTGTATGAATTCCCGGGATTGTCAAGTCAAATCAGTTTTTTATTGTTTTGTATTTTTATCAGAACGAAGAGGGCCGCCCTCTTCAATAATTAAATGAGGGCGTGTTCCATGAACCCGTCCTCATATTTGTTGGATTCCCGGGCATTATAGTGTCAAGTCAAATCAGTTTTTAATATTTTATATTTTTATCAGAACGAAGAGGGCGGGTTCTTAGAACCCGCCCTCTTCAATAATTAAATGAGGGCGTGTTCCAGGAACCCGCCCTCATATTTGTTGGATTCCCGGGCACTATAGTATCAAGTCAAATCAGTTGTATTATAGTGTCAAGTCAAATCAGTTGTATTATAGTGTCAAGGTAAATTAGTTTTTTAATGTTTTATATTTTTATCAGAACGAAGAGGGCGGGTTCTTAGAACCCGCCCTCCCCGCCCTCTTCAATAATTAAATGAGGGCGTGTTCCAGAAACCCACCCTCATATTATGTATTATAGTAATTAAATGCAGGCGTGTTCCTATAAATAGCTCTCTACTATACAACAACTCTCCATTTACCCTTATTTTGTTCAAGTGTGGAGTTTAGGAAGAAGGTCAAGTTCAGTGCTATAGTCGTGATGAGCTGCTGGATAGGATCAAGACGGAACCACGGCTTGCTGTAAATTTCTGGAGCAAATTCAGTGACCAAACCAAGGTTCAGGGGCTCTAAACAGGAAGATGAGACCAAAACAAGCACATAGAAGAAATTTGAAGTTCCAAATTCTCTGTGGGTATTTCCCTCATCTTCTCCCCTCCTCTGAACTCCTCTGAACTATTCTTCCTGCAACATTCTTTGCACAAACTCTCTTCGTCTCTCCAATAAAACTGTTTTTGTGCAGGATTCTTTGCGCCACCGCCAAATAAATTGTTTGCAAGTGTTTTCGATTTATGTTTGTTACTGTTTTGCATAAATAATACGGACTTTAAGGGGCTATAACACCAATTCAGATTGGGTGGGGATTTCATCACCCTTCCTAAGACCCCAAAAATCACTAAAAGCATACGCATTACCCTTGAGCTTATTAAAAAAAATATCTAGACTCGGCCAACTAAGGATTGTCGTACTCAATAGGACAGAGAAAGGTTGTGGACATTCGATCGTTTATCTAAATTTGACTTTGTGGTGCCTAGGCTAGACAAGTGAGAAATGTAATTTTAAAAGGCCCGTCTCATGGTGATTCATGAGCGGAACCCTCCTTTCCTCATTTGTGCTTACCTGGCCACAATTAGCACTGAAGAGACGATATGAGGGTTGTTTACCCCAATCAGAGCAAAGCTCTGTTCAAATTCCAAGGCGGGAGATGAAGCAACGCTTCATCTTCCCCCAATCAGCAAAGCTCTACTTTGAAAATTTAAACTTTAATAAATGAAGCAACGCTTCAGATCCTCTGCGCTGCGCGCAACGCACCACGTGTCAAAAACTGATACGTCAGCGCAGCGCCCAAGGCAGTGCGCCCAATCAGAGCAAACCTCTATTTAAAACAAAATTAAAGGAAGCAACGCTTCAGTTGCGCAAGAGCTACGCTGCGCGACATGGGTCAGCGCAGATGCGCAAGCGCAGATGCACTGCGCCGTGCGCTGCGCGACACGTGTCAGCACAGATACGCAAGCGCAGTTGCGCTGCGCCGTGCGATGCGTGTCAGCGCAGTTGCGCTGCGCTATACGCTGCGTGACACGTGTCAGCGCAGTCGCGCCAGCGCAGTCGCGCTGCGCTCTGCGCTGCTTGACACGTGTCACGCGCTGGGGCGTTTGCGCCAAACAGAATTAAATTCTAGCAAGATTTTTCTGTTCTTGTTAAAACAAGAAGATTGTCTTCCGTAAAACAGAAGCCCTTGGATCAAAGATCCAACGGTGGGGAAAATTTTCCAAATCACCCAGAGAAAGATCTCTTTAACAAATTTATTGGCACTATATAAAAGCCCTTAGACCTCAAATCAAAGGCATCAACGTTGGGAGAAAGCATCAACATCATCATTGAGAACTCTGAAGAATTGGAGAGAATTCCTCAAGAACAAAAAAGGTAAAAACCTTTAGAAAAAAAAGAGAAAATTCTCTTATGAACAGATCATTGATCTGAGAACAAGATCAAGGATCTTCGATAAGAAGAAAAATAAACAATAATAAGTGCTTTGCACTTTTTTATGAACCACTGGTTCCCTGAAATAAGAAAAACAAGAGAAACTTGTTTTCTTGGATCTAAATTAGATCAAGAAATCAAACAGTGCTTTGCACTTTTTTATGAACCATTGGTTCTGGAATCTAAAAGATTCTCAAGTTAATAGTGCCTTGCACTTGCAAAACTGCACTGTTGCGCTCTTGGGTTGGCGCAAGCCACCAGAGAGCGCCACGTGTCAGCATCTGAACCATTTGCGCTATGCGCTTTTGAAATAGAGCCTTGCTCTCTGAAACTGGCGCAACTCACCAGAGCACGCCACGTGTCAGCAGCGCAAGTGCAGCGCACTGGCACAGCGCACTGCGCTTGCGTGACACGTGTCATCACCACAAGCGCTTGCGCTCTTTGATTGGCGCAAAGCACCTGACAAATGCAATGCATTTCTTTTGCTAAAGGGCCAGACCCAAGTCAAAAAGACCCAGCAGGCCAAAATAAATTGCAAAGAAATAAAAGGGCAGAGCCCAAGTTGATGCTCTGCATCATTTATCGAGGGCAGAGCCCAAACAAAATTGATGCTTTGCATCATTTATAAAAGGGCAGAGCCCAAACAAAATTGATGCTCTGCATCATTTATAAAAGGGCAGAGCCCAAACAAAATAAGAAATGCAGTGCATTATTTAAAAAGGGGCAAAGCCCTAGCACAGGCCTAATAGGCCAAAGACAAATAAAAGCGTTGAACATTTTTCAACTGGACTTAGTCCAATCATGGCCGTAAGTCCTTAAATTAAATTGACTGAGCACAGCTGCTCTCTTAAATCAATTTACGACCGGTTCGAGGGTACATATCCGAACTCCTTTGACTCCTATCGTTGTAATCCTTCAACGATGTCAGAGAGGTGACGGGTCCTGAAAACCACACATCAACACGGACTGTGGGGTCCTTAAACTCATGGACTTAAGCATCCTTAAACCAAAAGACGGATTGTGGGATCCTTAAACCCGCGGACTTATGCGTCCTTAAACTAAAACACGGACTGTGGGGTCCTTAAACTCACGGACTTAAGCGTCCTTAAACTACCTATGGACCACCACGTCCCTAAACTGGAATATGGACCACCACGTCCCTAAACTGGAATATGGACCGCAATGTCCTTAAACTACCTATGGACCACCATGTCCCTAAACTGGAAATGGATCTAGACGATCCCGTTAAGTAGATCTTAGTCTGGAAATTAGACTAACGTATCCTTAACAAACGTTTAAGTTGATCTTAGCCTCAAATATGGCTAACGTATCCTTAAACCAAAACCCAAAACCCAAATCTAAGAAAGTACGGATTTGGACTAATCCACGTCCTACGGGCGACGGCATCACTTAGTCTCCGTATACAATCCACGGGCATCCACAAACAAAACAAACACACACGACACGAAGTGAAATTCTGGAGAAGGAGAAAGTTGTTACCGCGATGCGGTAGCATAATTAACTGCAGGGGCTTGCGCCTGCAGGGAAGAGCGTCCCCAGAATCAAAAACCCCTCAAACAAGGGGGAATCTGACGAAGTCTGCTATATCGGCTGCATCCGTCTAAACCTTCGATACACGGTGCCATAAATCAACTTGGCATCTTCGGAGAGGTGGACGGATAAAACCAAATAGCATCTTCCCCGAATCTCAGCGTCAGGACCTCGCAGTCTTGTGCGCCGTCTTTTGGAGGGGAACAGATTCTGGCATGCCCGGTGGGACATTTTCCTCTTTCCACTCCACACTTCGCGTGTCGTATTCGCAAACGAATCGCGGTTTGTTAATGGTTGCCTTTGGATTTTAAGTTACTAAGATTTGGTATTTTGCCTGGCGCAGAAATCAAGCATTGATGGCCTTTACCTGTTCGAAGTGCTCCAACTGCAGCTGCAACTCGCATCCTGCCTCAACTGGGGGCATAACCTACGGGCCCCAAGCGGCCTCTTTGTTCACCATGCCCGTGGAGAAGATTACTCAAGTCACCACAGGATTGTTTTTCAGAACCATGCTTCCGCCAACAAGCATTAGCACCTCTGTGCCCGTACAAGAAGCTCCTAAGAAGTCGGTCTTCGATCGACTTACAGTTACTGCGGCCCCTCTCAACAGGTCGCCCAACACCAGTGCCTCGATCTTCTCCAGACTGGGCCAAAACCCCTGTGGGCCCACAATAAAGCTTGCGGTCCCAGAAAAGGTTATTCCAAAAAGAGTAGCCAAACCTGTTCCTGAAGTCGTCAAGGCGGCTTCTCCGGCTAAGAGATCAGTCTTTACAAGACTGACCGTCCCAAATCCCACTCCTGCTCATGCTGCTCAAAAGACATCAGTCTTCAATAGGCTGACGCCGGCAACAGCCCCGCACCTGAACAGGGGGCAAGAAGAAGCTGTTGCTGTTTCTGAGCCAATACCGCCAACTCGTAGCGCCCGCCACGCCACTGGCGCCGGATAAGGAAGACCGGGGGCAACTCCCCTTCTGGGATAACTCCACCAGCTCCAACGGTGGAAGTCAATGCTGCTGTTCCAACTGGGAACAGCTTTGAACTGTTGAATAGAGTACGCATAAACTCGCCAACTGCGGTGCTCAAAAGATCTCCTCCACCGGTAGAGACTGCCGTGGAAACAGGAAAGCCGGAGCAGTCTCCTCAATCGCTGTCCTCCAGGATCTATAATACATGGCGACGAGTCCGAGAATCTGTCATTGATCCTAATTTCTCTCTCCAATAGAAGAAGTAGAAAGGTCGGCAAGAAGAAAATCCCCCGTCCAAGCAACGAAAGGTGACGACCACTTGGGTGTCCAAAGCAACGGCCCCCTCAACTTCAACGGCCCATAAGAGAAGAATGTTTCGCCCAATCAGAGCAAAGCTCTGTTCAAATTCAAAATTCAAAATTTTGAAGCAATGCTTCAAGTCTCGGGCGCAACGCGCCACGTGTCAGGCGCTAATACGTCAGCGCAGCGCCCAAGAAGGCGCGCCCAATCAGAGCAAAGCTCTGTTTAAAGGAAGCAACGCTTCAGTTGCGCAAGCATTGCGCTGCACGACACGTGTCAGCGCGGATGCGCTAGCGCAGTTGCGCTGCGCTTTGCGCTGCGCGATACGTGTCACGCGCTGGGGTATCTGCGCCAAACAGAATTAAAGATTTTTAAAGAAATCTTTCTGTTCTTGTTAAAACAAGAAGATTTTCTTCTGTAAAACAGAAGCCCTTGGATCAAAGATCCAACGGTGGGGAAAATTCCCCAAATCACTCTGAGAAAGATCTCTTTAACAAATTCAACAAACTTATGGGCACTATAAAAAGGACCCTAGGCCTCAATTCAAAGGCATCAACATTTTCTTGAAAAATCAAGAGCTTCAAACAGAGAGAACTCTGAGAAAAATTTCAAGAAGAGGTAAAAAACCTTTATAAGGGAGAAGAAATTTCCTCTAATAGATCATTGATCTAAAAACAAGATCAATGATCTTCATATAATAAATAGTGCTTTGCACTTCTTATGAACCACTGGTTCTTTAAAACAGAAAAAATAAATAAAAAATAGTGCTTTGCACTTTTATGAACCTCTGGTTCTTGAAATGAAAGAAAAATTTATTTTTCTTTGATTCTAATTTGATCAAAGATAAAAAATAGTGCTTTGCACTTCCAAACTGCGCTGTTGCGCTCTTGAGAGAGCGCCACGTGTTAGCTGTAGAACAACTTGCGCTACGCGCTCTTAAGATAGAGCTTTGCTCTCTGGAATTGGCGCAACTCGCTGAGAGCGCGCCACGTGTCAGCAGCGCAACAGCGCAGCGCACTAGCGCAGCGTACTGCGCTGTTGCGCTTGCGCTCACCAGAGCATGACACGTGTCCTATCTACAAGCGCTTGTGCTCAGTAATTGGCGCAAAGCGCCTGACAAATGCAAAGCATTTCCCAAAGGGCCAGGCCCAAATCAAAAAGACCAAGCAGGCCTAATTAAATTGATGCTCTGCATCATTTATAAATGGGCAGAGCCCAAACAAAATAACAAAAATGTTATGCAGGGCAGAGCCCAATTGAGAGGTCCAATGGACCAAAACAAATGCTCTGCATTATAATAAAAAAGGGCAAAGCCCAGTCAAAACGGGCATAAATGGCCTAAAGTAATGTTATGCATTATTCTAAAAAAAGGGAAAGCCCAGACAAAAAACAAATGCAAATAAAATATTGGACATTTTTAACTGGACGTAGCCCAATCGTGGCCATAAGTTCTTAAATTAAATTAACTGAGCAGAATGGCTCCCCTAAACCAATCCACATCCGGTTCGAGGGTACATCTCCGAACTCCTTTGATATCCATCGTTGTAATTCCTCAACGACGTCAAAGAGGTGACGGGTCCCAACGACCACACACCCATATGGACTGCGGGGTCCTTAAATTCGTGGACCGAAACGTCCCTAAACTAATATCGGACCGAAATGTCCCTAAACTAATGACGGACCACCACGTCCCTAAACTGGAACATGGACCACCACGTCTCTAAACTGGAACAATAGAGCCAATTGCTCTTCTTTCGGATCTAAACGATCCCGTTCAAGTCGATCTTAGTCCAAAATAGGACTAACGTATCCTTGGCGAACGTTTAAGTCGATCTTAGCCGCAACGCGACTAACGCATCCTTAAACTAAAAAAAACACCAAACCCAAATCTAAATAAATACGGATTTGGACTAATCCACGTCCTACGGGCGACGGCATTACTCAGTCTCCGTATACAATCCACGGGCAACCACAAACAAAACAAACACCCACGACACGGAGTGAAACTCTGGAGAAGGAGAAAGTTGTTACCGCAATGCGGTAGCATAATTAACTGTAGGGGCTTACGCCTGCAGGGAAGAGCGTCCCCACAATCAAAAAATCCCTCAAGCGAGGGGGAATCTGATGAAGTCTGCTACATCGGCCGCATCCGTCTAAACCTCCGATACATGATGCCATAAATCAACTTGGCATATTCGGAGAGGTGGATGGATAAAACCAATTAGCATCTGCCCCGAATCTCAGTGCCAGGATTTCGCGGTCCTGTGCGCCGTCTTTCGGAGGGGAACAGATTCTGGCACGCCCGGTGGGACTTCTTCCTCTTTCCACTCCACACTTCGTGTGTCGTCTTCGCGAACCAATCGCGGTTTGTTAAATGGTTGTCTTCGGATTTCAAGCTACTAAGATTTGGTCTTTTACTTGGCGTAGAATTCAAGATTCAATGGCCTCTAACTGCACCAACTGCTCGAAGTGCCACTGCAACGGATGCTCCACCTCACCGGGAGGTGTAGCATATGGGCCCCAAGCGGCTTCCTTCCTCACTCTGCCGGTAGATCAGGTGACCCAAGCCACCACTGGTCTGTTCTTTGGGACCATGATCCCACCTACAAGCTTCCCTACACCAATACCTGCACTGGAAGTGAACAAAAAGTCGGTCTTCGACCGGCTCACTGCTACGACGGCCCCTGTCAACGGGTCGCTCACTACCAAACCGACAGCCTCTGTTTTCACCAGGCTAAATCAGAACTCTGAATTGGCTGTCCCGAGGAAGGCGATAACTGTTGCTCCGGAAGTCGTCAAGACGGCTTCCCCTGTCAAAGAGTCAGTCTTTTCAAGGCTGACGATTCCTGCTCCTCCCCCTACTCGAGGGTCTGTCTTCGACAGGTTGAATATCACTCCTCAAAAGACAACCTCAGTCTTTAAGAGGTTAACACCGGCGACGCCTCATTCAAACAGGGGGCAAAAAGAAACTATCTCAAATTCCGAACCAATCCCGATGGCTCGTCGTGCACGACGTCGCCATTGGAAACGAGTAAGGAAGGCAGGGGGCAACTCTCCCTCAGGGCTAACTCCACCGGCTCCAATGGTGGAAGTCAACGCTGCTGTTCCAACTGGGAACAGCTTTGAGCTGCTGAGAAGGGTACGGAAGAACTCTCCAACCGCTACATTGAAAAGATCTCCTCCGCCTATAGACAAAGCTCCAGGGACAAAGCAGGAACAGCCCCCTCAACGGCTGTCGTCAAAAATATACAAGGTTTGGCATAGAGTTCAAGACTCCGTGATTGACCCGGACCACTTTCATCACTAGAAAAAGGCAAAGGTGGAAAAAGACAAAAACCGCCCCATTAAACAACAGGGGGCAACAATTGCTAAGATGCCCACTTCAACGGTCCACAAAAGAAGGAGTCCAGAGAAAGCTCCCGTGACAATGGCAAAGTCTAAAAGTGGTGAACCTAAACGCCCCAAGTTAGGGGGCATAACGGTTCATACGGTTTATATGGCTTCTGGAAAGGAGGAAAGCCGCACTTCTACGGGTCACCGACCGCTCACCCGATCAGTGACCAAGGCTCAGGAGCAGCAACAAAAGCTCCAGGAGATGATGAATGCTATGGCCGTGCTTACAGAGCCAAAAGAAAACCCTGAAGCGTCCTTAGATGAGCGCCGAGACGAAGAGACCGACGCCGAGTTCCTTCGCCGAATATTGGAAAAGAAGGACAAAGAGGCTGCTGAACAAGCGGCCAACATACAGCGTATGGGCCTCCTCTTCCAGGACATGATAGGGATGATGATACAACAAGATCCCCCGAATGAAGAACCTCCGATCGTCCTTGGAGACGATAGGGGAGAGACATCGAATCCTCAGCCCATTCTATCAACGGCTAAAGAGGATACAATCTCTAAAACTGATCTGGACGAATACATAGCCCAGCAAATAAGGGTTCATCATGCGGCCGAAGCAGCCGGCCACGTCGTAAAAACGGGACGGCCATATCCAGGCTGGTATGACCAAATCAAGTACCCGCCGGGTTACACAATTCCCAAGTTCCATGTCTACAAGGGGACCGGCAATCCCCATCAGCATGTTGCCCAGTTCAGGGCGCTTTGCGGTAACACCGGCGGCGATGACAAGCTTTTGCTCCGCCAATTCGTTGGAAGTCTATCAGATACGGCGTTCGAGTGGTACTCTGAACTCCCTAATGATTCTATTAAAACCTTCGCGGAAATGGAGCTGCTGTTTACCCAACGCTTTGCAAGTGCAAGTGAACGTACCCCGATGACGGCACTGATTAACGCTAGGGTAAAACCCGGCGAGACATGGGTTCAGTACGCTATACGGTGGCGTAATCTATGGTCGAAGTGTGAGCAGCGCATAGAAGAAGCCCCTGCGGTGGGAATGTTTGTTGGAACCCTTGATCCACAAGCAACCATCTCACAGTTTATGATGTTCTTCAAGCCGACTACCTTCCAGGCTTTGATTGACAAACTAGCGCAGATGGACCAGATGGGCCATAAACCCCCTCTCCCAAAGCCGGATTCCCGAAATGAAAAAGGAAAGGGAAAAGCGATCGTTGTCGCTAATGCTCAACAACAACTGAACGACTCGAAGCCGGTTGCTCGTCCAAACAATACGCGCCCGTACGTACCCCTTGAGGATAGGATGGGACGTCCTTATTCCTTCCCCCGTGATAAAACAAGGAGGTTATTCGAGCTGGCGTTGCGCAACAGACTCATAAATCTGCCGGATCCAAAACGTCCGTTGCAACCAAGTGACGTCAACGAGCCCAACTACTGTCCTTATCATCGAGTACTAGGCCACCCGATCGAAGATTGCTACGTTTTCAAGAATTGGCTTGAAAACCAATACCGACAGGGCAAGTTCGCGTTATCTGACAAATGGAAGGTGAATCCCCCGCAGCCCCACACCTCTAAGGGGACGAATACGTCAGGGGAAACATGCTCCATCATCGAAGAAGCTCCTTGGGAGGTCGTATTATCAGCCAAGACAAAGAGGATGCTAAACGATCTTCAGACATGTCCAGCGGTCAAGTGGAAGAACCCATTGGAGCCACAAATTATGGAGGGAATGCTAAAACCTCGTCCGATTCAAAAGATTGGTGGAAGTGGCCCAAACACTCATAACCAGCCGTCAAAATCTTCGAAAAAGAAGAAGAAGAAATATAAGAAGCCCGTGAAGCCTGACGACAAGCGCACGGACTTACAGAAGCAAATTGACACGCTGGAGGAATACAATCAGAGGGCACGAACCCCCATTACATTCCAAGAGTTCCTCAGCCATGTCTTTCAAGAAGAGGATGAGGGAGAAATTTCATCAGATGAATCCGAGGAATATGTGGCGAACTGTCATATGATTTCCCATTCGATCACGAATGGTGAGGAGATTCCTTGCACCGAAAAGCTGGGGGCAGATCCTGAACCAAAGGTTCTGGGGCCATCAGATGAAGTAATTGACGCACTCCTTAATGAAGCTCGGTTGAAAAGTAAAGCTGATCGGGAGCACGAGGCGGCTATATTTGAAAGGGCCAAGCGCCAGCGACTTGATGAAGGAGCTGAGACGATCCCGCTGGAGCAAAACACCTCCGCTACCGACAAAAGCCAACTCAGGATGAGGAAAAAGTTCGCTAAAGCCATATCAATGGGCATGAAGCTACCATCCTCTTAAGGAAACATCGCCGGTGAAGTGGAAACGCACCCCTCGTATTGCTTATATCATCAGAGGATTTCGCACCCCACTCAAGAGTGCAAAGCTTTCGATAGATGGTGGTAAGGATACGTTGCTCATCGACAACGCTTTAAGCGGGAAAAACGTAAAACTCGTCGGGAGCAGAGAAATACGACCGAAGGGCTTAAAAGAACTGCTGGCGATTGTCGCATGGTTAACACCGTGGATCACAAGTGCCTACATTCGGGAGTGATTCTGATGAAGAGCTAGAACTTGCCCCTCTCTTTAAAGAGTCCGCTTCAGGAAAAGAAGAAGAACCGAAGGTCTGCGAAAATATCCGGTTGCGGAATCGGACGCTGCCTGAAAAGAACCTCGGACCCTTGAACAGAAAAGATAAAGGGAAAGAAAAGGTCTCTGAGGATATTATTCTCGATGACCAAGTTGCGGAAGAGTTAACCGCTAAGAACCCACCAAAGAAGAATAAGGTAGATTACAATGTCTTAGCACATCTGAGGAAGCTGCCTTCACAGCTCAGCATTCTTGACACCCTTTTGCTATCAAAAGAGGCGAGAGATTCGTTGATTAAGGCACTCCAAGACCCGGAACAATTCCAAGCATGCCTGGCCGAGGAAAAAATGAAGGATGAATTAGAGGAAGTACACACGGCTGATGTTACTTTTGGTGATGAAGACCTTCTACTTGGGACGTGCGAACACAATCGCCCTCTCTGTCTCGGGATACTGCCATGATATAAGGATAGGCAAAATCCTGATCGATAACGGGTCTTCTGTTAACCTACTCAACGTGCGGGTGTTGAAGGAAATCTGCATGAGCGTTCAGCACCTTGCTCGAGACAAGATTACCATCTCCGGGTTCGACTCCCAATCGTCAAAGACTCTTGGATCTGTGATACTGACGCTACGCTTCGGGCTACTCGTCATGGACATTAAGTTCCATGTCATAGACGCCAAGACATGCTACAACGCTTTGCTCGGCCGACCATGGTTACACGAGTACAACATCATCCCTTCTACACAACATCAGTGTATGAAGTATTTTAAGGATGGTTTCGAGTATACCGTGACGGGAGAACTAAACCCGTTCTCTGTGAACGAGGTCCGCAAATACGAAGATGCCAAATACTTCTTGCCGGATTTCGAAGACACGGAGAAGTGTCACAAGCCGGAAAATAAAACTAACGCCACCATCCCTGTCTTCGGCAGTGATACCGAGGAGGAAGAGGAGATCGTTTATTCGGGTCCGCCCCAACATAACAAGCCAGGACCGTCCACTGCTACATTGGTCTTTGGTAGTGACTCGGAGGATGAGGTCCATGTCGTATTCTCTGCTCGACCTTCAATACAAGCTTCCGCTGACGAAGGGCAAAGTCTGCAAGTCGCCATGGTGCCGCCTAAACATCATAAAGAACTGGACGCACTTAATATCTACAGTGTAGAAGAGCTGCGGACATTCTATATCCCTCCCAGGCGAGAAAACGAGAAGGCAATCCTATTCTACCGTTCTGAAGAAAACAAGGTGGAAAAAGAAGTCTGGCATGGCGCGGATCCCACGCTCGACAGGCTTCAGCCTATCCGTCTTCCCAGATATTATACAGAAGGTTTGAAGAAGCTGCTGAAACGCCAGGGGATATCCTTCAAACAGACCGTTAGAGAGGCCAAATTCTATGACAGGGTCTGGAACATTCCCGGGATCCAACGCAAACTGCCTAACGGGAGAATGGAAACAAGAGGGCTTGGATACATCCGTTCAAAGAAACGAGAGTTACTACCCGGCTGCTACGTCGTATATGACCTTGATGAAGAAGCGGATGCTCAATGGGAGGACGCTAATCCTAAGCCAGTGAAAGTTCCAGATGCAAAAGAACCCGGTCCGTCGTTCGAGGAACAAATGGACAGTCTTATAAAGAAAGCCGGTCAAAAGGTCCGAGATGATCACAACCGTGAGACGGCCATCTACGAGAAAGCCAAGACGCGACGCCTTCTCCGACAGGCTGTAAAGGATGAAAATGCCGCTCCTTGTCAACCTGTTATAAAGAAGGCTCCGCTCAAAAGCAGAAATAAGTCGGAAGGCCAAAAAGGCACTCAACAACAACAAAGCAGGGCTAAGAAGCCACGCAAACGGGAGTCGAGCGTTATTGATCTATCCTTTATGAAGAAAAGGGGGCGAGCATACTCGTTTCCTCAGGACAAGACGAAGAAAATACTTGATCTCGCCCTGAAACATCAAATGCTTACATTGCCGGAGTCTAAACACCCTGAACAAGCAGGCGAAGCCTCACACCCGGACTATTGCTCTTACCATCGAGTAGTAGGTCATCCTCTTGAAGATTGGTTCACCTTCAAGAATTGGGTCGAAAATCAATATCAGCTTGGTAAATTCGCTCTGTCCAACAACTGGAGGGTAGCACCACCACAAAAGCACGAGCCTAAGGCCACGAAAGAAAAACCAGTTCCACATTGGGATTGGAAGCGAATTCGTACCTGTCACATGATAACAATACTGCAAGAAGAATCCGAGAACATGGACAGCCTTCCCTGGTGCCTCGAAAACAGTAATGATGAGGTGATCTCAGAATTTCCCCCAGCTCCGAAAGAACTGGAGGATGGAATACATACCACTGCAGATAACCTTAAGAAAATTGATTTGGGGACGATAAACGATCCGCGACCGACATTCGTCAGCGAGCTGCTGTCTGAAGAAAAGGTGGCTGCGTTAAAGGACGTCCTTGTACAGCATAAAGATTGCTTCGCATGGAACTATTCCGAGATGCCGGGACTTGATCCAGAAGTTGCTGTACATAGACTGGCAATATCCCCGAGTGTCAATCCAGTCTAACAAGCGCCGAGAAGAATGCGGCTTGAGCTCGAGATGAGCATCAACGCTGAAGTCAAAAAGCTGATAGACTCCAGCTTCATCCAGGAGGTTCAGTACCCTGAATGGATTGCTAATATCGTCCCAGTGATGAAGAAAAATGGGACGGTGCGCATATGCGTGGACTTTCGGGATCTCAACAAAGCCTGTCCGAAGGATGATTTCCCAGTACCAATCACCGAACTGATGATAGACAATACGTCAACGCATGAGATTTTCTCATTCATGGACGGCTCATCAGGATATAATCAAATAAAAATGCATCCTGAAGACCAGAAACATACGGCTTTCCGGACTCCTTTGGGGATATTCTGTTACAAGGTGATGCCCTTCGGTTTAAAGAACGCCGGTGCCACCTACCAAAGGGCCATGACAAAGATCTTCGATGACCTTATACACGAAATCGTCGAATGCTATATCGACGACCTCGTTGTTAAAAGCAAATCATATGAGGAACATCTCGAGCATCTGAAGACCGTATTTCAACGTCTTCGGCAATACAACTTGAAGATGAATCCGCTCAAGTGTGCATTTGGAGTTTCCTCAGGAAAATTCCTGGGATTCATTGTTCGACACCGGGGTATCGAAATAGATCCGTCCAAGATCAAGGCAATCATGGAAATGCCTCCGCCGAGAACTCTCAAACAGCTGCGGTCTCTCCAAGGGAAACTCGCGTACATACGGTGATTTATAGCCAATCTCTCAGGAAAATGCCGTCCTTACAGCCACCTGATGAAGAAGGGAACCCCGTTCGTCTGGGATCAAAAGTGCCAAAGCGCACTAGATGAGATCAAACAGTACCTGCAAAACCCTCCAGTGTTGGCCGCTCCGGTTAAGGGAAAGCCTCTCATTCTTTATACAGCCGCCCTCGAAGGTTCTTTAGGCGCATTATGGGCACAAGAGAACGATCAAGGGAAAGAAAGAGCACTTTACTACTTAAGTCGAGTTCTACTGGGGGCAGAAAGCAACTACTCCCCCATTGAAAAACATTGCTTAGCGTTGATCTTCGCGATAACGAAGCTCAGGCACTATGCGTTGGAGCATGAGGTCCGCCTCATTTCGAAGGTGGACCCTCTTAAATACCTAATGTCAAAGGCCATATTGACGGGACGACTCGCTAAATGGGCCCTGCTCTTAATGGAGTTCTCGATAACGTACCGACCTCTCAAGGCAGTGAAAGGCCAGGCCATCGCCGACTTCCTTGCTGAGCACCCGATACCTGCCGATTCTCCCCTAAAGTGCGATTTGCCAGACAAACATGTGTTTGACGCAGTCGACAGTAGTGATACCCGTTGGGAGCTTTATTTCGATGGAGCATCTTCCATGAAAAAGCACAAACAAAGTACACCAATGATCAAATCGGGAGTAGGCCTTATCTTCGTGACCCCACAAGGAGGAATAATGCGCTTCGCTTTCTCCTTGACAGAACCGAGAACGAATAATGAAGCTGAATATGAAGCTTTGATAGCAGGTCTCGAGATCGCCATTGAAATGGGAATTGAAAGCCTCCTCATATATGGGGACTCCCAGCTAGTCGTCAATCAAGTGAACGGCGATTACCAAACATGCAAACCGGAATTGGTAAAATACGGGGAAAAGGTGCAACAACTGCTGACCCAAATTCCCTCCTATACTTTGGAAAGTATACCACGCGCAGAAAATAGCAAAGCGGACGCGTTAGCTAAGCTTGCTAAAGAACTGGCTGACGAGAACCTCGATGAGGTTAGAATCATGGTACAAAGTCGTCGGGTGCTCGCCCCCGCAGAAATACCTTCGGGATCGCCCGAAGAAAAGAGAGTGACTGAACAAGCGACCTTACAAATAAAAGACCATGAGAAGGTTGAGGATTGGAAGGAGTTCTTTATAGACTACTTCAAATCCCACCAAATGCCCGAAGATGCGTCCGCACGACACCAGCTCATGAAACGAGCTCTGTCTTTCGCCTTCGTCAATGATACTCTATACAAGAGGTCATTCGATTCTCTGTGGCTGAGGTGCTTAGGACCGGACGAAGCGGAAAGAGTCGTTCAAGAAGTTCATGACGGAATCTGGGGTTCTCACCAAGCAGGCCCAAAGATGAAGTTAAAGATCAAACGGATGGGCTATTACTGGCCCACGATGATTCAAGACTGCATCGAATATGCGAAGCAATGTCACTCATGCCAGATTCATGGGGACTTCATCCACCAGCACCTAAATCCGTTGCATCCAACGGTGGCTAGCTGGCCATTCGAAATGTGGGGGACTGACATAGCTGGCCCTATCGAACCAGCATCGTCTAGGGGACATCGTTTCATCCTGGCGATGACTGACTACTTCTCTAAATGGGCAGAAGCAGTACCGTTAAGAGAGGTGAAGACGGAAAATATCCTCCACTTCTTCAAGACGCATGTCATATATCGGTTTGGAACTCCGCGACGGATCATCTCCGATAACGGGCCAGCTTACAGAAGCCACAAGATCAGTCGCTTCGCGCAACAGCATAATATAGACTGGAGATATTCTTCGGTTTATAATCCGCGAGCCAATGGACTAGCTGAAGCCTTCAACAAGACATTGACAAAAATCATAAAGAAAACGGTGTCCCGTAATAAGAAAGATTGGCACGAAAGACTGCAAGAAGCTCTTTGGGCATATCGAACTACATTCAAGACGGCCACGAACACAACGCCGTACGCGTTGGTGTTCGGTACGGAAGCAGTACTCCCTCTCGAGATAGAGTTACCCTCTCTACGAGTGGCAGTTCACCACGAGCTAACGGACGAAGAAAATGCTCACCTTCGGCTTGAGGAGCTTGACGCCCTTGATAAAACTAGGCTCATAGTACAACAAAATCTGGAAGCTTATAAAGCAAAGGTGACGCGCTCATACGAAAGATTGACCCGACCGAGGACATTCTACCAAGGCGAACTCGTGCTAGTGGTCAAAAGGCCTATGATTCCCAATCGCGCCAAGCGGGGAAAATTCGAGCCAAACTATGAAGGCCCGTACATCATAGATAAAGTTTACCAGGGTGGGGCCTATCTACTCATGGACATGCACGGTGAAAGGCCTTTCAGGCCGATAAACGGTTGCTTCCTGAAGAAATACTACGCTTAATGAGCCACAGCCTAGGTCAATGATAGATGACGACGACCATGTCCGCTCGCTATCTTCCTAAGCTCAAGTTTTATAAGCAGTAGCCAACCTCTCAATGTCGGACCGAAATGTCCTTAAACTAACAGCGGACCGAAATGTCCTTAAACTAATAGTAGACCGAAACGTCTTTAAACTACTACCGCAGCATCTTTAGACTGACGAGATATAGAAAAAAAACATATAAAAATAAAATAAAATAAAAACGGTATGTCCATAAGCAAAAGAGCACGGATGAAAACCCGAAAGGGTTCCGTGAGTAAAAAACAGCAGGGCTACCGGCGAGTGTTCGTGAAAACCCGAAAGGGCGCGACCTCGTAAGAAAATAATAATAAAAAAAATATAATAAAAAGAATATAAAAAAAAACGGTATGTCCATAAGCAAAACGGGCACGGATGAAAACCCGAGAGGGCTCCGTGAGTAAAAACAGCAGGACTACCGGCGAGTGTTTGTGAAAACCCGAAAGGGCGCAACCTCGCTAAGAAACACTTGTAGGGTCCTCTCGACCCTATAAGGAGAAACCACCCGCGTGAGATCCTTACAATTCACAAGGGAACAACACACTTAGGAATCCCCACGATTCCTAAGGAGAAAATACACTTGCGAGATCCTCACGACTCGTAAGGAGAACGCTCTTATGGAACCCTCACGGCTCGTAAGATTTGAAAGTCTTAAGTTACAGAGATCTAAACCTGTGCTTAAGCAACCCCCACAACTTTCGATATTTCCCAACAGGTGGCTCAGCACTGACCCTTGTATACAATCCACGGGCGCGAATAAACATTTCCTTAACTAAGTCCCATCTGAGACTAGGGATATGTCCACACGGTAAACAACCCTTGTAAATCCTCTCGACTTACAAGGAGAAAACCCTCCTGTAGGATCCTTACGACTTACAGAGGAACAAAACACTTAGGAACCCTCACGATTCCTAAGGAGAAAATACACCTACAAGATCCTCATGACTTGTACGGAGAAATACCTTTGTGAGACCCTTACGGCTCATGAAGTCAAAAGCCTTAGTTGACAGGACCTTAACCCTGGTCGCTAAGCCTCCTTTGTTCGACAACAACAGAAGCAAATGATGATTCGCTCCTGGAAATATCCCAGTTGTAGCGGTGCTGATGCCAAAATCAGTGTCCAAGTTCAGGTTTACGGCGAAAAGCCAGTAAGCCGCACATGCATACGAAATAGTCGAAATGATAGGGCAACTTGCAATAAAAAGCAGCAAGTAAAATGTATGCAGGCGAAATAGCCGAAATGATTGGGCAACTCGCAATAAAAAGCAGCGAGTAAAAATAAAATAAACAGCCGAAATGATTGGGCACCGCGAAAAAAATAGCCGAAATGATTGGGCAATTGTGACCTTCGCGATATAAAAGCTGAAATGATAGAGCATCGCGGAAAGAATAAAAAAAATGAAAGAATGAAACTTTTTGCCCTACAGTTAAGATCACATCGATCCTTGTATACAATCCAAGGGCATAAACAAAGAGGGAACCATACCCTCCCAACAAATTCCTCGACTCACGGATACAAACACTCCTTGACGAGAGCCTCCTGATCCGCGTCGATCCGCAGAGCCACTAGCGCCTCCGTGGAAATCCTCGACTCGTTTCAAACCCCAAGGAAACAAATAATCCTTGGCGCTTGGGAAACAAATAATCCCTAGCAAACTCCTCGACTCACGGATACAAACACTCCTTGACGAGAGCCTCCTGATCCGCGTCGACCCGCAGAGCCACCAGTGCCCCCGTGGGAACTCTCGACTCGTTTCAAACCCTAAGGAAACAAATAATCCTTGGCGCTTGGGAAACAAATAATCCCTAGCAAACTCCTCGACTCACGGATACAAACACTCCGTGACGAGAGCTTCTTAACTCATGTCAACTCGTAGAGCCACCACCCTCTCCGCAAGCAAATCCCCGATTCGTCTCAATTTGTAAGAAGAAGTCTCAGACAGCAAGGATTGAAAAGCTTGCTTTTTGAGCAATGGGGCCCTGCAAGTCAATCCAAACTGGTCTCTTGCATACTATTCACGGGTCTCACTCTCCAAAGTCGAATTTCGACGAGGAGGGAAACAACCGCTTACGAATCCTCTCGACTCGTAAGAAGGAAAATTCTCTTATAGGATCCTTACGACTTATAAGAGAAAACCACACTTAGGAATCCTCACGATTCCTAAGGAGAAAATCCGCCTATGAGATCCTCTCGATCCGTAGGGAGAAAAACCTCTATGAGACCCTCACGGCTCATAGAGTTGAAAAATCTTAGGCAGCAGACCAGAACCTGCGGCCTAAGCCATCGCTATTTCCTAAGGAAGTCGGAATACTCGTTTTAGACATCCATCAACCATGGTTATTAAGACAGCCTGCTGACAATAAAAAAAAGAAGATGACAGAAAGAATATCCGGTCTACATTTGATCTGGCGTGCGTGACGCATTCATTTATGCATGGGCAGAAGACTCAGGACGAGAAATAAGACAAGCTGAAATAGAAAAGGGAAGGGTTTCCATTCATACTGCTAAATTTTTTTTCTTTTACAAGCATAAGAAACATTATTCAAATTATTACAACGGTATAACCTCAGATCCGGGGCACGGATTGAGGAAATCAAAAGTAAGGCCATCCAGAGTTCTTCCGGCCTTTCTAATTATTCTTATGCGCAGTCTTTCTCGCTCCTCTGTATCGAGATCATCGGCGAGCCCTCCTGGCCTTTGATAAGCAGCAACTATCGTCGTCTGCTGGAAGACTTGGTGTAGGATGTCAATAAGGCTGTTCCGTCGTTTCTTTGAAATCGGCCCTGTCAGGTACACTGAATGCACCTTGTCTTCGGCATCATCCAGCGCGTTGAACGGTAAGGCCTCATGAAGACCCGGAAGTGCTCTCTATATGGCTCCCAACACGACTTTCAAAAGGGCCGAACGACGAGGCAACAGCCAACCACCGCTTGCGTTCAGACGACCCATGACTTCTGCACATTCAGCGTCTGTAAATTCCTGGTTTTGTTGACAACCCTGAGCGCGGATATCTTCGTAGGTAATAAACTCGTGCAAACTGTATAGATGCACCGCCGCCATTATGCCTGGAGGAAATATTACAGGAAGATCAGCAATAGAAAAGCAATAATATACATAGAGGACTAAATTTCTAGAGAGCGAAACTATGTTCAAGGATAAAGTCCCCTGGATGAAAGCTCTGCTGGTTAAGATTAATCTAAGAATCGATTTTACCTAAAGTTTTCCTAAAAATTTTTTAAAAAAAAAGGAGGAGCAAGGCACCGGAATTCTTGAAGGCAAGAACAAAGCTCTGAGGTCTTCGAAAATAGAAATCTGAAAGATGATAAATATCTGGGGGGGGACGAAAGGTCCTATTTATAGGCATCAAGTGCCTCTTCGACTTCCAAGAGTTGTCACGGCAGTTTACCCTAATCGGAGCGAACTTCTGTTCAAATTCCGAGGCGGGAGATGAAGCAACGCTTCGTCTTCCCTCAATCAGAGCAAAGCACTGTCTTGAAAATTAATTTAATGAAGCAACGCTTCAGATTATTTGCGCTGCACAATACGCCACGTGTCTGACGCAGACGCATCAGCGCAACGCCCAAAACAGCGCACCCAATCAAAGCAAAACTCTATTTCAAGCAAAACTAAAGGAAGCAACGCTTCAGCGGCGTATGTGCCGTGCGCTGCGTGACACGTGTCGGCGCAGATGCGCTGGCGCAGTTGCGCTGCACCGTGTGCTGCGTGAGACGTGTCGGCGCAGATGCGCTGGCGCAGTTGCGCTGCACCGTGCGCTGCGTGAGACGTGTCGGCGCAGATGCGCTGGCGCAGTTGCGCTGCACCGTGCGCTGTGCGACATGTGTCATACCCTGGAGCATTTGCGCTAAACAAAAATTAAAGTTCTGAAGAAATCTTTTCTGTTATTGTTAAAACAAGAAGATTATCTTCTGTAAAACAGAAGCCCTTGGATCAAAGATCCGACGGTGGGGGAAATCCTGCCAAATCTTTCAGAAAAAGGATTTCTTCAACAAATTGAACTTACTTCTTAATTTGCAAGATGAGGTCTCAGGCAGTAAGGATTGAAAAGCTTGCTTCTTGAGCAATGGGGCCCTGCAAATCAATCCAAAATGGTCTCTTGCATACTATTCACGGGTCTCACTCTCCGAAGTCGATTTTCGACAAGGAGGGAAACAACCGCTTACGAATCCTCTCGACTCGTAAGAGGGAAAATTCTCTTATAGGATCCTTACGACTTATAAGAGAAAACCACACTTAGGAATCCTCACGATTCCTAAGGAGAAAATCCACCTATGAGATCCTCTTGATCCGTAGGGAGAAAAATCTCTATGAGACCCTCACGGCTCATAGAATTGAAAAGTCTTAGGCGGCAGATCTGAACCTGCGGCCTAAGGCATCGCTATCTCTTGGAGAAATTAAGTTGTCTGCCAATCAGGTTCATCGACAACATCATGATGTAAAGGCATAAAACAAAAGAGCATACAAGATATTGCAAAAGAAAGTGTGTATCTTTATTCATTGACCTCAATCAAATACATGGTGAATCATACAAAAGAGCAAAGAACGGATACATGTTACTCAGAAAAGAAAATTTTTACAAATACATTGATACAAAGGCAGCTATTGGGAAGGAAGCGTCTTAAGTAGCTCTATCAATTGTTCGTACACTTCCTTCCATGCCTTTTCCCGATTGGATACCACTGCCAACTCCGCCTCCACCTGGGCCCGTTGCTGTGCGACGGATGCAAGCTGATCCCTGACGGCTTGATGAGCAGCTTCACGGCCTGGAGTGTCATACTCGGCGACATCAAGTGCCCGCTTTAGTCTCAGCCCATTCGATATGCACTCCAGAAGACCCTCGAAGACGGCCTTTACCTCAGCGGCGTTCGCCTCAACTTCGGCACGCAAGCGAGCAGTTCTGCTTGAAGAATCTTGGCACTCCTTCAGCCTCAAAGCCACTTCTTGTTCCAGATGACGGAAATGAGAAGCGCTTTGCTCGAGCCATGCTCCCCGTTGAGTGCTCAAGGCCAAAGTCTCGGGGGACAGGTGCATTGACTCCAGCTGATGAAGGCGAGCCTCGATCTCCCGACAATAGTTAACCCAAGAGGCGACAATGCCCTCGTCATGGAAGGTGGCAAATATCGCCAACATCGGGTTAACCGTCGTGGCGAAGTCCTCAGCAGACACAGGAGCCTCGATGTCGAGTTCCTCGATGTAGTCGCTCAACATGCGCAAACTATTCGTGGCACCTTTTGAGGACGGACGTCGCTGGGAAGGGCCGCCCGGTATTGTAATGCGAGACTCGAAAGGCACCGAGACTGGAACGACAGCTGGAAAAAGACGAAATGTGATTAGATGATGATTCAATAGATATGAAGGAAGTCATTGATAAGATAGTTTACTATACCGGTGGAGACAGGTGGCAAGGCCGGAAGGGCTGGTGGCGCAGCCGATCTTTCTGCTCCCCCTTCGATTTGCAGCACTGCAGTCAGAACAAGAGAGAGTTAGAAATAATTCTACCACTGAAAAGACAAAGCTACCAATCGGGAACGGTACTCACCAGCGCCACCAGAGGGAGAGGCGAATTCAGATGGGAAGGAGAAGTGTGGGAGCAACACTTGATAGAGATGATCAAAAAGCACTCCTGGAAGATACAACAGTGTGACTTTAGTACCCAAATTATACATCTGGAAGATAAGATTAATAAATCGCAAACACATACCTTCCAACGTCTTCGAGGGTATGAGAGAGGGTTGAGAGGTGACCACCGCCAAGGCAGTCGTTGAAGGCGTTCCCTCGAGCAGTGGGGCATCGGCACTGGCTGCACCTGCGTTACGAAAAGGTGAACTTGTCAGAAAAGATAGTAAAGTAAAGAAAAGCAGCAACTTGGGGTTTACCTGAGGAGCTCCCGGCTAAAACAGAGGCGACTCCCTCCTCTATCGACATGAGACCACCGCCCGTGACCTCATCGCCCGACTCGATGGAGACCGTTGCGGTGCTCGCGAGACCTGGAGACGGCGGAGGACCATAGATGGGGAGGGCTATGACTGGAGTATTGCCAGATTCCAGAGAAGGAGCGGTTGGCTCGTCCTCGGGAATCATGGCCGCCTCACCCACCACTCTCTCAGGTTCAGTAGTGGCGGTTGTATCGTCCACCGTCGCCGGGGGATCGCCGGCCTCGAGCACTTCATTCGCCACCACCCTGGACTCATTTATAATGATCATATCATCTGCCATCACTTCAGGTTCGGCATCAATGACCTTCTCGGCGGCAGGCCCCTCGACCTCCGCCTCAGGCTCCAAAGCCACAACGACGTTGCCCACCGTCGGCTCGAGTTCGGCAGGTACCGCCTCTTCTGCTTCTTTAGGATCAACGGTTTCCGCCTCCCCCTCGATCGGACTCAGCCCTGCAAGATGAGGGATATAAGGACCAATGACATTAAAAACCCTTATAATAAAAACTCTGAGAGAAATATTACCTGAAGCGGATTTACCGTTTGCGCTCCGAACTGCGCGCGCCACCTCTCTGCGGGCAGTGGATAGGGCGACAGGGGCCTCTTCGGATGGAGTATCAGCGCGAGAGACGGTGCTGGGGCCCGCTCCCGCAGCCAAGGCAGCCCGGCGCGCCTTCGCCTCACGCCTTTGCCGCTTCCTCTCTTCCCGGGCCGTCGCGATGGACCTTAGTGACACCTCCTTCAAGGCGTCGTCATCCTCGTTCAGGGATGCCTCAAGAGCCTTTAAGGCATCCTTCTTCGGCTCTTCAAGACGAACCTCCTGCGGTGGCCCATAGGAAGCGGGAATATCGGCAGCTGGTAAAACATCTGCATCGCTTGGTGGGAACGGCATTGAGGTTTCTGCAATAAAAAGAGAAAGGTTAGATCGACTATAACACGAGGAAGATAGAAACTTGATGGATTAAAACTTACTAAGGCCCATAGACGCTCTGAGACGTTCCTTCTCCTGGAAAGTCTTAAGAGAAGCGGCAATGGCTTCTTCATCAGTGATGCCTGTTAAAAGAAAGGAAAGAAAAGCGTTAGTCAAAAGCAATGGAGAATACATATTGCAATAAAGAAAGGCGATTAGTAGTTACCTGACTGCGCAAGCTTAGCTAACCACGCGTCACGCCTTTCCAACCATGCTGAAGCTTTGAGAGCAGCCTCCAAGTCTGTATCGTCCGGCGGCGGCATCACTAATCCTGTGTTAGTCCCATATTTGAGCAGACCCTCGGCATAAGGAGCATGGGGTTCCTGACCGAACACGACGTCCGCAGCGAAGAGCGACTTCTTTTTCTTTTGCCCTCCGACCCTAGGCTCACGGGGGATCGACTTCCGCTTAGCAGCCACTTTGGGACGACGGGTCCCGATGTCCGCACCCACGCCAGACTCCGGCGAGGGTACAACCACTGTCTCCACTGGAGCACAGGGTGCGTAAGGTGCATCTGCGATATCAGGGAGCGGCAGCTCACGTGGAGGACTTTGCGCACGTGATGGTCTACCCCCGGCATCTTTTAGAGGAGGAGCCACCAGGGTCCTTGGCGCTAAGGGAGCATTACGGTTGGTGCCGGGAGGTGCTTCTTTACGGTCGATCAGCACTCGCCTCTCCTCCTTTATAACGGCCCCCGTCGCATGATTGTACCACTCTTTATATACGTTAAGGAGGCGTGGAGTGCAGGCTGGCGCGCTAATAAAGAAACGAGAACCTGTGTTCAAGCGCATGAAGTGATGTAACGCGTTCTCCATCCCTTCTTCATTAGCAGCAGGCTCCAGTAAGAAAGCTTCCAAGGGTACCCCTTGATCATAACCCAGTTGTTGCGCAAAACGATGCGGGTTATATCTCATAAAGATCGCTGCACTGCCCTGCCTAAAGACTAGGAAGCCTGGTCTGATAGAATACAAGTGGAGGGTCTCCCGAGCCGTCAATACTGAAGCTCCATCCTTAAAGGAGTCCTGTAATGGTTGCGCCGCAGTGGTGGACGCTTTTCCAATGGTTAATACCTTATCAATGAAGGACATCCCGACTCCAAAGGTGTGAGGGCGGAGCAATAAGCCTCTAGCATTCCGTGGTGAAGGGGTCACGATTGATGCGCCAATCAATTGAATGATACGAGGGAAACCACACCTGTCAAAGAACGAAGGCCTTTTATGCATTCCAAATACACCCGCCGTATGTAGCTCGAGCCATGACATAAAGTAGTGCATCGGGAAGACCACGTGCAATGCCCCGGGCTCGTTGGCATCCGCGGGTCGGCTGAGACCATGATACAAGTGCGCTAAGCCGGCAATCCCTACGGCCACTTTTACCCCGATGACCATGCGGTGGGCTGGATAAAAGGCAGAGGGCCGCATGCGATGAGAGTGCATTGGGATCGCGAACCAACTCAGCCACAGCCCGAGAAATCCTAAGAAAAAGGCCTCCTCGTCCATCCCAGGGGCTGCAATTTCCGCGAAAGATATGGTAGCGAAGTCTGGGAGGAAGAAAGCCTTTTGGTCTATATCCTTCGTCGGCAGTTATCCAAACCTAGACCAAAAGGATCATCCAGGATAGTAGATTTGGTGGCTCCTGGCGAAATGACACTCGGACGGAGGAAGCGAGCGATGAAGTCCTCAAAATTAACTCCTCGGCTCCCGTGTTCGATGAAGAGGGACTCATAAATGTTCAACACCTTGATCAGGCTCGGGAATTGGTGTTGAACAGCATTTTCCGGCGTGATCCCCCTTACCATAGGCTTAGCGCCGAAGACGTACTCATCTGTTGGGAGCAGCTCTTCATAGTGTTCCCCCATGACCGGTAGACCGGATACCTCTGCGAATTCCTCTAAAGAAATGGACACTTCTCGATCCATGGCAAGGAAAGTGTGGGTGGGAATATTCCATTGCTCTAAGAAAGCCTTGAACCACCAGGTGGGGAGCGAGGGATACTGGAAGAGAGAGACGTAAACCGCGGTGTACAATCCTAATCTTATCAACCGCGACTTCTTCGTCGACAGGATGTATCGGGCCCATGGCAGGTAGCCAATCGGATGATGGGGGATCAGACCAATGTTATATGATTGCCCCCAAGGTCTCGCCTCGCCCTGACAAATACGACGTCCTAGGATATCCAAGACCATAGGACGTTGGACCGGAACCGCATCCATAGCAGGGTGAAGAAAGCTGTTTGCGGTCCAATCCACCATCTCCACGGCGTACTGCACCGGGGGTGGGCTAGCGTAATGAATCGCCGTTATAGGTTCTGACGGCACCGCGCATGTGAAGCTTCGACGGCCCATGATGATCTGATTGTACCATGACCCCCAAAGATGGAGACTCTTGTATTCCGGGTCGAACTTCTTAATCATGGCCAGGACTTCACGGTCCAAGGGCGCCTCGGGAAATCCTTCCTCTGAGCGGACGAACGGGAATGAAGTATCTAGAGACATGATCGCTGCAAAAGAACAATTTAGCCGTTGGTGTTGTAATTCCAATGTTTGGCATTTAAAGAAGAAAATAGATTAAAATTAAATTAAAATTAAAATTAATTAATTACACCATACAGCAGTGCAGTGAGCAGGAGACTAAAAGGGGACCCACAAGATCTGGATGACAATACGTCAGTTAATAAGACAAACTCATCATTGGATGAGATTGTCAGTTGGTCCCCGGGAAAATATTCCCATTAATAAAGAATCCCTAGAGACAAGGAGAAAATCTTCTCTTTCAGAGCAAAGCTCTGTCACAGAGTGACACTTGTCAAACTCTGGTCCCAGGGAAATAAGATTCCTTAAAAGAGCATGGCTCTGTGGTAATGATGGAAAAAGTCCATCAGAAAAATTTTGGAATCTTGAAAGATTCATGAAAAATTTATAAAAAAGACTCTTCATTTCTCAAATATAAAAGAGCTGTTTTTTTTTTAGATCTATGAGCAAAGCTCTGTTCATGGGTTAAAACCCATGAATAAGATCTCTGTAGATCTATAAGTTTTGAGAGCAAAGCTCTGTTTATGAAACCCCAATGGGGATTTCTTTAGATCAAAAGATCCGTGAGAGCAAAGCTCTTTGGTCAAGATTAATTTAAATTAATTTTGTTTAAGTTAATTTTTACCTAGAGTTTCTAACTTTGGGAGAGAGCAAAGCTCTGAAGTTCTTAAGAAAGAGCAAAGCTCTGTTGAAATCAAAAATCTTAGAAACGGTAAGATTTTCTAAGGACCAAAGGTCCTATTTATAAGGCGCCTGCGCCTCTTCAGCTCGCCTCTTGATCCAACGGTCAAGGGCTTGCCACCGCTGCACTCACGTGTGCGCCACGTGAGCGCAACGGTGGGGGGCATTTGTTTCGCCCAATCAGAGCAAAGCTCTGTTCAAATTCAAAATTCAAAATTTTGAAGCAACGCTTCAAGTCTCGGGCGCAACGCGCCACGTGTCAGGCGCTAATACGTCAGCGCAGCGCCCAAGAAGGCGCGCCCAATCAGAGCAAAGCTCTGTTTAAAGGAAGCAACGCTTCAGTTGCGCAAGCATTGCGCTGCGCGACAAGTGTCAGCGCAGATGCGCTAGCGCAGTTGCGCTGCGCGACACGTGTCAGCACGGATGCGCGACACGTGTCAGCACGGATGCGCTAGCGCAGTTGCGCTGCGCTTTGCGCTGCGCTTTGCGCTGCGCTTTGCGCTGCGCGACACGTGTCAGCACGGATGCGCTAGCGCAGTTGCGCTGCGCTTTGCGCTGCGTGACACGTGTCACGCGCTGGGGCATCTGCGCCAAACAGAATTAAAGATTTTTAAAGAAATCTTTCTGTTTTTGTTAAAACAAGAAGATTTTCTTCTGTAAAACAGAAGCCCTTGGATCAAAGATCCAACGGTGGGGAAAATTCCCCAAATCACTCTGAGAAAGATCTCTTTAACAAATTCAACAAACTTATGGGCACTATAAAAAGGACCCTAGGCCTCAATTCAAAGGCATCAACATTTTCTTGAAAAATCAAGAGCTTCAAACAGAGAGAACTCTGAGAAAAATTTCAAGAAGAGGTAAAAAACCTTTATAAGGGAGAAGAAATTTCCTCTAATAGATCATTGATCTAAAAACAAGATCAATGATTTTCATATAATAAATAGTGCTTTGCACTTCTTATGAACCACTGGTTCTTTAAAACAGAAAAAAATAAATAAAAAATAGTGCTTTGCACTTTTATGAACCTCTGGTTCTTGAAATGAAAGAAAAATTTATTTTTCTTTGATTCTAATTTGATCAAAGATAAAAAATAGTGTTTTGCACTTCCAAACTGCGCTGTTGCGCTCTTGAGAGAGCGCCACGTGTTAGCTGTAGAACAACTTGCGCTATGCGCTCTTAAGATAGAGCTTTGCTCTCTGGAATTGGCGCAACTCGCTGAGAGCGCGCCACGTGTCAGCAGCGCAACAGCGCAGCGCACTGCGCTGTTGCGCTTGCGCTCACCAGAGCATGACACGTGTCCTATCTACAAGCGCTTGTGCTCAGTAATTGGCGCAAAGCGTCTGACAAATGCAATGCATTTCCCAAAGGGCCAGGCCCAAATCAAAAAGACCAAGCAGGCCTAATTAATTGATGCTCTGCATCATTTATAAATGGGCAGAGCCCAAACAAAATAACAAAAATGTTATGCAGGGCAGAGCCCAATTGAGAGGTCCAATGGACCAAAACAAATGCTCTGCATTATAATAAAAAAGGGCAAAGCCCAGTCAAAACGGGCATAAATGGCCTAAAGTAATGTTATGCATTATTCTAAAAAAAGGGAAAGCCCAGACAAAAAACAAATGCAAATAAAATATTGGACATTTTTAACTGGACGTAGCCCAATCGTGGCCATAAGTCCTTAAATTAAATTAACTGAGCAGAATGGCTTTCCTAAACCAATCCACATCCGGTTCGAGGGTACATCTCCGAACTCCTTTGATATCCATCGTTGTAATTCCTCAACGACGTCTAAGAGGTGACGGGTCCCAACGACCACACACCCATATGGACTGCGGGGTCCTTAAACTCGTGGACCGAAACGTCCATAAACTAATATCGGACCGAAATGTCCCTAAACTAATGACGGACCACCACGTCCCTAAACTGGAACATGGACCACCACGTCTCTAAACTGGAACAATAGAGCCAATTGCTCTTCTTTCGGATCTAAACGATCTCGTTCAAGTCGATCTTAGTCCAAAATAGGACTAACGTATCCTTGGCGAACGTTTAAGTCGATCTTAGCCGCAACGCGACTAACGCATCCTTAAACTAAAAAAAACACCAAACCCAAATCTAAATAAATACGGATTTGGACTAATCCACGTCCTACGAGCGACGGCATTACTCAGTCTCCGTATACTATCCACGGGCAACCACAAACAAAACAAACACCCACGACACGGAGTGAAACTCTGGAGAAGGAGAAAGTTTTTACCGCAATGCGGTAGCATAATTAACTGCAGGGGCTTGCGCCTGCAGGGAAGAGCGTCTCCACAATCAAAAAACCCCTCAAGCGAGGGGGAATCTGATGAAGTCTGCTACATCAGCCGCATCCGTCTAAACCTCCGATACATGATGCCATAAATCAACTTGGCATCTTCGGAGAGGTGGATGGATAAAACCAATTAGCATCTGCCCCGAATCTCAGTGCCAGGATTTCGCGGTCCTGTGCGCCGTCTTTCGGAGGGGAACAAAGAAGGTCAGAGAAAGTCCCTACACCTGTGGCGAATATCAAAGGTGGTGAACCCAAACGCCCTAAGTCTGGGGGCACGGTAGTTCATACCGTCTATATGGCGTCTGGTAAAGAAGACAGCCGCATATCAACAGGTCATAGACCGCTCACGCGATCGGTGACCAAAGAGCAGGAGCAGCAGCAGAAGCTCCAAGAGATGATGAACGCTATGGCCGCACTTACAGGGCCAAAAGAAAACCCTGAAACGTCCTCGGATGAGCGCCAGGAGCAAGAAACCGACGCCGAATTCCTTCGTCAAATATTGGAGAAGAAGGATGATGATCCAGCAAGCGTATGGGCCTCCTGTTCCAAGACATGGTAAGGATGATGATCCAGCAAGATCCTCCGGCCGAAGATCCCACGATCGTCCTTAAAGACGATAGGGGAGAGACGTCAAATCCTCCACCAGCTCTGTCAGCAGCTAAAGAGGATACAATCTCCAAAGTTGATTTAGACGAGTACATAGCCCAACAAATACGGGTTCATCATGCGACTGAAGCAGCCGGCCAGGTCGTAAACACAGGATGACCATATCTAAGTTGGTACGATCAAATCAAGTACCAGTCCGGCTACACAATTCCCAAGTTCCATGTCTACAAGGAGACGGTCAATCCTCACCAGCATGTTGCTCAGTTCAGGGCGCTCTGTGGCAACACCGGCGGTGATGACAAGCTGTTGCTTCGCCGGTTTGTTGGAAGCTTATCAGATACAGCGTTCGAGTGGTACTCTGAGCACCCGAACGACTCTATCAAAACCATCGCGGAGATGGAGCTGTTGTTTACTCAGCGTTTTGCAAGCGTCGGTGAACGCACTCCGATAACGGCACTGATTAATGCCAGGGTAAAGCAAGGCGAGACATGGGTTCAATATGCTATACGGTGGCGGAACTTATGGTCGAAGTGCGAGCAGCGCATTGAAGAAGCTCCCGCGGTGGGTATGTTTGTGGGAACCCTTGATCCACAAGCAACCATCTCGCAATTTATGATGTTTTTCAAGACGACTACCTTCCAGGCCTTGATTGAAAAGCTAGCGCAAATGGATCAGATGGGCCATAGCCCCCTCTTCCAAAGCCGGACTCCCGAAATGACAAGGGGAAGGGAAAAGCGATCGTTGTCGCTAATGCTCAACAACAACCGAGCAACTCAAAGCCGGTTGTTCGTCAAAATAATATGCGTCCGTACATAGCCCTTGAGGAGAGGCTAGGACGTTCTTACTCATTTCCCCGAGATAAAACAAGAAGGTTATTCGAGCTGGCGTTGCGCAACCGACTCATAAATCTGCCGGATCCAAAACGTCCGTCGCAACCAAATGATGTCAATGAGCCCAACTACTGTCCTTATCACCGAGTACTGGGTCATCCGATCGAAGATTGCTACGTCTTCAAAAATTGGCTTGAAGACCAGTACCAACAGGGCAAGTTCGCGTTATCCGATAAATGGAAGGTGAATCCCCCGCAGCCCCACACCTCTGAGAGGATGAATACGCCGGGGGCAACATGCTCTGTCGTTGAAGAAGCTCCTTGGGAGGTTGTATTATCAGCTAAGACAAAGAGAATGTTGAACGATCTTCAGACATGCTCAGCGATCAAGTGGAAGAACCCGTTGGAACCGCAAGTCATTGAGGGGATGTTGAAGCCGCGTCCAACTCCAAAGACCGATAATGATGGCCCAAGCATTCACAACCAGCCGTCGAAATCTTCAAGGAAGAAGAAAAGAAATCAAAGAAGCCCGTGAAGCCTGGCGACAAGCGCACGGACTTGCAAAAACAAATTGACGCGCTGGAGGAATACAACCAGAAGGCACGGACTCCCATTACATTCCAAGAGGTCCTCAATCATGTCTTTCAAGAAGAAGATGAGGGAGAAAGTTCATCTGATGAATCTGAAGAATATGTGGCGAGCTGTCATGTGATTTCCCATTCGTTCATGGACGATGAGGATACTCCTTGTACTGAAACGCCGGGGGCAGATCCTGAACCAAAAATTCTGAGGCCATCAGATGAAGTAATTGACGCATTCCTCAATGAAGCTCTCTTAAAAAGTAAAGCTGATCGGGAACGCGAGGCGGTCATATTTGAAAGGGCCAAGCGCCGGCGACTTGATGAAAGAATTGAGATACTTCCGCTGGAGAAAAATACATCCACTACGGACAGAAGCAAATTCAAGATGAAGAAAAGGTTCACTAAGGCCATATCAATGGGCATGAAGCTACCATCCTCTGAAGGAAGCATCACCGGTGAAATGGAAATGCACCCCTCCTATTGGTTGTATCATCAGAAGATTTCGCACCCCACCGAAGAGTGCAAAGCTTTCGATAGATGGTGGCAAGGATATGTTGCTCATTGACAACGCTTTAAGCGGGAGAAGCGCAAAACTCGTCGGGAGCGGAAAAATACGACCGAAGGGTTTAACAGAACTACCGGTGATTGCCGCATGGTTAACGCCGGGGGATCACAGGTGCCTACATTCGGGAGCGATTCTGATGAAGAGCTGGATCTTGCCCCTCTCTTTAAAGAGTCCACTTCGGGAAAAGAAGAAGAGCCGAAGGTTTGCGAAAATATCCGGCTGCGTAATCGGACGCTGCCTGAAAAGAATCTCGGACCCTCAAACAGAAAAGATAAAGGGAAAGAAAAGGTCTCTGAAGATATCGTCTTAGATGACCAAGTGGTGGAAGAGCTAAGTGCCAAGGACCCGCCGAAGAGGAATAAGGTGGATTACAACGTCTTAGCACATTTGAGGAAACTACCCTCGCAGCTCAGCATTCTTGACGCCCTTTTGCTATCAAAGGAGGCGAGAGATTCATTAATCAAGGCATTACAGGATCCGGAACAATTCCAAGCTTTCCTGGCCGAGGAAAAGATGAAGGATGAATTGGAGGAAGTGCACACGGCTGATGTCGCTTTTGGTGATGAAGACCTTCTCCTTGGGACGTGCGAACACAATCGCCCCCTTTATGTCTCAGGATACTGTCATGATATAAGATAGGCAAAATCCTGATCGACAATGGATCCTCCGTTAATCTCCTCAATGTGCGGGTATTAAAAGAAATCTGCATGAGCGTCCAGCACCTTGCTCGGGACAAGATCACCATTTCCGGGTTCGACTCCCAGTCATCAAGGACTCTTGGGTCTGTGATACTGACACTACGCTTTGGGCTACTCGTCACGGACATTAAGTTCCACGTCATAGACGCCAAGACATGCTACAACGCTTTGCTCGGCTAGCCGTGGTTACACGAGTACAATGTCATCCCTTCTACACAACATCAGTGTATGAAATACGCTAAGGATGGCCTCGAGTATACCGTGGCGGGAGAACTGAATCCGTTTTCCATGAACGAAGTCCGCAAATACGAAGATGCCAAATACTTCTTACCGAATTTCGAAGACACGGAAAGATGTCACAAGCCGGAGAACAAAGCTAACGCCACCATCCCTGTTTTCGGGAGTGATACCGAGGAGGAAGAGAAGATAGTTTATTCGGGTCCGCCCCAATACAACAAGCCAGGGCCATCTGCTCCTACGTTGATCTTTGGTAGCGACTCGGAAGATGAGGTCCATGCTATATTCTCCGCTCGGCCTTTAATACAAACGTCCGCTGACGAAGAGCAAAGTCTACAAGTCGCCATGATGCCGCTTAAACACCGTAAAGAACTGGATGCGCTTGATATTTACAATGTAGAAGAGCTGCAAACGTTCTATATCCCTCCCAGACGAGAAGGAGAAAAAGCAATTCTATTCTACCGCTCTGAAGAAGCCAGAGTGGAGAAAGAAATCTGGCATGGCGCGGATCCTACGCTTGACAGGCTTCAACCCATTCGTCTTCCCAGATATTATATAGAAGGCTTGAAAAAGCTGTTGAAGCGCCAGGGGATATCCTTCAAGCAGACCGTTCGAAAAGCCAAGTTCTATGACAAAGTCTGGAACGTTTCCGGGACTCAACGCAAACTGCCTAATGGGAGAATGGAGACAAAAGGGCTTGGATACATCCGGTCAAAGAAACGAGAGCCACTACACGGCTGCTACGTCGTGTATGACTTCGATGAAGAAGCGGATGCTCAATAGGAGGACGCTAATCCTGAGCCAGTGAAAGTTCCAGATGCAAAAGAGCCCAGTTCGTCGTTCGAAGAACAAATGGACAAGCTTATAAAGAAAGCGGGTCAAAAAGTCCGAGACGACCATAATCGCGAAATGGCCATCTACAAGAAAGCCAAAACGCAACGCCTCCTCCAACAGGCCGTGAAAGATGAAAATGCCGCTCCTTGTCAACCTGTTATAAAGAAGGCTCGACGCAAAGGCAGAAACAAGTCGAAGCGCGAAAAAGGCGCTCAACAGCAACAAAGCGGGGCTAAGAGGCCACGCGAGCGAAAATCGAGCGGTTCCGATCTATCCCTCATGAGAAAAATGGGTCGAGCATACTCTTTTACTCGGGACAAGACGAAGAAAATACTTAACCTCGCTCTAAAACATCAGATGCTGACGTTGCCGGAGTCCAAATACCCCGAACAAGCAAGCGAAGTCTCTCATCCGGACTATTGCTCTTATCACTGAGTGGTAGGGCATCCTCTCGAAGACTGCTTCACCTTCAAGAATTGGGTTGAAGATCAGTACCAGTTTGGCAAGTTCGCTCTGTCCGACAACTGGAGGGTAGCGCCGCCACAGAAGCACGAACCCAAGGCCACGGAAGAAGAACCAGTTCCACATTGGGATTGGAAGCGAATTCGTACTTGTCACATGATAACAATGTCAAAAGAAGAGCCCGAGAACATGGATGACCTTCCCTGGTGCTTCGAAAACAGCAACGATGAGGTAATCTCATAATTCCCACCAGCGCCAAAAGAGCTGGAAGATGGAATCCATACCACTGCAGATAACCTCAAGAAAATTGAGTTGGGAACGGCGAACGATCCACGACCGACATTTGTTTGTGAGCTACTGTCTGAAGAGAAGGTGGCTTCATTAAAAGACCTGCTTATACAGCACAAAGATTGCTTCGCATGGAACTATTCCGAAATGCCGGGATTAGATCCAGAAATTGCTGTGCATAAATTGGCGATATCCCCGGACGTCAAGCCGGTCAAACAGGCGCCGAGAAGAATGCGGCTCGAGCTTGAGATGAGTATCAATGCCGAGGTCAAGAAGCCGATCGACTCTGGCTTCATCCAGAAAGTTCAATACCCTGAATGGATTGCCAACATCTTTAGGCTGACGAGATGAATAAAAAAAACATATAAAAATAAAAAAATATATATAAAAACGGTATGTCCATAAGCAAAAAAGGCACGGATGAAAACCCGAAAGGGCTCCGTGAGTAAAAACAGCAGGGCTACCGGCGAGTGTTCGTGAAAACCCGAAAGGGCGCGACCTCGTAAAAAAAAATATATATAAAAATAAAAAAATATATATAAAAACGGTATGTCCATAAGCAAAAAGGGCACGGATGAAAACCCGAAAGGGCTCCGTGAGTAAAAACAGCAGGGCTACCGGCGAGTGTTCGTGAAAACCCGAAAGGGCGCGATCTCGTAAAAAAAAAATATAAAAATAAAAAGAATAAAAAAAAGGTATGTCCATAAGTAAAAAGGGTACGGATGAAAACCCGAAAGGGCTCCGTGAGTAAAAACAGCAGGACTGCCGGCGAGTGTTTGTGAAAACCCGAAAGGGCGCAACCTCGTTAAAAAACACTTACAAGGTCCTCTCGACCTTGTAAGGAGAAACCACCCGCGTGAGATCCTTACGACTCATAAAGGAGCAACACACTTAAGAATCCTCACGATTCCTAAGGAGAAAATACACTTGCGAGATCCTCACGACTCGTAAGGAGAACTCTCTTATGGGACCCTCACGGCTCATAAGATTTGAAAGTCTTAAGTTACAGAGAGATCCTCACGACTCGTAAGGAGAACTCTCTTATGGGACCTTCACGGCTCATAAGATTTGAAAGTCTTAAGTTACAGAGACCTAAACCTGTGTTTAAGCAAAACCCCACAACCTTCGATACTGCCCTACAAGTGGTTCAATACTAACCCTTGTATACAATCCACGGACGCGAATAAACATTTCCCTAACCAAGTTTCATCCATGATTGGGGATATGTGTGCATGATGAACAACCCTTATAAGTCTTTTCGACTTACAAGGAGAAAACCCTCTTATAGGATCCTTACGACTTACAGAGGAACATACACTTAGGAATCCTCATGACTCCTAAGGAGAAAATACACCTAAAAGATCCTCACGACTTGTAGGGAGAAATACCTTTGTGAGACCCTTACGGCTCATGAAGTTAAAAGCCTTAGTCGACAGGACCTTAACCCTGTTCGCTAAGCCACCTTTGTTCAACATCGACGGAGGCAAATGATGATTCGCTCTTGGCAACATCCCAGTTGTAGCGATGCTGATGCCGAAATCACTGTCTAATTTCAGGTTTACGGTGAAAAGCCGGTAGGCCGCACATGCATACGAAATAGCCGAAATGATAGGGCAACTTGCAATAAAAAGCAGCAAGTAAAAACGTATGCATACAAAATAGCCGAAATGATTGGGCAACTCGCAATAAAAAGCAGCGAGTGAAAATAAAATAAATAGCCGAAATGATTGGGCACCGCGAAAAATAGCCGAAATGATTGGGCAATCGCGACCTTCGCGATATTAAAGCTGAAATGATAGAGCATCGCGGAAATAAAATAAAAAAAATGATGATAAAACTTTGGCCCTACAGTTGAGATCACATCGATCCCTATATACAATCTAAGGGCGCAAACAAAGAGGGAACCATACTTTCCCAACAGGCTCCGCCAGAAAACGAAGCCAAATCTCGACGATTCATCCCAACCCCGAAGAAACCAGTGTCTTTGGCAAGTCTTTCGACTCAAGGAAACAAGTGTCCTTGACGAAGAAAATCCTGATTCGCGTCGACTCACAGAGAAACCAGTGTCTCCGCGGGAAATTCTCGATTCGTTTCAACACCAGGGAAACAAATATCCTTGGCAAATACCTCAATTCAGGGAAACAAGCATCTTTGATGAGAGCCTCCTGATTCGCGTCGACTCGCAGAGAAACCAGTGTCTCCGCGGGAAATTCTCGATTCGTTTCAACACCAGGGAAACAAATATCCTTGGCAAATACCTCAATTCAGGGAAACAAGCATCCTTGATGAGAGCCTCCTGATTCGTGTCGACTCGCAGAGAAACCAGTGTCTCCGCGGGAAATTCTCGATTCGTTTCAACACCAGGGAAACAAATATCCTTGGCAAATACCTCAATTTAGGGAAACAAGCATCCTTGATGAGAGCCTCCTGATTCGCGTCGACTCGCAGAGAAACCAGTGTCTCCGTGGGAAATTCTCGATTCGTTTCAACACCAGGGAAACAAATATCCTTGGCAAATACCTCAATTCAGGGAAACAAGCATCCTTGATGAGAGCCTCCTGATTCGCGTCGACTCGCAGAGAAACCAGTGTCTCCGTGGGAAATTCTCGATTCGTTTCAACACCAGGGAAACAAATATCCTTGGCAAATACCTCAATTCAGGGAAACAAGCATCCTTGATGAGAGCCTCCTGATTCGCGTCGACTCGCAGAGAAACCAGTGTCTCCGCGGGAAATTCTCGATTCGTTTCAACACCAGGGAAACAAATATCCTTGGCAAATACCTCAATTCAGGGAAACAAGCATCCTTGATGAGAGCCTCCTGATTCGCGTCGACTCGTAGAGAAACCAGTGTCTCTGCGGGAAATTCTCGATTCGTTTCAACACCAGGGAAACAAATATCCTTGGCAAATACCTCAATTCAGGGAAACAAGCATCCTTGATGAGAGCCTCCTGATTCGCGTCGACTCGCAGAGAAACCAGTGTCTCCGCGGGAAATTCTCGATTCGTTTCAACACCAGGGAAACAAATATCCTTGGAAAATACATCAATTCAGGGAAACTAGCGTCCTTGATGAGAGCCTCCTGATCCACATCGGCTCGCAGAGAAACCAGTGTCTCCGCGGGAAATTCTCGGTTTGTTTCAACACCAGGGAAACAAATATCCTTGGCAAATACTTCAATTCAGGGAAACTAGCGTCCTTGATGAGAGCCTCCTGATCCGCGTCGGCTCGCAGAGAAACCAGTGTCTCCGCGGGAAATTCCCGGTTCGTTTCAACACTAGGGAAACAAATATCCTTGGCAAATATCTCGATTCAGGGAAACTAGCGTCCTTAATGAGAGCCTCCTAATTCGCGTCGGCTCGCAGAGAAACCAGTGTCTCCGCGGGAAATTCCCGATCCGTCTCAACTTGCAAGATGAAGCCTCAGGCAGCAGGGATAAAAAAAAGAACTTGTTTCCTGGGCAATGAGACCCTGCAAGTCGGTCTAAAACGGTCTCTTGCATACTATTCACGGGTCTCACTCTCCAAAGTCGAATTTCGACAATGAGGGAAACAACCGCTTACGGGTTCTCTCGACTCGTAAGAGGGAAAAATTCTCTTAAAAGATCCTTACGACTTATAAGAGAAAACGCGCTTAGGAATCCTCACGATTCCTAAGGAGAAAATACACCTACGAGATCCTCTCGATCCGTAGGGAGAAAAGTCTTTATGAGACCCTCACGGCTCATAGAGTTGAAAAGTCTTAGGCGGCAGATCTGAACCTGTGGCCTAAGCCATCGCTATCTCTTGGAGAAATCTATATGCTTACTCTATTATCGGTCAAATATGTTTATTAAGACAACATGCGCACAATAAAAGAAAGAAGAAAGTGACAGGAAGAACATCCGATTTATATTTGATCAAGCGTTCGAGACACACTCATTCATGTATAGGCAAAAGATTCAGAACGAAAGATAAGACAAGCTAGGAAAAATAAAAATTTCCATTAATATTGCCAAAAATTTTACAATCATAAAAGCGATAAACGAGAAACATTACTACAATGGAATAACCTCAAATCCAGGGCACGGATTGAGGAATTCAAAAGTAAGGCCATTCAGAGTTCTTCTGGCCTTTCTGATTATTCTCGTGCGCAGCCTCTCGCGCTCCTGTGTGTCAAGATCCTCGGCAAGGCCCCCAGCCTTCGATAAGCAGCAACTATCGTCGTCTGCTGAAAAATTTGATGCAGGATGTCGATGAGGCTATCCCGCCGTTTCTTCGAGATCAGCCCCGACAGGTACACTGAATGCACCTTGTCTTCGGCATCATCCAGCGCATTGAGCGGTAGGGCCTCGTGGAACCCCGGGAGTGCTCTCCAAATTGCTCCCAGTACGACTTTCAAGAGAGCAGAGCGGCAGGGGAGCAGCCAACCAACACGTGCGTTCAGACGACCCATGATATCCGCACACTGGGCATCCGTAAACTCTTGGTTTTGCTGACGGCCCTGTACACGAATATCCTCGTAGGTGATGAATTCATGCAGACTGTATAGACGCACCGCCATAACACCTGAAAGAAACAACATTGGAAGATCAGCAATGAGAAAAAGCACAGGGAGTTAAAACTCCTCGAGAACAACTCTCTGCAGACAGGAGTAACACCTATCAAAATCAATAATGAAGAGAATTTGAGGAAAATCCCCTAAGAACATTGAGAGCTTTGCTCTGAAAAGGTGATATAATTATAATAATAATATAAAATACCATCTTTAACTTCCAAAATCCATGAAGAATTCTTAAGAGTTCTTCTATATGATTTGGAAGGAGCAAAGCTCCATTAATAAATCAGGAAAATCCAAAGAAAATCTTTTAGAAAGCAGAGCTCTATTATTGGAACCCTAATATGATTCTCCTTAGTCCTCGTTAGACCTCTTTAGAGCAAAGCTCTGCTAAGTGAAACCCTAAATGGGTCTTCTTTAGTCCAAATTAATTTTTTACCTAAAATTCTCTAAAGTTTAAACTTTTAAAAGTGTTTAAACAAAGGAACAAGGCTCTGTTGGTAAAACCCCAAAGAGGTTTTTCTTTAGATCAAAAGATCTATGAGAGTAAGGCTCTATTAATTGAAATTAATTTAATTCAAGATTAATTTTTTACCTAAAACGTTGCTTTTGAGGAAAATCTAACTTTAAGAGTTCTTAAAGGTAAGAGCAGAGCTCTGGGGTTTTGAAAGTAAAAATCTTAAAGATGACAATCATCTATTGATGACCAAAGGTCCTATTTATAGGCATCAAATGACCTTTCAACTTCCAAAAGTTGCCGCAACGGTTGGAATTTTACCACCGTTGCGCTCGCGTTTGGGGCCACGTAAGCGCAACGGTGGGGAGGCATTTGTTTATCCCAATCAGAGCAAAGCTCTGTTCAAATTCCAAGACGGGAGATGAAGCAACGCTTCATCTTCCCCCAATCAGAGCAAAGCTCTATTTTGAAAATTTAAACTTTAATAAATGAAGCAACGCTTTAGATCCTCTGCGCTGCGCGCAACGCGCTGTTCATATCAGATTTTTGCATTTTTATATCGCCCAATTTTTATCACATTGCTTATCGGTAGGTACTCTTGAGCCGTGTTTGCTAGTCAATTGCAGGATACAGGTTCTCGGCTCTAAACGGTGAAATTCATGGAAAAACACGACAAAACCTGGGTTCCTGCCAACCACAGATAAAACACGGGTCTCCGCTCTCTATCCGTATGTTGCCGCACACCAGTTTAAAAGACAAAATGGCAAATCAATGTCATTTTCATGCACAAGGATCAATGGCAACATAAGATCCAAGAAATCTACGCGGTGCTCGAGGAAATCATGGCAAAAGATCCACATCAAATCACCTTTTGACTTCCTGAAATTCTGGACAACTTGTGGAGAGATTCTGAGAAAAAAAGTGTACCAAACTGATCCAAACATCAACACTAAGAAGCACAAAAAATACGAGGATCCAACTCCACTAAAGTGCCGCGGTTCCGCGGCATAAGCATGCTTAGGCCGCGGAACCGCGGCCGTACGGCCTCTTCAGAAGATCAAACTTCAGGGTTATTTGGGTCTTTTCATGAAGAGTCAGAATTTTGCCCTAGGTTTCCATCTCCCTGTCTATAAATAGTCCAGAACTTGCCAAAGCCAAGGGTCTATAATCTTGTATTTAGATTTTAGGTTTTATGTTGTTCTTCTTCTTCCTCCTCTCATCTCTTCTCCATTAAAAAACTTGTAGTGGGCTTTTGTGAGTGAAGAATGAATAAAGGAGTTCTTTTTACTTATCATGCTTGTCTTGTTCTTTAGTTAAATTGTAATTGCTTGTAATTTTTCTTTGCTAATTTAGTTGTTGTTATTTGTGTTTGTTTCTTTCTTGTTCTCTTTTCCTTTATCCTTAAACAACCATGATGCTTACGCTTGATCCTTGCCGAGGTGAGGTCGCAAATAGCTAGTTGTAATCTTCTAACCTCTTTCTTTCTATCTTCCTCCTTTGTTTTATTTTCATTTTTCTTGTAATGGGTGAGTAGTTTCCATACTTGTTAGGGTAGGATAAGGGAAGTTTGAGAGAAGGAAATCTCTCTCACTCTTTCCTTGCCCAACATCTTAAATCGAACTCCCGTTAATTGAACCACAATCCGCTCCCTACGGCACCCTATCCTACATGATAGCGGTGATTCCGTAGTGAGACCGGTTGTGGTTGAATTAACCGGAGGTTAAGGCTAAGAGCCAAGAACGGACGGACAAGCGCCAAAAGGAAGAACTTAAGCGTTGGAAAGCCTAGCTTATACTCGCAAGTTCCTTCCTAGTCGTGCTAATCCCCATTGTTGCCGATTACCGTAACACCGATATTAAGAGTGGCAACGAAAGAAGTGAGCGACTCCTAACACAAACTAACCTAATCCTAACCCTAACAAGCTCTCTTTACATATCATTTTAGCACATAATAATCTAAAAACAAATCTGGACATTTGGACTTAACTCGTTAAAGCACATAGAAAAAGATTCCCATCTCCCTGCGGACGACCCGTACTCAACCGGCTAGCTACAAGCAAAACCGTCTTGATTGCGGTAACAAACTTAGCACGCAAAAACCTTACCAATCACGCGCCACGTGTCAAAAACTGATACGTCAGCGCAGCGCCCAAGGCAGCGCGCCCAATCAGAGCAAAGCTCTATTTAAAACAAAATTAAAGGAAGCAACGCTTCAGTTGCGCAAGCGCTGCGCTGCGCGATACGTGTCAGCGCAGATGCGCTGCGCGACACGTGTCAGCGCAGATGCGCAAGCGCAGATGCGCTGCGCCGTGCGCTGCGCGACACGTGTCAACGCAGATGCGCAAGCCGTGCACTGCGCGACACGTGTCAGCGCAGTCGCGCCAGCGCAGTTGCGCTGTGCTATGCGCTGCGCTCTGCGCTGCTTGACACGTGTCACGCGCTGGGGTGTTTGCGCCAAACAGAATTAAATTCTAGCAAGATTTTTCTGTTCTTGTTAAAACAAGAAGATTGCCTTCCGTAAAACAGAAGTCCTTGGATCAAAGATCCAACGGTGGGGAAAATTTCCCAAATCACCCAGAGAAAGATCTCTTTAACAAATTTATTGGCACTATATAAAAGCCCCTAGACCTCAAATCAAAGGCATCAACGTTGGGAGAAAGCATCAACATCATCATTGAGAACTCTGAAGAATTGGAGAGAATTCCTCAAGAACAAAAAAGGTAAAAACCTTTAGAAAAAAAAAGAGAAAATTCTCTTATGAACAGATCATTGATCTGAGAACAAGATCAAGGATCTTCGATAAGAAGAAAAATAAATAATAATAAGTGCTTTGCACTTTTTTATGAACCACCGGTTCCCTGAAATAAGAAAAACAGGAGAAACTTGTTTTCTTGGATCTAAATTAGATCAAGAAATCAAACAGTGCTTTGCACTTTTTTATGAACCATTGGTTCTGGAATCTAAAAGATTCTCAAGTTAATAGTGCCTTGCACTTGCAAAACTGCATTGTTGCGCTCTTGGGTTGGCGCAAGCCACCAGAGAGCGCCACGTGTCAGCATCTGAACCATTTGCGCTATGCGCTTTTGAAATAGAGCCTTGCTCTCTGAAACTGGCGCAACTCACCAGAGCACGCCACGTGTCAGCAGCGCAAGCGCACTGGCACAGCGCACTGCGCTTGCGTGACACGTGTCATCACCACAAGCGCTTGCGCTCTTTGATTGGCGCAAAGCACCTGACAAATGCAAAGCATTTCTTTTGCTAAAGGGCCAGGCCCAAGTCAAAAAGACCTAGCAGGCCAAAATAAATTGCAAAGAAATAAAAGGGCAGAGCCCAAGTTGATGCTCTGCATCATTTATCGAGGGCAGAGCCCAAACAAAATTGATGCTTTGCATCATTTATAAAAGGGCAGAGCCCAAACAAAATAAAATGCAATAAAAGGGCAGAGCCCAAACAAAATTGATGCTCTGCATCATTTATAAAAGGGCAGAGCCCAAATAAAATAAGAAATGCAGTGCATTATTTAAAAAGGGGAAAGGCTGTCACGCCCCGCTTCCCAGAGTACGCTAAGATGGGCACGTGACATAGCCAACCGTGCTACCTATGGATAGGAAAAATCCATCCACGGTCACATTACGGCTGTAGAGATATCAAGAATAGGAAAGTAAACTAAACTATCTAGTACATGTCCATGAGCCAGAATGAATGAGTCAAGAAATAATGATATGCGGAAGCAAAAGATACAATAATGAAACACCTGGAAAGTAAAACTACATACCGACAGGAACTTCACCGCTCGGTCTAACAGTGGCAATACTCCTGATCAGTCTGCAACAAAGGTAGAAGGATCTGGGCCATGCAAAATCCAGACGTCAGCGCGTCATAACATCAAGCAACAATATGTAAACAGGGTAGCAAGACATGCAAGTATAATCATAAATAGTAAAGCATGTGTAAAGCAATCTAAATCAGGGCAGTGAAAGGTAGCGTGCAGTGAGTAAACTAAACTGGTCAGTTGGTTATCTACTCTCAAGTCTTTGAAATCAATTTGATGAATCATCGATGTAACTCAATAGTATCCCGTGCATGCCCGGGACCACGGTCTAAGACTCTCGGGCTGAAACCGAGACGTGCCGCTAGGCACTAACAGGAAAAGGGTACAGATCAACGATGTCAGCAGCATCGTCACGAGGCGGGCCTAGCCTCTAAAAACTGATCAGTAAAAGCAAGCTACTGTCGAGTTACAAGTCAGGATTTCATCATTGATTTCCCCATACCTCCAAGTTATAAGTGTCTAGTCAGGTATTTTAAGTAATCAAGAACTAATGCCAACTCAGGATCAGGTAGGTGCAGGTTTGTCGGGATAGACAACAGGAACGGTCCGTAAGGACTACATGTTAGGTTTGTTGGCATTAGACACAAGATCAGGTAACAGGTCAAGCCATGGTACATCATGTCAAGTCAAGTAGTGTATTTAGGTGTCAGGTCATGTCAAGAGTGTACGGTACCATGTCTTATCAGGTAGGAAGTGCAACAGGTCATGTCAGGGGCACAAAATGTTATGTGGGTGCTCATAATCAACTAGCATAAGCATGGGTATACAAAACAAGCATGGATACTAATAGCACAATAAAATGGAACATTGTAATATGATATGCAATCAGGTACAGATTAAGGCATACAGATGCACAATTATCGATTAGGGTTACATTTATAGTTTCAATATTAATTAGGATGCAATTTATTAAACATGGAGTGTTAATATCACAATATTATGTAGTAATGTGATCTATGGATGCAATTATATGTATCTTAAATGCGATGGATACAAACGGGTATCCGAAAAGTTATAAAACTATAAAATGGTAACGTGGGATGCACAACTAAGCAATATTTGATATAAATATGATATAATAATATTAATATGGATAGCATATTCAAAACGATTAATAACTATAAAAGTGGTATTGATTAACCATGCACAAGAAAGTTCCGTTCAGAAATTCAGCGTCACCCTGATTTGTAAAATAGCTTAAAAATAACAAACGTTCTCCAAAAGGGACGTGTCTTATACCAAAACAAAGATAATTCAATAAGGTTTTCATTTTTATAAGTATAAGTATCTCAGGTTGTCCCTACAAAAATCTATGAACATTCTAAGTTGAAAGTTTGCTGCTGGAATTTCCCTGGACAGCAGTTTAGAGACATAATCATTTACATTTTACGTTATTTAAACAATTTATTTTGTAAGTAAATATTTCATAGAGTTATAGTACTCAGAGTTAGCTTCGCAACGAACTAAAGAACGTATACTAATGATTTTTCTATGATTTATAATGAATTTTATAAGGTAAGATGTACAGTAAATTTCAGATTTGTCGTATCCGCTTTGCGATGACGTTTCATGCGTAAACTATAATATTTTCAAATGTATAAAATTATAAAATGCAGATTATAAACTAATTAAAGATAATAATAAGAAATATTACGACGATATATATTTTAAATGATATGGATGCAGTATAATGTAAACTAGTATGTCACAAGATAAGTTTTCATGATCTAGATTTAAAATGATATAAACGGATGCAAACGGAACATCGAAACGTTATAAAATTAAACATGGGGTACTAGATTTAAACTATAGGTATGGTATTTATTTAAATAGGTATAAAATGAATTATATAGCATGTAGCAAGATTAACTTGCCTAGACGGAACAAGAACGGATGTGTACGGAACGTCCTTCGTCGGCGAAATGTCGCGACGCGCGCACGGTACACGAAACGGTTCCAAACAACGCATGAGGGTTATCACGCAAGTTAGGTAAGTTCAGTGGATCACTCGAATCGTCAGCGACGAGCACGGCTCCGGCAGTGATCACCGGAATTAAGAAACAAGATCAAGAAAAAGAAAGAAGAAAGAAGAAGAAGAGGCTATGTATTAAATAAGGAAAGAAAAATTAAATAAATAAAATATATATATATATATATATATATATATATATATATATGCAGAGAAGAGAGAGAGAGAGAAAGGAGTTGTTAGTTTGTTAGGAAATTAGATTTAAAACTTTAAAAGATTTTTAGATTTAAAATTTTAGATAAGAGGTTTCAGTTTGTTAAAAAAATCGTATGAAAATATTTAAACTAAATTTTAAAATTAAATAAATTGAATTTTGGCGGAATACCAAAATATTTCAAAACGCGCCCGGGTCGGGTCTAAAACTTCAGATTTAAAATACGAAAAATATGTGCGACTTTCAAAATTCAAAATGAATGCTCACGTAACGAAAATGCATACCCCTAAGAACGGATGCACGTACATGCGCGTAGCCATCCAAACACGTCCGTTTCACTGAACGGGACGAGAACAAGATGCGCGGATGCTACCACGGGGTTAGGGGTATCATGCAGGCTATGAAATGCAATTTTAAATTATTTTACATGACCTAAAATGTTATATGGTAAAATGCCAGTATGCAGTATACATGAGATACACGTGTCTATATAACAAGTCAGGGTAATCTATAAATATGAATCAAACAGGTTCAAGCAAGCGGGTCGGGTCGAATGCAATGTAAAATGTAAAATACTATTCGCACCCAAAACACGATAAATCAGGAAAATACCACAATTAAGGAAATACGAGAACTGGAATTGGTATAAATGAACTAGGGTGTTACATTAGCCCTAGCACAGGCCTAATAGGCCAAAGACAAATAAAATCGTTGAACATTTTTCAACTGGACTTAGCCCAATCATGGCCGTAAGTCCTCAAATTAAATTGACTGAGCACAGCTGCTCTTTTAAATCAATTTACGACCGGTTCGAGAGTACATCTCCGAACTCCTTTGACTCCTATCGTTGTAATCCTTCAACGATGTCAGAGAGGTGATGGGTCCTGACAACCACACATCAACATGGACTGTGGGGTCCTTAAACTCATGGACTTAAGCATCCTTAAACCAAAAGACGTATTGTGGGATCCTTAAACCCGCGGACTTATGCGTTCTTAAACTAAAACACGGACTGTGGGGTCCTTAAACTCACGGACTTAAGCGTCCTTAAACTACCTATGGACCACCACGTCCCTAAACTGGAATATGGACCACCACGTCCCTAAACTGGAATATGGACCGTAATGTCCTTAAACTACCTATGGACCACCATGTTCCTAAACTGGAAATGGATCTAGACGATCCCGTTAAGTAGATCTTAGTCTGGAAATTAGACTAACGTATCCTTAACAAACGTTTAAGTTGATCTTAGCCTCAAATATGGCTAACGTATCCTTAAACCAAAACCCAAAACCTAAATCTAAGAAAGTACGGATTTGGACTAATCCACGCCCTACGGGCGACGGCATCACTTAGTCTCCGTATACAATCCACGGGCATCCACAAACAAAACAAACACACACGACACGAAGTGAAATTCTGGAGAAGGAGAAACTTGTTACCGCGATGCGGTAGCGTAATTAACTGCAGGGGCTTACGCCTACAGGGAAGAGCGTCCCCACAATCAAAAACCCCTCAAACGAGGGGGAATCTGACGAAGTCTGCTACATCGGCCGCATCCGTCTAAACCTTCGATACACGGTGCCATAAATCAACTTGGTATCTTCGGAGAGGTGGACGGATAAAACCAAATAGCATCTGCCCCGAATCTCAGCGTCAGGACCTCGTAGTCTTGTGCGCCGTCTTTCGGAGGGGAACAAGGGTTATTTCACAACTTGTCACTTTGGAACAGTTAGGAGCAGTCTAGTGGACTTTGAAGACCATAGCTCTAGGTATGAATGTGCATGTTTTGACTGTGATTGTATGAAGTTGTTAACGCTTTTTTTATTGTTGGCTTGATATTGTTTGATGCAGATTATGGCAAGTTCAAGTTTATTTGTAGTATGTAAATACGATGGCCGGATTATCACAAGTGCACAAGGTCCCGAGTATATGGGCGGGTCCGCAAGAATCATGCGATTAGAACCATCAACGGCTTATAATAAAATCGAGAATAAAGTGTTCAAAATCACAAAATACGATCCTCGTGAAATTAGGCTTAAGTTAAGTTGTATATGGCCTATATTTAGTGGAAATGCATTGGTTGAAATTATAGACGATGTATCAATATCTTCGATGATAGACTTCGGTCTGTCAAACACCCAGCATTCTTTTGAACTTTTGGTTCAGAAGGAACAATTGGAAGTATCAAATGTCCCTCCAACGGGTAAGTTTGATGGTAATGCTGGAGGTAGTTCCTGGGGGTACGGTCACATGGTTAACGATGATACCGTCAGTCTCGGTGGATATGACTATACACAACATTATTCAAACCTTCAAACTCAAGGGTAAATATTTTATAAATCCACATTCAAATATTTTAGTAATACCAAAATACTAATATGTTTTATATATTGAATACAGGTTTTCCCAATCGACTGCTGCAGTTACATGCACCCCAGAAGAACAATAAGGATTATCATACACAACCTTCCAAAGGTAAATAAATCTGAAACAAGTGGTGATGTATTTACGAAAATATTAAGGAATAATAGTATAATAACTATTTATATACTAAACACAGATTTTCCCATACCTCTGCATCATTCCAACACGATCCAAGTAGCGCATTTCAAGCATATCCGTCTACATCTTTCCGGTCTTCTCACCCCAAACCATCCACATTACACCAACCACAACCATCATATATTTCACCCGAGCCTTATGTTGCTACGGGTGACATTGATATGTGTGGCAGTGATGATGATGAAACTGGTGAAGGTCATCAGGGGGAGGATAACGTGGAATATGTCGCTGGATTGAATGAGGTAGCATTGTTTGATGATATGGTTGTGAACAATGATTTCGTCGAACTAGAAGATCCCGGCCTCGATCCGCTGGAAGATAATAGTTAGGTAGACTTAGCCGTGGCAGAATTAAATACGGCACCCTATTTGGAAGAGACAGTAGCAAGCGAAGATTGCGTCACCGTTGGGGATTTATTTCAGGAAAAAGGAGATTTTATTTGTAAGTTGAAGTCGTGGTCTATTCAGCAAAACGTTACATTTAAAACCGAAGAGTCAAATAAGACGTACTATACCGTGGTATGTACGAAAGCTCCTGAGTGTAAGTGGAGATTGCATGCATGTTGTTCCAAAAGAGCCAATGCTTGGAAGGTCACAAAATACAACTATGAACATACATGCATCAATTCTATTATGTTACAAGATCACAGGAATTGCACTTCATCTTAAATGTAATACCCAGTTCTTTTTGTACATCACTATCCGTATTCTTCACATATATTATTTACAAAATTTATTTATTTTATTTATAATTATTTTATTTCCTTTTAACCCCAAACCAACTTTCAATAAGCATATATTTAAATTCCTCCTCTTCAGCCCAACAAAACAAACAAAATAAAACAAAACAAAATAAAAATCCCAGCCGGCCCACTCTCTTTCCTTTCCCTCTACAAATAAATTAAACTTTAATTTCTCCAGCCCGTTTCTACATCCCCAGCCCAACACTCCCTTTTTCCCTTAATAAATTAATTATTTCCCTCGTTCGGCCCAGCCCATTCCCCAAGCCCGCGCCCGCCTTCCCACACCCGACCCGACCTGCTCCAACCCATTCTTTCTTCTCCCCATAAATTTTCTCGCCTCTTTCTTTTCCCCTGCGCGAACCCACGTCCCCGAGCAACCCACGTCGCCTCGCCGCCCCACGTATCCGCGCTCGTCGCCCACGCCGCGCACCCCCTCGAGCCCCTCAACTCACCCCGTCCCTCTAACCCTCTCACCTAGCAAGAACCGAGTCTCCACTTCACCTCTTTCCCAGCGCCACTCCCTACAACCCACTGAACCCGACGACGACGACGAAGACGATCTCCTCGTTCCTTCCTCGCTCTTCTCCTCAAAACTCAAACCCTTACACTGCCTCTCCCCTCACTGCCTCATCGAGCCTCCCTTGCACCTTCAGCTGCTACCGAGCCTCACTCCGAGCACCGCGCCGGCCGCCTCCGTCGCCGACCCATCCTACCGCCGACGAGTTCCTCGTCACCACCAATTCCCCCTCCTTATCACAGCACCTTTCTCTCTCTCCCTCCCTCTGCAACTTCTCTCTTTCTCTCTCTCTCCCTCTGCAACCCCCCTCTCTCCCACTCAGCAACATCTCTCTCCTCTCTCTCTCACTCAGCAACATCTCTCCTCTCTCTCTCTCTTACACCAAGCATCTCTCTCTCAACTCTTCTCCAAAAAAAAAGAACCCTAGCCGACCTCACCTCTGCACTCATGCCGATCACCTCGCCGGAGCTTCGACCTCGTCGTCTCCGCACCCCTTCCACCGACCCCGACAGCACCAGCGACACCCACCACCGGTACCCCCTCACTGCATCCCTAGCCGCCGCGGTCGAGCCCCGGCATTTCGTCGAACATCTACAGTGATCGCCGTTGCCGCTATTCGGGTCACCGACGTCGCCATCAAATCTGTGGCCTCGGTCCCCTAAGCCGTCATCATCACCAACACGCCATTCGTCGCAACGCCCGTCGCACCCACCGAGCCGTCAAGTACAAGAAGCAAGATCCGACGAGGCTAAACCTGTGCTGCGTTCGTGACGCGATCGTGCCATTGCCGCTGCCGTACCATCATCGACACACCTTCAGGAAAGTTACCTACTTGCTTCATGCTATTTATTTTACTAGGACTTGAAATACCGTTAAATTTTCACATGAACATTTAGTGCAACTTAAAACAGTGTATGTGTTCGATGCAAAACTCGAACAGAAACCTTTCTTTAAATTGACGGAACTCGATTGCGTATGCTGGCCCGTCTAGCAATGAGCATTGTGTAGAAATTTGACTGAAACATATGATTGTTTCTGGCTTAAACGAACACCCCCAATTACACCCGTAAAAATTGGGAATTTCCCGCACCTGAAACTTATTAAAATTATAATTAATTGTGTACATATTGAAATGATGCGTTCAAGGGCTCAAATAGAATCCGACTCGACGACCTATAACCCTATGCAAGTTCTTAATTGTTTCTGTACTGAAATTATGACGAGAATTGGTTCGGAGAGCGGCTCTGGACTGCAGTCCAGAGCAGTTCCGGCTGTTGGTTTCTGTCTCGTAATGCTTACCCCTTCGCTTCCTGAACTTTTATGTTGCGGAACCCTACACCTTATTGAATATAAAACTGTTATCTAAATAACTCAAGTGATATCACCCCTTTTTATCGTCGTTTACTATTTAAACTGCAATTTAAAGGAACGGGACGTATAGCAGTCCCAAACAGAACCAGAACTGTTACCCTAGTGTTGAACAGTGCATAACTTCTGACATAGAGATGCGATTGAGAATCCGTCTGGTGCGTTAGAAACCTTATTGAAAACCCTAAATTTCATTAAACTGTAGCATCGATAAATTCTGATCGCAACTAGGATTAAAATGCGTTACAAAACGGACTTCTGATTCTGAAACCGGATTTCCAGCAGTGAACGCTTAAAATGAAATGGCCATATCTAGTGATCCTGAAACCCGATTAACATGAAACCAATTTTAATGGTTAGATAATTAAACATGATGCTTACCCTTTTTATTGTTTCACTAAATTTTGCGTGTATGATTTATGATAAATTATGCAGGTGGTAGGACACCGACTTATGACATCTTAATCATGCCTGAATTATCGTATTCTCATCACATTACATTTATGTCAATGCATCGGTAACCTAGTGATCATGTGTATCACCCAGTGTTAGATATTAGTAGTGATTGTGACAAGTACGTTAGTGTTTGAGCAGGAATGGATAAGTGAAAGTGACACGTACTTATACACAATCAGTGGACCCTATTGATTTATTGCATTGTCGACGTCTGTGAGACGTGTATAAGTTTGACTATAATTGGTATGGGACAATTATGGAAGCACTTGTATGGGTGTCACAGGTAAGGCACCAAATACTGTCCATTTATCTTGGGTATCAGTCGGGACATGCTTGATGGAGATCCTGTCTCCAATTCTCGCGCAGGCTTGTCATGTACCGACTGTTATTTGAGTCTATAGTTGGCGTTTGATGTAGACCACGGGGTGTGGGGTAGTTTGAGTGTGAGTTCAACAGAATCTCGGGAGTCCCATGCCGGCACATATGGAGATATATGGAGATATATAGGGATATCACTGATTATTAGCGCGCGACTCGGGCCCGTGTTCCCTTGCCCTTGGGTCCTACCCTTGGGTGGGGGATACTCACGAGTAGTTGACTCTCACACTTGGATTGACGATAGGCTTAGTGACCTGTACAGTGAGACTTAGAGACTGATAGGATTAGTGACATTGACAGGCATCGTTTACTGATTTGACATACCTGCTATATTGTTTACCGCGTTATTGTTTACTTGCTCTTTTAGCTACTTGCATTGGCTACTTCATTTTCACGTCTTTACTCTTTTGATTACTGTTGCATATTCATTATCATTATACGAGTTACCATTTATACCTATATATTTATATTGCTATCGTGTCGCTCTGTCGACCTGTATGCATGCTCAGAGTGAGAAGTGGATCTATCCTGGACCAGGACCTGACGTACCTCGAGGATATCACGGACATCTTGATCAGCGACTCAAAGCTATACTTCATTGATCTCCACCTGGTTAGTTCTTTTGTTTTTGTTACTGCATTTCTCATTACCTGTGCATTGTTTACTGATTACCACGTAAAGCTAGAAGCCGAAGTGTGACTACGACAGGATATTTCCTTGACCGTAGGAGCATGGCTAGTCTTGTCAACCCCTCGTATTCCGTATTTTGGGAAGCGGGGCGTGACATGGTTTTGTTGGTATCAGAGCCAGGTTTTGCTTCGATTGGGATTGCAGTTCCGTGTAGTGCTTGACAATCTAAGACATCCTTCGGTCTAGATTGTAAACTTGTTATCCTTAATCTTGATTCACATAGTGTGTTCCGCTATACATTCTGATCCATCCGCTAGAGTTTTGGGTGACTTAGTAGAGTTACGTTGTTGTAATTGTGAACTGCAGCATAGTTACAATACTGTACTCTATTGGGTGACTTGGAGTTCTATAGTTGTTTTCCACTTGTTGAACTTCACCGCGCACGATATTCTTGATTCCTTGCCTAATCCATATTGTATTTTAATTCTTATAGCTTGTGCTTGATATCGTTCTCAAAATTGTTGTTTCAGGACCATGTCTTCCAACAACTCTTCTTCCATCTCCACTCCACAGAATCTGACCGTAGAGATTCTGAATGCACTGCAAGGTCTGAAGGAAGCCCAGGAGTGAACAAACGACCTGTTAGCTGAAGGATTGAGAAGGCAGGTGACTCAGGCACCAGCGGAAGTCTCCAATCGTAAAGGGATCCCTGTTAGATGAGGAAAAAGGATGAAGATGAAGCGCCCACTTGTTCCCCAGCAACAGAAGACCCAATGTTGTGGGTACTGCAAGAAGCCAGGACACTTTCAGAGGGATTGTCGCCGCGCCAAAGGGAAATACCTGATTTGCGGATCCAGCGAACACTTTATCAATAGTTGCCCTAAAAGGAAGGAGCTACAAGGAGGCGGTTCGTCCACGCTCTCCATTTATGCTAAGTGATGGTTATTTCGTAGTTCAAGTTTCGAGGAATAGTACGGACCCAGCGCAGGATTCAACTCGCGTGACGGGATTGCAGCAGTCTAGAAATCCAAGAAGAGTTATTGCGTTTTCTGCTTTCAAAAAAAATGTGTTGTGACTCCTTTGTAAATATTTTCTTTTCGTTTGAAATCTTGTATCCGTCGAACTTTTAGCTGAATGCAATAAAACTCTGAGTTGTGGTGTATGTATCGTTCTCTTGCTTCTCACTTTATTTATACTATTCATTGCATCAGCATTTTTAAATTTTAATTTTTCAGTCCTTGCCTGCAGCATATCTTCCGTGTACTACTGTATCCTTGGTTATCTTCTTGATGTGTCCCACTGTCCAATTATGACACTTTCTTCTCAGGCCATGGCTGGAGCAGCGCCGCCTCTAGATGAAGACATACGGTCGTGCGTTTCCTTGGACTGCATGCCGGTGAGTTCGGATGACGAGATCAACGGTCCACAGGTGATTTTCGGAAACAGCGATTCCGAGGGCGAGGGATTCGCAACCCCAGAAGTCGACATGATCAGCGACTCTGATGACGATGAAGAGGACCCCGAAGAAGACCCAATAGAGGAGGATCTCGAAGAGGACTCGATAGAGGAAGATCCCGAGAAGGACCCGATAGAAGAAAATCCAGGGGAGGAAGAACTTGGGGAAAATCCTATGGAAGATGATCAAGAAGAAGAGAATCACGTAGAATCAGATCTCGATAGAGAAGCTCCAGCCGAGAAAGAAAGGCCAGAAGAAGAAGACCCCATGACAGAAGAACCTCCAGTGGCGATCCCTGCGAGGCGATATGGGAATGGACGCCCCTATCTGAGCGCGCGAGCCTACCGTAACCTGCTGAACCTCCATAACCACGACTGACGCGATTTAGATTTTGTCTCCTCTGACCAAGCAAACCTATGTATAGTTTAGGGCTATCTTTTATTTGTCGTGGATGCCTTGTTCGAAATTTTCTGAAATGAAATAAATTTGCTGAGTTCGGTAATCTTTTGATCTTTTTGGTTCACATGATGCTCGACTGTTTCCCCTATACATATATTTTCCTCCTGAGATCCTTGACTGTCTACCCCTGCACCTTGTGCTGTTTTGACCCTCGCTTAGATAAAAGGTACCGCACCCCGATCTTTTGAATGGGCCACCCTTCATCCTTCGTATGTGCCTTGTTTGAGATCCTTTTGGAGGATAAATGATAGTGAAAATTTCCGAGTTCGCTAACCCTTCGGATTTTTAATTCGCATGATGTATCGACCGTTTTCCTTCCCAATAAGTTTCTTCCCTCCCGAGATTCATTGATGTTCGCCCTTACACCCTGTGCTGACCCGACCCCAGCTTCTTCGACGTCCAGAGTGAAGTACCGCACCCCGACTTTTTGGATCACACTCTATTTGAAATCCCTACCCTGGCTAGCCCTATACATTTCTTGTGCTATCTCCTTTTTCCATAATTACTTTTGGGGACATCGTTATTCGAAAATTTAGTTTCATTATTTCGTATTTATTGAAAATTGTGTGTTATTGACTACTTCCGTTTTACCCATTTTAAATGCTCTACTATTCCTCACATTTTCAATAGTGCAACCATATATCGCGCATTTTACTTTGCTCTGTCTCTTAGTTTCACCACGTGGGTTTCTAAGTTATTTTAAATCGTTTAATCGATACAGTTATTCTAAAATACGTTGGCCTATCGACAAATCCTTCACTATTTTATTATTGTTACTTTATTTTCCCGGGCATTGTGCTTATAATTTGCTATTATAAATGGTTTTGCCTGATGCCATTATTTTAGCTGCGCTATTTTGAGAGACACCTGAATGTATACATTCAGGGTTTTGATTTTTATCTGGCATGTCTCGAATATTATTGATTGTTATTGCTATTTTATCCCCTTGTACCTACTTAGACTTATCATTTTAGTTGCGTCATTCTTATACATATATAGACCTTCGATTTTTACCTAGATGTTCTTTTGTAAATCACTATGTGTTAGTATTCGATGTGATAGCTTTTCGCTTATTATTTTATAGCTTATCGTTTATTTAAATTTTGAGGACGAAATTTTTGTAAGGGTGGTATGATGTAATACCCAGTTCTTTTTGTACATCACTATCCGTATTCTTCACATATATTATTTACAAAATTTATTTATTTTATTTATAATTATTTTATTTCCTTTTAACCCCAAACCAACTTTCAATAAGCATATATTTAAATTCCTCCTTTTCAGCCCAACAAAACAAACAAAATAAAACAAAACCAAATAAAAATCCCAGCCGGCCCACTCTCTTTCCTTTCCCTCTACAAATAAATTAAACTTTAATTTCCCCAGCCCGTTTCTACATCCCCAGCCCAACACTCCCTTTTTTCCCTTAATAAATTAATTATTTCCCTCCTTCGGCCCAGCCCGTTCCCCAAGCCCGCGCCCGCCTTCCCACACCCGACCCGACCCGCTCCAACCCATTCTTTCTTCTCCCCACAAATTTTCCCGCCTCTTTCTTTTCCCATGCGTGAACCCACGTCCCCGAGCAACCCACGTTGCGCGCCCACGTCGCCTCGCCGCCCTACGTCTCCGCGCTCGTCGCTGACGCCGCGCACCCCCTCGAGCCCCTCAACTCACCCTCGTCCCTCTAACCCTCTCACCTAGCAAGAACCGAGTCTCCACTTCACCTCTCTCCCAGCGCCACTCCCTACAACCCACTGAACCCAACGACGACGACGATCTCCTCGTCCTTCCTCCCTCGCTCTTCTCCCCAAAACTCAAAACCCTACACTGCCTCTCCCCTCACTGCCACATCGAGCCTCCCCTGCACCTTCAGCCGCCACCGAGCCTCACCCCAAGCACCGCGCCGGCCGCCTCCGTCGCCGACCCATCCTACCGCCGACGAGTTCCTCGTCACCACCAATTCCCCCTCCTTATCACAACACCTTTCTCTCTCTCCCTCCCTCTGCAACTTCTCTCTCTCTCTCTCTCCCCCCCTTTTGCAACCCCTCTCTCTCTTTCTCACTCAGCAACATCTCTCCCCTCTCTCTCTCTTACACCAAGCATCTCTCTCTCTCAACTCTTCTCCAAAAAAAAAAGAACCCTAGCCAACCTCACCTCTGCACCCACACCGATCATCTCGCCGGAGCTTCGACCCCGTCGTCTCCGCACCCCTCTCCACCGACCTCGACAGCACCAGCGACACCCACCACCGGCACCCCCTCACTGCATCCCTCGGTCGAGCCCCGGCATTTCGTCGAACATCTACAGTGATCGCCGTTGCCGCTATTCGGGTCACCGACGTCGCCATCAAATCTGTGGCCTCGGTCCCCTAAGCCGTCATCATCACCAACACGCCATTCGTCGCAACGGCCGTCGCACCCACCGAGCCGTCAAGTATAAGAAGCAAGATCCGACGAGGCTAAACCCGTGCTGCGTTCGTGACGCGATCGTTCCATTGCCGCTGTCGTACCGTCATCTACACACCTTCAGGCAAGTTACCTACTTGCTTCATGCTATTTATTTTACAAGGACTTGAAATACCGTTAAATTTTCACATGAACATTTAGTGCGACTTAAAACAGTTTATGTGTTCGATGCAAAACTCGAACAGAAACCTTTCTTTAAATTGACAGAACTCGATTGCGTATGCTGGCCCGTCTAGCAATGAGCATTGTGTAGAAATTTGACTGAAACATGTGATTGTTACTGGCTTAAACGAACACCCCCAATTACACCCGTAAAAACTGGGAATTTCCCGCACCTGAAACTTGTTAAAATTATAATTAATTGTGTACATATTGAAATGATGCGTTCGAGGGCTCAAATCGAAGCCGACTCGACGAACTGTAACCCTATGCAAGTTCTTAATTGTTTCTGTACTGAAATTATGACGAGAATTGGTTCGGAGAGCGGCTCTGGACTGCAGTCCAGAGCAGTTCCGGCTGTTGGTTTCTGTCTCGTAATGATTACCCCTTCGCTGCCTGAACTTGTATGTTGCGGAACCATACACCTTATTGAATATAAAACTGTTATATAAATAACTCAAGTGATTTTACCCCTTTTTATCGTCGTTTACTATTTAAACTGCAATTTAAAGGAACGGGACGTATAGCAGTCCCAAACAGAACCAGAACTGTTACCCTAGTGTTGAACAGTGTATAACGTCTGATGTAGAGACGCGATTGAGAATCCTTCTGGTGCGTTAGAAACCTTATTGAAAACCCTAAATTTCATTCAACTGTAGTATCGCTAAATTCTGATCCCAACTGGGATTAAAATGCGTTACGAAACGGACTTCTGATTCTGAAACCGGATTTCCAGCAGTGAACGCTTAAAATGAAATGGCCATATCTAGTGATCCTGAAACCCGATTAACATGAAACCAATTTTAATGGTTAGATAATTAAACATGCTGCTTACCCTTTTTATTGTTTCGCTAAATTTTGCATGTATGATTTATGATAAATGATACAAGTGGTAGGACACCGACTTATGACATCTTAATCATGCATGAATTATCGTATTCTCATCACATTACATATATGTCATTGCATCGGTAACCTAGTGATCATGTGTATCACCCAGTGTTAGGTATTAGTGGTGATTGTGACAAGTACGTTAGTGTTTGAGCAGGAATGGATAAGTGAAAGTAACACGTACTTGTACACAATCAGTGGACCCTATTGATTTATTGCATTGTCGACGTCTGTGGGATATGTATAAGTGTGACTATAATTGGTATGGGACAATTATGGAAGCACTTGTATGGGTGTCACAGGTAAGGCACCAAACACTGTCCATTTATCTTGGGTATCAGTCGGGACATGCTTGATGGAGATCCTGTCTCCAGTTCTCGCGCAGGCTTGTCATGTACCGACCGGTATTTGAGTCTATGGTTGGCGTTTGATGTAAACCACGGGATGTAGGGTAGTTTGAGTGTGAGTTCAACAGAATCTCGGGAGTCCCATGCCAGCACATATGGAGATATATGGAGATATATAGGGATATCACTGATTATTAGCGAGCGACTCGGGCCCGTGTTCCCTTGCCCTTGGGTCCTACCCTTGGGTGGGGGATACTCACGAGTAGTTGACTCTCACACTTGGACTGACGATAGGCTTAGTAACCTGTACAGTGAGACTTAGAGACTGATAGGATTAGTGACATTGACATGCATCGTTTACTGATTTGACATACCTGCTATACTGTTTACCGCGTTACTGTTTACCTGCTCTTTTAGCTACTTGCATTGGATACTTCATTTTCACGTCTTTACTCTTTTGATTACTGTTGCATATTCATTATCATTATACGAGTTACCATTTGTACCCATATATTTATATTGCTATCGTGTCGCTCTGACGACCTGAGTATGCATGCTCAGAGTGAGAAGTGGATCTATCCTGGACCAGGACCTGACGTACCTCGAGGATATCGCGGACATCTTGATCAGCGACTCAGAGCTATACTTCATTGATCTCCACCTGGTTAGTTCTTTTGTTTTAGTTACTGCATTTCTCATTACCTGTGCATTGTTTACTGATTACCACGTAAAGCTAGAAGCCGAAGTGTGACTACGGCAGGATATTTCCTTGACCATAGGAGCATGGCTAGCCTTGTCAACCCCTCGTATTCCGTATTTTGGAAAGCGGGGCGTGACATTATATTTGCTCACTAATCATGCCACTAATCCGTACAGATGTGGCGATGACTCCCTGAGAAATACGGCTCTACGTTAGCAGAGAACACAAAATTCAGATTTCGTATGTGAAGGCATGAGATGCTCATAGAAAGGCTTTATGCAAGATATTTGGGGACTGGAAAAGCTCGTACAACTCACCAGTCCCTTTTATGGATGCCATGAAAGAATCAAATCCGGGGAGCGTATACCGGTTAAAAACCACAGAGACAGATGTCGATGGCTCTGTCAGGTTTCAAAGAATTTTCTGGTGCTTTGCTCCAAGTGCGGTTGGTTTCACACACTGTCGGCCGGTATTGTGCATTGATGGGACGTATCTATACGGTAAGTACAGAGGCTGCATGTTAATCGCTGCAGGTGTTGATGCTAATAACGGTATATTTCCGTTGGGTTTTTCTATTGTCGAGGGTGAAAATACATCATCCTGATTATGGTTTTTCCATCAACTCAAAAGTATCCCATCTGTTATTGATAAAACAGATTTATGCATCATATCTGATAGACATCTAAGAATACTAGCTACAATGAGAGCTGTATTTCTGACGACCCCACATAGGTTTTGCCTGCGACATTTCAGGCAAAATTTTGATAGAAAATTTAAAAATTCAGATCTACATAAGCTTATGTACAAAGCCGGTGAAGTGTCTGACCCTAATGTTCATGACATGTACATGACGAAAATTGGGAAGATGAGTCAAGCCGCGAAAGCGTGGTTTGATGAGTATCCAGTACGCATGTGGTCACAAGCACATGATAATGGATGCAGATATCTACTAATGACCACTAATATGTCTGAAAGCTTCAATGGGGTCCTTAAAAGTGTTAGAGGCTTATCGATACAGGGGTTGATTGTTCGAACCTTTTTCCCGGTGAATACTTACTTTGTGCAAAGAAGAGAAAAGTCCTTGGCGATGGAGACTCCGCTCACCGCGTATTACGAAGATATATTCCGGAAAAGAAAGCGCAGAGCACAATACTACAGATCCGAAAGGTTTGACACGGCGGAGTTTCAAGTAACGGGGAGTAATGGGAATCAATATACCGTAAACTTTAGAGATGAAGGGCTCTCTTCGTGCACATGCGGTATTTTCCAGCAACAACATTTACCTTGTGCCCACGCAATTGCTGCTGCGAGTAGCATGCATAACTCACATTATAATTTTGCTTCCCATTACTATACAGTTTCCAATTACCAAGGCACATACGATCCAAAATTTCATTCTATATCGGACAGTCGCTATTGACACTATTATACTGGGAACAGACAAACACCAACTGTATTACCGCCGGAAAAAAATATAGGGCCCGGAAGACCTAAGGTGCGTCGAGATTGAATGACAATGGATGCCGATCCTAAGGCACGCCAGATGTAGTCTATGCAAACAACCAGGTCGTTATAGGACCAGATGTCCAAGACAGTCATCAGGGGCGGGACCTTCGAGATCGTGACAAGTGCACCGGAAGATTTTTTTTGTATTGTAAATTTGACGGATTCATTTTGATATTATAAATTTGACCGTCGAGATAGAATTTACATTTTACAAACAGATAGGATTTTTTTGTATTGTAAATTTGACGGATTCATTTTGTACACCACATTCATATAATATAATTTTATAATTTTTTCGAATTTTCTATTTATTTAAATTTTTTTTAAATAGGACGGGTTCCCAGAACCCGCCCTCCATACAATAATGGAGAGGGTGGGTTCCTAGAACCCGCCCTCTCCTATAAAATATAGGGGGCCGCCCTCTGTACTGGGAGGGGGTGGGGTCCAGGAAACCGCCATATTCTTCTAATTTTAAAGAAAATACCCTAATGTAATAATTTTAAATATAAAATACCCTATTTAAAAAAAAACCTTAAATTTCGGGGAAAAAAGATTGAGTATTGATTGCAACTGAAGTTTGGTGATTTTTGGATTTATGTTATGTATATTTATTTCTTCCGAACAAATCATTAAGAGTATCTAGTTCAATTGGCAATATATTTGATTTTGAAATAAGTGGTCCTGGTTTCAAATCACTCCTAACTTAATATTTATTTTGTTTTTATTTAGTATCTTTTAAACAAGGGAAACCTTAATCCCTCATTAAAGAGTTAAAGAAGAGCTAGATACTTTTTACCACCAATGAGCAATGCATATGTTGGTATGGCCTCTTCGAGAGAGTGTGGGGTTCGCTTTGGGAGCAAATCTATGGGTCCCATAGGTGCATATATGTGTTGTGTTTTTGTGTGTGGTGTACATAGGTTAAGGCTTACGGGTGAGTGTCAAAAAAAAAAATCACTCCAAATCATGAAGTATAGATATATAATATTGTAAAAATTATGAAAAATTATTATTCTTATATTAATTTAAACTTTTGTTATTCGATTATTAAATTGTGATGGTATAAGTATATAATGTAGGTGAGCATCTTAACAAAATTGTATTATTATAATTGTTGATATGCCTCCTCTGTCTAAAATTCATGTGTCCGCCCTGCCAATCTCTACATGATGCGAGTCGTGTCTGCGCGCTTATCTCATTGGGCAGCACACAAGCGTGGATAAAGGTGGATAGTAAAATTATTTATTATTACCTTTATTTTCTTTAAAACTTACCAATTGAAGCAATCTTCTTTTTGTCCAAAAATAAAAATAGGAAAAAATAAAATTGAAGCAATCTTCTTTAAGGAAAAAAATATCATGACTTATCTTTCTGAGCTGACATTCTTCCTAGTATTATTAATTCCTTTAATCCCAGTCATTTTTTTTCTTTTCTTTTCTTTCAAATCGAACATTATTAATTCCTTTAATCCCAGTCATTTTTCTTCTTCTTTCAAATCGAACATGATTAATTTCATTAATTCCAGTCATCTTCTTTTCTTTTCATAGCGAGCATAGGTTTAGTACAGCTTCAATTATTTTCTATGATAATATATTGCTGCATGAGTAGAACAAAAATGAACAGCATGTCAGCGTGCACAGAGTGCTGCGTAAAACCATAACAGGCAGCACTCATAAATTGTGATGGACCAAAGCTTATACTCCTATTTTACACTTGCGATGCACGTGTGTATATCTTTGAACAACATATATATATATATATAGACACACATACATCGACATTTGTTAGGACATTTACCCATAAACATCACATGTAAATTTCTAAGCACGTCTATATATAAAATTTAAATTAAATGAATATGCTTAGTGTTAATATCAGAATTGAGAAATTTATGAGCCATGTAAAATAACAAAGATACATAGGCTTATGTATAAATTTGTAAGTCATAACTTTCTTGGGTTTTGGAGCATGTGTAATTAGAGAGAGAGAGAGAGAGGGAGGGGCAGGGGATTGTTGACTTTTTATTATATAATTTTATCTTTTTGTTTAGCGAGAAGAAATAAAAAGGATGGATGAGATGAATATCTTATATTCTCAATTTTGGCTATAAAAAAATTGTCATTTTCTCTACTTTTTATTTTTGCAAATTAATGATATCATCCATGAGCCTTCTAGTTATAATAGTAAAGATGTTGTTGCATGACATTCTATAAAGAGTAATTAATTGCACTAAAATACCGTTAACTATCACGAGCATCCGCTAAACTATCTTATAGCTTATTTATTACAATAGAACACCTCAAGTGCTACTTTTGACAGTATTCTAGAAAAATAATATCTTACAAACCAAAGTTAAGGTATTTTACTGCAATATATATATATATATATATATACATATATATATATATATATATATATATAAAATTGGTCCCACATATAAAATTAGAAGAATTACTTCCTCACAAATAAAAGTTGAGTTTTAAGTAGCAACATTTATATATTCCAAAGGAAGAATTTATTGATATCTAGACTCTAACCGCGCTCGCACAAATGTATAAAACAAAAGACAAACTGCAAAAATTTTCAGATGAAGCAAACTTTAAAAGCAGACTTCAGACAAGTAAAGTGCATAATTATTTCCTCAATATTTCACCACTTCCATACTTTAATATTTTAATGCATTAGTCGCTAGCATTTTGCTGCTTTCAATTTACCGTCACGTCTATTTTATGTTGGTTTATTCCATAGTACCATGTACCTGTTCGCAATGATTAATAAACCAATACAAAACAAAGATGGCCGTAAGAACATAAGGTAGCAAAATGCTAATGAGGAAATACATTAGGGGTTGTTTGACTGCTGGATTGTGAAATTTGGATTCCTAAATAGTACGATTGAAAAAATCTGGATTAGCTAATATTGTGTTTGGTTGGTATTGGATTCCTAGTGTTGGATTTGTAAATCCTTGTAATCTGGATTAGCCAACGATGCTCAACTTGGTTATCTGTCGTCTCTCAGCGGCAACATATATTGCATGTGAATCATGTGATTGCTCATTAATTGGGCGGCCACCAGCAAGGAGGCAAGCTTTCTAGCAATCTTCTTGACCTCAATAGATGGTCCAAAATGGAGCTGCTGGCATGGCATTGATTATTTGCCAGCCAGCTGCTTCCAGTTACAAGTTCTTGAGTAACAGTAGAGTTTTGTTTGCTTACCTGAAAATGACTTAAAGGAGAGGTGAGAATTGCATCAAAACAACCATCATCTTTACCATGTACAGCATCTACCGCCCCCTCAATTGGTTTATTAGCACCACGTAGTAAGTAAGTCCTTAAAAGATCGTTTTTCACCTCTTAATTGCTTTATAGTACATACAATTAAGGCCGAGCCAGTCAAGGACTAAAATTAAGGCCGATTCAGATGGTTTTACAGCGCCCTACAAGTTCCTATCAAGAATCGAAATTTGATAAGGCCTCATTATTGCTTGGATCATGACTTGTATCTGAATCCATATCTCTTATACTCTCCGCTGATATTAGTTAGAAATAGAGAGATCCTGCCAATGTGTTATGAAAGTAGGTCGCAGTTGAAGCTGATATTAGTTAGAAAAAGAGAGATCCTGCCAATGTGTTATGAAAGTAGGTCGCGGTTGAATCTTGTTTGGTTCGATTGCACAAGATATTAATGCGGCAACACACTTTACTTCTGTTATCCTTTTGCTTTGGGACATTCACTTACACCATTGCAGACTTTTGTGTTGCCTCATTATGTTCTCTCTATAGCTCTGGTGGCAATATATATTCTCATACTTTTTCATATTTCCCCAAAAGATAAAAACATCAAGACAGGAAAATAATGGGGATGCATAACATAAACGGCGACGACAACATTTATACGTATCGTAGAAAAACGGACCGTTGCATGCAGAGTTCAACCTACAAAAATGATTAATCCCGACGTGTCGGAGAATAAAAGTATTTTGATTAACCCTACAGCTTCAGAGTTTTGATGTGATGGCAAGCTATTTAAGATATATATTCCTAGGATGGTGCATTCAAGTTACTATAATTTAGAAACGTAAAAACTTTTTATGAACTTAAACCATCAATACACAATATAACCAAAAAAAAGGCATTACAAGAAAGACTTTGGTTAAAAGAAAGAGAGAAAATAATTAAAAATCTGAAAAGGCTACGATGAGCCATACTTTCAAACCAACCATTAACTAATTCATCTCCAAAGTAAGGTTAAAATATAGGTATCCATCTCCATCTCAACACAATAAGTGAACAAGAATTAACTTCATTAACATTCACTAATTGAAACATTGAGTATTAGAGACGGGGTATTAGCGACCGTATATACTATACGGTCACTAATAAACGGTCGCTAATACATTGGCGACCATACTATATGTATTAGCGACTGTATATAACGGTCGCTAATATCTTCACCAATTTTAACCCGCGAACGGCCTTCTCTTTCCCATTTCTTCCCCAATTCACCCGTGAATTCCCCAAATTCTTCCCAAATTTTCCTCCAAATCACCAACGAATTTCCCATTTCATCCCCAAATTCCCCCGCCCCTGCCGCCGAGCGCCGACTGCTGCTCTGTTGCCGCCACCGAGATTGCCGCCTGCCGCCGAGCCTGCTCGCCATTGCCGGTTGAAGGTTAGGGTTCCCCCTCCCGATTATTATTTTTCGCACAATTTATGTTGGTTTAATAAAGTAAAGGTATAATTCTATAAATTTCATTATTTGATTTGATCTGTTTGGATAAGAATGGATTGTATCAATTTAATGGTTGTTCATAAATTAGTGAGCTTATGATTTGATTTAGAAAAAGTGCTATTGCAATGTTGTGTTCATCACTAGCTAGGGTTTTACAAGTTAGTTGGCCAGTCAGAATTTCCAATAAAATTACCAATTGTGAGAGAAAGAGACGGTTGTTTTTTTATTGGGATATTAGCAAGTTTTTAATGCACATTCAAGGTGATGATGGGATAATGTCCTCGCTGCACTAGAAAAACACTTAAGAAAATAAAGTGCTAATGATCATGATGTGAAATTAGGCCAACACAAATCTAGTAGTGCCTCATGTCCAATAATAGTAGCAATCTCCGCATCATCAAGATACCCCCACGACAATTATGAAGTCAGGTCATGAAAATCTTTGATTTTGATTGCAATATATTACTTGATTAAAAAAGTTAATTATAAACCCTAATAACCTTAAAACCCTAATTACAAATTAAGAAAATCTTAATTACAAACTATTAAAACCGTAATTAGAAACCAAAAAAACCTAATTATAAAAAATCCAATGTTAACACTAATTAATATATAACATTAATTACACTAATTAAGAAATCTTAATTAAAACCAGATATTAGTGAACCGAGACTCTAATTAAAAAACGATTAAATAGATGGGTCGATCATCTATTGATATGTTAGTGTAATGATTTATGCATATTATATATTTTGTATCGTTATAACTTGCATGAAACAGATGGGGCGATCGTCAAGAAAAGTCATATTCGCAAAATTTATAGCAGCATTCTCTTCAAAGAAAAGATATCGAGATGCTTCCTCTTCGATACGGCATGAGATTAGAGGTATATATTAGAAATTTTAAATAAGCGTATTCAAATTATTTTGTTCATATAACTATTGTATTGATTACAATAAAGTAAAATACATAGGTATATCTGATCAGGACTATACAAGTACATCTGTGTCGGATGATCCATATGTACACTTAGACGAGCAATGCATGGATCTAAGTAGAGAACCTAGCGCGTTCTCCATCCCATCACATATGAGTATATGCAACTAATTACTTAAGCCTAGCCATAAAGGACTTTGGCAAACCTTTTTGATCCACACTATTTCTGCAGATTAGCTTAAGCTTAGTCTCCTAATCACTCTTATAATATTAATCCTGTGCATATCTCCCTCTTGTCCTTGGGAGTTGGGAGGTCGTGTTTATTGCTAACTGCATGAATATTGCCAACCAACCACTCATCTATAAAATCCAGAAGCAAGTTCAAAATGTTGCAACAAAAACATAAGCAAAGATAATATGGCTTCAAGGCCTGGCCTCCTTACTGAATGGCCATGGCAAAGGCTCGGCAACTTCAAGGTAATCACATATATAGTAGATAGACATCTCTCTTATTCTAGTGCCTTCACATTGTTGATTGTGGGCGTTTTGTTTGTTATATTTGTTAGAAATTCAAGAAAAATAACAAGGTATCTAGCTTCCGCTCTCTTTTCTGTAGTGAATAAGATATATCTAAGCATAATGACATATATATATATATATATATAGCCTTCAACTGAACACACTATTCGTCAAGTCATCACTCCAAATTCTTCTTCATAATTCACATCAAGTTTTTTGTTTTTTGTTTAATAAATACAATGAGCTACAAGAAAGATGCATGTTCACTTGTCGAGCGCGCGCCGTCAACTTGTTAACTTCCTCATCGTAAATAAGAATGAAGAACTCTATACTGATATTGATATGAAGCAACACTAGCTCTGCTCCATGGTAAACCCTCAAATAAAATTTTTACTAATTAATGATGGTCTGAAATCCAAAAGGTCATCTCACAAAATACATTTTTTAATCTAATATCCAAACTAACCCTCCATGTTCCGAAAAGTTGATTTCATCTTGTTGATGAGTGCAGTATGTCGTATTGCTACCGTGGGCGGTTCCAGCAATCCAAGATATGATAAATGCGACGCTGAAGGGAAAAGAAGGATGGAAGGAGGTAGACATTGGTTATTGTTTGATATTTCCCTCACTGCTTCTAAGAATGTTACACAACCAAATTTGGATCAGCCTAGCCCGGTTTCAGACTGCACGAAGCCCGCACCGTATTCTTGACCGCAGCATCGACTTCGAACAAGTCGATTGTGAGCGAAACTGGTGTGATTCCAACTAAGCAAAACCAAGTAAAATTTCTAGGCTTAATTTCACTAAGCTATCAAAAACTATACTTGTTTTTCATTGAACTACCAGAAATTTTGTAAATTACAAGAAACTACCAAAAAATTCATATTAACAGTGTCCATTTTTAGTGAATTATACACATGCTTCACTAAACTAGCATAAGTTTTGCAAAGTTGTTATGGTAGTTTTGTGAAAACCGGGTTAGCCTTAACATAATTTTTTTGGTAGTTGCTTGTAATTTATAAAGTTTTTGTTAGTTGCTTGAAAAATGGGTATGCCTTGGGTAGTTCCGTGAAATTAAGGTAAAATTCAACTTCCCTTGCTAAATCTAAACTGAGTTTCTAATGGCTGATATAATTTTACAGGGATGATCAGATTCTCCTTAATGGTCTGCTATTCTATATCGGTATCGGGATCATTAAAAGTGCTCACAACCTGCCCTTTTGGAGGGCCGATGGCGCGATAATGATGGCTCTTCTTCATGCGGGCCCAGTCGAGTTCCTCTACTACTGGTTTCATAGAGCAATGCACCATCATTTCCTATACTCTCGATATCACTCTCACCATCATGCCTCGATAGTTACAGAGCCTATTACATGTAAGATTCCTCAACTTACGTGATATTGATCTTTAAAGCAATAAATATTGGTGGAGGTGAGATAATGATATTTCCTTTGTTGTAGTGGTCGTTCATGTTAGGATCTACAGACAACCCTATAGGAGGTGAATAGGGTTGTGATCAAATTATAACGTTAATGCCATACATGATTAACACTTTTATATTAAAACAATAAAACAATAATCAACCACAGAAATAATCAAACGCAAACGCAAACAAAAAGATTTAACGTGGTTCGGCCCAGCCTACGTCCTCTCCCAATGAAAGTTCCACTATTTAGAAATAAATATCCCAATTTACAAAATGTTTGGTTTCCTAAACTTGACCCTAACCCGATCACAATAAGCCACACACAAAAACAACTCTTGATGAACTATCACTCAATCTAGTCTAGATGGAGATTCCAATCCAATCAAAATAAACCTTCTTGATCAAACATCCTTACCATGAAAAAATAAATAGAAAACTAAAAAAAAAACCCCTTTTGAATCCACATGATGTCCGAAATTGCTTCCTTTGATATTTGTGCTTCTTTGATCTTAAAGATGACCCCTCTTGAAAATGTATGCGACCTCTGAATTTTGATAACTTGAAAGTGCATCAGATCTCGTCTGAATTTTTCCTCTCCAATATAAAAATAAATATTTCGGGAAAAATATTGATGGCTAGGCTAGGGCAGCCGAACAGAAACCCTAAACATAGTATATATAGCTTCTGAGAAACCCTCGAAATAATGCGAACATGTAGAAAAAATCTGTGGCTCGGATTCATCTATAAAACTGAAAAAATTCGGTCTAAGCCGAAAAATTTCAGTCCCCCTTCATCTGTTGGCTTTCATTTTTCTGTGGCGATCTTCTGCAATCCTGCTTGATATTTAAAAATATTTAAATTCTGATTTTGACTGATTCTTCATACGAATATTCATCACTCTTCATAATTCATCACAAATAATATTTGTGATAATATTTCTCATATCTTTCCAAAATTACCGATTGCTGAATATCTGGATTTTGTACCACAAAAATATTTTTCTACCTTTTTGTATTTATCTCTACTAATTTTATTTTCCCATGATAAAATTAGAGATAAATTTAATTCTTTTAAACCTTACACTTAACACCCCACAGTTGACAATTGCCCTTAACACCCCATCCATGGACATTCTCTTGAAATTTGCATTAATCCCCATGATACACCATATTTTATATAGCTGCACAAACTTCATCAAAGATATTAAATACTTAGGCATAGTTTGTTAATCAAATTAAAGAATAATGTCGACCGACATACACCGTTCAACAATCTCTCCCTTTTGATGATAACAAACAATTAATGAGAAATTTTCAACATGAGCATGTACAAAATAATAATGGACCCTTATCTACATGCTCCCCTAAAACGGTGAATTATCTCAAAAGAAATTCAGAAATTATGAAAACTTTCTCACATCTTAATTTCTCCCTCTTTTGTTTCATCAAAAGAAAAATATTACTTGAAAGCATAGTTTTAAAATTTTGAAAATTCAAATTATGAAAATCCATTGTTCGATGACACAAGAAACACAATAACCATCTTATATGAGAGCAGAATTCCATCCAATAAAATCCATTGTCAAGTTAGCCCAAAAAAAATACGAAAAAGAATATCGAATAAAATATGATCTTAAAAATTTCAAAAAATATGCTTTCACATACATGTACAATTACAATAAGATAACAAAGGAGTGTTCATAAATTATTAGTTTAGTAAAGATTTCCTTGAAATATATAAAGCTCACAAACAAAACATGGAAAACTATCATAATTGAATTTCTTCAACTCATATAATGAGACTAAGATGCAAAACCTCCAAAACAATGTCTTTCAGAACTTACATGGGAGGATGCAATGCTTAGTGGGTATAACATCGACTCTAAATCTTTATTTGAATTTAGTACAGACCTGATACCCTTGAGTCAAGCTAAGTTGCTGCTAGTCCCTAGAGTGGTTGCCCTTCGGCACCTTGTACCCACTCTTGAGTGATTGCCCTTTGACACTTTTTACCCACTCTTTGATTCTGTGATAATCATGATTTTTATGGGAACAATTGTAGCAATAATATCACATATCCTCCTTATTGTTATATGTATTTGGTTACTAGATACATTCAAGTAAAATACTCTAATAGACTTATAATGTTGAGAGTAACCACCACATGAATGTCTAAATAATATATCATATATGCGTACGAAAAGGAAAAATTACGAAATCTTAAGAATCATGAATTTTAAACAAAATCTCAATCATAGCATTTGTGAACCCTTACTATGAATTTTTCAAACATAGAAACGCAACACTCATAAAAAGATGAAATAATATGCGGTCATGTGTCATAAAAATCCTTTTTTTAATTAAAAAAATTATAGATCTAAAGAAATAATCCCCAATTCTTGTCTTAGTCGAGAAAATCGCTCTTCAGCCAATGGTTTTGTAGAAATATCAGCAAGTTGATGATCAATGGAAACATACTCAATGACATCTTTATTTTCAATATGGTTACGATTAAAATAATGACTAATATCTATATACTTTGTACGAGAGTGATGAAAAAGATTGTTAGTCAAATCAATTGCATTTTTATTATCACATTTAAGAGTCACTTTTATATTTTAATCCAAAATCTTCTAAAGCCGCATCATCCATAATGTTGGTGCACAACTTCTAAGAACTATGTATTCAGCTTCCGTAGTTGATAAAGCAACACAATTTTGTTTCCAACTAGACCAAGGAACAATAGAATGACCCAATAAATGACATGAACCACTAGTGATTTTCCTATCAGTGAGACAACCAACATAATCAGAATAAAAAAATCTAGTCAAATCAAAAGAATCACATGAATGATATAATATGCCAAAATTCTGAGTGCCATTTAAATATCGAAAAATCCTTTTAACATATTTTAAATGAGACACTTTAGGATCAAATTGAAAACGATCACACAAACACACAAAAAACATGATATCTGGACGAGAAGCAGTAAGATATAATAGACTACCAACCATACCTCGGTATTTCTTTTGATCAATTGATGTAACTTTCTCATCCTTTGTCACTTTTATTGTTGGACTCATTGGTGTATTCGCGGCTTTAAGATTTTCCATCTCAAATTTCTTGAGTAGTTCTTTGATGTACTTGGATTGAGAAATAAAAACACCTTCTTTAATTTGCCTTATTTGAAATCTAAGAAAATATTTCAGTTCGCCAACCATACTCATCTCAAATTCTTCCTGTATAGCTTTCTCAAAACCTTTGCATAAAAAATCATTAGCATCGCTAAATATAATGTCATCAACATAAACTTGTATAATGAGAAAGTCAGATTTTCATGCTTTATAAAAATTGTTAAGTCAACATTCATCTTTTTAAATCTTTTTTCCAAAGGAAAATTGCTAAGACAGTCATACCAAGCACGAGATGCTTGCTTCAAACCATACAAAGCTTTTGATAATTTAAAAATATGATTAGGATTTTTGAAATCTTGAAAACCTGGGGGTTGTTCAACATAAACTTCTTCATTTAAATATCCATTTAGAAAAGCATTTTTTACATCAATTTGATAAAGCTTAAAACCACGAAAACATGAGAATGCAAGTAAAATCCTAATCGCCTCAAGTCTGGCAATTGGTGCAAAAATCTCCTCAACATCCATTCGCTCAATTTGATAATATTCTTGAGCCGCAAGTCTAGCCTTATTCTAAAAACGCGACCATCTTCATCCAGTTTATTTTTAAAAATTCATTTAGTTTCAACAACAGGATAATCTTTTGGCCTAGGAACTAGCGTCCAAACTTTATTTCTAACAAACTGATTTCACTCATCATGCATGGCACTAATCCAATTATCTTCTTTAAAAGGCTCATTAACATTCTTAGGTTCTATTTCAGAGATAAAACCTACATTTGCACAATAGCCTTTAAAAAAGGATTGAGTTTCTATTCCTTTAGTTGTATTACCAATAATCAATTCTCTAGGATGGTCTTTCTTATATTTGAGTCCATCATCAAAAATTAATTCATTCACCTTCGAGTCATTTTTTTCCGTTTTATTTTCTTGCTGTATCTCTTTTGAACCATTTTCTAGCATCCTATTTGTTTTTTCTTTAATATCAATCTCATCATCATCCTTGAAAACAACACCAACACTAGATTCATCAAACTTCACATGAATAGATTCTTCTATAGTTTTTGTTCTCTTGTTAAAAACACGATATGATTTGATAATAGAAGAATATCCTAAGAATATGCATTCAAGATTTTGAATCAAATTTTGCTAGATTTTCTTTTGTATTCAAAATATAACATTTGCACTCAAAAACCCAAAAGTGAGAAATATTTGGGGTTCTTTGAAACCAAAGCTCAAATGGTGTTTTATTTAAAATAAGTCTAATCATTACCCTATTATTTACATGACATGCTGTATTAATTGCATCAGCCCAAAAATACTTAGACAATTCAAACTCGTTAAGTATATATAGTTCTAGCCATCTATTGTAATGTGCGATTCTTTCTCTCGACCATCCTATTTTGTTGAAGTGTCGAGGAGATGAAACTTCATGTGAAATACCTTTTTCAAAACAAAACTCTTCAAAAATAGCATTTTCAAATTCTCCACCATGATCATTTCTAATGGGGTCAATTTAAATCCCTTTTTTCATTTTGAATACGTTTTGTAGATTTTTTAAATGATTTAAAAGAGTGAGATTTGTTGACTAGAAAGTAAACTCATGTAAATCTAGTGTAATCATCAACCAAAACATAAATATATCTTTTACCGCCTAAGCTTTCAGTGCTAATAGGTCCAAATAAATCTATATAAATTAATTGCAATGGTCAAGTAGTGCTCACTTTATTTTTGGCATGAAAAGATGTACATATGAATTTATCCTTAGAACATGTATCACAAACATTTTCACTTTCGTACTTTTGTTGAGGAAGACCTCTTACCAACCCTTTTCTTAAAAGTTTCTCGATGAGTCTCATGCTAGCATGTCACGTCAGCGGCACTAGCTGTACGTAACGACTATCCAGGTATTGAGCGAAAGGTAAGCCGACGAGCAAACTCATCCTGAACCCCTACCGAGCTTTACAGTGACAATATCCGTACAGTCCGGTCCATTCGTCTATGAGTATCACATATCGAGTCTAGGGGGTGGATAAAGTCAGACCCCTAATAACGTGACATCTAGTGTCGGTATGAAGCTCATCACCACCTGAGAAACTACTGATCCAAATCAGTAATTCTCGACTACCCCGGCCGAGGATTTCTGGTGATGGCCACCCGAGCACAACGCGACATCAATCTCCAATACCGAGAGTGACGAATCCCGACGATCCGCTCACTGCCTCCATGTGGCTCGGGACTGTACCCAACTAAAACCTGTTTGCACGACTCCTTTGAGCCGTGGTAGGGTAGTAATCAAAGCACAGTGGGAACTTACACGAGACAAATGACGATCTTAGGTCGACAGACTAACCTGTACACATGTCACCTGAGAACCGCAATGTGACAATAGATATAATACCAACTAGCAGGTTCCCGACGAGTTCGTCTAGTGTACTCATAACCCAATGAGCACCTGTATACTATCTTAGGTGAACAAACTAACACCAATGGATTGCGAGACCTGGCCACCGCCTCTCGTCGGGGTCTCGATCAGTATACACTAGTCTACTGTGGAGTATCAATGCCCAGTCTCGATACTCCTACGACTAGGGACATTTAAGGATGTGCTTATAGACCATCCAGCTCTCATATATATGATCGCCATCATAATGTTAGTAGTCAAGCAAGAATCCTATGGGCTCTATCAATATGTAATAGTGATCTGTAATGCCACCTAATACTGTACATGATGATAAAGACAAACTAAATAGAATACTATCATCTCGAGTAAGTCTGCTCTACCGGTATAGGTCCTCCCTCAATCATCATAATCACGTGTCTGTGATTACAATAATTGCCTTGAGGGCGCTATAGCCAACACACACACACACACACACACACACACACACACACACACACACATATATATATATATATAAAGAGAGAGAGAGAGTTCGACTAGGATCCTATCAGAAGGATTTGAAAACAAATCATTCCCATTTTTTCGCCATTAAATTAACTTTAGGATATATGCATTCAATTATGTTATGTTTGGTACTAAATGAAAGCTTTTATTCATAATTGTCAGTACACATCCCAAAATTAATCTAATGGTGAAAAAATGGATCCTAGTCAAACTATATATATATATATATATATATATATATATATATATATATATATATATATATATATATTCAAGAACGAGGGAGATGGATATATATTTTTTCTTTGAGTGCACGAGCTTTTGATATAAATGAATTCCAATAATAAGACTCGAGTCTCGTTGAGGTTTGGCCCATCTTATATTTCACATCCATGTATCTCTCATATTTTTTTCCAATGTGCGACTATTTTGGCTTCCCACATCCCAACATCTTTAAATTTTGCATTTAACACCCCACAATTGGTAATTACACTTAACACCCCATCAATAGATACTCTCTTGAAATTTGCATTAATCCTCTTGAAACACCATCTTTTATATACGTGCACAAATTTCACCAAGACGTTAAATACTTAGGCATAGTTTGTTAATCATCAAATTAAAAAATAACGTCGACCAACATACACCATTCAACACTTCCATCTTACATGATCTACCAACATAGAAAACATATGGACTCGTAAACTGAGTAAATGAATTAAGTGTGGCTCTCAGTAGTTGGATGTCAGTATCATTTATACATGTGTGCATATTTGTTGATGACCTAGAGCCCACATTACAGTCACCGAACTCTTTTCCTTAAATGGTTTGTCTCATCTGTCTCTTATCTTCAATCCCCAGTCTTTTGATCAAACCAGAAAAAAGTACATGGTCCAAACGCATTGACAGATCTGGAACTTGGTGACAGCAACTTGACTGTTCATTGAAGCATCATGCATAGCTAGCTAGGTCAAGAAGCACATGCCGAGTGGAAAAACACAAAAATATGTATGCGCGTCCTTATCTGCATGGATGTGTGTCGTGTAGGGTTTGGATCAGTTGAGACCGGTTTGTGTTTTTTTGCGGGTTCGTTAACTTACTGAAGGGTCAATCCATGAATGATCCTCACCATTCAAGTTGATCTACACCCTACAAATAGCGAGAGAATGAAATATTATGGTGTTTCAAAATGCTTTACCCATGCATCTACACATTGTATTATTTCAACCATACAATCATGAAACTAGTTACACGGTCAAGATATTTTAAAACACCTTGTTAATAGGTCTTTCATCCTAGCCTTATTTGAGAGATGCATATCAACATGAATGGTGTGGGCATCCAGCGAACATGTTTTCGGATTGGATAACATGAACTTGCCTTGTCTGGTCCGAACCCTATATTCCATAAATAATTACATCTAACAATTAGATATCGGCATCATTCTTTTTTTTGGGTGTGTGTGTGTGTGTGTGTGTGTGTGTGTATAGAGAGGGAGTTTGGTCAGGCTCCTACAGAGAATTTTTTAAAGCAATTTCTATTTTTTAGGCTTCAGACGTACTTTGGGATGTGTGTAAAAAATTATGAAGAAAAGCTTTGATCATTCCAAATAATCACATGATAGCTTGTACACCTCAGATCTAAATCTACCAAGTCGAATTGGCTAAACAAAGTTTATGCTTGCCTGGTAAATAACCCAGTTTTTTCTGTTGATTGATGGCAGCTGTGATCCATCCATTTGCGGAACACATTGTGTACTACCTGCTCTTCGCCATCCCACTGGAACAGCCTCCATTCTAGGAATCCTTTTCTACACCGCCTACATTGACTTTATGGAACAACATGGGCCACTGCAACTTTGAGCTGGTGCCGAATTGGCTCTTTCGTATTTTGCCCCCTCTCAAGTACCTCATGTACACTCCATCGTAAGTATTATACATCCTGAATCCTGAATTACACACAAGTTCATTAAGGTTCAGTTGGATTCCAAGTTAATGTAAGTAGTCTCAAACACTTTCTAAATATGGTCCCAAAATTTGTTACAGGAAGTAAATTGATTTGAACAAGTTGCATTAACCGGCTACAGCTGGGGTCACAGAATTGGTCCAATAAGAATATATGCGTAATCCATAAAAAAATTTCGGCATACCTTTGTATTTTAATATACTTAGAACGACATGCAAACGATTTCGAAACCGCATGAATTTCGGCATACCTTTGTATTTCATAGTTTAGATCAAGGTGAACGGTTCAGATTGTCAAAAATGTTCAAAAGATTTCGATTTTGAGACGGTGCGTGTATTTTTTAGTTTAGGCCCGGACCTAGAGGATCCTAACTCTATTTATCACTTCATCACCGTCTTCAGTCTCATTGTGATGCCTCTTAAGATTTTACAGTTGCTCTTAAGTTATTGGATTTGGATACGGATGTAATAAAAATTCAAAGTCCGCTTCATAATCCAAATCAATCCTTAAGTTGATATGTACGTGCACATAAGTATGCGACCGCATATTGCAATACATGCCCGCGTAACATTTTTTACGTGCCAAAGCATACATTTTAACCTCATATATATATAACGCCCCTACTTACACGCAAAGTGGCCGCATATACATATGCGGCCGCATCATAGAACACATTTTATAACACGGATACAAAATGATCAATTCCATACCAATAAAAGCAATTTTGTTCTCTGCAAGCATAAATAATAATGAATATATGTAGAACTAGGAGATAATTGATACTTCAAGTGTATTTAAATATGAATTAGACTAAAATCCTCGATTTAAAAATTAATTGTCTGCTTACTCCTACTGATTTGCCCCATTAGTAAAGTCTATCCTCTAGTAGTTGAGAGCTTAATTAGCCTCCAATCTTCTGATGCAGGTTTCATTCTCTTCATCACACACAATTTCGGACAAACTATTCCTTGTTCATGCCATTCTATGACTTCATATATAATACAATGGACAAGTCGTCGGATGAACTGTACGAAAATTCATTGAAAGGGAAAGAGGAGAACCCAGATGTTGTCCACCTTACACATCCGACTACATTGCAGTCAATTTATCATCTACGGCTGGGTTTCGCATCGTTGGCTTCTCGACCATACACTTCCAAGTGGTACATGCTGATGATGTGGCCGATCGCAAGTTTGTCCATGGTATTGACTTGGTTTTATGGATCAACCTTCACTACTGAAAGGAATAAGTTCAAGCATCTCAAAATGCAAACTTGGGCAATACCCAGATACAATTTTCAAGTAAGAAACTTGTTTGCCTTCGACTCGATTTTATTTTCTTATCTTCAATTTTCTGGTGTCCTGAGTAACTAACTGCTCCTTTGGGCAGTATGACTTATCATGGGAAAGAGAGGCTATCAATGAATTGATTGAAAAGGCAATTCTAGAAGCTGACAAGAAAGGAGTTGAAGTCATGAGTTTAGGACTTCTAAATCAGGTAAGCCCATATCCTAATTCAGTAAATTAACTATGATATTAAGAAATATTCATGTCTCCTTTTACATATTCATTAACTTAAGTAAATGGAAATCTCTTCCGGCTCGCTCTTTCTAGTCCAATAAAAGATTTTATTATGGGACTGAAATTTCATGTCCCTAATCTCCACACTTCCAGGCAAAAGAACTAAATCATGGCGGCAACCTTTATCTTCAGAAGTACCCGAAACTGAAATTAACAATCATAGATGGAAGTAGCTTAGCAACAGCTGTGGTTCTCAATAGCATTCCCCTCGGAACAACTCAAGTTCTCCTTAAAGGTCAGCTTTCAAAGGTGGCCTTTGCAACAGCGCAAGAGTTGTGCAAAAGAGGCATCAAGGTAAGTAGATAATAATCCCCACAAAGTATGAATTTCTTTAGGATGAATGTGGCTATTGATTTGGTAATGTGATCAGTACATTGTTCCTGTGCCTAAATTGCAACCAACAAATTTTTTTTTTTGAGTCAGGTATTATTGACAGACAAGCATGAGCTCGATTTAATCAGGCCTCGTATTTCGGGAAACACAGCAAGTTGTTTGTCACTTTCGAGCAGTTCTGCCCCCAAGGTAAACTTGAGTTTCTTGACAGACAAAATTTGAAATGCTATAACAGATTCAGTCTGCAGGTGTGGCTGGTAGGAGACCGATTGGATGATTCAGAGCAAAAGAAGGCACCCAAAGGCACATATTTTATCCCTTTTTCACAGTTTCCTCCAAAGAAGGTGCGAAAGGACTGTACTTATTACAAAACTCCGGCAATGAAGACACCGGAGGCATTGGAAAACATGCATTCTTGTGAGGTAATTAAACTAACCTAAAAAGGGTTTATATAAAGTCATGATGCAAACATACCTGTAAATGTAAAATTAGAGTCTATAAGTCGATCAATGCGTTTTGGATACAGCAAGGTGATGCTCTCCACTCATGTGTGCTCAACTTTAAGTGCATATGGAGGGAGTTCCAATTCATCTCATTTAACTTTGATAAAGCGGCATAATATAAAGATAGAAACGAAAGCTCTTAATTGTTTTAATTGCCAACCTTCATTTATCTATGATTTCTTTTACAGTTAAAGGAGAATATAAAGCCCACCTAACGAAATGTTGTTACAATTACACCTTAAAGTTAAATATATTTTTGCGTGTATACACCACCCTTTACATCTAAATTAGCATCTCTTTTAGATAATCCCTTTTGTATATATCTTTTCGATGTCTAGTATCTCTAATATTACAACGTATCCCCTTAAGAGAGGAGCAATATTAGATTTTCAATTTGTCTCGAATACTCATCTTAAATGCCCTATGGCATTCTTCAAAAGCCACATGCATAACAAAAGCCTAAGGCTAAGAGACCTCCTTTCTCAAATGTGGTCCATATCTAAGAATCATTCATGTAAAGTGCACATGCTTAGCTCTTCATAATGGAAAGATAAAGACATATATAGACAAATTTTGATCTTTCAAATCTTCTCACAATCATTTGATGCATTTGCAAATAGTACAATCTTTGCCGCACCTTTTCTGCTATGAATACAAGATGAAATCTTAGATTATGTGCTTTACTTTGACAGAATTGGCTGCCAAGGAGGGTGATGAGTGCATGGCGTGTTGCTGGTATAGTACATGCATTAGAGGGGTGGCATGCACACGAATGTGGGGACACAATGCTGGATGTCGAAAAAATATGGTCCGCTGCTTTGCGCCATGGATTCACTCCGGTCAATTAAGTTTTTAATCTGCTGCTTTGCGCCACGAGATTACTCCAGTCAAATAACTTAAATCGCTTTACATACAAGAGAGACCATCTTTGTGTTTAGCGCGGTTATGTGATAGATGATGCCAACTTATATGCAAGTTTATGTTATCTAAGGCTTATGCTGTCAAAGTTAATACATAATGTATTATAGGCAAAAAAAAAGGGTCTACCATAAGTATGTCGATGCATCAAGTGTCAAACCGTTTGGAGTTTGTTATGAACAATGTAATATGATATATATGTTATCGACTATAATGCAGTGGGTTACAGCAGAGTTAATTATGTTTTACTCATCATGGTAACTCTATTGCTCATATTAAAATCCAATTCAGCAAGATAACTACATAAGAACTAGCAGCAGTTTACTCCAGAAAAGGAAAATTTCCTACATCGGATCGATGAACTTGACCAACACACAAGTCCAATGCTCGTTGATGATGCTCACAAGTGGTATCTCCTCGGATTACGACACGTGGTGGATGACGTGTTTCGAAGGCTACGGAGGTGGAATAAATGAGTTGCATTAGGAGGATTCCTCGGGAGAATGCATCCGACCTTTCAGGAGACCTCTCTGAATGCATTCCACTTTCACCTAGAAAACTACCAATAGCTCGTCTCCGAGCTTTCTCAGTCTCCCGGCTCATCTCCGAGCCCCTGACGTGCCACGCCTCCTCAGCCTCCCGGCTCGTCTCCGAGCCCTTGACGTGCCGAGCTTCATCGGCCTCCCCCGATCAACCAAGAGTGCGGATCTCATGAGCCCTTAATGGCTCCGCGTATATCGCCAGGGCGAGATATCCGTCTCCCCACGATCCGCGTCCCACGCCAGCACATCCTCCCATTAATGACCGCATCCCGCCATTCAAGATGAGGATAACGCTGGGACGTAACTGACGGCGATGATCTCGCGTCCGCTCGCTCCACACGACCCCTATTATAAACCCCTATCTCAGACGACTCAGGTAACTCGAATTTATTTCAATACGTCGCTACTCTGCACCTATACCTCGGCTCTAACTTGATCGTCGGAGGGTCCTACGGTGGTCACCCATCTCGGGACCTCTTTGCTAGTAGCTCGGCGTCCAACACCAACCCATTGAGATCTACACTCAACGACTCTCAAAACAGCTCTTAGCCGCCAAAGATCGCCATCATAGGATCGACGGAAGACAATATCTGAAGGAGATCCGAAGCTCCATCAGTTGGCGCCGTCTCTGGAAACGAAAGACTTGTTTTTTTTGTTCCACCATAAAGTGGATCTTCCGCCCTCGACCTGATGGCGAGCGACAACCGCGACAGTCCAAATACGAGCCGCCACAACGGAGGCGGGAGTGGCTCGTCTCCTCCTCCTAATGCCATCCACGTCTTGTCCGTCCGGATAGACAAGGCTCACATCGCTGGTGGATGCCCTCGTTCGCGTTCAAGCGACGGCCCTACCCACCAGACCACGGCTCCCCTTCCTAGGATAACGACGTCCGCCGAAAGACGGATGGGCACACTCGAGCCCTTGATCTCCCTCACCCTCATCACAGCGCCACCGAGCGCCGGCGGGCCGACTCCGGCCACCTTAACCCGCACACGGAGATTGATTTCATGACCTGCTGGACGCCGGACAACTCCATGCCACGGTCCCAAGAAAGACTGGGTCGTCGCTCCGATACCCGTCGCGCGTTCTTCCCCCCTGAAGAGGTGTCGGTCGGCTTGCCTGCTTCCAGGAATGACCGACGTCCCCACTCCCGTCGGGACCGCGCGAACGACGAGCGCAAAAACTACTCGAGAAAGGGCTCGCCCGAGGATTTGAGGCACTTGCTAGAGCGAAATCGAAGCTGCACCATCGCATAGACCCGGAGCGGGGTAGCCACTACTCCGACTGTGCAGAATCCTCAGGATATCACCACCGGCTTGAAGCACTCGAGAAGAAAATCGAAGGCATACGAAGGGATAGCCACACGTCCGGCGAAAGGGCCAAGTACTCCGCCGACTCACTAACGAAGCCTTTCATAGAGGAGCTGCTAGCCGAGCACGTCTCATCCAGAAACAAGCCGCCAAAAGTGGCCTTTTTTCGACGGGAAGTCCGAACTGAAGGACCATCTAGACGCATTTACGGTGGACATGAGCTTCCAGGATAACTTCGACGCGTCTCAATGCCGAGCTTTCCCCACCACCCTCATCTGGACTGATCGGGACTGGTTCTGAGGACTTACGCCATGCACCATCTCGACCTTCAATGATGGCCACCCAATTCCTCGGTCACTTCGTCGGGAATAGGAATTGACGATAGAAAAGGACGGTCGACTACCTGTTCACCATCAAGAGCGGAGACAAAAAATATTTCAAAAGGTATGTCTCTCCTGGAGGTCTCCGAGCACCGCGATGAAATAGTCATCACCGCGCTGAGACCAGGTCTTAGAAATAAAGAGTGGCTCTGCTCTTTTGCATTAGCGCAACCTAAAACCATGGCCGAAGTAAAAGCTTGGACCGAGCAGGAGATCCAACTCGAGTCGGAGATGAACTCAAATATGCCCAGAGACGACCAAACCGACCAAAAGAAGCGGGGCAGAGAAGAAAAAAAGAGAGTCGATCAACCAAAACCTTACTCCCCGAAGTTCTTGGAGTACACTTCTCTAGACCGAGCTGTTGGAGGAGGCTAAGGGCAAGAGGTTCTTCAAGCTCCCGTCAGTTACCCAAAGGGCGGGCAAGCGTCTCCGAGGCCCGTACTGCGCCTTCCGTAGGGCCACCCGACCGAAAATTGCAAACAACTCCGTGACTATATCGTGGAGTTGATCCACTCCGGCCACCTGACGAAATACTTGCGGGACAAGCGGCAGGTAGAATGGGAGCAAGAGAACCCGCCCTTCCCGGCGAGTTAACGATTGGGCAAATCATGGTCGTTACTTCGGATCCTGCTCGGGAAGCTGGCGGAAACCACCGCCTCCTCCCGGTCGAAGGTGTAGGCTATCCACCCCAGAAAAAGTGCAGGAAGGAAGAGCCCATCATCTTCACCAATGAAGACCTCCACGGTATATCCCTGCCTCACAACGACTCTCTCATGATAACGGCCCGGGTCCACCGTTACGAAGTACAGAGAATATTGGTCGATTCTAGGAGCTCGGAAGACATCTGTTCCCCTCCGAAAGACGGCGACGACGTGAGGACGTCTTGCCTGAGATTCGGGGCAGATGCTATTTGGTTTTATCCGTCTACCTCTCCGAAGATTCCAAGTTGATTTATGGCACCATGTATCGGAGGTTTAGACGGATGCGGCCGATGTAGCAGACTTCGTCAGATTCCCCCTCGGTTGAGGGGTTTTTGATTGTGGGGATGCTCTTCCCTGCAGGCGCAAGCCCCTGCAGTTAATTACGCTACCGCATCGCGGTAACAACTTTCTCCTTCTCCAGAATTTCACTTCGTGTCGTGTGTGTTTGTTTTGTTTGTGGTTGCCCGTGGATTGTATACGGAGACTAATTTATGTCGCCGTCCATAGGATGCGGATTAGTCCAAATCCGTATTTACTTATATTTGAGTTTGGTGTTTTAGTTTAAGGATACGTTAGCCATGTTGAGGCTAAGATCAACTTAAACATTCGTTAAGGATACGTTAGTCCTGTTTGAGACTAAGATCAACATAACGTGGTGATCCATTTAATATATGGCCATCGGGACTCGTCACCTCTCTGACGTCATTGAAGGATTACAACGACCGGTGTCAGAGGAGTTCGGAGATGTACCCTTGAACCAAAGTTGATTTGGAGTTTTATAGTATATTTGAATGTTTAAGGATACGTTAGCCAGGTTTGCGGCTAAGATCAACTTAAACATGATCGTTTAGATCCGACAAAAGAGCATTTGGGGGCTCTATTGTTCCAGTTTAGGGACGTAGTGGTCCATAGGTAGTTTAGGGACATTGCGGTCCATGTTCCAGTTTAGGAACGTGGTGGTCCATGCTCCAGTTTAGGGACGTGGTGGTCCATGCTCCAGTTTAGGGACGTGGTGGTCCATCATTAGCTTAAGAACGTTTCGGTCCAACATTAGTTTAAGAACGTTTCGGTCCAACATTAGTTTAAGGATGTTTCGGTCCAACATTAGTTTAAGGACGTTTCGGTCCATGAGTTTAAGGACCCCGCAGTCCGTATTCATGTGTGGTCGTTGGGATCCGCCACCTCTCTGACGTCGTTGAGGAATTACAACGATAGGTGTCAGAGGAGTTCGGAGATGTACCCTCGAACCGGATGTAAATTGATTTAGGAGAGCAATCTTTCTCAGTCAATTTAATTTGAGGACTTACGGCCATGATTGGGCTAAGTCCAGTTGAAAAATATTCAACGCTTTTATTTATCTTTGGCCTACTAGGCCTGCCCACATTTAAATAATGCATTGCATTACTTTTTATTTTTGTTTGGGCTCTGCCCATAAAGGATGCAGAGCACTGATTTGTTTTGGGCTCTGCCCATTTATAAATGATGCAGATCATCAATTTACTTGGGCTCTGCCCTTTTATTGCTTTGCAATTTATTTAAGCCTACTAGGCCTTTTTGATTTGGGCCTGGCCCTTTAGCAAAAGAAATGCATTGCATTTTTCAGGCGCTTTGCGCCAATTAAAGAGCGCAAGCGCTTGTAGTGATGACACGTGTCATGCAAGCGCAATGCGCTGCGCTGGTGCGCTGCGCTTGCGCTGCTGACACGTGGCGCGCTCTGGTGAGTTGCGCCAATTTCAGAGAGCAAAGCTCTATCTTAAAGCGCATAGCGCAAGTAGTTCAGATGCTGACACGTGGCGCTCTCTGGTGGCTTACGCCAACCCAAGAGCGCAATAGTGCAGATTTACAAGTGCAAGGCACTATTAACTTGAGAATCTTTTAGAACCAATGGTTCATGAAAAAGTGAAAAGCACTGTTTGTTTACTTTGATTTAATTAGAATCAAAGAAAACAATTTCCTCTTGTTTTTCTTGTTTTAAAGAACCAGTGGTTCATAAAAAGTGCAAAGCACTATTTTTATTTGTTTTTTATTGAAGATCATTGATCTTGTTCTTAGATCAATGATCTATTAGAAGAAATTCTTCTATTTTAAAGGTTTTTACCTTTTTTCTTCTTGAGATTTCTTCAGAGTTCTCTCTATTTGAAATTTTTGATTTCTCACCAAATGTTCCTGCCTTTGAATTGAGGTCTAGGGTCTTTTTTATAGTGCCCATAAATTAGTTAAAGAGATCTTTCTTCTGAGTGATTTGGGGAATTTTCCCCACCGTTAGATCTTTGATCCAAGGGCTTCTGTTTTACAGAAGAAAATCTTTTTGTTTTAACAAGAACAGAAAGATTTCTTTAAAATCTTCATTCTGTTTGGCGCAAATGCCCCAGCGTGTGACACGTGTCACGCAGCGCACAGCGCAACTGCGCTTGCGCAGCTGCGCTTACACGTGTCGCGCAGCGCACAACACGGCGCAACTGCGCTAGCGCATCTGCGCTGACACGTGTCGCGCAGCGCAGCGCTTGCGCAACTGAAGCGTTGTATCCTTTAATTTTGTTTTAAATAGAGCTTTGCTCTGGTTGGGCGCGCTGCGCTGACGTATCAGCTCCTGACACGTGGCGCGTTGCGCACAGCGCAAGGAATTTGAAGCGTTGCTTCATTTATTTTAACTTTAATTTTCACTTCAATTTTCAAAACAGAGCTTCGCTCTGATTGGGGGAAACAGAAGCGTTGCTTCGTCTCCCGCCTTGGAATTTGTGTTAGTGTATATGCCCTAGAGGCCATTATTGTATCATACTAGTTTGTATATTACTTAATGGAAGCTTGGGATATTCACATGTATATAACAGTCTTGCTAAACATGGTAGTATGCTACTTGGTTTTTCTATCTTAATATGTGAGTATACGTATTGATAGAGCTCTTAGGATCTTGCTTGACTACCAGCGTTGTGATGGCAGTCACACTAGTGGGGGCTGGGTAGTCTACAAGCACATCCTTATTCAGGTCCCTAGTCGTTGGATTATCGAGACAGGGCATCGATACTCCGGAGTAGACTAGTGTGTATTCTTCTCATCCCAGTTGGGGAGATGGTCTGTCCCACAGCAGTCAGTACGTCGTACTGGAGATAGTATGCAGATGCTCGTTAGGTTACGGGTACACCGGATAGGACTCACAGGGAACTGTTGGTTGGTTTTATACCAGTCGTCAGTGAACAGTTCCCAGGTGACATGAGTACAGCATAGTCCGCAGACTTGACACTGCTACTTCGCCTCGAGTGTGTCCCACTGTTCTTAGATTGCTACCCTACCACGGCTCAAAGGAGTCGTGCAAACAGGTAGCAGTTGGGTGCAGTCCCGAGCACTTGGAGGCAGTGGCGGTTAGACAGGATTCGTCTCTCCCGGTATTGGGGGTTGATATCGCGCTGTGTCAGAGAGCCATTATGCAAAGTCCCTGGCCAGGGCAAGCGAGATTTGCTGGTAGGTTCCAGTAGTTTCTCAGGGTGTAATGGGCTTCGCTCCGACACGACTTATACAGCTATTAGGGGACTGACGCTTGCCGCCCCCCTAGGCCCGATATGCGATAGTCTTAGACGAACGGACCGGACTGTACGGAGATTGTCACATTAGACTCAGTAGGAGTTCGGATGGGTTTCCTCATCGGCCTTCTTATCGACATCTACCTGGGGACCGTTACGTACAGCTAGTGCCGCTTGCGGTCTGTGGTTAAACCCACTGCCAGCGTAGTAGTCGAGTCTCTAGAGTCCCACGCAGAGAGTTTCCCTACTCCAGGAGAAACGTTATAGAGGTCGTATGGTTTTTACGACAAGGGTTCGGACGCATACGTGTGTTTACGCACGTACGACTTTCGGACAGTTTTTACTAGTCGGCTTTGGTTTAAGCCAGTTACTAGTATCCAGTTATTGGATTTATACAGTCTAAAGTTTTTCCGTGTTTTCACGGATAGGAGGGGCGTTCTCGTAATTGCGCGAGAAGCTTCTAGAAGATGGTGACTAAGGAGGTTTAGGTGGCATATACATTGAATGAGATTAGTGAGTCATATGGATGATTCATCCATGTCATTAATGCTTCATAATTGCTTAATGACTCATGGAGATGAATCACCATTAGATATTTATCAAGCATGGTTGTAAATCATTTTCTTTTCTTTTCTTGATAAAATAAAATGCTTGATATATATTATGATAACTCATTTTCTCTTCTCATGATGATGTTCATCTTCTCTCTCCTCAAGCTCTCTCTCTTCAAACCCTAATCCTCCCCTCTCATGTGTTGAGTACAAGGATTAGTTAGACTACTTAATCAATAACCATACTCTATTTCATCTAGGTACTTTGATTAGCACTTAAAGATACCTAGTTGCCTCAAGTTTAGAGGCAAAGCTTGGAGTTTAGCTCTCGTGGTGGATCGTCTACTACTTGGAGAAGGCCGAGGAGGAGGTGGAGTTCGTAAAGACGAAGGACACGGTTCTTTAGGTATAATCCCTTTACATAGTAGTTGTTAACAACTATGTTTGATGTTAGTTATCGTTTAGCTTCGATTCATGCGGTTAGTCGATGTTTAAGCAAAGAACAAGATTGTTTTTCATATTTCCGCCTCCCCGCAAGTCGTGGGGTGTTGTACATCGACTTACAATTTGAACAGAGCTTTGCTCTGATTGGGGTAAACAAATGCCCCCCACCGTTGCGCTTACGTGGTCCTAAGCGTGAGCGCAGCGGTGGCAGAATTCCAACCGTTGCGGTAACTCAGAAGTTGAAGGGGCGCCGAGTGCCTATAAATAGGACCCTTAGTCCTCAATAGATGGTCACCATCCTCAAGAATTTTCATTTCTCAGAACTTCAGAGCTTTGCTCTTGCTTTTAAGAACTTAAGAGTTAAACTCTAGAAAACTTTTTAGGTAAAATTAACTTAAATTAAATTAACTTAATTTTAAATAACAGAGCCCCGCTCTCATAGATCTTTGATCTAAAGAAAACCCATTTAGGGTTTTATTAATAGAGCTTTGCTCGCCTTAGATCATGATTTTTATCTTGGGACTTCTTAGCCCATGAATCAAAGCTCTGCTTTCTTGATACAAGTAGAATTTTAATCTTCTGCGAAGAACTCTTAAGAGTTTGATCATGAATAATGAAGATCAAAAATGGGGTTTTATCTTTGATGGATTTTATCATCTTTTCATAGCAAGGCTCTCAGCGTTTTCGGGGAATTTCTTTAAATTCCTCTCATTACTGAATTTGATAGGTGTCACTCCTGTTTGCAGAGCATTGCTCTCGAGGAGTTTAACTCCCTGTGCCTGTTTTTAATAAGAATTCACTTACTCAGTCCGTCTGCTAATTCTGTTAGATTTCTCTTGCAGGAGCAATGGGCGCCCACATGTATGATCTTGACGAGATCATCTCTTATGGTGACATCCGCCGACTCGGCCGCTCTCAAAATCGAGAATTCACAAATGCGGAGTGTGCCGAGATCATGAGCCGCTTCGACGCATATAATGGTCAAGTGCTTCCCCGACGTTCCTCCCTCCTGAAGCTTATCGTGGGAGCCATCTGGGAAGCGCTTCCCCTATTCTGTTCCGGTATGCCGTTTAGGGCGTTGGATGCCGCCGTGGATAAGGTGCATTCGGTGTACCTGATGAACTTAATCTCGAAGAGACATCGAGACAATCTTGTCGATCTCTTGCACCAGGCCTTTCAACAGTCCGCCATACTCGCTGCTTATTGAAGGGTGGAAGACATCAGGGGGGACCCTGACGCTTGTGCTCGCGAAAGAAAGCACACCAGGATGGTCTGCGAGGCTTGGAAAGTCATAGATAGGGTCACTTTCGAGTTCCTCAATCCCTGTCCCGGGTTCGAGATTTTGCCGTTGTAAACATTTTAATAATTGTAAGAACCCCTTTTTATGATATGAATAGAAAATTTCCATTTCAGCTTGTATTATTCCTTGTTCTGAATCTTTTGCACATGCATGGATGAGTGTGTCCTGAATGCTTGATCCAACGCTAATCAGATGTTCTTTCTGTCACTCTCTTCTTTCTCAGCATGCTGTCTTGATAAGCATAATTGACAGATAATAGAGCAAGTGTCTTGATTTCCTCAAGAAATAACGATGGCTTAGGCCACAGGTTCAGATCTGCCGTCTAAGACTTTTCAACTCTATGAGCCGTGAGGGTCTCATAGGGACTTTTCTCCCTACGGATCGAGAGAATCTCGTAGGTGGGTTTTCTCCTTAGGAATCATGAGGATTCCTAAGTGTGTTTTCTCTTATAAGTCGTAAGGATCCTATAAGAGAATTTTTCCCTCTTACGAGTCGAGAGGACTCGTAAACGGTTATTTCCCTCCTTGTCGAAACTCGACTTTAGAGAGTGAGACCCGTGAATAGTATGCAAGAGACCGTTTTAGGTCGACTTGCAGGGTCCCATTGTTCAGGAAGCAAGTTTTTTAGTCCCTACTGCCTGAGGCTTCATCTTGCAAGTTGAGGCGAATCGGGAATTTTCCCGTGGAGACACTGGTTTCTCTGCGAGCCGACGCGGATCAGGAGGCTCTCGTCAAGGATGTTTGTTTCCCTGAGTTGAGGTATTCGCCAAGGATTATTTGTTTCCCTGGTGTTGAAACGAATCAAGAATTTCCCACGGAGACACTGGTTTCTCTGCGAGTCGATGCGAATCAGGAGGCTCTCGTCAAGGATTGTTTGTTTCCCTGAGTTGAGGTATTTGCCAAGGATTATTTGTTTCCCTGGTGTTGAAACGAGTCGAGAATTTTCCACGGAGACATTGGTTGCTCTGTGAGTCGACGCGAATCAGGGGGCTCTCGTCAAGGATGCTGGTTTCCCTGAGTTGAGGTATTTGCCAAGGATTATTTGTTTCCCTGGTGTTGAAACGAATCGAGAATTTCCCACGGAGACACTGGTTTCTCTGCGAGTCGATGCGAATCAGGAGGCTCTCGTCAAGGATTGTTTGTTTCCCTGAGTGGAGGTATTTGCCAAGGATTATTTGTTTCCCTGGTGTTGAAACGAGTCAAGAATTTCCCACGGAGGCACTGGTTGCTCTGCGAGTCGACGCGGATCAGGAGGCTCTCATCAAGGATTATTTGTTTCCTTGGTGCCAAGGATTATTTGTTTCCTTGGTGTTGAAACGAATCGAGAATTTCCCATGGAGGCACTGGTTTCTCTGCGAGTCGATGCGAATCAGGAGGCTCTCGTCAAGGATTGTTTGTTTTCCTGAGTTGAGGTATTTGCCAAGGATTATTTGTTTCCCTGGTGTTGAAACGAATCGAGAATTTCCCACGGAGGCACTGGTTGCTCTGCGAGTCGACGCGGATCAGGAGGCTCTCATCAAGGATTGTTTGTTTCCTTGAGTTGAGGTATTTGCCAAGGATTATTTGTTTCCCTGATGTTGAAACGAATCGAGAATTTCCCACGGAGATACTGGTTTCTCTGCGAGTCGATGCGAATCAGGAGGCTCTCGTCAAGGATTGTTTGTTTCCCTGAGTTGAGGTATTTGCCAAGGATTATTTGTTTCCCTGGTGTTGAAACGAGTCGAGAATTTCCCACGGAGGCACTGGTTGCTCTGCGAGTCAACGCGGATCAGGAGGCTCTCATCAAGGATTGTTTGTTTCCCTGAGTTGAGGTATTTGCCAAGGATTATTTGTTTCCCTGGTGTCGAAACGAATCGAGAATTTCCCACGGAGACACTGGTTTCTCTGCGAGTCGATGCGAATCAGGAGGCTCTCATCAAGGATTGTTTGTTTCCCTGAGTTGAGGTATTTTGCCGAAGACACTGGTTTCTTCGGGGTTGGGATGAACCGTCGAGATTTGGCTTCGTTTTCTGGCGGAGCCTGTTGGGAAAGTATGGTTCCCTCTCTGTTTGCGCCCTTGGATTGTATACAGGGATCGATGAGATCTCAACTGTAGGGCTAAAGTTTTATCATTTCTCTCTCTCTTTTTTTTATTTCCGCGATGCTCTATCATTTCAGCTTTTATATCGCGAAGGTCGCGATTGCCCAATTATTTCGGCTATTTTTCGCGGTGCCCAATCATTTCGGCTGTTTATAATATTCTTACGCGCTGCTTTTTATTGCGAGTTGCCCAATCATTTCGGCTATTTCGTATGCATGTGCGGCCTACTGGCTTTTTGCCGTAAACCTGAAATTAGACACCGATTTCGGCATCAGCACCGCTACAACTGGGATATTGCCAGGAGCGAATCATCATCTGCTTCTGTCGATGTCGAACAAAGGTAGCTTAGCGAACAGGGTTAAGGTCCTATCGACTAAGGCTTTTATCTTCATGAGCCGTAAGGGTCTCACAAAGGTATTTCTCCCTACAAGCCGTGAGGATCTTGTAGGTGTATTTTCTCCTTAGGAATCGTGAAGATTCCTAAGTGTTTGTTCCTCTGTAAGTCGTAAGGATCCTACAGGAGGGTTTTCTCCTCATAAATCGAGAGGATTTACAAGGGTTATTCACCATGCGAACATATCCCTAGTCTCGGATGGGACTTGGTTAGGGAAATGTTTATTCGCGCCCGTGGATTGTATACAAGGGCCAGTATTGAGCCACCTGTAGGGCAATATCGGAAGTTGTGGGGGTTGCTTAAGCACAGGTTTAGGTCTCTATAACTTAAAACTTTCAAATCTTATAAGCCGTGAGGGTCTCATAAGAGAGTTCTCCTTACGAGTCGTGAGGATCTCGCAAGTGTATTTTCTCCTTAGGAATCGTGGGGATCCCTAAGTGTGTTGCTCCCGTGTGAGTCGTAAGGATCTCACGTGGGTGGTTTCTCCTTACAAGGTCAAGAGGATCCTATAAGTGTCTTTTAACGAGGTTGCGTCCTTTCGGGTTTTCATAAACACTCGCCGGTAGTCCTGCTGTTTTTACTCACGGAGCCCTTTCGGGTTTTCATCTGTGCCCATTTTGCTTATGGACATACCATTTTTTTATTTTTATTTATTCTCTCTTTTTTTTACGAGGTCACGCCCTTTCGGGTTTTCACGAACACTCGCCGGTAGCCCTGCTGTTTTTACTCACGGAGCCTTTTCGGGTTTTCATCCGTGCCCTGTTTTGCTTATGGACATACCCTTTTTTTTATTCTTTTTATTTTCTTCTCTCCCTTTTTTTTACGAGGTCGCGCCCTTTCGAGTTTTCACGAACACTCGCCGGTAGCCCTGCTGTTTTTACTCACGGAGCCCTTTCGGGTTTTCATCCGTGGCCTTTTTGCTTATGGACATACCGTTTTTATTTATTATATTTTTCTTCTTTTTTTTCCTCGTCAGCCTACGGATGCCGCGGCATTAGTTTAAGGACGTTTCGGTCCGACATTGAGAAGGCTGGCTACTGCTTATAAAGCTTGAGCTTAGGAAGATAGCGAGCGGACATAGTCGTCGTCATCTATCATTGACCTAGGCTGTGGCTCATTAAGCGTAGTATTTCTTTAGGAAGCGACCGTTTATTGGCCTGAAAGGCCTTTCACCGTGCATGTCCATGAGCAGATAGGCCCCACCTTGGTAGACCTTATTTATGATGTACGGGCCTTCATAGTTTGGCTCGAATTTTTCCCGCTTGGCGCAATTGGGGATCATAGGCCTTTTGACCACTAGCACGAGTTCGCCTTGGCGGAATGTCCTCGGTCGGGTCAATCTTTCATATGAGTGCGTCATCTTTGCTTTATAAGCTTCCAGATTTTGTTGCGCTATGAGCCATGTTTCTTCAAGGGCATCAAGCTCCTCAAGCCGAAGGTGGGCGTTTTCTTCGTTCGTCAGCTCGTAGTGGACTGCCACTCGCAGAGAGGGTAACTCTATCTTGAGGGGGAGTACTGCTTCCGTACCGAATACCAACGCGTATGGCGTTGTGTTGGTGGCTGTTTTGAACGTAGTTCAATACGCCCAAAGAGCTTCTTGCAGTCTCTCGTGCCAGTCTTTCTTATTTCGGGACACCGTCTTTTTCATGATCTTCGTCAGGGTCTTGTTGAAGGCCTCGGCTAGACCATTAGCTCGCGGATTATAAACCGAGGAATATCTCCAGTCTATATTGTGTTGTTGCGCGAAGCGACTGATCTTGTGGCTTCTGTAAGCTAGCCCGTTATCGGAGATGATCCGTCTTGGCGTTCTAAACCGATATATGACGTGCGTCTTGAAGAAATGGAGGATATTTTCCGTTTTTACTTCCCTCAACGGTACTGCTTCTACCCATTTGGAGAAGTAATCAGTCGTCGCCAGGATGAAACGATGTCCTCTAGACGATGCTGGTTCGATGGGGCCGACTATGTCAGTTCCCCACATCTCGAACGGCCAGCTAGCCACCGTTGGATGTAATGGATTTGGATGTTGGTGGATGAAGTCCCCATGGATTTGGCATGAGTGGCATTGCTTCGCATATTCGAAGCAGTCCTGAATCATAGTGGGCCAGTAGTAGCCCATCCGTTTGATCTTCAACTTCATCTTCGGGCCCGCTTGGTAAGAACCACAGAGTCCGTCATGAACTTCCTGAACGACTCTTTTCGCTTCGTCAGGCCCTAGGCATCTCAGCCATAGAGAATCAAATGTCCTCTTGTACAAAGTATCATTGACGAAGGCGAAAGATAGAGCTCGTTTCATAAGCTGATGTCTTGAGGACGCATCTTCGGGCGTTCGACGGCATTTAAAATAGTCTATAAAGACTTCTCTCCAATCCTCGGCCTTCTTACGGTCTTTTATTTGTAGGGTCGTCTGTTCAGTCGCTCTTTTCTCTTCGGATGATTCCGGAGGTATTTCTGCTGGGGCAAGCACCCGACGGCTTTGTACCACGATTCTTACGTCATCGAGGTTCTCGTCAGCCAGTTCTTTAGCAAGCTTGGCCAACGCGTCTGCTTTGCTTTTTTCCGCGCGCGGTATGCTTTCCAAAGTATAGGAGGGAATTTGGGTCAACAGTTGTTGCACCTTTTCACCGTACTTCACCAATTCCGGTTTGCACGTTTGGTAGTCGCCGTTTACTTGACTAACGACCAGTTGAGAATCTCCGTATATGAGGAGGTTTTCAATTCCCATATCGATGGCGATCTCGAGACCTGCTATCAAGGCTTCATATTCGGCTTCATTGTTTGTCCTCGGCTCTGTTAAGGAGAAAGCGAAGCGCATTATTCCTCCTTGTGGGGTCACGAAGATGAGGCCTACCCCCGACTTGATTATAGGGGTACTTTGTTGGCGCTTCTTTATGGAGGACGCCCCATCAAAATAGAGTTCCCATCGAGTATCGTTCCCATCGATAGTGTCAAACGCATGTTTGTCTGGCAAATCGCAATTCAGAGGAGAACCGGCAGGTACTGGGTGCTCAGCAAGGAAGTCGGCGATGGCTTGGCCTTTTACCGCCTTGAGAGGTTGATAAGTTATCGAGAACTCCATCAAGAGCAGAGCCCATTTAGCGAGTCGACCTGTCAATATGGCCTTCGACATCAAATATTTAAGGGGGTCCACCTTCGAGATGAGACGGACTTCGTGCGCCAATGCATAATGCCTGAGCTTTGTTATCGCAAAGATCAACGCCAGGCAGTGTTTTTCAATGGGAGAATAGTTGCTTTCTGCCCCCAGAAGAACTCGACTTAAGTAGTAGAGTGCTCTTTCTTTCCCCTGTTCATTCTCTTGTTCCCATAATGCGCCTAAAGAACCTTCGAGGGCGGTTGTATAAAGAATGAGAGGCTTTCCCTTAACCGGAGCAGCCAACACTGGTGGATTTTGCAAGTACTGCTTAATTTCGTCTAGCGCATCTTGGCATTTTTGATCCCAAACGAACGGGGTTCCCTTCTTCATCAGGTGACTGTAAGGGCGGCACTTGCCAGAGAGATTGGCTATAAATCGCCATATATATGCAAGCTTCCTTTGGAGAGACCGCAGCTGTTTGAGAGTTCTCGGCGGAGGCATTTCCATGATTGCCTTGATCTTCGACGGATCTATCTCGATGCCTCGATGCCGGACGACGAATCCCAGGAATTTTCCCGAGGAAACTCCGAATGCGCACTTGAGAGGGTTCATCTTCAAGTTGTATTGTCGAAGGCGTTGAAATACGGTTTTCAGATGCTCGAGATGTTCCTCGTACGATTTGCTTTTAACCACGAGGTCGTCGATATGACATTCGACGATTTCATGTATGAGGTCATAGAAGATCTTCGTCATGGCCCTCTGATAGGTGGCGCCGGCGTTCTTTAGACCGAAGGGCATTACCTTGTAACAAAATATTCCCAAAGGGGTCCGGAAAGCTGTAGGGTGTTTTTCGTCACCCCATTGAGATGGGAATACGCGCGTGCTTGTCAGGCGCATTACAGATTCCCCCTGCCTAAGGTAGGCTGGGGTTTAATGATTGTAGGGATCCGAATCTCCGGCAGCCGCGGACTAAGCTGCCGTTAATTACCCTTCGCCTTTGGGGCGAGAGAACCTCTGATTGACGGGTTAAACTGGTCATGCAAACTCAATGTGCAGTGTTGTGTTTTGAAGGGGTTTTGGATATATCGGGGGCTCCGCAGAGTTTTTTACGGGGGTCCCGCTACCCGGATAGCGGGCTGGGGGTCAAGGGGGCTAGCAGCCCCCTTGCGGGGTGCGGGGCAGCGTCCCGTTAGAATTTTTTTCTAACAGGGACAGTGTCGTGGAGCATGTGTGTGTTCAAATATGTATACATATGTATATGTATATGTATGTACATAAAAAGAGGGGGGAAAAGGCATCCAAAGGATGCGTGGGGCCAGCGCCTTGGGCGCTGTGCGCCCAGGTGCTGTGCGCTCAGGCGCTAGCGTGCCACGTGTCGGCACGTGGGCGCTCTGCGCTTGAGCGCAGGGCGCTGTAGCGCAAGCGCGCCACGTGTCGGCACGTGGGCGCTCTGCGCTTGAGCGCAGGGCGCTGTAGCGCAAGCGCGCCACATGTCGGCACGTGGGTGCTCTGCACTTCAGCGCCTGACGCTTGAGCGCAAGTGCGCCACGTGTCGGCATGGGGGCGACTTGCGCCAGAGCGCTGGGCGCTTGGGCGCAAGTGCGCCACGTGTCGGCACGGGGGCGACTTGCGCCAGAGCGTTGGGCGCTTGGGCGCAAGTGCGCCACGTGTCGGCATGGGGGCGACTTGCGCCAGAACGCTGTGCGCTTGAGCGCAAGCGCACCACGTGTCGGCACTGGGGCGACTTGCGCTTGAGCGCTTGCGCTGGAGCGCAAGCGCGCCACGTGTCGGCACGTGGGCGCTTTGCACTCGAGCGCAGGGCGCCGTTGTGCAAGTGCGCCACGTGTCGGCACGTGGGCGCTCTGCGCTTGAGCGCCGGCGAGGAAAAGAGGTTTTTAGCCTAAAAAGATTCTCGGAAGAGAAATCAGAGTGGAGTTGGACTCCTAAGTGTGTTTTTGGGGTTAATGGAAGGGGTTCTTCTTCTTCCTCCTCTGTTAGCTGGATCTTGAAGATCAAGAGATGTGAGATCTCAAAATCTCTCGTTTTTAGGATCTAAAGACAGATCCAATTTCCCCTTTGTGGGTTTGTTGGTGAAAAACTATCTTGTTTGTGAAAAGGAAGAGTAAAACTCTTGATTTAATTCAAGAGAAAGAAGAAGGTTTTGGAACCTTGAGGAAGGAGAAAAGATCTCAGATCTAATTTTTTGGAGAGAATGAAAAGTGTGTTACTTTATTCATCATCATCTTTCCTTTTATAGGCTTACATATTTACATATAGCCCCTTAGGTTTTGCAAAAATGGCGTTTTGCCCATCCCATGGCTCATGTGCCATTTCATTTTTGCACATAAGCCATGGGCTTACAAAATATTGGCTTTATGCCTATTCATGCATCAACAATTACATAAAAATTATTTATTACATGATTTTGTTGTTGGCACGGGGAGGCTGGCCGCGGGCTCGACTTGGGCATGGGCCCGCTTGACCTGGGCTTGGGCCCACCTGGCTTGGGGTTTGACTTTGATTTTGACCTGGTCAACCGGGGTGTAAATTTTTACCCCAACAAATTTCCCCCCATCAATAAATGCACACAGCATATGTGGGTCGTGTGCAAGAAATTGATGGATCTTCTTTTGCGTGGAGGCGACTTGCTTTGGTTCCCACTTTTTGGGATGCACTGCCCTTTTTACGATATGGACGGTCGGTGCTTGACGCGTCTCCGAGACAGAGTGTCCGTGGTAGACGTTTCCCTAGCCCGGAGTGATTTTGTTGACGTGCCCCCGGCGCGGAGTGTCGCTGGTCGACGTTTCCCCGAGGCGGAGTATCGGCTGGTTGACGTGTCCTCGAGACGGAGTGTCTGCTTGACGTTTCCCCGAGACGGAGCGTCGCTGGTCGACGTGTCCCCGGCGCGGAGTGTCTGCTGGTTGACGTATCCCCGAGATGGAGTGTCGCTGGTTGACGTGTCCCCGGCATGGAGTGTCGCTGATCGACTTTTCCCCGACGCGGAGTGTCGGGTTGACTTTTCCCCGGCACAGAGTGTCGCTGATCGACTTTTCCCCTGCGCGGAGTGTCGGGTTGACTTTTCCCCGGCACGGAGTGTCTGCTGTTGGACGTTTCCCCGAGACGGACTGCCTGTGGTAGGACGTATCCCCGAGACGGAGTGCCTGTGGTAGGACGTATCCCCGAGACGGAGTGCCTGCTGTAGGACGTTTTCCTGAGACTGAGTGCCTGTGGTAGGACGTATCCCCGAGACGGAGTGCCTGTGGTAGGGCGTATCCCCGAGACGGAGTGCCTGTTGTTGGACGTTTCCCCGAGACGGAGTGCCTATTGTAGGACGTTTCCCCGATACGGAGTGCCTGTTGTAGGGCGTATCCCCGATACGGAGTGCCTGTTGTAGGACGTTTCCCCTATACGGAGTGCCTGTTGTAGGGCGTATCCCCGATACGGAGTGCCTGTTGTAGGGCGTATCCCCGAGACGGAGTGCCTGTGGTAGGACGTATCCCCGAGACGGAGTGCCTGTGGTAGGACGTTTCCCCGAGACGGAGTGCCTGTTGTAGGACGTTTCCCCGATACGGAGTGCCTGTTGTAGGGCGTATCCCCGATACGGAGTGCCTGTTGTAGGGCGTATCCCCAAGACGAAGTGCCTGTGGTAGGACGTATCCCCGAGACGGAGTGCCTGTGGTAGGACTTTTCCCCGAGACGGAGTGCCTGTGGTAGGACGTATCCCCGAGACGGAGTGCCTGCTGTAGGACGTTTCCCCAAGACGGAGTGCCTGTGGTAGGACGTATCCCCGAGACGGAGTGGCTATGGTAGGACGTTTCCCCGAGACGGAGTGCCTGTTGTAGGACGTTTCCCCGATACAGAGTGCCTGTTGTAGGGCGTATCCCCGATACGGAGTGCCTGTTATAGGACGTTTCCCCGATACGGAGTGCCTGTTGTAGGGCGTATCCCCGATACGGAGTGCCTGTTGTAGGGCGTATCCCCGAGACGGAGTGTCTGTTGTCGATGTGCCCTCGGCACGGAGTGTCTGCTTGACGTTTCCCCGAGGCGGAGTATCGGCTGGTCGACGTATCCCTGAGACGGAGTGTCAGCTTGACGTTTCCCCGAGACTGAGTGTCTGTTGTCCGATGCAGAGGTCGATGTTGGAATTGGTTGGTTGGATTTATTTGATTTGAGTCAACATCAGCATCGCTACACTGGAATATAGTACCAGGAGCGAATCATCATTTGTCATTGAGGGAATTTTAGGATTGGTATTTTTGTCGGCATCTGCATTGCTGCACTGGAATAATGCCAGGAGCAACTCATCATTTGCCCCGAGAGGATTTGGAAATTGTTTTTGTTTGGCATCTGCATTGCTGCACTGGAATAATGCCAGGAGCAACTCATCATTTGCCCCAGGAGGATTTGGGAATTGTTTTATGCCCGTGGATTGTATACGGTTTTGCAGGATGCATGATCCAGACCGTAGCGCCGGAAAAATTTCAGGACCTTGCTGGCGTCTGCATCGCTGCACTGGAATATGGCACCAGGAGCGACTCATCATTCGCCATTTGGGGGTTGGGGAGCGATGGCTTAGGAGACAGGTTTAGATCCCTGTCACCTAAGACTTTTCAATTTTATGGGCCGTGAGGGTCCCATAAAAGCATTTTCTCCCTACGAGTCGTAAGGATCCCGCAGGTGTATGTTCTCCTTAGGAGTCGTGAGGACTCCTAAGTGTGCTTTTCCTTTGTGAGTCGTAAGGATCCCACAAAGGTTTGTTCTCCTCATGTATCATGAGGACACATGAGTGGATTTCCCTCGTTCCCAGTTTAATGACTTAGAGGTCGGCTGTTTCCAGTTTAACGACTTAGAGGTCATCTGTTTCCAGTTTAACGACGTGGTGGTCATCTGTTTCCAGTTTAATGACTAAGAGGTCTACTGTCTCCAGTTTAAAGACTTAGAGGTCTACTGTCTCCAGTTTAACGACTTGGAGGTCATCTGTTTCCAGTTTAACGACTTGGAGGTCATCTGTTTCCAGTTTAACGACGTGGTGGTCATCTGTTTCCAGTTTAACGACTTGGTGGTCGTCTGTTTCCAGTTTAAAGACGTAGAGGTCGTCTGTCTCCAGTTTAACGACGTAGAGGTCGTCTGTTTCCAGTTTAAAGACTTAGAGGTCATCTGTTTCCAGTTTAACGACGTGGAGGTCATCTGTTTCCAGTTTAACGACATAGTGGTCATCTGTTTCCAGTTTAACGACTTAGAGGTCTGCTGTTTCCAGTTTAACGACTTAGAGGTCATCTGTTTCCAGTTTAACGACATAGTGGTCATCTGTTTCCAGTTTAACGACTTAGAGGTCATCTGTTTCCAGTTTAACGACTTAGTGGTCATCTGTCTCCAGTTTAACGACATAGAGGTCATCTGTTTCCAGGTTAGCGACGTGGTGGTCATCTGTTTCCAGTTTAAAGACTTAGAGGTCTACTGTCTCCAGTTTAACGACGTGGTGGTCAACTGTTCCAGTTTAACGACGTAGAGATCATCTGTTTCCAGTTTAGCGACGTGGTGGTCATTTGTTTCCAGTTTAAAGACTTAGAGGTCTATGGATGGCGAGCTTGGAATTTTGGGGTAGGGGCCGGCATCAGCGTTGCTAACAATGAAGCACATGTGCCGGGACACATAAGTGGGTCTTCCTAATGGAGCATAATTCCGAGGGCGGAGACCAACCGGTAGACTGGTGATTGCAGTGGGATATGGGTATGATGAGAATTATTTGAGCTCGTGGATTGTATACGGTAGTCAATTTGGGGACTAACCGTAGGGCCGGAAGAATTTTGGGAAAGTGGATTTTGGTCGGCGTCTGTATCGCTGTACTGGAATATGGTACCAGGAGCGACTCATCATTCGCCTTTATTTTGTTTTGTTTTTGTTTGTTTGTTTTTTTTTCGTTTTTGTTTTTTTTTACCGCGATTGCTTTATCATTTCAGCTTTTATTATCGCGAAAATCGCGATTGCCCTATCATTTCGGCTATTTATTCGCGGTTGCCCCATCATTTCGGCTTTATTTTCATGTTTATCTTTACTCGCTGATTTTTATTGCGAGTTGCCCCATCATTTCGGCTTTTCTTTATTTTTCTTTTATATACACATTTTTTTTTATTTACATACATATATATATTTTTACATTCCCAGTTTAACGACTTAGAGGTCGACTGTTCCCAGTTTAACGACGTGGTGGTCAGCTGTTTCCAGTTTAACGACGTGGTGGTCCTCTTTGCTTATCCCAGCTCTTTGAACTTTGATCTTGGCGGAGCTGTGTTGATGACCTAGCTCTGTGGCTTGCCGATACATCCGAGGATTGTGAGGTTTTTCCAAGATTATATTGGTCCTCTGCCCAATCTTTGAAAATATAGCAGTCTTCGATGGTATGACCCACCACTCTATGATATGGGCAGTATACGGGATTGCCGGTCATGTTCATTTCCTGTGGCCTCTTTGGAACAGGCAGTTGCAGACCGCTGTTCAGGGCGTCCATGAAAATTTTGCGGACTTCATCCCTCCTGAAGGAGTATACTTTCTTCTTTCCCTCCATTGGAGTAGGTGCCTTTACTGATGCTGGTCCTCGAGGCACATGTCTGGGAGGATTAGGTTCACGAAAGGTTTCGGTCTCCATTTGCATGAAATCGGCGATCGTAGCTTGACTGTTTGCTAACACGCCTTTAGACAGTTCTATCTCTCCCATCTTGTATTACCTTTCGACCCAATCTTTGAAGACGAAGCAGTCCTCAATGGCATGACCTATCACCCTGTGATAGGGGCAATATTCTGGGTCGTCGATCATATTCGCTTCTTGCGGTCTCTTTGATTCTGGTAGTTGTAGACCGTTTCTTAGGGCGTCCCTGAATATCTTGTGGACCTTTTCCCTCTTGAAGGAATAGACCTTTTCCAGCTTCTCTTTCAGAGGCAATTCCCCCCCGGTGTATGTATCGGAGGGACTGGAAGCTGATTGCGGCCGTTTTTCGCGAAGGCGCTCCGCTTTTAGGTTGAAAGGGATATCAGTTGGCTGCCCCCCGGGTATCAATCCCTGGCTTATGAGCCAAAATTTGATTCTGCTGTAATTGCAATCGGGCGACTTGGATCGCGAGATCTGCCACGACGTTTGCCAGCTCGTCGACTTTGGAATAGACCTCGGCAATCTTCTCATCCCTGTCCTGAAATTGCCTTTGAAGCCATTGGAATAATGCTTGTTCTGTAGTTCCGGCTATGACAACCGGGTAATCTTTATTGCTTGAGCACAATTCCGTAGGAACCACGGGCTCCTCTGGCTTATCGGCCTGAGCGGGCTCTTCATCATTTAGATCGAACCGATGCTGGGTAGCGTCAACCATATCATCACCATGGCTGTGAAGAAGAGGAGGGTTCGTTTCTTCATGTCCGGCCATGTAGACAGTGTGGATAACACACTCAGCCATTCTTTCATCACTGGCAGCTGGTTTCGCGGAGCGGTCCGGGCTTTGGAAATTCATAAATTTTAACATGGCCAGAGCCCTAGCCCTTTTGTTGGCTCTATATCTGAGCCGCTTCTGCCTCAGCTTCTCTTCCTTGAGCACTTAGCAGGCTTCTGCTCTTCGGGAAGCCGCCATAGGCCGAGCGATGGGATGCTTGAGAAGACATCTGCCCGCATGTCCGTCGAAGGTATCGCCTGGGCTTACCCACGACGTCTGGCAACTTCTTTTGTTCCGATGGCTTTGCCCCCAGTAAGGGCCATGGAAAGCCGTCCAGACACCGATTTGCATTTGGGTTGGGGCGCCCTCGAGATTACCACATTCGGTCTCCTGCCTTTCGAGACCGGTCTGTCTGTTGCTGGAGCTTGAGGAGCCGGGATAGCGTTAGCTGACACGAACAGGATAGAGCCGAATGGTAGCGGCCCCTCCTCCCATTGTCGCCCGAGACTAGCCGGAAGGACCGTCCTGGAGTCAATCTTCATCGTGTAGGAGACGGGAGTTGTGCTGAGAGCTGATATCGTCCTTGGAGACATTGTTGGAGAGTGATCGCTTGAAAACCTGCATGAAAAAACATTATTTTAGTTTAAACATAGACATGTATATAGATTGAGTTCGCATGAACGCTTAACCCGAAATATGGGAGGAGAGATTGGTCCCACCGGGCGTGCCAGAATCTGTAGGGTGTTTTTCGTCACCCCATTGAAATGGGAATACGCGCGCGCTTGTCAGGCGCATTACAGATTCCCCCTGCCTAAGGTAGGCTGGGGTTTAATGATTGTGGGGATCCGAATCTCCGGCAGCCGCGGACTAAGCTGCCGTTAATTACCCTTCGCCTTTGGAGCGAGAGAACCTCCGATTGACGGGTTAAACTGGTCATGCAAACTCAATGTGCAGTGTTGTGTTTTGAAGGGGTTTTGGATATATCGGGGGCCCCGCAGAGTTTTTTACGGGGGTCCCGCTACCCGGATAGCGGGCTGGGGGTCAAGGGGGCTAGCAGCCCCCTTGCGGGGTGCGGGGCAGCGTCCCGTTAGAATTTTTTTCTAACAGGGACAGTGTCGTGGAGCACATGTGTGTGCAAATATGTATACATATGTATATGTATATGTATGTACATAAAAAAAGGGGGAAAAGGCATCCAAAGAATGCGTGGGGCCAGCGCCTTGGGCGCTGTGCGCCCAAGTGCTGTGCGCTCAGGCGCTAGCGTGCCACGTGTCGGCACGTGGGCGCTCTGCACTTGAGCGCAGGGCGCTGTAGCGCAAGCGCGCCACGTGTCGGCACGTGGGCGCTCTGCACTTCAGCGCCTGACGCTTGAGCGCAAGTGCGCCATGTGTCCGCACGGGGGCGACTTGCGCCAGAGCGCTGGGCGCTTGGGCGCAAGTGCGCCACGTGTCGGCACGGGGGCAACTAGCGCCAGAGCGCTGTGCGGTTGAGCGCAAGCGCGCCACGTGTCGGCACTGGGGCGACTTGCGCTCGAGCACTTGCGCTTGAGCACAAGCGCGCCACGTGTCGGCACTGGGGCTGTTTACCCCAATCAGAGCAAAGCTCTGTTCAAATTCCAAGGTGGGAAAAGAAGCAATGCTTCTGTTTTCCTCCAATCAGAGCAAAGCTCTGTCTTGAAAATTAAAGTGAGAATTAAAGTTAAAATAAATGAAGCAACGCTTCAGATCCCCTGCGCTGCGCGCAGAGCGCCACGTGTCAAAATCAGACACATTAGCACAGGGAGCATAGTGCCCAAGGTAGCGCACCCAATCAGAGCAAGGCTCTGTTGAAAATTCAAATTTTAATTAATTGAAGCAACGCTTCAGCTGACTTGCGCTCTGCGCTGCGCGCCACGTGGCAGCGCAGTTGCGCTGCGCGCCACGTGGCAGCGCAGTTGCGCTGCGCGCCACGTGGCAGCGCAATTGTGGCAGCGTAGTTGCGCTGCGCGCCACGTGGCAGCGCAGTTGCGCTGCGCTATGCACTGCGCGACACATGTCAGTGCAGTTGCACAAGCGCAGTTGCGCTGCGCTGTACGCTGCTTGACACGTGTCACACGCTGGGGCGCTTGCGCCAAACAGAATTAAAATTCTAAAAAGATCTTTCTGTTCTTATTAAAAACAAGAAGATTGCCTTCTGTAAAACAGAACCCCTTGGATCAAAGATCCAACGGTGGGGAAAATTCCCCAAATCACTCAGAGAAATATCTCTTTAACAAATTTAACTAATTTATGGGCACTATAAAAAGGACCCTAGACCTCAATTCAAAGGCATCAACATTTTCTAAAAAAAAAAAGAGAGAAAGAGAACTCTGAAGAACTCCTCAAGAACAAAAAAAGGTAAAGACCTTTAGAAAAAGAGAAAGTTTTCTTATGAACAGATCATAGATCTTTAAAAAAATAAAAAAATAAAAATAGTGCTTTTCACTTCTTATGAACCACTGGTTCTTTAAAACAGGAAAAAACAAAAATAAATAAAAAATAGTTCTTTGCAATTTTATGAACCCTTGGTTCTCGAAATAAAAAGAATAACTTGTTTTTCTTTGATCTAAATTAGATCAAAGAAACGAATAAGTGCTTTGCACTTCTTTTATGAACCATTGATTCTTGAATCTAAAAGATTCTTAAATTATAGTGCCTTGCACTTGCAAAACTGCACTGTTGCGCTCTTGGGTTGGCGCAAGCCACCAGAGAGCGCCACGTGTCAGCATGCGCTTTTGAAACAGAGCCTTGCTTTCTAAAACTGGCGTAATTCACCATAGCGCGCCACGTGTCAGCAGCGCAAGCGCAGCGCACTAGAACAGCGCTGTTGCGCTTGCGCTCGCCAGAGCATGACACGTGTCATCGCCATATGAGCTTGCACTCATTACTTGGCGCAAAGCGCAGACAAATGCACTGCATTGCTTACAAAAGGACCAAACCCAAATCAAAAAGGCCTAATAGGCCTAATAAAATGCAATGCATTATTTTAAAAAGGGCAGAGCCCAAACCAAAACAGATGCTCTGCATCATAAATAAAGGGATAAAACCCAAATCAAAAAGGCTTAGCAGGCCAGAATAAAATGCAGTGCATTATTAAATATGGGCAAAGCCCTAGCACAGGCCTAATAGGCCAAAGATCAAGAAAAATGTTGAATATGCTCAACGGGACTTAGCCCAATCATGGCCGTAAGTCCCCAAACTAAATTGACTGAGCAAGAATGCTCTCCTAAATCAATTTAAAACCGGTTCAAGGGTACATCTCTGAACTCCTCTGACACATGTCGTTGTAATCCTTCAACGACGTCAGAGAGGTGACGGGTCCCGACAACCGCATATCAACATGGACTGCGGGGTCTTTAAACTCGTGGACCGAAACGTCCCTAAACTAATGCTGGACCGAAACGTCCCTAAACTAATGCTGGACCGAAACGTCCCTAAACTAATGCTGGACCACTACGTCCCTAAACTGGAACATAGACCACCACGTCCCTAAACTGGAATACGGACCACCACGTCTTTAAACTGGAATACGGACCACCATGTCCCTAAACTGGAATATGGACCACAACGTCCCTAAACTACCTATGGACCACTACGTCCCTAAACTGGAACATTAGAGTCTCCAAATGCTCTTTTGCCGGATCTAAACGGTCCCGTTTAAGTTGATCTTAGCCCCCAAATACGGCTAACGTATCCTTAAACACTCAAATGGACTATAAAACTCCAAATCAACTTTGGTTCAAGGGTGCATCTCCGAACTCCTCTGACATCTGCCGTTGTAATTCTTCAACGAAGTTAGAGAGGTGACGAGTCCCGATGGCCAGATATTAAATGGATTATCACGTTAAGTTGATCTTAGTCTCAAACTGGACTATCGTATCCTTAACGAACGTTTAAGTTGATCTTAGCCGCAACGTGACTAATGCATCCTTAAACTAAAAACACCAAACCCAAATCTAAGTAAATACGGATTTGGACTAATCCATGTCCTACGGGCGACGTCATTACTCAGTTTCCGTATACAATCCACGGGCAACCACAAACAAAACAAACACACACGACACGAAGTGAAATTCTGGAGAAGGAGAAAATTGTTACCGCGATGCGGTAGCGTAATTAACTGCAGGGGCTTGCGCCTACAGGGAAGAGCGTCCCCACAATCAAAAACCCCTCAAGCGAGGGGGAATCTGACGAAGTCTGCTACATCGGCCGCATCCGTCTAAACCTCCGATACACGGTGCCATAAATCAACTTGGCATCTTCGGAGAGGTGGACGGATAAAACTAAATAGCATCTGCCCCGAATCTCAGCGTCAGGACATCGCAGTCTTGTGCGCCGCCATTCGGAGGGGAACAGATTCTGGCACGCCCGGTAGGACGCTCTTCCTCTTTCCACTCCACAGTTCGTGTGTCGTGTTCGCGAGCAAATTGCGGTTTGCTGTGGTTGCCTGTGGATTCAAGGTGCTAAGATTTGGTGTCTTGCTCCGTGCAGAAAACAGAAGATCGATGGCTTCGAACTGCACCGCCTACAGCTGCAACTCTCGCTCCGTCATTGCTGGAGGAGTGACTTATGGCCCCAAGCGGCCTCCCTTTTCAAGATGCCAGTGGAGCAGGTAACTCAGGCCACCACTGGACTATTCTTCGGGACTATGCTCCCACCGTTGAGCTTCAATGCCACAATGACGTTGCAAGAAGCCCCAAAGAAGTCGGTCTTTGATCGGCTTACCACTGCCGCGACCCCTCTCAACGGGTCGCCCAGCTTCAATACCTCAGTTTTCAACAGACTGGGCCAGAACGTCTGCAAACCCGCGATACCCGAAGCTGCCATCCCAAAGCGGATAGCTATCCCGGCTCAAGCGGACGAAATCATTAGAAAGACTCCTCCTTCCAAAAAGTCAGTTTTTACAAGGCTGGCCATTCCGGTTGCTGCTCCAGCCGAGGTCCTCAAAGCTGCTTTCCCTGCTCAGAGGGGGCATGAAGAAGCTTATCCAACAACGGAGGTGATCTCATCCGCACGACATGCTCGACGTCGCCACTGGCGCCGAGTGAGGAAGGCTGGGGGCAACTCCCCCTCTGAAATAACTCCGCCAGCTCCAACGGTGGGGATCGATGCTGCTGTTCCAACCGGGAACAGCTTTGAATTGCTGAACACGGTGCGCAGAAACTCTTCTACTGCAATGTTGAAACGAACTCCTTTAGCTGCGAAGAGTACTCCAGAGAAAAAGCTAGAGCAGCCCCCTCAGCGGCTGTCCTTTAAAATTTACGGGGTCTGGCGACAGGTCCAGGAGTCGGTGATTGATGAAAACTATCCCCGCCAACAGAAAAAGATGAAGGTTCGGCAAGAAAAGGATTACTCCGTCAAGCCACAAAAAACAACGGTTACTCGAGTGTCCACTACAACGACACCCTCAACGTCAATCACTCAAAAGAAAAGGAGGCCGCAAAAAGCCCCTGTGAACAAGGCGAAATGTAAAAGCGATGGACACAAACGCCCTAAGTCTGGGGACATGGTGGTGCACACTGTTTATATGGCTTCTGGAAAGGAGGAAAGCCGTGCTTCGACGGGTCACCGACCACTCACCCGATCCGTGACCAAAGCCCAGGAGCAGCAGCAAAAGCTTCAAGAGATGATGACTGCAATGGCCGCCCTTACCGAGCCAAAAGAAAGCTCAGAGGCATCATCGGAGCAGCGTCATGAACAAGAAACTGACACTGATTACCTATGCAGAGTCCTCGAAAAGAAGGACGAAGAAGCTGCAGAGCAAGCGGCTAATATAAAACAAATGGCGCTTCTCTTCCAAGATATGGTAGGGATGATGATTCAGCAGAACCCTCCTGCTGAAGATCCTCCGGTTGTCCTTGAAGACGACAGGGGAGAAACGTCAAATCCTCCACTGGCTTTGTCAACGGCCAAGGAGGAGGAAATCTCCAAAGCTGACCTGGACGAATATATAGCCCAGCAGATATGGGTTCATCATGAGACTGAGGCAGCCGGTCAGATCGTCAAAACAGGACGACCATATCCGGGATGGTATGATCAGGTACAGTACCCGCCGGGCTATACAATACCTAAGTTCCACATATATAAAGGGACAGGGAATCCGCATCAGCATGTCGCTCAATTCAGGGGCTTATGCGGCAATACTGGAGGCGATGACAAATTGTTGCTACGTCAATTCGTCGGCAGCTTAGCAGAAACAGCCTTTGAATGGTATTCGGAGCCACTTAACGACTCTGTCAAAACATTTGCAGAGATGGAGCTACTGTTTACACAAAGATTCGCGAGTGCTAGTGAACGCACCCCGATAACAGCACTAATAAATGCCAGAATAAGGCCAGGCGAAACGTGGGTCCAATACGCAACACGATGGCGAAACCTATGGTCGAAATGCGAACAACGCATAGAAGAGGCACCTGCGGTAGGCATGTTTGTGAGCACTCTCGATCCGCAGTCGACCATCTCGCAATTCATGATGTTCTTCAGGCCGACCACCTTCCAGGCCTTGATCGACAAATTAGCCCAAATGGACCGGATGAGCCATGGACCGTCTCCTCCAAAACCAGATTCCCAAAATGAGAAAGGAAAAGGGAAAGCGATCGTCGTCGCCAATGCTCAGCAACAGTCGAACAACTCAAAGCCGGTCGTTCGCCAAAACAACGTGTGTCCACGCCCATCCCTCGAAGAGAGGCTAGGACGTCCTTACTCGTTTCCTCAGAATAAAACGAGAAGACTGTTCGAGCTGGCAGTGCGCAACAGACTCATTAATCTGCCGAGTCCAAAGCGTCTGTCGCAGCCAGGCGATCTTAATAATCCCAATTATTGCCCTTACCACCAAACTGTAAGTCACCCGATTAAGGATTGTTTCGTCTTTAAGGGATGGATCAAGGATCAGTACCTACAAGGCAAGTTCGCGCTGTCGGAAACCCAGCCGCATTCTCCAAAGAAGACGGACACGCCGGGGGCAGCTTGTTCTTTAGTCAAGGATGAAAACGATGGAGAAAACTCATCAGATGAATCCGAAGACTACGTAGCGACTTGTCATGTGATTTCTCACTCACTGGCAGATGATGAAGAGGCTTCTTGCGCCGAGAAACCAATGGTGAACCCCGAACCAGAAATTCTACAGCCATCAGACGAGCTGATCAATGTCTTCCTAAATAAAATTCGTCTGAAAGCAAAAGCCGATCAAGAGCGTGAGATGGACATACTGGAAAGAGCCAAGGCATTCCCGTCAAATCAAAAGCCATCCACTGCGGATAAAAACAAATTCAAGACGAGGAAAAAGTTCGCCAAAGCTCTATCAGTAGGAATGAAGCTACCGCCCTCTGAAGAAAATACTCTCGCTGAGGTAGAGATGCACCCTAACTTCTGTTTATATCATCAGAAGATCATACATCCTACCGAAGACTGCGAATCCTTTAACTGTTGGTGGCAAGGGTATGTCGCTCAAAAGCAAAACTTCGACAGGACAAAATGTGAAGCTTGTAGACGTCGAAAAAATGCGATAGATGAGCGCAAAAGAGCCGCCGACGATTGTCATATAGACGACTCTAAGGTATCGCATATTATCACCTTTGGAAGCGACTCTGACGAAGAAGCTACCCCCAACCCTTCCCTCGGGGAATCTATTTCAAAAATGAAGGAATTGAGGAGCTGCGAGAACGTTCAGCCATGCAATCGCATGCTACTCGGAAAAAATCTCGGCCCCGCAAACAACGGAGTGAACAAAAAGGATAAAGGAAAAGGAAAAACGGCCTTCGTCGCCAGCGCTCAACAACAATTAAGTGACCCTAGACCGGTTGCTCGCCAAAGCAACAAGCGGCAACCCCTCCAGGAAAAGTTGAAACGTCCTTACTCGTTTCCGCAAGATAAAACAAGGGGACTGTTCGAACTGGCAGTGTGCGACAGACTCATCAATCTACCGAGTCCAAAACGTCCGTTGTGGCCAGGCGATGTTAATAATCCTAATTATTGCCCTTACCATCAAACGGTAGGTCATCTGATCGAGGATTGCTACGTCTTCAAGAACTGGGTTGAAGACCAATACCAACAGGGCAAGTTCGCGTTGTCCGAAAATTGAAAGGTGAACCCGCCACAACCGCATGCTCCGAGAAAGATGGATACGCCGGGGGCATCATGGTCAGTCATAGAGAAAGCCCCATAAACCGAAAAGTCAATAAACTAGATATTCACCTCAAATACGGCGACACCGGACCACTACGTCCTAAAACTGGATAACGGACTGAAACGTCCTTAAACTAACGACGGACCGAAATGTCCTTAAACTAATAGCGGACCGAAACATCCTTAAACTATTACCGCAGCATCCTTAGGCTGACGAGATGAAAAAACAACAAAAAAACGGTATGTCCATAAGCAAAAAAGGGCACGGATGAAAACCCGAAAGGGCTCCGTGAGTAAAAACAGCAGGGCTACCGGCGAGTGTTCGTGAAAACCCGAAAGGGCGCGACCTCGTAAAAAAATATATATATAAAAAGAATAAAAAAAGGGTATGTCCATAAGCAAAAAAGGGCACGGATGAAAACCCGAAAGGGCTCCGTGAGTAAAAACAGCGGGACTACCGGCGAGTGTTTGTGAAAACCCGAAAGGGCGCAACCTCGTTCAAAGAAACTTATAGGGTCCTCTCGACCTTGTAAGGAGAAACCACCCGCGTGAGATCCTTACGACTCACATGGGAGCAGCACACTTAGGGATCCCCACGATTCCTAAGGAGAAAATACACTTACGAGATCCTCATGACTCGTAAGGAGAGCTCTCTTATGGGACCCTCACGACTTATAAGATTTGAAAGTCTTAAGTTACAGAGACCTAAACCTGTGCTTAAGCAAACCCCCCACAACTTCCGATATTGCCCTACAAGCGGCTCGATACTGACCCTTGTATACAATCTACGGGCGCGAATAAACATTTCTCTAACCAAATCCCATCCGTGACGGGGGACATGTCCATACGGTGAACAACCCTTATAAAGTCCTTTCGACTGATATGGAGAAAACCCTCTTGTAGGATCCTTACGACTTACAGAAGAACATACACTTAGGAATCCTCACGATTCCTAAGGAGAAAGCACACCTGTGAGATCCTCACGACTCGTAGGAAGAGATACCTTTGTGAGACCCTTACGACTCATGAAGTCAAAAGCCTTAGTCGACAGGAACCTAACCCTGTTCACTAAGCCTCCTTTGTTCGACAACGACAGAGGCAAATGATGATTCGCTCCCGGCAATATCCCAGTTGTAGCGATACTGATGCCGAGATCGGTGTCTAATTTCAGGTTTACGGCGAAAAGCCAGTAGGCCGTACATGCATACGAAATAGCCGAAATGATGGGGCAACTTGCAATAAAAAAAAAGAGCAGCAAGTAAAATGTATGCATGCAAAATAGCCGAAATGATTGGGCAACTCGCAATAAAAAGCAGCGAGTAAAAATAAAATAAATAGCCGAAATGATTGGGCACCGCGAAAAATAGCCGAAATGATTGGGCAATCGCGACCTTCGCGATATAAAAGCTGAAATGATAGAGCATCGCGGAGATAAAAAAAAATGATGATAAAACTTTGGCCTTACAGTTAAGTTCACATCGATCCCTGTATACAATCCAAGGGCGTAAACAAAGAGGGAACCATACTTTCCCAACAGGCTCCGCCAGAAGACGAAGCCAAATCTCGACGGTTCACAGACAACCTAGAGACCATCTGAGCATTCGTCTCGTTACAGCAGATGAGATGTCAATAAAGGCGTTCCTTCGCAGTCCATCAAGATGCATATACAACGCCAACAAAAGACCTTGCGGTCGAAACAAAGCGAAGCGATGGCAAAATCCCAGCTTTATTTAGACGTTTGTCTCGATACAGTAGACGCAATGTCAACCCGAGCGTTCTTCCTCCAACAGGATTTGGACACACCAAAGCAAACGAAGCGAAGGCCACATTCCTAGCTTCAACGTCTTGACGGTAACTCATATAAAACCGGAAAGACAATCGGAGATCATCTCGCACCAGCACAGAGTGGTCACCACCTCGACGTTCGTCTCGATACAGCAGACGAGATGTCACCCCAACGTTCGTCTCGACACAGATGACGCAACATCATCAAACAAATGGAACCACGGCAAAATCCCTAGTTCCGAACCTCGACGGTTCACCAGCAACCTAGAGACAACTATGACATTCGTCTCGATACAGCAGACGAGATGTCACTCCAGCGTTCTTCCTCCAGCAGGGTGCAGACGCGACAATCAAATGGAGCCATAGAAAAATCCCTAGTTCCCACCGCGACATTGGTCTCGATACAGCAGACGCGATGCCAGCAAAATGAAGAAAAGGCCAAATTCCTAGCTTCAGGGTCTTGACGGCAACTCACATAAAACCTGAAAGACTATCGGAGATCATCACACACCAGCACGGAGTGGTTATGACTCATCGGGGCTCGCCAAAATGAGCCTAACCTCAAGTAAAAAGCGGCATGGCAAATTCCTAACGCTTGCTCTTCCGACGGTCAAACTGCCTAGGAAGATTGCTTGAAGACGTCTTGTCCAGCCCCCGAAGGGATCAGAGACACAGCAGTCGCAGGGCTACTCGAACAGCACGATTGCCTATCGAGGACTATATCAGCTTATGCGACGGTACAATGGCCAAAACCCTAAGTACCACCGACCTTAACGGGCTTCTGTCGTAAAGAGCAGAGGTCAAATGCGGCGTTAGCATGCTCTTGCGAGAATCGCTCGATTCGTTTCGACTTGTGAAGAAATTGATGTCTTTGCGAGAAATTCTCGATGCGGCTCGACTCACGAGATAAAGCCTTAGGCAGTAGGCATAAAAGGAGCCTGTTTCCTAAGCACTGGGACCCTGCAAGTTGGCCCAAAACGGTCTCTTGCACACTATCCGCGGGTCTCACTCTCCAAACTCGAAACTCGACAAGGAGGGAAACAACCGCTTACAAGTCCTCTCGACTCGTAAGAGGGAAAAATCTCTTATAAGATCCTTACGACTTATAAGAGAAAACACACTTAGGGATCCTCACGATTCCTAAGGAGAAAACCCACCTACGAGATCCCCTCGATCCGTAGGGAGAAAAACCTCTACGAGACCCTCACGGCTCATAGAGTTGAAAAGTTTTAGGCGGCGGATCTGAACCTGCGGCCTAAGCCTTCGCTATCTCGTGAAGAAATCAAAAGGCTTACTTTATTACCTGCTAATTGTGACGACATGCTGAGAAAGAAGAAAAGCAACAGACAGAGCATCCGATTTACATTTGATCAAGCGTTCAAGACACATTCATTCATGCATAGGCAAAAAGACTCAGGACAAAAGATATATAATAAAGACAAGCTGGGATAAAAAAAAATTCCATTAATATTGCCCGAAGTTCTTACAGTCATAAAAACAATAAACGAAAGTTACAATGGAATAATCTCAGATCCAGGGCATGGATTGAGGAATTCAAAAGCGACCCTATCTATGAATTTCCAAGCCTCGCGGACCATCCTAGTGTGCTTTCTTTCGCGAGCACAAGCGTCAGGGTCCCCCCTGATGTCTTCCACCCTCCGATAAGCAACGAGTATGGCAGACTGTTGAAAAACCTCGTGCAAGAGATCGATAAGACTGCCTCGCCGTCTCTTTGAGATAAAGTTCAACAGGTACACCGAGTGCACCTTATCCTCAGCGGCATCCAGCGACCTAAGCGGCACACCGGAACAGAACAGGGGAACCGCTTTCCAGATGGCTCCCACGATAAGCTTAAGAAGGGAGGAACGCCGGGGAAGCAGAGGACCGTTGTACGCGTCGAAGCGGCTCATAATTTCAGCACAATCCGCGTTTGTGAACTCTCAATTTTGAGAGCGGCCAAGTCGGCGTATGTCCCCGTAAGAGATGATCTCGTTAAGAGCATACATATGGGCGTCCATTGTTCCTGTGAAAGAAGATCAGCAAAATTAGATCGACTGATTAGGTGAATTCTTGTTAAAAAATGAGCACAAAGAGTTAAACTCCTCGAGAGCAATGCTCTACGAATATGGATGACGCCTATCAAATTCAATAATAAGGGAAATTTAAAGAAATCCTCCGAGAACTCTGAGATCATTACTATTAATGATATAATCCATTAAATACAAAACTCCATTTTTTAATTTTCATTATCCAAACTCTTAAGAGTTCATCTTATTTTAGATCAAAAAGATCTGTGTTTTGCCAAAGATGCAAGGTTTTGTTCATGGGTTAAGAAACCCTGAAACAAATTCCTAAGAGCAAGGCTCTATTTGGTGAAACCCCAAAAGGGTTTTCTTTAGATCAAAGATCTATGAGAGCAAAGCTCTATTAATTGAAATTGATTTAAGTCAAGACTGATTCTTACTTAAATAGTTTCTATTAAAGGAAATCTAACTCAAGGAGTTCTCAAAGGCAAGAGCAAAGCTCTGAAGTTTTTGAAAATAAAAAATCTTAAAGATGATAATCATCTGTGTAGGACCAAAGGTCCTATTTATAGGTATCAAGTGCCCTTTCAACTTCCAATAGTTGCCGCAACGGTTGGAATCCTACCACCGTTGCACTTGCGTTTGGGGCCACGTAAGCACAACGGTGGGGGGGGCATTTGTTTACCCCAATCAGAGCAAAGCTCTGTTCAAATTTCAAGGTGGGAAAAGAAGTAATGCTTCTGTTTTCCTCCAATCAGAGCAAAACTCTGTCTTGAAAATTAAAGTGAGAATTAAAGTTAAAATAAATGAAGCAACGCTTCAGATCCCCTGCGCTGCGCGCAGAACGCCACGTGTCGAAATCAGACACATTAGCGCAGGGAGCATAGTGCCCAAGGTAGCGCACCCAATCAGAGCAAGGCTCTGTTGAAAATTCAAACTTTAATTAATTGAAGCAACGCTTCAGCAGACTTGCGCTCTGCGCTGCGCGACACGTGGCAACGCAGTTGCGCTGCACGCCACGTGGCAGGGCAATTGTGGCAGCGTAGTTGCGCTAGCGCAGTTGCGCTGCTCTCTGCGCTGTGCGCCACGTGGCAGCGTAGTTGCGCAAGCGCAGTTGCGTTGCGCTGTGCGCTGCTTGACATGTGTCACGCGCTGGGGCGCTTGCGCCAAACAGAATTAAAATTCTAAAAAGATCTTTCTGTTCTTGTTAAAAACAAGAAGATTGTCTTCTGTAAAACAAAACCCCTTGGATCAAAGATCCAACGGTGGGGAAAATTCCCCAAATCACTCAGAGAAAGATCTCTTTAACAAATTTAACTAATTTATGGGCACTATAAAAAGGACCCTAGAACTCAATTCAAAGGCATCAATATTTTCTAAAAAAAAAAAGAGAGAAAGAGAACTCTGAAGAACTCCTCAAGAACAAAAAAAGGTAAAGACCTTTAGAAAAAGTGAAAGTTCTCTTATGAACAGATCATAGATCTTTAAAAAAATAAAAAAATAAAAATAGTGCTTTGCACTTCTTATGAACCACTGGTTCTTTAAAACAGGAAAAAACAAAAACAAATAAAAAATAGTGCTTTGCACTTTTATGAACCCTTGGTTCTCGAAATAAAACGAATAACTTGTTTTTCTTTGATCTAAATTAGATCAAGGAAACGAATAAGTGCTTTGCACTTCTTTTATGAACCATTGGTTCTTGAATCTAAAAGATTCTTAAATCATAGTGCCTTGCACTTGCAAAACTGCACTGTTGCGCTCTTGGGTTGGCGCAAGCCACCAGAGAGCGCCACGTGTCAGCATGGGCTTTTGAAACAGAGCCATGCTCTCTAAAACTGGCGCAATTCACCACAGCGCGCCACGTGTCAGCAGCGCAAGCGCAGCGCACTAGAACAGCGCTGTTGCGCTTGCGCTCGCCAGAGCATGACACGTGTCATCGCTATATGAGCTTGCACTCATTACTTGGCGCAAAGCGCCAGACAAATGCACTGCATTGCTTACAAAAGGGCCAAACCCAAATCAAAAAGGCCTAACAGGCCTAATAAAATGCAATGCATTATTTTAAAAAGGGCAGAGCCCAAACCAAAACAGATGCTCTGCATCATAAATAAAGGGATAAAGCCCAAATCAAAAAGGCCTAGCAGGCCAGAATAAAATGCAGTGCATTATTAAATATGGGCAAAGCCCTAGCACAGGCCTAATAGGCCAAAGATCAAGAAAAATGTTGAATATGCTCAACGGGACTTAGCCCAATCATGGCCGTAAGTCCCCAAACTAAATTGACTGAGCAAGAATGCTCTCCTAAATCAATTTACAACCGGTTCAAGGGTACATCTCTGAACTCCTCTGACACATGTCGTTGTAATCCTTCAACGACGTCAGAGAGATGACGGGTCCCGACAACCGCATATCAACATGGACTGCGGGGTCCTTAAACTCATGGACCGAAACGTCCCTAAACTAATGCTGGACCGAAACGTCCCTAAACTAATGCTGGACCGAAACGTCCCTAAACTAATGCTGGACCACCACGTCCCTAAACTGGAACATAGACCACCACGTCCCTAAACTGGAATACGGACCACCACGTCTTTAAACTGGAATACGGACCACCATGTCCCTAAACTGGAATATGGACCGCAACGTCCCTAAACTACCTATGGACCACTACGTCCCTAAACTGGAACATTAGAGCCTCCAAATGCTCTTTTGCCGGATCTAAACGGTCCCGTTTAAGTTGATCTTAGCCCCCAAATACGGCTAACGTATCCTTAAACACTCAAATGGACTATAAAACTCCAAATCAACTTTGGTTCAAGGGTACATCTCCGAACTCCTCTGACATCTGCCGTTGTAATCCTTCAACGACGTTAGAGAGGTGACGAGTCCCGATGGCCAGATATTAAATGGATTATCACGTTAAGTTGATCTTAGTCTCAAACTGGACTATCGTATCCTTAACGAACGTTTAAGTTGATCTTAGCCGCAACGCGACTAATGCATCCTTAAACTAAAAATACCAAACCCAAATCTAAGTAAATACGGATTTGGACTAATCCACGTCCTACGGGCGACGGCATTACTCAGTCTCCGTATACAATCCATGGGCAACCACAAACAAAACAAACACACACGACACGAAGTGAAATTCTGGAGAAGGAGAAAGTTGTTACCGCGATGCGGTAGCGTAATTAACTGCAGGGGCTTGCGCCTGCAGGGAAGAGCGTCCCCACAATCAAAAACCCCTCAAGCGAGGGGGAATCTGACGAAGTCTGTTACATCGGCCGCATCCGTCTAAACCTCCGATACACGGTGCCATAAATCAACTTGGCATCTTCGGAGAGGTGGACGGATAAAACCAAATAGCATCTGCCCCGAATCTCAGCGTCAGGACATCGCAGTCTTGTGCGCCGCCATTCGGAGGGGAACAGGGGCGACTTGCGCTCGAGCGCAGGGCGCTGTTGTGCAAGCGCGCCACGTGTTGGCACGTGGGCGCTTTGCGCTTGAGCGCTGAGCGCTTGAGCGCAAGCACGCCACGTGTCGGCACGTGGGCGCTCTGCGCTTGAGCGCCGGCGAGGAAAAGAGGCTTTTAGCCTAAAAAGATTCTCGGAAGAGAAATCAGAGTGGAGTTGGACTCCTAAGTGTGTTTTTGGGGTTAATGGAAGGGGTTCTTCTTCTTCCTCCTCTGTTAGCTGGATCTTGAAGATCAAGAGATGTGAGATCTCAAAATCTCTCGTTTTTGGGATCTAAAGACAGATCCAAGTTCCCCTTTGTGGGTTTGGTGGTGAAAAACTATCTTGTTTTTGAAAAGGAAGAGTAAAACTCTTGATTTAATTCAAGAGAAAGAAGAAGGTTTTGGAACCTTGAGGAAGGAGAAAAGATCTCAGATCTAATTTTTTTGGAGAGAATGAAAAGTGTGTTACTTTATTCATCATCATCTTGCCTTTTATAGGCTTACATATTTACATATAGCCCCTTGGGCTTTGCAAAAATGGCATTTTGCCCATCCCATGGCTCATGTGCCATTTCATTTTTGCACATAAGCCATGGGCTTACAAAATATTGGCTTTATGCCCATTCATGCATAAACAATTACATAAAAATTATTTATTACATGATTTTGTTGTTGGTACGGAGAGGCTGACCGCGGGCTCGACTTGGGCATGGGCCCGCTTGACCTGGGCTTGGGCCCACCTGGCTTGGGGTTTGACTTTGATTTTGACCTGGTCAACCGGGGTGTAAATTTTTACCCCAACAAAAGCGGTATGCTTCTGGTCTTCAGGATGCATCTTTATCTGATTATACCCTGATGAGCCGTCCATGAAGGAGAAAACCTCATGAGTGGACGTATTGTCTATCATCAGTTCGGTGACTGGCACTGGGAAATCATCCTTCGGGCAGGCTTTATTGAGATCCCGAAAGTCTACGCATATGCGCCCTGTCCCATTTTTCTTCATCACCGGGACGATGTTGGCGATCCATTCAGGATATTGAACCTTCTGGATAAAGCCAGAGTCGATTAACTTCTTGATCTCGGCGTTGATGCTCATCTCAAGCTCGAGCCGCATTCTCCTCGGCGCCTGTTTGACTGGCTTAACGTCCGGGGATATCGCCAATTTATGGACAGCAATCTCTGGATCTAATCTTGGCATTTCAAAATAGTTCCATGCGAAGTAATCTCTATGCTGCACAAGCACGTCTTTTAACGCAGCCACCCTTTCTTCAGATAGCAGCTCTCTGACGAACGTCGGACGTGGGTCACTTGCCGTGGGCACCCAAGTAGCTATCGCCTTTTGTGCATTGATAGGACGGTCCTCTTCCTGCTGAACTTTCACCTTTTTCTGTCGGCGGGGATAATCTTGATCAATTACCGAGTCTTCGACTTGACGCCAGACCTTGTAGATTTTAGAGGACAGCTGTTGAGGGGGCTTTTCCGGCTTCACCTTTGTAGCGCTCTCCATAGGTGGAGGAGATCTTTTCAGCACAGCGGTTGGAGAGTTCTTGTGGACCTTCCTAAGTGGTTCAAAACTGTTTTCAGTTGGAACAGCAGCATCAATTTCCGCCGTTGGAGTCGGCGGAGTCAGTCCAGAAGGAGAGTTGCCCCCGGTCTTCCTTACTCGGCGCCAGTGGTATATCCCTAGTAGGAGGGGTGTTGTCTCCTGAGGGTTTTCAACGGATTACACCCACAAAATCGTATAATAAAAGAGAGATGGTGAAAGTTATATAAAGATAAGAACTATAAAAGAAAGAACTTGAAAATAAGAGTTTTCAACTCTACCAGCTTTTCAGTTGCTATGAGCCCTATCTTAATAGTCATGAAAAGATGTTAGAAATCACATCATCCCTCAATAAAACATCGCCTTTAGTTTTCATTCCTACCTTTCTTCCAAACATTGATCATATACCCCTACGTGTGTGAACTGGACATCCCTACACTCAAAGAATTCAACTCAAGCAATCATACTCTTGTCCATCTACCGCAGTACTTTTTAATAGATATTTAGATGGAATTTGCTCACACATTCTTCATGCGACCGTTAATACTTCTTGAGGTACTAACCGATCGATTACTCATATGCTTGCTAATTAGGTGTTTTTCCTCGTCTTGCAATACCTAAGACTTAGCAGTGGCTCCCAAACCAGTTGGTCTAAAGCACTAGGTGATAAAGCACCCTAGCTATAATTTTTTTTATTGCTGCCTCGGTGATAACAAAACCGGTGTTCATTTTTCTTTTCACCATTTTATCTTTTATTCTCCACTTTTATTTTCTTCATACTTTGGCTTCTAGACAAGAGCATTTCAAGGTATCCTCTACTATCCCGAGTTTCAAGATGTGTGTATGTGCGTATAGTAGGGTTTCAACGTTCAAATGTTTGGTTTCCAGAATAGGAACTATTTTTCAGGCTTATTTTTATCCTCAGATTAGTAATTTCCTTCATCTTACTAACCTTTGGGACAACAGCTTATAACCACTTATTACTAGTTTCATTTAAGAAAACATCTAACTTTCTTGTTTTTCTTAAACTATTCCTATCTTTTAAATATAATTTTTCACTTTCTACTCTTTTATTATCACATTTTTTTGTGTGTGCTTATATACAGTATAATGCAAAGTAAGGCGTAAATAAGCACAGGAGCGCTGAAAAACGACTTCTTGGGAGCTTCTTGCGATGGTACAGGAGCGCTGAAGCTCGTTGGCGGGAGCATGGTCCCGAAGAAGAGCCCAGTGGTGGCTTGAGTTACCTGCTCCACTGGCATAGTGAAAAGGGAGGCTGCTTGGGGCCCGTAGGTTACTCCTCCAGATGGGACGGAGCGAGAGTTGCTGTTGCAGTTAGTGCAATTTGAAGCCATTGATTTCTTGAATAGCTTGAATATTCTGCCCCCTGCGTCGACCTTGGTCTTTGGCATGTGCCAGCTGTTTGAGGACCGATTCCGTCGACAAGGCTGCTGCTTGGGGAGCCTGCCTGGGCGACAGACATCCTCTGGGCTTCCTCCATCGGCGTTGAGGCACCGAGGGTGGGAGGTGGGAGCATCGACCCAAAAAGAAGCCCGTTAATTTCTTGAAAAGCCGGATTGCAGAGATTTGAGGTTGTAAGTGACCCATACTTGACTCCGCCGGGTATGACAAAGCCTGAGTTGCTAGGGTGGGAGCAAATGCCATTCTTCATAGAGACGAAATGCCGGCTTTAATATCCACTCCCCTAAGGGCAACCAAAAACATACACACCGCGATTATTTGATCACGGGAAAAACACGACACATGAAGTGTGGAGTGGAAAGAGGAAAAGGTCCCACCGGGCGTGCCAGAATCTGTTCCCCTCCAAAAGACGGTGACGACGTGAGGACGTCTTGCCTGAGATTCGGGGCAGATGCTATTTGGTTTTATCCGTCTACCTCTCCAAAGATGCCAAGTTGATTTATGGCACCATGTATCGGAGGTTTAGACGGATGCGGCCGATGTAGCAGACTTCGTCAGATTCCCCCTCGCTTGAGGGGTTTTTGATTGTGGGGATGCTCTTCCCTGCAGGCGCAAGCCCCTGCAGTTAATTACGCTACCGCATCGCGGTAACAACTTTCTCCTTCTCCAGAATTTCACTTCATGTCGTGTGTGTTTGTTTTGTTTGTGGTTGCCCGTGGATTGTGTACGGAGACTAATTTATGTCGTCGCCCGTAGGACGTGGATTAGTCCAAATCCGTATTTACTTAGATTTGAGTTTGGTGTTTTACTTTAAGGATACGTTAGCCGTGTTGAGGCTAAGATCAAATTAAACATTCGTTAAGGATACGTTAGTCCTGTTTGAGACTAAGATCAACTTAACGTGGTGATCCATTTAATATATGGCCATCGGGACTCGTCACCTCTCTGACGTCATTGAAGGATTACAACGACCGGTGTCAGAGGAGTTCGGAGATGTACCCTTGAACCAAAGTTGATTTGGAGTTTTATAGTCCATTTGAATGTTTAAGGATACGTTAGCCAGGTTTGCGGCTAAGATCAACTTAAACAGGATCGTTTAGATCTGACAAAAGTGCATTTGGGGGCTCTATTGTTTCAGTTTAGGGACGTAGTGGTCCATAGGTAGTTTAGGGACATTGCGGTCCATGCTCCAGTTTAGGGACGTGGTGGTCCATGCTCCAGTTTAGGGACGTGGTGGTCCATCATTAGTTTAAGGACGTTTCGGTCCAACATTAGTTTAAGAACGTTTCGGTCCAATAGTAGTTTAAGGACGTTTCGGTCCAACATTAGTTTAAGGACGTTTCGGTCCACGAGTTTAAGGACCCCGCAGTCCGTATTCATGTGTGGTCGTTGGGACCCGTCACCTCTCTGACGTCGTTGAGGAATTACAACGATAGGTGTCAGAGGAGTTCGGAGATGTACCCTCGAACCGAATGTAAATTGATTTAGGAGAGCAATCTTGCTCAGTCAATTTAATTTGAGGACTTACGGCCATGATTGGGCTAAGTCCAGTTGAAAAATATTCAACGCTTTTATTTATCTTTGGCCTACTAGGCCTGCCCACATTTAAATAATGCATTGCATTACTTTTTATTTTTGTTTGGGCTCTGCCCATAAAGGATGCAAAGCACTGATTTGTTTTGGGCTCTGCCCATTTATAAATGATGCAGAGCATCAATTTACTTGGGCTCTGCCCTTTTATTGCTTTGCAATTTATTTAAGCCTACTAGGCCTTTTTGATTTGGGCCTGGCCTTTTAGCAAAAGAAATGCATTGCATTTTTCAGGCGCTTTGCGCCAATCAAAGAGCGCAAGCGCTTGTGGTAATGACACGTGTCATGCAAGCGCAGTGCTCTGCGCTGGTGCGCTACGCTTGCGCTGCTGACACGTGGCGCGCTCTGGTGAGTTGCGCTAATTTCAGAGAGCAAAGCTCTATCTTAAAGCGCAAAGCGCAAGTAGTTCAGATGCTGATACGTGGCGCTCTCTGGTGGCTTGCGCCAACCCAAGAGCGCAATAGTGCAGATTTACAAGTGCAAGGCACTATTAACTTGAGAATCTTTTAGAACCAATGGTTCATGAAAAAGTGCAAAGCACTGATTGTTTTCTTTGATTTAATTAGAATCAAAGAAAACAAGTTCCTCTTGTTTTTTTTATTTTAAAGAACCAGTGGTTCATAAAAAGTGCAAAGCACTATTTTTATTTGTTTTTTTATTGAAGATCATTGATCTTGTTCTTAGATCAATGATCTATTAGAAGAAATTCTTCTATTTTAAAGGTTTTTACCTTTTTTCTTCTTGAGATTTCTTCAGAGTTCTCTCTATTTGAAATTTTTGATTTCTCACCAAATGTTCCTGTCTTTGAATTGAGGTCTAGGGTCCTTTTTATAGTGCCCATAAATTAATTAAATTTGTTAAAGAGATCTTTCTCTGAGTGATTTGGGGAATTTTCCCCACCGTTGGATCTTTGATCCAAGGGCTTCTGTTTTACAGAAGAAAATCTTCTTGTTTTAACAAGAACAGAAAGATTTCTTTAAAATCTTCATTCTGTTTAGCGCAAATGCCCCAGCGTGTGACACGTGTCGCGCAGCGCACAGCGCGGCGCAGCTGCGTCTGCGCAGCTGCGCTGACACGTGTCGCGCAGCGCAGCGCTTGCGCAACTAAAGCGTTGCATCCTTTAATTTTGTTTTAAATAGAGCTTTGCTCTGGTTGGGCGCGCTGCCTTGGGTGCTGCGCTGACGTATCAGCGCCTGACGTGGCGCGTTGCGCACAGCGCAAGGAATTTGAAGCGTTGCTTCATTTATTTTAACTTTAATTTTCACTTCAATTTTCAAAACAGAGCTTCGCTCTGATTGGGGGAAACAGAAGCGTTGCTCGTCTCCCGCCTTGGAATTTGAACAAAGCTTTGCTCTGATTGGGGTTAACAACATCCTATTCTATGACTGTTTCCAGCGTATGGGGCTAGGACCATCCGACCTACTACCGACCTTCCACGTCTTTTCTGGGTTCACCAATCACTCCATCCCGGCTGAAGGAGTGGTCACCCTCCTCCTCAACATTGGAGAACCAGGCCATACGAGGACCATACCGGTGAAATTCATCGTTGCTAAGGTCCCTTCATCCTACAACATTCTCCTGGGTCGTCCGACCTTAAATGCCCTCCGGATTCAAATCTCGACTTATTACTTTGCGATCAAATTCCCTTAGGATCAAGGGGGATAGACCGGGACTACGGGAACCAGCAAATCGCTAAGGTTTGTCTCACCTCCACGTCACCTGCCGAAGAGCCGGACGATGATTTTGAAGATGCGTGAGATTTTCAGGGGTCTTTGGATACGCGCGACGACCAAAAGGAAGTCCGAGGATCTCCGGTGGAAGCATTGACGGAAGTCCCCCTCGTCGAAGGGGTCTACGGCCGGACCGTCCAAATTGGCTCTCTCTTAATAGGGGACCACCGCGAGGACCTGATACGGTTCCTTCGAGATAACTCGGACGTGTTCGCTTGGATCTCCGTGGACATGCCCGATATCGACCCCAAAATGATCTCCCACAAGCTCGGGGTCGATCCAAAAGTAAAGCCCGTCCGACAAAAGAACAGAAGCTTTGCGCCGGCCAAGCAAAAGGCGATAGAAGACGAAGTGGACCGATTGCTCGTAGCCAACTTTATCAGAAACCTGGAATACTCAGATTGGCTGGCGAACATGGTCATGGTCAAAAAGGCGAATTGGAAATGGTGCATGTGTGTCAACTTCACGGATTTGAACAAGGCCTGCCCCAAAAACAACTATCCCCTCTCTCGGATAGACCATCTAGTGGACAGTTCAGCTGGCCATGAATTACTTAGATTCATGGATGCGTTCTCCGGTTAGAATCAAAACCGGATGAACCCGGCAGACAAAAAACTTACCACGTTCACCAAGGATCGGAGGTATACTGCTACAAAGTGATGCCCTATGGTCTTAAGAATGCTGGGGCAACGTATCAGCGTCTGGTCAACAAACTGTTCAAACCGTAGATCAGGAGAAACATGAAATTCTACGTCGACAACATGCTCGTAAAATCCACCTTGTCGACCGGGCATACTAAAGACCTCGACGAGACATTCGACATCCTGTGCAAGTACAAAATGAAGCTGAATCCAGCTAAGTGCGCGTTTGGAGTCACCAGTGGGAAGTTTCTCGGGTTCATGGTTACCCACTGAGGAATCGAAGCGAACCCAGAAAAGATCATCGCCATTCTCAACATAGCAACGCCCAAGAGCAATGTTAAGATTATGAGGCTCACAGGGAGAGTGGCTGCACTGAGTCGCTTGATATGATAGTATGCTATTTGGTTTGTCTTTATCTTAACATGTGATGTATTTTACTTTGTATTTCATATCTTGTATACATGTTGATAAAGCCCGCAGGATCTTTTCCTGACTACCTGCGTTGTGATGGCGATCATACTAGTGGGAGCTGGGTAGTCAATAGGCATATCCTTAAATGCGTCCCTAGTCGTAGGAATATCGAGATCGGGCATCGTTACTCCAGAGTAGACTAGTGTATACATATCTAGACTCTGACGAGGGGCGATGGATTAGTCCTGCAACCATTGGTGAGGTGCACTTAAGATTGTATACAGGTGCTCACTGGGTGTGAGTACACCGGACAGGACTCGCCAAGAACTGACTAGATGGTATTATACCTAGCGTTAGATAGCAATTCTCTGGTGACATGGGTGTAAATAGTTTATTGACCTGAGGTCGTCATTTGTCTCGCGTGAGTTCCTACTGTGATTTGATTGTTACCCTACCACGACTCAAAGGAGTCGTGCAAACAAGTTTAAGTTGGGTACAGTCCCGAACCACATGGAGGCAGTGAGCGACTGTTGGGGATTCGTCTCTCCCGGTATAGGGAGTCGATGTCGCGCTATGATCGGTTGGTCATTACCATAAGTCCTTGGCCAGGGCGGATTGAGAATTACTGGTGGTCAGACCGGTAGATTCTCGGATGGTCTTGAGCCACATCGACACGACTTGTCTGGTTATTAGGAGTCTGACGTTTTCCACCCGCTTAGACCTTACATGAAATACTCTCAGACGAACAGACCGCACTGTACGGATATTGTCACTGTCAGGCTCCGTAGAGGTTCAGGATGAGTTTGCTCGTCGGCCTCCCTTTCGCTCAATACCTGGGTAGCCGTTACGTACAGCTAGTACCCGTGACGGACTTGTGGTTAAATCCACTGCCAGCGTACTGTCGAGTCTTTAGAGTCCCACACAAAGGGTTTTCCTGGATCAGGCGAGACGATGTAGAGGCCGTATGGTCTTACAGCAGGGTTTCGAACACATACGTGTACTGGCTACACGGATGATGTTCAGACGGAAAATACTAGTGGGCTTTGGTTTAAGCCAGATCCTAGTATTGTATTATTGGATTGTTTTCATCTCAGTGTATCCGTACTTTTCAGAATGCGGATACGGGTATGTATATACGGTGAGGGCATTCTTGTAATTTCACAAGAATGAGCTTCTAGAAGGAGACACCTCATTATTAGTTTTATCCTTTTTTAGAAAAGGGCTAATGAGGTGGAAATTGGAGAGACACATGAGGTATGGTTGAAAGTATGGCTCAAACATTTGTTATTCATTTGTGGTTACTATTCAAGCATGGTTCATTATTTATGGGATTTAAAATTCCATGCTTGAATAATTGATGAAAGACTTAAGCCTTTTCCATTATTCTTTTCTCATTCACATTTGCTCATTCTCTCTCCTAGTTTTCTTCATCTCCTCCTCCCTCAAGCTCATCCCTTCACATGTGTTGTGATTCATTAAGCTTTGAGACAAATTAGTCCATTGATTACTCTCTACACTACTTATAATCTCTTCTAGCAAACCAGATCACTAAGTTACCTCACTTGAGGTTGGAGCTTGACCATAGGCCCTCGGGTAAATCTTTCTTCGACACCAAGGAGACCGACAACCGAGTTCATTTGAAGTTTCGAAGGAGCCAAAGAAAAGAGATCAAGAAGAAGCCTGAACTAAGGAGCAAAGCACCATAAGAAGACCTGAAAAACTTGACACGAAGGTATAACATTTCAACCGAGTAGTTAAAGCCTTCTTGATATTTAGTTTAGCTAGTTAAAGTTTAATAAAGATCCTAAGTTGATAAAGTCTATGTTGCAAAGCAAACTTGATGTTTGAACAAAAGAAAAAATCGTTTTTCATATATTCCGCCTCCCCGCTAACTCGCGGGGTGTGCGACATAGACTTACACAATTTATAACCGTCAACTTTTAACATTCATAATTGTTCAACTTCGAATGGTCCTGTCCGTTCGCAAAAAACTATTCGTGAAAACATTTCAAAAAACATAGTTAAAATATTTTACAAAAATATATATTAATATAATTTTCTGTAAAAAGAATACTTGAGACTTTGTGAACTAGAATTGGAATGGCATTCGTGTCCACAAGTGCATGCACACGCGGTTCGCTCACTCGCTCGGCTCGGCACGACACGGCGGCAGCGGCACACACGTGTGGTTCCACCATATCTCTTTCATTGGACTCAATAGAGATATGGTCTATATGCTCGATTCCAAGCAGATCCTAGAGAATCACACTTAATAGTTGTTAAGAGAATCTTTCGATATCTCAGAAGCACTATTAATCTAGGATTATGGTATCCCAATAGTAACGTGTTTCATTTAATAAGTTATTCGGATGCTGACTATGCAGGGAGTCAAATTGACCGTAAAAATACTAGCGGTACATATCATTTTCTAGAAAACTGTCTTGTATCTTGAAATTCCAAGAAACAAGTATCAGCCGCATTGTCTATTGCTGAAGTAGAGTATATTGTCGCCAGTGCATGTTGTGTGTTCCCTCATAAAATATCAGGAAAACCCCAATGGGGCATCACGTGCCCATACGTAACCAGGGGTCACGTGCTGACACGTGATGGTTTCCTGAGGATTCTGTTGTAACAGAATTAAATTCTAATTAAATAATCAAACAATGGGGTCACGTGCCAACACGTAATGGGCCTTTAAACCCACTGAAAAAGGTATAATAAAACAACAGGAAAAACCCCAATGGGGCATCACGTGCCCACACGTGACCAAGGGTCACGTGTTGACACGTGATAATTCCTGAGCTCTTTAAAACAACAGAATTAAATTCTGGTTAAAATGCTTAATCAGGGGGTCACGTGTCAACACGTGATGGGATCTTAAGATCTCTGAAATAATAGAATTAAATTCTAATTAAACGGTCAATCAGAAGGTCACGCGCCAACACGTGACAGGCTCTTAAGCCTTCTGAACTAATAGAATTAAATTCTAATTAAGAGAGAATCGAGAACCCTAACTGGAAAAATATTTCTCTAAATCTTTCCAAACAAAAAGATTGCGCTATGTAAACTGGAGCACTGTTGGATTAAAAATCCAATGGTGATTAAAAATCACCAATTTATAGAAAAATTCTATACAAGGAAAGATTTCCCTGAAATTTACCAAGAATAACAAACAAAATATCTTTTTAATTAAAAATCCAATGGTGAATAAAATTCACTGAGTGATCTAAAAGATCATGTTGGTCACAAAATCAATCAAAATCTTTCAATAAAAGATTGACTAAACAAACTGATTCTTTTCCTTCTCCTATAATTAGGAGCCAAGAAGAGAAAAGGAGGGGGATTGATTTTTTTTCGAGAAGATACAACAACAGAGAAAAAAAGAAGAGAATTGAATTCTCCAGAGAGAAAAAAAGATTTCCTCATAAGAGAAAGAAATCCTAGATGAGAAAGGGAAAGAGATCATAAGCTCCACAAAACAAAAAGAGAATTTAATTCTCAAACTAAGAGTTTAACTCTTCTGAATAAGAAATTAGTTCTTCCTTTGGTTGAAAATCTGCAGAAGCAGATCTCTCCATAAGTTGAGAATTTAATTCTCATCGGGGAGATTCTGCCATGCAGATCCAAAACTTAGAGGGAGAATTGAGTTTAAAAAATTTAATTCTTCCAAATGCTTAAGGAATTTAATTCCTCCAAATACTTAGGAATTTAATTCCTCCAACAGGGACAGAGTTTAACACTTAAAACAAGAACTTAGTTTTTCTTCATGGTTAAAGATCTGCAGAAGCAGAGCTCCCCATAAGTTGAGAATTTAATTCTCATCGGTGAGATTCTGCCATGCAAATCCAAAACTTAGAGGGGGAGTAGAGTTTTAAGAATTTAAATCTTCCATATACATAGGAATTTAATTTCTCAAAACAAAATTAGGGTTTAACCCTACCAAAGAATTTAATTCTTAAACAAGAGATTTAACTTTCCATGCATGTAAAGAGATCAGTACCCAACCCGGTCACGTGATAACACGTGACCCTCATCCTCAATGAGTAGAAAAGAACGAACAAGACTAGGTCACGTGCCCCCACGTGACCCTTAAACAGACTCTTCAAAATGAGAAAGAACAAGTTTGGAGGCAATGCCTCACGTGCTCACACGTGACCCCTGACTAACACCTTTTTAAAAGGGCAAATGGGGGAAAACAGAGGAATTAATACCCAATACATGGGCACTATCACGTGCCCACATGTGATGATTACAAAGATTAAGTGTTTAACACTTATTGACAAACTTTGAAAGTAAAATAAAGGAAGTCTTGCCCAATTCTCTGGCGCCTCATGTGACTCCACATAACCGCCTCATTTTTAGTGTTTAACACTATTTTGAGTGTTCTGTCCCTAGTGTTTAACACTATTTTAAGTGCATCATGTAGGAACACATGATCGTCAAATATGTGCTAGTGTTTAACACTATTTTCAAACCAGTCTTAGTCTAAATTGGCTAAGTTTTCCATAGACAAGACTCCTCTTTTGACTGAGCCTCAAACACACCCTTGTCTTCTAAGATTGATCGTCTCATATGATATATGAGTGCTCAACACTCGATAAAGACAAAGTGTTGTCAGAACCCTAAACCCCTGTTTAGCATTGCTAAATAATGGGGGGCTGAACCCAGACAAATGTTCAACAGTCCAATAAAGGGCCAACATTTCAAAACTTAATTGGACTTAGCCCAAGTTGGTCATATGTCCTCAATTCAGTTTCAACTGAGCTCATGTGCTCATAATCCAATTAATTGATCTTAGTCCCAAATTGGACTGCAGATTTCTTAATCAGCATTGGTTCAAGGGTACATCTCTTCACTCCTTTGATATTTGTCGTTGTAATCCTTCAACGTCTTCAAAGAGGTGACGGGTCCCGATAACCAATCATTCCATGGACTGTGGGGTCCTTAAACTCATGGACTATGATGTCCTTAAACTTTATAGACTATGGCGTCTTTAAACTGGACCATGGGGTCCTTAAGCTCATAGACTATGATGTCCTTAACCTCGGACTGTGGGGTCCTTAAGCCCATAAACTATGATGTCCTTAACCTTTATAGACTATGATGTCTTTAAACTGGACCACCATGTCCTTAAACTGGTAATGGACCGCAACGTCTCTAAACTAAATAATAGAGCCCAAATGCTATTTTGTTGGATCTAAATGATCCTGTTAAGTTGATATTAATCTAAAAATTAGACTAACGTATTCTTAACAAACGTTTAAGTTGATCTTAGTCTCAAATGAAACTAACGTATCCTTAAACCCAACCCCAAACCCAAATCTAAGAAAATATGGATTTGGGCTAATCCACGCCCCACGGGCGACAACATAAATTAGTCTCCGTATACAATCCACAGGCAACCAAAAACAAAACAAACACACACGACACGAAGTGACCATCTGGAGAAAGAGAAAGTGGTTACCGCGATGCGGTAGCGTAATTAACTGCAGGGGCTTGCGCCTGCAGGGAAGAGCGTCCCCACAATCAAAAACCCCTCAACGAGGGGGAATCTGACGAAGTCTGCTACATCGGTTGCATCCGTTTAAATCTTCGAAACATGGTGTCATGAATCAACTTGGCATCTTCAGAGAGGTGGACGGATAGCACCAATTAGCATCTGCCCCTAAATTCAGGCAAGACGAATCTACGCAGTCGCGTCTCTGTGTTCGGAGGAGAAAAGATTCTGGCACGCCCGGTGGGACCTCTTTCCACTCCACACTTCGTGTGTCGTGTTCGAGAACGAATCGCGGTTTAATATGGTTGCCTTTGGGTTCGAGGTACTAAGACTTGGTTTCGCCCTCGTGCAGAAAAAAGAACATTAATGGGCTCTAACTGCTTCAGCTGCAACTGCAACTCCCGTTCCACCTCATCTGGAGGTGTAACCTACGGGCCCCAAGCGGCCTCCTTGTTCAAGATGCCAGTGGAGCAAGTAACTCAGGCCGCCACTGGGCTGTTCTTTGGGACCATGATCCCACCGATGAGCTTCAATGCCCCGCTGCCGCCGCAAGAAGCCCCAAAGAAGTCGGTCTTTGATCGACTTACCAGTGCTGCGGCCCCTCTCAACGGGTCGCCTAAATCCAATGCCTCAGTTTTCAACAGGCTGGGCCAGAACGCCAACAAGCCCGCGATACCTGAAGCAGCCATCCCAAAGCGGATAGCCATCCCGGCTCAAGCGGACGAAATCATCAGAGGGGCTTCTTCTGCCCGAAGTCAGTCTTCACAAGGTTGGCCATTCCGGCTCCCGCTCCTGGAGAAGTCTTCAAAGCTGCTTTCCCTACCCAAAGGTCTATCTTTGACAGATTGGATATTGCTTCTCAACGGACATCGGTCTTTAAGAAGCTGACGCCGGTGACAACCTTTCGCCAAAACAGGGGGCATGATGAAGTCACCCCTACAGCTGAGACAATCCCATCCACACGACATGCTCGTCGTCATCACTGGCGCCGAGTAAGAAAGGTTGGGGGCCGCTCTCCTTCTGGACTGACTCCGCCAGCTCCCATGGTGGAAATCGATGCTACTGTTCCGACTGGGAACGGCTTCGAACCGCTTAGGAGGGTCCGCAAGAACTCTCCAACTGCCATGCTGAAAAGATCTCCCCCACCTGTGGAGAATGCTACAGAAAAGAAGCCGGAGAAGCCCCCTCAGCGGTTGTCCTCCAAAATTTACAAAGTCTGGCGACAAGTTCAGGAATCGGTGATTGACCAGGACTACTCTCGCCGACCAAAGAAGAATAAAGCTCGGCAAGAAAAGAGCCATCCCGTGGTACCACAGAAGATGTCATCCGTTTAGGTGCCCGCTGTAACGGCTCTCTCAACTTCAACCGCTCACAAGAGAAGGAGGCCGGAGAAAGCCCCTGTGACCGCGGCGAACCGCAAGAACGTTGAATCTAAACGCCCCAAGTCTGGGGGCATGGTAACACATACCGTTTATATGGCTTCCGGAAAAGAGGAAAGCCATGCTTCTACGGGTCATCGACCACTTACCCGATCGATAACAAAGGCTCAGGAGCAACAGCAGCAAAAACTTCAGGAGATGCTGACTGCAATGGCCGCACTCACTGGGCCGAAAGAAAATCCAGAGACCTCAGAGCAGCGTCAGGAACAAGAAACTGATGCTGAATTCCTCCGAAGAATGCTCAAGAGGAAAGAAAAAGAGGCCGCAGAACAGGCAGCCAACATCAAACGAATGGCTCTTTTGTTCCAAGACATGGCCAGGATGATGTTACAGCTGGAACCTCCAGCTGAAGACCCCCCGATTATCATTGAAGACGACAGAGGGAAGACATCGAACCCTCCTCCGGCTCTTTCAGCAGCCAAGGAGGAGACCATCTCCAAGGCCGCTCTGGATGATTACATCGCTCAGCAAATATGAGCTCATCAGGCGAGCGAAACGGCTGGGCAGATCGTTAAGACTGGACGACCCTATCCGGGCTGGTATGACCAAATAAGGTATCCGCTGGGATATACGATCCCTAAATTCCATGTATATAAAGGGACGGGCAATCCGCATCAGCACGTCGCTCAGTTCAGGGCCTTGTGCGGCAACACTGGAGGCGACGACAAACTGTTGCTTCTCCAATTCGTTGGTAGCTTATCAGAGACAGCATTTGAGTGGTATTCGGAGCTTCCCAATGACTCCGTCAAAACTTTTGCAGAGATGGAGCTACTATTCACCCAGCGTTTCGCGAGTGCTAGTGAACGCACCCCAATAAAGGCATTGATCAATGCCAGGGTGAAGCCTGGAGAAACATGGGTTCAATACGCAATACGATGGCGGAATTTATGGTCGAAATGCGAGCAGCGCATCGAAGAAGCACCTGCAGTAGGCATGTTTGTGGGTACTCTCGACCCTCAAGCGACCATCTCCCAATTTATGATGTTTTTCAAGCCAACCACTTTCCAGTCCTTGATTGATAAGCTGGCTTAAATGGACCAGATGGGCCACAGGCCTTCCTCTTCAAAGCCGGAGCCGCGGAATGAAAAAAGGAAAGGGAAAGCGACCTTCGTCGCCAATGCTCAACAGCAGCCCAGTGGTCCAAAATTAACTGATCGCCTTGACCAGAGACGGCGATTCTATAATGAGAAAATAAAGCGCCCTTATTCGTTTCCCAGGGACAAAACGAGGAGATTGTTCGAGCTGGCGGTGCGCAACAGGCTCATTAATTTGCCGAATCCAAAACGCCCATTGCAACCCGGCGAGGCTAATAATCCTAATTATTGCCCCTATCACCAAGCGATCGGCCATCCAATTGAAGATTGCTTCGTCTTTAAAGACTGGATTTAAGATCAATACCAACAGGGCAAATTCGCTCTGTCCGAGAATTGGAAAGTGAGCCCGCCTCAACCGCACGCTCTTAAAAGGGGGGACACACCGGGGGCATCGTGCTCTTTTATAGAAGAAGCTCTATGGGAGGTCGTTCTTTCAGCCAAGATGAAAAGAATGCTGAAGGATCTCCAAACATGCCCGGCAATCAGGTGGAAAAATCCACTGGATCCTGAGATCATCGAGGGAATGCTGAGGCCGCGCCCGACTCTAAAAATTAGTGGTGATAGTCAAAGCGCCCATATCCAGCCGTCAAAGTCTTCAAAGAAGAAAAAGAAGACTAAAAAGCCCGTGAAGCCTGGTGACAAGCGCACGGACCTGCAAAAATATATCGACGCGCTGGAAGAATATAACCAGAAAGCGCGAACCCCGGTCACGCTTCAGGAGTTTCTCAACCACGTCCTTGAGGACGGAAATGATGACAATGGAGAAGACTCGTCGGATGAGCCTGAAGATTATGTGGCAAACTGTCATGTGATCTCTCACTCGTCGATAGACGAGGAAGAAGCTCCTGATGCAGAGAAACTGGGGGCAGATCCCGAAATGGAGCTCCTAGGACCATCAGACGAGATGATTGATGCATTCCTAAACGAATCTCTTTTGAAAAGCAAAGCTGATCGAGAGCACGAGATGGCCATATTTGAAAAGGCCAAACGCCGGCGACTGGACGAAAGGGTCGAGACATTCCCGCCAGATCAAAGTACATCCGTCGCAAATAAAAGCAGATTCAAGACTAGGAAAAGGTTCGCCAAAGCCATATCGATGGGAATGAAGCTGCCACCCTCCGAAGGAAACACTTCTGATGAAGCGGATATACATCCTAGCTACTGCTTATATCATCGAAAGATTGCCCACCCCACCGAAGAGTGCAATGCTTTCAAAAACTGGTGGTAGGGATATATTGCTCACCGACAACATTTCAAGCGGATGAAACGCAAAACTCGTCGGGAACAAAGAAATACGACCGAGGAGCGCAAAAGAACTACTGGAAACTGTCACATGGTCGACGCTGAGGGATCGCAAGTTCTTACCTTTGGGAGCGATTCTGATGAAGAAATAGCCCTTGGCCCTCTCTTCAAGGAACCCACATTCGAAACGGAAGAAATGAAGACCTGTGAGAACATTCGGTTGCGCAATTGTACGCTGCCCGAAAAGAATCTCGGGCCCGCGAACAGTGGGTCGAATAGAAAAGATAAGGGGAAAGAAAAAATCCCTGAGAACATCACCCTAGATGATCAATTCGTCAAAGAGCTGACAGCCAAGGACCCGCCAAAGAAAAACAAGGTGGACTACAACGTTCTGGCACACTTGAGGAGGCTACCTTCGCAGCTAAGCATTCTCGATGCCCTCTTGTTATCCAAAGAGGCGAGAGATTCTTTGATCAAAGCACTACTAGAACCCGAACAATTCCAAGCTTTTCTCGCCGAAGAAAAGATGAAAGACGAACTGGAAGAAGTGCACACAGCCGATATCACCTTCGACGATGAAGGCCTCCTCTTCGGGACGTGCAAGCATAACCATCCCTTTTATGTCTCCGGATACTGTCATGATATCAAGATAGGCAAAATCCTGGTCGACAATGGATCCTCCGTCAGCCTTCTCAATGTAAGAGTGTTGAAGGAAATCTGCATGAGCATTCAGCACCTCGCTCATGATAAAATCACCATCTCCAGGTTTGACTCCCAGTCATCACGGACGCTCGGGTCTGTGATATTGACATTACGCTTTGGGCTGCTCATCACGGACATCAAGTTCTATGTCATTGACGCGAAGACTTGCTACAACGCTTTGCTCGGCAGACCTTGGTTACACGAGTACAACATCATCCTTTCTACACAACATCAGTGTATGAAGTATTTCAAGGATGGTCTCGAATATACCATGACAGGGGAGTTGAACCCATTCTCTGTGAATGAAGTCCGAAAGTACGAAGATGCAAAATACTTCTTACCAGATTTTGAAGACACGGAAAGATGCTACAAGCCGAAGAACAAAGCTATCACCACTATTCCAGTCTTCGGGAGTGACACTGAGGAGGAAGAAGAAATAGTTTATTCAGGACCGCCCCAATGCAACAAGCCGGGACCGTCCACCCCTATGTTATTTTCGGCAGCGACTCGGAAGATGAGGTCAATGCCGTATTTTCTGTACGACCATCGATACAAGCCTTCGCTGGCGATGATCGGAGTTTTCAAATCGCCATGGTCCCGCAGGAGCATTACAAAGAACTCGACGCACTAAATACATACAGTGTGGAAGAACTGCAGACATTCTACGTCCCTCCCAGGCGAAGAGATGAAAAGGCGATCCTCTTTTATCGATCAACAGAGACCAAAGTGGAAAAAGAAATTTGGCATGGTGTTGATTCTACACTTGACAAGTTCCAGCCCATCCGTCTGCTCAGATACTACACAGAAGGATTAAAAAGGCTGTTGAGGCATCAAGGCATACCCTTCAAACAGACTGCTCGACAAGCTCAGTTCTACAACAGGATCAGGGATGTCCCCGGAACTCAACGAAAATTGCCCAATGGGAAAATGGAAACAATCAGGCTTGGATATGTTCAATCCAAGAGACGGGAACGATTCCATGACTGCTACGTTGTACATGACTTCAATGAAGAAGGAAATGCTCTATTAGAAGATGCCAACCTTGAACCAAAACGAAGTCCCGCCATGAAAATGCCAAGTCCGTCGTTTGAAGAACATATGGACAGGCTAATAAGGGAAGCAAGTCAAAAGGTATGGGATGACCATAGCGGCGAAATGGCCATTTACGAGAAAGCCAGGACGCAGCGCCTCCTTCAGCAGGCCGTGGAGAATGACAATGCTCTTCGTCGCCAACCTGTCATACAAAAGACCCGGCGCAGAGGCAAAAATAAACCAAAGGACGGAAAAAACATTCGACAGCAGCGTAGCGGATATAAGAAGCCACGCGATCAAGAATCGAGCAGCCAGGATCCGTCTCTTATAAATATGGGTCGAGCATATTTTTTTCCCCAAGACAAGACAAAGAAGATATTCGATCTTGTCATAAAACATCAGATGATGACACTCCCGGAGTCCAAGCACCCCGAGCAAGCAAACGAGGTCTCTCACCCAGACTATTGCTCCGATCACCAAGCAATGGGACATCCCCTCGAAGACTGCTTCACCTTCAAGAACTGGATTGAAGACCAGTATCAACTCGGCAGATTCACTCTGTCCAGCAGTTGGAGGATAACCCCGCCACAGAAACATGAACCGAAAGCGACGCGTATAGCGAGAGTAGAACCAGATCAACATCGGTCTTGGAAATGATCTCGTACCTATCACGCGATAACGCTATCAGAAGAAGAACCCGAGAATATGGATGACCTATCTTAGTGCTTTAAAAACGATGAAGATGAGTTGATCTCAGAATTTCCACCAGCGCCAAAAGAGCTGGAAGATGGGATACATACTACTGCAGATGACCTCAGAAAAATTGATTTGGGGACGGCAAACGACCCACGGCCAACGTTCGTCAGTAAAATGTTGTCTGAAGAAAAGGTGGCTACGCTCAAAGGTGTGCTCAAGCAGTATAAAGATTGCTTCGCATGGAACTATTTCGAGATGCCGGGATTAGATCCAGAGATTGCTGTCCACAAATTAGCGATTTCTCCAGACGTCAAACCAATCAAACAAGCACTGAGAAGAATGCGGCTCGAGCTTGAGATGGGCATCAATGCCGAAGTCAAGAAGCTAATCGACTCCGGTTTCATCCAAGAGGTTCAGTATCCTGACTGGATCGCCAATATTATCCCAGTAATGAAGAAAAATAGGACGATGCTCGTATATGCGGACTTTAGGTATCTCAACAAAGCTTGCCCAAAAGACGAATTTCTAGTACCGGTCACTGAGCTGATGATAGATAATGTGTCCACTCATGAAGTTTTCTCCTTCATGGATGGCTCATCAGGATACAATCAGATAAAGATGCATCCCAAAGACCAGAAGCATATGATTTAGAGAGTTGTTTTGTCGATCAAAAAATATTTACCGCAATCAAGAATGGCGTCGCATGAAGCTAGCCGGTGAATACGGGTCGGTCCACAGGGATGTTGTAAATCTCCTTTAAGTTCTTACGAGTTAATTCCAAATGATGTTTGGTTGTATAATTAAACTTAAAAATTGAAGTTGTATAATACTAGGATTAGAAACTTGCTAGGATTAGGTTTAGGGAAAATTTGGTAAACAAAGATCTACATCTCTTTCCATTGCCTTTAATTAAAGATATCATATTAGTGTTATGGTAAATCTTAACAAAGGGGATTAGGATGATTGGGAAGATTGATTCTTCCTCTAGATCCTTGTCCTTCCTTTCTTAATCTTTACCCTAACCTCCATGGAAAACCTTAAAAATCCGGGCCTTTAGACTACGGAATCACCGTTACCTCGAGGGTAGAGTGCCGTAGGGAGCGGAATAAGAAGGTATGCATGGAGTTCTAATGTTCATAAAAGATTGGCAACGAAAAAAGATGAGAGATCTTCTTCTCTCAAATCCTTCCCTATTCCTAACCCTAACAAGCGAGGAAACTACTCGCTTATTGAGGGGATGAAGAAAGACATGATTTTATTAAAGAGAAGAAACATCTATTGCAAGTTAATAAAATTCTAAACTAAATTAAACTAAGGCAAGAAAATAATTTACCTAGGGCAGATATGAAAAACTATAACTAGGGCAAGAAAAATAACCTACTTACGATTGATGCGCTCTAACTTCAAGAAAACAGAATTTTATTCATGAATAGAGGCATAAGAAAATACAAGGCTTTGGGTTCTATTTATAGGACATAGAAACCCTAGGTTTACAATTGCTCCGCATGTCTACAATTACAAATATACCCCCAGGAAATCTTTCCATAGCCGACTCAACATTATGGTAAAATTTTATTTGAATGAAGGCTTCACATGGCCGCGGAACCGCGGCATTGGCGCGCTTGGGCCGCGGTTCCGCGGCCCAATGGTGAGATCTCCTGATAATTTTTCTGGGCTTTCTTTAGGTTTCTTTGGGCTCTTTATTTCTTTAGTCTTTTCTTCATTTGGGCTTCTACAGTGATTCCAGATCTTCAGTGAACACTTTGCAATGGATTTTTAACCGTTTGCCTTAACAATTTAGACCTTGTGTTGCCTTGTTGATTGTGAACTGTTTTTCGTCTCGGCTTTACTAAGATCCTCCTATTTGTTGGTCAAAAATCCTTCTTTTGTGTCGTCTTTTGTGTTTTTCACTGTTTTTGCTCCAAGAACCTGTAACCTGTAACATGTAGCAGACATGGGTCAAAAGTACCTGTTTTTATTTTTAAATGCATAAGAATAGGGAATAAAAAATGCAATATTATGATATGAACAGCATACCGCTTTCCGAACTCCTCTGGGCATATTCTGCTACAATGTGATGCCTTTCGGTCTAAAAAACGCCGGTGCCATCTATCAGAGAGCCATGACGAAGATTTTCGATGACCTCATACATGAAATCGTCGAATGCTATATTGACGACCTCGTAGTTAAAAACAAATCATACGAGGAACATTTAGAGCATCTGAAAATCGTGTTTCAGTGCCTTCGGAAATACAACTTGAAGATGAACCCTCTCAAATGCGCGTTCGGAGTTTCCTCGGGCAAGTTCCTAGGATTCGTCGTCCAATATCCAGGCATCGAGATAGACCCGTCGAAGATCAAGGCGATTATGGAAATGCCTCCGCCAAGGACTGTCAAGCAACTGCGGTCTCTCCAAGGAAAGCTCGCGTATATCCGGCGATTTATAGCCAATCTCTCCAGCAAATGCCGTCCTTACAGTCACCTAATGAAGAAGGAAACCCAGTTCGTATGGGATCGCAAATGCCAAGACGCACTAGACGAAATCAAGAAATACCTACAGAATCCTCCGGTGCTGACCGCTCCAGTCAAGGGAAAGCCCCTCATTCTGTATACAACTGCCCTTGAGGGTTCCTTAGGCGCGCTATGGGCATAAGAGAATGACCAAGGGAAGGAGAGAGCCATCTACTACTTGAGTCAAGTTCTCCTGGGGGCAGAAAACAATTACTCCCCCATTGAAAAACAGTGCCTGGCGTTGATCTTCGCGATAACGAAGCTCAGACACTATGTGTTGGCACATGAGCTCCATCTCATATCAAAGGTGGATCCCCTCGAATATTTGATGTCAAAGGCCATATTAACATGACGGCTCGCTAAATGGGCCCTGCTCTTGATGGAGTTCTCGATAACTTATCGTCCTCTCAAGGAAGTGAAAGGCCAGGCCATCGCCGACTTCCTCGCTGAGCATCCGATACCCGCCGATTCTCCCTTGAACTGCAAATTGCCAGATGAACACGCGTTTGACACGATCGACGGGGAGAGAAGAGAGAATAATACCCAGTGGGAACTCTACTTCGATGGAGCATCTTCCATGAAGAAGCGCAAACAAAGTACCCCCATAATCAAATCCGGGGTAGTCCTCATCTTCGTGACTCCACAAGGAGTGATAATGCGCTTTGCCTTCTCCTTAACAGAACCGAGGACGAATAATGAAGCCGAATATGAAGCTTTGATAGCAGGTCTTGAGATCGCCGTCGACATGGGAATTGAGAACCTACTCATATACGGAGACTCCCAACTGATCGTTAGTCAAGTAAACGGCGACTATCAAACGTGCAAGCCTGAGTTGGTGAAGTACGGTGAGAGAGTGCAGCAACTGTTGACTCAAATTCCTTCCTACACCCTGAAAAGCATACCGCGTGCGGAAAGTAGCAAAGCGGATGCATTGGCCAAGCTCACTAAAGAATTGGCTGACGAGAACCTCGATGACGTGAGGATCGTTGTGCAAAGCCGTCGGGTTCTTGCACCGGCAGAAATATCTCCGGAGTCGTCCGAAGAAAAGGGAGCTACCGAGCAAATGGCCCTATAAATAAAAGACCAGGAAAAGGCTATGGATTGGAGAGAGGTCTTTATAGACTACTTCAAATCCCGTCGAACACCTGAAGATGCGTCGTCAAGATATCAGCTCATGAAACGAGCTCTATCTTTTGCCTTCGTCAATGATACTCTGTATAAGAGATCATTTGATTCTCTGTGGCTATGATGCCTGGGGCCTGAAAAGGCAAAGAGAGTCGTCCAAGAAACTCACGATGGACTCTGCGGTTCTCACCAAGCCGAGCCGAAGTTGAAACTAAAGATCAAAAGGATGGGGTACTATTGGCCCACGATGATTCAAGACTGCCTAGAATACGCGAAGCAGTGCCACTCGCGCCAAATTCACGGGGATTTTATCCACCAGCATCCAAATCCACTACATCCAACGGTGGCTAGCTGGCCGTTCGAAATGTGGGGAACTGACATAATCGGCCCCATCGAACCAGCATCGTCCAGAGAACATCGATTCATTTTGGCAACAATTGATTACTTCTCCAAATAGGCAGAAGCTGTACCGCTAAGGGAAGTGAAGACGGAGAATATTCTCCAATTCTTCAAGACACACATCATTTATCGGTTCGGTACTCCGCGACGGATTATCTCCGATAGCGGGCCAGCCTATAGAAGCCACAAGATTAGCCGCTTCGCACAACAGCATAACATAGACTGGAGATACTCTTCGGTCTATAATCCCCGAGCTAACGGTCTGGCTGAGGGTTTCAACAAGACCTTGACGAAGATCGTGAAAAAGACGGTGTCCAAGAATAAGAAGGACTGGCACGGGAGACTGCATAAAGCTTTCTGGGCGTATCGAACTACGTTCAAAACAGCCACAAACACAACACCATATGCATTGGTATTTGGCACAGAAGCGGTACTCCCCCTCGAGATAGAGTTACCCTCTCTACGAGTGGCAGTTCACCACGAGCTAACAGACGAAGAAAATGCTCACCTTCGGCTTGAGGAGCTCGACACCCTTGATGAAACCCGGCTCATGGCGTAACAAAATCTGGAGGCTTATAAAGCAAAAATGATGCGCTCATATGAGAGAATGACTAGGCCGAGAACATTCCGCCAGGGCAAACTCGTGCTAGTGGTCAAAAGACTTATGATCCCCAATTATGCCAAGCGGAGGAAATTCGAGCCGAACTATGAAGGCCCGTATATCATAGACAAAGTTTACCAGGGTGGTGTCTATCTACTCATGGACATGCATGGCGAAAGACCTTTCAGGCCAATAAACGGTCGCTTCCTGAAAAAATACTATGCCTGACGAGTCACGGCCTAGGTCAACGATAGATGATGACGCCTATGTCCGCTCGCTATCTTCCTAAGCCCAAACTCTATAAGTAGTAACCGGCCACGGACCGAAACGTCCTTAAACTAACGATGGACCACTTGTCCTAAAACTGGCTGTTGACTGAGACATCGATAAACTACTACGGACCGCAGCATCCCAAGGCTGACACAAAAAAAATAAAAAATAAAAAAAAGAAGAAAACGGTATGTCCATAAGCAAAATGGGCACGGATGAAAACCCGAAAGGGCTCCATGAGTAAAAACAGCAGGGCTACTGGCGAGTATTGTGAAAATCCGAAAGGGCGCAATCTCGTTAAAAGACACTTGCAAGGCCCTCTCGACCTTGTGAGGAGAAACCACCTGCGTGAGATCCTTACGACTCACAAGGGACCAACACACTTAGGGATCCCCACGATTCCTAAGGAGAAATTACACTTACGAGATCCTCACGACTCGTAAGGAGAATTCCCCTTTGAGACCTTCACGGCTCACAGGGTTCAAAAGCCTTACACTACAGAGATCTGAACCTGTTCTTAAGCCATCACAATCTTCAATGTTGCCCTACAAGTGGTTCAATATTGACCTTTGTATACAATCCACGGGCATGAATAAACATTTTCCTAACAAAGTCCCACCAGAGACTGGGGATATGCTTATATGGCGAACAACCCTTGTAAGTCCTCTCGACTTATAAGGAGAAAATACTCTTGTAAGATCCTTACGACTTATAAGAGAACATACACTTGAGACTCCTCACGATTCTTAAGGAGAAAACGCACTTACGAGATCCTCATGACTCGTAGAGAGAAATACCTTTATGAGACCCTTACGGCTCATAAAGTCAAAAGTCTTAGTCGACAGGATCCTAACCCTGTACGCCAAGCCACCTTTGCTCAACATCGACAGAGGCAAATGATGATTCGCCCCTGACAATATCCCAGTTGTAGCGATACTGATGCCTAAATCGGTATCAAATCCCAAACTCGCAGCGAAAAGTCAGCAAGCCATAAATGCATATGAAATAGCCAAAATGATGGGGCAACTTGCAATAAAATCAGCAAGTAAAAATGTATGCATACAAAATAGCCGAAATGGTTGGGCAACTCGCAATAAAAAGCAGCGAGTAAATAAAATAAATAGCCGAAATGATTGGGCGCCGCGAAAATAGCCGAAATGATTGGGCAATCACGACTTTCGCGATATTGAAGCTGAAATGATAGAGCATCACGGAAAGAAAATATATATATAAAATGAAACTTTTTGCCCTACAGGTGAGATCACATCGATCCCTGTATACAATCCAAGGGCACAAACAAAGAGGGAACCATACCTTCCCACCAGGCTCCATCATAAAAAGAAGCCAAATCTCGACGGTTCACAGACAGCCTGGAGATCATCTCAACATTCGTCTCATTACAACAGACGCAACATCAGCAAATTGGAATTGCGGCAATTCCCAGTTCTATGACTCGGCGGTGCATAGACAACCGAGAGTCAACCCCCGACTCCGTGAAAGGCGGATAAAGTCAACCCCTCCTGGTCCTTGCGAAATACGGCTAATCTCAATCCTGACCCCATGGGAAGCATTCAGAGGAAATCCTGGTCCTGTGGAACACGGCTGATGTCAATCCTGACCCGTAGGAAGCATCCAGAGCGGATCCTGGTCCTTGCGGAACAAGGCTAATGTCAATCCTGACCCCGTGGGAAGAATTCAGAGCAAATCCTGGTCTAGTAGAACACGGTTTATGTCAATCTTGACCCTGTGGGAAGCGTCCAGAGCGGATCCTGGTCCCAGCGGAACACGGCTTATGTTAATCCTGACCCTGTCGGAAGCGTCCAGAGCGGATCATGGTCCTAGCGGAACACGGCTTATGTCAATCCTGACCCCGTGGGAAGCATCCAGAGCAAATCCTGGTCTAGTGGAACACGGCTTATGTCAATCCTGACCCCATGGCAAGCGTCCAGAGCGGATCATGGTCCTTGCGGAACACGGCTAATGTCAATCCTGACCCCGTGGGAAGCATCCAGAGCAAATCCTGGTCTAGTGGAACACAGCTTATGTCCATCCTGACCCCATGGGAAGCGTCCAGAGCGGATCCTGGTCCTTGCGGAACACGGCTTGTGTCAATCCTGACCCCGTGGGAAGCATCCAGAGCAAATCCTGGTTTAGTGGAACACGGCTTATGTCAATCCTGACCCCATGGGAAGCATCCAGAGCGGATCCTGGTCCTTGCGGAACATAGCTAATGTCAATCCTGACCCCGTGGGAAGCATCCAGAGCAAATCCTGGTCTAGTGGAACACGGCTTATGTCAATCCTGACCCCGTGGGAAGCGTCCAGAGCGGATCCTGGTCCTTGCGGAATACGGATTATGTCAATCCTGACCCCGTAGGAAGCATCCAGAGCAAATCCTGGTCTAGTGGAACACGTCTTATGTCAATCCTGACCCTGTGGGAAGCGTCCAGAGCTGATCCTGGTCCTTGCGGAATACGGCTAATGTCAATCCTGACCCCGTGGGAAGCATCCAGAACAAATCCTGGTCCTGTGGAACACGACTAATGTCAATCCTGATCCCGTGGGAAACGTCCAGAGCGGATTCTGGTCCTTGCGGAACACGGCTTATGTCAATCCTGACCCCGTGGGAAGCATCCAGAGCAAATTCTGGTCTAGTGGAACACGGCTAATGTCAATCCTGACCCGTGGGAAGCGTCTAGAGTGGATCCTGGTCCTTGCGGAACACGGCTAATGTCAATCCTGACCCCGTGGGAAGCATCCAGGGCAAATCCCGGTCTAGTGGAACATGGCTAATGTCAATCCTGACCCCGTGGGAAGCATCTAGAGCAAATCATGGTCCTGTGGAACACGGCTAATGTCAATCCTAACCCGTGGGAAGCGTCCAGAGCGGATCCTGGTCCTTGCGGAACACGGCTAATATCAATCCTGACCCCGTGGGAAGCATCCAGAGCAAATCCCGGTCTAGTGGAGCACGACTAATGTCAATCCTGACCCCGTGGGAAGCATCCAGAGCAAATCCTGGTCCTGTGGAACACGGATAATGTCAATCCTGATCCCGTGGGAAGCGTCCAGAGTGGATCTTGGTCCTTGCGGAACACGGCTAATGTCAATCCTGACCCCGTGAGAAGCATCCAGAGCAAATTCTGGTCTAGTGGAACACGGCTTATGTCAATCCTGACCCCGTGGGAAGCGTCCAGAGCAGATCCTGGTCCTTGCGGAACACAGCTTATGTCAATCCTGACCCCGTGGGAAGCATCCAGAGCAAATCCTGGTCTAGTGGAACACGGCTTATGCCAATCCTGACCTTGTGGGAAGCGTCCAGAGCGGATCCTGGTCCTTGCGGAACACGGCTAATGTCAATCCTGACCCCGTGGGAAGCGTCCAGAGCAAATCCTGGTCTAGTGGAACACGGCTTATGTCAATCCTGACCCCGTAGGAAGCGTCCAGAGCGGATCCTGGTCCTTGCGGGACATGGCTAATGTCAATCCTGACCCCGTGGGAAGCGTCCAGAGCAAATCCTGGTCTCGTGGAATACGGCTAATGTCAATCCTGACCCCGTAGGAAGCGTCCAGAGCGGATCCTGGTCCTTACATAACATGGCTAATGTCAATCCTAACCCCGTGGGAAGCGTCCAGAGCACCTCCTAGTCCCATAGAACACGGTTAAAGTCAATCTTGACCCCGTGGGAAATGTCCAGAGCAACTCCTGACTCCGTGAAATACGGATAAAGTCAACCCTTGACTCCGTAAAATGCGGATAATGTCAACCTCATCCATCACTTACGGGTCCTCATGACTCGTAAGGGAGAAAACTCTTTTGTGAGATCCTTACGACTCTCAAGAGAAAACGCACTTAGGAATCCTCACGATTCTTAAGGAGAAATTACACCTATGGGATCCTCTCGACCTATAGGGAGAAAATTCTTTATGAGACCCTCACGGCTCATAAAGTTGAAAAGTCTTAGGAGGCAGATCCTAACCCTGTCTCCCAAGCCATCGTTGCTTCACGGAGAGGTCAAGGTAGATTTTCTACAGGCCACACTCTCCGACAAGAAAGAAAATAATCACTTACGGGTCCTCTCGACTTGTAAGCAAGAAAAACTCTCTTGTGAGATTCTTGTAACCCTCAAGAGAAAACACATTTACGAGATCCTCACGACTCGTAAGAAGAAATACCTTTATGAGACCCTTACGGCTCGTAAAGTTGGAAAGCATTAGGAGGCAGATCTTAACCTGACTCCTAAGCCATCGCTGTTCTACAAGGAGATCAAAATAGATTATCCACAAAATGCATTTACTAAAAGGGACACACCATCATGAAGCAAAATATGTCTTTTATTCATGAATCAAAATGAATACAAAGTACAATTTATGAAAGAATAAAAAAAATACTCTTCTTTAGGAGTATGTACAAAAGAAGAATAGAAAAAATATACAATTCTTCAAGCCGGCGGACGATTTAATAGGTTTGCCAGTTCATCCTTTTTCCGCTGGGCCTCAGCTTCATGATTCATTATCGCTAAGAGACGGGCCTCCACTTGAGACTGCTGAGCCTGGTATGAGACAAGCCGACTTTCAAGCTCTTTTTCGGTAACTTTATGAGCTTCGACCATTTTGCGAGTGAAAATGACGGCTTTATCAATGGCTACCACCTCTCTGATAGCTTCTTGAAGCACCCGCCAAAGTTCATACGCCCGAGTGATCTTGGCCATAAGATTAGCTTGAAGTTCCCCCAGCGCAGTTGAAGCCAGCTTCCTCTCTGAAAATTTTCGGCTGAGACTTTTCTCGCATGACAACATATTTGCGGCGCACCGTTCGATCAGCCCCTGCAAGGTCGCCTTTGCAGCCACAACCTCTGAAAGAAGGCGCGTACATTCAAGACTATGCAAGCAAGCCTCCACTCGACGACAAAACTCAACCCAGACTTGTACCAGTGTTTCGCTGTGATAAGCAGCAAGAAAGGGGAGAGAACTGTTGGCTTCGGCGGCAAATTCTTCGGCCGTGATTAAACTACCAGCACGAAGGTCTTCGATTAGAGCTGACAAAGAGTGAAGGCTTAGCTTTGCCATCCGTTCCGAGGCACGTAGAGCATAGGGGCCGGGTGGATGACGATGCGAGATTCCAGCGTGGTAAGAACTGGCAAAGCTATTAAGATTTATAAACAATCAGCGAGACTTGCAAGCAAAGAGCAGATGGAACAATGTTGAAACTTTACTTACCCACGGTCATGCAAGAAGGGTCCAAAATATCCCCAGGCCCGTCAAGAATCTCAACTTCGTCGTCGGCTTCGAAAACTACAGAAGGCATCAATATCGTTATACAAAATAATAATGATGCCGTGAGAAGAAGGCAAATAACACTAACCTTGCCTGGAAGAGAGGACAATGCGTTGAGGGGATATTGCCTGCGGAGCGGCCATCTCTAGCAGACGCTGAAAAGACTTCCTGGGGGACAAGTCCACGATGGACGCTGCCAATCCTCGTAGCTCTAAAAAGACATGAAGGTTCAGATAATGAAGAGATCGTTAAAACAAAAGATAGAAGAATACTTTCGATGCTCCTCCCACTCTGGACTGGAGGGATAGCAGCTTCGGCGACTTCCTCCATGCCCCTAGGCACATCATCGGGGACGTGGGCCGGTAGAACAACTTCCAATTGAGGAGCAGTGGCCATCGCTGCAGGCTCCAATGAAAGGACGGTGGTCTCGACTACCTGTCCCATATTCTCCGGGCCATCCCCAGAAAGATCCATTGAATCTGCGGCCAATGAAGATGCCTCTTCAGGGGGAGCAAGCACTGGGGGAACGAAAATCACCGATGGGAGCTCCGTGGCAGGAACAACAGTTGTATCGACCCCCTCCACACTTACTAGTGTCTCATCGGGGATATTTGCAGAGTCCATAGTCAAGGCGCGACTCGAACTCAGATCCTCTGCCATTGCCGAAGTCTCTGCAAAGTTTTCACGAAGATAAGGATATATATATATATATATATATATGTATGTATGTATGTATGTATGTATATGAGCAGTGCAAAATACTACAAAAAGATATATAAGTATACCAATGCGCAAAGGAGCTTCTAGTATGGCTTTTTCAAGCCGGCGCTCCTTCTCAAGAATTCGTGCTCGCCGGGGCGTGAGGGTAGACTCGTGGCCACCAGTCCACAACGACAGCGCATCTTCGGCGTCGGCCGAGATAGGATGCTTAAGAGCTATCTCGCCTCCCTCTTCTAAAAGACTTATAAATATCCGCCGTATCGATGGAGGATCTTCGTAGAAAATGACGGCAGGATAAGGCCTCTTCGGAACCCTTACATTCTCAGTTTCATCCTGGGAGTGTCTTATAGCCTCAGCCAATTGTGCGGCTTTCTCGGCAGATGAACCGGGAAAAAGAAGACCACCATCTGGCTCTTGCATAGCTATTGGCTCGTCCTGAAAGATAGGCTCTGATTCCACTAAAAAGTTGAGCAGATTGGTGACCGTCTTCTTTCGCCTCTTGGACCCAGAACTAACACCAGAAGACGATCGCTTCTTTCCCCTTGGTGCTTTAGTGCGACGTTGACCCACTTCGCCTTCAATATCTTCTCTCGGCGGTGCTACCGATGACGACACTGCCATTGCTGACTCCGCAGCTGATGATACTGCCACTGGCACCTTATTGACCCTTGCTTGAGCTCTAGTGCGCAGCGGCATACTAGCTGTGGGAGTTAGATCCACTTCCGCCACCTCAGAAATAAGCACGATACCAGTATCTCTCAGGGGAGGGCGAACCACTGCCCGCGGTCACGGCGGGACTCCCGTAGCCTGGATCGGAGTGAGAGCCCTATATCCAAGGAGCATCCTCCTCTCCTCAGCAATAATGGGACTGACTCGGTGGAGGTGCCATCCTGTGAAAGCCCCCACACATCGAGGAATGTAGTCAGCCTCAGGAATCACGAAGCGAGAGCCGGTGTTCTGCCGCATGAAGTGATGAGCGGCGTCATGAACAACTTCTGACGACAGGCTGGGCTCCACTGTAAATGCCTCAAAGGGGACACCCTGGTCATATCCCAGTTGCCAAGCAAAGCGGTGTGGGTTATACCGCATAAAAAGGGCCACACCGTTTTGACGAAACACCAGATAACCCGGTCTAATCGAATATAAGTGCATGGCTTCCTTGGGCTTCAGGGAGGGTGCTCCCTCTTTTGACGAGTCAAAAAGCTGTTGAATCGGTCCTTAAGGAGCAGAGAGGACTCGATCGTTAAATACCATCCCTCCCACATTGGCATAGGGATTAAGCAGCACCCGAATAGCTCTGGACTGAGTCGGATCAGGAGCAGAAGCGTCCACTAACCTCATAAGCCGTGGAAAAGTGTAGGCATCATAAAAGCTGGGTCTCTGATGCGCGGCAAATGCCCCTAGCACGTGCATCTCAATCCATGACGTAAAGTAATGAACAGAGAAACTCACTACGTTCATACCTGGGGTTGAGGCATTGGCTGCAGCGCTTGGCCCATGATACAGATGCGCTAGCCCCGCAATGCCCACGGCTAGTCGTGTCCCTCCGGCGATGCGATGAGCAGGGTAAATAACTGAAACTCTCATGAATCAACGGTGCGTTGGAATAACGAACCAACTGAGCCAGACGCTGATAAAACCCATGAAGAAAGCCTCTTCATCTATGCCAGGAGCTGCGATCGACTCAAAAGGTACAGCCGACAGGATTGGAATGTAGAACTGCAGCAAATCCTCTTCTCTAGCCGGTAGCTTATTTAAACCGAACCCGAAGGGGTCGTTGATATTCGCAAACTTCAGAGCCTTCTTTGATAGAACGTCTCCGCGAAGGGAGCAGGCGATAAAGCTTTTGAAAGTGACGCCCTGTTCCTCTGACTCTATGAACAGCTTCTCAAAAATGCCCAGAGCCTTGATTAGACTTGGGTGCTTGTGGAGGACGACATTTTCAGTCGACAAGCCGTCAAGCATAGCAGGCTCGGCTTCGAAAACATACTCATCAGGAGGCAGCAGTTCTTCATAGAGCGTCCCCCTGATCGGCAACCCCGAGATCTCGCGAAACTCTTCCAGAGAAATTGAAACTTCGCGGTCCCCTAGCAAGAAGGTGTTGGTGGGAAGATTCCATTGATTTAGGAAAGCCTTAACCCACCAGACATAAGGGGACTGATAGTGGAAGAGAGACACGTACACCGCCTGATAGAGCCCAGCCCTCTGCAGTCGCGCACGATGGGCAGGCAGGATATAATGAGCCCAGAAAAGGTAGCTCGTGGGATGTTGAGGAGTAAGCCCTATTTTGTAAACATGTCCCCAGGGCTGGGCTTCACCTTGGCAGATACAACGCCCTAAGATGTTTATAGCCGGCACAGGGTAGTTTGGAATCCCAGTTGTCGACGGCTCAAGCCGTCCCATGGGGGTCCAATTCAACATCTCCACAGCAAAGGCGGTCCGTGGACGCTCCATCGGCAAAAATGGGTAGGTAGGCTCTGTTGGTATCTCGTAAAGAAAGCTGCGGCGGCCCCGAATGATATGCCCGTACCAGGTCCCCATAAAAGCAAGTTGGTGCAATTAGGGTCGTGAGCTCTAATCATCGCCATCACCTCTTCATCAGACGGTGACTGAGAAAAGGCAGCCTCCGAGCGGGTGAAAGGGAAGTATGGAAGAGAAGCCATTGTTTCTGAAACAAAGGAAAGGAAACTGTTAATGAAGCCTACACGTGTATATATATTTATAAATATATATATATATATATATAAAGATAGTGGAAGAAAGCGACAAAAAACTTATTTTATTGGACCATTGGTTACAAAACACAGAGGCCCCACAAAATGAAGATGGCGGCTCACTAATGATGAGGCAGGGTAATCATTATGAGAACAAAAGGAAGATTCTCAATAAATGAACAGTGGATTTCAAACAACTCTACACATTCCCCAAGGAGAAAACCCACTGCAGAACCCTATGCAAATCAAGAAGGATCTCTCTAAAAACATTTTTTGCAAAAAACAACTCAGGGCAAGAAAATCCCAAAAAGTTCTCTGTGAAGAACTAAGTTCTTTAGAGGAATTAAATTCCCAGAAAATCGGCAGAGCTAAGCTCTTGGAAATGGAATTAAATTCTAGAGAGAAACAGAGGCCGTCATCAAACCCCTAAGATCAGAAAAATGCCTAACAATGGGGTTTGCTACCCAGAGATTGTGCACTCCTAAAGATCAAAAAAATGGGTAGTTCTTTGAAGGGAAAAACCCTTGGTGTGGATTTAAAATCCAAAAGGAGTTCTTTTTATATATGAAAATTCTTCAGTTGTTCAAAACCATTTCCTGACGAAAAGATTATTTCTTGGACAGAGTTAAACTCTGAAAAAAATTTAGAACAGAGAACTGAGCTCTGAGGAAGAGAATTAAATTCTCAGAGGAACATGAGCAAGAAGAGAAGATGAAAAAGTGGAGGCGCTTCTGAAGGGACCCCTGCATTTATAGGATGTGATAGGAAACGGTTCATCTACCCCCTTCCCTAGGCAGATCCAACGGCCACAAAAGGTGACAGCGTTGCACTCACGTGAAAACATGTGATAACAGCGCTGTAGAGGCATTTGTTCCCTCATAAAATATCAGGAAAAACCCCAATGGGGCATCACGTGCCCACACGTGACCAGGGGTCACGTGCTGACACGTGATAGTTTCCTGGAGATTCTGTTGTAACAGAATTAAATTCTAATTAAAAAATCAAACAATGGGGTCACGTGCCAACACGTGATGGGCCTTTAAACCCACTGAAAAGGTATAATAAAACAACAGGAAAAAACCCCAATGGAGCGTCACGTGTTGACACATGATAATTCCTGAGCTCTTTAAAATAACAGAATTAAATTCTGGTTAAAATGCTTAATCAGGGGGTCACGTGTCAACACGTGATGGGATCCTAAGATCTCTGAAATAATAGAATTAAATTCTAATTAAATGGTCAATCAGAAGGTCACGTGCCAACACGTGACAACCTCTTAAGCTTTCTGAACTAATAGAATTAAATTATAATTAAGAGGGAATCGAGAACCCTAACAGGAAAAATATTTCTCTAAATCTTTCCAAACAAAAAGATTGCGCTCTATAAAGTAGAGCACCGTTGGATTAAAAATCCAATGGTGATTAAAAATCACCAATTTATAGAAAAATTCTATACAAGGAAAGATTTCCCTAAAATTTACCAAGAATAACAGACAAAATAACTTTTGGATTAAAAATCCAATGGTGAATAAAATTCATTGAGTGATCTAAAAGATCATGTTGGTTACAAAAACAATCAAAATCTTTCAATGAAAGATTGACTAAACAAACTGATTCTTTTCCTTCTCCTATAAATAAGAGCCAAGAAGAGAAGAGGAGGGGGATTGATTTTTTTCGAGAAGATACAACAACAGAGAAAAAAAAAGAAGAGAATTGAATTCTCCAGAGAGAAAAGAAGATTTTCTCAGAAGAGAAAGAAACCCTAGGTGAGAAAGGGAAAGAGATCATAAGCTCCACAAAACAAAAAGAGAATTTAATTCTCAAACTAAGAGTTTAACTCCTCTGAATAAGTACTTAGTTCTTCTTTTGGTTGAAAATCTGCAGAAGAAGATCTCCCCATAAGTTGAGAATTTAATTCTCATCGGAGAGATTCTGCCATGTAGATCCAAAACTTAGAGGGAGAATTGAGTTTAAAGAATTTAATTCTTCCAAATGCTTAAGGAATTTAATTACTCCAAATACTTGGGAATTTAATTCCTCCAACAGGGACAGGGTTTAACCCTTAAAACAAGAACTTAGTTCTTCTTTATGGTTAAAGATCTGCAGAAGCAGATCTCCCCATAAGTTGAGAATTTAATTCTCATCGGGGAGATTCTGCCATGCAAATCCAAAAATTAGAGGGAGAGTTGGGTTTTAATAATTTAATTCTTCCATATACATAGGAATTTAATTCCTCAAAACAAAATTAGGGTTTAACCCTACCAAAGAATTTAATTCCTAAACAAGAGATTTAACTCTCCATGCACGTAAAGAGATCAGTACCCAACCTGGTCACGTGATAACACACGACCCTCATCCTCAATGAGTAGAAAAGAACAAACAAGACTTGGTCACGTGCCCCCACGTGACCCTTAAACAGATCCTCAAAATGAGAAAGAACAAGCTTGGAGGCAATGCCTCACGTGCTCACACGTGACCCCTGACTAACACCTTTTTAAAAGGGCAAATGGGGGAAAACAGAGGAATTAATACCCAATACATGGGCACTATCACGTGCCCACACGTGATGCTTACAAAGATTAAGTGTTTAACACTTATTGACAGACTTTGAGAGTAAAATAAAAGAAGTCTAGCCCAATTCTCTGGCGCCTCACGTGACTCTACGTGACCGCCTCATTTTTAGTGTTTAACACTATTTTGAGTGTTCTATCCCTAGTGTTTAACACTATTTTAAGTGCATCACGTGGGAACACGTGATCGTCAAATATGTGCTAGTGTTTAACACTATTTTCAAACCAGTCTTAGTCTAAATTGGCTAAGTTTTCCATAGGCAAGACTCCTCTTTTGACTGAGCCTCAAACACACCCTTGTCTTCTAAGATTGATCGTCTCATATGATATATGAGTGCTCAGCACTCGATAAAGACAAAGTGTTGTCAGAACCCCAAACCCCTGTTTAGCATTGCTAAATAATGGGAGGCTGAACCCAGACAAATGTTCAACAGTCCAACAAAGGGCAAACATTTCAAAACCTAATTGGACTTAGCCCAAGTTGGCCATAAGTCCTCAATTCAGTTTCAACTGAGCCCATGTGGTCATAATCCAAATAATTGATCTTAGTCCCAAATTGGATTGCAGATTTCCTACTCAGCATTGGTTCAAGGGTACATCTCTTCACTCCTTTGATATTTATCGTTGTAATCCTTCAACGTCTTCAAAGATGTGACGGGTCTCGATAACCAATCATTCCATGGACTGTGGGGTCCTTAAACTCATGGACTATGATGTCCTTAAACTTTATAAACTATGACGTCTTTAAATTGGACTGTGGGGTCCTTAAGCCCATGGACTATGATGTCCTTAACCTCGGACTGTGGGGTCCTTAAGCCCATGGACTATGATGTCCTTAACCTTTACAGACTATGATGTCTTTAAACTGGACCACCATGTCCTTAAACTGGTAATGGACCGCAACGTCCTTAAACTAAACAATAGAGCCCAAATGCTCTTTTGTTGGATCTAAATGATCCTGTTAAGTTGATCTTAGTCTAAAAATTAGACTAACGTATCCTTAACAACTGTGGGGTCCTTAAGCCCATGGACTATGATGTCCTTAACCTTTACAAACTATGATGTCTTTAAATTGGACCACCATGTCCTTAAACTGGTAATGGACCGCAACGTCCCTAAACTAAACAATAGAGCCCAAGTGCTCTTTTGTTGGATCTAAATGATCCTGTTAAGTTGATCTTAGTCTAAAAATTAGACTAACGTATCCTTAACAAACGTTTAAGTTGATCTTATTCTCAAATGAGACTAACGTATCCTTAAACCCAACCCCAAACCCAAATCTAAGAAAATACGGATTTGGACTAATCCACGCCCTACGGGCGACAACATAAATTAGTCTCCGTATACAATTCACGGGCAACCAAAAACAAAACAAACACACACAACACAAAGTGACCATCTGGAAAAAGAGAAAGTGGTTACCGCGATGCGGTAGCGTAATTAACTACAAGAGCTTGCGCCTGCAGGGAAGAGCGTCCCCACAATCAAAAACCCCTCAACAAGGGGGAATCTGACGAAGTCTGCTACATCGGCCACATCCGTTTAAACCTTCGATACATGGTGTCATGAATCAACTTGGCATCTTCAGAGAGGTGGATGGATAGCACCAATTAGCATCTGCCCCCAAATTCAGGCAAGATGAACCTACGTGGTCGTGTCTCTGTGTTCGGAGGAGAACATTGTGCATAAAGTTTTTGGATCAAATATATCTTTGAAGATTTTAAGAAATTAGTCTTTAAGATACCAATACTTTACGATAACGCCGGCATAGTCCACATGACCAAAAACGCTGACCAATATAGTCGAACTAAAGATATATATGTTAGATATCATTTTCTACGAGATCACTATTACAAGGGTGATATTGTTCTTAAATATATATCGACCGACTCACAACTGGCTGATATATTCACCAAACTCTTAGATAGAACTCGTTTGGGAAAGATTAGAGGTGAACTAAATATGTTAGAACAAAAAACCTAAACCATATACAATAAAACCTTATCACACTTAGAATTTTTATTAAAAAAAATTAACAAAAAAAATTTCCATAGGATATAGACGTCTCTTATGGACATCTATCATAGACATCCTTATTAGTGTCTGTTGACAAAAACTGCAATGCAGTTTTGAGACAATCTTGATTCAAATGTTTGAAAATTTTCAAACAAAAACAATTTGAGAAATTACCATTTGGTTTTAAAAATTCTCAGAATTCTCCTATAAATAGAGGCAAACAAAAATTTGAATTCATTTTCATCTTGTGTTTACGCTATTTTCACAAAATCCTATACTTTAATCATGTCAAAAAGAACCATGGCTACCAGGAATACATCGATACTTAAGAAAGGTGAACCTTCGTCAAAGAAAATGAAAGATGAACGAATCTCTCTAGTTCGTCCTTCTTCCAATCCATCGAGGGTTCTTCCCTTTTCCTTACCATAATCCCCTTCGCCGCCATAGTCCGAAGAGGATCCTTCGGAAGAACTGTTCGAAAAAAATACGTTTCCTACTCCTCTAATCGTCAAAGACCCTCCTCTAGTCGATTCTCCAACACAAGGACCCCACCAAACAGTCCTAATGCAAATCATCATTACCATACCCCAAATGGTTAATGGAGAAAATGACCCATTCTACGTTCATCCTGGTCAAGATGAGCGTATAATGTTCATTGCTTGAGTCGAAACACAAGAAACTCAGACTCAAGCGTTCTACAGAGTGAAAGAAGAGTTTATCAAAGAAAAGGAGACGAGGACGACTGAATTTTGGAAGTATCTATCTCGTTTCTAAATTTCGTCGTTTTCTCAAAGATCTATGTATTTTGTTTTAGTTAATGTTTGTTTGTGTGTATTGATGTATTAGTCCATTGTTGTATTAATATAGATTTTTTTTGTTTTGTTATGTATTTGTTATGTACTTTTTATATTAATGAAATAAGCATGGTTAAAATTGCTTCTTATATATATATATATATATATATATAACCATTAATAGGCATCAAAACAACCCATCAAACACAAATTTTCATTAAAAAAAAACCTTGCACTGTTTTTCTAGAAAATGGCTGCAGGGACGCCTAATAGACGTTCCTAGAGACGTCCATTAGGCTATAGACGTCCCTAGGACGTCTATATTTCTGAACTGACCCGGCCCTATTTTTAAACCATCATGTCCATTGGATGTATCTCTTTGCATCCAGGATGTCTATTTACCCTCTATTTATACTTCTATACTATTCCAAACCCTCATCACCTCAAACTCTTTCTCTTTCTTCCTCCATACATTCACCTTCGAACCTTAGTTCCTTCAGTCTCCCAAATTCTTCAAAATCGTTCGCACCAAAAATCCTGAATATGGTGAATCATCTAGCAAATGTCATCACCGTGTGCCTTCTCCTCCACCACAACCAATGGAAGAAGAAAAAAAAGAAAGCAATGAAGAAAGTGGAGATGAAGCTTATCAACAAGAAATCGAGGACACCGCTCAAGGAGAAGCCGACGAAGAAAAGAAGTTGAAGAAGAAGATGTTTTATTTTCCTTCATCAACATTAAGGCCTCTCTCTACGATCGACTTGTGAGAAAAAGATCGTCAAGGGCGCTTTTGTTCACCTCAACGAAATTGTCCACTTTCAACTAACTCCATTACTCTAATTCCAAGGTTGGGTTCCCCTCCTTCGATGTGGACTTTGGGCCGCTTCCAAATCAAATTTATACTACGGCAAAGTGATCACTAAGATCATTGAAGATGCCAATATTGATCCCAATATCGATTCAAACATTTAAGCTCCTGATAAAAATTTCGGCATGTTAAATGCCCGTCTCATGGGTTTAGGTGATTATAACATGCAAATACCACTTCCTGCACATCATTCTCCACCACATAAACATGAACCACAACAACTACATCCTTACAATTTCCAAGACTTTGAGAACCGTTTCTTCTAACGTTTCGACGACTTGAATCTTAACATCAACACTCGTTTCGACAATCTCAACACTCGACTTGATGAAATACAAACCTATCTCAATTATCACTTCGACTACCAATACACTCACTCATCGTATCTTCCACCGCCACCATTTCACTATTTCCCTCCGACAGATTTTGCTCCGCCGCCGCCGCCACCTCAGGATGACGAGTAGTTCGTTTGTTATATTAGTGGTTATCGCATAACTTGTTTATGTATCGGTTTTATGACTTTGCTTGTCCTCGAACTTATTTAGTTTATGTGTAGTTTGTATTATGTACTTATAAAGTTTGAACCTATGTAGTTTGTCTCATTTATGTCATGTTTGCATCTTTAATTTCCATGCCTACGCTATTATCATATTTTCTAAAACCCTACTCCTATGCTTCCTTATTTTTCGTATTTCTTCTCTGCGCTTAAAACTTTTTGATATTTTCAAAAAAGAGAAAAAATAATGTGCATATTGTTAAATATATATGCCCTTAGAGGCAATTAGTTGTAATTATAATCTACATGTATTGAACTTTCTCGTTCGTAATAATAGTATACTATTTGGTTTTTCTTTATTGGCATATATTTTATTTATAATACTCTATTTATTATTGATTACTAATAAAGTCTGTAGAATAATATTAGACTACAGGATTGTGATGTAGATCACAATAATGAGACTTGACTAGTTGATAGATATATTCTGAAATATTCCTAACTGTAGGAGTATCGAGATAGGACATTGATACTCCGAAAGACTAGTGTATACTATACTTACTCATTAGAGAGTAATGACCGTTCTCATCGTCATCTGGTGCGGTGACATCAGAGTATTGTATGCAGATGCTTATAGATAATAAATACATCGAACGACTCACCTTGAATTTCCAGTTGGTAATTATACATAACCGTCAGATGGAAATTCATATAGTGACGATTGGTACGACTCAGTCTCCAGACCTAAGATTCGCTATTACATGTGCTAGAGATTACTTTAATTACTACTCAACCACAGATCCATTGATACTGTGTATAACGGTAGTAGTTAGGTATGATCGAATACATGTGAAGGTTGTGAGAAATTAACATGAGATTCGTCTCTCCGGTATAAGGAGAACAGTGTTCTGCAGTGTGCGATATATCAGTGACCTAAAATCTCTGACCAGAGTACTAGAAATTAAATGTAAGTAGTTATTAGTTTGATCTTACGATTACGTGATAATATCAACACAATATTTATTTGAGTTATTAGGGTTTGACAGTACTACCAAGTCCTAAACCAAATAAGGAGCATAAGGAGACGAAGAGACCGGACCGTATGATAGTTACCACCGATAGATATTGATTTGCTTGGATAACATTTTCTTATTCCAATCCAGTTATCAACATTTTACCAAAATAGTCTAAATACGTAACTATCGTCCCTATAGACTTATAGATTTTACTGCTTACATATTTAGTTCGAATTAATTATCCACTGCTGAATAAACACCAGGTCTCCGGAATCACACATAGGTGCACTCCTACTTGCCAAATATAGAACTATAAAAGAAGAGAGAGTATATGGTTGATATACAAAAAGAGATTTAATTAAATAAATATATTTGATGTACTATTAATTAAATAAGGGTAAAATTGTCAAATACGATTTGACGTGCTACTCAAGATAATATGTGATATTAAATGAGTAAATAATACATGCATATATATATATATATATATATATATATATATATATATATATATATATAAATTATATTATGAATATGTGTGTGTGTAAGATAATATTGTTATACATTTGGTGTGTATCAAATATTATATACATATATATGTGTGGACCAACATGTATTAAGTTATAACTAATTAGTTTGTTTAAGGGATTAAACAAATTAATTAATTATAAGGGATTAAATAGAAAAAACTATATCACTATATATAAGTTTCTATTTGATATAAATCCTAAGTCCTAATTATTCATCTCATCCTTTAAAAAGTTTTGACCTCCCTCCTCTCTTGGCCGAAATTTTCATGGTGGAGACGAATTAAAAATTTGATTTTTAATTTCTCTTCTTTCATTTATAATTCTCCCTAATTAATTAAATCAACTAACTAATTAATTAGAGTTTACTAATCTAGGAGATTCATGTGGTGGCAAGTAAGAAAATCATCAAGGTGTCATCAAGTCGTCTTGATTGGATAGGAATTGTTAGCACAGTGAACTGAACGCAAATCCGAATTTACGCAAATGTATTATCTTTTCGAATCAATTAAGGGTTAATTGATTTCGTTTACAATTAACCTAATTTATAAACCCTAATTGGTGTTAATAAAAAAAATTTATTTTTGTGATGTATTGTCTTGTGTGCTTGATTTTTTTTTTATGATGGTAAGGGAATTGGTATTCCCAACGTTCTACTTCTACCCGCATACTACTAAAGGGATAAACAATATAGATCTCATGTATGACACCAATATCTAGCTACATGATGTGAGCCTCGCTCTTTTATCTTCTAGCTAGCACCTGAGCAAAGATAAAGAAGGTGGTATAACTATTTTGTATTTCTTTTTTATTTATTTTTATGGATATATCATTGAAAGCAATCTTTTCAAGCGGAAAAAAATATCAGGAGTTTTCATGAATTAGTGTAGGAGTGTATGGATTTCATCAAGATTCATGTCATTACTTAATTTTGTCATAAATAGTTTGTAGTACTAAATCCCAACCAATTTCAGCTCATGGATACCTCATACGAGACCCTTAGACCCTTAAATATGGTTATGATATATCTAAACAGGTGCACACATGTGCGTGCCCACACACACACATGCACACACAGTTAGCGATCGAACCCAAGAAATTCGACTTCATGTAAGCTTAACATGCTCGGAACAACTCTGAATTTAATTACAAGGATAACAAAGCACAATTAATCAATACATCAAAATTAGATGTATATTCTCTAAAACCTTTTTTAAGCAAGAAAATGATAAGAGGTTAAAATAGAACCATTCTCATGTAATAAAAATTGAGAAACAAAGATCTAATCAGTACCCCAAAAAAAAGCATACTAGGCATAGACCAAATCATGTAATACTAAATATATATCCACGAAACTGAAAAGATTCCATAGTATTAAACGAGTTTAACATCGCCGCGGTTGCCACAATGTAAATACCGGCAGATGGGCCCCATCCACTTAAAGCTCGGGAGACCTACCCTTCTCATTTTACACTGCGGTGACCACAACGATCGATCTCAAATTAAGTTAAGTGAGGAGGAATTTGTAGGTTTTCGAAAGTCAGGAGTACTTTTACATTTAGGCCACAAGTAAGGATGAATTTCCTGCATCTTAGCTAAAAAGTCAGAATGGACTTTGACATGTCTATGTAGCTTTCTTTTCCTTTTAGGGGGAAAAAAATTAGATAATGACTTTTAATTCTTTTTCTACCGACTTTTAGGCCTACTTACCTTCATGCTGTGCAAAAGATAAATTAAACAACATCGGCTTCCATACATGACACCAATATCAACGGGCGGACCCACGTTCAATAAAGAAGGGCACCTGACCCCTCTCAAATTTAAATTTCGGGAAAAAAGATTGAGTATTGACTGCAATTCAAGTTGGATGCATGTTTTTTGGATTTATGTTATGTATATTTATTTCTTCCAAACAAATCATTAAGATTACATAGTTCAAGTGGCAGTATGTTTGATTTTGAAATAAGTTGTCATGGTTTCAAATCACTCGTAACTTATTATTTATTTTGTTTTTATTTGGTATGGCCTCTTAATTGGGGAGAGTGTGGGGTTCGCTTTTAAGGCAAATTCGTGGGTCTTTGTGTGTTGTGTTCTTATGTGTGGTGTGCATAGGTTAGGGCTTAAGGACCAATGAAAAAAAAATAATTCACTCCAAATCATGAAGTATAGATATATAATATTGTAAAAATTATGAAAATTTATTGTTCTTATATTAATTTAAACTTTTGTTGTTCGATTATTAAATTGTGATGGCATAAGTATATAATGTAGGTGAGTATCTTAACAAAAATTTATTATTATAATTGTCGATGTGGCTCCTCTGTCTAAAACTCCTGTGTCCGCCCTGCCAATCTCTACATGATGCGAGCCTTGTCCGCGCACTTATCTCCTTGGGCAGCACACAAGCGTGGATAAAGGTGGATAGTAAAATTATTTATTATTTCCTTTATTTTCTTTAAAGCTTACCAATTGAAGCAATCTTCTTTTTGTCCAAAAATAAAAATAGGAAAAAATAAAATTGAAGCAATCTTCTTTAAGGGAAAAAATATCATGACTTATCTTTCTGAGCTGACATTCTTCCTAGTATTATTAATTCCTTTAATCCCAGTCATTTTTTTTCTTTTCTTTTCTTTCAAATCGAACATTATTAATTCCTTTAATCCCTGTCATTTTTCTTCTTCTTTCAAGTCGAACATGATTAATTTCATTAATTCCAGTCATTTTCTTTTCTTTTCATAGCGAGCATAGGTTTAGTACAGCTTCAATTATTTTCTATGATAATATTTCGCTGCATGAGTAGAACAAAAATGAACAGCATGTCAGTGTGCACAGAGTGCTGCGTAAAACCATAACAGGCAGCACTCATAAATTGTGATGTACCAAAGTTTATACTCCGTATTTTACATGTGCATCGCACGTGTGTATATTTTTGAACAACATATATATATATATATACACACATCGGCATTTGTAAGAACTTTTACCCATAAACATCATATGTAAATTTCTAAGCATGTCTGTAAAATTTAAATTAAATGGATGTGGTTAGTATTAATATTAGAATTGAGAAATTTATAAGCCATGCAAAATAACAAAGATACAGAGGCGAGGCTTATGCATAAATTTGTAAGTCATTACTTTCTTGGGTTTTGGAGCATGTGTAATGAGAGAGAGAGAGAGAGTGAGTCAGGGATTGTTGACTTTTTATTATATAATTTTATCTTTTTGTTTAGCTAGAAGAAATAAAAAGGATGGATGAGATGAATATCTTATATTCTCAATTTTAGCTATAAAAATTTTGTCATTTTTTCTATTTTTTATTTTGCAAATTAATGACATCTTCCATGAGGCTTATAGTTATAATAGTAAAGATGTTGTTGCATGACATTCTATAAAGAGTAATTAATTGCACTAAAATACGTTAACTATCACGAGCATCCGCTAAACTATCTTAAAGCTTATTTATTACAATAGAACACCTCAAGTGCTACTTTTGACAGTATTCTAGAAAAATAATATCTTACAAACCAAAGTTAAGGTATTTTACTGCAATATATATATTTTAATGTAATTGGTCCCACATATAAAATTAGAAGAATTACTTCCTCACAAATAAAAGTTGAGTTTTAAGTAGCATATTCTAGAAAAATAATATCTTATAAACCAAACTTAAGGTATTTTACTGCAATATATATATTTTAATGTAATTGGTCCCACATATAAAATTAGAACAATTACTTCCTCACAAATAAAAGTTGAGTTTTAAGTAGCATATTCTAGAAAAATAATATCTTATAAACCAAAGTTAAGGTATTTTACTGCTATATATATAATTGGTCCCACATATAAAATTAGAAGAATTACTTCCTCACAAATAAAAGTTGAGTTTTAAGTAGCAACATTTATATATTCCAAAGGAAGAATTTATTGATATCTAGATTCAAACCGCGCTAGCACAAATGTATAAAACAAAAGACAAACTGCAAAAAATTTCAGATGAGCAAACTTTAAAAGCAGACTTCAGACAAGTAAAGTGCATAATATTTCCTTAATATTTCACCACTTCCATACTTTAATATTTTAATGCATTAGTCGCTAGCATTTTGCTACTTTTCATTCACCGTCATGTCTATTTTATATTGGTTTATTCCATAGTACCATGTACCGGTTCGCAATGATTAATAAACCAGTACAAAACAAAGATGGCGGTAAGAACATAAGGTAGCAAAATGCTAATGAAGAAATACATTAGGGGTTGTTTGGCTACTGGATTGTGAAATTTGGATTCCCAAATAGTACAATTGAAAAAGATCTGAATTAGGTAATGTTGTGTTTGGTTGGTATTCTAGTGTTGGATTTGTAGATCCTTGTAATTTTTGTTTGGTTGAAAAAAAGCAAGCGGGATTTAGATCTGAGGATTAAAGAAAGAGAGAGTGGGGGAATTTTTAGTAACAAAAAATACGTGGGCCCCACACAAACAGTGCAAAATCCATAGTAATCCATAGTTTTTTTGGGATTCAAGAATCCGAAAAAATTGCGGACCACTCAAATAAAACAGGCAAATCCAAAAACCCCAAAATCCTACAACCAAACTAGAATTAGCTAATTCTCACTCTTTTTTGCAAAATCCATTACTAATCCTGCAACCAAACAGCCCTAAAATGAGAAAAAAATTTATAAGGGATTAAAATGTTGAAGTGGTGAAAGGATTATTATACAATTTAAGATCCATTAAAGGAAAGATAAATACCCTAATGTTGGTAGGTTGTTTTCCGTAAAAGAAAAGAGCGTAAACTGAGGATGTAGTTTTTTCTCCCTTAAAAAGGGAAAAAAAATCAACGCCTAACAAACCAATTGCATGCATGCATGCATTAAATATAATCTAGCTAGTCATCTATGTTATTTTCCCCATCAGAAGTAGGTAGGGTCGGCTATGTTGCAAGCCTCGTCAAATTAAAGTGCTATCAATCTGACATCGATCGACATCTGATCTCTTAATTAGTCCAGTCTTAATATATATGTGCAAAAGATAGGCTTTTCATAATTCTGAATAATCGCCCGTTTTCATCCTCTTAATTGCTTATAAATAATATCACAGGCACCAATTCTGAGGCTCAACGTCATGGATATTTCCTGTAACTTTCAACAGTCCCATGCATATATATTAATATAACAGGACCAACAATGCTCTACTTGATTATCTGTCGTCTCTCAGCGGCAACATATATTGTATGTGAATCATGTGATTGCTCATTAATTGGGCGGCTACCAGCAAGGAGGCAAGCTTTCTAGCTATCTTCTAGACCTCAATAGATGGTCCAAAATTGAGCTGCTGGCATGGCATTGATTATTTGCCAGCCAGCTTGCTTCCAGTAACAAGTTCTTGAGTAACAGTAGAGTTTAGTTTGCTTACCTGAAAATGACTAAAAGGAGAGGTGAGAATTGCATCAAAACAACCATCATCTTTACCTTGTACAGCATCTACCACCCCCTCAATTGGTGGTTTATTAGCACCACGTAGTAAGTCCTTAAAAAGATCGTTTTTTCACCTCTTAATTGCTTTATAGTACATATATAAGGTTCATGAGTCAGTCAAGGGACTAATCCAAATTTCCACTTTAATTAAATCAAGTTCAATGCTAACATCGCGGGTATTATGTGCTAATAATACCAGCTGTAAGAAGTTAGAGGCAGAGGTAGCTTCTATAAGGCTAAAGCGAGAAAAGGCCGATTCAGATGGTTTTACAGCGCCCTACTAGTTCCTATCAAGAATTGAAATTTGATAAGGCCTCATTATTATGCTTGGATCATGACTTGTATCTGAATCCATATGTCTTATACTCTCCGCTGATATTAGTTAGAAATAGAGAGATCCTGCCAATGTGTTATGAAAGTAGGTCGCAGTTGAAGCTGATATTAGTTAGAAATAGAGAGATCCTGCCAATGTGTTATGAAAGTAGGTCGCAGTTGAATCTTGTTTGGTTCGATTGCACAAGATATCAATGCGGCAACACACTTTATTTCTGTTATCCTTTTGCTTATAAATGAATACTACTGGGACATTCACTTACACCATTGTAGACTTTTGTGTTGCCTCATTATGTTCTCTTTATAGCTCCGGTGGCAATATATATTCTCATACTTTTCATATTTCCCCAAAAGATAAAAACATCTAGACAGAAAAATAATGCGGATGCATAACATAAACGGCGACAACAACATTTATATGTATCGTAGAAAAACGGACCGTTGCATGCAGAGTTCAACCTACACAAAAATGATTAATCCCGACGTGTTAGAGAATAAAAGTATTTTGATCAACCCTACCGTTTCAGAGTTTTGATGTGGTGGCAGGCTATTTAAGATATATATTCCTAGGATTGTGCATTCAAGTTGCTATAATTTAGAAACGTAAAAACTTTTTATGAACTTAAACCATCAATACACAATATAACCAAAAAAAAAAGGCATTACAGGAAAGACTTTGGTCAAAAGAAAGAGAGAAAATAAAAATCTGAAAAGGCTACGATGAGCCATACTTTCAAACCAACCATTAACTAATTCATCTCCAAAGTTAGGTTAAAATACAGGTATCCATCTCCATCTCAACACTATAAGTGAACAAGAATTAACTTCATTAACATTCACTACTTGAAACATTGAGTATTAGTGACGCGACCTGGATCGCGCCAAGATTTTACCTTCCGTTGATCTGCTGATGGCGGTGATGGGTAGCTGAGATCTGATCTGGAGGCTGTCACTCCTGAAGCGTGTGGATCTCAATGGGTTTGAGGTTGTGGTTGCCGAGCTATCTGCAAGGAAGTCCCGGGGTGGTTGTACCACCGAGGACCCTTCGACGGTCAAGCTAGACTAGAGATCCGAGCAGAGTAACGGCTTAGTGGAGTAAAAATAGCTTACTTGAACCGTCTGAAGAAGAGATTTATATAGCGGTGGCAGCAGGCAGGGCAGACGCGAGAATCACGCCGGTCGTTACGCTCCCGACGTCACGCCCGCGTGATGAGCGAGACCTCCCATTAATGGCGAGACAGGCTCGTTAATGGGGGATCGTGGTGGCGTGGAACGTGGGATGTGACCGGCGGAGATCTCGCGCATGGCGAGATTCACGGGATGGCGGTTACGCCTGCAAGCGGTGCCGTCGGTCGGTCGATGAGACCAAGAAAGATGACCTCGGCGGGAGAGCTCGCAGATGAGCGGGAGAGCCGAGATATCTTGGTTCTGCTTGAGCCCGGAGGCGAGCTGAGAGGGCCGAAGATGCTCGGGCCTGTGATAGCTCGGAGTAGAGCAAATGGACAGTTGGCTTGGCTGCTGAGGTGCTCGGGGGCAAAGAGTGGGGTGCATCCTCGGAGACAGGGTTTGAGGGAAGCCCCCACTGTAGCATATTGGTTCTCCCTCTGTGGCCTTCAGGGTTTAACTGGCTTACGCATGTGACATATCATCCGCCACGTGTCATGATCTAAGAAATTACCGTTATCGAGCATCATCAATTAGAGACGGGGTATTAGCGACCGTATATGCTATAGGGTCGCTAATAAACGGTCGCTAATATATTGGCGACCGTTCTATATGTATTAGCGACTGTATATAACAGTCGCTAATATCTTCACCAATTTTAACCCGCGAACGGCCTTCTCTTTCCCATTTCTTCCCCAATTCACCCGTGAATTCCCCAAATTCGTCCCATATTTCCCCCCAAATCACCAACGAATTTCCCATTTCAACCCCAAATTCCCCCGCCCCTGCTGCCAAGCGTCGAACACTGCCGCCGAGCGCCGACTGCTGCTCTGTTGCTGCCACCGAGATTGCCGCCTGCCGCCGAGCCTGCTCGCCATCGCCGGTTGAAGGTTAGGGTTCCCCCTCCCGATTATTATTTTTCGCACAAATTATGTTGGTTTAATAAATTAAGGGTATAATTCTATAAACTTCATTATTTGATTTGATCTTTTTGGATAAGAATGGATTGTATCAATTTAATGGTTGTTCATAAATTAGCGAGCTTATGATTTGATTTAGAAAAAGTGCTATTGCAATGTTGTGTTCATCACTAGCTAGGGTTTGACAAGTTAGTTGGCCAGTCAGAATTTCCAATAAATTAATCAATTGTGAGAGAAAGAGACGGTTGTTTTTTTATTGGGATATTAGCAAGTTTTTAATGCACATTCAAGGTGATGATGGGATAATGTCCTGGCTGCACTAGAAAAACACTTAAGAAAATAAAGTGCTAATGATCATGATGTGAAATTAGGCCAACACAAATCTAGTAGTGCCTCATGCCCAATAATAGTAGCAATCTCCGCATCGCTTCCCAAATGATCAAGATGCCCCCACGACAATTCTGAAGTTAGGTTATGAAAATCTTTGATTTTGATTGCAATATATTACTTGATTAAAAAAGTTAATTATAAACCCTAAAAAACCCTAATAACTTAAAAACCCTAATTACAAATTAAGAAAATCTTAATTACAAACTATTAAAACCGTAATTAGAGACCAAAAAAACCTAATTATAAAAAATCCAATGTTAACACTAATTAAGATATAACATTAATTACACTAATTAAGAAATCTTAATTAAGACCAGATATTAGTGAACCGAGACCCTAATTAAAAAACGATTAAATAAATGGGTCGATCATATATTGATATATTAGTGTAATGATTTATGCATATTATATATTTTGTATCGTTATAACTCGCATGAAACAGATGGGGCGATCATCAAGAAAAGTCATATTTGCAAAATTTATTGCAGCATTCTCTTCAAAGAAAAGATATCGAGATGCTTCCTCTTCGATATGGCCTGAGATTAGAGGTATATATTAGAAATTTTAAATAAGCATATTCAAATTATTTTGTTCATATAACTATTATATTGATTTTAATAAATTAAAATATATAGGTACATCACTATACAAGTATATCTGTGTCGGATGATCCATATGTACACTTAGACGAGCAATGCATGGATCTAAGTAGAGAACCTGGCGCGTTCTCCATCCCATCACAGACGAGTATATAGCTACCTATCTCATCCTTGCGCATTAATAGATGAAAAAGTTTACCAAGACAAGAACTACACGAAGGTCCAGGCGACGTATGTTGCTGCTTATCCTCAAATCGAGAGGATCATAGATGCAACAGACGTGCATATCGCTGAGGTACGGGCTGTAGGGGATGATTTGTCCCGATTTGAAAAGCATGGAAGAGGTTTTGCTTCCGAATATACCAAGTATGATATGAGTGGAAAAAGAGCAATTCTGGAATGGGTAGGTGGGAAACCCGTAGGTCCGGGAAAGTGGGCTACCCATTTCAATGCTTATACTGGCGTTCTTGTCCGGAACACACACTACTGGAACGTAGGATTCACGCTTACAGAAAACTCCTGGAAAGCCTATGTATGGGCTTGGCGCACCCTCTTGATAATATATAACTCAATTAACCATATTTCATCATTACATATTGTTAAATTATTGTATTAATTTATTCATTAATATACTTGTTAATCTGTATTACTGAAACATTTCATCTTAGAAGACGATATGGAAGGACATTGGACGTATGTGCGGTATAAGATGCATCAGTGTTTCAAGAGATAGCGTGGAAGAATAAAAAGAAAATATACAATGTCGGATAGATTTAAGGAGGATTGAGAATGTTTTGCCGGTCTTCTCTCTAATATCTTTAGGAAGAACTTTGCTTTTCTCCTATGATATTAGAAGACACCCGAGGCAAAGCTAATTAAAAAGATATTTATTTGATTTGAACAACGAATATAGATTAATTTATATTGAGATATGCCGTCTTTTGAATATGCAGACAGAATCAGTAAGGAATAGCCAGAACTGAGTGAAAGTCACAGATGACCATTTTGGTGGATCGGTTCCTACTGCTCAATATAAATGTAGTTTGGTGAATTTATCTTTATTTATATGTATGTTGGATTTTTTAAGTTTATCGTTACATATTCTCACATATAGATAAATTATATATCCGGTTCAGGAGAACGCTGGAAAAAGCCGGGACTTGCCGAGAGTTGGGAGGCATTGCACACTAAAGAAAGCATGCTAGAAGAAAGAACGGATACAGCCACTCAATATCTGGTACGATTGCATTTTTATTTTCTTTTAAGTAAATACACTTCGCATTAGTATGTAATTATTGTTTCACTTATCAAAGCTGCATTCTGAGGAGGCGGAGAGGAGCTATCGGGAATTAAATCTCGAATTTCTGGCTGACGATCCTATTCCAGTCGAGCCAGAGATTTCTATTATAGAGCAAGAGTTCCCTCATGAAAGTTCACACGGACGTATTCCCATTTACGGTGCTCCCCTTGGTTTTTCGCGGTTGAGTTCCAGCAGAACTTCAAGGACATCGACCGCTCGCTTCAACCCACAAATGGATCAAGCATGGGAGATCGAAAAGGTAAAGGAGAAGCTTAGAAGGAGAGATGAAGCAGATAAGAAGAGAGAGGAAGCTAATGCGACATGGAGAGCTTAAATGACGGAGCAGTGAACTCAATTCTTGCAACAATATGGTCCGCCTTCGTAACCGTCATCAACACAGGGTTCATAACCGTCGCAACTGGCATATTACACTCCTTCGATACAGCGACCGTATTAACCTCCTCCGCCACAGGGACTGTACTACCCTCAGCCTCCGCCTCCGCCTCCGCCACAGGGACCGTACTACCCTCAGCCTCCGCCTCCGCCACAGGAAGAGTACTTCTCTTTTTTTTTCAGAGGAAGACCAGGAAGAAAGCAATCGATACGTATCAAGAAGAGTTTCTGATGGTGATGACAGCGGTGAGAGTTAGTAAGGTACGTATATATATGTGTGTTAGTGTAGCTAGCGTTGTTTCGAAAATTATGATTTTAGTTCATATATTTATTTATTTGGTTGGATTTATAGGGTTCATAGAGTTGAGTGACGTGAGATTGCGGCATAGAGAGTTGTTGGTATTGTTGGATATATAGTGAATTGTGTTGGTTTGTATTCAAAACATTATTTTTGTATGTGTTGGTTTGAGTTGGTTTATTATGATTTTAGTTCATGTATTTGTTGGTTTATTACGATTAGTTCATGTATGTGTTGGTTTGAGTTGTTGGATATATAGTGTATTGTGTTTATGTGTTGTTTGTATTCAAAACATTGTTGTTGGATAATATATTATGATTACAGGTATTATTATACGGTATATTGTGATTTCAGGTATTTTTTTATCCAATTATTTGGTATTAGCGACCGTATGCTGATATGGGTGAACAGTCTCTAATACCTATTAGCGACCGTTCAAAATCCCGCGTGGACTGTCCACGTGTAAGTATTAGAGATGGATGCGGATGGTCGTTGATAAGTATCAATGGCCGGATGTATTAGCGTCCGTCTGTTATACGGTCGCTCATACACTATCAGCGACTGTGTATTAGCGACCGTATAAAATTTGGACGGTCGCTAATACATTTTAGCGATCATCCATTAGGTATTTGCGACCGTCTAATACGGTCTCTAATACGTACAGTATCGAGTAGCGATTTTGGGAACATCAACTTAACTAATTCCTATTAACTTGTTTCCCTGTAGATATAACACAAAGTCGTATCAGTGAAGTGTAATGATAGCAAAAAGTTATATATATGTGTGTTAGAATATAAAATTTATCCTCTCAACCCTCATCAAAACCTCATCAAAACTTCAGAATTCTGGAGCAGTGGAAGAAACATTTCACATGGTATCAGAGCAACCCATGTTCAATTCTCACCGGACGTGTATTAAATGCGGTTTATTTACATTAAAAAAATATCGCTGTGCAAAAGCACAGGTTTCGGCCTAAAAGGCCTTCGACCTGCGAGGACGTGTTAGAATATAAAATATATTCCCTTAACCCCTCATCAAAACTTTGGAGTTTCGGTGCAGTGGAAGGAACATTTCACGATACGGAACTAATTACTTAAGCCTAGCCATAAAAGACTTTGGCAAACCTTTTTGATCCACACTATTTCTGCAGATTAGCTTAAGCTTAGTCTCCTAATCACTCTTATAATATTAATCCTGTGCATATCTCCCTCTTATCCTTGGGAGTTGGGAGGTCGTGTTTATTGCTGGATGAATATTGCCAACCAACCACTCATCTATAAAATCCAGAAGCAAGTTCAAAATGTTGCAACAAAAACATAAGCAAAGATAATATGGCTTCAAGGCCCGGGCTCCTTACTGAATGGCCATGGCAAAGGCTCCGCAACTTCAAGGTAATCACATATATAGTAGATAGACATCTCTCTTATTCTAGTGCCTTCACAGTGTTGATTGTGGGCGTTTTGTTTGTTATATTTGTTAGAAATTCAAGAAAAATAACAAGGTATCTAGCTTCCGCTCTCTTTTCTGTAGTGAATAAGATATATATATATATATATATATATATATATATATATATATATATATGAGAATAATGGAGGAAAGAGGCCGTAGGAGGGAATTTCCTCCTATGGCGTCGAAAAAACACGCCCTCCATTGTGTTTTCCGACGATCGGAATGCATCATCTTCATCGTTATCATCAAAGATGTGGGTACACCAAATTTCATGTGATTCTACAACCTTTTCACCGTTGATTTAGCAATGTAAAAAGTTCTATTGTCGGTAAACCGTTAATTTTGAACCCACTAATTCAATGGCGAAAAAGTTGTAGAATCACATGAAATTTGGTGTACCCATATCTTAGATGATAACGATGAAGATGATGCATTCCGATCGTCGGAAAATACGATGGAGGGTATGTTTTTTTGATGTCATAGGAGGAAATATATATCCTTCAACTGACACACTATTCGTCAAGTCATCACTCCAAATTCTTCTTGATAATTAACATCAAGTTTTTTGTTTAATAAACACCATGAGCTACAAGAAAGATGCATGTTCACTTGTTGAGCGCGCGCCTTCAACTTGTAAACTTCCTCATCGTAAATAAGAATGAAGAACTGTATACTGATATTGATATGAAGCAACACTAGCTCTGCTCCATGGTAAACCCTCTAATAAAATTTTTACTAATTAATGATGGTCTGAAATCCAAAAGGTCATCTCACAAAATACATTTTTTAATCTAATATCCAAACTAACCCTCCATGTTCCGAAAAGTTTATTTCATCTTGTTGATGAGTGCAGTATGTCGTATTACTACCGTGGGCGGTTCCAGCAATCCAAGATATGATAAATGCGACGCTGAAGGGAAAAGAAGGATGGAAGGAGGTAGACATTGGTTATTGTTTGATATTTCCCTCACTGCTTCTAAGAATGTTACACAACCAAATTTGGATCAGCCTAGCCCGGTTTCAGACTGCACGAAGCCCAAACCGTATTCTTGACCGCAGCATCGACTTCGAACAAGTCGATCGTGAGCGAAACTGGTTTGATTCCAACTAAGCAAAACCAAGTAAAATTTGTAGGCTTAATTTCACTAAGCTATCAAAAACTATACTTGTTTTTCATTGAACTACCAGAAATTTTGTAAATTACAAGAAACTACCAAAAAATTCATATTAACAGTGTCCATTTTTAGTGAATTATACACATGCTTCACTAAACTAGCATAAGTTTTGCAAAGTTGTTATGGTAGTTTTGTGAAAACCGGGTTAGCCTTAACATAATTTTTTTGGTAGTTGCTTGTAATTTATAAAGTTTTTGTTAGTTGCTTGAAAAATGGGTATGCCTTGGGTAGTTCCGTGAAATTAAGGTAAAATTCAACTTCCCTTGCTAAATCTAAACTGAGTTTCTAATGGCTGATATAATTTTACAGGGATGATCAGATTCTCCTTAATGGTCTGCTATTCTATATCGGCATCGGGATCATTAAAAGTGCTCACAACCTGCACTTTTGGAGGGCCGATGGCGCGATAATGATGGCTCTTCTTCATGCGGGCCCAGTCGAGTTCCTCTACTACTGGTTTCATAGAGCAATGCACCATCATTTCCTATACTCTCGATATCACTCTCACCATCATGCCTCGATAGTTACAGAGCCTATTACATGTAAGATTCCACAACTTATATGATATTGATCTTTAAAGCAATAAATATTGGTGGAGGTGAGATAATGATATTTCCTTTGTTGTAGTGGTCGTTCATGTTAGGATCTACGGACAACCCTATAGGAGGTGAATAGGGTTGTGATCAAATTATAATGTTAATGCCATTAACACTTTTATATTAAAACAATAAAACAATAATCAACCACAAAAATAATAAAACGCAAACACAAAGATTTAACGTGGTTCAGCCCAGCCTACGTCCTCTCTCAATGAAAGTTCCACTATCTAGAAATAAATATCCCAATTTACAAAATGTTTGGTTACCTAAACTCGACCCTAACCGGATCACAATAAGCCACACACCAAAACAACTCTAGATGATCTCTCACTCAATCTACTCTAGATGGAGATTCCAATCCAATCAAAATAAACCTTCTTGATCAAACATCCTTACCATGAAAAAAAATAAATAGAAAACTAACCCCCCCCCCCCCACTTTGAATCCACATGAGGTCCAAAATTGCTTCCTTTGATATTTGTGCTTCTTTGATCTTAAAGATGACCCCCCCCCCCCCCCCAAAGTGTATGCGACCTCTGAATTTTGATAACTTGAAAGTGCAGCCTGAATTTTTCCTCTCCAATATAAAAATAAATATTTCGGGAAAAATATTGATGGCTAGGCTGAGGGCAGCCGAACAGAAACCCTGAACATAGTATATATAGCTTCTGAGAAACCCTCGAAATAATGCGAACATGTAGAAAAAATCTGTGGCTCGGATTCATCTATAAAACTGAAAAAATTTGGTCTAAGCCGAAAATTTTCGGTCCCCCTTCATCTGTTGGCTTTCATTTTTCTGTGGCGATCTTCTGCAATCCTGCTTGATATTTAAAAATATTTAAATTCTGATTTTGACTAATTCTTCATACGAATATATTCATCACTCTTCATAATTCATCACAAATAATATTTGTGATAATATTTCTCATATCTTTCCAAAATTATCGATTGCTGAATATCTGGATTTTGTACCACAAAAATATTTCTCTACCTTTTTTTATTTATCTCTACTAATTTTATTTTCCCATGATAAAATTAGAGATAAATTTAATTCTTTTAAACTTTACACTTAACACCCCACAGTTGACAATTGCCCTTAACACCCCATCCATGGACATTCTCTTGAAATTTGCATTAATCCCCTTGATACACCATATTTTATATAGCTGCACAAACTTCACCAAAGATATTAAATACTTAGGCATAGTTTGTTAATCATCAAATTAAAGAATAATGTCGACCGACATACACCGTTCAACAATCTCTCCCTTTTGATGATAACAAACAATTAATGAGAAATTTTCAACATGAGCATGTACAAAATAATAATCGACCCTTATCTACATGCTCCCCTAAAACGGTGAATTATCTCAAAAGAAATTCAGAAATTATGAAAACTTTCTCACATCTTAATTTCTCCCTCTTTTGTTTCATCAAAAGAAAAATATTACTTGAAAGCATAGTTTTAAAATTTTGAAAATTCAAATTATGAAAATCTATTGTTCAATGACACAAGAAACACAATAACCATCTTATATGAGAGTAGAATTCCATCCAATAAAATCCACTGTCAAGTTAGCACAAAAAAAATACGAAAAAGAATATCAAATAAAATATGATCTTAAAAATTTCAAAAAATATGCTTTCACATACATGTACAATTACAATAAGATAACAAAGGAGTGTTCAAAAATTATTAGTTTAGTAAAGATTTCCTTGAAATAAATAAAGCTCATAAACAAAACATGGAAAACTATCATAATTGAATTTCTTCAACTCATATAATGAGACTAAGATGCAAAACCTCCAAAACAATGTCTTTCAGAACTTACATGGGAAGATGCAGTGCTTAGTGGGTATAACATCGACTCTAAATCTTTATTTGAATTTAGTATAGACCTGATACCCTTGAGTCATGCTAAGTTGTTGCTAGTCCCTAGAGTGGTTGCCCTTCGGCACCTTGTACCCACTCTTGAGTGATTGCCCTTTGACACTTTTTACCTACTCTTTGATTCTGTGATAATCATGATTTTTATGGGAACAATTGTAGCAATAATATCGCATATCCTCCTTATTGTTATATGTATTTGGTGACTAAATACATTCAAGTAAAATACTCTAATAGACTTATAATGTTGAAAGTAACCACCACATGAATGTCTAAATAATATATCATCTATGCGTACAAAAAGGAAAAATTACGAAACCTTAAGAATCATGAATTTTAAACAAAATCTCAATCATAGCATTTGTGAACCCTTACTATGAATTTTTCAAATATAGAAACGCAACACTCATAAAAAGATGAAATAATATGCAGTCATGTGTCATAAAAATCCTTTTTTTAATTAAAAAAAAGTTATAGATCTAAAGAAATAATCCCCAATTCTTGTCTTAGTCGAGAAAATCGCTCTTCAACCAATGGTTTTGTGGAAATATCAGCAAGTTGATGATCAATGGAAACATACTCAATTACATCTTTATTTTCAATATGATTACGATTAAAATGATGACTAATATCTATATACTTTGTACGAGAGTGATGAACAAGACTGTTAGTCAAATCAATTGCATTTTTATTATCACATTTAAGAGTCACTTTTATATTTTAATCCAAAATCTTCTAAAGCCTGCATCATCCATAAAGCTGGTGCACAACTTCTAAGAACTATGTATTCAGCTTCCGTAGTTGATAAAACAACACAATTTTGTTTCCAATTAGACCAAGGAACAATAGAATGACCCAATAAATGACATGAACCACTAGTGATTTTCCTATCAGTGAGACAACCAACATAATCAGAATTAAAAAATCTAGTCAAATCAAAAGAATCACATGAATGATATAATAAGCCAAAATTCTGAGTGCCTTTTAAATATCGAAAAATCCTTTTAACATATTTTAAATGAGACACTTTAGGATCAAATTGAAAACGACCACACAAACACATATAAAACATGATATCTGGACAAGAAGCAGTAAGATATAATAGACGACCAACCATACCTCGGTATTTCTTTTGATCAATTGATGTACCTTTCTCATCCTTTGTCACTTTTGTTGTTGGACTCATTGGTGTATTCGCGGCTTTAAGATTTTCCATCTCAAATTTCTTGAGTAGTTCTTTGATGTATTTGGATTGAGAAATAAAAACACCTTCTTTACTATGCCTTATTTGAAATCTAAGAAAATATTTCAGTTCGCCAACCATACTCATCTCAAATTCTTCCTATATAGCTTTCTCAAAACCTTTGCATAAAAAATCATTAGTAGCGCCAAATATAATGTCATCAACATAAACTTGTATATTGAGAAAGTCAGATTTTCATGCTTTATAAAAATTGTTATGTCAACATTCCTCTTTTTAAATCTTTTTTTTCAAAGGAAAATTGTTAAGACAGTCATACCAAGCACGAGGGGCTTGCTTCAAACCATACAAAGCTTTTGATAATTTAAAAATATGATTAGGATTTTTGAAATCTTGAAAACCTGGGGGGTTTTCAACATAAACTTCTTCATTTAAATATCCATTTAGAAAAGCACTTTTTACATCAATTTGATAAAGCTTAAAACCACGAAAACATGAGAATGCAAGTAAAATCCTAATCGCCTCAAGTCTGGCAATTGATGCAAAAATCTCCTCAACATCCATTCCCTCAATTTGATAATATTCTTGAGCCAAGTCTAGCCTTATTTCTAAAAACGCGGCCATCTTCATCCAGTTTATTTTTAAAAATTAATTTAATTTCAACAACAGGATATTCTTTTGGCCTAGGAACTAGCGTCCAAACTTTATTTCTAACAAACCGATTTCATTCATCATGCATGGCACTAATCAAATTATCTTCTTTAAAAGGCTCATTAACATTCTTAGGTTCTATTTCAGAGATAAAACCTACATTTGCACAATAGCCTTTAAAAAAGGATTGAGTTTCTATTCCTTTAGTTGTATCACCAATAGTCAATTCTCTAGGATCGTCTTTCTTGTATTTGAGTCCATCATCAAAGATTAATTCATTCACCTTCGAGTCATTTTTTTCCGTTTTATTTTCTTGCTGTATCTCTTTTGAACCATTTTTTTAGCATCCTTTTTGTTTTTTCTTTAATATCAATCTCATCATCATCCTTGAAAACAACACCAACACTAGATTCATCAAACTTCACATGAATAGATTCTTCTATAGTTTTTGTTCTCTTGTTAAAAACACGATATGATTTGATAATAGAAGAATATCCCAAGAATATGCATTCAAGCTTTTGAATCAAATTTTGCTAGATTTTCTTTTGTATTCAAAATATAACATTTGCACTCAAAAACCCAAAAGTGAGAAATATTTGGGGTTCTTTGAAACCAAAGCTCAAATGGTGTTTTATTTAAAATAAGTTTAATCATTACCCTATTATTTACATGACATGCTGTATTATCTGCTTCAGCCCAAAAATACAATTCAAACTCGTTAAGTATAGTTCTAGCCATCTATTGTAATGTGCGATTCTTTCTCTCGACCATCCTATTTTGTTGAAGTGTCTAGGAGATGATAATTCATGTGAAATACCTTTTTCAAAACAAAACTCTTCAAAAATAGCATTTTCAAATTCTCCACCATAATCACTTCTAATGGGGTCAATTTAAATCGCTTTTTTCATTTTGAATACGTTTTGTAGATTTTTCAAATGATTTAAAAGAGTGAGATTTGTTGATTAGAAAGTAAACTCATGTAAATCTAGTGTAATCATCAACCAAAACATAAATATATCTTTTACCGCCTAAGCTTTCAGTGCTAATAGGTCCAAATAAATCTATATGAATTAATTGCAATGGTCAAGTAGTGCTCACTTTATTTTTGGAATGAAAAGATGTACATATGAATTTATCCTTAGAACATGTATCACAAATATTTTCACTTTCGTACTTTTGTTGAGGAAGACCTCTTACCAACCCTTTTCTTAAAAGTTTCTCGATGAGTCTCATGCTAGCGTGTCACGTCAGCGGCACTACCTATACGTAACGGCTATCCAGGTATTGAGCGAAAGGTAGGCCGACAAGCAAACTCATCCTGAATCCCTACCGACCCCTACCGAGCCTGACAGCGACAATATTCATACAGTCCGGTCCATTCGTCTATGAGTATCGCATATCAAGTCTAGGGGGTGGATAAAGTCAGACCCCTAATAACGCGACATCTAGTGTCGGTATGAAGCCCATCACCACCTGAGAAACTACTGATCCAAATCAGTAATTCTCGACTACCCCAGCCGAGGATTTCTGTTGATGGCCACCTGAGCACAACGCGACATCAACCTCCAATACCGAGAGAGACGAATCCCAACGATCCGCTCACTGCCTCCATGTGGCTCGGGACTGTACCCAACTAAAACCTGTTTGCACGACTCCTTTGAGCCGTGGTAGGGTAGTAATCAAAGCACAGTGGGAACTCACATGAGAAAAATGATGATCTCAGGTCGACAGACTAACCTGTACACATGTCACCTGAGAACTGCAATCTGACAATAGATATAATACCAACCAACAGGTTCCCGACGAGTTCGTCTAGTGTACTTATAACCCAATGAGCACTTGTATACTATCTTAGATGAACAAACTAACACCAATGGATTGCGAGACTTGGCCACCGCCCCTCGTCGGGGTCTCGATCAGTATACACTAGTCTACTATGGAGTATCGATGCCCAGGTTCGATACTCCTACGACTAGGGACATTTAAGGATGCGCTTATAGACCGTCCAGCTCTCACATATATGATCGCCATCATAATGTTAGTAGTCAAGCAAGAATCTTATGTGCTCTATCAATATATAATAGTGATCTGTAATACCACCTAATACTGTATATGATGATAAAGACAAACTAGATAGAATACTATCATCTCGAATAAGACTGTTCTACCGGTATAGGTCCTCACTCAATCATCATAATCACGTGCCTGCGATTACAATAATTGCCTTGAGGGCGCTATAGCCAATATATATATATATATATATATATATATATAGAGAGAGAGAGAGAGAGAGTTCGACTAGGATCCTATCAGAAAGATATATATATATATATATATATATATATATATATAGAGAGAGAGAGAGAGAGAAAGAGAGAGAGAGAGAGAGAGTTCGACTAGGATCCTATCAGAAAGATTTGAAAACAAATCCTTCCCACTTTTTCACCATTAGATTAACTTTAGGATGCATGCATTCAATTATGTTATGTTTGGTACTAAATGAAAGCTTTTATTCATAATTGTCAGCACACATCCCAAAATTAATCTAATGGTGAAAAAATGGATCCTAATCAAACTATATATATATATTCAAGAACGAAGGAGATGGATATATATTTTTTCTTTGAGTGCACGAGCTTTTGATATAAATGGATTCCAATAATAAGACTCGAGCCTCGTTGAGGATTGTCCCATCTTATATTTCACACCTATGTACCTCTCATATTTTTTTCCAATGTGCGACTATTTTAGCTTCCCACATCCCAACATCTTTAAATTTTGCATTTAACACCCTACAATTGGTAATTACACTTAACACCCCATCAATAGATACTCTCTTGAAATTTGCATTAATCCTCTTGAAACACCATCTTTTATATACCTGCACAAATTTCACCAAGATGTTAAATACTTGGGTATAGTTTGTTAATCATCAAATTAAAAAATAATGTCGACCAACATACACCATTCAACACTTCCATCTTACATGATCTACAAACATAGAAAACATATGGACTCGTAAACTGAGTAAATGAATTAAGTGTGGCTCTCAGTAGTTGAATGTCAGTATCATTTATACATGTCTGCATATTTGTTGATGACCTAGAGCCCACATTACAGTCAACCAAACTCTTTTCGTTAAATGGTTTGTCTCATCTGTCTCTTATCTTCATACCAAGTCCTATTCAATCCCCAGTCTTTTGATCAAACCAGAAAAAAGTACATGGTCCAAACACATTGACAGACCTGGAACTTGGTGACAGCAACTTGACTGTTCATTGAAGCATCATGCATAGCTAGCTAGGTCAAGAAGCACATGCTGAGTGGAAAAACACGAAAATATGTATGCGCGTCTTTATCTGCATGGATGTGTGTCTCTCTATGTGTGTGTAGGGTTTGGATCAGTTGAGACCGGTTTGTGTTTTTTTGCGGGTTCGTTAACTTACTGAAGGGTCAATCCATGAATGATCCTCACCATTCAAGTTGATCTACACCCTACAAATAGCGAGAGAAAGAAATATTAAGGTGTTTGAAAATTCTTTACCCATGCATCTACACATTGTATTATTTCAACCGTACAATCATGAAACTAGTTACACGGTCAAGATATTTTAAAACACCTTGTTAATAGGTATTTCATCCTAGCACTATTTGAGAGATGCATATCAATATGAATGGTGTGGGCATCCAACGAACATGTTTTCGGATTGGATAACATGAACTTGCCTTGTCTGGTCCGAACCCTATATTCCATAAATAATTACATCTAACAATTAGATATCGGCATCATTCTTTTTGGGGTGTGTGTGTATAGAGAGGGAGTTTGGTCAGGCTCCTACAGAGAATTTTTTAAAGCAATTTCTATTTTTTAGGCTTCGGATGTACTTTGGGATGTGTATAAAAAATTATGAAGAAAAACTTTGATCATTCCAAATAATCACATGATAGCTTGTACACGTCAGATCTAAATCTACAAAGTCGACACGATGTGTTTCTGAATCCTATCAGTAGGAGATTCTTCAAATTGATATGCATATAGTTAGCCAAGAAAGGACATGGAAAAAAGAGAAAATTGTGTTTAGTTCCTGGGTTTAGAAAAAAAAACTAGTCAAAAGCTTCTTAGACTCAAAGATTCCATTATTTTAGTCCTTTTTGTACATTGACTTATGTGTACTTTCTTTTTATGCCAATACCACCATTTCAGATAAAGTACTACATTTACTTTTCAAGAAACTATATTTATCTTATAAAGTACACGTGTATCGAATAAAATATTATATTTATGCTGAAACTACTATATTTATGTTAAATACTAACCACTACATCTATTGATAGAATTGCTATATCTATTAGTAAAGTGCTATTTTTATCACGTCTTTATTTTGTTTTTTCACCTCTCCTCCATCTTCTTCTTCAAAACCCATCAAATCCAAAACTCATTTTCCCCCCTAGCAACCACAAAACAAATTTTCTTTTCCTCTTCCAAAGCCCTTCTTGAAAACCTATCAAACCCAAAAGCTCATTTCATCTTATCTCCTCATCGTCCTCTCCAAAACCCATCAACCCAACATTTATTCTTCTCATCATCATCTTCTTTCTCATATCCTTTTTGAAAAGTCAAAATGTAGCACTTTATAGGATAAATATGTTATTTTTAGATTCATATAGTATTGTACTAGTTTCGGATAAATATAGTACTTTATACAATAGATATAGCACTTTAAGAGAGAAATATAGTACTTATTCCGAACGGACAATATTGGCATAAAAAAGTACACATCGGTTAATTAATGTATCAAAAGGTATTTTTCACTCAAGGACTCAACCCTATTGCTTTTGAGCTCATTGGACTTAACTTATTACCACCCCCGCAAAAAAAACAAAAAACAAAGGATCTCTGACTCTCCTTGAAGATATCTAAGAAACGACATATGCGCATTTTACCTTTGCATTACACTTATTTTAACCATCTCATGTATCACCACAAGTTTCAGTCGTCGTTATTATCTCTGTGTATCAATGGAACTTCATACAATTTTGCCTAAACAAAGTTTATGCTTACCTGGTAAATAACCCAGTTTTTTTTCTGTTGATTGATGGCAGCTGTGATCCATCCATTTGCGGAACACATTGTGTACTACCTGCTCTTCGCCGTCCCAGTATTGACCACCATCCTCACTGGAACAGCCTCCATTCTAGGAATCCTTTTCTACACCGCCTACATTGACTTTATGAACAACATGGGCCACTGCAACTTTGAGCTGGTGCCGAATTGGCTCTTTCGTATTCTGCCCCCTCTCAAGTACCTCATGTACACTCCATCGTAAGTATTATACATCCTGAATCCTGAATTACACACAAGTTCATTAAGGTTCAGTTGGATTCCAAGTTAATGTAAGCAGTCTCAAACACTTGCTAAATATGGTCCCAAAATTGTTACAGGAAGTAAATTGATTTGAACAAGTTGCATTAACCGGTCCAATAAGAATATGCGTAATCCATAAAAAAATTTGCAAGCATAAATATTTTTTACGCCCGCATAACATTTTTTACGCACCAAAGCATACTTTTTAACCTCATATATATAAAACGCCCCTACTTACACGCCAAGTGGCTGCATATACATATGCGGCCGCATCATAGAACACATTTTATAAAACCGATACAAAATGATCAATTTCACACCAATAAAAGCAATTTTGTTCTCTGCAAGCATAAATAATAATGAATATATGTAGAACTAGGAGATAATTGATACTTCAAGCGTATTTAAATAGGAATTAGACTAAAATCCTCGATTTGAAAATTAATTGTCTACTTACTCCTACTGACTTGCCCCGTTAGTAAAGTCTATCCTCTAGTAGTTGAGAAATTAGCCTCCAATCTTCTGATGCAGGTTTCATTCTCTTCATCACACACAATTTCGGACAAACTACTCCTTGTTCATGCCATTCTATGACTTCATATATAATACAATGGACAAGTCGTCGGATGAACTGTACGAAAATTCATTGAAAGGGAAAGAGGAGAACCCAGATGTTGTCCACCTTACACATCCGACTACATTGCAGTCAATTTATCATCTACGGCTGGGTTTCGCATCGTTGGCTTCTCGACCATACACTTCCAAGTGGTACATGCTGATGATGTGGCCGATCGCAAGTTTGTCCGTGGTATTGACTTGGTTATATGGATCAACCTTCACTACTGAAAGGAATAAGTTCAAGCATCTCAAAATGCAAACTTGGGCAATACCCAGATACAATTTTCAAGTAAGAAACTTGTTTGCGTTCGACTCGATTTTATTTTCTTATCTTCAATTTTCTGGTGTCCTGAGTAACTAACTGCTCCTTTGGGCAGTATGACTTATCATGGGAAAGAGAGGCTATCAATGAATTGATTGAAAAGGCAATTCTAGAAGCTGACAAGAAAGGAGTTGAAGTCATGAGTTTAGGACTTCTAAATCAGGTAAGCCCATATCCTAATTCAGTAAATTAACTATGATATTAAGAAATATTCATGTCTCCTTTTACATATTCATTAACTGAAGTAAATGGAAATCTCTTCCGGCTCTTTCTAGTCCAATAAAAGATTTTATTATGGGACTGAAATTTCATGTCCCTAATCTCCACACTTCCAGGCAAAAGAACTAAATCATGGCGGCAACCTTTATCTTCAAAAGTACCCAAAACTGAAATTAACAATCATAGATGGAAGTAGCTTAGCAACAGCTGTGGTTCTCAATAGTATTCCCCTGGGAACAACTCAAGTTCTCCTTAAAGGTCAACTTTCAAAGGTGGCCTTTGCAACAGCGCAAGAGTTATGCAAAAGAGGCATCAAGGTAAGTAGATAATAATCCCCACAAAGTATGAATTTCTTTAGGATGAATGTGGCTATTGATTTGGTAATGTGATCAGTACATTGTTCCTGTGCCTAAATTGCAACCAACATTTTTTTTTTTTGAGTCAGGTATTATCGACAGACAAGCATGAGCTCGATTTAATCAGGCCTCGTATTTCGGGAAATACAGCAAGTTGTTTGTCACTTTCGAGCAGTTCTGCCCCCAAGGTAAACTTGAGTTTCTTGACAGACAAAATATGAAATGCTATCAGTTCATAACAGATTCAGTCTGCAGGTGTGGCTGGTAGGAGACCGATTGGATGATTCAGAGCAGAAGAAGGCACCCAAAGGCACATATTTTATCCCTTTTTCACAGTTTCCTCCAAAGAAGGTGCGAAAGGACTGTACTTATTACAAAACTCCGGCAATGAAGACACCAGAGGCATTGGAAAACATGCATTCTTGTGAGGTAATTAAACTAACCTAAAAAGGGTTTATATAAACTCATGATGCAAGCATACCTGTAAATGTAAAATTAGAGTCTATAAGTCAATGCCTTTTGGATACAGCAAGGTGATGCTCTCCACTTATGTGTTTAAGTGCATATGGAGGGAGTTCCAATTCATCTCATTTAACTTTGATAAAGCGGCATAATATAAAGATAGAAACGAAAGCTCTTAATTGTTTTAATTGCCAACCTTCATTTATCTATGATTTCTTTTACAGTTAAAGGAATATAAAGCCCACCTAACGAAATGTTGTTACAATTACACCTTAAAGTTAAATATATTTTTGCGTGTGTACACCACCCTTTACATCTAAATAAGCATCTCTTTTAGATAATCCCTTTTGTATATATCTTTTCGATGTCTAGTATCTATAATATCACAACGTATCCCCTTAAGAGAGGAGCAATATTAGATTTTCAATTTGTCTCGAATACTCAGTCTTAAATGCCCTATGGCATTCTTCAAAAGCCACATGCATAACAAAAGCCTAAGGCTAAGAGACCTCCTTTCTCAAATGTGGTCCATATCTAAGAATCATTCATGTAAAGTGCACATGCTTAGCTCTTCATAATGGAAAGATAAAAGACATATATAGACAAATTTTGATCTTTCAAATCTTCTTACAATCATTTGATGCATTTGCAAATAGTACAATCTTTGCCGCACCTTTACTGCTATGAATACAAGATGAAATCTTAGATTATGTGCTTTACTTTGACAGAACTGGCTGCCAAGGAGGGTGATGAGTGCATGGCGTGTTGCTGGTATAGTACATGCATTAGAGGGGTGGCATACACACGAATGTGGGGACACAATGCTGGATGTCAAAAAAATATGGTCCGCTGCTTTGCGCCATGGATTCACTCCGGTCAATTAAGTTTTTACTCTGCTGCTTTGCGCCACGAGATTACTCCAGTCAAATAAGTTAAATCGCTTTACATACAAGAGAGACCATCTTTGTGTTTAGCGCGGTTATGTGATAGATGATGCCAACTTATATGCAAGTTTATGTTATCTAAGGCTTATGCTGTCAAAGTTAATACATAATGTATTATAGGCACACAAAAAAAAGGGGTCTACCATAAGTATGTCGATGTATCAAGTGTCAAACCGTTTGGAGTTTGTTATGAACAATGTAATATGATATATATGTTATCAACTATAATGCAGTGGGTTACAGCAGAGTTAATTATGTTTTACTCATCATGGTAACTCTATTGCTCATATTAAAATCCAATTCAGCAAGATAACTACATAAGAACTAGCAGCAGTTTACACCAGAAAAGGAAAATTTCCTACATCGGATCGATGAACTTGACCAACACACAAGTCCAATGCTCGTTGATGATGCTCACAAGTGGTATCTCCTCATATTACAACACGTGGCGGATGACGTGTTCCGAAGGCTACGGAGGTGGAATAAATGAGTTGCATTAGAAGGACTCCTCGGGACTTTGTCCTGAGGAATGCATCCGACCTTTCAGGAAACCTCTCTGAATGCGTTCCACTTTCACCTAGAAAACTACCAACAGCTCGTCTTCGAGCTTTCTCAGTCTCCCGGCTCGTCTCCGAGCCCCTGACGTGCCAAGCCTCCTCGGCCTCCCGGCTCGTATCCAAGCCCTTGACGTGCCGAGCTTCATTGGCCTCCCTCGATCAACCAAGAGTGCGAATCTCATGAGCCCTTAACGACTCCGCATATATCGCCAGGACGAGATATCCGTCTCCCCACGATCCGCGTCCCACGCTAGCGCATCCCTCCATTAACGGACGCATCCCGCCATTCAAGACGAGGATAACGCTAGGGCGTAACTGACGGCGATGATCTCGCGCCCACTCACTCCACGCGACCCCTATATATACCCCTATCTCAGACGACTCAGATAACTCGAATTTATTTCAATACGCCGCTACTCTGCACCTATACCTCGGCTCTAACTTGACGTCGGAGGGTCCTACGGTGGTCACCCATCCCGGGACCTCTTTTCCGGTAGCTCGGCGTCCAACACCAACCCATTAAGATCCACACTCAACGACTCTCAAAACAGCTCTCAGCCGCCAAAGACCGCCATCATAGGATCGACGGAAGACAATATCTGAAGGAGATCCGAAGCTCCATCAGTTGGCGCCGTCTGTAGGAACGAAAGACTTGTTTTTTTTGTTCCACCATAAAGTTGATCTTCCTCCCTCGACCCGATGGCGAGCGACAACTGCGACAGTCTAAATACGAGCCGCCACAACGGAGGCGGGAATGGCTCGTCTCCTCCTCCTAATGCCATCCATGTCTTGTCCGTCCGGATAGACAAAGCTCACATCGCTGGTGAATGCCCTCATTCACGTTCAAGCGGCGGTCCTACCCACCAGACCGCGGCTCCCCCTTTCTGGGATAACGACGTCCGCCGAAAGATGGACGGGCACACTCGAGCCCTTGATCTCCCTCACCCTCATCACAGCGCCACCGAGCGCCGGCGGGCTGACTTCGGCCACCTTTAACCCGCACGTGGCGATTGATTCCATGACCCCCTGGAAGCCGGACAGCTCCATGCCACGGTCCCAGGAAAGACTGGGCCGTCGCTCCGATGCCCGTCGCGCGTTCTTTCCCCCTGAGGAGGTGTCGGTCAGCTCGTCTGCTTCCAGGCACGACCGACGCCCCCACTCTCGTCGGGACTGCGCGAACGACGAGCGCAGAAACTACTCGAGAAAGGGCTCGCCCGAGGATTTAAGGCACTTGCTAGAGCGAAATCGAAGCTGCACCATCGCATAGACCCAGAGCGGGGTAGCCACCACTCCAACTGTGCAGAATCCTCAGGGTATCACCACTGGCTTGAAGCCCTCGAGAAGAAAATCGAAGGCATACGAAGGGATAGCCACACGTCCGGCGAAAGGGCCAAGTACTCCGCCGACTCACTAACGAAGCCTTTCACAGAGGAGCTGCTAGCCGAGCACGTCTCATCCAGGAACAAGCCGCCAAATGTGGCCCTTTTTCGACGGGAAATCCGACCTGAAGGACCATTTAGACGCATTTACGGTGGACATGAGCTTCCAGGATAATTTCGACGTGTCTCAATACCGAGCTTTCCCCACCACCCTCATCCGGACTGGCTGGGACTGGTTCCGAAGACTTACGCCATGCACCATCTCGACCTTCAACGAACTTGCTACCCAATTCCTCGGTCACTTCGTCGGGAATAGGAATCGACGATAGAAAAGGACGGTCGACTACCTGTTCACCATCAAGAGCGGAGACAAAAAATATTTCAAAAGGTATGTCACTCGTTTCTACAACGCTCTCCTGGAGGTCTCCGAGCACCGCGATGAAATAGTCATTACCGCGCTGAGGCCAGGTCTTAGACACAAAGAGTGGCTCTGTTTTTTTGCATTAGCGCAACCTAAAACCATGGCCGAAGTAAAAGCCTGGACCGAGCGGAAGATCCAACTTGAGTCGGAGATGAACTCAAATATGCCCAGAGGCGACCAAACCGACCAAAAGAAGCAGGGCAGAGAAGAAAAAAAGAGAGTCGATCGACCAAAACCTTACTCCCCAAAGTTCTTGGAGTACACTCCTCTAGACCGAGCTGCTGGAGGAGGCTAAGGGCAAGAGGTTCTTCAAGCTCCCGTCAGTTACCCAAAGGGCGGGCAAGCGTCTCCGAGGCCCGTACTGCGCCTTCGACAGGTCGCAGGGCCACCCGACCGAAAACTGCAAACAACTCTGTGACTATATCAAGGAGTTGATCCACTCCGGCCACGTGGCGAAGTACTTGCGGGACAAGCGGCAAGCAGAACGGGAGCAAGAGAACCCGCCCCCTCCCGGGGAGTTAACGATTGGGCAAATCATGGTCGTTACCCCGGATCCTGCTCGGGAAGCTGGCAGAAACCACCGCCTCCTCCCGGTCGAGGGTGTAGGCGATCCACCCTAGAAGAAGTGCAAGAAGGAAGAGCCCATCATCTTCACCAATGAAGACCTCCACGGTATATCCCTGCCTCACAACGCCCCTCTCATGATAACGGCCCGGGTCCACCGTTACGAAGTACAGAGAATATTGGTCGATTCTGGGAGCTCGGAAGACATCATCTTCTACGACTGTTTCCAGCGTATGGGGCTAGGACCATCCGACCTACAACCGACCTTCCACGTCCTCTCTGGGTTTACCAACCACTCCATCCCGGCTGAAAAAGTGGTCGCCCTCCTCCTCAACATTGGATAAGCAGGCCATACGAGGATCATACCGGTGAAATTCATCGTCGCTAAGGTCCCTTCATCCTACAACATTCTCCTGGGTCGTCCAACCTTAAACGCCCTCCGGACTCAAATCCCGACTTATTACCTTGCGATCAAATTCCCTTTGGATCAAGAGGGATAGACCGGGACTACGGAAACCAGCAAATCGCTAAGGTTTGTCTCGCCTCCACGTCACCCGCCTGAGAGACGGACGATGATTTTGAAGATGCGTAAGATTTTCAGGGGTCTTTGGATACGCGCGACGACCAAAAGGAAGTCTGAGGATCCCTGGTGGAAGCATTGACGGAAGTCCCCCTCGTCGAAGGGGTCTATGGCCGGACCGTCCAAATCAGCTCTCTCTTAATAGGGGACCACCGCGAGGACCTGATACGGTTCCTCCGAGATAACTCGGACGTGTTCGCTTGGATCCCCATGGACATGCCTGAGATCAACCCCAAAATGATCTCCCACAAGCTCGGGGTCGATCCAAAAGCAAAGCCCGTCCGACAAAAGAACAGAAGCTTTACGCCGGCCGAGCAAAAGGCGATAGAAGACGAAGTGGACCGATTGCTCGCAGCCAACTTTATCAGAAACCAGGACTACTCAGATTGGCTGGCGAACATGGTCATGGTCAAAAAGGCGAATGGGAAATGGCGCATGTGTGTCAACTTCACAGATTTGAACAAGGCCTGCCCCAAAGACAACTATTCCCTCCCTCGGATAGACCAGCTAGTGGACAGTTCAGCCGGCCATGAATTACTTAGATTCATGGATGCGTTCTCCGGTTAGAATCAAAACCGGATGAACCCGGCAGACAAAAAACTTACCGCGTTCACCACGGATCAGAGGTATACTGCTACAAAGTGATGCCCTATGGTCTCAAGAATGCTGGGGCAACGTATCAGCGTCTGGTCAACAAACTGTTCAAACCGCAGATCGGGAGAAACATGAAAGTCTACGTCGACGACATGCTCGTAAAATCCACCTCGTTGACCGGGCATACTAAAGACCTCGACGAGACATTCGACGTGCAAGTACACAATGAAGCTGAATCCAGCTAAGTGCGCGTTCGGAATCACCAGTGGGAAGTTTCTCGGGTTCATGGTGACCCACTGAGAAATCGAAGCGAACCCAGAAAAGATCAGCGCCATTCTCAACATACTAACGCCCAAGAGCAATGTTGAGATTATGAGGCTCACAGGGAGTGTGGCTGCACTGAGTCGCTTGATATGATAGTATGTTATTTGGTTTATCTTTATCTTAACATGTGATATATTTTATTTTATATTTCATATATTGTATACATGTTGATAAAGCCCATAGGATCTTTTACTGACTACCTGCGTTGTGATGACGATCATACTAGTGGGAGCTGGGTAGTCAATAGGCACATCCTTAAATGCGTCCCTAGTCGTAAGAATATCGAGATTGGGCATCGTTACTCCAGAGTAGACTAGTGTATACATATCTAGACCCTGACGAGGGGCGATGGATTGGTCCTGCAATCATTGATGAGGTGCACCTAAGATTGTATACAGGTGCTCACTGGGTGTGAGTACACCGGACAGGACTCGCCGAGAACTGACTAGATGGTATTATACCTAGCGTCAGATAGCAGTTCTCTGGTGACATGAGTGCAGATAGTTTATCGACCTGAGGTCGTCATTTGTCTCGTGTGAGTTCCTACTGTGATTTGATTGTACCCTACCACGGCTCAAAGGAGTCGTGTAAACAGGTTTTAGTTGAGTATAGTCCCGAACCATATGGAGACAGTGAGCGACTGTTGGGGATTCGTCTCTCCCGGTATAGGGAGTCGATGTCGTGTTATGATCGGTTGGTCATTACCATAAATTCCTGGCCATGGCGGATTGAGAATTACTGGTGGTCGGACATGTAACATCCTAGTTCGATCATACGTTTCTTTTTCTTTTGGATATATTGGGTTTTGTTTTATTTTTATTATTATAACTTGGAGTTTAATACTTTTAATCAAGATATATACATATAATTATGGTTTTTCAAGTTTGTTAAATATGCATATTATTAGTATTTAAATATTTATTTGTCTAACACTATTTTATAACCATATTTATATTTTAGTATCATAGTTTAAACAAAAGATATTTTATTTGGTATTTCTTTAAACAATACATATACATAAGATTTAACCCCTTTTTAAATTCTATTTATAAGATATTTTGTCTTACGATATTTATTTGGTTAAAATATTTAATTTTGAAAACTCATGAGAGCCCCTGTTAAATCTTTTAACTATATAAATATTTTTCCTAAACTAACAACTCAATTTTCTTTCTCCAATCACCATATATGTCTCAGCTAATAATTTTATTCTTTTAAAACAAATACTATTCTCTCTCTGCAAACAAATATCTTTTTCAACAGATTTCTTTCTTCCCATGTACTATTCTATCTACATATATTTTTCTATATCACTAACTATATTTCACCAAACCCCCGCTCTCTTTCTATATATATTCCCTAACAAAATCCCTCTCTCTTCAATCTAATCTAATCTCTCTCAACAGATTCTCTTTCTCAAATCCACTCTCTTTAATTATTTTTCTACAAACCTATGTACATACATACATATATATAATTGAAGATATTTTGTTATGATAGTTTAACTGAAAATATATTTTAGTTGTTTGATATCATAAAATCCTATATATATAACTAATTGTATTTATTTTCATTAACCCATAACCATATACATATCTACATATATTTTCACTATATACTAATATGTATATATACCTATACTTTTCTAGTATTCCAACTATATACAAACTAATATATATATATATATAAATAAACTTTTCTAATATCTTATAGAAGTATATAACCCATCATATCTCTTTTATAAAATCAAATCCAAATCTCATCTCATCAGAATATTTCTCTCTCCAATTATAATAATCTCTCCAATCATTAACATCTCTCTTCCTTATAAATAACAACCTAATTATTATGATCTCTCATCTTCTCATATAAATCAACTTTCTCTTTTTCTCATCACAATATTTTCTTCTTCAAATTTAGCTAAGCAATAAAACCTTGGAGTTGTTCTTCGTGTCGTCGTGTTTATCTGTCTCCGAGGCAAGTACTTTTACTCTTTTATTTTTGTTAGTCGATGCAACATCGGCAATTCTCTAAATAAATTATTAACTTACAATATTTAAATAAAATTGTAATATTTTCCGCTTTATTAATATATCTTATAATACTTGTACATATGATGAAAACCCTAGGATCTAGAATACCTATTAATCCTTTCATCAAGTGAACAACTATAATAGTGCAAGCGTAATAAAATAACTTTTAACATGTAAATGTGGTTTAATATATAAAAAGCTTTATAAGTAATTATATGTTTCTGTTGCAACAATATTAGTATACACTAGCATGCAAAATGTCAGCACTTATATCCTAATCTAAAACATAAAAATATACCATTATTACTGTTAATCAATAAACGCCTTGGGCTTAATATTTTATATATATAAATTAAACTTTCTACACTATCACTCCTTATAATATCGATGCACTCTATGTGCCCTAATCATATAAATTATTTTGATACTATAATTTGTATTAATATTTTCTATTATCACATGATTATAAAACTTATTATTAGCACTTACATGATGACTAGTTAATCTGTCATTTACTTTATCTTATTTACTATTATCTCGTAATTATACTATTACCACTATCCGCTTTATGCATCTGTAATTTGTCATTCCTATTTAACTATATTAACCCTTTAAAACCATATTTCAGTTTATTATTCTTTTCAATAAATAAACCCGGATGTTAAATACAGATGCTTGCATATTTATGTTGAGTCTTGTTTACATTTTTGACCTTATTATATCCTATCGTCTATATTTAATATTTTACTTGAGACTATCATTGTCGGCATGCTTGAGAAACCTTAACATGCTATTCTTGTTTATGGACACTATCATTTTATAATTATTATGCCATGACTACTCATTGTTCCAGATTACTCATATTAAAACGAGTTCTCTAATTTGAATGCTGAATTACATGACATGACACAATCTATACTGTTTACAAGTTTCTTTTTTATACAATTAACATGATATTATAAGTTCCAGTCTTTTCAGCATTCTTAATTATTGATCCAGACATTACCATAGTAGCTATAAATACATGGGTGTTGGGGTAGTTTGAGTGTGCGTTCGAACAACAGGATCTCAGGAGTCCCATGCCGACAGCTCGTACCGGGCTATATCGGTCTCATGTTTACAGCTCGTACCGGGCTATATCGGTCTCATGTTCATTCCACAGTTGGGCCCGTGTTTCCTAGCCCCTAGGGCACCACTCTTGGGTTAGGAATACTCTTGCAGAGGTTGACGCACACACTCGAGCTTACGATAGAGTAGTTTATCTTTTAGTGACCAGTTAGGTTATGACTTAACCTCTTTACCTGTTTGTTTCATAATAGTAATGTATTTATTTATATATATCTGTTTTTTACTTGTGCACATGGGCTTTACTACATTCACTTATTCATGTTATCATACCATACACATACCTTATACGTTGAGTATTTGCTGGGATGTTCTGACATCTCTGAGATTTGCAATCTCAGGTTTAGAGACCGATTTTCAGGCCGAGCAGGACCGCAGCGACTACCAGGACTTTGCTGAAGATCAGTAACCCGTAGGTTTATTTTCCTTTTCAGTTAGATTTTAGCATGTGAGCCCTTACGGGACATTAGGACTTATGTATCTCTTTTGGATCTTATTTTATTTCGAACCTATTTTATCAGATCTTTAATTGCATCAATTATCTAGTGGACCCATTTTTAGTATTCCTTGTGGTTTCATTGCAGCATGATTATCAGTATTATTCCTTTTGGTATTGGATTTTATTTTTGACAGGTTAATCTAGACAGCCTTATATGACTATGGAAGGATCTTTTCTTACCGTAGGTAGCACGGCTGGCCTTCGTCGCTCTCCGTATTCCGGATTTTGGGAAGCGGGGCGTGACAAGACCAGTAGATTCTCGGATGGTCTTGAGCCACATCGACACGACTTCTCTGGTTATTAAGGGTCCGACGTTTTCCACCCCCTTAGACCTTACATGCAATACTTTCAGACGAACAGACCGGACTGTACGGATATTGTCACTGTCAGGCTCCGTAGGGGTTCAGGATGAGTTTGCTCATCGGCCTCCCTTTCGTTCAATACCTTGGTAGCCGTTATGTACAGCTAGTGCCACTGACGGACTTGTGGTTAAACCCACTGCTAGCGTACTGTCGAGTCTTTAGAGTCCCACACAGAGGGTTTTCCTGGATCATGCGAGACGATATAGAGGCAGTATGGTCTTACAGCAGGGTTTCGAATACATAGGTGTACTGGCTACAAGGATGATGTTCGGACGGAAAATACTAGTGGGCTTTGGTTTAAGCCAGATCCTAGTATTGTATTATTGGATCATTTTCGTCTCAGTGTATCCATACTTTTCGGAATGCGGATACGGGTATGTATATACGGTGAGAGCATTCTTGTAATTTCACAAGAATGAGCTTTTAGAAGGAGACACCTCATTATTAGTTTTATCCTTTTTTAGAAAAGGGTTAATGAGGTGGAAATTGGAGAGACACATGAGGTATGGTTGAAAGTATGGCTCAAGCATTTGTTTATTCATTTGTGGTTACTATTCAAGCATGGTTCATTATTTGTGAGATTTAAAATTCCATGCTTGAATAATTGATGAAAGATTAAGCCAATTTTCAACCATTTTCCATTATTCTTTTCTCATTCACATTTGCTCATTCTCTCTCCTAGTTTTCCTCATCTTCTCCTTCCTCAAGCTCATCCCTTCACATGTATTGTGATTCATTGAGCTTTGAGACAAATTAGTCCATTGATTACTCTCTACACTACTTAGTAATTTCTTCTAGCAAACCAGATCACTAAGTTACCTCACTTGAGGTTGGAGCTTGACCATAGGCCCTCGGGTAGATCTTTCTTCGACACCAAGGAGACCGGCAACCGAGTTCATTTGAAGTTTTAGAAGAGCCAAAGAAAAGAGATCAAGAAGAAACTTGAACCAAGAAGCAAAGAACCATAAGAAGACCCGAAGGACTTGACACGAAGGTATAACATTTCAACCGAGTAGTTAAAGCCTTCTTGATATTTAGTCTAGCTAGTTAAGGTTTAATAAAGATCCTAAGTTGATAAAGTCTGTTGCAGAGCAAACTTGATGTTTGAACAAAAGAAAAAATCGTTTTTCATGTATTCCGTCTCCCCGCGAACTCGCAGGGTGTGCGGCATAGACTTACACAATTTATAACGGTCAACTTCTAACATTCATAATTGTTCAACTTGGAATGGTCGCGTCCGTTCGCAAAAAACTATTCGTGAAAACATTTCAAAAAATATAGTTAAAATATTTTGCAAAAATATATATTAATATAATTTTCTGTAAAAAGAATACTTAAGACTTTGTGAACTAGAATCGGAGCGGCATTCGTGTCCGCAAGTGCATGCACACGCGGTTCGCTCACTCGCTCGGCTCGGCACGACACGGAGGCAGTGGCACGCACGTGTGGTTCCACCATATCTCTTTCATTGGACTCAATAGAGATATGGTCTATGTGCTCGATTTCAAGCAAGATCCTAAAGAATCACACTTAATAGTTGTTAAGAGAATCTTTCGATATCTCAGAAGCACTATTAATCTAGGATTATGGTATTCCAATAGTAACGTGTTTCATTTAACAAGTTATTCGGATGCTGACTATGCAGGGAGTCAAACTGACCGTAAAAGTACTAGCGGTACATGTCATTTTCTAGAAAACTGTCTTGTATCTTGAAATTCCAAGAAACAAGTATCGGCCGCATTGTCTACTGCTGAAGTAGAGTATATTGCCGCCGGTGCATGTTGTGAATAAAGTTTTTGGATCAAATATATCTTTGAAGATTTTAAAGAATTAGTCTTTAAGATACCAATACTTTGCGATAACGCCAGCATAGTCCACATGACCAAAAACGCTGACCAAGATAGTCGAACTAAACATATATATGTTAGATATCATTTTCTACGAGATCACTATTACAAGGGTGATATTGTTCTTAAATATATATCGACCGATTCACAACCGGCTGATATATTCACCAAACTCTTAGATAGAACTCGTTTTGGAAAGATTAGAGGTGAACTAAATATGTTAGAACAAAAAACCTAAACCATATACAATAAAACCCTATCACACTTAGAATTTTTATTAAAAAAATTTTAACAAAAAAAAATTCCATAGGATATAGACGTCTCTTATGGACGTCTATCATAGACATCCTTATTAGTGTCTGTTGACAAAAACTGCAATGCAGTTTTGAGACAATCTTGATTCAAATGTTTGAAAATTTTCAAACAAAAACAATTTGAGAAATTACCATTTGGTTTTAAAAATTCTTAGAATTCTCCTATAAATAGAGGCAAACAAAAATTTGAATTCATTTTCATCTTGTGTTTACGCTATTTTCACAAAATCCTATACTTTAATCATGTCAAAAAGAACCATGGCTACCAGGAATACATCGATACTTAAGAAAGGTGAACCTTCGTCAAAGAAAATGAAAGATGAACGAATCTCTCCAGTTCGTCCTTCTTCCAATCCATCGAGGGTTCTTCCCTTTTCCTTACCATAATCCCCTTCGCCGCCACAGTCCGAAGAGGATCTTTCGGAAGAACTGTTCGAAAAAATACGTTTCCTACTCCTCTAATCGTCAAAAAGACCCTCCTCTAGTCGATTCTCCAACACAAGGACCACCACCAAACAGTCCTAATGCAAATCATCATTACCATACCCCAAATGGTTAATGGAGAAAATGACCCATTCTACGTTCATCCTGGTCAAGAAGAGCGTATAATGTTCATTGCTCGAGTCGAAACACAAGAAACTCAGACTCACGCGTTCTACAGAGTGAAAGGAGAGTTGATCAAAGAAAAGGAGACGAAGACGACTGAATTTTGGAAGTATCTCCCTCTTTTCTAAATTTCGTCGTTTTCTCAAAGATCTATGTATTTTGTTTCAGTTAATGTTTGTTTGTGTGTATTGATGTATTGGTCCATTGTTGTATTAATATAGATTTTTTTGGTTTTGTTATGTATTTGTTATGTACTTTTTATATTAATGAAATAATCATGGTTAAAATTGCTTCTTATCTATATATTAAGACCTACATACCATATATATATATATATATATATATATATATATATATAAAACCATTAATAGTCATCAAAACAACCCATCAAACACAACTTTTCATTAAAAAAACCCTTGCACTGTTTTTCTAGAAAATGGCTGCAGGGACGCCTAATAGACGTTCCTAGAGACGTCCATTAGGCTATAGACGTCCCTAGGACGTCTATATTTTTGAACCGACCTGGCCCTATTTTTAAACCATCATGTCCATTGGATGCATCTCTTTGCATCCAGGATGTCTATTTACCCTCTATTTATACTTCTATACAACCCAAACCCTCATCACCTCAAACTCTCTCTTTCTTCCTCCATACATTCACCTTCAAACCTTAGTTCCTTCACTCTCCCAAATTCTTCAAAATCGTTCGCACCAAAAATCCTGAATATGGTGAATCATCTAGCAAATGTCTTCGCCGTGTGCCTTCTCTACCACTACAACCAATGGAAGAAGAAAAAAAAGAAAGCAATGAAGAAAGTGGATATGAAGCTTATCAACAAGAAATCGAGGACACCGCTCAAGGAGAAGCCGACGAAGAAAAAGAAGTTGAAGAAGATGTTTTATTTGCCTTCATCAACATTGGGGCCTCTCTCTACGATCGACTTGTGAGAAAAAGATCGTCAAGGGTGCTTTTGTTCGCCTCAACAAAATTGCCCACTTTCAACCAACTCCATTACTCTAATTCCAAGGTTGGGTTCCCCTCCTTCGAAGTGGACTTTGGGCCGCTTCCAAATCAAATTTATACTACGGCAAAGTGATCACTAAGATCATTGAAGATGCCAATATTGATCCTAATATCGATTCAAACATTCAAGCTCCTGATAAAAATTTCGGCATGTTAAATGCCCGTCTCATGGGTTTAGGTGATTATAACATGCAAATACCACTTCCTCCACATCATTCTCCACCACATAAACATGAACCACAACAACCACATCCTTACAATTTCCAAGACTTTGAGAACCGTTTCTTCCAACGTTTCGACGACTTGAATCTTAACATCAACACTCGTTTCGACAATCTCAACACTCGACTTGATAAAATACAAACCTATCTCAATTATCACTTTGACTACCAATACACTCACTCATCGTATCTTCCACCGCCACCATTTCACTATTTCCCTCCGACAGATTTTGCTCCGCCGCCGCCGCCTCCTCAGGATGACGAGTAGTTCGTTTGTTATATTAGTGGTTATCGCATAGCTTGTTTATGTATCGGTTTTATGACTTTGCTTGTCCTCGAACTTATTTATTTTATGTGTAGTTTGTATTATGTACTTATAAAGTTTGAACCTATGTAGTTTGTCTCATTTATGTCATGTTTGCATCTTTAATTTCCATGCCTACGCTATTATCATATTTTCTAAAACCCTATTCCTATGCTTCCTTATTTTTCGTATTTCTTCTCTGTGCTTAAAACTTTTTGATATTTCCAAAAAGGGGAAAAAATAATGTGCATATTGTTAGATATATGTGCCCTTAGAGGCAATTAGTTGTAATTATAATCTACATGTATAGAAATTTCTCGTTCGTAATAATAGTATACTATTTGGTTTTTCTTTATTGGTATATATTTTATTTATAATACTCTATTTATTATTGATTACTAATAAAGTCTGTAGAATAATATTAGACTACAGGATTGTGATGTAGATCATAATAATGAGACTTGACTAGTTGATAGATATATTCTTAAATGTTCCTAACTGTAGGAGTATCGAGATAGGACATTGATACTCCGGAAGACTAGTGTATACTATACTTACTCATTAGAGAGTAATGACCGTTCTCATAGTCATCTGGTGTGGTGACATCAGAGTATTGTATGCAGATGCTTATAGATAATAAGTACATCGAACGACTCATCTTGAATTTCCAATTGGTAATTATACATAACCGTCAGATGGAAATTCATATAGTGACGATTGGTACGACTCAGTCTCCAGACCTGAGATTCGCTATTACATGTGCTAGAGATTACTTTAATTACTACTCAACCACGGATCCATTGATACTGTGTATAATGGTAGTAGTTAGGTATGATCGAATACATGTGAAGGTTGTGAGAAATTAACATGGGATTCGTCTCTCCGGTATAAGGAGAACAGTGTTCTGCAGTGTACGATATATTAGTGACCTAAAATCTCTGACCAGAGTACTAGAAATTAAATGTAAGTAGTTATTAGTTTGATCTTACGATTACATGATAATATCAACACAATATTTATTTGAGTTATTAAGATTTGACAGTACTACCAAGTCCTAAACCAAATAAGGAGCACAAGGAGACGAAGAGACCTGATCGTATGATAATTACCACTCATAGATATTGATTTGCTTGGATAACATTTTCTTATTCCAATCCAGTTATCAAAATTTTACCCAAATAGTCTAAATACGTAGCTATCGTCCTTATAGACTTATAGATTTTACTGCTTACATATTTAGTTCGAATTAATTATCTACTGCTGAGTAAACGCCTAGTCTCCGGAATCACACATAGGTGCACTCCTACTTGCCAAATATAGAACTATAAAAGGAGAGAGTATATGGTTGATATACAAAAAGAGATTTAATTAAATAAGTATATTTGATGTACTATTAATTAAATAAGGGTAAAATTGTCAAATACGATTTGACGTGCTACTCAAGATAATATGTGATATTAAATGAGTAAATAATATATATATATATATTATGAATATGTGTGTGTAAGATAATATTGATATACATTTGATGTGTATCAAATATTATATACATATATATGTGTGGACCAACATGTATTAAGTTATAACTAATTAGTTTGTTTAAGGGATTAAACAAATTAATTAATTATAAGGGATTAAATAGAAAAAACTATATCACTATATATAAGTTTCTATTTGATATAAATCCTAAGCCCTAATTATTCATCTCATCCTTTAAAAAGTTTTGACCTCCCTCCCTCTCTCTTGGCCGAAATTTTCATGGTGGAGACGAATTAAAAATTTGATTTTTAATTTCTCTTCTTTCATTTATAATTCTCCCTAATTAATTAGATCAGCTAAAGAAATCATCAAGGTGTCATCAAGTCGTCTTGATTGGATAAGAATTGTTAGCACAGCGAACTGAACGCAAATCCGAATTTGCGCAAATGTATTATCTTTTCGAATCAATTAAGGGTTAATTGATTTCGTTTACAATTAACCTAATTTATAAACCCTAATTGGTGTTAATAAAAAAAATATTTTTGTGATGTATTGTCTTGTGTGCTCGATTTTTTTTTATGATGGTAAGGGAATTGGTATTCCCAACGTTCTACTTCTACCCGCATACTACCAAAGGGATAAACAATATAGATCTCATGTATGACACCAATATCTACATGATGTGAGCCTCGCTCTTTTATCTTCTAGCTAGCACCTGTGCAAAGATAAAGAAGGTGGTATAACTATTTTGTATTTCTTTTTTATTTATTTTTATGGATATATCATTGAAAGCAATCTTTTCAAGTGGAAAAAAATATCAGGAGTTTTCATGAATTAGTGTAGGAGTGTATGGATTTCATCAAGATTCATGTCATTACTTAATTTTGTCATAAATAGTTTGTAGTACTAAATCCCAACCAATTTCAGCTCATCGATACCTCATACGAGACCCTTAGACCCTTAAATATGGTTATGATATATCTAAACAGGTGCACACATGTGCGTGCCCACACACACACATGCACACACAGTTAGCGATCGAACCCAAGAAATTCGACTTCTTGTAAGCTTAACATGCTCGGAACAACTCTGAATTTAATTACAAGGATAACAAAGCACAATTAATTAATACATCAAAATTAGATGTATATTCTCTAAAACCTTTATTAAGCAAGAAAATGATAAGAGGTTAAAATAGAACCATTCTCATGTAATAAAAATTGAGAAACAAAGATCTAATCAGTACCCCAAAAAAAAGCATCCTAGGCATAGACCAAATCATGTAATACTAAATATATATCCACGAAACCGAAAAGATTCCATAGTATTAAACGAATTTAACATCGCCACGGTTGCCACAATGTAAATACCGGCAGATGGGCCCCATCCAATTAAAGCTCGGGAGACCCACCCTTCTCGTTTTACACTGCGGTGACCACAACGATCGATCTCAAATTAAGTTGAGTGAGGAGGAATTTGTAGGTTTTCGAAAGTCAGGAGTACTTCTACATTTAGGCCACAAGTAAGGATGAATTTCCTGCATCTTAGCTAAAAAGTTAGAATGGACTTTGACATTTCTATGTAGCTTTCTTTTTCTTTTAGGGGAAAAAAATAGATAATGACTTTTAATTCTTTTTCTACCGACTTTTAGGCCTACTTACCTTCATGCTGTGCAAAAGATAAATTAAACAACATCACTTCCATACATGACACCAATATCAACTGGCGGACCCACGTTCAATAAAGAAGGGCACCTGACCCCTCTCAAATTTAAATTTGGGGGAAAAAGATTGAGGATTGATTGCAATTCAAGTTGGATGCATGTTTTTTGGATTTATGTTATGTATATTTATTTCTTCCAAACAAATCATTAAGATTACATAGTTCAAGTGGTAGTATGTATGATTTTGAAATAAGTTGTCATGGGTTCAAATCACTCGTAACTTATTATTTATTTTGTTTTTATTTGGTATGGCCTCTTAATTGGGGAGAGTGTGGGGGTTGGCTTTTAAGGCAAATTCATGGGTCTTTGTGTGTTGTGTTCTTGTGTGTGGGGTGCATAGGTTAAGGCTTAAGGGCTTGTGTCAAAAAAAAAAAAAAATCACTCCAAATCATGAAGTATAGATATATAATATTGTAAAAATTATGAAAATTTATTATTCTCGTATTAATTTAAACTTTTGTTGTTCGATTATTAAATTTTGATGGGCATAAGTATACAATGTAGATGAGCATCTTAACAAAAATTTATTCTTATAATTGTCGATGTAGCTCCTCTGTCTAAAACTCCTGTCTCCGCCTGCCAATCTACATGATGCGAGCCTTGTCCGCGCACTTATCTCCTTGGGCAGCACACAAGCGTGGATAAAGGTGGATAGTAAAATTATTTATTATTTCCTTTATTTTCTTTAAAACTTACCAATTGAAGCGATCTTCTTTTTGTCCAAAAAAAAATGGGGTAATAAATTTGAAGCAATCTTCTTTAAGGAAAAAAAAATCTAGACTTGTCTTTCTGAGCTGACATTCTTCCTAGTATTATTAATTCCTTCAATCCCAATCATTTTCTTTTCTTTTCTTTCAACAACAACAACAACAACTGAGCCTTTTATCCCAAACATATGGGGTAGGCTACATAAACCAACATGAGAATCACGCCGGGTCCAGCACATGAATCCTCCGCCTCCACTCACTCCTATTGAAAAATATACTTTCATTGAGGCCTTTGGCAACCATATCGTTTCGTATCACCTCCATCCATGTCCATGTTTTCTTCGGTCTCCCTTTTGCCCTTTTGCCCTTTTGCTATTGCACATATCGAGAGTATCTATTCGTCGAACTGGTGCTTTCATAGGTCTGCGTCGCACATGACCAAACCATCTTAGTCGGTTTTCCCGTATCTTCTCCTCCACATGTGCTACACCAACTTTTACATGAATATCATCATTTCGTACCTTATCTTTTTTAGTGTTACCGCACATCCAACGAAGCATGCGCATCTCCGCTATGTGCATCTTCTGTGTATGATGCTTCTTAAGAGCCCAGCATTCTGTACCATATAATAAGGCATGCCGAATAGCGCTCCGATAAAACATCCCTTTCAATTTTAACAGAAAGTTACGATCACACAAAATCCCCATTGCGCTCCTCTATTTCAACCAACCAGCTTGGATCCTTTGATTAACATCACTATCGATCTCTCCATCCTTTTGGATAATGGAACCTAGATATCTAAACTGATCGCTCGGTGATATCTCTTGCCCTTCCAATGTTATACCAATATGGTTTTGACTTCTCTGTTTACTAAATTTGCAATGCAGATATGCTGTCTTGGACCTGCTCAATCTGAACCCCCGAGATTCCAATGTTTACCTCCATAATTCCAATTCGGTATTAACCCATGCTTTCGTCTCATTTACTAGAACAATATCACCAGCGAATAGCATACACCAAGGTACCTCATCTTGGATAGTTCTAGTAAGCTCATCCATCACGATGGTAAACAGGAATAGACTTAATGCAGACCATTGATGTAAACCAATTATAATCGGAAAATCACTCGTTAGGCCGCCGCAAATTCTGACATTTACCACTACTCCATCGTACATATTCTTGATTGTGTCAATATACTTGACGGGGACCCCCTTCTTCATCATTGTCCCCCATAATACCTCTCTAGGTATCTTGTCGTACGCTTTCTCTAAATCAATAAATATCATATGCAAATCTCTTCTCCTCTCTCGAAAACGCTCGACAAGTTGACGAAGCAAATAAATAGCCTCTGTCGTCGATCGTACAGGCATGAACATAAATTGGTTCTCTGTTATCTTAATATCCTTTTTTAGCCTGTGTTCAATCACTCTCTCCCAAAGTTTCATGGTGTGACACATAAGTTTTATTCCACGGTACTTTGAGCAACTTTGAATGTCACCCTTGTTCTTGTAGAAGGTACAAGAATACCTTTCTCCATTCATTTGGCATATTTTTTGTCTGCCAAATCTTATTAAACAGATCTGTCAGTCATTTAACGCATATTTCTCCTAAGCATCTCCAAATCTCGATAGGAATCCCGTCAGGACCAACCGCTTTTCTTAAACTCGTTCTGTTTAAAACTTCTTTAAGCTCAGATAGTCTTATTTTACGCATGAAATCACGGTTTATATCTTGAGATTGAATGACAAGTCCATCCAAATTTTTAGTAAAGCTCTTATTAAACAATTTGTCAAAATAATTTCTCCACATTTCCTTGATATCCTCATCTCGAACTAAAACCTTCTGATTTTCATTTTTGACACACTTCACCGCACATAAGTCTCTGGTCTTCCTTTCCCGCATCCGAGCAATCCGGTATATATCATTTTCAGCCTCTTTAGTGTCTAATTTCTCGTACACCTCCTTGTAGATCTTAGATTTAGCTTCCCGAACAGCTTTCTTAACTTCCTTTTTAGCCATTTTATACTTCTCAAATCTCTCCACATCTCTACTTTCCTTCAAACCTTTATAAGAATTCCTTTTAATTTTAATAGCAGCATTTACTTCTTCATTCCACCATGATGTGTCCTTAGAGGGTGGATGCAATACCCAGTTCCGTTATACCGTAACCATATTCTAATAAATAATTTCCCAATATTTTTCCACAATTTTTCCTACATAATTTTCTATATTTTCCTAACCTAAATTCTAAACCTTACCCTAATTAAACCTTTTTATTATTTTCTAAAATTTTACCTAACCCAAACCCCAGCCCAAGCCCATCCCACTACCCACTTCCCTATGCCCGACCCGCACCCGCTTCCTCCTTCTTCCTCCCTCGTCTCCCTTTTCCCGCCTTCCCACTCGTTTTTCGCTGCTTCGCCACCACTCCTCGAACCCACGCCCCAGCGACCACATCCCCACCCCTCTCTCACCAACTACCCCGCGTGCTTCTCTCGCCGAAACCTCCATCTCCTCAACGTCCCCCTCTCCCTCGCGCTCCATGAGACCCGTGCCCACTTCCCCACTCCCGTGGGACTCGCTCCCCTCGACAACCCACGATCCCTTTCGCCTCGCATCGCCTCGCATCGCCTCGCTCTCTCCTCATCACCCATTCCCTCCCTCTCTTCACCTCACTCAGTTTCTCTCTCTCCCTCACTCCCCCACTGCCCCATCTCGCCTCGCGTTCGCCGCCGTCGCCACCATCGCCTCCGCCCTCGACGTCGCCTCCTCTTCTTGACCATCATATCTCTCTCTCCCCCCTCTCCCGTGCGAACCCTCGCTGCAACCCCGACGAGAACCCATCGCCTGCAAACCTAAAAAACCTCGCTACAACCCTAGCCTCGCCTGCGAACCCCGCATCGCATGAGCTCCGATCCCGTCGGCCTCGTCCTCGTCACCATCTTCTTCCCCTTCTCTCCTTCTCCCCAAAGAACCCGAGCTTCATACCCTCACCTTCCCCGAGCACCCTCGCCTGCACATCCCCTCGCCCGAGCTTACCTTGCCATCAACCGCACAACCCAACACCTCCCTCCATCACCTGCGACGAGCTCCCCTCGCCTTCACCTCCTACGCCCGTCTCACCACCGAGCTCAACCCCGACTCCACCAACACCGACCGCAGCCGCCTCGCCCAGCAACCCGGCACAGCCCCACTTTCGCCCGAGCTCCCCACCTCGTCAGAACCATCTCTGGACCGCCGACGGCCTTGCCAGTGGCACACCGCGCTCATCGTCGCCGCCACCAGTGCATCGCCAACCTCGCGAAGTCGCCACGTGCCCAGACGTGCCACACCGTGCCCGCCTCCGTGTCGCCGCGTACCCAGATGTGTCGCGCCTCGTGCCCAGTCCACGTGCCACGTTGTGCTAGCCCCCGTGCCACGTTGTGCTAGCCCCCGTGCCCGATCCACTGCCCGCGCCGTGCCACCGAGTCAGGACCGTGCTCAGTGCCGTGTCGCGCCGTGCCACGCACCGAGCCAGGACCACGCCCACTACCGTATCACGCCCGCGTCGCTACCGCGCCCAGTACCGGATCTCCACGCATCGCGCCCGCACCACGCGCCGTGTCCAGCATCGCATCGTCTCGTGTGTCGAGACGAAGTCCGCAAGCGGTGTCGCTTCTATATCAAACGACCGAAGGCAAGTGAACCCCTCACTTACTTTACATGCTAATATACTATATACTGATACACATTTATATATAAATTTACATTGCTATAATTAATCAAGTGTTTGACGCTAGACTCTAAGCGAAAATCTACTTTAGAATGGCGGAACTTATTATAAATAGATCCGTTTACTGGTAAAAAACATCATGTAGGAATCTAGGTTGAAAATAGTGAGGTTTACATCATGTAATGTCACACCCACAAAGCTAAGCTAAATCTGGAATTCACCGCCTATGCCATGTTCTAAGATCTATATTAAATTGAATACAACTCATAACCTAATGTTCTAGGGCTCGTATCGAAGCCAACAGATAAACCTACAGCACCCCATAGTTCACGCTTGCATTTTGATAAGTTATAACAAGGAATACTGAGGCGATTCGCGGCCCTGAACTGCAGTCCGGGGCAGCATTTCATTTGGATACCTGGCTTTGGAACACCTGTACACCCCTTCTTTAAACTGAAAATGCGCGGAGCCCCATATGGTCGCGTAGATAATTTAGTTAGATAACACCTGAATCTGGTCCCGTGCTGTTTCACCATCATTTGATATTTAATTTGCATTTTAACGTACCTAGGTGTTCTGCAGTTTCTGCAGTGACTCCTCTTGCATAGCTACACTAGACAGGACATAACTTTTAATACAGAACTGCTATTGATAATACGTTTAATGTGTTGGAAACATAACAGAAAAATCTACATATTATTTAACTGTAGCATCGCCTAATTATGCTCCCAACCGGGAGTAAAATGTGTTACGAAACGGACTTCCAGTTCAGAAATTGGATTTCCAGCAGTGAACACTTAAAATGAAATGACCATAACTAGCAAACCTGAAACCCGATTGACGCGAAACCAATTTTGATGGACAGATAATTAAACATACTGCTTACCCCTTTTATATTATTTTGCTTAATTCTGCACATATGATTTATAGAAATTTTGTAAGTTGTACGACACTGGCTGCTATATTTTATTTGTATCATGAATAATTGCATTCTCATCATATCATGTAGCGGTATACCCTCATTGAATAGTGGTCACATACATTGATAACCTAGTGATTGTGTTACATTACCCAGTGATAAATATTAGTGATTAGATTGTGGCAAGTACGTTAGTGTTAAAGCGTGATTGAGTAGTGAAAGTGACACGTACTTGTACACAATCAGCGAACCCAGTTAATTTATTGCATTGTCGACGTCTATGGGACATATATAAGTGTAACTATAACTGAAATGGGACGGTTGTGGAGCACGTATATTAGTGTCATAGGTAAGCCGTCAAACACTGTCCATTTGTCTTGGGTACGATTCGAGACATGCTTGATGGAGATCCGGTCTCCAGTTCTCGCGTAGATTTGTCATGGACCGACTAGTATTTGGGTTTATGGTCGGTATTTGATGCAGACTGTGGGTGTGGGGTAGTTTGAGTGTGAGTTCAACGGAATCCCGGGAGTCCCATTGCCGGCATATACCGTGATTTTGGGAGTTGTATGGATGGTGTTACTGATTATTATCGTGCGTGATTCGGGCTCGTGTTCCCTTGCCCCTGGGGCCCTACCCTTGGGTTTGGGATACTCCTGCTTGGTTGACACTCACATTTGGACTGACGATAGGTTTAGCGACCTGAACAGTGAGATTTAGAGACTGATAGGTTTAGTGACATGGACATGCATTGATTACTAATTCGATATACCTGCCTTACTGTTTACCTGTACCGGTTACTTCATGCTCATGTCATTACTCCATGCTTAATATTTCATATTCATCATTATTGCACGTGTTTACATATGTATTTCTATTTATTGCTATTGTGTCGCTCTGACGTCCTGAGTATGCATACTCAGAGTGAGAATTGGACTTAGCTCGGATCAGCACCTGTCGTACCTCGAGGATATTGCGCACATCTAGATCAGCGACGTCAGCGCTATCTTTCTTTTGACTCTATCTGGTTAGTTTTATATCTGTTTTGATTTAGTGACTGTATTTCTCATTACCTGTGCATTGATTACTGATTACCGCGTAAAGCTAGAAGCCAAAGTGTGACTACGGCAGGATATTTCCTTGACCGTAGGAGCATGGCTGGCCTTGTCACCCCTCGTATTCCGCATTTTGGGAAGCGGGGCGTGACATGGTTTTGTTGGTATCAGAACCAGGTTTAGAATGGGATTACAGTTTCCGAGTAGGGCTTGACAATCTAAGCCACCCTTTCGGTCTAGATTGTAAACTTATTGTTCTTGACCTTGATTCATACAGTGCGCCCGGCTATGTTTTGATTTCATCCGGTAGAGTTTTGGGTAACTTGGTAGAGTTATGTGGTTGTAATTATGAACTGCAGCATAGTTACAATACTGTACTCTGTTTGAGTGACTTGTCGTTCTACCTTTGTTTCCATCATCGATTGAATATTACTTTACCGCATAATCTTGTTTTGATCGGCAAATCTCTATCTCCGTTTATATTTTATACCATTCCCGAGTTTTCAAATCTATTTTACATTTTCATCCTTGTACTTTCCTATTGATCCTACACCTGCTTACGTTTCTTATTGAACTCGTTGCATTCTCACGTCTTCATTTCTTCAAAGTTATCGTATCACGTTGCATATTTTAAGTTCCTATCCGAGTGGCGCAGCGGAAGCTAAAACCTGGCTTCCAACGACTCTTCTTCCGCCTCCACTCTCCGGAGTCAGGCCGCCGAGATTTTGGGTGTATTGCAAGGATTGATGGAAGCCCAGGAGCGAACAAATGATCTCATAGCTGAAGGACTAAGAAGGCAAATGGATCAGGCACCAACGGGAGCCCCAATCATAGGAGAATTCCTGTTAGACAAAGAGGTGGTGTGCAGATGAAGCGTTCATTTGTTCCTCAACAACAGAAGCAGCGGAGAACCCAACGTGTGGTTATTGCAAGAGACCGGGACACCTTCAGAAAGACTGTCGCAGGGCTAAATGGCAGTGCTTGATTTGTGGATCCGGCAAGCATCTTGTTAACGGTTGCCCTCGAAGGAAAGAGTTACACGGAGAAGATTCGTCAATGCCCTCCAAATCTGCTTGAGCGACTTGGTTGTTTCGTAGTTCGAGGATGATATGGACCCAGCACCTGATTTAGACTTACCTCATGAGATCGCAAAGATTTAGATATCGACGCGGAGTTATCCCCTTTCCTGCTTTCAATAAAGACGTTGTCACTGTTGGGGTCGAAAATTGCACCCCGGTTGGCCAAGTCAAAGTCAAGCTCAACCCCAAGCCAGGTGGGCCCAAGCACAGATCAAGTGGGCTCATGCCCGAGTCAAGCCCGAACATGAAGCGGCCAGCCTCCCCCATGCTGAAATAAAAAATCATATAATAAATAATTTTGATGTAATTTTTTATGCATGAATGGGCATAAAGCCAAATTTTTGTAAAGCTCATGGCTTATGTGCAAAAAGAAATAGCACATGAGCCATGGGATGGACAAAATGCCATTTCGTAAAGCCCAATGGGCTATATGTAAATGTGTAAGCCTATATAAGGCAACATGATGATGGACAAAATGCCATTTCTCTAAAAAAATCTAGGGTTCTTTGCCTCCTTCTCCTTCCTCAAGGTTCTAAACCTTCTTCCCCTTTTCAATTAAATCAAGAGTTTTACTTTTCCTTTTCCAAAACTAAATAGTTTTTCACTACAAAACCCACAAAGGGGAGCCCAGATCTTCCATTAGATCTCAAAAAGGGGAGATTTTTAAATCTCATACCTCTTGTTCTTCAAGAGCCGACCAACAAAGGAGGAAGAAGGAGACATATCTCCAAAGACCCCACTTTGGGGAAGATCCAGGGCTCAAGAGGAGAAGCCCCTTCATCAGCTTCAAAAATATCTTAGGCGTTTAACTTCTTATACACACACACACACAAAATAATAAGTATTTCTTTCTGGGAGTACAACTCCCAGTGCAGGGACCAAGTCCCTTTTGCCGCCCAGCGCCCGAGCGCCCACGTGTTTGGCACGTGAGGCGCTAGCGCCCAAAGCGTGAGCGCCTAAGCGCTAGCGCCTGGGCGCCCACATGTCTAGCACGTGTGGCGCTAGCGCCCAAAGCGTTAGCGCCCAAGTGCCCAAAGCACGAGCGCCTACGTGCTTGGCACGTGAGGCGCTAGCGCTCCCAAAGCGCTAGTGCCCGAGCGACCATGTGCCTGGCACGTGAGGCGCTAGCCCCCAAGGCGATAGCGCTCAAGCGCCCGCGTGCCACGCACGTGAGGCGCCGGCGCTTTCTCCCACGCATCCTTTGGATGCCCTTTCCTTTACACACACACATACTCTACAACACTGTCCCCCGTTAGAAAAAATTTCTAACGGGGCGCTGCCCCTCATCCTGCAAGGGGGCTGCTAGCCCCCTTGACCCCCAGCCCGCTATCCGAGTAGCGGGACCCCCGTAAAAACTCTGCGGGCCCCTCGATATATCCAAAAACCCCTTCAAAACACAACAATGCACATTGAATTCGCATGACCTGTTTGACCCGTTAATCGGAGGTTCTCTCGCTCCAAATGCGAGAGGTAATTAACTGCAGCTTAGTCCGCGGCTGCCGGAGATTCGGATCCTCACAATCAATAAACCCCTGCCTACCCTAGGTAGGGAGAATCTATACTGCGTCTGACCAGCGCGCGCGCATTCCCATCTCAATGGGGTGACAAAAAGCACCCTACAGATTCTGGCACGCCCGGTGGGACCAATCTCTCCTTCCATATTTCGGGTTAAACGTTCATGCGAACTCAATCAATGTACATATCGATCGCCTGTACTGAAATCATACTTCTTTGCACAGGTTAACAAATTTCAAATTGCAATCTCCGGAAGCAACAAAATGTCTCTAAGGATCAACTCAGCTCTCAACACCGCTCCCATCTCCTACACGATGAAGATGGACGCCAGGACGGTCCTCCCGGCCAGTCTCGGGAGACAATGGGAGGAGCCACCGCTACCATTTGGCTCTATTATGTTCGTGTCAGCTAACGTCATCCCAGCTTCTCAAGTTCCGGTAACAGACAAACCGGTCTCAAAACTGAAAAGGCCGAATGTCATGGTCGCGAGGGCACCTCAGCCCAAGCACAAATCCGTTGCCGAACGACTCTCCATCGCTCCAGCTGGGGGCAGGGCCATCAACGTCAACAAAGCAACGGGACATCCCAGGTAAGCTCCAGCGGTACCCTCGACAACTGCTCGATCGGGTATCTTCTTTAAGCTCCCTATCAATCGACTCACGGTGGCTTCCCAGAAAACGGATGCCCGTCAAGCCCTCAAAATCGAGAAGCTAAAGCAGAAAAGGCTCAGATACAGAGCAAACAAAAGGGCTAGGGCTCACGCTAGGCTGAGCTTCATGAGGCACCAAGAACGGGGTTACCCCGCCAAAGATAAAGAGACGGCTGAATATGTGGTCCACACTGTCTACATAGTTGGACATGAAGAAACGAACCCTCCTATGCTTCACAGCCATGGAGATGATATGGTGGACGCTACCCAACGTCGACTCGGTCTAAATGATGAAGAGCTCGCTCAGGACGATAAGCCAAAAGAGCCCGGGGTTCCTGCTGAATTGGGCTTAGGCAATAAGGATGACCCGGTTGTCATAACCGGAACTACAGAACAAGCATTATTCCGATGGCTTCAGAGGCAGCTTCAGGACAGGGATGAGAAGTTAGCCAAGATACAGTCTAAGGTCGACGAATTGGCAAACGTCGCGGCAGATCTCGCGACCCAAGTCGCTCGATTGCAATTACAGCAGAATCAAATTTTGGTTCATGAGCCAGGGATTGATAACCGGAGGCAGCCAACTGATACCCCCTTCAACCTAAGAGCGGAGCGCCTTCGCGAAAAACGGCCGCGATCAGCCTCCAGCCCCTCCGATACATACACCGAAGGGGAATCGTCTCTGAAAGAGAAACTGGATAAGGTCTATTCCTTCAAAAGGGACAAAGTCCACAAGATATTCAAGGACGCCCTAAGAAACGGTCTACAGCTGCAAATATCAAAGAGACCGCAAGAAGCGAATATGACTGACAACCCAAAATATTGCCCCTATCACAGAGTGATAGGTCATGCCATTGAGGACTGCTTCGTCTTCAAAGATTGGGTCGAAAGGCAATACAAGACGGGAGAGATAGAACTGTCTAAAGACGTGTTAGCAAACAGTCAAGCTACGACCGCCGATTTCATACAAATGGAGACCGGAGCTCTTCGGGAACTTGATTCTCTCAGACATGTGCCATTATCTGAAAAGGGCGAACCAAAGACTGATCGGCCTCAAGGACCAGCATCAGTAAAGGCACCTACTCTAATGGAGAGAAAGAAGAAGGTATACTCCTTCAGGAGGGATGATGTCTGCAAAATATTCGCGGACGCCTTGAACAACGGTCTGCAACTGCATGTTCCAAAGAGGCCACATGAAATGAATATGACCGGCAATCCGATATACTGCCCATATCATAGAATGGTGAGTCATACCATCGAAGACTGCTATATTTTCAAAGATTGGGTGAAGAACCAATACAAACTTGGGAAAGCCCCACTGTCGTCAGATGTACCGACAAGCCACAGAGTTACGGTCATCAACACAACTCCGCCAAGATCAAAGTTCAAGGAGCTGGGATAAGCAAGCTGATCACCACGTCGTTAAACTGGGAATAATAGACCTCTAAGTCTTTAAACTGGGAACCGCTGACCACCATGTCATTAAACTGGGAATAATCGACCTTTAAGTCGTTAAACTGGGAATGTAAAAAAAATGTGTAAATAAAAAATGTGTAAATAAAAAAAAGAAGTGTAAGTAAAAATAATAATAATAATAAAAAGGCGAAATGATGGGGCAACCGCGAATAAAAAGCCGAAATGATAGGGCAATCGCGACCCTCACGATAAGAAAAGCTGAAATGATAGAGCAATCGCGGTAAAAAAAAGGCGAATGATGAGTCGCTCCTGATACCATATTCCAGTGCAGCGATGCAGACGCCAATAAACATTCAAATTTCCAAAATTCTCCTGGCCCTACGGTTGGTCCCCAAATTGACTACCGTATACAATCCACGGGCTCAAATAATTCTCATCATACACATGCCCCACCGCAATCACCAGTTACGTGGCTGGTCTCCACCCTTGGAATTATGCTCCATTTGGGAAGATCCACTCATGTGTCCTCACGATGTATGAGGAGAACAAAACTTACGGGATCCTCACGACTCGTAAGAAAACACTTTCGTGGGATCATTACGACCCACAAAGGAAAAACACACTTAGGAGTCCCCACGACTTCTAAGGAGAAAGTACATCTACGAGATCCTTACGACTCGTAGGGAGAAAATGCTTTTATGGGACCCTTACGGCCCATAAAATTGAAAAGACTTAAGTGATAGGGATCTAAACCTGTCTCCTAAGCCATCGCTTCCCAATAGGCAATGGCGAATGATGAGTCGCTCCTGGTACTATATTCCAGTGCAGCAATGCAGACGTCAACCAAATTCCAAATCTCATACCCCAACGGTGGATGATGAGTCGCTCCTGGTACCATATTCCAGTACAGCGATGCAGACGCTGACAAAGTCCCGAAATTCTTCCGGCCCTACGGTCTGGATCATACATCCTGCAAAACCGTATACAATCCACGAGCGTAGACGACCCCTCTCTCTCCCAAGTCTTACCGGCGAGACCACACTCAAAGTCCCACCGGCGATGAAGATTATAAAAAAAGAGGTATGTCCACAAGCAAAATGGGCACGGATGAAAACCCGAAAGGACTCCGTGAGTAAAACAGCAGGACTGCCGGCGAGTTTGTGAAAACCCGAAAGGGCGCAAACTCGTGAAAAAGAGATGAAATGCACTCACAAAGTCCTCTCGACTTTGTGAGGAGAAAATTCCCGCGTGAGATCCTTATGACTCGCAAAAGAGCAACACGCTTAGGGATCCCCACGACTCCTAAGGAGAAAATACACCTACGAGATCCTTTCGACTCGTAGGGAGAAAATGCTTTTATGGGACCCTTACGACTCATAAAATTGAAAAGTCTTAGATGATAGGGATCTAAACCTGTCTGCTAAGCCACCGCTCCCCAACAGGGAAGGGCAAATGATGAGTTGCTCCTGGCATTATTCCAGTACAGCAATACAGATACCGCCAAAAAAAACCAAATCCCCAAATCTTCTCATGACAGATGATGATTCGCTCATGGTACCATATTCTAGTGTAGCGATGCTGATGTCAACCCTAATCAAATCAAACCAACCACCTCTGCGGCGGAATCATGCTCCGTACCAGAATTTACCCCGTGTCGAAATCATGCTTCGTCTCGGGATATCTACCTTCCCTGCTGGAATTATGCTCCGTGCCGGGGACAAGTCGATCAGTGACACTCCGTGCCGGGGACAAGTCGAACAGCGACACTCCGTGCCGGGGACAAGACGATCAGCGACATTCCGTGCCGGGGACAAGTTGAACATCAGCGACACTCCGTGCTGGGGACAAGTCGACATCAGCGACTCTCCGTGCCTGGGACAAGTCGAACAGCGACACTCCGTGCCGGGGAAAATTCGATCAGCGACACTCCGTGCCGGGGACAAGTCGACAAGCGACACTCCGTGCCGGGGACAAGTCGACAAGCGACACTCCGTACCGGGGACGAGTCGAACAGCGACAAGCGACACTCCGTGCCGGGGACGAGTCGAACACCAGCGACACTCCGTGCCGAGGACGAGTCGAACACCAGCGGCACTCCGTGCCGGGGACGAGTCGAACATCAGCGGCACTCCGTGCCGGGGACAAGTCGAACAGCGGCACTCCGTGCAGGGGACAAGTCGAACATCAGCGACACTCCGTGCCGGGGACAAGTCGAACATCAGCGACACTCCGTGCCGGGGACAAGTCGAACAGCGGCACTCCGTGCCGGGGACAAGTCGAACAGCGGCACTCCGTGCCGGGGACAAGTCGATCAGCGGCACTCCGTGCCGGGGACAAGTCGATCAGCGTCACTCCGTGCCGGGGACAGGTCGAACAACCAGTTGTTTCCTCCAATCATGGCAAAGCTCTGTTTAAAATTCAAATTTTGAAATGAAGCAACGCTTCAGAGGCAGCGCCAAGTGCGCTGCGCCCTAAGCAGCGCCAAGTGCGCTGCGCCCTAAGCGGCGCACCACGTGCAAAACACGTGTGCGCTAGCGCTAAGTGCGCTGCGCTCTAAGCGGCGCACCACGTGCAAAGCACGGGTGCGCTAGCGCTGGAACTAAAAGCTCCCCACCGTCAGATCAAAGATCCAATAATAATGATAAATTATTAATTAATCAGAATTTAATTCTATTAAGGAAATATTCCTCAAAATCTTTCCAAATAACAAGATTGTGTTCTGTAAATCAAAGCGCCGTTGGATCAATGATCCAATGGTGGTTAAAAATCACCAAAATACAGAATAAATTCTGTATGGAAAAGATTTCCCAATCTTGTTAAAAATAAGAAAATTGCCTTCTGTAAATCAGAAGCCTTTAGATCAAAAATCCAGCGGTGGGGAAATCCCCAGATCAATTGGAGAAAAGATCTCCTTAACTGATTGAACAAATCAGCTTGCCCTATATAAAGGCCCCAAGACTCCAAGTCTCAGAAGGGACAGAAAACAAATAAAGGAACCCCCCATAAGCTTTGAGAAAATCTCAGAAAGAAAAGCCAAGCTCTCGATAGAAGAACAACTTTTCTTTAAGGTAAAAGAACAGAGAGATGAAATCATCTCATATTAAAAAGAAGAATTCACTTCTTTCTTTAAGATCATAGATCTACAAGACCAACGTCTTTCACAAAGAGATCAAAAGATCTCATCATAAAACAAGAAGAAGAACACAATTCTTCTCACAGATCATAGATCTATAAGACTAAGGTCTTTTATACAAAGAGATCATAGTATCTCATTATAAAAGGGGGGAGAATACTTCAATTCTCTGAGGATCACAGATCCATAAAGGCAAAGCCTTTCACCAAAATAAGAGATTGAAACATCTCCTACAAAATAAGAACTTTGTTCTTGGAACCTTGAGACAAAGTCTCTTATAAACGATAATTTATTTCTCAGATCATAAAGTTGATCAGATAGCGCTTTACGCTCATAAATTAGTGCTCTGCGCTCTTGGAATAGCGCTTTGCGCTCATGGAATAGCGCTCAGCGCCAAGCGCACCACGTGCTCCTTACGTGTGAGCCACTGAACTAATAGCGCTTTGCGCTCATAAATCAGCGCAACGCGCTCATGGACTGACGCTCAGCGCCAAGCGCACTACGTCCTCCTCACATGTGCGCTACCCAGCAGAAGTGCTCTGCGCTCTTTGACTGGCGCAAAGCGCCAAGCGCACCACGTGCCCCTCACGTGTGCGCTGATAGAACATAAATTGTTCTTTAATAAGCCACAGAACTATGATGAATGCTCAGCATTCAACAAAATACAGAAATACTGTCAGAATCCAAATCAATGCTCAGCATTGTTAAAAGGGCCAAGCCCAAATAAATGCTCAACAGCCCAAAATAAATGTTAAATATTTTAACTTGATTGGACTTAACCCAAGATTGGCCATAAGTCCTTAATTCAGATTAACTGAGCCTATATGCTCACAAATCTTTTGATCTTAGTCTCAAATTGGACTACAGATCTCTCAACCAAAATTGGTTCAAGGGTACATCTCTTTACTCCTCTGATATTTGTCATTGTAATCCTTCAACATCTTCAGAGAGGTGACGGGTCCCGACAACCATACATTTCATAGACTATGACGTCTTTAAACTGGACTGTGGGATCCTTAAACCCATAGACTATGATGTCCTTAACCTCGGACTATGGGGTCCTTACACCCATAGACTATGATGTCCTTAATCTTGGACTGTGGGGTCCTTAAGGCCATGGACTATGATGTCCTTAACCTTGGACTTTGGGGTCCTTAAGCCCATGGACTATGATGTCCTTAATCTTGGACCGTAATGTCCTTAAACTAATGGACCGCAATGTCCCTAAACTGATCACTAGAGTCCAAATGCTCTTTTGTTGAATCTAAATGATCCCGTTGAGTTGATCTTAGTCTAAAATTAGACTAACGTATCCTCAACGAACGTTTAAATTGATCTTAGTCTCAAATGAGACTAACGTATTCTTAAACCCAATCCAAAACCCAAATCTAAGAAAATACCGATTTGGACTAATCCACGCCCTACGGGCGACAACATAAATTAGTCTCCGTATACAATCCACGGGCAACCAAAAACAACACAAACACCCACGACATGAAATGACCATCTGGAGAAGGAGAAAATGGTTACCTCGATGCGGTAGAGTAATTAACTGCAGGGGCTTGCGCCTGCATGGAAGAGCGTCCCACAATCAAAAACCCCTCAATGAGGGGGAATCTGACGAAGTCTACTATATCGGCCGCATCCGTTTAAACCTTCGATACATGGTGTCATAAATCAACTTGGTATCTTTGGAGAGGTGGACCGATAGCACCAAATAGCATCTGCCTTCGAAATTCAGAGAAGACGAACCTACGCGGTCTCGTCTCGGTCTTTCGGCGGAGAACACCAGCAACACTCCGCGCCGGGGACAAGTCGATCAACGACACTCCGTGTCAGGGACAAGTTGAACAACCAGCGACACTCAGTGCCGTCGACAGTCCATGTCGTAAAAAGGGCAGTGCAGGCTTCCTACAAAGAGAGAACCAAATCACTCCGTGCCGGGAAAACGTCTACCAAGGACACTCCGTCTCGGAGACGCGTCATGCGTCGACCGTCCATGTCGTAAAAAGGGCAATGCAGGATTCCTACAAAGAGGGAACCAAATCACTCTGTGCCGGGAAAACGTCTACCAAGGACACTCCGTCTCGGAGACGCGTCAAGCGTCGACCGTCCATATCGTAAAAAGGGCAGTGCAGGCTTCCTACAAAAAGGGAACCAAATTACTCCGTTCCTGTGAAACGTCTACCAAGGACACTCCATCTCGGAGACGCGTCAAGCGTCGACCGTCCATGTCGTAAAAAGGGCAGTGCAGGCTTCCTACAAAGCGGGAACCAAATTGCTCCGGGTTAGGAAAACGTCTACCAGGGACACTTCGTCTCGGAGACGCGTCAAGCATCGACCGTCCATGTCGTAAAAAGGGCAGTGCAGGCTTCCTACAAAGAGGGGACCAAATCACTCCGGGCTAGGAAAACGTCTACCACGGACACTTCGTCTCGGAGACACGTCAAGCGTCGACCGTCCATGTCGTAAAAAGGACAGTGCAGGCTTCCTACAAAGCGGGAACAAAATCACTCCGGGCCAGGAAAACATCTACCACGGACACTCCGCCTCGGAGACGCAAACGTCGACCATCCATGTCGTAAAAAGGGCAGTGCATCACAAAAAGTGGGAACTGAAGCAAGTCGCCTCCACGTGAAAGAAGATCCATCAATTTCATGCACACGACCCACATATATGGTGTGCATTTATTGATGGGGGACACTTTGTTGGGGTCAAAAATTGCACCCCGGTTGACCAAGTCAAAGTCAAGGCCAACCCCAAACCAGGTAGGCCTAAGCCCAGATCAAGTGGGCTCATGCCTGAGTCGAGCCCGAACATGAAGCGGCCGGCCTCCCCCATGCTGAAATAAAAAATCATGTAATAAATAATTTTGATGTAATTTTTTATGCATGAATGGGCATAAAGCCAAATTTTTGTAAAGCCCATGGCTTATGTGTAAAAAGAAATAGCACATGAGACATGAGATGGGCAAAATGCCATTTTGTAAAACCCAAGGGGCTATATGTAAATGTGTAACCCTATATAAGGCAACATGATGATGAATAACGGATAGACTTTTCATTCTCTCAAAAATATAGGATTCTTTGTGCTTCCTTCTCCTTCCTCAAGGTTCTAAACCTTCTTCCCATTTTTCAATTAAATCAAGAGTTTTACTCTTTCTTTTCCAAAACTAAATAATTTTTCACTACAAAACCCATAAAGGGGAGCCCAGATCTTCCATTAGATCTCAAAAAGGGAAGATTTTTAAATCTCATACCTCTTGTTCTTCAAGAGCCGGCAAACAAAGAAGGAAAGAGACGTATCTCTAAAGACCCCACTTTGGGGAAGATCCAAGGCTCAAGGGGAGAAGCCCCTTCATCAGCTTCAAAAATATCTTAGGAGTTTAACTTCTCATATATATATATATATATATATATATATATATATATATATACAAAATAATAAGTATTTCTTTCTGGGAGTACAACTCCCAGTGCAGGGAAAAAGTCCCTTTTGCGGCCCAGCGCCCGAGCGCCCACGTGTTTGGCACGTGAGGCGCTAGCTCCCAAAGCACGAGCGCCTGAGCGTCCACGTGCTTGGCACGTGATGCGCTAGTGCCCAAAGCGCTAGCGCCCGGGCGCCCACGTGCCTGGCACATGTGGCGCTAGCGCTCAAAGCGCTAGCGTCCGGGCACCCAAAGCGCTAGCGCCCGAGCGCCCACGTGCTTGGCACGCGAGGCGCTAGCGCCTAAAGAGCTAGCGCCCGAGTGCCCACGTGCCTGGCATGTAAGGCGCTAGCGCCCAAAGCGCGAGCGCCCAAGGCGATAGAGCTAGCACCCGAGTGCCCAAGCGCCTACGTGCCACGCATGTGAGGCGCTGGCGCTTTCTCCCACGCATCCTTTGGATGCCCTTTCCCTTATACACACACACATACTCTACAACACTGTCCCCCATTAGAAAAAATTTCTAACGGGGCGCTGCCCCGCACTCCGCAAAGGGGTTGCTAGCCCCCTTGACCCCCAGCCCGCTATCCGGGTAGCGGGACCCCCGTAAAAACTCTGCGGGGCCCCCGATATATCCAAAACCCGCTTCAAAACACAACACTGCACATTGAGTTCGCATGACCTGTTTGACCTATTAATCGGAGGTTCTCTCACTCCAAATGCGAGGGGTAATTAACGACAGCTTAGTCCGCGGCTGCCGGAGATTCGGATCCCCACAATCAATAAACCCCTGTCTACCCTAGGCAGGGGGAATCTGTACTGCGCCTGACCAGCGCGCGCACATTCCCATCTCAATGGGGTGACGAAAAACACCCTACAGTCACTCTATTTAGTAGTTGTTTCCTTTCGTTTAAATCTTGTGAATGCAATAAAGTTGTGGATTGTGACTAATTACTTTTGTTTGACTCGCTACATTTAGACCCTAAGGTTAGTCGACATCATGGTTCATCACCGCACCTCCCGATTCTCTTTTCGATTACGTTGAATCTTGCCGCATACCTCTGTCTGAAATTGTCAAACCCTATACTCTTTGTTAACTTATATCTCTCCCTCATCTGGAATCCGATTTTCATCCTATATCTTTATATCATTCTGAACAACCCAATTCCTCCTCACAATTCTTCCATTTCGGGTACTTACTCACAGCGTCGATCTTCGTTATATATACCGCAATCCATTCTCCGGTTAGTATACTGTATATCACTAGTGTTATTTTTCCGTTGATATAGTTATAATTAGTATGTTTACTATTTTAAATTTTTTTTGGAGTTTTGCCTATTTATAATAAGTTAGATTTCCATTATGTGTTAATAAGTATGTTTAGTTTTAATTACTGTCCCGAAGTTCTCCACTATTTCCAAGCTTTTAAATTGTTTTGATTTACATTATATATTTTATTTTCTAGTGAAATTTCTATACTAATGCTTTCAGTTTACATGTCATTTTTGTTTTTTTCATTTACTAGCTCGCTTATTCTTCATTTTATTTTTTCGACACTTTTACCTTATACGTATTCTAAGTTATTTTGTACTTGTTTGAATTGTAGTTTCACCAAAGTAGTTTCAATTCTTAAGGCTTATCAGCCAATCCTTCACTATTGTTTATTATTGTTATTCTATTTTTCCTTGTATTTATATATATAGTTTATTATTATAGATGGTTATGCATTGTGCTTAGTGTGACTATTCCTTTAGCTGTACTGTTTATATATATATATATATATATATATATATATATATGGATAATTGATTTTCATCTAGTTGCTTTTATCACTATATAATACCTGATTTGTGTTACTGTCGCATTGCATTTTATAACTTATTGTATATTGAATTTCGAGGACGAAATTTTATATAAGTAGGGTATGATGTAATACCCAGTTCCATTATACCGTAACCATATTCTAATAAATAATTTCCCAATATTTTTCCCTAATTTTTCCTACATAATTTTCTATATTTTCCTAACCTAAATTCTAAACCTTACCCTAATTAAACCCTTTTATTATTTTCTAAAATTTTACCTAACCCAAACGCCTGCCCAAGCCCATCCCACTACCCACTTCCCTATGCCCGACCCAACCCGCACGCGCTTCCTCCTTCTTCCTCCCTCGTCTCCCTTTTCCCGCATTCCCGCTCGTTTTCCGCTGCTTCGCCACCACTCCTCGAACCCATGCTCCAGCGACCACGCCCCCACCCTTCTCTCACCAAATACACCGCATGCTTCTCTCGCCAAACTCCTCCATCTCCTCAACATCCCCCTCCCTCGCGTTCCACGAGACCCGTGCCCACGCTCCAACGGCCGCGCACACTTCCCCACTCCCGCGAGACTTGCTCCCCTCGACAACCCACGATCCCCTTCGCCTCGCTTCGCCTCGCCCTCTCCTCATCACCCGTTCCTTCCCTCTCTTCACCTCACTCAGTTTCTCTCTCTCTCCCTCACTCCCCCACTGCCCCATCTCGCCTCGTGCTCGCCGTCGTCGCCACCATCGCCTCCACCCTCGACGTCGCCTCCTCTTCTCGACCATCATCTCTCTCTCTTCCTTCTCCGTGCGAACCCTCGCTGCAATCCCGACGAGAACCCATCGCCTGCAAACCCAAGAAACCTCGCTGCAACCCTAGCCTCGCCTGCAAACCCCGCCTCGCAAGAGCTCCGATCCCATCGGCCTCGTCCTCGCCACCATCTTCTTCCCCTCTCTCCTTCTCCCCAAAGAACCCGAGCTTCATACCCTCACCTTCCCCGAGCACCCTCGCCTGCACATCCCCTCACCCGAGCTTGACTTGCCATCAACCGCACAACCCAACACCTCCTTCCATCTCCTGCGACAAGCTCCCCTCGCCTTCACCTCTTGCGCCCGTCTCACCACCGAGCTCAACCCCGACTCCACCAATGCCGACCGCAGCCGCCTCGCCCAGCAACCCGGCACAGCCCCACTTTCGCCCGAGCTCCCCACCTCATCGGAACCATCTCTGGACCGCCGACGACCTTGCCATCGGCACACCGCGCTCATCGTCGCCGCCACCAGTGCATCGCCAACCTCGCGAAGTAGCCACGTGCCCAGACGTGCTATACCGTGCCCGCCTCCGTGTAGCCGCGTACCCAGAAGTGTCGCGCTTCATGCCCAGTCCCCGTGCCATGTCGTGCCAGCCCCCGTGCCTGCGCCGTGCCATTCCCGCACCATGCACCGGGTCAGGACCGTGCCTAGTTCCGTGTCGCGTCGTGCCATGCACTGAGCCAGGATCACGCCCACTACCGTATCACGCCCGCGTCGTCACCGGGTCCAGTACTGGATCTCCATGCATCGTGCCCGCGCCACGCACCGTGTCCAGTATCGCATCGTCTCGTGTGTCGAAACGAAGTCCGCAAGCGGCGTCGCTTCTATATCAAGCGACAGAAGGCAAGTGAACCCCTCACTTGATTTGCATGCTAATATGTTATATACTGATACACATTTATATATAAATTTATATTGCTCTAATTAATCAAGTGTTTGACGCTATTCTCTAAGCGAAAATCTACTTTAGAATGGCGAAACTTATTATAGATAGATCCGTTTACTGGTAACAAATATCATGTAGGAATCTAGGTTGAAAACAGTGAGGTTTACATCATGTAATGTCACACCCACAAAGCTAAGCTAAATCTGGAATTCACCGCCTATGCCATGTTCTAAGATCTATATTAAATTGAATACAACTCATAACCTAATGTTCTAGGGCTCGTATCGAACCCAATAGATAAACCTACAGCACCCCATAGTTCACCCTTGCATTTTGATAAGTTATAACAATGAATACTGAGGTGATTCACGGCCCTGAACTACAGTCCGGAGCAGTGTTTCGTTTGGATACCTGGCTTTGGAACACCTGTACACCTTTAAACTGAAAATGCGCGGAGCCCCATATGGTCGCGTAGATAATTTAGTTAGATAACACCTGAATCTGGTCCCGTGCTGTTTCACCATCATTTGATATTTAATTTGCATTTTAACGTACCTAGGTGTTCTGCAGTTTCTGCAGTGACTCCTCTTGCATAGCTACACTAGACAGGACATAACTTTTAATACAGAACTGCTATTGATAATACGTTTAATGCGTTGGAAACATAACAGAAAAATCTACATACTATTTAACTGTAGTATCGCCTAATTATGCTCCCAACTGGGAGTAAAATGTGTTACGAAATGGACTTCCAGTTCAGAAATTGGATTTCCAGCAGTGAACACTTAAAATGAAATGACCATAACTAGCAAACCTGAAACCCAATTGATGTGAAACCAATTTTGATGGATAGATAATTAAACATACTGTTTACCCCTTTTATATCGTTTTGCTTAATTCTGCACATATGATTTATAGCAAATTTTGCAAGTTTTACGACACTGGCTGCTATATTTTATTTGTATCATAAATAATTGCATTCTCATCATATCATGTAGCGGTATACCCTCATTGAATAGTGGTCACATACATTGATAACATAGTGATTGTGTTACATTACCCAGTGATAAATATTAGTGATTAGATTGTGGCAAGTACGTTAGTGTTAAAGCGTGATTGAGTAGTGAAAGTGACACGTACTTATACACAATCAGCGAACCCAGTTAATTTATTGCATTGTCGACGTTTATGGGACATATATAAGTGTAACTATTACTGAAATGGGACGGTTATGGAGCACGTATATTAGTGTCATAGGTAAGGCGTCAAACACTGTCCATTTATCTTGGGTACCAGTCGAGACACGCTTGATGGAGATCCGGTCTCCAGTTCTCGCGTAGACTTGTCATGGACTGACTAGTATTTAGGTTTATGGTCGGTATTTGATGCAGACCGTGAGTGTGAAGTAGTTTGAGTGTGAGTTCAACGGAATCTCGGGAGTCCCATTGCCGGCATATACCGTGATTTTGGGAGTTGTATGGATGGTGTTACTGATTATTATCGTGCGTGATTCGGGCCCGTGTTCCCTTACCCCTGTGGCCCTACCCTTGGGTTTGGGATACTCCTGCGTGGTTGACACTCAAACTTAGAATGACGATAGGTTTAGCGAACTGAACAGTGAGACTTTGAGACTGATAGGTTTAATGACATGGACATGCATTAAGTACTAATTCGATATACATGTCTTACTGTTTACCTGTACCGGTTACTTCATGCTCATGTCATCACTCCTTGCTTACTATTTCATATTCATCATTATTGCACGTGTTTACATATGTATTTCTATTGCTATTGTGTCGCTCTGACGACCTGAGTATGCATGCTCAGAGTGAGAAGTGGACTTAGCTAGGATCAGCACATGTCGTATATCGAGGATATTGCGCACATCTAGATCAGCGACGTCGGCACTATCTTTTCTTTGACTCTATCTGGTTAGTTTTATATCTGTTTTGATTTAGTGACTGTATTTCTCATTACCTGTGCATTGATCATTGATTACCATGTAAAGCTAGAAGCCGAAATGTGACTACAACATGATATTTCCTTGACCGTAGGAGCATGGCTGGCCTTGTCACCCCTCGTATTCCGCATTTTGGGAAGCGGGGCGTGACAGTGGAGCACCATCTCTCGACTCACCAAGTAGATCTCTAGCTACCCTCTTGATACAACTAGTCATTTTGTTCCATGTTCTGTCTGAATCATCTTCCGACTGTCAATCCGCTTTTTGGACTACACGATCTATAAAAGACTTTTGGTTATCTTCTTCCAATCGCCACCATTTAATTTTAGGCTCTACCTTACGTTTAATCTTCCCATGTCCTCTTCTAAATCGAAAATCTAGAACTAAAAGTCTATGTTGAGTGGTTACACTCTCACCTGGCACTACCTTACAGTCGATACAACCTCTATCTATTCTTCTTGCCATAAAAAAGTCTATTTAACTAGCACTTGATCCGCTCCTAAAAGTGATAAGGTGGGACTCTCTTTTCCTAAACCAGATGTTTGCTAAGATCAAGTCATAAGATAAGACAAAATCTAGAATCGAGCCACCTACTTCATTCCTTCGTCCAAAACCAAAACCTCAATGGATAGTATCAAACCCACTACGACTAGTACCTACATGTCCATTGAGATCACCACCAATAAATAACTTCTCTCCACTAGGTATACTTTGCACCATCTTGTCTAAATCCTCCCAGAATAAACGCTTACTGGTGTCATCAAGACCTATCTGTGGTGCATAAGCACTAATAATATTAAGAATCTCTCCACCTAGAATAAGCTTAACCAGTAAAATTCTATCACATTTTCTCCTAATTTCAACTACATCCTCAAGCAACCGTCCATCTATGATTATGCCTACCCCATTACGATTTTTATCTCTACCCGTATACCAAATCTTATAACCCCAAGACTCTATGGCTCTACTCTTTTCACCTACTCATTTAGTTTCTTGCAAACACATAATATCAACCCTCCTCCTAATCATCACCTCCACTGATTCTATTAGTCTACCCGTAAGGGAACCTATGTTTCAGAAAGCTAGACGGATCCTATGAAACCCTTGCTTATTTGTCACCACACGCGAGGTCCGATACAGTGCGCTGTTTCTGGACGACGATCTAAAAGTCTTTGCATACTTAATACTACACCTGGGATCCAATGTAGCGCGTCGTTGAGTAGGGGACGCCCCAACGATATTCTTATTATGGTTCATGTCATAGAATATGACAAAGTTTTACGTTGGCTGTCACAAGCCTATCACAACCCTCACCCTTTCTCATCCAGACTTGGCACCGACAACGGTGGGCATAAGCCTACCACAACCCTCACCCTTTTCTTTTCTTTCAAATCAAACATTATTAATTCCTTTAATCCCTATCATTTTTCTTCTTCTTTCAAATCGAACATGATTAATTTCATTAATTCCAGTCATTTTCTTTTCTTTTCATAGTGAGCATAGGTTTAGTACAGCTTCAATTATTTTCTATGATAATATATCGCTGCATGAGTAGAACAAAAATGAACAGCATGTCAGTGTGCACAGAGTGCTGCGTAAAACCATAACAAGCAGCACTCATAAATTGTGATGGACCAAAGCTTATACTCGTAATTTACACCTGCGATGCACGCTGTGTATATTTTTGAATAACATATATACATCAACATTTGTAAGAACTTTTACCCATAAACATCACATGTAAATTTCTCAGCACGTCTATAAAATTTAAATTAAATGAATGTGGTTAGTGTTAATATTAGAATTGAGAAATTTATGTGCCATGCAAAATAACAAAGATACAAAGGTTTATGTATAAGTTTGTAAGTCATTACTTTTTTGGGTTTTGGAGCACGTGTAATGAGAGAGAGAGAGAGAGAGAGGTAGGGGATTGTTGACTTTTTATTATATATTTTTATTTTTTTGTTTACCTAGAAGAAATAAAAAGGACGGATGAGGTGAACATTTTATATTCTCAACTTTGGCTACAAAAATTTTGTCATTTTTTCTATTTTTTATTTTGCAAATTAATGACATGAAGCTTCTAGTTATAATAGTAAAGATGTTGCATGACATTCTATAAAAGAGTAATTAATTGCACCAAAATACCGTTAACTATCACGGGCATCCGCTAAACTATCTTAAATCTTATTTATTGTAGTAACATTTATATATTCCAAAGGAAGGATTTATTGATATCTAGACTCAAACCGTGCTTGCGCAAATGTATAAAACAGAAGACAAACTGCAAAAAAATCAGATGAGCAAACTTTAAAAGCAGACTTCAGACAAAGAAAAAAGGAGTAAAGTGCATTATATTTCCTCAATATTTCACCACTTCTATACTTTAATATCTTGTTTTTTCCCTCAATTCTTTAATACCTTAATGTATTAGTCGCTAGCATTTTGCTACTTTCCGTTTACCGTCATGTCTATTTTATGTTGGTTTATTCCATAGCACTATGTACCGGTTCGCAATGATTAATTAACCAATACAAAACAAATATGGCTGCAAGAACATAAGGTAGCAAAATGCTAATGAGGAAATACAATAAAATGAGAAAAAAACTTATAAGGTATTAAAATGCCAGAAGTGGTGAAAGGATTATTATACAATTTAAGATCCATTAAAGGAAAGATAAATACCCTAATGTTGGTAGGTTGTTTTCCGTAAAAGCAAAAAGGGTAAACTGAGGATGTAGTTTTTTTTCCCCTTAAAAAGGGGGTGGAAAAACTCAACGGCTAACAAACCAATTGCATTAAATATAATCTAGCTAATCATCTATATATGTTATTTTTCCCATCAGAAGTAGGTAGGGTCGGCTATGTTGCAAGCCTCGTCAAATTAAAGTGCTATCAATCTGACATCAATCGACATCTGATCTCTTAATTAGTCCAGTCTTAATATATATGTGCAAAAGATAGGCTTTTCATAATTCTGAATAATCGCCCGATTTCATCCTCTTAATTGCTTATAATATCACAGGCACCAATTGTGAGGCTCAACATCATAGGTATTTCCTGTAATTTTCAACAGTCCCATGCATATATTAATATAATAGGACCAACAATGCTCAACTTGGTTATCTGTCGTCTCTCAGTGGCAACATATATTGTATGTGAATCATGTGATTGCTCATTAATTGGGCGGCTACCAGCAAGGAGGCAAGCTTTCTAGCTATCTTCTAGACCCCAATAGATGGTCAAAAATGGAGCTGCTGGCATGGCATTGATTATTTGCCAGCCAGCTGCTTCCAGTAACAAGTTCTTGAATAACAGTAGAGTTGAGTTTGCTTACCTGAAAATGACTTAAAGGATAGGTGAGAATTGCATCAAAACAACCATCATCTTTACCTTGTACAGCATCTACCACCCCCTCAATTGGTTTATTAGCACCACGTAGTAAGTCCTGCAACCAAACAGCCCTAAAATGAGAAAAAAATTATAAGGTATTAAAATGCCAAAAGTGGTGAAAGGATTATTATACAATTTAAGATCCATTAAAGGAAAAGAGCGTAAACTGAGGATGTAGTTTTTTTCCCCTTAAAAAGGGGGAAAAGAATCAACGGCTAATAAACCAATTGCATGCATGCATGCATGCATGCATTAAATATAATCTATGTTATTTTCCCCATCGACATCTGATCTCTTAATTAGTCCAGTCTTAATATGTGCAAAAGATAGGCTTTTCATAATTCTGAATCGCCCGTTTTCATCCTCTTAATTGCTTATATATAATATCACAGGCACCAATTCTGAGGCTCAACGTCATAGATATTTCCTGTAACTTTCAACAGCCCCATGCATATAAATTAATATAACAGGACCGACAGTGCTCTACTTGATTATCTGTTGTCTCTCAGTGGCAACATATATCATATGTGAACCATGTGCATGATTGCTCATTAATTGGGCGGCTGCCAGCAAGGAGGCAAGCTTCCTATCTTCTAGACCTCAATAGATGGTCAAAAATGGAGCTGCTGGCATGGCATTGATTATTTGCCAGCCAGCTGCTTCCAGTAACAAGTTCTTGAATAACAGTAGGGTTGAGTTTGCTTACCTGAAAATGACTTAAAGGATAGGTGAGAATTGCATCAAAACAACCATCATCTTTACCTTGTACAGCATCTACCACCCCCTCAATTGGTTTATTAGCACCGCCTATCTTCTAGACCCTTGAGTCCTTGACGGTGTCGAACAAAAGAAGATGATTCATACCGCCGACCCTACAAGTTTAGGGATAAAGACATGTTCTTCTGATTCCTTTAACTTCAACAGGACACCGTAAAATCAAAACACCGATTGATCATACGCCACGTTCACCTCACAGATGGTATTTCATTTTGCGCATCGAAGCAAAGTACTCAGCCAACATTTCCGACACAAACAATGACCATGAGTTCACAGAAAAGATGGTCACAATAAACATGATTTCACAGGTAAGATGGTTGTATTAAGATTCATATCGGATTCAAGTTAGAAGGACAATTGTATCCTACTCTTGAGAATGAGAGGCAAACTGGTGGCTAGTTAGACCTACTGACTCTTAAACCAAGGATTCACTTTTTTGAAACAAGTGTCTGTTGAGAATATGGTTAACATTTAGTCACATATTGTATAATTATGAGATGCATAAGACGTAAGATGGGATAAACCTCTATAATGCTTGGGTCTTTTCGAATGAGTAGTCACACGTACACATATGGGCCCAAAACGAGTTTTACAGTGCCCTATAAGTTCTCCTATCAAGAATTGAAATTTGATAAGGCCTCATTATTGCTTATTATGACTTGTATCTGAATCCGTATCTCTTGTACTCTCCGCTAGCTGATACAAGTTAGAAATAGAGAGATCCTGCCAATGTTATGAAAGTAGGTCGCAGTTGAATCTTGTTTGGGTTTGATTGCACAAGATATTAATGCGGCACACTTTACTTCTCTTATCCTTTAACTTATAAATGAATACTAGCGGGACATTCACTTACACCATTGTAGACTTTTGTGTTGCCTCGTTATGTTCTCTTTATAGCTTTGGTGGCAACATACATTCTCATACTTCATATTTCCCAAAAAGATTAAAACATCAAGACAGAAAAATAATGCGGATGCACAACATAAACGGCACAACAGCATTTATATGTATTGTATAAACCATAATCTTGTGTGTTCGATATTTAAAAAATTGGTTTAGAAAAACGGACCGTTGCATGCAGAGTTCAACCTACAAAAATGATTAATCCCGACGTGTTAGAGAATAAAAGTATTTTGATCAACCCTACCGTTTCAGTGTTTTGATGTGGTGGCAGGCTATTTAAGATATATATTCCTAGGATGGTGCATTCAAGTTCCTATAACTTAGATACGTAAAAACTTTTTATGAACTTAAACCATCAATACACAAAATATAAAAAAATAAAAAAAATGGCATTATAAGAAAGACTTTGGTTAAAAGAAAGAGAGAGAATATTAAAAATTTGAAAAGGCTACGAGACGAGCCATACTTTCAAACCAACCATTAACTAATTCATCTCCAAAGTTAGGTTAAAATATAGGTATCCATCTCCATCTCAACACGATAAGTGAACAAGAATTAACTTCATTAACATTCACTACTTGAAACATTCAGTATTAGAGACGGGGTATTAGCGACCGTACATACTATACGGTCACTAATAAACACTCGCCAATACGTTGGCGACCGTTCTATATGTATTAGCGACCGTATACAATGGTCACTAATATCTTCAACAATTTTAATCCGCTAACGGCCTTCTCTTTCCCATTTCTTCCCCAATTCACCCGGGAATTCCCCAAATTCTTCCCAAATTTCCCCCCAAACCACCCGCGAATTTCCCATTTCATCCCCAAATTCCCCAGCCCCTGCCGCCGAGCGCCGACTGCTGCGCCGCCGCCGTCGAGCGCCGACTGCTGCGCCGCCGCCGGTCGAAGGTTAGGGTTCCCCCCCCCTCCGGATTATTATTTTTCGCACAAATTATGTTGGTTTAATAAAGTAAGGTTATAATTCTATAAATTTCATTATTTGATTTGATCTTTTTGGATAAGAATGGATTGTATCAATTTAATGGTTGTTTATAAATTAGTGAGCTTATGATTTGATTTAGAAAAAGAGCTATTGTAATGTTGTGTTCATCACTAGCTAGGGTTTGACAAGTTAGTTGGCCAGTCAGAATTTCCAATAGAATTACCAATTGTTTGAGAAAGAGATGGCTGTTTTTTTATTGGGATATTAGCAAGTTCTTAATGCACGTTCAAGGTGATGATGGGATAATGTCCTGGCTGCATTAAAGAAACACTTAAGAAAATAAAGTGCTAATGATCATGATGTGAAATTAGGCCAACACAAATCTAGTAGTGCCTCATGCCCAATAATAGTAGCAATCTCCGCATCGCTTCCAAAATGATCAAGATACCCCCACGACAATTGTGAAGCTACGTTATGAAAATCTTTGATTTTGATTGCAATATATTAATTGATTAAAAAAGTTAATTATAAACCCTAAAAAAAACCTAATAACTTAAAAACCCTAATTAAAAATTAAGAAAATCTCAATTGCAAACTATTAAAACCGTAATTAGAGACCGAAACCTTATTATAAAAAATCCAATGTTAACACTAATTAAGATATAACATTAATTACACTAATTAAGAAACCTTAATTAAGACCAGATATTAGTGAACCGAGATCCTAATTAAAAAACGATTAAATAGATGGATCGATCATTTATTGATATGTTAGTGTAATGATTTATGCATATTATATATTTTGTATCGTTATAACTCGCATGAAACAGATGGGGCGATCGTCTAGAAAAGTCACATTCGCAAAATTCACTGTAGCATTCTCTTCAACGAAACGAGATCGAGATGCTTCCTCTTCGATACGGCCTGAGATTAGAGGTATATATTAGAAATTTTAAATAAGCGTGTTCAAATTATTTTGTTCATATAACTATTGTATTGATTACAATAAATTAAAATATGTAGGTACATCTGATCAGGACTATACAGGTACATCTGTGTCGGATGATCCATATGTACACTTAGACGAGCAATGCATGGATCTACGTAGAGAACCTGGCGCGTTCTCCATCCCATCACGAACGAGTATATAGCTACATTATCACTTCCTTGCACATTAATAGATGAAAAAGTTTGCCGAGACAGGGACTACGCGAAGACCCAGGCAACATATGCTGCTGCTTATCCTCAAATCGAGAGGATCATAGATGCAACAGACGTGCGTATCGTTGAGGTACGGGCTGTAAGGGATGATTTGTCCCTATCTGAAAAGCATGGAAGAGCTTTTACTTCCGAATATACCAAGTATGATACGGGTGGAAAAAGAGCAATTCTGAAATGGGTAGGTGGGAAGCCCGTAGGTCCAGAAAAATGGGCTACCCATTTCAATGCTTATATTGGTGTTCTTGTCCGGAACACAGACTACTGGAACGTGGGATTCACATTTACAGAAAACTCCTGGAAAGCCTATGTATGGGCTTGGCGCGCCCTCTTGGTAATATATAACTCAGTTAACCATATTTCATCATTACATATTGTTAAATTGTATTAATTTATTCATTAATATATTTGTTAATCTGTATTACAGAAACATTTTGTCTTAGAAGACAATATGGAAGGACATTGGACGTATGTACGGTATGAGATGCATCAGTGTTTCAAGAGATAGCGTGAAAGAACAAAAAAAATATACAAAGTCGAGTAGATTTAAGGAGGATTGAGAACCTTTTGCCGGTCTTCTCTCTAATATCTTTAGGGAGAACTTTACTTTTCTCCTACGATATTGGAAGACACACGAGATAAATGTAATTAAAAAGATATTTATTTAATTTAAACAACGAATATAGATTAATTTATATTGAGATATGTTATCTTTTGAATATGCAGACAGAATCAGTAAGGAATAGCCATAACTGAGAGAAAGACACAGATGACTATTTTGGTGGATCGGTTCCTACTGATCAATATAAATATAGTTTGGTGAATTTATCTTTAATTATATGTATGTTAGATTTTTTAAGTTTATCGTTATATATTCTTACATATAGATAAATTATATATCCAGTACAGGAGAAGGCTGGGGAAAAGCCGGGACTTGCTGAGAGTTGGGAGACATTGCACACTAAAGGAAGCATGCTAGAAGAAAGAACAGAAACAGCCACTCAACATCTGGTAAGATTGTATTTATATTTTCTTTTAAGTAAATACACTTGTTAGTTTTGCATTAGTATGTAATTATTGTTTCATTTATCAAAAGCGCATTCCGAGGAGGTAGAGAGGAGCTATCGAGAATTAAATCCCGAATTTCCGGCCGACGATCCTATTCTAGTCGAGCCATAGGTTTCTATTATAGAGCTAGAGTTCCCTCATGCAAGTTCACACCCGTATTCCCATTTACGGTGCTCCCCTTGGTCTTTTGCGGTCGAGTTCCAGCAGAACTTCAAGGACGTCGACCGCTTGCTTCAACCCATAAATGGATCAAGCACGGGAGATCGAAGAACTAAAGGAGCGGCTCGGAAGGAGAGATGAAGCAGATAAGAAGAGGGAGGAAGCTAATGCGACATGGAGAGCTCAAATGACGGAGCAGTGGACTCAATTCTCGCAACAATATGGTCCGCCTTCGCAACCGTCATTAACATAGGGTCCATGGCCGTCGCAACCGGCATATTACACTCCTTCAATACAGCGACTGTATTACCCTCCTTCGCCACAAGGACCGTACTACCCTCAGCCTCCGCCTCCGCCACAAGAAGGGTACTTCTCTTCCTTTTTTCGGAGGAAGACTGAGAGGAAAGTAATCGATACATATCAAGACGAGCTTCTAATGGCGATGGTAACGGCGGGAGTTAGTGAGGTACGTGTGTGTATATGTGTGTGTGTGTAGCTAGCGTTGTTTCGAAAATTATGATTTTAGTTCATATATTTATTTATTTGGTTGGATTTATAGGGTTCATAAAGTTGAGTGGCGTGGGATTGCGGCATAGAGAGTTGTTGGTATTTTTGGATATATAGCGAATTGTGTTGGTTTGTATTCAAAACACTATTGTTGTATGTGTTGGTTTGAGTTGGTTTATTATGATTTTAGTTCATGTACGTGTTGGTTTGAGTTGTTGGTATTGTTGGATATACAGTGTACTGTGTTTATGTGTTGTTTGTATTCAAAACACTATTGTTGGATAATATATTGTGATTCCAGGTATTATTATACGGTATATTGTGATTTCAGGTATTTTTTTATCCAATTATTTGGTATTAGCGACCGTATGTTGATATGGGTGAACAATCGCTAATACTTATTAGCGACCGTTCAAAATCCCGCGTGGACTGTTCATGTGTAAGTATTAGAGACGGGCGTGGACGGTCGCTGATAAGTATCAATGGCCGGATGTATAACGACTGTCTGTTATACAGTCGCTCATACACTATCAACGACTGTGTATTAGCGACCATATAAAATTTGGACGGTCGCTAATACATTTTAGCGGTCATCCATTAGGTATTTGCGACTGTCTAATATGGTCTCTAATACGTACAGTATTGAGTAGTGATTTTGGGAACATCAACTTAACTGACTCCTATTAACTCGTTTCCTTGTAGATATAACACAAAGTCGTATAAGTGAAGTGTAATGGTAGCAAAAAGTTATATATATGTGTTAGAATATAAAATATATCCCCTCAACCCTCATCAAAACTTCGGAATTCTGGAACAGTGGAAGGAACATTTCACATGGTATCAGAGCAACCCATGTTCAATTCCCACCGGACGTGTATTAAATACGATTTTATTTAAATTAAAAAAATATCGCTGCGCAAAAGTCCAGGTTTCGGCCCAAAGGGCCTTCGACCTGCAAGGACGTGTTAGAATATAAAATATATTCCCTTAACCACTCTCATCAAAACTTCGGAGTTTTAGTGCAGTGGAAAGAACATTTCACAATATATGCAACTAATTGCTTAACCCTAGCCATAAAAGACTTTGGCAAACCTTTTTGATCCACACTATTTCTGCATATTAGCTTAAGCTTTGTCTCCTAATCACTCTTACAATATTAATCCTGTGCATATCTCCCTCTTATCCTTGGGGAGTTGGGAGGTCGTGTTTATTGCTAACTGCATGAATATTGCCAACCAATCACTCATCTATAAAATCCAGAAGCAAGTTCAAAATGCTGCAACAAAAACATAAGCAAAGATAATATGGCTTCAAGGCCCGGTCTCCTTACTGAATGGCCATGGCAAAGGCTCGGCAACTTCATATTGTTTGGTTACCTAAACTCGACCCTAACCCGATCACAATAAGCCACACACCAAAACAACTCTAGATGAACTCTCACTCAATCTACTCTAGAGCGAGATTCCAATCCAATCAAAATAAACCTTCTTGATCAAACATCCTTACCATGAAAAAATAAATAGAAAACCAAACAAAAACTCCCTTTTGAATCCACATGATGTCCAAAATTGCTTCCTTTGATATTTGTGCTTCTTTGATCTTGAAGATGAACCCCCTTGAAAATGTATGCGACCTCTGAATTTTGATAACTTGAAAGTGCAGCAGATCTCTGAATTTTTCCTCTCCAATATAAAAATAAATATTTCGGGAAAAATATTGATGGCTAGGCTGAGGGCAGCCGAACAGAAACCCTAAACATAGTATATATAGCTTCTGAGAAACCCTCGAAATAATGCGAACATGTAGAAAAAATCTATGGCTCAGATTCATCAATAAAGCCGAAAAAATTCGGTCCAAGCCGAAAATTTTCGGTCCCACTTCATCTGTTGGCTTTCATTTTTCTATGGCGATCTTCTGCAATCCTACTTGATATTTTAAAATATTTAAATTCTAATTTTGACTGATTCTTCATACGAATATATTCATCTCTTTTCATAATTTATCACAAATAATATTTATGATAATATTTCTCATATCTTTCCAAAATCACTGATTGCTGAATATCTGGATTTTGTACCACAAAAATATTTCTCTGCCTTTTTGTATTTATCTCTACTAATTTTATTTTCCCATGATAAAATTAGAGATAAGTTTAATTCTTTTAAACTTTACACTTAACACCCCACAGTTGATAATCGCCCTTAACACCCCATTCATAGACATTCTCTTGAAATTTGCATTAATCGCCTTGATACGCCATATTTTATATAGCTGCACAAACTTCACCAAAGATATTAAATACTTAGGCATAGTTTGTTAATTATCAAATTAAAGAATAATGTCGACTGACATACACCGTTCAACAATCTCTTCCTTATGATGATAACAAACTATTAATGAGAAATTTTCAACATGAGCATGTACAAAATAATAATCGACCCTTATCTACATGCTCCCCTAAAACGGTGAATTATCTCAAAAGAAATTCAGAAATTATGAAAACTTTCTCACATCTTAATTTCAACCTCTTTTGTTTCATCAAAAGAACAATATTACTTGAAAGCATAGTTTTAAAATTTGAAAATTCAAATTATGAAAATCCATTGTTTGATGACACAAGAAACACAATAACCATCTTATATGAGAGCAGAATTCCATCCAATAAAATCCATTGTCAAGTTAGCACAAAAAAATATGAAAAAGAATATCGAATAAAATATAATCTTAAAAATTTCAAAAAACATGCTTTCACATACATGTACAATTACTATAAGATAACAATGGAGTGTTCATAAATTATTAGTTTAGTAAAGATTTCCTTGAAATATATAAAGCTCACAAACAAAACATGGAAAACTATGAGAATTGAATTTCTTCAACTCATATAATGAGACTAAGATGCAAAACCTCCAAAACAATGTCTTTCAGAACTTACATGGGAGGACGCGGTGCTTAGTGGGTATAACATCGACTCTGGATCTTTATTTGAATTTAGTACAGACCGGATACCCTTGAGTCATGCTAAGTTGCTGCTAGTCCCTAGAGTGGTTGCCCTTCGGCACCTTGTATCCACTCTTGAGTGATTGCCCTTTGGCACTTTTTACTTACTCTTTGATTCTGTGATAATCATGATTTTTATGGGAACAATTGTAGCAATAATATCACATAATCTCCTTATTGTTATATGTATTTGGTTACTAGATACATTCAAGTAAAATACTCTAATATACTTATAATGTTGTGAGGAACCACCACATGAATGTCTAAATAATATATCATATATGCGTACGAAAAGGAAAAATTACGAAATCTTAAGAATCATGAATTTTAAACAAAATCTCAATCATAGCATTTGTGAACCCTTACTATGAATTTTTCAAACATAGAAACGCAACTCATAAAAAGATGAAATAATGTGCAGTCATGTGTCATAAAAATCCTTTTTTTAATTAAAAATATATATATATCAAAAGAAATAATCCCCAATTCTTGTCTTAGTCGAGAAAATCGCTCTTCGGCCAATGGTTTTGTAGAAATGTCAGCAAGTTGATGATCAATGGAAACATACTCAATGACATTTTTATTTTCAATATGATTACGATTAAAATGATGCCTAATATCTATATACTTTGTACGAGAGTGATGAACAAGATTGTTAGTCAAATCAATTGCATTTTTATTATCACATTTAAGAGTCACTTTTATATTTTAATCCAAAATCTTCTAAAGCCTGCATCATCCATAAAGCTGGTGCACAACTTTCAAGAACTATGTATTCAGCTTTCGTAGTTGATAAAGCAACACGATTTTGTTTCCAACTAGACCAAGGAACAATAGAATAACCCAATAAATGATATGAACCACTAGTGATTTTCCTATCAGTGAGACAACTAGCATAATCAGAATAAAAAAAATCTAGTCAAATCAAAAGAATCACATGAAGGATACAATAAGCCAAAATTTTGAATGCCATTTAAATATCCAAAAATCCTTCTAACAAATTTTAAATGAGACACTTTAGGATCAAATTGAAATCGAGCACACAAACACACAAAAAACATGATATCTGGACGAGAAGCAGTAAGATATAATAGACTACCAACCATACCTCGGTATTTCTTTTGATCAATTGATGTACCTTTCTCATCCTTTGTCACTTTTGTTGTTGGACTCATTGGTGTATTCGCAGCTTTAAGACTTTCCATCCCAAATTTCTTGAGTAGTTCTTTGATGTACTTGGATTGAGAAATAAATGCACCTTCTTTACTTTGCCTTATTTGAAATCTAAGGAAATATTTCAGTTCGCCAACCATACTCATCTCAAATTCTTCCTGCATAGCTTTCTCAAAACCTTTGCATAAAAAATCATTATAGCGTCAAATATAATGTCATCAACATAAACTTGTATAATGAGAAAGTCAGATTTTTCATGCTTTATAAAAATTGTTAATGTCAACATTCCCCTTTTTAAATCTTTTTCTCAAAGGAAAATTGCTAAGACAATCATACCAAGCACGAGGTGCTTGCTTCAAACCATATAAAGCTTTTGATAATTTAAAAATATGATTAGGATTTTTGAAATCTTGAAAACCTTGAGGTTGTTCAACATAAACTTCTTCATTTAAATATCCATTTAGAAAAGCACTTTTTCCATCAATTTGATAAAGCTTAAAACCAGAAAACATGAGAATGCAAGTAAAATCCTAATAGCCTTAAGTCTAGTAATTGGTGCAAAAATCTCCTCAACATCCATTCCCTCAATTTGATTATATTCTTGAGCCACAAGTCTAGCCTTATTCCTAAAAACGCGGCCATCTTCATCCGGTTTATTTTTAAAAATTCATTTAGTTTCAACAACAGGATAATCTTTTGGTCTAGGAACTAGCGTCCAAACTTTATTTCTAACAAACCGATTTCATTCATCATGCATGGCACTAATCCAATTATCTTCTTTAAAAGGCTCATTAACATTCATAGGTTCTATTTCAGAGATAAAACCTACATTTGCACAAAAGTCTTTAAAAAAGGATCGAGTTTCTATTCTTTTAGTTGTATCACCAATAATCAATTCTCTAGGATGGTCTTTCTTGTATTTGAGTCCATCATCAAAGATTAATTCATTCACCTTCGAGTCATTTTTCCCGTTTTATTCTTGCGGTATCTCTTTTGAACCATTTTCTAGCATCCTTTTTGTTTTTTCTTTAATATCAATCTCATCATCATCCTTGAAAACAACACCAACACTAGATTCATCAAACTTCACATGAATAGATTCTTCTATAGTTTTTGTTCTCTTGTTAAAAACACGATATGATTTGATAATAGAAGAATATCCAAAGAATATACATTCAAGCTTTTGAATCAAATTTTGCAAGATTTTCTTTTGTATTCAAAATATAACATTTACACTCAAAAACCCGAAAGTGAGAAATATTTGGGGTTCTTTGAAACCAAAGCTCAAATGGTGTTTTATTTAAAATAGGTCTAATCATTACCCTATTATTTACATGACATGTTGTATTAACTGCATCAGCCCAAAAATACTTACGCAATTCATACTTGTTAAGTATAGTTCTAGCCATCTATTGTAATGTGCGATTCTTTCTCTCGATCATCCTATTTTGTTGAAGTGTCTAGGAGATGATAATTCATGTGAAATACCTCTTTGAAAACAAAACTCTTCAAAAATAGCATTTTCAAATTCTCCACCATGATCACTTCTAATGGGGTCAATTTAAATCCCTTTTTCATTTTGAATACGTTTTGTAGATTTTTCAAATGATTTAAAAGAGTCAGATTTGTTGGCTAGAAAGTAAACTCATGTAAATCTAGTGTAATCATCAACCAAAACACAAATATATCTTTTACCGCCTAAGCTTTCAGTGCTAATAGGTCCAAATAAATCTATATGAATTAATTGTAAGGGTCTAGTAGTGCTCACTTTTATTTTTGGCATGAAAAGATGTACGTATGAATTTCTCCTTAGAACATGCATCACAAACATTTTCACTTTCGTACGAGTGTTGAGGAAGACCTCTTACCAACCCTTTTCTTGAAAGTTTCTCGATGAGTCCCGTGCTAGCGTGTCCCATTCTCTTATGTCATAACTCTGCCTCTTCATTCCTGACAATCAAACATTTTATTTTCATATTAGATAAATCATCAAAAGATAGAGTATAGACATTATTAAATCTGTTGCTAGTCAAAATCGTTTCTCCTGATTTTTTATCAATAATTTTGCACAACTTTGATTCATAATTAAAGTTCATACCTTTATCACACAGCTGACTTAAAGAGTTGAGATTATGCTTTAAACTATCTACAAATAGGACATTTTGGAGTTTAAAATTATCATTACATACCTCACCAGTTCTAATGCTCTTACATTTTCCATTGTCCCCAAATGTAGCATACTCACCTCTTTTCTTCTTTAGGCTAAAGAACTTGTTGATGTATTCTATCATATGTTTTGAACAGTCCGAATCCAAGTACCAAATGCTGTTTTGCCCCTTAGCCCGCGAGCACACCTACACAGCAAAATTTATTTGTGACCTAAGAATCCAAATAGGTCCAGTTTGGTTAGGGATAGAGCCTTTAGGAATCCAAATTTGTTTGAAAGTTTTAACTTTATTTTGCATCATACAATATTTAGAAATATGTCCATTCTTACCACGAAAAGAGCATATAAGAGAACCGTTGTTAATTTTTTTCACTTGAAAAATTTTGTTTTTAACAAATTTAGACTCTTGAACATTATTTTGCATAATTATATCCAAGACCGGATTTATCGTGAAAAAAGTGTTGATTTGAAAGAATCATGTTTAGAGAATTATTTCCTAATGAAAACTTTTTCAAGGCAACTTCCAAATCATTTATCTTGGATTTCAAAGATGTATTTTCAGTTACAAACAAAACATATTTGTCAGAAAAACTTTGTTCACTTTCATTGACAGTTCTAGCTAATGCAACAACGCTAGCATTCAATTCATTGTTCTTTTTATCAACACCAAATTCTTTTTATTAAGTAAATCATTTTCAAGGGCAAATCTTTTATTTTCTTCTTTTAAAGCAAGACGTTCTTTATTCAATGAATTACATGAAGAGCATGATGCAATAATTTCAGAATTATTTTTCAAGTCAATTTCTAAAATTTCAATCTTTTTAAGCAAATCATCATTTTCATTCAAAATAGCAGATTTAATTTTTTTAGCGAAGAAATTTCAAAATCATCATTTTCACATTTTTCAATTAACAATTCACAGGTTTTAATAAGTTGAGTATATATAGGTCGAGTAACCTCAGTATCCGTTTCTTCATTGGAACTCTCTTGTTCACTATCATTTATATGTCCCATCAAACACATGCTCGCTACAATATCTTTGTCAGATGAAGAGTTTTCACTTTCCTCTTTCGCTTGATGCTTCCCAAATAGCTTTTAGCACTTTCTTGAATTTTCCTTTTCTTTCTCCTTGTGCTTTCATAGGCCGGTCCCTTCGAAAATGACATGTTTTCCCGCATTTATAACATTCAATTTCACTATGAGAATATTTTTAGAATTAAAAACTTTATTTTTGTTCATTTTCTAATAAAATGCACATCCTCCTTTAGTTTTGAACAATTTTTTCAAACCGCTTACAACAAGCCCCAAATCATCGTCTTCCAACTCTTAATCATCACCGTCTTTGCTTTTTCTGGCTTTCAATGCAAGTGATTTCTTCTTTAGTTTCCCCTCAGCTAAAATTTCTCTTACATTGAGTTCCATCTCATGAGTGATGAGATTACCCATGAGTGCTTTAAGGCTCAATGTGTTCACCTTGGCATCCCATATTTTTGGCAAACACCTAAGAATTTTTCTTACCATCTCAACATTAGAGTATTCCTTACCAAGCGTCTTGGAGATGTTGATAATATATGTAAATCTAGTAAACATCTCTCTAATGCTCTCCGTTTGCATCATTTTGAAACTCTCATATTGACCGCTTTAAAAAGAAAGCTTTGTATCCTCGACTTGCGATGTACCCTCATGGGTTACCTCCAAAGTATGCCAAATTTCCTTCGCTGTGCTGCAAGTAGAAATACGATTATATTCAGTTTTATCCAAAACACATTAAAGAGCATTCATAGCTTTACCATTTAAGGCACACAATTTTTTATCATATTCATCCCACTTATCTAAAGGTTTTGGGAGGGTCACATTATTAATAGTAATAGTGCGCGCATAATAACCGTTTTCAATCATAGACCAAACATTATAATTATTTGAAAGCAGGTAAATTCTCATCCTATTTTTCCAATATGTGTAATCTATACCACTAAAAAATGGAGGGCGAGTAATTGAGTGACCTTCAGGAAATCCAGATGGCGAACTATAGGTTGCCATACCTCTAGGTTGTTGAGCCTAAAAAACTTAGACATTGCTCTTGATACCACTGTTATGATCTACATGCAACCTCTAGGGAGGGTGAATAGGGTTGTGATCAAATTATAAATACCACGCAAAATTAACAATTATAAATTAAAGCAATAAAACAATAATCAACAACAGAAATAATCAAACGCAAAGATAAAGATTTAACGCGATTCGGCCCATCCTAAGTCCATCCACAATGAAAGTTCCACTGTCTAGAAATAAATATTTCAATTTACAAAATGTTTGGCTACCTAAACCTAATCCTATCCCAATCACAATAGGCCATACGCCAAAACAACTCTTGATGAACTCTCACTAAATCTACCCTAGATCGAGATTCCAATCCGATCAAAATAACCTTTCTTGATCAAACATCCTTGCTATGAAAAAATAAATAGAAAACTATATAAAAAACCCATTTGAATCCACTTGATATCCAAAGTTGCTTTCTTTGATGTTCGTGCTTCTTTGGTCTTGAAGATGTATGCGACCTCTGAATTTTAATAGCTTGAAAGTGCAGCAGATCTCGTCTGAATTTTTCCTCTCCAATGTAAAAATAAATATTTCGGGAAGAATATTGGTGGCTAAGCAGAGGACAGCCGAACAGAAACCCTAAATATCGTATCTATAGTTTCTGAAAAACCCTCGAAATAACGTGAATAAGTAGAAAAAATCTGTGGCCCATATTCATCCATAAAACTAAAAAAAATCGGTCTGAACCGAAAAATTTCGGTCCCACTTCATCTATTGGCGTTCATTTTTCTATGGAGATCTTCTGCAATCCTGCTTGATATTTTAAAATATTTAAATTCTGATTTTGACTGATTCTTTATATGAATATATTCCTATATGTTCATAATTTATCACAAATAATATTTGTGATAATATTTCTCATATCTTTCCAAAATTACTAATTACTAGAATATCATATATATATATATATATATATATATATATATATATATATATATTCAAGAATGAGGGAGGTAATTATATATTTTATCTATGAATGTATACGGGCTTTTTTGATATAAGTGGGTTCCAACAATAAGACTCAAGCCTTGTTGAGATTTGACTCATCTTATATTTTACACACATATATCTCTTATAGTTTTTCCAATATGGGACTATTTTAGTCTCGCATCTCAACACCCCCCTCACGTGCAACCATCACTTTTTCTGGGTGTGATTGTCGCGTGTATTGCATAACACTTGTAGTAGCAGTCTCTCCGAGACACCTTTTTATGCTTGTAGCCTGCTTCTCTAAGAGGTATTGTTGAGGTTTTGGATCGAGCTATTCGCACTGATACCATATTAGATTTTTTTTATTTTCAAGAACGAGGGAGGCGATTATATATTTTATCTATATGAGTGTACACGGGCTTTCAATATAAGTGGGTTCCAACAATAAGACTTAAGCCTTGTGCTTGTAGTCTACTTCTCTCAGAGATATTGTTGAGGTTTTTGGATCAAGTCATTGGCTCTGATATATATATATATATATATATATATATATATATATATATAGAGAGAGAGAGAGAGACTAGGATCATATCGGAAAGATTTGAATCCTTCCCACATTTTCGCCATTAGATTAACTTTAGGATGTATGCATTCAATTATATTATGTTTGGTAATAAATGAAAGCTTTTATTCATAATTGTCAGCACACATCCCAAAATAATTCTAATGCTGAAAAAGCGGATCCTAGTCGAATATATATATATAAGAACAAGAGAGGTGATTATATATTTTATCTTTAAGTATACACGTGCTTTTGATATAAATTGGTTCCAACGATAAGACCCAAGCCTTGTTGAGGTTTGACCCATCTTATATTTCACACCCATGTACCTCTCATAGTTTTTTCTAATGTGCTACTATTTTTGCTTCTCACATCTCAACATCTTTAAATTTTGCACTTAACACCCATAATTGGTAATTACACTTAACACCCCATCAATAGATACTCTCTTGAAATTTGCATTAATCCTCTTGAAACACCATCTTTTATATACCTGCACAAATTTCACCAAGACGTTAAATACTTAGGCATAGTTTGTTAATCGCCAAATTAAAAAATAACGTCGACCAACATACACCATTCAACACTTCCGTCTTATATGATCTACCAACATAGAAAACATATGGACTCGTAAACTGAGTAAATGAATTAAGTGTGGCTCTCAGTAGTTGGATGTCAGTATCATTTATACATGTGTGCATATTTGTTGATGACCTAGAGCCCACATTACAGTCACCAAACTCTTTTCGTTAAATGGTTTGTCTCATCTGTCTCTTATCTTCGGACCAAGTCCTTTTCAATCCCCAATCTTTTGATCAAACCAGAAAAAAGTACATGGTCCAAATGCTGACAGATCTGGAACTTGGTGACAGCAACTTGACTGATCATTGAAGCATCATGCACAGCTAGCTAGGTCTAGAAGCACATGCCCAGTGGAAAAGCACGAAAATATGTATGCGTGTCTGTATCTGCATGAATGTGTCTCTCTATGTGTGTGTAGGGTTTGGATCAGTTGAGATCAGTTTGTGTTTTTTTTTGCGGGTTCGTTAACTTACTGAAGGGTCAATCCATGAATGATCCTCACCATTCAAGTTGATCTACACCCTACAAATAGTGAGAGAATGAAATATTAAGGTGTTCGAAAATGCTTTACCCATGCATCTACACATTGTATTATTTCAACCGTACAATCATGAAACTAGTTACACGGTCAAGATATTTTAAAACACCTGGTTAATTAATTGGTATTTCATCCTAGCACTATTTGAGAGATGCATATCAACATGAATGGTGTGGGCATCCAACGAACATGTTTTCTTATGGTATAACATGAACTTGCCTTGTCTGGTCCGAACCCTATATTCCATAAATAATTACATCTAACAATTAGATATCAGCATCATTCGTTTTTTTTTGGGGGGGGTGGGGTGGGGGTGGGGGGGTATAGAGAGGGAGTTTGGTCAGGCTCCTACAGAGAATTTTTTAAAGCAATTTCTATTTTTTAGGCTTTAGATGTACTTTGGGATGTGTGTCAAAAATTATGAAGAAAAGCTTTGATCATTCCAAATAATCACATGATAGCTTGTACACCTCAGATCTAAATCTACAAAGTCAACACGATGTGTTTCTGAATCCTATCAGTAGGAAATTCTTCAAATTGATATGCATATAGTTAGCCAAGAAACGACATATTGAAAAAAGGGGAAATTGTGTTTAGTTCCTGGGTTTAGAAAAAAAAAACTAGTCAAAAACTTCTTAGACTCAAAGATTCCATTATTTCAGTCCTTTTTGTACATTAACATGTGTACTTTCTTTTTATGCCAATACTACCATTTCAGATAAAGTACTACATTTACTTTTCAAGAAACTATATTTATCTTATAAAATACACGTGTATCGAATAAAATATTATATTTATGTTGAAACTGCTATATTTATGTTAAAATACTAACCGCTACCTCTATTGATAGAATTGCTATATCTATTAGTAAAAGTGCTATTTTTATCAGGTCTTTGCTTTGTTTTTTCACCTCTCCTCCATCTTCTTCTTCTTCTTCTTCTTCAAAACCCATCAAATCCGAAACTCATTTTTTTCCCTAGCAACCACAAAACAAATTTTCTTTTCCTCTTCCAAAGCTCTCCTTGAAAACCTATCAAATCCAAAAGCTCATTTCCTCTTATCTCCTCATCGTCCTCTCCAAAACCCATCAACCCAACATTTATTCTTCTCATCATCATCTTCTTTCTCATATACTTTTTGAAAAGTCAAAATGTAGCACTTTATAGGATAAATATGGTATTTTTAGATTAAATATAGTATTGTACTAGTTTCGGATAAATATAGTACTTTATACAATAGATGTAGTACTTTAAGAGAGAAATGTAGGTGCTTATTCCGAACGGACAATATTGGCATAAAAAAAGTACACATCGGTTAATTAATGTATCAAAAGGTATTTTTCACTTGAGCACTAAACCCTATTGCTTTTGGGCTCTATGGACTTAACTTATTACCCCTCCCCCCCACCCACCCACCCACCCACCCAAAACAAAAAACAAAGGATCTGTGACTATCCTTGAAGATATCTAAGAAACGACATATGCGCATTTTACCTTTGCATTACACTTAGAACCATCTCATGTATCACCACAAGTTTCAGTCGTCATTATTATCTCTGTGTATCAACGGAACATCGTACAATTTTGCGTAAACAAAGTTTATGCTTACCTGGCAAATAACCCAGTTTTTCTGTTGATTGATGGCAGCTGCGATCCATCCATTTGCGGAACACATTGTGTACAACCTGCTCTTCGCCATCCCAGTATTGACCACCATCCTCACTGGAACAGCCTCCATTCTAGGAATCCTTTTCTACACCGCCTACATTGACTTTATGAACAACATGGGCCACTGCAACTTTGAGCTGGTGCCGAATTGGCTCTTTCGTATTTTGCCCCCTCTCAAGTACCTCATGTACATTCCATCGTAAGTATTATACATCATGAATCCTGAATTACACACAAGTTCATTAAGGTTCAGTTGGATTCGAAGTTAATGTAAGCAGTCTCAAACACTTGCTAAATATGGTCCCAAAATTGTTACAGGAAGTAAATTGATTTGAACAAGTTGCATTAACCGGCTACAGCTGGGGTCACAGAATTGGTCCAATAAGAATATATGCGTAATCCATAAAAAATTGCATAGAATAGAGGCTTTGAATATCTAAATGACTGGAGAATTTAATTATTGATTGGAATAAATGGCATTACCATGTGTCTCGTACCACAAGGTCATAAATTGTATTTTATAACAAGAAAAAATATAATTGTCAAGCTGCTACTTATATCAGATGAACTTATAACGATTCATACAAAACATGCGGCCATGACTAATTATAAACCTATAATGATTTATACAAAACAATGTTATGGAATGCGATATGCGATTTCATGCGTTTGAGGACAGGATAGCGCATAAGCGAATTAAACGTCGCATATGCGATTTGCAGCATTTAAATTAATAAAATCCATGTGTGTGTGTACAAAAAAAAATTGTCCATAATTTCAATATTATAAATATCGATGAATTATAAATCAACTTATTTCAAATATGCAAGAAGACAATGATATCATGATAATAATGCAATGCTGAGAAAAATAACGCATCTCAACTGTGTAAATCCATGCGATTTCATCATAGATTTACAGCAAAACACTAAATTGATTTCTAAGATTGAAAAATCAAAATGAGAATAATTTCAGAATTATAAATTCATCAATCATCACAAGTAGTAAATAGTTTAGAGCAATACCTTACCTACCTCACACCCTCTCCTACAAAAGAGATACAAGAGTGGGGCTCACAATATAATGCCATGCAAGGGCCCATGATATTTGTCTCTTGGGTAGAAGAGGGCTTGAATTCAAAAAGGTATGTTAAGTATAAGTGAATAGTTTAATAAAGACAATTAAATTACTATCATCACAAACTAGCAAAATAGAAATTTAATTTAATTCAATATCGTCCAACGATTCACTCAATCACTTGTCGATGTAGTCAAATATTCAGGAGGAAGTTCTTCATATTCATTCTCCGAGTCCACTTTCTCATCACGAGTTAGGACCCTCTTGGCCCTGGCCTAAACTAAGAAATCCACGCACCGTCTCAAAATCGAAAATTTCAACGATCTGAACTGTTCACCTTGATCTAAACGGTGAAATGCACGGGTATGCCGAATTTCATGTGGTTTCGAAATCGTTTGCATGTTGATCTAATGGTTTCAAAATCAACCGTTTATAGAATATCAATAAACCATGCATTTTAATATACTTCGAACGACATGCAAACGATTTCAAAACCGCATGAATTTCGGCATACCTATGTATTTCACCGTTTAGATCAAGGTGAACGGTTCGGATTGTCGAAAATGTTCAAAAAATTCGATTTTGAGACGGTGCGTGTATTTTTTAGTTTAGGCTCGGACCTAGAGAATCCTAACTCTATTTATCACTTCATCACCATCTTCAGCCTCATTGTGATGCCTCTTAAGATTTTACAGTTCCTCTTAAGTTATTGGATTTAGAAATGGATATAATAAAAATTCAAAGTCCGCTTCATAATCCAAATCAATCCTTAAGTTGATATGCATTTTATACGTGCACATAAGTATGCGACAGCATATTGCAATACACGCCCGCATAACATTTTTTAAGCGCCAAAGCATACTTTTTAACCTCATATATATATAAAGCGCCCCTACTTACACGCCAAGTGGCCGCATATACATATGCGGCCGCATCATAGAACACATTTTATAACACGGATACAAAATGATCGATTCCATACCAATAAAAGCAATTTTGTTCTCTGCAAGCATAAATAATAATGAATATATGTAGAACTAGGAGATAATTGATACTTCAAGTGTATTTAAATAGGAATTAGACTAAAATCCTCGATTTGAAAATTAATTGTCTGCTTACTCCTACTGACTTGCCCCATTAGTAAAGTCTATCCTCTAGTAGTTGAGAGCTTAGCCTCCAATCTTCTGATGCAGGTTTCATTCTCTTCATCACACACAATTTCGGACAAACTATTCCTTGTTCATGCCATTCTATGACTTCATATATAATACAATGGACAGGTCGTCGGATGAACTGTACGAAATTCATTGAAAGGGAAAGAGGAGAACCCAGATGTTGTCCACCTTACACATCCGACTACATTGCAGTCAATTTATCATCTACGGCTGGGTTTCGCATCGTTGGCTTCTCGACCATACACTTCCAAGTGGAACATGCTGATGATGTGGCCGATCGCAAGTTTGTCCGTGGTATTGACTTGGTTTTATGGATCAACCTTCACTACTGAAAGGAACAAGTTCAAGCATCTCAAAATGCACACTTGGGCAATACCCAGATACAATTTTCAAGTAAGAAACTTGGTTGTCTTCGACTCAATTTTATATTCTTATCTTCAATTTTCTGGTGTCCTGAGTAACTAACTGCTCCTTTGGGCAGTATGACTTATCATGGGAAAGAGAGGCTATCAATGAATTGATTGAAAAGGCAATTCTAGAAGCTGACAAGAAAGGAGTTGAAGTCATGAGTTTAGGACTTCTAAATCAGGTAAGCCCATATCCTAATTCAGTAAATTAACTATGATATTAAGAAATATTCCAGATGGTTATGTCTCCTTTTACATATTCATTAACTGAAGTAAATGGAAATCTCTGCCGACTCTTTCTAGTCCAATAAAAGAATTATTATGGGACTGAAATTTCATGTCCCTAATCTCCACACTTCCAGGCAAAAGAACTAAATCATGGCGGCAGCCTTTATCTTCAGAAGTACCCAAAACTGAAATTAACAATCATAGATGGAAGTAGCTTAGCAGCAGCTGTGGTTCTCAATAGTATTCCCCTGGGAACAACTCAAGTTCTCCTTAAAGGTCAACTTTCAAAGGTGGCCTTTGCAATAGCGCAAGAGTTATGCAAAAGAGGCATCAAGGTAAGTAGATAATAATCCCCACAAAGTATGAATTTCTTTAGGATGAATGTGGATATTGATTTGGTAATGTGATCAGTACATTGTTCCTGTGCCTAAATTGCAACCGACAATTTTTTTTGAGTCAGGTATTATTGACAGACAAGCATGAGCTCGATTTAATCAGACCCCGTATTTCGGGAAATACGGCAAGTTGTTTGTCACTTCCGAGCAGTTCTGCCCCCAAGGTAAACTTGAGTTTCTTGAATTAGAATGAAGTGAATTGAATTTGTAAATTCATACAAGAGATAATGAAGTAAGAAAATATCACTATTATAGTAAACAACTTCTAAGCCTTTCCTGATCAAATGGAATTGGCTTAAAAGCATAGCTTAAGGTCAAGAACTTCTCAGCCAAGTCTTAGCAAACCCTCGATGAAGTAATGCCAAAGTGCTGGCCGAGGCAATCATAAGTGAGACACCTTAAGATAGTTGAGTGCTGTGCAGACTGGCCGAGGTAATCATAAGTGAGACACCTTAAGATAGTTGAGTGCTGTGCAGACTGGCCGAGGCAATCATAAGTGAGACACCTTAAGATAGTTGAGTGCTGAGTAGGACGTACCTATTTTTTATAGTCCCGTACTTCAGTCCATGAACCAAGAAGCAGCTCACCAAATTCCACTACACCGATAAAAAGTCTAGACAAGAGGTTAAAAATGGGCACTATTTACTCCCAAGAGATGGAAGAGTTGGTAGGACATGAGAATTGTGACAAGAAGGTCACAAGTTAAAAACATGCAACCAACACAAGAGAAGAGGAGGCCAGCCTTATTTATTTATGGAAGATAGTTATCACAGAACACAGCATTGATGCATCCAAAACTTGCCATTTATATGAAATACTATCAGTTCATAACAGATTCAGTCTGCAGGTGTGGCTGGTAGGAGACCGATTGGATGATTCAGAGCAAAAGAAGGCACCCAAAGGCACATATTTTATCCCTTTTTCACAGTTTCCTCCAAAGAAGGTGCGAAAGGACTGTACTTATTACAAAACTCCGGCAATGAAGACACCAGAGGCATTGGAAAACATGCATTCTTGTGAGGTAATTAAACTAACCTAAAAAGGGTTTATATAAAGTCATGATGCAAGCATACCTGTAAATGTAAAATTCGAGTCTATAAGTTAATGCCTTTTGGATACAGCAAGGTGACGCTCTCCACTTATGTGTGCTCAACTTTAAGTGCATATGGAGGGAGTTCCAATTCATCTCATTTAACTTTCATAAAGCGGCATAATATAAAGATAGAAACGAAAGCTCTTAATTGTTTTAATTGCCAACCTTCATTTATCTATGATTTCTTTGACAGTTAAAGGAATATAAAGCCCACCTAACGAAATGTTACAATTACACCTTAAAGTTAAATATATTTTTGCGTGTATACACCCTTTACATCTAAATAAGCATCTCTTTTAGATAATCCCTTTTGTATATATCTTTTCGATGTCTAGTATCTCTAATATTACAACATATCCCCTTAAGAGAGGAGCAATATTAGATTTTCAATTTGTCTTGAATACTCGTCTTTAATGCCCTATGACATTCTTCAAAAGCCACATGCATAACAAAAGCCTAATGCTAAGAGACCTCATTTCTCAAATGTGGTCCATATCTAAGAATTATTCATGTAAAGTGCACATGCTTAGCTCTTCATAATGGAAAGATAAAGACATATATAGACAAATTTTGATCTTTCAAATCTTCTTACAATCATTTGATGCATTTGCAAATAGTACAATCTTTGCCGCACCTTTTCTGCTATGAATACAAGATGAAATCTTAGATTATGTGCTTTACTTTGACAGAACTGGCTGCCAAGGAGGGTGATGAGTGCATGGCGTGTTGCTGGTATAGTACATGCATTAGAGGGGTGGCATACACACGAATGTGGGGACACAATGCTGGATGTCGAAAAAATATGGTCCGCTGCTTTGCGCCATGGATTCACTCCAGTCAATTAAGTTTTTAATCTGCTGCTTTGCGCCACGAGATTACTCCAGTCAAATAAGTTAAATCGCTATACATACAAGAAAGACCATCTTTGTGTTTAGCGCGGTTATGTGATAGATGATGCCAACTTATATGCAAGTTTATGTTATCTAAGGCTTATGCTGTCAAAGTTAATACATAATGTATTATAGGCAAAAAAAAAGGGTCTACCATAAGTATGTCGATGCATCAAGGGTCAAACATTTGGAGTTTGTTATGAACAATGTAATATGATATATATGTTGTCGACTATAATGCAGTGGGTTACATCAGAGTTAATTATGTTTTGCTCATCATGGTAACTCTTTTGGTCATATTAAAATCCAATTCAGCAAGATAACTACATAAGAACTAGCAGCAGTCTCCAGAAAAGGAAATTTCCCACATCGGATCGATGAACTTGACCAACACACAAGTCCAATGCTCGTCCTTATCAATGCATATCAATTTAAAATAATTGCATCAGTTACAACAATCATACTACCAATAGTCTTTCATTTCTATACATCAAAATAAGGCATAAATCCCAAATCTTTTGGTGTCATATATAATTTGATGGGAAATGTCTTAAATTTCAAAAATCAAGAAAGCATAATAAGAAGCATATTTAATTCTGGAACAAAAGCTGCTCACAAGCAAAAAACATCAAAAAATCGATGGAAAAAACCCTAATCTTTATACGATCAAATTGAAAACGAGTAGAGAAAATTACAGTGTTGATTGAAGAAGCCCTAGCGGTGTTCGACCTAAAGCCTGAATGGAAGAAATCACTTTCATAAATTACCTTAATTCGTTGAAGCACGAGATGAGCTTTCCATTTCTATTTTGAAAATGAGGTATTTTTGCAAAAAGTATTTTGTAGAAAGGTCTGAGCCATAATATTATCGCTTTCAAAAAGGAATTCGGCCCTTTTTATTTTTTCCTCTTTTCTAGTTTTCTTTTCTTTTGGACCCAAGTAGGGGTGGTAATTGAACGAGTCAGCTCGGGTTCGATTAAGGTTCGGCTCGGTATCATCTCGTTCAAATTCGGTTCATTTATTAACGAGCCAGACATGAGCCAGAAAGCCTGGCTCGTTTATTAAACGAGCCGGACTCGAGCTCAGCCAGGCTCGTTCGGTATTGACTCGGGTTCGACTGGGTTACACAGTTTGAAAAAAAACAGTCATATGTAATATATAGCAGATTCTATACAACTCTCAGAACACTTAATTCAATTAAATGACAGTATATAAAGTGTATTGAGATAAATATAAAACCCAGCACTTAGACCCATTCAATACCCTAGATGTTAATGTTTTTTAATTTTTCCATATCTCAAAACCCTGAGTTTTAAGTATTATTGTTAATTATGTGTTTTTCTTGGAAAATACTATTAATATGAGTAAATGAGCTGAAAACGAGCCGAGCTCACAAACGAGCTCTAAACGAGCTTAGTTGAGCTCGGCTCGTGAACTCGGCTCGTTTAGTTAATGTGACACAAATGAACCGAACACGAGCTGGGCATGTTTAATCGAGCCGGACTCGAGCCGAGCATCTCTAGCTCAATTAACTAAACGAGCCGGACTTGGACCGACAAAAAAAAACCACGAGCCGAACTCGAGCCGAGCTTGGCTGGCTCGAGTTCGGCTCGTTTACACCCCTAGACCCAAGTACATTTTCTTAGACATGGCCCAGTTTTCTAGAGTATATCACTTTCTGAGCTTGAGTTAGTTTTTTTTCTTGGGTAAATTGTCAAAATCCCCAAAGCAGGTTTTCCTGTTGACAGAAAACCCCTAGCCCCAAAGTGCTTGTCAAAAAAAACCCGAAAAAGTTTTCGGCTGTCAAAAAAAAAACCATCATGTTGTATCTGTATAGTTGTATGCTATATCTAGTATTATGCAATATCTATGCAGCTGCCGACGATATTTATGACCTATTTATATATACCAGGTAATTATACAGATACTGCTTGAAAAATTTCCAGAGTGGTCTTGATAACCATTTCGGGGCCAAGGGTTTTTGTCAGCGATAGAACCTGTTTGGGTTTTTTTTTTGACAATTTACCCTACTTTTTGGAAGTGGCCCGTAAGCTTAATCCATTCACACAGCACACCCAAACGCACAATTCCCAGGAGGCCCATGATCATCATATTTATTGCCTATTTTTTACTATCTTTTTCTCTATTTTTTGTTAATTAATAAATACCATTAATTATAATTTAAGAATATTTATGGAGTTATCTATTAAAATATTTTATATGTATCTTAAATAATAATAAATAGATATTTGTGAGTTAATTGGTTTAAATATTTTCCTAAATAAATAGATGCTGCTAAATATTTGTTTGAGATATTTTTCAGATTTAAATACAGCCAAATCAAGAAGCAAAATCAAATTAAGAAACCAAAATCAAATAAAGATCAACAATCATACTGTAACATTTCAGAAATATAAAATATTATTTTTGTAATTTAAATAATAAAATAATATATTTCACGAAAACTATTCGATTTGCGAATAGAGGATTTTCGTAAAATGGTATAATTATATACCAATATTTGGAAAATAATTGGAGATTAATATGGTTTATTTATTTAGAAAGGTATTTATTGGATTTAGGCATTTTTATAATTAATTATATACGTGTTTAAATTAAACTTGATTAGTGCACTACTAATCACGATTAGGCCAAATCCGTCTTTTTAAATAATCATGGCTAGTGCACCATGACATGTTGCATTTTATTGCATGTTTGTTTCTTTGTATTTGTGTTATATGTTTGGTTTTAAATGAGTGAGAGAAAAAGAAAAAGAAAAGAAAAGGAGAAGATAATTGATGAGAGAGGGGGGGACAAACTATGACATATAGCATGGACGTGAGAGAGAGAGAGAGGGGTATGACTCCTACACTTGCCTTTTCTTCATCTCATTCCTCACTTCATTTCTTCAACTCTTCTTCATCTTCTTCTTCACTTCCTCCACCTCCTCCACAAACACCCCAAATCTTCATTAAAACCCCCCACATTCCCTTCATTAAAAATGATCACCACCTCATCCTTCACCCCATGACAAGCTCAAGTTTTGATTTTGAAGACTTCAACCATCTAGGGTTTTTCTTGAGCTGCTTTCAAAAGATATAACTTCACTTCTCCTCTTGTTAGATTGTTTCTTTACCTCATATAGTAGTTTGGAGTTAAACAAGTGTGGATTTGTGATCTTAGAATTTTCTAGGTTGATGTTTGGTGGATGAATGGACTAGTAAAGATGCAATTGAGCTTTAGTTAGTGTTTACAAGACTTTAGTGAGGATTTTCTAGCCAAGACCAGAGACTAGAACCGTTAACCACGAACTTAGAATTTTCCCGATGTCGGTTTTCATTGATTTTTGATGCTCAAATGGAATCTGTAGAAACTTGGGGTCCTTATAAAAAAACAACTAGATTGACCTAGTTAGACCACTAGAAGACCACCACAGAAGAACGAGACCCAAACTCTAAAATTTGGCCGTCGCCACCGGTTACTGTAGCATTTACCGCCGGCCAAATTTTTGATTTGGATGTTGAGGTTTGGACTGTAACTCACACTCCTCATAACTTAGCCACTGTATTGTTTGTTTTGTCCCAAACTACCTGTGCAAAAATCTGGGAGCATTTTGAGTTGGTTTTGAAAATATTTTCCGATATTTGAATCTTGGATTTTTGGATTTCTTGATGTAACTTGGGCCTTCGACGTTCACACGTTGACGTCAGAGAGTATTTTGTTGTTTTAGCGCACGTTGACCATAGGTTCTAATTTATGTGCGCTTCGTGTGCCGTATCGGTTTTCGGACTTGGTTTTAATAGTATTACGATGTGTTTTGATTGTAGGTACCTTCGCGTAGACTTCTGAAACGACGAAGCACATCGACTTCGGCTAAGAAAGGAGATTAGCAAGTGAGTAGATTTATATCTACGGGAGAAGTTGGATGGATAGTGTATAACACCCCCGCAATTATAAATGGAAAACGATATATATAGGATATAGTCGGAGAAACCTATGCTAGGAACCTACGGATATGATCAAAAAGTTAGTAGGAGATGATATGACTCATACATGATGATATGAATTGAGATGTCAATGTGATTATATAAGATGATATGAGCGGATATGCTTGATGTGAGGATGTGAAGCGTGATATATATATATATATATATATATATATATATGAGAATAATGGAGGAAAGAGGCCATAGGAGGGAATTTCCTCTTATGACGTCGAAAAAATACAACCTCCGCCATTTTTTCCGATGATCGGCACTCATCATCACCATCGTTACCATCTAAGATGTGCATACACCAAATTTCTTGTGATTCCACCACCTTTTCACCGTTGAATTAGCAATGCAAAAAGTTCTATTGTCGGTAAACCATTAATTTTGCACAAACTAAATCAACGGTGAAAAACTTGTATAATCACATGAAATTTGGTGTATCCACATCTTAGATGATAAAGATGGAAGTGATGTATGCCGATCGTCGAAAAAAATCATAGAGCCTGTATTTTTCCGACGCTAAAGGAGGAAATTCCCTCCTATGGCATCTTTCCTTCATTAACAATATATATATATATATATATATATATATATATATATATATATATATATATGAGAATAATGGAGGGAAGAGGCCATAGGAGGGAATTTTCTCCTATGGCGTCGAAAAAATATCTATGCAACTGCCGACGATATTTATGACCTATTTATATATACCAGGTAATTATACAGATACTGCTTGAAAAATTTCCAGAGTGGTCTTGATAACCGTTTCGGGGCCAAGGGTTTTTGTCAGCGATAAAACCTGTTTGGGTTTTTTTTTGACAATTTACCCTATTTTTTGGAAGTGGCCCGTAAGCTTAATCCATTCACACAACCCATTCACACAGCACACCCAAACGCACAATTCCCAGGAGGCCCATGATCATCATATTTATTGCCTATTTTTTACTATCTTTTTCTCTATCTTTTGTTAATTAATAAATATCATTAATTATAATTTAAGAACATTTATGGAGTTATCTATTAAAATATTTTATATGTATCTTAAATAATAATAAATAGATATTTGTGAGTTAATTGGTTTAAATATTTTCCTAAATAAATAGATGCTGCTAAATATTTGTTTGAGATATTTTTCAGATTTAAGTACAGCCAAATCAAGAAGAAAAATCAAATTAAGAAACCAAAATCAAATAAAGATCAGCAATTATATTGTAAAATTTCAGAAATATAAAATATTATTTTTGGAATTTAAATAATAAAATAATATATTTCACGAAAACTATTCGATTTGCGAAGAGGGGTTTTTCGTAAAATGGTATAATTATATACCAATATTTGGAAAATAATTGGAGATTAATATGGTTTATTTATTTAGAAAGGTATTTATTGGAATTGGGCATTTTTATAATTAATTATATACATGTTTAAATTAAACTTGATTAGTGCACTACTAATCACGATTAGGCCAAATCCGTCTTTTTAAATAATCATGGCTAGTGCACCATGACATGTTGCACTTTATTGCATGTTTGTTTCTTTGTATTTGTGTTATATGTTTGGTTTTAAATGAGTGAGAGAAAAAGGAAAAGAAAAGAAAATGAGAAGATAATTGATGAGAGGGGGGGACAAACTATGACATGTAGCATGGACATGAGAGAGAGAGGGGTATGGCTTCTACACTTGCCTTTTCTTCATCTCATTCCTCACTTCATTTCTTCAACTCCTCTTCATCTTTGTTTCCCCCAATCAGAGCAAAACTCTATTCAAAATTCAAATTTTGAAATGAATCAACGCTTCATAGCAGCGCCAAGTGCGTTGCGCCCTAAGCGGCGCACCACGTGCAAAGCACGTGTGCGCTAGCGCTAAGACCGCTGCACTATAAGCAGCACACCGCGTGCAAAGCACGTTGCGCTAGCGCTAAGTGCGCTGCACTATAACCAGCGCACCACGTGCAAAGCACGTGAGCGCTAGCGCCGAAAGCATCTCATTCTCGCAAAAGCTATCTGCGCCTATTTTATACCAGTTTCAGTTTTAACAGCGCACATGCATATATTAAGAGAAGAATAGGAATTAAAAGGAAGCACTTGGCGGTTAATGACAAAAAGCAGAAAGAATTTAATTAAACATTTATTCTACACGAAATAGATCACCAAATATGGGATCGAAAGTACAGGGATTTACAACACATATAGATAAAATTAACTAGTTTCCTCTCTATCTTTTCCACCATGTCAAAGCGACGATCTTCGCGAGGAGTGGCTACCCATCGGTTAGCACCGCATTCACCAGCGAAAGCAGAAATGGCGACCCGATGAGCCCGTATTTGGCTCAGCAACTGAACAGAGCAATCCCTCAGAACTTTGGTGATCAAATGCGCCTCGTGGAAACACTCGATCTTGTCTTCTGCGGCGCTGATCATCGCCGAGGTCATCTCCGCCGGAGGAGAGGGATATCATCGAGCACGGAAAAGAGGATCATCCGGAGCCAAATAGAACCGACGGGGGGAGAAGATCCTACACGAGTCAAAAGCTCATGCAGCGCTGCGTCACATTGATCATCCGTTAAAGTAGGATTCACCAAGCGCGCAGCGAAACGAGGAACAATGCCCTCAATAGGCACCTCTCACGGCTGCCGGCGAGCATGGGGACGGTTATAGGCCATAACTCTTCTTTAACAAGATTGATTCTCTAAAAAGTAAGAGAGAAGAGAAGCACTGCTTAAGATTATAAATGAAGAACATTTAAGTCTAGGCACAGAAAATGTTGTGCATGATGGAACTATTTCCAAGATCCGGGAAAGGGAAAGATTGACTCAGAAGGAAGGTGGAAAGATACCTTCAGCGTGAAGCAATGCTTCATAGCAGCGTCAGCGCTGAGAGTCAAAGACTCTAATGCAGCACATCACGTGTAAAGCACGTGTGCGCTAGCGCTAAGTGCGCTGCACTCTAAGCAGTGCACCACGAGCAAAGCACGGGTGCGCTAGCGTTGGAACTAAAAGCTCCCCACCGTCAGATCAAAGATCCAATAATAATGATAAATCATTAATTAATCAGAATTAAATTCTGTTAAGGAAAGATTCCTCAAAATCTTTCCAAATAACAAGATTGTGCTCTGTAAATCAGAGCACCATTGGATCAATGATCCAATGGTGATTAAAAATCACCAAAATACAGAATAAATTTTGTATGGAAAAGATTTACCAATCTTATTAAAAACAAGAAGATTGCCTTCTGTAAATCAGAAGCCTTTGGATCAAGGATCCAACGGTGGGGAAATCCCCAAATCAGTTGGAGAAAAGATCTCCTTAACTGATTGAACAAATCAGCTTGCCCTATAAAAAGGCCCCTAGACTTCAAGTCTGATAGACAGAAGCAAATAGAGGAACCTCCCCATAATCTTTGAGAAAATCTCAGAAAGAAGAGCCAAGCTCTCGATAGAAGAACAACTTTTCTTCAAGGTAAAAGAACATAGAGATGAAATCATCTCATAATTTAAAAAAAGAATTCACTTCTTTAAAGATCATAGATCTACAAGACCAAGGTCTTTCACAAAGAGATCAAAAGATCTCATCATAAAACAAGAAGAAAAACATAATTCTTCTCACAGATCATAGATCTACAAGACTTAGGTCTTTTACAAAAAGAGATCATAGTATCTCATTATAAAAGGAGGGGGCGAATTATTCAATTCTCTTAGGACCACAGATCCATGAAGGTAAAGCCTTTCATCAAAATATAGAGATCGAAACACCTCCTGTAAAACTAAGAACTTTATTCTTAGATCTATGAGACAAAGTCTCTTAAAAGAGAATTTAATTCTCAGTGCATAGCGCTGCATAAAAGAGCCTTAGCGCTCCATATTAAAAAGAAGCGCTTCAGCGCACCAGAACTAGCGCACAGCGCTGCATAAAAGAGCCTTAGTGCTCCATATTAAAAAAAAGCATCTCAGCGCTCCTGATCTGGCGCAAAGCGCCAAGCGCACCACATGCTCTTCACGTGTGCGCCACTTAACAGTTAGCGCTTTGCGCTCATGGAATGGCGCCCAGCGCACCATGTGTCCCTCACGTGTGCGCTACTCGGCAGAAGCGCACTGTGCTCTTTGACTGGCGCAAAGCGCCAAGCGCACCATGTGCTCCTCACGTATGCACTGATAGAACATAAATTGTTCTTTAATAAGCCCCAGAGTTATGATGAATGCTCAGCATTCAACAAAAGACAGAAATACTGTCAGAATCCAAATCAATGCTCAGTATTATTAAAAGGGCCAAGACCAAATAAAGGCTTAACAGCCCAAAATAAATGTTAAACATTTTAACTTGATTGGACTTAGCCCAAGATTGGCCATAAGTCCTTAATTCAGATTAACTGAGCCCATATGCTTATTAATCTTTTTGAGCTTAGTCCTAAATTGGACTACAGATCTCCCAACCAATATTGGTTCAAGGGTATATCTCTTCACTCCTCTGATACTTGTCGTTGTAATCCTTCAACGTCTTCAGAGAGGTGACGGGTCCGGACAACCATACATTTCATAGACTATGACGTCTTTAAACTGGACTGTAGGGTCCTTAAACTCATGGACTATGATGTCCTTAACCTCGGACTGTGGGGTCCTTAAACTCATGGACTATGATGTCCTTAACCTTGGACTGTGGGGTCCTTAAGCCCATGGACTATAATGTCATTAACCTTGGATCGTAATGTCCTTAAACTAGTGGACCGCAATGTCCCTAAACTAAACAATAGAGCCCAAATGCTCTCTTGTTGGATCTAAACGATCCTGTTAAGTTGATCTTAGTCTAAAATTAGACTAACGTATCCTTAACAAACGTTTAAGTTGATCTTACTTTCAAATGAGACTAACGTATCCTTAAACCCAACCCCAAACCCAAATCTAAGAAGATACGGATTTGGACTAATCCACGCCCTACGGGCGACAACATAAATTAGTCTCCGTATACAATCCACGGGCAACCAAAAACAAAACAAACACACACGACACGAAGTGACCATCTGGAGAAGGAGAAAGTGGTTACCGCGATGCGGTAGCGTAATTAACTGCAGGGGCTTGCTCCTGCAGAAAAGAGCGTCCCCACAATCAAAAACCCCCTCAAATGAGGGGGAATCTGATGAAGTCTGCTATATCGGCCGCATCCGTTTAAACCTTCGATACATGGTGTCATAAATCAACTTGGCATCTTCGGAAAGGTGGACGGATAACATCAAATAGCATCTTCCCCCAAATTCAGGCAAGACGAACCTACGCGGTACCGTCTCTGTATTCGGAGGAGAACAGATTCCGGCACGCCCGGTGGGACCTTTTCCTCTTTCTACTCCACACTTCGTGTGTCGTGTTTCGCGAACGAATCGTGGTTTGCTATGGTTGCCCCTGGATTCGAGGTACTAAGATTTGGTTTTTCTCTCGTGCAAAAAAAAGAATATCAATGGCCTCTAACTGCTCCAGCTGCAACTGCAACTCCCGTTCCACCTCATCTGGAAGTGTAACCTACGGGCCACAAGCGGCCTCCCTGTTCAAGATGCCAGTGGAGCAAGTAACTCAGGCCACCACTGGGCTGTTCTTTGGGACTATGATCCCACCGATGAGCTTCAATGCCCCGCTGCTGTCGCAAGAAGCCCCAAAGAAGTCGGTCTTTGATCGACTTACTGCTACCGCGGCCCCTCTCAACGGGTCGTCCAAATTCAACGCCTCAGTCTTTGACAGATTGGGCCGAAACTCATGTGGGCCCGTGAAGAAGCCTGCGATACCGGAAAGGGTTATCCCAAAAAGGATAGCCATTCCTGCTCCCGAAGTCGTCAAAGCGGCTTCTCCTACCAAAGGGTCGGTCTTCACAAGACTGACTGTTACAGCTCCCGTTCTAGGTGAAATCGTCAAGGCTGCTTCCCCTGCTCAGAGGTCTGCCTTCGACAGGTTGGCCATCCCCACTCAGCGGACATCGGTCTTTAATAGGCTGACAACGAAAACTTCTGACCAACACAGGGGCATGAGGAAGTCACTCTTACAGCTGAGACGATCTCATCCACATGACATGCTCGCCGTCGTTACTGGCGCCGAGTAAGGAAGGCTGGGGGCAGCTCCCTTTCTGGACTGACTCCGCCAGCTCCCATGGTGGAAATCGATGTTGCTGTTCCGACTGGGAACAGCTTCGAACCGCTTAGGAGGGTCCGCAAGAACTCTCCAACTGCCATGCTGAAAAGATCTCCTCCACCTGTGGAGAATGCTACAGAAAAGAAGCCAGAGCAGCCCCCTCAGCGGCTGTCCTCCAAAATTTACAAAGTCTGGCGACAGGTCCAGGAATCGGTGATTGACCAGGACTACTCTCGCCGACCAAAGAATATTGAAGCTCAGCAAGAAAAAAGCCATCCCGTAGTACCACAGAAGATGTCATCCGTCTGGGTGCCCACTGCAACGGCTCCCTCAACGTCAACCGCTCACAAGAGAAGGAGGCCAGAGAAAGCCTCTGTGACCGTGGCGAACCGTAAGGACGCTGAATCTAAACGCCCCAAGTCTGGGGGCATGGTAACACATACCGTTTATATGGCTTCCGGAAAATAGGAAAGCCGTGCTTGTACGGGTCATCGACCGCTTACCCGATCGATAACAAAGGCTCAGGAGCAACAACAGCAAAAACTTCAGGAGATGCTGACTGCAATGGCCGCACTCACTGGGCCGAAAGAAAATCCAGAGACCTCAGAGCAGCTTCAGGAACAAGAAACTGATGCTGAATTCCTCCAAAGAACGCTCGAGAGGAAAGAAAAAGAGGCCGTGGAACAGGCGGCCAACATAAAACGAATGGCTCTGTTGTTCCAAGACATGGCCGGGATGATGTTACAGCCGGAACCTCCAGCTGAAGACCCCCCGATTATCATTGAAGACGACAGAGGGGAGACATCGAACCTTCCTCCAGCTCTTTCAGCAGCCATGGAGGAGACCATCTCCAAGGCCGCTCTGGATGATTACATCACTCAGCAAATACGAGCTCATCATGCGAGCGAAATGGCCGGGCAGATCGTTAAGACTGGACGACCCTATCCGGGCTGGTATGACCAAATAAGGTACCCGCCGGGATATACAATCCCTAAATTCCATGTATATAAAGGGACGGGCAATCTCCACCTGCATGTCGCCCAGTTCAGGGCTCTATGTGGCAACACTGAAGGTGACGATAAACTGCTACTTCGCCAGTTCGTCGGCAGCTTGTCAGAGATAACGTTCGAATAGTACTCTGAACTCCCGAACGAATCTGTCAAGACATTTGCAGAAATGGAGATGTTGTTCACGCAAAGATTCGCAAGCGCTAGCGAGCGTACTCCGATTACCGCACTAATTAACGCCAGGGTGAAGCCAGGCAAGACATGGGTCCAATACGCAATACGATGGCGGAATCTGTGGTCGAAATGTGAGCAACGCATCGAAGAAGCGCCAGCAGTAGGCATGTTCATGGGTACTCTCGATCCGCAGGCGACCATCTCCCAGTTCATGATGTTTTTCAAGCCCACCACCTTCCAAGCCCTGATTGACAAACTGGCCCAAATGGACCAGATGGGCCACAGGCCTTCCTCTTCGAAGCCGGAGCCGCGGAATGAAAAAGGGAAAGGGAAAGCGACCTTCGTTGCCAATGCTCAACAGCAGCCCAGTGGTCCAAAATTAACCGATCGCCTAGACGAGAGACGACGATTTTATAATGAGAAAATGAAGCGCCCTTATTCGTTTCCCTGGGACAAAATGAGGAGATTGTTTGAACTATCGGTGCGCAACAGGCTCATCAATCTGCCGAATTCGAAACGCCCATTGCAATCCGGTAAGGCTAATAATCCCAATTATTGCCCCTATCACCAAGTGATAGGCCATCCAATTGAAGATTGTTTCGTCTTTAAAGGATGGATTGAAGATCAATACCAACAGGGAAAATTCGCCCTATCCGAGAATTGGAAAGTAAGCCCACCCCAGCCGCAGGCTCTTAAAATGGGGGACACACCGGGGGTATCGTGCTCTTTGGTCGAAGAAGCTCCATGGGAGATCGCTCTTTCAGCCAAAACAAAAAGAATGCTGAAGGATCTCCAAACATGCCCGGCAATCAGGTGGAAAAATCCACTGGAACCCGAGATCATCGAGGGAATGCTGAAACCGCGCCCAACTCTAAAAATTGGTGATGATAGTCAAAGCGCTCACACACGACCATCAAAGTCTTAGAAGAAGAAGAAGAAGAACAAAAAGCCCGTGAAGCTTAATGACGAGCGCACGGACCTGCAAAAACATATCGACGCGTTGGAAGAATATAACCAGAAGGCGTGAACTCCAGTCACACTCCAAGAATTTCTTAGTCATGTCCTTGAGGACGGAGATGATGACAATGGAGAAGACTCGTCGGATGAGCCTGAAGATTATATGGTAAGCTGCCATGTGATCTCTCACTCGTCGATAGACGATGAAGAAGCTCCTTACGCAGAGAAACTGGGGGCGGATCCTGAACCGCAACTTCTAGGACCATCAGACGAAATGATTGATGCATTCCTGAACGAAGCTCTTCTTAAAAGCAAAGCTGATTGAGAGCGCGAGATGGCCATATTTGAAAAGGCCAAACACCGGCGACTGGACGAAAGGGTTGAAACACTCCAACCAAATCAAAGTACATCCGACACAAATAAAAGCAGGTTCAAGACGAGGAAAAGGTCCACCAAAGCCATATCGATGGCAATGAAGCTGCCACCCTCCGAAGGAAACACTCCTGATGAAGCGGATATACATCCTAGCTATTGCTTATATCATCAAAAGATTACGCACCCCACCGAAGAGTGCAATGCTTTTAAAAACTGGTGGCAAGGATATGTTGCTCACCGACAACATTTCAAGCGGATGAAATGCAAAACTAGTCGGGAACAAAGAAATACGACCGAGGAGCGCAAAAGAACTACCGGCAACTGTCACATGGTCGACGCTGGAGGATCGCAAGTTCTCACCTTTGGGAGTGATTCTGATGAAGCAATAGCCCTTGGCCCTCTCTTCAAAGAACCCATATCCGAAACGGAAGAAATGAAGACTTGTGAGAACATTTAGCTGCTCAATCGTATGCTGCCCGAAAAGAATCTCGAGACTGCGAACAGTGGGTCGAATAGAAAAGATAAAGGGAAAGGAAAAATCCCTGAGGACATCGCCTTAGATGATCAAGTCGTCAAAGAGCTGACAGCCAAGGACCCGCCAAAGAAAAATAAGATGGATTATAACGTTTTAGCCCACCTGAGAAAGATTCCTTCACAGTTGAGCATTCTCGATGCCCTTCTGTTATCCAAGAGGCAAGAGATTCGCTGATCAAGGCGCTATAAGAGCCCGAGCAATTCCAAGCTTTTCTCGCCAAAGAAAAGATGAAGGACGAGCTGGAAGAAGTGCGCACAGCCGATATCACCTTCGGTGACGAAGATCTCCTCCCCGGGACGTGCGAGCATAATCGTCCCCTTTATGTCTCTGGATATTGTCATGATATCAAAATAGGCAAAATCCTGGTCGATAATGGGTCCTCCGTCAACCTTCTCAATATAAGAGTGTTGAAGGAAATCTGCATGAGCGTTCAGCACCTCGCTCGTGATAAAATCACCATCTCCGGGTTTGACTCCCAGTCATCACGGACGCTCGGGTCTGTGATATTGACATTACGCTTTGGGCTGCTCATCACGGACATCAAGTTTCATGTCATTGACGCCAAGACTTGCTACAATGTTTTGCTCGGCAGGCCTTGGTTACACGAGTACAACATCATCCCTTCTACACAACATCAGTGTATGAAGTACTTCAAGGATGGTCTCGAGTGCACTGTGACAGGGGAACTAAACCCATTCTCCATGAATGAAGTCCGAAAGTACGAAGATGCAAAATACTTCTTACCAGATTTTGAAGACACGGAAAGATGTCATAAACCGAAGAACAAAGCTATCACTACTATTCCGGTCTTCGGGAGTGATACTGAGGAAGAAGAAAAGATATTCTATTCAGGGCCGCCCCAATGCAACAAGCCGAGACCGTCCACCCCTATGTTGGTCTTCGGCAGCGACTCGGAAGATGAGGTCAATGCCGTATTTTCTGTTCGACCATCAATTCAAGCCTTCGCTGATGATGATCGGAGTTTGCAAATCGCCATGGTTCCGCGAGAGTATTATAAAGAGCTCGACGCACTTGATACCTATAGTGTGCAGGAACTGCAGACATTCTACGTCCCTCCCAAGCGAAGAGGTGAAAAGGCGATCCTATTCTACCGATCCGGGGAAACCAAAGTGGAGAAAGAATTTGGCATGGTGCTGATTCTACACTTGATAGGATCCAGCCCATCCGTCTGCCCTGATACTACACAGAAGGATTAAAAAGGCTGTTGAGGTGCCAAGGCGTACCCTTAAAACAAACTGCTCGACAAGTCCAGTTCTACAGCAAGATCTGGAATGTCCCCGGAACTCAACGAAAGTTGCCCAACGGGAGAATAGAAACAATCGGGCTTGGATATGTTCAATCCAAAAAACGGGAAAGATTCCGCGGCTGCTACGTCATATATGACTTTGATGAAGAAGGAGATGCCCTGTGGGAAGATGCTAACCCTGAACCAAAACGAGCTCCCGCCGTGAAAATGCCAAGCCCGTCGTTCGAAGAACAGATGGACAAGCTTATAAGGGAAGCGGGTCAAAAGGTTCGAGACGATCATAATCGCGAAATGGCCATCTACGAGAAAGCCAGAACGCAGCGCCTCCTTCAGCAGGCTACAGAAAGCGACGATGCCCTTCGTCGCCAACCCGTCATACAAAAGACTCGACGCAGAGGCAGAAATAAACCCAAGAGCGAAAAAAGCATTCGACAGCGACAAAGCGGGACCAAGAAGCCACGCGATCGAGAATCGAGTAACTAGGATTCGTCTCTTATAAAGAAGATGGGTCGAGCGTATTCTTTTACCCAAGACAAGACAAGGAAGATACTTGATCTTGTCATAAAATATCAGATGATTACCCTTCCGGAGTCCAAGCACCCCGAGCAAGCAGGTGAGGCTCATCATCCGGACTATTGCTCCTATCACCGAGCGATAGGACATCCTCTTGAAGACTGCTTCACCTTCAAAGACTGGGTTGAAGACCAATATCAATGCGGTAGATTCGCTCTATCTGACAGTTGGAGGGTAACCCCGCCACAGAAACATGAACCGAAAGCGACGTATGCGGCGAGAGAAGAACCAAACCAACATCGGTCTTGGAAGCGATCTCGTACCTGTCACGTAATAACGCTGTCAGAAGAAAAACCCGAGAACGGGGATGACCTCCTCTGGTGCTTTGAAAACGATGATGGCGAGTGATCTCAGAGTTTCCACCGACACCAAAAGAGCTGGAAGATGTGATACATACTACTGCAGATAACCTCAAGAAAATCGACTTGGGGACAGCAAGTGACCCACGGCCGACGTTCATCAGTGAGTTGTTGTCTGAAGAAAGGGTGGCTACGCTAAAAGACGTGCTCATACAATATAAAGATTGTTTCGCATGGAACTATTCCGAGATGCCGGGACTAGATCCAGAAATAGCTGTGCACAAACTGGTGATATCTCCGGACATCAAGCCAGTCAAACAAGCGCCGAGAAGAATGCGGCTCGAGTTTGAGATGAGCATCAACGCCGAGGTCAAGAAGCTAATCGACTCCGGCTTCATCCAAGAAGTTCAGTACCCTAATTGGATTGCCAACATTGTCCCAGTGATGAAGAAAAATGGGACGGTGCGCATATGTGTGAACTTTCGGGATCTCAATAAAACTTGCCCGAAGGACGATTTTCCTATACCGGTTATCTTGCTGATGATAGATAATACGTCCACTCACGAAGTTTTCTCCTTCATGGACAGCTCACCAGGATACAATCAGATAAAGATGCATCCCGAGGACCAGAAGTATACCGCTTTCCGGACTCCTTTGGGCATATTCTGCTACAAGGTGATGTCTTTCGGTCTAAAGAACGCCGGTGCCACCTATGACTCATCACAATGAGTCACCAAGTGAGCATGCTAGATTAATGCCAAAACAATTACTCACACTCTCCACCTCAATATACATTTAAACCTAAATGTTTAATACAAAATGAAATGGAAACTTCTATAAGCAATCTTGTAAAGAATTACAAGAATACCCCTCATCCGTATATACATACCTACATCCGTATTCCGATAGAATATGATTACAATGAGACGAAAATAATCCAACAATATAATACTAGGATCCGGCTTAAATCAAAGCCCACTGGTATTATCCGTCCGAATCATGATACGTGCACAAGTGCACGTATATGATCGAATCCTACCGTAAAACCATACGGCCTCTACATTGTTTCGTCCGAAGCAGGAAAAACCTCTGTGTGGGACTCTAAAGACTCGTCAATATGCTGGCGGTGGGTTTAACCACAAGCACGTCAGCGGCACTAGCTGTACGTAACGGCTACCCAGGTATTGAGCGAAAGAGAGGCCGACGAGCAAACTCATCCTGAAACCCCTACTGACCTGATCCTAATAGTGACAATATCCGTACAGTTTGTTCTGTTCGTCTATGGGTATCGCATATCGAGTCTAGGGGTGGATAAAGTCATACCCCTAACAACACGACATTTAGTGTCGGTATGAAACACATCACCACCTGAGAAACTACCGAACCTAGATCAGTAATTCTCGATTACTTTGGCCAAGGATTTCTGGTGATGGCCACCCATGCACAACACGACATCAACCCCCAATACCAGGAGAGACGAATCCCCTGACGATCCGCTCATTGCCTCCATATGGCTCGGGACTGTACCCAACTAAAACCTGTTTGCATGACACCTTTTAGCCGTGGTAGGGTAGTAATCAAAGAACAGTGGGAACCCACACGAGAAAAATGACGATCTCAGGTCGATAGACTAACCTGTACACATGTCACCTGGGAACTGCTATCTGATAATAGGTATAATACCAACTAGCATGTTTCCGGCGAGTCCGTCCGGTGTACTCATAACCCAATGAGCACCTGTATACATCTTAGGTGAACAAACTAACACCAATGGGTTGTGAGACCGGCCACCACCCCTCGTTGGGGTCTCGATCAGTATACACTAGTCTACTCTAGAGTATCGATACACAATCTCGAAACTCCCACGACTAGGAACATTTAAGGATGTGCTTATAGACCACCCTTACGTATATGATCGCCATCATAATACTGGTAGTCAAGAAAGAATTCTATGGGCTCTATCAACATGTAATAGTAATCTGTAATGCCACCTGAAGCATAAACATGATGATAAAAACAAACCAGATAGCATACTATCATCTCGAGTAAGACTGTTCTATCAGTATAGGTCCTCTTTCAATCATCGCAATCGCGTGTCTGTGATTCAATAATTGACTTGAGGGCACTATAGACAACATCGTGCACCATTAGGTTACTTAACTAACGGCAAAGCGGGAGCTGGACTAGCGCGGGTGTAAAACATAAGCATTGTTTATTATATATATCATATTTTTCACCGCCGAAAGATCCGACCGGGACGTTAGGACGTCTGGCCTAAATTCTGGGGGCAGATGCTATTTGGATTTATCCGTCCACCTCTCCGATGATGTCGAGTTGATTTATGGCACCGTATCTCAGAGGTTTGGACGGATGCGGCCGTTGTAGCAGATTTCGTCAGATTCCCCTTCGTTTGCGAGGGTTTTTTGATTGTGGGGACGCTCTTCCCTGCAGGCGCAAGCCCCTGCAGTTAATTATGTTACCGCATCGCGATAACCACTTTCTCCTGCTCCGGAAGTTCACTTAGTGTCGTGTGTGTTTTTATTTGTTTTGGTTGCCCGTAGATTGTATACAGAGATTAATTTATGTTATCGCCCGTAGGGCGTGGATTAGTCCAAATCCGTATATCTTAGATTTGGGTTTGTTTTATTTATGGATCATTAACCTATTTTAGGATTAAGATCGACTTAAATGTATGTGAGCATTTGGGGCTCGGTTGGTTTTTTGTTAATGATACGTTAGTCCAATTTGAGACTAAGATCTACTTAACAAGATTTTAGGATCATTTTTGTTTCAGATCCAACAAGAGAGCATTTGGGCTCTGTTGTCTTAGTTTAGGGACATTTTGGTCCATTATCGCCATTTTGGAGGCGAAGTTCTAGTTTGAGGACATCTCGATCTGTTGATCACCATTTTGGAGGTGAGGTCTTAATTTAAGGACATTCCGGTCCGTTGTTAGTTTAAGGACGTTTCGGTCCATTTTTAGTTTAAGCACGTTTCGGTCCATTGATCACCATTTTGGAGGTGAGATTTTAGTGTAAGGACATCTCGGTCCGTTGTTAGTTTAAGAACGTTTCGGTCCATTGTTCCTCTTGCGTGCACGTGTGTTTGTTACGTGACGGGATGAGCAACGATGATATGGGATGCATCCAGTTTGGAATGTTTGATTTGGGATGTGCACGTCAGTTTGGGAAGTGCAACAAAAAGCAGTTGGTTGTCGGGGCCAGCCACCTTTCTGAAGACGTTGAGGAATTACAATGACATGTATCAGAGGTGTAGAGAGATGTACCCTTGAACCAATTCCCGTATTTGAGAAAAAAGGGATTAATTGTAAACCCAGGAATCATTAGTCGTGTTTTGAGACAAAGATTTCCTCAGGGGAATATGAAATGAATATTGTTTTGGGATATCATCAGTTGGAAGATCGATAGTCGTATTTGGGACTAAGATCAGTTTGGGAAGTAGTGAGTACATGGCCTCGGTTGATCTGAATTAGGGAATTTCTACTCTCAAGGGACCTAACCAATTTGGGCTTGGTCCACTCAGTTTTCTTTTTATTTAAAAAGAGTGCTAAGCATTTTTTTGGGCTCAGTCCCCTTTTTTGTGCAAAAAGTGCTGAGCACTTATGTAAATTCTGACGCTCACTTTATCCCTTTTGTCTTTATATGGAGTGCTAAGCACTCTTTATAGTGCCCACATGCGAAGCACGTAAGGAGCTAGGCTTTAGGCGTTGCCTAGTGAGTGCCAAGCATTTTTTATTCTGTGGCGCCCACGTGAGGGTCACGTGAGGCGCTGGGCGCCGCTTACTGAGTGCTAAGCACTCCTTTCTTTTGTAGCACACACGTGAGAGGCACGTGAGGCGCTGGGCGCCACTTGATGAGTGCTTTTTATTCTGTGGCGCCCACGTGAGGGGCACATGAGGCGCTGGGCGCTGGGCGCCGCGTGCTTTTTATTCTGTGGCGTCCACGTGGGGGGCACGTGAGGCGCTGGGTGCTGGGCACCACTCCCTGAGTTCTTTTTCTTATATGCTTTGTTTTGAGGAGTTCGATTTCCTAGTTCTTTTCTGAATCTTTGATTCTCAAGAACAATTTCTTCCCGATGAGAATTAAATTCTCAACTTGTCTTGTGGATCTCAGATCCAGAGAAAGAACTAAGTTCTTTTAAAAGGGTTAAACCCTTCAATAGGTAAATGAGATGTTTTGATCTCTCTTCTTTTGATTTACCTAGGGTTTTTTTCCTGAGAATGGAGATCTTCTTCTTTCTTCCTTATTGAAGCTTTCTGTTTTGTTTTTCAAAGCTTAGGGAGGTTCCTCCTTTTTAGACTTGAAGTCTTGGGTCCTTTATATAGTAAAGGAGAGTTTGTTAATTAGTTGAAGACATCTCTCATTAAGAGATCCTAATTGATTTGGGAATTTTTACCCACCATTAGATTTTTGATTCAAGGGCTTCTGTTTTATAGAACAATATTGGGAAAATATTTTCCCTTGCACAGAATTTATTCTGTAGATCGGTGATTCTTTAATCACCATTGGATTTTAATCCAACGGTCCTCTGTTTTAAAGAGGACATAGAATTTTATTCTATGATCCCACCGAAGGTATATTTCTCTTTTTTTTAGAAAGATTTGAGAAATATTTCCTCTTAACGGAATTTTAATTCCGAGTCTTGATGATTTATCATCACCGTTGGATCTTTGATCTAACGACTCTGTTTAACAGAGAGTATAATTTAATTCTACCTGGGCGTCGGCACTCACATGTTGTGCACGTGGGGGCTAATTAAGGTTTTAATTCCTTTATGTGCTTTATACATTGGCGCCCACGTGAGGAGCACGTGCGACGTCAATATAAGGGTTTTTAACTCTGGTGCTGGCGCCCTTATGGAAGGCACGCGAGGTGTCGCCTCTTAAATTTTGAACAGAGCTTTGCTCTTATTATTGGGAAAAAACACACACACATAGCATTCGTATCACGCAGTTATATGATCTCATCACAGAACATAGGCAGCAGAAACAAACATATGAAATATAGGATATACTAGGAGATCCGTGTTTTAAATTAAGCCAGTAATGAAAAACACGGATTCCACGGTCGTGACGAATAGCCAAACCCACATCTCTAGACCCTTACGAGAGCGACAAGTGACACCGGCAATTCTAGAGTCAGGAGACCTAGTTTCGACTCCTCGAGATGGTTTCCCACTGAACTCTAGAACCCGGTTACTTGTTCTCCCTATCTTGGGTCTATCCTAATGCGGAAAAGTAAATAATATACATCAATGGTGATATCATCCTCAACCCGGAAGTGTCCTAATAAAAGAATATTACATACAACCTTTTATATGAATGAAAATAGAAAAACTCTTATCTCACGTTAAAAAAAAACCCGGCTATTCAATCACGACGATCCAATATAACATATCACAGCAACACATAATATCACATATTATCAATGTAAGTAAATATGCGTATCCCGAATGTCGTTGATGTATAGCAACGAGATCTGGGATACCCCACATATTACAATTATGGTCGCAGAAAAGAAATGAAAACTACAATAATTAGAATCTGCATATTCTTAGACATCATAAACCCGGAATATCTCATATCTCGAATTTCATGCCTAACCCTTTAAATCATGCATTTATGTCTTGAATTGAAAACACTTTTCAACATCAAGTCGGGTAATTCAACAAGATTCCCGACTAAATGATCGAATGCTCGTCGTAAACTTTAATATATTGCCGCACCCCCGATGCCGTCAATGAAGTGCACTTGGGCGGAACACCGTGGCCGCGAGCATCCGAGTGGATGCTTTTGGCAACAAGGTTCTCCTATAGTCACTTGGTTGGAACTATGGGCGTGGCTATCTAGTAGTGTTTCCCGGCGACTATTCGCGTACAATACGAGATTGCGACGGAGTTTTGATCCGAATCGAAACTCCGTGGCAATCGATCAAAAAAGACTAAAACGCGAGATTTAAAAAACACAAACTAGTTTTCACAAAACTAATTAATGTGGATTCCAAATATTGTATTACATATCTTAAATATCTAGACGATATTAAACATTTCGATTGATTCATCAAACACCCATAAATCACAGAGAGCTCAACAGCTTGAGCCTCACTAAAAATACCCAGAAAATGCCAAATACAAAAATGGAGCAGCACAAGAAAAATGATCCCACAACTCGTCAAGATTGCGGCGGAACCGGGGCCAAACATGGATTTTGGCCGCGGTTCCGCGGCTCCTTGATGGAGTTGGGGACTTGTAATTCTTGGGGCTCCATAATTTAAACTGCACGATTTTTTGAATATTTTTAATCTGCAAAATATCAACTTTTGAAAAAATGGACATAAACTTGTAAAAAGCGGGTTTTTGAACTTCGATCGAACACTTTAACGTCTTCAAGACCTTACCTAATGCTCTAGCTTGGCTCTGATACCATGAAAGTGTGTCTCATCACTACCACTAGGTTTAGACAAGTATCAAGTATGCAATTTTAAAAAATCTAAAGTGCTAAGCTACACTAACCAAGAATCGAACTAGAGAATTATGATTTGTAAGCAAGTAAACAAGTTTTACATTAAGTGAAGAGGGTTACAACTTTTGTAGACCAAGTTCTTCACTTCTATAGCTCCAAGTAGTAGTCCCTAATCTCCAAGTAGTGGTCCCTAGAACTCTTCTTAGACTCCACTTAGTGAAAAGAACAAGCTTTTCTCATCGTCTTCGAGGCCGAAGATGATCCACCTTGAAGTTTCTCTAACTTAAGCTACCTCTTCACTAATCAAGAATTAGTGAAGCAAACTAGCTAATCTTATAGGCTAGATGAGAGTAGGTTGATGAAGTAGGAATTTTGCCCACTTTAGAAATCTCTTTCTCTTTTTCGTTCTTTAACTCAAGAAAACCTAGAGAGGAAGAAGATGAACGAAGGAGAAGAAAATATCTCAAATCCTAATGAGAGAGTTAACCATGGGCTAAAGATAAAGGTTGGGTGAAAAAATATCTAGAGTAAAACAAATTAAGTGGGATGAGTCATGGCTTCTACATGCTTCTAAAAGCATTTTAAACCATGCTCATTTCCACCTAATTTTGAATTTACTCTTAATAAATAATTACCACAATTATCTTTTAGCTTTATTGTAAGTCTCGTACACCCATGTTCTATGTATCATCCACCATGGCACAATAGTATTTTATATATAAACAAACAAATATATATATATATATATATATATATCATATATACATATATCATTATATATAAAAAAGAGAATAAAATCTTTAGTGAGCACAATATTAGTTAATATATATTAATATATCAAATATAAAAATATATATCAAATTATTAAATCAACACTTGATTCAATAATCCGGTCATATCATATATAACCGACTAATATCACTTATATGTATCACATTATCGAATCAACACTTGATTCAATAACCCGGTCATATCATATATAAACGACAGCATTCAATATACTTTATCAAATCAACACTTGATTCAATAATTCGGTCATATCATATATAACCGGCCAATATCAAATATATATATATATATATATATAACATATCATTGAATCAACACTTGATTCAACAATCCGGTTATATCACATATAACCTAACCGATATCACATATCGCGAGATTAGAATACGGTATCACATACTCGTATTTAATCAAGCCCCCGCACATATCACCATATGTGCCCTACTTCGTTTCGCTTGAGCTAGGAAATCTGTGTGTGGGACTCTGAAGACTCGTAAATACGCCAGCAGTAGGTAATGATCACATCAGTCACCCACAAGCCGTCAGCGGTACTAGCTGGACGTAACGGCTACTCAGGTATTGAGCGAATAGAAGATCCACAAGTAAGCTTGTCCAAACTCCCGCAAAGCCAATAAACAACACTTACTGTACAGTCCGGTCTCTTCGTCTGATATGTCGCATATCAAATCTAGGGGTAGAATCGTCAGACCCCAATAACTTGATAAGTCATGCCGATGTGTGGCCTATAACCGTTCGAGAAACTACTAATAACACTTATCAGTAAATCTCATTAGCCCTGGTCAGGGACTTGCTGTTATAGCCAATCGAGTATAGCGCAACATCAACTCGCTATACCGGGAGAGACGAAACCCCTCCTATCACTCACTGCTTCCATGTGACTCGGGACTGTACCCAAAATCCACATGTTTGTGTAACGACTCTATTTTAATGTATAGAAATTTTTTAAAGTTAATGTACAAATGGAGTATTTGTAAATCCTGAGCACAAGTTATAAATTTAAATTATTTTAAAACAGCAAGAAACAAATTGTAACTCATTGGTAAGCCCTTGCACTGCTGTGACGTAGCTCCTGTGTTCAAATCCCCCGAGTCACATATTATTTTTATTGATTTTTCTTTTAAACTTTTTGAAAGCCCAAAAGTTTACACGTGTAATACACGTAAAAATGAAAAGTCTCTAAAAACAAACATATGAAAAATAACATATGAACAGCCGAGAACACGTGACAACAATCCCATACCCCACCTCACCAAGATGGCCGGCGAGGATTGCTTGGGGGCCAGCGCCGCCGGTTGAACCCGTCCCAAATGTTCTCAAATTTTTTCCAGCACCTCTTGGTCTACCCCCACTACTCCTCTTCTGTTTGATTTTCTTGCACATTAACAGAGAATTAAAATGAGCTATAAAATCAAATTTTAATGCATTTTTAATTCTCATGTTTAATACCTTAAACCCTAATTCTATTATATAAATACCACCCTACAACCTAGCCCTCTCTATTATGAAATATAGCATCAAAACTCTCAAAATTTTCCAATTCCAAAAAGTTGTACAAGTGGAGTTGGCTCAAATTCAAGTTCCGGCGATGATTCAGGACAAATCCGGTGACACCACGACTTCATGATGCCTTCAAAACCTTCCTCCATCTCTTTTCTCTCTTCTCAACCTGTAAGTTCCCTCTCCTCTCCTCTCTTTCTATTCTAAAACGATCTTTTATTAAAACTCGTCGGAAGCGGAGTTATTCCGATTTCTGATTCTAATTTCATTAAAAATCCAACTTTTCTTAACAACAAATCAATCATTTCGTTATATCTTGTTTAACAACCATAAAAAAATATTTAGAACAAGTTTCAATTCAAAATAAAATATTATGCAACTTGTATTACACTTTTTCGTTTAAATACCACCAAGTTTACCTACGACATTCTTTCATCATATTGCTCATATTACCTTTAGAAAACTCACGAGATAATGACATATCTCATCACACCACTCATCATGACATAACAAGATTGCCTCTTTACAATTTTTTGGGACTAACACGACAATTACATTTAAATACCTTAACCTAATAAAACCGTATTCTTTAAGGTTGTTAAAATAAATTTCCTTCCAATTAAGCCTCTACAACCAACTTTTGGGGAACCCAATTTGGATGGTGCGGGTTATCGCACATCTTTGGGATTAGTAGAGTGGGATGCAGACCTCCTCACGGAGCATCCGATCTCGATGGAAATTTTTAATACAATTTTTAAGAATAATGTGGGTTTCTATTTAATAAATTCTATTTTCATAATTATATATACATATATTATCAAAATATCTATTTTAAATATATATATAATAAATTTCATGTTTTCTAAACAAAGGAATCACCAATTTCATGAATATACCATCACAAATCAATACTATTACAATTTACATGAAAATACCATATACTATTCAATTTAGATTTATATGTACTAGAATATCTCATCTTATAAAAAAATTACATCTATGAAAACCCTAAAGACGATAAATAAATACTTGAGGATTATTTTGAAAGCATACTAAAATATTTTTTCATAAAACCCCCTCAAGTTTATTAATTTACAATAAGGACTCTAGTAAATATAGGTTTAAGCGGAACCAATTCTCTTGAGCCTCAGGGAGCCGGAGAAAGTGGGTGCTTTCCTATTTAAGATAGAAAACTAAAACGGGGTTATCAATACGGTAATTGGTTTGGAAAAAGTCACAAATCTTGTCATCCATGTGCAGCAGTTACTGATAACTCCAAAACCTATTTCAGGAATCCAATTCTGTTTAAGCATCTGACTCAGACAGAGTCTCAGTCTAATTGGAATGCAATTCATACATGAACACAATCCAAATATAACTCCAATACAACATGAATCCATATATACCAGAATACAATCTATAACAACATGACTTGATTTGACTGATCCATGGATATACACTGACTTGTCTACATGACTATCCGTTTATATCCTTATCCGTTTACATGAACAATTGATATCATGGTTTCGGTAAGTCTTATATCTGCAAATCATTTACAAACAACACAATAATACATTACGGGGTTTAAAGGGGTAGATTGGTACGGAATGTGTTAAAAGTGGCATGAGACGGTCACTTTAATACACCTAACCTGAATATCCGTTGCTGTTGTCCTGTGGGTTTTTACGGGGCCTCGTACTCCATATACCATAGTCCACAGGGTAAGCTGGACTTCTCTCGTATACATTGGCATATTCTGTACCAAGGTACAAACAACTGCATTAACATAACTATCAAACATTATACCCGTTATATTCTCTTTTCTGTCTATTCTATTTCGTTATCTTTGGGACTTACCGAGCGATTGTTCGCTGATGACATCCCTTTTCTATTTTTTCTTTGGAATGTTGTCAGGTGGACCCGACTCTTTGGAGATCGAGCCCAGCTCAGAAGACTTGGAGCAGTTCACAGAAGACCCAGAGTTTTAGACACTTATATATACCTTTAGTTTTAGTTCATGCCATTGTTTAGGCATTGCTTTGTAGTCTTGTATTTACTTTTCGGTTGCATTGTAAAGAATGTTTAATAAATAAAAAGTTGATGTTCATTTATATCTCATGTCTTTCTTGTGCACATTTACATTATATTGCTTATTTACACTTAGCGTGTTTACTTCTGAGTAAATACGTCGCGGGCCTCACCACGTCTCCTTACCAGTACACTGGGAAGCAGGGCATGGCAGGTTTTGTTGGTGGCCCATGCAGGTCAGTTCTGCATGAATTCATACCATGCAGGGTCAGTTCTGCATGGAAACCTAAGCAATATATCACAAGAATCGGCAACTAAACATTCTTTATATTTCTATTCTTTGAATCCGTCCAAACCTTTTTTTCTTTCAAGGTTATGGATTCTTCCAACAACACGAGTACAAACGTCAACAACACACCACCACCTCTTCCACTTACGCCTACCATTGTAGCTCCGATCAACGAGCAGACGGTACTGCTCGAGGAAATTAAGAGCCTCTTGGAGGGACAACAACAGCAGACTGCTATACTCATGAACCGCCCAGAAGCGGAAGCATCTGGAGTGAAGCAATTCCGGGCACTGCATCCAAAGCAATTTTCTGGGAAAGAGAGCCCTTTGGAAGCTGAGGAATGGGCTTAATCAATCGAAGACGATCTGGAAGTAGCACAAGTGCCAGACATTGCTTGGGTAAGGGTTGCAAAGTTGCAACTTACCGATAACGCCCGAGTATGGTGGAAGGCGGAAGAAAACCGTCTTACTCAGCCGATCGAATGGAGGATTTTTCGGGAGATGTTAGACGCGAAATATTTTCCCGAGACTGCCCGCTTTGATATGGAGCAGCAATTCATCCACTTGCAACAAGGTTCGATGTGGACCAAATCTGTGGATGAGTATGATGCTGAGTTCACTATGTTGAGCAGGTAAGATATGTCTTAAATATTTGAATTTCTAATAACACATACTACACAGCTAATAAAAGACCCTATCAGGTTCGTGACATATCTCATACTAACTGCTGAGATCAGGACCAGAATATTTCAGCAAGGGTTGGACCAGGAAATCTAAGCTGCTCTAGCTACAGGGGATTTCCCAACCCACGACCTAGCTCTGAAGGCTGCCCGTCGATATGAGGTAGTAGTGAAGAAGAAGGGTAGACTTCAATCTGCCGGTGTGAAGCGCCCTGCTATTCAGATAGCAGGAGGAGCCTCTTCCAGGACACCGTTTGTACCCAGGAGACCGGGAGTACCATTCAACCGGCCCAGTCCAGATTTCTGATTTTGTTGCAAAAGGAATGGACACGTGGCGAAAAATTGTAGGTGTGGTAATCGCCTCTGCTTAGTCTTTGGCTTATCCACACATGATATTAGGTCTTGTCCTCATAGACTCAATCAGAATTAGGCATCCAGACCAGCAATCACCTATCCGCAGCGGTCAGCTATCCAGGCACCCGCTCCACGTCTTTCTCTTCCTACCCTACCTCCTCGTAGACCTACTGCATCTCCTCCTCGTCAGTTCCATCAAGCACAAAGGAACCTACTTCAAGGACAGAGGAATGTGCCTCCAGCAAGGAGGAATGTACCTAGGCGACAGGCTTTCACAATGGCTGTGGAAGAAGCTGAAGCCACTGGCCAAGTCATCACTGGTAACTCTTTTCTTTCAAGATTTCTTTCAATCCTTATACATATCAAATTATCTTTTCTTATACCTAAAACAAATCCCACATAACTTAGGTACGATCATAGTAGCCTCAGTTCCTGCACTAGCGCTCTTCGATACTGGAGCATCTCATTGCTTTATGTCACAACAGTTCGTCCGAACTCATGCAATTCCAGTCAAACCGCTCATATCCAACTGGACTTTCAGTTCAGGGAATGGCGTTCTAAAGGCAACTTTGGGATACAACCTTTGTCCGGTGGTCGTCTGCAGTAGAGAATTCTATGTCGACTTCAAGGTGTTGGATATACCGAATTTCGATGTAGTTTTGGGTATGGATTGGCTAGGAACTTTCTACGCTACCATTGAATGTCGTCAAAGGAGGGTAGTCTCTGAGATTCTGGAGCATCCAGTCTTTTATTTCAAAAGTGGAGACCGTACCCTGGAGCCTAGTACATACAAAGCAAAACCGAAGAAGGCAGTGATTGCAACTCTACAGGCAGGAGAAGAAAAGCCAGAGGTAGTTCGGGAGTTCGATGATGTATTTCCTGAAGACATATCGGGTTTACTTCCTGATCGAGCTCTTGAATTTGGAATTGATTTAGTACCTAGTGTACAACCGATGATCAAAGCACCGTATAGATTAAGCTATGAAGGTTTGAAGGAGGTCCGTACTCAGCTGGACGAACTTCTGCAGAAAAGATGGATTCGTCCCAGTACTTCAAGTTGGGGATCTCCAGTTTTGCCTGTGAAGAAGAAGGAAGGTTCATACAGAATATGCATTGATTATAGAGCTTTGACAGAAGTCACGATAAAGAACACGTATTCACTACCGCGAATCGATGATCTGTTCGATCAGCTATGTGGGTCTTGCATTTTGTCAAAATTAGATCTCCGTTCGGGTTATCATCATGTAAAGGTCAAAGAGTCTGATATTCCGAAAACGACATTCAGGACTCGCTATGGTTATTATGAGCTTCTCGTGATGCCATTTGGAGTGACCAATGCACCAGCCATATTCATGAATCTGATGAATCAAGTTTTCCGAGAGTACCTAGACAGGTTCGTTGTCATATTCATCGACGATATCCTGGTATATTCAAAGAATCGGAAAGAGCACATTGAACATCTACAAATTGTCCTGGAGACTTTGCGAGAGCATCAACTCTATGCCAAGTACAATAAGTGTAAGTTTTGGCTAAACTCGGATTTCTCGGACATATCATTTTAGGTGAAGGAATCTCTGTGGATCCAGCTAAAATATCAGTAGTAAGAGAATGGCCGACACCAAAAACAGTGAAGGACATTTGAAGTTTCTTGGGATTAGAGGGATACTACCGAAGATTTATTAAAGGATTTTTGAAGATTGCAACACCCCTGCCCAAGCTCACACGTAAAGATAAAGAATTCGTGTGGTCAGAAGCATGAGAACAAGCTTTCATAGAATTCAAGTCAAGATTGACAACGTCGCCTATTCTCGTAATACCGGACCAATCTGGAGGTTTCGTAGTACATTGCGATGCATCCGGTAAGGGATTGGGATGTGTTCTACACCAGCACGGTAAAGTTGTAGTGTCACGCCCCGCTTCCCAGTATACGGCGAAGGGGACGCGACTGGTTCGCTACGTATATACTCAGAAGTACATACGCTTAGCGTATCTAAGCAATATAAAAGTAAATACACAAGAGATAAGATATAATAAAAACAACAACTTTTATTTATTAACATTCTTTTGTACAATGCATGAAAAGTAAATACAACTGAATAAAAAGCAATGCCTAAACAATGGCATAACAGGAACTGAAAAGTACTGAATGGAAAGTGTACAATGACTAGAGCTCGGGGTCTTCACTGAACTGGTCCAAGTCTTCAGCAGTGGGCTTGTTCTCTGACGATTCCAAAACACCTGACGACATTCAAAGAAGAAGGAAATAAAATGTCTTCAGCGAACAGGTCGCTCGGTAAGTCCCAAAGATAAGGGAGAAATAGACAGAGCGTAAGAGAGAGAGAGAGTGAGTAGCTTTTAATGTTATATTATCTTGTTGTAATGTTGTATTAACGCTGTTATTTGTAGCTTGGTACAGAAGGATGGCAATGTATACGAGAGGAGTCTCTATATGCCAGATACTAGAGGCAAATGTAAGTACAAGGCTCCGTTAGAAGGCCCGGAACAACGGCAATTGGATTCATGTTAGGTGTATTAAGTCTTACAGTCTCGTGCCACTTTTAACACCTTCCGTACCAATCGACCCCTTAAACCCCATAGTGTTTTATTTGTATTGTTTTGTACTGTAAATTTTATTGAATGTATAATTGAAAGACTGACCGAAACTATGATATCAGTAAACGGATGTAACCGCAGAATCATGTAAATGGAATAACTGGAGAACCATGTAAATGGAATGTATATCCATGGTTCGGTTCAGTTAAGTTGTATAGATTGATAATTGGATTCATGGATTCATGTTGCATTGTAATATTGAAGATTGTAGAATTGTGGATTGCAGACTGTTGATCATGTTCAAGTCGGATTATACTTAGACTCAAACCGAGTCAGACAATTAGCAAGGTAAATTGAAGTCCTGGTTGTTTTTATTAATTTGTCTATCTTAGATAGGCAAGCACCCACTTCTCCGGCTCCGTGGGGCTCAAGAGATTGGTTCTGCTTAAACCTATATTTACTAGGGTCCTTAGGGTAATTTATAGAACTTGAGAGGGTTTTATGTAAAAATACTTTTATATACTTTTCAAAATGCACCCTAAGTATTTATTATTCGTCTTTAGAGTTGTAATGAATGTAGATTTTATATTGTGATATTTCTAGTGAAAATATCCTAATTTCATAAATAAAGGTATTTATTTGTAATATTGATTTGTGTGGAATTTATGGTATTTTAGTGTAAATTGATTCTTGTGATTTTTAGAAAAAGGTGGAATATTTATATCATAACAAAATAGGTATTTTAATGATAAATATACATATATTTATACAAAAATAATTTTAATATATTTTTTATATTCTAAAAATCTCATTTTCTTAAGATGTCTACACAAAAATAATTTTAATATATTTTTTATATTCTAAAAATCTCATTTTCTTAAGATGTCGTATTTTAAATCTTTCGAGACCGAATGCTCCTTGCGGAGGTCTGAATCTCACACTACTAAGCCCGAGGATGTGCGATAATCCGCACCGTCCCGAACGGGTTCCCCAAATGGGTTGTAGCGGCGCTTTGCAAAGATTGTAAAAGTACTAAATCCTTTAGAAAACGGTTTTATGAAGTAAACGGTATTTATTTGTAAAGATGTCAATTTTTCGTATTCTATGTTCTAGGGTCTCCTAAGTCAACTAGACTATTCCTAACTGGTCTAAAACAAAAAGTTGTGAGATGCCTCAAATCGCCTTTTCACCGCCAATTGTGACCAGGTAAGTACAAGTGAAGAAATGAGGGATCCGCTCACGAGTCACCGTGAGACGGGCCTTTTAAAGTTACCTTTCTCACTTGCCTAGCGTAGACACCACAAAGTCAGATTTAGATAAACGACTGATGTCCACAACCTTGTCCTATTTTCCTAATAAGTGGTATTTATTTAAAAGTGTATCAATACTAAATCTTTTAGAAATAGTTTTCTTAAGTAAAGGGTATTTAAATGAAAATGTTTGTTTTCTAGTATTCTAAGTTTTCGATGGTATCATGTTAGGTTTTATTTAAGTGTGTGAGGAGATAGGTCGTTACCTCGTGATCTACTTTAAATGTATAGCAAGTTTGATGGAGTTAAATGAAGGATTGAAACAATGTGGTATTTGAGTGAAAAATACGATAAATTGAAGTAGCTATCATTTCATGTGATGAAACTTGATCAAATTGATTGATTAGTATTTAATAGTCAACATGAGGAAGTTTAAGTATGATTATATTAGTGAGAAGTGGAATTTTATATGAAACCGAATCGGAAATCGGATTTGTTCCGATTCCGTCGGGTTTTGTAATTTCGTATTTTTAGAATAGAAAAAAAGGTAGAAAAAGGACTTACGGGTTTTAGATCACACAAGAGGGTAAGAGGGAAGTAGGAGAATCACCGATGCGTTGCGTCGTCACCGGTAGTTCCTAAAACGATCGCCGGAAGTTCGCCGGGAAATTCGTCGTAGCTTCGCCTCGTGCTCACGTCGATTGCACACTAGGGTTCAAAGGATTTTTCTTGAGAGTTGGCTCAGAAATGTGAGTGTGAGGGTAGAGGGTAGGGTGGTATTTATAGGGTTAGGCTAGGGTTAGGATAGATGAAGGGTTTAAAATAAAAAAAATGTAAAAATGTATAAAAATCATTAAAAATTTGAGTAAATAGGGTATTTCAAAGGTTTCTGGAACCGATCTCATAATTTGGAGTGTGCGGGGGGGGGGGTTAAGAAGATGAAAAGACACAATTTTTCAGTTGGTGACTCGGCCGAGTCGGGGGTCGGGTACGTGGGAGGTCGCCAGGGGTAGGCTCTGGTATATTTAGTTTTTTAGGTTCAGTTCAAGTTTTGGGAGTTATTGTGTGTGGACTGTTGAGCTTCCAAAGAATTTAAAACAAAATAATATTAAAAAATAATGTGGGGCATGGGATTTGAACTCTGGTGGCTTGGTTCAGCAATGCAAGGTACCAATGAGGTACAAGCTCCTTCTTGTAATTAAATTGCTAATTAATTACTTAAGTCTTGTGCTCAGGCAATAAATACCCCTTTTATGGATTTTTGATTTTTTTTGTAAAAACTTGTATCGGAAATTTAGGGTTGTTACATGTAGCTTATGCATCAAGACAGCTGAAAGTTTATGAGCGCAACTATCCTACGCATGATCTGGAGTTGGCAGCCGTTATCTTTGCACTCAAGATTTGACGTCATTATCTTCTTGGAGAACGGGTGTAGGGTGTTTTTCGTCACTCTATTGAGATGGGAATACGTGCGCTCTTGTCAGGCGTACTACAGATTCCCCTGCCTAGGGAAGGCGGGGGTTTATTGATTGTGGGTATCCGAATCTCCGGCGGCCACGGACTAAGCTGCCGTTAATTATCCCTAACTTTTGGAGCGAGAGAACCTCCGATTAACGGGTCAAACTGATCATGCGAACTTAATGTGCCGTGTGTGTGTGTGTTTTGTTTTGAAAAGGTTTTGGATATATCGGGGGCCTCCGATTTTTCCAATGGGGGACGTTTTTTGGGTGTGGAGTGCATGGAAAATGAGGGGTGAGGAGCGTCTTAAAGACGCGTGCATGGCACGTGGGCACTAGACGCCCATTGGTCACGTGCCAAGCGCGTAGGCGCTTGGCGCCCACGGGTTACGTGCCAGGCACGTAGGTGCGTGGCACCTGCGGGTCACGTGCCAGGCGCGTGGACGCTTAGCGCCCGCGGGTCACATGCCCTGCACACGACCGCTGAGCGCCGGGCGCCCGCGGGTCATGTGAGGAGCACGTGGGCGCCGAGCGCCCACGGGTCACGTGCCCTGCACGCGACCGCTGAGCACTGGGCGCCCGCAGGTTACGTGCGTGACACGCGACCGCTGGGTTCCCATGGGTCACGTGCGCGGCACGTGACTACTGGAAACACCAGCGAAAGGGGCTTAGCCCCTAGGCTGGGAGTTGAATTCCCAAGGGTCTTTGGAGTTGAACTCCTAACAGGGATTATGTGTAGATTTGGAGTTAAACTCCTAAAAGGGTTTTGTTTATGGAGTTAAACTCCAACATATCTTAAATGGAGTTAAACTCATGGAAATCTTTGGAAATGACCGAAGGGGACCCCTTTCTTCCGCCCTTTGGCCCTGGATCTTCCCCAATGTGGGATTTTTGGAGGTGGGTATCCTTCTTCCTTCTCTTTTGTTGGCCGGATCTTAGAGAAAAGGGGGGTGAGGTTTAAAAATCTCCCATTTTAGGGGTTTGATGGCAGATCCGAGCTCCTCTTTAAGGGATTTATGGTGAAAAACTATTTTTTTTTGGAACAGGAAGAGTTAAACTCTTGATTTAATTCAAAAGAAAAGAAGAAGGTTTATAACCTTGAGGAAGGAGGAGGTACAAACTCTAGAATTTTTAGAGAATGAAAAAGTTCTCCTAGATATTTTCATCATGTTTGCCTTTATAGGCTATACACTTTACATATAGCTCCTTGGGTTTTGCCAAATAGCACTTGTGTCACCCCATACCTTATATGCTTGTTTCTTTTTGCAAATAAACCATGGGTGTTACAAAATTTCGGCTTTCTTCCCATTTACATACATTTATTTCTAAAAAAAGAATTACATTAAAACTAATTTATGGCTTCATTCCTTTTGTCATGGGGTCGGTCCCTTCCATGCTCGGTTCTGACCTGGGCTTGGGCCCACTTGGCTTGGGGTTGACTTTGATTTTGACTTGGTCAACCCGGGTGTAAATTTTGACCCCAACAAATTTCCCCCCATCAATAAATGCACACCACATATGTGGGTTGTGTGCATGAAATTGATGGATCTTCTTTCGCATGGAGGTTGATTTAATCTGGTTCCCGTTTTGACGACGTGGAGGTCGATACTGCCCTTTTTGCGACGTGGACGGTCGGTGCTGCCCTTTTAGCGACTTGGATGGTCGGTGCTGCCCTTTTTGCGACTTGGATGGTCGGTTCTGCTATTTTAGCGACGTGGACGGTCGGTGCTGCCACACGTGGACGGTCGGTGTTTCCCCTTTTGCGATTTGGACGGTCGGTGCTGCCCTTTTAGCGACTTGGACAGTCGGTGCTGCCCTTTTTGCGAATTGGACGGTCGGTTCTGTTATTTTAGCGACGTGGATGGTTGGTGCTGCCCTTTTTACGACTTGGACTGTCGGTGCTGCCCTTTTTGCGACTTGGACGGTCGGTGCTGCCCTTTTTGCGACTTGGACTGTCGGTGCTTGCTCCACTTCTTGCGGTGTCGGGATTTGATTTGACTTGCTCCGCTTTCTGCAGTGTCGGGGTTGAAGTTGACTTGCTCCGCTTTCTACGGTGTAAGGGTTGATTTGTTTGATTTGATTTATTTTAGGAGTTGCCTACCCATCCAGCGGGACTTTTGAGCTTGGAAGCGCTACCGGGTAGGACATTAATTTGATCTGTTTGATTTCTGTCTTATTTGGCGGAACTTTTGAATTTGAGGGGAACTTGGAACTTGGATTTTTTTGGGCATCAGCATTGTTGCATCGGAATAATGCCAGGAGCAACTCATCATTTGCCCCGGGAGGACTTGGGATTTGGTTTTTGGTTTTTGGGTCGGCATCAGCATTGCTGCACTGGAATAATGCCAGGAGCAACTCATCATTTGTTCCAGGAGGACTTGGGATTTAGTTTTTGGGTCGGCATCAGCACCGCTAACACTGAAGCAATGCCAGGAGCGACTCATCATTTGCCGTTGGGAAAACTTAGGATTTAGGTTTTGGGTCGCCATCAGCACCGCTAACACTGAAGCAATGCCAGGAGCGACTCATTATTTGTCGTTGCCCGTTGGGGAGCGATGGCTTAGGGGACAGGTTTAGATCTCTATCACCTAAGGCATTTCAATTTTATGAGCCGTAAGGGTCTTATAAAAGCATTTTTTCTGTACGAGTCGAGAGGATCTCGTAGGTGTATTTCTTCCTAGGAATCGTGGGGATTCCTAAGTGTGTTGCTCCTTTGTGATTCGTAAGGATCTCACGTGAGGATTTTCTCCTCACGAGATCGAGAGGACTTTGCAAGTGTATTCATCTCTTTTTTACGAGTTTGCGCCCTTTCGGTTTTTCACAAACTCGCCGGCAGTCCTGTTGTTTTTACTTACGGAGCCCTTTCGGGTTTTCATCCGTGCCCGTTTTGCTTGTAGACATACCTTTTTTTCCTTCTTTTCTTCTTTTTTATTACATTGGCGAATCTTCATTGCTGGTAGGACTTTAAATGTAGTCTCGCCGGTAGGACTTGGGAGAGATAGGGGTCGTTTATGCCCGTGGATTGTATACGTTTTTACAGGATATATGATCCATACTGTAGGGCCGGTGTGCTCAATTCTCCTGCGACTTGGAGCATTCACGTGTAGTATTTCTTGAGATATCGGCCATTGAGGGGTGGCATGGGCCTTTCTCCCTCGGCATTTATCAGCTGGTAGGATCCTCTATCAAACATTTTCTCGATGGCATATGGTCCTTCCCAGTTTGGCTCAAAATTTTCCTTGGCATGTCAAATGCGGATGATCGGTCTTTTGAGGACCAACACCAATTCACCTTTCTTGTAAGTGCGAAGACGAGTCATCTTGTCATAGGCCCGTGACATTTGGGCTCGGTACAGCTCCAGATTTTGTTGTACTGCAAGCCTCTTTTCTTTGAGGGAGTTGAGCTCTTCGAGCCGAAGAAGCACGTTTTCCTCCTCCGTCAACTCGTGTTGAACGACCATTCTTAAGCTTGGAACTTCGACTTCAAGGGGAGGATTGCCTCCACTCCGAAGAGTAATGAGTATGGAGTGGACTGAGTTGGAGTACGGTGCGTGGTACGATATGCCCACAACACTTCGTGAAGCTTGAGATTCCAGTCTCTCTTGTTGGATGAAGCATTTTTCCTCAGGAGCTTTCATAGAGTCTTATTGAAGGCTTTGGCTAGCCCATTGGCTCTTGGATTATATATGGAGGAATATCTCCAGTCTATCTTGTGCTGAGTAGCGAACCTTGAGACTTTGAAGCTCTTAAAAGAAGGCCCATTGTCAAAAATGATTCTTCTTGGTGTACCGAAGCAGTATAGAATATTATGCCGGAAGAATATCAGAATATCTTCTGTCTTGACTTCTTTTAGCGGGACAACTTCAGCCCATCTGGAGAATTAGTCTGTTGCAGCCAATATGAACCGGTGGCCTTTGGATGACGGAGGATCAATTAGACCAACTATGTCAGTGCCCCAAACTTCGAAGAGCCATGACGCCACCGTAGGATGCAGCGGATTGGGATGCTTATGAATGAATTCACCGTGAATTTGGCAGAAATGACACCTCTTCGCATGCTCTTCGCAATCCCTTATCATGGTAGGCCAGTAATACCCAAGCCGTTTAATTTGAAGCTACATTTTGGGGCCAGATTGGTGAGCTCCGCAGATGCCTGAGTGAACTTCTTTCATGACTTTTTGGGCTTCGACCGATGACAGGAACCTGAGCCAGAGTTGGTCATATGATCTGCAGTATAGCGTATTATTTACAAACACGTATCGGAGACCTCTCTTCTTCAGCTGAATCCTTGCAAATTTTTCTTCGGGCCGCTTGTCATATCGGAGGTACTCTATGAAGGGTTCTCTCCAATCGGGCTCGTCTTGAATGATCGAAGCTTTTTCGGCATGATTGTTCTCTTGTTCTACGTTTTCTTCTTCATGCAAAGTGACCGGAGGTAGAATTTGCCGGCTTCTGACTGTTATCAGAATTTCATCCATATCGGGATCAGCCAGCTCTTTGGCTAAGCGAGCGAGTACGTCAGCTTTTCCATTCAACGTCATAGGAACTCTCATCAGTTCAATGTGGGTGGACTGTTTCATAAGCTCCACCACCCGGCTTCTGTATCGAACTAACTCGGGTTTTTATATCTTATATTGGCCGCTTACTTGGTTGACGACAAGCTGGGAATCACCGTAAACCCGTAGCCGAAGGGTTCTCATTTCTATGGCGAGCTCCAGACCAGCTACCAGGGCTTCGTACTCAGCCTCGTTGTTTGTGCGAGGCTCGGTGAGAGCGAAAGAACGTCATAGGGTTCCTCCCGATGGCGTGATGAACACCAATCCTGTCCCCACTTTTATCTCCGGGATGCTTGATTTGCCGGAGCTCCTCATTGATGAGGCTCCATCGAAGTAGAGCTCCCAACATGGCTTATCATCCTCGAGGTGCAGCACTTGTTCGTCGGGTAACTCGCAATTAAGCGGTGACCATATGAGATGAGCAGTAAGGAAGTCGGCGAGGGCTTGCCCTTTTACTGCTTTCTGAGGAGTATAGATTATGTCAAATTCAAGCAGCATGACAGCCCATCTCGCCATTTTACCGGCTAAGCTTGCTTTGGTCATCAAGTGTTTGAGTGGGTCGACATTAGAGATCAGCATAACCCGATGAGTGAGCAAATAGTGCTTCGTCTTCTTCACAACGAATATCAGAGCCAGGCATTACTTTTTGATCAGGGAATAGTTGTGTTCCGCCCCGACTAGAGTTCGACTGAGGTAGTAGAGGGCATTTTCTTTTCCCTCCTCGTTGTTCTGGGCAAGGAGCGCACCGAGTGACTCATCTAGCGCGGCAGTATAAAGAATCAACGGTTTATTTAGAATAGGGGCAGCAAGCACTGGAGGGTGCAACAGGTACTGTTTGATACTTTCGAACGCTTCTTGACATTCAGCATCCCAGACAAAAGGAGCTCCTTTCTTCATGAGTTTTGAGAAGGGCCTACATCTCCACGATAAATTTGATAAAAGGAGCTCCTTTCTTCATAAACCTTTGTGAAACTAATTAGTAGAGAAGTTGGGTATTCGGTATCACACGGGCTGTGAGTATACGACACCGCAATAATTAGACTTAAGTGCAAGTGGGAGATTGTTGGCTATACTTCCCTCAAGTCAATTATTGGATCGCAGGCGCGTGATTGCAATGATTGAGGGGGACCTATACTGGTAGAACTGTAATACCCAGTTCCTTTTGTATGCCAATATCCGTATTTCTATAAAGTGTTACTTACAAAATTTGTTTATGTATATTTACATTTATTTTATTTATTTTAAAACCCTAACCTATACTTTTACCCAAATGGTTTTCACTAAACAAACATAACCCAAAACCCAAGTCCATCTTTAACCTCACTCCTTTTCTTTCTAAAATTTTTCTTGAGCCCATGCCCAACAAGCCCAATGGTACTTCACTTCTTTTTCCCAACAGATACCTTCTCAAATTTCAAAATAAACATATCCTTATTTAAACCCAAATCTTACACAAATAAATCTCATTAAATACCTTATAAATTATATTCCCTTTACCCTCTCTCTCTTCTAATAATTTTTCAATTAATTATATTTTTAACCCATGTTCTCTCCCTCTCCTCTCTCCTCACGTCTCTTTCTCTCTCTCTTATCACACTCTCTCTCCTCTCGATCTTTCTCTCTCTCTCCCTACCCCACGTCTCTCTCTCTCTCTCTCTCTCTATTACCACTCTCTCTCTTCTCCCGTACACACATTCTCTCTTTCTCATCTCGCACTCTCTCTCCCTCCTCTTTTCCCGCCGCCTCCGAGCTCGAACCTGCGCCCGCGCCCACGCCCGCGCGTCGCCCTCACCGCCGGCATCCCCATCTCTCCGACCCCCTCCGACCTTACCTTCACCAACCTTCGACGCCCTCACCTTCCTCTCTTTCCCCGACGCCTCTCCCCTCTCGATCCCACAGCCCCGACCTCACCTGCACGTCGCTGTCACTGTCGCCACCTCACCGCCGCCGACTTCTCCCCTCGTCTCCCTCACACCCTCGACCTCCTCCCCCTCTACTTCCTTTCTCCTCTCCTCTGCGGACCACCGCACGACGAGAAGCCCAGCACCCTAGCCTCGCCTGCACCCATCTCACCAGCTCTCCTCTACCGCTCGTCCTCACCACCACCACTTCACCCTCGTCTTCTTCCCCGACCACCACAACCCGACACAAGAATCCCCAACCCTGCAACCTCGTCACTTCGCCCTTCACCACCCCTGACCTCCTGTGCCCGTCGACCACCTTGCCGGAACTTCGCTGTCGCCACCTCGTCGTCGTCGACTCCGCTTCTACCTCCTCGTCTCCCTCTCCCTAACACCAGCGCACACAAGCCGCCACTGCCGAGCTCGAAGCCGCACCAAGCTCGAACCGAGGCCAAACTTCTGCGTTGCCGTGTCGTGCCTAGTCCGTGTCTGCAACGTGTCGTACCATTCATCACCGTCCGCTGCTGTCATATCACCGATCGTCGTCGTCAGGCAAGTTTAAATACTTGCTTCATGCTATTATATTTTCATTTCGATTACGATTCATTATTATTATAAGTGTTCGATGCAAACCATAATCTGAAAATCCCCTTAAAATGACGAAAATTAAATGTAACAGTTGGCCCGAGTGATAATGAGTACCGTGTTAAGATTTGGCTTGAAAATACAGATTTTAACAATGTAAAATGACATCCCAATTGGTTAGGTCAAATCTAAAAATCACCGTACCCATCGTGTCGTAAAATTTGTAGTTAATTAAATATAAATCTAATCATGGTATTCCAGGGCTCGTATCGAACCTAACTATATAACCTATAACCCTATGTAATTAGTTATTGAATATTGCAAATTCATGACACTGAAAAATGAAGAGGAACGCAACTCTGGACTGCAGTCCGGGGCAGCGTTCGTTTTGAATACCTGGCCTTGGGAATACCTGTACACCCTTTCCTTAAACTGAAAATGCATGGAACCCCATATGGTCGCGTAAATAATTTAGTCAGCTAACATCAGAATCTGGTCCCGTGTCATTTCACCTTCGTTTGATATTTAATTCGTATTTTAGAATACCGTTGTGTCCTGCAGTTTTATATGATTTTATATGATTTTCCTAGTCCAACCGACACTGGTTGCTTATATGTTGTTAGCGGTACACTTACTATATCCCCACCATGTGCATGATTGTCATACTCGTGTAAATAGTGTTCATTAGCATCGATAACCTAGTGATCGTGTACATTACCAGTGATAAGTATTAGTGATTAGAGTGTGGCAAGTACGTTAGTGTATAAGTGTGATTGCATAGTGAAAGTGACATGTATTTGTACACACTTAGCGGAACCAGTTAATTATTACATTGTCGACGCCTATGGGGCATATGTAAGTGTAACTATAATTGGTATGGAACAATTATGGAAGCACTTATATTAGTGTCATAGGTAAGGCGTCAAACACTGTCCATTTATCTTAGGTACCAGTCGAGACATGCTTGATGGAGATCATGTCTCCAGTTCTCGCGTAGACTTGTCATTGACCGACTAGTATTTGGGTTTATGGTCGGTATTTGATGTAGACCATGGGTGTGGGGTAGTTTGAGTGTGAGTTCAACGGAATCTCGGGAGTCCCATTGCCGGCATATACAGCGATTCTGGGAGTCAGATGGGTGATATTACTGACTATTAGCGAGCGTGATTCAGGCCCGTGTTCCCTTACCCCTGGGGCCCTACCTTTGGGTTGGGGATACTCCTGCGTGGTTGACTCTCACATTTGGACTGACGATAGGTTTAGCGACCTGGACAGTGAGACTTAGAGACTGGTAGGTTTAGTGACATGTACATGCATTGATACCGATTAGATATACCTGCTTTACTTTTTACTTGTACCGATTATTTCATGCGCGTCATCATTTTATATTCACTGCTTCATGTTCATCATCATTGCACATGTTTACTTTTGCATTTATATATATTGTTATTATGTCGCTCTGACGACCTGAGTATGCATGCTCCGAGTGAGAAGTGGACTTAGCTCGGATCAGCACCTGTCGTACCTTGAGGATATTGCGGACATCTAGATCAGCGACGTCAGCGCTATCTTTCCTTTGACTCCATCTGGTTAGTTTTATACCTGTTTTGATTTAGTGACTGCATTTCTCATTACCTGTGCACTAATTACTGATTACCACGTAAAGCTAGAAGCCGAAGTGTGACTACGGCAGGATGTTTCCTCGACCGTAGGAGGATGGCCGGCCTTGTCAACCCCTTGTATTCCGTATTTTGGGAAGAGGGGCATGGCAAGAACAGTCTTACTCGAGATGATAATATGCTATCTGGTTTGTCTTTATCATCGTGTACATGTTTTAGGTGACATTACAGATCACTATTACATGTTGATAGAGCCCATAGGATTCTTGCTTGACTACCAGCATTATGATGGTGATCATATACGTGGGAGCTGGGTGGTCTACAAGCACATACTTAAATGTCCCTAGTCATGGGAGTTTCGAGACTGGGCATCGATACTCCATAGTAGACTAGTGTATACTGATCGAGACCCCGACGAGGGGCGGTGGCCGGTCTCATAAGCCATTGGTGTCAGTTTTTTCACCTAAGATGTATACATGTGCTCATTGGGTTATGAGTACACCGGACGGACTCGCCGGGAACTTGCTAGTTGGTATTATACCTATTATCATATAGCAGTTCCCTGGTGAAATGTGTACAGGTTAGTCTATCGACCTGAGATCGTCATTTTTCTCGTGTGAGTTCTCACCGTGCTTTGATTACTACCCTACCACGGCTCAAAGGAGTCGTGCAAACAAGTTTTAGTTGGGTACAGTTCCGAGCCACATGGAGGCAGTGAGCGAATCGTCGGGGGATTCGTCTCTCCCGGTATTGGGGGTTGATGTCGCAGTTTTGCACGGGTGGCCATCACCAAAAATCCTTGGCCAAGGTAGTCGAGAATTACTGATCTAGGATCGGTAGTTTCTCAGGTGGTGATGGGCTTCATACCGACACTAAATGTCGCGTTATTAGAGGTCTGACTTTATCCACCCCCTAGACTTGATATGCGATACTCATAGACGAACGGACCGGACTGTACGAATATTGTCACTGTCAGGCTCAATAGGGGTTTCAGGATGAGTTCGCTCATCGGCCTCCCTTTCGCTCAATACCTAGGTAGCCGTTACGTACATTTAGTGCCGCTGACGTGCTTGTGGTTGAACCCACTGCTAGCGTATTGACGAGTGTTTAGAGTCCCACATAGAGGGTTCCCTGCTTCGGGCGAAAGGATATAGAGGCCGTATGGTTTTACGGCAGGGTTCGATCACATATGTGTACTTGTGCACGGATGATATTCGGACGGATAATACTAGTGGGCTTGGTTTAAGCCGGATCCTAGTATTATATTGTTAGGTTATTTTCGTCTCATTGTATTCGTATTCTTCAGAATACGGATGCGGGTATGTATATACAGATGAGGGGTATTCTTGTAATTTCTCAAAAGATTACTTTTAGAAGATTACACCTCATTATAGTTTAGACCTTTTTGGATTAAAAGGTTATTGAGGTGTAGGATGAGGTGTTTATTGCCTTTTTTGTGGCATGGCTAATTAGTGACCCATGGTTACTATTCTAGCATGCTTAGAGTTTTTTTTTGTGAGATTATGTTGACTTGAGATATTTTTTGTTGACTAAGATATTTTGGAGACATGGACATTTATGTGATGGCTCCATTATTTCTTATCACACTCACACAACAAACAAAAACACAAGCCATTATTCATTTCTTTTTCTCTTTCTTGAGTTGCTCTCAACACCTCATTCTCATGGCATCTTCTTCTTCCTCTAGCTCCACCCAAACTCTCTCATGAGTTGAGAATACTTAGGTGTCTTGAGACAAATTAATCCTTCATCACTCTCTACTTTATCTACGGTATCTAGAGTAGCAATCTAGGTGCCCTAGTTGCTTCAGATATGAGGTTGGAGCTCGTTGCATAGACTCTCGGGTGGATCATCTTCGATGGAGGGAGACCGGAGATCAAGCTTGATCAAGGAAGCCCCTAGGAGCTTGGAATGATGGTTGAAGACTGAAGGACACAGATCATTCGGTATAACCATTCTAACTCCTTTGCATATTTTGTTATCTAGGGCTTATGGGTAGATACAGGTAATTGGTTGTGGTAGCGCCAAGTTTTATAAATTTTTGTTCCGCATTTGGTCACAGATTGATGGTCAGGGCGCTTGCCGTAACCCTACATGGTATCAGAACCACTCCATAAGCCTTAGTTAACTCATTGCGACATTAGAAATCCGCCGTTTTTGTCGTGCAAAAACTGCCGACAAAAACATTTCCAAACACTGAAAGTTTGAGATGTTTGCACACCCCGCGGGCTCACGGTTTGAACTGAGAAGCTGCGGGGTGGTGCATGGGCACCCCGGGGGGACCGAACGGCTGGTCCCACTCCCCAAGACCACCACAAAGTAGTCTTGGCAGTGGGGACCCGAAACTGCCCCACCCTAGGCTATTTCGGGTCTGCCTCAACCCCTGGCCACCTCGTGGTGGCCTCAGGGGTGGGGTAACCCCTCTAGGCCCCACGACTCGAAGTTAATTTCGTGCTCTAACTCCCTGCGAAGGTTCGGGCGCGTTTCGTTTTGATTCGGACTTCCGAATTTGCTTTAAACTTTCGATTTTTGGAACTTTGGCTCACTGTTTTTTCATGGTTTTGGAAATTGGTTTAGTTTGCTAATTGCGTGCGGGATTCTAATGTCGTAGTTTTCAGTACATACATTACTATCTGTGACCGTGAATGTCATTAGAGTGGTACAACTCGTCTGACTTCTATATGCTCTTTTATACGGGTTTGCGAACGTGACATTCATGTTGATGTTCTGTGTTGTACTGTGGTTGTGGCGGGATCGTCATGGTGGATAGCTTGGGTGCAATGGCAGTATAGTTTGGATTTATTTGTACATTTGATATTGCGGAGCGAGTGTCCTACAGGTGGACTGTCGTCACTGCCAATTTGTATATTATTTGTTTGGGGCATGACCGGGTTGAGGTCGATGTCACCGTCGTACATATTCTTTTCTTTTCTGTACTAGAATTACCCCGCGGTGGAGTGCACGGTTAGCCGAGTTCTAGAAGGCAACGGGCCCGTATCTCATGGCGTTGAGACAGAGGGGGCCTCACTCTAAAATTGGCGGGCTATTCGTCGCACTCGTAGGGGGTATAGGTTGACCCACGGAGGAGTGCTCAAGTTACTAGATCCCGGGAAGTGCTGGGTAGCCCATTCACGTTGTTGATTGGGGTTGCCTCACTTTTGGTTTTGGCGGGTAACTTGCCGCACTTGTAGAGATCTAGGTTTTCATTGCACAGGCTATCCACACGACCAGGAGAACGCCGCATTTCACTAGCGGCTCAAGTGAAACCCGGGGCTTCAGGATTATCCACCACTCTGTGATGCTTGGCTGTGATTCTGAGATGTTGCTTTATATCATGCCTTGGGAAGATTGTTATATATATTTATATATATACTAGTAGATGTTGTATATGTTTTGCACCCGCACTAGTCCAGTCCCCGCTATGTCGTTAGTTAAGTAACCTAACAGGTGATGACGGGACCCAGTGGCGAATGCGGATGGCATATACGTATATTTTATTTTTCGTTCCTTTTTTCTGTGGTATGATATTTTAACTGATAGGACTGCATTGATTCTGATCAATGCAAGGAAAACAAACCTATTTGATATTGTTGGAACAAATTTTCAAAAGCTGTTATTACAAGGATGTTTTCTTTTGTTTTGCATAGAGATATTTGGTTATGGATATCCAGCACCTCATTCGATGAGGCAAGAGCCGAGATCCCTTCACTGGGAGTGACCTCTTGGGCAGAAGTTTGTGCCAGGGTAATAACTTCACTATAGTCGAATGCTTTTTTCTTTGTATCGTGATATTTAGTTTGGAATATCCTGAACCTCATTCTATGAGGAAAGAGCCGATATTCCTTCACCGGGAGTGACCTCTTTATCAAAAGTTTTCGCCACTATATATTTGTAAAGCTATCTGGTTCCTTCAACGATATCAAGTTCATTGCGTTAAAAGTTTTTCGCCAAAAACCATTCGTAGCCCTCCGTCATTTCAGACGGGTAGCACTTAGTATTCATGCTATGTTTGTTGGCCTTAGTTAAGGCATAGTGTATGGTAGCTATTTGTTACTTTTCTGTTGCATAGATAGATGCGTTAGTTTGGGACAGTCATATAGCCTTGTTGGCCTTAGTCAAGGGTGAGTACGGATGGGTTCAAATTAACCTGTACAATGACGGGTAGAACTTGACATGTGATTTATGATTTGTTGGCCTTAGTTAAGGTCATAAGAGCATGGGGTAAAAATCACATCAGGAGTTTCTAAAAAAACTGAAACTTGCCAGGCATGCACATACCTTCTGGAGTGTGATAACTTGAGTGGATTCCATCAAGTTATCATGCGATGATAGTTGGATTCCCACTGATTAGTTGGTTTACTCCTCGGGTGATTTTAGATGATCCTGACTAATTCACCTTTAGGTTTGGGGGAGGATTCGAGGAAACAGTAGAAGCCATCCAGATTAGATAAAGTGATTAACCATTCTGATCTAGGTTAGAGTGCACGCCGAGTGCTTCTTTTTTTCTCTCTCTGGCAGCGACCATGGCCCGACCCTAGACTAGAACTCATGAACCAAGTTAACCGAACCTTCTTAAAATACACTGGCTTTTGGATTGTCAGAGTTGCATATTTCATTGCCACTCCTACTTTTACCCTTTGCTTTTCTCCAGAACATTCTGTATCACTACGAAGATCCACAGTTATTGGATATGACCATTGTATAGTTACATACGAACTCGAAGAAACTTGTTTCAGATTCGAGAATGGTTTCTGGTTCTGGAGAAATTTATTAGGACTATTCAGTTGTCTTTACCTTTTACCTTCTCTCAGGTTGTGAGGGTTTCTGGGATTAGGAGAGGGTACACCTATTGCGCTTATTGGATAGTCTTCTTCCAAAGCTAAGGCTGGTGCCGAAGGATGGGGAAGGAAGAAAACCAATTAGTATAAGTGTGGTGTATAGAAAGTAATGAGTAAAGACAAATAAAGGGATTAGAATGAGGGCAAAGTAAAATGTGACTGCTATCATTCACGACCAAACCGCGTATATCATCGCCACTCCTATTTCACCTTTGCATTTCTCCAGAACACCCCGTATCACTACGAAGATCCACATTTATTGGATAATCCATCGTATAGTTACATACGAACTCGAAGGAACTTGTTCCAGTTCGAGAATGAATTCTGGTTCAGGAGAAATAGAATAAAGATTATTCAGTTGTTTTTTCCCTTTACATCCTCTCAGGTTGTGAGGGCTCCTAGGATTAGGAGGGTATACCTATTATGATTATTAGATAGTCTTCTTCCAAACCTTAAGCTGGTGCCAAAAGGTAGGGAAAGAAGAAAACCATTTAGCCTAAGTATGGTGTACAGAAGGTAATAAGTAAAGACAAATAAAGGGATTGGAGAGATGGCAATGAAATATACAGTTACAGTCATGAATTTGGATAGTGGAAGAGGCATTACCAGGAATACCCGGATACCCCTTCGAAACATTTTCATGTTTCAGTTTCACTGTGAGTTGTTAATTGAAAACTGATTTCCCAATTAGATTCTTACTCCAGGGTATGTATTTACCAGGTTTGATTCTCAGATCTGTATGGTATTACAGATGATGAGTGGGAGTAAGATATTGGGAATTAGATGATTATATCCTCATTATATTGGAATTCATTGTAATTGGTGATATTTGAGAAAATCACCTAGGTTTTTGCCGGACGGCAAATATTTGGTTTTGAATATCCGTAGTTATGCACCAGTTTCAAACTGATATATCTGTACGTTTATTTTATAAAGTGACATATAACTTTTTGATATTATGTCTATGATATTTACTTATATCAGTTGATGGTTAGGTAAGGAGCATTCAACAACGGTATAATTCTTCTTACCATAGTACAGTTTTCAAGCTACGACGCACAGGGTTTGAGTTATTGAACTCAGGGGACTTATACAAAGTATTGTATATTGTCCAGTGTCCATTAGGACAGAGGGGTTGGTGCTCGTGCTATGTTTTGTTTACTTGTGACTTCTCCAGTTTTAGACAAGTATTTCGTAAAAATACAATGTCCAAGTTTTGAGAAGTTATAGGTACAAGAATAAAGTAGATAATCATGTGTTGCAAGTATCGGGATTCTTCAAGGTGATCGAAGATGTAGATACTTGTGTTTGGTATTCCGTTGATAGTAATGGTTTTAAGAACTTGCTTCTCTTTCAGGCTATTCATATCTGGATGCACTCCTAGTTGAGTAATGCTGATCGGACTCTCTCCATTTAGTTGACATCACTGGAGACAGATGCATGATTTGAATCTGGTTCCAATTAAATTAGTTCATATGTTTCTATATTGTATATAGAATGGTTCATATCTTAACGATATTAAGGTATATGGAGTTTTCCGGCTTATGCTTGAAACCAGACTCTGAATAAACTCAAGGCACGTTTCAGTAATGGCTGTTTGTGGGTTATCCCGGGCTATGTCGAAGGATAACTTTCTACCATCTGAAAGATCAATAGTGATATTGTTCTTGAATCGCCACAATTTTAGCAAAATGGACTTTTGTCAGAAAACAGTAATGAGAGTATAGTAGAACCGGAAGTGATTCCAGAACCACAAACGATTACTGAAGATTTAATAGAACCTAAAGATTCAATTGGTTTTTGACATTCTATTAGCCACTCCGCAGATATGGTGGGTAACCTCAGGTGCCCGAGAGGTACTTCGGTATCCTCAGAAATGGTGGCAGGGAGGTTCTTGTTTACCCAGACTTGCCATTACTGTTGTTCTAGACTATGAGACCCGACAGGAGGATGAGTATAGCGTCGTTCTAAACTAGCTTTAGAAGTGCACGTGTATATGACTCTGCCAGAGGGTTGTTATAGTCAGTGGGAGCAGCAGAAGCATAGTGGACAAGTAGCTTGTGTCTATTTATAGACTAAACCAGGTATAGCGGAGATAGATCATCTATTTTTGATGTGACAGTCATGGTCTTTGACTTCATCAGAATAGGAGATGAATCTGTTAAGAAGGTAGTAGGGTGTGATGTCCTGGCATTTGGATGAAACACACTCCTGGCATAGTGGTGTACCTAAAGGATATGGAGTCACCCTCTCTAAAGGTGTCTTACAGACTAAAAGGGAGAGAGATGTGCATGATTGGCATATCACTTGTTTAGGCAATTGAGTCAATCATGAGATGTTAAGTTCCACACCAGATGTTGTTTTTTGGACTAGCTGCAATAAGTTTATATATTAATCCAATCCTGGAGAAACGTTCGGAAGCAGTTTATGTAACACCCTAGTTCATTTATACCAATTCCAGTTCTCGTATTTCTTAATTTATGGTATTTTCCTGATTTATCGTGCTTTGGTGCAAGTAGTATATCTGACATCTTTATTAGCATCCGTCCCGACCCGCATGCTTGAAACCTGTTTTGATTCATATTTATGATTTATCCTGACCTGTTACGTGGACTCGTGCACTTTCATTTATACATCCTGCATACTGGCATTTATCTGGCATCTGCATTTTTAATATAACATTTAAAGTCACATAAAATATTTTAAAAATATCTAGCATGGCTTGCATCATACCCCTAACCCTGTGGTAGCATTCGCGCATTTTGTTCTCGTCCCGTTCAATGAAACAGATTTGTTTGGATGGCTATGCGCACGTACATGCATCCGTTCTTGGGGGTATGCAACTTTCGTTACCCGGATATCCAACTTTAATTTTGATTGACATGTATATTTTTCGTATTTTAAAACTGAATTTTAGACCCGACCCGGGTATGTTTTGAACTATATTTGTATTTACCAGAATATCAAATTTTATTTATATAATATTAATTTTATAAACTGATACAAATTAAAATTTAGTTAACTAATAAAAGATTTTTTAAATTTAAATCTAAACTAATTTCCTAACAAACTGACAATCCCTTTCTCTCTCTCTCCTATATATATATATATATATATATATATTATTTATTTTTTTCTTTTCTTATTTAATACACAACCTCTTCTTCTTACTTCTTCTTCTTCTTCCTTCTTTTTCTTGATCTTGTTTCTTAATTCCGGTGATCACCTGACGATCCAAGTGATCCAGTGAACGTACCTTGCCTGTGTGATCACCCTCTTGCCTTGCCTGGATCCGTCCCGCGTGCCGCGTGTGCGTTGCGATGATTTACCGACGTCGGACGTGACGTGCGTATCCGTCGCGTGATTCGATCGAGGCAAGTTAATCTTGCTACATGCTATACTACTATATTCTATATTAATTTGAATAATAACATCACATAATGATTAGTTATGCATCTCACATTATCATTTTGCATGTTTCACCGTTTTCGGATATCCGTGTGCATCCGTGCAAGTTATTTCATATCTAGTGCATGCAAACCTATCTTGATACATGCTAGACTACAATATACTGCACCCAATAGAATATTTACATTTCATATTGTTTAGTTGTACATCCTGCATTTACCAGTTTATCATTTTACTGTTATATGACGTCCGTGTGCATCCGTATCATTATTTACATGTCTAGTCGCATGCTAGTTCATCTTGTTTCATGCTAGGTATATTATTATGCATCCATATGAGTAAAATGTTACCCGTTTATCACATTGTACATCCATACTAAAGTTTTACTATTTTCGGATACCCGTTTGCATCCATACCATTAATTCTATATCTATTCGCATACCATATCACATTATTACATATTGTTGTTATATTGACACCCTATGCTTGTTATTGTGCACCCTACATAGTCATGATGTAACCCCTGATCGATATTTGAGCATCCATGCTTTTATTATACATCCGTACTTTCACCCTGATTCAATACTTGCTACAGTTTGATTATGAGCACCCGTTTGATACCTGTGCACTACTTGACATGACCTGATACACCACCACTTGACATGACTTGATACATGTACACTACCTGACATGACCTGATATATCACTACTTGACTTGTTACCTGATTCTGTTTCTAATGCCGACAATCCTGATATATTGTCCCGATGGACATATCATGTTGTCTGTATAGACAAACCTGTTCCTGCTTGATCCTGTGTTGAAATTAGCTTCAGATTTATCAATACCTGACTTGAATACATAAATTAGGGGTAAGGGGAAATCAATGATGAAACCTGACTTGTAACTCAACAGTTCGACGCTTATACTGATCAGTTTTGGGGGCTAGGCCAGTCCCGGAATGATGTTGCTGACATCATTCGTCTGTACATGTTTCCTGTTTGTGCTTAGCGGCACGTCTCGGATTCGGCCCCGAGAGTCTGGACCGTGGTCCCGGGTACGCACGGGATACTATTGAGTTACATCGACGATTCATTAAATTGATTTCACAGAATTGAGAGTAGTTAATCCAGTATTTAGTTCAGATTACTCACTGCACGTCACATATGCTTTTACCCTTCACTGTTCTATATTTATGTTACTGTTATACCTTTATTACTGTTCATACTCATGCCTGCATATCTTTCTACCCCCTGATTATATTATTGTTGATATTATGACGCACTGACGTCTGGGTTTTGCATGGCCCAGATCCTCTACCTTTGCCGCAGGCCGAGCAGTGAGGACCTGTTAGTATTTTAGTTTTATTTCAGCCTTTTCATTCCTGATGTGAGCCTGTATTTGGGACGTACATTCCAAATTATTATTGCTTATTGGATCTATTGCTTCCGCATATTATTTCTTGACTCGTTTATTCTGGCTCATGGACATGTACTAGATAGTTTATTTTATTTCTACTGTTCTTGATATCTCTAGACAACCGTAATGTGACTGTGGAGGGATGTTTCCTATCCACAGGTAGCATAGTTGGCTCTGTCACGTGTCTATCTTAGAGCACGCTAGAAAGCGGGGCGTGACAGGGTTTGTTTGGTATCAGAGCCATAGGATTTAGGTTTATCGGGTTTGATTCTTTTGTAGTTGGGTATTGGACCCAATACACGAATCGGAAAATCCGTGATTAGGAACATGTCCTGCCACCTTGTTATCATGATTCTTGAATCATATCTTTCTCTTGACCCCTGTCCTGACGATATGCAAACAACTTTGCATCTCGAATTGAAATTCTTTTGGTTCCCTATTGTTTCTTCCATCCTATTCCTTTGATTCTGATACTAGGATTTGGGTGACTTGAACGGAGTTATGTGATTGTAACTATGAACTGCAGTATGGTTACAATGCGGTACTCTATTTAAGTAACTTGGAGTCCTGGTCTTGATTCATTTCCTTGATTCATGGTCGTGAAATTTCCTTGGTTCTCTCAGTTTCATTGCTTACCAGTTCATGTTTTGCAGATTTCTTGGTGATTGATACTGGCAGTTATGATGTTGTCTCGGGAATGGATTTTCTCGGCACTTTCCACACTCACATTGATTTTAGGGCAAAGAAAGTGATTTTCTAGATTCCCGGACATCCGGAGTTTGTTTTTGCTGGAGGAAGCAGTTCTGTCGGGTCGGTCGAGTTTAGGGCTAGGCCGACAAACAATGTTCTTTCATCGATGGAAGTTGATAAGGAGGAAGCGCCAGCTGTAGTTTGAGAGTTTATGGACGTGTTCGAGGACATTTCGGGTTTACAGCCAAAACGAGATGTGGAGTTCACGATCGATCTTATTCCTGGTGCAGCGCCAATCTCAAAGGCGTACTATCTGATGGCACCAGTGGAGTTGGAAGAAGTCAAGAAGCAGGTTACCGAATTACTTGAGAAGGGTTGGTTTCGCAGCAGCAATTTATCTTGAGGAGCTCCAGTTCTTCTAGTCAAGAAGAAAGATGGCACAAGGAGGATGTGTATCGATTATCGAGAATTAAACCGGGTGACTATTAAGAACAAGTACCCGATCCCTCGCATTGGCGAATTGTTCGAGCAACTCAGTGGTGCGAGGGTATTCTCGAAGCTGGATTTGCGATCCGGATATCATCAGGTCCGAGTTAAATCAGAGGATATTTGCAAGACCGCGTTCCGAACTCGGTATGGACATTACGAGTATTTAGTGATGCCATTCGGAGTCACGAATGCACCGGCGATATTTATGGACTTGATGAACCGAATCTTTTCACCGTTCTTGGACCAGTTTATTGTAGTGTTTATCGATGATATTCTGGTCTACTCGAGGAGCATTGAAGAGCATGCGGAACATCTGAAGATCGCACTGCAGACATTGAGGCAAGAAAGATTATATGTAAAGATGAGCAAGTGCGAGTTTTGGCTTAAAGAAGTGAAGTTTTTGGGGCACGTCGTATCCGGAGATGGAATCGCCGTTGACCCTGAGAAGATTGCCACAGTTCAAGATTGGCCGATTCCGAGGAATGTAGCGGAGATCAGAAGTTTTCTGGAACTTGCATGATACTACAGAAGATTCGTAGAGAATTTTGCTCGTTTGACTGAGCCTTTGACCAAGCTTACGCGTAAGGAAGTACCGTTCGTATGGACGGATAAATGTGCGTCAGATTTTGAGGCGTTGAAGCAGAGATTGATAACCGCTCCTATTATGACCGTACCAGACAGTTCCGGAGGATTGGTGATTCACAGCGACGCATCTGGGAAAGGTTTGGGATGTGTTTTGATGCAGCATGGGAAGGTTATAGCTTACGCATCGAGACAGTTGAAGATCCATGAGAAGAATTGCCTAACTCATGATTTGGAGCCAGCAGCTGTGATTTTCGCTTTGAAGATTTGGAGACACTACTTATTGGGCGAAAGGGTCGAAGTATTCACCGATCACAAAAGCCTAAAGTACGTGTTCACACAGAAAGAGCTTAACATGAGGCAGCGTAGATGGTTGGAGCTGATGGCTGACTACGATCTTGATCTTAAGTACCATCCGGGGAAAGTTAATGTAGTGCCGGATGCGCTTAGTCGGTTGCCAGCAATTCGGATGTTGACTGCACAGAAGGAGCTTATCGAGGATTTTCGGAGATTCGAGTTGGAGATTGTGCTACCGCATTCTTCGGGACAGTTGATGCAGCTGCAAGTACAGTCGTCATTGATCGAGAGTATTAAAGCAGCACAGTCGCAAGACCCAAGATTGCAGAAGTTTCGAGAACAGGTCGAAGCTGGACTTTGAACGGACTTGTTGATTCATGAAAATGGTTCGTTGCGTTATGGTAGCCGTTTATGTGTGCCAAAAGGGGACATTCGCGAAGAAGTTATGAAGGAGGCGCACAATTCCGTATGTTCCGTACATCCAGGAGGCACGAAGATGTACCGTGATCTACGACAGCATTTCTGGTGGGAAGGCATGAAAAGGGAGATTGCTCGCTTTGTAGCAAAATGCTTAGTGTGTTAGCAAGTTAAGGCTGAACATCAAAGGGTAGCTGGTTTATTGCAACCACTTCCGATTTCTCAATGGAAGTGGGAACATATAACCATAGATTTTGTGACAGCTTTACCGCGGAGTCCAAGGGGCAACAATGCAGTTGGGTGATTGTTGATCGATTGACCAAGGCAGCTCATTTCATACCATTTCGAGTTGGTCAATCAACGGAAGCGTTAGCAGAACGGTACATGCAGGAGATTGTGAGATTGCATGGAGTACCTGCGAGTATCGTGTCCGACCGTGACACTCGATTCTTATCGCACTTCTGGAGGAGTTTACAGGAAAGTTTGGGGACGCGGTTGAAGTTTAGCACAGCTTATCATCCTCAGACAGATGGCCAGACGGAGAGAACGATCCAAACTCTTGAAGACATGTTGAGAGCTTGCATGTTAGACTTCAAGGGTTCGTGGGAGGATCATCTACACTTGGAGTTTTCTTACAACAACAGCTTTCAGGCGACTATTCAGATGGCTCCATTCGAAGCATTGTATGGTCGCAAATGTCGCTCACCCATTTGTTGGGATGATGTTGGAGAGCGAAGATTGTTAGGACCGGATTTGATCGTGCAAACAGTTGAGAAAGTTAATACTATTCGGAATCATATGAAGGCAGCACAAGATCGGCAGAAGAGTTGGGCTGATACATCGAGAAGACCTCTAGAGTTCGCTGTTGGTGATCTGGTGTTCTTAAAGTTATCACCTACTGGACGAGTGATTCGTTTCAGGAGTCGAGGCAAGCTTAGTCCTCGATTCGTAGGGCCTTTCGAGATTTTGGAGCGTGTTGGAGAAGTGGCTTATCGATTGGTTTTACCACAATCTTTGGCGAATGTTCATGACGTGTTTCACGTATCTCAACTCTGTAAGTATGTTCGATATGAAACACACGTGCTGGATCATTCGGAGCTTACTGTAAGAGAGGATTTGGCCTTTGAGGAACGACCGATGTCGATTGTTGATCGAAGAGAAAAGGTCCTTAAGAACAAGGTTATCCCTCTCGTACTTGTTTCTTGGGAAAATCGCTCGCATGGAGAATCGACTTGGGAACGAGAAGACGAGATTCGACAGAAGTTTCCACACCTATTCTTGTAGTTTCATATTTGTTTATCTTTTCTTGTTTTTGGAATTTCGAGGACGAAATTCATTTTGTAGTTGGGTATAATGTAACACCCTAGTTCATTTATACCAATTCCAGTTCTCGTATTTCTTAATTTATGGTATTTTCCTGATTTATCGTGCTTTGGTGCAAGTAGTATTTCTGACATCTGTATTAGCATCCGACCCGACCCGCATGCTTGAAACCTGTTTTGATTCATGTTTATGATTTATCCTGACTTGTTACGTGGACTCGTGCACTTTCATTTATACATCCTGCATACTGGCATTTATCTGGCATCTGCATTTTTAATATAACATTTAATGTTACATAAAATATTTTAAAAATATCTAGCATGGCTTGCATCATACCCCTAACCCTGTGGTAGCATCCGCGCATCTTGTTCTCGTTCCGTTCAGTGAAACGGATTTGTTTGGATGGCTAGCGCACGTACGTGCATCCGTTCTTGGGGGTATGTATTTTTCGTTACCCGGATATCCAACTTTAATTTTGGTCGACATGTGTATTTTTCGTATTTTAAAACTGAATTTTAGACCCGACCCGGGTATGTTTTGGACTATGTTTGTATTTACCAGAATATCAAATTTTATTTATATAATATTAATTTTATAAACTGATATAAATTAAAATTTAGTTAACTAATAAAAGATTTTTTAAATTTAAATCTAAACTAATTTCGTAACAAACTAACAACCCCTTTCTCTCTCTCTCTCTCCTCTGCATATATATATTTATATATATTTTATTTATTTATTTTTTCTTTCCTTATTTAATACACAGCCTCTTCTTCTTACTTCTTCTTCTTCTTTTTTCTTTCTTTTTCTTGATCTTGTTTCTTGATTCCGGTGATCACCGCCGGAGCCGTGCTCGTCGCTGACGATCCGAGTGATCCAGTGAACGTATCTTGCCTGTGTGATCACCCTCTTGCCTTGCCTGGACCCGTCCCACGTGCCGCGTGTGCGTTGCGACGATTTACCGACGTCGGACGTGTCGTGCGTATCCGCCGCGTGATTCGATCGAGACAAGTTAATCTTGCTACATGCTACACTACTATATTCTATATTCATTTGAATAATAACATCAAATAATGATTAGTTATGCATCCCACATTTTCATTTTGCATGTTTCACCGTTTTCGGATATCCGTGTGCATCCGTGCAAGTTATTTCACATCTAGTGCATGCAAACCTATCTTGATACATGCTAGACTACAATATACTGCACCCAATGGAATATTTACATTTCATATTGTTTAGTTGTACATCTTGCATTTACCAGTTTATCATTTTACTGTTATATGACGTTCGTGTGCATCCGTATCATTATTTACATGTCTAGTCGCATGCTAGTTCATCTTGTTTCATGCTAGGTATATTATTATGCATCCATATGAGTAAAATGTTACCCGTTTATCACATTTTACATCCATACTAAAGTTTTACTATTTTAGTTTTATTTCAGCATTTTCATTTCTGATGTGAGCCTGTATTTGGGACGTACATTCCAGATTATTATTGCTTATTGGATCTATTGCTTCCGCATATTATTTATTGACTCGTTTATTCTGGCTCATGGACATGTACTAGATAGTTTATTTTCTTTCTACCGTTCTTGATATCTCTAGACAACCGTAATGTGACTGTGGAGGGATGTTTCCTATCTACAGGTAGCATGGTTAGCTCTGTCACGTGCCTATCTTAGCGCACTCTGGGAAGTGGGGCGTGACAGTTTATGAACATAAGTAGATGTTCTAGGGATATGGTAATGACAGCCTCCTTCGGGAGACGGTTATCATTCCAGGCTTCGAAGGTGATCTGGATGACAGAGTGACTTTCAGAGTTATAGTCTTCCCTCTTGACGAGTGGCAGCAGTTTGGACAGGTGGTCCAAGTGGATACTGAAGGAGGCATGGCGCAGGGCTCTGATTAAATTCAGTAGATGATATAGTCTAAGAAATTTGCTGGATTTGGAGTTCATTTGTGAACTAAGTCCCATCAGATATCCAGACATATTCTAAGACAGGTATTGCTCATTTCGGGAGATGGCTTTCTCCGTGAACTTGAGATAAAGAGAGACATAGAAAGAAACATTGGAGCGGATCCACCCAATAAGGCTAATTCTCGAATGTAATAGTTTTACAAACGAGCTTCGTGAAACTGATTAGTAGAGAAGTTGGGTGTTCGGTATCACACGAGCTGTGAGTATACGACACCGCAATAATTAGCCTTAAGTGCAAGTGGAAGATTGTTGGTTATAGTGCCCTCAAGTCAATTATTGGACCGCAGGCACGTGATTGCAATGATTGAGGGAGGACCAATATTGGTAGAACAGTCTTACTCGAGATGATAGTATGCTATCTGGTTTGTCTTTATCATCGTGTACATGCTTCAGGTGACATTACAGATCACTATTACATGTTGATAGATCCCATAGGATTCTTACTTGACTACCAGCATTATGATGGTGAGCATATACGTGGGAGCTGGGTGGTCTATAAGCACATCCTTAAATGTCCCTAGTCGTGGAAGTTTCGAAACTGGGTATCGATACTCCAAAGTAGACTAGTGTATACTGATCGAGACCCCAACGAGGGGCGGTGGCCAGTCTCACAGGCCATTGATGTCAGTTTGTTCACCTAAGATGTATAAAAGTGCTCATTGGGTTATGAGTACACTGGACGGACTCGCCGAGAACTTGCTAATTGGTATTATATCTATTGTCAGATAGCAGTTCCTTGGTGACATGTGTACAGATTAGTCTATCGACCTGAGATCGTCATTTGTCTCGTATGAGTTCCTACTGTGCTTTGGTTACTACCCTACCACGGCTCAAAAGAGTCGTGCAAACAGATTTTAGTTAGGTACAGTCCCGAGCCATATGGAGGCAGTGAGTGGATCGTCGGGGGATTCTTCTCTCCCGATATTGGGGGTTGATGTCGCAGTTGTGCACGGGTGACCATCACCAGAAATCTTTGGCCAAGATAGTCGAGAATTACTAATCTAGGATCGGTAGTTTCTCAGGTGGTGATGGGCTTCATACGACACTAAATGTCGCGTTATTAGGGGCCTGACTTTATCCACCCCTCTAGACTCGATATGCGATACTCATAGACTAACGGACTGGACTGTACGGATATTGTCAATGTCAGGCTCAGTAGGGGTTTCAGGATGAGTTTGCTCGTCGGCCTCCCTTTCGCTCAATACCTGGATAGCCGTTACGTACAGCTAGTGCCGCTGACGTGCTTATGGTTGAACCCACTGCCAGCTATTGACGAGTCTTTAGAGTCCCACACAGAGGATTTCCTTGCTTCGGACGAAACGATATAGAGGCCGTATGGTTTTACGGCAGGGTTTGATCACATACGTGTACTTGTGCACGGATGATGTTCGGACGGATAATACTAGTGGGGTTTGGTTTAAGCCAGATCCTAGTATTATATTGTTAGGTTATTTTCGTCTCATTGTATTCGTATTCTTCGAAATACGGATGCGGGTATTTATATACGGATGATGAGTATTCTTGTAATTTCTCACAAGATTACTTTTAGAAGATTACACCTCATTATGATTTAGACCTTTTTGGATTAAAAGGTTATTGAAGTGTAGGATGAGGTGTTTATTGCATTTTTGTGGCATGACTAATTAGTGACCCATGGTTACTATTCTAGCATGCTTATGGTTTTTGTTTGTTGTGAGATTATGTTGACTTGAGATTTTTTTGTTGACTAAGATATTTTGGAGACATGGACATTTATGTGATGGCTCCATTATTTCTTATCACACTCACACAACAAACAAAAAAATAATCCATTATTCATTTCTTTTTCTCTTTCTTGAGTTTCTCTCAACACCTCATTCTCATGGCATCTTCTTCTTCCTCTAGCTCCACCCAAACCTTCTCATGAGTTGAGAATCTTTGGGTGTTTTGAGACAAATTAATCTTTCATCACTCTCTACTTCATCTATGGTATCTAGAGTAGCGATCTAGGTGTCCTAGTTGCCTCGGATATGAGGTTGGAGCTCGTTGCATAGAATCTCGGGTGGATCGTCTTCGATGGAGGGAGACCGGATGTCACGCCCCGCTTCCCAAAATAGGGAATACGAGGGGTTGACAAGGCCAGCCATGCTCCTACGGTCAAGGAAAATGTCCTGCCGTAGTCGCACTTCGGCTTCTAGCTTTACGTGGTAAACAGTAAACAATGCGCAGGTAATGAGAAATGCAGTAACTAAAACAAAACAATACAAAGAACTGACCTGACGGAAATCAAAAGGGTATAACTCTGGATAGCTGATCAAGATGTCCGCGATGTACGTCTAGTCCTGGTCCAGGCTAGATCCACTCCTCACTCTGAGCATGCATACTCAGATCGTCAGAGCGACACAATAGAAAAATGATATATAGATACGAGTGACAACTCGAACAGTGATAATAGATATATATAACAGTAAATCAAGTCGGTATAGGTATGAACATGCAGTAACCAATGAAGTGTCTAATAGATCAGGTGAACAGTAAAATAGTATGCCAAGTATGTCAACACAGTAAGTAATGTATATCAATGCCATTATCCCCATCAGTCTCTAAGTCTCACCGTACAAGACACTAAACCTATCGTTAGTCTAAGTGTGAGAGTCAACCACTCGCGAGTGTCCTCCACCCAAGGGTAGGACCCAAGGGCAAGGAACCACGGGCCCAAAATGTAACTCACGGTAATAAACATGTACCCTGTAAATCTCCATATATCTCCATATATATATATAAGCCGACATGGGACTCCCGAGATTCTGTTGAACTCACACACAAACTACCCCACATCCCGTGGTCTACATCAAACGCTAACCATAACCTCAAATACCAGTCGGTCTGTGACAAGTCTGCGCGAGAACTGGAGACAGGATCTCCATCAAGCACGTCCCGACTAATACCCAAGATAAATGGCAGTGTCTGGTGCCTTATCTGTGACACCCATGCAAGAGCTTCCATACGTGTCACATACCACTTATAGTCACACTTACACGCGTCCCACAGACGTCGACAATGCAATAGAATAATAGGGTTCACTGATAGTGTACAAGTACGTGCCACTTTCACTTATTCACTCATGCACGAACACTAACGTACTTTCCACAATCATCCTAATACCTAACACTGGGTAATGCACATGATCACTAGGTTATCAATGCAGTGTCATATGTGATATGATGAGGAAACAATATGTAAAGCATGATTAAGATGTCATAAATCAGTATTCTACCACTTGCATAATTTATCATAAATCATACGTGTATAGTTTAGCGAAACGATGAACGGGGAATAAATAGTATGTTTGATTATCTATCCAGCGAATTTATTTTCACATCGATCGGGTTTCAGGATTACAAGATATGGCCATTTCATTTTTAGCGTTCACGGCTGGAAATCCGGTTTCAGAATCGGAAGTCCGTTTCGCAACGCATTTTAACCCCAGTAGGGATCAGAATTTAGCGACACTACAGTTGAATGATATCTAGGGTTTTCAGTAGGATATTCAACGCTTTAGACGGATCCTCAATCGCGTCTGTACGTCAGGAGTTTTACACTGTTCAATACTAGTATGTCAATTCTGATTCTGTTGGGACTGTTATACGTCCCGATCTTTTAAATTACAGATTAAATAGAAAACGATGATGAAACAGAATGAAACCACTTGTGTTGTCTAGCTAACAGATTCACCTTTAATAAACAGTGGAGTTCCGCAATATACGAGTTCAGGAAATAAGGTGGCACGCATTATGGGACAGTAAATAATAATTAGAGTCGCTCTGGACTGCAGTCCAGAGTCGCACTCCGATCGAAATATTGTCACAATTTAAGTACAGAAACCATGAGAGACTTGCATAAGGTTATAGTTCGACGAGTCGGATTCGATTTAAGCCCTCGAACGCATCATTCCAATATGTACATAATTTACGGTGATTTTAACCATTTTCAGATACGATAAATTTCTAGTTTTACGGGTATACTTGGGGTTATTCGTTTTAGTTACTAACAGTCGTATTTTCCAGTGAAATTTGTACAAGGTATTAAATATCACATGGGCCAACAAATGCCCTCATGTTCCGTCAATTTAAATGAGGATTTCCATAAAGATCATGCATCGAACGGTTACTCCATATAGTTTAACGGAAATAGTAAATATGGAATCTATACGATTGTAGTTTGTAACTAACATAAAGTAGCATGTAGCAAGTAGGAAACTTGCCTGGAGACGTTCTGGCGATACACGGCAACGGCAGCGGCACGAACGCAAACACGACAAGGGTTGGCTTCGGTAGAGCTTGATCTTGTGCTTGATGGCTCGGTGAGTGCAACGGACGTGCGCTGGCGTTGCGACGGCTGCTGCGTCGACAACGGCGATGGGCACAATGATGGTGGAGATGGCTTGGACGGCGATAACGGTGGCTGGAATAGCGGAGTTTCCGACGATTGCAGGTGTTCGATGAATTGCCGGGCTATTTGGCTTGAAGCTTGGGGGCTTGTAGCGATGGTGGTTGTGCGGTGGTTTGTAGGGGCTCGTCGGCGATGACTTAGCGACGGTGATATGCAGTGGGGGTTGCCAGAGGGGAGAGAGAGAGAGAAGAGAAGTGTAGAGAGGGAGAGAGAGAGAGAAAAGAGAGAGAGAGGAACAGAGATTGAGAGAGAGAGGGAGAAGTGAGTTGAAGAGAGAGAGAGAGAGGACAGTGGGGGCTCGAGAGGTCATGGATGATGGCGATAATGATGCTGAGGGTGAAGGGTGTCGGCGAGGTGGTTCAAGTCGGTGGAGGCTCGCCGGCGTTGAGTGCAGGTGGGGGGTCGAGATGGGAGCGGTAGCTGCGGGAAGTAGTGTGGGAGGGGAGAAGGGAACGAGAGTGAGGGAGAGGAGGTGGGGTTGTCGCGGATGATGGAGGAAGGTTGTTGGGTCGATGGAGGTGATGATGATTGTGTCGGGGTCGCACGATGGTCGGAGGTGGAAGGCGGCCGTGGAAGGGAGCTCGGGTTAGTGAAGGTGATGGGAGTTGGAGCCGGCGGTGGTTTATGGGTGTGGTGGGTCTCGTTGTGGGGATGGTTGCAAGGGGAGAAGTCGAGAAAGGTGAGGAGGTGAGCGGAGAGAGAGAGAGAGGAAGGCGGGGGTGGTGTCGACGGCGATGAGGCGAGCGCGGCCGTGGGTTCGAGAGAGAGCGGGAAAAGAGAAGGGAGAGAGAGTACGAGATGAGAGAGAGAGTGTGTGGGTGTGTATGAGAGGAGAGATAAGGAAGATGGGGGATCGCGAGGGTTGCGCGTCGTGGGGTGTAACGGCGCACGAGCGAGCGTGGACGTGGGCGAAGGAAGTTGGTCGAGCGAGCGGGAGAAGAGGAAGTAGCCGTTGGGAAGATGGGGGGAGAAGCGGGTCGGGTTGGGTGAGCGGGTCGGGTTTGCTGGGGCGGCTGGACTTGGAGAGTGGGACTGGGCCAGGCCGACAGAAGGAAAGGGAATTAATTGGTGAAAGAAAGAAGTGGGCCGGGGAGTTTGGGCTGGGTTTTAAGAAAAGAAATTGAATTATTTAAAAAAAGAATGGCTTGGGATTGGGTATCACGGGCTGGGCCAGGGTAAATAAAATAAAAAGAATAAGAGAATAGAAAAGGGGCCTGGTTTGGAAATAAATAAGAATAGGGAAATAAAAATAAAATAAAAGGATCTGTAAAAATATAGAATCGATAGGTAATGGTGCTCGAGGTAAAAATAGGGTTAGGGAAAGTTATAATACTAAAAATAGTTGTAAAATAAAATAAATAAATTTTAAGAGTAACGAAATACGGATATTGGTGTAAAAAGGGGCTGGGTGTTACACCGGAGATCAAGCTTGATCAAGGAAGCCCCTAGGAGCTTGGGACGATGGTTAAAGACCGAAGGACACGGATCTATTCGGTATAACCATTCTAACTCCTTTGCATAGGAATTATGGGTAGATCCGGGTAATTGGTTGTGGTAGCGCCAAGTTTTATAAATTTTTGTTCCGCATTTGGTCACGGATTGATGGCCGGGGCGTTTGCCGTAACCCTACAACGACATTCCTTTTCTATTCTTTCTTTGGAATGTTGTCAGGTGGACCCGACTCTTTGGAGATCGAGCCCAGCTCAGAAGACTTGGAGTAGTTCACAGAAGATCCAGAGTTTTAGACACTTGTATATACCTTTACTTTCAGTTCATACCATTGTTTAGGCATTGCTTTCCAGTCTTGTATTTACTTTTCAGTTGCATTGTAAAAAATATTTAATAAATAAAAAGTTGCTGTTTATTTATATCTCATGTCTTTTTTGTGCACATTTACATTATATTGCTTATTTACGCTTAGCGTGTTTATTTCTGAGTAAATACGTCGCGGGCCTCGCCACGTCTCCTAATCAGTACACTGGGAAGCGGGGCGTGACAGTTTGCACGACTCCTTTGAGCCGTGGTAGGGAGGAAATCAAAGCACCGTGGGAACCACGCAAGACACTATGACGATTTCGGGTCTACAAATTAACTTGTACCAGTGCAACCAAAGAATTGCTATTTGACGATAGTTATGGTACCATCTAGGAGTTCTCGGCGAGTCCTGTTCGGTGTACCCATTCTCTAATGAGCACATGTATACAATCTTTGATGTCAAACACCAATGGTTGTGAGATCAACCATCGCCCCCTACAGGGTCAAGAAACATACACACAAGTCTACTCTGGAATATCGATACCCTGTTGTTAGTTATATGTATGCCCTAGAGGCCATTACTATACATAGGATGTATATTGTAGTGGATGCTTGGATATATATAGGGAGGACTTTCTTGCTCGACATGATAGTATGCTATCTGGTTGATCTTTACCTTAACGTGTACACTGATTGTCTCTCTGTTACATGTTGGTAAAGCCCTTAGGATGTGTACTTGACTACCTGGACTATGATGCGGATCATACTAGTGGGGACATGGTAGTCCATAAGTACATCCTTCAAGGTCCCTAGTCGTAGGTGTATCGAGACGGGGCATCGATATACCAGAGTAGACTAGCGTATACCTTCTTGACCCATACAGATGGGCGATGGATGATCCCATATCCATTGGTGTTTGACATCAGAGATGATATACGGGTGCTCAGTGGAGACTGGGTACACTGGACGGACCCGCCGAGAACTCCCAGATGGTATTATACCTTACGTCAGATGGCAGTTCTCTGGTGACACTGGTACAGGTTAGTCTGTAGACCCGAGATCGTCATAGAGTCTTATGTGATTCCCACTGTGCTTTGATTTCCACCTTACCATATCCAAGAGGGCGTGTAAAACGGTGGTTTTTTGGTACAGTCCCGAATCACATGGAGGCAATGAGCGATAAGAGGGGATTCGTCTCTCCCGGTATAAGGAGTTGATGTTGCGCTGTGTTCGATTGGCTATAACCGGAAATCCCTGGTCAGGGTTGTTGAGATTTACTGGTAAGTGTTACCAGTAGTTTCTCGAACTGTTATAGACCTCATATCGACACGACTTATCGAGCTATTGGGGTCTGACGTTTACCACCCCTAGGCGAGATATGCGACATATCAGACGACGAGACCGGACTGTACGGTAAGTGTTACTGGTTGGATTCACAAGAGTGTGAGCGGGCTTGCTCGTCGATCTTCTGATCGCTTAATACCCGGGTGGCCGTTACGTTTAGCAGACCGCTTGCGGCTTGTGGGTGTTTGATATGATCATCACCTGCTGCCGGCGTATTGACGAGTCTTTAGAGTCCTACACAGAGCTTTCCTGGCTCAAGCGAAACGAAATAGGAGCGCATATGAGATATGTGCGGGACCGAGAATAATACCAGTATGTGATACTGTATTCTATTCTCGCGATTTGTATCATTGGACGGTTATATATGATATAGCCGGGTTACCGAATCAAGTGTTGATTCGATACATTGATACACTTGATATTAGTCGGTTATATGCGATATGACCGGATCATTAAATCAAGTGTTGATTTAATGATTTAATGTATAATTATATATTTGATATATTACTTTGCATTAACTAATATTGGTTCACTTAAGATGGATTTTCTCACTTGATGTGCACATAGTATATGTGATATATTTTTGTGCACTTGATTGTATCATGTTTGATGATACATGCAAGCTTGGGTGTATGTTTACTTTAAACCATGGTTAAGTGAATGGTTAGGGTTTGATTTATTTATTTATTCATTTATTTATTTATTTTGGCAAGAAATGAAATGGTGGCTTTCTTTGGATTTACCTTGAAGCTTCATGAAGCTTTGACCACTTTGTTTCTTTCCTAAACCTAACCATTCACCTAACCCTAGTTTATTCTCTACACTTGTTAAACTAACCCAAGGTTGCATTATGATAAGAATCATATTATTTTCCATTTATTTGATATTCTTATCATATTCTTTTTCTTCTTCTTCTTCTTCTTCAACAAGAAGAAACCTTGCTACCATTAATGGCAACATGAGAAAAAGAGTGAGAAATCCAATTCGAAAGTGAACCCACTTCCTATTTCTTCATAATCTACCACTTGCCAAGTAGTATAGGGTGTTTTCTTCACAAGTTTCATGACTTGGTGAAGTTGGAACTTGATCTTGAGTTGCCTCGACGTAGATCATCTTCGGCATCGAAGTCGACGACCTAGCCCGATCATTTCTCCGACGAAACCATCGCCAGAGTCCGGATTTCGATAGGTACAGCGGAGGGACGTCATCACAGAGCCTAGGAAGTGGAGGACCGGATCTACAAAGGTTGTATTTCCGTTCACCTTTTAGTAAAGCAGTTTACTAGCTTGCATGTTTCGCCTAAACTCTACTTAACGATCTAGTCTAGGGTTTCTCGGCACCGGAAAAATTTGAATTTGGCATGGTTGATGCCTTGTGAGACCTCATTAGTGTGCCTAGGAACCCTACAGTGGTATCAGAGCCTAGCTAGAGCTTTAGGCGAAGTGTAGACGAAGTTAGAAGTCCGATCAAACCCGTAAACCCCGACAAAACCCTTCTCTGTACATTTTTCAAAACAGTGGATTTTTGTGAATTACAAATTCTCAGAAAAACAATCAGGAAAAACTAAGAATTACTGTGAAGTACGGTCCACTAAGTCGACAATTTGACCGTGGAACCGCGGCGAAACCATGGGTTTGGCGGCGGTTCCGCGGCCAAAATTTGGACTTAGTCCCTGAAATTTCATATATTTATTCTTAGGTCCTTTATTGGCAATTTTTTATGGGAATTTTTTTAATTACACTCAAGTGTTGAGTTTTCTAGGGTTTTATTGGGGACTCAATGATTCGATCGGAATCTTTAACTTCGTCTATGTGTTTTCCGGATATTTTAGAATATGTTAAAAAGTTCGACCGGATATAAATACCCACTTTTTTTCCTGCCGGGAAATTTCCAAGTGTTGGATTTTTCCGTAGTTTAAGAATGTTCTAAGTAGTGCAAGTAACGCGATGGACCCTTTAGAAGACAACAAACCTTAACTCGATTATGTGCTGTGACCGTCTTGAACTGCCCTTTGAAACTTAGGGTTTGGGGCAGTACGGCGTGCCACATGTGAGGCGTTGGCTTGACCCTTCTACGGCTGGACCGTTTGTACTGAGGCATGAAGTGGATGTTTTTAAACTTATTTCATGTGTTGAGCTGTTTCGGGAAAACTTGGGTGTTTGATTGTTCGATCGGAAAGTTTAACATTTTCTATTTATCTGGAATGTGATACAATAATTGGAATTCATAAGTAGTTATGAGATAACTGAATGAATGTTATAAATCTAGCGGTTTAGTCTCACTTGATCGGTTGCCACGGAATTTTGATGTGATCGAAAGTCCGTCGCAATCACGTAGCGTACGCGGATACTCGCCGGGTAAACTTAATAGACAGCCTCACCCCATAGTCCCGACCAAGTGACTGTAGGAGAACCCCGTAGCCGAAAGCATCCGTTCGGGTGCTCGCGGCAGCGGTGTTCCGCCTTGGTGCACTTCGTCGACGGCATCGGGGGTGCGGCCGCCTAATAAAGTTTGCGACGAGCATTCGATCAAAATGTCGGGAATCTTGTTGAATTGCCCGACTTGATATTGAAAAGAGTTTTCGATAATGAGACTAAAATGCGGGGTTTATAATTGTTAGGCATGCGATGCCTAAAGAATTCATTTGTTTAGGCATGCGATGTCTAAAGCGTTTGCGGATTCCAACTGTTGTAGTTTTACACTTTCTTTTCTGCGACCGTAAGTGTAATATGTGATATCGCCGGTTTCGTTGCTATATGTCAACGACAATTGGGATGGGCATATTTACTTACGTTGATGACATGTGATGTTATGTGTTGCTGGATATGTTATATTGGATCGTCGTGTTTGAATAGCCGGTTTTTTTTATGTGAGACGAGTGTTTTTTCATTTTCATTCATGTAAAAACTTGTATGTAATATTCTTTTATTGGGGCACTTCCAGGTTGCGGAAGATGTCACTTTTTGTATATTATTTACTTTTCCGCACTAGGATAGACCCAAGGAGGGGAGCACAAGTAACCGGGTTCTAGAGTCCAGTGGGAGACCAACTCGAGGAGTCGAGTCCGGGTCTCCTAACTCTAGAATTGGTAGGGTTGTTTGCCGCTCTCGTAGGGGTCTAGAGGTGTGGGTTTGGCTATTCATCGCGACCGTGGAATCCGTGTTTTATACTGGCTCGTATTGAAAACACGGACGTCCTAGTATATCCAATATTTCATATGTTTTTTCTGCCGCGTTATCTGTGATGTGATCATGTGATGTTCTGTGATAGATACTGTATATAGTATATATGATATATTATATAAACGTTACTTATGTTTTACACCCGCGCTAGCCCTGCCGTGCTCTACCGTTAGTTACCTAACCTAACGGTGCACGAGAGGACATCGAGGCGAATGCGGATGGCATAAGTGTACGTCGTATTTATTTGTGATGTTTAGGTACTTAAATGATGGGACTTCATTAATATGATTAATGAAAGAAAAAGAAACCTAAAGATGTTGTGGTTTTCAAAAATAAAACAGGTAACTACAGTTCTTACTTTGCACAGCGGTATATATGATATATCCTGCACCTTATTCGATGAGGAAAGGGCCGACGATCCCTTCACCGGGAGTGACCCCTTTAGCAATAACTGGCAGATGCTACACACTCGGTTTGTCTTTTGATAGCTTCTATAGTTTCCGCTTTGCACAGTGATATATATGATATATCCCGCACCTCATTCGACGAGGAAAGGGCCGACGATCCCTTCACCGAGAGTGATCCCTTTAGCAAAACTAGAAAAGCCTAAAAAACAATCCATTTCAAAATTTATTCGATCCTACAACGATATCAAGTTCATTACGCAATAGGTTTTCAGAAAAACCTGTCGTAGCCCTCCGTCATTTCAGATAAGTACTATTTAGTATTCGTGCTGCGGTAGTTTGGCATGCGTCAAGGCGTAGTGTACGGTAGCTAACTAGTGCTTATCTGCTAGCATACGATGCAATTGGATTAGGGTATTCGCACGGCGTTGTTTGGCATGCGTCAAGGGTCGTGCGGGTGGGTTTAATTCAATCAAGAAATGTACGGGTTGAACTTGACTAGCGGACTATGGGTTGTTTGGCATGCGTCAAGGTCATGGCACGCTAGGGGCAAAATATTATCGGGAATTTCAAGTGTTGAAATTTGCAATGAGATTGCATACCTTCTATGAGATAGTTGGATCCCGATACCCGCTGCGAGTAAGAGTTACTCCTGGGAGAGTTTTACACATTACAATTAGCCGATCAAGTAGGTGTCTAGAAAGGTGTTAACGAGCTTACGCCTCTGGGAAAACGAGGTTTACATTAATTAGGTTCGTGCGAAAGCACGGGGGACCTCCCTCAAAGTACCGACACTGGCCTGGCTGAAAGATTGGCGAACTTGTAGTGTGTAATTAATCCCGGCTAGTCTTTCCTTTTAGGGTTTGAAGGAAGATTTGATAAAACCAGTGGGAGCCATCCTGATTAGATAAAATAATAACCAATCTAATCTTGACAGAGCGCACGCAGAGTGTTTTCTTCTCTCTCTCTCCAGGTAGCGACCATATCACGCCTTAATCAAGATAATAATACGGAATATTGACCGAACCCGCTTGTTATACTGAGCTGGGGAACGTTGGTCCCGCTCCAACTTATAATTGTTATAAGACAGAGCAGGAAATTGGGGATTACCAGAATTCCCGTGCCGCCCAAACGAAGAAAGTGCATACTGATGCATCATCTTCGGGTGTGTTCATTACAAAGAACTGTTTCTCTGTATCCTCTACGTCCTAGGTATTGGATACCAGATCAGGATCCCGTAAATGTAATCCGTTACATGGGCTATGAACGGTAGAGAACTGAGAATGGGTGATAAGTTTCATGAGACAGAAAACGGGACAAGTGTTGCAGCCAAGTCTGTTGGTCCCTGTCACCCTGTATTACCAATACATTGATTCTGAACAAATGCTATTAGATACCGAACCTGATATACAAAATCATATCAATCTCTTTATTTAATAAAGAAAGGACATAATTTTGTATTATTGGATTATGTTTTGAACATTTCCTATATCAAAAGTTGATCGGTTCAGGCACGTTATCTAAAAGCATTAACGTTCTAAATCAAACTACAGTTCTTAGTATATAGAACACACACAAGAGGAAGAGTTCAGAAATGAACGAATTCTTCTTGAGGTATTGTATACTAGGTCATATCAATGCGACCCGACTAGCTGAAGTTACATATAGATGCATATTTAAATCAGTTTGAATTTACATATTGTGAAACTTGCTAGTCATGTCGCAAAGATAAGATGACCATAGCTCCGTTTACTGAAAACAGAGAAAGAGTTAGTAAACTCTTGGGATTGATACATGTTGATGTATGTAAAGTTCCCAGTCTACACATGCCAGGACTGGTTCTTTGTACTTCATTACATTCTCTGATGATCTCTCAAGATTCAGTCATATGTTCCTGTTGAAACACAAGTCCGAACCTTTTGAGATATTCACAGAATATAAGTTAGAAGTAGAGAACCAATAAGGATATAAGTATTATGTCCTTTGATGAGATCAAAGAGGAGAATACTTGTGCATAGAATTCCTGGACTATTCTAAAGGAGAATGAGATTCTCTCTCAACATTACTCCTCCGTATACACCATAGAACGTTGGTATATCGGGGCGGAGCAATCACACCCTATATGATAAGGTGCGCTCTATGATGAGTACTATTGAGTTACCTATTTCCTTATGGGAGTTATGCACTTGAGAAGCTGCATACCTATTGAATAGGGTTCAAATCAAATCAGTTGCCTACCACTTCATATGTGATATGATAAGGGAAGAGCCCATCTCTTAAGTTAGTTAAGATTTGGGGTTGACCGGCCTATGTCTAAAAGCAAAAATCCGGACAAGATCGAGGCAATGTCTGTTATGTAGAATTGGAAAAGTTCCAGCTATACAAACTAAAGCAGATGATTTGGTAGAACCAAAGGATTCAGTAGATTCCAACGAACCTCAGCCTCTCCGCCGAACTAGTAGGGTTCCTCATCCGCCTGGGAGATACTTCGATTTCTCGATGACAGTAGGAGCGAGGATTGCATCATGAGATGATGACCCAACTAGTTTCGAGCAGGCCATCGAGAGTAGGGACTCTGTAAGAATGGTTGGTTGCTTAGCGATCTGAGATGGAATCCATGTACACCAACAAAGTATGGACTTTGGTTGCTATATCTGAAGGGTTAAATCCCCATCAGGAGCAAGTATATCTTGAGAAGATTATTTGGTGTAGATGGAAAAGTTGAGACTTTCAAAGCTAGACTTGTTAAAGGTTTTCGTCATCGACCATACGTGGATAATGATAAAACCTTTTCCAGTGGCTATGCTTAAGTCCATCCGGATCCTACTTGCCACGGCTACATACCATGACTACGATATCTGGTGGTTGGGTGTCATGGCTGCTTTTCTAAAATGATATTTCAGAAAAAAGCGTCTAAAAGTACACAGCCAGAGGGCTTCGTAGACAGTGGGAGCAGCGGAAACGTGTGCAAGATGTTTTATGTGATAAAACAGGTATCGCGGAGTTGGAACATCTGTTTTGATGAGTTAGTCAAAGAGTTTGACATCATCAAAATGGTAGATGAACCTTGTATAAACAAAAAGGTAGTAGGGAGTATGGTGACGATCCTCGTAGAGTACGTGGATGACATACTCTTGATAGGGAAGGAGTTTCCTATGCTACGCTCGATCAATCTCCGCTTATCACAATGATTCTCCACATAGGATCAAAGTGATACCTACTAAATCCTGGGTTTTAGATCTATGAGATAGATCTAAATGGATGTTAGGATTCTCACTAGTTGAAGTGAGATGGTATCAATTGATCCTGGGGAGAATCACTGGAAGTGTTCCAGGGTGATAAGGACAACTGAATGTCAGTCACAGGCATTGTCTTTACCCTCAGTGGAGGGACGGTATGTTGGAAGAGTTCCAAGCTAAATACCGTGGCTTACTAGACGATAAAGACAGGATACATCGCTACTTAAGATGCTACCAAAGAGGCTGTCTGGGTGTATACTAGTTCATGAGATGAACTCAGTTCCTCCCATTGTGTGACAATGGAGTTGTGGCTTATGCCAAAGAACGTCTGTCCCATCAGTGATCCAGACATATTCTAAGGCAGTATCACCTGATCATAGAGATGGTTGATCTCCAAGGAGATCGAGGTTAGGAGAGAAGACTCAGAGGACAACACGGCGGATCCACTCACAAAGGCCTTTTCCCAGAGAGAGACTTTTATGGGATGGTTGAGCATGAGATACTACAACCACTGCTATCAGATGACCCTAGTGCAAGTGGGAGATTGTTAGTTATATGTATGCCCTAAAGGCCATTAATATACATAGGATGTATATTGTAGTGGATGCTTGGACATATATAGGGAGGACTTTCTTGCTCGACATGATAGCATGCTATCTGGTTGATCTTTACCTTAACGTGTACACTGATTGTCTCTCTGTTACATGTTGGTAAAGCCCTTAGGATGTGTACTTGACTACCTGGACTATGATGCGGATCATACTAGTGGGGACATGGTAGTCCATAAGTACATCCTTCAAGGTCCCTAGTCGTAGGTGTATCGAGACGGGGCATCGATATACCAGAGTAGACTAGCGTATACCTTCTCGATCCATACAGATGGGCGATGGATGATCCCATATCTATTGGTGTTTGACATCAGAGATGATATACGGGTGCTCAGTAGAGACTGGGTACACTGGACGGACTCGCCGAGAACTCCCAGATGGTATTATACCTTACGTCAGATGGCAGTTCTCTGGTGACATTGGTACAGGTTAGTCTGTAGACCCGAGATCGTCATAGAGTCTTGTGTGATTCCCACTGTGCTTTGATTTCCACCTTACCACGTCCAAGAGGGCGTGCAAAACGGTGGTTTTTGGGTACAGTCCCGAATCACATGGAGGCAATGAGCGATAGGAGGGGATTCGTCTCTCCCGGTATAGGGAGTTGATGTTGCGCTGTGTTCGATTGGCTATAACCGGAAATCCCTGGCCAGGGTTGCTGAGATTTACTGGTAAGTGTTACCAGTAGTTTCTCGAACTGTTATAGACCTCATATCGACACGACTTATCGAGCTATTGGGGTCTGACGTTTACCACCCCTAGGCGAGATATGCGACATATCAGACGACGAGACCGGACTGTACGGTAAGTGTTATTGGTTGGATTCACAGGAGTGTGAGTGGGCTTGCTCGTCGATCTTCTGATCGCTTAATACCCGGGTGGCCGTTACGTTTAGCAGACCGCTTGCGGCTTGTGGGTGTTTGATATGATCATAACCTGCTGCCGGCGTATTGACGAGTCTTTAGAGTCCTACACAGAGCTTTCCTGGCTCAAGCGAAACGAAATAGGAGCGCATATGAGATATGTGCGGGACCGAGAATAATACCAGTATGTGATACTGTATTCTATTCTCGCGATTTGTATCATTGGACGGTTATATATGATATAGCCGGGTTACCGAATCAAGTGTTGATTCGATACATTGATACACTTGATATTAGTCGGTTATATGCGATATGACCGGATCATTAAATCAAGTGTTGATTTAATGATTTAATGTATAATTATATATTTGATATATTACTTTGCATTAACTAATATTGGTTCACTTAAGATGGATTTTCTCACTTGATGTGCACATAGTATATGTGATATATTTTTGTGCACTTGATTGTATCATGTTTGATGATACATGCAAGCTTGGGTGTATGTTTACTTTAAACCATGGTTAAGTGAATGGTTAGGGTTTGATTTATTTATTTATTCATTTATTTATTTATTTTGGCAAGAAATGAAATGGTGGCTTTCTTTGGATTTACCTTGAAGTTTCATGAAGCTTTGACCACTTTGTTTCTTTCCTAAACCTAACCATTCACCTAACCCTAGTTTATTCTCTACACTTGTTAAACTAACCAAAGGTTGCATTATGATAAGAATCACATTATTTTCCATTTATTTGATTTTCTTATCATATTCTTTTTCTTCTTCTTCTTCTTCTTCAACAAGAAGAAACCTTGCTACCATTAATGGCAACATGAGAAAAAGAGTGAGAAATCCAATTCTAAAGTGAACCCACTTCCTACTTCTTCATCCTCTACCACTTGCCAAGTAGTATAGGGTGTTTTCTTCACAAGTTTCATGACTTGGTGAAGTTGGAGATTGATCTTGAGTTGCCTCGACGTAGATCATCTTCGGTATCGAAGTCGACGACCTAGCCTGATCATTTCTCCGACGAAACCATCGACAGAGTCCGGATTCCGATAGGTACAGTGGAGGGACGTCATCACGGAGCCTAGGAAGTGGAGGACCGGATGTACAAAGGTTGTATTTCCGTTCACCTTTTAGTAAAGCAGTTTACTAGCTTGCATGTTTCGCCTAAACTCTAGTTAACGATCTAGTCTAGGGTTTCTCGGCACCGGAAAAATTTGAATTTGGCATGGTTGATGCCTTGTGAGACCTCATTAGTGTGTCTAGGAACCCTACACCTGTCTCGACTAGGAACTGTTAAAGGATGTACTTGCAGACTACAAAAGTCCCACTAGTATAATCTGCATCATAGTCCTGGTAGTCAAGCCAACACCCTAAGGTTTTTATCAACATGTATCATAGAGACAGTATAATAATACAAATGTACATGTTAGGATAAAAAGCAACCAGATAGCATACTATCATGTCAAGCAAGAAAGTCCTATATATATATATGTCCAAGCATCCATTATAATATACAATAATGGTCTCTAGGGCATACATATCACTAACAATTATGTCTATTACCATCAACTTTACTGTATTATTCTGTATTATAATGATATTAAAATTTGTGAATTAACACAGTTTTATTTGAGCAATGTAGATTAAAGATATATTTGAGAATCGCCGATATTGCATCAACCAAAAAAAAAAGAAATAGCAAGAATATTTGCCTTAAACAATCACAGAGATGAAGCACGATCTTAATTAGGGTTCGACCTAGGATCCGGATTGTACTCCGTCTAAATAAATTTATTCTTCGGTTAAAGTTTCATATCTATATCTCCAACAGTTCAAGCATGATTATAGCCAAATTTCTAGCACAATTTTATATTCAAAACTAAGATTTTGTTCTTACTGTATACATATATTAATATTTCCCAATTTTTATCATATAGAAAAATTTAAGGGGAGCTCACCGTGAGGAAGGGGGAAGGCGACGTCGGCTATGGAGGCTAGTGAGTTCGATGGTCGATGAGCATTGCTGGTGAGGGAAGAGATCGATGAGGAAGCGGCTGGGGAGATGGAGGTGGTTGCATTGATGGTCTCGGGATGAGGATGGTGGCGCGGGGGTGAGAAGCTACAGCTTGCTGCGATGGTGCTGATGAGGACGAGGTGGGTCGAAGAGAGGAAAGGAGGTGCAGGTTGCGGTGAAGGGGGGATGCGGTCGAGATTGTCGGTGGTCACTACTACAAAGAAGAGTTGCCCCTACGGATAAATCCGTAGGGGCAACCCACTGCCCCTACGGATATATACGTAGGGGCGAAAAAACACCCCGTAGGTGCAAAGGCCGCAGGTGCAAGTTGAGGCCCTGAACTTGCCCCTACGGATATATGTGTAGATCCCGTTTCCCCTACGGATTAAGCCGTAGGGTATAAGATTTTATATTATTTACGGTTTATTTTAATAAATTACTTGGCCCTACGGATATACCCGTAGGGGCATGTACTACCCCCTACGTATATATGCGTAGGTACGTTTCCGTAGGGGCACAAATTCAGGATTCCTGATATTTTGCCCCTACGGATAACGTCGTAGGGGAGAGTCAGAGGCCCCTATGGATATATCCGTAGGGGCTTTCCCAACCCCCTGGCACTGAGATCTGGGGGAAATATCAGTTACTGCTGATATTTTGCCCCTACGGACCTATCCGTAGGGGTAACATGTGTGCCTACGGATTAATCCGTAGGTACATATTGTCTGTAATTTTTTATAAAAAATGGGCTGCTTGATTTTTTCCCGCCCTGTGCACAATAATATATACATCAATCAAATCATATATTGCAGTATTCATAATCACATCTCACGCATATATATAATATACAAAAGAAACACAAAAACTGAATATGATATAAATACAAACCAATATCAATATCGTTTCAAAATGTAGTACAATGTGTATGATATAAATAAATACATGTTTCAAAAAAAAAAGAACCAAAAATCTACCCTAGCTCGGTCCAGCTCCACCTCTGAATAACGATAGAATAACGCGCGCCTGCTCCTCGGTCAATAAACTCTGCAATTCGTCTCGAGCGGGAGTCTGAGCGGCATGTGGAGCCGGCGATGTGGTCTGCGCAGCCGCCGTCGAGGTAGTCGCTTGCGGAGCCGCGGCTGCGGGAGTCTGAGTGGGCGGTGGAGCTACAGGAGCTGTCTGCGGAACCGCAGCCGATGTAGTGGCTTGCGGAGCCGCAGCCGAAGGAGATGCGTGTGGAGGCTCGGCCGATCTACCCTGTTGCGTCTGGATATAACGTGTGTAAGAAGCGTGTAAGAACTGTTTATTATTCGAATTCGTATCATTATTAAGTTATTTCGAAACCCTGTTTGGATATCTAGTTTGGAAAAGCGTTGTTTATTTCAATTACATATGTATGTATGATTAATCAAACTTAAGTCTAAAACCAAATAAGCTCAAGCTACGTACTAATTATGGATATGTTGATATGTATATAATATGAAATGATATTTTACTATAAAGTAGTATACATACCAGCATCTCCTTCAACTCCTGAACGCTGGCCCTCAAGCTATCCAGTTCATGATGGACATGCCGGTCACTGGAGACGGAGGAAGTAACCGCCGGGGTGGAGTCCAACCTCATATGGGCCCTGCTAGGGCCCAATTTCCGGCCTCTCCCAACCTCCGTGGTGCCCTCCGTGTGCGGCGTCCAGAACTGGGGTCAGCAGCCTCGGATCGTTCTGTCCGGTAAAATCGATCCCCGAGGCCTGGGCCTGCTCAACCACCCGCTCCTACACCCACATTCGAATTCTTATCATTATCGAGTTATTTCGAAACCCCATTTGGATATCTAGTTTGGAAAACTGTAGTTTATTTTAATTAGATATGTACATGTATGATTAATAAAATATAAGTCTACAACCAAATAAGCTCAGGCTATGTACTGATATTGGATATGTTGATATCTATAATATGACATTATATTTTACTATTAAGTAGTATACATACCAGCATCTCATTCAACTCCTGAACGGTGGCCTTCAAGCTCTCCAGTTCCTGCTGGATACGTCGCTCACTAGAGACGGAGGAAGTAACCACCGGGGTGGAGTCCAACCTCATATGGGCCCTGCTAGAGCCCAGTCCTCGGCCTCTCTCCCAACCTCCGTGGTGCCGTCCGTGTGCGGCGTCCAGGACTGGGGTCAGCAGCCTCGAATGCTGCCTTCCCCCTAGCAACTGTCAGAACATTATATTTAGCACATACTGGTCTATAAAATTGACAAGAAATACCAAAATCAACAAATTCAAAGCCTTACCTAAAGAGATAGAAGATGTGCTCCTCTGGTATCTGCATGTATCAAAATTTGAATAATATTAATTAATTTCAGTACATACATACTAACAAGGTAAACTCGCATATAGCGCTGCTTACACATATGACAGGGAGTGAACAAGCTCTTGTAGATCATCAGGCGCAAATCTAATCTCATCAAGCAGCCCATGATAATGAGTTGGACGACTAAGAGCAAAAGGAATGTGTGTATATTTATGATATAGCATTCTAAATCAATATACATGCCCTATATAATATATAAACATACCTGGAGGAACGGGAGTGGCCTCTGTCCCTGATATGGACGCATCACCAACAACTAGACAATCAAACATTGACAATATAAGTAATTTTGACATAAACAGGCATGGATATCTATAATATTACATTCAAAATGGATATTAGAGAGCGCACCTGCAGTGAGAAGTGGTAAAAATATCACCCAACTAGGGTGTAATTTACAGAATCAGTTGAGACTCTTGAAAGTCATAGAAGAACCCGACCTGCACAAATCTGATGTATGCTTTCCATTGGACACTAAGAAGTCTCTAAAGGGAAAAGCCTATGTGAAAGCCATCAGTAGTTCATATCCGAAGATTGATGCTGAAACAGAGAACGAGGAATGTCATTTTCTTCTTCTTCTGCCGCATTACTGTCTTCTCCTTCTACCACATTACTGTCTTCTCCTTCTTATTATGTGCGCGTGCAAATTCAATGACTATATTGAGAATATGGATTAATAGTGGATAGGAAAAGTATTTCTCAAATGGCTTTTGCGTCTTAAAACCATAAACTACTAAGTAATGGCATACATAATTTTTTTAGTATAAAGGTTGTTATTTTAAGTTTTCCCTTATAGAGATATGATCTAACTGCATCTATAAACTATAAGTGTGCAGAAAATTATGATAAGAAACCATAAGAAAGGGTCGTAGCCATGCATAACCTTGAATTTACATACCAAATCATGCAAAAGCATGCACTTATTGTCACCTTGCCTTGGAATATAAAATATCTTGGAAGACTATAAGCGAGCATTTAAATCTTGATAGCTTTTGACTTCAACATATATTTTTCTCAAGTACCATGAAATATACTTCCTCCGTATAAACCGTTTTCAGGAAGATGGATTAATAATGACAAATTATCCATTGTGGCTCACTAGGTTAGCATTTTCTCTTCTATTGACCATCTTACTAATCTGCTTGGTAAATTTATTCGGAACCGGCTGCGAATCATTAAAAGACATGCATAAGAAAGAAAACTAAAATACAGATATATAGCATACCGATACATCGAAACTTCATAGTTGCGATGACAATCCAGAGATATTTATTTCTACACACGTGGTGCGCGTGCGAATGCGTCAGGCATCATGGACAAATATTTCAGAACATGGAAAGTATTATTCGTATAAAGTAATTAAAACTTTTAAACACCTTGGGTAGATATTTTCTTAGTTGATGCAATCATATCATGATGACTAAATTTAAGCTATTATACATATGCATATGTATTTTTCTAACCTAATATATCACACACACACACACAGAGAGAGAGAGAGAACACCAGGTAGGTAGAGAAATCAGGTAGCAGGATCCTGAAGAAATGGAGTCCATAGTATTGCTCATCATCATCATCCATGATCCCTTTGATAATATTTTTTCGGCAATTGAATGATGCTTTAATTAATTGTTTGATGAAATTAATGATAATTATTATAAAAGTGTTCAAGCTTTGAAGATCGCTGCAAAGGGACAATGAAAATGAAAACGGAAACGCGAAGGGAACGTGCAAAATTTCCAAATCTACCAACTTTCGTGATTTTTCGGTCGCTGCTGAAACGGCAAAGCTCATCGGCGCTAGGGTTTATAATTTGGGATCTCAACTCCTTTGATGAGCACACGACATGGTGGGACTTCAAGCCCAGGTTTTGGCACACGGGGATCCAAAATGTGCCTTTTTAAATGACAAATCACATCAAATTGGGAGCCAGGGATTTTTTTTATCGACAAATTATCCAGTGTGTCGTATGTAATGCATCCGGACATGAAAGTGTAAAAATGGAGAATTTCGGACATCTTAATGGTGTGTGACTATGTGTTTCTATTTCTTTCTCTCTCATGTTCCGGCACATATGGCGGATACATTATAGAATATTTTCTTTCTTTCATAGTTTTGTGGTTTGTTCATAAATTTTCTCTCAATTAAAAAAACATTTTAAAATCTAAATTGTAGGCTATCAAATCTCGATAAATTAGCGCCAGATTTGTTAAAGAAATGCAGCTTTGCTGCATGAACAATTTTTTAGATCAATCATGCGGAACATCAACTAACAAAAATTCAGCTTGCAGTTCTGATATATTTGCAGTATCTTCAATTGGAAGCATATCGAAAATTTGTTTATGGATCAAATTAATTTTCATCAATTGGAAGCATATCGAAAATTTGTTTTTAGATTAATTTTCATCAATTGGAAGCATATCGAAAATTTGTTTATGGATCAAATTAATTCACTAGCGGACCTCAGTTCCCAATAACAGGAGCTAAGATGTCTACCATTTATTCACCGGAACAGGACAGATCCAAGAATTTTGATTGATGGGTGAAGGCATGTGATCGCGCACTTCAATAAAATTATTCAACTAATAATTGACCAAAAATAAGCATAATAAATAAAAATTGAACAAAATTTTATAATATTTCGGTCATGAGCATTAAAAATAACAATGTTTACAATATTACATTGAAACGTTTCATACCTTGAAAGCAATTTCTATTACCTCAATTATATCGGTTAATGGGTACTGATTGGGCCAAGTCTCACTGGGCTTGGACCTGGTCAATGAATTTGCGAGCATGGATCACTTTGGCAAAGGCCTGAAAAGGAATGCAACTCCTTCGTCAGATCCGCTGCCTGAAAAGGAAAGGACTCCGGAGGTTCGCTCCGGGATTCTCCTCCGATAATAAAGTTGGTTGATTTTTAGGAAGATTAGGGTTTGTAGTAATGAAGAGGAGATTGCATGCCTTCCCTCTTTGATGATAAGGGTTTATATAGATGCTTTGTATGATTGTGATGTAATCGTAGAAGGATGAGTTAGTTATCTAAGGTTTCATGACAGTGTGGATCCCAATTTGTGGGCAAAGATTTGACGTTGGGCCTAACCTAAATAACGGAGCCGATATGGGCCTAGACCCTTGTCTAGATATTCCATGCTATATTAGGTACCATATCAAAATTATAATAGAGAATCGGTGTGGTCCAGAAAAAAAGGTTTTCTGTATTTGAATAAGTTTAGAATAAGCCCTAGTTAGACAATAAGGTTTCCGAAATCTTGGTTTTGTCCAAGTTAAAACTAAACCATGGTTTGTATGTAGGCAAACCGTGCTTTCATGAAAATAGGGTCTTGTAAAGTTTATGATCGTTTGGTAGGTAACGTAGTCTTGAAACCAAAGTTCCGGATAAAAATAATGTTTAAAATAAGATTTAGGTTTGACAACTTTGCCAAAAAAGGTTTTGAGCCCTCTAAATTTTTTGAAGTTAGGGTTTTAAAAAAAAAAATTATTTTAACTGCCAAACTGTCCTCGGCTTAAATATTTGGAGTTTAGGCATGCGATCCCACTAAACCATTGTTTCATACATTACATCGTAACCTGTAGTAAATGAGACCAAAAAATTATTGTTAATTGATAATCCTTATCATTATAATGATGGTGGGACTCGGCTTTTTATACATTAGAAAAAACCATTGGTCTGATGGGATCTCGTTGGTAAAGGGTTATGCTTAGCATTACGATTTTTCAACATATGCATATATCTCTATATAGAAATTTAGAGAAGATAGATTTTAGGATTTGTAATTGTATCGAGTATCATGTATGTTTATATATTACATATACATGATAGAAAAATAAAATAAAATAAGATCTTTCCTAATCTAAATAAAAATCACAAAGGTTGGTAATAGGAAATATTTGATTTGCTTGATGGAAATTCGTAACAGCCATGATCGTCTTGAGCAGATGTCTGAAGAACATTCCGCCAGACGTCTGCATTCTCTCTGTTATTGTCAAATACTCGCGACCTGACGCCTGTCTCTTTGTTCTCCAGACTTCTGCTTGTGTTATGCTAATTTAGCAGATGTCTACACCTGTAAGTTCAGAGGCCTACTTATGTTTCGAGGAGTTGTCGCTAATACGCCCCCATAAGATTGAGGTTCCGTTGGAGATTCCAATCTTGGATCGAATTTTGAGAAATTGTGTGCGTCCAAGTACTTCGGTGAGAACATCCGCAAGTTGATCATGAGTACCGATGTGGTGTTGTGTTACCAATGTAAGAAATTTTCAAATCTAAACCATTACCTATGTTGATCTCATCAACACCACCATATTCTGTCACGTCCCGCCTCCAAAAAGAAGTGAAGAGCTAATGTGGTATGGTACACAACCTAACCGTATTGAAAGTGGTCTATCTCAATACAGTTACGTTAAGCATATGAATATCTATAACATGCAGAATATGTACCAAAACGAAATAATAAAAGCGAAAGTCATTTATTTCTATTAATAAAAACTTTATTACATCCCAAAATAAATGAGTAAAATAAACTAAATATTTTAATTATATCAAAGGAAAGAAGCCAAACCCTAAACATGTGGGCAAACAACAAAAATATAATTAGCCAATCTTCCATCGTCAAGTCCGCATAATCTTCATTAGTAGGTTCCACAACTTGATCCCCATCATAAAACTCGTTCTCATCTAACGGACATTACAGAGATCGAGAAAAGAAAAATGGAAAGTCCGTCAGTGAGTTACACTCAGGTAGGATTGTCTCACAAGAAAATAAGGGTACAGAAAAATACAAGCAAGTGTATGTAGGTATGATATGTATATAAAGGTATGATGTATATGTGTATGAGGGTATGAGGTATGTGTGAATGGGGGTATGTTATATGTGTGAATGAGCGTATGTTGTATGAGATATCTATTAGGTAAATGTTCGCATTAATTTGTTAAATAAGGGTCCAGATAGTCGCGATTATTCCGTTGTAGCCACGGAACAACAACTGGGAAAGTGAAATATACAGTTTTACTTTCTGGGATCATGATCGAGTAGCAAGGGAATCCGAGTTCAGCATATCCTTGCCTAATTAAACTACCCTTCTCCGTTGTTCAGTGTAAAAGTTATGACGTATTAGAGTTAGTGCATATATCATCTAAGCATGGAATTTCCACATTGTATGTCATCCACATATTGGATTATTCGCCCTCAATATAGGGTTAGTATTCGCCCGAAAATAGGATTAGTATTCCCCCGAATATCAGGTTAGTAGTTGTCCACATAATGGACTGTTCACCCTGCCTGCGGGGATCTTCATTTATAAAGTATTCTATACCTAGGTTCACGCATTCTAGCCCTGACCGTATCATGTGTCATGCATGTCATAACTTTGTGTTCAAATAGTTGATCTCATTTAATATGGCCTTCCATAACCACTCATTTTATCTTGTTATCTTTTAAAGTTTGTAATGTGAATCATAGTATTTTATAGAAATCTTAGTTAATAAAGATCATGATATTTAATTGTAGTTATTGTTCATAAGAGAACCATGGTATTTTAGAGTAAATATAATTTGGAAACTCATGCTATTTTAATGAAAATATTTTTAATGAAAGATTATGGTATTTATTTGAAATTATCTTTTAATAATGATTTAGATATTCTTTTAGGAAATATATTTAAAAGTATTTTATAAAAGATTATGAGTTTCGATACTCCAGAGTAGACTAGTATATACGCTTCTCATCCCAGTAGGGGAGATAGTCTATCCCACAACCATTAGTACGCCGTACTGGAGATAGTATACAGGTACTCATTGAGTTATGAGTTACACTAGACGGACTTATTGGGAACTGCTGGTTGGTATTATACCTATCATCAGGTAGCAGTTCCTGGATGGCATGAGTATAGCTTAGTCCGTTGACTTGACATCGCTATTTCGTCTCGAGTGTGTTTCCACTGTTCTTAGATTACTACCCTACGACGGCTCAAAAGAGTCGTGCAAACAGGTAGTAGTTGGATGCAGTCCCGAAATACTTGGAGGCAGTAGCGATTGGATAGGATTCGTCTCTCTCGGTATTGGGGGTTGATATCGCGATGTGTTCGGAAAGCCATTACACAAAGTCCCTGGCCAGGACAGTCGAGATATACTGGTAGGTACTCCAGTAGTTTCTCAGAGTGTATTGGGCTCCACTCAGACATGACTTATTATGCTGTTAGGGGTCTGACGTTTACCATCCCCCTAGGTCCGATATACTAGTATCTTAGACGAACAGACCGGAATATACGGAGAGTCACAGATAGGCTCAGTAGGAGTTCGGATGAGTTTGCTCATCGGCCTTCTTATCGACAAATACCTGGGTAGCCGTTACGTGTAGCTAGTACCGCTGAAGGACTTGTGGTTAAATTCACTGCCAGCGTACTATCGAGTCTTTAGAGTCCGACACAGAGAGTTTCCCTGCTTCGGGCGAAATGATATAGAGGCCGTATGGTTTTACGGCAGGGTTCCAATCACATACGTGTACTGGCTACACGGATGGTGTTCGGATGGATAATACTAATGGGCCTTGGTTTAAGCCGGATCCTAATATTATATTATTGGATTTTTATCATTTCATTGTATTCGTATTTTTCGGAATACGAATACGGGTATGTATATACAGTGAGGGCATTCTTGTAATTTTACAAGAGATGTTTCTAGAAGGGGACACCTCATTATTTGGATTATCTATTTTTAAGAAATAGATTAGTGAGGTAGAAATTGGAGATATTTGTGGTATGGGTGTGAAGCATGGCTTATACATTTGTTTATTAGTTTGGCTAAACTATTGAAGTATGGTTGCTATTTTTTATTGGAAAATAATCCATGCTTCAATGAGTGAAGAGTATGAGCCATTCTCCACACTTGCACAGCCCTAGTTCATTTGGAAACTCTCATTCTCTTTCCATTTTCTCCTCCTTCTTTCTCAAAGACCCTAACTCTCATATGTGTTGTGAAACATAGGGTCTCATGAGATAAAACACTCAATTAGATACTCTACATTATCTAGGCCACTTAGTTTAGCAAACTAGGTACCCTAGTTATCTCGGTTTAGAGGTTAGAGCTTGAAGTACATACTCTCGGATGGATCGTCTTTGACGCGAGGAGGCCGACGTTGCAAGCTCGATCCGATCTTCGAGGAGCTCAAGGAGAGGAGATGAAGAAGACCCGAAGGTCTTGATTCCAGGAGGTATAACACTCTTCATAGTAGTTAAACCTTCAAGTAGTTTAATTAGTTAAGGTTTTCATAAAGATCCTGGAGTTTAGTCGGTGTTGTGAAGCTTATAAAAACCGATTTTGTAAATTCCGCCTCCCCGCGAACCCACGGGATGCGCGACATCGACTTACAGTGGTATCAGAGCCTACTAAACCTTAACTAGCAGTTTAGATGATGTATAAAGTTACGAAACCGAAATAATTCTGAAATATCGAAACCAAAGTTCAAGTTTCTGTCGATTTTTAAAGAGGCTCTAAAAATTATTTAAACAGTTGAAGAGTGCTCTTATTGTTATATTTAGAACACCAGAGAAAAACGAGAACCAAATTCTTAACTTTGGCTGGCCAAACACCACATTTTCCCGGCTTGGCCGGCCCATAGAAAGATTTGGGTCTCATGCTTTGTTTGGTGTTCTGGAATCTTGGATTTAGGGTTTCAGGTGCTGTTTGATTTTTCCCATATTTCATATTCTGTTATCTTTGTGTTGGGACAATTTGGAGTATTTCGAAATCACAATTTTAACATCGTTTATTAGTTTCAGTTTGTATATGTGTTTCTAAACGTCCGCTAATTGCTATACGTCGATTAGTGGGGGTTTCATATATCATTATATTGTGATTATGGTTTGTGTATATGTAGTATTGGATCATCATGGATGAATAGCCGGGGGGATATAAGAAGAGTGTTTTCTTTTCTTTCATTCATGTAAATTAGTAAATGTTATGTAATATTATTTTGTGGGACACATCCGGGGAGGTTGTAGCCACCGTTGTATTATTTCATTTATTGTTTCTTGCACTTAGGATAGACCCAAGATAGGGTGCACAAATTACTGGGTTCTTGAAGTGCCGAGTGGCCTACTCATTTTATTGAGAGAGATTGCTTCACTTTGGGAATTTAGCGGGTAGTTTGCCTCACCCGTAGGGGTCTAGGGTGGGGTTTGGCTACTCATCACGACCGTGGAATCCGTCAAATCCTAGTATATCCAATATATTCATCTGTGAATATATATATATATTCATCTGTGAATATATATATATATATATATATATATATATATAATATACGTTGCTTATGTTTTGCACTCGCGCTAGTCCATCTCCCGCTCTGTCGTTAGTTAAGTAACCTAATGGTGCATAATGGGGCCTCGTGGTGAATGCGGATGGCATAAGCATACTATCTATTTTCATTTCTTTTCTGCAATAATAGGGTTAAATGATGAGGCCGCATTAACATTGATTAATGCAAGGAAAACAAACCAAAACTTAAATCGTTGGAACAGTTTCGAAACCACTCGGTTTTCTTCAAAAAGCAACTTTTAAATGCGGAGCCTAAACCACTCCTTTTAAAAGCTATCATGGTTCCTTTGACTATATCCAGTTCATTACGTTCACGGTTTCGCCAAAACCATTCGCAGCCCTCCGTCATTTCAGATGGGTATTCAGCAGTATTCAAGCTATGTATTTTGACTTTCGCCAAGGCATAGTAATTGGTAGCTGCTGGGTATTCATCTGTAGCATAGATAGATGCGTTGGTTTGGGATAGTCGTACTACTATTTTGGCCTTCGTCAAGGGTATGTACGGGTGGGTTCAAATTAACCTGGACAATGACGGGTGACTTACGACTTATGATATTTTGGCCTTCGTCAAGGTCATAAGAGCTTAAGGCAAAAATCCACATCGAGAGTTTCTAAGGAAATTGAAACTTGCTAGTGTTGCATACCATTTGGAGTGTGATGATTTTGGTATTTGAATCCTGATCCTACTATGAGTATCCGCTACTTTTTTGGAGTTTTTTCACTAACCAGTCAATACTATAAACCAAGTAGGTGTCTAGAACGGTGTTAGTGGGGTTACGCCTCCGGGGAAAGGAGGTTATGTAATTAAGGAACTTCGCGAAAGCGTTGGAAAACCTCCCTCGAAATACAGACACTAGCCTGATCGAAAGGTTAAGCAAGAATTGTAGGGTGAGATTAATCTTGACTAATTCTTCTTTTATGCTTTGAAGGAGGATTCGAGGAACAGTGGGAGCCATCCTGTTTAGATAAACTAATAACCAATCTAAACTTATAAGAGCATCATGCTGAATGTTTCTTCTCTCTCTCCTAATTGCAGCGATCAAAATGACCGGGCTTAGGTGTCATGCCCCGCTTCCCAGAGTACGCTAAGATAGGCACGTGACAGAGCCAACCATGCTACCTGTGGATAGGAAATATCCTTCCACAGTCACATTACGGCTATAGAGATATCAAGAACAATAATAAACTATCAAACACATGTCCATAAGCCAGAATAAACGAGTCAATAATAAAATAATACGGAAGCAAAAGATCAATACAATAATAAACTGGAATGTACGTCCCATAATACGGGCTCACATCCGGAATGAAAATGCTGAAAGGAAAGTAAAATAAACTAATAACAGGGGGTAGCAAGATATGCAGGTATGAGTATGAACGGTAAAACATGTATAACAGTAACATAAATAAGGACAGTGAAGGGTATGGCATAGGTGATGTGCAGTGAGTAATCTAGACCGGTCTACTGGATTAACCACTTTCAAGTCTTGAAATCAATTTGATGAATCATCGATATAAATCAATAGTATCCCGTGTGTGCCCGGGACCACGGTCAAGATTCTCAGGCTGAATCCGAGACGTGCCGCTAGGCAGTAAAAGGTAGTATGTAACGATGAATGATGTCAGCCGCATCATCCCGAGGCTGGCCTAGCCCGTAAGACTGATCAGTATAAGTATCGAACTGTCGAGTTATAAGTCAGATTTCATCATTGATTTCCCCATACCCCCAAGTTATGTGTTCAAGTCAGGTATTGATAAATCTGGAGCTAGTGCCAACACAGAATCAAGCAAGTACAGGTTTGTCTGAATAGACAACAGGAAATGTCCATAGGGACAACAGGTCAAGATTGTTGGCATTAGTAACAAGATCATGTAACAGGTCAAGCTGTGGTACATCAGGTCATGTCAGGTAGTGTACATTGATCCAATCATGTCAAGTAGTGCACATGTATCGAGTCGTGTCAAGTAGTGGTGTATCAAGTCATGTCAGGGGGTGCACAAGTATCACGTGGGTGCTCATAATCAAACTGTAACATGTATGGGTACACAAAACAAGTATGGGATACCAATATAACAATAAAATGGAATAATGTGATGTGGTATGCAAATAGGTATAGATTCAAACATATGGATGCACAGTTATCGATTAGGGTTTCATTTATAGTTCCAATACTAAATAGGATGCACTTTATTAAACATGGAATGTTAATATCACGGTATTATGTATTAATATGATTTATGGATGCAATTATATATATATTAGACAAGATGGATGCAAACGGGTATCCGAAAGGTTATAAACTATAAAATGGTACTATGGGATGTATAAATAAGCACTATATGATGTAAATATTGATATGGGTGCAGTATATTGTAATCTAGTATGCAACAATATTAGTTTTCATGATCTAGATTTAAAATGAGATAAACGGATGCAAACGGAACATCGACGCGTTATAAAATTAAACATGGGGTACTAGATTTAAACTACAGGTATAATATTTAATTAAATAAATATATATAATGTGTTAAATAGCATGTAGCAAGATTAACTTGCCTCGACGGATCAAGAAACGGATGTGTACGGAACGTCTCACGTCGGCGAAATGTCGCGACGCGCGCACGGTACACGGAACGATTCCAAACAACGCACAAAGGTGATCACGCAAGTCAGGTACGACGTCTGGATCATCGATGTCACATCTGGCTCCGGCAAACTATTAGACAGAGAACGATTTTAAAGAAGAAAGAAAGAACAGAAGAAAGAAAGAAGAAAAGGGAAGAAAGGAAGAAGGAAAACTCACTGGGGTTATGCACTGGTATCAGGGAGACGAGATGGTGGCGACGAGATCAACGGAGCTCCGGCCAGGTAATGCGCAGGGGGTGTGCAGGGTTTCTCGGCTGTTAGGGTTTAGGTGCAAGAAAGAAGGAGAGAAGAAAAAGAAGGAAGAGAAGAGGATGAAGAGGAGGAGGAAAGGTGATAAACCGAGGGAGGCGAGGCTGGCGACGAGGAGTTGGGTTTCTTGGGTCGGGTTTGCATGGGAATGGAGATGAGGTGGTGGTGTGGTGAGGTCGCGGGAATGAGGGTGGTGGCGAGGTGAGGAGGAGTGCTCGGGGAGATGGGTGGCGACGGCGACGACGAGAGACAGGCGATGGCCAGGGCTTTCTCGTGGCGAAGAAGAAGAGAGAGGGCAGAGGAGATGGGTTCTAAAATATGTATAGAATTAAAGAGAGAGAGAGAGAGAGAGAGAGAGAAATAAAGCGAGAGGAGAGAGAGAGAGAATCTGAGAGAGAGAGGAGAGAGAAAACGAGATTGAGAGGAGAGAGAGAGAATCTGAGTGAGAGAGAGAGAGGAGAGAGAGAAAACGAGATCGAGAGGAGAGAGAGAGATGAATAGCGAGGAGATATAAAGTTGTTTGTTTGTGAGGAGAGAGAGACTGAGCGTGAGGAAGAGAGAGAGAAAGAGAAAGGAAAGAGAAAAAGAAAAGGAGTGGGGCCACGGCCAGAGGAGAGATAGCTGGGGTAAGCTGGGTTGTTAGGAAAAAAGATTTTTAAATTTTAAAAGATTTGTTGTTTAAAGAATATTTTAGTTGCTTATATAATTTTAAGTCGTAAATTAAATTTAATTAAAAAAAATAGATTTTCGGGTAAATACAAATCTAGTCCAAAATACGACCGGGTCGGGTCTAAAAATTCAGATTTTAAATATGAAAAATATATGCGACTTTCAAAATTCAAAACGAATGCTCAGATAACGAAAATGCATACCTCCAAGAACGGATGCACGTACGTGCGTGTAGCCATCCAAACACGTCCGTTTCACTGAACGGGATGAGAACAAGATGCGCGGATGCTACCATGGGGTTAGGGTATCATGCAGACTATGTTATGTAATTTCAAATTATTTTCTGTGACTTAAAAATGTTATATTGTAAAAGATGCAATGCCAGATAAAATGCCAGTATGCAGTATACATAAAATGCACGTGTCTATGTAACAAGTCAAGGTAATTCATAAATATGAATGTAACAGGTTCAAGCAAGCGGGTCGGGTCGAATGCAAAGTAAAATGTAAAATACCATTCGCACCTAAAACACGTTAAATCAAGAAAATACCACAGATAAGTAAATACGGGAACTGGAAATGGTATAAATGAACTAGGTTGTTACATTAGGTTACTGCTAGATAATAATAAATTGACTGGGCCAAACTATAATGATTGGCTAAGGAATGTCCATATGGCTATTACCTATGACAAGCTGGGCTACCTCCTTACTACCAAAGTCCCCGCCATCCCAGGTCCAGATTCCACTGTCACGGATGTTGATATCCGTAAGACATGGGAAAAAGACAGTGCGAGAGCCAAGTGCCTCGTGTTAGCCTTAATGGATTATGAACACCAGAGACAGCACGAGAAGATGGACTTAGCTTCCATCTTCCTCTATACCAAAGATTTAAATGGAGAGCAATCTCGTATCGCAAGATATGAGACCTCGAAGAAATTTGGATGTCGGGACATCTGTAGAGGACCACGTCCTTAAGATGATTAGCTATATTAAAGAGCTCGCGGACCTTGAGATCACGTTGTAGAACGAGTTGTACACAGACTTGATTCTACAGTCCCTCTCCTCTACTTACGCCCAATTTATCTTGAATTTCAACATTCAAGAGAAGAAAGTTACACTTCCAAAACTCCTCAACATGTTGAAGAGCGCTGAGGGAACCCTGCAGAAATCCAGGAAGACACCCACTCTGCTTATTGGGGAATCTTCCTCTTCTAGATCCAAGGTGAAAGCTAAGGGAGAGAAGAAGAAGATCTCCACCAAGCCGATAAGCGATGTCAGTAAGGTAGAGAGAAAGGGCAGGGCAAAAGTTTCGAGGCTAACAATAAGGAAGGAGAAATGTTTCTATTGTCATGGGAAAGGGCATTGGCAGAAGGACTGCAGGGATTGGAAAGCCAGAAACCAGGATTCGAAGCACGTTGTGGCTTCGGCTTCATGTATGTTTGAAAATTGTCTGTCAATTAACTATACTTCCTGAATACTAGATACCGGATCAGGATCTCATATCTGTAATTCGTTACAGACTCTGAGAAACCGTAGAGTTATCAAGACAGGTGATATGACTCTCAGAGTTGCTAACGGAATGAGCGTGGATGATTTATCCGTAGGGGAATATCATCTAGGATAGACAAATGGGTAGATTTTGATTTTGCGTAACTCTTTGTGTGTACCTAGTCTGGCTTGTAATTTTATTTTTATATCTTTACTTTCTAAAGAAGGTTATGATTTTACATTTGTTAGCGATGTGGTCCACATCCACCTTAATCAAAATTTGATTGGGTCAGGTACACTAGATAACGGTATATACGTGTTAAATTAAGCTAGGTTTTCAACATTCAGAACACACTTAAAAGAAAGTCTCCAGAATTAAATCAGACTTTCTTATGGCATTATAGATTGGGTCACATCAATGAAACATGGTTGACGAAGTTATATAAAGAGGGATATTTGGATCCGTTCGAATATCAGTCTTATGCAACTTGTCAATCATGTCTCAAAGAAAAGATGATAAAAACTCCGTTCACTGGACACGGAGAAAGAGTGAGCGAGCTCTTGTGACTCATACATAGCTATGTGTGTGGTCCAATGTCTACACATGCAAGAAGTGGTTATTCCTATTTCATTACTTTTACGGATGATTTCTCAAGGTATAGACATGTATTCTTGATGAAACAAAAATCCGAGGCCTTTGAGAAATTCCGGGAATATTAAGAATGAAGTGGAAAACAAACCGGCAAAAGTATCAAGACACTTAGATCTGATCGAGGTGGTGAATACTTAAGTGCCGAGTTCCTGGATTACTTAAAAGAGGTTCTCTCTCATTTTACTCCTCCATACACAGCTCAACACAATGGTGTATCGAAAAGGCAAAACCGAATCTTATTGGATATGGTACGTTCCATGATGAGTAACGCCGAGTTACCGCGATCCTTCTAGGGTTATGCACTAGAATTAGCTGCATATCTTTTGAACAAGGTTCCTACTAAGTCAGTGCCTACCACACCATATCAGATGTAGAGTAGGAAGAAACCCTATTTTCAGTATCTAAACATATGGGGATTTCCATATTTTGTAAAAAAGCAGCATGCGGACAAACTCGAGGCACACTCAGTACAGCGTAAGTTTGCGGGATATCCAAAGAACTCCAGGAGGTATCTTTTCTATTACGCGGAGAAACAAAAGGTCTTTGTTTCTTGGCATGCCCACATTTTGGAAACTCAATTTCTTGAAAAAGAGATAAGTGGGAGCGCAATAGAAATGAAAGAAATTTCAAAACCATAAGCTATTACTGAAAGTATGGTGGAACCAGAAGTTTCGAAAGAACCGGACATCCCCCCGCCACTCCGCAAGACTGGTAGGCAGTCTCATCCACCCGAGAGATACTACGGTTTTCTCATAGACGGGGATAGAGAGAATTGCATCATCGACAATGATGAGCCAACTAGCTTCCAGCAAGCCATTCAAAGCAGAGACTCAGTAAAATGACTGGATGCAATGCGGACCAAATGGAGTCCATGTACACCAACAAATTATGGAATTTGGACATTGCTCCAGAAGGGGTAAAACCCGTAGGCTGCAAATGGATCTTCAGAAAGAATATTGGTGTAGATGGATAGGTTGAAACCTATGAGGCTAGACTTTTTGCAAAAGGTTTTTGTCAAAGACCTGGTTTGGACTATGATGAAACCTTTTCTCCATTGGATATGCTAAAATACATTTGGATCCTTCTTGTCATTGTTGCCTTTGACTATTACAAAATTTGGCAGATAGACGTAAAGACCGCTTTTCTGAATGGAAATTTGGAAGAGTGTGTTTATATGGATCAGCCGGAGGGTTTCATAGAGAGTGGGAGTAGCGGAAGAGCGTGCAAGCTGATTAAATCCATTTATGGATTAAAGCAGGAATCACGGAGTTAGAACATCTGTTTTGATGAGACGGTCAAGGAATTCAACTTTATCAAAAATCCAGATGAACCATTGTAACGACCCCAAAATTGCTATACCTTCATATCATTCTTCTTTTTATTAAAATACTATATTTATTTGTTTTTGGGTATCCCATTATATTTAATTTTCTATTAAATATATTATTCTATCTATTTTTCCCAAACCCATTTCTTTAAACATCATAATTAAACGCAAGACCTGACCTAGCCCATAACCTAAATCCAATCTCATTTTCATTTTCTTTTATAAAACTATGAGCCTAAAAGCCCACTTTCTTTTCAAGCAACAATATATATTTAATTCTAATTATATATGTGCATGAACAATCTTGTAGCTCATTGGTTATATCCTCATATTGTTATTCCATAGGTCACATGTGCAAATCCCCATTCTTCCAATTATTTTTATCTATTTTTTTAAACTCTCTTATAACTTACAAATGAGACCTTTCATTTCATCTTTCATTTAACTCTCAAAATGAATACATATAATAATTAGTATGGTTATGAATTATTATAATGACTATATTAATATTGTTTTATACGTTCTCTCCTTCATTTTTCATCCTCCTTCAAAAAATTATTTCAAATCTTCATCCTTAGAGCTCTTAAAGTTTCAGCGCCACCAGAGCTCACTTCGTCCCTAGGAATTCAAGACCGAAGTATTGTACCATTCACAAACTTCGTAAGTATCGCTTTAAATTTCTTTTCTTTCCTCTCAAAATCTAAATAGAGAATACTTTTAGAAACCAATTTGATCCTTATCTTGGTTGCTCGAGCCTAGGTCACATAGACTTTCTTTTGCCGCTAGAATCGAATCGGTGAACCGGTTGTTATACCGACTCACACAACTCGTAAGTCCCCACTCTTTCTCCTTTTCTCTACTTGAAATTCATCCCCTTAACATGCCTCCATCATGCCTAATTTTAAGATAACTAGTTAGTCTCATGATAAAGTTTTTTGTTAAATTAAAAAATGGTTGAAATAAAGCATATATGTTTAGTTATAAAATCTTGCATGCAATGGTTGATAACATGTTAAGTATTATTGTTTTAGACGGTTAATCATGACCGGATTATATGTTTGCTTCATATATGTTAATTCATGTTATTTATCGCTGAAATTTTAATTATTTATATTTATTTTATACAAGAAAAAAAAGTTGTAAATTAATACCATAGATTTATCATTTTCAAATACGATCTTACAAAACCTTTATCTTTAAAATAATTTTTATAAATTAATTTAAACTAATGGAAATTCTTTGAATATTATGATAAAATAATAGATTGAATTCCAAATCTACAATAAAAATTTCATATCAAACCGAATAACGGTTTAGGAATTACATAATTTTTTATTTACTGTTTTTAAAACCAGAAAACTGCCAATAAGGTTTTTTTTCGAGAGACCATAAATGTATAATTATTGATCCAAATTAAGTATATTCAGATGTTTTGAATATCTACATCGAAATATATAGATTTTCTTAGTTTTAAGTTTTTTCTGAAAATCGACGTAAAATATAGAAAACTGCGTTACAATATTAACCTACGAATCTAGACAGAATCTGTCCTAATTCGCATATTGTTTTTAAATAGGACATAGCTCGAACACCTGATATCCGTTCGTGACAAAATTTAGATGTGTAGATGCATATTTGATAGAGCTATAATTTCCTGTATATTATATTACTTATAAACACATGAAACAACTCGATATAGGCTTTGCAATATAACATATTGTTGCTGTCCAAAAATCTAAATTTCTGTTTTAAATGCCGATCTTAAAATGATCATAATTAGAGCTTCAGAAATCCAAATTATATGAATTTTAGTGTTTTGGATAAGTACTCAGAAAGACCTATAATTTTATCATAATTTTTGTAACCTGAAACCCGATATAAATTAACTCAAACCGCGCTTTAAAAATGTGTGACGGTGCTGAACAGATTCTGATTTGTTTTGCGCGACGATACGAAAACATGTATATCTCCTAAATCGGTAGTCGTATTTAGGCAAGACTGGAACTTGTGTGTGCATAACACTTAAGTCTATGTTTTCATTTATATTCTGAATTCAAATATCTTGATTAACTAGTCGTACATATCATATATTTACAATATTGTTTTTGGACGTTTCTTGTATACTTATCTCATATCATGTTCCGTGATTACTTATTTATTTTTTTCTATATGACTTGAGATTAAACCATTACATGCTAAAATTGATTTGATCTTGACATGACTCAATCGTGAATACTTGAATCCAATATATACACTTGAACCAACTTGAATCGAGCCATTAATACAATTGGCATAACTTACACTTGACATGACTACATGAACTCAATCTTGAAAACTTGATATCATACATCACCTTTTGTATTCATGGATTCGACCAGGACTCGTAAAATTAATCATAGACTAATATACATAGGGTGTTGGGGTAGTTTGAGTATGAATCCAACGAAATCTCATGAGTCCCATTATTATAAATAACGTTGTTGTGGTACCGGGCTGAAATGGTATAAATAATGTTGCTATGGTACCGGGCTGAAACGGTACATCATAAATTCACTAATAAGGGCCCATGTTTCTAAACCCCTGGACGATAGCCAGTTGGGTTTGAAATACTTCAATGCAAATTGAAGTCCCGTTACATTTGGGCCCGTGATTCCTTACCCTTGGACGATAGCCTTGTGTTCAAGAATACTCTTGAGATTTGGTTGATATTTACACTTGAACTCACGTTAGTTAAATTTACCATTTTAGAGACATTTTAGGACACTTATATTCATTTTCATGTGCACTATACCTGCACTACACGGCCATGTTATACTTGTTTGCCCTGCTCATGTTATACTGTCATGCTTATCTAGTTGTTATATACATTATCATACTTGTTCAATTATTACGATTTTGTCATCTTGCACTCAATCTATATATTACACATTTTTTGGGACTTACCGAGCGCAAGTTCGCTGACGGGCATTCCGCCAATATTTTGTTTCTTGGAATATTCGTCAGGTGACTTAGGATCAGAGGAGGTGGAATCCATTGCAGAGAATTACAACCAGTTCGCACCTGAAGCAGATCATTAGTTTTCTTTCCTGTTTTTCTTCTTCAGTAAGCCACATGTTTAGAGACTTTCTTTTTATGTTTAGAATTCTTGTATCAGTTAACTCTGTAAAGTTAAGAATGTAACTATATAAAGTGGTTGGATTTTATTTTCACTTGTCTTTTCTTGTCATTATTATACTGCTTATATTACGCTTAGCGTTTTGTTTCAAGAAATGACCTTCTCTAAATAAATATGCCGCGGGCTTGTTACGTGCCGTTACTGCTCTTTTGGGAAACAGGGCGTGATAACCATGCATCTATAGTAAAATTGTAGCGAGAACTGTGATATTCCTCGTTTTGTACATGGATGACATTCTCCTGATAGGAAATGACATTCCTATGCTACAATCAGTCAAAGGATTATTGTCACAAAGGTTCTCCATGAAGGACCTGGGTGATGCCTCATACATTCTGGGATCCAGATCTATCGTGATAGATCTAAATGGATGTTGGGACTTTTACAGTCAAGGTACATCGACACCATACTGAAAAGATTCAGTATGGAAGATTCAAAGCGCGGTAATCTACCGGCTTATAACGGAATCACCCTCTCCAAAGAGATGTCTCCCAAGACTGATTTGGAAAGGGATCGTATGTCTATTATACCCTATGCTTCTGCCGTAGGCTCTATAATGTATGCGATGTTGTGTACCGGACCAGATGTAGCTTATGCACTGAGTGTTGTAAGCAGGTATCTGTCAAACCCAGGAAAGAAGCACTGGACAACAGCGAAGAACATTCTCAAGTGCCTGAGAAGGACTAAGGAGATGTTCTTGGTGTACGGCAGTGAAGACCTCCATGTCGAGGCCTTCACCGACTCCAGCTTCCAGAGTGACAAAGATGACTCCAGGTCCATATCGGGTTATATCTTTACCCTCAATGGAAGGGTGATCTGTTGGAAGAGCTCCAACCAAGACACCATTGCTGACTCGACGATGGAAGCAGAGTATATCGCTGCATGTGACGCCATGAAAGAAGTAGTCTGGATTAGGAATTTCATGACAGAGCTTCAGGTGGTTCCGTCCATTTTTGATCCAATACCGCTGTATTGTGACAACAACATCGCTATAGCTTTAGCGAAAGAACCAAGGTCCCATGAGAAGTCCAGACACATCTTGAGGCGGTTCCACCTGATCAGGGAGATCATTGATCGCTGAGAGATCGAGGTGCGGAGAGTAGAGACAGAGAACAAAACCGCAGATCCACTCACAAAGCCCATCCCTAAGATACGGTTCGAGAGGCTAATCGAGATGATAGGTCTGCGGCATGCCAATATATGGCCTTACTGCATGTGGGAGATTGTTAGTGATATATGCCCTAGAGGCCATTATTATATCATATTGGATTGTATATTACATATTGAAAGTTTGGGATATTCACAGTTATAATAACAGTCTTGCTCAAAATGGTAGTATGCTACTTGGTTTGATTCTACCTCAATATGTGCATGTGTTTCTTTTATCATATCGCTTATATATGTTGGTAGAGCCCTTAGGATCTTTGCTTGACTACCAGCGTTGTGATGGCAGTCACAGTAGTGGGGGCTGGGTAGTCTATAAGCACATCCTTATACAGGTCCCTAGTCGTAAGATTATCGAGGCGGGGTATCGATACTCTAGTGTAGACTAGTGTATACGCTTCTCATCCCAGCAGGGGAGATGGACTATCCCACAGCCATTAGTACGTCATAATGGAGATAGTATACAGTTGCTCATTGGGTTATGAGTTACACTATACGGACTCGTTGGGAACTGCTGGTTGGTATTATACCTATCGTCAGGTAACAGTTTCCGGATAGCATGAGTACAGGTTAGTCCGTTGACTTGACATCGCTATTTCGTCTTAAGTGTGTTCCCACTGTTCTTAGATTTCTACCCTACCACGGCTCAAAGGAGTCGTGCAATCAGGTAGTATTTGGGTGCCGTCCCGAAGCACTTGGAGGCAGTAGCGGTTAGATAGGATTCGTCTCTCCCGGTATTGGGGGTTGATATCGCACTGTGTTCGAAAAGCCATTACACAAAGTCCCTGGCCAGGGCAGTCGAGATATACTGGTAGGTACTCCAGTAGTTTCTCAGGATGTATTGGGATCCACTCCGGCACAACTTATTGCGCTGTTAGGGGTCTGAGGTTTACCATCCCCCTAGGCCCGATATGCGAATATCTTAGACGAACAGACCGGACTGTACGGAGATTGTCACAGATAGGCTCAGTAGGAGTTCGGATGAGTTTTCTCATCGGCCTTCTTATCGATAGATACCTGGGTATCCGTTACGTGATGCTAGTACCGCTGACGGACTTGTGGTTAAACCTACGGCCAGCATACTGTCGAGTCTTTAGAGTCCCACACAGAGAGTTTTCCTGCTTCGGGCAAAACGATGTGGAGGCCGTATGGTTTTACGGCAGGGTTCCAATCACATACGTGTACTGGCTACACAGATGATGTTCGGATGGATAATACTAGTAGGCTTTGGATTAAGCTAGATCCTAGTATTATATTATTGGATTATTATCATCTCATTGTATTCGTATTTTTCGGAATACGAATACCGGTATGTATATACGGTGAGGGTATTCTTGTAATTTTACAAGAGATACTTCTAGAAAGGGACACCTAATTATTTGGATTATCTATTTTTGAGAAATAGATTAGTGATGTGGAAATTGGAGATATTTGTGGCATGGTCAGTGTTGCAAAGCTTATAAAAATCGTTTTTGTAAATTCCGCCTCCCCGCGAACCCGCGGGATGCTCGACATCAACTTACAGCCTGGAGAGTCCTTCCTCCACATGAACCTAACCAATTGGATCGTCTTGTCCCTTAAGGTCTTCTCCTTTTGGTCTAGAATCTCAACCGGTTGTTGTTTGTAGGTTAGGTCAGCCCCTACGGTGATCTCGGAATGATCAAAAACGTGACTAGAGTCGCCGACATACCTCCTCGGCTTTGAGATATGAAAAACATTGTGTACACCCTCCAGAGAAGGTGGTTAGGCTAGAAGATCACAACTTCCCTGACTTGTTCAAGAATGTCGAAAGGACCAATGAACCACGGGCTGAGTTTTCCGCGTTTCCCAAAACTTATCACTCCCCGGTTAGGAGAAATCTTCAAAAACACGTGTTCTCCTGGTTTGGATTCTAGATGCCTTCTTTCGTATCAGCCCAATGTTTCTACCGATTTTGTGATATACGTAGTTATTCCCTGATTATTCTTATCAACTCCACTGTCTCAAAAATCATCTCGAGGCCCAAAAGTTCTCGATCCCCAATATTGTCCCAACTCAACGGTGACCTACACTTCTGCCCATACAAAGCTGCGAATGACACCATGCCGATGCTGGACTGGTAGCTATTGTTGTAAGCAAACTCTACCAAGTGTAAGTGATCTTCCCAAGATCCTTTAAAATCCAACGTATAGGCCCGGATCATATCTTCAAGAATCTGAATAACCCTTTCTGATTGGCCATCGGTCTGAGGGTGATAGGCTATACTGAAACCCATATTCGTACTAAGACTCTCTTGTAGAATTTGCCAAAATTGAGATCTGAAACGCGTATCTCAGTCGGACACAATGCATATTGGCATTCCATGCAATCTGAGAATCTCCTTCATATACTTCTTTGTGAGGCTTTTGGTTGATTGACCGACTTGAAAGGAATGAAATGTGCCAACTGAGCGATCCACTATCACCCATACTGCATCGTTCCCTTTGGAGCTGCGGGGAGTGCAGTCACAAAATCCATCGTGATGTTCTGCCATTTCCATTCGGGTATCGGTAAGGGTTGTAGTAGACCTGTCATTCTGTGGTGTTCAGCCTTTACCTATTGGCAAACTAGGCATTTGGACACACTCTTGACTATCTCTTGCTTCATCCCATGCCACCAGTAGTTCTGTCTGTGGTCCTTGTACATTTTTGTTCCCCCGGGATGAACAGAGTATGGAGAACTATATATTTCTCTAATCTCGCCCTTAGGAACATAGATTCTGCTTCCATACCTTAGCGAACCATCTTCGTGAATGATAAAGTCCGCCCGCAAATTTGTTTCCACATATTCTCTGATCCTTTGCAATCTAGCATCCCTAATTTGAGCTGCCTTGATCCATTCGACCAACGTAGACTGAATTTGCAGATTCATGAAGTATGCGAGAATTCCTGGCATAATCATCTCAGTCTCCAATTCATTTAGGTCTTGATGATTCATCCAATGAACAGTCAGACCCAACGGCATCGGTTGACGACTCAATGCGTCGGAGACTACATTCACTTTCCCCATATGGTACTGTAGATTTATATCAAAATCTGCCATCAATTTTAGCCATCTTCTTTATCTCATGTTGAGTTCCTTTTGTATGAAGATATACTTTAAACTCTTATGATTGGTATAAATCTCCACCATCTCCCCCAATAAATAGTGCCTCCAAATATTGAGTGCGAAAACAACTGCGGTGAGCTCCAAATCGTGCATTGGGTAATTGCGTTCATGAATCTTTAATTGTCTTGATGCCTAAACCACTACATTGCCATGTTGGTGTAATATACATCCCAAACCTTTCCTAATGTATCGCAATGAATGTCGAAACCTCCAGTTCTGTCCAGAATTGTAAGAATGGGTACTGAGGTCAAACGAGTCTTCAACTCTGAGAACGCTTCCTCGCAAATCTCGGACCATATATATGGCACATCCTTTTGAGTCAAGGTAGTTAGTGGTTCTGCAATCTTGGAGAATTTTTTAATAAAGCGGCGGTAATATCCGGCAAGCTCTAAGAAGCTCCCGATCTTCATAATTGTTCTTGGTGTTGGCCATTTTTGAATAGCGATAATCTTGGCCGGATCTACTGAAATTCCTTCACCTGACACAACATGTCCCAAGAAACCTACTCGCTTCAACCAAAACTCGTATTTGCTGAGTTTTGCATACAGTTGGTGTTGATGCAAGGTCTTGAGCACAATGTGCAAATGCTCTACGTGTTCCTCCCGATTCTTCGAATACACAAGAATATCGTCGATGAAGATGATGACAAACTTGTCTAAGTATTCATAAAACACTTGGTTATCAAGTTCATAAATACTGCCGGGGCATTAGTCACTCCAAAAGACAACAATAGGAATTTATAGTGTCCATACTTAGTCCTAAAAGCTGTGTTAGGGATATCAGATGTTTTTACTTTGAGTTGATGATAACCCGTCCGAAGATCTAACTTCGAAAACACTCGAGAGCCTTTCAATTGGTTGAACAAATCTTCAATCCTCAGCAAGGGATACTTATTCTTGATCGTTACCTTGTTTAACTCCCGATAGTCGATACACATCTGTTTAGTTCCATCTTTCTTAGGTACCAAAAGAACCGGAGCATTCCAAAGTGACGTGCTCGATCTAATAAATCCCTTATCAAGGTGGTCTTCACTTTGTGTTCGAAGCTCCTTTTTCACCACCGAAAACAGATATGGAACCGTGTAGGTCGTCTTGCCTAAATTTGGAGGCAGATACTATTTGGTTTTATCCGTCCACCTCTCCGAAAATGCCAAGTTGATTTATGGCACCGTATATCGAAGGTTTGGATGGATGCGGCCGACTTCGTCAAATTCCTCCCCATTTCAATGAGGGGTTTTTGATTGTGGGGACGCTCTTCCCTACAGGCGCAAGTCCCTGCGGTTAATTACGTTACCGCATCGCGATAACCACTTTCTCTTGCTCCGGAGGTTTACTTCGTGTCGTGCATGTTTGTTTTATTTTTGGTTGCCCGTGGATTGTATACGGAGACTAATTTATGTTGTTGCCTGTAGGGCGTAGATTAGTCCAAATCTGTATATCTTAGATTTGGGTTTCCTTTATTTAAGGATCGTTAATCTAATTTGAGATTAAGATCGACTCAAATGTATGTGAGCAGTTGGGGCTCGGTCGATTTTTTGTTAAGGATAAGTTAGTCCAATTTGAGACTAACATCCACTTAACAATTATTTTAGGATCATTTTCGTTTCAGATCCAACAAGAGAGCATTTGGGCTCTGTTTTCGCCATTTGGAAGCAAAGTTTAGTTTATGGACGTTTCATTCCATTAACGCCATTTGGAGGCGAAGTTTTAGTTTAAGGACGTCTCGGTCCGTTGTCACCATTTTTGAGGTGAGATTTTAGTTTAAGGACATCTTGGTCCATTGTCACCATTTTTGAGGTGATGTTTTAGTTTAAGGACATCTCGGTCCGTTGTCACCATTTTTAAGGATATCTTGATTCGTTGTCACCGTTTTTGAGGTGATGTTTTAGTTTAAGTACGTCTCGGTCCGTTGTCACCATTTTTTAGGTGAAGTTTTAGTTTAAGGATGGCATGGTCCGTTGTCACGATTATTGAGGTGAAGTTTTAGTTTAAGTACATTACGGTCCGTTGTCACCATTTTTGAGATGAAGTTTTAGTTTAAGGACGTCTCGGTCCGTTATCACCATTTTTGAGGTGAAGTTTTAGTTTAAGGACGTCTCGGTCCGTTGTCCATCTTGCGTGCACGTGGATTGTTACATGACGGGATAAAAAACGATGATATGGGATGCACCCATTTTAGGGTGCGGTCTGATTTGAGCTGTGCATGTCAGTTTGGAAGTGCACCAAAAAGCTGTTGATTGTCGGGACTCGCCACCTCTCTGAAGACGTTGAGGAATTACAACGATATGGATCAGAGGTGTGGAAAGATGTACCCTTGAACCAATTCCTATATTTGAGAGAAAAAAGGATTATTGGTAAACCTAGAAATCGTTAGTCATATTTTGAGACTAAGATTTCTCAGGGGAATGTGGGAAAAATATCGTTTTGGATATCATCTGTTGGGAGATCATCAGTTATGTTTGAGACTGAGATCAATTTGGGCCATCATGAGCATATAGGCTCAATTGATTTGAATCAAGGAGGTTCTATCCTCAGGGGACCTGACCAATTTAAGCTTGGTCCACTCAGTTTTTTTTATTGAAAAGTGCTAGGCACTTGTTTGGGCTCTTTTCCCTTTTTGTGTAAAAAGTGCTGAGCACTTATATAAGTCCTAACTCCCATATATAATCATGTGGGGCTTTCAGTCATGGGGATTGCCCAATAAGTGTTAAACATTTTACCCATTTTTGTCTTTATATGGAGTGCTAAGCACTCTTTATGGCGTCCACGTGCGAAGCACGTGAGGCGCTGGGCGCGAGGCGCTGCCTAGTGAGTGTTAAGCACTCCTATATTTTGTGGCGCCCATGTGAAGGACACATGAGGAGCTAGGCGCCGGGCGCCGCTCAATGAGTGCTAAGCACTCCTCTATTTTATGGTACCTACGTGAGGGACACGTGAGGCGCTGGGCGCCACTCAATGAGTGCTAAGCACTCTCCTTTGTGGGGCTCACGTGAGGGACACGTGGGGCACTGGGCGCTGGGTTCTTTTCTTCTTTAATGATCAATAGGATCTTTATTTTGTAGATGAATTTTTGGTTCTCAAGAACAAGTTCTTCCCAATGAGAATTAAATTCTCATCATATGGGAGACTTGTCTTGTGGATCTCAGATCCAGAAAAAGAACTCAGTTCTTTAAAAAAAAGGGTTAAATCCTTTAATAGGTAAATGGGATATATTTTTTTAATTATTTTTATTTACCTAGAATTTCTAAAGAGGGCACCCTTCTTCCTCGAGAATTTGAGTCTCTGTTCTTTTTGAAGCTTTTTCGCTTTTTTGCAAAGCTTATGCGGGGGGGGGGGGGTTCTTCCTTTTTAGACTTGAAATCTTTGGTTCTTTATATAGTAGAGTCGGTTTGTTAACTAGTTTTGAAGAAATCTCTCATTAAAAGATCCCAATTGATTTGGGGATTTTACCCACCATTGGATCTTTGATCCAAGGACTTCTGTTTTACAGAAAGTTTTTTTCTTGTTTTTAACAAAATTGGGGAAATATTTTCTCATATAGAATTTATTCTGTAGAACAATGATTTTATAATCACCATTGGATTTTTAATCCAACGGTTCTCTGTTTTACAAAGAGCATAGAATTTTATTCTATGATCTAACCGAAGGTATCTTTTTTATTTCAGAAAAATTTGAGGAATATTTTCTCTCAATAGAATTTAATTCTGTGTCTTGATGATTTATCATCTCCATTGGATTTTTGATCCAACGGTTCTGTTTAACAAGGAGTAGAATTTAATTCTACCCGAGCGCAGGCGTGAGGAGCACGTGCGGCGCCATATAAGAGTTTTTAACTCTGGCGCTGGCCCCCTCGTGAAAGGCACGTGAGACGCAGCCTCTTTAAAAAAAATTTGAACAGATCTTTGCTCTTTTATTGGGGGAAACAAATTCCCCCCCCACCGTTGCTCTCACATGGCTCATACATGAGTGCAGTGGTGACATCTTTTCCACCGTTTGATCTCCTAGGGAGTTGAACCGTCTCCTTGTGCTTATAAGTAGGACCTTTGGCCCTTGAGATGACTGTTGTTCATCATCTTTAGTCTTTTTCTTTCTCTGAGAATTTAATTCTCTTTCCAGAGCTCAGATCTCTGTCCAAGGAAACTCTTTTAGAGTCAAAACTCTATCAAAATTTGGTAAGAATCATGATCATGCTTTAACTCCTAAAGAAATCTTTAGAGGAATCCCTTCGTGTTCTAGGGGTTTTAACCATTAATAGAGTTTTGCTCTTCTTTTTAATGATCTCTTAGAGATCTAAAACTTTTCTTTGACTAGATCGTAGATCTTAAAGATCTTTAGGGTTTTACCCTGTTATTAACTGTGATTTTATTTGGAATTTAATTCCGTTTCTCGAGCGGAGTTCTAGGATGTTTTCCCATTATTTTACAAAGCTTAGCTCTGAAAATTTTCTTTTAAAGAAATTATTTTGGGAATTTTATTCCCTTTCTTATCATATTTGAAATCTATTTGCAGAACACGGTTTCCGAGAGAGTTTAATTCCCGAGTCCAATTATGTTTTCTCATTAAATGAGAATCCTTTTGGATTCTTTCAATGAGTGACTGTCCCATCATTGATGGTGTGTTATCTTGATTTTGTGGAGCTCCATGTCCCTTTCTTTTTGAACTGCGGTGCAGTACAATTTTAGGTATAAAAGAATGTTAAAGCCTTGAACATTGTGTCGATAGCTAACCCCCTTTTCTTTTATTTATTTAAGGTACTATGGGTTTCGATTCCTCCTTTCCTTTCGTACGTTCGGAGAGTGCTTTCGCCGACGCACCCACAGATCGGGAAGTCTTCGCACTTATTAAAGATCATGACCCAGAGCAAAAGTCTCTTCATTTGTGGGGGTCATGGTATAGTCAGATTATCCGAGGTCGGCGTAGTTTTTCTTGCACAACGCCTTCGGAGCCAATCCCGGCGATCCATTATGCTGACCCACCTCAAGTGACTTATGCAGTAGAAGTGGTCAACTAGACCTCGGAAGGTCGTCTTCAGCCTTCCATGGCATCAATACCCGTGCAGCCACCGATGGCCTTAGACATTTTGGGGTGACGCATATGCTAAGGAGAGTTGCTCCCTTAGGGAAAATTTTACATGATAGGATTGACCCCTTGTCATTTGGTTGGCTATCTACAGTGGGCCCGGTATATCCTGTCGGCCAAGAAGTCGTTGCTGTTAAAGATCGGGTTGTATCCCGCAATCTACGCATCCCTGTTTCACTACCCCGCACCTCATGTGTGGTGGGTCAAATCTTTTTTTGAACAATGGAACAACTCATACCTTTCTCTTATCAGATCGGGAGGTTTCGATTTCCTTGGAGGAGTTTGCGGATATATCCGCTTACCGGTCAGAGGGGAGCACTATGAAGAGATACTTCCCCCCGATGAGTATATCTTCGCCACTAAATTAGTGGTGATGGGCCTTACTCCAGAGAATGCCATTCAACATCAGTTCCCGAGCTTGATCAAGGTGTTGAAGATGTACGAAAGTTTATTCCTTTAATCTGGCAGGCACGGAGATGGCTTCGCAGATTTCATCGCCCGCTTTCTTCGTTCAGAAGTTCTGTCAAAACAGGCTGCGAAATTCGCCAAACGACCCGTTTGGGTTTGGTTCGGATAACTTGCCGACTGCAGAGGCGGGTTTAAAGAAATTCTTTATTCCGGATACTCCAGTCGTCCCCTTTGCAGAGATCGCTGCCCCAGATGTTAACGAAGAGACATTCATTCTGGGGTTTATTGGCTTGTGGCTGAGTTGGTTTGCACTTTTGATGCACCCCCGCTACATGAGGCCATCTATTTTTTATCCGGCTCATCGCATCGTCGTGGGGACGCACATGGCCGTTGGGATCGCGGGGTTGGCTCTTTTATACCATGGCCTGAGCTTAGAAGCTGACACTACTTAGCCGGGGGTAAAGCCCATGTATCTCCCATTGCACTACTTCACATCATGGGTCGAAATGCACGTGCTGGGTGCTTTTGGTGTTCATGAACGATCCCGATTCTATGAAGGCTACAACTTCCCCTGAGTCATCTATCTAGTTGACGCTTCCGCTCCAGACCTATCACAGCGAGAGGATAGGCGATTGATCCTTCGCCCACGCATGGTTGAGGACAATATGACCTTTGTCGATAGAGTCTTGACCATCGGCAAAGAATCTTCCAAGGTGATACAACCGTTGCATGACACTTTCAAGGACGGGGCTTTTGTGTTGAGGGCTCGGGAAGTCTTGCACATGTACTCTATCAGGCCAGGCTTTCTAGTATTTAGACAGAACTCCTCAGTGCTGTTTATGAGGTACAACCCATATCATTTTGCCCAATAATTGGGTTATAACCAAGGTGTTCCTCTTGAGGCGTTCTTAGTTGAGCCGGTTGCTACGGAGGTGGGTATTCGCAGCGTGACGCATCATTTCATGCGATTAAATACGGGGTCCTATTTTCTTATCAACGAGTCAAGCTATGTGCCGAATGCTTACGTAGCATGGTACCGGCATGCGACGGGTGCTGTCATCAAGGAGGAGAGGTGGCTGCTACTCGACCATAAGGATTCCATCCCAGCCGGTAATCCAGCAGTCCTATTGAAATGACGGGCAGCCGTGCTCCCTTCTTTGAGAGAGATCGCCCCGGTTATAGTCCCATGCGCTTTTTTTAGAAGGCCTCGACCGGATGTTCCCACCACAGCGGTAATCGTAGCGTTTCCGGACTCGGGCATCGGTTCAGAGATCGGGACCCGTCGTCCGAAAAAGCCTGTTAAGCGAAAGTTTTTATCGTCAGCTGCAGGCATCGTTTCACAGAAAAGGAAGAAGTCCCTATTTTTTGCCGATGTCGTATTTGGCCAGGAGCCTCACGCCCCTTATAGCGAGGGCTTGTGCGAATATGGCACCAACGAGAGTTTGTTCGATGCGCCTGTGACCGATACCGACATTCAGGCTGCCATTGAAGCTTCCAAACGATTGACCTGTGAAGAAGCAGCGCTGGTCTCTATTGCGGGGTCCGGTATACTTTATTTACACTCTTTTGTATATATCCCATCCCTCCTTATTATGCTTTATTAACGCTCTCTTCTTTAACATGTATCTCTGCTGAAGAAGCCCTCGCGGCTTCCTTCAAGACGTTTGAGGAAGAAGAGAGGCTTCGCGCTTCTTTGGGCCTTGGTATAATTTGTTTCATTACACCTTTACTCTTTTAGTTCCTTTTATTCATGGTCTGACTCTTTTTCTTTATCCTATTATAGGGACCACTAAAACCAAGGTTGTTCCGAGTGTAGAGCCAATCGCAGGTGGTGATGCAGAAAAGCTTCCAGAGCTACCGACTACGGCCGATGCCCTCCTAAGGACACCACAGGAGATGTTGCTGAAGCAGCAGATGATGGATGCTATAGCGGCTCCGGAGGTCGAGCTCGGTTCGGACGACGACGTCCTCCTGTCGGAAGTTTTAAGGAGGTCGGTTCACACGGCCCAGGCTGAGAGGAAGCGTAGAAAGCATGCTATGAGGGAAAGCGAAGTTGTCTTAGCCACGGGTGTAGGTTCGAGTAATGTTCCACCTGCTGACATTCCTCCGGTGGACGTTCCTTCTGCCCTGTCTACTGCCCATAGACAAGTTGCACGTGCAGCTCGGGAAAAGGGTGAACGGCTACTTCAAGGTAGAAAAACGTACGGTTCTTAGTAACAACCCCTCCCCCTTTTTTATATCATAACATACACATTTTTTTATTTACAGAGCCATATTTGGGTGACGGAGTAGAAGGTGAAGTGCCGGCAACTAAAGAGCCTGAAGTGACCAACCTTTCTCTGGAATCTGAAACCGTTCCAACTGTCGCTCTTTATCTCTATGGATCGTTGATATCGGCGGGTGACGCAAGAGTTACAACGGCCCTTTTCGAGTCAGGGGGATGAAGCTGTGGGTGCTGAATCTACTCTCCTAATGGAAACCGAGGAAGCCGTCACAACCAGTGACGCTTCGGGCATGGTTTCGGTTCTTGACCTGTCAGGTACTCCTTAGATTGTTATCTTTGAGTTTTTAAATCCTACTAAGTATCTCTGATGATATTTCCTTTGTCCTGAGCATAGGCGCTGTAAACCCTGAAGCTGTACTGGCTGAAGAATTACCACCGGCCGTTGCCTTGACCGTCACGGTTCCTTCCCTTTCTTCCGTGTCTCCCTGAATTTTGGAAGGTAAAAGTTTCTCATTTATTTTCTTTATTGTAGATATCATTTTTCTTTGCGTTAACCATATATTGTCGCAACCTTACAGGAGTGTATTTGACCAATTACACCAGGTGCTAAACCCGTATTTTTCCTTCCAATCGGAAGTCGTTCCTCCTTCCGTCATTGGTCAGTATATTCTTCGCTTGGTGTTTCTCCTTTTTCATGAGTAGAGCTTCTGTTGCTAAGCTTTCCTCATATTGACCACAGTATCACGGCTCGAAGGAGGGAGCGAAGGAATGGCCAAGCCTCTGGTGCTCCATGTCTTGCCACCTTTAACAGCTGGTACGGTAGATCTCGTCCATTAACTTCCTTTTTTATCTTTGAAGTTGAAATTTGACCCTTCTTCATGCGTGATTTCTTTTGCAGCACCTATACCGGCTTCAGTTCATTTTGAGTCTCGCATTCCCATGCTTACGGGGCCTTTTGCTAAACGTCAATCTTCCAGGGGAGTGGTGACTAGCAAGCAGATGCTAAGCGAATTTATCAAAGATCTTGATGCCGAAGCTCTCACCTCTGCTTCAGATTTCGTTGCTGAAGTCAACCCATGCCGGTGACGCTTGTGAATTTCCACAACGAATATTTCCTTCGCTTTTGGGTTGATCAATGTAGGAAGATAAAGGCTTTGTTTGAATGAGATTGAGCTCAAGCGTCTCGCTCCAGAAGTATTGACTTTAAAGGCTCAACGCGTCGTGTGGATCAAGCAAAGCGCCGATTTCATTCAGTATTTTGAACAAAAGCCGACCCTGAAGTGAAAGGAGCATGAGACGGCTTCTAGAGAATCCGTCCAATTGCACGCCCAAATTAAAGCGAATGCCGTGTAGGGTTCCTATGCACGACAGCAAGGTTTCGGGAGGCATCGTCCATGCCATTTAAAATTTTTTGCTATGCCAAGAACCTCTAACCTAGGATGTTTAACTAGAGAATCATACGAAACAAATTGTAAACTACTTTACAACTAAGTGAACTAGAAATACAACCTTTATAGATCGGTCCTTCACTTCATAGCTTCGTGTAGTATTCCCTTCGCTCTAAGTAGTGATCTTCCGGACTCTAGCATGGCTTCACAAGAAGAAAGGAACGAACTTGCTTGAAGTCTTCGAGACCGAAGATGATCTACGTCAAGGAGACATTAACCTAAGTTACCTCTTCACTAATATGAGATTAGTGAAGCTAACACCCTATACTAAAGTGCTAATATAGTAGAGAATGATGAAGTAGGATTTTTTCTCACTTTAGAATTGATTTTCTCACTATTATTTCTCACTTACATAAAAGCTAGAGAGCTCTTGAGCTTGAAGAAGAAGATGAAGAGTGATAATTTTGTGAGAGTGGATGGCAACCATGGGTGAGAAAATATCTAATATCACTCATGTAGAGACTTAACCATGAGTTTAGATAATGGTTGGGTTAACAAATATCTAGCGTAAGACAAAACTAGTGGACTAAGTCAATGGATCTCCAAGCTTCTCAAAGCTTCATGCCATGTGACAAATTTCCAACTAATAATTGAATTACTATAAATAAATAAACCCTACATTATCTTTATCATGGAGTAAGTCTTATACACCCATGTTGCTTGTATCATCAACCATAACATATAAATAAAACACAATTAATATATATCTCATATATATTAAGTGTGCACATGTGAGAAAAATAAATGCTTAAGTGAGCTAATATTAGTTAATGTAAACTATTATATCACATATACAATTATACACTAAATTATCAAATCAACACTTGATTTAATAATCCGGCTATATCTCATATAGCCGACTAATATTATATGTATCAACTTATCGAATCAACACTTGATTCGATAAGCCGGCTATATCACATATAACCGACTGATAAAAATATCGTGAGAATAGAATACGGTATCTCATACTCGTATTAATCTCGGTCCCGCACATATCACATATGTGCTCCTACTTCGTTTTGCCTGGACCAGTAAAACCTCTGTGTAGGACTCTAAAAACTCGTCAATACGCCGGCAGTAGGTGATGATCATATCAAGCACCCACAAGCCGTCAGTGGTACTAGCTGGACGTAACAGCCACCCGGGTATTTAGAGATCAAAGGATCAACAAGCAAGCCCGCTCTAGCTCTTATAAAGCCTGTCAGTAACACTACCGTACAGTCCGGTCTTTTCTTCTGAGATCTCGCATATCAAGTCTAGGGGTGGTAAACGTCAGACCCCAATAACCCGATAAGTCATGCCGATACGAGGCTCATAACGGGTCGAGAAACTACTGGTAACACTTACCAGAAAATCTCCAAATCAGCCCAGGCTAGGGACTTCCAGTTATAGCCAATCGAGCACAGCACGACATCTACCCCCAATACCGGGAGAGACGAAATCTCCTCCTATCGCTCATTGCCTCCATGTAACTCGGGAATGTACCCAAAAACCACCGTTTTGCACGTCCTCTTGAACGTGGTAAGGTGGAAATCAAAGCACAGTGGGAATCACACAAGACTCTATAAAGATCTCGGGTCTACAGACTAACCTGTACTAGTGTCACCAGAGAACTGCTATCTGACGTCAGGTATAATACCATCTAGGAGTTCTCGACGAGTCCGTCCAGTGTACCTAGTATCCATTGAGTACCCGTATACCATCTCTAATGTCAAACAACAACGGATATGGGATCATCCATCGCCCATCTCATGGGTCGAGAAGCGTATACGCTAGTCTACTCTGGTATATCGATGCCCTGTCTTGATACACCCACGACTAGGAACATTAAAGGATGAACTTATGGACTACCATGGCCCCACTAGTATGATCTGCATCATAATTCTGGTAGTCAAGTACACATCCTAAGGGCTTTACCAACATGTAACTAAGAGACAATATCAAGAGACAAGTATACATGTTAAGATAAAGAGCAACCAGATAGTATACTATCATGTCGAGCAAGAAAGTCCTCTCTATATATGTCCAAGCATCCACTATAATATATGTCATATTTACAATAATGGCCTTTAGGGCATACATACAACTAATAATCTCCCACTTGCACTAGGGCCAGCTGTTTTAGTATCGCATACCCAACATCCCGAAGAGTCTTTCGAACTGTATCTGGAGAATGGCCTTCGTAAGTGGACCCGCTGTGTTGTTCTTCATGTCAACTCTCCTGATCTCGATCTCCCGGCGATCAACTACCTCCCGAATCTGGTGATACCGCCTTAGAATATGTCTGGATCACTGATGGGACCTGGGTTCCTTGGCCAAAGCCACCGCTCCACTTTTATCACAATACAAAGGTATTGGATACTCAATGGATGGAACCACTCCAAGTTCAGTTATGAAATTCTACATCCAGACAGCCTCTTTGGCAGCATTGTTGGCAGCGATGTATTCAGCCTCCATCGTCGAGTCTGCCACGGTTTCCTGTTTGGAACTCTTCCAACAAATCGCCCCTCTATTGAGGGTAAAGACAAATCCCAAGACCGATTTAGAGTCGTCCTTATCACTCTGAAAGCTCGAATCGGTAAAGGACTCCACTTGGAGTTCTCCGTTACCATACACCAAGAGCATTTCTTTAGTCCTTCTTAAGTTCTTGAGAATGCTCTTCACAGCTGTCCAGTGACTCTCTCCTGGATCTGCTTGATACCTACTCACTACATTTAGTGACTATGCTATATCGGGTCTGGTACATAGTATCGCATACATGATAGAGCCTACTGCCGAAGTATAGGGTATCCCTTGCATGCGAGCTCTCTCCAAATCAGTCTTGGGAGACATCTTTTTGGAGAGAGTGAGTCCTAAGATCGTGGGTAAGAAACCACGCTTGGATTCTTCCATACTAAATCTCTTTAGTATGGTGTCAATGTACCTGAATTGGGACAATCTTAGTATTCATTTAGATCTATCTCTATAGATTTTAATCCCCAAGATGTAGGAGACATCAACTAGATCTTTCATTGAGAATCTTTATGATAAGAAGAGCTTGACTGAGTACAGCATAGGAATATCATTTCCTATCAAGAGTATGCCATCCACGTACAATACGAGGAATACAACCCTACTCTCTGCCACCTTCTTGTATATACAAGGTTCATCTACATTTTTGACAAAGTCAAACTCTTTGAAAACGACATAAAAAAAGATGTTCCAACTCCGTGATACCTTCTTTAACCCGTAGATGGATTTAAGCAGCTTGCATACCTTTCCGCTGCTCCCACTGTCCGTGAATCCCTCTGGCTGAGTCATGTACATGCTCTCTTCTAAATCACCATTTAGAAAGACGGTCTTAAGATACATTTGCCAGATTTCGTAGTCATGGTATGCGTCAATGGCAAGTAAGATCCGGATGGACTTAAGCATAGCCACTGGAGAAAAGGTTCCATCATAATCCACACCTGGTCGTTGACGAAAACCTTTTGTAATAAGTCTATCTTTGAAAGTCTCAACTTTTCCATCTACACCAAGTTTCTTCTTAAAGATCCATTTTCTCCCAATGGATTTTACTCCTTCAGGATCAAATTCCAAAGTCCATACTTTGTTGGTGTACATGGATTCCATCTCAGATCGCATTGCATCTAGCCACTTCACTGAGTCCCCACTCGTGATGGCCTGGTCGAAGCTAGTTGGGTCATCATCTTCCATGATGCAATTCTCGCTCCCACCATCATTGAGAAAACTGTAGTATCTCTCAGGTGGATGAGGAACCCTACCACATCGGTGGATAGGCTGAGAATCGTTGGGAACTATCGAATTCTCCAGTTCTACCAAATCTTCTTCTGTAGTTTGTGCGGTTGGAACTTCTTCCAGCTCTACCTCTTTACCACTAATCTCTTTCGCAAGAAATTTCTTTTCTAAAATGGTGGCATGTTGAGCAACAAACACCTTTTGTTCCTCATTGAGGTTGAAATGATATCCATATGAATTGCTTGGATATCCCACAAACTTGTAAAGAACTGATCTTGCCTCGAGCTTGTCCGGATTTTGCTTTTTAGCATAGGCTGGACAACCCCATTTCTTAACTCGTTTAAGAGATGGTCTCTTCCCATTCCATATCTCATATGGAGTGGTAGGCACCGATTTGGTTGGAACTCTATTCACTATGTTTGCGGTTGTTTCCAGTGCATAACCCCAAAAGGAAATAAGTAACTAAGCGGTGCTCATCATGGAGCGCACCATATTCAATAGGGTGCGATTCCTCTGTTCTGATACACCGTTGTGCTGTGGTGTATATGGAGGAGTAACCTGAGAGAGAATCCCATTCTCTTTTAGATAGTCACGGAATTCCGTGCTCAAGTATTCTCCTCCTCGATCAGATCGAAGGATTTTAATATTTTTACCCGTTTGGTTCTCTACTTCGTGCTAATATTCTTTGAATTTCTCGAAAGTTTCAGACTTGTGTTTCATCAGGAACACATGTCCGTATCTTGAGAGATCTTCAGTGAATGTAATGAAGTATGAGGAACCATTTCTGGCATGTGTAGACATGAGACCGCATACATCACTATCTATTAGTCCCAAAAGTTCCGTAACTCTTTCTCCGTGTCCACTAAATGCAGTTTTGGTCATTTTGCCTTTGCGACAAGACTGGCAAGTTTCATAAGATGAAAATTCGAACGGATTCAAATATCCATCCTTATGTAACTTAGCTAGACATGTCGCATTGATATGACCTAGTCTACAATGCCACAAGAAGGATTCGTTTATTTCTGAACTCTTCCTCTTGTGTGTATTTTGAATGTTAAGAACCGTGGTTTGATTTAGAACGTATATGCCATTATTTAACGAGTCTGATCCAATCAACTTTTGATTCAGGAAGATGTTCATAATATTATCTTGTACTAAAAAATTATATCCTTCTTTACTTAATAAAGAAAATGATATAAGATTGCATATCATTTTCGGTATGTAATAGCATTCGTTCAGAATCAATGTATTACCATTTGGTAACACAAGATGATATTCGCCAACTGCTTTGGCTGCAACATTTGCCTCATTCTCTACTCTTACGGAATGATCACCCTCTCCCAGTTCTCTACCTTTCTTTAGCCCATGTAACATATTATATATGTGGGATCCCGTTCCAGTATCTAATACTCATTACGTAGAGTGAACTGAGAAACAGTTCTCGATAACTAACACACCCGAAGAAGATGCATCAATATGCTTATTCTTCGTTTGGGTGGTATGGGAATACGGATATTCCCCTATTTCCTGCTCAATTTTATAACAATTATAAAAAAGAACAGAACTAACATTCCCCTGCTCAGTATAACAAGCGGGTTTGGTCAATACATCCATATTATTATCTTGATTAAGGCCTGGCATGGTCGCTACCTGGAGAGAGAGAGAAGAAAACAGTTTAGCATATGCTCTTGCAGGATCAGATTGGTTATTATTTTATCTAATCAGGATGGCTCCCACTGTTTTTATCAAATCTTCCTTCAAACCCTAAAAGGAAAGACTAGCCGGGATTAATTACATCTTATAAGTTCGCCAATCTTTCAGCCATGCCGGTTTTGGTACTTTGAGGGAGGTTCCCCGTGCTTTCGCACGGACCTAATTAAAATAAATCTCGTTTTTCCAGAGGCATAACCCCGTTAACACCTTTCTTGACACCTATTGATCGGCTAATTGTCATGTGTAAAAGTCTCCCAGGAGTAAATCTTACTCGAAGTAGGTATCGGGATCCAACTATCTCATAGAAGGTATGCAATCTCATTGCAAATTTCAACACTGGAAATTCCTGATAATATTTTGCCCCCTAGCAACTTATGATCTTGGCTAAGGTCAAAAAATCATAAGCGCTAGCTAAGTTCAACCTCTCATTTCCTGATTGAATTAAACCCACCCGTACGACCCTTGGCTAAGGTCAACAAAGTCGTACGACTAGCCTAACTCAATCGCATCATATGCAGCAGATAAGCACTAATTAGATACCGCACACTACGCCTTGGTTAAGGTCAACAAACGTAGTACGAATACTAAGTAGGATTTATCTGAAATGATGGAGGGTTACGACAGATTTTTCAGAAAACCTTTTGCGTAATGAACTTGATATCGTTTTTGAAACAAGTGAGTTTTGAAAAGGAGTGTTTTTGAGGCTTTTACTAGTTTCGCTACAGAGTTCACTCCCGGAGAAGGGATTTCGGCTCTTTTCTTATCGAATAAGGCACAGGATATTTCATAAATACCACTATGTAAAGCAAGAACTATAGAAGCAATAAAATAACAAAACCGAGTGTTGTAGCATCTGCTAGCTTTTTCTAAAGAGGTCACTCCCGGTGAAGGGATCTCGGCTCTTTCCTTATCGAATAGGGTGCTGGATGTTCTACAAGGAATACCGCTATGCAAAGCAAAAACTAGAGCTACCTTTTTTGAAAATTTGATTATACAATATCTTTTAGATTTCTTTTCTTTCATTAATCTCATTAATGAAGTCCCATCATTTATGTTAGTTATATGTATGCCCTAGAGGCCATTACTGTACATATGATGTATATTGTAATGGATGCTTGGACATATATAGGGAGGACTTTCTTGCTCGACATGATAGTATGCTATCTGGTTTCACTTTATCTTAACATGTACTCTGATTGTCTCTATGTTACATGTTGATAAAGCCCTTAGGATATGTACTCGACTACTGGGACTATGATGAGATCATACTAGTGGGGCCACGGTAGTCGACGAGTACATCCTATAACTGTTCCTAGTCGAGGGTGTATCGAGACAGGGCATCTATACACCAGAGTAGACTAGCGTATACGCATCTTGACCCATATGATGGGTGATGGATGATCCCATATCCATCGGTGTTTGACATCAAGGATAGTGTACGGGTGCTCAGCGGAGACTGGGTACACTGGTCGGACTCGTCGAGAACTCCCAGATGGTATTATACCTCACGTCAGATGGCAGTTCTCTGGTGACACTGGTACAGGTTAGTCTGTAGACCCGAGATCGTCATAGAGTCTTGTGTGATTCCCATTGTGCTTTGATTTCCATCATACCACGTCGAAGAGGGCGTGCAAAAAGGTGGCTTTTGGTTACAGTCCCGAATCACATGGAGGCAATGAGCGATAGGAGGGGATTCGTCTCTCCCGGTATAGGGAGTTGATGTTGCGCTGTGTTCGATTCGCTATAACTGGAAATCCCTGGCCAGGGTTGCTGAGATTTACTGGTAAGTGTTATCAGTAGTTTCTCGAACTGTTATAGACCTCATATCGACACGAATTATCAAGCTACTGTGGTCTGACGTTTACCACCCCTAGACGAGATATGTGACATATCAGACGAAGAGACCGGAATGTACGGGAGTTTTACTCATTGGATTCGCAGGAGAATGTACAGGCTTGCTTGTTGATCTTCTGATCGCTCAATACCTGAGTGGCTGTTACGTTTAGCTGACTACTTGCAGCTTGTGGGTGTTTGATATGATCATCACCTACTGCCGGCGTATTGACGATTCTTTAGAGTCCTATACAGAGGTTTCTTGACTCAGGCAAAACGGAGTAAGAGCACATATATGATATGTGAGAGACCGAGAATAATACATGTATGTGATACCGTATTAGATTCTCGCGATATGAGATATCGGCCGGGTATATGTGATATAGCCGGGTCATCGGATCAAGTGTTGATTCGATGAACCGATACAGATTATATTAGTCGGTTATTTGTAAAATAGCCGGATTATCGGATCAAGTGTTGATTCAATAATTTAATATATAATTATATATTTGATATATTAAATTAAATTAAATAATATAAGCTCACTAAAAGATTCTTTTTCTCACTCGAGTAATACATTGATATATATGCGATATATGTTAATTGTATTATTTTATTTTGTTACAATAAATATTGTATATGTGATATATAATATTGTAACATATTAGGGTTATTAATGCAACATATTTAGTGGAGATTAAACATGGTTAGGGTTTGATTTGGGTTAAGCTTTTCTAGAAGTTTCTAGAAGCTTTGCTTTTTTGTTTTTGCAAAGATATTTTGTAAAGATATTTGTTATGATATTTATTAACCCAATCCAACCCTTGACCATGGTTCATTCTCTACATGGGTTAAGTTATCATACTTAACCCATGGTTGCATTTCTAACCTCAACACAATTCATTATTCATCACAAAGTGATTCATCTTCTTCTTGCTCTTTGCAAAGATTTCTAGCTTTGATTTTAGTGATGAAAATGAATGAGATTAAGAAAACAAATGAGAGCTAAAATCCTACTTCATCATCCTAATCTATCCTAACCATTTAGATTAGGGCGTTCACTTCATTTATAAGTGAGAGCTTGTGTTAATGGAACTTCAAGGTAGATCATCTTTGTTATCGAAGATCGGAAGCAAGTTTGCATCATTCTCTTCATGGAGCTTCTCTAGAGTCCGGGTACATGATGATCGCAGCGAAGGGACCTCAATACGGAGCTTATGAAGCGAAGGACCGGACTACAAAGGTTGTAATCCCAAACTCTTAGATGTTAAAGTGTTTAACATGCTTTGTTTCACCTAATCTCTAGTTTAAAGATCTTGGTTAGGGTTGTTCGGCATGTATAAAATTTAAATCGGGCATGGTTGATGCCTTATAGACCTTTGTGAGAGTGCCTAGTAACCCTACAGTGATATTAGAGCCAAGCTAGAGTTTTAGGCGAAGTCTAGGCGAAATTTAATGTCCGATCGAACTCCGAATACCCGATAAAACCTAGTTTCTGGAAAATTTTTCAAAAGTTGACATTTTTCATATTAAAAATACTCAGAAAATTAAGCAGGGAAATCTAAGAATTACTGTGAAGTACGGACCACCAAATCACCATTATGACCGCGGAACCGCGGCCAAACCACGCGTTTGGCGGCGGTTCCGCGGCCAAACAGTGGAGTTGGGGCCCACTACTTCAAATTTTTATTCTTTGTTCCTTTTTCATGCTTCTGGGAATTTTTAATTCTACTCAAGTGTTGAGTTTTCTGGGTTGTATTGGGAACTCGTTGATTCGATCGGAAAATTTAACTTCGTTTAGTTTTTCCGGATAATTTAGAACGTGTTAAAAAGTTCGACCGGATATTAGTAACTCACTTTTTCCCCTGCCGGAAAATTTCCAAGTGTTGGATTTTTCCGTAGTTTAAGAACGTTCTAAGTCGTGCAAGTAATGCGGTGGACTCTCTAGAAGAACACAAACCTTAACTCGATTATGTGACCGTCTGAACCGCCTCTAAATCTTAGGATTTGGGGCAGTACGGCGTTGCCACATGTGAGGCGTTGGTTTGACCCTTCTACGGCTGGACCATTGGTACTGTGGCATGTGATGGATGCTTTTAAACCAATTTCAAGTGTTGAGAACTATTTGAGAAAACTTGGGTGTTTTTTTATTCAATCGGAAAGTTTAACATTGTCTATTTATCTGGAATGTGATACAATATTTGGAATCCACAAGTAGTTATGAGATAACTAATTTGAATGTTATAAATCTAGCAGTTCAGTCTCAGTTGATCGGTTGCCACGGGATTTTGATGCGATCAAAAGTACGTCGCAATCACGTAGTGTACGCGGATACTCGCCGGGTAAACTTAATAGACAGCCACGCCCCATAGCCCCGACCAAGTGACTGTAGGAGAACCCTGTCGCCAAAAGCATCTGTTCGGGTGCTCGCGGCAGCGGTGTTCCGCCTTAGTGCACTTCATCGACGGCATTGGGGGTGCGGCCGTCTACTAAAGTTTGCGACGAGCATTCGATCAGGTTTTCGGGAATCTTGTTGAATTGCCCGACTAGATATTGAAAAGAGTTTTCGATATTGAGACTAAAATGCGGGGTTTATAATTGTTAGGCATGGGATGTCTAAGGAATTCATTTGGTTAAGCATGCGATGTATAAGGTGGTTGCGGATTCCAACTGTTGTTGTTTTACACTTTCTTTTCCGTGACCATAAGTGTAGTATATAGTTGTATCGCCGGTTTTCGTTGCTATACATCAACGACAATCGGTGTATGCGTACTTACTTACGTTGATGATATGAGATATTATGTGTTACTGTGATATGTTATATTGGATTGTCGTGTTCTGAATAGCCGGGGGTTTTATGTGAGATGGGAGTTTTTCTTTTTCATTCATGTAAAATTCATTTGTATGTAATATTCTTTTATTAGGGCACTTCCGGGCTGAGGATGATGTCACCATTGTATATTATTTACTTTTCCGCATTAGGTAGACCCAAGGCGGGGAGCATAAGTAACCGGGTTCTAGGGTCCAGTGGGAGACCATCTCGAGGAGTCGAGACCGGGTCTCCTAACCCTAGAATTGGCAGTGTTGCTTGCCTCTCTCGTAGGGGTCTAGGGATGTGGGTTTGGCTATTCATCACGACCGTGGAATCCGTGTTTTATACAGGCTCGTATTAAAAACACGGACTTCCTAGTATATCCAATATTTCATATATGTTCTTCTGCTGCAATGTTCTGTGATGAGATCATATTACTGCCTGAGACGAATGTTTATATTATATATATGAGATATATATTATATATATTGTTGATTTCGTTTTATATCTGATGCTTGTGAAGAATAATAAAATGGGACTTCATTAATGAGATTAATGAAATAAAAGAAACCTAAGATGTTGTAGAAACTTGTTTAAAAACTGGTAGCTCTAGTTCTTTCTTTGCATAGCAGTATTCTTTGTAGAACATCCAGCATCTTATTCGATAAGGAAAGGCTAGATCCTTTCACCAGGAGTGACCTCTTTAGCGAAACTAGCAGATGCTGCATACTCGGTTTGTCTTTTGATTGTTTTTATAGTTTTTGCTTTGCATAGTAGTATTTGTGAAATATCCTGCACCTTATTCGATGAGGAAAGAGCCGACGATCCCTTCACCGGGAGTGAACTCTTTAGCAAAACTAGAAAAGGCCTCAAAAACATTCCATTTAAAATCACTCGATTCTACAACGATATCAAGTTCATTACGCAAAGGGTTTTCTTAAAAACCTGTCGTAGCCCTCCGTCATTTCAGATAAGTACTGCTTAGTATTCGTGCTACGGTAGTTTGGTATTCGTCAAGGCGTAGTGTACGATAGCAAACTAGTGCTTATCTGCTTGCATACGATGCGATTGGATTAGGGTATTCGTACGGCGTTGTTTGGCATGCGTCAAGGGTCGTGCGGGTTGGTTTAATTCAATCAAGAAATGTACGGGTTGAACTTGACTAGTGGACTATGGGTTGTTTGGCATGCGTCAAGGTTATAGCACGCTAGGGGTAAAATATTATTAGGAATTTCAAGTGTTGAAATTTGCAATGAGATTGCATACCTTCTATGAGATAGTTGGATCCTGATACCCGCTGCGAGTAAGACTTACTCCTGGGAGAGTTTTACACATTACAATTAGCCGATCAAGTAGGTGTCTAGAAAGGTGTCAACGGGGTTACGCCCCTGGGAAAACGAAGTTTATTTTAATTAGGTCCGTGCAAAGCATGGAGAACCTCCCTCAAAGTACCGGCGTGGCTGAAAGATTGGCGAACTTGTAGCGTGTAATTAATCCCGGCTAGTCTTTCCTTTTAGGGTTTGAAGGAAGATTTGACTAAAACAGTGGGAGACATCCTGATTAGATATATTAGATAACCAATCTAATTTTGCAAGAGCATACGCTAAGTGTTTTCTTCTCTCTCTCTCCAGTTAGCGACCATATCACGCCTTAATCAAGATAATAATACGGATGTATTGACCGAACCCGCTTGTTATACTGTGCTAAGGAACGTTGGTCCCGCTCCAACTTATAATTGTTATAAGACAGAGCAGGAAATAGGGGATTACCAGAATTCCCATGCCGCCCAAACGAAAAAATTGCATGCTGATGCATCTTCTTCGGGTGTATTCATTACAGAGAACTGTTTCTCAATATCCTTTACGTCCTGGGTATGTGATACCGGATCAGGATCCCGCAAATGTAATCTGTTACATGGGCTACAGAAAGGTAGAGGACTGAGAACGGGTGATAAGTTTCATGAGATAGAAACGGTGCAAGTGTTGCAGCCAAGTCTGTTGGTAGTTATCACCCTGTATTAGCAAATATATTGATTCTGAACGAATGTTATTAGATACCGAACCTGATATACAACATCATATCAGTCCCTTTATTAGTAAAGAAGGATATAATTTTGTATTGTTGGATAATGTTTGAACATTTCATATATCAAGAGTTGATCGGTTCAGGCACGTTATCTAAAAGCATTGACGTTCTAAATCAAACTACAGTTCTTAGTATACAGAACACACACAAGTGGAAGAGTTCAGAAATGAACGAATCCTTCTTAAGGCATTGTAGACTAGGCCATATCAATGCGACCCGACTAGCTAAGTTACATTTAGATGCATATTTAAATTAGTTTGAATTTACATCTTGTGAAACTTGCCGGTCATATCACAAAGATAAGATGACCATAGCTCTGTTTATTGGAAACAGAGAAAGAGTTAGTGAAATCTTGGGATTGATACATGCTGATATATGAAGATCCCCTGTCTACACATGCCAAGACCGGTTCTTTGTACTTCATTACATTCTCTGATGATCTCTCAAGATTCAGACATATGTTCCTGTTGAAACACAAGTCCGAATCTTTTGAGATATTCACAGAATATAAGTTAGAAGTAGAGAACCAAAAACGGGTATAAGTATTATGTCCTTTGATGAGATCAGGGAGGAGAATACTTGAGCACGGAAATACTGGACTATTCTAAAGGAGAATGAGATTCTCTCTCAGCATTACTCCTCCGTATACACCATAGCACGATGGTATATCGGGGCGGAGTAATTGCACCCTATGTGATATGGTATGCTCTATGATGAGTACTACCGAGTTTCCTATTTTCCTTTTGGGAGTTATACACTTGTGAAGCTGCATACCTATTGAATAGGGTTCCAATCAAATCAGTTGCCTACCACTTCATATGTGATATGGAATGGGAAGAGCCCATATCTTAAGTATGTTAAGATTTGGGGTTGTCCGGCCTATGTCTAAAAGCATAATCCGAACAAGCTCGAGGCAAAGTCAGACCTGTGGAAGTTTGTTAGATATCCCAAGCATACGCAAGGGAATATCTTCTACCCGACCGAGGAAAAAAAGATGTTTTATTTCTCAGCATGCCACCTTTGTGAAAGGGAATTTCTTGTAAAAAAATTTTTGGTCATGAGGTAGAACTGGAAGGAGTTCCAACTATACAAACTACAGGAGATGATTTGGTAGAACCAAAGGATTCAATAGTAACCAACGAACCTCAGCCTCTCCGCCGATCTAGTAAGGTTCCTCACCCACCTGAGAGATACTTCGGTTTCTCTATGACAGTGGGAGCAAGGATTGCATCATGAGATGATGACCTAACTAGTTTCGAGCAGGCCATCAGGAGTGGGACTCTGTAAGAATGGCTGGATGCTTAGCGATCTGAGATGGAATCCTTATACACCAACAAAGTATGGACTTTGGTTGCTTTATCTGAAGGGTTAAATCTCCATCAGGAGCAAGTATATCTTAAGAAGATTACTTGGTGTACATGGAAAAGTTGAGACTTTCAAAGCTATGCTTAAGTCCATCTAGATCCTACTTGCCACTGCTACATACCATGACTACGACATTTGGTGGTTGGGTGTCATGACTTCTTTTCTAAATGATGTTTTGGAAGAGAGCGTCTGTAAGTACACAGCCAGAGGGCTTCGTAGATAGTGGGAGCAGCGGAAACGTGTGCAAGTTGTTTTATGCGATAAAGCAGGCATCGCGGAGTTGGAACATCTGTTTTGATGTGGTAGTCAAATAGTTTGACTTCATCAAAATGGTAGATGAAACTTGTATATACAAAAAGGTAGTAGAGAGTATGGTGGTGATCCTCGTAGAGTACGTGGATGTCATACTCTTGATAGGGATGGAGTTTCCTATGCTACGCTCGGTCAATCTCCGCTTATCACAAAGATTCTCCATATAGGATCAAAGTGATACCTCCTAAATCCTGGGTTTTGATCTATGGGATAGATGTAATTGGATGTTAGGATTCTCACTAGTTGTAGTGAGATGGTATCAATCGATCCTGGGGAGAATCACTGGAAAGGTTCCAGGGTGATAAGGACGACTGAATGTCAGTCGCAGGCATTGTCTTTACCCTCAGTGGAGGGACGGTATGTTGGAAGAGTTCTAAGCTAGATACTGTGACTTACTGGACGATTAAAGGCAAGATACATTGTTACCAAGGATGCTACCAAAGACACAGTCTGGATGTATAAGTTCATAAGATGAACTTCGTTCCAACCATTGTGTGACAATGGAGTTGTGGCTTATGCCAAGGAACCCTCGTCCCATCAGAAATCCAGATATAATTCTTAGGCAGTATCACCTGATCATGGAGATGGTTGATCTCCAGGGAGATCGAGGTTAGGAGAGTAGGCACAGAGGACAACAGCGCGGATCCACTCACAAAGGCCTTTTTCCCAGTAGAGACTTTTATGGGATGGTTGAGTATGAGATACTTCAACCACAGCTAATTGTTGGGTATGTGATACCACAAAAGATGGCCCTAGTGCAAGTGGGAGATTGTTAGTTATATGTATGCCCTAGAGGTCATTACTGTACATATGATGTATATTGTAATGGATGCTTGGACATATATAGGGAGGACTTTCTTGCTCGAAATGATAGTATGCTATCTGGTTGCACTTTATCTTAACATGTACTCTGATTGTCTCTATGTTACATGTTGATAAAGCCCTTAGGATATGTACTCGACTACTGGGACTATGATGAGATCAAACTAGTGGGGACACGGTAGTCGACGAGTACATCCTATAACTGTTCCTAGTCGAGGGTGTATCGAGACATGGCATCGATACACCAGAGTAGACTAGCGTTTACGCATCTTGACCCATATGATGGGCGATGGATGATCCCATATCTATCGGTGTTTAACATCAAGGATGGTGTTCGGGTGCTCAGTGGAGACTGGGTACACTGGACGGACTCGCCGAGAACTCCCAGATGGTATTATACCTCACGTCAGATGGCAGTTCTCTGGTAACACTGGTACAGGTTAGTCTGTAGACCCGAGATCGTTAAAGAGTCTTGTGTGATTCCCACTCCGCTTTGATTTCCATCATACCACATCTAAGAGGGCGTGCAAAAAGGTGGCTTTTGGGTACAGTCCCGAATCACATGGAAGCAATGAGCGATAGGAGGGGATTCGTCTCTCCCAGTATAGGGAGTTGATGTTGCGCTGTGTTCGATTGCCTATAGCTGGAAATCCCTGGCCAGGGTTGCTGAGATTTACTGGTAAGTGTTATCAGTAGTTTATCGAACTGTTATAGACCTTATATCGATACGACTTATCAAGCTACTGGGGTCTGACGTTTACCACCCCTAGGCGAGATATGCGACATATCAGACGAAGAGACCGGACTGTACGGGAGTTTTACTGATTGGATTCACAGGAGAATGTACAGGCTTGCTTGTTGATCTTCTGATCGCTCAATACCTGGGTGGCTGTTACGTTTAGCTGACCGCTTGTAGTTTGTGGGTGTTTGATATGATCATCACCTACTGCCGGCGTATTGACGATTCTTTAGAGTCCTACACAGAGGTTTCTTGACTCAGGAAAAACGGAGTAGGAGCACATATATGATATGTGTGAGACCGAGAACAATACGTGTATGTGATACCGTATTAGATTCTCGCGATATGAGATATCGGCCGGGTATATGTGATATAGCCGGGTCATCGAATCAAGTGCCGATTCGATGAACTGATACAGATTATAATAGTCGGTTATTTGTAAAATAGCCGGATTATCGGATCAAGTGTTGATTCAATAATTTAATGTATAATTATATATTTGATATATTAAATTACATTAACTAATATAAGCTCACTAAAAGATTCTTTTTCTCATTCGGGTAATACATTGATATATATGTGATATATGTTAATTGTATTATTTTATTTTGTTACAATAAATATTGTATATGTGATATATAATATTGTAACATATTAGGGTTATTAATGCAACATGTTTAGTGGAGATTAAACATGGTTAGGGTTTGATTTGGGTTAAGCTTTTTAGAAGTTTCTAGAAGCTTTGATTTTTTGTTTTTGCAAAGATATTTGTTATGATATTTGTTAACCCAACCCAACCCTTGACCATGGTTTATTCTCTACATGGGTTAAGTTATCATACTTAACCCATGGTTGCATTTCTAACCTCAACACAATTCATTATTCATCACAAAGTGATTCATCTTCTTCTTGCTCCTTGCAAAGCTTTCTAGCTTTGATTTTAGTGATGTCAATGAATGAGATTAAGAAAACAAATGAGAGCTAAAATTCTAATTCATCATCCTAATCCATCCTAGCCATTTAGATTAGGGTATTCACTTCATTTATAAGTGAGAGCTTGTGTTAATGAAACTTCAAGGTATATCATCTTTGTTATCGAAGATCGGAAGCAAGTTTGCATCATTCTCTTCATGGAGCTTCTCTAGAGTCCGGGTACATGATGATCGCAGCGAAAGGACCTCAACACGGAGCTTATAAAGCGAAGGACCGAACTATAAAGGTTGTAATCCCAAACTCTTAGATGTTAAAGTGTTTAACATGCTTTGTTTCACCTAATCTCTAGTTTAAAGATCTTGGTTAGGGTTGTTCGGCACGTCTAAAATTTAAATCGGGCATGGTTGATGCCTTATAGACCCTTGTAAGAGTGCATAGTAACCCTACAATTTATGCTTCCTAAGCATCACAGAATAAACAAAAATACAACTTACGCTTATGCCATCCGCATTCGCCACAGTGTCCCTTTATGCACCGTTAGGTTACTTAACTAACGGCATAGCGGGGCAGGACTAGCATGGGTGCAAAATATAAGTAACGTTTATTATATATCATATATATAATAATAAAGCAATCGTCTCAGGCATATAAAGTGATCACATCATAGAATATCAGCAGCAGGAGATAACATATGAAATATTGGATATATTAGGAGGTCCGTGTTTTATTTTAAGTCTGTATAAAACACGGATTCCACGGTCACGATGAATAGCCAAACCCACATCCCTAGACCCCTATGAGAGCAGCAACCAACCCTACCAATTCTAGAGTTAGGAGACCAGGACTCGACTTCTCGAGTTGGTCTCCCACTGGACTCTAGAACCCGGTTACTTATGCTCCCCTCCTTGGGTCTATCCTAATGCGGAAAAGTAAATAATATACAAAAATGGTGACGTCATCCTCAACCCGGAAGTGCCCCAATAAAAAAATATTAAATACAATGAATTTTACATGAATGAAAATAAAAACTCTCATCTCACATAAAACCCCCGGCTATTCAAAACATGACGATCCAATATAACATATCACAGCAACACATAACATCGCATGTCATCAACGTAAGTAAATATGCGTATCCTAATTGTCGTTGACATATAGCAACGAAATCGGCGATACACTACATATTACACTTACGGTCACAGAAAGGTAAATGTCAAACTACAACATTTGGAATTCATAATAACTTTAGACATCTTAAACCCAAAATATCACATACTTCGGATTTCATGCCTAATTATATGGATTCCACATATTGTATCACATTCCACAAATAGCTAGACGATGTTAAACATTCCAATCGAATCAACAAACACCCAAAATTACCTAAAAAGCTCAACACTTGAGCGTAGTTTAAAAATATTCAGCACATGCCACAGTACCAATGGACCAACCGTAGAAGGGTCAACCCTTGCCTCACCTATGGCACCGCAGAACTACCGTAAACCTTAGGGTTTGGCGGCGGTTTTTACGGTCATAGAATCGAGTTAGGGTTTCGTTCTTCTAGAGGGTCCATCACATTACTTGCATGATATTTGAATGTTCTTTAAATTGGAAAAAATCCAATTCTTGGAAAATTTTCCGTTAAGGGTTAAAGTGGGTATTTTATATCCGTTCGAACTTTTTAACATCGTCTAAAACAACCCGAAAAATTGTTAGAATTACGACTACGAAACACTCCGAGTTGTCTTTACAGAAAGTTAACATCACATGCAAATTTAGCAAAAACAAACAACACGTGAAACACCAAAACCCAGAGACTGGAACACAATATAAATTTCAACCCTGAACTCCTCACCAAAACCAAGCGGGCCGATTTTCTTGGCTCTGTGGCCGGCCAAATTTCAAGCTCTGGGGTTGAATTTTGCACTGAGTTTATGTTGCATCTCATACAACATTCTGCAGTTGTTTAAAAAAAATTTTGAGCACATTTTAAAATCGACAGAAACTACGTAATCTTGTTTCAAGTTTCGGAGTTGTTTTGGTTTTGTAATCCTACACAATCCGTATAATTCTCTAGCTAGGCTCTGATACCACTGTAGGGTTCCTATGCACGACAGCAAGGTTTCGGGAGACATCGTCCATTCCATTTTCAAGTCTTTGTCATGCTAAGGAACATTAACCTAGGATGTTTAACTAGAGAATCATACGAAACAAATTGTAAACTACTTTACAACTAAGTGAAATAGGAATATAATGTTTGTAGATCGGTTCTTCACTTCAATAGCTCCGTGTAGTTGTTTTCCCCAATCAGAGCAAAACTCTGTTCAAATTTTGAAATTTGAAATGAAGCAGCGCTTCATAAAAGTGCTAGCTCCACGAGCGCCAGCACTAAGAGTCAAAGACTCTGAGGTAGTGCTCACGTGCAAAGCATGAGAGCGCTAGCGCTAAGTGCGCTAGCACCAAGAGTCAAAGACTCTGATGCAGCGCTCACGTGCAAAGCACGAGAGTGCTAGTGTTGGAACTAAAATGTTCCCTACCCTTGGATCAAAGATCCAACAAAGATGATTAAATCATCAGAAAGAAAGTTCTGTTGAGGAAATACTCCTCAAATCTTTCCAAACAGGAATGATTGTCCTCTGAAAATCAGAGCACCGTTGGATCAAAGATCCAATGGTGATTAAAAATCACCAAGATACAGAATAAGCTCTGTATGGGAAAATATTTTCCCAATCTTGTTAAAAACAAGAAGATTGCCTTCTGTAAAACAGAAGCCTTTGGATCAAAGATCCAACGGTGGGAAACATACCCGAATCAATTAGAGAAAAGATTTCCTTAACTAGTTCAACAAATCAGCCTCCCCTATATAAAGGACCCAAGACTTCAAGTCGAGAGAAGAGGACCCCTCCATAAAATTCAAAAAAGAAAAAGAGAAGAGCAAGCTCTGAAAAGAAGAATTTCTTCAAGATAAATAAAACAGAGAGATCAAAGCATCTCATAAAAAAGAAGAACTTAGTTCTTTTTCTAGATCATAGATCTACAAAGACAGAAGTCTTTCATAAGAGTAGGAGAGATTGGAGTATCTCATCATAAGAAAGGGCGGAGAAGAACTTAGTTCTTTTTAGATCACAGATTTATAAGACAAAGACAAAGTCTTTCATAAAAACAGAAGAGATCATAGCATCTTCCATTAAAATAAGAACTTATTTCTTAGATCCACGAGAAAAAGTCACTTATAAACGAGAACTTAATTCTCAGAGCATAGAATTAATCAAGAGCTCTTTGCACTCATTGGCTAGCGCTCAGCGCCAAGCACGCCACGTGTTCCTTACATGGGCACTACATAATAAAGAGCGCTCTGCACTCCAAGTCTAGCGCTCAGCGCCAAGCGCGCCACGTGCTCCTCACGTGTGCGCTATTTCATAAAAAGTGCCTTAGCGCTCCAAGTCTGGCGCTCAGCGCCAAGCGCGCTACGTGCTCCTCACGTGTGTGCTATTTCATAAGAAATGCCTTAGCGCTTCAGGTCTGGAGCTCAGTGCCAGGCGCGCCACGTGCTCCTCATGTGTGCGTTATTTCATAAGAAGCACCTCAGCGCTCCAAGTCTGGCGCTCAATGCCAAGTGCTCTATACATAAAGGCTCTGTACATAAAGCGCTTTGCGCTACAAAGAGTGTTCAACACTCAATAAAAGAAAAAAGAAGAAGGGGTGTCAGAACCCAAAATTAATGCTCTGCAATATTGAACAAAAAAGGGCCTGAGCCCAAACAAAATGTTAACATTTTGTTAAAAAATGAATGGACTGAGTCCAAATAAGTGTTCAAACACTTTAACTGAATGGGCTGAGCCCAACTAGGCCATAAATCCCCCAATTCAGATTAACTGAGGCTATGTGCTCCCTAATATTTTTAATTGGTCTTAGTCCCAAACCTGACTATAGATCCCCCAACCAACATTGGTTCAAGGGTACATCTCTTCATTCCTCTGATATGTGTCATTGTAATTCTTCAACGTCTTTAGAGAGGTGACGGGTCCCGACAACCAGACACTCCATGGACTATGATGTCCTTAAACTTATGGACCGCAACGTCCCTAAACTAACCCCCACAGACTATGACGTCTTTAAACTCCATGGACTATGATGTCCTCAAACTCCATGGACTATGATGTCCTTAAACCCAATGGACCGCAACGTCCCTAATCTAAGACGATAGAGTTTAAATACTCTTTCGTTGGATCTAAATGATCCCAAAATCTTGTTGAGTAGATCTTAGTCTAAAATTAGACTAACGTATTCTCAACAAACGTTTAAGTTGATCTTAATCTCAATGAGAATAATGATACTTAAACCCAAACCAAAACCAAATCTAAGAAAATACGGATTTGGACTAATCCACGCCCTACGGGCGATAACATAAATTAGTCTCCGTATACAATCAACGGGAAACCAAAAATAAAAATAAATACACACGATACGAAGTGATCATCTGGAGAAGGAGAAAGTTTTTACCGCAATGCGGTAGCGTAATTAACTGCAGGGGCTTGCGCCTGCAAGGAAGAGCGTCCCCACAATCAAAAAACCCTCAAATGAGGTAGAATCTGACGAAATCTGCTACAACGGCTGCATCCGTCTAAACCTCCGATACACGGTGCCATAAATCAACTTGGCATCTTCGGAGAGGTGGACGGATAAAACCAAATAGCATCTGCCCCCCCAAAATTCAGGCCGGACGTCCCAACGTCCTGGTCGCGTCTTTTCGGTGTCGAACAGATTCTGGCACGCATGGTGGGACCTTTTCCTCTTTCCACTCCACACTTCGTGTGTCGTGTTCATGAAAGAATCGCGGTTTAATGTGGTTGCCCCTGGATTTGAGGTACTAAGATTTGGTGTCTTGCTAAGGTGCAGAGATCAATGGCTTCCAACTGCACTAGCTGCAACAACAACTCCCACTCCGTTCTCGCCGGAGGAGTGACTTATGGGCCCCAAGCAGCCTCCATCTTCGCCATGCCAGTGGAACAGGTGACTCAGGCCACCACTGGACTGTTCTTCGGGACCATGCTCCCACCAACAAGCTTCAGCACCCTAGTGCCATCGCAGAAAGCTCCAAAGAAGTCGGTCTTTGATCGACTTGCAACTATCGCGGCCCCTCTCAACGGGTCTCCCAAATCCAACACCTCGATCTTTAACAGACTGGGTAAAAGCTCCAATGGGCCCGCGAAGAAGCCCGCAATACCTAAAGGGGTTATCCCGAAACGGATAGCCATCCCTACTCCAGTAAATGAAGTCATCAGAGAGACTTCTCCTACTAAAGGGCCGGTCTTCATAAGACTGGACGTTCCAACTCCTGCTCCAGGCAAAGTCACCAAAGCCGTTACCCCTGCTCGAAAGTCTACCTTTGACAGGTTGACCACCTCTCTAAACGAACGTCAGTCTTTGACAGGCTGACACCAACAGCGGTCTCTCATCAAAGCATGAAGCACGATGCAGCTACCCCAATAGCAGAGGAGGTCCCAACCGTTCAACATGCTCGACGTCGCCACTGGCACCGAGTGAGGAAAGCTGGGGGCAGTTCCCCTTTTGGACTTACCCTACCAGCTCCAACGGTGGAAATTGATGCTGCTGTTCCAACTGGGAACAGCTTTGAATCACTTAACAGGGTACGCAGGAATTCGCCAACTGCCGTGCTGAAAAGGTCTCCTCCGCCTATTGAAAAGATCACAAAAGTGAAGCCGGAGCATCCCCCTCAGCGGCTTTCCTCTAAAATCCATAGGGTCTGGCGAAGGTTCCATAACTCTGTGATTAACCAAGACTACTTCCGCCAACCAAGGACAATGAAGGTTCGGCAAGAGAAGGACCATCCTGTCGTACCACAGAAGGTATCATCTACTTGGGTGCCCGCTGCAATAGCCCCCTCGATTTCGACCGCCAACAAAAGAAGAAGGCCGGAGAAAATCCCCATGTCCACGACAAAGCTCAGAGGCACTGAATCCAAACGCCCTAAGTCTGGAGGCATGGTGGTGCACACCATTTACATGGATTCCGGGAAAGAAGATAGCCGAATCTCCACGGGCTATCGAACACTTACGCGGTCAGTAACTAAGGCTCGGGAGCAAAAACAACAAAAGCTCCAAGATATGATGACAGCCATGGCCGCACTCACTGGGCCAAAAGAAAGCCCGGAAACATCATCGGAACAGAGTCAGGAACAGGAAACTGATGCCGAATTCCTCTGAAGAATGCTCGAGAGGAAAGATAAAGAGGCCGCGGAACAAGCGGCCAACATAAAACAAATGGCTCTTTTATTCCAAGATATGGTCGGAATGATGATACAGCTGGATCCTCAAGCTAAAGGCCCTCCGATTGTCCTTGAAGACGACAGAGGGGAGACATCAAACTCTCTTCCTGCTTGTTCAGCAGCCAAGGAGGAGACCATCTCCAAAGCCATCCTTGACGACTATATAGCTCAACAAATACGAGCTCATCAGGTGAGCTAAGCGGCTGGCCAAATCGTCAAGACTGGACGACTCTATCCGGATTGGTACGACCAAATAAAGTACCCGCCGGGATACACGATCCCTAAGTTCCACGTGTATAAAGGGACGGGTAATCCACAACAGCACGTTGCTCAATTCAGAGCCCTGTGCGGTAATATAGGGGGTGACGACAAACTGCTGCTTCGCCGGTTTGTTGGCAGCTTGTCGGAGAAAACGTTTGAATGGTACTCTGAGCTCCCGAATGACTCCATTAAGACATTTGCAGAAATGGAGCTACTGTTTACATAAAGGTTCGCAAGCGCCAGCAAACGCACCCCAATCACAGCATTGATCAATGCCAGGGTGAAGCCGGAGAAACATGGGTTCAGTATGCAATCCGGTGGTGGAACCTATGGTCGAAATGCAAACAATGCATCGAAGAAGCTCCTGCAGTAGGCATGTTCGTGGGTACCTTCGATCCGCAGGCGACTATATCCCAGTTCATGATGTTTTTCAAGCCGACAAGCTGTCCCAAATGGATCAAATAGGCAATAGACCGTATTCCTTGAAAATGGAGCCTCGAAACGAAAAAAGGAAAGGGAAAACGATCTTCATCACCAATGCTCAGCAGCAGCCCAGCGGTCCAAAACCAGCTGATCGTCAAAACGATAGACAACGATTCTTCAACGAGAAGCTAAAATGCCCTTATTCGTTTTCCCGGGATAAAACGAGGAGACTGTTTGAGTTGGCGGTGCGCTACAGGCACATCAATCTGCCAGATCCAAGACATCCATTGCAGCCCAGTGACGCCACAATAACAACAACAACAACAACAACTGAGCCTTTTATCCCAAGCATATGGGGTAGGCTACATGAACCAATATGAGAATTACGCCGGGTCCAGCACATGAATCCTCTGCCTCCACTCACTCCTATTGAACAGTATACTTTCATTGAGTCCTTTGGCAACCATATCGTTTCGTATCACCTCCATCCATGTTTTCTTCAGTCTCCCTTTTGCCCTTTTGCTATTGCCCATATCGAGAGTATCTATTCGTCGAACCAGTGCTTCCATAGGTCTTCGTCGCACATGACCAAACCATCTTAGCCGGTTTTCTCGCATCTTCTCCTCCACAGGTGCTATACCAACTTTTGCATGAATATCCTCATTTCGCACCTTATCTTTTCTAGTGTTACCGCACATCCAACGAAGCATGCGCATCTCCGCTACGTGCATCTTCTGTGTATGATGCTTCTTAGGAGCCCAGTATTCTGTACCATATAATAAGCCCGACGATGCCGACAATCCTAATTACTGCCCCTACCACCGAGCAGTAGGCCATCCAATCAAAGATTGCTTCGTCTTCAAAGGTTGGATTGAGGACCAATACCAACAGGGCAAATTCATGCTGTCTGAGAATTGGAAGGTAAGCCCGCCCCAGCCACACGCTCCTAAAAAGGTGGACACACCGGGGCATCGTGCTCTTTTATAGAAGAAGCTCCATGGGAGGTCGCTCTTTCAGCCAAAACAAAAAGAATGCTGAAAGATCTCCAAGCATGTCCGGTGATTAGGTGGAAGAGACCGTTGGAACCAGAGATTATTGAGGGGATGCTGAAGCTGCGCCCAGCGCTGAAAGTTGGTGAAGGTGTACAAAACGTTCAGGCCAAGCCTCCAAAGTCTTTAAAGAAAAAGAAGAAGGCCAAGAAGCCCGTACAACCCGAAGACAGCCGTACAAGTCTGCAGAAATATATCGATGCACTAGAAGAATATAACCAGAAGGCTCGGACCCCAATCACGTTGGATGAATTCTTTAAGCATGTTCTTGAGAATGAAGCCGATGAAGCTGATGAAAGAGACAATTCTTCAGAAGAGCTTGAGGATTACGTGGAAAGCTGCCACATGATCTCTCACTCATCAATAAAGGGCAAAGAAGCTCCCGATGCAGAGAAACTGAGCGCAGATCCAGAACCAGAACCAAAATCCCTGGAGCCATCAGACGAATTGATTGACAGACTGCTGAGCAAAGCTCTTCAGAAAAGCATATCTGACCGAGAGCGTGAAACGACCATATATGAAAGGGCCAAATATTGACGTCGCGTTGAAGAAGCTCCGGTATTGAGAATTCATAGAGTACCCCAACCGGATAGAAGTACTTCTGCTGCCAGCAAAAGCAGGTTTAAGACAAGGAAGAAGTTTGCCAAAGCCCTGTCGATGGGAATGAAGTTGCCGGCTTTCAAAGAAGACGCTTCAGAAAATACGTTCCCTGATGAGCTAGATGCACATCCAAACTACTGCTTATACCATCGAAGGATCGCACACCCTACCCAGGAATGCATGGCCTTTAAAAATTGGTAGCAGGGATACGTTGCTCATCGACAGCATTTCAAGCGGATGAAGCGCAAAACTCGTCGAAAGCAGAGAAGCACGACAGAGGAGCGCAAAAGAACTGTCGACGATTGTCACATGATTAATTTCGGGGACTCGCAAGTCCTCACCTTCGGGAGCGATTCTGATGAAGAAATAGCCTTTGGCTCTCTCTTCAAGGAATCCATCTCCGAAACAGAAGAGGTGAAGACCTGTGAGAACATTTAGGATTAATTCCTAGGATTCATCGTACGACACCGGGGCATCGAGATAGATCCATAAAAGATCAAGGCGATTATGGAAATGCCTGCTCTAAGGACGCTCAAGCAATTGCGGACTCTCCAAGGAAAGCTCGCGTATATCCGGCGGTTCATAGCCAATCTTTCCGACAAATGCCGCCCCTACAGCCATTTAATGAAGAAGGGAACCCCATTCGTTTGGGATCGCAAATGCCAAAATGCACTGAAAAAATCAAGAAATACCTACAGAATCCGCCGGTGCTGACCGCTCCAGTCAAGGAAAAACCCCTCATCCTATACACGACCGCCCTTGAAGGTTCCTTAGGCGTGTTATGGGACAAGAAAACAACCAAGGGAAAGGGAGAGCCCTCTACTATTTGAGACGAGTTCTCCTGGGGGCAGAAAATAACTACTCCCCCATCGAAAAACACTGCCTGACGCTAATCTTCGCGATAACGAAGCTTCGGAACTATGCATTGGCGCATGAGGTCCACCTCATATCAAAAGTGGACCCTCTCAAATATTTGATGTCAAGAGCGATGCTAATGGGACGACTCGCTAAATGGGCCCTCCTCTTAATGGAATTCTCGATAACATATCGAACGCTCAAGGCAGTGAAGGTCCAGGACATCGCCGACTTCCTCGCTGAGTATCCAATATCTATTGATTCACCCCTAAACTGCGAATTACCAAACGAACACGCGTTTGAAATGATCGACAGGGAGGAAGGAGGGAGTGATACCCGGTGGGAACTCTATTTCGACGAGGCATCTTCCATGAAGAAGCGAAAGCACAGCTCCTCCATAATCAAGTCCGGAATAGGCCTCATCTTCGTGACTCCACAAGGAGGGATAATGCGCTTTGCCTTTTCCTTAACATAACCAAAGACAAATAATGAAGCAGAATATGAGGCTTTGATAGCGGGCCTTGAGATCGCTGTCGACATGGGAATCGAAAACCTCCTCATATACGGAGACTCCCAGTTGGTCGTTAGTCAAGTAAACGGCGACTATCAAACGTGCAAACCAGAGTTGGTGAAGTAAGGCAAGGGAGTACAACAATTGTTGACTCAAATTCATTCTTACATTCTGGAAAGCCTACCGTGTACGGAAAATAGCAAAGCGGATGCGTTATCCAAACTCGCTAAAGAACTGGCTGACGAAAACCTCGATGATGTAAGGATCGTTGTGCAAAACCGTCGGGTTCTAGCACCGGCAGAAATATCTCCGGAGTCATCCGAAGAAAAGGGAGCGACCAGGCAAACGGCACTACAAATAGAAAACCAAGAAAAGGCTAAAGATTGGAGAGAAGTCTTTATAGACGACTTTAAATCCCGTCAAACATCTGAAGATGCGTCATTAAGACATCGGCTCATTAAACGAGCTCCGTCTTTCGCCTTCGTCAATGACACGTTGTATAAGAGATCGTTTGACTCTCTATGGCTGAGATGCTTGGGACCGGAAGAAGCAAGGAGAGTCATCCAAGAAACTCACGACGGACTCTGCGGTTCTTATCAAGCCGGGTCAAAAATGAAGCTGAAGATCAAAATAATGGGCTACTACTGGCCCACGATGATTCAGGACTGCATTGAATACGCGAAGCAATGCCATTCGTGCCAGATTCATGGAGATTTCATCCACCAGCATCCAAACCCGCTACACCCAACAGTGGTTAGCTGGCCGTTCGAAATGTGGGGAACCGACATAATTGGGCCCATAGAACCAACATCGTCCAGAGGACATCGGTTCAAATTGGCGACAACCGATTACTTCTCTAAATGGGCATAAGTAGTCCCGCTAAGAAAAGTGAAGACAGAGAATATCTTCCATTTCATCAAAACACACGTCATTTATCGGTTCGGAACTCCGCGACGGATTATCTCTGATAATGGGCTAGCCTACAGAAGTCACAAAATCAGCCGCTTTGCACAACAGCATAATATAGACTGGAGATACTCTTCGGTCTATAATTCCCGAGCTAATGGTCTAGCTGAGGCTTTCAACAAGACCTTAATGAAGATCATAAAGAAGATGGTGTCCCGAAGTAAAAAGGACTGGCACGAGAGACTGCATGAAGCTCTCTGGGCGTATCGGACCACGTTCAAAACGGTCACAAAAACAACGCCATATGCGTTGGTATCCGGCACAGAAGCGGTACTCCCCTTGGAGATAGAGCTACCCACGTTACGAGTGGCGGTTCGTTATGAGCTGACAGACGAAGAGAATGCTCATCTCCGGCTTGAGGAGTTCGATGCCCTCGATGAGACTCGTCTCATGGCGCAACAAAACCTAGAAGCTTACAAAGCAAAGATGGCGCGCTCATACGAAAGATTGACTAGGCCGAGGACATTTCGCCAAGGTGAACTAGTGCTAATGGTCAAGAGACCTATGATCCCCTATCGTGCCAAACGGGAGAAGTTCGAGCCGAATTATGAGGGCCCGTATATCATAGACAAGATCTACCAAGGTGGGGCTTACTTGCTCGTGGATATGCATGGCGAAAGACCCTTCAGGCAAATAAATGGCCGGTTCTTGAAATAATACTACGCCTGACGAGTCACGGCCTAGGTAAACGATAGATGACGACGCCTATGTCCGCTCGCTATCTTCCCAAGCCCAAACTCTATAAGTAGTATCCGGCGAAACCTCGCCTCGAAAACGTGCGATGGACGAAAACGTCCCTAAACTAATAATGGACCGAAACGTCCCTAAACTAATAGCGGACTGAGATGTCTTAAAACCAACAAAGGACCGAAATGTCCTAAAACTAACTACTGACCGAAACATCTTTAAACTACTACAAACCCACAGCATCCTTGGGCTGACGCGTAAAAAAACGGTACGCCCATAAGCAAAATGGGCACGGATGAAAACCCGAAAGGGCTCCGTGAGTAAAAACAGTAAGGCTACCGGCAAGTTTGTGAAAACCCAAAAGGCCACAGACTCGTAAAAAAGGGGGGGGTACGTCCGCAAGCAAAATGGGCACGGATGAAAACCCGAAAGGGCTCCATGAGTAAAAACAGCAGGGCTACCGACGAGTTTGTGAAAACCCGAACGGGCGCAATCTCGTTAAAAGACACTTGCAAGATCATCTCCACCTTGTAAGGAGAAAACTACCTGCGTGAGATCCCTACGACTCATAAAGAAGCAACACACTTAGGGATCCCCACGATTCCTAAGGAGAAATCACACTTACAAGATCCTCATGACCTGTAAGGAGAACCCTCTTACGAGACCCTCACGGCTCATAAGATTCAAAAGCCTTAAGCTACAGGGATCTGAACCTGTTCTTAAGCCATTACCTTTTCCAGATTGCCCTACAAGCGGTTCAATACTTACCCTTGAATACAATCCACGGGCACAAATAATTATTTCCTTGCCGAGTCCCACCAATGATGAGGAATGCCCTCATTTGATGAAAAAACACTTGTAGGTCCTCTCGATTTACAAAGAGAAAACATTCTTGCAAGATCCTTATGACTTACAAGAGAACATACACTTAGGAATCCTCACGATTCCTAAGGAGAAAAGACACCTACGAGATCCTCACGACTCGTAGGGAGAAATATCTTTATGAGACCCTTATGGCTCATGAAGTCAAAATCCTTAGTCGACAGGATCTTAACCCTGTTTGCTAAGCCATCTTTGTTTGAACCGACAAAGGCAGATGATGATTCTCTCCTGGCAACATCCCAGTTGTAGCAATGCTGATGTCTAAATCGGTATCAAATTCCAAGTCCTTTCATGGTAAATAATGAGTCGCTCCTGGAAACATTCCAGTCACAGCGATACTGATGCAAGATTGGTATCAGACCATGAGTTCCATACTCGAAAAAAATGCATATGAAATAGCCGAAATGTTTGGGCAACTCGCAATAAAAATCAGCGAGTAAAATATATGCATACAAAAATAGCCGAAATGATTGGGCAACTCGAAATAAAAAAACAGCGAGTAAAAATGAAAAGACAGCCGAAATGATTGGGCACCGCGAAAAATAGCCGAAATGATCGGGCAATCGCGACTTTCGCGATACAAAAAGTTGAAATGATAGAGCATTGTGGAAAGAAATAAAAAAATGAAATAAAACTTTTTGCCCTGCAGGTAAGTCCATACTGACCCCTGTATACAATCCATAGGCATAAAAGAAAAGGGAACCACATGTCCCAACAAACTCCATCAAAGGGAGAGTCAGGTTTCAGCGGCAATATCTGCATCCCAAAAAACCAGCAACGACGTTCCTCCTCATGCCAGTAGGACACGAACGAGACAATACCAATTGGATCCACGGCAAAGCCCCAAGTTCCAAGACTCTGCGGTTCACAGACAACCTAGAGTCAATCCCGACACCGTAGAAAACGGAGAAAGTCGATCCCGACACCGTAGAAAACGGAGAATGTCAACCCTGACCTCCTTGTCATCAAGCAACGCTTCGACTCGGATACATGTCAACCCTGACCTCCTTGTCGTCAAGCAACGCTTCGACTCGGATACATGTTAACCCCTGACCTCCCTGTCGTAAAGCAACGCTTCGACTTGGATACATGCAACGCTTCGACACGGATACATGTCAACCCCTGACCTCCCTGTCGTCAAGCAACACTTCGACTCGGATACATGTCAACCACTGACCTCCTTGTCATCAAGCAATGCTTCGACTCGAATACATGTCAACTCCTGACCTCCCTATCGTTAAGCAACGCTTCGACACAGATACATGTCAAACCCTGACCTCCTTGTCGTCAAGCAATGCTTCAACTCGGATACATGTCAACCCTGACCTCTTTGTCGTAAAGCAATGCTTCAACACGGATACATGTCAATTCCTGACCTCCCTTTCGTCAAGCAACGCTTCGATACGGATACATGCCAACCCCTGACCTCCCTGTCGTTAAGCAATGCTTCGACACGAATACATGTCAACCTTGACCTCCCTGTCGTCAAGCAACGCTTCGACACGGATACATGTCAAACCTGCCCTCCTTGTCATCAAGAAACGCTTCGATACGGATACATATCAACCCTGACCTTCCTTTCATCAAGCAACGCTTCGACACGGATACATGTCAACCCCTGACCTCCCTGTCGTCAAGCAATACTTTGACTCGGATACATGTCAACCCCTGACCTCCCTGTCGACAAGCAACTCTTCGACTCGGATATATGTCAACTCCTGAACTCCCTGTCGGCAAGCTACGCTTCGACACAGATACATGTCAAACCCTGACCTCTCTATCGTCAAGCAACGCTTTGACTCGGATACATATCAAACCTGACCTTCTTGTCGTAAAGCAACGCTTCGACACGGATACATGTTAATCCCTGACCTCCTTGTCGTCAAGCAACACTTCGACACGGATACATGTCAACCCTGACCTCCTTATCGTAAAGTAATGCTTCGACTCGGATACATGTCAACTCCTGACCTCCTTGTCGTAAAGCAACACTTCGACACGGATACATGTCAACCCCTGACCTCCCTGTCGTAAAGCAATGCTTCGATACGGATACATGTCAACCCTGACCTCCTTGTCGTCAAGCAACGCTTCGAATCGGATACATGTCAACCCTGACCTCCTTGTCTTCAAGCAACGCTTCGACTTGGATACATGTCAACCTCTGACCTCCCTGTCGTCAAGCAACGCTTCGACATGGATACATGTCAACTCCTGACCTCCCTGTCGTCAAGCAACGCTTCGACACGGATACATTTCAACTCCTGACCTCCTTTTCGTAAAGCAACGCTTCGACTCGGATACATGTCAACCTCTGACCTTCCTGTCGTAAAGCAACGCTTCGACTCGGATACACGTCAACCCCTGATCTTCCTGTCGTAAAGCAATGCTTCGAGTTGGGAACCAGTCAACTCATCAACCACTTACGAGTCCTCTCGACTTGTAAGGGAGAAAATTCTCTTACGAGATTCTTACGACTCTCAAGAGGAAGCTCACTTAGGAATCCTCACGATTCCTAAGGAGAAAATGCACCCGCGAGATCCTCATGACTCGTAGGGAGAAAATTCTTTATGAGACCCTCACGGCTCATAAATTTGGAAAGTCTCAGGTGGAAGATCCTAACCCTGTCTCCTAAGCCATCGCTACCGAACAAATAGTCCAAGACGAACTGTTACTTATTATCTACAAGCCACACTTGCCAAAATTACATGCCGTCGAAATCGAGGTGCTGCTCAAGAATACGTAAACTACTTTGCGCCAAGTCAAAACAAAAAGGCATAACCCACGGATGTCAATCACATATTATGCAAGGCAATAAGGTGAACATTTGATTTACATCCAATTGAGCGTCCGACGCGTACCCACTCATGTATGTGCGAAAAGGATAAAAGAAACGCATGGAAAGGAAAAATTTGTTATTCATAGCTCAGAAAGTTCTTACATTGATGAAAATAGTAAACAAAAGCATCATTAAAATGTTTACAATGGCAAAACATTGAATCTGGGACACGGATTAAGAAATTCAAAAGTGAGGCCGTCTAAAGTGTTTCTCGCCTTTTGTTCATATCAGAATTTTGCATTATTATATCACCCATTCTTAATCATATTACATATAAATAGGTACTTTTGATCCATGTCTTCTAAATAGTTGCAGGTTAGAGGTTCTCAGATCATTACAGTGAAATTCAAGAAAAGACACTACAAATGTGAGACTACGACCAACAGTAGATGAATCCGTATGATGCCGCATACCAATTAAGGGAACAAATGAAGACCAGTAGACAATTTAGTGCACAAAGCACAAGGGTAGCACAAGATTCAAGACTTCAAAGCGAAGCTCACGGTAAAAGTCCATATAATTCTGCACTTTTGGAAATCTGGAAGAAAGTAGAAAAGATTCTGAGGAACCAAGTGAAGAAAACAGAAGGAAAAAGAAATATGAAGAAACCCTGAAAGATGGAGACCAAGAGCCTACCAAACGGTCGCGGAACCGCGGCCAAACAGGGCTTTCTGCCGCAGAACCGGGCCATGCAGTGCACGTGTCGGTGGGTGTCGGTGCTTTGACCAGGCTTTCTTAGGGTATTCATTTAATTTCATGTATGGATCAAATGTAAAACCTAGGGTTTCTCCTATCTATAAATAGGAAAGCCAGAAGTCTAATTAGGCATGCCTCTTTTTAATTCGTAGATTAAATTTTTATTTCCTTTATCATTGAGAGGTCGTCAATAAAGTAAGATTTTTTATTTTTATCTCGCATTCTTTTATTATCTGCAATTTAGTTTTTGCATTTTTTATCTGTTCTTTTATTATCTGCAATTTAGTTTTCTAATATAAAAATTATAAAAATGAATTGTATCGTCACTTTCCTAATGAGTGAGTAGTTCCTCACTTGTTAGGGTTAGGATAGGGAAGGTTTGAGAGAAGGAAATCTCTCTCACTCCTTTCTTTTCCTATATAATTTTTATAATACGGACTCTATTTAATTCAACCACACACCGCTCACTACGGCACCCTATCCTAAATGATTGTGGTGATTCCCTAGTTAGACCGATTGTGGTTGAATTAACTGGAGGTTAGGGTTAAGATCCAAGAAAAGGACGGACAAGGACCAAAAGGAAGAAACTCAGTTTCTTCCTAGTCGTGCTAATCCCCTTTGTTGACTATTACCCTAACACCTATATTCTTAATTAGGGCATTAAAAACAGTGAGTAGAATCCTTATTCCAAACTAACATAATTCTAACCCTAGGAAGACTTTAAATCAATTTAATCTCATTCTTAGATCTAAAAACAAAACCTACCAAAAATACGATTTAACTCGTTAGAACATAAAGAAAGAACACCATCTCCCTGTGGATCGACCCGTACTCAACCGGCTAGCTACCAAGCGACACCGTCTTGATTGCGGTATTCTTTAAACTTTAAAATGCACACGCAAAATCATATCAATCAAATGGCGCCGTTGCCGGTGAACGAATTGTCTCTTTCTTTGTGTAATTTCGGGTTAATAATAAAAAAAAAAATTTTTTAAAAAAAAAAATTTAAAAAAATTGAAAAATTTTTAATACAAAAAAAAATCATCTTGTTATTTTTGAAAGGTTTTTGTGCAAGTATGCAGGCTTGGAGCAAACACTGATTCAGATCTGGAGCAAGCCCAATGAACAAATATAGAAACAGAGGATCTGAACAGACAGAGAAGAACCAAATCAGCACAGAGAATTTTTTTGAAGATCTAAACCAGTTATTGAACCGCGGAACCGCGGCATAAGCAGGTGTTTGACCGCGGAACCGCGGTCAAACAGATGACGTCAGCTGTTTGAAAACTCTCTGTGAGTATATTTTTTCTCCCCCTACCACCAGAACTCCACTGAAATTTTTTTCCTGCAGGTATTCTTTGCACAACAACTTCTTTTCTCTCTCTAATAAATTGTTTTTGTGCAGGATTCTTTGCGCTGCTAAATAAAAAAAATATTTTGCAAGTGTTTTAGATTTTTTGGTGTGTTAACTGCTTTGCATAATTAATACGGACTTTTAAGGGGCTATAACACCAATTCAGAATGGGTGGGGATTTCATTACCCTTCCTAAGACCCCAAAAAATCACTAAAAGCATATGCATCACCCTTGAGCTAATTAAAAAATATCTAGACTCAGCCAATTAAGGACTGTCGCGCTTATTAGGAAAAAGGAAGGTTGTAGACATTCTGTCGTTTATCTAAACCTGATTTTGTGGTGCCTAGGCTAGACAAGTGAGAAATGTAACTTTAAAAGGCCGGTCTCACGGTGATTCGTGAGCAGATCCCTCCTTTCTTCATTTGTGCTACCCTGGCCACAATTGGCGGTGAAGAGACGATTTGAGGGATATCTCACAACTTGTCGTTTTGGAACAGTTAGGAGCAGTCTAGTTGACTTAGGAAACCCTAACTCTAGGCTTGATTGTGTATGTTTAAACTGTGGTTGTTTGAAATTGTGCCGTAGTTCCGTAAAAATTTTGCAAAAACTATTTCTAAAAATACACTTTCAAAAATTTCAAAACTCCAAAAAAACAATTTTTAAAAAAAAATATATATAAAAAATAAAATAAAATAAAATAAATCACATTCTTTTTCTTCTTCTTTCTCTCATCACATCATGGGTACCCCACCTCGCAAAACTTTTGCCGAACTTTGGTACCCTCAACCAGACATTACTTCCTACGGTTCTTGTTTTGGTCGAATTTTGAATGACCCCTCCATGCCCAAAATTTCTTTGAAAGATCGAATAGACGCGTCTAGGACAACCAGTTGGACTCCGCAATCCACCTTATATCAACCATTTCAACCTTCACCACCTTCTTACGTTGATACCCCTTTTTCGAGTCTTGTTGTAACTCCGAAACCCATGTCTATTGCTGAACATATTGAACAATCTCATAACCGATCTTTCACTCCTTTCACCACTGCGAATTCTTTGGATCAAAAATTCCATTCACCTTCTTATCCAAATATTGATCCTACTCCTGTCCAACCATTCAATTCCTACCAGTCCTACCCGACTTTGCACCTTCCCTCGACATTGCTTCTACACAGCCATTTGGGAGTTTCACGTATCCAAACAACTTTGAATTTTTTACTGAAACCCCGTCACAACCCATGTCTAGTCTGGAACAGTCGTTGGAAGACTTTATGCTAGCGTTATGCCAATAGATGAGGGATTTGAATGCGTCTATGGCCGCCCTTATACAACCTAGTGACCCGATAGCTAGTTTCCAACTAGCTCCAAATTTTCCAATGTTTGATAAGGCGGTTGGAAAGATTGATAATTTGAGTGGAGAGAGTGAGCTGTGCACCCTTTCAAATCAAACCTACCCATCCCCAATTGAATCCCACAATTCCAGTTTTGAATGTCTATCAAGTATTCCAAATGATTCACCAGTTGAAAATAAAACGTTTAATGGGTTATGCGACTTTGTAGTGTTTGATTTACCTGACTGTGAAGGGTCCCTTTCGAGTGAAACCATCACCAATCCTTTTGACCTCTACACCTCCACTCTAGAACTTGAATTGATTAATATCCATGCTTTTGATGAGGTGTCTGAAAAAATTGATTTTCACTTGATTGAGAATATAGACGCTGGGAATATTTTGGATGATGAACCCATAGATTTGGATGAGTTTCTCTCTCATCATCCCGATTCATTAACTATTTTTCCCGAACTTCATATGCGTCTTTATTTTGATGAGAATTGCATGGATAAGCTAAATTTTGAGGAGAGTATTGAGGAAATTATTGAGGATGCAGCAATTTTACATGAGGAGTCGGATTTTCCAATTCATTCTATCCCTTTCAGTGACTGTGCACACCCTCCTGAATCTTTAACCGATACCCTTCCTCAATCACTTCCCTCCATCCCCGTTCCGACCTTACAAGAAACCGTTACACTTTCATTTTTTATGTCTGGTTTACCAAGTTCGATATACCCATGTTTTCTCACGAATCTTGAGGGATTTGACCTCATTTCTCAGTGGGTTGATAGATTAGCACAATCGCTTTTTATACATCGATCATTACAAATTGTGCTAATTTATACACTCCATCTCCACCCTCAAGTTCGTATTCAACTTTTTTCCCGCACTTTCTCAGGTTCTTCTTCTATTCTTCTTATAATTTCAGTGAGTGTTGATGAATCACAATCCGATAATTCAAGTTTGATCATCCCGGAAAGCCAACTTGATTTGGATACTTTTGAAAATGAGGTAGATGAGTTTTTTGAGTCTCCTACCTCCATAATTTTTGACAAATCAAGTATGATAAATTCTGGCACAAAACTTACTGACAGTAAAATGTTCAATTACATCGATGAGAGATTTGAAGAACTTTTCGCTGACGAACTTGCATTCCTAAACAACAAGGATTTTGTGATTAATCAACCTCCACCTATAGAAGTTGAACCACTACCCTTTCTTCTTATAAAATACGAGAATGCCAATATTCCACTCATTTCTGATCATTCACATTCTCGTTTTTATTTATCATCACCTCTTATCTCCTCACATTCAGGTTCACGCAAACCCTTTCCATATCACCACTTATCTCTTCCCCACTTCTTATTGGCTCTATATAACATGTTCTTCCACCGACCTATACATTACATTGATAAATTCTTCAAATGGTTGGTGTTGACTTTTGGTCTTTACAAAGCTTGGTATTGACCAATAAATTTGAACCCCCTCTTTAAAAGTTTAACATTGTTTAACTCAAGTTTGGAGGGGGGGTTTATAATTTGGCTCTCGAAAATAATTTTTTCTAACTCAAAGTGGTGAGCCAAAAATAAGTTTGGGGAAGATTTTCACGATCATATTTCATGTCCCCGTTAATAAATTTTTCCTCCCAAGTTTACAAGTTTCTGAGATTTAAAAAATGGCAACAGTAGAAACAATGTTTCACTTAAGTTAGGGGGAACCTTTTTGTGTATATATATTTTGTTTTTTTTTCTGTGAATAATAAAAAAAAAATTTACAAAAAGTGGGGGAGTGCCGACAATTTTGACCCTCTTGGTGTAGCCTGACAGTGAGGGCACTGTCAAGTTTAAGTTTGGGGGTGTGCTCGGTAAGTTTTCTTCCTTCGCATTCATATGTATATTTTTGCATTTGCATACTTATTTTAAAACCCATAAAAATTGAAAATTTTAAAAAAATTATAAAAATTGAAAAGTTCAATTTTGGCCATATCTGACTTAAATTTAACATGACGGTCGACTAATTAGGAAAAACTAGATCCTAAACTTAGTAAATTAAAAACCCTAAAAATAACCTTTCTTAAAATTTACTGTAGAAAATATACGTCCTTATAGTTTATTTAAAAATAGGCAAATTTTGAGTTCAGTTCTTGGGCTAAATCGAAATAAGGGAAGAGTATTGAAAACTCTATTTGAAGTATAAGTCTGAAAAATAATTCTGAACTTTAAGTCTAAATTCTGAAAATATATACCCTACAACTTGCACAAACACGCACCTTGAAACTTGGAATAGTAGAGGATACCTTGAAATACTCTTGTCTAAAATCCTTAGTATGAGAAAAAAATAAAATAAAAGTATAAGTGTGAATAAAGAGATAAAAAATAAAAAAATGAACACTGATTTTGTAATTACTTAAGGCTGCATAAAAATATATATATATAGTGAAGGTGCTTTATCACCTAATGCTTTAGACCAACTGGTTTGGGAGTCACTGCTAAGCCTTAGGTGTTGCAAGACAAGGATTTACGCCTAAATGCGCAAACACATTTTATAATCGGTCGTTCAGTACCTCAAGAAGTATTAACGGTCGCATGAAGGATGTGTGAGCAATTTCATCTAAAATTCACCAACTAAAAGTATTTTGGAAGATGGACAAGAGTATGATAGCTAGAATTGAATTTCCAAGTGTAGGGGTGATACATACACACACATAGGGGTATATGATTGGGGTTTGGATGAGAGATAGGAATGAAAGATAGGGTTTACACCTTCAGTAGAGATGATAAAAATTCCTAAGTTGAGATGGAACTTTAGAAGGAAAATTCAAAAGATGCTGAAAACTTAATAAATTTGCAGAACATATACGATCTTAAGTTAAATGATAAGTGAGTGTGAAAAATATGAGTTGATGATTTCTAAGTTGAAGATAATAAAATTTCTTGCTAGAACACCGAATTGAAGAATGAAAATCAACAGGCCAAATTGATCGGATTTTATGAGTAGTATCCGCTGAAAACCCTCAGAAGACAACACTCCTTCTACTAGGGACACCTAGAGGTTTAACGACTTTTTGCACGAGCTCGGTGCGCGATTCCCTACGAAAGTGAGGTTAGGATTTTGTTGAGAATAAAAATGGCTTTGCTCGGGACGAGCAAAAGATAAGTTTGGGGGTATTTGTTCAGAATTTTGCATTATTATATCACTCATTCTTAATCATATTACCTATAAATAGGTGCATTTGATCCATGTCTGCTAAATAGTTGCAGGTTATAGGTTCTCAGATCATTACAGTAAAATTCATGAAAAGACGCTACAAATGTGAGACTACGACCAACAGTAGATGAATCCGTATGATGCCGCATACCAATTCAAGAAATAAATGAAGACCAGTAGACAGTTCAATGCACAAAGCACAAGGGTAGTGTTCCCCTCCGAAAGACGGCGCACAAGACTGCGATGTCTTGGCACTGAGATTCAGGGCAGATGCTAATTGGTGCTATCCGTTCACCTCTCCGAAGATGCCAAGTTGATTTATGGCACCATGTATCGAAGGTTTAGACGGATGCGGCCGATGTAGCAGACTTCGTCAGATTCCCCCTCGTTTGAGGGGTTTTTGATTGTGGGGACGCTCTTCCCTGCAGGCGCAAGCCCCTGCAGTTAATTACGCTACTGCATTGCGGTAACAACTTTCTCCTTCTCCAGATGGTCACTTCGTGTCGTGGGTGTTTGTTTTGTGTTTTGTTGCCCGTGGATTGTTTACGGAGACTGAGTGATGTCGTCGCCCGTAGGGCGTGGACTAGTCCAAATCCGTATTATCTTAGATTTGGGTTTGGGGGTTTGGTTTGAGGATACGCCAGCCATACTTGAGGCTAAGATCAACTCAAACGTTTGTTAAGGATACGTTAGTCTAACTTTGTGACTAAGATCAACTTAACGGGATCGTTTAGATCCGGCAAAGGAGCAATTGGCTATAATGTTCCAGTTTAGGGACCTAGTGGTCCAACGTATGTATGGCCGTCAGGACCCGTCACCTCTCTGACGACGTTGAAGAATTACAACGACGGATGTCAGAGGAGTTCAGAGATGTACCCTCGAGCCAGAGTTAATTGGGGGGATTTATAGTCCACTCTGTTTGAAGGTTTAAGGATACGTTAGCCATCTTTGAGGCTAAGATCAACTTAAACGGGACCGTTTAGATCCGACAAAAGAGCATACGGGGCTCTATTGTTCTAGTTTAAGGACATTGCGGTCCATGGGTAGTTTAAGGACGTTGCGGTCCATGGATAGTTTAAGGACATTGCGGTCCATGGATAGTTTAAGGACATTGCGGTCCATTGTTAGTTTTAAGACATCTCGGTCAAGGTTAAGGACGTCGTAGTCCATGGGTTTAAGGACCCCACAGTCCATTGTTAGTTTTAAGACATCTCGGTCAAGGTTAAGGACGTCGTAGTCCATGGGTTTAAGGACCCCACAGTCCATTATGTGCTCTGGATGCTTCACACGGGTTCACTGCCGTGCTCTGCGAGGACCAGGCTCCGCTCTGGACGTTTCCCACGGGGTCAAAGAGTGACATTATCCGCGTTCCACTTAACCAGGAATTTTGCATTAAACACGGGTTTAAGGAACCCACAGTCCGTATCAATGTGTGGTCGTCGGGACCCGTCACCTCTTTGAAGACATTGAGGGATTACAATGCCACGTATCAAAGGAGTGAAGAGATGTACCCTAGAGCCGGAGTGGATTAAATAGTCCTTGGCCCAATTTGGGATCAAGACGAATTAATTATGTTATGAGCCCATTGGCCCAGTTAATCACAAATTGAGGACTTATGGCCATCTTGGGCTAAGTCCAATCAGGAGAGGCTTTGCCTCTATCCATTTAGGCCAATTGGGCCAAAGCCTAGTGTTAAACACTACAGAGCAGTCAGTGTTGAACACTGGGAATGAGGTTGACAGGTTAGTGTTTAACACTAAGAGATAATTGGTGTTAAACGCCAGCAACAAGGCTTTTCAAATTAGTGTTAAACACTAAAACAGATCAGTGTTGAACACTGCAGATAAAGCTTTTTAATTAGTGTTGAACACTAAGGCCCAACAGTGTTTTAACACTGGGTTCGAGAGTTTTAACTTAGTGTTAAACACTAAGGCAAGAGGGGTCACATGGCAACACGTGAGAGCGCCCTCCCTTCATGTATTCTGCTGAGATTATCGCGTCTTTCAGAGCGTCACGTGCCATCACGTGATGGGCATTCAAATGCCTATGTATTAGAGCTTCTGCCAAGGGTCACGTGGATCACGTGGGGTGCTGCCTCAAAGGGGCTTCCTGTAGATCTCTTGGGGGGGTCACGTGGTAACACGTGACCCTGCCTCTATGTATTTTGTTTAGAGGCTTTGTTAATCTTTTTTCAGGAATTAAATTCCTCGAGCTTTAAATTTCAGAGGAATTAAATTCCTACTTCTTTTTGAAGGTTTATATTCTGAATAGAGTTGGACTCTGAATCTTCCGTAGGAATTAAATTCCTCGCATATGTGAAGGACTGAATAGGGTTAAACCCTAACAAAAGCTTTTTTGAGGAGTTAAAACTTCCATCCTCTGTTAAATTATGATTAAGGGAATTAAATTCCCGCTGTTGCAACAGAACTAGGTTCTTAATTAAGGTTAAACCCTGTTTCTTTTGTTCTGAAGGAATTAAATTCCCATGACACAGGGTCAAGCCCCAATTTTATTTTAAAGGAATTAAATTCCTATAGTTCTGTGAGAATTAAATTCTCACGCTTGCATTCCCTCTCTATGTTTTGGATCTGCATGGCAGGATCTCGACCCATTGAGAATTAAATTCTCAACCTTAAGGGGAGATGCGCACTTTGCAGATCCTCTATCAAAGAGAGAAGAAATATATTCTTCTGTTTTATATATCAGAGTTAAACTCTGTTGAGAATTAAATTCTCTTTCTCTTTCAAGGAGCTTTTCCCTTTCTTACCTAGGGTTTTTGCAGAAGATCCAAGTCTTTTCAAAGTATCAAAGCTCTCCTCCTTTTCTTTTTTTCTTCTCTGCGTATGTATCTCTCTATCTCTCCTTCTCTGTGTCTCTTGGCTCCTATTTATAGGAGAAGCAGCCGAATCAATCAGTTTTTGACGAATCTTCATGAGAGATTTGATTTGCATCCATCATTCGTTTTGGACCTTTGGATTATTAGGTGAATTTTATTCACCATTGGATTTCAAATCCAGGGATTTTTCCTTTGTTGTTTCGATTAGATTTAAAGGGGAAATCTTTCCAAACCCGAGATTTTCCCGTAGATAGATGATATTTCATCACCTCTGAATCTTTAATTTGATTGGTTCCAGATAGTTGCTTTCCTTTGGAAAGATTCGAATTTCTCTCAGAATTTAATTCTGTTGACAAAATGGGCTTTGAAAGCCGGTCACGTGTGACCACGTGACCCATGGTCACGTGTGAGCACGTGACCCCCTTTGGAATGAGCCTTTTCTTCTGATCGTTGCTTAAACGTCACGTGCCACCACGTGACTCCTGGTCACGTGTGAGCACGTGACCCTTGTTTGAACTCTCTTTCCTTGGTTCATCTGGAGAACGAGTCTGCTGCCTTGAACGTCACGTGCCAACACGTGACCCTGGTCACGTGGGAGCACGTAACCTCTTCTGAAGCTTTTTCCTTGACTTGATCAGGGAACCGGTATGCCTTTGACGCTTGCATTTAAATGTCACGTGTCGCCACGTGACCCTGGTCACGTGGGAGCACGTGACTCTTTCTGAAGCCCCTTATTTGATGTAGTTGGAAAACTGAACTTGACTTGATGATGCTTTTAGGTGTCACGTGCCAACACGTGACCGCTAGTCACGTGTAAGCACGTGACCCTTTTCTGAAGCTTTTCCCAGAAGCTTTCCTGATTTTAAATCAGGAAACAAATGCCCCCACAGCGTTGTTCTCACGTGTCTGCACGTGAGTGCAACGCTGTCACCCCTTGTGACCGTTGGATTCCTCTAGGGATCTGGGGAGACGAAACGTTTTCATTGCCTTCTATAAATACCTCTATCTCTTCATAGGAGCCTTCACTTTTGCTCATCTTCTTCTTCTGAGAACTTCTTCTTCGAGAATTTAATTCTCGCTTTCAGAGCTTAGTTCTCTGTCTTGAAACAATCTTCAGAGTTTAACTCTGTTCGAAAAGAATCCTTTTTCTTTAGGTAATGTTCTTGGACAACGATGGACCTTCATATTTCTCTGGATTTTAAATCCAAAACAAGGGTTTTTACCCTTTTTTCTTCATATTTTCCATAAGAACATGAAACCGCTTAACCTTCAAACTGTAGATCTTTTAGGGTTTAGATGATCCTTGGGGAGATGATGATGGCGTTTCAGATCCATGGAATTTAATTCCATCCAAAAATGTTTCTGGGAATTTAATTCCCTTTTCTTAATAAGGAATTTAATTCCAATGAAGGACTTGATTTCTTCACACGGAGGCTTCCTGAGGTCTCTTGGCCCTAGGTTGTTCTTCCTGCAATTAATGCAATGGGGGCTTTGTAATAATGTCTTTTTGTGGGAATTTAATTCCTTTGATTTTATTGGATCCACTGTAGAGCCCGAGACAGATCCTGTTGGGGGAATGTGCATGGCCATCATTTTTTATTAAATGAGGATATTCCCTTTTGTTTTATTGTAACTGTTTGGTCTCATTATTAATGAGCCGTCATCCGGATTCTGTGGGGCCCATGTGTTTTGTAGCCAATGGTCCCAGGAAACTTTGCTGTTGCTTTCTCCCACTAGTCTTCATGTTCATGCATGAATATATATCGCTGACTTTCCTTTTAACGGTCTTCTTTTATTGGATTTCAGGTGCGATGGCTTCTGCTCCACGCTTTCCCTTTTCTCGCTCGGAGGCGGCTTTTCCTCAGTCACCGTCTGATGAGGAAGCGATGGCGATGATTCGGGCCCATGACCCGAACTGCACCAACCTTCTTCAGTGGGGATCTTGGTATAGTAAGATTATTCAGGGTCGTCGGAGTTTTCTCTGCGCGGTGCCAACGGAGCCCACTTTCCCCTTTTTACCGATGGATCCTCCAAGGACAGCTTTTGCTGTGGAAATGCCCAACTGGACTCCAACGGGGAGGCTTGAGCCTTCGACGACTGGTATTCCGAACCATCCGATTCCGGCCATAGACATCTTGGGGCGGCGTATCTGCCAGGGTGAGGCCCACCCGTGGGGGCAAATTTATAAGATAGGGCTCACTCCCCGGCATCCTACGGGCTATCTTCTCTGGGCTCGCTACATCCTTTCTGCCCATCGTGCGCGGTTGCAGAAAGTCGGGCTTTATCAGGCCATATACGCGTCACTATTCCATTATAAGTCCCCGCATGCCTGGTGGGTTAAGGCGTTTTTGAACCAATGGAATCTTCCCACCAACACTTTCATTCTAGGAGATCGTGAGGTCTCGATCTCTCTTGCAGAATTTTATGAAATCTCGGGATTGCCAATCAGGGGCGCACTGTATGAGGAGTTATTGCCTCCTGACGAGTATGTCTTCGAGCCCGAGTCTGCACCGGTTGACGGCCTGTCCGCTGAGAATGCTGTTCGCCATAAGCGCCCCAGTTTAATTAAGGCCCTAGGCATCTTCGACCGATTATTCACCGAGTCCGAGGAGCAGGGTGTCACTTTCAAGAGCTTCATTTCTTGTTTCCTTCGTAAGGACGCCTTATCGAAGACACCCCCGAAGTTTGCCAACATTGGGGACCCCTTTGGGTTCGGTCCGAAGAGGTTGCCGACCAACGAGTCAGATTTACCTCAATATTACATCCCTACTATATCGCCGATATCTTTTGAATCCATTGCTGTCCCGGGCATGGACGAGGAGACGTTCTTTGTGGGGTTTGTTAGCGTCTGGCTTAGTTGGTTCGTTATCCCCATGCATCGCCACTTCATGAGAGCCTCGGTCATCTACCCGGCTCATCGTATTGCTGAGGGGATGCGGTTGGCCATCGGCATCCCGGCCTTGGCGCACCTCTATAATGGATTGGGCACCGCAGCTAATACCTCTACTCCTGGCGTGGACGTAGTGAACTTTTCGCTTCATTATTTCACGTCGTGGATCGAAATGCATGTGCTGGGGTCTTTTTCTATGCATCAGAGGCCCGCCTTTTACGACGCCTATCCCTTCCCGCGACTTATGCGGCTGGTGGGTGCTTCTGCTGCCGACCCGACTCAATTTGGGGCCATTCGGGTGCTGATTTCTCCTCATGCCACCGCTGGCGGGTTGGTTTTTAATGATCGGGTTTTGTCTACTCCTTCGGGTCCCGTTCAACAACTCTGGGACCAGTCGAAAGACAACGCACCTTCTCTGAAACCCCGGGAGGCCACGCATTTGTATGCAATTAGACCGGGCTACTTGGTGTTTCGCCAAGACAGTGCGGCTCTTTTTATGCGGTACAATCCGCATCGATTTGCCCGGCAGCTTGGATACGACCAGGGTGTTCCTTTTGAGGCTTTTATAGTCGCCCCGATCCCTTCGCTTGATGCTGTTCGCGATGCCGCTCATCATTTCATGAGGCTGAACACCGGCTCTTATTTCATGGTCCCTGAAGCTGAGTACATGCCCCGATGCGTGGGCGCGTTTACGGGTTGGTATCTTCATCGGGTCAGCCCAATCATTCTCGAGGAAAGGAGGGTGCTTCTTGGCCACGATGCCCCTCTTCTGGTTCCTGGGGCTAAGCTACGGCCGAGGGCTCCGGTCCGCTTCCCTTTGAGGGAAATCGGCACCGCGCTCATTCCGGGGGAGTCAGGGGTAGACCTTACTCCAACGGCTGGTATGCCCTTGGGTTCCCGATCGCGGGGTAAACGGGCCCCAGTAGTAGCACCCCTGCCGGTGGCGGCGCCGCCTCCTGTGGCGTCGACAATGGCGATGTCATCCTCGGTTGTGGCACCGAGCGAGAGTAACAGGAATGAGGGCGCCGAGGGCGATGTGGGCCAGCGCCGCCCTAAGGCTTCGCGAGGGAGGAAGCGGTCATCCTCAGCGACCGGCTCTGGGTCTAAACGGCGGAGGAAAGCGACTACTGCCCCGCTTGATTCTGTGGTGGAGTCTGAGCCTATCCTTGAAGACGAACCATTGGCCCTGCAAGGGTCAGACGCTGGACTTCTCTTCCCGAGTTCAGCTGATGAGGAGGCTGCACAGTTGGCCAAGGCCATACGGCGCTCAAAAGACGCGTCTCATAATGCCAAGGTTCCGAAGAAGTCTTATCCCGCTGTAATTTTCTACGAAGACCCTTCGTGGATTCGGCGGCGATTTATCGGCCCTTTGGAGGAATGGGGGGAAAGGGCTCTGAAGCAGGCCGCTTCAGAAGACGCAGCTGATGCACTCTCTTTGTGGACCGGCGGTCATGAGTCTACCCTTGAACCCCGGTGAGCCCACCTCCTTGAGAAGGAGTAGCGGCTTGAAGAAGCCATATTGAGGGCTTCTTTGCGTATAGGTACGTTGTGCTTCCTTTGTAGTCTTTCCGATTATTTATGCCTGTGCATCTGTATCATTATTCTTATTCGAATCGTGCAGAATCTTCGACGTTGGGGGAGCTCCCTACGGGCCCATTAAAGCTAAAGCCCGCCGAAATTCTCAATGAAGCCTTGCTGGATGTGGAGGGGGCTGACGAGGCTGCTCCTCTCACGGTGGAACTTCCAGCGGCGGTTCTTGACCAGGGAATGCCTGCCCCTCTGGGGGAGGCTCCTTTGGAGGCCGCCGCCCCAATGACTCTTACTGAGAGCGGCCCAAAGGCTGGGAGCGAGGTAGTCGGGACTACTCTCCCTTTGTTGGAGCCTGAGGTTACGGCGGAAACCGTTGAAACTGCTATCCCCCCGGCTCAGAATGGGAGGAGTGTTGAAGGTATCCCTCTGCGTTTTAATTTAGCAACCCCTTCATAGTCTGAACTCTTTTATCTTTCTCAGAATTGTGCGGTTTGGCGGCCACGATCGCGGATCTGTCGCCTCGACAGTTATTTCAGCGTTTATTGGAGATGGCAGCTCCGCAGGCGATCTCCCCTCAGCGTATTGTCCTCTCGTCTGGGCAAGGTTGGTGTCGTCCATCCCTTCTCATAGCATCGTCGTTATTTTTGCGTACTGACATTGACGTTTTCTGCAGTTCTGGAAGCCGATGACGAGGTCGAGATTCTCGAAGGGCCAGGGGAGCCTTCAGCTCCTACTTGCACGACTGTCGGTGAGTGACATTTCATTGCACTCTCACTCGTTCCTTGCTTAAGAATTTTGTTGACGTCTTTTAAATTTGAACAGCTCTGCCAGTCTCCACGGCGTTGGAGTCGCGCATCGTGATGCCACCCGGACCTTATGCCTTGCGGGCTTCAGAACGCTTGGCCCAATTAAGCCTCGTCTCCTTGTCGTCTCTGATCGAGGAGCTTCGTGCTGGCAGCACGACCACGGCTGAAGCATTCGCTGCCGAGGCTAACGGTTCTCTTCCTTTTCTTGCCACCTACCACAGCGAAGAGGTGGTGCGAGTCTGGGTGGAGTTTTGCCGGCGAGTGGAGGCTTGCCTGCACGCCCTTGAATGTTCTCACCTTTCCTCGGAGGCCGTGGCTGCAAAGGCGGAGTTACGGGGGCTGATAGCACGGTGCGCGGCAAACATGACGTCATGTGAGAAGAGGCTCGGTCGCAAGTTCTCGGAAAGGGAGCTAGCCTCCAAGGCGTTGGGCGAGCTCCAAGCCAATCTCACAGCCAAAGCCAACAAAGTGTATGAACTCTGGCGGGTGCTTCAGGAGTCCATCAGAGAGGTGGTGGCTCTCGATAAAGCTGCCATGTTCACTCGTGAGAGGGTCGAGGCTCATAAGGCCACTGAGAAAGAGCTTGAAGCCCGGCTCGCTTCGTATCAGGCTCAACAAGCTCAGGCGGAGGCTCGTCTTTTGGAGATCTTGCGTCATGAAGCCGTGGTCCAGCAAAAGCAGGATAAGCTGACCAAGCTGCTGAATCGCCCGCCGGCTTGAAACATTTGTATCTTTTTCTTCCTTTTTGTACATACTCATGGATGAGAGTATTTTCTTTTTGTTTCTTTCATGAATTGTACTTTGCACCCATTTTGGTTTATGAATAAAAGATACATTTTTCTTCTCAATGATGTGTCCTCTTTTCATCGAATGTATTCTGCGGATATTCTACCTCGATCTTCTCGCAGGACAGCGATGGCTCAGGATTCAGGGTTAAGATCTGCTTCCTAAGGCTCTTGCATTTTACGAGCCGTGAGGGTCTCATAAAGGGTTTTTCTCCCTACAGGTCGAGAGGATCCCATAGGTATGAGTTCTTCTTAAAGATCGTGAGGATCCTTAAGCGGGTTTTCCCTTGAGAGTCGTAAGGATCTCACAAGAGAGTTTTTCTTCCTTACAGGTCGTGAGGGCCTGCAAGTGTTGGATGCGGTCACCCTTGTCCGTGTTTTACGGAGTCGGGAGTTTCTCAAGGTATCGTAGTTTAAAGACGTCACGGTCAAGGTTAAGGACCTCATAGTCCATGGATTTAAGGACTCCACAATCCGCTGTTAGTTTTAAGACATCACGGTCAAGGTTAAGGACCTCATAGTCCGTGGATTTAGGGACTCCACAGTCCGCTGTTAGTTTTAAGACATCACGGTCAAGGTTAAGGACCTCATAGTCCGTGGATTTAAGGACTCCACAGTCCGGTGTTTGGTTGCAGGGACCCGTCACCTCTTTGAAGGCGTTGAGGAATTACAACGCCGGGCATCAAAGGAGTGAAGAGATGTACCCTTAAACCAAGGCAAAATCTGTAGGGAATCGGGGTGGTTGATCGTTAGTTTTAAGACATCACGGTCAAGGTTAAGGACATCATAGTCCGTGGATTTTAAGGACTCCACAGTCCGGTATTTGCTCTGGATGCTTCACACGGGTTCACTGCCGCGCTTGGCGAGGACCAGGCTCCGCTCTGGACGTTTTCCACGGGGTCAAAGAGTGACATTATCCGCGTTCCACGTAACCAGGAATTTTGCACTAGATGCTTCACACGGGTTCACTGCCGCGTTAGGCGAGGACTAGGCTCCGCTCTGGATGCTTCGCACGGGTTCACTGCCATGCTCTGTGAGGACCAGGATCCGCTCTGGACGTTTTCCACGGGGTCAAAGAGTGACATTATCCGCGTTCCACGTGACCAGGAATTTTGCACTAGATGCTTCACACGGGTTCACTGCCGCGTTAGGCGAGGACTAGGCTCCGCTCTGGATGCTTCGCACGGGTTCACTGCCATGCTCTGCGAGGACCAGGATTCGCTCTGGACGTTTTCCACGGGGTCAAAGAGTGACATTATCCGCGTTCCACGTAACCAGGAATTTTGCACTAGATGCTTCACACGGGTTCACTGCCGCGTTAGGCGAGGACTAGGCTCCGCTCTGGACGTTTTCCACGGGGTCAAAGAGTGACATTATCCGCGTTCCACGTGACCAGGAATTTTGCACTAGATGCTTCACACGGGTTCACTGCCGCGTTAGGCGAGGACTAGGCTCCGCTCTGGACGTTTTCCACGGGGTCAAAGAGTGACATTATCCGCGTTCCACGTAACCAGGAATTTTGCACTAGATGCTTCACACGGGTTCACTGCCGCGTTAGGCGAGGACTAGGCTCCGCTCTGGACGTTTTCCACGGGGTCAAAGAGTGACATTATCCGCGTTCCACGTAACCAGGAATTTTGCACTAGATGCTTCACACGGGTTCACTGCCGCGTTAGGCGAGGACTAGGCTCCGCTCTGGATGCTTCGCACGGGTTCACTGCCATGCTCTGCGAGGACCAGGATCCGCTCTGGACGTTTTCCACGGGGTCAAAGGGTGACGATATCCGCGTTCCACGTAACCAGGAATTTTGCTGAATATATCCGCATTTCACGGGGTGAAGGTTTGACTGTTGGCAATATGTATACCACCGAGCCATGGAACTGGGAGTTGCCGCTGTTCCGCTTCGCTTGATATTGTGTCTGCTGTTACGAAACGAGTGTTGGGATGATCTCTAGGTCGCTTGTGGCCCGTCGAGATTTGGCTTCGTTCTTTGGTGAAACCTGGGGGAGGGAGGTACGTTCCCTTCTTTGTTTGCGCCCCTGGATTGTATACAGGGATAGATGTAACATTACCTGTAGGGCGAAGATTTCATTCTTTCATCATTTTTTTTATTCTTTCCGTGATGCTCTTTCATTTCAGCTTTTTATATCGCGAAAATCGCGATTGCCCAATCATTTCGGCTATTTTTCGCGGTGCCCAATCATTTCGGCTATTTATTTTATTTTTACTCGCTGCTTTTTATTGCGAGCTGCCCAATCATTTCGGCTGTTTTTTATGCCTTCATTCTCACTTGCTGCTTTTTATTGCAAGTTGCCCCATCATTTCGGCTATTTTGTAGGCATGTGTGGCTTGCTAGCTTTTTCGCCGCAAGCTCGGATTTTGGACACCGATTTCGGCGTCAGCATCGCTGCAACTGGTATGTTGCCAGGAGCGAATCATCATTTGCCTCTGTCGATGTTGAACAAAGGTGGCTTAGCGAACAGGGTTAGGATCCTGTCGGCTAAGGCTTTTGACTTCATGAGCCGTAAGGGTCTCTAAAGGTATTTCTCCCTACAAGTCGTGAGGATCTTGCAGGTGTATTTTCTCCTTAGGGATCGTGAGGATTCCTAAGTGTATGTCCCTCTGTAAGTCGTAAGGATCCTACAAGAGGGTTTTCTCCTTATGGGTCGAGAGGACCTACAAGGGTTGGACTTTGCTGGGGAAATGTTTATTCGCGCCCGTTGATTGTATACAAGGGTCAGTATTGAGCCTCTTGTAGGGCAGTATCGAAGGTTGTGGAGGATTTGCTTAAGAACAGGTTTAGGCTTCTGTAGCTTAAGACTTTCAAATCTCATGAGCCGTGAGGGTCCCATAAGAGAATTCTCCTTATGGGTCGTGAGGATCTCGTAAGTGTATTTTCTCCTTAGGAATCGTGAGGATCCCTAAGTGTGCTGCTCCTTTGTGAGTCGTAAGGATCTCACGCAGGTGGTTTCTCCTTACAAGGTCGAGAGGACTCTGTAAGTGTCCTTTAACGAGGTTGCGCCCTTTCGGGTTTTCACAAACACTCGCCGGTAGTCCTGCTGTTTTTGCTCACGGAGCCCTTTCGGGTTTTCATCCGTGCCCATTTTGCTTATGGACATACCGTTTTTTTTATTCTTTTTCACTTTTTTTTTTTTACAAGGTCGCGCCCTTTCGGGTTTTCACGAACACTTGCCGGCAGCCCTGCTGTTTTTACTCACGGAGCCCTTTCGGGTTTTCATCCGTGCCCATTTTGCTTATGGACGTACCGTTTTTTTATTCTTTTTCATATATATATTTTTTTTATTTTTTTTCTTTCTCTCTCTTTTTTTTTATCTCGTCAGCCTAAAGATGCTGCGGTAGTAGTTTCAGGGACATTTCGGTCCGTCGTTAGTTTTAAGGACGTTTCGGTCCGTTGATAGTTTAAAGACGTTTCGGTCCGTCGTTAGTTTAAGGACATTTCGGTCCGTTATTAGTTTAAGGACATTTCGGTCCGTCGATAGTTTAAGGACGTTTCGGTCCGCCGTTAGTTTAAGGACGTTTCGGTCCGTCGATATGGGAAGGCTGGCTGCTGCTTGTAAAGTCTGGGCCTAGGAAGATAGTGAGCGGACATAGTCGTCGTCATCTATCATTGACCCAGGCTGTGGCTTATTAAGCATAGTATTTCTTTAAGAAGCGACCGTTTATCGGCCTGAAAGGCCTTTCACCGTGCATGTCCATGAGTAGGTAGGCTCCACCCTGGTAGACCTTGTCTATGATGTACGGGCCTTCATAGTTTGGCTCAAATTTTCCTCGCTTGGCACGATTGGGGATCATAGGTCTTTTGACCACTAGTACAAGTTCGCCTTGGCGGAATGTCCTCGGCCTGGTCAATCTTTCGTACGAGCGTGTCATCTTTGCTTTGTAGGCCTCTAGATGTTGTTGCGCTATGAGCCGGGTTTCGTCGAGGGCATCAAGCTCCTCAAGCCGAAGGTGAGCATTTTCTTCGTTTGTCAGCTCGTGGTGGACTGCTACCCGTAGAGAGGGTAACTCTATCTCAAGGGGGAGCACTGCTTCCGTCCCAAATACCAACGCGTACGGCGTTGTGTTTGTGGCCGACTTGAATGTAGTTCGATAAGCCCAAAGGGCTTCTTGCAGCCTTTCGTGCCAGTCTCTCTTATTCCTGGAAACGGTCTTTTTTATGATCTTTGTCAAGGTCTTATTGAAGGCCTCGGCCAGACCGTTAGCTCGTGGATTGTAAACCGAAGAATATCTCCAGTCTATATTGTGCTGCTGTGCGAAGCGGCTAATCTTATGGCTTCGGTAGGCCGGCCCGTTATCGGAGATAATCCGCCGTGGAGTTCCGAACCGATAGATGACGTGCGTCTTGAAGAAATGGAGGATATTATCCGTCTTCACTTCCCTCAGTGGTACTGCTTCTGCCCATTTGGAGAAGTAATCAGTTGTCGCCAGAATAAAACGGTGTCCCCGGGATGATGCTGGCTCAATGGGGCCGACTATGTCAGTCCCCCACATTTCGAATGGCCAACTAGCCAGCGTCGGGTGCAGTGGATTCGGATGTTGGTGGATGAAGTCTCCGTGAATCTGGCATGAGTGGCATTGCTTCGCATACTCGAGGCAGTCCTGGATCATCGTGGGCCAGTAATAACCCATCCGTTTAATTTTTAACTTCATCTTTGGGCCTGCTTGGTGAGAACCGCAAAGTCCACATGAACTTCCTGAATGACTCTTTCTGCTTCGTCAGGTCCTAAGCATCTCAGCCATAGAGAATCAAACGATCTCTTGTATAGAATATCGTTGACAAAAGCGAAAGATAAAGCTCGTTTCATGAGCTGATGTCTTGAGGACGCTTCTTCGGGCATTCAGTGGGACTTAAAGTAGTCTATGAAGACTTCCCTCCAGTCTTCGGCCTTCTCATGGTCTTTTATTTGTAGGGTCGTCTGCTCAGTCGTTCCCTTTTCTTCGCATGATTCCGGAGATATTTCTGCCGGGGCGAGCACTCGACGGCTTTGTACCACGATTCTGACGTCATCGAGGTTCTCGTCAGCCAGTTCTTTAGCAAGTTTAGCCAACGCGTCTGCTTTGCTGTTTTCCGCGCGCGGTATGTTCTCCAAAGTATAGGAGGGAATTTGTGTCAATAGTTGTTGCACCCTTTCGCCGTACTTCACCAACTCCGGCTTGCACGTTTGGTAGTCACCATTTACTTGACTAACGACCAGCTGAGAATCCCCGTATATAAGGAGGTCTTCAATTCCCATGTTGATGGCGATCTCGAGGCCTGCTATCAGAGCTTCGTATTCGGCTTCATTGTTTGTCCTCGGTTCTGTTAAGGAGAAGGCGAAGCGCATTATCCCTCCTTGTGGAGTTGCAAAGATGAGACCTATCCCTGATTTGATCATTGGGACACCTTGTTTCTGTTTCTTTATGGAGGATGCTCCATCGAAATAGAGTTCCCATCGGGTGCTTCCGCCGCTAATCGCATCAAATGCATGCTCGTCCGGCAAATCACAGTTCAGAGGAGAATCGGCCGGTATCGGGTGCTCGGCGAGGAAGTCGGCAATGGCCTGGCCTTTCACTGCCTTGAGAGGTTGATACGTTATCGAGAACTCCATCAACAGCAGGGCCCACTTAGCGAGTCGTCCCGTCAATATAGCTTTCGACATCAGATATTTGAGAGGGTCCACCTTCGAAATAAGACGGACTTCATGTGCTAATGCGTAATGTCTAAGCTTTGTTATTGCGAAGATCAACGCCAGGCAGTGCTTTTCAATGGGGGAATAGTTGCTTTCTGCCCCCAGCAGCACTCGACTTAAGTAGTAAAGCGCTCTTTCTTTCCCCTGATCGTTCTCTTGTGCCCATAATGCGCCCAAAGAACCTTCGAGGGCGGCCGTGTAAAGAATGAGAGGCTTTCCCTTCACTGGAGCAGCCAACACTGGAGGGTTCTGCAGGTACTGCTTGATCTCGTCTAGTGCACCTTGACATTTGTGATCCCAAACGAATGGAGTTCCCTTTTTCATCAGGTGGCTGTAAGGACGGCATTTGCCCGAAAGATTAGCGATAAACCGCCGGATGTATGCGAGCTTCCTTTGGAGAGACCGCAACTGCTTGAGGGTTCTTGGCGGAGGCATTTCCATGATCGCCTTAATCTTTGACGGATCTATTTCAATACCTCGGTGTCGAACGATGAATCCCAGAAATTTGCCCGAGGAGACTCCAAACGCGCATTTGAGGGGATTCATTTTCAAATTATATTGCCGAAGGCGTTGAAATACAGTCTCCAGATGCTTTAAATGCTCCTCGTATGACATGCTCTTTATTACGAGGTCATCGATATAGCACTCGACGATGTCATGTATGAGGTCATCGAAGATTTTTGTCATGGCCCTTTGATAGGTAGCGCCAGCGTTCTTTAGACCAAAGGGCATAACCCTGTAGCAGAATATACCCAAAGGGTTCCGGAAAGCGGTGTGCTTCTGGTCTTCGGGATGCATTTTTATCTGATTGTATCCTGATGAACCGTCCATAAAGGAGAAAACCTCGTGAGTGGACGTGTTATCTATCATTAGCTCGGTTACCGGCACCGGGAAATCATCCTTTGGACAGGCTTTATTGAGATCCCTGAAATCCACGCATATGCGTACCGTCCCATTCTTCTTCATTACCGGGACGATATTGGCGATCCAGTCGGGGTATTGGACTTCTTGGATAAATCCAGAATCGATCAACTTCTTGACTTCGGCGTTGATGCTCATCTCAAGCTCGAGTCGCATCCTCCTTGGCGCCTGCTTGACTGGCTTGATATCTGGGGATATTGCTAATCTATGCATATCAATCTCCGGATCCAATCCTGGCATCTCGGAGTAGTTCCACGCGAAGCAATCTTTATGCCGTAGAAGCACGTTCTTTAACGCAGCCACATTTTCTTCGGATAACAGCTCGCTGACAAATGTCGGTCGCGGGTCGTCTGCCGATCCCAACTCAATCTTCTTGAGGTTATCTGCAGTAGTATGTATACCATCTTCCAGTTCTTTCGGAGCGGGCGGAAATTCCGAGATCACCTCATCATCGCTGTTCTCAAAGCACCGGAAAAGGTCATCTACGTTCTCGGGCTCTTCTCCTAATATCGTAATCGTATAACAAGTGCGAACCCGCTCCCTGGACTGAGGTGGACCCGGTTCTGCTCTTGCGGCCTTGGGCTCATGCTTTTGCGGTGGCGTCACATTCCAGCCGTCGGATAAAGCGAATCTGCCCCGTCGGTACTGGTCCTCGACCCAGTTCTTGAAGGTGAAGCAGTCTTCGGTAGGATGTCCTATGGCTCGGTGATAAGAGCAATAACTCGGATGAGAAGCCTTGCTAGCTTGCTCAGGATATCTAGACTCTGGAAGCGTGATCATTTGATGTTTTATGGCGAGGTTAAGTAACTTCCCCGTTTTGTCTCGGGGGAAGGAGTACGTTCGACTCATCTTCTTCATGAGGGACAAACCCGAGCCGCTTCTTGATTTATTTCCGTCTCTGCGTCGGGCCTTTCGTACAACGGATTGATGAGGATAAGCGTCTTTGTCTTTTGCAGCACGTTGAGATAGACGTTGCGTCCTGGCCTTCTCGTAGATGGCCATTTCGCGGTTGTGGTCTTCCCGAGCTTCCTGACCCATTTTCCTGATAGGCTTGCCCATTCGTTCTTCAAACGACGGACTCGGCGCTTTAATCGCGGGGTCTAGTTTTGATGGGGGGTTGGCATCTCCTGACAGGGCGTCCTCCTCTTCGTCAAAGGTATATATAGCGTAGCTATTGTGAGCCCGTTCCCGTTTTCCGGCTCTTGCGTATCCAAGCCCGAGTGTTTCCATCTTCCCGTTGGGCAATTTGCGTTGAGTCCCGGGGACATCCCAAATCCTGTTGTAGAACCGCGCCTGCCGAACGGTCTGTTCTAAAGGTACTCCTTGGCGTTTCAATAGCTTCTTTAATCCATTTGTATAGTATCTGGGCAGACGGATGGGTTAGAGCCTGTCAAGTGTAGCATCCGTGCCATGCCAGATCTCTTTCTCTATTTTCGACTCTGAGGATCGGTAGAATAGGATCACCTTCTCGCCCCTTCGCCTGGGAGGGACGTAAAATGTTTGCAGGTCCTGCACATTGTGAGCCTGAAGCGTGTCGAGATCCTTGTAGTGTTCTCGCGGTACCATGGTGATTTGCAAACTATGGTCATCGCCAGGGGGTGCTTGTATTGACAGCCGATTGGAGAACACATCATTAACTTCATCTTCTGAATCACTTCCGAAGACCAACACGGGGGCGGGCGTCCCCAGGTTGTTGCGTTGAGATGGCCCTGCATAAACTATCTCTTCCTCTTCTTCGGTATCGCTCCCGAAAATCGGGATGGTGGCGGCGGTTTTGTTCCCCGGATTGCGACTCCTTTCTGTTTCCTCGAAATCTGGCAAAAAGTACTTCGCATCTTCGTATTTGCGGACTTCGTTCACGGAAAATGGGTTTAACTCACCTGTTACGGTATACTCGAAACCATCCTTAAAGTACTTCATACACTGATGTTGTGTAGAAGGGATGATATTGTACTCGTGTAGCCAAGGACGGCCGAGTAAGGCGTTGTAGCAGGTCTTGGCGTCAATGACATGGAATTTGATGTCTGTAACGAGAAGTCCAAAGCGTAATGTTAATATCACAGATCCGAGAGTCCGTGACGATTGTGAATCGAAACCGGAGATAGTGATTTTGTCACGAGCGAGGTGTTGCACGCTCATGCAGATTTCCTTCAACACCCGAACATTAAGGAGGTTGACGGAGGATCCATTATCCACCAGGATCTTTCCTATCTTGATATCATGGCAGTATCCGGAGACATATAGGGGACGGTTGTGGTCGCACATCCCGAGAAGGAGGTCTTCATCACCGAAAGTGATGTCGGCTGTATGCACTTCCTCCAGTTCATCCTTCATCTTTTCAGTGGCGAGGAAGGCTTGGAATTGCTCAGGTTCTTGTAACACCTTAATTAGTGAGTCTCGCGCTTCTTTTGATAATAGGAGGGCATCGAGAATGCTAAGCTGAGAAGGTAGCTTCCTTAGGTGCGCGAGGATGTTATAGTCCACTTTACTCTTCCTAGGAGGGTCTTTGGCAGCCAGCTCTCTCATGACTTGGTCATCTAAAGTGATATCTTCAGTGACCTTTTCCTTTCCCTTATCCTTTCTATTCCCGGGCCCGAGATTCTTTTCTGGGAGTGTGCGATTGCGCAGCTGAATGTTCTCGCAGGCCTCCGATTCCTCCTCTTTCTCTAAAACAGATTCTTTAAAGAGAGGGCCCAGAGCCATTTCTTCATCAGAGTCGCTCCTAAAGGTGAGAACTTGTGACCCCCTGGCGTTAACCATGTAACAGTTGCCAGTAGTTCTGTTGTGCCCATCGATGGTACTTCTTCGCTCCCGACGGATCTTGCGTTTCATGCGCTTAACATGTTGCCGACGAGCAACATATCCTTGCCACCATATCTTAAAGGCGTCGCACTCCTCTGTGGGGTGTGATATTTTCCGGTGATATGCGCAATAATCAGGGTGCCTCTCCACCCCATCGTGTGTGTTTCCTTCCGAGGGCGGTAGCTTCATCCCCAGTGACATGGCTTTGGCAAACCTTTTTCTCGTCTTGAATATCTTCTTGTTTACTTCGGATGCCTTTCGCTCTGGTAGTTCAACTCTTTCGCTCAGCTGCCCGCATTTGGCTCCTTCAGATGTGGCCATCTCACGCTCCTGGTCCGCTTTACATTTTAGACGAATCTCGTCTAGAAAAGCGTCGATCATTTCATCTGTTGGCCATGCACGCTCTGGTACAGGCTCTGTCTCCAGCTTTTCAATGCCAGGAGTTTTCCCATCATCGGTAAACGAGTGGGAGATTACGTTACAACTCGCCACATATCCTTCGGATTCATCCGACGAGCTTTCTCCATCATCTTCTTCTTGAAAGATGTGGTTGAGGAACTCTTGCAGTGTGACAGGGGTTCGCGCCTTTTGATTGTATTCTTCCAGCGCGTCGATTTGCTTCTGCAAGTTCGTGTGTTCGTTTTCAAGCTTCACGGGCTTCTTGGATTTCTTCTTCTTTTTCTTCGAAGATTTTGACGGTTGGGCGTGAGTATTTGGGCCATTATCGCGAGTCTTCGTAGTTGGGCGGGGCTTCAACATCCCTTTGATAATTTGAGGTTCAAGAGGGTCCTTCCATTCGATCGCAGGGCACGCATGAAGGTCTCTCAGCATTCTTTTGGTTTTAGTTGATAGCACGACCTCCCATGGAGCTTCTTCAATAAAAGAACATGTTGCCCCCGGTGTATCCGCTTTCCTAGGAGCATGCGGCTGTGGGGGGTTCACCTTCCACTTTTCGGACAGTACAAACTTCCCCTGGAGGTACTGGTCTTCAATCCATCCTTTGAAGACGAAGCAATCTTCAATCGGATGGCCTACCGTTTGATGGTAAGGGCAATAGTTAGGGTTATTCACTTCGGTGGGTTGCGGCGGTCGTCTTAGATTTGGCAGGTTTATAAGTCTGTTGCGTATTGCCAGCTCGAATAGCCGTTTCTTCTTGTCCCGTAGGAACGAGTAGGGACGCTTCATCTTCTCATTATAATACCGACGTCTTTCCTCCAGTTGATTTGCCGGTTTCGGGGCGTTAGGTTGCTGTTGGGCATTCGCAACAAAGGTTGCTCTTCCTTTACCCTTGTCATTCCGAGGTTCCGACTTCGGGGTAGGTGGTCTATGACCCATCTGGTCCATTTGAGCCAACTTGTCGATCAAAGCCTGGAATGTGGTTGGCTTAAAGAACATCATAAACTGGGAAATAGTTGCGTGAGGGTCTAGAGTTCCCACGAACATGCCCACCGCAGGTGCTTCCTCAATGCGTTGCTCACATCTCGACCACAAGTTCCGCCAGCGTATAGCGTACTGGACCCAGGTTTCACCCGGTTTTACCCTGGCGTTAATAAGTGCAGTTATTGGAGTGCGTTCGCTGGCACTTGCAAATCGCTGAGTGAACAACAACTCTATTTCAGCGAACGTTTTGATAGAATCGTTCGGGAGTTCCGAATACCATTCGAACGCTGTTTCTGATAAGCTACCCATGAACTGGCGGAGCAACAATTTATCATCACCGCCGGTGTTACCGCAGAGGGCCCGGAACTGGGCGACATGCTGATGGGGATTGCCGGTCCCCTTATACACGTGGAATTTTGGTATCGTATAGCCTTGCGGGTATTTGATTTGGTCGTACCAGCTCGGATACGGCCGCCCCGTTTTCACGACTTGACCAGCTGCCTCAGTCGCGTGATGAACCCGGATTTCCTGGGCTATGTAGTCGGCCAAGTCAGCCTTAGAGATTGCCTCCTCCTTGGCCGTTGAGAGGGCTAGTGGTGGATTTGACGTTTCTCCTCGGTCGTCTTCAAGAACGATTGGGGGATCCTCGGCGGGTAAGTCCTGCTGGATCATCATTCCTATCACATCTTGGAAGAGAAGGCCCATCCGTTGTATATTGGCCGCTTGTTCAGCAGCCTCTTTATCCCTTTTCTCCAGTGTCCGGCGAAGGAATTCAGCATCGGTTTCTTCCTCCCGGCGTGCGTCTGAGGACGTTTCTGGGTTTTCTTTTGGCCCGGTGAGCGCGGCCATAGCATTCATCATTTCTTGAAGCTTTTGTTGCTGCTCCTGGGCCTTCGTCACGGATCGGGTTAGCGGTCGGTGGCCCGTAGAAGAGCGGCTTTCCTCTTTTCCAGAGGCCATGTAAACAGTGTGCACCACCATGCCCCCAGACTTAGGGCATCTGGGCTCAGTGCTTTTAGCCGTCGTTGTATGCTGTGGGGTCTTCTCTGGCCTCCTCCTTTTATGAGCCATGGAGGTTGAGGGGGCCGTTAAGGTGGGCGTCCAGACAGCCTTTTGGGGTTTAGCCTGGTGACCAGCTTCCGGTTGGATTTTCAGCTTCTTGTGCTGGCGGGAGAAGTTTAGACCGATGATCGAGTCCCGGGCCTGCCGCCAAACCTTATAGATTTTGGAAGACAGCCGTTGAGGAGATCGGGGCTGTTCTGATTTTATTTCCACAACCTTTTTTAATGAGGGAGGAGACCTCTTCAGCACTGCCGTAGGAGAATTCCTTCGCACCTTATTTAGCATTTCAAAGCTATTCCCAGTTGGAACAGCAGCATTAACCTCTGCCACCGGGGCCGATGGAGTCAACCCGGAGGGGAAGTTGCCCCCAGCCTTCCTTACTCGGCGCCAGTGGCGACGTCGAGCGTGTCGAGCGGACGGTATAGGGTCAGCGGTAAGAATGGTTTCGTCTTGCCCCCTGTCTGGGTGGGGGGTCCCAGTTGGTATTAGCCTGTCAAAGACCGATGTCCTTTGGGCAGTAGGAGCGGGAGCTGAAGCCGTTAATCTTGTAAAGACCGACCTTTTGGCTGGAGAGGCTGCCTTGACGACTTTGGGGGCAGGAGCGGCCACCTTCTTAGAAGTAGCCTTCTCTGAGATTGTAGGTCCCATGATGGGTTCGCAGGATTTCTGGCCCAATCTAGAGAAGACCGAGGCGTTGACGTTGGGCGACTCGTTGAGAGGAGCCGCGGCAGGGGTAAGACGATCAAAGACCGACTTCTTGAGAGCTTCCGTTGTCAGCGCTGGAGCGGTGAAGTTTGTCTGTGGGAGCATGGTCCCAAAGAACAATCCTGTGGTGGCGCGAGTGACCTGTTCCACGGGCATTGTGAATAGCGAAGCAGCTTGGGGTCTGTAGGCTATACCTCCTGGCGAGGCAGAGCGTTGGTTGCAATTGCAGTCTGAGCAGTTGGAGAATTTCATGGAAGTAGAAGCCATCGATCCTTTGCTTTCTGCAATAAGAAAGACGCCAATTCTTAGTATCTTGAAACCCAAGGGCAACCATTGGCGAACCGCGATTGGTTCGCGAGTCACGACACACGAAGTGTGGAGTGGAAAGAGGAAAAGGTCCCACCGGGCGTGCCAGAATCTGTTCCCCTCCGAAAGACGGCGCACAAGACTGCGATGTCTTGGCACTGAGATTCGGGGCAGATGCTAATTGGTGCTATCCGTTCACCTCTCCGAAGATGCCAAGTTGATTTATGGCACCATGTATCGAAGGTTTAGACGGATGCGGCCGATGTAGCAGACTTCGTCAGATTCCCCCTCGTTTGAGGGGTTTTTGATTGTGGGGACGCTCTTCCCTGCAGGCGCAAGCCCCTGCAGTTAATTACGCTACCGCATTGCGGTAACAACTTTCTCCTTCTCCATATGGTCACTTCGTGTCGTGGGTGTTTGTTTTGTGTTTTGTTGCCCGTGGATTGTTTACGGAGACTGAGTGATTTCGTCGCCCGTAGGGCGTGGACTAGTCCAAATCCGTATTATCTTAGATTTGGGTTTGGGGGTTTGGTTTGAGGATTCGCCAGCCATACTTGAGGCTAAGATCAACTCAAACGTTTGTTAAGGATACGTTAGTCTAACTTTGTGACTAAGATCAACTTAACGGGATCGTTTAGATCCGGCAAAGGAGCAATTGGCTCTAATGTTCCAGTTTAGGGACCTAGTGGTCCAACGTATGTATGGCCGTCAGGACCCGTCACCTCTCTGACGACGTTGAAGGATTACAACGACGGATGTCAGAGGAGTTCAGAGATGTACCCTCGAGCCAGAGTTAATTGGGAGGATTTATAGTCCTCTCTGTTTGAAGGTTTAAGGATACGTTAGCCATCTTTGAGGCTAAGATCAACTTAAACGGGACCGTTTAGATCCGACAAAAGAGCATACGTGGCTCTATTGTTCTAGTTTAAGGACATTGCGGTCCATGGGTAGTTTAAGGACGTTGCGGTCCATGGATAGTTTAAGGACATTGCGGTCCATGGATAGTTTACGGACATTGCGGTCCATTGTTAGTTTTAAGACATCTCGGTCAAGGTTAAGGACGTCGTAGTCCATGGGTTTAAGGACCCCACAGTCCATTGTTAGTTTTAAGACATCTCGGTCAAGGTTAAGGACGTCGTAGTCCATGGGTTTAAGGACCCCACAGTCCATTATGTGCTCTGGATGCTTCACACGGGTTCACTGCCGTGCTCTGCGAGGACCAGGCTCCGCTCTGGACGTTTCCCACGGGGTCAAAGAGTGACATTATCCGCGTTCCACGTAACCAGGAATTTTGCATTAAACACGGGTTTAAGGACCCCACAGTCCGTATCAATGTGTGGTCGTCGGGACCCGTCACCTCTTTGAAGACATTGAGGGATTACAATGCCACGTATCAAAGGAGTGAAGAGATGTACCCTAGAGCCGGAGTGGATTAAATAGTCCTTGGCCCAATTTGGGATCAGGACGAATTAATTATGTTATGAGCCCATTGGCCCAGTTAATCACAAATTGAGGACTTATGGCCATCTTGGGCTAAGTCCAATCAGGAGAGGCTTTGCCTCTATCCATTTAGGCCAATTGGGCCAAAGCCTAGTGTTAAACACTACAGAGCAGTCAGTGTTGAACACTGGGAATGAGGTTGACAGGTTAGTGTTTAACACTAAGAGATAATTGGTGTTAAACGCCAGCAACAAGGCTTTTCAAATTAGTGTTAAACACTAAAACAGATCAGTGTTGAACACTGCAGATAAAGCTTTTTAATTAGTGTTGAACACTAAGGCCCAACAGTGTTTTAACACTGGGTTCGAGAGTTTTAACTTAGTGTTAAACACTAAGGCAAGAGGGGTCACGTGGCAACACGTGAGAGCGCCCTCCCTTCATGTATTCTGCTGAGATTATCGCGTCTTTCAGAGCGTCACGTGCCATCACGTGATGGGCATTCAAATGCCTATGTATTAGAGCTTCTGCCAAGGGTCACGTGGATCACGTGGGGTGCTGCCTCAAAGGGGCTTCCTGTAGATCTCTTGGGGGGGTCACGTGGTAACACGTGACCCTGCCTCTATGTATTTTGTTTAGAGGCTTTGTTAATCTTTTTTCAGGAATTAAATTCCTCGAGCTTTAAATTTCAGAGGAATTAAATTCCTACTTCTTTTTGAAGGTTTATATTCTGAATAGAGTTGGACTCTGAATCTTCCGTAGGAATTAAATTCCTCGCATATGTGAAGGACTGAATAGGGTTAAACCCTAACAAAAGCTTTTTTGAGGAGTTAAAACTTTCATCCTCTGTTAAATTATGATTAAGGGAATTAAATTCCCGCTGTTGCAACAGAACTAGGTTCTTAATTAGGGTTAAACCCTGTTTCTTTTGTTCTGAAGGAATTAAATTCCCATGACACAGGGTCAAGCCCCAATTTTATTTTAAAGGAATTAAATTCCTATAGTTCTGTGAGAATTAAATTCTCACGCTTGCATTCCCTATCTATGTTTTGGATCTGCATGGCAGGATCTCGACCCATTGAGAATTAAATTCTCAACCTTAAGGGGAGATGTGCACTTTGCAGATCCTCTATCAAAGAGAGAAGAAATATATTCTTCTGTTTTATATATCAGAGTTAAACTCTGTTGAGAATTAAATTCTCTTTCTCTTTCAAGGAGCTTTTCCCTTTCTTACCTAGGGTTTTTGCAGAAGATCCAAGTCTTTTCAAAGTATCAAAGCTCTCCTCCTTTTCTTTTTTTCTTCTCTGCGTATGTATCTCTCTATCTCTCCTTCTCTGTGTCTCTTGGCTCCTATTTATAGGAGAAGCAGCCGAATCAATCAGTTTTTGACGAATCTTCATGAGAGATTTGATTTGCATCCATCATTCGTTTTGGACCTTTGGATTATTAGGTGAATTTTATTCACCATTGGATTTCAAATCCAGGGATTTTTCCTTTGTTGTTTCGATTAGATTTAAAGGGGAAATCTTTCCGAACCCGAGATTTTCCCGTAGATAGATGATATTTCATCACCTCTGAATCTTTAATTTGATTGGTTCCAGATAGTTGCTTTCCTTTGGAAAGATTTGAATTTCTCTCAGAATTTAATTCTGTTGACAAAATGGGCTTTGAAAGCCGGTCACGTGTGACCACGTGACCCATGGTCACGTGTGAGCACGTGACCCCCTTTGGAATGAGCCTTTTCCTTTCTTTTTCGCTCTGTCTTCTGATCGTTGCTTAAACGTCACGTGCCACCACGTGACTCCTGGTCACGTGTGAGCACGTGACCCTTGTTTGAACTCTCTTTCCTTGGTTCATCTGGAGAACGAGTCTGCTGCCTTGAACGTCACGTGCCAACACATGACCCTGGTCACGTGGGAGCACGTGACCTCTTCTGAAGCTTTTTCTTTGACTTGATCAGGGAACCGGTGTGCCTTTGACGCTTGCATTTAAATGTCACGTGTCGCCACGTGACCCTGGTCACGTGGGAGCACGTGACTCTTTCTGAAGCCCCTTCTTTGATGTAGTTGGAAAACTGAACTTGACTTGATGATGCTTTTAGGTGTCACGTGCCAACACGTGACCGCTAGTCACGTGTAAGCACGTGACCCTTTTCTGAAGCTTTTCCCAGAAGCTTTCCTGATTTTAAATCAGGAAACAGGTAGCACAAGATTCAAGACTTCAAAGCGAAGCTCACGGTAAAATTCCACATAATTCTGCACTGTTGGAAATCTGGAAGAAAGTAGAAAAGATTCTGAGGAACCATCTGAAGAAAACAGAAGGAAAAAGCAATATGAAGCAACCCTGAAAGATAGAGACCAAGAGCCCACCAAACGGCCGCAGAACCGCGGCCAAACAGGGCTTTCCGCTGCGGAACCGCGGCCGTGCAGTGCACGTGTTGGCGCACGTGTCGGTGGGTGTCGGTGCTTTGACCCGGCTTTCTTAGGGTAGTCTTGTAATTTCATGTATGGATCAGATGTAAAATCTAGGGTTTCTCCTATCTATAAATAGGAAAGCCAGAAGCCTAATTAGGCATGCCTATTTTTAATTCGTAGATTAAATTTTTATTTCCCTTATCGTTGAGAGGTCATCAATAAAGTAAGAGTTTTTATTTTTATCTCGCATTCTTTTATTATCTGCAATTTAGTTCTTGCATTTTCTATCCGTTTTTTTATTATCTGCAATTTAGTTTTCTAATATAAAAATTATAAAAATGAATTGTATCGTCACTTTCCTAATGAGTGAGTAATTCCTCACTTGTTAGGGTTAGGATAGGGAAGGTTTGAGAGAAGGAAATCTCTCTCATTCCTTTCTTTGCCCATATAATTTTTATAATACAAACTCTATTTAATTCAACCACACACCGCTCACTACGGCACCCTATCCTAAATGATAGCAGTGATTCCCTAGTTAGACCGGTTGTGGTTGAATTAACTAGAGGTTAGGGCTAAGAGCCAAGAAAGGACGGACAAGGACCAAAATGAAGAAACTCAGTTTCTTCCTAGTCGTGCTAATCCCCTTTGTTGACTATTACCCTAACACCTATATTCTTAACTAGGGCATTAAAAGCAGTGAGTAGAATCCCTATTCCAAACTAATCTAATCCTAATCCTAGCAAGACTTTAAATCAATTTAATCTCATTCTTAGATCTAAAAACAAAACCTACCAAAAATAGGACTTAACTCGTTAGAACATAAAGAAAGAACACCATCTCCCTGTGGATCGACCCGTACTTAACCGGCTAGCTACCAGCGACACCGTCTTGATTGCGGTTTTCTTTAAACTTTAAAACGCACACGCAAAATCATATCAATCACCTTTCTGACCATTCTTGTATGCATCCTCTCACGATCACAAGCGTTAGGATCTTCGCTGATATCCTCCACCCTCTGATAAGCAGCGATTATCGTCGTCTGTTGGAAAGTTTGATGTAAGATATCAATGAGATTATCTCGCCGCTTCTTTGAGATCAGGCCCGTCAGATACACTGAGTGCACCTTAACTTCAGCGTCATCCATTGCATTAAGCGGTATGGCTTCATAAAATCTAGGAAGTGCTCCCTAAATTGCTCTCACTATAATCTTCAAGAGAGCGGAGCGACGAGGAAGTAATCGACCGTTGTGTGCATTGAAAGGATTCATAATTTCAGTGCATTGGGCGTTTGTAAACTCCTGGTTTTGACAACGGCCTTGTGCGCGAATGTCCTCATAAGAAATGATTTCGTTAAAATAGTACAGATGAGCGGCCATAGCGCCTGAAAATGCAAATCAGTGAGATTTTAGTGGACGGACTGATCAAGAAAATGCTTATTGAAACAGACACGGGGATTTAAACAACTCTTGATATCCGCATAAAGAAAACAAGTGCTAATTAAGACACCCAACAAATTCAAATTTATGCAATTAAGGAGGGAATCTTAAAAGGATTCTCATTTAATGAGAGACTCCTCGAGAGTAACGCTCTGCAGATAAGAGTGACATTTGTCAACTCTAATTATGAGGGAATAAAAATTCCCCCAAAAATTCTGAAGAGCCATGCTCTGCAAGGAAGATGGAACAATCTATCAAAAACCCTAAAAGTAAAGCTTTTTGCAGAAGTTAAAAACTTCAGGATCTTTAAAGATCTGTAAAGCGAACTCTAAGAGTTCTTCGTTAATGGGTTAAAGGAACCTTAAAAGGGATTTTTTTCTGATCCATGATCTAGAAAGAGCAAAACTCTGGTTTTTAATTAACGGGTTGAGAAACCCTAAAAATCTTTATGATCTGTGATCTAAGTAGAGCAAAACTCTATTAATGGGTTCAAATCTTACCAAAAATTTTGACAGGGTCTTAACTCTAAAGGAGTTTTCTGAGGCAGAAAGTTTAGATCTGAATGAGAATTAAATTCTCAAGAAAAAGGAAACAAGAAGATGAACAAGTCATCTCAAAGGCCAAAGGCCCTATTTATAGACGCTGGAAGTCGATCCAACTTCCAAGACAATCTAACGGTGGAAAGGTTGCCACTGCTGCACTTACGTGTAAACCACGTGAGCACAACGGTGGGGGGACATTTGTTTCCCTTCAAATTTTGAAATTTGAAATGAAGCAGCACTTCATAAAAGTGCTAGCGCCAGGAGTGTCAGCACTAAGAGTCAAAGACTCTGAGGCAGCACTCACGTGCAAAGCACGAGAGCGCTAGCGCTAAGTGCGCTAGCACCAAGAGTCAAAGACTCTGACGCAGCGCTTATGTGCAAAGAACGAGAACGGTAGTGTTGGAACTAAAATGTTCCCTATCCTTGGATCAAAGATCCAACAAAGATGATTAAAAATCATCAGAAAGAAAGTTCTGTTGAGGAAATACTCCTCAAATCTTTCCAAACAGGAAAGATTGTCCTCTGAAAATCAAATCATCGTTGGATCAAAGATCCAATGGTGATTAAAAATCACCAAGATACAGAATAAGCTCTGTATGGGAAAATATTTTCCCAATCTTGTTAAAAATAAGAAAATTGCCTTCTGTAAAACAGAAACCCTTGGATCAAAGAACCAAGGTGGGAAATATCCCCGAATCAATCAGAGAAAAGATTTCCTTAACCGATTCAACAAATCAGCCTCCCCTATATAAAGGACACAAAACTTCAAGTCGAGAGAAGAGGAACCCCCCATAAACTTCAAAAAAGAAAAAGAGAAGTGTAAGCTCTGAAAAGAAGAATTTCTTCAAGATAAATAAAACAGATAGATCAAAGCATCTCATAAAAAAAGAACTTAGTTATTTTTCTAGATCATATATCTACAAAGACAGAAGTCTTTTATAAGAGTAGGAGAGATTGGAGCATATCATGATAAAAAAGGAGGGAGAAGAACTTAGTTCTCTTTAGATCATAAATCTATAAGACAAAGACAAAGTCTTTCATAAAAACAGAAGAGATCATAGCATCTCCTATTAAAATAAGAACTTAGTTCTTAGATCCACGAGATAAAGTCTCTTATAAACAAGATCTTAATTCTCAGAGCACAGAATTAATCAAGAGCGCTCTGCACTCATTGGCTAGCGCTCAGCACCAAGCACACCACGCGCTCCTTACGTAGGCGCTACTTAATAAGGAGCGCTCTGCACTCCAAGTCTAACGCTCAGCGCCAAACGCGCCACATGCTCTTCACATGTGCGCTATTTCATAAGAAGCGCCTTAGCGCTCCAAGTCTGGCGCTCAGCGCCAAGCACGCCACGTGCTCCTCACGTGTGCGTTATTTCATAAAAAATGCCTTAGCGCTTCAGGTCTGGCGCTCAGCGCCAAGCGCGCCACGTGCCCCTCTCGTGTGCGCTATTTCATAAGAAGCGCCTCAGCGCTCCAAGTCTGGCGCTCAACGCCAAGTGCTTTGTACATAAAGGCTCTGTACATAAAGCGCTTTGCGCTACAAAGAGTGTTCAACGCTCAATAAAAGACAAAAGAAGAAGGGGTGTCAGAACCCAAAATTAATGCTCTGCATTATTGAACAAAAAAGGGCCTGAGCCCAAACAAATGTTAACATTTTGTTCAAAAATGAATGGACTGAGTCCAAATAAGTGTTCAAACACTTTAACTGAATGAGCTGAGCCCAAGTAGGCCATAAATCCCCCAATTCAGATTAACTGAGGCCATGTGCTCCCAATATTTTTAATTGGTCTTAGTCCCAAACCTGACTATAGATTCCCCAACCAACATTAGTTTAAGGGTACATCTCTTCATTCCTCTGATATGTGTCGTTGTAATTCTTCAACGTCTTCAGAGAGGTGACGGGTCCCGACAACCAGACACTCCATGGACTATGATTTCCTTAAACTTATTGACCGCAACATCTCTAAATTAAACCCCACAGACTATGACATTTTTAAACTCCATGGACTATGATGTCCTTAAACTCCATGGACTATGATGTCCTTAAACCCAATGGACCGCAATGCCCCTAAACTAAGACGATAGAGTCCAAATACTCTTTCTTTGGATCTAAATGATCCCAAAATTTTGTTGAGTAGATCTTAGTCTAAAATTTGACTAACGTATCCTCAACAAACGTTTAAGTCGATCTTAATCTCAATGAGAACAACGATCCTTAAACCCAAACCAAAACTAAATCTAAGAAAATACGAATTTGGAATAATCTACGCTCTACGGGCAACAACATAAATTATTCTCCGTATACAATCCACGGGCAACCAAAAATAAAAATAAATACACACGACACGAAGTGACCATCTGAAAAGGAGAAAGTTATTACCGTGATGCAGTAGCGTAATTAACTGCAGGGGCTTGCGCCTGCAGAGAAGAGCGTCCCCACAATCAAAAATCCCTCAAATGAGAGGGAATCTGACGAAGTTTGCTACAACGGCCGCATCTGTCCAAACCTCCGATACACGGTGCCATAAATTAACTTGGCATCTTCGGAGAGGTGGACGGATAAAACCAAATAGCATCTGCCCCCCAAAATTCAGGCCGGACGTCCCAACGTCCCGGTCGCGTCTTTTCGGTGGCGAACAGTAGTAATCCCTTCACTCCAAGTAGTGATCTTTTGGACTCTAGCATGGCTTCACAAGAAGAAAGGAACGAACTTGCTTGAATTCTTCGAGACCGAAGACGATCTACGTCGAGAAGACACCAACCCAAGCTACCTCTTCACTAATATGAGATTAGTGAAGCTAACACTCTATACTAAAGTGCTAATCTAGTAAAGGATGATGAAGTAGGATTTTTGCTCACTTTAGAATTGATTTTCTCACTATTATTTCTCACTTGTACAAAAGCTAGATAGCTCTTGAGCTTAAAGAAGAAGATGAAGAGAGATAATTTTGTGAGAGTGAATGGCAATCATGGGTGAGAAAATATCTAATATCACTCATGTAGAGACGTAACCATGAGTTTAGATAATGGTTGGGTTAACAAATATCTAGTGTAAGACAAAACTAGTGGACTAAGTCAATGGATCTCCAAGCTTCTCAAAGCTTCATCCCATGTGACAAATTTCTAACTAATAATTGAATTACTATAAATAAATAAACCCTATATTATCTTTATCATGGTGTAAGTCTCATACCTATGTTGCTTGTATCATCAACCATGACACATAAATAAAACGCAATTAATATATATCTCATATATATTAAGTGTGCATATGTGAGAAAAATAAATGCTTAAGTGAGCTAATATTAGTTAATGTAAACTAGTATATCACATATACAATTATACACTAAATTATAAAATCAACATTTGATTTAATAATCCGGCTATATCTCATATAACCGACTAATATTATATGTATCAACTTATCGAATCAACACTTAATTCGATAACCCGGTTATATCACATATAACCGACCAATACAAATATCAAGAGAATAGAATACGGTATCTCATACTCGTATTAATCTCAGTCCCGCACATATCACATATGTGCTGCTACTTCTTTTTGCCTGAACAAGTAAACCCTCTGTGTAGGACTCTAAAGACTCGTCAATACGCCGGCAGTAGGTGATGATCGTATCAAGCACCCACAAGACGTCAGCGGTACTTGCTGGACATAACGGCTACTCTGATATTGAGCGATCAGAAGATAAACAAGCAATCCCGCTCTAGCTCCTGTAAAGCCTGTCAGTAACAATACCGTACAGTCCGGTCTCTTCGTCTGAGATGTTGTATATCAAGTTTAGGGGTGGTAAACGTCAGACCCCAATAACTCGATAAGTCATGCAGATACGTGGTTCATAAAGGGTCGAGAAACTACTGATAACACTTACCAGTAAATCTCCAAATCAGCACTGACTAGGGACTTCCAGTTATAACCAATCGAGCACAGCACGACATCTACCCCCAATACCGGGAGAGACGAAATCCCCTCCTATCACTCATTGCCTCCATGTGACTCAGGACTGTACCCAAAAACCACCGTTTTGCACGTCCTCTTGAATGTGGTAAGGTAGAAATCAAAGCACAGCAAGAATCACACAAGACTCTATGACGATCTCGGGTCTACAGACTAACCTGTACCAGTGTCACCAGAAAACTGCTATCTGACATCAGGTATAATACCATCTAGGAGTTCTCGGCGAATCCGTCCAGTGTACCCAGTCTCCACTGAGCACTCGTATACCATCTCTGATGTCAAACACAAATGGATATGGGATCATCCATCGCCCATCTCATGAGTCGAGAAGCGTATATGTTAGTCTATTCCAGTATATCGATGCCCTGTCTCGATATACCCATGACTAGGAACATTAAAGGATGAACTTATGGACTACCATAGCCTCTCTAGTATGATCTGCATCATAATCCTGGTAGTCAAGTACACATCCTAAGGGCTTTACCAACATGTAACTAAGAGACAGTATCAAGAGACAAGTATACATGTTAAGATAAAGAGCAACCATATAGCATACTATCATGTCGAGCAAGAAAGTCCTCTCTCTATATGTCCAAGCATCCACTATAATATACATCATATGTACAATAATGGCCTCTAGGGCATACGTACAACTAACAATCTCCCACTTGCACTAGGACCAGCTGTTGTAGTATCGCATACCCAACATCCTGAAGAGTCTCTCGAACTGTATCTGGGGAATGGACTTCGTGAGTGGATCCGCTGTGTTGTTCTTCGTGTCAACTCTCCTTATCTCGATCTCCCGGCGATCAACTATCTCCCGGATCAGGTGATACCACCTTAGAATATGTCTGGATCGTTGATAGGATCTGGGTTCTTTGGCCAAATCCACCGCTCCATTATTATTACAATACAAAGGTATTGGATACTCAATGTATAGAACCACTCCAAGTTCAGTTATGAAATTCTTCATCCAGACAGTCTCTTTGGCAGTATCGTTGGCAGCGATGTATTCAGCCTCCATCGTCGAGTCTGCCACGGTTTCCTATTTGGAACTCTTCCAACAAACCTCCCCTCCATTGAGGGTAAAGACAAATCCCGAGACCGACTTAGAGTTGTCCTTATCACTCTGGAAGCTCTAATCGGTAAAGGACTCCACTTAGAAGTTCTCTGTTACCATACACCAAGAGCATTTCTTTAGTCATTCTCAAGTACTTGAGAATGCTCTTCACAGCTGTCCAGTGACTCTCTCCTGGATCTGCTTGATACCTACTCACTATACTTAGTGGGTATGCTACATCGGGTCTGGTACATAGCATCGCGTATATGATAGAGCCTACTGCCGAAGCATAGGATATTCTTTGCATGCGAGCTTGTTGGGAATTTACCCGCACGTGCAAACACGTATGTTTGGAAATATGTATGTTTTAATGAAGGAAACAGAATGAACATGTGAGATCATTCTCATTTTAAATATTTATAACCGCAAGTGCACGGTGCCTTATAGAAAACCGGCAAGCACGGGTCGATCCGTAGGGAATTGTGTATTGGGTATTGTTAATTAAGGTTCAATAAATAAAGGAATTGAGTTTTTTGTCACAAAAATATAAAAGAATACGGAAAGAAGAAAAGCAAGTAAATAAGTTTAAGGAAAGAATGATTGCGGCTTTGGCTTGGAAGATCGAATCGCGACGTTTACCTCTACACTCCCTTGATCATGAGTTGTCCGACCTTACCTTGATCCCGTCATGAAGCACGACTTGTCAACGCGATTGCGGAGTACAAACCGTCAAATTCCGATATTCGCCGCAAGTAACGAAACGAGTCCGTTTTGATCACTTACCATTTGTATGTCCGCGCTTGGGGTATCAACACTGAACACAAGGGTTAGCAAGTATACCGCAACAACAAAAACAAAAAGTGGTTAGTGAAAGCAAATGATTTTGGTATTAAGTGTGCTAAGTATTTGTGATGGTATATGATATATGGAAATTAAGATATTTGTCAAGTCCTTAATATACCATATCCAAACTTAGCAAACTTAACTCCAAATAGATTGTAACTTAAACATTAAAATGGGGAAGGGAATGAATATGGTATATGAGGAGGTTACAAGTAACCATGTGTCAAAATACCATATCATATCAATACATAACAATATTTAAGTTAGAATCCTAAGATTAAGCACATGAAACATAAACAAGAGGTGGAAGAGGCAAAGCTTTTCATCTCACTTCCTCACCCACACCACAACCAAATAAAGATTAGTTAAGCATGATATAAGAAGAGCAAATAAGAAAAGAAGGCAAGTATAAAAAGAAAGCAACAATATATTATAAACACTTGAAGAAGAGATACAAGATTTATGGTTGCTTATTCGACCTCCTTAATGAAGCTCTCCAAAGAGAGCTTCACGAGAGAAGAAGAAGAAGAAACCAATATGAAGCCCACTCACTCTCAAGCTAAACCAAAAGAACAAACTAAAAAAATATAAGTGGGTATATACATGTTAGCCTCTTTCCCTTCCCTACTGGTCTGTATTTATAGGCTCAAAAGGAAAATAAACAAACAATAAAAATGAGCTGACGTGGCAGCAAGAGAGGCTCTGTGAAAATATGGGGCCAATTGGGCAAGGTGGGGCCGAGCTCGCCGGTTTTGGTGAGCATGTGCTCGGCCAAATTCCGAGGAGATGGGCTCGTATTGGATGTGTGGGTTGTAGGGTTCCTAGGCACGCTAATGAAGTCTCACAAGGCATCAACCATGCCAATTTCAAATTTTACGGTGCCGAGAAACCCTAGACTAGATCGTTGACTAGAAATTTAGGCGAAATACGAAACTAGTTAACAACTTAACTAAAAGAAGAGAGCTACAACCTTTGTAGATCCGGTTATCCACTTCCTTAGCTCCATGTAGTCGTCCTCTCGCTGTCCGTCTCGAATCCCGGACTCAAGCATCGGCTTCATCGGAGAAATGGGCGGGCAAGGTCGTCGGCTTCGTACCGAAGAAGATCTACGTCGAGGCATCACAAGTTCAAGCTCCAACTTCACAAATTTGTGAAACTTGTGAAGAAAACACCCAAAACAACTTGGCAAGAGGTAGAGGGTGAAGAAATAGGAGGTGGGTTTACTTTAGAATTGGATTTCTCACTTTAGAACTCAAGTTGCCATTGATGGCATCAAGCTTTCTTTCTTGAAGAAGAAGATCAAGAAGAAGAAAATATTATGATAAGTTAATCAAAAATGAAAAAGAAATGAATACTTATCATAATAGGAACTATGGTTAGGTGTAGAGAATTGACCAAGGTTAGAAGAGTGGTTAGGGTTAAGCATGAAGACAAATTGGTCACTTTGGTCAAAGCTTCACAAAGGTTCAAGAATGAAAGCAACCATTTTGTATTCTTATCCCATTCTTTTTCCAAAATCAATAAATAAAAGAATGGATAATTAAAACCCTAATCACTTTCTTAACCTAGGTTTAATTCTTTACACTTAACCAAATGAGCAAGCATCATCAAACATGATACAAAGATGTGCACAAAAGTATATCACATATACAACTTGCACATCATGTGAGAAAATCCATTTAAAGTGAACCAATACTAGTTAATGCAAAATAATATATCAAATATATAATTATACATTAAATCATTAAATCAACACTTGACTTAACGATCCGGTCATATCGCATATAACCGACTAGTATCCTATGTATCGGCTTATCGAATCAATCGTTGATTCGATATCTAGGTTATATCGAATATAACCAATCGATACATTCATCACGAGAATGGAATATGGTATCACATACACGCATTATTCTCGGTCCTGCACATATCTTATATGCGCTCCTATTTCGTTTCGCTTGAGCCAGGAAACCTCTGTGTAGGACTCTAAAGACTCGTCAATACGTCGGTAGCAGATGATGATCATATCAAGCACCCACAAGCCGCAAGCGGTCTGCTAAACGTAACGGCCACCCGGGTATTAAGCGATCAGAAGATCGACGAGCTAGCCCGCTCACACTCCTGTGAATCCAACCAGTAACACTTACCGTACAGTCCGGTCTGTTCGTCTGATATGTCGCATATCAAGTCTAGGGGTGGTGTACGTCAGACCCCAATAACCGATAAGTCGTGCCGATGTGAGGCTCATAACGGGTCGAGAAACTACTGGTAACACTTACCAGCAAATCTCTGATCAGCCCTGGCCAGGGACTTCCCTGTTACGGCCAATCGAGCACAGCGCAACATCAACCCCCAATACCGGGAGAGACGAAACCCCTCCTATCGCTCATTGCCTCCATGTGACTCGGGACTGTACCCAAAGACCACCGTTTTGCACGCACTCATGGACGTGGTAAGGTGGAGATCAAAGCACAGTGGGAATCACACAAGACTCTATGACGATCTCGGGTCTACAGACTAACCTGTACAAGTGTCACCTGAGAACTGCCATCTGACGTGAGGTATAATACCATCTGGGAGTTCTCGGCGAGTCCGTCCAGTGTACCCAGTCTCCACTGAGCACCCGTATACCATCTCTGATGTCAAACACCAATGGATATGGGATCATCCATTGCCCATCTCATGGGTCGAGAAGCGTATACGCTAGTCTACACTGGTATATCGATGCCCCGTCTCGATATACCCACGACTAGGGACCATGAAGGATGTACTTATGGACTGCCATGTCCCCACTAGTATGATCTGCATCATAGTCCAGGTAGTCAAGTACACATCCTAAGGGCTTTATCAACATGTAACTTTAAGACAGTTTAAAGAGACAAGTGTACATGTTAAGATAAAGAGTAACCAGATAGCATACTATCATATCGAGCAAGAAAGTCATCTCTATATATGTCCAAGCATCCAATATAATATACATCATCTGTACAATACTGGCCTCTAGGACATACATACAACTAACAATCTCCCACTTGCACTAGGGCCAGCTGCTGTAGTATCGCATACCGAGCATCCCGAAGAGTCTCTCAAACTGTATCTGGGGAATGGCCTTCGTGAGTGGATCCGCCGTGTTGTTCTTCGTGTCAACCCTCCTGACCATAGTTGTATGCCTGGATCAACTATCTCCCGGATCAGGTGATACCGCCTCAGAATATGCCTGGATCGCTGATGGGACCTGGATTCCTTGGCCAAAGCCACCGCTCCATTGTTATCACAATACAAAGGTATTGGATGCTCAATGGATGGAACCACTCCAAGTTCAGTAATGAACTTCTTGATCCAGACAGCCTCTTTGGCAGCATCGTTGGCAGCGATGTATTCAGCCTCCATCGTCGAGTCTGCCACGGTTTCCTGCTTGGAACTCTTCCAGCTAACCGCCCCTCCGTAAAGGGTAAAGACAAATCCCGACTGCGACTTAGAGTCGTCCTTATCACTCTGGTAGCTCGAATCGGTAAAGGACTCCATGTGGAGTTCTCCATTACCATACACCAAGAGCATCTCTTTAGTCCTTCGTAAGTACTTGAGAATGCTCTTCACAGCTGTCCAGTGACTCTCTCCAGGATCAGCTTGATACCTGCTCACTATACTTAGTGAGTATGCTACATCGGGTCTGGTACATAGCATCGCGTACATGATAGAGCCTACAGCCGAAGCATAGGGTATCCCTTGCATGCGAGCTCTCTCCAAATCAGTCTTGGGAGACATCTCTTTGGAGAGAGTGACTCCAGAGATCGTGGGCAAGTTCCCACACTTGGAATCTTCCATACTAAACCTTTTTAGTATGGTGTCAATGTACCTGGATTGGGACAATCCCAATATCCGTTTGGATCTATCTCTATAGATCCTAATTCCCAATATGCAGGAGGCATCACCAAGATCTTTCATTGAGAATCTTTGTGATAAGAAGAGCTTGACCGATTGCAGCATAGGAATATCATTTCCTATCAAGAGTATGTCGTCCACGTACAATACGAGGAAGACAACCTTACTCTCTGCTACCTTCTTGTAGATACAAGGTTCATCTGGATTTTTGACGAAATCAAACTCTTTGATAACGACGTCAAAGCAGATGTTCCAACTCCGCGATGCTTGCTTTAATTCATAAATGGATTTAAGCAGCTTGCACACCTTCCCGCTGCTCCCACTGTCTACGAAGCCCTCTGGCTGAGTCATGTACACGCACTCTTCTAAATCACCATTTAGAAAGGCGGTCTTAACATCCATTTTCCAGATTTCGTAGTCATGATATGCAGCGATGGCAAGCATGATCCGGATGGATTTAAGCATAGCCACTGGAGAAAAGGTTTCGTCATAGTCCACACCTGGTCTTTGACGAAAACCCTTTGCAACAAGTCTAGCTTTGAAAGTCTCTACTTTCTCATCTACACCAAGTTTCTTCTTGAAGATCCACTTGCTCCCGATGGGTTTTACCCCTTCAGGAGCAACTTCCAAAGTCTATACTTTGTTGGTGTACATGGATTCCATCTCGGACCGCATAGCATCCAGCCATTTCACTGAGTCCCTACTCATGATGGCCTGCTCGAAGCTAGTTGGGTCATCATCCTCCATGATGCAATCTTCGCTTCCACCGTTAATGAGAAAACCGTAGTATCTCTCAGGTGGACGAGATACCCTACTAGATCGGTGGAGAGGCTGGGGTTCATCGAGTTCTACTGAATCCTCTGGTTCTACCAAGTCTTCTGTTTCAGTTTGTGTTGCTGGAACCTCTTCCAGTTTTACCTCAATGCTACTTGTCTGTTTCATAAGAAAACTCTTTTCTAAGAAAGTGGCATGTCGAGAAACAAATACTTTTTATTCCTCGGAGTGGTAGAAGATATACCCTCGCGAATGTTTGGGATATCCAACAAACTTACATAGAACAGATCTTGCCTCGAGCTTGTCCGGATTTTGTGTTTTAACATAGGCCGGACAACCCCATATCTAAATAAAATTAAGACACGGTCTCTTGCCATTCCATATCTCATATGGAGTGGTAGGCACTGATTTGGTTGGAACTCTATTCATTAGGTATGCAGCAGTCTCCAGTGCATATCCCCAGAAGGAAATAGATAACTCAGCTGCACTCATCATAGAGCGCACCATATCTAATAGGGTGCGATTTCTCCGCTCCGATACACCGTTGTGCTGTGGTGTATAAGGAGGAGTAAGCTGAGAGAGAATCCCATTCTCTTTTAGATAATCTCTGAATTCGTTACTTAAGTATTCTCCTCCTCGATCAGATCGAAGGATCTTAATACTTTTGCCCGTTTGGTTCTCTACTTCTTGTTTATATTCTCTAAATTTCTCAAAAGCTTCTGATTTGTGTTTCATCAGGAACACATATCCAAATCTAGAGAGATCGTCAGTGAATGTAATGAAGTACGAAGAACCATCCCTGGCATGTGTAGACATGGGACCGCATACATCACTATGTATTAGTCCCAAGAGTTCGGTAACTCTTTCTCCGTGTCCAGTAAACGGAGTTTTGGTCATCTTGCCTTTGAGACATGACTGGCAAGTGTCATAAGATGAAAATTCAAACGAATTTAAATATCCATCCTTATGCAACTTAGCTAGTCGTGTCGCATTGATATGACCCAGTCTACAATGCCACAAGAAAGATTCGTTCAGTTCAGAACTCTTCCTCTTGTGTGTGTTTTGTAAATTGAGGACTGTATTTTGATTGAGAATGAATATGCCATTATACAACGAGCCTGATGCAATCAACTTTTGATCTAGGAATATGTTAATAACATTATCCTTTACTATAAAATTATATCCTTCTTTACTTAATAAAGAAACAGATATAATGTTGCATATCATGTTCGGTATATAATAGCATTCATTTAGAATCAGTGTATTACCACTTGGTAATACTAGGTGATATTCGCCAACTGCTTTGGTTGCAACATTTGCCCCATTCCCAACTTGAACGGAATGATCACCTGTTCCCAGTTCTCTACCTTTCCATAGCCCATGTAACTGCTTACATATGTGGGATCCTGATCCGGTATCTAATACCCAGGACGTAGGGTGAACTGAGAAATAGTTCTCAATGACAAACACACCCGAAGATGATGCATCAACATGCATGTTCTCCATTTGGGCGGTGTGAGAATCCAGATATTCTCCTATTTCCTGTTCATTCTTATAACACTTATAAGATAGAACGGGTTCAACGTTCCCCTGCACAGTATAACATGCGGGTTCGGTCAATACATCCATATTATTATCTTTATTAGGGTATGAAATGGTCGCTACCTGGAGAGAGAGAGAAGAAAACACTTTAGCGTATGCTCTTGCAAGATCAGATTGGTTATTATCTTATCTAATCAGGATGGCTCCCACTGGTTTTTATCAAATCTTCCTTCAAACCCTAAAAGGAAAGACTAGCCGGGATTAATTACACACTACAAGTTCGCCAATCTTTCAGCCAGGCCAGTGTCGGTACTTTGAGGGAGGTCCCCCGTGCTTTCGCACGAACCTAATTAATGTAAACCTCGTTTTCCCAGAGGCGTAACCCCGTTGACACCTTTCTAGACACTTACTTGATCAGCTAATTGCAATGTGTAAAACTCTCCCAGGAGTAACTCTTACTCGCAGTGGGTATCGGGATCCAACTATCTCATAGAAGGTATGCAATCTCATTGCAAATTTCAACACTTGAAATTCCCGATAATATTTTGCCCCTAGCGTCCTATGACCTTGACGGAGGCCAAACAACCCATAGTCCGCTAGTCAAGTTCAACCCGTCATTTCCTGATTGAATTAAACCCACCCGCACGACCCTTGAAGGAGGCCAAACAACGCCGTACGATACCCTAATCCAATCGCATCATATGCTAGCAGATAAGCACTAGTTATCTACCGTACACTACGCCTTGACGGAGGCCAAACTACCGTAGCACGAATACTAACTAGTACTTATCTGAAATGACGGAGGGCTACGACAGGTTTTTCTGAAAACCTATTGCGTAATGAACTTGATATCGTTGTAGAATCAAATAAAGTTTTTGAAATGGAGTGATTTTGAGGCTTTTCTAGTTTTTGCTAAAGGGGTCACTCCCGGTGAAGGGATCGTCGGCCCTTTCCTCGTCGAATGAGGTGCGGGATATATCATATATATCGCTGTGCAAAGCAAAAATCCAAAAGCAGTCAAAAGCAAACCGAGTGTGTAGCATCTACCAGTTATTGCTAAAGGAGTCGCTCCCGGTGAAGGGATCTCGGTCCTTTCCTCGTCGAATAAGGTGCAGGATATATCACATATACCGCTGTGCAAAGCAAGAACTGTAGCTACCTGTTTTATTTTTGAAATTCGATTCTACAACATCTTATGTTTCTTTTCTTTCATTAATCACATTAATGAAGTCCCATCATTTAAGTCACCTAAACATCACAGATAAATACGACGTACACTTATGCTATCCGCATTCGCCTGGATGTCCCCTCGTGCACCGTTAGGTTATGTAACTAACGGCAGAGCAGGGCAGGGCTAGTGTGGGTGCAAAACATAAGTAACGTCTATATAATATATCATATATACTATATACAGTATCTATCACAGAACATCACATGATCACATCACAGATATCGCAGCAGAAGAAACATATGAAACATTGGATATACTAGGACGTCCGTGTTTTCAATACGAGCCAGTATAAAACACGGATTCCACAGTCGTGATGAATAGCCAATCCCACACCCCTAGACCCCTACGAGAGCGGCAAGCAACCCTACCAATTCTAGGGTTAGGAGACCCGAACTCGACTCCTCGAGATGGTCTCCCACTGGACCCTAGAACCCGGTTACTTGTGCTCCCCTCCTTGGGTCTATCCTAATGCGGAAAAGTAAATAATATACAAAAGGGTGACAACTTCCGCAACCTGAAAGTGCCCCAAATAAAAGAATATTACATACAAGTTTTTACATGAATGAAAATGAAAAACACTCATCTCACATAAAAACCCCCGGCTATTCAAACACGACGATCCAATATAACATATCCAGCAACACATAACATCACATGTCATCAACGTAAGTAAATATGCGCATCCCAATTGTCGTTGATATATAGCAACGAAACCGGCGATATCACATATTACACTTACGGTCACAGAAAAGAAAGTGTAAAACTACAACAATTGGAATCCGCAACCTCTTTAGATATCACATGCCTAATCAAATGAAATACTTAGACATCACATGCCTAACAATTATAAACCCCGCATTTTAGTCCCATTATCGAGAACTCTTTTTCAATATCAAGTGAGACTAAACTGCTAGATTTATAACATTCATTCAGTTATCTCATAACTGATTGTGAATTCCAATTATTGTATCCCATTCCGGATAAATAGAAAATATTAAACTTTCCGATCGAACATTCGAACACCCAAGTTTTCCCGAAACTGTCCAACACATGAAATAGGTTCAAAGACATTCACTTCATGCCTCAGTATCAACGTTCCAGCCGTAGAAGGGTCAAGCCAACGCCTCACATGTGGCACGCCGTACTGCCCCAAACCCGAAGGTTCAAAGGGCAGTTCAAGACGGTCACATAATCGAGTTAAGGTTTGTTGTCTTCTAGAGGGACCATCGCGTTACTTGCACTATTCAGAACGTCTTTAAACCACGGAAAGATCCAACACTTGGAAATTTCCCGACAGGGGAAAAAGTGGGTATTTATATCCGGTCGAACTTTTTAACATATTCAAAAATATCCGGAAAACACTTAGACAAAGTTTGACAATCCGATCGAAATACCGAGTCCCTAATACAACCCAGAAAACTCAACTTTTGAGTGATATTTAAAAATTCCCAGAAAATCCAGCATCAGAAAAGAGGAATTACTGTGCAAAAATTATAGGGCATTGTGACCATACGGCCGCGGAACCGCCGCAGAAGCCATGCATCTGCCGCGGTTCCGCGGTGGGTTGATGGAATTGAGTTGTCGAATTTCACAGTAACTCTTAGATATTCCTGCTGATTTTTCTGCATATTTTTAATTTACAAAATTCCCCGATTTTCAAAAATGTACAGAGAGCATGTTTTGAATTAGGGTTTCGGTTCGATCGGACTTCTAACTCCGTCTACACATCGCCTAAGGCTCTAGCTAGTCTCTGATACTACTGTAGGGTTCCTAGGCACGCTAATGAAGTCTCACAAGGCATCAACCATGCCAATTTCAAATTTTACGGTACCGAGAAACCCTAGACTAGATCGTTGACTAGAAATTTAGGCGAAATATGAAACTAGTTAACAACTTAACTAAAAGAAGAGAGCTACAATCTTTGTAGATCCGGTTATCCACTTCCTTAGCTCCATGTAGTCATCCTCTCGCTGTCCGTCTCGAATCCCGGACTCAAGCATCGGCTTCATCGGAGAAATGGGCGGGCAAGGTCGTCGGCTTCGTACCGAAGAAGATCTACGTCGAGGCATCACAAGTTCAAGCTCCAACTTCACAAATTTGTGAAACTTGTGAAGAAAACACCCAAAACAATTTGGCAAGAGATAGAGGGTGAAGAAATAGGAGGTGGTTCACTTTAGAATTGGATTTCTCACTTTAGAACTCAAGTTGCCATTGATGGCATCAAGCTTTCTTTCTTGAAGAAGAAGATCAAGAAGAAGAAAATATTATGATAAGTTAATCAAAAATGAAAAAGAAATGAATACTTATCATAATAGGAACCATGGTTAGGTGTAGAGAATTGACCAAGGTTAGAAGAATGGTTAGGGTTAAGCATGAAGACAAATTGGTCACTCTGGTCAAAGCTTCATGAAGCTTCACAAAGGTTCAAGAATGAAAGCAACCATTTTGTATTCTTATCCCATTCTTTTTCCAAAATCAATAAATAAAAGAATGGATAATTAAAACCCTAATCACTTTCTTAACCTAGGTTTAATTCTTTACACTTAATCAAATGAGCAAGCATCATCAAACATGATACAAAGATGTGCACAAAAGTATATCACATATACAACTTGCACATCATGTGAGAAAATCCATTTAAAGTGAACCAATACTAGTTAATGCAAAATAATATATCAAATATATAATTATACATTAAATCATTAAATCAACACTTGACTTAACGATCCGGTCATATCGCATATAACCGACTAGTATCCTATGTATCGGCTTATCGAATCAATCGTTGATTCGATATCTAGGTTATATCGAATATAACCAATCGATACATTCATCGCGAGAATGGAATACGGTATCACATACACGCATTATTCTCGGTCCTGCACATATCTCATATGCGCTCCTATTTCGTTTCGCTTGAGCCAGGAAACCTCTGTGTAGGACTCTAAAGACTCGTCAATACGCCGGTAGCAGATGATGATCATATCAAGCACCCACAAGCCGCAAGCGGTCTACTAAACGTAACGGCCACCCGGGTATTAAGCGATCAGAAGATCGACGAGCTAGCCCGCTCACACTCCTGTGAATCCAACCAGTAACACTTACCGTACAGTCCGGTCTGTTCGTATGATATGTCGCATATCAAGTCTAGGGGTGGTGTACGTCAGACCCCAATAACCGATAAGTCGTGCCGATGTGAGGCTCATAACGGGTCGATAAACTACTGGTAACACTTACCAGCAAATCTCTGATCAGCCCTGGCCAGGGACTTCCCTGTTACGGCCAATCGAGCACAGCGCAACATCAACCCCCAATACCGGGAGAGACGAAACCCCTCCTATCGCTCATTGCCTCCATGTGACTCGGGACTGTACCCAAAGACCACCATTTTGCACGCCCTCATGGACGTGGTAAGGTGGAGATCAAAGCACAGTGGGAATCACACAAGACTCTATGACGATCTCGGGTCTACAGACTAACCTGTACAAGTGTCACCTGAGAACTGCCATCTGACGTGAGGTATAATACCATCTGGGAGTTCTCGGCGAGTCCGTCCAGTGTACCCAGTCTCCACTGAGCACCCGTATACCATCTCTGATGTCAAACACCAATGGATATGGGATCATCCATTGCCCATCTCATGGGTCGAGAAGCGTATACGCTAGTCTACACTGGTATATCGATGCCCCGTCTCGATATACCCACGACTAGGGACCATGAAGGATGTACTTATGGACTGCCATGTCCCCACTAGTATGATCTGCATCATAGTCCAGGTAGTCAAGTACACATCCTAAGGGCTTTATCAACATGTAACTTTAAGACAGTTTAAAGAGACAAGTGTACATGTTAAGATAAAGAGTAACCAGATAGCATACTATCATATCGAGCAAGAAAGTCATCTCTATATATGTCCAAGCATCCAATATAATATACATCATCTGTACAATACTGGCCTCTAGGGCATACATACAACTAACATGGGTTTGTGTGCTTCCCAATAACCCTCTAATGCTGTTTTCTTGGTCTAAAATAACCTGGTTTGTATGCAGAGATTTGGAGGGAACACAATGCCACACATCACATCAAAACGTTTAGCATTAAAAATCATGTCCCCCATGTGCCCACTTCATCATGTCTTGTGCCATGGGCAGCCCCATCTAGGTCCAAGAACCAAAGAGCTATGTGCACACTTGTGTTGTGTTGGACCAAAAATGTGTACACAAGATTATTTGCAAAAGAGCTCTTCGGATATCGGTCGTTTTTCTGTTCCGTCTGCAGTGTCAGCTCCCAAATGTTATATCCGTGATTTTAAAAGTGTTTCCAGTATTTTATCATGAATACCTCTAATCTGTAATTACTGAGCAGACATTGGCTAATAGTACCGATATAAACAAAATAGATAACGAATGAGCGGTATTAAAGTGCTGTTTTTTGTGATAAACAAATACTCCCAAAATTATCTATTGCTCATCCCGAGCAATACAAAAAATCCTAGCCTCACTTTCGCAGGGAACACGATTGCACTGAGCATGTACAACAGGCCGTTAAACCTCTAGGTGTCCCTAATAGGAGGAGTGTTGTCTCCTGATGGTTTTCAGCGGATTACACCCACAAAATCCTGTCAAGCTAAGTTCACAAGTTAACATCGATTATACTCCTACAGTTTAGTATCTAAGTTAGAAATTCTATCATCCTAAGTTACAAATATTCAACCCATATATTTCACATCTCCTGTCTATTTACCCTTAGATCCTATATGTTTTTACAGTTTAGAAAGATATTGGTATTTCCTGAGTTTTCCGTCTAAAGTGCGGTCTCCAATCCGGAATTTTTATCAACTTTACGGAAAACATAAGTCTTATTTTTTATCCCTATCTTTCATCCAAATATCGATTGTATACCCATACGTGTGTGTAAATTTTCACCCCTACACTTAAGAATTCAATTCAAGCCATAGCACCCTTGCATTAATACCTAATAGATGGACGGTTTTGCTCGCATATCTTTCATGCGATTATTAATGCTTCTTAAGGCACTAACAGCCAATTACTGAATGTATGAACTTAAACCGTAAATAGCAGTTTTCAGGTCTTGACTTTATTTTTTCCTTTTATTTTTATTTTTCTTTTCAAGACTGGATATATTTTTCAATGATGCTTTTATAATGGTTAGCTTTAAATACCGTTTTTTCTTTCATACTAGGCTTTCAGGCAAGAGTAATTTTAGGTATCCTCTACTATCCCAAGTTTCAAGGTGTGTGTATGTGCAGTTTGTAGGGTATATATTTTCTAAATTTGAACTCAAGAATAGAAACTATTTTTCAGACTTATCTTTCAGTAAAGCATCAATACTCTCCGTTCATCTTGACTTAACTAAAAAACTGAGCTCAAAATTACCAATTTCTCAAAAAAAAAACTGTAAGGACGTATAATTACCAAGGTTAAACAGAATGAGGGTTATGTTTAGGGTTTTCAATTCCTAAGCCTAGGATTTAGTTATTTCTAATATATCAACTAAATTTTCGGAATAACAATCTAAGTTACCCTATTAGCTAACTTGACGACAAAGTTTTTATGTTTTTAGGAAAAAAATTCAATATTTATGGGTTTTTAATATGTATGCAATGCAGAATACAATATACACATGATGCAGATAAACGTAATGCTTACCCCCAAACCTGAGTTTTACGATGTCCTCATCGTTGCCCCAATTTTCGGTAGCAAGACTTAGACATCAAGGTGAGCATTTTATTTAAAGAAAAAGAAAAAAATCTAAGACTAATTACAATATTCACAAGTTAAACGACTGAGTTAGTCCAGAAATTAATACCAGCCACATAAAATTTTTGTCTATATAGTGCAATGACTGGTAAAAGAATCTGTATAAAAAGAATAAAAAGAAAAAGACAAAGAATATGTTAGATTTTAGTGAAGGGCATGGGTGTGTAAAAATAGGGATAAGAAGACGTTGAAGATGAAGATGAAATTTTGAGGAGGTCAAAGAATTATTTTATGAATGAATTAAATGTTCAATAAGTACATGTTGAGTTCCGAAGTCAAGTTCGTGTAAAAAATGGAGTTCATCCGCAAAAGTTTCGGCAAAAAAAAGGTTCTTAGGATGTTCCCAAATAGATCTTGACTTAAACTCACCAAGTATATCTAGTTCATCCGCAAAAATTTCCTCAAAACTCGACATGAAAGAATATTTTTCAATGTTGTCTTCCTCCCTAAGATTTTCCACAATCTTACTCTTATTATTTACAAACTCTCCCAAAATGATTTCTCCCTCATCACATTCATAAATCGATATGTATATGTCATCTAAAAAAGTAGGTTCCCACCCTAATATTTCTTCCGAAACAATATCACCAGGTGATACAAAAATTGTGGGTTCCTAATCATTGATCTCTTCTAATCTATCCCGACCATACCCGACAAATTCATAAGGTTCCTCCTCTAAAATTAGAAAACAAAACTCAGTCGGAGGTTTTTCTTGTGTTTCCTGACAACACTCAGTCAATTCTATTGTATCATCATCTATGAAATCATCAAAATTTGGTTGATCGTTTATCTCACTTAGATGACTTCCTAGATGACAGATATTGACACTATTGAGTTCCGATTGACCGTGTTAACTCCCTGGAATCCTCACAGCTAAATGTTTCACTTGTTCCTCGATTTTAGACAATAATTGAGCTTGAGCAACAAATAGTTGCTCAGATTGCTGTATAAACAGGGCTAGCGTCGCAGTTGATTGATTCTCGACTGCAGTCATTACTTCAATACATTTCTCTAGAGCGGTCAACCTAGCATTCATCTCACTATCATACCTTAATGATGGTTCAATTGTTTCAGGTTGGAGGGGTTGTGATGGTGGTGATACTAGAACTGTCAATCTGTCGACCTCTTTCTCTAAACGTTCAATCATATGGTCTATGATTGAAGTTGGACTGGGTTCATGAGTGTTAGGTGGGTGACCGTTATCAAAAATTTGGGACGGCTGGTCACCACCTAGAAAAGGACAATTATCATGAATGTGGGAAGAATTTTAGCAATTTGTACAAATTAATTGGGACTGAGTATAAATAAAAGAACAAGAATCGTGAAAAATAGAATTGAATCGTGTATCACCCATATTAACAAGAATTCACAAATGTCACAAAAATAAAGAATATCACACCCCTAGCAATCTATGTTATTCTAAGTCAACTAGACCTGCTCAAGAACCTGATTGACGAAATAAAACTGTGTCGAGAAATAGGTTCAAGATATACGGATCACGAAGCCAGGTAAGTGTAAGAGAGAAGGGGAGGTTTTACAGCACTTTCGCGAAGTTCCTTAATTAAATAACCCTTTCTCTTGAACACTTGCGTAGACACCCCGTGAACGATATACCATTAAGCGGTGTTCTAAACACAGTCAATTTCTCCTAATGAGCGAGAATTCCTTAGAGTCAAAGTTCTAATTGATTTTAAAATTACTGGGGGTATGCAAAAATGCAGTTTTGTGATTTGTGGGCTACGGAGAAAGGTGATGAAATCTTTTACCGTATCTTGTTTAGTATTTTTTCCCTTAAAATCCGTATTAAGTTGCAATGTGCAATTAATAAAAGAATTTAAGAAATCAAGCAAATAAATCAATTCTTTTTCATTTAAGTATTAGCGCTGCAAAAAATACGGGTTAGTTCTCTGTTTAATTGGCGGCAAATTTGTGCAAAGAATCCTGCATAAGATAGAAATATTGGAATGCGTCGGATTTGAGCGAAGGTGTTAGAAAATACGTACGTTAAGAAACCCCTTTGAAAATGATCCGAGCTTTTGATTGTTAGCTTGCACGGATCAAACTATCCGGATCTTTGGCACTGTACTTTTCTAACGTCTTGTAATTGTATTTGAGCCTTGCTCTGCACAGTCGCTGGTCGTAATTCCGTAAAAACTGAAATGTCGGAAAAATACGATATTTAGTGTCAAAAAGCGATATATGTGCCCCAATTCCTGCACAATTAAAATTAGAAAAATAAAATAATACCACCAGAACACTGACAACACACTGGAGATAACTCAAAAAGAAAAAAATCACAAAAACCCTTATTGGGCCGGCGAGCTCGGATTTCCCCTTGTTGTCGCCGGCCAAATGATGCTTATTTGTGTTGGAATTTTGTGTGGCACCTCCAGACTATGTTAGTATTACAATGGTCTTGATTTTTCAGTTGAATAACAGAGTGCAATCTGGTATGAAGGACAGAGAACAAGTAAAAAGAATGTCGTATTGTTAGTTTTGAAAAAAAAATTGAGTTAGTAGTTAATGAGTTAGTAAGAACCAGAAATAACAATTCCTAATACTACCAACTCTCCGGCAACGACGCCAAATACTTGTTGGGAATTCACCCCCGCGCGCAAATGTGTATGTTTGGAAATGTGTATGTTTTAATGAAGGAAACGGAATGTGCACGCGAGATCGTTCTCGTTTTAAATATTTATAACCATAAGTGCACGACGCGTTGTAGCGAGCCGTCAAGCACGGGTCGATCCGCAGGGAATTGTGTATTGGGTATTTATTAATTAAGGTTCAACAAATAAAGGAATTGGGTTGTTTGTCACAAAAATATAAAAGAATACGGAAAGAAGAAAAGCAAGTAAATAAGTCTAAGGAAAGAATGGTTGCGTCTTTGGCTTAGAAAATCGAATCGCAATATTTACCTCTACACTCCCTTGATCATGAGTTGTCTGACCTTACCTTGATCCCGGCACGAAGTATGACTTGTCAACGCGGTTGTGGAGCACAAACCGTCAAATTCCGATATTCGCCGTAAGGAACGAAACGAGTCCGTTTTGATCACTTACCATTTGTATGTCCGAATTGGGGTATCAACACTAAACACAAGGGTTGGCAAGCATACTGCAACAACAAAAACACAAAGTGGTTAATGAGAGAAAATGATTTTAGTGTTAAGTGTGCTAAGTGTTCGTGATGGTATATGATATATGAAATTAAGAGATTTGTCAAGTTCTTAATCACAAAATAGCATATCCAAACTTAGAAAACTTAACTCCAAATAGATTGTAACTTAAACATTGAAATGATGAAGGGGAATATGGTATATGAGAAGGTTACAAGTAACCATGTGTCAAAATACCATATCATATCAATACATAATAATATTTAAGTTAGAATCATAAGATTAAGTACATGAAATATAAACAAGAGGTGGAGGAAGCAAAGCCTTTCATCTCACTTCCTCACCCACACCACAACCAAATAAAGATTAGTTAAGCATGAAATAAGAAGAGCAAATAAGAAAAGAAAGTAAGTATAACAAGAAAGCAACAATATATTATAAACACTTGAAGAAGAGATACAAGATTTATGGTAGCTTATTCAACCTCCTTAATGAAGCTCTCCAAAGAGAGCTTCAAGAGGGAAGAAGAAGAAGAAATCAAGATGAAGCCCACTCACCCTCAAGCTAAACCGAAAGAACAAACTAACAAAATATAAATAGGTATATACATGGTAGCCTCCTTCCCTTCCCCACTGGTATGTATTTATAGGCTCAAAAGGAAAATAAACAAACAATAAAAATGAGCTAACATGGCAGCAAGGGAGGCTTTGTGAAAATATGGGGCCAATTGGGCAAGGTGGGGCTGAGCTCGCCGGTTTTGGTGAGCATGTGCTCGGCCAAATTCCGAGGAGAGGGGCTCGTATTGGATGTGTGGGTTTGTGTGCTTACCAATAACCCTCTGATGCTGTTTGCTTGGTCTAAAATAACCTGAATTTTATGCAGAGATTTGGAGGGAACACAATGCCACACATCCCATCAAAAATTTTAGCATTAAAACTCATGTCCCCCTATGTGCCCACTTCATCATGTCTGGTGCCATGGGCAGCCCCACCTAGGTCCAAGAACCAAAGAGCTATGTGCACACTTGTATTGTGTTGGACCAAAAATGTGTACATAAAATTATTTGCAAAAGAGCTCTTCAGATATCGGTCGTTTTTCTGTTCTGTCTGCAGTGTCAGCTCCCAAATATTATATCCATGATTTTAAAAGTGTTTCCAGTATTTTATCACGAATACCTGTAATCTGTAATTACTGAACAGACACTGGTTAATAGTACCGATATAAACAAAATAGATAACGAATGAGCGGTATTAAAGTGCAGTTTTCTGTGATGAACAGAGCTCTCTCCAAATCAGTCTTGGGAGATATCTTTTTGGAGAGAGTGAGTCCTGAGATCATGGGTAAGAACCCACGCTTGGATTCTTCCATACTAAACCTCTTTAATATGGTGTCAATATACCTAGATTGGGACAATCCCAGTATCTGTTTATATCTATCTCTATAGATTTTAATCCCCAAGATGTATGAGGAATCACCTAGATCTTTCATTGAGAATCTTTGTGATAAGAAGAGCTTGACTGAGTGCAGCATAGGAATATCATTTTCTATCAAGAGTATGTCATCCACGTACAATACGAGGAAGACAACCTTACCTCTGCCACCTTCTTGTATATACAAGGTTCATCTATGTTTTTGACGAAGTCAAACTCTTTAATAACGGTATCAAAACAGATGTTCCAACTCCGCGATGCCTTCTTTAACCTGTAGATGGATTTAAGCAGCTTGTACACCTTTCCGCTGTTCCTACTATCCGCGAAGCCCTCTGGCTGAGTCATGTACACGCTCTCTTCTAAATCACCATTTAGAAAGGCGGTCTTAACATCCATTTGCCAGATTTCGTAGTCATGGTATGTAGCAATGGCGAGTAGGATCCGGATGGACTTAAGCATAGCCACTGGAGAAAAGGTTTCATCATAATCCATACCTGTTCATTGATGAAAACCTTTAGCAACAAGTCTAGCTTTGAAAGTCTCATCTTTTCCATCTACACCAAGTTTCTTCTTAAAGATTCATTTTCTCCCAATGGGTTTTACCCCTTCAGGAGCAACTTCCAAAGTCCATACTTTGTTGGTGTATATGGATTCCATCTCAGATCGCATTGCATCCAGCCACTTCACTGAGTCCCCACTCGTGATGGCCTGGTCGAAGCTAGTTGGGTCATCATCTTCCATGATGCAATCCTCGCTCCCACCATCAATGAGAAAACTGTAGTATCTCTCAGATGGATGAGGAACCCTATCAGATCGGCGGAGAGGCTGAGCTTCGTTGGGAACTATCGAATCCTCCGGTTCTACCAAATCTTCTTCTGTAGTTTGTGCGGTTGAAACTTTTTCCAACTCTACCTTTTTGCCACTAATCTCTTTCGCAAGACATTCCTTTTCTAAAAAGGTGACATGTTGAACAACAAACACCTTTTGTTCCTCACTGAGGTAGAAATGATATCCATACGAATTGGTTGGATATCCCACAAACTTGCAAAGAACTGATCTTCTCTCGAGCTTGTCCGGATTTTGCTTTTTAATATAGGCCAGACAACCCTATATCTTAACTCGTTTAAGAGATGGTCTCTTCCCATTCCATATCTCATATTGAGTGGTAGGCACCGATTTGTTTGGAACTCTATTCAATAGGTATGCGGCCGTTTCCAGCGCATAACCCTAAAAGGAAATAGGTAACTCAGCGGTGCTCATCATAGAGCACACCATATCCAATAGGGTGCGATTCTTCCATTCCAATACACCGCTGTGCTGTGGTGTATATGGAGGAGTAAGTTGAGAGAGAATCCTATTCACTTTTAGATAGTCACGGAATTCCGTGCTCAAGTATTCTCCTCCCTGATCAGATCAAAGGATTTTAATTCTTTTACCCGTTTGGTTCTCCACTTCGTACTTATATTTTTTGAATTTCTCAAAAACTTCAGACTTGTGTTTCATCAGGAACACATGTCCGTATCTTAAGAGATCGTCAATGAATGTAATGAAGTATGAGGAACCATTCCTGGCATGTGCAGACATAGGACCGCATATATCACATGTATTAGTCCCAAGAGTTCCGTAACTCTTTCTCCGTGTCTACTAAACGGAGTTTTGGTCGTTTTGCCTTTGAGACAAGACTGGCAAGTTTCATAAGATGAAAATTCGAATGGATTCAAATATCCATCCTTATGTAAATTAGCTAGACATGTCGCATTGATATGACCTAGTCTACAATACCACAAGAAGGATTCGTTCATTTCTGAACTCTTCCTCTTGTGTGTGTTTTGTATGTTAAGAACTGTGGTTTGATTTAGAACGTATATGCCATTATTTAACGAGCTTGATCCAATCAACTTTTGATTCAAGAAGATGTTCATAACATTATCCTGTACTACAAAATTATATCCTTCTTAACTTAATAAAGAAACTAATATAAGATTGCATATCAGGGTCGGTATGTAATAGCATTCGTTCAGAATCAATGTATTACCATTTGGTAACATAAGGTGATATTCGCCAACTGCTTTGGCTGCAACATTTGCCCCATTCCCTACTCTTACGAAATGATAACCCTCTCCCAGTTCTCTATCTTTCCTTAGCCCATGCAACATATTACATATGTGGGATCCCGATCCGGTATCTAATACCCAGGACATAAATTGAACTGAGAAATAGTTCTCGATAACTAATACACCCGAAAAAGATACATCAACATGCTTATTTTTCATTTAGGTGGCATAGGAATCCGGATATTCCCCTATTTCTTGCTCAATCTTATAACAATTATAAGAAAGAACAGAACCAACGTTCCCCTGCTTAGTATAACAAGCGGATTCGGTCAATACATCCATATTATTATCTTGATTAAGGCCTGACATGATCGCTACCTAGAGAGAGAGAGAGAAGAAAACACTTTAGCGTATGCTCTTACAGGATTAGATTGGTTATTATTTTATCTAATCAGGATGGCTCCCACTGTTTTTTATCAAATCTTCCTTCAAACCCTAAAATGAAAGACTAGCCGGAATTAATTACACCTTACAAATTCGCCAATCATTCGCCAGGCTAGTGTTGGTACTTTGAGGGAGGTTCCCCGTGCTTTCGCACGGACCTAATTAAAATAAATCTCGTTTTCCCAGAGGCATAACTCCGTTAACACCTTTCTAGACACCTACTTGATCGGCTAATTGTCATGTATAAAAGTCTCCCAGGAGTAACTCTTACTTATAGTGGGTATCGGGATCCAACTATCTCATAGAAGGTATGCAATCTCATTGCAAATTTCAAAACTTTAAATTCCTGATAATATTTTGCCCCTAGCAACTTATGACCTTGGCTAAGGTCAACAAATCATAAGCGCTAGCCAAGTTCAACCCGTTATTTCCTGATTGGATTAAACCCATCCGTACGACCCTTGGCTAAGATCAACAAAGTCATACGACTACCCTAACTCAATCGCATCATATGCAGTAGATAAGTACTAATTAGATACCGCACACTATGCCTTGGCTAAGGTCAACAAACGTAGCACGAATACTAAGTATGACTTATCTGAAATGACGGAGGGCTGCGACAAGTTTTTCAGAAACCTTTTTCGTAATGAACTTGATATCGTTGTAGAAACAAGTGATTTTTGAAAAGGAGTGTTTTTGAGGTTTCTACTAGTTTCGCTAAAGAGGTCACTCCCGGTGAAGGGATCTCGGCTCTTTCCTTATCGAATAAGGTGCAGGATATTTCATAAATACCACTATGCAAAGCAAGAACTGTAGAGTCAATCAAAAACAAAACCGAGTGTTGTAGCATCTGCTAGCTTTTGCTAAAGAGGTCACTCCCAGTGAAGGGATCCGGCTCTTTCCTTATCGAATAAGGTAGTGGATATTCTATAAGGAATACCGCTATGCAAAGCAAAAACTAGAGATACCCTTTTTGAAAATTTGATTCTACAATGTCTTTTAGGTTTCTTTTCTTTCATTAATCTCATTAATGGATTCTCATCATTTATGCTTCCTAAGCATCACAGAAGAAACGAAAATACAACGTACGCTTATGCCATCTGCATTCGCCACAGTGTCCCGTTATGCACCGTTAGATTACTTAACTAACGGCATAGCGGGGCGGGACTAGCGCGTGTTAGTTATATGTATGCCCTAGAGGCCATTACTGTACATGAGATGTGTATTGTAGTTGATGCTGGGACATATATATAGGTAGGACTTTCTTGCTCGACATGATAGTACACTATCTGGTTGCTCTTTATCTTAACATGTATACTTACTGTCTCTCTATTACATGTTGATAAAGCCCTTAGGATGTGTACTCGACTTGCAGGACTATGATGTAGATCATACTAGTGGGGCCTGGGTAGTCCATGAGTACATCCTACAATGTTCCTAGTCGTGGGAATATCGAGACGGGGCATCGATATTCCAGAGTAGACTAGCGTATATCTTCTCGACCCATGTGATGGGCGATGGATGATCCCATATCCATTGGTGTTTGACATCAGAGATGGTATGCGGGTGCTCAGTGGAGACTGGGTGCATTGAACGGACTCACCGAGAACTCCCAGATGGTATTATACCTCACGTCAGATGGCAGTTCTCTGGTGACACCGGTACAGCTTAGTCTGTTGACCCGAGATCGTCATAGAGTCTTGTGTGTCTCCCACTGTGCTTTGATTTCCACCCTACCACGGCTCTACTAAGTCGTGCAAACAGATGGTTTTTGGGTACAGTCCCGATTCACATGGAGGCAATGAGCGATAGGAAGGAATTCGTCTCTCCCGGTATTGGGGGTTGATGTTGCGCTATGCTCGACTGGCCATAACTCGAAATCCTTGGCCAGGGTTGCACTGATTTACTGGTAAGTGTTATCAGTAGTTTCATGCTTGTTATGGACCTTACATCGGCATGACTTATCAAGCTATTGGGGTCTGATGTTTACCACCCCTAGACGAGATATGCGACATATCAGACGAACAGACCGGACTGTGCGGTAAGTGTTACTGGTTGGATTCGCAGGAGTGTGAGCAGGCTTGCTCGTTGATCTTCTGATCGCTCAATACCCGGGTGGCCGTTACGTTTAGCAGACCGCTTGCGGCTTGTGGGTGATTGATATGATCACCACCTACTGCCAGCGTATTGACGAGTCTTTAGAGTCCTACACAGAGGTTTCCTGGCTCAAGCGAAACGAAATAGGAGTGCATATGAGATATGTGCGGGACCGAGAATAATACCAGTATGTGATACTGAATTCTATTCTCGCGATTTGTATCATCGGACGGTTATATGAGATATAGCCGGGTTACCGAATCAAATGTTGATTCGATATATTGATACACTTGATATTAGTCGGTTATATGTGATATGACCGGATCATTAAATCAAGTATTGATTTAATGATTTAATGTATAATTATATATTTGATATATTACTTTACATTAACTAGTATTTGTTCGCTTAAGATTGATTTTCTCACTTGATGTGCACAAGTTGTATATGTGATATATGTTTGTGCACTAGTTTGTATCATGATTGATGATACATGCAAACTTGGGTGTGTATATGACTTACACCATATTTAGGTTAATGGTTTAGGTTTTTTATTTGTTTTGGTAAAACAAAATGGTGGTTTTCTTTGTCTTTGCTTGAAGCTTCATGAAGCTTTCAAGCATCTTTGACAAAGTCTAACCATTTTGTTTTGCATGAGATTTTCATTAACCTAACCATTAACTTAAACTCTAGTTTAGTCTCTACAAAGGTTAACTCACCCATGGTTGCAATATTATAGACTTCACTTGATTATTCTTTTGTGATAATTCATTATTCATTATTATTCTTTTCTTCTTCTTCTTCTTCTTCAAGAAGAAGAAAGCTTTCTAGAAAATTTTCAAGTGAAGATTTAGAGTGAGAAATCCAAATCTATAGTAAACCAACTTCCTATTTCATCATCCTCTACTACTTGCCATTTAGTTTAGGGTGTTCTCTTCACAAAGTTTATGACCAAGTGAAGGAATAGCTTGAGTTTGAGTCTCCTCGACGTAGATCATCTTCGGCCTCGAACTCAACGACCTAGTCCGCTCATTTCTCCGAAGAAACCATCGCTACAGTCCGGGATTCCGATGATCGCAGCGAAGGGAAGTCAACACGGAGCTTTAGAAGTGAAGGACCGGATCTACAAAGGTTGTAATCCCTTTCACTTGTAGTTAAAATGTTTTACTTGCTAGTTTTCACATAATCTCTGGTATACGATCTTGGTTAGGGTTGTTCGGCACGGCTATTTTTTTTTGAATCGGGCATGGTTGATACCTTGTAAAGCCTTGTTAGAGTGCCTAGGAACCCTACAGTGGTATCAGAGCCAAGCTAGATCTTTACGCGAAGTCTAGACGAAGTTTGAAGTCCGATCGAACCCGTAAACCCCGACGAAAACCCTTCTCTGTACATTTTTTGAAATCGTGATTTTTTATGAATTAAAAATGCTCAGAAAATTAAGCAGGAAAACCTAAGAATTACTGTGAAGTATGGCCCACTGATTCGTCTATAGGACCGCGGAACCGCGGCCAAACCAAGGGTTTGGCGGCGGTTCCACGACAAAAATTATGACTTAGTCCCTCATACTTCATATATTTATTCTTAGGTCCTTTCTTGTCAATTTTTTCTGGGAATTTTTTAATTCCACTCAAGTGTTGAGTTTTCTTAGGGTTGTATTGGGGACTCGTTGATTCGATCGGATAATTTAACTTTGTTTAGTTTGTCCGGGTAATTTTTAGATCGTGTTAAAAAGTTCGACCGGATATCAATAACTCACTTTTTCCCGACCCGGAAAATTTCCCAGTGTTGGATTTTTCCGTAGTTTAAGAACATTCTAAGTCGTGCAAGTAACGCGATGGACCCTCTAGAAGACAACAAACCTTAACTCGATTATGTGACCGTCTTGAACTGCCTTTTGAATCTTAGGGTTTGGGGGAGTACGGCGTGCCACATGTGAGGCGTTGGCTTGACCCTTCTACGGCTGGACCGTTGGTACTGTGGCATGAAATGGATGTTTTTAAACTTATTTCAAGTGTTGAGCTATTTGGGAAAACTTGGGTGTTTGATTATTCGATCGGAAAGTTTAACATTGTCTATTTATCGGGAATGTAATACAATATTTGGAATCCACAAGTAGTTATGAGATAACTAATTTGAATGTTATAGACATAGCAGTTTAGTCTCATTTGATCGGTTGCCACGGGATTTTGATGTGATCAAAAGTCCGTCGCAATCACGTAGCGTACGCGGATACTCGCCGGGTAAACTTAATAGACAGCCACACCCCATAACCCCGACCAAGTGACTGTAGGAGAACCCCGTCGCCAAAAGCATCCGTTCGGGTGCTCGCGGCAGCGGTGTTCCGCCTTAGTGCACTTCGTCGACGGCATCTGAGGGTGCGGCCGTCTACTAAAGTTTGCGATGAGCATTCGATCAGGATGTCGGGAATCTTGTTGAATTGCCTGACTTGATTATTGTAAAGAGTTTTCGATAATGAGACTAAAATGCGGGGTTTATAAATGTTAGGCATGCGATGTCTTAGGAATTCATATAGTTAGGCATGCGATATCTAAAGAGGTTGCGGATTCCAACTGTTGTAGTTTTACACTTTTTTTTCTGCGACCGTAAGTGTAATATGTGATATCGCCGGTTTTGTTGCTATATGTCAACGACAATTGGGATGGGCATATTTATTTATGTTGATGACATGTGATGTTATGTGTTGCTGGATATGTTATATTGGATCGTCGTGTTTGAATAGCCGGGGGTTTTTATGTGAGATGAGTGTTTTTCTTTTTCATTCATGTAAAAACTTGTATGTAATATTCTTTTATTGGGGCACTTCCGGGCTGAGGATGATGTCACCATTGTATATTATTTACTTTTCCACATTAGGATAGACCCAAGGAGGGGAGCATAAGTAACCGGGTTCTAGGGTCCAGTGGGAGACCATCTCGAGGAGTCGAGTCCGGGTCTCCTAACTCTAGAATTGGTAGGGTTGCTTGCCGCTCTCGTAGGGGTCTAGGGGTGTGGGATTGGCTATTCATCACGACCGTGGAATCCATGTTTTATATAGGCTCAAAATAAAACACGGACATCCTAATATATCCAATATTTCATATGATATTTTCTGCAGCGTTATCTGTGATGTGATCATGTGATATGTTCAGATAGATACTGTATATAGTATATATGATATATTATATAGACGTTGCTTATGTTTTACACCCGCGCTAGCCCTGCCCCGCTCTGCTTTTAGTTACCAAACCTAAAGGTGCAGACGGGACATCGAGGCGAATGCGGATGGCATAAGTGTACGTTGTATTTATCTGTGATGTTTAGGTGGACTTAAATGATTGGACATTCATTAATGAGATTAATGAAAGAAAATAAACCTAAAATGATATTGTGGAATCGAATTTTAAAAATCAGGTAGCTCTAGTTGTTGCTTTGCATAGCGGTGTTCCTTGTAGAACATCCAGCACCTTATTCGATAAGGAAAGAGCCGAGATCCCTTCACCGGGAGTGACCTCTTTAGCAATGACTAGCAGATGCTACAACCTTCGGTTTTTCTTTTGACTACTTTTCTAGTTCTTGCTTTGCATAGTGGTATTATGAATATCCTGCACCTCATTCGACGAGGAAAGAGCCGAGATCCCTTCACCGGGAGTGACCTCTTTAGCGAAACTAGCAAAAGCCTAAAAAACACTCTATTTAAAAACCATTTGATTCTGCAACGAGATCAAGTTCAAAGCGTTAAAGGTTTTCTTAAAAACCATCTGCAACCCTCCGTCATTTTAGAAAGTAGAGTACTTAGTATTCGTGCTGTGTTTGTTGACCATAGTCAAGGCACAGTGTACGGTAGATAAGTGATGTCTTCCTACATAGCATATGATGCGATTAGTTAGGACAGTCACGTGACTTTGTTGACATTAGTTAAGGGTCATGTGAGTGGGTCTAATTAATCACGAAATGTCGGGTAGAACTTGATTAGTGCTTATGATTTGTTGACCATAGTTAAGGTCATAAGTGCTAGGGGTAAAAACCTTTATCGGGAGTTTCAATTGTTGAAATTTGCAATGAGATTGCATACCTTCTATATGATAGTTGGATCCCGATACCCACTGCCAGTAATTGTTACTCCTGGAAGAGTTTTGCACTTTACAATTAGCCGATCAAGTAGGTGTCTAGAAAGGTGTCAACGGGGTTATGCCCCTGGGAAAACGAGATTTATTTTAATTAGGTCCGTGCGAAAGCACGGGGAACCTCCCTCAAAGTACCGGCACTGGCCTGGCCGAAAGATTGGCGAACTTGTAGAGTGTAATTAATCCTGGCTAGTCTTTCCTTTTAGGGTTTGAAGGAGGATTTGATAAAAACAGTGGGAGCCATCCTGATTAGATAAAATATATAACCAATCTAATCTTGCAAGAGCGCACGCAGAGTGTTTTCTTCTCTCTCTCTCCAAGTAGCAACCATATCACGCCTTAATCAAGATAATAATATGGATGTATTGACCGAACCCGCTTGTTATACTAAGCTGGGGAACGTTGGTCCCTCTCCAACTTATAATTGTTATAAGACAGAGCAGGAAATTGGGGATTACCAGAATTCCCGTGCCGCCCAAACGAAGAAAGTGCATGATGATGCATCTTCTTCGGGTGTGTTCATTACAAAGAACTGTTTCTCAGTATCCTCTACGTCCTGGGTATTAGATACCGGATCAGGATCCCATCTATGTAATCTGTTACATGGGCTACAGATAGGTAGAGAACTGAGAACGGGTGATAAATTTCATAAGATAGAAATGGTGCAAGTGTTGCAGCCAAGTCTGTTGATAGTTATCACCCTGTATTACTAGAATACATTGATTCTGAACGAATGTTATTAGATACCGAACCTGATATACAACATCATATCAGTCTCTTTATTTATTAAAGAAGGATATAATTTTGTATTGTTGGATAATGTTTTGAACATTTCTTATGTCAAAAGTTGATCGGTTCAGGCACGTTATCTAAAAGCATTGACGTTCTAAATTAAACTACAGTTCTTAGTATACAGAACACACACAAGAGGAAGAGTTCAGAAATGAACGAATTCTTCTTGAGGCATTGTGGACTAGGTCATATCAATGCGACCCGACTAGCTAAGTTACATTTAGATGCATATTTAAATCAGTTTGAATTTACATCTTGTGAAACTTGCTAGTCATGTCACAAAGATAAGATGACCGTAGCTCTGTTTACTTGAAACATAGAAAGAGTTAGTGAACTCTTGGGACTGATACATAGTGATGTATGAAGGTCCCCAGTCTACATATGCCAGGACTGGTTCTCTGTACTTCCTTACATTCACTGATGATCTCTCAAGATTCGGACACATGTTCCTGTTGAAACACATGTCTGAAGCTTTTGAGAAATTCAAAGAATATAAGTCAGAAGTAGAGAACCAAAACGGGTATCAGTATTATGTCCTATGATGAGATCAGGGAGGAGAATACTTGTGCATGGAATTCTTGTACTATTCTAAAGGAGAATGAGATTCTCTCTCAGCATTACTCCTCCGTATACACCACAGCACAACGGTGTATCGGGGTGGAGCAATTGCACCCTATGTGATATGGTGCACTCTATGATGAGTACTACTGAGTTACCTGTTTCCTTTTGGGGGTTATGCACTTGAGAAGCTGCATACCTATTGAATTGGGTTCGAATCAAATCAGTGCCTACCACTCCATATGAGATATGGTATGGGAAGAGCCCATCTCTTAAGCAAGTTAAGATTTGGGTTGTCCGGCCTATGTCAAAAGCAAAATTCGGACAAGATCGAGGCAAGGTCAGTTCTGTAGAACTGGAAGGATTTCCAGCTATACAAACTACAGCTGATGATTTGACAGAACCAAAGGATTCAATAGTCCCCGACGAACCTCAGCCTCTCCGCCGATCTAGCAGGGTTCCTCATCCGCCTGAGAGATACTTCGATTTCTCGATGACAGTGGGAGCGAGGATTGCATCATGAGATGATGACCCAACTAGTTTCGAGCAGGCCATCGAGAGTAAACTCTGTAAGAATGGCTGGATGCTTAGCGATCTGAGATGGAATCCATGTACACCAACAAAGTATGGACTTTGGTTTCTATATCTGAAGGGTTAAATCCCCATCAAAAGCAAGTATATCTTAAGAAGATTGCTTGGTGTAGATGAAAAGTTGAGACTTTCAAAACTAGACTTGTTAAAGGTTCTCGTCATCGACCAGGCATGGATAATGATGAAACCTTTTCCAGTGACTATGCTTAAGTCCATCCGGATCCTACTTGCCATTGCTACATACCATGACTACGAGATCTGGTGGTTGGGTGTCATGACTGCTTTTCTAAATATTGATTTAGAAGAAAGCGTCTATAAGAACACAGCCAGATGGCTTCGTAAACAGTGGGAGCAGCGGAAACGTGTGCAAGATGTTTTATGGGATAAAGCAGGCATTGCGGAGTTGGAACATCTGTTTTGATGTAGTAGTCAAAGAGTTTGACTTCATCAAAATAGTAGATGAACCTTGTACATACAAAAAGGTAGTAGAGAGTAAGGTGGTCATCCTCGTATTGTACGTGGACAACACACTCTTGATAGGAAAAGAGTTTCCTATGCTGCGCACGGTCAATCTCCACTTATCACAAGGATTCTCCGTATAGGATAATGGTGATACCTCCTAAATCCTGGGTTTTGGATCTATGAGATAGATCTAAATGGATATTAGGATTCTCACTAGATGTAGTGAGATGGTATCAATCGATCCTGGGAAGAATCACTGGAAAGGTTCCAGGGTGATAAGGTTGACTGAATGTCAGTCACAGGCATTGTCTTTACCCTCAGTGGAAGGATGGTATGTTGGAAGAGTTCCAAGCTAGATACCATGGCAGACTAGACGATAAAGGCTGGTGACATCGCTATCAAAGATACTACCAAAGAGGCAGTTTGGGTGTATATTAGTTCATGAGATGAACTAGGCTCCTACCATTGTGTGACAATGGAAGTGTGGCTTTGGCCCAGGAACCCCGGTCCCATCAGTGACCCAGACATATTCCAAGGCAGTATCACCTGATCATGGAGATAGTTGATCTCCAGGGTGATCGAGGTTAGGAGAGTAGACACAGAGGACAACACGGCGGATCCACTCACAAAGGCCTTTTCCCAGAAAGAGACTTTTATGGGATGGTTGAGTATGAGATACTACAACCACTGCTACAGATGGCCCTAGTCCAAGTGGGAGATTGTTAGTTATATGTATGCCCTAGAGGCCATTACTGTACATGAGATGTATATTATAGTTGATGCTGGGACATATATAGGTAGGACTTTCTTGCTCGACATGATAGTACGCTATCTGGTTTCTCTTTATCTTAACATATATACTTACTGTCTCTCTATTACATGTTGATAAAGCTCTTACGATGTGTACTTGACTTGCAGGACTATGATGTAGATCATACTAGTAGGGCCTGGGTAGTCCATGAGTACATCCTACAATGTTCCTAGTCGTGGGAATATCGAGACGAGGCATCGATATTCTAGAGTAGACTAGCGTATATCATCTCGACCCATGTGATGGGCGATGGATGATCCCATATCCATTGGTGTTTGACAATAGAGATGGTATGCGGGTGCTCAGTGGAGACTGGGTACACTGAACGGACTCGCTGAGAACTCCCAGATGGTATTATACCTCACGTCAGATGGCAGTTCTCTGGTGACACTGGTACAGCTTAGTCTGTTGACCCGAGATCGTTATAGAGTCTTGTGTGTCTCCCACTGTGCTTTGATTTCCACCCTACCACGGCTCTACTGAGTCGTGCAAACAGGTGGTTTTTAGGTACAGTCCCGATTCACATGGAGGCAATGAGCGATAGGAGGGGATTCGTCTCTCCCGGTATTGGGGGTTGATGTTGCGCTATGCTCGACTGGCCATAACTGGAAATCCCTGGCCAGGGTTGCAGTAATTTACTGGTAAGTGTTATCAGTAGTTTCATGATTGTTATGGACCTTACATCGGCATAACTTATCAAGCTACTGGGGTCTGACGTTTACCACCCCTAGGCGAGATATGCGACATATCAGACGAACAGACCGGACTGTGCGGTAAGTGTTACTGGTTGGATTCGCAGGAGTGTGAGCAGGCTTGCTCGTTGATCTTCTGATCGCTCAATACCCGGGTGGCCGTTACGTTTAGCAGACCGCTTGCGGCTTGTGGGTGATTGATATGATCACCACCTACTGCCGGCGTATTGACGAGTCTTTAGAGTCCTACACAGAGGTTTCCTGGCTCAAGCGAAACGAAACAGGAGCGCATATGAGATATGTGCGGGACCGAGAATAATACCGGTATATGATACTGAATTCTATTCTCGCGATTTATATCATCGGACGGTTATATGAGATATAACCGGGTTACCGAATCAAATGTTGATTCGATATATTGATACACTTGATATTAGTCGGTTATATGCGATATGACCGGATCATTAAATCAAGTATTGATTTAATGATTTAATGTATAATTATATATTTGATATATTACTTTACATTAACTAGTATTTGTTCGCTTAAGATTGATTTTCTCACTTGATATGCACAAGTTGTATATGTGATATATGTTTGTGCACTAGTTTGTATCAAGATTGATGATACATGCAAACTTGGGTGTGTGTATGACTTACACCATGTTTAGGTTAATGGTTTAGGTTTTTTATTTGTTTTGGTAAAACAAAATGGTGGTTTTCTTTGTTTTTGCTTGAAGCTTCATGAAGCTTTCAAGTATCTTTGACAAAGTCTAACCATTTTGTTTTGCATGAGATTTTCATTAACCTAACCATTAACTTAAACTCTAGTTTAGTCTCTACAAAGGTTAACTCACCCATGGTTAAAATATGATAGACTTCACTTGATTATTCTTTTGTGATAATTCATTATTCATTATTATTCTTTTCTTCTTCTTCAAGAAGAAGAAAGCTTTCTAGAAAATTTTCAAGTGAAGATTTAGAGTGAGAAATCCAAATCTATAGTAAACCCACTTCCTATTTCATCATCCTCTACTACTTGCCATTTAGTTTAGGGTGTTCTTTTCACAAAGTTTATGACCAAGTGAAGGAATAGCTTGAGTTTGAGTCTCCTGGACGTAGATCATCTTCGGTTTCGAAGTCAACGACCTAGCCCGCTCATTTCTCTGAAGAAACCATCGCTAGAGTCCGGGATTCCGATGATCGCAGCGAAGGGACGTCAACATGGAGCTTTAGAAGTAAAGGACCGGATCTACAAAGGTTTTAATCCCTTTCACTTGTAGTTAAAATGTTTTACTTGCTAGTTTTCGCATAATCTTTAGTATACGATCTTGGTTAGGGTTGTTCGGCACGGCTATTTTTTTTTGAATCGGGCATGGTTGATGCCTTGTAGAGCCTTGTTAGAGTGCCTAGGAACCCTACAGCGCGGGTGCAAAACATAAGCAACGTTTATTATATCATATATATAATAATAAAGCAACCGTCTCAAGCATATAAAGTAATCATATCACATAATATCAGCAGCAGAAGATAACATATGAAATATTGGATATATTAGGAGGTCCGTGTTTTATTTTGAGCCTGTATAAAACACTGATTCCACGGTCGAGATGAATAGCTAAACCCATATCTCTAGACCCCTACAAGAGCGACAAGTAACCCTACCAATTCTAGAGTTAGGAGACCCGAACTCGACTTCTCGAGTTGGTCTCCCACTGGACTCTAGAACCCGATTACTTGTGCTCCCCTTCTTGGGTCTATCCTAATGCGGAAAAGTAAATAATATACAACAATGGTGACAGCATGCTCAACCCGGAAGTGCCCCAATAAAAGAATATTACATACAATGAATTTTATATGAATGAAAATAAAAAATCTCATCTCACATAAAACCCCCGGCTATTCAAAACATGACGATCCAATATAACATATCACAACAACATATAATATCACATATCATCAATGTAAGTAAATATGCGTATCCCAATTGTCATTGACATATAGTAACGAAACCGGTGATACACCACATATTACACTTACGGTCCCAGAAAAGTAAATGTCAAACTACAACATTTGGAATCCATAATAACCTTAGATATCTTAAACCCAAAATATCACATACTTCGGATTTCATGCCTAACTATATGAATTCCACATATTATATCACATTCCACAAATAGCTAGACGATATTAAACATTCCGATCGAATTAACAAACACTCAAAATTACCCAAAAAGCTCAACACTTGAGCGTAGTTTAAAAATATTCAGCACATGCCACAGTACCAATGGACCAACCGTAGAAGGGTCAACCCTTGCCTCACCTATGGCACGCAGAACTACCGCAAACCCTAGGGTTTGGCGACGGTTCTTACGGTCATAGAATCGAGTTAGGGTTTTGTTCTTCTAGAGGGTTCATCACATTACTTGCATGATATTTGAATGTTCTTTAACTTGGAAAAAATCCAACTCTTGGAAAATTTTCCGACAAGGGTTAAAGTGGGTATTTGATATCCGTTCGAACTTTTTAACACCGTCTAAAACAACCCGAAAAACTGTTAGAATTATGACTACGAAACACACCGAGTTGCCTTTGCAGAAAGTTAACATCACATGCAAATTTAGCAAAAACAAACAACATCTGAAACACCAAAACCCAGAGACTGGAACACAGTACAAATTTCAACCCTGAACTCCTCACCAAAACTGAGCAGGACGGTTTTCTTGGCTCTGTGGCCGGCCAAATTCTGAGCTCTAGGGTTGAATTTTGCATTGAGTTCATGTTGCATCTCATACAACATTTTGCAGTTGTTTAAAATAAATTTATATCACATTTTAAAATCGACAGTAACTAGGTAATCTTGTTTCAAGTTTTGGAGTTGTTTCGGTTTCATAATCCTACACAATCCGTCTAATTCTCTAGCTAGGCTCTGATACCACTGTAGGGTTCCTATGCACGACAGCAAGGTTTCGGGAGGTATCGTCCATGCCATTTTCAAATTTTTGTCATGCTAAGAAACTCTAACCTAGGATGTTTAACTAGAGAATCATACGAAACAAATTGTAAACTACTTTACAACTAAGTGAAATAGGAATACAACCTTTGTAGATCGGTCCTTCACTTCAATAGCTCCGTGTAGTAGTCCCTTCGCTCCAAGTAGTGATCTTCCGGACTCTAGCATGGCTTCACAAGAAGAAAGAAACGAACTTGCTTGAAGTCTTCTAGGCCGAAGATGATCTACGTCGAGGAGACACTAACCCAAGCTACCTTTTCACTAATATGAGATTAATGAAGCTAACACCCTATACTAAAGTGCTAATCTAGTAGAGGATGATGAAGTAGGATTTTTGCTCACTTTAGAATTGATTTTCTCACTATTATTTCTCACTTGCACAAAAGCTAGAGAGCTCTTGAGCTTGAAGAAGAAGATGAAGAGAGATAATTTTGTGAGAGTAAATGGAAACCATGGGTGAGAAAATATCTAATATCACTCATGTAGAGACTTAACCATGAGTTTAGATAATGGTGGTGTTAACAAATATATTGTGTAAGACAAAACTAGTGGACTAAGTCAATGGATCTCCAAGCTTCTCAAAGCTTCATGCCATATGACAAATTTCCAACTAATAATTGAATTAATATAAATAAATAAACCCTGCATTATCTTTATCATGGTGTAAGTCTCATACACCCATGTTGCTTGTATCATCAACCATGACACATAAATAAAACACAATTAATATATATCTCATATATATTAAGTGTGCACATGTGAGAAAAATAAATGCTTAAGTGAGCTAATATTAGTTAATGTAAACTAGTATATCACATATACAATTATACACTAAATTATCAATCAACACTTGATTTAATAATCCGGCTATATCTCATATAACCGACTAATATTATATGTATCAACTTATCGAATCAACACTTGATTCGATAACCCGGCTATACACATATAACCGACCGATACAAATATTGCGAGAATAAAATATGGTATCTCATACTCGTATTAATCTCGGTCCCGCACATATCACATATGTGCTCCTACATCGTTTTGCTTAAATCAGTAGAACCTCTATATAGGACTCTAAAGACTCGTCAATACGCCGGCAGTAGGTAATGATCATATCAAGAACCCACAAGCCGTCAGTGGTACTAGCTGGACGTAACGGCTGCCCGGGTATTGAGCGATCAGAAGATCAACAAGCAATCCCGCTCTAGCTCTTGTAAAGCCAGTCAGTAACACTATCGTACAGTCCAGTCTTTTCGTCTGAGATGTCGCATATCAAGTCTAGGGGTGGTAAATGTCAGACCCTAATAACTTGATAAGTTATGCCGATACGAGGCTCATAACGGGTCAAGAAACTACCAATAACACTTACCAGTAAATCTCCAAATCAGCTCTGGCCAGGGACTTCCAGTTATAGCCAATCGAGCACAGCACAACATCTACCCCCAATACCGGGAGAGACGAAATCCCCTCCTATCGCTCATTGCCTCCATGTGACTCGGGACTGTACCCAAAAATCACCGTTTTGCACGTCCTCTTGAATGTGGTAAGGTGGAAATCAAAGTACAGCAAGAATCACACAAAACTCTATGACGATCTCGGGTCTACAGACTAACCCGTACCAGTGTCACCAGAAAACTGCTATCTAACATCATGTATAATATCATCTAGGAGTTCTCGGCGAATCCGTCCAGTGTACCCAGTCTCCACTGAGCACTCGTATACCATCTCTGATGTCAAACACCAACGGATATGGGATCATCTATCGCCCATCTCATGAGTCGAGAAGCGTATATGCTAGTCTATTCTGGTATATCGATGCCCTGTCTCGATACACCTATGACTAGGAACATTAAAGGATGAACTTACGGACTACCATGACCCCTCTAGTATGATCTGCATCATAATCCTGGTAGTCAAGTACACATCCTAAGGGCTTTACCAACATGTAACTAAGAGACAGTATCAAGAGACAAGTATACATGTTAAGATAAAGAGTAACCATATAGCATACTATCATGTCGAGCAAGAAAGTCCTCTCTATATATGTCCATGCATCCACTATAATATACATCATATGTACAATAATGGTCTCTAGGGTATATATACAACTAACAATCTCCCACTTGCACTAGGACCAGCTGTTGTAGTATCGCATACCCAACATCTTGAAGAGTCTCTCGAACTGTATCTGGGGAATGGACTTCGTGAGTGTATCTGCTGTGTTGTTTTTCGTGTCAACTCTCCTGAACTCGATCTTCCGGCGATCAACTATCTTCCGGATCAGGTGATACTACCTTAGAATATGTCTGGATCATTGATGGGACCTGGGTTCCTTGGCCAAAGCCACCGCTCCATTGTTATCAAAATACAAAGGTATTGGATACACAATGGATGGAACCACTCCAAGTTCAGTTATGAACTTCTTCATCCTGACATCCTCTTTGGCAGCATCGTTGGAAGCGATGTATTCAGTTCTCCATCGTCAAGTCTGCCATGGTTTCCTGTTTCAAACTCTTCCATCAAACCGCCTCTCCATTGAGGGTAAAGACAAATCCCGAGACCGACTTAGAGTCGTCCTTATCACTTTGGAAGCTCGAATCGGTAAAGGACTCCACTTGGAGTTCTCCGTTACCACACCAAGAGCATTTCTTTAGTCCTTCTCAAGTACTTGAGAATGCTCTTCACAGCTGTCCAGTGACTCTCTCCTGGATCTGCTTGATACCTACTCACTACACCTAATGAGTATGCTACATCGGGTCTGGTACATAGCATCACGTACATCATAGAGCCTACTGCCGAAGCATAGGGTATCCCATGCAAGCGAGCTCTCTCTAAATCAGTCTTAGGAGACATCTTTTTGGAGAGAGTGGGTCCTGAGATCGTGGGTAAGAACCTACGCTTGGATTCTTCCATACAAAACCTCTTTAGTATGGTGTCAATGTACCTGGATTGGGACAGTCCCAGTGTCCGTTTAGATCTATCTCTATAGATCATAATCCCCAAGATGTAGGAGGCATCACCTAGATCATTCATTGAGAATCTTTGTGATAAGAAGATCTTGACTGAGTGCAGCATAGGAATATCATTTCCTATCAAGAGTATGTCATTCACATACAATACGCTGAAGACAACCTTACTCTCTGCCACCTTCTTGTATATACAAGGTTCATTTACGTTTTTGACGAAGTCAAACTCTTTGACAACGACATCAAAACAGATGTTCCAACTCCGCGATGCCTACTTTAACCCGTAGATAGATTTAAGCAGCTTGCACATCTTTCCGCTGCTCCCACTGTCTGCGAAGCCCTCTGGCTGAGTCATGTACACGCTCTTTTTTAAATCACCATTCAGAAAGGCGGTCTTAACATCCATTTGCCAGATTTCGTAGTCATGGTATGCAGCAATGGCGAGTAGGATCCGGATGGACTTAAGTATAGCCACTGGAGAAAAGGTTTCATCATAATCCACACCTGATTGTTGACGAAAACCTTTTGCAACAAGTCTAGCTTTGAAAGTCTCAACTTTTCCATCTATACCAAGTTTCTTCTTAAAGATCCATTTTCTCCCAATGGGTTTTACCGCTTCAGGAGCAACTTCCAAAGTCCATACTTTGTTGGTGTACATGGATTCTATCTCAGATCGCATTGCATCAAGCTACTTCACTGAGTCCCCACTCGTGATGGCCTGGTCGAAGCTAGTTGGGTCATCATCTTCCATGATGTAATCCTCGCTCCTACCATCAATGAGAAAATCGTAGTATCTCTCAGGTGGATAAGGAACTCTACCAGATCGGCAGAGAGGCTGAGAATCGTTGGGAACTATCAAATCCTTCGGTTCTATCAAATCTTCGTTTGTAGTTTGTGCGGTTGGAACTTCTTACACCTCTACCTCTTTGCCACTAATCTCTTTCGCAAGAAATTCCTTTTCTAAAAAGGTGGCATGTTGAGCAACAAACATCTTTTGTGCCTCACTGAGGTAGAAATGATATCCATATGAATTGCTTGGATATCCCATAAACTTGCAAAGAACTGATCTTGCCTCGAGCTGGTCCGGATGTTGCTTTTTAACATAGGCCGGACAACCCCATATCTTAACCCGTTTAAGAGATGGTCTCTTCCCATTCCATATCTTATATAGAGTGGTAGGCATTGATTTGGTTGGAACTCTATTCAATAGGTATGCGGCCGTTTCCAGTGCATAACCCAAAAAAGAAATAGGTAACTCATCGGTGCTCATCATAGAGCGCACCATATTCAATAGGGTGCGATTCCTCCGTTCTAATACACCGTTGTGCTGTGTTGTATACGGAGGAGTAAGCTGAGAAAGAATCCTATTCTCTTTTAGATAGTCACGGAATTCCGTGCTCAAGTATTCTCCTTCCCGATCAGATCGAAGGATTTTAATACTTTTACCCGTTTGGTTCTCTACTTTATGCTTATATTCTTTGAATTTCTCAAAATTTTCAGACTTGTGTTTCGTCAGGAACACATGTCCGTATCTTGAGAGATCGTCCGTGAATATAATGAAGTATGAGGAACAATTCCTGGCATGTGTAGACATGTGACCGCATACATCACTATGTATCAGTCCCAAGAGTTCCGTAACTCTTTCTCTGTGTCCACTAAACGGAGTTTTGGTCATTTTGCCTTTGAGACAAGACTGGCAAGTTTCATAAGATGAAAATTCGAACGGATTCAAATATCCATCCTTATGTAACTTAAATAGATGTGTGGCATTGATATGACCTAGTCTACAATACCACAAGAAAGATTCGTTCATTTCTGGACTCTTCCTCTTGTGTGTGTTTTGTATGTTAAGAACTGTGGTTTGATTTAGAACATATATGCCATTATTTAACGAGCCAGATCCAATCAACTTTTGATTCAGGAAGATGTTCATAATATTATCCTTTATTACAAAATTATATCCTTCTTTACTTAATAAAAAAACTGATATAAGATTGCATATTAGAGTCGGTATGTAATAGTATTCATTCAGAATCAATGTATTACCATTTGGTAACATAAGGTGATATTCGCCAACTGCTTTGGCCCGTCGAGACTGGGAGTTAGGAATTTTCCATGGCTCCGTTTTGTTTCGGCCCTTGGGTTTTTTATTGACGTCATGTCTGCATCCTGTTGGAATGAGAAGGAACGCCGTTGTTGACGTTGCTTCTGCTGTAACAAGACGAATGTCGAGGTTGTCTCTAGGTTGTATATGAACCGTCGAGACTTTGAGCTAAGAATTTGCCATGGCTACGCTTTGTTTTGACCCTGGGGCCCTTTGTTGACGTCGCGTCTGCATCCTGTTGGAATGAGAAGGAATGTCATTATTGACATTGCGTTTGTTGTAACGAGAAGAATGTTGAGATTGTCTCTAGGTTGTAAATGGACCGTCCAGACAGGGAGCTAGGAATTTGCCATGGCTTCGTTTTTTTTTCGACCCTTGGGTCTCTTGTTGACGTTGGGTCTGCATCCTGCTGGAATGAGAAGGAACACCGAGCTGATCTTCAGACTGTAGATGTCGCCGTCAAGATTTGGCTCCCCCTTTAATGGAGCCTGGTGGGAAAACATGGTTCCCTTTTCATTTGTGCCCATGGATTGTATACAGGGGTCTGTATGGACTCACCTGCAGGGCAAAAGTTTCATTTTCATTCATTTTTTTATTTCTTTCCGCGATGCTTTATCTTTTTAGCTTTAAAATATTGCGAAAGTCGCGATTGCCCAATCATTTCGGCTATTTTTATATTTTTTACTCCCTGCTTTTTATTGCGAGTTGCCCAAACATTTTGGCTGTTTTTATATGCATTTATTTTGCTCGCTGATTTTTATTGCGAGTTGCCCCATCATATCGGCTATTTTATATGCATTTTTTGCTCGCTGATTTTTGTTGCGAGTATGGAACTTGAGATCTGATACCAATCTTAGCATCAACATCGCCGCGACTGGAATATTTCCAGAAGTGAATCGTCATTTGCCTTGAAAGGAATTGGAGTTTGACACTTGTGCAGGCATCAACATCGCAGTAACTGGGATATTGCCAGGATGAATTATCATTTGCTGTAACACCCGAGCCCAATACTACTATTTTTCTGTTATTGGTTGAGAATTAGATATTACTCATTTTATTTATCTTGCTTGTTTGGGTCTTACTGTAAATTTTATCTGGCTAAGTCATTTTTTGCATATAACAAATTTTAGCACCCAAAATAAAACTAAAAATATCTATCTTGGCCTACTCGTCACCCCTAGCCGCGTGGTAGCGTCCGTGCGTCGAGTTCTCATCCCGTTCGGTGAAACGGGCGAGTTTGGACAACTACGCGCGCGTGCAGGTGTCCGACTTAGGGGTATGCTTTTTAATCATAAAACATTTCACTTTAAAATTTGGAACCCGCTTAAAATCCTATTATTTGAATTTCAAATTTTTGGACCCAACCCGGACGCGATTTGGAAATGTTTCATTTAGCGCCAAAATTCCAAATCAATAAAATATTCAAAACTATATTATAACCATTCAAATCCTACTGTTAATTGATACTTATAATCTATTAAATCTTTAAAATCTAAATCTGTTAACCATTAAAAAAAATCCCCTGGCCAATCACGAGGTTTTCTTTACCCCGTGGGCCCCCTCCTATCCCTCTCTCTCTCTCTCTCTTTCTCTCTCCATCTCTCTCTCTCTCTAACTCTCTCTCTTCCTTATATATATTTTCCCCATGCATTTTTTCTTCCTGGAGAAACTGTAGCCCACGAGAAAAGCTAACCCATCGCGAACCCTAGCCCAGCCGCCTTCGCCATCGCCTCCGCAACCCTGACGCCGGCGCCAACGCCACCGTCGCCGTCGACTCCGCCTCCTCTTCCCAACCTCAGCATCTTCTCCTTCTCCCCGAGTGCTCGGCGCCGCAACAGAGATCCCGGCCAACCCCATACCTTCTCTGTACGGCCGGAGACATCGCCGGCGACCTTCGTCGTCGTCACCCGCGCCACCTTCAGAGCCTCCTCATCGCCGCGCACCCCAGACCCGACCACTTCCTTTGCCCCTTCACTTTCTTTCCTTCTCCAGCCCTAGCTGTCGCCTGAAACATCCTCGCCGGCGCCCCACCGCCGTCGACCCCATCGCTGGCACGACCTCTGCAACCCTCTGTAAGCCTTCTATTCCTTTCCTCCTTCCTTTTTCTCTGGTTCCCTTTCATTCGTGTTTGCGCAACTTGATGTTTTACTGTTCCCTTTCTCGCCGGAATCCGGCGATGCCGACGATGTGATCCGACGTTCCAGCGAAGTACCCCGGTCCGCGTGGTCCCATTGTTCGTTGTTTGGGTTCAATCCGTGAACCGTGCGTCCGTCGCGTGTTTCCCCGCCGACGTTACGTTCCGTTTTTCCCGGTTCGCGACCCGTCGAGGCAAGTATCACTTGCTACATGCTATACTATACAATTATATATGTTTTGACTCATTAAACCTGCAAAACTTAACTCGGTATGGTTATTTCCTCATTAGGTTGCAATATGACATATATCATTTTACAGTTAACATGGAAATTACAATTTGCTACTATTAACCTACAAACCAAGTTTACCTGTTAATCACATTTTTACCGTTAATAGATTATAGTACTTTCCTATGTAGTTATATTACATTCGGATGTTCGTATTCAAAGACTTGATATAACAGTATTGCATCATCCTTTAAACTGTTGCACCGCTAAGGGTGCTCAAAACCTGTTAATATAATAAAATAGTTGCACTATATTAATGCACTATGGTGTTTGAATGAACTGCTTATTTCCTGCTGTTAATCCCCTGTTCGATTACATATCTGTTGTGAGCACACCCACGACATCGTACATCTCGACTTGACTTGTTACCCATGATATATGTTGTTACACCTGACTTGGCACTGTTTACTGTTGACCTGACCTGTTACCTGATCTCTTGCCTAATGCCAACAAACCTGACATGTCGTCCTCATGGACCATTCCTGTTGTCTATCCAGACAAACCTACTGTTACCTGATCTCGTGTTGGCATTAGTTCTTGACTACTGAATACCTGACCTAACACATATAACTTGGGGGTACGGGGAAATCAAAGGTGTAAACTAAAGTGTAACTTAAAAGGGTATTACTTGATCCGTGGTCCCGGGGGGTAACGGGACAGAGCCATTCGTGACTCTTACATTTTCCTGATCCGTGGTCCCGGGGGGCAATGGGACAGAACCACTATTGGTTCCCATCTTCCTGATCCGTGGTCCCGGGGGGTAACGGGACATATCCTTTGAGTTACATGGAGGATTATCCAAATTGATTTCAAAGACTTTAAAATAGAAAACCTGTTAGAACAGTTTAGTTACCCACTGCACACTACCCTGCACTGCTTGTTTCCTACTATTGCTTTATTCATGTTTATTTCTGCATTGCCTATTACACTGTGCATATTATATTATTGGTTGACATGACGCGCTGACGTCTGGGTTTTGCATGGCCCAGATTCTTTACCACTGTCGCTGTCCGAGCAGGAGTACTTCAGCCAGCAGGCTGATTTGTGAGTTCTGTAGTGGTTAGTTTTATTTCCTGCATTCCTATTTCCAGATGTGAGCCCGCATTATGGGACATACTTTTCTATTATTGTATTGGATCATTTGCTTCCGCATTTATTTATCATTGACTCTTGTTATTCTGGATTGTGGACATGTTTTAGATAGTTTTATTTTGTTCTTGATATCTCTACAGCCGTAATGTGACTGTGGATGGATACTTCCTACCCACAGGTAGCATGGTTGGTTATGTCACGTGCCCAATCTTGCGTACTCTGGGAAGCGGGGCGTGACATGGTTCTTTTGGTATCAGAGCCATAGGATAGTCGGGTTGATTCTTTTGTAGTTGGGTATTGTACCCAATACACGAATCAGAATACCCGTGTTTAGGAAACATGTCCTGCCACCTTGACCGTTTTACCATTCTTGAATCACATTCTTCCTGATTATATCTTTTACGATGTGCAAACTTCCTTTGCATATCGATTCGAAAACCGATTCCTTGTTATCTCTAGGACTTAGGCGACTTGGATGGAGTTATGTAATTGTGGCTATGATACCGCGGCATAGTTACAATGCGGTACTCTATTTAAGTATCTTGGAGTTCTAGCCTTGATCTATATTCAAAATCTATCATCATGCTAATGTTGGGTATTTTGAATTCAGGATTATGGCCGGTAAGAAATTGAAGACATACCAGAGGCGTGTGGACGAAGCCGCCATGCTTGGAGTGATAAGAGGAATGCTAGAGAATCAAAGAAACAGACCGAGCTGATCCAGCAGCAAGCAGACTAGTTTCAGGAAGGTTTGCAGATCGTTCGGCAGTCTGTGAACAACGCTGGAGCTAAACCGGTTGACCGAGTAGGGACCGTGGCAGATTTCAGACATTTGGGTCCGTCTACATTTACTGGTTTAAAGGAACCGTTGCCAGTGGAGCAGTGGCTAGTTTACACAGAGAACTTGCTTTTTGCGGCACAGATTCCGGATGACAAAAGAGTTGATGTGGTATGCATTCAGTTAGTGGACTACGCCCGAGAATGGTGGCTTGTGGAGGAGACCCGCTTGCCCAAGCCGATCAAATGGGCGGATTTATCTAAGAGTTTCCTGGAGAAGTTCTTCCCGCGAACTGCACGGGAGGAAATGGAAGAGAAGTTTATTGGGCTGAGGCAGAATGGGGCACCCGTGGATGTGCATGCAGTAGAATGGACGAGACTCAGCAGATTCGCTGGACCTTTGGTTGCCAACGATGCAGACAGGGCACGGAGGTTCATGCGCAGCTTGGACATGGACATCCAGAGGCAGATTGTCTCCCTGGGTTTGACCACTTTCTCACAAATACTTGCAGCAGCCAAGAGCAGCAGAGTTTATCTGGGATGAAAGGGAGTTTGCAGCAGACAGCAGTTGCGTTACGGAAGCAGTTCGGTCAGGCCGGTCGAGTTTAGGGCTAGGCCGACAAACAATATTCTTGCATCAATGGAAGTGATGAAAGTAAAGAGCCGGCTGTTGTTCATGATTCTATGGACGTCTTTGAATATATATCGGGTTTACCGCCGAGGAGAGACGTGGAGTTCGCAATTGATCTTATTCCTGGTGCAGTGCCAGTATCTAAAGCGTATTATCCAATGGCGCCGGTAGAGTTGGAGAAGTAAAGAAACAGGTTGCTGAATTGCTTGAAAAGGGTTGGATTCGAAGCAGTAACTCGCCTTGGGGAGCTCCAGTTCTTCTAGTAAAGAAGAAGGATGGCACAAGAAGGATGTGGATCGACTATCGAGAATTAAACCGGGTGGCTATCAAGAACAAGTACCCGATCCCTCGCATTGGAGAACTTTTTAAGCAGCTTAGTGGCACGAGGGTATTCTCGAAGTTGGATTTACGATCCGGATATCATCAGGTCCGAGTGAAAACAGAAGATAATTGCAAGACGGCGTTCCGAACTCGGTATGGACATTACGAGTACTTAGTGATGCCCTTCAGAGTAACGAATGCGCCGGCAGTATTCATGGACTTGATGAACCGAATCTTTTCACCGTTCTTGGATCAGTTCATTATGGTATTCATTGACGATATTCTAGTTTACTCGAAGAGTTTTGAGGAGCATGCTGAGCATTTGAAGATCGCACTGCAGACATTGAGGCAGGAGAAATTGTATGTGAAGATGAGTAAGTGCGAATTTTGGCTGGAAGAAGTGAAGTTTCTGGGGCATGTTGTGTCGGGCAATGGAATCGCAGTCGATCCCGAAAAGATTGCGGCAGTTCGAGATTGGCCTATTCCAAGGAGTGTAGCTGAGATAAGAAGTTTCCTTGGATTAGCCGGATACTACAGGAGATTTGTGGAGAACTTCGCTCGTTTGGCAGAACCGCTGACCAAGCTTACACGCAAGGAGGTACCTTTTGTATGGACGGATAAATGTGCGTTGGCTTTCGAGACGTTGAAGCAGAAGTTGATAACCGCCCCTATCCTGACGTACCAGACAATTCCGGAGGGCTGGTGATTCATAGCGACGCATTTGGGAAAGGATTGGGATGTGTTTTGATGCAGCATGGGAAGGTCGTAGCATACGCATCAAGACAGTTGAAGACCCATGAGAAGAATTATCCAACTCATGACTTGGAGCTTGCCGCTGTGATTTTCGCTTGAAGATTTGGAGACACTACCTTTTGGGCGAAAGAGTCGAAGTTTTTACAGATCACAAGAGTTTGAAGTATGTGTTCACTCAGAAGGAGTTGAACATGAGGCAGCGTAGATGGTTGGAGCTGATGGCCGACTACGACCTTGATCTTAAGTACCATCCGGGAAAAGTTAATGATGTGCCGGATGCGCTTAGTCGGTTACCAGTAATTCAGGTGTTAACTACGCAGAAGGAGATCGTCGCAGATTTTCGAAGATTTGACTTGGAGGTTGTGCTACCGCGTTCTACGGGACAGTTGATGCAGTTGCAAGTACAGTCGTCCTTGGTTGAGAAGATTAAAGCAGCACAACCGCAGGATCCTAGACTGCAGAAGTTTCGAGAGCAGGTTGAGGCTGGACTACGAACAGGTTTACTGGTCCACGAAGATGGTTCGTTGAGGTATGGTAGCCGGCTGTGTGTGCCAAAGGGAGATGTTCGTGAAGAGCTTATGAAGGAGGCACACAGTTCAGCTTACTCTGTACATCCAGGAGGCACAAAGATGTACCGTGATATTCGACAGCATTTCTGGTGGGAAGGCATGAAACGGGAGATTGCTCGCTTCGTGGCTAAGTGCTTGGTATGTCAGCAAGTCAAGGCTGAACACCAAAGGGTTGCTAGTTTGTTGCAACCACTTCCGATTCCTAAGTGGAAGTGGGAACATATAACCAGGGATTTCGTGACGGCTTTACCGCGAAGTCCAAAGGGCAATAACGCAGTATGGGTGATTGTCGATCGATTAACCAAGGCAGCTCACTTTATTCCTTTCCGGGTTGGTCAATCAATGGAGACTTTGGCAGAACGGTACATGCAGGAGATTGTAAGATTGCATGGCGTGCCGGTGAGCATCGTGTCCGATCGGGACACTCGGTTCTTATCACACTTCTGGAGGAGTTTACAGGAAAGTTTGAGGACTCGATTGAAGTTTAGCACAGCTTATCATCCTCAAACTGATGGTCATTCGGAGAGAACGATCCAAACTCTTGAAGACATGTTGAGAGCATGCATGTTGGACTTCAAGGGTTCATGGGAGGATCACCTACACTTGGTGGAGTTTTCTTACAACAATAGTTTCCAAGCAACTATTCAGATGGCTCCGTTTGAAGCTTTGTATGGTCGTAAGTGCCGTTCACCTGTTTGTTGGGATGATGTTGGTGAACGAAGATTACTGGGACCAGATTTGGTGGTACAGACAGTTGAGAAGGTGAATACAATCAGGAAGCATATGAAGGCAGCTCAAGATAGACAGAAAAGTTAGGCTGACACGTCAAGAAGACCTTTAGAGTTCGCCGTGGGTGATTTGGTATTCTTGAAAATATCACCGACTAGAGGGGTAATTCGTTTTGGGAGTCGAGTGAAGCTTAGTCCTCGATTCGTTGGACCCTTCGAGATATTGGAGCGCGTTGGATAGGTAGCGTACCGTTTGGCGTTACCGCAGCCCTTGGCAGGTGTGCACGATGTGTTTCATGTATCTCAACTACGAAGGTATGTTCGAGATGAAACACACGTCTTGGATCATTCGGAGTTAACTGTACGGGAGGACCTAACTTTTGAGGAGCGACCGGTTGAAATCATGGATCGAAGGGAAAAGGTTCTTAAGAACAAGGTTATCCCCTTTGTGCTAGTTTCTTGGGGTAATCGATCGCATGGAGAGTCCACGTGGGAGCGAGAAGACGAGATCCGACAGAAGTTTCCTCACCTTTTCCTGTAGTTTTCTATCTTGTATTCTTGGAATTTCGAGAACGAAATTCTTTTGTAGTTGGGTATAATGTAACACCCGAGCCCAATACTACTATTTTTCTGTTATTGGTTGAGCATTAGATATTACTCATTTTATTTATCTTGCTTGTTTGGGTCTTACTGTAAAATTTTATCTGGCTAAGTCATTTTTTGCATATAACAAATTTTAGCACCCAAAATAAAACTAAAAATATCTATCTTGGCCTACTCGTCACCCCTAGCCGCGTGGTAGCGTCCGTGCGTCGAGTTCTCATCCCGTTCGGTGAAACGGGCGAGTTTGGACAACTACGCACGCGTGCAGGTGTCCGACTTGGGGGTATGCTTTTTAATCATAAAACATTTCATTTTAAAATTTGGAACCCGCTTAAAATCCTATTATTTGAATTTCAAATTTTTGGATCCAATCCGGGCGCGATTTGGAAATGTTTCATTTAGCGCCAAAATTCCAAATCAATAAAATATTCAAAACTATATTATAACCATTCAAATCCTACTGTTAATTGATACTTATAATCTATTAAATCTTTAAAATCTAAATCTGTTAACCATTAAAAAAAAATCCCATGGCCAATCACGAGGTTTTCTTTACCCCGTGGGCCCCCTCCTATCCCTCTCTCTCTCTCTCTCTCTCTAACTCTCTCTCTCTCTTCCTTATATATATTTTCCCCATGCATTTTTTCTTCCTGGAGAAACTGTAGCCCACGAGAAAAGCTAACCCATCGCGAACCCTAGCCCAGCCGCCTTCGCCATCGCCTCCGTAACCCTGACGCCAACGCCACCGTCGCCGTCGACTCCGCCTCCTCTTCCCAACCTCAGCATCTTCTCCTTCTCCCCGAGTGCTCGGCGCCGCAACAGAGATCCCGACCAACCCCGTACCTTCTCTGTACGGCCGGAGACATCGCCGGCGACCTTCGTCGTCGTCACCCGCGCCACCTTCAGAGCCTCCTCATCGCCGCGCACCCCAGACCCGACCACTTCCTCTCCCCCTTCACTTTCTTTCCTTCTCCAGCCCTAGCTGTCGCCTGAAACATCCTCGCCGGTGCCCCACCGCCGTCGACCCCATCGCTGGCACGACCTCTGCAACCCTCTGTAAGCCTTCTATTCCTTTCCTCCTTCCTTTTTCTCTGGTTCCCTTTCATTCGTGTTTGCGCAACTTGATGTTTTACTGTTCCCTTTCTCGCCGGAATCCGGCGATGCCGACGATGTGATCCGACGTTCCAGCGAAGTACCCCAGTCCGCGTGGTCCCATTGTTCGTTGTTTGGGTTCAATCCGTGAACCGTGCGTCCGTCGCGTGTTTCCCCGCCGACGTTACGTTCCGTTTTTCCCGGTTCGCGACCCGTCGAGGCAAGTATCACTTGCTACATGCTATACTATACAATTATATATGTTTTGACTCATTAAACCTGCAAAACTTAACTCGGTATGGTTATTTTCTCATTAGGTTGCAATATGACATATATCATTTTACAATTAACATGGAAATTACAATTTGCTACTATTAACCTACGAACCAAGTTTACCTGTTAATCACATTTTTACCGTTAATAGATTATAGCACTTTCCTATGTAGTTCTATTACATTCGGATGTTCGTATTCAAAGACTTGATATAACAGTATTGCATCATCCTTTAAACTGTTGCACCGCTAAGGGTGCTCAAAACCTGTTAATATAATAAAATAGTTGCACTATATTAATGCATTATGGTGTTTGAATGAACTGCCTATTTCCTGCTGTTAATCCCCTGTTCGATTACATATCTGTTGTGAGCACACCCACGACATCGTACATCTCGACTTGACTTGTTACCCATGATATATGTTGTTACACCTGACATGGCACTGTTTACTGTTGACCTGACCTGTTACCTGATCTCGTGCCTAATGCCAACAAACCTGACATGTCGTCCTCATGGACCATTCCTGTTGTCTATCCAGACAAACCTACTGTTACCTGATCTCGTGTTGGCATTAGTTCTTGACTACTGAATACCTGACCTGACACATATAACTTGGGGGTACGGGGAAATCAAAGGTGTAAACTAAAGTGTAACTTAAAAAGGTATTACTTGATCCGTGGTCCCGGGGGGTAACGGGACAGAGCCATTCGTGACTCTTACATTTTCCTGATCCGTGGTCCCGGGGGGCAACGGGATAGAACCACTATTGGTTCCCATCTTCCTGATCCGTGGTCCCGGGGGGTAACGGAACATATCCTTTGAGTTACATGGAGGATTACCCAAATTGATTTCAAAGACTTAGAATAGAAAACCTGTTAGAACAGTTTAGTTACCCACTGCACACTACCCTGCACTGCTTGTTTCCTACTATTGCTTTATTCATGTTTATTTCTGCATTGCCTATTACACTGTGCATATTATATTATTGGTTGACATGACGCGCTGACGTCTGGGTTTTGCATGGCCCAGATTCTTTACCACTGTCGCTGTCCGAGCAGGAGTACTTCAGCCAGCAGGCTGATTTGTGAGTTCTGTAGTGGTTAGTTTTATTTCCTGCATTCCTATTTCCAGATGTGAGCCCGCATTATGGGACATACTTTTCTATTATTGTATTGGATCATTTGCTTCCGCATTTATTTATCATTGACTCTTGTTATTCTGGATTGTGGACATGTTTTAGATAGTTTTATTTTGTTCTTGATATCTCTACAGCCGTAATGTGACTGTGGATGGATACTTCCTACCCACAGGTAGCATGATTGGCTATGTCACGTGCCCAATCTTGCGTACTCTGGAAAGCGGGGCGTGACATTTGCCCTTGTCGATTTGAACAAATGTGCCTTAGCAAGCAGGGTTAGGGTCCTGTCGACTAGGACTTTTTGACTCTATGGGCCGTAAGGGTCTCATAAAGTTATTTCTCCCTATGAGTCGTGGGGATCTCGTAGGTGTATATTCTCCTTAGAATTCGTGAGGACTCCTAAGTGGTGTTTTCTCTTGCAAGTCGTAAGGATCTTACAAGAGTGTTTTCTCCTTATAAGTGGAGAGGACCTACAAGCGTCGTTCACCATATGGGGACAATTCGCGCCATTGGTGGAACTAGGTGAGGGCTATATTTATTAATGCCCATGGATTGTATACAAGGGTCAATATTCAACTGCTCGTAGGGCGAATCGAGAAATATGATGGCTTAAGAACAGTTTTAGATCCCATTAGCTTAAGGCTTTTGAATTCTATTAACCGTGAGAGTCTCATAGGGAGAAATTCTCCTTACGAGTCATGAGAATCTCGCAAATGTAATTTCTCCTTAGGAATCGTAGGGATTTCTAAGCGCGTTGCTCCCTTATGAGTCGTAAGGATCTCACGCTGGTACTTTCTCCTCATAAGGTCAAGAGGACCTTGCAAGTGTTCATGAGTTTTTTTTACGAGTTTGTGCCCTTTTGGGTTTTCAAAAACTCGCTGGTAGCCCTGCTGTTGTTACTCACAGCGCCCTTTCGAGTTTTCATCCGTGCCCATTTTGCTTGTGGACATACCTTTTTTAGGACCCTCGAGAGTAGTTTCGCCACCTGTGACCCAATTGTTTGCCGGTAGGGTTTAGGGGTGGCTTTTTCGTTGAAGTAGCTGCACAGCCAGTGGAACATAAGTTGCGATCTTTGCCATCAAGACTCTGATTGCAATATGGATCTCAAGAGACTGTATTGCTATGTCTGGGGCGATGCACTAGTTTAGGGACGTTCTGGTCCAGTGTTGCCATTTTTGGAGGCAACACGCTAGTTTAGGGACTTTCCGGTCCATTGTTAGTTAAGGGACATCTTGGTCTATTATCGTCATTTTGGAAGCGAAGTTTTAGTTTAAGGAAATTACGGCTCGTTGTTAGTTTAGGGACATCTCGGTCCATTATCACCATTTTCAAGGTGAAGTTTTAGTTTAAGGACATTACGGTCCATTGTTAGTTTAGGGATATCTCGGTCCATTGTTAGTTTAGGGACATTATGGTCCATTGTTATCCAAGTCGGACTCCATGCACTGGAACAAAGTATAGACTTTTTTGCGTGCTCCTGAAGGGATAAAACCCATTAGGAGTAGGTAGATTTTACGAGATCGATGCAAATGGAAAGGTACTAACCTAATAAGGCTAGACTTGTAGTAAATGGTTTTCATCAAATACCCGATGTGGATTGTGATGAAACAATTATTTCAGTATCTTTGCTAAAGTCCATACGGATAAAACTTGCCAATGTTGTATTTCATGACTATGATATCTGGCATGTGTATGACTATAACGTCTTTTTAAATTGGATTTAGAAGTGCACGTGTATATGACTCTGCCAGAGGGTTATCTTAGTCAGTTGGAGCAGCGTTAAGCATGCAAGTTGCTTAAGTCTATTTTTAGACTAAAGCAGGCATAGTGGAGAAGGATCATTTGTTTTGATGATACGGTCAAAGTGTTTGAATTCATCAAAATGAGAGATAGACCTGAAATTTGTAAAAAAAGTAGTAGGGGCGTTGTCAGATTCCTCAAATGGTATGTGGATGACACACTCATGATAGAAAGTGATGTTCCTATGCTATAAATCAGTAAAACAATGGCGGTCACATGTGTTTCTCCATACAAGATATGGATGTTAATCCAATCCTGAAGAAACATAGGATAGCTGTGAAGAGCATTTGATTGTGTTGGTGTATGGTAATGGCTGCCTCCTGAAAGAGGTGGGTACCGATTCTTGCTTCTCAGGTAACATGGAAGACAGAGCGTCTGTCGCGAGTTATAAGTTTACCATTTTTTAGGAACGGTATATTGGAAAGAGTTCTAAGTAGGATAATGAGGTAGTAGTGGCGCTAGATATTGATTGTAAATCAGCAAAAGATACTGCCTTAGAATTCACTGGATATAATTGTTCATTTATGAACATGATCCCATCATCTGTCCAGAAAAATACTAAGGCAGGTATCACTCGGTTCGGGAGATATTTGATCTCCGCGAAGTTGAGATTCAGAGAGAAATAGAGAGATGCACTGTGCCAGGTCCACTCATTAAGGATAGTTCTCGAACACAGTTTGCGAGACTGTTAGTACAGAAGTTGGGTATATGATACCACAATAATTGGCCTTAAGTGCAAGTGGGAGATTGTTGGATATAGGTGCCCTCAAAGTAATTATTGTAATTGAAGTAGGACCTATACGAGAGAACAATCTTACTCGAGATGATAGTATGCTATCTGGTTTGTTTTTATCTTTCATGTGATGCATTTTATTCACTATCACGTATCGTTTAGATGTGAGATAAAGCCTTAGGATTTTCTTAACTACCAGGATGATGATGGAGATCATATTAGTAGGGCCTGGGTAGTCGATAAGCACATCCTTAAATGTCTTTAGTCTTAGGAGTATCAAGACTGGGTATCGGTTGTACGTGCACGGCGGCGCCCCGGCCGTCAATCCGATGCCGGAATGCGGAAACGAAACTTTTCAAAAACTAGAAACCGGCACCACCGCGCACTAAAATCCCGGATCGGGCCATTAACCTAAACCTAGCAAACTAGAGAAAGGGTAGAATGCTATACCGAGCGATCCGTGTCCTTCGGTCTTTAGCCTCCACTCCGATCTCCTCGCGGAATCTCCGATCTTCATCTCCTCGTCGGAACGGGCACCACATCGCCGGGTTCTTTTACGGGCTCCCACCTCTGGACCGAGGCAACTCGGGTACGAAGTTGGCGAGTCGATGTGTCCAAGAATGCTGTAGGCTAGTGTAGAATCACTTTGTCTCAATGGGGTGATTAAAGTGCCATGATAGTATGGAGGAAAGAACAATGGAAATGAGCTTAGGAATTTTAGTGCAAGAAAAATACAAGATGAACTAATTTTTCCCCACTCCAAATGAATTCCCTCTCCTCTCACTAGAAGTGGCCGGCCTATATATCAAATGGTGGAGGAAAATTGCAAACCAAAAATCAAGTGGAGAAAATGAATGATAATGAGAAGAAAATGGTCACACCATTTTCCAAATCAATCCCTTCATAATTCCATCACAATAAATGCAAAGGAAAAGATGCAAAAAGAATCTCATGATGCTAGAACCATCATGAAGCCTTCATTTACAAATAAACCCCTCCACTAAAGATAATTTCCACAACTGCAAATAACCCCCTCCAACGGAAAAATCCGGCCGTGAAGGAACAAGGAAAAACTGGCCGAAACGGAATACAAACTGGCAACTTCAAAAAACTGATCCCGTAATAAATTACAGGAAAACCCCGCGACTGTATATACATACCCGCATTTGTATTCCGTCCGAATACAAATGCTAAGGGACAAAATCTACACTGTACAATACTAGGATCCGGCTTAAACCAAAGCCCGCTAGTATTATCCGTCCGATCATGATCCGTGCAATACCGCACGTATAAGATCGAACCCTGCCATATCTCCATACGGCCTCTACAGCGTTTCGCCCGAAACTTGAGAAGACGGTCTGTGGGGGACTCTAAAGACTCGTCAATACTTTGGTTGTGGATTTAATCACTAGCACGTCAGAGGTATTAGCCTATACGTAACGGGCTACCAGGTATTGACCAAAAGGGACGTCTGAGCGAACTCATCCTGACACCCTACTGAGCCTGTCAGTGACAATATCCGTACATTCCGGTCCGTTCGTCTATGAGCATCGCATGGCGGGCCTAGGGGGTGGTAAAAGTCAGACCCCCAAAAGCGGTACAAGTCGTGTTGGAGTGTAGCCCAGAACACCCTGAGATACTACTGGAATACCTACCAGTAAATCTCCTGCCTTGGCCAAGAACTTCGTGTAATGGCTCTCCTAGACACAGCGCGACCTCACCCCCAATACCGGGAGAGACGAACCTCTGAAGATCCGCTCACTGCCTCCATGTGGCTCGGGACTGTACCCAAGTAAAACCTGTTTGCACGTCTCCTTTGAGCGTGGTAGGGTAGTAATCAAAGCACAGTGGGAACTCATACGAGACAAATGACGATCTCAGGTCGATGAACTAACCTATACACATGTCACCAGGGAACTGCTATATGACGTCAGGTATAAGACCAACTAGCATGTTCCCGGCGAGTCCTGTCCGGTGTACTCATAATCCAATGAGCACCTGTATACATCTTAGGTGAACCAACTGACACCAGTGGCTTGTGAGACCAGCCACCACCCCTCGTCAGGGTCTCGACTGTATACACTAGTCTACTCTGGAGTATCAATGCCCTGTCTCGAAACTTCCTCGACTAGGGACCTTTTAAGGATGTTCTTATAGACCCCAGCTCCCACGTATATGATCGCCCTCTTACTGCTGGCAGTCAAGCAAGAATCCTAGGGGCTCTATCAACGCGCAATAGTGACCTGCAAGGTCACCTAAAGCAGTATACGATGATAAAGATAAACCAGATAGCATACTATTATCTTGAGTAAGACTGTCTTACCGGTATAGGTCCTTGATTGATACGAAAAAGTGTATGTTTGTAGTTAACCGCAATCAATAACGGTGTCGCACGTAGCTAGACCGAGATGAGTACAGGTCGTCCTCTGGGAAACGTGGAACCTTTTACTTTTACTTTAGATGTGTTAAGAAAGAGAGGAGGAATAAAGAATTTTATAGAATGGTTTCTAGATCTACGTTAAATAAGAATGTAAAATATAGATCTAGATTATTTTAAAGATGTAATTAATATAATAAGAGGGCTTGTAGGGTTCGTTAGGATTTAGTAGTTATGGACGATTAATTAAAAGTTCCCCTTTTTATCCATTAATAGATTTAGAACTAGAACGACGGTGATGCGTGTAGATTAGGCTTTCTGGAGGGAAAAGGAATCCCACTCTTAACCCTTATCTCGACACGGAACTCCGTTCATATCTAGCCTTTACCAAAACAATCATTAATCTAATCTCTAATCGTGGTCGGAACTAGAAAAGAATTGGTAGCGCGCCCGATTAGTATGTTAATGATTCTTTTGATAAAGTTCCTAAACTTTATAGGACTTAAAAAGGGTTTAGGGATATTCATCATCCATTAGCCTACCCTAATCCTACGAACCCTAACAAGCGGAGAATTACTCGCGCATGTTGAGAGAAGAAGATGAAAAGACAGAGAGGGGAAACATAATGTAAAATGCAAAAGAATTAAATAAAACAACTACCTTTATTAATCAACTTGAACAATCTACACTTTGATTCCTTAGAAAATGATTACAAAGACTAGTTTGCTTCTCGATCTCTTCCAAGGAGGTAGATGAACAGTTGATGATCAGCCTGGATGCGTGAGCCGTCTTGGACTTCGTGATCTCTTCGGCTTGATAACTTTTCCAAGAGGCCCTCGGTGCCCTTTTGTAGTGCAAAGCCAGAATCTTTTAGTTGGAAACTTGGTAAAATTCAGCAGAGATTTACTCCATAAAATTTTAGCACACAATCTCTCTAGATTGCCGCGGATCCACGGCCAACAGGGGGGTTTGGCCGCGGTTCCGCGGCCAATGGTGAGGATCTCTTCACCAATTTTCTTAGGCTCTCTGAGTTTGACATTTGGCAATCCTAGGCATCTTTAGAATTCAGAAATCTTCTCTCGGTTGCTTCCAGACTTGGTCTCCAAGTTTTTCTTCTTAATTTGGCAAGTTTTCTTCAACAAATTGATTTGTTTGATAAATTCTGCATAACAACTTGGAAAATTCTGCACAATAATCTCAAATAAGATTTAGTTGACCTAGTTCTACTAGGATTAGGTCAATAATATTTGCATACATTTTTCTACCAAATACTAATTAAAATATATTAACACATGGAAAATGGTGTTTTTACACATAAACCCTCATATGTATAATATATTATAATAAAGTCCTTTTTTAATATGAAAATGGTAGGAAAAATGTAATACAAATATGCAGTTTTATCAACTGAACAAATACCCCCAAACTTATCTTTGATCGTCCCGAGCAAACTAGTTTATTCATGAGGAGAAAAGCAAAGGAGAAAACTAAGCACACTTTCGTAGGCAGACACGATTGCACTGAGCACGTGCAACAAGCCGTTAAATCTCTAGGTGTCCCTAGTAGGAGGAGTGTTGTCTCCTGAGGGTTTTCAGCGGATTACACCCACAAAATCCAATAACAAAAGAGAGATGGTGAAATTTACATATAAAGATAAGAACCATAAAGGAAAGACTTTGAAAAGAAGAGTTTCCAACTACACTAGCTTTTCACTTGTTATGAGCCCTATCTTAATAGTCATGAAAAGATGTTAGAACTCACATCATCCCTCAATAAATCATCGTCTTTATTCTTCATTCCTACCTTTCATCCAAACATCGATCATATAACCCTACGTGTGTGTAAAGAACATCCCTACACTCGGAGAATTCAATTCAAGCTATCATACTCTTGTCCATCTACCTTAGTACTTTTTAATTTGATGAATATTAAGATTTGCTCACACATTTTCATGCGACCGTTAATACTTCTTGAGGTACTAACCGACCGATTACTCATGTGCTTGCCGATTCGGTGATAATATTTTTCTCGTCTTGCACCACCTAAGGCTTAGCAGTGACTCCCAGACCAGTTGGCCTCAGGGCACTAGGTGAAGAGGCACCCTCGCTATATTTTTTTATTGCTGCCTTGGTGATACAAAACCAGTGTTCATTTTTTTTCTTTTCACCATTTTTATATTTTCTTCATTTTTTCTTTTTTTTCTTTTTTTATTTCCTTCATACTTTGGCTTTTAGACAAGAGCATTTCAAGGTATCCTCTACTATCCCGAGTTTCAAGACGTGTGTAAGTGCATATAGTAGGGTATCAACATTCAAATGTTTGGCTTCCAGAATAGAAACTATTTTTCAGACTTATTTTTATCCTCAGATTAGTAATTTCCTTAATCTTACTAACCCTTGGGACAACAGCTCATAACTACTTATTACTAGTTCGTCTAAGAAAACTTCTAATTTTCTTAGTTTTCTTAAACTATTCCTATCTTTTGGATGTAATTTTTTTACTTTCTATTCTTTTATTATAAAAGAAATTTTTTTTTTTGAAATTTTTTGAAAATGTTGTGCTTATGCAAAATATGATGCAAATTGATGTGTAAATAAGCACAAACCTCCCCCAAACCTGTTTACAGCAGTGTCCTCACTGATGTCATCCGTTAAGCTCAAAAACCTGTAGACTTGGGAGGAAATTAATAATGGGGGCAAGAATATATGAAAGTGAAAATCCTCCCCCAAACTTATTTTTGGCTCATAATGTTGTAAAAATCATTTTCTTTCAAGAGCCAAAATATACCCCCTCTCGAACATGAGTTAAACAATTTTAATCTTTTAAAATCACATGAGGGGGTCAAGGTTATTGGTCAATACCAAGCTTTGCAAAGACCGAAGTTCAACACCAACCATTCAAAAAATTTATCGATGAAGCACCAAGGTTGGTGGAAGAACATGTCACCTTTCGACGTGAAGAAGTGGGGAGGTGATAAGAGGTGTGATGGAAAAGGATTGCGTCTCAATTTGGAGAGACGACACAGTGATAGTGATGATGGATTACTCACATTATCATGATTGTCCAAAAGAAGGGGTGGAGGTCCAATTTCTTCATCTTGGAGTTGATTCATCTCAACACCCGTGTCTTGTAAAAATGCGAGTTCATCAGCGAAAATTTCCTCAAAACTTTCGTCGATACCCCGAAAAATAATGTCATCAGAAAAAATGGGGTGATCGTCCGACTCTATAAAAAGTTCCTCATCAGTGTTAGATGCTGACCCGGACAACTCGGTGGAAGAGTCCGTGGTTGGGTCAAACAACAACATATGAAAAGAGTCAGTATCATGAGGTTGATCAAATTCGCTGCTGTCGACATCCATTAATTCGACAGAATACACATGAGCATAGGGTTCGGAGGGTTCACTTCCTAACTTCTAAATATTAAGCTCAATTGACTTCTTTCCAAAGGATAGGGTCATAGAGCCGTTTCTACAATTGATTACTGCGTTGGAAGTGGCCAAAAAGGGTCGACCGAGTATCACCGGGATTTGATTGCGTGGGTTTGCCACAGGTTGTGTATCTATAACGATAAAGTCCACAGGGAATATGAATTCCCCGACTTTTATTAACACATCCTCTAGCTCATCCCTAGGTTGGGTGATAGATCGATCGGCCATCTGAAGAGTGCAATGCGCAGGTTTTAACTCTCCGATCCCTAATTGCTCATAAACAGAGTACGGTAGCAAGTTAACACTAGCACCTAGATCGAGTAGAGCACGATTGATATTTTTACCCCCAATAGAAATAGAAATTGTAGGACTTCCGGGGTCCTTTCGTTTCTTGGGTAGTTGTTGCGTAAAAGCAGTGCTCACATTACTCGCAAGGAAAACTTTTTTAGGTACTTGAACTTTTCTCTTCCTAATGCACAAGTCCTTTAGGATTTTCGCATATGACGGAACTTGTTGAATAGCATCTAGGAGAGGAATGTTTATGTTAACTTGCTTAAAAATTTCCACAATCTTCTCCATTTGTGGACTTAGTCTGTTGCCTCTTAACCTGTTTGGATAAGGTGCTTTATCAATAAGGGTTTGGTCCAACATTGGAGAGGATTGTGGGGACGGATTCGATCCCAAACCTGGAGTGGGGATCGACTTAGATAGATTTGGCGAAATGGACGAAGGGTTCGAGCCTTGGGGAAAACGGAGAATAGGCTCGGGTGAAGGTGGGAGACTAGACGAATTAGGGGAAGAAGAAGAAGCTGGGGTATCATTGGTGTCACTATCATCACACTGCTCACCCACCCGGTTATTCAGCACTTTTCCCGATCTCAACGTGGTAACAGCACTCACATTATAACTTTGTGAGTGGCCAGGATTAGGTATGGGTTGAGATGGGAGTTTCCCTTTCTCTCTCGCACTCATTGCGGCGTTTAACTGTGTGATTTGGTTTTCTGTTGATTTAATACTCTCACCATGGGAGGCGGAGTTTTTCGTTAGGGTATCAATAGAAGACCTCATCTCAGCCGAATTTTGCATGGATTGTTTCATGAACATATCCAAAGTTTGTGCAAGTGAGTTGTCAGTATCGGCCACTTGTAGTGTAGAAATGTTGGCCGGATTTTGGAAATTCTGTGACTGAAAGGGGCGCTGATTCTGTGGTTGTGGTTGCTGTGGAGGAGGTCTTTGATAATTACTTTGTTGGTTTTGGTTCCAAGCAAAGTTAGGATGATTCCTCCATCCTTGATTATATGTGGAAGAATAAGGATCATTTCTAGGTCGCTGCTGAAAAGCAACATTAGCTTGAAACGATGCATTCATAGGACATTCTTCCGTTAAGTGTGAAGGATCCGAACAACACCACAGACGGTCTTAGGAAGCGTGACCTGATTTAAGGAGAATGATGAGAACTTGTTTTCAATAGCGTCGAGTTTCTTCTGTATCGCTGCCATTTCGGATTTTACTGCGATAGAAATATCGAGCTGGTGAATACCTCCCTTAGTTGAAGGTGGTCTTACGTTTTCCCACTGCAAAGTGCTTTCTGCAAGGTCTTCCAGATATTTCCAAGCTTCACCGTCATCTTTAGACATGAAATTGCATTGACACATTATTTCAAGCATCTGCTTTGTCGCTGGATTAATGCCCTCATATATAATCCGACATAAATCCCATCTTTGTATTCCGTGATGGGGGCATTGGACAAGCAGATCCTTGAAACGTTCAAAGCACTTCCAAAATGGTTCATTGGGAAGCTGGGTAAACTAGTTGATCTCGCTCCTAATATGTGCAGTCTTATGGTTTGGGTAAAACTTCTTAAGAAATGCTATGACAAATTCATCCCAATTAGTGATAGAGTGTGCGACAGTATTGTAAAGCCATTTTTCTGCCAAATCGCACAGTGTGAATGGGAGAAGACGTAAGCGCATAGCATCTAAAGTCAATTGTGAAGTGCCCATCATTGCGCATACGTTTTCGAATTTGGTGATGAAAACGTACGCGTCTTCCGACTCAAGCCCGTGAAATTTAGGCAGCAGATTGATGTAGTGGGGTTTAATTTCGAAATTATCCCCATTAGGTGGTGGAAGAGATAGACAAGTAGGAAGAGGACCACGAATAGGATAGCATCTCTTTTGGAGAGAGATGCGCGGTGGATTCTGCTCACCTGCGGGCGGTGGCAGCGTGGTGTTATAATTAGATGGAGTGCCGTCAATCACGGTCGATGTGGTGTGTGGTAGGGGAAAAGAAGATGAAGAAGTACCGACTTCGGTGTCGATAGCAGGAACGCGGACAACACGGGCACTAGGATCCCGTGTCCAGCCGAGCATGCACTAAGCGGGTTTAGTGCAAGTGGCAGCGTGTGTGTGGTTTTAAAATTGGCTTGTTTTGAAAAAGTGGGACTCAAAACAAATCTCCCTAAGATGCACAAGCAACCCTAGAACTAAGGTCACCTAGGTCCAGTCTCTAGACCGCTCCTAGACTTCCAAAGGACAAGCCGCAGGATCAATCCTCTACCGCCTCCGTACTACCCTTGTAGCCAGATAAGTGCCAGGTAAGTGGGAAGGAACCACGTCGTGGGCCTAATTAAAAACCACTAGCCTTTGTCACACTTGCCTAGGCACTACAAAAGTAATGCGGATAAACGATAGATTACCCACGACCTTCCTCTGTCCTTATTGAGCGCGACAGTCCTTAGAGTCTGGTCTAGATATTTTTTAAATTAATGAAGGGTTGATCTATATGCTAAGTTTGTGATTTGTGGGGCTTAGGAAGGGTGATGAAATCCCTACCTAATCTTGATTTGGTCTTTGCCCCTTAAAGTCCGTATTAAATATGCAAAACAAAACCAATCACAAAACTTTTGCAAAAAGATTTTTGAGCGGCACAATTTTGCAAAGAATCCCGCAGAAAATAGATTTTATTGGATTTGAGGAGAGAAAGAAGGAGTTAAGAAAGATACCAGAGAATTCTGTGGCCTTAACTCTTCTATCCTGCCGCGATTCCGCCGCACAAAGTGCCTTTATGCCGCGGTTCCGCCGCGTGGCAGAAGGATCACTTGATGAAAATTTTTGTATAGCCTTCTGTGCTCCTCTGGATCTCTAAAAATGTCTCTGTTTCCTGTTCTCCTTAATTTTGTGACTCCAGATCTCCTTGCAAAAATTCACGCACAAATCGTTAAATATGCAATTTGCAGTTTTGTTTTAATAATGATATGGCTCGTCTAAGAATTCAACACAAATAGTAAAAATAAAAAATTACGCACGTATCCCCGGCAACGGCGCCATTTGATTGATACGAAAAAGTGTATGTTTGGAGTTAACCGCAACCAATAACGGTGTCGCACGTAGCTAGACCGAGATGAGTATGGGTCGTCCTCTGGGAAACGTGGAACCTTTTACTTTTACTTTAGATGTGTTGAGAAAGAGAGGAGAAATAAAGAATTTTATAGAATAGTTTCTAGATCTACGTTAAACAAGAATGTAAAATATAGATTTAGATTATTTTAAAGATGTAATTAATATAATAAGAGGGCTTGTAGGGTTCGTTAGGATTTAGTAGTTATGGACGATTAATTAAAAGTTCCCATTTTTATCCATTAATAGATTTAGAACTAGAACGACGGTGATGCGTGTAGATTAGGCTTTCTGGAGGGAAAAGGAATCCCACTCTTAACCCTTATCTCGACACGGAACTCCGTTCATATCTAGCCTTTACCAAAACAATCAGTAATCTACTCTCTAATCGTGGTCGGAACTAGAAAAGAATTGCTAGCGCGCCCGATTAGTATGTTAATGATTCTTTTGATAAAGTTCCTAAACTTTATAGGACTTAAAAAGGGTTTAGGGATATTCATCATCCATTAGCCTACCCTAATCCTACGAACCCTAACAAGCGGAGAATTACTCGCGCATGTTGGGAGAAGAAGATGAAAAGACAGAGAGGGGAAACATAATGTAAAATGCAAAAGAATTAAATAAAACAACTACCTTTATTAATCAACTTGAACAATCTACACTTTGATTCCTTAGAAAATGATTACAAAGACTAGTTTGCTTCTCGATCTCTTCCAAGGAAGTAGATGAACAGTTGATGATCAGCCTGGATGCGTGAGCCGTCTTGGACTTCGTGATCTCTTCGGCTTGATAACTTTTCCAAGAGGCCCTCGGTGCCCTTTTATAGTGCAAAGCCAGAATCTTTTAGTTGGAAACTTGGTAAAATTCAGCAGAGATTTACTCCACAAAATTTTAGCACACAATCTCTCTAGATTGCCGCGGATCCGCGGCCAACAAGGGGGTTTGGCCGCGGTTCCGCGGCCAATGGTGAGGATCTCTTCACCAATTTTCTTAGGCTCTCTGATTTTGACATTTGGCAATCCTAGGCATCTTTAGAATTCAGAAATCTTCTCTCGGTTGCTTCCAGACTTGGTCTCCAAGTTTTGCTTCTTAATTTGGCAAGTTTTCTTCAACAAATTGATTTGTTTGATAAATTCTGCATAACAACTTGGAAAATTCTTCACAATAATCTCAAATAAGATTTAGTAGACCTAGTTCTACTAGGATTAGGTCAATAATATTTGCATACATTTTTCTACCAAATACTAATTAAAATATATTAACACATGGAAAATGGTGTTTTTACACATAAACCCTCATATGTATAATATATTATAAAAAAGTCTTTTTTTAATATGAAAATGGTAGGAAAAATGTAATACAAATGTGCAGTTTTATCACCTGAACAGTCCTCCCTCAATCATTGCAATCACGTGCCTCTGATCCAATAATTGACTCTGAGGGCACTATCTCCAACAATCTCCCACTTGCACTCAAGGCTAATTATTGCGATGTCGCATAATCATAGCCCGTGTGATACCGAACATCCAACTCCTCTACTAGTCAGTCTCACAAAGCTCGTTTGCGAAACTATTGCGTTCGAGGAATAGCCTCAGTGAGTGGATCCGCTGTGATGTTTCTTTCTATGTATCTCTTTATCTCAAGTTCGCGGAGAAAACCATCTCCCGAAATGAGCAATACCTATCTTAGAATATGTTTGGATGTCTGATGGGACCTAGTTCATAAGTGAACTCCAAATCCAAACTTCTTAGACTGTATCGTAAACTGAACTTAATCAGTATCCTGCGCCATGCCTCCCTCAGTATCCGCCTGGACCACCTGTCCAAAATACTGCTCCTCTTCAGAGGGAGAACTATAACTCTGATAGTCACTCTGTCATCCAGGTCACCTTGGAATCCTAGAATGATAACTGTCTCCCAAAGGAGGCTGCCGTTATCATATCCTTAGAACATCCACTTATGTTCTAAAACTGCTTCCGAATGTTTTTCCAGGACTGGATTAATATCCTATCTGGAGAAACCACTGTGTGACAACCAAAGTATAACCGATCGTAGTATAGGAATATCACTTCCTACTCTGTGTATGTCATCCAAATACCAGGACATCACACCTACTACCTTCTTAACAGATCCATCCCCTATTCTGATGAAGTCAAACCTATGACTGTCACATCAGAAATAGATGATCTATCTCCGCTATATCTGCTTTAGTCTATAAATAGACATAAGCCACTTGTCCACTATTCTTCCGCTGCTCCCACTGACTATGAAAATCCTCTGGCAGAGTCATATACATGTACACTTCTGAAGCCAGTTCAGAACGACGCTATACTCATCCTCCTGCCGGATCTCACAGTCTGGAACAACAGCATTGGCAAGTCTGGGTAAACAAGAACCTCCCTGTCACCGTCCTTGAGGTATACCGAAGTACCTCTCAAGTGCCTGAAGTTACCCACCATATCTGCGGAGTGGCCAATGGAATGTCAAACCAGATTGAATCTTTAGGTTCTTTTCAAATCTTCAGTAATCGTTTGCGGTTCTGGAATCACTTCCAGTTCTACCATACTCCCACTACTGTTTTCTGAAAAAATCCATTTTTATTAAAACTGTGGCGAGTCAAGAACAATATCACTATTGATCTTCCAGATGGTAGAAAGTCAACCCTCGTCATAGCCTGGGTCAACCTGCAAACAGCCATTACAGAAACGTGCCTTGAGTTATCCAGAGTCTGGTTTTAAGCATAAGCCAGACAAATCCCCGTACCTTAACATCGTTAAGATATGAACTGTTCTATATCCAATATAGAACCGAGGCACTGATTTAATTGAACCAGATTCAAATCATGCAGCTGTCTCCAGTGCATGTCAACTAAATGGAAAGAGGCCGATCAACATTACTCAACTTAGGAGTACTTCCAATTTTGAGTAACCTGAAAGGAAAGCAAGTTCTCTTAATCATTACTATCAACTGAATACCATACACAAGTATCTACATCTTCGATCACCTTGAAGAATCCCGATACTTGCAACACCTGGTTCTCTACTTTATTCATATACATATAACTTCTCAAAACTCGGACCTTGCATTTCTACGAAACACATGTCTAAGAACTAGAGAAGTCGTAAGTAAATAGAATATAGTACGAGGACCAACCCCTCTGTCCTAATGGACACTGAACAATATACAATCCTCTGTATAAGTCCCCTGAGTCTAGTAACTCATTCACTGTGTGTTGTAGGTTGAAAACTGTACTTATAGTTAAGAAGAATTACACCGCTGTTCAATGCTCCTTACCAACCATCCACTGATATAGGTAAATGTCATAGACATAATTTCAAAAAGGTATATCTCACTCTATAAAAAATAGACGTACAGATATATCAATTTGAAATTGGTGCATAACAACGGATATTCAAAACCAAATATTTGCCGTCCGGCAAACAACCCAGGTGACTTCCTCAAATATCACCAATTACAATGATCCCGATATAATGAGGATGGTCACCTAATTCCTAATAACTTACTCCCACTCATCATCTGTAAAACCATACAGATGTGAGAATCATACCTGGTAAATACATACCCTGGAGCAGGTGTCTAATTAGGAAATCAGTTTTCTTTTAACAGTACACAGTGAAACTGAAACATTGAAATGTTTCGTAGGGGTATCCGGGTATTCCTAGTAATGCCTATTCCATTATCCAGATTCACAACTTTAACCGTATAATTCTTTGCTATCTCTCAAAATCCCTTTATATGTCTTTAGTCTTTACCTTCTGCACACCCCTTTAGGCCAAATGGTTTTCTTCCTTCCCTACCGTTCGGCACCAGCCTATGGTTTGGAAGAAGACTATCCAATAAGCATAATGAGTGTACTGTTCTAATCCTAGGAGCACTCGTAATGCGAGAGAAGGTGAAGATAAAAGACAACCGAATAAACCTTATTCCTATTTGTCCTGAACCAGAATCCATCCCCGAACTGGAACAAGTTCCTTTCGAGTTCGTATATAACCATAGGATGGAGTATCCAAAAAACTGTGGATCTTCGTAGTGATACGGAGTGTCCTGGAGAAATACAAAGGTGAAGTGGGAGTGGTAATGAAATATTTGCTTTGGCCGTGAATAGCAGTCGTAGTTTATTTTGCCCTCTTACTAATCCCTTTATTTGTCTTAACTTAATACCTTCTACACACCATCGTTATGCTAATTAGTTTTCTTCATTCCCCACCGTTCGGCACCAGCCTAAGGTTTGGAAGAAGACTATCCAATTTGCGTAATAGGTGTACTATCTCCTAAACCAAGGAGTACTCACAACCTGAGAGAAGGTAAAAGGAAAAGACAACTGAATAGTCCTATTCGTTTTCTCCAGAACCGGAAACCATCCTCGAATAAATTCCTTCCAGTTCGTATATAACCATACGATGGTTTTGTCCAATGGAAGTGGACGTTCGTAGTAATACGGGGTGTCCTGGAGAAAAGGGTAAAAGTAGGAGTGGTAATGAGGTATGCAACTCTGACAATCCAAAAGCCAGTGTTTAAAAAGGTTCGGTCAACTTGGTCACTGAGTCATAGTCTAGGGTCGGGTCATGGTCTCTACCAAAGAGAGAGAGAAAAGAAACACTCAGCGTGCACTCTAACCTAGATCAGAATGGTTATCACTTTATCTAATCAGGAAACCTCCTACTGTAACGTCAAATTCTTCCCCAAACCTGAAAGAAGAATTAGTCGGGATCACCCGAGGAGTAAACCAACTCATCAGTGGGAATCGGGATCCAACTATCATCACATGATAACGTGACGGAATCCGCTCACGTTATCACACTCCAGAAGGTATGCGCATATCTGGCAAGTTTTAGTTTCTTTAGAAACTCCCGATGTGATTTTTACCCCATGCTCTTATGACCTTGACTTTGGCCAACAAATCATAAGTCACATGTCAAGTTTTACCCGTCATTCTCCAGGTTAATTTGAACCCACCCGTACTTACCCTTGACTTTGGCCAACAAGGCAGTACGACTGTCCCAAACCAACGCATCTATCTATGCTGCATATGAATACCCAATAGCTACCAATCACTGTGCCTTGACTTTGGCCAACAAACACAGCTTGAATACTTATTGACTATCCATATGAAACGATGGAGGGCTACGAATGGTTTCTGGCGAAAACCTTTAACGTAATGAACTTGATATCGTTAAAGGAACCGGATAGCTTTATAAAAATATAGTGACGAAAACCTTTGCTAAAGAGGTCACTCCCGGTGAAGGGATCTCGGCTCTTTCCCCGTGGAATGAGGTGCAGGATATTCCAACTGAATACCACGATGCAAAGAAAAAGTAATCGTCTGTAGTGAAGTTATTGCCCTGACGCAAACTTCTATCCAAGAGGTCACTCCCGGTGAAGGGATCTCGGCCCTTGCCTCGTTGACTGAGGTGCAGGATATTCCAACTGAATACCACTGTGCAAAACAAAAGAGAACATCCTTGCAATAACAGCTTTTTGAAAAAATTGTTCCAACAATATCAGAATAGGTTTGTTTAGCTTGCATTGATCCGAATCAACGCAGTCCCATCAATTGATCACACCAATAAAGAACGAAAATAATGATGTACGTATATGCCATCCGCATTCGCCACTGGGTCCCGTCATCACCCGTTAGGTTACTTAACTAACGACAGAGTGGGGACTGGACTAGCGCGGATGCAAAACATATACAACATCTACTAGTGTGTATATATATATATATATATATATATATATATATATCAATATATAATATTCGCTCAAGGCATGATAAAATGCAACATCACAGAAATGTAATAAGCATCACAGAATAATACAGATATCTGGGATCCCCGGGTTTCATAGAGCCGCTACTGAAACCCGACGTTCCCCTGGTCGTGTGGATAGCCTGTGCAATGGAATCCTAGACCCCTACGGGCGCGGCAAGTTACCCGCCAAAACCTGAAGCGAGGCAGCCCCCTTCAACGACATGAATGGACCACCCAACACTTCACGGAATCCGGTAACTTGGGCACCCTACCTTGGATCAACCTGTACCCCCTACGAGTGCGGCGAATAGCCCGCTAATTCTAGAGTAAAGCCCCCTCCGTCTCAAAGCCATGAGATGCGGGCTCGTTGCCCTCTAGAACCCGGCTATCCATGCACCCCATCTTGGGGTAATCCTAGTACAGAAAGTAAAATATACAACAGGTACATCGACCTCGGCCCGGTCGTGCCCCAAAAGAATAATATACAAACAGGCAGTGACGGCAGTCCACATGTCGGACGCTCGCCCCGCAATATCAAATGTACATAATATAACCAAAACTGTACTACCATTGCATCCCGGCTATCCCCCACGACCAATCCACAACATCACAGCACAACACAGAACATCAACGTGAATGTCACGTTCGCAAATCCGTCTAAAAGGGCTATAGCAGTTAGACAGGATTTACCGATCAAATGACATTCACGGTCGCAGATATAATGTAAATACTGTGAAATAACATGTTTAAAATTTTCGATCGATCAAATTTACCGAAGTGGGCCCCAAGCACTACTGTAGCACTCAAAGAAAATCTGGGCCCAAAAAGAATATTCCAAAAACCCTATTTTCAACTCAGAAGCCCACGTAAAAATTTGGTACAGTGAACAGTCAAGGTGGCGGCGGAACCGCGGCCAATGCGTGGGTTTGGCCGCGGTTCCGCGGTTGAAAGATGACGTCACGCGACCAAATTTTCACAGTATGCTTAGAATTTGCTGCACGTATTTCTGCAATGTACTGAAAAAAATTTAGAGCAGAAAACAAAATCGACAGAAAGTGCACTTTTGAAATCGGGTTTTCAGAAAATCCGTTCGATCGAGCTTGTAAACACGTTAGAGCAAGCTAGACTAGGTTCATGGCGTGGCTCTGATACCAGTGTAAGTGCACGGCGGCGCCCCGGCCGTCAATCCGACGCCGGAATGCGGAAATGAAACTTTTCAAAAACTAGAAACCGGCACCAGCGCACACTAAAATCCCGGATCGGGCCATTAACCTAAACCTAGCAAACTAGAAAAAGGGTAGAATGCTATACCGAGCAATCCGTGTCCTTCGGTCTTCGGCCTCCACTCCGATCTCCTCGCGGAATCTCCGATCTTCATCTCCTCGTCGGAACAGGCACCACATCGCCTGGTTCTTTTACGGGCTTCCACCTCTGGACCGAGGCAACTCGGGCACGAAGTTGGTGAGTCGACGTGTCCAAGAAAGCTGTAGGCTAGTGTAGAATCACTTTGTCTCAATTGGGTGATTGAAGTGCCATGATAGTGTGGAGGAAAGAACAATGGAAATGAGCTTAGGAATTTTAGTGCAAGCCAAATACAAGATGAACTAATTTTTCCCCACTCCAAATGAATTCCCTCTCCTCTCACTAGAAGTAGCCGGCCTATATATCAAATGGTGGAGGAAAATTGCAAACCTAAAAGCAAGTGGAGAAAATGAATGATAATGAGAAGAAAATGGTCACACCATTTTCCAAATCAATCCCTTCATAATTCCATCACAATAAATGCAAAGGAAAAGATGCAAAAAGAATCTCATGATGCTAGAACCATCATGAAGCCTTCATTTACAAATAAACCCCTCCACTAAAGATAATTTCCACAACTGCAAATAACCCCCTCCAACGGAAAAATCCGACCGTGAAGGAACAAAGAAAAACTGGACGAAACGGAATACAAACTGGCAACTTCAGAAAACTGATCCCGTAATAAATTACAGGAAAACCCCGCGACTGTATATACATACCCGCATTTGTATTCCGACCGAATACAAATGCAAAGAGACAAAATTTACACTGTACAATACTAGGATCCGGCTTAAACCAAAGCCCGCTAGTATTATCCGTCCGATCATGATCCGTGCAATACCATACGTATAAGATCGAACCCTGCCATATCTCCATACGGCCTCTACAGCGTTTCGCCCGAAACTTGAGAAGACGGTCTGTAGGGGACTCTAAAGACTCGTCAATACTTTGGTTGTGGATTTAACCACTAGCACGTCAGAGGTATTAGCCTATACGTAACGGGCTACCAGGTATTGACCAAAAGGGACGTCTGTGAGCGAACTCATCCTGACACCCTACTGAGCCTGTCAGTGACAATATCCGTACAGTCCGGTCCGTTCGTCTATGAGCATCGCATGGCGGGCCTAGAGGGTTGGTAAAAGTCAGACCCCCAAAAGCGGTACAAGTCGTGTCGGAGTGTAGCCCAAAACACCCTGAGATACTACTGGAATACCTACCAGTAAATCTTCTGCCTTGGCCAAGGACTTCGTGTAATGGCTCTCCTAGACACAGCGCGACTTCACCCCTAATACCGGGAGAGACGAACCCCTGAAGATCCGCTCACTGCCTCCATGTGGCTCGGGACTGTACCCAACTAAAACCTGTTTGCACGTCTCCTCTGAGCGTGGTAGGGTAGTAATCAAAGCACAGTGGGAACTCGCACGAGACAAATGACGATCTCAGGTCAATGAACTAACCTGTACACTTGTCACCAGGGAACTGCTACCTGACGTCAGGTATAAGACCAACTAACATGTTCCCGGCGAGTCCTGTCCGGTGTACTCATAACCCAATGAGCACCTGTATACATCTTAGGTGAACCAACTGATACCAGTGGCTTGTGAGACCGGCCACCGCCCCTCGTCAGGGTCTCGACTGTATACACTAGTCTACTCTGGAGTATCGATGCCCTGTCTCGAAACTCCCTCGACTAGGGACCTTTTAAGGATGTGCTTATAGACCCCAGCTCCCACGTATATGATCGCCCAAATACTGCTGGCAGTCAAGCAAGAATCCTAGGGGCTCTATCAATGCGCAATAGTGACTTGCAAGGAGGGGGAATCTGTAGTACGCCTGACAAGCGTGCGCGTATTCCCATCTCAATGGGGTGACGAAAAACACCTTACATATATATTATACCCATATACCTCTCATAGTTTTTCCAATATGGGTCTATTTTAATCCACTCATCTCAACACCCTCTCTCACGTGCAACCATCATTTTTTTGGTGTGGTTGTCATGTAGATTGCACAACACTTGTTGAGCCAGGTCTCTCAGAGACACTTATTTTATGTGCTTGTAGACTGGTTCTCTAAGAGATATTTTTAAGGTCCCGATCGATTTTTGCTCTCATACCATATAGAAATTTAGAGAAGATAAATTTTAGGGTTTGTAACTTGATGATTGTATTGAGTATCACATATGCTTATATATTACATCTGTTAGTGATATATGCCCTAGAGGCCATTATTGTATCATACTGGATTGTATATTACTTATTGGAAGTTTTGGATATTCACAGTTATAATAACAATCTTGCTCAAAATGGTAGTATACTACCCGTTTTGATTCTAGCTCAATATGTGCATGTGTTTCTTTTAGCATATCGCTTATACATATTGGTAGAACCCTTAGGATCTTTGCTTGACTACCAGCATTGTGATGGCAGTCACACTAGTGGAGGCTGGATAGTCTATAATCACATCCTTATACAGGTCCCTAGTCGTAGGATTATCGAGACGGGGTATCGATACTCCTGAGTAGACTAGTATATACGCTTCTCATTCCAGCAGGAGCGATGGTCTATCCCACAGCCATTAGTACATGATACTGGAGATGGTATATAAGTGCTCATTAGGTTATGAGTTACACTGGACGGACTCATTGGGAACTGCTGGTTGGTATTATACATATCGTCATGTAGCAGTTCCCGGGTAGCATGAGTACAGGTTATTCCGTTGAATTGACATCGCTATTCGTTTCGAGTGTGTTCCCACTGCACTTAGATTACTACCCTATCACGACTCAAAAGAGTCGTGCAAATAGGTAGTAGTTGGGTGCAGTCCCGAAGCACTTGGAGGCAGTAGCAGTTAGATAGGATTCTTCTCTTCCGGTATTAGGGGTTGATATCGCGCTGGGTTCGGAAAGCCATTGCACAAAGTCCCTGGCCAGGGCAGTCGAGATATACTGGTAGGTACTCCAGTAGTTTCTCAGGATGAATTGGGCTCCACTCCGGCATGATATATTGCGCTATTAGGGGTCTGACATTTACCATCCCTCTACTCCCAATATGCGTGTATCTTAGACAAACAGACAAGACTGTACGGAGATTGTCACAGATAGGCTCAGTAGGAGTTCGGATGAGTTTTTTCATCGGCCTTATTATCAACAGATACCTGGGTAGCCGTTACGTTCAGCTAGTACTGCTGTCGGACTTGTGGTTAAACCCACTGCCAGTATACTGTCGAGTCTTTAGAGTCCCACACAGAGGGTTTCCCTACTTTGGGCGAAACGATGTAGAGGCCATATGGTTTTACGGCAGGGTTCCGATCAAATACGTGTACTGGCTATACGGATGCTGTTCGTACGGATAATACTATTGGGCTTTAGTTTAAGCTGGATCCTAGTATTATATTATTGGATTGTTATCATCTTATTGTATTCATATTTTTTGGAATATGAATACAGATATGTATATACGGTGAGGGGTATTCTTGTAATTTCACAAGAGTGCTTCTAGAAGAAGACACCTCATTTATGGTTTAATCCATTTAGTTAAATGGATAATGAGGTGGTGGTATGAGGTGTTATTAAGTACATGATTGAAGCATGGCTAATTAGTGAATCATTGTATTTGGATGACTATTGAGGCATGGTAGCATTATGATCTTATTTATGGAAAATGATTTTCTTCATAGTCATCAACATTAGTCATTCTTCATATCATTATCTCTTCAACACTCTTTCTCCTCCAAGGCTCTCTTCTTCTTCCTCAAACCCTAAAAGCTCTCATGTATTAAGAAACCTAGGGTTCTTGAGACAAATTAATCCATAATCATTCTCTACATCTTCTAGGCTACTTAGCTTAGCAAACCAGGTACCCTAGTTACCTCGGTTTAAAATTTGGAGCTTGAAGTACACACTCTCGGGTGGATTGTCTTTGATGCGAGGAGGCCGACGTTGTAAGTTCGATCCGATCTTCAAGGAGCTCAAGAAGAGGAGAAAAGAGAAGAAGAACCGAAGGACTTGAAACTAGGAGGTATAAAACTCTTACCGAGTAGCTAAATCTCTAAGTAGTTTAGTTAGTTAAGGTTTCCGTATTGATCCTGAAGTTTAGTCGATGTTGCGAAGCTTGTAAAAATCTTTTTTTGTAAATTCAGCCTTTCCGTGAACCCGTGGGGTGCGCGACATCGAATTAAAGTGGTATCAAAGCCCACTAAACCTTAACTAGCAGTTTAGATGATGTATAAAGTTATGAAACCGAAATAACTCCGAAACTAGAATCCAAGTTTCTATTGATTTTTACAGAGGCTTTAAAAATTATTTAAACAATTGCAGAGTGCTCTTCTTGTTATATGTTGAACACCATAGAAAAACAAACCCTGAATTCCTATTTTTGGCCGGCCAAATCATCAATTTTCCCGATATCGGGCTACTTTCGGTCTTTAAAAAGACCTCAGAGCCCTGTTTTATGCTTAAAAACACAACTTTTTGAAGTTTAATTATGGATTCTCTATTTAGTAAATTTAATAAAGTTTTCATTAAGAAAACTTGCCCTTTAAATCCGTTTCGCTCGTAAAACTCGCTTCACTCCCTATCGTTCACTCCGTTCACTTGCCTCGTGAAACTCAATCGTTCACTCCGTTCACTTGCCTTCATGAATCGGTAGTTGGAATTCCCGTTATGGGAATTCTATCGTTCGCTTCGTCAGTTCCTTCCTTCGCTTCACTTGGCTCTGGAATTGGGTCTTGTAATTTTTATGGTGTTCTGGAATCATGGATTTAGGGTTTCAGGTGATGTTTGATTTTGCCCAGATTTCATATACTATTATCTTTGTGTTGTATGGAGTATTTCTAAGTCGCGGTTTTAACATCGTTTACAAGTTCTGTGTTTGTATATATGATTCTAAACTTCTGATAATCGCAATATATCAATTAGTGGGGGTTGCATATATCTGTGATGCTGTGATGGTTTGTGTATATGGAGTATTAGATCGTCGTGGATGAATAGCCGAAGGATGTGAGAAGAGTGTTTTCTTTTCTTTCATTCATGTAAATTTGTAATGTGATGTAATATTATTTTGCGGGGCACATCCGGGTTGAGGTTGTAGTCGCCGTTGTATTATTTCATTTACTGTTTCTTGCACCTTGGATAGACCCAAGGTGAGGTGCACAAACTACCGGGTTCTTAAAGTGCTGAGTGGCCTACTCATTTTATTAAGAGAGGTTGCTTCACTTCGGAAATTTGGCGGGTAGTTTGCCGCACCTGTAGGGGTCTAGGGTGGGGTTTGGCTATTCATCACAACCGTGGAATCCGGCTTTCGTTCTGGGCTTAAACGAAACACGGAATTCCTAGTATATCCAATACATTCATCTTTAATCTGGAATGCCTATTATTGCGTGAGACAAATGGATATATATATATATATATGATATATGATATATAATTAATGTTGCTTATGTTTTGCGCCCGCGCTAGTCCAGCCCTCACTCTACCGTTAGTTAAGTAACCTGACGGTGCATGACGCGGCCCCGTGGCGAATGCGGATGGTATAAGCGTACGTTTTATTTTCGTTTCTTTTCTATAATGATAGGGTTAAATGATGGGACCACATTAATATTGATTAATGTAAGAAAAACAAACCAAAGCTAAATCGTTGGAAGGGTTTCAAAACCACTCGGTTTTCTTCAAAAAGAAACTTTTAAATACGGAGCCTAAACCACTTCTTTTAAAAGCTATCATGGTTCCTTCGACTATATCAAGTTCATTATGTTCACAGTTTCGCCAAAACCATCCATAGCCCTCCGTCATTTCAGATGGGTATTCAGTAGTATTCAAGCTATGTATTTTGACCTTCGCCAAGGCATAGTGGTTGGTAGCTGCTGGGTATTCATCTGTAGCATAGATAGATGCGTTGCTTTGGGACAGTCGTACTACTATTTTGTCCTTCATCAAGGGTATGTACGGGTGGGTTCAAATTAACCTGGACAATGGCGGGTAGAACTTGACTTGCAACTTATGATATTTTGGCCATCGTCAAGGTCATAAGAGCTTGGGGAAAAAATCCACATCGGGAGTTTCTAAGGAAATTGAAATTTGCTAGTGTTGCATACCATTTGGAGTGTGATGATTTTGGTAGGATTCCTTCAAGGTTATCACACGATGATATTTGGATCCCGATCCTACTGTGGGCATCCTCTACTCCTCGGGACAATTTTTCACTTTGCAATCAATACTATAAACCAAGTAGGTGTCTAGAACGGTGTTAGCGGGGCTACTCCTCCAGAGAAAAGAGATTATTTAATTAAGGAACTTCGCTAAAGCGTTGTAAAACCTCCTTCGAAGTACCGACACTAGCCTAACCGAAAGGTTAAAGCAAGAATTGTAGGGCGCGATTAATCCCGACTAATTTTTCTTTTATGGTTTGAAGGAGGATTCGAGAAACAGTGGGAGCCATCCTGTTTAGATAAACAAATAACCAATCTAAACTTGCAAAAGTATCATGCTGGGTGTTTCTTCTCTCTCTCCTAATTGCAGGGACCAAAATGACCGGGCTTAAGTTGCTGCTAGATAATAATAGACTGACTGAGCCAAACTATAATGATTGGCTAAGGAATGTCCAGATGGCCATTACCTATGAAAAGTTGGGATACTTCCTTATTACCAAAGCCCCCGCCGTCCCAGGTCCAGATTCTACCGTCACAGATGTTGATATCCGTAAGACATGGGAAGAAGACAGTGCGAGAGTCAAGTGCCTCATGTTAGCCTCAATGGACTATGAACACAAGAGACAGCACGAGGAGTGGACTTAGCTTCCATTTTCCTCTATACCAAGGATTTATATGGAGAGCAATCTCGTATCGCAAGATACGAGACCTTGAAGGAATTGTTTCTAACGAGGTTGGCTGTCTGGTCATCTATAGGGGACCACGTCCTTAAGATGATCAGCTGGATTGAAGATCTTACGGACCTTGGGACCACGTTGGAGAACGAGTTATATACTGACTTGATTCTACAGTCCCTACTTTCTACCTATGCCCAGTTTATCTTGAATTTTAACATTCAAGATAAGGAAGTTTCACTTTCAGAACTTCTCAACATGTTGAGGAGCACTGAGGGCACCCGCAGAAATCTAGGAGGACATCCGCTCTGTTTATTGAGGGATCTTCCTCTTTTAGATCTAAGGTGAAGACCAAGGGGAAGAAGAAGAAGGCCCCCACCAAGACGAAAGGCGGTGTCAATAAGGTAGAGGGAAAGGGCAGGACAAGAGTTTCGGGGATGACGGTAGGGAAGGAGGTGTAGGGTTAGCATAACACCTTGTGAAGGTTTTGGCAAGCATCAATCATGCTACTTTAAAAATTTTGGGGTGCTAAACAAACCCTAACCAAGATCTTAACTGGAGACTTAGGGTTAACATGCATGTAAACAACTTTACATCTAAGAGTTAGGGGTAACAACCTTTGTAGTCCATTCCTTCACTTTATAAGCTCCGTGTTGAGATCCCTTCACTGCGATCATCAAGTATCTGGACTCTAGAGAGGCTCCATGAAGAGAAAGATGCAAGCTTGCTTCCAATCTTCAACAACTAAGATGATCTACCTTGAAGAATCTCAAACCCAAGCTCATGCTTCACTAATCAAGTATTAGCAAAGCAAACATCCTAATCTAAGTGGCTAGAATAGATGAGGATGATGAAGTATGAATTTATCTCTCTTTTGTTTTCTTTATCTCACTCAAAATCATCACAAACCCAAAAGCTAGAAAGCTTTTCAAGAGGAAGAAAAAGAAGAAATCTTTTTGTGATGAATAATGAATTAATTGTTATTGTTACAAATCAACCATGGGTCAATCATGAAGGCTTAACCCTTGTAGAGAGTAAACTAGGGTAAAGGGTTTGGGTTAGGTTAATAAATATCAACACAAAATATCAATGGTCAAAGTCAAAGCTTCATGAAAGCTTCATCCAAGCTTAACCCTAATCCAAACCCTATCCATGTTTAAACTCCATAAAACATGTTGCATTTGTAACCTTAACTTGTTACAATATTATATATCACATATATAATATATTTTGTAACAAAATAAAATAATACAATTAACATATATCACATATAATCAATGTATTATCCAAGTGAGAAAAAGAATCTTTAAGTGAGCTTATATTAGTTAAAGTAACTTAATATATCATATATATAATTATCGAATCAATACTCGATCCGATAATCCGGCTATATCGCATATAACCGACTAATATAATCTGTATCAGTTCATCGAATCAACACTTGATCCGATGACCCGGCTATATCACATATACCCGGCCGATATCTCATATTGTGAGAATCTAATAGGGTATCGCATACACGTATTATTCCCGGTCCCGCACATATCACATATGTTCTCCTACTCTGTTTTGCCTGAGCCAGGAAATCTCTTTGTAGGACTCTAAAGAATCGTCAATACGCCGGCAGTAGGTAATGATCATATCAAACACCCACAAGCTGCAAGCGGTCAGCTAAACGTAACAGCCACCCAGGTATTGAGAAATCAGAAGATCAACAAGCAAGCCTATACATTCTCCTGTGAATCCAACCAGTAACACTCCCGTATAGTCCGGTCTCTTCGTCTGATATGTCTCATATCCAGTCTAGGGGTGGTAAACGTCAGACCCCAATAACCGATAAGTCGTGTCGAAGATAAGAGGTCCATAACAGTTCTCGAAACTACTTATAACACTTACCAGTAAATCTCAGCAACCCTGCGCAGGGATTTCCAGTTATAGCTAATCGAACACAGCGCAACATCAACTCCCTATACCGGGAGAGACGAAACCCCTCCTATCGCTCATTGCCTCCATGTGATTCAGGACTGTACCCAAAAGCCACCGTTTTGCACGCCCTCTTGGACGTGGTATGATGGAAATCAAAGTACAGTGGGAATCACACAAGACTCTATGACGATCTCGGGTCTACAGACTAACCTGTACCAGTGTCACCAGAGAACTGCCATCTGACGTGAGGTATAATACCATCTGAGAGTTCTTGGCGAGTCCGTCCAGTGTACCCAGTCTCCACTGAGCACCCGTATACCTTCTCTAATGTCAAACACCAATGGATATGGGATCATCCATCGCCCATCATATGGGTCAAGAAGCGCATACGCTAGTCTACTCTAGAATATCGATGCTCTGTCTCGATACACCCACGACTAGGAACTTTTGAAGGATGTACTTAGCGACTACACTGTCCCCACTAGTATGATCTGCATCATAGTCATGGTAGTCAAGTACTCATCCTAAGGGTTTTATCAACATGTAATATAGAGACAATCAGAGTACATGTTTAGATAAAGAGCAACCAGATAGCATACTATTATGTCAAGCAAGAAATTCCTCCTTATATATGTCCAAGCATCCACTACAATATACATTGTATGTACATTAATGGCCTCTAGGACATACATATAACTAACAATCTCCCACTTGCACTAGGGCCATCTGTTGTGGTATCGCATACCCAACAATCAGCTGTGGTTGAAGTATCGCATACTCAACCATCCCATAAAAGTCTCTACTGGGAAATAGGCCTTTGTGAGTGGATCCGCGCTGTTGTCCTCTGTGTCTACTCTCCTAACCTTGATCTCTCTGGAGATCAACCATCTCCATGATCAGGTGATACTGCCTAAGAATATGTTTGGACTACAGATGGGACGGGGAGTTCCTAGGTATTAGCCACAAATCCATTGTTACACAATGGTAGGAACGAAGTTCATCTCATGAACTTATATATGTCCAGACTGTCTCTTTGGTAGCATCCTTGGTAACAATGTATCTTGCCTTTAATCTTCTAGTAAGTCACGGTATCTAGCTTGGAATTCTTCCAACATACCGTCCCTCCACTTAGGGTAAAGACAATGCCTGTGACTGACATTCAGTCGTCCTTATCACCCTGGAACCTTTTTAGTGATTCTCCCCAGGATCGATTGATACCATCTCACTACAACCAGTGAGAATCCTAACATCCAATTAGATCTATCTCATAGATCCATAACCCAGGATTTAGGAGGTATCATCTTGATCCTATATGGAGAATCTTTGTGATAAGAGGAGATTGACCGAGCGTAGCATAAGAAACTCCTTCTCTATCAAGAATATGTCATCCACGTACTATACGAGGATCACCACCATACTCCCTATTACCTTTTGGTATATACTCGGTTCATCTACCATTTTGATGAAGTCAAACTCTTTGACTACCACATCAAAACAGATGTTCCAACTCCGCGATGCCTGATTTATCGCATAAAACAACTTGCACACGTTTCCGCTGCTCCCACTGTCTACGAAGCCCTCTGGCTGTGTACTTATAGACGCTCTCTTCTAAATCATCATTTAGAAAAGCAGTAATGACACCCAACCTCTAGATATCGTAGTCATGGTATGTAGCAGTGGCAAGTAGGATCTGGATGGACTTAAGCATAGCTTTGAAAGTCTCAACTTTTCCATGTACACCAAGTAATCTTCTCAAGATATACTTGCTTCTGATAGGGATTTAACCCTTCAGATAAAGCAACCAAATTCCATACTTTGTTGTTGTATATGGATTGCATCTCAGATCGCTAAGCATCCAGCCATTCTTACAAAGTCCCTACTCCAGATGGCCTGCTCGAAACTAGTTGGGTCATCATCTCATGATGCAATCCTCGCTCCCACTGTCATAGAGAAACCGAAGTATCTCTCAGGTGGATGAGAAACCCTACCAGATCGGCGAAGAGGCTGAGGTTCGTTGGAATCTATTGAATCCTCCGGTTCTACCAAATCATCAGCTGTAGTTTGTTTTAGCTGGAACTACTTCCAGTTCTACCTTATGACCACTAATTTCTTCACAAGAAATTCCCCTTCCCGAAGGTGGCATGCTGAGAAAACATCTTTTGTTCCTCAGTTTGGTAGAAGATATTCCCTTGCGAATGCTTGGGATATCCAACAAACTTCCACAGAACAGACCTTGCCTCGAGCTTGTCCAGATTTTGCTTTTGACATAGGCCAGACAACCCCAAATCTTAACTTCCTTAAAAGATGGGCTCTTCCTATACCATATCATATATGGAGTGGTAGGCATCTGATTTGGTTGGAACCCTATTCAATAGGTATGCAACTTCTCAAGTGCATAACCCTAAAAGAAAATAAGCAACTCAGTAGTACTCATCATAGAGCACACCATATCACATAGGGTGCGATTGCTCCGTCCCGATACACCGACGTGCTGTGGTGTATACGGAGGAGTAATGCTGAGAGAGAATCTCATTCTCTTTTAGAATAGTCCAGGAATTCCGTGCTCAAGTATTCTCCTCTTTGATCTCATTAAAGGACATAATACTTTTACCTGTTTTTGGTTCTCTACTTCTAACTTATATTCTGTGAATATCTCAAAAGCTTCGGACTTGTGTTTCAACAGGAACATATGTCTGAATCTTGAGAGATCATCGGTGAATGTAATGAAGTACAAAGAACCGGTCCTGGCATATATAGACAGGGGACTTTTATACATCAGCATGTATCAATCCCAAGAGTTCAGTAACTCTTTCTCTTTTCCAATAAACGGAGCTATGTTCATCTTATCTTTGTGACATAACCGGCAAGTTTCACAAGATGTAAATTCAAACTGATTTAAATATGCATCTTTATGTAACTTTAGCAAGTCAGGTCGCATCGATATGACCTAGTCTACAATGCCTCAAGAAGGATTCGTTTATTTATGAACTCTTCCTCTTGTGTGTGTTCTGTACATTAAGAACTGTGTTTTGATTTAGAATGTATATGCTTTTAGATAACGTGCCTGAACAGATCAACTTTTGATATAGGAAATGTTCAAAACATTATCCAACAATACAAAATTATATCCTTCTTTACTAAATAAAGAGACTGATATGATGTTGTATATCAGATTCGGTATCTAATAACATTCATTCAGAATCAATATATTTGGTAATACAGGGTGATGACTGTCAACTGCTTGGCTTGCAACAATTGCATCGTTTCCAACTTTTGAAACTTATCACCCGTTCTCAGTTCTCTACCGATCTGTAGCCCATGTAACAGATTACATTTGCGGGATCCTGATCCGGTATCTCATACCCAGGACGTAAAGGATACTGAGAAACAGTTCTCGGTAATGAACACACCCGAAGAAGATACATCAACATGTACTTTCTTCGTTTGGGCGGCACGGGAATTCTGGTAATCCCCTATTTCCTACTTTGTCTTATAACATTTATAAGTTGAGCGGGACCAACGTTCCCCAGCTCAGTATAATAAGCGGATCGGTCAATACATCCGTACTATTATCTTGATTAAGGCGTGACATGGTCGCTACCTGGAGAGAGAGAGAAGAAAACACTCAGCGTATGCTCTTGCAAGATTAGCTTGGTTATTAATATACCTAATCAGGATATCTCCCACTGTTTTAGTCAAATCTTCCTTCAAACCCTAAAAGGAAAACAAGCCGGAATTAATTACACCCTACAAGTTCGCCAATCTTTCAGCCAGGCCACTGCCGGTACTTTGAGGGATGTTCCCCGTGCTTTCGCACGGACCTAATTAAAATAAACCTCATTTTCCCAGAGGCATAACCCCGTTGACACTTTTCTAGACACCTACTTGATCGGCTAATTGTAATGTGTAAAACACTCCCAGGAGTAACTCTTACTCGCAGCGGGTATCGGGATCCAACTATCTCATAGAAGGTATGCAATCTCATTGCAAATTTCAACTCTTGAAATTCCCAATAATATTTTGCCCCGAGCGATCTATGACCTTGGCAAGGTCAACAAACCATAGACCGCAAATCAAGTTCAACCCGTCATTTCCTGATTGAATTAAACCCACCCGCATGACCCTTGACAAGGTCAACAAGGTCACACGACTACTCTAACTCAATCGTATCATATGCTTATGCAGATAATCATAAATAGCTACCGCACACTACGCCTTAACAAGGTCAACAAACGCAACACGAATACTATGAAGTACTTATCTGAAATGACGGAGGGCTACGACAGGTTTTTAAGAAAACTCTTTGCGTAATGAACTTGATATCGTCATAGATTCAAATGATTTAAATAGAGTGTTTTTGAGGCCTTTGCTAGTTTTTCTAAAGAGGTCACTCCCGGTGAAGGGATCTCGGCTCTTTCTTTATCGAATAAGGTGCAGGATATTTCACAAATACCACTATGCAAAGCAAAAACTAGAAAAACAATCGAAAGACAAAACCGTGGGTTATAGCATCTGCCAGTTATTGCTAAAGAGGTCACTCCCGGTGAAGGGATCTCGGCTCTTTCCTTATTGAATAAGGTACTGGATGTTCTACAAGGAACACCGCTATGCAAAGCAAGAACTAGAGCTACCTGTTTTTGAAAATTTGATTCCACAACATCTTTAGGTTTCTTTTATTTCATTAATCTCATTAATGAAGTCCCATTTTAATTATGCTTCACAAGCATCACGTTTGAAACGAAATCAACAATATACAATATATATCTCATATATATAATATAAACATTCGTCTCAGGTAGTAATATGATCTCATCACAGAACATTGCAGCAGAAGAACATGTGTGAAATATTGGATATACTAGGAGGTCCGTGTTTTAATGCGAGCCTGTATAAAACGCGAATTCCACGGTCGCGATGAATAGCCAATCCCACACCCCAAGCCCCCTACGAGAGTGGAAAGCAACCCTACCGATTCTAGAGTTAGGAGACCCGGTCTCGACTCCTCGAGATGGTCTCCCATTGGACCCTAGAACCCGGTTACTAGTGCCCCCATCTTGGGTCTATCCTAATGCGGAAAAATAAATAATATATAATGGTGAAATCATCCTCAACCCGGAAGTGCCCCAATAAAAGAATATTACATACAATGAATTTTACATGAATGAAAATAAAAACTCTCATCTCATATAAAACCCCCAGCTATTCAAAACACGACGATCCAATATAACATATCACGACAACACATAACATCACATGTCATCAACGTAAGTAAATATGCGTATCCCAATTGTCGTTGATGTATAGCAACGAAACCGGTGATACACCACATATTACACTTACGGTCGCAGAAAAGAAAGTGTAAAACTACAACAGTTGGAATCCGCAACCTCCTTAGACATCTCATGCCTAACCAAATGAACTCTTTAGACATCGCATGCCTAACAATTATAAACCCCGCATTTTAGTCTCAATATCGAAAACTCTTTTCAATATCTAGTCGGGCAATTCAACAAGATTCCCGACATCCTGATTGAATGCTCGTCGGAAACTTTAGTAGACGACCGCACCCCCCGATACCGTCGACGAAATGTACTAAGGCGGAACACCGCTGCCGCGAGCACCCGAACAGATGCTTTTGGCGACGGGGTTCTCCTACAGTCACTTGGTCGGGGCTATGGGGCATGGCTATCTATTAAGTTTACTCGGCGAGTATCCGCGTACACTATGTGATTGCGCCGGATTTTTGATCACATCAAAATCCCATGGAAACCGATCAAATGAGACTAAAACTACTAGATTTATAACATTCAAATTAGTTATCTCATAACTACTTGTGGATTCCAAATATTGTATCACATTCCAGATAAATAGACAATGTTAAACTTTCCAATCGAATAAACAAACACCCAAGATTTTCCAAATAGCTTAACACTTGAGCGGAGTTCAAAAAAATCCCAGAACATATCACAGCCGCTATGACCCAGCCGTAGAAGGGTCAAACCAACGCCTCACATGTGGCAACGCTAAACTACCAAAAATCATATGGTTCAGTGGCGGTTTTGACGGTCACATAATCGAGTTAAGGTTACGTTCTTCTAGAGGGTCCACAGATTCGCTTGCATGATTTTCTGAAAGTTTTAAACTCAGGAAAAATCCAACACTTGAAAGTTTTCCGACAGGGGAAAAAATGAGTTATTGATATCCGTTCGAACATTTTAACACGTTCTAAATTACCCGGAAAAACTTAAACGAAGTTAAAATATCCAATCGAATCAACGAGTTCCCAATATATCCCAGAAAGATCAACACTTGAGTAGAACTAAAAATTTCCAGAAGCATGAAAAAGTACCCAAGAATAAACCCCTGAAGTATTAGCCCCCAACTCCTAAGATTGGCCGCGGAGCCGCCGCCAAATGCATCGTTTGGCCGCGGTTCCACGGTGACTTAATGGAGTTATGGCTTCATACTTCACAGTAATTCTTAGAATTCCCTGCATGATTTTCTGAGTATTTTTAATATGAAAAATTTCAACTTTTGAAAAAATTTCCAGAAACTAGGATTTATCGGGGTTTCGGAGTTCGATCGGACTTCAAACTTCGTCTAGACATCGCCTAATGCTCTAGCTCGGCTCTGATACCACTATAGGGTTAGCATAGCACCTTGCGAAGGTTTTGGCAAGTATTAATCATGCTACTTTAAAATTTTTGGGGTGCTAAACAAACCCTAACCAAGATCTTAACTGGAGACTTAGGGTTAACATGCATGTAAACAACTTTACATCTAAGAGTTAGGGATTACAACCTTTGTAGTCCGTTCCTTCACTTCATAAGCTCCGTGTTGAGGTCCCTTCGCTGCGATCATCAAGTACCTGGACTCTAGAGAGGCTCCATGAAGAGAAAGATGCAAGCTTGCTTCCAATCTTCAACAACTAAGATGATCTACCTTGAAGAATCTCAAACCCAAGCTCATGCTTCACTAATCAAGTATTAGCAAAGTAAACACCCTAATCTAAGTGGCTAGAATAGATGAGGATGATGAAGTAGGAATTTACCTCTCTTTTGTTTTTTTTATCTCACTCAAAATCATCACAAACCAAAAGCTAGAAAGCTTTTCAAGAGGAGGAAGAAGAAGAAATCTTTTTGTGATGAATAATGAATTAATTGTTATTGTTACAAATCAACCATGGGTCAATCATGAAGTCTTAACCCTTGTAGAGAGTAAAGTAGGGTAAAGGGTTTGGGTTGGGTTAATAAATATCAACATAAAATATCAATGGTCAAAGTCAAAACTTCATGAAAGCTTCATCCAAGCTTAACCCTAATCCAAACCCTATCCATGTTTAAACTCCACAAAACATGTTGCATTTGTAACCTTAACTTGTTACAATATTATATATCACATATATAATATATTTTGTAACAAAATAAAATAATACAATTAACATATATCACATATATATCAATGTATTATCCAAGTGAGAAAAGAATCTTTAAGTGAGCTTATATTAGTTAATGTAACTTAATATATCACATATATAATTATCGAATCAACACTTGATCCGATAATCCGGCTATATCGTATATAACCGACTAATATAATCTGTATCAGTTCATCAAATCAACACTTGATCCGATGCCCCGGCTATATCACATATACTCGGCCGATATCTCATATCATGAGAATCTAATACGGTATCGCATACACGTATTATTCCCGGTCCCGCACATATCACATATGTTCTCCTACTCCGTTTTTCCTGAGCCAGGAAACCTCTCTGCAGGACTCTAAAGAATCATTAATACGCCGGTAGTAGGTAATGATCATATCAAACACCCACAAGCTGCAAGCGGTCAGCTAAACGTAACAGCCACCCAGGTATTGAGAAATCAGAAGATCAACAAGCAAGACTGTACATTCTCATGTGAATCCAACCAGTAACACTCCCGTACAGTCCGGTCTCTTCGTCTGATATGTCGCATATCCAGTGTAGGGGTGGTAAACGTCAGACCCCAATAACCGATAAGTCGTGTCGATATGAGGTCCATAACAATTCGAGAAACTACTGATAACACTTACCAGTAAATCTCAGCAACCCTGGGTAGGGATTTCCAGTTATAGCCAATCGAACACAGCGCAACATCAACTCCCTATACCGGGAAAGACGAAACCCCTCCTATCGCTCATTGCCTCCATGTGATTCGGGACTGTACCCAAAAGCCACCGTTTTGCACTCCCTCTTGGATGTGGTATGATGGAAATCAAAGCACAGTGGGAATCACACAAGACTCTATGACGATCTCGGGTCTACAGACTAACCTGTACCGGTGTCACCAGAGAACTGCCATCTGACGTGAGGTATAATACCATCTGGGAGTTCTCGGCAAGTCCGTCCAGTGTACCCAGTCTCCACTGAGCACCCGTATACCTTCTCTGATGTCAAACACCAATGGATATTGGATCATCCATCGCCCATCATATGGGTCAAGAAGCGCATACGCTAGTCTATTCTGGAATATCGATGCCCTGTCTCGATACACCCACGACTAGGAACATTTGAAGGATGTACTTAGCGACTACACTGTCCCCACTAGTATGATCTGCATCATAGTCCTGGTACTCAAGCACTCATCCTTAGGGCTTTATCAACATGTAACATAGAGACAATCAGAGTACATGTTAAGATAAAGAGCAACCAGATAGCATACTATTATGTCGAGCAAGAAAGTCCTCCCTATATATGTCCAAGCATCCACTACAATATACATCGTATGTACAGTAATGGCCTCTAGGGCATACATATAACTAACAGGAGGAATGTTTCTATTGTTATAGGAAAGGGTATTGGCGGAAGGACTGCAGAGCTTGGAAAGCCAGAAACTAGGATTCGAAGCACGTTATGGTTTCGGCTTCGGGTGTGTTTATGATTGAGAACTGTCTGTCAATTAACTCTACTTCCTGGGTACTAAATACCGGATCAGGATCTCATATTTGTAATTCATTACAGGCTTTGAGAAACTATAGAGTTATCAAGGCAAGTGATATGACTCTCAGGGTTGCTAACGGAATGAGCGTGGATGCTGTATCCGTAGGGGAATATCACTTAGGATTGACAAGTGGGCAGATATTGATTTTGCGTAATTGTTTGTGTGTACTTAGTCTGCAATGTAATATCATCGATGTATCTTTACTATCTAAAGAAAGTTATGATTTTACATTTGTAAGTGATGTGGTCCACGTCCACCTTAATTAAAATTTGATTGGGTCAGGTACACTAGATAACTGTATATACGTATTAAATCATGCTCAGGTTTTCAACGTCCAGAACACACATAAAATAAAGTATCCAGAATTAAATCAGACTTTCTTATGGTATTGTAGACTGGGTCACATCAATGAAACACGGTTGACGAAGTTACATAAAGAGGGATATTTGGATCCGTTCGAATATCAGTCTTATGCAACTTGTCAACCATGTCTTAAAGGAAAGATGACAAAGACTCCGTTCACTGAACACGGGGTAAGAGCGAGTGAGCTCTTAGGACTCATACACAGCGACGTGTGTGGTCCAATGTTTACGCATGCAAGAAGTGGTTATTTCTATTTCATTACTTTTACGGATGATTTCTCAAGGTATGGACATACATTCTTGATGAAACATGTCACGCCCCACTTCCCAGTATACGGGCAGAGGACGCGACGAGGCCGCTACGTATTTACCATGAAGTAAACACGCTAAGTGTATCTAAGTAATATAAGTAAAATGCATAAGAGACAGTGACAATAGATATAATTGAACATCAACTTTATTTATTAACATTCTTTTTACAATACATCTGAAAGGTAAATACTTGGAATGAAAAGCAATGCCTAAACAGTGGCATAACAGAAATGAAAAATACAGAAATATAAATGTGTACAAGGAATCTAAAGCTCTAGGTCGTAAGCTAGCTGGTCCAAGTCCTCGCTGGTAGGCTCGATCTCCTGAAGGTCCGATCCACCTGAAAACATTCCAAAGAAAAAAAAAGGAATGTTGTCAGCGAACAATCGCTCGGTAAGTCCCAAAGATGAGGGAGAAATAGAATAAACAGAGAGTGGGTGCAACTTTTAAAGTAGTAATATATTGCTAACGCTGTTATTTTTAGCTTGGTACAGAAAATGTCAGTGTATATGAGAGGAGTCTCACTATACCAGAGACTACGGTATACGGAGTACAACGAACCGTTCAGCCACGATACAACGGCAATGGGGATTCTGGTTAGGTGTCTTATAGTTGCAGTCTCGTGCCACTTCTAACACCTTCCGTACTAATCTACCCCTTATAAACCCCGCGATGTTTTTTTTGTATTATTTGAATTGTATATTGTATATAAATGGATGACTTACCGAAACCATGATATCAGTAATGAAACAGATATAATGGATGATCATGTAAATGGAATATATCCATGGTTCGGTTCAATCAATATAGATTGATTAGATTGAATAACCGGATTCATAGATCCATGTTGTATTGTAGTTTGATACTTGAATCATATTCAAGTCAGATTGATTATATTGAGATTCAGTCTGAGTCAGACAATTAGAAAAGAAATTGAAGTCCTGAATTATGTTTTGGTGCTATCAGCAACTGCTGCACATGGACGGCAGGATTTGTGTCTTTTTCAAAGACAATTACCGTGTTGATAACAACGTCTGTTAAGTTGTCTAGCTTAAATAGGCAAGCACCCATATCTCCGGCTCCCTGAAACTCAAGAGACTGGTCCCGCTTAAACCTATGTTTATTAGGGTTCTTATTGTAATTTAGTATAACTTGAGAGGTTTTTTATGTAAAATAGTTTTTTATACTTTCAAAATATACCTCAAGTTTTTAATTTTCGTCTTTAGAGTTTTCATAGATGTTTATTTTATTCAATATGAAATTTCTAGTGAATATGACCTGGTTTTAAAGTATAAGGTATTTATTTGAATTATTGGAATTGTGTGGTATTTTCTTGTAAATGGAATGTTTTTCTTGAATTTTGGAAATTTGGAATATTATAAATATTAAAAATTGATATTTTGATATTAATTACATATATATTTATTTATTAAAAATATAAGTTTTATTTATAATAGAAATCACATTTTCTAAAGAAAAATGTTTTAAAAATCTTTCGAGATCGTATGCTCCTTGCAGAGGTCTGCATCTCACTCTGTTAGGCCCGAGAATGTGCAATAATCCGCACCATACCGAACGAGTTTCCCAAAATGGGTTGTAGAGACGCAATTGCAAAGTTTTGTTAAATACACTTCTTATAGAAAAAAGTTTTATAAGTTGAAGGTAGTTATATATAAAGTCGTATTTTTCCAAATCTATATTCCCAAATTCCATCATGCTATATTAGATATGTGTGCTGTGAGGAGTTAGTTTATTACCTCGTGAGTTTTCTAAGGAAATACGGTTTTAAAAATTTAAGCATGTCGAAATGAAACATGAAGGTATTTTAAGGTAAAAGTGAAATAAAACTTTCTACGGTTATTATTTTGATATCAAACTTATTCTATTGCCTTTTTTAATATTTAATGGTGATGACATAAGAGTTTGGTATTATTGTGTTTAATAAAAATAGAACTTTTTAAGGAAAAACCGAATCAGAAGTCGGATTAACTCCGCTTCCGTTGGGTTTTAGTTTTGAATGTTTTTAGAATAGAGAAAAGAAGAAGAAGTAGGGACTTACTGGATGATTGGCTAGAGGAGAGAAAAAGGAAGAGGTGGGGGTTGCCGGTGCGTCGTTTCATTGCCGGAAACTCCTTGAGTTGTCGCCGGAAGTTCATCGGAGCTTCGCCCTTTGTTAACTTCACTTGCACACAAAAGGATCTTGGAATTTTCTTGAGAGTTTTTGTTGGAAATTTCAGTGTGAAGGGGTGTAAAAATTGAGTGGTTATTTATAGGGAAAATTATGGTTAGGGAGTGATAAATTTTTGAGAATTAATATGCATTAAAATATGGAGTAATGCAAAGTTTTAATTCTCTGGAAAATGCAGGAAAATAAAAAGTCAGGGATTAACAGGGGGAGTCCAAGGGGTATTAGGGTTGCATTTTGCCCTAATCAGACAGGCGGCGCCGGCCCGAGCTTCAATCTCGCCGGTCCAATCTTTGGGGTGGGGTCTCGGATGTTTGACATGTATCCCTGACGCTTGGTCTAGCCTCGTGCACATGTTTATTTAGGCTGTGACTCTTGGTTTTACGGTTTGTGCACATGTAGACTCTTGGGATTCTAAAAGATTAAAAGAATTTTAAATAAAAAGAATGTGTGGCTGATGGGATTTGAACTCTGGTGTTTTGGTTCAGTAGTACAAGCTCTTACCAGTGAGCTACATGCTCCTTCTTGCTGTTTAAAAGTAAATCAAATTCTTATAGCACTCACAGGATTGTAAATACCTTAAGTATACATTAACTTTTAATCAAATTTATCTACAAAAGAATTGGAATTGTTACAGTCTACCCTCCTTGCAAAAATTTCGTCCTCGAAATTTACAATTTTATTTAAGGACTAGTTTACAAATAAGTGAGGAAATTTTGCACGCATATCATCTTCCCTTTCCCATGTCGATTCTTCCAGAGTGTCTCTTCTCCACATCACTCGAACCAAGTTGACTTCCTTGTTCCGAAATGACTTCACTTTCCTGTCAAGGAACTCAACAGGTTGCTGCTCACAAGATAAGTTGGACTGTACAGTGAGCTCGGAATGATTGAGAATATGGCTGGGGTCACTCAAATACCTTCTGAGTTAGGATATGTGGAACACATTGTGCACTCGTTCCAATGAATGTGGAAATGCCAAGTGATAAGCCACTTCACCGACTCGTTCGAGTATGTCGAACTGTCCAATGTACCTTGGACTTAGTTTACCCCGTCTTCCAAATCGAATTACTCCACGGTTGGGATATATCTTCAAGAATACATGTTCTCCCGGCTGGAACTCTAAATGAAGTCGCTTTGCATCAGCCCAGTGCTTCTGTCGATCTTGGGCTATGCGCATTCTTTCCCTGATAGTGTGGACCACATCTATAGTTGTCACTATCATTTCTGGTCCAAGAAGTTCTTTATCTCCGATGTCGTCCCAACTTAATGGCGATCGGCACTTCTTTCCATAAAGTGCTGCCAAAGGTGCCGTTCCTATGCTTTCTTGGTAGCTGTTGTTGTATGAAAACTCCACAAGGTGTAGGTGATCCTCCCACAATCCTTCGAAGTCTAACATACACGCTCTGAGCATATCTTCCAAAATCTGAACAGTTCGCTCAGACTGACCATATGTTTGTGGATGATAAGCCGTGCTGAAGTTCAGACTTGTTTCCAAGCTTTCTTGCAGACTTTGCCAAAATTGTGATCGGAACCTGGTGTCACGATCGGAAACAATGCAGATCGGTACTACATGAAGTCTCACGATTTCCTGTATGAGTTCATGGGTATCAGAGATACTACATATTTGAAGAGTTTAAAATCTTACTTAGATTCTTACCTCCATGTACTTCTTTGCTAATGTCTCAGTTGATTAGCCAACTCGAAATGGGATGAAGTGAGCCGACTTTGTGAGTCGATCCACAATAACCCATACCGTATCGTTACCCTTTGTGCTGCGAGGAAGAGCAGTCACAAAATCTATCATGATGTGTTGCCACTTCCATTCTAGGATAGGTAACGGTTGAAGTAATCCAGCACTCCTGTGATGTTCATCCTTTACTTGCTGACACACCAAGCATTTAGCGACGCTTCTGGCTACTTCATCTTCATTCTATACCACCAGTAATTTTAACGTAGATCTTTGTACATCTTTGTACCTTCAGGGTGTACTGAGTAGGGAGAGCTGTGAGCTTCTTTCATTAACTCTTCCCGAACAGAACCTTTTGGTACACATAATCTGCTGCCGTACCTCAAAGATCCGTCTTCATGGATGATGAAGCCTGTTCTGAGCCCATTCTTTACTTGTTCCCTGATCTTTTGCAACTTGGCATCACTTGCTTGAACTGCTTTGATCTGATTGATAATGGTAGATTGAATTTGTAAGTTCATCAAACTTGAAGTGTTACCTGGCATGACCACTTCAATCTCCATCTGATACAAGTCTTGTTGAAACTTCCACTGAGCGGTGAGATTCATTTCTAAAGGTTGGCGACTAAGGGCATCAGGTACTACATTCACCTTTCCTGGGTGATATTGTAGGTTGATATCGAAGTCTGTCATGAGTTCTAACCATCGTCTCTTCCGCATATTAAGCTCTTTCTGAGTAAACACATATTTCAGATTCTTGTAATCTGTGTATATGTCCACTCATTGACCAAGAAGACAATGGCGCCAAATCTTAAGAGCAAAGATTACGGCTGCCAACTCCAAATCATTCGTCAGATAATTGCGCTCATGAATCTTCAGCTGTCTTGAATCATAAGCTACAACTCTTCCGTGCTGATGTAAAACACATCCTAATCCCTTACAAGATGCATCGCGGTATACTTCGAAACATCCAGTTTGATCCGGTATCACGAGAATAGGCTCTGATGTCAACCTTGACTTGAGTTCTACGAAAACTTGTTCATATGCTTCTGACCACTTGAATTCTTCATCTTTATGTGTGAGCTTCGTCAGGGGTGTTGCTATCTTCGAAAATCCTTCAATGAACATTCTGTAATATCCAGCTAGACCCAAGAAGTTTCGAATATCCTTCATTGATTTTGGTGTCGGCCATTCGCTTACTGCTGAAACTTTCGCTGGATCCACAGAGATTCCTTCGCCTGATACAATATGTCCGAGAAAACCGACTTGATCTAGCCAAAACTCACACTTGCTGTATTTGGCATAGAGCTGATGTTGTCGTAGAGTTTCTAGGACAATTCTCAAGTGTTCGGCGTGTTCTTTCCGACTCTTAGAATACACCAGAATGTCGTCGATGAAGATGACAACAAACCTGTCTGAGTACTCCCGAAAAACTTGATTCATCAGGTTCATAAATATTGCTGGTGCGTTGGTCACTCCAAATGGCATCACAAGAAATTCGTAATGTCCATAACAAGTTCTGAAAGTCGTTTTGTGGATATCAGATTCCTTGACCTTCACCTGATGATAACCCGAACGAAGATCTAACTTGGAGAAAATACAAGATCCACTTAGCTGATCGAATAAATCATCGATGGGCAGGAGTGGATAATTGTTCTTTATCGTTACTTCGTTCAAGACTCTATAATCAATGCACATTCTGTATAAACCTTCCTTCTTCTTCACGAGCAGAACTGGAGATCCCCAACTTGAAGTGCTGGGACGAATCCATCCTCTCGCCAATAATTCGTCCAACTGAGTTCGGACCTCCTTTAAACCTTCCGGACTTAGTTGATACGGTGCTTTGATTACTGGTTGTGCTCCTGGTACTAAATCAATGCTGAATTCAAGAGCTCGATCGGGAGGCAAACCTGATATATCGTCAGGAAACACATCGTTGAACTCTCGAACTACTTCTGGCTTTGATCCTTCCTCCGCTTGAATTGCTGCAATCACTGCTTCCCTCGGCTTCTCCTTGTAACTACTTGGATCTAGGGTATGGTCTCCACTTTTGAAATAGGAGACCAAATGGTCAGGATTCTCGAATACTATTCTCTTTTAACGGCAGTCAATTATAGCATAGAAGGTTCCGAGCCAATCCATACCTATAACCACATCGAAGTTCGGTATGTCCAGTACTTTAAAGCCAGCATAGAATTCTCTGCTGCAGACGACCACTGGACATAGGCTGTATCCCATTGTTGCCTTTAGAACGCCGTTCCCTGAACTGACATTCCATCTGGATACAAGCGGTGTGACTGGTATCGCATGAGTTCGGACAAACTGTTGCAACATAAAGCAATAACATGCTCCAGTATCAAAGAGTGCGAGTGCAGGGAGTGAGGCTACGAAGATTGTACCTAAGGTATGTGGGATATGTTTTAGATATAGGGAAAAATATGTAGGTAGGTGTTAAGACTGAAAGAAAAGCTTGAGAAGAAAGGGTTACCAGTGATGACTTGACCAGTGGCCTCAGCTTCTTCCATAGTCGTCGTGAAAGCCTGTCGCCGTGGTATATTCCTCCTGGCCGGAGGAGCATTCCTCTGTCTATTCCTTGGTCCTTGAGGTGGGTTCCTTTGAGCTTGATGGAACTGACGGGGAGGAGGTGTAGTCGATGGTCTTCTAGGTGGTGGAGCAGGGAGGGCGAGTCTTGGAGCAGGTGCCTGAAGGGGTGGTCTCTGCGGGTATGTGATTGCCGGCCTGTGTGAAGCATATGGTTTTTTTCTATGAGGACAAGACAGAATATCGTGAGTAGATGAGCCGCAGACTAAGCAAAGGCGATTTGCACGCCGACAGTCTTTCTTCAGATCCCCATCTCTCATGCAGTATGTGCAAAATGTTGGGCTGTGCCGGTTGATCGGTACTCCCGGTCTCCTTGGTACAAATGGTGGCCTTGAAGAGGCTCCTCTTTCCATCTGGGTGGCAGGGCGCTTAACTCCAGCAGATTGAGATCTGCCCCTCATCTTTACCGCTGCCTCATAACGGCGTGCAGCTTTCAGAGCAGATTCATGAGTCGAAAAATCTCCTGTGGCTAATGCAGCCTGGATCTCCGAATCTAACCCTTGTTGAAATCGACGGGCTCTGATCTCATCCTTCGATATTAAGTGTGCCGCAAATCTATTAAAGTATTTTGTTAGCTGTGTAGTATGTGATTTATTGAAAAATCAAATTATTGAGACATATCTTACTGACTGAGCATGGTGAACTCAGCATCGTATTCATCCACTGATTTGGTCCACATCGAACCCTGTTGTAAGTGGATGAACTGCTGTTCCAAGTCGAACCTGGTAGTCTCTGGGAAATACTTTGCGTCGAACATGTCACAAAAAGTCTTCCATTCGATGAGTTGATCAAAACGGCTTTCTTCCGTCTTCCACCAAACCCGTGCATTGTCTGTGAGCTGCAGTTTCGCAACTCGGACCCAAGTTATCTCTGGCACTTGTGCCGCTGCCAGATCATCTTCAATGCTTTGAGCCTGCTTCTCAGCTTCTAAAGGGCTCTCTTTTCCTGAGAATTGCTTGGGGTGCAAGGCCCTGAATTGCTTCACTCCAGGTGCTTCTGCCTCGGGATGGTTCATTAGAATAGCAGTCTGTTGCCGCTGTCCTTTCAGGAAGCTGCGGATCGCCTCAAGCAAAACCATCTGCTCGTTGATCGGAGCAGCTACGGTAGGTGTGAATGGTAGTAATGGGGGAGTGTTGTTGACATTCGTGCTGATGTTGTTTGGGGAATCCATAACCTTGAAAGAAAAATTTGGGTTAGGACGGATTCAAAGTATATGAAATTGTAAGATTCAAGGAATATGAATTGTAAAGAATGTTTTTAGCTGTTGGTTCTTGATTTATATTGCTTAGGTTTTCCACGCTGAACTGACCTGCATGGGCCACTAACAAAACCTTTCATACCCCGCTTCCCAGTATATGCGCAGAAGACGCGACAAGGCCGCTACGTATTTACTCTGAAGTAAACACGCTAAGCATATCTAAGCAATATAAGTAAAATGCACAAGAGACAGTGACAATAGATATAATTGATCATCAACTTTATTTATTAAAATTCTTTTTACAATACATCTGAAAGGTAAATACATGGAATGAAAAGCAATACCTAAACAGTGGCATAACAGAAATGAAAAATACAGAAATGTAAATGTGTACAAGAAATCTAAAGCTCTGGGTCGAAAGCTAGTCGGTCCAAGTCCTCGCTGGTGGGCTCGATCTTCTGAAGGTCCAATCCACCTGACAACATTCCAAAGAAGAAAGAAAAGGAACGTCGTCAGCGAACAATCGCTCGGTAAGTCCCAAAGATGAGGGAGAAATAGAATAAACAGAGAAAGGGTGCAACTTTTAAAGTTGTAATATATTGTTAAAGCTGTTGTTTGTAGCTTGGTACAGAAGAGGCCAGTGTATACGAGAGGAGTCTCACTATACTAGAGACTGCGGTATACGGAGTACAAGGAACCGTTCAGCCATAGTATTACAGCAATGGAGATTCAGGTTAGGTGTCTTATGGTTGCAGTCTCGTGCCACTTCTAACACCTTCCGTACCAATCTACCCTTTATAAACCCGCGATATTTTGATTGTATTGTTTGTATTGTTTGAATTGTATATTATATATAGATGGACGACTTACCGAAACCATGATATCAGTAATGAAACGGATATAATGGGTGATCATATAAATGGAATATATCCATGATTCGGTTAAGTCAATATAGATTGATTAGATTGAATAGCCGGATTCATAGATCTATGTTGTATTGTAGTTTGATACTTGAATCATATTCAAGTCAGATTGATTATATTGAGACTCAGTCTGAGTCAGACAATTAGAAAAGAAATTGAAGTCCTGAATTATGTTTCGGTGCTATCGGTAACTGCTGCATATGGACGGCAGGATTTGTATCTTTTTCAAAGACAATTAACTTGTCGATAACACCGTTTGTTAAGTTTTCTACCTTAAATAGGCAAGCACTCATATCTCCGACTCCCTGAGGCTCAAGAGACTGGTCCCGCTTAAACCTATGTTTACGAGGGTCCTTATTGTAATCTAGTATAACTTGAGGGGTTTTATGTAAAATAGTTATGTTATACTTTCAAAATATACCTCAAGTATTTAATTATCGTATTTAGAGTTTTCATAGATATTTCTTTTATTCAATGTGAAATTTCTAGTGAATATGACCTAGTTTTAAAGTATAAGGTATTTATTTGAGTTATTGGAATTGTATGGTATTTTCTTGTAAATGGAATGTTTTTCTTAAATTTTGGAAATATGGAATATTATAAATATTAATAATAGATATTTTGATATTAATTACATATATAATTATTTATTAAAAATATAAGTTTTATTTATAATAGAAATCACATTTTCTAAAGAAAAATGTTTTAAAAATATTTCGAGATCGTATGCACCTTGTTCCCTGATTAAATATCAGGAAAAAGATTCAGAAGAGGCATCACGTGCTCACATATGACCAGTGGTCACGTGTTGGCACGTGATGGTTAAAGCAGCGGCACAGAACAGAGCGCAGAAGAGGAGTCCATTCCGGGGGTCACGTGCTTACACGTGACCGGGGGTCACGTGCTGACACGTGACCGGGGGTCACGTGCTCACACGTGACCAAAGATCACGTGGCCACACGCGACTGTCTTTAAAAGCCTTACTGTTCAACAGAATTAAATTCTGAAAAAGATCGTTTAAATCTTTCCAAAATGGAGAAGAATTATGGAGAACCGCTAGATTAAGAATCCCAGGGTGATTAAATATCACCAATTTATGGAAAAATCTTGGACAAGGAAAGATTTCCCCTAAATCTCACCAAAATAACAAAAGGAATATCTTTGGATTTAAAATCCAACGGTGAATAAAATTCACCTAATAATCTAAAGGACCGGATTAATGATGAAAACAAATCAAATCTTTTAATGAAAGATTTACCAAACAGATTGATTCTTTTCCTTCTCCTATAAATAGGAGCCAAAAGAGAGAGTTTTGGAGATATAGAGCTTTGGAATCTTGAAAATTCAGAGAGAAAAGAAAGGAGAATTTGATTCTCTACAAAGAAAAACTCTAGGTAAAAAAAAAAGGGGATAAAAGCTTCAAAAAGAGAATTTAATTATCAATCTAAGAGTTTAACTCATATATATATATATATATATATATATATATATATAAGAACTTAGTTCTTTCTCTGGTGGAAGACCTGCAAAGTGCACATCTCCCCATAGGTTGAGAATTTAATTCTCATCGGGTCGAGATCCTGCCATGCAGATCTAAAACATAGAGGAGGAATTGAGTTTTGAGAATTTAATTCTCACAGAGTATAGGAATTCAATTCCTCCAAGATAAAATTAGGGTTTAACCTATGTGAGAATTCAATTCTGCAAAAATTATAGGAATTGAATTCCTTCAAGATGGACAGAACTAGGGTTAACCCTAATTGAGAATTCAATTCTCTCAAGCTCACAGGAATTTAATTCCTCTTAAAATGAAATTAGGATTTCACCCCATGCTAGAACTTGAATTTAATTCCCACAGAAGGAAAATTAAGGTTTAACCCTATCTAAGAATATAATTCTTCCAAAGAAAATAAAAATTTAATTCCTCTAGCTAGGGTTTAACCCTATTAAGAATTTAATCCTAAAAAGACAAACGGATCTTTAAACAAAAAAAAAAAAAACAGGGTCACATGTCCCCACGTGACCCCTGTAAAGATCCACAGAAAAGAACTCAGAGGCAACGCCTCATGTGCTCCACGTGATCCCTAAAGCACAGAAAGAAAAAACTAAAGGAACAGAAGCTCTGGGCGCTCTCACGTGTTACCACGTGACCCCTTGGCAAATCAGCACACAAATCCCCATCACGTGTCAGTACGTGATGCTCCAAAATAAAATATAAAAGGTATTCAATACCTTTTTGCAGAGCAAAATAAGGGGAATCTGGGCGCTCTCACGTGTCCACACGTGACCCCTCTTTTTTTAGTGTTTGACACTAATTCAAGATCTTTGTTCCCAGTGTTTAACACTGGTTTTCTTAGTGTTTAACACTAATTTGAAAACCCTATTTGCAGTGTTTAACACTGTTATTTTCTAATGTTTGACACTAAATCGAGAACTGTATTTCCAGTGTTTAACACTGATTGTACTCTCAGTGTTTAACACTAGTTTGAGAATTCCATCTTTAGTGTTTAACACTTTTGATCTTTAGTGTTTAACATTACCCTTAGCCAAGTTGGCTGATTTTTCAGAGGCAAAGCCTCCCCTTCAATGGACCAACAGAGGGCCAATATTCCAAACTTGATTGGACTTAGCCCAAGAAGGCCATAAGTCCTCAATTCAGACTTAACTGAGCCAATGGGCTCATAATATAATTAATTGGTCTTGGTTCCAAATTGGGCTACAGATCACTTAATCTACCTTGGTTCAACGGTACATCTCTTCACTCCTTTGATATTTGTCGTTATAATTCCTCAACGTCTTCAAAGAGGTGACGGGTCCCAACAACCATACATTTCACGGACTGTGGGGTCCTTAAACTCATGGACTATGATGTCCTTAACCTTGACCGGGATGTCTTAAAACTAACAACGGACTATGACGTCCTTAATCTTGACCGGGATGTCTTAAAACTAACAACGGACTGTGGGGTCCTTAAACTCATGGACTATGATGTCCTTAACCTTGAACGTGATGTTTTAAAACTAACGCCGGACTGTGGAGTCCTTAAATCCATGGACTATGATGTCCTTAACCTTGACCGCAACGTCTTAAAACTAACATTGGACCGCAATGTCCTTAAACTACTTATCGACCGCAATGTCATTAAACTAAATAACAGGCCCCCCAATTACTCTCTTGTTGGATCTAAACGATCCCGTTAAGTTGTTCTTAGTCTAAAACTAGACTAACGTTTCCTTAATTAACGTTTAAGTCGATCTTAGTCTCAAATGAGGCTAACATATCCTTAAACTCAACCCCCCAAACCCAAATCTAAGAAAGATACGGATTTGGACTAGTCCACGCCCTACGGGCGACAACATAACTTAGTCTCCGTATATAATCCACGGCCAACCAAACACAAAACAAACACACACAACACGAAGTGACCATTTGGAGAAGGAGAAAGTTGTTACCGCGATGCGGTAGCGTAATTAACTGCAGGGGCTTGCGCCTGCAGAGAATAGCGTCCTCATAATCAAAAACCCCTCGAGTGAGGGGGAATCTGACGAAGTCTGCTACATCAGACGCATCCGTTTGACAGATTGGATACCACTACTCAAAAGACATCAGTCTTCAAGAGGCTGGCACCAGCGGCGCCTCATCTAGACAGGGGGCAAGACAAAACCATCCCCATCGCCGAACCATCCCCAACAGCTCGACACGCTCGACGTCGCCACTGGCGCCGAGTAAGGAAGGCCGGGGGCAACTCCCCCTCTGGGCTAACCCCACCAGCTCCGACGGTGGAAATCAATACTGCTGTTCCGACTGGGAACAGCTTTGAACCGCTAAGGAGGGTACGCAAGAACTCTCCGACTGCCGCGCTGAAAAGATCTCCTCCACCCGTGGAGAATGTTACAGAAACAAAGTCAGAGCAGCCCTCTCAATGGCTGTCCTCTAAAATCTACAAGGTCTGGCGACGAGTTCAGGACTCGGTAATCATTCGATATCACTCTCACCGGCAGAAGAGGGTGAAAGTCCAGGAAGAAAAGAACCGTCCAGTCAAACCGCAAAGGACGACAACCACCTGGGTGCCCGCGGCAACGGCCCCCTCAATGTCAACTGCCCACAAGAGAAGAAGGCCGGAGAGAGTCCCTGCGCCTGCGGCAAATGTCAAAGGCGGTGAGCCCAAACGCCCTAAGTCCGGGGGCATTGTGGTGCACACCGTCTACATGGCGTCCGAGAAAGAGGACAGCCGTATATCCACAGGTCATAGACCGCTTACGCGATCGGTGACTAAAGCTCAGGAGCAGCAGCAGAAGCTCCAAGAAATGATGACTGCGATGGCCACACTCACTGGGCTAAAAGAAAGGCCCGAAGCGTCCTCGGATCAACGCCAGGAGCAAGAAACTGACGCCGAATTCCTTCGGAGAATACTGGAAAAGAAGGACAAAGAGGCTGCGGAACAAGCAGCCAATATAAAATGAATGGCCCTTCTATTCCAGGATATGATGGGTATGATGATCCATCAGGATCCCCCAGCGGAAGATCCTCCGATTGTCCTTGAAGATGACAGAGGAGAAACGTCAAATCCACCTCCGGCTCTTTCAGCAGCCAAAGAGGAGACAATTTCCAAAGCTGCCCTAGATGACTACATTGCTCAGCAAATACGAGTCCATCAGGCAACTGAGGCAGCCAGCCAAGTTGTCAAAACAGGGCGACCATATCCGAGCTAGTACGATCAAATCAAATACCCGCCGGGCTACACGATCCCGAAATTTCATGTCTACAAGGGGACAGGCAATCCCCATCAACATGTGGCCTAGTTCAGGGCTCTCTGCAACAACACCGGCGGCGACGACAAGCTCTTGCTTCGCTAATTCGTCGGCAGTTTATCGGAAACGGCATTTGAGTGGTATTCCGAACTTCCGAATGACTCCGTCAAAACTTTCGCTAAAATGGAGTTGTTGTTTACCCAGCGTTTCGCAAGCGCCAGCGAACGCACCCCGATAACAGCTTTGATTAATGCAAGAGTGAAGCCGGGTGAAACTTGGATCCAATATGCAATCCGATGGCGGAACCTGTGGTCAAAGTGCGAGCAGCGCATCGAAGAAGCACCAGCGGTGGGCATGTTCGTGGGCACTCTAGACCCTCATGCAACTATTTCACAGTTCAAGATGTTCTTTAAACCAACCACGTTCCAGGCGTTAATTGATAAGCTAGCCCAGATGGATCAAATGGGTCACAGACCGTCTCCCCCGAAGCCAGAACCGCGAAACGACAAGGGTAAAGGGAAGGCGACCTTCGTTGCGAACGCTCAACAGCAACCCAGTACCCCAAACCTAGCGGATCAATTGGAAGAGAGACGGCGGTATTATAATGAGAAAATGAAGCGCCCTTACTCATTCCTGCGGGATAAGACGAAGAGGCTATTCGAGCTGGCTGTGCGTAACAGGCTTATTAACTTGCCGAATCCAAGGCGACCGCCACAACCCAGTAAGGTGAATAACCCCAATTACTGCCCTTACCATCAGACGGTAAGTCACCCGATCGAGGATTTCTTCGTCTTTAAGGGATGGATCGAGGATCAATACCTACAGGGCAAGTTTGCGTTGTCCGAGAAGTGGAAGGTAAACCCACCACAACCGCACACTCCAAAGAAGACGGACACACCGGGGGCAAATTGTTCTTTCGTTGAAGAAGCCCCATGGGAGGTCGTGCTTTCATCCAAAACCAAAAGGATGCTGAATGAGCTCAGACATGCCCGGCAATCAGGTGGGAGAACCCGCTGGAACCCCAGATCATCGAAGGGATGCTGAAGCCACGCCCCCATTCAAAGATCGGCGGTGAAGGCCCAAGCGCTCACACCCAGCCGTCGAAATCTGCGAAAAAGAAGAAGAGATCCAAAAGCCCGTGGAGCATGGTGACAAGCGCACGGACTTGCAGAAACAGATCGACGCGCTGGAAGAATATAATCAGAAAGCGCGGACCCCATCACGCTTCAAGAGTTCCTCAGCCACGTCCTTGAGGACGAAAATGATGGGGAAGACTCGTCAGATAGATCTGAGGATTACGTAGCAAGTTGCCATGTGATCTCTCATTCGTCGCTAGACAATGAAGAAGCGCCCTGCACAGAAAGACTGGGGGCAGAGCCTGAGCCGGAACTTGTGTGGCCATCAGACGAGATGATCGGCGCCTTTCTGAACGAGATTCGTCTGAAAAGTAAAGCCGATCGGGAGCATGAGATGGCCATATTAGAAGGAGACAAACGCCGGTGACTAGATGAAAGAGTCGAGGCACTCCCGCCAAATCAAAAGACATCCGATGCGGATAAAAACAGATTCAAGACGAGAAAAAGGTTTGCTAAAGCCATATCAATGGGGATGAAGCTGCCACCCTCAGAGGAAAACACTCTCGGTGGAGCAGAAATGCATCCTAATTACTACTCATATCATCGAAAGATTTCGCACCCCATTGAGGAGTGTGACGCTTTTAAAAGATGGTGGAAGGGATATGTTGCTCACCGGCAACATTTTAAATGGATGAAACGCAAAACTCGTCGGGAGCAGAGAAGTACGACCGAGGAGAACAAAAGAACTACCGGTAACTGTCGCACGGTCAATGCCGGAGGATCACAGGTTCTCACCTTTGGGAGCGACTCTGACGAGGAAATGGCTCTGGGCCCTCTCTTTAAAGAATCCATCGTAGGGAAAGAGGAAGAACCAAAGGCCTGCGAAAACATTCAGTTGCGCAATTGCACGCTTCCAGAAAAGAATCTCGGACCTGCAACTAGAAAAGATAAGGGAAAGGAAAAGGTCGCTGAGGATATCGCCTTAGATGACCAAGTCATGAAAGAGCTGACCGCCAAGGACCTGCCGAAGAAAAATAAGGTGGACTACAACGTTCTGGCACACTTGAGGAAGTTACCCTCGCAACTCAGTATTCTCGGTGCCATCTTACTATCAAAAGAGACGAGAGATTCATTGATCAAAGCATTACAGGAGCCGGAGCAATTCCAAGCTTTTCTCGCCGAAGCAAAGATGAAGGACGAGCTGGAAGAAGTGCACACAGCCGATGTCACTTTCGGTGATGAAGACCTCCTCCTTAGGACGTGCGAACACAATCTTCCCCTCTATGTCTCAGGGTACTGCCACGATATAAAGATAGGCAAGATCTTGGTTGACAATGGGTCTTCCGTCAATCTCCTCAATGTACGGGTATTGAAGGAAATCTGCATGAGCGTCCAGCACCTCGCTCGGGATAAGATCACCATCTCCGGGTTCGACTCTCAATCATCACGGACTCTTGGGTCTGTGATACTAACGCCGCGCTTCGGGCTGCTTGTTACGGACATTAAATTCCACGTCATAGACGCCAAGACATGCTATAATGCCTTGCTCGGCCGACCCTGGTTACACGAGTACAACATCATCCCTTCTACACAGCACCAGTGTATGAAATATTTTAAGGATGGTCTCAAGTATACCGTAACAGGAGAGCTGAACCCATTCTCCGTGAACGAAGTCCGCAAATATGAAGATGCAAAATACTTCTTGCCGGATTTCGAGGACACAGAAAGGTGTCACAAGCCGGAAAACAAAGCTATCGCCACCATTCCTGTTCTCGGGAGTGATACCGAAGAAGAAGAAGAGATAGTTTACGCTGGGCCGTCTCGACACAGCAATCTGGGACCGTCCGCCCCCATATTGATCTTCGGAAGCGACTCGGAAGATGAGGTCAATGCTGTGGTCTCTAGTCGGCCGTCAGTACAAGCATTCCCTGGTGATGATCAAAGTTTGCAAATTACCATAATTCCGCGGAAGCACTACAAAGATCTTGACGCACTTGAAGCTTACAATGTGCAAGACCTGCAAACATTTTACGTCCCTCCCAGACGAAAAGGTGAAAGAGCGATCCTATTCTATCGGTCCACGGAAACAAGAATGGAGAAAGAAATCTGGCACGGCACGGATTCTACACTTGACAGGCTCCAACCCATCCGTTTGCCTAGATATTACACGAACGGACTAAAAAGGCTATTGAAGCGCCAAGGGGTACCTTTCAAACAGACTATTCGGCAAGCTCGGTTCTACAACAGGATTTAGGATATCCCTGGGACTCAGCGCAAGCTGCCCAACGGGAGAATGGAAACGCTTGGGCTTGGGTATGTGAAATCCGGGAAATGGGAACGAGTCCATGGTAGCTACGCCATATATAACTTCGATGAAGAAGAGGAAACCCTGTCAGAAAACGCTGACCCCATACCAAAACTAGATCCTGCCATCAAAATGCCGAGTCCATCATTTGAAGAACGAATGGACAACCTTATCAGGAAAGCGGGTCAAAAAGCTCGGGATGACCATAATCGCGAAATGGCCATCTACGAGAAAGCCAGGACGCAACGCCTTCTTCAACAGGCTGCGAAAGATAAAAATGCTCCTCCCTGTCAACTTATTGTCCAAAAGGCCCGACGCAGAGGCAGAAATAAGGCAAAGAGCGGAAAAGGCATTCGACAACGACAAAGCGGGACCAAAAAGTCACGTGATCGGGAATTGGGCGGTCTGGATTTGTCCCTCATGAAGAAGATGAGTTGAGCATATTCTTTCCCTCAAGACAAGACAAGACAAAGAAGATACTTGATCTCGCTTTAAAACATCAATTGATTACACTTTCGGAGTCCAAACACCCTGAGCAAGCTAACGAGGTCTCTCATCCGGGCTATTGCTCTTATCACCAAGCAATAGGACACCCTCTCGAAGACTGCTTCACCTTCAAGAACTGGGTCGAAGACCAGTATCAGCAAGGCAGGTTTGCTCTATCTAGCAGCTGGAGGATAAGTCCGCCATAGAAGCACGAACCAAAAGCCGCGCATACAGCGAGGATAGACCCAGACCTACATCGGTCCTGGAAGCGTACTCGTACTTGTCATATGATAACGATATCAAAAGAAGAGCCCGAGGATATGGATGGCCTTCCCTGGTGCTTCGAAAACAATAATGACGAGATGATTGCAGAGTTTCCACCGGCGCTGAAAGAGCTGGAAGATGGAATACATACCACTGCAGATGAGCTCAAGAAGATTGAGCTGGAGACTACAAGCGACCCGCGGCCGACATTCGTCAGCGAGCTGCTGTCTGAAGAAAAGGTGGCTGCACTAAAAGACGTGCTTATGCAGCATAGAGACTGCTTCGCATAGAATTATTCCGAAATGCCAGGATTAGACCCAGAGATTGCTGTCCACAAACTGGCCATATCCCCAGACGTCAAGCCAGTCAAACAGGCGCTGAGAAGAATGCGGTTTGAGCTTGAGATGAGCATCAACGCTGAGGTCAAGAAACTAATCGACTCTGGCTTCATCCAAGAGATTCAGTACCCTGATTGGATCGCTAACATTGTCCCAGTGATGAAGAAGAACGGGACAGTGCGTATATGTGTGGACTTTCGGGATCTCAATAAAACCTGCCCGAAGGACGATTTCCCAGTGCCGGTCACGGAACTGATGATAGACAACACGTCCACTCACGAAGTTTTCTCTTTCATGGACGGCTCATCAGGATATAATCAGATAAAGATGCATCCCGAAGACCAAAAGCACACCTCTTTCCGGACCCCTTTGGGTATATTATGCTACAAGGTGATGCCCTTCGGTCTAAAGAACGCCGGTGCCACCTATCAAAGGGCCATGACAAAGATCTTCGATGACCTTATACACAAAATCGTCGAATGCTATATCGACGACCTCGTGGTTAAGAGCAAATCATACGAGGAGCATTTAGAGCATCTAAAGACCGTATTTCAACGCCTTCGGCAATACAACCTGAAGATGAACCCTCTCAAGTGCGCATTTGGGGTGTCCTCAGGTAAATTCCTAGGATTCATCGTCCGACACCGAGGTATCGAGATAGATCCATCAAAGATCAAGGCGATCATGAAAATGCCTCCACCAAGGACTCTCAAACAGCTGCGGTCTCTCCAAGGAAAGCTCGTGTATATCCGACGATTTATAGCCAATCTCTCTGGCAAGTGTCGTCCTTATAGTCATCTGATGAAGAAGGGAACCCTGTTCGTCTGGTATCACAAATGCCAAGGCGCGCTGGATGAGATCAAGCAGTATCTACAAAACCCGCCAGTGTTGGTTGCTCCGGTCAAGGGAAAGCCTCTCATTCTTTATACAACCGCCTTCGAAGGTTCCTTAGGCGCATTATGGGCACAAGAGAATGGCCAAGGGAAAGAAAGAGCCCTCTATTACTTAAGTCGAGTTCTCCTGGGGGCAGAAAGCAACTACTCCCCCATCGAAAAACACTGCTTGGCGTTGATCTTCGCGATAACAAAGCTCAGGCACTATGCGTTGGCGCATGAAGTCCGTCTCACTTCGAAGGTGGACCCCCTTAAATATCTAATGTCGAAGGCCATATTGACAGGGAGACTCCCTAAATGGGCCTTGCTCTTAATGGAGTTTTCGATAACCTATCAGCCTCTTAAGGCAGTGAAAGGCCAGGCCATCGCCGACTTCCTCGCCGAGCATCCGATACCCGCCGATTCCCCTTTGAATTGCGAACTGCCATACAAACATGCGTTTGATGCGATCGACGGTAGTGATACCCAATGGGAGCTTTACTTTGATGTAGCGTCCTCCATGAAGAAGCGCAAACAGAGCACCCCTGTAATCAAATCAGGGGTAGGCCTCATCTTCGTGACCCCACAAGGAGGGATAATGCGCTTCGCCTTCTCCTTGACAGAGCCGAGGACGAACAATGAAGCTGAGTACGAAGCTTTGATAGCAGGCCTCGAGATCGCCATCGATATGGGAATTGAAAACCTCCTTATATACGGAGATTCTCAATTGGTCGTCAGTCAAGTAAACGGCGACTACCAGACGTGTAAGCCAGAACTGGTGAAATATGGCGATAGAGTACAGCAACTGTTGACTCAAATTCCCTCCTATATGCTAGAAAGCATACCGCGTGCGGAAAATAGCAAAGCAGATGCACTAGCTAAGCTCGCTAAAGAACTGGCCGATAAGAACCTCGATGACGTGAAAATCGTGGTACAAAGACGTCAGGTACTTGCCCCAGCAGAGATATCTTCGGAATCATCCGAAGGAAAGGGAGTGATTGAGCAAATGGCTGTGCAAATAAAAGACCCGGAGAAGGTTGAAGATTGGAGAGAAGTCTTCATAGACTGCTTCAAATCTCGTCGAACGCCTGAAGTTGCGTCCTCAAAACATCAGCTCACGAAGTGAGCCTTATCTTTTGCCTTCGTCAACGATACTCTGTACAAGAGGTCATTTGATTCTCTGTGGTTGAGATGTCTAGGACCTGAAGAGGCGAAAAGAGTCGTTCAGGAAGTTCACGACGGACTCTGCGGTTCTCACCAAGCAGGCCCGAAGATGAAGTTGAAGATTAAATGGATGGGCTACTATTGGCCCACGATGATTCAGGACTGCCTCGAATATGCGAAGCAATGCCATTCATGCCAGATTCATGGGGACTTTATCCATCAGCACTCAAATCCTCTACATCCAACAGTGGCCAGCTGGCCGTTCGAAATGTGGGGGACTGACGTAATCGGCCCCATCGAACCGGCATCGTCCAGAGGACATCGTTTCATTTTGGCGACGACTGATTACTTCTCTAAATGGGCAGAAGCAGTACCGCTGAGCGAAGTGAAGACGGAGAATATCCTCCATTTCTTCAAGACGCACGTCATTTATCGGTTTGGAACTCCACGACGGATCATCTTCGATAACGGGCCAGCCTACAGAAGCCACAAGATCAGCCGCTTCGCACAACAACACAACATAGACTGGAGATATTCCTCAGTTTATAATCCCCGAGCTAACGGTCTAGCTGAGGCTTTCAACAAGACCTTGACGAAGATCGTGAAAAAGACGGTGTCCCGAAACAAGAAGGACTGGTACGAGAGACTGCAAGAAGCTCTCTGGGCGTATTGAACTACGTTCAAAACAGCCACAAACACAACTCCATACGCGTTGGTATTCGGTAAAGAAGCAGTACTCCCCCTCGAGATAGAGTTACCCTCTCTACGAGTGGCAGTCCACTACGAGCTGACGGATGAAGAAAGTGCTCACCTTTGGCTTGAGGAGCTTGATGCCCTTGATGAAACCCGGCTCATAGCGCAACAAAATCTGGAGACTTATAAAGCAAAGATGACGTGCTCATATGAAAGATTGACCAGGCCGAGGACATTCCGCCAAGGCGAACTCGTGCTAGTGGTCAAAAGACCTATGATCCCCAATCGCGCCAAGCGGGGAAATTCGAGCCGAACTATGAAGGCCCGTATATTATAGACAAGGTCTACCAGGGTGGAGCCTATCTACTCATGGACATGCATGGCGAAAGACCTTTCCGACCAATAAACGATCGCTTCCTGAAGAAGTACTACGCTTGATGAGTCACGGCTTAGGCTAATGATAGATGACGACGACTATGTCCGCTCGCTATCTTCCTCAGCCCAAACTCTCTAAGTAGTAACCGGATTACATTACAACGGACCGAAACGTCCTTAAACTAACAACGGACCGAAACGTCCTTAAACTATCAACCAACCGAAATGTCCTTAAACTAACGGCGGACCGAAACGTCCTTAAACTAACAACGGACCGAAACGTCCTTAAACTAACGGCGGACCGAAACGTCCTTAAACTAATGACGGACCACTATGTCCTAAAATTAGCTGTTGACCGAGATGTCGAGAAGATACGGTGGATTGCGGCATCCCAAAACTGATACAAAAAAAGAAAATAAAAGAAAATAAAAACGGTATGTCCATAAGCAAAATGGGCACGGATGAAAACCTGAAAGGGCTCCGTGAGTAAAAACAGCAGGGCTACCGGCAAGTGTTTGTGAAAACCTGAAAGGGCGCAACCTCGTTAGAAAAATAAAAAAAATAAAAAAAAGAAAGACGGTATGTCCATAAGCAAAATGGGCACGGATGAAAACCCGAAAGGGCTCCGTGAGTAAAAACAGCAGGACTACCGGCGAGTGTTTGTGAAAACCCGAAAGGGCGCAACCTCGTTAAAAGATGCTTACAAGGTCCTCTCGACCTTGTAAGGAGAAACCACCTGTGTGAGATCCTTACGACTCACAAAGGAGCAACACACTTAGGAATCCTATCGATTCCTAAGGAGAAATTACACTTGCGAGATCCTCACGACTCGTAAGGAGGACTCTCTTATGAGACCCTCACGGCTCATAAGATTTGAAAGTCTTAAGTTACAGAGACCTGAACCTGTTCTTAAGCAACCCCCACAAACTTCAATATTGCCCTACAAGCGGCTCATACTGACCCTTGTATACAATCCACGGGCGTGAATAAACATTTCCCTAACCGAGTCCCATCCGTGACTGGAGATATGTTCGCACGGTGAACAACCCTTGTGAGTCCTCTCGACTTATAAGGAGAAAATCCTTTTGTAAGATCCTTATGACTTACAGGGGAACACGCACTTAAGAATCCTCACGATTCCCAAGGGGAAAACACACCTACGAGATCCTCACGACTTGTAGGGAGAAATACCTTTGTGAGACCCTTACGGCTCATGAAGTCAATAGCGTTAGTCGACAGGACCCTAACCCTGTTTACTAAGCCACCTTTGTTCGACATCAACAGAGGCAAATGATGATTCGCTCCTGGCAATATCCCAGTGGTAGCGATGCTGATGCCTAAAACGGTATCAAATTCCAAGTCCTTTCATGGCAAATGATGATTCGCTCCTGGCAATATCCCAGTTGTAGCGATGCTGATGCTGAGATTGGCACCAGATTTCAAGTTCTACACGCGCGATAAAAATCAGCGAACTAAAATGCATATGAAATAGCCGAAATGATGGGGCAACTTGCAATAAAAAGCAGCAAGTAAAAATGTATGCATGAAAAATAGCCGAAATGATTGGGCAACTCTCCATAAAAAGCAGCGAGTAAAAATAAAATAAATAGCCGAAATGATTGGGCACCGCGAAAAATAGCCGAAATGATGGGGCAATCGTGACTTTCGCGATATAAAAGCTGAAATGATAGAGCATTGCGGAAAAAGAAATAAAATAAAAATGAAATTTATGCTCTACAGGTGATGTTACATCAACCCCTGTATACAATCCAGGGGCGCAAACGAAAAAGAGATCATACTCTTCCCCCCAGGTTTCATCAGAAAAAGAGGCCAAGTCTCGACGGGCTACAAATAACCTAGAGATCGTCTCAACATTCATCTCATTACAGCAGACACAACATCAAGCAAAGCGGAACAGCGGCAACTCCCAGTTCCATGACTCGGCGACGTACAGCCGACCGAGAGCCAAATTCCGACTTCATGAAATACAGACAAAGTCAAAATTCCTGGTCACGTGGAACGCGGATAACGTCACTCTTTGACCCCGTGGAAAACGTCCAGAGCGGAGCCTGGTCCTCGCCGAACACGGCAGTGAACCCGTGGGAAGCATCCAGAGCAAAATTCCTGGTCATGTGGAACGCGGATAATGTCACTCTTTGACCTCGTGGAAAACGTCCAGAGCGGATCCTGGTCCTTGCAGAGCACGGCAGTGAACCCGTGTGAAGCATCCAGAGTGGAGCCTAGTCCTCCCCGAACACGGCAGTGAACTCGTGTGAAGCATCTAGTGCAAAATTCCTGGTCACGTGGAACGCGGTTAACGTCACTCTTTGACCCCGTGGAAAACGTCCAGAGAGAATCCTGGTCCTCGCAGAGCACGGTAGTGAACCCGTGTGAAGCATCCAGAGCGGAGCCTGGTCCTCGCCGAACATGGCAGTGAACCCGTGGGAAGCATCCAGAGCAAATTTCCTGGTCACGTGGAACGCGGATAACGTCACTCTTTGACCCCGTGGAAAACGTCCAGAGCGGATCCTGGTCTTCGCAGAGCACGGCAGTGAACCCGTGTGAAGCATCCAGAACGGAGCCTGGTCCTCGCCGAACACGGCAGTGAACCCGTGGGAAGCATCCAGAGCAAAATTCCTGGTCACGTGGAACGCAGATAACGTCACTCTTTGACCCCGTGGAAAACGTCCAGAGCGGATCCTGGTCCTCGCAGAGCACGGCAGTGAACCCGTGTGAAGCATCCAGAGCGGAGCCTAGTCCTCACCGAACACGGCAGTGAACCCGTGTGAAGCATCTAGTGCAAAATTCCTGGTCACGTGGAACGCGGATAACGTCACTCTTTGACCCTGCGGGAAACATCCAGAGCGGAGCCTGGTCCTCGCAGAGCACGGCAGTGAACCCGTGTGAAGCATCCAGAGCAAACGTCGGACTGTGGAGTCCTTAAAATCCACGGACTATGATGTCCTTAACCTCGACCGTAATGTCTTAAAACTAACGATCGACCATGATGATTCTAGACTGATTTTAGCTTGGTTCAAGGGTACATCTCTTCACTCCTTTGATATTTGTCGTTGTAATTCCCCAACGTCTTCAAAGAGGTGACGGGTCCCAGTAACCACACATCGGACTGTGGAGTCCTTGAAATCCACGGACTATGATGCCCTTAACCTTGACCGTGATGTCTTAAAACTAATATCGGACTGTGGAGTCCTTAAAATCCACGGACTATGATGTCCTAAACCTTGACTGTGAAGTCTTAAAACAAACATTGGACTATGGAGTCCTTAAATCCACGGACTATGATGTCCTTAACCTTGACCGTGATGTCTTAAAACTAACATTGGACTGTGGAGTCCTTAAATCCACGGACTATGATGTCCTTAACCTTGACCGCAATGTCTTAAAACTAACACTGGACTGTGGAGTCCTTAAACCCACGGATTATAATGTCCTTAACCTCAACCGCAATGTCTTTAAACTACAGTACCCTGGAAAACATCCCAAAACAACCCTTGACCCCGTGAAATACGGATAAGGGCAACCGCACCCAGCACTTGCGGGTCCTCACGACCTGCAGGGAAGAAAACTCTCTTGTGAGATCCTTACGACTCCCAAGGGAAAACCCGCTTAAGAATCCTTACGATTCTTAAGGAGAACTTACACCTATGGGATCCTCTCGACCTGTAGGGAGAAAAACTCTTTATGAGACCCTCAAGGCTTATAAAGCTCAAAAGTCTTAGGAGGCAGATCTTAACCCTGAATCCTAAGCCATCACTGCCCTGCAAAGAAATCAAGATAGACTAGCCGCAGAATACATTCAATAAAAAGGGACACGCCATTGAAAAAAATATGTCTTTTATTCATGAACCAAAATGGATATAAAGTATAATTCATGAAAAAACAAAAAAATATATATACTCTCATTCAGGAGTATGTACAAAAAGAAAGAAAGAGATACAAGTCTTCAGGCTGACGGGCGATTTAGCAGTTTCATTAGCTCATCCTTCTTTTGCTGGGTCACGGCTTCGTGATTCAGTATCGCCAGAAGACGGGCCTTCGCCTGAGCCTACTGGGCCTGATACGAGGCAAGCCGGCCTTCGAGCTCTTTTTCGGTAGCTTTGTGAGACTCAACCCTTTCGCGAGTGAACACGGCAGCTTTATCAAGGGCCACCACCTCTTTGATAGACTCTTGAAGTACTCGCCAGAGTTCATACGCTTTGGTAGCTTTGGCTGTACGGTTGGCCTGGAGCTCGTGCAACGCCTTAGAAGCCAGCTCCCTCTCCGAGAATTTGCGGCCGAGCCTCTTCTCGCACAACACCATGTTCGCCACACATCGCTCTATCAGACCGCGCAAACCCGCTTTCACGACCGCAGCTTTTGAAACAGGACATGTACGCTCAAGACTGTATAAACAAGCCCCCGGTCGATAGCAATAGTCGATCTCAAACACGCGCACATCATATGTTATGGGAAGTAACAAGAAAAATTTCCGATGTATATCCTATCAAGCATGCATTCGCAACTATATGAATATTCGAAAAGAAATAATACACGAAGCTCTGATGTGCATGCAACATGATGATAGTATTCGTAATTAAAGAAAGTTCTCATGGAAAGAACACAAAGCTCATTTATGTAAGCAAAAACATACATACGAGTACCCAGCATACATGAAAATTCAACATAAAAGCATGCGAAAACTAATTTGAAGATACTACGCTAGCGGGAAAAGATCACCAAACAAAGGATCGGTAGCACAAGGGTTAACAAAATAAAGAACAAAATTCTCCATCTCTCTTTCTGCTTTCTCCAACACATCAAAGTGACGGTTCTCGCGAGGAGTCGCTCCCCACCGATTGGCCCCATGTTCGTCCGCAAAAGCAGACATAACGGCCCGCCGCGCTCTTATTTGGCTCAACAGATGGACTGAGCGATCTTTCAAAGCCTGAGTAATCAGGCACGCCTTGTGAAAACCCTCGAGCTTTTCTTCAGTCGCGTCAAGTATCGCCAGGGTCATCTCCACCGGATGAGGAGGGACGTCGGCAAGCACGGCAGCAAGGATCATCCGGAGCCAGAGGGAGCCCATTGGGAGGGGGAACCCCCTACGGGTCGAGAGTTCATATGCCGCTGAGTCGCATTCGTCATCGGTGAGGAGGGGATCCACCAATCGTGCGGCAAAGCGAGGGATCATCTCCTCGATAGGCACTTCCCATGGTTGTCGACGAGCATGAGGGCGGTTGCAGGCCATGGCACTCAGTTGTTTCTCAAGACAAATCACACCAAAAGTGAGAATAGATTTCTCTGTGAAGAAAAAATAGGCAATGGCCTCAAGACTATAAAGAGGAGCATTAAATGCTACGCGCAGAGAACATTGCGTGATGGAACTATTTCCAAGGCCCAAAAAGGGGAAGGCATTGGAAATCAAAGAAAGGGAACTATTTCCAAGGCTCCTTTTCTGCGTCTAATGCCATACACAGAAAATGTGGCATGAAAAATTAAATAGCCCCATAAAAGGGCCCCACGTGTGGAGCACGTGAGCACCATGTTTGGTGTGTAGTGGAAAGAGAAATAGTGCCCTGCACGCTAAACACATCAGCAGCAACAATAGCAAAAATGACAAAATCCCACAAAAGGGCATGCAAACACAGAAGGATACGATAAAACTTATCACTCAAACTTTAAAAGTTCATACAAAATAAAAAGAAATGATTACAACGGCAAGACCTCAGACGCGGGGCATGGATTGAGAAACTCGAATGTAACTTTGTCCAAGATCTTCCAGTCATTTCGAACCATCCTAGTGTGTTTTCTCTCGCGATCACAAGCGTCAGGGTCCTCACGAATGTCCTCCACCCTCCGATAGGCAGCAAGTATGGCTGACTGCTGAAAAGCCTAGTGCAAGAGGTCAATGAGGTTGTCTCGCCTCCTCTTCGAGATTAGGCTCATCAGGTACACCGAATGTACCTTATCCTCGACGGCGTCCAATGCCCTGAGCGGCACGCCGGTGCAAAAGAGAGGGGGCGCCTCCCAGATCGCCAGCACGATGAGTCTCAGAAGAGAAAAGCGGCGAGGGAGTAGCCGACTATTGTACTCGTCGAAGCAGCTCATGATCTCAGCACATTGAGCGTTGGTGAACTCCTGGTTCTGGCTACGGCCCAGTGCACGGATATTCCTGTAAGAAATGATCTCATCAAGATCATACAAATGGGCATCCATGATACCTGAAATAAGGATCATGGAAATTCATTACAAACTTCTTCCTCTCGGTTTAGAAAGAGAACTCAGGGCAAGGAAAACCCAAGTCCCCTAAGAAGAACTGAGTTCTTCATAGGAATTAAATTCCTTGTTAAGAGAGGGGAATTAAATTCCCAGTAACACTTTCCAGACTCAAATTTTTTTTTGGGGGGGATGGAATTAAATTCCATGGAGGAGACAACCGCCACCATCATCTCCCTAAAGATCAGAGAAACCCTAAGAGATCTACTGTTTGAAGGTTAAATAGCTTTCTGCTTGAAGAAAAGTGGGTTCGTGTTAAAAGGGTGAAACCCTTAATATGGATTTAAAATCCAGAGAGTTTTTTAAAAAAAAATGGAGGTTCTTCGATCGTTCAACATCATTACCTGAAAGAAAGAGTCTTTCTTGAATAGAGTTAAACTCTGAAAATTTTTCAAGGTATAGAACTAAGCTCTGAGGAACGAGAATTAAATTCTCAAAAGAAAAGTTATCAAAGGAAGAAGATGAAGAGTGGAGGCACTTCTGAAGTGACCCTTCTATTTATAGGATGGGATGGAAAACGTTTCATCTACCCTACCCCCAAGGCAGATCCAACGGTTACAAAAGTGACAGCGTTGCACTCACGTGCAGACACGTGAGAGCAACGCTGTGGGGGCATTTTTTCCCTGATTAAAAATCAGGAAAAAGCTTCAGAAGAGGCATCACGTGCCAACACGTGACCAGTGGTCACGTGTTGGCACGTAATGGTTAAAGCAGCAGCAAAGAACAGAGCGCAGAAGAGGAGTCCATTCAGGGGGTCACGTGTACTGGTCACGTGTTGGCACGTAATGGTTAAAGCAGCAGCAAAGAACAGAGCGCAGAAGAGGAGTCCATTCAGGGGGTCACGTGCTGACACGTGACCGGGGGTCACGTGCTCACACGTGACCAAAGGTCATGTGGCCATATGTGACTGGCTTTAAAAGCCTTACTGTTCAACAGAATTAAGTTCTAAAAAAGATCATTTAAATCTTTCCAAAATGGAGATGAATTATGGAGAACCGCTGGATTAAGAATCCCAGGGTGATTAAATATCACCAATTTATGGAAAAATCTTGGACAAGGAAAGATTTCTCCTAAATCTCACAGAAATAACAAAAGGAATATCTTTGGATTTAAAATCCAACGGTGAATAAAATTCACCTAATAATCTAAAGGCCCGGATTAATGATGAAAACAAATCAAATCTTTCAATGCAAGATTTACCAAACCGATTGATTCTTTTCCTTCTCCTATAAATAGGAGCCAAAAGAGAGAGTTTTGGAGATATAGAGCTTTGGAATCTTGAAAATTCAGAGAGAAAAGAAAGGAGAATTTGATTCTCTACAAAGAAAAACCCTAGGTAAGAAAAGAAAAGGGACAAAAGCTTCAAAAAGAGAATTTAATTCTCAATCTAAAAGTTTAACTCTTATATATAAAAAAAAAAAAAGAACTTAGTTCTTTCTCTGGTGGAAGACTTGCAAAGTGCACATCTCCCCATAGGTTGAGAATTTAATTCTCATCGGGTCGAGATCCTGCCATGCAGATCTAAAACATAGAGGAGGAATTGAGTTTTGACAATTTAATTCTCACAGAGTATAGGAATTTAATTCCTCCAAGATAAAATTAGAGTTTAACCCTATGTGAGAATTCAATTCTCCAAAAATTATAGGAATTTAATTCCTTCAAGATGGACAGAACTAGGGTTAACCCTAATTGAGAATTCAATTCTCTCAAGCTCACAGGCATTTAATTCCTCTTAAAATGAAATTAGGGTTTCACCCTATGCCAGAACTTGAATTTAATTCCCACAGAAGGAAAATTAGGGTTTAACCCTATCTAAGAATATAATTCTTCCAAAGAAAATAAGAATTTAATTCCTCTAGATAGGGTTTAACCCTATTAAGAATTTAATTCTTAAAAAGACAAACGGATCTTTAAACAAAAAAAAACAGGGTCACGTATCCCCACGTGACCCCTGTAAAGATCCACAGAAAAGAACTCAGAGGCAACGCCTCACGTGCTCCACGTGATCCCTAAAGCACAGAAAGAAAAAACTAAAGGAACAGAAGCTCTGGGCGCTCTCACATGTTACCACGTGACCCCTTGGCAAATCAGCACACAAATCCCCGTCACGTGTCAGCACGTAATGCTCCAAAATAAAATATAAAAGGTATTCAATACCTTTTTGCAGAGCAAAATAAGGGAATCTGGGCGCTCTCACGTGTCCACACGTGACCCCTCTTTTTTTAGTGTTTGACACTAATTCGAGATCTTTGTTCTCAGTGTTTAACACTGATTTTCTTAGTGTTTAACAGTAATTTGAAAACCCTATTTGCAGTGTTTAACACTGTTATTTTTTAATGTTTGACACTAAATCGAGAACTATATTTCCAGTGTTTAACACTGATTTTACTCTTAGTGTTTAACACTAGTTTGAGAATTCCATCTTTAGTGTTTAACACTTTTGATGTTTAGTGTTTAACATTACCCTTAGCCAAGTTGGCTGATTTTTCAGAGGCAAAGCCTCCCCTTCAATAGACCAACAGAGTGCCAATATTCCAAACTTGATTGGACTTAACCCAAGAAGGCCATAAGTCCTCAATTCAGACTTAACTGAGCCAATGTGCTCATAATATAATTAATTGGTCTTAGTTCCAAATTGGGCTACAGATCACTTAATCTACCTTGGTTCAAGGGTACATCTTTTCACTCCTTTGATATTTGTCGTTGTAATTCCTCAACGTCTTCAAAGAGGTGACGGGTTCCAACAACTATACATTTCACGGACTGTGGGATCCTTAAACTCATGGACTATGATGTCCTTAACCTTGACCGGGATGTCTTAAAACTAACAACAGACTATGACGTCCTTAACCTTGACCGGGATGTCTTAAAACTAACAACGGACTGTGGGGTCCTTAAACTCATGGACTATGATGTCCTTAACCTTGACCGTGATGTCTTAAAACTAACGCCGGACTGTGGAGTCCTTAAATCCACGGACTATGATGTCCTTAACCTTGACCGCAACGTCTTAAAACTAACATTGGACCGCAATGTCCTTAAACTACTTATCGACCGCAATGTCATTAAACTAAACAACAGTGCCCCCCAATTGCTCTCTTATTGGATCTAAACGATCCCGTTAAGTTGATCTTAGTCTAAAACTAGACTAACGTATCCTTAATTAACGTTTAAGTCGATCTTAGTCTCAAATGAGGCTAACGTATCCTTAAACTCAACCCCCCAAACCCAAATCTAAGAAAGATACGGATTTGGACTAGTCCACGCCCTACGGGCGACAACATAACTTAGTCTCCGTATACAATCCACGGGCAACCAAACACAAAACAAACACACACGACGACAAAGTGACCATCTGGAAAAGGAGAAAGTTGTTACCGCGATGCGGTAGCGTAATTAACTGCAGGGGCTTGCGCCTGCAGAGAAGAGCGTCCCCACAATCAAAAACCTCTCGAGCGAGGGGGAATCTGACGAAGTCTGCTACATCGGACGCATCCATTTAAACCTTCGATACACGGTTAAGGAAAAACCGAATCGGAAGTCGGATTAACTCCGCTTCCGTCGGGTTTTAGTTTTGAATGTTTTTAGAATAGAGAAAAGAAGAAGTAGGGACTTACTGGATGATTGGCTAGAGGAAAGAAAGTGGAAGAGGTAAGAGTTGCCGGTGCGTCGTTTCATCGTCGGAAACTTCTTGAGTTGTCGCCGGAAGTTCGTCGGAGCTTTGCCCTTTGTTAACTCCACTTGCACACAAAAAGATCTTGGAATTTTCTTATGAGTTTTTGTAGGAAATTTTAGTGTGAATGGGTGTAAAAATAGATTGGTTATTTATAGGGAAAATTAGGGTTAGGCAGTGATAAATTTTTTAGAATTAAAATGCATTAAAACATGGAGTAATGCAAAGTTTTAATTCTCTGGAAAATGCAGGAAAACAAACAGTCAGGGGTTAACTGGGCGAGTCCAAGGGGTATTAGGGTTTAAAAAAATTTCATTTGACCCTAATCAGACCGGCGGCGCCGGCCCGAGCTTCAATCTTGCCGGTCCAATCTTTGGGGTGGGGTCTTGGATGTTTGCCACGTGTCCCTGACGCTTGGTCTATCCTCGTGCACATATTTGTTTAGGCTGTGACTCTTGGTTTTACGGTTTGTGCACGTGTAGACTCTTGGGCTTCTAAAATATTAAAAGAATTTTAAATAAAAAGAATGTGTTGCTGATGGGATTTGAACTCTGGTGTTTTGGTTCAGCAGTGCAAGGTCTTACCAGTGAGCTACAAGCTCCTTCTTGCTGTTCAAAAGTAAATCAAATTCTTATAGTACTTACAGGAATTGTAAATACCTTAATTATACGTTAACTTTTAATCAAATTTATGTACATAAGAATTGGAGATGTTACAAAACATAAATCCGAAGCCTTTGAGAAATTTCAGGAATATAAGAATGAAGTGAAAAAACAAACCAGCAAAACTATCAAGACACTTAGATATGATCGAGGTGGTGAATACTTAAGTGCCAAGTTCCTGGATTACGTAAAAGAGAATGGAATTCTCTCTCGGGTTACTCCTTCATACATACCTCAACACAACGGTATATTGGAAAGGCAGAACCGAACCTTATTGGATATGGTGCGTTCCATGATGAATAACACTGAGTTGCCGCAATCCTTCTGGGGTTATGCACTAGAATCAGCCGCATATCTTTTGAATAAGGTTCCAACTAAGTCAGTGCTTACCACACCATATCAGATGTGGAGTGGGAAGAAACCATATCTTAAGTATCTTAAGACATGGGGATGTCCAGCTTTTGTAAAAAAGCGGCATGCAGACAAGCTCGAGGCACACTCAATACTGGTATCTTTTCTATTATGTAGAGGAACAAAAGGTCTTTGTTTCTCGGCATGCCCTCTTTTTGGAAAATCAATTTCTCGAAAAAGAGATAAGTGGGAGCGCAATAAAACTAAAAGAATTCCAGAACCACAAGCTATTACTGAAAGTATGGTGGAACCAGAAGTTTCGAAAGAACCGGATATCCCCGCGCCACTCTGCAGGACTAGTAGGCAGTCTCATCTGCCCGAGAGATACTACGGTTTTCTTATAGACGGAGATAGAAAGGATTGCATCATCGATGATGATGAGCCAACTAGTTTCCAGCAAGCCATTCAGAGCAGAGACTTGGTAAAATGGATGGATATAATGCGGACCGAAATAGAGTCCATGTACACCAACAAAGTATGGAATTTGGACATTGCTCCAGAAGGGGTAAAATCCGTAAGCTGCAAATGGATCTTCAGAAAAAAGATTGGTGTAGATAGACAGGTTGAAACCTATAAGGCTATATTTGTTGCAAAGGTTTTTGTCAAATACCTAGTTTGCACTATGATGAAACCTTTTCTCCAGTGGCTATGCTCATATCCATTCGAATCCTTCTTACCATTGTTACCTTCCACGATTATGAAACTTGGCAGATGGACGTAAACACCGCTTTTCTGATTAGATATTTGGAAGAGTGTGTTTATATGGATCAGCCGGAGGGTTTCATAAAGAGTGGGAACAACAGAAGAGTGTGCAAGTTGCTTAAGTCCATTTATGGATTAAAGTAGGAATCGCGGAGTTGAAACATCTGTTTTGATGAGACGGTCAAATAATTCGACTTTATCAAAAATTCAGATGAACCATGCATTTATAGTAAGATTGTAGTGAGAACTATGGTATTCCTCATCTTATACGTGGATGAAATTCTCCTGATAGGAAATGACATTCAAATGCTACAATCAGTCAAAGGATTATTGTCACAAAGGTTCTCCATGAAGAACCCGGGTGATGCCTCCTACATTCTGAGGATCCAGATCTATCGTGATAGATCTAAAAGGATGTTGGGATTTTCACAGTCAAGCTACATCGACACCATATTGAAAAGATTTATTATGGAAGATTCAAAGCGCGGTAATCTGCCGGCTTTTCACGGAATCACCCTCTCCAAAGAGATATCTCCCAAGACTGATTTGGAAAGGGATCGCATGTCTATTATACGCTACGCTTCTGCGGTAGGCTCTATAATGTATGCGATGTTGTACACCAGACCAGATGTAGCTTACGCACTGAGCGTTGTAAGCAGATATCAGTCAAACCCAGGGTAGAAGCACTGGATAGCGGTGAAGAACATTCTCAAGTACATGAGAAGGACTAAGGAGGTGTTCTTGGTATACGACAGAGAAGACCTCCAGGTCGAGGCCTTCTCCGACTCCAGCTTCCAGAGTGACAAGAATGACTCCAAGTCCATGTCGAGTTATGTCTTTATCCTCAATGAAGGGGCGATATGTTGGAAGAGCCAAGCATGACACCGTTGCTGACTCAACGATGGAAGCGGAGTATATCGCTGCATGTGACGCCGCGAAAGAAGCAGTCTGGATCAGGAAGATCGTAACAGAAATTCAGATGATTCCATCCATTGTTGATCCAATACCGCTGTATTGTGACAACAACGGCGCTATAGATTTAGCGAAGAAACCAAGGTCCCATCAGAAGTCCAGACATATTTTGAGACGGTACCACCTGATCAAAAAGATCATTGATCGCCAGGAGATCGAAGTGCTGAAAGTAGAGTCAGATAACATCATTGGAGATCCACTCACAAAGGACATCCCTCAGACACAGTTCAAGAGGCTAATCGAGATGATAGGTCTGCGATATGTCAATACATGGTATCAGTGCAAGTGGGAGATTGTTTGTGATATATGCCCTAGAGGCCATTATTGTATCATACTGGATTGTATATTACATATTGGAAGCTTGGGATATTCACAGTTTTAATAACAGTCTTTCTCAAAATGGTAGTATGCTACCTGGTTTGATTCTACCTCAATATGTGCATGTGTTTCTTTTAGAATATCGTTTATACATATTGGTAGAGCCCTTAGGATCTTTGTTTGACTACCAACATTGTGATGACAGCCATACTAGTGGGGGCTAGGTAGTCTATAAGCACATCCTTATACAGGTCCCTAGTCGTAGGATTATCGAGACAGGGCATCGATACTCCAGAATAGACTAGTGTATACGCTTCTTATCCCAGCAGGAGAGATGGTCTGTCCCACAGTCATTAGTATGTCGTACTGGAAATAGTATACAAGTGCTCATTAGGTTATGAGTTACACTGAATGGACTCATTGGGAACTGCTGGTTGGTATTATACCTATCGTCAGGTAGCATTTCCCGGGTGGCATGAGTACAGGTTAGTCCGTTGACTTGACATCACTATTCGTCTCGAGTGTGTTCCCACTGCACTTAGATTACTATCCTACCCGGTTCAAAGGAGTCATGCAAACAGCTAGTCGTTGGGTGCAGTCCTGAAGCACTTGGAAGCAGTAGCAGTTAGATAGGATTCATCTCTCCCGGTATTGGGGGTTGATATCGCGCTGTGTTTGGAAAGCCATTACACAATGTTCCTGGCCAGGGAAGTTGAGATATACTGGTAGGTACTTCAGTAGTTTCTCAGAGTGTATTGGGCTCCACTCCGGCACGACTTATTGCGCTGTTAGAAGTCTGACGTTTACCATCCCCCTAGGCTCGATATGCGAGTATCTTAGACGAACAGACCGGAATGTACGGAGATTTTCACAGATAGGCTCAGTAGGAGTTCGGATGAGTTTGCTCATCGGCCTTCTTATCGACAGATACCTGGGTAGCCGTTACGTGCAGCTAGTACTGCTGACGAACTTGTGGTTAAACCCACTGCCAGCATACTTTCGAGTCTTTAGAGTTCCACACAGAGAGTTTCCCTGCTTCGGGCGAAACGATGTAGAGGCCGTATGGTTTTACGGCAGGGTTCCGATCACATACGTGCATTGGCTATACGGATGCTGTTCGGATGGATAATACTAGTAGGTTTTGGTTTAAACCGGATCCTAGTATTATATTATTGGATTGTTATCATCTTATTTTATTCGTATTTTTTGGAATACGAATACAGGTATGTATATACGGTGAGGGGTATTTTTGTAATTTCATAGAGTGCTTCTAGAAGAACACCTCATTTGTGGTTTAATCCATTTAGTTAAATGGATAATGAGGTGGAGGTATGAAGTGTTATTAATTACATGATTGAAGAATGGCTACTTGGTGACTCATTGTATTTGGATGACTATTGAGGCATGATAGCATTATGATATTATTTGTACTTGCTTCATAGTCATCAACATTAGCCATTCTTCATATCATTATCTTTTCAACACTCTCTCTCCTCTAAGGCTCTCTTCTTCTTCCTCAAACTCTAAAATCTCTCATGTATTGAGAAACCTATGGTTCTTGAGACAAATTAATTCATAATCATTCTCTATATCTTCTAGGCTACTTAGCTTAGCAAACTAGATACCCTAATTATCTCGGTTTAGAGATTGGAGTTTGAAATACACACTCTCGGGTGGATCGTCTTTGACGCGAGGAGACCGACGTTGCAAGCTCGATCCGATTTTCGAGGAGCTCAAGAAGAGGAGAAAGGAGAAGAAGAACCGAAAGACTTGAAATTAGGAGGTATAAAACTCTTACCGAGTAGCTAAACCTCTAAGTAGTTTAGTTAGTTAATGTTTCCGTATTGATCCTGGAGTTTAGTCGGTGTTGCGAAGCTTGTAAAATCCTCTTTTTGTAAATTCCGTCTCCCCGCGAATTCGCGGGGTGCGCGATATCGACTTACAACATTTACATGATAGAAAAATAAAATAAAATAAGATCTTTCCTAATCTAAAAAAAAAATCATAAAGATTGGTAATAGGAAAGATTTGGTTTGCTTGATGGAAATTCGTAACAGCCATGATCGCCTTGAGTAAACGTCTGAAGAACATTCTGCCAGACGTCTGCGTTCTTTCTGTTATTGCCAAATATTCGCAACCAGACGTCTGCTTGTGCTCTGTTAATTTAGCAGACATCTGCTTATGTTTTGAGGAATTGTCACTAATAACCTATACACCATACACTAGCATATTTTTTTTCTTCCAAATGGGGACACATGCCCCCTCATCACATCAAATGAACAGGTTATCTATATAAGAATCAAATTTTATGCACCGATATGATAGAGTGTACATCAATTTACTCTCTAATATAAGAGGTCTTGAAATTGGTTGATTTCTTAAAATATAAAGAAGAAGATAAAATACAATGTACCTTCCTCCGTCGAATAAAAACATTATTCAAGGAAAAAGGTTGGATTTGAATAGTGTATTTTCCATGCTGAGTTTATATCATGTGAGACATATTAGAAAAACAGCCAATTAAAACAAGACACGTCATCACCTGGTCCTACGAAGAAAAGGCAATGCCAGCTGTACAGTTTAGATGTCCCCAAAATATTAATGTGCCAATAAATTGAAAACAGAGGCTCCCCCCTCATCATTGCTCATTCCTTCAACGGTCATATTCCTCCCCTCTCAAGCCCCCACTTCATGACCGTTTGATTCTTTCTCTATCTCTCTCTAGAATCAAACTCCATTAAACCCTAGGAGAGAGAAACTCATCACTCTCTCTCTCTCTCGCTAGCTCTCTCTCTCTCTCTCTCAAATGGGCTGCTTTCTTGCCTGTTTTGGGGGAGCCAAGGATCGAAGACAAAGAAGGCACCCCAAGAAATCACTGCCCACCAATAGAGTAAGCTCTAATCGCAGCTCCAATTTTTCAATTTTTTGTTCAAAGTTTCAATTTTTGATGTATAAATTAACCATCTTTTCAGGTGAATCGAAACTACGCGCCTTTGCAAACAAGCCCGTCTCCTCAAAAAGCCGTCGTCGTCCATGAAGCAGCTGATGTCCCGGCCCCTGATCTGAGGTGATCCTTTTACTGCCTGCTGTGTGTTTGATGAAATGTGTGTGAGTATCCCTTGTTGGTTTTTTGCAGTTTTGGTTATAGGGAGAACCAGGAGCAGCCGAGTCCTGGTCGGAAAAAGGTTACTTTCGATCTCAATGTCAGAACTTATGAAGACGTTAATGACCCGGTAGAGGACGAGGAGACGAAAGAAGAAGAAAAGGAAGAGATCGAAGGGAAGGGTAGCCTGAATTCGAGCTACAGATACCAAAACTGCGAGGGTAGCCCTAATTCGAGCTACAGATACCAAAATTGCGAGAGCAGTGACGATGAAGGTCTCGATGACGATGATGACGATGAAGGTTATGATGAGGATAGTGACTTTGAAGATGAAGTGGCCATTGTTGTGACGGAGGAAGAGTCCTATGACTCTTTTTTCTCTCTTCCAATGGATAATGAGAAACCGAAGCAATCTTGCGAAGAAGTAGATAGTCCTATTCCCACTGCTACTACCAGTACTGTTTTGGCTAAAGCAAGTGCACGAGACCGAACTCAATACGTGCATTCTGTGCTTAACCCTGTGGAGAACTTGTCGCAGTGGAAGGAAGTTAAAGCACGTGCGCTGCCGGTGAAGAATACCGACAAGGAGAACATGAACTGCGAGCTTGAATCGAAGATGAAGAATCACGGAAAAGAAAACAACAAGACTCCGAATAGCGGCACCGAACAAGAGATTTCAGTGGATGCTAGCCTATCGACTTGGCTGGTTTCTTCAGAGAATTCTCCAAAGAGTGGAGGCCCTCAAGAGAGAAATTCTCAATGGTCGAACTCGTTGGTGAGCAGAGAGGAGCAGCCTATTTTGGGTGCTTTGACTATCGATGATCTCAAGCATTCATCGGTGACTTCATCACCAAGGAGATCGCCAAATAGAAACCCTGATGAAATTCCCATTGTGGGTACCGTTGGGAGTTATTGGAGCAATAAAGCTCAGCAGAATTCTGATACCAAAGGGATTCCAAACACTACAAGCGAGTATAAAGAGGTAATAATTTAAACACCATAATGGTAATTTTCTTGTCAAAATTTCATTTTTATTGTTTGGGATTGTTGCAGGATAAGAGAGTGATCTGGCATTCTACTCCATTTGAGAAAGCTTGAACATATCTTCTTAGAGCAAAGGAGCTGCTGAAGCTTGAACATATTTTCTTAGATTCCATGGTGTGTGTGTTGAAATGTTGTGTGATTGAATTGTATTCTTTTATGTTCTTCATTTGTAACTAACTCCTTTGGTGGAAGGATGTTACAGTTGGTGATATATGTTGAAGGCTTAGTGTGATTTCAGTTGTTTTGAGAGGTAGCAAACTTTGTTGTGTTGTTTTAGTGTCTGTATTTGTGAAACACAATAAATGAAAAATTGCTTGTGTTGTGTAAATTTTTTCTCCATCAATGTAGCATGTGTTCATTGATCAAGTAACTAAACATTTTGCTAACAAGATTGATGATTACATCATATATAATCAATGGATTTGATTGGTTTTTCCTTCCAAAATAGTTGCCATTTACGTAAAAAGTTACATGATATATGTATCAAGTAATGAATCCAGTTTTCAGGAAACATCTGGTATGGTATATCATCAAGAATTTGCTTATAATATTATCAAATATAACGCAAAAATCTTAGAATTTCAATTAGACATTACACAGAATTTATCAAGTAACTAAACATTTTGCTGCTGCTGCATGATTGTAGACTCAGCAGTTAATATCTGTCCAGTCTTGCTACAAGCACATCTGGTAACCGTAGGATCATGGTGGAGCGATCGACCCCTACCTATAGTTAAGCAGGTCAACTTATGCAGATCCGATCCGCAAAAGGATCTCATATAAACAGCGGAAGCAAAGATTCAATTAGTATCCTACAAGTACTAAGATCTGCATACCTTTATAGAATAGTAGATCACTTGAAATACCGTTGGACCGCTAATTTGTTCTTCGTGGTTGTCTCTTCTTCAAATGGCTGTGCGAAGATCAATCACAGTGTTACTCGAAAAGTCTCCTAATTCACCGCGGTTGTTTGAGAATTTGAGAAAGACGATCAATAACCTTGGAACCATAAATCCATCAATATTGTCATTGGAATAATGGAGGAAAGATGCCATAGGAGGGAATTTCCTCCTATGGCGTTGAAAACACACACTCTACATCGTGTTTTCCGACGATTGGAATGCATCATCTTTATCGTTATCATCTAAGACGTGGGTACACCAAATTTCATGTGATTCTATAATTTTTTCACCGTTAAATTAGTGGGTTCAAAATTAACGGTTTACCGACAATACAACTTTTTACATTGCTAAATCAACGGTGAAAAAGTTGTAGATTCACATGAAATTTGGTGTACCCACATCTTAGATGATAACGATAAAGATGATGCATTCCGATCGTCGGAAAACACGATATAGAGTGTGTTTTTTCAACGCCATAGGAGGAAATTCTCTCCTATGGCCTCTTTCCTCCATTATTCTATATATATAAACAGACGGTTGAAATTGTATCGGGTCTAGACCCTCAATAGGGTTTGACCACCTCCTAGGCTGACCCCATCATGGAGCCCGAGCCCGACTTGGACCCGTCTTCTCATAACGGGCCGGGTCGGCCAACCCACTAGACCCGCCCGCTCGATTGGGCGTGCCATTGGGCCGGCCCGACTCGGCCTAATGCTAACATACCCCCGCTTGTACAATCGAGCGGGCGCCGTCATGTCTGTTTAGCTCCATAAGTTCTTTCTACGCCAATCCTCTCCGTATGATACTAGCTCCGCCGTGCGACCATCGATACCTGCAAATGGGTATCGTTGCAGCCAGATCCGTTAAGATCGACACAAGAATCTCCCTATGAACAAACAATATCATCCAAATTTCGGATATCATGCACCCTAGATCCAATAAGCAAGTCATGTCTGCTCAAATACCTCCAATCCATCGAGAAGAGAATTCAAATACCTAGGCAACCTTTGATTCACCACACTCTAATGCCGCCTCATAGGCTTATATAAGAGTTGTGCATGTAGCGCAATCAAGAAGATATGCCCGATTGATCATCCTCTCGACTCGTCAAGTTGGGTCCACCATCCACCCGCTTTCCTGACACTACCCACTCTGTACGGTATGGTAATCATCATACTATTGTGATAGCAGCCTGATTGATCTTTATTTGATTGGTTTCGAAAGTGTTATCACAATCAAAGAATTTATAACCGCAATCAATAACGGTGTTGTTGTAGTTCGTTAATGAGAACGGGTCGTCCACTGAGATTCGTGTATTTATTCGTTCTCGCTTTAGTTGAGTCGAAAGAAAATAGTAAAGAAAATTCAAGAAAATGAATCAAGATTTATTAGATAAAATATTTTCAAGAAAATTAAGGAAGAGTTTAAGATTTAGTAATCAAGAAAGTGTCCAATTTCAATTTTAGTTATCAAGAAAATTGAAGAATAGCTTGTAGAATTTGAATGGAATTAGTAGCAATGATGGATACTAATAATGACTCATCTTATCTATTGATGAATTATAGTTAGAACGATGGCGAAGAATGAAGATTAGGGATCTATTGAAGAAACTAGGGTTTCTCCTTCACTATACCTTGTCTTTTCATTGATCATCATTCAAATCTAGTCTTTAGCAAAGAGAATCATTAATAATTTAATCCCAAATTGCAACGAAATTATCAAGAACGGTGATCTCGTTCTAAATTTAGTCATTGACGATTCTTTTTCCTAAATTTCATAATTCTCATAAGGCTTAAGATGCGTATAGGATTTCATCACCATTTGATCTACCGAATTCCTTTGAATCCTTAGCAAGCGGAGATTTACTCACGCATCATGAAAATAAAAGAATCAAGAATTAGAAATTTCATAATGCAAGAATGTAAAGAAAGCGAGAATTAACAATTGATCACCTTTATTAATCAACTTCTAATTACACATTCCTTCAATCCGAGATTACAAGAGTTGCTCTCGATCGCTCCCTTGAGGAAGTAACTATTTTGTCGAATTTCGTTTCGCTCGATCTCCGCGAGACATGGACCTGTCGAGAATCTCGTGCTCTTGATGACAATCGGCTTCACGTAAAGGATCTTGAATGTCGTCGCTTGATATTGTTCTCAACGATTCTTGATTTGGATCTTGATTTGAATTGAATTGGATTTGGATTGGAGTTACAAGTTGTGTCACTCAACTTGCCTAACTAGTTGTTCAACCCCCGAAATGAAGGCTTAAGTCCTTTATATAGCCCTTCACCAATCTTCCATTAGAAGCTAGGTCAATCTTCTCCAAGAAGCTAGGTAGTTATAGGGAAACTTCTAGAATAAGGTAGTTATCAAGATTCCTCAAGAAGCTAGGCTGTTGTAGGGAAGTTTCCAGAACAAGTTTGTTACAATGGAGCGTCTTCAACAAGCTAAGGTTGTATGGAAGCTTCTGGAAAAGTGTCGTCACCGGAGCCTCCAACTCGACCGCGGATCCACGGCGGATCGGCCTGACTCGGACGCGGATTCGCGGCCGATTTGTGAGATCGTTGCTTCATTTTTCTTGTGTAGTTTGGTGTTGGTCTATATGTATTCAGGTGATATCTGGAATTTTCTTATTTCTTCTGAATCTCTGCCAGATTTTAACTCTTTGATTTGCTGCATTTTTGTCGGCGAATTTGCGATTCCGATTTCTGTCCTGAAATAATTTTCTGCACAGAATCTCAATGAAGATTGTTGAGATATACAATATCATGCGTGAAGTAATAAACACAAAATTTCCTTCCAAAATGTTAATTATAATGTATAACACGTGGTATTTGATATTTTCCATACGAACTTGTAATACGTGTTATATTTATAACAACCATTATTAAATGATTAGAAAAGTGAGGAAATTGTTATGTTAAAGATTGCAATATTTTCGACTGCACAAATTCCCCCAAACTTGACTTTGATCGTCTCGAGCAAACTTCTTTTATTGAAGAGAAGGAGAAAATATAAAGAAAAAGAAAAACTAATTAGCACACTTTCGTAGGCAACACGATTGTACTGAGCACGTGCAACAAGTCTTTTGAACCTGTAGGTGTCCTTAGTAGGAGGAGTGTTGTCTCCTGAGGGTTTTCAGCGGATTGCACCCACAAAATCCTATAATAAAAAGAAGACTGTGAAAATTACATATAAAGATAGGAATTATAAAAGAAAGAACTTGAAAATCAGAGTTTTCAACTACACTAGCTTTTTGGTTGTCATGTGTCCTATCTTAATAGTCATGAAAAGATATTAGAAATCATATCATCCCTCAATAAAACATCGCCTTTATTCTTCATCCCTATCTTTCTTCCAAACACCGATCATATACCCCTACGTGTGTGTAAAAGACATCTCTACACTCGGAAAATTCAATTCAAGTTATCATACTGTTGTCCAACTACCTCAGTACTTTTTAGTCGGTGAATATTTTAGATGGAATTGCTCACATATTTTTCATACGACCGTTAATATTTCTTGAAGTACTAACCGACCGATTACTAAATGTGCTCACAGATTAGGTGTAATTAGTAATTCCCCCGTCTTGCAACACCTAAGACTTAGCAGTGACTCCCAAACCAGTTAGTCTAAAGCACTAGGTGATGAAGCACTCTCGCTATATTTTTTTTATGCTGCCTTGGTGATCACAAAACCAGTGTTCATTTTTCTTCACCATTTTATACTTTTATACTTCATTTATTGTTTTCTTTGTACTTTGGCTTTTAAACAAGAGCATTTCAAGGTATCCTCTACTATCCCGAGTTTCAAGACATGTGTAAGTGCGTACAGTAGGGTATCAATGTTCAAATATTTGGTTTCCAGAATAGGAATTATTTTTCAGACTTATTTTTATTCTCAGATCAGTGACTTCCTTCATCTTACTAACCCTTGGGACAACGGCTCATAACTATTTATTACTAGTTTCGTTTAAGAAAACATCTAATTTTCTTGGTTTTCTTAAACTTTTTCAATCTTTTAAATGTAATTTTTTCACTTTCTAATCTTTTATTATAAAAGAAAAAAATTTGAAAATTTTGTGCTTATGCAAAGTGTAATGCAAAGTAATGCGTAAATAAGCACAAACCTCCCCCAAACCTGTTTACAGCAGTGTCCTCACTGTTGTCTCTTTTAAATCTCATAATCTGTAGGCTTGGGAGGAAAAATTATTAACAGGGACAAGAATAAATGGACGTGAAAGTCCTCCCCTAAACTTTTTTTTATGTACAATTTTGCATTTTTTAATATATTTTTTTCTTTATTATTTTTTTATTTTATATTTTTTTTTAACAAACTCACCTCCATTCGAAAGATGAGATAATATTACCGAGATATGGAGGTGAGGTGGAAGAAAATTAGTCATTATAAAGTGGCTCCTATAAAAACACGAGCTCCTCTGTGGGGTCAGTGGAAAAATACGGTTTTAATCTATACCCATTCACTTTGAAAATTATACCTTTTTTTCTATTTTCAACTTCAACTGCCCCATGCGGGTAGACATACCGCACAACAAAAGGTCATTTCCAACGAGATCGTATCTTACCCGCATGAAGATGGAGACAGGAATCGTAAAGAAGGACATGTTGTCCTGGGATAAAAGTTTTTCTCAAAATATTTTTATCGTGAAATACCTTAGTCCGATTCTTTACAATCGCCGCATTATTGTAAGCTTCATCGCGAAGTTCGCTTAGCTCATTTAATTGTAAATTCCGAAAGTTGCAGGCTTGATTCAAATCGAAGTTAAGTTCTTTAATGGCCCACATTGCTTTATGTTCAATCTCGACAGGAAGGTGGCAAGCCTTTCCAAACACTAGGTGGTAAAGAGATATACCAAGATCGGTCTTATAAGCGGTACGAAATGCCCAAAGAGCATCTGTCAATTTGGTTGACCAATCTTTTTGGTTTTTAGAAACTGTCTTCTCCAGAATTAGTTTGATCTGCCTATTGGAAATCTCAACTTGCCCGCTCGTTTGGGAATGATAGGGTGTCGAAAGTTTGTGGTTGATTGCATATTTCCGCATCAAAGTCTCGAAAGTCCGATTACAGAAATGCGTCCCGTTGTCGCTAATGATAGCACGAGGGTATCCAAATCGTGAAAAGATAATTTCTTTAAGGAACTTAATGACAACCTTGTTGTCATTAGTGCGACATGGAATTTCTTCCACCCATTTTGAGACGTAATCAACCGCTAATAAGATGTACAAATTCCCAAAAGAGTTGGGAAAAGGACCCATAAAATCTATACCCCAAACGTCGAAAATTTCAACAACCAAGATCGGCTGAAGTGGCATCTCATTTCTTTTAGAAATCCGAACCGTGTTTTGACATTATGGACAGGTTTTACAATGATCAAATGCATCTTTAAATAAAGTAGGCCAATAAAAACCACATTACAAAACCTTCTCCGCCGTTTTTCGTGCACCAAAGTGACCTCCACATGTCTGATCATGACAGAAAGACAAAACACTCTTGAATTCATCATTGGGGACACATTTGCGAATGATTTGGTCAGGACAATACTTAAACAAATAAGGTTCATCCCAGTAAAAATACTTTACTTGGGATAGAAATCGATAATTGTCTTGTTTAGACCACTCGCTTGGAATAAGTCCCGTTGCAAGATAATTCACAATATCCACGAACCAAGGTTCGCCGGATACGGTCAAGAGCTGTTCGTCAGGAAAAAAGTCATTAATTGGCAAGGTCACAGTTGGTGAAGAAGAGATGCGCGAAAGATGGTCGGCTACTACGTTTTCACATCTTTTCTTATCTCGAATGACAAGATCAAATTCTTGTAATAATAGGATACAACGTATTAACCTGCCTTTAGCATCTTTCTTTGATAAAAGATGTTTTAGGGCGGAGTGATCAGTGTAAACCACAATTGGTGAGCCAATCAAGTAAGGCCTGAATTTTTTTAATGCAAATACAACTGCCAAGAGTTCTTTCTCAGGAGTTGTATAATTAATTTGGGCATCATTCAAGTTCTTACTTGCATAATAAATCACATGTGGTATCTTATCAATGTGTTGTCCTAAGACTGCACCAACAGCAAAATCTGATGCATCACACATTAGCTCAAACGGGTGGTTCCAATCAGGAGATGATAAAACAGGGGCTGTAGTGAGAGAATTTTTAAGTTATTCAAAAGCAGCCTCACAATCCGAATCAAAGTAAAATGTGGTATTCTTGTCCAAAAGAAGAGTTAAGGGTTTAGCAATTTTGCTAAAATCCTTAATGAATCTCCTATAAAATCCTGCATGACCAAGAAAAGATCGTATATCTTTGACGCATTTGGGATGAGAAAGGTCATGAATGACATCTATTTTAACTCTGTCGACCTCAACGCCTTTCCGTGAAATGACATGTCCAAGCACAATACCCTCTTGGACCATGAAATGGTATTTTTCCAAATTCAAAGTTAAGTTCTTATCTTTACAACGAGTAAGAACTGTGTCAAGATGAGATAGGAAATCATCAAATAAGTCCCCGAATATCGAGAAATCGTCCATGAAAATCTCCAGAAAATTCTCGACCATGTCCGAGAATATCCCCATCATACACCGCTGAAATGTAGCGGGAGCATTGCATAACCTAAAGAGCATGCGTCTATAAGCAAAGGTACCGAAAGGACAAGTAAATGTGGTTTTATCTTGATCCTTTCGGCAAAAGGGATCTGGTTATAGCCAGAGTATCCGTCCATGAAACAATAATATTCATGTCTAGCTAATCGTTCCAACATCTGGTCAATGAAAGGTAGAGAGAAGTGATCTTTCCTCGTTGCGGCATTAAATTTTCCATAATCAATACATACACGCCATCCAGTTTGAGTGCGTGTCTGGATCAACTCATTAGCCTCATTAGTTATGACCGTGATGCCAGACTTATTAGGAACTACATGAATAGGACTCACCCATTGGCTATCAGAGATTGGGTAAATGATACCACTATCAAGGCATTTGACAATTTCTTTCTTTACCACCTTCATGACGGGATTTAACCGTCTTTGTGGTTCTCGAGTTAGCTTGGTTTCATCCATCAAATGTATATTATGTTCAACAATCAATGGACTAATCCCTTTGATGTCACCCATTGTCCAACCAAATTCTTGCCTATTAGATCTTAAGACCATCAAAAGAGCGTTTTCTTGCTCTAAAGCTAGAGAAGCGGATATGATCACAGGCGAAGACTCATTCTCACCGAAATATGCATATTTAAGGTGAGAAGGTAACAATTTGAGATCTAATGTCGGCGGAGAGACAATAGAAGGTGGGGTAAGTGAATGACATTCAAATTCTCGAAGAAGTTCATAGCCTGCAAAGGATATAAACTCAGAAAGTGTGACTGACTTTTGTGATGAGTCAGAAGGTTCAAAGTCAGGGGTGGACTCGTCAAAGGTGTCCTCACTATAATGTGCAAGATCAAATAATGATGTGCTAATATCTTCGAGATCATCAAAGCAAAGTTCATCAGCCTTGCAGCTTTTGGGAGCTATCTCGTGGACAGAACAGACATCAAGAATATGAGCAGAAGGTTCATATGGCCGACTTCCTATCTTGTAAATGTTAAGCTCAATTGTCATCTTCCCTAAGGATATGTTTATAGAGCCGTTACAACAATTAATTACAGCATTGGAAGTGGCTAAGAAGGGTCGACCGAGAATCACCGGAATTTGGTTCCGTGGGTTTGTTACAGGCTGTGTATCTAAAACAATAAAGTCCACAGGGAATATAAATTCCCTGACTTTTATTAACACATCCTCAAGCTCACCTCTAGGTTTGGTGATAGATCGGTTTGCCATCTGGAGAGTACTCTCCAATCCCTAACTTCTCGTAGACAGAGTATGGAAGCAGGTTAACACTAACGCTAAGGTCGAGTAAAGCACAGTTAATATTTTTACCCCTAATAGAAATAGAGATTGTAGGACAGTCAGGGTCCTTACGTTTCTTTGGTAATTGTGGGGTAAAAGCTGTGCTAACATTATTCGTCATGAATACCTCTTTGGGCACTTGAGTCTTCCTTTTCCTAGTGCACAAATCCTTAAGGATTTTCGCATAATCTGGAATTTGTTGGATAGCATCTAGGAAAGGGATATTTATGTTAACTTGCTTAAACATTTCCACAATCTTCTCCATTTGTGCGTTAGGTTTGTTGGCCCTCAATCTGTTTGGAAATGGAGCTTTATCAATAAGGGTTGGGTCCAACATATGTAGAGAAGTTTGTGGGGGTGGAAAGGATGAAGTGGGTGGAGGGTTCGAGCCTAGGGAAAAACGGAGAACAGGCTCGGAAGAAGAAGGTGGATTAGACGGAGTAGGATAAGAAGAAGAAGAAGCCGGGGTATCATTGATTATTTCATCATTATCAATCTCTTCAGCGACTTGATTATTCAGCACTCTTCTAGATCTCAACGTTGTAATGGCATTCACATTGTAGTGTTGTGAGTGCCCAGGATTCGGTAGGGGTTAAGATGGAAGTTTCTCTTTCTCTCTAGCACTTATTTCGGCATTTAATCGTGCAATTTGTGCTTCCATCGATTTAATACTCTCACCGTGGGAGGCGGAGTCTTTCTTTATATTATAAGACTTTATCTCAGCTGAAACTTGCATGAAATTTTTCAGAAGCAAATTCATGGTTTGTTCGAGTGAAGAGGAGTTTTCGGTACCGGTCAATTGCAAAGAATTATTATATGGTGCAGAAGTGTTGGCCGGATTTTAAAAATTTTGTGATTGAAAGGGGTGCTGACTCAGTTGTAGTGGTTGCTGTTATTGTGGAGGGACCCTTTGAAAGTTATTTTGGTTTGGAATTGTATTTTGAGTTTGGTGTTGGTTCCATGCAAAATAGGGTGATTCCTCCAACCTTGATTATATGTGGAAGAATAAGGATCGTTTCTAGATCATTGCTGAAAAGCAGCATTAGTGTGTTCTTGACCTTGAAACGGAGAATTCAAAGGACATTCATCCGTCAAATATGATGGATCGGAACAGCATCCACACACTGTTGTAGGGAGTGTGACCGGATTTGGGGAGGCTAATAAAAATTTGTGTTCCATAGCTTCAAGTTTCTTTTGCATTGCTGCCATTTCGGCTTTGACTGCTATGGAAACATCAAGTAGATAGATACCATCCCTAGATGATGGTTGACTAACACTCTCCCATTGAAAAGTTTTTTCAGCAAAATCTTCTAAAAATTTCCAAGCTTCACTATCGTCTTTAGACATGAAATTGCCTTGACACATGGATTCAAGCATCTGCTTTGTTGTTAGATTTATGCCCTCATATATGATTCGGCACAGATCCCATCTATGGATTCCGTGATGAGGACATTGGACTAGCAGATCCTTGAATCGTTCAAAATACTTCCAAAATTGTTCATTAGGAAGCTGGGTAAATTGATTGATTTCGCTACGGATACGGACGGTCTTATGATTGGGATAAAATTTCTTAAGGAATGCTATAACGAATTCATCCCAGTTGGAAATAGAATGTGCAGCTGTGTTATAAAGCCATTTTTCGGCTAAATCGCACAAAGTGAACGGGAGAAGACGTAAACGCATAGCATCCACAGAAAGTTGTGAAGTTCTCATCATAGCACATACGTTTTTAAATTTGGTAATAAAAACGTATGCGTCTTCAGACTCGAGACTGTGAAATTTAGGTAAAAGATTGATATAGTGTGGTTTGATTTCAAAATTATTCCCATTGGCTGGTGGAATGGAAAGACAGGTAGGGAGGGGACCTCGAATAGGATAACATCAATCGAATAGGTATTAAAGTTTGATGGAAATCGGTCCATCGCGGTCAATATGGTGGGTGAGGAAAAAGAAGATGTAGAAGTACCGACTTCGGAGTCGATAGGAGGAACGCGGACAAGACGGGCACTAGAATCCCGTGTCCAGCCGAGCATGCACTAAACGGTTTAGCGCAAGTGGCAGCGTTTGTGATAATTAGAGAAAGTTGTTTGTTTTAGTTTTTGGTTTGTTTTTGAAAAATACGGATTTTGAAAAATCACACAAAAAATGCACAATCAACCCTAGATCTACGGTCACCTAGATCAAGTCACTAGACTGCTCTTAGACTTCCAGAGGACAAATCGCAGGATAAATCCTCTACTACCTCTTTATCCCTCCTGTGGCCAGGTAAGTGCCAGGTAAGTGGGAAGTATCCGCTACGTAAGTAGCGTGCCTAATTAAGTAACCACTTGCCTTAGACACTGTTAGTTATATGTATGCCCTAGAGGCCACTGCTATACATAGGATGTATATTGTAGTGGATGCTTGGACATATATAGGGAGGACTTTCTTGCTCGACATGATAGTATGCTATCTGGTTGCTCTTTACCTTAACGTGTACACTGATTGTCTCTCTGTTACATGTTGGTAAAGCCCTTAGGATGTGTACTTGACTACCTGGACTATGATGCGGATCATATTAATGGGGACATGGTAGTCCATAAGTACATCCTTCAAAGTCCCTAGCCGTGGGTGTATCGAGACGGGGCATCGATATACTAGAGTAGACTAGCGTATACCTTCTCGACCCTTATAGATGGGCGATGGATGATCCCATATCCATTGGTGTTTGACATAAGAGATTATATATGGGTGCTCAGTAGAGACTGGGTACACTGGACGGACTCGCCGAGAACTCCCAGATGGTATTATACCTTACGTCAGATGCAGTTCTCTGGTGACACTGGTACAGAGTAGTCTGTTGACCCGAGATCGTCATAGAGTCTTGTGTGATTCCCACTGTGCTTTGATTTCCACTTTACCACGTCCAAGAGAGCGTGCAAAACGGTGGTTTTTGGGTACAGTCCCGAATCACATGGAGGCAATGAGCGATAGGAGGGGATTCGTCTCTCCCGGTATAGGGAGTTGATGTTGCGCTGTGTTCGATTGGTTATAACCGGAAATCCCTGGCTAGGGTTGCTGAGATTTACTGGTAAGTGTTACCAGTAGTTTCTCGAACTGTTATAGACCTCATATCGACACGACTTATCGAGCTGCCGGGGTCTGACGTTTACCACCCCTAGGCGAGATATGCGACATATCAGACGAACAGACCGGACTGTACGGTAAGTGTTACTGGTTGGATTCACAGGAGTGTGAGCGGGCTTGCTCGTCGATCTTCTGATCGCTCAATACCCGGGTGGCCGTTACGTTTAGCAGACCGCTTGCGGCTTGTGCGTGTTTGATATGATCATCACCTGCTGCCGGCGTATTGACGAGTCTTTAAAGTCCTACACAGAGGTTTCCTGGCTCAAGCGAAACGAAATAGGAGCGCATATGAGATATGTGCGGGACCGAGAATAATGCGTGTATGTGATACCGTATTCTATTCTCGCGATTTGTATCATCGAACGGTTATATATATGATATAACCAGGTTACCGAATCAAGTGTTGATTCGATACATTGATACACTTGATACTAGTCGGTTATATGCGACATGACCGGATCATTGAATCAAGTGTTGATTTAATGATTTAATGTATAATTATATATTTGATATATTACTTTACATTAACTAGTATTGGTTCACTCAAGATTGATTTTCTCACTTGAAATGCACAAGTTGTATATGTGATATATTTTTGTGCACTTGTTTGTATCATGTTTGATGATACATGCAAACTTAGGTTTGTGTAAGACTTAAACCATGTTTAGTGAATGGTTAGGGTTTTATTTCACTTATTTATTTATTCATTTGTTTTTGGCAAATAGAATTGGTGACTTTCTTTTGTTGTTTTGCTTAAAGCTTCATGAAGCTTTTCTAGCATATTTGAAAAGTCTACCATTTTTGTTTTGTCCTTAACCCTAACCATTCAACTAAACCCTAGCTCATTCTCTACACTAAACCATGGTTGCAAATATGATAAGGATCACTTATTTTCTATTTTTCATTATTCTTATCATATTCTTTTTCTTCTTCTTCTTTTTCTTCAAGAAGAAAGAAGCTTGCTAGCTTCAATGGTGACTTGAGATAAAGAGTGAGAAATCCAATTCTAAAGTGAACCCACTTTCTATTTCTTCATCCTCTACCACTTGCCAAGTAGTATAGGGTGTTTTCTTCCCAAGTTTCATGACTTGGTGAAGTTGGAGCTTGATCTTGTGTTGCCTCGACGTAGATCATCTTCGGCATCGAAGTCGACGACCTAGCCCGATCATTTCTTCGACGAAACCATCGCTAGAGTCCGGATTCCGATGATCGCAGCGGAGGAACGTCAACGCGGAGCTATAGAGGTGGAGGACCGGATCTGCAAAGGTTGTATTTCCGTTCACTTAGTAGTTAAGTTGTTAACTTGCTTGTAGTTTCGCCTAATTTCTAGTTAACGATCCGTATTAGGGTTTCTCGGCACCGGAAAATTTTGAATTTGGCATGGTTGATGCCTTGTGAGACCTCATTAGTGTGCCTAGGAACCCTACAGTGGTATCAGAGCCTAGCTAGAGGTTTAGGCGAAGTGTAGACGAAGTTAGAAGTCCGATCGAACCCGTAAACCCCGGCAAAACCCTTCTCTGTACATTTTTCAAAACTGTGGATTTTTGTGAATTAAAAATTCTCAGAAAAACAAGCAGGAAAAACTAAGAATTGCTGTGAAGTACGGTCCACTAAGTCAATAATTTGACCGCGGAACCACGGCCAAACCATGTGTTTGGCGGCGGTTCCGTGGCCAAAATTTGGACTTAGTCCCTGAAATTTCATATACCTATTCTTAGTTCCTTTCTTCTCAATGTTTTATGGGAATTTTTTAATTCCACTCAAGTGTTGAGTTTTCTAGGGTTTTATTGGGGACTCGTTAATTTGATCGGATAATTTAACTTCGTTTATGTTTTTCCGGATATTTTAGAAACTGTTAAAATGTTCGACCGGATATAAATACCCACTTTTTCCCCTGCCGGAAAATTTCCAAGTGTTGGATTTTTCCGTAGTTTAAGAATGTTCTAAGTAGTGCAAGTAACGCGATGGACCCTCTAGAAGACAACAAACCTTAACTCGATTATGTGACCGTCTTGAACTGCCCTTTGAACCTTAGGGTTTGGGGCAGTACGGCGTGCCACATGTGAGGTGTTGGCTTGACCCTTCTACGGCTGGACCGTTGGTACTGTGGCATGAAATGGATGTTTTTAAACTTATTTCAAGTGTTGAGCTGTTTCGGAAAAACTTGGGTGTTCGATTGTTCGATCGGAAAGTATAACATTTTCTATTTATCCGGAATGTGATACAATATTTGGAATCCACAAGTAGTTATGAGATAACTGAATGAATGTTATAAACATAGCAGTTTAATCTCACTTGATCGATTGCCAAGGAATTTTGATGTGATCAAAAGTCCGTCGTAATCACGTAGCGTACGCGGATACTCTCCGGGTAAACTTAATAGACAGCCACACCCCAAAGCCCCGACCAAGTGACTGTAGGAGAACCCCGCCGCCGAAAGCATCCGTTCGGGTGCTCGCGGTAGCGGTGTTCCGCCTTAGTGCACTTCGTCGACGGTATCGGGGGTGCGGCCGTCCACTAAAGTTTGCGACGAGCATTCGATCAGAATGTCGGAAATCCTGTTGAATTGCCTGACTTGATATTGAAAAGAGTTTTCGATAAATGAGACTAAAATGCGGGGTTTATAATTTTTAGGCATGCGATGTCTAAGGGATTCAGATGGTTAGGCATGTGATGTCTAAAAAGGTTGCGGATTCCAACTCTTGTAGTTTTACACTTTCTTTTCTGTGACCGTAAGTGTAATATGTGATATTGCCGGTTTCGTTGCTATATGTCAACGACAATTGGGATACGCATGTTTACTTACGTTGATGACATGTGATGTTATGCGTTGCTGGATATGTTATATTGGATCGTCATGTTTGAATAGCCGGGGTTTTTTATGTGAGATGAGTGTTTTTCATTTTCATTCATGTAAAAACCTTGTATGTAATATTCTTTTATTGGGGCACTTCCAGGTTGCGGAAGATGTCACCTTTTGTATATTATTTACTTTTCCGCACTAGGATAGACCCAAGGAGGAGGGCACAAGTAACCGGGTTCTGGAGTCCAGTGGGAGACCAACTCAAGGAGTCGAGTCCGGGTCTCCTAATTCTAGAATTGGTAGGGTTGCTTGCAGCTCTCGTAGGGGTCTAGGGGTGTGGGTTTGGCTATTCATCGCGACCGTGGAATCCGTGTTTTATACTGGCTCGTATTAAAAACAAGGACGTCCTAGTATATCCAATATTTCATATGATACTTTCTGCTGCGTTATTTGTGATGTGATCATGTGATGTTCTGTGATAGATACAGTATATAGTATATATGTTATATTATATAGACGTTACTTATGATTTACACCCGCGCTAGCCCTGCCCTGCTCTGCCGTTAGTTACCTAACCTAACGGTGCATGAGAGGACATCGAGGCGAATGCGGATGGCATAAGTGTACGTCGTATTTATCTGTGATATTTAGGTACTTAAATGATGGGACTTCATTAATGTGATTAATGAAAGAAAAGAAACATAATGATGTTGAGGAATCGAATTTTCAAAAATAAAACAGGTAGCTACAGTTCTTGCTTTGCACAGCGGTATATATGATATATCCTGCACCTTATTCGATGAGGAAAGGGCCGACGATCCCTTCACCGGGAGTGACCCCTTTAGCAATAACTGGGAGATGCTACACCCCTCAGTTTGTCTTTTGATTGCTTCTATAGTTTCTGCTTTGCACATTGATATATAAGATATATCCCGCACCTCATTCGACGAGGAAAGGGCCGACGATCCCTTCACCGGGAGTGACCCCTTTAGCAAAACTAGAAAAGCCTAAAAAACACTCCATTTTTAAAATCATTTAATTCTACAACGATATAAAGTTCATTACGCAAAAAGGTTTTCTTAAAAACCTGTCGTAGCACTCCGTCATTTCAGATAGATAATAGTTAGTATTCGTGCTGCGTTTGTTGACTCAGTCAAGGCGTAGTGTGCGGTAGCTGATTAGTGCTTATCTGCAAAGCATATGATGCGATTGGATTAGGGTAGTCGTGCGGCCTTGTTGACTCAGTCAAGGGTCGTGCAGGTGGGTTTAATTCAATCGAGAAATGACGGGTTGAACTTTACTTGCGGTCTATGGTTTGTTGACTCAGTCAAGATCATAGATCGCATGGGGCAAAATATTATCGGGAATTTCAAGTGTTGAAATTTGCAATGAGATTGCATACCTTCTATGAGATAGTTGGATCCCGATACCCGCTGCGAGTAAGAGTTACTCCTGGGAGAGTTTTACACATTACAATTAACCGATCAAGTAGGTGTCTAGAAAGGTGTTAACGAGGTTACGCCTCTGAGAAAACGAGGTTTACATTAATTAGGTTCGTGCGAAAGCACGGGAGAACCTCCCTCAAAGTACCGACACTAGCCTGGCTGAAAGATTGGCGAACTTGTAGCGTGTAATTAATCCCGGCTAGTCTTTCCTTTTAGGGTTTGAAGGAAGATTTGATAAAAAACAGTGGGAGTCATCCTGATTAGATAAAATAATAATCAATCTATTCTTGCAAGAGTGCACGCTGAGTGTTTTCTTCTCTCTCTCTCCAGGTAGCGACCATATCACGCCTTAATCAAGATAATAATACGGAATATTGACCGAACCCGCTTGTTATACTAAGCTGGGGAACGTTGGTCCCGCTCCAACTTATAATTGTTATAAGACAGAGCAGGAAATTAGGGATTACCAGAATTCCCGTGCCGCCCAAACGAAGAAAGTGCATACTAATGCATCATCTTCGGGTGTGTTCATTATACAGAACTGTTTCTCAGTATTCTTTACGTCCTGGATATGAGATACCGGAGCAGGATCCCGCATGTGTAATTTGTTACATGGGCTACAGATAGGTAAAGAACTGAGAACGGGTGATAAGTTTCATGAAACAGAAAACGGGGCAAGTGTTGCAGCCAAGTCTGTTGGTCACTGTCACCCTGTATTATCAGTACATTGATTCTGAACAAATGCTATTAGATACCGAACCTAATATACAAAATCATATCAGTCTCTTTATTAGTAAAGAAACGATAAAATTTTGTATTGTTGGATAATATTTTGAACATTTTCTATATCAAAAGTTGATCGGTTCAGGCAAGTTATCTAAAAGCATTGATGTTCTAAATCAAACTACAGTTCTATAGTATACAGAACGCACACAAGAGGAAGAGTTCAGAAATGAACGGATCCTTCTTGAGGTATTGTAGACTAGGTCATATCAATGCGACCCGACTAGCTAAGTTGCACAAAGATGCATATTTAAATCTGTTTGAATTTACATATTGTGAAAACTTGCCGGTCATGTCACAAAGATAAGATGACCACAGTTCTGTTTATTTGAAGAAGAGAAAGAGTTAGTGAACTCTTGGGATGATACATGTTGATGTATGTAGGTCCCCTGTCTACACATGCCAAGACCGGTTCTTTGTACTTCATTAAATTCTCTGATGATCTTTCGAGATTCAGACCTATGTTCCTGTTGAAACACAAGTCCGAACCTTTTGAGATATTCACAGAATATAAGTTAGAAGTAGAGAACCAAAATACGGGTATAAGTATTATGTCCTTTGATGTGATCAGGGAAGAGAATACTTAAGCACGGAAATCCTGGACTATTCAAAAGGAGAATGAGATTCTCTCTCAGCATTACTCCTCCGTATACACCATAGCACGATGGTATATCGGGGTGGAGCAATCACACCCTATATGATAAGGTGTGCTCTATGATGAGTACTACTGAGTTACCTATTTTTTTTTGGGAGTTATGCACTTGAGAAGCTGCATACCTATTGAAAAGGGTTCAAATCAAATCAAGTTGCCTACCACTTCATATGTGATATGGAAAGGGAAGAGCCCATATCTTAAGTTAGTTAAGATTTAGGGTTGTCCAACCTATGTCTGAAAAGCAAAATCCGTACAAGCTCGAGGCAAGATCTGTTATGTAGAACTGGAAATGTTTCAGTTATACAAACTGCAACTGATGATTTGATAGAACCAAAGGATTCAGTAGATTCCAACGAACCTCTGCCTCTCCGCCGATCTAGTAGGGTTCCTCACCCACCTGAGAGTTACTTCGGTTTCTCTATGACAGTGGGAGCGATGATTGCATCATGAGATGATGATCCAACTAGTTTCGAGCTGGCCATCAGGAGTGGGACTCTGTAAGAATGGATGGATGCTTAGCGATCTGAGATGGAATCGATGTACACCAACAAAGTATGGACTTTGGTTGCTATATCTGAAGGGTTAAATCCCCATCAGGAGCAAGTATATCTTGAGAAGATTACTTGGTGTAGATGGAAAAGTTGAGACTTTCAAAGCTAGACTTGTTAAAGGCTTTTCGTCATCGACCAGGCGTGGATAATGATGAAACCTTTTCTGGGGCCTATGCTTAAGTCCATCCAGATCCTACTTGCCACGGCTACATACCATGACTACGATATCTGGTGGTTGGGTGTCATAACAGCTTTTCTAAATGATGTTTTAGAAGAGGGCGTTTATAAGTACACAGCTAGAGGGCTTCGTAAACAGTGGGAGCAGCGGAAACGTGTACAAGATGCTTTATAGGATAAAGCAGGCATCGCGGAGTTGGAACATCTGTTTTGATGTAGTAGTCAAAGAGTTTGACTTCATCAAAATGGTAGATGAACCTTGTATATACAAGAAGGTAGTAGGGAGTATGGTGGCGATCCTCGTAGAGTACGTGGATGACATACTCTTGATAGGGAAGGAGTTTCCTATGCTACGCTCGATCAATCTCCGCTTATCACAATGATTCTCCACATAGGATCAAAGTGATACCTACTAAATCCTGGGTTTTGGATCTATGAGATAGATCTAAATGGATGTTAGGATTCTCACTAGTTGAAGTGAGATGGTATCAATTGACCCTGGGGAGAATCACTGGAAGTGTTCCAGGGTGATGAGAACGACTGAATGTCAGTCACAGGCATTGTCTTTACCCTTAGTAAAGGGACGGTATGTTGGAAGAGTTCCAAGCTAGATACCGTGGCATACTAGACGATAAAGGCTGGATACATCGCTACTTAAGATGCTACCAAAGAGGCAGTCTGGATGTATATTTGTTCATGAGATGAACTTAGTTCCTCCCATTGTGTGACAATGGAGTTGTGGCTTATGCCAAGAAACGTCTGTCCTATCAGTGATCCAGACATTTTCTAAGGCATTATCACCTGATCATGGAGATGGTTGATCTCCAAAAGATCGAGGTCAGGAGAGCAGACTTAGAGGACAACATGGCGGATCCACTCACAAAGGCCTTTTCCCAGAGAGAGACTTTTACGGGATGGTTGAGTATGAGATACTACAACCACTGCTATCAGATGGCCCTAGTGCAAGTGGGAGATTGTTAGTTATATGTATGCCCTAGAGGCCATTGCTATACATAGGATGTATATTGTAGTGGATGCTTGGACATATATAGGGAGGATTTTTTTGCTCGACATGATAATATGCTATCTTTGGTACACTGGACGGACTCGCCGAGACTGGGTACACTGGACTCGCCGAGACATATATTGTAGTAGATTATATACGGGTGCTCAGTGGAGACTGGGTACACTGGACGGACTCGCCGAGAACTCCCAGATGGTATTATACCTTACGTCAGATGGCAGTTCTCTGGTGACACTGGTACAGAGTAGTCTGTTGACCCGAGATCGTCATAGAGTCTTGTGTGATTCCCACTGTGCTTTGATTTCCACCTTACCACGTCCAAGAGGGCGTGCAAAATGGTGATTTTTGGGTACAGTCCCGAATCACATGGAGGCAATGAGCGATAGGAGGGGATTCGTCTTTCCCGGTATAGGGAGTTGATGTTGCGCTGTGTTCGATTGGTTATAACCGGAAATCCCTGGTCAGGGTTGCTGAGATTTACTGGTAAGTGTTACCAGTAGTTTCTCGAACTGTTATAGACCTCATATCGACATGACTTATCGAGCTGCTGGGGTCTGACGTTTACCACCCCTAGGTGAGATATGCGACATATCAGACGAACAGACCGGACTGTATGGTAAGTGTTACTGGTTGGATTCACAGGAGTGTGAGCGGGCTTGCTCGTCGATCTTCTGATCGCTCAATACCCGGGTGGCCGTTACGTTTAGCAGACCGCTTGCGGCTTGTGGGTGTTTGATATGATCATCACCTGCTGCCGGCGTATTGACGAGTCTTTAGAGTCCTACACAGAGGTTTCCTGGCTCAAGCGAAACGAAATAGGAGCGCATATGAGATATGTGCGGGACCGAGAATAATGCGTGTATGTGATACCGTATTTTATTCTCGCGATTTGTATCATCGAACGGTTATATATATGATATAACCAGGTTACCGAATCAAGTGTTGATTCGATACATTGATACACTTGATACTAGTCGGTTATATGCGACATGACCGGATCATTGAATCAAGTGTTGATTTAATGATTTAATGTATAATTATATATTTGATATATTACTTTACATTAACTAGTATTGGTTCACTCAAGATTGATTTTCTCACTTGAAATGCACAAGTTGTATATATGATATATTTTTGTGCACTTGTTTGTATCATGTTTGATGATAAATGCAAACTTGGGTTTGTGTAAGACTTAAACCATGTTTAGTGAATGGTTAGGGTTTCATTTCACTTATTTATTTATTCATTTGTTTTTGGCAAATAGAAATGGTGCCTTTCTTTTGTTGTTTTGCTTAAAGCTTCATGAAGCTTTTCTAGCATCTTTGAAAAGTCTACCATTTTTGTTTTGTCCTTAACCCTAACCATTCAACTAAACCCTAGTTCATTCTTTACACTAAACCATGGTTGCAAATATGATAAGGATCACTTATTTTCTATTTTTCATTATTCTTATCATATTTTTCTTCTTCTTCTTCTTCTTCAAGAAGAAAGAAGCTTGCTAGCTTCAATGGTGACTTGAGAAAAAGAGTGAGAAATCCAATTCTAAAGTGAACCCACTTCCTATTTCTTCATCCTCTACCACTTGCCAAGTAGTATAGGGTGTTTTCTTCACAAGTTTCATGACTTGGTGAAGTTGGAGCTTGATCTTGTGTTGCCTCGACGTAGATCATCTTCGGCATCGAAGTCGACGACCTAGCCTTATCATTTCTTCGACGAAACCATCGCTAGAGTCCGGATTCCGATGATCGCAGCGGAGGAACGTCAACGCGGAGCTATAGAGGTGGAGGACCGGATCTACAAAGGTTGTATTTCCAGTTCACTTAGTAGTTAAGTTGTTAACTTGCTTGTAGTTTCGCCTAATTTCTAGTTAACGATCCGTATTAGGGTTTCTCGGCACCGGAAAATTTTGAATTTGGCATGGTTGATGCCTTGTGAGACCTCATTAGTGTGCCTAGGAACCCTACAGACACACTCGCCTTAGACACCACAAAAGAAATGCGGATAAGCAATAGATTACCCACGACCTTCTTCTATCCTAATTGAGCGCGATGGTCTTTAGAGTCTTATCTAGATATTTTTTAGTTAATGAAGGGTGATACGGATGCTAGTTTTGTGATTTTTGGGGCTTAGGAAGGGTAATGAAATTCCCACCTAATCTGAATTTGATCTTTGCCCCTTAATTTCCGTATTAAAATATGAAAAACAACCAGTATCAAAACACGCAACAAGATTTTTTTGAGCGGCGAATTTTTGCAAAGAATCCTGCAGAAAAGTTGTTATTGGACAGATCAGAGAAGAGATAAGAAAGTAGAGAATATACCAGAGAAATATGGAGCCCTAAATCGTCAAATCAGCCGCAGTTCCGCGGTCGTATGAACCGTTCTTTGAACGAAATTTTGTACTGCTGCCCCCTTTGCTCCTCTGTCCTACATGAAATGATTTGAATAATTTACTCCCTGCTGCTGTGATTTCAGATTTCCTTGCAAAATTCATAAACTAATCGTTAAGCACACGATGCGATTTTGATTCAAATTTTTGATGGAATAATAACATTTCAACTCAAATAGTAAGAACGAACAAATTACGCATACATCCCCGGCAACGGTGCCATTTAATTGATCTTTATTTGATTTGGTTTCGAAAGTGTTATCACAATCAAAAAATTTATAGCCGCAATCAATAATGGTGTTGTTGTAGTTCGTTAATGAGAATGGGTCGTCTACTGAGATTCGTGTATTTATCCGTTCTCGCTTTAGTTGAATCGAAAGAAAATAGTAAAGAAAATTTAAGAAAATGAATCAAGATTTATTAGATGAAATATTTTCAAGAAAATCAAGGAAGAGTTTAAGATTTAGTAATCAAGAAAGTGTCCAATTTCAATTTTAGTTATCAAGAAAATTGAAGAATAGCTTGTAGGATTTGAATGGAATTAGTAGCAATGATGAATACTAATAATGACTCATCTTATCTATTGATGAATTATAGCTAGAACGATGGCAAAGAATGAAGATTAGGGATCTATTGAAAAAACCAGGGTTTCTTCTTCATTATCCCTTATCTTTTCATTGATCATCATTCAAATCTAGCCTTTAGCAAAGAGAATCGTCAATCATTTAATCCCAAATTGCAACGAAATTATCAAGAACAGTGATCTCGTTCCAAATTTGGTCATTGACGATTCTTTTTCCTAAAGTTCATAATTCTCATAAGACTTAAGATGCGTATAGGATTTCATCACCATTTGATCTACCGATTTTCTTTGAATCCTCAGCAAGCGGAGATTTACTCACGCATCATGAAAATAAAAGAATCAAGAATTAGAAATTTCATAATGCAAGAATGTAAAGAAAACGAGAATTAACAATTGATCACCTTTATTAATCAACTTTTAATTACACATTCTTTCAATCCGAGATTACAAGAGTTGCTCTCGATCGTTCCCTTGAAGAGGTAACTATTTCGTCGAATTTTGCTTCGCTCGATCTCCATGAGACTTGGACCTGTCGAGGATCTCGTGCTCTTGATGACGATCGGCTTCACGTAAAGAATCTTGAATGTCGTCGCTCGATATTGTTCTCAATGATTCTTGATTTGGATCTTGATTTGAATTGAATTGGATTTGGATTGGACTTATAAATTGTGTCACTCAACTTGCCTAACTAATTGTTCAACCCCCAAAATGAAGGCTTAGGTCCTTTATATAGCCCTTCACCAATCTTCCACTAGAAGCTAGGTCAATCTTCTCCAAGAAGCTAGGTAGTTGTAGGGAAACTTCTAGAATAAGGTAGTTATCAACCATCCTCAAGAAGCTAGGCTGTTGTAGGGAAGTTTCCAGAACAAGTTTGTTACAATGGAACGTCTTCAACAAGCTAAGAGGTTGTAGGGAAGCTTCTGGAAAAGTGTCATCACTGGAGCCCCCAATTCGGTCGCGGATCCGCGGCGGATCGGCCTGACTCGGCCGCGGATCCGCTGTCGATTTGTGAGATCGTTGCTTCATTTTTCTTGTGTAGTTTGGTGTTGTTCTATATGTATTCAGGTGATATCTGGAATATTCTTATCTCTTCTGAATCTCTGCCAGATTTTAACTCTTTGATTTGCTGCATTTTTGTCGGCGAATTTGCGATTCCGATATTTGTCCTGAAATAATTTTCTGCACAGAATCTCAATGAAGATTGTTGAGATATACAATATCATGCATGAAGTAATAAACACACAATTTCCTTCCAAAATATTGATTATAATGTATAACACGTGGTATTTGATATTTTCCAGACGAACTTGTAATACGTGTTATATTTATAACAACCATTATTAAATGATTAGAAAAGTGAGAAAATTGTTATGTTAAAAATTGCAATATTTTCGACTGAACACAACCAAATTAGCGGACGCTCACGGCTTTTCCTTCTTGACAGTCAAAGTCACAAAGAGTACAGTTGATCAGGTTATTTCATAGAATGCCGATCAGTGAGGGCTCACACATTTAGGGAGATGTGATCGATCCCTGAGACTCCTCAAGTTGTTAGCATGCGTTGTACGGAAAACACGCAATGGTATAACTCCTCTCTCACGAGAGCACTACGTCATATTAGTACCATACAGATTCTAAGTCCCGTCGTCCCGCGACATACATAATAGCCAACTTCTTAATGTGTACGGATCTATATCAACAAGATAGAGTCCCATCACGACTTTGTGAGATCCGTAATGTAACGACTGTGTTTTCTACATACCTAATAGGGGTCTTTCTCAATTTTTTCTGGTATCAAGTATTTATTTTAATGCTTTATTTTAATGGAAAATACTTTTAGAAAATGGTTTTATATTTAAAACTAATTTTAGTAATTTTAAGAAATTAAATATAATTTTTCGAGATTTTTAGGATTTAATTTAAGAATGGTTTTCGGAGAAAAGGAATGAGTTTTGAGGACAAATGGTTGGATACGATAAAATATTTATTTAGAATTTTCTAAGAAATTTTCCATAATTTTCCGATAAATAAAAGTATTTTAAATTAATTTTTAGGAAAGAAAATGGTGTTTTAAAAAAAACAGTTTTAATTTAAAAGAAAAGAAAAAAATAAAAGGAAAAAAAGATTTGGGAGCCCCAGACCAAGGCCCATTGGGCTATGTGCAGGTGGGCGCACAACGCCCATAAGGCGGTGTGCAAGCGCGTGCGAGGGCACAACGGCCACATAGGCGGCAAGCGCATTCCTGGCCGCTCGTGGCCTTCATCCAACGGCTGACGATGCAGAAACGGCAGCGGCGCGCAATCTCCGGCATTGGTCGCCTCCTTTTCCTGCTCCGTTCAAATTTACCTTATTTATACACCCCTCACTCAAATGCAATTTTCTCCCGATCCTGACCCCAGAATAATATACGGAAAAATACTATGCGACTGGGACTCGAAAAGATACACAACAGTGCTACCTAATTCTTTGGGAAAAATTGAAGGAGAGAGAAAATCTTGGAAAGGTGGAGCTTCAACGTTTTTCGATGTCCCGATTCAAAGGTAGGATCCCTCGTTCTCTCCCCTCGTTCTTGTCGCCTAAACTTGATCACTGTTCCATTACTCTTGCCTTTTCAACTGCTTAAAACAGTCACCCCACGCGTTCTTACTAATCTAGTATGTTCAGAAAAACATGATAAAATTCTTAATACTTAGTTACTTGCTTTTGATTCATAACCCTAACTAAATCCTTGCACACTATAACACCGGGCAACGACTTATTCCTTCTTAAACTGTTTTTTCTCGCGACACTGTCACACCCGCTTCCTAAAAAAAGGTGAAGGGGTGACATGGTATGGTCCGCAACCTAACTGTGTTGAAGACGGTTTATTCAATACAGTTACGTTAAGCGTATGAATATCTATAACATGCAGAATATGTACCAAAACAAAATAATAAAAGCGGAAGGCATTTATTTTCATTAACCAAACTTTATTACATCCTAAAAGAATAAGTAAAATAAACTAAATAGTTTAATTACATCAAAGAAGAAGCAAAAGCCATAAACATGTGGGCAACAAACAAAAATAAAACTAGCTAATCTTCCGTCGTCAAGTCCACATAATCTTCATTAGTAGGCTCCACACCTTGATCCTCATCATAATACTCATTCTCATATAACAGACATTCCAGAGGTAGAGAAAAGAAAAAAGGTCCGTCAACGAGTTACACTTGAGTAGGATTGCTTCATAAGGAAGTAAAGGTACAAAAGAAGCAAGTGTATATATGTATGATGTGTGTATACAGATATGATGTATATGGGTATAAGGGCATGAGTTGTATGTAAATAAGGCATGTTGAATGAGGTATATGTGAATATGGGTATGTTGTATAAGGTATATGTTAAGTAAAAGTTCGCATTAGTTTGTTAAATAAGGGTCCGGATACTCGCGATTATTTCGTTGTGGCCACGGAATAACAACTAGGGAAGTGAAATGTACAGTTTTTCATGATCGAGTAGTAGGAGAATCAGAGTTCCGCATCTCCTTGTCTAATCAAACTACCCATTCTCGTTATTCAGTGTAAAGGTTTTGACGAATTAGAGTTAGTGTGTATATTATCTAGGCATGTAATTTCCACATTGTATGTCGTACACATATTGGATTATTCGCCCTCAAAGTAAGGTTGGTATTTGCCTGAAAACCGGGTTAGTATTCGCCCGAAGACCGGGTGTAACAACTCTAATTTCAATGTACAGAAAATTCATTAAAAGTTAATGTACACTTGGGGTATTTACAATTCCTGTGAATGCTATAAGTATTTGTTTTGATTTAGAATATCAAGAAAGTACTTGTACCACATTGGTAAGACCTTGCACTGCTGAGATATAGCACCCGAGTTCAAATCCTATCAGCCACATTATCTTTTTATTTAATTTTCTTTTAACCTTTTAGAAGCCCAAAAATTGCACGTGCACTACACGTAATATAGTAAGTTACAGAATAATCAAACATGTGCAATAGGATAGTTGAAGTGTCATGGACACGTGGCCCCCAATCCAGAGCCTAGCCCTTTGGATCCGACCGGCGAAACTCATTCATAGGCCGGCACCGCCGGTCCAATATGGTCCAAAACCAAAATTTTTCTTTTGCCCTAGACCCTTGGACTCCCCCCTTAACTTCAGTATTGCTTATTTACTCTGCACATTTACAGAGAATAATAAAACCCTTAAAATTCCATTTTAATGCAAAATTTTAATGCATTATTCATCACCCCCTAAACCTTAAATTGTCCTATAAATACCCACTTCATTTTACACCCCTCTCACTCAGAATTCTCTTACAAAAACTATACCAAAATCCCAAGTCTTTTAGTGTACAAGTGGAGTTAGTGAAGGGCGAATCTCCGACGAACTTCCGAGGAGATTCCGGTGAAGAATCGATGCCCCAAAGCCTTCTTTAAGACCCCCTCTCTCTCCTATAGTCCAACAAGCTAGTAAGTCCCATCTTCCCTATCATCTTTTTCTTTAAAAAGTTCCATTTCTAAAACCCGACGGTAGCGGAGTTAGTCCGACTTCCGATTCGGTTTCCTTTAAAAACTACACTTTTCTTTAACAAGATAAACCATATTCTCATATGTTGATTAATAAACATTAACAACTCAATAAAACAAGTTTCACATCAAAATAGTTATTTTTGTGACATTTATTGCATTTTTACATAAAAATACCACATTCTATACATTTCGACATTATAACCTTTATTCCTTACTATACCTATAGATAGTTCATGAGGTAATGACCTACCTCATCACAACACACATCTCTATCATAGCACGATTGATTTTGGGACAATAGAATACGGGAAATACGAATTTACAAATAAATACCCTAAAGTTACAAAACCGTTTTCTATAAAAGGTGTATTAAATATTTCCATGCAATTACGCCTCTACAACCCATTTTGGGGACCCCGTTTGGGATGTTGCGGATTATCACACATCTTTAGGCCTAGTAGAGCGAGATGCAGACCTCCGCAAGGAGCATTCGATCTTGATGGAATTTTTATACATTTTTCTTTAGAAAATAATATTTCTACAAGAAAATAAATAAATTATTTTCATTAAATATATATATATATATATATATATATTATCAAAATATCTATTTTGATTATATAAATATCCCAAGTTTTCCAAATCAAAAGAATCACTATTACATGAAAATACCATCCAAATACAACACAAGTACAATTTTTTAAGAAAATACCACATACTATCAAATTAGGTTTTATTCACTAGAAATTTCATATTTATAAAATATACATCTATGAAAACCCTAAAGAGAATAATTAAATACTTGAGGTGTATTTTGAAATTATGCCAAAACTATTTTTACTTAAAACCCCCTCAAGTTATATTAAATTACAATAAGGACCCTAGTAAACATAAGTTTAAGCGGGACCAGTCTCTTGAGCCTCAGGGAGCCGAAGATATGGGTTCTTACCTATTTAAGGTAGACAATCTAACAAACGGTGTTATCAACACGGTAATTGTCTTGGAAAAAGACACAAATCCTGCTGTCCATGTGCAGCAGTTATCGATAACATCAAAACAATCAGGATTTCAAGTTCTTCTTAAAAATGTCTAACTCGGACTGAGTCTCAATATAATCTATCTGACTTGAATATGATTCAAGTATAAAATCCAATTCAATATGAATCTATATATTCAATCTATTCAATTTATACAACTTGAGTGAACCGAACCATGGATATATTCCATTTACATGTTCATCCATTATATCCGTTCCATTACTGATATCATGATGTCGGCAAGTCATCCATATACAATTTACAATACAAGATAATACAATACAATCCAATCAATACAATCAAGATATTGCGGGATTTATAAGGGGTAGATTGGTACGGAAGGTGTTAAAAATAGCACGGGACTGTAAGTATAAGACACCTAACCTGAATCTCCATTGCTGTTGTACCGTGGCTGAACGGTTTATTGTACTCCGTATACCTTAGTCTCCGGGATAGTGCGACTCCTCTCGTATATACTGGCATTTTCTGTACCAAGCTACAAATAACAGCGTTAACAATATAATACAATTTTAAAAGTTACATTCTCCTTCTGTCTATTCTGTCTCTTCTTACTTTTGGGACTTATCGAGCGATTATTCTCTGACGACATTCTTTTCTTCTTTCTTTGGAATGATGTCAGGTTGATCGGACCTTCTGGAGACAGAGCCCATCAGCGAGGATTTAGATTAGCTAGCCTTTGACCCGGAGCTCTAGTTTACTTATACATTTCATTTTCATTCCTGTTATGCCATTGTTTAGGAATTGCTTTCAGTACATATATTTTCATTTCGGTTGTATTGTAAAAAGAATGTTAATAAATAAAGTTGATATTCATTTACATCTTGTCTCTTGTGTATATTTTATTTTATATTGCTTAGATACGCTTAGCGTGTTTACTTTTGAGTAAATACGTAGCGGGCCCGTCGCGCTCTCTACCCGTACACCGGGAATCGAGGCGTGGCACCGGGTTAGTATTCGCCTGAATACCGAGTTAGTATTCTCCCGAATATCGGGTTAGTAGTCGTCCACATATTGGACTGTTCACTCTGCCTGCAGGGATCTTCATTTATAAAGTATTCCATATCTAGGTTCACGCATTCTAACCCTAACCATATCATGTGTCAGGTATATCATAAACTTGTATTCAAATAGTTAATCTCATTTAATATGACCTTGCACAACCACTCATTTTATCTTGTTATCTATTAAAGTCTGTAAGGTGTATCATAATATTTTATAAAACGCTTAGTTAATAAAGATTATGGCATTTAATGGTAGTCATTGTTTATAAGAAAACCATGATACTTTAGAGTAATTATAATTTTGGGAAACCCATGGTATTTTAATGAAAATAGTTTTTAATGAAAGACTATGGTATTTATTTGAAATTATCTTTCAATAAAAATATACATATTCTTTTAGAAAATATCTTTTATAAAAGATTATAAGTTTTGTTGAAAAAAATAGTCTTTTAGTATAGGTCAAGGTATTTAAATGAAATTATATCCTTTTAGGATGGATTAAGGTATGTTATTGTAAATAATAATTTATAAACTTATGGAGTTTATTTGGAGATAACATTTTAGAAATACGTCCGCGTTGGCAACCGCTGCACATAGGCGGCAGGATTTGTGTCATTTTTAGGGACGATTGCCTATCAACCACGAGGTATTTATGTAAAACATTATCCTATTTAAATTAGGGTATTTTATTAAAAGTGATATTCTACAAGAACAACTCCGCGTTGACAACTACCGCATATGGATGACATGATTTATGTCCTTTTCAGGGACGATTGTCTAGTAGCCCGGGGTGTTTCATGTAAAATATTACCCTATTAGAATATCTTATTAAATCTTAGTGGTTATACGCTAAAGGTATTAATATGAAAATATTCCCTTAAATGAAAGGGTATAAATAAAAACATTATATTATAATTAACTTATGTAACATGGAAAAATTATGGCATTTATGCGAATGTAGCTTGTTTTGATAATTTTAGGGTATATCTACTAATACGGCTTTTCAAAGATTGGGGTATTTTATCGAAACTAAGATTTAACTTATAATATCAATATATTATATTATTTTTTACCCCTTTTAAAATACTTACCTAAACAATATATGTTTTCAAACATAAACTTTTCAAAATATGAGGGCATGTTGTGGAATGACTTATTTTAAGATCGTACAGTATGTGTGATATGTTATCTTAGAAAAATAATAACCAATATGATATTAGAAGGTATGTGTGATATGCCAACTTAACTGATAAACAACATCATGAATTTTTTATTATAGGTATGTGTGTGAGCATGAAGGATAGGTCGTTATCCCGTGAGGCCTACATAAAGTCTATGATTTTTCATTAAATAATACTGTAACATAATATGCATGAAGGGTTTAACAACGTATTAAAATGGGTTACAAGATTTTTATCGTGTTTAAGAAATCCTAATTGAAGAAGGTAATAGATCAAGTGGTGGGAGACGGATCCTACCTTAGTTTCGAGATGAAGATTTAGAAAGCCGAAAGTCTCGTTGCACTAAAACGCGATTATCTCCACGTTCTGATTTTTCCTCGATGATTGGGTGGAACTACAACGTCGACGTCATCGATACGAAGGTCTGAGTATTTTTTTCAGAATTTTTAGAGTTATGTGGTATGAGAAAATAGAGTTTGAAGGTCTCTATTTATAGTGTTTTTTTTTCCAATAATAAAATCCAAAAATCCGGTTCAAATCTCATAAAAATCCTCGAAATCCATGCCCTCATCATCAGGTGATCATTGCAGATGAACCGTCGCCATTGGTGTCACGCCCCGCTTCCCAGAGTGCGCTAAGATCGGCACGTGACAGAGCCAACCATGCTACCTGTGGCTAGGAAACATCCCTCCACAGTCATATTACGTCTGTCTATGAGATATCAAGAACAGTAAAATAAAATAAACTATCTAGTACATGTCCATATGCCAGAATAAACGAGTCAAGAAATAATATATGCGGAAGCAATAAATCCAATAAACAATAACATCTGGAAGGTACGTCCCAATACGGGCTCACATCAGGAATAAAAAAGTGCTGAAAGGAAACTAAACTAGAATGCTAACAGGGTCCTCACTGCTCGGCATGTCGGCTGAAGTACTCCTGCTCGGCCTGGGACAAGGATAGCGGATCTGGACCATGCAAAACCCAGACGTCAGCGCGTCACAATATAAACAATAATATAATCAGGGGGTAACAGGATATGCAGGCATGAACTATAAACTGGTAACATGAATGTAATAAGTGAGCAGCGATATCAAACCGTGAAGTGTAACAGTATATGTGAATGCAGCGATAAAACTAAATTGTGCTACTGGGTTAACTACTCTCAAGTTTGTGAAATCAATTTAATGAATCGTCGATGTAACTCAATAGTATCCCATGCATACCCGGGACCACGGTCCAGATTCTCGGGCTGAAATCCGAGACATTCCGCTAGGCACTAAACAGGAAACATATACAGATGAATGATGTCAGCAGCATCATCCCAGGGCTGGCCTAGCCTATAAAACTGATCAGTATAAGCATTGAACTGTAGAGTTATAAGTCAGGTTTCATCATTGATTTCCCCATACCCGCAAGTTATGTGTTCAAGTCAGGTATTGATAAATCTGGAGATAATGCCAACACAAGATCAAGCAGGTGCAGGTTTGTCTATACAGACAACTGGATATGTCCATCGGGACAACATGTTAGGATTGTCGGCATTAGGAACAGGATCAGGTATCAAATCAAGCAGTGGTGTAACAGGTCATGTCAAGGGGTGCACAATGTATCAAAAAGGGTGCTTATAAAAAACTGTAGCAAGTACGGACGCACGATAAAGCATGGATGCACAAATATTTATCAGGGGTTACATCATGACTATATAGTATACACATTATCAAGTATGGGGAACTAATGTAATAATAATATGAGTTAATGTAATATGGCATGCAATTAGGTATGCAGAATTAATGGTATGGATACACAATAAACATGGATGCATAAATAACTATCAAGGGTTGCAACTATAGTTCCATTACTATGTAGGATGTACATTATCTAGCATGGGGTGTTAATGTAGCAGTAATATGAATAATGTGACATGTCATGCAACTAGATATTTAATTAATGGTATGGATGCACAAATATCGATCAGGGGTTACATTTACAGCTCCGAGACTAAGTGGGATGCACTTTATTAAGTATGGGGTGTTACTATAACGATAACATGAATTAATTTGATCTGTAGATGCAGCTACATATATAATAGATGATATGGATGCATACGGGTATCCGAAAACAGTAAAACTTTAATATGGATGTATAATGCAATCAACATGTAATATTTGTATTCATATGGATGCAAGATAAGTATTATAGCATGTAGCAAGATAAACTTGCCTGAAGGGAACACAAGGCGGTTGCGTACGGCACGTCCGACGTTGGGTAATCATCGCAACGCACACACGGCACGCGGGACGGGTCCAGGCAAGGCAAGAGGATAAGCACACAAGCAAGGGACGTTCACTGGATTACTTGGATCGTCGGCGTCGAGCATGGTTCCGGCGACAGCCAAGAATCAAGAAACCAAGAAAGGAAAGAAAGAAAAGAGAAGAAAGAGATGGAGGGATTTGGGTTGTTGTTGCTCTGGGTTTCTGGGGACAGAGGAAAGGAGGTGTAGGTGGTTGAGGTCAGGGTCGGATGATGTTGACGAAGAGTTTCCGGCGAGGGTTACAGCGAGACAAGTGGCTGCTAGGGTTTCTTGTGTGCAGGGTTCTCGTTGAGGAAAGGAGAGGAGAGAGGAAGGAGAAGATGGAGATGGAGGAGAGGAGGAAGAGGGCGAGGTGATGGAGGCAACGGGGAGGTCGATGGCGATGAGAACAGACAAAGCTGGGGTTAGGGTTGATGGGTTCTCGTGGCGGCAGAATTTAAAGAAGGAAAGAAGAAGGGAGGTGTTTATAGTGGATGAAGGAAGGTGATTGGATCTCACGTGAATAGTAACCGCAAGAGGAGTGAGAAAGCATTCGAGAGGAGAGAGAAAGGAAGAGAGAGAAAGAGTGCTGTATGTTTAAAAAAATAGGGTTAAATTAAAAGAAAAATATTTAAATATAGATATGAAGAGAGAGACAGAGAGAGATTGTTTAGTTGTTAGGAAATTAATATATAAAAATATATGAAGAAGGAGAGAGAGTGAGTTGTGAGAATCTGTGATAAAATTTTAAAAAAATATTTAAAACTTAAAAATATAAATGAAAATATATTAGTCTCTTATAAAAATTTTATATAAACGATTTATATATATATATATATATATATATATATATATATAATATAATATAATACTAGTTAAATTTGAGATTTTGGCTAATCCAAAAATAGTCTAAAACACGTTCAGGTCGGGTCTAAAAATCTAGTTTTAAAATACGGATAATATACGTATCAACAAAAACCAAAATTGGATATCCTGGTAACGAAAATGCATACCCTCAAGAACGGATGCACGCACGTGCGCGCAGCCATCCAAACAGGTCCGTTACACTGAACGGGACGAGAAAAAGATGTGCGAATGCTATGACAGGGTTAGGGGTATCAAGCAGGCCATGCAATATATTTTTAAAATATTTTCTTGACTTTAAATGTTATATTAAAAAAATGCGGATGCCAGATATAATACCAGTATGCAATGTATAAAATAAAATGAAAGTGCACGGATCCATATAACAAGCCAGGATAAAACATAAACAGGAATCAAGACGGTTTCTAGCAAGCGGGTCTGGTCGGATGCAAATACAGATGTCAAATACACTATTCGTATCCAAAGCACAATAAATCAGGAAAATACCAGAAATACTCAAAAAGAACTGGTATAAATGAATTAGGGTGTTACAATTGGATTTAAATCCAACAGTCCACGAGCCACCGCCGCTGGCTAAGTGGCCGCGAGGAGAGGGTTCACGTGCTTGCTGGTGCAAACGCGTGGTCCCCACCCTCGTGGGCAGCCGCGCACGATCTTGGACCTTTGGATTCGAGATCCAACGGTCCTAGTTAAGGAAGGATTAATTTTTTTTATATAAATATATATTTTTAAAATCTAAAACTTTTTTTATAAAACCAAATTTGTTTTAGAAAATTGTTTAAAATATATTTTTAAATACGGAAAATATGAGAAAAATCAGAAAAATTTGTTTTTATCTTCAGTTTAAGAATGATTTCGGGCTAAAACTAAATAATATTCCCATATTTAAATTATTTTTTAGTTACTATAATTATTTAATAGTCTAGTTTATCTTTAAAACATTTTAATTTCGAAATAATTATTTTAATTGATAATAAAAATATGTAAATTATTTTAAGGCATTATAAAATTTCATTAAAACATTTTAAACCCAGAAAAATATTAATAGATTTTACAAAATTCCTTTAATTATATTTCAATGCTTTAAAAATTACTAACACTACTTTTAAAAATAAAATCATTAAAAATAAAATATTTTTCCATCAACTAAATATGAAAATAAATACTTGGTACTAAATAAAAGTCCTTTTATTGGGTATTAGAAAACACGGTCGTTACAATCTACGCTCTTTAAAATAATTTCGTCCTCGAAATTATAAAGGTAAATGAAAAAGAAATTTTACATCGGGAAAAATTCAAATAGGTAAGAATAAAGTTCTCTTATCTCCTCTTCTCTTTTCCATGTAGACTCGTCCGGAGAGTCCTTCCCCCACATGACCCTAACCAATTTGATCGTCTTGTCCCTTAAGGTCTTCTCCTTCCGGTCTAGAATTTCGACCGGTTGTTGTTCGTAGATTAGATCAGCCCCTACGGTGATTTCAGAATGATCCAAAACATGACCAAGATCGCCCACATACCTCCTCAACTGTGAGATATGGAAAACGTTGTGTACGCCTTCCAGATAAGGTGGTAAGGCTAGGCGATACGCAACCTCCCTAACCCGTTCGAGGATGTTGAAAGGACCTATGAACCGCGGGCTGATTTTTCCGTGTTTCCCAAAACGTATCACTCCTTGGTTAGGAGAAATCTTCACAAACACGTGTTCTCCTGGTCGGAATTTTAGAGGCCTTCTCTTCTTATCATCCCAATATTTTTGCCGATCTTGTGCCATGTGTAATTGTTCCCTGATTGTTCTTATCACTCCAATGTTTCGACAATCATCTCGGGGTACAAAAGTTCTCGATACCTAATATGTCCCAACTTAACGGTGACCTACACTTCCGCCCACACAAAGCGGCGAAGGACGCCATGCCGATACTAGACTGGTAGATATTGTTGTAAGCAAACTCTACCAAGTGTAAGTGATCTTCCCAAGGTCCTTTAAAATCCAACATACAGGCCCAGAGCATGTCTTCGAGAATCTGAATAACCCTTTCTGATTGGCCATCAGTCTGAGGGCGGTAGGCGGTACTGAAACTCAGATTCATGCCCAGACTCTCTTGTACACTTTGCCAAAACTGAGATCTGAAACGCGTATCTCGGTCGGACACAATGCTTATTGGCACTCCATGTGTTCATATCAGATTTTTGCATTTTTATATCGCCCATTCTTAATCACATTGCATATAAGTAGGTACTTTTGATCCATGTCTGCTAAATAGTTGCATGTTACAGGTTCTCAGCTCTTTACAGTGAAATTCATGAAAAGTCACAACAAATGCGGGACTACGACCAACAACAGATGAATACCGATCTCCGCTAACCATCCGTATGATCCCGCCTACCAGTTCAAGGGACAAATGGAAAATCATTAGGCACTTCAATGCATAAAGCATAAGGGCAACACAAGATCCAAGACTTCAATGCGGAGCTCGAGGCAAAAGTCCACATCATTCTGCACTGTTGGAAATCTGGAAGGAAATTGAAGAGATTCTGAGAAACCAAGGGAATAAAACAGAAGATATAAGCAACATGGAGAAGCCCTGAAAAGATGGCCCTACGATTCCACCAATTGGTCGTGAAATCGCGGCCAATCAGGCACTTCTGCCGTGTAACCGCGGCCGTGTTCTGTGCATGTCGATGGCAGTGTCGGTGCTTTGACTCGGCTCTCTTGGGGTAGTTTTGTAATTTCGTGTATGGATCAGAATGTAAACTTAGGGTTCTTCTATTTATAAATAGGAAAGCTCAAAGCCAAATTAGTATTCCTCTTTTTATTTTTAGTTCTAGAATTTAAAATTCTCTATTGTAGTGAGTTTTTGAGAGGTTATCAATAAAAGTAAGTTCTTTTTATTTTTCTTGCATTTGTTTATCGCACTTTTATTATCTGCAATTTTTATTTGTTAACTTAGTCGTAGAATTTATTTATTGTTTTTCTTTTGTTTTTTCTTTCTTCTATTTTCTTTATCATTAACAACGATGATGCTTGAGTAAGATCCTTGCATAGGTGAGGTCTCAAATAGCTAGTTGTAATTCCTCTTAACCTAAAATTCTTTCTACCTTCCCTTTTGTTTTATTTTTATCTTTTTAATGGGTGAGTAATTTCTCACTTGTTAGGGCAGGAGAAGGAAGGTTTGAGAGAATGAAATCTCTCTCACTCCTTTCTTTGCCCACAACCTTAATTCGGACTCCCTTTAATTGAATCACAATCCGTTCATTACGGCACCCTATTCTACATGACAACGGTGATTCCCTAGTTAGACTGGTTGTGGTTGAATTAATTGGAGGTTAGGGTTAAGAGACAAGAACGGACGGACAAGGACCAAAATGAAGAAACTAAGAATAGAAAGCCTAGCTTATACTTGTAAGTTCCTTCCTAGTCGTGCTAATCCCCGTTGCTGCCGATTACCTTAACACCGATATTAAAAAAAGGCATTGAAAGAGCTGAGATATTCCTAACTTGAACTAACCTAATTCTAACCCTAGCAAGTCCTTTATCATCTTTTGATCTCGTTAGTAGATCTTAAAACAAAACTCGACTTAATCGGATTTAACTCGTTAAAACATAAAGAAAAAAATTCCATCTCCCTGTGGATCGACCCGTACTCAACCGGTTAGCTACCAAGCGAAACCGTCTTGATTGCGGTTATTAAAATTAAAAATACGCAAAAACGCGAACAATCAAATGATGCCGTTGCCGAGGAGACGGTGGTTTCTTTCTTTGTGAAATTTTGGGTTAATTAAAAATATAAATATTAAAAAAAATTGAAAAACAAAAAAATTATAAAAATCATCTTGTTATTTTTGAAAAATCTTTATGCAAGTGTGCAGGATTGGAAGAAGGCCCGATTCAGATCTGGAGCAAACTCAGTGAACAAATCTTGAATCAGGGGATCTAAACAGAAAGAGGAGAACCAACTCAGAACAGGAAAAAAGTCAGAAGAACCAAACCAACTGTTCAACAGTGGAACCGCGGTAGAATCAAAGTTTTGACCGCGGAACCGCGGTCAACTGGTGACGTCAGCACCCAATTTTCTCTGTAAGTATCTCTTTTCTCCTTTCCTCTCCTCTGAACTCCACTGAAATATTTTTCCTGCAGGTTTCTTCGCACAGATTCTCTTTCTCCTATCCAATAAATTGTTTTTGTGTAGGATTCTTTGCGTTGCCAAATAAAAAAAATTTGCAAGTATTTTATATTTTTGGCGTGTTACTGCTTTGCATAATTAATACGGAATCTAAGGGGCTATAACACCTATTAAGATTGGGTGGGGATTTCATCACCCTTCCTAAGACCCCAAAAATTACTAAAATCATATGCATCACCCTTAAACTTAATTAAAAAATATCTAGACTCAGTCAACTAAGGACTGTCGTACTCATTAGGACAGAGGAAGGTTGTGGGCATTCAATCGTTTATCTAAACTTGACTTTGTGGTTCCTATGCTAGACAAGTGAGAAATGTAATTTTAAAAGGCCCGTCTCACGGTGATTCGTGAGCGGAACCCTCCTTTCTTCATTTGTTCTTACCTGGCCACAATTGGCAGTGAAAAAACGATTTGAGAGTTATCTCACAACTTGTCACTTTGGAACAGTTAGGAGCAGTCTAGTAGACTTAGAAGACCGTAGCTCTAGGTTTGATTGTGTATGATTTAACTATGATTGTTTGAAGTAAATCCGTACACATTCTTGCAAAACTCTTTCTTAAAAAAAAGCACAAGACAATTTTGTTTTTATAAAAACTTACCCTTTGACGCAAGAATCCCATTTCACCCACCCTTCATCCGCAATTCTTCATTGACGTTTTCTTACCCTCACGTTCTACGCTTTGACTATACTAAACTTGTATAGTGTATGTCCGGTTGGACTCGGGACACTAGTGCCCATCTATTCGTGTTTCGTTAGTCGCTACCGACTATGCGTTCGACTCTGACGTTGAAACTTCCTCCACACCTATTTCACCTTTACCTTTGCCGGCCAACTCCGACGTTGACCGGAATTCTGTTCATACATCTTCATCTTCACTTTCATCATCACCAAATTCTTCTGAGATGTCAGGATTCAATTCTAACAACCCTTTACCTCCCTCGGGACTGATTCCACCTCATCTGGGTGCGAATAACCCGCAACCACCTTCTGTTGAAGCGCCTCAGCGAATCGCGCTCCAGGATCGTTTCTATCCTACCCGCTCCATACTTCCTACATGTCTTTCACTTCCGCCGGCCAATGGGGATAATTTCGAAATTAAGCCCCACTTCATCAACATGTTGCCTAAATTTCACGGGCTGGAATCCGAAGATGCCTATATCTTCATCAACAAGTTCCAGAACGTTTGTGCAATGATGAAAACTCCCCAACTGTCCGACGATGCTATACGGCTATGAGTCATTCCTTTCACTTTATGTGACCTAGCTGAAAAGTGGCTGTATAGCACCCCGTCGTATTCCATAACCAATTGGGATGAGTTTGTAAAAGCGTTTCTTAAAAAATTCTACCCAAATCATAAAACCGCGAGAATACGAAACGAAATTAATCAATTTTCCCAACTTCCTGCCGAACCTTTTTGGAAGTGCTTTGACCGATACAAAGACCTTCTTATTCAGTACTCTCATCACGGTATTGAGAGATGGCAACTTTGCCAGGCCTTATACGAAGGACTAAACCCAGCAACTAAGCAGTTGCTGGAAACCATTTGTCAAGGCCACTTCCTATCCAAGTCTGATGAGGAAGCTTGGAAATTTTTCGACGATCTCACGGAGCGAACGCTTCAGTGGGAAAACACTAGACCGAACACTTCATCTACTACTTCTTCCGGTCCCTCTAGGGCAGGCATTCATCAACTTGATCTCTCGATTGCAATGAAGGCCGAAATGGCTGCGATCACACGAAAACTAGAAACAATTGAGAGTAAATTCTCATCGCCTTCTCCTGCCCCTGCTCTTCCCCCTCGTACCATCTGCGCTTGTTGTTTTGATCCATCCCATCTGACCGAAGAGTGTCCTTACAACCCACTTACTCAAGGACAGTATCAGGTCAATGCTGCATTTCAGTAAAGACAAAGAAATGATCCATACTCTTCCACTTACAATCCTGGTTGGAGGAACCACCCCAATTTCGCATGGAATCAAAATCAACAACAATTCCAAGGCCATAACAACTTCCAAAGGCCTCCTCCTCCTCAACAACAAGCTCAAAATCAATATCAACAACCTTTCCAACCCCTACCTTTTCAACATCCAACGAACAATTTTGCACCTAACCATTCTTTTCCTCAAAACAATTTTGTTCCGTCAAACAATGATAAGGTTTCCTCGCTAGAACGAAATCTGGAGGCATTTGTAAAGAAATCGACACAATCAAACGCCAACATCCAGTCTTCCATTCAGTCTTTAGTGCAACACACTGCTGTGCAAGGGCAAAGCCTCAAAACCATTAAAACCCAGATTGCACAACTGAATGCAGCGTTAAGCGAGCAAGAGAAGGGGAAGCTTCCATCTCAACCACTCCCAAATCCTGGTCACCCACATAATGCACATGTTGCTCTTGAACAATAAAACCATAATGTGAGTACCGTGACTATATTGAGTTCTAGAAGGATGCTGCACAACAACGTTGGCACAAATGATGACACCCCGGCCGCTTCTTCTTCTTCTTCTTCTTCATCTTCTGAGCCTGCTCTCCATTCTTCAAAAGGCTCTTCTTCTTCTGCTGCTCCGAATGGACCCACATTTCACTCCACGAAAACACCAACACTAGGATCCGTTCCTGCTCCACAATCTCCTCCACAAGCATTGGATTCAACCAATTTTCAAAATGTTCCATTTCCAAACCGGTTGAGATCCAATAAACAAAATCCACAAATGGAGAAAATTGTGGAGTTATTTAAACATGTTAACATTAACATTCCCCTCTTGGATCCAATCCAACAAGTCCCTTCCTACGCAAAAATCTTGAAGGACTTGTGCACTAAGAAAAGAAAATCTCAGGTACCCAAGAAGGTTTTCTTAGTTAGTGCCGTGAGTGATGCTCTTAACCAAGTTTTACCGCAAAAACAAAAAGACCCTGGCTGTCCTACGATTTCAATAACTGTTGAGGATAAGAACATCAACCGCGCACTTTTGGATCTTGGTGCCAGTGTTAACCTGCTGCCGTATTCAGTATATGAACAATTAGGTGTAGGAGAGCTGAAACTCATACACTGTACTCTCCAAATGGCCGACCGATCTATCACCTATCCTAGGGGTGAGCTAGAGAATGTGTTAATAAAAGTAGGGGACTTCATATTTGTAACAACCGAGTTCAGTTATACCAATTTTTGTTCCGTATTTATTATATGTGGTATTTTACTGTTATATCTTGTTTGAGTGCGAATGGTAGTTTACACCTTTACTTTACATTCGACCCGACCCGCTTGTTTGAACCTATTGATTCATAGTTATAGTTTACCCTAGCTTGTTGCATAGAAACATGCATCTAGTATATACTGCATATTGATATTTCACCTGGCATTGTGTATTTTTACAAATAACATTTTGGATCGTTTAAAATAAATTAAAATTGCATTTCATAGCCTGCATGATACCCCTAACCCCGTGGTAGCGTCCGCGCATCGTGTTCTCGTCCCGTTCAGTGAAACGGACGTGTTTGGATAGCTACGCGCACGTACGTGCGTCCGTTCTTAGGGGTATGCTTTTTCGTTACATAATCTTTCATTTCAAATTTTGGAGCTTACAAATAATTTTCGTATTTTAAATCTAAATTTTTGGACCTGACCCGGGCGTTTTCTTGAAATACTTTGTATCTCGCCAAAATTCATTCATTTAAAATTTTAAAATATTAATTCGAACATTTTACTGCCCTTAAGTTTTTTTTAAACAAACTGAAAATCTTTTTTAAACTTCCTTTAAAAATCTTTTCTCAAAAATCCTAACTCTCTTCCTTTCTTTTATCCCATGAACCAATCAAAACCCTTCTCTTTTAATTTGCCGGGTCCCACACGCCTCTCTCTCCTCTCATAATCTTTTTCTCCTTTTCTCTCTCATTGCGTGGCTCTATCTCTCTCTTTCCCTCAGAATCTTATCTCTCTCTCTCCTCCCCCTCTTCCTTTCTCTCTCCTCCGCATCCAAACAAATTTCTCTCTCGTCACTATTCATCTCTCTCTCTCACCTCTCGATCTCCCTTCTCTTTCTTCTCTCTCTCTCTCTCATCTCGTATATAATCATTCTCTCTCCCCTCTATATATTCCTTCATCACCCTTTCTTTTTTTTAAACGAAACCCATAACCTCTAACCCTAGCCGCCGTCTCCTCTTCGCCGTCGCCCCAAAACACCACGACGTCTTCCCGACTTCATCGACTACTCAACCTCATCGCCTCTGCATTCCCTTTCTCCTTTCCCGAGCACCCTGCACGCGCACAGCCGAGCACCCTGCACCGCCGGAGCTGATCGCCGCTGGTGACCTTGTCCTCGTATCCCTGACCCCCGTGCACCCCAGTGAGCCTTACTCCCTCTCCTCTCCTTCTTTCTTCTTCTTTTCTTTTCTTTTCTTTCTTCGGTTTTATTTTAAAGTTGCAGCCGTCCTCTGCAGATCACACGCCGGAGCTCCGTCAATGCCGTCGATCCCCTCACGACCATCTTCGCCAACCACATTGAGCTTCCTTCTCCTCCTTCCTCCTTCCCTTCTTCTCTTCTTCATTCTTTTACGCATTTCATTTCTTTTATTGTTCACTGTTCTTTTGTTCGCCAGAATCCGGTCGCACCGTCGACGATCACGATGACTCAGCAGGCATCTCTGACCCGTGTGATCCCCTTGTACGTTGTTTGGATCTGTTCCGTGTACCGTGCGCGCGTCGGGACATTTTCCGCCGACGTGGGATGTTCCGTATACCCGTTTCTTGATCCGTCGAGGCAAGTGAAACTTGCTACATGCTATTCATAATTTTTTATACTTATTTGATTACATGTGAAACCTATAGATTTAATCTAATGTCTCATGTTACATTTTAACATTCGATATTCCATTATATCATTTTAGATTCAGAAATTGAGACATATCCCTGCTGCATTTTGTTTTACTATACATAGTACCTACACCCGTATTTAAATCACATAATAATTATTTACATAGCCCTTAATACCCTTTTAAATAGTTTATAACCGTTCAAGCACCCGTTTGCATCCATCTCGTCTAGTATACATATTATTGCATCCATAAATCACTTGAATGTATAACATTGAAATATTAACATTTCACATTTGATAAATTGTAGTTTAATTAGTATTAGAACTTTAACTTTAACCCTAATCATAACTGTGCATCTATATGCCTTAATCTGTACCTGATTGCATATCACATTACAATGTCCCATTTTATTGTTCCATTAGTACCCCATGCTTGTTTTGTATACCCATGCTTATGTTAGTTGATTATGAGCACCCATGTGACATTTTGTGCACCCCTGACATGACTTTATACCCTATTACTTGACACGACATGGTACCGTGCACTTCGTGGCATGACATGATATCTATATACTAGCTAACTTGACCAGATGTACCATGGCTTTACCTGTTACCTGATCTTATTACTAATACAAACTTGACCTGTTTTCCCTACGGACATTTCCTGTTATCTATCCAGACAAACCTGTACCTGCTTGATCCTGTGTTGGCATTAGCTCCAGATTATTTAATACCTGACTTGAGCACATATAACTTGGGGGTATGGGGAAATCAATGATAAAACCTGACTTGTAACTCGACAGTTCTATATCTTTTCTGATCAGTCTTACGGGCTAGGCCAGCCCCGGGGTGATGCTGCTGACATCACTCGTCATTACCTACTACCCTTTTACTGTCTTGCGGCACGTCTCGGATTCAGTCCGAGAGTCATAGACCGTGATCCCGGGCACGCACGGGATACTATTGAGTTACATCGATGATTCATCAAATTGATTTCAAAGACTTGAGAGTAGTTAACCCAATAGACCAGTTTAGATTACTCACTGCACACTACCTTTCACTGCCCTGATTTACATTGCTGTTACACCTGCTTTACCATTTATGATCATACTTGCATGTCTTGCTACCTTGTTTATATATTATTGCTTGATGTTATGACGTCTGGGTTTTGCATGGCCCAGATTCCTTACCTTTGCTGCAGTCCGAGCAGGAGTACTTCAGTCAGCAGGCTGAGCAGTGAGGACTCGTTAGTAGCTAGTTCTTTTATTTTCAGTATTTTCATTTCTGATGTGAGCCTGCATTATGGGACATACATTCCAGTTATTCTTGTATTGGATCTTTTGCTTCCGCATTATTTTATTCTTGACTCGTTTTATTCTGGCTTATGGACATGCGTTAGATAGTTTATTTTTTGTTCTTGATATCTCTACAGCCGTAATGTGACTATTGAAGGATATTTCCTATCCACAGGTAGCATGGTTGGATATGTCACGTGCCCATCTTAGCGTACTCTGGGAAGCGGGGCGTGACATGGTTCTTTTGGTATCAGAGTCATAGGATATAGGTTAATCGGGTTTGATTCTTTTGTAGTTGGGTATTGGACCCAATACATGAATCAGAATACTCGTGATTAGGAAACATGTCCTGCCACCTTACCGTCTTGCCATTTTTGAATCTTAACCTCCTCCTAATTCTACTTTTACGATGTGCAAACCTCCTTTGCATATCGATTCGAAAACCTGGTTTCCTTTGTTTATCTCTAGAGCTTAGGCGACTTGAGTGGAGTTATGTGATTGTAGCTATGATACCGCGACATGGTTATAATGCGGTACTTTATTTAAGTAACTCGGAGTTCTAGCCTTGATTCATATCCTTTATTTACAGTTTGAATCTGTTATCATGCTAATCCTTTTGATGCTTTGATTTCAGGAACATGGCAGATAAGAATCTGAAAACGTACCAAAGGCGTGTTGACGAAGCCGCTATACTTGGAGTAATACGTGGGATGTTGGAGAACCAAACGCGACAGACCGAGCTGATCCAGCAGCAAGCTAAATCTTTTCAGGAAGGTTTGCGGACCGTTCAGCAGTCTGTGAACAATGTGGTGGCCAGACCAGTTGATCGTGTGGGTACCGTGGCGGATTTCAGGAGACTGGGTCCGTCTGTATTTACTGGCCTAGAAGAGCCGTTGCCAGCGGAGCAGTGGCTGGTTGACGCGGAGAATTTACTCATTGCGGTGCAGATCCCAGAAGATAAGAGAGTGGATGTGGTACGCATCCAGTTGGTGGATTACGCCCGTGAATAGTGGCTTGTGGAAGAGACCCGCTTGTCCAAGCCGATCAAGTGGGCGGATTTTTCGAAGGGTTTCTTGGAGAAGTTCTTCCCGCGGACTGCACGTGAAGAAATGTAAGAAAAGTTCGTTAGTTTGAAGCAGAGCGGCGCACCTGTAGATGTACATGCAGCTGAGTGGACGCGGCTCAGTAGATTCGCTGGACCTTTGGTTGCCAACGATGCTGATAGGGCAAGGAGGTTCATGCGCAGTTTGGATGTGGACATCCAGAGGCAGATTGTCTCCCTGGGTTTGACCACTTTTTCCCAAGTGCTTACAGCTGCCCGAGAGCAGCAGAGCCTATGTATGAAGACTGGGAGTACACAGCAGCCAACAGTTACAGTAAGGAAGCCGGCATTTGCACCAAACCGAGCACATGGACACAGAGGTATTCCAGTGGACCGTCGTGGTGTAACACCGATGAAGAAGACTGCTGTTGTTGATCAGAGGAGGACCGTGATTTGTGATTACTTCCATTTACCTGGGCACGTACAAAGGGAATGTCGAAGGAAACAGGGACTCTGTTTGGTTTGTGGTTCGGCGGATCATACTATCAGCACTTGTCCGTCGAAGCTTCGCATGAAAGATGATGTTCAGAAGCCACCGCAGAAACCGTTTCAGGGACAGAAGCAGCTGACTCAGAGACCCAATCAAGCTCGAGCATTTACCCTGACGGCTGAGGAAGCTAAAGCTTCAGGAGAAGTTGTTTCAGGTATTCTACTTGTTCATGGTTTTCCCGCATTAGCGTTATTTGATTCTGGTGCATCCCATTGTTTTATGTCGTCCAAGTTTATTGCTACACACTCGATCACTTGCACGACCCTGTCTAGTTTCTGGGACATACACATTGGGAATGGGAAGATCATATCTAGTAGAGAATGTAAGGATTGTGCAGTTGTTGTTTGCGGACGGGAGCTTTTTGCAGATTTCTTGGTGATTGATACGGGCAGCTATGAATTCGTCTTGGGAATGGATTTTCTCGGCACTTTCCATGCTCACATTGATTGCAGGGCAAAGAAAGTAATTTTCCTGATTCCCGGACATCCAGAGTTTATCTTTACTGGAGGAAGCAGTTCTGTCGGGCCAGTCGAGTTTAGAGCTAGGCCGACAACTAATGTTCTTTCGTCGTTGGAGGTTGATAAAGATGAAGCGCCAGCTGTTGTTCATGATTACATAGACGTGTTCGAAGACATATTAGGTTTACCGCCGAAGCGAGACATAGAGTTCGCGATTGATCTTGTTCCTGGTGCAGCGCCAGTTTCTAAAGCGTATTATCTAATGGCACCAGTGGAGTTGGAAGAAGTTAAGAAGCAAGTTACTGAATTACTTGAGAAGGATTGGATTCGAAGCAGTAACCCGCCTTGGGGAGCTCCAGTTCTTCTAGTCAAGAAGAAGGATGGCACAAGGAGAATATGCATCGATTATCGAGAATTAAACCGGGTGACTAATAAGAACAAGTACCCGATCCCTCGCATTGGCGAATTATTTGAGTAGCTTAGTGACGCGAGGGTATTCTCGAAGCTGGATTTGCGGTCCAGATATCATCAGGTCCGAGTTAAGATAGAAGATATTTGCAAGACGACGTTCCGAACTCTGTATGGACATTACGAATATTTAGTGATGCCTTTCGGAGTAATGAATGCACCGGCGATATTTATGGACTTGATGAACCGAATCTTTTCACCATTCTTGGACCAGTTTATAGTGGTGTTCATTAATGATATTCTGGTCTACTCGAAGAGTATCGAAGAGCATGCAGAACATTTGAAGATCACACTACAGACGTTGAGGCAAGAAAAATTATATGCGAAGATGAGCAGGTGCGAGTTTTGGCTTGAAGAGGTGAAGTTTTTGGGGCATGTCGTGTCTGGCGATGGAATCGCTGTTGATCCCGAAAAGATTGCAGTAGTTCGAGATTGGCCGATTCCGAAGAATGTTGCGGAGATAAGAAGCTTTCTTGGACTCACCGGGTATTACAGACGGTTTGTGGAGAACTTTGCTCGTCTGGCGGAGCCGTTGACCAAGCTTACGCGCAAGGAGGTACCATTTGTGTGGACAGATAGGTGTGCGTCAGCTTTTGAGGCATTGAAGAAGAGATTGATAACCGCTCCTATTCTGACCGTGCCAGACAGTTCCGGAGGATTGGTGATTCACAGCGACGCATCTGGGAAAGGATTGGGATGCGTTTTGATGCAGCATGGGAAGGTTATAGCGTACGCATCGAGATAGTTGAAGACCCATGAGAAGAATTACCCAACTCATGACTTGGAGCTTGCAACTGTGATTTTCGCTTTGAAGATTTGGAGACACTACCTTTTAGGCGAAAGGGTCGAGGTTTTCACCGATCATAAAAGCTTGAAGTATGTGTTCACGCAGAAGGAGCTTAATATGAGGCAGCGTAGATGGTTGGAGCTGATGGCTGACTACGATCTTGATCTTAAGTATCATCCGGGGAAAGTTAATGTTGTGCCGGATGCGTTTAGTCGGTTGCCAGCAATTCAGATGTTAACTGCATAGAAGGAACTTATTGAAGACTTTCGAAGATTTGATTTGGAGATTGTGCTACCGCATTCTTCGGGACAGTTGATGCAGCTGCAAGTACAGTCGTCGTTGATCGAGAATATTAAAGCAGCGCAGTCGCAGGACCCTAAATTGCAAAAGTTTCGAGAACAGGTTGAAGCTGGACTTCGAACTGACTTACTGATCCATGAAGATGGTTCGTTGCGATATGGTAGCCGTTTGTGTGTGCCAAAGGGAAATATTCGTGAAGAACTTATGAAGGAGGCGCACAGTTCAGCATATTCCGTACACCCAGGAGGCACGAAGATGTACCGAGATATACGACAGCATTTCTGGTAGGAAGGCATGAAATGGGAGATTTCCCGTTTTGTGGCAAAGTGCTTGGTGTGTCAGCAAGTCAAGGCTGAACATCAAAGGGTTGCTGGTTTATTGCAACCACTCCCGATTTCTCAGTGGAAGTGGGAACATATAACCATGGATTTCATGACGGCCCTACCGCGGAGTCCAAAAGGCAACAATGCAGTTTGGGTGATTGTTGATCGTTTGACCAAGGCAGCTCATTTCATTCCTTTTCGGGTTGGTCAATCAACAGAAACTTTGGCAGAACGGTATATGCAGGAGATTGTAAGATTGCATGGAATACCGGTGAGCATCGTGTCCGACCGTAACACTCGTTTCTTATCATACTTTTGGAGGAGCTTACAGGAAAGTTTGGCGACTCGATTGAAGTTTAGCACAGCTTATCATCCTCAAACAGATGGCCAGTCGGAGAGAATGATCCAAACCCTTGAAGACATGTTGAGAGCTTGCATGTTAGACTTCAAGGGTTCATGGGAGGATCATCTACATTTGGTGGAGTTTTCTTACAACAACAGTTTCCAGGCGACTATTCAGATGGCTCCATTCGAAGCTTTATATGGTCGCAAGTGTCGTTCACCTGTTTGTTGGGACGATGTCGGTGAACGAAGATTGTTGGGACCAGATTTGGTTGTGCAGACAGTTGAGAAGGTTAACGCTATCCGGAATCATATGAAAGCAGCACAAGACCGACAGAAGAGTTGGGCAGATACGTCAAGAAGACCTGTAGAGTTCGCCATGGGTGATTTGGTATTCTTGAAGATATCACCGACTAGAGAGGTGATTCGTTTCGGAAGTTGAGGAAAGCTTAGTCCTCGATTCGTCGGACCTTTTGAGATTTTGGAGCGTGTTGGTGAGGTAGCGTATCGATTGGCATTGCCGCAGTCCTTGGCGAATGTTCATGACGTGTTTCACGTATCTCAACTCCGTAAATATGTTCGAGATGAAACACATGTGTTGGATCATTCGGAGTTTACTGTACGAGAAAACTTGACTTTTGAGGAGCGACCGATGTCGATTGTGGATCAAAGAAAAAAGGTTCTTAAGAACAAAGTTATCCCTCTTGTACTTATTTCTTGGGGTAATCGCTCACATGGAGAATCAACTTGGGAACGGGAAGATGAAATCCGACAGAAGTTTTCCCACCTATTCTTGTAGCATGATTGATTGTTTATCCTTTATTGTTCTTGGAATTTTGAGGACGAAATTCTCTTTGTAGTTGGGTATAATGTAACAAATGAGTTCAGTTATACCAATTTTTGTTCCGTATTTATATATGTGGTATTTTACTGTTATATCTTGTTTGAGTGCGAATGGTAGTTTACAGCTTTACTTTACATTCGACTCGACCCGCTTGTTTGAACCTGTTGATTCATAGTTATAGTTTACCCTAGCTTGTTGCATAGAAACGTGCATCTAGTATATACTGCATATTGACATTTCACATGGCATTGTGTATTTTTACATATAACATTTTGGATCCCGTAAAATAAATTAAAATTGCATTTCATAGCCTGCATGATACCCCTAACCCCGTGGTAGCGTTCGCGCATCGTGTTCTCGTCCCGTTCAGTGAAACGGACGTGTTTGGATAGCTACGCGCACGTGCGTGCGTCCGTTCTTGGGGGTATGCTTTTTCGTTACATAATCTTTCATTTCAAATTTTGGAGCTTACAAATAATTTTCGTATTTTAAATCTAAATTTTTGGACCTGACCCGGGCGTTTTCTTGAAATACTTTGTATCTCGCCAAAATTCATTCATTTAAAATTTTAAAAAATTAATTCGAACATTTTACTGCCCTTAAGTTTTTTTTTAAAAAAAAAATAAAATCTTTTTAAAACTTCCTTTAAAAATCTTTTCTCAAAAATCCTAACTCTCTTCCTTTCTTTTATCCCATGAACCAATCAAAACCCTTCTCTTTTAATTTTCCGGGCCCCACACGCCTCTCTCTCTCCTCTCATAATCTTTTTCTCCTTTTCTCTCTCATTGCGTGGCTCTATCTCTCTCTTTCCCTCAGAATCTTATCTCTCTCCCCTCCCCCTCTTCCTTTCTCTTTCCTCCGCATCCAAACAAATTTCTCTCTCGTCACTATTCATCTCTTTCTCTCCCCTCTCGATCTCCCTTCTCTCTCTTCTCTCTCTCTCTGAATCTCTCTTTCTCTCATCTCGCATATAATCATTCTCTCCCCCCTCTATATATTCCTTCTTCACCCTTTCTTTTTTTTAAACGAAACCCATAACCTCTAACCCTAGCCGCTGTCTCCTTTCCGCCGTCGCCCCAAAACACCACGACATCTCCCCGACTTCGTCGACTACTCAACCTCATCGCCTCCGCATTCCCTTTCTCCTTTCCCGAGCACCCTGCACGCGCACAGCCGAGCACCCTGCACCGCTGGAGCTGATCGCCGCCGGTGACTTTTTCCTCGTATCCCTGACCCTCGTGCACCCCCAGTGAGCCTTACTCCCTCTCCTCTCCTTCTTTCTTCTTCTTTTCTTTTCTTTCTTCGGTTTTATTTTAAAGTTGCAACCGTCCTCTACAGATCACACGCCGGAGCTCCGTCGACACCGTCGATCCCCTCATGACCATCTTCGCCAACCACAGTGAGCTTTCTTCTCCTCCTTCCTCCTTCCCTTCTTCATTCTTTTATGCATTTCATTTCTTTTATTGTTCACTGTTCTTTTGTTCGCCAGAATTCGGTCGCGCCGTCGACGATCACAACGACCCAGTAGGCATCTCTGATCCGTGTGATCCCCTTGTACGTTGTTTGGATCTGTTCCATGTATCGTGCGCGCGTCGCGACTTTTTCCGCCGACGTGGGACGTTCCGTATATCCGTTTCTTAATCTGTCGAGGCAAGTGAAACTTGCTACATGCTATTCATAATATTTTATACTTATTTGATTACATGTGAAACCTATAGATTTAATCTAATGTCTCATGTTACATTTTAATATTCGATGTTCCATTATATCATTTTAGATTCAGAAATTGAGCCATATCCCTGCTGCATTTTGTTTTACTATACCTAGTACCTACACCTGTATTTAAATCACTTAATAATTATTTACATAGCCCTTAATACCCTTTTAAATAGTTTATAACCGTTCAAGCACCCGTTTGCATCCATATCGTCTAGTATACATATTATTGCATCCATAAATCACTTGAATGTATAACATTGAAATATTAACATTCCACATTTGATAAATTGTAGTTTAATTAGTATTAGAACTTTAACTTTAACCCTAATCATAACTGTGCATCTATATGCCTTAATCTGTACCTAATTGCATATCACATTACAATGTCCCATTTTATTGTTCCATTAGTACCCCATGCTTGTTTTGTATACCCATGCTTATGTTAGTTGATTATGAGCACCCATGTGACATTTTGTGCACCCCTGACATGACTTGATACCCTATTACTTGACACGACATGGTACCGTACACTTCTTGACATGACATGATACCTATATACTACCTAACTTGACCTGATGTACCATGGCTTTACCTGTTATCTGATCTTGTTACTAATGCCAACAAACTTGACCTGTTGTCCCTACGGACATTTCCTGTTGTCTATCCAGACAAACCTGTACCTGCTTGATCCTGTGTTGGCATTAGCTCCAGATTATTTAATACCTGACTTGAGCACATATAACTTAGGGGTATGGGGAAATCAATGATGAAAGATGACTTGTAACTCGACAGTTCTATACCTTTTCTGATCAGTCTTACGGGCTAGGCCAGCCCCGGGGTGATGCTGCCGACATCATTCGTCATTACCTACTACCCTTTTCCTGCCTTGCGGCACGTCTCGGATTCAGCTCGAGAGTCATAGACCGTAATCCCAGGCACGCACGAGATACTATTGAGTTACATCGATGATTCATCAAATTGATTTCAAAGACTTGAGATTAGTTAATCCAATAGACCAGTTTAGATTACTCACTGCACACTACCTTTCACTGCCCTGATTTACATTACTGTTACACCTGCTTTACCATTTATGATCATACTTGCATGTCTTTCTACCCTGTTTATATATTATTGCTTGATGTTATGACGCGCTGACGTCTGGGTTTTGCATGGCCCAGATTCCTTACCTTTGCTGCAGTCCGAGCAGGAGTACTTCAGTCAGCAGGCTGAGCAGTGAGGACTCGTTAGTAGCTAGTTCTTTTATTTTCAGTATTTTCCATTTCTGATGTGAGCCCGCATTATGGGACATACATTCCAGTTATTCTTGTATTGGATCTTTTGCTTCCGCATTATTTTTTTCTTGACTCGTTTTATTCTGGCTAATGGACATGTGTTAGATAGTTTATTTTTTGTTCTTGATATCTCTACAGCCGTAATGTGACTGTGAAAGTATATTTCCTATCCACAGGTAGCATGTTTGGCTATGTCACGTGCCCATCTTAGCGTACTCTGGGAAGCGGGGCGTGACAATATTCCCCGTTGATTTCATTTTTTAGAGACACAACCTGTAGCTAACCCTCGGAATCAAATTCCGGTGATACTCGGTCGTCCATTCCTTGCTACCTCGAATTCTATGATCAATTGTCGAAATGGTTCGATGAACCTATCTTTTGGAAACATGACAATTGAACTCAACATTTTTAGGTTGGGGAATCAGCCCTCCGAACCTAATGCTCATATACTAGACGTTTTTTCGATCCAGGAGATCGTCCCTGAGGACTGTGAGTTCGAGAAATTTCTGTTCGATCACAGCAATCTTGACACTACTAGTGCGTTCCTCCTTAATTCTGATACTGATCCCGACAGTGATTATGAGTGTTTCACTTTCTTGATCGATCTTGACTTATCGCCACCAGAGCTTGAATCCTTTGAATTTTTGGATGCGTTAGCTGAACCATCCGACTCGGTCGTGTATACTCGTTTTGAGCGTTTGTTAGAATCCTTCGAGTTCGAGACATTTTCGCCAATTTTGCCTTCAATCGTTTCACCTCCGGCACTCGAACTCAAGACGTTGCCGTCCCACCACAAGTATAATTACTTAGGTGAGAACGAGACCCTCCCTATCATCATCTCGGCTTCTCTAGCTGAAGAGCAAGAGAAAGCCCTTCTGACGGTCTTGCAGAGCAATCGGCAAGCTTTTGGCTGGACTATGACGGACATCAAGGGGATTAGTCCCTTGATCTTTGAACATCACATTCATATGATGGATGATGCCAAACCAGCCAGGGATCCACAAAGGCGACTCAACCCAGTCATGAAGGAGGCTGTTAAAAAGGAGATCGTAAAATGTCTTGATAGTGGTATCATTTACTCTATCTCTGATAGCCAGTGGGTCAGCCCGATACATGTTGTCCCTAAAAAGTCGGGCATAAATGTCATCACCAATCAGGCGAATGAGTTGATTCCTACTCGCACCCAAACTGGGTGGCGAGTGTGCATAGAGTACAGAAAACTCAACGCTGCAACGCGGAAAGACTACTTTCAGCTACCTTTTATTGACCAAATGCTTGAACGATTGGCTGGACACGAGTACTACTTCTTTTTGGATGGATACTCTGGCTATAATCAAATTCCCATCGCCGAAAAAGACCAAGACAAGACCACATTCACTTGTCCTTTCGGCATGTTTGCATATCGTCGCATACCCTTTGGGTTATGCAATGCACCCGCTACCTTCCAGCGGTGTATGATGGGAATTTTCTCAGACATGGTGGAAAATTTCTTGGAGATCTTCATGGATGATTTCTCCATTTTCGGAGATTACTTTGATGAGTGTTTACAACATCTCGACGCTGTCCTTACCCGGTGTAAGGATAAAAACATAACTTTGAATTGGGAGAAATGCCATTTCATGGTGCGCGAAGGTATTGTCTTAGGACACATCATCTCGCAAAATGACATTGAGGTGGATAGAGCTAACATTGAGGTCATTTCCAATCTTCCTCCTCCCAAGTGCGTTAGAGACATCCGAGCTTTCCTTGGTCACACCGGTTTTTATAGACGGTTTATCAAGGATTTTAGCAAAATTACTAGACCCTTGACTCTTTTGTTGGCCAAGTACACCACATTCGATTTCAACTCGAGCTATGTGACTGCATTTGAATCACTTAAAAGCTTACTCACTTCTGCTCCCGTACTTTCTTCTCCTGACTGGACGTATTCATTTGAGATTATGTGCGATGCATCCGACTTTGCCATCGGTGTTGTCCTAGAGCAGCACATTGATAAAAGGCCGCACGTAATCTATTATGCTAGCTGAACCCTGAACGATGCCCAGCTAAATTACACAACAACTGAGAAGGAATTCTTGGCTGTTGTATTCGCAACCCATATCGGTTTAAGGGTACATCTCTGAACTCCTCTGATATTTGTCGTTGTAATCTTTCAACGTCTTCAGAGAGGTGACGGGTCCCGACAACCATACATTTCATGGACTATGATGTCCTTAACCTTGACTGTGAGGTCTTTAAACTCACGGACTATGATGTCCTTAACCTTGACTGTGAGGTTTTTAAACTCACGGACTATGATGTCCTTAGCCTTGGACCAAGATGTCCTTAAACTAACATTGGACCGAGATGTCCTTAAACTAACATTGGACCGCCATGTCCTTAAACTGGTAACAGACCGCAATGTCTCTAAACTAAACAATAGAGGCCAAATGCTCTCTTGTTGGATCTAAATGATCCCGTTGAGTTGATCTTAGTCTAAAATTAGACTAACGTATCCTCAACAAATGTTTAACTTGATCTTAGTCTTAAATGAGACTAACGTATCCTTAAACCCAACCCCTAAACCCAAATCTAAGAAAATACGGATTTGGACTAATCCACGCCCTACGGGCGACAACGTAAATTAGTCTCCGTATACAATCCACGGGCAACCAAAAAAAAAACAAACACCCACGACACGAAGTGACCATATGGAGAAGGAGAAAGTTGTTACCGCGACGCGGTAGCGTAATTAACTGCAGGGGCTTTCGCCTGCAGGGAAGAGCGTCCGCACAATAAAAACCCCCTCAAATGAGGGGGAATCTGACGAAGTCTGCTACATCGGCCGCATCCGTTTAAACCTTCGATACATGGTGTCATAAATCAACTTGGCATCTTCGGAGAGGTGGACGGATAGCACCAATTAGCATCTGCCCCGAAATTCAGGCAAGACGGACCTGCGCGGTCGCATCTCCGTGTTTCGGCGGGGAACAGATTCTGGCACGCCCGGTGGGACCTTTTCCTCTTTCCACTCCACACTTCGTGTGTCGTGTTTCGCGAACGAATCGCGGTTTGCTATGTTTGCTCCTGGATTCGAGCTACTAAGATTTGTTGTCTTGCTCCCGTGCAGAGAAAATGGCTTCCCACTGCACCAACTGCAACAGCTACTCTCGCTCCGTCCCGTCCGGAGGAGTGACTTACGGGCCCTAAGCGGCCTCCCTTTTCACAATGCCAGTGGAGCAAGTAACTCAAGCCACCACTGGGCTGATCTTTGGGACCATGATCCCACCGATGAACTTCAATGCCCCGCTGCTGTCGCAAGAAGCCCCAAAAAGTCGGTCTTTGATCGACTTACCACTACTGCGACCCCCCTCAACTGGTCGTCCAGCTCCAACACCTCAGTCTTTAATAGACTGGGCCAAAGCTCATTTAGGCCCATGAAGAAGCTCGCGATGCCAGAAAGAGTTATCCCTAAGCGTATAGCCATTCCTGCTCATGAAGTCGTCAAGGCTGCTTCCCTTGCTCGGAAGTCTGCCTTCGATAGGTTGGCTATCCCCACTCAGCGGACATCAGTCTTCAATAGGCTGACAACGAAAACTTCTGACCAACACAGGGGGCATGAGGAAGTCACTCTTACAGCTGAGATAATCCCAACGGCTCGACACGCTCGACGTCGCCACTGGCGCCGAGTAATGAAAGCTGGGGGCAATTCCCCTTCCGGACTGACTCCACCGGCTCCAACGGTGGAAATCGATGCTGCTGTTCCAACTGGGAACGGCTTCGAACCGCGTAGGAGGGTTCGCAAGAACTCTCCAACTGCCATGCTGAAAAGATCTCCTCCACCTGTGGAGAATGCTACAGAAAAGAAGCCGGAGCATCCCCCTTAACGGCTGTCCTCCAAAATTTACAAAGTCTGGCGACAGGTCCAGGAATCGGTGATTGACCAGGACTACTCTCACCGACAGAAAAAGATGAAAGTTCAGCGAGAAGATGACCATCCTTTCAAGCCACAAAATGCGACAGCTATCTGGGTGCCTGCTGCAACGGCTCCCTCAACTTCAACCGCTCATAAGAGCAGGAAGCCGGAGAAAGCCCCTGTGACCGCGGCAAACCGCAAGGACGCTGAACCCAAATGCCCTAAGTCTGGGGGTATGGTGGTGCACACTGTTTATATGGCATTCGGGAAAGAGGATAGCCGTATCTTTATGGGTCATCGACCACTCACCCCGATCGGAAACAAAGGCTCAGGAACAACAACAGAAGCTTTAGGAGAAGCTAACACAGATGGCCACACTCAATGGGCCGAAAGAAAATCCAGGGACCTCAGAGCAGCGTCAGGAACAAGAAACTGATGCTGAATTCCTCCGAAGAATGCTCGAGAGGAAGGAAAAAGAGGCCGCGGAACAGGCAGCCAACATAAAACGAATGGTACTTTTGTTCCAAGACATGGCCGGGATGATGTTACAGCCGGAACCTCCAGCTGAAGACCCCCCGATCATCATTGAAGACGACAGAGGGGAGACATCGAACCCCCATCTGGCTCTTTCAGCAGCCAAAGAAGAGACCATCTCCAAGGCTGCCCTGGATGATTACATCACTCAGCAAATACGAGCTCACCAGGAGAATGAAGCGGCCAGCCAAATTGTTAAAACTGGGCGACTATATCCAGGCTGGTATGACCAAATAAGGTACCCGCCGGGATACACGATCCCCAAATTCCACGTATACAAGGGAACGGGAAATCCTCATCAGCATGTCGTTCAGCTCAGGGCTCTTTGCGGCAATACCGGAGATGACGACAAATTGTTACTTCGTCAGTTCGTCGGCAGCTTGGCAGAAACGGCCTTTGAATGGTATTCGGAGCTGCCCAACGACTTCGTCAAAAATTTTACAGAGATGGAATTACTGTTCACCCAACGTTTTGTGAGTGCTAGCGAGCGCACCCCAATCACAGCACTGATCAATGCCAGGGTAAATCCTGGAGAGACATGGGTTCAGTACGCGATATGGTGGCGGAATCTATGGTCAAAATGCGAGCAGCGCATCGAAGAAGCACCCGCGGTAGGCATGTTCGTAGGTACTCTCGACCCTCAGGCGACCATCTCCTAGTTCATGATGTTTTTCAAGCCCACCACCTTTCAAGCCTTGATTAACAAGCTAGCCCAAATGGATCAGATGGGTCATAGATCATCTCCTCTGAAGCTGGAATCCCGAAATGAAAAAGGGAAAGGAAAAGCAACCTTCATCGCCAATACTTAACAACAGCCGAGCAACTTAAAGCCGGTTGTTCGCCAAAACAACGTGCGTCCACGCCCATCCCTCGAGGAGAGACTGGGACGTCCTTACTCGTTTCCCCAGGATAAAATGAGGAGACTGTTCGAGCTGGCAGTGCGCAACAGACTCATCAATCTGCCGGACCCAAAATGTCCGTTGCAGCCAGGCGATGTCAACAATCCTAATTACTGCCCTTACCAGCAAGCAGTAAGCCATCCGATCGAAGATTGCTTCATCTTCAAAGGCTGGGTTGAAGACCAATACCAACAGGGCAAATTTGCGCTGTTCGAAAAATGGAAGATGAACCGGCCACAACCACATGATCCGAAAAAGTGGACATGCCGGGGGCATCGTGCTCATTCATAGAGAAAGCCCCTTGGACCGAAAAGTCCGTAAATTAGAAACTTGCCTCAAATATGGCAACGGCGGACCGAAACGTCGTTAAACTAACAATGGACCACTATGTCCTAAAACTGGCTAAGGACCGAAACGTCGTTAAACTAACAATGGACCACTATGTCCTAAAACTGGCTAATAACCGAAACGTCTTTAAACTACTACAAACCCGCGGCATCGCCAGGCTGACGTGGTAAAAAAAGGGTACGTCCATAAGCAAGATGGGCACGGATGAAAACCCGAAAGGGCTCCGTGAGTAAAAACAGAAGGACTACCGGCGAGTTTTGTGAAAACCCAAAATGGCGCAATCTCGTTAAAAGACACTTGCAAGGTCCTCTCGACCCTGTAAGGAGAAACCACCCGAGTGAGATCCTTACGACTCACAAGGGAGCAATACACTTAGGAATCCTCACGATTCCTAAGGAGAACTTACACTTACGAGATCCTCACGACTCGTAAGGAGAATTCCCTTTTGAGACCCTCACTGCTCATAGGGTTTGAAAGCCTTAAGCTACAGGGATCTGAACCTGTTCTTAAGCCATCTCAATCTCCAATGTTGCCCTACAAGCGGTTCAATATCGACCCTTGTATACAATCCACGGGTGTGAATAAACATTTCCCTAACAAAGTCCCATCCGCGACGTGGGATATGTTTACACAGTGGACAACCCCTGTAAGTCCTCTCGACTTATAAGGAGAAAGCACACTTGTAAGATCCTTACGACTTATAAGAGACTATACACTTAGGAATCCTCATGATTTCTAAGGAGAAAACGCACCTATGAGATCCTCACGAATCGTAGGGAGAAATACCTTTATGAGACCCTTACGGCTCATGAAGTCAAAAGCCTTAGTCGACAGGATCCTAACCCTGTTTGCAAAGCCACCTTTGTTCGACATCGACAGAGGCAAATGATGATTCGCTCCTGGCAATATTCCAGTCGCAGCGATGCTGATGCTAAGATTGGCACCAGATTCCATGTTCCACACTCACGATAGAAAATCAGCGAGCCAAAAATGCATATGAAATAGCCGAAATGATGGGGCAACTTGCAACAAAATCAGCAAGTAAAAATGTATGCATACAAAAATAGACGAAATGGTTCGGCAACTCGCAATAAAAAGCAGCGAGTAAATAAAACAAATAGCCGAAATGATTGGGCACCGCGAAAAATAGCCGAAATGATTGGGAAATCGCAACTTTCGCGATATAAAAGCTGAAATGATAGAGCATCGCGGAAAGAAAACAAAAAAATATATACATATAAAATGAAACTTTTTGCCCTACATGTGAGATCACATCGATCCCTGTATATAATCCAGGGGCGCAAACAAAGAGGGAACCATATCATCCCACCAGGCTCCATTAGAAAGATAGCCAAGTCTCAACGGTCACATCTGCATCCCAGAAGACCAACAACAGCGTTCCTCCTTATGCCAGCAAGTCACGGAAGCGACACAACGAAACGGAGCCACGACATAGTCCCTAGTTCCAAATTTTAACGTCTACATCTACAGCTTGAAGACGCAATGTCAACAACGGCATTCCTTCGCAGTCCAGCAGGATGCAGAGGCAACGTCAATGAAAGACCTCACGATCGAGAACAAAGCGGAGTGACGGCAAAACCCCAGCTCCACTTCAGCATTCGTCTTGTTACAGCAGACGCAATGTCGACAACGGCGTTCCTTCGCAGTCCAGCAGGATGCAGATGCAACGCCAACAAAAGATCCTATGGTCGAAACAAAGCGGAGTGACGGCAAAATCCCAGCTCCACCTCAGCGTTCGTCTCGTTACACCAGACGCAATGCCAATAACGGCGTTCTTTCGCAGTCCAGCAGGATGCAGATGCAACGTCAACGAAAGACCTCACAATCGAAACAAAGCGGAGTGACGGCAAAATCCCAGCTCCACCTCAGCATTCGTCTCGTTACAGCAGACGCAATGTCAACGGCGTTCCTTCGCAGTCCAGTAGGATGCAGATGCGACGTCAACAAAAGACCCCATGGTTAAACAACGTGTAGGGTGTTTTTCGTCACCCCATTGAGATGGGAATACGCGCGCGCTTGTCGAGCGCATTACAGATTCCCCCTGCCTAGGGTAGGCCGAGGTTTAATGATTGTGGGGATCCGAATCTCCGGCAGCCGCGGACTAAACTGCCGTTAATTACCCCTCGCCTTTGGAGCAAGGGAACCTCCGATTGACGGGTTAAACTGGTCATGCGAACTCAATGTGCACTGTACGTGTGTTTTGTTCTGGAGGGGGTTCGGATATATCGGGAGCCACGCAGAGTTTTTACGGAGGTCCCGCTACCCGGATAGCGGGCTGGGGGTCAAGGGGGCTAGCAGCCCCCATGCGGGGTGCAGGGCAGCGCCCGGCCCAAATTTTTTTGGGAGGGACAGTGGTGTAGAGTATGTGTGTGTGTGTATATATATACATGTATATATATAAAAAAAAGGGAAAAAGTGCCCAAAGGACGCGTGGGGTCTGCGCCTTGAGCGCTGTGCGCTTAGGTGCTGTGCGCTTAGGCGCTAGCGCGCCACGTGTCGGCACGTGGACGCTTTGCGCTTGAGCGCTGGACGCTCGAGCACAAGCACGCCATGTGTCGGCACGTGGACGCTTTGCGCTTGAGCGCAGGGCGCTAGAGCGTAAGCGTGCCACGTGTCGGCATGTGGGCGCTTTGCGCTTGAGCGCAAGCGCGCCACGTGTCGGCACGTGGGTGTTTTGCGCTGGAGCGCAGGGCGCTGGAGCGCAAGGCGCTGGAGCGCAAGCGTGCCACATGTCGGCATGTGGGTGCTTTGCGCTTGCGCTGGGCGCTTGAGCGCAAGCGCGCCACGTGTCGGCACGTGGGCGCTTTGCGCTTGAGCACTGGCCGCTGGAGCGCAAGCGCACCACGTGTCGGCACGTGGGCGCCGACGAGAAAAAGGGGCTTTTAGTCCCAGAACCAGAAGCTATGCTTCAGAAATGAAATATTTATTATATATATATGTATATATATATATATATATATATATATATATGGAGTTAAACTCCTAAGATGGTTTGAAGCTGATGAAGGGCTTCTCCCCTTGAGCCCTAGTTCTTTCCCAAAGTGGGGTTTCTGGAGATAGGTCTCCTTCTTCTTCCTTTGTTGGCCGGATCTTGAAGATCAAGAGATGTGAGATTTTAAAAATCTCTCCTTTCTGAGATCTGATGGCAGATCTGAGTTCCCCTTTGTGGGTTTTGTGGTGGAAAACTACTTAGTTTTTGAAAAAAAAGAGTAAAACTCTTGATTTAATTCAAGAGAAATGAGAAGGTTTAGAACCTTGGAGAAGGAGCAGGAGGCACAAAAGAACCCTAGTTTTTGGGGGAATGAAAAGTGTTTGTTTTATTCATCATCATGTTGCCTTATATAGGTTTACATATTTACACATAGCCCTTTGGGCTTTGCAAAATGACATTTTGCTCATCCCATGGCTCATGTGCCATTTCTTTTTGCACATAAGCCATGGGCTTACAAGAAATTGGCTTTATGCCCATTTTGCATACATTCATGCACAAAAATTACATCAAAATTATTTGTTACGTGGTTTTTTTTATTTTGGTATGGCGGAAGGTGACCTGGGCATTGGCCCACTTGCTTGGGCTTGGGCCCACCTGGCTTGGGGTTGACCTTGACTTTTACTTGGTCAACCGGGGTGCAAATTTTGACTTCAACAAAGTACTCCCCATCAATAAATGCACACCACATATGTGAGTCATGTGCATGAAATTGATGGATTTTCTTTCACATAGAGGCGACTTGCCTTGGTTCCCACTTTTCGGGATGCACTGCCCTTTTTACGACGTGGACGGTCGACACTTGGCGCGTCTACGAGACGGAGTGTCCGTGGTAGACGTTTCCCTGGCCCGAGTGATCTGGTTCCTGCTTTGTAGGAAGCCTACACTGCCCTTTTTGCGACATGGACGGTCGACGCTCTGATCCGGAGCGATTTGGTTCCCGATTTGTGGGACGCCTGCACTGCCCTTTTTGCGACATAGACGGTCGACGCTCTAATCCGGAGCGATTTGGGTTCCCGATTTGTGGGAAGCCTGCAGTGCTCGTTTTGCGACATGGACGGTCGACGCTCTGATCCGGAGCGATTTGGTAGACGTGTCCCCGTCACGGAGTGTTGCTGGTTGACGTGTCCCCGAGATGGAGTGTCTGTTGTCAATGTGCCCCCGGCACGGAGTGTCTGCTTGACGTTTCTCCAAGGTGGAGTATCGGCTGGTTGACGTGTCCCCGAGACGGAGTGTCTGTTGTCGATGTGCCCCCGGCACGGAGTGTCTGCTTGACGTTTCCCCGAGGTGGAGTATCGGCTGGTTGACGTGTCCCCGAGACGGAGTGTCTGTTGTCGATGTGCCCCCGGCACGGAGTGTCTGTTTGACATTTCCCCGAGGTGGAGTATCGGCTGGTTGACGTGTCCCCGAGACGAAGTGTCTATTGTCGATGTGCCCCAGGCATGGAGTGTCTGCTTGACGTTTCCCCGAGGCGGAGTATCGGCTGGTTGACGTGTCCCCAAGACGGAGTGTCTGTTGTCGATGTGCCCCTGGCACGGAGTGTCTGCTTGACGTTTCCCCGAGGCGGAGTATCGGCTGGTTGACGTGTCCCCGAGACGGAGTGTCTGTTGTCGATGTTCCCCTGGCACGGAGTGTCTGCTTGACGTTTCCCCGAGGCGGAGTATCGGCTGGTTGACGTGCCTCTGAGACGGAGTGTCTGTTGTCGATGTGCCCCCGGCACGGAGTGTCTGCTTGACGTTTCCCCGAGGCGGAGTATCGGCTGGTTGACGTGCCTCTGAGACGGAGTGTCTGTTGTCGATGTGCCCCCGGCACGGAGTGTCTGCTTGACGTTTCCCCGAGACGGAGTATCGGATGGTTGACGTGTCCCCGAGACGGAGTTTCTGTTGTTGATGTGCCCCCGGCATGGAGTGTCTGCTTGACGTTTCCCCGAGGCGGAGTATCGGCTGGTTGACGTGTCCCCGAGACGGAGTGTCTGTTGTCGATGTGCCCCCGGCATGGAGTGTCTGCTTGATGTTTCCCCGAGGTGGAGTATCGGCTGGTTGACGTGTCCCCGAGACGGAGTGTCTGTTGTCGATGTGCCCCCGACGTGGAGTGTCTGCTTGACGTTTCCCCGAGGCGGAGTATCGGCTGGTTGACGTGCCCCCAAGACGGAGTGTCTGTTGTCAATATGCCCCCGGCACGGAGTGTCTGCTTGACGTTTCCCCGAGGCGGAGTATCGTTGTTTGACGTAGAGGTCGATGTTGGAATTGTTTGGTTTGATTTGTTTGATTTGAGTTGACATCAGCATTGCTACACTGGAATATGGTACCGGGAGCGAATCATCATCTGTCATGAGAGGATTTGGGAATTAGTTTTCTGTCGGCATCTGCATTGCTGCACTGGAATAATGCCAGGAGCAACTCATCATTTGCCCCGGGAGGATTTGGGAATTGGTGGCTTAGGAGACAGGTTTAGATCCCTATCACCTAAGGCTTTCCGATTTTATGGGCCGTAAGGGTCCCATAAAAGCATTTTCTCCCTACGAGTCGAAAGGATCCCGTAGGTGTATTTTCTCCTTAGGAGTCGTGGGGACTCCTAAGTGTGTTGCTCCTTTGTGAGTCGTAAAGAACTCACGTGGGAGTTTTCTCCTCACAAAGTCGAGAGGACTTTGCGAGTGCATTTCATTTCTTTTTCACGAGTTTGCGCCCTTTCGGGTTTTCACAAACTCACCGGCAGTCTTGCTGTTTTTACTCACGGAGCCCTTTCGGGTCTTCATTCGTGCCCATTTTACTTGTGGACATACCTTCTTTTTTTTCTTTCTTTTTTCTTCTTCTCTTTTTCTTTCTTTTTTTTTAAATCTTCCCTGCTGGTGGGACTTTGAATGTGGTCTCGCCGGTAGGACTTGGGAGAGATTGGGATCGTTTTACGCCCGTGGATTGTATACGGTTTTGCAGGACGTATGATCCAGACCGTAAGGCCATAAAAATTTCGGGACTTTGTTGGCGTCTGCATCGCTGTACTTGAATATGGTACCAGGAGCGACTCATCATTCGCCGTTGGGGTATGGGATTTGGAATTTGGATGGCGTCTGCATCGCTGCATTGGAATATGGTACCAGGAGCGACTCATCATTCGCTGTTTGGGGATTAGGGAGCGATGGCTTAGGAGACAGGTTTAGATCCTTACCACCTAAGACTTTTCAATTTTATGGGCCGTGAGGGTCCCATAAAAGCATTTTCTCCCTGCGAGTCGTAAGGATCTTGTAGGTGTATTTTCTCCTTAGGAGACGTGGGGACTCGTAAGTGTGTTTTTCCTTCGTGAGTCGTAAGGATCCCACAAAGGTTTGTTCTCCTCATGTATCATGAGGACACATGAGTGGGTCTTCTCAATGGTGCATAATTCCAAAAGCGGAGACCGGCCGCGTAACTGGTGATTACGGTGGGATATGGGTATGATGAGAATTATTTGAGCCCATTGATTGTATACGATAGTCAATTTGGGGACTGGCCGTAGGGCTGGAAGAATTTTTTGGAAATTGGATTTTGGTTGGCGTCTGCATCGCTGCACTGGAATATGGTACCAGGAGCGACTCATCATTCGCCGTTGTTTTTTTTTTGTTTTAGTTGTTTTTTTTACCGCGATTGCTCTATCATTTCAGCTTTTCTTATCGCGAAGATCGCGATTGCCCTATCATTTCGGCTTTTATTCGCGGTTGCCCAATCATTTCGGTTTTATTTTCATCTTTATTTTACTCGCTGATTTTTATTGCGAGTTGCCCCATCATTTCGGCTTTATTTTCATCTTTATTTTACTCGCTGATTTTTATTGCAAGTTGCCCCATCATTTCGGCTTTATTTTCATTTTCATTTTTACTCGCTGATTTTTATTGCGAGCTGCCCTACCATTTCGGCTTTTCTTTATTTTTCTTTTATTTACACATTTTTTGTTTATATACACACTTTTTTTTTACATTCCCAGTTTAACGACTTAGAGGTCGATTGTTTTCAGAGAAAGGCAGATGTCTGAGAGAATCAGTTTGACGAAGGACTTCGGTCTCCGTTTGTATGAAATTGGCGGTCGTAGCTGGACTGTTTGTTAACACGCCTTTAGACAGTTCTATCTCTCCTGCCTTGTATTGTTTCTCGACCCAATCCTTGAAGATGCAACAGACTTTAATAGTGTGTCCCAGCACTCGGTGGTATGGGCAAAAATTGGGATGATCGGTCTTGTTCACTTCACTTAGCCTTTTTGGTTCTGGTAGCCGCAGGCCATTCTTCAGAGCATCTTTAAAAATTTTGTGGGCCTTGTCCCTTCGGAATGAGTAGACCTTATTTCTCCTTTCCTCCAAAGTTGGTTCTCGAGATTTGTTAGTTTTTTCTCCGCCCGCTCTCTGCTTATTTAGAGAATCGGTGCTATTAGAACTTCCGCCTTTTCGGTTGTCGTCCCTCCAAGGTTTCGGTCTGTTTGTGAACTGAAGATCCTGAACGGACTCGGGCTTTGAGCATTCCAACGTTTGGACCTTTTTGGTCAGCTCTTGGAATGTTTTAAGGCCTGCGATGCACAGGAAAGGTTTCATCCAGTCCTTCAGATTTTCTATAAGAAGACTGATAGATTGGTCTTGCTCCAACGGCGGTTCACATTTGACGGAGAGATTGCGCCATCGGGTTATAAAATCCGTGCTGCTTTCATTGTTCTTGGGCTTGGTCCTTACGAGCTCGGCAATGGTGATCTTATCGCTGACGCTCATGAACCTTTGCCGAAACAAAGATTCCATTTGGATGAAAGTAGTAACGGAGCCATCCGGTATACTCGCGTACCAGTCGAAAGCAATATCGGTTAAGCTATTAATGAACTGGTGGAGGAGAAGCGCATCATTGCTCCCAGTATTCCCGCATGAGGCTTTGAAGTGGGCGATGTGCTGATTCGCATTTCCCGTCCCATCAAATCTTCCGAATTTAGGGATAACATAGCCGCTAGGAAATTCTACCAGATCATACTGAGCAGGATATGGTCTCCCACTGCTGCTGATATCCTTTTGCACTTTGGCTTCGGCTACCAATGTTTTGACTTTATTGGCAACCAAATCCATGATCTGATCTTGAGTTAGCGGGCTACTGTCATCGGTAGCCAAGACATTTCCCGAGATAGGATGCGACTTATTTTCATGCGGTCCGCCTACTTTTGGATTTGAGGGAACGGGCGTTGTCTGTTTCGGGACACCGTTTCCCGGTTCATGAGAGCCCTGCGCCTGATTGGGCGGCTGAGAGGCAAGTTGGGCTGTGAGCTGTAAGACGACGTTTGTCAAGTCGTCATTCTTTGAGTAGAGCTTGGCCATCTCCTTGTCTTTACTTCTGAGCTATTTTCGGAGCTCTTGGAGAAGTTGCTGCTCTGCGTTCTTGGGACGGAAGATTGGCTCATCTTCGCTTTCCGAGCCCGACTCCTCATGGACCGAAGGGTCTTTCTGCCTATCATCCTCATCGAGAAGGTTTTCATCACCCAGCGGAGGCGGCTGTTCTTGGGAAGTGGCAACCACATTCAAGCCGGATTGGATTTGAGATGTGGTGGCCCCATCCTTGCTCTTGCTGCGCATGCCCACCATGTAAACAGTGTGGACCACATACCCAGCCATCTCTTTATCTTTAGCAGCTGATTTCACGGAGCGGTCCGGGCTTTGGAAGTTCATAAATTTTAACATGGACAGAGGCTTAGCCCTTTTGTTGGCTCTGTATCTGAGCCTTTTCTGCCTTAGCTTCTCGATTTTGAGGGCTTGGCAGGCATCCGTTATCGGGAAGCCATTGTGAGTCGATTAGCGGGGATCTTAGAGAAGACACCCGATCGAACAGTTGTTAAGGGCGCAGTCGGAGCTTGCTCGAGACGCGTTGTAGCTTTGTTGGTGTCGATGGCCTTGCCCCTAGCTGGGGCCAAGGAAAGTCGTTCAGACGCCGACTTGCGTTTGGGTAGGGGTGCCCTCGAGATCACCACGTTTGGTCTCCTGCCTTTCGAGACCGGTCTGTCTGTTGCTGGAGCTTGAGGAGCTGGGACGGTGTTAGCTGACACGAACATAATAGAGCCAAATGGTAGCGGCGGCTCTTCCCATTGTTGTCCGAGACTGGCCGGAAGGACCGTCCTGGAGTCTATCTTCATCGTGTAGGAGATGGGAGCTGAGTTCATCTTCGGAGACAATGTTGAAAGGTGATTGCTTGAAAATCCTGCATGAGAGAGCATTATTTTAGAATAAATATAGATATATATATTGATTGAGTTCGCATGAACGTTTAACCCGAAATATGGGAGGAGAGATTAGTCCTACCGGGCATGCCAGAATCTGTAGGGTGTTTTTTGTCACCCCATTGAGATGGGAATATGCGCGCGCTTGTCGGGCGCATTACAGATTCCCCCTGCCTAGGGTAGGCCGGGTTTTAATGATTGTGGGCAACCGAATCTCCGGCAGCCGAGGACTAAACTGCCGTTAATTACCCCTCGCCTTTGGAGTGAGGGAACCTTCGATTGACGGGTTAAACTGGTCATGCGAACTCAATGTGCACCATACGTGTGTTTTGTTCTGGAAGGGGTTTGGATATATCGGGAGCCACGCAGAGTTTTTATGGGGGTCCCGCTACCCGGAGAGCGGGATGGGGGTCAAGTGGGCTAGCGGCCTCTTTGCGGGGTGCGGAGCAGCGCCCCGGCCTAAATTTTTTTGGGAGGGACAGTGGTGTAGAGTATGTGTGTGTGTGTATATATATACATGTATATATATAAAAAAAAGGAAAAAGCGCCCAAAGGACGCGTGGGGTCAGCGCCTTGAGCGCTGTGTGCTTAGGTGCTGTGCGCTTAGGTGCTAGCGCGCCACGCGTCGGCATGTGGGCGCTTTGCGCTTGAGCGCTGGGTGCTCGAGCGCAAGCATGCCACGTGTCGGCATATGGGCGCTTTGCGCTTGAGCGCAGGGCGCTGGAGCGCAAGCGCGCCACGTGTCGGCATGTGGGCGCTTTGCGCTTGAGCGCTGGGCGCCACTTGTCGGCACGTGGGCATTTTCCGCTGGAGCGCAGGGCGCTGGAGCGCAAGTGCGCCACGTGCCGGCATGTGGGCACTATGCGCTTGCGCCGGGCGCTTGAGCGCAAGCGCGCCACGTGTCGGCACGTGGGCGCTTTGCGCTTGAGCGCTGGGCGCTGGAGCGCAAGCGCGCCACGTGTCGGCACGTGGGCGCTTTATGCTGGAGCGCAGGGTGCTCGAGCGCCAGCATGCCACATGTCGGCACGTGGGCGCTCTGCGCTCGAGCGCTAGCGTGCCATGTGTCGGCACGTGGGCGCTTGGGCCCCGGCGAGAAAAAAGGGGCTTTTAGTCCCAGAACCAGAAGCTATGCTTCAGAAAGGAAATATTATATATATATATATATATATATATATATATATATATATGGAGTTAAACTCCTAGGATGGTTTGAAGCTGATGAAGGGCTTCTCCCCTTGAGCCCTAGTTCTTCCCCAAAGTGGGGTTTCTGGAGATAGGTCTCCTTCTTCTTCCTTTGTTGGCCGGATCTTGAAGATCAAGAGATGCGAGATTTTAAAAATCTCTTCTTTCTAAGATCTGATGGCAGATCTGAGTTCCCCTTTGTAGGTTTTGTGGTGGAAAACTACTTAGTTTTTGAAAAGAAAGAGTAAAACTCTTGATTTAATTCAAAAGAAATGAGAAGGTTTAGAACCTTGGAGAAGGAGCAGGAGGCACAAAAGAACCCTAGTTTTTGGGGGAATGAAAAGTGTTTTTTTTATTCATCATCCTGTTTCCTTATATAGGCTTACATATTTACACATAGCCCTTTGGGCTTTGCAAAATGGCATTTTTCCCATCCCATGGCTCATGTACCATTTCTTTTTGCACATAAGCCATGGGCTTACAAGAAATTGGCTTTATGCCCATTTTTCATACATTCATGCACAAAAATTACTTCAAAATTATTTGTTACATGGTTTTTTTTATTTTGGTATGGCGGAAGGCCGGACGCTTCGTGTTCGGAATCGACCTGGGCATTGGCCCACCTGCTTGGGCTTGGGCCCACCTGGCTTGGGGTTGACCTTGACTTTGACTTGGTCAACCGGGGTGCAAATTTTGACTTCAACACAACGGAGCCACGGCGAAATCCCTAGTTCCAAACCTCGATGGTTCATCAACAACTTAGAGACAATCGCGACATTCATCTCGATACAGCAGACGCAATGCCAGCAAACGAAGCGAAGGCCAAATTCCTAGCTTCAGGGTCTTGACGGTAACTCATATAAAGCCTGAAAGACTATCGGAGATCATCCCACACCAGCGCGGAGTGGTCACCATCTCGACGTTCATCTCGATACAACAGACGAGATGTCACTACAGCGTCCTTCCTCCAACAGGATTCGGGCACGCCAAAGCAAACGAAGCGAATGCCAAATTCTTAGTTTCAGGGTCTTGACGACAACTCATATAAAACCTGAAAGACTATCGGAGTTCATCCCACACCAGTGCAGAGTAGTCACCACCTCGACGTTCGTCTCGATACAGCAGACGAAATGTCACTACAGCGTCCTTCCTCCAATAGGATTCGGACACGCCAAAACAAACGAAGCGAAGGCCAAATTCCTAGCTTCAGGGTCTTGACGGTAACTCATATAAAACCTAAAAGACTACCAGAGATCATCCCACATGGAGTGGTCACCACTTCGACGTTCGTCTCGATACAGCAGACGAGATGTCACCACAACGGTCTTCCTCCAGCAGGATTCAGATGCGACAATCAAACAACGGAGCCACGGAAAAATCCCTATTTCCAAACCTCGACGGTTCATCAACAACCTAGAGACAACCGCGATATTCGTCTCGATATAGCAGACGCAATGCCAGCAAACGAAGCAAAGGCCAAATTCCTAGCTTCAGGGTCTTGACGGCAACTCATATAAAACCTGAAAGACTATCGGAGTTCATCCCACACCAGCGCGGAGTGGTTATGACTCATCGGGGCTCATCGTCATCCAGGCCTGGGTGTGCTTGTTTTTCCACAAGCTGGCCACTCATCATTGTATCTTTTCCAATTCTCACCCCAAACTGAGCCTAACCTCAAGTAAAAAGCGGCATGGCAAAATTCCTAACACTTTCTCTTCTGACGGTCAAACTGCCTAGGAAGATTGCTTGAAGACGTCTTGTCCAGCCCCCGAAGGGATCAGAAACATGACAGTCGCAAGGGTACTCGAACAGCAAGATTGCCTGTCGAGGGATACATCAGCCAACGCGACGGTACGGTGGGCAAAACCATAGTACCACAGACCCTAACGGACCTCTGTCGTAAAGAACAAAGTTTAACTATAACGTTAGGACATTCTTGCGAGAACTCCTCGATTCTTCTCAACCTCAGGGAAATCAGTGTCCTTGACAAGAGCATCTCTATTCACGTCGACTCACAGAGAAATCAGTGTCTCTGCAGGAATATACGACGTCAGCAAAACAGAGCCATGGCAAAGTCCATGTTCCAAATCTCGACGGTTCTCAGACAGCTTGGAGATCATCTCAACATTCGTCTCATTACCACAGACACAACATCAACAAATCAGAGCTACGGCAAAGTTCCCAGTTCCATGACTCGACGATGCACAGACAACCGAGAGTCAACCAAACCTGGTCCTTGCGGACCACGGCTTATGTCAATCCTGACCCCGTGGGAAACGTCCAGAGCAAATTCCTGGTTTCGTGGAACACGGTTATGTCACTCCTGACCCCGCGGGAAGCATCCAGAGCAATTCCTGGTTTTGTAGAACACGGTTATATCACTTCTGACCCCATGGGAAGTATCCAGAGCGGAGCCTGGTCCAATAGAACATGACTGATGCCACTTCTGACCCCGTGGGAAACATCCAGAGCAACCCTTTGTTAGTTATATATATGCCCTAGAGGCCATTGTTGTACATATGATGTATATTATAGTGGATGCTTGAATATATATAGAGAGGACTTTCTTTCTCGACATGATAGTATGCTATTTGGTTGCACTTTATCTTAACATGTTGATTTGTATTAGTTTACTGTCTTGCTCTCACATGTTGATAAAGCCCTTAGGATATGTACTTGACTAATGGGACTATGATGAGATTATACTAGTGGGGCCAGGGTAGTCAACGAGTACATCCAATAACTATTCTTAGTGGAGGGTGTATCGAGACAGGGCATCGATACACTAAGTAGACTAGCGTATGTGTAACAACCGAGTCCATATATACAAATTCCAGTTACCGTGTGTGTGGTGTGTGGTATGTATTTCATTTATCATGCTTTGACAATTACTAGTTATAGTTTACCCCCGGCATTACATATGTTTGCATATAACAATTTAATTCATTTAAAATAATTTAAAATATGCTTGTCATGGCCTGCTCGATACCCTTAACCCTGTGGTAGCTTCCTTGCATCGTGTTCTCGTCCCGTTCAGTGAAACGGACGTGTTTGGACGACTACGCACACGTACGTGCGTCCGTTCTTGGGGGTATGCTTTTTCAGTACTAAATCCTTCATTTCAAATTTTGGAACTTGCAAATATTTTTCATATTTCAAATTCAAATTTTTGGACCCGATCCGGGCGCAATTCTGAAATATTTTGTATTTCCGCCAAATCCTATTTAATTTTGAATTTCTTGAATCATTCAGAAAATATTTTACAGCTTACTATATATTTTCTCAACTAACTAAGTTATTTAGTAAAACTATTAAATCTTTTATAATTTTCCCAACAGTTTCCTCACCCAATCAAAATCCTCCATTCTTAGCACCGGGCCCCACCAATTCTTTGTCTCTTCTTTTTTTAATTTTCTTTGCCTCTCTCTTTTCACCAATCAGAAATCTATCTTTTCTTCTCCTTATATTTTATTCACCACGAGCCAATCAAGTTCTCCCTCTGCATGCACCTGGGCCCCATGAGCGCAGAATCCCTTTCTCTTTCTCCTTCTCTCTCCTCCGCAGCTCTCTCTCGCTCCCCCTTCTCTTTCTCTCTCCTCTCGCACCCATTCTCTCAGCTCTCGCGAATACTGTAGATTCCTCGAATCTCGTCACCATGCCTCGCTTCTGGTCACCTCCCTTAAGCATCCCCTCCTTCTTCTTCTGTCTTCTTTAAAAGCCTCGCCACGAGAAACCCTTGAAACAAAACCATAACCCTACTTTTCCCTCGTCCCCTCTCTCCTCGTCGACACCTCCTACATCCTCCTCGTCACCCTCAACTCCATCATCCCTTCTCCTTCTCCTTCCAGAGTCTCTTTCCCCTGCACACACACCCTCCAGCGAACCCAGAACCCATCGTCCTTTGCCGCCGACCATCTTCTGTCCCCTTCGCCATCTCCTCCCTCTCCTCAACTCTCCCTCCAACGCCTGAACCCTACATCTAAACCCCAACCTACACCAAACCCTAGCACCTGAACACCCGAGACCTTCCCTGAAACCTAGAACGCGCACTGCCTTGCTGTCGTTCTTGCCGGAGATCCTTGCTTACGACTGCCACCTTTGCAACCACAGCCGTCTCCCAAACCCCTGGTACCTCTGTAGTTCATGCACTGGAGCTCCGTCGACGTCGTCGATCTTCACGATCCCTCTGCAGATCGATGTAAGCCTTCTCTCCTCCATCCTTCCTCTCTTCTCCTCTTCTTTTCTTCCATTACCATTCTTGAAACCCTTTTGATGTTTACTGTTTCTTGGTGGCCGGAATCCGACCGTGCCGACAACGATTCCCGACGACGCAGCGAGGACCTCCGACCCGTGTGACTCCACCGAACGTCGTTTGGGTTCATTCCGTGTACCGTGCGCGCGTCGCGACTTTTCCCGCCGACGTGAGACGTTCCGTTTTCCGTGTCGCGATCCGTCGAGGCAAGTTAATCTTGCTACATGCTAGTCATACTATTCATATATCAATCTATCTATTTTCCTATTAAATCTATAGATAAAATCTAAAGTTTTGAATTCCAGATTAACAGTACAATATTCCGTTTATATATTTCAGATCTAGAACTTGAAACCTAACCGTTGCATTTAGCTTACTAAACCTAGTAACTACATTTATATGTTTGATCACATAATCACAATTGTTTTATAGCCATGATGCCCTTTTCTCTAGTTTTACCCTATCGGTCATCCGTGTGCATCTTTAACCGGTTTTAGTTATAATTGTATCCATTAAACATATTATGCATGTCATTGCATCCCTAGATTACTTAATACTTATTAACCTGATTAACATCCATATTTGTCCTACTGTATTCATGTAATGTTGAAACTATTTCTTAAACACAAACTGATAACGGTACAACTAAGTAGTTTGATCTGCACATATTGCTTAACCTATTACTTGTGCCAATTTATTGTTCTGATGATACCCATGCTTGGTATTTATAGCTATGAGTATGCTAGTGATTATGAGCACCCATATGACATCTTGTACACCCTGACGTGACTTGCTACACATATTACTTAACCTGACATGGTACCGTACACTCTTGACATGACATGACATCCAAATACACTACTCGACTTGACCTGATGTACCAAGGCTTTACCTGTTACCTGATCTTGTGTCTAATGCCAACAAACCTGACATGTAGTCCTTACGGACCGTTCCTGTTGTCTATCCAGACAAACCTGCACCTACCTGATCCTGTATTGGCATTAGTTCTTGAATACTTAATACCTGACTTGAACACATATAACTTGGGGGTATGGGGAAATCAATGATGAAATCCTGACTTGTAACTCGACAGTTGCTCGCTTATACTGATCGGTTTTTGAGGCCAGGCCCGCCTCGTGACGATGCTGCTGACATCGTTGGTCTTTATCCTTTCCTTTTTCCTTTTGTGCCTAGCGGTACGTCTCGGTTTCAGCCCGAGGGTCTTAGACCGTGGTCCCGGGCATGCACGGGATACTATTGAGTTACATCGATGATTCATCAAATTGATTTCAAATACTTGAGAGTAGATAACCCAATAGACCAGTTTAGTGTTACTCACTGCATACTACCTTTCACTGCCCTGATTTATATTGTTGTACACCTACTTTACTGTTTATGATTATATTTGCATGCCTTGCTTCATTATTACTGCTTGATGTTATGACGCGCTGACGTCTGGGTTTTGCATCGCCCAGATCCCGTACCTTTGCTGCAGTTTTAGCAGGAGTACTTCAGCCAGCAGGCTGAGCAGTGAGGATTCAGTAGTAGTTAGTTCTTTTACTTTCAGCATTTTATTCCTGATGTGAGCCCGCATTATGGGACATACATTCTAGTTATTTTGTATTGGATCTCTTGCTTCCGTATTTTATTACTCTTGACTCATTTTATGTTGGCTTATGGACATTGATTAGATAGTTATATTTTGTTCTTGATATTTCTACAGTCGTAATGTGACTATGGATGGATACTTCCTACCCACAAGTAGCATGGTTGGCTATGTCATGTGCCCATCTTAGCGTACTCTGGGAAGCGGGGCATGACATGGTTCTTTTGGTATCGGAGCCATAGGTTAATCGGGTTTGATTCTTTTGTAGTTGGGTATCAGACCCAATACACGAATCAGAATACCCGTGATTAGGAAACATGTCCTGCCACCTTACCGCCTTACCATTCTTGAATCTTAACCTCCTCCTGATTCTACTTTTGCGATGTGCAAACCTCCTTTGCATATCGACTCGAAAACCTGGTCTCCTTTGTTTATCTCTAGAGCTTAGGCGACTTGAGTGGAGTTATGTGATTGTGACTATGATACCGCGGCATAGTTACAATGCGGTACTCTATTTAAGTAACTTGGAGTTCTAGCCTTGATTCATATCCTTGATCTACATTTTGAATTTGTATCATACTAATCCTATTTGGTATCTTGGTTGCAGTATCATGGAAGCCAGAGACCTATAATCGTACCAGAGGTGTATGGATGACGCTACTTTGCTTGGAGTAATTCGTGACTTGCTTGAGGACCACAAGCAGCAGACTGAGCTGAAGCCGGCGTTTGCACTAGACCAAACGTCCGTACGTAGAAATGTTTCGGTGAACAGACGCAGCGTAGCACCAATGAACAAAACAATTATGGTTGATCAGAAGAGGAGCGTGATTTGTGGCTACTGCCATGTACACGGACTTGTGCAAAGGGAGTGTCGGAGAAAGCGTGAACTCTGTTTGGTTTATTGATCGAGGGATCACACTATCCGTGTTTGTCCGTCAAAACTTCATAAGGAAGAGAATGTTCGGAGGCCAGTGTTACCCAAGAAAAGGGGAAGGATGTTGTGCGACTTCTGCCAACGACCGGGTCATTATCAGAGAGATTGTCGTAAGAGGCTTGGACTTTGTCTGATTTATGGATCAGTGGATCACATCATTGATAATTGTCCGTCAAGGTTAAGATTGAAGGAGGAAACTCGGGAGCCACCGCAAGAGCAACTTCCAGATCAGGAGCAGTTGATTCGGGGAGCTAATCAGGCTCAGGCTTTTACCCTGATGGCTGAGGAGGCTAAAGCTTCAGAGGAAGTCGTTTCAGGTACCCTAATTGTTCATGGTTTTCTCGCATTAGCATTATTCAATTCTAGTGCATCCCATTGATCTATGTCGTCCAAGTTTTTTTGCTGTACACTTGATGACTTCCACGACGCTGTTTAGTTTTGCGACATACACACTGGGAATGGGAAAATCATAACTAGTAGAGAGTGTAAGGATGGTTTTGTTGTTGTTTGCGGACGGGAGCTAATGCAGAGGTCTTGAAGGTTGTTACTGGAAGCTTTGATGTAGTCTTGGGAATGGAATTTTCGGCACTTTCCACGCTTACTTTGAGTGTAGAGTGAAGAAAGCGAATTTCCAGATTCCCGGACACCTAGAGGTTGTCTGAAGGAAGCAGTTCTGTCGGGCCAGTCGAGGTTAGGGCTAGGCCGACAATTAATGATCTTCCGTCGATGAAGGTTGCTGAAGATGAAGCGCCAGCTGTTGTTCAAGATTTCAGGGACGTGTTTGAAGACATATTAGGTTACCGCCGAAGCGAGACGTAGAGTTCGCAATTGATCTTATTCATGGTGCAGCGCCAGTACCTAAAGCGTATTATCCAATGGCACCAGCGGAATTGGAAGAAGTCAAGAAGCAGGTTACTGAATTACTTGAGAAGGGTTGGATTCGCAGTAGTAACTCGCCTTGGGGAGCTCCAGTTCTTCTAGTCAAGAAAAAAGATGGCACAAGAAGGATGTGCATCAATTATCGAGAATTAAACCGGGTGACTATTAAGAACAAGTACCCGATCCCTCGCATTGGCGAACTATTTGAGCAGCATAGTGGCGCGGGGGTATTCTCGAAACTGGATTTGCGATCCGGATATCATCAGGTCCGAGTGAAAGCAGAGGATATTTGCAAGACGGCGTTCCGAACTTGCTATGGACATTACGAGTATTTAGTGATGCCCTTCGGAGTTACGAATGCGCCAGCTATATTCATGGACTTGATGAACCGAATCCTTTCACCATTCTTGGACCAGTTTATTGTGGTGTTCATTGACGATATTCTGGTTTACTCGAAGAGTTTTGAAGAGCACGCTGAACATTTGAAGATCGCACTGCAGACGTTGAGACAAGAGAAGTTATATGCGAAGATGAGCAAGTGCAAGTTTTGGCTAGAAGAAGTAAAGATTTTGGGGCATGTTGTGTCTGGCGATGGAATCGCCGTCGATCCCGAAAAGAATGCAGCAGCTCGAGATTGGCTGATTCCGAAGAATGTTGCGGAGATAAGAAGTTTTCTTGGACTCGCCGGGTATTACAGAAGATTTGTGGAGAACTTTGCTCGTCTGGCGGAGCCGTTGACCAAGCTTACGTGCAAGGAGGTACCTTTTGTGTGGACGGATAGGTGTGCGTCAGCTTTTGAGACGTTGAAGCAGAAGTTGATAACCGCTCCTATTTTGACCGTGCCAGACAATTCCGGAGGATTGGTGATTCACTGCGACGCATCTGGGAAAGGATTATGATGTGTTTTGATGCAGCATGGGAAGGTTGTAGCGTACGCATCGAGACAGTTGAAGACCCATGAGAAGAATTACCCAACTCATGACTTGGAGCTTGCGGCTGTGATCTTCGCTTTGATGATTTGGAGACACTACCGCTTGGGTGAAAGGGTCGAAGTTTTCACGGATCATAAAAGCTTGAAGTATGTGTTCACGCAGAAGGAGCTTAATATGAGGCAACGTAGATGGTTGGAGCTGATGGCTGACTACGATCTTGATCTTAAGTACCATCCGGGGAAGGGTAATGTCGTACCGGATGCGCTCAGTCGGTTACCAGCTATTCAGATGTTGACTACGCAGAAGGAACTCGTTGAAGAATTTCGAAGATTTGATTTGGAGGTGGTGCTACCGCATTCTTCGGGACAGTTGATGCAACTGCAAGTACATTCGTCGTTAATCGAGAATATTAAAGCAGCGCAATCGCATGACCCTAGATTGCAAAAGTTTCGAGACCAGGTTGAAGCTGGAATTCGAACATACTTATTAATCCATGAAGATGGTTCGTTGAGATATGGTAGCCGGTTGTGTGTGCCAAAGGGAAATATTCGTGAAGAACTTATGAAGGTGGCACACAGTTCAGCTTATTCCGTACATCCAGGAGGCACGAAGATGTACCGAGATATACGACAGCATTTCTAGTGGGAAGGCATGAAACGGGAGATTGCCCGCTTTGTGGAAAAATGCTTGGTGTGTCAGCAAGTTAAGGCTGAATATCAAAGGGTTGCTGGTTTATTGCAACCACTTCCGATTCCTCAGTGGAAGTGGGAACATATAACCATGGATTTCGTGACGGCTCTACCGCAGAGTCCAAAAGGCAACAATGCAGTATGGGTGATTGTTGATCGTTTGACCAAGGCAGCTCATTTCATTCCTTTTCGGGTTGGTCAATCAACAGAAGTTTTGGCAGAACGGTACATGCAAGAGATTGTAAGATTGCATGGAGTACCGGAGAGTATCGTGTCCGACCGAGACACTCGATTCTTAATACACTTTTGGAGGAGTTTACAAGAAAGTTCGGGGACTCGATTGAAGTTTAGCACAGCTTATCATCCTGAAACAGATGGCCAGTCAGAGAGAACGATCCAAACTCTTGAAGATATGTTGAAAGCTTGCATGTTGGACTTCAAGGGTTCATGGGAGGATCATATGCATTTGGTGGAGTTTTCTTACAACAACAGTTTCCAGGAGACAATTCAGATGGCTCCAATCGAAGCTTTATATGGTCACAAGTGTCGTTCACCTGTTTGTTGGGACGATGTCGGTGAACGAAGGTTGTTGGGAACAGATTTGGTTGTGCAGACAGTTGAGAAAGTTAATGCAATCCTTGGCGAGTGTTCATGACGTGTTTCACGTATCTCAACTCCGTAAGTATGTTTGAGATGAAACACATGTGTTAGATCATTCGGAGCTGACTGTACGAGAAGACTTGACTTTCGAGGAGCGACCGATAGCGATTGTGGATCGAAAGGAAAAGGTTCTTAAGTACAAGATTATCCCTCTTGTACTTGTTTCTTGGGGTAGTCGCTCACGTGGAGAATCAACTTGGGAGCGGGAAGATGAAATCCGGCAGAGGTTTCCGCATCTTTTCTTGTAGTTATTGGTCGTTTATCCTTTTGTGTTCTTGGAATTTCGAGGACGAAATTCTTTTTGTAGTTGGGTATAGTGTAACAACCGAGTCCAGATATACAAATTCCAGTTACCGTGTGTGTGGTGTGTGGTATGTATTTCATTTATTATGCTTTGACAGTTACTAGTTATAGTTTACCCCCGGCATTACATATGTTTGCATATAACAATTTAGTTCATTTAAAATATTTTAAAATATGCTTGTCATGGCCTGCTCGATACCCTTAATCCTGTGGTAGCGTCCTTGCATCGTGTTCTCGTCCCGTTCAGTGAAACGGACGTGTTTGGACGACTACGCACACGTACGTGTGTCCGTTCTTGGGGGTATGCTTTTTCTGTACTAAATCCTTCATTTCAAATTTTGGAACTTGCAAATATTTTTCATATTTCAAATTCAAATTTTTGGACCCAACCCGGGCGCAATTCTGAAATATTTTGTATTTCCGCCAAATCCTATTTAATTTTGAATTTCTTGAATCATTCAGAAAATATTTTACAGCTTACTATATATTTTCTCAACTAACTAAGTTATTTAGTAAAACTGGTAAATCTTTTATAATTTTCCCAACAGTTTCCTCACCCAATCAAAATCCTCCATTCTTAGCACCGGGCCCCACCAATTCTTTCTCTCTTCTTTTTTTAATTTTCTTTGCCTCTCTCTTTTCACCAATCAGAAATCTTTCTTTTCTTCTCCTTATATTTTATTCACCACGAGCCAATCAAGTTCCCCCTCTGCATGCACCTGGGCCCCACGAGCGCAGAATCCCTTTCTCTTTCTCCTTCTCTCTCCTCCGCAGCTCTCTCTCTCTCCCCCTTCTCTTTCTCTCTCCTCTCGCACCCATTTTCCCAGCTCTCGCGAAAACAGTAGATTCCTCGAATCTCGTCACCGCGCCTCGCTTCTGGTCACTTCCCTTAAGCATCCCCTCCTTCTTCTTCTGTCTTCTTTAAAAGCCTCGCCACGAGAAACCCTTGAAACAAAACCCTAACCCTACTTTTCCCTCGTCCCCTCTCTCCTCGTCGACACCTCCTGCATCCCCCTCGTCACTCTCAACTTCATCATCCCTTCTCCTTCTCCTTCCAGAGTCTCTTTCCCCTGCACACACACCCTCCAGCGAACCCATAACCCATCGTCCTTTGCCGCCGGCCATTTCCTATCCCCATCTCAATCTCCTCCCTCTCCTCTACTCTCCCTCCAACGCCTGAACCCTATATCTAAACCCCAACCTACACCAAACCCTAGCACCTGAACACCCGAGACCTTCCCTGAAACCTAGAACGCGCACTGCCTTGCCGTCGTTCTTGCCGGAGATCCTTGCCTACGACTGCCACCTTTGCAACCACAGCCGTCTCCCAAACCCCTGGTACCTCTGTAGTTCATGCACCGGAGCTCCGTCGACGTCGTCGATCTTCATGACCCCTCTGCAGATCGATGTAAGCCTTCTCTCCTCCATCCTTCCTCTCTTCTCCTCTTCTTTTCTTCCATAACCATTCTTGAAACCTTTTTGATGTTTACTGTTTCTTGGTGGCCGGAATCCGACCGTGCCGACGAAGATTCCCGACGACCCAGCGAGGACCTCCGACCCGTGTGACTCCACCGAACGTCGTTTGGGTTCATTCCGTGTACCGTGCGCGCGTCGCGACTTTTCCCGCCGACGCGAGACGTTCCGTTTTCCGTGTCGCGATCCGTCGAGGCAAGTTAATCTTGCTACATGCTAGTCATACTATTCATATATCAATCTATCTATTTTCCTATTAAATCTATAGATAAAATCTAACGTTTTGAATTCCAGATTAACAGTACAATATTCCGTTTATATATTTCAGATCTAGAACTTGAAACCTAACCGTTGCATTTAGCTTACTAAACCTAGTAACTACATTTATATGTTTGATCACATAATCACAATTGTTTTATAGCCATGATGCCCTTTTCTCTAGTTTTACCCTATCGGTCATCCTTGTGCATCTTTAACCGGTTTTAGTTATAATTGCATCCATTAAACATATTATGCATGTCATTGCATCCCTAGATTACTTAATACTTATTAACCTGATCAACATCCATATTTGTCTTACTGTATTCATGTAATGTTGAACCTATTTCTTAAACATAAACTGATAACCGTACAGCTAAGTAGTTTGATCTGCACATATTGCTTAACCTATTACTTGTGCCAATTTATTGTTCTGATGATACCCATGCTTGGTATTTATAACTATGAGTATGCTAGTGATTATGAGCACCCACATGACATCTTGTACACCCTGACATGATTTGCTACACATATTACTTGACCTGACATGGTACCGTACACTCTTGACATGACATGACATCCAAATACACTACTCGACTTGACCTGATGTACCAAGGCTTTACCTGTTACCTGATCTTGTGTCTAATGCCAACAAACCTGACATATAGTCTTTACGGACCGTTCCTGTTGTCTATCCAGACAAACCTGCACCTACCTGATCCTGTGTTGGCATTAGTTCTTGATTACTTAAAACCTGACCTGAACACATATAACTTGGGGGTATGGGGAAATCAATGATGAAATTTTGACTTGTAACTCGACAGTTGCTCGCTTATACTGATCGGTTTTTGAGGCCAGGCCCGCCTCGTGACGATGCTGCTGACATCGTTGGTCTTTATCCTTTCCTTTTTCCTTTTGTGCCTAGCGGTACGTCTCGGTTTCAGCCCGAGGGTCTTAGACCGTGGTCCCGGGCATGCACGGGATACTATTGAGTTACATCGATGATTCATTAAATTGATTTCAAATACTTGAGGGTAGATAACCCAATAGACCAGTTTAGTGTTACTCACTGCACACTACCTTTTACTGCCCTGATTTATATTGCTGTACACCTGCTTTACTGTTTATGATTATATTTGCATGCCTTGCTTCATTATTACTGCTTGATGTTATGACGCGCTGATGTCTGGGTTTTGCATGGGCCAGATCCCGTACCTTTGCTGCAGTCCGAGCAGGAGTACTTCAGCCAGCAGGTTAAGCAGTGAGGATTTAGTAGTAGTTAGTTCTTTTACTTTCAGCATTTTATTTCTGATGTGAGCCCGCATTATGGGACGTACATTCCAGTTATTTTGTATTGGATCTCTTCCTTCCACATTTTATTACTCTTGACTCATTTTATCTTGGCTTATGGACATTGATTAGATAGTTATATTTTGTTCTTGATATCTCTAGAGCCGTAATATGACCGTGGACGGATACTTCCTACCCACAGGTAGCATGGTTGGCTATGTCACGTGTCCATCTTAGCGTACTCTGGTAAGCGGGGCATGACATGGTTCTTTTGGTATCAGTGCCATAGGTTAATCGAGTTTGATTCTTTTATAGTTGGGTATTGGACCCAATACACGAATCAGAATACCCGTGATTAGGAAACATTTCCTGCCACCTTACCGCCTTACCATTCTTGAATCTTAACCTCCTCCTGATTCTACTTTTGCGATGTGAAAACCTCCATTGCATATCGACTCGAAAACCTGGTCTCCTTTTTTTTATCTCTTGAGCTTAAGTGACTTGAGTGGAGTTATGTGATTGTGACTATGATACTGCGGTATAGTTACAATGCGGTACTCTATTTAAGTAACTTGGAGTTCTAGCCTTGATTCATATCCTTGATCTACCTTTTGAATTTGTATCATACTAATCCTATTTAGTATCTTGGTTGCAGTATCATGGAAGCCAGAGACCTACAATCATACCAGAGGTGTATAGATGACGCTACTTTGCTCGGAGTAATTCGTGACTTGCTTGAGGACCACAAGCAGCAGACTGAGCTGAAGCCGGTGTTTGCACTAGACCAAACGTCCGTACGTAGAAATGTTTCGGTGAACAGACGCAGCGTAGCACCAATGAAGAAAAAAATTATGGTTGATCGGAAGAGGAGCGTGATTTGTGGCTACTGCCATGTACACGGACATGTGCAAAGGGAGTGTCGGAGAAAGTGTGGACTCTGTTTGGTTTATGGATCGGTGGATCACACTATCCGTGTTTGTCCGTCAATACTTCATAAGGAAGAGAATGTTTGGAGGCCAGTGTTACCCAAGAAAAGGGGAAGGATGTTGTGCGACTTCTGCCAACTACCGGGTCATTATCAGAGAGATTGCCGTAAGAGGCTTGGACTTTGTCTGATTGATGGATCAGTGGATCACATCATTAATAATTGTCTGTCAAGGTTAAGATTGAAGGAGGATACTTAGGAGCCACCGCAAGAGCAACTTCCAGATCAGGAGTAGTTGATTCGGGGAGCTAATCAGGCTCAGGCTTTTACCCTGATGGCTGAGGGGGCTAAAGCTTCAGAGGAAGTCGTTTCAGGTACCCTAATTGTTCATGGTTTTCTCGCATTAGCATTATTCAATTCTAGTGCATCCTATTGATCTATGTCGTCCAAGTTTTTTTGCTGTACACTCGATGACTTCCACGACGCTGTTTAGTTTTGCGACATACACACTGGGAATGGGAAAATCATAACTAGTAGAGGGTGTAAGGATGGTTTCGTTGTTGTTTGCGGACGGGAGCTAATGCAGAGGTCTTGAAGGTTGTTACCGGCAGCTTTGATGTAGTCTTGGGAATGGAATTTTCGGCACTTTCCACGCTCACGTTGAGTGTAGAGTGAAGAAAGCGAATTTCCAGATTCCTGGACACCTAGAGGTTGTCTGAAGGAAGCAGTTCTGTCGGGCCAGTCGAGGTTAGGGCTAGTCCGACAATTAATGATCTTCCGTCGATGAAGGTTGCTGAAGATGAAGCGCCAGCTGTTGTTCAAGATTTCAGGGACGTGTTTGAAGACATATTAGGTTACCGCCGAAGCGAGACGTAGAGTTCGTAATTGATCTTATTCACAGTGCAGCGCCAGTACCTAAAGCGTATTATCTAATGGCACCAGTGGAATTGGAAGAAGTCAAGAAGCATGTTACTGAATTACTTGAGAAGGGTTGGATTCGCAGCAGTGACTCGTCTTGGGGAGCTCCAGTTCTTCTAGTCAAGAAGAAAGATGGCACAAGAAGGATGTGCATCGACTATCGATAGTTGCTCGCTTATACTGATCGGTTTTTGAGGCCAGGCCCGCCTCGTGACGATGCTGCTGACATCGTTGGTCTTTATCCTTTCCTTTTTCCTTTTGTGCCTAGCGGTACGTCTCGGTTTCAGCCCGAGGGTCTTAGACCGTGGTCCCGGGCATGCACGGGATACTATTGAGTTACATCGATGATTCATCAAATTGATTTCAAAGACTTGAGGGTAGATAACCCAATAGACCAGTTTAGTGTTACTCACTGCACACTACCTTTCACTGCCCTGATTTATATTGCTGTACACCTGCTTTACTGTTTATGATTATATTTGCATACCTTGCTTCATTATTACTGCTTGATGTTATGACGCGCTGACGTCTGGGTTTTGCATGGCCCAGATCCCGTACCTTTGCTGCAGTCCGAGCAGGAGTACTTCAGCCAGCAAGCTGAGCAGTGAGGATTTCGTAGTAGTTAGTTCTTTTACTTTCAGCATTTTATTCCTAATGTGAGCCCGCATTATGGGACATACATTCCAGTTATTTTGTATTGGATCTCTTGCTTCCGCATTTTATTACTCCTGACTCATTTTATCTTGGCTTATGGACATTGATTAGATAGTTATATTTTGTTCTTGATATCTCTATAGCCGTAATGTGACTGTGGATGGATACTTCCTACCCACAGGTAGCATAGTTGGCTATGTCACGTGTTCATCTTAGCATACTCTGGGAAGCGGGGCGTGACAGTATGTGCATCTTGACCCATATGATGGGCGATGGATGATCCCATATCCATTGGTGTTTGACTTCAAAGATTGTGTACGGGTGCTCAGTGGAGACTGGGAACACTGAACGGAATCACCGAGAACTCCTAGATGGTATTATACCTATAGTCAGATAGCAGTTCTCCGGTGACACTGGTACAGGTTAGTCTGTAGACCCGAGATCGTCATAGAGTCTTATATGATTCCCACTGTGCTTTGATTTCCACCTTACCACGTCCAAGAGGGCGTGCAAAACGGTGGCTTTTGGGTACAGTCCCGAATCACATGGAGGAAATGAGCGATAGGAGGGGTTTCGTCTCTCCCGGTATAGGGAGTTGATGTTGTGCTGTGTTCGATTAGCTATAACTGGAAGTCCCTGGCTAGGGCTGATATGGAGTGCTATTGGTAAGTGTTATCAGTAGTTTCTCAACCTGTTATGAGTCTCACATCGACCCGACTTATCGGTTACAGGGGTTTGACGTTTACCACCCCTAGACTGGATATGTGACATATTAGACGAAGAGACCGGACTGTACGGTAGTATTATTGATTAGATTCACAGGAGAATGTACAGGCTTGCTTGTTGATCTTCTGATCGCTCAATACCTGGGTGGCTGTTACGTTTAGCTGACCGCTTGCAGCTTGTGGGTGTTTGATATGATCATCACCTACTGCCGGCGTATTGACGATTCTTGAGAGTTCTACACAGAGGTTTCCTAGCTCAGGCTAAACGGAGTAGGAGCACATATGTGATATGTGAGGGACCGAGAATATTACGATATGAGATACCGTATTCTATTCTCGCGATATATGATATCGGCCGGGTATATGTGATATAGCCGGGTCATCGGATCAAGTGTTGATTCGATGAATCAGTACATGTTATATTAGTCGGTTATATGCTATATAGCCGGATTGTCGGGTCAAGTGTTTATTCGATAATTTAATGTATAATTATATATGTGATATATTACATTACGTTAACTAATATAAGCTCGCTTTATTGATTCATTTTCTCACCGCATTATACATTGATATATATGAGATATATGTTAATTGTATTATTTTCTTTTTGTTACAAAAATATATTATATGTGTGATATATAATATTGTAACATGTTAGGGTTACAAATGCAACATGTTTTGTGGAGTTTAAACAAGTTAGGGTTTGGATTTGGGTTAGCTTTTGGGTTAGCTTTTTCATGAAGCTTCATGAAGCTTTCTTTTGTCTTTAGCTTGATATTTTGTGTAGATATTTGTTAACCCAACCCAAACCCTTTACCTATGGTTTATTCTCTACAATGGTTAAGCCTTTCATTCTTAATCAAGGGTTGCAATTGTAACCATAACAATAATTCATTATTCATCACAAAAAGTTTTCTTCTTCTTCTTCCTCCTTGAAAAAGCTTGCTAGCTTTTTGCACATGTGATGAATTAGTGTGAGAAATTGAAAACAAAAGAGAGCTAAATTCCTACTTCATCATCCTCATCTATTCTAGCCACTTAGATTAGGGCGTTCACTTCTCTAATTACTTCATTAGTGAAGTGTAAGCTTGGGTTTGATATTCTTCAAGGTAAATCATCTTAGATCATGAAGACTACAAGTAAGGTGTCTCATTTACCTCATGGAGCCACTCGAGAGTCGGAGTTCATGTTGATCGCAGTGAAGGGACCTCAACACGGAGCTTATGAAGCGAAGGAACGGACTACAAAGGTTGTAATCCCTCTCTCTTAGATGTAAAGTTATTTACATGCATGTTTACCCTAATTCTCTAGTTAAGATCTTGGTTAGGGTTTGTTTAGCACCCCAAAAAATTTAAAGTAGCATGATTGATGCTTGCCAAAACCTACACAAGGTGCTATGCTAACCCTACACCCTTGACTCTGTGAAATGCGGATAAAGTCGACCCCTGACACCGTATGGCCAATGTCAATCGTAACCCCGTATGGCTTATGTCAACCTTTGTCGTAGAGCAATGCTCCGACACTTCCTCGTCGTTAAGCAAAGCTTCGACTTGGACCTTATGTCAACCCCTGTCGTCGAGCAACGCTCCGACACCTCCTCGTCGTTAAGTAAAGCTTCGACTTGGATACATATCACCCCCTGTCGTCGAGCAATGCTCCGAAATTTCCTTGTCGTCAGGCAAAGCCTCGACTTGGATACATGATAACCCATAACTCCCCTGGTCCTTGAGCAATGCTCCAACACTCCCTGTCGTCAAGCAAAGCTCCGACGTGGAAAAATATCAACTCATAACCTTCTCAACCAGAGCAATGCTCCGTCTTAAAAAAAATACACACACACACACACACACATTAATTCGTAACTTCTCCATCATAGAGCAATGCTCCGTTTCGGGAATAAATCAAATCACAAATATCTTAACTTGAAAAAAGAAGGGTACGGTCTTGCAAAGAGATTTAAATAAACTATTAATGAAATGCTTATCTTAAAATGAACACATCACCATTAAAAAAAATATACGTCTTTTTATTCATGAATCAAAATGAATACAAAGTACAATTTATGAAAGAATCGAGAATATATTTTCAGTTAAGAACATGTATAAGAAAGAATAAAAAAAATATAATACATCTTTCAAGCCGGCGGATGATTCAAAAGGTTCATCAGTTCATCCTTCCTTTCTTGGGTCTCTGCTTCAAAATTGACTATGGCTGCGAGACAGGCCTCCGCTTCCGACTGTTGGGCCTGATGCGAGGCAAGCTGGCCTTCAAACTCCTGCTCAGTAGCTTTATGAGCATCAACCATCGTCCAGGTAAAGATAACAGCTTTATCAACAGCCACCACGTCCTTGATTGCGGCTTGAAGCTCCTGCCAAAGTTCATATGCGTGGGTGGTCTTAGCTGTAAATTCGGCTTGAAGCTCCCCGAGCGCGGTTGAAGCCAGCTTCCTCTCTGAGAACTTTCGGCGGAGCCTCTTTTCACAGGAAATCGTATTAGCAGCGTACCGCTTAACCAGCCCCTGCAAGCTTGTCTTCGCAGCCACTACCTCCGAAGGAAGGCGCGCGCATTCAAGACTATACAAGCAAGCCTCCACTCGACGACAGAATTCGACCCAGACTTGCACCAATGCTTCACTATGATAAGTGGCAAGAAAGGGAAGAGAACCGTTGGCTTCAGCAGCAAATTCTTCGGCCGTGAGCGAGCTACCAACACGAAGGTCTTCGATCAATGCTAACAAAGTGTGAAGGCTTAACTTGGCCATACGTTCGGATGCACGCAGCGCATAAGGGCCAGACGGCATGAGAATGCGAGTCTCCAACTGGGTAAAAGTAGGCAGAGCTGTTAAAGATTGACAAATGATTTGCGAAGGTTGCAAACAGAGGACAGATGCAAAGGCGTCGAAACTTTACTTACCCACGTTTATACAAGAAGAGTCTGGAAGATCCCCAGGCCCATCGAGGACCTCAACCTCATCACCAGCTTCCAGAACTATAGAAGACTTGAACATTGTTATATGAAGAAGTAACAATACCGGGAAAGGAGCGAACAATGCTAACCTTGTCCGGAAGATAGAATGATGCGCTGAGGGGATATCGCCTGTGGAGCAGCCAGTTCCAGCAGACACTAGAAAGACTTCCTGGGAGACAGGCCAGCAATGAACGCCGCCAATCCTCGTAGCTCTGAAAAAGACAAGGAAGGTTCAGATAATCGAAATATCATTTAAAACAAAGTATGGGATAATACCTTCGATACTCCTCCCGCTTTGAACAGGAGGGATAGCAGCCTCAGTAGCCTCCTCCGTACCATCGGGCACATCACCGGAAATATTTGCTGGTTGAGGCACAGCAGCCACTTTGGGAACGGCAATCTCAGTCACTTGTTCCACCGCCTCTAGGTCGTCACCGGAAAGGTCCATTAAATCTACGACGGGTAAAGGCACCTCTTCAGGGCCAACGGGCACGGGAGGAACGGAGGCCGTCGGTGGAAGCTCTATAGCAGGAATGGCAACCGTGGCAATCCCCTCCACACCTACGAGTGTCTCATCGGGGATATTGGCAGAGTCTATAGTCAGGGCGCGACTTGGACTCAGATCCTCTGCCATCAGCGAAGTCCCTACAAAGTTTGCACGAGGATAAGGATATGTATATATACGCAGTGCAAAATACTACAAAAGGATATATAAGTATACCAATGCGCAAAGGAGCTTCTAGTATGGCTTGTTCAAGCCGACGCTCTTTCCTCAGGAGGTATGCTCGCCGAGGTTCGAGGGTAGACTCGTGGCCACCGGTCCACAACGAAAGCGCGTCTTCAGCATCGGCCGAGACAGGCTGTTTAAGAGCTCTCTCGTCTCCCTCTTCCAAAGGTCCTACAAATATCTGCCGTATTGATGGAGGGTCTTCGTAAAAGATGACGGCAGGATAAGGCTTCTTCGGGATCCTTACATTCTCGGAATCATCCTCTAAGCGTCTTATAGCCTCAGCCAATTGTGCAGCTTCCTCGGTAGATGAATCAGGAAAAAGAAGACCGTCTTCCGGCGGACTAGTAACGGTCTTCTTCCCCCGCTTTGGCCCAGAGCTAGTGACTGTAGAAGATCGCTTCCTTCCCCTTGCCGCCCGCTTTTTGAGCTGCTTCTCGGTTTTGACAGGGAGGGAAGACTTCTTCAGGACCTCCGCCAAGAGGATATTATCATCAGAGCTAGGTTTTACCTCCGAAACCGTTACGGTATCCATCATCTGTCATTCAAGCGAAGCTTCTGTTGGCAATGAGGCGTGAAGCCTTTCCTCCTCTCCGACGGTTTTAAGCGAAGCAGCAATGGCTTCTTCTGTGGAGGCACCTGTTAAAACAGCAGGCGTCAGTCAAAGCATGATAAAAAAAATGATGAAATGAACATCGGAGAAGGGTGAAGTATACCTGACTACGCAAGGGCGGCCAGTTCTTTTTCGAGGATGGCTGACCGTTTGGAAGCTTCGATGGCAGCCCCCAAATCGGTATCATCGAGCATCCCGAATAAACCCTCATTGGTCCTATATTCACTCAAGCCTTCGCTAGACGGAGCAAGGGGCGTTGAGCCTAATATGGTGTCCAAAGAAAGTACTTGTTTCCTTTTCTTTTGAGGACGAGCGCCGGTGGCCGATAACACGAGTTTGCATTTAGTAGGCGCCTTTGGACGAAGAGTCCCAATTTCTTTTCCTACGTCCGACTCGGGGGACGTGGCAGCCACCTCTTTTTCAGGCGAGCTGGATGGTGGCAACCCGTGCGTAGGTCTTAGCACGTATGGGGGATCAACTCCAGTGGCCTCTCTCAAGGGAGGATGAACAATGTTTCGTCGCTTCAGAAGAACATTCCGATCACCAGCCGGCACTGCGCCCTTGCGATCAAGCAGCAATCGTTTTTCCTCCCTAATGATGGCACCCATCGAATGTTGGTACCACGCCACATACACATTCAGGGCTTGCGGAACACAACTCAGTTCGCTGATGAAGAAGTTAGACCCTGTGTTCAGGCGCATAAAATGATGTAGTGCGCTCCGAGTACCCGCTTCAGTGGCAGCCGGTTCTGCCAAGAAAGCCTCGAGTGGAACGCCCTGATTGTAGCTTAACTACTGGGCGAAGCGATGTGGGTTATACCTCATAAATAAAGCCGAGTCATTCATCTTAAATACGAAAAATCCCGGCCGGATAGAGTACAGATGAAGAATCTCCCGAGCTTTCAAGATGGAGGCCCCATCTTTAAATATATCTTGCAATGGAAACACCTTCTTCCCCGATTCCTGGCCGACGGTCAAAACTTTATCAGTAAAGGACATACCAGCTCCAACTGTGCGCGGTCGAAGAAGCAAGCCTCTAGCTTCCTGTTGCGTTGGAGTCATGATAGAAGCGCCGACCAGTCGCATGATCCGAGGGAACCTGCACCTGTCATAAAAACCCGGCCTCTTGTGGATGCCAAAGACGCCTAGCATGTGCAACTCGAGCCATGACGTGAAATAATGTATCGGGAAATTTACCGATTGCACCCCTGGCTCAGTGGTATCCGCTGCCAAGCTAAGTCCGTGATACATATGGGCTAACCCTGCGTCTCTACAGCCACTTGTATCCCAGCAACTATCCGATGCGCAGGATAGAAGACGGACGGCCTCATACGGCGAGGGTGCATGGGAAGCACAAACCAACTCAGCCATAACCCAAGAAACCCTAAAAAGAACGTTTCTTCATCAATCCCAAGAGTCGCCAGCTCTACAAAGGGGATGACCGGGGTGTCGGGTAGAAAGAAGCTCTTCTGATCCGCCTCCGCCGCCGGCATGTTGCCCAAACCTAAGCCGAAGGGGTCGTCAAGACTGGCCAATTTCTCGACTTCTTCCTTCAATACTTCTGGGCGAAGAAAATCAGCGATAAAAGCCGTAAAATTAACTCCACGACATTCGGATGCAAGAGAGAGGTTCTCATAGATATTGAACACCTTTGTCAAACTTGGAAATTGGTGTTGAATAGCGTTCTCGGGAGTAAGATCCATTACCACTGATTTGGTGGCGAAAATATACTCATCCGGGGGAAACAATTTCTCATAATGTTCTCCCCTAACGGGTAAAGCCGAAACCTCTGCAAATTCCTCCAAAGAAATGGAGACTTCTCGATCTGATAGGAGGAAGGTGTGGGTCGGAATGTTCCACTGCTCCAGAAATGCCCTGACCCACCATGTAGGAGGTGTGGAATATTGCAAAAAAAGCGTAAACGGCGGGATACAATCCGAGCTTCAGCAACTGTGATTTCTTCGCCGATAAAATATACCGGGCCCACTGTAAGTATCCGACCGGATGACGGAGAGTTAGTCCGATGTTATAGGGTTGTCCCCAAGGGCGCGCCTTGCCTTGAAAAATGCGCCGTCCTAGAATTTCCAAGGCCACCGGTGGCTGCACGGGTATCGCGGCCATAGAAGGCCGAAGGAGACCCTCTGAAGTCCAGTTGACCTCCTCCACAGCGTAATTTATCGGAGGTGCATCTGAATAAGGGATCGCAGAGATAGGCTCCGAAGGCGTCACACAAGAAAAGCTCCGGCGGTTTCTGATAATTTGATCATACCATCTACCCCATAGGTGAAGATTCTTGAGCTCCGGGTCATGGTCCTTGATCAGCGCAATAACCTCCCGGTCTACGGGCGCCTCAGGAAATCCGCCTTCTGAGCGAACGAACGGAAAGGAAGTGTCGAAGACATATCACCTGTGCGAAAAAGAACAAAAGTCAACCGTCAGTGCTATAATTTAAATTCTGACGCTTGGTACTTTAAAAATTCATACCGCACTGCAATGCAGTAAAAAGGGACCAAAGGGGACCCACAAAATCTAGATGACAGTTCATCATTAATAAAACAGCCTCATCATTTGATGAGATTGTCAATTAAATGAGGAAATCCTCAAGAGATTCTCATTAAATGAGAAATCCCTCGGGCAGAGGAGTAAAACTCCCATTGAGAGCAGCGCTCTTCACTAGACAGACATCTGTCAAAGTCTAATGATGAAGGAATAAAATTCCTCAAGAAAATCCTAAGAGCCTTGCTTTGAGAAGATGATGGAATAATCCATCAAAAATAAAATTTCAATTTGATCTTTAAGATCCCTGAACAAACTCTTAAGAGTTCTTCTATATGATCTGAAAGGAGCAAAGCTCCATTAATGGATTAAGAAATCATAAGCAAGATCCTTTTAGATTTGTGATTCCAAGAGAGCAAAGCTCTGTTAATAAAACCCTAAAAATGATTTTCTTTAGATCAAAGATCTATAAAGAGCAAGGCTCTGTTAATGGGTGAAACCCTAAAAGATATGTCAAAAAGATTTAATCTTTTACCTAAAAAATCTGACAGAGTTCTATCCTTAAGAAAATTCTTAAGAGGAAGAGCTGCGCTCTGAAAGAGAAAATAAATTTTTAAGAAAGATTGAAGATGAACAGAAGTCATCTCAAGGGCCTAGGGTCCTATTTATAGGCACTAAGCGCCGTTTCAATTCCTCGGTTGATCCAAGAGTGGAGATGCTGCCACCCCTGCACCAACGTGTGGGCCCCGTGAGCGTAACAGTAGGGGGCATTTGTTTCCCCAATTAGAGCAAAGCTCTGTTCAGAATTCAAAATTTGAATTAAAGCTGCGCTTTTATAAAAGCGCCGCGCTACAACTAGCGCATCCCGTGCAAAGCGCATAGGCGCTAGCGCTAGATGCGCTGCGCTCCAAGTAGCGCACCACGTGCAAAGCACGTGTGCGCTAACGCAAAGAGCGCTGCGCTCCAAGTAGCGCACCATGGGTAGAGCGCATAAGCGCTAGCGCTGGAACTAAATGTTTCTCACTGTTGGATTAAATATCCAATGGATATGATTAAATGATCAATTAACAAAAATGAAATTCTGTTGAATCTTTCCAAACAGAAAAGTTTGTGCCTTGAGTTTGGAACACCGTTGGATCAATGATCCAATGGTGATAAAAAATCGCTAAAATACAGAACAGATTCTGTAGGGGGGAAGATTTCCCAATCTTGTTAAAAAAGCAAGAAGATTATCTTCTGTAAACCAGAAGCCCTTGGATCAAAGATCTGACGATGGGGAAATTCCCAAATCAATTAGAGAATAAATCTCTTTAACCGATTGAACAAATCAGCTTGCCCTATATAAAGGCCCTAAGACTTCAAGTCTCAGAGAGAGGAACCCCCCATAAACTTTGAGAAAATCTCAGGAAGAAGAAGAAGCTCTCGGCAAAAGAAAACAATTCTTTTCAGAGTAAAAAAAGAGTCAAAAGACGAAATCATCTCAATATAAAACGTAGTATTTACTTCTTTCACAGATCATAGATCTATAAGACAAATTGTCTTTCACAAAAGAGATTATGAACATCTAATTATAAAGGGGGGGAGAATTATTCAATTCTCTTAGGATCACAGATCCATAAAGGCAAAGCCTTTCATCAAAAAGAGATTGAAATATCTTCTATAAACTAAGAACTTTGTTCTTAGAATCTTGAGACAAAGTCTCTTATAAAAAAAAGATAATCTTCATAGCGCAAAATTAACCTAAGAAGAGCCTTAGCGCTCCTAATTTAAAAGTGTCTTAGTGCTCTTCATCTAGCGCAAAGCGCTGCAGTGCCATAGCGCTTCAAACACAGCGTACTGCGCTCATTGGCTAGCGCTCAGCGCTAAGCGCGCCACGTGCTTCTCACGTGTGTGCTGCATTACTAAAAGCGCATCAGTGCTCTACATCTAGCGCAAAGTGCTAAGCGCATCGGCGCTCTTCATTCAGCGCTAAGCGCATTAGCGCTTCATATCTGGTGCAAAGCGCTAAGCGCATTAGCGCTTTAACCATAGCGCACTGCGCTCATCGACTGGCGCTAGTGCCAAGTGCGCCACATGCTTTCATGTGCGCTTGGACAGAACATAAACTGTTCTTTGAATAAGCCTGGAGCTATGATAAATGCACAACATTCAACTAAAGACAAAACGTTGTCAGAGACCAAACCAATGCTTAGCATTTTTAAGGGGATTGGGCTCAAAAAACACCTAACAACTCAAAAACAAATGTTGAACATTGTAATTGAATGGACTTAGCCCAAATTGGCCATAAGTCCTCAATTCAGATTAATTGAGTTCATATGCTCATAAATCACAGATCTTAGTCCCAATTGGACTACAGGTCTCTCAACCCACATCGGTTTAAGGGTACATCTCTGAACTCCTCTGATATTTGTCTTTGTAATCCTTCAACGTCTTCAGAGAGGTGACGGGTCCCAACAACCATACATTTCATGGACTATGATGTCCTTAACCTTGACTGTGAGGTCTTTAAACTCACGGACTATGATGTCCTTAACCTTGACTGTGAGGTCTTTAAACTCACGGACTGTGATGTCCTTAACCTTGACTGTGAGGACTTTAAACTCGTGGACTATGATGTCCTTAACATTGGACCGAGATATCCTTAAACTAACATTGGACCACCATGTTCTTAAACTGGTAATTGACCGCAATGTCCCTAAACTAAACAGCAGAGGCCAAATGCTCTCTTGTTGGATCTAAATGATCCCGTTGTGTTGATCTTAGTCTAAGATTAGACTAACGTATTCTCAAAAAACGTTTAAGTTGATCTTAGTCTTAAATGAGACTAACGTATCCTTAAATCCAACCCCTAAATCCAAATCTAAGAAAATACGGATTTGGACTAATCCACGCCCTACAGGCGACAACGTAAATTAGTCTCTGTATACAATACACGGGCAACCAAAAACAAAAAAAACACCCACGACATGAAGTGACCATCTGGAGAAGGAGAAAGTTGTTACTGCGACGCGATAGCGTAATTAATTGCAGGGGCTTGCGCCTGCAGGGAAGAGCGTCCCCACAATCAACAACCCTTCAAATGAGGGGGAATCTGACAAAGTCTGCTATATCAGCTGCATCCGTTTAAAACTTTGATACATGGTGTCATAAATCAACTTGTCATCAAAAAGAGATTGAAATATCTTCTATAAACTAAGAACTTTGTTCTTAGAATCTTGAGACAAAGTCTCTTATCAAAAAAAAGATAATCTTCATAGCGCAAAATTAACCTAAGAAGAGCCTTAGCGCTCCTAATTTAAAAGTGTCTTAGTGCTCTTCATCTAGCGTAAAGCGCTGCAGTGCCATAGCGCTTCAAACACAGCGTACTGCGCTCATTGGCTAGCGCTCAGCGCTCAGCGCGCCACGTGCTCCTCACGTGTGCGCTGCATTACTAAAAGCGCATCAGTGCTCTACATCTAGCGCAAAGCGCTAAGCGCATCGGCGCTCTTCATTCAGCACTAAGCGCATTAGCGCTTCATATCTGGCGCAAAGCGCTAAGCGCATTAGCGCTTTAACCATAGCGCACTGCGCTCATCGACTGGCGCTAGTGCCAAGTGCGCCACATGCTTTCATGTGCGCTTGGACAGAACATAAACTGTTCTTTGAATAAGCCTGGAGCTATGATAAATGCACAACATTCAACTAAAGACAAAACGTTGTCAGAGACCAAACTAATGCTTAGCATTTTTAAGGGGATTGGGCTCAAAAAACACCTAACAACTCAAAAACAAATGTTGAACATTGTAATTGAATGGACTTAGCCCAAATTGGCCATAAGTCCTCAATTCAGATTAATTGAGTTCATATGCTCATAAATCACAGATCTTAGTCCCAATTGGACTACAGGTCTCTCAACCCACATCGGTTTAAGGGTACATCTCTGAACTCCTCTGATATTTATCGTTGTAATCCTTCAACGTCTTCAGAGAGGTGACGGGTCCCAACAACCATACATTTCATGGACTATGATGTCCTTAACCTTGACTGTGAGGTCTTTAAACTCACGGACTATGATGTCCTTAACCTTGACTGTGAGGTCTTTAAACTCACGGACTATGATGTCCTTAACCTTGACTGTGAGGTCTTTAAACTCGTGGACTATGATGTCCTTAACATTGGACCGAGATATCCTTAAACTAACATTGGACCACCATGTTCTTAAACTGGTAATTGACCGCAATGTCCCTAAACTAAACAGCAGAGGCCAAATGCTCTCTTGTTGGATCTAAATGATCCCGTTGAGTTAATCTTAGTCTAAGATTAGACTAACGTATCCTCAAAAAACGTTTAAGTTGATCTTAGTCTTAAATGAGACTAACGTATCCTTAAATCCAACCCCTAAACCCAAATCTAAGAAAATACGGATTTGGACTAATCCACGCCCTACGGGCGACAACGTAAATTAGTCTCCGTATACAATATACGGGCAACCAAAAACAAAAAAAAATACCCACGACATGAAGTGACCATCTGGAGAAGGAGAAAGTTGTTACTGCGACGCGATAGCGTAATTAATTGCAGGGGCTTGCGCCTGCAGGGAAGAGCGTCCCCACAATCAACAACCCTTCAAATGAGGGGGAATCTGACAAAGTCTGCTATATCAGCTGCATCCGTTTAAAACTTTGATACATGGTGTCATAAATCAACTTGGAATCTTCGGAGAGGTGGACAGATAGCACCAATTAGCATCTGTCCCGAAATTCAGGAAAGACGGACCTGCACGGTCGCGTCTCCGTGTTTCGGCGGGGAACAGGGCCGTTTCCCAATTCTTTTTGGAACTTGTATATTCTTCTTGCTGTTGATTATTTCTTTAAGTGGGTCGAGGCTGTGCCCAGCCGGATTAACGACAACAAGGTTGGCGTTAGATTTCTTAAGGAAAACATTTTCTCCCGGTTTGGACACCCCCGCGCGATCATTTGCGACAATGGAACTCATTTTTGTAATAGGACTTTCAAGTCCTTGATGCGGAAATATTCCATTATTCATAAGCTATCAACGTCCTACCAGCCCCAAACATATGGGCAAGCCGAGCTTTCAAATCGGCAAATCAAGCAGATATTGAAGAAGACGGTTTCCAAAAATCGTAAGGACTGGTCTTCAAAACTCACTGATACCCTTTGGGCATTTCAAACTGCTTATAAGACCAATCTTGGCATGTCTCCTTATCGGCTTGTTTACGGAAAGGCTTGCCACCATCCAGTAGAATTAGAGCATCGCACATTTTGGGCGATAAAAGAGCTGAATCTATCTCTCGAAGATGCGAGCAGCCATCGAAAGTTGCAGTTAAATGAATTGAACGAGCTTCGGGATGAAGCTTACTAAAACGCGATTTTCGTAAAAAATCGAACGAAGGTGTTTCACAATAAACACCTTATGCGCAAAACATTCACACCTGGTCAACAGGTATTACTTTATGACACCCGGCTACATTTCCATCCCGGTAAGCTCAGATCTCGATGGAAAGGACCATTCTTTGTGCGGACTGTATATCCGCACGGGGCGGTGGATTTAGAAAATCCAGAGGACGGTTCACTATTTAAAGTGAACGGACACAGGCTAAAACCGTTCCTCACTGCGGACCCATCGAAGGAGCTCCTGATGTTGCAGGAGCCGGTTTACATTGATTGATCTTCCTCCATCTACCCCCAAATTTCGGTTATCCAGACATAAACAGTGGAAACAATGTTTCAAATAAGTTTGGAGGTATATTTGTACCAACATTTTTATTTCCCACTTGTAATTATAAAAAAATAAAAAATAAATATTTTTTAAAAAATTTCGGGGATGTTTTGGTAAATTTTCAGTTCTAATAAATAATAATAATAATAAAAATTATATAAATACTTTTTACAAATAAATTCCTTTTTTTAAGGAGGGTTTTTTGCAAATAACTAAAACACCCCCTATAAAAACACCCCGACCCCTCTTCTGCATTTACAGAACCCTAATTTTTACCTTAACAAAATCCTAGTCGCCGCAGCAGAAAGAGCAGAGAGATCGCTCCATACCGCCGCGCAACCGCCGCCAGATCCCCTATTCAGCCGCGCATCTGCCGCCGTCTGGTTTCTTCTCCCTCTGAAATCTTCAGAGGAGGTTTGCATTCTCTGATCCTTTCCGTAAAATTTTTTACAAATTCCTGCACTTCTCTGTAATGGTCCCGAACCTGCAGTTTGAAAGGGATTTTTCCCAATTGTTCGCCCACACGGTTTACGGTAGTTACTTCGGTGATGAGATCCGAAAGCGCGAATGGAACTTTCTCTTATTTAACCATCCGAACTCCTTCGCACATCCGGATCTTGTCACCCGTTTTTATGAATGTATGGAGGATGGTTGTTTTGCACAACACGGGTATATTAGATTAATGTGGGGGGATAGGGAAATTTTAATTGATAGGTACTTCATTCACGAAGTCACCTTAATACCACGACTCCCCATCCACGACCAACCCCTCCATTTTGAAGACTACCTACCCTTAATGGGAAACGATTGTTTTAGGGAGCCACGAAAAGGCATCCAAGCTCGAACACTTTTTGTGAATGTCTTAACTGTGTGCCGTTGGGCACAAAATAATATTTTTGGAAGTTCGCACAATACAACATTTTTTACACCATCTCTACACATAGTGCACACACTAATGACTCGAAACTCTAGTTACGATATGTGCACAGTGTTGCTTCACTCGATTGGCGCCGGCAAGAGGGCTGCCAATTATCCATGCCTTATGTTGGTGACACAACTGTGTCGCCATTTCCTCCCTGTTGAGGAATTTGAATTTTATATGCATGATGGGATTCCTATTTGACCCCTTCTTGACGGTGTCTCCACGTCCTATACACGATTACATGATTTATGGTCGTGCACCGAGCCGGCCGAGGACATGATGGCCAAGACCCCTGGCTCAAGCTCGACCGCGAGCGATGAAGAGCTTACCCCCGCTGCGCAAGCGCGTTTTCTTAGAAGAACCCATAGGGGGGTAGAACGATTGATAGGGATGATGACCAATTTGGATCAACAAGTAACGGGTCTGGAACAGGGAATGACCACCGTACTGGCAAGAGAGGAATGATCCGCTCACGATCGAGGAGACGGGGGGCTGATAGGGGAGTGGCTGGCACCAGTGAGGCTGGGTCTAGTAGACGCCGCAGGGAGCGATGAGGATACTGCTATTAATAAGTTTGGGGTGAGGGTATTGTAAATAGTTATCTTTGCATTGCATCTGCATATTTTTATCTTTTGTACATATTTTTTTTTCCTTTGCATATTTAATTCCGCATTGCATATTTATAAAAAAAATAATATAAAAGAAAAAAAATTGAAAATTTTTAAAAATTATAAAAATTGAAAATTTCAATTTTAACCATATTTGACTCACGTTCAACATGACGGTTGACTGGTTAGGAAAAACTAGATCCTAAACTTAGTAAATTAAAAACCGTAAAAATAACCTTTCTTAAAATTTAACTGTAGAAAATATACGTCCTGGTAGTTTATTTAGAAAAAGGCAAATTTTGAGTTCAGTTCTTGGGCTAAATCGAAATAAGGGAAGAATATTGAAAGCTCTATTTGAAGTATAAGTCTGAAAAATAATTCTGAACCTTAAGTCTAAATTCTGAAAATATATACCCTACTTCACGCACTCACACACATCTTGAAACTTGGGATAGTAGAGAATACCTTGAAATGCTCTTGTCTAAAATCCTTAGTATGAAGGAAAATAAAATAAAAGTATAAGTGTTGAATAAAGAGATAAAAAAAATGAACACTGGTTTTGTAATTGCTTAAGGCAGCATAAATAAAATATATAGCGAGGGTGCTTTATCACCTAGTGCCTTAGACCAACTGGTTTAGGAGTCACTGCTAAGCCTTAGGTATTGCAAGACGAGGAATTGCGCCTAAATGCGCAAGCACATTTTGTAATCGGTCGTTTAGTACCTCAAGACGTATTAACTGTCGCATGAAGGATGTGTGAGTAATTTCATCTAAAATTCATCAACTAAAAGTATTTTGGAAGATGGACAAGAGTATGGTAGCTTGAATTGAATTTCCAAGTGTAGGGGTGATAATTACACACACGTAAGGGTATATAATTGGAGTTTGGAGGAGAGATAGAAATAAAAGATAGGGCTTATATCTTCAGTAGAGATGATAAAAATTCCTGCGTTAAGATTGTGCCTTAGGAGGAAAACTTAGGTGATGCCGAAAGCTTTATAAATTGGCAAAACGTATATGATCTTAAGATAAATGAAAAGGAAGTGTGAAAAATACGGGTTGATGATTTCTAAGTAGAAGATAATAGAATTTCTTGCTAGAATACTGAATTGAAGAATTAAAGTCAACGGCCAAATTGATTAGATTTTATGGGTAGTATCCGCTGAAAACCCTCAGGAGACAACACTCCTCCTACTAGGGACACCTAGAGGTTTAACGGCTTGTTGCACGAGCTCAGTGCAATCGCGTTCCCTGCGAAAGTGAGGTTAGGACTTTTTGAGAATAAAATTGGTTTTGCTCGGGACGAGCAAAAGATAAGTTTGGGGGTATTTGTAAATATCAGATTTTTGCATCTTTATATCGCTCATTCTTAATCACATTGCATATAAGTAGGTACTTTTGATCCATATCTGCTAAATAGTTGCAGGTTACATGTTCTCAGCTCTTTACAGTGAAATTCATGAAAAGTCACAACAAATGCGGGACTACGACCAACAACAGATGAATACTGATCTCCGCTAACCATCCGTATGATGCCGCCTATCAGTTCAAGGGAAAAATGGAAAATCATTAGGCACTTCAATGCACAAAGCACAAGGGTAGCACAAGATCCAAGACTTCAACGCGGAGCTCAAGGCAAAAGTCCACATCATTCTGCACTGTTGGAAATCTGGAAGGAAATTGAAGAGATTCTGAGAAACCAAGGGAATAAAACAGAAGATATAAGCAACATGGAGAAGCCCTAAAAAGATGGCCCCACGATTCCACCAATTGACCGTGGAACTGCGGCCAATCAGGCACTTCTGCCGCGGAACCGCGGCCGTGTTCTATGCATGTCGGTGGCAGTGTCGGTGCTTCGACTCGGCTTTCTTGGGATAGTTTTGTAATTTCGTGTATAGATCAGAATGTAAACCTAGGGTTTTTCTATCTATAAATAGGAAAGCTCAAAGACAAATTAGTATGCATCTTTTTATTTTTAGTTCTAGAATTTAAAATTCTCTATTGCAGTGAGTTTTTGAGAGGTTATCAATAAAAGTAAGTTCTTTTTATTTTTCTCGCATTTGTTTATCGTATTTTTGTTATCTGCAATTTTTATTTGTTAACTTAGTCGTAGAATTTATTTATTGTTTTTCTTTTGTTTTTACTTTCTTCTATTTTCTTTATCATTAACAACGATGATGCTTGAGTAAGATCCTTGCCTAGGTGAGGTCTCAAATAGCTAGTTGTAATTCCTCTTAACCTAAAATTCTTTCTATCTTCCCTTTTGTTTTATTTTTATCTTTTTAATGGGTGAGTAATTTCTCACTTGTTAGGGCAGGAGAAGGAAGGTTTGAGAGAAGGAAATCTCTCTCACTCCTTTCTTTGCCCACAACCTTAATTCGGACTCCCTTTAATTGAATCACAATCCGCTCACTACGGCACCCTATCCTATATGATAGCGGTGATTCCCTAGTTAGACCGGTTGTGATTGAATTAATTGGAGGTTAGGGTTAAGAGACAAGAATGGACGGACAAGGACCAAAAGGAAGAAACTAAGTATGGAAAGCCTAGTTTATACTTATAAGTTTCTTCCTAGTCGTGCTAATCCCCGTTGTTGCCGATTACCTTAACACCGATATTAAAAAAAGGCATTGAAAGAGCTGAGATATTCCTAACTTGAACTAACCTAATTCTAACCCTAGCAAGTCCTTTATCATCTTTTGATCTCGTTAGTAGATCTTAAAACAAAACTCGACTTAATCGGATTTAACTTGTTAAAACATAAAGAAAAAGATTCCATCTCCCTGTGGATCGACCCATACTCAACCGACTAGCTACCAAGAGAAACCGTCTTGATTGCGGTAATTAAAATTAAAAATAAGCAAAAACGCGAACAATCACCATTCAATCTGACAATCTCCTCCATGTACTTCTTTGCGAAGCTTTCAGTTGATTGACCAACTCAAAAATGAATGAAATGTGCCGACTTGGTGAGTCGATCCACTATCATCCATACTGCATCGTTTCTCTTGGAGCTGCGAGGGAGCGCAGTCACAAAATCCATTATGATGTTCTGCTATTTCCATTCGGGTATTGGTAAGGGTTGTAGTAGACCTGCCATCTTGTTGTGTTCAGCCTTTACTTATTGGCAAAATAGGCATTTGGACACACTCTTGGCTATCTCTCGCTTCATCTCATGCCACCAATAGTTTTGTCTGAGGTCCTTGTGCATCTTTATTCCTCCGGGATGAACAGAGTATGGAGAACTATGTGCTTCTCTTAATAATTATTTTCTCATCTCACCATTAGGCACACAAATTCTGCTTCCATACCTTAGCGAACCATCTTCGTGGATGATGAAGTCCGCCCGCAAATTCATTTCCGCCTGTTCTCTGATCCTTTGCAATCTAGTGTCCCCAATTTGAACTGTCTTGATTCATTCGACTAACGTGGACTAAACTTGCAGATTCATGAAGGATGCGAGCATTCCTGGTATAATCATCTCGGTCTCTAGTTTATTGAGGTATTGATGATTCCTCCAATGAGCAGTTAGACTCGAAGCCATTGGTTGGCGACTTAAAGCGTCCGGGATTACATTCACTTTCCCCGGATGGTATTGTAAATTTACATCGAAATCCGCCATTAATTTTAGCCATCTTCTTTGTCTTATGTTGAGTTCTATTTGGGTGAAGATATACTTCAAGCTCTTATGATCGGTATAAATTTCTACCCTCTCTCTCAATAAGTAGTGCCTCTAAATTTTAAGTGCGAAGACAACTGCGGCAAGCTCCAAATCGTGCATTGGGTAATTGTGTTCATGAACTTTCAATTGTCTTGATTCATACGCCACTACTCTGCCATGTTAGTGTAATACACATCCCAAACCTTTTTCCGAGCAGTCGCAATGTATGTCGAAACCTCCAGTTCTGTTAGGAATTGTAAGAATGGGTGTTGAGGTCAAATGAGTCTTCAACTCTGAGAACGCTTCCTAGCAAACCCCGGACCATATATATGGCACATCCTTCCGAGTAAAGGTAGTCAGTAGTTCTGCAATCTTGGAGAAGTTCTTAATAAAATGATGATAATATCTGGCAAGTCCTAAGAAGCTCTTGATCTCTATTCTCAATTGAAAGCCGGGAAGACAAACGTCTCGCCTGAATTTGGGGGACAGATGCTATTTGGTTTTATCCGTCCACCTTTCCGAAAATACCAAGTTGATTTATGGCACCGTATATTGGAGGTTTAGACGGATGCGGCCGTTGTAGCAGACTTCGTCAGATTCCCACTCGTTTGAGGAGTTTTTGATTGTGGGGACACTCTTCCCTGCAGACGCAAGCCCCTGCAGATAATTACGCTACCGCATTGCGGCAACAACTTTCTCCTTCTCCAGATGGTCACTTCATGTCGTGTGTGTTTGTTTTATTTTTTGGTTGCCCGTGGATTATATACGGAGACTAATTTATGTTGTCGTCCGTAGGGCGTGGATTAGTCCAAATCCGTAATTTCTTAGATTTGGGTTTGGGTTGTGTTTAAGGATCGTTAGTCTTATTTTAGACTAAGATCAACTCAAACGTTTGTTGAGGATACGTTAGTCTAATTTTAGACTAAGATCTACTCAACAGGATCATTTAGATCCAACAAAAGAGCATTTGGGCTCTATTGTTTTAGTTTAAAGACGTCGCGGTCCAAAAGTTTAAGGACATCATAGTCCGTAAAGTTTAAGGATATCATAGTCCAGTTTAAAGACATCATAGTCTATGAGTTTAAGGACCTCACAGTCCATAAAGTTTAAGGACATCATAGTCCATGAGTTTAAGGGCCCTACAGTCTGTAAAATTTAAGGACATCATAGTCCAGTTTAAAGATGCCATAGTCTGTGTGGTTTTGCTTCAACTATTTGAGGATGCACAAAAAGTTATTGGTTATTGGGACCCTCTATCTCTCTGAAGACGTTGAAGAATTACAACGACATATATTAGAGGTATGAAGAGATGTACCCTTAAACCAATGTTGGTTGGGAGATCTATAGTCAAGTTTGGGACTAAGATCAGTTAAAAAGATTTATGAGCATATGGGCTCAATTAATCTACATTAGGGATTTGTGGTCAATTTAGACTCGGCCTACTCCGATAAAATGTTGGACATTTAATTAGGCTCGGCCATTTTTCATTTAACAATGCTGAGCATTGGTTTGGGTTCTGATGACCTTTTTGTCTTTTATTGAGTGTTGAGCCCTCATTATGGCTCTGGGGCTTTATTTAAAGAACAATTTATGTTTCCTCAGCGCCCACATGAGGAGCACGTGGCGCGCTTGGCGCTGAGCGCCAGACTCAGAGCGCTAAGGCGCTTCATGTGAGATAGCGCATACGTGAGGAGCACGTGGCGCTGAGTACCAGTCAATGAGTACGTAGTGCTCTTTCTAAAATAGCGCCCACATGAGGAGCACGTGGTGCGCTTGGCACTGAACGCCAACCTTGAAGCGCTGAGTGCTTCTTTTAAAATAGCGCTGGGAGCGCTGAGCATTTCTTTTAAAACAGCGCTTGGAGCACTGGGCGCTGAACATCAGACTTGGAGCGCTGAGGTGCTTCTTTAAATTGGAGCACTAGGAGCGCTACGGCGCTGTGCGCTAGTCTTGGAGCGCTAAGACGCTTCTTTAAATTGGAGCGCTAGGAGCGCTAAGGCGCTGTGCGCCAGTCTTGGAGCGCTAAGGCGCTTCTTTAAATTGGAGTGCTAATGCTCTTTTTATGCAATTTTGATCAGTTCTGTGCTCTGAGAATTAAATTCTCATTTATAAGAGACTTTGTCTCATAACTCTAAGAACAAAGTTCTTATTGTATATGAGATGTTACAATCTCTTATGTTTTTTTGTGAAAGACTTTGTTTTTATGGATCTATGATCTGAAGAGAATTGAAATCTTCTTCCCCCTTTTTATGATGAGATACTATGATCACTTTTTGTGAAAGACCTCTATCTTATAGATCTGTGATCTAGAGAAAGAATTAAGTTCTTCTTTTTGATGAGATGCTTTGACCTCTCTGTTTTATTTATCTTGAAAAAATTCTTCTTCCGAGAGCTTGCTCTTCTCTTTGAAAATTTTCAAAGTTTGTGGTTTTTTTTTCTTTTTTGCAAGACTTGAAGTCTTGGGTCCTTTATATAGGGGATGCTGATTTGTTGAATCAGTTAAGGAAATCTCTCATTGAGAGATCTCCAATTGATTTGTGGAATTTATCCACCGTTGGATCTTTGATCCGAGGGCTTCTGTTTTACAGAAGATAGTTTTCTTGTTATTAACAAGATTGGGAAAATATCTTCTTATACAGAATTTTTTCTGTACCTTGGTGATCTTTAATCACCATTGGATCTTTGATCCAACGGTGCTCTGATTTACAGAGCACAATCTTTCCTGTTTGGAAAGTTTCAACAGAATTTTATTCTGGTAATTTGATGATTTATTCATCTTAGTTAGATCTTTGATCAAATGGTGGAGAACATTTAGTTCTAGCGCTTGGCGCTCTCATGCTTTGCACATAAGGCGTTGCCTCAGAGTCTTTTACTCTTGGTACTAGCGCACTTAGTGCTAGCGCTCTCATGCTTTACACGTGAGCGCTGCATCAGAGTCTTCGACTCTTAGCACTGGCGCTGCTAGCGCGAGCGCTCTCGTGTTTTACATATGAGCGCTGCATCAGAGTCTTTGACTCTTAGCGCTGGCGCATTTAGCGCGTGCGCTTTTATGAAGCGCTGCTTCATTTCAAATTTCAAAATTTGAACAGAGCTTTGCTCTGATTGAGGGAAACAAATCCCCCCCCACCGTTGCACTCACGTGGCTTACACGTGAGTGCAGCGGTGGCAGCATCTCTGCCATTAGATCAACTTAGAAGTTGAAACGGCTCTCAGTGCCTATAAATAGGGCCTTTGGCCCTTGAGATGACCTCTGTTCATCTTCTTTCTTGTTTTTCTGAGAATTAATTCTCTTTTAGAGCATAGCTCTTTGTCTTAAGAACTCTCTTAGAGACAGAACTCTGTCGAAAATTTTAGGTAAAAATTAAATCTTTGAAGGGATTACTTCATAATCTAGGGTTTCACCCATTAACAGAGCCTTGCTCTTTTCAGATCATAGATCTAAAGAAATTTTTAGGGTTTTCTTAACAGAGCTTTAATCTCTTGAAATCATAGATCTAAAGAGATCTTTCTTAGGGTCTCTTAACCCAATAAAGAAGAACTCTTAAAGTTCATCTTGCAGATCTTAAAGATCTCAGAGTTTTTAACTCAGTAAAGCTTTGCTTTTAGGGTTTTTGGATGGATTATTCCTTCTTCACAGAGCATTGCTCTTTAGAATTTTTGGAGGGAATTTTATTCCCTTCATCATTAATTATGACAGATGTCATATCTGTTGTAGAGCGCTACTCTCAAGGGAGATTTACTCCCTGGCCCCAGGGGCCCTCATTAAATGAGAATCCTTTTAGGATTTCCTCATTTAATGACCGTCTCATCAAATGATGAGACTGTTTTATTAATGATGAGCCATCGTCTAGATTGTGTGGGTCCCCCTGGGTCCCTTTCCACTGCATTGCAGTGTGGCACAAAATTAAAGTACCAAGTGCCAGAACTTAAACCGCAGCATTGACGACTAACTTTTGTTCTTTTTCGCGCAGATACAATATCTTTCGACATTTCCTTCCTGTTTGTTCGTTCGGAAAGCGGGTTCCCTGAAGCGCCTGTGGATAGGGAAGTCTTTGCACTGATCAAGGATCACGATCCAGAGCGGAAGAATCTTCATTTATGGGGAACATGGTACAATCAGATCATCAGGGGTCGGTGTAGCTTTTCTTGCGCAGCACCTTCGGAGCCCATTTCGGCGATCCATTATGCTGACGCACCTCCGGTGAACTATGCTATGGAGGAGGTCAACTGGACCTCAGAGGGTTGCCTTCAGCCTTCTATGGCCGTGATACCTGTGCAGCCGCCGATGGCTTTGGATACTCTGGGGCGGCGCATATGTCAGGGTAAGTCGAGCCCTTGGGAACAGCCGTACATGATAGGCTTGACTCCTTGCCATCCAGCTTGGTATTTGCAGAGGGCCCGCTACATTTTGTCGGCCAAGAGATCGTTGCTGCTGAAGCTTGGGTTGTACCCCGCCGTTTATGTGTCTCTCTTCCAATATTCTACGCCCCCTGCTTGGTGGGTTAAGGATTTTCTGGAGCAATGGAATATTCTGACCCACACCTTCCTTCTGTCGGATCGAGAAGTCTCGATCTCTTTAGAGGAGTTTGCGGAGATCTCTGGCTTACCCGTTAGGGGAGAACACTACGAAGAGCTGCTTCCTCCAAACAAGTACATCTTTGCCATCAAATCAGTGGTAATGGGTCTTACCCCGGAGAACGCCATTCAACACTAATTCCCGAGCTTGATCAAGGTGTTGAATATCTACGAAAGTCTATTTCTAGAGTCCGGAGGGCACGGAGTCAGCTACGCAGACTTCATCGCTCGTTTTCTTCGTCCGGAAGTCTTATCGAAGCAAGCTGCGCTGTTCGCCAAGCTTGACGATCCGTTTGATTTTGGTTTAGATAACCAACCGACGGCAGATGCGGATTTAAAAAATTTCTTTATTCTTGCTGCTCCTGTCGTTCCCTTCGCGAAGCTTGCTGCTCCGGGCATCAATGAAGAGGTGTTCGTGCTGGGGTACATTGGCTTATAGCTAAACTGGTTCGTGCTTCCAATGCACCCTCATTATATGAGGCCATTAGTCTTTTAGCCGGCCCATCGTATGGTTGCGGGAATGCAAGTGGCTATCGGTATTGCTGGGTTGGCACACCTGTACCATGGTCTCAGCTTACCGGCGGACACCACCGAGCTGGGGGTACAGCCAGTCACTTTCTCGCTGCACTATTTTATGTCATGGATCGAGCTGCACATACTTGGCGCTTTTGGTGCTCACAAACGGCCTCGTTTCTATGACAGTTACAACTTCCCTCGGATTATGCGCCTAGTTGACGCTTCCGTTTTAACTCCGACACAGTGGGAGGCTAGGGGTGTGGTCCTTCGCTCGTGTATGGTCAGAGACGGCATGACCTTTGTCGATAAGGTTTTAACCATCGGCAGAGAGTCCACTAAGACGGTGCAGCCACTGCGGGACACTTTTAAAGATGGGGCCTCTACCTTGAAAGCTCGGGAGATTCTTCATTTATATTCAATCAGGCCGGGCTTTCTCGTGTTTAGGCAGAATGATTCGGCGTTGTTCATGAGGTACAACATGCACCGTTTCGCCCAGCAATCACGCTATAATCAGGGCATCCCGCTCGAGGCCTTCCTAGCTGAGCCAGTTGCCACAGAAGAAGGTATCCGCGGTGCATTACACCATTTTATGAGGTTTAACACCGGCTCCAATTTCTTTATCAGTGAGCCGAGTTGCGTTCCGCGAATCTTGAACGCATATATAGCATGGTATCAGAATTCGGTTTGCGCTATTATTAGGGAAGAAAGACGTCTTTTGCTTGATCGTAAGGGTTCAGCCCCTGCTGGTAATCCAGCCGTTCCCCTAAAGCGGCGGAAAATCGTTCGTCCTCCCATGAGAGGAGCTGCTATGGTCGTGGTCCTGCGCACTATACCTGAGCTACCCCTCCCCCGTGTACCTATGGAAGCGGTGGCTGTAGCGTCTCCAAATTCTGGGGTGGGTTCGGAGATCAGGACTCGTCGCCCAAAAGTATCCGTCAAGGGCAAGCTCGTGTTAGCGGCTACGGGCACTCGTTCACAGAAGAAGAAGAAGTCGCTATTTGCTGCGGACGTTGCATTCGGCCAGGAGCCCCATGCTCCCTATAGCGAAGGTTTAAGTGAGTACAGGACCAATGAGGGTCTATTCATTGCGCCGGATGATACCAATTTGGAGGCTGCTTTCATAGTTTCAGAGCAATTAGCTCGCGATGAAGCAGCTCTAATCACCATCGCACAATCAGGTAGACTTCGGTCATATCTTTCCGCGGCTATATTTTTAATTATTATGCTTTGACTGACGTTTTCTTCTTCAACAGGTATCTCCGTCGAAAAGGCTCTCGCAGCTTCCCTCAAGACTTTTGAAGAGGAAGAGAGGCCCCGTGCCTCTTTGGGCATTGGTATAGTTCGGCTCATTGTGCCTTCATTCCCTTTTTCTTTATTCGTAACTCGACTCTTCCCCCTTTTTTTGCAGGAACGGCCTTACCGCGGGTTATCCTAAGTGCGGTGCTGATCCCGAGCGGTAGTGCGGCGACTCTTCCAGAGCCGGCTGCTGAGGCCCCGGCTCCCCCAGTATTGCCTTAAAAGGTTTCGCTTAAGCAGCCGATGACGGACGTTGTAACGGCTCCAGAGGCAGCTCCTGGTTCAGACGATTACGTCCCTCTGACGGAGGTCTTGCGGAGATCTTTTCTCACTGCCAAGGCCGACAAGAAGTGTAGAAAGCGTCTGTCGGTGCAGGTTCAAGCACCATCCCATCTATAGCTACTTCTCCAGAGGATGCTCCAGCTTCCCTGTCTACTGCTCATAGACATGTCGTGCGTGCGGCTCGGGAGGCAATTGAGAGTCCATTACTAGGTAATGTAATGCCCAGTCTTTCGACTTTTACTCGGTCCGCAAATTCTTTTATACCATATCTTTCAGGACCAAGTATTGGCGATGAGGCGGCGGGTGAGAAGATGGCAACCATGGAGCCCGAAGTAGCTACTCTCTCCAGGGAGTCTGGGACTGCCCAAACCGCTGCTCTCTCCCCATATGGCTCTCTGGCGTCGGCAGGCATCGCGAGTGTCATGACGACCCTTGTCGAATTAGGGGACGAAGCCATTGGCGCAGAGACCATCCCACTGAAGGAGAGAGAAGAAGTCACTAGGCCCAGCGATACTTCCGTTGCTGAAATTGTGCCTTCTGAAGCTCCTTGGGTCGCCGCAATGACGGCTGTTGTTCCCTCGCCTTCATCCATGTCTTCTGAAATGCTGGAAGGTATAGGTTTGTGATTCGTCGGCTTCATTTTGGGTATCACTCTCCTTGTACTGATAGTATGTCGTCATAACTTTGTAGGAGTCCTTTTTGATCACCCGTATTAGGTGCCGAACCCGCATTTCTCATTCCAGCAAGAGATTGCCCTACCTGCTGATGTCGGTGAGTATAGTCTATAACTGACATCTTTTCCTTTCCCTTGCGGATAGCCATGTTGCTAACTCTTCTTCATATTGGATATAGTGTCGCGGGTCGATAGAATAATCGAGCTCCCTGCACTCCCCGTCCTACCGCCTGTTATAGCCGGTATGATAGGCTTTACCCCTTATGCGTTTTGTTTATTTCCTGAGTTGGCATTTAACCGTAACTCATTCTGCAGCAATCACACCGGCTCCAGCTCCCTTCGAGGCTCGCATTACGATGCCGGCAAGGTTTCTTGTTAAACTCAAATCTTCTCAAGGCGCCGTGAACAACCGACGAATGTTGAGCGAGTTCGTCGAGGATCTTGATGTTGAAGCCCTCACCTTCGCTGCAAATTTTGCTATGCAGGTTAATCCAATGCTGGCGAAACTCGTGAACTTACATGACGAGGACGTCATCGGGTCGTGGGTTGACTATTGCAGATAGATCGAGACTTGCTTGCACGAGATCGAGCTCAAGCGTATTGCTCCTGAGGTGTTAGCTTCAACTTCCCAGCGGGTTGCGTGGATGAAGCAGAGTGTACCTTTCGTTCGCCATTTTGAACAAGAGGCGACCCTGCAACAGAAGGAACATGAGGTGTCTTCTAACGAGTCTGCTCGGTTGCACGCCTAGGTCGACGTGAACGCTGCATAGCTGAAGGCTATTTTCGATAGTCTCCAACGATGTATCTCAGACGAGTTGGCGCTAAGGCAGAAGCTTGACTCCACTGAGCGGGTTGCGCAAAGTTGCGAAGCTTCTAAGCATGAAATCAATATGAAGCTTTCATCCTGCTTTTAGCAACGAACTCGAATTGAAGCGGAGCTGGCAGCGGTGGCTGACCGTGAGAAGGAGCTGAAAGGAGTGCACGAGCGGCTTACCTTAGTATCTGTCTTTATAATTTTTTGTATGGATGGAAATTTGTAATTCATGAATAACATGTATTCATTCATTTTTTTATTCTTTTATGTGATGTATCTTGTATCCAATTGAACTCATGAAAAAAGGACATGTTTTATCTTATATCGCTTTCTTTTCTTTGCTATGTTGTTGTCATGTTACTCTAGTAAGTGTAGCCTGTAGATAACAACTCATCTTGAACTCTTCGTAGGGTATTGATGACTTAGGAAACAGGTTCGGGTCTGCTGCCTAAGATTTTTCAACTTTATGAGCCATGAGGGTTTAATAAAGATTTTTCTCCCTACGAGTCGAGAGGATCTCGTAGGTGTATTTTCTCCTTTGGAATCGTGAGGATCCCTAAGCGTGATTTCTCTTGAGAGTCGTAAGGATCTCACAAGAGAATCTTCCCCCTTACAAGTCGTTGGTGAGTTGACTTGTTTCCGAGTCGAAACATTGCTCTGATGGGGAGGTCGTTGGTTGACTTGTTTCCGCGACGGGGTCATGTGCTGACGTATTTCCGCGATGGGGTTATGTGTTGACTTGTTTCCGCGACGGGGTCATATGTTGACGTTTTTCCATGACGGGGTCATGCGCTGACGTACTTCCGCGACGAGGTCATTGGATGACGTATTTCCGCGACGGGGTCATGTGCTGACGTATTTCCGCGACAGGGTCATTGGATGACGTATTTCCGCGACGGGGTCATGTGCTGACGTATTTCCGTGACGGGGTCATTGGATGATGTATTTCCGCGACGGGGTCATGTGCTGACGTATTTCTGCGACGGGGTTATTGGATGGCGTATTTCCGCGACGGGGTTATCGGATGACGTATTTCCGCGACGGGGTCATTTGCTGACGTATTTCCGTGACGGGGTCATTTGCTGGCGTATTTCCGCGACGGGGTCATTGGATGACGTATTTCCATGACGGGGTCATGTGCTGACGTATTTCCGCGACGGGGTCATTTGCTGACGTATTTCCGCGATGGGGTCATTGGATGACGTATTTCTAAGACGGGGTCATTGGATGACGTATTTCCGCGACGGGAACATTGGATGACGTATTTCCGCAACGGGGTCATTTGCTGATGTATTTCCGCGACGGGGTCATTTGCTGACGTATTTCCGCGACAGGGTCATTGGATGACGTATTTCCGTGATGGGGTCATTGGATGACGTATTTCCGCAACGGGGTCATTTGCTGACGTATTTCCACGACGGGGTCATTTGCTGACGTATTTCCACGACGGGGTCATGTTTACTTGCTCCGTTTTCTGCGGTGTCGGGGCTGACTCTAGGTTGTCTGTGATCCGTAGAGTCTCGGAACTAGGGACTTTGCTATGGCTCTGATTGGTGGTATCGCGTCCTTATCCTGCTAGAATGAGGAGGAACGCCGTTGCTGATCTTTAGGCTGTACATGTTGCCGGTGAGATCTGGCTTCCTTTTGATAGGGCCTGGTGGGGAAATGTGGTCCCCTTTTTGTTTATGCCCATAGATTGTATACAAGGGTCAGTATGGACTTACCTGCAGGGCAAAAGTTTCATTCTTTCATCATTTTTCATTTTTTTTATTTCTTTCGGCGATGCTCTATCATTTCAGCTTTTTATATCGCGAAAGTCGTGATTGCCCAATTATTTCGGCTATTTTTCGTGGTGCCCAATCATTTCGGCTATTTTCCTTTTTACTCGTTGCTTTTTATTGCGAGTTTCCCAACCATTTCGGCTATTTTGTATGCATATATTTTACTTGCTAATTTTGTTGCAAGTTGCCCAATCATTTCGGCTATTTCATATGCATTTTTTTGGCTCGCTGATTTTTATCGCGAGTATGGAACTTGGAATCTGGTGCCAGTCTTAGCATCAGCATTGCTGTGACTGGAATATTGCCAGGAGCGAATCATCATTTGCCGTGAAAGGACTTGGAATTTGATTACGATTCAGGCATCAACATGCTACCACTGGGACATTGCCAGGAGCGAATCATCATCTGCCTTTGTCGGTTCGAACAAGGGTGGCTTAGCAAACATGGTTAAGATCCTATTGACTAAGACTTTTGACTTCATAAGCCGTAAAGGTCTCATAAAGTTGTTTCTCTCTACGAGTCGTGAGGATCTCGTAGGTGTATTTTCTCCTTAGGAATCGTGAGGATTCCTAAGTGTATATTTTCTTGTAAGTCGTAAGGATCTTGCAAGAGCATTTTCTCCTTATAAGTCGAGAGGACTTACAAGGGTCGTTCACCATGTGAGGATATCCCTTGTCGCTGATGGGACTCTGTTGGGAAAATGTTTATTCGTGCCCATGGATTGTATAGAAGGGTCAGCATTGAACCGCTTGTAGGGCAATCTGGAAAAGGTGATGGCTTAAGAACAGGTTCAGATCCCTATAGCTTAAGGCTTTTGAATCTTATGAGCCATAAGGGTCTCATAAGAGGGTTCTCCTTATGAGTCGTGAGGATCTCGTAAGTGTAATTTCTCCTTAGGAATCGTGGGGATACCTAAGTGTGTTGCTCCTTTGTGAGTCGTAAGGATCTCACACAGGTGTTTTCTCCTTACAAGGTCGAGAGGACCTTGCAAGTGTCTTTTAACGAGATTGCGCCCTTTCGGGTTTTCACAAACTCACCAATAGCCCTGCTGTTTTTACTCATGGAGCCCTTTCGGGTTTTCATCCGTGTCCATTTTGCTTGTGGACGTACCGTTTTTTTTACGAGTCAGCCCAAGGATGCTGCGGGTTTGCAGTAGTTTAAAGACGTTTCGGTCAGTAGTTAGTTTTAGGACATTTCGGTCCATTGCTAGTTTAGGGACATTTCGGTCCGCAGCGATTTTGAGGAAAGTTTTCGCTGGATACTACTTAAAGAGTTTGGGCTTGGGAAGATAGCGAGTGGACATGGGTGACGTTATCTATCAGGCGTAGTATTTTTTCAGGAACCGGCCGTTTATTGGCCAGAAGGGTCTTTCGCCATGCATATTCATGAGCAAGTAAGCCCCACCTTGATAGACCTCGTCTATGATGTACAGACCCTCATAATTTGGCTCGAACTTTCCTCGTTTGGCACGATTGGGGATCATAGGTCTCTTGACCACTAGCACGAGCTCGCTTTGGTGGAATGTTCTCGGCCTAGTCAATCTCTCGTATGAGTGCGTCACCTTTGTTTTGTAAGCCTCCAAGTTTTGCTGCGCAATGAGACGAGTTTCGTCATGGGCGTCGAGCTCCTCTAGCCGAAGATGAGCGTTCTCTTCGTCTGTTAGCTCGTAATGAACCGCCACTCGTAAAGAGGGTAGCTCTATCTCTAAGGGGAGTACTGCTTCTGTGCCGAATACCAATGCATACGGCGTTGTATTCGTGGCCGTTTTGAACGTAGTCCGATACGCTCAGAGAGCTTCATATAGTCACTCGTGCCAGTCCTTCTTATTTCGAGACACCTTCTTCTTTATGATCTTTGTCAAGGTATTGTTGAAAGCCTCAGCTAGACCATTAGCTCGGGGATTATAGACCGAAGAGTATCTCTAGTCTATATTATGCTGCTGTGCGAAGCGGCTGATTTTGTGACTTCTGTAGGCTGGCCCGTTATCGGAGATAATCCGTCGCGGAGTGCCGAACTGATAGATGACACGTGTCTTGAAGAAATAGAGGATATTCTCTATCTTCACTTCTCTTAGCGGTACTGCTTCTGCCCACTTAGAGAAGTAATCGGTTGTCGCCAATATGAACCGATGTCCTCCGGATGATGCTGGTTCGATGGGTCCAATATGTCGGTTCCCCACATTTCGAACGGCCAGCTCGCCACTGTTGGGTGTAGCGGGTTTGGATGCTGGTGGATGAAGTCTTCATGAATCTGGCACGAATGGCATTGCTTCGCGTATTCAAGGCAGTCCTGAATCATCGTGGGCCAATAGTAGCCCATTCTTTTGATCTTCAGCTTCATCTTTGGCCCGGCTTGATGAGAACCGCAGAGTCCGTCATGAGTTTCTTGGACGACTCTCCTTACTTCTTTCGGTCCCAGGCATCTTAGCCACAGGGAGTCGAACGATCTCTTATACAGAGTATCATTGACGAAGGCGAAAGACAGAGCTCTTTTCATGAGCTGATGTCTCGAGGACGCATCTTCAGGTGTTCGATGGGATTTGAAGTAGTCTATAATGACTTCTCTCCAATCCTTAGCATTTTCCTGGTCTTTTATTTGTAGGGCCATTTGCTTGGTCTCTCCCTTTTCTTTGGACGACTCCGGAGATATTTCTGCCGATGGAAGAACCCGACGGCTTTGCACAACGATCCTTACGTCATCGAGATTTTCATCAGCCAATTCTTTAGTGAGCTTGGCTAGTGCATCAGCTTTTCTATTTTCCGTGCGCGGTATGCTCTCCAGCATGTAGGAGGGTATTTGAGTCAGCAGTTGCTGCACTCTCTTACCATACTTTACCAACTCCGGTTTGCACGTTTGATAGTCGGGGTTTACTTGACTAACGACCAGCTGGGAGTTTCCGTATATGAGGAGGTTTTCGATTCCCATGTCGACGGCGATCTCTATACCTGCTATCAAAGCTTTATATTCGGCTTCATTGTTTGTCCTCGGCTCTATTAAGGAAAAGGCAAAGCGTATTATCCCTCCTTATGGAGTCACGAAGATAAGGCCTACCCCAGATTTGATTATAGGGGTGTTGTGTTGTCGCTTCTTCATGGAAGATACCCCATCGAAGTAAAGTTCCCATCAGGTGTCACTCTCTCCTTTCTCCCTGTCGATCATGTCAAACACGTGCTCTTCTGGCAATTCGCAAATTAGGGGTGAATCGACAGGTATCAAATGCTCAGCGAGGAAGTAGGCAATGGCCTGGCCCTTCACTGCCTTTAGAGGTCGGTATGTTATCGAGAACTCCATCAAGAGGAGGGCCAATTTAGCTAGCCGTTCTGTTAGTATGGCTCTTGACATCAAATATTTGAGAGGATCCACTTTTGATATTAGGGGGACCTCATGCGCCAAAGCATAATGCCAGAGCTTCGTTATCGCGAAGATTAACGCCAGGCAGTGTTTTTCAATGGGGGAGTAGTTGTTTTCTGCCCCCAGAAGAACTCGACTCAAATAGTAGATGGCTCTCTCCTTCCCTTGGTCATTCTCTTGTGCCCATAGCACGCCTAAAGAACCTTCAAGGGCTGTTGTGTATAGGATGAGAGGCTTTCTCTTGATCGGAGCAGTCAGTACTGGCGGATTCTGCAGGTATCGCTTGATTTCGTCCAGTGCGCTTTGACATTTGCGATCCCAGACGAAAGGAGTCCCCTTCTTCATTAGATGACTGTAGGGGCGGCACTTGCTGGAGAGATTGGTTATGAATCATCGGATATATGTGAGCTTTTCTTGGAGAGATCGCGGTTGCTTGAGAGTTCTTGGCGAAGGTATTTCCATAATCGCCTTGATCTTCGATGCATATATTTCGATGCCTCGGTGTCTTACGATGAATCCTAGGAATTTGCCCGAGGAAACTCCGAACGCCCATTTGAGAGAGTTCATCTTCAGGTTGTATTTCCGAAGGCGCTGGAAAACTATCTTCAGATGCTCCCAATGTTCTTCATGCGATTTGCTTTTCACCACGAGGTCATCGATATAGCATTCGACGATTTCATGTATGAGGTCATCGAAAATCTTCGTCATGGCCCTCTGATAAGTAGCGCCAGCGTTCTTCAAGCCGAAAGGCATCACCTTGTAGCAAAATATGCCCAGCGGAGTCCGGAAAGCGGTATGCTTCTGGTCTTCGGGATGCATCTTTATTTGATTGTACCCCGATGAGCCGTCCATGAAGGAGAAGACTTTGTGAGTGGACGTGTTTTCTATCATCAGCTTGGTAACCGGTACGGGAAAGTCATCCTTCGGAAAAGCTTTGTTGAGGTCCCGAAAGTCCACGCAGATGCGCACCGTCCCATTCTTCTTCATCACTGGGACGATATTGGCGATCCAGTCAGGGTACTGAACTTCTTGGATGAAGCCGGAGTCGATTAACTTCTTGACTTCGGCTTTGATGTTCATTTCAAGTTCGAGCCGCATTCTTCTTGGTGCTTGCTTGACTGGCTTGACTTTTGGAGATATCGCCAATTTATGCACAGCTATCTCTGGATCTAGCCCCGGCATCTCGGAGTAGTTCTATACGAAGCAGTCTTTATACTGCATAAGCACATCTCTTAGCATAGCTACCTGTTCTTCGGGCAGTAGCTCACTGACGAACGTAGGCCTCGGGTCGTTTGCCGTTCCCAAGTCGATTTTCCTTAGGTTGTCTGCAGTAGTATGTATCCCATCTTCCAGCTCTTTTGGCGCCGGTGGAAGTTCTGAGATCAACTCATCTTCATCCTCATTTTTGAAGCACCAGGAGAGGTCATCCATATCCTCGCATACTCCTTCTTCTGACAGCGTTATCGCGTGACAGGTACGAGATCGTTTCCAAGATCGATGTTGATTTGGTTCTACTCTCGCTTTGTACGTTGCTTTTGGAACATGCTTCTGTGGTGGGGTTACCCTCCAACTGCTGGATAGAGCGAACCTACCTTACTGATATTGGTCTTCAACCCAGTTTTTGAATGTGAAGCAGTCTTCGAGAGGATGTCCTATCGCTCGGTGATAGGAGCAATAATCTGGGTAAGAGACCTCGTCTGCTTGTTCAGGGTGTTTGGATTCCGGGAGTGTCATCATTTGATGTTTCATGATGAGATCGAATATCTTCCTTGTCTTTTCTTGGGGAATAGAATATGCTCGACCCATTTTCTTTAGAAGAGACGAATCCCGGCTGCTCAATTCTCGATCGCGTGGCTTCTTGGACCGGCTTTGCCGCTGTCAGACATTTTTTCCATTCTTTAGTTTGTTTCTTCGCTTCGGGTCTTTTGTATGATGGGCTGGCGACGAAGGGCATCGTCATTATCCGTAGCCTGCTAAAGGAGGCGCTGCGTCCTGGCTTTCTCGTAAATGGCCATTTCACGGTTGTGGTCATCCCGGGCCTTTTGACCCGCTTCCCTTATTAGCTGGTCCATCTGTTCTTCGTACGACGGACTTGGCACTTTCATGGCGGGACCTCGTTTTGGTTCAGGGTTAGCGTCTTCTAACAGAGCATTTCCTTCTTCATCGAAATCATATATAACGTAGCAGCCATGGAATCACTTCTGTTTCTTGGATTGAACATATCCAAGCCCGATCGTTTCCATTCTCCCGTTGGGCAATTTTCGCTGAGTTCCGGGGACGTTCCAGATCCTGTTGTAGAACTGAGCTTGTTGAGCAGTCTGTTTGAAGGGTATGCCTTGGCGCCTCAATATCCTTTTTAATCCTTCTGTATAGTATCTGGACAGACGGATGGGCTGGAGCCTGTCAAGCGTAGAATCGGCACCATGCCAGATTTCTTTCTCCACTTTATTCTCCGTGAATCGATAAAAGAGGATCGCCTTTTCATATTTTCGCATGGGAGGGATATAGAATGTCTGTAGCTCTTTTACACTATAGGTATCGAGTGTGTCGAGTTCTTTGTAATGCTTTCTCGGGACCACGGCGATTTACAAACTCTGATCATCTCCGGTAAAGGCCTGCATCGATGGGCGGACCGAGAACACTGCGTTGACCTCGTCTTCAGAGTTACTGCCAAAGACCAGAATAGGGGTAGATGGTCCCGACTTGTTGCATTAGGGCGGCCCCGAATAGACTATATTTTCTTCCTCCTCGGTATCGCTTCCGAAGACCGGAATAGTGGTGATAGCATTTTGCTTATTCTCCGGTTTATGGCATCTTTCCGTGTCTTCAAAGTCTGGCAGAAAGTACTTTGCGTTCTCGTATTTGCGGACTTCATTCATGGAGAATGGATTTAGCTCCCCCGTTACGGTGTACTCAAGACCATCCTTGAAATATTTCATACACTGATGTTGTGTAGAAAGGATGATGTTGTATTCGTGTAACCAAGGCCTGCCGAGCAAAGTGATGTAGCAAGTCTTGGCGTCAATGACATGAAATTTGATGTCAGTGGCGAGCAGCCTAAAGCGTAATGTCAGTATCACAGACCCGAGCGTTCGTGATGACTGAGAGTCGAACCCGGAGATAGGGATTTTATCCCGAGCGAGGTGTTGAACGCTCATGCAGATTTCTTTTTAGCACTCTCACATTGAGAAGGTTGACAGAGGACCCGTTATGAACTAAGATCATCCCTATCTTGATGTCATGGCAGCATTCGGTGACATAAAGGGGATGGTTGTGCTCGCACTTCCCGAGGAGGAGATCTTCATCGCCGAAAGTGAAGTCAGCAGTGTTCACTTCTTCTAGCTCGTCCTTCATCTTTTATTCGGCAAGGAAAGCTTGGAACTGCTCGGGCTCTTGTAGTGCCCTAATCAAAGAATCTCTCACCTCTTTAGATAGCAGAAGGGTATCGAGAATGCTCAGTTGCGAGGGTATCTTCCTCAGGTGTGCCAGAACGTTGTAATCCACCTTGTTTTTCTTTGGCGGGTCCTTGGCTGCCAATTCCAGACGACTCGATCATCGAGAGTGATATCCTCAGAAACTTTTTCCTTCCCCTTATCGTTTTTGTTCGCTCCCTTGCTTTTGGGTCTGAGATTCTTTTCGGGGAGCGTACGATTGCACAGCTGAATATTCTCGCAGGTTTTCATCTCATCTGCTTCGGAGGTGGGTTCTTTGAAGAGAGGGCTGTTCACACTAGAATATTACATTTAATACCGCCCATTCTTATACTCGTTTGTTTATAGGTAGGTGCTTTTAATCCGTGTTTGCTACATATTTACAGTCTACAGGTTCCGAGTCAAAAATAACGCAAATGATACAAAATCTCCACTGTTACGCCAAAATACAGAACATCTGTTGCCAGCAGATAAAATCCGGGTTCCGATCATCCGTATCCGTCCAGTGCCGCGTACCAGTTCCAGAGACAAGACAAATGACAGAGGTCATTCGTATCTGGGACAAGCACAAAGTACGATAGGGGCAGCACAAGAATCAATGGGTGCACGGAGCTCGAGGGAGAAAATGTCAAAAGTATTATTTTTGATGGCATTTGGACCATTGCAGATCTGAAGCAATTGTGGAAGCAATTTGCAATTTGGTATATGTAGAACAATAGAAGAATGCAACACAGAAAAACCCACAAAATCCTACGAGTCAACTCCCCATAATGGCCGCGGATCCGCGGCCAATAGGGCGACTCGGCCGCGGATCCGCGGCTGAGTTGACTCGGTGGAGGTTGATTTTTTATGGGTAGTTTGGTCTTTTCATGTATGGTCAGAATTTGGCCCTAGGGTTTCAGCACGCAGCCTATAAATAGCCCAGTTTTGTGCCAAACCAAGGGTCTTCTTCATGTCTTCTTCTCCCATCTCTTTTAGTGTAGTTTAGTTTAGCTTCTTCTTCTTCTTCATGTCTTCCTCCATTAAAATGTAGTGAGAGCATTGAGTGGATGATGAAATGAAGATGAAGGGTGTTTTTCTTATCTTGTATTTTTATTTCATTGCATTGTAATTTCATTTCCAGTGTAACTTTATTATTTGTTATTAACTAGTTTTTGTTATTTCTTTTCTTGTTCTCTTTTCTTTTCTTCTTTTATCCATATTTTCAAGCGATGATACTCGACGGAATTCCTTGCTAAGGTGAGGACCCAAGAGTTAGCTTGCTTCACTTGTAAAACCGTATTTTCCTTTCCTTTCTTCCTTCTTGTTTTGTTTTCTTTCCTTTTATGATGTGTGAATAATTTCCCTCTTGTTAAGGCTAAGGAAGGTGGTATGAGGGACGGAGAAATCCCTTGTGCTTCTTTTCGCCAAACATCTTGAAACGAACCCCGACCAAACAAACGTAACCCCCTCACTTAGGCGCGCTATACATGACATGTAGCCGCGACCTAAGTTGAGAAGTCCTTTAAGCGCACTACAACGTGATATGTAGTTGTGACTTAATTGGATAGATGGTTGCGGGTGTTTGGCCGAGGGTTGGAAATAAGCGTATGTAGCGGACGGACAAGGGGCACTAGGAATGGATTTAGCGTTGGAAAGCTTGCTTAAACTCACAAATCCCATTCCTATGTCCTCCTAATCCCCGCTACTTTCGATTATCCCAACATCGTTTTAAGAATGGCAAAAGACAAGCACAAGACTAATCCTAACTCTACTAACCAACCTTAACCTTAACAAACTTACTTGAACATAAATATGAACACTTAGGATAGAATTGAACATACATATACACATTCTTTATTAACTCGTCTAAAACTCGAACGGACATACAACCATCTCCCAGTGGATCGACCCGTGCTCAACCGACTAGCTGCAAAGCGACACCGTACTGATCGCGGTTATAACTTTAGAACTTTGAACATCCGACACGCCAAAAGCATGCGATCAAATGGCGCCGTTGCCGGGGAGACGGTAACGTATTTTCTTTCTTGTTATTTGGGTTAATATTCATTTTGTATATATATAAAATTATAAATATAAAAAAAAATCTTTTTGTTATTTTTGATAATTTTTGTATGCAAGTGTGCAGGCTATCTGGAGCAAGTACAGTAATTCAATCAAGAAACAGAGCATTTTTTTTTTGGAGTAGAGATCAAGGGGAGTGCAGGGACCGAAGTTGAAGCCCCAACTAAGCAACTTGACCGCGGAACCGCGGTCAAAGGGGGGCTTTAGCCGCGGTTCCGCGGCTATATTGAGGTCTCAGGGCCCCAATTTTTTTCTGCCCTTTCTCTGTCCTTTTATCTTCTCTGTGAATTCCACTATACTGTATTTTCTGCAGGTTTCTTTGCACAGATTGCACAGCCGCCAAATAAATTTCTTTTGTTTTAGATTTTGTTTGTTTACCGCTTTGCATATATTAATACGGACTTTAAAAGGCTTGAAACCAATCCAGATTGGGTGGGGATTTCATCACCCTTCCCAGGACCCCAGATATCATAAAAGCATATGCATTGACCATTATTTAATTAAAAAATACTAGACTCAGCCCTAAGGACGTCGCGCTCAATAGGACAGAGGACTGGTTGTAGGCATCGGCCGTTTATCCTATCCTGACTTTGCGGTGTCTAGGAAAGTGTGTCTAAGGCAAGTGGTTACTTAATTAGGACCACTACTTACGTAGTGGGGAGCCTCCCACTTACCTGGCACTTACCTGACCGCAATTGGCGGAGAAGAGGCAGTTTGAGATCCTATTTCTAGCCCTTTGGAACAGTTAGGAGCTGTCTAGCTGACCTAGGTGACCCTAACTCTAGGTGTGTTTGTGCATATTGTGATTGTGACTGTGCTTGTAAATTTTTGTCCCATAATTCCGTATTCTTTTAAACAAACAATTTTCAAAACTCCAAAAACAAACATTTTTTTTTAATAAAAATAAAAAAATCCACATTCTTTTTCCCCGCCTTTTCTCTTCCTTTCTTTCTTCTTCTCTTCATATCATGGGTACTCCACCTCGAAAAACTCTTGTCGAACTTTGGTACCCACAACCAGACATTACTTCTTACGGTTCTTGCTTTGGCCGAATATCGAACGACTCCTCCATGCCCAAAATCTCTTTGAAAGATCGGATAGACGCGTCTAGGACGAACAATTTGACTTCGCAATCCACTTCGTATCAACCATTTCAAACATTCACCCCTACTTACGTTGATACTCATTTTTCAAGTCCGGTTGAAACTCCGAAACCATTGTCTATTGCTGAACATATTGAACAATCTCGTACCCGATCTTTCACTCCTTTCACCACCACAAATTCTTGGGATCAACAATTCCATTCACCTTCATATCCAAATGTTGATCCTGCTCCTGTCCAGCCATTAAATTCCTACCAGTCCTACCCGACTTTTGCACCTTCCCTAGACATTGCTTATGAACCATCTTTTGGGAGTTTCTAGTATCCAAACAACTTCGAATATTTTACTGAAACCCCTTCACAACCCATGTCTATTCTTGAACAGTCATTGGAAAACTTTAGGGTAGCGTCGTACCAACAGATGATGGATTTGAATGCGTCCATGGCCGCCCTCATACAACCTAGTGACCCGGTAGCTAGTTTTCAACTAGCTCCAAATTTTTCAATGAATGAAGAGGCGGTAGGACAGCTTGAGAATTTAAGTAGAGAGAGTGAGATATACACCCTTCCAAATCAAACCTACCCATTGCAAATTGAAACCCACAACTCCGATTTTGAATGTCTATCTAGTGTTCCAAACGATTCATTGATTAAAGATAGAACAGATAATGAGTTGTATGACTTTGTAGTGTTTGATTTGCCCGATTGTGAAGGGTCCCTTTTGAGTGAAACCACACCCAATCCTTTTGACCTCTACACCTCCATCTTAGAACCAGAATCGATTGAAATCCATGCTTTTGATAAGGTGTCTGAAAATATTGGTTTTCACTTGATTGAGGATATTGACGCTGGGAATATTTTGGATGATGAACCCATAGATTTGGATGAGTTTTTCTCTTCAATTCATCATCCCGAGTCATTAAATGTTTTTCCCGAACCCCATATGCGTCTGGATTTTGAGGATAAATGCATGGATGTGCTTAACTTAGAGGAGAATTTTAAGGATATTTTTGAGGATGAAACAGTTCTTTTTGATGAGTCGGATTTTCCAATTCATCCTATCCCTTTCATTGACTGTGTACACCCTCATGAACCTTTAACCGATAACCTTCCTCAATCACCTACCTCCATCCTTTCCATTGTTCCGACCTGGCAAGACACCGTATCATTTTCACTTCTTGTGTCTGGTTTACTGAGTTCGGCTTACCCATGGTTTCTCACGAATCTTGAGGGATTTGACCCCATTTCTCGACGGGTTGATAGATTAGCACAATCACTTTTTACACATCATTCATCACATATTGTGCTAATCTATTCACTCCATTTTCACTCTCAAGTTCGTATTCCACTTCTTTCTCCCTTCCGCCATTCTTCTTCTTATATACCGAGACCGTATACCACTTCTATCTCCATACGGTCTCGCGTATTCTCCATCTCTTTTCTCTACGCCTTTTTCCACCAACCTGTACATTATAGCGATAAAATGTTTGAATGGTTGGTGCTCACTTTTGGCCTGTGTAAGGCCTTGTATAGTTTGAAACTGTTTTCTTTCCCCCTAATCCTGAACTTCACCGCTTAAACAGTGGAAACACTGTTTTACTTAAGTTTTGGGGGAACCTTTTTGTATATATTTTTTGTTTTCCTTTTTGTTTTGTATATAATTTGTTTCTAGGGAGCGCCGACAATTTTGACCCTCTTGGTGTAGCCTGACAGTGAGGGCACTGTCAAGTTTAAGTTTGGGGGTGTGCTCGGTAAGCTTTCTTCCTTTGCGTTCATTTGTATATTTTGCATTTGCATACCTTATTAAAAACCCATAAAAATCGAAAATTTTTCCAAAAAATATAAAAACTTTGTCGTCAAGTTAGCTAATAGGGTAACTTAGATTTTTATTCTGAAAGTTTACTTGATATATTAGAAATAAATAAATTCTAAGCTTAGGAATTGAAAATCCTAAAAATAACCCTCATTTTGTTTAAACTTGGTGATTATACGTCTTTACAGTTTTTTTGAGTTCAGTTCTTGAGTTAAGTCAATATGAGGGGAAAGTAATGAAGCTTTACTGAAGGATAAGTCTGAAAAATAGTTTCCTTTCTTGAATTCAAATTTAGAAATTATATACCCTACAAACTGCACTTACACGCACCTTGAAACTTGGGATAGTAGAGGATACCTAGAAATACTCTTGCCTGAAATCCTAGTATGAAAGAAAAAACGGTATTTAAAGCTAAACACCAAAAGAGCATTATTGAAAAATATATCCGGTCTTGAAAAAGAAAAAGAAAAAATAAAATGAAAAATAGAATAAAGTCAAAGACCTGGAAACTGCTATTTACGCTTTAAGCTCACACATTCAGTAATCGGCTGTTAGTGCCTCAAGAAGCATTAATAGTCGCATAAAAGGTGTGTGAGCAACACCGGTCATCATAAATGAAAAGAAGTAGTATTAGGTATTAGGGTAAGAGTACTATTGCTTGAATTGAATTCTCAAGTGTAGGGGTGAAATAAAACACACACGTAGGGGTATACAATCGATATTTGGATAAAAGATAGAAATAAAGGATACGACTTATGTTTTCTGTAATGTTGATAAAAAATCCCTGATTTGAGACCACGCGCTTTAGAAGGAAAACTCAGGAGATACCAATATCTTTCTAAACTTTTTTGGAACGTATATGATCTAAGGTTAAATAAATAGGAGGTGTGAAACATAAAGGTTGAATATTTCTAATTTAGGATGTTAGAGTTTCTAACGTAGATACTAAACTGTAGGAGTAGAATTGATGTTAACTTATGACACTAGCTTGACAGGATTTTGTGGGTGTAATCCGCTGAAAACCCTCAGGAGATAACACTCCTCCTACTAGGAATACCTAGAGGTTTAACGGCTTGTTGCACAAGCTCGGTGCAATCGCGTTCCCTGCAAAAGTGAGATTAGGACTTTTTGTGAATAATTGGTTTTGCTCGGGACAAGCAAAAGTTAAGTTTGGGGGTATTTGTTCACACTAGAATATTACATTTATTACCGCCCATTCTTATGCTCGTTTGTTTATAGGTAGGTGCTTTTAATCCGTGTTTGCTACATATTTACAGTCTACAGGTTCTGAGTCCAAAATAACACAAATGATACAAAATCTCCACTGTTACGCCAAAATCCAGAACATCTGGTTCCAGCGGATAAAAGCCGGGTTCCGATCATCCGTATCCGTCCAGTGCCGCGTACCAGTTCCAGAGACAAGACAAATGACAGTGGTCATTCGTGTCTGGGACAAGTACAAAGCACGAGAGGGGCAGCACAAGAATCAATGGGTGCGCGGAGCTCGAGGGAGAAAAGGTCAAAAGTATTATTTTTGATGGCATTTTGGACCATTGCAGATCTGAAGCAATTGTGGAAGCAATTTGCAATTTGGTACATGTAGAACAATATAAGAATGCAACACAGGAAAACCCACAAAATCCTACGAGTCAACTCCCCATAACGACTGCGGATCGGCGGCCAATAGGGCGACTCGGCCACGGATCCACGGCCGAGTTGACTCGGTGGAGGTTGATTTTTTATGGGTAGTTTGGTCTTTTCATGTAGGGTCAGAATTTGGCCCTAGGGTTTCAGCACGCAGCCTATAAATAGCCCAGTTTTGTGCCAAGCCAAGGGTCTTCTTCATGTCTTCTTCTCCCATCTCTTTTAGTGTAGTTTAATTTAGCTTCTTCTTCTTCTTCATGTTTTCCTCCATTAAAATGTAGTGAGAGCATTGAGTGGATGATGAAATGAAAATGAGGGGTGTTTTTCTTATCTTGTATTTTTATTTCATTGCATTGTAATTTCATTTCCAGTGTAACTTTATTATTTGTTATTAACTAGTTGTTGTTATTTCTTTTCTTGTTCTCTTTTCTTTTCTTCTTTTATCCATATTTTCAAGCGATGATACTCGACGGAATTCCTTGCTAAGGTAAGGACCCAAGAGTTAGCTTGCTTCACTTGTAAAACCGTATTTTCCTTTCCTTTCTTCCTTCGTGTTTTGTTTTCTTTCCTTTTATGATGTGTGAATAATTTCCCTCTTGTAAGGCTAAGGAAGGTGGTATGAGGGACGGAAAAATCCCTTGTGCTTCTCTTCGCCAAACATCTTGAAACGAACCCCGACCAAACAAACGTAACCCCCTCACTTAGGCACGCTATACATAACATGTAGCCGCGACCTAAGTTGAGAAGTCCTTTAAGCGCACTACAACGTGACATGTAGTTGTGACTTAATTGGATACATGGTTGCGGGTGTTTGGCCGAGAGTTGGAAATAAGCGTATTTAGCGGACGGACAAGGAGCACTAGGAATGGATTTAGCGTTGGAAAGCTTGCTTAAACTCGCAAATCCCATTCCTATGTCCTCCTAATCCTCGCTACTTTCGATTATCCCAACATCGTTTTAAGAATGGCAAAAGACAAGCACAAGACTAATCTTAACTCTACTAACCAACCTTAACCTTAATAAACTTACTTGAACATAAATACGAACACTTAGGATAGAATTGAACATACATATACACATTCTTTATTAACTCGTCTAAAACTCGAACGGACATACAACCATCTCCCAGTGGATCGACCCGTGCTCAACCGACTAGCTGCAAAGAGACACCGTCCTGATCGCGGTTATAACTTTAGAACTTTGAACATCCGACACGCCAAAAGCGTGCAATCAAAAGGCGCCGTTGCCGGGGAGACGGTAACGTATTTTCTTTCTTGTTATTTAGGTTAATATTCTTTTTGTATATATATAAAATTATAAATATAAAAAAAATCTTTTTCTTATTTTTGATAATTTTTGTGTGCAAGTGTGCAGGCTAATCTGGAGTAAGTACAGTAATTCAATCAAGAAACAGAGCATTTTTTTGGAGTAGAGATCAAGGGGAGTGCAGAGACCGAAGTTGAAGCCCCAACTAAGCAACTTGACCGCGAAACCGCGGTCAAAGGGGGGCTTTAGCCGCGGTTCCGCGGCTATATTGAGGTCTCACGGCCCCAATTTTTTTCTGCCCTTTCTCTGTCCTTTTATCTTCTCTGTGAATTCCACTATACTGTATTTTCTGCAGGTTTCTTTGCACAGATTGCACAGCCGCCAAATAAATTTTTGTTGTTTTAGATTTTGTTTGTTTACCGCTTTGCATATATTAATACGGACTTTAAGTGGCTTGAAACCAATCCAGATTGGGTGGGGATTTCATCACCCTTCCCAGAAACTCAGATATCACAAAAGCATATGCATTGACCATTATTTAATTAAAAAATACTAGACTCAGCCTTAAGGACGTCGCGCTCAATAGGACAGAGGACTGGTTGTAGGCATCGGCCGTTTATCCTATCCTGACTTTGCGGTGTCTAGGAAAGTGTGTCTAAGGCAAGTGGTTACTTAATTAGGACCACTACTTACGTAGTGGGGAGCCTCCCACTTACCTGGCACTTACCTGACCGCAATTGGCGGAGAAGAGGCAGTTTGAGGTCCTATTTCTAGCCCTTTGGAACAGTTAGGAGCTGTCTAGCTGACCTAGGTGACTCTAGCTCTAGGTGTGTTTGTGCATATTGTGATTGTGATTGTGCTTGTAAATTTTAGTCCCATAAATCCGTATTCTTTTAAACAAACAATTTTCAAAACTCCAAAAACAAACATTTTTTTTTAATAAAAATAAAAAAAATCCACATTCTTTTTCCCCGCCTTTTCTCTTCCTTTCTTTCTTCTTCTCTTCATATCATGGGTACTCCACCTCGAAAAACTCTTGCCGAACTTTGGTACCCACAACCAGACATTACTTCTTACGGTTCTTGCTTTGGCCGAACATCGAACGACTCCTCCATGCCCAAAATCTCTTTGAAAGATATGATAGACGCGTCTAGGACGAACAATTTGACTTCGCAATCCACTTCGTATCAACCATTTCAAACATTCACCCCTACTTACGTTGATACTCATTTTTCAAGTCCGGTTGAAACTCCGAAACCATTGTCTATTGCTGAACATATTGAACAATCTCGTAGCCGATCTTTCACTCCTTTCACCACTACAAATTCTTGGGATCAACAATTCCATTCACCTTCGTATCCAAATGTTGATCCTGCTCCTGTCCAGCCATTAAATTCCTACCAGTCCTACCCGACTTTTGCACCTTCCCTAGACATTGCTTATGAACCATCTTTTGGGAGTTTCCAGTATCCAAACAACTTCGAATCTTTTACTGAAACCCCTTCACAACCCATGTCTAGTCTTGAACAGTCATTGGAAGACTTTAGGGTAGCGTCGTACCAACAGATGATGGATTTGAATGCGTCCATGGCCGCCCTCATACAACTTAGTGACCCGGTAGCTAGTTTTCAACTAGCTCCAAATTTTCCAATGTATGAAGAGGCGGTAGGACAGGTTGAGAATTTAAGTAGAGATAGTGAGATATAAACACTTCCAAATCAAACCTACCCATTGCAAATTGAAACCCACAACTCCGATTTTGAATGTCTATCTAGTGTTCCAAACGATTCATTGATTAAAGATAGAACAGATAATGAGTTGTGTGACTTTGTAGTGTTTGATTTGCCCGATTGTGAAGGGTCCCTTTTGAGTGAAACCACACCCAATCCTTTTGACCTCTACACCTCCATCTTAGAACCACAATCGATTGAAATCCATGCTTTTGATGAGGTGTCTGAAAATATTGATTTTCACTTGATTGAGGATATTGACGCCGGGAATATTTTGGATGATGAACCCATAGATTTGGCTGAGTTTTTCTCTTCAATTCATCATCCCGAGTCATTAAATGTTTTTCCCGAACCCCATATGCGTCTGTATTTTGAGGATAAATGCATGGATGTGCTTAACTTTGAGGAGAATTTTAAGGATATTTTTGAGGATGAAACAGTTCTTTTTGATGAGTCGGATTTTCCAATTCATCCTATCCCTTTCATTGACTGTGTACACCCTCATGAACCTTTAACCGATAACCTTCCTCAATCACCTACCTCCATCATTTCCATTGTTCCGACCTGGCAAGACACCGTATCATTTTCACTTCCTGTGTCTGGTTTACCGAGTTCGGCTTACCCATGGTTTCTCACGAATCTTGAGGGATTTGACCCCATTTCTCGACGGGTTGATAGATTAGCACAATCATTTTTTACACATCATTCATCACATATTGTGCTAATCTATTCACTCCATTTTCACTCTCAAGTTCGTATTCCACTTCTTTCTCCCTTCCGCCATTCTTCTTCTTATATACCGAGACTGTATACCACTTCTATCTCCATACGGTCTCGCGTATTCTCTATTTCTTTTCTCTACGCCTTCTTCCACCAACCTGTACATTATAGCGATAAAATGTTTGAATGGTTGGTGCTCACTTTTGGCCTGTGTAAGGCCTTGTATAGTTTGAAACTGTTTTCTTTCCCCCTAATCCTGAACTTCACCGCTTAAACAGTGGAAACACTGTTTTACTTAAGTTTGGGGGGAACCTTTTTATATATATTTTTTGTTTTCCTTTTTGTTTTGTATATAATTTGTTTCTAGGGAGCGCCGACAATTTTGACCCTCTTGGTGTAGCCTGACAGTGAGGGCACTATCAAGTTTAAGTTTGGGGGTGTGCTCGGTAAGCTTTCTTCCTTTGCATTCATTTGTATATTTTGCATTTGCATACCTTATTAAAAACCCATAAAAATCGAAAATTTTTCCAAAAAATATAAAAACTTTGTCGTCAAGTTAGCTAATAGGGTAACTTAGATTTTTATTCTGAAAGTTTAGTTGATATATTAGAAATAACTAAATTCTAGGCTTAGGAATTGAAAATCCTAAAAATAACACTCATTCTGTTTAAACTTGGTGATTATACGTCCTTACAGTTTTTTTTTAGTTCAGTTCTTGAGTTAAGTCAAGATGAGGGGAAAGTATTGAAGCTTTAATGGAGGATAAGTCTGAAAAATAGTTTCCTTTCTTGAATTCAAATTTAGAAAGTATATACCCTACAAACTGCACTTACACGCACCTTGAAACTTAGGATAGTAGAGGATACCTAGAAATACTCTTGCCTGAAAACCTAGTATGAAAGAAAAACGGTATTTAAAGCTAAACACCAAATGAGCATTATTGAAAAATATATCCGGTCTTGAAAAAGAAAAAGAAAAAATAAAAAGAAAAATAGAATAAAGTCAAGACCTGGAAACTGCTATTTACGCTTTAAGCTCACACATTCAGTAATCGGCTGTTAGTGCTTCAAGAAGCATTAATAGTCGCATAAAAGGTGTGTGAGCAACACCGGTCATCAAAAATGAAAAGAAGTAGTATTAGGTATTAGGGCAAGAGTACTATAGCTTGAATTGAATTCTCTAGTGTAGGGGTGAAATAATACACACACGTAGGGGTATACAATCGATATTTGGATAAAAGATAGAAATAAAGGATAAGACTTATGTTTTCTGTAAAGTTGATAAAAATCCCTGATTTGAGACCACGCGCTTTAGAAGGAAAACTCAGGAGATACCAATATCTTTCTAAACTTTTTTGGAACGTATATGATCTAAGGTTAAATAAATAGGAGGTGTGAAACATAAAGGTTGAATATTTCTAACTTAGGATGATAGAGTTTCTAACGTAGATACTAAACTGTAGGAGTAGAATCGATGTTAACTTATGACACTAGCTTGACAGGATTTTGTGGGTGTAATCCGCTGAAAACCCTCAGGAGACAACACTCCTCCTACTAGGGATACCCAGAGGTTTAACGGCTTGTTGCACAAGCTCAGTGCAATCACGTTCCCTGCGAAAGTGAGGTTAGCACTTTTTGTGAATAATTGGTTTTGCTCGGGACAAGCAAAAGTTAAGTTTGGGGGTATTTGTTCACACTAGAATATTACATTTAATACCGCCCATTCTTTTGCTCGTTTGTTTATAAGTAGGTGCTTTTAATCCGTGTTTGGTACATATTTACAGTCTACAGGTTCCGAGTCAAAATAACGCAAATGATACAAAATCTCCACTGTTACACCAAAATCCAGAATATCTGTTGCCAGCGGATAAAAGCCGGGTTCCGATCATCCGTATCCGTCCAGTGCCGCGTACCAGTTCCAGAGACAAGACAAATGACAGTGGTTATTCGTGTCTGGGACAAGTACAAAGCACGAGAGGGGCAGCACAAGAATCAATGGGTGTGCGGAGCTCGAGGGAGAAAAGGTCAAAAGTATTATTTTTGATGGCATTTTGGACCATTGCAGATCCGAAGAAATTGTGGAAGCAATTTGCAATTTGGTACATGTAGAACAATAGAAGAATGCAACACAGGAAAACCCACAAAATCCTACGAGTCAACTCCCCATAACGGCCGCGGATCGGCGGCCAATAGGGCGACTCGGCCGTGGATCCACGGCCGAGTTGACTCGGTGGAGGTTGATTTTTTATGGGTAGTTTGGTCTTTTCATGTAGGGTCAGAATTTGGCCCTAGGGCTTCAGCACGCAGCCTATAAATAGCCCAGTTTTGTGCTAAGCCAAGGGTCTTCTTCATGTCTTCTTCTCCCATCTCTTTTAGTATAGTTTAGTTTAGCTTCTTCTTCTTCTTCTTCATGTCTTCCTCCATTAAAATGTAGTGAGAGCATTGAGTGGATGATGAAATGAAGATGAAGGGTGTTTTTCTTATCTTGTATTTTTATTTCATTGCATTGTAATTTTATTTCTAGTATAACTTTATTATTTGTTGTTAACTAGTTGTTGTTATTTCTTTTCTTGTTCACTTTTTTCTTCTTCTTTTATCCGTATTTTCAAGCGATGATACTTGACGGAGTTCCTTGCTAAGGTGAGGACCCAAGAGTTAGCTTGCTTCACTTGTAAAACCGTATTTTCCTTTCCTTTCTTCCTTCTTGTTTTGTTTTCTTTCCTTTTATGATATGTGAATAATTTCCCTCTTGTTAAGACTAAGGAAGGTGGTATGAGGGACGGAGAAATCCCTTGTGTTTCTCTTCGCCAAACATCTTGAAACGAACCCCGACCAAACAAACGCAACCCCCTCACTTAGGCGCGCTATACATGACATGTAGCCGCGACCTAAGTTGAGAAGTCCTTTAAGCGCACTACAACGTGACATGTAGTTGTGACTTAATTGGATACATGGTTGCGGGTGTTTGGCCGAGGGTTGGAAATAAGCGTATTTAGCGGACGGACAAGGGGCACTAGGAATGGATTTAGCGTTGAAAAGCTTGCTTAAACTCGCAAATCCCATTCTTATGTCCTCCTAATCTCCGCTACTTTCGATTATCCCAACATTGTTTTAAGAATGGTAAAAGACAAGCACAAGACTAATCCTAACTCTACTAACCAACCTTAACCTTAACAAGCTTACTTGAATATAAATACGAACACTTAGGATAGAATTGAACATACATATACACATTCTTTATTAACTCGTCCAAAACTCGAACGGACATACAACCATCTCCATGTGATCGACCCGTGCTCAACCGGCTAGCTGCAAAGCGACACCGTCCAGATCGCAGTTATAACTTTAGAACTTTGAACATCCGACATGCCAAAAGCATGCGATCAAGGGCCGAGGGATATTTACTCGTCAGAATCGCTTCCGAAGGTGAGAACTTGCGATATCCCAAAATCGACCATGTGACAGTTACCGGCAGTTCTTTTGTGCTCATATGTCGCATTTTTTCGCTGTCGACGAGCTTCACGCTTCATCCTCTTGAAATGTTGTCGGTGGGCGATATATCCCTGCCACCAATTTTTAAAGGTGTCGCACTCTTCAGGAGGGTGCGCGATCCTATGATGGTATAAGCAGTAATTTGGATGTACATCCTTTTCGTCAAGGTGTACCCCACTAGGAGTGTTTCCTTCAGAGGGTGGCAGCTTCATTCCTATTGACATGGCTTTGGCGAACCGTTTGCTCGTCTTAAGTTTGCTTTTGTTTGTGGCGGATGTGCTTTGATCTGGTGGGAGTGTTTTAACCCTTTCGTCCAGCTGCCGGCGTTTGGCTATTTTCGAATATGGCCATTTCGTGCTCCCGATCGGCTTTGCTTTTCTGGCGGGCTGCGTTCAGCAGCAGATCGATCATCTCGTCAGATGGTTCTAAGGGTTTCAGTTCGGGATCTGCCCCCAATTTCTTGTATCAGGAGCTTCTTAACCATCTATTGACGAGTGAGAGATCACGTGGCAGCTCGCCACATAATACTCAGGTTCATCTGACGAGTGTTCTCCCTCATCTTTGTTGCCATCTCTGTTTTCAAGGATGTGGTTAAGAAACTCTTGGAGTGTGACTGATTTTTATGAAAACTTGTATTTACCGCAATCAGAAACGGCGTCGCTTTGCAGCTAGCCGGTGAATACGGGTCGATCCACAGAGATTGGTAAATTTCTGATTTGTGTTTTTACGAGTTGATTCAAATTGTTGTTTTGGTTGGTTTATAAAATCTGATCTAAATTAATCTGATTTAAAGTCTTGCTAGGGTTAGGTCTAGGGGAAGTTTGGAGATTAAAGGTTTCCTCACCGCTTTCATTGCCCTATTTTAGATCTATTAGATATTACGATAATTATCAATAAAGTGGATCCGAATCTTTTGGGAAGATGTTTCTTCCTCTAGATTCGTATCCTTCCTTTATCGATAATTACCCTAACCCCCATGGAAAACACGCGCAACCTGCCCTTTATACTACGGTTCATCGTTACCTCGTGGGGTAGGATGCCGTAGGGAGCGGTTGTGCGTGCATGCATGGAGTTCTAACTCTTAGGTGTGGATGGCATGAAAGGGGTGAGAGATCTCATCTCTCAAACCTTTCCTTAAGGCTAACCCTAACAAGCGAGGAGACTACTCACTCATTAGGGGATGATAAGACATACTAATTAAAAGAATTAAAACAAAGACATAAAATAACTTACTAGGTTGACGGCTCCCTCCAAGCAATATAGAACAGATCTGAATAATGCTCCCAGCAATTCTGAATTTTATTGATTGAAAAGAGGCATAGGGTTTTATAATTTTTGATTACAATTTATAAGAAAACAGGGAAACTAGGGTTACAGACTCTCGCACATGTGAAAATACAGATTTGCCCACTGAAAATCCAAACCCCCGCACCGACGCACCGACCCAGAAATTTTGCACCGACACAGGCACTTGATGGCCGCGGAACCGCGGCGCCAGCCTAGGTTTGGCCGCGGTTCCGCGGCCAAACTTAGGATTCAGGTGATGAAAATTCTGGGCATCCTTCTATGCTTCTTGGGCTTTCTATTTGTATACTTCTTTTCTACATTTGACATCTGGGTCTTCTCCAGATCTTCAGTGAAGACTTGTAAGGATCTTTTGACCGTTCACTTTGACATTTCGGACTGCATTGCCTTATACAGTTGTGAATTGTTCTTCGTCTAGGCTTGACTAGGATCCGTCTACTTGTTGGTCAAAAGTCTCTTTTCTGTATCAACTTTTATCTTTTTTTACTGTATTCGCTCCAAGAACCTGTATCCTGTAACATGCAACAAACGTGCGTCAAGAGTACATGTTTATTTATAAAATGAATAAGAATTGGGGAATATAAAATGCAATATTATAGTATGAACAAATACCCCCAAACTTACCTTTTGCTCGTCCTCGAGCAAACTTATTTTTATTCACTAAAATCCTAACCACACTTTAGCAGGGAAACGCGATTGCACTGAGCACGTGCAACAAGCTGTTAAACCTCTAGGTGTCCCTAGTAGGAGGAGTGTTGTCTCCTGAGGGTTTTCAGCGGATACTACCCACAAAATCCTATCAACTCGGCCCATTAACTTTTGTTCTCCAATTAGGTTTTCTAACTAAGAACTCTATTATCTTTTTACTCGCAAATTATCCACCCACATTCTTCACACTTCCTCATTATTTAACTTAAGATTATATATGTTATGTGGACCTACTTAGCTTTCGGCATCTCTTAAGTCTTCCTTCTAGGGTTTCATCTCTACTTAGGAATTTCTATCAACTCTATTAAAGATACAAGTTCTATCTTTCATTCCTTTCTCTTATCTAAACTCTAATCACATATCCCCACGTGTGTGCATAGATCACCCCTACACTTGGAAATTCAAATCAAGCAATCGTACTCTCGTCCATTGTCCAAAGCACTTATTAATTCGTGAATTTTGAATTTCTCTTACACATCCTTCATGCGACTGTTAATACTTCTTGAGGTACCAACAACCGATTACAAGATGCGTTAGCACTTTAAAGCGTACTTCCTAGTTTTTGCAACACCCAAGGCTTTTAGCAGTGACTCCCAAACCAGTTGGTCTAAGGCACTAGGTGATGAAGCACCCTCGCTAAAGATTTTTCTATTTTTACGGCCTTAAGTAATTACAAAAACCCAGTGTCCATTTTTTCTCTTTATTCACTTTTTTTTTCTTTTATTTTCATTGTACTAAAGACTTCAGACAAGAGCATTTCAAGGTCTCTTCTACTATTCCAAGTTTCAAGGTCCGTGATTGTGCAAATTGTAGGGTATACATTTTCAGAATTTAGACTTAAGATAGGAACTATTTTTCAAACTTATATTCTAATAAGAATGTCAATACTCTTCCCTTGTTTCGACTTAGCCTAAGAAGTGAACCCAAAATTTGCCTATTTCTAAATAAACTACAAGGCATATACTTTCTACCGTTAAACTTTAAGAAAGGTTATTTTTAGGGTTTTTAATTTACTAAGTCTAAGATCTAGTTGTTCCTAGCCAGTTAACCTATCTGTCAAACTCAAATCAAATATGGCCAAAATTGAATACACTATTTTTATAATTTTTGAAATTTTTGAAATTTTTATGGGTTTTCAAATAAATATGCAAATGCAAAAATATGTACAAATGAATGCGAAGGAAGAAAATGTACCGAGTATACCCCCAAACTTGAACTTGACAGTGTCCTCACTGTCATGCTAAACCAAGAGGGTCAAAATACCGGCACTTCCCTGTTTATTTATTTATAATTTTTTATTGTTAAGGAAAACAAAAATATATACAGAAAGGCCCTCCCCCAAACTTCATTTAAACTATGTTAGACATTACTGCCAAACTTTGCATAGACCAAAATTCAATACCAACCAGTTGAAAAATTTATCAGTAAAGAGTATTGGTTGGTGGAAGAATAAGTTGTGGCGGTCCAAAAAGAATTGGGGAAGATAGAAGTGGTGGTATGGAAGGTATGGAGGTGAATAGACAGGAGGTGGTGATGAATCAAAACGAGAATGCGATTGATCAACAATCAGTGGAATATTGGCATTCTCGTAGCTTCTTAAAAGAAATGGGGGTGGTTCAACTTCTAAAGGAGGAGGTTGACTAACCACAATATCCCCAAGATGTTCCTGTGGGTCCTCTATTGAATTGGCATCATCCATCAATTTCATATGATATTCAATTATAAGGGAACTGATCTCCTCGATGTCCGCCATAGTCCAACCGAAAACTTGCCGCCTATCTTGTAAGACTTTTAAAATAGCGTTCTCTTGCTCAAGGGCTAAAGAAGCCGATATGATAATGGGAAGGGTCTCATTCTCACCTATGTAGGCATATTTAAGGTGAGGCGGTAAGGACATGAGTTCGAGTTTCGGAGGCGAAAGGATCATTGCGGAATCTACCTCGAACTCAAAGGACTCCAACACAGGTTCGAAATCACTGCAAACAACCGATTCGGATGGTTCAACTAACTCATCCACAAATTCAAAAGACTCATATTCAGGTTGTGATTCGTCATCATCCGAAAAAGTGAAACATTCATAATCAATATCGGTTGTGTAAACGGTGGTAGGCTCAAGGAGGGACGCACTAGTGGCGTCAAGACTGTTTTCATCAAATAGAAATCTTTCAAGCTCGCGGTCCTCCTGCGTGATTTCGTGAATAGAGCAAACTTCTCGTGTACTAGTTTTAGGCACGGGGGGCAGACTTCCCATCTTATAAATATTGAACTCACTAGACATTTTCCCAAAGGATAGAGTCATGGAGCCATTGCGACAGTTTATTACAGCATTGGAAGTGGCCAAAAATGGTCGACCAAGAATCACCGGAATTTGGTTCCGTGGGTTAGCAACAGGTTGTGTATCCATAACAATAAAATCAACGGGAAATATAAACTCCCCAACTTTGATCAACACATCCTCTAGCTGACCCCTTGGATGGGTGATTGATCGATCAGCCATTTGGAGAGTACAACGAGTGGGTTTCAACTCTCCAACCCCTAATTGTTCGTACACGGAGTAGGGAATCAGGTTAACACTAGACCCAAGATCTAAAAGTGCTCGATTAATTTTCTTATCCCCAATTGTGATTGAAATCGTAGGACAGCCGGGGGCCTTTCGTTTTTGGGGTAAGGTTTGATGGTGGTTAATAGCATTGCTCACTGCACTAGCCACTAGCACTTTGTTGGGTACTTGAGATGCCTTTCTCTTCGAGGTGCATAATCCCTTTAAAATTTTCGCGTATGAAGGGACTTGTTGGATTGCATCCAAGAGAGGTAAATTTATGCTAACCTGCTTAAATATCTCCACAATCTTCTCCACTTGTGCAGTTGGTTTATTGGGACTCAACCTGTTTGGAAATGGAGCATTTTGAAAATTCGTTGAGTCAAATGTCTGTGGAGTAGAATGTGGAGTAGGAACGGATCCCGGTGTAGATGTGTTCATGTTGTGAGCAATGGGTCCGTTCAAGCAAGAAGAAGTAGAGCCGTGTGAAGGATGGAGAATAGGCTCTAAAGAAAAAGGTGAAGAAGAAAGTGAAGAAAATGAAGAAGGGGAAGATGACGATGGAGAAAAAGAAAAAGAAGAAGAAGAAGAACCACCGGCGGGGATGTCATCACTAGTTCCCACATTATTTTGCAACACTCTTCCGGATCTCAACGTGGTCACCGCATTTACATTGTGATTGGGATATGCGTTTTGTGTGTGACCGGGATTGGGCAATGGTTGAGATGGAAGCTTTCCCTTTTCTCTCTCGCTCAACGCAGCAGTTAATTGTGCAATTTGTGCCTCAATAGATTTGATACTTTGATCGTGTGAAGCATTGTTATGCATTAAAGATTGAACATAATTTTCAAATCTTGCTGCGGATTCTGTAGATTGCTTGAGAAATGCATCTAGACTTTTCTCGAGCGAGATAACCTTATCATCATTTGGTTGAACCAAATTGTTCGTTTGATTTGTATAAGGTTGTTGTTGGAAAGGTTGCTGGTTTGAGTTTGTAAAGGTGCTTGTTGTTGTTGTGGAGGAGGAGGTCTTTGAAAATTGTTATTTCCTTGGACTTGTTGATTTTGGTTCCAAGCGAAATTTGGGTGACTCCTCCACCCCTGATTGTATGTCGAAGAGTACGGATCGTTTCGTTGTCGTTGCTGAAATACAGCATTGACTTGATCTTGTCCTTGAATAGGTGCATTATAAGGATACTCTTCGGTTAGATGCGATGGATTCGAACAACAAGCACAAACAGTTCGTCTGGGTAGAGTAGGGGCAGGAGAAGACGATGAGATTCTGGTCTCAATGGCTTCTAGCTTTTTCATAAGTGCGGCCATCTCGGCCTTCATAGCAATCGACATATCTACTTGATGTATGCCTGCCCTAGATTGACCACTAGAAGAAGATGATGTGGTCTTGGTACTCTCTCACTGAATTGTTTGCTCACTAAGATCCTCAAGAAACTGCCACGCTTCGTCGCTAGACTTGGAGAGAAAATGACCTTGACATATGGTTTCTAGCAACTGCTTCGTTGCCGAGTTCAGCCCCTCGTATAATGTTTGGCAAAGTTGCCAACTTTCGATCCCATGATGAGGGCATTGAACGAGTAGGTCTTTAAATCTCTCGAAGCACTTCCAAAATGGTTCGGAAGGAAGCTGTGAAAATTGTATAATCTCGTTACGGATTCTAGCAGTTTTGTGATGAGGATAGAACTTTTTCAGAAAAGCTCTCACAAACTCATCCCAATTTCTAATGGAATGTGATGCGGTGCTATATAGCCACTTCTCGGCTAGGTCACATAAGGTGAAAGGAATGACCCTTAGCCTTATAGCGTCATCACTTAATTGGGTCGTTTTCATCATAGCGCACACATTTTGGAATTTATTAATAAAAATATACGCATCTTCCGATTCCAAACCATGAAATTTTGGCAGCATATTGATGAAATGTGGTTTTATTTCAAAGTTGTCCCCATTTGCCGGTGGGGGTGAAAGACATGTAGGTAAAGAAGTGCGGACGGGGTAGAAGAGATCCTGGAGCGCAACTCGTGCGGGCGCTACAACAGGCGGAAGATTCGGGTTATTCGCACCTAACGGAGGTGGAATCATTCCCGTTGGTAAGGTATCGTTGGGGTCGTGTCCCGACATACCTTCGAAAGAAGAATTTAAAGGTGGAGGTAAGGAAATGGAGGGAATTAGTGGAAGTGAGTTGCAAGATTTCTTTAGCGACAAGTTGCAAGTTTTGAAAAGATTTTTCCCTTTTTTTTATATTTATGTGAGAGTTTTGCAAAGAATTTTTTGACAAGGGACTCATGACACAAGTGTATCAACCACACATGCACAATCAGGCCTAGATCGAGGGTCACCTAGGTCTGCTAGACAGCTCCTAACTAGGGCTAGAAATAGGAGCTCAAACCGCCTCTTCACCGATAAGTACGGCCAGGTAAGTGGGAAGGAACCACAGTAGTGGGCCTAATTAAAAACCACTAGCCTAGACACCGCAAAGTCGGTTAGGATAAACGGTCGATGCCTATACTAGTCCTTTCCTATTGAGCTCGATGTCCTTAGGTCTGAGTCTAGTATTTTTTAATTAATTGTGGTCAATGCACATGCTTTAGGTGTTTTCTAGGGTCCTGGGAAGGGTGATGAAATCCCCACCCAATCTGAGTTTGGTCAATTAGCCCCTTAGAGTCCGATTAAATTATGCAAAACAATATAATTCACTTGCAGTCAATTTTTTAGCGCGGCGCAAAGAAACCTGCAGAAAATCTGTTATTTAGAAGGGGGAGAAAGATTTTTTAGCGCAAAGAATTCATGCAGAAATTTTTTACAGTGGGTATATGGAGGTTGGCAGAGGAGGGGTACAGAAAATAAACCAGCTAAATTTGATGTGCTGAAGAGGCAAAAGGGCCGCGGTTCCGCGGTCTGGGGTGCTCCTTGGCCGTGGTTCCGCGGTCTGGTGAGGAGATCAGGCTCGGAAAAAAATTGTGCTGCACCCTTGTACCACTCCTCCTCTGTTCTGATGTGATTTTTCCTGATTTGCCCTCTGTAAATTTTTCAGATCCGCGATTCCTCGCGGTTCCTGCAAGATTCAAAAGATACACCCTTCAAACAGATCAAAATTGATAATTTTTTTATTTCTTTTTTTTATTTTCAGATTTTTATAATTTTTAAAATTTATATCAACCCGAAATCACACAAAAGAAATTTTACGCCATCCCCGGCAACGGCGCCATTTGATTTTTATGAAAACTTGTATTTACCGCAATCAGAAACGGCGTCGCTTTGCAGCTAGCCGGTGAATACGGGTCGATCCACAGAGATGGGTAAATTTCTGATTTGTGTTTTTACGAGTTGATTCAAATTGTTGTTTTGGTTGGTTTATAAAATCTGATCTAAATTAATCTGATTTAAAGTCTTGCTAGGGTTAGGTTTAGGGGAAGTTTGGAGATTAAAGGTTTCCTCACCGCTTTCATTGCCCTATTTTAGATCTATTAGATATTACGATAATTATCAATAAAGTGGATCCGAATCTTTTGGGAAGATGTTTCTTCCTCTAGATTCGTATCCTTCCTTTATCGATAATTACCCTAACCCCCATGGAAAACACGCGCAACCAGCCCTTTATACTACGGTTCATTGTTACCTCATGGGGTAGGATGCTGTAGGGAGCGGTTGTGCGTGCATGCATGGAGTTCTAACTCTTAGGTGTGGATGGCATGAAAGGGGTGAGAGATCTCATCTCGCAAACCTTTCCCTAAAGCTAACCCTAACAAGCGAGGAGACTACTCGCTCATTAGGGGATGATAAGACATACTAATTAAAAGAATTAAAACAAAGACATAAAATAACTTACTAGGTTGACGGCTCCCTCTAAGCAATATAGAACAGATCTGAATAATGCTCCCAGCAATTCTGAATTTTATTGATTGAAAAGAGGCATAGGGTTTTACAATTTTTGATTACAATTTATAAGAAAACAGGGAAACTAGGGTTACAGACTCTCGCACATGTGAAATACAGATTTGCCCACTGAAAATCCAAACCCCCGCACCGACGCACCGACCCAGAAATTTTTCACCGACACGGGCACTTGATGGCCGCGGAACCGCGGCGCTAGCCTAGGTTTGGCCGTGGTTCCGCGGCCAAACTTGGGATTCAGGTGATGAAAATTCTGGGCATCCTTCTATGCTTCTTGGGCTTTCTATTTTTATACTTCTTTTCTACATTTGACATCTGGGTCTTCTCCAGATCTTCAGTGAAGACTTGTAAGGATCTTTTGACCGTTCACTTTGACATTTCGGACTGCATTGCCTTATACAGTTGTGAATTGTTCTTCGTCTAGGCTTGACTAGGATCCGTCTACTTGTTGGTCAAAAGTCCCTTTTCTGTATCAACTTTCATCTTTTTTTACTGTATTCGCTCCAAGAACCTGTATCCTGTAACATGCAACAAACGTGCGTCAAGAGTACCTGTTTATTTATAAAATGAATAAGAATTGGGGAATATAAAATGCAATATTATAGTATGAACAGTGACCGGGGTTCGCGCCTTCTGGTTGTATTCCTCCAGCACGTCAATGTGTTTTTGCAGGTCCATACGCTTGTCATCAGGCTTCACGGGCTTTTTGGTCTTCTTATTCTTCTTTGAAGATTTTGACGGCTGGGCATGGGCGTTTTGACTATCGCTACCAATTCTTGGCGTCGGACGCATCTTCAGCATTCTCTCAATGACTTCGGGCTCTAGCGGACTTTTCCACCTGATCGCCGGGCATGTTTGGAGATCTTTCAGCATTCTTTTCGTTTTGGCTGAAAGAGCGACCTTCCGTGGAGCTTCTTATATAAATAAGCATGATGCCCCCAGCGTATTTACCTTTTTTGGAGCGTGTGGCTGGGGCGGGCTTACTTTCCAATTCTCGGACAATGCGAATTTGCCCTGTTGGTATTGGTCCTCCAGCCTTTAAAGAAGAAGCAATTTTCGATTGGATGGCCTACTACTCGGTTGTAGGAGCAATAATTAGGATTGTTGACGTCACCTGGCTACAGTGGGCGTCTCGGATCTGGTAGAGTGATGAGCCTATTGCGCACCACCAGTTCGAACAGTCTTCTTGTTTTATCCCGAGGGATTGAGTAAGGACGCTTTAACTTTTCGTTGTTAAATCGCTGTCTGTCGTTTTGGCGATCAGCTGGTTTTGGACCACTCGGTTGTTGCTGAGCATTGGCGACAAAGTTCGCTTTCCCTTTCCCCTTTTCATTCTGAGGCTCCGTCTTTGAAGAGGAAGGCCTATGGCTCATCTAATCCATTTAGGCCAGCTTGTCGATCAAGGCCTGGAAAGTGGTCGGCTTGAAGAACATCATAAATTGGGATATGGTCGCCTGCGGATCGAGAGTTCCCACAAACATGCCTACTAGAGGAGCCTCTTCTATGCGATGTTCGCACTTCGACCATAGGTTCCGCCACTGTATCGCGTACTGAACCCATGTTTCTCCAGGCTTCACCCTAGCATTGATCAATGCCGTGATTGGGGTACGTTCGCTAGCGCTTGCGAAACGCTGGGTGAATAGCAACTCCATCTCCGTAAAAGTTTTGACGGAATCGTTGGGAAGCTCTGAATACCATTCGAACACCGTCTCCATCAAGCTGCCGACGAATTGGCGAAGCAGTAGCTTATCGTCACCTCCAGTGTTGCCGCACAGAGCTCTGAACTGGGAGACATGCTGGTAGGGGTTGCCTTTCCCCTTACATACATGAAATTTAGGGATTGTGTATCCTGGCCGGTACTTAATTTGATCATACCAGCTAGGATATGGTCGCCCCGTTCTGACGACTTGGCCAGCAGCTTCGTTCGCTTGATGAGCTCGTATCTGTTGAGCTATAAAATCATCGAGCGCAGCTTTCGAGATTGTTTCCTCCTTTGCTGCTGAAAAGGCCGGAAGAGGGTTTGACGTCTCCCCTCTATCGTCTTCGATTATTATTGGCGGATTTTCGACTGGAGGGTCTGACTGGATCATCATGCCCACCATATCCTGGAACAATAGCGCCATTTGTTTTATATTGGCCGCTTGTTCCGCTGCCTCTTGATCTTTCTTTTCTAGCATCCTCTGGAGGAACTCGGCATCGGTTTCCTGTTCCTGGCGCTGATCCAACAATGCTTCGGGGCTTTCCTTATGTCCCGTGAGTGCAGCCATCTTCGTTAACATCTCCTGAAGCTTCTGTTGTTGCTCCTGAGCTTTTGTTACCAATTAGGTGAGTGGTCGATGGCCCCCAGAAGCACAGCTCTCCTCCTTCCCGGAAGCCATATAAACAGTATGCACCACCATACCTCCAGACTTGGAGCGTCTTGGTTCAGTGCCCTTGAGATTCATCATAGGCATAGGGATCTTCCCGCCCTCCTCTTTTTATAGATGATTGAAGTAGAGGGGGCTGTTGCAATAGGCACCTGAGCAAACGATACTTTGCGTAGCATGGCAGAGGGATGGTCCTCTTCCTATTGAGTCTTCATCTTTTTCTGTTGGCGGGAATAGTCCTTGTCGATCACAGAATCCTGGACTCTCTGCCAGACCTTATAGATTTTGGAAGACAGCCGGTGAGGGGGCTGCTCCGTCTTCGACTTTGAAACATTCTCCACAGGTGGAGGAGATCTTTTCAATACAGCAGTCGGAGAATTCTTGCGGACCCTCTTGAGTGGTTCAAAGCTGTTCCCAGTTGGAACAGCAGCATCGACTTCAACCATCGGAGCTCGTGGAGTCAATTCAGAAAGGGAAATGCCCCCAGCTTTCCTCACTCGGTGCCAGTGGCGACGTCGATCATATCTTTCAAATGGCACTAGCTCAGTTACGGGGGTGGCTTCATCATGCCCCATGTTTTGGTGAAGGGTTGCTGCTGGTGCCAGCCTATCAAAGACCGACGTCCGTTGAGAAGGGATGGTCAACTTGTCGAAGGCAGACTTTCGAGCAGGGATAGCGGCTTTGGTGAATTCACCTGGAGTGGGAGTTGGTACGGCCAATCTTGTGAAGACCGACCCCTTAGCAGGAGAAGCCTCTCCGACGATTTCATTTACTGAAACAAGAATGGCTATGCGTTTCGAGATAGCCCCTTCAGGTAATGCGGGCTTCTTCACGGACCCATAGGAGATTTGGCCCAGTCTGTTAAAGACTGAGGCGTTGGATTTGGGCGACCCGTTGAGAGGGGCCGCGATAGTTGCAAGCCGATCGAAGACCGACTTCTTTGGAGCTTCTTGCGATGGCACTGGGCCGTTAAAGCTCATTGGTGGGAGCATGGTCCCGAAGAACAGTCCAGTGGTGGCCTGAGTCACCTGTTCCACTGGCATCGCGAAAATGGAGGCCGCTTGAGGCCCGTAGGTCACTCCTCCTGTGAGGACGGAGTGGGAGTTGTAGAAATTGTTGCAGCTGGAGCAGTTAGAAGCCATTGATCTTCTTTTTCTGCACGGAGCAAGACACCAAATCTTAGTACCTCAAATCCAAAGACAACCATATCAAACCGCGATTCGTTCGCGAACACCACACACGAAGTGTGGAGAGGAAAGAGGAAAAGGTCCCACCGGGCGTACCAGAATCTGTTCTCCGCCGAAAGCCGGGAAGACTGGCATCTCTCCTGAATTTGGGGGGCAGATGCTATTTGGTTTTATTCGTCCACTTCTCCAAAGATGCCAAGTTGATTTATGGCACCGTATATCGGAAGTTTAGACGGATGCGGCTATTGAAGCCAGTGTTGGTTGGGAGATCTATAGTCAAGTTTGGGACTAAGATCGGTTAAAAAGATTTATGAGCATATGGGCTCAATTAATCTACATTAGGGATCTGTGGTCAACTTGGGCTCGGCCCACTCAGTTAAAATGTTGGGCATTTAATTAGGCTCAGCCCCTTTTCATTTAACAATATTGAGCATTGGTTTGGGTTCTGACGACCTTTTTGTCTTTTATTGAGTGTTGAGCACTCATTATGGCTCTGAGGCTTTATTTAAAGAACAATTTATGTTTCCTCAGCGCCCACGTGAGGAGCATGTGGCGCTGAGCGCCAGAATTAGAGCGCTAAGGCGCTTCCTATGACATAGCGCATACGTGAGGAGCACGTGGCGCGCTTGGCGCTGAACGCCAATTAATGAGTGTGGAGCGCTCTTTATAAAGTAGCGCCCACGTGAGGAGCACGTGGTGCGCTTGGCGATGAACGCCAACCTTGAAGTGCTGAGTGCTTCTTTTAAAATAGCGCTGGGAGCGTTGGGCGCTTCTTTTAAAATAGCGCTTGGTGCGCTGGACGCTGAACGTCAGACTTGGGGCGCTGAGGCGCTTCTTTAAATTGGAGCGCTAGGAGTGCTGCGGCGCTGTGCGCCAGCCTTGGAGCGCTAAGGCGCTTCTTTAAATTGGAGCGCTAGGAGCGCTGCGGCGCTGTGCGCCAGTCTTAGAGCGCTAAGGCGCTTTTTTAAATTGGAGCGCTAATGCTCTTTTTAGGCAGCTTTGATCAGTTCTGCGCTCTGAGAATTAAATTCTCATTTATAAGTGACTTTGTCTCGTAACTCTAAGAACAAAGTTCTTATTTTATAGGAGATGTTACAATCTCTTATGTTTTTTTTGTGAAAGACTTTGTCTTTATGGATTTATGATCTGAAGACAATTGAATTCTTCTCCCCCACTTTTTATGATGAGATGCTATGATCTCTTTTTGTGAAAGACCTCTGTCTTATAGATCTATGATCTAGAAAAAGAATTAAGTTCTTCTTCTTTTTGACGAGATGCTTTGATCTCTCTGTTTTATTTACCTTGAAGAAATTCTTCTTCCGAGAGCTTGCTCTTCTCTTTGAAATTTCTCAAAGTTTGTGGGTTTTTTTTCTTTTTTGCAAGACTTGAAGTCTTGGGTCCTTTATATAGGGGAGGCTGATTTGTTGAATCAGTTAAGCAAATCTCTCATTGAGAGATCTCCAATTGATTTGTGGAATTTATCCACCGTTGGATCTTTGATCCGAGAGCTTCTGTTTTACAGAAGATAGTTTTCTTGTTATTAACAAGATTAGGAAAATATCTTCCCATACAGAATTTGTTCTGTACCTTTGTGATCTTTAATCACCATTGGATCTTTGATCCAACGGTGCTCTGATTTACAGAGCACAATCTGTCCTGTTTGGAAAGTTTCAATAGAATTTTATTCTGGTAATTTGATGATTTATTCATCTTAGTTGGATCTTTGATCCAATGATGGAGAACATTTAGTTCTAGCGCTTGGCGCTCTCGTGCTTTGCACGTGAGGCGCTGCCTCAGAGTCTTTGACTCTTAGCGCTGGCGCTCTCGTGCTTTGCATGTGAGCGCTGCATCAGAGTCTTTGACTCTTGGTGCTAGCGCATTTAGCGCTAGCGCTTTCGTGCTTTGCACGTGAGCGCTGCATCAGAGCCTTCGACTCTTAGAGCTGGCGCTGCTAGCGCGAGCGCTCTCATGTTTTGCATGTGAGTGCTGCATCAGAGTCTTTGACTCTTAGCGCTAGCGCATTTAGCGTTGACGCATTTAGCGCTGGCGCATTTATGAAGCGGTGCTTCATTTCAAATTTCAAAATTTGAATAGAGCTTTGCTCTGATTGGCGGAAACAATCTCCGTAACTGTGCTTAGTGTCGGCCATTTTTGAACGGTGATAATCTTGGTCGGATCTACTAAAATTCCTTCACCTGACACAACATGTCCCAAGAAAGCTACCCGCTTCAACCAAAACTTGCATTTGCTGAGCTTTGCATATAGTTGGTGTTGACGCAAGGTTTCGAGCACCACATGCAAGTGCTCCGCGTGTTCCTCCCGATTCTTCAAATACACAAGAATATCATCGATGAAGATAATAAAAAACTTGTCTAAGTATTCATAAAACACTTGGTTCATCAAGTTCATAAACACTAATGGGGTGTTGGTTACTCTAAAAGGTATCACTAGGAAATCATAGTGTCCATACTTGGTCCTAAAAGCTATCTTAGGTATATCAGAGATTTTTACTTTGAGTTGATGATAACCCGTCCGCATATCTAATTTTGAGAACACTCGAGATCCCTCCAATTGATCGAACAGATCATTTATCCTCGATAAGGGATACTTATTCTTGATCGTTACCTTATTTAACTCCCGATAGTCGATACACATCCGCTTAGTTCCATCCTTCTTAGGTACCAAAAGAACCGGGGCATCCCAAGATGATGAGCTCGGTCTAATAAATCCCTTATTAAGGTGGTCCTTAATTTGCGTCCGAAGCTCCTTCAATTCTACGGTTCCCATCCGTTACGGTGTTCTCAAGATAGGTTGAGTCCATGGCATCAAGTCTATAGTGAAATCGATTGCCCGATCCGGAGGTAAACCCGACACATCTGTAATACGTCTTCAAATTCTCGTACAACCATCGGCATACCCTCTTCTTCCTGCACAGTGTATAACATCTCCTCCTTTCTTGGTACATCTCTGTAAGTTGCTGGATCCAAGGACTTACTTCTACTCTCGAATATAAACATTGGGTGGTCAGGGATTTCGAACACTACCATCCTTTGACGACAGTCGATGGTAGCGTAAAAAGTACTCAACCGGTCCATACCTAAGACCACGTAGAAATTTAGCATATCTATCACCAGAAAGTTGGTGTAGAAACCTCGACCGCAGATTACTATGGGACACTGGTCGTATCCCATAATGGACTTGATCACACCGTTTCTCGTGTTTACATTCCATTCAGTGATGAGAGGTGCCACTGGAATGGAACTAGAGGTCGAAAACTTTTGCGCCATGAAGCAGTGTGATGCACCAGAGTCAAAAAGTGTGAGTGTAGGTGTAGAGGCTACTAGTAGGGTACCTACAATTTATAAGGGAAAATTGTTAGTGATATGTATGCCCTAGAGGCCATTACTGTACATGCGATGTATATTGTAATGGATGCTTGGACATATAAATGGAGGACTTTCTTGCTCGACATGATAGTATGCTATCTGGTTGCTCTTTATCTTAACATGTACTCTGATAGTCTCTATGTTACATGTTGATAAAGCCCTTAGGATGAGTACTTGACTACCAGGACTATGATGCAGATCATACTAGTTGGGACAGTGTAGTCGCTAAGTACATCCTTTAAATGTTCCTAGTCGCAGGTGTATCGAGACAGGGCATCGATATACCAAAGTAGACCAGCGTATGCTTCTTGACCCATATAGTTGGGCGATGGATGATTCTATATCCATTGATGTTTGACATCAGAGATAGTATACGGGTGCTCAGTGGAGACTGGGTACACTGGACGGACTCGCTGAGAACTCCCAGATGGTATTATACCTCACGTCAGATGGCAGTTCTCTCGTGACACTGGTACAGGTTAGTCTGTAGACCCGTGATCGTCATAGAGTATTGTGTGATTCCCACTGTGCTTTGATTTCCATCATACCACATCCAAGAGGGTGTGCAAAACGGTTGCTTTTGGGTACAGTCCCGAATCACATGGAGGCAATGAGCGATAGGAGGGGTTTCGTCTCTCCTGGTACAGGGAGTTGATGTTGCGATTGGCTATAACTGGAAATCCCTGGCCAGGGTTGCTGAGATTTACTGGTAAGTGTTATCAGTAGTTTCTCGAACTGTTATAAACCTCATATCGACACGACTTATCGGTTACTGGGGTCTGACGTTAACCACCACTAGACTAGATGTGTGGCATATCAGACGAAGAGACCGGACTGTACGGGAGTGTTACTGATTAGATTCGCAGGAGAATGTACATGTTTTCTTATTGATCTTCTGATTGCTCAATACCAGGGTGGCTGTTACGTTTAGCTGACCGCTTGCAGCTTGTGGGTGTTGTAGGTTACTAGACACTGTCACAAGGCTCTATAAGGTATCAACCATGCCAAATTTAAAAATTTCAAGTGCCGAACAACCTAAAGCGAGGATCTTTGCTAGAGGATTAGGAATAACATTGCATGTAAACAACTTGATATCTAAGAGAAAGGGATTACAACCTTTGTAGTCTGTTCCTTCGCTTCATAAGATCTATGTTGAGGTCCCTTCGCTGTGATCAACATGAACTCCGACTCTCGAGTGGCTCCATGAGGTAAATGAGAGACCTTGCTTGTAGTTTTCATGATCTAAGATGATCTACCTTGAAGAATCTCTAACCCAAGCTTACACTTCACTAAACAACTTATTAGAGAAGTGAACACCCTAATCTAAGTGGGTAGAATAGATGAAGATGATGAAGTAGGAATTTAGCTCTCTTTTGTTTTCAATTTCTCACACTAATTCATCACATGCAAAAAGCTAGCAAGCTTTTTCTTTCAAGAGAATGAAGAAGAAGAAGAAGATCCTTTTGTGAGGAATAATGAAAATTATTGTTGTGGTTACAAATCCAACCTTGGGTTAAGAATGAAGGCTTAACCCTTGTAGAGAATTAACTAAGGTAAAGGGTTTTGGTTGAGTTAAGAAATATCTACACAAAATATCAATACAAAATATCTAAGCTTAAAACAAAATAAAGCTTCTAGAAGCTTCATGAAAAAGCTAACCCAAATCAAACCCTAACATGTTTTATCTCCACAAATCATGTTGTATTTGTAATCATAACTTGTTACAATATTATATATCACATATATAATATATTTTTGTAACAAAAGAAAATAATACAATTACATATATCGCATATATATCAATGTATTATCCGGTGAGAAAATGAATCAATAAAGCGAGCTTATATTAGTTTATGTAATGTAATATATCACATATATAATTATACATTAAATTATCGAATCAACACTTGATCCGACAATCCGGCTATATCGCATATAACCGACTAATATAACATGTATCGATTCATCGAATCAATAGTTGATCCGATGACCCGGCTATATCACATATATCCGGCCAATATCATATATCGCGAGAATGGAATAAGATATCTCATATCTTAATATTCTCGGTCCCGCACATATCACATATGTGCTCCTACTCCGTTTTGCCTGAGCCAGGAAACCACTGTGTAGGGCTCTAAAGAATCGTCAATACGCCGGCAGTAGGTGATGATTATATCAAACACCCACAAGCTGCAAGCGGTCAGCTAAACGTAACAGCCACCCAGGTATTGATCGATTAGAAGATCAACAAGCAAGCCTGTACATTCTCCTGTGAATCCAATCAGTAAAACTACCGTACAGTTCGGTTTCTTCGTCTGATATGTTGCATATCTAGTCTAGGGGTGGTAAACGTCAGATCCCAGTAACAGATAAGTCGTGTCGATGTGAGGCTCATAACAGATCGAGAAACTACTGATAACTCTTACTAGAAGCACTCCATATCAGCCCTGGCCAGGGACTTCTAGTTATAGCCAATCGAACACAGCACAACATCAACTCCCTATACCGGGAGAGACGAAACCCCTCCTATCGCTCATTGCCTCCATGTGATTCGGGACTGTACCCAAAATCCAACGTTTTGCATGCCCTCTTGGATGTGGTAAGGTGGAAATCAAAGCACAGTGGGAATCACACAAGACTCTATGATGATCTCGGGTCTATAGACTAACCTGTACCAGTGTCACCAGAGAACTGCTATCTGACGATTGGTATAAATCCATCTAGGAGTTCTCGGCGAGTCCGTTCAGTATACCCAGTCTCCACTGAGCACCCGCACAACATCTTTGATGTCAAACACCGATGGATGTGGGATCATCCATCGCCCATCATATGGGTCAAGATGCGTATATGCTAGTCTACTCTGGTGTATCGATGCCCTGTCTCGATACACCCTCGACTAGGAACAATTATAGGATGTACTCGTTGACTACCCTGGCCTCACTAGTATGATCTCATCATAGTGCCAGTAGTCGAGTATATATCCTAAGGGCTTTATCAACATGTGAGAGTAAGACAGTAAACTAATATAAGTCAACATGTTAAGATAAATTGAAACCATATAGCATACTATCATGTCGAGCAAGAAAGTCCTCTCTATATATATCCAAGCATCCACTATAATATACATCATATGTACAACAATGGTCTCTAGGGAATATATATAACTAACATGTGTTTGATATGATCATCACCTACTGCCGGCGTATTGACGATTCTTTAGAGTCCTACACAGAGGTTTCCTGGCTCAGACAAAACGGAGTAGGAGCACATATGTGATATGTGCGGGACCGAGAATAATACGTGTATGTGATACCGTATTAGATTCTCGCGATATGTGATATCGGCCGGGTATATGTGATATAGCTGGGTCATCGGATCAAGTGTTGATTCGATGAACTGATACAGATTATATTAGTCGGTTATTTGTAAAATAGCCGGACTATCGGATCAAGTGTTGATTCGATAATTTAATTTATAATTATATATTTGATATATTATATTACATTAACTAATATAAGCTCACTTAAAGATTATTTTTCTCACATGGATAATACATTGATGTATATGCGATATATGTTAATTGTATTATTTTATTTTGTTACATTATATATTATATATCTGATATATAATATTGTAACATATTAGGGTTACAAACGCAAGATGTTTTGTGGAGTTTAAACAAGTTAAGGTTTTGATTTGGGTTAGCTTTTGGGTTAGCTTTTTCATGAAGCTTTCTTTTGTTTTTAGCTAAGATATTTTGTGAAAATATTTCTTAACCCAACCCAAAACCCTTTACCCTAGTTTATTCTCTATAAGGGTTAAGCCTTCATTCTTAACCCATGGTTGAATTTGTAACCACAACAAGATTTTATTATTCATCACAAATAGATTTCTTCTTCTTCTTTCTCTTTGAAAAGCTTTCTAGCTTTTGGGTTTGTGATTGATTTTTGTGAGATAAAGAAAACAAAAGAGAGCTAAATTCCTACTTCATCATCTTCATCTATTCTAGCCACTTAGATTAGGGTGTTTGCTTTTCTAATACTTGATTAGTGAAGCAATAGCTTGGGTTTGTGATTCTTCAAGGTAGATCATCTTAGTTGTTGAAGATTGGAAGCAAGCTTGTATCTTTCTCTTCATGGAGCCTCTCTAGAGCCTGGGTACTTGATGATCGCAGCTAAGGGACCTCAACACGGATCTTATGAAGCGAAGGAATGGACTACAAAGGTTGTAATCCCTAACTCTTAGAAGTAAAGTTGTTTACTTGTAATGTTTACCTTAATTCTCTAGTTAAGATCTTGGTTAGGGTTTGTTTAACACCCCAAAATTTTTAAAGTAGCCTGATTGATGCTTGCCAAAACCTTCACAAGTTGTTATACTAAACCTACAGTGGTATCAGAGCCAAGCTACAGCATTAGGCGTTGTCTAGACGAAGTTTAAAGTCCGATCGAACTCCGAAACCCCGAAAAATCCCACTTTCTGGAAATTTTTTCAAAAGTTAAAATTTTTCATATTAAAAATACTCAGAAAATCATGCAGGGAATTCTAAGGATTACTGTGAAGTACGAAACCATAACTCGCTCAAGTGACTGCGGAACCGCGGCCAAATCATGCGTTTGGCGGCGGTTCCACGGCCAACTTTAGGAGTTAGGGACTAATACTTCTGGGCTTTATTCTTGGGCACTTTTTCATGCTTTTGGGAATTTTTAATTCTATTAAAGTGTTGAGCTTTCTGAGAAATATTGGGAACTCGTTGATTCGATCGGAATGTTTAACTTCGTTTAAGTTTTTCCGGGTAATTTAGAACGTGTTAAAAAGTTCGAACGGATATCAATAACTCACTTTTTCCCCTGTCAGAAAACTTTCAAGTGTTGGATTTTTCCTGAGTTTAAAACTTTCAGAAAATCATGCAAGCGAATTTGTGGACCCTCTAGAATGACGTAATCTTAACTCGATTATGTGGCCGTCAAAACCGCCACTGAACCATATGGTTTGTGGTAGTTTAGCGTTGCCACATGTGAGGCGTTGGTTTGACCTTTCTACGGCTGGTTCATAGAGGCTGTGACATGTTCTGGTACTTTTTGAACCCCGCTCAAGTGTTGAGCTATTTGGAAAATCTTGGGTGTTTGTTTATTCGATCGGAAAGTTTAACATTGTCTATTTATCTGGAATGTGATACAATATGTGGAATTCATATAGTTAAGCATGAAATGCGAAGTATGTGATATTTCGGATTTAAGATGTCTAAAGTGATTGTGGATTCCAAATGTTGTAGTTTTTCACTTTCTTTTCTGCGACCGTAAGTGTAATATGTGGTGTATCGCCGATTTCGGTGCTATATGTCAATGATAACTGGGATACGCATATTTACTTACGTTGATGATATGTGATGTTATGTGTTGGTGTGATATGTTATATTGGATCGTCGTGTTTTGAATAGCCGGGGTTTTTTATGTGAGATGAGAGTTTTTCTTTTTCATTCATGTAAAATTCAATTGTATGTAATATTCTTTTATTGGGGCACTTCCGGGTTGAGGATGATGTCACCATTGTATATTATTTACTTTTCCGCATTAGGATAGACCCAAGGCGGAGAGCATAAGTAACCGGGTTCTAGGGTCCAGTGGGAGACCATCTCGAGGAGTCGAGACCGGGTCTCCAACTCTAGAATTGATAGGGTTGCTTGCCGCTCTCTTAGGGGTCTAGAGATGTGGGTTTGGCTATTCATCGCGACCATGGAATCCGTGTTTTATACAGACTCGTATTAAAACACGGACCTCTTAGTATATGCAATATTTCATATACGTTCTTCTGCTGCAATGTTCTGTGATGAGATCATATTACTGCCTGAGATGAATGTTTATATTATATATATGAGATATATATTATATATTGTTGATTTCATTTCAAATATGATGCTTGTGAAGTATAATAAAATGGGACTTCATTAATGAGATTAATGAAACTAAAAGAAACCTAAAGATGTTGTAGAAACTTGTTTAAAAACTGGTAGCTCTAGTTTTTGCTTTGCATAGCGGTATTCCTTGTAGAATATCCAGCACCTTATTCGATAAGGAAAGAGCCGAGATCCTGATCAGTCGAAAATATTGCATTTTTTAACACATCAATTTCCCTACTATTTGCAATCATCTAAACGTGTTCGGTATAAATATAACACATATTAGCAAATTTCCTATAAAATACCAAATAACATGTGTTATACATTATAACCGGCATTTTGAGGGAAATTGAGTGTTTATTATTGCACGCATGATCTTTGTATATCGCAACACTTGTCTCGAGATTTTGTGCAGGAAATTCCAGGTAAAAGAGCCGAAACTGCTAAAAAGTGCTGATAAAAAATACGCCAAGTCCAAGACTTGTGATCTGGCAGTGAACAAGAAACTATAAAAAGATTCCAGACATCAGAAAACATACCTAGAGTCAGCACCAAATATACCTGGAATTTTAATGCAGCAAGCCCTCAAAACGGCCGCGGATCCACGGCCTAATGGGCCTATTCGCGGCGGATCCACGGCTACATGGGGACATTATCGGCATAATACTATTTCAGGCTTCTCCGTTCACTAGCCAAACTTCCTTAAGACACTTCAGTCCCTAGAGATCTCCAGAAGCTTCCTTTCTAACAGCCAAGTTTCTTGTACAAGCCTAATACATACCAAGCTTCTCAAGCAAGCTAGCTAACTACTTTAATCTAGAAGCCTCTTCTCATAACAACCAAGCTTTTCTTGTAAGCTAAATAACTAAATCAACCTAGAAGGTTCTACTCAACTAGCAAGCTTGCAAAGGAAGCTAAACCTAGCTTAGCTTCTAAAGGAAGCTAGATCAAGCTTCCAGGGGAAGCTAAAGGAGAAGACTATATAAAGGGACCCAAGGGCATCATTACGAGCCTGTTGAACAATTCCAAACACAAGTTGAGTGACACAACTTGCTACTCAAAACCCTAACCCAAATACAATTCAAAATCCAAATCAAGATTCATCGAGTACAAAATCAAGCAAGAATCCATCGAGCCTTTTTGAAGCAACGCCGATCTTCATCTGAGCAAGAGATCCAAGACGATCCGCGACTCACGAAGATGATGCGAAGCTAGTTCGACGATTGAGTTCTCTCCTCAATTCTTGTAGTCTTTGAGTGAATTGTAACGAAACGTTCAATAATAAAAAGTGAAAATTCTTGATCTTGCTTTTCTTTACATTCTTGTGTTATGAAACTTCTTGATTCTTGATTCAATAATTTTCATTATGTGTGAGTGAAATCTCCGCTTGTGGAGGATTCGAGAGAATTGATAGATCTAATGATGTCGAATCTTAATACTAATTTTAAGTCTTATGAGATTTGTGAACTCTAGGAAAAAGAATCATCAATGACCTAATTTGGATTGAGATCACATTCTTGTGAATTTCGTTGCAAATTAGGGATCAAATGATTGATGATTCTCTTTGCTAGAGACTAGATCCGAATGATCATGATTGAAAAGACAAGGGATAGAAGGAGAAACCCTAGTTTCTTCAATAGATCCCTAATTTTCATTCATCATCATCAATCTAGCTACAAATTATCAATAGATAAGATTAGGAATTATTAGATTCATCATTAACTATTAACTCAATCGAATCCTACAAGCTATTCTTCATTATCTTGATAAATCAAAGTGATTGGGACATTTCTTGATTCTTGATTTTAGATCTTTACTTTCTTTAAGTTTCTTGAAAATAAAAACTCACAAATCTTGAATCAATTTTATTGCAATTTCTTTTATCTTTTAATTTTCAACTCAACCAAAACAATTACGATCAAATCTCACTTTCCCTGTGGACGATCCGCACTCGCTAACGAACCTACAATTGATACCGTTATTGATTGCGGTTTACAAATTTCTTTGGTTGTGATCTTTGCACTTTTCAAAACACGACATCGAAATCGAAGGTCAATCAAATGGCGCCGTTGCCGGGGATCATGTGCTAATTTGTTCGTTTTTGAAATTTGAGTTGAAAGATTTATTAATCCATCAGAATTTTTAGACCAAAATTCGCACAAACACTAAACGATTTGTTGTGATTTGTTGTAAGGAGATCTGGAATCTGTGGAGCAAGAGAAAAAATTTTCTGAATATTCCAGAGAGTTCAGTAAGTGAACATGAACAGTTCCTGAAACTTTTGTGCAGTGATCTCAACAACAGACCGCGTTTCCGCGGCCATAAGCAGCATATCGTGGCGGTTCCGCGGCGAACTAAGGGCTTCGCTGCACGAAAATTCTTTAGTATCTCCTGTACTTTCTTATCTCCTCCCTGCTCTGTCCATTAACCAATTTTTGCAAGATTCTTTGCAAAAATTCGCAGCGCCGCAAAAAGAAAAATTGTGCGTGTTTGATCTTGGTTGTTTGCATTTTAATACGGAAATTAAGGAGCAAAGACCAAATTCAGATTTGGTGGGGAGTTCATTACCCTTCCTAAGCCCCAAAAATCACAAAACTGCATCCACATCACCCTTATTAACTAAAAAATATCTAGACATGACTCTAAGGACCGTCGCGCTCACTTAGGACAGAAGGAGGTCGTAGGTAATCTATTGCTTATCCGCGTTTCTTTTGTGGTGTCTAAGGCAAGTGTGTCTAAGGCAAATGGTTACTTAATTAGGCCCACTACTTACATAGTGGAGAACCTCCCACTTATCTGGCACTTACCTGGCCACAAAAGGGACAAAGAAGCAGTAGAGGATTTATCCTGCGATTTGTCTTCTGAAAGTCTAGGAGCGGTCTAGAGACTTTACCTAGGCGACCATTAGAATTAGGGTTGCTTGTGCATTGATTGTGATTTGATTTTTCAAAAATCCGTATTTTCTTTTTCAAAACAAACACCAAACTCATCTTTTCCTTAATTATGTTAACGCTGCCACTTGTGCTAAACCAGTTAGTGCATGCTCGGCTGGACACGGGATTCTAGTGCCCGTCTTGTCCGTGTTCCTCCTATCGACTCCGAAGTCGGTATTTCTACGTCTACTTGTTCTTTATCCATTACCACACCCACTTCGATGGACAATTCTCCATCGAACTTCTTTAACACTACTCTGCCACCGTCCGCAGGTGCGCAGAATCCACCCCGCATCTCTCTCCAAGAAAGATGTTGTAAGTCCACGTTACCCGTCCCCGGTTCTTTGGGGTTGCGGAAATGATGAAAAACGATTTTTTCGGTGGAGGTAACATGGACCCAAAAAACGGATCTTTGCTAAACAAACTATCTAACAACCTAACTAAGAGTTTAACTACTATGTTAGGGGTTATACCTAAACTTGAACTCCTTCTCTTCGACTCCTTGTGGTGGTCGGATCGGCCTCATATCGTCGTCTCTTTGTGCCGAAGATGGATCCCCCCGAAAGCTTCTACCTTTGGCTTCAACCTCAATCTAGAGAAAACTAGAATACTTGGCTTGCTAGACCTTATACACTAGGATGAGTAGAGAAGTGTTTTGGGTTTTATCTCTAAGATTCTTGTTTCTCAACTCATGAGACAATAGAACCATGAGCTAGAGAGAGAGCAAGAGGAAGAGAGAGAGCTTGAGGATGAGAGAGAATCAAGAAGACTTTTTACAACCATGCTCTCATAACCAAAATAATCATGATAATGAATAATAATTAAGTATTTGTGATGGTTCATGTCAATGGCATTATCATTTCATGCACTCATTTTGTAAAGAATAAAAAGCAAGCAAAAGTCTTAGCCATGAAATGATAGCCATTGTAATGATGATGGTTAACAAGTCCAAGCTAGTCAACCGGTCAACAAAGTCAACAAGTCAACAAAGCCAACAAGTCAACAAAGTCAAACTTTCAACCCAACCATGGCACACTAATACTTAATTAATATTATTATTAATCATATTTCTTATTCTCATTAGGGTTTAGCAAAAGTCAACAGTCAACAACCCTAATGAGAATCCTCTGCCTCTGTCTCTGTTAACCGTGCATACACACCCGCATCCGCGTTCCGAGGAAAATGAATACAAACGAGATAAAACCAATCCCAAAAAGTATACTAGGATCTGGTTTAAACCAAAGCCTGCTAGTAATAACTGCCCGGACACCAAACGTGCACAATTGCGCGGATGTGACCAAACCCTGTCGCAAAACCATGCGACCTCTACTCTTTTGCCTAAAGGAGAATAGCTCTCTGTATGGGACTCTAAAGACTCGACACTACGCTGGCATTGGGTTTAACCACAGACCGCAAGCGGCACTAGCTGTGCGTAACGGCCCCCAGGTAGATGCCGATAAGAAGACTGACGAGGTGAACTCATCTGAACTCCTACTGAGCCTGAATATGACAGTCTCCGTACAGTCCGGTCTGTTCGTCTGAGAATAACGCATGGCGGGCCAGGGGGGCGGTAAACGTCAGTCCCCTAATAGCGGTAAAAGTCGTGTCGGAGTGTAGCCCAGAACACTCTGAGATAACACTGGAAACCTAACAGTGTATCTCGCTTGCCCTGGCCAGGGACGACTGTGTGTAATGGCTCTTCTTGACACAGCGCGATATCAACTCCCAATACCGGGAGAGACGAATCATGTCTAACCGTCACTGCCTCTAAGTGCTTCAGGACTGCACCCAACTACTACCTGTTTGCACGACTCATTTGAGCTATGGTAGAGTAGTAATCAAAGTACAGTGGGAACACACTCGAGGCGAAGTGACAGTGTCAAGTCAGCGGACTAAGCTGTACTCATGTCACCTGGGAACTGATAACTGACGATAGGTATAGTACCAACCAATCAGTTCCCGACGAGTCCTGTCCAGTGTACTCATAACCTAACGAGCACCCGCATACTATCTCAAGTACGACGTACTGACGGCTGTGGGACAGACCGTCTCCCCTGCTGGGATGAGAAGCGCATACGCTAGTCTACTCCGGAGTATCGATGCCCTGTCTCGATAATCCTACGACTAGGGACCTGTATAAGGATGCGCTTGTAGATTACCCAGCCCCCATTAGTGTGACTGCCATCACAACGCTGGTAATCAAGCAAAGATCCTAAGGGCTCCACTAATGTGTATAGGCGATATGTTAAAAGAAACACATGTACACACATTGAAGTAGAAACAAACCAAGTAGCATACTACTATTTTGAGCAAGATTGTCTATACAACGGTGAATATCCCAAGCTTCCATTAAGTAATATACAAACTAGTATGATACAGTAATGGCCTCTAGGGCATATACACTAACAATCTCCCACTTGCAGTAAGGCCATGTACTGGCGTATCGGAGACCTATCATCTCGATCAGCCGCTCGAACTGAGTCTGGGGTAAGGCCTTCGTGAATGGATCAACAGTGTTATCATCCGTAGCAACTCTCCGAACCTCGATCTTCTGGCGATCCACGATCTCCCTGATCAGGTGATACCGCCTTAAGATGTGTCTGGACTTCTGATGGGACCTGGGTCCCTTCGCTAAAGCTATAGCCCCGTTGTTGTCGCAATACAGAGGTATTAGATCAACAATGGACGGAACCACCTGAAGTTCTGTCAAGAACTTCCTCATCTAGACGGCTTCTTTTACGGCATCAGCAGCAGTGATATATTCCGCTTCCATCGTCGAGTCAGCAACGGTTTCTTGTTTGGAACTCTTCCAACACACCGCCCCTCTATTGAGGGTAAAGATATAACCCGACATGGACTTGGAATCTTCCTTGTCACTCTGGAAGCTGGAGTCAGCAAAGGCCTCGATCTGGAGGTCTTTTCCGCCATACACCAAGAACATCTCCTTAGTCCTTCTCAGGTACTTGAGAATGTTCTTTACCGCTATCCAGTGCTTCTCTCCAGGGTTTGACTGATACCGGCTTACCATACTCAGTGCATAAGCTACATCTGGTCTGGTACACAACATCGCATACATTATAGAGCCTACCGCAGAAGCGTAAGGTATAATAGACATGTGATCCCTTTCTAAATCAGTCTTGGGAGACATCTGTTTAGAGAGGGTGATCCCGTGACAAGTCGGTAGATTACCGCACTTGGAATCTTCCATACTGAATCTTTTCAGTATGGTGGCGATGTACCTGGACTGCGAAAGTCCTAATATCCTCTTGGATCTATCACGATGGATCCGGATCCCCAGAATGTAAGTGGCATCACCCAGGTCTTTTATGGAGAACCTGTGTGACAAGAACCCTTTGACAAATTGTAGCATAGGAATGTCATTTCCTATCAAAAGAATGTCATCCACATATAAAACGAGGAATACGACAGTTCTTGCTACAAATCTACTATAGATGCATGGTTCATCTGGATTTTTGATAAAGCCAAAATCTTTGACTGTCTCATCAAAACAGATGTTCCAACTCCGCGATGCCTGCTTTAGTCCATAGATGGACTTAAGCAACTTGCACACCTTTCCGCTGCTCCCACTCTGAATGAAACCCTATGGCTGGTCCATATAGACACACTCCTCTAAATTTCCATTTAGAAAAGCGGTCTTTACGTCCATCTGCCAAATCTCATAATCGTGGAAGGCAGCAATGGCAAGAAGGATCCGAATGGATTTCAGCATAGCCACTGGAGAAAAGGTTTCGTCATAGTCCAAACCAGGTCTTTGACGAAAACCCTTTGCAACAAGTCTAGCCTTATAGGTCTCAACCTGTCCATCTACACCAATCTTCTTCTTGAAGATCCACTTGCATCCTACGGGTTTTACCCCATCTGGAGCAATGTCCAAAGTCCATACTTTGTTGGTGTACATGGACTCCATTTCGGTCCGCATTCATCCAGCCATTTTACTGAGTCAACGCTCTGAATGGCCTGCTGGAAGCTAGTAGGCTCATCACTATCAATGATGCAATCCTCTCTATCCCCGTCTATGAGAAAACCGTAGTATCTCTCGGGCGGATGAGACTTCCTACTACTCCTGCGGAGCGGCGCAGGAATGTCATGTTCTTTCGAACCCTCTGGTTCTTCTAAGATTTCAGTAATAGCTCGTGGTTCCGGAATTTCTTCCAGTTCTATTGCGCTCCCACTTATCTGAATTTCCAAAAATTCAGTTTCCAAGAAGTGGGCATGACGAGAAACAAAAACCTTTTGTTCCTCTTCGCAATAGAAGAAATATCCCTTGGAGTTCTTTGGATATCCCACAAACTTGCACTGTACTAAGCGTGCCTCGAGTTTGTCCACATGCTGCTTTTTGACAAAAGCTGGACATCCCCATGTCTTAATATGCTTAAGATAGGGTTTCTTTCTACACCACATCTGATATGGTGTGGTAGGCACAGTCTTAGTTGGAACTCGGTTCAAAAGATATGCAGCTGATTCTAGTGCATATCCCCAGAATGATCGCGGTAACTCAGCGTTACTCATCATGGAATGTACCATATCCAATAGGGTCCGGTTCCATCTCTCCGATACACCGTTATGTTGCGGAGTGTATGGAGGAGTAAGCTGAGAGAGAATTCCATTCTCTTTTAGGTAATCCAGGAACTCGGCACTCAAGTATTCACCACCTCGATCATATATCAGTGTCTTGATACTTTTGCCGGTTTGTTTTTCTACTTCATTCTTATATTCCTGGAATTTTCCAAAGGCTTCGGATTTATGTTTCATTAAGAAGACATATCCGTACCTTGAAAAGTAATCCGTAAAAGTAATGAAGTAAGAATAACCGCTTCATGCATGTGTAGATATTGGACCGCACACATCACTGTGTACGAGCCCCAAGAGCTCGCTCGCTCTTACTCCGTGTCCAGTGAACGGAGTCTTTGTCATCTTTCCTTTGAGACAGGATTGACAAGTTGCATATGATTGATATTCGAACGGATCCAAATATCCTTCTGTATGCAACTTCGTCAACCTTCTCTCATTGATGTGACCCAGTCTACAATGCCATAAAAAAGCCTGATTTGTTTCCGGAGACTTTCTTTTGTGTGTATTCTGGACATTGAAAATCTGTGGTTGGTTTAATACGTATATACCATTGCTTAATGTACCTGACCCAATCAAAACTTGATTAAGGTGAATATTTACAACATTGCTTACAAATGAAAATTCATAATCTTCTTTAGATAATAAAGATACAGATATGATATTACAAGTTGCGTTGGGTACAAAATAATAATCACGCAAAACCAAAACATGTCCATCTGACATTCCCAAGTGATAGTCCCCCACGGACTCAGCATCCATGCCAGCTCCATTTGCAACTCTGAGGGTCATATCACCTGCCTTCAAAACCCTACGCTTTCTCAGTGCCTGTATGGAATTACAGATATGAGATCCTGATCCGGTATCCAATACCAAGGAAGTAGAGTTTATTGATAGACAGTTTTCAATAACATACACACCTGAAGCCGAAGCCGCAACTTGCTTCGGGTCCTGGCTCTTGGCCTTCCAAGTCCTGCAATCCTTTTTCCAGTGTCCTTTCTTATGACAATAGAAGCACTCTTCCTTTCCCACAAGCTGCCTCGCTATCTTTGTTGCCTTTGCTTTTCCCTTCGTTTCTACTTTACTAACACCGCCCCTTGGTTTGGTGGGGGCTTTCTTCTTCTTTCCCTTGGCTTTTGCCTTAGACCTAGAAGAGGAAGATCCTCCTACAAACAAAGTGGATGTTTCCCTACCTTTCTGTAGGGTGCCCTCTGCACTTCTCAACATGTTGAGGAGCTCCGGAAGTTCAACTTCTTTTCCTTGCAAGTTGAAGTTCAGGATAAACTAGGCGTAAGTGGAAGGAAGGGACTGGAGAATCAAGTCCGTATAGAGCTCGTTCTCTAACGTGGTCCCAAGGTCCGCGAGCTCTTCAATGAAGCCAATCATCTTAAGCACATGTTCCACTACCGATGTTCCGACGGCCAATCTCGTCGAAAACAACTTTTTTGAGACTTCGTATCTGGCGATACGGGATTGCTCCCCATACAGATCCTTAGTATGGAGAAATATGGATTCGAGGTACATATTCTCATGCCTCCTCTGATGTTCATTGTCCATAGAGGCAAGCACGAGGCACTTGGCTTTCGCGCAGTCGATCTCTCAGGTCTTACGGATTTCCTTATCCGCGACGCTGGAGGTGGGACCTGGGACAGGGGGAGCTTTGGTGGTAAGGAGATACCCCAGCTTGTCGTAAGTGATTACCATTTTGACATTCCTGAGCCAATCTTTTTAGTTTGGCCCTGTCAGTATATATTTATCTAGTAGTAACTTAAGTCCAGTCATGATGATTGGTCGCTGCAATTAGGAGATAGAGAAGAAACACTCAACATGATGCTCTTGCAAATTTAGAGTGGTTTTTAGTTTGTCTAAACAGGATGGATCCCACTGTTTCTCGAATCCCTCCTAAAACCAACAAGGAAGAATTAGTCGGGATCAATCTCACCGTACAATACTTTCTTAACCGTTCAGCCAGACCAGTGTTGGTATTTCGAGGGAGGTTTTCCAACGCTTTCGCGAAGTTCCTTAATTAAATAACCTCTTTTCCCTGTGGGCGTAGCCCCGCTAACACTTTTCTAGGCACCTACTTGGTTTATAGCATTGATCGTTAAGTGAGAAAGTTCCCGAGGAGTAGCATATACTCACAGTAGGATCGGGATCCAAATATCATCGCGTAACAAAACTTAAGGAATCCTACCAGAATCATCACACTCCAAATGGTATGCAGCGCTATCAAGTTTCTGGTTCTTTAGAAACTCCCGATATGGATTTTTGCCCCATGCTCTTATGACCTTGACTTTGGCCAACAAATCATAAGTCACATGTCAAGTTCTACCCGTCATTCTCTAGGTTAATTTGAACCCACCCGTACCTACCCTTGACTTTGGCCAACAAGACAGTACGACTGTCCCAAACCAACGCATCTATCTATGCTGCATATGAATACCCAACAGCTACCAAACACTGTGCCTTGACTTTGGCCAATACACAGAGCTTGAATACTATTGACTATCCATATGAAACGACGGAGGGCTACGAATGGTTTTGGCGAAACCGTGAACGTAGTGAACTTGATATAATCGATGGAACGTGATAGCTTTTAAAAGGAGTGGCTAAAGCTCCTCATTTAAAAGTTGTTTTTGAAAAGAAACCGAGTGGTTTTGAAATTGTTCCAACGACTTTAATTTGGTTTATTTTCTTGCATTAATTTAATGCGTCCCATCATTTAATCCTACCATTGCAGAAAACAACAAAAGTATGACGTACGCTTATGCCATCCGCATTCACCACTGGGCCCCGTCATTACCCGTTAGGTTACTTAACTAACGACAGAGCGGGGGCTGGACTAGCACGGATGCAAAACATAAGCAACGCCTAAATAGATATCATATATAGATATATACATTCGTCAGATGCAATGATAGCAATTCCAGATCACAGATGAACACATTGGATATACTAGGAATCCGCGTTTCGTTCGAGCCTGCAATGAAAAGCGGATTACACGGTCGCGATGAATAGCCAAGACCCCACCCTAGACCCCTACGGGTGCGGCAAACTACCCGCCAAGTACCCGAAGTGAAGCAAGCTCCCTCAACAGCGTGAGTAGGCCACTCGGCACTTCGAGGTACCTGGTAGTTTGTGCACCCCACATTGGGTCTATCCTAGGAGCAAAAACAGTAAAAGAAATAATATACAATGGCGGCTACAACCTCATCCCGGATGTGTGGCCATACAAATAATATTACATCAATTACAAATTACATGAATTGAAAGATAAAGAAAAACTCTCATCTCACAAACCTCCGGCTATTCATCCGCGACAATCCAATGAATTCATATACACAAACCAACATCATTACCGATCACAGATATGTATAACCCCCACTAATTGACGTATAGCGATTAGCAGACGTTCAATACATATATCACATCACAGATATAACCTATTAGCTAAAGTCTTTAGAAGTTCGATCAAAATACAGATTTTTAACCACCCCAAAAACAAATTTTGCTTTCTGGAAAATCTGGGCAGAAAAAACATATTGAAAAAATCCCAAAACACCCCCAGAAAAACACTGCAGGAAAACCGAACCGCCGCCGAGTCAACTCGGCCGCGGATCCGCGGCAAGAAGCTTGTTCTTCCGCGGTGAGTTGGTCGGTTCACTGGATCGTTTTTCTGCTGTGTTTACTAAAAACCCTGAGACGATTTTTCAGATGTGTTAAATAATTTTTTGAGCTGTAAAAAAATCGACAGAAAGTTTATGTCTCGGGCGTGTTTTGTGATTTTCTTTTCCGAGCGAACTTCTAGTTACTTCGCTAACATTTTAGATAGTGTTTAGCTAGGCTCTGATACCACTGTAAGTCCACGTTACCCGTCCCCGGTTTTTTGGAGTTGCGGAAATGATGAAAAACGATTTTTTCGGTGGAGGTAACATGGACCCAAAAAACGGATCTTTGCTAAACAAACTATCTAACAACCTAACTAAGAGTTTAACTACTATGTTAGGGGTTATACCTAAATATGAAATCCTTCTCTTCGACTCCTTGTGGTGGTCGGATCGGCCTCACCTCGTCGTCTCCTTGTGCTGAATATGGATCCACCCGAAAACTTCTACCTTTGGCTCCAACCTCAATCTAGAGGAAACTAGAATACTTGGCTTGCTAGACCTTGTACACTAAGATGAGTAGAGAAGTGTTTTGGGTTTTATCTCTATGGTTCTTGTTTCTCAACTCATGAGACAATAGAACCATGAGCTGGAGAGAGAGAGAGCAAGAGGAAGAGAGAGAGCTTGAGGATGAGAGAGAATCAATATGATAGAATCAAGAAGACTTTTTACAACCATGCTCTCATAACCAAAATAATCATGATAATGAATAATAATTAAGTATTTGTGATGGTTCATGTCAATGGTATTATCATTTCATGCACTCATTTTGTAAAGAATAACAAGCACTCAAAAGTCTTAGCCATGAAATGATAGCCATTGTAATGATGATGGTTAACAAGTCCAAGTTAGTCAACAAAGTCAACAAGTCAACAAAGTCAAACTTTCAACCTAACCATGGCACACTAATACTTAATTAATATTATTATTAATCATATTTCTTATTCTCATTAGGGTTTAGCAAAAGTCAACAGTCAATAACCCTAATGAGAATCCTCTTCCTCTGTCTCTGTTAACCGTGCATACACACCCGCATACGCGTTCCGAGGAACACGAATATAAACGAGATAAAACCAATCCCAAAACGTATACTAGGATCTGGCTTAAACCAAAGCCCTCTAGTAATAACTGCCTCGACACCAAACGTGCACAAGTGCGCGGATATGACCGAACCCTGTCGCAAAACCATGCGACCTCTACTCTTTTGCCTAAAGGCGAATAGCTCTCTGTGTGGGACTCTAAAGACTCGACACTACGCTGGCAGTGGGTTTAACAACAGACCGCAAGCGGCACTAGCTGTGCATAACGGCCCCCAGGTAGATGCCGATAAGAAGACTAACGAGGTGAACTCATCCGAATTCCTACTGAGCCTAAATGTGACAGTCTCCGTACAGTCCGGTCTGTTCGTCTGATAATATCGCATGGCGGGCCTAGCGGGCGGTAAACGTCAGTCCCCTAATAGCGGTAAAAGTCGTGTCGGAGTGTAGCCCAGAACACCCTGAGATAACACTGGAAACCTACCAGTGTATCTCGCTTGCCCTGGCCAGGGACGACTGTGTGTAATGGCTCTCCTTGACACAGCGCGATATCAACTCCCAATACCGGGAGAGACGAATCATGTCTAACCGTCACTGCCTCCAAGTGCTTCGGGACTGTACCTAACTACTACCTGTTTGCACGACTCGTTTGAGCCGTGGTAGGGTAGTAATCAAAGTACAGTGGGAACACACTCGAGGCGAAGTGACAGTGTCAAGTCAGCGGGCTAAGCTGTACTCATGTCACCTGGGAACTGATAACTGACGATAGGTTAGTACCAACCAATTAGTTCCCGACGAGTCCTGTTCAGTGTACTCGTAACCTAACGAGCACCCGCATACTATCTCAAGTATGACGTACTGACGGCTGTGGGACAGACCGTCTCCCCTGTTGGGATGAGAAGCGCATACGCTAGTCTACTCCGGAGTATCGATGCCTTGTCTCGATAATCCTACGACTAGGGACCTGTATAAGGATGCGCTTGTAGATTACCCAGCCCCCACTAGTGTGACTGCCATCACAACGCTGGTAATCAAGCAAAGATCCTAAGGGCTCCACTAATGTGTATAGGCGATATGTTAAAAGAAACACATGTACACACATTGAAGTAGAAACAAACCAAGTAGCATACTACTATTTTGAGCAAGATTGTCTATACAACGATGAATATCCCAAGCTTCCATTAAGTAATATACAAACTAGTATGATACAGTAATGGCCTCTAGGGCATATACACTAACAGATGTTACCCTATGCGAGGTCCTCTTTCGACCCGTCTCACCATTCCACCAGCCAATGGGGAAATCTTTGAAATAAAACCCCAATACATCAATCTTCTACCCAAATATCACGGTCTCGAGTCTGAAGACGCATATGTCTTTATTACCAAATTTGAAAATGTATGCGCTATGATGGGTACTTCATAGCTTTCTGTGGATGCTATGCGTCTACGTCTTCTCCCATTTACTTTGTGCGATATAGCCGAGAAGTGGCTTTATAACACAGCCAGACATTCTATTTCAAACTGGGATGAATTCGTCGTAGCTTTCCTAAATAAATTCTACCCCAATCATAAAACAGTTCGAGTCCGTAGCGAAATAAATCAATTTACCCAGCTTCCAAATGAACCATTCTCGAAGTGTTTTGAACGCTTCAAGGATCTGTTAGTTCAATGTCCACATCACGGAATTCCTAAATAGGATCTGTGCAGAATCATATATGAAGGCATTAATCCTACAACAAAACAGAACCTTGAATCCATGTGTCAAGGCACCTTCATGACTAAAGATGATGGTGAAGCTTGGAGATTCTTAGAAGATTTCGCTGAAAAATCTCTACAATGGGAGAGTGTAAACCAGTCATTGTCTAGGGGTGGCATTCACCAAATTGATGTTTCCATAGGATTTATAGCTGAAATGGAAGCAATGCAAAAGAAGCTCGAAGCTATGGAACATAAATTTTTAGCAGCCTCCCTATATCAGATGTCACTCCCCAAAACTGTTTGTGGATGCCGTTCTGATCCATCACATCTTACGGAAGAATGTCCATTGAATTCTCCATTTCAAGGTCAAGAGTATACCAATGCTGCTTTTCAACAAAGACCTAGAAACGACCTGTATTCTTCCACTTATAATCAGGGTTGGAGGAATCACCCTAACTTTGCTTGGAACCAACAACAAAATCAAAACACGGTTCGAAATCAAAACAATTTTCAAAGGGCTCCTCCACCACAACAGCAGCCACTTCAATTGAGTCAGCACCCCTACCAATCACAAAACTTTCAAAACCCGGTCAACACACATGCACCGTATAATTCTTTGCAGATGACCGATACTGATGAATCCTCTTCACTCGCACAAACCATGAATTTGATTCTGAAAAATTTCATGCAAATGTCGGCTGAGATTCAGTCTTCTGTCGATGATATAAAGAAAAACTCCACCTCCCAAGCTGAGAGTATAAAATCGATGGAAGCAGAAATTGCAAAATTAAAAGCCGAAATAAGTGCAAGAGAGAAAGGGAAACTTCCGTATCAACCCCTACCGAATCCTGGGCATTACAATGTGAATGCCATCACAACGTTGAGATCAGGAAGAGTGCTGAATAATCATGTTGGGGAAGAAATTGATGATAATGAAAAATTATCAATAATACCCCAGCTGAGACCTTTCCTTCCACACAAACTTCTACTTCTGATCCTTGTTCTTCTACCCCACCACTTTCTTGCGAGCCTATTATTCGTTTCCCCCAAGGCTCGACACCTCAGCAAACCTCTTCTAGTCCACCAAAGACGATCCTCACTCCTATTCTGGGATCACGTCTACACACACCACCTTCTCCAATGATGGACCCAGATCTTATTGCTAAAGCTCCTTATCCTAATCAGTTAAGGGGTAACAAATCAAGTCCACATATGGAGAAGATTATGGAATTGTTTAAACCTGTTAACATCAACATCTCTCTCCTAGATGCTATTCAACAATGTAACATTTCAAAAAAATAAAATATTATTTTTGGGAATTTTTATAATTTAATATTAATTTTTAATGAATATTTTAATATTTCGGTATAATTAAATACCGATAAATGGGAAAATTTTGGAAAAATTATGGAAAATTCTAAAATAGGGTATTTTATGGAATTATGCCATTTTAAAGTTTTTTATGGTTAATTATTTGCTATTTTAGTGCTAATCGCGATTAAAAATCGCTAATCGGTTTTTTAGAATTTTTGGGCAAAACATGCACATATCACTTTTACACTTGTGTTTCATTTGTTTCTTTGCCTTCTCTTCATTTTAGCATGGTTGCTTAGGGTTGACCATTGAGTGAGAAGGAAATAAAAGGAAAAGAAAAGAAAAAGGTAAGAATGATTATGAGAGAGAAAGAGTGGGTCAACTCTTTTGTCTTGAGCCATCCCTCCTCATTTCATCATCTCATTTCTCTCTCCCTCTCCCTCTTGAGCCGCTGCTGCTCCTACTCCCCCTCTCACTCCCCTCCACTTCAATCCCCCAAAACACCATGAATACAACCCCAAAACCCTATTCCCATTTCACAAAAAATGCTCCCAAGCTCACTAGCTACACATTGGACCTAGAAAGAGAGGATCTTGAGGACTTTGAGCAAATCAAGAAAATTTTCTTGAGTTGCCAAAGGAGGTAAATTCTGCACCTTTAGAGTAGTATTTCGATTTCTTATGCATCTATACTTGTTTTATGTCGATATGGTGTGGTTTTGAGGACTTTGGAAATTTCAGTTTTAAGGACTTTGGAAATTTCAAGTTAAGGTTTAGGGTTTGATCTGAAATCAAAGATGAATTGAGGTGTAGTTAGAGACTACAACCCCTGTTGTGGAGTTATATTGGACCAACCTAGAGATTATGACCCAGAATACGGATTTATGGAATCGATATCGGGAAAAACTGTAAATCTGTCAGTGTATTTGGAAATCTGCTATCACCTGAGCTACCTGAAAATAATTTTGGATTGACAGGGGTATATGCAGGCAACTAGGAACCACCACCCAAAGCCCTAGCCCCTAACCCTTCAACCTGGCCGCCAATTAATCCCTTCTGGCCGCAATTTGTGGCCAGAGCATGGGTTCTGGGGTCCGTTCTTGTTCTGTAGCTTTTCACCCTATAAAATAGACCCTTGGCATATGCAACTTTGACTGATTCCACATAGGGTAGAATCTGGGATGATTTTCATGTGTTGGCGCATGGTTTACGACTTGTTTTAGCATGGATTTTAGTATTTGATGATTCGTTTCTGTCGGGTGGCGTTTGAACGTCAACGACAAAGGGTTATTAGTCGTGTTTGCATGCGAGACTATAGGTTTTTACCTATGGGCGTAGCGTATGCCGTTTTGGTTTTCGATGTGATTTTCATGTGCTTTAGCGTTTGTGATATCCTTATAGGTACCCCACGTGAGTCGAGGCGTTGAAGATGAAGATGGCGATATCGGCATCGGCACACAAGAAGCAAGGTGAGTAGATTTATATCTACGGGGAGAAGTCGGGTGGATGGCGTATAGCACCCCCGCACTTCGTGGTGATATATATATATATGAATACGTATGCACACCTATATTGATTATATATTGTTTGAGATTATTGATGATAAAGAGGGACTCTAGGTGTGATTGGATTGGTTTAGTGTTGCGAAACCTTAGAGTAGCGGTTGCACCACACATTCACACACACACCCATACTTGCATACATTCTTCTTTCATATATGCGTATATGGGATTATATATTTATGTGTTCACATGGGGATGGGAATATGTGTTCATATACTAGATTTGAGGATAATATTTAGGATTTGAGGTGAGTCGATGAGATTTGATTGAGACCGTGAGATCGGTGATATGGCAGGATTCGTATTTGAGATACATCATGATGTTATAGCGGATATTTAGACGACGATACCATGTGGATAGTGATATAAATAAAAGGGTCGACATGTGATCGTGATATGAGATATGATATGCTAGGATATTTTTAATAGGCCGCATTGGGCGATGTATACCTCTTTATGATGATATGTGGTGATGACATCGGTTTGTATGAGGCTGTAGATTAGCAGTCACATCAGGGTTATATTGATGATATTAGTATTGTACTAGACGTAGATCAGTACCCCGGATTATAATCTTTGATAAAGAGGATACCGGATGAATAATGTGATGAATGTGATATTGACCCGTACCCAGATTTGGGATGCCGTACGACGGATTTACGTACGAGCTATATATTGATGATTGATCCGCACTCTTGACTTGGGAATATCTGATTGTAGATATGGTATCGGATGTGATATTATCGAGGCGGGATCACCAACTAATATATATGTATATATGTATCGACTCAGATGTTAGGCGGTTTCCTTACCTTCAGTTAGTCTGTTAGCTCGGCCCTATAGTTTAGTATAGTTGTTAGAATAGATTATATTAAATGCAGATTAGTTATCGTTGTGTCTAGTATTCAGCTCTCGCACATTATTGTTGTTCACTCCGCATCGCATACTTATTTTGTGATTCATATACCATTATTGATATCATATGTTGTTAGGACACCAGCACCATTACCGATGATGCGTATGCTCTACGTACACTTACTTGCCGGTTCACACACATCCTCATCGGTAATTGCTATGTCACGTACACTTTAGAAAATACTATTACATTGACATAGCTTGTTAGCTAATAGTTTAGACATGATATTAGTGTACTTGTCTTATATGCTAGTTTAGACATTGTAGTTATTACCTGCTACTTCATGCATGTTATTATTCACTGTTATGCCGCATTCATGGATTCTTATGCCTATATTCACTGTTTACATGCTATTGATAATTTGGATTCGGATTTTCATGAGATTTCCTGGATTTGAGGGAAAACCGCAAAAACATTTATAAACTTCTTTTCTCTCTCTTTTTAAATGAAAAGTGCGGTTTTCCCATGATGTATGAGTCGTCCACCATGAGTTTGCTGATGGATTTCGAGACCCGATTCGAGGAGTTGGATGAACCATTTCGGGTACATAGTGGGCCCGGTGCGGTACCCCGGGGCGAGAAGTGTTAGTGTTTATGCCCTAGAAGGCCATTACTGTATCATACTAGTTTGTATATTACTTAATGGAAGCTTGGGATATTCACATGTGTATAACAGTCTTGCTAAACATGGTAGTATGCTACTTGGTTTTTCTATCTTAATATGTGAGTGTACGTATTGATAGAGCTCTTAGGATCTTGCTTGTCTACCAGCGTTGTGATGGCAGTCACACTAGTGGGGGCTGGGTAGTCTACAAGCACATCCTTATTCAGGTCCCTGGTCGTTGGATTATCGAGACAGAGCATCGATACTCCGGAGTAGACTAGTGTGTACGCTTCTCATCCCAGTTGGGGAGATGGTCTGTCCCACAGCCGTCAGTACGTCGTACTGGAGATAGTATGTAGGTGCTCGTTAGGTTACGGGTACACCGGACAGGACTCACAGGGAACTGTTGGTTGGTTTGATACCAGTCGTCAGTGAGCAGTTCCCAGGTGACATGAGTACAGCATAGTCCGTAGACTTGACACTGCTACTTTGCCTCGAGTGTGTCCCACTGTTCTTAGATTGCTATCCTACCACGGCTCAAAGGAGTCGTGCAAAAAGGTAGAAGTTGGGTGCAGTCCCGAGCACTTGGAGGCAGTGGCGGTTAGACAGGATTCGTCCCTCCCGGTATTGGGAGTAGATATCGTGCTGTGTCAGAGAGCCATTACGCAAAGTCCCTGGCCAGGGCAAGCGAGATTTGCTGGTAGGTTCCAGTAGTTTCTCAGGGTGTAATGGGCTTCGCTCCGACACGACTTATACCGCTATTAGGGGACTGACGCTTGCCGCCCCTCTAGGCCCGATATGCGATAGTCTTGGACGAACGGACCGGACTGTATGGAGATTGTCACATCAGACTCAGTAGGAGTTCGGATGGGTTTCCTCATCGGCCTTCTTATCGACAACTACCTGGGGACCGTTACGTACAGCTAGTGCCGCTTGCGGTCTGTGATTAAGCCCACTGCCAGCGTAGTAGTCGAGTCTCTAGAGTCCCACACAGAGAGTTTCCTACTCCAGGCGAAACGATATAGAGGTCGCATAGTTTTGCGACAAAGGGTTCGGATGCATACGTGCGTTTACGCGCGTACGACTTTCGGACAGTTTTTACCAGTCGGCTTTGGTTTAAGCCAGTTACTGGTATCCGGTTATTGGATTTATACAGTCTAAAGTTTTTCCGTATTTTTTACGGATAGGAGGGGCGTTCTCGTAATTACTCGAGAAGCTTCTAGAAGATGGTGACTAAGGAGGGTTATGTGTCATTTGCATTAAATGAGTTTAGTGAGTCATGAGGGTGATTCATGCATATCATTAATGCATGATAAATGCTTAGTGAGTCATGACAATGAATCACCATTAGATATTTGTGAAGCATGCTTATTCATTATGTATTATTTTTTTTCTCATAAATAAGAATGCTTCATATTTATTATGATACATTACTATTCTCATCATAATTCATTCTCACCTTCTCTCTCCTCAAGCTCTCCCTCTTCAAAGACTAATCCTCCCTTCTCATGAGTTGAGTATAAGGGTTAGTAAGACTAATCAATCCATAACCATCACTCTATTTCATCCTAGCTTCTTTGATTAGCAATCCAAGAAGGTTAGTTGCCTCAAGTTTAGAGGTTTAGCTTGGAGTTTTGCTCTCGGGTGGATCGTCTACTACCTAGAGAAGGCCGAGGAGGACAAGGAGATCGTAAAGACGAAGGAGTTGGTTCATTAGGTATAATCCCTAAACACAGTAGTTTAGAAACACTTTGTGTTTGGTTATTTATAGTTTAGCTTCGATTCAAGCGGTTAGTCGATGTTCGTTCACTAAACAAGATCGTTTTTGAAAATTCCGTCTCCCCACAAGTTCTGGGGTGTAGTACATCGACTTACAGTGGTATCAGAGCCTCGCTAAACAATAAATAACTTAATTGCAAATTTGTACGAATTTCGAACGGAAAAACGAAGCCGGAAAACCCTAAAACTGTCAAGTTTCTGTCGAGTTTAAAATGAAGTCTAAAAATTTTTCAGGGTCACTCAGAAAGCTTGAAAAGGGTCCAGGAGAACACCCATGAAATTTGAGCCCATGAATCGGCTAAAGAGCCGCGGAAGTGCGGCGGTTCCCTACTGAGCCGCCGCTGTTCCGCGGCCGAGTTGCCGAGTCATGGACTCATTTTTCATGTGTGGGTCCTCTCTGGTATTTGGGGTTTTCTGGAATATTTTAATTTTGCTCAGGTTTCCAGTTTACAGAGCAGTTTTTGGAGCAATATTAAAGATGTTTAATCGATCGAAATTGTACAGTATTTGCATATTGGATTATATCTGTGCTTGTTTAATGTGTTCGTAAACCTCCCCTAACTGCTAGTATGTCGGTTGGCAGGAGGTTGCACATTTCTGTAATGGTTATATCTGTTTGTGCATATAAAATGTATTGGACTGTTGTGGTGTATAGCCGGGGTTTGCAATGGGTTATTGTTTAATTCATTTGTTGTAAATGTAATTTGTTGTAATATTATTTTTGCGGGGCACATCCAGGTTGCGGTTGTAGCCACCGTTGTATTATTTCATTTTACTGTTTTTGCTCCTGGGACTGACCCAAGGTGGGGTACACAAACTGCCGGGCGGGTAGTTTTCCGTACCCGTAGGGGTCGAGGGTGGGGTAACGGCTATTCATCACAACTGTGTAATCTGTCTTTTCTTGCAGGCTCAAAAGAAATACAGATTGCTTGCAAATCCAATATTGTTTATCTGTGTTCTGGAATGTATATCATTGCGTCAGACAAATGTAAAATATCTATATTTATGATAGCTATTTAGACGTCACTTATGTTTTACACCCGCGCTAGCCCAGCCCCCGCTCTGTCGTTAGTTAAGTAACCTAACGGGTGATGACGGGACCCCGTGGCGAATGCAGATGACATAAGAGGATGTTGTATTTTCGTTGTTTTCTGCAATGATAGGTTAATGATGGGACGCATTATCTATAATGCAAAGAAAAACAAACCAAAGTTTAAATCGTTGGAACAATTTAAAAGAAACCACTCGGTTAATTTTAAAAACAGATATTTTTAAATACGGATCTTTAACCATTCCTTTTAAAAGCTATCAGGTTCCTTCGGTTATATCATGTTCACTACGTTCACGGTTTCGCCAAAACCATTCGTAGCCCTCCGTCATTTCATTTGGGTATTCAGTAGTATTCAAGCTATGCATTTTGGCCAAAGTCAAGGCATAGTGTTTGGTAGCTGCTGGGTTTTCATTTGTTGCATAAGATAGATGAGTTGGTTTAGGACAGTCGTATTACCATTTGACCAAAGTCAGGGGTATATACGGATGGGTTCAAATTGACAAGATAATGACGGGTAGAACTTGACATGTGACTTATGACATTTTGACCAAAGCCAAGGTCATAAGAGCATGGGGCAAAAACTTACATTGGGAATTTCTAAAGAAACTGAAATTTGCAAAGAGATGCATACCATTTGGAGTTTGATGAATGTTGGTAGCACTCCTTCAATATTATCATACGATGATATTTGGATCCCGATCCTACTGTGAGTATATGCTACTTATCAGGATATTCGTCACTTAACGATCAATGCTATAAACCTAGTAGGTGTCCAGAAAAGTGTCAGCGGGGTTACGCCCCCAGAGAAAAGAGGTTATTTAATTAAGGAACTTCGCGAAAGCGTTGGAAAACCTCCCTCGAAGTATCGACACTGGCCTGGCTGAACGGTTAAGCAAGTATTGTACGGTGAGAATAGTCCTGGCTAATTCTTCTTTTATGGTTTGAGGAAGGATTCGAGAAACAGTGGGAGCCATCCAGTTTAGATAAACTAAAAACCACTCTAAACTTGCAAGAGCATCATGCTAAAGAGTTTTCTTCTCTCTCTCCTAATTGCAGCGACCCTGAAAATGACTGGACTTAAGTTACTTTTAGAAAAAAATATACTGACAGGGCCAAACTATAAAGATTGGCTGCGGAATGTCAAAATGGCTTTGACCTATGACAAATTGGGGTACGTCCTCACCGCTACGGCACCTGCTGTCCCTGGTCCCAAATCCAGCAATGCGGATAAGGAAATCCGCAAAACCTGGGATTTGATTGCGCGAGAGCCAAGTGCATCGTGCTTGCCTCAATGAACAATGAACATCAGAGGAGACACGAGGATATGTCCCTAGATGGCATATTTCTCCATACAAAGGAACTTTATGGAGAGCAATCTCGTATAGCAAGATACGAGACCTCTAACAACTTGTTTCGAGCGAGGTTGGCTGTCGGGTCATCTGTAGGTGAACATGTCCTACAGATGATCGGCTATATTGAAGAGCTCGCAGACCTTGGGACGACTTTGGATAATGAGCTCTATACAGACCTTATTCTCCAGTCCCTTCCTCCCACCTACGCCCAGTTTATCCTCAACTTCAATCTTCAAGGAAAGGAAGTTGAACTTGCGGAACTCCTGAACATGTTAAGGAGTGCAGAGGGCACTTTACAGAAAGTAAGGGAAACTGTCACGCCCCGCTTCCCAGAGTACGCAAGATTGGGCACGTGACATAGCCAACCATGCTACCTGTGGGTAGGAAATATCCATCCACAGTCACATTACGGTTGTAGAGATATCAAGAACAAAATAATAAACTAATCTAATACAAGTCCAAGTCCATAATAACAAGAATCAATAAACAATAAGTGCGGAAGCAAATGATCCAATGCAATAATAGAAAGGTACGTCCCGTAATGCGGGATCACACCTGGAAGTAAAATGCAATAAATGAACTAACCACTACAGAACTCACAAATCAGCCTGCTGGCTGAAGTACTCCTGCTCGGTCGTCGGTAGAGGTAAGGAATCTGGGCCATGCAAAACCCAGACGTCAGCGCGTCATGTCAACCAAATAATATAGTATAAACATGGTAATAAGCAATGCAGGTGGGAACACGAAATAAGCAATATTATGAAACAACAGTGCAGGGTAATGTGCAAAGGGTAACTAAACTGTTCTATCAGTTTTCTACTCTAAAGTCTTTGAAACCAATTGATGAATCGTCGATGTAACTCAATAGTATCCCGTGCGTGCCCGGGACCACGGTCAAGATCCTCGGGGCTGAATCCGAGACGTGCCGCTAAGCAGTAAAAGGTAGTAGGATGGGCGAGTGATGTCAGCATCAACACTCCGGGGCTGGCCCAGCCCGTAAGACTGATCAGAACATGTATCGAACTGTTGAGTTACAAGTCGGTTTCACCTTTGATTTCCCCATACCCCCAAGCTATGTATGTCAGGTCAGGTATTCAGTAGTCAAGGACTAATGCCCACAAAATCAGGTAAAGTAGGTCTGTCTGGATAGACAGCAGGAATGGTCAGGTTTGTCGGCATTAGGCATGAGATCAGGTAACAGGTCAGGTAATGTATGAAGGTGTCATGTCATGTCAAGAGTGTACGGTACCATATCATGTCAAGTAGGAAGTGTAACAGGTCATGTCAGGAAGCACAAGATGTCATGTGGGTGCTCATAATCAAACTATCATAAGCATGTGTATAAAATAAACAAGCATGAGTACTATTAGAACAATAAACTGGAACATGTAATATGATAGGCAAATAGATATAATTTCAAGGATATAGATGCACAGTTATTGATTAGGGTTACACTTATAGTTCCAATATTAATTAGGATGCAATTTATTAAACATGGAGTATTAATATCACATTATTATGTAGTAATGTGATCTATGGATGCAATTATATTTATCTTAAATGCGATGGATGCAAACGGGTATCCGAAGAGTTATAAAACTATAAAATGGTAGTGTGGGATGTACAACTAAGCAATATGTGATATAAATATTTATATAATAATATTAATATGGATAGCATATTCAAAGCGATTAGTAACTATAAAAGCCGTATTGATTAACCATGCACAAGAAGGTTCCGTTCAGAAATTCAGCGTCACCCTAATTTGTAAAATAGCTTAAAAATAACAAACGTTCTCCAAAAGAGACGTATCTTATACCAAAACAAAGATAATTCAATAAGGTTTTCAGTTTTATAAGTATAAGCATCTCAGGTTATCCCTACAAAAAGTTATGAATATTCAAAGTTGAAAGTTTGCTGCTGGAATTTCCCTGGACAGCAGTTTAAAGGCATTTTAATTTGCATTTTACGTTATTTAAACAATTTATTTTGCAGGTAAATATTTCATAGAGTTATAGTATTCTGAATTATCTTCGTAACGAACTAAAGAACGTATACTAATGATTTTTCTATGATTTATAATGAATTTTATAAGATAAGGTGTACAGTAAATTTCAGATTTGTCATATCCGATTTTTCAACGATATTTCATATGTAAAATATAAGATTTTCAAATGTATAATATTATAAAATGAAGATTATAAAAGTATATAGCATGTAGCAAGATTAACTTGCCTCGATGGGTCGCGAATCGGGAAAACGGAACGTTAACCGTCGGCGGGGAAAACTCGCGACGGCGCACGGTTCACGGAATGAACCCAAACGACGAACAAAGGAACCACACGGGTCGGGGTATCTCGCTGGAACGTCGAGAAACGTCACCGGCACGACGGAATTCCGGCAACAAAAGAACAGTTAAAAGAAATGAGAAACGAGACATGAAGCAAGAAGAGAAAAATGATAAAGAGAAGTACGAGAGAATATATGAGGGAGAGGGAGAGAGAGGAAAAAGTGGAGAGAGAGAGAGAAAGTGGGGCCCACGGGGTTAAAGGGGAGGTTGCGATTGGCTGAGAAAATAAATTAAGAAGGATATAAAGATTGTAAAAATATTATATGGTTAACTTAAAGATTTAAAAGATAGGTAATGAACAGTAAGATATCAGGTTAGTTAGAAAAATATATGCGATGGTTTTAATAATATTAAAATTTAGGATTTTGGCGCCAAATGAAACATTTCCAAATTGCGCCCGGGTTGGGTCCAAAAATTCGAAATTCAAATAATAGGATTTTAGGCGGGTTCCAAATTTTAAAATGAAATGTTTTATGATTAAAAAGCATACTCCCAAAACGGACACACGCACGTGCACGTAGCCATCCAAACTCGCCCGTTTCACTGAACGGGACGAGAATACAATGCACGGACGCTACCACGAGGCTAAGGGTGTCAAGTAGGCCAAGAAGAATATTTTCAATTTTATTTTAGGTGCTAAAATTTGTTATATGCAGAATGACTTAGCCGGTTAACATTGTGCAATAAGAACCAAACAAGCAAGATAAATGAAATGAGCAATGCCAAACACTCAACCAGTAACAGAAATAGTATTATTGGGCTCGGGTGTTACATCATACCCAACTACAAAAAGAATTTCGTCCTCGAAATTCCAAGAATTCAAGATAGATAACTACAGGAAAAGGTGAGGAAACTTCTGCCGGATCTCGTCTTCTCGCTCCCAAGTGGATTCTCCATGCGATCGATTACCCCAAGAGACTAGCACAAGGGGGATAACCTTGTTCTTAAGAACATTTTCTCTTCGATCCTTGATTTCAACTGGTCGCTCCTCAAAAGTCAAGTCTTCTCGTACTGTTAGCTCCGAATGATCCAAAACGTGTGTTTCATCTCGAACATACTTACGGAGTTGAGATACATGAAACATATCATGCACATTTGCCAAGGACTGTGGTAACGCCAAACGATATGCTACCTCACCAACACGCTCCACGATCTCAAGGGTCCAACGAACCGAGGACTGAGCTTTCCTCGCCTTCCAAAACGAATCACTCCTCTAGTCGGTGATATCTTCAAGAACACCAAATCACCCACGGTGAATTCTAGAGGTCTTCTCGATGTGTCAGCCCAACTCTTCTGTCTGTCTTGTGCTGCCTTCATATGATTTCTGATAGTGTTAACCTTCTCAACTGTCTGCATCACCAAATCTGGTCCCAACAATTTTCGTTCACCGACATCATCCCAACAAATAGGTGAACGACATTTACGACCATACAAAGCTTCAAACGGAGCCATCTGGGTAGTTGCCTGAAAACTGTTGTTGTAAGAAAACTCCACCAAGTGTAGATGATCCTCCCACGAACCCTTGAAGTCCAACATGCATGCTCTCAACATATCATCAAGAGTTTGGATCGTTCTCTCCGACTGACCATCAGTTTGAGGATGATAAGCTGTGCTAAACTTCAATCGAGTCCCCAAACTTTCCTGTAAACTCCTCCAGAAGTGTGATAAGAACCGAGTGTCCCGATCGGACACGATGCTCACCGGTACGCCATGCAATCTTACAATCTTCTGCATGTACCGCTCTGCCAAAGTCTCCGTTGATTGACCAACCTGGAAAGGAATAAAGTGAGCTGCCTTGGTCAATCGATCGACAATCACCCATACTGCATTGTTGCCATTTGGACTTCGCGGTAAAGCCGTCACGAAATCCATGGTTATGTTCCCACTTCCACTGAGGAATCGGAAGTGGTTGCAACAAACTAGCAACCCTTTGGTGTTCAGCCTTGACTTGCTGACATACCAAGCACTTAGCCATGAAGCGAGCAATCTCCCGTTTCATGCCTTCCCACCAGAAATGCTGTCGAATATCTCGGTACATCTTTGTACCTCCTGGATGTATAGAATAAGCTGAACTGTGTGCCTCCTTCATAAGCTCTTCACGAACATCCCCCTTTGGCACACACAAACGGCTACCATACCTCAACGAACCATCTTCGTAGACCAGTAAATCTGTTCGTAGTCCAGCCTCAACCCGCTCTCGAAACTTCTGCAGTCTAGGATCCTGCGATTGTGCCGCTTTAATCTTCTCAACCAAGGACAACTGTACTTGCAACTGCATCAACTGTCCCGTAGAATGTGGTAGCACAACTTCCAAGTCAAATCTTCGAAAATCTGCAATGATCTCCCCCTGTGTAGTTAACACCTGAATTGCTGGTAACCGACTAAGCGCATCCGGCACAACATTAACCTTCTCCGGATGGTACTTAAGATCAAGATCGTAGTCAGCCATCAGCTCCAACCATCTACGCTGCCTCATGTTAAGCTCCTTCTGTGTAAACACATACTTCAAGCTCTTATGATCTGTAAAAACTTCGACTCTTTCCCCCAAAAGGTAGTGTCTCCAAATCTTCAAAGCGAAAATCACAGCCGCACGCTCCAAGTCATGAGTTGGATAATTCTTCTCATGGGTCTTCAACTGTCTCGATGCGTATGCTACAACCTTCCCATGCTGCATCCAAACACATCCCAATCCTTTCCCAGATGCGTCGCTATGAATCACTAGTCCTCCGGAATTGTCTGGTACGGTCAGGATAGGGGCGGTTATCAACTTCTGCTTCAACGTCTCAAAAGCCAACGCACACTTATCCGTCCATACAAAAGGTACCTCCTTGCGCGTAAGCTTGGTCAACGGTTCTGCCAAACGAGCGAAGTTCTCCACAAATCTCCTGTAGTATCCGGCTAATCCAAGGAAACTTCTTATCTCAGCTACATTCCTTGGAATAGGCCAATCTCGAACTGCTGCAATCTTTTCGGGATCGACGGCGATTCCATCGCCCGACACAACATGCCCCAGAAACTTCACTTCTTCCAGCTAGAATTCGCACTTACTCATCTTCGCGAATAACTTCTCTTGCCTCAGCGTCTGCAGTGCGATCCTTAAATGCTCAGCAGGCTCCTCCGGACTCTTCGAGTATACCAGAATATCGTCAATGAATACCACAATAAACTAGTCCAAGAATGGTGAAAAGATCTTGTTCATCAAATCCATGAATATTGCCGGCGCATTAGTCACTCCGAAGAGCATCACTAGATACTCGAAATGTCCATATCGAGTCCGAAACGCCGTCTTGCAAATGTCTTCTACTCTCACTCGGACCTGATGATATCCTGATCGCAAATCCAGTTTCGAGAATACCCTCGCGCCACTAAGCTGCTCAACAAGTTCTCCAATGCGAGGGATCGGGTACTTGTTCTTAATAGTCACCCGGTTCAACTCTCGATAATCAATGCACATCCTTCTCGTGCCGTCCTTCTCCTTTACTAAAAGAACTGGGGCTCCCCAAGGTGAGTTGCTGCTTCGAATCCAACCCTTCTCGAGTAATTCACCAACTTGTTTCTTAACTTCTTCCAATTCCACCGGTGCCATCGGATAATAAGATTTTGATACTGGCGCTGCACCAGGAATAAGGTCAATCGCGAACTCCACATCTCGCTTAGGCGGTAAGCCCGATATATCTTCAAATACGTCCATAAAATCGCGAACAACTGCCGGCTCTTCATTACTATCAACTTCCATAGCTGCAAGAACACTGTTTGTCGGCCTAGCCCTAAACTCGACTGGCCCGACAGAACTGTTTCCTTACCGCAACTGCTGTCTACATTGTTGGCCACGAAAGGTCCAGCAAGACTACTGAGTCTCTTCCATTCTGCTGCATGCACGTCCACGGTTGCTCCATTCTGCCTTAGTCCGATGAACTTCTCTTCCATTTCCTCCGCGCAGTCCGCGGAAGGACTTCTCCAGTAAACTCTTAGAGAAATCCGCCCACTGCTTGGCCTGGGGCAAGCGGTTCTCCTCCACAAGCCACCACTCTCGGGCGTAATCCACTAGTTGAATGCGCACTACATCAACTCCTTTGTCCTCTGGAATCCGTGCCGCAATCAGCAAATTCTCCGTGTCACTAGCCACTGCTCGGCTGGCAACGGCTCCTCCAGACCAGTGAAAGTAGACGGACCCAAAAGTCTGAAATCTGCTACAGTCCCTACTCGTTCGACTGGTCTAGTTCCATCATTGTTTACAGACTGCTGAACGATCTGCAAACCTTCCTGAAACGAATCTGCTATTGCTGGATCAGCTCAGTCTGTCTCTTTGATTTCCAGCATTCCTCTTATCACTCCAAGCATGGCGGCTTCGTTCACACGCCTCTGGTAAGTCTTCAACTTCTTACCTGTCATAATCCTGAACTCAAAACACCCAACATTAGCATGATGATAGATTCTGAATGTGGATCAAGGCTAGAACTCCAAGATACTTAAATAGAGTACTGCATTGTAGCTATGCCGCGGTATCATAGCCGCAATTACTTAACTCCACCCAAGTCGCCCAAGTCCTAGGGATAACAAGAAATCAGGTTTCCGAGTCGACATGCAAAGTAAGTTTGCACGTCGTAAAAGATATAATCAGGAAGAATGTGATTCAAGAATGGTAAAACGGTCAATGTGGCTGGACATGTTTCCTAAACACGGGTATTCTGATTCGTGTATTGGGTACAATACCCAACTACAAAAGAATCAACCCGACTAACCTATGTCTCTGATACCAAAAGAACCATGTCACGCCCCGCTTCCCAGAGTACGCAAGATTGGGCACGTGACATAGCCAACCATGCTACCTGTGGGTAGGAAATATCCATCCACAGTCACATTACGGTTGTAGAGATATCAAGAACAAAATAATAAACTAATCTAATACAAGTCCAAGTCCATAATAACAAGAATCAATAAACAATAAGTGCGGAAGCAAATGATCCAATGCAATAATAGAAAGGTACGTCCCGTAATGCGGGATCACACCTAGAAGTAAAATGCAATAAATGAACTAACCACTACAGAACTCACAAATCAGCCTGCTGGCTGAAGTACTCCTGCTCGGTCGTCGGTAGAGGTAAGGAATCTGGGCCATGCAAAACCCAGACGTCAGCGCGTCATGTCAACCAAATAATATAGTATAAACATGGTAATAAGCAATGCAGGTGGGAACACGAAATAAGCAATATTATGAAACAACAGTGCAGGGTAATGTGCAAAGGGTAACTAAACTGTTCTATCAGTTTTCTACTCTAAAGTCTTTGAAACCAATTGATGAATCGTCGATGTAACTCAATAGTATCCCGTGCGTGCCCGGGACCACGGTCAAGATCCTCGGGGCTGAATCCGAGACGTGCCGCTAAGCAGTAAAAGGTAGTAGGATGGGCGAGTGATGTCAGCATCAACACTCCGGGGCTGGCCAAGCCCGTAAGACTGATCAGAACATGTATCGAACTGTTGAGTTACAAGTCGGTTTCACCTTTGATTTCCCCATACCCCCAAGCTATGTATGTCAGGTCAGGTATTCAGTAGTCAAGGACTAATGCCCACAAAATCAGGTAAAGTAGGTCTGTCTGGATAGACAGCAGGAATGGTCAGGTTTGTCGGCATTAGGCATGAGATCAGGTAACAGGTCAGGTAATGTATGAAGGTGTCATGTCATGTCAAGAGTGTACGGTACCATATCATGTCAAGTAGGAAGTGTAACAGGTCATGTCAGGAAGCACAAGATGTCATGTGGGTGCTCATAATCAAACTATCATAAACATGTGTATAAAATAAACAAGCATGAGTACTATTAGAACAATAAACTGGAACATGTAATATGATAGGCAAATAGATATAATTTCAATGATATGGATGCACAGTTATTGATTAGGGTTACACTTATAGTTCCAATATTAATTAGGATGCAATTTATTAAACATGGAGTATTAATATCACATTATTATGTAGTAATGTGATCTATGGATGCAATTATATTTATCTTAAATGCGATGGATGCAAACGGGTATCCGAAGAGTTATAAAACTATAAAATGGTAGTGTGGGATGTACAACTAAGCAATATGTGATATAAATATTTATATAATAATATTAATATGGATAGCATATTCAAAGCGATTAGTAACTATAAAAGCTGTATTGATTAACCATGCACAAGAAGGTTCCGTTCAGAAATTCAGCGTCACCCTAATTTGTAAAATAGCTTAAAAATAACAAACGTTCTCCAAAAGAGACGTATCTTATACCAAAACAAAGATAATTCAATAAGGTTTTCAGTTTTATAAGTATAATCATCTCAGATTATCCCTACAAAAAGTTATGAATATTCAAAGTTGAAAGTTTGCTGCTGGAATTTCCCTGGACAGCAGTTTAAAGGCATTTTCATTTGCATTTTACGTTATTTAAACAATTTATTTTGCAGGTAAATATTTCATAGAGTTATAGTATTCTGAATTAGCTTCGTAACGAACTAAAGAACGTATACTAATGATTTTTCTATGATTTATAATGAATTTTATAAGATAAGGTGTACAGTAAATTTCAGATTTGTCATATCCGATTTTTCAACGATATTTCATATGTAAAATATAAGATTTTCAAATGTATAATATTATAAAATGAAGATTATAAAAGTATATAGCATGTAGCAAGATTAACTTGCCTCGATGGGTCGCGAATCGGGAAAACGGAACGTTAACCGTCGGCGGGGAAAACTCGCGACGGCGCACGGTTCACGGAATGAACCCAAACGACGAACAAAGGAACCACACGGGTCGGGGTATCTCGCTGGAACGTCGAGAAACGTCACCGGCACGACGGAATTCCGGCAACAAAAGAACAGTTAAAAGAAATGAGAAACGAGACATGAAGCAAGAAGAGAAAAATGATAAAGAGAAGTACGAGAGAATATATGAGGGAGAGGGAGAGAGAGGAAAAAGTGGAGAGAGAGAGAGAAAGTGGGGCCCACGGGGTTAAAGGGGAGGTTGCGATTGGCTGAGAGAATAAATTAAGAAGGATATAAAGATTGTAAAAATATTATATGGTTAACTTAAAGATTTAAAAGATAGGTAATGAACAGTAAGATATCAGGTTAGTTAGAAAAATATATGCGATGGTTTTAATAATATTAAAATTTAGGATTTTGGCGCCAAATGAAACATTTCCAAATTGCGCCCGGGTTGGGTCCAAAAATTCGAAATTCAAATAATAGGATTTTAGGCGGGTTCCAAATTTTAAAATGAAATGTTTTATGATTAAAAAGCATACTCCCAAAACGGACACACGCACGTGCACGTAGCCATCCAAACTCGCCCGTTTCACTGAACGGGACGAGAATACAATGCACGGACGCTACCACGAGGCTAAGGGTGTCAAGTAGGCCAAGAAGAATATTTTCAATTTTATTTTAGGTGCTAAAATTTGTTATATGCAGAATGACTTAGCCGGTTAACATTGTGCAATAAGAACCAAACAAGCAAGATAAATGAAATGAGCAATGCCAAACACTCAACCAGTAACAGAAATAGTATTATTGAGCTCGGGTGTTACAGAAACACCCGCTATGTTTGTTGGCGGTGCATCTTCTTCCGGGTTCAAGGCTAGGGCCAAAGGAAGGAAGAAGAAGGCCGCACCCAAACCTAGAGGAGGTGTTAGTAAGGTGAGAGGGAAGGGAAAGAAAAAGTTTGCAGTACCGGTAGTTGGCCAGGATGAGTGCTTCCATTGTCACAGGAAAGGGCACTGGAAGAAGGATTGCAAGGCGTGGAACGCCAAGAACCAGGAACCGAAGCAAGCTGTGGCTTCGACTTCAGGTGTGTTTGTAATTGAGAATTGTCTGTCGATCAACTCTACTTCCTGGGTATTGGATACCGGATCAGGATCTCATATTTGCAATTCATTGCAGGCACTGAGAAACCGTAGAGTGCTGAAGGAAGGTGATATGACCCTAAAGGTTGCTAACGGAGCTAGCGTGGGAGCTGCGTCCGTCGGGGATTATCACCTAGGATTGACGAGTGGACACATTTTGGTTTTACATAACTGTTATTTTGTACCAAGCTTAACGTGTAATATCATATCAGTTTCCTTGTTATCAAATAAAAGTTATGATTTCACGTTTGTAAGAGATGTTGTCAACATCCACCTTAATCATGGTTTGATTGGGTCAGGTACTCTAAATAACGGTATATATGTTTTAAACCAACTCCAAATTTTCAATGTCCAGAACACACTAAAAAGAAAGTCTCCAGATTTAAATAAAGCTTTCTTATGGCATTGTAGACTGGGTCACATCAATGAGAGAAGGTTGACTAAGTTGCATAGAGAAGGATATTTGGACTCGTTCGAATATCATACTTATGACACTTGTCAATCTTGTCTCAAAGGAAAGATGACAAAGACTCCTTTTACTGGACAAGGAGTAAGAGCGAGCGAGCTCTTAGGACTCATACACAGCGATGTATGCGGTCCAATGTCTACACATGCAAGAGGTGGTTTTTCCTATTTCATTACTTTCACGGATGATTACTCGAGATACGGATTCATTTATCTGATGAAACATAAATCCGAGGCTTTTAAGAAATTCCAAGAGTATAAGAATGAAGTAGAAAACCAAACCGGCAAAAGTATTAAGACACTAAGATCTGATCGAGGTGGAGAATACTTAAGTGCCGAGTTCCTAGGTTACCTAAAAGAGAAAGGAATTCTCTCTCAGCTTACTCCTCCATACACTCCACAGCATAACGGTGTATCGGAGAGACGGAATCGAACCCTATTGGATATGGTACGATCCATGATGAGTAATGCTGAGTTGCCGTGATCTTTCTGGGATATGCGCTAGAATCAGCGGCATATTTTTTGAACAGAGTTCCAACCAAAACTGTGCCTACCACTCCATATCAGATGTGGACTGGGAAGAAACCCCATCTTCAACATATAAAGATTTGGGGATGTCCAGCTTTTGTTAAAAAGTAGCATGTGGACAAGCTCGAGGCACGATCAGTAAAATGTATGTTTGTGGGATATCCAAAGAACTCCAAGGGATATTATTTCTATTACGCAGAGGAACAAAAGGTTTTTGTTTCTCGTAATGCCCATTTTCTGGAAAATCAGTTTTTAGAAAAGGAAATAAGTGGGAGCGAAATAGAACTGGAAGAAATTCCAGAACCACAAACTGCTACTGAAAGTTTGGTAGAACCAGGAGTTCAAGAAGAACAGGACATTCCCGCACCTCTCCGCAGGAGTAGTAGGCCGTCTCATCCGCCTGAGAGATACTACGGTTTTCTCATAGATGGGGATAGAGAGGATTGCATCATAGATGATGATGAACCTACTGACTTCCAGCAGGCCATCCAGAGCGGCGACTCGGTACGATGGCTAGATGCAATGCGGACCGAAATGGAGTCCATGTACACCAACAAAGTATGGACTTTGGACTTTGCTCCAGATGGGGTAAAACCCATAGGATGCAAATGGATCTTCAAGAAAAAGATTGGTGTAGATGGACAGGTGGAAACCTATAAGGCTAGACTTGTTGCAAAGGGTTTTCGTCAAAGACCTGGTTTGGACTATGACGAAACTTTTTCTCCAGTGGCTATGCTCAAATCCATTCGGGTCCTTCTTGCTATTGCTGCCTTCCATGATTATGAAATCTGGCAGATGGACGTAAAGACGGCTTTTCTGAATGGAAATTTAGAAGAATGCGTCTATATGGATCAGCCAGAGGGTTTCAATCAGAGTGGGAGCAGCGGGAAAGTATGCAAGCTGCTTAAGTCCATTTATGGACTAAAGCAGGCATCGCGGAGTTGGAACATCTGTTTTGATGAGACAGTCAAAGAATATGACTTTATCAAAAATCCAGATGAACCGTGTATATATAGTAAAGTTGTAGCAAGAAGTGTCGTATTCCTCGTCTTGTACGTGGATGACATTCTATTGATAGGAAATGACATTCCTATGCTACAATCTGTCAAAGGATTCTTGTCACACAGGTTCTCCATGAAAGACCTGGGTGATGCCTCGTACATTCTGGGGATCCGGATCTATCGTGATAGATCCAAGAGGATGTTGGGACTTTCGCAGTCCAGGTATATCGACACTGTACTGAAAAGATTCAGTATGGAAGATTCTAAGCGCGGTAATCTACCGGCTTGTCACGGAATCACCCTCTCCAAAGAGATGTCTCCCAAGACTGATTTGGAAAGGGAACGCATGTCTATTATACCCTACGCTTCTGCGGTAGGCTCTATAATGTATGCGATGTTGTGTACCAGACTAGATGTTGCTTACGCACTGAGCGTGGTAAGCCGGTATCAGTCAGACCCAGGGGAGAAACACTGGATAGCAGTAAAGAACATTCTCAAGTACCTGAGGAGGACTAAGGAGATGTTCTTGGTTTACGGCGGAAAAGACCTCAGGTTGGAGGCCTTTGCTGATTCCGGCTTCCAGAGTGATAAGGACGATTCCAAGTCCATGTCGGGTTATGTCTTTACCCTCAACGGAGGGGCGGTGTGCTGGAAGAGCTCCAAGCAGGACACCGTTGCTGACTCGACGATGGAAGCGGAGTATATAGCTGCTTGCGATGCCGCAAAAGAAGCAGTCTGGATGAAGAAGTTCCTAACAGAACTTCAAGTGGTTCCTACCATGGTTGATCCAATACCTCTGTATTGCGACAACAACGGAGCTATAGCTTTAGCGAAGGAACCAAGGTCCCATCAGAAGTCCAGACACATCTTGAGGCGGTATCACCTGATCAGGGAGATCATTGATCGTCAGGAGATCGAGGTTCGGAGAGTTGCTTTTGAAGAGAACATTGCTGATCCATTCACGAAGGCCCTACCTCAGATTCAGTTCGAGAGGCTACTCGAGATCATCGGTCTACGATATGCCAGTACATGGCCCTAGTGCAAGTGGGAGATTGTTAGTGTTTATGCCCTAGAAGGCCATTACTGTATCATACTAGTTTGTATATTACTTAATGGAAGCTTGGGATATTCACATGTGTATAACAGTCTTGCTAAACATGGTAGTATGCTACTTGGTTTTTCTATCTTAATATGTGAGTGTACGTATTGATAGAGCTCTTAGGATCTTGCTTGTCTACCAGCGTTGTGATGGCAGTCACACTAGTGGGGGCTGGGTAGTCTACAAGCACATCCTTATTCAGGTCCCTGGTCGTTGGATTATCGAGACAGAGCATCGATACTCCGGAGTAGACTAGTGTGTACGCTTCTCATCCCAGTTGGGGAGATGGTCTGTCCCACAGCCGTCAGTACGTCGTACTGGAGATAGTATGCAGGTGCTCGTTAGGTTACGGGTACACCGGACAGGACTCACAGGGAACTGTTGGTTGGTTTGATACCAGTCGTCAGTGAGCAGTTCCCAGGTGACATGAGTACAGCATAGTCCGCAGACTTGACACTGCTACTTTGCCTCGAGTGTGTCCCACTGTTCTTAGATTGCTACCCTACCACGGCTCAAAGGAGTCGTGCAAACAGGTAGAAGTTGGGTGCAGTCCCGAGCACTTGGAGGCAGTGGCGGTTAGACAGGATTCGTCCCTCCCGGTATTGGGAGTAGATATCGTGCTGTGTCAGAGAGCCATTACGCAAAGTCCCTGGCCAGGGCAAGCGAGATTTGCTGGTAGGTTCCAGTAGTTTCTCAGGGTGTAATGGGCTTCGCTCCGACACGACTTATACCGCTATTAGGGGACTGACGCTTGCCGCCCCCCTAGGCCCGATATGCGATAGTCTTGGACGAACGGACCGGACTGTATGGAGATTGTCACATCAGACTCAGTAGGAGTTCGGATGGGTTTCCTCATCGGCCTTCTTATCGACAACTACCTGGGGACCGTTACGTACAGCTAGTGCCGCTTGCGGTCTGTGGTTAAACCCACTGCCAGCGTAGTAGTCGAGTCTCTAGAGTCCCACACAGAGAGTTTCCTACTCCAGGCGAAACGATATAGAGGTCGCATGGTTTTGCGACAAAGGGTTCGGATGCATACGTGCGTTTACGCGCGTACGACTTTCGGACAGTTTTTACCAGTCGGCTTTGGTTTAAGCCAGTTACTGGTATCCGGTTATTGGATTTATACAGTCTAAAGTTTTTCCGTATTTTTTACGGATAGGAGGGGCGTTCTCGTAATTACTCGAGAAGCTTCTAGAAGATGGTGACTAAGGAGGGTTATGTGTCATTTGCATTAAATGAGTTTAGTAAGTCATGAGGGTGATTCATGCATATCATTAATGCATGATAAATGCTTAGTGAGTCATGACAATGAATCACCATTAGATATTTGTGAAGCATGCTTATTCATTATGTATTATTCTTTTTCTCAAAAATAAGAATGCTTCATATTTATTATGATACATTACTATTCTCATCATAATTCATTCTCACCTTCTCTCTCCTCAAGCTCTCCCTCTTCAAAGACTAATCCTCCCTTCTCATGAGTTGAGTACAAGGGTTAGTAAGACTAATCAATCCATAACCATCACTCTATTTCATCCTAGCTTCTTTGATTAGCAATCCAAGAAGGTTAGTTGCCTCAAGTTTAGAGGTTTAGCTTGGAGTTTTGCTCTCGGGTGGATCGTCTACTACCTAGAGAAGGCCGAGGAGGACAAGGAGATCGTAAAGACGAAGGAGTTGGTTCATTAGGTATAATCCCTAAACACAGTAGTTTAGAAACACTTTGTGTTTGGTTATTTATAGTTTAGCTTCGATTCAAGCGGTTAGTCGATGTTCGTTCACTAAACAAGATCGTTTTTGAAAATTCCGCCTCCCCACAAGTTCTGGGGTGTAGTACATCGACTTACAAGAAGGTCGCAGAGGATGGCGTTGAGCCTGGCAGGGGAGCACTACCGACCGGTGATTTTACCCGACACGTCGGATATCCGGAGGATACCGTCGTGGTCTTGAGATTGATGGTAGGGGCCGGTCTGGACTGACGGCGCCCTAGATATTGAGATTGATACTGAGATTTTGAGATATTGAGGTACAGAGCATGAGATATTGAAATTGAGATTTATGTTTTGTGTCGATACTAGACACTGTTTATGCTGATTTCATTATGATACCTCGTTTTAAATATACAAAAAAACTCACTAAATTATGAAAGCAGTTTCTTCATTTAGATATATTCTATTTTCATGCATTCATACCTCATCCATATGATATATTGCTACCTGAGGCACTGACACGAGCACTTGGTATTACAATTGTTTAGAGGTATACCCTATCCATTGTTATAGGCTGCAGGTTATATATTTGAGGATATATTATGATCATATGACATAGGATTGCGTTGTTCATGCGATTTCTGTTCGTAGATGTTTTTCTACTCACGAGTTGGCAACTCACCCCCGTTGTGCCACAGTTTCTTGCAGGTATTGCCGTACAGGTTTCATTACGGCTTTGCTGGCACTACTTCCATTTCCGGGTGATTTGCTGGTAGGTGGGTTCACTTGTATCGTGACCATCAGTATATTTTGTATATTATTATTCAGTTGTATCTAGGAGTTCCATCAACCAAACATGTATTTATTTCAGATAGAGACCAGTGTTGTTTATTCTTTCGACCTTAGAGTCGCGCATTGTATTTCTTTGGATTTCATCCTGTTTTGAGTTTCCTTTCTGTTGTGATCCTCACCTTCCGGCGTTGTATATTATATTGCTTGCGTGGTTGTGACCGTCGATTGACGAAGAGCTAGCTCCCGCTTGGGGATGCCTTTATTTATATATATGCTTTATCAGGTTTTGTACCCGTTTGGGGTCAGTTTTTACAAAGGAAACTCTGCCGAAATTTTTAGAAAAGACTTGTGGTTTTAAAATGCATATTTCGGCGTATGTTGCAAACTACTTGATTTAAATTGGTTTTTCCTTCACTCTACTACTTTTCTTGGTTTAGATTTCTGGGTTTTCGGCTTACTTAGATTACGTACACCTCGAGACGTTTCGTAGTTTAAGTGTCGGTCATGTTCTGTACTTTCGGATCGTGACAAACAAGTCCCCGCTTATGCGAAAATTCTCAAAGACTTGTGCACTAGGAAAAGGAAGACTCAAGTGCCTAAGAAGGTCTTCATGACTAATAATATTAGCACTGTTTTTACCCCACAGTTACCAAAGAAACGTAAGGACCCAGGATGTCCTACAATCTCGATTTCTATTGGGGGTAAAAACATCAACCGTGCTTTACTTGACCTGGGCGCAAGTGTTAACCTGCTTCCATATTCTGTCTATGAGCAGTTAGGGATTGGAGAGTTGAAACCTTCTCATTGCACTCTCCAAATGGCAGACCGTTTAATCACCAAACCTAGGGTGAACTGGAGGATGTGTTGATAAAAGTCGTGGAATTTGTATTCCCTGTGGACTTTATTGTTCTCGATACACAACCTGTAGCAAACCCACGGAACCAAATTCCGGTGATTTTGGGTCGACCATTCCTTACCACTTCCAATGCTGTCATTAACTGTCGAAACGGTTCAATGAACCTATCTTTTGGAAAAATGACAATTGAACTGAATATCTATAAAATTGGAAGTCATTCATCTGAACCCTCTGCTTACATACTTGATGTCTGTTCTGTCCACGAGATTGCTCTCGAAAGTTGCGAAGTTGATGAACTTTGCTTTGAAAATCTCGACGACACTAGCACATCAATATTTGATCTTGCACATCTTAGTGAGAACACTCTTTCCACGCTTGAGTCTGACACTCTTGACTCATCACCTTCCGAGTCTGTATCTTTTGCAGGCTACGAGCTTCTTTGTGACTCTGAATATCATTCGATGACCCCACCTTCTATTATTTCTCCGCCAGCATTAGATCTCAAACTTTTGCCTTCTCATCTTAAATATGCATATTTAGGTGAGAATGAGTCTTTACCGATGATCATATCTGCTTCTCTAGCATCAGAGCAAGAGAATGCGCTTCTGACGGTATTAAGATCTAATAGGCAGGCGTTTGGTTGGACTATGGCTGATATCAAAAGGATTAGTCTCTTAATTGTAGAACATCATATACATCCGATGGATGAAGCCAAGCCAAGCCGAGAACCACAGAGATGGTTAAACCCCGTCATGAAGGATGCGATGAAGAAAGAAATCGTCAAATGCCTTGACAATGGTATCATTTACCCAATCTCCGATAGCCAATGGGTGAGTCCAATTCATGTCGTCCCTAAGAAATCTGGTATCACGGTCATAACAAATGAGGCAAATGAGTTAATCCAGACACGCGCTCAAAATGGGTGGCGTGTGTGTATTGATTATAGAAAACTCAATGCTGCAACGAGGAAAGACCACTTTCCTCTACCTTTCATTGACCAGATGCTAGAACGCTTAGCTGGACGGGAATATTATTGCTTCATGGACGGATACTCTGGCTATAACCAGGTCCCTATTGCCAAAAAGGATCAAGATAAAACCACATTTACTTGTCCTTTTGGTACCTTTGGTTATAGACGCATGCCCTTTGGGTTATGCAATGCTCCCGCTACATTTCAGCGGTGTATGATGGGGATATTCTCGGATATGGTCGAGAATTTTCTGTAGATTTTCATGGACGATTTCTCGATATTCGGAGATTATTTTTCTGAATGCATATCTCATCTTGACGCAGTTCTTACTCATTATAAAGAGAAGAACTTAATCTTGAATTGGGAAAAATGCCATTTCATGGTCCAAGAGGGAATTGTGCTTGGACATGTTATTTCACGAAAAGGTATTGAGGTTGAAAAAACTAAAATAGATGTCATTCAAAACCTTCCTCATCCCAAACGCGTCAAGGATATACAATCCTTTCTTGGCCATGCAAGTTTTTACCGGAGATTCATTAAGGATTTTAGCAAAATTGCTAGACCTTTAACTCTTCTCTTGGCCAAGGACACAACCTTTCACTTTGACTCGGATTGTGAGGCGGCATTCGACTCACTCAAACACTCTCTCACTACAGCCCCCGTTTTATCATCTCCAGATTAGAACCACCCGTTTGAGCTTATGTGTGATGCATCAGATCTTGCAGTTAGTGCAGTCTTAGGACAGCACATTGAAAAGATACCACACGTGATCTATTATGCAAGCAAGACCCTGAACGAACTTTTCTTCCTCAGTCTACTGAAGGCCGAGACTCCAGGGTTTGACGGCTTGCTGGTAGGAGCCGTCTTGGTTCCCAGCCAATCAAAGACTGTCATTCTGGGAGCTTTCTGTGATGCTGAGGCACCATGGTTCACAGGCGGGAGCATTTCCCGAAGAAAAGTCCGGTAGTATCCTGAGTGACTTGTCCTACTGGCATGGTGAAGTTGGAGGCCGTGTTGGGCTCGTACATCACTCCTCCAGCTTGGGTGGAGAGGGAGTTGTTGTAGAAGGAATGCGGTGAGAAGCCATTGATTCTGCACAGAAGCAAGACACCAAGTTTTAGTGCCTCTAATCCAGGGGCAACCATGAATACATCGAACCATAATTTTGTTCGCGATCACGACACACGAAATGTGGAATGGAAAGAGGAAGAGGTCCCACTGGGTATACAGAATCTGTTTACCGCCGAAGACCGGGCTGAGACATTGTGACGTCTAGCCTGAATTTGGAGGAAGATGCTATTTAGACATATCCACCCACCTTTTCGAAGATACCAAGTTGATTTATGGTACCGTATATCGAAGGTTTAGATAGATGCGACCGATGTAGCAGACTTTATCAGATTCCACCTCGTTTATGAGGGTTTTTGATTGTGGGGACGCTCTTCCCTGCAGACGCAAGCCCTTGCAGTTAATTACGTTATCGTGTTGCGATAACAACTTTCTTCTTCTCTAGCAGTTCACTTCGTGTCGTGTTGTGTTTGGTTTATTTTGGTTGCCCGTAGATTGTATACAGAGATTAGTTTATGTCTTCGCCCGTAGTGCGTGGATTAGTCCAAATTCGGATATTTTAGATTTGGGTTTGAACTTAGGTTGTATGTTCTTTTAGTTCGAAGAATATTTTATTTTATTTAAGTACCATTAATCTATTTTTAGATTAAGATCAACTTAAATATATGAGTATTTGGGTTCAATTTATTTTAACTAAGGATACGTTAGTCTTATTTTGAGACTAAGATCAACTTAGCAATATTTTCAGGATCATTAAATTTTATTAAGATCCAACAAAAGAGCATTTGGGCTCAGCTGCAAGCAACTTCAGAAAGACTTAGCCAATTTAGGCTCGGTCTGCTCGGTCTTAGGCTTTCTCCCTTTATTCAGAATCGATAAGCATTTATTTGTTGCTCTAGCACTCACATAGAAACCACGTGAAGCGCTCAGTCATGGACGTTGCCCAATCAGTGTTAAACACTTAGTCATTTTGACTATATATATAGTGCTAAGCACTTTTATACAGTGCTCGCGTATGTTTCACGTGAGGCGCTGAGTTTTCACCTCTGGGCGCTCACAGGGGAGCAAGTGAGACGTTGAGTTTGTATTTTTTTTTTGGCGCTTACGTGGGAAGCACGTGAGGTACTGAGCTCCTTTTTGTTGAGCACTCGCTTGGGAAGCATGTGAAACGCTGAGTTTTTTCTTTTAGAGATTTACTCTTTGTTAATGGCGTTTTGACCATTGATGATCATCAAGATCTCTTTTTTGATGATCTGGGATCAAGTTTTCTTTAAGAACTAAGTTCTTATCTTTTTTATTATAAGAACTAGGTTCTTTATAGGGTTAAACCATGTTTTCAGAGAAATTAAATTCCTGTAACATGTTTCTTATCTGTCTCCTTTTTTTATGAAGGGTTAAATCTTTATAGGGTTAAAAAACAAAGTTCTTTTATGAAGGGTTAAATCTTTGTTTTTGTTTATGCTAGGCAAATGAGATATATTTTTATCTTTTTTTTTCTTTACCTAGGGTTTGAAAGAGAAAGGAGATCTTTTTTTGAAAGGAGAATTAATTCTCTGTTGTAGTTTCTAACTTTTTGTTTGCAGAAGCTTATGGGGAGTTCTCTTTATCTGAGACTTGAATTCTCAGGTCCTTTATATAGGTAAGGAAAACTGTTAATCGGTTTTGAGAAAATCTCTCATTCGTGAGATTCAAATTGATTTAGTTGATCTGAAAGATTATTTGAGAATTTTATCCACCGTTCGATTTTTGATCCAACTATTTTTGTTTTTATAGAATATATTTTCTTTTTTTTAACAAGATTGGAAAAATATTTTCCCATACATATAATTTTATTCTATCAAACGGTGATTTTTAATCACCATTAGATTTTTAATCTAAGCGTTCAGAGTATATCTTTCTCGTTTAGAAAGATTAAGGAAATATTTTCCCATATTAGAATTAATTCTATATTTGATAATTTTTAATCACCATTGGATTTTTAATCCAACGGTTCTTTGTTTAACAGAGAATATTTGATCATGGGGATATCTTTTCCCTAATAGAATTCAATTCTATCATCGAATTTTTGATCCAATGGTTCTGTTTAACAAAGAATATCCCCAGATTTTAGGGAAATAATTCCCATGTAGAATTCAATTCTACCTGCACTTAATTTAGGCGTTGGCACTCACGTGTTGTGCACGTGGGCGCCGCCTAAGAATTTAATTCTTGCAGAACCAAGCACCACGTGCTTTGCACGTCAGCGCTCTCGTATATTTCATGTGAGGCGCCGTCAGATGATTAGCCAGGGCCACGTGTGTTTCACGTGAGGCGCTGTTATAGGATTTAATCCTACCAAAGGCTGGCGCTGGCGCTCACGTAGGGAGCACGTGAGGCACTGCCTGACTGTGTTTAATTAAAAGGTAATTTTTTATGAGGGAACATATTTAGTGATAGTATGAGTGTTTCATGAATTTTAATTAATAAGTATCAATTAATAATATGGATTTTTAGTATTTAATATAATGTGAACATGAACGGGCTCGTATATACCCCGGTAATGTCCCATTCCAGCACCTAAATATAAGTAATCACCCATGCTAAACTTAAATAGTTCATCATTTAGTTTGTTGTTTAAGTTGTTTTTGTTTAGTTTGTGATCATGAACTGCCTTGCATATACCCCGGTACTGTCCCATTCCAGCACCCGAGCTCACGTCAAGTTTTTAAACAGCTTGTTCTTATATTTTTTAAAGCCCCTAATAACCAGTGAATAACTATGGAAAGCGTCCCGTACATACCCGGGACCATGACCCTTAACCATTGGAGCTAAACCCGGACGCACCGCTAGGCGCTACTGGAATAGGAATAGGTATTACAGCTCAGAAAACTTTTAAAAACATTTCCATGGAGTAAAAAATAGTACTGGACGGTAGCAGGCTGTTTTGCACGATTTATTACATCTTAATACCACCCAGTTTCTATCATTTTATCAATAAACAGTGCTATTTAATTTATGTCTGCTCATTTGTATAGACTACAGGTACATAAGCAAAACCACTGGATACGGTACACAACATGCACAAATATGATGGTTTTTAGCCGGAACTGCAAACGGACCGAGTACAAATCAAAATTAAAAGAGTTTGCAACAAAGAAAGAGTGTGTACAAAAACATGACCAAGTGTGAACATGTGTGAACATGGACTTGACCAAATGCACAATTTTATTCTCTGTTCATCACCTTAGAATTCACCAATGTGCAAATTTCAACAAATTGCGACTACAAAGAGATGATCAAGTGATTAGTTGACTACCGACCAAAGGTGGGCCCCAGTCTCAACAACTAGGCCGCAGATTTATTCAATATGGCCGCAATTTGCGGCCATATCATTGAAAAATGGGTTCGAATCAGTTTGGTGGGACCCAGGTGGTTGTGTAAGCCCATTGGTACATACTACTTCTGGTTTTGAAACTTCTAAAAATAGCAGACCAGTTTATGAGGAAGATATAGAATAGAAATACAATTTTCACTACTTGTAATTATCTAGCTAAATTTTGTGGTTCTTTGGTTTAGATTGAGTTCTTTGCCTTCTTCTGGTTTTTCAATATTTATCTTTGAGCTTGCAAGATTAGATTTTAGTAAATGAACTCATTTTGCTTGTACTTGAATACCATTGCAATAAAATCTTCATTGAGTTCAAGTTTTGGTTCTTGTATCTTTTCTCTATTCCTTTTTCTTATATATTTATTCAGTTGTGTTTTCATTAACATGATGTGTGAGTAGTTTTGCACTTAGGCTATGGTGAGGTAGGTTGTCGAATGGCTTACCTTCCAACCCCTCCTTCTTGATTATTAATGTTTTGCACTTCTTTTCTTAATATATGCAATTATATTGTGTTTTGCTTGATAGGATATATTGTTTTGAATGGTTGCAAATCAACCTTATCATATATTATATTCCTTCTTTATATTTTATTATTGTTATATTAAGAATTGAAATTGAAGGGAGTATAAAATCTAGCTAAGGGTAGTAAACTAGATAGATAGAATTTAAACTAGATAGATAGAATATGTAGCCATAAAAGCATATGTTCTATACTAGCTAAGTTCTCTTAGCTCATTTCATGCTCATTTCATCTTAAAACCTTAAATTTTTATTTTCTTTTGTTCCTAATATTGATATCGTATCCTAAAACGATACTTTGTATCGGGATAGATGCGGCATTCTTTTTTTAAGTCAATTAGAAAATAAAAATGGACTTTGAATCAAGATTGAGAGTTGGGGGTAACGTCGTATTTCAATTTACCAAACCTTAGCTTAAGTTTTCCATAAATATCACTTTATCCCTTCGTTATTTCATTTGTATAAAAACGTGACAAAATCAACTCAAAACCATTGTTTTCTAAACTCAAAAGAATATCGTGATATCCACTCCTTATGGATCGACCTGTACTTGCCGGCTTGCATCAACGCACCGTGCACTTGCGGTATTTTTATAACTTGAGAATCACGTTGTGCAATACTTTTTATTGTGTAACCGACATATCCGATATTGACCATATCCTTTTCAAAAGCAAAAACCATGAGTCTCCAATAAGTTTTTGGCACCGTTGCCGGGGAGTGGCAACACCACGAAGTTTATTTAGAGTTATCTCTGTATATACTTTTAGAAAAACAAACAAAAATCTAAAAAAACCAAAAACAACACAAATAATACGACCTTTTGCTCTCTGTTTTGGACCTGCTGTTGATATGAACGTTAATAAAATATTTTGCATATAAGAAAGGGACACTACTAGAACTGGGAGAACATACCTAAAAATTGGAGCCAAACCACCATAACTGGGCCGCAATTTTAACCAAGTTGGCCGCAAATTGCGGCCTGATTTTGGTATTTTGCCCCAATTCTTTTGTTTCTTCTCTATTGTTCTGATATTAATCCATTTTTATATGCAAAATTTTATAATTAAGTATTTACAGCACTTTGGCCATAAATATCGTATTGTGCACTAAATATCGTATTTTCCGACAATTTCATATTTCGGCGGAATTACGAACTACAATCGTGCGGAGCTAGGGGCAGAATTCAGGAACAAGGCATTAAGAAGTTACAGTGCCAAAGATCCAGGTAGATCGCCCCGCGCAAGCGAACACTCAAGCAATCACGGATCAAGTCAGTGGGAGTTTCTAAACTCAAGAATTTAAGATAGGAACTTTTCTAAAAACACTTCCTCTCAAATCCGAAGCTCCATTACTTTGATTTTTTGCAGGATTTCTTTTGCAAACTCCGCCGCACAAGTGCCAATGAAAACTAACCGTATTTTTTGCAGCGCGCCACCTATAACGTAAAAAACGATTGATTGATGATTTGAACAACTTTTATTGTTTGCGTATTGCATAAATTTAATACGGACTTAAGGGCAAAGAACCCCAACAAGATACGGTAAGGGATTTCATCACACTTCTCCGTGGCCCACAAACCACAAAGAACAAGCATTTGTCACATCCTAATTAATATTAAAATAAATTAGAATTTCAGCCTCTAAGGACTTAGTGCTTAATAAGGAAAAGTTGAGTTTATTTCGAACACCGCCTATCGTTATATCGTTCAAGAAGTGTCTTAGAAAGTGTGAAATGGGCAACCGCCGAAAAAGAGGAGGTAATTCTAATTAAGGAACATCACGAAAGCGTTGGAAAACCTCCCTTCCTCTCTACACTGACCTGGCTTCTTGATCGGTCTATCTTGGGCCCATTTCGCGATTCACTTTTACTTCACAAATCAAGTTTTTGAGCAGGTCTAGTTGACCTAGGTGAACCCTAGATTGTGTAGGTGTGTGAAATGTGTCTTGATTGTGTTCTCGTTTGTGAATATATATATATATATATATATATATATATTTAAAACACAGAAATTAGGATTTATAGACAACTCTTCCTTCTTCTTTTTTTCCCTGACCACATTCGGATAGTGCATATCAGCTTGGAATAGAGATTCAAAGTCTCGATTAGTTCATTTCGTGATTTTCTCTTCCGACTCTTCTATACCTTCAGATTCCTCGGAACAGTCCGAGACTTTCTTACCTTCTGCTCTATCGGAGCCGTCTGATTCTATTCTTCGTTCACTTTCCCCTTCTTCTTCTTCTTCTCCCACATCACCGACGATGGCGGAACAGACAATCATAGAGCAACAAGAAGCAGCGTTGCAAGACAGATGCTACCGACACCGATCATCCCTACCTTCGTGCATATTATTACCCACCATCGTGGCAAACAACTATGAAATCAAACCACAATTCATACCACTACTCCCAAAATTCCACGAACTCGAGTCCGAGGATGCTTACCTTCTAATCAGTGAATTTGAGGGAGTATATGCTATGATGAAAATCCACGGAGTAGGTGAGGATGTCGTTGATCTCAAGTTCATTCCTTTTGTGCTTAAAGACAGTGCGAAGAGTTGGTTAAACAGTTTTCCAGCTCGATCGATTACGAAATGGGACGACTTTATGAAAGTATTTCTAAAGAAATTTTACCCAATTCACAAAACGGTACAGATTCGGAATGAAATTCACAATTTCAAACAAAAAGATGGTGAATTTTTTTGGAAATGCTTAGAAAGATTCAAGGAAATCTTAATCAAATGTCCCCATCACGGGTTAGAGCAATGGAGGAATTTTCAGATTGTCTACGAGGGTTTAGACTCCAGTTCGCGCATGATGTTAGAATCCATGTGCCAGTGAAAATTTCTGAGCTATGGTGCCAAAGACGCATGGAACTTCTTAGAAGAACTGGTTGATAAAACCATTCAGTGGGAGAGTATGAGTAAGAAACCATCATCCGTGACTAGGGGCGGTGCACACATAGTTGACGCCTCTATAGTGGTCAAAGCAAAAATCGCCGCTCTTGTACGGCAAATGGAAGCTTTAAAGGGAAAAAATTCACCGTCACCAGTCAACTAAGTTTCTCAAACCGTGTGTGCTAATTGTCAGCATCCTAGCCACATAGCGGATGGATGTCCGTTTCTCGTCGGGTCCCAGGAATATGAAAATATTAATGCGTTGTATCAGAACCAGCATCCCAGGAACAAACCTTTCTCACAAACGTACAATCCTAGTTGGAAGAGTCATCCCAATTTCGCTTGGAATCAGGCACCTTTTCAAAACAAAAATTCAAACCCGCCTTTCCAATAATTTAAAAATTCGAATTTTCAAAACCAGAAAATGGGATACTCCAACAACCAGCCCCAACAGTCGAATCAGCCCAACCCAACCTTTACACCCCCTGGATTCATCCAAGACGACAAGAAGGTATCATCCATTGAAAAAGGGATTGGAAGTTTTGATTAAAACCTCTGCGCAGACTACGTCTAGTCTGGCTACTTTTATGCAAACATCTGCTCAGTTACATAGCGCTAACATAAGCGATAGCCAGACTAGAAATTCAAATTAGTTAACTAGCTGCTGCAGTGAACGAACGTGAAAAGGGAACATTCCCTTCCTAACTACTGACAAATCTGAGAGAATAGAGAAACCACAACGCTCATGTTGTTCAACAGAACAAGCGAATGCCATCACCGTCCTCAGATCAGGACGCACGATTGACAACAAGGTTGTCAAACCCAACGACTCATCCAAACGTGCGGTTGTCAATTTACCGGCACATGTCTCATCGCATGTTCCTTCTTCCGGTCCATCGACTCTTTCATCTTCCATACCTTCTTCCTCTTCACCTTCACCTTCTTCTTTGTCGTCAGCTGTATATCCTTCAAAACAACAAGAGCTATAGCCGCAAATTCATGCAGCTATTCTAGCTAAGACACTCACGCCTTCTACACCTGTTCCATTTGCGACTTCTTTGAACCAAATGTTTGAGCCCAAGGCTCCCAATCCCAATAGGTTGAAATCAAAGAAGCCTTCAGCAAGTATGGAAAAGGTTTTAGAAGTCTTCAAACGCTGTGAAGTCAACATTCTGTTGTTGGACGTGGTCCAACAAGTCCCGGCGTATGCAAAATTCCTTAAGGATTTGTGCACACAGAAACGACGCATGAATGTGCCCAAAACAGTCTTCTTGGCCGCCACTCTAAGCGACGTCTTGTATAAATCCATTCCGGTAAAATATAAGGACCCTGGTTGTCCTACTATTTCTTGCACTATCGGGGACAAGCAAATCAATCGAGCCTTGCTAGACTTAGGGGCAAGCGTGAATCTGCTCCCTTACTCAGTTTACGAACAACTGGGTTTGGGAGAATTAAAGCCGAACAAAGAGACTCTGTAATTGGCAGACCGATCCACGAAGGAACCGAGGGGAGAGATCGATGATTTTCTGATTAAATTCGGGGAATTCATATTCCTTGTAGATTTCATCGTATTGGAGAATGAACCCGTCGCCAATCCCAGCGGTCAGATTCCAGTCATACTGGGATGGCCTTTCCTAGCCACATCCAACGCGTTGATCAATTGTCGTAATGGATCCATGAAACTCTTATTTGGAAATATGACGATTGACCTCAATATCTTCACGCTAGGAAACCAAACGAGCGAAAGACACGACACATTTGAAGTCAACGTTGTACATGATATGTCTGAGGAGAAGACATGTGACTTCAAAAATGAGCGTCTTGATGAAACTTTTGAAGAAATGTTTTCTGAGGAACTTCTTTTGCTTAAGAAGCTAAGTCCTGAACAGACTTCCTTCGCACATTGGGGGCCCCAATTTGAACCACTTCGTAATGAACCAACCCCTGAAGTGCGACCATCTGTGGAGGAGCCACCCAGACTTGACCTCAAAGTTCTTCCTGACCATCTCAAGTATGTATACTTGGGCAATGACGAAACACTTTCGATTATAATCGCAACCGACCTTGCGTCTAAGCAAGAGTTGGCCCTCATGAATGTTCTGAGAAAGAACATGGAAGCAATTGGTTGGTCAATGCATGATATCAAAGGAATCAGTCCTGGTATTTGTCAGCACATAATCCACATGAATGATGACTCCAAACCCTTCAAAGAACCTCCACGCTGGCTTAACCCGGTTATGAAAGAAGCAGGGCGGAATGAAATGCTGAGGTTTCTTGACAATGGGATCACTAATTCCATATTTGATAGCAAATGGGTAAGCCTCATTCATGTTGTACCAAAAAAATCGGGTATCACAGTGATCACTAATGAAGCAAACGAGCTTGTCCCAACCCACACACAGACGGGTTGGAGAGTTTGTATTGATTACAGAAAGCTCAACACAGCAACTCTCAAGGATCATTTTCCGCTGCTCTTCATTGATCAAATGCTTGAACGCCTGGCCGACCATGCTTACTATTGTTTTCTTGATGGATATTCCAGCTACAATCAAATCCCGATCGATCTAAAGGATCAGGACAAAACGACTTTCACTTATCCTTTTGGTACATTCGCCTACCGTCGCATACCCTTTAGGCTATGCAATGCACCTGCAACATTTTAGCGGTGCATGATGAACATCTTTTCTGACATGGTAGAGAGATTTTTGGAAGTGTTCATGGATGATTTCTCCTTCTTTGGAGATTCATTTTTTGAGTGTCTGAGGCATCTTGAACTGTTAATGATACGATGCAAGGAAAAACATCTCACACTCAATTGGGAGAAGTGCCATTTCATGGTCAAACACGGCATTGTGTTAGGTCATATCATTTATGAGAATGGCATCGAAGTCAATAAAGCAAAAATCGACGTCATTTCAAGCCTCCCACCTCCACGTATTGTCCGTGACATCAAGGCGTTCTCAGGCCACGCCGGATTTTACAGGCGTTTCATCAAGGATTGTAGCAAGATGGCTAGACCCTTGACTTCTTTGCTGGCTAAGGATATTTCCCTTGAGTTCAATTCTAAGTGCCTTGCTGAGTTCAACCTTCTGAAATCGGAGCTCACTTCCGCTCCGATCTTAAGTGCACCAGACTAGAATGAACCTTTTGAGCTGATGTGCGATACTTCTGACTTTGCGATAGGCACTGTCTTAGGACAGCGATTTGAAAAGAAACCGCACGTTATCCACAACGCGAGCAGGACGTTGAATGACGCACAACTGAATTACACCACCATGGAAAAGGAATTCTTAGCTGTCGTATACACACTTGAAAAATTCCTTCCTTACTTGATTGGGACCCATGTCACAATTTACACTGATCATTCTGCACTTAGGTATCTCTTTGCAAAAAGGATGCCAAAGCCATATTGATATGTTGGATTCTCCTTCTTCAAGAATTTGACTTGACCATCAAGGATAAGAAGGGAATCGACAATGTTGTTGCCGGTCATTTATCTCGCTTAACAAATTCACCAATTGAGGAAATACCAATCAACGAACAATTCCCAGACGAACAACTTCTCTCTATATCGGTCGAACCCTGGTTCACTGATATCGTGAACTATCTTGTTACCAAAGAAACACCTTCTTTTTGGTCAAATCAGGACAAGCCAAAATTTCTTTCCCAAGTTAAATTCTTTTATTGGGATGAACTATACCTGTTCAAGTACTGTCCTGATCAGATTATCAGAAGATGCGTTTCCAACTCTGAAACGAGAAGTGTTCTATCTTTCTGTCATGATCAAGCTTGTGGGGGCCATTTTGGACCCAGAAAAACAGCTGGTTTTGTAAAGCGGCTTCTACTGGCTGACACTTTTCAAGGATGCTTTCGAATATTGTAAAACTTGCAGCCGATGTCAACACATAGGAAGATTGGAAAACGAAATCAGATGCCCCTCAATTCCATTCTGATTATGGAGATTTTTGATATCTGGGGTATCAATTTCATGTCTCCGTTCCCAAAATCTTTCGGGAATCTATACATTTTGTTGGCTGTGGACTATGTGTCCAAATGGGTGGAGGCAGTCCCATGTCGAACCAACGATAGAAAGGCTGTCGTAAAATTCTTAAAAGAGAATATCTTTTCTCGGTTCGGCACACCTCGCACCATCATCAGTGATAATGGAACGCATTTTGGCAACCGATCTTTTGAATTTCTAATGAAGGAGTACTCCATTAGCCACAAATTGTCAATGCCCTACCATCCTCAAACTTACGGTCAGGTTGAAGTCTCCAATAGACAGATTAAACAGATTCTGGAAAAAACTGTTAATCAAAACCGCAAGGATTGGTCATTGAACTTAAATGACGCGTTTTGGGCATTTTGCAAGGCCTTCAAAACGAATTTAGGTATGTCTCCATACCGACTCATCTTCGGAAAAGTATGTCATCTGCCTGTTGAATTGGAACACCGCGCATTCTGGGCAAATAAATAGCTCAATGTCGACCTAGAAAAGGCCGGTGAGGTATGAAAACTTCAATTAAACGAGCTCGACGAAATACGCAATGACGCGTATGAGAACGCCAAGCTATACAAGGAAAAAACGGAAGTTTTTCATGACAAGGAAATTCTCCGAAAAACGTTCACTGTAGGCCAGAAGGTTCTACTTTACAACTCCAGATTTCATCTGTTCCCTGTGAAATTGAAGTCACGTTGGACGGGTCCGTTTCTTGTGTGCACCATTTTTCCGCATGGTGCAGTCAATATTGAAGATCAACACTCTGGTAACACCTTCAAGGTCAATGGCCAACGTTTAAAGCCATTCTTAGAACTGCCTGCGGAAACGTGGGAGCTCATGTTTTTACATGAGGCAAGTTATCTTGATTAAATCACATCTCCACATCTTGTTTGTACATATTTTGTTTTTTTTTAGTCTTTTTGTAATTATTTGCTTTGTTTTAATAAAAATTTATGAGGGGTTTTTTCTGAAAACTTCCTTTAAATGCCTCCCCAACCCAACCCGAGACCTAACTTCGGTTTTTTCCAAAACATTAAAACCTTCTCCTCCAACCTAACCCTCTTACCCAAGATCCGCCCCAAAATCCAAGTCGAGGCCGCCGGAATATTCTTTTCAGCTGCAAATTGCGGCCTGATCTGACCCGACTTCAACGAAAATTTGTGAACTATAAGATCATCTCCTCCTCGTGTCTAATTTATATTCAAATTTTGTTAGATCTGAAGATGGTAGCCTTTGAATCTGAAAAGAATTTCTTTGAAATTTTTTCCGATGAAACCTACGGGCAGTATTTCTACGAAGAGATTTTTCAGAGGGGGTGGGATTTTTTTGATATATAACAGCGATGATCTCTTTACTGTAAGAGAGTTAGTCGAGAATTTTTATGAGGCTTTAAGAAATGGTGAACTCGGGTCGGGATATGTGGAGTTTTTCTTTCGAGGGAGACGTATAATTTTTCAATCAGAAACAGTCTCGAGGGTTACCAACATTCCAATGAGGCCGGGAAATCAGCAGCCGAGCGATTTGACGGTTTATCGATCTTTATTGGAGGAATTTGTAGAGTTGAAGAATAAGGGATTGAACCCCGCACAGATGTATAAGAACGTACTTGCGGTTTGCCGATGGGCAAACCGAAACATTAGGGGTAAAAGCCGTGTCTCCTCTTTCCCGGTTGGAGTGGGGCACATCATGCATTGTTTGATGGAAAAGATCACCATTTTGTATGGTGACACAATTGTTTAGCACGATCATAGAGGGGGTGGCTCAGAAGAAACCTCTACTACCAGTCCTAGTGACCCTCATTTCCAAATACTACATGGAGAGGGAAGAGTTTGATGGATATGCAGCCTCGTACGCACATTGGCCGATTGAGCTAGAGCAGATTTCACAAGGATACTCAGGCCTCCATTATGAACAAAAGAACTGGACAAGGACCCGAGTGAGCATCCAGGCCCAGAAGACTCGACTGAGGAACTTCTTCATGAGCCTGAACCAGAAAAAAAGAAAGACTTGCAGCGCTTGAAATTTTGGAGCATCCACCACATGCTGAAGAAACAGAAGAAGATGCAAGAGCAATTGGACAGAATTGATGCAACTCAGCAAGCAGCACAAGAAGAAGCTAGCGGCAGTAGGAAAAAGAAAGAGAAATCACGATGGAAATGTGGACATTTCCTAATTCATGTTTGGGGGTGATAGGTTCATGTATATAGCATATAATTGCATTTGCACGTTTCCTGCCTTTTAGCACATTCATTCTTATACTTTTTCCTTTATTTTCATATAGTTTGCATTGCATATTTTCTTCTGTACTGCATTTAGCTTATTGTACTAAAAAAATATTTAAAAAATGAAAAAATTAGTGTTAAAATTTTCTCTTTTTTTTATATACAACAATCTAAAAAACCAAAAATATGAAATTTTGTCATCAAGTTATTTAGTAGGAAAACCCTGTTTCGGTATATCGACGGTTCGTATTTGATGAGTTTGAAATAACTAGATCCTATTATAAGAAATTAAAAACCTAAAACGATAACCCTTCTTTTTAATTAACTTTTGATTATATATGTATTTTCACATCACCATACACGTGTCGTAAGTGTTGTGAAACGAGAGAACGAGTTTGTGGCATATCAGCAAAACTTTTAAAAATCAATAAACCTTTGTAGGATCTAACAAATTGTTTTGGAAATAAGTAATATCAAGAATAAGTTCATAAGGCAAGGTGAAGATGAAAGGGTGTTATAGATGTTATAATAGAAACTAAGTCTGAAAAATAACCCATCTTGATCCTTAAGTGATTACACACCCATATCTACACAAAATACGTCTTGTGATCTATAAAAGAGAAGTTGTATCTCCGTTCGCATTTCTTTGAGATTTCCATGTATAAAATGAGTCCTTTTGTTTTAGGGCCTAGGTGACTTGGGCAATTAAATCCGCCAGGGTGTTTTCACACTTAATGTTCTAAAACCATCTGATTTGGGAGCATTGACCCAAAACTCGCTAAGAAACCTAAAAAGTCCATTTTAAAACAAAGTCAAGCAAGTGTTCACTCCAATTTAAAATTCCTCACGGTTCTTTGTGTGACAATAATCTTGGCTTAAGACAAGTTTTACTATTAAAATATTGTTTAAATGGAGATATACAGATAAAAGACTATTTGTACGTTTATAAGGATGTGTATGATACAAAATCAGGAAATAGGTAGAGTGAAGAATAAGGCTTAGCCCTCTGCTTAAGTTAATAGAAACTTTTATTTAGAACTCAACTGGAGAACGAAACTTGAAAAATTTAAGGCTTAAACAACTTGTGTGATCCTTTAGAAGTTTTTATCCATCTTTTTCTTAAAACATAACGATGCTATTCGCACAAAGCATGAAAAGACATATAGAATCATGGTTAGAAACAAAGCGAGGAGTGAAACAGAGAGTTTTTTTTCCAGGATAATAGAATTTCTAGACTTTGATACTACACCTTAGTATTAAGAAACAACTGTTTAACCTACGGAAGTTAGTTTGACGGGATTTTGTGGGTGTAATCTGCTGAAAACCCTCAGGAGAAAAAACTCCTCCTGCTAGGGACACCTAGAGATTTAACGGCTTGTTGCACGGGTTTAGTGCAATTGCGTTCCCTGCGAAAGTGAGGCTAGGTAGTTTTTGTTTTGCTCGAGAGGAGCAAAAAGGTAAGTTTGGGGGTATTTGTTCGGCACGATTTATTACATTTTAATACCACTCAGTTTCTATCATTTTATCAATAAACAGTGCTATTTAATCTATGTCTTCTCATTTGTACTGACTATATGTACGCAAGCAAAACCACTGGATACGGTACACAACATGCACAGATATGACGGTTTTTAGCCGGAACTGCAAACGGACAGAGTAAAAATCAAGATTAAAAGATTTTGCAACAAAGAAAGAGTGTGTACAAAAACATGACCAAGTGTGAACATGTGTGAACATGGACTTGACCAAATGCACAAGTTTATTCTCTGTTCATCACCTTAGAATTCACCCATGTGCAAATTACAACAAATTGCGACTACAGAGAGATGATCAAGTGATTAGTTGACTACTGACCAAAGGTGGGCCCCAGTCTCAACAACCAGGCCGCAGATTTATTCAATATGGCCGCAATTTGCGGCCATATCATTAGGTTCGTATCATTTTGGTGGGTTCCAGGTGGTTGTGTAAGTCCATTGGTATATGCTACTTCTGGTTTTGAAACTTCTATAAATAGCAGATTAGTTTATGAGGAAGATATAGAATACATATATAATTTTCACTACTTGTAATTATCTAGCTAAATTTTGTAGTTCTTTGGTTTAGATTGAGTTCTTTGCCTTCCTCTAGTCTTACAACCTCTATATTTGAGCTTGTAAGGTTAGATTTCGGTAATTGAACTCATTTTACTTGTACTTGGATACTATTGCAATAAAATTTTCATTGAGTTCAAGTTTTGGTTCTTGTATCTTTTCTCTATTCCTTTTTCTTATATATTTATTCAGTTGTGTTCTCATTAACATGATGTGTAAGTAGTTTTGCACTTAGGCTATGGTGAGGTAGGTTGTCGAATGGCTTGCCTTCCAACCCCTCCTTTTTCATTCTTAATTTTTTGCACTTCTTTTCTTAATATATGCAATGATATTGTGTTTTTCTTGATAGGATATATTGTTTTGAATGGTTGCAAATCAACCTTAACATATATCATATTCCTTCTTTACATTTTATTGTTGTTATATTAAGAATTGAAATTGAAAGGAGTATAAAATCTAGCTAACGGTAGTAAACTAGCTAGATAGAATATATAGCTATACAAGCATATGTTCTATACTAGCTAACTTCACTTAGCTCATTTCATGCTCATTTCGTCTTAAAACCTTAAATTTTTTAGTTTCTTTTGTTCCTAATATTGATATCGTATCCTAAAACGATACTTTGTATCGTGATAGATGCGACATGCTTTTTTTACGTCAATTAGAAACTAAAAATGGACTTTGAATCAAGATTGAGAGTTGGGGGTAACACCGTATTTCAATTTACCAAACCTTAGCTTATTTTTTCCATAAATATCACTTTATCCCTTCGTTATTTCATTTGTATAAAAATGTGACAAAATCAACTCAAAATCATCATTTTCTAAACTCAAAAAAATATCATGATATCCACTCCTTATGGATCGACCTGTACTTGCCGGCTTGCATCAACGCACCGTGCACTTGCGGTATTTTTATAACTTGAGAATCATGTTGTGCAATACTTTTTATCGAACAACCGACATATCCGATATTGACTATATCTTTTTCAAAAGCACAACACCGTGAGTCTCCAACACAGGCTACCCGGACCACCATGGCTGGCCTTAACTGGCACGAGCTGTAATAATAACTGGAATGATGTTAGGTGCAACTACTACCTAAACCCCCATGGTTGGGCCCTAACATGCGATACCATAAATGAAGCTTTGCAAAGCTATTAACCAAGTCTACTAAGTCCTTTCCCCATCTCTTGGCTGTATCTGTTTTATTTATTAATGAAATTAAACGGGTTGAAACATGATTTCATATCAATATGAATACTTGGAACAGTATCTGGAATTGTATCGGTGTTTAGGTAAACAGTGTCATATCATGAAAATAGAATGAAAGTATAAATCTTTCCATGTATATTATGTATATACAAATCAGGTAACTTGTTATGTTCAGTAAACTGGTCATGTTGTGGAAACAGTAAGCATGTCATGTATATCTGGGTATATGATATCCAGTAACTGTATCATTGCTTAGGTAACAGTGTGTCATAGCATGAAACAAAAGAATATATAGATCATGTCACAAATTTCATGTATGCTATTCAGATTGGAAAATTCACTATAAATTATACGTACAGAATCAGGAGAAACAATATAAAAGTAATAAAAAGTACACTCATTTATCTAAATAGTAAAATTGGTTTCAACTCAATCAGGTTACTGGTTAAGGAGATGTGATCGTCTTAAAATAGAAATTCATTGCTAGAATTCCAGTTTCGGAACTGAAACTCCAACTTCGAACACATTTTGCTATAAGCTATGTTCAAAATTAGACGTTGATACAGATCAATAAAATCTAGGTTTATCAGTCAAGTTTTCAAAAAAAATTATGGATTCATAATAGTCATTATATACAAGGAGTTACGTTCAGTTTAAGTTCAATACGTATAATTTGTCTCTGCAGAAAATCAGCCGGACATGTCGACAACTAAAAATACTTTTAAAATAACAAACGGTATTTAAATTAATTAAAACCAACACCATTAGTTATCTAACTTGATTATCTACGTAACAATATGGGTTCCTATAAAATTTGAAATTATTACAGTGAGATATAAATGTTTCAAATCAGGCTTTGAATGGAAGTATTGATTTGGACTGCTGTCCAGAGCCGTGCTTCTCTCAAATTTTCATTATTGTAAGATAGAAATATTCAGTAAAAAATTACATAGTTTTATAGGGTATTTAATTGGTTTCGATACGAGCCCTGAAACGCTACATTCCGAAGTGAATTTAACTTAATATTAATTTTTCAAGGCGACATGCGCAATAAATTCCAGATTTGAACCAAACCTTGTAATTCTATTTGAAACATAGTTTTTCATATAAACCAAGGTTAGAATTTATTAAAGATCGGATTTTTACACTAATTTGAAAGTAAAAGGAATCATCTATAACTTGCAGAAGGCCACTAAGTTTAATTAAATTACTTCACTTGAGAAAAATTTGGAAAAGAGGCCAAAATTTAAAGGTGAAGGGTTTAAAATTTTGGTGTAGGGTTAGGATTATAGGTATGTATGTGTGAGGGTAGTTTAGAATTACTCTAATTATTCAAGACCAATAATTTTAAATTTTGGTTTAGTGACTAAAATATGAATTTGAACAATCAATTTCATAAACTAAGTAAGTTAACAATCAACACAAATCAATCAAGGATTCAAGTAACTAATTCTATATTAAGTAAACAAAATAATTGTAAATACTAAAATTAATTTAGACAAGAATAACACTCGCATGAACCCTAATTTGATTACTAAATCTTCATGAACCCTAATTTTTTCATGACTTTATACTTTAAAGACATGATATTGTGACTATTAAGGATAAGTTAGACATTGAATTATATAAAAAGAACAAGTAACATGAAACTAACAATTATTCAAACAAGTTGATCAATTGTACATCACAAAAATAAACATGAAACTTAACATGTAATATGAAACTAAACAAGTTATCAATTATATTTCAAGTATCAATTGATCAATTATATAAACTAAGAATTATTCAAACGAAATAAATTAAAACACTGTTTGTAATAATCAATTAGATAACAATTATATATATAAAAAAACAAGTTAAAGCACTTGCCTTTATCTACCAATTTATCTTCACTCCTCTTCTTGAAAATTTTGTAAAAGTTTGGAATGAAGAAAGAAAGAAGAAATGGTTTAGAGCGGAAGAGAGTAGAAAATGAGAAGAAAAGGAAAGGAAAGAAGTTTATGGAAGAAGAGAAACTTGGAGGAAAAGCAAAGGAAAGAAAAGAAAAGAACTTAGAAAATTCTAGGATAAGATATTTTGCATTTTAACTCTTCAAAATTTAATATTTACACATATCATCTAAAGCTTTGCTTAATTAAAACTTCTAACAAAAATATGTAAAAGAAAATTACATTAAAAATTTTAAGAAGAAAACGTATTTATCAAAAATACGATTAGTTTTAAAATATCAGAAATTTCATAAATATTTTTCATATACAAGTACAAGAAATTTTTCTAATTTCAAGAAAATTTATATTTTCAAATACGAATACAAATGCAAAAATTTTACACATACTTAGAATTACCAATACATGTATATTATGATCCATGGGTTACACTTCCAGTATAACGAAATTAACTAAAATTAACAACAAATAAACTTTAAAATTGAAAGTTTATAAAATTTATTCACCTAATTCGTCGCCGATTTCACGTCAAAGTAGATCCGATGGACGATGTTCGCGAAGAAGGGAAGCTCGAATGTAGATCCAGTCGGAGGAGGGATGGCTGATGAAGGGGTGCTTCGTAAAGGGAGTGCTCGCTGATGGGGATGCTCGGTGGAGGAGCGCTGACGGCGAAGAGGAAGGCTCAGGCTCGATGAGGAGGAGGAGGAGATGAAATCGACGAGGTGAAGAGGTCGACAAGGTGGAGGAGGCGACAAGGTCGGCGAGGAGGAGGAAGTAATGAGGTCGACGAGGAGGAGGGCTTGGTGAAGGAGGAAGAGGCGTAGAGGAGGAAGAGGCGAAGAGGAGGATGGCTCGATGAGGAAGAGGCGATGAGGATATAGAGGCGACGGCTCAGGTGGAGGCGGGGGCTCGACAGTGGAGGAGGAAAGGTTCGGGGAGTCTCAGAGATGGAAGCTCGATGGTTGACAAAAGCCAAAAAATTTTTAGAAATGGATACCCTATTTCGACGGAGGACTCGCATCAAAATAGACATCTCTTCGAAAGAGGTCCCAGTTTCTTATAGTGAACACATGCAAAAATTAATTTTTATCGCCAAAAGCTATGTTTTCCCAAAAAACGTAAACTTTAATCCCTAAATCAGTCTCATAGGATCGATCAACAAGAAAAATCATGTTTTTATCATGCGCTTTATATAGATCTAACAAAAATATAATTTTTTTAGATCTAAAAGGCTTAAAGGTTTTCATAATAGTAGATCTAATAAAAAATATTTTTTTATGATCTGAAATAACCTAAACATAATCAAAAACTTCTATTAAACAGATCAAACAGCCCTAATGGCTCTAAAAACAATGTAGGATCATGGTGGAGCGATCCCTAAATCGTCGATGAACTCATGCAAATCCGATCCACAAGAGGATCTCATATAAACAACTGAAACAAAGATTCAATTAGCATCCTACAAGTACTAAGATCAGCATATCTTTGTAGGGTAGTGGATCACCTAAAATACCGTTGGACTGTTGATTTGTTTTTCATGGTTGTCTCTTCTTCGGATGGCCGTACGTGGATCAATCATAGTGTTACTCGGAAAGTCGTCTAATTCACCGCGGCTGCTAGAGATTTTAAGGAAGATGATCAAGAACCTTGGAACCCTAATCTCCAATGGTTGCACTCACATGTATCCATTAATGTTGTCATTGGACAAATATTATGATCATCCATCAATAGTTAACCTTATGATCATTAGTGATTAGTAGTGCAAATTCTAATTTCTACCCATTGTGTATGTGTGTGTGTGTATGTAGAGGGGCAAACAGATGGTTGAGATTGTATTGGGCCCAAACCATTAATAGGGTTTGACCACCTCCTAGGCTGATCACATCATGGAGCCCGAGTCCGACTTGGAATCGGCTTCTCATAACGGGTTGGGTCAGTCGACCTACTAGCACTACTACAGGGTAAGAATTTGTTCACGATTTAAACTGTAACATAAAAATGTGTGAGCAAAGGATTGGTTATGGTTAGAACCATGACCATAGGAAGAAATTTTCACGGTTGTAACCGTGAACATTTATCAGCATCCAACATTCAAGAGTCAGTTAGGAAGGTGGCCCCCACGTTTTTTGTCACGGTTTGAACCGTGGCCAAAAATTGTTTTTGGTCACAGTTATAATCGTAACTAAAAACTTTTGACCGTGACCTTAATTGATTTGCTCTAGATATCAGTTATTTGAAGAACCCTATGGTCACGGTTGTAACCATGACCAAAGGTATTTAGTCACGGTTACAACTGTGACCAAGCCTTTTTTTTAAAATTAAAAAAAATTCGCTCCCCACGCACGTTAATTTCAATCACAACCATCAATATATAATTTCCATTCATAAGCAGCAATATATAATTTTCATTCATAAGCAGCAATATATAATATTAATATGATCAAATCTCACGCGATATATGATAATCAAAGTAATAAGCTCCAAATCGCACGCAAATATGAACAAAATATGTACATACAATCAATATGATCAATACTCCACTCCACCAACGAACAAATGTATGTGTCAATAAATCAAAACATCTAAGGCCGTTAGGACGATGGTCTATCTTCATCATCCCGTGGCCTAAAGAATGCACTCAACTCATCTTGTATGTTACGCCAGATGGAATCGGCGTGCAACTGCCTCATGTCTTGAATCTCTACCCTAAGATCCTATAGCTCTTACTGCGTCTCCTGCTGTGTCTGATGCTGCTGCTCCACCTGCTGGAGAAACTGACGGATCTCCTTCTACGACGTAGATATCATATCTGCCCATCTCTGGGTCACGGCGTACTCGTGCGTGGTCGAACACCTATCAAAATATCGATGGGCCCCGGGACCAACCCCACGCTCATACCTACCATGATGCCCGCCGGATATCGAATCCAGGACAGGGATAATGGCGGTGATCGAGTCGCCGGGGATAAGTCCCAAGGCATCCGTCTGCTCTTAGAACTGGGTCGGTATAGAATATATGTAGACACACACACACAGAGATGTTAATTTATAATACATAATCAACTTGATTATATGAAACTTACCATGTACGCGCCCGTGCCCTTGTGTAACACCGCTCATCCCTTGCCTTCATTGTAGTTGGCAGGGTCTTTCTTTCTCTATGATGAAATTAGGATTTAGTTTAATAATTAATTAACAATATAGAAAACATATGAAATTAAGCATCGAGATACTCACTAAGTGCCACCGAGCGTTGGCCTGCGAGCATTTCCCTAGGTCGGGATAGCGTGTTCTCGCATGCCGTTGTTCCGGTTCTACTTATTTCGAACCGACATCATCTTGCAAAAATAAAGATTATAATATATTTTAGAATATATTGTTAAAATCTTAAAAATTAAATTGATACCTTGTCACGCTCCGCCCACTTCCCAGTGTACGGGTAAGGAGGCATGGCGAGGCCCGCGACGTATTTACTCAGAAGTAAACATATTAAGCGTAATAAGAAATACAATGTAAATGTACACAAGAAGACATGAGATATAAATGGACATCAACTTTTTATTTATTAAACATTTCTTTACAATACAACTGAAAGTAATACAATGATGAAAGCAATGCCTAAACAATGGTATGAACTGAAATTAAAGTATATACAAGAGACTAGAGCTCTGGGTCTTCTGCGAACTGCTCCAAGTCTTCCATGCAAAACTGACCTGCATTGGCTACCAACAAAACCTGTCACGCCCCGCTTCCCGGCGTACGGGTAGGGAGGCGTGGCGAGATCTGCGACGTATTTACTCCGAAGTAAACACGTTAAGCGTAATAAGCAATATAGTAAAGTACACAAGTAAGACATAGTGTAAAAGAACAACAACTTTTATTTATTAAACATTTCTTTACAATATAACTGAAAAGTAAATACAATGAGAAAAGCAATGCCTAAACAATGGCATGAACTGAAAGTAAAGTCTATACAAGTGGCTAAAACTCTGGGTCTTCTGCGAACTGCTCTAAGTCGTCTGAGCTCGGCTCGATTTCCAGAGAATCAGGTCCTCCTGACAACATTCCAAAGAAAGAAGAGAAATAGGAATGTCGTCAGTGAACAATCGCTCGGTAAGTCCCAAAGAAAGGTAGAAATAGGATAGACAGATAAGAGAATATAACTGGTATAATGTTTGATTATTATGTTAACGCAGTTGTTTGTAGCTTGGTACAGAATATGCCAGTGTATACGAGAGGAGTCCAACTTACCCCGTGAACTATGGTATATGGATCACAAGGCCCGTTCAAAACCCACGGGACAACAACAACGGATATTCATGTTAGGTGTATTAAAGTGACCGTCTCGTGCCACTTCTAACACATTTCGTACCAGTCTACCTCTTTAAAACCCTGTAATGTCTTTTGTATTGATTATATTGTTTTGTAGTAAATTGTAGATGTAAGACTTCCCGAAACCATGATATCAGTTGTTCATGTAAACGGATAAGGATATAAATGGATAGTCATGTAAACAAGTCAATGAATATCCATGGTGCGGTCAGTTCAAGTCATGTTGATTATAGATGGTATTCTGGTATAAATGGATTCATGTTGTATTGGAATTATAATTGAATTGTATTCAAGTATAGATTGTATTCGGATTGAACCGATACTCATATTGATTCAGAAACTTTAAACAGAATTGAAGTCCTGAATTAGTTTTGATATTATCGGTAACTGCTGCATATGGACGGCAGGATTTGTGTCTTTTTCCAAGACAATTATCGTATTGATAACACCGTTTTTGGTTTGTCTGCCTTAATAGGCAAGCATCCACTTTCTCCGGCTCCCTGAAGCTCGAGAGAATTGGTCCTGCTTAAACCTATAATTACTATGGTTTTTATTGTAAATTAATATAACTTGAGGGGGGTTTATGAAAAATAGTTTTGATATATTTTCAAAATAAACCTCAAGTATTTATTTATCTTCTTTAGGGTTTTCATTGATTTAATTTTAAGAGCGACGAGATATTCTAGTGGATATAAAAATAATTTTAATAGTATATGGTTTTTCATTTAAATTTGACTTGTATTGATCTTGATAGTATTTTCATGAACTTTTGTGATTCTTTTCTGTTGATTTAGAAAACATGGAATATATTATATATTAAAAATAGATATTTTGATAATATTTACAAATATATATATATACACATTAAAAATAGAATTTATTTATTAATAGAAATCACGTTTTCTTAAAAATTGTAATAAAAATTCTATCGAGATCGTATGCTCTGTGAGGAGGTCTGAATCTCGCCCCACTAGTCCGATGGATGTGCGATAACCCACACCAACCAAATCGGATTCCCCAAGATGGGTTGTAAGGACTTAATCGCATGGAATTTGATTAAATCAATTTAAAGAAATACGGTTTTGATAGTTTAAGGTATTTTAATGTAAAAAAAATTGTATTTGTCCTCCAAAATATTGTTCCAAAATCTATCGTACTATTTCATGATGAGTTTTGTGATGAGATAGGTCATTACCTTATGAATTTTCTAAAGGTAATATGAGCAAAATGAAGAAATAATGTCTTAGATAAACTTGGTGGTATTTAACCGTAAAAGTGAACTAAAAGTTGTATAACATTATATTTTGAATTGAAACCTATTCTAAATATTTTTTTATGGTTACTAAACAATATATAAATATATGGTTAATTTTTTGTTAAGAAAAGTTGAGTTTATAAATAAATTAGAATCGGAAGTCGGAATAACTCCGCTTCCGACGAGTTTTGAAAAGAGAATTCTTTTTAATAGAAATAGAAAAAGGGGAGAGGGGAATTAAGGGTTTAGATGAGAAAAGAAGGGTAGAGGAAGAGTTTGAAAGCGTCGTGGAGTCGCGGTGTCGCCGGATTCTTCCCGAAACGTCGCCGGAAGATGACCTTGGGCTAACTCCACTTGTACAACTTTTTGGATTTAGAAAATTTTGAGAGTTTTAACAAGAGATTTCAGAATGATGAGGGCTAGGGTGAAGGGTGGTATTTATAAGATAGAATTAGGGTTTAGGGTATTAAAATGAGAATTAAAATGCATTAAAATTTGATTTTAAGGCTCATTTTAATTATCTGTTAATGTGCAGGGAAAACAAACAGACTAGGGTTAGTGGGGGGAGTCCAAGAGACTAGGGTTCAAGAATTGGAGGCATTCCCGACGGTTTAGACCGGCGGCGCTGACCCCAGAAGCTCCTTCACCGGTCGATTTGGTGAGTTGGGCCATCGGATGAACGCCACGTGTCCTAGTCGTGGTAAATAGCATTTTGCACATGTTTGATTTTTGTGTGAATTTTCATTTTACTTGCAGTGCACATGTAAACTTTTGAGGTTCTAAAAGTTTAAAAGAAAAATCCGCAAAAATAATATGGGCTTGGGGGATTTGAATACGGAGGCTATGTCACAGCAGTGAAAGGCTTTACCAGCGAGCTACAAGTATTTTCTTGCTGTTCAAAAGCAAATTAAATACTTACAGCATACTCAGGGTTGCAATTACTCCATTTAGTACTTTAACTTTAAAAATTTTCTGTACATTAAAACAGAGTCGTTACATTCTACTCTGCTTACAAAAATTTCATCCTCGAGATTTACAATTATTAAGGATTAATTTACAAACAAGTGAGGGTATCTTGCACGCATGTTGTCTTCTCTTTCCCAAATTGATTCTTCTGGTGAGTCTTTTCTTCACATCACTCAAACCAAGTTTAGTTCCTTGTTCCGAAGTGACTTCACCTTTCTGTCCAAGATTTCAATGGGTTGTTACTCACAAGATAGATCCGTCTGTACAATGAGCTTGATTTGTATGATTTTATGATCAAAAATATTTAGTAACCGCAATCAAGAACGGCGTCGCTTGGTAGCTAGCCGGTGAGTACGGGTCGGTCCACAGGGATTTTGTGTTTTCCTAATCGCTCCAACGAGTTAATTCCGATGGGTGTCGGATTGATTATTTCTAAAACCTAAATTGATTTATACTAAGATTATCTAGATCTAAATTTTGCTAGGGTTAGGTCTAGGGTAAGTTGGGAGATTGAATGTTTCCTCACCGCTTTCAATGCCCTATTTTAGATCTATTAGGTGTTATGGTAATTATCAATAAAAGGGATTAGTACCATCGGGAAGAAACGGTGTTTCTTCCTATAGGTTCTTGTCCTTCTTTCATCGATCCTTACCCTAACCTCCATGAAAAACACGCTCAACCGGTCCTTTATACTACGGTATCACTGTTACCTCGAGGGGTAAGGTGCCGCAGGGAGCGGTGTGCGTGTATGCATGGAGTTCTAATTATTATGTGTGATGGGGCAAGAAAGGGATGAGAGAGTTCATCTCTCAAACCTTTCCCTAAAGCTAACCCTAACAAGCGAGGAGACTACTCGCTCATTAGAGAATTTAAGAACATTCTAAATTAAAATTAAACTAAGACAATGAATATAAAAGAACTTACTAATTTTTATTGATGGCTCTCTCCAAACATCAACACAGTACAGATCTGAATTTATGAAATGAAAAGAGACATACCTCAAAAGAGGTATTTAGGTTTCTATTTATAGGACATAGAAACCCTAGGTTACAATTGACTCACACATCTGATTTTATAAAAATACCCCCTAAGAAAAAGATCTATTCAACGATCCGCGCACCGCCACCAAAATTCCACCGACACGGGCAGAACCCGGTCACGGAACCGCGGCCAAACCTCATTCTTGGCCGCGGATCCGCGGCCGTATGGAGGCTTCATGGGTTGGAATTTCTTGGGGTTGTTTCAGCTGCATTTGGGTACTTGTTTCTTCAGGACTTTCTTCAGAATACCTTCTGGTTCTCTTCCAGATCTTTCCAGTGAACATTGTAGTGGACTTTTGCCGTTGCTTCATGACGAAGTCTTAAACCTTGCACTGCCTTGTACTTGTGAACTGATCTTCGTGTAGGCTTGAACAAGATTCTCTGTTTGTTGGTCGAAGTCTCACTTTTGTATCGTCTTTTGTCTTTTTCACTGTTTTTATTCCAAGAACCTATAACTTGCAACTAATTAGCAGACATGGGTCAAAGCATATGTTTATTTTTAAAATGACTAGGAATTGGGAATATAATAATGCAATATTATAATATGAACAAATACCCCCAAACTTATCTTTTGCTCGTCCTCGAGAAAACCTAGTTTTATTCTCAACAAAAACCTAACCTCACTTTCGCAGGGAAACGCGATTGCACTGAGCTCGTGCAACAAGCCGTTAAACCTCTAGATGTCCCCAGTAGGAGGAGTGTTGTCACCTGAGGGTTTTCAACGGATACTACCCACAAAATCCTATCAATTAGGCCCATTGATTTTTATTCTCCAATTAGGTTTTCTAACAAAGAATTCTATTATCTTCGATTCGTAAATTATCCACCCGTATTCTTCACGCTTCCTTATCACTTAACTTAAGATTATATATGTTCTGCAGACTTACTTAGCTTTCGGCATCTCCTAAGTTTTCCTTCTAGGGTTCTATCTTAACTATGGAATTTTTATCATCTCTACTAAAGATACAAGTTCTATTCTTCATTCCTATCCCCTACGTGTGTGTGTGTATCACCCCTACACTTGGAAATTCAAATCAAGCTATCATACTCTTGTCCGTCGTCCAAAGCACTTCTTAATAGGTGAATTTTTTTAGATGAATTTCGCTCACACATCCTTCATATGACCGTTAATACTTCTTGAGGTACCAACAACCGATTACAAAATGTGTTTGCACATTAAAGCGTAATTCCTAGTCTTGCAACACCTAAGGCTTTAGCAGTGACTCCCAAACCAGTTGGTCTAAGACACTAGGTGATGAAGCACCCTCGCTAAATATTTTCCTATTTTTGCAGCCTTAAGTAATCACAAAAACCAGTGTTTATTTTTTTCTTATCTCTTTATTCACACTTGAATTTTTATTTCATTTTCTTCGTACTAAGGACTTTAGACAAGAGCATTTCAAGGTCTCTTATACTATTCCAAGTTTCAAGGTTCGTGTTTGTGTAATTTGTAGGGTATATATTTTTAGAATTTAGACTTAATCTAGGAATTATTTTTCAAACTTATACTTTAATAAAAATATCAATACTCTTCCTTTGTTTTAACTTAGCCCAAGAACTGAACTCAAAATTTGCCTATTTCTAAATATACTACAAAGACATATACTTTCTACCGTTAAACTTTAAGAAAATTTATTTTTAGGGTTTTTAATTTACTAAGTCTAATATCTAGTTGTTCCTAATTAGTTAACCTATTTGTCAAACTTAAGTCAAATAAGGCCAAAATTGAATACTTTAATTTTTATAATTTTTGAAATTTTTCAATTTTTTTATGGGTTTTAAAAATAAGTATGCAAATGCAAAATATACACATGAATGCGAAAGAAGAAGGCTTACCGAGCATACCCCCAAACTTAACCTTGACAGTGTCCTCACTGTCATGCTACACCAAGAGGGTCAAAATGTCGGCACTCCCCTGTTTATTTATTTATTTTTTTTATTTTATTGTTAACAGAAAAACAAAAATATATATACAGAAAGGCCCCCCCAAACTTCATTGAAACAATTGTGAAACGTCATTGCCAATCTTTACAAAGACCAAATGTCAATACCAACCAGTCGAAAAATTTATCTGTATAGAGTGTCGGTTGGTGGAAGAACATGTTGTACCGATCCAAAAAGAATTGGGGAAGATAGAAGTGGTGGTATAGAAAGTGTGGAAGTGAATAGATAGGAGGTGGTGATGAATTAAAACGAGAATGTGAATGATCAGCAATCAGTGGAATGTTGGCATTCTCGTAGCTTATTAAAAGAAAAGGGGGTGGTTCAACTTCTAAAGGAGGAGGTTGACTATCCACACTATCCCCAAGATGTTTCTGTAGATCCTTTATCGACTCGTCATCATCCATCATATGCATATGATATTCAATTATGAGGGAACTAATCTCCTCGATGTCCGCCATAGTCCAGCTGAAAGCTTGCCGCTTATCTTGTAAGACCATTAAAAGGGCTTTCTCTTGCTCGAGGGCTAGAGAGGCCGATATGATAACGGGAAAGGTCTCATTCTCACCTAGGTAAGCATATTTAAGGTGAAACGGCAAGGGCTTTAGTTCGAGTTTCGGAGGCGAAACAATCATAGGCAAAATTGGGCAATCCACCTCGAACTCAAAGGACTCCAACACAGGTTCGAAATCACTGCAAACAACCGATTCGGATGGTTCAACTAACTCATCCAAAAATTCAAAAGATTCATATTCGGGCGGTGAGTCGTCAAAATCATCCGAAAAAGTGAAACATTCATAATCAATATCGGTTGTGTCAACGGTGGTAAATTCAAGGAGGGACGCACTAGTGGCGTCAAAACTGTTTTCATCAAACAGAAATCTTTCAAGCTCGCAGTCCTCCTGCGTGATTTCGTGAATAGAGCAAACTTCTCATGTACTAGTTTTAGGCACGGGGGGAAGACTTCCTAACTTGTAAGTATTGAACTCACTAGACGTCTTCCCGAAGGATAGAGTCATGGAGCCATTGCGACAATTTATTACGGCATTGGAAGTGGCCAAAAATGGTCGACCGAGTATCATCGGAATTTGGTTCCGTGAGTTAGCAATAGGTTGTGTGTCCATAACAATAAAATCAACAGGGAATATGAAGTCCCCTACTTTGATCAACACATGCTCTAACTCACCCCTAGGATGGGTGATTGATCGATCAGCCATTTGGAGAGTACAACGAGTAGGTTTCAACTCTCCAACCCCTAATTGCTCATACACGGAGTAGGGAAGCAGGTTAACACTAGACCCAAGATCTAAAAGTGCTCGATTGATTTTCTTATCCCCAATTGTTATTGAAATCGTAGGACAGCCAGGGTCCTTTCGTTTTTGGGGTAAAGGTTGAGGTTGGTTAATCGCATTGCTCACTGCACTAGCCATTGGCACTTTCTTGGGTATTTGAGATTTTCTCATTGAGGAGTATAAGCCCTTTAAGATTTTCGCGTACGAAGGGACTTGTTGGATTGCTTCCAAGAGAGATATATTTATGCTAACCTGTTTAAATAACTCCACAATCTTCTCCATTTGTGGAGTTGGTTTATTGGGACTCAACCTGTTTGGAAATGGAGCATTTTGAAAATCTGTTGAGTCCAATGTCTGTGGAGTAGAATGTGGAGTTGGAACGGATCCCAGTGTGGGTGTGTTCGTGAAGTGAGAAGTGGGTCCGTTCGGATTAGAAGAAGAAGAAAAGCCTTTTGAAGAATGAAGAATAGGCTCTAGCGAAGAAGATGAAGGTGAAGAAGGAGAAGAAGGAGAAGAAGGAGAAGAACCACCGGTAGGGGTGTCATCACTAATACCCACATTATTTCGCAACACTTTTCCAGATCTCAACGTGGTCACCGCATTTACATTATGATTTTGATGTTCATATGCGACATGTGCGTTGTGTGTGTGACCGGGATTTGGCAATGGTTGAGATGGAAGCTTTCCCTTTTCTCTCTCGCTCAACGCAGCAGTTAGTTGTGCAATTTGTGCCTCAATAGATTTGATGCTTTGATCGTGTGAAGCATTGTTGTGCACCAAAGACTGGATGGAATTTTCCAACCTTTCTGCGGATTGTGTAGATTGCTTGAAAAACGCATCTAGACTTTTTCTAGCGAAATAACCTTATCATCATTTGGTTGAACAAAACTGTTCGTTTGATTTGGATAAGGTTGTGGTTGGAAAGGTTGCTGGTATTGAGTTTGTTGGGGTGCTTGTTGTTGTGGAGGAGGAGGCCTTTGAAAATTGTTGTTTCCTTGGAATTGTTGATTCCAAGCAAAATTTGGGTGGCTCCTTCAACCCGAATTATAAGTCGAAGAGTATGGATCATTTCTGTGTCTTTGCTGAAAGGAAGCATTGACTTGATCTTTTCCTTGAACAGGTGGATTGTAAGGACACTCTTCGATAAGGTGTGATGGATCCGAACAACAAGCACAAACAGTTCGTGGGGGTAAAGCAGGGGCAGGAGAAGACGATGAGATTTTGGTCTCAATGGCTTCTAGCTTTTTCGTAAGTGCGCCCATCTCGGCCTTTATAGCAATCGACATATCTAATTGATGTATGCCTGCCCTAGATTGACCAATAGAAGAAGATGAGGTGGTCTTGGTGCTCTCCTACTGAATTTTTTGTTCACTAAGATCCTCGAGAAACTGCCACGCCTCCTCACTAGATTTGGTTAGAAAATGACCTTGACAAATTGTTTCTAGCAACTGCTTCGTTGCCGGGTTCAATCTCTCGTATAATGGTTGGCAAAGTTGCCAATTTTCGATCCCATGGTGAGGGTATTGAATAAGTAGGTCCTTAAATCTTTCAAAACACTTCCAAAATGGTTCGGAAGGAAGCTGGGAAAATTGTATTATCTCATTGCGAATTCTCGCGGTCTTGTGATGAGGATAAAACTTTTTAAGAAAATTTTTAACAAAGTCATCCCAATTTCTAATTGAATGTGATGCTGTGTTGTATAGCCACTTCTCGGCTAAGTCACATAAGGTGAAAGGAATGACCCTTAGCCTTATAGCATCATCTGATAATTGGGTTGTTTTCATCATAGCGCAAACGTTTTGGAATTTGTTGATAAAGATATATGCATCTTCGGATTCCAATCCGTGAAACTTAGGCAGCATATTGATGAAGTGGGGTTTGATCTCAAAATTGTCCCCATTTGCCGGTGGGGGTGAAAGACAGGTAGGTAAGGAGGTGCGGACAGGGTAGAAGAGATTCTGGAGCGCGATTCGTTGGGGCGCTTCAACAGGCGGGTGATTCGGGTTATTCGCACCTAACGGAGGTGGAATCAGTCCCGTGGGTAAGGTGTTGTTAGGATTATATCCCGACATACCTTCGAAAGAAGAATTTGAAGGTGGAGGTAAGGAAGTGGAAGGAATTTCGACTTCAGAGTCGAAAGATTTGTCGGTCGGTACCAACGAAACACGGACTAATCGGGCGCTAGTGTCCCTAGTCCAATGTGACATACACTAAAGAGGTAGTGTAGTCAAAAAAGTGAAAAACAGAATGTGGGGGTAAGAAAATGTCAATGAGAAGAAAGTGGGTGGTGGTGGGGTGCACGGATTTTAAGAGACAAGTTGTAAGTTTTTATAAAAAAATTTCATTTTTTTTTATTTGGAACTTTTTTTTTGCAAAATTTTTTTTTCGATAAAGGGCTTAAACACACTTTCAATCAACCACAAATGCACAATCAGGCCTAGATCTAGGGTCATCTAGGTCTACTAGACAGCTCCTAACTATTCCAAAGGGCTAGAAATAGGACCTCAAACCGCCTCTTCACCGCCAATTGCGGCCAGGTAAGTGCCAGGTGAATGGGAGGCTCTCCACTACAAGTAGTGGCCCTAATTAAGTAACCACTCACCTTAGACACACTTGCTTAGACACCGCAAAGTCAGGTTAGGATCAACGGCCGATGCCTACAACTAGTCCTCTGTCCTATTGAGCGCGACGTCCTTAGGGCTGAGTCTAGTATTTTTTAATTAAGAGATGGTCAATGCATATGCCTTATGTGATTTCTGGGGTCTTAGGAAGGGTGATGAAATCCCCACCCAATCTGAATTGGTCTCAAGCCCCTTAAAGTCCAATTAAAGATATGCAAAACAGAAAAAATCACTTGCAATCAATTTTTTATTTTAAGCGCGGCGCAAAGAATCCTGCACATGATTTGTTATTGGAAGGGGGAAAAATTTTTAAGCGCAAAGAATCCTGCAGGAGATTTGACAAAAGATATATCGGGATTTACAGAGGAGAGAGAAAAGATCTTACAGTGCAAATTTCATGCGCCAAAGAGGCTACCCTGCGGCGGATCCGCGGTCGCTAGCGGAATACGGCGGCGGAAGGGCAGTCGGCTCAACGGTTCAGATCCGGAGAAAATTTTGGTGGTGATGATGTCACCTTCCCGCCGTGGATGCGCGGTCAAAGTTGGGTTTGCGCGGCGGAAGCGCGGTCAAAAGGCTGGTTCAGATCCCGAGATTGTTTCTGCTGTTCTATTTCTGAAATCCCCTTCTGTTCGGATCTTCCGTTTTCTGTTTCGCACTCTGGATTTTTCCAGATCCGTCGATCCTGCAAAGATTCACATAAGAAAAATACCCTTCAAACGATAAATGATAAAATTTTTATAATTTTTTTCTTTTCTGTTTTTATGATTTTTTTTAATTTAGATTAACCCGAAATTGCAAAAAGGAAATTTTACGCCATCCCCGGCAACGGCGCCATTTGATTTGTATGATTTTATGATCAAAAATATTTAGTAACCGCAATCAAGAACGACGTCGCTTGGTAGCTAGCCGGTGAGTATGGGTCGGTCTACAGGGATTTTGTGTTTTCCTGATCGCTCCAACGAGTTAATTCCGATGGGTGTCGGGTTGATTATTTCTAAAACCTAAATTGATTTATACTAAGATTATCTAGATCTAAGTCTTGCTAGGGTTAGGTCTAGGGTAAGTTGGGAGATTGAATGTTTCCTCACCGCTTTCAACGCCCTATTTTAGATCTATTAGGTGTTATGGTAATTATCAATAAAAGGGATTAGTACCATCGGGAAGAAACGGTGTTTCTTCCTCTAGGTTCTTGTCCTTCCTTTATCGATCCTTACCCTAACCTCCATGGAAAACACGCTCAACCGGTCCTTTATACTACGGTATCACCGTTACCTCGAGGGGTAAGGTGCCGCAGGGAGCGGTGTGTGCGTGTATGTATGGAGTTCTAATTATTATGTGTGATGGGGCAAGAAAGGGGTGAGAGAGTTCATCTCTCAAACCTTTCCCTAAAGCTAACCCTAACAAGCGAGGAGACTACTCGCTCATTAGGGAATTTAAGAACATTCTAAATTAAAAGTAAACTAAGGCAATGAAAATAAAAGAACTTACTAATTTTTATTGATGGCTCTCTCCAAACATCAACACAGTACAGATCTGAATTTATGAAATGAAAAGAGGCATACCTCAAAAGAGGTATTTGGGTTTCTATTTATAGGACATAGAAACCCTAGGTTACAATTGGCTCGCACATCTGATTTTACAAAAATACCCCATAAGAAAAAGACCTATTCAACGATCCGCGCACCGCCACCAAAATTCCACCGACACGGGCAGAACCCGGCCGCGGAACCGCGGCCAAACCCCATTCTTGGCCGCGGATCCGCGGCCGTATGGAAGCTTCATGGGTTGGAATTTCTTGGGGTTGTTTCAGCTGCATTTGGGTACTTGTTTCTTCAGGACTTTCTTCAGAATATCTTCTGGTTCTCTTCCATATCTTTCTAGTGAACATTGTAGTGGACTTTTGCCGTTGCTTCGTGACGAAGTCTTGAACCTTGCACTGCCTTGTACTTGTGAACTGATCTTCGTGCAGGCTTGATCAAGATTCTCTGTTTGTTGGTCGAAGTCTCACTTTTGTATCGTATTTTGTCTTTTTCACTGTTTTTATTCCAAGAACCTGTAACCTGCTACTAATTAGCAGACATGGGTCAAAAGCACCTGTTTATTTGTAAAATGACTAGGAACGGGGAATATAATAATGCAATATTATGATATGAATAGAGCTCAGAGTGATCAAGAATATGAATGGTGTCACTCACATACCTTCGGAGTTGGGATATGTGGAAAACATTGTGCACTCCTTCCAATGAGGGTAGAAGTGCCAAACGATATACCATTTCTCCGACTCGTTGTCACGCCCCATTTCCCAGTAGATAGAAACGATGACGTGGCAAGCCCGCAACATATTTATTATGAGAAGGTTGTTTCTTAAAATAAATACGCTAAGCGTCTATAAGCAACATAAAATAATAAGAAAAAACAAAGAATGAAATCCAACTCTGATTTATTACATTCATGACTCATAGTAGAAAAAATATCTGAATACAAGATATTTAACATGATAAGCCTTAACAAGGAAGCATACATAAATAAGGTGAAATGAAATGAAAAGTCGAATGAAACTATACGTCCGGTTGTGATGTGAACTGGTTGTACTCCTCTTCGACCGCTTCTATCTCCTCTGTCTCAATACCACCTGACGAACATTCCAAGAAAGAAAGAAAGATGGATGGAATGCCCGTCAGCGAACTAACGCTCGGTAAGTCCCAAAAAGAATGGTGTGATATATATAAATGAAATACGTGGTGTAATATGATATATGGTATAGCATGGATATAAATCATGAAGATGTAAACAAGTATAATAGCGTACATGGTAATGTGTATGTCAACTATATCAGCATGAAAATGTAACAAGAGCAAACAAGTATAGCATGGCCGTAGAGTGTAGGTATAGTGAACATGAAGTAAATGTAAGTATTCTAAAATGTCTCTAAAAGGGTAAAAATAACTAACATGAGTTCAGGTGTGAATGTCAACTAATCTCAAGAGTATTCTCGAACCCAAGGCTACGTCCAGGGTCAAAGAATCACGGGCCCAAAATAGCGGGACTTAAATTGTTATTGAAGTATTCCAAACCCAACAGGCTATCATCCAGGGGCTTGGAAACACGGCCCTCATTCATGAATTCGTGATGTAACGTTTCAGCCCGGTACCACAGCAACGTTATTTGTTATAATGGGACTCATGAGATTCCGTTGGATTCATATTCAAACTACCCTAACACCCCGCATATATTAGTCTGTGATTAAAGTTACAAGTCTTGCCCAAATCCATGAATACATAAGAGAGTGCAATTCAAGTATCGAGTCGAGTTTAAGTATTCAAGTCAATTGTTCATGTATTCATGTCAAGTGTTCATGTCAAGTCATTACGTATTCATGGTTCGGGTCAAGTCGAGTCAAGTGCACCTATTAGGTTCAGGTATTTATGATTGATTCGTGTCAAGATCAAGTCAATTCTAGCATATAATGGTTTATTCACGAGTTATATAGATAAAAATATATAAGCAATCATAGAACATGATATGAGATAAGTATATAAGAAACGTCCAAAAACAATGTTGTAAATATGTGATATGTACGACTAGTTAATAAAGTCATTTAAATTCAGAATATAAATGAAAACATAGATTTAATTGTTATGCACATGTGAGTTCCGGTCTCGCCTAAATGAGACTATCGGTTTTGGAGATATACTCGTTTTCGTATCGTTGAGCAAAACAGATCAGAATCTGTCCAGCACCGTCATATATTTTTAAAATGCAATTTGAGTTAATTTCTATCGAGTTTAAAGTTACAAAAATTATTAGAAAATTGTATATCTTTCGATGTAATTATCCAAAACACGAAGATTCGCATGATTTGGATTTTTTAAGCTCTAGTTATGATTGTTTTAATATCAGCGTTTAAAACAGAAATTCAGATTTCTGGACAGTAACTATATGTTATATTGCAAAGCCTATATTGAGTTGTTTCATGCTTTTTTAAGTAATATAATATACGGAAAATTGTAGTTCTATAAATTATCCATCTATACATCTAAATTTTGTCACGAACGGACATCGGGAATTCGAGTTATGTCCTATTTAAAAACAGTGTGCGAATCAGGACAGATTCTGTCCAGATTCGTCGCTTAATATTGTAACACAGTTTTCTATAATTTACATCGATTTTCAGTAAAAACGTAAAACTAAGAAAATCTATATATTTTGATGTATATGTTCAAAAAATATGAAAACATTTAATTTGGATCAACGATTAAAGAGTTATGGTCTCTCGAAGAACACCCTTATTGGCAGTTTTCTGGTTTTAAAAACAGTGAATAAAAAAAACTACGCAACTTCTAAACCGTTATTTGGTTTGTTATGAAATTTTTACTGCATGTACAAAATAATATATTCTATCATATGTAAATTTCCTGAAATTTCCAGAAGTAAAAATTAATTTCTAAAAATTATTTTAAAAGTAAAGGTATTGATATGTCATATGTGAGAAATGAGAAAACCATGGTATTTATTCGTAATTTCATTTTTTTTACAAACTTTAAATAAAGTAATTTAAAATACAATAACAAACGATGCAATCCTAATTGGTTACTATAAACTCTTAATATATGGATTGAGAGTAATGAAAAAGACTTTACAAACTATATATTTGTGTATATTTGTGTATGTTCATTATTTATATATGTATCCATTTAATTAATTATTTAGGGACTATGATATGACAAGGAAAGTTTTTCATGGCAATATAAAAAAGAGAAAGGTAAAGAGAAAGAGATGGAGGGAGGGAAAGAGAGAAGAGACTTACATACACAAGCCGGTATTGTCATCGGGCTTATCTATCCGCCGATAGGCTCGCGTTTCTAGCGAGACTTTCTTGAGAATTTCTTTATGTTCTTCTTCGGGGAATCTAGATGAAGAGGAATATGTGAAATGATAGAAATGTGTGATGATGAAAAGAAAGAGGAGTGAGATATAAAATAGGTTTATGGCCACCGTAATTCTAATAAATTATGATTCATAACCATTCTAATTATTTTGGGAGTTAAAAGGAACATGAAATGAAAGGTCTCATTCGTAGGTTATGAGAAGAATAAAAATTGATAAAAAAATAATAATTGCATGAATGGAGATTTGAACATGTGACTTATGGAATAACAATGCAAGGACTTAACCAATGAGCTACAAAGTTGTCCATGCACATATTTAATTAGAATTAAATATATGTCGTTGCATGAAAAGAAAGTGGGCTTTTGGGCTCATAGTTTTATAAAAAATAAAATAAAAATGAGATGGGATTTGGGTTATGGGTTGGGTTAGGTATTGCATTTAATTTGAAATAGGTTAAGATTTAGTTTTAAAAAATGAGTTTGGGAAAAATAAATAGAATAATAAAATAATATATTTAATAGAAAACAAAATTTACGGAAAAATAATACAAATAAATAAATATAATATTTTACTAAAGAAAGAAAACACGAAGCTATAATAATACTATGGTCGTTACATTCGAGTATGTCGAACGGTCTAATGTACCTCGGACTTAGCTTATCCCGCTTTCTAAAGCAAATCACTCCACAGTTTGATGAGATCTTCAAAAAGACATGATCTCCCGGTTGGAACTCCAAGTGTCGGCGCTTTGCATCAGCTCAGTGCTTCTGTCGGTCTTAGGCTATGCGCATTCTTTCTCTGATAGTGCGAACTATATCGACAGTTGCCACTATTATCTCAGGTCCAAGGAGTTCTCTATCTCCAATATTGTCCCAACTTAATGGTGATCGACACTTCCTTCCATATAGAGCCGCAAAGGTGTCATTCCAATAATTTCTTGGTAGCTGTTGTTGTATGAAAACTACACAAGATGTAGGTGATCTTCCCATGATCCTCCAAAGTTTAGCGTACACGCTCTTAGCATATTTTCAAGAATCTGAATCGTTCACTCAGAATGTCTATCTATTTGTGGATGATAAGCTGTGCTAAAGTTCAGACTCGTTCCCAAGCTAGGTTGCAGACTCTGCCAAAATTGCGATCGGAATCTAGTGTCACGATCGGAGACGATGCAAACTGGTACTCTATGTAATCTCACAATCTCTTGCATGAGTTCATGTGTATCAGAGATAGTATACAATGAAGTGTTAAATCTTATTTAGATTCAAACTTACCTCCATGTACTTCTTTGCTGGTGTCTCGGTAGATTGGCCAATTCGAAATGGGATGAAGTGAGCCGACTTTGTGAGTCGATCCACAATAACCCACACAACATCGTTACCTTTCGTGCTGCGAGAAAGAGCAGTCACGAAATCCATGGTGATGTGTTTCCGTTTCCATTTTGGGATAGGTAACGGTTGAAGTAAAGAAGCAGTCCTATGATGTTCAGCTTTCAATTGCAATTGCTGACGCACCAAAATTTAGCGACGCTTCTAGCTACTTCACGCTTCATTCCATGCCACCAGTAATGTTGCCGTAGATCTTTGTACCACCAGGATGTACTGAATAGGGAGAGCTGTGAGCTTCTTTCATCAATTCTTACCGAACAGAACCTTGTGGTACACACAATCTACTGTCATATCTCAAAGATCCATCTTTATAGATGATGAAGTTTGTTCTATGTCCACTTTCTACTTGTTCTCTGATCTTTTGCAACTTTGCATCACTTGCTTTAGCTGCTTTGATCTGATTGACAATAGTAGATTGAACTTGTAAGTTCATCAACTTTGAATTATTACCTGGCATAACCACTTCTATCTCCATCTAGTGTAACTCTTGCTGTACCTTCCACTGTGCGGTGAGATTCATTGATAGTGGTTGGCGACTAAGTGCATCAGGTACTACATTCACCTTCCCTGGATGATATTGTAGGTTGATTTCGAAGTCCGCCATAAGTTCTAACCATCTTCTCTATCGCATATTCAACTCTTTCTAAGTAAACACATATTTCAGACTCTTGTGGTTCGTGTATCTGTCCATTCGTTCCCCAAGAAGATAATGGTGCCAAATCTTGAGTGCAAAGATAACGGCTGCCAACTCCAGATCATGCGTCGGATAGTTGCATTCATGAATCTTCAGCTGTCTTGATGCATAAGCTACAACTTTACCGTGATGATTAAGAACACATCCTAATCCCTTACCGAATACTTCGCAATGCACTACAAAACCTCCAGATTGGTCCGATATGACGAGAATAGGCGCTGATGTCAATCTTGACTTGAGTTCTACGAAAGCTTGTTTGCATGCTTCTGACCATACGAATTCTTCATTTTTGCATGTGAGCTTGGTCAGGGGTGTTGCAATCTTCGAAAATCCTTCAATAAATCTTCTGTAATATCCTGCTAAACCCAAGAAATTTCGAATGGCCTTCACTGTCTTTGGTGTCGGCCATTCACTTACTGCTGATACTTTAGCTGGATCTACAGAAATTCCTTTGCCTGAAACGATATGTTCGAGAAATACGACATATTCTAGCCAAAACTCGCACTTGATGTAGTAGGCATAGAGTTGATTCTGTCGTAAAGTCTCCAGGACAATTCATAAGTGCTCGGAATGCTCTTTCCGAATCTTTGAATACACCAGGATGTCGTCGATGAAAATAACAACAAGCATGTCTAAGTACTCTCAGAAAACTTGATTCATTAGGTTCATGAATATGGCTGATGCGTTGGTCACTCCAAATGGCATCACGAGATATTCGTAATGTCCATAACGAGTTCTGAATGCCGTTTTAGGAATATCAGCTTCTTTGACCTTCGCCTGATGATAACCCGAACAAAGACCTAACTTGGAGAAAGCGCAAGATCCACTTAGTTGGTCGAACAGGTCGTCAATGCGTGGTAGTGGATGTAAGTGCACGGCAGCGCCCCGGCCGTCTGAACGAGGACAAAATGCCGAATCAAAAACTTTTCTATAAACTAGAACCGGCGCTACCGTGGACTTTGAACTCGAATCGGGCCATTAACCTAATCCTAGCTCACTAGAGAAGGGGTAGAGAGATATACCGAGCAATTCGTGTCCTTCGGTCTTCTCGTTGTCATCCCGATCTCCCCGCGGAATCTCCGGTCTTCATCTCCTCGTCGGAAGGGCACCACATCGCCGGGTTCTTTTACGGGCTCCCACCTCTGGACCGAGGCAACTCGGGCACGAAGTTGGCGAGTCGACGTGTCCGTGAATGCTGTAGGATAGTGTAGAATGGTATTGTCTCATGGGGTTATGAGAAGTTGCCATTTGGAGTGGAGAAAGGAGATGTGAATTTTGTGATGGCTAAGGAACTTTTTTGCAAGCAAATGAGAACAAAATCCCTCACTCTAATTTTGGACAGCCCCTACAAGCGTGGCCGGCCAAGGAACTAGAGAATGAGAGGAGGGAGAAAAGTCAAGGGGGGAGCAATAATACAAGCAAGAAGAAAAGGGGTGTCATGAGAAATGATGATCACAACCCAATCCATATCAACTCCCATCACCAACAACCAAGTAATGATGAGCAAAGAAGTCAAATGATGGTTGAACCATCATGAAGCAACAATTTACGAAGACCACCCTCCACAATGCTAATTTGCACATTTGCAAATAAGCCCCTCCACACCAATTTTCAGCCAAAAAAGGAACAAAGGAAAAATGGCCGAAACGAAATGCAAACTGGTAACTTCAGAAAAACGATCCCGTAATAAATTACAGGAAAACCCCGCAACTGTATATACATACCCGCATTTGTATTCCGACCGAATACAAATGCAATGAGACAAAATCTACACTGTACAATACTAGGATCCGGCTTAAACTGAAGCCCGCTAGTATTCTCCGTCCGATCATGATCCGTGCAATACCGCACGTATATGATTGAACCCTGCCATATCTCCATACGTCCTCTACAGCGTTTCGCCCGAAACTTGAGAAACGGTCTGTGGGGGACTCTAAAGACTCGTCAATCTCTTGGCTGTGGATTTAACCACTAGCACGTCAGAGGTATTAGCCATACGTAATGGGCTGCCAGGTATTGACCAAAAGGGACGTCGATGAGCGAACTCATCCCGACACCCTACTGAGCCTGTCAGTGACAATATCCGTACAGTCCAGTCCGTTCGTCTATGAGCATCGCATGGCGGGGCCTAAGGGTTGATAAAAGTCAGACCCCCAAAAGCGGTACAAGTCGTGTCGGAGTGTAGCCCAGAACACCCTGAGATAATACTGGAATACCTACCAGTAAATCTCCTGCCTTGGCAAAGGAATTCGTGTAATGGCTCTCCTAGACACAGCGCGACCTCGCCCCCAATACCGGGAGAGACGAACCCCTGAAGATCCACTCACTGCCTCCATGTGGCTCGGGACTGTACCCAATTAAAACCTGTTTGCACGACTCCTTTAAGCCGTGGTAGGGTAGTAATCAAAGTACAGTGGGAACTCATACGAGACAAATGACGATCTTAGGTCGATGAACTAACCTGTACACATGTCACCAGGGAACTGCTATCTGACATCAGGTATAAGACCAACTAGCATGTTCCCGGCGAGTCCTGTCCAATGTACTCATAACCCAATGAGCACCTGTATACATCTTAGGTGAACCAACTGACACCAGTGGCTTGTGAGATCGGCCACCGCCCCTCGTCGGGGTCTCGACTGTATCCACCAGAATACTCTGGAGTATCGATGCCCTGTCTCGAAAACTCCCACGACTAGGGACCTTTTAAGGATATGCTTATAGACCCCAGCTCCCACGTATATGATCGCCCTCATACTGCTGGCAGTCAAGCAAGAATCCTAGGGGCTCTATCAATGCGCAATAGTGACCTGTAAGTCACCTAAAACAGTACACGATGATAAAGGTAAACCAGATAGCATACTATCATCTTGAGTAAGACTGTCCTACCGGTATAGGTCATCTCTCAATCATTGCAATCACGTGCCTGTGATCCAATAATTGACTCTGAGGGCACTATCTCCAACAGTGGATATTTGTTTTTTATAGTTACTTCATTCAGAGCTCTATAATCAACGCACATTCGGTATGAACCTTCCTTCTTCTTCACTAGCAAAACTAGAGATCCCCAACTTGAATTGCTGGGACGAATCCATCCTTTCTTCAGAAGTTCGTCCAATTGAGTACGGATCTCTTTCAAACCTTCTACACTTAACCGATATGGTGCCTTGATCATTAGTTGTGCTCCAGGTACTAAATCAATTCCAAATTCAAAAGCTTGATCGGAAGACAAACCTGATATGTCTTCAGGAAATACGTCGTCGAACTCTCGAACTACCTCTGGCTTATCTTTTTCTGCCTGTAGAGTTGCAATCATCGCCTTCTTCGGCTTTGCTTTATAGGTACTAGGCTCCAGGGTACGGTCTCCAGTTTTGAAATAAAACACCGGATGGTCAGGAATCTCGAACACTACCCTCCTTTGACAACAGTCGATTGTAGCGTAGAAAGTTCCAAGCTAATCTATACCCAAAACTACATCAGAGTTCGGTATTTCCAGTACCTTGAAGTCAACATAGAATTCTCTGCTGCAGAAGACCACTGGATACAGGTCGTATCCCATTGTTGTCTTCAGAACGCCGTTCCCTGAGCTGACATTCCAACTGGATACAAGCGGTTTGACTGGAATCACATGAGTTCGAACGAACCGTTGAGACATAAATCAATGAGATGCTCCAGTATCGAAGAGTGCTAATGCAGGAGTGAGGCTACTGAGATCGTACCTAAGTTATGTAGGATATGTTTAGGTATAGAAAAATATTTTGATGTATATAAAGATTGAAAGAAAGTTTTGAAAGAAAAGGAGTTACCAGTGATGACTTAGCTAGTGGCTTCAGTTTTTTCTACAGTCATTGTGAAAGCTTGACTCCTCAGTACATTCCTCCTTGTTGGAGGAGCATTCCTCTGTCTATTCCTCTGTCCATGAGGTAAGTTCCTTTGTGCTTGATGGAACTGATGAGGAGGAGGTGCAGTCGGTCCATGAGAAGGTGAAGCAGGGAAAGCAAGACATGGCGTAGATGCCTGGATAGATGGTCGCTGTGGATAAGTGATTATTGGTCTGGGTGCAGAATTCTGATTGAGTCTGTGAGGATAAGACCCAATATCATGTGTGGATGAACCACAGACTAAGCAAGGGCGATTAGCATACCTACAATCCTTCGCCAGGTGTCCATTTCTTTTGCAATAGAAGCAGAAATATAGACTGGGCCGGTTGAATAGTACTCCCGGTCTCCTGAGCACAAAAGGTGGCATTGAAGAGGCTCCTCCTGCCATCTGAGTGGCAGGGCGCTTCACACCGGCAGATTGAGGTCTGCCCTTCTTCTTCACTACTGCCTTGTATTGACGTGCAACTTTCAGAGCTAGGTCATGGGTTGGAAAATCTTCTATAGCTAGAGCAGCTTGGATCTCTAGGTCTAACCCTTACTGAAATTGTCTGGCCCTGATCTCAGCAGTCGGAATGAGGTATGCTACGAACCTGCTCAACATGGTGAACTCGGCATCATACTCATCCACTGATTTGCTCCATATATAGCCTTATTGTAGGTGGATGAATTGCTGCTCCATGTTGAATCAGGCAGTCTCTGGAAAATACTTCGTATTGAACATGTCGCGAAAAGTCTTCCATTTGATCGGCTGGGCAAGATGGCTTTCTTCCGCCTTCCACCATACTCGGGCGTTATCGGTAAGTTGCAGCTTCGCAACCCTTACCCAAGCAATGTCTGGCACTTGTGCTGCTGCCAGATCGTCTTCGATCGACTGAGCCCATTCCTCACCTTCCAAAGGGCTCTCTTTCCCAGAAAATTGCTTCGGATGCAGTGCCCGGAATTGCTTCACTCCAAGTGCTTCCGCTTTTGGACGGTTCATTAGGATAGCAGTCTACTGCTGCCGTCCCTCCAAGAGGCTCTTAATTGCCTCAAGCAATACCATCTGCTCGTTGATCAGAGCTACAATGGTAAGCGTAAGTGGAAGAGGTGGTGGTGAGGTGTTTCCATTCACGTTGGTGCCGATATTGTTTGGAAAATCCATAACCTTGAAATAAAAATAGGGTTAGGATGGATTCAAAGAATAGGAAATGTAAAGAATGTTTAGTTGCTGATTCTTTTGATATATATTGCTTAGGTTTCCATGCAGAACGGACCCTGCACGATTGGGTTCCATGCAAAACTGACCTGCATTGGCTACCAACAAAACCTGTCACGCCCCGCTTCCCGGCGTAGGGGTAGGGAGGCGTGGCGAGGTCCGCGACGTATTTACTCCGAAGTAAATACGTTAAGCGTAATAAGCAATATAGTAAAGTACACAAGTAAGACATGGTGTAAAAGAACAACTTTTATTTATTAAACATTTCTTTATAATATAACTGAAAAGTAAATACAATGAGAAAAGCAATGCCTAAACAATGGCATGAACTGAAAGTAAAGTCTATACAAGTGTCTAAAGCTCTGGGTTTTCTGCGAACTTCTCTAAGTCGTCTGAGCTGGGCTTGATCTCCTGAAAATCAGGTCCTCCTGAAAACATTCCAAAGAAAGAAGAGAAATATGAATGTCGTCAGCGAACAATCGCCCGGTAAGTCCCAAAGAAAGGTAGAAATATAATAGACAGATAAGAGAATATAACTGGTATAATGTTTGATTGTTATGTTAATGCAGTTGTTTGTAGCTTGGTACAGAATATGCCAGTGTATACGAGAGGAGTCCAACTTACCCCATGGACTATGGTATATGGATCATAAGGCCCCGTCAAAACCCACGGGACAACGACAACAGATATTCATATTAGGTGTATTAAAGTGACCGTCTCGTGCCACTTCTAACACATTTCGTACCAGTCTACCCCTTTAAAATCCTGTAATGTCTTTTGTATTGATTGTATTGTTTTGTAGTAAATTGTAGATGTAAGACTTGCTGAAATCATGATATCATTTGTTCATGTAAACGGATAAGGATATAAACGGATAGTCATGTAGAAAAGTCAATGAATATTCATGGTGCGGTCAGTTCAAGTCATGTTGATTATAGATGGTATTCTGATATTAATGGATTCATATTGTATTGAAGTTATAATTGAATTGTATTCAAGTATAGATTGTCTTCGGATTGAACCGAGACTCAAATTGAGTCAGACACTTTAAACAGAATAGAAGTCCTGAATTAGTTTTGATGTTATCGGTAACTGCTGCACATGGACGGCAGGATTTATGTTTTTTTCCAAGACAATTACCGTATTGATAACACCGTTTTTAGTTTGTCTAACTTAAATAGGTAAGCACCCACTTTCGCTGGCTCCCTGAGGCTCAAAAGAACCGGTCCCGCTTAAACCTATAATTACTAAGGTCTTTATTGTAAATTAATATAACTTAAGCGGGTTTTATGAAAAATAGTTTTGATATATTTTCAAAATAAATCTCAAGTATTTATTTATCGTCTTTAGGGTTTTCATAGATTTAATTTTAAGAGTGATGAGATATTCTAGTGGATATAAACCTAACTTTAATAGTATATGGTATTTTCATGTAAATTTGACTTGTATTGATCTTCATGGTATTTTCATGAACATTTGTGATTCTTTTCTTTTGATTTAGAAAACATGGAATATATTATATATTAAAAATTGATATTTTGATAATATTAATGTAACAACCCTAATCTTCTGTACAAATTTTTTTCTCAAAGTACAGAGAGGAATACCTAAGCCTGAGCACAAGTTATAAATTAAATTTGCTTTTGAACAGCAAGAAAGCACTTGTAGCTCATTGGTAAAGTTTTGCACTGCTGTGACATAGCCCAAGTGTTCGAAACCCCCAGCCACTTATATTTTTGTTGATTTTTCTTGTAAATTTTTAGAAGCTCAAAAGTTTGCACGTGCACTGCACCTAAAATGAAAAGTCACAAAGAAAACAAATATGTGGATATTGTTATTTGAACAGACTAAGATACGTGTCAAAGATCCAAGCACCTTACCTCTGAGAATGACCGGAGAGATGCGTGTTGGGGCTAGCGCCACCGGTCCAACCCGTCTCAAATGCGACCAAACTTTAACCCTAACACCCCTTGGCCTACCCCACTACCCCCATTCTGTTTGATTTCTTTGCATTTATCCAGAGAATGATAAATCCCTTCTTTAATCCATATTAATGCATATTTTTAATTTACTCCTCAATCTTCAAAATCCTAATTCTCCTATAAATATCACCCTACATTTTACCCCTCTCATTCAGAAATCTAGTGCCAAAACACTCTAAAAATCCTAAGTCCAAAAAGTTGTACAAGTGGAGTTAGTGAAGGGCAAAGTTCCGGTGACGTTTCGGAAAGAATCCAGCGACGAAACGACTCCCCGACATTTTCCTAAGTTCACCCTACCTCTTCCCTTTCTTTCTAATCTGTAAGTCCCTTCACTTCTCACCTTTTTCTATTCTAAAACAACAATCTATTAAAACTCGTCGGAAGCGGAGTTAATCCGACTTCCGAATCTAATTTCATCAAAAATGCATTTTTCTTAATAACAAATTTACCATCTTTTTAGATATTGTCTATTAACCATTAATAAACACATTAGAACAAGTTTCATTTCAAAATAATATGTATTACAACTTCTATTTTACTTTTACGGTAAAATACCATCATGTTTACATACGACATTGCTTATTCATTTAACCCATATTACCTTTAGAAAACACACTAGGTAATGACTTACCTCATCACAACACTCATCTTTGACATCGCACGATGACTTTTGGAACAATAGTTGTTTGGAAAATACAAGTTATAATAAAATGCCTTAAACTATTATAAAACCGTTTTCTTTGAATATGTATTACTTAATTCCATATGATTAAGTCCTTACAACCCATTCGTGGGGAATCCTACTTGGTTGGTGCGGATTATCGCATATCCATTGGACTAGTAGGGCAAGATTCATACCTTCGCAAGGAGCATTCGGTCACGATGGAATTCGTATTACAATTTTAAGAAAATGTGATTTCTATTTAATAAATAAATTATATTTTTATAAATATATAAAAATATATAAATATTATCAAAATATCTAATTTAAATATATTATATATATATTCCATGTTTTTATTAAAGGAATCACAAATTTCATGAAACTACCATTACAACTCAATACAATTCCAATATTACACTAAAATACCATATACAATGCAATCCAGGTTCTATTCATTAGAAAACATTATATTTTAAAATATACATCCATGAAAACTCTAAAAACGATAAATAAATACTTGAGCTTTATTTTGAAAATATATCAAAACTATTTTTCATAAAACACTCTCAAGTTATACTAATTTACAATAAAGATCCTAGTAAATATAGGTTTAAGCGAAACCAATTCTCTTGAGCCTCAGGGAGCCGGAGAAAGTGGGTGCTAGCCTATTTAAGGTACACAAATTAAAAACGGTGTTATCAATACGGTAATTGTCTTGGAAAAAGACACAAATCCTGTCGTCCATATGCAGCAGTTACCGATTATATCAAACCTAATTCAGGACTTCAATTTTGTGTAAAGAGTTTGACTTAGTTTGAGTCCCAGTCTAATCTGAAAATAATTCGAATACATTCTATACTTGAATACAATTCAATTCGACTCCATTACAACATGAATCCATTTATACCAGAATTTCCGCCTATATAACATGACTCGACTCAACCGAACTATGGATATACTCTGATTACATGACTATCCATTTATATCCATTCCGTTTACAGGATATTATGGTTTCGACAAGTCATACATCTACAATTTATAACAAGACAATACAATCAATACAATAAATATTACGGGGATAAAGGGGTAGACTGGTACAGAACGTGTTAAAGGTGGAACGAGGTGGTCATTAAAAGATGTAATTATACATCCATTGCCGTTTTTCCATGGTTTTATCGATGGAGCCTTGTACTATGGGTTACCATAGTACACGGTGTAAGTTGGACTCCTCTCATATACACTGGCATATTCTGTACCAAATTACAAACAACTACCTTAGTATATCAAATATAACATTATCTATTTCACCTGTTCCATTCTCTGTCTATTCTTCTCATTCTCTCTTTGAGACTTACCGAGCGATTATTCGCTGACGACATTCCTATTTCTATTCTTCTTTGGAATTTTTTCAGGTGGACCCGACTCTGAAGAGTTAGAGACCAACCAGGAGCACTTGGAGCTATTCACAGAAGACCCCGAGCATTGACTTTACTTGTATTCACTTTACTTTCAGTTCATGCCATTGTTTAGGCATTACATTTCAGACTTGTATTTACTTTCCAACATTGTACTTGTAAAGAAATGTTTAATAAATAAAATTTGCTGTTCATTTACATTCATGTCTCTTGTGTATATTTTACATTATATTGCTTATTTACGCTTAGCGTGTTTACTTTTGAGTAAATACGTAGCGGGCCAGTCACGCTTCCTTCACCGTATACTGGGAAGCGGGGCGTGACAGGTTTTGTTGGTGGCCCATGCAGGTCAGTTCTGTATGGACATGCAGGTCAATTCTGCATGAAGTCCTAAGCAATATAATACAAGAATCAGTAACGAAAAACATTCTTTACATTTCATATTTCTTGAATCTTACAATTTCATATTCTTTGAATCTATGCTAACCAAATTTTTTCTTTCAAGATTATGGATTCCCAGAATAACACCAACACAAACGTAAATGGCAACACACCACCTCCTCGTCTACCACCACCTCCTACTGTAGCTGCTCCGATCAACGAGCAGACGGTTTTTCTTGAGGTAATCCGAAACCTCCTGGAAGGACAGCAGTAGCAGACTGCAATATTACTAAACCGTCCAGAAGTGGAAGCTTCCGGAGTAAAGCAATTTCGGGTATTGCACCCAAAGCAATTTTCAGGAAAAGAGGGCCATCTGGAAGCTGAAGAATAGGCTTAAAACATTAAGGTAGATCTGGCAGCAGCACAAGTGCCAGAAATCGCTTGGGTAAGGGTTACGAAGCTGCAACTTACAGATAACGCCCGAGTATGGTGGAAGGCGGAAGAAAACCGTCTTGATTAGCCGATCGAATGGAAAAAATTTCGCGACATGTCGACGCGAAGTATTTTCCGGAGACTGCCCGATTCGACATGGAGCAACAATTCATCCATCTACAACAAGGTTCGATATATACCAAATCTGTGGATAAGTATGATGCTGAGTTTACCATGCTCAGTAGATTCGCGGAACACTTGATACCAACTGCTAAGATCGGGTCTAGACAATTTCAGTATGGGTTAGATTCGAAGATCCAAGCTGCCTTAGCTACAGGGGATTTCCAAACCCACGACTTAGATATGAAAGCTGACCGTCGATACGAGGCAGTAGTGAAGAAGAAAGGCAGACCTCAATCTACCGGTGTTAAGCGCTCTACCACCCAGATGGCAGGAGGAGACCCTCCTTTACAAACTTTTGCATCCAGGAGACCGGAAGAAACAAATAACCAGCTAAGTCCAGATTTTTGCTTCTACTGCAAGAGGGTGGACACCTGTGGAAGGAATGTAGGCGCACAAAAGGCATATGCTTAGTTAGTGGCGCATCCAATCATGGAATTGGAACATGTCCTTATAGACACAACCCAGCTCCAACACACACCAACTATCCACAGCGGCCAGCTATCCACGCTCCTGCACCTCGTCTTTCTCTTCTAGCTCCACCTCTACGTGGACCACCTGCACAGCCTAATCGCCAATTTCAACAGGCACTGAGGAACATGCCTCAAGGACAGAGGAATGTGCCTCCAGCTAGGAGGAATGTATCCCGGCATCAGGCGCTCACTTTAGCGGCTGTAGAAGCCGAGAATGTAGACCAAGGTAACACTGGTAATTCCCTTCAAAATTTTCAAACCCTTGCATCATCTCGTTACTTTTCATGCACTACCAGTATTTCTTTCACCATCACTATCATCAAATTTTTCTTGAATCTGTTACACTCTCCTTCTATAAATTTCGAAGACGAAATTTTTTATAAGGAGGGTAAAATGTAACAAGCCTAAACTTCTGTACAAATTTTTTTTCCAAAGTACATAGAGGAATACCTAAGCCTGAGCACAAGTTATAAATTAAATTTGCTTTTGAACAGCAAGAAAGCACTTGTAGCTCATTGGTAAAGCCTTGCACTGCTGTGACATAGCCCAAGTGTTCGAATCCTCCCAGCCACATATATTTTTTTTATTTTTCTTTTAAATTTTTAGAAGCTCAAAAGTTTGCACGTGCACTGCACGTAAAATGAAAAGTTACAAAGAAAACAAACATGTGGAAATTGTTATTTGAACAGCCTACGATACGTGTCAAAGATCCAAACACCTTACCTCTAAGAATGAACGGCGAGATGCATGTTGGGGCCGGCACCGCCGGTCCAACCCGTCTCAAATGCCATTAAACTTTAACCCTAGCAACCCTTGGCCTACCCCACTATCCCCATTCTGTTTGATTTCTCTGCATTTATCCAGAGAATGATAAATCCCCCCTTTAATCCATTTTAATGCATATTTTTAATTCATTCTTCAATCTTCAAAACCATAATTCTCCTATAAATACCACCTTACATTTTACCCCTCTCATTCAGAAAACTAGCGCTAAAACTCTCTAAAAATTCTAAGTCCAAAAAGTTGTACAAGTGGAGTTAGCAAAGGGCACAGTTCCGGCGATGTTTCGGGAAGAATCCGGCGACGAAACGGCTCCCCAACATTTTCCTAAGTTCACCCTGCCTCTTCCCTTTTTTTTCTAATCTGTAAATCCCTTCACTTCTTACCTTTTTCTATTCTAAAATAACAATCTATTAAAACTCGTCGGAAGCGGAGTTAATCCGACTTCCGATTCTAATTTCATCAAAAATGCAATTTTTCTTAATAACAAATATACCATCTTTTTAGATACTGTCTATTAACCATTAATAAACATATTAGAACAAGTTCCATCTTAAAATAATATGTATTGCAACTTCTATTTTACTTTTACGGTAAAATGCCATCATGTTTACATACGACATTGCTTATTCATTTTACCCATATTACCTTTAGAAAAAACATGAGATAATGACCTACCTCATCACAACACTCATCTTTGATATAGCACGATGAATTTTCGAACAATAATTGTGGGGAAAATACAAGTTACAATAAAATACCTTAAACTATTATAAAACTGTTTTCTTTGAAAATGTATTACTTAATTCCATACGATTAAGTCCTTACAACCCATTCATGGGGAATCCGACTTGGTTGGTGTGGATTATCGTACATCTATCGGAGTAGTAGGGCGAGATTCAGACCTCTGCAAGGAGCATTCGGTCTCGATGGAATTCGAATTACAATTTTAAGAAAATGTGATTTCTATTTAATAAATAAATTATATTTTTATAAATATATAAAAATACGTAAATATTATCAAAATATCTACTTTAAATATTATATATATATATATATATATATATATATATATATTCCATGTTTTTATCAAAGGAATCATAAATTTCATGAAACTACCATTACAACTCAATACAATTCCAATATTGCACTAAAATACCATATAGAAATCAATCCAGGTTCTATTCACTAGAAAACATTATATTTTAAAATATACATCCATGAAAACTCTAAAGATGATAAATAAATACTTGAGGTTTATTTTCAAAATATATCAAAACTATTTTTCATAAACCCCCCTCAAGTTATACTAATTTACAATAAGGACCGTAGTAAATATAGGTTTAAGCGAGACCAATTCTCTTAAGCCTCAGGGAGCCGGAGAAAGTGGGTGCTTGCCTATTTAAGTTAGACAAATTAAAAACGGTGTTATCAATACGGTAACTGTCTTGGAAAAAGACATAAATTCTGTTGTCCATGTGCAGCAGTTACCGATAACATCAAAACTAATTCAGGACTTCAATTTTTTTTAAAGAGTCTGACTCAGTTTGAGTCCCAGTCTAATCTAAAAAAAAATCCGAATACAATCTATACTTGAATACAATTAAATTCAACTCAATTACAGCATGAATCCATTTATACCAGAATTTTCGTCTAGATAACATGACTCGACTGAACCGAACCATTGATATACTTTGATTACATGACTATCCATTTATATCCATTCCGTTTACATGATATTATGGTTTCGGAAAGTCGTATATCTACAATTTATAACAAGACAAGACAATCGATACAATAAACATTGCGAGGATAAAGGGGTAGACTCGTACGGAACGTATTAAAGGTGGCACGAGATGGCCATTAAAAGACATAACCATACATCCATTGTCGTTGTTCCGTGGTTTTATCGACGGAGCCTTGTACTACGGGTTACCATAGTCCATGGTGTAAGTTGGACTCCTCTCATATACACTAGAATATTCTGTACCAAGTTACAAACAACTAGGTTAGTATATTGATAGCACGTTTTTGGCGTGTCGAGTTTTCAGAGTTCTAAAGTTTAACCGCGATCAGGACGGTGTCGCTTTGTAGCTAGCCGCGATGAGCACGGGTCGATCTATAGGGAGACGGAGCATTTTAAGTTCTTGTTTTGACGAGTTAATGAGCGTGGGCGAAATATTCGTATCTATCCTATGTGTATATGCAAGTATAAAGTTGTTAGGAAAAGATACAATAGTGTAAGCTAAGGAAATCCGCACTAAAACCTTTGAGCCGAGTCTTGACCAATTGAAATTAGAGCAATCGGCAACAATGTGGATTTGGGTGCTTAAGCACGGTATTCGTGGAATCCGGCTTATTGACCCTTGTCCGTCCGTTCTTGTCTCTTGCTGTCGCCTCCGGCCAATCCGAACGCAACCGGTCGTGGTTAGGAAATACCGATACCTTGGTAGGGTAGGGCGCCTAACGGAGCGCTTGCGTAAAGTTTGGACGGAGTTCAATTGGAAAATACGGGAAAAGGAATGAGCGAAGAAACTTTAACTTACAATATTTTTCTCTTTTCCTAACAACATATATTCACAAACATTACAGCAACAAATCAAAAGAGCAAAAGAAAAGATAAACAAAGAAAAGAAAAGATCATTACAAGTAAATGACATGATAATAAATTTGCAAGTAAATAAAGAGCAAGAAATAAAGTGCAAGAAAGTAAAGCAAGAAATAAATATACTAGGAACCATAGAACAAAATATAAGCCATGGGTTCAATAGCTTAATCTTAACTTTGCAAGCCCAATTAAGAGGTTGCAAGATCAAGAGAATGCGAAGAACCCAAGGGAAATGATTGCAAGAAGAGAGCTTTATTGATTCCAATTGAAGATACAAACTCTTGAGATCAATAACCTAATCTTAAACTTGCAAGCTCAATTAAGAGGTTGCAAGATCAAGAGAAGGTTAAGAACTCAAGGAGACTAAGCTATGTACAAGAGAACAAAGAAACAAAAACAAAAGAGTTGAACAAAAATGAAGCAAAAGAATGACCCTTGATCCCTTGCTCACTGCCTGCTTTTATAGGCTCAAAAGCAAAATAAACAAACAATAAAACTAGGGCTACGTGGCAGCAAGGGATCAACTGAAGAAAGATAAGGCCCATCTAGCACTTTTTGGCCGGCCATAAGGGTATTGAGCTCGGCCCAAATCCGAGCTCTGGGTCTCTTGCTTTGTGTGTTGATTTGTGTGCTTCCCAAAATCACTTTGGTGCAGTTGGTTTTCTCAAATTTGACTTTGGATGCACCAGGGTTTTGGAGGGAAACTTGAATCTTTTGATCACATCACACCATTAGCATTTATTGCACTTGTCACCCCACTTGTGTGCATTGGGTATCCCTAGGTCCATGGTCTAAGCTCCAAGAGTTAGTGTGTACACATGTTATGTGTTGGACCAAAATTGTGTACGCAATATTTATTTGCAAAATAACTCTTGGATATCGGTCGGTTTGTGGTTCCGGTTGTAGTGTCGGCTCACAAATGATATATCCGTGATTTTAAGTGTATTTCCAGTATTTTGTCATGGATACCTGTAATCTGTATTACTGAGCAGACACTGATTAATAGTACCGATATATAACAAAATAGATAAAGAATGAACGGTATTAAAATGCAGTTTTCTGATATGAACAAATACCCCCAAACTTATATTTTGCTCGTCCCGAGCAAAACAAAATCCTATCCTCACTTTCGCAGGGAACGCGATTGCACTGAGCGCGTGCAACAATCCGTTAAACCTATAGGTGTCCCTGGTAGGAGGAGTGTTATCTCCTGAGGGTTTTCAGCGGATACTACCCAAAAAATCCCGTCACGCTAGTTTCATAAGTTAACATCGATTCTACTCCTACAGTTTAGTATCTGCGTTAAAAACTCTATTATAATAAGTTAGAAATATCCAACCCCTATTTTTCACACCTCCTATCTATTTGACCTCAGATCCTATTCATTTTACAGTTTAGAAAGATTTCGGTATCTCCTGAGTTTTCTTTCTAAAGTGCGGTCTTAAATCAGGGATTTTTATCAACTTTACAGAAAACGTAAGTCTTATTCTTCATTTCTATCTTTCTTCGAAACATCGATTGTATACCTTTACGTGTGTGTAAATTTTCACCCCTACACTCAAGAATTCAATTCAAGCTATAGTACCCTTGGCCTAATATCTAATACTACTTCTTTTCATTAATGATGGAAGATGATGCTCACACACCTTTCATGCGACTATTAATGCTTCTTGAGGCACTAACGGCCAAGTACTGAATGTGTGAGCTTAAAGCGTAAATAGCAGTTTCCAGGTCTTGACTTTATTTATTTTTCTTTTTCTTTTTCAAGACCGGATATATTTTTTCAATGATACTCTTTTGGTGTTTAGCTTTAAATACCGTTTTTTCTTTCATATTAGGTTTTCAGGCAAGAGTATTTCTAGGTATGCTCTACTATCCCCAGTTTCAAGGTGAGTGTATATGCAGTTTGTAAGGTATATACTTTCTAAGTTGAACTCAAGAATAGAAATTATTTTTTCAGACTTATCTTTCAGTAAAGCTTCAATACTTTCCCTTCATTTCGACTTACCTCAAAAACTGAACTCAAGATTACCTATTTCTCAAAAAAAAAATGTAAGGACGTATAATTACGAAAGTTAAACAGAATGAGGGTTATTTTTAGGGTTTTTACTTCCTAAGCCTAGGATTTAGTTATTTCTAACGTATCAACTAAACTTTCGGAATAAAAATCTAAGTTACCCTATTAGCTAACTTGACGACAAAGTTTTTATATTTTTGGAAAAAATTTCGATTTTTGTGGGTTTTTAAATAGGTATGCAAATGCAAAATATACACATGAATGCGAAGGTAGAAAGCTTACCGAGCACACCCCCAAACATAAACTTGACAGTGCCCTCACTGTCAGGCTACACCAAGAGGGTCAAAATTGTCGGCGCTCCCTAAAAGAAAATTTTATACAAAACAAAAACAAAAACAAAAATATATACACGAAAAGGTCCCCCCAAACATAAGTGAAACAGTGTTTCCACTGTTTAAGCGGTGAAGTTCAGGATTAGAGGGAGAGAACAGTATCTATTTATACAAGGCCTTATACAGGCCAAAGGTAAGCACCAACCATTCAAAAATTCTATCGCTATAATGCAGTGGTTGGTGAAAGAATGCGGAGAGGAAAGAAATGGAGAATACGCGAGACTGTATGTGAATAGTGGTAGTATACGATCTCGATATATGAGAAGAAGAATGGCGGAGGGGAGTAAGAAGTGGAATACGAACTTGAGGGTGAAAATGGAGTGAATAAATTAGCACAATTTGTAATGACCGATGTGTAAAAAGCGATTGTGCTAATTTATCAATCCATCGAGAAATTGGGTCAAATCCCTCATGATTCGTGAGAAAACATGGGTACGCCGAACTTGGTAAACCAGACATATGAAATGAAAGTGATATGGTTTCTTGTAAGGTCGGAACGATGGAAAGGATGGAGGGGAGTGATTGAGGAAGGTTATCGGTTAAAGGTTCAGGAGGGTGTACACAGTCAATGAAAGGGATAGGAAGAATTGGAAAATCCAACTCATCAATTAAAACTGGTTCATCCTCAAAATTCTCCTCAAAATTCAGCTTATCCATGCAATTCACTTCAAAATCAAGACGCATATGAAGTTTGGGAAAAACAATTAAAGACTCGGGATGAAGAATTGGAAAGAAAAACTCATCCAAAACTGCGGGTTCATCATCCGAAATATCCCTAGCGTCGATATTCTCAATCAAGTGAAAATCAAATTTCTCAGACATCTCATCAAAAGCATAGATTTCTATCAATTGTGGTTTTAGAGTAAAGGTGTAGAGGTCAAAAGGATTTGGTGTGGTTTCACTTGACATGGACCCTTCACAATCTGGTAAATCAAACAATACAAAGTCGCACAACTCATTAACCGTTCTATCTTCAATCGATGAATCGTTTGGAATACTCGATAGACATTCAAAATCGGAGTTGTGGAATTCAATTTGGGATGGGTAGGTTTGATTCGGAATGGTGTACAGCTCACTCTCTCCACTCAAATTCTCAACCTGTCCTACTGCCTCATCATACATTGGAAAATTTGGAGCTAGTTGGAAACTAGCTATTGGGTTACTAGGTTGTATGAGGGCGGCCATGGACGCATTCAAATCCATCATCTGTTGGTACGACGCTATCCTAAAGTCTTCCAATGACTGTTCTAGACTAGACATGGGTTGTGAAGGAGTTTCAGTAAATGATTCAAAGTTGTTTGGATAGTGAAAACTCCCAAATGGCAGTTCAGAAGCAATGTATAGGGAAGGTGTAAAAGTCGGGTAGGATGGATAGGAATTGAATGGTTGGACAGGAGTAGGATCAACATTTAGATAAGAAGGTGAATGGTATTGTTGATCAAAAGAATTGGAAGTGGTGAAAGGAGTGAAAGATCGGCTACGAGATTGTTCAATACGTTCAGCAATAGACATGGGTCTTGGAGTAGGAACATGACTCGAAGAAGGGGTATCAACGTAAAAAGACGGTGAAGGTTGAAATGGTTGATACAAGGTAGATTGCGGAGTCCAATTGTTCGTCCTAGACGCGTTTATTCGATCTTTCAAAGAGATTTTGGGCATGGAGGGGTCGTTCGAAATTTGGCCAAAGTAAGAACCGTAAGAGGTAATGTCTGGTTGTGGGTACCAAAGTTCGGCAAGAGTTTTGCGGGGTGTGGTACCCATGATATGAAGAAAGGAGAGGAAAAAGAATGTGATTTTTTATGTGTTTTTTATGCTAGTTATTAACAGAAGAATGAAATATACACACAAAAAGAATCTGGACAAAAACAATCACGACACAAAATATCATGCACCTAATCGGTCTAGGGTTCACCTATGTCAACTAGACCTGCTCAAGAACTTGATTGTCGAAATAAAACTGTGTCGAGAAACGGGCTCAAGATATACTGATCACGAGGCCAAGTAAGTGCGGAGATAAGGGGAGGTTTTCCGACACTTTTACGAAGGTCCTTAATTAGATAACCCTTTCTCTTTTGGCGGTTCGCCGTGAACACTTTCCTAGACACCCCATGAACGATATACTGTTAAGCGGTGTTCTAAATACAGTTAACTTTTCATAGTGAGCACGAAGTCCTTAAGGCTTAAAGTCTAATTTCTTTTAAAATTTGTGCGGGTAAACGTTATGTTCAAGTTCGTGATTTGTGGGCCACGGAAAAGGTGATGAAATCCCTTACCGTATGTTGTGGAGTTCGCTTGCCCTTAAGTCCGTATTAATGTATGCAATGCGCAATTCAATGAAAAAAATTGTTCAAAATTTCAAACAATCATTTTTTTATGTTTAAGCTCGGCACTGTAACAAATACGGGTTAGTTAATTTTGGCATTTGGTAGCGAACATGCAAAGAATCCTGCAAAGATATTTGGTGGATGCGTCAGATTTCACAAGAAGGTGTTAGTAAAGTACGTACCGTTAAATATTTGAGTTAAGAAACCCTCGCTAATGTGAATCCGGTTTGCTTGAAAGTTCGCTTGCGTGGGTCAAACTACCCGGATCTTTGGCACTGTACTTTGCAATTACCTTAACCTTGAATGTACACTTTGCTCCCCACAATCGCGATTCGTAAATCCGCAAAAATCTAAAAATGTCGGAAGAAACGGATATTAGTGCGGAAAAGTGATACGCATGCCCAAATACTTGCACACTAAAAATTATTAAAAAAACAAACAATAAAAATGGGACAAAAACAGAACACTGGAGCACAGAAGAAAATTTGGAGGCAAAAGGAGGCTCTTGGGCCGGCGAGCTCGGACAATTGGGGAATATCGCCGGTTTTGCCTTGGAGTTGGGGCTCCAAACTTCTTCTGTGATTTCCCTGTTCTACTAATGTCTCACCGGTATTGTTTATCTTTTCTGTTCAAGTCCAGAATGCTAGCAGGTCAAATTCCAGAGAACAAAAAGGTTAGTTTTTGTTTTGGTTTTGGTTTTTGAAATTTTTATGTTGTTTTGAAAATAGGGTTAGTTTTATAAATAAGAAGTATAATGATTAACCCGAAATAACAAGAATTAAAACATTACCGTCTCCCCGGCAATGGAACCATTTGATCGCACGCTTTTGGCGTGTCGAGTGTTCAGAGTTCTAAAGTTTAACCGCGATCAGGACGGTGTCGCTTTGCAGCTAGCCGCGATGAGCACGGGTCGATCCATAGGGAGACGGAGCGTTTTAAGTTCTTGTTTTGATAAGTTAATGCGCATGGGTGGAATGTTCGTATCTATCCTATGTGTATATGCATGTATAAAGTTGTTAGGAAAAGATACAATAGTGTAAGCTAAGAAAATCCGCACTAAAACCTTTGAGCCGAGTCTTAACCAATTGAAGCTAGAGCAATCGGCAACAACGTGGATTTGGCTGCTTAACCATGGTATTCGTGGAATCCGGCTTATTGACCCTTGTCCATTCGTTCTTGTCTTTTGCTTTCGCCTCCGGCCAATCCGAACGCAACCGGTCGCGGTTAGGAAACACCGATACCTTGGTAGGGTATGGTGCCTAACGGAGCGCTTGCGTAAAATTTGGACGGAGTTCAATTGGAAAATACGGGAAAAGGAAATGAGAAAAGAAACCTTAACTTACAATATCTTTCTCTTTTCCTAACAACACATATTCACAAACATTACAACAACAAATCAAAAGAGCAAAAGAAAAGATAAACAAAGAAAAGAAAAGAGCATTACAAGTAAGTAAATGACATGATAATAAATTTGCAAGTAAATAAAGAGCAAGAAATAAAGTGGAAGAAAGTAAAGCAAGAAATAAATATACTAGGAACTATAGAACAAAATACAAGCCATGGGTTCAATAGCCTAATCTTAACTTTGCAAGCTCAATTAAGAGGTTGCAAGATCAAGAGAATGCTAAGAACCCAAGGGAAATGATAGCAAGAAGAGAACTTTATTGATTCCAATTGAAGATACAAACCCTTGAGATCAATAACCTAATCTTAAACTTGTAAGCTCAATTAAGAGGTTGCAAGATCAAGAAAAGATTAAGAACTCAAGGGGACTAAGCTATGTACAAGAGAACAAAGAAACAAAAACAAAAGAGTTAAACAAAAATGAGGCAAAAGAATGACCTTTGATCCCTTGCTCACTGCCTGCTTTTATAGGCTCAAAAGCAAAATAAACAAACAATAAAACTAGGCTATGTGGCAGCAAGGGATCAACTGAAGAAAGATGGGGCCCACCTGGCACTTTTTGGCTGGCCACAAGGGTATTGAGCTCGGAAATCCGAGCTCTGGGTCTCTTGCTTTGTGTGTTGATTTGTGTGCTTCCCAATATCACTTTGGTGCAGTTGGTTTTCTCAAATTTGACTTTGGATGCACCAGGGTTTTGGAGGGAAACTTGAATCTTTTGATCACATCACACCATTAGCATTTATTGCACTTATCACCCCACTTGTGTGCATTGGGCATCCCCCTAGGTCCATGGTCCAAGCTCCAAGAGTTAGTGTGTACACATGTTATGTGTTGGACCAAAATTGTGTACACAATATTTAATTGCAAAATAACTCTTGGATATCGATCGGTTTGCGGTTTCGGTTGCAGTGTCGGCTCACAAATGACATATCCGTGATTTTAAGTGTATTTCCAGTATTTTGTCATGGATACCTGTAATCTGTATTACTGAGCAGACACTGGTTAATAGTACCGATATATAACAAAATAGATAAAGAATGAGCGGTATTAAAATGCAGTTTTCTGATATGAACATATATCAAATATAACATTATCTACTTCACATGTTCTATTCTCTGTCTATTCTTCTCATTCTGTCTTTGGGACTTACCGTGCGATTGTTCGCTGACGACATTCCTATTTCTATTCTTCTTTGGAATGTTGTCAGGAGGACCCGACTCTGAAGTGTTAGAGACCAGCCAGGAGCACTTGGTGCGGTTCACAGAAGACCCCGAGTATTGACTTTACTTGTATTTACTTTACTTTCAGTTCATGCCATTGTTTAGGCATTGCATTCCAGACTTGTATTTACTTTCCAGCATTGTACTTGTAAAGAAATGTTTAATAAATAAAAGTTGCTGTTCATTTACATTCATATCTCTTGTGTATATTTTACATTATATTGTTTAGCTGCGCTTAGCGTGTTTACTTCTGAGTAAATATGTAGCGGGTCAGTCGTGCCTCCTTCACCGTACATTGGGAAGCGGAGCGGGACTATTTACACACACACACACAGATATATATATATTTATTAAAAATAGAATTTATTTATTAATAGAAATCACGTTTTCTTAAAAATTGTAATAAAAAATCCATCGAGGTTGTATGCTCCGTGAGGAGGTCTGAATCTCGCCCTACTAGTCCGATAGATGTACGATAACCCACATCAACCAAATTTAATTCCCCAAGATGGGTTGTAAGGACTTAATCGTATGGAATTTGATTAAAAAAATTTAAAGAAATACGGTTTTGATAGTTTAAGGTATTTTAATGAAAAAATTTGTATTTGTCACACAAAATATTGTTCCAAAAGCCATCGTGTTATGTCATGATGAGTGTTGTGATGAAGTCATTACCTCATGAATTTTCTGAAGACAATATGAGCAAAATGAAGAAATAATGTCGTAGGTAAACTTGGTGGTATTTAACCGTAAAAGTGAACTAAAAGTTGTATAATATTATATTTTGAATTGAAACTTGTTCTAAATATTGTTTTATGGTTGCTAAACAATATATAAAGATATGGTTAATTTTTTGTTAAGAAAAGTTGAGTTTTTAAAGAAATTAGAATTGGAAGTCGGAAAAACTCCGCTTCCGACGAGTTTTGAAAAGAGAATTCTTTTTAATAGAAAGAGAAGAGGGGAGAGGGGACTTATGGGTTTAGATGAGAAAGGAAAGGTAGAGGAAGAGTTTGAAAGCGTCATGGAGTCGCGGTGTCGCCAGATTCTTTCCGAAACGTCGCCGGAAGATGACCTTAGGCTAACTCCACTCGTACATCTTTTTGGATTTAGAAAATTTTGAGAGTTTTAACAAGAGATTTCAGAATGAGGACGGCTAGGGTGAAGGATGGTATTTATAGGATAGAATTAGGGTTTAGGGTATTAACATGAGAATTAAAAATGCATTAAAATTTGATTTTAAGGCTCATTTTAATTCTCTGTTAATGTGCTGGGAAAACAAGCAGATTAGAGTTAGTAGGGGGAGTCCAAGAGACTAGGGTTCACGAATTAGAGGCAATCCCGACGGTTTGGACCGGCAGCGCCGGCCCCGGAAGCTCCTTCGCCGGTCGATTTGGTGAGTTTGGCCGTCGGATGATCGCCACGTGTCCTAGTCATGGTTAATAGCATTTTGCACATGTTTGATTTTTGTGTGACTTTTCATTTTACGTGCAGTGCACGTGTAAACTTTTGAGCTTCTAAATGTTTAAAAGAAAAATCAGCAAAAATAATATGTGGCTGGGGGGATTTGAACACGGGGGCTATGTCACAGCAGTGCAAGGCTTTACCAACGAGCTACAAGTGTTTTCTTGCTGTTCAAAAGCAAATTAAATACTTATAGCATACTCAGGGTTGCAATTACTCCATTAAGTATTTTAACTTTAAAAAATTTCTGTACATTAAAACAAAGTCGTTACATACCCGCACATCATGGCGCTTATAATAGACGACAAGAAGCGACCGATGCTCTATCTCCAGTGCTATAACCTCCATCATAAGCCTCCGCTGATCCTCGGTCGTCACGACCCAGGGAAGGTAAAATTCATTCTTCACCTCAAATCGGCGATGTTTCTTTATCACTTGACACTGGGATATGAAATGAGCAAGGCCGTGATCTACATCGAATGGCCTGTACACTCTATCCTCGCTGGACTGGCCAATGAATCTGTAATTCTTCTTGGTGTGAAATTGTAATATATTAAATAAATTATTGTATATATATGTATGTATATATGTATATGACGATGATTGAAATTTAAATGTGTATAAGGATATGGCATACCTCCTCCGACCCAAAAAATAGCGTAGCGTGCTCGGTCTGGGCCTGGTTCCACCGAATATGGAGCGGGTATTTATAATAAGTATGGATCTCTGCTTCAAGGTAATCCCCCCAATGGGTCGCGTGATCTCCAACAGGTACACCTGTCATATCAAAGATCAGATCTCATGGCCCAGCATCCTTAGGTGGCTTGCAGCTGTTAGACCCAGTAGGACCCTTCGTTCTAACATTGCTTGAGCCTGCAAAAAAATAGATATATGTTCATATCAGAATATTGCATCCTTATACCATTTATTCTTGATCGCATTGCATACAAATAGGTGTTTTTGATCCGTGTTTGCTCAATAAGTGCAGAGAAACAGGTACTAGAACAATTGACGGACTTGTGAGCTTAAAATGCAGCAATTTGGACAAGGCCAAAGTCAACAAGTCAATGGTCAAACTCTAGAATCCCAAATAAAAATATCAATTGCCCAAACACCCAGAAATGAAGCTAGGAAATCACTGAAGAAAATTGGGGGCCCAATTCCACAATAAGGCGGTGGATCAGCGACCATTTGAGCTAATTGGCGGCGGTTTAGCGATCGTACGGGCACCGTTTGATGCGGATTTTCTGGAGCCGCTTGGTCTTATCAAAATGGGTCTTCTCATTACTACAGTTCCCCAATCCAGCCCCTATAAATACTCCAGATCTTTTCTAAAGCAAACCATATATATTTTCCTTAGAATAGTTGTTACGTAGGAGTAAGTAGCCTCTTTCTCTTTCATTTGTTGCCATGAAAATTTGTGTGAGAGCTTTTGATGAGTGGATATGAATGAAGAAGGAGCTTTCTTACCATTGTCTTTTATTATCTTGCTTTTTACTTATTTGTCTTGATTTTCAATCCTTAGCTTAACTTTAATACTTGTTGTTAATTAGTTGTTGGATTTTATTTTTCTTCTTTTCTTCTCTTCTCTTCTAATCTCTATTTTTAAATCATGATACTCAATGGAGTCCCTTGTTTAGGTGAGGGCCCAAGTAGTTAGCTTGTTATTTTTTCGTTCTCTTCTTATTCTTCCCTTCTTTCTTCTATTCTTCTTGTTTTATTTTAGTAGTTACTCACTTGTTAGAGTTAAGGAAGGATAGTATGAGGGATGGAAAAATACTTTGTGATTCCTTTTACCAAACAATTTGAATTAAATTTAGACCAAACAAACATAACCTTCTTCCTTAGGCGCACTATCGTGAGATATAGTCACGACCTAAGTTGAGAATTCCTTTAGATGCACTACAACGCGACATGTAGTTGTGACCTAATTGGAGACTCGTTGTGTATGTTTGGCCTATGGTTGGAAATAAGAGTATGGAACAGACGTACAAGGGGCACTAAGAATGAATTTAGCGTTGAAAAGCTTTCTCAAACTCGTAAATACCATTCCTATGTCCTCCTAATCGCCGTTACTTCCGATTATTCCAACACCATTTCAATGATGGTATAATGCAAGTACAAGAATAATTCCCAACTCTACTAACCAACCCTAACCTTAACAGCTTCTCTTGAACATATGTCACGCCCCGCTTCCCAGTTGACGGAAGCAGGTACGTGAGGAAGCCCGCGACATATTTATTTCGAAAAGGACATTTCCCGGAATAAATACGCTAAGCGCAATTGAGCAATATAAAATTGCAAGAAATTAACATGAGATTCAAACTTCAACAACTTTATTTACATTCAAACTTGATACATTTACAATACAGGAGTTCAACTGAAAAGGAAATACAAGAACAGAAATGCCTAAACAGATGGCATACATAAACTGAAAGAAGAGATGAGTTAAGCTAAACTTGAGTAGTGATTTGGTCTTAATCCCTTGCCGTCTCTTCTATCTCCTCAGTCTCTAGACCACCTGACGAACATCCAAAAGAAGAAAGAGATGTGTGGATGCCCGTCAACGAACTTTCGCTCTGTAAGTCCCGAAATAAAGGTGTGAAGTATAAAAGTATAATGACAAGTTGGAAAATGGATATTATGAAGCAATGGACTAAGAGATATAGTGTGTAAACATGTCATTTAATATAAACATAGCAATTCTATGTACTATGCAGTTCTATATATCATGAAAAAGTAACATGGGTATAGTATAGCATGGCCGTGAAGTGTAGATATAGTGAACATGAAGTGCATGTAAGTGTCTTAAAAGGTCTCTATAAGGGTAAACTAATCTAATGAAAGCTCAAGGGTGAATTTCAACCAATCTCAAGAGTGTTGTCACACCCCGCTTTCTAGTATACGGCAGAGGATGCGATAGGCCCGCTATGAATTTACTCAGAAGTAAACACGCTAAGAGTATCTAAGCAATATAAAATAAAATATACACAAGGGACAAGATGTAAATGAACAGCAACTTTATTTATTAACATTCTTTTTAAAATACAACCGAAATGAAAATACATGTACTGAAAGCAATATCTAAACAATGGCATAACAGAAATGAAAATGAAATGTACAAGTAAAATAAAGCTCCGGGTCAAAGGCTAGCTGATCCAAATTCTCGCTGGTGGGCTCTGTCTCCAGAACGTCCGATCCACCTGACAACATTCCAAAGAAAGAAGAAAAGGAATGTCGTCAGCGAAAAATTGCTCGGTAAGTCATGTTCATACCATAATATTGCATTATTATATTCCCCATTTTTATTCGTTTTATAAATAAACAGGTGTTTTTGACGCATGTCTGCTACATATTACATGATACAGGTTCTCGGAGCGAAAACAGTGAAAAAGACAAAAGTTGATACAAAAGAGGGACTTTTGACCAACAAGTAGAAGGATCCTAGTCAAGTCTAGACGAATAACAGTTCACAGAGGTACAAGGCAACGCAAGGTCCAAAAATATCAAAGTGAAACGGTTAAAAGACCAATACATGTTCTCACTGAAGATCTGGAGAAGAACCAGAAGCCAAAAGGGGAAAAGAAATAAAAAAAATAAAAGGCCGAAGCAGCATAGAAGCAAACCCAAAATTTTCCATACACAACTCCCTAGTTTGGCCGCGGAACCGCGGCCAAACCCAGGCTGGGACCGCGGTTCCGCGGCCATTTATTGCACGTGTCGGCGCAGGAAGTTGGTGGCGGTGCGTCGGTGCGTAGGTTGGGATTTTTCGTGGGTATATCTGTAATAGCACATGCGTGAGAATTTGTAAACCTAGTTTTCCTATTTCCTTATAAATATGTAATCAAAATATTGTAATAAGGATGCCTCTTTTCAATAAATAAAATTCAGATTCTTTGGAAGATTAAGAACATCATTTCTTGTAAGTACTTTTTAATTTTCTGCCTTAGTTTATTAATTTCTTGCCCTAGATTAATTCATCCTTGCCCTAGCTTTCTAATTTAATTCTTACTTTAGATAAATCATTCCTTTGCCCTAATAATCTAGTGTAAAATCTTTTAAATTGCAGCAGGTAAGTAATCTTAAAATGGTGTTTTTAATAGATCCCCTAATGAGCGAGTAATTTCCTCGCTTGTTAGAGTTAGGAAAAGGGAAGGATTGAGAGATGGATATCTCTCATCTCTTTCAAGCCCAATAATTTGTAATAACTAGAACTTCATGCACGCATGCATGATCCGCTCCCTATGGCACCCTACCCACGAGGTAACGGTGAAACCGTAGTATAAAAGGACCGGACATGCATGACTTCCATGAAGGTTAGAGCAATTAGTAGGAAAGGACGGACAAGGATCTAGAGGAAGAAACTTCGTTTCTTCCCAATCATCCTAATCCCCTTTACTAATAATTGTTATAACTTCTAAAAAGATTTAATTGAGGGCATTGAAAGAGGTGTGAATACTAATCTTTTCAAACTCACCTTAGATCTAATCCTAGCAAGTTTCTTGATCATCATACAACTTAGGTTTTAGATTCAATTAAAAGACCAAACAACCATTGGAATCAGCTCGTAAGAACACTTAGGAAAATTACACATCCCTGTGGACCGACCCGTATTCACCGGCTAGCTGCAAAGCGGCGCCGTTTCTGATTGCGGTAAAATATTTTTGGTGATCGTAAAATCTCTTTCAATCAAATGGCGCCGTTGCCGGGGATGGCGTAAAATTTCTTTTGTGTAATTTCGGGTTGATATAAATTTTAAAAATCATAAAAATCTGAAAATATAAAAAGTACAAAAAGTTTTCAATTTTTGTTATTGTTTGAAGGGTTTATTGTTTGAATCTTGCAGGAACAGCGAAGAATTTCGGATCTGGAAATTTACAGAGGGCAAAACAGAAATTGGTACATCAGAACAGAGAAGGATTGGAACAAAGGTACGGCAGATTTTTTTTCGAAGACCGATCCATCCACAAGACCGCGTTTATGCGCACAAAACCGCGATTCCGCGGTAATCTTGCCACGTCAGCTCCTGAAATTTTGCTGGTTTGTTTTCTGTACCCCCCTCTGCCAACCTCCATATATCCTTTGTCAATTTTTCTGCAGGATTTATTTGCGCTAAAAATTCATCTTCCCCCTTCTAAATAACAGATTTTCTGCAGATTTCTTTGCGCCGTGCTAAAAATAATTGATTGCAAGTGAATTTAATGTTTTGCATAATTTAATCGGACTTTAAGGGGCTATTGACCAAACTCAGATTGGGTGGAGATTTCATAACCCTTCCCAGGACCCCAGAAAGCACTTAAAGCATTTGCATCGACCACTCTTAATTAAAAAAATACTAGACTCAGCCCTAAGGACTTCGAGCTCAATAGGACAAAGGACTAGTCATAGGCATCGACCGTTTATCCTAACTGACTTTGCGGTGTCTAGGCAAGTGTGTCAAGGAAAGTGGTTACTTAATTAGGACCGCTACTTATAACGGGGAGCCTCCCACTTACCTGGCACTTACCTGGCCGCAATTGGCGGTGAAGAGGCATTTTAAGGTCCTATTTCTAGTCCTAGTTAGGAGCTGTCTAGCTGACCTAAGTGAACCTAGATCTAGGCCTGATTGTGCATGCGTGGTTGATCGTATTTGTGTCACAAGTCTCTTGTCAAAATTTTTTTGCAAAAATATCACATAAAAAAAAGAAAAAGAAAAATAAACTTTTCAAAACGTGGAACTTGTCCCTAAAGAAATCTTGCAACTCACTTACACAACTTCCTTTCATTGACGTTATCTTACCTCCGCATTCTGTCTTTCATTTTTTTTCCTGACTACACTACCCCTTTAGTATATGTCACTTTGGACTAGGGACACTAACGTCCGATTAGTCCATGTTTCGTTGGTACCGACCGATGAACCCTTCAACATCGAAGTCGACATTCCGTCCACTTTCTTACCTCCACCTTCAAATTCTTCTCCGGAAGGCATGTCGGGATTCAACCCCAACAATACCTTACCGACGGGAATGATTCCACCTCCGTTAGGTGCGAATAACCCGAATCAACCGCCTGTTGAAGTGCCCACACGAGTCGCGCTCCAGGATTTCTTCTACCCTGTTCACACTTCTTTACCTACCTGTCTTTCACCCCCACCAGCAAATGGAGACAATTTTGAAATAAAACCACATTTCATCAATATGCTGCCAAAATTTCACGGTTTGGAATCAGAAGATGCGTATATTTTTATTAATAAATTCCAAAACGTTTGCGCTATGATGAAAACGACCCAATTAAGTGATGACGCTATAAGGCTAAGGGTCATTCCTTTCACCTTATGTGACCTGGCCGAGAAGTGGCTATACAGCACAGCATCACATTCCATTAGAAATTGGGACAAGTTTGTGAAAGCCTTTCTTAAAAAGTTCTATCCTCATCACAAAACTGCTAGAATCCGTAATGAGATTATACAATTTTCACAGCTTCCTTCCGAACAGTTTTAGAAGTGTTTTGAGACATTTAAAGACCTACTCGTTCAATGCCCTCATCATGGGATCGAAAGTTGGCAACTTTGCCAAACATTATACGAGGGATTGAACTCGGCAACGAAGCAGTTGCTAGAAACCATCTGTCAAGGTCACTTTCTCTCCAAATCTAGTGAGGAAGCATGGCAGTTTCTTGAGGACCTTAGTGAACAAACAATTCAGTGGGAGAGCACCAAGACCACATCATCTTCTTCAAGTGGTCAATCTAGGGCAGGCATACATCAAGTAGAGATGTCGATTGCCATGAAGGCCGAGATGACCACTCTTACGAAAAAACTAGAAGCGATTGAGACCAAAATCTCATCGTTTTCTCCTGCCCCTGTTGTGCCTCCATGAACTGTTTGTGCTTGTTGTTCGGGTCCATCACATCTCACCGAAGAGTGTCCTTACAATGCATCTACTCAGGGACAGGATCAAGTCAATGCTGCCTTTCAGCAACGATAGAGAAACGATCCATACTCTTCGACATACAATCCGGGGTGGAGGAGTCACCCAAATTTCGCTTAGAACCCAAATCAACAATTCCAAGGAAATAACAATTTTCAAAGGCCTCCTCCACAACAACAACAAGTACCCCCACAAACTCAATTTCAACAGCCTTTCCAACAGCAACCTTACCCTAATCAAGTGAACAATTTTGTGCCTAACAATTCTTACGCGCCAAACAATTTTGTTCAACCTAACAATGACAAGGTTAGCTCGCTCGAAAGAATTCTAGATGCGTTCCTAAAGCAATCTACACAATCTACAGCAAGATTAGAGACTTCTATTCAATCATTGGTGCAAAATAGTGCCTCACACAATCAAAGCATCAAATCTATTGAGGCACAAATTGCACAACTCAATGCAGCATTGAGCGAGCGAGAAAAAGGAAAGCTCCCATCTCAACCACTGCCAAATCCCGGTCACGCACATGCTGCATATCAACAGCAAACTCATAACGTAAACGCTGTGACCACGTTGAGATCGGGAAAAATGTTGCAAAACAATGTGGGTATTCACGATGAAACCCCTGCCGGTGGTTCTTCTTCATCTTCTTCTTCTTCTTCTTCTTCTTTGTTAGAGCCTATTCTCCATCCTTCACACGGCTCTACTTCTTCTAGCTCGAACGAACCCACTTCTCACAACACGAACACATCTACACGGGGTTCCGTTCCAACTCAACAATCTGATCCGCAAAAATTGGACTCAACAACATTTCAAAATGCTCCTTTTACAGACCGGTTGAGATCCAATAAACCAACACCACAAATGGAGAAGATTTTCGAGTTGTTCAAAAAGGTGAGCATAAATATCCCTCTTTTGGATGCAATCCAACAAGTTCCTTCATATGCAAAAATCTTAAAGGACTTATGCACCAAAAAGAGGAAGTCACAAGTACCAAAGAAAGTTTTTGTGGCTAGTGCTGTTAGCGATGCTCTTGTCCAATTTTTACCCCAAAAGCACAAGGACCCCGGTTGTCCTACTATTTCGATAACAATTGGGGACAAGAATATCAATAGAGCACTACTAGATCTTGGTGCTAGTGTCAATTTGCTACCTTATTCTGTGTACGAGCAATTAGGCATTGGAGAGCTTAAGCCCACTCACTGTACTCTCCAAATGGCTGATCGATCAATCACCCATTCAAGGGGTGAACTAGAGGATGTGTTGATCAAAGTTGGGGAGTTCATATTCCCCGTTGATTTTATTGTTATGGACACACAACCTGTTGCTAACTCTTGGAACCAAATTCCGGTGATCCTCGGTCGACCATTTTTGGCCACTTCCAATGCCGTAATAAACTGTCGCAATGGCTCCATGACTCTATTCTTCGGGAAGACGTCTAATGAGTTCAATATTTACAAGTTAGGAAGTCTGCCCCCCGTGACTAAAACTAGTACACAAGAAGTTTGCTCTATTCACGAAATCACGCAGGAGGACTGCGAGTTTGAAAGATTTTTGTTTGATGAGAACAGCTTTGACGCCACTAGTGCGTACCTCCTTGAGCCTACCACAGTTGACACAACCGATATTGATTATGAAAGTTTCACTTTTTCGGATAATGACGACTCACAGCCCGAATATGAGTCTTTTGAATTTTTGGATGAGTTAGTTGAACCATCCGAATCGGTTGTTTGCAGTGATTTTGAACCTGTGTTGGAGTCCTTTGAGTTCGAGGTAGATTCCGCAATGATTCTTTCGCCTCCGAAACTCAAACTTATGTCCTTGCCGTCTCACCTTAAATATGCTTACATAGATGAGAATGAGACGTTTCCCATTATAATATCATCCTCTCTAGCCTTCGAGCAAGAGAACGCTATTTTGAAGGTCTTATAAGATAGGCGGCAAGTTTTCGGTTGGACTATGGCGGACATCGAGGAGATTAGTTCCCTCATAATTGAATATCATATGCAAATGATGGATGATGCCAAGTCAATAAAGGATCCACAGAAACATTTTGGGGATATTGTGGTGAGTCAACCTCCTTCCTTAGAAGTTGAAACTCCCCCATTTCTTTTAATAAGCTACGAGAATGCCAATATTCCATTGATTGCTGATCATTCCCATTCTCGTTTTGATTCATCACCACTTCCTATCTATTCACTTCCACACTTTCCATACCACCACTTCTATCTTCTCCAATTCTTTTTGGATCGGTAAAACATATTCTTCCACCAACCGATAATCCTTACAGACAAATTTTTCGCCTGGTTGGTGTTGACATTTGGTCTTTGCAAAGTTTGGCAACGACGTTTAACATTGTTTCAATGAAGTTTGGAGGGGCCTTTCTGTATATATATATTTTTTTTCTCTTTTACCAATAATAAATAAATAAAAATTATAAAAACAATTTGTAAATAAATAAACAGGACATTGCCGACATTATCGACCCTCTTGGTGCAGCATGACAGTGAGGACATTGTCAAGTTTAAGTTTGGGGGTACGCTCGGTACGTCTTTTTCCTTCGCATTCATTTGTACATATTTTTGCATTTGCATAATTATTTTAAAACCCATAAAAAATTGAAAATTTTCAAAAATTATAAAAATTAATGTATTCAATTTTGGCAGTATTGATTTGAGTTTGACAAATAGGTTAACTGGCTACGAATAACCAGATCTTATACTTAGTAAATTGAAAACCCTAAGAATAACCTTCTTTAAAGATTAATAGTAAAAAGTATATGTCTTTGTAGTTTATTTAGAACTAGACAAATTTTGAGTTCACTTTTTGGGCTAAGTTGAAATAAAGAAAAAATATTGATATTCTTATTAGAGTATAAGTTTGAAAAATAATTCCTAGCTTAAGTCTAGATTCTGAAAATGTATACCCTACAAATTGCACAATCACGTACCTTGAAACTTGGAATAGTAGAAGAGACCTTGAAATACTCTTGTCTAAAGTCCTTAGTACGAAGAAAATAAAAAAAATGTGTGAATAAAGAAAAAAATGAACACTGGTCTTTGTGATTACTTAAGGCTGCAAAAATAGAAAAAATATTTAGCGAGGGTGCTTCATCACCTAGTGCCTTAGACCAACTGGTTTGGGAGTCACTGCTGAAAGCCTTGGGTGTTGCAAGACTAGGAATTACGCTTTAAAGTACAAAAATATCTTGTAATCGGTTGTTGGTACCTCAAGAAGTATTAACAGTCGCATGAAAGATGTGTAAGCAAAAATTCATTAAGAATTCACCAGTTAATACTTTGGACAACGGACAAGAGTATGATTGCTTGATTTGAATTTCCAAGTGTACGGTGATTTATACACACACGTGGGGATATATGATTAGAGTTGAGATAAGAGAAAGGAATGAAGAATAGAACTTGTATCTTTAGTAGAGTTGATAGAAAAATTCCTAAATGGAGATGGAACCTTAGAAGGAAAACTTGGAAAATGCTGAAAGCTAAGTAAGTCTATAGGAAATATATATTCTTAAGTTAAATAATGAGGAAGTGTGAAAAATATGGGTGGAAAATCTACGAGTCAATGATAATAGAATTCCTTGTTAGAAAACCTAATTGGAGAATTGAAGTCGAAAAGCCAAATTGATGGGATTTTGTGGGTGTAATCCGCTGAAAACCCTCAGGAGATAACACTCCTCCTACTAGGGACATCTAGAAGTTTAACGGCTTGTTGCACGTGCTCAATGCAATCACGATTCCCTGCGAAAGTGCGGTTAGGTTTTATCGAGAATAAAAATAAGTTTGCTCGAGGACGAGCAAAAGATAAGTTTGGGGGTATTTGTTCATACCATAATATTGCATTATTATATTCCCCATTCTTATTCGTTTTATAAATAAACAGGTGCTTTTGACGCATGTCTGCTATATATTACAGGATACAGGTTCTCGGAGCGAAAACAGTGAAAAAGACAAAAGTTGATACAAAAGAGGGACTTTTGACCAACAAGTAGAAGGATCATAGTCAAGCCTAGACAAATAACAGTTCACAGAGGCACAAGGTAACGCAAGGTCCAAAAATGTCAAAGTGAAACGGTTAAAAAACCAATACAAGTTCTCACTGAAGATCTGGAGAAGAACCAGAAGTCAAAAGGAGAAAGAAATAAAAAAATAAAAGGCCCAAGCAGCATAGAAGCAAACCCAAAATTTTCCATACACAACTCCCTAGTTTGGCCGCAGAACCGCGGCTAAACCCAGGCTGGGACCGCGGTTCCGCGGCCATTTATTGCACGTGTCGGCGCAGGAAGTTGGTGGCGGTGCATCGGTGCGTAGGTTGGGATTTTTCGTGAGTATATCTGTAATAGCACATGCGCGAGAATTTGTAACCCTAGTTTTCCTATTTCCTTATAAATATGTAATCAAAATATTGTAATAGGGATGTCTCTTTTCAATAAATAAAATTCAGATTTTTTGGAACATTAAGAGCATCATTTCTTGTAAGTACTTTTTAATTTTCTGCCTTAGTTTATTAATTTCTTGCCCTAGATTAATTCATCCTTGCCCTATCTTTCTAATTTAATTCTTGCTTTAGATAAATCATTCCTTTGCCCTAGTAATCTAGTGTAAAATCTTTTAAACTGCAATAGGTAAGTAATCTTAAAATGGTGTTTTTAATAGATCCCCTAATGAGCGAGTAATTTCCTCGCTTGTTAAGGTTAGGAAAATGGAGGGATTGAGAGATGAATATCTCTCATCTCTTTCAAGCCCAATAATTTGTAATAACTAGAACTTCATGCACGCATGCATGATCCGCTCCCTACGGCACCCTACCCACGAGGTAACGGTAAAACCGTAGTATAAAGGACCGGACATGCATGACTTCTATGAAGGTTAGAGCAATTAGTAGGAAAGGAAGGACAAGGATCTAGAGGAAGAAACTTCGTTTCTTCCCAATCATCCTAATCCCCTTTACTAATAATTGTTATAACTTCTAAAAAGATTTAATTGAGGGCATTGAAAGAAGTGTGAATACTAATCTTTTCAAACTCACCTTAGACCTAATCCTAGCAAGTTTCTTGATCATCGTACAACTTAGTTTTTAGATTCAATTAAAAGACCAAACAACCATTGGAATCAGCTCGTAAGAACACTTAGGAAAATTACACATCCCTGTGAACCGACCCGTATTCACCGGCTAGCTGCAAAGAGGTGCCGTTTCTGATTGCGGTAAAATATTTTTGGTGATCGTAAAATCTCTTTCAATCAAGTCCTAAAAGTAAGAAGAGACAGAATAGACAGAAGGAGAATGTAACTTTTAAAATTGTATTATATTGTTAACGCTGTTGTTTGTAGCTTGGTACAGAAAATGCCAGTGTATACGAGAGGAGTCCCACTATCCTGGAGATTAAAGTATACGGAGTATAAGGAACCGTTCAGCCACGGTACAACGTTAATGGAGATTCAAGTTAGGTGTCTTATGGTTACAGTCTCATGCCACTTTTAACACCTTCCGTACCAATCTACCCCTTATAAACTCCGCGATGTCTTGATTATATTGATTGTATTGTATTGTATTGTATTGTATTGTAAATTGTATATGGATGACTTGCCGACACCATGATATCAGTAATGGAACGGATATAATGGATGAACATGTAATTGGAGTATATCCATGGTTCGGTTCGGTCAAGTTGTATAGATTGAATAGATTGAATACATAGATTCATATTGACTTGGATTTTATACTTGAATCACATTCAAGTCGGATTGATTATATTTAGACTCAGTCTGAGTCAGACAATTATAAAAGAAATTGAAGTTCTGAATTAGGTTTTGATGTTATCGGTAACTGCCGCACATAGATGGCGGGATTTGTGTCTTTTTCAAGACAATTACCGTGTTGATAACACTGTTTGTTAGGTTTTCTATCTTAATTAGGAAAGCACCCATATCTCCGGCTCCCTGAGGCTCAAAAGATTGGTCCCGCTTAAACCTATATTTACTAGGGTCCTTATTATAATTTTATATAACTTGAGGGGGTTTTATGTAAAAATAGTTTTGGCATAATTTCAAAATAAACCTCAAGCATTTAATTATCGTATTTAGGGTTTTCATAGATGTATATTTTACAATTGTGCAATTTCTAGTAAATAGAACCTAGTTTCCATAGTATATGGTATTTTCTTGACATGTTGTACTTGTGTTGTATTTGGATGGTATTTTCATGTAATAGTGATTCCTTTGATTTAGAAAGCTTTGGATATTTATATAATTAAAATATATATTTTGATAATAGATATATATATTTAATGAAAATAATTTATTTATTTTCTTGTAGAAATCTCATTTTCTAAATAAAAATGCATAAAAATTCCATCGAGATCGAATGTTCCTTGCGGAGGTCTACATCTCGCTCTACTAAGCCCGAGGATGTGCGATAATCCGCACCATCCCGAACGGGGTCCCCAAAATGGGTTGTAGAGGCGTAATTGCATGGAAATGTTTAATACACCTTTTTATAGAAAACGGTTTTGTAAGTTTAGGTATTTATTTGTAAAGTCGTAGTTCCCTTATTCTATTGTCCCAAAATCAATCGTGCTATGATAGAGATGTGTGTTTTGATGAGGTAGGTTATTATCTCATGAACTATCTATAGGAGTAGTAAGGAATAAAGGTTATAATGTCGAAATGTAAAGTATGTGGTATTTTTATGTAAAAGTGCGATAGATGTCACAAAAATGACTATTTTGATGTGAAACTTATTTTATTGAGTTTATTAATATTTATTAATCAATATATAAGAATATGGTTTTATCTTGTTAAAGAAAAGTGTAGTTTTTTAAAGAAAACAGAATCGGAAGTCGGACTAACTCCGCTTCCGTCGGGTTTTAGAAATGGAACTTTTTAAAAATGAAAATGACAGGGGAAATGGGACTTACTGGCTTGTTGGACTAGAGAAGAGAGAGGGGGTCCTAAAGAAGGCTTCAGGACGTCGATTCGTCGCCGGAATCTCCTCGGAAGTTCGTCGGAGGTTCGCCCTTCACTAACTCCACTTGTACACTAAAAGACTTGGGATGTTGGTATATTTTTTGTAAGAGAATTTTGAGTGAGAAGGGTGTAGAATGAAGTGGTTATTTATAGGACAATTTAGGGTTTAGGGGGTGATGAATAATGCATTAAAATTTTGCATTAAAATGGAATTTGAAGAGTTTTATTATTCTCTGTAAATGTGCAGAGTAAATAAGCAATACTGGAGTTAAGGGGGGAGTCCAAAGGTCTAGGGTTAAAAAAAATTGGGTTTGCACTCACAAAAACCGGCGGCGCCGGCTTTAGCTCCACTCTCGCCAGTCCGATCTTTGGGTTAGGGGCTCGGATTCTCGCCGCGTGTCTTGGTCAGTCAAAATACTAATTTTCACCTGTTTGTTTTAAGTGTGACTCTTCAGTTTACGTGCAGTGCACGTGAAAACTCTTGGGCTTCTTAAAGGTTAAAAGAAAATTAAATAAAAAGATAATGTGAATGATGGGATTTGAACTCGGGTGCCGTGTCTCGGCAGTGCAAGGCTTTTACCAGTGAGCTACAAGCTCTTTCTTGCTGATCTAAATAAAAAAAATACTTATAGAATTCACAGGATTGTAAATACCTCAAGTGTAAATTAACTTTAAATGAATTTTATGTACACAGAATTTGGAGTTGTTACAGTCTACCCTCCTTAAAATAATTTCGTCCTCGAAATTTACAATTTATTTTAAGAACTAGTTTACAAATAAGTGAGGATATCTTGCACGCATCTCATCCTCCCTTTCCCATGTCGATTCTCCTGGAGTGTCTTTCCTCCACATCACTTAAACCAAGTTGATTTCCTTGTTCCGAAATGACTTCACTTTTCTATCCAGTATCTCAACAGGTTGTTGCTCACAAGATAAATCTGTCTGTACAGTGAGCTCGGAATGATCAAGAACATGGCTGGGGTCACTCACATACCTTCTGAATTGGGATATGTGGAACACATTGTGAACTTCTTCCAATGAAGGTGGAAGTGCCAAGCGATAAGCCACTTCACCGACTCGTTCAAATATGTCGAACGGTCCAATATACCTTAGACTAAGTTTATCCCGTCTTCCAAAACGAACCACTCAATGGTTTGGAGATATTTTCAGAAATACATGATCTCCTGGCTGGAACTCCAAATGATGGCACTTTGCATCAGCCCAGTGCTTCTGTCGATCTTGGGCTATGCGCATTCTTTCCCTGATAGTACGAACTACGTCGACAGTTGCTACTATCATCTCAGGTCTAAGGAGTTCTCTATCTCCAATGTCATCCCAACTTAATGGCGATCGATACTTTCTTCCATAAAGCGCAGCAAAAGGTGCCATTCCAATACTTGCTTGGTAGCTGTTGGTGTATGAAAAGTCCACAAGATGTAGGTGATCTTCCCACGATCCTCCGAAGTCTAGCATACACGCTCTTAGCATATCTTCTAAGATCTTAATAGTTCGCTCAGATTGACCATCTATTTGTGGATAATAAGCCATGCTGAAGTTCAGACTTGTTCCCAAGCTCGCTTGCAGACTCTGCCAAAATTACGATCGAAATCTAGTGTCACGATCGGAGACAATGCAGACCGGTACTCCATGAAGTCTCACGATCTCCTGTATGAGTTCATGGGTATCAGAGATAGTACATATTTGAAGAGTTTAAAATCTTACTTAGATTCTTACCTTCATGTACTTCTTTGCTAATGTCTCAGTAGATTGGCCAACTCGAAAGGGAATAAAGTGAGCCGACTTTGTGAGTCGATCCATAATAACCCATACCACATCGTTACCTTTTGTGCTGCGAGGAAGTGCAATCACAAAATCCATCGTGATATGTTACCACTTCCATTCTGGGATAGGTAACGGTTGAAGTAACCCAGCAGTCCTGTGATGTTCAGCCTTTACTTACTGACACACCAAGCATTTAGCGACGCTGGCTACTTCACGCTTCATTCCATGCCACCAGTAATTTTGACGCAGATCCTTGTACATCTTTGTACCTCCAGGGTGTACTGAGTAGGGAGAGCTGTTAGCTTCTTTCATTAACTCGTCCCGCACATAACCTTTTGGTACACACAATCTGCTGTCGTACTTTGAAGATCCGTCTTCATGGATGATGAAATCTGTTCTAAGTCCATTCTCTACTTGTTCTCTGATATTTTGCAACTTAGCATCACTTTCTTAAGCTGCTTTGATCTGATTGACAATGATAGATTGAACTTTTAAGTTCATCAAACTTGAAGCGTTACTTGGCATGATCACTTCAATCTCTATCTGATGCAAGTCTTGTTGAAGCTTCTACTGTGCGGTAAGATTCATTGCTAATGGTTGGCGACTAAGGGCATCAGGTACTACATTCACCTTCCCTGGGTGATATTGCAGGTTGATGTCGAAGTCCGCCATGAGTTCTAACCATCTTCTCTACCGCATATTCAACTCTTTCTGAGTAAACACATATTTCAGGCTCTTGTGATCAGTGTATATGTTCACTCGTTCACCAAGAAGATAATGGCGCCAAATCTTAAGAGCAAAGATTATGGCCGCCAATTCCAAGTCATACGTCGGATAATTGCGCTCATGAATCTTCAGCTGTCTTGATGCATAAGCTACAACCTTACAGTGCTGATGAAGAACACATCCTAATCCATTACCGGATGCATCGCAATGTACTTCAAAACCTCCAGATTGGTCCGGTATAACGAGAATAAGCGCTGATGTCAGCCTTGACTTGAGTTCTACGAAAGCTTGTTCGCATGCTTCTGACCACACGCATTCTTCATCTTTACGTGTGAGCTTGGTCAGGGGTGTTGCAATCTTGGAAAATCCTTCGATGAACATCCAGCTAGACCCAAGAAACTTCGAATGTCTTTCACTGACTTTGGTGTCGGCCATTCGCTTACTGCTGAAACTTTCGCTGGATCCACAGAGATTCCTTTGTCTGATACAATATGTCCGAGAAAACCAACATGATCTAGCCAAAACTCGCATTTTCTATACTTGGCATAGAGTTGAAGTTGTCTTAGGGTTTCCAGGACAATTCGTAGGTGCTCGGCATGTTCCTTCCGACTCATAGAATACACCAGGATGTCGTCGATGAAGATGACAACAAACTTGTCTAGGTACTCCTGGAAAACTTGATTCATTAGGTTCATGAATATTGCTGGTGCGTTGGTCAATCCAAATGGCATCACAAGAAATTCGTAATGACCATAGCGAGTTCTGAATACCATTTTATGGATATCAGATTCCTTGACTTTCACCTGATGATAACCCGAATAAAGATCTAACTTGGAGAAAAAACAAGATCTACTTAGCTGATCGAACAGATCGTCGATGCGCGGTAGTGGGTACTTGTTCTTTATCGTTACTTCGTTCAAGGCTCTATAATAAATGAACATTCTGTATGAACCTTTCTTCTTCTTCAAAAGTAGAACTGGTAATCTCCAACTTGAAGTACTGGGACGAATCCATCATTTCGCTAATAATTCGTCTAATTGAGTTCGAACCTCCTTTAAACCTTCCGGACTTAGTCGATACGGTGCTTTGATTACCGGTTGTGCTCCTGGTACTAAATCAATGCTGATTTCAAGAGCTCAATCGGGAGGCAAACTTGATCGTCGAACTCTCGAACCACTTCTGGGTTTGATCCTTCCTCTGTTGGATGTAGTGCCCTCAAAGTCAATTATTGGATCGCAGATTCGTGATTGCAATGATTGAGGAGGACCTATACCGGTAGGAAAGTCTTACTCGAGATGATAGTATACTATCTGGTTTGTCTTTATCATCGTGTACAGTCTTTAGGTGACATGATCACTATTATACGTTGATAGAGCCCTTAGGATTCTTGCTTGACTACCAGCAGTATGATGGCAATCATATACGTGAGAGTTGGGTAGTCCATAAGCACATCCTTAAAAGTGGTCCCTAGTCATGGGAGTTTCGAGATAGGGCATCGATACTCCAGAGTAGACTAGTGTATACAGTTGAGATCCCGATGAGGGGCGGTGGCCGGTCTCACAAGCCATTGGTGTCAGTTGGTTCACCTAAGATGTATACAGGTGCTCATTGGGTTATGAGTGCACCGGACAGAACTCGCTGGGAACCTGCTAGTTGGTATTATACCTAGCGTCAGATAGCAGTTCCCTGGTGACATGTGTACAGGTTAGTTCATCGACCTGAGATTGTCATTTGTCTTGTGTGAGTTCCCACTGTGCTTAGATTACTGCCCTACCACGGCTCAAAGGAGTCATGCAAACAGGTTTCAGTTGGGTACAGTCCCGAGCCATATAGAGGCAGTGAGCGGATCAGCAGGGGATTCGTCTCTCCCGGTATTGGGGGTGAGATCGCGATGTGTCTAGGAGAGCCATTACACCAAGTCCTTGGCCAAGGCAGGTGAGAATTACTGGTAGGTATTCCAGTAGTTTCTCAGGGTGTTCAAGGCTACCCTCCGACGCGACTTATACAGCTTTTTGGGGTCTGACATTACCAGCCCCCTAGGCCCGATATGCGATGCTCATAGACGAACGGACCAGACTGTACAGATATTGTCATTGATAGGCTCAGTAAGGTTTCAGGATGAGTTCGCTCATCAGCTTCCCTTTCTGTCAATACATGGGCAGCCGTTACGTACAGCTAGTACCACTGACGGCTTGTGGTTAAACCCACTGCCAGAGTATTGACGAGTTTTTAGAGTTCCCCACAGATGGTTTCCCAAGTTCGGGCGAAACGTTGTAGAGGCCGTATAGTTTTATGGCAGGGTTCGAATATGCACATGCACTTGTGCACGTGTCTTGGTTCGGACAGATAATACTGGTAGGCTTTGGTTTAAGCCGGATCCAAGTATTATATTGAGTCGGAATATTTTAGTCTCATCGTATTCGTATTCGGTCGGAATACGGATACATGCATGTATTTACAGGTGAGGGGTATTCTCGTAATCCGTTACGAGATTACTTTAGAAGATGCATTTCTTTTTGGATTAATCATTTTGGTTTAAATGATTATTGGATTTGGAGAGTGTGGCTCATTTGGATGACACATTTCTTCTAGCATGTTCACTAGTGACTCATGCTAATTAGTCACTAAGTGAGTCATGATAGAATTAATGGTGTTTTGTTTTTGGTAAGATATTTTTGAGGGTTTGTGTATGATATTTTTGTGAGATCTTTTTTATGTTTAAAGACACAAAACCTCATTATATCTTCTCACCAAAAATGTTTGGACAGCCATCACAATTTTTGGTGCTTGGTTATTTTTGCTCACTAGAGTTTTCTTGAGCTCACACTCTCCAAACTTTAGCATCTTCTTCAACCTCCACTCTTGCCCTCTCATGTGATGAGAACTAAAGAGTGTAATGAGACAAAATATTCTACTCTTTCTCTACTTCATCTTGGTCATCTCTTTTAGGAGACTTGATGTCCGAGTTGCCTCGGTATAGAGACGGGAGCCCGTATAAAGATTCGTTGACGTGGTGCCATCTCGACGAGGAGATAGGAGATCGAGCGAGTTCGGAGATGCCGCGAGGAGCATGGGATGATGGCTAAAGACCGAAGGACATGGATCGATCGGTATTGCCTTTCTACCTCTTTACAGTTTATTAGTTTAGCGTTAATGGCTAGATCCGGGTTATAGTATACGATAGCGCCAGTTGTAAAAGTTTTTGTTCCGCGTTTGGCCTCAGATTGACGGCCGGGGCGCTACCGTAGACTTACATGGTATCAGAGCCACGCTATTAACCTTTACTAGCTTGTTCTAACATGTTTAAAATATCGATCCAACGAAATTTCCAAAACCGTGATTCCAAAATTAAAGTTTCTGTCGAATTTTTTTGTCGTCTAAAAATTATTTTGAGTATGTCAGAAAATCGTGCAGGCTTTTCTAAGTCTCTGGAAGAAATTTGGTCGACTGAACCTTCAAGACCGCCGCGGAACCTCCGCACAAGCTTTGTATTGGCCGCGGTTCCGCCGCCGTTTTGGGGCTTCAGTGCACCATTTTTCTTCTGGGTGTCTTTCATGTGGAATTGTGGTTTCTGGAATATTTTGTTTGGGCCCAGATTTTGTTTAAGTACTGGATATGTACTTGGGGCCCACTTCAGGAAGTTTTGTCGATCGAAATTTTAAATGTGTTAGTTTTCAGTACTTACATTATATCTCCGACCGTAAATGTCATTCGAGTGGTAAATCGTGTCTAATTGCTATAGTCCTCTTAGACGGGTTTGCGAACGCGACATTCACGTTGATGTTTTGTGTTGTGCTGTGATGTTGCGGATTTGTCGTGGTGGATAGCTGTGTGCAATGGTAGTGCAGTTTGGATTTATATGTACATTTGATATTGCGGGGCAAGCGTCCAACTTGTGGACTGCCGTCACTGCCTGTTTGTATATTATTCTTTTGGGGCACGACCGGGTTGAGGTCGATGTACCCGTTGTACATATTTTCATTTCTGTACTAGGTTTACCCCGCGACAGAGTGCACGGATAGCCGGGTTCTGGAGGGCAACGGCTCCGCATCTCATGGCTTTGATAGGCAAGGGGCCTCACTAGAGAATTGGCAGACTATTCGCCGCACTCGTAGGGGGTACAGGTTGACCCAAGATGGAGTGCCCAAGTTACCGGATTCCGTGAAGTGCTGGGTGGTCCATTCACTTTGCTGTAGGGGGCTGCCTCGTTTCAGGTTTTGGCGGGTAACTTGCCGCACTCGTAGGGGTCAAGGTTTCATTGCACAGGCTATCCACACGATCAGGGGAATGTCGGGTTTCAGTTGCGGCTCTGTGAAACCCGGGGATCCCAGATTATCTGAATTGTTCTGTGACGCTTATTACTTTTTTGTGATATTGCATTTATCACGCCTAGAGCGATTATTGTATATTGGTATATATACTAGTAGATGTTGTATATGTTTTAGACCCGCGCTAGTCCAGTCCCCGCTTTGTCGTTAGTTAAGTAACCTAACGGGTGATGACGGGACCCAGTGACGAATGCGGATGGCATATACGTACATTTTATTTTCGTTCTTTTCTGGTGTGATTAATTGATGGGACTGCGTTGATTCTGATCAATGCAAAGGAAAACAAATCTGTTTGACGTTGTTGGAACAGTTTTCAAAAAATGTTATTACAAGAACGTTTTCTTTTGTTTTGGATCGCGGTATTCAGTTGGAATATCCTACACCTCATTCGACGAGGCAAGGGCCGAGATCCCTTCACCAGGAGTGACCCCTTGGGCAGAAGTTTGCGTCAAGGTAATAACTTCACTATAGTCGATTACTTGTTGCTTTGCATCGTGGTATTCAGTTGGAATATCCTGCACCTCATTCCACGAGGAAAGAGCCGAGATCCCTTCACCGAGAGTGACCTCTTTAGCAAAGGTTTTCGCCGCTATATTTTTGTAAAAAGCTATCAGGTTCCTTCAGCGATATCAAGTTCGTTACGTTAAAGGTTTTTCGCCAAAAACTAACCGTAGCCCTCCGTCATTTCAATTGGGTATTCAGCAGTTTTCAAACTATGTATTTTGACCAACGCCAAGGCCTAGTGTTTGGTAGCTGCTGGGTATTCATCTGTTGCATAGATAGATGAGTTAGTTTGGGAAAGTCGTTCTGCCATTTGGCCAACGCCAGAGGTATGTACTGGTGAGTTCAAATTAACAAGATAATGATGGGTAGAACTTGATATGTGACTTATGACATTTTGGCCAACATCAAGGTCATAAGAGCATGGGGCAAAAATCCATATTAGGAGTTTATAAAGAAACTGAATCTTGCCAAGCATGCGCATACCTTCTGGAGTGTGATAACGTGAGTGGATTCCTTCACGTTATCATGCGATGATAGTTGGATCCCGATTCCCACTGATGAGTTGGTTTACTCTTCGGATGATCCCGACTAATTCTTCTTTCAGGTTTGGAGGAGAATTTGAGGGTACAGTGGGAGGTTTCGTGATTAGATAAAGTGATAACCATTCTGATCTAGGTTAGAGTGCACGCAGAGTGTTTCTTTTCTCTCTCTTTTTGGCAGTGACCATTGACCGACCCTAGACTATGACTCAGTGACCAAGTTGACCGAACCTTCTTAAAATACTGGCTTTTGGATTGTCTGAGTTGCATACATCATTGCCGCTCCTTTTTTTACCCTTTGCATTTCTCTAGAACACCTCGTATTACTACGAACATCCACTTCCATTGGATAAATCTATCGTATGGTTATATACGAACTCGAAGGGACTTCTTCGGGGATGGATTCAGGTTCAGGAGAAATTGAATTGGTTTATTCAGTTGTCTTTTATTATCACCTTCTCTCAGGTTGCGAGGGCTCCTTGGTACACCTATTACGCTTATTGGATAGTCTTCTTCCAAACCATAGGCAGGTGCCGAAAGGTAGGGAATGAAGAAAACCAATTAGCCTAAGTAGGGTGTACAGAAGGTAATAAGTAAAGACAAAATAAAGGAATTAGAAAGAGGGCAAAGTAAAATGCGATAGGTATCATTCATGACCAAACCGCGTACATCATCGCCACTCCTATTTCACCTTTGCTTTTCTCCAGTTGAGGAGGAATAGAATATGATTTATTCAGTTGTCTTTTATCATCACCTTTTCTTAGGTTGCAAGTACTCCTAGGATTAGGAGTATACACCTATTACGCTTATTGGATAGTTTTCTTCCAAACCATAGGTTGGTGCCGAACGATAGGGAAGGAAGAAAACCATTTAGCCTAACGATGGTGTACAGAAGGTAACGACTAAAGACAAATAAAGAGATTTGGAGAGATGGCAAGGAAATATACGGTTACAGTCATGAATTTGGATAATGGAAGAGGCATTACTAGGAATACCAGGATACCCCTTCAAAAGCATTTTGATGTTTTAGTTTCACTGTGCATTGTTAATTGAAAACTGATTTCCCGATTAGACACTTGCTCCAGGGTATGTATTTACCAAGTATGATTCTCACATTTGTATGGTTTTACAGATGATGAGTAGGAGTAACTTATTGAGAATTAGGTAATCATCCTCATTATATCGGAATTCGTTGTAATTGGTAATATTTGAGGAAATCGCCCAGGTTTTAATTCCTGACGGCAGGTATTTGGTTTTGAATATCCGTTGTTATGCACCAATTTCAAATTGATATATCTGTACATTTATTTTCATAAAGTGAGATATAACTTTTTGAAATTATGTCCATAACATTTACTTATATCAGTTGACGATTGGGTAAGGAGTATTGAACAACGGAGTAGTTCTTAACCATAAGTACAGTTTTCAACCTACGATGCATAGGTTTTGAGTTATTCAACTCAGCGGACTTATACAGAGTATTGCATGTTGTCCAGTGTCCATTAAGACAAAGGGGTTGGTCCTCATACTATGTTCTGTTTACTTGTGATTTCTCTAGTTTTTAGACAAGTGTTTGGTAGAAATATAAGGTCTAAGTTTTGAGAAGTTATACGTACAAGAATAAAGTAGAGAACTAGGTGTCGCATGTATCGGGATTCTTCAAGGTGATCGAAGATGTAGATACTTGTGTATGGTATTCAGTTGATAGTAATGGTTTTGAGAAACTTGTTTCTCTTTCAGGTTACTCATAATTGGATGCATTCCTAAGTTGAGTAATGATGATCGGCCTCTCACCATTTTGATGACATGCACTGGAGACAGCTGCATGATTTGAATCTGGTTCCAATTAAATAAGTGCCAAAGTTTCTATATTGGATATAGAATGGTTCGTATCTTAACGATGTTATGGTACGGGGAGTTGTCCGGCTTATGCTTAAAACCAGACTCTGGATAACTCAAGGCACGTTCCTGTAATGGCTGTTTGTGGGTTGACCCGGGCTATGACGAGGGTTGATTTTCTACCATTTGGAAGATCAATAGTGATATTGTTCTTGACTCGCCACAGTTTTAGTAAAATGGATTTTTTTCAGAAAACAGTAGTGGGAGTATGGAAGAACTGGAAGTGATTCCAGAACCGCAAACAATTACGGAAAATTTAATAGGACCTAAAAATTCAATCAGATTTGACATTCCATTAGCCACTCCGCAGATATGGTGGGTAACCTCAGACACCCGAGAGGTACTCCGGTAGCCTCAAGGACAGTGACAGGGAGGTTCTTGTTTACGCAAACTTGACACTACTATTGTTCCAAGCTATGAGACCCGGCAGGAGGATGAGTAAAGCGTTGTTCTAAACTAGTTTTAGAAGTGCACGCGTATATGATTCTGCCAGAAGGTTGTTGTGGTCAGTGGGAGCAGCGGAAGCATAGTGGGCAAGTAGCTTATGTCTATTTAAAGCAGATATAGCGGAGATAGATTATCTATTTTTGATGCGACCGTTATGGGTTTGACTTCATCAGAATAGGGGATGGATCGGTTAAGAAGGTAGTAGGGTGTGATGTCATGGTATTTGGATGACATACACAGAGTAGGAAGTAAAATTCCTATACTACGATCGGTTATACTGTGGTTGTCACACAGTAGTTTCTCCTTACAGGATATGGATATAATATCTGACATTCTGGTTACTAGATCTATGGTTTTAGATCTATATTTTGGTAGTTTCCCAATCTGGGTACTTAGACAGTATTCTAAAGGTGTTTTAGAATGGTTGACTCCGGCATGGTAGTGTACCTGCAGGTGATGGAGTCTCCCTCTCTAAAGGTGTTTTACAGACTAAAGGGAAGAGGGATGTGCATGATTGGCATATCACTTGCTTAGGCAATTGAGTCAATCATGAGTTGTTAAGTACCACACCAGATGTTGTTTTTGCACTAGATGCAATAAGTTTATATTAATCCAATCCTGAAGGAACATTCGGAAGCAGTTTTAGAACATAAGTGGATGTTCTACGGATTTGATGACGGCAGCCTACTTCGGAGACGGTTATCATTCCAGGCTTCCAAGGTGACATAGATGACAGAGTGATTGTCAGAGTTATAGTTTTCCCTCTGACGAAGGGGGCAGTAGTTTAGACAGGTGGTCCAAGAGGATACTGTGGGAGGCATGGTGTAGGATACTGATTAGGTTCAGTTGACGATACAATCTAAGAAGTTTGGATTTGTAGTTCATTTATGAACTAGGTCCCATCAGATATCCAGACATATTCTAAGACATGTATTACTCAATTCGGGAGATGGCTTTCTCCGTGAACTTGAGATTAAGAGAGACATAGAAAGAAACATCAGGGCGGATCCACTCATTGAAGCTATTTCTCGAACAAAATAGTTTTACAAACGAGCTTTGTGAAACTGATTAGTAGAGGAGTTGGGTGTTCGGTATCACACGGGCTGTGAGTATGCGACATCGCAATAATTAACCTTAAGTGCAAGTGGGAGATTGTTGGATATAGTGCCCTCAAAGTTTGGATCGCATATTCTTGATTGCAATGATTGAGGAGTACCTATACCGGTAGGACAGTCTTACTCATGATGATAGTATACTATCTGGTTTGTCTTTATCATCGTGTACAGCCTTTAGGTGACATGATCACTATTACACGTTGATAGAGCCCTTAGAATTCTTGCTTGACTACTAGCAGTATGATGGCGATCATATACATGAGAGTTGGATAGTCCATAAGCACATCCTTAAAAGTGGTCTTTAGTCGTGGGAGTTTCGAGATAGGGCATCGATACTCCGGAGTAGACTAGTGTATACAGTCGAGACCCCGATGAGGGGCGGTGGCCGGTCTCACAAGCCATTGGTGTCAGTTGGTTCACCTAAGATGTATACAGGTGCTCATTGGGTTATGAGTGCACCGGACAGGACTCGCCGGGAACCTGCTAGTTGGTATTATACCTAGCGTCAGATAGCAGTTCTCTGGTGATATGTGTACAGGTTAGTTCATCGACCTGAGATCATCATTTGACTCGTATGAGTTCCCATTGTGCTTAGATTACTACCCTATCACAGCTTAAAGGAGTCGTGCAAACAGGTTTTAGTTGGGTACAGTCCCGAGCCATATAGAGGCAGTGAGCGGATCGGCAGGGATTCCTCTCTCCCGGTATTGGGGGTGAGATCGCGCTGTGTCTAGGAGAGCCATTACACCAAGTCCTTGGCCAAGGCTGGTGAGAATTACTGTTAGGTATTCCAATAGTTTCTCAGGGTGTTCAGGGCTACCCTCCGACACGACTTATACAGCTTTTTGGGGTCTGACGTTACCAGCCCCCTAGACCCGATATGTGATGCTCATAGACGAACGGACCGGACTGTACAGATATTGTCACTGATAGGCTCAGTAGGGTTTCAGGATGAGTTCGCTCATCAGCTTTCCTTTCTGTCAATACATGGGAAGCTGTTACGTACAGCTAGTACCACTGACGGCTTTTGGTTAAACCCACTGCCAGAGTATTGACGAATCTTTAGAGTTCCCCACAGATGGTTTTCCAAGTTCGGGCGAAACGTTGTAGAGGCCGTATGGTTTTATGGCAGGGTTCGAACATGCACGCGCACTTGTGCACGTGTCATGGTTCGGACAGATAATACTGGTGGGCTTTGGTTTAAGCCGGATCCAAGTATTATATGGAGTCGGAATATTTTAGTCTCATCGTATTCGTATTCGGTCGGAATACGAATATAGGAATGTATTTACAGGTGAGGGGTATTCTCGTAATTCGTTATGAGATTACTTTAGAAGATGCATTTCTTTTTGGATTAATCATTTTGTTTTAAATGATTATTGGATTTGGAAAGTGTGACTCATTTGGATGACACATTTCTTCTAGCATGTTCACTAGTGACTCATGCTAATGAGTCACTAAGTGAGTCATGATAAAATTAATGGTGTTTTGGTTTTGGTAAGATATTTTTGAGGGTTTGTGTGGGATATTTTTGTGAGATCTTTTCTATGTTTAAAGACACAAAACCTCATTATATCTTCTCACCAAAAATGTTTGGACAGCCATCACAATTTTTGGTGCTTGGTTATTTTTGCTCACTAGAGTTTTTCTTGAACTTACACTCTCCAAACCTTAGCATCTTCTTCAATCTCCACTCTTGCCCTCTCATGTAATGAGAACCAAAGAGTGTAATGAGAAAAAGTATTCTACTCTTTCTATACTTCATCTTGGTCATCTCTTTTAGCAGACTTGATGTCCGAGTTGCCTCGGTATAGAGGCGGGAGCCCGTATAAAGATTCGTTGACGTGGTGCCATCTCGACAAGGAGATAGGAGATCGAGCAAGTTCGGAGATGCCGCGAGGAGCGTGGGATGATGGCTAAAGACCGAAGGACACGGATCGATCGGTATAGCCTTTCTACCTCTTTACAGTTTGTTAGTTTAGCGTTAATGGCTAGATCCGAGTTATAGTATGCGATAGCGCCAGTTGTAAAAGTTTTTGTTCCGCGTTTGGCCTCAGATTGACGGCCGGGACGCTACCGTAGACTTACATCCTTCGCATGAATTGCCGCAATCACTGCCTTCTTTGGTTTCGCCTTGTAAGTACTTGGCTCCAGAGTACGGTCTCCGGTTTTGAAATAAAAGACCGGATGGTCTAAAATCTCGAATACTACCCTTCTTTGACGACAGTCGATAGTAGAGTAGAAGGTTCTTAGCCAATCCATACCCAAAACCATATCAAAGTTCGGTATGTCTAGCACCTTGAAGTCGGCATAGAATTCTCTGTAGGGTTCCTAGGCACACTAAGGAGGTCTCACAAGGCATCAACCATGCTAATTTAAAACTTTACGGGTGCCGAGAAATCCTAATACGGATCGTTAACTAGATATATAGGCGAAACAAATGCGAATAGATAACAACTTAACTAAAAGAACGGAAATACAACCTTTGTAGATCTGGTGCTCCACCTCCATAGCTCCGCGATGAAGTCTCCTCGCTGTCCAAATCAAATCCCGGGCTTTAGCATCGGCTTCATCGGAGAAATGGGCGGGCTAGGTCATCGACTACGATGCCGAAGATGATCTACGTCGAGGCATCGCAAGATCAAGCTCCCACTTCACCAAGTCATGAAACTTGTGAAGAAAACACCCTATACTACTTGGCAAGAGGTAGAGGATGAAGAAATAGGAGGTGGGTTCACTTTAGAATTGGATTTCTCACTCATTTTCTCAAGTTACCATTGAAGGAGGCAAGCTTCTTCTTGAAGAAGAAGAAGAAGAAGATGAAAAATGTTATGATAAGTCAATTAAAAAGGAAATGAAAAAGAATACTTATCATAATAATAACCATGGTCAAGTGTAGAGAATGAACTAGGGTTATGTGGAATGGTTAGGGTTAAACATGAGACAAAATGGTCACTTAGTCAAAACTTCATGAAGCTTCAATATCAAACAAAATAAGCCACCATTTTCTTTCATTATCTTTTCCATAAAGAAATAAATAAATAAATAAAAGGAAAACCCTAACCATTACACAACCATGGTTTAATCTTTACACATACTCAAGTAAGCATGTATCATCAAACATGATACAATCAAGTGCACAAAAGTATATCACATATACAACTTGTGAACTTCAAGTGAGAAAATCCATGTAAAGTGAACCAATACTAGTTAATGCAAAGTAATATATCAAATATATAATTATGCATTAACTCATTAAATCAACACTTGATTCAATGATCCGGTCATGTCGCACACAACCGACTAGTATACAATGCATCGTTTTATCGAATCAATCCTTGATTCGATAACCAGGTTATATCGCATACAACCATTCGACACAATCATCGTGAGAATGAAATACGGTATCACATACACGCATTATTCTCGGTCCCGCACATATCTCATATGCGCTCCTATTTCGTTTCGCTTGAGCCAGAAAACCTCTGTGTAGGACTCTAAAGACTCGTCAATACGCCGGGAGCAGATGATGATCATATCAAACACCCACAAGCCGCAAGCAGTCTGCTAAACGTAACGGCCACCCGGGTATTGAGCGATCAGAAGATCGACGAGCAAGCCCGCTCACACTCCTGTGAATCCAACCAGTAACACTTACCGTACAGTCCGGTCTCGTCGTCTGATATGTCGCATATCTCGCCTAGGGGTGGTAAACGTCAGACCCCAATAGCTCGATAAGTCGTGTCGATATGAGGTCTATAACAGTTCGAGAAACTACTGGTAACACTTACCAGCAAATCTCAACAACCCTGGCCAGGGATTTCCGGTTATAGCCAATCGAACACAGCGCAACATCAACCCCCTATACCGGGAGAGACGAATCCCCTCCTATCGCTCATTGCCTCCATGTGACTCGGGACTGTACCCAAAAACCACCGTTTTGCACGCCCTCTTGGACGTGGTAAGATGGAAATCAAAGCACAGTGGGAACCACACAAGACTCTATGACGATCTCGGGTCAACAGACTACTCTGTACCAGTGTCACCAGAGAACTGCCATATGACGTAAGGTATAATACCATCTGGGAGTTCTCGGCGAGTCCGTCCAGTGTACCCAGTCTCCACTGAGCACCCATATATCATCTCTGATGTCAAACACCAATGGATATGGGATCATCCATCGCCCATCTGTATGGGTCGAGAAGGTATACGCTAGTCTACTCTGGTATATCGATGTCCCGTCTCGATACACCCACGACTAGGGACTTTGAAGGATGTACTTATAGACTACCATGTCCCCACTAGTATGATCCGCATCACAGTCCAGGTAGTCAAGTACACATCCTAAGGGCTTTACCAACATGTAACAGAGAGACAATCAGTGTACACGTTAAGGTAAAGATCAACCAGATAGCATACTATCATGTCGAGCAAGAAAGTCCTCCCTATATATGTCCAAGCATCCACTACAATATACATCCTATGTATAGTAATGGCCTCTAGGGCATACATATAACTAACAATCTACCACTTGCACTAGGGCCATCTGATAGCAGTGGTTGTAGTATCTCATACTCAACCATCCCATAAAAGTCTCTCTCTGGGAAAAGGCCTTTGTGAGTGGATCCGCCGTGCTGTCCTCTGAGTCTACTCTCCTAACCTCGATCACCCTGGAGATCAACTATCTCTATGATCAGGTGATACTGCCTTAGAATATGTCTGGATCACAGATGGGACGGACGTTCCTTGGCATAAGCCACAACTCCATTTTCACACAATGGGAGGAACTAAATTCATCTTATGAACAAATATACATCCAGACTTCCTCTTTGGTAGCATCTTTAGTAGCGATGTATCCAGCCTTTATCGTCTAGTATGCCACGGTATCTAGCTTGGAACTCTTCCAACATACCGTCCCTTTACTGAGGGTAAAGACAATGCCTGCGACTGACATTCAGTCGTCCTTATCACCCTGGAACCCTTCCAGTGATTCTCCTCAGGATCGATTGATACCATCTCACTACAACTAGTGAGAATCCTAATATCCAATTAGATCTATCTCATAGATCCAAAACCCAGGATTTAGAAAGTATCACTTTGATCCTATATGGAGAATCATTGTGAAGCGGAGATTGACCGAGCGTAGCATAGGAAACTCCTTCCCTATCAAGAGCATGTCATCCACGTACTCTACGAGGATCGTCATTGTACTCCCTACTACCCTTTTGTTTATACAAGGTTCATCTACCATTTTGATGATGTCAAACTCCTTGACTACTACATCAAAATAGATGTTCCAACTCCGCGATACCTGCTTTATCCTATAAAGCATCTTGTACACGTTTCCGCTGCTCCCACTGTCTACGAAGCCCTCTGGCTGTGTACTTATAGACGCTCTCTTCTAAAACATCATTTAGAAAAGCTGTCATGACACCCAACCACCAGATATCGTAGTCATGGTATGTAGCCGTGGCAAGTAGGATCCGGATGGACTTAAGCATAGGCACTGGAAAAGGTTTCATCATTATCCACACCTGGTCGATGACGAAAACCTTTAACAAGTCTAGTTTTGAAAGTCTCAACTTTTTCATCTACAACAAGTAATCTTCTCAAGATATACTTGCTCCTGATGGGAATTTAACCCTTCAGATATAGCAACCAAAGTCCATACTTTGTTGGTGTACATGGATTCCATCTCAGATCGCTAAGCATCCAGCCATTCTTACAGAGTCTTACTCCTGATGGCCAGCTTGAAGCTAGTTGGGTCATCATCTCATGATGCAATCCTCGCTCCCACTGTCATAGAGAAAAAGAAGAATCTCTCAGGTGGGTGAGGAACCCTACTAGATCGGCGGAGAGGCTGAGGTTCGTTGGTAACTATTGAATCCTTTGGTTCTTTCAAATCATTAGCTGCAGTTTGTATAGCTGGAACCTTTCCAGTTGTACATAACAGATCTTGCCTCGAGTTTGTCCGGATTTTGCTTTTAGACATAGGCCGGTCAACCCCAAATCTTAACTAGCTTAAGACATGGGCTCTTCCCATACCATATCTCATATGGAGTGGTAGGCAACTGATTTGATTCGAACCCTTTTCAATAGGTATGCAGCTTCTCAAGTGCATAACTCTCAAAAGGAAAATAGGTAATTCAGTAGTACTCATCATAGAGCACACCTTATCATATAGGGTGTGATTGCTCCGCCCCGATATACCATCGTGCCATGGTGTATACGGAGGAGTAATACTGAGAGAGAATCTCATTCCCCTTTAGAATAATCCAGGAATTCCGTGCTCAAGTATTCTCCTCCTTGATCACATCAAAGGACATAATACTTATACCCGTATTTTGGTTCTCTACTTCTAACTTATATTCTGTGAATATCTCAAAAGGTTCGGACTTGTGTTTCAACAGGAACATAGGTCTGAAACTCGAAAGATCATCAGAGAATGTAATGAAGTATAAAGAACCAGTCCTGGCATGTGTAGACAGGGGACCTTACATACATCATCATGTATCAGTCCCAAGAGTTCACTAACTCTTTCTCTGTTTCCAATAAACAGAGCTGTGGTCATCTTATCTCTGTGACATGACTGGCAAGTTTCATAAGATGTAAATTCAAACTGATTTAAATATGCATCTAAAATGTAACTTCAGCCAGTCGGATCGCATTGATATGACCTAGTCTACAATGCCTATAGAAGGATTCGTTCATTTCTGAACTCTTCCTCTTGTGTGTGTTCCGTATACTAAAGAACTGTAGTTTGATTTAGAACATCAATGCTTTTAGATAACGTGCCTGAACCGATCAACTTTTGATATAGGAAATGTTCAAAACATAATCCAACAATACAAAATTATATCCTTTCTTTACTAATAAAAAGACTGATATGATTTTGTATATCAGGTTCGGTATCTAATAACATTCGTTCAGAATCAATGTATTTGGGATACAGGGTGACAGTGACCAACAGACTTGGCTGCAACTCTTGCCCCATTTTCTGCCTCATGAAACTTATCACCCGTTCTCAGTTCTCTACCTTTCTGTAGCCCTATGTAACAGATTACATATCTGGGATCCTGATCTGGTATCACATACCCAGGACGTAAAGTATACTGAGAAACAGTTCTTTGTAATGAACACACCCGAAGATGATGCATCAGCATGCACTTACTTCGTTTGGGCGGCACGGGAATTCTGGTAATCCCCAATTTCCTGCTCTGTCTTATAACAATTATAAGTTGGAGCGGGACCAACGTTCCCCAGCTCAGTATAACAAGCGGGTTCGGTCAAATATCCATATTATTATCTTGATTAAGGCGTGATATGGTCGCTACCTGGAGAGAGAGAGAAGAAAATACTCAGCGTGCGCTCTTGCAAGATCAGATTGGTTATGATTTTATCTAATCAGGATGGCTCCCACTGTTTTTATCAAATCTTCCTTCAAACCCTAAAAGGAAAGACTAGCCGGGATTAATTACACACTACAAGTTCGCCAATCTTCCAGCCAGGCCAGTGTCGGTACTTTGAGGGAGGTCCCCCGTGCTTTCGCACGAACCTAATTAATGTAAACCTCGTTTTCCCAGAGGCGTAACCCCGTTGACACCTTTCTAGACACCTACTTGATCGGCTAATTGTAATGTGTAAAACTCTCCCAGGAGTAACTTTTACTCGCAGCGGGTATCGGGATCCAACTATCTCATAGAAGGTATGCAATCTCATTGCAAATTTCAGCACTTGAAATTCCCGATAATTTTGCCCCTAGCAGCTATATGACCTTAACATAGTCAACAAATCATAAGTGCTAGTCAAGTTCAACCTGTCATTTCCCGATTGAATTAAACCCACCCGCACGACCCTTAACATAATCAACAAAGTCGCACGACTACCCTAATCCAATCGCATCATATGCTTATGCAGATAAGCACTAATTAGCTACCGCACACTACGCCTTAACATAGTCAACAAACGTAGCACGAATACTAACTAGTACTTATCTGAAATGACGGAGGGCTACGACAGGTTTTTCTGAAAACCTATTGCGTAATGAACTTGATATCGTTGTAGAATCAAATGATTTTAAAAATGGAGTGCTTTTGAGGCTTTTCTAGTTTTGCTAAAGGAGTCACTCCCGGTGAAGGGATCGTCGGTCCTTTCCTCTTCGAATGAGGTGCGGGATATATCATATATATCACTGTGCAAAGCAGAACTCTTAAAAGCAATCAAAAGACAAATCGAGTGTGTAGCATCTGCCAGTTATTGCTAAAGGAGTCACTCCCGGTGAAGGGATCTCGGTCCTTTCCTCATCGAATAAGGTGCAGGATATATCACATATACCGCTGTGCAAAGCAAGAACTGTAGCTACCTGTTTTATTTTTGAAATTCGATTCTACAACATCTTAGGTTTCTTTTCTTTCATTAATCACATTAATGAAGTCCCATCATTTAAAGTACCTAAACATCACAGATAACTACGACGTACACTTATGCCATCCGCATTCGCCTCGATGTCCCCTCGTGCAGCGTTAGGTTAGGTAACTAACAACAGAGCGGGGCAGGGCTAGCACGGGTGTAAAACATAAGTAACGCCTATATAATATATCATATATACTATATACAGTATCTATCACAGAACATCACATGATCACATCACAGATATCGCAGCAGAAGAATCATATGAAACATTGGATATACTAGGACGTCCGTGTTTTCAATACGAGCCAGTATAAAACAAGGATTCCACGGTCGCGATGAATAGCCAAACCCACACCCCTAGACCCCTACGAGAGCGGCAAGCAACCCTACCAATTCTGGAGTTAGGAGATCCGGACTCGACTCCTCGAGTTGGTCTCCCACTGGACTCCAGAACCCGGTTACTTGTGCTCCCCTCCTTGGGTCTATCCTAGTGCGGAAAGGTAAATAATATACAAAGGGTGACATCTTCCGCAACCTGGAAGTGCCCCAATAAAAGAATATTACATACAAGTTTTTACATGAATGAAAATGAAAAACACTCTTCTCACATAAAAACCTCCGGCTATTCAAACACGACGATCCAATATAACATATCCAGCAACACATAACATCACATGTCATCAACGTAAGTAAATATGCGCATCCCAATTGTCGTTGACATATAGCAACGAAACCGGCAATATCACATATTACACTTACGGTCACAGAAAAGAAAGTGTAAAACTACAACAGTTGGAATCCGCAATCTCTTTAGACATCTCATGCCTAATCAAATGAATTCCTTAGACATCGCATGCCTAACAATTATAAACCCCGCATTTTAGTCTCAAAATCGAAAACACTTTTCAATATCAAGTCGGGCAATTCAACAAGATTCCCGACATCCTGATCGAATGCTCGTCGCAAACTTTAGTAGACGGCCGCACCCCCGATACCGTCGACGAAGTGCACCAAGGCGGAACACCGCTACCGCAAGCACCCGAACGGATGCTTTCGGCGACGGGGTTCTCCTACAGTCACTTGGTCGGGGCTATGGGGTGTAGCTGTCTATTAAGTTTACCCGGCGAGTATCCGCGTACGCTACGTGATTGCAACGGACTTTAGATCGCATCAAAATTCCGTAGCAACCGATCAAGTGAGACTAAATTGCTAGATTTATAACATTCATTCAGTTATCTCATAACTACTTGTGAATTCCAAATATTGTATCACATTCCGAGTAAATAGAAAATGTTAAACTTTCCGATCGAACAATCGAACACCCAAGTTTTCCCGAAACAGCTCAACACATGAAACAAGTTTAAAAGCATCCAGTTCATGCCTCAGTATCGACGGTCCAGCCGTAGAAGGGTCAAGCCAACGCCTCACATGTGGCACGCCGTACTGCCCCAAACCCTAATGTTCAAAGGGCAGTTCAAGACGGTCACATAATCGAGTTAAGGTTTGTTGTCTTCTAGAGGGTCCATCGCGTTACTTGCACTACTTAGAACGTCCTTAAACCTTGGAAAAATCCAACACTTGGAAATTTCCCGACAGGGGAAAAGGTGGGTATTTATATCCGGTCGAACTTTTTAACATATTCTAAAATTATCCGGAAAACATACAGACAAAGTCCGATGATCCGATCGAATCTACGAACCCCCAATACAACCCAGAAAACTCAACTCTTGAGTTAATATTAAAAATTCTCAGAAAATACAGCACCCAAATATAGGAATTACTGTGCAAAGACCAACTGAAGAAAAGACAAAATGGCCGCGGAACCGCCGCATTAGCCATGCTAATGCCGCGGTTCCGCCGCGCTTTAAGGGAATCATGGGTATGGGATTCACAGTAATTCTTACAATTCCCTGCTGAATTTTCTGCATATTTTTAATGTGGAAAAAACCCAGTTTTCAGAAATTGTACAGAGAGCATTTTATGGGTTAGGGTTTCGGTTCGATCGGACTTCTAACATCGTCTACGCATCGCTTAAGGCTCTAGCTAGGCTCTGATACCACTGTAGGGTTCCTAGGCACACTAAGGAGGTCTCACAAGGCATCAACCATGCCAATTTAAAACTTTACGGGTGCCGAGAAACCCTAATACGGATCGTTAACTAGATATATAGGCGAAACAAATGCGAATAGATAACAACTTAACTAAAAGAACGGAAATACAACCTTTGTAGATCTGGTGCTCTACCTCCATAGCTCCGCGATGAAGTCTCCTCGCTGTCCAAATCAAATCCCGGGCTCTAGCGTCGGCTTCATCGGAGAAATGGGCGGGCTAGGTCATCGACTACGATGCCGAAGATGATCTACGTCGAGGCATCGCAAGATCAAGCTCCCACTTCACCAAGTCATGAAACTTGTGAAGAAAACACCCTATACTACTTGGCAAGAGGTAGAGGATGAAGAAATAGGAGGTGGGTTCACTTTAGAATTGGATTTCTCACTCATTTTCTCAAGTTGCCATTGAAGGAGGCAAGCTTCTTCTTGAAGAAGAAGAAGAAGATGAAAAATGTTATGATAAGTCAATTAAAAAGGAAATGAAAAAGAATACTTATCATAATAATAACCATGGTCAAGTGTAGAGAATGAACTAGGGTTATGTGGAATGGTTAGGGTTAAACATGAGACAAAATGGTCACTTAGTCAAAGCTTCATGAAGCTTCAATATCAAACAAAATAAGCCACCATTTTCTTTCATTATCTTTTCCATAAAGAAATAAATAAATAAATAAAAGGAAAACCCTAACCATTACACAACCATGGTTTAATCTTTACACATACTCAAGTAAGCATGTATCATCAAACATGATACAATCAAGTGCACAAAAGTATATCACATATACAACTTGTGAACTTCAAGTAAGAAAATCCATTTAAAGTGAACCAATACTAGTTAATGCAAAGTAATATATCAAATATATAATTATGCATTAAATCATTAAATCAACACTTGATTCAATGATCCGGTCATGTCGCACACAACCGACTAGTATACAATGTATCGTTTTATCGAATCAATCCTTGATTCGATAACTAGGTTATATCGCATACAACCATTCGACACATTCATCGCGAGAATGAAATACGGTATCACATACACGCATTATTCTCGGTCCCGCACATATCTCATATGCGCTCCTATTTCGTTTCGCTTGAGCCAGGAAACCTCTGTGTAGGACTCTAAAGACTCGTCAATACGCCAGCAGCAGATGATGATCATATCAAACACCCACAAGCCGCAAGCGGTCTGCTAAACGTAACGGCCACCCTGGTATTGAGCGATCAGAAGATCGACAAGCAAGCCCGCTTACACTCCTGTGAATCCAACCAGTAACACTTACCGTACAGTCCGGTCTCGTCGTCTGATATGTCGCATATCTCGCCTAGGGGTGGTAAACGTCAGACCCCAATAGCTCGATAAGTCGTGTCGATATGAGGTCTATAACAGTTCGAGAAACTACTGGTAACACTTACCAGCAAATCTCAGCAACCCTGGCCAGGGATTTCCGGTTATAGCCAATCGAACACAGCGCAACATCAACCCCCTATACCGGGAGAGACGAATCCCCTCCTATCGCTCATTGCCTCCATGTGACTCGGGACTGTACCCAAAAACCACCGTTTTGCACGCCCTCTTGGACGTGGTAAGATGGAAATCAAAGCACAGTGGGAACCACACAAGACTCTATGACGATCTCGGGTCAACAGACTACTCTGTACCAGTGTCACCAGAGAACTGCCATATGACGTAAGGTATAATACTATCTGGGAGTTCTCGGCGAGTCCGTCCAGTGTACCCAGTCTCCACTGAGCACCCGTATATCATCTCTGATGTCAAACACCAATGGATATGGGATCATCCATCGCCCATCTGTATGGGTCAAGAAGGTATACGCTAGTCTACTCTGGTATATCGATGCCCCGTCTCAATACACCCACGACTAGGGACTTTGAAAGATGTACTTATAGACTACCATGTCCCCACTAGTATGATCCGCATCACAGTCCAGGTAGTCAAGTACACATCCTAAGGGCTTTACCAACATGTAACAGAGAGACAATCAGTGTACACGTTAAGGTAAAGATCAACCAGATAGCATACTATCATGTCGAGCAAGAAAGTCCTCCCTATATATGTCCAAGCATCCACTACAATATACATCCTATGTATAGTAATGGCCTCTAGGGCATACATATAACTAACATTCTCTGCTGCAGAAGACCACTGGATACAGGTTGTATCCCATTGTTGCTTTTAGAACGCCGTTCCCTGAACTGACATTCCAGCTGGATATGAAAGGTTTGACTGGAATCGGATAAGTTCGGACGAACCGTTGCGACATAAAGCAATGAGATGCTCCATTATCGAATAGTGCGAGTGCAGGAAGTGAGGCTACTAAGATTGTACCTAAGTTTTATGGGATATGTTTTAGGTATAAGGAAAAATGTATATAGATATATCTTATGGACTGAAAGAGAATTTGAAAGGGAAATGTTACCAGTAATAACTTGGCCGGTGGCTACAGCTTCTTCCACGGTCATTGTGAAAGCCTGTCGCCTCGGCACATTTCTCCTTGTTGTAGGAGCATTCCTCTGTCCGTTCCTTGGTGGGTTCCGTTGAGCTTAATGGAACTGACTAGGAGGAGGTGCAGTAGGTCCATAAGGAGGTGGAGCAGGTAGTGCAGGTCTCGGAGCAGGTGCCTTGATGTCTAGGCGCTGTGGGTAAGTGATTGCTGGTCTGGATGCAGCATATGGGTTGTGTCTACGAGGACAAGACCCAATATCATGAGTAGCTGAGCCGCAGACTAAGCAAAGGCGATTTTCTCGCTGGCAATCTTTCATCAGATGTCCATCCCTCCTACAATAGGTGCAAAAGGCTGGGCTAGGCCGGTTGTTTGGTACTCCCGGTCTCCTTGGCACAAAAGGTGACCTTGAAGAGGCTCCTCCTGCCATCTGGTTAGCAGGGCGCTTCATCCCGGCAAACTGAGGTCCGCCCCTCATCTTTACCACTTCCTCATATCGGCGAGCAGCTTTCAGAGCTAATTCATGAGTCGGGAAATCTCCCGTGGCTAATGCAACCTGGATCTCAGGATCTAACCCTTGCTGGAATCGTTGGGCTCTGATCTCATCCGTCGGTATCAGGTGTGCCACGAATTTATTAAGGTATTGTGTTAGCTATGTAATATATGATGTTTGGAAAATCGAAATATTGAGACATATCTTACCGATTGAGCATGGTAAACTCAGCATCGTACTCATCCACTGATTTGGTCCACATCGAACCCTGTTGTAGGTGGATGAACTGCTGTTTCATGTCGAATCTGGCAGTCTCAGGGAAGTACTTTGTGTCGAACATATCGCGGAAAGTCCTCAATTCGATTGACTGGGTAAGATGGCTTTCTTCCGCCTTCCCCCAGACTCATGCATTGTCTGTGAGTTTTAGCTTCGCAACTCGAACCCAAGCGACCTCTGGCACTTGTGCTGCTACCAGATCATTTTCAATACTCTGAGCCCATTTCTCAACTTCTAGAGGGCTCTCTTTTCCTGAGAATTGCTTGGGGTGCAAATCCCTGAATTGCTTCATCCCATGGGCTTCTGCCTTGGGACGGTTCATCAAGATAATGTTGCTGTTGTCCCTCCAGGAGGCTGCGGATCACCTCAAGCAAGCGTATGCTCGTTGATTAGAGCAGCTATGGCCGGTGTAATTGGTAGGGGTGGTGGAGTGTTATGGAAGTTGGCGCTGGTGTTGTTTGGGAAATTCATAACCTTGAAAGAAAAATTTGAGTTAAGACAGATTCAAAATATAAGAAATTGGAAGATTCAAGAAATATGAATTGTAAAGAATGTTTTTAATTGCTAGTTCTTGTGTTTTATTGCTTAGGTTGTCCACGCACAGCTGACCCGCATGGGCCACCAACAAAACCTGTCACGTCCCGCTTCCCAATGTACGACAGAGGACGCGACGGGCCCGCTACGTATTTACTCAGAAGTAAACACGCTAAGCATATCTAAGCAATATAAAATAAAATATACACAAGAGACAAGATGTAAATGAACATCAACTTTATTTATATACATTCTTTTTACAATAAAACTGAAATGAAAATACATGTACTGAAAGCAATGCCTAAACAATGGCATAACATAAATGAAAATAAAATGTACAAGTAAAATAGAGCACCGGGTCAAAGGCTAGCTGATCCAAAGGTGGGCTCTGTCTCCAGAAGGTCTGATCCACCTGACAACATTCCAAAGAAAGAAGAAAAGGAATATCGTCAGCGAACAATCGCTCAGTAAGTCCCAAAAATAAGAAGAGACAGAATAGACGGAAGGAGAATGTAACTTTTAAAGTTGTATTATATTATTAACGCTGTTGTTTGTAGCTTGATACAGAAAATGCCAGTGTATACGAGAGGAGTCCCACTGTCCCGGAGACTAAGGTATACGGAGTATAAGGAACCGTTCAGCCACGGTACAACGGTAATGGAGATTCAGGTTAGGTGTCTTATGGTTACAGTCTCGTGCCAATTTTAACACCTTCCATACCAATCTACCCCTTATAAACCCCGCGATATCTTGATTGTATTGATTGGATTGGATTGTATTGTCTTGTATTGTAAATTGTATATGGATGACTTGCTGACACCATGATATCAGTAATGGAACGGATATAATGGATGAACATATAAATGGAGTATATCCATGGTTCGGTTCGGTTCGGTCGAGTTGTATAGATTGAATAGATTGAGTATATGGATTCATATTGAATTATGGTTTTATACTTGAATCACATTCAAGTCGGATTGATTATATTTAGACTCAGTCTGAGTCAGACAATTAGAAAAGAAATTGAAGTCCTGAATTAGATTTTGATGTTATCGGTAACTGCTGCACATGGACGGCAGGATTTGTGTCTTTTTCCAAGACAATTACCGTGTTAATAACACCGTTTGTTAAGCCTTAAATAGGCAAGCACCCATATCTCCAGCTCCCTGAGGCTTAAGAGACTGTTCCTTCTTAAACCTATATTTACTTGGGTCCTTATTGTAATTTAATATAACTTGAGGGGGTTTTATGTAAAAATAGTTTTGTCATAATTTCAAAACACACCTCATGCATTTAATTATCGTCTTTAGGGTTTTCATAGATGTTTATTTTACAATTGTGCAATTTCTAGTAAATAGAAACTAGTTTCCATAGTATATGGTATTTTCTTGAAATGTTGTACTTATGCTGTATTTGGATGATATTTTCATGTAATAGTGATTCCTTTGATTTAGAAATCTTTTAATATTTATATAATTAAAATATATATTTTGATAATAGATATATATATTTAATGAAAATAATTTATTTATTTTCTTGTAGAAATCTTATTTTCTAAATAAAAATTCCATCAAGATCGAATACTCCTTGGGAGGTCTGCATCTCGCTCTACGAAGCCCGAGGATGTGCGATAATCCGCACCATCCTGAACGGGGTCCCTAAAATGGGTTGTAGATGCGTAATTGCATGGAAATTTTTAATACACCTTTTTATAGAAAACGGTTTTGTAAGTTTAGGGTATTTATTTGTAAAGTCATAATTCCCATATTCTATTATCCCAAAATCAATCGTGCTATGATAGAGATGTGTGTTATGATGAGGTAGGTCATTACCTCGTGAACTATCTATAGGTATAGTAAGGAATAAAGGTTATAATGTCGAAATGTAAAGTATGTGGTATTTTTATATAAAAATGCGTTTAATGTCACAAAAATGACTATTTTGATGTGAAAATTATTTTATTGAGTTTGTTAATGTTTATTAATAAACATATGAGAATATGTTTTTATCTTGTTAAAGTAAAGTGTATTATTTTAAAGAAAACCGAATCGGAAGTCGGACTAACTCCACTTCCGTCGGGTTTTAGAAATGGAACTTTTTAAAAATGAAAATGAGAGGGGAAATGGGACTTACTGGCTTGTTGGAGTAGAGGAGAGAGAGGGGGTCCTAAAGAAGGCTTCGGGGCGTCGATTCGTCGCCGGAATCTCTTCGGAAGTTCGTCGGAGCTTCGCCCTTCACTAACTCTACTTGTACACTAAAAGACTTAGGATTTTGGTATAGTTTTTGTAAGAGAATTCTAAGTGAGAGGGGTGTAAAATGGAGTGGGTATTTATAGGACAATTTAGGGTTTAAGGGGTGATGAATAATGCATTAAAATTTTGCATTAAAATGGAATTTGAAGGGTTTTATTATTCTTTGTAAATGTGCAGAGTAAATAAGCAATACTGGAGTTAAGGGGGGAGTCCAAAGGTCTAGAGTTAAAAAAAATTTGGGTTTGCCCTTACAAAAACCGGCGGCGGCGGCCCTAGCTCCACTCTCGCCAGTCCGATCTTTGGGTTGGGGGCTCGGATTCGCGCCACGTGTCTTGGTCGGTCAGAATACTAATTTGCACGTGTTTGTTTTAAGTGTGACTTTTCAGTTTACGTGCAGTGCATGTGCAAACTCTTGGGCTTCTAAAAGGTTAAAAGAAAATTAAATAAGAAGATAATGTGGCTGATGGGATTTGAACTCGGGTGCTATGTCTCAGCAGTACAAGGCCTTTACCAGTGAGCTACAAGCTCTTTCTTGCTGATCTAAATCATAACAAATACTTATAGCATTCACAGGATTGTAAATACCCCAAGTGTACATTAACTTTAAATGAATTTTATGTATACAGAATTTGGAGTTGTTACAAGTGTTCTCGATCCCAACGGGCTGTAATCCAGGGGTAAGGAACCACGGGTCCGAATCAAGTGTTAGTAACGGGACTTCAACCTAGTGTTGAAATATTCCAAACTCAATATGTTATAATCTAGAAGTAAGGAAACATGGGCCCTCATGATAGATTTCTTGTGTTAGTAGATATGGATTCATGATCTAGGTGGACTCCTAAAATTTTGTTGGATTCGCACTTGAACTACCCCAACACCCGTGTATTCTAGATTATAGTTAAAATTACCAGTTTTGATCGAATCCATGAATACATCAAGTTGCAAGATTGAGTTCATGTCAAGATCAAGTATTCGTGTCAAGTGTTCATGTATTCATGTCAAGTTGTATTCATGGTTCGAGTAAAGTCAGTTCAAGAGTAGACATTAGGTTTAGGTATTCATGTTAAGTTCAAGTGGCAAGTTTAGATTCATGTTCGAGTTCGAGTTCAAATTCACATCCGAGTCATGTTCGAGTTTGTATTCAGGTTATAGTCATTTAATATTATTAGATTTAAATCTTTTGAATAGCTTCAATCATGTAAACTCTTAAGTTTAGGAATAATGAGACAACCGCTGCATATGGACGGAAGGATTTGTGTTTTTTCCAAGAAGATTGTCATTGATAACTCCGTTAATTTGCAGTGTTGTCTAACCTGGATAGGCAATCACTCACTTTCTCCGGCTCTCTAAGGCTCAAGAGAAATGATACCGCTCAACCTATATTTATCTAGGTCCTTAAATATTTATTCTTATATTTTTATTGTGAATTTGCATTTCTCGAGAGGGTTTTATGTAAAATGTTTTAATATGGTTTAAAAATTAAACCTTAAGGGTGATTTAGAATATTAAGAGTTTTTATAGAAATGTATTTTAGTTTAGGTGATATTTTAGTGGTGAAATCTAGCTTTTAAAATTTTGTGATATTTTTATGAGAACTACACTTTTGGAAACTTTAGGGTATTTTATTAAAATTTTAATTTTTCATTAAAAAATATATTTTTCACAATTTATTTTCATTGAAAATACGGATTCATAATTTTATATAATTTTCCAAAGTTTAATTTGTTTTAAAAAGTCTTATTTCTTTTAAAATCGTATTTTATTTCTTTCGAGACCGAATTCTCCGTGAGAAGTTTTGTATCTTACTCTACTATCTTAAGAACGTGTGATAACCCGCACCATCCGTAAATAGGTTCCTCTAAAAGGGTTTCAGAAGCGCAATTGCAAAGGATTTTAAATATCGATAAAAAAACAATTTTCATAAAAGTAATGGTATTTTAATGTAATTTGTTTTATTTTGGCTAAACTTGTAACCTAGCATACCATGCTATGAAGCTATAGTGTATGCAATGGGGTAGGTCATTACCCTGTAAGTTTTCTAGAAGTATATATTTCTAGATATCGGTAAAAGTTACTTTTAAAGTTCATGGTACTTATGTGAAGAAGTTCGTTTTATATTTATTTCGTATGAAATTTTTAATTACATTAAAAGGTTAAAATGTGAATAATATTTTGAGGTGATATTATGGTATTTATGTGACATATTGACCTTTCAAAGATGATAAAAACATTTAAAAGAAATGATTTTTAAGGTTAACTCTACTTTGTCGATATGATTTTTAAGAATTGTTTTGAGGTGAAAAGAAAGAAAGAGGAAGGGACTTACAATTTTTGTAGCGTTGAGAATGAGTAAGAGAGAAAGAAGGAAAGTCTTCATGGCACCACAGTAGCATCGGAAATGGCTCCGGTTTTCAACGGTGTGAACTTGGATCGCTAACTTCACTTGAATAGCTTTAACCCTTTTCTTAAGCTTAGAAATTTAAAGAACTTTGATAATGATTTCCAGAATAGGGGAAAGCTAGAGGATGAGGTGGTATTTATAGGGTAAAATAAGATAGTGTGTAAAATAAAAATGAATTAAAAATAGGTTTAATGGTGATAACGGAGGAATTGAAAAGTCTCTGGTTGAAATCAGATAAAACAAACAATAAAATAGAGTAGAGAGGAGTCAAAAGGATATACAGGCAAAGAATGGAGGCATTTGGATCAAATCCAACAGCCTGTGGTAGTTTTTAGGTTATTTCGGTGGTCGAAAGTTGGCCACGTGTCTCGAGGTTTTGGACATGTATTAAACTTGGTCTTAACTCCTTATTTATCCTGTTTGGTTTCTCTGAAACTTTTCGTTTATCCGTGTATTGCATGTGCAACTCTTAGTCTTCCGAAAAGTTAAAAAGAAAAAATATTAAAAATAATTGGGACTAATAGGATTTGAATTTGCAAGCTATGGGACAGCAGTGGAGAGGCTTAACCAGTGAAGTACAAGTTATTTCTTGTACATAAGTTATCAATAATAACTTATAACTCGAAACCAGAACAGAAATATACTCTTTTATTAATATCGGATCAATAAAAGTGTATAGGAATTTTAGGGCCGTTACAACATAGCAAACACTTAAGATAGCTCAGACACACCTGTACATTTTTACTTCACTCATCTAAAATAAGAATGAAGCATTAACCATCTCCCAGTGGACGACCCGTACTCAACAGGCTAGCTACATGTGAAACCGTCTTAATTGCGGTAAGTAAGAACATATAGAACTCATATCATAAATCTATCAATCAATATACAGACACAATATTATAATATTTAGAATATGAATATAGAATTTGAAAATTTTAAATTACAATTGTTATTTAAAAGCTTTAAGAAATTACGATTATACCTGCCGTCCCCGGCGCGACGCTAGAACTGGCGCCAGACGCCATCCCATGAGTAGAATGCGGATTTGCAAACAATAAACCGTTAGATAATTCAATATCCACCTATATCGTAACGATGTATCAAATTTTAAATGAGTAAACTACGCACCATACGCAGGAGTGACTAGGGTATGAGGACCCGCTGACGCACTAATAGGAGTAGGGCTAGGCGTATACACTGCGGGTGAATTGGCGGTAGTGAGCGCCGGTAGGGATAGACGCTCCTGTTAGGGGTGATGCGGTGGTAGTAGGGGAGCCATAGGGTTTGATGTGGCAGTAGTATGGGGAGCACTGGTAAGGATAGACGCTCTTGCCGGGGGTGATGCGGTGGTAGTAAAGGGAGCAATGGGGGTGATGTGGCTGTAGTAGGAGAAATGCTGCTAGGGCTAGACGTTGCTATTGCGGCTTCTGGGCCTGCCGAGGCTCCTGGGACAGTCTCGTCAACGAGTATGGATCGCTGGAGAATGTCCTCTAGATGTTGTCTCTTATAACATTTAGAGCCTTTGCCTGCGCCCATGATCAAATTCTACATATATATCTAAATGTTATTTCATTACTTATAATCATTATACAATTTAGAACATTCAATTTAACTTCCTTACCTAACACGTTTATGCGGTATATTAACTGAAGATTCATTGGGTGAATTCTCAAAATCTTGATCCGTGACAATCAATTGGTCGATTTCACTTCTTACAAACATATGGATGGGTGGCACAGAATAGTTAGGATCCTTGATACATTCAATGGATGGACTAATACGTGCTATCGCGAGATCTTCATTGTCGCTCTCATATTCATAGCCATTCAACGTCGGTACATTATAATAATCTCTCGGTTTCCAACGAAAAACTACATTCCATTCAACCTTCTGCAAGTCCTGAGAATAATATATTTGTGTTTCCATTGTGTGAAAGATAAAACTGTCGAATATTGGTAACGTCCGTTTAGTGTTTACCAAAGTGAGATCGTATTGATCGATCTTCATACCCCGGTCAGACTTGGTGTTGTACCATATGTATTGGAATATATGAAATCGGACAGACGTATGTTTGTATGAGACAGCTATAACTTCTTCAAGAATACCGTAGTAGGGATTTCCATCCTTGTCGACGGTTGTGACGCCGCTATTTTGCGTAGCTCTAATACATTCCGTACTTTCTACTTCAAATTTATATCCGGATACCCCTTACCCTTTGTAAAACCTAGCTGCAATCGTTGGACCGTTTAAAAGGTCGTTGACCTCTCCATCAATTTTCTCTCTACGATTCAGTTGTCCTTTGACTTCTTGTCTGCACCAAGTTGCGAAAGTGCACCTCGGTCCTTCTTCGATTCTATCATTCGACCACGTCCTAGGATTCGATCTCTTGAGTATATCTTTGTGCGCTCTGCTCGTTAATATATAGTTATATTAATTAGATTAAATTTAATTTCGAACATTTAAATGGATGAAATAAGAAACAGTTACTCTACATATTTAGTAAAGCATTCGTTGTTTATCATGATGTACGCATATACATTGCCCACGAGATCCTATGACATGTTTTTTAGCCTTCCTGCTCCAATTGGACCGTGATCAGTTATATTTATTGCATATTTTTACGATTATTTTCCCTATTTTTATTAATTACTAAATGTGTTATTTATAATTTAAGAACATATATGGATTTATGTGTAAAAAGATTTTGTCATATATTTCTTAACTTATAATTAATATAATTTGGAGTAATATATACATATCATATTTAAATAAAATATCCATGTGATTCTTGATTATTATTAATAAAATGTGCATATCATATCATATCAAATATCCTTAAATTTCTTAACCATTAAGTAATTTAATTCTGAGCAAATTGGTTGAATATCTTATTTTTATAAGATAAATGCTGCTAATAATTTGATTTGAGATATTGTGTAGGTTTTTAAAATAACAAATTGATTCAAGACTGCAATTAGGATCAAGAGAGCAAATCAAATCAATTGCAACGAATCAAATCTTCCAAGTTTAGGAGAAAATTGAAAATTCTCGCAACTTCAAAAAGAAAGTATTTCCAAGATTTTATCATCTGAAAAATCTCATAAAATCAAGAAAAATAAGCACAAAAAAATTCACCAAGTAACATGAAGATTCAGCGGTGGAACCACAAGGTTAATATTCAATTAGCGGGGGATCCGCGGCTCAATCGTAGCCGTTTGATCAAATTTTTCATGGGCATGATTGTCATTTCATGTGCGTCGAGATGAGCTCTAGGGTTTCAAGTTCCAAAGCATATATAAAGAACCGAGCAACAATAATGAAAAGACATCTAGGGTTTTATATTTTTAGCATTTTATTTTGTTTAGGGTTTGTAGCCACCTTTTCATTTAGCCATTAAAATTTGTAATGAAGCTTCAAGATATTAATAAAAGGTATTTTTTTATTGTCTCTTCTTATTGCTCTTTAATTTTCGCATTTAATTTCTATCGCATTTAATTTCTATCGCATTTAATTTCTCATCTCAATTAATTTTCGCAACTTACTTTATGCAATTTATTTTCTCTCTCTTTAAATTTTTAATGATGGTTTTCTATGATCTTCTTCTTGCTTCTTTCTTCTTATTAATTTTTAAGCGATGATGCTATTAAAAAAATCCTTACTTTTTGTGAGGGATCGTAAAACTAGCTTTATAATTTATTTCTCAACCCTTTTCTCTTTTCTTCTTTATTTTGATGGGTGGGTAACTTCATCTCTCGTTAGGCTTTAAGAAAGGAGAGTTTGAGAGATGGAAGAATCTCTTACACTTTCTCTTAACCTAATTATGAATCTAAAACTTTTTTAAAGATAAACTATTTCTCTCACTTTTTCAATGCTCTATCCTTCAATGATAGTTGCGATCCAATTTTCGAGACAAGTTGTGGGAACTTTGTTAGAGTCTTGAGATAATAGTAATCAATGGAAAGATAAGGATTAATGAAGGGATCCATATTACCCCTTTAAATCCAAATCCCCATTATTTGCTATTATCCTCGCATAAATTCAAAAAGTGGGTAAAGGTAAAGTATTTTTAATATATCTCTTAAACAACCCAAATCCTAACCCCAATGAGTTCTTTTATCATTAAGTTTTCGAATCTCCTTTTAATAAAACCGACAAATCCAAACATTTTTCTATTAGCTCGTCTAAAATTAGATAAGTAATTCACCATATCCCTCTGGACGACTCGTTGTCACGACCCAAATGTGGCACGTGACCGACACTTAAATCACGTGGCATCTAAAGACGCCGACGCGGTTCGAGTAAGCCGAAACCCGGAATCTAAACCTTTTTTCTTTTGAAAACATTGGAGGTGAAGTTTTAATAATCATCGGATGGAATCATTTTTAAAATAACCATTTGAGTTTAACTAAGTATGTTTAAAGAGCATATATGACATTTTGAAATTCGACAGCACTTCTTTTGTAAATTTTGCATAAACCCGATACAACCACAATAATAAAATAGCATCCCAACGGGAGCTTGCTTTCACGCCCAAACGGCGGAGCAACCAAACAAACGATATAAAAAGTCGACTCTAATAAGTGCGACATCATAATCCACAATTTCTAAGTCTCGCTTCTAAGTCCATAATATACCATATCTAAGTTGATGGAGTTTTTACTAGATATAAGAATATATGAATAACCAAGTGCGAGTACGATACAATAGTAACCCACTTACCAAGCAATCACTTAAAAAGTGTGTGCCCAAAACCGTTGATAATCTAAGCGGTAAAAGCTGCAAGAAACCGTGGCACAACGGGGATGAGTTGCCAACTCAGTGAATAAAAGTACATCACAAGGTAGAAATCGAAATGCACGACGATACCTAGGTCATAAGTATAGTACTATCATAATCTGTACTAATATAATATATGATATGCATATGTATCATAATGCAACACTATCTATCATGCGATCCCAAGTAGAATATATCAAATGCAAATGACCTGTATCTAGGTATAATCCCAAAGGTAACCGAAAATATATATATAAACCTCTTCTTTAAAAATAGCCGCTGAAAGGATATGTCACGGTATAAAAGCAAACGTGATAGTATGAGATATAATAGGTATCTTATTGTAGATATACGTCTTGCTATTTTAGTAAAGAATGTTTAGAGGTTTATACTTTAAACATTTCAGTGTCATATCAGATATGTCAAAATAAGGAGGCTATAGCTCGCTTTTGAATTCCTTTTTATATGCAAGTGCACGTAAAATGATATGCAGGTACTGTCCCCCGGATCAGTCCTGATTGGCTACAATAACTATAATCTAACCGTGTACCTCATGATAACAACATATCAATATATATGTATGGATGTCCAGCATCGACACCCGAATTCAGAAATCTCTCGTGTCCATCACCGACACGTAAATCCTCAAATCTCTCGTGTCTATCACCGACACGCATATGCAGATATCGTCGACACCACCTCAACAGATGATCATCACCCGATATCCCCTGGTCGGTATCCCCTGGATATCCGCCGTGCTCATCTCTATCTCCGGTATCGAGTATCCTTGTTAGGCTCCCCACCTCATATGCGGCTATCCTGCCCCTCGGTCTCGATCGGGTCTACCATATATCCGACTGTATATCTCTCCCACTCAGCCCAGATAAGTAACAAGTCCAAAACCGTATATCTCCCCCACTCGGTTCGGAATAAAACAATCAGAAAAATATCAAGCTCATGGTGGGCGTCAACTCATCATATCCATTTATATCAAGTAAAGAATGAGAATACTTGCATAGATCATTCTGATGATATATTATATATATACATATATAACAGTGTCCCATACCATTGATATATATCATCAGGAGTACAACATTTAGAAAATCCATAAGAATCAAATATAAACACCCATATTACTGGTATTCGTAATATGCAACAGATAATAAAGGAAGATTGCGTAAATAAATCATACAGGTATAAAGATATCAATTCTACTGTGTCATGGCACTACTAATGATCTGTGGTGTAACATACGCGTCTGTGCTCGTGCAGCATGGCAATCATTAGTATTTGTGCAAGTGTTCTACAGGTGTAATAGCCTATTCATATCAACATATATATATATATATATATATATATATATATATATATATATGCACGCATTACATAACAGAACGGTTCTACAGTGACATGACAGTACCAATGAGGTGTAGTGTAATATATGTATATGTACTTGTGCAGCATAGTACTCATTGGTAGTTATGCGGTGTTCTATCAGAGTGTTCGTATTACGGAAACATATAATATCCATAACTATAACGCGAACAAGTGAAGTAATTCTAAGCATAACTAATAAATGTAACTACTTGCTATAAGCTATACCATTATCTTTGAAAATGAACGAAATGTTGGTTTTAAAATGAGTATAGCTCACTCAAATATTACATTCTAAAATGGAATAAAACATAAATTTACGAATCTAAAGGTAACTTGGCCGTTATTCGGCATACTAATCTCATCATCATCAATACAGTATAATATCTCATACAATACCTCACATTATCACTATATCAAATTCACCTCTAGTACGACATGGTCTTTTGTACCAATTTACCCAAACCATAAATAACTACATACAAATGAATGTCCTCTTCATGCAGATTAACTCCAATATCACTATTTTGAATAAACACTAAAACTGACTAAATATCATATTACTATTTATAAGGTTGCGGGGGTGCTATACGCCATCCACCAGACTTCTCCCGTAGATGTAAATCTACTCATCAACTTGATGAGATTGCTGAAATCTGCAGGGTTGCCTAGCACGGCAGCAAGGCTTCGGGAGGCATCGTCCATACCAATTTCAAAAATATGCTGTTCTAGCTAACCCTAACCCTAAAATCGTTACTAGAAAATCCGACGAAATGAAAAGCAAACAACTTTGCAACTAAAGTGAATAAGGAATACAACCTTTGTAGACCAGTGCTTCACTTCATTAGTTTCGTGTAGTAGTCCCTACGCTGCGATCATGAACTCCCGGACTCTAGAGAGGCTTCCATGAAGAAATGAACAAGCTTGCATCGAAATCTTCGAGGCCGAAAATGATCTACATCGAGGAGACACTAACCCAAGCTACCTCTTCACTAATTGTAGAATTAGTGAAGCAAACATCCTATACTAAATGGCAAGTAGTAGAGGATGATGAAGTAGGAATTTTGCTCGCTTTAGAAATGATTTTCTCACCCATTTTCCATCATCTCCATTGAAGCTAGAAAGCTTTGAGGAAGAAGAAGAACAAAACTCTCATGATAATTATCCAAAGGATAATTGCAACCATGGGTGAGTTAAGCATCATATGCTAACCCTTGTAGAGACATCACCATAGTTAGGATAATTGGTTAGGTTAATAAATATCTTAGGCAAAACAAAAGAGTGGGCTTGTTCAATGAACAATACAAGCTTCTACAAGCTACTAGCTATGACAAAATCCCACCATTTTTTAATTACCAAAATAAATAAAAACCCTAATTATCATCATAAGCATGGTGTAAGTCATACACACACCCAAGTTGCTTGTATCATCAAGCATGACACAAACATGTATACAAATATACATATCACATACATACAATGTGCATATCAAGTGAGAAAATAAATCTTAAGTGAATGAATATTAGTTAATGCAACTTAATATATCAAATATATAATTATACATTAAATCATTAAATCAACACTTGATTTAATAATCCGGCTATATCACATATAACTGACTAATATCATATGTAACAACTTATCGAATCCACACTTGATCCGATAACCCGGCTATATCACATATAACCGACCGATGTCACAAATCGCGAGAATATAATACGGTATCATATATCGTATTAATCTCGGTCCCGCACATATCACATATGTGCTCCTACTCCGTTTCGCTTCAGCCAGGAAACCTCTGTGTAGGAATCTAAAGACTCGTCAATACGCCGGCAGTAGGCAATGATCATATCAAACACCCACAAGCCGCAAGAGTTCTGCTAAACGTAACGGACACCCGGGTATTGAGCGATCAAAAGATCAACAAGAAAGCCTACTCATACTCCTGTGAATCCAATCAGTAACACTACCGTACAGTCCGGTCTCTTCGTCTGATATGTTGCATATCTCGTCTAGGGATGGTAAATATCAGACCCCAGTAACTCGATAAGTCGTGCCGATAAGAGGCTCATAATGAGTCGAGAAACTATTGATAATACTTAACAGTATATCTCTGAAGCAGCCCTGGCCAGGGACTTCCTGTTATAGCCAATCGAGCACAGCGCAACATCAACCCCCAATACCGGGAGAGACGAAACCCCTCCTATCGCTCATTACCTCCATGTAATTCGGGTCTGTACCCAAAAGCCACTGTTTTGCACGTTCTCTAGAACGTGGTAAGGTGAAAATCAAAACACAGTGGGAATCACATAAGACTCTATGACGATCTCAGGTCTACAGACTAACCTGTACAAGTGTCACCAGAGAACTGCCATCTAACGTGAGGTATAATACCATCTGGGAGTTCTCGGCGAGTCCGTCCAGTGTATCCAGTCTCCGCTGAGCACCCATATACTATCTCTAATGTCAAACACCAATGGATATGGGATCATCCATCGCCCATCTACATGGGTCGAGAAGCTATACGCTAGTCTACTCTGGTATATCGATGCCCTGTCTTGATACACCCACGACTAGGAACATTTGAAGGATGTACTTACCGACTACTCTGTCCTCACTAGTATGATCTACATCATAATCCTGATAGTCAAGTACTAATCCTAAGGGCTTTATCAACATGTAATAGAGAGACAATAAGTGTATATATTAAGATAAAGAGCAACCAGATAGTATACTATCATGTCGAGCAAGAAAGTCCTCCCTATATATGTCCAAGCATCCACTAAAATATACATCGTATGTACAGTAATGGCCTCTAGGGCATACATATAACTAACAAAATCCACGCTGCTATGTCCGCCAACTTCGTCTCGAAAACCTTCGCAATCGTACCTATAATCGTAGTTATAGCATATCGACGTAAATATCACATCAAAACTCAAAACAACGAGATAGGCACCCATAGGTAACCTACAGCATACTTAACCCAAAAACAAAAATATGCCACTGAAATTAACGTACGAGCGTCGATATTTCAGTCGCAGTACAAAATACGCAAAACCCGTATCGGAATATTGGAAACTTAATAAAACCTTTATTAAAACATCCCCAGATTTTACTGTATATATATTAGGACAAACCAAACAATACTACAGAACATAAAATACCCAAAACAAGCCACGGAAAAAAAACCAACACCAAATACCCCTAAAAATCCGGCGACATCGGCCGATATGGGATTCTCGCCGGGTCAATCATGGAGATAGGGTCTCGGGCTTTGAGTAAAGTCTCCTAGTGGTCTTATGATACTTATTATATTGCTAGTTTTTTTATTGGTTTCACCTATTGGTTACAGATTTATTTACAGTGGGCTAAATATCACAAATTTTCTAGTTTTCTAACACTACACACTAAAAAACAGATATGGAAATATACTGAACATGCAAAGAGGAAAGGAATTATACCTATGGGGATTGAGTACAATGAAACACCAGCTCATGAAGTGCTTGTGGAAACATCTAATGTTTGTAGTGGCTTCTAGGATGAGGGTGTGCCCAAATTGATGAAGGAAATCATTGTTTTCTTTTTTGATATTAGGAACATATAGAATTTTATTGTTAGAGATTGATAAGAGTTCAGTTTGAGAATGCTAAGGAGTTCCTATGTGTTGTGTTGTGTTGTGTTGAGAGAGCATGAGGTAGAGAGTTATGAGGTAAAGGTGGCATGATAAAGTAGGATGTGTCAATTATGAAGAAGGATGTGTAAAGTTAAGAAGAACGAGGTGGAGGGTGTTGAGCATGGGTGAAGATGTGTTGTATGTGAGGGTTTAGATTTAGGTTATGATATAACACTCATTAAAAGGATTATCCAAATATCACAACCTTTAATGTTACACTTTAAATCCATTTTACAATTTAAATCCATATAACATAAAAGATATGAAATGATAGATCTATCACTTAATTACATTAGCTTAATGAAAAATACAATGTCATGTTAAAATAATTAAAATATCATTTTTATGACATCACACACTTTTATTCATATTTTATCGAAATAACTACATTTTTACGGATATAAGTCTGATACCAAAAGTTGTATGTGATATCATTTTTATAAACTCATTATATTTATATTTCAAATTATAAATTAATATTTATAATTTTCCAAGATGTTACAATCTCTCTCCCTTAAAGAAATTCGGTCTTCGGATTTAAATTAAACTCAAATCATAAAACATTTTTATCAATAAACCAACTCTTTTCAAATCATTTTTTCGGGGTCTAAGATTTTAAAATACATCGTCTGCTCAATATAATGGAACTCCAAAGTCTCATATGAGTTAAAACGCATCATAACGCAACAGTGTGCATGAAAACATCAAAAAGATATAAATTCTCATAACTGTAACTCTAGCGGTTGCTATGAGAATTACTCCAGTTATGATGCAAGTTGCCAAATACGAAACCCGTTGTGTATCCTAAGTACACAATCAATGTCATATTCGTAATGCAATATCGGTGCACACGACCAAGCGAAAATATAGAAATCAATTTTATAAGATATTCTCTCAAATGCAATTCAAGAAAATGAAAATCAACCCTAATGGTTTAAATGCAAATCTCAAACCACTCGTCACAGTGTGCATGAAAACGAAACAGCGCTAAGTGAAATAGGCGTGCACGAAACGATATCCACGGCATCCACTGTGCATGGAGCAAAAGTGTACAAAACAGTATCAAATGCATCGGGGGTGCACAAAATCAAATTCAAGTGCATCAGGGTGCATAAAATCAAAACGTGCAACTGGTGTGCGCGAAACCTTACCGAGTATACCTAGGGTGTATATATATAAAATCTCTTAATCATGTGCATCTGATGTGCACAAAAAATATCGATTTATTGCCTTTGGTGTACATGACACTCCAATCAAGTGCAATCACCTCATACGAAAATCTCAAACAAGTGCACCTGGTGTGCACAAAACATAAATCAAAGTGAAATCACTGTGCACGGAAATCTCATCAAGTGCACCTGGTGTGCACAAAACATTATGTGACCCTCAAATCCTCAAAATGCATACGTCAAAATAACGGACGTTGAGTTGTCCTTTCTTCAACGTTGAAAATGAAATATTTAGATCATAAAAACGCAAATCGAACCTAAATGATATCGAAGTATATACTCTTCAATGTCAAAAGGTGTTTATACACCTCCAAATTTTTCATGGTATCTTTCTTTCTTCCTTCCACCCCCTCTGAAGCTCCAATAAAACTGTTTCTACCAGCAGAATTCTTTACAAACAGCGCCGCAAATAAAAAAATATCTTTCTTTCTGTTTGTTTTAGATTTTTGGTATGTTTTTGCTTTGCATTATTTAAACGGAAATTAAGGGGCAAGAAACCCAAATTTAGATTAGGTAGGGAGTTCATTACCCTTCCTAAGCCTCAAAAATCACAAACGAGCATACACATCACCCTACATTAATAAAAAATATCCAGGTCAAGCCTCTATAGATAATCACGCTCAATTAGGATTGAGGAGGGTTGTGGGTAATCTGTTACTTATCCACATCTTTCTTTTAGTGTCTAAGGAAAGTGGTTTATTTAATTAGGACCGCTATTTCGGTGATTCGTATAGCCGATACCTCCTACTTATCTGGCACTTACCTGACTGCAAGAGATTTAAAGAGGTGATAGAGGATTTACCCTACGTCTTGTCCTTTGGAAGTCTAGGAGCGGTCTAGTGATTTGACCTAGGTGACCCTAACTCTAGGGAAGGTTTATGCATTTTTGTGATTGGTCGAGTATTGCGTCCATTTTCTTTTACCAAAGGAAAACATCCTAAAAATCTTTCTCCCCATTTTCTCATACGCTGCCATGTACACTAAACCCGCTTAGTGTATGTTCGGTTGGACATGGGATTCTAATGCCCATCTTGTCCGCGTTTTCGCTATCGAGTCCGAAGTCGATATTCATTCTCCTTCACCTACCGCTTCTCCCGAGATGGACGGACCTCCACCAATCATCAACAACCCCACCCTTCCTAATATTACGATGCCACCACCTCTTGGTGCGCATAATCCACCACCTCCAACACAAATGCCACTACGCATCTTGCTTCAAGACTGATGCTACCCCACTCGCGGACCCCTTCCTACGTGTCTGTCTCTTCCACCAGCCAATGGGGATAATTTCGAAGTTAAACCCCACTTCATCAACTTGTTGCCCAAATTTCATAGGCTTGAATCTGAGAATGTCTACGTTTCTATAACCAAATTTCAAAACGTATGTGCAATGATGTGCACCACCTAACTGTCGGGAGATGCTATGAGATTACATATTCTCCTTTTTACCCTGTGCGATCTTGCGGAGAAGTGTTTTTATATCACCTCTTCGCATTCCATCGATAGTTGGGATGAATTTGTTAAGGCATTCCTTAAAAATTCTATCCTAATCATAAAACTGCCCGAATTAGGAATGAGATCAATCAGTTTGCTCAGCTTCCCACCGAACCCTTTTAGAAATACTTTGAAAGGTTCAAAGATCTCCTTTTCTAATTCCCTTATCACGGATTCGAAAAATTGTAACTTTGCCAAATTATGTATGAGGGCGTTAATCCAGCGGCAAAATAAATGCTAGAAACCATTTGTCAATATCATTTTATATCTAAATCCGATGAGGAGGTGTAGCAATTTCTCGAAGATCTTACCGAGCAAAGACTACAGTAGGAGAGCACAAGACCGACGTCGTCATCTTCATCTTCATCTAGGGTATGTGTCCATCAGCTCGACGCTTATATCGCAATGAAAGCCGAAATGGCCGCAATGCAAAAGAAGCTCGAAGTTATTGAAAGAAAATTCTCTTCAGCCTCCAGAAATCAAGTCTCGCTCTCTAAAACCGTGTGTAGTTTTTGTTTTGACCCATCATATTTGACTGAAGAGTGTCCTTTGAATCCTCCATCTCAAGATCAAGAACAAACTAATGCTGCTTTTCAGCAACAACCTAGAAATGATCCCTATTCTTTCACATAATCCGGGATGGAGGAATCATCCTAATTTTGCTCCAAACTCAAAACCAAAACCAAAATTAGTTCCAAAATCAAAACAACTATCAAAGGCCTCCTTAACAACAACAACCACCACAACAACAATTTCAGCAACCCCTTCAACCACAACAATTCCAAAATCCGGCCAACAACCTTGCTCCTGCTGGTACCAATAAAGTTTGCACTCGAAAGAAGCTTAAAAGCCTTCATTAAATAATCCGCTCAAACTTTTGTGAGTCATACCTTTTCTATTCAGTCTCTTGTGCAACACACTGCTTCCTACAGTGAAAACATCAAATCAATCGAAGTACAAATTGCACAGAATGCGGTGATGAGTGAAAGAGAGAAATGGAAAATTCCATCTCAACCTGTACCAAATCCCAGCTACTCACACCATGCAAATGTCATTCATGAACAGTTAAATCATAATATAAGTGCTATAACGACGTTGAGATATGGAAGAATGCCGAACAACAAGTTTGGTGAACCAGACTACGACGGTGATGAAACCCCGGCGGCCCTTTCTTCTTCATCTTTTCTTATTCCAATTTCTTCTTCGGAGCCCATTCCACATTCTCCACTGGGCTCTAGTTCTCCTTCTAATGTACCCCTTTCTCACTCCACTCAAACACCAATTTTGGGATCCATTCCACCTCCACAATCTTCTACACAAATGTTGGACGCAATCCCTTTAATTAAAGCACCTTTTCCAAACCGATTGAGGTTTAACAAACCAAAGTCCACAAATGGAGAAAGTTATGGAGTTGTTTAAGCAAGTTAACATCAATATTCATCTCTTAGATGTTATCTAACAAATATCGTCGTATGCAATGTTCTTAAAGACTTTTGCACCAAGAAAAGGAAGAAACAATTGCCCAAGAAGGTTTTCTTAGCGAGTAATATGAATGATGCTCTTTCTAGTTTCCTACCCACCAAATGTAAGGACCCCGGGTGTCCTAAAATTTCGATTGCAATTAGGGACAAGAACATAAATCGCGCTCTCTTGGACCTTGGCGCTAGTATGAACTTACTTCCTTACTCTATTTATGAGCAACTTGGTATAGGGGGGTTGAAACCCTCGAGCACACTTTAAATGGCCGATCGATCAATCACCCATCCTAGAGGACATGTTGATAAAAATCGGAGAATTTATTTTCCCGGTTGATTTCATTTTTTTAGACACAAAACCTATAGCAAACACCCGAAATCAAATTCTGGTAATCCTCGGCCGACCATTTCTTGCAACTTCTAATGCGATGATTGGTTGTCGTGATAGCTCCATATCCTTGTCTTTTGGAAAGAGAAAAATTAATCTCAACATTTTTAGGTTGGGGTATCAACCTTCTGAGCCAAGTTGTCACAATTCACCCCCAACACAAACGGTATTGTCCGCTCTGGCCGAAACCGCACGGTTTTTTCCTTTGGAGCGAACCAGACCCGACCAAGGGCCACTTCCCAGGAGGTCACCCATCCCAGAACTTTCCTGGCTCGAGCATGCTTAACTACGGAGTTATCAAGCTCATGTGCTGCCGGTTCACTTAAAAGGCACCTCTAAATTATAGGAGTGGTATCATTTCAGTTATAGTTCCGGATCTGCCCTCTTTCGGAATGTATTCCGAAAATTCCCCATTGTTCTACAGTGGGTCCCATAGAATCAAGTGGTGGTCCCCGCTCCCTTGGCATTATACTTAGCGTGGCACTTTGTTCCATGAGCAAGAATCGGGTCCCGACATCTTCCCCACTTTTGAACAATGGTTCGTTCTCGAACCACAGACCTACTATTGAGAGACCAGTTCTGACACCATTCTGACAAGCTCTGATACCATTCTGTCATGACCCACCCCCAATACAGACGGTATTATCCGTTCTGGCCGAAACCACACGGTTTTGTCCTTGGAGCGAAACAGACCCGACAAGGGGCCACTTCTCAGGAGGTCACCCATCCTAGAACTTTCTTGGCTCGAGCATGCTTAACTATGGAGTTTCTAAGCTCCTGTAGTATCGGTTCACTTAAAAGACGCCTCTATGTTATAAGAGTGGTATCATTTCATTTATAATTTCGGATCTTTCCTCTTTCGGTATGTATTTCGAAAATTCTCCATTGTTCTACAGTGGGTCCCACGGACTCAAGAGGTGGCCCCTGCCCCTTGGCATGACATTTGGTGTGACACTTTATTCTGTGTGGCACTTTGTCCTGTATGCAAGAATCGAATCCCAACATCCTCCTCACCTTTGAACAATGGTTAGTCCTCGAACCACATACCTACTATTGAGAGGCTAGCTATGATACCATTCTGTCACAACCCACCCCCAACACAGTCAGTATTGTCCGCTCTGGCCGAAACCGCACAGTTTTGTCCTTTGGAGAGAACCGGACCCGACTAGGGGCCACTTCCCAGAAGGTCACCGCCCCAGAACTTTCCTTACTCGAGCACGCTTAACTACGGAGTTCTCAAGGTCCTATAGTGTCGGTTTACTTAAAACACGCCTCTATATTATAGGAGTGGTATCATTTCATTTATAGTTTCGGATCTGCTCTCTTTCGGAATGTATTCCGAAAATTCTCCATTGTTCTATAGTGGGTCTCACGGACTCAAGAGGTGGCCCCTACGGATTCAAGAGGTGGCCCCCGCCCCTTTGGCATGACACTTGGCGTAGCACTTTGTTGCGTGTGGCATTTTGTTCCGTAAGTAAGAACCGGGTGCCGACATCTGATGTCGGGGCCCAGTACTTACTCACGGAATAAAGTGCCACTGGGAACAAAGTGACACGTCGAAGGGCGAGGGCCACCTCTTGAGTCTATAGGACCCACTGAATAACAATGGGGAATTTTTGGAATACATTCCAAAAGAGGGCAGATCTGTACTATAAATGGAATGATACCGCTCTTCAATGCAGAGGATCCTTTTAAGTGAATCGGCACAACATGAGCTTGAGAACTCCGTAGTTAAGCGTGCTAAAGTCAGGGAAATTTTGGGATGGGTGACCTCCTGGGAAGTGGCCCCTGGTCGGGTCCAGTTCGCTCCGAAGGACAAAACCGTGCGGTTTCTGCCAGAGAAGACAATACCATCTATGTTGGGGGTGGGAAGTGACACGAGTGCTCACCTTCTTGAAGTCTGTTCCATTAATGTGATCGATGACTGTGGGTCCGAAAATTCTTTTGATGTTCTAGACATTGAGGATGTGTCCTTTGAGATTAAATCCTTGAATGAAAGTGAGATTTCTGAGAACCCACATACTGATTTTCTGGCACCCAAAACACCGGATGTGTCGAGTTCTTTGAACCTTAAACGAGAATAATTTGACTTTGAATCTTCTATACTCTTTAGTGAGTCCGATTTTTCGATTGATATGGATATCGATTCTGATTCCCTTATTTCTGATGAGGTGCTCAATGATAGGGACATGGACTTCTATAATGATCAAATTCGAAAATATTTTCTTTGACGAACTCATGTTTCTCGACGAATTAGACGCGATGATGAATCTGGTAGTTATATGTAAGCCCTAGAGGCCATTACTATACATACGATGTATATTGTAGTGGATGCTTGGACATATATAGGGAGGACTTTCTTGCTGGACATGATAGTATGCTATCTGCTGCACTTTATCTTAACATGTACACTGATTGTCTCTATATTACATGTTGATAAAGCCCTTAGGATGAGTACTTGACTACCAGAATTATGATGCAGATCATATTAGTGGGGACAGAGTAATCGATAAGTACATCCTTCAAATGTTCCTAGTCGTAGGTGTATCGAGACAGGGCATCGATATACCAGAGCAGACTAGCGTATAGCTTCTCGACCCTTATAGATGGGCGATGGGTGATCCCATATCAATTGGTGTTTGACATCAGAGACAGTATACGGGTGCTCAGTGGAGACTGGGTACACTGGACGGACTCGCCGAGAACTCCCATATTGTATTATACCTTACGTCAGATGGCAATTCTCTGGTGATACTGGTACAGGTTAGTCTGTAGACCCGAGATCGTCATAGAGTCTTGTGTGATTCCTACTGTGCTTTGAATTCCACCTTACCACGTTCAAGAGAATGTGCAAAACGGTAGCTTTTGGGTACAGTCCCGAATCACATGGAGACAATGAGCGATAGGAAGGGTTTCGTCTCTCCCGGTATTGGGGGTTGATGTTGCGCTGTGCTCGATTGGCTATGACAGGAAGTCCCTGGCCAAGGCTACTTCAGAGATATACTGGTAAGTGTTGTCAATAGTTTCTCGACCAGTTATGAGCCTCACATCGGCATGAATTATCGAGTTACTGGGGTCTGACGTTCACCACCCCTAGACGAGATATGTGACATATCAGACGAAGAGACCGGAATGTACGGTAGTTTTACTGATTGGATTCGCAGGAGTGTGAACAGGCTTGCTTGTTGATCTTCTGATCGCTTAATACCTGGGTGTCCGTTATGTTTAGCAGACCGCTTGCGGCTTGTGGGTGTTTGATATGATCATTACCTACTGCCGGCGTATTGACGAGTCTTTAGAGTCCTACACAGAGGTTTCCTGGCTCAAGCGAAACAGAGTAGAAGCACATATGTGATATGTGCGGGACCGAGATTAATACGATGTGTGATACCGTGTTCTATTCTCGCGATATGTGATATCGGCCGGGTATATGTGATATAGCCGGGTTATCGGATCAAGTGTTGATTCGATAAGTTGTTACATTTGATATTAGTCGGTTATATGTGATATAGCCGAATTATTAAATCAAGTGTTGATTTAATAATTTAATGTATAATTATATATTTGATATATTACATTACATTAACTAATATTAGCTAACTTAAGATTTTTTTTCTCACTTTGGAACATTGATATATATGTGATATATGTTAAATGTATCATGCTAGGTTACAAATGCAATTAGGGTTTATGAGACTTGAACCATACTAGGGTTAGATTAGGGTTTATGTTTATTATTAAGGAAATTCAAAAATTGTGGAATTAGTCATGGTTGAAATTTTGGAAGAAGCTTGTAGGCTTCTTTGACTTTGTCCACCCTTTTTGTCTACCTTATGATATTTGTTAACCTAACTTTAACCCTACCTTATGGTTAAGTCTCTACAAGGGTTAAGCATGCCATGATTAACCCTTGGCTGCATTTTCTAACCTCACGCAATTATTCATTACAACTTCATTGCTTCTTCTTCTTCCTCTCACTTGAAGCTTTCTAGTTTTTGTGTTTGTGATGAAAACTTGTGAGAATATGAAATCTAAAGTGAACAAAATTCCTACTTCACCATTCTCTACTACTTGCCAATTAGTATAGGGTGTTTGCTTTACTAATTCCATAATTAGTGAAGAGATAGCTTGGATTAATGTCTCCTCGACGTAGATCATCTTCGGCCTCGAAGACTTCGAAGCAAGCATGTTCGTTTCTTCATGGAAGCCTCTCTAGAGTCCAGAAGTTCATGATCGTAGCGAAGAGACGACTACACGGAGCTAATGAAGTGAAGGACCGGTCTACAAAGGTTGTATTCCTTGTTTTCTTTTAGTTGCAAAGTGTTTGCATTTATATTTCGTCGGATTTATAGTTAACGATTCTAAATTAGGGTTAGCTGGAACGGCAAATTTTTGAATTTGGCATGGGCGATGCCTCTCGAAACCTTGCTTCCGTGCTAGGTAACCCTGCAGTGGTATCAGAGCCATGCTAGAAAATTAGACGGATTTTGTTAAGATTACGAAACCAAAATACTCCAAAACTTGAAACGCCAGAATGAAGTTTCTGTCGATTTTAAATAATTTTCAAAAAAATTTAAAACAAGTACAGAGTGCTATATGGGATATATCATGAACACCATGAAAAATTTAGGGGATCTGCTCGGATTTTGGCCGAGATCACATGTGTTGGGGCCGGCCACTTTTTCTTGGATTTGCTTGAAATTTTTTATGTGTTCCAGAGACTTGGTTTTGATATTTCAGGTGTTGTTTGTTTTTGCTAATTTTGCATGTGATGTAATCTTACACTATAAGCAATTTGGAGTGTTTTGTATTCGTAGTTTTAATATTGCTTCGGGTTATTCGCATGTTGTCTAGACGAAGTTAAAAAGTTCGGTCGAATATCAAAAACCCATTTTTCCAAGTTTAATATATTCGGAAAAATATGCAAGTAATTCTATGAACCCTCTAGAAGAATGAAACCCTAACTCGACTTTTTGTATCGCGGAACCGCGATCATACCCTAGGGTTTGCCGCAGTTCCGTAGCGACATGAGTGAGGCTTGGGTTTGCCCTTCTACGGCTGGTGCATAGGTACTGTGTCATATTCTGGGTATTATTGAACTGTGCTCAAGTGTTGAGCTGTTGGGGAATTGTAGGACTTTGATGAATCGATCGAAAAATTTAACATTCGTCCGGGTATCATGTGATGGGATACAATAGTTGGAATCCACAAAAGTAGTTATGAGATAACTAATTTGAATGTTATAAATCTAGCAATTTAGTCTCATTTGATCGGTTGCCATGGGATTTTGATGTGATCAAAAGTCTGTCGCAATCACGTAGCGTACGCGGATACTCGCCGGGTAACCTTATTAGATAGCCACGCCCCATAGCCCTGACCAAGTGACTGTAGGAGAACCCCGTCGCCAAAAGCATCCGTTCGGATGCTCGCGGCAGTGGTGTTCCGCCTTAGTACACTTCGTCGATGGCATCGGGGGATGTGGCCGTCTACTAAAGTTTCCGACGAGCATTCGATCAGGATGTCGGAAATCTTGTTGAATTGCCCGACTTTTGATTGGAAAGTGTTTTCAATATCGAGACTAAAATGCGGGGTTTATAATTGTTAGGCATGCGATGTCTAAGGAATTCATTTGTTTAGGCATGAAATCCAATATATGTGATATATTGGGTTTATAATATCTAAGGTGGTTGCGGATTCCAACTGTTGCAGTTTTTCACTTTCTTTTCTGCGACCGTAAGTGTAATATGTGGTGTATCGCCGGTTTCGTTGCTATACATCAATGAAAATTGGGATACGCATATTTACTTACGTTGATGACATGTGATGTTATGTGTTGCTGGAATATGTTATATTGGATCGTCGTGTTTGAATAGCCGGGGGTTTTATGTGAGATGAAGGTTTTTATTTTCATTCATGTAAAATTCATTGTATGTAATATTCTTTTATTGGGGCACTTCCGGGTTGAGAATGATGTCACCATTGTATATTATTTACTATTCCGCATTAGGATAGACCCAAGGCGGGGAGCACAAGTAACCGGATTCTAGGGTCCAGTGGGAGATCATCTTGAGGAGTCGAGACCGGGTCTCCTAACTCTAGAATTGGTAGGATTGCTTGGCACTCTCGTAGGGGTCTAAGGGTGTGCGATTGGCTATTCATCACGACCGTGGAATCCGTATTTTATACAGGCTTAATTTAAAACCTGGAAATCCTAGTATATCCAATATTTCATATGTTTTATTCTGCTGCGATATTTTATGATGTGATCATTGATTATATTCTGAGACGAATGCTTATATTATATATATATATATGATATATATTATATATTGTTGCTTTCGTTTCATATGTGATGATTGGGAAGCATATTATAATGGGACTTCATTAATAAGATTAATGAAATAAAAGAAACCTAAAAATGTTGTAGAAACTTGTCTCGAAAACTGGTAGCTCTAGTTCTTGTTTTGCATAGCGGTATTCCTTATAGAATATCCAGCATCTTATTCGATAAGGAAAGAGCCGAGATCCCTTCACCGCGAGTGACCTCTTTAGCGAAACTAGCAGATGCTACAAACTCGGTTTGTGTTTTGATTGATTCTATAGTTTTTGCTTTGCCTAGTGGTATTTGTGAAATATCCTGCACCTTATTCGATAAGGAAAGAGCCGAGATCCCTTCACCGCGAGTGACCTTTTTAGCAAAACTAGTAAAAGCCTCAAAAACACTCATTTTCAAAATCACTCGATTCTACGACGATATCAAGTTCATTACGCAAAAGTATTTTTTAAAAACCTGTCATAGCCCTCCGTCATTTCAGATAAGTACTAGTTAGTATCCGTGCTACATTTGTTGACCTTAGCCAAGGCATAGTATGCGGTAGATAATTAATGCTTATCTGCTAAGCATATGATGCGATTGCGTTAAGATAGTCGTGCGACTTTGTTGACCTTAGCCAAAGGTCGTGCGGGTGGGTTTAATTCAATCGGGAAATGACGGGTTGAACTTGGCTAGCGCTTATGATTTGTTGAACTTAGCCAAGGTCATAAGATGCTATGGGCAAAACATTATCGGGAATTTCAAGTATTGAAATTTGCAATGAGATTGCATACCTTCTATGAGATAGTTGCATCCCGATACCCACTGCGAGTAAGAGTTACTCCTGGGAGAGTTTTACACATTACAATTAGCCGATCAAGTAGGTGTCTAGAAAGGTGTTAACGGGGTTATACCCCTGAGAAAATGAGGTTTATTTTAATTGGGTCCATGCGAAAGCACGGGGAACCTCCCTCACAGTACCGACACTGACCTAGCCGAAAAATTGGCAAACTCGTAGGGTGTAATTAATCCCGGCTAGTCTTACCTTTTAGGGTTTGAAGGAAGATTTGACTAAAACAGTGGGAGCCATCTTGATTAGATATATTAATAACCAATCTAATCTTGCAAGAGCATACGCTGAGTTTTTTCTTCTCTCTCTCTCTCTAGGTAGCGACCATGTCACTCCTTAATTAAGATAATAATACGGATGTATTGACCGAACCTGCTTGTTATATTGAGCTGAGGAATGTTGGTCCCGCTCCAACTTATAATTGTTATAAGACCGAGCAGGAAATAAGGGATTACCAGGATTCTCGTGCCGCCCAAACGAAGAAAGTGCATGATGATGCATCTTCTTCGGGTGTGTTCATTACCGAGAACTGTCTCTCAGTATCCTTTATGTCCTGGGTATGAGATAACGGATCAGGATCCTACATATGTTATCTGTTACATGGGCTACAGATAGGTAGAGAACTGAGAACGGGTGATAAAGTTTCAAGAGTTGGAAACGATGCAAGTGTTGCAGCCAAGTTGTTGACAGTTATCACCCTGTATTACCAAATACATTGATTCTGAACGAATGTTATTAGATACCGAACCTGATATATAACATCATATCGGTCTCTTTATTTAGTGAAGAAGGATATAAGCTTGTATTGTTGGATAATGTTTTGAACATTTCCTATATTAAGTGTTGATCGGTTCAGGCACGTTATCTAAAAGCATATACGTTCTAAATCAAACTACAGTTCTTAACGTACAAAACACACATAAGAGGAAGAGTTCAGAAATGAACGAATCCTTCTTGAGGCATTGTAGACTAGGTCATATCAATGCGACCCGACTAACTAAGTTACATTAAGATGCATATTTAAATCAGTTTGAACTTACATCTTGTGAAACTTGCCAGTCATGTCACAAAGATAAGATGACCATAGCTCCATTTATTGGAAATGGAGAAAGAGTTGGTGAACTCTTGGGACTGATACATGTTGATGTATGTAGGTCCCCAGTCTACACATGCCAGGACTGGTTCTTTGTACTTCATTACATTCGCTGATGATCTCTCAAGATTCGTACAATGTGTTCCTTTTGAAACACAAGTCTGAAGCTTTTGAGAAATTCAAAGAATATAAGTTAGAAGTAGAGAACCAAAAACGGGTATAAGTATTATGTCCTTTGATGAGATCAGGGAGGAGAATACTTGAGCACGGAATTCCTGGACTATTCTAAAGGAGAATGAGATTCTCTCTCAACATTACTTCTCCGTATACACCACAGCATGTTGGTATATCGGGGCGGACCAATCGTACCCTATGTGATATGGTGTGCTTTATGATGAGTACTACTGAAATACCTATTTCCTTTTGGGGGTTATGCACTTGGGAAGCTGCATGTCTATTGAATAGGGTTCTAACCAAATCAGGTGCTTACCATTCCATATGAGATATGGTATGGGAAGAGCCCATCTCTTAAGAAAGTTAAGATTTTGGGTTGTCCGACCTATGTCTAAAAGCAAAATCCGGACAAGCTCGAGGCAAGATCAGTTCTATGGAAGTTTGTTGGATATCCCAAGCATTAGCAAGGGAATATCTTCTACCGCACTGAGGAACAAAAAGTATTTTATTTCTTAGCATGCCACCTTTTAGAAAGAGAATTTATTGTGAAGAAATTAGTGGTCATGAGGTAGAACTGGAAGGAGTTCCATCTATACAAACTACAGCTGATGATTTGGTAGAACCGGAGGATTCAATAGCTCCTGAAGAACCTCAGCCTCTCCGCTGATCTAGTAGGGTTCCTAACTCACCTGAGAGATACTTCGGTTTTCTCTATGACAGTGGGAGCAAGGATTGCATCATGAGATAATGATCCAACTAGTTTCGAGCAGGCCATCAGGAGTGGGGACTCTGTGAGAATGGCTGAATGCTAAGTGATCTGAAATAGAATCTACGTACACCAACAAAGTATGGACTTTGGTTGTTTTATCTGAAGGGTTAAATCCCCATCAGGAGCAAGTATATCTTGAGAAGATTACTTGGTGTACATGAAAAAGTTGAGACTCTCAAAGCTAAGACTTGTTGCAAAAGGTTCTAGTCATCGACCAGGTATGGATAATGATGAAACCTTTTCTAGTGTCTATGCTTAAGTCCATTCAGATCCTACTTGCCATTGCTACATACCATGACTACGATTTTTAGCGGTTGGGTGTCATGACTGCTTTTCTAAATAGTGATTTAGAAGAAAGCGTCTATAAATACATAGCTAGAGGGCTTCGTAGACAGTGGAAGCAGCGGAAACGTGTGCAAGTTGCTTTATGAGTTAAAACAGGTATCGCGGAGTTGGAACATCTGTTTTGATGTGGTAGTCAAAGAGTTTGACTTCATCAAAATGGTAGATGAATCTTGTATATACAAAAAGGTAGTATGGAGTATGGTGTTGATCTTCATATAGTACGTGGATGACATACTCTTGATAGGGAAGGAGTTTCCTATGCTATGCTCGGTCAATCTCTTCTTATCACAATGATTCTCCATATAAGATCAAGGTGATACCTCCTAAATCCTGGATTTTGGATCTATGAGATAGATCTAAATGGATGTTAGGGAGTATCAATCGATCCTGGGGAGAATCACTGGATAGCTTCCAGGGTGGTAAGGTCGACTGAATGTCAGTCACTGGCATTGTCTTTACCCTCAGTGGAGGGACGGTATGTTAGAAGAGTTCCAAGCTAGATACCGTGGCAAACTAGACGATAAAGGCAGGATATATTACTACCAAGGATACTACCAAAGAGGTAGTTTGGATGTATATTAGTTCATGAGATGAACTTTGTTCCTACCATTGTGTGACAATGGAGTTATGGCTTTGGTCTAGGAACCCCCGTCCCATCAGTAATCCAGACATATTCTTAGGCAGTATCACCCGATCAGGGAGATGGATGATTTCCAAGGAGATCGAGGTTAGTAGAGTAGACATAGAGGAGAACAGGGCGGATCCACTCACAAAGGCCTTTTCCCAGGAGAGACTTTTATGGGATGGTTGAGTATGGGATACTTCAACCACTGCTGATTGTTGGGTATTGGATACTACAACAGATGGCCCTAGTGCAAGTGGGAGATTGTTAGTTATATGTATGCCCTATAGGCCATTACTGTACATACGATGTATATTGTACTGGATGCTTGGACATATATAGGGAGGACTTTCTTGCTCGACATGATAGTATGCTATCTGGTTACACTTTATCTTAACATGTACACAGATTGTCTCTATATTACATGTTGATAAAACCCTTAGGATGAGTACTTGACTACCAGGACTATGATGCAGATCATACTAGTGGGGACAGGGTAGTCGATAAGTACATCCTTCAAATATTCCTAGTCGTAGGTGTATCGAGACAGGGCATCGATATACCAGAGTAAACTAGCGTATAGCTTCTCAACCCATGTAGATGGGCGATGGGTGATCCCATATCCATTGGTGTTTGACATCAGAGACAGTATACGGGTGCTCAGTGGAGACTGGGTACACTGGACGGACTCGCCGAGAACTTCCAGATGGTATTATACCTAATGTCAGATGGCAGTTCTCTAGTGACACTGGTACAGGTTAGTCTGTAAACCTGAGATCGTCATAGAGTCTTGTATGATTTTCACTGTGCTTTGATTTCCACCTTATCACGATCAAGAGAACGTGCAAAACGGTGCCTTTTGGGTACAGTCCCGAATCACATGGAGGCAATGAGCGATAGGAGGGGTTTCGTCTCTCCCGGTATTGGGGGTTAATGTTACGCTGTGCTCGATTGGCTATAACAGGAAGTCCCTAGGCAGGGCTACTTCAGAGATATACTGGTAAGTGTTATTAGTAGTTTCTCGGCCCGTTATGAGCCTCACATCGGCACGACTTATCGAGCTACTGGGGTCTGACGTTCACCACCCCTAGACGAGATATGCGACATATCAGATGAAAAGACCGGACTATACGGTAGTGTTACTGATTGGATTCGCAGGAGTGTGAACAGGCTTGCTTGTTGATCTTATGATCGCTCAATACCCGGGTGGCCGTTATGTTTAACAGACCGCTTGTGACTTGTGGGTGTTTGATATGATCATCACCTACTGCCGGCGTATTGACGAGTCTTTAGAGTCCTACACAGAGGTTTTCTGGCTCAAGAGAAACGGAGTAGGAGCATATATGTGATATGTACAGGACCGAGATTAATACGATATGTGATACCTTGTTCTATACTCACGATATGTGATATCGGCCGGGCATATGTGATATAGCCGGGTTATCGGATCAAGTGTTGATTCGATAAGATGTTACATTTGATATTAGTCGGTTATATGTGATATAGCCAGATTATTAAATCAAGTGTTGATTTAATAATTTAATGTATAATTATATATTTGATATATTACATTACATTAACTAATATTAGCCAACTTAAGATTTCTTTTCTCACTTTGGATACATTGATATATATGTGATATATGTTAAATGTATCATGCTAGGTTACAAATGCAACTAGGGTTTGTAAGACTTGAACCATGCTAGGGTTAGATTAGGGTTTATGTTTATTATTAAGAAAATTCAAAAATTGTGGAATTAGTCATGGTTGATATTTTGGAAGAAGCTTGTAGGCTTCTTTGACTTTGTCCACCCTTTTTGTCTACCTTAAGATATTTGTTAATCTAACTTTAACCCTACCTTATGGTTAAGTCTCTACAAGGGTTAAGCATGCCATGATTAACCCTTGGTTGCATTTTCTAACCTCACACAATTATTCATTACAACTTCATTGCTTCTTCTTCTTCCTCTCACTTGAAGCTTTCTAGTTTTGGTGTTTGTGATGAAAACTTGTGAGAATATGAAATCTAAAGTGAACAAAATTCATCCTCTACTACGTGCCATTTAGTATAGGGTGTTTGCTTTACTAATTCCGTAATTAGTGAAGAGATAGTTTGGGTTAGTGTCTCCTCGACATAGATCATCTTCGGCCTCGAAGACTTCGAAGAAAACATGTTCGTTTCTTCATGGGAGCATCTCTAGAGTCCGGAAGTTCATGATCGCAGCGAAGGGATGACCACATGGAGCTAATGAAGTGAAGGACCGGTCTACAAAGGTTGTATTCCTTGTTCTCTTTTTGTTGCTAAGTGTTTTCATTTATATTTCATCGGATTTCTAGTTAACGATTCTAAGTTAGGGTTAGCTAGAACGACAAATTTTTGAATTTGGCATGGACGATACCTCCCGAAACCTTACTTCCGTGCTAGGTAACCCTGCAGAATCAAGAACCGCTAACATTTCATGTGTATCCTATTCCGACTGAAGATATAGATCCGCCATTTTTTCATCATTTCACAATTCTTCCATTCATTCTTTCTCTTACTTCCTCTCGATTTCATTCTCACTGTTTCTTTCGCCTATACCAACAAATGAGGTAAGCCATTAGCCATCATTCTTTCTTATCACACGATGTAACCGACCCGTTGTCTTCTCCCTTTCCCACATTTGTCCATCCTAGTCGTTCTTCCATTCGATATTGTGTGCCTTTCTTCTTTCAGTCATACGCATCTTTTCATCTTCACCGACCGAAACGTAAATCTATTCTTCAAACCTTTCAATTACACTTCATGTAACGACTCTGCTTTTTAATGTACAATTTTTTTTAAAAGTTAATGTACAGAATGGAGTATTTGCAAGCCTGAGTACAAGTTATAAATTTAATTTGTTTTAGAACAGCAAGAAAGCACTTGTAGCGCATTGGTAAAGCCTTGCACTGCTGTGACATAGCCCCTGTGTTCAAATCCCTCCAGCCACATATTATTTTTAATGATTTTCTTTTAAACTTTTTGGAAGCCCAAAAGTTTATACATGCAATACACGTAAAAATGAAAAGTCGGATTAAATAAACATGTGTAAAATATTGTGTGCACTGAGTAGGACACGTGGCCTCGATCCGGAGCCCCACACCCTCAAAACGACCAGCGAGATGAAGCTTTTGTCCAGCTGCGCCGGGCTCCCCCGTTAGTAATGCCCTCATTCTCTGCACACTGAAACTCTTGGCCTACCCCATTACCCTCATACTATTTGAATTCCCTGCATTTATCCAGAGAGTGTTAATTCACCACTTTAATCCTATTTTTAATACATTTTAATTCTCTTTTCAATTCTCAAAAACCCTAATTCTATCCTATAAATACAACCGCATACCCTATCCCTCCTCATTCTGAAATCTTTTGTCAAAATTCTCAAATTTTCCTAAGTCAAAGAAGAGTACAAGTGAAGTTAGCACCAGGTCAAGTTTCGGCGACGATTTGAGACGATTCCGGCGACCCCGCGACTCCACAAAGCCATCAAACATTCTCTCAACCTCCTATCTCTTCTGTAAGATAGTAAGTCCTCTCTCTTCTTCTCTTTTCAAATCTCAAAACTATTTCTTTTCAAAACACGACGGTAAGTGGAGTTATACCGATCTTTAATTATATTTCGCTTTAAAATAACAATTTTTCTTAAGAACTAATTATCCAAATCATTAAATATTGCTTGTTAATCATTAAACAATTTTTAGAAACAAGTTTCATTTTAAAACTCCATGTAAAACAATTTATATTAAGCTTTTATGTTTAAATACCATAAAATTACATATTACATCTTTTATCATTTTTGATTGTATTACCTTTAGAAAATCTCACGATGTAATGATCTACCTCTCACAAACACGCATCTTGACAGCACGATTCCCTTGAACAACAATTTTGCGGCAAATACGACTTTTACATCAAAATACCTTTAACTAGTAAAATACCGTATTCTATAAATTTTGTTATTTAAATTCCTTGCGATTGTTCCCCTACAGCCAACTTTGGGGAATCCGATTCGGTTGGTGTGGGTTATCGCATATCCATCGGACTGGTAGAGCGAGATGCAGACCTTCTCACGGAGCATATGATCTCGATGGAATTTTTAATACAATTTTTAAGAAAAACGTGAATTTAAATTTAATAAATAAAGTTTTATTTTTAATAATTATATATATATATTATCAAACCATCTATTTTAAATATATAATAAATTCCATATTTTCTAAACAAAGGAAAAGAATTACAGGTTTCATGAAAATACCATCAAGAATCCATACAAGGCAATTTTACATTAAAATACCCTGAACTATTTAAGTTATATGTATATTCACTAACATACCTCATCCTATAAAATTTACATCCATGAAAACCCTAAAGAATATAAATAAATACTTGAGGATTATTTTGAAAGTATGCAAAAACTATTTTTCATAAAACCCCCTCAAGTTATATTAAATTACAATAAGGACCCTAGTAAATATAAGTTTAAGCGGGACCAATTCTCTTGAGCCCCAGGGAGACGGAGAAAGTGGGTGCTTGTCTATTTAAGGTAGAAAACTAAAACGGGGTTATTGTAAGTCCATGCTACCTCTCCCGGTACTTTCGGGCATGCGGAATTTGATAAAAAACGATTTTCTTAGAGGTGGTAACATGGACTTAAAACCCGGATCTTTGTTAAACATCTAACTAACAACCTAACTACGAGTTGCTAACTACTCGGTTAGGGGGTTATACCTTTCTTTTTCTCGAACTCCTTCGTCTTCAAGCTTCGATGGTCGTCCGAATCGGCTTCTCCCCGTCGTCTCCTTGCGCCGAAGATAGATCCACCTGAAAGCTTCAACCTTTGGCTCCTTCTTCGAACTTTGAAGAAACTAGTTCACTCGGTTTGCTAAACCTTGTGAACTAGAGTGAGTAGAGAAGAGTTTGTATGGGATTTTATCTATGGTTCTTGGTTCTCAATTCATGAGACAAGTGAACCATAGAATCAAGAGAGGGAGAGCAAGAGGAGGAAGATGAGAGCTCAAGAACAAGAGAGAGAATGAGCATGAAAGAATGAGAGAAGACTTTTCTCATTTGGCTCTCATAATCCAAAACCATCATCACAAAAATAATAATCAAGTATTGTGTAAAATGGTTCAAGGCAAAATGGCTAAATCATTTCATGCACTCATTTCTCACAAAAGAAACAAGCAAGTAAAAAGTCTTTGCCATTAAATGATAGCCATAGTCATCATGATGGTCAACTAGTCCAACCTAGTCAACCGGTCAACAAAGTCAACAAGTCAACAAAGTCAACCCCTCAACAACCATGTCACTACAATACTTAATTAATATAATTGTTAATCACATATCATATTCTCATTAGGATTGACCAAAAAGTCAAAAGTCAACAGTCAACGGTCAACAACCCTAATGAGAATCCTCTGCCTCTGTCTCTCCGTCAACTGTGCATACACACCCGCATCCGCGTTCCGAGGAACATGAATACATACTGGATAAATCCAATCCCAAAACGTACACTAGGATCTGGTTTAAACCAAAGCCCGCTAGTGATAACTGTCCGGACACTGTACGTGCATAAGTGCACGGATGTGACCGAACCCTGTCGCAAAACCATGCGATCTCTACTCTTTTGCCTAAAGGCAAATAGCTTTCTGTGTGGGACTCTAAAGACTCGACACTACGCTGGCAGTGGGTTTAACCACAGACCGCAAGCGGCACTAGCTGTGCGTAACGGTCCCCAGGTAGATGCCGACAAGAAGACTGACGAGGTGAAACCCATCTGAACTCCTACTGAGCCTGAATGTGACATTCTCCGTACAGTCCGGTCTGTTCGTCTGATACATCGCATGGCGGGCCTAGGGGGCGGTAAACGTCAGTCCCCCAATAGCGGTACAAGTCGTGTCGGAGTGAAGCCCAAAACACCCTGAGATAACACTGGAAGCCTACCAGTATATCTCGTTTGCCCTGGCCAGGGACTACTCGTGTAATGGCTCTCCTAGACACAGCGCGATGTCAACCCCCAATACCGGGAGAGACGAACCCTGTCTAACCGTCACTGCCTCCAAGTGCTTCGGGACTGCACCCAACTACCACCTGTTTGCACGACTCCTTTGAGCCGTGGTAGGGTAGTAATCAAAGTACAGTGGGAACACACTCGAGGCGAAGTGACAGTGTCAAGTCAGCGGACTAAGCTGTACTCATGTCACCTGGGAACTGATAACTGACGATAGGCATAATACCAACTAGTCAGTTCCCGACGAGTCCTGTCCAGTGTACTCGTAACCCAACGAGCACCCGCATACTATCTCAAGTACGACGTACCGACGGCTGTGGGACAGACCATCTCCCACACTGGGATGAGAAGCGCATGCGCTAGTCTACTCCGGAGTATCGATGCCCTGTCTCGATAGTCCTACGACCAGGGACCTGCATAAGGATGTGCTTATAGATTACCCAGCCCCACTAGTATGACTGCCATCACAACGCTGGTAATCAAGCAAAGATCCTAAGGGCTCCACTAATGTGTATAGGCAATATACTAAAATAAACACATGTACACATTGAAGTAGAAACAAACCAAGTAGCATACTACTATTTTGAGCAAGATTGTATATACAAGGTGAATATCCCAAGCTTCCATTAAGTAATATACAAACTAGTATGATACAGTAATGGTCTCTAGGGCATATACACTAACAGTTATCAAATGGTAATTATCTTGAAAAAAAATACAAATCATGTCGTCAATGTGCAGCAGTTACCGATATCTCTAAAACCTAATTCAGGAATCCAATTCTGTTTAAGTGTCTGACTCAATCTGAGTCTCGGTCTAATCAGAGTACAATCCATACATGAATACAATCCAAATATAACTCTAATATAACATGAATACTAGAATACTATCAACATGACTTGATTTGACCGAACCATGGATATATATTGACTTGACTACATGACTATCCGTTCACATCCTTATCCGTTTACATGGACAATTTATATCATGGTCTCGGCAAGTCCTATATCTACAAAATAACACAATATATATTACGGGGTTTAAAGGGGTAGACTGGTATGGAATGTGTTAAAAATGGCATGATGACGGTCACTAAAAGACACCTACATGAACATCCGTACCGTTTTCCCGTTGACGAGGCCTTATACTTACATGTTACCTTAGTCCACGGAGCAAGTTGGACTCCTCTCGTATACACTGGCACATTCTGTAACAAGCTACGAACAACTACGTTAGCATAAAAACTTACACTTTACCAGTTCTTTTATCTTTACTGTCTATTTCATTCTATCTCTTGGGACTTACCGAGCGCTATTTCGCTAATGACATTTCTATTTCTTCTTTCTTTGGAATGTTGTCAGGAGGACCCGACTCACAGGAGATCGATCCCGGTCAGGACAATTTGGAGCAGTTCACTGAAGATCCAGAGTTCTAGATCTACTTTTACCTACTTTACTTTCAGTTCACTTACCATTGTTTAGGCATCGCTTTCCAGCATTGTATTTACTTTCCAGTTGTATATAAAGAATGTTTAATCAATAAAAAGTTGTTGTTTATTTATATCTCTTTTCGTTTCTTGTGTACTTTTAGTATATTGCTTATTACGCTTAACGTGTTTACTTCTGAATAAATACGTCACGGGCCAGTTACGTCTCCTTACTCGTACACTGGGAAGCGGGACGTGACAGGTTTTGTTGGTGGCCCATGCAGGTCAGTTCTGCATGAAGTCCTACCATGCAGGGTCAGTTCTGCATGGAAACCTAAGCAATATATCACAAGAATCAGCATCTAAACATTCTTTACATTTCAAATTCCTTCTTTACATTTCATATTCCTTGAATCTATCCTAACCCTATTTTTCTTTCAAGGTTATGGATTCTCCCAACAACACCAGCACCAACGTGAATGGAAACACCCCACCACCACTTTTAGTTACACCTACCATAGCAGCTCCGATCAACGAGCAGATGGTATTGCTCGAGACGATCAAGAGCCTCTTGGAAGGACAGCAACAGCAGACTGCTATTCTAATGAACCTCCCAGAAGCTGAGACCCCCGGGGTGAAACAATTCCGGGCACTGCACCCTAAACAATTCTCTGGGAAAGAGAGCCCTCTGGAAGCTGAAGAATGGACTCAGTCAATTGAGGACAATCTGGCAGTAGCACAAGTGCCAGATATTGCTTGGGTAAGGGTTGCGAAGCTACAACTCACCGACAACGCTAGAGTATGGTGGAAGGCTGAAGAAAGCCCACTTACCCAGCCGATCGAATGGAAGACTTTTCGCGATATGTTCGACGCGAAATATTTTCCCTAGATTGCCCGTTTTGACATGGAGCAGCAATTAATCCACCTGCAACAAGGCTCTATGTGGAGCAAATCTGTGGATGAGTATGATGCTGAATTTACCATGCAGAGCGGGTAAGATATGCCTCAATATTCAAATTTGTAATATCACATGCTACACAACTAACACAAGACCGTAACAGGTTCGCGGCACATCTCATACCTACTGCTGAGATCAGGGCTAGACGGTTTCAGCAAGGGTTGGACCAGAAGATCCAAGTTGCTCTAGCTACAGGGGATTTCCCAACTCACGACCTAGCTCTGAAGGTTGCCCGTCGATATGAGGCAGTAGTAAAGAAGAAGGGCATACCTCAATCTGCCGGTGTGAAGTGACCTGCTACTCAGATAGCAGGAGGAGCCTCTTCCAGGCCACTGTTTGTACCCAGAAGACCAGGAGTACCTTTTTACCGGCCCAGTCCAGATTTTTGCTTCTATTGCAAAAGAAATGGACACTTGGCGAAGGATTGTAGGCGTTCTAATCGCCTATGCTTAGTCTGTGGCTCATCCACACAAGATATTGGATCTTGTCCTCGTAGACTCAATCCAAATCTTGCACCCAGACCAGCAATCACTTTTCCTCAGTGGCCAGCTATCCAGGCACCTGCACCACGTCTTGCTCTCCCAGCTCCACCTCCTCATGGACCTACTGCACCTCCTCCTCATCAGTTCCATCAGGCGCAAAGGAACCTACCTCAGGGACAGAGGAATGCACCTCCGGTAAGGAGGAATGTACCTAGGCATCAGGCTTTCACAATGACGGTAGAAGAAGCTGAAGCCACTGGCCAAGTCATCACTGGTAACTTCCTTTCTTTCAAACTTTCTTTCAATCTTTATATATATAAAAATATCTTTTTCTATACCTAAAACATATCCCACATAACTTAGGTATGATCTTAGTAGCCTCACTTCCTGTACTAGCACTCTTCGATACTGGAGCATCTCATTGCTTTATGTTGCAACGGTTCATCCGAACTCATGTGATTCCAGTCAAACCACTCGTATCCAGCTGGAATGTCAGTTCCGGGAACGGCGTTCTAAAAGTAACGATGGGATACGATCTATGTCCAGTTGTCTTCTGCAGCAGAGAATTTTATGCTGACTTCAAGGTGCTGGACATACCGAACTTCAACGTTGTCTTGGGTATGGATTGGCTAGGAACTTTCTATGCTACTATCGACCGTCGTCAAAGGAGGGTAGTGTTCGAGATTCCATACCATCCAGTCTTTTATTTCAAAAGTGGAGACCGTACCCTAGAGCCCAGTACATACAAAGCTAAACCGAAGAAGGCAGTGATTGCAACACTTCAAGCGCATGAAGACAAGCCAGAGGTAGTTCGAGAGTTCGAAGATGTATTTTCTGAAGACATCTCAGGTTTGCCTCCTGATCGAGCTCTTGAATTCGGTATTGACTTAGTACCTGGTGCACAACCGATGATCAAAGCATCGATCAGTTAAGTCCTGAAGGTTTGAAGGAGATCCGTACTCAGTTGTATGAACTTCTGAAGAAAGGATGGATTCATCCCAGCACTTCAAGTTGGGGATCTCCAGTTTTGCTTTTGAAGAAGAAGGAAGGTTCATACAGAATATGCGTAGATTATAAAGCTCTGAACGAAGTAACGATAAAGAACAAATATCCACTTCCACGCATCGACGATCTGTTAGATCAGCTAAGTGGGTCTTGCATTTTCTCCACGTTAGATCTTCGTTCGGGTTATCATCAGGTGAAGGTCAAAGAATCTGATATTCCTAAAACGGCATTCAGAACTCGCTATGGACATTATGAATATCTCGTGATGCCATTTGGAGTGATCAACGCACCGGCCATATTCATGATTCTGATGAATCAAGTTTTCCGAGAGTACCTAGACAGGTTTGTTGTTATTTTCAACGACGCATCCTGGTGTATTCTAAGAGTCGGAAAGAACACGCCGAGCATTTACGAATTGTCCTGGAGACTTTGCAACATCATCAAATCTATGCCAAGTACAGCAAGTGTGAGTTTTGCCTAGATCAAGTCAGATTTCTCAGGCATATCATTTCAGGCAAATAAATCTCAGTAGATCCAGCTAAAGTATCAGCAGTAAGCGAATGGCCGACACCCAGGACAGTAAAAGACATTCGAAGTTTCTTGGGTTTAGCAGGATACTACAGATAATTTATTGAAGGATTTTCGAAGATTGCAGCATCCCTGACCAAGCTCACACGTAAAGATGAAGAATTCGTATGGTAAGAAGCATGCGAACAAGGTTTCATAGAACTCAAGTCAAGATTGACATCAACGCCTATTCTAGTAATACCGGACCAATCTGGAGGTTTCTTAGTGCATTGCGATGCATCCGGTAAGGGATTAGGATGTCTTCTACACCATCACGGTAAAGTTGTTGCTTATGCATCAAGACAGCTGAAGGTTCATGAGCGCAACTATCCAATGCATGATCTGGAGTTGGCATCCGTTATCTTTGCACTTAAGATTTTGCGCCATTATCTTCTTGGTGAACGGGTAGATATATACACAGACCACAAAAGTCTGAAATATGTGTTTACTCAGAAAGAATTGAATATGCGGCAGAGAAGATGATTAGAACTTATGGCGGACTTCGACATCAACCTACAATATCATCCAGGGAAAGTGAATGTAGTTCCTGATACACTTACTTGCCAACCACCATCAATGAATCTCTCTGCACAGTGGAAGGTACAGCAAGAATTGCATAAGATGAAGATAGAAGTGGTCATGCCAGGTAACGCTTCGAATTTGATGACCTTACAAGTTCAGTCTACAATTTTCAATCAGATCAAAGCAGCTCAAGAAAGTGATACCAAGCTGCAAAAGATCAGAGAACAAGTAGAAAGTGGACTTCGAACAGACTTCATCATCCACGTAGACGGATCTTTGAGATACGGAAGCAGATTATGTGTACCATAAGGTCCTGTTTGGTAAGAGTTGATAAAAGAAGCTCACATCTCTCCTTACTCAGTACACCCTGGTGCTACAAAAATGTACAAAGATCTATGTCAATATTACTGGTGGTATGGAATGAAGCGTGAAGTAGCCAGAAGTGTAGCCAAATATTTTGTGTTTCAGCAGGTAAAAGCTGAATATCACAGGACTGCTGGTTTACTTCAACCGTTACCTATCCCATAATGGAAATGGCAACACATTACCATAGATTTCATAACTGCTCTTCCTCACAGCATGAAGGGTAACTATACTGTATGGGTTATTGTGGATCGACTCACAAAGTCGGCTTATTTCATTCCATTTCGAGTTGGTCAATCTACCAAGACATTAGCAAAGAAGTACATAGAGGTAAGTCTGAAATCTAAGTAAGATTTAACTCTTCATAGTGTACTATTTCTGATACCCATGAACTCATGCAGGAGATCGTGAGATTACATGGAGTACCGGTTTGCATTGCCTCCGATCGTGACACCAGATTCCGATCGCGGTTTTGGCAGAGTCTGCAAGCTAGCTTGGGAACGTTCTGAACTTCAGCACAGCTTACCATCCACAAACAGTTGGACGGTATGAGCGAATGATTCAGATCCTAAAAGATATGCTAAGAGCGTGTATGTTAGACTTCGGATGATTGTGGGAAGATCACCTACATCTTGTGGAGTTTTCATACAACAACAGCTACCATGCGACTATTGGAATGTCACCGTTTGCAGCTCTCTATGGAATGAAGTGTCGATCACTATTAAGTTGGGAAGACATTGGAGATCATGAACTCCTTAGACCAGAGATGATCGTGGAAACTATGGACGTAGTTTGCACGATCAGGGAAAGAATGCACATAGCCCAAGACCAACAGAAGCACTGGGCTAATACAAAGCGCCGTCACTTGGAGTTTCAACCAGGAGATCATATGTTCTTAAAGATCTCTCCAAACCGTGGAGTGATTCTCTTTGGGAAAAAGGGGTAAGCTCAGTCTGAGATTTATTGAACCGTTCGACATACTCGAACTAGTCGGAGAAGTGGCATATCGTTTGGCACTTCCACCCTCATTAGAAAGAGTGCATAACGTATTCCACATATCCCAGCTTCGAAGATATATGAGCGACCCGGCCGTATTCTTGATCACTCCGAGCTCACTGTACAAACAGATCTATCCTGTGAGCAATAACCTGTTGAGATCTTGGACAGAAAATTGAAGTCACTACGGAACAAGGAAGTAAACTTGGCCTTAGTGATGTGGAGAAAAGATTCACCAGGAGAATCAACGTAGTAAAGAGAAGACGATATGCGTGCAAGATACCCTTACTTGTTTGTATAAACTAGTCCTTAGATAATTGTAAATTTCGAGGAAGAAATTTTTATAAGGAGGGTAGAATGTAACGACTCTATTTTTAATGTACAAATTTTTTTAAAATTTAATGTACAGAATGGAGTATTGGCAAGGCTAAGTACAAGTTATAAATTTAATTTGTTTTAGAACAGCAAGAAAGCACTTGTAGCTCATTGGTAAAGACTTGCACTGCTGTGACATAGCCCCTGTGTTTCAAATCCCCCCAGCCACATATTAATTTTAATGATTTTCTTTTAAACTTTTTAGAAATCCAAAAGTTTACACGTGCAATACACGTAAAAATGAAAAGTTAGATTAAATAAACATGTGTAAAATATTGTGTGCACTGAGTAAGACACGTGGCCTCGATCCAGAGCCCCACACCCTCAAAACGACCGGCGAGATGAAGCTTTTGGCCGGTGGCGCCGGGCTCCCCCATCGGTAATGCCCTCATTCTCTGCACACTGAAAATCTTCGCCTACCCCACTACCCCAATGCTGTTTGAATTCCCTGCATTTATCTAGAGAGTGTTAATTCACCATTTTAATCCAATTTTTAATACATTTTAATTCTCTTTTCAATTCTCAAAAACCCTAATTCTATCCTATAAATACAACTAAATACCCTATCCCTCCTCATTTTGAAATCTCTTATCAAAATTCTCAAATTTTCCTAAGTCAAAAAAGGGTACAAGTGGAGTTAGCACTAGGTCAAATTCCGGCGACGATTCGAGACGATTCCGGCGACCCCACGACTCCATAAAGCCATCAAACATTCTCTCAACCTCCTCTCTCTTCTCTAAGCTAGTAAGTCCTCTCTCTTATCCTCTTTTCACATCTCAAAACTATCTCTTTTCAAAACACAACGGTAAGTGGAGTTATACCGATATTTAATTATATTTCTCTTTAAAATAACAATTTTTCTTAAGAACTAATTATCCAAATCATTAAACATTGCTTGTTAATCATTAAACAATTTTTAGAAATAAGTTTCATTTTAAAACTCCATGTAAAACAATTTTTATTAAGCTTTTACGTTTAAATACCATAAAATTACATATGACATCTTTTATCATTTTTTATTGTATTACCTTTAGAAAATCTCATGAGGTAATGATCTACCTCTCACAAACACGCATCTTGACATAGTACGATTCCCTTGAACAACAATTTTGTGGCAAATACGACTTTTACATCAAAATACCTTAAACTAGTAAAAAACCGTATTCTTTAAATTTTGTTATTTAAATTCCTTGTGATTGTGCCTCTACAACCCACTTTGGAAAATCCGATTTGGTTGGTGCGGGTTATCGCACATCCATCGGACTAGTAGAGCGAGATGCAGACCTCCTCACTGAGCATACGATCTCGATGGAATTTTTAATACAATTTTTAAGAAAAACGTGAATTTCTATTTAATAAATAAATTTTTATTCTTAATAATTTTATATATATATTATCAAACCATCTATTTTAAATATATAATAAATTCCATGTTTTCTAAACAAAGGAAAAGAATTACAGGTTTCATGAAAATTCCATCAAGAATCCATACAAGGCAATTTTACACTAAAATACCCTGAACTATTTAAGTTATATGTATATTCACTAACATACCTCATCCTATAAAGTTTACATCCATGAAAACCCTAAAGAATATAAATAAATACTTGAGAATTATTTTGAAAGTATGCAAAAACTATTTTTCATAAAGCCCCCTCAAATTATATTAAATTACAATAAGGACCCTAGTAAATATATGTTTAAGCGGGACCAATTCTATTGAGCCTTATGGAGCCGGAGAAAGTGGGTGCTTGTCTATTTAAGGTAAAAAACTAAAACGGGGTTATCAAATGGTAACTATCTTGGAAAAAAAATACAAATTCTGCCGTCCATGTGCAACAGTTACCGATAACTCCAAAACCTAATTCAGGAATCCAATTCTGTTTAAGTGTCTGACTCAATCTGAGTCGCGATCTAATCTGAATACAATCCATACATAAACACAATCAAAATATAACTCCAATACAATATGAATACCAGAATACTATCAACATGACTTGATTTGACCGAGCCATGGATATATATTGATTTGACTACATGACTATCCGTTCACATCCTTATCCGTTTACATGAACAATTTATATCATGGTCTCGGTAAGTCTTACATCTACAAAACAACACAATATACATTACGGGGTTTAAAGGGGTAGACTAGTACGGAATGTGTTAAAAGTGGCACGATGACGGTCATTAAAAGACACCTGCATGAACATCCGTGTCGTTGTCCCGTGGGTTTTGATGGGGCCATGTATTTACATGTTACCTTAGTCCGCGGAGTAAGTTGGACTCCTCTCGTATACACTGGCACATTCTGTACCAAGCTACAAACAACTACGTTAGCATAACAAACTTACACTTTACCAGTTCTTTTATCTTTACTTTCTATTTCATTCTATCTCTTGAGACTTTCCGAGCGCTAGTTCGCTGACGACATTCCTATTTTTCTTTCTTTGGAATGTTGTTAGGAAGACCCGACTCACAGGAGATCGAACCCGGTCAGGACGATTTGGAGCAGTTTACTGAAGATCCAGAGTTCTAGATCTACTTGTACTTACTTTAATTTCAGTTCACTTGCCATTGTTTAGTCATCGCTTTCCAGCATTGTATTTACTTTCCAGTTGTATGTAAAGAATGTTTAATCAATAAAAATTTGATGTTTATTTATATATCTTTTCATTTCTTGTGTACTTTTAGTATATTGCTTATTTACGCTTAATGTGTTTACTTCTGAGTAAATACATCGCGAGCCAGTCACGTCTCCTTATTCGTATACGAGGAAGCGGGGCGTGACACTTCATATTTTTCCTCCACGCATTCTTCTACCAACCGTTGTCTCACTATGATAAAATATTTGAATGGTTAGTTTTAACTTTTGGTCTTTATAAAGTTTTGTGTAGACTTATAATGTTCTCCCCCCTCTTATGTTGAATTTCAATGATTAGTAATGAAAACGTTGTTTTACTCAAGTTTGGGAGGGAAGAGAAATATTTTTAACATGGCTCATGAAAGAAAAGAAATTTTTTTGCACGATTGTGAACCAAGAACAAATTTGGGGAACAATTTCACTGTCATTAATGTTGGGGTCAAAAAATGACACCCTAGTTGAACAAGTCAAAACCAAGGTCAACCCCAAGTTAAGTGGGCCTAAGCCCATGCCCAAGTCAAGACCAGGCATGGAAGGGTCGGCTCAATGCCAAAAAGGGGGCAATAAATTAGTCTAAATGTAATTTTTAGAAATAAATGGGCAGAAAGCCAAAATTTTGTAAACCCCATGATTTATGTGCAAAAAGAAATAGGCACATAAAGCATGGGATGACACAAGTGCCATTTGGCAAAGTTCAAGGGGCTATATGTATAGTGTGTAGCCTATAAAGGCAAACATGATGAAAAATAAAGAAAGAAATTTTTCATTCTCTCAAAAGTTAGGGTTTCTGTGCCTCCCTTCCCCTTCCTCAAGGTTCTAAACCTTCTTCCCTTTTCTTAAATTAAATTAAGAGTTTCACTATTCTTTTTCCAAAAAAGAATAGTTTTTCACCATAAAACCCACAAAGAAGAGCTCAGATCTCCCTTCAGATCTCTAAAAGGGGAGATTTTTAAGTCTCACCCCCCTTTTTCCCCCAAGATCCAGCCAATAGAGAGGAGGAGGAAGGATACCCATCTCCAAGAACCCCACTTTGGGAATATCCAGGGCTCAAGTAAGAAGAAAGGGGTCCCCTTTCATCAGCTCCAAAAAAATCTCTTAGGAGTTTAACTCCAGAAAAAAATAATAAAAATAATAATAAATCCTTTCTTTTTAGGAGTTTAACTCCAAAAGTCAATTGGGAGTACAACTCCCGGTATAGGGGCTAATCCTCGCACCCCTTTTTCTGCTGGCGCCTAGCGCCCGCGTACCAAGCACGTGAGGCGCCGGTGCCCAGCGCATGCGTGCCAAGCACGTGAGGCGCCGGCGCCCGCGTGCCAAGCACGTGAGGCGCCGGCGCCCCCGCGTGCTTTGGACGTTATTTCCTTTTTTTATATACACACACTCCACATACTGTCCCTATTAGAAAAAAATTTCTAACGGGGCGCTGACCCCCACCCAACAAGGGGGCTGCTAGCCCCCTTGACTCCTAGCCTGCTATCCGGGTAGCGGGACCCCCGTAAACTCTACGAGGCCCCCGATATACCCAAGACCCCTCAAAACACAACACACGCACACTGCACATTGAGTTTGCATGACCAGTTTGACCCGTCAATCAGAGGTTCCTTCGCTCCAAAGGCGAGGAGTAATTAACAGCAGCTTAGTCCGCAGCTGCCGGAGATTCGGATCCCCACAATCAATAAACCTCAGCCTATCCTAGGCAGGGAGAATCTGTAGTATGCTTGACAAGCATGCGTATTTTCCATCTCAATGGGGTGACGAAAAACACCCTACAGATTCTTGCACGCCCGGTGGGACCTTATCTCCCCTCCCATATTTTGGGTTAAATGTTCATGCGAACTCAATCAATATATATATCGATTGTCTTTATTGAAGTCATTTCTTTTTGTGTGTACAGGTTAATAAGTTTTCAGTCACAATCTCGAGCTCAGCAATCATGTCTCCCAAGACAAGCTTCGTTTCTAACGCTACTCCGATCCAGTATGTAGTCAAGACCAATTCCCGCGTGGTTCTCCCTGTAAGTCTCAGCCGGCAATGGGAGGAGCCACCCCATCAATTTGGTTCTGTCGTCATCTACCCTGCCGGAAGCGCTCATCTAGCGAACGTCACGGCAAACCAAGCAGCCAAACTGACCTCAAGGGGCAGGAGGCCGAACGTTGTGGTCGCCAAAGCATCCCACCCCAAATGCAGATCCGTATTCGAACGACTTTCCACCATTCCATTTGGGGGCAAGGTCGTCAACACCAATGGAGCCATAAAGTATCTCCAACAGGCTCAGACAGCGCCCTTGACAATCGCGCGAGTGGGTGTCTTCTCTGGACTCTCTGTTAATCGGTCTACGGCGGCTTCCCGAAGAGCCGAAGCCTGCCTAGTGCTCAAATCAGAGAAGTTAAGGCAGAAGAGGCTCAGGTATCGAGCCAACAAGAGGGCCAGGACTCCGGCCAAGTGTAATCTTATGAGGTTCCAAGAGCAGGGTTACCCCACGACGAAGGCTGAGTCGTCCGTAAAAGTCAATTCCTTCGAACCTCTGAAGTGGGTTCAGAAAAACGCCATGACCGCCAGAATCAAGGAGACAGCAATCCGAACGATGCTACAAAGAGACGTGTCCCATCCCCAATAGAGAAAGTATGACATTGTCTCTTCAAGAGTCTATCAGATGCTCAGTGCCGCGCGAAAGCAGCGGGGCAAATCCAAAAAGAAGCGCCAACACCACTCAAGAATCTGGTCAGGCCAGCCATCTTCAATCGATTATCCGTTACCAAAACAGAAGGGCCACGACAGCGGTCCACAAAATTAGCTGCCAATAATGAAAAAACGGCGGAATATGTATCCATACGGTCTATATAGCGGGCGGGCGTCCCGGCAATAACTTGTGCTGTAAAAACAAGGATGGGGCCACCACATCCCAACCCCAATCTAGCTTGAATGTGGTTATCGTTTCCCAAGATCAGCCGCCTCCGCTGGACGATGAAAACCCCCTCGATGAGGCCGATAGGCAGAAGGACCCCTCAGTCCATGTGGAGTCAAGCTCGGGCAGCGAGGAAGAGCCGATTTTCCGCCCTAGGACCGTAGAGCAAGAACTTCTTGAAGAGCTTCGAAAACAGCTCAGGAGCAAAGATAAAGAGATGGCCAAGCTCTATTCGAAAATTGACGACCTAACGAACGTTGTGATACAGCTCACGGGTCAAATTGCTCGGGCGCCTCCCAATCAAGCACAAGTCTCTACTCATGAGCCGGGTGATGACAACCCGAAGCAACCGATGCATGTCCCCTTGGGTCCAAAATTGGGCGAGCCGCACGAAAGCCGGCCACATTTCGTTTCTGGGGACACCTTGGTCCCAGATAACACCATCCTGCTAATACAGGATCGGATAATAGATTTGGTCATCAGCAAAGTTAAAACATTGGTAGCCGAAGATGAAGCTCGGAAAGAAATTGGCAATAGTGGGCGGCCATATCCCGCACAGTACGATCTGATCGAGTTCCCGAGCGGCTATGTCATTCCCAAGTTCGGAAGATTTGACAGGACGGGAAATGCAAATCAGCATGTCACCCACTTTAAAGCGTCGTGCGGAAATACAAGGGGCAATGATGTGCTCCTTCTTCGTCAGTTTGTCAATAGTCTGATCGGTGTTGCTTTCGACTGGTATGTGAGCATACCAGACTCGCTACTTTCACCCAAATGGATTCTCTATTTCGACAAAGATTCATGAGTGTTAGTGAAAAAATCTCCATCGCTGACCTCGTGAGAACCAAGCTTGGGAAAAACGAAATCAAAACGGACTTTATTTCTCGATGGTGCAACATCACTATCAGGTGCGAACCGCCACTAGAGCAAGACCAGTCCGTCAGCCTCCTTATTGAGAACATCAACAATTAGATGATCCTATTCTTATCTACAGCAGGCCTCAAGACGTTTCAAGAGCTTACCAAGAAAGTCCAAATGCTGGAACGCTCGAAGCAATAATCTACCCCGGACTCTCAGAGAGACAAGACTTGGAAGAGTAAGAGGGATGACAACTGTAGAAGCAGGAATTCCAGCAATACCAATGTCTTCAATGCGTCCGACAATGAAGACAAGCGAAAGGCAGGTGAATCCAAAACCAACCGGTCTCGAAAGCCAGTGCTGGGAGGAGAAGGGCATTCCCTAAAGGAGAAAAAGAATAAGGTTTACTCTTTCAGAAGGAACAAGGTCCATAAGATATTCAAGGACGTTTTGAGTAATGGTCTACGATTGCCAGAATCAAAGAGACCACAAGAAGTGGATATGACCGACAATCCTCTATATTTCCCGTACCACCGAGTAGTGAGCCATGCGATCGAGAATTGCTATATTTTCAAAGACTGGGTCGAGAAGCAGTACAAGAGTGGGGAGATTGAGTTTTCCAAGAATGTGTTGGTGAACAATCAAGCTGTAACCACCAATTTCGTACAGACACAAGCTGAAGCCTTCTGGGAGCAGACAGCTGAACTCGCTACCCTGAAGAATGAAACTGACTCGCCGCAGCCTCCATGGAGCATGCACATGTCTACAAAGATGAAGAAGATGCTAAAGCTACTTCAGAAAGAGCCCAGAACGGAATGGATAGGGCAGAAGGAGCCCACCGTTCCAGTTACCAATTTGGCTCAATCAAGCTCAAAATCCAAAAAGCTTAAGAAGAAGAAAAGTGCAACTCCACGCGAAAAAGAGTATGTAGGGAGATCGACCATTCAAAAATATATCGATTCTCTAGAAGACTATGAACAAAAGAAAAGAAATCTAATTCAATTGAAGGAGTTCTTCCCTGTAGAAGCGGCCGAGATTCTGGAGGAGCAAGAAGAAGACTCCAATGAAGAGATCTCTATAGTGACCTACTACGCCATCCATCTTGGCAGTGACTCTGAGGAGGAGCTCTGTTTTCCCGAAGAAGGCGAGGAGCCCGCCATAAATGCCAACTAAATCCAGCTCAGAAACGGCAGGGCTCTACCGCCAAATCAGGGCAATGCCCCAAAAGGGAAGGAAAAACAAGTCACTAATGAAGAAGATGGCGGAGGGCCGGCTTATGAAAATTCGATTCCTTCCTCGGTGGACTATAATGTCTTGGCTCATCTCCGAAAGCTTCCATCTCTCCTGAGCATCTATGATGCCTTGGTCCTATCTAAGGAGCTTAGGGATGTTCTCATTCATGCTCTACAAAACCCCGAGCGGTACCAGGCTCGCTTTGCAGAAATTGATATGAAAGAAGCCCAGTACACTCTGCATACAGTCGCGGTCACATTTAAAGATGAAGACCTGTTACTAGGAACAACTGAGCACAACCGACCGCTTTACGTGACAGAGTACAACGACGAAGACCGGATTAATCACATATTGATTGATCCAGGGTCCTCAGTGAACATCATGAACTTGCGGACTCTGAAGAGTTTTTCAATGGACTTCCGACACCTGTCTAGGGAAGGGATTGTCATTCAAGACTTCAATCAAAATTACCAGCAAATTTTAGGATCCATAGCTCTGTCGATCAGGTTCGGGGACCTACAAACCGAAGCCAAGATATATGTGATCGATGCTGACACGTCCTATAAGATTCTCCTAGGAAGGCCGTGGCTTCATGATTACAGCATCGTTCCGTCAACTCTCCATCAGTGCATGAAGTATAACAAAAATGGAGAAGAAAGACGTATTGACGGAGACATCCAGCCATTCTGTGTGCATGAAGTCCGATATGAAGATTCCTGGTACTTTGTGAACCTCCAAAGCGCCGAGCCACAGCTGATCAAAGACAGAACGACCCCGAAACTCAAAAGCAAATCAAATTCGGATGTCACTTTCAAAAGAAAAAACCCCTAAGTGCGTCCGCATTTTGGCAGTAACACCGATGAGTCCGACGTTGGAAGTCCGTCCGTCCATAAAAACCGCCCTCATCTTGGTAGCGATATGGACGAATCTGATATCGAAGGCCCATCCGACAGCAAAATTCGCCCTCGTTTAGGCAGCGACACTGAAGAGTCGGAGAAAGAGAACCAGCCCTGCAACAGCTATATAGATTCGGCTCTCATGCAAAAAGAGAAGCTAAGAGAAACCTTCGAGATTACAGAAGGATCCCTGGCTATCACAAGTGTGCCGGAGCAGATGTGCAAAGAGCTCGATGCATTATCAGTCTCCACCGTGGACCAACTGAAGACCTTCTATGTTACGGAAGAAAGAGTGGACAGAGGGGCATCCTGTTTTATTGGTCAAATCCTGTCATGCACCTGGACGATTTGTCTGTCACGTGCCTTCCCTATGAAAGAGGTATAAGAGCCGTCCTAAACCCCAGATATTATACGCCCGAGATGCGGGAATACTTTAAAAAGTGAGGATGCCGGTTATATCAAACGGAATCCGAAGCGAAGTTTTATGAGGGGCTATAGCATTCGCCTCGGGTCCAAGCACTCATCGATGGACGAATTCTAGATAGACGGGGCATAGGTTTCATTCAACCTGATTCCAAAGCATGCTACATGATCCATGTTGGTGAAGCCAGCGAAAGGTCAAATGATGACGACGAGATAGCCGAGCCAGAAGAAGCCCCTCGAGAGCTCGAAGATGGCGTACAAGCAACCTTCGACGAGCTAAACGAGATTGATTTAGAAACGTTCGATAATCCAAGGCCGACCTACATCATCTCTCTCTTGTCAGAGAAAATGAAAGAGCAGATAATCGCTATGCTGCATAAGTTCACTGACTGCTTCACGTGGACGTACAAAGAAATGCCTGGCCTTTCCCATAAAGTGGCCATGCATAAGCTGGCTATATCTCCTGATGCTAAGCCAGTCAAACAAGCTCCCTGAAGTATGAGAAGGGAACTGGAAGAAAAGGTTATCGAGGAAACCAAGAAACTCATTGATGCCGATTTCATCAGGGAAGAGAAATATGCGGACTAGATCGCATGCATCGTCCCAGTGAAGAAAAAGAATGGACAGATACGTGTTTGCGTTGATTTCTAGGACCTCAACAAGGCATGCCCTAAAGATGATTTCCTGGTTTCGGTAATGGAAATGACGATCGACGATACCTCAAATTACGAGCTGTTCACTTTCATGGATGGTTCGTCTGGGTACAATCAGATAAAAATGTCACCTGAGGATGAGGAGTATACAGCATTTCGAACCCCGATCGGCATATACTGTTACAAAGTGATACCGTTTGGACTGAAGAACGCATGTGCTACATATCAAAGGAAAATGACCAATATCTTTGATGACTTGATCCATAAAGTCGTCGAATGTTATGTTGATGATTTGGTCGTCAAAACTAAAGCCAAGGCCGATCACATCCAAGATCTCAGGACTGTTTTCACCAGACTGATGGAATACGATCTAAAGATGAGTCCCCTAAAGTGCGCTTTTAGCATGTCATCGAGAAAATTCCTGGGCTTCATAGTCCGACATCGAGGGATCGAAATTGACCCATCGAAGATAAAGGCCATCATGGAGATGCCTCCTCCGAAGAATCTAACGCAGCTAAGATCCTTTTAAGGCAAGCTCGCTTACATACGAAGATTCATCTCAAACCTATCAGGAAGATGCAGGCACTTCTCGAAGCTCATGAAGAAAGGAGCTCCTTTCGTCTGGGATGCTAGAAGTCAAGAAGCGTTCGAAAATATCAAACAGTACCTGCTGCACCCTCCAGTACTTGTTGCTCCCATTCCAAATAAATCAATGATTCTCTATATTGCTGTGCTAGATGAATCACTCGGCGCACTCCTTGCCCAGAATAACGAGGAGGGAAAAGAAAATTCCCTATACTACCTCAGTCGAACTTTAGTCAGGGCGGAACATAACTACTCCTCGATCGAAAAGCAATGCCTGGCCCTGATATTTGCCGAAGCTGAGGCACTATCTGTTCGCTCATCGGGTTATGCTGATCTCCAAGGTCAACCCGCTCAAACACTTAATGACCAAAGTAAGCCTCGCCGGCAGAATGGCAAGATGGGCTATCATGCTGCTTGAGTTTGACATAGCCTATACTCCTCAGAAAGCAATAAAAAGGCAAGCCCTCACCAATTTCCTCGCTGCTCATCCCATATCAGAAGGGTCGCCGCTAAATTTTGAATTACCCGATGAACAAGTGTTGCGCCTCGAGGATGTCGAGCTATGTTGGGAGCTCTACTTCGATGGAGCCTCATCAATAAGGACCTCCAGTAAATCAAGCGTCTTGGAGATAAAAGCGGGGATAGGATTGGTGTTCGTCACGCAATCGGGGGGAACCTTACGATATTCTTTCTCTCTCACTGAGCCTCGCAAAAACAACGAGGCTGGGTATGAAGCTCTGACTGGTCTGGAGCTCGCCATAGAAATGAGAATCCTTCGGCTACGGGTTTACGGTGACACCTAGCTTGTCGTCAACTAAGTGAGCGGCGACTACAAGACATATAAGCCCGAGTTAGCTCGATATAGAAGCCGGGTGGTGGAAATCATGAAAAGGTTCACTCACATTGAACTAATGAGGGCGTTGAATGGAAAAGTCGACATACTCGCTCGCCTAGCCAAAGAGCTGGCTGATCCCGACATGGATGAAATTCTGATCACAGTCAGGAGCCGGAAAATTCTTCCCCCGGTCTCTTTATGAGAAGAGGAAAGTGCAGAACAAAAGAGCAATCTTACCGAAGAAGTTCTGATCATTCAAGAGGAGCCGATTGGAGAGAGCCTGTTCACCGCCGGAAGCCGGGAAGACTGGACGTCTTGCCTGAAATTCGGGGGCAGATGCTATTTGGTGCTATCCGTCGACCTCTCCGAAGATACCAAGTTGATTTATGGCACCGTGTATCGAAGGTTTAAACGGATGCGGCCGATATAGCAGACTTCGTCAGATTCCCTTTTGTCTGAGGGGTTTTTGATTGTGGGGACGCTCTTCCCTGCAGGCGCAAGCCCCTGCAGTTAATTACGCTACCGCATCGCGGTAACAACTTTCTCCTTCTCCATATGGTCACTTCGTGTCGTGGGTGTTTGTTCTGTGTTTGGTTGTCCGTGGATTGTATACGGAGACTAAGTTATGTTGTCGCCCATAGGGCGTGGACTAGTCCAAATCTATATCTTTCTTAGATTTGGGTTTGGGGGGTTTGGATTTAAGGATACGTTATCCTTATTTGAGGCTAAGATCAACTTAAACGTTCGTTAAGGATACGTTAGTCTAATTTCAGACTAAGATCGACTTAACGGGATCGTTAAGATCCGACAAGAGAGCAATTGGACTCTATTGTTTAGTTTAATGATATTGCAGTCGATAATTAGTTTAAGGACATTACGGTCCATTGTTAGTTTTAAGACATCACGGTCGAGGTTAAGGACATCATAGTCCGTGAGCTTAAGGACCCACAGTCCGATGTTAGTTTTAAGACATCACGGTCGAGATTAAGGACATCAGTCCGTGGATTTAAGGATTCCACAGTCTGATATTAGTTTTAAGACATCACGGTCGAGGGTAAGGACATCATAGTCCGTGGGGTTTAAGGACCCCACAGTCCGTAGTAATGTGTGGTTGTCGGGACCCGTCACCTCTCTGACGACGTTGAAGGATTAAACGACAGATATCAGAGGAGTAAAGAGATGTACCCTCGAACCGGGTGTAAATTGATTGGAAGAGCAGATGAGCTCAGTTCAATTTAATTTGAGGACTTATGACCAGAATTGGGCTAAGTCCAAAAAAAATGTTTACCATTTCATTGTTGTTCTTCCTATTAGGCCTTTATTTGGGCTCTGCCCTTTTAATAATGCCAAGCATTGGGCTCTGACATTTTGTCTGGTATTGAATGCATAGCATTTATCAGAACAAAGTATGTTCTGACAATGCGCCACGTGGCGCATCAGGCGCTTTGCGCCAATTAAAGAGCGCATTGCGCTAGCGCACATGAGGGTGACACGTGTCGCTTAGCGCTAAGCTCTAGTTTGTTAGCGCACTGCGCTTTAAATTCATGAGCGCGCTGCGCCAGTTTATGGGTGCGCCAGTGAGTGACACGTGGCGCGCTTGGCGCTGAGCGCCAACCCAAGAGCGCAATGCGCTGTTTTCAGGAGCGCAAAGCGCAAGCTGTGTCTGTAGTTGACATGTGGCACGTTTTGGCGCTGAGCGCCGGTCTAAGGAGCGCAAAAGCGCAGTTCAAGAGTGCAAGGCACTTTTCAATAGCGTAAAGCGCATTTGATCAAATTTATGATCTGTAAACAAACTTATGTTCTTCTTAAAAGAGGCTTTGCCTCAAAATTCAAGAACAACAGTTCCTATTTTTGAAAGGGCTTCGCCTTTATAGATCAATGATCTGTGAATGAAGTAAATACTTCTTTTGTTTTTATGATGAGATCTTTTGATCTCTTTTATGAAAGACTTGGTCTTTTGTAGATCTATGATCTCTTAAGAAGATAATTCTTATGTTTTAATGAGATAATTTCATCTCTTTGTTCAAGAACCATTCTTTTTACCTTGAGGGAATGATCTTCTTTCAAGAGCTTGCTCTCTTTCTTTTTGAGTTTTCTCAAAACTTATAGGGGGGTTTCTCTATATCAGACTTGAAGTCTTGGGGCCTTTATATAGGGCAAGTTGATTTGTTAAATCAGTTAAAGAGATCTTTCTCTGATTGATTTGGGGTTGATTCCCCACCGTTGGATTTTTGATTCTAGGGCTTCTGTTTTACAGAAGGCAATCTTCTTGTTTTCAACAAGATTGGAAAGATCTTTCCAGAACAGAATTTTAATTCTGATTAATTAATAATTTATTATTATTAGATCTTTTGATCTAACGGTGGGGAATTCTTTTAATTCCAGCGCTGGCGCACTTGGCGCTAGCGCACCCGTGCTTGACACGTGGCGCGCAGCGCAACTGCGCTAGCGCACCCGTGTTTGACACGTGGCGTGCAGCGCAGAGCGCTGGATCTGAAGCGTTGCTTCAACTTTTAAAATTTGAATTTTGAAACAGTGCTTTACTCTGATTGGGGTGCGCTGCCTAGGGCGCAGCGCTCCTGACGCTGGTGTGTCTGCTTTTGACACGTGGCACGCAGGGCACGGGATCTGAAGTGTTTCTTTAATTTTTGAATTTTGAAATTCAAAACAGAGCCTTGCTCTGATTGTGGGAAGAAAATGCCCCCCCACCGTTGCGCTCATGTGGCACACACGTGAGTGCAGCGGTGGCAACATCTGAGCCTTTAGATCAACTCAAAAGTTGAGGAAGCGGTTCAGCGCCTATAAATAGGACCTTTTGGTCTTCAGATTATTTTCATCTTCTCCTTAAGAATTTTATTCAGAGCCTTACTCTTTTGTTCAAGAACTTTCAAGAGTTAAAACTCTACTAAATTTAGGTAAAATTAAATTAAATTAATTCTAATAAATTGGGGTTCTTACCCATTAACAGAGCCTTGCTCTCATAGATCTTTTGATCTAAAGAAAACCCCTTTAGGGTTTCATAAACAGAGCCTTGCTCTCATGAACCCATAGATCTAAATAGATCTTTTCTTAGGGTTTCTTAGCCCATGAGTCAGAGCTCTGCTCTTTTGACAACATATAGATCTTTTGATCTTTTGATGAAGGACTCTTAAGAGTTTTTTCATGGATCTTTAAGATCCCAGAATTTTAATTCTCAGGAATTAATTTTCATTAATCTTTGATGGATTTTCCATCATCATTACAGAGCTAGGCTCTTTAAGAAATTTTATTCCCTCGTGACCAGAGTTTGACAAGTGTCACTCTGTCATAGAGCTTTGCTCTAAAAGGGAGATTTTTTTCTTCTCTCGAGGGATTTCTTATTCAATGAGAATATTCTTTGAGGATTTCCTCATCAATTGACAGTCTCATCCAATGATGAGGCTGTCCTATTAATTGATGCGTTATCATCTGGATTTTGTGGGTCCCCCTTTGGTCCCCTCTCCACTGCATTACAGTGTGGTACAAATTTTAAAGTACCGAGCGTCGGGATTTTTTAAAATTAAATTGTGACACTGATAACTGAATTTCGTTCTTTCTCGCAGGCGACATGTCTTTTGATCTCTCTTTCCCGTTTTTCCGCTCAGAGGGAGGATTCCCTAAAGCACCGGTGGACCGGGAGGTTCTTGCGCTGATTAAAGACTATGACCCCGAATGCAAAAACCTTCACCTGTGGGGTAGATGGTACGACCAAATTATCAAAGGTAGTCGAAGCTTCTCTTGTGCGACGCCATCGGATCCGATCTCATCGATCTCGTATGCAGATGTACCCCCGGTGAACTATGCCGTGGAGGTCGTTAATTGGACTTCGGAGGGTCTCCTTCAACGTTCGATTGCTGCCATACCCATGCAGCTACCGGCAGCTTTAGATATTTTAGGACGGCGCATGTGTCAGGGCGAGTCGCGCCCTTGGGGACAACCCTACAACATCGGGTTGACCCCTCGACACTCGGCCAGGTATCTGCAGTGGGCCAGGTACATTTTGTCAGCGAAGAAGGTGCACCTGCTGAAGATCGGTCTATACCCTGCGGTTTACACCTCACTGTTCCAGTACTCTGCTCCTCCGACATGGTGGATTAAGGCGTTAGTAGAGCAATGGAATATCCCCACCCATACCTTTCTTCTTATGGACAGAGAAGTTTCTATCTCTCTAGAAGAATTTGCTGAGATCTCCGGCCTGCCGGTGAGGGGGGAGCACTATGAGGAGCTGCTTCCTCCGGATGAATACGTTTTTGCCACCAAGTCGTTGGTGATGGACCTAACGCCAGAGAACGCTATTCAGCACCAGTTTCCGAGTCTGATAAAGGTGCTGAATATGTACGAGAGTCTTTTCTTGGAATCCGGAGGTCGGGGAGTTAGTTTCGCAGACTTCATTGCCCGTTTTCTTCGACCGGAGATTCTATCGCAACGGGGCAAAAAATTTGCCAAGCTTGACGATCCCTTCGGCTTTGGCTTAGATCGTCGACTAGTACTGGAAGATGATCAAAAAGGCTTTTATCTCCCCGATGCCGCAATCATCCCTTTGTCGGAAATCGCTGCTCCGGGTATCGACGAGGAGACTTTCTTTCTCGGGTTTTTGGGGCTATGGTTGTGCTGGTTCGCGCTCCCCATGCACCCTCGCTATATGAGGTCGTCCGTCTTCTACCCAGCATATCGAATGGCGGCTGGCATACAATTGGCCATCGGGATTGCCGGGTTGGCCTACCTGTACCATGGTCTTAGCATGGCGGCGGACACAACTGAACCGGGGGTGCAAGCCGCCAATTTCCCGATGCACTACTTTACTTCGTGGATGGAAATGCACTTGCTCGGGGTATTTGGTATTCATAAAAGACCCTCGTTTTACGAGAAGTACAGATTCCCGAGAATTTTGCGGCCGGTCGATGCTTCTATCGTGAATCCGCCTCAGCGGGAGGCTAGGGGGTTGCTTCTTCGTCCGCGCACGGTCGGAGCGGGTATGTCTTTCACGGACAAGGTCCTGACAATCGGCCCGGAAACCTCTAAGGCGGTGCTGGCGTTGCGCGACAATTTCAAGGACGGGGCCTCCGTATTGAAAGCCCGGGAGATTCTACATCTATACTCCATCAGACCGGGATTCCTCGTATTCAGGCAAAATGAGGCGGCGCTTTTTATGAGATACAACCCCCATCGTTTTGCCCAGCAGCTAAGTTATAACCAGGGGGTCCCACTGGAGGCGCTTTTGGAAGAGCCTGCGGCCACCAGAGAGGGAATACGGAGTACACTGCATCATTTTATGCGGTTAAATACGGGCTCCCACTTCTTCATTAGCGAGCCGAATTGCATTCCAAAGGCCCTCAACGTATACAGGGCCTGGTATCAACACGCGATGGGCACTGTCATCAGGAAAGAGAAGCGGCTGCTGCTTGATCGCAAGAGTGCGCCCTCCGCCAGCGATCGCAACGTCCCCTTAAAGCGAAGGGCCCCTGTCCCTCCTCCACTAAGAGGAGATGCTGGAGTTGAGCCTCCATGTGTGCTAAACCCCACGCGTGGATTGCCCCGTGATCCTGTGGACGTGCCATCAGCGCCCCGTGCTCCCGTAGAGACGGTAAACGTGGTTTCACCAGAATCCGGCGTGGGCTCGGATATCAGGACCCGCCGTCCCAAGGTGCCCACGAAGCGTAAGCTGATTTTGGGTGCGACCGGAGTTCACGCGCAGAAGAGGAAGAAGAAGTCGATCCTCTCTGCTGACGTTGTATTTGGTCAGGAACCTCATACTCCTTATAGCGAGGGCTTGAGTGAGTACGGGACCAACGACGGCCTATTCACGCCACCAGATGACACTGATCTGGCAGCTGCCATCGCAGCTTCCGAGCGATTGGCAAGGCGTGACGAGTGGTTGGCTAAACTCGCGCAATCAGGTAATCATTAATTGTATTTTTCGTCATTGCATCGTACCTCTATCATTGTTTTTGACTAACGCTTTTCCTTCTTTAGTAGGCGTTTCTACCGAAGAAACCCTCGCTGCTTCTCTCAAGACTTTCGAGGATGAGGAACGACATAGAGCATCCTTAGGCCTTGGTACTTTTCGCTTCGCTATATTTCTGCTTCCATTTCTTATGAGTAATCTGACCCTCTCTTTGTCTTATCGCAGGGACCACAAGACCTACCTCGCAAGCCAATGCGGAAATTCTCCCCGGGCCAGCTACCGAAGTCCCGGCCTCTTTAAGATTGCCGCAAGAGGCCCTACTTAAAAAACCGATGATGGAAGCCTTGACAGCTCTGGAGGTAACCCTGAACGCGGACGATGATGCCTTGCTGAAGGAGGCCTCTAAAAGGTCTGTTGTGACGGCCCGGGAGAAAATGAAGCGCCTGAGGCGCACAGCTAGGGAGCATAGTGCTGCTTTGGCTTTAAACTATCAGTTCTTATATATCTTTTCATGCAGGGCCGAGCCTTACTGAAGGAGTGGCGGCGACCGTTGAGCCTGAGGGGGCGGTGGAGGAGGTAGCCGCGGAACCCGAGGCGACGATAGGCGATGTAACCATAGTTGCCGGGTCCGAGATAGTGGCTGAAGAGACAGTCACGACTGCTATGCCCGAGATGGCTATCACTGCCGAGCCCGAGGTGGCGGTGGGTGAGACGACTGCTACGGCCGAGCCTGAGGCAGCAGTGGACGAAACGGCTGCTACGGACAAGCCTACGGCAGCGATGGACGAGACGGCTGTGGCTACTGAGCCCGAGGTGGTAGTGGGCGAAACGGGTATGATCGCTGGACACGAGATGGCCGCTCTTTCTCAAGAGTCGGGCACCGCTCCGATTATTGCTCTCCCCGCCTACGGTTCTTTGTCATCTCCTGGCGTCGCGAGCGTGATGACTGCTCCTGTGGAGTCAGGGGATGAGGCGACGGGAGGTGAGACCACCCTAATGGAGGAGGGAGACGCCACCGTTGTATCAAGTGACCCCCTCGTCACGGCTCCGGTTGGCGACTCATCAGGTAAATTTTGGGTCACCGTCCTTCTTTTTTATTCTGCAATCTTTCCTAATAAAGTTTATCTTGCTCCTAATACAGGTGCGGCTAGTGCTGAAGTCAAGCTGCTCGAGACAGCGCCGTCAGTTACCGCCCTGACGGTGACCACCTCTCTGCCTTCTCTCGTACCGTCGCAGATGCTGGAAGGTATGGATTTGTGACCCATCATTCTTGTCTCTCGGCTGTATAATTCCTGTACTGACATTGCATCATCACATTTTTGCAGGAGTCCTTTTTAACCACCTGTACCAGGTGCTGCACCCACATTTCTCCTTCTTGTCGAAGATTAGTCCCCCTGCTGGTATAGGTGAGTATTTATTTAAACGACGTCGTTTTCTTCAACGGGTAGCCGCATTACCGCTAACTCTTCTTCATATTGATTGTAGCCTTATGAATTGAAGGGGAAACGATGCTGTCGTTGCGCCCCCAGTATTCCCAGCTCTACCCCCTGCTGCGGCCGGTATAGTAGACTCTACTTTTTGTGTATTTTCTTTATTTCCTTAGACGACATCTGATTATGATCTATTTTGTAGCAATTACATTGACTCCAGCCTCGTTCGAGTCTCGTATTATAATGCCGGCCGGGCCCTTTTCCAGGCGTCCATCATCCAAAGGTGCTGTGACCAGTCTACGCATGTTGAGCGAGTATATCGAGGAGTTTGACGCAGAGACTCCCACATCTGCTGCGGATTTCGCCGCAGAGGTTAACCCTATGCTGGCGACGCTCATGAACTTTCATGGTGAGGGCGTCGTTGAGTCTTGGGTTAATCGCTGCCGGGAGATCGAGGTTTGCTTGCATAAGCTTGAGCTTAAGCGTCCTGCACCTGAGATTCTGGCTATGAGCACTCAACGGGTGGCATGGATCGAGCAGAGCGCTTCTTACTTCCGCCATCTTGAACAAGAAGTGGCTTTAAAGCGAAGGGAATGTAAAGAAACTTCAAGCGAGTCTGCTCGACTGCATACTGAGGTCGACGCTAACGCTGCACAGTTAAAAGTTATTTTCGAAAGTCTTCTGCGATGTATCTCTGATGGGCTAACATTGAGGCAGAAGCTCGACGTCGTCGAGCGGGATGCACGAGATCGTGAAGCAGCTCAGCGGGCCGTCGAAGAACAACTCTCGTCTTACTTGCGGCAGCGAGCCCAGATCGAAGCGGAGTTGGCCGCGGTAGCTGATTAGGAAGAGGGGCTGAGGGAAGTGCGCGGGCGGCTGACTGGATTATTGAAAGCGCTTTCCTCTCAATAAAATTTTTTTACTATTTGTAATTTTGAATAAAATGTATTTGTTCTTTTATTCTTTCATATAATGTATTTTGTACCCAATCGAATTCATGAATAAAAGATACACGTTCTTCATAATGTCTTGTGTCATTTCTCTGCTTTCTTCTTTCTTGCTGTGTTGTTTGCCATGTGACTTTAGCAAGTGCGGTCTGTAGATAGCATATAACTGTCAATTTTGGATTCTTTGTGGAGTAGTGATGGCTTAGAAAACAGGGTTAGGATCTTTCACCTAAGACTTTTCAACTTTATGAGCCATGAGGGTCTCATAAAGAATTTTCTCCCTACCGGTCGAGAGGATCCCGTAGGTGTAATTTCTTCTTAAGAATCGTGAGGATTCCTAAGTGTGTTTTCTCCTGAAAGTCATAAGGATCTTACAAGAGAATTTACTCCCTTACGAGCCATGAGGGCCCGCAAGTGATGGATGAAGTTGTTTTTATCCGCATTTCACGAAGTTAAGGGTTGCTCTGGATGCTTCCCACGGGTTCACTGCCGTGTTTGGCGAGGACCAGGCTCCGCTCTGGAAGTTTTCTAGGATATCGTAGTTTAAAGACATCGCGGTCGAGGTTAAGGACATCATAGTCCATGAGTTTAAGGACCTCACAGTCCAATGTTAGTTTTAAGACATCACGGTCGAGGTTAAGGACATCATAGTCCATGAGTTTAAGGACCTCACAGTCCGATGTTAGTTTTAAGACATCGCGGTCGAGGTTAAGGACATCATAGTCCATGAGTTTAAGGACCTCACAGTCCGATGTTAGTTTTAAGACATCGCGGTCGAGGTTAAGGACGTCATAGTCCATGAGTTTAAGGACCTCACAGTCTGATGTTAGTTTTAAGACATTGCGGTCGAGGTTGAGGACATCATAGTCCGTGGATTTAAGGACTCCACAGTCCAATGTTAGTTTTAAGACATCGCGGTCGAGGTTAAGGACCTCATAGTCCGTGGATTTAAGGACTCCACAGTCCAATGTTAGTTTTAAGACGTCATGGTTGAGGTTAAGGACGTCATAGTCCGTGTGGTTGTCGGGACCCATCACCTCTTTGAAAACGTTGAGGAATTACAACGACAAATATCAAAGGAATGACAAGATGTACCCTTGAACCAAGGTGAAATTAGTTTAAAATCATTACGGTTGATTGTTAGTTTTAAGACATCACGGTCGAGGTTAAGGACATCATAGTTCGTGGATTTAAGGACTCCACAATCCGATGTTAGTTTTAAGACATCACGGTCGAGGTTAAGGACATCATAGTCCGTGGATTTAAGGACTCCACATTCCGATGTTTGCTCTGGATGCTTCACACGGGTTCACTGCCATGCTCAGCGAGGACCAGGCTCCGCTCTGGATGCTTCACACGGGTTCACTGCCGTGCTCTGCGAGGACCAGGATCCGCTCTGGACGTTTTCCACGGGGTCAGAAGTGACATAATCCGCGTTCCACGTAGCCAGGAATTTTGCTCTAGATGCTTCCCACGGGTTCACTGCCGTGTTCGGCGAGGACTAGGCTCTGCTCTGGATGCTTCACACGGGTTCACTGCCGTGCTCTGCGAGGACCAGGATCCGCTCTGGATGTTTTCCACGGGGTCGGAAATGACATAATCCGCGTTCCACGTAGCCAGAAATTTTGCTCTAGATACTTACCACGGGTTCACTGCCATATTTGGCGAGGACTAGGCTCCGCTCTGGATGCTTCACACGGGTTCACTGCCGTGCTCTGCAAGGAACAGGATCCGCTTTGGATGTTTTCCACGGGGTCAGAAGTGACATAATCCGTGTTCCATATAACCAGGAATTTTGCTCTAGATGCTTCCCACAAGTTCACTGCCGTGTTCGGCGAGGACTAGGCTCCGCTCTGGATGCTTCACACGGGTTCACTACCATGCTCTGCGAGGACCAGGATCTGCTCTGGACGTTTTCCACGGGGTCAGAAGTGACATAATCCGCGTTCCACGTAGCCAGGAATTTTGCTCTAGATGCTTCCCACGGGTTCACTGCCGTGTTCGGCGAGGACTAGGCTCTGCTCTGGATGCTTCACACGGGTTCACTGCCGTGCTCTGCGAGGACAAGGATCCGCTCTGGATGTTTTCCACGGGGTCGGAAATGACATAATCCGCGTTCCACGTAGCCAGAAATTTTGCTCTAGATACTTACCACGGGTTCACTGCCATATTTGGCGAGGACTAGGCTCCGCTCTGGATGCTTCACACGGGTTCACTGCCGTGCTCTGTAAGGACCAGGATCCGCTTTGGATGTTTTCCACGGGGTCAGAAGTGACATAATCCGCGTTCCACATAACCAGGAATTTTGCTCTAGATGCTTCCCACAAGTTCACTGCCGTGTTCGGCGAGGACTAGGCTCCGCTCTGGATGCTTCACACGGGTTCACTACCATGCTCTGCGAGGACCAGGATCTGCTCTGGACGTTTTCCACGGGGTCAGAAGTGACATAATCCGCGTTCCACGTAGCCAGGAATTTTGCTCTAGATGCTTCCCACGGGTTCACTGCCGTGTTCGGCGAGGACTAGGCTCCGCTCTGGATGCTTTACACGGGTTCACTACCGTGCTCTGCGAGGACCAGGATCCGCTCTGGATATTTTCCACGGGGTCAGAAGTGACATAATCCACGTTCCACATATCCAGGAATTTTTGATTTTATCCGCATTTCACGGAGTCGGAATTTGGCTCTCAGTCGTCTGTACACCGCCGAGTCATGGAACTGGGAGTTGCCGCTGTTCCGCTTTGCTTGATGTTGTGTCTGCTGCAACGAGACGAATGTTGAGCTGATCTCTAGGCTATCTGTGACCCATTAAGATTTGGCTTCTTCTTCTGATGAAACCTGGGGAGGAGAGGTGTGATTCCTTCTTTGTTTGCGCCCCTGGATTGTATACAGGGATTGACATGATATCACCTGTAGGGCATAAATTTCATTTTTTATTCATCATTTTTTTTATTTCTTTCCGCGATACTCTATCATTTCAGCTTTTATATCGCGAAGGTCGCAATTGCCCCATCATTTCGGCTATTTTTCGCGGTGCCCAATCATTTCGGCTATTATTTTATTTTTACCCGCTGCTTTTTATTACGAGTTGCCCGACCATTTCGGCTATTTTGCGTGCATACATTTTTTACTTGCTGCTTTTTATTACAAGTTGCCCCATCATTTCGGCTATTTCGTATGCATGTGCAGCTTGCTAGCTTTTCACTGCAGGCTTGGAGTCAGACACCGATTTCGGCATCAGCACCGTTGCAACTGGGATATTGCCAGGAGCGAATCATCATTTGCCTCTGTCGATGTCGAACAAAGGTGGCTTAGTAAACAGGGTTAAGATTCTGTCGACTAAGGCTTTTGACTTCATGAGCCGTAAGGGTCTCACAAAGGTATTTTTCCCTACAAGTCGTGAGGATCTCGTATGTGTGTTTTCTCCTTAGGAATCGTGAGGACTCCTAAGTGTATGGCTTCTCGTAAGTCTTAAGGATCTTACAAGAGAGTTTTCCCCTTATAAGTCGAGAGGACTCAGAAGGGTTGTTCACCGTGCGAACATATCCCTAGTTACGGGTGGGACTTGGTTAGGAAAATGTTTATTCGCACCCGTGGATTGTATACAAGGGTCAGCATTGCACCGCTTGTAGGAAAGTATCGGAGGTTGTGGGGGTTGCTTAAGAACAGGTTCAGGTCTCCGTAGCTTAAGACTTTCAAATCTTATGAGCCGTGAGGGTCTCATAAGAGGATTCTCCTTACGAGTCGTGAGGATCTCGCAAGTGTAATTTCTCCTTAGGAATCGTGGGGATCCCTAAGTGTGTTGCTCCCTTGTGAGTTGTAAGGATCTCACGCGGGTGATTTCTCCTTACAAGGTCGAGAGGACCTTGCAAGTGTCTTTTAACGAGGTTGCACCCTTTCGGGGTTTCACAAACACCCATCGGTAGCCCTGCTGTTTTTACTCACGGAGCCCTTTCGGGTTTTCGTCCGTGCCTATTTTGCTTATGGACATACTGTTTTCTTTTTCTTTTCTTTTTTTTATTCTAACGAGGTTGCGCCCTTTCGGATTTTCACAATACTCGCCGGTAGCCCTGCCGTTTTTACTCATGGAGCCCTTTCGGGTTTTCATCCGTGCCCATTTTGCTTATGGACATACAGTTTTTTTTATATTCTTTTTTCTTGTATCAGCTTTGGGATGCTGCAATCCACCGTAGTTTATCGACATCTCGGTCAACAGCTAGTTTTAGGACATAGTGGTCCGTTGTTAGTTTTAAGGATGTTTCGGTCCGCTGTTAGTTTAAGAACGTTTCGGTCCGCTGTTAAGTAAGCCGGTTACTACTTATAGAGTTTGGGCTTAGGAAGATAGCGAGCGGACATAGTCGTCGTCATCTATCATTGAACTAGGCCGTGACTCGTCAAGCGTAGTACTTCTTCAGGAAGCGACCGTTTATTGGCCTGAAAGGTCTTTCACCATGCATGTCCATGAGTAGATAAGCTCCACCCTGGTAGACCTTGTCTATGATGTATGGGCCTTCATAGTTCGGCTCGAATTTTCCCCGCTTGGCGCGATTCGGGATCATAGGTTTTTTGACCACTGGTACGAGTTCGCCTTGGCGGAATGTCCTCGGCCTAGTCGATCTCTCGTATGAGCGCGTCATCTTTGCTTTATAAGCCTTCAGGTTTTGTTACGCTATGAGCCGGGTTTCGTCAAGGGCGTCAAGCTCCTCAAGCCGAAGGTGAGCATTCTCCTCATCCGTCAGCTCGTAATGAACTGCCACTCGTAGAGAGGGTAACTCTATCTCGAGGGGGAGTACCGCTTCTGTACCGAATACCAACGTGTACGACGTTGTGTTCGTGGCTGTTTTGAACGTTGTTCGATATGCCTAGAGAGTTTCATGCAGTCTCTCGTGCCAGTCCTTCTTATTTCGGGACACCGTCATTTTTACGATCTTTGTCAGGGTCTTGTTAAAAGCCTCGGCTAGACCGTTAGCTCGGGGATTATAGGCTAAGGAATATCTCCAGTCTATGTTGTGCTGTTGTGCGAAGCGGCTGATCTTGTGGCTTCTGTAGGCTGGTCCGTTATCGGAGATGATCCGTCGCGGAGTTCCAAACCGATAAATAACGTGCGTCTTGAAGAAGTGGAGGATATTCTCCGTCTTCACTTCCCTCAGCGGTACTGCTTCTGCCCATTTAGAGAAGTAATCAGTTGTCGCCAAAATGAATCGATGTCCTCTGAACGATGCTGGTTCGATGGGGCCGATTATGTCAGTCCCCCACATTTCGAACGGCCAGCTAGCCACCGTTGGATGTAGTGGATTTGGATGCTGGTGGATAAAGTTCCCGTGGATCTGGCACGAGTGGTACTTCTTCGCGTATTTGAGGCAGTCTTGGATCATCTTGGGCCAATAACAACCCATCCGTTTGATCTTCAGCTTCATCTTCGGGCCGGCCTGGTGAGAACCGCAAAGTTCGTCGTGAACTTCTTGGATGACTCTTTTTGCTTCTTCAGGTCCCAGGCATCTCAACCACAGAGAATCAAATGACCTCTTGTACAGAGTATCGTTGACGAAGGCAAAAGATAGGGCTCGCTTCACGAGCTGGTGTTTTTGTAGGGTTCCTAGGCATGCTAATGAGGTCTCACAAGGCATCAACCATGCCAATTTTAAATTTTACGGGTGCCAAGAAACCCTAATACGGATCGTTGACTAGATATATAGGCGACAAATGAAACTAGTTAACAACTTAACTACAAGAAAAGAAATACAACCTTTGTAGATCCGGTCCTCCACCTCCATAGCTCCGCAATGAAGTCTCCTCGCTGTCCAAATCGAATCCCGGGCTCTAGCGTCGGCTTCATCGGAGAAATGGGCAGGCTAGGTCATCGATTACGATGCCGAAGATGATCTACGTCGAGGCATCACAAGATCAAGCTCCCACTTCACCAAGTCATGAAACTTGTGAAGAAAACACCCTATACTACTTGGCAAGAGGTAGAGGATGAAGAAATAGGAGGTGGGTTCACTTTAGAATTGGATTTCTCACTCATTTTCCCAAGTTGCCATTGATGGAGGCAAGCTTCTTCTTGAAGAAGAAGAAGAAGATGATGAAAAATGTTATGATAATTATCATTCAAAAAGAAAATAAAATGTATACTTATCATAATCCAACCATGGTCAAGTGTAGAGAATAAACTAGGGTTAGGTGGAGTGGTTAGGGTTAAGCATGAGACAAAATGGTCACTTAGTCAAAGCTTCATGAAGCTTCAAGATGCATACAAAGAAAGCCACCATTTTCTCTTTATGCTTATTATTTTCCAAAAAGAATAAATAAATAAATAAATGAATAAGAAAATAAAACCCTAACCATTCATATAACCATGGTTTAATCTTTACACAAACCCAAGTTAGCATGTATCATCAAACATGATACAATCATGTGCACAAAAGTATATCACATATACAACTTTGCACAATACAAGTGAGAAAATCCATTTAAAGTGAACCAATACTAGTTAATGCAAAGTAATATATCAAATATATAATTATACATTAAATCATTAAATCAACACTTGATTTAACGATCCGGTCATATCGCATATAACCGACTAGTATCCTATGTATCGGCTTACCGAATCAATCCTTGATTCGATAACTAGGTTATATCGCATACAACCTTTCGATACATTCATCACGAGAATGGAATACGGTATCACATACACGCATTATTCTCGGTCCCGCACATATCTCATATGCGCTCCTATTTCGTTTTGCTTGAGCCAGGAAACCTCTGTGTAGGACTCTAAAGACTCGTCAATACGCCGGCAGCAGGTGATGATCATATCAAACACCCACAAGCCGCAAGCGGTCTGCTAAACGTAACGGCCACCCGGGTATTGAGCGATCAGAAGATCGACGAGCAAGCCCGCTCATACTCCTGTGAATCCAACCAGTAACACTTACCGTACAGTCCGGTCTCGTCGTCTGATATGTCGCATATCTTGCCTAGGGGTGGAAAACGTCAGACCCCAGTAGCTCGATAAGTCGTGTCGATATGAGGTCTATAACAGTTTGAGAAACTACTGGTAACACTTACCAGGAAATCTCAGCAACCCTGGCCAGGGATTTCCGGTTATATCCAATCGAACACAGCGCAACATCAACTCCCTATACCGGGAGAGACGGATCCCCTCCTATCGCTTATTGCCTCCATGTGATTCGGGACTGTACCCAAAAACCACCGTTTTGCACGCCCTCTTGGACATGGTAAGGTGGAAATCAAAGCACAGTGGGAACCACACAAGACTCTATGACGATCTCGGGTCAACAGACTACTCTGTACCAGTGTCACCAGAGAACTGCCATCTGACGTAGGGTATAATACCATCTGGGAGTTCTCGGCGAGTCCGTCCAGTGTACCCAGTCTCTACTGAGCACCCGTATATCATCTCTGATGTCAAACACCAATGGATATGGGATCATCCATCGCCCATCTGTATGGGTCGAGAAGGTATACGCTAGTCTACTCTGGTATATCGATGCCCCGTCTCGATACACCCATGACTAGGGACTTTGAAGGATGTACTTATAGACTACCATGTCCCCACTAGTATGATCCACATCACAGTCCAGGTAGTCAAGTACACATCCTAAGGGCTTTACCAACATGTAACAGAGAGACAATCAGTGTACACGTTAAGGTAAAGATCAACCAGATAGCATACTATCATGTCGAGCAAGAAAGTCCTCCCTATATATGTCCAAGCATCCACAACAATATACATCCTATGTATAGTAATGGCCTCTAGGGCATACATATAACTAACAATCTCCCACTTGCACTAGGGCCATCTGATAGCAGTGGTTGTAGTATCTCATACTCAACCATCCCATAAAAGTCTCTCTCTGGGAAAAGGCCTTTGTGAGTGGATCCGCCGTGCTGTCCTCTGAGTCTACTCTCCTAACCTCGATCTCCTTGGAGATCAACTATCTCCATGATCAGGTGATACTGCCTTAGAATATGTCTGGATCACTGATGGGACGGACGTTCCTTGGCATAAGCCACAACTCCATTGTCACACAATGGGAGGAACTAAGTTCATCTCATGAACAAATATACATCCAGACTGCCTCTTTGGTAGCATCTTAAGTAGCGATGTATCTCGCCTTTAATCGTCTAGTATGCCACGGTATCTAGCTTGGAACTCTTCCAACATACCGTCCCTTTACTGAGGGTAAAGACAATGCCTGTGACTGACTTTCAGTCGTTCTTATCACCCTGGAACCCTTCCAGTGATTCTCCCCAGGATCGGTTGATACCATCTCACTACAACTAGTGAGAATCCTAACATCCAATTAGATCTATCTCATAGATCCAAAACCCAGGATTTAGGAGGTATCACTTTGATCCTATATGGAGAATCATTGTGATAAGTGGAGATTGACCGAGCGTAGCATAGGAAACTCCTTTCTTATCAAGAGTATGTCATCCACGTACTCTACGAGGATCATCACCATACTCCCTACAACCTTTTTGTTTATACAAGGTTCATCTACCATTTTGATGATATCAAACTCTTTGACAAACACATTAAAACCGATGTTCCAACTCCGCGATACCTGCTTTATCCTATAAAGCATCTTGTACACGTTTCCGCTGCTCCCACTGTCTACGAAGCCCTCTGGCTGTGTACTTATAGACTTTCTCTTCTAAAACATCATTTAGAAAAGCAGTCATGGCAACCAACCGCCAGATATCGTAGTCATGGTATGTAGCCGTGGCAAGTAGGATCTGGATGGACTTAAGCATAGCCACTTGAAAAGGTTTCATCATTATCCACGCCTGGTCGATGACGAAAAGCTTTAACAAGTCTAGCTTTGAAAGTCTCAACTTTTCCATCTACACCAAGTAATCTTCTCAAGATATACTTGCTCCTGATGGGGATTTAACCCTTCAGATATAGCAACCAAAGTCCATACTTTGTTGGTGTACATGGATTCTATCTCAGATCGCTAAGCATCCAGCCATTCTTACAGAGTCCCACTCCTGATGGCCAGCTCGAAACTAGTTGGGTCATCATCTTATGATGCAATCCTCGCTCCCACTGTCATAGAGTAACCGAAGTATCTCTCAGGTGGGTGAGGAACCCTACTAGATCGGCGGAGAGACTGAGGTTCGTTGGTCTCTATTAAATCCTTTGGTTTTATCAAATCATCTGCTGTAGTTTATATAGCTGGAACCTTTCCAGTTCTACATTACAGACCTTGCCTCGAGCTTGTCCGGATTTTTCTTTTAGACATAGACCGGACAACCCCAAATCTTAACTAGCTTAAGACATAGGCTCTACCCTTTCCATATCACATATGAAGTGGTAGGCTGTGATCTGATTCGAACCCTATTCAATTGGTATGCAGCTTCTGAAGTGCATAACTCCCAAAAGGAAATAGGTAACTCAGTATTACTCATCATAGAGCACACCTTATCACATAGGGTGTGATTGCTCCGCCCCGATATACCATCGTGCTATGGTGTATACGGAGGAGTAATGTTGAGAGAGAATCTCATTCTCCTTTAGAATAGTCCAGGAATTCCGTGCTCAAGTATTCTCCTCCTTGATCACATCAAAGGACATAATACTTATACCCGTATTTTGGTTCTCTACTTCTAACTTATATTCTGTGAATATCTCAAAAGGTTCGGACTTGTGTTTCAGCAGGAACATATGTCTGAATCTAAAGAGATTATCAGAGAATGTAATGAAGTATAAGGAACCGATCTTGGCATGTGTAGACAGGGGACCTTACATACATCAACATGTATCATCCTAAGAGTTCACTAACTCTTTCTCTGTTTCCAGTAAACGGAGCTATGGTCATCTTATCTCTGTGATATGACTGGCAAGTTTCATAAGATGTATATTCAAACTGATTTAAATATGCATCTAAAATGTAACTTCAGCCAGTCGGATCGCATTGATATGACCTAGTCTACAATGCCTCAAGAAGAATTCGTTCATTTCTGAACTTTTCCTCTTATGTGTGTTCTGTATACTAAGAACTGTAGTTTGATTTAGAACATCAATGCTTTTAGATAACGTGCCTGATCCGATCAACTTTTGATATAGGAAATGTTCAAAACATAATCCAACAATACAAAATTTTATCATTTCTTTACTTATAAAGAGACTGATATGATTTTGTATATCAGGTTCGGTATCTAATAACATTCATTCAGAATCAATGTATTTGGAATACAGGGTGACAGTGACCAACAGACTTGGCTGCAACACTTGCCCCGTTTTCTGCCTCATGAAACTTATCACCCGTTCTCAGTTCTCTACCTAGCTGTAGCCCTATGTAACAGATTACATATCTGGGATCCTGATCTGGTATCATATACCCAGGACGCAGAGGATACTGAGAAACAGTTCTTTGTAACGAACACACCCGAAGATGATGCATCAGCATGCACTCTCTTCGTTTGGGCGGCACGGGAATTCTGGTAATCCCCAATTTCCTGCTCTGACTTATAACAATTATAACTTGGAGCGGGATCAACGTTCCCCAGCTCAGTATAACAAGCGGGTTCAGTCAATATTCCGTATTATTATCTTGATTAAGGCGTGATATGGTCGCTACCTGGAGAGAGAAAGAAGAAAACACTCAGCGTACGCTCTTGCAAGAATAGATTGGTTATTATTTTATCTAATCAGGATGGCTCCCACTGTTTTAATCAAATCTTCCTTCAAACCCAAAAAGGAAAGACTAGCCGGGATTAATTACACACTACAAGTTCGCCAATCTTTCAGCCAGGCCAGTGTCGGTACTTTGAGGGAGGTCCCCCGTGCTTTCGCACTAACCTAATTACAGTAAACCTCGTTTTCCCAGAGGCGTAACCTCGTTAACACCTTTCTAGACACCTACTTGATCGGCTAATTGTAATGTATAAAACTCTCCCAGGAGTAACTCTTACTTGCAGTGGGTATCGGGATCCAACTATCTCATAGAAGGTATGCAATCTCATTGCAAATTTCAACACTTGAAATTCCCGATAATATTTTGCCCCGAACGATCTATGACCTTGACAAGGTCAACAAACCATAGACCGCAAGTCAAGTTCAACCCGTCATTTCTTGATTGAATCAAACCCACCCGCACGACCCTTGACAAGGTCAACAAGGCCGCACGACTACCCTAACCCAATCTGCATCATATGCATAAGCAGATAAATACTGGTTAGCTACCGCACACTGCGCCTTGACAAGGTCAACAAACGCAGCACGAATACTAAACAGGACTTATCTGAAATGACGGAGGGCTACGACAGGTTTTTATGAAAACCTATTGCGTAATGAACTTGATATCGTTGTAGAATCAAATGATTTTAAAATGGAGTGTTTTTTAGGCTTTTCTAGTTTTACTAAAGGAGTCACTCCCGGTGAAGGGATCGTCGGTCCTTTCCTCGTCGAATGAGGTGCGGGATATATCATATATATCACTGTGCAAAGCAAAAACTCTTAAAAGCAATCAAAAGACAAACCGAGTGTGTAGCATCTGCCAGTTATTGCTAAAGGAGTCACTCCCGGTGAAGAGATCTCGGTCCTTTCCTCATCGAATAAGGTGCAGGATATATCACATATACCGCTGTGCAAAGCAAGAACTGTAGCTACCTATTTTATTTTTGGAAATTCGATTCTACAACATCTTAGGTTTCTTTTATTTCATTAATCACATTAATGAAGTCCCATCATTTAAGTACCTAAACATCACAGATAAATACGACGTACACTTATGCCATCCGCATTCGCCTCGATGTCCCCTCATGCACCGTTAGGTTAGGTAACTAACGGCAGAGCGGGGCAGGGCTAGTGCGGGTGTAAAACATAAGTAATGTCTATATAATATATCATATATACTATATACTGTACCCATCACAGAACATATCACATGATCACATCACAGATATCGCAGCAGAAGAATCATATGAAATATTGGATATACTAGGACATCCGTGTTTTCAATACGAGCCGGTATAAAACACGGATTCCACAGTCATGATGAATAGCCAATCCCACACCCCTAGACCCCTACGAGAGCGGCAAGCAACCCTACCAATTCTAGGGTTAGGAGACCCGGACTCGACTCCTCGAGTTGGTCTCCCACTGGACTCCAGAACCCGGTTACTTGTGCTCCCCTCCTTGGGTTTATCCTAGTGCGGAAAAGTAAATAATATACAAAGGGTGACATCTTCCGCAACCTGGAAGTGCCCCAATAAAAGAATATTACATACAAGTTTTAACATGAATGAAAATGAAAACCCTCATCTCACATAAAAACCCCCGGCTATTCAAACACGACGATCCAATATAACATATCCAGCAACACATAACATCACATGTCATCAACGTAAGTAAATATGCGCATCCCAATTGTCGTTGATATATAGCAACGAAACCAGCGATATCACATATTACACTTACGGTCACAGAAAAGAAAGTGTAAAACTACAACAGTTGGAATCCGCAATCTGCATAGACATCGCATGCCTAATCAAATGAATACCTTAGACATCACATGCCTAACAATTATAAACCCCGCATTTTAGTCTCAAAATCGAAAACACTTTTCAATATCAAGTCGGGCAATTCAACAAGATTCCCGACATCCTGATCGAATGCTCGTCGCAAACTTTAGTAGACGGCCGCACCCCCCGATACCGTCGACGAAGTGCACTAAGGCGGAACACCGCTACCGCGAGCACCCGAACGGATGCTTTCGACGACGGGGTTCTCCTACAGTCACTTGGTCGGAGCTATGGAGTGAGGCTGTCTATTAAGTTTACCCGGCGAGTATCCGCGTATGCTACGTGATTGCGATAGACTTTTGATCACATCAAAATTCCGTAGCAACCGATCAAGTGAGACTAAAGTGCTATGTTTATAACATTCATTCAGTTATCTCATAACTACTTGTGAATTCCAATTATTGTATCCCATTCCAGATAAATAGAAAATGTTAAACTTTCCGATCGAACAATCGAACACCCAAGTTTTCCAGAAACAGCTCAACACATGAAACAAGTTTAAAAACATCCAGTTCATGCCTCAGTACCGACGGTTCAGCCGTAGAAGGGTCAAGCCAACGCCTCACATGTGGCACGCCGTACTGCCCCAAACCCTAAGGTTCAAAGGGCAGTTCAAGACGGTCACATAATCGAGTTAAGGTTTGTTGTCTTCTAGAGGGACCATCGCGTTACTTGCACTACTTAGAATGTTATTAAACCATGGAAAGATCCAACACTTGGAAATTTCCCGACAGGGGAAAAGTTGGGTATTTATATCCGGTCGAACTTTCTAACATATTCTAAATATCCGGAAAAACACACAGACAAAATTAGACAATCCGATCGAAACACCGAGTCCCCAATACAACCCAGAAAACTCAACTCTTGAGTTCATATTAAAACATCCCAGAAAATCCAGTACCAGAAAATAGGAATTACTGTGCAAAAAGTATTGGGCATTGTGATAATACGGCCGCGGAACCGCCGCAGAAGCCTTGCTTCTGCCGCGGTTCCGCCGCACTCTTGTTGAATCATGGACACGTGTTGCACAGTAATTCTTAGGATTCCCTGCTGATTTTTCTGCATATTTTTAATATACAAAAATGCACAAATTTGAAAAATGTACAGAGAGGGTTGTCGGGTTAGGGTTTCGGGTTCGATCGGGTTTCTAACATCTTCAAAGCATCACCTAAGGCTCTAGTTAGGCTCTGATACCACTGTAGAGTTCCTAGGCACGCTAATGAGGTCTCACAAGGCATCAACCATGCCAATTTCAAATTTTACGGGTGCCGAAAAACCCTAATACGGATCGTTGACTAAATATATAGGCGACAAATGAAACTAGTTAACAACTTAACTACAAGAACGGAAATACAACCTTTGTAGATCCGGTCCTCCACCTCCATAGCTCCGCAATGAAGTCTCCTCGCTGTCCAAATCGAATCCCGGGCTCTAGCGTCGGCTTCATCGAAGAAATGGGCGGGCTAGGTCATCGACTACGATGCCGAAGATGATCTACGTCGAGGCATCACAAGATCAAGCTCCCACTTCACCAAGTCATGAAACTTGTGAAGAAAACACCCTATACTACTTGGCAAGAGGTAGAGAATGAAGAAATAGGAGGTGGGTTCACTTTAGAATTGGATTTCTCACTCATTTTCCCAAGTTGCCATTGATGGAGGCAAGCTTCTTCTTGAAGAAGAAGAAGAAGATGATGAAAAATGTTATGATAATTATCATTCAAAAAGAAAATAAAATGTATACTTATCATAATCCAACCATGGTCAAGTGTAGAGAATAAACTAGGGTTAAGTGGAGTGGTTAGGGTTAAGCATGAGACAAAATGGTCACTTAGTCAAAGCTTCATGAAGCTTCAAGATGCATACAAAGAAAGCCACCATTTTCTCTTTATGCTTATTATTTTCCAAAAAGAATAAATAAATAAATAAATGAATAAGAAAATAAAACCCTAACCATTCATATAACCATGGTTTAATCTTTACACAAACCCAAGTTAGCATGTATCATCAAACATGATACAATCATGTGCACAAAAGTATATCACATATACAACTTTGCACAATACAAGTGAGAAAATCCATTTAAAGTGAACCAATACTAATTAATGCAAAGTAATATATCAAATATATAATTATACATTAAATCATTAAATCAACACTTGATTTAACGATCCGGTCATATCGCATATAACCGACTAGTATCCTATGTATCGGCTTACCGAATCAATCCTTGATTCGATAACTAGGTTATATCGCATACAACCTTTCGATACATTCATCACGAGAATGGAATACGGTATCACATACACGCATTATTCTCGGTCCCGCACATATCTCATATGCGCTCCTATTTCGTTTTGCTTGAGCCAGGAAACCTCTGTGTAGGACTCTAAAGACTCGTCAATACGCCGGCAGCAGGTGATGATCATATCAAACACCCACAAGCCGCAAGCGGTCTGCTAAACGTAACGGCCACTCGGGTATTGAGCGATCAGAAGATCGACGAGCAAGCCCGCTCATACTCCTGTGAATCCAACCAGTAACACTTACCGTACAGTCCGGTCTCATCGTCTGATATGTCGCATATCTTGCCTAGGGGTGGAAAACGTCAGACTCCAGTAGCTCGATAAGTCGTGTCGATATGAGGTCTATAACAGTTCGAGAAACTACTGGTAACACTTACCAGTAAATCTCAGCAACCCTGGCCAGGGATTTCCGGTTATAGCCAATCGAACACAGCGCAACATCAACTCCCTATACCGGGAGAGACGGATCCCCTCCTATCGCTCATTGCCTCTATGTGATTCGGGACTGTACCCAAAAACCACCGTTTTGCACGCCCTCTTGGACGTGGTAAGGTGTAAATCAAAGCACAGTGGGAACCACTCTATGAAGATCTCGGGTCAACAGACTACTATGTACCAGTGTCACCAGAGAACTGCCATCTGACGTAAGGTATAATACCATCTGGGAGTTCTCGGCGAGTCCGTCCAGTGTACCCAGTCTCCACTGAGCACCCGTATATCATCTCTGATGTCAAACACCAATGGATATGGGATCATCCATCGCCCATCTGTATGGGTCGAGAAGGTATACGCTAGTCTACTCTGGTATATCGATGCCCCGTCTCGATACACCCACGACTAGGGACTTTGAAGGATGTACTTATAGACTACCATGTCCCCACTAGTATGATCCGCATCACAGTCCAGGTAGTCAAGTACACATCCTAAGGGCTTTACCAACATGTAACAGAGAGACAATCAGTGTACACGTTAAGGTAAAGATCAACCAGATAGCATACTATCATGTCGAGCAAGAAAGTCCTCCCTATATATGTCCAAGCATCCACTACAATATACATCCTATGTATAGTAATGGCCTCTAGGGCATACATATAACTAACAGTTTTGAGGACGCATCTTCAGGCGTTCGACAGGATTTGAAGTAGTCTATAAAGACTTCTCTCCAATCCTCAGCCTTTTCTTAGTCTTTTATTTGCATAGCCATTTGCTCAGTTGCTCCTTTTTCTTCGGACGACTCCGGAGATATTTCCGCCGGCGCAAGAACCCGACGGCTTTGCACAACGATTCTCACATCATCGAGGTTCTCGTCGGCCAGTTCTTTAGTGAGCTTAGCTAGTGCATCCACTTTGCTATTTTCTGCACGCGGTATGCTTTCCAAGATGTAGGAAGGTATTTGAGTCAGCAGTTGCTGTACCGTCTCGCCATACTTTACCAGTTCTGGTTTGCACGTTTGATAGTCGTCGTTTACTTGACTAACGACCAGTTGGGAGTCTCCGTATATGAAGAGGTTTTCAATTCCCATGTCGACGGCGATCTCGAGGCCTGCTATCAAAGCTTCATACTTGGCTTCGTTGTTCGTCCTCGGCTCTGTTAAAGAGAAAGCAAAGCGCATTATCCCTCCTTGTGGGGTCACGAAGATAAGGCCTACCCCTGATTTGATTATGGACGTGTTCTGTTTGCGATTCTTGATAGAAGACGCTCCATCAAAATAAAGTTCCCATCGGGTATTACCACCGTCGATCGCATCAAACGCATGTTCATCTGGCAGTTCATAATTCAGAGGGGAATCGGCAGGTATCGGATGATCAGCGAGGAAGTCGGCAATGGCTTGGCCTTTCACTGCCTTAAGAGGCTGATAAGTTATTGAGAACTCCATCAAGAGAAAGGCCCATTTATCGAGCCGTCCTGTCAATATGGCTTTTGACATCAAATATTTGAGAGGATCCACCTTCGATATGAGACGGACTTCATGCGCCAATGCATAGTGCCTGAGTTTCGTTATCGCCAAGATCAACGCCAGGCAGTGTTTTTCGATGGGAGAACAATTACTTTCTGCCCCCAGGAGAAATCGACTCAAGTAATAGAGGGCTCTTTCTTTCCCTTGGTCGTTCTCTTGTGCCCACAGCGCGCCTAAAGAACCTTCGAGAGCTGTTGTATAAAGAATGAGAGTCTTTCCCTTGACCGGAGCGGCTAATACTGGCGGATTCTGCAGGTACTGTTTGATTTCGTCCAATGCACTTTGGCATTTGTGATCCCAGATGAACGGGGTTCCTTTCTTCATCAAGTGACTGTAAGGACGGCACTTGCCTGAGAGATTGACTATAAATCGCCGGATATACGCGAGCTTCCCTTGGAGAGACCGCAATTGTTTGAGAGTCCTTGGCGGGGGCATTTCCATGATCGCCTTGATTTTTAATGGATCTATCTCGATGCCTCGGTGTCGGACAATGAATCCTAGGAATATACCTGAGGACACCCCGAACGCGCATTTGAGAGGGTTCATCTTCAAATTGTATTGCCGAAGGCGTTGAAACACGATTTTCAGATGCTCGAGATGTTCCTCGTATGATTTGCTTTTCACCACGAGGTCGTCGATATAGCATTAGACGATTTCATGTATAAGGTCATCGAAGATCTTCGTCATGGCTCTCTGATAGGTGGCACCGGCGTTCTTTAGACCGAAAGGTATTACCTTATAGCAGAATATACCCAAAGGGGTCTGGAAAGCGGTATGTTTCTGGTCTTCGGGATGCATCTTTATCTGATTGTATCCTGACGATCCGTCCATGAAGGAGAAGACTACGTGAGTGGACGTATTGTCTATCATCGGCTCGATAACTGGCACTGGGAAGTCATCTTTTGGGCAAGCTTTGATGAGATCCTGAAAGTCTACACAGATGCGCACTGTCCCATTTTTCTTCATCACCGGGATGATGTTAGCGATCCAGTCAGGATACCGAACTTCTTCGATGAAGCCAGATTCGATCAGCTTCTTGACCTCAGCGTTGATACTCATCTCAAGCTCGAGCCGCATTCTTCTCGGTGCTTGTTTGACTGGCTTGACGTTCGGGGATATTGCCAATTTGTGGACAGCAATCTCTGGATCTAATCCTGGAATTTCGGAACAGTTCCATGCGAAGCAATCTCTATGCTGCATAAGCACGTCTTTTAGCACAGCCACCCTTTCTTCAGATAACAGCTCACTAGCGAATGTCGGTCGCGGGTCGTTCGCCGTCCCCAAATCAATTTTCTTGAGGTTATCTGCAGTGGTATGTATTCCATCTTCCAGCTCTTTTGGCGCTGGTGGAAATTCTGAGATTATCTCGTCATCATTGTTTTCGAAGCACCAGGGGAGGTCATCCATATTCTCAGGTTCTTCTTTTGATATCGTTATCATATGACAAGTACGAGCTCGCTTCCAAGACCGATGTGGATCTGGTTCTACTCTCGTGGCTTTGGGTTCATGCTTCTGCGGCGGTGTTACCCTCCAACTGCTGGATAGAGCGAATTTGCCAAGCTGATATTGATCTTCGACCCATTTCTTGAAGGTGAAGCAGACTTCGAGAGGATGTCCTATTGCTCGGTGATAAGAGCAATAGTCTGGATGAGAGACCTCGTTAGCTTGCTCGGGGTGCTTGGACTCTGGGAGTGTAAGCATTTGATGTCTTAGGGAAAGATCAAGTATCTTCTTTGTCTTGTCTTGAGGAAAAGAGTGTGCTCGACTCATCTTCTTCATAAGGGACAAATCCGGACTGCTCGATTCATGATTGCATGGCTTCTTGGTCTCGCTTCGTCGCTGTCGAACGCCTTTTCCGCTCTTTGACTTATTTCTGCCTCTACGTCGGGCCTTTTGCACAACAGTTTGACAGGGAGGGGCATTCTCATCTTTCGTAGCCTGTTGAAGAAGGCGTTACGTCCTGGCTTTTTCGTAGATGGCCATTTCGCGGTTATGGTCATCCCGGATCTTTTGACCCGCTTCCCTGATAAGCTTGTCCATTCGTTCTTCGAACGATGGACTGGGCATTTTCACGTCGGGGGCTCTTTCTGGTTCAGGGTTAGCATTCTCCCATTGAGCATCTCCTTCTTCATCAAAGTCATGTACGACATAGCAGTCGTGGAGTAGCTCCCGTTTCTTGGACCGAACATATCCAAGCTTGATCGCTTCCATTCTCCCGTTGGACAACTTGCGCTGAGTTCCGGGAACGTTCCAGATCCTGTCATAGAACTTAGCTTTTCGAGCGGTCTGTTTGAAAGGTATCCCTTGGCGCTTCAATAGCCTTTTCAAGCCTTCCGTATAATATATAGGCAGACGGATGGGCTGGAGCCTGTCAAGTATAGAATCCGCGCCGTGCCAGATTTCTTTCTCCACTTTGGTTTCCCCGGAGCGGTAGAATAGGATCTCCTTTTCGCCTTCTCGCCTGGGAGGGACATAGAATGTCTGCAGTTCTTCCACATTGTAAGTATTAAGTGTGTCTAGCTCTTTATGATGCTTGGGTGGCACCATGGCAACTTGCAGACTTTGCTCTTCATCAGCGAATGTTTGTATTGAAGGCCGAGCAGAGAATATAGCATGGACCTCATCTTCCGAGTCGCCGCCAAAGATCAACATAAGAGCGGACGGTCCTGGCTTGTTGTACTGGGGTGGACCTGAGTAAACTATCTCTTCCTCTTCTTCAGTATCACTCCCGAAGACCGGAATGGTGGTGATAGCTTTGTTCTCCGGTTTGTGACATCTCTCTGTGTCCTCGAAATCTGGCAAGAAGTATTTTTCATCTTCGTACTTGCGGACTTCGTTCACGGAGAATGGGTTTAACTCTCCTGTCACAGTATACTCGAGACCATCCTTGAAGTATTTCATACACTGATGTTGTGTAAAGGGGATGATGTTGTACTCGTGTAACCAGGGCCGGCCGAGCAAAGCGTTATAGCATGTCTTGGCGTCAATGACATGAAATTTAACATCTGTGACAAGCAGTCCGAAGCGCAATGTCAATATCACATACCCGAGAGTCCGCGATGACTGGGAGTCAAAACCACAGATGGTGATTTTGTCACGAGCAAGATGCTGGACGCTCATGCAGATTTCCTTCAACACTCGCACGTTGAGGAGATTGACGGAAAACCCATTGTCGACCAGGATTTTGCCTATCTTTATATCGTGGCAGTACCCTGAGACATAGAAGGGACAGTTGTGCTCGCACGTCTCAAGGAGGAGGTCTTCATCGCCGAAGGTGATATCGGCTGTATGTACTTCCTCCAGCTCGTCCTTCATCTTTTCTTCGGCTAGAAAAGCTTGGAATTGCTCTGGCTCTTACAGCGTTTTGATCAATGAATCTCTTGCTTCTTTTGATAGTAAAGGGCGTAGAGAATGCTGAGCTGCAAAGGTAACTTTCTCAAGTGCGCCAGAACGTTGTAGTCCACCTTATTCTTCTTTTGTGGGTCCTTGGCAGTCAGCTCTTTCATGACTTGGTCATCCAGGGCGATATCCTCAGAGACCTTTTCCTTTCCCTTATCTTTTCTAATCATGGGTCCGAGATTCTTTTCTGGAAGCGTGCGATTGCGCAGCTGAATATTTTCACAGGTCTTCGGTTCTTCCTCCTTCCCCAAGGTGGATTCCTTAAAGAGAGGGCCAAGAGCCATCTCTTCGTCAGAGTCGCTTCCGAAAGTGAGAACCTGCGATCCCCTGATGTTGACCATGCGACAGTTACCGGTAGTTCTTTTATGCTCCTCGGTCGCACTTCTTTGCTCCCGACGAGTTTTGCGTTTCATTCGCTTAAAATGTTGCCGGTGAGCAACATATCCCTGCCACCACCTTTTAAAAGCGTCTCACTCAGTAAGGTGTGAAATCTTTCGATGATATAAGCAGTAGCTAGGATGTGTTTCTGCTTCGCCAGGAGTGTTTCCTTCAGAGGGTGGTAGGTTCATCCCCATTGATATGGCATTAGCAAACCTTTCCCTCATCTTGAACTTGTTTTTATCCGCGACGGATGTCTCTTGATTTGGCGAGAGTGTCTCGACTCTTTCGTCTAGTCGCCGGCATTTGGCTCTTTCAAATATGGCTATCTCACGCTCCCGATTGATTTTACTTTTCAGATGAATCTCATTCAGGAAGGCGTCGATCATTTCGTCTGACGGCCATAGAAGTTCTGGCTCGAGACCTGCCCTCAGTCCCTTTGTGCAGGGAGTTTCTTCATTGTCTAGCGATGAATGAGAGATCACATGGCAACTTGCTACGTAATCCTCAGATCCATCCGATGGGTCTTCTCCATCATCTCCGTCTTCAAGAACGTAGCTGAGGAACTCTTGGAGCGTGATTGAAGTCCGTGCCTTCTGATTATACTCTTCCAGCGCGTCGATCTGTTTCTGTAAGTCCGTGCACTTGTCGTCAGGCTTCTCAGACTTCTTGGATTTTTTCTTCTTTTTTGAAGATTTCGACGGCTGGGTATGAACACTCTGGCTATCACCACCAATCTTTGGAGTTGGGCGCGGCTTAGCATTCCTTCAATGATCTGGGGTTCCAGCGGATTCTTCCACCTGATCGCCGGACAGGTCTGGAGATCGTTCAGCATCCTTTTCGTTCTGCCTGAAATAACGACCTCCCATGGAGCTTCTTCAACAAAAGAGCACGTTGCCCCCGGTGTATCCGTCTTCTTAGGAGTGTGCGGTTGTGGTGGGTTTACTTTCCACTTCTCCGACAGCGCAAACTTACCTTGTAGGTACTGATCCTCGATCCATCCTTTAAAGACGAAGCAATCTTCGATCGGATGGCTTACCGTTTGGTGGTAAGGGCAATAATTGGGATTATTCACTTCGCTGGGTTGCGGTGGTCGCTTTGGATTCGGCAAATTGATAAGCCTGTTGCGCATCGCCAGCTCGAACAGCCTCTTCGTTTTATCCTGCGGGAATGAGTAAGGGCGCTTCATTTTCTCATTGTAATAGCGCCGTCTCTCTTCCAACTGATCCGTTAGTTTTGGAGCACTGGGCTGTTGTTAGGTGTTCGCAACGAAGGTCGCCTTCCCTTTACCCTTTTTGTTCCGCGGTTCCGGTTTTGGAGGAGACGGTCTGTGACCCATCTGATCCATCTGGGCTAGCTTGTCGATCAAAGCCTGGAACGTGGTCGGTTTGAAGAACATCATGAACTGTGAAATAGTTGCATGGGGGTCTAGGGTGCCTACGAACATGCCCACTGCTGGTGCTTCTTCGATGCGCTGTTCGCACTTTCACCACAAATTTCGCCATCGGATTGCGTATTAGAACCAAGTTTCACCCGGCTTTACCCTCGCATTGATCAATGCTGTTATCGGGGTGCATTCACTTGCGCTCGCAAATCGCTGAGTGAACAATAACTCCATTTCTACGAAAGTTTTGACGAAGTCGTTTGGAAGTTCGGAGTACCACTCAAACGCCGTCTCCGATAAGCTGCCGACGAATTGACGGAGCGAAAGCTTATCATCGCCCCCGGTGTTGCCGCACAGAGCTCTGAACTGGGCGACGTGCTGGTAGGGATTGCCCGTCCCCTTGTACACGTGGAATTTCGGGATCGAATAGCCCGGCGGGTATTTTATCTGATCATACCAACCCGGATATGGTCGCCCAGTTTTGACAACTTGGCCGGCTGCCTCATTTTCCTGGTGAACTCTTATTTGCTGGGAAATATAGTCATCTAGGGCAGCTTTAGAAATGGTTTCCTCCTTGGCTATTGAAAGAGCCGGCAGGGGGTTCGATGTTTCTCCTCTGTCATCTTCAATAATGATCGGAGGGTCTTCGGCTGGAGGATCCGGCTGTATCATCATACCTACCATGTCTTGGAACAGAAGAGCCATTTGCTTTATATTGGCCGCTTGTTCCGCAGCCTCCTTGTCCTTCTTTTCGAGCATTCTCCGAAGGAATTCAGCATCATTCTCGTGTTCGTGACGTTGTTCCGATGACGCCTCCGGGCTTTCTTTTGGCCCTGTGAGTGCGGCCATTGCAGTCAGCATCTCCTGGAGCTTCTGCTATTGCTATTCCTGAGCTCTTGTGATGGATCGGGTGAGTGGTCGGTGGCCCGTAGAAGCACGGCTATCTTCTTTCCCGGATGCCATGTAAATAGTATGGACCGTTATGCCCCCAGACTTAGGGCGTTTGGGCTCAGTGCCTTTGACATTTGTCGCAGGCATGGGGATCCTCTCCGGCCTTCTCTTCTTATGAGCGGTCGAAGTTGAGGGGGCCGTCGCGGTGGGCACCCAGATAGCTTTTTGTGGCTTGGTAGGATGGCTTTCTTCTTGTTGAAGCTTCGCCCTTTTTTTCGGCGAGGGTAATCTTGATAAACCACTGAGTTCTGGACCTGCCGCCAGACTTTGTAGATCTTGGAGGACAACCGCTGAGGTGACTGTTCTGTCTTTGCTTCCGCAATATTTTCCACCGGAGGAGATCTTTTCAGTACGGCGGTAGGAGAATTCCTACGCACCTTCTTCAGCAGCTCAAAGCCGTTCCCAGTTGGAACAGCAGCATTAACTTCCGCCGTCGGGGCTGGTGGAGTTAGCCCAGAAAGGGAGTTGCCTCCGGCCTTCCTCAATCGGCGCCAGTAGCGACGTCGAGCGTGTCGAGTTGATGGAGTTGGCTCGGTGACGGGGATAGTCTTGTCTTTCCCCCTGTTCAGGTGAGGGGTCGTTGCTGGCGTCAGCCTGTTGAAGACTGATGTCCTTTGAGTAGCGGGAGCGGGAGTTAGGATAGTCAGTCTTGTAAAGACCGACTCCTTAGCAGGAGAAGCCGCCTTGACGACTTCAGGAGTAGGGTTGGTTACTCTCTTCGGAATAACCTTCTCTGGGATTGCAAGCTTCATTGTGGGCCCACAGGAATTTTGGCCCAATCTGGAGAAGACCGAGGCGCTGGTGCTGGACGACCCATTGAAAGGGGCCGCAGCAGCTGTAAGACGATCAAAGACCGACTTCTTGGGAACTTCCAGCGTTAGCACAGGAACGGTGAAGCTCGTTGGAAGGAGCATGGTCCCGAAAAATAGCCCTGTGGTGGCTTGAGTGACCCGTTCCACGGGCATCGTGAATAGGAAAGCAGCTTGGGGCCCGTAGGCTATGCCCCCAGTTGAGGCAGGACGCGGGTTGCAGTTGCATATGGAACACTTTGAGCAGGTGAACGCCATTGATCCTTTGCTTTCTGCACCAAGCAAAACGCCAAATCTTAGTACCTCGAAACCCAAGGGCAACCATTAGCAAACCGCGATTGGTTCGCGAACACGACACACGAAGTGTGGAGTGGAAAGAGGAAAAGGTCCCACCGGGCGTGCCAGAATCTGTTCATCACCGGAAGCCGGGAAGACTGGACGTCTTGCCTGAAATTCGGGGGCAGATGCTATTTGGTGCTATCCGTCCACCTCTCCGAAGATGCCAAGTTGATTTATGGCACCGCGTATCAAAGGTTTAAACGGATGCGGCCGATGTAGCATACTTCGTCAGATTCCCCCTCGTCTGAGGGGTTTTTGATTTTGGGGACGCTCTTCCCTGCAGGCGCAAGCCCCTGCAGTTAATTACGCTACCGTATCACGGTAACAACTTTCTCCTTCTCCATATGGTCACGTGGGTGTTTGTTTTGTGTTTGGTTGCCCGTGGATTGTATACGGATACTAAGTTATGTTGTCGCCCGTAAGGCGTGGACTAGTCCAAATCCATATCTTTCTTAGATTTGGGTTTGGGGGGTTTGGGTTTAAGGATACGTTAGCCTTATTTGAGGCTAAGATCAACTTAAACGTCCGTTAAGGATACGTTAGTCTAATTTCAGACTAAGATCGACTTAACGGGATCGTTTAGATCCGACAAGAGAGCAATTGGGCTCTATTGTTTAGTTTAATGACATTGCGGTCGATAATTAGTTTAAGGACATTACGGTCCATTGTTAGTTTTAAGACATCACGGTCGAGGTTAAGGACATCATAGTCCGTGAGCTTAAGGACCTCACAGTCCGATGTTAGTTTTAAGACATCACGGTCGAGGTTAAGGACATCATAGTCCGTGGATTAAGGATTCCACAGTCTGATATTAGTTTTAAGACATCACGATCGAGGTTAAGGACATCATAGTCCGTGGGTTTAAGGACCCCACAGTCCGTAGTAATGTGTGGTTGTTGGGACCCGTCACCTCTCTGACGACGTTGAAGGATTATAACGACAGATATCAGAGAAGTAAAGAGATGTACCCTCGAACCGGGTGTAAATTTATTGGAAGAGCAGATGAGCTTAGTTCAATTTAAATTGAGGACTTATGGCCAGAATTAGACTAAGTCCAAAAAAATGTTTAACATTTCATTGTTGTTCTGCCTGTTAGGCCTTTATTTAGGCTCTGCCCTTTTAATAATGCCAAGCATTGGGCTCTGACATTTTGTCTGGTATTGAATGCATAGCATTTATCAGAACAAAGTATGTTCTGATAATGCGCTACGTGGCGCATTAGGCGCTTTGCGCCAATTAAAGAGCGCATTGCGCTGGCGCACATGAGGGTGACACGTGTCGCTTAGCGCTAAGCGCTAGTTTGTTAGCGCACTGCGCTTTAAATTTATGAGCGCGCTGTGCCAGTTTATGGGTGCCCCAGTGAGTGACATGTGGCGCGCTTGGCGCTGAGCGCCAACCCAAGAGCGCAGTACGCTGTTTTCAGGAGCGCAAAGCGCAAGCTGTGTCTGTGGTTGACACGTGGCATGTTTTGGCGCTGAGCGCCGGTCTAAAGAGCGCAGAAGCACAGTTCAAGAGTGCAAGGCACTTTTCAATAGCGCAAAGCGCATTTGATCAAATTTATGATCTGTAAACAAACTTATGTTCTTTTTAAATGAGGCTTTGCCTCAAAATTCAAGAACAACAGTTCCTATTTTTGAAAGGGCTTCGCCTTTATAGATCAATGATCTGTGAATGAAGTAAATACTTCTTTTGTTTTTATGATGAGATCTTTTGATCTCTTTTATGAAAGACCTTGGTCTTTTGTAAATCTATGATCTCTTAAGAAGATAATTCTTATGTTTTAATGAGATAATTTCATCTCTTTGTTCAAGAACCATTCTTTTTACCTTGAAGGAATGATCTTCTTTCAAGAGCTTGCTCTCTTTCTTTTTGAGTTTTCTCAAAGCTTATAGGGGGGTTTCTCTATATCAGACTTGAACTCTTGGAGCCTTTATATAGGGCAAGTTGATTTGTTAAATCAGTTAAAGAGATCTTTCTCTGATTGATTTGGGGATGTTTCCCCACCGTTGGATCTTTGATCCTAGGGCTTCTGTTTTACAGAAGGCAATCTTCTTGTTTTCAACAAAATTGGAAAGATCTTTCCAGAACAGAATTTTAATTCTGATTAATTAATAATTTATTATTATTAGATCTTTTGATCTAACGGTGGGGAATTCTTTTAATTCCAGCGCTGGCGCACTTGGCGCTGGCGCACTTGGTGCAAGCGCACCTGCGTTTGACACGTGGCGTGCAGCGCAGAGCGCAGCGCAACTGTGCTAGCACACCCGTGCTTGACACGTGGCGCGCAGCGTAGAGCGCAGCGCAACTGCGCTAGCACACCCGTGTTTGACACGTGGCGCGCAGCGCTGAGTGCTGGATCTGAAGCATTGCTTCAACTTGTAAAATTTGAATTTTGAAACAGAGGTTTGCTCTGATTAGGGTGCGCTGCCTAGGGCGCAGCGCTCCTGGCGCTGGCGTGTCTGCTTTTGACACGTGACGTGCAGCGCACGGGATCTAAAGCGTGGCTTTAATTTTTGAATTTTGAAATTCAAAACAGAGCTTTGCTCTGATTGGGGGAAACAGAGCCCTTCATAGAGTATCTCCGATACGACAAACTGCCCGAAGAAAAATCTATGAGGGTTTAGCTGAAGAAGAGAGCTCTCCGATACATATTTGTAAATAATACATTATACCGCAGATCATGAGACCAACTCTGGCTCAGGTGTTTGTTTTTGGCCGAAGCCCAAAAATTCATGAAAGAATTTCACTCGGGCGTCTGCCGGGCTCACCACTCGGGCCCCAAAATGTGGCTTCAGATCAAACGGCTTGGATATTACTGGCCCACCATGATAAGGGATTGCGAAGAGAATGCAAAGAAATGTCATATCTGCCAAATTCACAGTGATTTCATCCATAAGCATCCCAATCTATTGCATCCTACGACGGCGTCGTGGCCCTTCGAAGTGTGGGGCACCGATATAGTTGGCCCAATTGATCATCCATCATCCAAAGGCCACCGGTTCATATTGGCTACAACAGACTACTTCTCCAGATGGGCTGAAGCTGTCCTGCTAAAAGAAGTCAAGACAGAAGATATTCTAACGTTCTTCCAGCATAATATTCTATACCGCTTCGGTACATCTAGAAGAATCATTTCCGACAACAGGCCTTCTTTCAAGAGCTTCAAAGTCTCAAGGTTCGCTACTCGGCATAAGATAGACTGGAGATATTCCTCCATCTATAATCCAAGAACCAATGGGCTAGCCGAAGTCTTCAATAAGACTCTATGCAAGTTCCTAAGGAAAAATGCTTCAGCCAACAAGAGAGACTGGAATCTTAAGCTCCACGAGACGTTGTGGGCATATCGTACCATGCATCGTACTCCAACTCAGTCCACTCCATACTCATTAGTTTTCTGAGTGGAGGAAATCCTCCCCTTCGAAGTTAAAGGTCCAAGCTTAAGAATGGCCATTCTGCAGGAGTTGACGGAGGAGGAAAACATGCTCCTTCGGCTCGAAGAGCTCGACGCCCTCGAAGAAAAGAGACTCGCAGTATAGCAAAATCTGGAGCTGTACCAAGCCCAAATATCATGGGCCTATGACAAGATGACCCATCTCCATACTTTTAAGAAAGGCGAATTGGTGCTGGTCCTCAAAAGGTAGATCATCCCCAATCGACATGCCAAAGGAAAATTCGAGCCAAGTTGAGAATGGCCATACGTCATCGAGAAAGTGTTCAACGGAGGATCCTACCAACTAATAAGCGCCGAGGGAGAAAGGCCCATGCCACCCATCAATGGCCGATACCTCAAGAAATACTATGTGTGAATGCTCCAAGTTGCAGACGAATTGAGCACATCGGCCCTACGGTCTGGATCATACATCTTGTAAAACCGTATACAATCCACGGACGTAAATGACCTCTATCTCTCTCAAAGTCCTACCGGCGAGACTACATTTAAAGTCCCACCGGCAAAAAAAAAAGGTATGTCCACAAGCAAAACGGGCATGGATGAAAACCCTAAAGGCTCCGTGAGTAAAAATAGCAGGACTGCCGGCGAGTTTGTGAAAACCCGAAAGGGTGCAAACTCATAAAAAAAAAGATAAAATACACACGCAAAATCCTCTCGACCTCGCAAGGAGAAAATCCCTGCGTGAGATCCTTACGACTCACAAAGGAGCAACACACTTAGAAATCCCCACGATTCCTAGGAAGAAACACACCTGCGAGATCCTCTCGACTCGTAGGGAGAAAATGCTTTTATGAGACCCTTACGGCTCATAAGATTGAAAAGACTTCGGTGATAGGGATTTAAAACTGTCTCCTAAGTCATCGTTCCCTAACGGGCACGGCAAATTATGAGTCGCTCCTGGAACTATGCTCCAGTGTTAGCGGTGCTAATGCCGACCCAAAATCTAAATCCTAAATCCCCAAACGGTGAATGATGTGTCGCTCCTGGTACCATATTCCAGTGCAGCGATGCAGACGCCAACCAAATTCTAAATCTCCAAACCTCCAAATAGCGGATTATGAGTCGCTTCTGGTACCATATTCCAGTGCAGCGATGCAGACGTCAACCAAAATCCAATTTCCCAAAATTCTTCTCGCCCTACGGTTGGTCCCCAAGTTGACTACCGTATATAATCCATGGGCTCAAATAATTCTCATCACACCCATGCCGCACCGCAATCACCAGTCCAGCAGCCGGTCTCCACCCTTGGAATTATGCTCCATTTGGGAAGACCCACTCATGCGTCCTCACGATCCATGAGAAGAACAAAGCATACGAGATCCTCTCGGCTCGTAAGAAAACACCATTGTGAGGTCCTTACGACTCAAAATTGAAAAACACACTTATGAGTCCCTATGATTCCTAAGGAGAAAGTACACCTTCGAGATCCTTTTGACTCGTAGGGAGAAAATGCTTTTATGGGACCCTTACGGCTCATAAAATTGAAAAGTCGTAAGTGATAGGGAACTAAACATGTATCATAAGCCATCGCTCTCCAACAGGAAAAGGCAAATGATGAATTGCTCCTGGAAGTTGTGCTCCAGTGTTAGCAACGCTGATGCCGACCCAATCCCAAAATTCTGAACTTTCGATCCAATAGACCCCTGAGTCTTTAAACTGGGAACAGATGACCTCTAAGTTGTTAAACTGGGAACAGATGACCCCTAAATCGTTAAACTGGGATTGAGGGAAATCCCCTAACGACAAATGATGATTCGCTCATGGTACCATATTCCAGTGTAGCAGTGCTGATGCCGACCAAAAACCCAAATCCCAAGTTTTCATAAAGGCAAATTATGAGTTGCTCCTAGCATTATTCCATTGCAGCAATACTGATGCTAAAAAAATCCAAATTCCATGTTCCTGTCAAATTCAAAAATCCCGCCAAATAAGGCAGAAATTAAACAGATCAAATCAAAGTACCACCGGGCGTGCCAGAATCTGTAGGGTGTTTTTTGTCACCCTATTGAGATGGAAATACGCGCCTCTTGTCAGGCGTACTACAGATTCCCCCTGCCTAGGGAAGGCGGGGGTTTATTGATTATGGTGATCCGAATCTCCGGCTGCCACGGACTAAACTTCCGTTAATTACCCCTCGCCTTTGGAGCAAGGGAACCTCCGATTGATGGGCAAAACTGGTCATGTGAAATCAACATGCAATATGCGTATGTTGTCTTGCTCCAAAGGCGAGGGGTAATTAACGGCAGCTTAGTCCACGGCTGCAGGAGATTCGGATCCCCACAATCAATAAACCCCCGCCTACCCTAGGCAGGGGGAATCTGTAGTACGCCTGACAAGCGGTGCGTATTCTCATCTCAATGGGGTGAGGACAAACACCCTACAGACTTTGTTGGGGTCAAAAATTACACCCCAGTTGACCAAGTCAAAGTCAAATTCAACTCCAACCCCAAGCCAGGTAGGCCCAAGCCCAGGTTAAGTGGCCCCATGCCCAAATCGAGCCCCTTGGCCAGCCTCCCCCATGCCAAAATAAAAATTATGTAATAGATAATTTTAATGTAATTTTTCTGAATAAATGTAAGGAAAATGGGCATAAAGCCAAATTTTTGTAAATCCCATGGCTCATGTGCAAAAGAAATAAGCACATGAGGTATGGGAAGGGCAAAATGCCATTTTTAAAGCCCAAGGGGCTAAGTGTAAACTTGTAAGCCTATATAAGGCAACATGATAATGAAATAAAAAAGAGAACAATTCATTCCCCTCAAAAAATCTAGGGTTTCCGTGCCTCCTTTCCCTTCCTCAAGGTTCTAAAACCTTCTCCCCTTTTGAATTAAATAAAGAGTTTAACTCTTCTTTTTCCAAAAAGAAGCAGTTTTCACCATAAAACCCTTGAAGGGGAACTCAGATCTTCCATCAGATCTCAAAAAGAGGAGATTTTTAAATCTCAACCCCTTGTCTCTAAGATCCGGCCAACAGAGAGGAGGAAGAAGGAGACCCATCTCTAAAAATCCCACTTTGGGAAAAATCCAAGGCTTAAGAAAAGATTCAAGGCTCAGAGGATAAGAAAGGGGTCCTCTTTGATCGTCTCCGAAGATCTTCGGGGAGTTCAACTCCAAGACCCAAATCCTCAAAGGAGTTTAACTCCTAATACAGATCTTTCAGGAGTTTAACTCCAGATCCAAACCCTTTGAAGTTTAACTCCACTCAAAAATCCTTTTTGGGAGTTCAACTCCTCAATTAGGGGCTAAGCCCCTTTTTCCCGCTAGCGCCCAGTGATTGATGGTGATTTTATGCGTGCGTGTGCTTTTAAAAGATAAATCAAAGAATATTTAACCGCAATCAAGAACGGCGCCGCTTGGTAGCTAGCCGGTTGAGTACAGGTCGGTCCACAGGGATTTTGTGTATTTTCTAGTTGTTCTAACGAGTTAATTCCAATTGTGGTGGGATTGATTATCACTAAAAACTGAAATAAGTTTGATTAGGATTAAAACCTTGTTAGGGTTAGATTTAGGTTAAGTTTGGAAAGTCTATATGTCTCACCGCTTTCTATTCCCTAATTAAGAACTATTTAGGTGTTAAGGTAATAATTAACAAAGGGGATTAGCACGATCGGGAAGAAACTAGATTTCTTCCTCTAGGTCCTTATCCGTCCTTTCTTAACTCTTACCCTAACCTCCATGGAAATCATACACAACCGGTCTTTAACTATGGTATCACCTCTACCTCTAGGGATAGGGTGCCGTAGTGAGCGGTGTGTGTATGTTTGCATAGAATCCTATTTAAAATGTATAACGGGCAAGAAAGGGGTGAGAGATTTTCATCTCTCAAACCTTTCCCAAACCTAACCCTAACAAGTAAGGAACTACTCACTCATTAGGGAAATGATAAAAGATTTCATTTTTATGTTTGTTTTTAATAACCTAATTATCTAAACTACGGCAGATAAATAAAAGTTATAACTACGGCAGATAAATAAATTTATAACTAGGGCAGAAAAGAAAATTAACTAAGGCAAGGTAAAGAAAAAGACTTACTTTTTATTTGATGCACTCTTCAAACATTTACAGAGATTGAAATTCTAAAATAGAAATTAAAAAGAGGCATAAGAAAAGGCATGCTCCAAAAAGAGCTGTAGGGTTCCTATTTATACATTATAGAAACCTTAGGATTTACATCTGATCCCTATCTACATTTACAAAACTACCCTGAGAAGCCTGGTTAACGCACCGCCATCCACCGACTTTTTGCGCCGACACGTGTACTGTATGGCCGCGGATCCGCGGGAGGAAGTCATGTTTGGCCGCGGATCCGTGGCCATCTTGGAGGCTCTTGGCTATGTTTTCTCGGTATATTTTATGTTGCTTTTTCCTTGACTTTTCTTCACTTGGTTCTTCAGAATGTCTTCTGGTTTCTTTCAGATTTTCACAGTGTAGAATGTGGTGGACTTTTACCGTTTGCTTCACGTTGAAGTCTTGAATCTTTGTGCTGCTTTTGTACTTTGTGAAATTGTTCATTGATCTTCATTTGTCCCTCAAACTGTAGGCATGATCAAGATTCTTCTATTTGTTGGTCTTAGTCTCACTTTTGTATCGTCTTTTCATCATTTTCACTGTTTTGTTCTGAGAACCTGTAACCTGCAACTATGTAGCAGACATGGATCAAAAGCACCTGTTTATTTGTAAAATGAATAAGAATGGGGAATATAATAATGCAAAATTATGATATGAACACCTAGCGCCCGCGTGCCATGCACGTGAGGTGCTGACGCCCACGCGTCCTTTGGATGCTATTCACCCTTTTTTTATACATACTCCACAACACTGTCTCCGTTAGAAAAAAAATTCTAACAGGGTGCTGCCCCGCACTCTGTAAGGGGGCTGCTAGCCCCTTTAACCCCCAGCCCGCTATCTTGGTAGCGGGACCCCCGTAAACTCTGCGTGGCGCCCGATATATCCAAGTCCCCTCCAAAACACAACACGCGCACACTGCACATTGAGTTCGCATGACCAGTTTGACCCGTCAATCGGAGATTCCCTCGCTCCAAAAGCGAGGGGTAATTAACAGCAGCTTAGTCAGCGGCTGCCGAAGATTCGGATTCCCACAATCAATAAACTCACGCCTGCCCTAGGTAGGGGGAATCTGTAATGCGCCTGACAAGCAATGCGTATTCCCATCTCAATGGGGTGACGAAAAACACTCTATAGATTCTGGCACGCCCGGTGGGATCTTTTCTCTCCTCTCATATTTCGGGTTAAATGTTCATGCGAACTCAATTAATATACATATCGACGCCTATACAGAAATCATGCTTCTTTGTGCAGGTTAACAGTTTCCAATTGCCATCTTCAAACGCAAGTCGGTGTTTGAATGACTTTCCTTGGCCCTAGCTGGGGGCAAGGCCATCAACACCAATAAAGTAATAAGGCGTCTCAGCCAAGCTCCAATGGTGTCCCTGACAACTGCTCAATCGGAATCGACCACCACGTCGTTAAACAGGGAACAGACGACCACCATGTCGTTAAACTGGCAACAGTCGACCACCACATCGTTAAACTGGCAACAAATGACTGCCACATCGTTAAAATGGGAACAGTTGACTACCACGTCATTAAACAGGGAACAGTAGACCCCTACGTCTTTAAACTGGGAACTGATGACCTCTAAGTCATTAATCTAGAAACAGTCGACCACTACGTCGTTAAACTGGGAACAGATGACCTCTACGTCGTTAAACTGGGAACAGATGACCACCACGTTGTTAAACTGGGAATGGATGACCACCACGTCGTTAAACTGGGAACAGATGACCTCCACGTCAGATCAAATTGAAGTCCCACCCGGCAGCACTTCTAAGCTCGAAAGTCCCGCTGGACAGGTAGGGAACTCCCAAAACAAATCAAATCAAACAAATCAACCATGACACCACAAGAAGCGGAGCAAATCAACTTCAACCCCGACACCGCAGAAAGCGGAGTAAGTCAAATCAAATCCCGACACCGCAGAAAGTAGAGCAAGTCAAATCAAATCCCGACACCGCAGAAAGCGGAGCAAATCAAATCAAATCCCAACACCGTAGAAAGCGGAGCAAATCAAATCAAATCCCAACACTGCAAAAAGCGGAGCAAGTCAAATCAAATCTCAACACCGCAGAAAGCGGAGCAAGTCAAATCAAATCCCAGCACCATAAGAAACAGAGCCAGTCACCGACCGTCCACGTCGCTAAAATGGCAGAACCGACCGTCCAAGTCGCAAAAAGCGTAGTATCGACCGTCCCCGTCGCTAAAATGGTAGAACCGATCGTCCAAATCGTAAAAAAGGCAGCACCGACCATCCACGTCGCTAAAATGGCAGAACCGACCGTCCAAGTCGCAAAAATGACAGAACCGAACGTCCAAGTCGCAAAAAGGGCAGCACCGACCGTCCACGTCGCTAAAATGGAAGCACCGACCGTACAAGTCGCAAAAATGACAGAACCGACTGTCCAAGTCGCAATGGCAGCACCGACTGTCCACGTAGGAAAAATGGCAGCACCGACCGTCTACGTCGCAAAAAGGGCAGCACCGACCATCCACGTCGTAAAAAAGGCAGTATCGACCTCCACGTTGTCAAAACGGTAACCAAATCAAGTCAACCTCCACGCGAAAAAAGATCCATCAATTTCATGCACACAACCCGAAAATGTGGTGTGCATTTATTGATGGGGGCACTTTGTTGGGGTCAAAAAATGACACCCAGTTGACCAAGTCAAAACCAAAGTCAACCCCAAATCAAGTGGGCCCGATCCTAAGCCCAAGTCAAGACCAAGCATGGAAGGGGCCGGCTCCATGCCAAAAAGGGGGCAATAAATTAGTCTAAATGTAATTTTTAGAAATAAATGGGCAGAAAGCCAAAATTTTGTAAACCCCATGGCTTATGTGCAAAAAGAAATAGGCACATAAGGCATGGGGTGGCACAAGTGCCATTTTGCAAAGCCCAAGGAGTTATATGTAAAGTGTGTAGCCTATAAAGTCAAACATGATGAAAAATAGAGAATGAACTTTTTCATTCTCTCAAAATTTAAGGTTTATATGCCTCCCTTCCCCTTCCTTAAGGTTATAAACATTCTTCCCTTTTCTTAAATTAAATCAAGAGTTTCACTTTTCTTTTCCCAAAAAGGAATAGTTTTTCACCATGAAACCTACAAAGGGGGGTCAGATATTCCATCAGATCTCTAAAAGGGGAGATTTTTAAGTCGCATCCCTCTTTTTCCCCAAGATCCAGCCAACAGAGAAGAGGAAGAAGGAGACCCATCTCCAAGAATCCCACTTTGGGAATATCCAGGGCACAAGGGAGAAGAAAGGGGGCCCCTTTCATCAGCTCCAAAAAATCTCTTAGGAGTTTAACTCCACAAAAAAAGGAAAATAATAATAATAAATCCCTTCATCTTAGGAGTTTAACTCCAAAAGGAGTTTAACCCCTTTTTTTCCTGCTGGCGCCCAGCGCCCGCGTGCCAAGCACGTGAGGCGCTGGCGCCCAGCACCCGCGTGCCAAGCACGCGAGGCGCTGACACCCAGCGCCCATATGCCAAGCACGTGAGGCGCTGGGGCGCAGTGCCCTGCGTCCAGCGCCCGCGTGCCAAACAAGTGAGGCGTCGGCGCCCAGCCCCCGCGTGCCAAGCACGTAAGGTGCCGGTGCCCACGCATCCTTTGGACGCTATTTCCCTTATATATATATATATATATATATATATATATATATATAGACACACACACACACTCCACATACTGTCCCCGTTAGAAAAAAAATTCTAACGGGGCGCTACCCCGCACCCCGCAAGGGGGCTGCTAGCCTCTTTGACCCCTAACCCGCTATCCGGGTAGCGGGACCCCCATAAACTCTGCGAGGCCTCCGATTTACCCAAGACCCCTCAAAACACAACACACGCACACTACACATTGAGTTCGCATGACCAGTTTGACTCGTCAATCGGAGGTTCTTTCGCTCCAAAGGCGAGGGGTAATTAACGGCAGGTTAGTCCTATTAGTGTATATGCCCTAGAAGCCATTACTGTATCATACTAGTTTGTATATTACTTAATGGAAGCTTGAGATATTCATAATTGTATAGACAATCTTGCTCAAAATGGTAATATGCTACTTGGTTTGTTTCTACTTTAATGTGTGCATGTGTTTCTTTTAGCATGTCGTCTATACACATTAGTAGAGCCCTTAGGATCTTTGCTTGATTACCAGCGTTGTGATGGCAGTCACACTAGTGGGGGCTGGCTAATCTACAAGCACATCCTTATACAGGTCCCTAGTCGTAGGATTATCAAGACAGGGCATCGATACTTCAGAGTAGACTAGTGTATACGCTTCTCATCCCAGAAGGGGAGATGGTCTGTCCCACAGCCATCAGGACGTCGTACTGGAGATAGTATGCAGGTGCTCGTTAGGTTACGAGTATACTGGACAGGACTCGCTGGGAACTGTTGGTTTGGTATTATACCTATCGTCAGTTATCAGTTCCCAGGTGATATGAGTACAGCATAGTCCGTTGACTTGACACTGTCACTTCGCCTCGAGTGTGTTCCCACTGTTTTTAGATTACTACCCTACCACGGCTCAAATGAGTCGTGCAAATAGGTAGTAGTTGGGTGCATTCCCGAAGCACTTAGAGGCAGTGACGGTTAGACAGGATTCGTCTCTCCCGGTATTGGGTATTGATATCGCGCTGTGTCTAGGAGAGCCATTACACATTGTCTTCCCTGGCCAGGGCAAGCGAGATATACTGGTAGCGTTTCCAGTGTTATCTCAGGGTGTTCTGAGCTACACTCCGACACGACTTGTACCACTATTAGGGGACTGACGTTTACCGCCCCCTAGGCCCGCCATGCGATACTCTTAGACGAACAGACCGGGTTGTATGGAGATTGTCACATTCAGGCTCAGTAGGAGTTCGGATGGGTTCACCTCATCAGTCTTCTTATCGGCATCTACCTGGGGACCGTTACGTACAGCTAGTACCGCTTGCGGCCTGTGGTTAAACCCACTGCCAGCGTAGTGTCGAGTCTTTAGAGTCCCACACAGAGAGCTATTCGCCTTTGGGCAAAACAGAGTAGAGGTCGCATGATTTTGCGACAGGGTTCGTTCACATCCGCGCACTTGTGCACGTTTGGTGTCCGAGCAGTTATTACTAGCGGGCTTTGGTTTAAGCCAGATCCTAGTATACGTTTTGGGATTGGTTTCATCTCATTGTATTCGTGTTCCTCAGAACACGGATGCGGGTGTGTATACACAGTTGGCAGAGACAGAGGATTCTCATTAGGGTTGTTGACTGTTGACTTTTTCTAAACCCTAATGAGAATAAGAAATATGATTAATAATATTAATTAAGTATTATTGTGCCATGCTTGAGTTGAACATTTGACTTTTGTTGACTTGTTGACTTAGTTGACCGGTTGACCATTGTGGACTTGTTGACCATCATCATTTCATTGCTATGACTTTTCTTTACTAGTTGTTCTTTACAAAATGCTTTAAATGCATGAAATGATAATGGTCATTGAAACTAACCATCACAATTCTTAATTATTATTATTATCATCATTATTCTTTCTTTTGTGAGTATGGTTGTAAAAAGTTAAGCTCATTCTATCATTTTCATTCTCTCTCATCCAAAGCTCACTCTCTTCCTCTCTCTCAAGGCTCTCATGTCTCATGTGTTGAGAAGAATGAGCCATTGAGATAAAACCCTCAAAACTCTTTTCTATTCACTCTAGAGTACAAGTTCTAGCAAGCCAAGCACTTTAGTTTCCTCTCGGTTGAGGTAGGAGCTCAAGGTAGAGGCTTTCGGGTGGATCCTTCTTCGACAACAAGGGGACTACGAGGTGGAGCCGATCCAACTACTCCAAGGAGCAAGAAGACAAGGAGTTCAAGACCTAGGTATAACCCTCTAACATAGTAGTTAAACTTCTAGTTAGTTTGCTAGGTTTTTGTTTAGCAAAGATCCTATTTTCTATTCTATGTTGCCTTGTGTCAAAAAAAATCGTTTTTTTACCGTTTCCGCATCCCTGAAAGAACCGGGACGGGCAACATGGACTTACAGTGGTATCAGAGCCTAGCTAAACACAAACTAGCATGTTAGCAAAGTATTTAGAATTTCGATCGGAGAAAAAATCGCAAAACACGTCCGAGAACTGAACTCTCTGCCGATTTTAAAACTGTTCAAAAATTAATTCCACACATCTTAAAAATCGGCTCAGGGTTTTGTAGGAACACACAGCAAAAACGAGCCACTGACTCGGTCAACGCGCTGCGGAACCGCGGCGAGAACATGCTTCTTGCCGTGGATCCGCGGCCGTGTTGACTCGGCCGTGACTCGTCTTTGCTGCAGTTTCTTTAGTGTTCTATTTTGGGATTTTTAGCATATGTTGTTTCTGCCCAGATTTTCCAGAGAACAAAGTTGTGTTTGGGGTAGTTACAAATCCGTATTTTTGATCGAAGTTCTGTAGACTTTAGCTAATGGGTTATATCTGTGATGTGATATATGCACTGAACGTCAACTAATCGCTATACGTCGATTAGTGGGGGTTGTGCATATCTGTGATCTATAATGTTGATGGTTTGTGTATATGAACTCGTTGGATTGTCGCGGATGAATAGCCTGGGGTTGTGAGATGATAGTTTCTTTATCTTTCATTTGATATAATATGTAAATTGATGTAATATTATTTCTATGGCCGCACGTCCGGGATGAGGTTGTAGCCGCCATTGTATATTATTTCTTTTACTGTTTATACCCCTAGGATAGACCCAAGGTGGGGTGCACAGACTACCGGGTACCACGAAGTGCCGAGTGGCCTACTCACGTTGTTGAGGGAGGTTGCTTCACTTCGGGTACTTGGTGGGTAGTTTTCCGCACCCGTAGGGGTCTAGGGTGGGGTTTGGCTATTCATCGCGACCGTGTAATCCGTTTTTCGTTGCAGGCTCGAACGAAACGCGGATTCGTAGTATATCCAATGTATTCATCTGTGATCTGGAATGGCTATCATTGCATCTGACGAATGTGTATATCTATATATGATATCTAGTAGGCTTTGCTTATGTTTTGCATCCGCGCTAGTCCAGCCCCCGCTCTGTCGTTAGTTAAGTAACCTAATGGGTAATGACGGGGCCCCATGGCGAATGCGGATGGCATAAGCGTATGTCATATTTTCGTTGTTTTCTGCAATGGTAGGATTAAATGATGGGACGCATTAAATTAATGCAAGAAAATAAACCAAAGTTTAAGTCGTTGGAACAATTTCAAAACCACTCGGTTTCTTTTCAAAACAGAAAACTTTTAAAAACGCGAAGCTTAAACCACTCCTTTTAAAAGCTATCATATTCCTTCGATTATATCAAGTTCACTACGTTCACGGTTTCGCCAAAACCATTCGTAGCCCTCCGTCATTTCATATGAATATTCAATAGTATTCAAGCTATGTTTGTTGACCTTCGTCAAGGCATAGTGATTGGTAGCTGTTGAGTGTTCATATGTAGTATAGATAGATGCGTTGGTTTGGGATAGTCGTATTACCTTGTTGACCTTCATCAAGGATATATACGGGTGGGTTCAAATTAACCTGAAAAATGACGGGTAGAACTTGACATGTGACTTATGATTTGTTGACCTTCGTCAAGGTCATAAGAGCATGGGGCAAAAATCCACATCGGGAGTTTCTAAAGAAACTGAAACTTGCTAGCGCTGCATACCATTTGGAGTGTGATGATTCTGGTAGGATTCCTTCAGTTTTATCAAACGATGATATTTGGATCCCGATCCTACTGTGAGTATCCGCTACTACTCGGGAACTTTCTCACTTAACGATCAATGCTATAAACCAAGTAGGTGTCTAGAAAGGTGTTAGCGGGGCTATGCCCACAGAGAAAAGAGGTTATTTAATTAAGGAACTTCACGAAAGCGTTGGAAAACCTCTCTCGAAGTACCAATACTGGCCTGGCTGAACGGTTAAGCAAGTATTGTACGGTGAGATTGATCCCGACTAATTCTTCGTTTTTGGTTTGAGGAAGGATTCGAGAAACGGTGGGAGCCATCCTGTTTAGATAAACTAAAAACCAATCTAAACTTGCAAGAGAATCATGCTGAGTGTTCTCTCTCTCTCTCTCTCTCTCTCTCTCTCTCTCTTAATTGCAGCGACCCAGTGACCACACATAGGTTACATCTAGATAATAAAATGACTGAATCTGACTGTTATGACTGGCAAAGATCTGTCCAGATGTCCATTGCCCATAACAAGCTGGGACACCTCCTAACTAATCAAACCCCTGCCGTCTCAGGACCAGTTTCCCCTGTCACGGATATTGGTATCCATAAGACATCGGGAAAAGACTGTGCGAATGCCAAGTGCCTCGTGTTGGCCTCAGTTGATGGTGCATACCAGAGGCAGCACAAGAAGATGGACTTAGTTTCTATCTTCCTCCATAACAAAGATTTATATGGAGAGCAATCTCGTATCGCAAGATATAAGACCTCGAACGAATTGCTTCAAGCGAGATTGGCTATCGGGTCATCTGTAGGGGGCAACGTCCTTACAGAGACCAGCTATTTTGATAAGCTCACGGACCTGAAGACCACGTTGAAGAACAGGTCAAATACTGACTTGATTCTACAGTCTCTGCCCTCTACTTATACCCTGAAGGAAACCAGGGAAGTAGAAGGGAGGGGAAGGGAAAAAGTTTCGGGACTAGATGTAGTAAAGGAGGGACGTTCCTATTGTTACGGGAATGAACATTGGCAGAAGGATTGCAGGGCTAGCAAAGCCAGTAGCCAGGATTCGAAGCATGTTGTGGCTTCGGCTTCGGGTGTATTTGTAGTAGAAAATTGTATGTCAGTTAACCCTACTTCCTGGTTATTGGATACCGGATCAAGATCTCACATCTGTAATTCATTACAGACTCTGAGAAACCATAGGGTTATCAGGATAGGTGATATGACTCTCAGGGTTGCCAACGGAATGAGCATGGACGCTGAATCCGTAGGGGAATATCATCTTGGACTGATAACTGGGCAGATATTGATTCTATGTAACTGTTTGTATGTACCTAGTGTGACTTGTAATATCATATCTGTATCCTTACTTTCTAAGGAAGGATATGATTTTACTTTTGTAAGCGATGTGGTCCACATCCACCTAAATCAAGTTCTGATTGGGTCAGGTACATTAGAAAACGGGATATACGTATTGAATCAAGCTCAGATTTTCAGTGTCCAGAACACACTTAAAAGAAAGTCTCCGGAAACAAATCAGGCTTTCTTATGGTATTGTAGACTGGGTCGCATTAATGAGACACGGTTAACAAAGTTACATAAAGAGGGATACTTGAATCCGTTCGAGTATCAGTCTTATGCCACTTGTGAATCTTGTTTCATGGGAAAGATGACAAAGACTCCGTTCACTGGACACGGAGTAAGAGCAAGCGAGCTCTTGGGACTCATACACAGTGACGTGTGTGGTCCAATGTCTACACATGCGCGAAGTGGTTATTCATACTTCATTACTTTTACAAATGATTTCTCTAGGTATGGACATGTCTTCCTGATGAAGCATAAATCTGAGGCCTTTGAGAAATTTCGGGAATACAAGAATAAAGTTGAAAAACAAACAGGAAAAAGTATCAAGACACTGAGATCTGATCGAGGTGGTGAATACTTGAGTGCCGAGTTTCTGGGCTACTTAAAAGAGAATAGAATTCTCTCTCAGCTTACTCCTCCATACACACCATACACAACGGTGTATCGGAAAAACGGAATCGAACTCTATTGGATATGGTTCGTTCCATGATGAGTAAGGCTGAGTTACCGCGATCTTTCTGGGGTTATGCACTAGAAACAGCTGCACATCTTTTGAACAAGGCTCCAACCAAGACTGTGCCTACCACCCCATATCAGATGTGGAGTGGGAAGAAACCCTGTCTTAAGTATCTTAAGACATGAGGATGTCCAGCTTTTGTAAAGAAGCAGTATGCGGACAAGCTCGAGGCACGCTCAGTACAGTGTAAGTTTGTGGGATACCCCAAGAACTCCAGGGGGTATCTTTTCTATTCCGCAGAGGAACAAAAGGTTTTTGTTTCTCAGCATGCCCACTTCTTAGAAACTGAATTTTTAGAAAGTCAGATAAGTGGGAGCGCAATAGAACTGGAAGAAATTCCAGAACCACAAGCTATTACTGAAAGCTTGGAAGAACCAGAAGTTTCAGGAGAACCGGACATCCCAGCGCCACTCCGCAGGAGTAGTAGGCAGTCTCATCCGCCCGAGAGATACTACGGTTTTCTCATAGAAAGGGATCGAGAGGATTGCGTCATTGAAAATGATGAGCCTACTAGCTTCCAGGAAGCCATTCAGAGCGGTGACTCAGTAAAATGGCTGGATGCAATGCGGACCGAGATGGAGTCCATGTACACCAACAAAGTTTGGACTTTGGACTTTGCTCCAGAAGGGATAAAATCCGTAGGCTGCAAATGGATCTTCAGAAAGAAGATTGGTGTAGATGGGAAGGTTGAAACCTATAAAGCTAGACCTGTTGCAAAGGGTTTTCGTCAAAGACCTGGTTTGGACTATGATGAGACTTTTTCTCCAGTGGTTATGCTCAAATCCATTCGGATCCTTCTTGCCATTGATGCCTTCCACGATTATGAGATCTGGTAGATGGACGTAAAGACGGCTTTCCTAAATGGAAATTTGGAAGAGTGCGTCTATATGGATCAGCCGGAGGGATTCATTCAGAGTGAGAGCAGCGGTAAAGTGTGCAAGTTACTCAAGTCCATCTATGGACTGAAGCAGGCATCGCGGAGTTGGAACATCTGCTTTGATTATACTGTCAAAGAATTCGACTTTGTCAAAAGCCCAGATGAACCATGCATTTACAGTAAGATTGTAGGGAGAACTGTGGTATTCCTCTTCTTGTACGTGGATGACATTCTCCTAATAGGAAATGCTATTCCTATGCTACAGTCAGTCAAAGGATTCTTATCACAGAGGTTCTCCATGAAAGACCTGGGCGATGCCAACTACATTCTGGGGATCCAGATCTATCGTGATAGATCCAAGAGGATGTTGGGACTTTCGCAGTCCAGGTACATCGACACCATACTGAAACGATTCAGTATGGAAGATTCAAAGCGCGGTAATCTACCGGATTGTTACAGAATCACCCTCTCCAAAGATATGTCTCCCAAGACTGATTTGGAAAGGGCTCACATGTCATCTATACCCTACGCATCTGCGGTAGGCTCTATAATGTATGCGATGTTGTGTACCAGACCAGATGTAGCATACGCATTGAGCGTTGTAAGCCGGTATCAGTCGGACCCAGGGGAGAAACACTGGATAGCAGTAAAGAACATTCTCAAGTACCTGAGGAGGACTAAGGAGATGCTTTTGGTGTATGGCGGAAAAGACCTCCAGATCGAGGCCTTTCCTGACTCCAGCTTCCAGAGTGACAAGGATGACTCCAAGTCCATGTCAGGTTATGTCTTTACCCTCAATGGAGGGGCGGTTTGCTGGAAGAGTTCCAAGCAGGAAACCATTGCTGACTCAACTATGGAAGCGGAATACATAGCTGCTTGCGATGCCGCAAAGGAAGCTGTCTGGATGAAGAAGTTCCTCATGGAGCTTCAGGTGGTTCCTACCATTGTTGATCCAATACCGCTGTATTGTGACAACAACGGTGCTATAGCTTTAGCGAAGGAACCCAGGTCCCATTAGAAGTCCAGGCACATTTTGAGGCGGTACCACCTGATCAGGGAGATCGTAGATCACCGGGAGATCGAGGTGAAGGGAGAAAATTTGGAGAATAACACTGCAGATCCATTCATGAAGGCCATACCCCAGACTTAGTTCGAGCGGCTGATCGAGATGATAGGTCTTCGATACGCCAGTACATGGCCCTAGTGCAAGTGGGAGATTGTTAGTGTATATGCCCTAGAGGCCATTACTGTATCATACTAGTTTGTATATTACTTAATGGAAGCTTGGGATATTCATAGTTGTATAGACAATCTTTCTCAAAATGGTAGTATGCTACTTGGTTTGTTTCTACTTTAATGTGTGCATGTGTTTCTTTTAGCATATCGCCTATACACATTAGTAGAGCCCTTAGGATCTTTGCTTGATTACCAGCGTTGTGATGGCAGTCACACTAGTGGGGGCTGGGTAATCTACAAGCAAATCCTTATACAGGTCCCTAGTCGTAGGATTATCGAGACAGGGCATCGATACTCCAGAGTAGACTAGTGTATACACTTCTCATCCCAGGAGGGGAGATAGTCTGTCCCACAGCCATCAGTACGTCGTACTGGAGATAGTATGCAGGTGCTCGTTAGGTTACGAGTACACTGGACAAGACTCGCTGGGAACTGTTGGTTTGGTATTATACCTATCGTCAGTTATCAGTTCCCAGGTGACATGAGTACAGCATAGTCCATTGACTTGACACTGTCACTTCGCCTCGAGTGTGTTCCCACTGTTCTTAGATTACTACCCTACCACGGCTCAAATGAGTCGTGCAAACAGGTAGTAGTTGGGTGCAGTCCCGAAGCACTTGGAGGCAGTGACGGTTAGACAGGATTCGTCTCTCCCGGTATTGGGGGTTGATATCGCGCTGTGTCTAGGAGAGCCATTACACATTGTCATCCCTGTCCAGGACAAGCGAGATATACTGGTAGCGTTTCCAGTGTTATCTCAGGGTGTTCTGGGCTACACTCCGACACGACTTGTACCGCTATTAGGGGACTGACGTTTACCGCCCCCTAGGCCCGCCATGCGATACTCTTAGATGAACAGACCGGACTGTATGGAGATTGTCATATTCAGGCTCAGTAGGAGTTCGGGTGGGTTCACCTCATCAGTCTTCTTATCGGCATCTACCTGGAGACCGTTACGTACAGCTAGTACCGCTTGCGGCCTGTGGTTAAACCCACTGCCAGCGTAGTGTCGAGTCTTTAGAGTCCCACACAGAGAGCTATTCGCCTTTAGGCAAAACAGAGTAGAGGTCGCATGGTTTTGCGACAGGGTTCGTTCACATCCGCGCACTTGTGCACGTTTGGTGTCCGAGCAGTTATTACTAGCGGGCTTTGGTTTAAGCCAGATCCTAGTATACGTTTTGGGATTGTTTTTATCTCATTGTATTCGTGTTCCTCAGAACACGGATGCGGATGTGTATGCACAGTTGGCAGAGGCAGAGGCAAAGGATTCTCATTAGGGTTATTGACTGTTGACTTTTTCTAAACCTTAATGAGAATAACAAATATGATTAATAATATTAATTAAGTATTATTGTGCCATGGTTGAGTTGAACATTTGACTTTTGTTGACTTGTTCACTTAGTTGACCGGTTGACCATTGTGGACTTGGTGACCATCATCATTTCATTGCTATGACTTTTGTTTATTTGTTGTTCTTTACAAAATGCATTAAATGCATGAAATGATAATGGTCATTGAAACTAACCATCACAATTCTTAATTATTATTATTATCATCATTATTCTTTCTTTTGTGAGCATTGTTGTAAAAAGTCAAGCTCATTCTATCATTCTCATTCTCTCTCGTCCAAAGCTCACTCTCTTCCTCTCACTCAAGGCTCTCATGTCTCATGTGTTGAGAAGCATGAGCCATTGAGATAAAACCCTCAAAACTCTTCTCCACTCACTCTAGAGTACAAAGTCTAGCAAGCCAAGCACTTTAGTTTCCTCTCGGTTGAGGTAGGAGCTCAAGGTAGAGGCTTTCGGGTGGATCCTTCTTCGACAACAAGGGGACTACGAGGTGGAGCCGATCCAACCACTCCAAGGAGCAAGAAGAGAAGGAGTTCAAGACCTAGGTATAACTCTCTAACATAGTAGTTAAACTTCTAGTTAGTTTGCTAGGTTTTTGTTTAGCAAAGATCCTATTTTCTAGTCCATATTGCCTTGTGTCAAAAAATATCGTTTTTTACCGTTTCCGCATCCCCGAAAGAACTGGGACGGGCAACGTGGACTTACAAGTCCGCGGCTGCCGGAGATTCGGATCCCCACAATTAATAAACCCCAGCCTACCCTAGGCAGGAAGAATCTGTAGTACGCCTGACAAGAGGCGCGTATTTCCCATCTCAATGGGGTGACGAAAAACACCCTACAATTAACTATTGTCCTATTTATAAATTTTTGAGAACTTTTCCTCCTAGCTTCAGGTTTGAGCTTAAAAAAAGACATCGGTGAGGACACTGCTGCAAAGAAGTTTGGGGTAAGGTTTGTAAATAGAAGATTTTGAAAATGAAAGTTAAAATGTGAAATATATATATAAGAGGAAGAGACTTAAAAAATGCAAGAAAATTAGATATTTTAGAACAAAAATAGTTATTCGTGGTCATGAACTGTTGTTTCAAGGGTTAGTAAGATAAAGGAGTCACTAATTTTCGGAAAAAAATAAGTCTGAAGGATAGTCCTTATTCTTAATTCCAAACTTCTAAACATTGATACCCTACTATATACACATATACAAATCTTAAAACTTGGGATAGTAAAGAATACCTTGAAATACTCTTGCTTAGAAGCCTTAGTATGAAGGTAAATATATATATAAATCAACAAAATATAAATGACGCATAAAATAAAATTAAAAAAATGAACACTGATTTTGTAATTATTAAAGCGTCATATAAAAAAATACAGCGAGAGTGCCTTATTACCTAGTGCCTTAGACCAACTGGTTTGGGGGTCACTGCTAAGCCTTAGGTGTTGCATGATTAGGATATTGCTAATTATGCCTTATTAAGTGAGCACATTCGGTAATTGGTTGATTAGTGTCTCAAGAAGTATTAACGGTCATATGAAAAATGTGTGAGCAAATCTGTCTAAAATATTCACCGACTAAAGAGTACTAAGGACTATGGACAAAGGGTATGATAGCTTGAATTGAATTATCCAAGTGTAGAGATGACTTTTACACACACGTAGGGGTATATGATCGATATTTGTAGGATAGGTAAGGAGGAAGACTAAATACGGTGTTTTATTGATGGAGGATGTGATTTCCGGTATTTTTTCAAGACCATTAAGATAGGACTCATGACAACTGAAAATCTAGTGTAGTTGAAACTCTTATTTTCAAGTTTTTTCTTTTATATGTTCCCATATTTGTATGTAGTTTTCGCTTTCTTATTTTTGTTTCCTTTATTTTCTTCAATTTTGGAATTTTGTGGGTAATATTCGCGGGAAGCCCTTAGGGGACACAACTCCTCCTATTAGGGACACCTAGAAATTTAAACACTTGTTGCACGAGCTAAGTGCAATCGTGTCGCTTACGAAAGTATGTTAAGTTTTCTTTTTCTTTTAAAATAAAACAGTTTTGTCGAGACGAGCAAAAGATAAGTTTGGGGGTATCTGATCAGTCATATTTATTGCACATTTATACGGTCATTTTCCCTATTTTTTATTAATTACTAAATGTGTTATTTACAATTTAAGAATATATGTAGGTTTATATGTAAAAAGATTTTGTCATATGTCTCTTAGCTTATAATTAATATAATTTGGAGTAATATATGCATATCATATTTAAATAAAATATCCAAATGATTTTTAATCATTATTAATAAAATGTTCATATCATATCATATAAAATATCCTTGAATTTCTTAACCATCAAGTAATTTAATTGTGAGCAAATTGGTTGAATATCTTATTTTTATAAATAAATGATGCTAATAATTTGATTTGAGATATTGTGCAGATTTTTAAAGTAACAAATTGATTCAAGACTGCAGTTAGGATCAAGAGAGCAAATCAATTCATTTGCAATAAATCAAATCTGTCAAGTTTAGGAGCAAATTGAAGATTCTCGCAACTTCAAAAAGAAGACAATATTTCCAAGATTTTATTATCAGAAAAATCTCCTAAAGTCAAGAAAAATAAGCACAAAAAAATTCACGAAGTAACATGAAGATTTGGCGGCGGAACCACGAGGTTAATATGCAATTGGTGGCGAATCCATGGCTCAATCGTGACCATTTGATCAAATTTTTTATGGGCATGATCGTCATTTCATGTGCGTCGAGATGGGCTGTAGGGTTTCAAATTTCAGAGCCTATATAAAGAACCGAGTAACAATAATGAAAGGACATCTAGGGTTTTATATTTTTAGCATTTTATTTTGTTTAGGGTTTGTAGCCACTTTTTCATTTAGCCATTAAAATTTGTAATGAAGCTTTAAGGTATTAATAAAAGGTAGTTTTTTATTGTCTCTTCTTATTGCTCATTAATTTTCGCATTTAATTTCTATTGCATTTAATTTCTCGTCTCAATTAATTTTCGCAACTTACTTTATGCAATTTATTTTCTCGCTCTTTAAATTTTTAATGATGGTTTCTATGATCTTCTTCTTCCTTTTTCCTTCCCATTGATTTTTAAGCGATGATGCTATCAAAAAAAACTCTTTGCTTTTTGCGAGGGATCTTAAAACTAGTTTTATAATTTATTTCTCAACCCTTTTCACTTTTCTTTTTGATTTTGATGGATGAGTAACTTTCTCGCTCGTTAGGGTTTAGGAAAGGCGTGTTTGAAAGATGGAAAAATCTCTTTCACTTTCGCTTAACCCAATTATGATTCTAAAACTTTTTTAAAATAAACCACTTCTCTCTCTTTTTAGACGCTCTATCCTTCAATGATAGTTGCGACCCAATTTTTAAGACAAGTTATGGGAACTTTGTTAGAATCTTGAGATAATAGTAATCAATGGAAGGAAAATGATCAATGAAGGGAATTCCTAATACCTCTTTAAATCCTAATCCCCATTGTCTGCTATTAGCCTCGCATAAATTTAACAAGTGGGTAAAGATAAAGTATTTTTAATACATCTCTTAAATAACCCAAATTCCAACCCTAATAAGTTCTTTTATCATTAAGTTTTCGAATCTCTTTTTAAAAAAAACAACAAATCAAAACCATTTTCTATTAATTCGTCTAAAATAAGATAAGTAATTCACCATCCTCAGTGGACGACTCGTACTCATTATCGGCTAGTTATTTACGACACCGTTATTGATTGAGATATTTAGGACACATAAAAACTCAATTTTTCACTTCAATCAGACCGTTAGGAACACTCTGCGGTTTGTTCAGTTTCGTCCTGATACGTCGTTCAAGAAAAGAGCACGGAAAGACGTGAATTATTCCAGAAGATAACCTTCCGCAATCGAACCTTCAGGATGATATTTGTTATGGATATAGTTTTTTTAAAGTTAATAGATATCTATTGAAAATAATAGATATTAATAATTCATGATAATTCTTTGCAATTTAAATGATGACTAATAAACGTCAATAATACCTCTCGATTGGATAATCCAACAGTAATAGACCGGACCGCTAATCATGACCTCGGTTGCCAGATGGACAGACAAGTGAACAAGAATGTCGAAAAAAGAAGGTGAAAAGATAGCTTCGAACTTGCAGAGGATCAAAAGAATATCTTCTTCGAGCTGTACTATCTCACTGATGGCCACATTTTTAGAACACAATTTACGGAAATACATGCAAAAGTCGTTAAGCACGAGACCAACTTCTAGTTTTATCGATGCTCTGAGGCATAAAGTAAGAAGATGATGCATCAGTATTTGGTAATCGTGGCTCTTGAGTCTTACAATTTTTCCATTTTCTACCTGCACCTGTTTGGAAATGTTTAATGAGAAACCGCCGGGGACTTTCAATTCTTTCAACACATGCAAAAACCGCCGCTTCTCCTCTTTCTTCATGTTGAAGATTGCCAGTAGGATCTCGTAATAACCCTGTTTACCAGCAACGGGCCGAGATTGCAATTCTTTTTTAATGGACAAACTATCCAAAATCGTCAAATCACGACGGGTATTGAGATTGTCTTCGTTTTTCCATCCTTACAGAGCAAAAGATTTATGACGTGCTCAGAGAAACCCTTCTCAATATGCATGACATCTAATGTCACGTTCCGCTTCCCGATAGACGGAAATGGTGACGTGGCAAGCCCGTAACATATTTACTATGAAATAAATACGTTAAGCGTAATTAAGCAATATATAAATGAACAAGAATAATAAGAGTAGTAAAATGAAACAGCAACTTTATTTAAATTCAACTGTCTGAGAATAAAAGGTACAATGAACAAAGCAATGCCTAAACAATGGCATATAGAAAGTAAGTGCAGGAAGAACTAGTAGTTAGGCTGAGCTGTAAGCTGGTCCAAGTCCTTCTGGCTCGGCTCTATCTCCTTAGAGTCCGGTCCTCCTAACGAACATTCCAAGGAAAGAAAACAGAGAAGAATGTCGTCAGCGAACTAGCGCTCGGTAAGTCCCAAAAGAAACAAGAGAGAATGGTATATCATGTGAATAGGAACAAAAAAAAGAACAAGGGATGGTTGAAGTTGTATATGATCATCTACAATTGTATAATAGCTATTCTAACGTGGTTATTTTTAATTTGATAAGAAAGGTATTCATATATACAAGAGGAGTCCATCTTACCCCGTGGACTATGATAACATGTAGTATAAGGCCCCGTCATAACCCACGGGACAACGGCGTGCGAATTCATATGGGTGTCTTTTAAAGTGATCTCTCGTGCCACGATATACGTTCCGTACCAATCTACCATTTATCCCCGCGTAATGTATTGTATAGATTATGTTTACAGGTCTTGGCCGAAACCATGGATATAAAATGTTCAGGTTCATGTTCAGTATGTAATCATGTGTTCAAGTAGTCATGTTGAGTTTATGTCAAGTTATAACCATGGTTCGGTCAAGTCGAGTCAAGTATACAATTTTGAGTTTGATATTGATTTCGAGTGTTCATGTTTATGATCAAGTATTCGAGTTCGTGTTTGATTTTGTATTCAGATTTGAGTTTGGACTCAGATTGAGTCAAACACTTATGAACGGATTTAACTCTTGAATTTTTAGGTTCGGGGGCAATCGGCAACTGCTGCACATGGATGGCAGGATTTGTGTATTTTTCCATAACAATTGTCATTGATAACCCGTTAAGTTGTCTAACCTGAATAGGCAAGCACTTACTTTCTTCGGCTCCCTGGGGCTCAAGAGAATTGATCCCGCTTAAACCAATATTTACTAGAGTTCTTAAAATATTATTTTGTATATCTCGAGGGGGGTTTATGAAAATATTTTAATATAGTTTAAAAATAAATCTCATGAGTATGTGTTTTAATTATCGGGGTGTTTAAATGATAAATACTTAGTTTTTAAAAGTTTATGATAGTTTATTGAAAACTTACCCCTTTTGGTAACTTGATGGTATTTTATTAACGTTTTTTAATCTTTCATTTTTTTAAGAAAAAAATATAGTTTCATAATATATTGAAAATATGGATTTATAATTTTATATAATTTTAAAAATTAGTTTTATTTAGAAAAGTCGCATTTCTTAAAAACCGTATTTTATTTCCTTTCGAGATCGAATACTCCGTGAGGAGTTCTGCATCTCGCTCTACTATCCTAAAGATGTGCGATAATCTGCACCATCTATTAGTGGGTCCCCTAACGAGGGTTTTAGAGACGTTTTACCGAGGAATACAAAATACCGCTTTAAAAGAAACCCAGTTTTTTAAAAGATGTGGTATTTTATTGTAAAGGTTATTCTTTGAACCAAACATACATATATATAGGCATCGCGCTATGAAACCAAAGTGTGTGGGGGGGGATAGTCACGACCCCATGATGTTTTCCTAAAGGTATTGTTTTAACAATTATCTAAAAGAGATGATAATAAAGTTCAAGGTATTTTAATGAAAAAGTTCGTTTATGTTCGTTTCACATGAGACTTTTGGTTAAATTTGAATCTAAACATTTGTAATTAAAGTTACAAGTAATGTGATGAAATTAGATTGACCAATATATAAAGGAAAAGTGAGTTTTAGGTTTTAAAAAGAAAAGTATCGGGAATAACTCCACTTTACCGATATATGATTAGGAGATAAATTTCAATGAAAAGGAAAAGAGTTGGGAGGGACTTACTGTTTGGAAATCTCAAGAAAAGGGTAAGAAATAATGGAGGGGCTTCGTGGCGTTGTAGGAGCTCCGTAAATGGCTTCGATCTTCGACGGAAGAAGCTTGGTTGCTAACTCCACTTGACTCCACTTGCACTTAGGAACTTTTTGAGAGAGTTTTTGCTAGAATTTCAGAATAATGAAGAGCTAAAACATGGGGTGGTATATATAGTGAAGAATTAAGGTTTGGGAATTAAAATTTTGGATTAAAAAATATTAAAAAGATGTTAAATGGTGAAATGAAGGGTCTCTGTTTGATTGCAGAGAAATCAAACAGTGCAGAGGAGTTAATAGGAGTTGAAGAGTCGATTGTGCAAAGCACGGATCAATTTGGACTCATCACCACCATCGGCGTCGGCCCTATAGCTAATTTGGCCAGTCGAATTTGAGGCAAATTCCTCGAGATTCGTGCCACGTAGGTTTTTAAGTGTGTCCACCTCATTGCGTCTGATTGATTTTTCTGAACTTTTTATTCCCCCGTGTGTTGCACGTGCAACTCTTGGGCTTCCAAAAAAATTAAAAGAAAAATCAGAAAAAATAATTGTGTCTAATGGGATTCGAACACACAGGCTATGTCACAAGAGTATAGAGGCTTTACCAGTGAGGTACAAGTTTTTTCTTGCTTTTATTTGACAAAAGTAACTTATAACTCTTACACACGCTGTAATACTCTCTTCTGTACAATAATAAGAAAATTCTGTACAGTGATTTTAAAGTCGTTACATTCTACCCTCCTTAAAATAATTGCGTCCTCGAAATTTACAGTTATATGCTAATTTTAAAAAAGATAAGGGTATCATGCATGCATATATTCTTCTCGTTCCCATGTTGATTCTCCTGCGAATCCTTTCTCCACATCACTCAGACCAAGTTTACTTTCTTGTTCCACAATGTTTCACCTTTCGGTCCAGGATCTCAACTGGTTGTTGCTCGCAGGTTAGGTCGGTTTGTACTGTGAGGTCCGGGTGATCAAGTATGTGACTGGGGTCACTTACATATTTTCCTAGCTGGGATATATGGAACACGTTGTGCACTCCTTCCAATGAGGGTGGTAGTGCTAAACGGTATGCCAATTCTCCAACTCGTTCGAGTATATTGAACGGTGCTATGTATCTTGGACCGAGTTTACCTCTCTTTCCAAAATGGATCACTCCTCTGTTTGGAGAGATCTTCAGGAATACATGGTCTTCAGGTTGGAACTCCAGATGTCGAAGCTTTGCATCTGCCCAATACTTCTGTCGGTCTTGTGCTATGTGCATTCTTTCCCTGACCGTGCGAACCACGTCCACAGTTGCCACGTCATCTCTGGTCCAAGGAGTTCACGATCTCCAACGTCGTCTTAACTTAGTGGTGAATGAAACTTTTGTCCGTAGAGTACTGCAAATGGTGCCATTCCAATACTTGTCTGATAGCTTTTATTGTATGAAAACTCCACAAGGTGTAGGTAATCTTCCCACGAACCTCTGAAGTCTAACATACAGGCTCTTAGCATATCTTCCAGAATCTGAATTATTCGCTCGGACTGTCCGTCCGTTTGTGGATGATAAACCGTGCTGAAATTCGGACTCATTCCCAAGCTAGCTTGCAGACTCTGCCAAAATTATGATCAGAATCTTGTATCATGATCGGAGACGATGCAAACAGGTACTCCATATAATCTCACGATCTCCTGTATGAGTTTATGGGTATCAAATATGGTACATCTTGAAGATTTAAATTTTACCTTAGATTTATGCTCACCTCCATGTACTTCTTTACTAACGTCTTGGTTGACTGGTCAACGCGAAATGGAATAAAATGAGTTGACTTGGTGAGTCAATCCACAATAATCCATATTGCGTCGTTACCCTTCGTGCTGCAAGGAAGAGCAGTCACGAAGTCTATGGTAATGTGTTGCCATTTCCATTCTGGAATTGGTAACGGCTGAAGTAGACCAGCAGTTCTGTGATGTTCAGCCTTCACTTGCTGACACACCAAACACTTGGCTACTCTTCTTTCTTCTTCGCGTTTCATTCCATGCCACCAGTAGTATTGCCGTAGATCCTTGTACATTTTCGTGCCACCAGAGTATACAGAATAAAGAGAGCTGTGAGCTTCTTTTATCAACTCTTCTCGAATAGAGCCGACTGGTACACATAAACGGTTTCCATATCGCAAGGATCTATCTTCTTGGATGATGAAGTCAGCTCGTGGTCCACTTTCTACTTGTTCTCGGATCTTTTGTAATTTGGTATCATTTACTTGAGCTTCCTTGATCTGATTTACCAGAGTGGACTGGACTTGTAAGTTCATCAAATATGAAACGTTACCTGGCACAACTAATTCAATCTCCAATTCATGCAATTCTTATTGTAGTCTCCACTGAGCGATGAGATTCATTGCTAATGGCTGGTGACTAAGTGTATCAAAAATTACATTCACCTTCCCAGGATTATACTGTAGGTTGATGTCGAAATCTGCCATGAGTTCTAGCCATCATCTCTGCCGCATGTTTAGTTCTTTCTGAGTAAATACATACATCAGACTCTTATGGTCAGTGTATATATCCACTCGTTCTCCTAAAAGATAGTGGCGTCAAATCTTGAGTGTGAAGATGACGGCTGCCAATTCTAAATCATGTATTGGATAGTTACGCTCATGAACCTTTAGTTGTCTTGATGCAAAAACCACAAATTTCCCATGCTAGTGTAGAACACATCCTAATCTTTTACCGGACGCATCAAAATGCACGATGAATCCGCCAGATTGATCCGGTATTACGAGGATTGGTGCAGAGGTTAATGTAACACCTTAGTTCATTTATAACATATTCTATTTGATTATTTTCTAATCTTGTGGCTATTTCTTGGTTTTTATTTGTTTTGGGTGAGGATAGTGTTTTGGTATCTGTGTTTAGTATCCGACCCGACCCGTATGCTTGAAACCCGTCTTGGTTCTTGATTACGATTTATCCTTGATAGTACAGAGAATCCATGCACACATATGTTTTGTATACATGTATCTTATATCTAGTATTGCATATATTTTCAAATACTACAAATTATATTCAAATAATATATTTCAAATACCTAGCATGTCCTGCATCATACCCCATACCCTATGGTTGCATCCGTATATCGTGTTCTTACCCCATTTGTTGTAACGAACCCGTTTGGATCGCTGAGTGCATTTACGTGCATCCATTCTTAGGGGGATGCATTTTATTTATCCGGACATCGCATTATGGTTTTGGTTGATATGTATATTATTTGTATTTTTAAACTATATTTTTAGACACAATCCGGGCATTTTTCGGAGTATTTTTGTATTAGCCTTAAAACCCTAGTTTATATATTATAATATAATTTAAAAACCTAAACATTTTTTGTATAATATATATAATATATTTTTTAAATATCCTAACCCTCTCTCTGCCTCTCTCCTATATATATATTAATATTTTTAACCTAATTATTCTAAACTCAGCCTCTTCTTCTCTCTTCCGCACCTTACCCGCACGAGAACCTACGCCAAAACCCAAGCCCTCGTCGTCGCAACCCCTCGCCTCCTTATCACCTCGTCCCCTCTTCATCACCCTCATCTTCTTCGACACCATAACCACCGCCTCCTCTCTCGTTCTTCTTCCCCGACGAACCCATAACACGACCCTGCAACTCCCTGAGCACCCAAGAACAGCCCTTCACCTCACCGTCGATGCCCTCGTCAACCTCTCCTCTGTCATTGTTTACACCAGAATATTGCATTTAATACCGCCCATTCTTCTGCTCGTTTGATTATAGGTGGGTGCTTTTGATCCGTGTTTGCTACATATTTACAGGTTACAGGTTTCTAGTCCAAAATAACATAAATCATACAAAATCTCCATAGTTACGCCAAAATCCAGAACATCTACCACAGACAGATAAAAGCCGGGTTCCGATCATCCGCATCCGTCCAGTTCCGCTTACCAGTTTAAGAGACAAGACGAAAAACAGTGGTTATTCGTGTCTTGGTCAAGCACAGAGCACGAGAGGGGCAGCATAAGATTCAATGGGTGCGCGGAGCTCGAGGGAGATAAAGGTCAGATGAATTAAAGTGAAACCAATTTGGACTGTTGAAAATTTGAAAAAATATTGGAAGCATTTTGCAATTTAGGACATGTCAAACACAAGGAAAAAGCAACACAAGAAACCTCACAAAAAACGATAAATCAGCTCCTCTAAAGAGCCGCGGAACCGCGACCAATAGGCCATTTATGCGGCGGTTCCATGGCCGAGTTAACTCGGCATCAGATGATATTTTTGGGGTAGATTGGTAATTGTATTGGGGCTCAGAATTTAGCCCTAAGGTTTCAGCTCTCTGCCTATAAATAGCCCAGTTTTTTGCCAAGTAAAGGATGCTTCTTTCTTTGTTAGATTTTAGTGTAGCTTAGTTTGTAGTTCTTCTTCTTCATTTTTCCTCCATTAAAGTGTAGTGAGAACTCTTGAGTGGATGTTAATGAAGATAAGGGTTATTTTTCTTATCTTGTATTTTTGTTTACTTGTCTTGTAATTTTAATTCCTAGTATAATTTTATTTCTTGTTGTTAAGTAGTTGCTGTTATTTCTTGTTTTATTTTCCTTCTTTTTTTTATCCGTATTTTCAAGCCATGATACTCTATGGAGTCCCTTTCTTAGATGAGAGCCCAAGTAGTTAGCTTGCTACCTTTTTGTAAAACCATATTTTCCTTTTTTTCTTTTCTTCTTTCTTGTTTTATTTTCATTTAAATGTGTGCATAATTTTCACACTTGTTAGGGTTAAGGAAGGTTAGTATGAGGGAAGGAAAAATCCCTTGTGCTTCTCTTTACCAAACACCTTGAAACGAACCTAGACCAAACAAACACAACCCCCTCACTTAGGCGCGCTATACATGACATATAGCCGCGACTTAAGTCGAGAAGTCCTTTGGGTTCACTACAACGTGACATGTAGTTATGACTTAATTGGATACATGGTTGTGGATGTTTAGCATAGAGTTGAAAATAAGCGCACGTAACGGAAGGACAGGAAGCACTAGGAATGGATGAAGCACTGGAAAGCATGCTTAAACTCGCAAATCCCATTCCTATGTCCTCCTAATCCCCGCTACTTTCTTTTATCCCAACTTCATTTTAAGAATGGCAAAAGAAAAGCACAAGACTAATCCTAACTCTACTAACCAACCTTAACCCTAACAAGCTTACTTGAAAATAAATATGAACACTTAGGCTAGAATTGAACATACATATACATTCTTTATTGACTCGTCTAAAACACGAACAGACATACTACCATCTCCCTACGGATCGACCCGTGCTCAACTGGCTAGCTACAAGAGAAACCGACTTGATTGCGGTAAGCACAGAACGAAAGTAGAACGCATATCATAACACATATCGCGGTTTTTCTGCTATCAATCAGTCATCCCGTCACCACCTCCACTCCTCTTCTCCCTCCAAAACCCCGAGCCAACCCCAAGAAACCCTGCACACCCGAAACCCAACAATCGCTGCTTACCTCTACCGCCGGAAAACTTCGTCGTCGCCACCACCCTCATCCCACCGCCCTCATCACCACTAACTCCCATCTTCCCCTTCATCCCCGACGAGAACCCACTGGAACCCCGAGCACCAAGAACCCTGCACCCATCGTCGGCAACCCTTCTCTCCGGAGACCCACGACTCATCATCAGCACCACTCCCTCGCCTCTTCGTCTCTGACCCCAAAACCCAGAACACCAAACCCCAGTTCCCTTCTTCTTCTTCTTCTTCTTTTCTTTTACCTTCATAATGGCTATAACGGGTCCTAAATGCCGTCTTCGGAATGTCGGACTCTTTGATCTTCACCTGATGATAACCCGAACGAAGATCTAGCTTTGAAAAGACACAAGACCTACTTAACTAATCGAAAAGGTCATCGATACGCAATAGTGGATGCTTGTTCTTAATTGTCACTTCGTTCAGAGCTCGATAATCCATACACATCCTGTAAGAACCTTCCTTCTTCTTCACGAGTAACAACGGAGATCCTCAACTTGAAGTACTAGGTCGGATCCAACCTTTCTTCAGCAATTCGTCCAACTAAATGCGAATCTCCTTCAATCCTTCCGGACTTAACCGGTATGGAGCTTTGATTACAGGTTGTGCACTAGATTGTAAATCAATACTAAACTCAAGAGCTCGATCGGAAGGCAACCCTGATATGTCTTCAGGGAACACATCTTCGAACTCTTGAGCTACATCAGGCTTTTCATCTTCCGCCAATAGAGAGAACGCTTCTGCATTTTTCGGTTTAGTACGGTAGCTTCCTGGCTCCAAGGTTCTATCTCCACTTTTGAAATAGAAGACTGGGTGAACTGGTATCTCAAATACTACCCTCCTTTAACGGCAGTCAATAGTAGTATAGAATACTCCCAGCCAATCCATTCCCAACACAACATCGAAATTTGGTACGTCCGGTACTTTGAAATTTGCGTAGAATTCTCGACCGAAAACTACAACTGGGCAATGATCATACCCTATAGTTGCTTTCAAGAATCCATTCTCGGAACTGACATTCCAGCTTGAAATGAGTGGCTTCACAGGAATTGCATGCGTTCTCACGAATCGTTGTGACATGAAACAGTGTCAAGCTCCAGTGTCGAAAAGTCCGAGTATAGGAAGGGTGGCTACTAGTATAGTACCTAAGTTGTGTGAGTTTAGATTTAGATATAGGAAAAGTACAGTAATACACAAGGATTGAAAGGTTGAAAGGATGGGGGAATTACCAGTGATGACTTGTCCTGTGGCTTCAGCCTCCTCGACCGTCATTATAAAAGCCTGACGTCTCGGTACATTCCTCCTTGCCGGAGGAACATTCCTCTGTCCTTAGGGAATGTTTCTCTGCCCTTGAGGCATGTTTCTCTATGCCTGATGGAAATGACGATGAGGTTGTGCAGGTGGTCCATATGGAGCTGGTACAGGAAGAGCTAGGTGAGGTGAAGGAGCCGGAATGGCTGGCCTCTGTGGGGCTATGATTGCGGGTCTGGGTGCTGTATTAATACGATATGGGCATGCTCCTGTCGCGTGAGTAGATGCGTCATAAATCAAACACAGGCTATTTGCATGCCTGCAGTCCTTCACCGGGTGTCCAGTTCTCTTGCGGTAGAAACATAAATCTGGACTGGACCGGTTAAATGATCCTCCTGGCCTCCTGGGTGCAAAAATCGTCCTAGAAGATGCTCCTCCTGTCATCAGTGTAGCAGAGCGTTTGATTCCAGCTGTTTGGGGCTTACCCTTCTTTTTTACCACGGCTTCGTAACGACATGCTGCCTTTAGGGCGAGTTCATGAGTTGGGTAGTCGCCTGTAGCTAATGCCGCCTGAATATCCGGATCTGAGCCCTGTTGGAATCGTCTAGCCCAAATCTCATCGTTTGGGATGAAATGTGTCGCGAACCTGATAAGATGATGATGTCAGGATAGAGATGTGTTTTACGGAACAGAATTTGATATGAATTCTTTACCTGCTAAGCATGATGAATTTGGCATCATATTCATCCACCGATTTTACCCACATAGGACCTTGTTGTAGGTGGATGAACTGTTGTTCCATCTCAAAACGGGCAGTCTCGGGAAAAAACTTCGCATCGAACAGATCGTGAAACATCTTCCACTCTATTGGCTGTGTGAGACGGCTTTCCTCAGCCTTCCACCAGACTCTTGCATTGTTGGTGAGCTGTAGCTTGGCCACACGAACTCAAGCTATATCTGGTACCTGTGCTGCGGCAAGGTCGTCCTCTATACTCTGGGCCCATTCTTCAGCCTCAAGAGGACTCTCTTTCCCTGAAAAGTTCCTGGGATGCAACGCATGGAATTGCTTTACTCCAGGTGATTCGGCTTCTGGGCAGTTCATAAGAATAGCAGTCTGCTGCTGCTGGCCCTCTAGAAGACTTTTGATGGCTTCTAGAAGCAATGCATGTTCGTTGATTGGAGTAGCAACGGTAAGAGGAGGTGGTAAAATAGGTGGTGGTGTGTTGCCATTGATATTGGTACCGGTATTGTTGGAAGAATCCATCACCTTGATAGAAAAGGAAAGGTTAGGATAGATTCAAAAAATTTGAAATGTAATGAATGTATAGTTGCTGATTCTTATAATTCTTATGATATATTGCTTAAGACTTCATGCAGAACTAACCTGCATGGGCCGCCAACAAAACCTGTCACGCCCCGCTTCCCAATAAACGGAAACGGTGGCGTGGCAAGCCCGAAATGTATTTACTATGAAATGAATACGTTAAGCGTAATTAAGCAATATATAAATGAACAAGAATGACAAGAGTGGTAAATGAAATAACTTTATTTACATTCAACTTTATATACAACTGTCTGAAAATAAAAAGTACAACGAATAAAGCAATGCCTAAACAATGGCATGCAGAAAGTAAGTGCAGGAAGAACTAGTAGTCAGGTTGAGCTGTAAGCTAGTCCAAGTCCTCCTGGTTCGGCTCTATCTCCTCAGAATCCGATCTTCCTGACGAACATTCCAAGGAAAGAAAATAGAAAGGAATGTCGTCAGGGAACTAGCGCTCGGTAAATCCCAAAAGAAACAAGAGTGAATAGTATATCATGTGAATAGGAACAATAAAAAGAACAAGGGACAGTTGACGTTGTATATGATCATCTACAAGTATATGATAGTTATTCTAACGTGCTTATTTGTAGTTTGATAAGAAAGGTATTCATGTATACGAAAGGAGTCCGTCTTACCCCGTGGACTATGGTAACATGTAGTATAAGGCCCCGTCATAACCCATAGGAAAACAACACGTGAATTTATGTAAGTGTCTTTTAAAGTGACCTCTCGTGCTATGATATACGTTCCATACCAATCTACCCATTTATCCCCGCGTAATGTATTGTATAGATTATGTTTACAGGTCTTGGCCAAAACCATGGATATAAAATGTTCAGGTTCATATTCAGAATGTAATCATGTGTTAAAATAGTCATGTTGAGTTCATATCAAGTTATAACCATGGTTCGGTTAAGTCGAATCAAGTATACAATTTTGAGTTTGATATTGATTTCGAGTATTCATGTTCATGATCAAGTATTCAAGTTCGTGTTTATTTTGGATTCGGGTTTGAGTTTGGACTCAGATTGAGTTAGACACCTGTGAACGGATTTAACTCTTGAATTCTTAGGTTTGGGAGTAATCGGCAACTGCTGCACATGGACGGCAAGATTTGTGTTTTTTCCAAGACAATTGCTATTGATAACTCCATTAAGTTGTCTTACCTGAATAGACAAACACTCACTTTCTCCGGCTTCCTGGGGCTCAAGAGAATTGATCCCGCTTAAATCTATATTTACTAGAGTTCTTAAAATATTGTTTTGTAAATCTCGAGGGGATTTTATGAAAATATTTTAATATAGTTTAAAAATAAATCTCAAGGGTGATTTATAATATTTAGGGTTTTCATGAGTATGTGTTTTAATTATTGGGGTGTTTAAATGATAAATACTTAGTTTTTAAAAGTTTATGGTAGTTTATTGAAAACTACCCATTTTTGGTAACTTGATGGTATTTTATTAACGTTTTTTAATCTTTCATTTTTTAAGAAAAAAATATATAATTTCATAATATATTGAAAATATGGATTTATAATTCTATATAATTTTAAAAATTAGTTTTATTTAGAAAAGTAGTATTTCTTAAAAACCTTATTTTATTTCCTTTCGAGATCGAATACTCCATAAGGGGTTCTGCATCTCGCTCTATTATCCCAAGGATGTGCGATAATTCGCACCATCCATTAGCGGGTTTCCTAATAAGGGTTGAAGAGGTGTATTTGCCAAGGAGTATAAAATACCGCTTTAAAAGAAACCCGGTTTTTTAAAAGATGTGGTATTTTATTGTAAAGGTTATTCTTTGAACCAAACATACATATATACAGGCATGGTGCTATGAAACCAAAGTGTGCGTATGGGGTAGGTCATTACCCCGTGAAGTTTTCCTAAAGGTATTGTTTTAACAATTATCGAAAAGAGATGATAATAAAGTTTAAAGTATTTTAATGAAAATGTTCGTTTATGTTCGTTTCACATGAGAATTTTGGTTAAACTTGAATCTAAAAATTTGTAATTAAAGTTACAAGTAATGTGATGAAATTAGATTGACCAATATATAAAGAAAAAGGGAGTTTCAAGTTTTAAAAAGAAAGGTATCGGGAATAACTCCACTTTACCGATATATGATTAGCAGATGAATTTCGATAAAAAGGAAAAGAGTGGGGAGGGACTTACTGTTTGGAAATCTCAAGAAAAGGGTAAGGAAGAATGGAGGGGCTTTGTGGCGTCACGGGAGCTCCGGAAATGGCTTCGATTTTTGACGAAAGAAACTTGGTTGCTAACTCCACTTGACTCCACTTGCACTTAGGAACTTTTTGAGAGAGTTTTTGCTAGAATTTCAGAATGGTGAAGAGCTAAAGCATTGGGTGGTATATATAGTGAAGAATTAGGGTTTGAGAATTAAAATTTTGGATTAAAAAGTATTAAAAAGATATTAAATGGTGAAATGAAGGGTCTCTATTTGATTACAGAGAAATCAAACAGTGCAGAGGAGTTAATAGGAATTAAAGAGTCAAGTGTGTAAAGCACGATCAATTTGGACTCATCACCACCGTCGGCGCCGACCCTATGGCCAATTTAGCTGGACGGATTTGAGGCAAATGCCTCGATATTTGTGCCACTTAGGTTTTTAAGTGTGTACACCTCATTGCGCCTATTTGATTTTTCTGAACTTTTCATTTCCACATGTATTGCACATGCAACTCTTGGGCTTCCAAAGAAATTAAAAGAAAAATCAGAAAAAATAATTGTGTCTGATGGGATTCGAACACATAGGCTATGTCACAGCAGTGTAGAGGCTTTACCAGTGAGCTACAAGTTGTTTCTTACTTTTATTTGACAAAAGTAACTTATAACTCTTACACATGCTGTAATACTCTTTTCTGTACAATAACAAGAAAATTCTGTACAGTGATTTTAGAGTCGTTACATCTAAATTATGACGCAGTGGTATATCGGACCAATACGAAAACTGAAATAAACCACTAAGCTTCTTCCAGCCGGTTGGGACGGGCATTGCATCTTTGTTCCGTGTCTTTCCGAATGTTCTGTGTCTTTCCGAATGTGATATTCTGGTAATCTTTCCATTGTTGCAGTATGATGTTAGCGGACAATGATTCAGGTGGCATACCAGTCTCCGTCTTGCCATTGAACATTTCTTTATACCTTCTGAATCTGTGAGTTATGGGTAAGAAACGTCGGTGGCCCATAAACGACTCTTTCTCACTAAATTTCAAGTGTACGGCGCTCGTATGAATATGACAGGAGGGGCACACAAGCTTACCTTGAGTTTTCCACCCCGATAGCATGTCGTAGGCAGGAAAATCATTAATAGTCCACAATAAAGCAGCCCACATCTGAAAAAATTGTTTACCATCTGCGTCATAGGTTCTCGCGCCAGGTTCCCACAGCAACTTTAACTCATCAATCAAGGGTTGAAGATATACGTCAATATTTTTCCCAGGAGACAAGGGACCATCGATTAAAAACGCTAATGTAAAATAAGACTGCGTCATAGCTCTTCATGGTGATAGGTTGTATATAGTCACCACAACAGACCAAGTACTGTGAGTACGCCCGTCGTGAACCATCCCAAATGGACTAAAATCGTCGCTCGCAATCCCCAACCTTACGTTATGAGGGTCTGCGCTTAACAAAAGATGTTTTTTTTTATCTAAAACTTTCAACGATATCGAATCTCTAGGATGACTCATTTTTCCTTCTTCATGAAACGCTTTATAGTGCCACTGCATTTCAGACGCCGTTTGCTCACACATAAATAACCGTTGCAGTCTCGATATTAACGGAAAATGACGAAAAATCCTCATAGGCACATCACTCGAACGGGAGTCTTTCTCAGGCTTGAATCGGCTTTTCCCGCTCACTGGGCAGCTTTTGAGTGTGGCGTGTTCATTCCATAACAAAACGCAGTCATTCTCGCATGCATGTATCTTGTCGCACTTTATACCGATATTTGTGATTATGTTTTGCGTCTCGTACCATCTTGGTGACACTTTATTTCCATCGGGAAAAGCTTCCGTCAGCAATGTTAGGAGATCGGTGAAAGACTGGTTACTCTATCTGTTCTTGTACTTGATCTGGAAAAGACGTACGAAAAAAGATAGTATTGAAAATCCTTTGCAATTCGGATATAGCGGGATTCTCGGGTCAGCCTTGTACTTCTCCAATAACGCGGGTCCAGTGCTTTCCGTATCATAAGAAAGTCCACTGGCATTTATAAATTCATCTATGTCATCGACGACGCAAACACAGCATCATCGTTTTCGACGGCTTCGTTTTCTTCAAACTGTCATTCCTCTTTTTCTTCTACTATCCCTTACCACTCTTCGGTTTCCGCTTCAATGAATTCGTTTTCCGTCTCTTGCACTGGCCATGCCTCGTCTTTTTCTCCGTGAATATCCCACTTAGTGTAATTTCTAAGGTAACCATTTTTCACGATGTGTAACTCAACATCCGACTTCTTGTGCAATCGCGTGTTCACACACTTGTTACAAGGACAATAGATTTCGTGTTCTTTCACTATCCTTAGACATGTGTAGGAAAAATCGGTGAAAAGTAAACACCGTTAAGGAAAAAATTAGCGGCTCTCAAGGAAACGCCGACATACATCCAACTCTTGTCGTGGAGGTACGAGAATGTCATATTGGAACAGTCTGGACGAAGCAAGGTTCCTATAGATAAAAGTCATGGAATTAAGATTTCGTGACAAATACGCGATAGACGGATAATAAGAAGCATTAGTGTTAGGTTTAATTAACGACTTGATTAAGTTTGGTTTCAATTGTTAATGGATTATGCTCTCCTCCAACTCCTATTGAGAACTTTCTTCTTCTTCTAATCTCCTCCAACTCCTATTGAGAACTTTCTTCTTCTAATCTCCTCCAACTCCTATTGAGAACTTTCTCCTTTTAATCTCAAAACTCGAGAGTTGAATTCTTCTTCTAAAAGAGAAGATGATAATATTAAATTGTCACGACCCGAAAGAGCACGTGACTGGCCCTTGAATCCTATGAAGTCTATAGGACTCCATCTGGTCCAAGTAAGCCAAAAGCCCAGAAATCTAAAACCATTTAAAAAGTAAATAGGGAAAACTAGTTTTAAGAGATAAAGAAAACAAGTTTGGAAATCAAGTTTTTAAATAATTAAGCCGAATATGAATTTTTAAAATGTGTAATTTTTCCTGAAAATTTCGGCAGAGTTTCCTTTGTAAAAACTGGCCCCGAACGGGGTACAACAAGAATAATATATATGACATGATAAAAGGCATCCCCAAACGGGAGCTAGCTCTTCGTCAATCGACGGTCACAACCACATAAGCAATAACAATATACAACGCCAAAGGGCGAGGATCTAAACTGAAAAGAAACTCAAAAACAGCCAGAAAACCGCAATACTACAAGCGCGACTCTAAGGTCGAAATAATACAATACTGTTCTAAGTCTGAAACAATATACAAGTTTTTGGTTGATGGACAATTCTAGATACAATAAATAATACATGAACAATGGTGGTTCTGATACAAAAGAACCCACCTATCCAAGCAAGTCACCCATAAGGAAGCAGTGTGCCAGAAATGCCGCTATGGAATCTGTACGGCAAACCTGCAAGAACTGGGGCACAATGGGGGTGAGTTGCCAACTCGTGAATAGAAAGATATCTACAAGCAGAGATCGAATGCATGACCCATCCTAGGTCAATACGATCAGATATAAATAAACCTCAATATGAATAAAGCTGAAGCATGCTAAACTGGCAATATAATCTCTATACATGAGTGTAGTGCCATGTGCTCGTGCTAGTGCCTCAGGTAATAGCAAGTCATGAAAGTGAGGTATAATCAATGTAATCAAATCTGCACACACGTGGATCCCGTCCACTCGTCACCCACTGACAATAACCACCATGCATGTAAATATCATAATCATGTGCATGGGAAAATAATATGAGGATATAACCATCTGTGTCCCTCGCGACACGTCAAAATCATGGAACCAGGGTGCCCAGCATCGACACCCGAAAACATCATGAAAACTGTGCCCAGCATCGGCACGTAAATCCTCATATATCGGGCTCCGTCAGTCCGGATCGGCCCGCGGGCTCTGTCTGCGGTATCGGCCCTCGGCCCCGGCAGTATGCCCAAACCATCTATCGACTCTGGTCGGTATCCTCCGGATAACCGCCAGGTCCAACCAATCACCGGTAGGTACTCGCCCGCCTCCAGGCTCAATCGGCAAAGCTCATCGATCATCTTGCCGAGGGGAACCATACCGGGTCCACCATGTACCCGCAATCGGCTCGTCCACTCCTCGATTCGGGTTTCACATATCGCTCTCAGCACCGAGAAAACACATGGTGGACGCACTGAAATATCATATCAAGGGTAACCGGGTTTTTAAAGCAATGACATATTCTCTTTTTGAAACATCCACGGTTCCCAAATCCAGAAATATCATAGAAACAACATATCTCAATGCGTCTAATCAGAAAGCATGATGTATGCGACATGTAAAAGAACTGTAAGCATATCATTATGTCATGCAAGGATCATATACTGAATGCAATAGTACTACAGTGTAGTGACATGGCAATTATCGATGATGAGTGTGTGAGCCGGCAACAAGTGTACGTGGAACATATGCATCATCGATAATGGTGCTGGTGTCCTAGCAGCATGACTGAAATATAACCACAGTACAAGCGATGCAATGCAAATAGCAGGAATATGCGGAAACGAATAATCAACGCAAAAGTACAGAACCTGCCCCAATAGCTATGTCATGCAACCTTGCCTTTTGAAATAAGACGAATCAGGGCTTTTGGTAAAATAAGGGTTACGGTGTTTTAAGAAAAGATGCATCATTTGAAAATATCCGTATAACCCTTCTGCCTATCTTTAAAATATTCCCGATTCGTTAGTTTGAAATAGGTATGAATCGGTCTAGTCTAATGTCTACTAAGTAATCTAGACAGGAGGGGTATGAAATCACCTAATCTGAGTCAATATATATAGATATGATAGTCGGTGATCTCGCCTCAATAACATATCGTAAGATATCCTCGAGTCATGAGTGCGGATCTATCATCAATACCGGCTCGTACGGTAAATCGTCGTACGGCATCCCAATAACTGGGTAGGGGTCAATATCACACTATCTCATCACATATCAGGTATCACTTATCATCAGATCGCACAATCTGGGGTACCACTCTAAGTCTAGTACAAATCGATACCATCTATAAAAATATGAATGCGGGTAAAGCACATGTCCAAAGGCCCGCTAAAACTATCATATCGCACCTCAAAGGTAACTATGTCACATCGCCGACCTCACGGCCTCACATCAAGTATCATCCTCAAATCCCGTATATAAACACATAGTCCCATACCCATGTATGGATATACGCACCAATAAATGAAAGAATGTATGCAAGTATGAGTGTAAGTGTATGTGTGAGTGCAACCACTACTCTAGGGTTCGCACTATACTAAACCAATATATTCTTAACATCAAAAATACCATTATTACTATTAATGATCCTAAACAACACATAATAAATATACGTGTGTATACGTATTCGTATACATCACCACGGACTGCGGGGGTGCTATACGCCATCCACCCAACTTCTCCCCGTAGATATAAATCTACTCACCTGTATCCTGCGTGTCGGTGTCGATGTCACCGTCATCTTCTGCATCGCCTCGGATCATCGCGGGGTACCTACACATATCACACGTATCGCATCGCATCAAAACCAAATCAAAACTTGAAACGACACGCTAAATCCAATACGATACGCTAAAAGGCCTATAGGTTATAACCTACGGTTAGCCTTCGCAAAACAACCCGAAATCACTCGATATAGACGTACAAACGTCACACGATCGAGATAACACACAAATATCAAAATCTGGAAATCAAGATACCCAAAACCAAAACTAAATTCAAAACAGCAACCCAAGAAAACGATCCCAGATTTCACCCTATATGGAATCTGTCAAAACTAGATATACCCAGGGCCAAGAATAGAGGAAATGGGGCCATGCACGAATTTCGAGGCAAATCCCCACTGCTCTGGCCGCAAATTGCGGCCAGAATGGGAAAATTGGCGGCCTCGTGAAGGAGTTGGGGGCTAGGGTTTGGGGTGTTGGTTCTATGGTGCCTGAACATCTCACTGTCAACTCAGTTTCATTTATGGGATCTCGGGGTGATAGCAGATTCCACATAACAGTCCCAGATTTCCTGTTTTCCCCGATATCGATTCCGTAATTCCGTATTCTGTTTTCAAGTTCAGGTTTGGGTTTAAAATTAGCATTACACCAGGGTTTCTAGGGTCTCAACAAGCCTCAATTTCATCTTAGTTTCAGTTTTACCCTAAGCCCTAACTTGAATTCTCCAATATCCACAAACAACACAATATCGATATGACATTAGATTAGATGCAATAGAAATGGGATATTACGCTAATAGGTGCAGAAATTACCTCCTTTGGCAACTCAAGAAAATTCTTGAGTTGCTCAAAGTCCTCCAAATCCAATCTTGTTAGGCTCAATGTGAAGCTAGTGAGCTCGGGAACACTTTTTGTGAAGTGGGAATGAGGTTTTGGCTTTGTTTTCATGATGGATCTAGGGTTTTAGTGAAGAGGGTGAGAGAGTGAGGAAGAGGGCAGCAGCTCCATAGGAGAGGGAGAGAGAAATAAGAAGGGAATGATGGGGGCATGGCTTCAAAAGGTAGGGTTGACCTATACCTACCCTCTCTCTCTCATCATTCCATTTCCTTTTCCTTTTCTTTTCTTTTCTAACACTTCTCGCTTGAATAGTGAACCCAAAAGAAAACCATGGCAAAAGAAATGTAACACAAGTGTAACAAGTGTGGAAAATGATCTGTGCACATTTTTGCTCAAAAGTGCTAAAAATCCAATTAGCGATTTTTAATCGCGATTAACACTAAATTAGCATATAACTAATCTTAAAACTTTAAAATGGCATAATTCTATAAAATACCCTATTTTAGAGTTTTCTAAAATTTTCCAAAATTTTTCCCCATTTATTTGTATTTAATTATACCAGAATATTAAAATATTCATTAAAATAATATTAAATTATAAAATTTCCCGAAAATCATATTTTATTATTTTGAAGACGTTACAATCTACCCCCCTTAAAGAAATTCGGTCCCCGAATTTAACTTAAAAACCCCCAAATGCTGAAATATTTCAATACAAATTCTAAGTCATCGGGGCTCCGAAATCATCTATACATAAAACATCATAGCGCAATGCATGCGCATGAGTAATGAGCAGATAACTCAAAATCGAAACTCCGTCAAGCATCCCGCAATCATCAGAGTCATGGTAAAGACACAATGTCAAATCCAATAGAAAATCAATGTGATATAAATCAGAACTATACATGTAGACATCCAATCTATACATGTGAATAGCTGATGAAAATGCATGCCCAAACCTTTTTAAGTCGCTGTGCGATGCGCGCAACACTGCACAGTGGCGGACGTTTTTCATAAGAAAATAACTATATATGTATATATATCTATCCTTTGTTTAATAAGTACGTTCCGCCATTTTGAAAACAATTTAGAAGGGTTTCCTGTTTTTAAAACGTTCCGTGTCATATCGGACACGTAGGTATAAATACACCGAGACTATAGCTCGCTCTTGGAAATCCCTTCGAACTATCAATGCATGCAAAATATATCCAGGTACTGTCCTCTGACTAGTCCTGCTCAGTATGAAAACAAATATCCAACATCATAAAATATACTGCTCCAAAAGGAATAAATCCCAAAAATGCACATAACACCACCCTGTGCGTCTGGTGCGCACGGGAATCAAAATCCATATATGTGCTAAACAGGTGCACAAAACAACATCTAGGTGCAACGGGTGTGCATGAAGCATCTGTCATAGGCAACGTATGTGCCTGACAGCCAAAAATCCGGTGCATCTGACATGCACGAAGAAATCTCGATTTAGTGCATCGGGTGTGCACCAAATCGTATCTCAAAACATGCGCCCAACATGCGCGAAAATCCAAATCGGTGCATCCGTCGTGCACGAATGAAAATCTAAACCCTGCGCACTCAATATGCACGGAATCACAAAAATCCAATAGCAACGCCGAATATGCGTAAGTCCAGTCAAACACACGGAGTGCAAGAATCCACATCAATATCACAATCAGAATCGACCTACCGAAAGGCATCAAATCGAAGTCAAGTGCAACCGTAATGCACAAAATATAAATCCGGTGCAACAAAGGCACGAATATAAATCTGATGCGGTAAACGCAAGAAACATAAAACTGGTGCGACAAACGCACGAAGTATAGAACTGGTGCATCCCATGCACAAATACCAAGCAATAATCTCAAATACGTAAGCAGCAACACTAAGTGTACCCAAATATGAAGAAAATCATAAACGTGTGCAACTGCATGCATAAAACACATATCAATGCACTACAAGCACATATAAGCTATACCGAGTGCAAAATCGAAATACCAAAAGTACATGAAACCATGCTGGAAGCGTAAATCAAATCACCGGCATAAAATAGGCATGAAATCACAATCAATACCTCAAGAGTAATAACTATGTGCAAGGTATAAATGCTCAATAAGTGCAACCATGGTGCACGAAAACAGAAATCATAGAACTCAGTCATCAAAACCAATCATGCAAACAGATCGCCAAAATACCGAAATCCCAAAGTGACAGATACATGATAGTCGAATCACAAAATCACAAATCATAAATACTGTCGTCGGTATATCCTTCTTCAGGGTCGAGAAGGTACCGGAACATCTGATGCTGGCGGCGCAAGATATCTACTTGCCTCTTGCTCGCGGCTGGCGTCCTCTGCCTCTGGTTCCTGATCTTTCCTGTAGATTACCAATCTCGCAATCCATCGGCTCATCGGCCCGGTCAGGTGTGCTGACAGGAACGATTTCGTTCTTGCACTTCCCTGGTCATCTCTCGGTCAATCCTCACGACCGCTCGTAAAGCAGCACATCTCTGACGCCGACCTCGGGTCCTCTGAGTGCACATCACGCATCGAGGCTGGTACTGGAAGGAATTCTACTCAAGGTCTCTGCCGAGCTTGCCTATGCCGATCTGTACGGAGGCTGGTACTCTGGCGTAATCTTTCCTCGCTTTCTGAACATCTGCACCCTTAGTACAACATCTCCTCGGAAGCTGGTCGCATCTCTGCGCCTCTATATGCATGTCCGGCCTTTAATCTTAACGGGGTGTAGTGACAGCTCGTCTGCCTCTCGCACGAACTTCTTGTCCCGCTTGTCTGTATCATCGACCATTCGACGTCGCGTCCCTATCTGCGCACTGCAATGTCCTCAGCTACGGTCCATCCGAAGTCCCTCACGCGGACTCGAAATCACAAACTCAGTATCTTCATCACTCAGTAGAAGATATCTAGCCGAACACGTCCTCAACGTGCATATCGCATCTCTGATGTTAGCGGAGTGGAACGCCATCTCGTCGAAATCTCGTGCGAACTCATTACTCCACCTTGCTCCAATATCGACTGACTCGGACTCATCTCATCATGGCTACACGGACTGCGCTCCGACGGCTATGCTCGTATCTGGAGTCTCCCAGGCAGTGTCCCATCACATGATATCCGAATGATGTCGAATCATCCGATCGACTCGTCAGAACCTCATAATCCCCCAAGAGCTCAACATCTCGGGTATAGTTTAATAGTATCGAGTACATGCCACAGCGCCGGTGGTCCAGCCGTAGAAGGGCAAACCCAAGCCTCACTAATGGTGCCGAGGAACTGCCGCAAACCCGAAGGTTCAAAGGCTTTCACACGGTCATTAAGTCGAGTTAGGGTTTCATTCTTCTAGAGGGTCCATAGAATCACCTGCATGTCTTTCCGTATACTTTAAACTTGGAAAATAGGTTCCTGACATTCGATCGTCTCAATCGACTCTCAACGAATCTGCGTGAAGTCGCCTCTAGCTGGAATCAATCTACCTGATGACCTCGCATCGGGGTAAGCGAACGAACCACATGTCCTAGTCATTCATCCTCGGTGACTAGCGACTCACTATCATATCTCCAAGAACATGCCCATGCTGCAGTAGCTCCAATCACCTGGGCGATATCTCATCATTAGCAGCAACAACTGGCTCCTTCGTCTATACGCTAAACAACGCCTCAATCACCCTGGATAAGCGATAATATCAACGGTCATCACAACCTAGCTGGCCTCTATCAGTGGCTCAATCCTCTGGTACCGATGGTACGTCCTAGAAATCTCGCAACAGCGATCTGTCAAACGCCCAAAGTGCGGAAACTCAATAAGACGACGCCGTAATATGCAATCGTATGCCTCGGGAATCATGCCCTGGTCAGTCCTCGTCCACGACGAGCTCATGCTGACAACTCGAGCCGTAGCTCACTCTGCCCGTGCAATCGCGGCAGCAAAACCATAACCAGTATCGATGAAGATAGATCATAGGAAGGAATATAATACAGTGCAAGGAAATATACAACCTAAGGTTTCTTAAGCGGAGTGGCGTGTCGTAAGTATGCCGCGGAACATACCAACGGTACGTCACTCTACTTTAGTCACCTATTCCATCAACCAAGGGTCATCCTACGTGACGAAAGTTCGGGTCTAATACCCCCTCGACCAAGTCTAAGTTCTGTAAGGTCAAGCCTAAGTTCCGTATATATAAACGCCCTAGGCTCCACATAGTCAAACTTAGACTCGAACCAAGGTCAACCTAGCGCTCTGATACCAACTTTGTCACGACCCGAAAGAGCACGTGACTGGCATTTGAATCCTATGAAGTCTATAGGACTCCATCTGGTCCAAGTAAGCCAAAAGCCCAGAAATCTAAAACCATTTAAGGAGTAAATAGGGAAAACTAGTTTTAAGAGATAAAGAAAACAAGTTTAGAAATCAAGTTTTTAAATAACTAAGCCGAATATGAATTTTTAAAATGTGTAATTTTTCCTGAAAATTTCGGCAGAGTTTCCTTTGTAAAAACTGGCCCCGAACGGGGTACAACAAGAATAATATATATGACATGATAAAAGGCATCCCCAAGCGGGAGCTAGCTCTTCGTCAATCGACGGTCACAACCACATAAGCAATAACAATATACAACGCCAAAGGGCGAGGATCTAAACTGAAAAGAAACTCAAAAACAGCCAGAAAACCGCAATACTACAAGCGCGACTCTAAGGTCGAAATAATACAACACTGTTCTAAGTCTGAAATAATATACAAGTTTTTGGTTGATGGACAATTCTAGATACAATAAATAATACATGAACAATGGTGGTTCTGATACAAAAGAACCCATCTATCCAAGCAAGTCACCCATAAGGAAGCAGTGTGCCAGAAATGCCGCTATGGAATCTGTACGGCAAACCTGCAACAACTGGGGCACAACGGGGGTGAGTTGCCAACTCGTGAATAGAAAGATATCTACAAGCAGAGATCGAATGCATGACCCATCCTAGGTCAATACGATCAGATATAAATAAACCTCAATATGAATAAAGCTGAAGCATGCTAAACTGGCAATATAATCTCTATACATGAGTGAAGTGCCATGTGCTCGTGCTAGTGCCTCAGGTAATAGCATGTCATGAAAGTGAGGTATAATCAATGTAATCAAATCTGCACACACGTGGATCCCGTCCACTCGTCACTCACTGACAATAACCACCATGCATGTAAATATCATAATCATGTGCATGGGAAAATAATATGAGGATATAACCATCTGTGTCCCTCGCGACACGTCAAAATCATGGAACCAGGGTGCCCAGCATCGACACCCGAAAATATCATGAAAACTGTGCCCAGCATCGGCACGTAAATCCTCATATATCGGGCTCCGTCAGTCCGGATCGGCCCGCGGGCTCTGTCTGCGGTATCGGCCCTCGGCCCCGGCAGTATGCCCAAACCATCTATCGACTCTGGTCGGTATCCTCCGGATAACCGCCAGGTCCAACCAATCACCGGTAGGTACTCGCCCGCCTCCAGGCTCAATCGGCAAAGCTCATCGATCATCTTGCCGAGGGGAACCATACCGGGTCCACCATGTACCCACAATCGGCTCGTCCACTCCTCGATTCGGGTTTCACATGTCGCTCTCAGCACCGAGAAAACACATGGTGGACGCACTGAAATATCATATCAAGGGTAACCGGGTTTTTAAAGCAATGACATATTCTCTTTTTGAAACATCCACGGTTCCCAAATCCAGAAATATCATAGAAACAACATATCTCAATGCGTCTAATCAGAAAGCATGATGTATGCGACATGTAAAAGAACTGTAAGCATATCATTATGTCATGCAAGGATCATATACTGAATGCAATAGTACTACAGTGTAGTGACATGGCAATTATCGATGATGAGTGTGTGAGCCGGCAACAAGTGTACGTGGAACATATGCATCATCGATAATGGTGCTGGTATCCTAGCAGCATGACAGAAATATAACCACAGTACAAGCGATGCAATGCAAATAGCAGGAATATGCGGAAACGAATAATCAACGCAAAAGTACAGAACCTGCCCCAATAGCTATGTCATGCAACCTTGCCTTTTGAAATAAGACGAATCAGGGCTTTTGGTAAAATAAAGGTTACGGTGTTTTAAGAAAAGATGCATCATTTGAAAATATCCGTATAACCCTTCTGCCTATCTTTAAAATATCCCCGATTCGTTAGTTTGAAATAGGTATGACTCGGTCTAGTCTAATGTCTACTAAGTAATCTAGACAGGAGGGGTATGAAACCACCTAATCTGAGTCAATATATATAGATATGATAGTCGGTGATCTCGCCTCAATAACATATCGTAAGATATCCTCGAGTCATGAGTGCGGATCTATCATCAATACCGGCTCGTACGGTAAATCGTCGTACGGCATCCCAATAACTGGGTAGGGGTCAATATCACACTATCTCATCACATATCAGGTATCACTTATCATCAGATCGCACAATCTGGGGTACCACTCTAAGTCTAGTACAAATCGATACCATCTATAAAAATATGAATGCGGGTAAAGCACATGTCCAAAGGCCCGCTAAAACTATCATACCGCACCTCAAAGGTAACTATGTCACATCGCCGACCTCACGGCCTCACATCAAGTATCATCCTCAAATCCCGTATATAAACACATAGTCCCATACCCATGTGTGGATATACGCACCAATAAATGAAAGAATGTATGCAAGTATGAGTGTAAGTGTATGTGTGAGTGCAACCACTACTCTAGGGTTCGCACTATACTAAACCAATATATTCTTAACATCAAAAATACCATTATTACTATCAATGATCCTAAACAACACATAATAAATATACGTGTGTATACGTATTCGTATACATCACCACGGACTGCGGGGGTGCTATACGCCATCCACCCGACTTCTCCCCGTAGATATAAATCTACTCACCTGTATCCTGCGTGTCGGTGTCGATGTCACCGTCATCTTCTGCATCGCCTCGGATCGTCGCGGGGTACCTACACATATCACACGTATAGCATCGCATCAAAACCAAATCAAAACTTGAAACGACACGCTAAATCCAATACGATACGCTAAAAGGCCTATAGGTTATAACCTACGGTTAGCCTTCGCAAAACAACCCGAAATCACTCGATATAGACGTACAAACGTCACACGATCGAGATAACACACAAATATCAAAATCTGGAAATCAAGATACCCAAAACCAAAACTAAATTCAAAACAGCAACCCAAGAAAACGATCCCAGATTTCACCCTATATGGAATCTGTCAAAACTAGATATACCCAGGGCTAAGAATAGAGGAAATGGGGCCATGCACGAATTTCGAGGCAAATCCCCACTGCTCTGGCCACAAATTGCGGCCAGAATGGGAAAATTGGCGGCCTCGTGAAGGAGTTGGGGGCTAGGGTTTGGGGTGTTGGTTCTATGGTGCCTGAACATCTCACTGTCAACTCAGTTTCATTTATGGGATCTCGGGGTGATAGCAGATTCCACATAACAGTCCCAGATTTCCTGTTTTCCCCGATATCGATTCCGTAATTCCGTATTCTGTTTTCAAGTTCAGGTTTGGGTTTAAAATTAGCATTACACCAGGGTTTCTAGGGTCTCAACAAGCCTCAATTTCATCTTAGTTTCAGTTTTACCCTAAACCCTAACTTGAATTCTCCAATATCCACAAACAACACAATATCGATATGACATTAGATTAGATGCAATAGAAATGGGATATTACGCTAATAGGTGCAGAAATTACCTCCTTTGGCAACTCAAGAAAATTCTTGAGTTGCTCAAATTCCTCCAAATCCAATCTTGTTAGGCTCAATGTGAAGCTAGTGAGCTCGGGAACACTTTTTGTGAAGTGGGAATGAGGTTTTGGCTTTGTTTTCATGATGGATCTAGGGTTTTAGTGAAGAGGGTGAGAGAGTGAGGAAGAGGGCAGCAGCTCCATAGGAGAGGGAGAGAGAAATAAGAAGGGAATGATGGGGGCATGGCTTCAAAAGGTGGGGTTGACTTATACCTACCCTCTCTCTCTCATCATTCCATTTCCTTTTCCTTTTCTTTTCTTTTCTAACACTTCTCACTTGAATAGTGAACCCAAAAGAAAACCATGGCAAAAGAAATGTAACACAAGTGTAACAAGTGTGGAAAATGATATGTGCACATTTTTGCTCAAAAGTGCTAAAAATCCAATTAGCGATTTTTAATCGCGATTAACACTAAATTAGCATATAACTAATCTTAAAACTTTAAAATGGCATAATTCCATAAAATACCCTATTTTAGAGTTTTCTAAAATTTTCCAAAATTTTTCCCCATTTATTTGTATTTAATTATACCAGAATATTAAAATATTCATTAAAATAATATTAAATTATAAAATTTCCCGAAAATCATATTTTATTATTTTGAAGACGTTACATAAATGCTCTTTATTGGATGTCGAGGGTAACGGCTGTAAGGGGTAAAGTAGCTATCCCATTAAGAATGTATAAAGTATACACCTATTCACTTGTGCTTTCATCCATTTCGAGAAAATTTCGGCAGCACCTTCCCGCTGTTCTCCGAGTACAGTGTAATAAAAAATATGATCATTTCAATACTGTCAAACAACATTGAAACGGGTATCTAATCTATCATTGTATACGAAGAACCAGCGGAAATGTACCAACGAAATATCTCAAAACGAATGAAAAACCCAAGTGAATGTAGACGTCTGCTTTATACATTCCTAATTTGTCCACACGGGACAAATCTATCGGTTATTATACGATTGAATATTAATTCTCGTCACATAGACTACGTGACGGTTGTTAGAAACCAAACGATAACGTCCGACATTTAACAACCTTCGTGTAGTTTTATGTCATGACGAACATCGCACGTATGTTAACCGATAGAAGGAAACTAAGTCGCGTTTTGATTTTCACATATGATTAGCAACGATAATATGAAAATTTCATATTTTCATCGAGTATCATATGCGCAAGTTTAATATTTAATTTGCACTAGTTTTACGTTTACGTTTCGATTTCAATGTGTTTTTTAGCTTAGGGTAAAGTTTTTAAAAATTAATGGTTTTCTTAATCGGGTTTAATTAAGATTTTGGATTTAGGATTGGGGTTAGGGTTAGGGATTTCACAAGAGTTCAATATAAAGGAGAATGATGATGAATTATGACTTGGCATTGTTTGTATGTGTGTGTATGTTTGCGTGCGTGCGTGTGTGACTGTGTGTCTGTGTGTGTATGTGTATGTATATGTATGTCTGTGTGTGTATGCACACATACAGTAATATTTATAAAACCCAATTTACTAAATCTCTATGCCTAACACTAACCTTATGCCTAACCCCAATCCCAACCCAAACCCTAACCCCAACCCTAACCACACACACACACATACTGTAAAATTTTTACTATAAAACCCAATTAACCCCAACCCTAACACTAATCATATCCCTAACCATAATTATCCCCTAATATTAACCCTAATTAACACTAACACTAATTAACCCTAGCCCTAATCCTATTCATAACCCTAACCCCAACCCTAACCCTAATTTACCATACCCCTGACATTAATCATATCCCTAATCCTAATTAACTTCTAATCCTAACAATAATCAACACTACCACTAATTAACTCTAACACTAATCCTATTTATAACCCTAACCCCCAATGCTAGCCCGAACCTAATTAATCCTAACCCCTGACCCTTAATTTACCCCTAACCCTAAACAAAGAAATTTGGGAATTTGGGAAAAATTGAAATTGAAATTAAAATTTAGGAATTGGGGGCAATAATATACAAAGTCACTGATTCCTAACATAAAATTAAAATAATCAAAGACATAATTTAGAGAAAAATTAAAATGGAAATGAAAAAACTTACCTGATGCGGCTAATGGAGGCAGAGGCGGTGAGCGAGCTCCAGGCACGGCGGCGACGACCGACGCGCGCGGTGAGCGATCTCCGGACGGTGACCGAGCGATCGAGACGGTCGCTCGAGACGGTGAGCAGACGAAGAGGCCAGGGGCGGTGATCGAGAAACAGATCGGTGGCGATTGAGAAGCAGATCGGCGGCGATCGAGCGTGAGGGCGATGGCGATCCGAGGGAAGGGGCGGGATTTTTTTTTGGGAGGGAGAAATGAGAGCTCGGGGAAAAGAGGGGGCATTGGGGTTTATCACGAGTGGATGTGGGGCCCACCACATTTTGCAGTTGGTCACGGTTCCAACCATGACTCAAAATTAGTCACAGTATGAACCGTGACCACATCCCCGTGACCTAAAATGATTTCTGTAGTAATGTGGACGCACCGACTCGATTGGACGGGTTATTAGGCCGACCCCACTAGGCCCAATGCCGACAGTAACAAATACATTTTTTTTTCCTTGATGGGGAATGATTCAAAGGTTTACACGTATAGAAGCATATAAATAACTGAAGTAAATAATTAAATACGAAAATGCAGATTAATATAACCAAAATTTGCATAACTGAATCAACAACCGGCAACTGAAAACATTCTGCAGCAGAATTCCACAACAAATCCTTAAACATTCTAGAATTTGCCCTCTCGCAAAACTCTGTATTAAATATCCAGTGAAGCATCCAGCCAATGAACTCATCAAAAACCACAACATTCTCTATATCACTTATAAGTTGTCACCCCCCCTCATTTTTCTCCCGCATTCCCTCCAAAAACAAACACAGGCAAAAAAAAAAAAAGGAAAAAGAAGTCAATCTCTCTCTCCTCCACTTCTCTCTCCTTACCTCCAATACAAACTCCATTATAAGCAACCCCACCTTCATCCCGACACAACATATCGAATGCACCCCCACAAAATCTCACCCCCTCTCCTTGTCATGCTCATTAGCGGCCCTGTCTAACTCATCAACCGCCCTTCAATGGGCCGCCTAGACTCCATCTCCCCGGTCTCAAGGTCGGAAAACTCCGAAACCGAATCCGAGGCCGAGTTCGAATGGCCCTTCGGCCGAATCGACTATCTCCGCCGCTCCGACCTCCGCGAGACTGCCTACGAGGTCTTCTTCATGTCCTGCCGTTCCTCCCCTGAGTTCGGGGCCCGCCGTGCTCTGACATACCCGCTTGGGGGCGAGGGAGAGGATGGTGGGGCCTACAGGAGAGACGGGCCTGGGCCCGGGCCCGGGTCTCCAGGGGGAGCAGGGAAAGGAGGGACGATGATGGTGGTGAATAGCAGGATAAAGAAGGCGTTGGGGCTGAAGTCGAGGAGGGCGTCGTCGATGATGAGGCTGATGAACCAGACGGGGGCAACATCGCCTAGAGGAGGGATGATGTCACCGGGGAAGGTGAGGCGGCCGATGACGTCAGCGGAGATTATGCGGCAGCAAATGAGGGTCACGGAGCAGAGCGATAACCGGCTGCGGAAGACCCTCATGAGGACTCTCGTTGGTCAGGTATGTTTCGAAGCTTCAAATCTGAAACATGAAAACAAATCATCGAGAGACACAAGGGCACACTATGATTGTCGGTTTCATACGACAAATAAAGTTAATTTATAAGGGTAAAAATTAATAAATAAATAAAAAGGAGTGTTTAAAAGTTCATGTGCAGCACATGCACAGGCATGCAAAGGGTCGGGCTTCTTTGGGCCTCTTAACACATGCATTGCTTCATCTCCTGAATCTCAAATCTGATACTTACATGAAAAAACAATATATCATTGCATGATGTAAATGTCTAAGAGGTGAGGTTTTATGTATGAACATGTAGATATCTAAAATTTCGGTTTCTTTGGTGTAAGTGTTTGTTGTGGAGGTCCTGGAGGATAATCGCTATCAAACTAATTATCTGAAATGTTCTATGTGCATATACCAAAAAATGTTAAGTTGTTTTTTCATTGGACTAGTATTTTAAAAGTGATCCTATCATTTTTATGGTTTATATGCAAAAAAGATATAGATCAACAAATCATATATATATATATATGTGTGTGTGTGTGTGTGTGAATAATGGAGGAAAAAGGCCATAGGAGGGGATTTCCTCCTATGGCGTCGAAAAAATACATCCTCCACCATTTTTTTTGACGATCGGTAACCATCATTATCGTTATCATCTAAGATGTGCATACACCAAATTTCATGTGATTCCGCAACTTTTTAACCGTTGAATTAGCAATGTAGAAAGTTCTATTTTCGGTAAACCATTAATTTTGTACCAACTAAATCAACGGTAAAAAAATGGTATAATCACATGAAATTTGGTGTATCCATATCTTAGATGATAAAGATGGAGGTGATGTATGCCGATCGTCGAAAAAAATCATGGATGGTGCATTTTTCCGACGCCATAGAAGGAAATTCCTTCCTATAGTACCTTTTCTCCATTAATCTATCTCTCTCTCTCTCTCTCTCTCTCTCTATATATATATATATATAATGGCTTTTTATTGCAAATTTTCGAATCTGAAAGGTGGATATGGATAAACAAACACATATTTGAAGCAAGGTCCACATAATGTCTTTTTGACATTCCAAGAATGTATTTGAACATGGTAGTTAAGATGACAACAAATAAAAGTTGGATTATTTCTATATATCACCCCCAAAACTTACCTAATTCTAAATATCATCCCCAAAACTTCACATTTCCATATATCTCCCCCAAAACTAGGACATTCTCCAAAAAAAACACCCATTTAACCATTTCAATCATTTTTTAAAAAACTAAAATTGGATTAATTTGCCTCTTTTTCTTCCCCTTCTAAATCCATAAACCTAGCAAATATCATCTTAACATCTTTTCTTTTAATCTTATGAACCTAACAATCTCATCTACACTCTCTTTTAATCTCATGAACCCAACTATTTATGGCCTCTTCAACTCTCTCTTACTATATTCACCTTTTAATTCTACAATATTCATAATCAATTCTTCAAATTCATCAAAAAAAAAACCATCTCATTTATTCCTTTAAACTCCTCCAAACAATCAACAATTTCATAAGACTAGGAGGAAAGAGATAAAGATGATATTTGTTAGGTTTATGGATTTTAAGGGGGGGAGGAGGGAGAGAAAGAGTTAAGTTAACCCAAGTTTAGTGTTAAAAAAATGATTTAATGGTTAAAGGGCGTTTTTTGAAGAACATTATAGTTTTGAGGGAGATATATGGAGATATGAAGTTCTGGGGGTGTGATATTTAAAATCAGGTAAGTTTTGGGGTGGACATACAAAAAGAACCCAAAGTTTGCATATGGAAAAGAGTAACGAAATTGTGATATAAGTTTGCATCGTGAAAATTAAGACGATTACAAGTAAAATTTCTAGCAGAAACTGCCAGTCCTAGTTGCAACCAGTGGCATTAAGTTTTAATCTCTATAAACAGATGGGAAGAAGAGCAGAGACAATCATCCTACCTTTAGAGCTCCTACGCCAACTAAAAGCATCAGAATTCTATGATGCTCATGAACACCACCAATGGCAAAGGCGGCAACTCAAAATTCTAGAAGCTGGCCTACTCCTCCACCCTTCCGTAGCCCCCGACAAGCTCAACTCCGCTACCCTCCAGCTCCGGGAAGTCCTCAGATTAAGCGAGCTAAAGCCCATAGACACAAGCAAGAACTCTGAAGCAATGAGAAACCTTTGCAGCTCAGTCGTCGCCCTAGCTTGGCGAAGCCCAAACGGTTCAACAAGCGAAGTATGCCATTGGGCAGACGGCTTCCCTTTAAATATTCATCTCTACCTCGCTCTATTACAATCAATTTTTGACCTTAGAGAAGAGACGGTAGTACTAGACGGGGTCGATGAGTTGCTCGAGCTAATGAAGAAGACATGGACTAGTTTAGGGATAAATAGAATGATCCACAATGTGTGCTTCACTTGGGTTCTATTTCATCAATACATCGTAACGGGTCAGATTGAGCCTGACTTGATTCGTGCAACATTGGCGATGTTGGTTGAGGTGGCGAACGATGCGAAGAGAGTTGATCGTGAAGGTTGTTATGTGAAGGTTGTGTCTGCGACGTTGGCATCGATGCAGGGTTGGGCTGAGAAAAAGCTGATGGATTATCATGAGAGTTTCGATAAGGGGACAGTTGGGAACATGGAGAACGTTTTGTCGCTTGCATTATCTACAACGAAGATAATTAATGAGGATGTTTCCAGCATGGTGGGGAGTGGTGTGGGCTTGATGGAGAGAGAGAGTGGAACGTTGATTGGTAGAATGGATGGCTATATCAGGTCCTCAATGAGAAATACATTCACTAAGGTGCCAATTCTATCTTTATTCTGCTTATTTTACTTCTTACAACAATCCCAATACTGGTTAATCCAACCTGCATGACTGTGTAGGAGTCCTTGATCTCATCCCTTTTCTTCAAAACTTATACACAACAAAACTAGCTCTCTTGTTGAACCAAAATAAAAATACGGATTGTTTTAAGTCATGTTAAAACAAAACGTGAGCTCCATGAAAGTTCAATCATTTCTTTGCATTCAAGCGCACAGAATGATTAAGCAGCATAACAAACATTGTGAAGAAATTAACTGCATGTGCAATAGGTTGCTAGGAAACTGCAATCTGGAGTAGTGCTTTACGCTCTCTAAAATCAACTAGTTTTTTGGCACGTGCACAATTTTTGGAAATTGATTTTGAATCAACAAATCTGACTAATCTGATAATAATGCCCCCCCCCCCCCCCAAACCAACAATTATGTGGTCTAAACACAGGACCTCTTGAAATTTGGTGCACACCGATACTATGTTAGTAACCGCTTTACCCTAAAGCTTAAGCTGTAAGGTTGTGGGATAACTATATATATCAATTTGATATATTAGCATTATAATAGCAACGATAGAGATACTTGGTAAAATGCAGATATTTGAGACCGGGCATGGACATGGACGAATCGATAGCATGATAGTGGAAGTCGACGAGGACCCAGGTCACATCCTAATCCAACTTTCCGAAGACACAGAAGCATTGGCCATATCCGAAAAAGAAACCTTCAGCCCAGTCCTCAGGCGATGGCACCCAGTTCCAGCTGCCATTGCGTTTGCGACCCTCCACAATTGCTTTGGGACCGTGCTGAAGCAGTACTTGTCTAAGGTAACTACCCTTAGCAATGAGGTGGTCCGAGTCTTGCAATCTGCGGGGAAATTGGAGAAGGTATTGGTTCAGATGGTTTTTGAGGATTCAGTGGATTGTGATGATGGAGGTAAGGGCATTGTGAGGGAGATGCTTCCTTACGAAGTGGATTCGATAACTATGGGGCTTCTCAAGAGTTGGATTGAGGAGAGGTTAAGGATGGGAAAGGATTGCCTCAACAGAGCTAAGGAAACTGAGGTGAGTTCAGTTCCAATTCCTTTTCAAAGGAATATCTATATACACCAGAATAGGGTTTTGCTGTATTCACCAACCTCAGACTGATAACATACGAGCCATATAAAAAATCTTATAAGTTTACGGTCAGCCATCATGAACCAATCAACTTAGTATCTCTGATTAAGATATGAGCAATTTCTTAAACACTTTCTTAAATAACTTCATGATCAATCAAAAGTTTACTCACTTGTAATGACTCCTCAACATGAAGTCCTGACTATCAAAAGATATATACAGATTTTTCAAATTTGACTAGTACCATGAGTTAATTTGCTGAAACAGAGCTGGATCCCAAGGTCAAAAGCCGAACCTTATGCACAATCGGCTGTTGATCTGATGAAGCTAGCCAAAGTTACAGTTGACGAATTTTTTGAAATCCCAGTAAGCGCACGAGAGGACATGGTCCAAGACCTTGGTGATGGCCTAGAATCCATCTTTCACGAGTACACAACCTTTGTTGCATCTTGTGGTAAACCCTCCACATAACCACTTAAATTTGCTTCATTCTATATGATAATCATGAAACATAACCATTAACTTTTTATTTGCACAGGAACCAAGCAAAACTACTTGCCACCACTTCCCCCACTGACAAGATGCAACCAAGACTCTCGATTCGCGAAACTCTGGAAGAAAGCAAAGCCCGCAAAATCCACTGGTGATAATTCACCGAGCCTTCGCAATGGCTCGATCGATGGACACCACCCTCGGCCATCAACAAGCCGTGGCACGCAACGCCTCTACATTCGTCTCAACACGCTTTACTACCTTCACTCCCACATTCGCTCCCTCGACAAATCCCTCTCGCTTTTCGCCCGCAACCACCATGGGAGCTCCACAGGCCCCTCTCCTTCTCTTCGCACCTCCAACACCATCCGCCGCCTCGCCCCCTCATACCATTTCGATTTTGCCCGCTCCACCATTCAATCTGCGGTCCTCCATGTATCAGAAGTCGCTGCCTACCGCCTAATCTTCCTCGACTCAACCCACTCGTTCTATGACGGCCTATACATTGGTGACATAGAAAGCTCAAGGATCCGCCCCGCTTTACGAATAATCAAGCAGAACCTAACCTTGCTTGTTTCGGTATTGACTGACAGGGCACAGCCCGGGGCGGTGAAGGAAGTGATGAAGGCCTCGTTCGAGGCGTTCCTGATGGTTTTGTTGGCCGGGGGGAGCGATAGAGCATTTTCTAGGTCGGACTATGACTTGGTGTTGGAAGATTTTCAAAGTTTGAAGCGGTCGTTTTGCACAAGCGGAGAGGGGCTAGTGGCAGAGGAAGTGGTTGATAGAGAGGCAGAGGTGGTGGAAGGCATTATCGCATTGATGGGATTGCCGGCTGAGAGATTGATAGAGGATGTCAGTATTGCAGCATGTGAGGCTAGCGGAATTGGAGGGATAGGAGGTGGAATGGATACACAGGCGAGGCAGAGGGTGCTACCAATGCCGCCAACAACAGGGAGGTGGAACAGAGCAGATCCTAATACAGTGTTACGGGTGTTGTGCCATAGAAACGATGATGCGGCCAATAATTTTTTGAAGAGGACTTTTCAATTGCCAAAGAGGAGGTGAAGAAAGAATTGCTTTTAATGGCGCTAACATTATATCTGTGGATAGATAGAAGAAGAAATTCTTGTTCGTTTTACATTTCTTGGTCAACAGAGCTTCACTTCGTTCATTTTTCCTTTTTGTATCTCTGTTTCTGGAGAGTTTTCGCCTCCAAATGTTTTGCCAACATTGCATGTCATCTCTCTTATAGAAGAGATTTTTTTAACTTCATTATCTTCTTTGGTCATTTGCCCAAACAATGTCTAGGATTGTTTGCTCAAATACGTACGTCAAGGTGCTTTGGTTCTTTCATAAACCACTTAGAAATTGAAGCGGCCTTCTGAAAAAAAGAAGAAGATGGTTTTAGATTAAATTCTAAGAAAGTAATACGTTTTCTTTTTATGACGAGTAAATATCTCAGGCAACTTCTAAATTCATAATACATTGATTATAACAGTGCTTTAACATTAAGGTGTCCTTTTATTCACTTTCTTACAGGGAAACCGAGTAAAGGAATCATGGAGGAGATCATATTTATAAAGGAGGACAACGACATCTTTCAAATTTGGCTTTCAGATCAGGTATAGTTTTATTTGTCGATAGAATCATATAACTATTGTAACTATTGCATAGAAATGAATAGAAAGGTTGATAATGCACATACCAAAACAGGATTCTAACAGTATCCCCTGCTGATATAGAAGAAGATACCTGAATTCCAAAAAGGCTCGCATCATGCACGCATCTGATGCATGCTTAGTCATGTTCGATATGTGATGATCGGTGAAATATCTACATAAGGAGTGTATCAATGGTCTGTATAAGAGGTATGACATAGCTGAACATCAAAACTGTAAAAAAATTCGGAGCATGGTTTTAAATCCAATTGGTACCATTTCAGAAATTCTGGCATCCATTTTACACTGCAATTGCCAAGCAAAAGTCGAATTATTGATACAGAAATAGCTATAGAAAACTAAGGAAGTTGATAGCAAACCCTTGAACAGAAAAGTTGTTCTTGAAGCAGTTAAATATGAAGGCAGAAAGAAAGAAAAAGGAAGATAATTTTACCTGGCTCAAGAAGGTTGCAAATAGCTTCGTGCTCTACTCAACTATAAATTTATGACAGCAAGTGTATAATAGGTTCTTCAAATAACAGTTGCTGACACCCTTAGGCTTACGAGAAACCACCAATAGAAAAAACCGTCCGGAGATGAAGAGGGGGTCTAATCACTCTGTTTATAAGAGATAATCCCAAAGCAATCCTACATTCAATACATGACATATAAAAATGTGCAAATGAACATGGCAAGATGTGAAAAAAGGTTTCTCCAAAAGCAATAGAATCAAATGATTTCAGGTTTCATGTAAGCTAATCCTTGTGGGCTGTGGAACCACTGATCTGATCATACACATGCACAATCTCGAAATGTAATAACAGAATAGAAGTTTAGTCGAATATCAACCTCTCGGCTAACTCTCATTTAAGGCATGTTTCTAATGCCATTGGCGATAATACAAAAAAAAAAAGGAAAGGAAAATTGAACTTGGCTATGCAGGTTTAAAGTTGTAATGTTATTAAATTCCAAGAGGCATGCATGCAACGTCCCTTTTGATTGGTCGTAATACTACATTCTATGCGAAAGAAAAGAGATATGCATTGATAAACAATATAAATAATTCACACGATCACCCGGTTGTCCCCCTGATCCCAGTGTGGCCTGATATTTTATTGTCATGTCAGTAGATTGATAAACCGTCCTTTGATAGAACTGCTCATACATCATCATGATTTCATGCTTCGACTTTAAACCAATCAAACTATTGTATGATTTACATGATTGATACAAAAATCAGAAAGAAAATTGCTTTATAGAGCTATGATATGATAATCCTCATCCCTAGAGAGAATATCAACTAACAGAAACACAGCAGAGGCCTCGAGATCAAGTTTTTGTTCATCCGTTTTGAATTAGTAGCTCTTTAACTTTCTTATTTAATCTTTTTTTTTTCAAGCAAGCTTCAGATAACCACATTAAGCATAATAGAGACAACGATTCTACTCAGTGTTGTGGCTACTTTATATCTAAGATGTATTCATGGGATATTGTTGTTTCATTATCATCTTATTTCATCGACTTAACAAGGACGCTCATCATAACAAAAATTTTGTCACAAGACTCGCAACACATAGCAAGAAAAGCGTTGCTAAGAGAGATATCTACTACATTCTTGTATAACATATACGAAAGAAAGTAGTATTGAAATGCTCCATCATTTGACCAATGTTTTTTTTCAAGGAAAATGGTGGATATTTAGGGGGTGAGGGGACATTTGTGCCGGCACGTAAAGCAATCATCTGATATGAGATTACATTTGGCATGAAACCCAACAGAGGCGTTTTGTCAAGCAGCTGGGCTGCATCCCTAACACACTTCTGTTTACAAAGACAATCATAAGAGAAATGAAAATTACCATATACCCAATTCATCTTGATGCTAGCGGGACAAACCCAATTGTTCTTCATCCAAACAATTGAAATTCATATGATGTTAAGGATATTGATGAATTGGGCTTTCGCATAGGACAATTTGGTGGAAGATATCCACTGCCTTTTGAACCCAAGATTTCAAAGATTCACACCACTGTTTGATATCATCTCTCGATCTTCTTCTCTTCAAAGAGGTTTGGTCATGGATTTTAGTGAAAATGGCTGCAAAAATTGACATTTTTAAATGAAGAAGAAGTTGGCGGAAGAGTCTTCTACAGGTCTTGGCACCGTTTAAATTTCTAGGGACTAGGGCCTTAAAAATATATATACGGTTGGTAACACAACACCCCTGTAGATTACCTTGTAAGTACTTACACCCCCTCAAAGCGATTTATTAGCACAATAACCCCTTAGCTGATAGACCAAAATCCTTAAAAGGATTCTCCGATTCAATGCTAATACTTGTTGTGCTGTTTTAGAGTAAAATTTGAGTGTTTCTGAGGCTTGTGGTTGACCAACAGAAGGGGGTCTTCACACTAATAAATGTCTCGAGAGGGTATAAGTGCCATACAAGGTAAACTACAGGGGCGTTTTGTGCTATTAACCCCAAATATTACAGACCAAGGAAAAGAAAGAAAGCCATAATCATTTGACTTCTCTCTTAAATAATATAACAAAAATCTCAATGCCAATTGTATGAAAATGAGCACAAAGCAAGTAATGGAGAAATTGCATTTCCTATGTTACCATTTCCATCTTTTCGCCAAAATGAATCAACTGCATCATCGATCATTGCACTTCATTTCTTTCGACAACTACTACTTCAGAATCTGGACTCTCTATTTCTCTTGGATGCACCTCCTTGTTCCCTTTCCTCATCTCAATCTCAGCCTCAACAACATCACTATTATAAACATAACACCTAGCGATCCCCACGTAAAACACAAGATTAACAGCACTCAACACAGCACAAAACCCGTAAAAATAATCCAAACGCGACAAATTCAAATTGTCCCGAATCCATCCCTTTCTCCCTCCTCTACTCGTTACATCCGAAACCGTGCTCAAAATAAAGCTGCTCAGAAAATTCCCGATCCCAAGGCTCGTCGTAAAATAACTAGTCCCCAAGCTCTTCATCCCTCCTGGTGCCTGATCATAGAAAAATTCCAACTTTGCCACTTCGACAAATGCATCGGCAATCCCCATCAATCCATACTGTGGCAGCAGAATAAAAATCGATAGAGGCACCATTGCCTTTTTATCTGTAATATGATTTTCTTTAATAACATTTAGTCTCTTCATCTCAGCTAAAGATGCAACAGTCATTATAATGACATGCATAACTAAACCAAAGCCCATTCTTTGTAAGATAGTGATGCCTCTTGGGTTTTTGGTGTATTTTCTTGCAAAGGGGACAAAGAATCGATCGTAGATTATGATGCTGAGGAGCATGAAGATTGTGACGAAGGCACCGAGGCTTGCAGCAGGGATTTGGAAGTGCGGGCCCATGCTGCGATCGAGAGTGGTGCCTTGTTTGATGAAGAGGGTCCCTATCTGGGCGCCGATGGCGCTGGGGATGAAGGTTACGAGTAAGATCGGGAGCATCTTGATCATCTGTTTCGTTTCTTCAACTTGTGTTACTGGGTAGTGTAGATGCAGAGTGGGTGGATCGGTTTTGGTTTTTACTGCTGCTTTGTCCAAAAATCTGTAACATAAGATCATTGAGTGAGGTTGCCATATTTCTGAAAAATCTCTTTATTGATTGATTCTTTGAAGTAGATGCAAAACTGGGCTCAATATAGAGCAGTCCTACATAATAGAACATGAATCCAAAATTATAGACCTGTGGGAATAACTCTCAAAGCTCTCATTACCAATGGAATACCACTTTCCCGACAGAGAGATCTGTCGGAAATACCCTGCACTTGCCAAATGTATACTAAACACAATGAAACAAACAAGAGAAACAAACCTTAGAGAATTTGAGTGATCAAGCCTAAACTGGCCATTTTTCACATACTCTTTAACATCCAACTCATAGAGGTCTTTAGCTTCATCAGGCAAAGGCACTCTCCATTTCCTTATAGCCGCGGTCAAAACCTGCCCCATTCTCGAAAACGGACTCCCCGCCTTCACTTTATGCCTATAAAAAGGCGTCCCCACTAAGAAAACACCGACAGAAATAGCCAATCCAAGTGTCGGTATTCCATACCCAATAGACCAACCTTTATTATCTTGAATGTAAACTAAAAATGTGTTTGCGAAAAGTGTTCCAAAGAAAATGCTGAACATCCACCAGTTGAAGAAGGAGAGCTTGTGTTTTCGTTCTTTGGGCTCGAAGTCGTCAAATTGGTCTGCGCCCATTGTTGATATGTTTGGTTTTGTGCCTCCGGTGCCTATTGCGATTATGTAGAGAGCGGCGTAGAAGATGCCTATTTGGAGAGGTGATGCGTGGGTACATGAGTCAGTGGAGTTGCATGGTGGGGGACGCAGTGATTTTAGAGAGACGGCAAGGGTTAATAAGCTCATGCCCTGTCGGGGATAATAGAAGACTGTATTAGTATATGAATAAGTTACTTAATGCACTATTCTATAATCTATATTTCGTAAGATTTTTCATTTCACGCATTCAATGAAATGTTTTATTCGCTAAGGCGACTATTAAGCTTATCCATATTCCTAAAAAAATATGAATATATTATGTAATACAGATCCTGACATGATTAGGACTAGAATTTAAGAATTTAAATTTCGTACTATTTCTACATATGTATCTATGGCTATTAGCCTCATTTTTTCTAGTGTTTTGCACGTGTGATGCACACGTATATATACAATGCCTTGTGCCTCGTCTGCATAAATAAATATTAGTACCGGTTAAAAAAAGTTTATTTTCATCCTCTTTTATTTATTTATTTAGTATTTATTTGTTAATTTCCAGTCATTTCTTAAACTTTTTTCTAATTGGTAGAATAAGTTATCAAAAGTCAAAACTAATCTCTACTCTAATAATGCAAACTCTTTTAAGGGGTCCAATTGACTTTTTTCCGTGTAGATGTCAAGGGTTCCTGCTTTTACAGGGAAAAGTTATAAAGAAGGAGAAAAATTCACTTATCAAAACTAATCTCTACCCTGATAATGCAAACTCTTTAAGGCGTCCAATTGATTGTCTTTTTGTCTAGATGTCAAGGGCTTCGGGCTTCTGCTTTTATAGGGAAAAGTTATAAAGAAGGAGAAAATTCTCTCCAAAGTCTTCTCATTCTAAGCTACCCATTTCATCACATTTTAAAACAACCCCCCCCCCCACCCCACCCCACCCCTTTTCAAACATAAAATCTCACTTTTTAAATAAATCTCCCACCCCATTCTCTCTCTCTTTCAAAAAGTGATCCCCCCCACCAGACCTAACATAGTATTGTAAGATTTTTTTTAAAAATGAAAAAATGAACACATATAACTTCTTGCTAGAATAATATTATAATAAGCTCAATAAAATGAAATTTTTATTATACTTAAATTATGCCCCAAAATGCAAAAACAAATTTCACACCTCAAAATTGATATAATTGATATTATTTATTATGCTGTTATAATGAATGATACAATATATGACTTTTGTAAACATGCTCTATAAAATAAACCCAACTTTTAATTTTTAAATTCAATGCAACCTTCTTGCACGTGGGAAAAAAACTAGTTTTATTTAGTTACAGCAGGTTGCCAATATTCAATTTGTGATGCCCGAGATTTTAGCCTGCTTAGTGATCTGAACTTAATTCTACAGTTATATCTTCTTTTTAACAAAAGGAATTAGGGGTCTGGTCTTTTAATCCCTCACAAACAATTTAATGATGTCGACTCTCAAATTATCAAGAAATTTTCTCAAATTTCATCTATTTATTTTTTGGATCCAGTTGGGCTTGCAATGTGTCCTCCATGTGTATATTCATCTTTATTGTTTTTTTGTGAATGAATCTTCATCTTTATTGTTGTTATCAATATAATTAGTTTAGATATTAGTTATGAGTTGTTAGAATCATTAGTAAGCTGACAAATAGAAAAAAGTTTTGTTTTAATGAAGGCACGATTAAAGCATTTTTCAGGTGTAAAGATGAAGCAAGTGACAAATCAGCACAGCCAGAACAGGTGTGATATTACTATCAGCCATGGAAATCAACTTGTGAGGACTAGAAGTAAGAATAGACGGCCCATGACGAAACATATGATGTAAGACGCCGGAATCAGTAACCCACGAATTAGAATGAGAAAGCAGCAATATATCTAATGGAGTAGAAAAGTTAGCAGGAGCAACAGAAGAGAGAAGACGACACAACTGGTCCAACTCAGCTCTAGATAAATAAAAATTTCCGGCAGAAAAAGAAGGTCGGTCAGTAGAAACTGATGTGAATGGCCGACAAGCTGTAAGTATATTATTAGGGTAACCATGCTTCTCCCAACACCAGTTTTCGTGATGATTAGTGCCACCGCAATAAGCATAATAAAGGCCAGGACGGCCATAGCCACTTCCATAGGAACCACGGCCACGAGCAATAATAGAGGGACGACTACATGACGGTCTACTGTTGTTACCAGAGACAAAATCAGAATCCATGACGAATGGTGCAAAAGATAAAGCATGGGAGAAAGAATAAGGTTGTCTAAAAACCAAAACGAATACAAGCGTAAAGAATTCAAAGCAAAACGATCGAATAGATCATCGTCATTAACCGAGAGGAGCGGAGACGACTGTTGTCATGCGGCTGTTGGCGAGAGCTAGGACTGGGATTCGAAAGGGCTGCGATTGGCATGGAGCGGCAAAAAGAACTGTAGCGAAGTTATGTAGCACGTGGAAAATTACCGTAGCACGACGAAAACCGCTATAGTCTAGCGAAAAATACTGTAGCAATGCAAAAAGAACTGCAACATCAAAAACCACGGTAGAAGCGCGAAAATTACTGTAGCAGCATCGAAAAATCACTGTAGCATCGTTGGAACCACTGTATCACGTCGAAAAATTAAGGTTTGGGAGTGGTGGAGTGGGGCTGCAATGGAGAGGGAGACAGATAGGGCTAGAAGATTGGGGTTGGGGTTTGGAAAAGAGGATTAGGGTTTAGGTTTTGCGAAACTAGGGATTCCTCTCAATTCTTTTTAAATCTCTGATACCATGAAAATAACTGAGAAGAAATAATTTATTAGCATAATAATTAATGAATTTTATATACAGATATATTGAGAATCATAGGCCACCAATCATATCTCAACCGATCTAATAATTCAAAATATTCATAACTAATATCTAACAACTCATAACTAATATCTAAACAATTATATTGATAACAATTGTTATAGTGCATAATGACTAAAAAGGAAGGTAGGATTGGTAGAACATGAGAATTGTGAGAAGAAGTTCGCGGTTCAAGAAAAGAGAGTGACAACCCTATTTAATTAGGGAAAACGATGTGATCCAACCTTCTAACTCAAATATTTATTATAAAGCAATCATATTTAAAGAGGTTTGCAATTTTGAGACTGTCTAATAGCTCAATTAAGTAACAAGTGACATCCTACTTTTATTTTCAGAAAATTGGAGAAAACCATTAATTTTCACCATGCACATCGTTTACTATTTAAAATTCAAACCTACATCTCACATCACTATTTTCATGAATTAAGCATTCAAAATTATAGTTTATACAAACCCAATTTCAAGATTTTGTTCCCGTTCACAACATATGCCTAAATTAATATATTGGAGAATGCATTCAAAAAGCAATTCATGAAAAGCATTTTCTTCCCAACAGATTGTTTCTTTTTTGAGATAAAAGGTGGATAATTAGCCACCCCGATTCATTAAAAAAGTTTTAATGAGTACACCAATATGCCATATAGGCCAAGATTAGCTAACATAACCCCCCCCCCCTTCCCCCCAACAGACTGTTATATGTAAGAAATCACTGAAGTTGAATATGTTCATTGAAGGGGAAGAGTGTTACCATTAGATAAATTGCAGAAGCAATGACGAAAGTCCAATATCGGCCAAGATGCGCGTCGGCGATGTATGCGCCTAAGATTGGTGTCATCCACACAGTCCCAGCCCAATTTGTTACATTGTTGGAAGATGTAACGGTTCCTTCATGAAGCTTGCTTGTTAGATACACCACTAAGTTGGCAGCAATTCCATAGTAAGCCATCCTCTCAAAAACCTCATATCCTGCAAACCAACAATCACGTCACCTTTTGTTATATTTAATTTTTTTGCACAAAGGTTTGTTCTGTCTAATTAAAGGGAGCACGAAATGTATACATTATAACATTATCTTCCAAACGCATACCACAAAAAGATCAAAGCCTGTTTAGACATTAACCACAGTGAAAAAACTATTGGCTCATAGATGAGTGAGGCACGCTTCTTTTATTCTTGCCTAATGCATCGCATTTCAAGATTTCAAACGTATATCTAGTTATTGTGTATAGTTTTGCAAGTGCCCTACATCCTTCCCTTTAAATTATCAGAACTAATCTTGAATATAAATCCAGAGTTTTTGGATTAATCATGGGAAAAGAATTGAACTGCTATTGAATTTTTCACTCTATCGTAATATATTTCAAGAGAAGCATATGGCAAAAACTCAGCTAGTTTAATTCCACTCAAGTTTTGACTATCAAGTATCATAATTCATGATTATAAAGTTATATAAAAACATGCAAACTCCCTACAATAAGCTTACCTACTATAAAAGAACAAGCAGTCCATCCTCCTCCTTTAGAACGAACAAACGGTCGACCCTTGAGATCGACGCTGCCATCTCTTGTCAGTTCTTGATCTCCGCTTCCATTGCCTTTTTCTTCTGCCATTATTGGAGCAGAAAAAGTACCTCAATGGGAATCACAGTTCATGTGAAGGAAACCTAGTACTTTACAGCAAAGAAGAGGCCAAGGTAGTTAAACTTATTGTACTACTCATGCCTTGTTCATGAGATGCCTAGTTTCTTTCTACCTCTTTATCTCAGCCTTATATATATATATATATATATATATATATATATATATATAATGGAGTAAAGAGGCCATAGGAGGGGATTTCCTCCTATGGCCTCCATTTTTTCCGACGATCGGCATCCATCATCATCATCATCATCATCTAAGATGTACACCAAATTTCATGTGTTTCCACCATTTTTTCACCGTTGAATTAGCAATGTAAAAAGTTCTATTGTCGGCAAACAATTAATTTTGCACCAACTAAATCAACGGTGAAAAAATGGTATAATCACATGAAATTTGGTGTATCCACATCTTAGATGATAAAGATGGAGTTGATGTATGCCGATCGTCGAAAATAATCATGGATGGTGCATTTTTCCGACGCCATAGGAGGAAATTCCCTCCTATGGCACCTTTTCTCCATTAATCTCTCTCTCTCTCTCTCTCTCTCTCTCTCTATATATATATATATATATATATATATATATATATAAGGTTTGGATGCTTTCAAGGCTGTCTCGTTGTCAAGTATTTCCTAAGCAAAAAAAACAGCCAGAGATAAAATTCTTCGTTGGATTCTGCGATTGGCATCGCCTATGTAGCATGGGTTCGGATACGTGATACGATATGGATTCGCGGATTCACAATTTTCCAAAAACCTGGGATACGGGATACGTTTTTATATTGATTTTAAATTAACTAAATATGAATATATATTAACGTATACATACTGATATATAATAATATAGATAAATAATGGCATTATATTAGATATTCAATACACTTTCAAGCTTTGGAGTGCCTTAATTTTCAAGAGAAAGATAAGATGCGTCAATTCGAGAGAGGTTGATGAGACATTTACAAATACGAGCGAATCCGAGAGTTTCTAAGAATTTCGGACTCTGATACGCGATCGGGGACGATACATGAGGCATATACTAGTATCCGTGCTTCATAGGGCATCGCAAAAGGTTCTAAAAGTTGCATGTAGATATAGTCAAAATTTTGAGTGAAGACAACCCCTTCTTTAGAGAATCTAGGGCCAAACGATTCAGGTAGAAGAGTTTAATGATCCAATGGTTCCCATCAATCTAATAATATGAGTATCCATATATTTATCTCAACTGTCACCATGGAACTTCGGAGTTTTGGTATAGTGATTGTTAATCGTAACCCAAGATTTGAATCCATCTGAATATTCAATAAGGATAAATTATGCAAAATAAAAAAAAAAAACTCAGTTTTAACTTGTAAAAATGACACTCAACCTCTGAAGTTAATATATTGATGTATTTCTCAACCCTCGTCTTAACATTTGTAGTTCTGGTGTGCTTAGCAATAATTTCCTATTTTTATCTTTCATGGCCGGAAAAAAAGGAGAAACTTGTGTGCCACTTGTCCGTTAGTAACTAAAATTGGGATTTCAATTTTGAACCTTAAAATACTAAATATTTCTCTCAACACTCAACAATTCCGAAGTTTTGGTGTAATGATAGGATTTCAATATGGCATCATACAATTCAGATTCAAATCTAGCCAGAACTTTCCTGGCCTTATTGAACAAGTGGACAAGCTACTTATCGAAGTAGAGAACAAAACGAGCGTTAGAAGACACGGAAAAAAACGGTGATGATTCGGAGAAAAGACAGGAATTAATTGGGGGCAGATGCATTGCATGAGAGTTTCTGGTCAATATAGCCCATGAAATTTGTGGAGATGTCAGTTTCATGGCTTCCAATTGCACAGGTTGGCTATTTTACCAACCAAACACGAGAGCACATGTGTGGAGAGAGTAGAAGTAATCTCTGCCATTGGACTTTTTGTGTGTTCTTTTTGTCCTCAAGGATGGGTTTATTTTTTGGCTGAGAAAAAAATTTCAGAATATTTGTCATCAATGTCTTGTATTTGAGATTCAAACGGAACAAACTCCAAATATTCAAATAATATATATTCATTATCGAATTGGGACCTCTCGCAGAACCAATATAAATGCGTAACAATTCCGTTTGATCTCGAATGAATAATAAGAGCTTGCGGGACATAAGAATTGTGATAAGACGGTCATTATTTCAAAGTATAGAACCCTCTCAATGGGAGAGGATATCATCTGTCCAGATAAAACTGAATGGCTAAGTTACATGTAGAGCATCTGAACTATCATCGCTCGTCTTTTCTCATGAAAACAGGGTCCGGGTATAAAATAAAACTGGATGAAAAAGATTTGATAAAGCTTTAGAATCGGTAATCGACCCGGTGTTAATTATTTGCTGATATAGTTGAATAATTACGTATATGAGTCTTGCATATAGATTAAACAGTCATGATGTGATGTCCTGCCAAAATTGCGAGAGCCCCTCGTTTATAAAACTTATATAAGAAAAAAAAATGGAAAAAGGCATGTATAAATGTTGAAGGTATCAGTCCAATTAAGCCTCCATGTACAACCATTAATGCTTGTGAAAAATTTACAAGAAATTAAAAGAGAACACCTCAGGTGCAATGAAATCATACCATTAATAATGCTTGATGAGTTCTAGCTCGAAACAAGTGGCACGGTGAAATTCTGAGTCTTTGAGGCAAATGATCGAAGACGTCATGTGCAATCACCTCTTCGAGAATTAAGTTGATTATTTCAAGAACGGCCATTGTTTCTATACGATAAACCAAAAGAAAAGGCAACAATAAAAACTAATAATAATAAAATTCTTGCATGGATCCAATTGGGTTACGTGATTGGATTTTGCGAAAAAAATAAATATGAAAATTACAACATGTTTTTTTTTTATTTGTCCGTGTTTATGTGGAAAAATTATCAGAAGACCTCTTTTGATTGGGACTCGTCTATGACCACAGGTCCAGGCCCAGAAATAGGCCCGATTAAAAGCCCAATATCGTAGTGTCTGGGCCCTGTAGGGCCTTGTGGTTTCCGACTGAAACCTGCAATATAAACCTATAAAATAAGTCGAAGATATTGCTATAATAACAATTTATAACCTTAATATTTTTGTCCTGTAGACTTAAAATGTTTGATTACTTAAAGAGAAAAATGAGACTGAGCTATAGCTCAAGCTCATGCCCGAACTATCAAGAGACAGGTTTGGATGGTGGGGTCTGATGCGGCACAGAATATAGACTTGCTTCGGTACACCGATAAATTTATAGTTGGGATTGTTGTGTCAAGGCTACGAGTCCGGATCTTCAACCTATAAGGCAAAGAATGTCCAGAGATTCTTTTTAGGGTAATCTTCCGATACTAAAGTCAATCGCCTTTTGGTATGAGATTAGGGTTTCTGAAGATGAAAATGAATCCATAGCTTTGGTCTCTCAAGTAAGAGGAGCTTATAAAGGTTTCGTTTGCGATTGAGAAGGATCGAATCAGTTATTTCGGGTGTTGTGCTTGGACCCATGTGGATGCCGAGCATGCACATTCGGGTTCTTCCCAGTTCGTGAACTTTTTCTCTTGGCAGACCTTTAATAAGCTTGTAGACATGGAACCTGGGACCCATAGGGATATTTCATGCTGCATCGGGCCCAGCCAAACTTAAAAGAGGTGGGCTCCACCAGCCAAACTTGTCTCTTGATCGCGTGCCTGAGCTTATGGCTCAAGCCCAACAACCCCTTACTTCAAATTTTAGGCTTCCAGTCCTTCTACCTATCATAACAAGTGTGTGTGGGTGGGGAGGGGGGAGGGGGTTGTACCCATTTTATTTATAAATTAGCAGAAGCCCTCGGGTGCGAAGGGACACCTGGTTTTCATCGGTATGTTTTCAACCGAAATGAACAATGCAGCTAGCGGTGATTTTCAAATACACATGTTTGTCGCAAATTAATTGGTATGCGTCGAAAACAACAAAAATGACGATCCATGGAAAATATTGGAAAGATTAGGTTTTGATATATTGCATGACATGAGATTAATATAAGTTAGCCATAAGGAATAATTAGCCGCAAAGAAATGTTTCTTCTTTCAGCCATGACTAGAAAAATTTGAGTAGGGCAAGAGATACATTAAAAAGGATTCGAACCAAAATTTCTAAAAAAACGGAGGCAAAATCTAATTTCCAGTGTGTCCGAACGAACAAAGAAGGGACGAAATGCAAGTTTTTCGTTAAAAGTCAGGGCAACGGAGGCTAAATGTTTCCATCAGTATCACCAGCTAGTAGAGGTAAGGGGCCGAAATCAAATTTTCGTAAAATCTAGTGGGCCGATATAAATTCAGGCAGGAAATGCCCAAGTATGCAGCAACGAGGGGCTGACCGAATGTAAATTTGTTTGAGATGCGGTGGACCGCCGTAGCTCATTATTTTTTACGGCAATCTCATATAACTTCAAAATACATAACAATTTAGATAAACGCCCGTACACTTAATCAATTTCAAGTATGGAGAGAAAAAAATGAGAAACCGAAATAAAAAAAATTTCAACGGAGGCCAAAATCTAATCTGCATTTACATGAAATCCATGGATTTGGGTAAAATTTCCATGAAATCCAGGGAATGAGCAAAAGTTCCATGAACTCAAAGAGTTCACAAAAGGGCCAGTTGAAAAATTACATGTATTCTAGGGATTTGAGGATAATTTTCACGGGAGCCTTTGCCTAAGTGTATTTGAAACTGGAGGGCCCCAATACGAATTACCTTAAAATCCAGGGGGCTTAGGTTAATTTTCCGCCCTAGGATCTGCTTACAACTTTCTTATGATACTAGCAAGTCTCCGTGCTGTGCATGGGTGGTTGTCCATGGAAGAAAAACAGTACTTTCCATAAATGTTTTACAATAATCTAGATTAAAGCGACAATAATTCATCCGAAAATATATTGTGTGTATCTGATTTACAGCAGAAGTTACTAAAATAAATGATGACAACACATATGAACACAACATATTGCATTTTTCCGAATTAAATTGCATTTCTACTTCATTTTCGGCATAAAGTTTTATGAGAATTTTGGAACAAGACATCTATTTATTTAAGTGGATTTGAGAGTTTGATTTTTAGCATAACAAAGTTATAAATTGATGGAGCTCTGGATTTCCTTCAGATGTTACCTTCCGTTGATCTGCAGCGAGTGACGATGAGCGGCTGAGATTGGATTGGAAGGTTGCCTCCTGGTGAGTGTGGATCTCAGTGGGCTTCATATGGATGAAGCCGAGCTACCTGTAAGAAAGTCCAGAGGTGGTTGCACCACCGAGGACTCTTCGACGATCAAGTTAGACCAGCTAATTGGGCAGAGTAGCGGCTTATTGGGGTGAAATTGTCTTACCTGAGTCTTCTGAGAGAGAGGTTTATATAGTGGCAGCCATGGGCTGGTGAGCGCGAGATTCACGCCAGCCGTTACGCCCCTGGTATTACGTCTACGTGAAAGACGGGATTTCCCATTAATGACGAGATATGCTCATTAATGGGGGAACGCGATGGCGTGGAACGCGGGATCGTGAGCGGCGGATATCTCGCATTAGGAGAAATTCACGGAGCCGTGGCGGAGATGCCTGTGACCTGTGCTGTGGGTCGGTTGATGAGATCGAGGAAACTAAGCTCGGGGGGAGGCTCTGAGACGAGCGGGAGGCCGAGCAGGCTTGGTTCATGTGAAAGCTCGGAGGCGAGCTAGGAAGGCTGAGGGAACTCAGCGTGCGGGAAGGCTTATAGACGAGCCAATGATTGTTTGTAAGGCGGGCATAGGAGTGGTCGGGAAAGCCACTGAAGGTTGGGAACATCCTCGGGTCGAAGGCCCGGGGCATCCAATGTACCGTTCCTGCTCCTTTCCCGTAAGCCTTGGGACACGTCATCTGCCATGTGTCACGATCTGGGGAGTGCTCAGTACCGAGCATCATCATTAGTCCCCCACTCTCGTCCTGACCTATTTATGGATCGGGTCGAGAATGGTCTAATCGGTCATCCGGGCTAAGTTCTTTATTTTGAAGACAACGTCGACTCGAATTTCTGGGAAGTTAGTCGTATTTTTTGTGATGACGTCAGCGGATCAGGGAAGAGATCTTGTATTAAAGAGGAAGCACCGATTCGGGCGTACGTTCATCGGAGCGTCAGGCCACGTGTCCGATGCTGGTTGGCTGACGTGATCCTATCGCTCATTGCCTCCATGTGCCTCGAGACTGTACCCAAAATCCACCTGTTTGCACGACTCCTTAAAGCCGTGGTAGGGTGGAGATCAAAGTACAGTAGGAGGACACACAAGACCCTATGACGATCTTGGGTCTACAGACTAACTTGTACCAATGTCATCTGAGAACTGCTATCCGATGATAGATATAATACCACATAGGAGTTCTCAGCGAGTCCGTTCAGTGTACCCAGTCTCCACTGAGCACCCTTATACAATCTTTGGTGTTATCATACCAATGGATATGGGATCATCCATCGCCCATCATATAGGTTAAGAACCGTATACGCTAGTCTACTCTGGAATAGCGATGCCTCGTCTTGATACACCTACGACTAGGAACATTTCAAGGATATACTTATAAACTACACATGTCCCATTAGTATGATCTGCATCACAGTCCCGGTAGTCAAGCAAATATCCCGGGGGCTTTATCAACGTGTACCAAATGAGTAATATGCATGATCAAGTGAACATATCAAGATAAAGAACAACCAGAAAGCATACTATCATGTCGAGAAAGAATTTCCTCTGAATACACACACACATACACAAATACCGATACATCCATTATCAAATAATGGCCTCTAAGGCATACATATATCCAACAATCTTCCACTTGCACTAAAGCCAATTATTTGCATATCTCATACCCAACATCTCAAATGGTCGCTCATGTTGCGGCTGAGGGATGGCCTTGGTGAGTGGATCCGCGGTGTTATTCTTTGTATCTACTTTCCGAATCTCGATCTCACGGCGATCAACTATCTCCCGGATCAGATGATATCGCCTCAGGATGTGTTTGGATCGCTGATTGGACCTGGGACCTTTGGCTAACGCCATAACCCCATTATTATCACAATACAATGGTATTGGATCAATAATGGTTGGAGCTACTCCTAGCTCCAAGACGGACTTCTTCATCCAGACGGCTTCCTTAGCAGTATCATTTGCAGCAATATACTCAGCTTCCATCATGGAGTCTGCAACGGTATCCTGTTTGGAACTCTTCCAACATGCTTCCCATCCATTGAGGGTAAATACAAACCCTAAGATAGATTTGTTGTCATCCTTATCACTTTGGAAGCTTGAATCGGTAAATGCCTCCATTTGGAGATCCCCGTTACCATACACCAAGAACATTTAGTCCTTCGTAAGTACTTAAGAATGTTCTTCACAGCTGTCCAGTGATTCTCCTCTGGGTTGGATTGATACCTGCTTACTACACCTAGTGCATAAGCTACATCAGGACATGTACATAACATCGCATATATTATAAATCCTACGGATGAAGCGTAGGGTATAATGCTCATGCAAGCTCCCTCTTCATCAGTCTTTGAGCAAAAGTCCTTGGAGAGAGTGACTCCATGACAAGCGGATAAGGCACCCCGCTTGGAGTCTTCCATACTAAATCTCTTTAGGATGGTGTTAATGTACCTGGTTTGGGACAATCCCAACAACTTTTTAGATCTATCCCTATAGATCTTCATGCCCAATATGTATGAGGCATCACCCAGGTCCTTCATGGAGAACCTTTATGATAAGAACAGTTTGACCGATTGTAGCATAGGAATATCGTTTCCTATCAGAAGAATGTCATTCACGTACAATACGAGGAATGTGACAGTACTCCCTACAATCTTCTTATAAACATAAGGTTCATCTGGATTTTTGATGAAATCAAACTCTTTGATGACATCATCAAAATAGATGTTCCAACTCAGTGATGCCTGCTTCAATCCATAAATGGATTTAAGCAACCTGCATGCTTTCCCGCTGCTCCCACTATCAATGAAGCCCTCTGGTTGATCCATATAAACGCATTCTTCTAAATCACCATTTAGAAAAGCAGTTTTAATGTCCATCTGCCAGAATTCATAGTCATAGTGAGCAGCAATAGCAAGTAGGATCTGAATGGATTTAAGCATGGCTACAGGAGAAAATTTTTCGTTATAGTCCAGTCCTGGTCTTTGACGAAATCCTTTCGCCACAAGTCTTGCCTTATAGGTCTCCACCTGCCCATCTACACCAATTTTTCTTTTAAAGATCCATTTGCACCCTACGGGTTTTACCCTAGAGGGTACAACTTCCAAAGTCCATACTTTGTTGGTGTACATAGACTCCATTTTGGATCTCATGGCATCCAGCCACTTCAAAGAGTTACCACTCGTGATAGCTTGCTGAAAGCTGGTAGGGTCATCATCATCCATGATGCAATCTTCTCTATCACCATAAATGAGAAAATCGTAGTATCTCTCCGGTGGGCGAGAATTCCTACCAGATCTATGGAGTGGCTGAGGTTCATAAGATTCTGTTGCAACATCATGTTCAACCAAGTCGTCATTTGTAACTTTCGTCTCTAAAACCTCTTCTAGATCTACCACATTGCCATCAGTATCATTTGAAAAAATCTCATTTTCTAAAAATGTGGCATGTTGATAAACAAACACCTTTTGTTCCTCCTTGTGGTAGAATAGATATCAAAACGAATATTTTGGATATCCCAAAAATATACATTTAACCGATCGTGTCTCGAGTTTGTCTGGATTCTGCTTTTTAACAAACCGATCGTGTCTCGAGTTTTTCTGGATTCTGCTTTTTGACAAACCGATCGTGTCTCGAGTTTGTCTGGATTCTGCTTTTTGACAAAAGCTGGACAACCCCAAATCTTAATTCGTTTAAGAGATGGTCTCTTCCCATACCATATTTTATATGGAGTGGTAGACACGGTCTTGGTTGGAACTTTGTTCAACAGAAAATATGCAGTCTCCAATCCATTCCCCCAAAAGGAGAGAGGTAACTCAGTATCACTCATCATGGATCGTACCATATCTAATAGGGTACGATTCCGCCGCTCTGACACGCCGTTGTGTTGTGGTGTGTAAAGGGGAGCGAGCTGAGAGAAAATCCCATTCTCTTTTAGGAAGTTCGAAAACTCTGTACTAAGATACTCTCCACCTCGATCTGATTGAAGTATCTTGATGCTCATCCCTGTTTGTTTTTCTACTTCAAGTTTGTACTCTTTGAATTTTTTGAATGCTTCAGACTTATGTTTTAATAAAAACACATGACCGAATCTTGAGAAATCATCAGTAAAAGTTATGAAGTAAGAAAAACCGCCTCTCGCATGTAGACATTGGCCCACATACATCACTATATATGAGGCCCAAGAGTTCTGTAGCTCTTTCTCCGTATCCAGTAAACGGAGTTTTGGTCATTTTCCCTTTGATACAATACTGACAATTCGTATAAGATTTATATTCAAAAGGATTTAAATATCTATCTTTATGAAGCTTGTTTAGTCTTGTCTCGTTAATATGATCAAGTCTACAATGCCAAAGAAAATCTTCATTTATTTCTGAAAATTTTCTTTTATTTGTGTGTTGCATGTTGAAAACTGTGTGTTGATTTAGGACATATATCCCGTTATTAAGTAGCATAACCAATCAACTCTTGATTCGGTTTAATGTTCATAACATTGTGCTGCAATACAAAATGATGTCCTTCATTGTCTAACAAAGAAACATATATTATATTACAAAGCATGCTAGGTACATAATAACATGGGTTCAAAACCAATATACAACCCGATGGCAACCTTAGATGATACGCTCCTACTGAAACTGCATGTACATTGGAACCATTTCCAACTCGGAGAGTGTGATCACCGGTCTTCAAAACTCTGCTATTTCTTAAGCCCTGCACAGAATTGCAGATATGAGAACCCGAACCGGTATCTAATACCCAGAAAGTAGAGTTTATAGAAAAACAGCTTTCAGTCACGAACACACCTGAAGCGAAAGCGTCACCATGCTTCTTTTTCTTGAGATCAAGGTATTCAGTACAGTTCTAATTCCAGTGCCCCGTCTTCTTGAAGTGGAAACATTCTCCTTTTCCTGACTTCTCAACCTTGGATTTGTTTCTCCCTTGTGCCTTCTTGATTCCACCTCTCGGTTTGGTGGGTTTCTTCTTATCCTTTCCTTGGCCTTGGTTTTGGGGACGGAAAAGGAAGATTGTCCAACAATCAGAGAGGGAGACTTCGTCTTGAGCGTCCTCTCCGCACTTCTCAACATATTGAGAAGTTCGGGTAGTGACTTCTCCATGTTATGCATGTTGAAGTTCACTATGAATGGAGCAAAGGCAGGGGAAGAGACTGTAGAACAATATCAACATACTGTTCGTTCTCCATTGTCCATCCGAAGCCCTCAAGCTCTTCAATAAGAGCAACCATCTTCAAAACGTGATCATCTACTGGTGTGCCAGGAGCCATCCACATCTGAAACAACTTTCGAGATACTTCGTATCGAAGGATACGAAGTTGCTCCCCATACAACTCTTTTGTATGGAGAAAGATAGATTGAACATCCATCTGCTCATGCTGCTTTTGATGTGTATTGTCCATCAATGCAAGCGTGAGGTATTTGGCAGTAGCACAGTCAATATCCCACGTTTTGCGGATCTCTCTATCCGCACCAGAAGATTCAGGGCCTGGGCTGGGAAGGGCTGAGGCAGTGAGGACATATGATACTTTATCATATGTGAAAACAATGTTAATGTTCCTCAGCCAGTCTTTATAGTTCGGCCCGGTTAGCTTATTTTTCTCTAACAAAAGCTTAAGTCCAGTCATGGTTATCTGCCATTAGGAGAGAGAAAAGAATACACTCAGCGAAAGCTCTTGCAAAGATCAGATTGGTTATTATCTTATTTAATCGATATCTCTCACTGCTTTTATCAAATTTTCCTTCAAACCTTAAAAAGAAAATTAGCCAGGATTAATTACATTCTATAACTTCGTTAACCATTTAGCCAGACCAATGTTGGTACTTTGAGGGAGGTTCCCCGTGCTTTCGCACGGACCTAATTAAAATAAACATCGTTTTCTAAGAGGCGTAGCCCTGTTGACACCTTTCTAGACACCTAATGGGTTAGCTAATTGTAAAGTGCAAAACTCTCCTGGCAGCAACTCTTGATCATAGTGGGATCGGGATCCTACTATCACATAGAAGGTATGCAATCTCATTACAAATTTCAACTCTTGAAACTCCCGATATGGTTTTTACACCTAGCACTCATGACCTTGGCTATAGTCAACATATCATAAGCACTAGTCAAGTTCTATCCGTCATTTTATAATTAATTAGACCCACCCACATGACCCTTGGCTATGGTCAACATAATCATGTGACTGTCCTAATTAATCGCATCATATGCTGTGTAGGAAGACATCACTTAGCTACCGTACACTACGCCTTGGCTATAGTCAACATACGTAGCACGAATACTAAGTACTCTACTTTCTAAAATGACGGAGGGCTGCGAATGGTTTTTAAGAAAACCTATAACGCTTTGAACTTGATATCGTTGTAGAATCTAATGGTTTTAAAAAGAGTGGTTTAAGCTCCGCACTTTGAAAAACTTGCTTTTTCATAAAAAACCGAGTAGGTTTCAAATCCGATTCTACAACATCTTTTAGGTTTCTTTTTCTTTATATTAATCTCATTAATGTAGTCCCGTCATTTAAGTCCTTAACCCATCACAGAAAAGAAACGAAAATAGAACGTACGCTTATACCATCCGCATTCGTCACAGTGTCTCGTTATGTACCTTTAGGTTACTTAACTAACGGCATAGCGGGGCGGGACTAGCGCGGATGCAAAACATAAGCAACGTTTATTATATATCATATATATAATACACCATTCGTCTCAGTATATAAAGTGATCACATCATAGAATATCAACAGCAAAAGCACATATATGAAAATTTAGGATATAGTAGGAGGTCCGTATTTTGTATTTAGCCATCAATAGAAAATACGGATTCCACGATCGCGACGAATAGCCAAGCCCACACCCCTAGACCCTATGAGAGCGGCAAGTAACCTTACCAATTCTAGAGTTAGGAGACCCGTCTCGACTCCTCGAGATGGCCTCCCACTGGACCCTAGAACCCGGTCACTTGTGCTTCCCACCTTGGGTCTATCCTAATGCGGAAAAATAAATAATATACAACAATGGTGACATCATCCTCAACCCGGAAGTGCCCCAATAAAAGAATATTACATACAATGAATTTTACATGAATGAAAATAAAAACTCTCATCTCATATAAAACCCCCAGCCATTCAATCACGACGATCATGTACATCATATCATAGCAACACATAACATCACATGTCATCAACGTAAGTATGCATACCCCAATTGTCATTGATGTATGCAACGAAACCGGCGATACACCACATACTACACTTATGGTCGCAGAAAAGAAAGTGAAAAACTACAACAATTGGAATCAATACTGCCTTTAGACATCATAAACCCGGAATATTACATATTCTGGATTTCATGCCTAACGATGCAAATCTTACATTTGGGTCACAACTATGAAAATACCTGTAACACCCGAGCCCAATGCTACTATTTTCTGTTATTGGTTGAGCATTAGATATTACTCATTTCATTTATCTTGCTTATTTGGGTCTTACTGTAAAATTTTATCTGGCTAAGTCATTCTGCATATAACAAATTTTAGCATCTAAAATAAAATTAAAAATATTAATCTTGGCCTACTTTACACCCTTAGCCTCGTGGTAGCGTCCGTGCATTGTGTTCTCGTCCCGTTCAGTGAAACGGGCGAGTTAGGATGGCTACGTGCACGTGCGTGTGTCCGTTTTGGGAGTATGCTTTTTAATCATAAAACATTTCATTTTAAAATTTGGAACCCGCCTAAAATCCTATTATTTGAATTTCGAATTTTTGGACCCAACCCGGGCGCAATTTGGAAATGTTTCATTTGGCGCCAAAATCCCAAATTTTAATATTATTAAAACCATCGCATATATTTTTCTAACTAACCTGATATCTTACTGTTCATTACCTATCTTTTAAATCTTTAAGTTAACCATATAATATTTTTTTACAATCTTTTATATCTTTCTCAATTTATTCTCTCAGCCAATCGCAACCTCCCCTTTAACCCCGTGGGCCCCACTTTCTCTCTCTCCTTCTCTCTCTCTCCATTTTCTCTCTCTCTCTCCCCCTTATATATTCTCTCGTACTTCTCTTTATCATTTTTCTCTTCTTGCTTCATGTCTCGTTTCTCATTTCTTTTAACTGTTCTTTTGTTGCCGGAATTCCATCGTGCCGGTGACGTTTCTCGACGTTCCAGCGAGATACCCCGACCCGTGTGGTTCCTTTGTTCGTCGTTTGGGTTCATTCCGTGAACCATGCGCCGTCGCGAGTTTTCCCCGCCGACGGTTAACGTTCCGTTTTCCCGATTCGCGACCCATCGAGGCAAGTTAATCTTGCTACATGCTATATACTTTTATAATCTTCATTTTATAATGTTATACATTTGAAAATCTTATAGTTTACATATGAAATGTCGTTGAAAAATCGGATATGACAAATCTGAAATTTACTGTACACCTTATCTTATAAAATTCATTATAAATCATAGAAAAATCATTAGTATACGTTCTTTAGTTCGTTACGAAGCTAATTCAAAATACTATAACTCTATGAAATATTTACTTGCAAAATAAATTGTTTAAATAACATAAAATGCAAATGAAAATGCCTTTAAACTGCTGTCCAGGGAAATTCCAGCAGCAAACTTTCAACTTTGAATATTCATAACTTTTTGTAGGGATAACCTGAGATACTTATACTTATAAAACTGAAAACCTTATTGAATTATCTTTGTTTTGGTATAAGATACGTCTCTTTTGGAGAATATTTGTTATTTTTAAGCTATTTTACAAATTACGGTGACGCTGAATTTCTGAATGGAACCTTCTTGTGCATGGTTAATCAATACATCTTTTATAGTTACTAATCGCTTTGAATATGCTATCCATATTAATATTATTATATCAATATTTATATCACATATTGTTTAGTTGTACATCCCACATTACCATTTTACAGTTTTATAACTTTTCGGATACCCGTTTGCATCTATCGCATTTAAGATACATATAATTGCAAGCATAGATCACACTACTACATAATAATGTGATATTAACACTCCATGTTTAATAAATTGCATCCTAATTAATATTGGAACTATAAATGTAACCCAAATCGATAACTGTGCATCCATATCCTTGAAATTATATTTATTTACATATCATATTACATGTTCCAGTTTATTGTTCTGATAGTACTCATGCTTGTTTATTTATACATATGCTTATGTTAGTTTGATTATGAGCACCCACATGACATCTTGTGCTTCCTGACATGACCTGTTACACTTCCTACTTGACATGACATGGTACCGTACACTCTTGACATGACATGACACCCTATACATATCGACTCAACCTGTTAAAACGTGACCTGACCTGTTACCTGATTTCATGCCTAATGCCGACAAACCTGACCATTCCTGCTGTCTATCCAGACAGACCTACTTTACCTGATTTTGTGTTGGCATTAGTCCTTGACTATTGAATACCTGACCTGACATACATAACTTGGGGGTATGGGGAAATCAAAGGTGAAACCGACTTGTAACTCAACAGTTCGATACTTGTTCTGATCAGTCTTACGGGCTTGGCCAGTCCGGGAGTGATGATGCTGACATCACTCATCCATCCTACTACCTATTACTGCTTAGCGGCATGTCTCGGATTCAGCCCCGAGGACCTTGACCGTGGTCCCGGGCACGCACGGGATACTATTGAGTTACATCGACGATTCATCAATTGATTTCAAAGACTTTAGAATAGAAAACCTGTTAGAACAGTTTAGTTACCCACTGCACATTGCCCTGCACTGTTGTTTCATATTACTGCTTTATTCATGTTTATCCCTGCATTGCTTATTACCATGTTCATATTATATTATTGGTTGACATGACGCGCTGACGTCTGGGTTTTGCATGGCCCAGATTCTTTACCACTGTCGACGACTGAGCAGGAGTACTTCAGCCAGCAGGCTGATTTGTGAGTTCTGTAGTGGTTAGTTCATTTATTGCATTTTATTTCCAGGTGTGATCCCGCATTACGGGACGTACCTTTCTATTATTGCATTGGATCATTTGCTTCCGCACTTATTTATCATTGACTCTGGTTATTATGGATTTGGACATGTGTTAGATAGTTTGTTTATCTTGTTCTTGATATCTCTACAGCCGTAATGTGACTGTGGATGGATACTTCCTACCCACAGGTAGCATGCTTGGCTATGTCACGTGCTCAATCTTGCGTACTCTGGGAAGCGGGGCGTGACATGGTTCTTTTGGTATCAGAGACATAGGTTAATTGGGTTGATTCTTTGTAGTTGGGTATTGCACCCGATACACGAATCATAATACCCGTGATTAGGAAACATGTCCTGCCACCTTGACCGCTTTACCATCCTTGAATCATTCTTCCGGATCATGTCGACATGCAAACTTACTTTGCATTGTCAACTCGAAAACCTAATTTCTTGTTATCTCTAGGACTTAGGCGACTTGGGTGGAGTTAAGTAATTGCGGCTATGATACCGCGGCATAGCTACAATGCGGTACTCTATTTAAGTATCTTGGAGTTCTAGCCTTGATCCACATTCAGAATCTATCATCATGCTAATGTTGGGTGTTTTGAGTTCAGGATTATGACAGGTAAGAAGTTGTAGACTTACCAGAGGCGTGTGAACGAAGCCGCCATGCTTGGAGTGATAAGAGGAATGCTGGAAATCAAAGAGACAGACTGAGCTGATCCAGCAATAGCAGATTCGTTTCAGGAAGGTTTGCAGATCGTTCAGCAGTCTGTAAACAACGATGGAACTAGACCAGTCGAACGAGTAGGGACTGTAGCGGATTTCAGACTTTTGGGTCCGTCTACTTTCACTGGTCTGGAGGAGCCGTTGCCAGCCGAGCAGTGGCTAGTGACACGGAGAATTTGCTGATTGCGGCACAGATTCCAGAGGACAAAGGAGTTGATGTAGTGCGCATTCAACTAGTGGATTACGCCCGAGAGTGGTGGCTTGTGGAGGAGAACCGCTTGCCCCAGGCCAAGCAGTGGGCGGATTTCTCTAAGAGTTTACTGGAGAAGTCCTTCCGCGGACTGCGCGGAGGAAATGGAAGAGAAGTTCATCGGACTAAGGCAGAATGGAGCAACCGTGGACGTGCATGCAGCAGAATGGACGAGACTCAGTAGTCTTGCTGGGCCTTTCGTGGCCAACAATGTAGACAGCAGTTGCGGTAAGGAAGCAGTTCTGTCGGGCCAGTCGAGTTTAGGGCTAGGCCGACAAACAGTGTTCTTGCAGCTATGGAAGTTGATAGTAATGAAGAGCCGGCAGTTGTTCGCGATTTTATGGACGTATTTGAAGATATATCGGGCTTACCGCCGAAGCGAGATGTGGAGTTTGAGATTGACCTTATTCCTGGTGCAGCGCCAGTATCAAAGTCTTATTATCCGATGGCACCAGTGGAATTGGAAGAAGTTAAGAAACAAGTTGGTGAATTACTCGAGAAAGGTTGGATTCGAAGCAGCAACTCGCCTTGGGGAGCCCCAGTTCTTTTAGTAAAGAAGAAGGATGGCAGGAGAAGGATGTGCATTGATTATCGAGAATTGAACCGGGTGACTGTTAAGAATAAGTACCCGATCCCTCGCATTGGAGAGCTCTTTGAGCAGCTTAGTGGCGCGAGGGTATTCTCGAAACTGGATTTGCGATCAGGATATCATCAGGTCCGAGTGAAAGAAGAAGACATTTGCAAGACGGCGTTTCGAACTCGATATGGACATTTCGAGTATTTGGTGATGCCCTTCGGAGTGACTAATGCGCCGGCAATATTCATGGATTTGATGAACCGGATCTTTTCACCATTCTTGGACCAGTTTATTGTGGTATTCATTGACGATATTCTGGTGTACTCGAAGAGTCCAGAAGAGCATGTTGAGCACTTAAGGATCGCACTGCAGACGCTGAGACAAGAGAAGTTATTTGCGAAGATGAGTAAGTGCGAATTCTGGCTGGAAGAAGTGAAGTTTCTGGGGCATGTCGTGTCGGGCGATGGAATCGCCGTCGATCCCGAGAAGATTGCAGCAGTTCGAGATTGGCCAACTCCAAAGAATGTTGCAGAGATAAGAAGTTTTCTTGGACTCGCCGGATACTACAGAAGATTTGTGAGAACTTCGCTCGTTTAGCTGAGCCGTTAACCAAGCTTACGCGCAAGGAGGTACCGTTTGTTTGGACGGAGGGATGTGCATTGGCCTTCGAGACGTTGAAGCAGAAGTTGATAACCGCCCCTATCCTAACCGTACCGGATGATTCAGGAGGACTGGTGATTCATAGCGACGCATCCGGAAAGGGATTGGGATGTGTTTTGATGCAGAGTGGGAAAGTCGTCACTTACGCATCGAGACAGTTGAAGACCCATGAGAAGAATTATCCAACTCATGATTTGGAGCTTGCGGCCGTGATCTTCGCCCTGAAGATTTGGAGACACTAACTTTTGGGCGAGAGAGTTGAAGTCTTTACAGATCACAAGAGTTTAAAGTATGTGTTCACTCAGAAGGAGTTGAACATGAGGCAACGCAGATGGTTGGAGCTGATGGCCAACTATTGACCTTGATCTTAAGTACCATCCGGAAAAAGTCAACGTCGTGCCGGATGCGCTGAGTCGGTTACCAGCAATTCAGATATTGACTGCACAGAGAGAGATCATTGCGGATTTTCGGAGATTTGACTTGGAGGTTGTGCCACCACATGCTACAGGACAGTTGATGCAGTTGCAAGTACAGTCGTCCTTAGTTGAGAAGATTAAAGTGGCGCAATCGCAGGATCCTAGACTGCAAAAGTTTCGAGAGCAGGTTGGAGCCGGACTACGAACCGATTTACTGATCCATGAAGACGGTTCGTTGAGATATGGTAGCCGTGTGTGTGTGCCAAAAGGAGATGTGCGTGAAGAGCTTATGAAGGAGGCACACAGTTCAGCTTACTCTGTACATCCAGGAGGGACAAAGATGTACCGAGATATTCGACAGCACTTCTGGTGGGAAGGTATGAAACGGGAAATTGCTCGCTTCGTGGCTAAGTGCTTGGTGTGTCAGCAAGTCAAGGCTGAACACCAAAGGGTTGCTGGTTGGTTGCAACCACTTCCGATTCCTCAGTGGAAGTGGGAACATATAACCATGGATTTCGTGACGGCTTTACTGCGGAGTCCAAAGGGCAACAATGCCGTATGGGTGATTGTCGATCGTTTGACCAAGGCAGCTCACTTTATTCCTTTTCGGGTTGGTCAATCGACGGAGACTTTGGCAGAGCGATACATGCAGGAGATTGTCAGATTGCATGGAGTGCCGGTAAGCATCGTGTCCGATCGGGACACTCGATTCTTGTCGCACTTTTGGAGGAGTTTACAAGAAATTTTGGGGACTCGATTGAAGTTTAGCACAGCTTATCATCCTCAGACTGATGGACAATCGGAGAGAACGATCCAGACCCTTGAAGATATGTTGAGGGCTTGCATGTTGGACTTCAAAGGTTCTTGGGAGGATCATCTACACCTGGTGGAGTTTTCGTACAACAATAGCTTCCAAGCGACTATTCAGATGGCTCCGTTTGAAGCATTGTATGGTCGTAAGTGCCGTTCACCCGTTTGTTGGGATGATGTTGGTGAACGAAGGTTACTAGGACCAGATTTGGTGGTACAGACAGTCGAGAAGGTGAATACAATCAGGAAGCATATGAAGGCAGCTCAAGACAGACAGAAGAGTTGGGCCGACACGTCAAGAAGACCTCTAGAGTTCTCCGTGGGTGATTTGGTATTCCTGAAGATATCACCGACTAGAGGGGTGATTCGCTTTGGGAGTCGGGGAAAGCTTAGCCCTCGATTCGTTGGACCCTTCGAGATATTGGAGCGTGTTGGAGAGGTAGCGTACCATTTGGCGTTACCACAGTCCTTGGCAGGTGTGCACGATGTGTTTCATGTATCTCAACTACGGAGGTATGTTCGAGATGAAACCCAAGTATTGGATCATTCGGAGTTGACTGTACGGGAGGACCTAACTTTTGAAGGGCGACCAGTTGAAATCAAGGATCGGAGAGAAAAGGTTCTTAAGAACAAGGTTACCCCTCTTGTGCTAGTTTCTTGGGGTAATCGATCGCATGGAGAATCCACTTGGGAGCGAGAAGACGAGATCCGACAGAAGTTTCCTCACCTTTTCCTGTAGTTTTCTATCTTGTATTCTTGGAATTTCGAGGACGAAATTCTTTTGTAGTTGGGTATAATGTAACACCCGAGCCCAATGCTACTATTTTCTGTTATTGGTTGAGCATTAGATATTACTCATTTCATTTATCTTGCTTATTTGGGTCTTACTGTAAAATTTTATCTGGCTAAGTCATTCTGCATATAACAAATTTTAGTATCTAAAATAAAATTAAAAATATTCATCTTGGCCTACTTTACACCCTTAGCCTCGTGGTAGCGTCCGTGCATTGTGTTCTCGTCCCGTTCAGTGAAACGGGCGAGTTAGGATGGCTACGTGCACGTGCGTGTGTCCGTTTTGGGAGTATGCTTTTTAATCATAAAACATTTCATTTTAAAATTTGGAACCCGCCTAAAATCCTATTATTTGAATTTCGAATTTTTGGACCCAACCCGGGCGCAATTTGAAAATGTTTCATTTGGCGCCAAAATCCCAAATTTTAATATTATTAAAACCATCGCATATATTTTTCTAACTAACCTGATATCTTACTGTTCATTACCTATCTTTTAAATCTTTAAGTTAACCATATAATATTTTTTCACAATCTTTTATATCCTTCTCAATTTATTCTCTCAGCCAATCGCAACCTCCCCTTTAACCCCGTGGGCCCCACTTTCTCTCTCTCCTCTCTCTCTCCATTTTCTCTCTCTCTCTCCCCCTTATATATTCTCTCGTACTTCTCTTTATCATTTTTCTCTTCTTGCTTCATGTCTCGTTTCTCATTTCTTTTAACTGTTCTTTTGTTGCCGGAATTCCGTCGTGCCGGTGACGTTTCTCGACGTTCCAGCGAGATACCCCGACCCGTGTGGTTCCTTTGTTCGTCGTTTGGGTTCATTCCGTGAACCGTGCGCCGTCGCGAGTTTTCCCCGCCGACGGTTAACGTTCCGTTTTCCCGATTCGCGACCCATCGAGACAAGTTAATCTTGCTACATGCTATATACTTTTATAATCTTCATTTTATAATGTTATACATTTGAAAATCTTATAGTTTACATATGAAATGTCGTTGAAAAATCGGATATGACAAATCTGAAATTTACTGTACACCTTATCTTATAAAATTCATTATAAATCATAGAAAAATCATTAGTATACGTTCTTTAGTTCGTTACGAAGCTAATTCAAAATACTATAACTCTATGAAATATTTACTTGCAAAATAAATTGTTTAAATAACGTAAAATGCAAATGAAAATGCCTTTAAACTGCTGTCCAGGGAAATTCCAGCAGCAAACTTTCAACTTTGAATATTCATAACTTTTTGTAGGGATAACCTGAGATGCTTATACTTATAAAACTGAAAACCTTATTGAATTATCTTTGTTTTGGTATAAGATACGTCTCTTTTGGAGAATATTTGTTATTTTTAAGCTATTTTACAAATTACGGTGACGCTGAATTTCTGAACGGAACCTTCTTGTGCATGGTTAATCAATACATCTTTTATAGTTACTAATCGCTTTGAATATGCTATCCATATTAATATTATTATATCAATATTTATATCACATATTGTTTAGTTGTACATCCCACATTACCATTTTACAGTTTTATAACTTTTCGGATACCCGTTTGCATCTATCGCATTTAAGATACATATAATTGCAAGCATAGATCACACTACTACATAATAATGTGATATTAACACTCCATGTTTAATAAATTGCATCCTAATTAATATTGGAACTATAAATGTAACCCAAATCGATAACTGTGCATCCATATCCTTGAAATTATATTTATTTACATATCATATTACATGTTCCAGTTTATTGTTCTGATAGTACTCATGCTTGTTTATTTATACATATGCTTATGTTAGTTTGATTATGAGCACCCACATGACATCTTGTGCTTCCTGACATGACCTGTTACACTTCCTACTTGACATGACATGGTACCGTACACTCTTGACATGACATGACACCCTATACATATCGACTCAACCTGTTAAAACGTGACCTGACCTGTTACCTGATTTCATGCCTAATGCCGACAAACCTGACCATTCCTGCTGTCTATCCAGACAGACCTACTTTACCTGATTTTGTGTTGGCATTAGTCCTTGACTATTGAATACCTGACCTGACATACATAACTTGGGGGTATGGGGAAATCAAAGGTGAAACCGACTTGTAACTCAACAGTTCGATACTTGTTCTGATCAGTCTTACGGGCTTGGCCAGTCCGGGAGTGATGATGCTGACATCATTCATCCATCCTACTACCTATTACTGCTTAGCGGCACGTCTCGGATTCAGCCCCGAGGACCTTGACCGTGGTCCCGGACACGCACGGGATACTATTGAGTTACATCGACGATTCATCAATTGATTTCAAAGACTTTAGAATAGAAAACCTGTTAGAACAGTTTAGTTACCCACTGCACATTGCCCTGCACTGTTGTTTCATATTACTGCTTTATTCATGTTTATCCCTGCATTGCTTATTACCATGTTCATATTATATTATTGGTTGACATGACGCGCTGACGTCTGGGTTTTGCATGGCCCAGATTCTTTACCACTGTCGACGACTGAGCAGGAGTACTTCAGCCAGCAGGCTGATTTGTGAGTTCTGTAGTGGTTAGTTCATTTATTGCATTTTATTTCCAGGTGTGATCCCGCATTACGGGACGTACCTTTCTATTATTGCATTGGATCATTTGCTTCCGCACTTATTTATCATTGACTCTGGTTATTATGGATTTGGACATGTGTTAGATAGTTTGTTTATCTTGTTCTTGATATCTCTACAGCCGTAATGTGACTGTGGATGGATACTTCCTACCCACAGGTAGCATGCTTGGCTATGTCACGTGCTCAATCTTGCGTACTCTGGGAAGCGGGGCGTGACAATACCTTTTCAAAAGAAGTCGGGTAATTCAACAAGATTACCGATTCTACCCGAGACCAAAATGTTAGATTTACACGCAACTAATTACTTTTCACAAAACTAATTAGTGTAGATTCCAATTATTGTATCACATTCACAAAAAATCTAGACGATGTTAAACGTTTCAATTGAATCGACAAACACCCACAATTCCCCGAGAGCTCAACACTTGAGCAAAGTTAAAGTACCCAAAATATGCCACGGTACTTATGGACCAACCGTAGAAGGGTCAACCCTTGCCTCACCTATGGCGCCACGGAACTACGGCAAACCCTAGGGTTTAGTCGCGGTTCCGTGGTCATAGAATCGAGTTAGGGTTACGTTCTTTTAGAAGGTCCATAGAATTACGTACATGATCTTTCGAATATATTTAACTTGGAAAATTCCAACACTTGGAAAATTTCCAACGAGAGTAATGAGGTGGTGTTTGATATTCGTTCGAACTGTTAAATGTCGTCTAGGTTACCTGAAACAATGTTAAAATTACGACTACGAAATACTCCGAATTAGCCCCTTAAAAAAATCAACATCACATGAAATTTTGGGCTAAACAAACAATACCCGAAACCCCAAAACATACAGACCAGAGCACCAAAGAAAAACGAGTCGAATTGGAGGGGGTAGGGCCGGCGAGGCCGGAAATAATGAGCTTTTCCCCGGGTCAAAACCGGTGGAATCACCTCGTTTTTCTCCAGTGTTCTATATGCATCACATGCAAGCTTCTACAGCTGCTTAAATAATTTTAGGAGGTCATTTAAAAATCGATAGAAAGCAAAATTTTAGGGTTTCAGTTTATCGAACTTTCGGAGTTGTTTCGGTTTCGTGATATTTCTAACATCGTCTAAGTTTCTAGCTTGCCTCTGATACCACTATAGGGATTTCTTAGTACCATGCATAGGGTTTGGCTTGCATCAAACATGCTATAACAAAAATTTTAGGGATGCTAAGCAATACCGACCATGAATCGAACTAGAAAATAAGGATAACAAGAACTAGTATCACATACTAATAGTTGTTTAACACTAAGAGATGAGTAATAAAACCTTTGTAGACCTACTCTTGTGACTCCTTGGATCAACTTGGTGTTTGAACGGATTCTCTTGAAACCTTCGAAGTCCACGACGATCCACCACGGAGTCCCTTAGCTCAAGCTCCTAGCTTCACTTGATTAAAATGGAAGTGGAGCTAAAAACCTACACTAGTGGGCTAGACTAATATAGATTGATGATGTGGGTTTGGATCTCACTTAAAAAAACTTTCGTTTTATATTCTTCACTCACTTGAAAAAACTAGAGAGCTTAAATGAGGAAGAAGAATGAGAATGGCTAAGCTTGAGCTCTTTTGATCATTCTCACAATAAAATGAGAAAAGAAAATAAATATGAGAGAGTCACTCACCCACAACCATGGCTATAAAATATCTAGATATTTTTATATTGAGTTAAAGAACAAATAGAAAATAGATCATGGTTAAAGCTAGGTCAAGTAAAGAAGAGTATAGAAAACTAGCCATGATTTATTCCCATTTTCTTTTTCTCAATAATCAAAATATATAAATATTTTACCATGTGAGTCTTGCATTGCCATCTCCATTGTATCATCAACCATGACACATGTATGCATGCATGTGTGCATTGATATCAATATATATACATGCATACATTAATGCATACATCATAATAAAAAAGGTTTTAAATAAATGAGCTAAAAGTCAATAATATTAAATCAACACTTGATTTAATAATCCGGTCATATCACATACGACCCGACCAATAGAAAACGCCCGATTAAAATACGTTATCAAATACACGCATTTAATCGAGCTCCCGTGCATATCCCATATGCACCCCACATCATTTCGCCTCAGCTAGGAAACCCCTCTTTGGGACTCTAAGACTCGTCAATACGCTAGCAATAGGCAGTGATCATATCACATACTCACAAACCGTCAGCGGCACTAGCTGTGCGTAACGGCTCCAAGGTATTGAGTGATCAGAAGGAAAACAAGCGAAGCTGTCAAAACTCCCGTCAAGCCAACTGGCAACACTTACCATACAGTCCGGTCTCTTCATCAGATATGCTGCATATTGAGTTTAGGGATGGTATCGTCGACCCCAATAATTCAATAAGTCATGTCGGTATATGGATCATAACAGATCGAGAAATTACTGATAACACTTATCAGTAAATCTCATCAGCCATGGCCAGAGACTTCCTGTTATAGCCAATCGAGTATAGCGCAACATCAACCCCCAATACCGGGAGAGACGAAACCCCTCCTATTGTAACAACCCCAAATTTCCAATACAAGTTTTTACAAAAAAAATTCAAAAAATCCATAAAGGGGTATTTTAGCCCGAGCACAAGTTATAACTAATTATTTTGCTTTTTAAATATAAGTTAAAAGAATGTAACAACTCCATTTTTAGTGTACAAAAATTTGCTTTAAAATTAATGTATACTTGGGGTATTTACATTTACTGTTATTACTTTAAATAAATAATTAGGTCCATAATTACAAGAAGGAGCTTGTAGCTCATTGGTAATACCTTGCACTACTAAACCAAGCCACCAGAGTTCAAATCTCATACCCTACATTATTTTTAATATTGATTTTTTTTAAAACCTTTAGAATACCAAAAGTTTACACGTGCATATCTCACAAAAATCTCACTAAACCCAAAGATGTAACATTTCCATGAGTTAGATGAACCGTCGGGGGGATCCCGGCCGCCTGACTCGGCCGGGAATCGGCCTAATCGGCCTTGACTCGGTCTGACTCGGTCCTCAGACCGAGTCACGGCCGATTCGGCCGATTCCGGCGACGACCCCAACATGAAAGTTGTGTCTTTTCATATTCCCTATGCTCCTGCAAAATTTCAGCCTCAGACCATTTCCAGAGCTTTTTAAAAACCCCAATTACTTCACTTTTAATACATTTTTATTATATTTTATCACATTTTAATTTTAAACTTTTCATCTACCCTAACCCTAGCCTAACCCTATAAATACCAACCCTACACACTACCCTCTCACCCCAAAATCCTGAGCCCACTCTCTCAAAATTTTTCCAAAGATCGTGTACTTTGAAAACAAGCTCAAGGCGAAGCTCCGACGAAATTCCGGCGGAACTTCTGGCGATCATCTTAGGAACTATCGGCGGCGATGCAACACACCGACGATCTCTCTAGTTCCCTCTCACTCTCTTGAGTAATCTAAAACCCGTAAGTCCTTTTCTATCTCTCTTCCCTATTCAAGAAAAATACGATATTACAAAACCCAACGGAATCAGAACAAAGCCGATTTCCGATTCGGTTTTCTATAAAATTCCACTTCTCACTAATACAATCATTCTTAAACTTCCTCATGTTGACTATTAAACACTAATCAAACAATTTGAACAAGTTTCATCACATGAAATGATAGCTATTTCAATTTATCGTATTTTTCGCTTAAATACCACATTGTTCCAATCCTTCATTTAACTCCATCAAACTTGCTATACATTTAAAGTAGATCATGAGGTAACGACATACCTCCTCACACACTCATATGCAACACCCCCGAGAATCTAGAATACGAGAAAACAAACATTTTCATTTAAATATCATATACTTAATAAAACCATTTCTAAAAGATTTAGTTTTGATACACTTTTAAAGAAGTACCACTTATTATGAAAATACGATAAGTTGTGAACATCGATCGTTTATCTAAACCTGACTTTGTGGTGTCTAGATTAGGCAAGTGAGAAAGGTAACTTTAAAAGGCCCGTCTCACGATGATTCGTGAGCGGATCCCTCCTTTCTTCACTTGTACTTACCTGGCCACAATTGGCGGTGAAGAGACGATTTGAGGCATCTCACAACTTGTCGTCTGGACCAGTTAGGAATAGACTAGTTAATTTAGGAGAATCTAGAACATACAATACGAAAAATATACATCTTTACAAATAAATACCATTTACTTCATAAAACCATTTTCTAAAGGATTTAGTATTTTACAATCTTTGCAAAGCGCCGCTACAACCCACTTTGGGGAACCTGTTCGGGATAGTGCGGTTTATCGCACATCCTTGGGCTTAGTAGTGTGAGATTCAGACCTCTGCAAGGAGTATTCGGTCTCGAAAGATTTAAAATACGACATCTTAAGAAAATGAGATTTCTAGAATATAAAATATTTATTAAAATTATTTTTGTATAAATATATGTATATTTATCATTAAAATATCTATTTTGTTAAGATATAAATATTCCAACTTTTTCTAAAAATCACAACAATCAATTTTACATTAAAATACCATAAATTCCACATAAATCAATATTACAAATAAATACCTTTATTTATGAAACTAGGATATTTTCACTAGAAATATCCCAATATAAAATCCACCTTCATTACAACTCTTAAGACGAATAAAAAATACTTGAGGTGTATTTTGAAAAGTATATAAAAAGTATTTTTACATAAACCCCCTCAAGTTTTACAAATTACCCTAAGGACCCTATCGATTATAGGTTTAAGAAATAATCAAGACTTCGATTTACATTTCTAATTGTCTGACTCGGGTTTGAGTCTGATTAATCTGACTTGAATATGATTCAAATCAATTTACAATCTACAATTTTCAACATGAATCCATGAATCCAATTATCAATCTATACAACTTGACTGAACCGAACCATGGATATACATTCCATTTACATGGTTCTCCAGTTATTCCATTTACATGATTCTACGGTTACATCCGTTTACTGATATCATGGTTTCGGTCAGTCTTTCAATTATACATTCAATACAATTTACAGTACAAAACAATACAAATAAAACACTACGGGGTTTAAGGAGTAGATTGGTACGGAAGGTGTTAAAGGTGGAACGAGACGGTAAGATTAAGACACCTAACATGAATCCAATTGCCGTTGTTCCGGGTTGTATAACGGAGCCTTATACTTCCATTTACCCTGGTCTCTAGCATACTGAGACGCCTCTCGTATACACTGGCATTCTTCTGTACCAAGCTACAAACAACAGCGTTAATACAACATTACAACAATATAATACAATATTAAAAGCTACTCTCTCTCTCTTTCTTCTTTTCTACTTCTCCCTTATCTTTGGGACTTACCGAGCGATCTGTTCGCTGACGACATTCTATTTCTTTCTTCTTTGAATGTCGTCAGGTGGTTTGGACCCGACAGAGATCGAGCCATCTGCAGAAGACTTGGATCAGCTTGCTGAAGAACCAGAGCTCTAGTTTCATTGTACATCTTCCATTCAGTACATTTCATTTCCTGTCATGCCATTGTTTAGGCATCATTTTTATTTCGGTTGTATTTCCTTTTCATGCATTGTACAAAAGAATGCTAATAAATAAAAGTTGCTGTTTTTATTATACCTTGCCTCTTATGTATTTTCTTTTTTATTGCTTAGTTACGCTTAGCGTATTTGCTTCTGAGTAAATACGTAGCGGGCCAGTCGCGTCCCCCTTCGCCGTAGAATAGGAAGTGGGGCGTGACAGGTTTTGTTGGTGGCCTATGCAGGTCAGAGCTGTATGAAATCCTATCATGCAGTTCTGTTCTGTGGGAACAACCTAAGCAATATAACACAAGAACCAGCAACTAAAACATTCTTTACAATTCATGTTCCTTGAATCTTACAATTTCGTATTCCTTGAATCTTATCATTTCATGTACTTGAATCTGTCCTAACCCAAATCTTTTTCATGGTTATGGATTCCCCGAACAACACCAACACCAACGTCAACAACACACCTCCACCTCCACTACCAATCGTTCCTATTGTTCCTACGCCACCCACCGAGCAAACAGTGCTACTTGAGGCGATCCGCAGCCTTCTTGAGGGACAGCAACAACTCCTGAACCATCCCGAGACTGACACATCTGGGGTAAAGCAATTCAGGGTTTTACATCCCAACCAGATCTCCGGAAAGGGAAGCCCACTTGAAGCTGAGGAATGGGCACAAAGTATAGAGGATGATCTGGCGGCAGCACAAGTGCCAGACATAGCTTGGGTCCGTGTGGCGAAACTGCAGCTTACGGACAATGCTCGCAACTGGTGGAAGGCGGAAGAAATCCGTCTTGTACAGCCTGTTGAATGGAAAACTTTTCGCGAGAAGTTCGACGCGAAGACTTCCCTGTGACTGCCAGGTTTGCCATGGAGCAGCAGTTCATTCATCTACAACAAGGTTCGATGTGGGACAAGTCAGTAGATGAGTACGACGCTGAATTCACCATGCTAAGCCGGTAAGATATGTCACAATAGTTCAATTTTTAAATATCGCATACTATACAGCTAACACAATCCTTAAACAGATTCGCAGCACACTTGATACCGACGGACGAGATCAGAGCACGTCGCTTTCAACAAGGTTTGGACACGGAAATTCAGGATGCACTAGCCACAGGGAAATTTCTGACTCATGAGGATGCTTTGGAAGCTGCCCGCAGTTATGAGGCAGTAATAAAGGCGAGGGGCAGACCTCAATCTGCCGGTTTGAAATGCCCTGCCAATCAAATAGCAGGAGGAGCCCCTTCCAGGCCATCGTTTGAACCCAGGAGAACTGAAGAAATTTGTCACTACTGCCATAGAAAGAGACACTTGTGGAAGGAATGTAGACGCGCAAAAGGCCTGTGTCTAATTTATGGCGCATCCAATCACAGAATTGAGACCTGTCCATATAGATACAACTCAGCTCACACACCTACCAACTACCCGCAGCGGCCAGCTATCCAGGCTCCTGCAACTCGTCCTGCACTACCTGCTCCACCACCTGCACATCCTACTCGCCAATTCCAACAAGCAATGAGGGACATGCCTAGAGGGCAGAGAAACAGGCCCCAAAGGCAGAATGTGCCTCCAGCTAGAAAGAATGTACCACGGCGACAGACATTCACATTAGAAGCCGTAGAAGCCGAGACTGTAGGTCAAGGTAACACCGGTAAGCCTTTTTCACCCTTGTATCACTTTGTTATTTTTATACACTATCTATACTCCAGTCACCAGACTTTCCTTAAAACTGTTACGCTATCCTTTTACAAATTTCGAGGACGAAATTTTTATAAGGAGGATAGAATGTAACAACCCTAAATTTTCAATACAAGTTTTTACAAAAAAATTTCAAAAGATCCATAAAGGGGTATTTTAGCATGAGCACAAGTTATAAGTAATTATTTTGCTTTTTAATTACAAGTTAAAAGAATGTAACAACTCCATTTTTAGTGTACAAAAATTTGCTTTAAAATTAATGTATACTTGGGGTATTTACATTTATTGTTATTACTTTAAGTAATTAATTCGCTCCATAATTACAAGAAAGAGCTTGTAGCTCATTGGTAATACCTTGCACTGCTGAACCAATCCACCAGAGTTCAAATCCCATACCTCACATTATTTTTAATATTGATTTTTAAAAAAACCTTTAGAATACCAAGAGTTTACACGTGCATATCTCACAAAAACCCCCACTACACCCAAAGATGTAACATTTTCAGGAGTTAGATGAACCATTGGGGGGGATCTCGGCCGCCTGACTCGGCCGGGAATCGGCCAAATCGGCCTTGACTCGGTCTGACTCCGTCCTCAGACCGAGTCACGGCCGAGTCGGCCGATTCCGGCGACGACCCCAACATGAAAGTTGTGTCTTTTCATATTCCCTATGCACCTGCAAAATTTCAGCCTCAGACCATTTCCAGAGCTCTTAAAAAACCCCAATTACTCCACTTTTAATATATTTTTATTACATTTTATCATATTTTAATTTTAAACGTTTCATCTACCCTAACCCTAGCCTAACCCTATAAATACCAACCCTACACACTACCCTCTCACCCTAAAATCCTGAGCCCACTCTCTCAAAATTTTTCCAAAGATGGTGTACTTTGAAAACAAGCTCAAGGCGAAACTCCGACGAAATTCCGGCGGAACTTCCGGCGATCATCTTAGGAACTATCGGCGACGACGCAACACACTGATGATCCCTCCAGTTCTCTCTCACTCTCTTGAGTAATCTAAAACCCGTAAGTCCCTTTCTATCTCTTTTACCTATTCAAGAAAAATACGAAATTACAAAACCCGACGGAATCGGAACAAAGCTGATTTCCGATTCGGTTTTGTATAAAATTCCACTTCTCACTAATACAATCATTCTTAAACTTTCTTATGTTGACTATTAAACACTAATCAAACAATTTGAACAAGTTTCATTACATGAAATGATAGCTATTTCAATTTATCGCATTTTTCGCTTAAATACCATATTGTTCCAATCCTTAATTTAACTCCATCAAACTTGCTATACATTTAAAGTAGATCACGAGGTAACGACCTACCTTCTCACACACTCATATGCAACACCCCCGAGAACCTAGAATACGAGAAAACAAACATTTTCATTTAAATACCATATTCTTAATAAAACCATTTCTAAAAGATTTAGTTTTGATACACGTTTAAAGAAGTACCACTTATTATGAAAATACGATAAGTTGTGGACATCGATCGTTTATCTAAACCTGACTTTGTGGTGTCTAGGCTAGGCAAGTGAGAAAGGTAACTTTAAAAGGCTCGTCTCACGATGATTCGTGAGCGGATCCCTCCTTTCTTCACTTGTACTTACCTGGCCACAATTGGCGGTGAAGAGACAATTTGAGGCATCTCACAACTTGTCGTCTGGACCAGTTAGGAATAGACTAGTTAACTTAGGAGAATCTAGAACATACAATACGGAAAATATACACCTTTACAAATAAATACCATTTACTTCATAAAACCGTTTTCTAAAGGATTTAGTATTTTACAATCTTTGCAAAGCGCCGCTACAACCCACTTTGGGGAACCCATTCGGGATGGTGCGGTTTATCGCACATCCTCGGGCTTAGTAGTGCGAGATTCAGACCTCCGCAAGGAGCATTCGGTCTCGAAAGATTTAAAATACGACATCTTAAGAAAATGAGATTTCTAAAATATAAAATATTTATTAAAATTATTTTTGTATAAATATATGTATATTTATCATTAAAATATCTATTTTGTTAAGATATAAATATTCCAACTTTTTCTAAAAATCACAACAATCAATTTTACATTAAAATACCATAAATTCCACATAAATCAATATTACAAATAAATACCTTTATTTATGAAACTAGGATATTTTCACTAGAAATATCCCAATATAAAATCCACCTTCATTACAACTCTAAAGACGAATAACAATTACTTGAGGTGTATTTTGAAAAGTATATAAAAAGTATTTTTACATAAAACCCCCTCAAGTTTTACAAATTACCCTGAGGGCCCTAGCAATTATAGGTTTAAGAAATAATCAAGACTTTGATTTACATTTCTAATTGTCTGACTCGGGTTTGAGTCTGATTAATCTGACTTGAATATGATTCAAGTCAATCTATAATCTACAATCTTCAATATGAATCCATGAATCTAATTATCAATCTATACAACTTGACCGAACCGAACCATGGATATACATTCTATTTACATGGTTCTCCAGTTATTCCATTTACATGATTCTACGGTTACATCCGTTTACTGATATCATGGTTTCGGTCAGTCTTTCAATTATACATTCAATACAATTTACAGCACAAAACAATACAAATAAAACACTACGGGGTTTAAGGAGTAGATTGGTACGGAAGGTGTTAAAGGTGGCACGAGACGGTAAGATTAAGACACCTAACATGAATCCAATTGCCGTTGTTCCGGGTTGTATAACGGAGCCTTGTACTTCCATTTGCCCTGGTCTCTAGCATACTGAGACCCCTCTCGTATACACTGGCATTCTTCTGTACCAAGCTACAAACAACAGCGTTAATACAACATTACAACAATATAATACAACATTAAAAGCTACTCTCTCTCTCTTTCTTCTTTTCTACTTCTCCCTTATCTTTGGGACTTACCGAGCGATCTGTTCGCTGATGACATTCTATTTCTTTTTTGTTTGAATGTCGTCAGGTGGTTTGGACCCGACAGAGATCGAGCCATCTACAGAAGACTTGGATCAGCTTGCTGAAAAACCAGAGCTCTAGTTTCATTGTACATCTTCCATTAAGTACTTTTCATTTCCTGTCATGCCATTGTTTAGGCATCATTTTTATTTCGGTTGTATTTCCTTTTCATGCATTGTACAAAAGAATGCTAATAAATAAAAGTTGTTGTTTTTATTATACCTTGCCTTTTGTGTATTTTCTTTTATATTGCTTAGTTACGCTTAACGTATTTGCTTCTGAGTAAATACGTAGCGGGCCAGTCGCGTCCCCTTTGCCGTAGAATAGGAAGCGGGGCATGACACCTATCGCTCATTGCCTCCATGTGCTTCGGGACTATACCCAAAATCCACATGTTTGCACGACTCAATAGAGCCGTGGTAGGATGGAGATCAAAGTACAGTGGGAGGACACACAAGACTCTATGACGATCTCGTGTTTACAGATTAACCTGTACTAATGTCACCTGAGAACTGCTATCCGACGATAGATATAATACCACATAGGAGTTCTCAGCGAGTCTGTTCAGTGTACCTAGTCTCTACTGAGCACCCGTATACAATCTTTGGTTTCATCACACCAATAGATATTGGATCATCCATCGCCCATCATATGGGTCAAGAACCGTTTACGCTAGTCTACTATGGAATATCGATGCCCCGTCTCGATACACCTACGACTAGGAACATTTCAAGGATATGCTTATAAACTACACATGTCCCACTAGTATGATCTGCATCATAGTCCCAGTAGTCAAGCAAATATTCTAAGGGCTTTATCAACATGTACCAAATGAGTAATATGCATGATCAAGTGAACATGTTAAGATAAAGAACAACTAGATAGAATACTATCATGTCAAGCAAGAATGTCCTCTGAATATATATACACATACCGATATATCCACTATCAAGTAATGGCCTCTAGGGCATACATATATCCAATAGGGACACCCTCAAGAGGGAGAACGAGGCGATGAAGGAGGCGGTGAGGCACGCCGACCTCCGGGCTACGAAGGCGGTGGATACCTACAGAACGTCGGATCAGTTCTACGCCGACCTCGCCGAAGCCTCGGCCCTCGTCTGGCATGATGCCCTTGACGCCATCAAGGCGCTAATGCCGGAGTTTCCCAACGCTAAGCTCCGGCTCGAGTACCCCCTCAAGGGTGAAGGGCAGGGGGACGCCATCAGAAGCGTCGCCGTTGGAAAGGCCCCCGGTGGGGGCGTCGGAGAGAAGGTGGTCGCCCCAGCTCCTAGTGCCAAAGTCCCTGCGGTGGGTGCCGACCCTCAAGCAGTCACCCCGGCTTCCGAGGTAGACGCGGAGCAGGTCGATGTCCTTCCCAGCCTTGAGGCCTAGTTCTCCCTGCCCCTTCCTTTTTTGTATATTTTGTTTTTTTTGGCGATTTTGTAGGCCTTCGGGCGATTCTGTAAGGCTGAGGATCCCAGAATACCTTTGTAAAGACTTCTGAGTTGTGAATAAAGCCTTTTGCAGAAAATTTTGTTTGTAGCAATGTTCTAGTTTGTGGTAATGTCTCTTCGGCGGCCGGTCCTTTAGTTTGCGATCGTGCGTCAGGTTAAATCCAGTCTTTTGTCAAGGTTGCAAAGACCGATGTAAGGTCGGCATATTTATGGCCCCGAAGTTGAGGTGGCGATCGCTCATTGAGGGTAAGTCGAGTTGGACCGGCAATTGCCGCTCTTAAGACCGAGCCGGGTTGCTTCTCTGTTGCCTCTTTGCGAGGGCTTTGGTCCTTGGCGTCGGTGGGTACTGAGCCACCAGCCGTGGATGGACCAAGCAGGGTAGCTGCTCAGTTGCCTCTTAGCGAAGGCTTTGATCCTTAGCATAGATGGGTAAGAAGTTACCCGCTAAGGATAGACCGAGTAGGGTAGTTGCTCGGTTGCCTCTTGGCGAGGGCTTTGATCCTTGGCGTTGGTGGGTAGTGAAATACCAGCCATGGATGGACCGAAAAAGGTAGCCGCTCAGTGGCCTCTTGACGAGGGCTTTGATCCTTGGCGTCGTTGGGTAAGAGACTACCAGCCAAGGATGGTCTGAGCAGGAAAGCTGCTCGGTGGCCTCTTGATAAGGGCTTTGATCCTTGGCGTCGTTGGGTAAGAGATTACCAGCCAATGATAGACCGAGTAGGGAAGCTGCTCGGTGGCCTTTTGACGAGGGCTTTGATCCTTGGCATCGGTGAGTAAGAGATTACCGGCCAAGGATGGACCGAGCAGGGAAGCCGCTCGGTGGCCTTTTGACGAGGGCTTTGATCCTTGGTGTCGTTGGGTAAGAGATTACCAGCCAAGGATGGACCGAGCAGGGAAGCTGCTCGGTGGCCTCTTGATGAGGGCTTTGATCCTTGGCATTGTTGGGTAAAAGATTACCAGCCAAGGATGGACCGAGAAGGGAAGCTGCTCGGTGGCTTCTTGACGAGGGCTTTGATCCTTAGCGTCGTTAGGTAAGAGATTACCAACCAAGGATGGATCGAGCAGGGAAGTTGCTCGATGGCCTCTTGACGAGGGCTTTGATCCTTGACGTCGTTGGGTAAGAGATTACCAGATAAGGATGGACCGGGCAGGGGAGATGCTCGGCTTTGCGAGGTTCTGTCCAACCTTCCTAGGTGTGTGAACATCGGGAAGAGTGACCGTCGCGGTCGGCACGTGGCAGAAACGCATAGGGGAGGCAAAGTGTTTCGAAGAGCTGCGTCGATCCGACTTTGGTTCTTTAAGAAATAAGGGATATCTGCCACGTGGCGGTGCAGTATTGGAATAATTCAGGCGGATCCCAGGATTTGCGCCCATGCACGCGCAAATTTAGGTCCTTAGGGATTCTGCTCGATGCTATAAATAGAGGAGGAAATGACAACTCTTCAGCATCGTTTTTTAAATGACAGGGCGCATGTATTCGATCGAAGAGATCATCACCTTCGATGACGTGTTCATGTATGACCAGTCCATAGCCGAGGACAGGTACTGGGGTGCGGTTCAGCGCCTCGAGGGTCACGTTGGCCGTCTTCTCCCTCGATGGTCTCCCCTCCTCCAGTTGCTGATGTACGCGATTTGGAGGAGGCCCCCGGGGTTGTACAACCCCCTCTCTGAGGAGCTGCTGGACGAAACACTCGACAAGGTGTGCTCGATCTATGTGCTCGGCCTCATATCCAAGTCCAGGCACGACCGATCCTTGGCCCTCATTTTAGAGTGCTTCCAAAAGAGGTACATCATGAGCCAGGGCATGGAGGGCAGAGCGTCGGGTGCCTCCGTGGCGTCCCGGGTTCGTGTGCAGCATCAGCGGAGCGGGATGCAAGGGCTTGGGCCCGGTTGGCGGAAATCTACTTTGAGTATCACCGGGAGTACTTCCTCGATCCCGTTCCCCCTCTGTTGTAAATTTTTCCTTTTTCTTTTTCTGTAAGGCTGAGGAGCTCACAATACCTTTCGAATAAATAAAATTCTCTTTTTTGCGATGCTCTATTATTTCCTTCTTATTATTAAATAAAAAGAACATAGAAAAATTTACATCGCTTTTGTGAAAGAAGATATATACATTCATAGATATTATTTTCAGAGATACAACTTGAGCTTCTCGGTGTTGTAAGGCCATGGAAATTTGCGACCATTCGCATCTTGTAAGCGATAGGCTCCGCCGGGTAGGACCTCGGAGACGAGGAATGGACTGTCCCATTTTGGGAAAAACTTGTGCAGCTTTCCTTGATCGACGAACTTGTTCCTCCTTAGGACTAAATCTCCGGTTTTGAAGAAGCGGCGCTTGACTCGCGTGTTGTAGTAGCGGGCGGTTTGCTGTTGATAAGCGGCAGCCCTGATCTGAGCGCGGTCCCGCTTTTCCAACAAGATGTCCAAATTTGTCCGGAGTGCCGTGGTGTTCGCTTCGTCATCGAAATTCTCGACTCTGTGGCTGGGTAGCTCGATCTCTACTGAGACCATTGCCTCGGTGCTATAGCAAAGACTAAAGGAGGTCTCTCCGGTGGGGGTCTTCTTCGATGTGCGCAAGGCCTATAATACCCGAGGTAATTCGTCGACCTAACTGCCCTGCTGTCCTTCAAGGCGAGCTCGAAGTCCTCGAATGACGTCCCTATTAGCGACCTCGGCTTGCCCGTTTCACTGGGGGGTGCGCGACGGTGGCGAACTTCATCAGTATATGGTATTTGTTGCAGAATTCTTTAACACTCTCGTTCTCAAAATTCGTCCCGTGGTCGGTGATGATACACCTCGGGATCCCGAACCGGAATATTACGTTGTTCTGCAGGAACTTGATGGTCGTGGTAGCGTCCGGTTTTCTGATAGGTACGGGCTCGATCTACTTCGTAAAGTAGTCCACCGCAACAAGGATGTACTTATGCCCGTCCGTACCTATAGGGAGTTGTCCTATCATGTCCATTCCCCACCGGGCAAACGGCCATGGGGAGGTCACGGTAGTAAGCTCGGTAGCGAGAAGGCGGGGTATGCTTTCATGGAGTTGGCAACTCTTGCACCTTCTGACGAGCTTCTGAGCGTCGTGGTAAATGGTCGGCCAGTAATACCCTTGAAGGAGTGTCTTCTGGAATAATGTACGGGCCCCTTGGTGTGCTTCGTCGACCCTTTCATGGACCTCATGGAGGACACAGTCGGCTTCGTGGAGGTCGACGTACCGAAGCAGGGGTTGTGTGAAGGATTTCTTGTAGAGGTTCCCGTTGCTCCAGACGAAATGGAGAGATTTGGCTTGGAAGCGGCGAGCCTCCCCACGGTCTCCGGGGAGCGTACCCTCCTTCAGGAATTCAACGATGGGCTTCCTCCAATCTCGGTCCTCTTCCCGGATTGTGTAAACTTGGAGCGGTGTCGCTCCGTCTTCCACGCTGGGCCGCGGCAGGACCTCGAAGATGATATTTCCTTTGTTGTTGGCCGAGTAAGAGGAAGCTAGCTTGCTCAGAGCTCCATCCTGGGTGTTTAGGTGTCGGGGGATCTGCTCCACTTGAGCTTCTTCGAAGCCCTTCCACAGCCTTCTTACCTCAGCTAAGTACTTCACCATCAGGGGCTCCCATGCTTCGAAACGTCCGGTCACTTGGCCGACGACCATAGCGGAGTCACTATGGATTCGGATCGTCTTCAACCCCACTCCGGAGGCGATCCACAGTCTAGCGAGCAGAGCCACGTACTCAGCCGTATTTTTTGAGGCTTTGAATCCGAGATTCAAAGAATATTCCATCTCTGCTTCGTTCGGGACCCGGATGATGAGGCCGGTGCCACAGCCTTCCTCGGTTGATGACCCATCAACATAAAGGACCCAATCGGGGACGGAGTCAGGCCCTTCTTTGATCGGGGGTTGGGATCCGAGGACTGGCACGGGAACAGCCTCCTTGATAGGTATGGTGCATTTGACGATAAAATCGGCTAGGACTTGCGCCTTGATAGCTTGCCTCGGGTGTACTTGATGTCAAATTGGGACAGATCCCACCTCCACTTCTCCAAATGACCAGAAGACTCGGGGGAGGCGAGAATAGCCCCCAAGGGGCGTTCGGTGAGTACGACGATGGTGTGCTCCTGGAAATAGTGCCTTGGTTTCCTCGAGGTCACGATGAGTGCCAGGACAATCTTCTCTATGGACGGGTACCTTGTTTCTGCATCCTTGAAGATGTGGCTTACATAGTAGACCGGCTTTTGGACATCCTCGACTTCTCGGACTAGCACCGAACCTGCAGATTGATCGAACACCGCCAGATACAGCGATAGCTCATCTCCTTCGGCTGGCCGGGTGAGTAGTGGGGGAGTCGCCAGGTGTGCTTTCAATTGCTCGAAAGCGATCCGACACTCCTCCGACCATTCGAACCTTGGGATCTTCCTTAGAGCTTTGAAGAACGGGAGGCACTTTACCCCGGATCTTGACATGAAACGACTCAGAGCGGCTACCCTCCCTGTTCGCCGCATGATCTCGACGTTAGTCTTGGGCGTGGCCATGTTGAAAATGGCGCTGATTTTCTCCGGGTTAGCCTCGATTCCACGGTGGGAGACCATGAAGCCGAGGAAATTTCCACTGGTGACCCCGAATGCGCACTTGGCAGGGTTCAGTTTCATCTTGTATTTGCGGAGGACGTCGAAGGACTCGCCCAGATCCTTGGCGTGCTGACCTGACGAGGTCGATTTGACGAGCATGTCATCGACGTAAACCTCCATGTTTCTGCCGATCTGAGGCTTGAAAATCCTGTTGACTAAGCGTTGGTACGTAGCCCCGGCGTTTTTGAGGCCGAAGGGCATCACTTTATAGCAGTATACCCCCCCGGTCCATTGTGAATGCGGTGAGCTCTTCTTCTGCCGGATTCATATGGATCTGATTGTAGCCGGAGAAGGAGTCCATAAAGCTAAGTAGCTCGTGGCCTGCCAAACTGTCGACGAGCTGATCTATCCGAGGGAGGGTATATTTTTCTTTCAGGCAGGCCTTATTGAGGTCAGTGAAGTCGACGCACATGCGCCACTTCCCGCTGGCCTTTTTAACCATGACTACATTTGCCAACCACTCCGAGTAAGCCACTTTCCGAATGAATTTGGCTGCGAGCAGCCTGTCGACCTCTTCTTTGATCGCTTTTTGCTTGATCGGAGCGAAGCTTCGTTTCTTCTGCTTGATGGGTCGGACCATCGGGTCGACCCCAATCTTATGCGATATTATTTGTGGGTCTATCCCGGGCATGTCGGCGAGCGCCCAAGCGAACACGTCTGAGTTCCCTCTGAGGAAGTGGTCCAGGTCGTCGCACCGAGTTCCCGTTAAGAGGGACCCAATTTGGACGGTTCGTTCATTGTCCCCTTCGACGAGGGGGACCTCTGTTCGCGGCTCAACCGGGGCTCCTCGGATCTCTTTATGCTTGTCCAGAGTATCCAAAGATCCCTTGAAATCATCCGTGCTCTCCAGATCATCGCTTGTCTCCTCTGTCTTGGACGTCGCTGTGAAGAAAATCTTCACAGTTTGCTGGTTTCCGTAGGCCCGACCTATCCCACTGTGGTCAAGGGAAACTTGATCGCAAGGTAGTAGGTCAATATCTGGGCCCGGAGGGAATTCATCGTTGGGCGGCCCAGGAGGATATTGTAGGCCGATGGAATTCTGGCGACGATGAACTCCACAGGAACGGTACGCGTATGGCCAGTCTCCCCAATGTTAAGCAGGAGGGTGACCACCCTTTCTTCCAGGATAGAGTGATTGGTGAACCTCGATAGGATATGGGCAGTTGGTCTGAGGTCCGACGGGGTGAGTCCCATACATAGGAAGCAGTCGTAAGAGAGGATGTCTGCCGAGCTTCCTGAGTCGACATGTATCCTCTGCACCTCATAACGGTGGACCCGCGCTGTGATTACCAGAGGGTCGTTGTGAGGCAGGGATATCCCGTGAAGGTCGCCGTTGGTAAAGATATGGGCTCGGCCGCTTTTACCCTCTTCCTGGGTTGGCTGCTGGTCCCTTCGACTGGCAAATGGCGCGCAGTCTCGACGGCCCCAGGCACACCCCCCACTAATATGACCATGATTTAGCCGATCGTCAATTCACCGGGAGGGGGTGGTGCTCTTGTTCTCAGTTGGCTTATCGCTTTCTTGCAAGTATATTGCTACGTGCCCCGAGCGGATCAGCTCCTCGATGTAGTCTCGGAGCTGTTTGCAGTTCTCAGTGGGGTGTCTCTACTACCTGTAGAAAGCGCAATAGGAGCCTCGTGTCTGTTTGGCCACCCTGTGGCTGACCGAGGGAAGTTTGAAGAATCTTTCTCCCTTTGCCTCCTCCAATAGCTCTGTCTGGGAGACGTTGAGCGGAGTGTACTCCTGAAACTTTGGGGAGTAGGGCTTCGGCCGCTCAATTTTCTTCTTATCCTCTCTTGCCCTCTTCTTCTGATCGGCTTGGCCGGTTTAGGGTAGGTTCGCATTTACCTCGGACTCTAGCTGGATCTCTCGTTCAGTCTAGGCTTTTACCTCGGCTATGGTCTTAGGTTGCGCCAATGTAAAGGAGCGGAGCCACTCCTTGTGCCTAAGACCCAACCTAAGTGCAGTGATGACCATCTCGTCCCGGTACTCTGGGACCTCGAGGAGGGCATTGTAGAAGCAGGTGACGTATCTTTTGAAGGACTTCTTGTCCCCGCTCTTTATGGTGAAAAGATGATCGACGGTCTGCTTCTGCCGTCTGTTCCCGACGAAATGGCCCAGGAACTGGGTGGCCAGCTCATCGAAGGTAGAGATTGAGTGTGGCATAAGTCCTCGGAACCAGTCTCGTCCAGAACGTATGAGAGTGGCGGGGAAAGCATGGCATTGCGCGACATCGGAATTGTCCTGGAAACTCATCCCTGCCGTGAACGCATTCAAATGGTCCTTTTGGTCGGACTTTCCGTCGAAGAGGGAGACCTTTGGGGGCTTGTTCCTAGAGGAGACGTGGACAGCGAGAAGCTCCTCGGTGAAGGGCCTCATAAGCGAGTTGGCGGCGTATCTAGCCCCGTCGCTTGAGGGATGACTCTCCCGATGTATACCCTCGATCTTCTTTTCGAGGGCGTCAAGTCGGTCATGGTATCCCGAGGATTCGGCATACTCGGATTTATGTCCCCTGCTGATGCCCACCTGCGCCGGGCCTCGGCTCTGGTTCCATTCTATGAGGTTCCGTAGGTACCCTGGAGAGGTTGTCTTCGAGTTACCGTGGTGAGTCCCGTCCGTGCGAACCTGTCGAGAGAGGTGGCACCGGCCATGCCTCGGAGCAGGCGAACTGACCGACACCTCCTCGGGAGAGACAGGAGCGCGATGGACCTCAGGGCGGGGCACTCTTTCATGGGATCTTGGCGTCGAGCTGTGAGGTGCCCATCGGGTCATCGAATTGATCTCCACGGGGGATCTGTGGCCGCCCGAGATAGTGAGGCGGTGCCCAGATATGCCAGCATGGTTAGTGTCTTCTCTCCCCATGTGTCGCTCCCGAGATGGGGGAACGACGACTTGGGGAGCTTGTACCGCCGTTTGGACGCGGACAAGCACATCCACGACGGACGTAAGCCAATCTATCCGAGCAGATAGGGCGTGAATGGCGTTCGGGGGAAGAGGGGATCCACCCGCGTCTCCATTGTGGGGATGACGGCGGTTGGAGCTTGGATCGTCGCGATAATCACTCACCATATGTTCGAGATCGGAAGATTAACTTTCGTTGAGTGTAATTTTCGTCGAATTTCCCATAGACAGCACCAACTGATGGAGCTCTGGATCTCCTTCAGATGTTACCTTCCATTGATCTGTAGCGAGTGGCGATGAGTGGCTGAGATTAGATTGGGAGGTTGCCTCCTGGTGAGTGTGGATCTCAGAGGGCTTGATATGGATGAAGCCAAACTACCTGCAAGGAAGTCTCGAGGTGGTTGCACCACTGAGGACCCTCCGAAGATCAAGTTAGACGGGCTAATTGGGCAGAGTAGCGACTTATTGGGGTTGAAATTGCCTTACCTGAGTCGTCTGAGAGAGGGGTTTATATAGTGGCAGCCGTGGGCTGGTGGGCGCGATATTCACGCCGGCCATTACGTCCCTGGCGTTACGCCTGCGTGAAAGGCAAGATTTTCCATTAATGACGAGATATGCTCGTTAATAGGAGAACGCGATGGCGTGGAACGCGGGATAGTGGGCGGCGGATATCTCGCGTCAGGCGAGATTCGCAGGGCCGTGGTGGAGACACTCGTGACCTATGTTGTCGATAAGACCGAGGAAACTAAGCTCGGCGGGAGGCTCGGAGACGAGCTAGGAGGGCTGAGGGAACTCAGCGTGCAGGAGGGCTCGAAGATGAGCTAATGGTTGTTTGTAAGGTGGGCACAGGAGTGGTCGGGAACGCCACTGAAGGTCGGGAACATCCTCGGGTCGAAGGCCCGGGGCATGCTTCCAATGTACCGTTCCTGCTCCTTTCCCGTGGGCCTTGGGATACGTCGTCTGCCATGTGTCACGGTCTGGGGAGTGCTCAGTACCGAGCATCATCATAAATAAATGCGAATCAACTTAAAATTGGAGGGGACGAAGATAATTTTCTGAGGAAAACCACAAAAACTGCCTGATCCGGGGACTTGCGTACGGCTTTCTTAATATTGTTTCTAAGCACTTCATGTGTGTCTCAAACCAAAGAACTTTATTTCCGTCGTATTATAAAGACTTTCAATTTTGCCGGCTGTTGTTTAAATCCACTTTATGTTATTTTCATTCTCATATCCTATTTATGGATCACTTTCAAGTCTGCCCGGCAAATCCTCATTCACCAACAACCGAACATTCCCACTGTTTAGAATTGCAAGGTCAAACCTCAAGTGCACATACTTCTGGGGCGGTGAATGGGGGGTGTGCTTGAACTTTCATATGCTTTCGTTTTTTTTCTTATAGCACAAGTTGCAATCAAAGATGTCTAACAGCTGAAGCAATCACAAGATTGAAACAATCACAATGCAAAGTGGGAAATACAGTAGGCTAGCTAGAAGAAAATGATGCGGTTGTATAGCTTGTATGGCGAAAGATACGCTCACTAATCATATCGCGGTTATAAATCACAAATCTTGCAACAATATAATACATGCCAAAAGTTTAATCTGTTAAACAGGTAACCCCATTTACAACTCGTTATGGAAGCCAAACGGCTCCAGTTTCTCGTCTCAATCCTTAACCAATGCTGGACAAAAACTATCAATAATATTATAAATAATTAATCCTAAACATAGGCTTAGCCTAGTGGGTTATCAAACTAACCCGCTCTACCCAAAATATTATTTAAAAGCTTTTAAAATACTGAAAAGTATTTTAAAGGATATTTCTGTTATTTTTACAAATTAACAGGCTGCTGGGACCTGAGTATATTATTTTAAGGGTAGATTGTCAGAAATCCACCGGCTCGCTCCAAACTTGTGTAAAAACCTGATGATGCTCATAAGTGGGAATTCCTATGATTACGATACGTGGCAAATGACGTGTCATCTGTGTCAGCCCGCTAGACTTCTGGGGGCTGCCGAGGTAAAGTCAGTGTGGAGCATTGGTGACTTTTCTCGGATGGTCTCCGAGCTTACACCCCCACTTCATACCCTCGAGCAATCCAGCAGCCGAACTTGCGCCCTCCCTTTTGCTCGTCTCCGAGCTATTGCAGGCCTGAGCTTTCTCGGCCACCCGACTCGTCTCTGAGTCATCGGACAGGCCGAGCTCCCTCGTCTTTCCCGATCAACCGAGAATGCAGAGCCCAAGTGCCTCCGCAATGGCTCTGTGTATCTCACCAAAGCATATAGGCCCTGCACTTAGACAACTGCTAGGCTAAAACATGTCTCACATGTTAAACACGTAAGCGTTCATATGCAAAAGCATAAAGGTGCTAAAAATAAACAGGCTAACCCTCGCAAGGGTCACGTGTTAAATATGTGAGATATTCATAACTGATAAAATTAAATTCTATTTGATTCTATATGGGAAATATTTTCCCTGATCTTTCTAATATGGAAAGATTTTTCTCTAATAAAGAATCTTGGATTTAAAATCCAATTATGATAAAATATTACCAAATGAACTATCTGTAGAATTAAATTCTATGTAGAAATATTTACTCGATCTTTCTCAAACTAGAAAGATCATCTCTGTTAAACAGAGGACTTTTGGATCAACGATCCAACGGTGATTATAAAATCACCCACCGACCATCTGATAGAATAAAATTCTATTCTAGGAAAAATATTTTCTAATCTTGTTAAACAAACAAGAAAGCTTCTCAGTTAAACAGAGAACTTTTGGATTAAAAATCCAATGGTGAATAAAATTCACCAACTAATCCGAGAGATCATTTTGGATTGATCATGATCTCTCAATCAGAGATTTTCCTAACAAGTTGATCTTTTCTCTTATCCTATAAATAGAAGGGGAAAACAAAGGAACCCCTCGAAGAAGCTTTACAGAAAAAGAGAGAGAGAACTCCCCACAAGCCTCTGCAAAAAAAATATATATACGGTGAGCTCTTGAAAAAGAAAAAGAATTTAATTCTCAAAAAGAAGAAGAAAGACTTCCATTGTTAAAACAGTAGGTAAAAAGAAAACACAGAGATTATTCTATCTCTCATTTGCTTCTCTAAGGGTTTAACCCTTTATATAAGAACACGGTTCTTTCTCTGGTTGAGAACTGCAAAAGAAGATCTTCTCCACAAGTTGAGAATTTAATTCTCATCTGAGAGATTCTGTCCTGCAAATTCAAGTCCTAGGAGAAAGAGCTGAGTTCAAAGAAAAGGAATAACAGGAATATATGAGAATTTAATTCCTCTAAAAAAACTAGGGTTTAACCCTATAAAAAGAATTTGATTATTATAAAAACAAAGGATAACTTGATTCCTCAGTCCAAATGATGATGATAATCTGAGATCTTCCATCCGAATGACTAGAAACGTCATTAATAAGAGATCAAAATCTCTAAGAAAACAGAAGAACGGCCTGATGATTCGTTAGTGTTTAACACTATAATGAGACTGCCTCACGTGTCTCCCACACGAGTGCTTAAAAGAGAAACAAGAAGCATCTCTTAAGGCAGTCACGTGTTTTACACAAGACCCCTAATCAAGTGTTTGGTACTTCTATAAAAAGGGAGGGAAATAAAACCCAAGGGCAGCGCCCATATTTGTGGGGCCTCACGTGTTTCACACGTGAGCGCCATAAGAATCAAGTGCTTAGTACTTATATAAAAAAGGGGAAATAAAACCTAATGGGCAGCGCCCATATTTGTGGTGCCTCACGTGTGTCACATGAGCGCCATAAACTTTAGTGTTTAATACTAGTCCGGTGCTTATATTTGGATGCCTCACGTGTGTCACGTAAGCGCCATAAAATTCTAGTCCAGTGCCCACGAGAAACTTACTGTATTCTTCAGTGCTTAGCACTGTTGGGTAATTATGGAAACCCAATCTCAGCCCAAATTGGCTAATTTTCCTGAGATTAAATCTCTTTGATTCTAAAACAACCGAGCCCATATCGCTTATGTTTTCCCAAACCGACCCAAACATGACTAATGATCTTCCAACTGATGATTTCTAGGTTTATCACACCCCTGTTTTCCCTCAAACATGGGATTTGGTTCGAGGGTACATCTCTCCACACCTCTGATGCATGTCGTTGTAATTCTTCAACATCTTCAGAGAGGTGGTGGGTCCCGACAACCAACAATTCTTCAGTGTATTCTCAAACCGTCCAAACTGATGTGCACATCTTAAATCAGACCGCACCCAACACTGGGTGCATTCCATATCACCCTTGTTCACTCCGTCATGTAACAAATACACGTGCGCGCAAGATGAACACAATAGACCACTACGTCCTTAGACTGGCAAATGACCGAAATGTCCTTAAACTAATGTTCGCCTCCAAAATGGCGACAGTGGACCAAAATGTCCTTAAACTAATATTCGCATCCAAAATGTCGATAACGGACTAAAACGTCCTTAAACTAAAATAACAGAGCCCAAATGCTCTCTTATTGGATCTAAAATTAAAAATGATTCTCAAAATTGTTAAGTGGATCTTAGTCTCAATTTGGACTAACGTATCCTTAACAAAAACCAATTGAGCCCCAAATACTCACATACATTTAAGTCGATCTTAATCTCAACATAGATTAACGGTCCTTAAATAAAAACCTAAATCTAAAATATACGGATTTGGATTGATCCACGCCCTACGGGCGATGACATAAATTAGTTTCCGTATACAATCCACGGGCAACTAAAAATAAAACAAACACACACGACACGAAGTGAACTTCCGGAGCAGGAGAAAGTGGTTATCGCGATGCGGTAATTTAATTAACTGTAGGGGCTTGCACCTGCAGGGAAGAGCGTCCCCATAATCAAAAACCCCTTAAAAATGAAGGGGAATCTGACGAAGTCTGCTACAACGGCCGCATCCGTCCAAACCTCGATATACGGTACCATAAATCAGCTTGGTATTTTCGGAGAGCTGGACGGATAAAACCAAATAGAATCTACCCCCAGAATTCAGGCCAGGCGTCACGGTCTGTCTTCCGGCGGTGAACAGATTCTGGCACGCCATGTAGGACCTTTTCCTCTTTCTGCTCCATACTTCGTGTGTCGTGTTCGCGAAAAATATTGCAGTTTGCTACGTGCTCTTGGATTCGAGGTACTAAGATTTGGTTTCTTACTCCTATGCAGGAAGAAGAAGAAAAAGATCAATGGCTTCCAACTGCACCTGCAACGGCAACTCTTGCTCCACCCCAAATGGAGGAGTGACTTCTGGGCCCCATACGGCCTCCATCTTTTCAATGCCAGTGGAGAAGGTGACTCATGCCACTACTGGATTGTTCTTCGGGACCATGCTTCCACCAATGAGCTTCAACGCCACAGTGCCGGCTCTAAAGAAGTCGGTCTTCGATCGACTGGCAATCACCACGACCCCTCTCAATGGGTCGTCCAAGTCTACCACCTCGGTCTTCAACAGGCTGAGCCGAAGCTTAAGCGGGCCAGCAAAGAGGTTCGCGATACCTGAAGGGGCTATCCCAAAACGGATAGTCCTCCCAACTCCTTCGGCAGGTGAAGTCGTCAAAAGTGCTTCTCCTACCAAAAGATCGGTCTTCGATAGATTGGCCGTTCCCTCTCAACGGACGTCAGTCTTCGACAGGCTGACACCGATAGTAGCCCCTTATCAAAGCCGGGGGCATGACAGAGCCGCTTCCATAAATGAGGTATTCCCGTCTATAAGACACACTCGACGTTGCTACTGGCGCCGAGTAAGAAAAGCTAGGGGCAATTCCCCCTCTGGACTTACTCCACCAGTTCCAATGGTAGAAGTTGACGCTGTTGTTCCAACCGGGAACAGTTTTGATCTTCTTAGGAGGGTGCGAAAGAACTCTCCAATCGCAGTACTGAAAAAATCTCCCCCGCATGCTGAAAACATGATGCAGGCAAAGCCAGAGCACCCCCATCAACAGCTCTCCTCCCAAATCCACAGGGTCTGGCGGAAAGTCTAAGATTCTGTGATCAACAAAGACTACTCTCGTCGACAGAAGAAATGAAGGCTCGGCAAGAGGAGGACCATCCCTCCATCATACAGAGAGGGACGTCTTCAACACAGGTGCCTGATACAATGGCTCCTTCAACTTTGACCTCCCACAAAAGGAGAAGGTCGGAGAAAATCCCACTGTCCGCGGCAAATTTCAAAGGCGTTGGACTCAAACGCCTCAAGTCTGGGGGCATAATCGTGCACACGGTCTACATGCTTCCGGGAAAGAGGAAAGCCGTGCTTCCGTAGGTCATCGACCACTCACTCAGTTGTTGACAAAAGCGCAGGAGCAACAATGAAAACTCCAGGAGATGATGATCAAAATGTCAGCACTCACCGGGCAGAAAGAAAGCCCGGAATCGGCATGTGAATAGCGCCAGGAGCAGGAGAACGATACAGAGTTCCTGGGAAGGGTGCTAGAAATAAAAGACAAGGAGGCCGCGGAATAGGCTACTAATATAAAGCAGATGGCGCTTCTGTTCCAAGATATGGTTGGAATGATGATCCAGCCAGAGCCTCCAGCTGAAAACCCGCCGATAATCATCGTGGACGATAGAGGGGAAACATCAAACCCTCTTCCGGCTATATCAACAGCTAAGAAGGAAATGATCTCCAAGGTTGCCCTTGATTATTACATAGCTCAGCAAATACGAGTTCATCAAGCGAATGAAGCGGCTGGCCAAGTTGTCAGAACCGAGCGACCGTATCCAAGCCGGTATGATCAAATCAAGTACCCGCCGGGATATACAATCCCCAAGTTCCATGTGTACAAGTGGACGGGCAATCCAAACCAGCACGTCGCTCAGTTCAGAGTTTTGTGCGGCAATACTGGTGGCGACGAAAAATTGCTGCTTCTCTAGTTTGTCGGCAGCCTATTAGAGATGACATTCGAATGGTACTCGGAGCTTCCAAATGACTCCGTCAAAATATTCACCGAGATGGAACTGCTGTTCACATAGCGGTTCGCCAGCGCAAGAGAGCGCACCCTGATCACGGCATTAATCAATGCCAGGGTGAAGTCAGGAGAAACCTTGGTCTAATATGCGATCCGGTGGCGGAACCTATGGTCGAAATACGAATAGCGCATCGAAGAATCTCCCGTCGTGGGAATGTTCATCGGGACCATAGATCCTCAAAACCGTGTCTCAGTTCATGTCGTTCTTCAAGTCGACCACCTTCCAGGCTTTGATCGATAAGCTGGCCCAAATGGACCAGATGGGCCACGGGCCTTCCACCTCAAAGTTGGACCCTCAAAATGCCAAGGGTAAAGGGAAAGCGGCCTTCGTTTCCAACACTCAACAACAGCCGAGTGACCCGAAACCAGTTACTCACCAAAACAACATGCATCCGCGGTTGTCTTTGGAAGAGGGGATAGGATGCGCTTACTCGTTTCCCCATGATAAAACGAGGAGACTGTTCGAACTGGCAGTGCATAACAAACTCATCACATTGCCAGATCCAAGACGTCCACCGCAGCCCGGCGAAGTCAACAATCCTAACTACTGCTCTTATCACAGAATGGTGAGCCACTCAATTAAGGATTGCTACATATTCAAAAATTGGGTTGAAGATCGGTATCAACCAGAAAAGTTCGCACCATTAAAAAACTGGAGGGTGAACCCACCACGGAAGCACGCTCCTAAGAAGGTAGATACGCTGGGGGAATCATGCTCGCTCGTGGAAGAAGCTCCATGAGAAGTTGTACTTTCAGCTAAAACCAAAAGAATGCTAAAGGATCTTCAGGCATGTCCAGCGATCAGATGGAAAAGCCCGCTGGAACCGGAGATCATTGAAGGGATGCTGAAACCGCGTCCAACACCGAAAACTGTTGACAAGAGGCAAAACCTCCAGTTCAAGACTTCAAAATCTTTGAAGAAAAAGAAGAAGACCAAGAAGCCTGTGCAGCCTGCTGAGTATGACGACAAGCGCACAGACCCGCAAAAGTACATCGACGCGCTAGAGAAGTATAACTAGAAGGCGCAGACCCCAGTTACTCTTGAAGAGTTTCTCAACCATATCCTTGAGAACGGAGATAGTGACGATGATGAAGGAAATGACTCATCAGAAGAAACCAAGGACTATGTATCAAGTTGCCACATGGTCTCTCATTCGTCGTTAAATGACGAAGAAACCCCCTCGGCGTCGGAAAGAAACGCAAAGGAACTGGGGCAGGACTGGCGCAAAAATCCCTGGAACTTTCAGAAGACCTGATCGATAGGCTGTTAAATGAAGCCTTTCGAAAAAGCAAAGCTAACCGAGAACGCGAAACAGCCATATATGAAAAGGCTAAGCGCCAAAGTCAGGGAAAAGAAGTTGCGGTAAGGAGGAGTCGTAAAGTACTCCAACCAGACCAAAGCACACCTGCGGCAAACAAAAGCAGGATCAAGATAGAGAAGCGGTTCGCTAAAGCCTTGTCAATAGGAATGAAGCTGCCACCTCTCAAGGGAAACACTCCCGGGGTCATATGCCTTAACGGAAAGGATTCACATCCAAACTACTGCCTATATCATTGGAGGGTTACCCCATCCTAACTGAAGAATGTAGTGCCTTCAAGAAGTGGTGGCAAGGATACGTTGCACACCGACAACACTTTAAGAGGATGAAGCATGAAGCTCGTTGACAGCAAAGAAATGCGACAAATAAGCGTGAAAGAACGACTGACAACTGTCATATGGTTGATACCAGTTTGAAAAAGGAAAAACTCCAAGTTCTTACCTTCGGGAGCGATTCTGACGAAGAAATAACTCTCGGCCCTCTCTTCAAAGACTCCATTTCCGGAAAAAAAGGAGGAGAAGAACTGTGAAAACATTCAGCCGCGTAACCGCACACTGCCTGAGAAAAACCTCGGACCTGCGAATAAAGGTTCGAGTAAAAGAGACAAAGGGAAAGAGAAAATACCTGAGGAAATCCATCGATGATGGAGTTGTCAAAGAACTCACAGCCAGGGACCCGCCTAAGAAAAGTAAGGTGGATTACAATATCCTAGTACATCTGAGGAGAATGCCTTCACAACTGAGCATACTGGATGCTTTCCTCCTGTCCAAAGAGGCACAAGATTTTCTGATCAGGGCATTATAAAAGCCCGATCAGTTCCAAGCTTTCCTTGCAGAAGAAAACATGAAGGACGAGCTGGCAGAAGTTCATAAAGCTGACATTACATTCGGCGGTGAAGATCTCCTCCTCGGTACGTGGGAACATAATCGCCCGTTATATGTCACCAGGTATTGCCACGACATCAAGATAAGGAAGATCCTGCTTGACAATGGGTCCTCCGTTAACCTTCTTAATGTGAAGGTGCTGAAGGAGATTTGCATGAACGTTCAACACCTGGCTCGAGACAAAATCACCATCTCCGGGTTCGATTCATAATCGTTATGGATGCTCGGTTCTGTGATACTGACATTACGTTTCGGGCTACTCGTCACTGACATCAAATTTCATGTTATTGACGCCAAGAATTGCTATAATGCTCTGCTCGGCATGCCTTGGTTTCACGAATATAACGTCATCCCTTCTACACAACACCAGTGTATGAAGTATTTCAAAGATGACCTCGAGTACACCGTTACGGGGGAGATAAATCCATTCTCCAAAAACGAAGTCCGAAAATATGAAGACATCAAGTACTTCCTACCAGAATTCAAAGACACGGAAAGATGTCATAAGCCGGAGAATAAACAAAAAGCCGTCGCTACTATCCCAATCTTTGGGAGTGACACCGAGAAAGATGAGGAAATAGTCTACTCGAAGAAACCCCAAGGCAACAGGCCCAGACCATCTGCTCCTTTTTTGGTCTTTGGTAGTGACTCTGAGGACGAGCCAACGCCGTGTTCTCCGTTTGCCCGTCCGCACAAACCGTTATTGGAGTTGATCAGAGTTTACAAATCACCATGGTTCCGCCACGGCATTACAAAGAACTTGATGCGCTTGATACGTACAGCGTACAAGAGCTGCAGACTTTCTACGTCCCTCCCAGGTGAAGAGGTGAAAAGGCGATCCTCTTCTATCAATTTACGGAGACCAAAGTGGAAAAAGAAGTCCGGCATGGTGCCGAGTTTGCGCTTGATAGGCTTTAACCAATCTGTCTGGCCAGATATTACACAGAGAGATTGAAAATTCTATTAAGATGCCAAGGCGTACCCTTCAAACAAACCGCTCGATAAGCTCAGTTCTACAACAAGATTTGGGACGTTCCTAGGACTCAGCAAAACATGCCCAACGGGAGGATGGAGACGACTGGGCTTAGATACGTTCGGTCCAAGAAATGGGAGCTATTCCATGGTTGCTGCGTCATAAATAGTTCCGGTGAAGAAGGGAATGCTTTTCCAGATAGCCCTGACGTTGAAACGGAGCAAAATCCCTCTGTAAGAATGTGAAGTCTGTCATTCGAAGAGCAAGTTGACAAGCTAATGAGGAAAGCCAGTCAAAAGGTTTGGGATGATCACAGCCGCGAAATGGCTATTTACGAAAAGGCCAGGACGCAACGTCTCAATCAGCAATTTACGGAAAGAGAAGATTACGATGCCCTTCACCCTCAGCCCGCTGTACGTTCTCGCGATAAGAAAAAATCTTGCAACAGAGGCAAAAACAAAGTGAAGAATAAGAATGACATTCAAAAACAACGAAACGGATCCAAGAAGCCACGCAATCGAGGAAAAGTTAGCTGGAATCCGTCTTTTATGAAGAAGATGGGTCAGGAATACTCTTTCCCCTAAGACAAGACAAGAAAAATATTCAACCTTGTCATCAAGCATCAAATGATGACGCTCCCGGAGCCTCAGTACCCCAAACAGATAAATGAGGTCCATCACCCGGATTATTTCTCCTACCATCGAGCAATAGGACACCCCCTTGAAGACTGCTTCACCTTTAAAGACCGGGTCGAAGACTAATATCAAAAAGGCAGGTTCACTTTATCCGACAGCTGGAAGTGACCCCACCACAAAAGCATGAGCCAAAGAGAACCTATATCGCAAAGGTAGAACCAGCTCAACATCAAGACTGGAAGCGAACTAGTGCCTACCACGTGATAACGCTCTAAGAAGGGGGAGGACACGAGAATATAAATGACCTCTTTAGGTGCTTCACAAATGAGGGCGGGGACGAGGTGATCTCAGAGTTTCCACCGGCGTCAAAGGAGCTAGAAGATAGGATACACACCACGGCAGACAATCTAAGGAAAATTGACTTGGGAATGGTAAACGATCCGAGGCCAACGTTCGTCAGTGAGCTGCTATCTAAAAAGCAGACAACTACTTTAAAAGATGTACTCATGCAATATAAAGGTTGCTTCGCATGGAACTATTTCGAGATGCCGGGTCTAGATCCAGAAGTAGCGGTACATAAACTGGCTATATCGCCAGACATAAAGCCAGTCAAACAGGCGCCAAGAAGAATACAGCTCGAACTCGAGATTAGTATCAACACCGAAGTTAAGAAATTAATTGACTCCGGCTTCATCCAAGAAGTTCAATATCCCGATTGGATCGCTAACATCGTTCCAGTAATGAAGAAAAATGGGACGGTGCGCATCTGCGTGGACTTTTGGGACCTCAACAAAGCCTGCCCGAAAGATGACTTTCCAGTACCCGTTACCGAGCTGATGATCGATAACACGTCTACCCATGAGGTCTTTTCCTTCATGAATGGATCTTCATGATACAATCAAATAAAAATGCATCCCGAAGACCAAAAGCATACCGCCTTCCGGACTCCGCTGGGCATATTCTGGTACAAGGTGATGGCTTTTGGACTGAAGAACACTGGCGCTGCCTATCAGAGGGCCTTAACGAAGATCTTCGATGACCTCATTCATGAGGTTGTTGAATGCTACATTGACGACCTTGTGGTGAAAAGCAAATCTCATGAGGAGCATTGGGAACATCTGAACATAGTGTTCCAACGTTTTCGAAAATACAATCTGAAGATGAATCTTCTAAAATGCGCGTTTGGAGTCTCTTCTAGCAAATTCCTAGGGTTCATCATACGACACCGAGGCATCGAAATAGACCCATCAAAGATCAGGACAATTACGGAAATGCCCATGCTGAGAACTCTCAAACAACTGCGATCTCTCTAAGGAAACCTCACGTATATCCGGAGGTTCATAGCCAACCTCTTCGGAAAATGTCGTCCCTATAATTATCTAATGAAGAAGGGGACCCCTTTCGTCTGGGATCATAAATTCCAAAATGCACTAGACAAAATCAAACAGTATTTACAAAATCCGCCAGTATTGACCGCTCCGGTTAAGGGAAAGCCCCTCATCCTGTACACAACAGCCTTTGAACGGTCATTAGGCGCGCTATAGGTATAGGAAAATGATCAGAGAAAGGAGAGAGCTCTGTACTATTTGAATCGAGTCTTCCTGAAGGCAGAAAACAACTACCCCCCATCAAAAGCATTGTCTGGCACTGATCTTCGCGATAACGAAGCTCAGACACTATGCTTTGGCACATGAGGTCCATCTCATATCAAAGGTGGATCCTCTTACATATCTGATGTCAAAGGCCATACTAATAGGAAGGCTCGCCAAATGAGCCCTACTCTTGATGGAGTTCTTGATAACGTATTGTTCATAACAGAATACTGCATTTTATATCGCCCATTCTTATGCTCGTGTGTTTATAGGTAGGTTCTTTTAATCCGTGTTTGTTACATATTTACAGAGTACAGGTTTCCAGTACAAATATTGCAAATCAAGACAAAATCTCCACAGTTACGCCAAATACAGAACATCTGTTGACAGCAGATAAAAGCCGGGTTCCGGTCATCCATATCCGTCCGGTGCCGAGTACCAGTTCCTGAGACAAGACATATGACAGTGGTCATTCGTGTCTGGGACAAGCACAGAGCACGAGGGGGGCCGCACAAGAATCAATAGGTGCGCGGAGCTCGAGGGAGATAAAGTCAAAAGTAAAGAAAGGAGAGCAATCTTGGACTATGAAATCTGAAGATATTCTGGAATATTTTGTACAGTTTAAAGTTGGAAAACACAAAGAAAAAGAGAACCAGGACACACGACAAAATTTTAAGGCCTAAACCCTCTTTATGGCCGCGGAACCGCGGCCTAAGCATGCTTAGGCCGCGGAACCGCGGCCGTACAGTGTCTCCAGTGTGTCATATTTTGGGGGCATATTTGTAATTCTATGTATGGCCATATTTTTGCCCTAAGTTTCCATTTCCCTTCCTATAAATACCCCAGAACTGAGCTAAGCCAAGGGTCCAATTTTGTGTCCATTCTTTTGCCTCTTTTTGTTAGGTTTTAGTCTTTTTCTTCTTCTTCTTCATCTTTTCTCCATGAAAATTGTAGTGAGAGCTTTTTGAGTGGAAGATCAATGAAGATGAGGGCTTTTGTATCATTCTCTTTTGTTTAACTTCCCTTGAGATTCTTGCTTTCTCTTGATCTTTCAACCTCTTCATTGAGCTTGAAAGGTTAAGAGTTTGTTATTGATCTCAAAGGTCGTATTTTCTTATGGAATTAGCACTTCATTTCACATGCGTTCTCTACCTTTCTCTTGATCTTGCAACCTCTTGATTGAGCTTGCAAGTTTAAGGGTTGGCTATTGATCCCATGCTTGTCTTGACTTCTAGTTTCTAATTCTTTTTATTGCTTATTTATTACTTGCTTTTTATTATCTTGCTTTACTTATTTGCGATTTAATTCATGCACTTACTTACTTGTAATCTTTTCTTTTCTTTTCTTTGTTCTTTTTGTTCTCTTTTTTTGGTTCTTTTTGTGAATGAATGTAATTATCATTGTTAAGAATAAATACGGTATTGTAAGTTAAGATTTTCTTTTCTCATTTTCTTTTCCCGTTATTTTCCATTGAACTCCGCCCAACCATACGCAAGCGCTCCGTTAGGCACCCTACCCTAACAAGGTAACGGTGATTCCTAACCGCGACCGGTTGCGTTCGGTTTGGCCGGAGGCGAAAGCAAGAGACAAGAACGGAAGGACAAGGGTAAATAAGCCGTATTCCACGAATACCGCGCTTAAATCCCCTGATCCACGTTGTTGCCGATTGCTCTAGCTTCAATTGGTCAAGACTCGGCTCAAAAGTTTTGAGTGCGGATTTCTTTAGCTTATAATCTCGTATCTTTTTCTTAACAACTTTATACTTGCAAATAATACATATAGGTTAGATCAAACAAACATACTCAAATTCTTTATTGACTCGTCTAAGACAAGAACGGACATACAACCATCTCCTTGTGGATCGACCCGTGCTCAACCGGCTAGCTGCATAGCGACACCATCCTGATCGCGGTAAACTTTAGAACTTTGAACATCCGACACGCCAAAAGCGTGCGATCAAATGGCGCCGTTGCCGGGGAGACGGTAGCGTATTTTCTTTCTTGTTATTCGGGTTAATATTCTTTTTGTATATATTCAAAAAAAAAAAATCTTTTTGTTTTTTTTGATCATTTTTGTGGGCAAGAGTGCAGATTTTTGCGGATTTGCAAACTGCGATTGTGGGAGCAAAGTGTACGTTCAAAGTTAAGGTGATTACGAAGTACAGTGCCAAAGATCCGGGTAGTTTGACCCGCGCAAGCGAACTTTCCAAACCTACCGGATTTGATTCAACGGGGGTTTCTTAACCCAAAAACTTAACGGTACGTACTTTACTAACACCTTCTTCTCAAATCCGACGCTTCCAATATACTATTCTTTGCAGGATTCTTTGCAAGTTCGCTAGCAAACGCTAAAAATTGACTAACCCGTATTTGTTGCAGTGCCGTGCTTAAACTAAAAAACGATTGTTTGATTTTTTATAGAATTTTTGAATTGCGCATTGCATACATTAATACGGACTTAAGGGCAAGCGAACCCCACAACATACGGTAAAGGATTTCATCACCTTTTCCGTGGCCAACAAATCACGAACTTGAGCATAACGTTTACCCGCGCAAAAATTTAAAAGAAACTAGACTTTAAGCCTTAAGGACTTCGCGCTCACTAGGAGAAGTTAGCTGTGTTTAGAACCTCGCTTAACGGTATATTGTTTACGGGGTGTCTAGGAAAGTGTTAACGGCGAAACCGCCAAAAGAGAAAAGGGTTATTTAATTAAGGAACTTCGCGAAAGCGTTGGAAAACCTCCCCTTATCTCTGCACTTACCTGGCCTCGTGATCAGTGTATCTTGAGCCCGTTTCTCGACACAGTTTTACTTCGCTAATCAGGTTCTGGAGCAGGTCTAGTTGACCTAGGAGAACCCTAGAACGATTAGGTGTGTGGTATTTTTGTGTCGTGATTATTTTTGTCCATATTCTTTTTGTGTATATTTCATTCTTTTGTTAACAACTAACTAAAAAAAAACTATATAAAAAAAAATCACATTCTTTTTTTCCTCTCCTTTTCTCTACCTTTTGTTTCATTCTCTTTCTTTATATCATGGGTACCCCACCTCGCAAAACTCTTGCCGAACTTTGGTACCCACAACCAGACATTACTTCATACGGTTCCTGTTTTGGTCGAACTTCAAACGACCCCTCCATGCCCAAAATTTCTTTGAAAGATCGGATAGACGCGTCTAGGACGAACAACTGGACCACGCAATCCACTTTATATCAACCATTTCAAACATTCACCCCTTTTTGCGTTGATACCCCTTTTGAAAGTCCAGTTGTAGCCACAAGACCTATGTCTCTTGCTGAACGTATTGAACAATCTCGTAGCCGATCTTTCACTCCTTTCACCGCTTCAAATTCTTGGGATCAACAATTCCATTCACCTTCTTATCCCAATGTTGATCCCACTCCTGTCCAGCCATTCAATTCCTACCAATCCTACCCTACTTTTGCACCTTCCCTAGACATTGCTTCAGAACCGCCATTTGGGAGTTTTCAGTATCCAAACAACTTTGAATCTTTTACTGAAACCCCTTCCCAACCTATGTCTAGTCTGGAAAAGTCATTGGAAGACTTTAGGGAAGCGTCATACCAACAGATGATGGATTTGAATGCGTCCATGGCCGTCCTGATACAACCTAGTGATCCGGTAGCTAGTTTTCAACTAGCTCAAAATTTTTCAATGTATGATGAGGCGGCAGGACAGGCTGTGAATTTGATTAGAGAGAGTGAGATGTACCCCCTTCCAAATCAAACCTACCCGTCCCAAATTGAATCCCACAACTCCTGTTTTGAAAGTCTATCGAGTATCCCATATGATTTATCAATTGAAGATAGAATGATGAATGAGTTGTGCGACTTCGTAGTGTTTGATTTGCCCGATTGTGAAGGGTCTCTTCCAAGTGAAACCGATCCTAAACCTTTTGACCTCTACACCTCCATCTTAGAACCAAAATTGATTGAAATCCATGCTTTTGATGAGGTGTCTGAGCAAATTGACTTTCACTTGATTGAGGATATTGACGCTGGGAATATTTTGGATGATGAACCCATAGATTTAGCTGAATTTTTCTCTCCAACTCATCATCCCGAGTCTTTAACTGTTTTTCCCGAACTTCATATGCGTCTTGATTTTGATGATAAATGCATGGATGAGATAAATTTTGAGGAGAATATTGAGGATAGTACTGAGGATGAAACAGTTTTAATTGATGAGTCGGATTTTCTAATTCATCCTGTTCCTTTCATTGACTGTGAACACCCTCCCGAAACCTTAACTGATACCCTTCCTCAATCACCTCCCCCTACCCTTTCTATCGTTCCGACCATGCAAGAACCCGTATCATTTTTACTTCCTGTGTCTGGTTTACCAAGTTCGGCGTACCCATGGCTTCTTACGAATCTTGAGGGATTTGACCCAATCTCTCGACGGGTTAATAGATTAGCACAATCGCTTTTTACACATCGCTCATCACAAATTGTGCTAATCTATTCACTCCATTTGCACCCTCCAGTTCGTACTCCACTTCTTTTTCCCTTCCGCCCTTCTTCTTCTTCTCATATACCGAGACCGTATTCCAGTTCTATCCCATTACGGTCTCGCGTATTCTCCATTTCTTACCTCTCCGCATTCTTTCACCAACCAGCACATTATAGAGATAAAATTTTTGAATGGTTGGTACTCACTTTTGGCCTGTGTAAGGCCGTGTATAGTTTGATACTGTTCTTTCCCCCTAATCCTGAACTTCAACGCTTAACAGTGGAAATACTGTTTTACTTAAGTTTGGGGGGGACACTTTTTTGTATATATTTTTTGTTTTCCTTTTTGTTTTGTATATAATTTATTTCTAGGGAGCGCCGACAATTTTGACCCTCTTGGTGTAGCCTGACAGTGAGGGCACTGTCAAGTTTAAGTTTGGGGGTGTGCTCGGTAAGCTTTCTTCCTTCGCATTCATTTGTATATTCTGCATTTGCATACCTTATTAAAAACCCACAAAAATCGAAAAAATTTCCAAAAATATAAAAACTTTGTCGTCAAGTTAGCTAATAGGGTAACTTAGATTTTTATTCTGAAAGTTTAGTTGATATATTAGAAATAACTAAATTCTAGGCTTAGGAATTGAAAACCCTAAAAATAACCCTCATTCTGTCTAACTTTGGTAAGTATACGTCCTTACAATTTTTGAGTTCAGTTCTTGAGTTAAGTCAAGATGAGGGGAAAGTATTGAAGCTTTACCGAAGGATAAGTCTGAAAAATAGTTCTTTTCTTGAGTTCAAATTTAGAAAGTATATACCCTACAAACTGCACTTACACGCACCTTGAAACTTGGGATAGTAGAGGATACCTAGAAATACTCTTGCTTGAAAGCCTAGTATGAAAGAAAAAACGGTATTTAAAGCTAAACACCAAAAGAGCATATTGAAAAATATATCCGGTCTTGAAAAAGAAAAAGAAAAAGAAAAAGAAAAAGAAAAAGAAAAAAATAGAATAAAGTCAAGACCTGGAAACTGCTATTTACGCTTTAAAGTTCACACATTCAGTAATCGGTCGTTAGTGCCTCAAGAAGCATTAATAGTCACATGAAAGGTGTGTGAGCAAATCCGTCCATCCTTAATGAAAAGAAGTAGTATTTGGTATTAGGGCAAGGGTATTATAGCTTGAATTGAATTCTTGAATGTAGGGGTGCAAATACACACACACGTAGGGGTATACAATTGATATTTGGATAAAAGATAGAAATAAAGAATAAGACTTGTATTTTCTGTAAAGTTGATAAAAATCCCTGATTTGAGGCCGCACTTTAGAAGGAAAACTCAGGAGAACCAAGGTTAAATAGATAGGAGGTGTGAAAAATAAGGGTTGAATATTTCTAACTTAGGATGATAGAGTTTCTAATGTAAATTCTAAACTGTAGGAGTAGAATCATTGTTAACTTATGACACTAACTTGAAGGGATTTTGTGGGTGTAATCCGCTGAAAACCCTCAGGAGACAACACTCCTCCTACTAGGGACACCTAGAGGTTTAATGGCTTGTTGCACGCGCTCAGTGCAATCGCGTTCCCTGCGAAAGTGCGGTTAGGATTTTATTTTTTTTGAATAATTGGTTTTGCTCGGGACGAGCAAAAGTTAAGTTTGGGGGTATTTGTTCATAACAGAATACTGCATTTTATATCACCCATTCTTATGCTCGTGTGTTTATAGGTAGGTGCTTTTAATCCGTGTTTGTTACATATTTACAGAGTGCAGGTTTCCAGTACAAATATTGCAAATCAAAACAAAATCTCCACAGTTACGCCAAATACAGAACATCTGTTGACAGCAGATAAAAGCCGGGTTCCGGTCATCCATATCCGTCCGGTGCCGAGTACCAGTTCCTGAGACAAGACATATGACAGTGGTCATTCGTGTCTGGGACAAGCACAGAGCACGAGGGGGGCTGCACAAGAATCAATGGGTGCGCGGAGCTCGAGGGAGATAAAGTCAAAAGTAAAGAAAAGAGAGCAATCTTGGACTATGAAATCTGAAGATATTCTGGAATATTTTGTACAGTTTAAAGTTGGAAAACACAAAGAAAAAGAGAACCAGGACACACGGCAAAATTTTAAGGCCTAAACCCTCTTTATGGCCGCGGAACCGCGGCCTAAGCATGCTTAGGCCGCGGAACCGCGGCCGTACAGTGTCTCCAGTGTGTCATATTTTGGGGGCATATTTGTAATTCTATGTATGGCCATATTTTTTCCCTAGGTTTCCATTTCCCTTCCTATAAATACCCCAGAACTGAGCTAAGCCAAGGGTCCAATTTTGTGTCCATTCTTTTGCCTCTTTTTGTTAGGTTTTAGTATTTTTCTTCTTCTTCTTCATCTTTTCTCCATGAAAATTGTAGTGGGAGCTTTTTGAGTGGAAGATCAATGAAGATGAGGGCTTTTGTATCATTCTCTTTTGTTTAACTTCCCTTGAGATTCTTACTTTCTCTTGATCTTTCAACCTTTTCATTGAGCTTGAAAGGTTAAGAGTTTGTTATTGATCTCAAAGGTCGTATTTTCTTATGGAATTAGCACTTCATTTCACATGCGTTCTCTACCCTTCTCTTGATCTTGCAACCTCTTGATTGAGCTTGCAAGTTTAAGGGTTGGCTATTGATCCCATGCTTGTCTTGAGTTCTAGTTTCTAATTCTTTTTATTGCTTATTTATTACTTGCTTTTTATTATCTTGCTTTACGTATTTGCGATTTAATTCATGCACTTACTTACTTGTAATCTTTTCTTTTCTTTTCTTTGTTCTTTTTGTTCTCTCTTTTTGGTTCTTTTTGTGAATGAATGTAATTATCATTGTTAAGAATAAATACGGTATTGTAAGTTAAGATTTTTTTTCTCATTTCCTTTTCCCGTTATTTTCCATTGAACTCCGCCCAACCATACGCAAGCGCTCCGTTAGGCACTCTACCCTAACAAGGTAACGGTGATTCCTAACCGCGACCGGTTGCGTTCGGTTTGGCCGGAGGCGAAAGCAAGAGACAAGAACGGAAGGACAAGGGTAAATAAGCCGTATTCCATAAATACCGCGCTTAAATCCCCTAATCCACGTTGTTGCCGATTGCTCTAGCTTCAATTGGTCAAGACTCGGCTCAAAGGTTTTGAGTGCGGATTTCTTTAGCTTATAATCTCGTATCTTTTTCTTAACAACTTTATACTTGCAAATAATACACATAGGTTAGATCAAACAAACATACTCAAATTATTTATTGACCCGTCTAAGACAAGAACGGACATACAACCATCTCCCTGTGGATCAACCCGTGCTCAACCGGCTAGCTGCATAGCGACACCGTCCTGATCGCGGTAAACTTTAGAACTTTGAACATCCGACACGCCAAAAGCGTGCGATCACGTATCGACCTCTCAATGCAGTGAAGGGCCAGGCCATTACCGACTTTCTCGCCGAGCATCCCATACCCGTCGACTCCCCCTTAAATTGTGAGTTACCGGATGAACATGCGTTCGATGCAAAGGAAGAAGGGAATGATTTCCGATGGGAACTCTACTTCGATAAAGCATCTTCCATGAAGAAGCGGAAGCATAATACCCCCATAATCAAAACTGGGGTGGGCCTTATCTTTGTGACCCCGCAAGGAGGGATATTGCGTTACGCTTTCTCTCTGACAGAGCCAAGGACTAATAATGAAGCTGAATATGAAGCTTTGATAATAGGTCTCGAGATCGCTGTTGGCATGGGAATTCAAGACCTCCTTATATATGGAGACTCCCAGCTCATTGTCAGCCAAGTAAATGGCGATTACTAGACATGAAAGCCGGAGCTGATAAAATATGGTGAAAAAGTGCAACAAATATTGACACAAATCCCCTCTTACACCTTAGAGAGTATACCGCGTGCAGAAAACAGCAAGGCGGATGCATTGGCCAGATTGGCTAAAGAATTGGCCGACAAAGACCTCAATGACGTAAAAATCATCGTGCAAAGCCGTCGGGTTCTCGTGCCAGTAGAGATACCTTTGGAGGATTTAATTGAGTCATTTGAAGAAAAGGAAACGACCAAACAAGCAATACTCCAAATAAAAGATGAGGGAAAGGTCGAGGATTGGAGGGAAGTCTTCATAGACTACTTCAAATCCCATCGAACGCCCGAAAATGTATCGTCAAGACCTCAGCTCATGAAACGGGCTCTGTCTTTCGCCTTCGTCAATGATATTCTGTACAAGATATCGCTTGACTATCTGTGGCTAATATGCCTGGGAGCAAAGAGAGTCGTCCAAGAAACTCACGACGGACTCTGCGGTTCTCATCAAGCTGGGCCAAAGATGAAGCTGAAGATCAAAAGGATGTGTTATTATTGGCCTACGATGATTCATGACTGCCTCGAATATGCAAAGCAGTGTCACTCGTGCTAAATTCTTGGGGACTTCATCCACCAAAATCCAAATCCATTACACCTAACAGTAGCTAGCTGGCCGTTCGAATGTGAGGAACCAACATAATTTGCTCCATTGAACCAGCGTCATCCAAAAGAGCATCGGTTCATACTGGTAATGATCGACTACTTTTCTAAGTGGACAAAAGCAGTACCACTAAAGGAAGTGAAGACGGAGAATATCCTCCATTTCTTTAGGACACATGTCATCTACCAGTTCGGTACTCTACGACGAATTATCTGGGATAATGGACTAGCCTACAGGAGCTATAAGATCAGCCGCTTCGCAGAGCAGCATAAAATAGACTGGAGATACTCTTCCGTTTATAATCCTCGTTCCAACGGTCTAGCTGAAGCTTTCAATATGACCTTGACAAAGATTATAAAGAAAATAGTGTCCAGAAACAAAAAAGACTGGCACGAAAGATTGCACGAAGCTCTGTGGGCATACCGAACGATGTTCAATACAGACACAAATACAACACCATACATGTTAGTATTCAGCACAGAAGCAGTCCTTCCCCTGGAAATAGAACTCCCTTCTTTTCGAGTAGAGGTTCGATATGAGCTAACAGATGACGAAAACACTCATCTTCGACTTGAGGAGCTCGACACTCTCGATGAAACCCGCCTTATAGCGCATCAACACCTGGAAGCTTATAAGGCAAAGATGTCGCGGTCATACGAAAAACTGACCAGGCCAAGAACATTCCGCCAAGGCAAACTCGTGCTAGTCGTCAAAATACCTATGATCCCCAATCATGCAAAACGGGGGAAGTTCGAGCCGAACTATGAATGTACATACATCATAGACAAATCAACCAAGGTAGGGCCTCCCTGCTCATAGATATGCATGGCGAGAGACTTTTCCAGCCGATAAACGTCCGGTTCCTAAAAAAATACTACACCTAACGAATCGGTTTAGGAAAATGATAGATGATGACGCTTGTCTCCGCTCGCTATCTTCCTGAGCCAGAACCCTGAAAGTAGTATCCAGAAGAGCCGTTGCCTCGAAAATGGTAACGATGGACTACTACGTCCTTAAACTGGCAATGGACCGAGACGTCCTTAAACTAATAAGGGACCGAAAAGTACTTAAACTAGAAATACGCCTCCAAAATGGCGACAACAGACCGAGATGTCCTTAAACTAAAACCTCGCTTCAAACATGGTGCACGCCCCAAGTCTTAACGGCAGAAGCTGTAATTCAAGTCCCACTGGCAAACAGATAGGTCACCTGCGACGAAACTACTCTCAAGAGTTTCATCGTTCATTAAAAAAAATGGTAAGCCCACAAGAAAAATGGGCACAGATGAAAACCTAAAAGGGCGCTATGAGTAAAAACAGCAGGACTACCGGCGAGCTTGTGAAAAACCCGAAAGAGCGCAATCTCGTAAATAAAAAAAGGCATGTCTATAAGCAAAATGGGCACGGGTGAAAACCCAAAAGGGCGCCATGAGTAAAATCAGCAGGATTTCCGACGAGTTTGTGAAAACCCGAAAGGGCGCAAACTCGTAAAAAAAAATCATGTGCACTTGCAGGGTCCTCTTGACCTTATAAGGAGAAAATTGCCTGCGTGGGATCCTTACAACTCACAAGGGAGCAACACACTTAGGAATCCCTATGATTCTTAAGGAGAAATTACACTTGCGAGATCCTTATGACTCGTAAGGAGAATTTCCCCATGAGACCCTCACGGCTCACAGGATTTAAAAGCCTTAAGATACAGGGACCTGAATATGTTCTTAAGCCATCGTATCCCCTAAGTTGCCCTACAAGTGTTTGAATATTGACCCTGGTATACAATCCACGGGCACAAATAAACGTAGCTCTCACCTAGTTCCACCAATGATGTGAAATGTTCCCATATGGTGAACGACATTTATAAGTCCTCATGACTTATAAAGAGAAAAAACTCTTGTAAGATCCTTACGACTTGTAAGGGAAAACACCGCTTAGGAGTCCTCACGACTTCTAAGGAGAACTTACACCTACAAGATCCTCACGAATCGTAGAGAGAAATAACTTTATGAGACCCTTACGGCTCATAGAGTCAAAAAGCCTTAGTTAACAGGACCCTAACCCTGTTTACTAAGCTACCTTTGTTCAGATCAACAAAGGAAAATGATGATTCGCTCCTGGAAATATTCCAGTTGCAGCGATGTTGATGCCTGAACAGGTGTCAAACTCCAAGTGCTTTCACGACAAATGATAATTTGCTCCTGGAAATATTCCAGTTGTAGCGATGCTGATGCTTGAACAGGTGTCAAAATCCAAGTCCTTTCACGAAAAATGATGATTCTCTCCTGGCAATATTTCAGTCGTAGCGATGCTGATACCAAGATTGGTATCAGATCTTAAGTTCCATACTCCCAACAAAAATCAGCGAGAAAAAAATGCATATAAGATAGTCGAAATGATAGGGCAACTCGTAATAAAAACCAGCGAGCAAAAAAATGCATATAAGATAGCCGAAATGATGGGGCAACTTGTAATAAAAACCAGCGAGCAAAAAAAATGCATATAAAATAGCCGAAATGATGGGGCAACTCGTAATAAAAATCAGTGAGCAAAATATATACATATAAAAATAACCGAAATGTTTGGGCAACTCGCAATAAAAATCAGCGAGTAAAAAATATAAAAATAGCCGAAATGATTGGGCACCGCGAAAAATAGCCGAAATGATTGGGCAATCGTGACTTTCACGATATATAAAAAGTTGAAAAGATAGAGCATCACAGAAAGAAATAAAAAATGAAAATGAAACTTTTTACCCTGCAGATGAGTCCATATCGACCCCTGTATACAATCCATGGGCACAAATAAAAATGGAACTATATTTTCTCACCAGGCTCTGTTAAAGGGAGAGCCAAATTTAGACGGCAACATCTACAGCCTAAATATCATCCCGACATTCTTCTCTTTACAGCAGACGCAATGTCAACAAAGGCTCCAAATAGCCAAATCAAAAAGGAGTGACGGCAAAATCCCAGCTCCAGCCCGACATCCTTCTCATCCTAGCAGGATGCAAATACAACGTCAACAAAAGACCTAAGAGTCAAAAAAAATGGAGCCATGGCAAATTCCTAGCTCCAAGTCTTGACGGTTCATAAACTAGAGACTCTGAAATGAGTGAATAAACTACAAACTCCGAAATGAGTACATAAAATAGAAACTCTGAGATGAGTGAATAAACTACGAACTCCGAGATGAGTACGTAAACTAGAGACTCCGAAATGAGAGTATAAACTACAAACTCCGCAATGAGTACATAAACTACTTTACGCCAAGTCAAGACATTGAAGGATAGAGAGACACAAGTATGAAATGAAATATGTCTTTTATTCATGAATCAAAATGAATAAAAGATACTTATTTTTCATGAATCAAAATGAATTCAAGGTGTGAAAAGTTTTCTAAGCTGGTGGGCGATTCAATAAGCCGGCAAGTTCGTCATTTTTCCGCCGGACTTCTGCTTCGAGCTCTATCAACGCCGCGAGCCGGGTCCCTGCCTGTGTCTGTTGGTTCTGATATGAAGAAAATCGACCCTCAAGCTCTTTCTCGGCGGCCTTATGGGCCTCGACCATCTCACGTGTAAAAATAACGGCTTTATCAAGAGCCACCACCTCTGTAATGGCCACTTGAAGAACCCGCCAAATTTCATAAGAAAGAGTGGTCTTGGCAGTAAGCTGGGCTTGAAGTTCCCCTAAAGCTTTTGAATCCAGTTCCTTTGCCAAAAACTTCCGGTTGAGCCTTTTCTTGCATGACTGGAGATTGGTTGCACATCTATCGATCCATCCACGCAGGCTCATATTTACAGAAAAGATGTCAGAGGGAAGGCATATCCATTCAATCCTATGGAGGCAGGCCTCTACTCGATGACAATACGAGACCCAAGTACGCACCAGTGCCTGGCAAGAACAGATAAGGAAGCATTGGCTTCAACGGAGAATTCTTCGGCAGTAACAGAATTATCAGCATGAAGATCTTCAATGAGAGTCGCCAATGAATGAATGCTCTGTTTTACCATCCTCTCAGACATGTGCCGGGTATAAGGGCCTAGCGGCATGGAAATCTGGGATTTTAATGGAGTCAGAACTGGCAAAGCTGTGAAGATACGTGTGCGGTTAGTTGCCTTTTCCAAATAAAAAATAAGTAAAGAGGTGCCAAGGATGAAGCGTCACTTATCCACTGCCATGCAAGGCGGATTTGAGAGATCTCCGTGTCCGTCAAGAATTTCGACTTCGTCGTCGGCTTCCAGTACTGTAGTTTAAAATAAAAGGGCGTATCAGCATCATTATGAAAATGTAAAACAAAAAGGGCAAAAGAATATCGACCTTGGCCAGAAGAAAGGACTATACTTTGTGGAGGTATCGCTTGCGAGGCCGCCATGTCAAGTAAACGTTGGAAGGTTTTCCTCGAAGAAAGATCCACGATAGAAGAAGCCAACTCCCGCAATTCTAAGAGAGAGAAAGGTTCAGATACAAGGATGGGTCGTTAAACAAAATGTATATGTATATAGGATTACCTTCGATACTTCGCCCACCCTGAACTGGAGGGATGGCAGCTTCGGCAGTCTCCTCTACGCCCTCAGGCGCGTCACAGGAAATATTCGTGAAATCTCGGGTCGGCGTGGCAGTCTCCAATAGAGGGAAAAAATACACCGCTGGAGGCTCCAAGGCAGGGATGGCGGCTTCGACAATCTCCTCTACACTCTCCGGTGCATTACTAGAGATATCCATGGGATCCATAGCCGGTGAGGCAATCATTGCTGGTGGAATAGAGGCCGAAGGAATGGAAGCCATCACCGGAAGTGTTTACCGCCGAAAGACGCGACCGGGACTTTGGGATGTCCGGTATGAATTTTGGGGGCAGATGCTATTTGGTTTTATCCGTCAACCTCTCCGAAGATACCAAGTTGATTTATGGCACCGTGTATCGGAGGTTTAGACGGATGCGGCCGATAAAGCAGACTTCGTCAGATTCCCCCTCATTATGAGGGGTTTTTGATTGTGGGGACACTCTTCCCTGCAGGCGCAAGCCCCTGCAGTTAATTATGCTACCGCATCGCGGTAACCACTTTCTTCTTCTCCAGATGGTCACTTCGTATCGTGTGTGTTTGTTTTTATTTTTAGTTGCCCGTGGATTGTATACGGAGACTAATTTATGTTGTCGCCCTAGGGCGTGGATTAGTCCAAATCCGTATTTTCTTAGATTTGGGTTTGGGTTGGGTTTAAGGATCGTTAGTCTTGTTTTAGACTAAAATCAACTCAAACGTTTGTTGAGGATACGCTAATCTCATTTTAGACTAAGATCTACTCAACATGATCATTTAGATCCAACAAAAGAGCATTTGGACTCTATTGTTTTAGTTTAGGGACATTACGGTCCATAAGTTTAAGGACATCATAGTCCATAACAGTTTAAAGACGTCATAGTCTATAAAGTTTAAAGACATCACAGTCTATGAGTTTAAGGACCCCACAGTCCGTGGTAGTTTAGAGACATCATAGTCTGTAAAGTTTAAGGCCATCATAGTCCATGAGTTTAAGGACCCCACAGTCCCTAAAGTTTAAGGACATCATAGTCTATGAGTTTAAGGACCCCACAATCTGTGGTAGTTTAGAGACATCATAGTCTGTAAAGTTTAAGGATATCATGGTCCATGAGTTTAAGGACCCCACAGTTCGTAAAGCTTAAGGACATCATAGTCCATGAGTTTAAGGACCCCACAGTCTGTGGAATGTCTGGTTGTCGGGACCCGTCACCTCTCTAAAGACGTTGAAGGATTACAACGACACATATCAGAGGAGTGAAGAGATGTACCTTTGAACCAATATTGGTTGGGAGATCTGTAGTCCAATTTGGGACTAAGATCAAAGATTTATGAGCATATGGGCTCAATTAATCTGAATTAGGGATCTGTGGCCAACTTGAGCTCGGCCCATTCGGTTAAAATGTTGGATATTTAATTAGGCTCAGTCCTTTTTCATTTAACAATACTAAGCATTGGTTTGGGTTCTGACAACCATTTTTGTCTTTTATTGAGTGTTGAGCACTCATTATAGCTTTGGGGCTTTATTTAAAGAACCGTTTATGTTCCCTCAGCGCACACATGAGGAGCACGTGATGCGCTTGGCACTGAGCGCCAGTCAATGAGTGCATAGCGCTTCTGTTTAGTAGTGCACACGTGAGGAGCACGTGGCGCGCTTGGCGCTGAGCGCCAGTCAATGAGCGTAGAGCGCTTCTGTTAAGTAGCGCACACGTGAGGAGCACGTGGCGCGCTTAGCGATGAGTGCCTGTCAATGAGCGCAGAGCGCTTCTGTTAAGTAGCGCACACATGAGGAGCACATGGCACGCTTAGCGCTGAGCACCAGATTTGGAGCGCTAAGGCGCTTCTTATGAAGTAGCGCACACGTGAGGAGCATGTGGCGCGCTTGGCGCTGAGCGCCAGACAATAAGCGCAAAGCGCTTCTGATCAATTTTGTGATCTGAGAAATAAGTTCTCGCTTTCAAGAGACTTTGTCTCATGGTTCTAAGAACAAAGTTCTTATTTTATAGGAGATGTTACAATCTCTTCTATTTTCTTTTGTGAAAGACTTTTTCTTTGTAGATCTATGATCTAAAGAAAATGAGTTTCTTCTCCCCCATTTTTATGATGAGATGCTATGATCTCTGTTTTGTGAAAGACCTCTGTCTTATAGATTTATGATCTGAAAAAGAACTATGTTCTTCTTCCTTGATGAGATGTTTTTTATCTCTCTGTTTTTACCTTGAAGAAAAGTTCTTATTCTCAGAGCTTGCTCTTTTCTGTGAAATTTCTTAAAGCTTGTAAGGGGTTCCTCTGTGCCAGACTTGAAGTCTTGGGGCCTTTATATAGGGTAGGCTGATTTATTGAATCAGTTGAAGAGATCTTTTCTCTAATTGATTTGGGGATTTCCCCACTGTTGGATCTTTGATCCTAAGGCTTCTGTTTTACAGAAGGCAATTTTCTTGTTTTTAACAAGATTGGGAAAATCTTTTCCCATACAGAGCATATTCTGTATCTTTGTGATTTTTTAATCACCATTGGATCTTTGATCCAACGGTAGGTGTTCAGTTGATAAAACTGCATATTTGTATTAAATTTTTCCTACCATTTTCATATTAAAAAAGAACTTTATTATAATATATTATACATATGAGGGTTTATGTGTAAAAACACTATTTTCCATGTGTTGATATATTATAATTAGCATTTGGTAGAAAAATGTATGCAAATAAATTCATTGACCAAATCCTAGTAGAACAAAGTCTACTAAAGATTATTTGAGTTGTTGTGCAAAAGATTTCCAAGTGTGCAGAATTTTTCAAAGACTAGAATCAAGCAAATCAAGTTGTTGAAGAAGACTTGCCTAATTAAAGAAGCAAAACTTGGAGACCAAGTCTGGAAGCAACCGAGAAAAGATTTCCAAATTCTAAAGGTGCCAAGGATCGCCAAATGTCACATAGAGACAGCTCCTGAAAATTGATCAACGGCGGAGATGATAAGGCCGCGGATCCGCCGCGGTTAAGAAGAGTTGGGAGTTGAGGATTTTTAGGGAAAATCTTTTCTGCTTAAATCATATTTTAGAAGCTTGTATTCTGGCTTTAGCACTATAAAAAGGCACCGAGAGCCTCTTGAAAAATTCATCAAGCCGACGCGATCACGAAGCCCCAGACGCTCACGCATCCAGGCTGATCATCAACTGTTCGTCTACCTCCTTAGGAAAGATCGAGAAGCGACTAGTTTGTAATCATTTTCTACGGAATAAAGTGTAGATTGTTCAAGTGATTAATAAAGGTAGTTATTTTATTTAATTCTTTTGCATTTTATATTATGTTTCCCCTCTCTGTCTTTTCATCTTCTTCTCCCAACATGCGCGAGTAATTCTCCGCTTGTTAGGGTTCGTAGGATTAGGGTAGGCTAATGGATGATGAATATCCCTAAACCCTTTTTAAGTCCTGTAAAGTTTATGAACTTTATCAAAAGAATCATTAACATCCTAATCGGGCACGCTAGCAATTCTTTGCTAGTTCCGACCGCGATTAGAGATTAGATTAATGATTGTTTTGGTAAAGGCTAGATTTGAACGGAGTTCCGTGTCGAGATAAGGGTTAAGAGTGGGATTCCTTTTCCCTCCAGAAACCCTAATCTACACGCATCACCGTCGTTCTAGTTTTAAATCTATTAATGGATAAAAGGGTAACTTTTAATTAATCGTCCATGACTACTAAATCCTAACGAACCCTACAAGCCTTCTTATTATATTATCTAAATCTCTAAAATAATCTAAATCTATATTTTTGCATTCTTGCTTAACGTAGATCTAGAAACTTTTCACAAAATTCTGATTTCCTCCTCTCTTTCAACACATCTAAAGTAAGAGTAAAAGGTTCCACGTTTCCCTGAGGACGACCCGTACTCATCTCGGTCTAGCTACGCGCGACACCGTTCTGATTGCGGTTAACTACTACATACACACTATTTCGTACCAATCAAATGGCGCCGCTGCCGGGGATACGTGCGTAATTTTTTATTCTTGCTATTTTTGTTGAATTCTTAGACGATTCATATCATTATTAACACAAGACTGCAAATTTCATATTTAACGATTTGTGCGTGAATTTTTGCAAGGAGATCTGGAGTCACGGAATTGAGGAAAACAGAAGATAGAGACATTCATCGAGATCCAGAGGAGCACAGAGGGCTTGAGAAAAATTTTCATCAACTGTTCCTTCCACCTCGCGGCTGAACCGCGGCACAGAGGTGCTTCCTGCGGCGGAAACGCGGCGTCTTAGAGGGATTAGGACTACAGAACTCTCTGGTAAGATTCTCAACTCTTTCTCTCTCCTCTCAAATCCAATAAAATCTATCTTCTGCAGGATTCTTTGCAAAATAGCGCCGCTCAAAAAAATCTTTTTGCAAAAGTTTTGTGATTGGTTTTGTTTTGCATATTTTAATACGGACTTTAAGGGGCAAAGACCAAATCAAGATTAGGTGGGGATTTCATCACCTTTCCTAAGCCCCACAAATCACAAACCGAGCATATAGATCAACCCTTCATTAATTTAAAAAATATCTAGACCAGACTCTAAGGAATGTCGCGCTCATTAAGGACAGAAGAAGGTCGTGGGTAATCTATCGTTTATCCGCATTACTTTTGTAGTGCCTAGGCAAGTGTGTCAAAGGCTAGTGGTTTTTAATTAGGCCCTGATTGTTATGATTTTCCGATTGTGTAGTTGGTTTTTAGAAAATAGATTTTAGAAATCACAATCAAAAATTATTTGACCGCAATCAATAACGGTGTCGGATGTAGCGCGTTAGTAAGTGCAGATCGTCCACAGGGAAAGTGAGTTCCGTTCAATTTCCGAATTAGATGAGTCGAAACTTTAATGAAAAGAAAAGAAAACAATTCATGATTTGCATTTAAAGATCAAGAAATAAGAAAAATCTAGATCTAGAAAAGACATTAAAAGCAAGAATTGAGATGTGTGATAATTTCCAACCAACAATCAAGATTAGAAGTATGGCTCGTAGGAGTAGATCGGATCTATAGATGTGATGAGATCTAAAGATTACTAATTCTTATCCATTATTGAATTGATACTAGATCGATGCAAATTCATCGAAGTTTAAGGATCTTTGCGAGAAAATTAGGGATTCCGCAACTTATCCTTTGTCCTTTCAATGGATCGCATTCAAATTCTAGCTTCTAATTAATCAAATGTTTAATAGTTGTTCCCTAGTTTCGAGTGAACACGATCAAGAAAGCATCATCTCGAAACTAGGTTATTAATCATTTGATTCACTAGAATTTCCAAACATTATAGGATTTAAGAATTGTAAAAATATCTAAATCATCATCATCTAAAGATCGTCACAACTTCTACACGAGCGGAGATTACTCAAACATCATGATCACAAACACAATCACAAATTGAATTCTAATCATTATGATTGAATTAAAAGATAAGCAAGAGTATAGAAAATTCACCTTTATTTATCGACAAATTTTGTTACAACTCTCTTGAATTTACAAAAGGAAGGAACTAGATCGTCGATTTCGGCTTCGCTCGGCTCCTTGAGTTGCGGATCGGCGTGGATCTCTTACTCCGTTGGAATCCGGCGTTGCTTCTAAAGGTTGAAGGCTCTCTTGCTCAAATTGCTCTCGGGATCTTGATCTTGATTTTGAATTGGGGTTGGGGATTGAATTTGGCACAAGCTTTTGTCACTAAACTTGTGGGTTGAAGATGGTGGTGATTCTTGAACATTTTTCCACCCTAGCTCTAGGCTCCTTTTTATAGACCTCTAGATCTAGGATTAAAATTTGAATTCCATCCACAAGGTAGTTAACCAAAAGATTTAAATTTCCCTCCAAAAAGTTAGTTAAGCTTTAAATTTTGAATTTCCCTCCAAGAGTTTGTTGAGCCGAGCCTTCTAGATGTGCCACGTGGAGCTTCTGGGGTCTTCTGGAAGCTTTGGACGTTATAAAAGACACGTGTACAAAATTTGGCGGCTTGATCTCTTCAAATGGCCGCGGATCCGCGGCGCCAAGGGGGTTTGGGCCGCGGATCCGCGGTCCTTTATGGGCCTTGGTGATTTATTTTCACATGGTAATTCTTGGGATTCCTGGTGGGCCTTTATCTGATGTATGGAATTTTATTTGGATTTCTGTATCACTACCAGATCATACATCTTTTAGTTGGCGTATCTTTTATCAGTCTTTCCCCAATTTTGGGCTCTGCTTCCGGAATTTCCTGCATAGATTCCAAGACAAGAGTTGCGCAATACAAGGATGATGCGATGCCATGAAACACAGTTAATTTCCCTTAAAGTGCCGGTTTAAAAGTCTAACACATGCAATCTGGTATTTCAGAGATGATTTGGTAATATGTGCAATTATGAATACCGAACACTTCTATGTGAGCTCAAATGGTAGGGAAATTACCGTGTTAAAAGTGCAGTATTTTCGACTGATCAAATTCCCCCAAACTTATTTTCGATCGTCTCGATCGAACTGTTTTATTAAAAAGAGAAGGAGAAAATAAAGAAAGAGAAAAGCACACTTTCGTAGGCAACACGATTGCACTGAGCACGTGCAACAAGCCTTTAAACCTCTAGGTGTCCCTAGTAGGAGGAGTGTTGTCTCCTGAGGGTTTTCAGAGGATTGCACCCACAAAATCCAATAATAAAAGGAAGATCATGAATATTACATTTAAAGACAAGAATTGTAAAAGAAAAGCTTTGAAAATTAGGGTTTCCAACTAAGCTAGCTTTTCGGTTGTTATGAGCCCTATCTTAATGGTTATGAAAAGATGTCAGAAATTACGTCCTCCCTCAATAAAACTTCGTCTTATTCTTCATTCCTATCTTTATTCCAAACATCGATCATATCACCCTGCGTGTGTGTAAAGGACATCCCTACACCCGGAGAATTCAATTCAAGCTATCATACTCTTGCCCATCAGCCTCAGTACTTTTTAATTAATGAATATTTAGATGAGATTGCTCACACACTTTCATGCGACCGTTAATACTTCTTGAGGTACTAACCGACCGATTACTCCTGTGCTTGCTTGCTTGGTGTATTTTCCTCGTCTTGCACCACCTCGGGTATAGCAGTGACTCCCAGACCAGTTGGCCTTAGGGCACTAGGTGAAAAAGCACCCTCGCTATAAATTTTTTATTGCCCTCGGCGATAACAAAACCAGTGTCCATTTTTCTCACCACTTTATATTTTATTCATTTTTTTTATTTCCTTCATACGATTGGCTTTAAGACAAGAGCATTTCAAGGTATCCTCTACTATCCCGGGCTTTAAGACGTGTGTAAGTGCGAATAGCAGGGTATCAACGTTCAAAATGCTTGGCTTTCCAGAATAAAAACTATTTTTCAGACTTATTTTTATCCTCAGATTAGTGACGTCTTTCATCTTACTAACCCTTGGGACGACGGCTCATAACTACTTATTACTAGTTCGTATAAGAAAACTTCTAATTTTCTTGGTTTTCTTAAAATTTTCTAATCTCATGGATGTAATTGTTCACTATCTAATCTTTTATTATCATAAATATTAAATATTTTTATATTTTGAAAATTTTTAAGTTTTTATGAGTTTTGAAAATTTCTGAATTTTTATGGATTTTGAAATTTTTTAAATTTTTATAGGTTTTAATGGTTTTTTTTGAAAAATTATTTTAAAAAAATATTTACACAAATTTTTTTTATGGGTTTTGAAATTTTTTAAATTTTTATGATTTTTTAAAGAAATGTTTTGTGCTTATGCTAATAATATGCAAATGATGCAATACTAAGCACAAACCTCCCCCAAACTTGTTTTCAACAGTGTCCTCACTGTTGCCATCCGCTAAATCTCGAAAATCCTGTAAGCTTGGGAGGAATTTATTAGTGGAGGCAAAATATATAAGTGAAGACCTTCCCCCAAACTTATTTTTCGCTTAAATTTTTTTGTAAAAATTTTCTTTTCAAGAGCTAGAAAAATTGTTTCCCCCCCCAAACTTGAGTTATGCAATGTTAAACTTTGAAAATCACATGAGGGGGTCAAGAACCATTGGTCGATGCCAAGCTTTGCAAAGACCGAAGATCAACACCAACCATTCGAAGATTTTATCAATGCAGTGCTCGGTTTGGTGGAAGAAGAAGTGGGGAAAGGGTAAGGGGTGGAAGAGAGTGTGTGTGCGTCTCATTTTGGAGAGACGAAGCAGTGAATGTAATGGATTACTCGCATTCGTTTTACAGTTCAGAAGAAGGGGTGGAGGTTCAATTTCAATGATTGGGACATGATTCATCTCAACACCCGTGTTATTCAGAAATGCGAGTTCATCAGCGAATATCTCCTCAAAAGTTTCATCAATACCCCGAAGAATAATGTCATCACAAAGTGTGGGGTGATCTTCAGACTCTAAAAGCAATTCATAATCGGTGTTAGTTGTTGACCCGGACATCTCGGTGGAAGAGTCCGTATGTATATGATACATAGTTGGGTCAAACAACAACGTATGAAAAGAGTCAAGATCATTATCAGGAGGATCATCAAATTCGCTGCTGTCGACATCCATTAAGTCGACAGAACATATATGAGCAGTAGGTTCGGAGGGTACACTTCCAATCTTGTAAATGTTCAGCTCTATTGACCTATTCCCGAAGGATAGGGTCATAGAGCCATTACGACAGTTGATGATAGCATTGGAAGTGGCCAAAAAGGGGCGACCTAAAATCACCGGAATTTGATTCCGGGGGTTCGCTACAGGCTGTGTATCAAGTACAATAAAATCCACAGGGAATACGAATTCCCCAATTTTTATTAACACATCCTCCAGTTCACCCCTAGGTTTGGTGATTGATCGGTCAGCCATCTGGAGAGTGCAATGGGCTGGTTTCAACTCTCCGATCCCTAGTTGCTCATAAACCGAGTATGGAAGCAGGTTAACACTGGCGCCAAGGTCTAAAAGAGCACGATTGATGTGTTTATCCCCAATAGAAATCAATATCGTAGGACATCCTGGGTCCTTACGTTTCTTTGGTAGCGGAGGGATAAAAGCAGTGCTAATGCTATTGGACATGAAGACCTTCTTTGGCACTTGAGTCTTCCTCTTCCTAGTGCACAAGTCCTTAAGAATTTTCGCATAAGCGGGGACTTGTTGAATCGCATCTAGGAGAGGGATGTTGATATTAACTTGCTTGAACATGTCCATAATCTTCTCCATATGTGGACTCGATGTGTTAGCCCTTAACCGGGTTGGATAAGGTGCTTTAGCAATAAGCGCTGGGTCCATCATAAAGTTTGTGTGGCCCCGATCCCAAAATAGAAGTGGGGATCGTCTGTGGAGGAGTAAAAGAGGTGGGCTGAGGTGTTGAGCCTAGAGGGAAATAGAGAATAGGCTCGTGAGAAGGTGGTGGGGTAGAAGAACAAGAATCAGAAGCAGAAGCGTATGTGTGAGGAAAGGTCTCAGCCGGGGTGTTGATAGGATCATCAATATCATCAACTTCTTCCCCAACATGGTTATCCAGCACTCTCCCAGATCTCAACGTGGTGATTGAATTCACATGATGTGAATAGCCAGGATTGGGTACAGATTGAGCTAGGAGTTTCCCTTTCTCTCTTGCACTCATTTCGGCCTTAAGTCGTGCAATTTCAGCTTCCATCGTTTTGATACTCTCAGCTTGGGACGCTGAGTTTTTCTTTATCTCACCAACAGAAGACTTAACCTCGGCCGACACTTCCATGAAATTTGACATGAGTGATTTCATGGTTTGAGCGAATTGAGAGAACTCATCAGAACAGGTCGACTGCATACGATTAGAAGGTGCAGGAGTGTTGACCTGGTTTTGGAAATTTGGGGACTGGTAGGGGTGCTGGGTGAGCTGAAGTGGTTGTTGTTGTGGTGGAGGGACCCGTTGGAATTGATTAGGGTTTGGAACCGTGTTTTGGGATTGGTTCCAAGCAAAATTCGGGTGATTCCTTCAACCCTGATTGTATGTGGAAGAAAAAGGGTCGTTTCCAGGTCTTTGAAATGCGGCATTGGTATGCTCGAGACCTCGAAACTGAGAGTTTAATGGACATTCTTCCGTTAAGTGAGAAGGATCAGAACAGCACCCACAAACGGTTTTGGGGAGCGACATTGGGTTTAGGGAGGCTGCTAGGAATTTGTGTTCCATAGCGTCGAGCTTCTTTTGCATTGCTGCCATCTCAGCTCGAACACCTATGGACACGTCTATTTGGTATACGCCACCCCTACTCGATAGCTGGGTTCCAGTCTCCCACTGAAGTGACTTTTCAGTGAACTCTTCTAAAAATTTCCATGCTTCCCCATCATCCTTGGTCATAAAGGTGCCTTGACACATGTTTTCAAGGTTTTGTTTAGTGGTAGGGTTACTGCCCTCATATATTGTAACACCCGAGCCCAATAATACTATTTATATTACTAGTTGAGGATTATATATTGCTCATTCCAATTTTCCTGATTTTCTGGGGTTTATTGCTAAATTTTAACCGGTTAAGTCATTTTGGCACATAACAAATTTTAACCTCTAAAATGAAATTAAAAGTGTCCATGTTGGCCTACTCATCGCCACTAGTCGCGTGGTAGCGTCCGCATGTCGAGATTCCGTTCCGTTTGGCTAAACGGGCCAGTTTGGGCGACTACGCGCGCGTGCAAGTGTCCGACTTGGGGGCATGCATCTTAATCACTAAACACCTATTTTCAAAATTTGGAACCCGCTTAAAATCCTATAATTTGAATTTGGAACATTTGGGCGCAATCCGGGCGCGATTTGGAAATGTTTCATTTCGCGCCAAAAAGGGCCCGTTTCAATTTAATATCTAAAACTAAAATATATATACAAATAAAATCCTTAACAGTTAAATCCTCTCAAATCCTTATTCAAATAATTTCCTCACCTCCTTGCAGCCAATCACGAGCTCCTATTTGAGCTCGTGGGCCCCGCCTCCTTTTCCCCATCTCTCTCTCTCTCTTCCCTCAATCTCTCACTTTCTCTCTCCAATCTCCCTCTCTCTCTTCATTTATATAAACCATGCAGCCCCTGTTCCTTCCTCACCATCGCGAGAACATCCCCAGCGCACCCACACGAAACCCTAACCCTAGCCTCGCGATCTCACCGCCGACTTCCCCGCGACCTCGCTGTCGCCGCCCTCGCCACCACGAGACTCACCGCACCTTCCTCCCCTCGCTCTCCCGCCGATCCCCGCACCTGCACCCAACCCGACGTCGCCTCCAACCTCGCAGACCTCGCCGTCGACACCACCTCTCGTCGCCGACGACTCCCACGACTCCCTCTCACCCTCCTCGTCCCGACCTCGTCGTCGTTTCCTTCCTCCCCTCGCCGGAACAGCAAACCCGAGCCCAACCCTGCACCATCTCTAGTTCGCCGGAGAAGCCCCGGTCGACCCTCCTCGTCGTCGCCTGTGCCACTGCCGACCACTTCCTCTCCCCTGAGACCAGAACCCGGCCCGTACACCCCCTCAGCACTGCACCACCACCTTTCCAGCGACCCGGGAAACTTTCCAGCCCTCGCTGCATCTCCTGTTCACCGCCGGCGCGTCCATCGCCGTCGGGCCCGTCGTAGTTGCCCCGGTTCTTTCCGGTAAGCCTCCCTTTAGTTTTCCATTCACGTTTAATCCCTTGCTGGTCGTTATTCGCGTGTATCCTATCGTATTGCTAACTTCGCTACTTTTGTCGTTGCCGGAATCCGACCGTGCCGTCTTGGCGAACCCGACGCTCCAGCGAAGTCCCCTGGTCCGTGTGATCTCGTTGATCTCTGTTGGGACTCGATCCGTGGCCCGTGCTTTCATATCGCGTTTTCTGCCGACTTTGCATCCGTGCGTTCCGGTTTGCGAAACCGTCGAGGCAAGTATCTGAATACTTGCTCTAACATGCTAGCGTGCGAGATCTAGTCTCGCCACGCAATTGAATTCATACTATTTAATACCACAACCTCTTGTTGGCAATTGATATCATATTAAAGATAATTGGATACTAGGAAATAACTAATATCCTGCATGCGGCTTTTGGATCATCACCAATAGCAAGGCAACAAGTATGGAGCCTTGAACACAAAATATTAATCAATAAGCTAGAAGAACTCACAATGCACCATCAACAGATTTCATGTAGCAGTTTTACCAGTCTATTAACTTTTACCCCTTGAGTATATTTTAACATGGATGCTTAAGAACAGCTTAAGCTGTATAATGCCACCCAAATATTTAATATCCTATCCATTTTAATAAGGATAATGTCTTCATTAAGAAGATAAAAGTTCACATACATGTGCAACAACTACAGTATCATCACCATCCTGGTCATTTCCAACGATTATTCCTTTCCTCCTGCCATTCAACATGTACATAATTAGTTAAAAAGAACATGTACAGAAGTAGTTGTAGGTAACAAGTGTAAACCTAATTGAAAAGAAAAACTAATAAACTGAATAATTATGAATACTCACATCAACCCATATTTCAACTAAATAAAACGACTGAATCATATCTGCTTAAACTGTTAAACCATTTATGAGACAATTATTATATTTAGTATAATTTCGTGTAGTTCCTTAATTTATAATTGTGGATATTGCTTTACCTTGTGGCTATTGCACCCTAAAGATGTTTGAACCTGTTAATAAGAGAATACAAACATCACTGTGGTTATATGGAATATTGTGGTTAATTACTGTTTCCTGCTGCTGTTCATTATTGATTGTATACCTGTTGTGAGCACTTACCCGATTGCACGGCATATTGGCCTGACCCTGCTACACCTGACATGTACATACATACAGACTCATCCTGTTGTACCATGACATTACTTGTCTTATGATTTCATGCCTAATGCCGACAAACCTGACCGTTCCTGCTGTCGATCCAGACAGACCTACTTCTACTTGATTTTGTGTTGGCATTAGTCCTTGACTACTGAATACCTGACCTGATATACATAGTTTGGGGGTATGGGGAAATCAAAGGTGAAACCGACTTGTAACTCAACAGTTCGATACTTGTTCTGATCAGTCTTACGGGCTTGGCCAGCTCCGGAGTGGTGATGCTGACACTACTCGTCCATCTTGCTACCTTTTACTGCTTAGCGGCACGTCTCGGATTCAGCCCCGAGGGTCATGACCGTGGTCCCGGGCACGCACGGGATACTATTGAGTTACATCGACGATTCATCAATTGGTTTCAAAGACTATAGAGTAGAACACCGGATAGGACAGTTAGTCACCATTGCACATTACTCTGCTTGTTATATCTTATTATTGCTTTACTCATGTTCATACTTGCATTGCTTATTACCATGTTTATACTGTATACTTGATATCATGACGCGCTGACGTTTGGGTTTTGCATGGCCCAGATTCCGTACCTTTGTCGTCGACCGAGCAGGAGTACTTCAGCCAGCAGGCTGAACAGTGAGTCCTTAGGGTTAGTTTATTTATTGCTTTTCATTTCCAGATGTGAGCCCGCATTATGGGACGTACTGTTTATTCATTGTATTGGATCATTAGCTTCCGCACTTATTGTTTATTGATTCTTGTTATTATGGATTTGGACATGTATTAGATTAGTTTATTATCTTGTTCTTGATATCCTTACAACCGTAATGTGACTGTGGATGGATACTTCCTACCCACAGGTAGTATGGTTGGCTATGTCACGTGCCCAATCTTGCGTACTCTGGGAAGCGGGGCGTGACATGGTTCTTTTGGTATCAGAGCCATAGGTTAGTTGGGTTGATTCTCTGTAGTTGGGTATTGCACCCGATACACGAATCATAATACCCGTGATTAGGAGACATGTCCTGCCACCTTGACCGTTTTACCGTCCTTGAATCATTCTTCCAGATCATGTCGACATGCAAACTTACTTTGCATGGTTAACTCGAAAACCTAACTTCTTGTTATCTCTAGGACTTAGGCGACTTGGGTGGAGTTAAGTAATTGCGGCTATGATACCGCGGCATAGCTACAATGCGGTACTCTATTTAAGTATCTTGGAGTTCTAGCCTCGATCTATATTCAGAATCTATCTCATGCTAATATTGGGTGTTTTGAGCTCAGGATTATGACAGGTAAGAAGTTGAAGACGTACCGGAGGTGTGTGAACGAAGCCGCCGTGCTTGGAGTGATAAGAGAAATACTGGAAATCAAAGAAACAGACCGAGCTGATCCAGCAGCACGCGGACTCGTTTCAGGAAGGTTTGCAGATCGTTCAGCAGTCTGTAAACGAAGTTGGAACTAGACCAGTCGACCGAGTAAGGACCGTAGTAGAATTCAGACGGTTGGGTCCTACTACTTTCACTGGTCGGGAGGAGCTGTTGCCAGCCGAGCAGTGGCTAGTAACACGGAGAATTTGCTGATTGCGATGCAATTCCCAGAAGACAAGAGTGTTGATGTGGTGCGCATTCAGTTGGTGGATTGCGCCGAGAGTGGTGGCTTGTGGAGGAGAACCGTTTGCCCAAGCGAAGCAGTTAGGCGGATTTCTCTAAGAGTTTCCTAGAGATGTTCTTTCCGCGGACTGCACGGGAGGAAATGGAAGAGAAATTTATTAGGCTGAGACAGAATGGAGCAGCCGTGGACGTGCATGCAGCAGAGTGGACGAGACTCAGTAGTCTCGCTGGACCTTTCGCGGCCAACGATGTAGACAGCAGTTGCGGTAAGGAAGCAGTTCTGTCGGGTCAGTCGAGTTTAGGACTAGGCCGACAAACAGTGTTCTTGCAGCTATGGAAGTTAATAGTAATGAAGAGCCGGCAGTTGTTCGCGACTTTATGGACGTGTTTGAAGATATATCGGGCTTGCCGCCAAAGCGAGACGTGGAGTTCCGATTGACCTTAGTCCTGGTGCAGCGCCAGTGTCTAAAACTTACTATCCAATGGCACCAGTGGAATTGGAAGGAGTTAAGAAGCAAGTTGGTGAGTTACTTGAGAAGGATTGGATTCGAAGTAGCAACTCGCCTTGGGAGCTCCGGTTCTTTTAGTAAAGAAGAAGGATGGCACAAGAAGGATGTGCATTGATTATCGAGAATTGAACCGGGTGACTATTAGGAACAAGTACCCGATCCCTCGCATTGGAGAACTCTTTGAGCAGCTTAGTGGCGCGAGGGTATTCTCGAAACTGGACTTGCGATCAGGATATCATCAGGTCCGAGTGAAGGCAGAAGACATTTGCAAGACGGCGTTTCGGACTCGGTATGGGCATTTCGAGTATTTAGTGATGCCCTTCGGAGTGACTAATGCGCCGGCAATATTTATGGATTTGATGAACAGGATCTTTTCACCGTTCTTGGACCAGTTTATTGTGGTATTCATTGACGATATTCTGGTGTACTCGAAGAGTCCGGAGGAGCATGCTGAGCACTTAAGGATCGCACTGCAAACGCTAAGACAAGAGAAATTATTTGCGAAGATGAGCAAGTGCGAATTCTGGCTGGAAGAAGTGAAGTTTCTGGGGCATGTTGTGTCGGGCAATGGAATCGCCGTTGATCCCGAGAAGATTGCAGCAGTTTGAGATTGGCCTATTCCGAAGAATGTTGCAGAGATAAGGAGTTTTCTTGGACTCGCCGGATACTACAGAAGATTTGTGGAGAACTTCGCTCGCGTAGCCGAGCCGTTAACCAAGCTCACACGAAAGGAGGTACCGTTTGTTTGGACGGATGGATGTGCATTGGCCTTCGAGACGTTGAAGCAGAAGTTGATAACCGCCCCGATCCTGACCGTACCGGATAATTCAGGAGGACTGGTGATTCACAGCGACGCATCTGGAAAAGGATTGGGATGTGTTTTAATGCAGAATGGGAAAGTTGCCGCTTACGCATCGAGACAACTGAAGACTCATGAGAAGAACTATCCGACTCATGACTTAGAGCTTGCAGCCGTGATCTTCGCCCTGAAGATTTGGAGACACTACCTTCTGGGCGAAAGAGTTGAAGTCTTTACGGATCACAAGAGTTTGAAATATGTGTTCACTCAGAAGGAGTTGAACATGAGGCAACGCAGATGGTTGGAGCTGATGGCCGACTATGACCTTGATCTTAAGTACCATCCGGGAAAAGTTAACGTCGTGCCGGATGCGCTGAGCCGGTTACCAGCAATTCAGATATTGACTGCACAGAGAGGGATCATTGAGGATTTTCGGAGATTTGACTCGGAGGTTGTGCTACCACATGCTACAGGACAGTTGATGCAGTTGCAAGCACAATCGTCCTTAGTTGAGAAGATTAAAGCGGCACAATCGCAGGATCCTAGACTGCAAAAGTTTCGGGAGCAGGTTGAAGCCGGACTGCGAACCGATTTACTGATCCATGAGGATGGTTCGTTGAGATATGGTAGCCGTGTGTGTGTGCCAAAAGGAGATGTGCGTGAAGAGCTTATGAAGGAAGCACACAGTTCAGCTTACTCTGTACATCCAGGAGGGACAAAGATGTACCGAGATATTCGACAGCACTTTTGGTGGGAAGGTATGAAACGGGAAATTGCTCGCTTCGTGGCTAAGTGCTTGGTGTGTCAGCAAGTCAAGGCCGAACACCAAAGGGTTGCTGGGTTGTTGCAACCACTTCCGATTCCTCAGTGGAAGTGGGAACATATAACCATGGATTTCGTGACAGCTTTACCGCGGAGTCCAAAGGGCAACAATGCAGTATGGGTGATTGTCGATCGGTTGACCAAGGCAGCTCACTTTATTCCTTTTCGGGTTGGTCAATCGACAGAGACTTTGGCAGAGCGATACATGCAGGAGATTGTCAGATTGCATGGAGTACCGGTAAGCATCGTGTCCGATCGGGACACTCGGTTCTTGTCGCACTTTTGGAGGAGTTTACAGGAAAGTTTGGGGACTCGATTGAAGTTTAGCACAGCTTATCATCCTCAGACTGATGGACAATCGGAGAGAACGATCCAGACCCTTGAAGATATGTTGAGGGCTTGCATGTTGGACTTCAAAGGTTCTTGGGAAGATCATCTACACCTGGTGGAGTTTTCGTACAACAACAGCTTCCAAGCAACTATTCAGATGGCCCCGTTTGAAGCACTGTATGGTCGTAAGTGCCGTTCACCTGTTTGTTGGGATGATGTTGGTGAACGAAGGTTACTAGGACCAGATTTGGTGGTACAGACAGTCGAGAAGGTGAATACCATCAGGAAGCATATGAAGGCAGCTCAAGACAGACAGAAGAGTTGGGCCGACACGTCAAGAAGACCTCTGGAGTTCGCCGTGGGTGATTTGGTATTCCTGAAGATATCACCGACTAGAGGAGTGATTCGCTTTGGAAGTCGAGGAAAGCTTAGCCCCCGATTCGTTGGACCCTTCGAGATATTGGAGCGTGTTGGAGAGGTATCGTACCGGTTGGCGTTACCACCGTCATTAGCAGGAGTTCACGATGTGTTTCATGTGTCTCAACTACGGAGGTATGTTCGTGATGAGACTCATGTCTTGGATCATTCGGAGTTGACCGTACGGGAGGACCTGACTTTTGAGGAGCGACCAGTTGAAATCAAGGATCGAAGAGAAAAGGTTCTTAAGAACAAGGTTATCCCTCTTGTGCTAGTTTCTTGGGGTAACCGATCGCATGGAGAATCTACTTGGGAGCGAGAAGACGAGATCCGGCAGAAATTCCCTCACCTTTTCCAGTAGTTAGCTATCTTGTATTCTTGGAATTTCGAGGACGAAATTCTTTTTTTAGTTGGGTATGATGTAACACCCGAGCCCAATAATACTATTTATATTACTAGTTGAGGGTTATATATTGCTCATTCCAATTTTCCTGATTTTCTGGGGTTTATTGCTAAATTTTAACCGGTTAAGTCATTTTGGCACATAACAAATTTTAACCTCTAAAATGAAATTAAAAGTGTCCATGTTGGCCTACTCGTTGCCACTAGTCGCGTGGTAGCGTCCGCGTGTCGAGATTCCGTTCCGTTTGGCTAAACGGGCCAGTTTGGGCGACTACGCGCGCGTGCAAGTGTCCGACTTGGGGGCATGCATCTTAATCACTAAACACCTATTTTCAAAATTTGGAACCCGCTTAAAATCCTATAATTTGAATTTGGAACATTTGGGCGCAATCCGGGCGCGATTTGGAAATGTTTCATTTCGCGCCAAAAAGGGCCCGTTTCAATTTAATATCTAAAACTAAAATATATATACAAATAAAATCCTTAACAGTTAAATCCTCTCAAATCCTTATTCAAATAATTTCCTCACCTCCTTGCAGCCAATCACGAGCTCCTATTTGAGCTCGTGGGCCCCGCCTCCTTTTCCCCATCTCTCTCTCTCTCTTCCCTCAATCTCTCACTTTCTCTCTCCAATCTCCCTCTCTCTCTTCATTTATATAAACCATGCAGCCCCTGTTCCTTCCTCACCATCGCGAGAACATCCCCAGCGCACCCACACGAAACCCTAACCCTAGCCTCGCGATCTCACCGCCGACTTCCCCGCGACCTCGCCGTCGCCGCCCTCGCCACCACGAGACTCACCGCACCTTCCACCCCTCGCTCTCCCGCCGATCCCCGCACCTGCACCCAACCCGACGTCGCCTCCAACCTCGCAGACCTCGCCGTCGACACCACCTCTCGTCGCCGACGACTCCCACGACTCCCTCTCACCCTCCTCGTCCCGACCTCGTCGTCGTTTCCTTCCTCCCCTCGCCGGAATAGCAAACCCGAGCCCAACCCTGCACCATCTCTAGTTCGCCGGAGAAGCCCCGGTCGACCCTCCTCGTCGTCGCCTGTGCCACTGCCGACCACTTCCTCTCCCCTGAGACCAGAACCCGGCCCGTACACCCCCTCAGCACTGCACCACCACCTTTCCAGCGACCCTGGAAACTTTCCAGCCCTCGCCGCATCTCCTGTTCACCGCCGGCGCGTCCATCGCCGTCGGGCCCGTCGTAGTTGCCCCGGTTCTTTCCGGTAAGCCTCCCTTTAGTTTTTCATTCACGTTTAATCCCTTGCTGGTCGTTATTCGCGTGTATCCTATCGTATTGCTAACTTCGCTACTTTTGTCGTTGCCGGAATCCGACCGTGCCGTCTTGGCGAACCCGACGCTCCAGCGAAGTCCCCTGGTCCGTGTGATCTCGTTGATCTCTGTTGGGACTCGATCCGTGGCCCGTGCTTTCATATCGCGTTTTCTGCCGACTTTGCATCCGTGCGTTCCGGTTTGCGAAACCGTCGAGGCAAGTATCTGAATACTTGCTCTAACATGCTAGCGTGCGAGATCTAGTCTCGCCACGCAATTGAATTCATACTATTTAATACCACAACCTCTTGTTGGCAATTGATATCATATTAAAGATAATTGGATACTAGGAAATAACTAATATCCTTCATGCGGCTTTTGGATCATCACCAATAGCAAGGCAACAAGTATGGAGCCTTGAACACAAAATATTAATCAATAAGCTAGAAGAACTCACAATGCACCATCAACAGATTTCATGTAGCAGTTTTACCAGTCTATTAACTTTTACCCCTTGAGTATATTTTAACATGGATGCTTAAGAACAGCTTAAGCTGTATAATGCCACCCAAATATTTAATATCCTATCCATTTTAATAAGGATAATGTCTTCATTAAGAAGATAAAAGTTCACATACATGTGCAACAACTACAGTATCATCACCATCCTGGTCATTTCCAACGATTATTCCTTTCCTCCTGCCATTCAACATGTACATAATTAGTTAAAAAGAACATGTACAGAAGTAGTTGTAGGTAACAAGTGTAAACCTAATTGAAAAGAAAAACTAATAAACTGAATAATTATGAATACTCACATCAACCCATATTTCAACTAAATAAAACGACTGAATCATATCTGCTTAAACTGTTAAACCATTTATGAGACAATTATTATATTTAGTATAATTTCGTGTAGTTCCTTAATTTATAATTGTGGATATTGCTTTACCTTGTGGCTATTGCACCCTAAAGATGTTTGAACCTGTTAATAAGAGAATACAAACATCACTGTGGTTATATGGAATATTGTGGTTAATTACTGTTTCCTGCTGCTGTTCATTATTGATTGTATACCTGTTGTGAGCACTTACCCGATTGCACGGCATATTGGCCTGACCCTGCTACACCTGACATGTACATACATACAGACTCATCCTGTTGTACCATGACATTACTTGTCTCATGATTTCATGCCTAATGCCGACAAACCTGACCGTTCCTGCTGTCGATCCAGACAGACCTACTTCTACTTGATTTTGTGTTGGCATTAGTCCTTGACTACTGAATACCTGACCTGATATACATAGTTTGGGGGTATGGGGAAATCAAAGGTGAAACCGACTTGTAACTCAACAGTTCGATACTTGTTCTGATCAGTCTTACGGGCTTGGCCAGCTCCGGAGTGGTGATGCTGACACTACTCATCCATCTTGCTACCTTTTACTGCTTAGCGGCACGTCTCGGATTCAGCCCCGAGGGTCATGACCGTGGTCCCGGGCACGCACGGGATACTATTGAGTTACATCGACGATTCATCAATTGGTTTCAAAGACTATAGAGTAGAACACCGGATAGGACAGTTAGTCACCATTGCACATTACTCTGCTTGTTATATCTTATTATTGCTTTACTCATGTTCATACTTGCATTGCTTATTACCATGTTTATACTGTATACTTGATATCATGACGCGCTGACGTTTGGGTTTTGCATGGCCCAGATTCCGTACCTTTGTCGTCGACCGAGCAGGAGTACTTCAGCCAGCAGGCTGAACAGTGAGTCCTTAGGGTTAGTTTATTTATTGCTTTTCATTTCCAGATGTGAGCCCGCATTATGGGACGTACTGTTTATTCATTGTATTGGATCATTAGCTTCCGCACTTATTGTTTATTGATTCTTGTTATTATGGATTTGGACATGTATTAGATTAGTTTATTATCTTGTTCTTGATATCCTTACAACCGTAATGTGACTGTGGATGGATACTTCCTACCCACAGGTAGCATGGTTGGCTATGTCACGTGCCCAATCTTGCGTACTCTGGGAAGCGGGGCGTGACATATATGATTCGGCAAAGTTCCCATTTCGGGATGCCGTGATGTGGGCATTGAACCAAAAGATCCTTGAATCGGTCAAAGTATTTTGAAAATGGTTCAGCCGGAAGCTGGGAGAATTGATAGAGTTCGCTACGGATTCGAGCTGTCTTTTGCATAGGGTAGAATTTCTTAAGGAATGCCGCAACTAATTCTTCCCAATTCGTGATGGATTGTGCGGTGGTGTTATACAGCCACTTCTCGGCTATATCGCACGAGGTAAATGGAAGAAGTCGTAGACGCATGGCATCCAAAGAAAGTTGTGATGTACCCATCATTGCGCATACGTTTTCAAATTTGGTAATAAAAACGTACGCGTCTTCAGTCTCGAGACCGTGGAATTGAGGTAGAAGGTTGAAGTACGGGGGCTTAATCTCAAAGTTATCCCCGTTGGCTGGTGGAATGGATAAGCAGGTCGAGAGAGGACCTCGCAAAGGGTAGCACCTCTCTTGGAGAGAGATGCGAGGTGGATTCTGCGCACCAACGGACGGCGGCAGAGTAGCGGTAAAGAGGTTTGATGGAGACTGATCCATCGGTGTGGGTGTGGTGGGGGGGTAAAAGAAAGGTAAATGGAGAAATACCGACTTCGGAGTCGATCGAGGGGACGCGGACAAGACGGGCACTAGAATCCCGTGTCCAGCCTATCTTGTACTAAAAGGGGTTAGTACAAGTGGCAGCGTGATTTACAATTAGGGAAAATGAAGTGAGTGCGGTGTTTGTTTTGAAAAATGATACGGATTTTGAAAATATGATGCAACAAGCAATACCCTAAAATTTATGGTCACCTAGGTCCAATCTCTAGACCGCTCCTAACTGCCAGAAGACAAGACGCAGGATAGAATCCTCCACTGCCTCTTTGTCCCTCCTGTGGCCAGGTAAGTGCCAGGTAAGTGGGAGGTTCTCCACTACGTAAGTAGTGGGCCTAATTAAGTAATCACTAGCCTTCGACACACTTGCCTAGGCACCACAAGAGAAACGCGGATAAGCAATGAATTACCCACGGCCTTCTTCTGTCCTAAGTGAGCGCGACGGTCCTTAGAGTCATCTCTAGATATTTTTTAATTAATGAGGGTAATGCGGATGCAGGTTTGTGATTTTTGGGGCCTAGGAAGGGTAATGAACTCCCTACCTAATCTGGATTTGGCCGTGCCCCTTAATTTCCATATTAATATGCAAACAACCAAAAATCAAAAACACGCACAAATTTTATTTTGCTTTTTGCGCGCTGCGAATATTTGCAAAGAAACCTGCACGAAATGTTAATTGGAGCAGATTTTAGGAAGGAGATAAGAAAGTTAGAGATTACCAGATAAAAATTGTTCAGAGATCCCCTAGAACTGCCGCGCTTCCGCCGCACAAGTCGCCAATCGCCGCGGTTCCGCCGCGCCTTGAGCTCCTCTCTGCACTGAAAAATTTGGTAATGCTCCTGTTCAGCTCCTGAGCTCTCTGGAATTCTCCAAATAATTTTCCAATTTCACAGTAAGCTCTAGATCTCCTTGCAATTAATCACAACAACACGTATTAGTGTTAGCGCGAGTTTTGATCTTTAAAATTTTTAGATGGAATAAACTTTTCAACTCAAATTTCAAAAAATGAACAAATAGCACACGATCCCCGGCAACGGCGCCATTTTGATTGTTATGATTTTCCGATTGTGTAGTTGGTTTTTAGAAAATAGATTTTAGAAATCACAATCAAAAATTATTTGACCGCAATCAATAACGGTGTCGTTTGTAGATTGTAAGTGAGTGCGGATCGTCCACAGAGACAGTGTAATAGTTCGTCTTTTGAATTAGATGAGTCGAAACTTTAATGAAAAGAAAAGAAAACAATTCATGATTTGCATTTAAAGATCAAGAAATAAGAAAAATCTAGATCTAGAAAAGACATTAAAAGCAAGAATTGAGATGTGTGATAATTTCCAACCAACAATTAAGATTAGAAGTATGGCTCGAAGGAGTAGATCGGATCTATAGATGTGATGAGATCTAAAGATTACTAATTCTTATCCATTAATGAATTGATACTAGATCGATGCAAATTCATCGAGGTTTAAGGATCTTTGCGAGAAAATTAGGGATTCCGCAACTCATCCTTTGTCCTTTCAATGGATCGCATTCAAATTCTAGCTTCTAATTAATCAAATGTTTAATAGTTGTTCCCTAGTTTCGAGTGAACACGATCAAGAAAGCATCATCTTGAAACTAGGTTATTAATCATTTGATTCACTAGAATTTCCAAACATTATAGGATTTAAGAATTGTAAAAATATCTAAATCATCATCATCTAAAGATCGTCACAACTTCTACACGAGCGGAGATTACTCAAACATCATGATCACAAACACAATCACAAATTGAATTCTAATCATTATGCTTGAATTAAAAGATAAGCAAGAGTATAGAAAATTCACCTTTATTTATCGACAAATTTTGTTACAACTCTCTTGAATTTACAAAAGGAAGGAACTAGATCGTCGATTTCGGCTTCGCTCGGCTCCTTGAGTCGCGGATCGGTGTGGATCTCTTGCTCCGTTGGAATCCGGCGTTGCTTCTAAAGGTTGAAGGCTCTCTTGCTCAAATTGCTCTCGGGATCTTGATCTTGATTTTGAATTGGGGTTGGGGATTGAATTTGGCACAAGCTTTTGTCACTAAACTTGTGGGTTGAAGATGGTGGTGATTCTTGAACATTTTTCCACCCTAGCTCTAAGCTCCTTTTTATAGACCTCTAGATCTAGGATTAAAATTTGAATTCCCTCCACAAGTTAGTTAACCAAAAGATTTAAATTTCCCTCCAAAAAGTTAGTTAAGCTTTAAATTTTGAATTTCCCTCCAAGATTTTGTTGAGCCGAGCCTTCTAGATGTGCCACGTGGAGTTTCTGGGGTCTTCTGGAAGGTTTGGACGTTATAAAAGACACGTGTACAAAATTTGGTGGCTTGATCTCTTCAAATGGCCGCGGATCCGCGGCGCCAAGGGGGTTTGGGCCGCGGATCCGCGGTCCTTTATGGGCCTTGGTGATTTATTTTCACATGGTAATTCTTGGGATTCCTGGTGGGCCTTTATCTGATGTATGGAATTTTATTTGGATTTCTGTATCACTACCAGATCATACATCTTTTAGTTGGCGTATCTTTTATCAGTCTTTCCCCAATTTTGGGCTCTGCTTCCGGAATTTCCTGCATAGATTCCAAGACAAGAGTTGCGCAATACAAGGATGATGCGATGACATGAAACACAGTTAATTTCCCTTAAAGTGCCGGTTTAAAATTCTAACACATGCAATCTGGTATTTCAGAGATGATTTGGTAATATGTGCAATTATGAATACCGAACACTTCTATGTGAGCTCAAATGGTAGGGAAATTACCGTGTTAAAAGTGCAGTATTTTCGACTGATCAGGCCCACTACTGTGGTTCCTTCCTACTTACCTGGTTACAAGGGTAGTACGGAGGCGGTAGAGGATTGATCCTGCGGCTTGTCCTTTAGAAGTCTAGGAGCGGTCTAGAGACTGGACCTAGGTGACCTTAGTTCTAGGGTTGCTTGTTCATCTTAGGATGATTTGTCTTGAGTCCCACTTTTTCAAAACAAGCCAATTTTAAATCACACACACGCTGCCATTTGCACTAAACCCGCTTAGTGCATGCTCGGCTGGACACGGGATCCTAGTGCCCGTCTTGTCCGCGTTCCTGCTATCGACGCCGAAGTCGGTACTTCTTCATCTTCTTTTCCACCACCACACACCACGACCAAGATGGACGACACTCCATCAAATTATAACACCATGCTGCCACCGCCCGAAGGTGCGCAGAATCCACCACGCATTTCTCTCCAAGAGAGATGCTATCCTATCCGTGGTCCTCTTCCCACTTGTCTATCTCTTCCACCACCTAACGGGGATAATTTCGAGATTAAACCCCACTACATCAATCTGCTGCCCAAATTTCACGGGCTTGAGTCGGAAGACGCGTACGTTTTCATCACCAAATTCGAAAACGTATGCGCAATGATGGGTACTTCACAATTGACTTTAGATGCTATGTGCTTACGTCTTCTCCTATTCACACTGTGCGACTTGGCAGAAAAATGGCTTTACAATACTGCCGCACACTCTATCACTAATTGGGATGAATTTGTCATAGCATTTCTTAAGAAGTTTTACCCAAACCATAAGAATGCCCATATTAGGAGTGAGATCAACCAGTTCACCCAGCTTCCCAATGAACCATTTTGGAAGTGCTTTGAACGTTTCAAAGATCTGCTTGTCCAATGCCCCCATCACGGAATACAAAGATGGGATTTATGTCGGATTATATATGAGGGCATTAATCCAGCGACAAAGCAGATGCTTGAAACAATGTGTCAATGCAATTTCATGTCTAAAGATGACGGTGAAGCGTGGTAATATCTAGAAGACCTTGCTGAACACACGTTGCAGTGGGAAAGAGTAAGACCACCTTCAACTAAGGAGGTATTCACCAGCTCGATGTTTCTATCGCAGTGAAAGCCGAAATGGCAGCGATACAGAAGAAACTCGATGCTATTGAGAACAAATTCTCATCATTCTCCCTAAATCAGGTCACGCTTCTTAAGACCGTCTGTGGTTGTTGTTCGGATCCTTCACACTTAACGTAAGAATGTCCTATGAATGCTTCGTTTCAAGCTAATGCTGCTTTTCAGCAGCGACCTAGAAACGACCCTTATTCTTCCACGTACAATCAAGGATGGAGGAATCATCCTAACTTTGCTTGGAATAAAAACCAACAAAGCAATTATCAAAGACCTCCTCCACAGCAACCATAACCACAGAATCAGCCCCCTTTCAGTCACAGAATTTCCAAAATCCGGCCAACATTTCTACACCACAAGTGGTCGGTACTGAAAACTCACTTGCACAAACTTTGGATATGTTCATGAAACAATCCATGCAAATTTCGGTTGAGATGAGGTCTTCTATTTATACCATAACGAAAAACTCTGCCTCCCATGGTGAGAGTATTAAATCATTAGAAAACCAAATCGCACAGTTAAACGCCGCAATGAGTGCGAGAGAGAAAGGGAAACTCCCATCTCAACCCCTACCGAATCCTGGCCATTCACAAAATCATAATGTGAATGCCGTTATTACGTTGAGATCGGGGAGAGAGCTGAATAACCGAGTGGGTGAGCAGTTTGATGTTAGTGACACATTTGATACCCCAGCTTCTTGTTCCTCTTCCCCTAATTCATCTAGTCCCCCACCTTCATCCGAGCCTATTCTCCGTTTTCCCCAAGGCTCGAACATTTCGCCAAATCTATCTAAGTCGATGCCCACTCCAATTTTGGGATCGAATCCGTCTCCACAGTCTTCTCCACAAACGTTGGACCCAAAACTTATTGATCGAGCTCCATTTCCAAACCGATTAAGGGCCAACAGACTTAACCCGCAAATGGAGAAGATTGTGGAAATGTTTAAGCTAGTTAGCGTGAATATTCCTCTCCTAGATGCTATTCAACAAGTCCTATCTTATGCAAGAATCCTTAAAGACTTGTGCACTAGGAAGAGAAAAACTCAAGTGCCTAAAAAGGTTTTCATGACGAGTAATGTTAGTACAGCTTTTACCCAACAAATACCAAAGAAACGTAAGGACCCCGGCTGTCCTACAATCTCTATTTCTATTGCGGGTAAAAATATTAATCGTGCTTTACTCGATCTAGGCGCTAGCGTCAACTTGCTTTCTTATTCAGTTTACGAGCAGTTAGGAATTTGAGAGTTAAAACCCGCCCATTCTACTCTCCAGATTGCGGACCGATCTATCACCAAACATCGGGGCCGAACTAGAGGATGTGTTAATTAAAGTCGGGGAATTCATATTTCCCGTGGACTTTATTGTTTTAGATACACAACCTGTGGCAAACCCACGCAATCAAATCCCGGTGATACTTGGTCGACCCTTCCTAGCAACTTCTAACGCTGTGATTAATTGTCGTAACGGTTCTATGAACTTATCCTTCGGGAAAATGACAATTGAGCTTAATATTTACAAGCTAGGAAGTCAGCCATCAGAACCTTCTGCTCATTTGCTGGATGTTTGTTCCATCCACGAGATAGCTTCCGAAAGCTGCATGGATGAGGAACTTTGCTTTGATGTTCTCGACAACACTAATGAGACATCGTTTGATCTTGCACCACTTCACAGTGAGGATATGTTCAATGAGTCCGACCTTGAGATTGAACCCGTTGACTCGTTGCAAAAGTCAGCAGCACTTTCCGAGTCAATATCTTATGCAAGTTTTGAACCTCTTAAGGAGTCCGAATATCATTCCGTTACCCTTCTCCGCCAATTCTTGATCTCAAACCGCTACCTTCTCATCTTAAATATGCATATTTAGGAGAGAATGAGACTTTGCCAGTGATTATATCCGCTTCTCTAGCTGTAGAGCAAGAGAATGCACTTTTGGCAGTGTTGAGACGAATCGGCAAGAATTTGGTGGGACAATGGCCGACATCAAAGGGATTAGTCCCTTAATTGTTGAACATCACATACATTTGATGGATGAAGCCAAACCAACCCGAGACCCACAAAGACGGTTAAATCCCGTTATGAAGGAGGCGGTAAAGAAAGAAATCGTCAAGTGCCTTGAAAGTGGAATAATTTACCCAATATCTGATAGTCAATGGGTAAGTCCAATTCATGTGGTCCCTAAAAAGTCTGGCATCACGGTCATCACTAATGAGGCTAATGAGTTAATCCAAACACGCACCCAAACTGGGAGGCGCGTATGTATTGATTACAGGAAACTCAATGCCGCTACGAGGAAAGATCACTTCCCTCTACCTTTCATTGACCAGATGTTAGAACGATTAGCGGGACACGATTACTACTGTTTCTTGGACGGATACTCTGGCTACAACCAGGTCCCCATCGCCGAAAAGAATCAAGATAAAACCACTTTTACCTGTCCTTTCGAAACTTTTGCTTATAGACGCATGCCCTTTGGGTTATGCAACGCTTCCGCTACATTTCAGCGGTGCATGATGGGGATATTTTCAGATATGGCATAAAATTTTCTAGAAATTTTTATGGACGATTTCTCCATTTTTGAGGACTCCTTTGAGGACTGCCTTCGTAATCTTGACGCTGTTCTTACCCGCTGTAAGGATAAGAACTTGACTTTGAATTAGGAAAAATGCCATTTTATGGTCCAAGAAGGTATTGTACTAGGACATATAATTTCACGAAAAGGCATTGAGGTTGACAGAGCTAAAATAGATGTCATTCATAACCTCCCTCGTCCCAACTGCGTTATAGATATACGATCCTTCCTTGGCCATGCAGGATTTTATAGGAGATTTATTAAGGACTTTAGCAAAATTGCTAGACCCTTAACCCTTCTATTGGCCAAGGACACTACATTTCACTTCGATTCGGATTGTGAGGCTGCTTTTGAATCGCTTAAAGAATCACTCACTACAGCCCCCGTTCTATTATCTTCGGATTGGAACCACCCGTTCGAGCTTATGTGTGACGCATCAGATTTTGCTATTGGTGCTGTCTTAGGATAGCATATTGATAAGATGCCATATGTAATTTACTATGCAAGTAGGACCTTGAATGATGCACAAATAAATTACACAACTACCGAGAAAGAACTCTTGGCAGTTGTATTTGCATTAGAGAAACTCAGGCCCTACTTGATTGGCTCGCCTATTGTGGTTTACACTGATCACTCTGCCCTTCGACATCTTTTAACGAAGAAGGATGCAAAGGCCAGGCTAATACGTTGGATCCTATTGTTACAAGAATTTGATCTTGTCATCAAAGACAAGAGTGGATGTGAAAACGTTGTAGCCGACCATCTTTCACGCATCACTTCTTCACCAATTGTGACCGTGCCGATAAATGACTCATTTCCTGACGAACAGCTCTTGAATATATCCTACGAACCTTGGTTCGTGGATATCGTGAACTATCTTGCTACGGGGCTTATTCCTAGTGATTGGTCGAAACAAGACAAACTTCGATTTCTATCCCAAGTAAAATATTTTTACTAGGATGAACCTTATCTATTCAAGTATTGTTCCGATCAAATCATTCGTAGGTGTGTCCCTAACGATGAATTCAAGAGCGTGTTATTATTTTGTCATGATCAGGCATGCGGCGGTCACTTTGGACCTCGAAAAACGGCGGAGAAAGTTTTGCAATGTGGATTTTATTGGCCAACATTATTTAAAGATGCATTTGAACATTGTAAAACTTGTCCGCGATGTCAGCATTTGGGTCGGATTTCACGAAGAAACGAAATGCCGCTCCAACTTATATTGGTTGTGGAAATATTTGATGTTTGGGGTATTGATTTTATGGGCCCTTTTCCCAACTCCTTTGGGAATCTATATATCTTGTAGCGGTTGATTATGTCTCGAAATGGGTGGAGGTTATACCGTGTCGCACTAATGACAACAAAGTTGTCATTAAGTTCCTTAAAGAAAATATCTTTTCGCGATTCGGACACCCTCGCGTTATCATTAGCGACAACGGGACACATTTCTGCAATAGGTCTTTCCAGGCCTTGATGCGGAAATATTCAATCACTCACAAGCTTTCTACGTCCTATCATCCCCAAACAAGCGGGAAGGCTGAGATCTCAAATAGGCAGATCAAACAGATATTGGAGAAGACGGTTTCTAAGAACCGTAAAGATTGGTCAACCAAATTGACGGATGCTCTTTGGGCATTCCGCACCGCTTATAAGACCGATCTTGGTATGTCTCCATACCGCCTTGTGTTTGGGAAGGCATGCCACCTTCCTGTCGAGATCGAACATAAAGCAATGTGGGCTATTAAAGAGCTTAATTTTGATCTTGATCATGCAGGCAGCTATCGGAAGCTGCAGTTAAATGAGCTAAGCAAACTCCGCGATGAAGCTTACGATAATGCAGTGATAGTAAAGAACAGGACTAAAGTGTTCCACGATAAAAATCTTTCTAGAAAAACATTCACATCGGGGCAACAAGTCCTTCTATATGATTCCCGTCTCCATCTTCATCCGGGTAAGCTTAAATCTCGTTGGAAAGGACCTTTTGTGGTGCGGTATGTACACCCGCACGGGGCAGTTGAAGTCAAAAATTTGAAAAACGGTTCAATTTTTAAAGTAAATGGGCATAGATTAAAACCGTATTTTTCTGCTGACCCCGCGGAGGAGCTCCTGTTTTTATAGGAGCCGCTTTATCAAAACTAAATTTCCTCCGCCTCACCTCTATGTTTTTGTAACATTTTCTCATTTTAAGAATGGAGGTGAGAAAAAAAATGATTTGATTGAATATCTATGCGTGTCAAAGAATAAGTTTGGGGGAATTTTTCATTATTTTACCCCTTGTATCTCTCCCTTAGTATACAGGTCCATATTCTCAAAAGGCTACATCAGTGAGGACACTACTGAAAACAGGTTTGGGGGGGAGGTTTGTATTCACTGAATTATCTTTGACACTGGGCATTAAAATTTTTTTTAACAAAAGAGTAGAAAGTGAAAAATTACATCCAAAAGATAAGAATAGTTTAAGAAAACCAAGAAAATTAGAAGTTTTCTTAAACGAACTGGTAATAAGTAGTTATGAGCTGTTGTCCCAAGGGTTAGTAAGATGAAGGAGGTCACTAATCTGAGGATAAAAATAAGTCTGAAAAATAGTTTCTATTCTGGAAGCCAAACATTTGAATGTTGATACCCTACTATATGCACTTACACACGTCTTGAAACTCGGGATTGTAGAGGATACCTTGAAATGCTCTTGTCTAAAAGCCAAAGTATGAAGGAAATGAAAAAAAATGAAGAAAATATAAAAATGGTGAAAAGAAAAAAAAATGAACACTGGTTTTGTATCGCCAAGGCAACAATAAAAAAATATAGCGAGGGTGCCTCTTCACCTAGTGCCCTAAGGCCAACTGGTCTGGGAGTCACTGCTAAGCCTTAGGTGGTGCAAGACGAGGAAAATATTATCACCTAATCTGCAAGCACATGAGTAATCGGTCGGTTAGTACCTCAAGAAGTATTAACGGTCGCATGAAAATGTGTGAGCAAATCTTAATATTCATCAAATTAAAAAGTACTGAGGTAGATGGACAAGAGTATGATAGCTTGAATTGAATTCTCCGAGTGTAGGGATGTCCATTTCACACACGTAGGAGTATATGATTGAAGTTTGGATGAAAGGTAGGAATGAAGAATAAAGATGATGTTTTATTGAGAGATAATGTGATTTCTAACATCTTTTCATGACTATTAAGATAGGGCTCATAACAACTGAAAACTAGTGTAGTTGGAAACTCTTCTTTTCAAAGTCTTTCTTTTATGGTTCTTATCTTTATATGTAAATTTCACCATCTCTCTTTTGTTATAGGATTTTGTGGGTGTAATCCGCTGAAAACCCTCAGGAGACAACACTCCTCCTACTAGGGACACCTAGAGGTTTAACGGCTTGTTGCACGTGCTCAGTGCAATCGTGTCTGCCTACGAAAGTGCTTAGTTTTCTCCTTTCTTTTTCTCCTCTTGAATAAACTAGTTTGCTCGGGACAATCAAAGATAAGTTTGGGGGTATTTGTTCAGTTGATAAAACTGCACATTTGTATTACATTTTTCCTACCATTTTCATATTAAAAAAGAACTTTATTATAATATATTATACATATGAGGGTTTATGTGTAAAAACACTATTTTCCATGTGTTGATATATTATAATTAGCATTTGGTAGAAAAATGTATGCAAATAAATTCATTGACCAAATCCTAGTAGAACAAAGTCTACTAAAGATTATTTGAGTTGTTGTGCAAAAGATTTCCAAGTGTGCAGAATTTTTCAAAGAGTAGAATCAAGCAAATCAAGTTGTTGAAGAAAACTTGCCTAATTAAAGAAGCAAAACTTGGAGACCAAGTCTGGAAGCAACCGAGAAAAGATTTCCAAATTCTAAAGGTGCCAAGGATCGCCAAATGTCACATAGAGACAGCTCTTGAAAATTGATCAACGGCGGAGATGATAAGGCCGCGGATCCGCAGCATTAACCCCTTTATGCCGCGGATCCGCCGCAGTTAAGAAGAGTTGGGAGTTGAGGATTTTTAGGGAAAATCTTTTCTGCTTAAATCATATTTTAGAAGCTTGTATTTTGGCTTTAGCACTATAAAAAGGCACCGAGTGCCTTTTGGAAAATTCATCAAGCCGACGCGATCACGAAGCCCCAGACGCTCACGCATCCAGGCTGATCATCAACTGTTCGTCTACCTCCTTAGGAAAGATCGAGAAGCAACTAGCTTGTAATCATTTTCTACGGATTAAAGTGTAGATTGTTCAAGTGATTAATAAAGGCAGTTATTTTATTTAATTCTTTTGCTTAAATCATATTTTAGAAGCTTGTATTCTGGCTTTAGCACTATAAAAAGGCACCGAGAGCCTCTTGGAAAATTCATCAAGCCGACGCGATCACGAAGTCCCAGACGGCTCACGCATCCAGGCTGATCATCAACGGTTCATCTACCTCCTTTGAAGAGATCGAGAAGCAACTAGATTTGTAATCATTTTCTAAGGATTCAAGTGTAATGAATTTTGTTGATTAATAAAGGTAGCTTTCCTTTTCTTATTCTATTTCTTCGTAGTTTCATTATGCAATTTCTTTCCATCTCTTTTTCTCCCAACATGCGCGAGTAATTCTCCGCTTGTTAGGGTTCGTAGGATTAGGGTAGGCTAATGGACGATGAACATCCCTAAACCCTTTTTAAGTCCTATAAAGTTTATGAACTTTATCAAAAGAATCATTAACATCCTAATCGGGCGCGCTAACAATTCTTTGTTAGTTCCGAACGCGATTAGAGATTAGATTAATGATTGTTTTGGTAAAGGCTAGATATGAACGGAGTTCCGTGTTGAGATAGGGGTTAAGAGTGGGATTCCTTTTCCCTCCGGAAACCCTAATCTACACGCATCACCGTCGTTCTAGTTATAAATCTATTAAAGGATAAAAAGGGTAACTTTTAATTAATCGTCCATAACTACTAAATACTAACGAACCCTACAAGCCCTTTTATTATATTAACTACATCCCTAAAATAATCTAGATCTATATTTTTGCATTCTTGCTTAACGTAGATCTAGAAACCATTCTACAACATTCTTATTTCTTTCTCCTTTCTCAACACATCTAAAGTAAGAGTAAAAGATTCAACGTTTCCCTGAGGACGACCCGTACTCATCTCGGTCTAGCTACGCGCGACACCGTTATTGATTGCGGTTAACTACTACACACTATTTTGTACCAATCAGTAGGGAACATTTAGTTCCAGCACTAGCGCTCTCGTGGTTTGCACGTGAGCGCTGCAACAGAGTCTTTGACTTTTAGTGCTGGCGCTACTAGCGCTAGTGCTCTCGTGCTTTGCAAGTGAGCACTGCATCAAAGTCTTTGAATCTTAGCGCTGGCGCTGCGAGTGCGAGCGCTCTCGTGCTTTGCACGTGAGTGCTGCAATAGAGTCTTTGACTCTTAGCGCCGGCGCTGCCAGCATCGGCGCTGCATCAGAGTCTTTGACTCTTAACGCTGGCGCTGCTAGCGCTAGCACTCTCGTGCTTTGCACGTGAGCGCTGCAGCAGAGTCTTTGACTCTTAACGCTGGCGCTGCTAGCGCTAGCACTCTTGTGCTTTGCACGTGAGCACTGCAGCAGAGTCTTTGACTCTTAGGGCTGGCGCTATTATGAAGCGCTGCTTCATTTCAAATTTCAAAATTTTGAACAGAGCTTTGCTCTGATTGGGGAAATAAATGCCCCCCACCGTTGTGCTCACGTGGCCTGCACGTGAGTGCAGCGGTGGCAGTATCTCCACCGTTAGATCAACTTAGAAGTTGAAACGGCTCTCAGTGCCTATAAATAGGGCCTTTGGCCCTTGAGATGACCTCTGTTCATATTCTTATTTGTTTTTCTGAGAATTAATTCTCTTTCAGAGCCAAGCCCTGTATTTTAAGAACTCTCTTAAAGTCAAAACTCTGTCAAAAATCTAGGTAAAGATCAAATCTTTGAAGAGATTATTTTATAATCTAGGGTTTCACCTATTAACAGAGTTTTGCTCTTTTCAAATCATATAGATTTTTAGGGTTTCTCAATAGAGCCTTGCTCTTCATAGATCTAAAGTGATCTTTCTTAGGGTGTCTGACCCTATTAACAGAGCTTTGCTCTTTTCAAATCATATAGATTTGTTAATCTTTAATGAAGAACTCTTAGAGTTTGTTCACAGATCTTGAAGATCTCGGAATTTTTAATTCATTAAAAGCTTTACTTTTAGGTTTCTAATGGGTTATTCCATCATCTTTACAGAGCATGGCTTTTCAGAATTTTCTTAAGGAATTTTTTATTCCCTTCATCATCAGAGTTGACAGATGTTACTCTGTTGTAGAGCGCTGCTCTCAAGGGAGATTTACTCTTTGGCCCGAGGGGCCCTCATTAAATGAGAATCCTTTTAGGATTTCCCCATTTAATAACTGGCTCATCAAATGATGAAACTGTTTTATTAATGATGAGTCATCATCTAGATTATGCGGGTCCCCCTTGGTCCCTTTCCACTGCATTACAGTGTGGCACGAATTTAAAATACCAAGCGTCGAAACTTAAATTGTAGCATTGACGGCTAATCTTTTGTTCTTCTTTTCGCGAAGGCACTATGTCTTTTGACATTTCTTTCCTGTTCGTCCGTTCAGAAAGTGGATTCCCAGAAGTGCCTGTGGACAGGGAAGTCTTCGTGTTGATCAAAGATCACGAACTGGAGCAAAAGAATCTTCATTTATGGGGTAGACGGTACAGTCAAATAATTAGAGGCCGACGGAGCTTTTCTTGCGCGGCACCTTCGGAGCCCATTTTGGTGATTCCTTATACTGACACACCTCCGGTGAATTATGCCATGGAGGAGGTCAACTGGACTTCAGAGGGTCTCCTTCAGCCTTCTATGGCTGCAATACTCGTACAGCTACCGACGGATTTGGATACTCTAGGGCGGCGTATATGCCATGGTGGGTCGCGCCCTTGGGGACAGTCGTATATGATAGGCCTAACTCCTCGCCATCCAGCCGGGTATTTGCAATGGTCCCGCTATATCTTGTCGGCCAAGAGGTCGCAGATGCTGAAGCTCGGGTTGTATCCCGCGATTTACGCTTCTCTCTTTCAATATTCCGCGCCTCCTGCATGGTGGGTCAAGGCTTTTTTGGAGCAATAGAATATTCCGACCCACACCTTCCTTCTGTTAGATCGAGAAGTCTCAATATCTTTGGAAGAGTTTGCAGAGATCTCTGGATTACCCGTTAGGGGAGAACACTACGAGGAGTTGCTTCCTCCGGACGAGTATATCTTTGCCACCAAATCAGTAGTAATAGGTCTTACCCCGAAGAATACCATTCAACACCAATTCCCGAGCTTGATCAAGGTGTTGAATATATACGAAAGTCTATTTCTGGAGTCCGGAGGGCATGGAGTTAGCTATGTAGACTTCATCGCTCGCTTTCTTCATCCAGAAGCCTTATCGAAGCAAGCTGCGCTATTCGCCAAGCTTGATGACCCGTTCGGTTTTGGTTTGGATAACCAACCAACGGCGGAGGTGGATTTAAAAGGTTTCTTTATTCTGGCTGCTCCTGTTGTTCCCTTCATGGAGCTTGCTGCTCCGGACGTCGATGAAGAGACGTTCGTGCTAGGGTTCATTAGCTTATGGCTGAACTGGTTCGTGCTTCCGATGCACCCTCATTATATGAGGCCATCAGTCTTTTATCCAGCCTATCGTATGGCTGCGGGTATGCAAGTTGCTATCGGAATTGCCGGGTTATCACACCTGTATCATGGTCTCAGCTTTGCGGCGGATACCACTCAGCTAGGGGTATAGCCCCTCACTTTCTTGCTGTATTATTTTATGTCATGGATTGAGCTGCACTTACTTGGCGCTTTTGGTGTCCATAAACGACTTCGATTCTACGACAGTTACAACTTCCCTCGGATTATGCACCTAGTTGACGCATCCGTTGTAAATCCGACACAGCGGGAGGCTAGGGTGTGCTCCTTCGTCCGCATATGGTTTGAGATGGCATGACCTTTGTCGATAAGGTTTTAACCATTGGCAAAGAATCTGCAAAAACAGTGCAGCCACTGCGGAACACTTTTAAAAACGGGGCCTCCACTTTGAAAGCTCGAGAGATTCTTCATCTATATTCAATTAGGTCAGGCTTTCTCGTGTTTAGGCAGAACGATTCGGCATTGTTCATGCGGTACAACCAGCACCGTTTCTCCCAGCAATCAAGTTATAATCAGGGCGTCCCGCTCGAAGCCTTCCTAGTTGAGCCAGCTGCCACAGAAGAAGGTATTCGGAATGCATTGCACCATTTTATGCGGTTTAACACCAGCTCCAATTTCTTTATCAGCGAGCCGAGTTGCGTTCCGCGAATCTTGAATGCATATGTGGCGTGGTATCAACATTTAATGGGCACCGTTATTAGGGAAGAAAAGCGATTACTGCTTGATCGCAAGGGCACCGCCCCAGCTGGTAATCCAGCTGTTCCCTTGAAGCGACGGACCATCGTCCGTCCTCCCTTGAGGGAAGCTGCTGCGGCTGTGGTGCCACGTGTTATGCCTGAACTGCGCCTACCCTGCATGCCTATAGAAGCGGTAGCTGTAGCATCTCCCGAGTCTGCGTGGGTACTGAGATCGGAACTCGTCGCCCCAAATTGCCTGCCAAGCGCAAGCTTGTGTTATCGGCTGCCGGCGTTAAATTGAAGAAGAAAAAGAAGTCGCTATTTGCCACGGACGTTGCATTCGGGCAGGAGTCCCATGCTCCCTATAGTGAAGGCTTAAGTGAGTACGGGACCAATGAGGGTCTATTTATTGAGCCTACGGATGATACTGATCTTCAAGCCGCCCTTGTGACTTCCGAGCGACAGGCTCGTGCAGAGGCGGCGTTGCTATCACTTGCGGAAATGGGTATGCTCTAGTCGTGTCGTTTTGAGCTTTTTCCCTCTCTTATTATTCATTTATTAATACATCCTTCTTTGTCAGGCATCTCCGCTGAAGAGGCCCTGGCGGCTTCCCTTCGGACTTTTGAGGAGGTAGAGAGGCTTCGCTCTTCTTTGGGCCTCGGTATCTTTCAACTCATTGTGTCTTCATTCCTTTTTTCTTTATGGATAGTCTGACCCCCCTTTTTTATTACAGGGACTACTTCAACTCAGGTTATCCTGAGTGCGGTGCCAATCCCGCATGGTGACGCGGCGATGCTCCCAAGGCCGGCCGCCGAAGTCCCAGCTCCCCCAGTATTGCCGAAAGAAGCTTCGCTCAAACAGCCGATGAACGACGCCGTAGAGGCTTCAGCGGCAGAACTTGGTTTGGATGATGACGTCTCCTTGACGGAGGTCTTGAGGAGGTCACTTCTCACTGCCAAGGCCGACAAGAAGCGTAGAAAGCACGCGGCTAAGGAATGTGATGCCGCTTTGGCTATAGGTGTAGGCTCAAGCGTCATTCCATCCATTACTATTTCTTCCGAAGACGCCCCAGCTTCCCGTCTACCGTCCATAGACAAATGGTGCGCGCGGCTCGGGAAGAAGCTGAAAAGCCATCCTAAGGTAACATAACGCTGAGTCTTTTCTTGGAATTTGATCTTCAAATTCTTATATGTCATATCTTGCAGAGCCAAGTCCTGACGTTGAGGAGGCAGGCGAGATGACGGCGACCACAGAGCTCGAAACGGCTACTCTCTCTCTCTCTCTCGGGAGTCTGGGACTGCCCCAATCACCGCTCTTTCTCCTTGTGGATCATTGCCATCAGCGGGTATCGCGAGTGTCATGACGGCCCTTGTCGAATTGGGGGACGAAGCCAGGGGCGCAGAAACTATTCTAATAGCGGGGAGCAAAGGAGCTGCTATGCCTAGTGACGCTCTCGCCGCGGTTTCGGTTGGCGACTTATCAGGTAGATCCAAGGTCACTGTTTTCTTTTTATCTTTCGATCCCGTTCATCCCCATCTGATGACATTTTGTTCGTTTTGATTGTAGGTGCAGCAAATGCGGAGATTGCGCCATCTGAAGCGTCTCGGGTTGCCGCCGTGACAGCTGTTGTCCTATTGCCTTCTCCCATGTCGTCTGGAGTGCTGGAAGGTATATGTTTGTGACTTATCGGGTTTTCATTGTAGGTAATATACTCTTGGTACTAACATCGTATTGTTACAATCCTGCAGGAGTCTTTTTTGACCATCTTTATCAGGTGCTGACCCCGTATTTCTCCTTCCAGTCGGAAGTCACTTTGCCTGCTGGTGCCGGTGAGTATAGTTTTTTTTAGCTGACGTCCTTTCCTTTCTTTGGTGGGCGACCCTGCCATTGTTAATTTCAAATTGATTGCAGCACTACAAATTGAAGGAGGGTATGAGAGAAAAATCGCGCCTCCAGCACTCCCAGCTTTACCACCTGTCACAGACGGTATAGTAGACCCTATTACTCGTGCATTTTTCTTTATCTCTTGAGCTGACATCTGATTATGATTCTTTTTGCAGCGATCACACCGACTTCGGCTCCCTTCGAGTCTCGAATCTTAATGCCTGTAGGACCCTTTTCCAGACGTCCATCTTCCAAAGGCGCTGTGACCAGCCTGCGTATATTGAGCGAATACATCGAGGAGCTTAACGCGGAGGCCCCTATATTCGCTGCAGATTTTGCTACCGAGGTTAATCTAATGCTGGCGATGCTTGTGAACTTCCATAAAGAAAGCGTCATTGAGTCTTGGGTTAACCACTGCAGGAAGATTGAGGCCTGCCTGCATGAGATTAAGCTCAGGCATCCTGCTCCAGAAGTGTTGGCTTTGAAATCCCAGCGGGCTGCGTGGGTTGAGCAGAGCATTCTTTTCCTTCGCCATTTTGAACAAGAAAAGACCTTGAGGCGAAAGGAACGCGAGGAGGCTTCAGGTGAATCTGCCCGGTTGCGCGCCCAAGTTGAAATGAATGCCGCGCAACTGAGAGCCGTCTTTGACAATTTGCAGCGATGCATTTCGGACGGGCTGGCATTGAGACAGAAGCTCAACTTCATTGAGAGGGTTACGCAGAGTCGCGAAGCTGCCCAACGGGAAATCGATGAGAAGGTTTCATCCTGCTTGCAGCCACGGGCTCGAGTCGAAGCGGAACTGGCCGCAGCGGCTGACCATGAGAAGGAGTTGAAGGGAGTGCGCGAGCAACTGGCTGATTTATTGAAAACGCCTCCTTCTCAGTAGCTGTCTTTGTATCAATTAAACATTTGTTATCTTTGAATAACATGTATTCATTCATTTTTATTCTTTTATATGACCCATCTTGTACTCAATTGAATTCATGAATAAAAGATACATTTTTTTTATATTATCGCCTTCCTTTCTTTGCTGTGTTATTGTCATGTTACTCCAGTAAGTGTAACTTGTAGACGATAAATAATAGTTCATCTCGAACACTTTGTATGATAGTGATGGCTTAGGAAACAAGTTCAGATCCGCTGCCTAAGACTTTTCAATTTTATGAGCCGTGAGGGTCTCATAAAGATTTTTCTCTCTACGAGTCGTGAGGATCTCGTAGGTGTATTTTCTCCTTAAGAATCGTGAGGATTCGTAAGTGTGCCTTCTCTTGAGAGTCGTAAGGATCTCGCCAGAGAATTTTATCCCTTACAAGTCGAGAGGACTCGTAAGTGGTTGATGAGTTGACTTATCTCCGAGTTGAAGCATTGCTTTACAATAGGGAGATCAGGGTTAACATGTATCCAAGTCGAAGCGTTGCTTGACGATATAGAGGTCAGGGGTTGACATGTATCCAAGTCGAAGCATTGCTTGACGACCGGGAGGTCAGGGGTTGACATGTATCCAAGTCGAAGCGTTGCTTGACGACAGGGAGGTCAGGGGTTGACACTAGGTTGTCTGTGCACCATGGAGTCTTGGAACTAGGGACTTTCCCATGTCTCCAATTGGTAATGTCGCGTCCGTATCCTGTTGGAATGAGGAGGAACGTCGTTGATGATCTCTAGGCTGTAGATGTCGCCGTTGAAATCTGGAACTAGGGACTTTGCCATAGCTCTGTTTGGTGGACGTCGCATCTGTATCCTGCTGGAATGAGGAGGAACGTCGTTGTGGGTCTTCTGGGATGTAGATATTGCCGCTGAGAACTGACTCTCCTTTTGATAGAGTTTGTTGGGACATGTGGTTCCCTTTTTGTTTATGCCCATGGATTGTATACAAGGATCAGTGCGGACTTACCTGCAGGGCAAAAAGTTTCATTTCATTCATTTTTTTAATTTTTTTCCACGATGCTTTATCATTTCAGCTTTTTTTATCGCGAAAGTCGTGATTGCCCAATCATTTCGGCTATTTTCACGGTGCCCAATCATTTTGGCTATTTTTCTTTTTTTTACTCGCTGATTTTAATTGCGAGTTACCCAATCATTTCAGTTGTTTTGTATGCATATATTTTACTTGCTGATTTCATTGCAAGTTGCCACATCATTTCGGCTATTTCATATGCATTTTTTTTGGCCCGCTGATTTTTATCGCGAGTATGGGACTTGGGATCTGATACCGATTTAGGCATTAGTATCGCTCCAACTGGGATATTGCCAGGAGCGAATCATCATTTGCCTTTGTCAGTTTGAACAAAGGTGGCTTAGCAAACAGGGTTAGGATCCTGTCGACTAAGGTTTTCGACTTCATGAGCCGTAAGGGTCTCATAAAGGTATTTCTCCCTACGAGTCGTGAGGATCTTGTAGGTGTCTTTTCTCCTTAGGAATCGTGAGGATTCCTAAGTATATGTTCTCTTGTAAGTCGTAAGAATCTTGCAAGAGTATTTTCTCCTTGTAAATCGAGAGGACCTACAAGTGTTTGTCCATCAAATGAGGACATTTCTCGTCGTTGGTGGGACTCGGCAAGGAAATGATTATTTGTGCCCGTGGATTGTATACAAGGGTCAATATTGAACCGCTTGTAGGGCAATTTGGGAAAGGTGATGGCTTAAGAATAGGTTTAGATCCCTGTAACTTAAGGCTTTTGAATCTTATAATCCGTGAGGGTCTCATAAGAGGGTTCTCCTTACGAGTCGTGAGGATCTCGTAAATGTAATTTCTCCTTAGGAGTCGTGGGGATCCCTAAGTGTGTTGCTCTTTTGCGAGTCTTAAGGATCTCACGCAGGTAGTTTTCTCCTTACAAGGTTGAGAGGACCTTGCAAGTGTCTTTTAACGAGATTGCGTCCTTTCGGGTTTTCACAAACTCGCCGGTAGCCCTGCTGTTTTTACTCACGGAGTCCTTTCGGGTTTTCTTCCATGCCCATTTTGCTTGTGGACGTACCTTTTTTTTACGAGTCTGCGCCCTTTTGGGTTTTCACAAACTCGCCGGTAGCCCTGCTGTTTTTACTCACGGAGCCTTTTCGGGTTTTCATCCGTGCCCATTTTGCTTATGGACGTACCGTTTTTTTTATCACGTCAGCCTGGGGATGCCGCGGGTTTGTAGTAGTTTAAAGACGTTTCGGTCAGTAGTTAGTTTTAGGACATTTCGGTCCTTTGTTAGTTTTAAGACATCTCGGTCTGCTATTAGTTTAGGGACGTTTTGGTCTACTGTTAGTTTAGGGACGTTTCGGTCCACTATTAGTTTAATGACGTTTCGGTCCATCGCACGTCCTCGAGGCGAGGTTTCGCCGGATAATACTTATAGAGTTCAGGTTTGGGAAGATAGCGAGCGGACATAGGCGTCGTCATCTATCGTTGACCCAGGCCGTGACTCGTCAGGCGTAGTATTTTTTCAAGAACTGGCCGTTTATTGGCCTGAAGGCTTTTTCGCCATGCATATCCATGAGTAAGTAAGCCCCACCTTGGTAGACTTTGTTTATGATGTACGGGCCCTCATAGTTCGGCTCGAATTTCCCCCATTTTGCATGATTGGGGATCATAGGTCTCTTTCCGACTAGCACGAGTTCGCCTTGGCGGAATGTTCTCGGTCTAGTCAATCTTTCGTACGAGCGCATCATCCTTGCTTTGTAAGCCTCCAGGTTTTGCTGCGCCATGAGCCGGGTTTCGTCGAGGACGTCGAGCTCCTCCAACCGAAGATGAACGTTCTGTTCTTCTGTTAGCTCGTAATGAACCGCCACTCATAGAGAGGGTAGCTCTATCCCTAAGGGGAGTACCACTTCTGCGCCGAATACCAATGCATACGGCGTCGTATTTGTGGCCATTTTGAACGTATTTTGATACGCCCAGAGAGATTCATGCAATCTCTCGTGCCAGCCCTTTTTGTTTTTGGACACCGTCTTCTTTATGATCTTCGTCAAGGTCTTGTTGAAAGCCTCATCTAGACCGTTGGCTCGTGGATTATAAACCGAAGAGTATCTCTAGTTCATGTTATGCTGTTGTGCAAAGCAGCTGATTTTGTGGCTTCTGTAGGCTGGCCCGTTATCGGAGATAATCTGTCGCGGAGTGACGAACCGATAGAGAATATTCTCCGTCTTTACTTCTCTTAGCGGTATGGCTTCTGTCCACTTAGAGAAGTAATCGGTTTTCGCCAATATGAACCGATGTCCTCTGGACGATGCAGGTTTGATGGGCCCGATTATGTCAGTTCCCCACATTTTGAACGGCCAGCTAGCTACCATTGGGTGTAGCGGATTCGGATGCTGGTGGATGAAATCCCCGTGAATTTGGAACGAGTGGCACTGCTTCGGGTATTCAAGGCAGTCATGAATCATCGTGGGCCAATAGTAGCCCATTCTTTTGATCTTCAGCTTCATCTTTGGCCCGGCTTGATGAGAACCGCAGAGTCCGTCATGAGTTTCTTGGATGACCCTCCTCGCTTCTTCTGATCCCAGGCATCTTAGCCACAGAGAGTCGAACAATCTCGTATACAGAGTATCATTGACGAAGGCAAAAGACAGAGCTCTTTTCATGAGCTGATGTCTTGAGGACGCATCTTCTGGTGTTCGATGGGATTTGAAGTAGTCTATAAAGACTTCTCTTCAATCCTTAGCTTTTTCATGGTTTTTTATTTGTAGGGTCATCTGCTTGGTCGCTCCCTTTTCTTTGGACGACACTGGAGATATTTCTACCGGTGCAAGAACCCGACGGCTTTGCACAACGATCCTCACGTCATCGAGGTTTTTGTCAGCCAGTTCTTTAGTGAGTTTGGCTAACGCATCCACCTTGCTATTTTTCACTCGTGGTATGCTTTCCAGGGCGTAGGAAGGGATTTAAGTCAGCAATTGTTGTACTCTCTCACCGTACTTTACCAACTCTGGTTTGCACGTTTGATAGTCGCCATTTAGTTGACTAACGACCAGCTGGGAGTCTCCGTATATGAGGAGGTTTTTGATTCCCATGTCGACAGCGATCTTGAGACCTGCTATCAAAGCTTCATATTCTGCTTCATTGTTTGTCTTCGGCTCTGTCAAGGAAAAGGCAAAGCGCATTATCCCTCCTTGTGGAGTCACGAAGATGAGGCCTATCCCAGACTTGATTATGGGGGTGGTGTGCTTTCTCTTCTTCATAGAAGATGCCCCATCGAAGTAGAGTTTCCATCGGGTATCGTTCCTTTCTTTCTCCCTGTCAGTTGCGTCAAACGCGTGTTCATCTGGCAACTCGCAATGTAGGGGTGAATCGGCAAGTATCGGATGCTCAGCGAGGAAGTCGGCGATGACCTGGCCTTTCACTGCCTTGAGCGGTCGGTATGTTATCGAAAATTCCATTAAGAGTAGGGCCCATTTAGCGAGTCGCCCTGTTAGTATGGCTCTTGACATCAAATACTTGAGAGGATCCACTTTTGATATGAGATGGACCTCATGTTCCAAAGCATAGCGTCGAAGCTTCGTTATCGCGAAGATTAACGCCAAGCAGTATTTTTCAATAGGGGAGTAGTTGTTTTCTGCCCCCGGGAGAACTCGAATCAAATAGTAGAGGGCTCTCTCCTTCCCTTGGTCATTCTCCTGTGCCCATAGCGCGCTTAAAGAATCTTCAAGAGCTGTTGTGTACAGGATGAGAGGCTTTCCCTTGACCGAAGCGGTCAGTACTGGCGGATTCTGCAGGTATTGCTTGATTTCGTCCAGTGCGCTTTGACATTTGTGATCCTAGACGAAAGGATTCCCCTTCTACATTAGATGACTGTAGGGGCGGCACTTGCCGGAGAGATTAGATATGAAACGTCGGATATACGCGAGCTTTCCTTGGAGAGACCGCAGTTGTTTCAGAGTCCTTCGCGGAGGCATTTCCATAATCTCCTTGATCTTTGACGGGTCTATTTCGATGCCCCGGTGTTGTATGATGAACCCTAGAAATTTTCCCAAGGAAACTCCGAATGCGCATTTAAGAGGGTTCATCTTCAGGTTGTATTTTCGATGACGTTAGAACACTATCTTAAGATGCTCCCAATGCTCCTCGTGCGATTTGCATTTTACCACGAGGTCGTCAATATAGCACTCGACGATTTCGTGTATGAGGTCATCGAAAATCTTCGTTATGGCCCTCTGATAGGTGGCGCCAGCGTTCTTCAGACCGAAAGGCATTACTTTGTAGCAAAATATGCCCAGAGGAGTCCGAAAAGCGGTATGCTTCTGGTCCTTAAGATGCATCTTTATTTGATTGTACCTTGATGAGCCGTCCATGAAGGAGAAAACTTCGTGAGTGGACGTATTGTCTATCATCAGCTCAGTAACCGGTACGGGGAAGTCATCTTTCGGAAAAGCTTTGTTGAGGTCCCGAAAGTCCACGCAGATGTGCACCGTCCCATTCTTCTTCATCACTGGGACGATATTGGCGATCCAGTCAGGGTACTGAACTTCTTGGATGAAGCCGGAGTCGATCAGCTTCTTAACTTTGGCGTTGATACTCATCTCAAGTTCGAGCCGCATTCTTCTTGGCGCTTGTTTGATTGGCTGGACATCCGGAAATATCGCCAATTTATGCACCACTATCTCTGGATATAGCCCCGACATCTCAGAATAGTTCCATGCGAAGCAATCTTTATACTGCATGAGCGCGTCCTTGAGCATAGCCACCTTTTCTTCAGACAACAGCTCACTGAAGAACGTCTGCCGTGGGTTATTTGCTGTTCCCAAGTCGATTTTTCTGAGGTTATCTGCAGTAGTATGTATCCCATCTTCCAGCTCTTTTGGCGCCGGTGGAAACTCTGAGATCACCTCGTCATCATCGTTTTCGAAGCACCAAGAGAGGTCATCCATATCCTCGTGTACTCCTTCTTCTGACAGCGTTATCGCGTGACAGGTAAGAGATCGTTTCCAAAACCGATGTTGATATGGTTCTACCCTCGCTATGTATGTTGCTTTTGGAACATTCTTCTATAGTGGGGTTACCCTCCAACTGCTGGATAGAGCGAACCTGCCTTGCTGATATTGGTCTTCAACCCAGTTTTTGAATATGAAGCAGTTTTCGAGTGGATGTCCTATCGCTCGGTGATAGGAGCAATAATCCGGATGAGAGACCTCGTTTGCTTGTTCGGGGTGTTTGGACTACGGGACCGTAATAATTTGATGTTTCATGACAAGATCGAATATCTTCCTTTTCTTGTCCTAGGGAAAAGAATATGCTCGACCCATCTTCTTTATAAGAGACAAATCCCGGCTGCTCAATTCTCGATCGCTTGGCTTCTTGGGACCGCTTTGCCGCTGACGGACATTTTTTTCCATTCTTTAGTTTGTTTTTGCCTCTGTGTCGGGTCTTCTATATGACGGGTTGGCGACGAAGAGCATCGTCATTCTCCGTAGCCTGCTGAAGGAGGCGCTGCGTTATGGCTTTCTCATAGATAACCATTTCACGGCTATGGTCATCCCAAGCCTTTTGACCCGCTTCCCTTATTAGCTTGTCCATCTGTTCTTCGAATGACAGACTTGGCACTTTCATGGCGGGACCTCGATTTGGTTCAGGATTAGCGTCTTCTAACAGAGCATCTCCTTCTTCATCGAAGTCATGTATGACGCAGAAGCCATGGAATCGCTCCCGTTTCTTGGATTGAACATATCCAAGCCCGATTGTTTCCATTCTCCCATTGGGCAACTTTCGCTGAGTTCCAGGGACGTCCCAGATCCTATTGTAGAACTGAGCTTCTCAAGCAGTCTATTTGAAGGGTACCCCCTGGCGCCTCTACATCCTTTTTAATCCTTCTGTGTAGTATCTGGGCAGACGAATGGGCTGGAGCCTGTCAAGCATAGAATCGGCACCATGCCAGATTTCTTTCTCCGCTTTATTCTCAGCGGATCGATAAAATAGGATCGCCTTTTCATCTTTCCGCCTAGGAGGGACGTAGAACGTCCGCAGTTCTTGTACACTATAGGTATCAAGTGTGTCAAGTTCTTTGTAATGCTTTCTTGGGACCACGACGATTTGCAAACTCTGATCATCTCCGGTGAAGGCCTGCATCGATGGGCGGATCGAGAACACTGCGTTGACCTCGTCTTCAGAGTCACTGCCAAAAACCAGAATAGGGGTAAACGGTCTCGGCTTGTTGCAATAGGGTGGCCCAACATAGACTATCTCTTCCTCCTCCTCGGTATCGCTTCCAAAGACCGGAATAGTGGTGATAGCTTTCTGCTTATTCTCTGGTTTATGGCATCTTTCTGTGTCTTCAAAGTCTGGTAGGAAATACTTTGCATCTTCGCACTTTCGGACTTCATTCACGGAGAATGGGTTCAGCTCCCCTGTCACGGTATACTCGAGACCATCTTTGAAATACTTCATACACTGATGTTGTGTAGAAGGGATAATATTGTACTCGTGTAAACAAGGCCTGCCGAGAAAAGCGTTGTAGCAAGTCTTGGCGTCAATGACGTGGAACTTGATATCAGTGACGAGAAGCCCAAAGCGTAACGTCGGTATCACATACCCGAGCGTCCGTGATGACTGGGAGTCGAACCCGGAGATAGTGATTTTATCCCGAGCGAGGTGTTGAACGCTCATGCAGATTTCTTTTAGCACCCTTACATTTAGGAGGTTGACAGTGGACCCGTTGTTAATTAGGATCTTCCCTATCTTGATGTCATGGCAATACCCGGAGACATAGAGTGGGCGGTTGTGCTCACACGTTCCGAGGAGGAGATCTTCATCGCCGAAAGTGATATCAGCCATGTGTACCTCTTCCAGCTTATCCTTCATCTTTTCTTCGGCAAGCAAAGCTTGGAACTGCTCGGTCTCTTAAAGTGTCTTGATCAATGAATCTCTCGCCTCTTTAGATAGCAGAAAGGTTGTTCTTCGCCGAAAATGGGGACGAGACCGCGTAGGTTCGTCTTGCCTGAATTTCGAGGGCAGATGCTATTTGGTGCTATCCGTCCACCTCTCCGATAATGCCAAGTTGATTTATGGCACCGTATATCGAAGGTTTAGACGGATGCGGCCGATTTAGCAGACTTCGTCAGATTCCCCCTCGTTGAGGGGTTTTTGATTGTGGGGACACTCTTCCCTGTAGGCGCAAGCCCCTGCAGTTAATTACACTACCGCATCGCGGTAACCACTTTCTCCTTCTCCCAATGGTCACTTCGTGTCGTGGGTGTTTGCTTTTTTATGGGTTGCCCGTGGATTGTATGTGAATGAAGTCCGAAAGTACTGAGCTGATGATATTAGCGCTAAGTCTTCGTACTTTTGTACAGTGGCGCGTGGATTGTATCTTATTAGCGCAGAGCGCTACTTGTACAGTGGCGCACACGTGGGGAGCACGTGGTGCGCTTAGCGCTAAGCGCCAGTCTTATGAGCGCAAAGCGCTAGTTCAAAAGCGCAGAGCGCTAACTGTTGAGTGGCGCACACGTGAGGAGCACACGTCCACGCTTGCAAACTCACCGCCGTCGTAGCCACATCGCCTCACACACGTCCGCTGGGCTACCAACACCTCCCCGACAGAGCCACTGCATCGATTCCCTGCAGCCCCGAGCTCCACGACTCACCAGCTCCAATCCCCGAGTCACCTGAGCTCACTACCGGCATCCTCTCTGCACTCGAGCACTTCGATGGAGTCGCCGGAAACCCCTGCTGTGACCGCCTTCTTGTCAGTGCTGAGCCCGAGTGCTCCGATCTAGCCCAGTCGAGCGTGCATCGTGCCTTGATCGTGCTCGTCGTCGCTGCCGTGTCACCTTCACCTAAAGGAAGTATCTTCTACTTGCTTATCATGCTATATCTTGAACCTGTGAGACAATTGAAATGGATTAGACAATTAGAATTGGTATTCTTTAATTTCAATTAGAAACAAATGAGACAATTGAAATTGGGTGTGTGTCTGTCGTATTGTTATCAACTAGTTTTCTACTACGACCTGTAATGGCTTGGAGTTGTGCGTGATCATTTGGAATCGGGACTATAATCCAGGGTTAATACATGTAGGGATCGGGGGATCAATCCCATTTGAATTGATTAGACGAAACACGAAGTTCCGATCGATAGTTTCATGTGCATACTACGTTCTCGATTAATTGTCTTGAACCAAAACCTCGGTTGAAATTGCCCGAATTTATGATTTAAAGGATCCATGTACTGTTATCTGGTAATGTGTATAAAATTGGTGTTAAATTGTTGAAGTTCCAAACATAATACGATGCACTCAGGATGCGTCGTCCAAACTGTTAGCTTCATAATAAATTATAAAAAAAATCGGATTGTGGCGTGCTTAGGCTCGTTGTGAAGAGAACTGAATAATCTATGAATCCATGTATACGATCACAGAAAATCAGGTGGTTTAAATAGTGAAAACTGTATAGATTTATTATTCTGGACTGCAGTCCGGGTTAGCAATCTATGGGGAAAACTGAATTCTAAGCACCTGTACACACCTGCTTAAAACTGAAAATACACGGAACCCCATATGGTAGCATAGATAGCTTAATTAGATAACACCTGAAATCGTTCCCGTGCATTTTTACGGTCGTTTGGTATTTAAATCGTATTTTAGAATGTCAGTGCGTTCTGCAGTTTCTGCAGAAATGTTCAGTACATTGTTACTTTAATCTGGACATAACTCCTGATGTAGAAGTGCGATTGATAATCCATTTGGTGCGTTGGAAACTTAACTGGAAGAACTAAATTTTATTTAACTAGGGAAAAAGCTGAATCTGCACATAATTACTGATAAACTGCGCGCGAAGTTGGGCTTCCAGTTCTTGAACTGGAATCTCAGAAATCGATCGCTGCTTTCAAACGATGATAATTCTCTAACCTGAACTCCGATTGACCTGAAATAAATTTTATTGCTTAGATAATCTAGTGTGCTTCATACGCCCATTATATTGTTTTGGTCAATTCTAAGCGTATGATTTACCGTGAATTTTGCAAGTTATATGGCATTAGTCGTTATAGTATAATGAATACCTATTCAGTGCATTTCTACATATTTTCCCATGCTTGAGTTATACCTGCCGCATAGTGAATCATTTGCATTGTCGATATATTAATGGTTAGTGATTGGGTTGTGGCAAATACGACAGTGATATTGATAAGTAGAAAAAGTGATTGAAAACGACAGTGATACGTATTGTCCACAACCCATCTGATTCATGAATACATACCATAACCTGGGGAAATGGGGAAATCAAGGTGGAATTGAACTCGTATTTAGAGAGGTACAGTGATTTAGAGGATGATCATTCGCTATCAGTGAGATATACACACACACACACACTTTAGGTCGTGGGCCTAGCGGCACGGCTGACAGGGTTATGTCCCGGGCACAGTGGACCCTAGTCTCGGGCATGCACGAGACCCTTGTTAAACACGAGTATCCTCTCCACCAATTGATTTCATGGACTTAATGACCTTTAAGTAGTGACATATACATTGCTTAGTTCACCGACATCTTACTCATAGTGCACTATTCATTTTCAGTTGATGTCATTATATACATGTTCTGCAATCCATTGTACTCCCCATCTTTAATAATACTGCACGCCTATTATACATATTTTTTGCTATATGTGTCGCCCTGACGACCTGAGTGTGCATGCTCAGAGGACGAAGTGGATCCATCCCAGGAGTAGGACTTATCCTTCGAGATTGCGGAGATCTAGACTGCACCACCAGCACTATTTTCTTTGATTTCAGTATTTGTTATTGGTTAGTTGTTTATTCTGTGAAATAAATGTACCTCGAACTCTTTTAAATTGCAATGTAATAAAGTCGTGAACTATGATTTTTCCTTTACTCAAGCACTGTTTATTAACTACCATGTAATGCTAGAAGTCGAAGTGTGACTACGGCGGGATTATTCCCTGATCGTAGGAGCATGGCTGGCCTAATCATCCCTCGTATCCCGTATTTTAGGAAGCGGGGTGTGACATGGTTTTTTTAGTATCAGAGCCAGGTTTTGGATGAAATTACGGTTCCGTGGAGGGACCTCTAGATTGAGTTACACCATTAGCGTATGCTTTATTGCATTCTTCCTCACTTCCTAATCATCGTTGAATCATTGTGTAGCCTTGCTTGAATCTGATTTCTTTTGATCTTTTAGGAATATGGACTCCTCAGGCAACTCATCGGGTGCCGGTCACCACGATCGTACCGAGAAGATCCTTAGCACGCTGACGACCCTGGCCCAAGCTCAAGAGAGGAAAACCGATCTTCTGACCGAGGGATTGAAAGCGGTACAGGAGACCGCGATTACCACCCTGGAGAGATCTACGGCTATTCCCGCCGCCCCTGAGGGCGCGCTCGTACCAATTGCACAGGCTAGGGTTGGTAACCTTTCAGACTTCAGGAGGCTCCATCCAGCAGTGTTCACAGGATCAGCAAGTCCACTTGAAGATGAGTAATGGCTCATCAACGTAGAGAACCTCCTGACTGCCACTCGAATTCCTGACGACGACAGAGTGAACGTAGTGAAGATTAAACTAGAAGACGAGGCCCGCACGTGGTGGTCCGTAGAGGAGAGCCGGCTAGAGAAGCCTATTGGATGGGACACTTTCTCCACGTGCTTCCTAGATCATTACTTTCCGGCTACTGCCAAGGCCGAGATGGAGGAAAATTTTATTATGTTGAAGCAAAATGGATGCTCAGTGGATGTATACGCCGCAGAGTTCAATCGGCTGAGTCGCTTCGCACTGTACATGGTAGCCACCGAATCCGCCAGGGTAAGACGTTTCCAGCAAGGGCTCGATATTGAACTACAACAACTCATCGCGTCTCTCGACCTACCAACCTTCGCCCAAGTTTTGAACGCTGCCTGAGTACAGGAAAGACTAGCAGAGAAGGCCAAGGGCCAACGATCAATAGACAGAAGACCCCACGTAGTTCCGGCACGGCCTACCATCCCACCCCGTGGAGCCATCCCAGTTCACAGGCCAGGTATCACACAGATGAAGCGTACCTTCTCACCTCAGCAGCCGCAGCGGAGGGCCCTATTTTGCGATTATTGTCAGAGGCCGGGACACATGCAGAGAGATTGCCACAGAGCTAAAGGGCAGTGCCTAATTTGCGGATCCAGCGAGCACAGGATCAACGGGTGTCTACAGAGATCTGAGCTACAGAGAAGGTTTGAGCAACAACAACCGTCGTATGGCACATCAGCTCAGAGGGGTCCACCTCGGGTGCCCCAGCAGCGGTCCTTCGATCAGAGGCAGACTATTTTAGGTCGGAATCAGGGACGGGCCTTCATCCGCCGAGCAGGTAGAGGCTTTTGGAGATGTGGTTAAAGGTACCATCCTCGTTTATTCTGTACCAGCTAGAGTTCTTTTCGATTCGGGTGCTTCGCATTGTTTCATTTCCACGCGGTTTGTCCACACACTCTATACCTCACGAGCCGTTAACCAAGGGTTGGGAGATACATACGGGTAATGTTATTATTATGTCCAATCAAGAGTGTAACTTATGTCTGGTGGTAGTATGCGGCAGGGGATTTTATGCGAATTTCCTTTTAATCGGGACTGGCAGTTATGATGCGATTCTCGGGATGGATTGGATGAGTACATTCCATGCAATTATTGATTGCCGAGCAAGGAAGGTGACTTTCCGCATTCCAATCATCCTGAATTTGTTTTCGAAGGCGGGAGCGAGTCTTTGGAGCCAGCCAAGTTTAGAGCCAAGCCAAAAGCGTTGACAGCTATGGAGATTGATGAGAGTCCAGCCCCAGAGGTTGTTCGGGATTTTCTGGATGTATTTCCTGAAGATTTACCAGGTCTACCACCTCCCCGCATCTTGGGATTCTTGATTGATTTGATTCCTGGTACAGCACCAGTTTCCAAGGCCCCGTACAGAACGGCACCAGTTGAGTTGGCGGAATTGAAGAAGCAAATTGAAGAACTCCTGGAGAAAGGATTTATCCGCCCAGGCGCTTCACCGTGGGGTGCACCAGTTTGTTGGTAAAGAAAAAGGATGGATCGCTACGGATGTGCATAGACTATCGAGAGCTGAACAAAGTCATGATAAAGAATAAATACCCCATTCCACACATCAACGACTTATTTGATCAGTTAAGTGGGGCCAAGGTATTTTTGAAGTTGGATCTCCGTTCGGGCTATCATCAGATCAGAGTAGCGGCCGAGGATGTATGCAAGACGGCTTTATGGACCTGATACGGACACTATGAGTTTCTTGTGATGCCGTTCGGTGTTACCAATGCTCCAGCGATATTTATGGATTTGATGAACAGGGTGTTTGCGAAGTACTTGGACACGTTTTTCATTGTATTTATCGACGACATACTAGTCTACTCGAAGACCCGGGAGGAGCACGTCGAGCACTTGCGCACGGTTCTACAAATTCTTCGGGAAGAGAAGCTGTACGCAAAATTGAGCAAGTGTGAGTTCTGGCTCGACGAGGTTCGGTTCTTGGGACACATTGTTTCGAGCGAAGGCATCTCAGTGGACCCGGCAAAGATAGAATCTGTCAGAGATTGGCCAACACCGAAGTCAGTGGCCGAGATCAGAAGCTTTCTAAGACTGGCAGGATACTATCGGCGGTTCGTACAAGACTTTTCAAGAATCGCTGAACCTTTGACGAGGCTGACACGGAAGGAGGTACCATTTGTGTGGACAGAGGAGTGTACTCGGGCATTTGAGGCACTGAAGCAGAAGTTAACCACGACACCCATTCTTACAGTACCAAATGATTCCGGTGGTTTGGTGATACATAGTGATGCTTCAGGGAAAGGCTTAGGCTGTGTTCTGATACAGCACGGTCAGGTGGTTGTTTACGCCTCACGACAGCTGAGGAATCATGAGAGGAACTACCCTACGCACGACGTGCAGTTAGCCGCGGTGGTCTTTGCATTGAAGATCTGGAGACATTAACTGTTGGGCGAGAAGGTGGAGGTGTACACGGATCACAAGATTCTGAAGTACGTCTTCACTCAGAAAGAACTGAATATGAGGCAGCACCGATGGCTAGAACTAATGGCGGATTACGACTTGGACCTTCAGTATCACCCGGGAAAAGTAAATGTTGTACCAGATACTCTCAGTCGCAAGCCAGTGGTCATGATGTTGACCAGTCAGAGGAGCATCATTAAGCATTTTCAGAGACTCAAGCTTGAGGTCGTTACCCCGAGCGCAATCAGGAATTTTTGGCAACTACAGGTGCAGTCTTCTCTTGTGGATCGCATCAAGGCTGCGCAAGCGGATGATCCCCGATTGCAAAAGTTCAGGGCGCAGGTAGAAGCCGGGCTGAGAACGGACTTACTCATACATGAAGACGGTTCTCTGAGATTCGGTAGCAGACTCTGCATACCCAAAGAGGATGTTCGAGAAGAGGTACTAGCCGAGGCTCATAGTTCATCTTATTCTGTGCATCCGGGAGGCACGAAGATATATCAAGATCTAAAGCAGCACTTTTGGTGGAACGGGATGAAGCGAGAAATTGCGCGGTTTGTATCCAGGTGCTTGGTATGCCAGCAAGTGAAGGCGGAACATCAAAGGACAGCGGGACTGTTACAACTGCTTTCGATACCAGAATGGAAGTGGGAGCACATTACTATGGATTTCGTGACGGCCTTACCACGGAGCCCTAAGGGCAACAACGCCGTTTGGGTTATCGTCGACCGCCTCACGAAAGCTACACACTTTATACCCTTCTGGGTGGGACAGTCGACAGAGCCACTTACAGAGAGATACATGCAGGAGATAGTGCGAGTCCACGGAGTTCCGGTCAGCATTGTGTCTGATCGAGACACCAGATTTGTTTTGCACTTTTGGAGGAGCTTACAGGAGAGTTTGGGTACCCGCCTCAAGTTTAGCACATCGTATCATCCGCAGATAGACGGACAATCCGAGCGCACGATTCAGACGCTCGAGGATATGCTGAGAGCTTGCATGCTGGACTTTCAGGGTTCCTGGGAAGATCATCTACACCTAGTCGAGTTTTCTTATAACAACAGTTACCAGGCTAGCATCCAGATGGCTCCTTTCGAAGCACTTTACGGGCGTAAATGTCGATCCCCCGTTTGTTGGGATGATGTGGGCGAATGAAGATTACTGAGCCCCAAACTCATTGTGCAGACGGTAGACAAAGTCTAAATGATCATACAGCGCATTAAGACGGCTCAGGATCGACAGAAGAGTTGGGCGGATGCCAGCAAGAGAGCACTAGAATTTGAAGTCGGGGATCACATATTCCTGAAGATTTCCCCTACCCGCAGAGTTATCAGGTTTGGAGGTCGCGGGAACCTCAGTCCCCGTTTCATCGGACCTTTTGAAGTGCTAGAGCGAGTAGGAGAGGTGGCCTATCGACTTGCTTTGCCTCCATCACTAGCTGGTGTGCACAATACCTTTCACGTATCCCAGTTGAGGCGCTATGTTCGGGAAGACAACCATATTCTGGATCATTCGGAGTTAACTTTGGGCACAGATCTGTCCTACGAAGAGCAGCCTTCCACTATTCTCGATCGTCAGGATAAAGTGCTGAAGAATAGGGTCATTCCATTGGTTCGTGTTTCTTGGGGTGGTCGTTCTCCACGAGAGTCTACCTGGGAACGCGAGGAGGACATCCGTGCACGTTTTCCACAATTATTTGAATAGTGTGGTCCCGTTGTTTTCATTCTAATTTCGAGGACGAAATTTTTGTAAGGAGGGTATGATGTAAATCCCCAGTTCCAAATAAAATTTTCCGTATTTTTTCCAGAATTTAATCCAAATTTATTTCATTTTTATATATTTTATTATTATTTAAATTAATTTCCTAAACTCTAACCTAATCAAAAATTCCCAAACCCAAATTCTATTTTCTACCCACGCCCGAACCAACCCGGACCCGACCCGCTTTCATCTTTCTTCCTCACTCCATCGTTTCTTTTCCCTCCACTCCCTGGCGCAACCCACGTCACCCCGCTTCTCGCGCCCATGACGAACGCTTTCCATGCCCACTCCTCACGCCTGCTCACAACTTCCTCGCGCCAGCCGCCACTTGATCCGCTCACTCCCCAACGACGCACCCATTCTCTCCACATCCTCAACTCCAACGGCCACGACTCCCTCGTCACTACTTCACCCCTCTCCTTCACTCCTTCTCTGTTTTTCTCACTCTCTCGCTCTCTTTCGCTACCTCTAACATCTCCTCGCCAACACCTACTGCCACTCCCAACAACCCCCACCGGCGCCATCCTGAACCGCCGCCGAACTCCCTATCAAGCTTGGACCATCACCGCGGCTACCACCAACACGACCCTGCCGACGAGCTCGATCCCCGACTCCTTCCCTCCCCTACTCACTGCCGACAGCCACCACACCCGAGCTCCTTTCCCCTCTCGATCCCTCACCGTCGAGAAACCATCGCCGCAACAGCTTCCCCTCGTCACGAGAACCCACGCCTGTAAACTCACCACCGTCGCAGCCACATCGCCTCGCACACGTCCGCTGGGCCACCGACACCTCGCCGACAGAGCCACTGCATCGATTCCCTGCAGCCCCGAGCTCCACGAATCACCAGCTCCAATCCCCGAGTCTCCTGAGCTCACTACCGGCATCCCCTCTGCACTCGAGCTCTTCGACGGAGTCGCCGTAAACCCCTGCTGTAACCGCCTTCTCGCCAGTGCTGAGCCCGAGTGCTCCGATCTAGCCCAGTCGAGCGTGCATCGTGCCTTGATCGTGCTCGTCGTCGCTGCCGTGTCACCTTCGCCTAAGGCAAGTATCTTCTACTTGATTATCATGCTATATCTTGAACCTGTGAGACAATTGAAATGGATTAGACAATTAGAATTGGTATCCTTTAATTTCAATTAGAAACAAATGAGACAATTGAAATTGGGTGTGTGTCTGTCGTATTGTTATCAACTAGTTTTCTACTACGACCTGTAATAGCTTGGAGTTGTGCGTGATCATTTGGAATCGGGACTATAACCCAGGGTTAATACATGTAGGGATCGGGGGATCAATCCCATTTGAATTGATTAGACGAAACACGAAGTTCCGATCGATAGTTTCATATGCATACTACATTCTCGATTAATTGTCTTGAACCAAAACCTCGGTTGAAATTCCCCAAATTTATGATTTAAAGGATCCATGTACTGTTATCTGGTAATGTGTATAAAATTGGTGTTAAATTGTTGAAGTTCCAAACATAATACGATGCACTCAGGATGCATCGTCCAAACTGAATTTTCTGATCATGCAGCTTTGTTAGCTTCATAATTAATTATGAAAAAATCGGATTGTGGCATGCTTAGGTTCGTTGTGAAGAGAACTGAATAATCTATGAATCCATGTATACGATCACAGAAAATCAGGTGGTTTAAATAGTGAAAACTGTATAGATTTATTATTCTGGACTGCAGTCCGGGTTAGCAATCTATGGGGGAAACTAAATTCTAAGCACCTGTACACACCTGCTTAAAACTGAAAATGCACGGAACCCCATATGGTAGCATAGATAGATTAATTATATAACACCTGAAATCGGTCCCATGCATTTTTACGGTCGTTTGGTATTTAAATCGTATTTTAGAATGTCAGTACGTTCTGCAGTTTCTGCAGAAATGTTCAGTACATTGTTACTTTAATCTGAACATAACTCCTGATGTAGAAGTACCATTGATAATCCGTTTGGAGCGTTGGAAACTTAACTGGCAGAACTAATATTTATTCAGCTAGGGTAAAAGCTGAATCTGCACATAATTACTGATAAACTGTGCGCGAAGTTGGGCTTCCAGTTCTGGAACTGGAATCTCAGAAATCGATCGCTGCCTTCAAACGATGATAATTATCTAACCTGAACTCCAATTGACCTGAAATAAATTTTATTGCTTAGATAATCTAATGTGCTTCATATGCTCTTTATATTGTTTTGGTCAATTCTAAGCGTATGATTTACCGTGAATTTTTCAAGTTATATAGCATTAGTCGTTATAGTATAATGAATACCTATTCAGTGCATTTCTACATATTTTCCCATGCTTGAGTTATACCTGCCGCATAGTGAATCATTTGCATTGTCGATATATTAATGATTAGTGATTGGGTTGTGGCAAATACGACAGTGATATTGATAAGTGGAAAAAGTGATTGAAAACGACAGTGATACGTATTGTCCACAACCTATCTGATTCATGAATACATACCATAACCTAGGGAAATGGGGAAATCAAGGTGGAATTTAACTCGTATTTAGCGAGGTACAGTGATTTAGAGGATGATCATTCGCTATCAGTGATACACACACACACACACACATACACACACATACATACATACATACATACATATACACTTTAGGTCGTGGGCCTAGCAGCACGACTGACAGGGTTATGTCCCGGGCACAGTAGACCATAGTCTCGGGCTTGCACGAGACCCTTGTTAAACACGAGTATCCTCTCCACCAATTGATTTCATGGACTTAATGACCGTTAAGTAGTGACATATACATTGCTTAGTTCACCGACATCTTACTCACAGTGCACTATTCATTTTCAGTTGATGTCATTATATACATGTTCTGCAATCCATTTTACTCCCCATGTTTAATAATACTGCACGCCTATAATACATATTTATTGCTATATGTGTCGCCCTGACGACCTGAGTGTGCATGCTCAGAGGACGAAGTGGATCCAGCCCAGGAACAGGACTTATCCTTTGAGATTGCGGAGATCTAGACTGCACCACCAGCGCTAATTTCTTTGATTTCAGCATTTGTTATTGGTTAGTTGTTTATTCTGTGAAATAAATTTACCTCGAACTCTTTTAAATTGCAATGTAATAAAGTCGTGAACTATGATTTTTCCTTTACTCAAGCACTGTTTATTAACTACCATATGATGCTAGAAGCCGAAGTGTGACTACGGCGGGATTATTCCCTGATCGTAGGAGCATGGCTGGCCTAGTCATCCCTCGTATCCCGTATTTTGGGAAGCGGGACGTGACATTTTTTATGCAGCACTATGCGCTAGTTCCGGTGCGCTGAAGTGCTTTTTAATACAGAGCACTAAGGCTCTTTTATGCAGTGCTATGCACTGAGAATTAAATCCTCTTTTAAGAGACTTTGTCTCATAGATCTAAGAATAAAGTTCTTAGCTTCACAGGAGATGTTTTAATCTCTTACATTGATGAAAGGTTTTGCCTTTATGGATCTGTGATCCTTAAGAGAATTGAATTATTCTACCCCCTTTTTTATAATGAGATGTTCATAATCTCTTTGAGAAAGACTTTAGTCTTATAGATTTATGATCTGTGAGAAAGAAGTAAATTCTTCTTTTATTTTATGATGAGATCTTTTGATCTCTTTGTAAAAGACCTTGGTCTTGTAGATTTAGGATCTTAAAGAAAGAAGTGAATTCTTCTTTTTAATTATGAGATGATTTCATCTCTCTGTTCTTTTACCTTGAAGAAAAGAAGTTCTTCTATCGAGAGCTTGGCTTTTCTTTCTGAGATTTTCTCAAAACTTATGGATGGGTTCCTCTCTATGCTTCTGTATATCCTGAGATTTGAAGTCTAGAGGCCTTTATATAGGGCAAGCTGATTTGTTCAATCAGTTAAGAAGAACTTTTCTCCAATTGATTTTGAGGATTTCCCCACCGTTGGATCTTTGATCCAAGGGCTTCTGATTTACAGAAGGCAATTTTCGTATTTTTAACAAGATTAGGAAATCTTTTCCATACAGAAATTATTCTGTATTTTGGCGGTTTTTAATCACCATTGGATCATTGATCCAACGATACTCTGATTTACAGAGAACAATCTTGTTATTTGGAAAGATTTTCAGGAATCTTTCCTTAACAGAATTTAATTCTGATTAATTAATAATTTATTATTATTATTGGATCTTTTACCTGATGGTGGAGAGCTTTTAGTTCCAGCGCTAGCGCACCCGTGCTTTGCACGTGGTGCACTGCTTAGAGTGCAGCGCACTTAGCGCTAGTGCACACGTGCTTTGTGCACGTGGTGCGCCGCTTAGGGCGCAGCGCATTTGGCACTGCTTCTGAAGCGTTGCTTCATTTCAAAATTTAAATTTTAAACAGAGTTTTGCTCTGATTGGTGGAAACAAATGCCTCCCCCGCCGTTGCGCTCATGTGGCCCACATGTGAGTGCAGCGGTGGCAACATCTGCGCCCTTGGATTAACTCAGAAGTTAAAACGACATCTTAGTGCCTATAAATAGGACCCTTGGCCCTTAGGCTGATTTCTGTTCATCTTCATTTTTGTCTTATGAGAGTTTTTATTCTCTATCAGAGCACAGCTCTTCATTTTAAGAACTTTCAAGAGTCAAAGCTCTGCCAAATTTTTGGTAAGATTTGAAATTTATTAATAGAACTTTGCTCTTCTCAGATCATAGATTTTAAAATATTTTTAGGGGTTTTCTCATTAACAGAGCTTTGCTCTACTTAGATCATAGATTTAAAGAAAACCATTTTAGGGTTTCTCAATAGAGCCTTGCTCTTGTTAGATCTTAGATCTTAAAAAAATCCTTTTCAGGGTTTCTTAACCCTTTAACAGAGCTTTTCTCTTTCAAATCATGTAGATTTGTTGATCTGTCATGAAGGATTCCTAAGAGTTTGTTCATGGATCACTAAAGATCGTGGAATTTCAAATTCATTAAAAGCTTTGCCTTTAGGGTTTCTGATGGGTTACTCCATCTTCCTGGCAGAGCATGACTCTTAGAATTCTTGGGGCATTTTTTAATTCCCCTCATAATTGACTTTGATAAGTGTCACTTCTGTCTGCAGAGCATTGCTCTCGAGGGGTTTAACTCCTCTGTCCCGAGGAACCTTTTTATTAAATGTGAAATCCTTTTTAGGATTTCCTTTCTTAATTGCACAGAATTAAATTCATTGAGTGATTTAATTAGCACTTATTTCCTGCTTGGGGATATCAAGAGTTGTTTAAATCCCTTTTCTGTTTCGATAAGCTTTTTCTTAATCAATATGTCCACTAAATCTTACTGATTTTCCTTTACAGACGTTATGAATGCTCATATGTATGATCTCGACGAGATTATTTCCCATGGAGACATTCGCGCACTCGGCCGTTCCCAAAACCAAGAATTCACAAACGCCCAATGTGCTGAAATTATGGGTCACTTTGATGCATACAATGGTCGACTGCTTCCTCACCGTTCCTCTCTCTTGAAGCTTATCGTAGGAGCGATCTGGGGAGCACTTCCTCTATTTTACGCCGGCATGCCGTTAAGGCATTGGATGACGCCGAAGATAAGATGCACTCGGTGTACCTGATGGGCTTAATCTCAAAGAAAGGAGAGACAACCTTGTTGATATACTGCATTAAGCTTTTCAGCTGGCGGCGATACTCGCTGCCTATCGAAGGGTGGATGACATCAGTGAGGATCCTGACACTTGCGATCGTGAAAGGATGCACACAAAGATGGTCCGAGAGGCCCGAAAATTTTTGGATGGCCTTACTTTTGAATTTCTTAATCCATGTCCTGGATTTGATGTCGTGCCTTTGTAAACACTTTAATGGTGTTTTTGTTTATTTTTTTCATCAATGTAGGCATTTTCTGAAGTATGAATAGCAAGATTTTTCGTTTCCATGTGTCTATTTTATGCATCAAACTTTTTCGCACATGCATGAATGGGTATGCCTTGAACGCTTAACTGAATGTGAACCAAATGTTCTCCTTACTATCGCTTTCTTCTCTTTTTCTTTGTTGCCGGCATGTTACCTTAGTAAGCGTAGCCTGTAGATGATAGAGAGAACATTCCATTTTAAACTCTTTGAGAGATAGCGATGGCTTAAGAAGCAGGTTCAGACCTGCTTCCTAAGGCTTTTCAACTTTATGACCCATGAGGGTCTCATAAAGAATTTTCTCCCAACGAGCCGAAAGGGTCTCGTAGGTGTATTTTCTCCTTAGGTATCGTGAGGATTCCTAAGTGTGTGTTCTCTTATAAGTCGTAAGGATCTTACAAGAGAGTTTTCTTCCTTACGAGTCGAGAGGACCCGTAAGTGATTGATGGGGTTGACATTATCCGCATTTCACGGAGTCAAGGGTTGCTCTGGGCGTTTCCCACGGGGTTAGGATTGACTTTAGCCGTGGTCCACGGGACCAGTATTTTCTCTGGGCGCTTCCCACGGGGTCAGGGATGACATTAACCATGTTCCGCAAGGACCAGGATTTGCTCTGGATGCTTTCCACGAGGTCAGGATTGACATTAGCCGTGTTCCGCAAGGACCAGGATCCACTCTGGACGCTTCCTACGGGGTCAAGATTAAAATTAGCCGTGTTCCGCTAGACCAAGATTTGCTGTGGACGCTTCCCACAGGGTCAGGATTGACATTAGCCGTGTTCCGCAAGGACCAGGATCCGCTCTGAACGCTTCCCACGGGGTCAGGATTGACATTAGCTGTGTTCCACTAGACCAAGATTTGCTCTGGACGCTTCCCACGGGGTCAAAATTGACATTAGCCATGTTCCGCAAGGACCAAGATCCGCTGGACGCTTCCCACGGAGTCAGGATTGACATTAGCCGTATTCCACTAGACCAGGATCCGCTCTGAATGGTTCCCACGGGGTCAGGATTGACATTAGCCGTGTTCCACTAGACCAGGATTTGCTCTGGACGCTTCCCACAGGGTCAGGATTGACATTAGCCGTTTTCCACTAGACCAGGATTTACTCTGGACGCTTCCCACGGGTCAGGATTGACATTAGCCGTGTTCCGCAAGGACCAGGATCCGCTCTGGATGCTTCCCACGGGGTCAGGATTGATATTAGTCGTGTTCCACTAGACCAGGATTTGCTCTGGATGCTTCCCACGGGGTCAGGATTGACATTAGCCGTGTTCCGCAAGGACCAGGATCCGCTCTGGACGCTTTCCACGGGGTCAGGATTGACTTTAGCCGTGTTCCACGGGACTAGGATTTGCTCTGGATGCTTCCCATGGGGTCAGGATTGATATTAGCCGTGTTCCGCAAGGACCAGGATCCGCTCTGGACGCTTCCTACGGGGTCAGGATTGACATTAGCCTTGTTCCACTAGACCAGGACACTCTGGATGCTTCCCATGGGGTCAGGATTGACATTAGCCCTGTTCCGCAAGGACCAGGATTCGCTCTGGACGCTTCCCACGGGGTCAGGATTGACATTAGCCGTGTTCCACAGGACCAGGATTTGCTTTGGATGCTTCACAGGGGTCAGGATTGACATTAGCCGTGTTCCATGAAACCAGGATCCGCTCTGGACGTTTCCCACGGGGTCAGGATTGATATAAGCCGTGTTCCACTAGACCAGGATTTGCTCTGGACGCTTCCCACGGAGTCAGGATTGACATTAGCCGTGTTCCGCAAGGACTAGGATCCGCTCTGGACGCTTCCCACGGGGTCAGGATTGACATTAGCCGTGTTCCATTAGACCAGGATTTGCTCTGGACGCTTCCCACGGGGTCAGGATTGAAATTAGCCGTGTTTTGTAAGTACCAGGATCCGCTCTGGACGCTTCCCACTATTGGAGATAGTGCCCTCTGAGTCAATTATTAGATCACAGGCACGTGATTGCAATGATTGAGGGAGGACCTATCCCGGTAAGACAGTCTTACTCGAGATGATAGTATGCTATCTGGTTTATCTTTATCATCGTGTACTGATTTAGGTGACCTGACATGTCGCTATTACACGTTGATAGAGCCCCTAGGATTCTTGCTTGACCACCAGCAGTATGAGGGCGATCATATACGTGAGAGCTGGTAGTCTATAAGCACATCCTTAAAAGGTCCCTAGTCGTGGGAGTTTCGAGACAGGGCATCGATACTCCAGAGTAGACTAGTGTATACAGTCGAGACCCCGACGAGGGGCGGTGGCCGGTCTCACAAGCCACTGGTGTCAGTTGGTTCACCTAAGATGTATACAGGTGCTCATTAGGTTATGAGTACACCGGACAGGACTCGCCGGGAAAATGCTAGTTGGTCTTATACCTGACGTCAGAAAGCAGTTCCCTGGTGACATGTGTATAGGTTAGTTCATCGACCTGGGGATCGTCATTTGTCTCGTGTGAGTTCCCACTGTACTTTGATTACTACCCTACCACGCTCAAAGGAGACGTGCAAACAGGTTTTAGTTGGGTACAGTCCCGAGCCACATAGAGGCAGTGAGCGGATCTTCAGGGGTTCGTCTCTCCCGGTATTGGGGGTGAGATCGCGCTGTGTCTAGGAGAGCCATTACACAAAGCCCTCGGCCGAGGCAGGAGATTTACTGGTAGGTATTCCAGTAGTATCTCAGGGTGTTCTGGGCTACACTCCGACACGACTTGTACCGCTTTTGGGGGTCTGACTTTTACCAACCCCCTAGGCCCGCCATGCGATGCTCATAGACGAACGGACCGGACTGTACGGATATTGTCACTGACAGGCTCAGTAGGGTATCAGGATGAGTTCGCTCATCGACGTCCCTTTTGGTCAATACCTGGTAGCCCGTTATGTATTGGCTTATACCTCTGACGTGCTAGTGGTTAAATCCACAACCAAGGTGTTGATGAGTCTTTAGAGTCCCCTACATTCAGTTGCTCAAGTTTTTGGGCGAAACGCTGTAGAGGCCGTATGGAGATATGGCACGGTTCGATCAGATACGTTCGGTATTGCACGGATCAGGATCGGACGGTTAGTACTAGAGGCCGTATGGATATATGGCAGGGTTCGATCAGATACGTGCCGTATTGCACGGATCAGGATCGGACAGATATTACTAGCCGGCTTTGGTTTAAGCCGGATCCTAGTATAGTACAGTGTAGATTTTGTCTCATTGCATTCGTATTTCGGTCGGAATACAAATGCGGGTGTGTATGCACAGTATCGGGGTTTTCCTGTAATTTATTACGGGACCAGTTTTCTGGAGTTGCCAGTTTGCTTTCCGTTTCGGCCATATTTCTTTGTATCTTTCATTGGCCGAAAATTGGTGGAGGAGGGCTTATTTGCATTTGTGCAAATAAGCAATTTGGAAGGGGGTCTTTGCATATTCTTGTATCATGATAATTCCTCCACTATTTGACTTCTTCTTCTCATCATGGCTTGACTTTTGAGTCATCATGGTTGTTGATGATTAGCTTGTTGGAGTGTTGGTTTTGGTACAATCATGGTTTTGATGATGGTTGTTGGTGGAGTATGGATTTTTTTGTGATGATTGTGTCTTATCACCTTTCTTTTCTCTCTTGCATTATGATAGTGGTTCAATCATCCATTCACAAGTCTCTCTCTCATTCTCACTCCCACCATGAGCCAAGGCCGGCCACTTGAGAGGAGGGGCTGTCCCAAATTTTGTAGTGGGGATTTTCTCTCTTCATGCTTGCTAAAATCCCAAGTTCATCACAAAATTCCACCACTTCAATTCCTCCACCAAAAGGAAAACTCCTAAACCCCAAATGAGACATATAGATCTTCACTATATTCTACAGCAAATCTTGGGCATGTCGACTCGCCAGCTTCGTGCCCGAGTTGCCTCAGTATAGAGGTGGGAGCCCGTAAAAGAAGCCGGCGACGTGGTGCCCTTCCGGCGAGGAGGTGGAGACTGGACATTCCGCGGGAGATCGGGACGACGACGAGACGACCGGAGGACTCGGATCACTCGGTATATTTCTCATCCCCATCTTGTAGTTAGCTAGGACTAGTTAATGGCCTGATCCGGGTTTTTAGTGCGCGATGGTGCCGGTTCAAGAAAATTTAAAGTTAACCTTCGCTTCCGCATTTGGCCTCGGGATGGAGGCCGGGGCGCCGCCGTGCACTTACAGTGGTATCAGAGCCTCGCCATTAGCATAGTCTAGCTTTGTCTAATATGTTTTACATTTCCGATCGAACAATTTTCCAAAAACCGTATTTTTCTTCACATCAGTTTCTGTCGAAATTTTTTGAAGTCCAAAAATTTTTCAGGTTGTTTCAGAATGATGTGTAGGACAATCTAAGAGTTCTGGGAAAATTTGGTCTCGTGAACAGTCTAAACGACCGCGGAACCGCGGCCAAACCCATGCTTGGGCCGCGGTTCCGCCGCGACTTGAACTGATCAGTGTACCAAAATTTTCCAGAAAGCTCCTGGGTTGAAAATATGGGTTTTGGAATATTAATTTTGGGCCCAGAATTTCTTGATGTGCTACAGTAGTACTTGGGGGCCCACTTTGTAAAATTTGATCGATCGGATATTTTAAACACATTGGTTCACAGTATTTACATTATATCTGAGACCGTGAATGTCACTTGATCGGTAAATCCTGTCTAACTGCTATAGCCCGGTTAGACGGATTTGCGAACGTGACTTTCACGTTGATGTTCTGTGTATTGCTGTGATGTTGCGGATTGGTCGTGGGGGATAGCCTGGATGCAATGCTAGTACAGTTTTTGTTGTATTATGTACATTTGATATTGCGGGGCGAGCGTCCGACATGTGGACTACCGTCACTGCCTGTTTGAATTATTATTTTGGGGCACGGTCAGGTTGCGGTAGATGTACCCGTTGTATGTATATTTTACTTTCTGTACTAGGATTACCCCGCGGAGGGGTGCACGGATAGCCGGGTTCTAGCGGGAAACAAGCCCGCATCTCATGGCATTGAGACGGAGGGGGCTTCACTCTAGGATTGGCGGGCTATTCGCCGCACTCGTAGGGGATACAGGTTGACCCAGGAGGGGTGCCCAAGTTACCGGATTCCGTGAAGTGCTGGGTGGTCCATTCACGTTGCTGAAGGGGGCTGCCTCGCTTCAGGTTTTGGCAGGTAACTTGCCGCGCCCGTAGGGGTCTAGGATTTCATTGCACAGGCTATCCACACGACCAGGGGAACGTCGGGTTTCAGCGGCTCTGTGAAACCCGGGGATCCCAGATATCTGTATTGTTCTGTGATGTTGCATTTTATCACGCCTTGAGCGAATATAATATATTGGTATATATATTAGTAGATGTTGTATATGTTTTGCATCCGCGCTAGTCCAGTCCCCGCTCTGTCGTTAGTTAGCTAACCTAACGAGTAATGACGGGACCCAGTGGCGAATGCGGATGACATATACGTACATCAGTATATTTTCGTTCTTTGTGGTGTGATCAATTGATGGGAGTGCGTTGATTCGGATCAATGCAAGTTAAAAAAAACCTAATCTGATGTTGTTGGAACACTTTTCAAAAAGCTGTTATTGCAAGGACGTTCTCTTTTGTTTTGCACCGTGGTATTCAGTTGGAATATCCTGCTCCTCAATCGACGAGGCAAGGGCCGAGATCCGTTCACCGGGAGTGACACCTTGGACAAAAAGTTTGCGTCAGGGCAATAACTTCACTATAGCCGATTACTTTTGCTTTGCATCATGGTATTCAGTTGGAATATCCTGCACCTCATTCTACGGGGAAAGGGCCGAGATCTCTTCACCGGGAGTGACCTCTTTAGCAAAGGTTTTCGTCACTATATTTTTAAAAGCTATCAGTTCCTTCAACGATATCAAGTTCATTACGTTAAAGGTTTTCGCCATAAACCATTCGTAGCCCGCCGTCATTTCATATGGGTGGTCAATAGTATTCAAGCTGTGTATGTTGGCCAAAGTCAAGGCACAGTGATTGGTAGCTATTGGGGTATTCATATGCAGCATAGATAGATGCGTTGGTTTGGGACAGTCATACTGCCATTTTGGCCAAAGTCAAGGGTAGGTACGGGTGGACTCAAATTAACCTGGAGAATGACGGGTAGAACTTGACATGTGACTTATGATATGTTGGCCAAAGTCAAGGTCATAAGAGCATGGGGTAAAAATCACATCGGGAGTTTCTAAAGAAACTGAAACTTGCCAGATATGCGCATACCTTCTGGAGTGTGATACCGTGAGCGGATTCCGTCACGTTATCATGCGATGATAGTTGGATCCCGATTCCCACTGATGAGTTAGTTTACTCCTCGGGTGACCCCGACTAATTCTTCTTTCAGGTTTGGAGGAGAATTTGAGGTGACAGTGGGAGGTTTCCTGATTAGATAAATTGGTAACCATTCTGATCTAGGTTAGAGTGCACACTGAGTGTTTCTTTTCTCTCTCTCTTTGGCAGCGGCCATTGACCCGACCCTAAGACTATGACTCAGTGACCAAGTTGACCGAACCTTCTTAACACTGGCTTTTGGATTGTCAGAGTTGCAAACCTCATTGCCACTCCTACTTTTACCCTTTTCTCCAGGACACCCCGTTTTACTACGAACGTCCACTTCCATTGGACAAAACCATCGTATGGTTAGATACAAACTCGAAGGAATTTATTCGATGATGGTTTCCGGTTCTGGAGAAAACGAATAGGACTATTCAGTTGTCTTTTCCTTTTGCCTTCTCTCAGGTTGCGAGTACTCCTTAGTTTAGGAGATATTACACCTATTACGCAAATTGGATAGTCTTCTTCCAAACCTTAGGCTGGTGCCGAACGGTGGGGAATGAAGAAAACCAATTAGCATAACGATGGTGTGCAGAAGGTACTAAGTTAAGACAAAGCAAGGGATTAGTAAGAGGGCAAAGTAAATTGCGACTGCTATTCATGACCAAACCAAGTATTCCTTCGCCACCTTTGTGTTTCTTCAGGACACTCCGTATCACTACGAAGATCCACAGTTTATTGGATACTCCATCGTATGGTTATATACGAACTCGAAAGGAACTTGTTCCAGTTCGGGGATGGATTCTGGTCCAGGAGAAATAGGAATAAGGTTTATTCGGTTGTCTTTTATCTTCACCTTCTCTCATTGCAAGTGTTCCTAGGATTAGGACAGTACACCCATTATGCTTATTGGATAGTCTTCTTCCAAACCATAGGCTGGTGCCGAACGGTAGGGAAGGAAGAAAACCATTTGGCCGAAAGGGGTGTGCAGAAGGTAATGACTAAAGACATATAAAGGGATTTGGAGAGGTGGCACAGAATTATACGGTTACAGTTGTGAATCTGGACACTGGAAGAGGCATTACTAGGAATACCGGGATACCCCATCGGAACATTTCAATGTTTCAGTTTCACTGTGTACTGTTAAAGGAAAACTGATTTCCCAATTAGTCCTTACTCCAGGGTATGTATTTACCAGGTATGATTCTCACATCTGTATGGTTTTACAGATGATGAGTGGGAGTAAGTTATTAGAAATTAGGTGATCATCCTCATTATATCGGGGTTCGTTGTAATCGGTGATATTTGAGGAAATCACCTGGGCTATTTGCCGGTCGGCAAATATTTTGGTTTTGAATATCCTCTGTTATGCACCAATTTCAAATCGATATATCTGTACGTCTATTTTCATAGAGTGAGATATACCTTTTTGAAATTATGTCTATGACATTTACCTATATCAGTGGATGGTTAGGTAAGGAGCATTAAACAACGGTGTAATTCTTCTTAACCATAAGTACAATTTTCAACCTACGACACACAGTGAATGAGTTATCAGACTCAAGGGACTTATACAGAGTATTGTATGTTGTCCAGGGTCCATCAGGACAGAGGGGTTGGTCCTCGTACTATATTCGGTTTACTTATGACTTCTCTAGTTTTTAGACAGGTGTTTCGTGGAAACACAGGGTCCGAATTTTGAGAAGTTATAGGTATTTGAATAAAGTAGAGAACCAGGTATTACAAGTATCGGGATTCTTCAAAGTGATCGAAGATGTAGATACTTGTGTATGGTATTCAGTTGATAGTAATGATAAAGAGAACTAGCTTCTTTTTCAGGTTACTCATAATTGGAAGCATTCCTAAGTTGAGTAACGCTGATCGGCCTTCTTCCATTTAGTTGACATGCACTGGAGATAGCTGCATGATTTGAATCTGGTTCAATTAAATAAGTGCCTCTGGTCCTATATTGGACATACAACAGTTCGTATCTTAACGATGTTAAGGTACGGGGAGTTTTCCGGCTTATGATTAAAACCAGACACTGGACAACTCAAGGCACGTTTCTGTAATGGCTGTTTGTGGGTTGACCCAGGCTATGACGAGGGTTGATTTTCTACCATCTGGAAGATCAATAGTGATATTGTTCTTAACTCGCCACAGTTTTAACAAAAATGGATTTTTTCAGAAAACAGTAGTGGGAGTATGGTAGAACTGGAAGTGATTCCAGAACCACAAACGATTACTGAAGATTTGATAGGAACCTAAAGATTCAATCTGGTTTGACATTCCATTGACCACTCCGCAGATAAGGTGGGTGACTTCAGGCACCCGAGAGGTACTTCGGTGGCCTCAAGGACGGTGACAGGGAAGTTCTTGTTTACCCACACTTGCCATTGCTGTTGTTCCAGGTTGCGAGACCCGGCGGGAGGATGAGTATAGCGTCGTTCTAAACTAGCTTTAGAAGTGTACGTCTATATGACTCTGCCAGAGGGTTGTCGTGGTGTAAGTGCACGGCGGCGCCCCGGCCGTCAATCCGACGGCCAAATGCGGAAGCGGTGATCAACTTTAAATTTTCATGAACTGGCACCACCGCGCACTAATACCCGGATCGAACCATTAACTAGTCCTAGCTAACTGTAAGACGGGGAAGAGAGATATACCGACTGATCCAAGTCCTCCGGTCTTCTCGTCGTCGTCCCGATCTCCCGCGGAATGTCCTGTCTCCACCTCGTCGCCGGAAGTGCACCACATCGCCTACATCTTTTACGGGCTCCCACCTCAATACCGAGGCAACTCGGGCACGAAGCTGGCTAGTCGACGTGCCCAAGATTTGCTGTAGAATATGGTGTAGAACTTGTGTCTCATTTGGGGTTCATGGAGATGCCATTTTGGTGGAGGGATGATACATGTAATTTTTATGGAGCTATATGATTTTTACAATGCCAAAAGAGATAAAATCCCACCACTACAAATCTTGGACAACCCCATATTGCTTGGCCGGCCACAAGAGGTGAGGGAGAGGAGAGAAAGAGAGTGAGTATCAAAAAAGAGAGAGGCCACACAATAAAGCATGAGGGAATCAAAAGAAATCATGAAGGAACATGATCACAATCACATCCACACTCAACCACTCATCAACAACCATGATTGCACCAAAACCAACACTCCAACAAGCTAATGATCACTTCCAAAAGTCATGCCATCATGAAGATAGAAGTCAAGCAAGGTCAATGGATGGTGCACCATCACGATACAAGAATATGCAAAGACCCCCTCCACAAAAGCTTATTTGCACAAATGCAAATAAGCCCTCCTCCACCAATCTTCGGCCAATGAAGGATACAAAGAAATTGGCCGAAACGGAAAGCAAACTGGAAACTCCAGAAAACTGGTCCCGTAATAAATTACAGGAAAACCCTGATACTGTGCATACACACCCGCATTTGTATTCCGACCGAAATACAAATGCAATGAGACAAAATCTACACTGTACTATACTAGGATCCGGCTTAAACCAAAGCCGGCTAGTAATATCCGTTCGATCCTGATCCGTGCAATACCACACGTATCTGATCGAACCCTGCCATATATCTATACGGCCTGTAGTACAAACTGTCCGATCCTGATCCGTGCAATACCGTACGTATCTGATCGGACCTTGCCATATCTCCATACGGCCTCTACAGCTTTTCGCCCGAAAGCTGAGTAACTGAATGTGGGGGACTCTAAAGACTCGTCAACACCTTGGTTGTGGATTTAACCACTAGCACGTCAGAGGTATAAGCCAATACGTAACGGGCTACCAGGTATTGACTAAAAGGGACGTTTGTGAGCGAACTCAGCCTGACAACCCTACTGAGCCTGTCAGTGACAATATCCGTACAGTCCGGTCCGTTCGTCGATGAGCATCGCATGGCGGTCCTAGGGGGTTGCTAAAAGTCATACCCCCAAAAGCGGTACAAGTCGTGTCGGAATGTAGCCCAGAACACCCTGAGATACTACTGGAATACCTACCAGTAAATCTCTTTGCCTCGGCCGAGGGCTTTGTGTAATGGCTCTCCTAGACACAGCGCGACCTCACCCCCAATACCGGGAGAGACGAACCCCTGAAGATGCGCTCACTGCCTCCATGTGGCTCGGGACTGTACCTAACTAAAACCTGTTTCCACGACTCCTTTGAGCCGTGGTAGGGTAGTAATCAAAGTACAGTGGGAACTCACACAAGACAAATGACGATCCCCAGGTCGATGAACTAACCTGTACACATGTCACCAGGGAACTGCTATCTGACGTCTGGTATAAGACCAACTAGCATGTTCCCGGCGAGTCCTGTCCGGTGTACTCATAACCCAATGAGCACCTGTATACATCTTAGGTGAACCAACTGACACCAGTGGCTTGTGAGTCCGGCCACCGCCCCTCGTCGGGGTCTCGACTGTATACACTAGTCTACTCTGGAGTATCGATGCTCTGTCTCGAAACTCTCACGACTATGGACCATTTAAGGATATGCTTATAGAATGCCAGCTCCCACGTATATGATCGCCCTCATACTGCTGGTGGTCAAGCAAGAATCCTAGGGGCTCTACCAACGTGTAATAGCGACCTGTAAGGTCACCTAAAGCAGTACACGATGATAAAGGTAAACCAGATAGCATACTATCATCTCGAGTAAGACTGTCCGATCCTGGATAGGTCCTCTATCAATCATTGCAATTACGTGCCTGTGATCCAATAATTGACTCTGAGGGCACTATCTCCAACAATCTCCCACTTGCACTCAAGGCTAATTATTGCGATGTCGCATACTCACAGCCCGTGTGATACCGAACACCCAACTCCTCTACTAGTCAGTCTCACAAAGCTCGTTTGCGAAACTATTGCGTTCGAGGAATAGCCTTAGCGAGTGGATCCGCTTTGATATTTCTTTCTATGTCTCTCTATATCTCATGTTCGCGGAGAAAGCCATCTCCCGAAATGAGCAATACCTGTCTTAGAATGTGTCTGGATTTCTGATGAGACATAGCTCATAAATGAATTCCAAATCCAAACTTCTTAGACTGTATCGTCAACTGAACTTAATCAGTATCCTGCGCCATGCCTCCCTCATATTGCCTTGGACCACCTGTCCAAAATACTGCCCCTCATCAGAAGGAAAAACTATAACTCTGACAACCTCCTTGTCGTCCAGGTCACCTTGGAAGCCTGGAATGATAACTGTCTCCCGAATGAGGCTGTCGTTATCATATCCCTAGAACATCCACTTATGTTCTAGAACTACATCCGACTGTTTCTCCAGGATTGGATCAATGTCAACTTATTGCATATAGTGCAAGAACAACATCTGGTGTGGTACTTGACATCTCATGATTGACTCAATTGCCTAAGCAAGTGATCTGCTAATCATGCACATCCCTCTCCCCTTTAGTCTGTAAGACACCTTTAGAGAGGGTGACTCCATCTTCTGCAGGTAGACTATCGTGCATGGAGTCGTCCATTCTAAATACTCTTAAAATGCTGTTTAAGTACGCAGATTGGGAAACCACCCAAATCTAGATCTAAAACCATAGATCTAGTAACCAGTATGTCTGATATAATATCCAAGTCCCATGTGGAGAAACCACTGTGTGACGACCAAAGTATAACCGATTGTAGTATAGGAGTTTCTTTTCCTACTCTGTGTATGTCATCCAAATACCAGGATATCACACCCTACTACCTTCTCAACAGATCCATCCCCTATTCTGATGAAGTCAAACCCATGACTGTCACGTCAGAAATAGATGATCTATCTTCGCTACATCTGCTTTAGTCTATAAATAGACATAAGCTACCTGTCCACCAATGCTTCTGCTGCTCCCACTGACTACGACAACCCTCTGGCAGAGTCATATAGACGTACATTTCTAAAACTAGTTTAGAACGACGCTATACTCATTCTCCTGCCGGGTCTCACAGTCTGGAACAACAGCAATGGCAAACCTGGGTAAACAAGAACTTCCCTGTCACCGTCCTTGAGGCGACCGGAGTACCTCTCGGGTGCCTGAAGTTACCCACCGTATCTGCGGAGTGGCCAATGGAATGTCAAACCAGATTGAATCTTTAGGTTCCTATGAAATCTTCGGTAATCGTTTGTGGTTCTGGAATCACTTCCAGTTCTACCATACTCCCACCACTGTTTTTCTGAAAAAATCCATTTTTTAATAAAACTGTGGCGAGTCTAGAACAATATCGCTATTGTTCATCCAGATGGTAGAAAATCAACCCTCGTCATAGCCTGGGTCAACCCACAAACAGCCATTACAGAAACGTGCCTTGAGTTATCCAGAGTCTGGTTTTAATCATAAGCCGGACAACTCCCCGTACCTTAACATCGTTAAGATACGAACTGTTCTATATCCAATATAAGACCAGAGGCACTGATTTAATTGAACCAGATTCAAATCATGCAGCTGTCTCCAGTGCATGTCAACTAAATAGAAGAAGGCCGATCAGCGTTACTCAACTTAGGAATGCTTCTAATTATGAGTAACCTGAAAAAGAAGCAAGATCTCTTTATCATTACTATCAACTGAATACCATACACAAGTATCTACATCTTCGATCTCTTTGAAGAATCCCGATACTTGCTACACCTGGTTCTCTACTCTATTCAAATACCTATAACTTCTTAAAATTCGGACCCCGTGTTTCCACGAAACACCTCTCTAAAAACTAGAGAAGTCATAAGTAAACCGAATATAGTACGAAGACCAACCCCTCTGTCCTGATGGACCCTGGACAACATACAATACTCTGTATAAGTCCCTTGAGTCTGATAACTCATTCACTGTGTGTCGTAGGTTGAAAACTGTACTTATGATTAAGAAGAATTACACCGCTGTTTAATGCTCCTTACCTAACCATCCACTGATATAGGTAAATGTCGTAGACATAATTTCAAAAAGGTATATCTCACTCTATAAAAATAGACGTACAGATATATCAATTTGAAATTGGTGCATAACAGCGAATATTCAAAACCAAATATTTGCCTACCGGCAAACAACCCAGGTGACTTCCTCAAATATCACTGATTATAACGAATCCCGATATAATGAGGATGATCACCCAATTCCCAATAACCTACTCCCACTCATCATCTGTAAAACCATACAGATGTGAGAATCATACTTGGTAAATACATACCCTGGAGTAAGTATCTAATCGGGAAATCAGTTTTCCTTTAACAGTACACAGCGAAGCTGAAACATTGAAATGTTTCGATGGGGTATCCTGATATTTCTAGTAATGCCTCTTCCATTATCAGATTCACAACTGTAACCGTATATTTCTTTGCCACCTCTCCAAATCCCTTTATATGTCTTTAGTCATTACCTTCTGCACACCCCTTAGGCCAAATGGTTTTCTTCCTTCCCCACCGTTCGGCACCAGCCTATGTTTTGGAAGAAGACTATCCAATAAGCATAATGGGTGTACTGTCCTAATCCTAGGAACACTCGCAATGAGAGAAGGTGAACATAAAAGACATCCGAATAAACCTTATTCCTATTTCTCCTGAACCAGAATCCATCCCCGAACTGGAACAAGTTCCTTTCGAGTTCGTAAATAACCATACGATGGAGTATCCAAATAAACTGTGGATCTTCGTCGTGATACGGAGTGTCCTGGAGAAATATAAAGGTGATTTAGGATTGGCGAAGGAATACTTGGTTTGGTTGTGAATAGCAGTCGCAATTTACTTTGCCCTCTTACTAATCCCTTGCTTTGTCTTAACCTAATACCTTCTGCACACCATCGTTATGCTAATTGGTTTTCTTCATTCCCTACCGGTCGGCACCTGCCTATGGTTTGGAAGAAGACTATCCAATTTGCGTAATAGGTGTACTGTCTCCTAAATCAAGGAGTACTCACAACTTGAGAGAAGGTAAAAGGAAAAGACAACTGAATAATCCTATCCGTTTTCTCCAGAACCGGAAACCATTCTCGAATAAATTCCTTCGAGTTCGTATAAAACCATACGATGGTTTTGTCCAATGGAAGTGGACGTTCGTAGTAATACGGGGTGTCCTGGAGAAAAGGGAAAAAGTAGGAGTGGCAATGAGGTATGCAACTCTGACAATCCAAAAGCCAGTTGTTTCCTGATTTAAAATCAGGAAAGCTTCTGGGAAAAGCTTCAGAAAGGGGTCACGTGTTGGCACGTGACACCTAAAAAAGCATCATCAAGTCAAGTTCAGTTTCCTGACTACGCTGAAGAAAATGGGCTTCAGAAAGAGTCACGTGCTCCCACGTGACCAGGGTCACGTGGCGACACGTGACATTTAAATGCAAGCGTCAAAGGCACACAAGTTCTCTGATCAAGTCAAGAAAAGGCTTCAGAAGAGGTCACGTGTTCCCACGTGACCAGGGTCACGTGTTGGCACGTGATGTTCAAGACAGCAGACTCGTTCTCCATACGAACCAAGGAAAAAGAGTTCAAATGAGGGTCACGTGCTCACACGTGGCCAGGGGTCACGTGGTAGCACGTGACGCTTAGGCAGCGATCAGAAGACAGAGCGCAAAAGAAAGGAAAAGGCTCATTCCAAAGGGGGTCACGTGCCCACACGTGACCATGGGTCACGTGGTCACACGTGACCGGCTTTCAAAGCCCATTGTGTTAACAGAATTAAATTCTGAAGGAAATTCAAATCTTTCCAAAAGAAGGCAACTATCTTGAACCAATCAAATTAAAGATTCAGAGGTGATGAAATATCGTCTATCTATGGGAAAATCTCGGGTTTGGAAAGATTTCCCCTTTAAATCTAATCAAAACAACAAGGGAGAATCTCTGGATTTAAAATCCAATGGTGAATAAAATTCACCTAATAATCCAAAGGTCCAAAATGAATGATGAATGCAAATCAAATCTCAATGAAGATTCGTCAAAAAACTGATTGATTCGGCTGCTTCTCCTATAAATAGGAGCCAAGAGACATACATACATATACATGCGCAGAGAAGAAAAAAGAAAAAAGGAGAAGAGCTTTGATACTTTGAAAAAGACTCGGATCTTCTGCAAAAAAAACCCTAGGTAAGAAAGGGAAGGCCTTTTGAAAGAAAGAGAATTTAATTCTCAACAGAGTTTAACTCTGATAATGTAAAAACAGAAGAACATATTTCTTCTCTCTTTAATGGAGGATCTGCAAAGTGCACATCTCCCCTTAAGGTTGAGAATTTAATTCTCAATGGGTTGAGATCCTGCCATGCAGATCCGAAACATGGAGAAGGAATGCAAGCACGAGAATTTAATTCTCACAGAACTATAGGAATTTAATTCCTTTAAAATAAAAGTTAGGGCTCGACCCTATATCATGGGAATTTAATTCCTCCAGAACAAAAAAAAGAAACAGGGTTTAACCCTAATTAAGAACCTAGTTCTGTTGAAACAGCAAGAATTTAATTCCCTTAATCATACAGAGGATGGAAGTTTAAACTCCTTAAAAACTTTTAGGGTTTAACCCTATTCAGCCCTTCACGTATATGAGGAATTTAATTCCTACAGAAAATTCAGAGTTAAACTCTATTCCAGAAAACAAAGTCTTCGAAAGGAAGTAGGAATTTAATTCCTCTGAAATTTACAGTTCGAGGAATTTAATTCCTGAAAGAAGATTAACAAAGCCTTTAAACAAAATACCTAGAGGCAGGATCACGTGTCATCACGTGACCCCCCAAGAGATCTACAGAAAGCCCCTTTGAGGCAGCACCCCACGTGACCCACGTGACCTCGGCAGAAGCTCTAATACATGGGCATTTGAATGCCCATCACGTGATGGCACGTGATGCTCTGAAAGACGCGATAATCTCCGCAGAACAAATGAAGGGAGGGCGCTCTCACGTGCTGCCACGTGACCCATCTTGCCTTAGTGTTTAACGCTAAATTAAAACTCTCGAACCCAGTGTTAAAACACTGTTGGGCCTTAGTGTTCAACACTAATTAAAAAGCTTTATTTGCAGTGTTCAACACTGATTACCTTAGTGTTTAAACACTAATCTGAGATCTTCATTTGCAGTGTTCAACACTGATTACCTTAGTGTTTAACACTAATCTGAAAAAGCATTGTTACTGGTGTTTAACACCAAATATTCTCTTAGTGTTAAACACTAACTTGTCAACCCCATTCCCAGTGTTCAACACTGACTGCTCTGTAGTGTTTAACACTAGGCTTTGGCTCAATTGGCCCAAATGGATAGAGGCAAAGCCTCTCCTGATTGGACTTAGCCCAAGATGGCCATAAGTCCTCAATTGGTGATTAACTGGTCCAATGGACCCATAACATAATTAATCGGTCTTGATCCCAAATTGGGCCAAGGACTATTTAATCCACTCCGGTTCTAGGGTACATCTCGTCACTCCTTTGATACTTGGCATTGTAATCCCTCAATGTCTTCAAAGAGGTGACGGGTCCCGACGACCACACATTGATATGGACTGTGGGGTCCTTAAACTCATGTCTAATGCAAATTCCTGGTTACGTGGAACGCGGATAATGTCACTCTTCGACCCCGTGGAAAACGTCCAGAGCGGAGCCTGGTCCTCGCCAAGCACGGCAGTGAACCCGTGTGAAGCATCCAGAGCACATACCGGACTGTGGGGTCCTTAAACCCATGGACTACGACGTCCTTAACCTTGACCGAGATGTCTTAAAACTAACAATGGACTGTGGGGTCCTTAAACCCATGGACTACGACGTCCTTAACCTTGACCGAGATGTCTTAAAACTAACAATGGACTGTGGGGTCCTTAAACCCATGGACTACGACGTCCTTAACCTTGACCGAGATGTCTTAAAACTAACAACGGACCGCAATGTCCTTAAACTACCCATGGACCGCAATGTCCTTAAACTATCTATGGACCGTAATGTCCTTAAACTAGGACAATAGATCCCCGCATGCTCTTTTGTCGGACCTAAACGGTCCCGTTTAAGTTGATCTTAGCCTCAAAGATGGCTAACGTATCCTTAAACCTTCAAACAGAGTGGACTATAAATCCCCCCAATTAACTCTGGCTCGAGGGTACATCCTCGAACTCCTCTGACATCCGTCGTTGTAATCCTTCAACGTCGTCAGAGAGGTGACGGGTCCCGACGGCCATACATTCATGGACCACTATGTCCCTAAACTGGAACATTAGAGTCCAAACGCTCTTTGTCGGATCTAAACGATCCCGTTAAGTTGATCTTAGTCACAAAGTTAGACTAACGTATCCTTAACAAACGTTTGAGTTGATCTTAGCCTCAAGTAGGGCTGACGTATCCTCAAACCAAACCCCCCCCAAACCCAAATCTAAGATGATACGGATTTGGACTAGTCCACGCCCTACGGGCGACGACATAACTCAGTCTCCGTAAACAATCCACGGGCAACAAAATACAAAACAGACACCCACGACACGAAGTGACCATCTGGAGAAGGAGAAAGTTGTTACCGCAATGCGGTAGCGTAATTAACTGCAGGGGCTTGCGCCTGCAGGGAAGAGCGTCCCCACAATCAAAAAAAAAACCCCTCAAACAAGGGGGAATCTGACGAAGTCTGCTACATCGGACGCATCCGTCTAAACCTTCGATACGTGGTGCCATAAATCAACTTGGCATCTTCGAAGAGGTAGACGGATAGCACCTATTAGCATCTGCCCCGAATCTCAGGCAAGACGCGGTGTCGCGCCGTCTTTCGGAGGGGAACATATTCTGGCACGCCCGGTGGGACCTTTTCCTCTTTCCACTCCACACTTCGTGTGTCGTGACTCGCGAACCAATCGCGGTTCGCTAATGGTTGCCCTTGGGTTTCAAGATACTAAGAGTTGGCGTCTGGCTTATTGCAGAAAGCAAAGGATCGATGGCCTCTACTTCCGTGAAAGTCTCCAACTGCTCAGACTGCAATTGCAACCAACGCTCTGCCTCGCCAGGAGGTATAGCCTACGGACCCCAAGCTGCCTCGCTATTCACAATGCCCGTGGAACAGGTCACTCGCGCCACCACAGGATTGTTCTTTGGGACCATGGTCCCGCCGACAAACTTTGCCGCTCCAGTGCTGACAACGGAGGCTCCCAAGAAGTCGGTCTTTGATCGACTTACCCCTGCCGTGGCTCCTCTCAACGAGTCGCCCAACGTCAACGCCTCGGTCTTCTCTAGATTGGGCCAGAAATCCTGCAAACCCATCACAGGACCTACAATCTCAGAGAAGGTTGCTTCTAAGAAAGTGGCCGCTCCCATCCCAGAAGTCGTCAAGACAGCCTCTCCGGCCAAAAGGTCGGTCTTTACAAGATTAACGGCTTCAGCTCCCGCTCCTACTGCCCAAAGGACATCGGTCTTTGACAGGCTAATACCAGCTGCGACCCCACGCCCAGACAGAGGGCAAAACGAAACCATTCGTACCGCCGACCCTACACCGTCCGCTCGACACGCTTGACGTCGCCATTGGCGCCGAGTGAGGAAGGCTGGGGGCAACTCCCCATCTGGGTTGACTCCATCAGTCCCGATGGCTGAAGTTAATGCTGCTGTTCCAACTGGGAACAGCTTCGAAATGCTAAATAAAGTGCGAAGAAATTCCCCTACTGCAGTACTGAAGAGGTCTCCTCCCCCGTTAAAGAAGGTTGTGGAAATGGAGTCAGAACGGCCCCAATCTCCTCAACGGCTGTCTTCCAAAATCTATAAGGTTTGGCGGCAGGCACGGGACTCGATCATCGACCCGAGCTTCTCCCACCAACACAAGAAGCTGAAAATCCAACCGGAAGCCGGTCACCAGGCTAAACCCCAAAAGGCTGTTGATCAACTGGCTCATAAAAGGAGGAGGCCGGAGAAGACCCCCCAGCATGCAACGACGGCTAAAAGCACTGAGCCCCGACGCCCCAAGTCTGGGGGCATGGTGGTGCACGCTGTTTACATGGCCTCTGGAAAAGAGGAAAGCCGCACTTCCACGGGCCACCGACCGTTAACCCGATCCGTGACGAAAGCCCAGGAACAGCAACAAAAGCTGCAAGAAATGATGAATGCTATGGCCGCGCTCACCGGGCCAAAAGAAAACCCAGAAACGTCCTCAGACGCACGCCGGGAGGAAGAAACCGATGCTGAATTCCTTCGCCGGACACTGGAGAAAAGGGACAAAGAGGCTGCTGAACAAGCGGCCAACATACAACGGATGGGCCTTCTCTTCCAAGATGTAATAGGAATGATGATCCAGCAGGACTTACCCGCCGAGGATGCCCCAATCGTTCTTGAAGACGACCGAGGAGAAACGTCAAATCCACCACCAGCCCTCTCAACGGCCAAGGAGGAGGCAATCTCTAAGGCTGACTTGGCTGACTACATAGCCCAGCAAATCCGGGTTCATCACGCTACTGAAGCAGCCGGTCAAGTTGTGAAAACGGGGCGGCCGTATCCGAGCTGGTACGACCAAATCAAATACCCGCAAGGCTATACGATACCAAAATTCCACGTGTATAAGGGGACCGGCAATCCCCATCAACATGTCGCCCAGTTTCGGGCCCTCTGCGGTAACACCAGCGGTGATGATAAATTGTTGCTCCGCCAGTTTGTGGGCAGCTTATCAGAAACAGCGTTCGAATGGTATTCGGAACTCCCGAACGATTCTATCAAAACGTTCGCTGAAATGGAGTTGTTGTTCACTCAGCGATTTGCAAGTGCCAGCGAACGCACTCCAATAACTGCACTTATTAACGCCAGGGTAAAACCGGGCGAAACCTGGGTCCAGTACGCTATACGCTGGCGGAACTTGTGGTCGAGATGTGAGCAACGCATTGAGGAAGCACCTGCGGTGGGCATGTTCGTGGGAACTCTAGACCCTCACGCAACTATCTCCCAGTTTATGATGTTCTTTAAGCCAACCACATTCCAGGCCCTGATCGACAAGTTGGCTCAGATGGACCAGATGGGTCATAGACCACCTACACCGAAGTCGGAACCTCGGAATGACAAGGGTAAAGGAAGAGCAACATTTGTTGCGAATGCCCAAGAGCAACCTAACGCCCCGAAACCGACAGATCAACTGGAGGAAAGACGTCGGTATTATAATGAGAAGATGAAGCGTCCCTACTCGTTCCCACGGGACAAGACGAAACGGCTATTCGAGCTGGCAATACGCAACAGACTTATAAACCTGCCAAATCCAAGGCGACCGCCGCAACCCACCGAGGTGAATAACCCTAACTATTGCCCTTACCATCAGACGGTAGGCCATCCGATTGAAGATTGCTTCGTCTTCAAAGGATGGATTGAAGACCAATACCTCCAGGGGAAGTTTGTACTGTCCGAAAAGTGGAAGGTGAACCCACCACAGCCGCATGCTCCGAGGAAAGCGGATACACCGGGGGCAACATGTTCTTTTATTGAAGAAGCTCCATGGGAGGTCGTGCTATCAACTAAAACCAAAAGAATGCTGAGAGACCTTCATGCGTGCCCTGCGATCGAATGGAAGGACCCTCTTGAACCTCAAATTATCAAAAGGATGTTGAAGCCCCGTCCAACTACGAAGACTCACGATAATGGCCCAAATACTCACGCCCAGCCGTCAAAATCTTCGAAGAAAAAGAAGAAGAAATCCAAGAAGGCCGTGAAGCCTGGAAAAGAGCACACGAACTTGCAGAAGCAAATCGACGCATTGGAAGAGTACAACCAAAAGGCGCGAACTCCTGTCACACTGCAAGAGTTCCTCAACCACATCTTTCAAGAGGAAGATGATGGAGAAAGCTCGTCGGATGAATCCGAAGGATATGTGGCGAGTTGTAATGTGATCTCTCACTCGTTTACCGATGATGGGAAAACTCCTGGCATTAGGAAACTGGAGGCAGAGCCTGCACCAGAACGCGCATGGCCAACAGATGAAATGATCGACGCTTTTCTAGACGAGATTCGTCTAAAATGTAAAGCGGACCAGGAGCGTGAGATGACCACGTCGGAAGGAGCCAAATGCGGGCAACTAAACGAAAGAGTTGAACTACCCCTGTCAGAGCATAAGGCATCCGAAGCAGACAAGAAGATATTCAAGACGAGAAAAAGGTTTGCCAAAGCCATGTCACTGGGAATGAAGCTACCGCCCTCGGAAGGAAACACACACGATGGGGTAGAGACGCACCCTGACTACTGCACATATCATCGGAAAATCTCACACCCCACGGAGGAGTGCGACGCCTTTAAGATATGGTGGCAAGGATATGTCGCTCGTCGGCAACATGTTAAGCGCATGAAACGCAAAATCCGTCGGGAGCAAAGAAGTACTGTCGATGGGCACAACAGAACGACTGGCAACTGTTGCATGGTTAACGCCAGGGGGTCACAAGTTCTCACCTTTGGGAGCGACTCTGATAAAGAAATGGCTCTGGGCCCTCTCTTTAAAGAATCTGTCTTGGGGAAAGAGGAGGAATCGGAGATCTGCGAGAACATTCAGCTGCGCAATCGCACACTCCCAGAAAAGAATCTCGGGCCCGGGAATAGAAAGGATAAGGGAAAGGAAAAGGTCACTGAAGATATCACTTTAGATGACCAAGTCATGAGAGAGCTGGCTGCCAAAGACCCTCCTAGGAAGAGTAAAGTGGACTATAACATCCTCGCGCACCTGAGGAAGCTACCTTCTCAGCTTAGCATTCTCGATGCCCTCCTATTATCGAAAGAAGCGCGAGACTCACTAATTAAGGCGTTACAAGAACCCGAGCAATTCCAAGCCTTCCTCGCCACTGAAAAGATGAAGGATGAACTGGAGGAAGTGCATACGGCCGACGTCACTTTCGGTGATGAAGACCTCCTTCTCGGGACGTGCGACCACAACCGTCCCCTATATGTCTCCGGATACTGCCATGATATCAAGATAGGCAACATCCTGGTAGATAATGGATCCTCCGTCAATCTCCTTAATGTTCGGGTGTTGAAGGAAATCTGCATGAGCGTGCAACACCTCGCTCGTGACAAGATTACTATCTCCGGTTTCGATTCACAATCGTCACGGACTCTCGGATCTGTGATACTAACATTACGCTTTGGACTTCTCATCACAGACATCAAATTCCATGTCATTGACGCCAAGACCTGTTACAACGCCTTGCTCGGCCGTCCTTGGCTACACGAGTACAATATCATCCCTTCTACACAACATCAGTGTATGAAGTACTTCAAGGATGGTTTCGAGTATACCGTAACAGGTGAGTTAAACCCATTTTCCGTGAACGAAGTCCGCAAATACGAAGATGCGAAATACTTTTTGCCAGATTTCGAGGATACAGAAAGGTGTCGCAATCCGGAAAACAAAACCGCAGCCACCATCCCTATTTTCGGGAGCGATACCGAAGAAGAGGAAGAGATAGTTTATGCAGGGCCATCTCAACGCAACAACCTGAGGACACCCGACCCCGTATTAGTCTTCGGAAGTGATTCAGAAGATGAAGTTAATGCTGTGTTCTCCAATCGGCTGCCGACACAAGCGCCCCTTGGCGATGACCATAGTTTGCAAATCACCATGGTACCGCGAGAACACTACAAGGATCTCGACGCGCTTCAGGCTCACAATGTGCAGGACTTGCAAACATTTTACGTCCCTCCCAGACGAAGGGGTGAGAAGGTGATCCTATTCTACCGATCCTCAGAGTCGAAAATAGAGAAAGAGATCTGGCATGGCGCAGATACTACGCTCGACAGGCTCCAACCCATCCGTCTGCCCAGATACTATACAAATGGATTAAAGAAGCTGTTGAAGCGCCAAGGAGTACCTTTAGAACAGACCGTTCGGCAGGCGCGGTTCTACAACAGGATTTGGGATGTCCCCGGGACTCAACGCAAATTGCCCAACGGGAAGATGGAAACGCTCGGGCTCGGATACGCAAGAGCTGGAAAACGGGAACGGACTCACAGCAGCTACACTATATATACCTTTGATGAAGAGGAGGACGCCCTGTCAGGAGATGCCAACCCTTCATTAAAACTAGACCCTGCGATTGAAACATCGAGTCCGTCGTTTGAAGAGCGAACGAACAAGCCTATCAGGAAAACGGGTCAGAGAGCTCAGGAAGACCACAACCGCGAGATGGCCATCTACAAGAAGGCCAGGACACAACGTCTATCTCAACATACCGAAAAAGACAAAGACGCTGTTCACACCATAATATTGCATTATTATATTCCTCATTCTTATTCTTTTTATAAATAAACAGGTGCTTTTGACGCATGTCTGCTACATATTACAGGTTACAGGTTCTTGGATCAAAAACAGTGAAAAACACAAAAGAAGACACAAAAGAAGGATTTTGACCAACAAATAGAAAGATCTTAGTAAAGCTCAGCAGAAGAACGGTTCACCATCAACAAGACAACAAAAGATCCAAATTTACAAGAAAGACGGTTACAAGATCCATTGCAAAGTGTTCGTTGAAAATCTGGTATCACTGTAGAAGCCCAAATGATAACCTGAATACAGAACCAGGAAGAACAGAAGAACCCCAAGAAGCCCAAGAAAAATCCAAATATGATCTCATCATTGGGCCGCGCTTCCGCGGCCCAAAGCGCATATACGCGGCGCTTCCGCGGCCTTCCTGTGCCAGTGCGCAAATCAAATTTTACCAATTTTTCTTGACGGCTATGGAAAGATTTTCTAGGGGTATATTTGTAACTTTAGACATGCGGTGCAATTGTAAACCCTAGGGTTTCTATTATCTATAAATAGGACCCTAATCATTGTAATTTCTCATGCCTCTTTTCAATCAATAAAATTCAGAATTTCTGGGAGTAAATTTCAGATCTGTTCTTCTTGTTTGAAGGGAGCCGTCAACCTAGTAAGTCTTTTATTTCTTTTAATTATAATGTCTTCTCATCCCCTAATGAGCGAGTAGTCTCCTCGCTTGTTAGGGTTAGCCTTAGGGAAAGGGTTGAGAGATGAAATCTCTCGCCCCTTTCAATGCCACCTTCACCTAATGAAAAAGAACTTCACGCATACGAGCACAACCGCTCCCTGCGGCATCCTACCCTTCGAGGTAACGATGAACCGTAGTATAAAGGGCCGGTTCCACGCGTTTTCCGTGAGGGTTAGGATAATTATCAACAAAGGTAGGGTACAAATCTAGAGGAAGAAACATTTTCCCAAAAGATTTGTATCCACTTTATTGATAATTAACTTAACATCTAAGAGATCTAAAAAAGGAAGGTATTGAAAGCGGTGAGAAAAATCTTTAATTTCCAAAACTTCCCCTAATCCTAACCCTAGCAAGATTCTTAATTAAATTAATTAGATCTAATCTTTAGAATTTTATAAACCTACCAAAACTACAAAAAGAATCAACTCGTTAAATCACTTTAAAGAAATTTACCCGTCTCTGTGGATCGACCCGTACTCACCGGCTAGCTGCGAAGCGACGCCGTTTCTGATTGCGGTAAACTCATATTTTTTGACTTAATCAGACGCTTATCCTCGTCAATCCGTTGTACGAAAGGCCCGACGCAGAGACTAAAATAAATCAAGAAGCGGCTCGGGTTTGTCCCTCGTGAAGAAGATAAGTCGAGCGTATTCCTTCCCCCGAGACAAGACGGAGAGGTTACTCAACCTCGCTATAAAACATCGAATGATCACGCTTCCAGAGTCTAGACATCCTGGGCAAGCTAGCAAGGTCTCTCATCCGAGTTATTGCTCTTATCACCGAACCATAGGACATCCTACCGAAGACTGCTTCACCTTCAAGAACTGGGTCGAGGACCAGTACCGACGGGGTAGATTCGCTTTATCCGACGGCTGGAAGATAACGCCGCCGCGAAAGCATGAGCCCAAGGCCGCAAGAGCAGAACCGGGTCCACTTCAGTCCACAGAGCGGGTTCGCACTTGTTATACGATTACGATATTAGGGGAAGAGCCCGAGAACGTAGATGACCTTTACCGGTGCTTTGAGAACAGCGATGATGAGGTGATCTCGGAATTTCCGCCCGCTCCAAAAGAACTGGAAGATGGTATACATACCACTGCAGATAACCTCAAGAAGATTGAGTTAGGATCGGAAGACGACCCGCGACCGACATTTGTCAGCGAGCTATTATCCGAAGAAAAGGTGGCTGCGTTAAAGAACGTGCTTCTACGGCATAAAGACTGCTTCGCGTGGAACTACTCCGAGATGCCAGGATTGGATCCGGAGATTGCTGTGTATAGATTAGCAATATCCCCAGATATCAAGCCAGTCAAGCAGGCGCCAAGGAGGATGCGACTCGAGCTTGAGATGAGCATCAACGCCGAAGTCAAGAAGCTGATCGATTCTGGATTTATCCAAGAAGTCCAGTACCCCGACTGGATCGCCAATATCGTCCCTGTAATGAAGAAGAATGGGACGGTACGCATATGTGTGGATTTTAGGGATCTCAATAAAGCCTGTCCAAAGGATGATTTCCCAGTACCGGTAACCGAACTAATGATAGATAACACATCAACTCACGAGGTTTTCTCCTTTATGGATGGTTCATCAGGATACAATCAGATAAAGATGCATCCCGAAGACCAGAAGCATACCGCTTTCCGCACCCCTTTGGGTATATTTTGCTACAGGGTTATGCCCTTTGGCCTAAAGAACGCTGGCGCTACCTATCAAAGGGCCATGACAAAGATCTTCGACGATCTCATACATGACATCGTCGAGTGCTATATCGATGACCTCGTAGTAAAGAGCATGTCATACGAAGAGCATTTAAAGCATCTGGAGACTGTATTTCAACGCCTTCGGCAATACAATTTGAAAATGAATCCTCTCAAATGCGCGTTTGGAGTCTCCTCGGGCAAATTTCTGGGATTCATCGTTCGACACCGAGGTATTGAAATAGATCCGTCAAAGATTAAGGCGATCATGGAAATGCCTCCGCCAAGAACCCTCAAGCAGTTGCGGTCTCTCCAAGGGAAGCTCGCATACATCCGGCGGTTTATCGCCAATCTTTCAGGCAAATGCCGTCCTTACAGCCACCTGATGAAAAAGGGAACCCCATTCGTTTGGGATCACAAATGTCAAGGTGCACTAGACGAGATCAAGCAGTACCTGCAGAACCCTCCAGTGTTGGCTGCTCCAGTGAAGGGAAAGCCTCTCGTTCTTTACACGGCCGCCCTCGAAGGTTCCTTAGGTGCATTATGGGCACAAGAGAACGATCAGGGGAAAGAAAGAGCACTTTACTACTTAAATCGAGTGCTGCTGGGGGCAGAAAGCAACTATTCCCCCATTGAAAAGCACTGCCTGGCGTTGATCTTCGCAGTAACAAAGCTTAGACATTACGCATTAGCACATGAAGTCCGTCTTATTTCAAAGGTGGACCCTCTCAAATATTTGATGTCGAAAGCCATACTGACGGGACGACTTGCTAAGTGGGCCCTGCTCTTGATGGAGTTCTCGATAACGTATCAACCTCTCAAGGCAGTGAAAGGCCAGGCCATTGCCGACTTCCTCGCCGAGCACCCGATACCGGCCAATTCTCCTCTGAATTGCGATTTGCCGGACGAGCATGCATTTGATGCGATTAGCGGCGGAAGCACCCGATGGGAACTCTATTTCGATGGAACGTCCTCCATAAAGAAACAGAAACAAGGTATCCCAATGATCAAATCAGGGATAGGCCTCATCTTTGCAACTCCACAAGGAGGGATAATGCGCTTCGCCTTCTCCTTAACAGAGCCGAGGACAAACAATGAAGCCGAATACGAAGCTCTGATAGCAGGCCTCGAGATCGCCATCGACATGGGAATTGAAGACCTCCTCATATACGGGGATTCTCAGCTGGTCGTCAGTCAAGTAAATGGTGACTATCAAACGTGCAAGCCGGAATTGGTGAAGTACGGCGAAAGGGTGCAACAACTATTGACCCAAATTCCCTCCTATACTTTGGAGAACATACCGCGTGCGGAAAACAGCAAAGCAGACGCGTTGGCTAAACTTGCTAAAGAACTGGCTGACGAGAACCTCGATGACGTCAGAATCGTGGTACAAAGCCGTCGAGTGCTTGCCCCGGCAGAAATATCTCCGGAATCATGCAGAAAAAAGGGAACGACTGAGCAGATGACCCTACAAATAAAAGACCATGAGAAGGCCGAAGACTGGAGGGAAGTCTTCATAGACTACTTTAAGTCCCACCAAATGCCCGAAGAAGCGTCCTCAAGACATCGGCTCATGAAACGAGCCTTATCTTTCGCTTTCGTCAACGATATTCTATACAAGAGATCGTTCGATTCTCTATGGCTGAGATGCTTGGGACCTGACGAAGCAGAAAGAGTCGTTCAGGAAGTTCATGACGGACTTTGCGGTTCTCACCAAGCAGGCCCAAAGATGAAGTTAAAAATTAAACGGATGGGTTATTACTGGCCCACGATGATCCAGGACTGCCTCGAGTATGCGAAGCAATGCCACTCATGCCGGATCCATGGAGACTTCATCCACCAACATCCGAATCCACTGCACCCGACGTTGGCTAGTTGGCCATTCGAAATGTGGGGGACTGACATAGTCGGCCCCATTGAGCCAGCATCATCCCGGGGACACCGTTTTATCCTGGCGACCACTGATTATTTCTCCAAATGGGCAGAAGCAGTACCGCTGAGGGAAGTGAAGACGGAGAATATTCTCCACTTCTTCAAGACGCACGTCATCTATCGGTTTGGAACTCCACGGCGGATTATCTCCGATAATGGGCTGGCCTACCGAAGCCATAAGATTAGCCGCTTCGCACAGCAGCACAATATAGACTGGAGATATTCTTCAGTTTACAATCCACGAGCTAACGGTCTGGCCGAGGCTTTCAATAAGACCTTGACGAAGATCATAAAAAAGACCGTTTCCAGGAATAAGAGAGACTGGCACGAAAGGCTGCAAGAAGCCCTTTGGGGTTACCGAACTACGTTCAAGACGGCCACAAACACAACGCCGTACGCGTTGGTGTTTGGGACGGAGGCAGTGCTCCCCCTCGAGATAGAGTTACCCTCTCTACGAGTAGCAGTCCACCACGAGCTGACGAACGAAGAAAATGCTCACCTTCAGCTTGAGGAGCTTGATGCCCTCGACGAAACCCGGCTCATAGCGCAACAACATCTAGAAGCCTACAAAGCAAAGATGACGCGCTCGTACGAACGATTGACCAGGCCGAGGACATTCCGCCAAGGCGAACTCATACTAGTGGTCAAAAGACCTATGATCCCCAATCGTGCCAAGCGGGGAAAATTTGAGCCAAACTATGAAGGCCCATATATCATAGACAAGGTCTACCAGGGTGGAGCCTACCTACTCATGGACATGCACGGTGAAAGGCCTTTCAGGCCAATAAACGGCCGCTTCTTAAAGAAATACTATGCTTAATAAGCCACAGCCTGGGTCAATGATAGATGACGACGACTATGTCCGCTCACTATCTTCCTAGGCTCAGACTTTACAAGCAGCAGCCAGCCTTCCCATATCGGCGGACCGAAACGTCCTTAAACTAACAACGGACCGAAACGTCCTTAAACTAACAACGGACCGAAACGTCCTTAAACTATCGACGGACCGAAACGTCTCTAAACTACTACCGCAACGTCCTTAGGTCGACGAGATGGATGAACAAAGAAAAAAGAAGATAAAAAAAAAATAAAAAAATAATAAAAAATAATAAAAAAAAACGGTATGTCCATAAGCAAAGTGGGCACGGATGAAAACCCGAAAGGACTCCGTGAGTAAAAACAGCAGGGCTGCCGGCAAGTGTTCGTGAAAACCTGAGAGGGCGCGACCTTGTAAAAAAAAGTGAAAAGAATAAAAAAAAAAAAGGTATTTCTATAAGCAAAACGGGCACGGATGAAAACCCGAAAGGGCTCCGTGAGTAAAAACAGCAAGACTACCGGCGAGTGTTTGTGAAAACCCGAAAGGGCGCAACCTCGTTAAAGGACACTTACAGAGTCCTCTCGACCTTGTAAGGAGGAACCACCTACGTGAGATCCTTACGACTCACAAGGGAACAACACACTTAGGGATCCTCACGATTCCTAAGGAGAAATTACACTTGCGAGATCCTCACGACTCGTAAGGAGAACTCTCTTATGGGACCCTCACGGCTCATAAGATTTGAAAGTCTTAAGTTACAGAGACCTGAACCTGTTCTTAAGCAACCCCCGCAAACTCCGATTTTGCCCTACAAGAGGCTCAATACTGACCCTTGTATACAATCCACGGGCGCGAATAAACATTTCCCCAGCAAAGTCCAACCCTTGTAGGTCCTCTCGACCCATAAGGAGAAAACCCTCTTGTAGGATCCTTACGACTTACAGAGGAACATACACTTAGGAATCCTCACGATCCCTAAGGAGAAAATACACCTGCAAGATCCTCACGACTTGTAGGGAGAAATACCTTTGTGAGACCCTTACGGCTCATGAAGTCAAAAGCCTTAGTCGACAGGACCTTAACCCTGTTTGCTAAGCCACCTTTGTTCAACATCGACAGAGGCAAATGATGATTCGCTCCTGGCAATATTCCAGTTGCAGCGATACTGATGCCTAAACCGGTATCAAATCCCAAGTTCTTTCATGGCAAATGATGATTCGCTCCTGGCAACATCCCAGTTGCAGCGATGCTGATGCCGAAATCGGTGTCCAAAATCCGAGCTTGCGGCAATAAGGCTAGCAGGCCACACATGCCTACGAAATAGCCGAAATGATGGGGCAACTTGCAATAAAAAGCAGCAAGTAAAAATGTATGCATGAAAAATAGCCGAAATGATGGGGCAACTCGCAATAAAAAGCAGCGAGTAAAAATAAAACAAATAGCCGAAATGATTGGGCACCGCGAAAAATAGCCGAAATGATTGGGCAATCGCGACCTTCGCGATATAAAAAGCTGAAATGATAGAGCATCGCGGAAAGAATAAAAGAAATGATGGAAAAATGAAACCTTTTTGCCCTACAGGTGATACTACAACAATCCCTGTATACAATCCAGGGGCACAAACAAAGAAGGGATCATACTCCTCCCCCCAGGTTTCATCATGAGAGGAAGCCAAATCTCGACGGTTCACAAATAACCTGGAGATCGTCTCGTAACAACGGACACAACTTCAAGCTAAGCGGAACAGCGGCCACTCCCAGTTCCATGGCTCGGTGGTATACATATCGCCAACAGTCAAACCTTCACCCCGTGAAATGCGGATATATTCAGCAAAAATTCCTGGTCACGTGGAACGCGGATAATGTCACTCTTTGACCCCGTGGAAAGCGTCCAGAGCGGATCCTGGTCCTCGCAGAGCATGGCAGTGAACCCGTGCGAAGCATCCAGAGCGGAGCCTAGTCCTCGCCTAACGCGGCAGTGAACCCGTGTGAAGCATCTAGTGCAAAATTCCTGGTCACGTGGAACGCGGATAATGTCACTCTTTGACCCCGTGGAAAGCGTCCAGAGCGGATCCTGGTCCTCGCAGAGCATGGCAGTGAACCCGTGCGAAGCATCCAGAGCGGAGCCTAGTCCTCGCCTAACGCGGCAGTGAACCCGTGTGAAGCACCTAGTGCAAAATTCCTGGTCACGTGGAACGCGGATAATGTCACTCTTTGACCCCGTGGAAAGCGTCCAGAGCGGATCCTGGTCCTCGCAGAGCATGGCAGTGAACCCGTGCGAAGCATCCAGAGCGGAGCCTAGTCCTCGCCTAACGCGGCAGTGAACCCGTGTGAAGCATCTAGTGCAAAATTCCTGGTCACGTGGAACGCGGATAATGTCACTCTTTGACCCCGTGGAAAGCATCCAGAGCGGATCCTGGTCCTCGCAGAGCATGGCAGTGAACCCGTGCGAAGCATCCAGAGCGGAGCCTAGTCCTCGCCTAACGCGGCAGTGAACCCGTGTGAAGCATCTAGTGCAAAATTCCTGGTCACGTGGAACGCGGATAATGTCACTCTTTGACCCCGTAGAAAGCGTCCAGAGCGGATCCTGGTCCTCACAGAGCATAGCAATGAACCCGTGCGAAGCATCCAGAGCGGAGCCTAGTCCTCGCCTAACGCGGCAGTGAACCCGTGTGAAGCATCTAGTGCAAAATTCCTGGTCACGTGGAACGCGGATAATGTCACTCTTTGACCCCGTGGAATACGTCCAGAGCGGATCCTGGTCCTCGCAGAGCATGGCAGTGAACCCGTGCAAAGCATCCAGAGCGGAGCCTAGTCCCCGCCTAACGCGGCAGTGAACCCGTGTGAAGCATCTAGTGCAAAATTCCTGGTCACGTGGAACGCGGATAATGTCACTCTTTGACCCCGTGGAAAACGTCCAGAGCGGATCCTGGTCCTCGCAGAGCATGGCAGTGAACCCGTGCGAAGCATCCAGAGCGGAGCCTAGTCCTCGCCTAACACGGCAGTGAACCCGTGTGAAGCATCTAGTGCAAAATTCCTGGTTACGTGGAACGCGGATAATGTCACTCTTTGACCCCGTGGAAAACGTCCAGAGCGGAGCCTGGTCCTCGCCAAGCACGGCAGTGAACCCGTGTGAAGCATCCAGAGAAAATACTGGACTGTGGAGTCCTTAAAATCCACGGACTATGACGTCCTTAACCTCGACCGTGATGTCTTAAAACTAACGATCAACCACCCCGATTCCCTACAGATTTTGCCTTGGTTTAAGGGTACATCTCTTCACTCCTTTGATGCCCGGCGTTGTAATTCCTCAACGTCTTCAAAGAGGTGACGGGTCCCTGCAACCAAACACCGGACTGTGGAGTCCTTAAATCCACGGACTATGAGGTCCTTAACCTTGACCGTGATGTCTTAAAACTAACAGCGGACTGTGGAGTCCTTAAATCCACGGACTATGAGGTCCTTAACCTTGACCGTGACGTCTTTAAACTACGATACCTTGAGAAACTCCTGACTCCGTAAAACACGGACAAGGGTGACCGCATCCAACACTTGCAGGCCTTCACGACCTGTAAGGAAGAAAAACTCTCTTGTGAGATCCTTACGACTCTCAAGGGAAAACCCGCTTAAGGATCCTCACGAACTTTAAGAAGAACTCACACCTATGGGATCCTCTCGACCTGTAGGGAGAAAAACCCTTTGTGAGACCCTCGCGGCTCGTAAGATGCAAAAGTCTTAGGAAGCAGATCTTAACCCTGAATCCTCAGCCGTCGCTGCCCTGCAAGGAGATCAAGATGGAATATCCGCAGAATACATTCAACAAAAAGGGGACACACCATTGAAGAGAAGAATATGCCTTCATTTATAAACCTCCCTTCAACAAACAATACTTGATCTAAAGCCAGCGCAAACCACCCGATACGGGAGATAACGTGGCAAGTTTCTGATCTATATCCTATCAGGCACGCATTTGCAACTGTACGAATGTTTAAAAGGAAATGTTGCCTGAGGCACTGATGTGCATGCAACGTAACGATGGTGCTCGTAATTAAAGAAAAATAGACTGCTCATTTACGCAAGCGAGACACACGTACGACTATCTAACAAGCATGAAAATTCAACAGAAAGCATGCAAACTACCAATGATTAAGGGAGTACATTGATTCAAACATACTACATTGGTGGGAAAAGATCACCAAGCAAAGGATCAGAAATACAAGGGTTAACAAAGCAGAACACAAAATTCTCCAACTCTCTCTCCGCCTTCTCCAACACGTCAAAACGGCGGTTTTCGCGAGGAGTCGCTCCCCACCGGTTGGAGCCGTGCTCATCAGCGAAAGCAGACATGACGTCCCGACGAGCTCTTATCTGACTCAGTAAATGAACTGAGTGATCCTTCAGAGCTTGAGTGATTAGACAAGTCTCATGAAAGCACTCAAGCTTGTTCTCCGCCGCGTCAAGGATTGCCGAAGTCATCTCCGCCGGATGAGGGGGTATATCGGCAAGCACAGACAGGAGGATCATCCGGAGCCAAATGGAGCCCATGGGAAGAGGAGAACCCCGACGGGTCAGTAGCTCGTACATCACAGTATCACATTGAGCGTCGGTGAGAAGGGGATCTGCCAGCCGCGCAGCGAAGCGAGGAATTATCTCCTCAAGAGGCACCTCCCATGGTTGCCGACGAGCATGGGGACGATCGCAAGCCATGGAGATTGATCGGGTTCTCAAAAATGACCACCTTAAGGTATGAATGGGTTTCTCTGTGAAGAAAAGAAGTAAGGCATAAGGTTCAGGTTATAAAGGGGCGCATTTAATGCCATGCACAAAAAATGTTGTGCATGGTGGAACTATTCTCAAAGCCCGAAAAGAAGGGGAGAGCATTGGAAATGAAATCCAACGACGCATTGGAATTAGGATAGGAAAATGAAACGTCCCCATCAAATAGATCCCTGCATACGCAACACATGAGCACTAGCCTTTGATTGGCGAATGAGGCGGCACTGCACAGACACAACAGAGAACTAAGCTCTGAGAACGAGAATCAAATTCTTAAAAGAAAGGTCTGAAAGGAAGGACATGAGAAAGTGAAGACGCTTCTGAAAAGACGTTTCGTCTACCCTACTCCCCAAAGCAGATCCAGCGGTCACAAAAGTGACAGCGTTGTACTCACGTGCAAACACGTGAGAACAACGCTGTGGGGGCATTTGTTTCCAAATTTAAAATCAGGAAAGCTTCTGGGAAAAGCTTCAGAAAGGGGTCACGTGTTGGCACGTGACACCTAAAAAAGCATCATCAAGTCAAGTTCAGTTTCCTGACTACACTGAAGAAAATGGGCTTCAGAAAGAGTCACGTGCTCCCACGTGACCAGGGTCACGTGGCGACACGTGACATTTAAATGCAAGCGTCAAAGGCACACAAGTTCTCTGATCAAGTCAAGAAAAGGCTTCAGAAGAGGTCACGTGTTCCCACGTGACCAGGGTCACGTGTTGGCACGTGATGTTCAAGACAGCAAACTCGTTCTCCAGACGAACCAAGGAAAAAGAGTTCAAACGAGGGTCATGTGCTCACACGTGACCAGGGGTCACGTGGTAGCACGTGACGCTTAGGCAGCGATCAGAAGACAGAGCGCAAAAGAAAGGAAAAGGCTCATTCCAAAGGGGGTCACGTGCCCACACGTGACCATGGGTCACGTGGTCACACGTGACCGGCTTTCAAAGCCCATTGTGTTAACAGAATTAAATTCTGAAGGAAATTCAAATCTTTCCAAAAGAAGGCAACTATCTTGAACCAATCAAATTAAAGATTCAGAGGTGATGAAATATCGTCTATCTATGGGAAAATCTCGGGTTTGGAAAGATTTCCCCTTTAAATCTAATCAAAACAACAAGGGAGAATCTCTGGATTTAAAATCCAATGGTGAATAAAATTCACCTAATAATCCAAAGGTCCAAAATGAATGATGAATGCAAATCAAATCTCAATGAAGATTCGTCAAAAAACTGATTGATTCGGCTGCTTCTCCTATAAATAGGAGCCAAGAGACATACATACATATACATGCGCAGAGAAGAAAAAAGAAAAAAGGAGAAGAGCTTTGATACTTTGAAAAAGACTCGGATCTTCTGCAAAAAAAAACCCTAGGTAAGAAAGGGAAGGCCTTTTGAAAGAAAGAGAATTTAATTCTCAACAGAGTTTAACTCTGATAATGTAAAAATAGAAGAACATATTTCTTCTCTCTTTGATGGAGGATCTGCAAAGTGCACATCTCCCCTTAAGGTTGAGAATTTAATTCTCAATGGGTTGAGATCCTGCCATGCAGATCCGAAACATGGAGAAGGAATGCAAGCACGAGAATTTAATTCTCACAGAACTATAGGAATTTAATTCCTTTAAAATAAAAGTTAGGGCTCGACCCTATATCATGGGAATTTAATTCCTCCAGAACAAAAAAAAGAAACAGGGTTTAACCCTAATTAAGAACCTAGTTCTGTTGAAACAGCAGGAATTTAATTCCCTTAATCATACAGAGGATGGAAGTTTAAACTCCTTAAAAACTTTTAGGGTTTAACCCTATTCAGCCCTTCACGTATATGAGGAATTTAATTCCTACAGAAAATTCAGAGTTAAACTCTATTCCAGAAAACAAAGTCTTCGAAAGGAAGTAGGAATTTAATTCCTCTGAAATTTACAGTTCGAGGAATTTAATTCCTGAAAGAAGATTAACAAAGCCTTTAAACAAAATACCTAGAGGCAGGATCACGTGTCATCACGTGACCCCCCAAGAGATCTACAGAAAGCCCCTTTGAGGCAGCACCCCACGTGACCCACGTGACCTCGGCAGAAGCTCTAATACATGGGCATTTGAATGCCCATCACGTGATGGCACGTGATGCTCTGAAAGACGCGATAATCTCCGCAAAACAAATGAAGGGAAGGCGCTCTCACGTGCTGCCACGTGACCCCTCTTGCCTTAGTGTTTAACGCTAAATTAAAACTCTCGAACCCAGTGTTAAAACACTGTTGGGCCTTAGTGTTCAACACTAATTAAAAAGCTTTATTTGCAGTGTTCAACACTGATTACCTTAGTGTTTAAACACTAATCTGAGATCTTCATTTGCAGTGTTCAACACTGATTACCTTAGTGTTTAACACTAATCTGAAAAAGCATTGTTACTGGTGTTTAACACCAAATATTCTCTTAGTGTTAAACACTAACTTGTCAACCCCATTCCCAGTGTTCAACACTGACTGCTCTGTAGTGTTTAACACTAGGCTTTGGCCCAATTGGCCCAAATGGATAGAGGCAAAGCCTCTCCTGATTGGACTTAGCCCAAGATGGCCATAAGTCCTCAATTGGTGATTAACTGGTCCAATGGACCCATAACATAATTAATCGGTCTTGATCCCAAATTGGGCCAAGGACTATTTAATCCACTCCGGTTTTAGGGTACATCTCGTCACTCCTTTGATACTTGGCATTGTAATCCCTCAATGTCTTCAAAGAGGTGACGGGTCCCGACGACCACACATTGATATGGAATGTGGGGTCCTTAAACTCATGTCTAATGCAAATTCCTGGTTACGTGGAACGCGGATAATGTCACTCTTAGACCCCGTGGAAAACGTCCAGAGCGGAGCCTGGTCCTCGCCAAGCACGGCAGTGAACCCGTGTGAAGCATCCAGAGCACATACCGGACTGTGGGGTCCTTAAACCCATGGACTACGACGTCCTTAACCTTGACCGAGATGTCTTAAAACTAACAATGGACTGTGGGGTCCTTAAACCCATGGACTACGACGTCCTTAACCTTGACCGAGATGTCTTAAAACTAACAATGGACTGTGGGGTCCTTAAACCCATGGACTACGACGTCCTTAACCTTGACCGAGATGTCTTAAAACTAACAACGGACCGCAATGTCCTTAAACTACCCATGGACCGCAATGTCCTTAAACTACCCATGGACCGTAATGTCCTTAAACTAGGACAATAGAGCCCCGCATGCTCTTTTGTCGGACCTAAACGGTCCCGTTTAAGTTGATCTTAGCCTCAAAGATGGCTAACGTATCCTTAAACCTTCAAACAGAGTGGACTATAAATCCCCCCAATTAACTCTGGCTCGAGGGTACATCCTCGAACTCCTCTGACATCCGTCGTTGTAATCCTTCAACGTCGTCAGAGAGGTGATAGGTCCCGACGGCCATACATTCATGGACCACTATGTCCCTAAACTGGAACATTAGAGTCCAAACGCTCTTTTGTCGGATCTAAACGATCCCGTTAAGTTGATCTTAGTCACAAAGTTAGACTAACGTATCCTTAACAAACGTTTGAGTTGATCTTAGCCTCAAGTAGGGCTGACGTATCCTCAAACCAAACCCCCCCCAAACCCAAATCTAAGATGATACGGATTTGGACTAGTCTACGCCTTACGGGCGACGACATAACTCAGTCTCCGTAAACAATCCACGGGCAACAAAATACAAAACAGACACCCACGACACGAAGTGACCATCTGGAGAAGGAGAAAGTTGTTACTGCAATGCGGTAGCGTAATTAACTGCAGGGGCTTGCGCCTGCAGGGAAGAGCGTCCCCACAATCAAAAAAAAAACCCTCAAACGAGGGGGAATCTGACGAAGTCTGCTACATCGGACGCATCCGTCTAAACCTTCGATACGTGGTGCCATAAATCAACTTGGCATCTTCGAAGAGGTAGACGGATAGCACCTATTAGCATCTGCCCCGAATCTCAGGCAAGACGCGGTGTCGCGCCGTCTTTCGGAGGGGAACACCAGTGTTTAAGAAGGTTCGGTTAATTTTGGTCACTGAGTCATAGTCTTAGGGTCGGGTCAATGGTCGCTGCCAAAGAGAGAGAGAAAAGAAACATTCAGCGTGCACTCTAACCTAGATCAGAATGGTTACCAATTTATCTAATCAGGAAACCTCCCACTGTACCTCAAATTCTTCTCCAAACCTGAAAGAAGAATTAGTCGGGGTCACCCGAGGAGTAAACTAACTCATCAGTGGGAATCGGGATCCAACTATCACCGCATGATAACGTGACGGAATCCGCTCACGCTATCACACTCCAGAAGGTATGCGCATATCTGGCAAGTTTCAGTTCTTTTGAAACTCCCGATGTGGATTTTTGCCCCATGCTCTTATGACCTTGACGAAGGTCAACAAATCATAAGTCACATGTCAAGTTCCATCCGTCATTGTCCAGGTTAATTTGAACCCACCCGTACAAGCCCTTAACGAAGGTCAACAAGGCTATACGACTGTCCCAAACCAACGCATCTATCTATGCAGCAGAAAGGTAACAAGCAGCTACCATACACTATGCCTTGACGAAGGTCAACAAACATAGCATGAATACTACATGCTACCCGTCTGAAACAACGGAGGGCTACGAATGATTTCTGGCGAAAACCTTTAACGTAATGAACTTGATATCGTTGAAGGAACGGATAGCTTTTTAGAAAATATAGTGACGAAAACCTTTACTAAAGAGGTCACTCCCGGTGAAGGGATCTCGGCTCTTTTCCCGTAGAATGGGGTGCAGGATATTCCAAATGAATACCACGATGCAAAGCAAAAGTAATCGGCTATAGTGAAGTTAATGCCCTGACGCAAACTTCTGTCCAAGGGGTCACTCCCGGTGAAAGGATCTCGGCCCTTGCCTCGTCGACTGAGGAGCAGGATATTCCAAATGAATACCACGATGCAAAACAAAAGTGAACGTCCTTGCAATAACAGCTTTTTGAAAAGTGTTCCAACAACATCAGATTAGGTTTGTTTTTAACTTGCATTGATCCGAATCAATGCAGTCCCATTAATAGATCACACCACAAAGAACGAAAATATACTGATGTACGTATATGCCATCCGCATTCGCCACTGGGTCCCGTCATTACCCGTTAGGTTAGCTAACTAACAACAGAGCGGGGACTGGACTAGCGCGGATGCAAAACATATACAACATCTACTAATATATATACCAATATATTATATTCGCTCAAGGCGTGATAAAATGCAACATCACAGAAAATGTACAGCATCACAGAAACAATACAGATATCTGGGATCCCCGGGTTTCACAGAGCCACTACTGAAACCCGACGTTCCCCTGGTCGTGTGGATAGCCTGTGCAATGAAATCCTAGACCCCTGCGGGCGCGGCAAGTTACCTGCCAAAACCTGAAGCGAGGCAGCCCCCTTCAGCACCGTGAATGGACCACCCAGCACTTCACGGAATCCGGTAACTTGGGCACCCCTCCTGGGTCAACCTGTACCCCCTACGAGTGCGGCGAATAGCCCGTCAATTCTAGAGTGAAGCCCCCTCCGTCCCAATGCCATGAGATGCGGGCTTGTTGCCCTCTAGAACCCGGCCATCCTTGCACCCCTCCGCGGGGTAATCCTAGTACAGAAAGTAAAATATACATACAACGGGTATATCGACCGCAACCTGGCCGTGCCCCAAAAAAATAATACAATCAGGCAGTGACGGCAGTCCACATGTCGGACGCTCACCCCGCAATATCAAATGTACATAATACAACAAAAACTGTACTAGCATTGCATCCAGGGTATCCCCCACGACCGATCCGCAACATCACAGCAAAATCACAGAACATCAACGTGAAAGTCACGTTCGCAAATCCGTCTAACCGGGCTACAGCAGTTAGACAGGATTTACCGATCAAGTGACATTCACGGTCGCAGACATAATGTAAATACTGTGAAATAATGTGTTTAAAATATCCGATCGATCAAATTTTAACAAGTGGGCCCCAAGTACTACTGTAGCACATCAAGAAATTCTGGGCCCAATATTAATATTCCAAAACCCTTATTTTTAACCCAGAAAGCGACTGCAAAAATATGATACAGCGAGGACACCAATGTGCGGCGGAACCGCGGCCCAAAGGGGGGTTTGGCTGCAGTTCCGCGCTTCAGTAGTCGACTCACTGTGTCGAATTTTATGTTGTCCAGGGTCCATCAGGACAGAGGGGTTGGTCCTCGTACTATATTCGGTTTACTTATGACTTCTCTAGTTTTTAGACAGGTGTTTCGTGGAAACACAGGGTCCGAATTTTGAGAAGTTATAGGTATTTGAATAAAGTAGAGAACCAGGTATTGCAAGTATCGGGATTCTTCAAAGTGATCGAAGATGTAGATACTTGTGTATGGTATTCAGTTGATAGTAATGATAAAGAGAACTAGCTTCTTTTTCAGGTTACTCATAATTGGAAGCATTCCTAAGTTGAGTAACGCTGATCGGCCTTCTTCCATTTAGTTGACATGCACTGGAGACAGCTGCATGATTTGAATCTGGTTCAATTAAATAAGTGCCTCTGGTCCTATATTGGATATACAACAGTTCGTATCTTAACGATGTTAAGGTACGGGGAGTTGTCCGGCTTATGATTAAAACCAGACACTGGACAACTCAAGGCACGTTTCTGTAATGGCTGTTTGTGGGTTGACCCAGGCTATGACGAGGGTTGATTTTCTACCATCTGGAAGATCAATAGTGATATTGTTCTTAACTCGCCACAGTTTTAACAAAAATGGATTTTTTCAGAAAACAGTAGTGGGAGTATGGTAGAACTGGAAGTGATTCCAGAACCACAAACGATTACTGAAGATTTGATAGAAACCTAAAGATTCAATCTGGTTTGACATTCCATTGACCACTCCGCAGATAAGGTGGGTGACTTCAGGCACCCGAGAGGTACTTCGGTAGCCTCAAGGACGGTGACAGGGAAGTTCTTGTTTACCCACACTTGCCATTGCTGTTGTTCCAGGTTGCGAGACCCGGCGGGAGGATGAGTATAGCGTCGTTCTAAACTAGCTTTAGAAGTGTACGTCTATATGACTCTGCCAGAGGGTTGTCGTGGTGTAAGTGCACGGCGGCGCCCCGGCCGTCAATCCGACGGCCAAATGCGGAAGCGGTGATCAACTTTAAATTTTCATGAACTGGCACCACCGCGCACTAATACCCGGATCGAACCATTAACTAGTCCTAGCTAACTGTAAGATGGGGAAGTGAGATATACCGACTGATCCAAGTCCTCCGGTCTTCTCGTCGTCGTCCCGATCTCCCGCGGAATGTCCTGTCTCCACCTCGTCGCCGGAAGTGCACCACATCGCCTACATCTTTTACGGGCTCCCACCTCAATACCGAGGCAACTCGGGCACGAAGCTGGCTAGTCGACGTGCCCAAGATTTGCTGTAGAATATGGTGTAGAACTTGTGTCTCATTTGGGGTTCATGGAGATGCCATTTTGGTGGAGGGATGATACATGTAATTTTTGTGGAGCTATATGATTTTTATAATGCCAAAAGAGATAAAATCCCACCACTACAAATCTTGGACAGCCCCATATTGCTTGGCCGTCCACAAGAGGTGAGGGAGAGGAGAGAAAGAGAGTGAGTATCAAAAAAGAGAGAGGCCACACAATAAAGCATGAGGGAATCAAAAGAAATCATGAAGGAACATGATCACAATCACATCCACACTCAACCACTCATCAACAACCATGATTGCACCAAAACCAACACTCCAACAAGCTAATGATCACTTCCAAAAGTCATGCCATCATGAAGATAGAAGTCAAGCAAGCTCAATGGATGGTGCACCATCATGATACAAGAATATGCAAAGACCCCCTCCACAAAAGCTTATTTGCACAAATGCAAATAAGCCCTCCTCCACCAATCTTCGGCCAATGAAGGATACAAAGAAATTGGCCGAAACGGAAAGCAAACTGGCAACTCCAGAAAACTGGTCCCATAATAAATTACAGGAAAACCCCGATACTGTGCATACACACCCGCATTTGTATTCCGACCGAAATACAAATGCAATGAGACAAAATCTACACTGTACTATACTAGGATCCGGCTTAAACCAAAGCCGGCTAGTAATATCCGTTCGATCCTGATCCGTGCAATACCGCACGTATCTGATCGAACCCTGCCATATATCCATACGGCCTGTAGTACAAACTGTCCGATCCTGATCCGTGCAATACCGTACGTATCTGATCGGACCTTGCCATATCTCCATACGGCCTCTACAGCTTTTCGCCCGAAAGCTGAGTAACTGAATGTGGGGGACTCTAAAGACTCGTCAACACCTTGGTTGTGGATTTAACCACTAGCACGTCAGAGGTATAAGCCAATACGTAACGGGCTACCAGGTATTGACTAAAAGGGACGTCTGTGAGCGAACTCAGCCTGACAACCCTACTGAGCCTGTCAGTGACAATATCCGTACAGTCCGGTCCGTTCGTCGATGAGCATCGCATGGCGGGCCTAGGGGGTTGGTAAAAGTCAGACCCCCAAAAGCGGTACAAGTCGTGTCGGAGTGTAGCCGAGAACACCCTGAGATACTACTGGAATACCTACCAGTAAATCTCTTTGCCTCGGCCGAGGGCTTTGTGTAATGGCTCTCCTAGACACAGCGCGACCTCACCCCCAATACCGGAAGAGACGAACCCCTGAAGATGCGCTCACTGCCTCCATGTGGCTCGGGACTGTACCCAACTAAAACCTGTTTGCACGACTCCTTTGAGCCGTGGTAGGGTAGTAATCAAAGTACAGTGGGAACTCACACAAGACAAATGATGATCCCCAGGTCGATGAATTAACCTGTACACATGTCACCAGGGAACTGCTATCTGACGTCTGGTATAAGACCAACTAGCATGTTCCCGGCGAGTCCTGTCCGGTGTACTTATAACCCAATGAGCACCTGTATACATCTTAGGTGAACCAACTGACACCAGTGGCTTGTGAGACCAGCCACTACCCCTCGTCGGGGTCTCGACTGTATACACTAGTCTACTCTGGAGTATCGATGCCCTGTCTCGAAACTCTCATGACTAGGGACCATTTAAGGATATGCTTATAGACTGCCAGCTCCCACGTATATGATCGCCCTCATACTGCTGGTGGTCAAGCAAGAATCCTAGGGGCTCTACCAACGTGTAATAGTGACCTGTAAGGTCACTTAAAGCAGTACACGATGATAAAGGTAAACCAGATAGCATACTATCATCTCGAGTAAGACTGTCCGATCCTAGATAGGTCCTCCATCAATCATTACAATTACGTGCCTGTGATCCAATAATTGACTCTGAGGGCACTATCTCCAACACGTGGTCAGTGGGAGCAGCGGAAGCATTGGTGGACAAGTGGCTTATGTCTATTTATAGACTAAAGCAGATGTAGCGGAGAAAGATCATCTATTTCTGATGTGACAGTCATAGGTTTGACTTCATCAGAATAGGGGATGGATCTGTTGAGAAGGTAGTAGGGTGTGATGTCCTGGTATTTGGATGACATACACAGAGTAGGAAGTGATATTCCTATACTACGATCGGTTATACTTTGGTCGTCACACAGTGGTTTCTCCACATGGGACTTGGACATTATATTAAACATTCTGGTTACTAGATCTATGGTTTTAGATCTAGATTTGGGTAGTCTCCCAATCTGGGTACTTAGACAGCATTCTAAGGGTATTTAGAATGGACGACTCCATGCACGGTAGTGTACCTGCAGAAGATGGAGTCACCATCTCTAAAGGTGTCTTACAGACTAAAGGGGAGAGGGATGTGCATGATCGGCAAATCACTTGCTTAGGCAATTGAGTCAATCATGAGATGTCAAGTACCGCACCAGATGTTGTTCTTGCACTAGATGCAATAAGTTGATATTGATCCAATCCTGGAGAAACAGTCGGAAGCAGTTTTAGAACATAAGTGGATGTTCTAGGGATATGATAACGACAGCCTCATGCAGAAGACAGTTATCATTCCAGGCTTCCAAGGTGACCTGGACGACAAGGAGGTTGTCAGAGTTATAGTTTTTCCTTCTGATGAGGGGCAGTGTTTTGGACAGGTGGTCCAAGGCAATACTGAGGGAGGCATGGTGCAGGATACTGATTGAGTTCAGTTGACGATACAGTATAAGAAGTTTGGATTTGGAGTTCATTATGAGCTAGGTCCCATCATACATCCAGACATTCTAAGACAAGTATTGCTCTTTTCGGGAGATGGTTTTCTCCGCAAACTTGAGATATAGAGAGACATAGAAAGAAACATCAAAAGCGGATCCACTCACTGAGGCTATTCCTCGAACGCAATAGTTTCGCAAACGAGCTTTGTGAGACTGACTAGTAGAGGAGTTGGATGTTCGGTATCACGCGGGCTGTGAGTATGCGACATCGCAATAATTAGCCTTGAGTGCAAGTGGGAGATTGTTGGAGATAGTGCCCTCAGAGTCAATTATTGGATCACAGGCACGTGATTGCAATGATTGAGGGAGGACCTATCCCGGTAGGACAGTCTTACTCGAGATGATAGTATGCTATCTGGTTTATCTTTATCATCGTGTACTGATTTAGGTGACCTGACATGTCGCTATTACACGTTGATAGAGCCCCTAGGATTCTTGCTTGACCACCAGCAGTATGAGGGCGATCATATACGTGAGAGCTGGTGGTCTATAAGCACATCCTTAAAAGGTCCCTAGTCGTGGGAGTTTCGAGACAGGGCATCGATACTCCAGAGTAGACTAGTGTATACAGTCGAGACCCCGACGAGGGGCGGTGGCCGATCTCATAAGCCACTGGTGTCAGTTGGTTCACCTAAGATGTATATAGGTGCTTATTGGGTTATGAGTACACCGGACAGGACTCGCCGGGAACATGCTAGTTGGTCTTATACCTGACGTCAGATAGCAGTTCCCTGGTGACATGTGTACAGGTTAGTTCATCGACCTGGGGATCGTCATTTGTCTCGTGTGAGTTCCCACTGTACTTTGATTACTACCCTACCACACTCAAAGGAGACGTGCAAACAGGTTTTAGTTGCGTACAGTCCCGAGCCACATGGAGGCAGTGAGCGGATCTTCAAGGGTTCGTCTCTCCCGGTATTGGGGGTGAGGTCACGCTGTGTCTAGGAGAGCCATTACACAAAGCCCTCGGCCGAGGCAGGAGATTTACTGGTAGGTATTCCAGTAGTATCTCAGGGTGTTCTGGGCTACACTCCAACACGACTTGTACCGCTTTTGGGGGTCTGACTTTTACCAACCCCCTAGGCCCGCCATGCGATGCTCATAGACGAACGGACCGGACTGTACGGATATTGTCACTGACAGGCTCAGTAGGGTGTCAGGATGAGTTCGCTCATCGACGTCCCTTTTGGTCAATACCTGGTAGCCCGTTATGTATTGGCTTATACCTCTGACGTGCTAGTGATTAAATCCACAACCAAGGTGTTGACGAGTCTTTAGAGTCCCTTACATTCAGTTGCTCAAGTTTTCGGGCGAAACGCTGTAGAGGCCGTATGGAGATATGGCACGGTTCGATCAGATACGTTCGGTATTGCACGGATCAGGATCGGACGGTTAGTACTAGAGGCCGTATGGATATATGGCAGGGTTCGATCAGATACGTGCGGTATTGCACGGATCAGGATCGGACAGATAGTACTAGCCGGCTTTGGTTTAAGCCGGATCCTAGTATAGTACAGTGTAGATTTTGTCTTATTGCATTCGTATTTCGGTCGGAATACAAATGCGGGTGTGTATGCACAGTATCGGGGTTTTCCTGTAATTTATTACGGGACCAGTTTTCTGGAGTTGCCAATTTGCTTTCCGTTTCGGCCATATTTCTTTGTATCTTTCATTGGCCGAAGATTGGTGGAGGAGGGCTTATTTGCATTTGTGCAAATAAGCAATTTGGAAGGGGGTCTTTGCATATTCTTGTATCATGATAATTCCTCCACCATTTGACTTCTTCTTCTTCTCATCATGGCTTGACTTTTGAGTCATCATGGTTGTTGATGATTAGCTTGTTGGAGTGTTGGTTTTGGTACAATCATGGTTTTGATGATGGTTGTTGGTGGGGTATGGATTTGTTTGTGATGATTGTGTCTTATCACCATTCTTTTCTCTCTTGCATTATGATAGTGGTTCAATCATCCATTCACAAGTCTCTCTCTCATTCTCACTCCCACTATGAGCTAAGGCCGGCCACTTGAGAGGAGGGGCTGTCCCAAATTTTGTAGTGGGGATTTTCTCTCTTCATGCTTGCTAAAATCCTAAGTTCATTACAAAATTCCACCACTTCAATTCCTCCACCAAAAGGAAAACTCCTAAACCCCAAATGAGACATATAGATCTTCACTATATTCTACAGCAAACCTTGGGCATGTCGACTCGCCAGCTTCGTGCCCGAGTTGCCTCGGTATAGAGGTGGGAGCCCGTAAAAGAAGCCGGCGACGTGGTGCCCTTCCGGCGAGGAGGTGGAGACTGGACATTCCGCGGGAGATCGGGACGACGACGAGAAGACCGGAGGACTCGGATCACTCGGTATATTTCTCATCCCCATCTTGTAGTTAGCTAGGACTAGTTAATGGCCCGATCCGGGTTTTTAGTGCGCGGTGGTGCCGGTTCAAGAAAATTTAAAGTTAACCTCCGCTTCCGCATTTGGCCTCGGGATGGAGGCCGGGGCGCCGCCGTGCACTTACACCCACGGGGTCAGGATTGACATTAGCCATGTTCCACTAGACCAGGATTTACTCTGGATGCTTCACACGGGGTCAGGATTGACATTAGCCGTGTTCCGCAAAGACTAGGATCCGCTCTGGAAGCTTCCCACGGGGTCAGGATTGACATTAGCCGTGTTCCACGAAACCAGGATTTGCTCTGGATGCTTCACACGGGGTCAGGATTGATATTAGCCGTGTTCCGCAAGGACCAGGATAGGTTGACTTTTATCCGCATTTCACGGAGTTGGGGGTTGACTCTCGGTTGTCTGTGCACTGCCGAGTCATGGAACTGGGAATTTCTGCGGTTCCGCTTTGCTGATATTACGTCAGTTATAATGTGACGAATGTTGAGATGATCTCCAGGCTGTTTTGTGAACCGTCAAAACTTGGCTCTCTTTCGGATGGAGCCTGGGGAGGAAGGTATGGTTCCTCCTTTGTTTGTGCCCTTGGATTGTATACAGGGATCGATGTGATCTCACCTGTAAGGTAAAAAGTTTCATTTTATATATTTTTTCTTTCCGCGATGCTCTATCATTTCATCTTTTTACATCGCGAAAGTCGCGATTGCCAATCATTTCGGCTATTTTTCATGTTGCCCAATCATTTCAGCTATTTGTTTTATTTACTCGCTGCTTTTTATTGCAAGTTGCTCAACCATTTCGGCTATTTTGTATGCATACGTTTTTACTTGCTGATTTTTTTGCAAGTTGCCCCATCATTTCGGCTATTTCGTATGCATTTGTGGCTCGCTGGCTTTTCGCTGCGAGTTTGGGATTGGACACCGATTGAGGCATCAACATCGCTACAACTAGGATATTGCTAGGAGCAAATCATCATTTGCCTCTGTCGATGTCAGACAAAGGTAGCTTAGCAAACAGGGTTAGGATCCTGTTGACTAAGGCTTGTAACTTCATGAGCCGTAAGGGTCCCATAAAGGTATTTCTCCCTATGATTCGTGAGGATCTTTTAGGTGCGTTTTCTCCTTAAGAATCGTGGGGAGTCTTAAGTGTATGGTCTCTTATAAGTCGTAAGGATCTTACAAGAGTATTTTCTCCTTATAAGTCGAGAGGACTTATAAGTGTCATTCACCGTGCGCGCATATCCCCAGTCTCTGGTGGGAATTTTTTAAGGAAATTTTTATTCTCGCACGTGGATTGTATACAAGGGTCAAGACGCTTGTAAGGAAACATTAGAGGTTGTGATGGCTTAAGAACAGGTTCAGATCCCTGTAGGTTAATGCTTTTGAACCCTGTGAGCCGTGAGGGTCTCAAAGGGGTAATTCTCCTTACGATTCGTAAGGATCTCGTAAGTGTGTTTTCTCCTTAGGCATCGTGGGGATCCCTAAGTGTGTTGCTTCTTTGTGAGTCGTAAGGATCTCACGCAGGCATTTTCTCCTCACAAGGTCGAGAGGACCTTGCAAGTGTCTTTTAACGAGATTGCGCCCTTTCGGGTTTTCACAAAACTCGCCGGTAGCCCTGCTGTTTTTACTCACGGAGCCCTTTCGGGTTTTCATCCGTGCCTATTTTGCTTATGGACATACCATTTTCTTCTTCTCTTTTTTTTTATTTATATTTTTTTTGTGTCAGCCTCGGTATGTTGCGGTCCATAGTAGTTTATCGAAGTTTCGGTCAATAGCCAGTTTTTAGGATATAGTGGTCCATTGTTAGTTTAAGGATGTTTTGGTCCGATGTTAGTTTTAGGACGTTTCGGTCCGTTGTTAGTTTTAGGACATTTCGGTCCGTTGTCCGATTACTAATTATAGAGTTTGGGCTTAGGAAGATAGCGAGCGGACATAGGCGTCGTTATCTATCGTTGACCTAAGCCGTGACTCATCAGGCGTAGTATTTTTTTAGGAAGCGACCGTTTATTGGCCTGAAAGGTCTTTCACCATGCATGTCCATGAGTAGATAGGCACCACCCTGGTAAACTTTGTCTATGATATACGGGCCTTCATAGTTCGGCTCGAATTTCCCCCGCTTAGAATGATTGGGGATCATAGGTCTTTTGACCACTAGCACGAGTTCGCCTTGGCGGAATGTTCTCGGCCTAGTCAATCTCTCATATGAACGCGTCATCTTTGCGTTATAAGCCTCCAGATTTTGTTGCGCCATGAGCCGGGTTTCATCAAGGGCGTCGAGCTCCTCAAGCCGAAGGTGAGTATTTTCTTTGTCTGTTAGCTCGTAGTGAACCGCCACTCGTAGAGAGGGTAACTCTATCTCGAGGGGGAGTACCGCTTCTGTGTCGAATACCAATGCATGCGGCGTTGTGTTCGTGGCTGTTTTGAACGTAATTCGATACGCCCAGAGAGCTTCATGCAGTCTCTCATGCCAGTCCCTCTTATTTCAAGACACAGTCTTTTTCACGATTTTCGTCAAGGTCTTGTTAAAAGCCTCAGCTAGACCGTTAGCTCGGGGATTATAGACCGAATAGTATTTCCAGTCTATGTTATGCTGTTGTGCGAAGCGAATGATCTTGTGGCTTCTATAGGCTGGCCCATTATCAGAGATAATCCGTCGCGGAGTGCCGAACCGATAAATGACGTGTGTCTTGAAGAAATGGAGGATATTCTCCGTCTTCACTTCTCTTAGTGGTATTGCTTCTGCCCACTTGGAGAAGTAATCGGTCGTCGCCAATATGAACCGGTGTCCTCTAGACGATGCTGGCTCAATGGGTCCGATTATGTCAGTTCCCCATTTTAAACGGCCAGCTAGCCACCGTTGGATGTAACAGATTTGGATATTGTTGGATGAAGTCCCCATGAATCTGGCACGAGAGGTACTGCTTCGCGTATTCGAGACAGTCTTGGATCATCGTGGGCTAATAGTAGCCCATCCTTTTGATCTTCAGTTTCATCTTCGGCCCGGCTTGATGAGAACCGTAGTGTCCGTCGTGAGTTTCTTGGACAACTCTCCTTGCCTCTTCTGGCCCCAGGCATCTTAGCCATAGAGAGTCGAACGATCTCTTGAGGCATCTTAGCCATAGAGAGTCGAACGATCTCTTGTATAGAGTATCATTGACGAAGGCAAAAGACAGAGCTCGTTTCATGAGCTGATATCTTGAGGACGCATCTTCAGGCATTCGACGAGATTTGAAGTAGTCTATAAAGACTTCCCTCCAATCCATAGACTTTTCCTGGTCTTTTATCTGTAGGGCCGTTTGCTCGGTAGCTCCCTTCTCTTCGGACGATTCTGGAGATATTTCTGCCAGTGCAAGAACCCGACGGCTTTGCACAACGATCCTCACGTCATCGAGGTTCTTGTCGGCAAGTTCTTTAGCGAACTTGGCTAATGCATCCGCCTTACTTTTTTCCGCACGCGGTATACTTTCCAGCATGTAGGAGGGAATTTGAGTCAGCAGTTGCTGCACTCTTTCGCCGTACTTCACCAGCTCTGGCTTGGACGTTTGATAGTCGCCGTTTACTTGACTAACGATGAGCTGGGAATCTCCGTATATGAGGAGGTTCTCAATTCCCATGTCGACGGCGATCTTAAGATCTGCTATCAAAGCTTCATATTCAGCTTCATTGTTTGTCCTCGGCTCTGTTAAGGAGAAGGCAAAGCGCATTATCCCTCCTTGTGGAGTCATGAAGATGAGGCCCACCCCGGATTTGATTATGGGGGTACTTTGTTTGCGCTTTTTCATGGAAGATGCTCCATCGAAGTAGAGTTCCCACTGGGTATCATTCTTTCTTCTCTCCCTGTCGATCATGTCAAACGCGTTCTCATCAGGTAATTCGCAGTTCAAAAGAGAGTCGGCAGGTATAGGATGTCAGCAAGGAAGTTGGTGATGGCTTGGCCTTTCACTGCCTTGAGGGGTCGGTATATCACCGAGAATTCCATTAAAAGTAGGGCCCACTTAGCGAAACGTCCCGTTAATATGGCCTTTGACATTAAATATTTGAGAGGATCCACCTTTGATATGAGATGGACCTCATGTGCCAACGCATAGTGTCTGAGCTTCGTTATCATGAAAATCAACGCCAGGCAATGTTTTTCGATGGGGGAGTAATTGTTTTTTGCCCCAGTAGAACTCGACTCAAGTAATAGAGGGCTCTCTCCTCCCCTTGGTCGTTCTCTTGTGCCCATAATGCGCATAGAGAACCTTCAAGGGCAGTTATATAGAGAATGAGGGGTTTTCCCTTAACTGGAGCAGTCAGCACCGGAGGATTCTATAGGCATTGCTTGATCTCGTCCAGTGCGCTTTGGCATTTGCGATCCCAGACGAACGGGATTCCTTTCTTCATTAGGTGGCTGTAAGGATGGCACTTGCCAGAGAGATTGGCTATAAATCGCCGGATATGCGCGAGCTTTCCTTGGGGAAACCGCAATTGCTTGAGAGTCCTTGGCGGGGGCATTCCCATAATCGCCTTGATCTTCGATGGGTTTATCTCGATGCCTCGGTGTCGGACGATGAATCTCAGGAACTTGCCTGAGGAAACTCCGAATGCGCATTTGAGAGGGTTCATCTTCAAGCTATATTTCTGAAGGCACTGAAACACGATCTTCAGATGTTCTAAATATTCCTCGTATGATTTGCTTTTAACTACGAGGTCATCGATATAGCATTCGACGATTTCATGTATGAGGACATCGAAAATCTTCGTCATGGCCCTCTGATAGGTGGCACCGGCGTTCTTTAGACCGAAGGGCATCATCTTATAGCAAAATATGCCCAAAGGAGTCCGGAAAGCGGTATGCTTCTGGTCTTCGGGATGCATCTTTATCTGATTGTATCCTGACGAGCCATCCATGAAGGAGAAGACTTAGTGAGTGGACGTGTTATCTATCATCAGCTCGGTAACCGGTACAGGAAAATCGTCCTTCGGGCAAGCTTTATTGAGATCCTGAAAGTCCACACATATGCGCACCGTCCCATTTTTCTTCATTACTGGGACAATGTTGACGATCCAGTCAGGATACTGAACCTCTTTGATGAAGCCGGAGTCGATTAGCTTCTTGACTTCGGTGTTGATGCTCATCTCAAGCTCGAGCCGCATTCTTCTCGGTGCTTGTTTGATCGGCCTGACGTCTGGAGATATCGCCAATTTGTGCACAGCAATCTATGGATCTAGTCCCGGCATCTCGGAATAGTTCCATGAAAAACAGTCTTTGTACTACATGAGCACGTCTTTTAACGTGGACACCCTTTCTTCAGACAACAGCTCACTGACGAATGTCGGCCGTGGGTCATTTGTTATCCCCAAGTTAATTTTCTTGAGGTTATTTGCAGTAGTATGTATTCCATCTTCCAGTTCTTTTGGCGCCCATGGAAACTCTGAGATCACCTCGTCATCATTGTTTTCGAAGCACCAGAGGAGGTCATCCATATTCTCGGGTTCTTCTTCTGATAGTGTTATCACGTGACATGTACGAGATCGCTTCCAAGACCGGTGTTGATCTGGTTCTGCTTTCGTGGCTTTCGGTTCATGTTTCTACGGCGGGGTTTCCCTCCAACTGCTGGATAAAGCGAACTTGCCTTGCTGATACTGGTCTTCTACCCGGTCTTTGAATGTGAAACAGTCTTCGAGAGGATTTCCTATCGCTCGGTGATAGGAGCAATAGTCTAGATGATGAACCTCACATGCTTGCTCGGGGTGCTTAGACTCCGGGAGCGTCATCATCTGATGTTTTATAACAAGATCGAATATCTTCCTTGTCTTGTCTTGGGGAAAAGAATACGCTCGACCCATCTTCCTTATAAGAGACGAATCCTGGTTACTCGATTCTCGCTCACGTGGCTTCTTGGTCCCGCTTTGTCGCTGTCGAACGCTTTTTTCGTTCTTGGGTTTATTTCTGCCTCTGTGTCGGGTCTTTTGTATGACTGATTGGCGACGAAGGGCATCGTCACTTTTTGCAACCTGCTAAAGGAGCGCTGCGTTCTGGCTTTCTCGTAGATGGTCATTTCGCGATTATGGTCATCTCGAACCTTTTGACCCACTTCTTTTATAAGCTTGTCCATTTGTTCTTCGAACGACGGGCTTGGCATTTTTACGACGGGAGCTCATTTTGGTTCAGGGTTAGCATCTTCCCACAGAGCATATCCTTCTTCATCGAAGTCATGTATGACGAAGCAGCCATGGAATCGCTCCCGTTTCTTGGATTGAACATATCCAAGCCCGATCGTTTCTATTTTCCCGTTAGGCAACTTTCGTTGAGTTCCGGGGACATTCCAGATCCTGTTATAGAACTAGGCTTGTCGAGCAGTCTGTTTGAAGGGTATGCCTTGGTGCCTCAACAATCTTTTTAATACGTCTGTGTAGTATCTGGGCAAACGGATAGGCTGAAGCCTGTTAAGTGTAGAATCAGCACCATGCCAAATTTCTTTCTCCACTTTGGTTTCCCCGGATCGGTAGAATAGGATTGCCTTTTTACCTTTTCGCCTGGGAGGGATATAGAACGTCTGCAGTTCTTGCACACTGTAGGTGTCAAGTGCGTCGAGCTCTTTGTAATGTTCTCGCGGAACCATGGCGATCTGCAAACTCTGATCATCTCCGACGAAGGCTTGTACTGATGGACGAGCCGAGAATATTGCGTTGACCTCGTCTTCAGAGTCACTACCAAAGACCAGAATAGGAGTTGACGGTCTTGGTTTGTTGTATTGGGACGGTCCCGAATAGACTATCTCTTCTTCCTCTTCGGTATCACTCCCGAAGACCGGAATAGTGGTGATAGCTTTGTTCTTATCCTCCGGTTTGCGACATCTTTCCGTGTCTTCGAAATCTGGTAGGAAGTACTTGCCATCCTCATATTTGCTGACTTCGTTCACGAAGAATGGGTTTAGTTCCCCTGTCACAGTGTACTCGAGACCATCTTTGAAGTACTTCATACTCTGATGTTGTGTAGAAGGGATAATGTTGTACTTGTGTAACCAAGGCCGGCCGAGCAAAGCGTTATAGCAGGTCTTAGCATCAATGAAGTGAAACATGATGTCAGTGACTAGCAGCCCAAAGCGCAGCGTCGGTATCATAGACCCGAGCATCCATGATGACTGGGAGTCAAAACCGGAGATAGTGATCTTGTCCCGAGCGAGGTGTTGAACGCTCATGCAGATTTCCTTTAACACTCTTACATTGAGGAGGTTAACGGAGGACCCATTGTCAACTAGGATTTTGCTTATCTTGATATCATGACAGTATCCGGAGACATAAAGGGGACGGTTATGCTCACACGTCCCGAGGAGGAGATCTTCATCGCTGAAAGTGACATCGGCCGTGTATACTTCTTCCAGCTCGTCCTTCATCTTTTCTTCAGCGAGGAAAGCTTAGAACTATTCGGGCTCTTGTAGTGCCTTGATCAAAGAATCTCTTGCTTCTTTGGATAACAAGAGGATATCGAGAATGCTGAGTTGCGAAGGTAGCTTCCTCAAGTGTGCCAGAACATTATAGTCCACCTTACTTTTCTTTGGCGGGTCCTTGGCTGTCAGCTCTTCGATGACTCGATCATCGAGGGCGATATCCTCAGGGACCTTTTCTTTTCCCTTATCCTTTTTGTTCGATCCCTTATTTGCAAGTCCGAGATTCTTTTCAGGTAACGTGCGATTGAGCAGCTAAATGTTCTCACAGCTCTTCGGTTCTTCCTCCTTTCCTGAGGTGGATTTGAAGTGAGGGCCGAGGGCTATTTCTTCGTCAGAGTCGCTCCCGAAGGTGAGAACTTGCGATCCCCCAGCGTCGACCATGTGACAGTTGCCGGTAGTTCTTTTGTGTTCCTCAGTCGTATTTCTTTGCTCCCGACGAGTTTTGCGTTTCATCCACTTGAAATGTTGTCGGTGGACAACATATCCCTGCCACCAGGTTTTAAAAGTATCGCACTCTTCGGTAGGGTGTGTAATCTTTCGATGATATAAGCAGTAGTTAGGATGTATATCCGCTTCATCAGGAGTGTTTCCTTCGGAGGGTGGCAGCTTCATTCCCATCGATATGGCTTTGAAGAACATTTTCCTCGTCTTGAACCTGCTTTTATTTGCGGCGGATGTACTTTGATCTGGTGGAGTGTTTCGACCCTTTCGTCCAGTCGCCGGTGTTTGGCCTTTTCAAATATGGCCATCTCGCACTCTCGATCAGCTCTGCTTTTAAGAAGAGCTTCATTTAAGAATGCATCAATCATTTCGTCTGATGGTCCTAGAAGTTCCGTCTCAGGATCTGCCCCTAGTTTCTCTGCGTAAGGAGCTTCTTCATCGTCTATCAACGAGTGAGAAATCATATGACAGCTTGCCACATAATCCTCAGATTCGTCGTCGTCGCTATCTCCGTTTTCAAGGATGTGGTGGAGAAACTCCTGAAGCGTGACCGGGGTTCGCACCTTCTGGTTATATTCTTCCAGCGCGTCGATATATTTTTGCAGGTCCGTGCACTTGTCATTAAGCTTTACTGGCTTTTTGGTCTTCTTCTTCTTCTTCGAAGACTTTGACGGCTGGGTGTGAGCGCTTTGACTATCACCACCAATTTTTGGAGTTAGGCGCGGTTTCAGCATTCTCTCGATGATCTCGGGTTCCAATGGATTTTTCCATCTGATTGCCGGGCATGTCTGGAGATCCTTCAGCATTCTTTCGTTTTGGCTGAAAGAGCGACCTCCCATGTAACCTCTTCGACAAAAGAGCACAATGCCCCCAGTGTGTCCCCCTTTTAAGAGTATGCGGTTGAGGCGGGCTCACTTTCTAATTCTCAGACAGTGCGAACTTGCCCTGTTGGTATTGGTCTTCGATCCAGCCTTTAAAGACGAAGCAATCTTCAATTGGATGGCCTGTCGTTTGGTGATAGGGGCAATAATTGGGATTATTAGCCTCACCGGGTTGAATGGGCGTTTTGGATTCGGAAAATTAATGAGCCTGTTGTGCACCACCAGCTCGAACGATCTCCTCGTTTTGTCCTGGGGAAACGAATAAGGGCACTTTATTTTCTCATTATAGAATCGCCGTCTCTCGTCTAGGCGATCAGTTAATTTTGGACCACTGAGCTGCTGTTGAGCATTGGCGACGAAGGTCGCTTTCCCTTTCCCTTTTCCATTCCGCTGCTCCGGCTTCGAAGAGGAAGGCTTGTGGCCCATCTGGTCCATTTGGGCTAGCTTATCAATCAAGGACTGGAAAGTGGTCGGCTTGAAGAACATCATAAATTGGGAGATGGTCGCTTGAGGGTCGAGAGTACCCATAAACATGCCTACCGCAGGCACTTCTTTGATGCGCTGCTTGCATTTCGACCATAAATTCATCCATCATATTGCGTATTGAACCCATGTTTCTCCAGGCTTCACCATGGCATTGATCAATGCCGTTATTAGGGTGCGTTCACTAGCACTTGCGAAACGCTGGGTGAATAGTAGCTCCATCTCTGCAAAAGTTTTGACGGAGTCGTTGGGAAGCTCCGAATACCACTCAAATGCTGTCTCTGACAAGCTGCCAACGAATTGGCGAAGCAACAGTTTGTCGTCGCCTCCAGTGTTGCCGCACAAGGCCCTAAACTGAGCGACGTGCTGATGCGGATTGCCCGTCCCTTTATATACATGGAATTTAGGGATCGTATATCCCGGCGAATACCTTATTTGGTCATACCAGCCCAGATAGGGTCGTCCAGTCTTAATGATCTGCCCGGCCATTTCACTCGTATGATGAGCTCGTATTTGCTGAGCGATGTAATCATCCAGAGCGGTCTTGGAGATGGTCTCCTCCTTGGCTGCTGAAAGAGCCGACAGAGGATTTGATGTCTTTCCTCTATCATCTTCAATTATTACGGGAGGGTCTTCAGCTGGAGGTTTCGGCTGTAACATCATCCCGGCCATGTCTTGGAACAAAAGAGACATTTGTTTTATGTTGGCTTCCTGTTTCGCGGCCTCTTTTTCTTTCCTCTCGAGCATTCTTCGGAGGAAATCAGCATCAGTTTCTTGTTCCTGACGCTGCTCTGAGGTTTCTGGATTTTCTTTCGGCCCAGTGAGTATGGCCATTGCAGTCAGCATCTCCTGAAGTTTTTGCTGCTGTTGCTTCTGAGCCTTTGTTATCGATCGGGTAAGCGGTCGATGACCCGTAAAAGCACGGCTTTCCTCTTTTCCAGACTTTGTAAATTTTGGAAGACAGCCGCTGAGAGGGCTGCTCTAGCTTCGCCTTTGGGTCATTCTCCACAGGTGGAGGACACCTCTTCAGCACGGCAGTCGGAGAGTTTTTACGCACGCTCCATAGCGGTTCAAAGCTGTTCCCAGTTGGAACAGCAGCATCAACTTCCACCGTTGGAGCCGGTAGAGTCAGTCCGGAAGGGGAGCTGCCCCCAGCCTTCCTTACTCGGTGCCAGTGACGACGGTGAGCATGTCGTGTGGATGGGATTGTCTTAGCTATAGGGGTGACTTCATTGTGCCCCCTGTTTTGGTGAAGGGTTGTCGCCGGTGTCAGCCTCTTAAAGACTAATGTCCGTTGAGAAGTAATGTCCAATCTGTCAAAGACAGACCTCTGGGCAGGGGAAGCGGCTTTGAGGACTTCGCCTGGAGCGGGAGCCGGAATGGCCAGCCTTGTGAACACTGACTTCTTGGCTGAAGAAGCCTCTCTGATGATTTCGTCCGCTTGAGCCGGGATGGCTATCCGCTTTGGGATGGCTATCCGCTTCAGGTATCGCGGGCTTGTTGGCATTCTGGCCCAGTCTGTTGAAAACTGAGGCATTGGATTTGGGCGACCCATTGAGAGAGGTTGCGGCAGTGGTGAGTCGATCAAAGACCGACTTTTTTGGGGCTTCTTGCGACAGCAGCGGGGCATTGAAGCTCATCGGTGGGATCATGGTCCCGAAGAACAGCCCAGTGGTGGCCTGAGTTACATGCTCCACTGGCATCTTGAACAGGGAAGCCACTTGGGGCCCGTAGGTTACACCTCTAGATGAGGTGGAACGGGAGTTGCAGTTGCAGCTGGAGCAGTTAGAGGCCATTTCATTTTTCTGCACGAGAGCAAAACCAAATCTTAGTACCTCAAACCCAAGGGCAATCATATTAAACCGCGATTCGTTCGCGAACACGACACACTAAGTGTGGAGTGGAAAGAGGAAAAGGTCCCACCGGGCGTGCTAGAATCTGTTCTCCACCGAAAACGGGGACGAGACCGCGTAGGTTCGTTTTGCCTGAATTTCGAGGGCAGATGCTATTTGGTGCTATCCATCCACCTCTCCGAAAATGCCAAGTTGATTTATGACACCGTATATGGAAGGTTTAGACGGATGCGGCCGATGTAGCAGACTTCGTCAGATTCCCCCAAGTTGAGGGGTTTTTTATTGTGGGGACACTCTTCCCTGCAGGCGCAAACCCCTGCAGTTAATTACGCTACCGCATTGCGGTAACCACTTTCTTCTTCTCCAAATGGTCACTTTGTGTCGTGGGTGTTTGTTTTGTTTTGGGTTGCCCGTGGATTGTATACGGAGACTAATTTATGTTGTCGCCCGTAGGGCGTGGATTAGTCCAAATCTGTATTTTCTTAGATTTGGGTTTGGGGTTGGGTTTAAGGATACGTTAGTCTTATTTGAGACTAAGATCAATTTAAACATTTGTTAAGGATACGTTAGTCTAATTTTTAGACTAAGATCAACTTAACAGGATCATTTAGATCCAACAAAAGAGCATTTGGGCTCTATTTTTTAGTTTAGGGACGTTGCGGTCCATTACCAGTTTAAGGACATGGTGGTCCAAGGTTAAGGACATCATAGTCCATAGGCTTAAAGACCCCATAGTCCGAGGTTAAGGACATCACAGTCCATGGGTTTAAGGACCCCACAGTCCAAGGTTAAGGACATCATAGTCCATGGGTTTAAGGACCCCACAGTCCAGTTTAAAGACGTCATAGTCTATGGGATGTGTGGTTGTCGGGACCCATCACCTCTCTGAGGACGTTGAAGGATTACAATGACAAATATCATAGGAGTAAAGAGATGTACCCTTGAAGCAATTTTGGTTGGGAGATCTGTAGTCCAATTTGAAACTAAGATCAAAAGATTTATGAGCATATGGGCTCAGTTAATCTGAATTTTAGGACTTATGGCCAATTTTGGGCTAAGTCCAATCAAGTTAAAATGTTTAACATTTATTTTGGGCTGTTGAGCATTTATTTGGACTAAGCCCTTTTAACAATGCTGAGCATTGACTTGAATTCTGACAATATTTTGTCTTTTATTGAATGTGCATTCATCAGAGCTCTGGGCTTATTAAAGAACAATTTATGTTCTATCAGCGCAGCATATGGTGCGCTTGGCGTTTTGCGCCAATCAAAGAGCGCAGTGTGCTAGTTTATGAGCGCATTGCGCTTCTGCTAGGTAGCGCGCACGTGGGGGACACGTATTGCGCTTGGATCTAAGCGCCAGATGATGGGCGCATTGTGCCAGTTTATGAGCACAGAGCGCTATCTTATGAGCTCAAGCGCTACTTGTACAGTGGCACACACGTGGGGCACTTAGCGCTATGCGCCAGTCTTATGAGCACAAAGCGCTAGTTCAATAGCATAGAGCGCTAACTGTTGAGTGGCGCACATGTGAGGAGCACGTGGTGCGCTCGGCACTTTGCGCCAGATCAGGAGCGCTGAGATGCTTCTTTTTAATATGGAGCGTTAAGGCTCTTTTATGCAGCGCTATGTGCTAGTTCCGGTGCGCTGAAGCGCTTTTTAATACGGAGCTCTAAGGATCTTTTATGCAGTGCTATGCACTGAGAATTAAATCCTCTTTTAAGAGACTTTGTCTTATAGATCTAAGAATAAAGTTGTTAGCTTCACAGGAGATATTTTAATCTCTTATATTGATGAAAGGCTTTGCCTTTTTGGATCTGTGATCCTTAAGGGAATTGTATTATTCTCCCCCTTTTTTATAATGAGACGTTCATGATCTCTTTGAGAAAGACTTTAGTCTTATAGATTTATGATCTGTGAGAAAGAAGTAAATTCTTCTTTTATTTTATTATGAGATCTTTTGATCTCTTTGTAAAAGACCTTGGTCTTGTAGATCTATGATCTTAAAGAAAGAAGTGAATTCTTCTTTTTAATTATGAGATGATTTCATCTCTTTGTTCTTTTACCTTGAAGAAAAGAAGTTATTCTATCGAGAGCTTGGATCTTCTTTCTAAGATTTTCTCAAAACTTATGGGGAGTTCCTCTCTATACTTCTGTATATCTTGAGACTTGAAGTCTATGGGCCTTTATATAGGGCAAGCTGATTTGTTCAATCAGTTAAGGAGATCTTTTCTCCAATTGATTTTGGGGATTTTCCCACCGTTGGATCTTTGATCCAAGGGCTTCTGATTTACAGAAGGCAATTTTCTTGTTTTTAATAAGATTAGGAAATCTTTTCCATACAGAATTTATTCTCTATTTTGGCAGTTTTTAATCACCGTTGGATCATTGATCCAACGGTGCTTTGATTTACAGATCACAATCTTATTGTTTGGAAAGATTTTGAGGAATCTTTCCTTAACAGAATTTAATTCTGATTAATTAATGATTTATCATTATTATTGGATCTTTGATCTGATGGTGGGGAGCTTTTAGTTCCAGTGCTAGCGCAGCCGTACTTTGCACGTGGTGCACTGCTTAGAGTGCAGCGCACTTAGCGCTAGCGCACATGTACTTTGCACGTGGTGTGCTGCTTAGAGCGCAACACACTTAGCGCTAGCGCACATGTACTTTGCACGTAGTGCGCTGCTTAGGGCACAACGCACTTGGCGCTGCTTCTGAAGCGTTGCTTCATTTCAAAATTTGAATTTTAAACAAAGCTTTGCTCTGATTGGGGGAAACAAGGGCATCGAGAATGCTCATTTGCGAGGGTATCTTCCTCAGGTGTGCCAGAAAGTTGTAATCCATCTTGTTTTTCTTTGGCGGGTCCTTGGCTGTTAGCTCTTTGACGACTTGATCATCGGGGGCGATATCTTCAGGGACTTTTTCCTTCCCTTTATCTTTTTTACTCGACCCCTTGTTTGTGGGTCCGAGATTCTTTTCGGGTAGCGTGTGATTACGCAGCTGAATGTTCTCGCAGGTCTTTATCTCTTTCGTTTCGGAGATGGATTCCTTTAATAGAGGGCCGAGGGCTATTTCTTCATCAGAATTGCTCTCGAAGGTAAGAACTTGCGATCCCCCGGAATCAACCATGTGACAGTTGCAGGCAGTTTTTTTGCGCTCATCTGTCGCGCTCTTCTGCTCTCAACACGTTTTGCGCTTCATCCGTTTGAAATGCCATCGGTGGGTAACATATCCCTGCCACCGGTTTTTAAAGGCATTTCACTCTTCAGTAGGGTGTGTGGTCCTCTGATGATATAAGCAGTAATTCGGATGTGCATCTAGTTTGTTGGGGAACGTATTTTCTGAAGTGTCTTCTTTGAGAGGTGGAAGCTTCATCCCCAACGACATGGCTTTAGAGAATCGTTTCCTCGTTTTAAACCTACTTCTGTCTACCGTGGGCGTGCTTTGATCTGGTTGGAGTGCTCCGTGACCCATGACTTCTTTAAATTGACGCCAACTCCTGGCCTTTTCGAATATGTCCATTTCGTGTTCTTGATCATCCTTGCTTTTTTGACGGGCTTCGTTCAGCAGCAAGTCGATCATCTCGTCAGACGGTTCTAAGGGCTTTGGCTTCGACCCTGCCCCCAGCTCCTTTATGCTATCTTCTATCGCCGAGTGAGCTTCTTCGTTAGTTAACGCCGAATGAGAGATCATGTGGCAACTTGCCACATAATCCTCAGATTCTTCTGACAAGTTATCCTTGTCGTTATTGTCTTTATCTCCACTCTCAAGGATATTGTTGAGAAATTCTTGGAGTGTGACCGGGGTTCACGCCTTTTGGTTGTTTTCCTCCAGCGCGTCAATATGTTTTTGTAAGTCTGTGCGCTTGTCATTAGGCTTCACGGGCTTTTTGGTCTTCTTCTTCTTCTTTGAAGACTTTGACGGCTGGGCCTAGGCGTTTTGCCCATTGCTACTAACTCCTGATGTTGGGCATAGTTTTAGCATCCCATCGATGATCTCCGGCACTTGCGGGCTTTTCCACTTAATCGCCGGACATGCTTAGAAATCTTTCAGCATTCTTTTAGTTTTTGCTGAAAGAACTACTTCCCATGGAGCTTCTTCTACAAAAGAGCACGATGCCTCCGGCGTGTCCACCTTTTTAGGAGCATGTGGCTGGGGCGGGCTTACTTTCCAATTCTTAGACAGTGCAAATTTTTCCTGTTTGTATTGGTCCTCAATCCAGCCTTTGAAGACGAAGCAATCTTCTATTGGATGGCCTACTGTTCGATGGTAGGGGCAATAATTTGGATTGTTGACGTCACCGGGCTATAACGGACATCTCGGATCTGGCAGATTGATGAGCCTGTTATGCACCACCAGGTCGAACAGTCTTCTTGTTTTATCCCGAGGAAACGAGTAGGGACGCTTTAACTTTTCGTCGAAGAATCATTGTCTATCGTTTTGGCGATTGGCTGGTTTTAGGCCGCTGGGCTGCTGCTGAGTATTGGCGACAAAGGTCGCTTTCCCTTTCCCCTTTTCACTCCGCGACTCCGACTTTGAAGAGGAAGGCCTGTGGCCCATCTGATCCATTTGGGTCAGCTTGTCAATCAAGGCATGGAAAGTAGTTGGCTTGAAGAACATCATGAATTGAGATATGGTCGCCTGCCGATCGAGGGTTCCCATAAACATGCCCACTGCAGGAGCTTCCTCTATGCGCTGTTCGCACTTCGACCATAGGTTCCGCCACCGTATCGCGTACTGAACCCATATTTCTCCCGGCTTCACCATGGCGTTAATTAGTGCGGTGATCGGGGTGCACTTGCGAATCTCTGTGTAAACAGAAGTTCCATTTCTGCAAATGTCTTGATAGAGTCATTCAGGAGCTCAGAATACCACTCAAATGTTGTCTTCGAAAAGCTGCCAACGAATTGGCGAAGCAGTAGCTTATCATCACCTCCGGTGTTGCCGCACAGTGCCCTGAATTGAGCAACGTGCTGGTGTGGATTCTCCGTCCCCTTATATACATGGAATTTAGGGATCGTATACCCCGGCGGGTACTTTATTTGGTCATACCAACCTGGATAGGGTCGTCCAGTCTTAACAATTTGGCTGGCCGCTTCACTCGCCTGATGAGCTCGTATCTGTTAAGCTATATAGTCATCCAGGGCGGCTTTGGAGATCGTTTCCTCTTTGGCCGTTGATAGAGCCGAAAGAGGATTTCATGTCTCCCTTCTGTCGTCTTTAAGGATAATCAGGGGGTCTTCAGCTGGAGGATCCGGCTGTATCATCATCCCGGCCATATCTTGGAATAAAAGCGCCATTCGTTTTATATTGGCCGCTTGTTCCGCGGCCTCTCTGTCTCTCTTCTCGAGGATTCTGCGGAGGTACTCAGCATCGGTTTCATGTTCTTGACGCTGCTCTGACGACATCTCCGGGCTTTCTTTTGGCCCAGTGAGTGCGGCCATCTGTGTTAGCATCTCCTGGAGTTTTTGCTGTTGTTGCTCCTAAGCCTTTGTTACTAATCGGGTAAGCGGTCGATGACCCGAAGAAGCACGACTTTCCTCTTTTCCGGAGCCATATAAACAGTATGCACTACCATGCCCCCAGACTTGGGGCGTTTAGGTTCAGTGCCATTGAGATTCGTCGCAGACACAGGGATTTTATCCGGCCTTCTCTTTTTGTGGGCGGTCGAAGTTGAGGGGGCCATTGCAGCGGGTACCCAAGTAGACAACACCTTCTGTGGTGCGACAGGGTGGTCCTACTCTTGCCGAACTTTCATCTTCTTCGGTCGGCGGGAGTAGTCTTGGTTGATCACAGAGTTTTGGACCTGTCGCCGGACCCTGCGAATTTTGGAGGACAACCGCTGAGGGGTTGTTCTGGCTCTACCTTTGTAACATTTTCCACAGGTGGAGGAGATCTTTTCAGCACGGTAGTTGGAGAGTTCTTGCGGACCCTCCTGAGTGGTTCAAAGTTGTTTCCAGTTGGAACAGCAGCATCAATTTCCATCATCAAAGCTGGTGGAGTCAGTCCCGAGGGAGAGCTGCCCCCAGCTTTCCTCACTCGGTGCCAGTGGCAACGTCGAGCGTGTCGACTGTACGGTATTGATTCAGCTATGGGGATGGTTCCCTCATGCCCCTGTCCTGGTGAAGGGTTGCCGTTGGTGCCAGCCTATTGAAAACTGACGTCCGTTGAGTGGGGATGGCCAACCTATCGAAGGCAGACTTCCGAGCAGGGGAAGCAGCCTTGGTGACTTCGCCTGAAGTAGGAGTTGGAGCGGACAGTCTAGCGAAGACCGACCCCATAGCAGGAGAAGCCGCTTTGGCGACTTCAGGAGAAGGAATAGCTATTCGTTTTGGGATAACCCTCTCAGGTATCGCGGGCTTCTTCATAGGCCCATTGGAGTTTTGGCCCAGTCTGTTGAAAACTGAGGCGTTGGTTTGGGCGACCCATTGAGAGGGGCCGCGGTAGTCGTAAGCCAATCAAAGAACGACTTCTTCGGAGCTTCTTGCGACGGTAGTGGGGTGTTGAAGCTCATAGTTGGGAGCATGGTCCCAAAGAACAGCCTAGTGGTGGCTGCGTCACCTGTTCCACTGGCAACTTGAAAACGGAGGCTACTTGAGGCCCATAAGTCATTCCTCCAGCAGGGAGGGAGTGGGAGTTGTTGCAGTTGTTGCAATTGGTGCAGTTGAAAACCATTGATCTACACTGGAGCAAGACACCAAATCTTAGTACCTCGAATCCAGGGGCAACCATATCAAATCGCGATTCATTCGTGAACACGACACACGAAGTGTGGAGTGAAAAGAGGAAAATGTCCCACCGGGCGTGCCAAAATTTGTTCGCCGCCGAAAGACGCGACCGGGACGTTGGGACTTCCGGCTTGAATTTTAGGAGCAGATGCTATTTGGTTTTTTCTTCCACCTCTCCGAAGGTGCCAAGTTGATTTATGGCATCGTGTATTGGAGGTTTAGACGGATGCGGCCGATGTAGCAGAATTTGTCAGATTCCCCCTCATTGTGAGGGTTTTTTTATTGTGGGGAAGCTCTTCCCTGCAGGCACAATCCCCTGCAGTTAATTACACTACTGCATCGCGGTAACCACTTTCTCTTTCTCCAAATGGTCACTTCGTGTCGTGTGTGTTTTTTTTTATTTTTGGTTGCCCATGGATTGTATACGGAGACTAATTTATGTTGTCTCCCATAGGGCGTGGATGAGTCCAAATCCGTATTTTCTTAGATTTGGGTTTGGGTTGGGTTTAAGGATCGTTAGTCTTGTTTTAGACTAAGATCAACTCAAACGTTTGTTGAGGATATGTTAGTGTTGGAGATAGTGCTCTCAGAGTCAATTATTGGATCACAGGCACGTGATTGTAATGATTAAGGGAGGACCTATCCCGGTAGGACAGTCTTACTCGAGATGATAGTATGCTATCTGGTTTACCTTTATCATCGTGTACTGCTTCAGGTGACCTTACAAGTCGCTATTACACGTTGATAGAGCCCCTAGGATTCTTGCTTGACTGCCAGCAGTATGAGGGCGATCATATACGTAGGAGCTGGTAGTCTATAAGCACATCCTTAAAAGGTCTCTAGTCGTGGGAGTTTCGAGACAGGGCATCGATTCTCCAGAGTAGACTAGTGTATACAGTCGAGACCCCGACGAGGGGCGGTGGCCGGTCTCACAAGCCACTGGTGTCAGTTGGTTCACCTAAGATGTATACAGGTGCTCATTGGGTTATGAGTACACCGGACAGGACTCGCCGGGAACATGCTAGTTGGTCTTATACCTAACGTCAGATAGCAGTTCCCTGGTGACATGTGTACAGGTTAGTTCATCGACCTGGGGATCGTCATTTGTCTCGTATGAGTTCCCACAGTACTTTGATTACTACCCTACCACGCTCAAAGGAGACGTGCAAACAGGTTTTAGTTGGGTACAGTCCCGAGCCACATGGAGGCAGTGAGCGGATCATCAGGGGTTCGTCTCTCCCGGTATTGGGGGTGAGGTCGTGCTGTGTCTAGGAGAGCCATTACACGAAGTCCTTGGCCAAGGCAGGAGATTTACTGGTAGGTATTCCAGTAGTATCTCAGGGTGTTCCGGGCTACACTCCGACACGACTTGTACCGCTTTTGGCGGTCTGACTTTTACCAACCCCTAGGCCCACCATGCGATGCTCATAGACGAATGGACCGGACTGTACGGATATTGTCACTGACAGGCTCAGTGGGGTGTCAGGATGAGTTCGCTCATCGACATCCCTTTTGGTCAATAGCTGGTGGCCCGTCACGTATTGGCTTATACCTCTGACGTGCTAGTGGTTAAATCCACAGCCATAGTATTGACGAGTCTTTAGAGTCCACCACACTTACAGTTACTCAAGTTTCGGGCGAAACGCTGTAGAGGCCGTATGGAGATATGGAAGGGTTCGATCAGATACGTGCGTTATTGCACGGATCAGAATCGGACGGATTATACTAGCCGGCTTTGGTTTAAGCCGGATCCTAGTATTGTACATTGTAGTTTTGTCTCATTGCATTTGTATCCGGTCGGAATACAGATGCGGGTGTGTATGCACAGTATCGGGGTTTTTCCTGTAATTTATTACGGGACCAGTTTTCTGGAGTTGCCAGTTTGCATTCCGTTCCGGCTGGTTTTCCTTTGTTCTTTCCCGGCCGGACTTTTCCGATGGAGGGGGTTATTTGCAAGTTTGCAAATAACATTTGTGGAGGGGGGTTTCTTGCATATGGATTGATTATAAAAGCATCTTTTGATACCATTCTTTTCTATCATCATTTCTTGCTTTTTCATTCATGATGGTGATGTGAGTTGATTAGGATGGATTTGATGTTGATATGATATTGTTATCATAACCTTTTGCTTATGGTCACCCATTCTCTTTTTTCCTACACTCACCTTCCTTCTTGTGTTGAGTTTTTTCCTCCACCATTTGATCAAAGGGGGGCCGGCCACTTCAAGAGAGAAGGAGAGGTTCATTTGAATATGTGTGGCATATTTCCTTCATCTCATTCTTGCAAGAAAATGATAGCTCCATTTGTCCAAAAGCTCATTTTCTTTCTCCACCTCCACATCCATGGCAACTTCACTACCCCAAATGAGACAACCATTCTACACTAGCCTACAGAACTTCTTGGACGCGTCGGCTAGCCAACTTCGCACCCGAGTTGCCTCGGTATAGAGGTGGGAGCCCGTAATAGAAGCAGGCGACATGGTGCCCTTCCAGTGAGGAGGTAGAGACCGGACATTCCGCAGGAGATCGGGATGACGACGAGAAGACCGGAGGACTCAGATCACTCGGTATATCTCTAACCCGTCTTGTAGTTAGCTAGGACTAGTTAATGGTTCGATCCGGGTGTTTAGTGCGCGGTGGTGCCGGTTAGCTAGTTTGCAAAATTAAAGTTTTTCGCTTCCGCATTTTGGCGTCAGATTGACGGCCGGGGCGCCGCCGTGCACTTACAGTGGTATCAGAGCCTCGCCATTAACATAGTCTAGCTTTGTCTAATGTGTTTTGCATTTCCGATCGATCAAAATTCCAAAACCGCGTTTTTCTCATGCATCAGTTTCTGTCGAAATATTTTTGTCTCGAAAAATTTTTCGGGTTGTGAAAAAGTGATGTACTAAAAGTCCTAAGAACACTGGAAAAATTTGGTGCCCTGATCCTTCCGTACGACCGCGGAACCGCGGCCATAACCCCTCTTTGGCCGCGGTTCCGCCGCAGGAATGTGGATTCACGTCATCATCTTTTTGCAGTGGGCTTGTGGGCTGAAAATAGGGGTTTTGCTATACTTTGTTTGGGCCCAGAATTTCTTGATGTGCTACAGTAGTACTTGGGGGCCCACTTGGTAAATTTGATCGATCGGATATTTAAAACACATTAGTTCACAGTATTTACATTATATCTGCGACCGTGAATGTCACTCGATCGGTAAATTCGGTCTAGCTGCTATAGTCCGGTTAGACGGATTTGCGAACGTGACATTCACGTTGATGTTCTGTGTTTTTGCTGTGATGTTGCGGATCGGTCGTAGGGGATAGCCTGGTTGCAGTGGTAGTACAATTTTATTGTATTATGTACATTTGATATTGCGGGGCGAGCGTCCGACATGTGGACTGCCGTCACTGCCTGTTTGTATTATTATTTTGGGGCACGACCAGGTTGCGGTCGATGTACCCGTTGTATGTATATTTTACTTTCTGTACTAGGATTACCCCGCGAAGGGGTGCACGGATATCCGGGTTCTAGAGGGCAACAAGCCCGCATCTCATGGCGTTGAGACGGAGGGGGCTTTACTCTAGAATTGGCGGGCTATTCGCCGCACTCGTAGGGGGTACAGGTTGACCCAGGAGGGGTGCCCAAGTTACCGGATTCCGTAAAGTGCTGGGTGGTCCATTCACGTTGCTGAAGGGGGCTGCCTCGCTTCAGGTTTTGGCGGGTAACTTGTCGCGCCCGTAGGGGTCTAGGATTTTCATTGCACAGGCTATCCACACGACCAGGGGAACGTCGGGTTTCAGTAGTGGCTCTGTGAAACCCGGGGATCCCAGATATCTGTATTGTTCTGTGATGCTGTACATTTCTGTGATGTTGCATTTTATCACGCCTTGAGCGAATATTATATATTGGTATATATATTAGTAGATGTTGTATATGTTTTGCATCCGCGCTAGTCCAGTCCCCGCTCTGTCGTTAGTTAGCTAACCTAACGGGTAATGACGGGACCCAGTGGCGAATGCGGATGGCATATACGTACATCAGTATATTTTCGTTCTTTTTGGTGTGATCAATTGATGGGACTGCGTTGATTCGGATCAATGCAAGTTAAACAAACCTATTCTGATGTTGTTGGAACTTTTTCAAAAAGCTGTTATTGCAAGGACGTTCACTTTTGTTTTGCACCGTGGTATTCAGTTGGAATATCCTGCTCCTCAGTCGACGAGGCAAGGGCCGAGATCCCTTCACCGGGAGTGACCCCTTGGACAGAAGTTTGTGTCAGGGCAATAACTTCACTATAGCCGTTTACTTTTGCTTTGCATCGTGGTATTCAGTTGGAATATCCTGCACCTCATTCTACGGGGAAAGAGCCGAGATCCCTTCACCGGGAGTGACCTCTTTAGCAAAGGTTTTCGTCACTATATTTTTATAAAGCTATCCAGTTCCTTCAACGATATCAAGTTCATTACGTTAAACGTTTTCGCCAGAAACCATTCGTAGCCCTCCGTCGTTTCAGATGGGTAGCACGTAGTATTCATCTATGTATGTTGGCCTTCGTCAAGGCATGGTGTATGGTAGTTGCTTGTTACCTTTCTGCTGCATAGATAGATGCGTTGGTTTGGGACAGTCGTACTACTATTTTGGCCTTCGTCAAGGGTATGTACGGGTGGGTTCAAATTAACCTGGACAATGACGGGTAGAACTTGACATGTGACTTATGATATGTTGGCCTTCGTCAAGGTCATAAGAGCATGGGGCAAAAATCACATCGGGAGTTTCAAAAGAACTGAAACTTGCCAGATATGCGCATACCTTCTGGAGTGTGATGACGTGAGCGGATTCCGTCATGTTATCATGCGATGATAGTTGGATCCAGATTCCCACTGATGAGTTGGTTTACTCCTCGGGTGATCCTGACTAATTCTTCTTTCGGGTTTGGAGAAGAATTTGAGGTTACAGTGAGAGGTTTCAAGATTAGATAAATTGGTAACCATTCTGATCTAGGTTAGAGTGCACGCTGAGTGTTTCTTTTCTCTCTCTCTGGCAGCGACCATTGACCCGACCTTAAAACTATGACTCAGTGACCAAAATTGACCGAACCTTCTTATAACACTGGCTTTTGGATTGTCAGAGTTGCAGACCTCTTTGTCACTCCTACTTTACCCTTTTCTCCAGGACACCCCATATTACTACGAACGTCCACTTCCATTGGACAAAACCATCGTATGGTTATATACGAACTCGAAGGAATTCGAGGATGGTTTCTGGTTCTGGAGAAAACGAATAGGACTATTCAGTTGTCTTTTCCTTTTACCTTCTCTTAGGTTGCGAGTACTCCTTGGTTTAGGAGATAGTACACACATTACACAAATTGGATAGTCTTCTTCCAAACCTTAGGCTGGTGCCGAACGATGGGGGAATGAAAAAAACCAATTAGCGTAACGATGGTGTACAGAAGGTATTAAGTTAAGACAAAGAAAGGGATTAGTAAGAGGGCAAAGTAAATTGCGACCGCTATTCACGACCAAACCAAGTATTTCTTCGCCAATCCTAAATCACCTTTGTATTTCTCCAGGACACTCCGTATCACTACGAAGATCCACAGTTTATTTGGATATTCCATCGTATGGTTATATACGAACTCGAAAGGAACTTGTTCCAGTTCGGGGATGGATTCTGGTTCAGGAGAAATAGGAATAAGGTTTTATTCGGTTGTCTTTTATCTTCACCTTCTCTCGCATTGCGAGTGCTCCTAGGATTAGGAAAGTACACCCATTATGCTTATTGGATAGTCTTCTTTCAAATCATAGGCTGGTGCCGAACGGTAGGGAAGGAAGAAAACCATTTGGCCTAAAGGGGTGTACAGAAGGTAATGACTAAAGACATATAAAGGGATTTGGATAGATGGCAAAGAGATATACGGTTACAGTTGTGAATCTGGATAATGGAAGAGGCATTACTAGGAATACCGGGATACCCCTACGGAACATTTATGTGTTCCAGTTTCACTGTGTACTGTTAAAAGAAAACTGATTTCCCAATTAGATACTTGCTCCAGGGTAAGTATTTACCAGGTATGAGTCTCACATCTGTATGGTTTTACAGATGATGAGTGGGAGTAAGTTATTGGGAATTGGGTGATCATCCTCATTATATCGGGATTCATTGTAATCGGTGATACTTGAAGAAGTCACCTGGGTTGGTTGCCGGACGGCAAATATTTAGTTTTGAATATCCGTTATAATGCGCCAATTTCAAATTGATATATCTGTACGTCTATTTTTTATAGAGTGAGATATACCTTTTTGAAATTATGTCGATGACATTTACCTATATCAGTTGATGGTTAGGTAAGGAGCATTAAACAGCGGTGTAATTCTTCTTAACCATAAGTACAGTTTTCAACCTACGAAACACAGTGAATGAGTTATCAGACTCAAGGGACTTATACAGAGTATTGTATGTTGTCCAGGGTCCATCAGGACAGAGGGGTTGGTCCTCGTACTATATTCGGTTTACTTATGACTTCTCTAGTTTTTAGACAGGTGTTTCGAAGAAACGCAGGGTCCGAATTTTGAGAAGTTATAGGTATATGGATAAAGTAGAGAACCAGGTGTTGCAAGTATCGGGATTCTTCAAGTTGATCGAAGATGTAGATACTTGAGTGTGGTATCCAGTTGATAGTAGTGGCTAAGAGAATTTACTTCTCTTTCAGGTTACTCATAAGTGGAAGCATTCCTAAGCTGAGTAACGCTGATCGGCCTTTTTCCATTTAGCTGACATGCACTGGAGACAGCTGCATGATTTGAATCTGGTTCAATTAAATTAGTGCCTCTGGTCCTATATTGGATATAGAACAGTTCGTATCTTAACGATGTTAAGGTACGGGGAGTTGTCCGGATTATGCTTAAAACCAGACTCTGGATAACTCAAGGCACGTTTCTGTAATGGATGTTTGTGGGTTGACCCAGGCTATGACGAGGGTTGATTTTCTACCATCTGGGAGATCAATAGTAATATTGTTCTAGACTCGCCACAGTTTTACTAAAAATGGATTTTTTTCAGAGAATAGTAGTGGGAGTATGGTAGAACTGGAAGTGATTCCAGAACCACAAACGATTACTGAAGATTTGAAAGGAACCTAAAGATTCAATCTGATTTGACATTCCATTGGCCACTCCGCAGATACAATGGGTAACCTCAGACGCCCGAGAGATACTCCGGTAGCCTCAAGGACGGTGGCAGGGAGGTTCTTGTTTACCCAGATTTGTCATTGCTGTTGTTCCAGACTGTGAGACCCGGCAGGAGGATGAGCATAGCGTCGTTCTAAACTAGTTTTAGAAGTGGACGTGTATATGACTCTACCAGAGGGTTGTCGTAGTCAGTGGGAGCAGCAGAAGCATTGGTGGACATCAGGCTTATATCTATTTATAGACTAAAGCAGATACAGCGGAGATAGATCATCTATTTCTGATGTGACAGTCATAGGTTTGACTTTATCAGAATAGGGGATGGATCTGTTAAGAAGGTAGTAGGGTGTGATATCCTGGTATTGGATAACATACACAGAGTAGGAAAGGAGACTCCTATACTACGATCAGTTATACTTTGGTCGTCACACAGTGGTTTCTCCGCATGGGAGTTGGACATTATATCTGACATACTGGTTACTAGATTTATGGTTTTAGATCTAGATTTGGGTGGTTACCCAATCTGGGTACTTAGACAGCATTCTAAGAGTATTTAGAATGGACGACTCCTGGCACGGTAGTGTACCTGCAGGTGATGGAGTCACCCTCTCTAAAGGTGTCTTACAGACTAAAGGGGAGAGGGATGTGCATGATTGGCAGATCACTTGCTCAGGCAATTGAGTCAATCATGGGATGTCAAGTACCACACCAGATATTGTTCCTGCACTAGATGCAATAAGTTGATATTGATCCAATCCTGGAGAAACAGTCGGGAGCAGCTTTAGAACATAAGTAGATGTTCTAGGGAAATGATAACGACAGCCTCATTAAGGAGACAGTTATCATTCCAGGCTTTCAAGGTGACATGGACGACAGGGTGATTGTCAGAGTTATAGTTTTCCCTCTAACGAGGGGCAGTATTTTGGACAGGTCATCCAGGCAGATACTGAGGAAGGCATGGCGCAGGATACTGATTAAGTTCAGTTGACGGTACAGTCTAAGAAGTTTGGATTTGGAGTTCATTTATGAGCTAGGTCCCATCAGACATCCAGACATTCTAAGACAGGTATTGCTCATTTCGGGAGATGGCTTTCTCCGCGAACTTGAGATATAGAGAGACATAGAAAGAAACATCAAAGCGGATCCACTCACTGAGGCTATTCCTCAAACGCAATAGTTTCGCAAACGAGTTTTGTGTGACTGACTAGTAGAGGAGTTGGGTGTTCGGTATCACACGGGCTGTGAGTATACGACATCGCAATAATTAGCCTTGAGTGCAAGTGGGAGATTGTTGGAGATAGTGCCCTCAGAGTCAATTATTGGATCACAGGCACGTGATTGTAATGATTGAGGGAGGACCTATCCCGGTAAGACAGTCTTACTCGAGATGATAGTATGCTATCTGGTTTACCTTTATCATCGTGTACTACTTCAGGTGACCTTACAGGTCGCTATTACACGTTGATAGAGCCCCTAGGATTCTTGCTTGACTGCCAGCAGTATGAGGGCGATCATATACGTGGGAGCTGGTAGTCTATAAGCACATCCTTAAAAGGTCCCTAGTCGTGGGAGTTTCGAGACAGGGCATCGATTCTCCAGAGTAGACTAGTGTATACAGTCGAGACCCCGACGAAGGGCGGTGGCCGGTCTCATAAGCCACTGGTGTCAGTTGGTTCACCTAAGATGTATACAGGTGCTCATTGGGTTATGAGTACACCGGACAGGACTCGCCGGGAACATGCTAGTTGGTCTTATACCTGATGTCAGATAGCAGTTCCCTGGTGACATGTGTACAGGTTAGTTCATCGACCTAGGGATCGTCATTTGTCTCGTGTGAGTTCCCACTGTACTTTGATTACTACCCTACCACGCTCAAAGGAGACATACAAACAGGTTTTACTTGGGTACAGTCCCGAGCCACATGGAGGCAGTGAGCGGATCATCAGGGGTTCGTCTCTCCCGGTATTGGGGGTGAGGTCGCGCTGTGTCTAGGAGAGCCATTACACGAAGTCCTTGGCCAAGGCAGGAGATTTACTGGTAGGTATTCCAGTAGTATCTCAGGGTGTTCTGGGCTACACTCCGACACGACTTGTACCGCTTTTAGGGGTCTGACTTTTACCAACCCCCTAGGCCCGCTATGCGATGCTCATAGACGAACGGACCGGACTGTACGGATATTGTCACTGACAGGCTCAGTGGGGTGTCAGGATGAGTTCTCTCATCGTCATCCCTTTTGGTCAATAGCTGGTGGCCCATCACGTATTGGCTTATACCTCTGACGTGCTAGTGGTTAAATCCACAGCCATAGTATTGACGAGTCTTTAGAGTCCACCACACTTACAGTTACTCAAGTTTCGGGCGAAACGCTGTAGAGGCCGTATGGAGATATGGCAGGGTTCGATCAGATACGTACGGTATTGCACGGATCAGAATCGGACGGATTATACTATCCGGCTTTGGTTTAAGCCGGATCCTAGTATAGTACAGTGTAGTTTTGTCTCATTGCATTTGTATCCGGTCGGAATACAGATGCGGGTGTGTATGCACAGTATCGGGGCTTTTCCTGTAATTTATTACGGGACCAGTTTTCTGGAGTTGCCAGTTTGCATTCCGTTCCGGCCGGTTTTCCTTTGTTCTTTCCCGGCCGGACTTTTCCGATGGAGGGGGTTATTTGCAAGTTTGCAAATAACATTTGTGGAGGGGGGTTTCTTGCATATGGATTGATTATGAAAGCATCTTTTGATACCATTCTTTTCTATCATCATTTCTTGCTTTTTCATTCATGATGGTGAAGTGAGTTGATTAGGATGGATTTGATGTTGATATGATATTTTTATCATAACCTTTTACTTATGGTCACCCATTCTCTTTTTTCCTACACTCACCTTCCTTCTTGTGTTGAGTTTTTTCCTCCACCATTTGATCAAAGGGGGGCCGGCCACTTCAAGAGAGAAGGAGAGGTTCATTTGAATATGTGTGGCATATTTCCTTCGTCTCATTCTTGCAAGAAAATGATAGCTCCATTTTTCCAAAAGCTCATTTTCTTTCTCCACCTCCACATCCATGGAAACTTCACTACCCCAAATGAGACAACCATTCTACACTAGCCTACAGCACTTCTTGGATGCGTCGGCTAGCCAACTTCGCGCCCGAGTTGCCTCGGTATAGAGGTGGGAGCCTGTAATAGAAGCAGGCGACGTGGTGCCCTTACGGTGAGGAGGTAGAGACCGGACATTCCGCAGGAGATCGGGACGACGACGAGAAGACCGGAGGACTCGGATCACTCGGTATATCTCTAACCCGTCTTGTAGTTAGCTAGGACTAGTTAATGGTTCGATCCGGGTGTTTAGTGCGCGGTGGTGCCGGTTTGCTAGTTTGCAAAATTAAAGTTTTTCGCTTCCGCATTTTGGCGTCAGATTGACGGCCGGGGCGCCGCCGTGCACTTACAGTTAGTCTAAATTTAGACTAAGATCTACTCAACAGGATCATTTAGATCCAACAAAAGAGCATTTGGACTCTATTGTTTTAGTTTAGGGACATTGCGGTCTATAAGTTTAAGGACATCATAGTCCATAACAGTTTGAAGATGTCATAGTCTGTAAAGTTTAAAGACATCATAGTCTATGAGTTTAAGGACCCCACAGTCCGTGGTAATTTAGAGACATCATAGTCTGTAAAGTTTAAGGACATCATAGTCCATGAGTTTAAGGACCCCACAGTCCGTAAAGTTTAAGGACATCATAGTCCATGAGTTTAAGGACCCCACAGTCCGTGGTAGTTTAGAGACATCATAGTCTGTAAAGTTTAAGGACATCATAGTCCATGAGTTTAAGGACCCCACAGCTCGTAAAGTTTAAGGACATCATAGTCTATGAGTTTAAGGACCCCACAGTCCGTGGAATGTATGGTTGTTGGGACCCGTCACCTCTCTGAAGACGTTGAAGGATTCCAATGACACATATCAGAGGAGTGAAGAGATGTACCCTTGAACCAATATTGGTTGGGAGATCTGTAGTCCAATTTGAGACTAAGATCAAAGATTTATGAGCATATGGGCTCAATTAATCTGAATTAGGGATCTGTGGCCAACTTGAGCTCGGACCATTCGGTTAAAATGTTGGACATTTAATTAGGCTCGGTCCTTTTTCATTTAACAATGCTAAGCATTGGTTTGGGTTTTGACAACCGTTTTTGTCTTTTATTGAGTGCTGAGCACTCATTATAGCTCTGGGGCTTTATTTAAAGAACAATTTATGTTCCCTCGGCGCACATGTGAGGAGCACGTAGTGTGCTTGGCGCTGAGCGCCAGTCAATGAGCACAGAGTGCTTCTGTTTAGTATCGCACACGTGAGAGCGCCGGTCAATGAGCGCGGAGCGATTCTGTTAAGTAGCGCACACGTAAGAAGCACGTGGTGCGCTTGGCACTGGGCACCTGTCAATAAGCACAGAGCGCTTCTGTTAAGTAGCGCACACGTGAGGAGCACGTAGTGCGCTTGGCGCTGAGCACCAGATTTGGAGCGCTAAGGCGCTTCTTATGAAGTAGCGCACACGTGAGGAGCATGTGGCGCGTTTGGCGCTGAGCGCCAGACAATGAGCGCAGAGCGCTTCTGATCAATTTTGTGATCTGAGAAATAATTTCTTGCTTAAAAGAGACTTTGTCTCATGGTTCTAAGAACAAAGTTCTTATTTTTATAGGAAATGTTACAATCTCTTCTATTTTCTTTTGTGAAGGACTTTGTCTTTATAGATCTATAATCTGAAGAGAATGAAATTCTTCTTCCCCCTTTTTATGATGAGATGCTATGATCTCTTTTTTGTGAAAGACCTCTGTCTTATAGATCTATGATCTGAAAAAGAACTATGTTCTTCTTCCTTGATGAGATGTTTTTTATCTCTCTGTTTTTACCTTGAAGAAAAGTTTTTCTTCTCAGAGCTTGCTCTTTTCTTTGAAATTTCTCAAAACTTGTGGGGTGTTCCTCTGTGCCAAACTTGAAGTCTTGGGGCCTTTATATAGGGTAGGCTGATTTGTTGAATCAGTTGAAGAGATCTTTTCTCTAATTGATTTAGGGATTTCCCCACCGTTGGATCTTTGATCATAAGGCTTCTGTTTTACAAAAGGCAATCTTCTTGTTTTTAACAAGATTGGGGAAATCTTTTCCCAAACAGAGCTTATTCTTTATCTTGGTGATTTTTTAATCACCATTGGATCTTTGATCCAACGGCAGGGAACATTTAGTTCCAGCACTGGCACTCTCGTGCTTTGCACGTGAGCGCTGCAATAGTGTCTTTGACTCTTAGCGCTAGCGCTGCTGGCGCTAGCACTCTCATGCTTTGCAAGTGAGCGCTGCATCAGAGTCTTTAACTCTGAGTGCTGGCGTTGCTAATGCTAGCGCTCTCGTGCTTTGCACGTGAGCGCTGCAACAGAGTCTTTGACTCTTAGCGCTGGCGCTGCCGGCGCTGGCACTTCTAGCGCTCTCGTGCTTTGTACGTGAGCGCTGCATCAGAATCTTTGACCCTTAACGCTGGCGCTGCTAGCGCGAGCGCTCTCGTGCTTTGCACGTAAGCACTGCAGCAGAGTCTTTGACTCTTAGCGCTGGCGCTATTATGAAGCGATGCTTCATTTCAAATTTCAAAATTTTGAACAGAGCTTTGCTCTGATTGGGGAAACAGGAAGCTCCACAGCAGAGATGGTGGCTTCGACAATCTCCTCTACACTTTCTGGTGCATCACTAGAGATATCCATGGGATCCATAGCCAGTGAGGCAATCTTCGCTGGAAGAATAGATGCCGAGGGAATGGAAGCCATCACCGGAAACTCCACAGTAGGGATAACAGCTTTAGTAATCTCCTTTACACCCTCCGGTGTGTCACGGGAGATATTCGTAGAATCTACAGCCATGGCACGACCTGGGCCCGAACCTGCTCCCGCTGCAGAAGTCCCTACAAGATTTTTCGTAAAGGTAAGGTGACATGAAAGTAATACAAATTATTTTAAAAAGGAAAAAAGGGAAGGAAATGCATACCAATACGCCAGGGAGCCTGAAGTATGGCCTTTTCGAGCCGCTGCTCTTTTCTGATCAATTGCGCTCGTCGGGTTTCGATCACAAGTAAATGCATGCCCGTCTTCAAAGCAATCTCGTCTTCCAAAATGGCCAAGATGGACTGTTTGAGAGCCCGTTCTTCTTCCATTGTCAGAGGGCCCATTAGTAACCTAGGTAATAACGAATCGACGTCATAAAATATAACAGGGGTAAGCCTTTCCTCTGGGGGTGCACATTTTCAGCCTCGTCTTATGAGTGCTTTAAAGCCTCGGAAAAGGAATTGGGAAAGAGAAGACCGTCGTCCGGCTCCCGCATATATATCGTCTCATCCTGGATAAGGGGCTCGGATTCAAGTAAAGCGTCAAGTAGGCCGACGACTGATTTCTTTCTCCTTTTGGAGCCGGAGCTAACACTAGTGGAGGAGTGCTTCCTCCTCTTCGGTGCTTTTGCATGGCGCTGCCCAAGCTCGCCTTCGGTATCATCCCTTGGCGACGCCACTGCTGGTGCTTTATCAGGAACTTCTATCTCGACTCTAGCACGCACCGGCATACCGGCAGTGCAAGGGACTGATTTTTCTTCTGCGGATTTAGGGATAACCACCGAACCGCTGTCCCTCAGAGGAGGGCGAACAACCGACCATGGTTGCAACAGACCGCTAATGACTTGAGCTGGAGCAGGAGCGCTACACTCGAAGAGCACCCGTCTCTCCTCTGCAATGATGGACCAACCCGATGGCGATACCAGCCCTTGAAGGGTCCTAAGGGCCTTGGAAGATAGTCGGGCTCCGGGATCATGAAAAGAGAGCCCGTATTCAACCGCATGAAATGATGGATAACGTCGCAGGCTACCTCCAGAGAATAAGTAGGCTCAACTAAAAAGGCTTCGAGGGGGACGCCCTAGTTGTAGCCTAACTGCTCGGCGAAGCGATGCGGATTATACCGCATGAAGAGGGCAGTATCGTTAAAGGGGAACACCAAATACCCTGGTCTGATTGAGTATAAGTGCATGATCTCTTTTGGCTTTAAAGCTGGAACCCCATTCTTTAATAAATCAAACAACTGTTGAACGGGTCCCGCAGGAGCAGAAAGGATTCGATCGCTGAAAACTATCCCGCCTTCATTTGAATACGGATTAAGTAATACGCGCAAAGCCCCTACCTGGGTTGGGTCAGGAGCGGAAGTATCAACCAGCCTCATAATCTGTGGGAATGTGTACAACTCATAGAAAGAAGGCCATCGGTGCACGGCAAACGCCCCTAACACATGCATCTAGATCCACGAAGTGAAGTAGTAGGGGGAGAAATTCACGGCATCCGCACCTGGGTTCAAGGTGTTGGCGGCAGTGCCTAACCCGTGGTATAGGTGTTTGATTTATTAAAGAATGGATTTGGAGTCTCCTTTGAGGATTTGGTTCTTGGAGTTAAACTCCTCAAAGATTGATTGGTAGTAAAACTTCTAAAGGATTTAGATCTTGGATGGTGAAAGGATGTCCCTTTTCGTTCTCTTCGAGCTTTGGACTTCCCTAAAATGGGTTCTTCTGAGGTGGGTTCATTCTTCCTCCTCTCTTTTTGTTGGATCTTTGGAGAAAAGAGGCGTTGAGATTAAAAGTCTCTCTTTTAGAGATTTAATGGGAAATCTGAGCTCCCCTTCGAGAGTTTTATTGTGAAAAACTTTCTTTTTGGAAAAAAAGAGTTAAACTCTTGATTTAATTCAAAAGAGAGAAGAAGGTTTTAAATATTAAGGAAGGAGGAGACACAAAACCCTAATATTTTTTGAGGGGAACGAATTATTTTTCATTTCATCATCATGTTGCCTTATATAGGTTTACAAGTTTACACATAGCCCCTTGGGCTTTACAAAATAGAATTTTGCCCATCCCATACCTCATGTGCTTATTTGTTTTGCACATGAGCTATGGGCTTTAAAATTTTTTGCTTTATACCCATTTTCCTTACATTTATTCATAAAAATTACATCAAAATTATTTATTACATAATTTTCTTCTTGGCATGGGGGAAGGTCGGCTTCCTCATGTTCGGGCTCGACTTGGGCATGGGCACACTTGACCTGGGCTTAGGCCTGCTTGCTTGGAGTTGGGTTCGAGCTTGGGCCCGGACCCACTTTTCAAGCTTTGACTTTGACTTATTGACTTGTTGACCTATTAACCTCGACCGTGGGGTGTAAATTTTGACCCCAACAAGCACATGAGTATTTTTGGAGAAGAATACACTGATGGTTTCTTAATTGCCACAATAAGTATACGTGCTAAGGATTTTGTAGGTAAATTTTTTACTTGCACCCATAGATTTTTTTTTTAAAAATAAAATTAACTTTAATGGTTATCAATACTTATTAAGTTTTTATAAATATAGCACTATTGATATGGTAAATGATGCAATTATAGGAAACTATATGTTAGAAACAACATGCTTTACGAGAATGAGATTTAAAGCCAATGGTATCCCCGAAGCAGAACGACTGATGAGATGGTAGTATAACATATATTTATTATATTTTGGAGTATAACATTTTTAAATTTGCTAAAGGTAATGTTGATAAGAGTGTCATGCTTTTAGAGTTCGATTCGATCTGTCAACAAAGAAAATTGGGTATTCGAGACAAGTAGGAAGCAGCAGCAATAATACAAATCAGATGGTAGAAACGTGTACCATTGAACACCTAATCAATGAAACAAGAATTTGTCTCCCACCATATATGGTATGAAATAATAATTTATATGTAATATATATAATATATAATTTAATATTAATATGTATTTAGCATATGATCTAAATTAAGTGATATTTTTCATTTTTTGTTTTGTTAAAAGGGTTTGTTTATCTCTATACTTCTATATAGGTTCTAGATTTTATAGTTAATGCCACAGTTCTTTACATCTTTCCTGATGAACCATGTTATGATATACGTTCTAAATGCAAGTGAAGTGTAAAGATACAATTTGGGCAAAATTATACTTTCTTTTATTCAGATTGCGAGCATATGGGGTTAGATTCTATGAAAAGGTATTTTTTAAGAAAATCTTATAGGTTGCCGAATAAATTTAATATATATTTTACCAATGCAAACATATTCTAGGTACCGAATTAAAGAAAGAATTGAGGAAAAAAATGATGAAACACGTATTGTAGCTTTTGATCAGCAAGCTCCAACTCTTCTCCATTATTCACTGGATGATTTGAAACAAATTTATTCATCGGTATGATATAGATTGTTAAAATAATTTCAAATGCAATATAATTGTCAATGTATGTCTTACAATGCTTCTTTTGTTGATATAGAGTAAAGATTCATATGACTATGAGAAATATCTTGATAAACGTGCGTCCATTGCGTATAAGATAAAATTAAGAGTGACTAACAATAATCATAAATTTATCCAAAATGGAGGATTTACCGTCAATAGTCCTGAAAGGGTTGTCCGTCAATTGTATAAAACCCCAGCTTTTCAGTTAACTGGAGAAGATGACGACGACTGTATGAATTTATGTGGATATGATGATGAAGCGAGTAAATTTGATGATGGAGATTAGTACTAAGATTAGGATATTTAGATAATGATGTTTAATTAAGTACTATTTATTCCGGTATTTCAATATGATATTGTATAATTATATGTGAAGTTGTGGTTACTACATATTAAACCATCTTAAGTAATAATTAGTTGTGGTGATGTTAATTTGTAATATAGTTTTTTATGTACAAACTCATGTTATTTGTGTTGCATATCATATAAATATTTATTAACTATTTAAAATAAAAGAATTATTTTATGCCATATAAAATATAATTTTCATAGTAAGTGGTGTGATTTATTGTTTTATCTTTTATTTCTCAATTTTTTAACTTAAAATGTAGATGTATCTTACAGTAACCGGACGTAAAAGTAGTGATGTTATTCTGTGTTTGTGCTCTTTAATAAAGTTAGCTACAGAGGCCAGTTGTTTTGAAAGTCTTCATTATGTTGCAAAAATTTATACCGATTTTAATCGTTTACTTATGATAAAATTGTGTGAATACAAAGTACCATATAATATTAAAATTGATAATAATTAATAGTAATTTGGAACTCGCATATAAAAAATATCATATAATATTTAATAAAACAATAATCAATGGTAAGTTGAAATTTATGTATATTAAATTAGTTAAGATCTATTCATCTATTATTTATATTCTTTCCCTTGTTAAGATCATCCATATTTTCTTTGTTTTGAAACAAAAAAAGTAGAGCAAGATGCCTTATTCATAAAAATACATTAATACAAAAAAATATTTACATAAAGGATTTCAAATTTTGGCAAACAGATGAATCCGTGTTTGTATATATTCTAATAACAAGGAGATAAAGTGAAGAGCAGACCAATTGTCATCATCCGTAGCCAGCAACTATTACATTATTATAAGCCTGGAAACTTCCAATAGTCTATCCCAATAAGAAAAAAAAGAGTAACAGACATTTACAAGCAATTCTCAACATAGAGAAATTATTACAAGTAGAGTAAAGACAATAAACGCTGAACAATACATAAATGCAGTGAATGGATCTAAGCATTGACCTCTCTGGAATTTCATCTTTTCTAACCAAAAATATAAGCTCTCGATATATAAAATTGTATCACAACAAAATAGTCATTGTCTAGAGGCTCCTCCTCTGCTGACAAGGGCGCTTCAAGCTCATCGAGATACGTTGACACTTGACCCTTAGCACTTGCCTTACTAAGCTTTCAGGAAAGTAAGGACGAGGCTTAGAGCTTATTATTAAAACAATGTGAAAGGGTCTTCGAAAGATGAAAGATCTAGTTAAGGCCCATACAAGCCTATTTTCCTTTGGTAATGCAGCAGATGCACAATAGCCATAAACATAGGATAGGGTCGCCAACCTGGTCCTCACGGTGAATACTCTACCCCTTCTACCGTCACTTTTTCTTTATTATTCTAAAATTTTCTAATACATTTTAAAGGGGGTTTTTTTTCCGTTAGTCCCCCCATATTTAAATATTTTTCTCTGTCCCCCTCATAATTAGTGTTTACCTGTAACCCCTATACTTATAATTTACTCTTGTAGCTCCCCTACTTCACTTTTGAAAATTATTCCTCCTCCTTCCTGTCCATTGCCGCCATCCCCACCGCTGCCATCTTTTTCCTCCTCTTCTTCAACCCATCGCATTCTTCTTCCTCCTCAACATCACCGCCACCGCCATCACCACCACCTTCTTTCTTCTCCTCTTCTTCAACCCATCGCCTCCTTCTTCCTCCTCCTCAACACCACCGCCACCTCCACCATCATCAACACCATCACCACCACCTTCTCCTTCCTCTTCTTCTTCAACCCACAGCCGTCGCCGCCTCTATCATCAAAGAGGAGGAGGAAGAAGGATGGCGGCGAAGGTTGTAGGTTAAAGAAGAAAAGGAAGAAGGTGGTAGTGATGGTGTTGATAGTGGTGGCGGTGGTGTTGAAGAGGAGGAAGAAAGAGATGTTGATGGGTTGAAGAAGAAGAGGAGGAAGATGGTGGTGGTGTTGACAGTGGCGGTAGCAATGAAAATGGCGGTGTTGAAGAAGAGGAGAAAGATGGTGGGGACAGCAGCGATTGCCGGGAGGAGGAGGATGAATAATTTTCAAAAGTGATGTAGATAAGCTGCAGGAGTAATTTATAAGTATAGGGAGGCTACAGTTAAATATTAACTATGGGGAGGGACAAAAAAATATTGAAATATGGGGGCTAACAAAAAAACCTTTTTTTTAATGAAAACCATGAAATATTTTGAGATTGTGTTTTTCTATTAAATTTTTCATTTGAAAAAAATTGTAACAAAATAAATCTAAGCTGTATGTGACTCTGAGTTTTTAATTTCAGGATGAGTCTATCAGAATGCATTTGAAACTTTGTATTATAGAATGATATAATTACACAATATCATATTGCAAAACTCTCAATTAAAAAATTGGTTATAACAGATATCCAATAGCTTATTCAAACTAGACTTAATTTGTAACTCCATACCCCCTCTTAAACAATATCGTTGATGTCGTGTGTTTTTGTATCTTCAGAGTTACCTTACCTCTCGTCATCCTCTTTTGTCTGGAAAAGAAACTTCTCGGTATTTATCAATATACTTTTTGAAAAGAAATTTTGTAATTCAAATTATAACCTTAGCTTACTAGATTGAACCCCTCAATTCATCCAAATACATTATCATTAATAGCATAACTGGTCGTCTTATACTTAGGATTCCATTAAGTAATCGCTAAAATAGAGCTAATTCATCTTAACATTTTAAAACAAATCATGTAGTTATAACAAATGGATCTGAAAATATGTTTATGCATAAAATATAATTAAAAAAATAAGATTGGAATATCCCCCAAAAAAGTAAAATGAGATGGAAAGAAAATTCATATTATAAATCTGAGATAACACTACCGACAACTAGAACACTTCCATCATTAAGCGGTATAGGTTCTCCAATGCGAAGTTGTCAAACAATAACCATTAAGTTCTTCATATATAGGAAAAAGAAATATCTTTTGATTGTCCAAAAGTCTGCAAGATAGCCGCAATGGCCATAGATTCATCCTCTTCCTCCTCATCTAAACCTTCATCAATCTCCATCGACGGTGACGGTGGAGGCAGCGGTGAATAAGAAGCACGGGCATTGAAAAAACCCGGATAATGAACAAAATTGTTCCTCACCCTTTCAGATCAATTGAACGATATCAAAGAGAGGCCGTCAATCACGATCAACTCCCTCGATGGCGTCGGTGGAGGCGAAGGTGAATAAGATGCATGAGCATTGATAAAACCCGGTTAATGAACAAAATTAGTCCTCACCCTTCAGGCCCACTGAACAATGTTGAAAAGAGATCGTCAATCTCGATCAACTATGGCGATGGCAGCAGTGGAGGCGGCCATGAATCATATCCATGTGCATTGAAAAAAACCATATAAGAAGCATGTGGATTGAAAAAACCCAAGTAATGAACAAAGTTGGTCATCCCCCTTTCAGGCCTGCTGAATGATATCGAACAGAGATAAGTCATAGCGTCTCCTCTGCCATGTCGAATGTGCCTAGCCAATGCCTTTTTTGGTTTGTGGGTTTCGGATTTCTGCTGAATATCGACCCCAAATATGTTTACGGACGTCTAAGTAATCGATGGATCCTCGAATTCTTCTTCTCTGTGGTTGGTTTTGGTTGGTGAGTTGCATTTGTAAGAGATGATCTTGTATTTAGCTACCGGATATGAGAATGGAGATGGTAGGGGTTATGAGATCAATCTATATATAGGGTACAAAGTAGATTATAGTAATTTAGATTAGGGCATTAGCATATGAATGAATTTTTATAGTTCTTAACCGAGAACAATGGAGTTCTAAATGTCGTTTGCATTTAAATTTAGGGCTTTTGTAAAGCTGTTGTAGATTCATGTTTAAAATGTTTTTTACTAGGTTTTTTGCATACCTCCTTCTAGGAAAACAATAATTCTTAATCGCTGAATGGAACAAATTATTGGCATGCCTCAAATTAATTTTGAATTTGTTTGTGTTACACATTGCCTATGCATATAAAGGATCTTTTTAGTTACTAAGTACAAATCCATAGAGATATGTGATTTAGAATTCTATTTCTATGATAACCCCCCCCCCCCCCCAAAAAAATTATTTATTTACTCAAAAATTTTAAATTCCAGAGTTTCAGACTCATCTTGAAAACTCTTAATCGAACTTTACACCTTTAAACAAGCTTTAGATTCATCACTAGCTAGGTTTACTTAATGCGTCTCGCTTATCATTGTTCCAAAAGAGATAATAACTTATAAGATTCAATATATTTTACAACTCCATGCCTTCATAATAAATGGGTACCATTCTATTGTGTTTAATTTAGATGGGTTATGTTATCAGCTATCTGGAAAGGATCATACTTATGCTTCTCTGCAATCAAATCTTGATGCATACTACATATTTTATTGCTATTGAGGAATCTGTTCTACTCCGAATAGATTGTGAAAGCAATGTTCGGGAAAACGATTGACTAGATGATGCATGATTGGACAGATGATTGTTTTTATAATATCATATATAGAAATATGAAGAAAAATGCATGATGGGACGATGAAGCTATACATTTCCAATTTACCATAATTGCATTCACTGCTTTCACGGTTGAGACACGTTTGGTTGTCTTATTTATCATTATACAATATCAAGGATTATCTTTTCCAAATATTTTTTATTTTACTCAAATTACGATGCTATCAAATCAGTCAAATCATACATTTGTCAAAATATACCTTATTGAAAATTGTTCATATGCAGAGTGCAATAATGATATGAGCAGTAAATGCAAATACTTCATCCGTCCAATTATGCATTTTTTCTTCATGCCTATTTATACATGATATAATATCGAAATATTCATTTAGACTAGAGCATATCCCGACTTTCTTTTTTATTTTTAACGAAGAATGCATTAATTTGTTTTATCCCTTTGTTTCCTTATCACCTTATGCAGTCAAAAAAAGTTGGTTGCAAAATCCACCACTAGGTTGCTATGGTAAATAATACTAGGATATAATAAATAGTACAGTAAATGTGAGTCATATCAATAGCCCTATTTATTGTTACTTACTTTGCATATCAATAGCTCTATTTGCATTAGATAGTGAAATTATTCTACCTGACAAGCTACATTTATTTCTCATACCTGCTCTTTGCATTGGATAATGAAATTATTCTATCTCCTCCAATTACTCTTTCTTTTTCGTCACTATAAAATGCGCATCTACTACAGCAATCTAACTAAGAATATGTCGATTAATAGAGATATTGTGAGTTTTTCCTTATCACGTATATTTATGTGTACATTGGCAAAAGGCTATACTTATGTTTTGAAATTCTAACGATAATTCCAAATCTCGAAAATTACAAGATGAGCTATCGACTTTCTTTTCTGTGGAATTTTGAATAGTGGATGGACGTAGCCCACATGTCATGCTTAACAACTTTGCTGACTATGAATTCGTTCACCAGTTATTTGCAAAGTTTATTACCGGTAAATTTATTGCCGGTATAAATAGCTTACCTAATGCTTACGTTAATAATTTGTGTTATGAAATTTTTTCTTGCTCTTCATGTAACCAATGCAAACAGTTTCTGCCTTTAAGATGCACGTGTGATGTACAATATATGTTTAGAACAATGTGCACCCATGAAAGTATTAAGATTTTCTCAATGCCTGATATAGTTACCGGATATAATTTGGAAAATATTTTAGCTTCGTACTCGCATGGAACTCTCCGGGGTTTTTCGGATGATGCTGAGTCTCCATTCTAGTTTTTTGAGCGTGCTAAAAAAGAAGTTGAGTGTTTGTGTATTGAGAATGAGATTCTCAGACGTAGGGCTTCCAGCCGAATGGTTGACGCAATTGATTCTTCACAGCTTGAACGTGAAGTGGAGTGTTTGCACATAGAAAATAAGATTCTAGGGCGCAGAGCTCCGGGTCAAGTTTCTGATGCAACTAATTCTATGGAGCATGAACAATTGTTTAATCAACACTTAGTTATTGAAAACCATGTCCGTTAGGATGATGATGTTTCAAATGATGAATCATATAATCCTTGGTATTCAAGATTAAAGCACGATGTGTCTTTATGGTAATGACGTTTATATATTAGATGGGCATATATATGACATATTACTCCAATGCGTATCGTGTGTATCTTATTTTTCCAATAGAATTTGTAGTTTGTGAATTTTATATGCAAGTATACGTGTTGTAAGAGTGTTCTACTTTCCTTCGATGTTATTAATTAAAGATAATATAAAAAATGACCTCTCAAATAATATGTTTTTAGTGTCTTATGTGAGTAGATTGGAAACGCGATTAAAATACATATCAACTGGTGGATGCTCCACAGTATGACCTACACTTACCAATCTCATGGACCATAGCCCATCTTTATGTATATCCGATCATGACAACTGGACGGATTTATGTTGATCTGATGATAAAGCAACTAAATTTGATGCCAAGATTAGTAGCATGATTATGATGTCTAATTAAAAAGTATTAATTTTGATATTTCAATATAATATTGTATAATTATACAATAAGTTACGAATTGTTTCATAATAAACTTCTCTTAAGGAATCATTAGTTTTATAACTTATTTATATGATATTAAATAAAACAATTAGTTTATACCATACAAAATATAATGTTCGCGGTAAGTGGCTATCTTAAAGTAGAATGATGTGATTTATTGTTTTGTTTTTATTTCTCAATTCTTTAACTTAAAATATAGATGTTGTGTCTTCCGATAACTGGATGTAGTAGCAGTGATGTTATTCCGTGTTCGTGCTATTTGATAAATTTAGTTACAAAGAGCCAGTTGTATTGCATGTTTTTGATCGTACTGTAGAAATTTATGTCAATTCTTAATCTTATACATATTATAAAATTGTGCAAATGCAAAATATCATATAATCTTAAACTTGATAATAATTAATAATAATTTGGAATTTGCATATAAAAGATATCATATAATATTTAGTAAAAAAAATAATCAATAGTAGGTTGTAATTTGTGTATATTCTATTCTTTGAATTATATTCACTATTATTTACACTCTTTTCCATATTAAGAAAATCCACATTTTTTGAGACAAAAATTTGGGCAAGCTACCCTACTCATAAAACTGTATCGATATAACAACCCTAAACTTTCTGTACAATTTTTTTTCAAAAATATAGAAAGGGGTACTTTTGCCTGAGCACAAGTTATAAGTTTGATTTGCTTTTTAATAGCAAGAAGGAGCTTGTAGCTCATTGGTAAGACCTTGCACTGTTGAACCAAAGCACTAGAGTTCAAATTTTATCAGCCACACATTATTTTTCTTTTAATCTTTTAGAAGCCCAAGAGTCTACACGTGCATAACTCGTAAAAACCAAAAGTCACATATAAAACAAACGAGTCCAGGAAGTAGACCAAGCGACAAGGGGCACGTGGCGGTGAGGCACGGTATGACTCGGCCGGATCGGGCCGGCGGAGCGGCTGACTCGGCCGGCGGGGCGGTCGACTCAACTCCGATTCCCGATTTCTTTTTTCCCTGTGTGCCTCTTGGTCTACCACATAACTCATGTACTGTTTAAAATCCCTGCACATTTACAGAGACTAATAAAATCCAATTAAACCCATTTTAATGCATATTTTTAATGCATTTTTATCACACCCTAACCCTAGTTTTTCCTATAAATACCCACTCAATTTTTCACCCTTCACGCTGAAATTCCTGTCCAAACTCTCAAGAAAAATTTCTTAGACTTTTTGTGTGCAAGTGGAGTTAGCGAAGGGTGAAACTCCGGCAAACTTCCGACGACGATCTGAGGAGTTTCCGGCGACGAAATGACGCACCGGCACCTCCTACTTCTTCCTCTTCCTCTTCTCTCGACTCTAATATAGTAATTCCCTTCTCCTCCTTCTCCCCCTTCTCTTTACTATTCTAAAAACTTAGAACTCTAAAACCCGACGGAAGCGGAGTTAATTCGACTTCCGATTCAGTTTTTTTCCTTAAAAATCATATTTTTCTTAAGAACAATAATTACAAACTCTCCCATCATGATCATTAAACATTAACAAGACATATTGACAAGTTTCATATCAATAGAATTTATATTTCAATTTTTATAGCACTTTTACAGAAAAATACCATATAGTTTAGTTTCGACATAAAACATCATTACCCCTTGCCATACCTTTAGATAGTTCACGAGGTAATGACCTACCTCCTCACAACACACATATGTAACATAGCACGATGATCTTTAGGAGCATAGTTTTGGGAAAATACGATTTTACACAAAACTACCTCAAACTTATAAAAACATTTTTCTACAAGATATGTATTTTTAACAAATCTTTGCAATGTGCCGCTACAACCTATTTTGGGGAACCCGTTCGGGATGGTACGGATTATCGCACATCCTCGGGCTTAGTAGTGCGAGATGCAGACCTCCGTAAGGAGCATATGGTCTCGAAAGATTTAAAAATACAAATATCTTAAGAAAATAAGATTTCTAGAAAAATAATAAATTAAATTATTTTATAAATATATATATATATATATATGTATCATCAAGATATCTATTTTTGATATAGTATAAATATTTTAAATTTTTCTAAATAAAAAAGAATCACTTTACATGAAAATACCATGCAATTCCATACAAGTTCAATACTTTACAATTAAATACCATATATTATGAAAAATAGGTTTTATTCACTAGAAATGTTACAATGATAAAATATACATCAATGAAAACTTTAAAGACGATAATAAAATACTTGAGGTGTATTTTGAAAATTATACAAAATTATTTTTACATAAAACCCCCTCAAGTTGTACTAAATTACAATAAGGACCCTAGTAAACATAGGTTTAAGCGGGACCAGTCTCTTGAACCTCAGGGAGCCGGAGATATGGATGCCTGCCTATTTAAGGTAGACAACTTAACAAACGGTGTTATCAACACGGTAATCGTCTTTGAAAAAGACACAAATCCTGCCGTCCATATGCAGCGATTACCGATAACACCAAAACCTAATTCAGGACTTCAATTTCTTTTCTAATTGTCTGACTTAGACTGAGTCTCATTATAATCAAATCTGACTTGAATATGATTCAATTACAAACTACAATTCCAAATGAATCTATGAATCTATGTATTCAATCTGTTCAATATAATCAATCTATATTGACTGAACTGAACCATAGATATACATCCATCTACATGATTCACCAGTTACTTCCATTTACTAATATCATGGTTTCGGCAAGTCATCCATCTATACAATTCAATTTACAAGACAATACAATACAATACCATCAGTACAATCATTACTATCAATGCAATAAATACACGGGGTGTTGGGGTAGTTCATGCGTGAATCCAACAAAATCTCAAAAGTCCCCCTAGAACATTAATCCATGTCTACTAACACAAGCAAAATATCATGAGGGCCCGTGTTTCCTTGCTCCTAGATTACAGCCTGTTGAGTTTGGAATACTTCAATACTAGGTTGAAGTCCCGTTACTAACATTTGATTCGGGGCCGTGGTTCCCTGCCCCTGAATTACAGCCTGTTGGGTTCGAGAACACTTTTGAGATTGGTTGACATTCACCCTTGAATTTACGTTAGATTAGTATACCCAAGTAGAGACCTGTTAAAACATTTACCTTCACTGCATGTTTACTATACTTGGATTATATGGCTATGTTACTTTAATACTACCATGCTCATGATATCAAGTTTACCTACTCGTCACACATTACTATACTTGTTCATTTGTATTACAATAAAACCGCATGCTAAATAAACTTGACAAGATGATATGACATACTCAATAATTCATATTATAATTTTTCCCTATCATTATATTTTTTCTTTACTCCCCTTTTCTTTGAGACTTACCGAGCGAAAGTTCGCTGACGGACATTCCACCTTTCTCTGTTTTCTTGGAATGTTCGTCAGATACTGAGGAGACTGAAAGAGTAGACATCCAAGAGGAGGAGCACCAACAGACCGAGTCACAGGCCTAGACCAGTTACCTATTCTCTGTTGATGTACGCCACCTATTTAGATGTTTCAATCTTTGTATTTTCTTTCAGTTAAAAATCATGTATTGTAAATGAATCAAGTTGAATATAAATAAAGTTGTTGAAGTTTTACTTTCATGCTTATTATCTTGTCTTTTATATTGCTTATATTACGCTTAGCGTATTTATTTCGGAAAATGACCTCGAAATAAATACATCACGGCCTTGTCATGTACCTGCTTTCGTCTACTGAGAAGCGGGGCGTAACAATTGATATAGAAAAATATGTACATAAAGGATTCCAAATTTGGGCAGATAGATGAATCTTATGTTTTTTTACAATAAAATAATAAGGAGATAGAGTGGAGAGCAGACCAATTGCCTTCATACATAACTAGCAATTGTTACATAATTATAAGCCTACAAAATTTCAACATGACTATCCCAATAAGAAAAAAGAGCAACACAGATTTACAAACAATTCTCAACATAGAGAGATTATCATAAGTAGATCAAAATAACAAATGTATAGAGAAAACGCATAAGCGCTAGATAAAAGGTTGCTGGGACTATCCATATTTTATTTTTCGATTTATAAGATATAAGATAAAAATATTACATGTTAGGGAGTTCATATAAATCATAAACCGGCATCGTAATATTATAAGTTGATGTAACCTTTATGAGTTACCTAAAAAATCAGTTTAGAAAAAGTTTACTTTTTCAAATATTCATATCAACAAGTACAATCAACTTTTTCTGTGACATGGTTATACTTCTAGCTATATATATAGAAGGTGATTTTAGTTATTGTCACATCCAAGTTCAACAAGTTAACGGACGTTATTGTAAGTCAATTTTGATTATACTTAAATAAAATTTAAAGTTTTTATTTAATTTTTACTTGACTGTCTTCTTAGTCGATTATGTCTATATGCTAGAGTTTGAAATGAAGAGTTTAAATTCTCTTAAGCTTCATAAAAAAATACATCTCGCTGACTTTTGATGCATACATTTTGCTTTTAGATTTCAATTTTGATATTATAAAAACATCATGCTCATTTAAATGTTTTTTTTAAATTCATATATGATGCTTTGTGTTATTTGTCTATGTCGTTCATTTAATTTCTTTGAAGTAATATCAATTTTGATATTTTTTGTTATTTGCCTATACAACTCATTTTATTTTTTTGAGATAACACTATTTACTTAGGAATATTTGCTGGAATGAAGAACAATAATAAATCAATACGGAATATATATATATATAGCGAGTTGGAGCTGATCCTATGAGGCCACATCATTTCTTAGTTTGAGGCTAAATTTTCTAACACATAACCCGATGTGTTTTTCACTGATCCGTACCGTTCAATTCGATCTATATGTTTTAGATAGGCTGTATACAAGGTTTCACGAGATTTGATGATCTCTAACACAGCCATCAAGCAATCACATTTTTCATTCACCGAAAAACCGATGAATTTTTATTACACTTGATGAATGTGATAAAGGTCTTCAAATATCATGAAATTTTATAAACGACCTATCTAAAACATGTAGATCAAAGTGAACGATACGGATCGGTGAAAAATACGGCAGGTTGTGTATTAGAAACTTTGGCCTCAAAATAAGAAATGAGTTCCAGCCTCATAGGATCAACTTATTATATATATATATATATATATATATATATATAGGTCTATGGATGTCCCAAAATTTTCCCCTCTGAATTATACTGAAAATTTCCCCTTAAGAAAACTTTGAAAAAACCTTCCAAGCTTCTCCTCTCTTTCATTGCTCTACAACTCGACAAAGGAACGTCGAAGCTCCATTCAAGAACCGCCATGGCTATAAAACTAACTCATTGAGCATCCCCTAACTTCTCCTCATCATCATCAACAACGTCGCCGCCGCCCAACACCATTACCGTCGTAGACACCGCAACAACAACGCACCAAAACTTCTTTCCATGCAATCAATCAATCTAGTTCATAGTAATGGTGAAATGGTTGTTATACCAATTCACATCGCGTGTAAGTCTCATGCCCTCCTTCCTCTTGAATCTAATCCTTGCCATGTCGCAGATTGAGCTATGTAAATAAATTCAATGTTTAAAAGACATCTCTTTTATCTCTTGCCTCTTTGTGCCATCATATCAAGTTCATAAAATAAAACTTAACGATAGAATCTTGTGTTATCTTGCTTTCCACATCTAACAAGCTTTCATGGATCTCCTCATAATAAATCTTGCTATGACATGTAGTTCCATATACTTTGACATGAATTTTAGATATGGTTAAATATAATTTAGTTAATACCACATGGGGTAATGACCTAAACCCCCCCCCCCCACGCATACTTTTGTATCATGGCACCCTTACATATTCGTAGTAATATTTCTAAAAATTTGGCTTTGCATTAAAATAACTTCAAGTTTAAAATAAGGAATTTAATCCTTACTTTTCCTTTGCAATTTCGCCTCGACAACTCTTGTAAGGGAAACCCTAGTGTGGATTATCGCACATCTTGGATCTAGTAGGGCAAAGACACAAAGTTCTTCATTGAGTATGGTCTTGAAAGGAAAGAAAACAAATATTTTAAATAATACAATTTCTTAAAAATTAAAAGAAAAAGAAAAGATGATAAATTAAATTAATTGAGTTAATACCCATAGTTTATCATTCCTAATTATTTAAAAGAAAACAAGGTTTTAAAATTAAAGTTTTCATGAAAATACCCTAAACTTATGTTTTTCACTAAAATACCCCAATTTATCAAAATTATACCTTTATCAAAACACCATCGACATTCTAAATAATATTTTTATCAAAACATTCTCGAAATTTAAAAATATAATATTTTACATAAAACCCTCGAGAATTTAATGGCTTATTTTACATAAATACCGCAAAGTTTCAAAATGTCATTCTTTCACATAAATACCTAGGATCTATAAAACTAATCTTTAAGGCATTTAGGTAGCTGATGGGTTTAAGTGACTTATTCTCTCTTGAGCTTTGGGGAGTTAGAGACAATGAGTGCTATCATTTCCTATATTACTTTTAATCAAAGTCAATTTGTATCGTCTCAAAATGTAAATTGGTTTTAATAATCCACTTGTGACCTGAATCACAACTGTTATCAAACTGGTCCTATGCCATGAACCACATGCTTGAATCACACGAATAAACCTATTACATGTTAGACTTGACTTGATCTGAGCCATGAACATGACTTGGTTTGAGCACTTGAACTTGACTTGAATATTCGAACTCGACTTGAACTTGAATTGTACTCTCTCTTTGTATTCATGGATTCCGGGAAAGACTTGTAACTAAATATATAAATTAACATACGCAGGGATAAGAGATAGTTTGGTAAAGAATGTATGTCGTAACAAGAGAGTCCACTAAAAATCACCTAACTTAAATATCGTGTACCGTTGTCCTATGGGGCTTGACGGGGCCTTGTATTTCAATATGCCGTGGGTTCGTGGGGTTTGATGGACCACTCTCGTATACACACATACCTTATCGAACTACAAACAACCACATTAGAATAAAATAACCAAGCTTATAAATAGACATACTCAGGTTTAATTGATACTTTAATTGACCACGTTACATTAGAATTCATATTCGTTTTACATGCATATCCTTTATCGCATTGTACTCATATCCTTTTTGGAGACTTACTGAGCGCTAGTTCGCTGACAACATTCCACCTTGTCTTTTGATTCCTTAGAATGTTCGTCAGGTGATCTAGAAACTGAGAAGATCGAGCCGAGTCAGGAAGTTTACGCTCAGCTTGAAGCACAAACCGACTAATAGTCCTTTAGTAGTTTATTTTTCTTTCAAGTATGCCACTTGTTTAAGTATTTCCTTTGCACCTTTGCTTTATGTTATCTTGTATCCGTCTAAACTTTGTGTAAATGTTGAATGTAATTAAAGTTGATGTTGAATTTTAATTCTCTTGTTAATTCTTATTACATTGCTTATATTACGTTTAGCGTATTTATTTCAGGAAATGACTTTTTCGAAATAAATACATCATGGGTCTCGCCACGTGCCGTTACCGTCTTTCGGAAAGCGGGACATGACATTAATATAATGATATGAATTTAGATAAACGTTTAGTATTATATTGAATGGATCTAACCATTGGGCTTCCTGGAATTTCATCTCCATCAATCGGAAATGCAAGTTCTCTTCCATATATAAAATTGTATAACGATAAAGTATGATCAACAATTCCTGCATTATTCTATAATTTTCTAATACTGTTTTTATAAAATTCATGAAATATTTTAAGTTCAATTTTATTCTATTAAAATTTCCATTTGAAAGAAAAAAATTTAGTAACAAAATAAATCTTAACCACATATAACTCCAAATTTTTAATTTCAGGGTGGGCATAAGAATCTACTCATAATGCAATTGGAATTATGCATTGCAGAACGATATACTGCTAAATGTACAGCAGGAGTTGATATTGTCAATTTTAGTATATTATGCTTTATGTTTCGTGATTTCATAACCAATAGACACCATCATGTTGGGTTTAGTTTAGGTGGCTATGCTATCAGTTATCTGAAAATCATAGTTATGTTTCTTTGCAATCAGATCTTGATGTCCTCTGTATATTTTATTGCTATCGAAGAACCCGTCCAGTCCGAATATATCGTGAAAGTGATATTCGGAAGAATGACCATTATTGCACGTTCATCACTCCGTCTTATGAAGCGTTCGAGCATGCAATAAATGTCAATTCTGTTATGCGTGGAGATTATCCTTGATGTAAAAGTATTTTGCTATGTATAATGAAATTCTAAAATCAAGATGTAATATCATCGCAGAGTTTAAGTGATATTATATCTTTAATTTTTCATCATGTCAGTTATAGGCCATTTTTATACAATTACGTTAACATTAGTTATATGAATATTTTATAAATCCCTGCAATCATTATACTTACAATACCTTGCTCGCTATATAATATTTTTTGTTAATACGAAATTGGAAATAAAAAGTCTAAAAGAATATAAAAATCAATTAGTCAAACGATATATGTTCATTTATTCTAAATGTTAAGTTATATATTAAATGGAAAGAATAATATTGATTGGACAGATGATTGTTTGTACAATATCATATATAGAGATATGAAGAAAAATGCATGATGGGATAGATGAAGCCAGTATTTCTACTTCACCATAATTGCATTCTCTATTTTCGTGGTTGAAGTATGTTTAATTGTCTTCACTACCATTAGACAACATCAAGTATTATCTTTTTCAAATATTTTTATTTAATTTACTCAAGTTCAATCAAATCATACATTTGCCAGAATATACTTTATTAAGAATCTTTCACATGCAGAGTGCAATTATGATATGAGATATAAATGCATATACTTAATCCGTCCAATCATGCGTTTTTTCCATCCCTATTTATATATGATATAATATCAAAATGAAGAAAAATACATAATGGAACACATGAAGCCAGCATTTCCAATTCACCATAATTGTATTTTCTATTTTCGCAGCTGATGCACTTTTTGTTGTCTTCTCTACCACTAGACAACATCAAGTATTATTTTTTCCGAATAGTTTTATTTAATTACTCAACTTACGATGCTATCAAATCAGTCAAATCATACTTTGTCAGAATATGCTTTACTGAGAATCGTTCGCATGCATAGTGCAATTATGATATGAGCTATAAATGCATAATTTCATCCGTCCAATCATGTGTTTTTTCTCCATGCCTATTTATATATGATATGCTATCAAAATGAAGAAAAATGCATGATGGGACACATGAATCTATACATTTCTAATTCACCATAATTGCATTCTCTACTTTATAGGACACATGAAACTATACATTTTCAATTCACCATAACCGCATACGCTACTTTCGCGCTTGAAGAATTTTTTGATGTCTTCTTCACCGTTAGACAACATCAAACATTACCTTTTCCAAATATTTTTATTTAATTTACTCAAGTTTTAGATTCTATCAAATCATTCAAATTATTTTTTGTCAAATCTACTTTATTGAAAATCGTTCATATGCCGAGCGAACTATGATAAGAGTAAGAGTTCAAAAAGTAATAACTTATTAACAAACTAATATGATATACTTGTTGATATTCTATTTTGCTATTACTTTTTGTATTCTTACTCTCCTATATAAGGTCCTTTCATTCATTTTCCAAGTATGCCACTTTATCTGGCATCTTATAAATTCTGAAAAATTCATCCAGTTTCTATATGAAAATAATAGAAAAGTTTGATGAAATTGTAGTTCGAGTAAGTCGGAGTTGGTATGGCGTGTTATATGATGAACATAGTTTCTCCTCTTTTACTTTCGTTGGAAAAGATACATATTGGTGAGTAACTTTGTTTCATATTCAATTAAAAATAAATCATTTTGTAACTTAACTGTCTTCTAATTTAGGGTTGTGAAGTTGAAATTTTGGTCTCTGATGAATTATCTCAATATTGTCATGACAAAATATTAAAAGCCCATGTGTACATGATTACCAATCTCATTAAATGTGCTTCGAACACTCGCTATAAGATAAATTGATAAATATTGACATCTTCGGTTGACAAAAACGTCAAACGTCAAAGAATTGCATATCGATCTAACACTTATTCATCTATCACAGATTTCCAATATCAAGAAACTACCACAATTATCAGCATGCAAGAAGATACCGACGGTTTTAGTACGTTTGTTCTTCTATCTACAATAATATTGGCATGTTTAATTTTCATATGGTAAATTGGCATGTTTAATTTTCAGATATTTTGATATTCATTGTCGATATCTACTATAACTATGAAGAATGGAGGATTCAAAAAATATTATGTTGAAATGTTTGTGATAGACAACACATATTATGATCATGTTATATCTCTTATTGTGTGGGACAATATATTTTAAGGAGAGATGGAATATTTTACAGATGCTTATCTACGACGAAAAGCTATGATTGCAAGTGGTCTAAACATAATTTATTATCAAGGTTTAATTTTATATTTCTATTTTTTTGTGTTCTCAAGCAGATACTTTTATTAATACATAATAACTTTTGTTTAAATTAAAATTGAGTAATATTTTTAATTAATTAATTTTCTCAGATAAGTTTACTCTAGAATCTACAGAATTTACACGGTTTGACTATGATATTGATAATGAAGATGAAGTCTTACGCCTATCTAAATGGTAACTTTCACATATAAACTTTCGATACCAAATATTTCTCAATACGTCTATAATATATTGTCAATAACAATATTAGTATTGTTTACTATAGAATGCAAAACGATTTCAGCAAGACTATTCATGTTTTCCAAACTCTTATTTATGATCTCATACCTATTCAGCGATTAATCATGCTCACAGACACTCCATCTCCAACGGACACGGTAAGAACGATATAATTTATTTATTAAAAATTATATTATATTATAAAAATATAAGTTTATTCATCTATATGGTTGTATAGGTATTAAAGTTTAAAATAATGGCTACAATTGCTGAATTATACACCGATACTGTCTTTTGGTGTAGCATCTGCCCGCATTGCAATAAAAGACAATATCATGCATTTTACAATTCAAATTTATGCAATGAATGTCGGACATTCGATTGCAAAACTGTTGCTAGGATATGACATAAGCAGTATTGCATATGGTTGCAATAATCATGTTAAAACTACCAAATTTAGCAAATTTCGATTCAAATTATATTTTCCCCCAGGTATAAAATTAGAGCCACGGTTGTTGATCATACAGGTGAAATACATGTTGTTCTTTATAATGATCAAGCATCCCATCAAATATACGCAGTTTGTTTACAATCAGGTTACAGACTCTCATTTCTACAATTAACACACACACACACATGTTTATTGATTTTTAAAACTAATCATGCAGTACAACGGAAGAAATATATTCAATGAACATGTGTCGACGTGCGAATGGTCTGCATTTGTAATGCAGACCAATGTGACCATTAAGAACTTTGGTTCACTACAAACACGTGGATATCCTCTATCAAAAGTTTTACGTGTTATTGATCCTCCTGAACCCGACGACGAGGATGACGACGATAACAATAATGGTGGTAACAATATTGAGATCAATGATAGCAATAAATAATCTGAAAAATATGATGTTGTAAGGCGCTGTTTTATTTTTTAGATATTGGGCTGTGATGATATTATAGAATGTTGTTTCATTTTTAGGCTGGGCTGTGGTAATGTTTAGGATGCTGTTTCATTATTAGGTTAGGTTGTGGTGATATAGCATGTTGTCTCATATCAGATTGGGCTGAGGCGAATGTTATATGGTATGGTTTTATTTACAGTTTGCTGCAGTGATGCAGAATATCTTCAGATTAGGCTGCTGTGAAATTGTAAGATTTTGTTTAATTTTTCAGTTTGTTATATAGCGTTGTTTTATTTTATGATGTAATACGGCTATGGTGACGTATTTTATTTTTGCTTAGAACATGATTTTTTGCTATACGTCTAATTCAATAAAATGGATGACTAATAATGTCAATTTTCTTTAAAATATCTTTGTGCTTTCACATTTTATATGTTGAGGTTAAATAAATATAATGTATCTTATTATGCTATCATCCATTAGTGCTTTGCATGTCTTTTCAATCCAGAGAAACAGAGAAATACATATTCTTAATTCTAATTTAAAATAAAAATATAACTTATAGCATTCTATTAATCATCGAGTATAATCAACATAAGTTAAGAGTGCGAGCATCGGGACTAAATAGAATTTAAATTTTAACCCTAAAACTAAAACTACAACATCTAATTATCCTCGGTTCATGTTTACCCCGCGCACTTGGGGCAGCCGGGCAGGTAGCACTTGGGGCAGCCGGGCAGGTATCACAGGGACAAATAATTTATTTGCAAGATAGAGAATAAACTCGACCTATATGGATAGGATTCAATTGTGTGTAAGAAACCGACACTTGTTTACTGCTAGAAGCTTGATTAGAATAACAACTGAACTTTTAATGATTATGCAGATTCTCAATACGTCTATAATATATTGTCAATAACAAATTGGGGGCATGTGTTCAGATCCTCACGTACGACGACGGCATATTATGGCGATGCAGATCTGTGAGTCCAATTGGGGCCCTTAATTTTTTTTTTACCTGGGTATAGGCTAATTGTGAATCTCGAAATACACTAAACTATTTTTCTTTAGAGCCTTGCTCCTTTCGCTACAAAATGGATGATTAATCATGTTTAAGTGTTGAAGACTAAAAGTGTTGAAGAGTATGCAAAAATTTAGTTCCGCACGCTATTAAATATTTGCAATTTGAAAATACTCGGTAAGCGTTTGGTTGCGATGAAGTTGTTGAATCTTCACGGTGGGTTAACGACAGAGTACTTGGAAATTTCTCCTCCATTTAATTAGAGTGGTTGTCAAATTGGATACTCCTCATCAAATTGGAGAGGGTGAAAATGATTTAGAACTTCAAATGTTGGATGATGACTGAATTGTTATATAAGAGTCTTAAGTTCTAGCAAGTCAAAAGCATCCGCAAGCGAAGCCGGTACATGTACTCTACTGATTATGGTTTGCTAGAGAGTGATAGGACTAGAAAAGAACTATTCTATACTTTCACTTTCATCAGTCAAGCGAAAATTTGGAAACAGAACAAAAAGATACAAAACTTTTTATTGTATTTCCTTTCGCTGCCGACATCTTTTTCAAATTACATCAACTTGATTGTTCTCCCTTCAAACTAAACAATTTTTCGTCTTATTAAAATGGCAGTATGATTTGACAAATTTTGCAGTGGACTGTCCATCTCAATCCTCACATACATAGTTCCGAATTCCCGAGAGAAGGGGATATATAGGAGCTTGACGTGATTGTAAATAATTACTTGGCGTCCAAATCCTCTTGCTCTAAAAAGATATCTGAAGAACATAAAATATCTATAGGGTCAAGTCGAAGACGAATGGAACCAAAATCAAGAGCCAGAACTTTTCTGATCCATCAGTTTAAAAAGCAACGTAGGAAACACATATCCTCTAGTGCAGACCCCTAGCCTGGAATAGATTATCAATGGTGCAAACCCACATCGGCCTGCAAATAAACGAGGCATTATTGAGAAATGCAATATTTCCTCCAGTGACCTGTTTCGTTTTCTGCAATGTAAAATGCAACCATTTTGCCAAAATGTGCTCTGAAGTCATTTCTGGATCTTTTTCTATTTTTCGGGTTGAAGGATTTGATTTCCAGTGCATGATCGATAGTGCAAAGTTAGAGGATCATAAAATGCATATATTGTTTTCATAGCACAGTAATTACATGCAATATTTTCAGATTTCTAGCGGTTGCTGCATTTATATTTTTTTTGCTCCTATCAAATACAATTTTTTTTAATCGCAAACGTTTTACGCAACTTATTCTACAATTTCTAACTCAAGATTTGGTACAGAAGTCCATAAATGCGATGATATAAAATGTGATGCATGCTTTGAACTAAACGGTAAAATCAAAACACATTGTGGGACCAAGAGGGAAATTAAAGGAGTTAGAATCACACAACTCTTGTTGAGTATAGTGTGAATGCATGAAATATGCTGGAGAAGTCATTAAGGCAGGAATGAGATTGCCAAAGGAAAATCCACCATTTGTTGTTCACAAATGGTGCCAACGTTTTCTTTTGGCGCATTGCTTACAATTTTTTGTGGATTATGAATCAGCTCATGCGTGACATAATCAATGCGAAGATAGTTCTAGGGGCTATTTCAGCATTTTTTTCTCTCTTCTTTTAAACTGGTGAACATTGCATGAAATTTTTCTTAGAAAGCAGTACATAACCATAATAAGCAGTACAGAACCATAATAATTTGATGTTGTAACTCCATATCAACCATAATAATTTGATGTTGTAACTCCATATCAGTGAAACAATTAGGCGTAGCTCGTGTGGTAAAGGATTTCCTGAGAGAGAGAGAGAGAGAGAGAGAGAGATCACTAATTCGATTCCCAAAAGGGTCGCATCCGTAAAAGTAATCACTGAGAAAAGATTACAATGTGCTTTTGTGTCCTATATCTTTTGTTTTTGTTGGCCAATATCAATGCGTTGATTGTTATTCATTAACAGCTAAGAGAGAGGTCACTAGTTTTGACAAGAACACAGTCTGAACTGGAGTAACCGTGCATGTCAGGACTCCTACACGTAACTAGCGGTCTAGTGGAATAGTCACAATGAACTTGAAAATATATTGAGCTAACTTTCTTAAAGTTAAAAACCAAGAAAGAATTCTGTAAAATGCTCGACAGAGGGTGAATCTTTTTATCAGCTAAGATGAGTACTATAACCAGGGGAGTTTTAAATTGGTAAAGATTCAACATACAGTGTAAACTCAATATTCGTATTAGCTATCAGATTTTCTCATGCAGGATTGTGAATATGTCTAAATCTTTATTTTTGTTGTTGTGCAGAATAAAGAATATTCACACCTAATGCAGGCGAACCAAGGAACAGACTGGGCTGACAATTCAGGTATAAAGAACGCGAATCATTTTCTGATCAAATTTTTTTCTGCTGACTAAAAAATGATTTCTATCCAACCGTCTTATCCTTTTTTCCCCCTATCTAAATCAATATCCTGCTATCTTGGTTTTACTTTACTGTTGAGTGCAGAAATAATTTTACATTTTAAGATATATAGAGGTAACTAGAAGAATTCCTACACATCTTTCAGAAGAGTGTATACTGCAATTGATATTGTTTCCATTAGCGTACATCTCTTCATCACATAAAACTGTATATGCCATGATTCTCTTACACTTACCATGAGACCTACAAATTTTAAGCTTTATTCTTTTTCATTCTTTTTCCCGTTAGATATCTTCAACCTCCTCCAATACAGTTTCCGATTTGAAATGCTCTACCTTGTATGTATGATTCTTACAGACATAAAGACAATGAAATTTAGCATACTAAGGATTGTAAGGAATCCATGATAGCAATCTAAATGTGAGGCATTGAGATTATTCAATTTCTGTCCTTTTCCATCTCTTTTTGTAATATCAGAGACAACCGACAGCAGAAAACTACTGAGAAAACTCCCTACTCCATAAGCAGTCAGAGAATAAGAAGACCCCAAACTTTTCATGTATGCTCTCTGGAGCTTGATCATAGAAAAGTAACTGGAACTTGACCTCCATTCTGACCTAAACCATGGCTTCTAGCAATATTGAGCCTTTTTCTTTAAATTAGAGATGCTATTGTCATTGTAATGATTTTTAGAAATATCCCAATTCCTATTCTTTGTAGGAGAGTGATTCCCCTAGGGTTTTTAGTCCATGCCTTCATTACCTTTATGAAGAAACGTTCATAAAGAACAAGTAGAGCATGGATAGTGTGACGAACTCGCTGGCGGGATTTTGAAGGGTGATCCGATGTTTCGGTCTAATGTAGTTCCTTGCTTCACAAAAAGGGTGTTAATTTGCGAGGCCATTAATTGTGAATGGGATGAATACTGTAACTAAAGCTTAATCAACAAAACTGTCTAACCTTATGGAAGATGTTGAATCAATCCTAAACTTGCCTTTCTCTTTATACAACTCATGAAGCTCCTTAGGATCATCAGGAATTTGAACTCTCCATTTCCTGAATGAAGCCACAATTACCCTAGACATCCTCGCAAAAGGGCTTCCTTGCCGTAACTTGTGCCTAAAGTTGGCAGCCCGTATCCGACGGTCCAGACCACATTATCTTGCAAATACACCAACATGTACACTGTAGGCAAATATTGTCCCTAGAAAAATGTTGAATATCCACCAATTGAAGAAAGAGAGCTTATGAGCCCTCTCTTTGGGATCGAATTCATCAAATTGGTCTGCACCAATTGTGGAGATGTTGGCTTTGGTTCCAACAGCTCCTAGAGCAAGGATGTAGAGTGCTCCAAAAAACGTGGCAAGGCGTAGAGTTGAAGCTGGGCTGCAGTTGTTTGAGCATGGTGGTGGCTTTAATGGTGATACGGAAACCGCAACGGTTAATAAACACATGCCGGCCGGCCCTGATATAACATACAAAAGATTGTTATTTGTTAAATTCCTTCCTTTTTCCATTGTTTTACACGACATGTGATAAAGGTAATGAAATAAATTTGATGTGCTTCATTTCGATATCAGAATTGCAGATCATCTCCATCATTTTCATGATTTCATCTAACTAAGCTTTTTCTCCATAAAAACGGGGTGGGCTGAAAAAAAAAACAGTTCATGAAGATTTGATACAGTTTGATAATCGGTTGTTGGCATGATGGTGTAGATATCCATGGACACATATTAAACTTTGGTTGCTTATTTACTTATGGTGGCAATTTATAATCGGGGATCATAATAGGATGGAGAGTTGGCAAAACATGATAATTCAACTAGAAGATTATACACTCAAGGCATCAATCAACTCTAATCGAAATAAGACCAAATAGATAAAGGAAGAATAAGTCAGGTCCAACTATCCAAGCCCACTCACTAAAAAACATCAAATGGCCTTTTTCTTTTCTTTTTGGAGGGGAGAGGAGGCCGAAATTTAAGGTGTTACAATAAGGTTCATACTTGATACGTTTTCGACTTTTAAGAAAGGTTCGAGAACTCGGCCGAAGCGGCAGAGTTTCGGCCATTTCGGACCGGTCTCGGAGGGGACCGGTCCGAAACTATGCTTTGGAACTTGTTTCGGGCACTAGGAGAGAATATCAGAAGGTATCCGTAAGTATCGGCGGAAATTTCGGCCGATACAAACTTTTATGAACGGAAAACATTATTTCTAAAATCAAAACCTATTTTGTAGAGTTCTTCACATGCTAAAGTTGAAGAAAAAACCAAAATGAAAAATAGAATACGTGAAAGAAGAGTAGAAGGATGAGGAGGAGAAGAGAAAGATTATTCAAACTCATCTGATCTGCGCTTGCCACCGCTACAACGACCTAGTTGTGCATCTGCTATTGCTCGCGCTCTTTCTTTTTACTGCCGCTACCCTTTTTTCACTTGAGTTCAAAAAGAAAAAGGAAGAGAATTTTTGGCTTTTTGCCAAAGAATGAAGGAGAGAGTTGGTGAAAACCTATGTCCTTTTACCAAAAAATACTCATATTTTGTGTGGTCCAAAGCAACATTTGTACTTTTACTTTATTATAAAAGACCATTTTTCATCAAATACTATTTTTAAAATGTTTTAAAAGAAAATTAATTTATTCAAGCCCGTTTTTCATAAACTGGCTTTATAAAAAATGCTTTTAAATACATATTACAGTTTGTTAAGAAAGATATATATTAGGTTTATTAAATTTAGATTTAATTAGATTGATGATATTTAGATTTGTTTAGATTATCTGTATTTCCTATTATCAGAAAATCAATAATATATATATATATATATATATATATATATATATATATATATATGAGATAGAGGGGATTCTCTAGTAACCTCATAATTTTCACTAATTTCATGGTATCTGAGCCAACTCTAACCCCAATACCTAGCCATCCCCTCATCATCTTCACCGCTCACCACCGCCTACCCCCGCTGCCCAATTGCCCCTCACCGCAACGAACCGTCTACCCAATAGTCGTTGCCGTCGCCTTCGCTACCCAACCGCTGCTACCCTCGTTACCCCAATCGCCGCCGCCAACCATCAGATCGCCACCATCTAATCGCCGCCGCCAATCATCATATCGTCGGTACCTTCGCGATTGACTCACAATCGCCGCCATCACCCTCGCCGATACCCTTATGCAGAAGTAACAACGATCATTATGTTTTCTTTAGAAATCGAGGAGACTGCGGAATTTTGGTGGTTGTTTATGTTGATGATATTGTGATCACAGGTGATGATGTGAAAGATATTACTGAGTTGAAAACTTATCTTCAGAAGAAGTTCAGCACTAAAGACTTATTTGAATACTTTCTTGGTATTGAGGTGACACGTTCTTCTCCTTAGGCTAGTATCTTTGTAACTCAAAAGAAATATTTTCTTGATATACCTAAGTAAGCAAAGATGTTTGATTGTAAGCCTATTGACCCGTCTATGGATTCTAATGTGAAGTTATATCCAGGGCTGGGGGAGCCACTTACTGATCCAGGACGGTATCGTAGATTGGTTGGTAAGCTTAATTATTTGACTGTGACAAGGATTGACATCTCTCTTTCTGTTAGTATAGTTAGCCAGTTTATAGCGGATCCTAGAGATTCACATTGGAGTGCAGCGATGCGTATCCTTCGCTATTTGAAAGCTGCACCAGAGAAATCTATTATGTATAAGAATTTTAGGCATTCTAAAGTTACGGGTTTACAGATGCAGATTGGGCTGGATCGCTAAGTGATCGAAGATCAACCACATGTTTTTGTATGTTTGTTGGAGGAAATTTGGTCTCGTGGAAAAGCAAGAAACAGAATGTTGTCTCACGTTCAACTGCCGAATCAGAATATAGAGCAATGACTAATACTACGAGTGAGCTAGTATGAATAGTTTCTTTTCTTCGAGAACTTTGTTATCAGTCTAAGGAGCCTGTAAAATTTTATTATGACAACAAAGCTGCCATTTATATTGCCAACAATCCAGTTTTTCACGAACGAACAAATTACATCGAAGTAAATTGCCATTTTGTTTGAGAAAAGATTGAAGAAAGGATCATTAATACAGTGTAACAACCCTAATTTTCTTATACACCTTTTTCCTATACAAATTTTTAAATTTATTTTTTTCAAAATCCATAAAAGAGTATTTTAACCTGAGTACAATATATAAGTAATTATTTTGTTATTAAATAACTCCAATTTTTGTATACATAAAATTGATTTAAATTTGAAGTATACTTGGGGTATTTAATATTGTTGTTACCACTTTAAGTAATTATTTCACACCATAATTACAAGAAGGAGCTTGTAGCTCATTGGTAATACCTTGCACTGCTGAACCAAGCCACCAGAGTTCAAATCCCATACCCCACATTATTTTTAATATTGATTTTTTTTTAAATCTTTAGAATACCAAGAGTTTACACGTGCATATATCACAAAAACCCCACTACACCCAAACATGTAACACTTACAGGAGTTAGATGAACCGTCGGGGGGGATCTAGGCCGCCGGACTCGGCCGACTCAGTGCTCCGACCGAGTCACGGCCGAGACACCCCCGAGTCGGCCGATTCCGACGACTGCCACAACATGAAAGTTGTGTCTTTTCATATTCCCTATGCACCTGCAAAATTTCAGCCTCAGACCACTTCCAGAGCTCTTAAAAACCCCCAATTACTCCACTTTTAATACATTTTTATTACATTTTATCACATTTTTATTTTTAATTTTTCATCTACCCTAACCCTAGCCTAACTCTATAAATACCAACTCTACACACTACCCTCTCACCCCCAAAATCTTGAGCCACTCTCTCAAAATTTTTCCAAGAGTGTGTACTTTAAAAACAAGTTCGCGGCGAAGCTCCGACGAAATTCCGGCGGGAATTCCGGCGACGTTTTTAGGAACAACCGGCGACGAAGCAACGCCTCGACGACCTCTCTAGTCCCCCTCACTCCTTAGTATAGATTGAAACCCATAAGTCCCATTCTATCTCTCTTTCTAATTCTCAAAAATACGAAAATAAGAAACCCGACGGAATCGGAACAAATCCGATTTCAGATTCGGTTTTCTATAAAATTTCACTTCTAATCAATTCAAACATGTCTAAACATCTTTATCATGATTATTAAACTTGTAAAAATCAATTTGAATAAGTTTTCACATATGAAATGATAACCTTTTAACTTACCGTATTTTTTTCACTTTAATACCATCATGTTTCAATTTCACATTTAACCCGTTAATATTGCTATACCTTAAAATAGATCACGAGGTAATGACCTACCTCCTTACACACACATATGCAACCATAATACGCTATCTTGAAAACTCCTAATACGATAAAACAAGATTTTACATTAAAATACCATTTCCTTAATAAAACCTTTTATAAAAGTTTAGGTTTGATACATTTGTTTAAACAATATCTTTAATAGGAAAAATACGATAAGTTGTGGACATCGATCGTTTATCTAAACCTGACTTTGTGGTGTCTAGGCAAGTGTGTCTAAGGCAAGTGGTTACTTAATTAGGGCCACTACTTGTAGTGGAGAGCCTCCCACTTACCTGACACTTATCTGGCCGCAATTGACGGTGAAGAGGCGATTTGAGGTTTCTAACGACTTGTCGTTTAGACCTTTTAGAAATAGGCTAGTTGGCTTAGGAAACCCTAGAATCTAAAATACAGAAAATTACACTTTGCAAATAAATACCTTTTACTTTATAAAACCGTTTTCTAAAGGATTAGTATTTTACAATCTTTGCAAAGCGCTGCTACAACCCATCTTTGGGGAACCCGTTCGGGATCGTGCGGTTTATCGCGCACCCTCGGGCTAGTAGTGCGAGATTCAGACCTCCGCAAGGAGCATTCGGTCTCGAAAGGTTTAAAATACGACATCTTAAGAAAATGAGATTTTTGGAATATAAAATATTTATTAAAATTATTTTTGTATAAACATATGTATATTTATCATTTAATATCTATTTTATTATAATATAAATTTTCCACCTTTTTCTAAAAATCACAATATTAAATTTTACACTAAAATACCATGAACTTCAAATAATCAATATTACAGATAAATACCCTTATTTATAAAACTAGGATATTTTCACTAGAAATGTCATAACATAAAATCCACCCTCATTACAACTCTAAAGACGAACAATAAATACTTGAGGTGTATTTTGAAAAGTATATAAAAGTATTTTTACATAAAAACCCCTCAAGTTTTATAAATTACCCTAAGGACCTTAGCAATTATAAGACTTCGATTCACATTTCTGATTGTCTGACTCGGGTTTGAGTCTGATTAATCTGAATTGAATATGATTCAAGTCAATCTATAATCTACAATATTCCAATTCAATATGAACACATGAATGCATGAATACAATTATCAATTTATACAACTTGACTGAACCGAACCATGGATATATATTCCTTTTACATGATTCTCAGTATTCCATTTACATGACTCTACGGTTATAACCGTTTCTTGATATCATGGTTTCGGTCAGTCAGTCAATCAATCATACAACCAACACAATTTACAAGATAACAATACAAACAAGACATCGCGGGGTTTAAGGGGTAGATTGGTACGGAAGGTGTTAAAGGTGGCACGAGGTGGTCAGACTTAACACACCTAACATGAATCCAGTTGCTGTTGTACCGTGGCATAAACGGTACCTTGTACTATGCGTGCCCTTAGTCTCTGGCATATAGAGACTCCCCTCGTATACACTGGCATCCTTCTGTACCAAGCTACAAACAACAGCGTTGACATAACATTACAACAATAGTTTACACTTTAAAATGTATCTTCTTATTCTGTCTTTTTCTACTTCCCTCTTACCTTTGGGACTTACCGAGCGACCTGTTCGCTGACGACATTCTATTTCTCTCTTCTTTGAATGTCGTCAGGTGATTTGGACCCGGCAGAGGTTGAGCCGTCGCAAGAAGACTTGGGGCAGTTTACTGAAGACCCTGCACTGTAGTTTCATTGTACACTTTTCCTTTCTGTACTTTTCATTTCCTTTTATGCCACTGTTTAGGCATCTTATTATTTCAGTTGTATTTTCTTTTCATGCATTGTACAAAAGAATGTTAATAAATAAAAGTTGCTGTTCCTTTTATATCTTGTCTCTTGTGTATTTATTTTATATTGCTTAGATACGCTTAGCGTATGTACTTCTGAGTATATACGTAGCGGGCCTCGTCGCGTCTCCTTCGCCGTATATCGCGAAGCGGGGCGTGACATACAGTCAATGTGAAAACTGACTATCAATTAATAGATCTATTCACCAGGCCTCTAGGAAGGAATCGAGTACAGTTTATTTGTGCCAAGTTGGGCATGTGTGATATATATGCTCCAACTTGAGGGAGAGTGTTAAGAAAAATATATATTAGATTTATTAGATTTAGATTTAATTAGACTGATAAGATTTAGATTTGTTTAGATTATTTGTATTTGCTATTATCAGAAAATCAATAATATATATATGAGATAGTGGGGATTCTTTAGTAACCTCATAATTTCCTCCTAATTTCACAGTTGAAAGCTTATTAAAATATGTTAAAAGTAAGCAAATTATTATATACATGCATCAAAATAGATTGAAAACGGAAACGGAAACTTAAACCGAAACCTCAAAAACTTACTAAAACTAACCAAATCTAAAAGGAGCGAAACCGAAACTAAAGCCGAGTTCAAAAAAATAATAAATAATAAATAAATAAAAAAGACAGAGAGGGTGAGAGGGGTACCTGAATTTACAGGGTATAAAATTAGGAGTTTTACTGCTACTTGTAGAAGCATAATCACGGGTTCAAAAAACAAAAAATAAAAAATAAAAAGATAGAGAGAAAGAAATAAAGAGGGATTGTGATATTCCTACTTTTTACAAAACTCTTCAGCACATACTATCGAAGCATCGAATTTTTACCCTATCAAAGATTTCTCAAGTGGAAAAAAATAGAGAATAGTGATGGAGCTCATGATCTCTTTCAGATGTTGTCTTCCGTTGATCTGCTGCGAGCGTTGATGGATGACTGATATTGGATTTGAGGGTTGCCTCTTGATGCGTGTGGATCTCAGTGGGCTTGGTTTAGAATGAAGCCGAGCTACCTGCAAGGATGTCCCGGGGTGGTTGTACCACCGTAGACCCTCTGACGATCAAGTTAGTCGAGTTATTTAGGCAGAGTAGTGGCCTATTGGGTGTAAAATTGCCTTACCTGAGTCGTCTGAGAGGGGGGGTTATATAGTGGCAGCCATAGGCTGACGGGTGCGAGATTTACGCCGGCCGTTACGCCCTCGGAGCCACGCCCGCGCGAATGGCGGGATCCCCCATTAATGGCGAGATACACCTGTTAACGGGGGAACGTGATGGCGTGGGACGCGGGATCGTGGGGCGGCGGATATCTCACGTATGGCGAGATTCGCGGGGCCATGTCCGGGACGCTTATGGTATGCGCTCTGGGTCGTTCGATAAGACCGAGGAAGCTAAGCTCGGCGGGAGGCTCGGAGGCGAGCGGGAGGCCGAGCAAGCTTGGTTCTGTGATAGCTTGGAGGCGAGCTAGGAGGGCTGAGGGAGCTCAGCGTACAAGAGGGCTCGAACGTGAGCCAATGGTTGTTTGTAAGACGGGCATATGAGTGGTCTGGGAGGCCACTGAAGGTCGGGAACATCCTCGGGAGGAAGGCTTGGGGTACGTCTTCGATGTACCGTTCTTACTCTTTTCCCGTAAGCCTTAGGACACGTCATTTGCCACGTGTCGTAATCTGGGGAGTTTTCAGTACCGAGTATCATCATTAGCCCCACACTCTCGTCTCGACCTATTTATGGGTCGGGTCGAGAGTGGTCTGATCGGTCACCCGGGCTAAGTTCTTATTTGAATACATCGTCGGCGCGGATTACCGGGCATTTGGTCATATTTTTGATGACGTCAGCAGATCAGAGAAGAGATCGTGCATTAAAAAGGAAGCACCGATTCGATCGTACGTTCGCAGAGACGCCAAGCCACGCGTCCGGCGCTGGTTGGCTGACGTGATAGGCCGCCGGTGTTTTTCGCGCTCGACGGGACGCGCCCAATGCGTGTGCAACACGTAGAAAGTTGATGACCGTTGAATGTGAGGTGTTGTTTTAGCGGGAGACAATCGTCACCGTAGGATGTGTTCACCGACTGCTATAAATAGAGGTGGGATCCCCCTCAGGGTCCACACTTCGCTATAATTCCTCATCCTTTCGTGTGTTTGCTCGGCGCTCTTCCCTTTAGGTCAGATTTCTTGCGTTCTTTCCTCGGAAGACTCCTTCTTTTGCTCAGGTTAGATGTCTTCCTCTGGGGAGTCCGTAGAAATAGTTCGGGTAGAGTCTATGGAGTTTTCTGCTGCTTCTTCCTCTGCCTTATCCGAGTCGGAATCTTCCCAGGAAGTTAGGGTTAGTCATGCTCTCCGGGGTGTGCGATGGGGACGGTCTCCAAAGTGTGTGTCAGGAGTGTCCGCGACGCGCCTTCCCTCCTGAGGCATGTGGACGAGCTTACCAAAATCCGGGCTCGCTTCCACATTCCCCCCGACTACTCGCTTCGCTTGGCCGGGGAGGAAGATAGGGCAGACCAGGTACGAGGCAAGGAGATTGCCTTGTACTTGGAAGCCTTTTGGGCTGGAATGCGTCTACCCTTCTCTCCCGAGGTGAGTGCGGTGCTGCATTGCTTTCAATTAGCCCCGGGCCAGCTAGTGCCGAATTCGTGGAGGATTCTCCTCGGGTTCCTGGTCCGGTTGAGACTGCAGGAGATCCCTTTTAGCCTGAACCTTATCCTTTCCTCTTTCTTCTATAAAAATCACCCCGGCATGCACTCATAAGGACGAGCCTAGCTGGGTATACGTTTCTTTTAGAAAACACAGAGGAGGGGCGGCTGGGTCGGGGGTCGTAAATGTACCTTCTTCCATTCATGAATGGAAGGAGAAGTTCTTGTTTGTCGGGCCACCCGAGGGTAAGGATTGGCCTGTGCCTGTCCAGTTTCACAGGGCTAACTGCCCACGAGTGAGGCAGTCTTCCGATCCCGATGCGATGGCAGTGTCGGCGTGGGAGCTCGTCTATCGGGCTGATATGTAGCTTCCGAGTATGCCCTCAGTTGGGCCGGGCTCAGCTCCTCTCAGTTTGCGGGTAAGTTAGGAGCTTAGGTGACCTGTTTAGATTTGTGTATTCTTCTATTATTTTTGGCATTGCTAATCCCCTCTTTGTATTTTCGCTTTTTTGCAGAGCCGATAGACTGATCTATATTCCGGGCTGCTATGGCCGAGAAGAAAGGGAGGAAGGCCGGAGGCGCTGGCCCGTCATGCCCCGCTGCAAGCCCGGCCTCATCGACGGCCGCTCCGTCCAGGTGCTCCAGCACGCCTTGGGCCTCGGAGGCCGGCCACGGGCAGAGTCGCAAACGCGCTCGGGAGCAGGAACCCCGGGTTTTGGAGGTGGGAGACGAGGCCGATCCTCCCGTGCCTTTCCTCAAGAGGCACCACAGGACGGTGCCCCTTTCCCCGTCTTTCCCGATCTTCATGGATGAAGGGGATCTTCGCTTCGAGGTGCCCTCGAGGCTTTCTGTCGCCGACAGCCTGCTCTCGGAGATGGAAAGGTCGGCTGGGGGCAAAATCCCCGGGGGACCCTTAAGGCCCAAATCGCGACCATAGCCCAGGAGGTTATGCAGGTCAGTGTCACCTCACGTTCGGGTTTTTATTAAGTACTTTTTGTTCGCAGGATCGGATACCTTTTTAATCCCTCCTTTTGTTTTTCTCAGGTCCTCCAGCACTGCGCCCTTATTGCCAACATAGAGCACGAGGAAATTGCCCCGGCGATGCAGATCGCGGGCGAGTCTTCCTCGCGGGAGGAAAGCTTGAGCCGGGAGCTGCGTGAGGCGAATGAGAGGATCGTTGTCCTCGAAGAAAGGGTGGCAGCTGAGGACCGGGTGAACGCCAACTGCCGGGAGACCATCCGGGCTTTGATAGAGTCCAAAAAGGCCATTGAGGCCAAGTTGGAGGATGCCAGGGTGCTCGCCGCCACTCTTAAGAAGACGCGGGACACCCTAAAAAGGGAAAACGAGGCGATGAAGGAAGAGATGAGGCGCGCCGACTTCTGGGCTGCGAATGCGGTGGAGAGCTACAAGACGTCGGATCAATTCTACGCTGACCTCGCGGAAGCCTCGGCCCTCGTCTAGCATGATGCCCTCGACGCCGTTAAGGCGCTGATGCCGCGTTTCCAGACGGTAAGCTCCGGCTCGAGTACCCCCTCGAGGGTGAGGTGCAGGGGATGCCGCCGGAAGCATCGCCGGGGGAAAGTCCCCTGGTGGGGGCGTTGGGGAGAAGGTGGTCACCCCGGTTCCCAGTGCCGAAGCTCCGGCTGTGGACGCCGACCCTTAAGCCGCCAACCCGGCTCCCGACGTCGCCACGGAGCACGTTAAGGTCCTCCCCGGACCCAAGGCCTGAGGCTCTCTGCTTTCTTTTTTTTCTTTTTCTTTTGTTTGTTTTGGAATTTTGTAAGCCTCCGGGCGGTTTTGTAAGGCTGAGGAGCCCACAATACCTCTGTAAAGACTTCTGAGCTTTGTGAATAAAGTCATTTTGTAGAAATATTTGCGTAATGTTTTTCATTTTCCTTGTGGTAAGGTCTCCATTTGCGTTGGTAATGCTTTCACGATGCGTTAGGTCGGCGACCGGTCCTTCATTTGGCGATCGCACGTCAAGTTAAATCTAATTATTTGACAAGTGTGCAAAGACCGTTGTAAGGTCGGCGTCTTTATGGCCCCGAAGTCGAGGTGGCGATCGCTCGCTGAAGGTACGTCGGCTGGTACCTCCGAGTAGAAAGGTGTAGGTTTGCCCATTCCCTCGAGTTAGACCGGCGATCACATCTCTTAAGATTGGTTGGCTTCACCGCGGTTGAGGGCTTCGATCCTTAGCGTAGATGGGTAAGAGATTACCTTCTAAGGATGGACCGAGCAGGGAAGCTGCTCAGTGGCCTCTTGACGAGGGCTTTGATCCTTGGCGTCGGTGGGTAGTAAACTACCGACCAAGGATGGACCGAGCAGGGAAGCTGCTCGGTGGCCTCTTGATGAGGGCTTCGATCCTTAGCGTAGATGGATAAGAAGTTACCCACTAAGGATGGACTGAGCAGGGAAGCTTCTAGATGGCCTCTTGACGAGGGCTTCGATCCTTGGTGTCGGTGGGTAGTAAACTACCAGCAATAGATGGATCGAGCAAGGAAGATGCTCGATGGCCTCTTGATGAGTGCTTTAATCCTTGGCATCGGTTGTTAGTAAAATACCAGCCATGGACGGACGAGCAGGGAAGTTGCTCAGTGGCCTCTTGACGAGGGCTTCAATCCTTGGCGTCGGCGGGTAGTAAACTACCAGCTAAGGATGGACTGAGCAGGGAAGCTACTCGGTGGCCTCTTGATGAGGGTTTCGATCCTTAGCGTAGATGGGTAAGAAGTTACCCACTAAGTATGGACCGAGCAAGGAAGCTGCTCGGTGGCCTCTTGACAAGTGCTTCGATCCTTGCCGTTGGTGGGTAGTAAGCTACCAGCCATGGATGGACCGAGCAGGGAAGATGCTCGGTGGCCTCTTGATGAGGGCTTTGATCCATGGCGTCGGTGGGTAGTAAACTACCAGCCAAGGATGGACCGAGCAGGGAAGCTGCTAAGTGGCCTCTTGGCGAGGGCTTTGATCCTTAGCCCAGATGGGTAAGAAGTTGCCCAGATGGGTAAGAAGTTACCCATTAAGGATGGACCGAGCAGGGAAGCTGCTCGGTGGCCTCTTGGCGAGGGCTTTGGTCCTTAGCGCAGACGGGTAGGAAGTTACCCACTAAGGATGGACCGAGCAGGGAAGCTGCTCGGTTTTGCAAGGTGTTGCCCGACCTACCTAGATGTGCGAATATCGGGAAGAGTGACCATCACGGGTAGCACGTGGCAGAAACGCATAGGTGAGGCGAGGCGTTCCAAGACCCGCGTCGTTCCGACTTCGATTCGCCGAGAAATACGGGATGTCCGCCATGTGGCGGTATGATATTGGAAGAATCGAGCGAATCTTAGGATTCGCGCCCATGCATGCGAAAATTTGGGTTCTTGGGGATTCTGTGGAGGCTATAAATAGAGAAGGAGATGCCAACTTTTCAGTATTGCTCTTCCGAGATGGCTGGGCGCATCTATGCGATCGAAGAGATCATCACTGTCGATGACATCTATATATACGAACAGTCCGTTTCCGCGGGGAGGTACCGAGGCGTGGTTCAGCGCCTCGAGGATCACATCGGCCGTCTTCTTCCTCGCCGATCGCCCCTCCTCCAATTGTTGATGTACGCAATTTGGAGGAGGTCCCCGGAGTTGTACAACCCCTTTGCCGAGGAACTGCTGGACGAGGCGCTCGACAAGGTGTGTACGATCTTCTTGCTCAGTCTCATCTCGAAGACCAGGCATGACCGATCCTTAGCCCTCATTTTAGAGTGCTTCCAAAAGAGACAGAGCGTGAGCCAGGGTTCGGCAGGTGGAGCGCCAGGCGCCTCCGTGGCGTCCCGGGTTCGCGTGCAGTATCAACGGGAGCGGGCTGCAGAGGCCAGGGCTCGGCTGGCGGAGATCTCCTCGGAGTATCACCAGGAGTACTTCCTCGACCCCACTCCCCCATGTTGTGATTTTTTCTTTTTATGTAAGGCCGAGGAGCCCATAATACCATTTGATGAATAAATAAAGCTCTCCTTTTTGCGACGTTTTATGGTTTCCTCTTTGACTTCTGGTGCATTTGAGTAATTCCGTGGAGCGAAATCCGTGAACTTTGAACCGAGGAAGGGGAAAACACATAGGGGGTTTCTTCTTATTATTAAAAAAGAACTTAGAAAAATTTACATCGCTTTTGTGAAAGAAGAAACATATATTCATAGATATTCCTTTCAAAGGTACAACTTGAGCTTCTCGGTGTTGTAAAGCCGTGGAAATTTGCAACCTGTTGTATCTTGTAAGCGATAAGCCCCACCGGGCAGGACCTTGGAGACAAGGAATGGGACGTCCCATTTCGGAGAAAACTTATGCATCTTGCCCTGATCAACGAACTCATTCTGCTTTAGGACCAAGTCCCCGGCCTTAAAGGCGTAATGCTTAACTCACGCGTTGTATTAGCGGGCAGTTTGTCGTTGGTAAGCGGCGGTTCTAATCTATGCCCGGTCCCGCTTTTCCAACAGGACGTCCAAATTAGTCCGGAGTGCCGAGGTGTTGTTTTCGTCATCAAAATGCTCAACCCTGTAACTGGGAAGCCCGATCTCTGCTGGGACCATTACCTTGGCGCCATAGCAAATACTCAAGGGGGTCTTTCTTATGGGGGTCTTCTTCGATGTGCGCAAAGCCCATAAGACCCGGGGTAATTTGTCGACCCAATTGCCTTGCCGTTCTTCTAGGTGAGCTCGAAGACCTCGAATGATGTCCCGGTTGGCGACCTCGGCCTGCCCGTTGCATTGGGGGTGTGCGATCGCGGAAAATTTCATCAGTATATGGTATTCGCTGCAGAATGTTTTAACTCTCTCATTTTCGAAGTTCGTCCCGTGGTCGGTGATGATACACCTCAGGATCCCAAACCGGAGTATTATATTGTTCTGTAGGAACTTGATGGTCGTGGTGGCGTCGTGTTTTCGGATGAGGATGGCCTCGATCCACTTCGTAAAGTAGTCCACCGTGACGAGGATGTATTTGTATCCACCCGTACCAGTAGGGAATTGGCCTACCATGCCCATTCCCTACTGGGCAAACGGCCAGAGGGAGGTTAGGGCTGTTAGCTCGGTAGCCGGAAGGCGGGGTATGCTGCCATGGAGTTGGTAGCTCTTTCACCTTCTGACGAGCTTCTGAGTGTCCTGATGAAGGGTCGGCCAATAGTACTCTTGGAGCAGCGTCTTTTGGAGTAAGGTGCGGGCCCCTTGATGCGCATCGCCGACCCCTTCATTAATCTCATGTAGGGCATAGTCGACTTCGTAGGGTCGATGCACCGAAGCAGGGGTTGAGTGAAGGATTTCTTATAGAGGTTACCATTTCTCCAGACGAAATGGCGGGCTTTGGCTCGGATATGGCGGGCTTCCCCTCGATCTTCTGGGAGTGTACCCTCCTTCAGGAATTTTACGAGGGGCTTCCTCCAATCCCGGTCTTCTTCCTGGGCAGTGTAAACCTGAAGTGACGTCGCTCCGTCCTCCACGCTGGGCCGCGGCAAGACCTCGAAGAGGATATTTCTCTTGTTGTTGTGCATATAGGATGAAGCCAGCTTGCTCAGAGCGTCGGCCTAGGCGTTGAGGTGCCTGGGGATCTGCTCCACTTGGATTTCGTCGAAGTCCTTTCATAGTCTTCTTACCTCGGCTAAATACTTCACCATCAGAGGCTCCCGTGCCTCGAAACGGCCGGTCACTTGGCCAACGACCAGGGCGGAGTCATTGCGGATCCTTATCGTCTTCAGCCCCACTCTGGAGGCGATTCGATGTCCAGCGAGCAAAGCCTCGTATTCTGCGGCATTGTTTGAGGCTTTGAACCCGAGCTTCAAAGAATACTCCATCTCTGTCTTATTTAGGCCTCGAATGATGAGGCCGGCACCACAGCCGTCCTCGGTTGAGGACCCGTCGACGTAAAAGACCCAGTCGGGAATGGAGTCGGACCCCTCTTCAATCGAAGGTTGAGATCCGGGAGCTGGCACGGACACTGTCTTGTTCCCGTAAAAAAAAAAATTCCGCGCAAAAGAGCCTAAGGTATCAAATGGCAGCGATACGTTTAAAAAAATTTGAACCAGTATTTTCCGGGCTGTATTTTGACAAACTCCCGAATTTGAAATAGCTATATTCTGATGGCATCTCAAGCATCTCAAAAAATCCTTCGATTTGATATATTATGGGCCTCATAATTCATCCGGGATCAAAGGTTATGAGCAAATATGCTATGCACGTGTAATCTAAGGAAGAAAATGCGAACCAGTATTTTCCGGGCTGTATTTTGACAAACTCCCGAATGAGAAACAACTAAATTCTGATGGTATTGAAAGTGTCTTGAAAAATCCTTCGATTTGATATGTTATGGGCCTCATAATTTATCCGTGATCAAAACTTATGAGACATCACATGCCCACATGTGATCGGACATCACGTGCCCACACGTGACCGGGCATCACGTATAGACACGTGACCATTTACAGGAAAAGTCTGTAGGCACTGAATAAAATAAATAATTGAAAATATTTAATCAGTGTGGTCACGTGCCAACACGTGATAGGCCTTTAAACCCCTTGAAAAGAATTAAAAGTATAATAAAACAGTAAGGAAAAACCCCAATGGGGCATCACGTGTCCACACGTGACCAAGGGTCATGTGCTGACAAATGATGATTCCTGAGTTCTTTAAAACAACAGAATTAAATTCTAGTTAAAAAGCTTAAACAATGGGGTCACGTGCCCACACGTGACAGGCATTTAAACCTTCTGAACCAATAGAATTAAATTCTAAAATAAAGGAAATTAAAAACCCTAATATTTCTCTAGATCTTTCCAAATAAAAAGATTATGCTCTGTAAAGTGGAGCACTGATGGATCAAAAATCCAATGGTGATTAAAAATCACCAATTTATAGAAAGATTCTAGACAAGGAAAGATTTCCCTGAAATTTGCCAGGAATTACAGATAAAAGATCTTTTGGATTAAAAATCCAATGGTGAATAAAATTCACTGAGTGATCTAAAAGATCATGTTGGTTACAAAATCAATTAAAATCTTTCAATGAAAAATTGACTAAACAAACTGATTCTTTTCTTTCTCCTATAAATAGGAGCCAAGAAGAGAAGACAAAAAAAAAAACAGAGAGAAAAAGAGAGGAGAACTTAATTCTCAAGAGAGAAAAGAAGATTTCTTCTGGAGAGAAAAGTAACCCTAGGTGAGAAAGGGAAAGAGATCTAAGCTCCCTAAAACAAAAAGAGAATTTAATCCTCAATTTAAGAGTTTAACTCTTCTGAATAAGAACTTAGTTCTTCCTTTGGTTGAAGATCTGCAGAAGCAGATCTCCCCACAAGTTGAGAATTTAATTCTCATCGGGGAGATTCTGCCATGCAGATCCAAAACTTAGAGAGAGAGTTGAGTTTAAGGAATTTAATTCCCCCAAATTCATAGGAATTTAATTCTTCCAAATGAAACTAGGGTTTAACCCTATATGAGAATTTAATTCTCCCAAATTCATAGGAATTCAATTCCTGCAAATAAAACTAGGGTTTAACCCTACATAAGAATTTAATTCTTCCATATACATATGAATTTAATTCCTCAAAACAGAATTAGGGTTTAACCCTACCAAAGAATTTAATTCTCAAACAAAGGACTTAAATTATCCATGCACGTAAACGTGGTCACGTGGCAACATGTGACACTTTCTTTAATGATCAGAAAAGAACGAATGAGACATGGTCACATGCCCCCACGTGACCCTCAAACAGACTCCTCAAAATGAGAAAGAAAAAGCTTGGAGGCAATGCCTTACGTGCTCACACGTGACCCTCTAAACTAAAGGAAATAAAGCCAAAGGCAATACTGATTTAGGGCGCCTCACGTGTCCCCACGTGACCCCTGACAAACACCTCTTTAGAAAAAAGAGAAGATGGAAAGAACTGAAGGATTAAAATCCAATGCATGGGCGCCCTCACGTGTCCCCACGTGACCCCTAGCAAATTCTTTTAATATCCAAAGCATGGATGCCCATCACGTGCCCACACGTGATGGCCTTGAAGACTAAAAGTGTTTAACACTTATTCTGAGAATAAAATAAGGGAGGCTTGACCCAGTCCTAGGGCGCCTCACGTGACCCCACGTGAGCACTTCACTTTTAGTGTTTAACACTATTTTAGCACTGCATCCTTAGTGTTTAACACTATTTTAAATGCATCAAGTGGGAACATGTGATCGCCAAATATATGCTAGTGTTTAACACTATTTGCAACCAAGCTTAGCCCAAATTGGCTAAGTTTTCCAGAGGCAAATCTCCCCTTCAACTGAACCTCAAAATTGATCAGTTCATATGATATGCCAAGTAAAGTCCAGAGCTATAATGAATGTTTAGTGCTCAGCCAAAGACAAAATGTTGTCAGAACCCCAAACCCCTGTTTAGCATTGCTAAATAATATGGGACTGAACCTAGACAAATGTTCAACAGTTCAAACAATGGTCCAACATTTCGAACCTAATTGGACTTAGCCCAAGTTGGCCATAAATCCTCAATTCAGATTTAACTGAGCCAATGTACTCATAATCTAATTAATTGATCTTAGTTCCAAATTGGACTACAGATTTTCCAATCAACTTTGGTTCAAGGGTACATATCTTCGCTCCTTTGATATTTGTCGTCGTAATCCTTCAACGTCTTCACAGAGGTGACGGGTCCCGATAACAAATCATTCAATGGACTGTGGGGTCCTTAAACTCATGGACTATGATGTCCTTAACCTGGACTGTAGGGTCCTTAAGCCCATGGACTATGATGTCCTTAACCTCGGACCGTGGGGTCCTTAAGCCCATGGACTATGATGTTCTTAACCTCAGACTGTGGGGTCCTTAAGCCCATGGACTATGATGTCCTTAACCTTTACAGATTATGATGTCTTTAAACTGGACCACCATGTCCTTAAACTGGTATTGGACCACTATTTCCTTAAACTGGTAATCGACCGCACTGTCCCTAAACTAAACAATAGAGCCCGAATGCTCTTTTGTTGGATCTAAACGATCCCGTTGAGTTGATCTTAGTCTAAGATTAGACTAACGTATCCTTAACAAACGTTTAAGTTGATCTTAGTCTAAGATTAGACTAACGTGTCCTTGACAAACTGTTAAGTTGATCTTAGTCTAAAATTAGACTAACGTATCCTTAACAAATGTTTAAGTTGATCTTAGTCTCAAATGAGACTAACGTATCCTTAAACCCAACCCTAAACCCAAATCTAAGAAGAATACGGATTTGGACTAATCCACGCCTTACGGGCGACAACATAAATTAGTCTCCGTATACAATCTACGGGCAACCAAAAACAAAACAAACACACACGACAAGAAGTGACCATCTGGAGAAGGAGAAAGTGGTTACCGCGACGCGGTAGAGTAATTAACTGTAGGGGCTTGCGCCTGCAAGGAAGAGCGTCCCCACAATCAAAAACCCCTCAAATAAGAGGGAATATGACGAAGTCTGCTATATCGGCCGCATCCGTTTAAACCTTCGATACACGGTGTCATAAATCAACCTGGCATCTTCGGAGAGGTGGACGGATAGCACCAATTAGCATCTGCCACTAAATTCAGGCAAGACGAACCTACGCGGTTGCGTCTCTGTGTTTCGGAGGAGAACAGATTCTGGCACGCCTGATGGGACCTTTTCCTCTTTCCACTCCACACTTCGTGTGTCGTGTTCGCGAACGAATCGCGGTTTGATATGGTTGCCCTTGGGTTCGAGGTACTAAGATTTGGTTTTGCACCCGTGTAGAAAAGAGAACATCAATGGTCTCTAACTGCTCCAGCTGCAACTCCCGTTCCGCCTCATCTTGAGGAGTGACCTACGGGCCCCAAGCGGCCTCCCTGTTCAAGATGCCAGTGGAGCAAGTAACTAGGCCACCCCTGAGCTGTTCTTCGGGACCATGCTCCCACCTATGAACCTCAATGCCCCAATGCCGTTGCAGGAGGCTCCTAAGAGTTCGGTCTTTAATCGGTTCACAACTACTGCGGTCCCTCTCAACAGGTCATCCAGCTCCAATGCCTCATTCTTTGATAGACTGGGCCAAAGCTCATTTGGGCCCATGAAGAAACCCGCGATACTAGAAAGGGTTATCCCTAAGAGGATAGCCATTCCTGCTCATGAAGTCATCAAGGCGGCTTCTCCTGTCAAAGGGTCGGTCTTCACAAGACTTACTGTTTCAGCTCCTGTTCCAAGCGAAATCGTCGAGGCTGCTTCCCATGCTCGGAAGTATACCTTCGATAGGCTGGTTATCCCCTATCAACGGACATCAGTCTTCAATAGGATGACAACGACAACTTCTGACCAACACAGGGGGCATGAGGAAGTTACTCCTACGGCTGAGACAATCCCAACGGCTCGACACGCTCGACGTCGCCACTGGTGCCATGTAAGGAAGGCTGGGGGCAACTCTCCTTCTGGACAGACTCCGCCGGCTCCAACAGTGGAAATCACTGCTGCTGTTCCAACTGGGAACAGCTTTGAACCGCTAAGAAGGGTGCGCAAAAACTCTCCGACTGTCGTGCTGAAGAGATCTCCTCCACCTATGGAGAATGCCCCAAAGGCGAAGTTAGAGCAGCCCCCTCAACGGTTGTCCTCTAAAATTTAAATGGTTTGGCGACAGGTTCAAGAATCGGTGATTGATTAAGATTACTCTCGCCGAAAGAAAAAGGTGAAAGTTCAGCGAGAAGAGAACCATCCTGTCAAGCCATAAAAGGCGACAGCTGTTTGGGTGCCCACTGCAACGGCCCCCTCAACTTCGACCGCTCATAAGAGGAGAAAGCTGGAGAAAGTTCCGGTGTCTGCGGCGAATCGCAAGAACATTGAATCTAAACGCCCTAAGTCTGGAGGCATGGTGGTGTACACCATATATATGGCATCCGGAAAAGAGGATAGCTGTATCCCTACAGGTCATCGACCGCTTATGCGATCAGTGACTAGGGCTCAGGAGCAACAACAATAAAAGCTCCAAGAAATGCTAACAGCCATGGCCACACTTACGGGACCAAAAGCAGTCCCGGAGACACCTTCGGAGCAGCGTCATGAGCAGGAAATGGATGCCGAATTCCTTCGAAGAATGCTTGAGAAGAAGGACAAAGAGGCTGCGGAACAAGCGACCAATATAAAACAAATGGCCCTTTTATTCCAAGATATGGTGGGCCTGATGATCCAGCCGGACCCTCTAGCCGAAGATCCTCCAGTAATAATTGAATATGATAGAGGAGAGACATCAAATCCTCTGCCGGCTCTGTCAGCAGCCAAGAAGGACACCATCTCCAAAGCCATGCTCGATGATTATATAGCTCAGCAAATACGAGCTCATCAAGCGAATGAAGCAAACAGCCAAGTCGTCAAAACTGGTCGACCATATCCAGGATGGTACGATCAGATAAAGTACCCACCAGGATACACAATTCCTAAATTCCATGTGTACAAGGGGACAGGTAATCCCCATCAACATGTCGCTCAGTTCAAGGCTCTCTGCGGCAACACTGGAGGGGATGATAAGCTACTGCTTCACCAATTCGTCGGCAGCTTGGCAGAAACGGCCTTTGAGTGGTATTCGGAGCTTCCTAACGACTCCGTCAAAACTTTTACGGAGATGGAATTGCTGTTCACCCAACATTTCGCAAGCGCTAGCGAGTGCACCCCGATCACCGCGTTAATTAACGCCAGAGTGAAGCCAGGCGAAACATGGGTGCAATACGCGATACGATGGCGGAATCTATGGTCGAAGTGCGAGCAGCGCATTGAAGAAGCGCTTGCGGTAGGCATGCTTGTGGGAAACTTTGATCCGCAGGCAACTATATTCCAATTCATGATGTTCTTCAAGCCGACCACCTTCCAGGCCTTGATTGACAAGCTAGTCCAAATGGACCAGATGGGCCATAGGCCTTCCTCTTCAAAGTCGGAGCCTTGGAATGAAAAGGGCAAAGGGAAAGCAATCTTCTTCGCCAACGCTCAACAACAACCGAGTGGCCCGAGACCGGTTGTTCGCCAAAGCAACAAGAGGCAATCCCTCGATGAGAAGTTAAGACGTCCTTACTCATTTCCCCAGGATAAAACAAGGAAACTGTTTGAACTAGCAGTGCGCAATGGGCTCATTACTCTACCGGAGTCGAGACACCCACCGCAACCGAACGACGTCAACGATCCTAATTACTGCCCCTATCACCGAGTATTGGGCCATCCGATCGAAGACTTCTACGTCTTCAAAATTGGGCTGAAGACCAGTATCAACAGGGCAAGTTCGCGCTGTCCGAAAACTGGAAGGTAAATCCGCCACAACCACATGCTCTGAAAAAGATGGACATGCCGGGGGCATCATGCTCATTCATAAAGGAAGCTCCATGGGAAGTTGTTCTTTCGGCAAAAACTAAAAGAATGCTGAAAGATCTTCAAACATGTCCGGCGATCAGGTGGAAATGCCCGCAAGAGCCGGAGATCATCGACGGGATGCTGAAACCACACCCAACATTGGGAATTAATAGCAATGGGCAAAACACCCAGGAACATCCGTCACAGTCTTCGAAGAAAAAGAAGAAGACCAAAAAGGCCGCGCAGTCTAACGACAAGCGTACGGATCTGCAAAAGCATATTGACGCGCTGAAAGAATACAGCCAGAGGGTGCGAACCCCAGTCACGCTTCAAGAGTTCCTCAATCACATCCTTGAGAATGAAGGTAACGACAATGATGAGGGAGACGACTTGTCAGAAGAATCCGAAGACTATGTAGCAAGTTGCCACATGATCTCTCATTCGGCGTTAACTAACGAAGATTGTGACTTGCTACTGAACAAAAAGATTGTGCTCTGTAGAGTGGAGCACCAATAGATTAAAAATCCAATGGTGATTAAAAATCACCAATTTATAGAAAGATTCTATACAAGGAAAAATTTCCCCGAAATTTGCCAGGAATAACAGATAAAAGATCTTTTGGATTAAAAATCCAATGGTGAAAAAATTCACTGAGTGATCTAAAAGATCATGTTGGTTACAAAATCAATTAAAATCTTTCAATGAAAGATTGACTAAACAAACTGATTTTTTTTTTCTCCTATAAATAAGAGCCAAGAAGAGAAGACAAAAAAAAAACAACAGAGAGAAAAAGAGAGGAGAATTTAATTCTCAAAAAAGAAAAGAAGATTCTTTTGGAGAGAAAAGAAATCTTCTGAATAAGAACTTATTTTTCTCAATTTAATTCTCAATTTAATTCTTAATTTATTTTTCTGAGAAAGGGAAAGAGATCTAAGCTCCCTAAAACAAAAAGAGAATTTAATTCTCAATTTAAGAGTTTAACTCTTCTGAATAAGAACTTATTTTTTCCTTTGGTTGAAGATCTGCAGAAGCAGATCTCCTCACAAGTTGAGAATTTAATTCTCATCGGGGAGATTCTGCCACGCAGATCCAAAACTTAGAGGGAAAATTGAGTTTAAGGAATTTAATTCCCCCAAATTAATAGGAATTTAATTCCTCCAAATGAAACTAGGGTTTAAACCTATATGAGAATTTAATTCTCCCAAATTCATAGGAATTCAATTCCTCCAAATAAAACTAGGGTTTAACCCTACATAAGAATTTAATTCTTCCATATACATAGGAATTTAATTCCTCAAAACAGAATTAGGGTTTAACCCTACCAAAGAATTTAATTCTCAAACAAAGGACTTAAATTGTCCATGCACGTAAACGTGGTCACGTGGCAACACGTGTCCCTTCCTTTAATGATCAGAAAAGTGTAGGGTTCCTAGGCACACTCAAGAGGTTCCACAAGGCATCAATCATGCCAAATTCAAAAATTTAGGTGCCGAGAAACACTAATATAGATCGTTAACTAGAGTTTAGGCGAAACTAAATGAAAGTAAATCACATTTACACTAAGTGAATAGAAATACAACATTTGTAGATCCGGTACACCACTTCTTTAGCTCCGTGTTGACGTCCCTCCGCTGCGATCATCGGAATCCCGGACTCTAGCGATGGTTTCGTCGGAGAATGGGCGGGCTAGGTCGTTGACTTCGATGCCGAAGATGATCTACGTCGAGGCGACTCAAACTCAAGCTCCACCTTCACTAGGTCATGAAACTTGTGAAGATAACACACTCTACTACATGGCAAGTGGTAGAGGATGAAGAAATAAGAAGTGGGTTCACTTTGGATTTGGATTTCTAACTTGAAATCATCACTTGGAATTTTCTAGTAAGCTTTCTTCAACTCATGAAGAAGATGAAGAAGAAAAGAAAAGAATGAATTATCTAATTAGAAAATTCAAGTGATGCTTATCATTTAGCAACCATAGGTGAGGCTAAGTCATGTAGAGAATAAACTAGGGTTTAGTTAAATGGTTAGGTTAAGGATAAAACAAAATGGAAGACTTTTTCAAAGATGCTTTGAAGCTTCAAGAAACTTTAAGCAAAGTAAGAAAAGAAAGCCACCATTTCATTTTTTCCATAAAATAAATAAATAATTTAAAACCCTAACCATTAACCTAAACATGGTTTAAAGCACACACCCAAGTTTGCATGTATCATCAAACATGATACAATCAAGTGCACAAAAATATATCATATATACAATGTGCACAATCTAGTGAGAAAATAATCTTAAGTGAACCAATACTAGTTAATGTAAAGTAATATATCAAATATATAATTATACATTAAATCATTAAATCAACACTTGATTTAATGATCCGGTCATACTGCATATAACCGACTAATATCAAGTGTATCAATGTATCGAATCAACACTTGATTCGGTAACCCGGTTATATCTCATATAACCGTCCAATGATACAAATCGCGAGAATAGAATACAGTATCACATACTGGTATTATTCTCGGTCCCGCACATATCTCATATGCGCTCCTATTTCGTTTCGCTTGAGCCAGGAAACCTCTGTGTAGGACTCTAAAGACTCGTCAATACGCCGGCAGCAGGTGATGATCATATCAAACACCCACAAGCCGCAAGCGGTCTGCTAAACGTAACAGCCACCCGGATATTGAGCGATCAGGAGATCAACGAGCAAGCCCGCTCACACTCCTGTGAATCCAACCGGTAACACTTACCGCACAGTCCGGTCTGTTCGTCTGATATGTCGCATATCTCGCCTAGGGGTGGTAAACGTCAGACCCCAATAGCTCGATAAGTCGTGTCGATATGAGGTCTCTAACAGTTCGAGAAACTAGAGGTAACACTTACCAGTAAATCTCAGCAACCCTGGCCAGGGATTTCCGGTTATAGCCAATCGAACACAGCGCAACATCAACTCCCTATACCGGGAGAGACGAATCCCCTCCTATCGCTCATTGCCTCCATGTGATTCGGGACTGTACCCAAAAACCACCGTTTTGCACGCCCTCTTGGACGTGGTAAGGTGGAAATCAAAGCACAGTGGGAATCACACAAGACTCTATGACGATCTCGGGTCTACAGACTAACATGTACCAGTGTCACCAGAGAACTGTCATCTGACGTAAGGTATAATACCATCTGGGAGTTCTCGGTGAGTCCGTCCAGTGTACCCAGTCTCCACTGAGCACCCGTATATCATCTCTGATGTCAAACACCAATGGATATGGGATCATCCATCGCCCATCTGTATGGGTCGAGAAGGTATATGCTAGTCTACTCTGGTATATCGATACCCCGTCTCGATACACCCATGACTAGGGACCTTGAAGGATGTACTTATGGACTACCATGTCCCCACTAGTATGATCCGCATCATAGTCCAGGTAGTCAAGTACACATCCTAAGGGCTTTACCAACATGTAACAGAGAGACAATCAGTATACACGTTAAGATAAAGAGTAACCAGATAGCATACTATCATGTCGAGCAAGAAAGTCTTCCCTATATATGTCCCAGCATCCACTACAATATACATCCTATGTGCAGTAATGGCCTCTAGGGCATACATATAACTAACAATCTCCCACTTGCACTAGGGCCATCTGTAGCAGTGGTTGCAGTATCTCATACTCAACCATCCCATAAAAGTCTCTCTCTGGGAAAAAGCCTTTGTGAGTGGATCCGCCGTGTTGTCCTCTGAGTCTACTCTCCTAACCTCGATCACCCTGGAGATTAACTATCTCCATGATCAGGTGATGCTGCCTCAGAATACGTCTGGGTCACTGATGGGACCGGGGTTCCTGGGCCAAGGCCACACTTCCATTGTCACACAATGGTAGGAACCTAGTTCATCTCATGAACCAATATACACCCAAACTGCCTCTTTGGTAGTATCTTTGATAGCGATGTCACCAGCCTTTATCGTCTAGTTTGCCATGGTATTTAGCTTGGAACTCTTCCAACATACCGTCCCTCCACTGAGGGTAAAGACAATGCCTGCGACTGACTTTCAGTCGTCCTTATCACCCTGGAACATTTCCAGTGATTCTCCCCAGGATCAATTGATACCATCTCACTACAACTAGTGAGTATGCTAATATCCAATTAGATCTATCTCATAGATCCAAAACCTAGGATTTAGCAGGTATCACTTTGATCCTATATGGAGAATCCTTGTGATAAGCGGAGATTGACCGAGCGTAGCATAGGAAACTCCTTCCCATCAAGAGTATGTCATCTATGTACTCTACGAGGATCACCACCATACTCCCTACTACCTTTTTGTATATACAAGGTTCATCTACCATTTTGATGATGTCAAACTCTTTGACTAACTCATCAAAACAGATGTTCCAACTCCGCGATGCCTGCTTTAATCTGTAAAGCAACTTGCACACGTTTCCGCTGCTCCCATTGTTTACGAATCCCTCTGGCTGTGTACTTATAGACGTTCTCTTCTAAATCAATATTTAGAAAAGCAGTCATGACACACAACCACCAGATATCGTAGTCATGATATGCAGCAATGGAAAGTAGGATCCGGATGGATTTAAGCATAGTTACTGGAAAAGGTTTCATCATTTTCCACGCCTGGCCGATGACGAAAACCTTTAACAAGTCTAGCTTCGAAAGTCTCAACTTTTCCATCTACACCAAGTAATCTTCTCAAGATCTACTTGCTCCTGATGGGGATTTAACCCTTCAGATATAGCAGCCAAAGTCCATACTTTGCTGGTGTACATGGATTCCATCTCAGATCGCTAAGCATCCAGCCATTCTTACAGAGTCCCACTCCTGACGGCCAGCTCGAAACTAGTTGGGTCATCATCTCATGATGCAATCCTTACTCCCACTGTCATAGAGAAACCAAAGTATCTCTCAGGTGGGTGAGGAACCCTACTAGATCGGCGGATAGGCTAAGGTACGTTGGAAACTATTGAATCCTTTGGTTCTACCAAATCATCAGCTGCAGTTTATATAGCTGGAACATTTCCAGTTCTACATAACAGACCTTGCCTCGAGCTTGTCCGGATTTTGCTTTTAGACATAGGCCGGACAACCTAAATCTTAACTGACTTAAGAGATGGGCGCTTCCCTTACCATATCTCATATGGAGTGGTAGGCACCTGATTTGGTTGGAACGCCATTCAATAGGTATGCAGCTTCACAAGTGCATAACTCCCAAAAGGAAACAGGAAACTCAGTAGTACTCATCATAGAGCACACCTTATCATATAGGGTGTGATTGCTCCGCCCCGATACACTAACGTGCTGTGGTGTATACGGAGGAGTAATGCTGAGAGAGAATCTCATTCTCCTTTAGAATAATCCAGGAATTCCGTGCTCAAGTATTCTCCTCCCTGATCACATCAAAGGACATAATACTTATACCCGTATTTTGGTTCTCTACTTCTAACTTATATTCTGTGAATATCTCAAAAGGTTCGGACTTATGTTTCAACAGGAAAATATGTCTGAATCCTGAGAGATTATCAGAGAATATAATGAAATACAAAGAACCGGTCTTGGCATGTGTAGACAGGGGACCTACATACATCAACATGTATCATCCCAAGAGTTCACTAACTCTTTCTCTGTTTCCAGTAAACAGAGCTATGGTCATCTAATCTTTGTGACATGACTGGCAAGTTTCACAAGATGTAAATTCAAACTGATTTAAATATGCATCTAAATGTAACTTCAGCCAGTCGGGTCGCATTGATATAACCTAGTCTATAATGCCTCAAGAAGGATTCGTTCATTTCTGAACTCTTCCTCTTGTGTGTGTTCCGTATACTAAGAACTGTAGTTTGATTTAGAACGTCAATGCTTTTAGATAACGTGCCTGAACCGATCAACTTTTGAAATGTAGGAAATGTTCAAAACATTATCCAACAATACAAAAATATATCCTTTCTTTACTAATAAAGAGACTGATATGATTTTGTATATCAGGTTCGGTATCTAATAGCATTTGTTCAGAATCAATGTATTGGTAATACAGGGTGACAGTGACCAACAGGCTTGGCTGCAACACTTGCACCGTTTTCTGTCTCATGAAACTTATCACCCGTTCTCAGTTCTCTACCTTTCTGTAGCCCATGTAATGGATTACATTAACGGGACCCTGATCCAGTATCTAATACCCAGGACGTAGAGGATACTGAGAAACATTTCTTTATAATGAACACACCTGAAGGAGATGCATCATATGCACTTTCTTCGTTTGGGCGGCATGGGAATCCTGGTATTCCCCTATTTCTTGCTCGGTCTTATAACAATTATAAGTCGAAGCGGGACCAACGTTCCCCAGCTCAGTATAACAAGCGGGTTCGGTCAATACATCCATATTATTATCTTGATTAAGGCGTGATATGGTCGCTACCTGGAGAGAGAGAGAGAGAGAGAGAAGAAAACACTATGCGTGCGCTCTTACAAGATCAGATTGGTTATTATTTTATCTAATTAGGATGGCTCCCACTGTTTTTATCAAATCTTCCTTCAAACCCTAAAAGGAAAGACTAGCCGGGATTAATTACACGCTACAAGTTCGCCAATCTTTCAGCCAGGCCAGTGTCGGTACTTTGAGGGAGGTCCCCCGTGCTTTCGGACGAACCTAATTAATGTAAACCTCATTTTTCCAGAGGCGTAACCCCGTTGACACCTTTCTAGACACCTACTTGATCGGCTAATTGTAATGTGTAAAACTCTCCCAGGAGTAACTCTTACTCGCAGCGGGTATCGGGATCCAACTATCTCATAGAAGGTATGCAATCTCATTGCAAATTTCAACACTTGAAATTCCCGATAATATTTTGCCCCTAGCGTCCTATGACCTTGACGGAGGTCAACAAACCATAGGCTACTAGTCAAGTTCAACCCGTCATTTCCTGATTGAATTAAACACACTCGCACGACCCTTGACGGAGGTCAACAAGGCCGCACGACTACCCTAATCCAATCTGCATCATATGCATAAGCAGATAAATACTAGTTAGCTACCACACACTACGCCTTGACGGAGGTCAACAAACGTAGCACGAATACTAAGTAGGACTTATCTGAAATGACGGAGGGCTACGACAGGTTTTTCTGAAAACCTATTGCGTAATGAACTTGATATCGTTGTAGAATCAAATGATTTTAAAATGGAGTGTTTTTGAGGCTTTTCTAGTTTTGCTAAAGTGGTCACTCCCGGTGAAGGGATCGTCGGCCCTTTCCCCATCGAATAAGGTGCACGATATATCATATATACCGCTGTGCAAAGCAAAAACTATAGAAGCAATCAAAAGACAAACCGAGGGTTGTAGCATCTGCCAGTTATTGCTAAATGGGTCACTCCCGGTGAAGGGATCTCGGCCCTTTCCTTATCGAATAAGGTGCAGAATGTTCTACAAGAAACACCACGATGCAAAGCAAGAACTGTAGCTACCTGTTTTTGAAAATTTGATTCCACAACATCATTAGGTTTCTTTTATTTCATTAATCTCATTAATGAAGTCCCATCATTTAAGTCACCTAAACATCACAGATAAATACGACGTACACTTATGCCATCCGCATTCGCCTCGATGTCCCCTCGTGCACTGTTAGGTTAGGTAACTAACGGCAGAGCGGGGCAGGGCTAGCGCGGGTGTAAAACATAAGTAACGTCTATATAATATATCATATATACTATATACAATATTTATCTGAACATATCACATGATCACATCACAGATAACGCAGCAGAAAATATCATATGAAATATTGGATATACTAGAACGTCCGTGTTTTTAATACGAGCCAGTATAAAACACGGATTGCACGGTCGCGATGAATAGCCAATCCCACACCCTTAGACCCCTACGAGAGCGGCAAGCAACCCTACCAATTCTAGAGTTAGGAGACCCGGACTCGACTCCTCGAGTTGGTCTCCCACTAGACTCCAGAACCCGATTACTTGCGCCCTCCTCCTTGGGTCTATCCTAGTGCGGAAAAGTAAATAATATACAATGGTGACATCTTCCGCAATCTGGAAGTGCCCCAATAAAAGAATATTACATACAATTTTTTACATGAATGAAAAAGAAAAATACTCATCTCACATAAAAAAACCCGGCCATTCAAACACGACGATCCAATATAACATATCCAGCAACACATAACATCACATGTCATCAACGTAAGTAAATATGCCCATCCCAATTGTCGTTGACATATAGCAACGAAACCGGCGATATCACATATTACACTTACGGTCGCAGAAAAGAAATTGTAAAACTACAACAGTTGGAATCCGCAAACTCTTTAGACATCGCATGCCTAACCAAATGAATTCCTTAGACATCGCATGCCTAATAATTATAAACCTCGCATTTTAGTCTCATTTATCGAAAACACTTTTCAATATCAAGTCGGGCAATTCAACAAGATTCCCGGCATCCAGAACGAATGCCCGTCGCAAACTTTAGTAGACGGCCGCACCCCCATACCGTCGACGAAGTGCACTGAGGCGGAACACCGCTGCCGCGGGCACCCGAACGGATGCTTTCGGCAACGGGGTTCTCCTACAGTCACTTGGTCGGGGCTATGGGGTGTAGCTGTATATTAAGTTTACCCGGTGAGTATCCACGTACGCTACGTGATTGCGACGAACTTTTGATCACATCAAAATTCCGTGGCAACCGATCAAGTGAGACTAAACTGCTATGTTTATAACATCCAAATCAGTTATCTCATAACTACATGTGGATTCCAAATATTGTATCACATTCCAGATGAATAGAAAATGTTAAACTTTCCGATCGAACAATTAAACACCCAATGTTTCCCGAAACAACTCAACTCTTGAAATAAGTTTAAAAACATCCACTTCATGCCACAGTACCAACGGTCCAGCCGTAGAAGGGTCAAGCCAATGCCTCACATGTGACACGTCGTAATGTCCCAAACCCTAAGGTTCAAAGGGCAGTTCAAGACGGTCACATAATCGAGTTAAGGTTTGTTGTCTTCTAGAGAGTCCATCGCATTACTTGCACTACTTAGAACATTCTTAAACTACGGAAAAATCCAACACTTGGAAATTTCCCGGCAGGGGAAAAAGTGGGTATTTATATCCGGTCGAACTTTTTAACAGTTTCTAAAATATCCGGAAAAACATAAACGAAATTAAATTATCCGATCGAATTAACGAGTCCCCAATAAAACCCTAGAAAACTCAACACTTGAGTGGAATTAAAAAATTCCCAGAAAAAAATGACAAGAAAGGACCTAAGAATAAATATATGAAGTTCCAGGGACTAATTCACAATTTTGGCCGCGTAACCGCCGTCAAACCCTTGGTTTGGCCGCGGTTCCGCAGTCAAATTTTTTAGTTAGAGGTCCATACTTCACAGTAATTCTTAGTTTTTCCTGCTTAATTTTCTGAGAATTTTTAATTCACAAAAATCCACAGATTGAAAAAATGTACAGAGAAGGGTTTTGATCGGGGTTTCGGGGTTCGATCGGATCTCTAACTTCGTCTACACTTCGTCTAAGGCTCTAGCTAGGCTCTGATACCACTGTAGGGTTTTTAGGCACACTCAAGAGGTTCCACAATGCATCAACCATGCCAAATTCAAAAATTTAGATGCCGAGAAACCCTAATATAGATCGTTAACTAGAGTTTAGCGAAACTAAATGAAAGTAAATCACATTTACACTAAGTGAATGGAAATACAACCTTTGTAGATCCGGTCCACCACTTCTTTAGCTCCGTGTTGACGTCCCTCCGCTGCGATCATCGGAATCCCGGACTCTAGCGATGGTTTCGTTGGAGAAATGGGCGGGCTAGGTCGTTGACTTCGATGCCGAAGATGATCTACGTCGAGGCGACTCAAACTCAAGCTCCACCTTCACTAGGTCATGAAACTTGTGAAGATAACACACTCTACTACATGGAAAGTGGTAGAGGATGAAGAAATAGGTAGTGGGTTCACTTTGGATTTGAATTTCTCACTTGGAATCATCACTTGGAATTTTCTTGTAAGCTTTCTTCAACTCATGAAGAAGATGAAGAAGAAAAGAAAAGAATGAATTATCTAATTAGAAAATTCAAGTGATGCTTATCATTTAACAACCATGGGTGAGGGTAACTCATGTAGAGAATAAACTAGGGTTTAGTTAAATGGTTAGGTTAAGGATAAAACAAAATGGAAGACTTTTTCAAAGATGCTTTGAAGCTTCAAGAAGCTTTAAGCAAAGAAAGAAAAGAAAGCCACCATTTCATTTTTTCCATAAAATAAATAAATAATTTAAAACCCTAACCATTAACCTAAACATGGTTTAAAGCACACACCCAAGTTTGCATGTATCATCAAACATGATACAATCAAGTGCACAAAAATATATCATATATACAATGTGCACAATCTAGTGAGAAAATAATCTTAAGTGAGCCAATACTAGTTAATGTAAAGTAATATATCAAATATATAATTATACATTAAATCATTAAATCAACACTTGATTTAATGATTCGGTCATACTGCATATAACCGACTAATATCAAGTGTATCAATGTACCGAATCAACACTTGATTCGGTAACCCGGTTATATCTCATATAACCGTCCAATGATACAAATCGCGAGAATAGAATACAGTATCACATACTGGTATTATTCTCGGTCCCGCACATATCTCATATGCGCTCCTATTTCGTTTCGCTTGAGCCAGGAAACCTCTGTGTAGGACTCTAAAGACTCGTCAATACGCCGGCAGCAGGTGATGATCATATCAAACACCCACAAGCCGTAAGCGGTCTGCTAAACGTAACAGCCACCCGGGTATTGAGCGATCAGAAGATTAACGAGCAAGCCCGCTCACACTCCTGTGAATCCAACCAGTAACACTTACCGCACAGTCCGGTCTGTTCGTCTGATATGTCGCATATCTCGTCTAGGGGTGGTAAACGTCAGACCCCAATAGCTCGATAAGTCGTGTCGATATGAGGTCTATAACAGTTCGAGAAACTAGAGGTAACACTTACCAGTAAATCTCAGCAACCCTGGCCAGGGATTTCCGGTTATAGCCAATCGAACACAGTGCAACATCAACTCCCTATACCGGGAGAGACGAATCCCCTCCCATCGCTCATTGCCTCCATGTGATTCGGGACTGTACCCAAAAACCACCATTTTGCATGCTCTCTTGGACGTGGTAAGGTGGAAATCAAAGCACGGTGGGAATCATACAAGACTCTATGACGATCTCAGGTCTACAGACTAACCTGTACCAGTGTCACTAGAGAACTGCCATCTGACGTAAGGTATAATACCATCTGGGAGTTCTCGGTGAGTCCGTCCAGTGTACCCAGTCTCCACTGAGCACCCGTATATCATCTCTGATGTCAAATACCAATGGATATGGGATCATCCATCGCCCATCTGTATGGGTCGAGAAGGTATATGCTAGTCTACTCTGGTATATCGATGCCCCGTCTCGATACAACCACGACTAGGGACCTTGAAGGATGTACTTATGGACTACCATGTCCCCACTAGTATGATCCGCATCATAGTCCAGGTAGTCAAGTACACATCCTAAGGGCTTTACCAACATGTAACAGAGAGACAATCAGTATACACGTTAAGATAAAGAGCAACCAGATAGCATACTATCATGTCGAGCAAGAAAGTCCTCCCTATATATGTCCCAGCATCCACTACAATATACATCCTATGTGCAGTAATGGCCTCTAGGGCATACATATAACTAACAAAAAGAAAGAATGAGACATGGTCACGTGCCCCCACGTGACCCTTAAACAGACTCCTCAAAATGAGAAAGAAAAAGCTTGGAGGCAATGCCTCACGTGCTCACACGTGACCCTCAAAGGTAAAGAAAATAAAGCTAAAGGAAATACTGATTTAGGGCGCCTCACGTGTCCCCATATAACCCCTGACAAACACCTCTTTAAAAAAAGAGAAGATAGAAAGAACTGAAGGATTAAAATCCAATGCATGGGCGCCCTCATGTGTCCCCACATGACCTCTAGCAAATTCTTTTAATATCCAGTGCATGGATGCCCATCACGTGCCCACACGTGATGGCCTTGAAGACTAAAAGCGTTTAACACTTATTCTGAGAATAAAATAAGGGAGGCTTGACCCAGTCCTAGGGCGCCTCAAGTGACCCCACGTGAGCGCTTCACTTTTAGTGTTTAACACTATTTTAGCACTGCATCCTTAGTGTTTAACACTATTTTAAATGCATCACGTGGGAACATGTGATCGCCAAATATGTGCTAGAGTTTAACACTATTTGCAACCAAGCTTAGCCCAAATTGGCTAAGTTTTCCAGAGGCAAATCTCCCCTTCAACTGAACCCCAAAATTAATCAGTTCATATGATATGCCAAGTAAATTCCAGAGCTATAATGAATGTTTAGTGCTCAGCCAAAGAAAAAATGTTGTCAGAACCCTAAACCCCTGTTTAGCATTGCTAAATAATATGGGACTGAACCCATACAAATGTTCAACAGTCCAAACAATGGTCCAACATTTCGAACCTAATTAGACTTAGCCCAAGTTGGCCATAAGCCCTCAATTCAGATTTAACTGAACCAATGTGCTCATAATCTAATTAATTGATTTTAGTTCCAAATTGGACTATAGATTTTCCAATCAACTTTGGTTCAAGGGTACATCTCTTCGCTCCTTTGATATTTGTCTTTGTAATCCTTCAACGTCTTCACAGAGGTGACGGGTCCCGATAACCAATCATTCCATGGACTGTGGGGTCCTTAAACTCATGGACTATGATGTCCTTAACCTGGACTGTGGGGTCCTTAAGCCCATGGACTATGATGTCCTTAACCTCGGACCGTGGGGTCCTTAAGCCCATGGACTATGATGTTCTTAACCTCGGACTGTGGGGTCCTTAAGCCCATGGACTATAATGTTTTTAACCTTTACAGACTATGATGTCTTTAAACTGGACCACCATATCCTTAAACTGGTATTGGACCACCATGTCCTTAAACTGGTAATCGACTGCAATGTCCCTAAACTAAACAATAGAGCCCGAATGCTCTTTTGTTGAATCTAAACGATCCCGTTGAGTTGATATTAGTATAAGATTAGACTAACATATCCTTAACAAACGTTTAAGTTGATCTTAGTCTAATATTAGACTAACGTGTCCTTGACAAACTGTTAAGTTGATCTTAATCTAAAATTAGACTAACGTATCCTTAACAAACGTTTAAGTTGATCTTAGTCTCAAATGAGACTAACGTATCCTTAAACCCAACCTCAAACCCAAATCTATGAAGAATACAGATTTGGACTAATCCACGCCCTACGGGCGACAAAATAAATTAGTCTCCGTATACAATCCACGGGCAACCAAAAACAAAACAAACACACATGACACAAAGTGACCATATAGAGAAGGAGAAAGTGGTTACCGCGACGCGGTAGCGTAATTAACTGTAGGGGATTGCGCCTGTAGGGAAGAGCATCCCCACAATAAAAAATCCCTCAAATAAGGGGGAATCTGACGAAATCTGCTATATAGGCCGCATCCGTTTAAACCTTCGATTCACGGTGTCATAAATCAACTTGGCATTTTCGGAGAGGTGGACGGATAGAACCAATTAGCATCTGCCCCCAAATTCAGGCAAGACGAACCTATACGGTCGTGTCTCTGTGTTTCGGAGGAGAACATGCCTCTTTGTTGCGGATAGTGCATTTGACGATAAAATCGGCCAAGACCTGTGCCTTGATAGCCTGCCTCGGACGATACTTGATGTAGAACTGGGAAAACTCCTACCTCCACTTCTCCAAACGACCAGAAGACTTGGGAGAGGCGAGAATAGCCCCTAAAGAGTGCTCGATAAGAACGAGGATGGTGTGTGCCTGGAAGTAGTGCCGTAGTTTCCTTGAGGCCACTATAAGGCTCATGAAAATCTTCTCTATGACCGGGTACCTGGTTTCGGTGTCCTTAAAGACATGGCTTACATAGTATACTGGACTCCGGACCCCTTCGACCTCACGGACGAGCACTGAGCCTGCAGCTTGATCGGACACCGCTAAATATAGCGATAGCTCGTCTCCTTCAACTCGCTCGGTGAGCAGTAGGGAGTCTCTAGGTGCATTTTCAATTGTTCAAAAGCGATCTGACACTCCTCTGACCATTCGAACCTTGGGATCTTCCTTAGGGCTTTGAAGAATGGGAGGCACTTTTCCCCGGATCTTGACATGAAACGACTCAGGGCGGCTATCCTTCCCGTGAGCCGCATGATTTCGACGTTGGTCTTTGGCGCGGCCATGTTGAAGATGGCGCTGATTTTCTCCGTGCTAGCCTCGATTCCTCGACGGGTAACCATAAATCCGAGGAACTTTCCAATGGTGACCCCGAATGCGCACTTGGCGGGGTTCAGTTTCATTTTGTATTTGCGGAGGACGTCGAAGGCCTCGCCCAGATCTTTGGCGTGCCGATCCGACGAGGTCGATTTGACGAGCATGTCGTCGACGTAAACCTCCATGTTCCTACCGATCTGAGGCTTAAACATCCTGTTTACCAAGCATTGGTACGTAGCCCCGGCGTTTTTGAGGCCGAAGGGCATCACTTTATAGCAGTATACCCCCCCGGTCCGTTATGAATGCGATGAGCTCTTCGTCTGCCGGATTCATACGGATCTGGTTGTAGCCGGAGAAAGCGTCCATAAAGCTGAGTAGCTCGTGGCCTTCCGAAATGTCGACGAGCTGATCTATCCGAGGGAGGGGATAGTTGTCTTTCGGGAAGGCCTTGTTGAGGTTAGTGAAGTCGACGCACATGCGCCACTTCCCGCTTGCCTTTTTAACCATGACCACATTCTCTAACCACTCCGAGTAAGCTACGTTTTGAATGAAGTTGGCCGCGAGTAGCCTGTCAATCTCTTCCCCGATCACTTTTTGTTTGATCGGAGCGAAGGTTCATTTCTTCTTCCTGATGGGTCGGGTCACCGGGTCGATCCCAAGCTTATATGATATTATTTTAGGGTCGATCCTGGGCATGTCGGCGGACGCCCAGGAGAATACGTCTGAGTTTCCTTAGAGGAAATGGACCAGGTTGTCGCGCCGAGCCCTCGTTAAGAGTGAGCCGATTTGGACGGTTTGTTCATCGTCCTCTTAGACGAGGGGGACCTCTGTTAGTGGCTCCACCGGGGCTCCTCAGATCTCTTTATGCTCGTCTCGAGTATCCAAAGACCCCCCAAAATCATCCATGCTTTCAAGGTCATCGCTTCGCTCTTCGGGCATAGATGTCGCTGTGAAGCAAATTTTTGTGGTTTGCTAGTTCCCGTAGGCCCGGCTTATTCCGCCTTGGTCAAGTAGAAACTTGATAGCGAGGTGGTATGTCGATATCTAGGCCCGGAGGGAGTTTAGCGTCGGGTGTCCCAGGAGGATATTGTAGGCCGATGGAATTCTGGCGGCGATGAACTCCACAGTCATGGTACGCGTACGACCTGCCTCCCCGATGTTAAGCAGGAGGGTGACCACTCCTTCAGCCGAGATGGAGTGGTTGGTGAACCCCGACAGGATGTGGGCGGTCGGCCTCAGGTTCGACGGGGTAAGCCCCATATGCGGGAAGCAGTCGTAGAAGAGGATGTCTGCCAAGCTTCCCAAGTCGACCAATATCCTTTGCACTTCATAACGGTGGACCTGTGCTGTAATCACCAGGGGTCGTTGTGAGGTAGGGATATCCCGTGGAGGTCCTCGCCGGTGAAGATGATGGGCTCAGCTGCTTTGACCCTCTTCCTGGGTTGGCTGCTAGTCCCTTCGATCGGCAAGGGGCGCCGTGTCTCGTCGGCCCTAGGTTCACCCCCTACTGATACGACTATGATTTGGCCGATCGTCAACTCGCCGGGAGGGGGATGGTGCTCTTGCTCTCGGTCGGCTTGTCGCTTGTCCTACAAGTATCTCTCCAGGTGTTCCGAGCGAATTAACTCCTCAATGTATTCTCGGGGCTGTTTGCAGTTCTCGGTGGGGTGTCCCTGCAACCTATGGAAAGCGCAATAGGGGCCTCATGTCCGTTTGGACGCCTTATGGTTGACCGGGGGAAGGTTGAAGAATCTCTCGCCCTTCGCCTCCTCCAACAACTCTGTCTGGGAGACGTTGAGTGGGGTATACTCCTGGGACTTCGGGGAGTACGGCTTTGGCCGGTCAATCTTCTTTTTCTCTTCTCTGGCTCTCTTCTTTTGATCGGCCTGGTCTGTCCGGGGTAGGTTCGTGTTCACCTTGGACTCGAGCTGGATCTCTCGCTCGGTTCAGGCTTTTACCTCGGCCATGGTCTTAGGTTGCACTAATGCAAAGGAGCGGAACCACTCCTTATGCCTAAGACCCGACCTAAGGCCAGTGATGACCGTCTCGTCCCGGTGCTCTAGGACCTCAAGGAGGGTGTTGTAGAAGTGGGCGACGTATCCTTTGAAGGATTCCTTATCCCCGCTCTTTATAGTGAAAAGATGATCGACGGTCCGCTTCTGCCGTCTGTTCTCCACGAAATGGCCGAGGAACTGGGTGGCCAGCTCATCGAAGGTAGAGATTGGGCATGGCGTGAGTCCTCGGAACCAGTCTCATCCATAGAGGATGAGAGTGGCGGGGAAAGCACGGCATTGCGCGACATCGGAGTTGTCCTGAAAACTCATCCCTGCTGTGAACGCGTCTAAATGGTCTTTCGGGTCAGACTTCCCGTCGAAGAGGGAAAACTTTTGTGGCTTTTTCCTGGAGGAGACGTGGACAGCGAGCAGCTCTTCAATGAAGGGCCTCGTAAGCAAGTCGGCGGCATATCTAGCCCCATCGCTTGATGGAAGACTCTCCCGATTTATACCCTCGATCTTCTTTTCGAGGGCATCGAGTCGATCGTGGTATCCCGAGGATTCGGCATACTCGGATTTATGGCCCCTGCCGCTGGTGACCTGCGCCTTGACGCGCTTCCGGTTCCGTTCGATGAGGTTCCTCAGGTCTCCTGGCGAGGTCGTCCTTGAGCTACCGTGGTGAGTCCTATCCGTACGACCCCATCGAGGAAGAGGGCGTTGGCCATGCCTGGGAGCAGGCGAGCTGACCGATACCTCTTTGGGAGGGACAGGAGCGCGATAGGACTCAGGGCAGGGTGCTCTTTCATAAGACCTTGGCGTCGAGCTGTGAGGTGCCCACCGGGTCATCGAATTGGTCGGCACGGGGGATCTGTGGCCGCCAGAGATAGCGAGGCGGTGCTCGGATGTACCAGTGCAGGCGGTGTCTTCTCTTCCTATATGTCGCTCCCTAGGTGGGGGAGCAGTGACTTGGGGAGCTTCTCTTGCCTCTTGGACACAGACAAGCGCATACACGATGGACGCGAGCCGATCTATTCGCACAGACAGTGTGTGAATGGCATTCGGGGGGAAGGAGGGAATCCATCCGCACCTCCGTTGTGGGGAAAACGGCGGCTAGTGCTTGGATCGCCGTGATGATCACTCGCCATGAGTTCAAGATCGGAAGATCAACTTTCGTTGAGCGGAATTTTTGATTCCCATAGACGGCGCCAACTGATGGTCAGGATCTCCTTCAGATGTTGTCTTCCGTTGATCTGCTGCGAGGGTTGATGGATAGCTGAGATTGGATTTGAGGGTTGCCTCTTGATGCGTGTAGATCTCAGTGGGCTTGGTTTGGAATGAAGCCGAGCTACCTGCAAGGAAGTCTTGGGTGGTTGTACCACAGTGGACCCTTCGACAATCAAGTTAGTCGAGATATTTAGGCAGAGTAGCGGCCTATTGGGGTAAAATTGCCTTACCTGAGTCTTCCGAGAGGGGGTTTATATAGTGGCAGCCATGGGCTGGCAGGTGCAAGATTTACGTCGGCCGTTACGCCCTCGGAGCCGCGCCTGCGCGAATGGCGGGATCCCCCATTAATAGCGAGATACGCCCATTAACGGGGGAACGTGATGGCGTGGGACGCGGGATCGTGGGGCGGCGGATATCTCGCGTATGGAGAGATTCGCGGGGCCATGTCCGGGACGCTTATGATATGCGCTCTAGGTCGGTCGATAAGACCGAGGAAGCTAAGCTTGGCGGGAGGTTTGGAGGCGAGCGGGAGGCCGAGCAAGCTTGGTTCTGTGATAGCTCGGAGGCGAGCTAGGAGGCCGAGGGAGCTCAGCGTGCAGGAGGGCTCAGAGGCGAGCCAATGGTTGTTTATAAGACGGGCATAGGAGTGGTCTGAGAGGCCACTGAAGGTCGGGAACATCCTCGGGAGGAGGGCCTGGGGTACACATTCGATGTACCATTCTTACTCTTTTCCCGTAAGCCTTGGGAAACGTCATCTGCCACGTGTCGTGATCTGAGGTGTTTTCAGTACCGAGTATCATCAAATAGGCTTATTATTATGTAATTATATCTTTCATAAACAATCTTGATCATGATTTAAACATTACTGAAAGAGGGCGAATAATAACATTATACAAATTGGAGAAACCCATTCATGACAATATATATTTTCCTCTAGGGATTGCTTGCTTGTCAAAATTTTCTCTTGCCATAAACCTATATTATATGCATTCTTAATTTGGTACAGTGAAGTTATTTTTAATAACACGTTGAGTTTTATGTCAATTTTATTTCTCCAGTAGAAGATCTAAGTTTCAAGCGATGAAGATTAGTTACCAAGTGATGATGCTTGGTATCGGTGATCACCCAGATCAGGACACGTGGCAGATGACGTGTCCCAGGGCTCACAAGAAATGATCTACAGTGGCCGACCAGACCACTCCTATGCCCGTCCTACAAGCAAACACTGGCTCACCTCCAAGCCCCCAGCACAATTGGCCTCCTCGGCCCCACAGCTCGTCTCCGAGCTATCATAGGCCCGAGCCTCCTTGGCCCTCTCAGCTCGCCTCCGGGCTCGAGCAGAACCAAGATACATCAGCTCTCCCGCTCCTCCACGAGCTCTCCCGCTCCTCCACGAGCTCTCCCGTCGAGGTCATCTTCCTCGGTCTCATCGACCAACCAACAGCACCGCTTGCAGGCGTAACCGCCATCCCGCGAATCTCGCCATGCGCGAGATCTCCGCCGACCACATCCCACGTTCTACACCACCACGATCCCCATTAACGAGCCTGTCTTGCCATTAATGGGAAGTCCCGCTCATCACGCGGGCGTGACGTCATGAGCATAACGGCCGGCGTGATTCTCATGCCTGCCTCGCCTGCTGCCACCGCTATATAAACCCCTTCATCAGACGGTTCAAGTAAGCCATTTTTACTCCACTAAGCCGTTACTCTGCTCGGATCTCTAGTCTAACATGACCGTCAGAGGGTCCTCGGTGGTACAACCACCCCGGGACTTCCTTGCAGGTAGCTCGGCAACCACAACCTCAAACCCATTGAGATCCACACGCTTCAGGAGCGACAGCCTCCAGATCCAAACTTAGCCACCCATCGCCGCCATCAGCAGATCAACGGAAGGTAACATCTTGGCGCAATCCAAGTCGCGTCAGCTGTCATCGTCTGTGGGAAATTCTTGATTCCATAAAAACAAAAGTTCACTTTTCGATCTCAATCCAATGGCGAGCGATCATCATGACGATCTAAGCACCAGTCGCCGCCTCCCCCTCAACAGAGGCGCGGACGAACCCCCTCCACCGAATGCCATCAACGCCCTCACCGGCCGGATAGACCGACTCGCGTCTGTTGTGGAGGCGCTAATCCGTGTCCAACGGTAGGGCAAGATCACCAAGTCGCCGCTCCCCCGCCTCGGGACCAGGACCCCTACAGGGGGAGAGAAGACTTCGTTCGTGTCGGCACTGCCGACCACCGCCTCGCTACCTCCCACGGCCGCAGATCTCCCAGGCCGATACGTTGTGAGACCCGCTGGGCACCCTATAGTTCGACACCGAGGTCCGTCGCTAGAGCACCTCGCCCCGAGATCTTCTGCACACCTGTCCCTCCCGAGGAGATGTCTGTCATCTCGCCTGTTTCCAGGCATGACCGACACCCTCTCACTCGACGGGGTTGGACGGATGGAACTCGCCGCGGTGGCTCGAGGGCCACCTCGCCGGGGGATCTAAGGAACCTCATTGAGAGGAACCGGAGATGCGGCCAGACGCAGGCCTCCAACAGCAGAGACCGGGGATCAGAATGCGCCGAGTCATCGGGGTACCACGGCCAACTCGACGCCCTCGAGAAGAAGATCGAGGGTATGCACCGGGAGGGTCACCGTTCGAGCGATGGGGCTAAGTACACTGCCGAATCGCTCACCAAACCATTCACCGAGGAGCTGCTCGCTGTCCATGTCTCCTCGCGCAACAAGCCCCTAAAGGTCTCCCTCTTCGACGGCAAGTCTGACCCGAAGGACCATTTGGATGCGTTCACTGCAGGGATGAGCTTCCAAGACAACTCCGACGCTGCCCAATGCCGGGCTTTCCCGACCACTCTCATCTACTCTGAGCGAGACTGGTTCCGAGGTCTTGAACCGCACTCGATCTCAACCTTCGATGAGCTGGCCACACAATTCCTTGGCTACTTCGTCGGGAACAGGCGATAGAAACGCACAGTCGACCATTTCTTCACGATCAAGAGCGGGGACAAGGAGACTTTCAAAGCATATGTCGCCCGCTTCTACAACGCCCTTCTCGAGATCCCAGAGCACCGGGACGAGACGGTCATCATGGCTCTAAGGTCTGGTCTTAGGCATAAGGAATGGTTACGCTCCTTTGCATTAGCGCAACCTAATACCATGGCCAAGGTAAAGGCCTAGACCGAGCGCGAGGTCTAGCTCGAATCCGAGGTGAACGCAAACCTCCCCAGGTCCGAGCAAACCGACCAAAAGAAGAGGGAAAGAGAAGAGAGGAGGGGACCTGAGCGGTAAAAACCCTACCTCCCAAAATTCTAGGAGTACACCCCGCTCAACGTCTCCTAGGCAGTGCTATGAGAGGAGGCCAAGGGCGAGGGGTTCTTCAAGCTTCCCCCGGTCCCGCGAATGGCCTCAAAGCGAACAGGGACCCATACTGCGGTTTTCATAGATCGCTGGGCCACTCCATGGATAGCTGCAAACAACTCCGAGACTATATTGAAGAGCTCATCTGTTCGGGGCACCTCGCAACGTACTTAAGGGACAAGCGACAAGCTGACCGCGAGCAGGAGCAGCGTCCCCCTCCCACCGAGCTGACTATCGGCCAGATCATGGTAGTGTCAGCGGAGGATACTCCTGGTACCCACGAAGCTCGATACCCTGTGCCGGGCATAGATACCAACAGACATCCGGGGGGCTCAAGCTGCACGAATAAGAATATCTACTAACACGTATTTTCTTTTCAGAGCGAAGTACATCTTTCTTGAGATCTTTTGTTCATATAATAAAGGGATCAATAAAGCATTGCAGAAAAGAAAATGAATCTTATTCGTTTAAGAGGTACTATAGGCTCCTCAGCCATACATAAAAATATATATTACAATAGTGGGGGATGGGGTACAGAGAGCACTGTTCGTGGTACTCTGAAGATATTTCCGCCAGCTGAGCCCTCACGGCGTTTAACCTCTCCCTTCGATGACCCCCACTAGCTTCAGCATCGAGCCTCAGGTGGTAGCACTCAAGGACGAGCGCCTCCGAGCGATTTAGATGGCTCGCAGAGATCAGGACGAAATGCCTCAGAGACCTCAGCTTGCCAATGGCCTCGTCTTTCAGCTGCTCGGATAAGGGGTTGTAGAGCCCCGCCGACACCCTCCAGATGGAGTACATCAACAGCTGGAGGAGGGAGGAATGCTGAGGGAGCAATCGGCCGAAGTGGTCCTCGATCCTGCCTATAACCAACTGTACCGTTTCCTCGATGCAATACGGGTCATAGAGGTAGACGTCCTCGAAGTTTATGATGTCTTCGATGGTGAAGGGGAAGTCCTGCATTTTTGCGTTTAGGGTATGAGGAGCAAGTAGACAACACCCCCTTAGTTTTATAGCACCCAAATGCCCCCCGGAGTTCAACGGTCGCCCGTTTCACCCGCGACAGTGTCTCCACGCGGCAGAAGTTGCGTCGGTCGATGCGAAACCGAAACGACACTCCGTCGCTTCACGTTCCCTACACAATCACGACACGTGTCGCCAACGACCGTACCTCTTCCCGGTGTGCCGACTGGCTATCAAAGTCAAAGCCCTCACCAAGAGGCAGCCGAGCTGCTACCCTGCTAGGCTATTCCTGGCCGGTAGCTTCCCTACCTCGCAACGCCAGGGATCTAAGCCTTCGCATAGAGGCAGCCGAGCGGCTTCCCCGCTTGGCTATCCCTGGCCGGTAGCGTCCCTACCCCACAACGCCAGGGATCAAAGCCCTCACCAAGAGGTAGCCGAGCGGCTACCCTGCTCGGCTATTCCTGGTCGGTAGCTTCCCTACCTTGCAACGCCAGGGATCTAAGCCCTCGCATAGAGGCAGCCGAGTGGCTACCCTGCTCAGCTATCCCTGGCCGGTAGCTCCCCTACCACAAAACGCCTGGGATCAAAGCCCTTGCCAAGAGGCACGAGCAGCAACCCTGTTCGGCCATCCTTAAGAACCAAAAGCCCTCGTCAAGAGGCATCGAACATCAACCCTGCTTGGACATCCTTAGTAGGCCACGTATGGCTCCTCCCGCGCTAAGGATGAAAAGCCCTCGCAAGAGGCAACCGAACCCGCCCTTGTTCGGTTATCCCTGGCTGGTAGCTCCCTACCCCAACAAACCAGGGATCAAAGTCCTCACAGAGGCAACCGGACCCGCCCTTGTTCGGTTATCCCTGGCTGGTATCTCCCTACCAAACCAGGGATCAAAGCCCTTGCCAAGAGGCACCGGACAGAAACCCTGCTTGTCCCGTCCTTAAGGATTAAAGCCCTTGCAAGAGGTAACCGGGCCCGCCCTTGCTCGGTTATCCCTGGATGGTAGCTCCCTACCCCAACAAACCAGGGATCAAAGCCTTTGCCAAGAGGCACCGAGCAGCTACCCTGCTCGGCACCATCCTTAGTTGGTCAATTATGGCCCCTCCAACAGCTAAGGATCAAAGTCCTCGCAAGAGGCAACCAGCCCTGCAGCTACCTTGCTCGGCTATCCCTGGCTGGTAGCTCCCTACCACACACCGCCAGGGATCAAAGCCCTCGCCAAGAGGCACCGGGCAGTAATCCTGCTCGGCCTGTCCTTAAGGTTCAAAGCCCTCGCAAGAGGCAACCGAACTCGCGCTTGCTCAGTTATCCCTGGCTGGTAGCTCCCTACCCCAACAAACCAGGGATCAAAGCCCTTGCCAAGAGGACCCGGGCAGCTACCCTGCTAGGCCATCCTTAGTAGGCAGCTTATGGCCCCTCTAACAACTAAGGATCAATGCCTTCGCCATGAGGCACCGAGCAGCTACCCTGCTCGGAACCATCCTTAGTAGGCCACTTACGGCCCCTCCAACACCTAAGGAATATGAACTCAATAAGAGGCATCAAGTCTATCAACGTCTGAGGGATCTCCATCTTGACTTCGGGGCCATGGAGATACCGTCTTCCCGCCGGTCTTCTCACACTCAGCAAATGATCAGATTCAATTCGACGCGTAATCACTAGACGAAGAACCGACACAACATGAAGGCAGTCTGTGAAAATACAAGTATCTACCAAAAAAAGGAAATACAAGCACAAACACTACTGCAAAAACAAAAATCTTTATTCAAAAAGTCAAAACTTTTACAAGGGTATTATGGGCTCTCCAGCTTTAAAAAGTGCCCGGAGGCCCACAAAACAGCGAGGCAACAATAGAAAAGAAAAAGAGAAGACGAGGGGCTTCAGGCCTCAGGGTCGGGCATGATACCGATTAGCTCGACGGCCACTGCGACTGGGGATGCGTCCGTCACAGGAGACTCGGCGTCCCCCTCGCTTCGAGACTCTGTCGGATCTCATTCATTCTTTCAGACCGAGAGTCCCTTCCCCGGCAGTGCTCCCGGGGGCACCCCCTGCTCTTCATCACTGCGGGGATACTCTGCTCGGAGCTCTTCATCAGCGAACTCCGGCACCCGGGCCTTGACAGTGCCGAGAGCCTCATGCCAGATGAGGGTGGTGGACGAGGCTAGGACGGTGTAGAACTGCTCCGACCTCTGGAAGTTCTCCACCGCATCCGTCGCCCCGAGGTCGGCTCGCTTCGCCGCCTCTACCACAGCCCCCAACTCCTTTCGGAGGGTGCTCACTGACTTCTTCATGGTGCCGACGAGCGCCTTGGAGTCCTGAAGCTTGGCCTCGGCGGCCTGGGCGGCCTCGCGGAACCTGGCCACCTCCTGCTTCGCGGCCGTTGCCTCCCGCCTCGCGGCCGCCGCCTCGCGGCCGCCGCCTCCTTCCTCCCGGAAGCCACCTCGCCCTCAAGGGCAGCGACCCTCGCCATCGCCGCCTCCAGCTCCCGCTTCGAGCTTTCCCCCAGCGAGGAGAGCTCGCCCGCGGCTTACATCGCCGGGGCTATCTCCTCCTCCTCCTCCTCCATCCGGGCGACGATAGCGACGTGCTGGAGGACCTGAAGAAATCGAAGGGGGGTCAGCAAGAAAAAAGGGGCACCCAATTTCGCAAATGATGAGACGATGTACGAACACTCACCTGCACGACCTCTGGGCGATGGATGCCATTTGCGCCTTCAGCGTCCCCCCAGGAACCCGACCCCCTGCCGACCGCTCCATCTCGTGCAGCAAGCTGTCAGCGACGGAGAGCCCCGAGGGCACCTCAAATCAGAGCTCCCCCTCATCCACCAAGATCGGAGTGGCCGGGGTCCGCGGAACTATTCGGGGGAACCTCTTGAGAGACGACGGCAGAGAGCTCGTCTCCACCTCCGATGGGCGTCCTTCCCCCAGGTCCTTTTTCTACTCGGCGCCCGGCCGGGCTCCGGGGCGCGATCCGCACTCGAGCGCTGGGCGGGACGGCCGCTAGGGGAGCCGGGACCGGCGTCTGTCGAGAAGAGATGGCCCCTCCAGCCTTCGATCCCTTCTTCGGCTTGCGCATGGCTGCTCGGAGGAGGCCGGTGTCCATGGTTTCTGCACAATACAAGATAAAATGGAATCAGCGACACAAACAAAGTAAAAACAAATACAAGCTCCTAACTTACCGACGAACTGGGCAGGGCTGAGCCCGGCCCAACTGAGTGCCCGCTCAGAAAGCAGCACATCAGCCAGAGGAATAGGCTCCCACACCGTCACTCTCGCCGCGTCAGGGTCATTGGACGGATTTCCCTGCCAGCACCTATCCCTAGACCATTGGATGGGTACGGGCCAGTGCTCACCCTCTGGCGGCCCGACGAAGAAAAACTTCTTCTTCCAATCATGGATGGAAGAAGGCAAGACGGCAACTCCTGACCCAGCTACGCTCCCCCGCTGCTTCCTAAAGGAGAGCGCCGAGCAAATAAGACTCCGAATGAGAAAAATGTGAAGAGGGAGAGAGATCCTGAATCAGGCCTCCTCCCTATTTATGCTACCGGCGTCTTCATCCAGCGGCGACGGTCGACTCCCGCCAAAACGATTCAGTGCACTCGACGGCTATGATCGCCCCACCTGTCGCAAGCGCATTGGCGGCGTCCCATCGGACGCCAGAAGCCTGCGGCACATCACATCAGCCAACCAGCTCCCTATACATGGTCTGTCGCTTCAGCAAAAGTGCACACGATCCAGCGCACCCTCTTTAATGCGAAGGATCTCCCCCTGATTCGCTGGCCTCATCCATAAAAGACAACCAATTGCCCAGAGACACGCCCGACGATATCTTCGGAAAGGAGCTCACCTTGGGTGATCCGGCAAACCACTCTCGACCCGACCCGTCAGCTGGTCGGGACGAGAGTGGGGGACTAATGATGATGCTCGATATCGGTGATCACCCAGATCATGACACGTGGCAGATGACGTGTCCTACGGCTCACAAGAAAGTACCTACAGCGGCCGACCAGACCACTCCTGTGCCCTTCCTATAAGCAAACGCTGGCTCACCTCCGAGCCCCCAGCACAATTGGCCTCCTCGGCCCCACAGCTCGTCTCCGAGCTATCAAAGGCCCGAGCCTCCTCGGGCCTCTCAGCTCGCCTCCGGGCTCGAGCAGAACCAAGATACCTCGGCTCTCCCACTTCTCCGCGAGCTCTCCTGCCGAGGTCATCTTTCTCGGTCTCATCGACCGACCAACAACACCGCTTGCAGGCGTAACCGCCATCCCGCGAATCTCGCCATGCGCGAGATCTCCGCCGGCCACATCCCACGTTCCACGCCACCATGATCCCCCATTAAAGAGCCTGTCTCGCCATTAATGGGAGGTCCCGCTCATCACGAGGGCGTGACGTCGGGAGCGTAACGGCCGGCGTGACTAATTCGAGGGGTGTTTGATGCTAGTTAATGAACCAATTGAGGGGTTCTACATGCTAGATGAGGTATATATAAATGAACGGGGTTATATGCAATTAATAAATTATGTTCAACTCTAAACAACAGATTATTATGAAAAACACAAAGTAGTCGCAGGAAAGAAAAATAGTGTAGGTGACATTAATTACCAACTAGAAATTAAGTAGCAAGCAGTCCATCCTCCTGATTTGGATATGATAGCAGGCCTTCCCTTGAGATCAACTGATCCATTCTTTGCATACTCTGCTTCTCCTTCCTCTAAGCTCTCGCTCATGATTATATTTGCTATGCTGTTCTTCAGCTAGCATCAACTTCTGTGAAGTAGGTAAAAATAAATATTATATAGGAAACCAGTTGCATGATTTCATAAAATTTGTTGGCTCCTGTATGGATTTGATGAAAATAAGATAAACTAAATAAGAAGCCAAATTATTGTGCTGATATTAGTTCAAACTTATTTTCATAGGATTCGAGCAATATTGTGTTAATTATTGACTACTCTCTGAAATGTCATGACCAATGTTGCTAACTAAGCTACAAGACTGGAGCCATATGGACCTATTTTCTTTCTAAATATATGCACGTGTATTTGGATGATTTTCCAACAGATTTCGAAATAGTAAATAATGGATTTTAATTTACAAAATAATAAGAAGATTACAATAAGTTAAAATCTCAAATGTACAGTAAGTGTCAGTTAAAACTTAGATATGAATATATTGCTATAGAAGGCTCAAAATCTATGAATTTGCACAGTGATAAAATACAGCTGCAAGGTTCATATTTTTTTTAAAAAGATGAATGTACAGCTGAATTTTGTTATTACATGGTACAATAATTATCGTGCAATTATTAGATATTCTAGTATAATATAGGAAAACAAACATAACTTAAGCCATGCGAATTTATGGTGATGAAATTTGTTCAAAATTCACAGCTTACAGCAACCCACGTGTTTTACCTTTAAATTATGGAGCCTCTTATTATTGAAAAGGAAGAGGCTTATTTATGTTAGGAGACAAGTGCATGTACATGAAGACAAAAGAGGCAACCCACGTATTTTTTTACCCTACGGACTACTCCGTACGGGCAACAGGACCTACACAGAAATCCGTAGGGGCAAGAATTTGCCCGTAGAGACAAGTTCAGGGCTTCAACTTGCACCTGCGGCCTTTGCACTTACGGGGTATTTTTTCGCCCCTACGCATATATCCGTAGGGGCAGTGGGTTGCCCCTACGGGTAAATCCGTAGGGGCAACTCTTATTTGTAGTAGTGTAAAGAGTAGGATGATGCATACATTTAGTGAGAGGAAGAGAAGTGTCAGACTTCATTCTCCAGAGAACTTAGCTCCAGAGAACCTAGGAGAGGAAAAATATAGAGAGAGTTGAAGAGTTTTGTACAAAGAGTTACTCTGCTCTCTTCTCTTCTGTTGTTTGAACTGCTCTTTGTATTGAAAGTTTTTCCTTTTGGAGTGTTCTCTTTGTGTTGAGGTAATTTGTGTGAGTGAGAGAGTTTGTATAATCTCGTGTAATTTTTTCTCTAATGGAAGTTACTTGTCGTGGTTACATGATTAGGTCTAGTCAGGGTCCGAACCTGGGTATATTTTATGTTACCGATTGCTTAGTGTGCTCTTTTCTGAGTAGTTTTATCAGCCATCAGGTATATATTTTTTCAGTCGATTGTAAAACACCGGATCCTGTTTCGTATTCCACTGCGCTATATCATTTATTTGTTTGGCTGTGCTTGAGTGATTCCTTTGTTGTCAGGTGGACACCGTGTGGTACAACAGCTTTTACAACAAGTGGTATCAGAGCTTCAGGCTTGGTTTTCTTTTGGGTGTTTGGAAAGATGACATCGATAAACTACAAGATTGAAAAGTTCGACGGGTGCCTATGGAGTCTGAAAATGACGGCCCTATTAAAGCAGAAGGGTGTACATAAGATTATCTTTATTAAAGAAAAAATTCCATCGAAGACCACAACAACAGAGTTAGAAACGAAGGAGGACAAGGCTTTCAGTTCGATCTATCTTCATTTAGCCGACGAAGTTCTTTGTGAAGTTGAGCAAGAGACTACGGCGACGGGGTTATAAAGAAAATTAGAAGCTCTGTATACGAAGAAATCTCTCACAAACCGTTTTTATCTAAACCAACGGTTATACACCTTGAAAATGAAGGAGGGGATATCGGTCAAAAAACACCTAGACATTCTCAACCAGATCATGATGGACTTACGTAATATGGAGATAAAGATAGAGGAATATGATCAAGCCATGATCCTACTCTGTTCTTTGACCCCCAGTTATGGCCAGTTCATGAAATCAATCGTGTACAGCCGAGAAAAACCCTCATTAGAGGATGTCAAGACGGGTTTGCACAGCGAGGTGTTGAGGGAGAAGGTGGCTAATGAAAGGGTGTGTCACGGGGATGCGATTTCTGTTCAAGGTCGTTCTCTGAAATGGTCAGATGATGGTTCCAAGGATAAGTTGAGAAACTGAGTTAATAACAAATGTAACTAATGCATAGAGAAAGGCCATTGGAGGTTATATTGTCAAAAGCTCAATGAGAAAGATAAGCAGCATTCCTCCGCTATTGCAATTATGGTGAATGATCCAGATGACGACAGCGATGGTCTGCTTCTATAGTTCAAACATGCACGTGCTAGATTTGAGAAGGGGCTTTGATCTGATTGAATTCTTTGGGCGGGGTCGGTTGCAAGTGTGTGATCGATGATGATTTTGAGATCTTCAAATATGTTATTATTGTCATGACAGCGAATAAGATGTGGACCCCATATGTGGGCCTTGCACCAGTTCTTTCTCGCGGTGGAGTAAGCTGTCATGCTTCCTTCATGGCTTGTTGAAGAAGTCGTGGGTGTATGTTGCGGAAGGCCAGGTGGAGAAGTGGGTCGGTAGGCATATAAAGATATTTTGGTCTAATGTTGGAAGAAGCTTTGCTTCATTAGGGTCCTCAGCTTTCTGCAAGCCAAAAATGATCATTGTATCAAAACACCAGTTTGGATCCTCGGTCGAATGGATTTGAAAAGAGGATGTTCGAACAATTGGAAAGAACATATTTCTACGATTTACAGCCGGATCTTCGAAGAGAGTTTCGGGCTGGAGCCCTATCTATCGTCAAGTAGCTCATCGATCGGTCACTATTAAGATTGCATTCGGAGCAAATGCGAATTGGATATGAGAAATACCATATCTATATTCGCTTTCTAGTTTCGAATATAGATATGAATACAAATATAGTTTGGTAAAAAATATTCACATCCATATTTGACAAAATCGGATACGGATACAGATCGGATATGAGATAAACAGATACAGATACAAATCAGATATTGATAAATATATATTTAAAATATAAAATAAGTGATTGTGGAGTGAAAATATGTCACGCCCCGCTTCCCAAAATACGGAAAACGAGGGGTGACTAGGCCAGCCATGCTCCTACAGTCAAGGAATAATCCCGCCGTAGTCACACTTCGGTTTCTAGCATTACATGGTAATCAGTAAACAAAGCACAGCAGTAGAGGAATTACATCACTAAATTATTACATTAAAATCCATTGTTCACAAATTATAAATAAACAAGAAGAGTTACTAACCAAGTTCAATTACACGATCTCTTTTATGGAAAGCAGAAAAGAAAGAAAAGCACTCTAGACTAGATCTCCGTCAGCTCGAAAGGTAAATCCGTCTCTTGCACTGGTCCTTCCACGAGATCTGAGCATGCATCTCAGGTCGTCAGAGCGACGTAATAGCAATTTATATAATAATGATATGAAACAGGTAAATACGGTAATAACAGTGAAAGTACAATGCGTGTAATCACTATGTCACTAAATGATGTAAAGTATGATCTGTGTCCCTATCAGTTTCTTGGTCATGTTTGAAATCGTATAGTGGAAAGGAGGATCATGTTTAACAGGAGTCTCGTATATAGCCGAGACAACGACCCACATGCCCGGGACATAACCCTGTCAGCCGGATCGCTACATCCTACCTAATATATATATATATATATATATATATATATATATATATATATATATATATATATATATCACTGCTCGAATGATCATCCTCTAAAACAAGGTCCCGCTAAATACGATACTCTTTCCATTTCGATTTCCTATTTTCCCCCAGATTTACACTATTTATGATTTTGATTTAGTCGTGTACAAGTATACCAATGGCACGGTTTTATCACTGTTCACTATATTAATCACTGTCACGAATCATTCACTTTCCATTGGTGTAGTCGACACTCTTAAAACAATATCATTCACGCACGATAATGCAATGTCCACTAAACACTAATACGCACTAACACAGTGTATATGGCAATTGGGTAAGATATGTGTATGTATGCCATTAATAAGTCATGTATGTTACGAACCAATGTGCATGTCATCAACTTACAAAAATTGCATTAATTCATATGTTTAGAATTCAACAAAATGATACAAATACAATAATAAGCACACTCTGTTAGCAGTTCATCAAAATTGGTTTCAGTTCAATCGGGTTTCCAGTATTCAAGTTACAGCCGTTTCATTTTAAGTGCTCGCGGCAGGAAATTCAGTTTCTGAACTAAACATCCGTTTCACGACACGAATTTCACCCAGTTGGGATCAGAATTTAGCGACGCTACAGTTGAATAAAATCTAGGGTTTTCAATAGGGTATTCAATGCAACAGACAGATTCTCATTCACATCAGTACATCAAAAGTTATACACTGTTCAACACTAGTATATCAATTCTGATTCCGTTTTGGACTGTTATACGTCCTGTTCTTTTAAATTACAGATTAAATAGCAAACGACGCTAAAACGGAATGAAACCACTTGCGTTATTTATCTAATAGATTCACTTTTAATAAACTGCAGAGTTCCGTAACATACGAGTTCAGGAAACAAGGTGGTACGCACTACGGGACAGTATACAGTAACCAGAGTCGCTCTGGACTGCAGTCCAGAGCCGCACTCCGACCCAAATATCATCACAATTTCAGTATAGAAACCATTAGAAACTTGCACAGAGTTACAGTTCGTCGAGTTGGTTTCGATTTGAGCCCTCGAACACATCATTTACATATGTATATAATTTATGGTGATTTTAACAATTTTCAGATGTGGGAAATTTTTCAGTTTTCACGGGGGTATTTGGGGATGTTCGTTTTAGTCATTAACAGTCATATTTTCCCGTGAAATTTATACACAGTATTCATTATCACATGGGCCAGCATAGGAAATCCAATTACATCAAATTAGATGAAGATTTCCATTGGGATCATGCATCGAACAGTTATATCATATAATTTATCGAAAAGTGTAAATATAGAATTTATATGATTTGAGTTTGTAACACGAATAAATTAGCATGTAGCAAGTAAAGTACTTTCCTGGAAACGTTTTGTCGATGCACGGCAGCGGCAGCGGCACGAACGCGCGACGAACGGCGTGGTTTGGTTTCACGGCCTCGGCTCGCGACACGGGTTCAACGTCGGAGTTGCCCGGAGACGTCTTGTGCATGTTGGAAGCGGAGGGGGTGCTCAGTGATTCTCTGCGAGTGCGCTGGGGTCGACGACGGTCGGCGGCGGCGCTCCGGCGATGGGCAACAGTGGGTTTTGGATGGTGGTCGTGGGTTTGATGTTTTGAAGATAGGGAGAGAATAGGTAGGTAGTGGGTGTCACGCCCCGCTTCCCAGAGTACGCTAAGATAGGCACGTGATATAGCCAACCATGCTACCTGTAGATAGAAAAAAATTCTTCCACAGTCACATTACGGCTGTAGAGATATCAAGAATAGAAAAGTAAACTAACTATCTACTACATGTCCATAAGCCAGAGTAAAAGAGTCAAGAAATAATATAGTATGCGGAAGCAAAAATCAAATAAACACCTGAAAAGTAAGACTGGATACCAACAGGATCCCTACCGCTCGGTGTAACAACGGTAATACTTCTGATCAGTCTGCAACAAAGGTAGAGAATCTGGGTCATGCAAAACCCAGACGTCAGAGCGTCATAACATCAAGCAATAACATAAACAGGGTAGCAAGACATACATGTATGTACATAAATAGTAAAACAGATATAACAGTAATATAAGTGAGGACAGTGGGGTAGTGTGTAGTGAGTGATGAAAACCGGTATATTGGGTTAACTACTCTCAAGTCTTTGAAATCAATTTAATGAATCATCGATGTAACTCAATAGTATCCCGTGCGTGTCCGGGACCACGGTCAAGATTCTCTAGCTGAATCCGAGACGTGCCGCTAGGCAGTAAAAGGTAGCATGTACAGATGAGCGATGTCAGCATCATCACTCCGGGGCTGGCCTAGCCCGTAAGACTGATCAGAACAGGTATCGAACTGTTGAGTTACAAGTCAGGTTCCATCATTGATTTCCCCATACCCCCAAATTATAAGTGTTCAAGTCAGCTATTAAAGTAATCAAGAACTAATGCCAACACGGGAGCAGGTAGGTGCAGCTTTGTCTGGATAGACAATAGGAACGGTCCATAAGGACTACATGTCAGGTTTGTTGGCATTAGACACAAGATTAGGTAACAGGTCAAGCCATGGTACATCAGGTCAAGTCAAGTGGTGTACGGTACCATGTCAGGTCAAGAAATATGTGTGTAGCAAGACATGTCAGGGTGTAAAAGATATCATGTGGGTACTCATAATCAACTAACATAATCATGGTTATATATAAACAAGCATGGGTATCAACACCACAATAAATGGGCACATGCAGTAGGTTAAGCAATATGCGCAGATTAAACTACTTAGCTGTACGATTATCAGTTTGTGTTTCAGAGATGGTTTCAACATTATATGAATACAGTATGACAATTATGGCCGTTAAATCATGTTAACAATTATTAAGAAATTTCAGGGCAATGATCTATAAATAGGTTCAAGGGATGAAATCATAGCTAAAACAGGTTTAAATGCATACGAGTGTCCGATGGAGTAAAACTATAGAAAAAATACCATAGGCTATGTCAATGGTTAAAATGTGATTAAAACATATGATTGTGGTTATTTGGTTTAATGAAGTAAATGCGACGGTAGGTTTCAATTCTGGAAACTAAAATGATATAACGCGACATCGAACACGAAAAGGAAAATCATGGTACTAAAGTTAAACTACGGATTTAGAGTTCCATCAATGTATATGTAATATATTAATTAGCATGTAGCAAGTTTTACTTGCCTGAACGGATATCAAAGCGGTACGTGCCACGGCGGATATCGGGAGAAACGTCGCGATACGTCCACGCGAGCACCGAACAGAACCAGGTATGGCAAGAATATGATCACACCATCTGGAATGTCCCCAGGGTCACCCGGCTCAACAGCGACGGGCACGGCTCCATCGATCACCGGAAAACGCGTATTCACGAAACCCAGAAAGGGAGAATAAGAAGAAGAGAAGAAGAGGAAGGAACTAGGGTTTGGTGTCACGGGTTTAGAAGGGAGGTGAAGCGGGCCAGGGAACACGATGACGACGATGAGGCACGGTTGCCGAGGAGGTCTCCGGCACGGCAGGAAGTGTTGATGTTGCATTTGGAGAAAGTGGGTGTAAGGGTTTACGGGGAAGTCGTCGGGTGAAGGGATAGATAGGTGTGGAGGTGGTCGAGAGGAGAGATCGATAAGAGTGGTCGGCGGTGAGGTCGACGAGGTGGAGCCAGGGATCACCGGCGAGGAGGGTGTGTGCAGGTTCAGGGAAAGAAGGTCGTCGAGGAGTGTAGGGAAGGTAAGGATGAGGTCGAGGAGAGGGAGATGGGATCAGACGAGGGTGGTGACGAGAATGGTGGCGACGGCGAGGGGTTGCCGGCGACGAGGGTGACGGCGAGGAGAAGTTGGAGAAGATGGGTTTTCTGTGGGTTCTTGGTGATGGGTTCGTCGGGCTGTAGATGTGGGTGATGGTGGCGTCGGGGTCGGAGAGAGGTGAGGAAGACGAGTGGAGGCCGCCGAGGAAGTGGGGTCGCCGGCGGTGAAGGGTGCAGGTGAAGGAGATGTGCAGGCGACGGGCGAAAGTATGGGTTGCAATGGTCATGGAGAAGAGGTGAGCGAGGACAAAAGGGAATAGGGAAGATAGAGATGAATGGATGAAGGGATGGTGGTCGATGAAGGCTGTCACAGGTGAGGGTCTCGGTGGGTTCTTGGTGTTAGCGTAGAAGAAGATGACGAGAACGAAGAAGGGAGGTGACCGTAGTGGGAGGCGGTGACCAGAATCGAGGAAGAAACAGTAGTCGCGAGAAGAGAGAGTGAGAGGGTGCGAGAGGAGAGAGAAAAGAAGGAAGAGAGAGAGAGAGTGTGCGCTCGGGGAGAGAGAAAGAGGAGGAGAAAGAAAGAGAGGGAGACGCCGGGGCCCAAGGGAAAGGAAAGGAGGGTTCTGATAGGCTGGGAAAAAGGTATTGGTTGGGAAAAAATATTTTATATAAGATTTAATACTTTCAAAGAACCATTCGTTAGTAAAAGAAGATTTTGAGATGGAAATATATATATATATATATATATATATATTTAAAACAGATTAAAGAATTTCAAAAATAAATAGGATTTGGCGGAATACAGAATATTTCAGAATTGCGCCTGGGTCGGGTCCAAAATTTGAATTTGAAATATGAAAAATATTGGCAGGTTCCAAAATTGAAATGAAGGATTCTGTAATAAAAAAGCATACCCCCAAGAACGGACGCACGCACGTGCGCGTAGCCATCCAAACACGTCCGTTTCTCTGAACGAGACAAGAACACGATGCAAGGACGCTACCACAGGGTTAGGGGTATCAAGCAGACCAAGACAAGTATTTTAATTTATTTTACGTAATTTAAATTGTTATATGCAAAAGATGCGATAATAAACAAAATATCTGTATAACCTAAATCATGAGGTGTACTAGTTCATGCAACCAGTCAATATAATTTGTAAATAAGAGTCAAACAGGTTCAAGCAAACGGGTCGGGTCGAATGCGATGTACCAAGTAACTACCATTCGACCCAAACACGCTAAATCAAGAAAAGACCATGGATAGGTAATTACGGAAACTGGAATTGGTATAAGTGAACTCGGGTGTTACATTATACCCAACTACAAAAGAATTTCGTCCTCGAAATTCCAAGAACAAGATAGGATAAACAAACAAGAAATCTCAAGAATAGACGTGGAAACTTCTGCTGGATTTCATCTTCTCGTTCCCAAGTTGGCTCTCCATGCGAGCGATTTCCCAAGAAGCAAGCACAAGAGGGATAGCCTTGTTCTTAAGAACCTTTTCTCTTCGATCCACGATCGACACCGTTCGCTCTTCAAAGGTTGAATCTTCTCATACGGTTAACTCCGAACGATCCAACGCATGTGTTTCACCTCGAGCACAATTACGGAGTTGAGGTTCGAGAAACACATCATGAACATTCGCCAGGGATTGTGGTAAAGCCAAATGATACGCCACTTCTCCAACATGCTCCAAATCTCGAAAGGTTCAACAAATCGAGAACTAAACTTTTCTCGACTTCCGAAACGAATCACCCCTCTAGTCGGTGATACCTTCAAGAATACCAAACCACCAAAGGTTAACTCTAGAGGTCTTCTCAACTTATCTGCCCAACTCTTCTGTCTGTCTTGTGCTGCTTTCATATGATTCCTGATAGTGTTAACCTTCTCAACTGTTTGCACAACCAAATCTGGTCCCAACAATCTTCGTTCACCGACATCGTCCCAATAAACAGGTGAACGACACCCGTGCCCATACAAAGCTTCAAATGGAGCCATCTGAATAGTTGCCTAAAAACTGCTGTTGTAAGAAAACTCCACCAAGTGTAGATGATCCTCCCATGAACCCTTAAAGTCCAACATGCAAGCTATTAACACATCTTCAAGAGTTTGGATCGTTCTCTCCGACTGGCCATCTGTTTGAGGATGATAAGCTGTGATAAACTTCGATCGAGTCCCCAAACTTTCCTGTAAGCTCCTCCAAAAGTGTGATAAGAAACGAGTGTCCCGGTCGGACACGATGCTCACCGGTACTCCATGCAATCTTACTATCTCCTGCATGAACTGTTCTACTAAAGTCTCTACTGATTGACCAACCTGAAAAGGAAAGAAATGAGCTGCCTTGGTCAAACGATCATCAATCACCTAACTACATTGTTGCCTTTTTGGACTCCGCGGTAGAGCAGTCATGAAAACCATGGTTATAAGTGCCCACTTCCACTGAGGAATCGAAAGTGGTTGCAATAAACCAATAACTCTTAGATCTTCAGCCTTAACTTGCTGACACCAAGTACCTTGCCACAAAGTAAGCAATCTCCCGTTTCATGCCTTCCCACCAGAAATGCTGCCGTAAATCTCGGTACAACTTCGTGCCTCCTGGATGTACGGAATGTGCTGAACTGTGTACCTCCTTCATAAGTTCCTCGCGAATGTCTCCCTTTGGTACAAACGAACGGCTACCATATCTCAACGAACCATCTTCATGGATCAGTAAATCTGTTCGTAGTTCGGCTTCAACCTGTTCTCGGAACTTTCGCAGTCTAGGGACCTGTGGTTGCGCTGCTTTAATATTCTCGATCAACGACGAATGTACTTTTAGCTGCATCAACTGTCCCGAAGAATGCGGTAGCACGATCTCCAACTCGAATCTCCGAAAGTCTTCAGTAAGTTCCCTTTTATGCAGCCAACATCTGAATTGCTGGTACCCGACTAAGTGTATCCGGCACAACATTAACTTCCCCGGATGGTACTTAAGATCGAGATCATAGTCAGCCGTCAGCTTCAACCATCTTCGCTGTCTTACAATTAGCTCCTCCTGAGCGAAAACGTACTTTAGGCTTTTTTTTGTGATCGGTGAATAATTCGACCCCTTTCGCCCAATAAGTAGTGTCTCCAAATCTTCAAAGCGAAACTCCCAGCTGCTAACTCCAAGTCATGAGTTGAGTAATTCTTCTCATAGGTCTCCAACTGTCTTAATGCGTAAGTTGTAACCTTCCCGTGCTGCACCAACACATATCCCAAATCTTTCCCAGATGCGTTGCTGCGAAACACCAATCCTCCGGAACTGTCTGGCATGCTTAAAACAAAAGCGGTTATTAAACTCTTCTCCAACGCCTCAAAAGCTGACGCACACTTATTTGTCCACATAGATGGTACTTTCTTGTGTGTAAGCTTAGTCAGAGGCTCAGCCAAGCGAGCAAAATTTCTCCACAAATCTTCTGTAATATCCGGCGAGTCCAAGAAAACTTCTTATCTCCGCAACATTCTGTGGAATCGGCCAATCTCGAACTGCTGCAATCTTTTCGAGATCGACGGCGATTCCATCGCCAGACACAACAAGCCCCAACAACTTTACTTCTTCAAGCCAAACTCGCACTTGCTCATCTCTGCGTATAATCTGTCTTGCATCAATGTCTGCAGTGCGATCTTCAAGTATGCCGCAAGTCCTACCATACCCCTCGAGTAGACCAGAATATCTTTAGTGACCACTACTAAAACTGGTCCAAGAATGGCGAAAAGATTCAGTTCATCAAGTCCATAAATATTACCGGTGTATTCGTTACTCCGAAGGGCATCACTAATACTCGTAATATCCACACTGAGTTCGGAACGCAGTCTTGCAAATATCTTCTGATTTAACTCGGACCTAATGATATCCGAACCGAAAATCCAACTTCGAGAATACCCTCGCACCACTACGTTGCTCAAACACTTCGTCAATGCGAGGGATCGGGTACTTGTTCATAACAGTCACTCGGTTTAATTCTCGGTAGTCAATGCACGTCTTCCCTGTGCCATCTTTCTTCTTTACTAGAAGAACTGGAGCTTCCCAAGTTATGTTGCTGCGGCAAAACCAACCCTTCTCAAGTAATTCAGCAACCTGCTTCCAGACTTCTTCTAACTCCACTGGTGCCATCGGGTAATACGCCTTTGAGATTGGCGCTGCACCAGGAACAAGTTCAATTGCGAACTCCACGTATCGCTTCGGCGGTAAACCTGATATGTCTTCAACACGTCTATGAAACTCTCAAATATAGCCGGCGCTTCTTCCTCATCCACTGCCATTGACGAAAGAACCTTGTTTGTCGGCCTAGCCTTAACTCGACTGGCCCGACAGAACTGCTTCCTCCAGCAAAACAACTTCTGTATGTCCGGGAATCTGGAGAATTACTTTCCTTTCCTTACAATCAATATGAGCATGGAAAGTGCCGCGAAAATCCATTCCCAAGACAATAACAAACAAGGGAATGCACTAGGATTGAATAGTCCTAATGCGGGGAAAACAAGAACAAGTAAGATATAGAGATGACTTTATCCGAAGTCAAGATACTGAAGAGGTTTAAACACGGTAAACATGATTCAAGCTGGTGATGAAACAATAACTGGTAAGCAATGAAACCGAGAAAAACAAGGTAGTACAACGATCATGGAATAAGGAAGTGAATCCAAACTAGGACTCCAAGTTACTTAAATAGAGTACTGCATTGTAACCATGCTGCAGTTCATGGGTACAATTACATAACTCCACCCAAGTCGCCAAAATCCTAGTATCAGAATCAAGAAACAGGGAGAAACAATAGAGAACCAAAAAGGTTTCAGGTTGAAATGCAAAGCGGTTTGCATATCGCCCAAACAAAGGATCAAGAGAAGGATATGATTCAACAATCACGATAATCAAGGTGGCAGGACACGTTCCTAATCATGAGTATTCTGATTCGTGTATTGGGCCCAATACCCAACTATAAAAGAATCAACCCGATTAACCTATATCCTATGGCTCTGATACCAAAAGAACCATGTCACGCCCCGCTTCCCAAAGTACACTAAGATGGGCACGTGACATAGCCAACCATGCTACCCGTGGATAGGAAAAATCCTTCCACAGTCACATTACGGCTGTAGAGATATCAAGAACAGGAAAGTAAACTAACTATCTAGTACATGTCCATAAGCCAGAGTAAAAGAGTCAAGAAATAATATAGTATGCGGAAGCAAAAATCAAATAAACACCTGGAAAGTAAGACTGGATACCAACAGGATCCCTACCGCTCGGTGTAACAGCGGCAATACTCCTGATCGGTCTGCAACAAAGGTAGAGAATCTGGGCCATGCAAAACCCAGATGTCAGAGCGTCATAACATCAAGAAATAACATAAACAGGGTAGCAAGACATACAAGTATGTACATAAACAGTAAAACAGATACAACAGTAATATAAGTGAGGACAGTGGGGTAGAGTGTAGTGAGTGATCTAAACTGGTATATTGGGTTAACTACTCTCAAGTCTTTGAAATCAATTTGATGAATCATCGATGTAACTCAATAGTATCACGTGCGTCCCCGGGACCACGGTCAAGATTCTCGGGTTGAATCCGAGACGTGCCGCTAGGCAGTAAAAGGTAGCATGTACAGATGAGTGATGTCAGTATCATCATTCCAGGGCTGGCTTAGCCCGTAAGACTGATCAGAATAGATATCGAACTGTTGAGTTACAAGTCAGGTTCCATCATTGATTTCCCCATACCCCCAAGTTATAAGTGTTAAAGTCAGGTATTAAAGTAATCAAGAACTAATGCCAACACGGGAGCAGGTAGGTGCAGGTTTGTCTGGATAGACAACAGGAACGGTCCGTAAAAACTATATGTTAGGTTTGTTGGCATTAGACACAAGATTAGGTAACAGGTCAAGACATGGTACATCAGGTCAAGTCATGTGGTGTACGGTACCATGTTGAGTCAAGCAATATGTGTGTAGCAAGACATGTCAGGGTGTAAAAGATATCATGTGGGTACTCATAATCAAATAACATAATCATGGTTATATATAAACAAGCATGGGTATCAACACCACAATAAATGGGCACATGCAGTAGGTTAAGCAATGTGCGCAGATTAAACTACTTAGCTGTACGATTATCAGTTTGTGTTTCAGAGATGGTTTCAACATTATATGAATACAGTATGACAATTATGGCCGTTAAATCATGTTAACAATTATTAAGAAATTCCAGGGATTCAATGATCTATAAATAGGTTCAAGGGATGAAATCACAGCTAAAACAGGTTTAAATGCACACGAGTGTCCGATAGAGTAAAACTATAGAAAAAATACCATAGGCTATGTCAATGGTTAAAATGTGATTAAAACATATAATTGTGGTTATTTGGTTTAATGAAGTAAATGCGAACGGTAGGTTTCAATTCTGGAAACTAAAATGATATAACGCGACATCGAACACGAAAAGGAAAATCATGGTACTAAAGTTAAATTACGGATATAGAATGCCATCAATGTATATGTAATATATTAATTAGCATGTAGCAAGTTTTACTTGCCTGAACGGATATCAAAACGGTACGTGCCACGGCGGATATCGGGAGAAACGTCGCGATACGTCCACGCGAGCACCGAATAGAACCAGGTATGGCAAGAACACGATCACGCCATCTGGAATGTCCCCAGGGTCACTCGGCTCAACAGCGACGGGCACGGCTCCGTCGATCACCGGAAAACGCGTATTCACGAAACCCAGAAAAGGAGAATAAGAAGAAGAGAAGAAGAGGAAGGAACTAGGGTTTGGTGTCACGAGTTTAGAAGGGAGATGAGGCGGGGCAGGGAACACGACGACGACGACGAGGTACGGTTGCCGAGGAGGTCTCCGGCACGGCAGGAAGTGTTGATATTGCATTCGGAGAAAGTGGGTGTATGGGTTTACGGAGAAGTCGTCGGGTGAAGGGACAGATAGGTGTGGAGGTGGTCGAGAAGAGAGATCGACAAGAGTGGTCGGCGGTGAGGTCGACGAGTTGGAGGCGGGGATCACCGGCGAGGAGGGTGTGCGCAGGCTCAGGGAAAGAAGGTCGTCGAGGAGTGTAGGGAAGGTAAGGATGAGGTCGGGGAGAGGGAGATGGGATCAGACAAGGGTGGTGATGAGAATGGTGGCGACGGCGAGGGGTTGTCGGCGATGAGGGTGACGGCGAGGAGAAGTTAGAGAAGATGGGTTTTCTGTGGGTTCTTGGTGATGGGTTCATTGGGCTGCAGATGTGGGTGATGGTGGCGTCGGGGTTGGAGAGAGGTGAGGAAGACGAGTGGAGGCCGACGAGGAAGTGGGGTCGCCGGCGGTGAAGGGTGCAGGTGAAGGAGATGTGCAGGCGACGGGCGAAAGTATGGGTTTCAATGGTCAGGGAGAAGAGGTGAGCGAGGAGAGAAGGGAATAGGGAAGATAGAGATGAATGGAGGAAGGGAAGGTGGTCGATGAAGGCTGTCACAGGTGAGGGTCTCGGTGGGTTCTTGGTGTTAGCGAAGAAGAAGATGACGAGAACGAAGAAGGGAAGTGATTGTAGTGGGAGTCGGTGACCAGAATCGAGGAAGAAATAGTAGTCGCGAGAAGAGAGAGAGAGAGGGTGCGCGAGGGGAGAGAAAAGAAGGAAGAGAGAGAGAGTGCGCTCGGGGAGAGAGAAAGAGGAGGAGAAAGAAAGAGAGGGAGACGCTGGGGCCTAAGGGAAAGGAAAGGGGGGTTCTGATAGGCTGGGAAAAAGGAATTGGTTGGGAAAAAATATTTTATATAAGATTTAATATTTTCAAAGAATCATTCGTTAGTAAAAGAAGATTTTGAGCTGGAAATATATATATATATATATATATATATATATATATATATATTTAAAACAGATTAAAGAATTTCAAAAATAAATAAAATTTGGCGGAATATAGAATATTTCAGGATTGCGCCCGGGTCGGGTCCAAAATTTGAATTTGAAATATGAAAATTATTAGCAGGTTCCAAAATTGAAATGAAGGATTCTGTAATGAAAAAGCATACCCCCAAGAACGAATGTACGCACATGCGCGTAGCCATCCAAACACGTCCGTTTCTCTGAACGAGACAAGAACACGATGTAAGGACGCTACCATAGGGTTAGGGGTATCAAGCAGGCCAGGATAAATATTTTAATTTATTTTACGTGATTTAAATTGTTATATGCAAAAGATGCGATATTAAACAAAATATCAGTATAACCTAAATCATGAGGTGTACTAGTTCATGCAACCAGTCAATATAATTTGTAAGTAAGAGTCAAACAGGTTCAAGCAAGCGGGTTGGGTCGAATGCGATATACCAAGTAACTACCATTCGACCCAAACACGCTAAATCAAGAAAAGACCATGGATTGGTAATTACGGAAACTGGAATTGGTATAAGTGAACTCGGGTGTTACAGTGGGGCTCGGGTTGTAGTGATGGTGAAGATGATGTTGAGGATGAAGGGGGTGTCGACTGAGGCGGTTCTGGCTCGCCGGCGTCGAGGGTAGGTAGTGGTCGAATGGGTGCAGGGGAGCTCGGGTGTGCAGGAGGTTGGGTGTGCAGGGCTTCTCGGTTGGTGGAGGAAGAGTAGTGAAGGGTTTTGTTGTTGGAGGAGAAATGAGGGAGGAGTACGAGGTGGTGGGGTCGTCGGCGGCGGCGGCGTCGTTGTCGGTGTAGAGATGGAGGCAGTGGGTTCGATGTTAGAGAGAGAGAATAGATTTGAGAAGGGGCTGGAATGAGATTGAGGGAGTGAGTAGGAGGCGTTGAGGTTGAGGAGATCGCGAGGAGCGCGCGAGTCGTGGGGAAACGGCCCGGCGACGCGGTCGCGGGAGTTGGCATGAATTGTGGATCGAGAAAGAGAGACGTTGGGAAGAAGGAGGGAAGAAGGTGAGTCGGGTCTGGTGAAGTGGGCGTGGGTTTGGAAGAGACGGGCCGGGTCGGGGTTAAAATAAATCCCATTTTATTCTAACGTGGGCTGAGGAGGGAGTGGGTTGAGGGGATAAGGTTTAAATTAAAAGTTTAATTTGTTTGGAAAAAGGAGTATTGGGCTTATTTAATGTTAAGGTTTTGTTTTAAATTAAAGGTGAGTTTAGTTTATTTTGTTTTGGTTCAAAAGTTTGGGAAAAAAAATTTAAATGTTGGAACTTAAGTACTAATCTTCACACAAGGCAGCAATACGGGAAAAATGGGGATACTTTTTGGGGACTCGGGAACTGTAGGAAAAATTTCATAAATAGGGAACGGGGATTTACAAAATATGCATGTAACATATACATTCTACAAAAAAAATGATTACAAATTAAATATGAGTGATTAAAATATTTGAAATGAATATATATGCACTTAACAGAAAATATTAACTAATAATTATACATATATATTGTCCTATTATGTATATTTTAAATTAAAATTGATAAAATAATATGTTAAATACTATTTTAATGCATAATTTATAATACTTATAAAATAAAAAAACTAATATATTATTTAATTTTAATTTTACTATAAAAATATTAATTAATTAAGCATAAAACCTTTAGAAATTTAATTTAAATTGCAATATTTAATTTAATGTGTCTGCAGATATCCGTATCCGAATTAGTATCCGTATCCAAAAATTTTGAAAAAATCCGTATCTGTTTCCATATCCGATTATATCTGAAAATATATATCTGTATTTGTATCCGTATCTGTATCCGAACGATATGAAATTTCATATCCGTTTCCAAAAATATCTGGATCCGGATATCCAAATCCGAATGCAACCCTAGTCACCATCGATGGCGGTAGATACGCAAATTCCTGAAGTATGTACTGGAGATGCTTGAGATTATTCGGGGCTTTGCGATTGGGTACATTGAGGATTCGTGGTACAAGAGAAATTCTTGTCCAGCTTTGAAGTCGAAGCCAGAGGGTACAAGTCGTGGTGTCCTGGTATCCATTGTAGAGTAATCACCAGATATGCATGCGTTGAGTCTGCGATGCGTCAAAGAAAACAGACTTAGGAAGTTGGTGAAAAGAGAACAGTTATGCCACAAAGCGTGGTGGAGTTCGATGGTTCAAAGTCCATATTTTCAAATGTGAGGTGATTGGTACTCCGATTCATATGGAGAGTCCATCTCAGTCTATGGTGCAAAAGTCTACTGAAACTAGACGCATAGGAGTAGCTAGGGACGATTCTCCAAGGCAAGGGATCAGGAGTTCGATAAGAAGTCTCCAAGTTTGATTCTTGGAATCCTCAATGTCAGGGATAGGAAGTCGCGTCAGTTGCAGCAGTATATTGAGCTGGTTCTGGCTCGATAAGAAGGGAGAAGACTAAGCCCGTGTCTACTCCGCTAGGGTGTGCGCTTCATTCAGCGATGGTATTATCATTGACCATTGGTGATAAGGACAGATGGAGATCAAAGACGGGTACGTTAAGCATGGATACAGTGCCAGAAATCGACACTTCAATTTGTCATCGCATAATCAACAATGGAGGAAATTTTTGACGACCGTCTTGGAGGCGGTTAGGGAGACTATCAATTTGTAAATATTGTTAGATATTTTGGGTGTTCCACAAAAAATGATAGTGTTCTTCCTGATAGATGGAAGAAAGTTCATGCTATCATAAAGGTGGGTACTCATGGAGATTCCGACTAATGCAGAGGTGGATCCAAATATTAGGTCAAGTAGTGCTTGGACTTATTTTTCCTAGTAGATTGTTTAAGGTCAGGGCGATTAAAACTGATTTCCAAGGTTTGAGAAAGTGATAAGGTTTTGACGAATTTTGAATCAAGGTGGAGATTGTTGAATTTCTTCAAAATTCACAGTTTGTAACAACCCACGTGTTTTACCTTTAAATTATGTAGCTCCTTATCTTTGAAAAGAAAGAGGCACATTTATGTTAAGGGAGAAGTGCATGTGTATGAAGACAAAGGAGGTATGGGCTTTGTCTACTTAAAGAGTAGGTTGCTGCATGCATTTAGTGAGAGGAAGAGAAGTGTCACATTTCATTCTCCAGAGAACTTAGGAGAGGAAAAATACAGAAAGAGTTGAAGAGTTTTGTATAGAGAGTTGCTCAGCTCTCTTCTCTTCTTTTGTTTGAGCTGCTCTTTGTATTCAGAGTTTTTCTTTTTGGAGCGTTCTCTTTGTAGTGAGGTTTGTGTGAGTGGGAGATCTTGTATAATCTTGTGTAATTCTTTCTTTAGTGGAAGTTACTCGTTACGGTTGCATGATTAGGTCTAGTCAGGGGCCGAACCTGAGTATATATATATATATTTTGTATTATCGATTGCTTAGTGTTCTCTTTTCTAAGTAGTTTTATCAGCCGTTAGTTATATCTTTTTTCATTTGATTCCAAAACTTCAGATCATATTTTATATTCTGCTGCGCTATATCATTTATTTGTTGGGTCGTGCTTGAGTGATTCCTTCGCCATTAGGAGGATTACCGTGCGGTATAACAGTTTTTACAACAAATGGAACTTAAGAAAGTTATTGTATATAAAAATTAAATAATGCAAACTATTGTTCTCTATAAAGAATAATGATATGAATAATGCAAACAACTGATATCTCTATAAATAATAGGGAAATTTCACCAAAACCACCATGTGGTTTGGCATATGTTCCCATTGTCATCCTAACCTTTTTTCCCATCACAGCTCCCCCCAACATTTCACTCCGTTACTCCTGACCTCCTTGCGAACCCCCTCCCGTTAAGTTGCTTATCAAATGATCAAAATACACTTATTTATTCTATATATTTTAAAAAATGGTTTTCATCTCAATAAACAGAAAAGGGGAAAAGGTTCTCAGCTGAAGAAAGCGAAAAGGGATTTGGACATCGATTTGGGCACTTTCGACTTCAATTTACGAGCTTTCAAAGTTGACTTCTTTGAAGTGAGGAGACCTTGCAAAGTGAAGCATGCGAGGAATTGTTTGGTCGACGATCTGGAGGAACTCAACATAAAGATAATTGATTTTGGCAATCAAGGTGAGTTTTTTAAAATTGAAACCCTAATTCCATATTTTCCCCAATTTAGCATCTTTTTGTTGTCATGATGTATTCACTACTACAATATGGGGTTGCCCCTACGAATACAGGAATCCGTAGACGTTTTATTGCCCCTATGGACTAATACGTAGGTCCACATGATTGTCCCTACGGTGGCCTATGTTTTAATTTAAAAATATTAAATCTTAAATTGTTGTTTTGCCTTACGGAGCCATAAACAAATGACCTACGGTTCAATCCGTAAGGGCATGTATATGGGTATTTAATAAAAAAAAGGCATAGAAAAGCCCTACGCCTCGATCTCTTTCCCCAATTTTCTCTCAATCTCACGCGAGTCCTCGCTCCCGCGTCTTGAATTTTCTCGTCGTCGCTACCGCCCTCCGCCCATGGCCCGCCACTGCACTCGTTCCCAAAACTTCCTCGTCAACTTCCTCGTCTCCACCGCCCGTGACTCGTCGCCGATTGTGTCGTCGACCACCGATCTCCTCCGTCGTCTCCTGCACCGCCCGCTACAGGTTAGTAAATCTCCAATTATTTATAATTTTGATGATGTTAGGGCTAGGGTTCAGGGTTCAGGGTTCAGGGTTCGGGTGAGGGTTAGGATTTCCATCGGGTTCAGTTTAGGTTTAGGTTAGGGTTCGGTTAGGGTTGGGGTTGGGGTTAGGTTTAAGGGTTCGGGGTTAGGGTTCGTTTGGGGCTGAGGCTGGGGCTGGGGCTGGGGTTAGGTTTACGTTGGGGTTGGGGTTAGGGCTGGGGCTGGGGTTCGGTTAGGGCTAGGGCTGGGGTTAGGTTGGGGTTGGCGTAAGGCAGAGTTTGGTTTTTTGGGGGTGATAGTGGAAAAGTTGACGTTTTTAGTCCCAAGATGCAAGCTTCAGCCATGTTGTTAATCAAAGTGTGCTGAGAAGGAAGAAAGGGATAGATCGAATTGATAAGCTCGTGCAATCTATTGTTAGGGTTCGGTTGGGGTTGGGGCTAGGGTTAGGGTTAGGGTTAATTAGTTGGGGTTAGGGTTAAGGTAGTTAGGGTTAGGGTTTGGTTCAGGTTTAGGGTTAGAGGCTAGGGCTAATTTGGGTTAATTGGAGGGTATGGTTAATTTGAGTTAATTAGTGATAATTTGAAAGGGTTAATTTGTGTAAATTGGGTTTAGTTTGACCTGATTAGGGTTAATTAGGTTAATTTGGGTAAATTGGGTTAAGTAGGGATAATTTGTGTTAGGGTAACGATTATGGTTAATTAGGTTAATTTGGGTTATTTAGGGTTAGGGTTTATGGTGCACTAGTTCATTCAGTAGGATACTCGATGATAACGTAAACGTACAACTTTACCGTAAATGCAAGAAAATTTTACCCTAAACTTGAAATTTCAAACCCTTAATAACGAAACGTAAACGTAAAATCTATTCACGTTAAATGTTCAAGTTAAAACCAATATATGATACTCGATGATAATATAAAAATTTCATATTCTCATCGATACTCATATATGAAACTCAAAGCGCCACTTAGTCCCCGTCTATCGATTAACATACGTTCCATGTTCGTCGTGATATAGAACTATACGAAAGTTGTTAAATATCGGAAGGTATAGCTCGGTACTAACAAACGTCGTGTCGTCTATGTGACGAGAAGATTCAATCATATGATAACCCATAGATTTGTCTCGTGTGGACAAGTTAGGAATGTATAAAGCAAACACTTCATTCAATTGTGTTTTCATCTGTTTCGAGATATTTCGTCGGTACTTTTCCGCTGGTTCTCTGTGTACAAAGATAGATTAGATATTCATTTCAACGTTGTTTCACAGCTTTGAAATGATTATCTATTCTATTACAGTGTACTCGGAGAACAGCGGGGAGGTGCTGCCGAAATTTACTCGAAACGGTTGAAAGCACAAGCGAATGGGTGTCCGCTCTATACATTCTTAATGTGATAGAAGCCTTACCCCCGACATCCGAAACACACATATACAACAAGAATACACAACAAACGCATCATTAGAGAGTGATTCAAGATGTTCAAGTTAAAACCAATATATGATACTCGATGATAATATGAATCTTTCATATTCTCATACATGAGTATCCTCAAATCTAACTTTGATTATCGATAATTTATTCTTTTCAACGACAAACGCACACACAAAGTATATACATGGATTTTCTCCTTTGTCAGTAACCATCCCGTTCTTAGATTTCTCAATATAGTCATCATAACCTACAATTTATATATTATACAGTCTAACATGGCCCATGAGTACATCAGAGTTAAGGATTGGATGTATGTGGATTGGCAACAACGTATGCAACCTAAATTTGTTGCAGGAGTTGCTGCTTTTATTGAATTTGCACGCGCACATAATAAGATCATGATAGAGAAGATTCTCTGCCCGTACGATAGATGTGGGAATAAGTACTGGCAGAAGGTAGAATTGGCAGAGCTTCATATCGTAACAAATGGTTTTACTAGACTTTATACAACATGGCTATATCACGGGGAAGGAGAAGAACATAGTAATGCGGTAGAAGACGATAATGCGGCAGGAGAAGAAGGAGAAGACGATAATGCGGCAGAAGAAGAAGACGGTAATTTCTTTCCATCAGAAGAAATGGAGGATATGGTAGAGCCTGCCCTATTTGAATCTATTCGTACCGAAGATGACATTCCTTCCAGTCAAGGACCGCGTGCGGATAAATATGAAAATTTCATGAATGATGCTAGAAAACCAATTTATGAGAATGCAAAGTATTCCACCCTCTCATGGTCCGTTCAACTTTTCCAGATTAAGTGCCTAAATGGATGGAGCAACAAGTCATTCACAATGCTTCTTTCATTCTTGAAAGATTCTATGCCCCGAGAAATAACGTGCCCGACAGCTGGTACGGAGCCCAGAAGATGATGTCTGATTTGGGTCTGAAGTGTGAGAAGATTCAAGTATGTCCTAAAAATTGCGTGTTGTACCGGAAAGAGAATTCAGATTTGAAACAGTGTCCAACATGCGGAGAGGCCAGGTATAAGACGAAAGATTCTGATAAGAAGCCCGATATACCTGTCAAGATAGCACGATACTCTCCCATAATACAGAGGCTGCAGAGGCTATTCAAGTGTAAGAAAACAGCCGAGGCAATGATTTGGCATCACCGTGCTCCTCCAAGTGAAGATGGAAAAATGAGCCATCCAAGAGATTCACCAGCATGGAAGGATTTCAATAGGAGGTATGCAATATTCAGTAGCGATCCTCGCAATGTTAGGCTCGGACTGGCTAGTGATGGCTTCTGTCCATTCAACTATATGGCTGGAAGCCACAGCATATGGCCCGTTGTAATGATAATTTATAATCCGTCACCTTATTTAGCTATGGACCAATCATACTTTATGATGTCTCTTCTTATCGACGGACCAAACTCACCGGAAAAAATATTGACGTCTATCTCCGACCTCTGATCGAGGAGTTAAAATCTTTGTTCATTGATGGTGTAGAGACTTATGATGCAAACACAAATACAACCTTCATACTGCGTGCGACTTTAATGTGGACAATTAATGACTTTCCTGCGTATGGAATGCTATCAGGTTGGTCCGTACATGGTCACAAAGCATGTCCTCATTGCCATCAACATACAACATTGAAATTCTTGAATTTTAGCAAGAAGGTTTGTTGTTGCGGCCATCGACGTTTCCTACCTCTAGACCACCCCTACAGGTTAGATATTGTTCACTTTGATAGTCATTAGGAGCTTCTTGGACCTCCAGCCCCATAGTCCGGAGAGGACGTGACTGCTCAGTGGGATGGTTACGATAATGTGACCTTCGGGGTGGATCCGACAAAACAGGTCAAACCACCATTCTGGAACAAGTTAAGCATTTTCTTCGAGCTTTCGTACTGGTCAACAAATTTAGTGTGTCATTTTCTGGATGTCATGCATATAGAGAAGAGAGTATCCGAGCACATACCCAACTTGCTTCTTTGTAAAGACGGGAAATCGAAAGAATCTCAATGCTCGGATGGATCTACATGACTGGAAAATAAGAAGTGAACTGCATCCTAAACTGGTAGCGGGTAAATCAGGAAAGTTTGTACTTCCTAATGCCGCTTATCATATGTCACAACCGGAGAAGAAAAGATTCCTGTAGGTGTTGCATGATTTGAAAGTTCCCACAGGTTTCTCTGGATCATTCAGCAAGAAGATAAAAATTGTGAAAGGCAAGATCGATGGGCTGAAAAGTCATGATCACCATGTTATCGTGGAGCACCTTCTCCCATTATCCCTCAGGACTTCCCTCCCCGAATCGTTTGGTCTAGTAATCAACGACCTACGTTGTTTTTTCAGAGAGTTTTGCGCTAAAACACTGGATGTTGTGACGCTGGATAAACTAGAAAATTCTATTGCGTTGATACTTTGCAAGTTTGAGCGTATTTTCCCACCGTCATTCTTCGATATCATAATACACCTGACGGTTCATCTTGCAACTGAGGCTAAGTTAGCCGGACCGGTACAATATTGATGGATGTATCCCGTCGAGAGGTACGTGGAATTTTTCGTTTCACGCAATTTTTAAAATTATTGTTGTCTTGTATACCCGTATTTATTTATTCAACATATTTTCTTTAGGTACCTCTACACTCTTAAAAAGTATATACGCAATAGAAATCGACCAGAGGGTTCTATCATGCAAGGTTATCTTCTAGATGAAGCAACCACATTTTGTTCCCGCTATCTGGACGAGAACATTGAGACGAGACTTAACCGGCCTCGAAGAATTCAAGACGGGCCATATGGTAAAGCCGATTATAAGAGGGTAGACAATATGTTTATCAACAAGATATACCAGTTTATCTTGCTTAATTGCGAATGTCTTGAAAAAATTAGAGGGTAAGTTTTTTTGGATTAATTGTTATATTTGTGTTTGTGTTTGTGTGTGTATAAAATGAATTAGTATTAATGTCATAATTTATTGTCGAGAACAGAATTCATTTTAACGAGGTATGTGAGGGGTATCCTGATTGGAACGATGAACGATTGGAAAAATATCATCAGGATAATTTTTGCGATTGGGTTGCAGATCATGTAAGTTATTCGAATAACATATTATTGCCATCAGTTTTATTCTAAACTTATATCGTTATGTATTTTTCGTAAAATTTGTTTTGTTAGATCCACGATCCGAACTTTATTGCATCATTAGAGAGTGATTCAAGATACTTAGCTCAATTTCCTAGTATGGAAGTTGCATATTATAAAGGATTCGGTGTCCTTGGATACAAATTCGAAGTTAAGAATATAGAAACATCTAGAACCACTCAGAATAGTGGGATTGCGATGGTAGGATCGGATGGTGTAATTTATTATGGATACTTAAATTGTATACTCGGCATCTAATATCCCGGACGATCAGAACCCTTTTATATATTTCAGTGTACTTGGTACGATACGAGAACCGATACGGATAAGTGGAAAAGCAATCTCGGGATTGGAAAGATAAATATGGATTGACAAGTGTGAACACAATTCGATTTTACGGTCAGGAAGATCCGTTTATCTTTCCGAACCGAGCGTTCCAAGTATACTACTCACAGTGTTTGAAGCATACGGAATGGAGTATCGTATGCCGTTGGAATTCCAGGGATGTCTATGATATTCCAGAATTCGAGGACAACGATGAGGATGAAGAAGAGAGAAGACTTAGAGTGCTCCGACTGTCTGTTTCGAAAGACGATTTGTCTTCGGCTGATTATGAAGTTACGTGGGTTAGAAATGATATCGATGATGAAATCCAAGTAGATATGTCTAATGCGCCCACGAAACGAAAAAGGTTATCAATAATGTTATATTATTACTTCACATTTTACGATCTATACATATATAGTCAATGCTTGTAATGATTGTCTAATGTGTCCATGAACCGTTATTTCTAGATTTTATGACAATGACAGGAGCAGCGAGGGGCAGCAGGAGCTCCAGCCGTGGCACCGTCATAGGTATAGGCAGAGTAGTTCTGCCGTCCGGAGAGCTGCGTAGGGAGCTTCAGAGGGCCGGTCTTGCACCCCGATTGGAGACCCCTTCGGATGCCTCCTTCCGTGTGGATTTTGCCACACCTCCAGGTATATTGCACGCATATTCATTTTGAATGTAATATTATAGATATACATGCATGTTCATGTCAAAATTACTTACAATGTCAATGTTTGATTGTCTAGCTGTTGGTGATGCGTCCACATCAGGGACAGAGGCCACTCCCGCACCTCCAGGTATGTTTATATATTATATAGTGCATGTATATTTATTTAGAATGTTATATTATTGATATATGAATTCTTTTTGCAATTACTTATATAGCTGATACTTGATTGTCTAATTATAGGTGGTGCGTCCTCGTCTGGTGCAGGGACTACTCCCGTCACTTCCATACCCTCCGCTTAGTCTGCAAGTTTGTATGAATAAATATAAAATATTTATTCATTTTAGATATCCTTTAAGAATAAACATGAACTTCATGTAATTTTATCGATGTTTATTTTCTATTTGGAGATGCGTCCAGGCCCGGGTCACCGGCTGTTCCTCACCGGAGGAACTATCGTCCTGCTCATGCTGCTGCCCAGGCCCAGGCTCATGCTTTAGTCGCCGGAGGTATTGTTTACCCCAATCAGAACAAAGCTCTGTTCAAAATTCAAATTTTGAAATGAATCGACGCTTCAGAAGCAGTGCCAAGTGCGTTGCGCCCTAGGTAGCGCACCACGTGCAAAGCACGTATATACTAGCGCTAGGTGCGCTGCGCTCTAAGCAGCGCATCACGTGTAAAGCACGGATGGGCTAACTCTAAGTGCGCTGCGCCATAAATAGCGCACCACATGCAAAGCACGTGTGCGCTACCGCCAAGTGCGCTACGTTCTAAGCAGCGCACCATATGTAAAGCATGGATGCGCTAGTGCTAAGTGCGCTGCCCTTTAAGCAGCGCACCACGTGCAAAGCATGGGTGCGCTAGCGCTGGAACTAAAAGCTCCCCACCGTCAGATCAAAGATCGAATAATAATGATAAATCATTAATTAATCAGAATTGAATTCTGTTAAGGAAAGATTCCTCAAAATCTTTACAAACAACGAGATTGTGCTCTGTAGATCAGAGCACCGTTGGATCAATGATCCAATGGTGATTAAAAATCACCAAAGACACAGAATAAATTCTGTTTTGAAGATTTCCCAATCTTGTTAAAAACAAGAAGATTGCCTTCTATAAATCAGAAGCCCTTAAATCAAAGATCCAACGATGGGAAATTCCCCAAATCAATTGGAGAAAAGATCTCCTTAACTGATTGAATTAATCAACTTGTCCTATATAAGGGCCCCAAGACTTTAGGTCTCAAGATATACAGAAGTATAGAGAGGAACCCCCCATAAACTTTGACAAAATATCAGAAAGAAGAGCCAAGCTCTTGATAGAAGAACTTCTTTTCTTCAAGGTAAAAGAACTGAGAGATAAAATCATCTCATGATTAAAAAAGAAGAATTCAATTCTTTCTTTAAGATCATAGATCTGCAAGACCAAGGTCTTTTACAAAGAGATCAAAACATCTCATTATAAAATAAAAAGAAGAATTTACTTCTTTCTCACAGATCATAGATCTATAAGACTAAAGTCTTTCTCAAAAAGATCATGAACATCTCATTATAAAAAAGGAAGGAGAATAATTCGATTCTCTTAAGGATCATAGATTCATAAAGGCAAAGCCTTTCATCGATATAAGATTGAAATATCTCCTACAAAATAAGAATTTTTGTTCTGAGGATCTTGAGACAAAGTCTCTTCGAAGGGAGAATTTATTTCCCAGATCATAAAATTGATCAAATGCTCTTCTGCGCTCTTGCACTGGCGCCCAGCGCCAAGCGCACCACGTGTCACTCCCGTGTGCGCCACTCAACAGTTAGCACTTTATGCTCTTGAACTAGCGCTTTGCGCTCATGGACTGGCACTCAGCGCCAAGCGCACCACATGCACTCACGTGTGCACCATTGAACAAATAGCGCTATGCGCTCATAAATCAGCGCAACGTGCTCGCGGACTGGCGCAAAGCGCCAAGGGTGCCATGTGTCCTTCACGTGTGCGCTACTCAGCAGAAGCGCACTACGCTCTTTGACTAGCGTAAAGCGCCAAGCGTACCACGTGTTGCGCTGATAGAACATAAATTGTTCTTTAATAAGCCTAGAGCTATGAGGAATGCTTAGAGTTCAGAAAAAATCAAAAACACTGTCACGGCCAAGCTTAAATAAAGGCTCAACAGCCCAAAATTAATGTTAAACATTTTAACTTGATTGGACTTAGCCCAACATTGGCCATAAGTCCTCAACTCGTATTAACTGAGCCTATACGCTCATAAATCTCAGATCTTAGTCCCAATTAGACTACAGGTCTCCCAACTCACATCGGTTCAAGGGTACATCTCTTTACTCCTCTGATATTTTTCATTGTAATCCTTCAACGTCTTCAGAGAAGTGACGGGTCCCAACAACCATACATTTCATAGACTATGACGTTTTTAAACCGGACCATGGGGTCCTTAAGCTCACGGACTGTGATGTCCTTAACCTCGGACTGTAGAGTCCCTTTAAACCCACGGACTATGATGTCCTTAATCTTTGGACCGAGATGTCCTTAAACTAACGTTGGACCGTAATGTCCCTAAAATAATAGACCGTAAAGTCCCTAAACTAAACAATAGAGCCCAAATGCTCTTTTGTTGGATCTAAACGATCCCGTTAAGTTGATCTTAGTCTAAAATTAGACTAACTTATCCTTGACAAACGTTTAAGTTGATCTTAGTCTCAAATAAGACTAACGTATCCTTAAACTCAACCCCAAACCCAAATCTAAGAAAATACGGATTTGGACTAATTCACGCCTTACGGGCGACAACATAAATTAGTCTCCTTATACAATCCACGGGAAACCAAAAACAAAACAAACACCTACGACACGAAGTGACCATCTGGAGAAGGAGAAAGTGGTTACCACGATGCGGTAGCGTAATTAACTGCAAGGGCTTATGCCTGCAGGGAAGAGCGTCCCCATAATCAAAAACCCCTCAACAAGGGGGAATCTGACGAAGTCTGCTACATCGGCGGCATCCGTCTAAACCTTCGATACATGGTGTCATAAATCAACTTGCCATCTTCAGAGAGGTGGAAGGATAGCACCAAATAGCATCTGCCCCCAAATTCAGGCAAGACGGACGTACGCGGTCGTGTCTCTGTGTTCGGCGGTGAATAGATTCTTGCACGCCCAGTGGGATCTTTTCCTCTTTCCACTCCACACTTCGTGTGTCGTGTTCGCGAACGAATCACGGTTTGATATGGTTGCCCTAGGGTTCGAGGTACTAAGATTTGGTTTTGCTCCCGTGCAGAAAAAAGAACATCAATGGCCTCTAACTGCTCTAGCAGCAACTGCAACTCCCATTCCGCCTCATCTGGAGGTGTAACTTACGGGCCCTAAGCGGCCTCCCTGTTCAAGATGCCAGTGAAGCAAGTAACTCAGGCCACCACTAGGCTATTTTTCGGGACCATGCTCTACCCATGAACTTCAATGCCCTAATGCCGTTGCAGGAACCCCCAAAGAAGTCGGTCTTTGATCGACTTACCACTACCGCGGCCCCTCTCAACGGGTCGTCCAGCTCCAACGTCTCAGTCTTTGACAGACTGGGCCAAAGCTCCAATGGGTCCATGAAGAAGCCCGCAATACCAGAAAGGGTTATCCCAAAAAGCATAGCCATTCCCGCTCTCGAAGTCGTCAAAGTAGCTTCTCCTGCCAAAGGGTCGGTCTTCAAAAGACTGATTGTTCCGGCTCCCGCTCCAGGTGAAGTCCTTAAGGCTGCTTCACCTGCTCGGAAGTCTGACTTTGACAGACTGGCTATTCCCTCTCAACGGACGTCAGTCTTCAATAGGCTGACAACGACAACTTCTGACCAACACAGGGGGCATGAGGAAGTCACCCCTATCGCTGAAACAACTCCATCTGCAAGAAACGCTCGACGTCGCCACTGGCGCCGAGTGAGAAAGGCTGGAGGCAACTCCCCTTCTGGACTGACTCCACCAGCTCCCATAGTGGAAATCGATGTTGCTATTCCGACTGAGAATAGATTTGAGCCGCTAAGGAGGGTGCGCAAAAACTCTCCAACTGCCGTGTTGAAGAGATCTCCTCCACCTATGGAGAATACTACAGAAAAGAAGCTGGAGCAGCCTCCTCAGCGGCTGTCCTCCAAAATTTACAAAGTCTGGCGACAGGTTCAGGAGTCGGTGATTGACCAGGACTACTCTCGCCGACCAGAGAAGATTAAAGCTCGGCAAGAAAAGAGCCATCCCGTGGTACCACAGAAGATGTCGTCCGTCTGGGTGCCCGCTGCAACGGCTCGTTCAACGTCAACCGCTCACAAGAGAAGGAGGCCGGAGAAAGCTCCTGTGACCGTGGCGAACCGCAAGGACGCTGAATCTAAACGCCCGAAGTCTGGGGGCATAATAACACATACCATTTATATGGCTTTCGGAAAAGAGGAAAGCCGTGCTTCTACGGGTCATTGACCGCTTACCCATCGATAACAAAGGCTTAAGAGCAATAACAGTAAAAGCTCCAAGAGATGTTGACTGTGATGGCCGCACTCACTGGGCCGAAAGAAAATCCAAAGACCTCAGAGTAATGTCAGGAATAAGAAACTGATGATGAATTCCTCCGAAGGATGCTTGAGAGGAAAGAAAGAGAGGCCGCAGAGCAGGCGGCTTACATAAAATGAATAGCTCTTTTGTTCCAAGACATGGCTGGGATGATGTTACAGCCGGAACCTCTAGCTGAAGACCCCCGATTATCATTGAAGACGACATAGGAGAGGCATTGAACCCTCATCCGGCCCAAGGAGGAGACTATTTCCACTGCTGCTCTAGATGATTACATTGCTCAGCAAATACGATCTCACCAAGTGAATGAAGCGGCTGGGTAGATCGTTAAGACCGGAAGACCCTATCCAGGCTGGTATGACCAAATAAGTTACCCGCCGGGATACACGATCCCTAAATTCCACGTATATAAGGGGACGGGAAATCTGCACCAGCATGTCACCCAGTTTAGGGATCTATGTGGCAACACTGGAGGTGACGATAAACTGTTACTTCGCCAGTTCGTCGGCAGCTTGTCGGAGACAGCATTCGAATGGTACTCTGAACTCCTGAACGACTCTGTCAAGACATTTGCGGAAATGGAGCTGTTTTTTACATAGAGATTCGCAAGCGCTAGCGAGCGCACCTCGATCACCGCATTGATTAATGCAAGGGTGAAGCCTGGAGAAACTTGGTTCCAGTACGCGATACGATGGCGGAATTTATGGTCGAAGTGCGAGCAGCGCATCGAAGAAGCACCTGCGGTGGGCATGTTTGTGGGCACTCTTGAACCTTAAGCGACCATCTCCCAATTCATGATATTTTTCAAGCCGACCACTTTCCAGTCCTTGATTGATAAGCTGGCCCAGATGGACCAGATGGGCCACAGGCTTTCCTCTTCGAAGCCGGAGCCGCGGAATGAAAAAGGGAAAGGGAAAGCAACCTTCGTCGCCAATACTCAACAGTAGCCGAGCAACTTAAAACCGGTTGTTCGCCAAAAAAATGTGCGTCCACGCCCATCCCTCGAGGAGAGACTGGGACGTCCTTACTCATTTCCCCGGGATAAAACGAGGAGACTGTTCGAGCTGGCAGTGCGCAACGGACTCATCAATCTGCCGGATCCAAAACGTCCGTTACAGCCAGACGATGTCAACAATCCTAATTGCTTCCCTTACCACCAAGCAGTAAGCCATTCAATCGAAGATTGCTTCATTTTCAAAGGCTGGATTGAGTACCAATACCAACAAGGCAAGTTTGCATTATCCGAAAACTGGAAGGTGAACCCGCTACAACCTCACGCCACTAGAAAGGTTGACACGCAGGGGGAATCATGCTCTTTTATAGAAGAAGCTCCATGGGAGGTTGTTCTTTCTGCAAAAACTAAAAGAATGTTGAAAGATCTTCAAACATGTCCGGAAATCAGGTGGAAAATTCTGCAAGAACCGGAGATCATCGATGGGATGCTGAAACCACGCCCAACACCGAGAATTGATAGCAATGGGCAAAACACCCAGGCACAGCCGTCACAGTCTTCGAAGAAAAAGAAGAAGACCAAAAAGCCTGCGCAATTTGATGACAAGCGCACGCATCTACAAAAGCATATTGAGGCGCTGGAGCAATATAACTAGAAGGCGTGAACCCCGGTCACACTCCAAGAATTTCTCAACAATATCCTTGAGAGCGGAGATGACGACAGGAATGACTCATCAGAAGAATCTAAAGACTATGTGGCAAGTTGCCACATGATCTCTCATTCGGCGTTAATTGACTAAGAAGTTCACTCGGCGATAGAAGACAGCATAAAAGAGCTGGGGGAAGGATCGAAGACAAAATCCTTAGAACCGTCTGACGAGATGATCGACTTGCTACTGAAAGAAGCCCGTCAGAAAAGCAAAGCCAATCGATTGAGCGAACTGGCTATATTCGAAAAAGCCAAGCGCCGACGGCTGAATGAAAAGGTCGAGGCACCCCAGCCGGATCGAACCATCCCTATCGCCAGCGAAAGCAAGCTTAAAGTAAGGAGACGATTCGTTAAGGGCCCTGTCAATAGGAATAAAGTTGCTCTCTTTCAGAGGAAATTCTCTTGGCAGTATACATCCTGATGAAGAGGACGTACATCCTAACTTTTGCTTATACCATTAGAGGATTGCACACCCTACCGAGGAGTGCATAGCCTTTAAAAACTGGTGGCAGGGATATGTTGTCCATCGACAACATGTTCAACGAGTGAAGTGCAAGGCTCGTCGGGAACAGAAAAGCACGACAGATGAGCGCAAAAGAGCTGCTGGCAACTGTCACATAGTCGACACCAAGGGATCGCAAGTTATCACTTTTGAAAAAGACTCTGAAGAAGAAATCGCCCTCAGCCCTCTCTTCAAGGAATCCACCTCCGACACAAAAGATGCGAAGATTTGCGAGAAAATCTAGCTGCGTAATCGTACGTTGCCCGAAAAATCTCGGACGTATGACCGAAACGTATTTAAACTACTACAAACCCGCGGCATCCCCAGGCTGACGTGGTAAAAAAAAGGTACGTCCATAAGAGAAATGGGCATGAATGAAAACCCGAAAAGGCTCTGTGAGTAAAAACAGCAGGACTACCGGCGATTTTTATGAAAACCCGAAAGGGCGCAATCTCGTCAAAAGACTCTTGCAGGTCCTCTCGACCCTGTAAAGAGAAACCACCTGCGTGAGATCCTTACGACTCACAAAGGAGAAACACACTTAGGGATCCCCACGATTCCTAAAGAGAAATTACACTTGCGAGATCCTCACGACTCGTAAGGAGAATTCCCCTTTGAGACCCTCACGGCTCATAGGATTCAAAAGCCTTAAGCTACAGGGACCTGAACATGTTCTTAAGAAGTCATAAACCCTGATTTTGCGCTACAAGCGGTTCAATGCCGACCCTTGTATACAATCCACTGGCGTGAATAAATATTTTCCTAACAAAGTCCTACCCGCGACTAGGGATATGTTTACACAGTGGACAACCCTTGTAAGTCCTCTCGACATATAAGAAGAAAATACTTTTGTAAGATCCTTACGACTTATAAAAGACTATACACTTAAGACTCCTCATGATTCTTAAGGAGAAAACGCACCAACGAGATTCTCACGACTCATAGGGAGAAATACCTTTATGAGACCCTTACGGCTCATGAAGTCAAAAGCCTTAGTCAACAGGATCCTAACCCTGCTTGCTAAGCCACTTTTGTTCGACATCGACAGAGGCAAATGATGATTCGCTCCTGGAAATATCCCAGTTGTAGAGATGCTAATGCCTAAATCGGTAACAAATACCAAACTCACAGTGAAAAGTCAGCGAGCCACAAATGCATACAAAATAATCGAAATAACTGGGCAACTTGCAACAAAATCGACAAGTAAAAATGTATGCATACAAAATAGCCGAAATGGTTGGGTGTTGGGAATCCCCCCGCACGCGCAAACGCGGATGTTTTGGAATAAGGATATGGTTTTAGTAAAACGGAATGCTCGCACGAGATCGTTCTCGTTTTAAATATTTATAACCGCAAGTGCATGGTGCGTTGTAGCGAGTCTGCAAGCACAGGTCGATCTGTAGAGAATTGAGTATTAGGTATCGTTGTTTAAGGTTAACAAATTAATGAATTGGTTGGTTGTCACAAAATTATAAAAGAAAACGAAAGCAAGAAAAGCAAGAAAACAAGTGTAAGGAAAGAATGGTTGTGGCTTGGTTTGGAAGCTTGAATCGCGAAGTTTATCTCTACGCTCCCTTGGTTATGAGTTGTCCGGCTTTACCTTGATTCCGGAATGAAGCACGACTTGTCAACGCGGTTGCGGAGCACAAACCGTCAAAGTCCGACATTCTCCGTAAAGCACGAAACGGGTACGTTTTGGTCACTTACCGTTTGTATGTCCGCGCTTGAGGTATCAACACTAAACACGAGGTTTTGCAAGCATACCGCAATAATGAAAACACAAAGAGGTTAGTGAGAGCAAAAGATATTGGTGTTGAGTTTGCTAAGGGTTTGTGAAGGTATATAGTATATGAAACAAAGAGTTTGTCAAGCTTTTCTATCACAAAATACCATATCCTACCTTAACCAACTTATCACCAAATAGATTTTAACTTCAATATTGAGAATGGGGGAAGGGAACGAATATGGCATATGAGAAGTTTATAAGTAACCATGTGTCAAAGTACCATATCATATCGATACATTAACAATATTCAAGTTATAATCGTAAATTTAGCGCATGAAACATAAACAAGTGGTGGAGGAGGCAAAGCCTTTCATCTCACTTCCTCACCCACACCAAAACCAAAATGAAGATTGGTTAAGCATGGTAATAAAAAGAAAGCAAGTAAATAAAATAAAGCAAGTAATAAAAAAAAGCAACAATATATTATAAATACTTGAGACAAGATACAATGTTTGGTAACTTGTTCAACCTCCTTAATGAAGCTCTCCAAAGAGAGCTTCAAAAGGGAAGAAAAAGAAGAAACCAACTGAAGTTCACTCCCCTCAAGCTAAACCAAAAGCAAAACAACTATGAAAATGAGAAGTGGTATACACATGGTAGCCTCCTTCTCTTGCCCACTGATCTGTATTTATAGGCTCAAAAGAGGAATAAATAAACAATAAAAATAATCCTAAATGGCAGAAGGAAAGGCACAGGAGAAAGATGGGGCCCACAGGAGGAAGTGGGGCCAGCTTCGCCGGATTATTGGGGTTCGTCGCCGGGTCAAATCAGAGGAGAGGGGCTCGTATTGGGTGTGTGGGTTTGTGTGCACTCCAATATGCCTCTGATACTGTTTTCTTGGTCTTATTTTACCTGGTTTGTATGTAGAGAATTGGAGGGAAATGAGATGCTTCAAATCACATCATATCTTTATGCATTCAATGCTCATTAATGCACATCACACCAACACATGCCCACTTGCATAATTCATCATGCCATGGCAGCCTCACTTGGTCCATACCCAAGAGTTTTATGTGTACATGCCTTGTGTTGGACCATTTATACAAAAAGTATGTACACATCAATTTATTGCAAATGAACTTTTGGGATATCGGTCGATTTTCAGTTCCGGTTGCAGTGTCGACTTATAGACGATATATCCGTGCTTTTGAATGTGTTTCCAGTATTTTATCACGAATACCTGTAAACTGTAATTACAGAGCAGACACTGATTAATAGCACCGATATATAACAAAAGAGATAACGAATGAGCGGTATTAAAATGCAGTTTTATGTGGTGATCAAATACCCCCAAGCTTATCTGTTGCTCGTCCCGAGCAATACAAAAAATCCTAGCCTCACTTTCGCATGGAACGCGATTGCATTGAGCACGTGCAATAAGCCGTTAAACCTCTAGGTGTCCCTAGTAGGAGGAGTGTTGTCTCCTGAGGGTTTTCAGCGGATTACACCCACAAAATCCAGTTAAGTTAGTAACGGAGAAACTGTGGATTCAGATCCGAAAGTTAAGAATCAAAGGTAGAAGTTCTATCACTCAAACAAGAAACATTAAACCCAATATTTCACTCCTCGCAATCTGTTTAACAAGCTAATATGCGTCTTTTCGTGATTGTGCGGTAGTGTCGTCAGATTTTTAAGAAATTTGATTAGGGTCAGCATGTCAAAGTTACAGACGATAGACTTCTAAAGGATCGCACGAGTTTGAAAGAAGTTAAGATTTTCTCAAGTTTTATTCGTCAGTTAGGTTTCAAGTCATATGTATATAGCAATTTTAACAGAGAACCCAAGTCTTATTTTTCACTCCTACCTTTCACCTGTTTTCGTTCATACACACCTTTCATTATCCTGCAAAACGTCTTAATAAATACAAAACCTTCATATCTCCTGGAAAAAAACTGTTTAACATAAGAAAATCGTCATCGCCAAGTTATTCTCCCACACAGAACCGTTAATGACTTTTAACTTGGAGAGAACACTTGCTTAGCATGTTTTATCTGACGATTGGAAACTTAGCGAGTTTTGGGTCAATGACTCCCAAACCAGATGGTTTTAGGGCATTAGGTGTGGAGACACCCCAAAGACTTAATTACCTAAGTAACCAAGGCCACAAAACAAAAGAATCATCACTTAGAATTTTTTCATTCAGTGAAAACGGAGATATAACCAGCTTTTTCTTTTTAAATCTGAAGGCTTTACATGAGATAAAGTGTGCACTTACTCCAACAAAGTTCTAGATAGGTTATTTTTCAGACTTATACCTTCTGCTCAAATTTCTATAAAGTTTCCTCATTTCTACTTTACCGTATGAACAATTCTTGATACTCTACTTAACTCGGGCAAACCTGTTTGATCCTAAAGATGTTTATCAATAAAAAAGTTATAGACATGTCAGACATTCATCATTTCCTTAAAAACATACAACACATAAAAAAAAGTGTTATAAAAGATGCATATCGGCAATAGTTGAACAAACAGGAGGGTTATCTCTTAGGTTGTCAATCTCACAGCCAGAACTTAGTTATTTCTATCTTATCAACTGAACTATCAGATTTTGAGTCACAATTCCCCAGATAACCAACATAACAAAGTTTTTATAATTTTTCAAGAACTTTTCAATTTTTATAAATTTTTCAATTTTTCTATACAATGCAGTACAAAAGCAGATATGACATGCAGCTATATGCAAAAGAAAATACAAAATGCTGAAATGCAAGAAATATGCAAATGCAAACTACATGCAGATACAAAACGTCACCACCACCAAGCTTCAGCTCTACCCCAAACTTGAGCCAGACGATGTCCTCATCGTCGCTTTGCTTTACCTTTTCCCTTTTTCCCGCTGCATGCGTTATCCTGGTTGGCCAATATCTGGCTGAGTTGATCCTTAATTTCCTTGTTCTGCTCTTTAATTTCCTTGTTCTGCCTGATCAACGTCTTGATGCCGCGGACTTCCATTCTGTGAAGTTCGCAGGGATCCGTCGGAACGTCATCTCCCAAGTATATCTCGGATGAAGTCTGCGGGGCTGCATGCTCGCTGGGGTCAGTCAGGGTCCAAATTTGCAGCTCACTCCTAGGATCCGAGTACCCTGGAAAGATCATCTCTATCTCTACTGGTATAGCAAGATACATCGATAGATAGGTAGTGAAGTCATCCTCCGCCAAGTAATGTCGGCAGATCTGAGTGATGAGGACAGGAAGCAGTGATTTGTACGCAGCCGCACTGTCCGTGATCATGGCAAAGAGCATGGTCGCCATGCAGAATTGATAGTCCCTGGTCATCAGACAATGGACTATGTGCCCTACAATCGCTGGAAACGAAGAAACTCGTGCAATCCCCTTAACATTTCGGTACACCCATTTGCATGCCGTATAGGTGTTCCTATAAATTTGCTGGCCATTCAACCCAGCATCACGAAGCTCACAATGGTTCCCCGAAACCTTCCTATACTGTGCCAATTCTAGGGGCTTCTGATTTCCAGATCGCAATGGGATACCCGTGACGTGGGAAATGGTTTCAATCGAGAATACCCTATGTCGTCCTAAAAAGCGCAATCTGACTCTATCATGGAGCACCTCCCCATCACGAATCGCATCGTAGAATTCATCCACCAAACGTTCACAAGAGCATAACCCTTCCGCCCCATACAGCAAGAAAACCCAACCCGGCTGTTGGATTGCGTCGCAAAAGTAATGTCTGAAGACATCGTGTGAAAAGAGTGCGCAAAATTCCTCTCCAACACAAAAAGGTGCCATCTGTGGGATTTTCTCAAGAAATAAACAGTGTATATAGAGGGGGGAGAAGATTTCTTACAGCTAGGAGGAAGTTGATCGGAGTTTGGAGGGGGACGACCGATCTCGCCGGAAATGAAGGAAGCGTCGCTGGCTGGGAACCAAGGGAGGAGCTAGGGTTTTAGGCGGTGGCTGCGGGAAGAAGTGAGGAGGCTTTTAGATCTGTTTGAAGAGATAGGAAATGAAGTCTCGGGTTGTGGTCAGTGGGATTATAAAGGACTATTTACAAAACCCCCCAATGCAAATATAGCAAATGTGTACATCTCGTTAAACAGAAACATTTAAAAACAGTCTTGTCCCGCCCAAAAATATCAGCACTCACCCCTAGTGGGTGAGATCTTATTAATAACTAAGAAGAAAACAAAAATCACTATATTTACAATCTAACGACATGGTTAGAGAAGAAATTAATACCAGCCATAAGAAAATCTTATCAATGTGATGCAATGGCTGGTAGAAAAAGAATATAAATAATAAAAAGAAAAAGAAAAAGAATTTGTTAGTGGTTAATGAAGGGCATGGGTGAGCAAAAATGGGGGTTAGAAGATGCTGAAGGTGAAAATGAAGTTTTGTGGCGGATAAAGAATTATTGTATTCTTAATGAACAGAATATTCAAGAATTTTGTGTAGAGTGTTAAAATCAAGTCCTTTTAAAAACCAGAGTTCATCCGCAAAAAATTCAGCAAAAGAGAGGTCTCTCAGATGTTCCCTAACTGTTCCTGACTCAAACTCACCAAGAATTTCTACTTCTTCAGCAAAAATTTCCTCAAAACTTGACAAGAAAGATTAAATTTCAGTATCTTCTTCTACCCTAATATTTTTCACTATCCTACACTCAGTATTTACACTCACTCCTAAAGTGATTCTATCCTCATCATATCCATACATGGGTAGGTTCATATCATCAAAAGAAGTAGGTTTCCACCCTAATGTCTCTTCCGAAACAATATCACTAGGTGATACAAAAATTATGGGTTCTTTATCATTGATCTTTCCTAATCTATCCCAACCATACCCGATAAATTCACAAGGTTCTTCCATTAAAGTCGGAAAGCAAAAATCATTTGAAGGACTTTCTTGTGTGTCCTGGTAGCACTCAGTCAATCCAGCTGTATCATCATCTATGAAATTATCCAAATTGATCACTTCAGTTGATTTACTCTGGTGACTTCCTAGCGGAAAGATGTTTACACTACTGGGTTCCGATTGACTGTGCTCACTCCCTAGAATCCTTTCAGCTAAATGCTTCGCTTGTCCCTCTATGCTAGCCAATGATTGGGCCTGAGCAAGAAATAATTGCTCAGACTGCTGTATGAACAGGGCTAACGCAGAAGATGACTGATTCTCGACCGCAGTCATCACTTCAATTCCTTTTTCTAGAGCGGTCAACCTAGTATCTATCTCACTATCATACCCTATGGAAGATTCAACGATTTTGGGTTGGAAGGGTTGTGATGGTGGTGATGCTATAGCTGTCATTCTGTCGACCTCTTTCTCCAGATTGTCAATCAATTGGTCAATATCTGAAGTTGGATTTGGTTCAGGAGTGTTAGGCGGGTGACCGTTATCAAGAATTTGGGACGGTTGGTCACCCCCTAGGAAAGGACAATCATTATGAATGTGGGATGAATTTTGGCAATTTGTACAAATCAATTGGGACTGAGTAAAAATAAAAGAATAAGAGTCGTGAAAAAATGAATTGTATTGTGTTTCACCCATATTAACAAGAATGCACAAATATCACAAAAGAATATCACACCCTTAGCAGTCTACGGTTTACTAAGTCAACTAGACCTGCTCAAGAACCTGATTGACGAAGTAAAACTGTGTCGAGAAATAGGCTTAAAATATACAGATCACGAAGCCAGGTAAGTGCAAGAGATAAGGGAAGGTTTTCCGACGCTTTCGCGAAGGTCCTTAATTAAATAACCCTTTCTCTTTTGGCGGTTGTGCCGTGAACACTTGCCTCGACACCCCGTGAATGATATACTGTTAAGCACAGTTCTAAACACATTCAACTTCTCCTAATGAGCGTGAAGTCCTTCGAGTCAAAGTCTAATTGATTTTAATTTACTGAAGGTATGCAAGAATGCAGTTTTGTGATTTGTGGGCTATGGAGAAAAGGTGATGAAATCCTTTACCGTATCTTGTTTGGTCATTTAGCCCTTATTTTCCGTATTCAAGATGCAATGCGCAATCAAATCAAAGAATTCAAGAAATCATGAAATTCAAATATTTCTTTTTTTTTGGTTAAGTTTTAAGCGCTGCAACAAATACGGGTTAGTTCTCTAGTTCTATTGGCGGCAAAATTTTGCAAAGAATCCTGCAAAAGATAGAAAATTGGATTGCGTCGGATTCGAGCGAAGGTGTTAGGAAATACGTACCGATGTGATTTGGTTTAAGAAAACCCTTTAAAAGTGATCCGAGTCGTTGAATGTTCGCTTGCTCGGGTCAAACTACCTAGATCTTTGGCACTAACCTTCCCCAAAGTCTTGTATTTGCATTTGAATCTCGCTCCGCACGATCACTTGTCATAATTCCGCAAAAAACCTAAAATGTCGGAAAATATAATATTTAGTGTCAAAAGAGATACGAATGCCCGAATTCCTGCACACTCAAAATTGGAAAAATCAAACAAGACCAAAGAGCCAAAACACAGAACCAGAGATCACCAAAAAAGAAAAAACCACGAACTCCTCAAATAGGCCGGCGACGCCGGATTTTTGCCCCCTGTCGCCGGATTTTTCAGAGGGTTAGGTGCAGGGAATCTTGGTGTAATCTCTAGACAATATTAGTGTTCTAATGGTCTTACTGGATTTTTTAATTTAAGCACAGAGTGATAGCAAGTATAAACAACAGAGAACAATTTGAAACAAGTCAGAAAAAAATTGTATTTTGTTAGTTTTTGACAAAAATGAGTTAGAAGTTAGTTTAGTTAGTAGAACCAGAAATAACAATATCTAATAACTACAATTCCCCGGCAACGGCGCCAAAAACTTGTTGGGAATCCTCCAGCGCGTGCAAACGCGTATGTTTTGGAATAAGGATATGGTTTTAGGAAAACGGAATGTGCGCATTAGATCATTCTCGTTTTAAATATTTATAACCGCAAGTGCATGGCGCGTTGTAGCGAGCCGGCAAGCATGGGTCGATCCGCAGGGAATTGAGTATTAGGTATCGTTGTTTAAGATTAACAAATTAATGAATTGGTTGGTTGTCACAAAATTATAAAAGAATACGAAAGCATGAAATGCAAGAAAACAAGTGTAAGGAAAGAATGGTTATGGCTTGGTTTGGAAGCTTGAATCGCGACGTTTACCTCTACGCTCCCTTGGTTATGAGTTGTCCGGCTTTACCTTGATTCTGGAATGAAGCACGACTTGTTAACGTGGTTGGGGAGCATAAATCGTCAAAGTCCGACATTCTCCACAAAGCACGAAACAAGTACGTTTTAGTCACTTACCGTTTGTATGTCCGCGCTTGGGGTATCTACACTAAACACGAGGTTTTGCAAGCATACCGCAACAATGAAAACACAAAGAGGTTAGTGAGAGTAAAAGATATTGGTGTTGAGTTTGCTAAGGGTTTGTTAAGGTATATAGTATATGAATCAAAGAGTTTGTCAAGCTTTTCTATCACAAAATACCATATCCTACCTTAACCAACCTATCACCAAATAGATTTTAACTTCAATATTAAGAATGGGGGAAGGGAATGAATACGGCATATGAGAAGATTATAAGTAACCATGTGTCAAAGTACCGTATCATATCGATACATAAACAATATTCAAGTTAGAATCGTAAATTTAGCACATGGAACATAAACAAGAGGTGGAGGAGGAAAACCCTTTCATCTCACTTCCTCACCCACCTCAAGATTAGTTAAGCATGGTGTAACAACCGAGTTCAATTATACTAATTTTCTGTTGCCGTATGTGTTGTTTGTGGTGTTTATTTCATTTACCCTGTTTGGTTGCAAATGGTAATTTACTTTATATTCGACCCGCTTGCTTGAGCTTGCTGTTTCATAATACCCTAGCATCACGTATTTTTGCATATAACAATTTAAGTTACTTAATATAATTTAAAAATACTTGACATGGCCTGCTTGATACCCCTAACCCTGTGGTAGCGTTCTTGCATCGTGTTCTCGTCCCGTTCAGTGAAACGGATGTGTTTAGACGGCTACGCGCACGTGCGTGCGTCCATTCTTGGGGGTATGCTTTTTTGTTACAAAATCGTTCATTTTGATTTTTGGAACTTGCTAATAATTTTCATATTTCAAATTCAAAATTTTGGACCCGACCCGGGCGCAATTCTGAAATATTTTGCATCCCGCCAAATCCTATTTATTTTAAATTTCTTTAAATCAGCTTAAAAATATTTTTACAGCCTACCATATTTTTTCTAAGCCAACGAAATTATATTTGTTTAAACCAGAAAATATTTTCTAAATCCTTCCAAACTCAATTTCCTAATTCACGAGCCAATCACCCTTCTTCTTTTCTGGTGCTGGGCCCCACACCTCTCTTTCCCCTTCTCTTTCTCTCTCTCTCTCTCTCTCTCTCCTCTCTTTATCTTTCCCCTGCTAAAAAACAACTTTATATCTCCCCCCCTCTCTCCTCTCGCTCTCTCTCTTCTCTCTATCTCTCTCATCTCTCTCTCTCATATCGATCTCTCTCTCTCCTCTCTCTCTCTCAGAATCCCCCTCTCTCTCTCCTCTCGCACGATTTTCTCTCTCCCTCTCTCTATATATTTCCTCTTCTCTTTTTTTAAAAACCAATGAACCCATAACTTTAACCTAGCCACCGCGTCCTTCTCGCCGTCGCCCTCAACCTGACGACGCCACCCCGACCTCGTCACCATCCTCACCATCTTCACCTCTGTCTTCACTTTCCTCCTCCGAGCCCTGCATGCGCGTCGAGTGCCTGAGAGCACAGCCGAGGCCGGCACACCGCCTCACCGCGAAGATCACCGGAGTGATCTCGTCGCCGTCCACTGTCCCAGATCGACGCTACGGTAAGCCTATCACACCCCTTTCCTCTTCCTTCTTTCTTTCCTTCTTCCTTTCTCTTATTCTCTTTTTCCGTTCTGCCGTTTGGCCGCTGTCCCCTGCAGGTTGCCCGTCGGATCTCCGTCGACGCCGTCGACCATCACAACCCCTCCACAATCCACAGTGAGTCTCTCCCCTCCTCTCCATCCTCCTTCCCCTCTTCTCTTCTTCTTCCTTTTATGTATTTTTCTTTAGTTGCTTACTGTTTTCTGGTTCGCCGGAATTCGACCGTGCCGGCGACGATCCCGACGACCCAGCGAGGACCTCTGACCCGTGTGATCCTACTGTTCGTTGTTTGGATTCTTTCCGTGCGCCATGCGCGCGTCATGAATATTTTTCCCGTCGACGCGTAACGTTCCGTGTACCGTTTCTTGAATCCGTCGAGACAAGTGAAACTTGCTACATGCTATTCATACTATTCATATATTAATTTATCTAATTTCTTATTAAATCTATAGATAGAATCTAAAGTCATGAGTTCCAAGTTAACAGTGTAATGTTCCGTTTACATATTTCAAATTCAGAACTTGAAACCTAACTGTTGCATTTAGTTTACTAAACCTAGTAACCACATTTATATCTTAAATCACATAATAACTAGTTACATAGTCTATGGTACCCTTTCTATAGTTTTACTCCATTGGACATCCGTGTGCATCTTTAACCTGTTTTACTTATAGTTGCATCCATTGAACATATTATACATATCATTACATCTCTAGATTACTTAATACATATTAACATGATTTTAACTTCCATACTTGTCCTACTGTATTTATGTAAGGTTAAAACCATCCCTTAAACTCAAATAGATAACCGTATATCCAAGTAGTTTAATCTGCACTTATTTGCTTATCATATTACATATTCCAGTTTATTGTTCTATTATTACTCATGCTTGTGATGTATACATATGATTATGATAGTTTGATTATAAGCACCCACATGACATCTTGTGCACCCGGATATGACCAATTACACCTATTACTTGACACGACTTGGTACCGTCCCACTCTTGACATAACATGACACCTTCATATATTACCTGGCTTGAGTTGATGTACCATGGTCTTACCCGTTACCGGATCTTGTGTCTAATGCCAACAAACCTGAGCTGTTTTCCTTACGGACTGTTCCTGTTGTCTATCCAGACAAACCTATACCTGCCTGATCCAGTGTTGGCATTAGCTCTAGATTATTTAATACATGACCTGAACACATATAATTTGGGGGTATGGGGAAATCAATGATGAAACCTGATTTGTAACTCGACAGTTGCTTGCTTATACTGATCAGTTTTAGAGACTAGGCCAGCCTCGGGATGATGCTGCTGACATCGTTCGTCTTTACATATTCCTGTTTTAGTGCCTAGCGGCACGTCTCAGTTTCAGCCCGAGAGTCTTAGACCGTGGTCCCGGGCATGCACGGGATACTATTGAGTTACATCGATAATTTATCAAATTGATTTCAAAGACTTGGGACTATTCAACCCAATAGACCAGTTTAGATTACTCACTGTACACTGCCTTTCACTGCCTTGATTTATATTGTTGTTACACCTGCTTTACCATTTATGTTTATACTTGCATGTCTTGTTACCCTGTGTATATTTTATTGCTTGATGTTATGACGCGCTAACGTCTGGGTTTTGTATGGCCCAGATTCCGTACCTTTGTCGCAGTCCGAGCAGGAGTACTTTAGCCAGCATGCTGAGCAGTGAGGACTCAGTAGTAGTTAGTTCTTTAACTTTTCAGCATTTTATTCCTGATGTGAGCCCGCATTATGGGACATACATTCCAGTTATTCTTGTATTGGATCTTTTGCTTCCGCATTATTTATTCTTGACTCATTTTATTTTGGTTTATGGACATGTTCTAGATAGTTTTATTTTTTGTTCTTGATATCTTTACAGCCGTAATATGACTGTGGAAGGATAATTCCTATCCACAGATAGCATGGTTGGCTATGTCACGTGCCTACCTTAGCGTACTCTGAGAAGCGGGACGTGACACATGGTAATAAAAAGAAAGAAAGTAAATAAAATAAAGCAAGTAATAAAAGAAAGCAACAATATATTATAAATACTTGAGACAAGATACAATGTTTGGTAACTTGTTCAACCTCTTTAATGAAGCTCTCCAAAGAGAGTTTCAAAAGGGAAGAAGAAGAAGAAACCAACTGAAGTTCACTCCCCTCAAGCTAAACCAAAAGCAAAACAACTATGAAAATGAGAAGTGGTATACACATGGTAGCCTCCTTCTCTTGCCCACTGATCTGTATTTATAGGCTCAAAAGAGTAATAAATAAATAATAAAAATAATCCTAAATGGAAGAAGGGAAGGCACAGGAGAAAGATGGGGCCCACAGGAGGAAGTGGGGCCGGCATCGCCGGATTATTGGGGTTCGTCGCCGGGTCAGATCCGAGGAAAGGGGCTCGTATTGGGTGTATGGGTTTGTGTGCACTCCAATAAGCCTCTGATGTTGTTTGCTTGGTCTTATTTGACCTGGTTTATATGCAGAAAATTGGAGGGAAATGAGATGCTTCAAATCACATCATATCTTTATGCATTCAATGCTCATTAATGCACATCACACCAACACATGCCCACTTGCATAATTCTTCATGCCATGGAAGCCCCACTTGGTCCATACCCAAGAGTTTTGTGTGTACATGCCTTGTGTTGGCCCATTTATACAAAAAGTGTGTACACATCAATTTTTTGGGATATCGGTCGGTTTTCAGTTCCGGTTGCAGTGTCGACTCACAGACGATATATCTATGATTTTGAATGTGTTTCCAGTATTTTATCACAAATACCTGCAAACTGTAATTACAGAGCAGATACTGATTAATAGCACCGATATATAACAAAAGAGATAACGAATGAGCGGTATTAAAATGCAGTTTTATGTGGTGATCATTGGGCAACTCGCAATAAAAAGCAGCGAGCAAATAAAAAAAATAGCCGAAATGATTAGGTACCGCGAAAAATAGCCGAAATGATTGAGCAATCACGATTTTCACGATATAAAAGCTGAAATGATAGAGCATCGCGGAAAGGAAATATATAAAATGAAATGTTTTGCCCTATAGGTGAGATCACATCGATCCCTGTATACAATCCAGGGGCAAAACAAAGAGAGAACCATATCTTCCCACCAGGCTCCATCAGAAAAAGAAGGCAAATCTTGACTGTTCACAAACAGCGTGGAGATCATCTCAACACTCGTCTCGTTACACCAGACGCAATGTCAACAACGGCGTTCCTTCGCAGTCCAGCAAGATGCAGATGCAATGTCAACGAAAGACCTCACGGTCGAAACAAAGCGAGTGATGGGAAAATCCCAGCTCCACCACAACATTTGTCTCGCTACAGCAGACGAGATGTAACTACCGTGTTCTTCCTCCAAAAGGATTCAGATACGCCAAAGCAAACGAAGCAAAGGCCAAATTCCTAGCTTCAGGGTTTTGACGGCAACTCAAATAAAGCCTGAAAGACTACTGGAGATCATCCCCCACCAGCGCGGAGTTGTCACCACCTCGACGTTCGTCTCGATACAGCAGACGAGATGTCACCACAGCGTTCTTCCTCCAGCAGGATTTATACGCGAAAATCAAATAACAGAGCTAAGGAAAAATCCCTAGTTCCAAACCTCGACGGTTCATCCATAACCTAGAGACAACTGCGACATTCGTCTCGATACAGCAGACGCGATGCCAGCAAATGAAGCAAAGGCCAAATTCCTAGCTTCAGGGTCTTGACGGCAACTCATATAAAACCTGAAAGACTACCGGAGATCATCCCAAACCAGCATAGAGTGATCACCGCCTCGACGTTCATCTCGATACAGCAGACGAGATGTTACCACAGCTTTCTTCCTCCAGCAGGATTCAGACGCGACGATCAAGCAATAAAGCCACGACAAAATCCCTAGTTCCAAACCTTGACGGTTCACCAACAACCTAGAGACAACCGTGACGTTCGTCTCGATACAGCAGACGCAATGCCAGCAAACAAAGCAAAGGCAAAATTCCTAACTTCAGGGTCTTGACGGCAACTCATATAAAACCTGAAAAACTATCGGAGATCATCTGACACCAGCGCGGGGTGGTTATGACTCATCAGGGCTTCCCAAAATGAGCCTGACCTCAAGTAAAAAGCGGCATGGTAAAATTCCTAACGCTTGCTCTTCCGACGGTCAAGCTACCTAGGAAAATTGCTTGAAGACGTCTTGTCCAGCCCCCGAAGGGATCAGAGATAAAACAATCGCAAGGCTACTCGAATAACAAGATTGCCTATTGAGAAATACATCAGCCAACGCGACGGTGCGACGGGCAAAACCCTAGTACCATAGACCCTAACGGATCTCTATCATAAAGAGCAGAGGTTAACTGTGATGTTAGGACATTCTTGTGAGAACTTCTCGATTCGTCTCGACTTGTGAGAAAATTAGTATCTTTGCATGAACTTCTTGATTCGTCTCGACTCGTAGGGAAAAGCCTTAGGCAATGGGGATAAAAAAAAACTGTTTCCTAAGCACTGGGGCCCTACAAATCGGTCCAAAATGGACTCTTGCATACTATTCACGGGCCACACTCTCCAAATTTGAATCTCGACAAAGAGGGAAACAACCACTTACGAGTCCTCTCGACTTGTAAGAAGGAAAATTCTCTTGTGAAATCCTTGCGACTCTTAAGAGAAAGCACACTTGGGAATCCTCACGATTCCTAAGGAGAAAATACCCCTACGAGATCCTCTCGACTCGTAGGGAGAAAAGTCTTTATGAGACCCTCATGGCTCATAAAGTTGAAAAGCCTTAGGCAGCAGATCTGAACCTGCTTCCTAAGCCATCGCTACCTCTTGAAGAATTCAAGCCGGAATGTTCTCTATCATCTGCAGGCTATGCTTACTAAGGTAACATGTCGGCAATTCAGAAAAGAGAAGAAAGCAAGAGATGACACAGGATAGTACAGAAAAATATATCTTTTATTTATAAGTTCAATCGAGTACAAGTTACATTGTATGAAAGGATAAAAAAAATGGATACATTTTATTCAAAAATTGCAAATGATATAAAAACAACTATTGGGAGGGAAGTGTTTTCAATAGGCCAATCAGTTGCTCGTGCACCCCCCTCAGCCCCTTTTCACAGTCAGCGGTCGCGGCCAACTCCGCTTCAACCTGAGCCCGTTGCTGTAAATACGATGAAAGTTGCTCATCGATGACCCGCTGAGCTTCCCCACGACTCTGCGTATTTCGCTCGATAAGGTCAAGCGTCCGCCTCAGCGTTAGCCTGTCAGAGATACATCGTAGAAGGCCCTTAAAGATAGCTTTCAGCTGTACATCGTTTGCATCAACTTGAGCGTGCAGCCGAGCAGATTCGCTTGAAGTCTCTTGGCACTCCTTACACTTTAAGGCCGCTTCTTGTTCAAGATGACGGAAGTAGGGAATGCTCTGCTCGACCCACGCAGCCCGCTGGGAGTTCAAAGCCTGAATTTCAGGAGCATGACGCTTAAGCTCAAGTTCATGTAGGCAGGCCTCAATCTTCCTGCAGTGGTTAATCCAAGAATCAACGATGCCTTCGTTATGGAAGTTCATAAGCGTCGCCAGCATTGGATTAACTTCGGCAGCAAAATCTGCAGTGAATGTAGGGGCCCCCGTGTCAAACTCCTTAATGTAATCGCTCAACATACGCAGACTGGTCACAGCGCCTTTTGAAGATGGACATCTGGAAAAGGGCCCTGCTGGCATCATGATTCGAGACTTGAACGGAGCTAGAGTCGGTGTCACCGCTGCAAAACAAATCATAATCAGATGAAGGCTCAAGAAATAAGAAAAAAAATGCATGAACAATAGATTCTACTATACCGGCTGCAACAGGGGGCAGATCTGGGAGTCCCGGTGGCGTAACTATTCTTTCATCTCCTCCTTCAATCTGTAACGCTGCAGTCAGAACAAATAAGAATTAGCAATGACTTGGCTGCCCATAAAAGAAAAGAGAAGACATTAGTTAAAGGCTGTACTCACCGATGCCACTGGATGAAGCAATCTCCGACTGGAAGGAGAAATGCGGATGCAACACCTGATATAGATGATCAAAAAGAACTCCTGCAAGGGTGTGATAATGCAATGTCAGTAAATAAAGTATATTGCCTACAATGAAACCTATGAGTCAAAAACCCGTACGTTCCAGCATTTGGGAGGACACGGGAGAAGGCAAAGGGGCGGTCACCGTCAAAGCAGCAACTGGTGATGCTTCCTCAGGTGGCAAAACCTCAACGCTCACCACACCTGCATTAGAAACGAGAGAAATATTGTCAAAAGAGATTGAAAGGCATTACAGAATAAAAGAGAAAGCAATAACCTAAAATCTACCTGGTGAGTCGCCAGTTCAAACCGCGACAAGGGTGTCACTGGGTGCAGCGACTGCTTCACCCTCCCTCATCGGAATGGTTTCGCCTCCCGTAGCTTCATCCCCTGACTCCACGAGAATCTTCGTGACACTCGCAGCACCCGGTAGCGGCAAGGAACCGCAAGGTGAAAGAGTGGCAATTGGTGCAGTGCTAGACTCTTGAGAAAGAGTGGCTACCTCAGGCTCGGTAGTTGCCGTCATCTCACCCACCACTTCCTCATCAAGACTCGGCCCTGCAAGATAGGATATATGAGAATTTGAAGATTAAAACTTTGACAAAAGAACTCAGTGTTACATTACCTTGGGTCGGCTTTTCAATTACTTCTCGAGCCGCATGTGCTGCCTGTCTGTGAGTGGTAGACAGGGCGGCCGAAGCGCCTTCTGAAGGAGTAGGGGCAGGGGTAGCAGCGCTCGAGCCTGCACCCATGGCCAAGGCGGCGTTACGCTCCCTTGCTGCACGCATTCTGTGCTTCCTTTCCGCCCGGGCCGTGAGAGCTGATCTTCTCAAGACCTCCATCAACGGGACGCCATCATCCATGCCAGGAGCTATCTCTAAAGCCATTCGGCGTCCGTCATCGGTTGCTTGAGTAAATCCTTTTTTGGCAATGCTGAAGAGGCCGGTACTTCGATAGCTGGCCTTGGAAGCATCTCCGCATCACCCGGCGGGATTGGCACTGTACTGGGCATGACATGAGCCGAGGTAATCCCTGCGATCAGATGAAAAAGGTTTATCCATAAGAAAGGCGAATGAAGGCATAATGAGCTGAAATATACCAATGCCCAACGAAGCGCGAATCCTCTCCTCCTCCTCAAAAGTCTTGAGGGAAGCCACGGGAGCTTCTTCAGTGGAAATGCCTGTTAAAGAAGGAAAAGTGTCAGTCAAAACAGGATAATAAAAATGTAATGCAATGAAAAAAGGTACGGCTGATGTTTACTTGATTACGCGAGGATGGCCATTCCTGCTTTGTGGCTTGCTAATCGCTCGGAAGCTGCAATAGTAGCCTCGAGGTCGGTATCATCCGGAGCCATGAATAGACCCTCGTTTGTCCCATATTCGCTTAGGCCCTCGCTTTAAGGAGCATGAGGCTCCTGACCAAATACAACGTCTGCAGAGAAAATCGACTTCTTCTTCCTCTTTTGCGAGTAAGTGCCGGTCGCCGCCAGCACAAGCTTACGCTTGGCGGGCACCTTGGGACGACGGGTCCCGATATCTGAACCCACGCCAGACTCGGGGGACGCCACAGTCACCATTTCCACAGGAGCACAGGGTATCGGCAGCTCAGGCCTATCATGCGGGACCTCGACCGCGGCAACTTCTCTTAAGGGAGGACGGACAATGGTCCGTCGCTTCAGAGGAACATTTGGGTTACCAGCCGGAGCGGTGCCCTTATGATCAAGAAGCAATTGCTTCTCCTCCCTAATGAAAGCGCCCATCGAATGTTGATATCAGGTCACATACACATTCAGGGCCTTCGGAATACAACTCAGTTCGCTGATAAAGAAGTTGGACCCTGTGTTCAGACGTATAAAATGATGCAGCACGCTTCGTATTCCCTCTTCGGCAGCAGCAGGTTCTGCCAAGAAAGCCTTAAGTGGGATGCCCTGATTATAGCTCAGCTGCTGGGCGAAACGATGCGGGCTGTATCTCATGAATAACACCGCATCATTTTGCCTAAATACGAGAAAGCCCGGCCTGATGGAGTACAGATGAAGAATCTCCCGAGCTTTCAACACAGAGGCCCCATCTTTAAAAATGTCTTGCAATGGCAGCACCGCTTTTGAAGATTCCTGGCCGACGGTCAAGATTTTGTCAGTGAAAGACATACCATCTCCAACTGTGCGTGAACGAAGGAGTAAACCCCTAGCTTCCCGCGGTGTCGGACTTATGATGGAGGCGTCAACAAGCCGCATTATCCGAGGGAATTTACATCTGTCGAAAAAGAAGGTCTTTTGTGGACACCGAAGACCCCAAGAACATGCAACTCTAGCCATGAGGTGAAATAATGCATTGAGAAGTTGGCGGGCTGCACCCCTGGTTCAGTGGTATCCGCTGCCAAGCTGAGGCCGTGATATAGGTGGGCTAACCCGGCAATCCCGATGGCCACTTGTATTCCGGCAACCATTCGATGAGCGGGGTAGAAAAAAGACGGCCTCATGTAGCGAGGGTGCATGGGAAGCACGAACCAGCTTAACCATAAACCGAGAAACCCTAGAAAGAACGTTTCCTCATTGACGCCCGGAGCGGTAATTTCTGAGAAGGGGACGATTGCGACGTTTGGAAGAAAGAAATCCTTTTGATCGGCTTCCAATATTGGCCGGCGATCCAAGCCAAAGCCGAAAGAATCACCAAGTTTGGCAAATTTTTCACCTTGTCGTGATAAAACTTCCGCACGGAGAAAATGAGCGATAAAATCCATAAAGGTAACCCCGCGGCCTCCGGATTTGAGAAAGAGGCTCTCATACATATTCAACACCTTTATCAGACTTGGGAACTGGTGTTGAATAGTGATCTCTTGGGTAAGACCCATTACCACTGATTTGGTGGCAAAAAAGTACCCATCCGGAGGAAGCAGCTCCTCATAGTGCTCTCTCTTAACAGGTAAACCAGAGACCTCGGCAAATTCCTCTAAGGGAATGGAGACCTCTCGATCCAATAGGAGGATGGTGTAGGTCGGAATGTTCCACTGCTCTAAAAATGCCTTGATCCACCATGTGGGAGGTGCAGAATACTGGAACAAGGAAGCGTAGATCGCAGGGTACAATCCAAGCTTCAGCAGCTGTGATTTCTTGCCCGATAAGATATATTGGGCCCATTGCAGGTATCCGGCTGGGTGACGGGGCGTTAGTCCTATATTGTAGGGCTGTCCCCAAGGGCGCGACTCGCCCTGACATATGTGCCGCCCTAGAGTGTCCAAAGCCACCGGCAACTGCACGGGTACTGCGGCAATAGAAGGCCGAAGGAGACCTTCTGAAGTCCAATTCACCTCCTCTATAGTGTAGCTTACCAGAGGTGCATCTGCATAAGGGATCGCAGAGATAGGCTCTGAGGGTGTCGCACAAGAAAAGCTCCAGCGGCCTATGATAATTTGATCGTACCATCTACCCCATAGATGAAGACTCTTCTACTCCGGGTCATGGTCTTTGATCAGCGCAATAACCTCTCGGTCTATGGGCGCTTCAGGGAATCTGCCTTCTGAGCGGACGAACGGAAAGGAAGTGTCGAAAGACATGTCACCTGTGCGAAAAAGAAAAACAGTCAGCCGTCAGTGCTATAATTTAAATTCTGACACTTGGTACTTTAAAATTCGTAGTGCATTGCAATGTAGTAAAAAGGGGACTAAAGGGGGACCCATAAAATCAAGATGACAGTTCATCATTAATAAAAAAACATTATCATTTGATGAGACTGTCAATTAAATGAGGAAATCCTCAATTGATTCTCATTTAATGAGAAACCCCTCGGGCTAAGGAGTAAATCTTCCCTTGAGAGCAGTGCTGTGTGACAGAGTGACATCTGTCAAACTCTAATGATGACGGAATAAAAATTCCTGAAGAGCCTTGCTCTGTAGAAATAATGAAATAACCATCAGAAAAATTTAAAAATAAATTTTTTAATGGAATAAAATTCCATGATCTTTAAGATCCACGAACAAACTCTTCAAGAGTTCTTGATGAAAGATTAATAAATCTATAAGATTTAAAAAGAGCAAAGCTCTGTTAAGAAACCCTACAAAAGTTTTCTTGAGAGATCTATGATCTAAAAGGAGCAAAGCTCCATTAATGGGTTGAGAAACCCCAAGAAAGATTTCTTTAGATCTATGATTCCAAGAGAGCAAAGCTCTGTTAATGAAACCCTAAAAGGGTTTCCTTTAGATCAAAGATCTATGAAGAGCAAAGCTCTGTTAATGGGTGAAACCCTAAATTCTTAAATAATCCATTAAAAGATTTATAGGCACTGAGATGCCGTTTCAACTTCTGAGTTGATACAAAGGCACAAATGTTGCCACCGCTGCACTCACGTATAGGCCACGTGAGCGCAACGGTGGGGGGGCATTTGTTTACCCCAATCAGAGCAAAGCTCTGTTCAAAATTCAAATTTTGAAATGAAGCAACGCTTCAAAAGCAGCGCCAAGTATGCTGAGCCCTAAGTAGCGCACAACGTGCAAAGCACGTGTGCTCTAGCGCTAGGTGCGCTGCGCTCTAAGTAGCGCACCATGTGTAAAGCACGGATGCGCTAGCGCTACGTGCGTTGCGCCAGAAGTAGCGCACCACGTTCAAAGAACGTGTGCGCTAGCGCCAAGTGCGCTGCACTCTAAGCAGCGCACCACGTGCAAAGGACGGATGCGCTAGCGCTAAGTGCACTGCCCTTTAAGTAGCACACCACGTGTAAAGCACGGGTGCGCTAGCGCTAGAACTAAAAGCTCCCTACCGTCAGATCAAAGATCCAATAATAATGATAAATCATTAATTAATCAGAATTAAATTTTGTTAAGGAAAGATTCCTCAAAATCTTTCTAAACAACGAGATTGTGCTCTGTAGATCATAGCACCGTTGGATCAATGATCCAATGGTGATTAAAAATCACCAAAAACACAGAATAAATTCTGTTTAGAAGATTTCCCAATCTTGTTAAAAACAAGAAGTTTGCCTTCTGTAAATCAGAAGCCCTTGGATCAAAGATCCAACGATGGGAAATTCCCCAAATCAATTGGAGAAAAGATCTCCTTAACTGATTGAATTGATCAACTTGCCCTTTATAAGGGCCCCAAGACTTCAGGTCTCAAGATATACAGAAGCATAGAGAGGAACCCCCTATAAGCTTTGAGAAAATCTCAGAAAGAAAAGTCAGGCTCTCGATAGAAGAACTTCTTTTCTTCAAGGTAAAATTATAGAGAGATGAAATCATCTCATGATTAAAAAAGAAGAATTCAATTCTTTCTTTAAGATCATAGATCTGCAAGACCAATGTTTTTTACAAAGAGATCAAAAGATCTCATCATAAAATAAAAGGAAGAATTTACTTCTTTCTCACAGATCATAGATCTATAAGACTAAAGGGAAGGAGAATAATTTGAGATCATGACCATCTCATTATAAAAAAAAGGGAGGGAGAATAATTCGATTCTCTTACAGATCACAGATCCATAAAAGCAAAGCCTTTCATCAATATAAGAGATTGGAATATCTCCTATAAAATAAGAACTTTTGTTCTTAGGATCTTGAGACAAAGTCTCTTCGAAGGGAGAATTTATTTCCCAGATTATAAAATTGATCAAATGCGCTTCTGCGCTCTTGGACTGGCGCACAGAACCAAGCGCACCACGTGTCACTCACGTGTGCGCTACTTAACAGTTAGTGCTTTGCGCTCTTGAACTAGCGCTTTGCGCTCATGGACTGGCGCTCAGCGCCAAGCGCACCATGTGTCACTCGCGTGTGCATCATTGAACAAATAGCGCTATGCGCTCATAAATCAGCGCAACGCGCTCGCAGACTGGCGCAAAGCGCCAAGCGCGCCACGTGTCCTTCACGTGTGTGCTATTCAGCAGAAGCGCATTGCGCTCTTTGACTGGCGCAAAACGCCAAGCGCACCACGTGTTGTGCTGATAGAACATAAATTGTTTTTTAATAAGCCCAGGGCTATGAGGAATGCTCAGCGTTCAGTAAAAGACAAAAACACTGTCAGGGCCAAGCCCATATAAAAGCTCAACAACCCAAAATTAATGTTAAACATTTTAACTTGATTGGACTTAGCACAAGATTGGCCATAAGTCCTCAACTCGTATTAACCGAGCCTATATGCTCATAAATCTCAGATCTTAGTCCCAATTGGACTACTGGTCTCCAAACTCACATCGGTTCAAGGGTACATCACTTTACTCTTCTGATATTTGTCGTTGTAATCCTTCAACGTCTTCAGAGAGGTGACGGGTCCCGACAATCATACATTTCATAGACTATAACGTCTTTAAACTGGACTGTGGGGTCCTTAAGCTCACGGACTATGATGTCCTTAACTTCGGACTGTGAAGTCCCTTTAAACCCACGGACTATGATGTCCTTAAACTTTGGACCGAGATGTCCTTAAACTAACTTTGGACCGTAATGTTCCTAAACTGATAGACCGCAAAGTCCCTAAACTAAACAATAGAGCCCAATTGCTCTTTCGTTGGATCTAAACGATCCCGTTAAGTTGATCTTAGTCTAAAATTAGACTAACGTATTCTTAACAAACGTTTAAGTTGATCTTAGTCTCAAATGAGACTAACTTATCATTAAACCCAACCCCAAACCCAAATTTAAGAAAATACGAATTTGGACTAATCCATGCCCTACGGGCGACAACATAAATTAGTCTCCGTATACAATCCACGGACAACAAAGAAAAAAACAAATACTCACGACACGAAGTGACCATCTGGAGAGGGAGAAAGTGGTTACCGCGATGCGGTAGTGTAATTAACTGCAGGTGCTTGCGCCTGCAGGGAAGAGCGTCCCCATAATCAAAAACCCCTCAACGAGGGGGAATCTAACGAAGTCTGCTATATCGGCCGCATCCGTCTAAACCTTCGATACATGGTGTCATAAATCAACTTGGCATCTTCGGAGAAGTGGACGGATAGCACCAAATAGTATCTGCCCCTAAATTCAGGCAAGACGGACCTACGCGGTCGCGTCTCTGTTTTCGGCAGAGAACAGGTATATATCACACTTCAATTTTCGTTAAACCTTTATTTCTTAATACCACTTTGTCTTAATATTGATTGTCTTGATATTTCTTGTAGACGCAGGGTCTCCCCATCCCGAGAGGGGGACTCGAGGCCCAAATCAGTCCCACAGGCTGAGGCCCGACAGAGCTAGGGGGAGGCAGCATTCCCCTTCTTTTTTACCCCTGATTATCGCTATACCGGCGATTATGCCGAGAGGTTCGGCCGGTATATGGGGGATGAGAGCCGTCTCGTGAAGAACTATCCACTTCACGTTGAGTGAGGCGACCAGCACAGGCGCTCATTCGTCCTCTTCTGGGATCAGGCTCGGGTACTAATATATATTTTCATTTGATTTATCCAATATATTTATTATTAACACTTGCAATCTAATAACATTGTTTCTTTGTATTTTCAGTTAGATTACGATTTTCAGCCTATACTCGACCCTGATCACCCTGGGTAGGTGCTCGATCTTCACGCTCTGTACAATGGCCTGATGAAGAACATGCAGACGAAGGTCCAATACAATAGGAATGAGCTGAAGATCGATTGCTATTCCTTATGGATGGCGACCCTTGAGGCAGAGAGAGCGGCCCTCCTACATACTCCGGCCTTTGCGAGAGTCGATGTAGATACATGGCCTCTATTGTGCCAATATTTCGACTCTCATCGCAAACAGGTATGTATTTTAAATGTAATTCATTGTTTAGTATATAATTTATATTTTGTGTTGCTTAATTAGAAAACTAAATCTGAATGTGTTGTGCAGAATCAGGCCGATCAAAATAAAGAGAATAGAATGTCGGCAAAGAGGGGTCGCCCCACTTATACAGATGGCTCGAGGAATATTACTCGTTCCATGGAGTTATCGGTAAATTACAATAGACCGGCCTTTGTGATATAATGTAATATTAAGAGTTATTTTCTAATATATGTAAATTTTTGGCGAATTGCAGAGAGCTCAGACCCTGGCACAGGGTGGTACACCGAGCGTGCTGTCCGGGTATCTTGCCGTCCATGGTACCTCGATAGATCCCGCCACAGGCGAGCTTCGATACCCCGACACCGCTACCCAGGAGTATTGCGTAAGTGTTGATATTTATTCAACCCCTATTTAAAATTTTTGTTTTGAAAGGTTCAAATTTAAATGATATACTTATATTTTACTGGTTAATGTGGGTATAGGAGCGGGTGGTTGAGCAAGCGAAGGTATCGGGGATCGATTTTACTGGACAGAACGATCCAATGCTGCTGACCCCAGTCCTAGACGCCGCACACTGAAAGCACTACGGAGGTTGGGAGAGAGGCTAGGGACTGGGTCCTAGCAGGGCCCATATGAGGTTGGACTCCACTCCGGCGGTTACTTTCTCTATCTCCTGTGAGCGACGTTTCGAGCAAGAACTGGACACCTTGAAGGACACCGTTCAGGAGTTGAAGGAGATGTTGGTATGTATACTACTTAATAGTAAAATATTATGTCATATTATAGATAGCAACATATCCAATATTAGTACGTATTTGGTTGTAGACTTAGCTTTAATTAATCATACATACAAATCTAATTAAAATAAACTACGGTTTTCCAAACTAGATATCCAAACGAGGTATAAGTCCCTAAGTATACATAGATAGGGGTTTCGCAATAACCTGATAATGATACGAATTCGACTAATACACAGTTCTTACTCGTTTATTACACACAAAATTGAACATACACGATAGGGTATATCGGCTGAGCCTCCACATGCATCTCCTTCGGCTGCGGCTCCGCAAGCCACTACCTCAGCTGCGGTTGCGCAGACAACTCCTATAGCTCCACTGCCCACTCAGACTCCCGCAGCTACGGCTCCGCAAGCCACTGCCTCGGCGGCGGTTGTGCAGACCACTCCTATAGCTCCACAGCCCGCTCAGACTCCCGCACACTCCGTATTGCTCGAGATATTGACTCAGGGTATATTCGAGGAGCAGGCGCGCCAGATTACGACGTTTATCAAAGGTGGAGCTGGACCGAGCTTGGGTAGCTTTTTGATTCTTATATTTTAAACATGTATTTACTTATATGATACATGTTGTATATATTTTGGACGATATTGATATTGGTGGTGTTTGCGTGTTTATATTGATTTAGATTGATATCGTATTCTACTTGTTGATTTCTTTTGTATATTATGCGTGAGATATGATTATGAATACTGCGGTATATATTCTACGTGTTGATTAATTTTATATATTATGTATATATTATTGTGCACAAGGCGAGAAAAAACCGGCAGCCCTTTTTTAAAGAAAAAACCTGATAATATGCCCCTACGGATTAATCCGTAGGGCCCAACATTGCCCCTACGGATTAATCCGTAGGGTCCTACTTTGCCCCTACATATTTATCCGTAGAGGCAAAATATCAGGATACCTGGTATTTTGCCCCTATGATCTCAGTAAGAGGGGGGTTATACTTGTCCCTGCGGATTTGACCGTAGGGGCTTAAACATGCTCCTACACAGGTATCCGTAGGTACAAAATATTAGGATACCTGATATTTTTCCCCTACACATCTGGACCTACGCATGTATCCGTAGGGGCAGACATTTGGCCTTACGGATAACTCCGTAGGGACAACTATTTTATTTTATAAACCGATAAATTAAATAACTTTTTTGTCCCTACAGTCTAATCCGTAGGGACATATGAACCTATGCATTAAGCCGTAGGGGCAAGTATTTAACCATAGGGGTATGTTTAAAGTTAAGAATTTCGCCTGCGGCGTTTGCACCTACGGCGTAATTTCTTGCCCCTACGGATATATCCGTAGGGGCAGTGGTTTGCTCCTACGGATAAATCCGTAGGGGCAACCCCTATTTGTAGTAGTGATAGTTTAGCTTTTGTTATCGTAGTGATCATGTAAGTAGGAGTCAATGGTTCACATGAATTACTTGGATATATAAATCCATCTTATTGTCATTTCAATTATTTTATTGATATATTTTTTGTATACTTGAGCTATTCCTATTATATAAAAATTCTGTATTTTCACAGATGCCTAAGCTTGAAATTAATGTAATTTTTCATATATATGGGAAAATTAACCCAGAACGGGGTAGACGAGTTTTGTATGCAGAATTTTTACACAAGTTTTCTTATCAAAAGATTCTTGAGATGGACCATAATATGGGTTATGAAAGCTGCAAAATCATGTATCTATCTGGATCTGGACAGTTATCAGAGGTCCTTGATGATAAGATGATACAAGTGTTTAAGATTATGATGGAAAATGGCACTGAAATTTACTTTATTTTGGAGAACTGCGTAGAAAAACAAAGACAGAAAAGTCATCATATAGAGTTATCTGTCCCGTTCAAAGAAGATGTTATTCAAGATGGAAATGAACATGGAACCATTAATACTGAGAAAGAGGTGGTTATTTTCTAAATTTATCTTGCATTAAACTTCATTATACAGTCCAATTGGATTCAATAGTAGTTAGTTGCAAATTTTTTTCATGTTTTTTTCTATCAAATGCTAAAATGTGTGATATTTTGATTATGGACAGACCAACAGTAAAAAAATGAGAATGCAACTGGAACATGAAAAAAAAGAAAATGTTGATCATGGAACGTTTAATACTGAGGAAGAGTTGGTTAGTTTCTAAAATCAACTTGCATTGTTTAGTTCTGTTATCCCTGTGATCCTTGGTTTTTTCATGTTATTTCATAGATGGTTGAGTCTGCTATCAATGTAATTTTTCATAGTGCTGGGAAACTTAACACAGAAAAGACTATATATGAAGGGGGTACAAGAACTGTTTATCAAGAATTTTTACACAAGTTCTCCTATCAAATTATTCTTAAGATGGTCCATGACATGGGTTATGAAAGCTGCAAAATTATGTATCTATCTGGACCTGGACAACTATCAGTGGTTGTTGATGATAATACGATACATGAGTTTAAGACTGTGATGAAAATAGCTCTGCAATTTACTTTTATTTGGAGAACTGTGTAGAACTAAAAAGGGAGAAAAGTCCTGAGATAGGGTTATCTGTGCCTGAAATAAAACAAAAATTCAAGATGAAAAAGCAAGGTAAATGAATGTCTCCATATTAAAGTTTTTAACTATTTTCTGTTTTGCCAAATTAATACTCAATTTATGGTATATAAGAATACACTATTTTCTGTTATGTATATCAGAAATTTAGATACAGGAAAACATATAATATCTCATAGGACTCAATAGTTGAATCTATCAACCGCAAAGGATGAAGTGAAGAGTGAACAAATAAGGTAAATGAATAATGTATCTATACTAAAGTTTATTAAATTTTTTTTAAATTTAGTAGATCCAATGAATTGACAGAATGCATGCAAACTTGAAAGTAAGAAGATCACTTAGGTGTCATCAAACAGAAAAACCAAATGTTATGTCACCTACAAGGTAAAGAAACATTTTAGTGATATAATATGCTATTTTTTGATAAGTTTACACAATTAAGTATGTGCTTGTTTATAAACTACTTCATAGGGAGCTAATAATGTTGCAACCCAAAAGGTCACCTAGGAACCACAAATCGCCCCTATCACTAATGAAAACTGAAGTTCCAATAAAAAATACTAAGTAAGTCAAAGATGTAGAATTTTCTGACAGTGAATAGAGTTCAAGTGGCAGTGAAAAGAGTTCCAATGACAACTCCAAGAGCAGTGAAAGAAAATCAAGTGACAGTGACAAGAGTTTCAAAGAAGATTCCAAGGGCAATAACAAGAGTCTTGAAGGAGCAGGTATTGGAGTGTTTACTCAGAAGAATGACAACATAAAGGAATACTATGATAGTGATGAGCTAAGGTCTGTATATGAAGATGAAAGATGCGTTAAGTCTAACTTCAGAGGGTTTGATATGGATCAACACACAGGGAAAATTATGCTTGCTGTAGGAGATAAATTCCCCAATGCTAAGCATTTCAGAAAGGCTTTACACAAGGTGGCTGTAGATATGGGTTACACAATAAAGTATGTGAAGAATGAAAGCTATAGAGTAACAGCAGTTTGCAGCAAGAAGGAATATGAGAATTGTTTATGGAGGATACATGCATCGTGGGCTGCAGAAAAAAAGTTCATTTCGAATAAAGACCCTAAAGAACAAGCATATTTGCTAAAGGTCATTGCATAACAAGCATCCAAGTACCGAATGGATTGCTAAAGAATATGAAAAGCAGATAAGGGAAAATCCAAATTAGGATGTGAAAGCAATGCAGAGCACTATAAAGAGAGACTACTATTTGGAAGTGAAAGCTGGCCAGCTCTATAAAGCGAAAAGAGCTGTGAAAAGGAAATATGAAGGTAGCTAGAAGGAACAGTATTCAAGAATTAGAGACTGTCAACATGATTCTATTGAAGAACCCAGGAAGTTATGTGAGAATAGAATTGTATCACTTTTTTTCTTAATCTCCACCTATCTTTAGAAGGATATATATTTCATTTGCTGCTCAGACCAAAGGTTTCAAAGCAGGATGCAGGCCATTCATTGGTTTAGATGGATGCCATCTCAATGTCCAACATAGTGTCTTGTTAAATGCTATATGAAAGTAAAAATTTAATTTCATTGCAAAAAGAAACATGTTCTTTAAATTCATAGAATTAGCTAAAAAGATACGCTTAATTTTGAGAGGGTGCAAACAATGAGTTGTTTCCTATTGCATGGGCAGTAGTGGAGGCAGAGACTAAAAGTGCTTGAAAGTTTTTCTTGGAATGTATATCTGATTCTTTGGGATCACAAGAAGAGAACGGTTTTGTCTTCATGTCAGACAGACAGAAGGTATGTATTCATTGAACATGTAATATAGATAATAAACTAAATTTTCATGACATTTGATCTTCCTACTACTAACTGTATGTTCAAATATCATGCACCCATTTAATAGCAAATCATCAATTCATGTTCTAAATGTCATGCACAAATTTGTTAAGTAAAGAGTTGTTTCCTTCTTACTTATTCCATTGATATTATGCTTATTAAATGTTATGTGATATATATCTAATCTTTGTTCAAAATCTTTTTCCCATCAAATTTGAGTATTGACTTGCTAAATGGATCCTAACTAGCTTGAGGGACTTGACTGTATTGTAAAGTATAGAAAAATGAACATCATTCCATAATGACTTGTTACATTTTTAATGAAAATCTAAAAGCTTATAACTGGTTGCAGAAACAGCATAATCCTTCTTATTGGTGCAGAGCTTACTTCACTGCATTTGTCAAATATGATTTAGTTCTCAACAATTTATCAGAATCTTGGAATGGCTCTATTAAAGAGGCTAGGGATCAGCCAATACTGAGCATGATAGAAACACTTAGGAGGAAAGTTATGACAATATTTTTTTGAGAAAAGAGAATCGATACAAACTCAAGTTAGGACCATTTGTCTTAGGATTGTAAAGAAACTTGGTAAAGATTTTGAGGAGACTAGAGATTGCTATGTGCTGCAAGGTGGAGGGCAAGAATTTGAAGTGATAAAGGAATGCAAGCAGTATATTGTCAATCTGGATAAGAGAACAAGTTGTTGTAGAAAGTTTGATTTGACAGAGATTCCTTGTTGTCATGTGATTGCAGTGTGTGTGAAGATAAGAAGAAACCTAGAAGATTTTGTGCATCCCTGTTATACCAAAGAATCATATATGAGAGCTTATCAATTTTCAATTAACCCACTTCCACATTGTTCCAAATGATACCAGCTCCATCAACACAATACTATAGAACCAAATTTGGAAGGCCACTCAAAAAGAGAAGAAGAGGGATTGATGAGCCAGCTCGAAGTGTGTCGGTTAGGGCATCCGCTGGATCACTTATGTGTTCAAAATATAACGGTGATGTTAAACTAAAATTATTATCTGTTAGATTAATATCTGATTTTATATGTTTGATTTTATAAATTTCTTCTTATAAGTTCATATAAATTTCTTTATATAACTTGTTAGGCTGGGGACACAATATCAAAACTTGCAAGAATAAAGCATCCACATTAACTTGGAAGGAGGCAACAGGTAACAAGCGAGGGAGACCAAAGAAAACAGCCTCAAGTATGGTTGACTGTGGTGAATTTCCTACCGTAAGCTCTCGAGTTCAGAGCCAAAATGTTGCATCTTCAATAGGCCAAACAAATGCACAAGAAGAAGAAGGGTTAACTGTTGGGGATATAGGGAATCAAGCCAATACAAGAATTAGAGTGAGTGAACTTTGATGATAATTTTGTATGTCTGCTTTTATAAATTTCTTCATATAAGTTCACATAGCTTTTTTTTTGCAGAAGAAATTAGAATCAAAGAGGAAGTCAAGTGCTGCAACTGCTTTGGATGGGGGAAAATAGTTGTTGTGCTGGTATTGCTTTTGGAGAGATTGTTATGTTTTAGTGAACTTGTGTAGAATCTGTGTAATGGATAATCAACAAAAATTTTATGCAACACTGATCAGAATTTTTTTTGTAATGGATAATCAACAAATTTTTTTACATAAATTGGTTGCGATGGATCATATTTTTGCACCAGAAATTTTGCATCTGCTTTTTTGCACCACAGATTTTGTTGCAGAATATACTAATCAATTTTTTCAATGTTGCATCTAACTGTTGCATCTAACTATTGCATCAGAAATTTTTTGGCACCATAAACTTTTGCATTCACAGCCAATTTTTTGAAATGGATAATCAACATAAATTTGTTGGTAAAAGTGTGCATGAATCAACAATTTGGAATCCAAATAACTACAAAATTAAATTTCATATAGATAACTAGATCATAACATTCACATTGCTCCACATTTTCAACACCAAAAAGATCACATAGCCACATACACTGCAATTCTTCACTTTCTCAAAATCTCCAGAATATGAAAAAAACACAAACAAACTACTAAAATAGATACAACCCTAAGCCACATACATTGTTCAGCATCTAAACCTATAACACCAACTTCAACATTTCCATTTTCTACCCTACCAATTCTCACAGCTTGCTTCAGTTGCGTTATTCTTTCTTAAAGCGCTTGATTCTCTTTCTACAGTTCTTGAACATACTGTACAACCTTAGGTCTCGTCTTAAGATCTCTGCATATAAAGAACTTACATTTTCAAGAAAAGTGATAGCAAGCGTAGAATCTACGACATGCGTTCTCCTCGGTCGCAACAAGTAATGGGACAGGAAGACTACAATAGTAAAGGACTTGACCATCCGGATCGACACTCCCTAAACTCTTTGATAGATTGTTGCCCCTTCTTCGTGAGGAATTCACCATCTTCGTCGTCGATTACCCCTTCTTTGAGAACCATAGAAAAGAAAAGAAAGTGAGCTGAGATATGGAGGAGGGGCCGTAAAAAGGTGAAAGAAGGGTAGTGTTCGAATTAAAAAAGTATTAGTCATGTGAGGGGAGTATTTTTTATTAAAAAATTGCTAAAAATAACAGAAGGGGGGTCGAATGGGTCGAAAGTAACGGAGTGAAATGTTGGGGGGAGCTGTGATGGAAAAAAGTTTAGGGTGGCAGTGGGGAACATATGCCAAACTACACGGTGGTTCTAGTGAAATTTCTCTAAATAATAATGAAGATAAAGAGCATACAAGCTAATCGGAAGCTCAATAATCACTTGTTAAGATTTGGAAATAATTTTAGGTCGATAATCACTTGTTAAGATTTGGAAATAAATTTTCAAACTTTGCAATTAAAAGTGTAGCTACCCTTAATAAAATAATAGCAGAGTTTATTAACATAACTTTCCTGATCTTTTTTCAAATTTTATGAACAAATTTTCAGAATTTTTAATTAAAAAGAAGTAATTTTTTTATATTTTCAGAATTTTTATGAACAAATAATTTCTCCATAAAGAATAATTAAGATGGAGATAGTTCTCCTGCTATATATTTTAGAAAATAAGTTTCCAAAAATTATTGTTCTTCTCACAGCTGCACCGCATATGCCCTTTGGGTCATACAACCCAATGAAGAGCTGATAACCAAGGCTTATTGCAAAAGAGTCTTCTATGCTTAATACCTTAAATAGTCCCAAAATATTTTCAAACAACAAAACGATATGAGTAGAATATCATCCAATTTCAAAGATCCAAAAAGTGAATATTGGAAATTTTCGCAAGTGGCATAAGTTTCTCTCTCGCACCCACTTTAGTAGAACGTATATAGTTTGGTTTCATGTCTCGAACTTATAAAATTCACGTCGTTGATTGACTACTTCTTTTAAAGTAACATAAACATGGTCTAAGCCATCACCATCGAATGAGATCGACTATGGAAACAATGATCCATGAGAGAGAGAACAAAATTTTTATGCATCGACTATAATTCTTGCATCTAGGGACGGAGAGAGAAATTGCTTATTGGATGGGCCAATCATAATGTTGATTAGATTGAATATTATTAAAGTCCTTATTAGGCATGTCAATGGCTCGGATCGAGACTTCGAGCACCATATAGACCCCGTTGATAAAATCCTGGTCTTATATAGATTCGCCTAGAACAAGGCCTATCTAATGCAAACCCCTTTTAGGCTTAATAAATGGGTCTGGTCTAGCTCTAGGATCATGCGATTCAGAATTGTTTAGACCCAACTCATTTATCTTATCTGAGAATTGTGCAAATCCTTGAGCCTTTCAACCTATAGATCCATTAAACCTCATTCTATGGTTGCGAATTTTTTTTCTTCATTTATAATATTTAATTTGTCTGGATTTTCTTCATGTATGTTTTTGATGTTGAGATTGGATAAAGATATTATGAGCACATATATTTCATTGTTTTTTATGATTAAAGTATGATCTAAATGAAAATCGGATTTGACCTGATGATTATTTAACTAGCCTAGGTCCATTCTATATAGACTCATTGGGTAAATGGGTAGGTTTGGGACTACAAAAAAATGTAAAAGGGTCTCTGTTCCGACCACGCTGTTTTGAACCCGGTCTGTTTAGTCCGTATCCATAAATCTTAAGCTAAAAGCCGAAAACCAACAAAAATTTTAACGCTTAAATGACGTTTTGCTATAAAATAGCATATAGAAACTCATCTGTTCGATCAGATAATAATAGAATACGCAAATTTGATGAAATTAATAAAATAAACAAACAAATAATTACATATCTAAATCAAATTTTGATATTTATGGTTTTGTATAATTAGTTTCATGGGAATTTTACATCAAAGGTTGGACGTGGATAAATACTTAGTCAATTTACAAAGAAACAAATAAATACATGTCTAAATCAAAATTTTGATATTTATGGTTAGGTATGATTAATTTCATGTTTCTAGTTGTATTTTAATGTTCAATTTATAAATGAATCATTTGCTATTTCAGGTGCAATGCATCAAGGCGGTATTTCAAGTGCAATGCATCCGAGAAGGATATGCCAACTTATGAGAACGATTCTGTATAATTTTGGGACCCATATTGCTATTTCTATCAATATTATCATCGAACATATGTGGCAGGTAAATATAAGATTTTTCAGACTGTTAAAACAAGTATTTTGCGATTAAAACCGACATTTTTTATTGGAAGGATAACTTTTGGATTCGTGTAACCGACACTACATATAGTTGGATGACTGATCTTTAGTTCCCCAGCTCTAATACACACGGTAATTGCATGCACATCCTCTGATTCCACTAATATATATCACTGTCAGTTCGTTCTATTTCTATACATATGTGTCTGCTCAGTTTAATATGAAAAAGACGGCTATAATTTCCATCCAAGGATACGTACGTAATCTCTTATTAAGGGAAAAGTTCATCTTAATGTTTGAGCGTTCTACTTCCAGCGTTTAGCTAATGTTGAAGATGTAGAAACTGTTGGAGATTTTGACAGAGCAATAATGAAAAATTGGAAGCAAAAGTGATTCTGCAGATCATCTGTTTATTAGAGTAAAAAGCAAAGCCTTTAAATAGGCATTACAAGCTAAACGAGACTTGAAAGCAGAGCAAATTCTAAGCCTAGAAAATCTCAACTGTTTAACTACTTCCATCGGCACATAATCTGCCTAGGAGATTTATTCAACTTGACTACTAACAAACTACTAACAAACTACTAACAAACCTGTCTAGGAGATTTATTCAACTTGACTACTAACAAACTACTAACAAACTACTAACAGAAACATTCGAATTACTTTAACTTTAACACTCCCCCTTTATTCGAAAGTTGAAACTCCCAATTGTGTGCTGAACTCTTCATGTTTTGCTTGTGGCAAACTCTTGGTTAATAAGTCTGCAATCTGTTCATTGGTTCCATAGTTATTCAACTGAATTTCTTCTTTAGCAAGCAGCTCCCTTATAAAATGATGCTTGATTTCAATGTGTTTCGTTCTGCTGTGGTGCACCGGATTCTTTGCTAACATCACTGCTGACTTGTTATCACATTTTATACTAGTAGCTTTGATCTGTTCTTGCCCCAAGTCGCTTAAAATCCTCCTTAACCGGACTGCTTGACAACTTGCTGCAGCAGTTGCCACATACTCGGCCTTTGTCGAAGATAAAGCCACTGAGGCCTGTTTCTTCGAACTCCAGGATATGGCTGCTTCCATAGTGATTGGGTCCCCAGCAAATAGAACCAGTGCTGAAGTTGCGTTCCCCTCAATCTCAAACCGACGTCGAGGAACTCTCCCCCGCTCACTTTTACGTAGCTGAGCTGACTCTTTCGGAGAAGATTCTTCAGATGTTGAGACTGAGCTTGATTTCTCCGGAGTTGAAGACTGTGAACCTTCCGAACCATTATTTTCAGGCTCGACTTGTTCAAGGGCACTTTGTTCTTCTTCAGTCTGAATGTGTGGGATTTGGCTGTTGTCTTTGGCTTCCCAATCCCAACTGGCATGTTCGTCAAATACAATATTGCGACTAACAGTAATCTTTTTACTCAAGGGATCATATACTCGGTAAGCCTTTGATTTAGTGCAATAACCAATAAACACATGCTTTTGTGATTTCCCATCTAGTTTATGTCGTCCTGTTGTAAGCAAGACATAACATATGCATCCGAACACTCGAAGATGACTTACGGAGGGTTTGCTTCCACTCCATGCTTCATATGGAGTTTGGTTCCATACTAATTTGGTCGGTGAGATGTTGAGAATATGAACAGCTGCTGCAACTCCTTCAGCCCAAAAAGAATTTGGTATTCCATTCTGTTTCAACATCGATCAAACCATTTCCACAACCGTCCGATTCTTGCGTTCAGCTACGCCGTTCTGTTCGGGAGTATATGGTGCTGTGAGCTGCCTTCTTATTCCTTGTTCATCGCAGAAGGCATCGAAATCTTTTGAGGTAAACTCACCTCCACGATCGGTACGGAGTATTTTTACAACTTTCCCACTTTGTTTTTCTACTAGTGTCTTGAACTTTTTGAAGCACTCGAAGCTTTCTGATTTGTGCTTCAAGAAATATACCCAGCTCATCCTACTAAAATCATCAATAAATAGGAGAAAGTACTTACTGCCAGCTAATGATTCTGTTCTCATGGGACCACACAGACCGGCATGGATGAGCTCGAGAATATCTTTAGCTCTCTTTGATTTTCCTATCGGAAAAGATTGTTTTGGTTGCTTTCCAATCATGCACCCTTCGTAGACTTTCTCTAATGACTTGATGACAGGAAGATCAGTCATCATTTGCTTGTTCTTTAGCAGCTGCAGTCCTTTAATGCTTAGATGGCCATATCGCTGATGCCATAACTCGTTTTCCGCAAGAGTCTTGCTCACCATGACTCTTTCTGTTATTTCAGCAAAATCAAGAGCATACATACGATTTGATGACATACGAGCACAGGCAAGAATTTTACCAGTGATTTTGTGTTTCACCGTGCATTTAAAATCATCAAATACCACCATGTAACCAGATTCATTCAATTGTCCAACGCTCAGCAAGTTGTGTGCTAAAGATGGAGCAAAATGAACATCCTTAATAAATTTTTTCTGGTTACCTATTGAGAACTCAGCTATGCCCTTGCCTTTAATCTGTAGTGGTTTATCATCTCCAAACCGTACTTATGATTTGACAATCTCATCGAGCTCTTTGAATTTGGAGCGATCTCCGGTCATATGATGAGAGCAGCTGCTATCAATGTACCAGATGTCATTCTTCTTTGTTGTTGTTGCTTCTGTCATAAACAGGAAGTTATCTTCCTTTTCTTCAGCATAATTTGCCTCTTCTGGTTTGGAGCAACAATACCAATCAGAGTGCCCAAATTTATTACAGTATGAGCACTTGACAATATTGTTTCTGTCTCGGCCCCTGCCTCTATGGCCTCCTCGACCTCTTCATCTTCCATATTGATTTGAGGATTCAGACTCCCCCTTGGTCTGAAAGGCTATTTCTTCTTCCTTCCCATTAGATCGGTTGATTCGCGCCTCATGAGCTTGAAGTGATCCCATCAGTTCATCAAACGAGAAGGTGGACAGGTCCTTAGATTCTTCGATTGCAGTCACCACATGATCGAACTTGGATGGCAGACTCCTTAGAACCTTGGCAACGACTGTTTCGTCTGATATCTGATCTCCGTAGGATCTCATTTGCCCTACAACCGACGAAACTCTTGCCAGAAAATCTTGCACAAACTCGTTATTTTTCATGGAAGAAGTTTCAAAATCACGCCTTAGGGATTGCAACTTTACCCTTATTAACTTGGAGGAACCCTGATATTCAGTCTTGAGCGTGGTCCACGCTTGCTTGGCCGTGGTAGCTGCGGCTATCCTGGAAAAATTCGACTCATCCACGGGCTGCTGGATGAAGAAGAGAGCTTTGGCATCTCGTTTTATATGCTCTTTGTTGCGAGTCTCGTCTTCTTTATTTTCTTCATATCCTGTTTCGACATAATCGCATAGATCTTGAGATCGAAACAGTGTCTTCATTTTGATGCTCCAAAATTCATATGAATCTCCTTTGAACAGCGGAATTTGTGGCTGTGAAGTACTGACACCGGCGTTGGCAGCCATGTTTGCGAGTGAAGCAGTCAAAGAAAATTCTCAGTTCTGAAAGAACCTGGCTCTGATACCACTTTTGTTGGAGATTTTGACAGAGCAATAATGAAAAATTGGAAGCAAAAGTGATTCTGCAAATCATCTGTTTATTAGAGTAAAAAGCAAAGCCTTTAAATAGGCATTACAAGCTAAACGAGACTTGAAAGCAGAGCAAATTCTAGGCCTAGAAAATCTCAACTGTTTAACTACTTCCATCGGCACATAATCTGTCTAGGAAATTTATTCAACTTGACTACTAACAAACTACTAACAAACTACTAATAAACCTGTCTAGGAGATTTATTCAACTTGACTACTAACAAACTACTAACAGAAACATTCGAATTACTCTAATTTCAACAGAAACTAATTTATAAAGGCGCGTGCCCAAATTATGCCTGAAACCCTTAATCCTTTTCTGTATTTTATGTATATATTGGCCATGGCAAAGCGCTGCATGACTAAATATTATGTGTCAATCCAGGGATTATTTGAAAACCTGTTATAAAATTATAAAAATCTAATCATTTTATCCATAGAGCCTGGTCAACTTAAATGTATGCTACATAAGCACCGTAAATAGTTTGAGGATGATGCAAAACATGATTGTGTATACTAGCCAGGGAGAGGAGAATTATATTGAATGGTTTTTTTGGACAAGAATAAAGCTCGTAGTCTACACTTTAAGTTCTCCAAGTACTCAGCTACTCTCTAAATATGGAGACATGATATACACACAAACACACACAAACACACATACACACAGGGAGGTGATCAATTGAGGCCGGTGCTCATGCCAACTTCTCAAACTCCCAAACCGTCATGTTTTTCACCGATCTTACTGATCATCGTGATTTACATGTCACGAATACCTTAGGTATCAAAATTCGTGAGATTTGGAGATCTCTAGCATATCCATTAAGTGATCCTATTTTTCATGTATCATTAATTTTTTACTCTACATAGTCAATGTGCTAAAGTTTCCAAATCACGTGATTTTTGATACATAACCTATCTATAACATGCTGATCACGATGACTAGCTGGATCGGTGAAAAACACGACGGTTTGATAGTTTAAGAAGTTGTCCTCCTTTTATAAAATGAGGACAACCTCTCTCTCTCTCTCTACATTTTATCTTTTGAGTGTACATGGACTTTTTTATATAAGTGGGTTCCAACAATAAGGCATGACTTCATGAACACAGCCAAAACCAAGTGGGTCAGCAGAGCTGAATCGATGTAATTAGAGATAGATAAAGAGTGACCTCGATCGTTGACGACTTGTCCTTAGTATTAGTCATCGAGGGAGGAAGACCCTTTAGATTCATGCACCTTGTACATACTCAACAAATTGTTGAATTCAGATACTGATATAAGTGGGTTCCAACAATAACGAGACTCAAGCCTTGTTGAGAGGGGATGGCATTCACTAAGATTGAGTGTTATAACAAAGCAGTTGTAGATGGAAGCTTGAAGTTCTTTGTTTGATGTCTCAAATTTTATTACCCATCAGATTTTCTCGTGCAGGGACTTTGAGCAAGTGCTGTATATCTTTCTTGCAGATTTAAGAATGTTTTACACCCAGGGCACGTAGACTGTAATTCAATTCAGGTACAAATTAAACAGCATGGATCATTTCATTTGATCAGTACGTAGTTATTCTGCTGGTTTAAAAACGATTTCTATAGAGTCATTAGATTCTCAACAAGCCATTTTTCTGCTATATATCTTGGTTTTAATTTAATTTACTTTTAAGTACAGCAACCGTAAAATATCAAATATAGGTAATTAGATTAATTTTTACACATCATTCATTTAGAAGAGTATATATAACCTTCAATTAGTATTTAATAAGCGAGCATCTTTTTATCATAAATATGCCCGTCTGTGATCATTCTTTGACACCAACAAGACCGTCTTTTACATCTTCATCCTCCTTTGATACATTATGCGGTTCGAAATTCTCTAGGTACCTTGTAAGCATAAAATCTTACTGAGATAAATAAAAACGGCTAAATTTAGGATGCAAAGAACCGCAAGGAATCCGTAATAGTAGTCTAGACGTGAGGCATTGAGATTATTCAATATCCATCCATTTCCGTCTCTTTTTGTGATATTAGAGACCGTCGACAGGAGAAAACTACTGAGGAAGTAGCCAACTCCGTAAGCTGTCAAAGAATAAGAAGTCCCGAAACTTTTCATGCTCTCTAGAGCTTTGATCATAGAAAAATTCAATCTTTCCTGCCGCCAAGAAAGCATCAGCTATCCCCATGAGCACAAATTGGGGCTGTAGTATAAAGATAGTCACCGGTACTTGATCTCCAATTTGAACCAATCCATGACTTGCAGCAATATTGAGCCTTACTCTTTCAGCTAGAGATGTGATTGATTCTAAGTTTGGAAAAGTGTTTTGTAAAGTAACCGCAATCAATAACGGTGTCGCTCGTAACTAGCCGAGATAAGTACGAGTCGTCCTCAGGGAAATGTGAAAACTTTATCTTACTTTAGACAAGTTGATTGAAACAAGGGGTGATTGGTTTTAGATCTATGTTGAATACGGATGTAGAATTTATAAGAAGAAACCTTGTAGGGTTCATAGGACTTGGTTGTAATGGATGACTAATTAAAAATGACTCTTTTATCTTTTAATAATTTAAAACTAGATCGATAGTGATGAATGACGATTAGGGTTTTTGGAAGAAACTAAGGTTCCCACACTCTTAATCCTTGTCTTTTCATTGATCTTTATTCATGTCTAGTCTTTATCAAAACAATTGTTAATCTAATCTCAAATCGCGGTCGAGACTATCAATAAACTGATAGCGCACCCGATAAGGATATTAACATTTATTCTGCTAAACTTTATAAACTTTAAGATGTATAAAAGAATTTAAGAGATTTTATCATCCATTGATCTACCTTTGTCTACGAACTCTAGCAAGTTAGAAATTACTCACGCATGGTTGAGATAATAGAGAAGATGAAGAATGAGATCATAATGTAAATACAGAAAATAAATGCAGAATTTAAGTGTAGAAATTAAAACGCAAAAGAATTAAACTAAATACTCTACCTTTATTAATCAACTAGATCATTTACAACTCCATAAAAAGTAGAATACAAAGAAGCCATTACAACAAAGAGTGGTTGTCTCTACGGATTAACCCGTAGGGGCAAACCACTGCCCCTACGGCTATGTCCGTAGGGGCAAGAAAATAACCTGTAGGTGCAAACGCTGTAGGTGTAAGTTGAAGCGTTGAACTTGCCCCTACGGACAAAAACCTGTCCCTACGGATTTCACTGTAGGTCCTTTATCCCCATTATTTTATTTACGGTTTTTTAAATATATTATCTGTACCTATGGATGAATCCGTAGGTCTAAGTCATAGCCCCTACGAATACATGCGTAGGTACAGATTCGTAGGGGAAAAATATCAGAAATCCTGATATTTTGCCCCTACGGATATACCCGTAGGGGCTGCTGTTTGCCCCTACGGATAGATCCGTAGGGGCACTTCCAACCCCCTGATACTGAGATAACTGATATTTTTCCTCTGCGGTTTAATCCGTAGGGGCAACATATGTACTTACGGATTAATCCGTAGGTACATATTATCTGTTTTTTTTAAAAGGGCTGCCTAATTTTTTCTCGCCTTGTGCACAATAATATATATATCAATCAAATATAAAATTAATCATCACACAACATATATCGCAGTATTCATAATCACATCTCATGCATATAATATACAAAAGAAACCAAAAAACTGAATATGATATATATATAAACCAATATCAATATCAATATCAATATCGTTTCAAAATGTAGTATAATATGTATCATATAAATAAATACATGTTTCAAAAAATAAGAATCAAAAGGTTACCCTAGCTCGGTCCAGCTCCACCTCTGATAAACGTTAGAATCTGGCGCGCCTGCTCCTCGGTCAATAAACCATGCAATTCGGCGCGTGCGGGAGTCTGAGCGGCCTGTGGAGCTGGCGATGTGGTCTGTGTTAGTTATATGTATGCCCTATGGGCCATTACTATACATATGATGTATATTGTAGTGGATGCTTGGACATATATAGGGAGGACTTTCTTGATCGACATGATAGTATGCTATCTGGTTGCTCTTTACCTTAACGTGTACACTGATTGTCTCTCTGTTACATGTTGGTAAAGCCCTTAAGATGTGTACTTGACTACCTGGACTATGATGCGGATCATACTAGTGGGGAAATGGTGGTCCATAAGTACATCCTTCAAGGTCCCTAGTCGTGGGTGTATCGAGACGGGGCATCGATATACCAGAGTAGACTAGCGTATACCTTCTCGACCCATATAGATGGGCGATGGATGATCCCATATCCATTGGTGTTTGACATCAGAGATGATATACGGGTGCTCAGTGGAGACTGGGTACACTGGACGGACTCGCCGAGAACTCCCAGATGGTATTATACCTTACGTCAGATGGCAGTTCTCTGGTGACACTGGTACAGGTTAGTCTGTAGACCCGAGATCGTCATAGAGTCTTGTGTGATTCCCACTGTACTTTGATTTCCACCTTACCACGTCTAAGAGGGCGTGCAAAACGGTGGTTTTTGGATACAGTCCCGAATCACATGGAGGCAATGAGCGATAGGAGGGGATTCGTCTCTCCCGGTATAGGGGTTGATGTTGCACTGTGTTCGATTGGCTATAACCGGGAATCCTTGGCCAGGGTTGCTGAGATTTACTGGTAAGTTTTACCGGTAGTTTCTCGAACTGTTATAGACCTCATATCGACACGACTTATCGAGCTACTAGGGTCTGACGTTTACCACCCCTAGGCGAGATATGCGACATATCAGACGATCAGACCGGACTGTACGGTAAGTGTTACTGGTTGGATACACAGGAGTGCGAGCGGGCTTGCTCGTCGATCTTCTGATCGCTCAATACCCGGGTGGCCGTTACGTTTAGCAGATCGCTTGCGGCTTGTGGGTGTTTGATATGATCATCACCCGCTGCCGGCGTATTGACGAGTCTTTAGAGTCCTACACAGAGCTTTCCTGGCTCAAGCGAAACGATATAGCAGCGCATATGAGATATGTGCGGGACCGAGAATAATACCAGTATGTGATACTGTATTCGATTCTCGCGATTTGTGACATTGATCGGTTATATGCGATATAGCCGGGTTATCGGATCAAGTGTTGTTTCGATAAGTTGTTACTATTGATACTAGTCGGTTATACGCGATATGACCGGATCATTAAATCAAGTGTTGATTTAATGATTTAATGTATAATTATATATTTGATATATTACTTAGCATTAACTAGTATTGGTTCACATTAAATGGATTTTCTCACTTGAAGTGCACATTGTATATGTGATATATTTTTGTACACTTGTTTGTATCATGTTTGATGATACATGCAACCTTGGGTGTGTGTATGCTATACACTATGTTTAGTGAATGGTTAGGGTTTCATTTCTTTTATTTATCTATTCATTTTTGGTTAAAAAAGGAAAAACTAAATGGTTGCTTTCATGCTAGAAAGTTCTTGATGCTTCATGCATCTTTGACTAAAGCAACCATTTTGTCTTCATCTCCTAAACCTAACCATTCAAACTAACCTTAGTTTACTCTCTACACATAACCATGGTTGCAATATGATACTTATCATTTTATTTTCTATTTTGATAATACTTATGATATTCTTTTCTTCTTCTTCTTCTTCTTGAACAAAAAGAAGAAAGCTTGCCTCCATCAATGGCAACTTGAGAAAAAGAGTGAGAAATCCAATTCTAAAGTGAACCCACTTCCTATTTCTTCATCCTCTACCACTTGACAAGTGGTATAGGGTGTTTTCTTCACAAGTTTCATGGCTTGGTGAAGTTGGAGCTTGATTTTGTGTTGCCTCGACGTAGATCATCTTCGGCATCGAAGTCGACGACCTAGCCCGATCATTTCTTCGATGAAACCACCGCGAGAGTCCGAGATCCGATGGGTACAGCGGAGGGACTTCATCATAGAGCTATGGAGGTGAAGGACCGGATCTACAAAGGTTGTAGCCCCTTTCCTTTAGCAGTAAAGTCGTTTACTTGCATGTTTTGCCTAATCTCTAGTTAACGATCTAGCATTAGGGTTTCTCGGCACCGGAAAAATTTGAAATTGGCATGGTTGATGCCTTGTGAGACCTTTTGAACGTGCCTAGGATCCCTACAGTGGTATCAGAGCCTAGCTAGAGCCTTAGGCGATGCGTAGACGGAGTTAGAAGTCCGATCGAACCGAAACCCTAACTCAAAAATTGCTCTCTGTACATTTTTGAAATTCGTGGAATTTTGTAAATTAAAAATGCTTAAAAAATTCAGCAGGAAATTCTAAGAATTACGGTGCAAAAATTACCTAATGATGTGTCTAAAGTGCGGCCGAACCGCAACATTAGCATGGCTAATGCGGCGGTTCCGCGGCCAATTTGTCTCTTCAGTCAACCATTTTTGCACAGTAACTTCTTTATTTAAATGCTGAGTTTTCTGGGAATTTTTAATATTTACTCAAGAGTTGAGTTTTCTGGGTTGTATTGGGGACTCGGTGTATCGATTGGATTGTCTAATTTTGTCTGTGTGCCTTTCCGGGTAATTTTAGAATATGTTAAAAAGTTCGGCCGGATATAAATACCCACTTTTTCCCCTGCCGGGAAATTTCCAATTGTTGGACTTTTCCGTAGTTTAATGACGTTCCAAGTAGTGCAAGTAACGCGATGGTCCCTCTAGAAGACAACAAACCTTAACTCGATTATGTGCCCTTTGAACCGCCCTTTGAACCTTAAGGTTTGGGGCAGTACGGCGTGCCACATGTGAGGCGTTGGCTTGACCCTTCTACGGCTGGACCGTTGGTACTGAGGTATGAAGTGAATGTCTTTGAACTTATTTCATGTGTTGAGCAGTTTCGGGAAAACTTGGGTGTTCGTATGTTCGATCAGAAAGTTTAACATTTTCTATTTATCTGGAATGTGATATAATAATTGGAATTCACAAGTAGTTATGAGATAACTGAATGAATGTTATAAACATAGCAGTTTAGTCTCTCTTGATCGGTTGCCACGGAATTTTGATGCGATCAACAGTCCGTCGCAATCACGTAGTGTACGCGGATACTCGCCGGGTAAACTTAATAGACAGCCTCACCCCATAGCCCCGACCAAGTGACTGTAGGAGAACCCCATCGCCGAAAGCATCCTTTCAGGTGCTCGCGGCAGCGGTGTTCCGCCTTGGTGCACTTCGTCGACGGTGTCGGGGGTGCAGCCGCCTACTAAAGTTTATGACGAGCATTCGATCAGGATGTCGGGAATCTTGTTGAATTGCCCGACTTGATATTGAAAATAGTTTTCGATTATGAGACTAAAATGCGGGGTTTATAATTGTTAGGCATGCGATGTCTAAGGAATTCATTTGATTAGGCATGTGATGTCTAAAGAGGTTGCGGATTCCAACTGTTGTAGTTTTACACTTTCTTTTCTGTGACCGTAAGTGTAGTATGTAGTGGTATTGCCGATTGTCGTTGCTATACGTCGATGACAATCGGTGTATGCATACTTACTTACGTTGATGACATGTGATGTTATGTGTTGCTGGATATGTTATATTGGATCGTCGTGTTTGAATAGCCGGGGTTTTTTTTTATGTGAGATGAGTGTTTTTCATTTTCATTCATGTAAAAACTTGTATGTAATATTCTTTTATTGGGGCACTTCCAGGTTGCGGAAGATGTCACCGCTTGTATATTATTTTCTTTTCCGCACTAGGATAGACCCAAGGAGGGGAGCACAAGTAACCGGGTTCTAGGATCCAGTGGGAGACCATCTCGAGGAGTCGAGTCCGGGTCTCCTAACCCTAGAATTGGTAGGGTTGCTTGCCGCTCTCGTAGGGGTCTAGGGGTGTGGGATTGGCTGTTCATCATGACCGTGAAATCCGTGTTTTATACTGGCTCGTATTGAAAACACGGACGTCCTAGTATATCCAATATTTCATATGATATTTTCTGCTGCGTTATCTGTGATGTGATCATGTGATATGTTCAGATAGATATTATATATAGTATATATGATATATTATATAGACGTTGCTTATGTTTTACACCCGCGCTAGCCCTGCCTCGTTGTGGCGTTAGTTACCTAACCTAACGGTGCAGACGGGACATCGAGGCGAATGCGGATGGCATAAGCGTACGTTATATTTATCTGTGATGTTTAGGTGGACTTAAATGATGGGACATTCATTAATGAGATTAATGAAAGAAAATAAACCTAATTGATGTCGTGGAATCGAATTTCAAAATAAAAACAGGTAGCTACAGTTCTTGCTTTGCATCGCGGTGTTCATTATAGAACATCCTGCACCTTATTCGATGAGGAAAGGACCGAGATCCCTTCACCGGGAGTGACTCCTTTAGCATTAACTGGCAGATGCTACACACTCAGTTTGTCCTTTGATCGCTTCTATAGTTTCCGCTTTGCAAAATGATATATATGATATATCCTGCACCTCATTTGACGAGGAAAGGGCCGACGATCCCTTCACCGGGAGTGACCCCTTTAGCAAAACTAGAAAAGCCTAAAAAACATTCCATTTAAAAACCATTTGATTCCGCAACGAGATCAAGTTCAAAGCGTTAAAGGTTTTCATAAAAACCATCCGCAACCCTCCGTCATTTTAGGAAGTAGAGTACTTAGTATTCGTGCTACGTTTGTCGACCATAGCCGAGGCGTAGTGTGCGGTAGCTAAGTGATGTCTTCCTACACCGCATATGATGCGATTAGTTAGGACAGTCATGTGGCTTTGTTGACCTTAGCCAAGGGTCATGTGGGTGGGTCTAACTAATCACGAAATGACGGGTAAAACTTGACTAGTACTTATGATTTGTTGACCTTAGCCAAGGTCATAGGTGCTAGGGGTAAAAACCATTATCGGGAGTTTCAAGTGTTGAAACTTGCAATGAAATTGCATACCTTCTATATGATAGTTGGATCCCGATACCCACTGCGAGTAATTGTTACTCCTGGGAGAGTTTTGCACTTTGCAATTAGCCGATCAAGTAGGTGTCTAGAAAGGTGTCAACGAGGTTACGCCTTTGGGAAAAAGAGGTTTACTGTAATTAGGTCCGTGCGAAAGCACGGGGAACCTCCCTCAAAGTACCGACACTGGCCTGGCTGAAAGATTGGCGAACTTGTAGAGTGTAATTAATCCCGGCTAGTCTTTCCTTTTAAGGTTTGAAGGAAGATTTGATAAAAACAGTGGGAGCCATCCTGATTAGATAAAATATATAACCAATCTAATCTTGCAAGAGCGCACGCAGAGTGGTTTCTTCTCTCTCTCTCCAGGTAGCGACCATATCACGCCTTAATCAAGATAATAATATGGATGTATTGACCGAACCCGCTTGTTATACTGAGCTGGGGAACGTTGGTCCCGCTCCAACTTATAATTGTTATAAGACCGAGCAGGAGTTAGGAGAATACCAGAATTCCTATGTCGCCCAAACGAAGAAAGTGCATATGATGCATCTCCTTCGGGTGTGTTCATTACAAAGAACTGTTTCTCAGTATCCTCTGCATCCTGGGTATTTGATACCGGATCAGGGTCCCAGATATGTAATCTGTTACATTGGGCTACAGAAAGGTAGAGAACTGAGAACGGGTGATAAGTTTCATGAGACAGAAAACAGGGCAAGTGTTGCAGTCAAGTCTGTTGGTCACTGTCACCCTGTATTACCAATACATTGATTCTGAACAAATGCTATTAGATACCGAACCTGATATACAAAATCATATCAGTCTCTCTATTAGTAAAGAAATGATAAAATTTTGTATTGTTGGATAATGTTTTGAACATTTCCTATATCAAAAGTTGATCGGTTCAGGCACGTTATCTAAAAGTATTGACGTTCTAAATCAAACTACAGTTCCTAGTATATAGAACACACACAAGAGGAAGAGTTCAGAAATGAACGGATCCTTCTTGAGGCATTGTAGACTAGGTCATATCAATGCGACCCGACTGGCTGAAGTTACATTTAGATGCATATTTAAATTAGTTTGAGTTTACATCTTATGAAACTTGCGAGTCATGTCACAAAGATAAAATGACCTCAGCTCTGTTTATTGGAAACAGAGAAAGAGTTAGTAAACTCTTGGGATGATACATGTTGATGTATGTAAGGTCCCCTGTCTACATATGCCAGGATCGGTTCTTTGTACTTCGTTACATTCTCTGATTATCTCTCAAGATTCAGACATATGTTCCCGTTGAAACACAAGTCCGAACCTTTTGAGATATTCACAGAATATAAGCTAGAAGTAGAGAACCAATACGGGTATAAGTATTAGGTCCTTTGATGTGATCGAAGAGGAGAATACTTGAGCACGGAAATCCTGGACTATTCTAAAAGGAGAATGAGATTCTCTCTCAGCATTACTCCTCCGTATACACCATAGCACGATGGTATATCGGGGCGGAGCAATTGCATCATATGTGATATGGTGTGCTCTATGATCAGTACTACTGAGTTTCCTATTTCCTTTTAAGAGTTATGCACTTGAGAAGTTGCATACCTATTGAATAGGGTTCAAATCAAAACAGTTGCCTACCGCTTCCTATGTGATATGGAAAGGGAAGGGCCCATATCTTAAGTTGGTTAAGATATGGGGTTGTCTGGCCTATGTCTAAAGGCAAAATCCGGACAAGCTCGAGGCAAGGTCTGTTATGTACAACTGGAAAGGTTCCAGCTATACAAACTACAGCAGATGATTTGGTAGAACCAAAGGATTCAGTAGATTCCAACGAACCTCAGACTCTCTGCCGATCTAGTAAGGTTCCTCACCCACCTGAGAGATACTTCGGTTTCTCTATGACAGTGGGAGCGAGGATTGCATCATGAGATGATGACCCAACTAGTTTCGAGCTGGCCATCAGGAGTGGGACTCTGTAAGAATGGCTGGATGCTTAGTGATCTGAGATGGAATCCTTATACACCAACAAAGTATGGACTTTGGTTGCTATATCTGAAGGGTTAAATACCCATCAGGAGCAAGTATATCTTGAGAAGATTACTTGGTGTACATGGAAAAGTTGAGACTTTCAAAACTAGACTTGTTAAAGGTTTGCGTCATTGACCAGGTGTGGATCATGATGAAACTTTTTCTAATGACTTATGCTTAAGTCCATCCAGATCCTACTTGCCACGGCTACATACCATGACTACGATATTTGGCGGTTGGGTGCCATGACTGCTTTTCTAAATGATGTTTTAGAAGAGAAAGTGTATAAGTACACAGTCAGAAGGTTTCGTAGACAGTGGGAGCAGCGGAAACGTGTGCAAGATGCTTTATAGGATAAAGCAGGCATCGCGGAGTTGGAACATCTGTTTTGATGAGTTAGTCAAACAGTTTAACATCATCAAAATGGTAGATGAATCTTGTATATACGAAAGGTAGTAGGGAGTATGGTGATGATCCTCATAGAGTACGTGGATGACATACTCTTGATAGGGAAGGAGTTTCCTTTTCTACGCTCCGTCAATCTCCACTTATCACAAGGATTCTCCATATAAGATCAAGGTGATACCTCCTAAATCCTGAGTTTTCATCTATGAGATAGATGTAATTGGATGCTAGGATACTCACTAGATGTAGTGAGATGGTATCAATCGATCCCGAGGAGAATCACTGGAAGGGTTCCAGGGTGATAAAGACGACTGAATGTCAGTCACAGGCATTGTCTTTACCCTCAGTGGAGGGACGGTATGTTGGAAGAGTTTCAAGCTAGATACCGTGGCATACTAGACGATTAAAGGCTGAATATATCGCTACTTAAGATGCTATCAAAGAGGCTGTCTGGGTGTATATTAGTTCATGAGATGAACTTAGTTCCTCCCATTGTGTGACAATGGAGTTGTGGCTTATGCCAAGGAACGTCCGTCCCATCAGTGATCCGGACATATTCTAAGGCAGTATCACCTGATCATGGAGATGGTTGATCTCCAGGGTGATCGAGGTTTGGAGAGTAGACTCAGAGGACAACACGGCGGATCCACTCACAAAGGCCTTTTCCCAGAGTGAGACTTTTATGGGATGGTTGAGTATAAGATACTACAACCACTGCTACAGATGGCCCTAGTGCAAGTGGGAGATTGTTAGTTATATGTATGCCCTAGAGGCCACTACTATACATAGGATGTATATTGTAGTGGATGCTTGGACATATATAGGGAGGACTTTCTTATTCGACATGATAGTATGCTATCTGGTTGCTCTTTATCTTAACGTGTACACTGATTGTCTCTCTGTTACATGTTGGTAAAGCCCTTAAGATGTGTACTTGACTACCTGGACTATGATGCGGATCATTCTAGTGGGGACATGGTGGTCCATAAGTACATCCTTCAAGGTCCCTAGTCGTGGGTGTATCGAGACGGGGCATCGATATACCAGAGTAGACTAGCGTATACCTTCTCGACCTATACAGATGGGCGATGGATGATCCCATATCCATTGGTGTTTGACATCAGAGATGATATACGGGTGCTCAGTGGAGACTGGGTACACTGGACGGACTCGCCGAGAACTCCCAGATGGTATTATAGCTTACGTCAGATGGCAGTTCTCTGGTGACACTGGTACAGGTTAGTCTGTAGACCCGAGATCGTCATAGAGTCTTGTGTGATTCCCACTGTACTTTGATTTCCACCTTACCACGTCCAAGAGGGCGTGCAAAACGGTGGTTTTTGGGAACAGTCCTGAATCATATGGAGGCAATGAGCGATAGGAGGGCATTCGTCTTTCCCGGTATAGGGGGTTGATGTTGCGCTGTGTTTGAATAACCGGGAATCCCTGGCCAGGGTTGCTGAGATTTACTGGTAAGTGTTACCAGTAGTTTCTCGAACTGTTATAGACCTCATATCGACACGACTTATCGAGCTACTGGGGTCTGACGTTTACCACCCCTAGGCGAGATATGCGACATATCAGACGATCAGACCGGACTGTACGGTAAGTGTTACTGGTTGGATTCACAGGAGTGTGAGCGGGCTTGCTTGTCGATCTTCTGATCGCTCAATACCCGAGTGGCCGTTACGTTTAGCAGACCGCTTGCGGCTTGTGGGTGTTTGATATGATCATCACCTGCTGCCGGCGTATTGACGAGTCTTTAGAGTCCTACACAGAGGTTTCCTGGCTCAAGCGAAACGAAATAGCAGCGCATATGAGATATGTGCGGGACCGAGAATAATACCAGTATGTGATACTGTATTCGATTCTCGCGATTTGTGACATTGATCGGTTATATGCGATATAGCTGGGTTATCGGATCAAGTGTTGTTTCGATAAGTTGTTACTATTGATACTAGTCGGTTATATGCGATATGACCGGATCATTAAATCAAGTGTTGATTTAATGATTTAATGTATAATTATATATTTGATATATTACTTAGCATTAACTAGTATTGGTTCACATTAAATGGATTTTCTCACTTGAAGTGCACATTGTATATGTGATATATTTTTGTACACTTGTTTGTATCATGTTTGATGATACATGCAACCTTGGGTGTGTGTATGCTATACACTATGTTTAGTGAATGGTTAGGGTTTCATTTCTTTTATTTATCTATTCATTTTTGGTTAAAAAAGGAAAAAGGAAAAACTAAATGGTTGCTTTCATGCTAGAAAGTTCTTGATGCTTCATGCATCTTTGACTAAAGCAACCATTTTGTCTTCATCTCCTAAACCTAACCATTCAAACTAACCTTAGTTTACTCTCTACACATAACCATGGTTGCAATATGATACTTATCATTTTATTTTCTATTTTGATAATACTTATGATATTCTTTTCTTCTTCTTCTTCTTCTTGAACAAAAAGAAGAAAGCTTGCCTCCATCAATGGCAACTTGAGAAAAAGAGTGAGAAATCCAATTCTAAAGTGAACCCACTTCCTATTTCTTCATTCTCTACCACTTGCCAAGTAGTATAGGGTGTTTTCTTCACAAGTTTCATGGCTTGGTGAAGTTGGAGCTTGATTTTGTGTTGCCTCGACGTAGATCATCTTCGGCATCGAAGTCGACGACCTAGCCCGATCATTTCTTCGATGAAACCACCGCGAGAGTCCGAGATCCGATGGGTACAGCGGAGGGACTTCATCATGGAGCTATGGAGGTGAAGGACCGGATCTACAAAGGTTGTAGCCCCTTTCCTTTAGCAGTAAAGTCGTTTACTTGCATGTTTTGCCTAATCTCTAGTTAACGATCTAGCATTAGGGTTTCTCGGCACCGAAAAAATTTGAAATTGGCATGGTTGATGCCTTTTGAGACCTCTTGAGCGTGCCTAGGATCCCTACAGTCTGCACAGCCGCCGTCGAGGTAGTAGCTTGCAGAGCCGTGGCTGCGGGAGTCTGAGTGGGCGGTGGAGCTATAGGAGCTGTCTGCGGAACCGCAGCCAATGTAGTGGCTTGCGGAGCCGCAGCCGAAGGAGATGCATGTGGAGGCTCGGCCGATGTACCCTGTCGCATCTGGACCTAACGTGTGTAATAAGCGTGTAAGAACTGTGTATTATTCGAATTCGTATCATTATCAAGTTATTTCGAAACCCCATTTGGATATCTAGTTTGGAAAACCGTTGTTTATTTTAATTAAATATGTATGTATGATTAATCAAATCTAAGTCTACAATCAAATAAGCTCAGGCTACGTACTAATTATGGATATGTTGATATCTATAATATGACATGATATTTTACTCTAAAGTAGTATACATACCAGCATCTCCTTCAACTCATGAACGGTGGCCCTCAAGCTCTCCAGCTCCTGCTAGACACGTCGCTCACTGGAGACGGAGGAAGTAACCGCCGGGGTAGAGTCCAACCTTATTTGGGCCTTGCTAGGGCCTAGTCCCCGGCCTCTCTCCTAACCTCCGTGGTGCCCTCCGTGTGCGGCGTCCAGGACTGGGGTCAGCAGCCTCGGATCGCTCTGTTCGGTAAAATCGATCCCCGAGGCCTCGGCCTGCTCAACCACCCGCTCCTACACCCACATTAAGCAGTAAAGTATAAGTATAAAATTTAAATTTGAACCTTCCAAAACTAAAATTTCAAATATGGGTAAAATAAATATTAACACTTACGCAATACTCCTCGGTAGCGACATCGGGATATCGAAGCTCGCACGTGGCGGGATCTGTCGAGGTGCCATGGACGGCAAGATATGCGGACAGCACGCTCGGTGTACCACCTTGTGCCACGGTCTGAGCTGTCTGCAATATTAGAAAATAACTCTTAATATTAGAAATATTAGAAAATAACTCTTAATATTGCAGAATATCAAAAAGGTCGGTCTATTGTAATTTACCGATAACTCCATGGCTCGAGTAATATTCCTCGAGCCACCTGTGTAAGTGGGGCGACCCCTCTTCGCCGACTTCCTGTTCTCTGTATTCTGAGTGGCCTGTTTCTGCACAACGCATTAACATTTAGTTTTCTGATTAAGGAACACAAAAAAATAAATTATATCCTAAATAATAAATTACATTTACAATACATACCTGTTTACGTTGGGAGTCGAAATATTCGCACAATAGAGGTCATGTCTCTACGTCGACTCTCGCAAACGCCGGAGTAGATAGGAGGGCCGCTCTCTCTGTCTCGGAGGTCGCCATCCACAGGAAGTAGCAGTCGGCCTTCAGCTCATTCCTGTTGTATCGGACCTTGGTCTGCATGTTCTTCATCAGGCCATTGTATAGAGCATGAAGGTCGAGCACCCTCCCAGGGTGATCAGGGTCGGGTACAGGCTGAAAATCGTAATCCGACTGAAAATACAAAAAAAAACGTTGTTATTAGATTGCAAGTGTTAATAATAAATATATTGGATAAATCAAATAAAAATATATATTAATACGTACCCGAGCCTGATTAAAGAAGAGGGCGAATGAGCGCCGGTGCTGCTCGCCCCACTCAACGTGAAGTGGATAGTTCTTCACGAGCCGGCTCTCGTCCCCCATATACCGGCCGAACTTCTCGGCATGAGGACCCGTATAGCGATAGTCAAGGGTAAAAAAGAGGGGGAATGTTGCCTCCCCCTAGCTCTGTCAGGCCTCAGCCTATAGGACTGATTCAGGCCTCGAGTCCCCCTCTGGGGATGGGGAGGCCCTGCGTCTGCATGAAATATCAAGACAATCAATATTAAGACAAAGTTGTATTAAGAAATCAAGCTTAAATGAAAATTGAAGTGTGATATATACCTCCGGTGACTATCGCACGAGCCTGGGCCCGGGCAGCAGCACAAGCGGGACAATAGTTCCTCCGGTGAGGAACAACCGGGGTCCCGGATGCGGATGCATCCCTTTCAACTAGAAAATAAACATTGACGCTAAATTTCCATGAAGTTCATATTTATTCTATAGAGCATATGTAAAATGAATAAATATTTTATATTTATTCATACTAACCTGCAGACGATGCGGAGGGTATGGAAGCGGCAGGAGTGGCCCCTGCGGAAGATGTGGACGCACCACCTATAATTAGACAATTAAAAATAGATTATATAAGTAATTGTAAAAAGAATGTGTAGATCAATAATATAACGTCTAAATCAATATGCATGCACTATAGGATATATAAATATACCTGCAGGTGCGGTGGTGTCACCACCAACAGCTAGACAATAATAAAAATTGATAAGTAAGAGCAAAAGGAATGTGTGTATATTTATGATATAGCATTCTAAATCAATATACATGCACTATATGATATATAAACATACCTGGAGGAGCGGGAGTGGCCTCTGTCCCAAATGTGGATGCATCACCAATAACTAGACAATCAAAATTGACAATATAAGTAATTTTAACATAAACAGGCATGAATATCTGTAATATTACATTCAAAATGGATATGGGTGCAGTATACCTGGAGGTGTGGCAAAATCCATACGGAAGGAGGCATCCGAAAGGGTCTCCGATCTGGGTGCAAGACCGGCCCTCTGAAGCTCCCTACGCAGCTCTCCGGGCGGCAGAATCGCTCTGGCTTTGCCTCTGCCGCGGCTGGAGCTCCTGCCGCCCCTCGCTGCTCTCGATATCGTCATCAAATCTAGATAAATGGTTCGTGGACGTATTAGACAATCATTAAAAGTATTGACTATATATGTATAGAGCGTAAAATGTGAAGTAATAATATAATATTACCGATAACCTTTTTCATTTCGTGGGTGCATTATACATATCTACTTGGATTTCATTGTCGATGTCATTTCTAACCCACGTAACTTCATGATCGGTCGAAGACAACCCGTCCTTCAAAACAGACGGTCGAAGCACTTTAAGCCTTCTCTCTTCTTCGTCCTCATCGCTGTCCTCGAATTCTGGGACATCGTAGACATCTCTAGGTTTCCATCGACATACAACACTCCATCCCGGATGCTTCAAACACTGTGAGTAGTATACTTGGAACGCTTGGTTCGGAAAGATAAACGAATCTTCCTGACCGTAAAATTGAAGTGTGTTCATACTGGTCAATCCATATTCATCTTTCCAAGTCCCAAAATTGCTTCTCCACTTGTCCGTATCGGTTCACGTATCGTACCAAGTACACTGGAATATATAAAAGGGTTCTGATCGTTCGGGATAGTGGATGCCGAGTATACAATTTAAGTACCCATAATAAATCACATCGTCCGATCTTACCGTTGCAATCCCACTATTCTGAGTGGTTCTAGATGTTTCTATATTCTTAACTTCGAATTTGTATCTAAGGACACCAAATCCTTTGCAATATGTAACCTCCATACTAGAAAATTGAGCTAAATATCTTGAATCACTCTCAAATGATGCAGACAAGTTCGGATCGTGGATCTAACAAAACAAATTTTACGACAAATACATAACGATACAAGTTTAGATTAAAACTGATAGCAATAAAATGTTATTCGAATAACTTACATGATCTGTGACCCAATCACAAAAATTATCCTGATGATATTTTTCCAATCGTTCTTCGTTCCAATCAGGATGCTCCTCACGTACCTCATTAAAATGAATTCTGTTTTCGACAAATAATGGTGACATTAATATTATATCATTTCATACACACACAAATACGGATATAACAATTAATCAAAAAAAACTTACTCTCTAATTTGTTCAAGACATGCGCAATTAAGTAAGATAAACCGGTATATTTTGTTGATAAATATAGTGTCTACCCTCTTATACTTGGCTTTGCCATATGGCCCGTCTTGAATTCTTCGTGGCCGGTTAAGTCTTGTCTCAATGTTCTCGTCCAGATAGCGGAAACAAAATGTGGTTGCTTCATCAAGAAGATAACCTTGCATGATAGAACCCTCTGGTCGATTTTTATTGCGTATATACTTCTTAAGAGTGTAGAGGTACCTAATAAAAATATGTTGAATAAATAAATACGGGCATACAGGACAAAAATAAATTTATAAATTGCGAGAAACGAAAAATTACACGTTCCTCTCGACGGGATACATCCATCGATATTGTACCGGTCCGGCTAACTTCGCCTCAGTTGCAAGATGAACCGTCAAGTGTATTATGATATCGAAGAATGACGGTGGGAAAATACGCTCAAACTTGCAAAGTATCAACACAATAGAATTTTCTAGTTTATCCAGCGTTACAACCTCCAGTGTTTTAGCACACAATTCCCTGAAAAAACAATATAGGTCATTGATTACTAGACCAACCGATTCGAGGAGAGAAATCCTGAGGGCTAATGGAACAAGGTGCTCCATGATAACATGGTGATCATGACTTTTCAGCTCATCGATCATGCCCTTCACAAATTTTATTTTCTTGCTGAATGATCCGGAGAAACCTGTGAGAACTTTCAAATCATGCAACACCTGCATGAATCTTTTCTTCTCCAGTTGTGACATATGATAAGCGGCATTGGAAAGTACAAACTTGTCTGGTTTACCCGCTACCGGTCTAGAGTGCAATTCACTTCTTATTCCCCACTCTTGTAGATCCATCCGAGCATTCAGGTTGTCTTTCGATTTCCCGTCTTTACAAAGAAGCAAGTTAAGTATGTGCTCTGATACTCCCTACTCTATATGCATGACGTCCAGACAATGATGCACTAAATTTGTAGATCAGTATGGAAGCTCAAAGAAAATTCTTAACTTGTTCCAAAATGGTGGTTTGACCTGTTTCATTGGATCTATCCCGAAGGTCACATTATTGTAACCATCCCATTTAGCAGTCACGTCCTCTCTGGACAATGAAGATGGAGGTCCAAGAAGCTCTTGATGACCATCAAAGTGAACCATGTCTAACCTATAGGGATGGTCTGGAGGCAGGAAACGTCGATGGCCGCAATAACAAACCTTCCTGCTAAAATTCAAGAATTTCGATGTTGTGTGTTCATGGCAATGAGGACATGCTTTGTGACCATGTACGGACCAACCTGATAGCATTCCATACGCAGGAAAGTCATTAATTGTCCACATTAGAGCCGCACGCAGTATGAATGTTGTATTTGTGTTTGCATCATATGTCTCTACACCATCAATGAACAAAGATTTCAACTCCTCGATCAGAGGTCGGAGATAGACATCAATATTGTTCTCCGGTGAGTTTGGTCCGTCGATAAGAAGAGGCATCATAAAGTATGATTGGTCCATAGCCAACCAAGGCGATAGATTATAAATTATCATTACAACGGGCCATGTGCTGTGACTTCCAGCCATATAGTTGAATGGGCAGAAGCCATCAGTAGCCAGTCCGAGCCGGACATTGCGAGGATTGCTACTGAATATTGTGTGCCTCCTATCGAAATCCTTTCATGCCGGTGAATTTCTTGGATGGCTCATTTTTCCATCTTCACTTGGAGGAGCACGGTGATGCCAAATCATTGTCTCGGCTGTTTTCTTGCACCTGAATAGCCTCTGTAGCTTCTGTGTTATGGAAAAATATCGTGCTATCTTGACAGGTATATCAGGCTTCTTATCAGAATCTTTCGGCTTATACCTGGCCTCTCCGCATATTGGACACTCTTTCAAATCTGAATTTTCTTTCCGGTACAACACGCAATTTTTTGGACATGCTTGAATCTTCTCGCACTTTAGACCCAAATCAGACATCATCTTCTGGGCTCCGTACCAGCTGTCGGGCACGTTATTTCCCGGAGGCATAGAATCTTTCAAGAACGAAAGAAGTATTGTGAATGAGTTGTTGCTCCATCCATTTAGGCACTTAATCTGGAAAAGTTGGACGAACCATGAGAAGGTGGAATACTTCGCATTCTCATAAATTGGTTTCCTAGCATCATTCATGAAATTTTCATATTTATTCGCACGCGGTCCTTGACCGGAAGGAATGTCATCTTCGGTACGAATAGATTCACCTAGGGCAACCTCTACCATATTCTCCATTTCTTCTGATGGAAATAAATTACCGTCTTCTCCTTCTGCCGCATTACCGAATTCTTCTTCTGCTCCTGCTGCATTATCGTGTTCACCTTCTTCTTCTGCCGCAGTACTGCATTCTTCTCCTTCCCCGTGATATTTCCAAGTTGTATAAAGTCTAGTAAACCCATAGTTTATAATATGAAGCTCTGCCAATTCTACCTTCTTTCAGTACTTATTGCCACATCTATCGCACGGACATAGAATCTTCTCTATTATGATCTTATTATGTGCGTGTGCAAATTCAAGGAAAGCAACAACTCCTGGGACAAACTTAGGTTGCATATGTTGTTGCCAATCCACATACATCCAGTCCTTAACTCTGACGTGCTCATGGGCCATGTTAGACTGTATAACATATAAATTGTAGGTTATGCTGACTATATTGAGAAATATAAGATCAGGATAGTTACTGACAAATGAGAAAATCCGTGTATATGCGTTTGTCATTGAAAAGAATAAATTATCACACGTATGTTAACTGATAGACATGGACTAAGTGGCGCTTTTAGTTTCATATATGAGTATCGATGAGAATATGAAGGTTTCATATTATCATCGAGAATCATATATTGGTTTTAACTTGAACATCTCGAATCACTCTCTAATCATGCGTTTGTTGTGTATTCTTATTGTATGTGTGTGTTCCGGCTGTCGGGGGTAGGCTTCTATCCCATTAAGAATGTATAGAGCGAACACCCATCACTTGTGCTTTCAACCGTTTAGAGTAAATTTCGGCAGCACCTCCCCGCTGTTCTCCGAGTACACTGTAATAGAATAGATAATCATTTCAAAGATGTGAAACAACGTTGAAATGAACATCTAATCTATCTTTGTACACGGAGAACCAGCGGAAAGGTACCGACGAAATATCTCGAAACGGATGAAAACACACGTGAATGAAGGCGGTTGCTTTATACATTCTTAACTTGTCCACACGGGACAAATCTATGGGTTACCATACGATTGAATTTTCTCGTCGCGTAGACTATATGATGGTTGTTAGTATCGAGCTATACCGTCCGATATTTAACAACCTTCATATAGTTCTATGTCACGACGAACATCGCACGTATGTTAACCGATAGACGGGGACTAAGTGGCGCTTTTAGTTTCATATATAAGTATTGATGAGAATATGAAGGTTTCATATTATCATCGAGAATCATATATTGGTTTTAACTTGAACATCTCGAATTACTCTCTAATCATGCGTTTGTTGTGAATTCTTGTTGTATGTGTGTGTTCCGGCTGTCGGGGTAGGCTTCTATCCCATTAAGAATGTATAGAGCGAACACCCATCACTTGTGCTTTCAACCGTTTCGAGTAAATTTCGGCAGCACCTCCCCGCTGTTCTCCGAGTACACTGTAATAGAATAGATAATCATTTAAAAGCTGTGAAACAACGTTGAAATGAACATCTAATCTATCTTTGTACATGGAGAACCAGCGGAAAGGTACCGACGAAATATCTCGAAATGGATGAAAACACAAGTGAATGAAAGCATTTGCTTTATAAATTCTTAAGTTGTCCACACGGGACAAATCTATGGGTTACCATACGATTGAATTTTCTCGTCGCGTAGACTATACGACGGTTGTTAGTATCGAGCTATACCGTCCGATATTTAACAACCTTCGTATAGTTCTATGTCACGACGAACATCGCGCGTATGTTAACCGATAAACGGGGACTAAGTGGCGCTTTTAGTTTCATATACGAGTATCGATGAGAATATGAAGGTTTCATATTATCATCGAGAATCATATATTGGTTTTAACTTGAACATCTCGAATCACTCTCTAATTATGCGTTTGTTGTGTATTCTTGTTGTATGTGTGTATTCCAGCTGTCGGGGGTAGGTTTCTATCCCATTAAGAATGTATAGAGCGAACACCCATCACTTGTGCTTTCAACCATTTCGAGTAAATTTCGGCAGCACCTCCCCGTTGTTCTCCGAGTACACTGTAATAAAATAGATAATCATTTCAAAGCTGTGAAACAATGTTGAAATGAACATCTAATCTATCTTTGTACATGGAGAACCAGCGGAAAGGTACCGACGAAATATCTCGAAACGGATGAAAACACAAGTGAATGAAGGCATTTGTTTTATACATTCTTAACTTGTCCACACGGGACAAATCTATGGGTTACCATACGATTGAATTTTCTTGTCGCGTAGACTATACGATGGTTGTTAGTATCGAGTTATACCGTCCGATATTTAACAACCTTCGTATAGTTCTATGTCACGACAAACATCGCACGTATCTTAACCGATAGATGGGGACTAAGTGACGCTTTTTGTTTAATATATGAGTATCGATGAGAATATGAAGGTTTCATATTATTATCGAGTATCATATATTGGTTTTAACTTGAACATCTCGAACCACTCTCTAATGATGCATTTGTTGTGCATTCGTGTTGTATGTGTAACAGGATTTTAAACCATTGAGATTAAGATTGATAGAACTGATCATCCTACATTGCAATGGCACTCATCTACCAAAAACTATTATTGCAATGACATTCATCTATAACAATCAACAATTAAAACTACAAATATATGATACTGATATCATAAAGCGTTATACGCAACATATTAATTCACATGACTGAAACATGCTCAAAAAACATGTTCATCCAAAAGAAAGGCTACTGTCAACAAATATAGACAAAAGATTATTATATTAACTATGAAACATATTAGAAAAAGGATAGAAGTTAAAGATGTTAATAACATGATGATAATCAAAGCAGTTGCGTACAGATGCTAAAACCGAATATGTGACACGATATTCTTATAAAGATAGACATGTATTAAAAGAGGAGACGCCCAAGTAAAATCCATAACTAAATCCCTATCTTGCCTTTCCTTTTTTTCAAATCAGAAATGTGTCTTTTTTTTTGCAATTATATATAGCTAAAACAAAGAAAGTCCTACAATTCTAAGCATTTCCAATTACAACGGCCCATCCTCAAAATCCAGAATCTTATGAGCATCTTATGCAATTAGCAAACATATTCAACCCAACATGCCCAACGGCTTAAAGTTCCACAAAACAGTCTCCGTTTCCAAGAAAATTTGAGAATGACAAATAAAATTATTAATTAAACTGGACTTTACCCACATTATTAGTCCAGTTTCCAACACCTTCTCAAACTAGACACATTTTCCTCTTATGATCATCATCAACATTTCAATTAACGAGCTTAATGCTAATTAGAATGGAAATTAACTTAGACCCTGAAATCCCGAACCCCAACCCGAACCCCAACACCAACCCCAACACCAACCCCCTGCCAAACCCCAACCCCAACCGCAGCCCCACCCCAGCCCCAGCCCCAACCCTAACGCTAACCGCAGCCCGAGCCTCAACCCCAACCACAGCCCTAGCCGTAGCCCGAGCCCTAGCCTCAACCTTAGCCCCAGCCCGAGCCCGCAGCCCCAGCCCCAGCCCCAGCCCACAGCCCGCAGCCCCAGCCCCAGCCCCAATCAAGAAGTGCTCAGGGACACACAACCCCAACCCCAACCTCTACCCCCTGCCGAACCCCAACCCCAACCGCAACAGCAGCCCCCTAGGCCCACCCCTAACCCTAACGCTAACCCCATCCGATGCCTACCCAAACCATGAACCATAGACCTAAAACAATAAAAAATTTGTTTAATTGAAGATTTCCTAAACTGTGCAGGCGGTGGCGATGACGAATCGGTGGCGACGACGAACGGAGATGAGGAAGAAGCAGGCGATGGCGACAACAAACGGAGATTAGGAAGAAGCAGGCGGTGGCGACGACGAATCGGCCGGCGCTGGCGACGACGAGAACGGCGACGACGAGAACGATGATTGGCGGGAACGAGGGTTCGCGCGCAAGTGATAAAAGAATAAGAGATAATCAGCGTAGGGATCGATCACTTAAATCTCTATTTAGATGCCCCTACGGATAAGCCCGTAGGTTCTTGGTTTGCGGCTCCGTAGGGGCAAACAACACTTTAAGATTTAATAATTTTAAAATAAATATGTAAGGACCGTAGGGGCAACCATTTGGCCCTACGGATTAATCCGTAGGGCCAAACTAAATATGCCCCTACGGATGTTGTTATGCGTAGGGGCAACCCCCTATTTTAGTAGTGAGCCCAGTTGCTCTCGATCTCTATGTTGTTGGAAGTAGATGAACAGATGATGATCAACTGGATGCGTGATCGCTTTAGACCTCTTGATCTCTTCGGTGATGGTTTTCCAAGTGTACCTTTCGGTCCTTTAAATAGCCCTAGAAGCTGAAACCCTAGATCCTATGTATGATGATTTTCTGTTGCAATCACACTGAAGAAATCTTAAATTCAACATTCAAAAATAGGTCGCGGATCCGCTACGAATAGAGGGGTTTGGCTGCGGTTGGGTGGCATCATAGTGGGATCATACTTTGAAAATTCTTGTGCTGCCTTATGTTGACATGTAGAGATCATTGTGATGTCTGGATTCTTCAAATCTTCCTCTAAATCCCTGCCTTTTATGATTTACGATTCGATTCAAATTTATCGGCAGATTTCATTCCCGACATCTCGGATATCTCGATCTCCCGACCTGAGCTCATATCTGCACAATATCTCAATTCATAATATTAGTAATATTTGCTATATTTGAGATATTATTCTAACCATTTGTATGATATTAAATTTTTAAGAATATTGATTAGAATTATTTGATATGATATGCATATTTTAATTATTAATATTTTATATAAATATTATATGCATATATTTTCCTTTATAATGTTAATTATAATATAGAAATATATGATAAAGAATATTTTACAGATAAACCCACATATGTTCTATATTTACAATAAACAGATTTAAGTACTTAACAAAAGTAAGGAAAATATTCCATCAAATATGCAATATTTTTGACTAAACGAATACTCCTAAACTTAATTTTGATCGTCCCGAGCAAACTAGTTATTAAAAAAAGAAAGAAGAAAAGAAAATGAAAAACCTAGCACACTTTCGTAGGCAACACGATTGCACTTAGCACGTGCAACAAGTCGTTAAACCTCTAGGTATCCCTAGTAGGAGGAGTGTTGTCTCATGAGGGTTTTCAGCGGATTACACCCAAAAATCCCACAATAAAAGAAAGATGATGAAAGTTACATACAAAGATAAGAAAATATAATAGAAAGAACTTGAAAATAAGAGCTTCATACTACACTATCTTTTTAGTTGCTATGAGCCATATCTTAATGGTCTTGAAAAGATGTCGGAAATCACACCATCTCTCAATAAAATATCGCCTTTAGTCTTCCTCCCTATCTTTTATCCAAATATCGATCATATACCCTTATATGTGTGTAAAAGACATCTCTACACTTAGATAATTCAATTCAAGCTACCATACTCTTGTCCATCTTCCTCAGTACCTTTTAGCCGGTGAATATTTTAGATGGAATTGCTCACACATTCTTCATGCGACCGTTAATAGTTCTTGAGTTACTAACCGACCGATTACTAAATATGCTCACTCTTTTTAGGAGTAAATAGCAATATTCTCGTCTTGCAACACCTAAGACTTAGCAGTGGTGCCCAAACCAGTTGGTCTAAAGCACCATGTGATAAAGCACCATCGCTATATTTTTTTATGCTGTCTTAAGTAATTACAAAACTAGTGTTCATTTTTCTTCACCATTTATATTTTATAATTCATTTATATTTATTTTTCTTCATATTAAGGCTTTTAGACAAGAGCATTTCAAGGTGTCCTATACTATCCCAAGTTTCAAGATGTGTGCAAGTGCGTATAATAGGGTATCAATGTTCAAATGTTTGGCCTCAAGAATAGAGACTATTTTTCAGACTTATTTTTATTCTCAGATTAGTAATTTCCTTCATCTTACTAACCTTTGAGACAACAGCTCATAACTATTTATTACTAGTTTCGTTTTAAAAACATCTAGTTTTCCTGCTTTTCTCAAACTCTTCATATCTTTCAGATGTATTTTTCACTTTCTAACTTTCATTATTAAATAAAAAATTTTGTGCTTTTATATAGTATAATGCAAAATGATGCGTGAATAAGCACAAACCTCCCCCAAATTTATTTGCAGCAGTGTCATCACTGATGTTATCTTTTAAAAAACTTGTACATTTGGGAGGAAAATTTAGTAAAGGGGACAAGAATTAATTACAGTGAAAACCTTCCCCAAACTTATTTTGGCTCACAATCGTGCAAAAATTTTCTTTTAGTTCCAGAGCCAAATTATATTTATCTCTCCCCCCCCCAAACTTGATTGAAACAGTATTAAGCATTTAAAATTATAAGAGGGGGGTAAAATATTATTGGTCAATATAAAGCTTTATAAAGACTAAAAATCAATACCAACCATTCAAATATTTTATCAATGTAATACCATGGTTGGTAGAAGAACATGTCATCTGTAGACGTGAAGAAGTGGGGAGGAGATAAGAGGTGTAATAGAACGGGTTTACGTCTCGGTTGGTAGAGACGAAACAGTGATGGTGAACGAAAACAAGAATATGAAAGATAAGGAATTGATGGAATATTCGCATTTTCGGGTGGCAGTTCAAGTTCTTTGGATAGGGCTTGATTCATCACAACTCCCATGTCTTCAAGAAATGTGATTTCATTAGAGAAAATGTCTTCAAAGCTTTCATCGATATTCCGAATGATAACCTCATCAGAAAGATAGGTATGATACTTGGACTCCGTAAAAAGGTTCATATTTAGCGTTTGATGTTGACCCAGACAGCTCGACTAACTCATTTGACAAGTCAAAGGATTCGGATTTGGGTGTGAACTTGTCGATAAAAGGGTCCTCATGTGTATATTAAATAGGAGGATCACACAATAACGCATTAATCGAGTTTAGATCAGTATCGTGAAGCTCTTTAAATTCACAACTTTCGGAATCTATCGTTTCGACAGAACATACATGAGCATAAGATTCGGAGGGTTCAATTCCCAACTTTTAAATGTTAAGCTCAATTGTCATCTTCCCGAAGTATAGGTTCATGGAATCGTTATGAAAATTGATTATTGCGTTGGAAGTCGCTAGAATAGACCGACCTAAAATCACCGGAATTTGGTTTCATGGGTTTGCTACAGGCTATGTATCTATAACTATAAAGTCCACAGGGAATATAAATTCCCCGACTTTCATTAACACATCCTCTAGCTTACCCCTAAATTGGGTGATAGATCGATCGGCCATCTAAAGAGTGCAGCGTGCCGGTTTCAACTCTCCGATCCCTAATTACTTATAAACAGAATACGGAAGCAAGTTAACACTAGCACCTAAATCTAGTAGAGCACGATTGATATTTTTAGCCCCAATAGTAGATATAGTAGGACTCCCGGGGTCCTTACGTTTCTCGGGTAGTTGTTGTGTAAAAGCAGCGCTCACATTACTCGCTAGGAAAATTTTTAAGCACTTGAATTTTCCTTTTCCTAGTGCATAAGTCCTTTAGAATTTTCGCATAGGACGAAACTTGTTGGATAGTATCTAAGAAAGGAATATTTATGTTATCTTACTTAAAAATTTCCACAATCTTCTTTATTTGGGGACTTGGTCCGTTGTCCATTAACCTGTGTGGAAAATGAGCTTTATAAATAAAGGTTGGGTCCAACATTGGAGAAGCTTGTGGGGATGGAAATGATCCTAAAATGGAGATGGAATCATCTTAGGTTGACTCAAGAAGGTGGGCTGAGAGTTTGAGCTTAAGGGAAAACGGAGAATAGGCTCGGAAGAAGAGGATAGTCTAGACGAATTAGGAGTAGAAATAGTAGCCGGGGTTTCATCTGACTCATTAACTCAACCTGTTCACCCACATGATTGTTCAGCACTCTTTCTGATCTCAATCTGGTTACGACACTCACATTATGACTTTGTGAGTGGCCGGGATTCGATAGAGATTGAGATGGAAATTTCCCTTTCTCCCTCTCACTCATCGCAGCATTTAATTGTGCAAGTTGTGCTTCTATCGATTTTATACTTTCACCATGGAAAGCGGTGTACTGCACTAACGTTTGGATAGAAGACCTTAAATTAGCTGTCATTTGTATGGAATGTTTAATAAACGTTTCCAAACTTCATTCGAGTGCAGAGGATTTTTCAGTACCGGCCATTGGGAAAGAGTTATTATAAGGTGCAAAATTGTTGGACGGATTTTGAAAAGGTTGTGATTGAAAAGGGTGCTGGCTCTGTTGTGGCGGCTGCTGTTGCTGTAGAGGAGGAATTTGATATTTATTTTGGTTTGGGAACGGATTTTGAGTTTGAATTTGGTTTTGGCTCCAAGAAAAATTAGGGTGATTCCTCCATCCCTGATTATATGTGGAAGAATAAGGATCGTTTTTAGGTCGTTGCTGAAAAATAGCATTACTTTGTTCTTGACCTTGAAACGGAGGATTCAAAAGACATTCTTCCGTTAAATGTGATGGGTCAGAACAACAACCACACACGGTTTTGGGGAGCGTAACTTGGTTTTGGGAGCCTGATGAGAATTTGTTTTCCATAGCTTCGAGTTTCTTTTGCATCGCTGGCAGTTCGACTTTCACTGCGATGGAAATATCAAGCTGATGGATGCCTTTCCTAGATGAAGATGATGGTGGTCTAACGCTTTCCCACTGTAAAGTTTGTTCAGCGAGATCTTCCAGGAATTGCCAAGCTTCGCCACCGTCTTTAGACATGAAATGGCATTGACAAATGGCTTCAAGCATCTGTTTTGTCGCTGGATTAATACCCTCATATATAATTCGGCAAAGGTCCCATCTGTTGATTCCGTGATGAGGGCATTGGACAAGAAGATCTTTAAACCGTTCAAAGCATTTCCAAAATGGTTCGTTGGGAAGTTGGGTAAACTGGTTAATCCCACTTCGAACACGGGCGGTCTTATGATTGGGATAAAATTTCTTAAGGAATGCTATAATGAATTCATCCTATTTGGCGATAGGGTGTGCGGTAGTGCTATAAAGTCATTTTTCTATTAGATCGCACAAGGTAAAAGGGAGAAGACATAGTCACATAGCATCCACAGAAAGTTGTGTTGTGCTCATTATTGCACATACGTTTTCGAATTTGGTTATGAAAATGTATGCGTCTTCGGATTCAAACCCGTGAAATTTAGGCAACATGTTGATGAACTGGGGTTTATTTTCGAAATAATCCCCATTAGCTAGTGGAATAGACAAACAAATAGGAAGGGGACCGCGTATCGGGTAGCATCTTTCTTAAAGAGAGATGCACGGTGGATTCTGCGCACTGACGGATGGTGGCAGGGTGGTGTTATTAAAATCTGATGGAGAATCGTCCATCTCGGTCTATCACGCCCCGCTTCCCAGAGTACGGGTAAGGAGATATGACCGGGCCCGCAACGTATTTACTCAGAAGTAAACATGTTAAGCGTAAATAAGCAATATAATAAAAGTATACAAGAAAGACATGAGATGTAAATAAACAACAACTTTTCATTGATTAAACATCTTTATAATACAATGCTGGAAAGTAAATATAAGACTGAAAAGCAATGCTTAAACAATGGCATGAACTGTAAGTAAAAATATATACAAGTGAACTAGAGCTTCGAGTTTTCAACAAAGTACTCCAAATCGTCCTGGGTAGGCTCGATCTCCAGAGAGTCGGGTCCTTCTGACAACATTCTAAAAGAAAGAAGAAATAAGAATGTCGTCAGCGAACAATCGCTCGGTAAATCCCAAAGAGAGATAGAAATAGAATGAAAAGATAAAGCGAATATAACTGGTAAAATGTATGTTGTTTATGCTAACTTAGTTGTTTGTAGTTTGGTACAGAATGTGCCAGTGTGTAAGAGAGGAGTCCAACTTGCTCCGTGGACTAAGCTATATGGAATATAAGGCCTTCTCAAAACCCACGGGACAACGGCAATGGATATTCATGTTAGGTGTATTATAGTGACTATCATCGTGCCGCTTTTAACACATTCCATACCAATCTACTCCTTTAAAACCCCGTAATGTATATTGTGTTTTATAGATATAAGACTTACCGAGAACATGGTATAAATTGTCCATGTAAATGGATAATGTTGTAAATGGATAGTCATGTAATCAAGTCAATATATATCCATGGTTCGGTCAAATCAAGTCATGTTGATATTGTATAGTGTTCTGGTATTCATGTTCAAGTTCTTGTATATATGGATTCATATTATATTAGAGTTATATTTGGATTGTATTCATGATTGATTTGTATTCAGATTAAACTGAGACTCAGATTGAGTCAGACACTTAGACAGAATTTGATTCCTGAATTAAGTTTTGGAGTTATCGGTAACTGCTACACATGGACGGTAGGATTTGTGTCTTTTTCCAAGACAATTACCATTTGATAACCCCATTTTAGTTTTCTACCTTAAATAGGCAAGCACCCACTTTCTCCGGCTTCCTGAGGCTCAAGAGAATTGGTCCCGCTTAAACCTATATTTACTAAGATTCTTGTAATTTAATATAACTTGAGGGGGTTTTATGAAAAATAGTTTTAGTATACTTTTAAAATAATCCTCAAGTATTTATTTATAGTAGTTAGGGTTTTCATGGATGTAATTTTTATACAATGAGGTATTCTGGTGAATATAAACCTAAATTAAATAGTACATGGTATTTTAGTGTAAATTGGACTTGTATGGATTTTTTAATGCATTTTCACGAAACTTGTGATTCTATTCTTTTGGTTTAAAAAACATGGAATATATTATATATTTAAAATAGATATCATGATAATTTATATATAAAATTATTAAAAATAGAATTTATTTATTAAATAGAAATCACGTTTTCTTAAAAATTGTATTTAAAAATTCCATCGAGATCGTATGCTCCATAAGGAGATCTGCATCTCGTTCTACTAGTCCGATAACCCATACCAACCAAATTGGATTCCCCCAAAGTGGATTGTAGAACATAATTGTAAGGAATTTAATTAAAATAATTTAAAGAATATGTTTTTGATAGTTTATGGTATTTAAATGTAATTTCGTATTTGTCCCAAAATATCGTTTTCAAGCAATCGTACTATGTCAAGATGTGTGTTGTGAGAGATAGGTCATTACCTTGTGAGGTTTTTCTAAAGGTAATACAAGCTAATATGATACAAGATGTCATATGTAAAGTTTGTGGTATTGAACTATAAAAGTGTAATAGAAATTGTTTTACATGGAATCTTATAGTGAAATTGGTTTCTAAATTTTAGTTAATATTTAACAAGCAAGGTATAATAATTTGGATAATTATTTCCTATGAAAAATTGTTATTTTAAAGAGAATAGAATTTAAAAGTCGGGTAACTCCACTTACCGACGTCATTTAAAAAGAGATAGTTTTGAGATGTGAAAAGAATAGAAGAGAGGGGAATTATTTGATTAGGGTAGAGAGGAGAGGTGGAAGAAGGGTTTGGGAGCTTCTTGGAGTCGCGGGGTTGTCGGAATCTTCCCGAATCGTTGCCGGAAAGTGACCTTAGGCTAACTTTACTTGTATACTTCTTTGACTTGGAAAATTTTGAGAATTTTCAATAATGGATTTCAGAATGGAGAGGGCCAGGGTATGGTGGTGTATTTATAGGATAGAAGTAGGGTTTTGAGAAATAAAAAGATAATTAAATGCATTAAAATTTAGTTTAATGGTTATTTTTAATTCTCTGGATAATTGCAGGGAAAACAAACAGACTAGGGGTAGTGGGGTAGGTCGAAGGGTGTTGGGGTAAAAAATTTGGAGCATTTCCTATGGTCTGGCCCGGCGGCGCCGGCCTTATGGCACTTCTCGCGGGTCGATCAAGTGAGGGGTGTGGTGGGATTTGTGCCACATGTCGTGGTCTGTTCATATAACATATTCTACATGTTTAGTTAATCTGACTTTTCATTTTTACGTCTATTGCACACGTAAACTTTTGGGCTTCCAAAAAATTTAAAAGAAAAATCATTAAAAATAATATGTGGCTGATGGGGTTCGAACACATGGGCTATGTCACAGCAGTGCAAGCCTTTACCAATGAGCTACAAGTGCTTTCTTGCTGTTCTAAAACAAATTAGATTTATATCTTGTACTCGGACTTGCAAATACTCCATTTCTGTACATTAACTTTAAAAATTCTACACATTAAAAATAGAGTCGTTACATTCTACTCTCCTTATAAAAATTTCGTTCTCGAAATTTACAATTATATATAAGGACTAATTTATAAATAAGAAAGGGTATCTTATACACATGTCATCTTCACGTTTCCACGTGTTTATTTCTTTGTTCCGAAGTGAATTTACCTTTCTGTCCAGGATTTCAACGGGTTGTTGCTCACAAGATAGATCCGTTTGTACAGTGAGTTCAAAATGATCAAGGATATGGCTGGAGTCGCGGTTGGGAATTCACCTGCGCGCGCAAACGCGTATGTTTTGGAAAAGGATATGATTTTAAGGAAATGGAATGCTCACGCAAGATCGTTCTCATTTTAAAATTTATAAACTGCAAGTGCACGGCGCGTTATAGTAAGCCGGTAGGTACGGGTCGATCCGCAGGGAATTGTGTATGAGGTCTTGTGATTTAAGGTTCAACAAATAATGAATGGTTGGTTTTTCACAAAGAATAGAAAGAATACGAAAACAAAGAAAAGTAAGAAAAGAAGCTGAGAAAGAAGTGGTTGTGGTTTTGGCTCGGAAGGTCGAATCGCGACGATTCTTGCGATGCTTCCTTGATCATGATTTGTTCATCCTTACGTCGATCCCGGCATGAAGCATGATTTTTCAACGCGGATGAAAAGTACAAATCATCAAATTCCGATATTAGATGCAAATACGAAATGATTCCGTTACGTTCTTACTTACCATCTTTATGTGTAGGCATGATGTATCAATACTAAGCACATGGGTTAGCAAGCATATAACATTAATACACATCAATTTGCAAATAATAAGTAAAAGTAGGTATCACACTTGCCAAGTAGGTTGGTGAGAGTATATGGTATATGCCTGAATGAAAGGTGTCAAGAAACATAAGCAACATATCATATCTCAACTACCTACTAAGTTAACACACAATTGATTCTAAGCTTAACCTTGCAAATGGTGATATGAAAGAATAGGATATGAGATAAAGGTTACAAATAACCATCAAAATCATCATATCATATCGAACACTTCCATTTAGCAATCTTAAGCTTACAATCAAAATTAAGCACTTTAAATAATCACAAGAAGAGGAGAAGGCAAAGCCTTTCATCTCATTTCCTCAATATTACCACAACCAAAGAAGATTAGTTAAGCATAATAATGAAAAGAAAAGCAAGGCAAGCAAAGAAAAGAAAGTAAATAACAAAGCAATATATTAACACTTGAAGTTGAGTTACAAGATATTGGTAACTTGTTCAAGCTCTATAATGAAGCTCTCAAGAGAACGCTTTAAGAGGGAAGAAGAAGAAAAGACCAAGTTAAAGCCCACTCACGCTCAAGTCTAAACCAAAAACAAAAGAAACTATCAAAATATATGCATCTATGTAGATATATATGAGAGCCTTTCCGTTGCTCACTGATCTGGCTCTTATAGGCACCAAAAAAGATTAAACAAGTAATAAAAATCAGGTGATGTGACTGCAAGGGAGGGACAGAGAAAATATGGGGACAAACAGGGCAAGGGGGCCGACGAGCTCGGGTTCCATGAGGGTGTGGCAGTCTAAATCCGAGCTATGAGGCTCGTATTGATGGGGTGGTCTTGTGTCTACTCCAATATCATCCTAGTGTTGTTTGATTTGTCTAAAATAACCTGGTTTGCATTCAGAGATTTGGAGGGAACTTGAAGCAATGCATTACATCAAAACTTTATGCATTTATTACCCATTACACCCACATGTGCCCACTAGTTGCAAAATTCATCATTTGTGTATACCAAGGCAACCCCACCATGGTCCATGCCATCAAAGAATCATGTGCACACTTGTATGTGTTGGACCAAAATTGTATGCACACATTTATTTTGCAAAAGCTCTTTGAATATCGGTTGGTTTCCTGTTATGTTTGCAGTGTCGGCTCCCAAACGCTATATCCGTGATATTGAGTTTGTTTCCAGTATTTAATCACGAACACATGTAATCTGTAATTACTGAGCAGACACTGATTAATAGCACCGATATATAACAAAATAGATAATGAATGAGCGGTATTAAAATGCAATTTTTCGATATGAACAGATACCCCCAAACTTATCTTTTGCTCGTCCCGAGCAAAACAAAAAATCCTAGCCTCATTTTCGCAGGGAGCGCAATTGCACTGAGCATGTGCAACAAGCCGTTAAACCTCTAGGTGTCCTTAGTAGGAGGAGTGTTGTCTCCTGAGGGTTTTTAGCGAATTACACCCACAATATCCAGTCAAGTTAGCGTCATGAAAAAACTGTTGATTCTAATCTTAAGGTTAGAGATCAAAGTTAGAAGATCTATCACCCTAATTTAGAAACGTCAAACCCTATTTTTCACTCCCTGCGATTGTTTAACATAAGCTCATACGCGTATTTACGTGATTGTGTGGATAGTGTCCATAAGGTTTTAAGAACTTTTATTAGGGTCATCATGTCATAATTACAGACTAGGATAAACTTCTAAAAGATCACACGACTTTGAAAGGAGTTAAGACTTTCTCAAGTTTTTGTTCTCAAGTTAGGTTTCAAGTCAGAATTTCAATCGTTTTTAATAGAGAACCTAAGTCTTATTTTTCACTCCTACCTTTCACATTTTTTTATTCATACACACCCTTCGTTATCGTGCAAAACGTCTTTATAAATATAAACTTTCGTATCTCCGCGAAAAAACTGTTTTAATAGAAAACATGTCTCCGCCAAGATTATTCTCCCATAAAGAACCATGAGGACTTTTAACTTGGAGAGAACACTTGCTTAGCTTGCTTTATTTAGCGATTGGAAACTTAGCGAGTTTTAGATCAATGACTCCCAAACCAGATGGTTTTAGGGTATTAGGTGTGGAGACATCCCAAGAACTTAATTATCTAAGTTACTAAGGCCGCAAAACAAAAGACTCATTTTATTTTAAAATATTCTGAACTCAGTGAAAACGGAGATAAAGCCAGCCTTTTCTTTTAAATCCGAAGATGTTACATGTGGATAAGGTGTGTAATTAATCCAACACGGTTTCAGATGGGTTATTTTTCAAACTTTTAGCTTCTGTTAAAACCTCAATAATATCCTTCATATTCACCTTACTTTTATGAACTATTCTTGATATTACTTAACTCAGAACAAATCTGTTTGATTCTAAAGATGTTTATCAATTTTAAAAGTTTATAGACATGTCAGACTTTCATCAAATTCTCAAAAACATATGACACGTGTAAAGTGTTATAAAAGACGTATATCAGCTATGGTTAAACACAACGGAGGGTTATTTTTCGGGTCGTCAGTCTCAAAATAAGGATTTAGTTATTTCTAACCTATCAACCGAACCGTCAGACTTCGAATCAAAGTTCCCCCGCTAGCTAACATGACAAAGTTTATATATTTTTGAAGAAATTTTTCAATTTTTATAAGTTTTCAACACAATGCAATAAAAAAGCATATATGCAATGTGAATACATGCAAAAGAAAAGAAAAATATATAATGTAAGTGCTGAAATGCAGGAAATATGCACATGCAAACTATATGCAGATACAAAATACAACCAAAACAGCTCCACCCCCAAACTGAATATGACGATGTCCTCATCGTCGCTTGGCTTTACTTTTGCCTCTGCTGCTCTCGCTTGCTTCTTCTTGGTTTCCTAAGATCTTGCTGAGTTGGCCTTTTATTTTCTTGTTCTGCCTGATTAAAGTTTTAATGCCACGGACCTCCATCATGTGTAATTTCATAGGGATCTGTCGGAACGTCCTCTCCCAAGTAAATCTCTGAGGAAGTCTGCGGTGCAGCATGCTCGCTGGGGTCAGTAGGCGACCAAATCTGCTGCTCACTCTTGCCGTCTGTATAGCCTGGTGAGATCCTTTCTATCTCCATTGGGACGGTGTCATACATCGTGAGGCAGGCCGCGAAATTATCGTCCTCCATATAGTAGCGACAAATTTGGGTAACAAGGACGGGAAGTAAAGATTTGCGCACGGCGACACTTTCCTTGACTGTGGAAAATAGCATGCTTGCCATGCAAAATTGATAACCTTGCTCATTAAACAATGAACCATGTGCCCCACAATCGCTGGAAAAGATGAAACTCGAGCGATCCCCCTGACGTTACGGTAAGCCCAGCGGCAAGCCGTATAGAAGTTTCTATAAATCTGCTGGGCATTTAGCTCAGCATCTCGTAACTCACACCTGTCCCCCATAATCGTCCTATACTGAGTCAGCTCTAATGGTTTTTGAAAACCAGGTCGGATCGGGATGTTGGTGACACTGGATATTGTATCAACTCAAAATATCCTTTGTCTACCCTGAAAGTAAAATCTAATGCGATCCTAGAGTACCTCACCATTTCTAAGCACGTCATAGAACTCATCTACCAAGTATTCACAAGCACATAACCCCTCTTCCCTGTACAGCAAAAACTCCTACCCCAACTGTCGGATAACATCATGGAAATAGCTCCCGAACACCTCATGGGTGAATACATCGACAAAATTTCGCTTTAATTCAAAAGGGCTATGATCCATGGGTTGGTGAAGTTTGCAGAAAATTTAAAAGTGCGGGAGATGGGGGAAGAGAAAATCTTATAGCTCTGACAATGGCAAACGGCGATCGGAGGAAGTACGACCGGCCTCGCCGGATTTGTCGATGCTGTCGCCGGTCGGATTCCGAGGAGATAGGCTAGGGTTTTGGTGGAAGGTGAGTTGAAAGCACATAAGATTTCAAGATCTGTTTGAGTAATGAGGAGAAAGGGTCGGGGTCAGGGGTTGCTTGACTTATAAAGGGCATTTTAATAAAAAAAACCAACAAAAAGAAAACCCTATTTTTTACAATTTTACTCAAACAAGAAGTTAAATCAACGCCGTCTCCAAACTTCAGCACTTACCCCCTAAAGGGTGAGATCTTATTTTCAAAAAAAAAACTAAGAAAAACAAAGATTAATTACAGTATTCACAAGTTAAACGACATTGTTAGTCCAGAAATTAATACCAGCCACTCAAAAAATTTGTCGATAGAATGCAGAGGCTGGTAAAAGAATAAGTATATGAAAAAGAAAAAGAAAAAGAATATGTTAGTTGTTAGTGAAGGGCAGCGGTGTGTATGAGTAGGGATCAGAAGACGTTGAAAGTGAAAATGAAATTTTGAAGAGGTTAAAGAATTGTTGCCCAGATGAACTGAATGTTCAAAAAGCACATGTCGAGTTTCAGAGTCAATCTCGTTTAAAAACTGGATTTCATCCACAAAAAAATTGGAAAAGGAAAGCTTCATGGGATGTTCCCTAATTGATCCTAACTCACACTCACCGAGGATATCAAGTTCATCCGCAAATAATTCTTCAAAACTTTGTATGAAAGACTGTTTTTCGAGGTTGTCTTCCTCCCTATAATTTTTCTCAATTCTATACTCACTGCTATAGTTCACAATTCTCAAAACACCTTCTTCTTTATCACATTCATATCTGGGTATGTTCACGCAGAAGGAGCTTAATATGAGGCAACATAGATGGTTGGAGTTGATGGATGACTACGATCTTGATCTTAAGTACCATCCGGGGAAAGTTAATATCGTACCGGATGCGCTCAGTCGGTTACAAGCTATTCAGATGTTGGCTACGGAGAAGGAATTCGTTGATGAATTTCGAAGATTTGATTTGGAAGTTGTGCTACCGCATTCTTCGGGACAGTTGATACAGCTACAAGTACATTCGTCGTTGACCGAGAATATTAAAGCAGCGCAATCGCAAGACCCTAGATTGCAAAAGTTTCGAGAACAGGTTGAAGCCGGACTACGAACAGATTTATTGATCCACGAAAATGGTTCGTTGAGGTATGGTAGCCGTTTTTGTGTGCCAAAGGGGGATGTTCGTGAAGAATGTTTCCCCCAATCAGAGCAAAGCTTTGCTAGAAATTCAAAATTCAAAATTTTGAAGCAGTGCTTCAAATCTCGGGCGCAACGCGCCACATGTCAGGCGCTGATACGTCAGCACAGCGCCCAAGAAGGCGCGCCCAATCAGAGCAAAGCTCTATTTTAGGCAAAATTAAAGGAAGCAACGCTTCAGTTATGCAAGCGTTGCGCGACACGTGTCTGCGCAGATGCGCTCGCGCAGATGCGCTGCGTGACACGTGTCGGCGCAGATGCGCTAGCGCAGTTGCGCAGCGCAGTTGCGCCGCGCAGTTGCGCCGCGCAGTTGCGCCGCGCAGTTGCGCCGCGCAGTTGCGCCGCGTTGTGCGCTGCATGACACGTGTCACGTGCTGGGGCATTTGCACCAAACAGAATTAAGATTTTAAAGAAATCTTTCTGTTCTTGTTAAAACAAGAAGATTTTCTTCTGTAAAACAGAAGCCCTTGGATCAAAGATCCAACGGTGGGGAAAATTCCCCAAATCACTCAGAGAATGATCTCTTTAACAAATTTAACTAATTTATGAGCACTATAAAAAGGACCCTAGGCCTCAATTCAAATCATCAACATTTTGCAAGAAAAAAAAAGAGAACTCTGAAGGAACTCCTCAAGAACAAAAAAGGTAAAAACCTTTAGAAAAAGAGAAAATTCTCTTAAAAACAGATCATTGATCTAAGAACAAGATCAATGATCTTCAATAAGAAAGAAAACAAACTAATAATTGTGCTTTGCACTTGCTTATGAACCATTGGTTCCTTGAAAACAAGAAAAACTTGTTTTCTTTGATTTAAAATCGATCAAAAGATAAAACAGTGCTCTGCACTTGCAAGAACTGCGCTATTGTGCTCCTGTGTTGGCACAAGCCACCAGGAAGCGCCACGTGTCAGTAGCGCAGCAGCGCAGCGCACTGACACAGTGCACTGCGCTGTTGCGCTCACCAAAGCGTGACACGTGTCACCACCATATGAGTTTGCGCTCATTACTTGGCGCAAAGCGCCTGACAAGCCACGTGGGGCACTGTCAGAGTATTTAATACTCTGCATTATTAAAGAAAAGGGACAGAGCCCAATTAAAAGGCCTAACAGGCCTAATAAAAAAATGCTATGCATTTTTAAAAAAGGGGCAAAGCCCAAACAAAAAAATAGATACTCTGCATCATTTATAAAAGGGCAGAGCCCAACCAAAACAAGAATAATGCAGTGCATTACTAAAAAGGGGTAAAGCCCTAGCACAGGCCAAAGACAAAAAATGTTGAAATTGGACTTAGCCCAATCATGGCCGTAAGTTCTCAAACTAAATTAACTGAGCACAGCTGCTCTCTTAAATCAATTTACATCCGGTTCGAGGGTACATCTCCGAACTCCTCTGACACCTATCGTTGTAATTCCTCAACGACGTCAGAGAGGTGACGGGTCCCAACGACCACACATGAATATGGACTGCGGGGTCCTTAAACTCGTGGACCGAGACGTCCTTAAACTAATATCGGACCGAAATGTCCTTAAACTAATGATGGACCGAGACGTCCTTAAACTAATATCGGACCGAAACGTCCTTAAACTAATGATGGACCGAGACGTCCTTAAACTAATATCGGACCGAAATGTCCTTAAACTAATGATGGACCGAGACGTCCTTAAACTAATATCGGACCGAAACGTCCTTAAACTAATATCGGACCGAAACGTCCTTAAACTAATGACGGACCGAGACGTCCTTAAACTAATGACGGACCGAGACGTCCCTAAACTAATATTGGTGATGGACCACTACGTCCCTAAACTTGCGATGGACCACCACGTCCCTAAACTGAAACACAGACCGAAACGTCCTTAAACTAATATTGGTCCGAAACGTCCCTAAACTAATGATGGACCGAAACGTCCTTAAACTAATGATGGACCGAAATATCCTTAAACTAATATTCGTCCCTAAATGGAAATGTTGGACCGAAACGTCCTTAAACTAATGATGGACCGAAACGTCCTTAAACTAATATTAGACAGAAACGTCCTTAAACTAATGATGGACCACTACGTCCTTAAACTGGCGATGGACCGAAACGTCCTTAAACTAATAATGGACCATCACGTCCCTAAACTGAAATATGGACCACCACGTCCCTAAACTGGAGCAATAGAGCCCCCAAATGCTCTTTTGCCGGATCTAAACGGTCCCGTTTAAGTTGATCTTAGCCCCAAATACGGTTAACGTATCCTTAAACATTTAAACGGACTATAAAACTTCAAATCGATTTTGGTTCGAGGGTACATCTCTGAACTCCTCTGACACCTATCATTGTAATCCTTCAACGACGTTAGAGAGGTGATGAGTCCTGATGGCCATATATTAAATAGATCACCACGTTAAGTTGATCTTGGTCTCAAACAGGACTAACGTATCCTTAACGAACGTTTAAGTTGATCTTAGCCTCAATACGGCTAACGTATCCTTAAACGAAAAACACCAAACCCAAATCTAAGTAAATACGGATTTGGACTAATCCACGTCCTACGGGCGACGGCCTTACTCAGTCTCCGTATACAATCCATGGGCAACCACAAACAAAACAAACACCCACGACACGAAGTGAAATTCTGGAGAAGGAGAAAGTTGTTACCGAGGTGCGGTAGCGTAATTAACTGCAGGGGCTTGCACCTGCAGGGAAGAGCGTCCCCACAATAAAAAACCCTTCAAGCGAGGGGGAATCTGACGAAGTCTGCTACATTGGCCGCATCCGTCTAAACCTCCGATACACGGTGCCAAAAATCAACTTAGCATCTTCGGAGAGGTAGACGGATAAAACCATATAGCATCTGCCCCGAATCTCAAGCTAGACGTCCTTACGTCATCGCCGCCATTCGGAGGGGAATAGATTCTGGCACGTCCGGTGGGATATTTTCCTCTTTCCACTCAACACTTCATGTGTCGTCTTCGCGAACCAATCGCGGTTTGTTAAATGGTTGCCTTCGGATTTTCAAGTTACTAAGATTTGGTCTCTTGCATGGTGCAGAAGAGAAATCAAGCATCGATGGCCTCAACTTATTCGAAGTGCTCCAACTGCAGCTGCAGCTCGCGTCCAGCCTCAACTGGGGGCATAACTTACGGGCCCCAAGCGGCCTCTCTGTTCACCATGCCCGTGGAGCAGATTACTCAAGCCACCACGGGGTTGTTTTTCGAAACCATGCTTCCGCCAACAAGCTTTAGCACCCTCGTGCCCATACAAGAAGCTCCTAAGAAGTCGGTCTTCGATCAACTTTCAGTTACTGCGGCCCCTCTCAATGGGTCACCCAACACCAGTGCCTCGGTCTTCTCCAGATTAAGCCAAAACTCCTGCGGGCCCACAATGAAGCTTGCAGTCCCAGAAAAGGTTATTCCAAAAAGAATAGCCAAACCTGCTCCTGAAGTCGTCAAGGCGGCTTCTCCTGCTAAGAGATCGGTCTTTACAAGATTGACCATCCCAACCCCCATTCCTGCTCCTGCTGATCAAAAGACATCAGTCTTCAATAGGCTGACGCCGGCAACGGCCCCATACCTGAACATGGGGCAAGAAGAGGCTGTTTCTGTCTCTGAACCAATACCGACGACTCATCGCGCCCGACGACGCCACCGGCGCCGAATAAAGAAGACTGGGGGCAATTCCCCTTCCGGGGTAACTCCACCAGCATCAACGGTGGAAATTAATGCTGCTGTTCTAACTGGGAACAGCTTTAAGCTACTGAATAGGGTACGCAGGAACTCGCCAACTGCAGTGCTCAAGAGATCTCCTCCACCGGTAGAGACTGCCGTGGAAACAGAAAAGCCGGAACAGCCTCCTCAATCGCTGTCCTCCAGGATCTACAGGACATGGCGACGAGTCCGAGAATCTGTCATTGATCCTAACTTCTCTCGCCAGCACAAGAAGTCGAAAGGTCGGCAGGAAGAAAATCCCCTGGTCAAGCAACGAAAGGCGACGGCTGCTTGGGTGCCCAAAGCAACGGCCCCCTCAACTTCTACGGCCCATAAAAGATGAAGGCCGGAGAAAGTGCCGATGCCGATGACGAATATCAAAGGTGGTGAACCCAAACGCCCTAAGTCAGGGGGCATTGTAGTTCATACCGTCTATGTGGCATCCAGTAAAGAGGACAGTCACATATCTACGGATCATCGACCGCTTACGTGATCAGTGACCAAGGCGCAGGAGCAGCAGCAGAAGCTTCAAGAAATGATGAACGCTATGGCCGCACTTACAGGGCCAAAAGAAAACCCTGAAACGTCCTCGGATGAACCCCAGGAGGAAGAAACCGACGCCGAATTCCTTCGTCGAATATTAGAGAAGAAGGACAAAGAGGCTGCTGAACAAGCAGCCAACATCCAGCGTATGGGCCTCCTCTTCCAAGACATGATAGGGATGATGATACAACAAGATCCTCCGGCTGAAGAGCCCCCGATCGTCCTTGGAGACGATAGGGGAGAGACATCAAATCCTCCACCAGCTCTGTCAACGGCTAAAGAGGATACAATCTCTAAAGCTGATTTGGACGAGTACATAGCCCAGCAAATACGGGTTCATCATGCGACTGAAGTAGCCGGCCAGGTCGTAAAAACAGGGCGGCCATATCCAAGTTGGTACGACCAAATCAAGTACCCGCCGGGTTACACAATTCCCAAGTTCCATGTCTACAAGGAGACGGGCAATCCTCACCAGCATGTTGCCCAGTTCAGCGCACTCTGCGGCAACACCGGCGGTGATGACAAGCTTTTGCTTCGCCAGTTTGTTGGAAGTTTATCAGATACGGCGTTCGAGTGGTACTCTGAGCTCCCGAACGAATCGATCAAGACCTTCACGGAGATGGAGCTGTTGTTTACTCAGCGTTTTGCAAGCGCCAGTGAACGTACCCCAATGACGGCACTGATTAACGCCAGGGTAAAGCCAGGAGAGACATGGGTTCAATATGTTATACGGTGGCGGAACTTATGGTCGAAGTGCGAGCAGCGTATTGAAGAAGCTCCCGCAGTGGGTATGTTTGTGGGAACCCTTGATCCGCAAGCAACCATCTCACAATTTATGATGTTTTTCAAGCCAACTACCTTCCAAGACTTGATTGACAAACTAGCGCAAATGGATCAAATGGGCCATAAACCCCCCCTTCCAAAGCCGGACTCTCGAAATGACAAGGGGAAAGGAAAAGCGATCGTTGTAGCTAATGCTCAACAACAACCGAGCGACTCGAAACCGGTTGCTCTTCAAAATAATATGCGCCTGTACGTGGCCCTTGAGGAGAGGATGGGACGTTCTTACTCCTTTCCTCGCGACAAAACGAGGAGGTTATTCGAGCTGGCGTTACGCAACCGAATCATAAACCTGCCAGATCCAAAACGTCCGTCACAACCAAGTGATGTCAATGAGCCCAACTACTGTCCTTATCATCGAGTACTGGGCCATCCGATCGAGGATTGCTACGTCTTCAAAAATTGGCTTGAAAACCAGTACCGACAGGGAAAATTCGCGTTATTTGACAAATGGAAGGTGAATCCCCCGCATCCCTACATATCTAAATGGACGAATACGCCAGGGGCAACATGCTCCGTCGTTGAAGAAGCTCCTTGGGAGGTTGTATTATCAGCTAAGACAAGAAGGATGCTACACGATCTTCAAACATGCCCAGCGATCAAGTGGAAGAACCCGTTGGAGCCGCAGATCATCGAAGGGATGTTGAAGCCTCGTCCAACTCAAAAGATCGATGGAGGTGGCCCAAGAATTCATAACCAGCCGTCGAAATCTTCAAAGAAGAAGAAAAAGAAGTCAAAGAAGCTCGTGAAGCCTGGCGACAGACGTACGGACTTGCAAAAACAAATTGACGCGCTAGAGGAATACAACCAGAAGGCACGGACTCTCGTTACATTCCAAGAATTCCTCAATCACGTCTTTCAAGAGGAGGATGAGGGAGATAGTTCGTCGGATGAATCCGAGGAACATGCGGCAAGCTGTCATGTGATTTCTCATTCGTTCGTAGATGACGAGGAGACTCCTTGTACTGAAAAGCTGGGGGCAGATTCTGAACCAAAAATTCCGGAGCCGTCGGATGAAGTAATTGACGCATTCCTCAATGAACCTTTCTTAAAAAAGCAAAGCTGATCGGGAGCGCGAGGCGATTATATTCGAAAGGGCCAAACGCCAGCGCCTTGACGAAAGAATTGAGATACCCCCGCTGGAGGAAAGTACACCCATGGCAGATAAAACCAAATTCAAGATGAGGAAGAAGTTTGCTAAAGCCGTCTCAATGGGTATGAAACTACCATCCTCTGAGGGAAGCATTACTGGTGAAATGGAAAGCCGCCCCTCCTATTGCTTGTATCATCTGAAGGTTTCGCACCCCACTGAAGGTTTCGCCCCTCCTATTACTGTTGCTCACCGGCAACAGTTTAAGCGGGAAAAGCGCAAGACTCGCCGAGAGCAGAACAGAACGATCGTAGGGCTTAACAGAACTACCGGTGATTGTTGCATGGTTGACACCAGAGGATTGCAAATGCTCACATTCGGGAGTGATTCTAATGAGGAGCTGGAGCTTGGCCCTCTCTTCAGAGAGTCCACTTCGGGAAGAGAAGAAGAACCGAAGGTTTGCGAAAATATCCAGCTGCGCAATCGGACGCTACCTGAAAAGAATCTTGGACCTTCAAACAAGAAAGATAAAGGGAAAGAGAAGGTCTCTGAGGATATTACTCTAGATGACCAAGTTGCGGAGGAGCTAACTGCCAAGAACCCGCCGAAGAGAAATAAGGTGGATTACAACGTTTTAGCGCATCTGAGGAAACTACCCTCACAGCTCAGCATTCTTGATGCCCTGTTACTATTAAAAGAGGCGAGAGACTCTTTGATTAAGGTACTACAAGATCCAGAGCAGTTCCAAGCCTTCCTGGCCAAAGAAAAGATGAAGGATGAATTGGAAGAGGTGCACACAGCCGATGTTGCTTTTGGCGATGAAGACCTTCTCCTCGGGACATGCGAACACAATCGTCCCCTTTATGTCTCAGGATACTGCCATGATATAAAGATAAGTAAAATCTTGGTCGATAACGGATCGTCTGTTAATCTACTAAATGTGCAGGTGTTAAAGAAAATCTGCATGAGTGTCCAACACCTTGCCCGAGACAAGATCACCATCTCCGGGTTCGACTCCCAATCATCAAAGACTCTTGGATCTGTGATACTGACGCTACGCTTCGGGCTGCTTGTCACAGACATTAAATTCCATGTCATAAATGCCAGGACATGCTACAATGCTCTGCTCGGCCGACCATGGTTATACGAGTACAATATCATCCCTTCCACACAGCATCAGTATATGAAATATTGCAGGGATGATCTCGAGTACACAGTGACGGGAGAATTGAACCCGTTTCCTGTAAACGAAGTTCGCAAATATGAGGATGCCAAATACTTCTTACCGAGTTTCGAAGACACGGAAAGGTGTCACAAGCCGGAGAACAAAACTAACGCTACCATCCTTGTCTTCGGCAGTGATACCGAGGAGGAAGATGAGATAGTTTATTCGGGTCCGCCCCAATACACCAAGCCGGGACCATCCTCTCCTACGTTGATCTTTGGTAGTGATTTGGAGGATGAGGTCCATGCTATATTCTCTGCTCGACCTTCAATACGAACTTCCGCTAATGAAGAGCAAAGTCTGCAAGTCGCCATGGTGCCGCTTAAACATTCTAAAGAGCTGGATGCGCTCGATACCGACAGTGTAGAGGAGCTGCAGATGTTCTATATCCCTCCCAAGCGAGAAGGCGAGAAGGCAATTCTATTCTACCGCTCTGAAGAAAACAAAGTGGAGAAAGAAATCTGGCACGGTATAGATCCAACGCTGGACAGACTTCAACCCATCCGTCTACCCAGATATTATACAGAAGGCTTGAAGAGGCTGTTGAAGCGCCAAGGGATACCCTTCAAACAGACCGTTAGAAAGACCAAATTCTATGATAGGGTCTGGAACGTTCCCGGAACTCAGCACAAGCTGCCTAGTGGGAGGATGGAGACGATCGGGCTCGGATATATTCGCTCCAAGAAACGAGAACTGCTCCACGACTGTTACGTCGTGTACAACTTCAATGAAGAAGCAGATGCACAACGGGAAGACACTAATCCTGAACCAGTAAAAATTCCTGATACAAAATTGCCCAGTCCATCGTTTGAAGAACAAATGGACAGGCTTATAAGGGAAGCTGGTCAAAAAGTCCGAGATGATCACAATCGCGAAATGGAAATTTACGAGAAAGCCAAAACGCAATGCCTCCTTCAACAGGCCGTGAAAGACGAAAATGCTGTCCCCTATCAACCTGGTATAAAAAAGGCTCGACGCAAAGACAAGAATAAGTTGAAAGTCCAAAAAGGCACCCAACGGCAACAAAGCGGGGCTAAGAAGCCACGCAAACGGGAGTCGAGCATTATTGATCTATCCCTCATGAAGAAAATGGGTCGAGCATACTCGTTTCCCCGGGACAATACAAAGAAGATACTTGATCTTGCTCTAAAACATCAGATGCTTACACTGCCGGAGTCCAAGCACCCCGAGCAAGCTGGTGAAGTCTCTGACCCAAATTATTGCTCCTACCACCAAGTAATAGGGCATCCTCTTGAAGATTGTTTCACCTTCAAGAATTGGATTGAAGATCAGTATCAGTTTGGCAAGTTCGCTCTGTCTGACAACTGGAGGGTAACGCCGCCACAGAAGCACGAACCAAAAGCCACAAGAATAGAACCAACTCCACATTGGGATTGGAAGCGGATTCGCACCTGTCACATGATAACAATATTAAAAGAAGAGCCCGAGAACTTGGACAGCCTTCCCTGGTGCTTCGAAAACAGCAGCAATGAGGTAATCTCAGAATTCCCACCAGCGCCGAAAGAACTGGAGGATGGAATACATACCACTGCAGATAATCTCAAGAAAATTGAGTTGGGAACGACAAGTGACCCACGACCGACATTTTTCAGCGAGCTGCTGTCTGAAGAAAGGGTGGCTGCGTTAAAAGACGTCCTTGTACAGCATAAAGATTGCTTCGCATGGAACTATTCCGAGATGCCAGGACTAGATCCAGAAGTTGCCGTGCACAAATTGGTGATATCCCCAGACGTCAAGCCAGTCAAACAGGCGCCGAGAAGAATGCGGCTCGAGCTTGAGATGAGCATCAACGCCGAGGTCAAGAAGCTAATCGACTCTGGCTTTATCTAGGAGGTTCAGTACCCTGAATGGATCGCCAATATCGTCCCGGTGATGAAGAAAAATGGGACGGTGCGTATATGCGTGGATTTTCGGGACCTCAATAAAGCCTGTCCGAAGGATGATTTTCCAGTACCAGTCACCGAACTGATGATAGACAATACGTCCACGCATGAGGTTTTCTCCTTCATGGACGGCTCATCAGGGTATAATCAAATAAAAATGCATCCTGAAGACCAGAAACATACGGCTTTCCGGACTCCTTTGGGAATATTTTGTTACAAGGTAATGCCCTTCGGTCTAAAGAACGCCGGTGCCACCAATCAGAGGGCCATGACGAAGATTTTCGACGACCTTATACATGAAATCGTCGAGTCCTATATCGATGACCTCGTGGTTAAGAGCAAATCATACGAGGAACATCTCGAGCATCTAAAGACTGTATTTCGACGCCTTCGACAATACAATTTGAAGATGAACCCTCTCAAGTGTGCATTCGGAGTTTCCTCAGGCAAGTTTCTGGGATTCATCATACGACACCGAGGCATCGAAATAGATCCATCCAAGATTAAGACGATTATGGAAATGCCTCCGCCGAGAACTCTCAAACAGCTGCGGTCTCTCCAAGGAAAGCTCGCATATATTCGGCGATTTATAGCCAACCTCTCTGGCAAGTGCCGTCCTTACAGCCACCTGATGCAAAAAGGGACTCCATTCATCTGGGATCAAAAATGCCAGGGCGCGCTGGACAAAATTAAACAGTACCTGCAGAACCCGCCAGTGTTGACTGCTCCGGTTAAGGGAAAGCCTCCCATTCTTTATACAACCGCCCTCGAAGGTTCTTTAGGCGCATTATGGGCGCAAGAGAATGATCAAGGTAAAGAAAGAGCACTCTACTATTTAAGTCGAGTTCTTCTGGGGGCAGAAAGCAATTACTCCCCCATTGAAAAACACTGCTTAGCATTGATCTTCGCGATAACGAAGCTCAGGCACTATGCGTTGGCGCATGAAGTCCATCTCATATCGAAGGTGGACCCTCTTAAATATTTGATGTCGAAGGCTATATTGACAGGTCGACTCGCTAAATGGGCTCTGCTCTTGATGGAGTTCTCAATAACGTATCAACCCCTCAAGGCAGTCAAAGGCCAGGCTATCACCGACTTCCTTGCTGAGCATCCGGTACCCGCCGATTCTCCTTTAAATTGCGATCTTCCAGACGAACATGCGTTTGACGCTATCGATGGGAACGACACCCGATGGGAGCTTTATTTTAACGGAGCATCTTCCATGAAAAAGCGCAAACAAAGTACCCCTATAATCAAATCGGGATTAGGCCTCATCTTCTTAACTCCACAAGGAGGGATTATGCGCTTCGCCTTCTCCTTAATAGAGCTGAGGACGAATAACGAACCCGAATATGAAGCCTTGATAGCAGGCCTCGAGATCGCCATCGACATGGGAATTGAAAATCTCCTCATATACGGAGATTCTCAACTGGTCGTTAGTCAAGTAAACGGCGACTATCAAACGTGCAAACCGGAGTTGGTGAAGTACGGTGAAAAGCTGCAACAACTGTTGACCCAAATTCCCTCCTATACTTTGGAAAGCATACCGCGCACGGAAAACAGCAAAGCAGATGCGTTGGTAAAGAACTGGCTGACGAGAACCTCGATGACGTTAGAATCGTGGTACAAACCCGTCGGGTGCTTGCCCCAACAGAAATATCTCCGGAATCATCCGAAGAGAACGGAGCGACTGAACAGACGACCTTACAAATAGAAGACCAGGAAAAGGCTGAGGATTGGAGGGAAGTCTTCATAGACTACTTTAAGTCCCACCGAATGCCTGAAGAAGCGTCCACAAGACATCAGCTCATGAAACGAGCTCTGTCTTTCGCCTTCGTCAATGATACTCTATACAAGAGGTCATTCAATTCTTTATGGATGAGATGCTTGGGACCTGACGAAGCGAAAAGGGTCGTTCAGGAAGTTCATGACGGAATATGTGGTTCTCATCAAGCGGGCCCAAAGATGAAGTTGAAGATCAAGCGGATGGGTTACTACTGGCCCACGATGATTCATGACTGCCTCGAATATGCGAAGCAATGTCACTCGTGCCAAATCCATGGGGATTTCATCCACCAGCATCCAAATCCACTCCATCCAACAGTGGCTAGCTGGCCATTCGAAATGTGGGAAACTGACATAGTCGGCCCCATTGAACCAACATCGTCTAGAGGACATCGCTTCATCCTGGTGACAATTGATTACTTCTCTAAATGGGCAGAAACAGTACCACTGAGGGAAGTGAAGACAAAGAATATCCTCCATTTCTTCAAGACGCATGTCATATATCGATTTGGAACTCCGCGACGGATCATCTCCGATAACGGGCCAGCCTGCAGAAGTCAAAAGATCAGCCGCTTCGCGCAACAGCATAATATAGACTGGAGGTATTCCTCGGTCTATAATCCGCGAGCTAATGGTTTAGCCGAGGCCTTCAACAAGACCCTGACGAAGATCATGAAAAAGACGGTATCCCGAAATAAAAAAGACTGGCACGAAAGACTGCAAGAGGCTCTTTAGGCGTATCGAACTACGTTCAAGTCTTCAACTTTCACTCATTGCTTCGTTTCTCGTTCAGATGAAATAGAATATGCCTATCACTATCTCACACTAAGCCAGAAAATTGAAAAATGAGAAAAACTTTACCCACTTTTTAGGTAAATAAAATTTCTTGTTCTATTATAAGTCTAGTCTACTACATACAGCCACGAACACAACGCCATACGCGTTGGTATTCGGTACGGAAGCAGTACTCCCCCTCGAGATAGAGTTACCCTCTCTGCGAGTGGCAGTCCACTACGAGCTGACGAACGAAGAAAATGCTAACCTTCGGCTTGAGGAGCTTGACGCCCTTGAAGAAACACGGCTCATAGCGCAACAAAATCTGGAAGCTTATAAAGCAAAAATGACGCGCTCATATGAAAGATTGGCCCGACCAAGGACATTCCGCTAAGGCGAACTCATGCTAGTGGTCAAAAGGCCTATGATCCCCAATCGCGCCAAGCGGGGAAAATTCGAGCCGAACTATGAAGGCCCGTACATCATAGACAAAGTCTACCAGGGTAGGGCCTATCTACTCATGGATATGCACGGTGAAAGCCCTTTCAGGCCAATAAACGGTCACTTCCTAAAGAAATACTACGCTTAATGAGCCACAGCCTAGGTCAATGATAGATAACGACGACTATGTCCGCTCGCTATCTTCCTAAGCTCAAGCTTTATAAGCAATAGCCAGCCTTCTCAATAACGGACCGAAACGTCCTTAAACTAATAGCGGACCGAAATGTCTTTAAACTACTACCGCAGCATCCCTAGGCTGGCGAGATGAATAAATATAAAAAAATATAATAAAAAACGGTATGTCCATAAGCAAAAAGGGCATGGATGAAAACCCGAAAGGGCTCCGTGAGTAAAAACAGCAGGGCTACCGGCGAGTGTTCGTGAAAACCCAAAAGGTCGCGACCTCGTAAAAAAAAAGAGAGAAGAAAATAAAAAGAATAAAAAAAGGAAAACGGTATGTCCATAAGCAAAATGGGCACGGATGAAAAACCGAAAGGGCTCCGTAAGTAAAAACAGCAGGACTACCGGCGGGTATTTGTGAAAACCCGAAAGGGTGCAACCTCGTTAAAAGACACTTATAGGGTCATCTCGACCCTGTAAGGAGAAACCACCCGCGTGAGATCTTTACGACTCACAAAGGAGCAACACACTTAGGAATCCTCACGATTCCTAAGGAGAAATTACACTTGCAAGATCCTCACGACTCGTAAGGAGAATTCTCTTATGGGACCCTCATGGCTCATAAGATTTGAAAGTCTTAAGTTACAGAGACCTAAACCTGTGCTTAAGCAACCCCCAGAACTTTCGATATTGCCCTACAAGTGGCTCAATACTGACCCTTGTATACAATCCACAGGCGCGAATAAACATTTCCCTAACCGAATCCCACCCGAGACTAGGGATATGTTCGCACGATGGACAACCCTTGTAAATCCTCTCGATTTATGAGGAGAAAACCCTCCTGTAGGATCCTTACGACTTACAGAGGAACAAACACTTAGGAATCGTTACGATTCCTAAGGAGAAAATACACCTATAAGATCCTCACGACTTGTAGGGAAAAATAACTTTGTGAGACCCTTACGGCTCATGAAGTCAAAGCCTTAGTCGACAGGACCCTAACCCTGGTCGCTAAGCCTCCTTTGTTCGACAACGACAGAGGCAAATGATGATTCGCTCCTGGCAATATCCCAGTTGTAGCGATGCTGATGCCGAAACCGGTGTCCAATTTAAGGTTTACGGTGAAAAGCCAGTAGGCCGCACATGCATACGAAATAGCCGAAATGATGGGGCAACTTGCAATAAAAAGCAGCAAGTGAAATGTATGCATGCAAAATAGCCGAAATGATTGGGCAACTCGCAATAAAAGAACAGTGAGTAAAAATAAAATAAACAGTCGAAATGATCGGGCACCGCGAAAAATAGCCGAAATGATTGGGCAATCGCGACCTTCGCGATATAAAAGCTGAACTGATAGAGCATCGCGGAAAAAAAAAATGATGAAAAAAGCTTTGGCCCTACAGTTAAGATCACATCGATTCCTGTATACAATCCAAGGGCGTAAACGAAGAGGGAACCATACTTTCCCAACAGGATCCGCCAGAAAAAGAAGCAAAATTCCGACGGTTCATCCCAACGCTAGGGAAACAAATAATCCCTAGCAAACACCTCAACTCACGGATACAAACACTCCTTGACGAGAGCCTCCTGATTCGCGTCGACTCGCAGAGCAACCAGTGCCTCCGTGGGAAATTCTTGACTCATTTTAACCCCAAGGAAACAAATAATCATTGGCGGTAGGGAAACAAATAATCCTTAGCAAATACCTCAACTCAGGGAAACAAATAATCCTTGACGAGAGCCTCCTGATTCGTGTCGACTCGCAGAGCAACCAGTGCCTCCATGGGAAATTCTCGACTCGTTTCAACCCCAAGGAAACAAATAATCCTTGGCGCTAGGGAAACAAATAATCCTTAGCAAATACCCCAACTCAGGGAAACAAATAATCCTTGACGAGAGCCTCCTGATTCGCGTCGACTCGCAGAGCAACTAGTGCCTCCGTGGGAAATTCTTGACTCGTTTCAACCCCAAGGAAACAAATAATCCTTGGCGCTAGGGAAACAATTAATCCTTAGCAAATACCTCAACTCAGGGAAACAAATAATCCTTGACGAGAGCCTCCTGATTCGCGTCGACTCGCAGAGCAACCAGTGCCTTCGTGGGAAATTCTTGACTCGTTTCAACCCCAAGAAAGCAAATAATCCTTGGCGCTAGGGAAAAAAATAATCCTTAGCAAATACCTCAACTCAGGGAAACAAATAATCCTTGACGAGAGCCTCCTGATTCGAGTCGACTCGCAGAGCAACCAGTGCCTCCGTGGAAAATTCTCGACTCGTTTCAACCCCAAGGAAACAAATAATCCTTGGCGCTAGGGAAACAAATAATCCTTAGCAAAATCCTTCGACTCAGGGAAACAAACAATCCTTGACGAGAGCCTCCTGATTCGCGTCGGCTTGCAGAGAAACCAGAGTCTCCACGGGAAAATTCCCGATTCGTCTCAAATTGCAAGATGAAGCCTCAGGCAGCAGGGACAAAAAAACTTGCTTCCTGAACAATGGGACCCTGCAAGTCGATCTAAAACGGTCTCTTGCATACTATCCACGGGTCTCACTCTCCAAGGTCGAGTTTCGACAAGGAGGGAAACAACCGCTTACGAGTCATCTCGACTCTTAAGAGGGAAAAATTTTCTTACAGGATCCTTACGACCTATAAGAGAAAACACACTTAGGATTCCTCACGACTCCTAAGGAGAAAAACCCACCTACGAGATCCTCTCGATCCGTAGGGAGAAAAATCTCTACGAGACCCTCACGGCTCATAGAGTTGAAAAGTCTTAGGCAACAGATCTGAACCTGCGGCCTAAGCCATCGCTATTTCTTAAGAAAGTCAAGATGCGCGCTCTATTATCTGTTGACCATGTTTTACTAAGATGGCATGCTGATAATAAATGGAAAGAAAAGGCGTAGGAATGACACAAGACATTACAGAAAATGTGTATCTTTTATTCATAAACTTGATTGAGTACATGATACATTGTGCTAAAGAATAAAAAATATATATATACATTTTTTTTACAAGTACAAACGATACAAGGAGAGTTCCTAAGGAGGAAGCGTCCTGCATAGCTCTAGCAATTGTTCGCGCACTTCCTTCCCCGCTTTCTTCTGATTGGCCACCACTGCCAACTCCACCTCCACTTGGGTCCGTTGCTGCGAGACAGATGCAAGTTGATCCCTGATGGCCTGATGAGCAGCTTCACGGCCTGGAATGTCATACTCGGCGACATCAAGTGCCCGCTTCAGTTTCAACCCATTTGAGATGCGCTCCAGAAGGCCCTCGAAGACGGCCTTTACCTCAGCGGCATTCGCCTCAACTTCAGCACGCAGGCGAGCAGTTTCGCTTGAAGACTCCTGACACTCCTTCAGCCTCAAAGCTGCTTCTTGTTCCAAATAACGGAAATGAGAAGTGCTTTGCTCGAGCCATGCTCCCCGTTGAGTGCTCACAGCCAAAGTCTCGGGGGATAGACGCATCGACTCCAGTTGATGAAGGCGAGCCTCAATCTCCCGACAGTGGTTAACCCAAGAAGCGACAGTGCCCTCGTCATGGAAGGTGGCAAATATCACCAACATCGGGTTAACCATCGTAGAGAAGTCCTCAGCAGATGTAGGAGTCTCGACATCGAGTTCCTCGATGTAGTCGCTCAACATTCGCAGACTATTCGCCGCACCTTTTGAGGACGGACGTCTCTGGGAAGGGCTGCCCGGCATTGTAATGTGAGAATCGAAGGACGCCGAGACCGGAATGACCGCTGAAAAGAAACAAGATGTGATCAGATAACAGTTCAGGAAATAAAAAAAGGGGGAGTTATCAATGTGATAGTCGCTGTACCAGCTGAGGCGGGTGGCAAGGCCAGAAGGGTCGGCGGCGCAACCGATCTTTCATCCCCTCCTTCGATTTGTAGCACTGCAGTCGAGAAAAAAAAGGGGTTTAGAAGTAATCCTATCAATAAAGAAAGAAGGATATCAATGGAAATCATACTCACCAACGCCACCATAGGAAGAGGCAAGTTCGGATGGGAAGGAGAAGTGTGGGAGCAACACCTGATAAAGATGGTCAAAAAGCACTCCTGAAAGACACAACAGTATAACTCTAGTATACGGATTATACGTCTGAAAAGTGAGATTAATAAGTTGCAAACTCATACCTTCCAACATCTTTGACGGTATGAGAGAGGGCTGAGAGGTGACCACCGCCAAGGCAGTAGTTGAAGGTGCTCCTTCGAGCAGTGGGGCATCAGCGCTGGCTGCAACTGCGTTACTAAAAAAGGTGAACTTGTCAGAACGGATTGTAAGGTAAAGAAAGAAAGCAACTTGGGATTTACCTGATGAGCTGCCGGCTAAAACAGAGGCGACTCCTTCCTCCATTAACATGAGGCCGCCGCCCGTGGCCTCATCACCCGACTTGATAGGGACCGTTGTCGTGCTCGCAAGACCTGGAGACGGCGGAAGATCATACACAGGGAGGGCAATGATTGGAGCGTTGCCGGACTCTTGGGAGGGAGCGGCTAACTCTTCCCTAGGAGTCGTACCCATCTCACCCGCTACTTCTGCGGGCTCCTCGGTCTCCATCGGCTCATCCGCCGTCACCACGAGATCGCCGGCCTCAAGTTCCTCGTCCGCCACCACCCTGGGCTCAGTTGTAATGATCATTTCATCTGCCGCCACTTCAGGCTGGGCATCAATGACCTTCTCGGCTGCAGACCCCTCAACCTCCATCTCATGCCCCAAAGCCTCAGCGACGTTGCCCACCGTCGGCTCAGGTTCGGTAGAAGCCGCATCCTCTGTTTCCTTGGGTTCAACGGTCTCCGCCTCCCTCTCGGTCGAACTTGGTCCTGCAAGATAAGATATATAAGAACCGATGGTATTAAAATTCTTACAACAAAAACTCTGAGAGAAATATTACCTGAAGTGGATTTACCGTTTGCACTCCGAACTGCACGTGCCACTTGTCTACGAGCAGTGGATAGGGTGACAGGGGCCTCTTCGGATGGAGTATCAATACGAGGGGCGGTGCTGGGGCCCGCTCCCATAGCCAAGGCAGCCCTGCGCGCCTTCGCCTCGCGCCTCAGCCGTTTGTTTTCCTCCCGGGCTGTCGCGATGGACCTATGTGACGCTTCCTTCATTAAGGTGTCGTCGTCATCGTTCAGAGATGCTTCCATAGCCCTTAAGGCATCTCTCATTGGCTCTTCAAGGCGGACTTCCCGCGGTAACCCTGAGGAAGCAGAAACATCAGCAGCTGTTAGGACATCCGCGTCGCTTGGCGGGAACGGCATTGAGGTCCCTACGAAAAAAAAGGAGAGGTTAGATCGACTATAACACAAGGAAAATGAAAGCGTGATGAATTGAAACTTACTAAGTCCTAGAGACGCTCTAAGGCTCTCCTCCTCTTGGAAGGTCTTGAGGGAAGCGGCAATGGCTTCTTCGGTGGTGATGCCTGAAAAGAAGGGAAAATATTAGTCAAAGGCAATAATAAGGATATGGTGCAATAGAAAATACGACTAGTGTTTACCTGATTCCGCAAGCTTAACCAGCCATGCGTTACGCCTCGCCAATCGCTCTGAAGCTGCGATGGAAGTCGCCAGATCAGTGTCATCCGGTGGCATGACTAATCCCTCATTAGTCCCATACTCACTCAGGCCCTCACTGTAGGGAGTATGGGGTTCCTGACCGAACGCGATGTCTGCGGCAAAGAGAGACTTCTTTTTCTTCTGCCCGCCAACCCTAGGTGCACGCGGGATCGATTTACGTTTAGCGGCCACTTTGGGACGGCGGGTCCCGATGTCTGCACCCATGCCAGATTCTGGAGAAACTACAACCACTGTCTCCACTGGAGCACAGGGTGCTGGGGGTGCATCCGCAATATCAGAGAGCGGCAATCCACATGGAGGACTCTGCGCACACGAAGGTCCGGCTCTGGCATCTTTTAAAGGGGGGATTACCGGGGTCCTTGGCACCAAAGGAGCGTTGCGATCGCTACCTGGGGGTGCACCCTTACGGTCGATCAGCAACCGCCTTTCCTCCTTTATCACCGCTCCCGTCGAATGACTGTACCATTCTGTGTATACCCTGAGGAGTCGTGGGGTACAAGCCGGCTCGCTGATAAAGAAGTGGGAGCCCGTGTTTAGATGCATGAAATGATGCAGCGCTCTCTCCATCCCATCTTCGGTCGCAGCAGGTTCCGATAAGAAAGCCTCCAGCGGTACCCCTTGATTATAGCTCAGCTGCTGGGCGAAACGATGCGGATTATATCTCATGAAGTTCGCTGCCCCATTCTGCCTAAACACCAAGAAGCCCGGTCTGATGGAATATAAGTGAAGGGTCTCCCGAGCCGTTAAAACCAAAGCTCCATCCTTGAAAGTGTCTTGAAATGGCTGCACTGCAGTGGTAGACGCTTTTCCAATAGTCAATACCTTGTCAACGAAAGATACACCGGCTCCGACGGTGTGGGAGCGAAGGAGTAAACCCCTGGCATTTCATGGCGATGGATTCATAATTGATGCGCCAATCAGCTGTATGATGCGAGGGAAGCTGCACCTTTCATAGAACGAAGGCCTTTTATGCATGCCGAAAACGCCCGATGTGTGTAGCTCGAGCCACGACATAAAGTAGTGCATCGGGAAGACCACGTGCAGTACCCCGGGCTCGTTAGCATCCACTGCTCGGCTGAGGCCATGATGTAGGTGTGCCAAGCCAGCGATCCCAACGACCACCTTTACCCCGATAACCATTCGGTGGGCTGGGTAAAAGACAGAAGGCCGCATACGGTGAGAATGCATTGGAATCGCGAACCAGCTCAACCATAGCCCAAGAAATCCTAAGAAAAAGGCCTCCTCATCCATTCCAGGGGGCTGCGACTTCCGCAAAAGGCATGGTTGGGGAGTTAGGAAGAAAAAAATCCTTTTGGTCTATTTCCTTCGCTGGCAGGTTATCCAAACCTAAACCGAAAGGGTCCTCAAGGGTGGCAAACTTGGCAGCTTCGGCCGAGAGGACGTTTGGGTGAAGGAACCGAGCAATGAAATCCTCAAAACTAACTCCGCGGCTCCTACGCTCAATGAAAAGGGCCTCGTAGATGTTCAACACCTTGATCAGACTTGGAAATTGGTGTTGAACAGCATTCTCTGGCGTGAGCCCCCTTACCACCGGCTTAGCACCAAAGACGTACTCATCTGTCGGGAGCAACTTCTCATAATGTTCCCTCATGACTGGTAAACCGGATACCTCCGTGAACTCCTCCAAAGAGATTGACACTTCCCGATCCATGGCAAGGAAAGTGTGGGTAGGAATATTCCACTGCTCCAAGAAGGCCTTGAACCACCAGGTGGGAAGCGTGTGATACTGGAAGAGGGAGACGTAGATTGCGGTATACAATCATAATCATATCAACTGCGACTTCTTCATCGACAGGATATACCGAGCCCACGGCAGATAGCCGATTGGGTGGCGGGGGATCAGGCCGATATTATATGATTGCCCCTAAGGTCGCGCCTCACCTTGACAGATACGGCATCCCAGGATATCCAAAACCATTGGACGCTGAACCGGAATCGCATCTATGGCGGGATGTAGAAAGCCTTTCGATGTCCAATCAACCATCTCCACGGCGTACTGCACCGGGGGTGGGCTGGCGTAATGAATCACTGTGATGGGTTCTGACGGCACTGAGCATGTGAAGTTGTGTCGACCCATAATGATCTGGTTATACCACGACCCCCAAAGGTGGAGAATCTTGTACTCCGGGTCGTATTCTCTAATCATGGCCAGGACTTCACGATCCAAGGGTGCCTCGGGAAATCCCTCCTCCGAACGAACAAACGGGAACGAGGTGTCGAGAGACATGATCGCTGCAAAAGAACAATTAGCCGTTAATGTTGCAATTCCAACGCTTAACGTTTAAAAGAAAAAAATATGCATTAATTAATCAATTAAATTTTAAAAAATTATTAATTAAATTAAAACTAATTAATTACACCGCACAGCAGTGCAGTGGGTAGGGGACCCAATGGGGACCCACAAAATCGGAATGAAAATGACTCTTTTAATAAGACAACCTCATCATTGGGTGAGACTGTCAGTTAAAGAAAAGATCCCCAAGAGAATATTATCATCAGTAGGGAATCCCTAGAGACAAGGAGAAAATCCCCTCTTTCAGAGCAAAGCTCCGTCAAAGAATAACACTTGTCAAATTCTGGTCTCAAAGGAATAAAATTCCTTAAAGGAGCATAGCTCTGTGGTAATAATGGAAAAAGTCCATCAGAAAAATTTTTACACTTAAAAGAATTGAAAATTTTGGAATCTTGAAAGATTCATGAAAACTTATAAAAAGATTCTTCATTTTTCAAATCTAAAAGATCTATTTTTGGATCCATGAGCAAAGCTCTGTTCATGGGTTAAAACCCATGAACAAGATCTCTGTAGATCTATGGATCCAAGAGAGCAAAGCTCCATTGGTTAATTAAAATTAATTTAACTTAAGATTAATTTTACCTAAAGTTTTCTAACTTGGAAAATGAGAGCAAAGCTCTAAAGTTCTGGAAATGAGAGCAAAGCTCTGAAGTTCTAAGCAAGAGCAAAGCTCTGGAAATCAAAATCTAGAAAACGGTGAGATTTTTCTAAGGGCCAGAAGTCCTATTTATAAGGCGCTTGCGCCCCTTGAGCTCACCCCTTGATCTAACGGTCAAGAGCTTGCCATCACTGCACTCACGTGCGCGCCACGTGAGCACAATGGTGGGGGGGCATTTGTTTCCTCCAATCAGAGCAAAGCTCTGCTAGAAATTCAAAATTCAAAATTTTGAAGCAACGCTTCAAATCTCGGGCGCAACGCGCCACATGTCAGGCGCTGATACGTCAGCACAGCGCCCAAGAAGGCGCGCCCAATCAGAGCAAATCTCTATTTTAGGCAAAATTAAAGAAAGCAACGCTTCAGTTACGCAAGCACTGCGCTGCGCGGCACGTGTCGGCGCAGATGCGCTAGCGCAGTTGCGCCGCGCGACACGTGTCGGCGCAGATGCGCTAGCGCAGTTGCGCCGCGCTGTGCGCTGCATGACACGTGTTACGCGCTGGGGCATTTGTGCCAAACAGAATTAAGATTTTAAAGAAATCTTTCTGTTCTTGTTAAAACAAGAAGATTTTCTTCTGTAAAACAGAAGCCCTTGGATCAAAGATCCAACGGTGGGAAAAATTCCCCAAATCACTCAGAGAAGGATCTCTTCAATAAATTTAACTAATTTATGGGCACTATAAAAAGGACCCTAGGCCTCAATTCAAATCATCAAAATTTTCTGAGAAAAAAAAAGAGAACTCTGAAGAAGTCCTCAAGAACAAAAAAGGTAAAAACCTTTAGAAAAAGAGAAAATTCTCTTAAAAACAGATCATTGATCTAAGAACAAGATCAATGATTTTCAATAAGAAAGAAAACTAACTAATAATAGTGCTTTGTACTTGCTTATGAACCATTGGTTCCTTGAAAACAAGAAAAACTTGTTTTCTTTGATTTAAAATCGATCAAAAGATAAAAAAGTGCTCTGCACTTGCAAGAACTGCGCTGTTGCACTCCTGTGTTGGCGCAAGCCACCAGGAAGCGCCATGTGTCAGTAGCGCAGCAGCGCAGCGCACTGACACAGTGCACTGCGCTGTTGCGCTTGCGCTCACCAGAGCATGACACGTGTCACCACCATATGAGTTTGCACTCATTACTTGGCGCAAAGTGCCTGACAAGCCACGTGGGGCACTGTCAAAGTATTTAATGCTCTGCATTATTAAAGAAAAGAGACAGAGCCCAATTAAAAGGCCTAACAGGCCTAATAAAAAAAATGCTATGCATTTTAAAAAAAGGGGGCAAAGCCCAAATAAAAAAATAGATGCTCTGCATCATTTATAAAAGGGCAGAGCCCAACTAAAACAAGAATAATGCAGTGCATTACTAAAAATGGGTAAAGCCCTAGCACAGGCCAAAGGCAAAAAATGTTGAAACTGGACTTAGCCCAATCATGGTCGTAAGTCCTCAAACTAAATTGACTGAGCACAGTTGCTCTCTTAAATCAATTTACATCCGGTTCGAGGGTACATCTCCGAAATCCTCTGACACCTATCGTTGTAATTCCTCAACGACGTCAGAGAGGTGACGGGTCCCAACGACCACACATGAATATGGACTGCGGGGTCCTTAAACTCGTGGACCGAGACGTCCTTAAACTAATATTGGACCGAAATGTCCTTAAACTAATGATGGACCGAGACGTCCTTAAACTAATATTGGACCGAAACGTCCTTAAACTAATATCGAACCGAAACGTTCTTAAACTAATATCGGATCGAAATGTTCTTAAACTAATGACGGACCGAGACGTCCTTAAACTAATATTGACCGAGACGTCCTTAAACTTAAACTGGCGATGGACCACTACGTCCCTAAACTGGCGATGGACCACTACGTCCCTAAACTGGAACATGGACCGAAACGTCCTTAAACTAATATTAGACCGAAACGTCCCTAAACTAATGATGGACCGAAACGTTCTTAAACTAATGATGGACCGAAACGTCCTTAAACTAATATTCGTCCCTAAATGGGAATGTTGGACCGAAATGTCCTTAAACTAATGATGGACCGAAACGTCCTTAAACTAATGATGGACCGAAACGTCCTTAAACTAATGATGGACCAGTACGTCCTTAAACTGGTGATGGACCGAAACGTCCTTAAACTAATAATGGACCATCACGTCCCTAAACTGGAATATGGACCACTACGTCCCTAAACTGGAGCAATAGAGCCCCCAAATGCTCTTTTGCCGGATCTAAATGGTCCCGTTTAAGTTGATCTTAGCCCCAAATACGGTTAACGTATCCTTAAACATTTAAACGGACTATAAAACTTCAAATCGATTTTGGTTCGAGGGTACATCTCTGAACTCCTCTGACACCTATCGTTGTAATCCTTCAACGACGTCAGAGAGGTGATGAGTCCTGACGGCCATATATTAAATAGATTACTACGTTAAGTTGATCTTGGTCTCAAATGGGACTAACGTATCCTTAACAAACGTTTAAGTTGATCTTATCCTCAATACGGCTAACGTATCCTTAAACGAAAAACACCAAACCCAAATCTAAGTAAATACGGATTTGGACTAATCTACGTCCTACGGGTGACGGCATTACTCAGTCTCCGTATACAATCCACGGGCAACCACAAACAAAACAAACACCCACGACACGAAGTGAAATTCTGGAGAAGGAGAAAGTTGTTACCGAAGTGCGGTAGCGTAATTAACTACAAGGGCTTGCTCCTGCAGGGAAGAGCGTCCCCACAATAAAAAACCCCTCAAGCGAGGGGGAATCTGACGAAGTCTGCTACATCGGCCGCATCCGTCTAAACCTTCGATACACGATGCCAAAAATCAACTTGGCATCTTCGGAGAGGTAGATGGATAAAACCATATAGTATCTGCCCCGAATCTCAGACTAGACGTCCTCACGTCGTCGCCGCCATTCGGAGGGGAACAAAGAACTTATGAAGAAGGGTCACAGTTCAGCATATTCCGTACATCCAGGAGGCACGAAGATATACCGAGACTTACGACAGCAGTTCTGATGGGAAGGCATAGAACGGAAGATTGCCACTTTGTGGCAAAGTGCTTGGTGTGTCAGCAAGTTAAGGCTGAACATTAAAGGGTTGCTGGTTTATTGCAACCACTTCCGATTCCTCAGTGGAAGTGGGAACATTAACCATGGATTTCATAACAGTTCTACCGCGAAGTCCAAAGGGTAACAGTGCAATTGGGTGATTGTTGATCGTTTGACCAAGGCAGCTCATTTCATCCTTTTTCGGGTTGGTCAATCAACAGAAACTTTGGCGGAGCGATACATGCAGGAGATTGTAGGATTGCATGGAGTACCGGTAAGCATCGTGTCCGACCGTGACACTCAGTTCTTATCACACTTTTGGCGGAGCTTACAGGAAAATTTGAGGACTCGATTGAAATTTAGCACAGCTTATCATCCTCAAATAGATGGCCAGTCAGAGAGAACGATCCAAACTCTTGAAGATATGTTGAGAGCGTGCATGTTGAACTTTAAGGGTTCTTCGGAGGATCATCTACATTTGGTGGAGTTTTCTTACAACAATAGTTTCCAGGCGACGATTCAGATGGCTCCATTCGAAGCTTTATATGGTCACAAGTGTCGTTCACCTGTTTGTTGTGATGATACCGGTGAACGAAGATTGTTGGGACCAGATTTGGTTGTGCAGACAGTTGAGAAAGTTAACGCTATTCGGAATCATATGAAAGCAGCTCAAGAAAGACAGAAGAGTTGGGCAGATACGTCGAGAAGACCTCTAGAGTTTGCCGTGGGTGATTTGGTATTCTTAAAGATATCACCGTCTAGAGGGGTGATTCGTTTTGGAAGTCGAGAAAAGCTCAGTTCTCGATTCGTTGGACCCTTTGAGATCTTGGAGCGTGTTGGTGAGGTAGAGTACCGTTTGGCGTTACCGCAGCCCTTGGCGAATGTGCACGATGTGTTTCACGTATCTCAAGTCCGTAAGTATGTTCGGGATGAAACGCATGTATTGGATCATTCGGAGCTGACTGTACGAGAAGATGAAATCCGGCAGAAGTTTCCTCATCTTTTCTTGTAGTTGTTTGTCGTCTATCTTTTGTATTCTTGGAATTTGGAGGACGAAATTCTTTTTTTAGTCGGGTATAATGTAACAACCGAGTCCAATTCTACAAATTTCTGTTACCGTATGTGTGGTGGGTGGTATTTATTTCATTTATCATACTTTGGCTGTTACTAGTTATAGTTTACACCGACATGTCATATTCTGCATATAACAATTTAAGTCTTTTAAAATAAATTAAAAATACTTGTTATGGCTTGCTTGACACCCCTAACCCTGTGGTAGCGTCCTTGTATCGTGTTCTCGTTCCGTTCAGTGAAACGGACGTGTTTGGACGACTATGCGCACGTACGAGCGTCCGTTCTTGGGGGTATGCTCTTTCATTACTAAATCTTTCATTTTAATTTTTGGAACCTGCCTATAATTTTCATATTTCGAATTAAAATTTTAGGACCCGACCCGGGCGCAATTCTGAAATATTTTGTATCCCCCCAAATTATGATTATTTAATAATTCATTTTACTTAACCTATTTTTTTTTACCAGCTAGAATATTTTTACAACCTAATAAATTTTTTAAAACCAACGCTATCTTTATTAACACCCTATAAATCTTTCACAAAATTTTTCCTAACCAATCAAACCCCAGATAATCTTTTTCTCTCTCAGCCAATCACGCTTCACCTTTCTCCCTGGGTCCACGCCTTTCTCCCCTTCTCTCCTTTCTCGTTCTCCTTCTCCTTCTCTCTCTTCTCTCTCTCTCCCGCGCTAAATGCCAATTTTCTTTCTCCTCTTTCTTTTCTCTCTCCTCTCGATCTCTCTCTTCCTCTCTATCTCTCTCCTCTTCTCTCTCCTCTCGCAAATCTCTCTCTCTCCCCACGTCTCTCTTTCTCTCTTCTCTGTTATATATTTCCTTCCTCCTTTTTTTTCTTCAGCGAAAGAAACCCATCGCCCAGAAATCCTAGCCACCGCCTACCCTCTCGCTGTTGCTCTACCGCCGACGCCACCATTGTCATTCATCGCCGCTCCTTACCCTCGTCACCTCCACCTTCTCTTCTTCCTCCTTTCCTTCCTTCCCGAGCCCCTTACACCCCTGCACTTTGTGTATCGCCGAAACTGTTTCCATCGGCGACTCGTCCCCGTGTCCCTGGCATCGTGCACAACTCCGGTAAGCAACCTTCCTCCCCTCATCCTTCCCTTCTTCTTCTTTCTCTTCTTCTTCATCTTAAAAGTCCTTCTCTGTTAAATGTTTTTTGGGTCTTCTGTAGATCGCCGGAGCTCCGTCGACGACGCACCGACGACGGTGTCACCTCCTGCAATCCAGTGAGTAAGTTCTTTCCTCAATATCCTTCGATCTCTTTCATTTAGCCTTGTTTCCAGTCCATACTTTCCTGTAGCATCATTGATGTTCACTGTTGTTTACTTTTTTTTGGTGGCTGGAATCCGACCGTGCCAGCGACGATTCCCGATGACCCAGCAAGGACCCCCGACCCGTGTGTTTCCACTGTTCGTTGTTTGGGCTCATTCTGTGTACCGTGCGCGCGTCGCGACTTGTCCCCGCCGACGCGTAACGTTCCGTTTTCTGTATCACGAACCGTCGAGGCAAGTGAAACTTGCTACATGCTATTCAAACTATTCTTATGCTAATTTATTTATTTTCCTATTAAATCTCTAAATAGAATCGAAAGTATTGGATTTCAAGTTAACCGTATAAAGTTCTGTTACATATTTTCTAATCTCGAACTTGGAACTTCATTGTTGCACCTAGTTGTTTATACCTAGTAATCACCTGTAAATGTTAGACTACATGATCACGACTGTTTTATAGCCGTGATTCCCTTTTTTCTAGTATTAACCTATCGGATATCTGTGTGCATCTTTAACCGGTTAGTTACAATTGCATCCATATTATACATGTCATCGCATCCCTAGATTACTCAATACTTATTAACCTGGTTTAGCATTCACATCTGTCATACTGTATTCATATAATGCTGACACCCTCTCTGAAGCACACACTGATAACCGTACGGCTAATTAGTTAAATCTGCATTCATTGCTTAACCTATTACATGTGCCAATTTATTATGTTGTTGATACCCATGCTTGATTATTTATAACCATAATTATGCTAGCTGATTATGAGCACACACATGATATCTTTTACACCCTGACATGACTTGCTACACATATATTACTTGACCCGACATGGTACCATGCACTACTTGACCTGACCTGATATACCATGGCTTGACATGTTACCTGATCTTGTGTCTAATGCCAACAAACCTGACATGTAGTCCTCACGAACTATTCCTGTTGTTTATCCAGACAAACCTGCTCCTACCTGATCCTGTGTTGGCATTAGTTCTTGATTACTGAATACCTGACTTGACATATATAACTTGGGGGTATGGGGAAATCAATGATGAAATCCTGACTTGTAACTCGACAGTTGCTTGCTTATACTGATCAGTTTTTGAGGCTAGGCCTGCCTCGTGACGATGCTGCCGACATCGTTGGTCTGTTCCATTTTTCCTTTTGTGCCTAGCGGTATGTCTCGGTTTCAGCTTGAGACTCTTAGACCGTGGTCCCGGGCATGTACGTGATACTATTGAGTTACATCGATGATTCATCAAATTGATTTCAAAGACTTGAGAGTAGATAACCCAATAGACCAGTTTAGTTTTACTCACTGCACACTACCCTTCACTGCCCTGATATATATATATTGCTGTTACACCTGCTTTTTCATTCATAATTATATTTGCATTGCCTGTTGCCCTGTTTATATTTTATTGCTTGATGACATGACGCGCTGACGTCTAGGTTTTGCATGGCCCAGATTCCGTACCTTTGCTGCAGTCCGAGCAGGAGTACTTCAGCCAGCAGGCTGAGCAGTGAGGATTCAGTAGTAGTTAGTTCTTTTACTTTTCTGCATTTTTATTTCTGATGTGAGCCCGCATTATGGGACATACATTCCGGTTATTTGTATTGGATCTTTTGCTTCCGCATTTTTATTATTCTTGAATCATGTTATCTTGGCTTATGGACATGTATTAGATAGTTATATTTTGATTCTTGATATCTCTAAAGTCGTAATGTGACTGTGAATGGATACTTCCTGCCCACAGGTATCATGGTTGGCTATGTCACATGCCCATCTTAGCGTACTCTGGGAAGCCGGGCGTGAGATGGTTCTTTTGGAATCAGAGCCATAGGTTAATCGGGTTTGATTCTTTTTGTAATTGGGTATTGGACCCAATACACGAATCAGAATACCCGTTATTAGGAAACATGTCCTGCCACCTTACCGCCTTACCATTCTTGAATTTTAACCTCTTCCTGATTCTACTTTTGCGATGTGCAAAGCTCCTTTGCATATCGACTCGAAAACCTGGTTTCCTTTGTTTATCTCTAGAGCTTAGGCGACTTGAGTGGAGTTATGTGATTGTAACTATGATACCGCGGCATAGTTACAATACGGTGCTCTATTTAAGTAACTTGGAGTTCTAGCCTTGACTCATATCCTTGATCTATATGTTGATTCTGTTATCGTACTAATACTATTTGGTGTTTGGTTGCAGTATCATAGAGGCCAGGAATCTACAATCGTACCAGAGGTGTATGGATGACGCTACTTTGCTTGGAGTAATTCCTAACTTGCTTGAGGACCACAAGCAACAGACAGAGCTGAGGCCGGTGTTTGCACCAAATCAAACGTCCGTACGCAGAGGTTTTCCGGTGAACCGACGCAGTGTGGCACCAATGAAGAAAACAATCGTTGCTGGTCCGAGAGGGAGCGCGATCTGTGACTTTTGCCGTTTGCCTGGGCATGTGCAAAGGGAGTGTCGGAGAAAGTGTGGACTCTGTTTGGTCTGTGGATCGGCGGATCATACAATCAATGGTTGTCCGTCGAAACTTCATAAGGAAGAGATTGTTCGGAGGCCAGTATTACCCAAGAAAAGGGGAAGGATGTTGTGCGACTTCTGCCAATGAACGGGTCATTACCGAAGAGTTTATCGTAAGAGCCCTGGACTTTTTCTGATTTGTGGATCAGTGGATCACATCATTGATAATTGTCAGTCAAGGCTAAGTTTGAAGGAGAATACTCGGGAGCCACCACAAGAGCAACTTCCAGATCAGGAGCAGCTAATTCGGGGAGCTAATCAGGCTCAGGCTTTTCCCTTGCTGGCTGAAGAGGCTAAATCATCAGAGGAATTCGTTTCAGGTACCCTATTTGTTCATGGTTTTCATGCATTGGTGTTATGCAATTCTAATGCATCCGATTGATTTATGTCATCCAAATTTATTGCTGTACACTCGATGACTTCCACGATCCTGTTTAGTTTTGCGACATACACACTGGGAATGGGAAAATCATAACTAGTAGAGGGTGTAAGGATGGTTTCGTTGTTGTTTGTGGACGGGAGCTAATGCAGAGGTCTTGAAGGGTTGTTACTGGCAGCTTGATGTATTCTTGGGAATGGAATCTTTCGGCACTTTCCACGCTCACTTTGAAGGTAGAGTGAAGAAAGCGAATTTCCAGATTCCCGGACATCCAGAGGTTGTCTGAAGGAAGTAGTTCTGTCGGGCCAGTCGAGGTTAGGGCTAGGCCGACAATTAATGATCTTTCGTCGATGAAGGTTGCTGAAGATGAAGCGCCAGCGGTTGTTCGAGATTTCATGGATGTGTTTTAAGATATATCGGGTTTACCACTGAGACGAGACGTAGAGTTCGCGATTGATCTTATTCCTGGTGCAGCGCCAGTATCTAAAGCGTATTATCCAATGGCACCAGTGGAGTTGGAAGAAGTCAAGAAACAAGTTGCTGAATTGCTTGAGAAGGGTTGGATTCGAAGCAGTAACTCGCCTTGGGGAGCTCCAGTTCTTCTAGTCAAGAAGAAAGATGGCACAAGAAGGATGTGCGTCGACTATCGAGAATTAAACCGGGTGACTATTAAGAACAAGTACCCGATCTCTCGCATTGGCGAACTATTTGAGCAGCTTAGTGGCACGAGGGTATTCTCGAAGCTGGATTTACGATCCGGATATCGTCAGGTCTGAGTAAAAGCAGAGGATATTTGCTAGACGACGTTCCGAACTCGGTATGGACATTACGAGTACTTAGTGATGCCCTTCGGAGTTATGAATGCACCAGCTATATTCATGGACTTGATGAACCGAATCTTTTCACCATTCTTGGACCAGTTTACTGTGGTGTTCATTGACGATATTTTGGTTTATTCGAAGAGCTTTGAAGAGCATGCAGAACATTTGAAGATCGCACTGCAGACATTGAGACAGGAGAAATTGTATGCGAAGATGAGCAAGTGCGAGTTTTGGCTGGAGGAAGTAAAGTTTTTGGGGCATGTTGTGTCTGGCGATGGAATCGCCGTCGATCCAGAAAAGATTGCAGCAGTTCGTGATTGGCCGATTCCGAAGAATGTTGCGGAGATAAGAAGTTTTCTTGGACTTGCCGGGTATTACAGAAGATTTGTAGAGAACTTTGCTCGTCTGGCGGATCCGTTGACCAAGCTTACGCGCAAGGAGGTACCTTTTTTGTGGACGGATAGATGTGCATCAGCTTTTGAGACGTTGAAGCAGAGATTGATAACCGCTCCTATTCTGACCATGCCAGAAAATTCCGGAAGATTAGTGATTCACAGCGACGCATCTGGAAAGGGATTGGGATGTGTTTTGATGCAGCATGGGAAGGTTGTAGCGTACGCATCGAGACAGTTGAAGACCCATAAGAAGAATTACCCAACTCATGACTTGGAACTTGTGGCTGTGATCTTCGCTTTGAAGATTTGGAAACACTACCTTTTGGGCGAAAGGTTCGAAGTTTTCACTGATCATAAGAGTTTGAAGTAGGTGTTCACGCAGAAAGAGCTTAATATGAGGCAACGTAGATGGTTGGAGTTGATGGATGACTACGATCTTGATCTTAAGTACCATCCGGGAAAAGTTAATGTCGTACCGGATGCGCTCAGTCGGTTACCAGCTATTCAGATGTTGGCTACGCAGAAGGAACTCGTTGATAAATTTTGAAGATTTGATTTGGAGGTTGTGCTACTGCATTCTTCAGGAAAGTTGATGCAGCTGCAAGTACATTCGTCGTTAACCGAGAATATTAAAGCAGCGCAATCGCAAGACCCTAGATTGCAAAAGTTTCGAGAACAGGTTGAAGCCGGACTACGAACAGATTTATTGATCCACGAAGATGGTTCGTTGAGGTATGATAGCCGTTTGTGTATGCCAAAGGGGGATGTTCGTGAAGAACTTATGAAGAAGGCTCACAGTTCAGCATATTCCATACATCCAGGAGGCATGAAAATATACCGAGACTTACGACAGCAGTTCTGGTGGGAAGGCATAGAACGGAAGATTGCTACTTTGTGGCAAAGTGCTTGGTGTGTCAGCAAGTTAAGGCTGAACATCAAAGGGTTGCTGGTTTATTGCAACCACTTCCGATTCCTCAGTGGAAGTGGGAACATTAACCATGGATTTCATAACAGTTCTACCACGAAGTCCAAAGGGCAACAGTGCAGTTGGGTGATTGTTGATCGTTTGACCAAGGCAGCTCATTTCATCCCTTTTCGGGTTGGTCAATCAACAGAAACTTTAGCGGAGCAGTACATGCAGGAGATTGTAAGATTGCATGGAGTACCGGTAAGCATCGTGTCCGATCGTGACACTCGGTTCTTATCACACTTTTGGCGGAGCTTACAGGAAAGTTTGGGGACTCGATTGAAGTTTAGCACAGCTTATCATCCTCAAACAGATGGTCAGTCAGAGAGAACGATTCAAACTCTTAAAGATATGTTGAGAGCGTGCATATTGGACTTCAAGGGTTCTTGGGAGGATCATCTACATTTGGTGGAATTTTCTTACAACAACAGTTTCCAGGAGACAATTCAGATGTCACCATTCGAAACTTTATATGGTTGCAAGTGTCGTTCATCTGTTTGTTGGGACGATGTCGGTGAACGAAGATTGTTAGGACCGGATTTGGTTGTGCAGACAGTTGAGAAAGTTAACGCTATTCAGAATCATATGAAAGCAGCTCAAGACAGATAGAAGAGTTGGGCAGATACGTCGAGAAGACCTCTAGAGTTCGCCATTGGTGATTTGGTATTCTTGAAGATATCACCGTCTAGAGGGGTGATTCGTTTTGGAAGTCGAGAAAAGCTCAGTCCTCAATTCGTTGGACCCTTTGAGATCTTGGAGCGTGTTGGTGAGGCAGCGTACCGTTTAGCGTTACCGCAGCCCTTGGCGAATGTGCACGATGTGTTTCACGTATCTCAACCCCGTAAGTATGTTCGGGATGAAACGCATGTATTGGATCATTCGGAGCTGACTGTACGAGAAGATGAAATCCGGCAGAAATTTCCTCATCTTTTCTTATAGTTGTTGGTCGTCTACCTTTTGTATTCTTGGAATTTCGAGGACGAAATTCTTTTTGTAGTTGGGTATAATGTAACAACCGAGTCCAATTCTACAAATTTCTATTACCGTATGTGTGGTGGGTGGTATTTATTTCATTTATCATGCTTTGGCTGTTACTAGTTGTAAGTCCACGTTGCGACCCCCGGTTCTTGCGGGGAGGCGGAAACGGTATAAAAATCAAATTTTTAGCGCATGGGGCAACATGGACTAATAAAGTCGGGATCTTTTCTAAACTAAACTAGCTATCATGCTAAAGAGAGTTAGCTACTCGGATAAAAGAGGTTATACCTAACTTGAACTCCTTCTTCTTGAAACCTTTGTAGGGGTTGATGGTGCTTTCCTCGTTGCCTTCTTCCGTCAAAGATGGATCCACCTGAGGGTTCAACCTTCGGGCTCTTTCTCGAACTTTGAGTGAACTAGGATCTTCGGCTTGCTAAACCTCTAACCCTAGAGTGAGTAGAGAGTGTCTTTGGGGTGTTTTTATCTTAAGGAGAGGGATTCTCAACACATGAGAAGGATTCTCCTTGAACTAGAGGAGGAAGAAGAAGAAGTAAGGAGAGAGAAGTGTTATGATAGAATGAGCTATATCTTTTCATTCTACAACCATATCACAAAAAGAAAAAGAATTATCAAATTAACAATAATAATAAAATGAAATAGTTGATGGATGTTTGGAATGACCATTATCATTACAATCTTTAAATGGTTTTGCTAGAATCAAAAAGCATCTTTCTTATGTAATGATGATGGTCAAACCTTCAACCATGGTCAACAAGTCAACCATGGTCAACAAGTCAACAAAACCCAACCATGACACAATTTCATTTAATTAATAATATTAATTGATATATCATAATTCCATTAGGGTTTGGAAAAAGACGACTGTCAACTGTGCATACGCACCCGTTCCGAAACCCTAATGAAAATCCTCTTCCTCCGCCTCAATCAACTGTGCATACACACCCGCATTCTTGTTCCGAGGAACATGAATACCAAGAGATAAAATCAACCCCAAAACATATACCAGTATCTGGCTCAAACCAGAGCCTACTAGCAATATCTGTCCGGACTCCAAACGTGCACAAGTGCGCGGATGAGAACGAACCCTGTCGCAAAACCATGCGACCTCTACTCTGTTTTGCCCAGAGGCGAATAGCCCTCTGTGTGGGACTCTAAAGACTCGACACTACGCTGGCAGTGGGTTTAACCACAGACCGCAAGCGGCACTAGCTGTGCGTAACGATCCCCAGGTAGATGACGATAAGAAGACTGACGAGGTGAACCCCATCTGAACTCCCATTGAGTCTGAATGTGACAGTCTCCGTACAGTCCGGTCTGTTCGTCTAATACATCGCATGTCGGGCCTAGGGGGCGGTAAACGTCAGTCCCCTAATAGCGGTACAAGTCGTGTCGGAGTGAAGCCCAAAACATCCTGAGATAACACTGGAAGCCTACCAGTATATCTCGCTTGCCCTGGCCAGGGACTACTCGTGTAATGGCTCTCCTAGACACAGCGCGATATCAACCCCCAATACCGGGAGAGACGAATCCTGTCTAACCGTCACTGCCTCCAAGTGCTTCGGGACTGTACCCAACCACTACCTGTTTGCACGACTCCTTTGAGCCGTGGGAGGGTAGTAATCAAAGTACAGTGGGAACACACTCGAGGCGAAGTGCCAGTGTCAAGTCAGCGGACTAAGCTGTACTCATGTCACCTGGGAACTGATAACTGACGATAGGTATAATACCAACCTGTCAGTTCCCGACGAGTCCTGTCCAGTGTACTCGTAACCCAACGAGCACCCGTATACTATCTCCAGTACGACGTACTGATGGCTGTGGGACAGACCATCTCCCACACTGGGATGAGAAGCGCATACGCTAGTCTACTCCGGAGTATCGATGCCCTGTCTCGATAGTCCTGCGACTAGGGACCTATATAAGGATGTGCTTATAGATTACCCAGCCCCCACTAGTATGACTGCCATCACAACGCTGGTAATCAAGCAAAGATCCTAAGGGCTCCACTAATGCGTATAGGTGATATACTAAAATAAACACATGTACACATTGAAGTAGAAACAAACCAAGTAGCATACTACTATATTGAGCAAGATTGTTTATACAAGGTGAATATCCTAAGCTTCCATTAAGTAATATACAAACTAGTATGATACAGTAATGGCCTCTAGGGCATATACACTAACAATCTCCCACTTGCACTAAGGCCATGAACTGGCATATCGAAGACCTATCATCTCGATCAGCCGCTCGAACTGAGTCTGGGGCAGGGCCTTGGTGAATGGATCTGCAGTGTTTTCTTCTGAAGCAACCCTCCGAACCTCGATCTCCTTGCGATCCACGATCTCCCTGATCAGGTGATACCGCCTCAAGATGTGCCTGGATCTCTGATGGGACCTGGGTTCCTTTGCTAAAGCTGTAGCTCCGTTGTTGTCGCAATACAGAGGTATTGGGTCAACAATGGACGGAACCACCTGAAGTTCTTTCAAGAACTTCCTCATCCAGACAGCTTCTTTTGCGGCATCAGATGCAGCGATGTATTCCGCTTCCATCGTCGAGTCTGCAACGGTTTCCTGTTTAGAACTCTTCCAACACACCGCCCCTCCATTGAGGGTAAAGACAAAACCCGACATGGACTTGGAATCATCCTTGTCACTCTGGAAGCTGGAGTCAGCAAAGGCCTCGATCTGGAGGTCTTTTCCGCCATACACCAAGAACATCTTCTTAGTCCTTCTCAGGTACTTGAGAATGTTCTTTACCGCTACCCAGTGTTTCTCCCCAGGGTTTGACTGATACCGGCTTACCATACTCAGTGCATAAGCTACATCCGGTCTGGTACACAACATCGCATACATTATAGAGCCTACCGCAGAAGCGTAGGGTATAATAGACATGCGATCCCTTTCCAAATCAGTCTTGGGAGACATCTCTTTAGAGAGGGTGATCCCGTGACAAGCCGGTAGGTTACCGCGCTTGGAATCTCCCATACTGAATCTTTTCTGTATGGTGTCGATGTACCTGGACTGTTCAAGTCCTAATATCCTCTTGGATCTATCACGATGGATCCGGATCCCCAGGATGTATGAGGCATCACCCAGGTCTTTCATGGAGAACCTGTGTGACAAGAATCCTTTGACAGATTGTAGCATAGGAATGTCATTTCCTATTAAGAGAATGTCATCCACGTATAAAACGAGGAATGCTACAGTTATCGCTACAAATCTACTATAGATGCATGGTTCATCTGGGTTTTTGATAAAGCCAAATTCTTTGACAGTCTCATCAAAGCAGATGTTCCAACTCCGCGATGCCTGCTTTAGTCCATAGATGGACTTAAGAAATTTGCACACCTTTCCGCTGCTCCCACTCTGAATGAAACCCTCTGGCTGGTCCATATAGTCACACTCCTCTAAATTTCCATTTAGAAAAGCGGTTTTTACGTCCATCTGCCAAATCTCATAATCGTGGAAGGCAGCAATGGCAAGAAGGATCCGAATGGATTTCAGCATAGCCACTGGAGAAAAGGTTTCATCATAGTCCAAACCAGGTCTTTGACGGAAACCCTTTGCTATAAGTCTAGCTTTATAGGTCTCAAGCTGTCCATCTACACCAATCTTCCTTTTGAAGATCCACTTGCATCCTACGGGTTTTACCCCGTTTGGAGCAATGTCCAACGTCCATACTTTGTTGGTGTACATGGACTCCATTTCGGTCCGCATTGCATCCAGCCATTTTACCGAGTCAACGCTCTGAACGGCCTGCTGGAAGCTAGTAGGCTCATCATAATCTATGATGCAATCCTCTCTATCCCCGTCTATGAGAAAACCGTAGTATCTCTCGGGCGGATGAGACTGCCTACTACTCCTGCGGAGTGGAGTAGGAATGTCCTGTTCTTTCGAACCCTCTGGTTCCACTAAGCTTTCAGTAATAGTCTGAGGTTCTGGAATTTCTTCCAGTTCTACTGCGCTCCCACTAATTTCCTTTTCTAAGAACTGGTGTTCTAGAAAGTGGGCATTACGAGAAACAAGGACTTTTTGTTCCTCTGCGTAGTAGAAAAGATACCCCCTGGTGTTCTTTGGGTATCCCACAAACTTGCACAGTACTGAGCGTGCCTCGAGTTTGTCCGCATGCTGCTTTTTGACAAAAGCCGGACATCCCCAGATCTTCAGATATTGAAGATAGGGTTTCTTCCCACTCCATAACTCATATGGTGTGGTAGGCACAGTCTTAGTGGGAACTCGGTTCAAAAGGTATGCAGCTGATTCTAGCGCATACCCCCAAAATGATCGCGGTAACTCAACGTTACTCATCATGGACCGTACCATATCCAATAGGGTTCGGTTCCGTCTCTCCGATACACCGTTATGTTGCGGAGTGTATGGAGGAGTAAGCTGAGAGAGAATTCCGTTCTCTTTTAAATAATTCAGGAACTCGGCACTTAAGTATTCTCCACCTCGATCCGATCTTAGAATCTTGATACTTTTGCCGGTTTGTTTTTCTACCTCATTCTTATATTCCTGGAATTTTCCAAAGGCTTCGGATTTATGTTTCATTAAGAAGACATGTCCGAACCTTAAAAAATCATCCGTAAAAGTAATGAAGTAAGAAAAACCGCTTCGCGCATGTGTAGACATTGGACCGCACACGTCGCTGTGCACGAGTCCCAAGAGCTCGCTTGCTCTTACTCCTTGTCCAGTGAACGGAGTCTTTGTCATCTTTCCTTTAAGACAGGATTGACAAGTGGCATAAGACTGATACTCGAACGGATCCAAGTATCCTTCTTTATGTAACTTAGTCAACCGTGTCTCATTGATGTGACCCAGTCTACAATGCCATAAGAAAGCCTGATTGATATCTGGAGACTTTCTTTTGTGTGTATTCTGGACATTGAAAATCTGTGGTTGGTTTAAGACGTATATACCATTGCTCAGTGTACCTGACCCAATCAGAACTTGATTAAGGTGAATGTTTACAACATTACTTACAAACGCAAATTCATAACCTTCTTTAGAAACCAAAGATACAGAAATGATATTACAAGTTGCGTTGGGTAAAAAAAAGCAATTACGCAAAACCAAAACATGCCCATCTGACATTCCCAGGTGATAGTCCCCCACGGCCTTAGCATCCATGCTAGCTCCGTTCGCAACTCTGAGGGTCATGTCACCTGCCTTCAAAAACCTACGGTTTCTCAATGCCTGCAAAGAATTACAGATATGACATCCTGATCCGGTATCCAATACCCAGGAAGTAGAGTTTATAGAAAGACAGTTTTCAATAACATACACACCTGAAGCTGAAGCCGCAACCTGCTTCAGTTCCTGTGTCCTGGCCTTCCAAGCCCTGCAATCTTCTTCCAGTGTCCACTCTTATGACAATAGAAGCATTCTTCCTTTCCCACAAGCTTCCCCTCTATCTTTGTTGCCTTTTCCTTTCCCTTCGTACCCACTTTACTAACACCGCCCCTTGGTTTGGCGGGGGCTTTCTTCCTCTTTCCCTTGGCTTTCGCCTTGGACCTAGAAGAAGAAGATCCTCCTACAAACAAAGCGGGTGTTTCCCTACCTTTCTGTAGGGTGCCCTCTGTGCTCCTCAGCATGTTGAGGAGTTCTGAAAGTTCAACTTCTTTTTCTTGTAAGTTGAAGTTCAGTATAAACTGGGCGTAAGTAGATGGAAGGGACTGGAGAATTAAATCTGTATAGAGTTCACTTTCCAACGTGGTCCCAAGTTCTGCGAGCTCCTCAATGTAGCCAATCATCTTAAGCACGTGGTCCGCTACCGATGATCCGACGGCCAATTTTGCCGAAAATAACTTCTTCGACACTTCGTATCTTGCGATACGAGACTGCTCTCCATACAGTTCTTTTGTATGAAGAAATATAGATTCCAGGTCCATATTCTCGTGCCTCCTCTGATGTTCGTTGTCCATAGAGGCAAGCACGAGGCACCTGGCCTTCGCGCAATCAATCTCCCAAGTCTTACGGATTTCCTTATCCGCGACACTGGAGGTGGGACCTGGGACGGGGGGAGCTTTGGTGGTAAGAAGATACCCCAGCTTGTCGTAAGTGATTGCCATTTTGACATTCCTGAGCCAATCTTTGTAGTTTGGCCCTGTCAGTATGTTTTTATCTAGAAGTAACTTAAGTCCAGTCATGTCGATTGGTCGCTGCAATTATGAGGGAGAGAAGAAACACTTTAGCACGATGCTCTTGCAAGTTTAGAGTGGTTTTTAATTTGTCTAAACAGGATGGCTCCCACTGTCTCTCGAATCCCTCCTCAAACCATAAAGGAAGAATTAGTCGGGATCAATCCCACCGTACAATACTTGCTTAACCGTTCAGCCAGGCCAGTGTCGGTACTTCGAGGGAGGTTTTTCCAACGCTTTCGCGAAGTTCCTTAATTTAATAAGCTCTTTTCTCTGGGGGCGTAGCCCCGCTAACACCTTTCTAGACACCTACTTGGTTTATAGCATTGATCTTTTAGTGAGAAATTTCCCGAGGAGTAGCATATACTCACAGTAGGATCGGGATCCAAATATCATCGCATGACGAAACTGAAGGAATCCTACCAGAATCACCACACTCCAAATGGTATGCAAATCTAGCAAGTTTCAGTACTTATGAAACTCCCGATGTGGATTTTTGCCCCATGCTCTTATGACCTTGGCGTGAAGTCAAAATGTCATAAGTCACATGTCAAGTTCTTCCCATCATTATCCTGGTTGATTTGAACCCACCCGTACCTACCCTTGACATAGGCCAAAATGGCAGTACGGCTGTCCCAAAACAACGCATTCTATCTATGCAACAGATAAATATCCGGTAGCTACCAATCACTATGCCTTGGCGTGAGGTCAAAATACATAGCTTGAATACTACCGAATATTTAACTGAAATGATGGAGGGCTACGAATGGTTTTGGCGAAACCGTGAACGTAGTGAACTTGATATAATCGATGGAACGAGATAGCTTTTAAAAGGAGTGGCTCAAGCTCCGCATTTAAAAGTTAGTTTTGAAAAGAACCGAGTGGTTTTTCGAAAGTGTTCCAACGAATTTAACTTGGTTTATTATCTTGCATTAGTTCTTTTAATGCGTGATATTCTTGCATTAGTTCTTTTAATGCGTCCCATCATTTAATCCTACCATTGCAGAAAACAACCAAAATATGACGTACGCTTATGCCATTCGCATTCGCCACGGGGCCCCGTCATTACCCGTTAGGTTACTTAACTAACGACAGAGCGGGGGCTGGGCTAGCGCGGCTGTAAAACATAAGCAATGCCTAAATAGTTATAAATATATAGCAATGATAGACATTACAGATCACAGATGAATACATTGGATATACTAGGAATCCGCAATCCGTTCGAGCCTGCAACGAAAAGCGGATTACACGGTCGCGGTGAATAGCCAATACCCCACCCAAGACCCCTACGGGTGCGGCAAACTACCCGCTAAGTACCCGGTAGTTTGTGCACCCCTCCATGGGTCTATCCTAGGAGCAAAAACAGTAAAAAGAATTATACAATGACGGCTACAACCCCGACCCGGTTGTGCGGCCATACAAATAATAATATTACATCAATTTACATTTTACAATGAATGAAAGAAAGAGAAACACTCATCTCACATCCACCCCGGCTATTCACCCGCGACAGTCCAACGCATTCATATACACAAACCATCATCAAACACAGATCACAGATATGTATAACCCCGACTAAACGACATATAGCGATTAGCCGACGTTCAATACATGTAAACATCACAGATATAACCATTGTAGTCAAAGTGTAGTGAAGTTCGACAAAAAATACGGATTTATAGGCCCCCAAAAACAAATTTCTTTTCTGGAAAATCTGGGCACAAATAACATATCTGAAAAATCCCAAAACCCTACCAGAAGAACACTGCACAAAACCCAATCACGAGAGGAAACAAAACGGCGGCGGTTCCGCGGCCTAAGCCACCTATGGCCGCGGAACCGCGACGGTTTGAGGGAATCAAGCGATCGTTTTTTGTGTGTGTTCTCACAAAACCCTGAGCTGATTTTAGGAGTAAAACTTTTTCACTTTCGTGCATAAAAAATTTCAACAGAAAGTTAGGGTTTTGTTTCTCCGGTTTTTGCGATTTTTCCGTTCGAACTTCCATACACTTTACTACTAAGCTAGTTTAAGTTTAGTTAGGCTCTGATACCACTGTAAGTCCACGTTGCGACCCCCGGTTCTTGCGGGGAGGCAGAAACGGTATAAAAATCAATTTTTTAGCGCATGGGGCAACATGGACTAACAAAGTCGGGATCTTTTCTAAACTAAACTAGCTATCATGCTAAAGAGAGTTAGCTACTCGGATAAAAGAGGTTATACCTAACTTGAACTCCTTCTTCTTGAAACCTTTGTAGGGGTTGATGGTGCTTTCCTCGTTGCTTCTTCCGTCAAAGATGGATCCACCTGAGGGTTTAACCTGCGGGCTCTTTCTCGAACTTTGAGTGAACTAGGATCTTCGGCTTGCTAAACCTCTAACCCTAGAGTGAGTAGAGAGTGTCTTTGGGGTGTTTTTATCTTAAGGAGAGGGATTCTCAACACATGAGAAGGATTCTCCTTGAACTAGAGGAGGAAGAAGAAGAAGTGAGGAAAGAGAAGTGTTATGATAGAATGAGCTATATCTTTTCATTCTACAACCATATCACAAAAAGAAAAAGAATTATCAAATTAACAATAATAATAAAATGAAATAGTTGATGGATGGTTTGGAATGACCATTATCATTACAATCTTTAAATGGTTTTGCTAGAATCAAAAAGCATCTTTCTTATGTAATGATGATGGTCAAACCTTCAACCATGGTCAACAAGTCAACCATGGTCAACAAGTCAACAAAACCCAACCATGACACAATTTCATTTAATTAATATTATTAATTGATATATCATAATTCCATTAGGGTTTGGAAAAAGACGACTGTCAACTGTGCATACGCACCCGTTCCGAAACCCTAATGAAAATCCTCTTCCTCCGCCTCAATCAACTGTGCATACACACCCGCATTCTTGTTCCGAGGAACATGAATACCAAGAGATAAAATCAACCCCAAAACATATACCAGTATCTGGCTCAAACCAGATCCTACTAGTAATATCTGTCCGGACTCCAAACGTGCACAAGTGCGCGGATGAGAACGAACCCTGTCGCAAAACCATGCGACCTCTACTCTGTTTTGCCCAGAGGCGAATAGCTCTCTGTATGGGACTCTAAAGACTCGACACTACACTGGCAGTGGGTTTAACCACAGACCGCAAGCGGTACTAGCTGTGCGTAACGATCCCCAGGTAGATGCCGATAAGAAGACTGACGAGGTGAACCCCATCTGAACTCCCACTGAGTCTGAATGTGACAGTCTCCGTACAGTCCGGTCTGTTTGTCTAATACATCGCATGTCGGGCCTAGGGGGCGTTAAACGTCAGTCCCCTAATAGCGGTACAAGTCGTGTCGGAGTGAAGCCTAAAACACCCTGAGATAACACTGGAAGCCTACCAGTATATCTCGCTTGCCATGGCCAGGGACTACTCGTGTAATGGCTCTCCTAGACACAGCGCGATGTCAACCCCCAATACCGGGAGAGACGAATCCTGTCTAACCGTCACTGCCTCTAAGTGCTTCGGGACTGTACCCAACCACTACCTGTTTGCACGACTCCTTTGAGCCGTAGGAGGGTAGTAATCAAAGTACAGTGGGAACACACTCGAGGCGAAATGCCAGTGTCAAGTCAGCGGACTAAGCTGTACTCATATCACCTGGGAACTGATAACTGACGATAGGTATAATACCAACCTGTCAGTTCCCGACGAGTCCTGTCCAGTGTACTCGTAACCCAACGAGCACCCGTATACTATCTCCAGTACGACGTACTGATGGCTATGGGACAGACCATCTCCCATACTGGGATGAGAAGCGCATACGCTAGTCTACTCCGGAGTATCGATGCCCTGTCTCGATAGTCCTGCGACTAGGGACCTGTATAAGGATGTGCTTATAGATTACCCAGCCCCCACTAGTGTGACTGCCATCACAACGCTGGTAATCAAGCAAAGATCCTAAGGGCTCCACTAATGCGTATAGGTGATATACTAAAATAAACACATGTACACATTGAAGTAGAAACAAACCAAGTAGCATACTACTATATTGAGCAAGATTGTTTATACAAGGTGAATATCCCAAGCTTCCATTAAGTAATATACAAACTAGTATGATACAGTAATGGCCTCTAGGGCATATACACTAACACTAGTTATAGTTTACACCGACATGTCATATTCTGCATATAACAATTTATGTCTTTTAAAATAAATTAAAAATACTTGTCATGGCCTGCTTGACACCCCTAACCCTATGGTAGTGTCCTTGCATCGTGTTCTCGTCCCGTTCAGTGAAACGGACGTGTTTGGACGACTACGCGCACGTACGTGCGTCCGTTCTTAGGGGTATGCTTTTTCATTACTAAATCCTTCATTTTAATTTTTGGAACCTGCCTATAATTTTCATATTTCGAATTAAAATTTTAGGACCCGACCCGGGCGCAATTCTGAAATATTTTGTATGCCAAATTATGATTATTTAATAATTCATTTTACTTAACCTATTTTTTTTACCAGCCAGAATATTTTTACAACCTAATAAATTTTTTAAAACCAACGCTATCTTTATTAACACCCTATAAATCTTTCACAAAATTTTCCCTAACCAATCAAACCCCAAATAATATTTTTCCCCCTCAGCCAATCGCGCTTCACCTTTCTCCCTGGGCCCACACCTTTCTCTCTCTCTCCTTTCTCCTTCTCCTTCTCTCTCTCTCCTGCGCTAAATGCCAATTTTCTTTCTCCTCTTCCTTTTCTCTCTCCTCTCGATCTCTCTCTTCCTCTCTATCTCTCTCCTCTCGCAAATCTCTCTCTCCCTCCGTGTCTCTCTCTCTCTTCTCTGTTATATTTTTCCTTCCTCTTTTTTTTTCTTCAGCGAAAGAAACCTATCGCCCAGAAAACCTAGCCGCCGCTTACCCTCTCGCCGTTGCTCTACCGCCGACGCCACCATTGCCATTCATCGCCGCTCCTCACCCTCGTCACCTCCACCTTCTCTTCTTCCTCCTTTCCTTCTCTCCCGAGCCCCCTGCACCCCTGCACTTTGTGCATCGTCGGAAATGTTGCCATCGGCGACTCGTCCCCGTGTCCCTGGCATCATGCACAACTCCGGTAAGCAACCTTCCTCCCCCTCATCCTTCTCTTCTTCTTCTTTCTCTTCTTCTTCATTTTAAAACTCCTTCTCTGTTAAATGTTTTTTTTGGGTCTTCTGTAGATCGCCGGAGCTCCGACGACGACGCACCGACGATGCTGTCACCTCCTGCAATCCAGTGAGTAAGTTCTTTCCTCAATATCCTTCGATCTCTGTCATTTAGCCTTGTTTCCAGTCCATGCTTTCCTGTAGCATCATTGATGTTCACTGTTGTTTACTGTTTTTTGGTGGCCAGAATCCGACCGTGCCGGCGACGATTCCCGACGACCCAGCAAGGACCCCGGACTCGTGTGTTTCCACTGTTCGTCATTTGGGCTCATTCCGTGTACCGTGCGCGCGTTGCGACTTTTCCCCGCCGACGCGTAACGTTCCGTTTTTCGTATCGTGACCCATCGAGGCAAGTGAAACTTGCTACATGCTATTCAAACTATTCTTATGCTAATTTATTTATTTTCCTATTAAATCTCTAAATAGAATCGAAAGTATTGGATTTCAAGTTAACCGTATAAAGTTCCGTTACATATTTTCTAATCTCGAACTTGGAACTTAATTGTTGCACCTAGTTGTTTATACCTAGTAATCACCTGTAAATGTTAGACTACATGATCACGACTGTTTTATAGCCGTGATACCCTTTTTTCTAGTATTAACCTATCGGATATCCGTGTGCATCTTTAACCGGTTAGTTACAATTGCATCCATATTATACATGTCATCGCATCCCTATATTACTCAATACTTATTAACCTGGTTTAGCATTCACATCTGTCATACTGTATTCATATAATGCTGACACCCTCTCTTAATCACACACTGATAACCGTACGGCTAATTAGTTAAATCTGCATTCATTGCTTAACCTATTACATGTGCCAATTTATTGTGTTGTTGATACCCATGCTTGATTATTTAAAACCATAATTATGCTACCTGATTATGAGCACCCACATGATATATTTTACACCCTGACATGACTTGCTACACACATATTACTTGACCCGATATGGTACCGTACACTACTTGACCTGACCTGATGTACCATGGCTTGACCTGTTACCTGATCTTGTGTCTAATGCCAACAAACCTGACATGTATTCCTCACGGACCGTTCCTGTTGTCTATCCAGATAAACATGCTCCTACCTGATCCTGTGTTGGCATTAGTTCTTGATTACTGAATACCTGACTTGACATATATAACTTGGCGGTATGGGGAAATCAATGATGAAATCCAGACTTGTAACTCGACAGTTGCTTGCTTATACTGATCAGTTTTTGAGGCTAGGCCCGCCTCGTGACAATGCTGCTGAAATCGTTTGTTTGTTCCCTTTTTCCTTTTGTGCCTAGCGGTACGTCTCGGCTTCAGCCCTAGAGTCTTAGTGTAAGTCCATGCTACCTCTCCCGGTACTTACGGGCTTGCGGAATTTGAGCAAAAACCATTTTCTAGAGGCGGTAATATGGACTCAAACGGATCTTTGTTAAACTGTCTACCTAACAACCTAACTAGGAGTTGTTAACTACTCGGTTAGGGGGTTATACCTTTCTTTCTTGAACTCCTTCGTCTTCAAACCTCGATGGTGTATGGATCGGCTTCACCCCGTCGTCTCCTTGCGCCGAAGATCGATCCACCCGAAAGCTTCTACCTTTGGCTTCTTCTTCGAGCTTTGAAGAAACTAGTTCACTCGGTTTGCTAAACCTTATGAACTAGAGTGAGTAGAGGAGAGTGTGTTGGGATTTTTCTCTATGGTTCTTGCTTCTCAACACATGAGACAAGTGAACCATATAGACTAGAGAGAGAGGGAGAGCACGAGGAAGAGGGTGAGAGTTCAAGCAAGAGAGAGTGAGCAAGACTTTTCTCTCTTGGCTCTCATAATTCAAAGCCATTATAACAAATCATAGCAATCAAGTATTATGTGATGGTTTACGTAAAAATAGCCATATCATTTCATGCACTCATTTTGCACAAGATAAACAAGCAAGCAAAAGTCTTTGCCATGAAATGATAGCTATTGTCATGATGATGGTCAACTAGTCCAACCTAGTCAACCGGTCAACAAAGTCAACAAGTCAACAAAGTCAACCCCTCAACAACCATGTCACTATAATACTTAATTAATATTATGAATAATTACATTTTATATTCTCATTAGGGTTTAGCAAAAATTCAATAGTCAATAGTCAACAACCCTAATGAGAATCCTCTGCCTCTGTCTCTCTATCAAGTGTGCATACACACCCGCATCCGCGTTCCGAGGAACACGAATACATACGAGATAAAACCAATCCCAAAACGTACACTAGGATCTGGCTTAAACCAAACCCCGCTAGTGTTAACTGTCCGGACACTAAACGTGCACAAGTACACGGATGTGACCGATCCCTGTCGCAAAACCATGCGACCTCTACTCTTTTGCCTAAAGGCGAATAGCTTTCTGTGTGGGACTCTAAAGACTCGACACTACGCTGGCAGTGGGTTTAACTACAGACCGTAAGCGGCACTAGCTGTGCGTAACGGTCCCCAGGTAGATGCCGACAAGAAGACTGACGAGGTGAAACCCATCTGAACTCCTACTGAGCCTGAATGTGACAGTCTCCGTACAGTCCGGTCTATTCGTCTGATACATCGCATGGCGGGCCTAGGGGGCGGTAAACGTCAGTCTCCTAATAGCGGTACAAGTCGTGTCGGAGTGAAGCCCAAAACACCCTGAGATAACACTAGAAGCCTACCAGTATATCTCGCTTGCCCTGGCCAGGGAATACTCGTGTAATGGCTCTCTTAGACACAACGCGATGTCAACCCCCAATACTGGGAGAGACGAATCCTGTCTAACCGTCACTGCCTCCAAGTGCTTCGGGACTGCACCCAACTACTACCTGTTTGCACGACTCCTTTGAGCCGTGGTAGGGTAGTAATCAAAGTACAGTGGGAACACACTCGAGGCGAAGTGACAGTGTCAAGTCAGCGGACTAAGCTGTACTCATGTCACCTGGGAACTGATAACTGACGATAGGTATAATACCAACCAGTCAGCTCCCGACGAGTCATGTCCAGTGTACTCGTAACCTAACGAGCACCCGCATACTATCTCAAGTACGACGTACTGACGGATGTGGGACAGACCGTCTCCCCTGCTGGGATGAGAAGCGCATGCGCTAGTCTACTCCGGAGTATCGATGCCCTGTCTCGATAGTCCTGCGACTAGGGACCTGTATAAGGATGTGCTTATGGATTACCCAGCCCCCACGAGTGTGACTGCCATCACAACGCTGGTAATCAAATAAAGATCTTAAGGGCTCCACTAATGCGTATAGGTGATATAATAAAATAAACACATGTACACATTAAAGTAGAAACAAACTAAGTAGCATACTACCATTTTGAGCAAGATTGTTTACACAACTGTGAATATCCCAAGCTTCCATTAAGTAATATACAAACTAGTATGATATAGTAATGGCCTCTAGGGCATATACACTAACAATCTCCCACTTGCACTATGGCCATGTACGGGCGTATCGAAGACCTATCATCTCGATCAGCCACTCGAACTGAGTCTGGAGCAAGGCCTTGGTGAATGGATCTGCAGTGTTATCTTCTGAAGCAACCCTCCGAACCTCGATCTCCTGGCGATCCACGATCTCCCTGATCAGGTGATACCGCCTTAAGATGTTTCTGGATTTCTGATGGGACCTGGGTTCCTTTGCTAAAGCTATAGCCCCGTTGTTGTCGCAATACAGAGGTATTGGATCAACAATGGACGGAACCACCTGAAGGTCTTTCAAGAACTTCCTTATCCAGACGGTTTCTTTTGCGGTATTAGATGCAGCGATGTATTCCGCTTCCATAGTCGAGTCAGCAACGGTTTCCTGTTTGGAACTCTTCCAATACACCGCCCCTCCATTGAGGGTAAAGACAAAACCCAACATGGACTTGGAATCATCCTTGTCACTCTGGAAGCTGGAGTCAGCAAAGGCCTCGATCTGGAGGTCTTTTCCTCCATACACCAAGAACATCTCCTTAGTTCTTGATTGATATTGATATTCTTGATGTGTAGTAATTGGAAAATTGTAAAGAAATCACAATCAAAGAATTATTTGACCGCAATCAATAACGGTGTCGAATGTAGCGTATTAGTAAGTGCGGATCGTCCACAGGGAAAGTGAGTTCCGTTCAATTTCCGAATTAGATGAGTTGAAAATTTAAGGCAAAGAAAAGAAAACAATTCATGATTTGTAAATGAAGATCAAGAGTAAGAAAAATCTAGATCTAAAAGAAACATTAAAAAGCAACAATAGAGATGTGTGATAATTTCCAACCAACAATCAAGATTAGAAGTATGGCTCGTAGGAGTAGATCGGATCTATAGATGTGATGAGATCTAATGATTACTCATTCTTATCCATTAATGAATTGATACTAGATCGATGCAAATTCATCGAGGTTTAAGGATCGTGCGGGAAAATTAGGGATTCCGCAACTCATCCTTTGTCCTTTCGATAGATCGCATTCAAATTCTAGATTCTAGTTAATCAAATGGTTAATAGTCATTCCCTAGTTTCGAGTGAACACGATCTAGAAAGCATCATCTCGAAACTAGGTCATTAATCATTTGATTCACTAGAATTTCAAAGCATTATAGGATTTAAGAATTGTAAAAATATCTAAATCATCATCATCTAAAGATCGTCACAACTCCTAAACGAGCGGAGATTACTCAAACATCATGATCACAAACACAATCATAAATTGAGATCTAATCATTATGCTTGAATTAAAAGATAAGCAAGAATATAGAAAATTCACCTTTATTTATCGACAAATTTCGTTACAACACTCTTGAATTTACAAAAGGAAGGAACTAGATCGTCGATTTCGGCTTCGCTCGGCTCCTTGAGTCGCGGATCGGCGTGGATCTCTTGCTCCGTTGGAATCCGGCATCGCTTCTAAAGGTTGAAGGCACTCTTGCTTGAATTGCTCTCGGGATCTTGATCTTGATTTTGAATTGGGGTTGAATTTGAGGCACAAGTTTTTGTCATTAAACTTGTGGGTTGAAGATGGTGATGATTCTTGAACAATTTGCACCCTAGATCTAGGCTCCTTTTTATAGGCCTCCCAAATCTTAGATCTAGAATTGAATTTGAATTCCCCCCATAAGTTAGTTAACCAAATGATTTAAATTTCCCTCCAAAAAGTTAGTTAAGGCGAAAATTTGAATTTCCCTCCAAGAATTTGTTAAGCCGAGCCTTCTAGATGTGCCACGTGGAGTTTCTACAGTATTCTGGAAGCTTTGGCCGTTATTTTAGACATGTAGAGAAAATTGGAGCCGATGATGTCATCAAAGCGCCGCGGTTCTGCGGCGCAAGCAGGCTCCCGCTGCGGAACCGCGGCGCTTTAGAGGCCTTAGGGATTGATTTTTTTACAGTAACTCTTGGGCTTTCTTGTGGGCCTTTTTCTGATATATGGATTTTTATTTGGCCTTCTGTATTACTACCAGATCTTCAGCCTTTGAATTGGCGCATCTTTTATCAGATCTTTTCCCAATTTTGGGCTCTGCTTCCGGAATTTCCTGGATAGACTCCAAGATAAGAGTTGCGCAATACAAGGATGATGCGATGCCATGAAACACAGTTAATTTCCCTTAAAGTGCCGGTTAAAAAGTCTAACACATGAAATCTGGTATTTCAGAGATGATTTGGTAATATGTGCAATATGAATACCGAACACTTCTTTATGAGTTCAAATGATAGGGAAATTGCCGTGTTAAAAATGCAGTATTTTCGACTGATCAAATTCTCCCAAACTTATTTTCGATCGTCTCGATCGAACTGTTTTATTAAAAAGGAGAAGGAGAAAATAAAGAAAGAGAAAAGCACACTTTCGTAGGCAACACGATTGCACTGAGCATGTGCAACAAGCCTTTAAACCTCTAGGTGTCCCTAGTAGGAGGAGTGTTGTCTCCTGAGGGTTTCCAGCGGATTACACCCACAAAATCCAATAATAAAAGGAAGATCATGAATATTACATTTAAAGAAAAGAATTGTAAAAGAAAAGCCTTGAAAATTAGGGTTTTCAACTAAGCTAGCTTTTCGGTTGTCATGAGCCCTATCTTAATGGTCATGAAAAGATGTCAGAAATCACGTCCTCCCTCAATAAAACATCGTCTTATTCTTCATTCCTATCTTTCTTCCAAACATCGATCATTTCACCCTGCGTGTGTGTAAAGGACATCCCTACACCCGGAGAATTCAATTCAAGCTATCATACTCTTGCCCATCAGCCTAAGTACTTTTTAATTAATGAATATTTTGATTTGCTCACACACTTTCATGCGACCGTTAATACTTCTTGAGGTACTAACCGACCGATTACTCATGTGCTTGCTTATTTGGTGTATTTTCCTCGTCTTGCACCACCTAAGGCATAGTAGTGACTCCCAGACCAGTTGGCCTTAGGGCACTAGGTGAAGAGGCACTCTCGCTATAAATTTTTATTGCCCTCGGTGATAACAAAACCAGTGTCCATTTTTCTCACCACTTCATATTTTTTATTCATTTTTTCTTTTTATCTCCTTCATACATCGGCTTTAAGACAAGAGCATTTCAAGGTATCCTCTACTATCCCGGGCTTCAAGACGTGTGTAAGTGCAAATAGCAGGGTAGCCACGTTCAAAATGTTTGGCTTCCAAAATAGAAACTATTTTTCAGACTTAGTTTTATCCTCAGATTAGTGACTACCTTCTTACTACCCCTTGGGACAACGGCTCATAACTACTTATTACTAGTTTGTATAAGAAAACTTCTAATTTTCTTGGTTTTCTTAAATTTTTCTAATCTTATGGATGTAATTGTTCATTATCTAATCTTTTATTATGATAAATATTAAATATTTTTATATTTTGAAAATTTTTATATTTTGAAATTTTTTGAATTTTTATGGATTTTGAAATTTTTTAAAATTTTTATAGGTTTTTATGGGTTTTGAAAAATTATTTACAAAAAATGATGAACCAAAAGAAAAATATTTACACAAAATTTTTATGGGTTTTGAAAATTTTTAAATTTTTATGGTTTTATAAAGAAATGTTTTGTGCTTATGCAAATGATATGCACATGATGCAAAACTAAGCACAAACCTCCCCCAAACTTGTTTTCAACAGTGTCCTCACTGTTGCCATCTGCTATATCTACAAAACCTGTAAGCCTGGGAGGAATTTATTAGTGGGGGCAAAATATATAAGTGAAGATCCTCCCCCAAACTTATTCTTTTCACTCACCTCCATTCAAAAAGATGATGCGGTAATATACAGGATATGGAGGTGAGACGGAGGAATTTTAATCAAGATAAACTGGCTCCTGTAAGAACAGGAGCTCCTCCGTGGGGTCAGTGGAAAAATACGGCTTTAGTCTATGTCCATTCACTTTGAAAATTGTGCCATTTTTAACATTTTCTACCTCTACTGCCCCGTGCGGGTATACAGACCGCACAACAAAAGGTCCCTTCCACCGAGATCGAAGCTTACCCGCGTGAAGGTGTAGTCGTGAATCATAAAGAAGGACTTGTTGACCAGGTGTAAATGTTTTCCTTAAAATGTTTTTATCGTGAAAAACCTTGGTCCTATTCTTTATGATTACAGCGTTATCATAAGTTTCATCGCGGAGTTCGCTTAGTTCATTAAGTTGCAGCTTCCGAAAGTTGCAGGCTTGGTTTAGGTCAAAATTGATTTCCTTAATAGCCCACAATGCTCTATGCTCTATCTCGATGGGTAAATGACATGCCTTCCCAAACACTATCCTATATGGAGACATCCCTAGGTCGGTTTTAAATGCAGTTCTGAATGCCCAAAGAGCATCCGTCAGTTTGGTCGACCAGTCTTTTCTATTTTTCGCAACAGTCTTCTCCAGGATTAGTTTGATCTGTCTATTGGAGATCTCAGCCTGCCCGCTCGTTTGGGGATGATAGGGTGTAGAAAGTCGGTGGTTGATTCCGTATTTCCGCATCAGAGTCTCAAAAGACCTGTTGCAGAAATGTGTCCCATTATCGCTAATGATAGCACGTGGGTGTCCAAATCGCGAAAAGATATTTTCTTTCAAGAACTTAATGACAACTTTTCTGTCATTAGTGCGACATGGAATGGCTTCTACCCACTTTGAGACATAATCAACCGCCAGCAGTATGTACAAATTCCTAAAGGAGTTGGGAAAGGGACCCATAAAATCAATGCCCCAAACATCGAAAATTTCAACAACCAAGATGGGTTGCTGAGGCATTTCATTTCTCCGGGAGATTCTACCCGTGTACTGACATTGTGTACAGGTTTTGCAATAGTCAAATGCGTCCTTGAATAAGGTCGGCCAATAAAATCCACATTGCAAAACCTTCTCCGTCGTCTTTTTAGGACTGAAGTGACCCCCACAGGCCTGATCATGACAAAAAGAAAGAACACTCTTGAACTCATCTTTCGGGACACACCGGCGAATGATCTGATCAGGACAATACTTAAACAAATATGGATCATCCCAGTAAAAGTGTTTTACTTGGGATAAAAAACGGTATTTGTCCTGTTTTGACCAATCGCTGGGTATCAGTCCCGTGACAAGATAGTTCACAATATCCCTGAACCATGGTTCATTGGATACGTTCAAGAGTTGTTCATCAGGGAATGAGTCATTGATCGGCAGGGTCACAGGGGAAGAAGAGATGCGTGAAAGATGGTCGGCTACTACGTTTTCACATCCCTTCTTATCTTTGATAACAAGATCAAATTCTTGTAACAGAAGGATCCAACATATTAGCCGACCTTTTGCATCTTTCTTCGCCAGGAGATGTTTCAAGGCGGAATGGTCTGTGTACACAATTATTGGAGAGCCGATTAAGTAAGGCCTGAATTTTTCTAATGCAAATACAACTGCCAAAAGTTCTTTTTCGGTAGTTGTATAGTTGATTTGTGCATCATTCAGGGTCTTACTCGCATAGTAGATCACGTGTGGCATCTTTTCAATGTGTTGTCCTAAGACTGCACCTACTGCAAAGTCGGATGCGTCACACATCAGCTCAAAGGGGTAGTCCCAATTTGGAGACGATAGAATGGGGGCTGAAGTGAGGGAGTGTTTAAGTGAGTCGAAGGTTGCCTCACAGTCCGAGTCAAAGTGGAAGGTCGTATCCTTGGCCAGGAGAAAAGTTAAAGGTCTAGCAATTTTGCTAAAATCCTTAATGAACCTCCTATAAAAGCCCGCGTGGCCAAGAAATGATCGAATGTCCTTGACGCTTTTGGGATGAGGAAGGTTTTGAATGACATCTATCTTAGATCTGTCAACCTCAATGCCTTTTTGTGAAATAACATGTCCAAGCACAATTCCCTCTTGGACCATGAAGTGGCATTTTTCCCAATTCAAGGTTAAGTTCTTCTCTTTGCAACAAGTAAGAACTGCGTCAAGATTCGATAGGCAGTCGGAAAAAGAGTCTCCGAAAATCGAGAAATCGTCCATAAAGATCTCTAGAAAATTCTCTACCATGTCAGAGAATATCCCCATCATACACCGCTGAAAAGTAGCGGGAGCATTGCACAACCCAAAGGGCATGCGTCTATAAGCAAAGGTACCAAAAGGACAAGTAAAAGTGGTTTTATCTTGATCCTTTTTGGCTATGGGGACCTGATTATAGCCAGAGTATCCGTCCATAAAGCAATAATACGCTCGTCCAGCTAAGCGTTCCAGCATCTGATCAATGAATGGTAGAGAAAAGTGGTCTTTCCTCGTGGCGGCATTGAGTTTTCTGTAATCAATACATACACGCCACCCAGTTTGGGCGCGTGTCTGAATCAACTCATTTGCCTCATTAGTAACAACAGTGATGCCGGATTTCTTAGGGACGACATGTATAGGACTCACCCATTGGCTATCGGAGATTGGGTATATGATACCACTATCAAGGCATTTGACGATCTCTTTCATCACCGCTTCCTTCATGACGGGGTTCAACCGTCTCTGTGGTTCTCGGGTTTGTCTGGCATCATCCATCAAGTGTATATGATGTTCGACAATCAAGGGACTGATCCCTTTGATATCCGCCATGGTCCAACCAAACGCCTCCTTATTTGATCTCAATACCGATAAGAGTGCATTCTCTTGCTCTGATGCTAGAGAAGCGGAAATGATAACCGGTCAAGATTCATTCTCACCTAAATATGCATATTTAAGGTGAGAAGGTAAAGTTTTGAGATCTAATTCGGGCGGAGAAATAATAGAAGGTGGGATCATTGAATGATTTTCGGAGTCGCGGAGAAGCTCATAGCCTGTAAAAGATACAGACTCGGATGGTGGTGAGTCAGGAGTGGCAGACTCAAGCGCAGAAATAGTGTCCTCACTAAGATCATGTGTCAGGTCAAACAGTGATGTGGTAATGTCATCGAGATCTGTAAAGCAAAGTTCCTCAACTCCGCAATTTTCGGGAGCAATCTCGTGGACAGAGCACACATCAAGGATATGAGCAGAGGGTTCTGATGGCTGACTTCCAATTCTGTAGATGTTTAGTTCAATGGTCATATTTCCAAATGATAAGTTCGTTGAACCATTTCTACAGTTGATGACAGCATTGGAAGTGGCAAGAAAAGGTCGACCCAGAATCACCGGAATTTGGCTCCGGGGGTTCGCTACAGGCTGTGTATCTAGAACAATGAAGTCTACAGGGAATACGAATTCCCCGACCTTTATCAACACATCCTCTAGTTCACCCCGAGGTTTGGTGATTGACCGGTCTGCCATTTGGAGAGTTCAGTGAGCGGGTTTCAACTCTCCAATCCCTAACTGCTCATAGACAGAGTATGGAAGCAGGTTAACACTTGCGCCAAGGTCTAACAGAGCACGGTTGATGTTTTTACCCCCAATAGAAATTGATATCGTAGGACATCCTGGGTCCTTACGTTTCTTTGGTAGCTGGGGGATAAAAGAAGTGCTAATGTTATTGGACATGAAGACCTTCTTCGGTACTTGAGTCTTCCTCTTCTTAGTGCACAAGTCCTTGAGAATTTTCGCATAAGCGGGGACTTGTTGAATCGCATCTAGGAGAGGGATGTTGATGTTAACCTGTTTGAACATTTCCATAATTTTCTCCATATGAGGACTCGATCTGTTAGCCCTTAACCGGTTTGGGTAAGGTACTTTAGCAATGAGCGCTGGGTCCATCATAGGAGAAGAAAGAGCGGGTAGACAAGATCTCGAAAGAGGAGTTGGGATCGTCTGTGAAGAGCTAGAAGAGGTGGGCTGAGGTGGTGAGCCTAGAGGGAAATGGAGAATAGGCTCGCGAGAAGGCGGTGGGGTAGGTGAGCAAGAATCAGACGTAGAAGTGTGTGTGTGAGGAAAGGTCTCAGCCGGGGCGTTGATAGGATTTTCAGTATCATCAACTTCTTCCCCAACATGGTTATCCAGCATTCTTCCTGATCTCAACGTTGTGACGACATTTACATTGTAATGCCCAGGATTCGGTAGGGGTTGAGACGGAAGTTTCCCTTTTTCTCTCGCACTTAATTTGGCCTTAAGTCGTGCAATCTCAGCTTCCATCGTTTTGATACTCTCAGCTTGGGACGCTGAGTTTTTCTTTATCTCACCGACGGAAGACCTAACTTCGGCCGACACTTCTATGAAATTTGAAAAGAGTGATTTCATGGTTTGAGCGACTTGAGAGAACTCGTCAGAACAGGTCGACTGCATAGGATTAGAAGGTGCAGGAGTGTTGACCTGGTTTTGGAAATTTTGTGACTGGTAGGGGTGCTGGGTGAGATGAAGTGGTTGCTGTTGTGGAGGAAGGGCCCGTTGGAATTAATTAGGGTTTGGAACCGTGTTTTGGGATTGGTTCCAGGAAAAATTCGGGTGATTCCTCCAACCCTGATTGTATGTGGAAGAAAAAGGGTCGTTTCTAGGTCTTTGGAATGCGGCATTGGTATGCTCGAGACCTTGAAACTGAGAGTTTAATGGACATTCTTCCGTTAAGTGAGAAGGGTCAGAACAGCACCTACAAATGGTTTTGGGGAGCGACATTGGGTTCAGGGAGGCTGCTAAAAATTTGTGTTCCATAGCGTCGAGCTTCTTTTGCATTGCTGCCATCTCAGCTCGAACACCTATGGAGACGTCTATTTGGTGTACGCCACCCCTACTCGATGGCTGGGTATTAGTCTCCCACTGTAGTGACTTTTCAGCGAACTCTTCTAAAAATTTCCACGCTTCCCCATCATCCTTGGTCATAAAGGTGCCTTGACACATGTTTTCAAGATTTTGTTTAGTGGTAGGGTTACTGCCCTCATATATGATTCGGCAAAGTTCCCATCTCGGGATGCCGTGATGTGGGCATTGAACCAAAAGATCCTTGAATCGTTCAAAGCATTTAGAGAATGGTTCTGCCGGAAGCTGGGAGAATTGATATAGTTCGCTACGGATTCGAGCTGTCTTTTGCATCAGGTAGAATTTCTTAAGGAATGCCGCAACGAATTCTTCCCAATTCGTTATGGAATGTGCGGTGGTGTTATATAGCCACTTCTCGGCTAAATCGCACAAGGTAAATGGAAGAAGTCGTAGACGCATGGCATCCACAGAAAGTTGTGATGTACCCATCATTGCGCATACGTTTTCAAATTTGGTAATAAAAACGTACGCGTCTTCAGTCTCGAGACCGTGGAATTTAGGTAGGAGGTTGATGTACTGGGGCTTAATCTCAAAGTTATCCCCGTTGGCTGGTGGAATGGATAAGCAGGTCGAGAGAGGACCTCGCAAAGGGTAGCACCTCTCTTGGAGAGCGATGCGGGGAGGATTCTGTGCACCAACGGACGGCGGCAGAGTAGCGGTAAAGAGGTTCGATGGAGACGGATCCATCGGTGTGGGTGTGGTGGTGGGTAAAAGAAAGGTAAATGGAGAAATACTGACTTCGGAGTCGATCGAGGGGACGCGGACAAGTCGGGCACAAGAATCCCGTGTCCAGCCTATCTTGCACTAAAAGGGGTTAGTACAAGTGGCAGCGTGATTTATAATTAGGGGAAATGAAGTGAATGCGGTGTTTGTTTTGAAAAAATGATACGGATTTTGAAAATATGATGCAATCACAACAAATGCAACAAGCAACCTTAAAATTTATGGTCACCTAGGTCCAATCTCTAGACCGCTCCTAACTTCCAAAAGACAAGTCGCAGGATAAAATCCTCCACTGCTTCTTTGTTTCTCCTGTGGCCAGGTAAGTGCCAGGTAAGTGGGAGGTTCTCCACTACGTAAGTAGTGGGCCTAATTAAGTAACCACTATCCTTCGACACACTTGCCTTAGACACCACAAAAAGAAACGCGGATAAGCAATGAATTACCCACGGCCTTCTTCTGTCCTAAGTGAGCGCGACGGTCCTTAGAGTCATCTCTAGATATTTTTTAATTAATGAGGGTAATGCGGTTGCAGGTTTGTGATTTTTGGGGCCTGGGAAGGGTAATGAACTCCCCACCTAATCTGGATTTGGCCATGCCCCTTAATGTCCGCATTAATTATGCAAACAACCACAAAATAAAAAACAAGCACAATTTACTTTGTTTTTTGTGGCGCTGCGATTTTCGCAAAGAAGCCTGCAACAAATTGTTAATTGGAGCAGATGAGAGAGGAGATAAGAAAGTGAGAAGCTTACAGAGAAATTTTGGTTGATTGATGACGTCACTATGCGGCGGATCCGTGGCAATTGCTTACTAATGCCGCGGAATCGCGGTCCGATGATGAGATCACTTCTCTGAAATTTTTGGTACTGTTTCTGTTCAGCTCCTGAGCTTTCTGGAATTCTCCAAATTATTTTCCAATTTCACAGCAAGCTCCAGATCTCCTTGCAATTAACCACAACAACACGTATTAGTATTTTGCGTGAGTTTTGATCTAAAAAATATTGATGGAATAAACTTATCAACTCAAATTTCAAAAACCGAACAAATAGCACACGATCCCCGGCAACGGCGCCATTTGATTTATATCTTGATATTCTTCATGTGTAGTAGTTGGAAAATTGTAAAGAAATCACAATCAAAGAATTATTTGACCGCAATCAATAACGGTGTCGGATGTAGCGCGTTAGTAAGTGCGGATCGTCCACAGGGAAAGTGAGTTCCGTTCAATTTCCGAATTAGATGAGTTGAAAATTTAAGGCAAAAAAAAGAAAACAATTCATGATTTGTAAATGAAGATCAGGAGTAAGAAAAATTTAGATCTAAAAGAAACATTAAAAAGCAAGAATAGAGATGTGTGATAATTTCCAACCAACAATCAAGATTAGAAGTATGGCTCGTAGGAGTAGATCGGATCTATAAATGTGATGAGATCTAATGATTATTCATTCTTATCCATTAATGAATTGATACTAGATCGATGCAAATTCATCGAAGTTTAAGGATCGTGCGGGAAAATTAGGGATTCCGCAACTCATCCTTTGTCCTTTCGATAGATCGCATTCAAATTCTAGATTCTAGTTAATCAAATGGTTAATAGTCGTTCCCTAGTTTCGAGTGAACACGATCTAGAAAGCATCATCTCGAAACTAGGTCATTAATCATTTGATTCACTAGAATTTCAAAGCATTATAGGATTTAAGAATTGTAAAAATATCTAAATCATCATCATCTAAAGATCGTCACAACTCCTACACGAGCGGAGATTACTCAAATATCATGATCACAAACACAATCATAAATTGAGATCTAATCATTATGCTTGAATTAAAAGATAAGCAAGAATATAGAAAATTCACCTTTATTTATCGACAAATTTCGTTACAACTCTCTTGAATTTACAAAAGGAAGGAACTAGATCGTCGATTTCGGCTTCGCTCGGCTCCTTGAGTCGAGGATCGGCGTAGATCTCTTGCTCCATTGGAATCCGGCATCGCTTCTAAAGGTTGAAGGCACTCTTGCTTGAATTGCTCTCGGGATCTTGATCATGATTTTGAATTGGGGTTGAATTTGAGGCACAAGTTTTTGTCACTAAACTTGTGGGTTGAAGATGGTGATGATTCTTGAACAATTTGCACCCTAGATCTAGGCTCCTTTTTATAGGCCTCCCAAATCTTAGATCTAGAATTGAAATTTGAATTCCCCCATAAGTTAGTTAACCAAATGATTTAAATTTCCCTCCAAAAAGTTATTTAAGGCTAAAATTTGAATTTCCCTCCAAGAATTTGTTAACCCGAGCCTTCTAGATGTGCCACGTGGAGTTTCTACAGTAATCTGGAAGCTTTGGCCGTTATTTTAGACATGTGGAGAAAATTGGAGCCGATGATGTCATCAAAGCGCCGCGGTTCCGCGGCGCAAGCAGGCTCCCGCCGCGGAACCGCGGCGCTTTAGAGGCCTTAGGGCTTGATTTTTTTACAGTAACTCTTGGGCTTTCTTCTGGGCCTTTTTCTGATATATGGATTTTTATTTGGCCTTCTGTATTACTACCAGATCTTCAGCCTTTGAGTTGGCGCATCTTTTATCAGATCTTTTCCCAATTTTAGGCTCTGCTTCCGGAATTTCCTGCATAGACTCCAAGACAAGAGTTGCGCAATACAAGGATGATGCGATACCATGAAACACAGTTAATTTCCCTTAAAGTGCCGGTTAAAAAGTCTAACACATGAAATCTGGTATTTCAGAGATGATTTGGTAATATGTGCAATATGAATACCGAACACTTCTTTATGAGTTCAAATGATAGGGAAATTGCCGTTTTAAAAATGCAGTATTTTCGACTGATCAGTCCTTCTCAGGTACTTGAGAATGTTCTTTACCGCTATCCAGTGTTTCTCCCCAGGGTTTGACTGATACCGGCTTACTACACTAAGTGCATAAGCTACATCCGGTCTGGTACACAACATCGCATACATTATAGAGCCTACCGCAGAAGCGTAGGGTATAATAGACATGTGATCCCTCTCCAAATCAGTTTTGGGAGACATCTAGGGTGATCCCGTGACAAGCCGGTAGGTTACCGCGCTTGGAATCTTCCATACTGAATCTTTTCAATATGGTGTCGATGTACCTGGACCGCGAAAGTCCTAATATCCTCTTGGATCTATCACGATGGATCCAGATCCCGAGGATGTATGAGGCATCACCCAGGTCTTTCATGGAGAACCTATGTGACAAGAATCCCTTGACAGATTGTAGCATAGGAATGTCATTTCCTATCAGAAGAATTTTATGCACGTATAAAACGAGGAATACGACGGTTCTTGCTACAAATCTACTATAGATGCATGGTTCATCTGGATTTTTGATAAAGCCAAATTCTTTGACCATCTCATCAAAACAGATGTTCCAACTCCGTGATGCCTGCTTTAGTCCATAGATGGACTTAAGCAACTTGCACACCTTTCCGCTGCTCCCACTCTGAATGAAACCCTCTGGCTGGTCCATATAGACACACTCCTCTAAATTTCCATTTAGAAAAGCGGTTTTTAGGTCCATCTGCCAAATCTCATAATCGTGGAAGGCAGCAATGGCAAGAAGGATCCGAATGGATTTCAGCATAACTACTGGAGAAAAGGTTTCGTCATAGTCCAAACTAGGTCTTTGACGAAAACCCTTTGCAACAAGTCTAGCTTTATAGGTCTCAACCTGTCCATCTACACCAATCTTCTTTTTGAAGATCCACTTGCATCCTACGGGTTTTACCCCGTCTGGAGCAATGTCCAACGTCCATACTTTGTTGGTGTACATGGACTCCATTTCGGTCCACATTGTATCCAGCCATTTTACCGAGTCAACGCTCTGAACGGCCTGCTGGAAGCTAGTAGGCTCATCATAATCTATGATGCAATCCTCTCTATCCCTGTCTATGAGAAAACCGTAGTATCTCTCGGGCGGATGAGACTGCCTACTACTCATGCGGAGCGGTGTAGGAATGTCCTGTTCTTTTGAACCCTCTGGTTCTACTAAGCTTTCAGTAATAGCTCGTGGTTCTGGAATTTCTTCCAGTTCTACTGATCTCCCACTTATCTGGTTTTCCAAAAACTCAGTTTCCAAGATGTAGGCATGACGAGAAACAAAAACCTTTTGTTCCTCTTCGCAGTAGAAAAAATATCCCTTGGAGTTCTTTGGATATCCTACGAACTTACATTGTACTGAGCGTGCCTCGATTTTGTCCGCATGCTACTTTTTAATAAAAGCTGGACATCCCCATGTCTTAATGTGCTTAAGATAGGGTTTCTTCCCACACCACATCTGATATGGTGTGGTAGGCACAGTTTTAGTTGGAACTTGGTTCAAAAGGTATGCAGCTGATTCTAGCTCATATCCCCAGAATGATCGTGGTAACTCAGTGTTACTCATCATGGACCGTACCATATCCAATAGGGTGCGGTTCCGTCTCTCCGACACACCGTTATGTTGCGGAGTGTATGGAGAAGTAAGCTGAGAGAGAATTCTATTCTCTTTTAAGTAATCCAGGAACTCGGCACTTAAGTATTCTCCACCTCGATCAGATCTTAGTGTTTTGATACTTTTGCCGGTTTGTTTTTCTACTTCTTTCTTATATTCCTGGAACTTTCCAAAGGCTTCGGATTTAAGTTTCATTAAGAAGACATATCCGTACCTTGAAAAGTCATCCATCAAAGTAATGAAGTAAGAAAAACCGCTTCGCGCATGTGTAGACATTGGACCGCACGCGTCGCTGTGTACGAGTCCCAAGAGCTCGTTTGCTCTTACTCCGTGTCTAGTGAACGGAGTCTTTGTCATCTTTTCTTTGAGACAGGATTGACAAGTGGCATACGATTGATATTCGAACGAATCCAAATATCCTTCTGTATGTAACTTCATCAACCTTCTCTTATTGATGTGACCCAGTTTACAATGCCACAAGAAAGTCTGATTGATTTCTGGAGACTTTCTTTTGTGTGTATTCTAGACATTGAAAATCTGTGGTTGGTTTAATACGTATATACCATTGCTCAATGTACCTGACCCAATCAGAACTTGATTAAGGTGAATGTTTACAACATTGTTACAAACGCAAATTCATAACCTTCTTTAGAAACCAAAGATACAGAAATAATATTACAAGTTGCGTTGGGTACAAAAAAACAATTATGCAAAACTAAAACATGTCCATCTGACATTCCCAGGTGATAGTCCCCCACGGCCTTAGCATCCATGCTAGCTCCGTTTGCAACTTTGAGGGTCATGTCACCTGCCTTCAAAAACTTACGGTTTTTCAACGCCTACAAAGAATTACAGATGTGAGATCCTGATCCGGTATCCAATACCCAGGAAGTAGAGTTTATTGATAGACAGTTTTCAATAACATACACACCTGAAGCTGAAGCCGCAACTTGCTTCAGATCCTATGTTCTGGCCTTCCAAGCCCTGCAATCTTTCTTCTAGTGTCCACTCTTATGACAATAAAAGCATTCTTCTTTTCCCACAAGCTTTCCTGCTATCTTTGTTGCTTTTGCCTTTCCCTTCGTATCCACTTTACTAACACCGCCTCTTGGTTTAGCGGGGGCTTTCTTCTTCTTTCCCTTGGCTTTCGCCTTGGACATAGAAGAGGAAGATCCTCCTACAAACAAAGTGGATGTTTTCCTACCTTTCTGTAGGGTGCCCTCTGCGCTCCTCAGCATGTTGAGGAGTTCTGAAAGTTCAACTTGCTTTTCTTGTAAGTTGATGTTCAGGATAAACTGGGCGTAAGTGGAAGGAAGGGACTGGAGAATCAAGTCCGTATAGAGCTCATTCTCCAACGTGGTCCCAAGGTCCGCGAGCTCCTTAATGTAGCCAATCATCTTAAGCACGTGTTCCGCTACCGATGATCCGACGGCCAATCTTGCCGAAAATAACTTCTTCGACACTTCGTACCTTGCGATACGAGATTGCTCTCCATACAGTTCTTTTGTATGGAGAAATATGGATTCGAGGTCCATATTCTCATGCCTCCTCTGATGTTCGTTGTCCATAGAGGCAAGCACGAGGCACTTGGCCTTCGCGCAGTCTAGTTCCCAGGTCTTACGGATTTCCTTATCTGCGACGCTGGTTTTGGGACCTGGGACAGGGGGAGCTTTGGTAGTAAGAAGATACCCCAGCTTGTCGTAAGTGATTGCCATCTTGACATTCCTGAGCCAATCTTTGTAGTTTAGCCCTGTCAGTATGTTTTTATCTAGTAATAACTTAAGTCCGGTCATGTCGATTGGTCGCTGCAATTAGGAGAGAGAGAAGAAACACTCAGCATGATGCTCTTGCAAGTTTAGAGTGGTTTTTAGTTTGTCTAAACAGAATGGCTCCCACTGTTTCTCGAATCCCTCCTCAAACCAAAAAGAAAGAATTAGTCAGGATCAATCTCACTGCACAATACTTGCTTAACCATTCAGCCAGGCTAGTGTCGGTACTTCGAGGGAGGTTTTCCAACGCTTTCGCGAAATTCCTTAATTTAAGAACCTCTTTTCCCTAGGGGCGTAGCCCCGCTAACGCCATTCTAGACACCTACTAGGTTTATAGCATTGATCGTTTAGTGAGAAATTTCCCGAGGAGTAGCATATACTCACAGTAGGATCGGGATCCAAATATCATTATATGACGAAACTGAAGGAATCCTACCAGAATCATCACACTCCAAATGGTATGCAACTCTAGCAAGTTTCAGTACTTATGAAACTCCCGATCTGGATTTTTGCCCCATGCTCTTATGACCTTGATTTTGGCTAACAAATCATAAGTCACATGTCAAGTTCTACCCGTCGTTCTCCATGTTAATTTGAATCCACCCGTACCTACCCTTGACTTTGGCCAACAAGGCAGTACGACTGTTCCGAACCAACGCATCTATCTATGCTGCACATGAAAACCCAATAGCTACCAATCACTATGCCTTGACTTTGGCCAACAAACATAGCTTGAATACTATTGACTATTCATGTGAAACGACGGAGGGCTACGAATGGTTTTGGCGAAACCGTGAACGTAGTGAACTTGATATAATCGATGGAACGAGATAACTTTTAAAAGGAGTGGCTAAAGCTCCGCATTTAAAAGTTGGTTTTGAAAAGAACCGAGTGGTTTTTCGAAAGTGTTCCAACGACTTTTACTTGGTTTATTTTCTTGCATTAGTTCTTTTAATGCGTCCCATCATTTAATCCTACCATTGCAGAAAACAACCAAAATATGACGTACGCTTATACCATTCGCATTCGCCATGGGGCCCCGTCATTACCCGTTAGGTTACTTAACTAACGACAGAGCGGGGGCTGGGCTAGCGCGGCTGTAAAACATAAGCAATGCCTAAATAATATCATATATAGATATATATTGCAATGATAGCCATTTCAGATCACAGATGAATACATTGGATATACTAGGAATCCGCAATTCGTACGAGCCTGTAACGAAAAGCAGATTACACGGGCGCGGTGAATAGCCAATACCCCACCCTAAGACCTCTACGGGTGTGGCAAACTACCCGCCAAGTACCCGAAGCGGAGCAACCTCCCTCAACACCGTGAGTAGGCCACTCGGCACTTCGTGATACCCGGTAGTTTGTGCACCCCCTCCATGGGTTTATCCTAGGAGCAAAAACAGTAAAAAGAAATATACAATGACGGGTACAATCCTGACCCGGTTGTGCGGCCATACAAATAGTATTACATCAATTTACAAATTTACATGAATTGAAAGAAAAGAAAACACTCGTCTCACAACCCCCCAGCTATTCACCCGCGACAATCCAATGAATTCATATACACATACCAGCAACATTACAGATCACAGATTTGTATAAACCCCACTAATCGACATAGAGCGATTAGCAGACGTTCAATACAAATATCACATCACAGATAAATACCCGTCAGCTTAAGTCTTTAGAAACTCGATCAAAATACGGTTTTTAAAGCCCCAAAAACAAATTTTTCTTTCTGGAAAATCTGGGCTGAAAAAACATATACCAAAAATCCCAAAATACCTCACTAAGTATACTGCAGTGAAGAAAATCCACAGAAGAGTTAAATGGGCCACGTTTCCGCGGCGCTTTGATGAGATCTCTTGATCGTTTTTCTTTAGTGCACTATAAAAACCCTGAGTCGATTTTTGAAGCATGATTTATTATTTTTATAGAACTTTAAAAATCGACAGCAAGCTTGATATCCGGGTGTATTTCGCGACTTTTTCTCCGATCGAATTTCTAGTTACTATGCTAACATGTTAGGTAGTGTTTAACTAGGCTCCGATACCACTGTAAGTCCATGCTACCTCTCCCGGTACTTACGGGCTTGCGGAATTTGAGGAAAAACAATTTTCTAGAGGCGGTAATATGGACTCAAACGGATCTTTATTAAACTGTCTACCTAACAACCTAACTAGGAGTTGTTAACTACTCGGTTAGGGGGTTATACCTTTCTTTCTTGAACTCCTTCGTCTTCAAACCTCGATGGTGTATGGATCGGCTTCACCCCGTCGTCTCCTTGCGCCGAAGATCGATCCACCCGAAAGCTTCTACCTTTGGCTTCTTCTTCGAGCTTTGAAGAAACTAGTTCACTCGGTTTGCTAAACCTTATGAACTAGAGTGAGTAGAAGAGAGTGTGTTGGGATTTTTCTCTATGGTTCTTGCTTCTCAACACATGAGACAAGTGAACCATAGACTAGAGAGAGAGGGAGAGCATGAGGAAGAGGATGAGAGTTCAAGCAAGAGAGAGTGAGCAAGACTTTTCTCTGTTGGCTCTCATAATTCAAAGCCATCATAACAAATCATAGCAATCAAGTATTATGTGATGGTTTACGTCAAAATAGCCATATCATTTCATGCACTCATTTTGCACAAGATAAACAAGCAAGCAAAAGTCTTTGCCATGAAATGATAGCTATTGTCATGATGATGGTCAACTAGTCCAACCTAGTCAACCGGTCAACAAAGTCAACAAGTCAACAAAGTCAACCCCTCAACAACCATGTCACTATAATACTTAATTAATATTATTGTTAATTACATTTCATATTCTCATTAGGGTTTAGCAAAAATTCAATAGTCAATAGTCAACAACCCTAATGAGAATCCTCTGCCTCTGTCTCTCTGTCAAGTGTGCATACACACCCGCATCCGCGTTCCGAGGAACACGAATACATACGAGATAAAACCAATCCCAAAACGTACACTAGGATCTGGTTTAAACCAAAGCCCTCTAGTGTTAACTGTCCGGACACTAAACGTGCACAAGTGCACGGATGTGACCGATCCCTGTCGCAAAACCATGCGACCTCTACTCTTTTGCCTAAAGGCGAATAGCTTTCTGTGTGGGACTCTAAAGACTCGACACTACGCTGGCAGTGGGTTTAACTACAGACCGCAAGCGGAACTAGCTGTGCGTAACGGTCCCCAGGTAGATGCCGACAAGAAGACTGACGAGGTGAAACCCATCTGAACTCCTACTAAGCCTGAATGTGACAGTCTCCGTACAGTCCGGTCTGTTCGTCTGATACATCGCATGGCGGGCCTAGGGGGGCGGTAAACGTTAGTCCCCTAATAGCGGTACAAGTCGTGTCGGAGTGAAGCCCAAAACACCCTGAGATAACACTAGAAGCCTACCAGTATATCTCGCTTGCCCTGGCCAGGGACTACTCGTGTAATGGCTCTCCTAGACACAGCGCGATGTCAACCCCCAATACCGGGAGAGACGAATCCTGTCTAACCGTCACTGCCTCCAAGTGCTTCGGGACTGCACCCAACTACTACCTGTTTGCACGACTCCTTTGAGCCATGGTAGGGTAGTAATCAAAGTACAGTGGGAACACACTCGAGGCGAAGTGACAGTGTCAAGTCAGCGGACTAAGCTGTACTCATGTCACCTAGGAACTGATAACTGACGATAGGTATAATACCAACCAGTCAGCTCCCGGTGAGTCATGTCCAGTGTACTCGTAACCTAACGAGCACCCGCATACTATCTCAAGTAGGACGTACTGACGGCTGTGGGACAGACCGTCTCCCCTGCTGGGATGAGAAGCGCATGCGCTAGTCTACTCCGGAGTATCGATGCCCTGTCTCGATAGCCCTGCGACTAGGGACCTGTATAAGGATGTGCTTATGGATTACCCAGCCCCTACGAGTGTGACTGCCATCACAACGCTGGTAATCAAGTAAAGATCTTAAGGGCTCCACTAATGCGTATAGGTGATATAATAAAATAAACACATGTACACATTAAAGTAGAAACAAACCAAGTAGCATACTACCATTTTGAGCAAGATTGTTTACACAACTGTGAATATCCCAAGCTTCCATTAAGTAATATATAAACTAGTATGATACAGTAATGGCCTCTAGGGCATATACACTAACACTTGGACCGTGGTCCCGGTCATGCACGGGATACTATTGAGTCACATCAATGATTCATCAAATTGATTTCAAAGACTTGAGAGTAGATAACCCAATAGACCAGTTTAGTTTTACTCACTGCACACTACCCTTCACTGCCCTGATTTATATATATATATATATATATATATATATATATATATTGCTGTTACACCTGCTTTATCATTCATGATTATATTTGCATTGCCTGTTACCCTGTTTATATTTTATTGCTTGATGACATGACACGCTGACGTCTGGGTTTTGCATGGCCCAGATTCCGTACCTTTGCTGCAGTCTGAGCAGGAGTACTTCAGCCAGCAGGCTGAGCAGTGAGGATTCAGTAATAGTTAGTTCTTTTACTTTTCTGCATTTTTATTCCTGATGTGAGCTCGCATTATGGGACATACATTCCGGTTATTTGTATTGGATCTTTTGCTTCCGCATTTTTATTATTCTTGACTCATGTTATCTAGGCTTATGGACATGTATTAGATAGTTATATTTTGATTCTTGATATCTCTACAGCCGTAATGTGACTGTGGATGGATACTTCCTACCCACAGGTAGCATGGTTGGCTATGTCACGTGCCCATCTTAGCGTACTCTGGGAAGCGGGGCGTGACAGTATGAATAGGGATCAGAAGACGTTGAAAGTGAAAATGAAATTTTGAAGAGGTTAAAGAATTGTTGCCTGGATGAACTGAATGTTCAAAAAGCACATGTCGAATTTCAGAGTCAATCTCGTTTAAAAAATGGATTTCATCCGCAAAAAAATTGGAAAAGGAAAGCTTCATGGGATGTTCCCTAATTGATCCTAACTCACACTCACCGAGGATATCAAGTTCATCCGCAAATAATTCTTCAAAACTCTGTATGAAAGATTGTTTTTTGAGGCTGTCTTCCTCCCTATAATTTTGCTCAATCCTATACTCACTGCTATACCTCACAATTCTCAAAACACCTTCTTCTTTATCACATTCATATCTGGGTATGTTCATATCATTTAAAAAGTTAGGTTCCCATTCTAACGTTTCTTCCGAAACAATATCACTAGTTGGTACAAAAATCATGGGTTCCTGATCATTGATCTCTTCTAACAATCTATCCAAACCATACCCGTCAAAATCACAAGATTCCTCCTCTAAAATTGGAATGAAAAATCAGTCGGTGGTTTTTCTTGTGTGTTTTGATAACACTTAGTCAATTCAATTTCATCGTCCTCTATAAAATCATCAAAATTCAATTGATCGTTTATCTTACTTGGGTTACTTTTTAGATGACAGATATTAACACTATGTGGTTCTAATTGACTGTGTTCACTCTTTAGAATCACTACAGCTATATGCTCTTCAATTCTAGCCAAAGATTGAGTTTGAGCATAAAAAATTGCTCAGACTACTGTATAAACAGGGCTAGCGTAGCAGTTGTTTGATTCTCGACCGCAATGATTACTTCAATACCCTTCTCTAAAGTGATCAACCTAGCATCCATCTCACTATCATTCCCTAATGATGGTTCAATTATTTCAGGTTGGAGGGGTTATGATAGTGGTGATGCTAAAGCAGTCAATCTGTCGGCCTCTTTCTCTAAATTTTCAATCATTTGTTCTATGGTTGAAGTGAGACTGGGTTCAAGAGTGTTAGGTGCCTGACAGTTAGCAAATTTATAGGACGATTGGTCACCCCCTAAGAAAGGACAGTTGTTATGAATGTGGGGAGAATTTTGGCAGTTTGAACAAGTGAATTGGTATTGAGTATAAACAAAAGAATAAGAATCATGAAAAATTGAATTAAATCGTGTATCACCCATATTAACAAGAATTCACAAAAATTCACAAAAACCAAGAATATCACACCCATAACAGTCTATGTTATGCTATGTCAACTAAACCTACTCAAGAACCTGATTGTCGAAATATAACTGTGTCGAGAAACGGGCTCAAGATATACGAATTATGAAGCCAGGTAAGTGTAAGAGATAAGGGGAGGTCTTCCAACGCTTTCGCGAAGTTCCTTAATTAGATAACTCTTTCTATTGAACACTTGCCTAGACACCCCATGACCGATATACCGTTAAGCGGCGTTCTAAACACAGTTAATTTCTCCTAATGAGCGCGAAGTCCTTAGAGTTAAAATTCTAGTTGATTTTAAATTACTGTGGGTATGCAAGAATGCAGTTTTGTGATTTGTGGGCTACAGAAAAAGGTGATGGGATCCTTTACCGTACTTTGTTTGGTATTTTTGTCCTTAAATCCGTATTAAGATGCAAATGCGCAATCAATAAAAGAATTCAAGACATCAAGCAATTTAAGCAATTCTTTTTCGTTTAAATTTAAGCGCTGCAAAAAATACAGTTAGTTCTCTGTTCAATTGGTGGCATGCTTGTGCGAAGAATCCTGCAGAAGATAAAAATATTGAACTGCGTCGAATTCGAGAAGAATGTGTTAGGAAATACGTACTGATGTAATTTGGTTAAGAAAACCCCTTTGAAGTGATCCGAGTCTTTGATTGTTCGCTTGCGCGGGACAAACTACTCGGATCTTTGGAACTATACTTCACTAACGTCTTGAAATTGAGTTTGAGCCTCGCTCCGCACGATCGCTGGTCGTAATTCCGTGAAAAACCTGAAATGTTGGAAAATACGATATTTAGTGTCAAAAAGCAATATATATGCCCCAATTCCCGCACACTCAAAATTATAAAAATCAAGCAATACCACTAGAGTATTGACAACACACTGGAGATCACACAAAAAGAAAAAATCAAAAACACCCTGATTGGGCCGGCAAGCTCGGATTTTTTTTTTTTGATGTCACCGGCCAAATGAAGTTGGTTTGTGCTCGAATTTTGTATGAGTTCTCTAGGCTAGCTAAGTGCTCTTATGGTATAACTTGATTTTTAAAATAAATTTCAGGGTGTTAGCAGGTCTGAAGGACAGAGAACAAGTTAGAAAAAATTTCGTATTGTTAGTTTTGAAAAAATCGAGTTAAAAGTTAGTTTTTTTAGTAAGAACCAGAAATAACAATACCCAATACTACCAAGTCCTAGGAAACGGCACCAAAAATTTGTTGGGAATTCACCCGCGCGCGCAAACGCGTATGTTTTGAAAACGGAAAAGATTTTAAGAAAATAGAATGCGCACGAGAGATCGTTCTCGTTTTAAAATTTATAAACCGCAAGTGCACAGCGCGTTGTAGCAAGCCAGCAGGTACGGGTCGATTCACAGAGAATTGTGTATTAGATCTTGCGATTTAAGGTTCAAAAAATAACGAATGGTTGGTTTGTCATAAAGAATAGAAAGAATATGAAAACAAAGAAAATCAAGATAAGAAGCTAAGAAAGAAGTGGTTATGGCTTTGGCTCGGAAGGTCGAATCACGAAAATTCCTTCGAACCTCCCTTGATCATGAGTTGTCCGTCCTTACGTCGATTCCGGCATGAAGCATGACTTGTCAACGCAGTTGCAAAGCACAAATCATCGAATTCCGATATTCGATGCAAATACGAAACGATTCCGTTACGTTCTTACTTACCATCTTTATGTCCAGGCATGATGTATCAATACTAAGCACACGGGTTAGCAAGCATACAACATCAATACACATCAATTTGCAAATAAGAAGTAAAAGTAGGTATTACACTTGCCAAGTAGGATATGAGATAAAGGTTGCAAATAACCATCAAAATTATCATATCATATCGAACACTTCCATTTAGTAATCTTAAGCTTACAATCAAAATTAAGCACTTTAAACAATCACAAGAGGAGGAGGAGGCAAAGTCTTTCATCTCATTTCTTCACTATTACCACAACCAAAGAAGATTAGTTAAGCATAATAATGAAAAGAAAAGCAAGGCATGTAAAAAAAAAAAGAAGGGAAATAACAAAGCAATATATTAACACATGAAGTTGAGTTACAAGATATCGGTAACTTGTTCAACCTCCATAATGAAGCTCTCAAGAGAAAGTTTCAAGAGAGAAGAAGAAGAAGAGACCAAGTTAAATCCCACTCATGCTCAAGCCTAAACCAAAAAAAAAAGAAACTATCAAAATGTATGCATTTATGTGGATATATATATATATGAGAGCCTTTTCCTTGCTCACTGATCTGGATTTTATAGGCACAAAAAGAGATTAAACAAGTAATAAAAATCAGGTGATGTACTGCAAGGGAGGGACAGAGAAACTATGGGGACAAACATGGAAAGGGGGGCCGGCGAGCTCGGATTCCATGAGGGTGTGGCCCGTCTAAATCCGGGCTATGAGGCTCGTATTGATGGGGTGGTCTTGTGTCTACTCCAATATCATTCTAGTGCTGTTTTATTTATCTAAAATAACCTGGTTTGCATTCAGAGATTTGAAGGGAACTTGAAACAATGCATCACATCAAAACTTTATGCATTTATTACCCATCACACCTACATGTGCCCACTAGTTGCAAAATTCATCATTTGTGTGTGCCAAAGCAGCTCCACCATGGTCCATGCCATCAAAGAATCATGTGCACACTTGTATGTGTTGGACCAAAATTGTGTGCATACATTTATTTTGCAAAAGCTCTTTGAATATCGGTCGGTTTCCTGTTCTGTTTGCAGTGTCGGCTCCCGAACGCTATATCCGTTATATTGAATTTGTTTCCAGTATTTAATCACGAACACCTGTAATCTGTAATTACTGAGCAGAAACTGATTAATAGCACCGATATATAACAAAATAGATAATGAATGAGCGGTATTAAAATGCAATTTTCCAAGATGAACAGTCGCTCACATATCTTCGAAGCTGGGATATGTGGAATATGTTGTGCACTACTTCCAATGAGGGTGGAAGTGCTAAACGATAAGCCACTTCTCTGACTCTTTCGAGTATGTCGAAGGGTCCAATAAATCTTGAACTGAGCTTACCCCTCCTTCTAAAGCGAATCAATCCACGGTTTGGAGAAATCTTCAGAAAGACATGATCTCCCGGTTGGAACTCCAAGTGACGGCGCTTTGCATTAGCCCAGTGCTTCTGTCAGTCTTGGGCTATGCACATTCTTTCCCTGATAGTGCGAACTACATTCACAGTCGCCACGATCATCTCACGTCCAGAGATTTCCCTATCTCCGATGTCATCCCAACGTAATGGTGAACGACACTTCCTTCCATATAGAGCTGCAAAGGGTGCTATTTCTATACTTGCTTGGTAGCTGTTGTTGTATGAAAACTCCACAAGATGAAGGTGATCTTCCCACAATCCTACGAAGTCTAACATACATGCTCTTAGCATATCTTCAAGAATATGAATCGTTCGCTTAGACCGTTTATCTATTTGTGGATGGTAAGTTGTTCTGAAGTTCAAACTCGTTCCCAAGCTAGCTTGCAGACTCTGCCAAAATTGCGATCGGAATCTTGTGCCACGATCGGAAATAATGCAAACCGGTACTCCATGTAATCTCACGATCTCTTGCATGAGTTTATGGGTATCATAATTAGTGCACTATGAAGAGTTAAATATTACTTAGATTCAAACTTAGCTCCATGTACTTCTTTGCTAGTGTCTTGGTAGGTTGGCCAACTTAAAATAGGATGAAGTGAGCCAATTTGGTGAGTCGATGCACAATAACCCATACAGCATCGTTACCATTAGTGCTGTGAGGAAGAGCAGTCATGAAATCCATGGTGTTGTGTTGCTACTTCCTCTTTTAATTAACGAGGGTGAAAGTATGCTCGTTTTGTGATTTGTGAAGCCTAGGAAGGGTGATCAAATCCCCACCTAATCTGAATTTGGGTTATTTTCCCTTAATGTCTGGTTAAAATATGCACGAACAAACCAATATGAAAGCACGCAAAAGATTTTTTTAGCGATGATATTTGCAAAGAATCCTGCAGAAAAATTAGATTATTGGATTTTAGATAAGAGAGAAGAATCATAGAAAGATACCTGAAGATTTTGGGGGCACAAATCCACAAATTCGCCGTCGTTCCACGGCCAAATAGCCAATTCCGCTGCGCTTTGGTGCGTTCTGCTGCCGATTTTTCTTCAGTGCACCCCTTTGCTCCTCTGGCTTCGATGAAAATCTCTGAATCTTTGTTTCCTCAATCCAGTGACTCCGGATTCTCTTGCAAAAATCTCACACTAATCATTAAATTCACAATATGCGGTTTTGGTTCTCTTTTCTAATATGTTTTCTGGATTTTATAAAAATTCAACACGAATAGCAAGAAAAAAATTACGCACGTATCTCCGGCAACGGCGCCATTTGATTGATTTAAGTTTGGAAAATTGTTTTGTAAAGTAATTGAAATCAATAACGGTGTCGCTCGTAGCTGGCCGAGATGAGTACGGATCATCCTCAGGGAAACGTGGAACATTTATCTTGCTTTAGACTAGCTGATTGAAAGAAGGGGTGATTGGTTTTAGATCTATGTTGAATACGGATGTAGAATTTATAATAAGAAACCTTGTATGGTTCATAGGACTTGGTAGTAATGGATAACTAATTAAAAATGACTCCTTTTATTTTTTAATAACTTAAAACTAGATCGATAGTGATGAATGAAGTTTAGGGTTTTTGGAAAAAACTAGGGTTCCCATTTTTAACCCTTGTCTTTTTATTGATCTCTATTCATATCTAGCCTTTACCAAAAAAAATTGTTAATCTAATCTCAAATCGCGGTATAGACTATCAATAAATTTATAATGCATCCGATAAGGATGTTAATATTTATTTTGCTAAACTTTATAAACTTTAAAATGTATAAAAAAAAGTTAAGGGATTTTATCGTCCATTGATCTACCTTTGTCTACGAATCCTAGCAAGTTAAGAATTACTCACGTATGGTTAAGATAGAAGAGAAGATGAAGAATGGGATCATAATTTAAATGTAGAAAGTAAATGCAGAATTTAAGTGCAGAAATTAAAATGCAAAAGAATTAAACTAAAAACTCTATCTTTATTAAACAACTAGATCATTTACAACTCCGTACAAAATAGAATACAAAGAAGCTTAGTTGCTCTCGATCACTATCTTATTGGAAGTAGATGAACAGCCGATGATCACCTGGATGCGTGGATCGCTTTGGAACTCTTGATCTCTTCGGTGATGGTTTTCCAAGTGTAACTTTCGGTCCTTTAAATAGCCCTGGAAGCAGAAACCCTAGATCTTATGTGTGATGATTTTCTGTTGCAATCACACTGAAGAAATCTCAAATCCAACGGCCATAAATAGGTCGCGGATCCGCTGCGAATAGGAGGGTTTGGCCACGGTTGGACGGCATCAGAGTGAGATCATGCTTTGAAAATTCTCGTGCTGCCTTATGTTGACACGTGGAGATCATTGTGATGTTTGGATTCTTCAAATCTTCCTCTAAATCCCTGCCATTTATGATTGATGATTCGATTCAACTTTATTGGCAGATTTCATTCCCGGCATCTCGGATATCTCGATCTCCCGACCTGAGCTCATATCTGCACAATATCTCAATTCATAATATTAGTAATACTTGCTATATTTGAGATATTATTCTAATCATTTGTATGATATTAAATCTTTAAGAATATTAATTAGAATTATTGGATATGCTATGCATATTTTAATTATTAATATTTTATATAAATATCATATGCATATATTTTCCTTTATAATGTTAATTATAATATAGAAATATATGATAAAGAATATTTACAAATAAATCCACATATGTTCCATATTTAAAATAAATATCTTTAAGTACTTAACAAAAGTAAGGAAAATGTTCTATCTAATGTGCAATATTTTTGACTAAACAAAATGTTGTTTTCATTGTGATAATGTGAAGGAATAGCCCAACTCCCATTCTTTGAAGGAGAGTGATTACTCGAGGGTTTTTAGTCCAAGACTTCATCATCTTTACGAAGCAGCGATCATAAAGAGGAAGTGAGATGAGCATGTGTATTGTGACAAAAGCTGTGAGACTTGCAGGAGGGATTTCAAATTTTGAGCCAATGTGTCGGTCTAATGTAGTGCCTTGCTTTAGCCAATTTGTTTTAGATTAACCTTACCGAAAAGAGTGTTGATTTGTGCGATCATTGTGCATGGATGAACATTGTTCCTAGCAGTGGAAGCATCAGCAGAATCTGTTTGGTTTCTTCCACTTGGGTTACTGAACAAAACATCCATGGAGCAGTGCTTGGGCCATATTTCACCGCCGCTTTGTTTAGGAACCTGTTCTGTCGAAAAGAAAAAGGGAAATATTTGATGAGTTCAATGGCCAAAATGCGAGAACCCCTCACCTTTGCCTACAGTATGGCACAATATATATATATATATATATATATTCAGTTTTCTTAAACTCTTTATTCTAAAAATTAACACCCTTGAACACGACTCTTTTCGCTTTATAATGCAGCTTTTTTTTGTTTTTGATTTTGGAAATAAGCGATGGTAGAATAATTTTATGACAAAGGTTTGATCAAGAGAGCTACGACTGACTAACCTTATGGAAGATGTTGAATCAATCCTAAACTTGCCTTTCTCTTTATACACCTTTGTATCCAACTCATGAAGCTCCCTAGGATCATCAGGAATTTGAACTCTCCATTTCCTCAGTGAAGCCATAATGACCCCAAACATTTAGTAAAAGGACTCCCTTGTGGCAACTTATGCTTATAAAATGGAGTCCCAGCTAAGAAAATCACCACACAAATCAAAAGGCCCAGAGTTGTGAGCCAGTATCCGACGGTCCAACCCACATTATCTTGCAAATAAACCAAGGCGGTGTTGGTAAATAGAGTTCCCAGAAATATGCTGAACATCCACCTATTGAAGAATGAGAGCTTGTGAGCCCTCTCTTTGGGTTAAAAATCATCAAACTGGTCTGTACCAATTGTTGAGATGTTGGGTTTAGTTCTCCCGGTTCCTAGTGCAAGAATGTAGAGTCCGCCAAAAAATGTAGCAAGTTATAGAGTTGTAGCTGGCTTGCAGTTTCTTGAGCATGCCGCTGGCTTTAATGGTGATACCAAAACTGTCACCGTTAGCAGACACAAACCCTTAAAGGCTTTGGCAGAGTGATACATGCAGGAGATTGTGAGATTGTATGGAGTACTCATGAGTATCGTTTCTGATCGTGATACTCGGTTTCTATCACACTTTTGGAGAAATCTACAAGAAAGTTTGTGTACTCGTTTGAAATTTAGAATGTTCTATCATCCTCAGACATATGACCAGTCTGAAAGAACGATCTAAACTCTTGAAGATATCACCGACTAGAGGAGTAATCAGATTTGGTAGTCGAGATAAGTTTAGTCCTCGATTCGTAGGGCTTTTCGATATCATTGAACGTGTAGCAGAGGTAGCTTATTGATTGGCTTTACCACCATCCTTTGCAGGTGTTCATGACGTGTTTCATGTATCACAACTTTGTAAGTATGTTCGAGATGAGACGTACGTCTTAGATCGCTTGGAACTGACTATAAGAGAAGATTTAACTTATGAAGAGCGACCAATGGCTATTGTGGATCGACAAGAAAAGGTTTTCAAGAATAATGTAATCCCACTAGTACTCGTTTCATGGGGAAATCGTTCGCACGGAGAATCTACTTGGGAACGTGAAGACGAGATTTAATAAAAGTTTCCTCATCTCTTTTTTTAGATCCGTATCTTCTTGTCTTTTTCCTGTTCCGTGAATTTCGAGCACGAAATTCTTTTGTAGTTGAGTATAATGTAACACCCTAGTACATTTATACAATATAATTTGGTATTTTAAGTCTTTCTTTATAATTCTATTATTCTTTTTGCTATTGGGTTGCCAATGATTCAAGTAGTAGCAGTCGTCATCTGACCCGACCCGCATGTTTAGAACCCAGTATAAGGTTATATCAAATATTTACTAGTACGGTGTATCTACGTGAATCGAGTATTATATATACTTTATATATGTTTAAATCTTTACATATCTATTTATAGTACAAGATATAAATAAATAATATTTTTCTAACTAACATTGTAAGGCATATCACCCCATATCTTATTGTTGCTCTTATCTATTATGGTCAAATCGTAAATATAGAAAACAAAATATTTAATAAATCGTTATGAATATTTACCTAAATTTTATTTGGGGGTATATGTATTTAACACTAGATTATTGCATTGTCATGCCCCACTTCCCAGTAGTCGGAAACGGTGACCGCAACGTATTTACTATGAAATAAATATGTTAAGTGTAATTAAGCAATATAATAATGAAAAAGAATGACAAGAGTATTAAAATGAAACAACTTTATTTACATTCAACTTTACATACAACCGTCTGAAAATAAAAGATAAAATAAACAAAACAATGCCTAAACAAAGACATATATAAAGTAAGTGCAGGAAGAACTAGTAGTCAGGCTGAGATGTAAGCTGGTCTAAGTCCTCCTGGCTCGGCTCTATCTCCTCAGAGTCTGGTCCTCCTGACTAATATTCCAAAACAGAGAGGAATTTCGTCAGCGAACAAGCGCTCGGTAAGTCCTAAAAGAAGAAAGAGAAGATAGTATGTAATGTGAAATGAACAGGTAAAGTTGTATACGATCATTCACAAGTATAAGATATTTATTCTAACTTAGTTATTTATAGTTTGATAAAGAAGATATTCATGTATACGAGAGGAGCCTATCTTGTTGGTTTACGCCAGCACCCTGGCTATCAAACCGTAGCCGATTGAGGAACAAAAAATTTATAAACTGGTGCTAACGGAACCCTATCCTACGGATCGACCATTAAACATAATCTAGCAATACTAAAAGGAGTTTAGAAAGTTATACCGAATAATTCGTGTCCTTCAGTCTTTAACCTTTATCCCAAGCTCCTAAATGCCTCCTTGATCAAGCTTGATCTCCGGTCTCCCTCCATCGAAGATGATCCATTTGAGAGTCTATGAATCGAGCTCCAACCTCATATCCAAGGTAATTAGGATACTTAGATCGCTACACTAGATAACCTAGATGAAATTGAGAGTGATGAAGGATTTATTTGTCTCAAGACACCCTAGCTTTCTCAACACATGAGACTTGTAGGGCGGAGATAGAAGAAGATGCCATAAGGATGAGAGAGTGAAGCAAAGAGCAAGTGAGGAAAATGGCTAAGTTTTGTGAGCTATATCAAGCATGCTAGCAACTAGAGATAATATCTCCAAGTTCACAAATATCTCACAACACCACAAAATATCAAGCATGCCTCCTTAGTCAACTATGAGTCACACCTATGAGTCATCCAATGAGTCACTAAATAAGCCATGCTTGATTAAAGCGATAAAACCCTAATCCTCCACCTCATTAACCTTTTAATCCAAAAAGGGTTAAAACAAGAATGGGGTGTTATCTTCTAGAAGCAACTTGTAATAAATTACAAGAATACCTCTCATCTATATATACATATCCGCATCCGCATTCCGAAGAATACGAATATAAAGAGACGAAAATAATCCATCAATATAATACTAGAATCCAGTTTAAACCAAAGCCCACTAGTATTATCTGTCTGAATCATGATACGTATACAAGTGCACGTATATGATCGAACCCTACCGTAAAACCATACGGCATCTACATCGTTTTGCCCGAAATAAGGAAACCCTCTGTGTGGGACTCTAAAGACTCATCAATACGCTCGCAGTGGGTTTAACCACAAGCACATCAGTAGCACTAGCTGTACGTAACGGCTACCCAGGTATTGAGCGAAAGGGATGCCGACGAGAAAACACATCCTGAAACCCTACTGAGCCTTTTAGTGACAATATCTGTACAGTCCGATCCGTTCGTCTATGAGTATCGTATATCGAGTTTAGGGGGTAGATAAAATCAGACCCCTAATAACGTGACATTTAGTGTCGGTATGAAGCCCATCACCACCAGAGAAACAACTGATCCAAATCAGTAATTATTGACTATCTTGGCCAAGAATTTCTGGTGATGGCCACCCGTGCACAACGCGACATCAACCCCCAATACTGGGAGAGACGAATCCTCGACAATCCACTTACTGCTTCCATGTGGCTCGGGACTGTACCCAACTAAAATGTGTTTGCACGACTCTTTTGAGCCGTGGTAGGTTAGTAATCAAAGTATAGTGGAAACTCACATGAGACAAATGAAGATCTTAGGTTGCAGACTAACGTTTACACATGTCACCTAGGAACTGCTATCTGACAATAGGTATAATACCAACTAGTATGTTCCCGGCGAGTCCGTCCAGTGTACTCATAACCCAATAAGCACTTGTATACTATCTTAGGTGAACAAATAGACACCAATAGCTTATGAGAACGGCCACCGCCCTCGTCGGGGTCTCGATTAGTATACATTAGTCTGCTCTGGAGTATCGGTACCCAGTCTCGAAGCTCCCACGACTAGGGACATTTAAGGATGTGCTTATAGACCACCCAGCTCCCACATATATGATCGTCATCATACTGCTGGTAGTCAAACAACAATCCTATGGGCTCTATCAATATGTAATAGTGATCTATAATATCACCTGAAGCATGTACATGATGATAAAGAAAAACCAGATAGCATACTATTATTTTGAATAGGACTGTTATACCCGTATAGGTCCTCCCTCAATCATCGCAATCGCGTGCCTGCGACCCAATAATCGACTTGAGGGCACTATAGCCAACAATATTAGAAATATGTATGCCCTTGAGGCCATTATTGTACATGTGATATATATTATAATGGATGCTTGGACATATATATAAAGGACTTTCTTACTCGACATGATAGTATGCTATCTGGTTACTCTTTATCTTAACATGTTGACTGGTATTCTTTACTGTCTTGCTCTCACATGTCGATAAAACCCTTAAGATGTGTACTTGACTACCAGGACTATGATGAGATCATACTAGCGGGCCCAGGGTGGTCCAAAAGTACATCCTTTATCAGTTCCTAGTCGAGGGAATATCGAGATTAGGGTACCGATATTCCAGATTAGACTAGTGCGTACGTTTCTTTTCCCTTAGAGGGCGATAGTTGATCCCACTGTAGGGTTCATAGGCACACTAATGAAGTCTCACATGTGATCAAACATGGCTAATTCAAATTTTACAAGTGCCTACAAACCCTAATACGGATCGTTAACTAGATAATGAGGCGATGCAATGCAAATAAACGAATTTTAACTAAAGGAAAGAAGCTACAACCTTTGTAGATCCGGTACTCTACGTCCTAGGCTCCGTGATGAGGTCCCTCCGCTGTCCAAATCAAATCCATGACTCTAGCATCGGCTTCATCGGAGAAATGGGCGGGCTTGGTCGTCGGCTCGATGCCGAAGATGATCTACGTCGAGGCATCACAAGATCAAGCTCCAACTTCACCAAGCTATGAAAATTAGTGAAGGAAACACCCTATACTACTTGGCAAGAGATAGAGGATGAAGAAATAGGAGGTGGGTTCACTTTAGAATTGGATTTCTCACTCATTTGCTCAAGTTGCCATTGATGTAGAAAGCTTTTCTTTCTTGCTCATGAAGAAGAAGAAGAAAGAAATGAATATGATAAGTTATTTAAAAAGAAAATAAAATGAATACTTATCATGTATTCAACCATGGTTTAGTGTAGAGATTTAACTAAGGTTAGATGAATGGTTAGGGTTAGAGAAGAGACAAGAATGGTGGACTTGTTCAAAGCTTCAAGAAACTTCAACAAGCAAACAAAAACAAGCCACCATTTTCTTTTCTTCTTTTCTAAAATAAATAAATAAATAAATAGATAAGAAAATGAAAACCCTAACCATTATACAACCATGGTTTAATCTTTACACAAACCCAAGTGAGCATGTATCATCAAACATGATACAATCTTGTGCACAAAAATATATCATATATACAATGTGCACTTCAAGTGAGAAAATCCTTTTAAAGTGAACAAATACTAGTTAATGCAAAGTAATATATCAAATATATAATTATGCATTAAATCATTAAATCAATACTTGATTTAACGATCCGGTCATATCGCATATAACCGGCCAGTATCCAATGTATCGGCTTATCGAATCAATCCTTGATTCGATAACTAGGTTATATCGCATACAACCATTCGACACATACATCGCGAGAATGAAATACGGTATCACATACACGCATTATTCTCGGTCCCGCACATATCCCATATGTGCTCCTATTTCGTTTCGCTTGAGCCAGGAAACCTCTGTGTAGGACTCTAAAGACTCGTCAATACGCCGGCAGCAGATGATGATCATATCAAACACCCACAAGCCGCAAGCGGTCTGCTAAACGTAACGGCCACCCGGGTATTGAGCGATCAGAAGATCGACGAGCAAGCCCGCTCACACTCCTGTGAATCCAACCAGTAACACTTACCGTACAGTCCGGTCTTTTCGTCTGATATGTCGCATATCTCGCCTAGGGGTGGTAAACGTCAGACCCCAGTAGCTCGATAAGTCATGCCGACGTGAAGTCCATGACATGTGTGAAACTACTGATAACACTTACCAGTAGGTCACTGCAACCCTGGCCAGTGATTTCCTGTTATGGCCAGTCGAGCATAGCACAACATCAACCCCCAATACCGGGAGAGACGAATCCCCTCCTATCGCTCATTGCCTCCATGTGAATCGGGACTGTACCCAAAAACCACCTGTTTGCAAGACTCAGTAGAGCCGTAGTAGGGTGGAAATCAAAGCATAGTGGGAGACACACAAGACTCTATGACGATCTCGGGTCAACAGACTAAGCTGTACCTGTGTCACCAAAGAACTGCCATCTGACGTGAGGTATAATACCATCTGGGAGTTCTCGGCGAGTCCGTTCAGTGTACCCAGTCTCCACTGAGCACCCGTATACCATCTCTGATGTCAAACACCAATGGATATGGGAGCATCCATCGCCCATTGCATGGGTCGAGAAGATATACGCTAGTCTACTCTGGAATATCGATGCCCCGTCTCGATATTCCCTCGACTAGGAACATTGAAGGATGTACTCATGGACTATCCAGGCCCCACTAGTATGATCTGCATCACAGTCCTGGAAGTCGAGTACACATCCTAAGGGCTTTATCAACATGTAACAGAGAGACAGAAAGTATACACGTTAAGATAAAGAGCAACCAGATAGCGTACTATCATGTCGAGCAAGAAAGTCCTACGTATATATGTCCCAGCATCCACTACAATATACATCCAATGTACAGTAATGGCCTCTAGGGCATACATATAACTAACAATCTTCCACTTGCACTAGGGCCATCTGTAGCAGTAGTTGTAGTATCTAATACTCAACCATCCCCTAAAAGTCTCTCTTTGGGAAAAGGCCTTCGTGAGTGGATCCGCCGTGTTGTCCTCTGAGTCTACTCTCCTAACCTCGATCACCCTGGAGATCAACTATCTCCATGATCAGGTGATGCTGCCTCAGAATATGTCTGGGTCACTGATGGGACCAGGGTTTCAAGGCCAAAGCCACACTTCCATTGTCATACAATGGCAGGAACCTAGTTCATCTTATGAACCAATATACACCCAAACTTCCTCTTTGGTAGTATCTTTAATAGCGATGTTACCAGCCTTTATCGTCTAGTTTGCCACGGTATCTAGCTTGGAACTCTTCCAACATACCGTCCCTTTACTAAGGGTAAAGACAATGCCTGTGACTGACATTCAGTCGTCTTTATCACCTTGGAACTCTTCCAGTGATTCTCCCCAGGATCGATTGATACCATCTCACTACATCTAGTGAGAATCCTAGCATCCAATTATATCTATCTCATAGATGAAAACTCAGGATTTAGGGGGTATCACTTTGATCCTATTGGAGAATCCTTGTGATAAGCGGAGATTGACCGAGCGTAGCATAGGAAACTCCTTCCTTATCAAGAGTATGTCATCCACGTACTCTACGAGGATCACCACCATACTCCTTACTACCTTTTTGTATATACAAGGTTCATCTACCATTTTGATGATGTCAAACTGTTTGACTAACTCATCAAAACAGATGTTCCAACTCTGTGATGCCTGCTTCATCCTGTTAAAGCAACTTGGACACGTTTCCGCTGCTCCCACTGTTCACGAAGCCCTCTGGCTGTGTACTTATAGACGTTCTCTTCTAAATCATTATTTAGAAAAGCAGTCATGACACCCAACCGCCAGATATCGTAGTCATGGTATGTAGTAGTGGCAAGTAGGATCTGGATGGACTTAAGCATAGTCCCTAGAAAAGGTTTCATCATTATCCACACTGGTTGATGACTAAAACCTTTAACAAGTCTAGCTTTGAAAGTCTCAACTTTTCCATCTACACCAAGTAATCTTCTCAAGATATACTTGCTCCTGATGGGGATTTAACCCTTGAGATATAGCAACCAAAGTCCATACTTTGTTGGTGTACATGGATTCCATCTCAGATCGCTAAGCATCCAGCCATTCTTACAGAGTCCCTACTCTCGATGGCCTGCTCAAAACTGGTTGGGTCATCATCTCATGATGCAATCCTTGCTCCCACTGTCATCGAGAAACCGAGGTATCTCTCAGGTAGGTGAGGAACCCTACCAGATTGGCGGAGAGGCTGAGGTTCGTCGGGGACCATTGAATCTTTTAGTTCTGTCAAATCAGCTGCAGTTTTGTATAGCTGGAACATTTCCTGTTCTACAGAACTGACCTTGCCTCGATCTTGTCCGGATTTTGCTTTTGACATAGGCCGGACAATCCCAAATCTTAACTTACTTAAGAGATAGGCTCTTCCCATACCATATCTTATATGGAGTGGTAGGCACTGATTTGATTCGAACCTAATTCAATAGGTATGCAGCTTCTCAAGTGCACAACCCCAAAAGGAAATAGGTAACTCAGTAATACTCATCATAGAGCACACCATATCTAATATTGTGCGATTGCTCCACCCCGATACACTGTTGTGCTGTGGAGTATTCAGAGGAGTAACACTGAGAGAGAATCTCTTTTTCCTTTAGAATAGTCCAAGGATTCCATGCACAAGTTATTCTCCTCCCTGATCTTATCATAGGACATAATACTTATACCCGTATTTTGGTTCTCTACTTCCTACTTATATTCTGTGAATACCTCAAAAGGTTCGGACTTATGTTTCAACAGGAACATATGACTGAATCTTGAGAGATTATCAGAGAATATAATGAAGTATAAAGAACCAGTCCTGGCATGTGTAGACAGGAGACCTTTCATACATCATCATGTATCAGTCCCAAGAGTTTACTAACTCTTTCTCTGTTTCCAATAAACAGAGCTATGGTCATCTTATCTTTGTGACATGAATGGCAAGTTTCACAAGATGTAAATTCAAACTGATTTAAATATGCATCTAAAATGTAACTTTAGCCAGTCGGATCGCATTGATATGACCTAGTCTACAATACCTCAAGAAGGATTCGTTCATTTCTGAACTCTTCCTCTTGTATGTGTTCTGTATACTAGGAACTGTAGTTTGATTTAGAACATCAATACTTTTAGATAACGTGCCTGAACCGATCAACTTTTGATATAGGAAATGTTCAAAACATTATCCAACAATACAAAATTTTATCATTTCTTTACTAATAAAGAGACTGATATGATTTTGTATATCAGGTTCGGTATCTAATAGCATTTGTTCAGAATCAATGTATTGGTAATACAGGGTGACAGTGACCAACAGACTTGGCTGCAATACTTGCCCCATTTTCTGTCCCATGAAACTTATCATCCGTTCTCAGTTTTTCTACCTTTTTGTAGCCCTATGTAACAGATTACATATCTGGGATCCTGATCCGGTATCATATACCCAGGATGCAGAGGATACTGAGAAACAGTTCTTTGTAATGAACACACCCGAAGGAGATGCATCATATGCACTTTCTTCGTTTGGGCGGCATAGGAATTCTGGTATTCCCCTATTTCCTGCTCGTCTTATAACATTTATAAGTTGGAGCGGGACCAACTTACCCTAGCTCAGTATAACAAGCGCGTTCGGTCAATACATCCATATTATTATCTTGATTAAGGCATGATATGGTCGCTACCTGAAGAGAGAGAGAAGAAAACACTCAGCGTGCGCTCTTGCAAGATTAGATTGGTTATATATTTTATCTAATCAGGATGGCTCCCACTGTTTTTATCATATCTTCCTTCAAACCCTAAAAGGAAAGACTAGCCGGGATTAATTACACTCTACAAGTTCGCCAATCTTTCAGCCAGGCCAGTGTCGGTACTTTGAGGGAGGTTCCCCGTGCTTTCGTACGGACCTAATTACAGTAAACCTCGTTTTCCCAGAGGCATGACCCCGTTGACACCTTTCTAGACACCTACTTGATCGGCTAATTGTAAAGTGCAAAACTCTTCCAGGAGTAACAATTACTCGCAGTGGGTATCGGGATCCAACTATCATATAGAAGGTATGCAATCTCATTGCAAATTTCAACACTTGAAACTCCCGATAAAGGTTTTTACCCCTAGCACCTATGACCTTAACTATGGTCAACAAATCATAAGTACTAGTCAAGTTCTACCCGTCATTTCGTGATTAATTAGACCCACCCACATGACCCTTAACTAAGGTCAACAAAGTCACGCGACTGTCCTAACTAATCGCATCATATGCGGTGTAGGAAGACATCACTTAGCTACCGTACACTGTGCCTTGACTATGGTCAACAAACACAACAAGAATACTAAGTACTCTACTTCCTAAAATCACAGAGGGTTGAGAATGGTTTTTATGAAAACCTTTAACGCTTTGAATTTGATCTCGTTGCGGAATCAAATGGTTTTTAAATGGAATGTTTTTGAGGCTTTTCTAGTTTTGCTAAAGGGGTCACTCCCGGTGAAGGGATCGTCGGCCCTTTCCTCGTCGAATGAGGTGCGGGATATATCATATATATCACTGTGCAAAGCAGAAACTATAGAAGCAATCAAAAAGACAAACCGAGTATGTAGCATCTGCCAGTTATTGCTAAAGGAGTCACTCCCGGTGAAGAGATCTCGGTCCTTTCCTCATCGAATAAGGTGCAGGATGTTCTACAAGGAACACCGCGATGCAAAGCAAGAACTGTAGCTACCTGTTTTATTTTGAAATTCAATTCCACAACATCTTTTAGGTTTATTTTCTTTCATTAATCTCATTAATGAATGTCCCATCATTTAAGTCCACCTAAGCATCACAGATAAATATAACGTATGCTTATGCCATCCGCATTCGCCTCGATGTCCCGTCTGCACCGTTAGGTTAGGTAACTAACGGCAGAGCGAGGCAGGGCTAGCACGGGTGTAAAATATAAGCAACTTCTATATAATATATCATATATACTATATACTATATCTATCACAGAACATCACATGTTCACATCACAGATAACGCAGCAGAAAATATCATATGAAATATTGGATATACTAGGACGTCCGTGTTTTCAATACGAGCCAGTATAAAACACGGATTCCACGGTCGTGATGAATAGCTAATCCCACACCCCTAGACCCCTACGAGAGCGGCAAGCAACCCTACCAATTCTAGGGTTAGGATACCCGGACTCGACTCCTCGAGATGGTCTCCCACTGGACCCCAGAACCCGGTTACTTGTGCTCCCCTCCTTGGGTCTATCATAATGCGGAAAAGTAAATAATATACAAATGGTGACAACATCCGCAACCTGGAAGTGCCCCAATAAAAGAATATTACATACAAGTTTTTACATGAATGAAAATGAAAAACACTCATCTCACATAAAAAACCCCGGCTATTCAAACACGACGATCCAATATAACATATCCAGCAGCACATAACATCACATGTCATCAACGTAAGTAAATATGCGCATCCCAATTGTCGTTGACATATAGCAACGAAATCGGCGATATCACATATTACACTTACGGTCACAGAAAAGAAAGTGTAAAACTACAACAGTTGGAATCCGCAATCTCTTTAGACATCGCATGCCTAATCAAATGAATTCCTTAGACATCACATGCCTAACAATTATAAACCCCGCATTTTAGTCTCAAAATCGAAAACTATTTTCAATATCAAGTCGGGCAATTCAACAGGATTCCCGACAACCTGATCGAATGCTCGTCGCAAACTTTAGTAGGCGGCCGCACCCCCGATGCCGTCGACGAAGTGCACCAAGGCGGAACACCGCTGCCGCGAGCACCCGAACGGATGCTTTCGGCGACGGGGTTCTCCTACAGTCACTTGGTCGGGGCTATGGAGTGAGGCTGTCTATTAAGTTTACCCGGCGAGTATCCGCGTATGCTACGTGATTGCGACGGACTTTTGATCACATCAAAATTCCGTGGCAACCGATCAAGTGAGACTAAACTGCTATGTTTATAATATTCATTCAGTTATCTCATAACTACTTGTGAATTCCAAGTATTGTATCACATTCCGGATAAATAGAAAATGTTAAACTTTCCGATCGAACAATCGAACACCCAAGTTTTCCCGATACAGTCCAACACATGAAATAAGTCTAAAAACATTCAGTTCGTGCCTCAGTACCAACGGTCCAGCCGTAGAAGGGTCAAGCCAACGCCTCACATGTGGCACGCCGTACTGCCCCAAACCCTAAGGTTCAAAGGGCAGTTCAAGACGGTCACATAATCGAGTTAAGGTTTGTTGTCTTCTAGAGGGACCATCGCGTTACTTGCACTACTTAGAACGTCGTTAAACTACGGAAAAGTCCAACAATTGGAAATTTCCCGGCAGAGGAAAAAGTGGGTATTTATATCCGGTCGAACCTTTTAACATATTCAAAAATTACCCGGAAACACACAGACAAAATTAAACAATCCGATCGAAACACCGAGTCCCTAAAATAACCCAGAAAATTCAACTCTTGAATAAATATTAAAAATTCTCAGAAAATCCAGTACCAGAAAATAGGAATTACTGTGCAAAAAGTATTGGGCATTGTGACAATACGGCCACGGAACCGCCGCAGAAGCCATGCTTCTGCCGCGGTTCCGCCGCACTCTTGTTGAATCATGGACACATGTTGCACAGTAATTCTTAGGATTCCCTGCTGATTTTTTTGCATATTTTTAATATACAAAAATCCACGAATTTCAAAAATGTACAGAGAGCAATATTAGGGTTAGGGTTTCGGTACGATCGGATTTCTAACTCCGTCTACGCATCGCCTAAGGCTCTAGCTAGGCTCTGATACCACTGTAGGGTTCCTAGGCACACTGATGAAGTCTCACATGTGATCAAACATGGCTAATTCAAATTTTACAAGTTCCTACAAACCCTAATACGGATCGTTAACTAGATAATGAGGCGATGCAATGCAAATAAACGAATTTTAACTAAAGGAAAGAAGCTACAACCTTTGTAGATCTGGTCCTCCACGTCCTAGGCTCCGTGATGAGGTCCCTCCGCTGTCCAAATCAAATCCATGACTCTAGCATCGGCTTCATCGGAGAAATGGGCGGGCTTGGTCGTGGGCTCAATGCCGAAGATGATCTACATCGAGGCATCACAAGATCAAGCTCCAACTTCACCAAGCCATGAAAACTAGTGAAGGAAACACCCTATACTACTTGGCAAGAGGTAGAGGATGAAGAAATAGGAGGTGGGTTCACTTTAGAATTGGATTTCTCACTCATTTGCTCAAGTTGCCATTGATGTAGAAAGCTTTTCTTGCTCATGAAGAAGAAGAAGAAAGAAATGAATATGATAAGTTATTTAAAAAGAAAATAAAATGAATACTTATCATGTATTCAACCATGGTTTAGTGTAGAGATTTAACTAAGGTTAGATGAATGGTTAGGGTTAGAGAAGAGACAAGAATGGTGGACTTGTTCAAAGCTTCAAGAAACTTCAACAAGCAAACAAAAACAAGCCACCATTTTCTTTTCTTCTTTTCTAAAATAAATAAATAGATAGATAGATAAGAAAATGAAAACCCTAACCATTATACAACCATGGTTTAATCTTTACACAAACCCAAGTGAGCATGTATCATCAAACATGATACAATCTTGTGCACAAAAATATATCACATATACAATGTGCACTTCAAGTGAGAAAATCCTTTGAAAGTGAACAAATACTAGTTAATGCAAAGTAATATATCAAATATATAATTATGCATTAAATCATTAAATCAATACTTGATTTAACGATCCGGTCATATCGCATATAACCGGCCAGTATCCAATGTATCGGCTTATCGAATCAATCCTTGATTCGATAACTAGGTTATATCGCATACAACCATTCGACACATACATCGCGAGAATGAAATACGGTATCACATACACGCATTATTCTCGGTCCCGCACATATCCCATATGTGCTCCTATTTCGTTTCGCTTGAGCCAGGAAACCTCTGTGTAGGACTCTAAAGACTCGTCAATACGCCGGCAGCAGATGATGATCATATCAAACACCCACAAGCCGCAAGCGGTCTGCTAAACGTAACGGCCACCCGGGTATTGAGCGATCAGAAGATCGACGAGCAAGCCCGCTCACACTCCTGTGAATCCAACCAGTAACACTTACCGTACAGTCCGGTCTGTTCGTCTGATATGTCGCATATCTCGCCTAGGGATGGTAAACGTCAGACCCCAGTAGCTCGATAAGTCATGCCGACGTGAAGTCCATGACATGTGTGAAACTACTGATAACACTTACCAGTAGGTCACTGCAACCCTGGCCAGGGATTTCCTGTTATGGCCAGTCGAGCATAGCGCAACATCAACCCCCAATACCGGGAGAAACGAATCCCCTCCTATCGCTCATTGCCTCCATATGAATCGGGACTGTACCCAAAAACCACCTGTTTGCACGACTCAGTAGAGCCGTGGTAGGGTGGAAATCAAAGCACAGTGGGAGACACAAAAGACTCTATGACGATCTCGGGTCAACAGACTAAGCTGTACCAGTGTCACCAGAGAACTGCCATCTGACGTGAGGTATAATACCATCTGGGAGTTCTCGGCGAGTCCGTTCAGTGTACCCAGTCTCCACTGAGCACCCATATACCATCTCTGATGTCAAACACCAATGGATATAGGATCATCCATCGCCCATCGCATGGGTCGAGAAGATATACGCTAGTCTACTCTGGAATATCGATACCCCTTCTCGATATTCCATCGACTAGGAACATTGAAGGATGTACTCATGGACTATCCAGGCCCCACTAGTATGATCTGCATCACAGTCTTGGAAGTCGAGTACACATCCTAAGGGCTTTATCAACATGTAACAGAGAGACAGAAAGTATACACGTTAAGATAAAGAGCAACCAGATAGCGTACTATCATGTCGAGCAAGAAAGTCCTACCTATATATGTCCCAGCATCCACTACAATATACATCCAATGTACAGTAATGGCCTCTAGGGCATACATATAACTAACACCCACAACCATTGGTGTGTGACATCAAAGATTGTACATAGGTGCTCATTGGAGAATGGGTATACAGAATAGGACTTGCCGAGTACTCCTATGTGGTAGTATACCTATCGTCAGATAGCATTCCTCTGGTGACACTGATACAAGTTAGTTTGTAGACCCGAGATCGTCATAGAGTCTTGTGTGGCTCCCATTATGCTTTGATTTCCTCCCTACCACGGCTCAAAGGAGTCATGCTTTTTGGGTACAGTCCCGAATCATATGGAGGCAATGAGCGATAGGAGGGGTTTCGTATCTCCCGGTATTGGGGGTTGATGTTGCGCTATACTCGATTGGCTATAACTGGAAATTCCTGGCCAGGGCTGCTGCTGAGATTTACCGATAAGAGTTATCAGTAGTTTCTCAAACTGTTATAGGCCAGACATCGGCATGACTTATAACGTTACTGGGGTCTGACGTTTACCACCCCTAGACATGATATGCGACATATTATACGAAGAGACCGGACTGTATGGTAGTGTTACTGATAGGCTTCATGGAGAGTATGGACCAGCTTGCTTATTGATTTTCATACCGCTCAATGCCCGGGTAGCCGTTACGTCCAGCTAGTACCGCTGACGGCTTGTAGATGATTGATGTGATCATGACCTGCTGCTGGCGTATTGATGATCCTTTAGAGTCCCACACAGAAGTTTTCTAGTTCGAGCAAAACGAAGTAAGGCACATATGTTGATATGTATGTAGGCCTGATTAAATATAAGTAAATGATACCGTATTATAATCTGGCAGTTATCTAATGTCGGTCAGGTTATATGTGATATAACCGGATTATCGAATCAAGTGTTGGATTGATAATGTGATATTCAAATTAATGATATTAGTCGGTTATATGTGATATAATCGGATTAGTAGATCAAGTGTTGATTTAATAATGTGATATATATTATATGTGATATAATTATATCTTAACTAATATCATTAGCTCACTAGTTGCTTTATATATATATATATATATATATATTAATGTATATTTGATATATATATATATATATGAAGCATGGCATATTTTTCTATTTCGTTTCGATTCGGGTGGGTTTCGAGTTCATTTCGACTCCCGGATTAGCTTAAAACGATCGGTGTTGGAACTTTAGCCCACTGGATTTTTCATGTCTTGGAAAAATTGGTTAAGTTTGCTAATTGCATGCGGAATTATAATGTCGCGGTTACTATACAAGCTTTGTGATGTGTGATACAATTATTAGAATCCGGATTAATTAGTTTTATGAAAACTAGTTATTATATTGTAAACCTAGCCGTTTAGTCTCAATTGATCGACTGCCACGAAGTTTTGATTCGGATCAAAACTCCATCGCAATTGCGTATTGTACGCGATCACTAAGTTGGGAATCTTGTTGAATTATCCGAAAACCAATTGAAAAGAGTTTTCAATTTGAGACTAAAATGCAAGTTTTATAAGTCAGGCATGAAATTCGGAATATGAGATATTTCGGGTTTATGATGTCTAAGGATATTGCAGATTTTAATTATTGTAATTTTCTATTTCTTTTTCTACGACCGTAAGTGTAATATGCGGGGCATCCCAATCTCATTGCTATATTTCAACGAGTTTTAGAGATACACATATTTACTTACGTTGATGATATGTGATATCATGTGTTGCTGTTGATATGATTTGTTGGATCGAATAGCCGGGGGGTTTTATGTAAGATGAGGGTTTTTATTTTCATTCATGTAAAATCTGTATGTAATATTCTTTTATTGGGGCACTTCCGGTTTGAGGATGATGTCACCACCATTGTATATTATTTACTTTTCCGCATTCGGATAGACCCAAGGAGGGGAGCACAAGTAATCGGGTTTTACAGTCCAGTGGGAGACCATCTCAAGGAGTTGAGACCTGGTCTCCTAACTCTAGAATTGGCAGGGTTACTTGCTGCTCTCGTAGGGGTCTAGGTATGTGGGTTTGGCTATTCATCACGACCATGGAATCCGTGTTTTACATTACTGGCTAAATTTAAAACACGGACATCCTAGTATACCCAATATTTCATATGTTGCTTCTGCTGCTTGATTCTGTGATGTTGATCATATAACTATGTGAGATGAATGTAATATTATATATATGATATATAATAAACGTTGCTTATGTTTTTCACCCATGCTAGTCCAGCCCCCGCTCTGCCGGTAGTTAAGTAACTTAAGGTGCATGACGGGGCCCCATGGCGAATGCGAATGGCATAAGCGTACGTTCTATTTTCGTTTCATTTGTCTGTGATGTTTAGGAAACATTAATTGATGAGACTTCATAATGTGGTTAATGAAAAGAAAGAAACCTAAATATGTTGTAGAATCAAATTTTCAAAAAGGGTAGTTCTAGTTTTTTCTTTTCATAGTGGTATTCCTTGATGAATATCCAGCACCTCATTCGATGAGGAATGAGCCGAGATCCCTTCACCGGGAGTGACCTCTTTAGTGAAACTAAAAAATGCTACAACCCACTCGGTTTTTTTGATAGCTTCTTTAGTTCTTGCTTTGCATAGTGGTATTCTTGAATATCCTGCACCTCATTCGATGAGGAAAGAGCCTAGATCCCTTCACCGGGAATGACCTCTTTAGAGAGACTAGCAAAAGCCTAAAAAACACTCCTTTTCAAAATCACTGGATTCTACAACGATATCAAGTTCATTACGTTAAAATTTTTTCTCAAAACCAGCCGCAGCCCTCCATCATTTCAGATAAGTGCCATTTAGTCTTCGTGCTACGTTTGTAGACTATATTAAAGTGTAGTGTGCGGTAGCTAATTGGTGCTTATCTGTAACCATATGATGCGATTGGATTAGGGTAGTCGTACGACTTTTTCGACTATGTTAAGGGTCGTACGGGTGGGTTTAATTCAATCAAGAAATGACGGGTTGAACTTGACTAGCGCTTATAATTTATTGACTATATTAAGGTCATAAGTTGCTAGGGGCAAAAAATGTTATCGGGAATTTCAAGTGTTGAAATTTGTAATGAGATTGCATACCTTCTATGTGATAGTTGGATCCCGATACCCACTGCGAGTAAGAGTTACTCCTGGGAGAGTTTTGCACTTTACAATTAGCCGATCAAGTAGGTGTCTAAAAATGTGTCAACGGGGTTATGCCTCTAGGAAAACGAGATTTATTCTAATTAGGTCCGTGCGAAAGCACGGGGAACTTCCCTCGGAGTACCGATACATGCTTGGCCGAACGATTGGCGAACCTGTAGGATGTAATTAATCCCGGCTAATCTTTCCTTTTAGGGTTTGAAGGAAGATTTGATAAAAACGGTGGGAGCCACCCTGATTAGATAAGATAATAACCAATCTAAGCTTGCAAAGAACGCACACTAACGCGTTTCCTTCTCTCTCTCTCTAGGCAGCAATCAATGTCACGCCTTAATCAAGATAATAATATGGATGTATTGACCGAACCCTCCTTTTATACAGGGCTAGGGAACGTTGATCCCGCTTTATATTATGAATGTCATAAGTTTGGGCAAGGGACATGGGAATATCAGGATTCCCGTGCCGTCCGTACGAAGAAACAACATGTTGATGCATCTTCTTCGGGTGTGTTCGTTACCGATAACTGTTTCTCAGTTTTTTCTACGTCCTGGGTATTGGATGCCGGATCAGGATCCCACGTATGTAATTTTTTACATGGGCTAAAGACAGGTAAAGAACTGGGAAATGATGATAAATCCCTAAAAGTAGGGAATTGTGTAATTGTTGCAGCCAAGGCAGTTGGCGATTATCACCTTGTATTACTAACTGGTAATACATTGATTCTGAACGACTGTTACTACGTACCAAAGATGATGTGAAACATTATATCAATTTTTTTGCTAACTAAAGAAGGATATAATCTCACATTAGAGGATAATGTTATGAACATTTTCCAGAATTAAGTGTTGATTAGATCAGGTATGTTATGTAACGGTATATATGTTCTTAATCAAAGTACAATTCTTAACATACAGAACACAAACAAGAGGAAAAGTTCAAAAATGAACGAAACCTTCTTGTGGTATTGTAGACTAGGTCATATCAATGCGACAAGACTGACTAAGTTTCATAAAAATAGATATTTGAATCCGTTCGAATTTTCATCTTATGAAACTTTCTAGTTATGTCTCAAAGGCATGACGACCAAAAATCCGTTTATTGAACACGGAGAAAGAGCTTCAGAACTCTTGGGACTGATACATAGTGATGTATGCGGTCCTATGTCTGCACATGCCAGGAATGGTTTTTCGTACTTCATTACATTCACCGATGATCTCTCAAGGTTCGGACATGTGTTCTTGTTGAAACACAAGTCTGAAACTTTTGAGAAATTCAAGGAATATAAGTGCGAAGTTGAAAACCAGACGGGCAAAAGTATTAAAATCCTACGATCTGATTGGGGAGGTGAATACTTGAGCGGGGAATTCCGTGATTATCTAAAAGAGAATGGGATTCTCTCTTAGCTTACTCCTCCGTATACGCCATAACACAACGGTGTATCGGAGTGGAGGAATCACACCCTATTAGATATAGTGTGCTCTATGATGAGTACTGTTGAGTTGCTTATTTCTTTTTGGGGTTTTGTGCTTGAGACAGCTGCATATCTATTGAATCAAGTTCTACCAAAATCTGTGCCTAAAACACCATATGAGATATGGAGTGGAAAGAGGCCGTATCTTAAATGAGTTAAGATATGGGGTTGTCCGGCCTATGTTAAAAGGCAAAATTCGAAAAAGCTCGAGGCGAGACCAGTTCTATGTAAGTTTGTAGGATATCCAAACAATTCACAAGGATATATCTTCTACCACACTGAGCAACAAAAACTGCTTGTTTCTCAATATGCCACCTTTTTAGAAAGGGAATTTCTTATTAAAGAAATTGTTGGCGATGAGGTAGGACTGGAAGAGGTTCCAGCAGCACAAACTACAACTGATGATTTGGTGGAACCAGAGGATCCAATAGTGCCCAACGAACCCCAGCCACTCCGCAGATCTAGTAGGGTTCCTTATCCACCTGAGAGATACTACGGTTTTCTCATAGACGGTGGGAGCGAGGATTGCATCATGGAAGATGATGACCCTACTAGTTTCAAGCAGGCCATCACAAGTGGAGACTCTGTGAAATGGCTGGATGCTATGCGATCCGAGATGGAATCCATGTACACCAACAAAGTATGGACTTTGGATGTTGCTTCTGAAGGGGTACAACCCATTGGGAGCAAGTGGATCTTCAAAAAGAAGATTGGTGTAGATGGAAAAGTTGAGACTTTCAAAGCTAGATTTGTAGCAAAAGGTTTTTGTCAACGACCTAGCGTCGACTATGATGAAACCTTTACTCATGTCTCTATGCATAAGTTCATCAGGATCCTACTTGCTATTGCTGCATACCATGACTATGAATTCTGGTAGATGGATGTCAAGACCGCTTTTCTAAATGGTGATTTAGAAGAGAGCGCATACATGACACAGCCAGAGGGCTTCGTAGACAGTTGGAGCAGCAGAAATGTGTGCAAGATACTTAAATCCATTTATGGATTAAAGCAGGCATCGCGGAGTTGGAACATCTATTTTGATGAAGCTATCAAAGAGTTTGACTTCATCAAAAATGTAGATGAATCCTGTATATATAAGAAGGCTGTAGAGAGTAAGGTGGTCTTCCCCGTATTGTACGTGGATGACATACTCTTGATAGGAAACGATGTTCCTATGCTACACTCGGTCAAGCTCTTCTTATCACACAAGTTCTCCATGAAAGACCTTGGTGATGCCTCCTACATCCTGGAGATAAAGATCTATAGAGATAGATCTAAACAGATTTTGGGATTTTCTCAATCCAGTTACATTGACACCATACTAAAGAGGTTTAGTATCAAAGATTCCAAGAGAGATAATTTACCCGCTTGTTCAAGAATCACTCTCTCCAAAGAGATGTCTCCCAAGTCTGATTTGGAGAGGGCTCGCATGCAAGGGATACCCTATGCTTCGGCAGTGGGATCTATCATGTATGCGATGTTATGTACCAGACCGGATATAGCTTACTCACCAGGTGTAGTGAGCATGTATCAATCGGATCCTGGGAAAAACCACTGAACAGCAGTGAAGAACATTCTTAAGTACTTGAGAAGGACTAAAAAAATGTTCTTGGTGTATGGCAACGGTGAACTCCAGGTGGAGTCCTTTACCGATTAAATCTTTCAGAGTGATAAGGATGACAGTAAGTCGGTCTCGGGTTTTGTCTTTACCCTCAACGGAGGGGAGGCGTGTTGGAAGAGTTCCAAGCAAGAAACTGTAGCAGACTCGACGATGGAGGCTGAATACATCGTTGCCAACGATGCTGCCAAAGAGGCTGTATGGATGAAGAAGTTCATTGCTGAGCTTGGTGTGGTTCCATCCATTGAGCATCCAATACCTGTGTATTGTGATAAAAATGGAGCGGTGGCTTTGGCCAAGGAACCCAGGCCCCATCAGAGATCCAAACATAATCTGAGGCGGTATCATCTGATCAGGAAGATAGTAGATCGTCGGGAGATCGAGGTCATGAGAGTTGACACGAAGGACAACGTAGCGGATCCACTCATGAAGGCCCCCCAGATATAGTTTGAGAGACTTTTTGGGATGTTGGGTATAAGATACTATAACACTTGGCCTTATTGCAAGTGGGAGATTGTTAGGAATATGTATGCCCTAGAGGCCATTATTGTACATGTGATGTATATTATGGTGGATGCTTGGACATATATATAGAGGACTTTCTTACTCGATATGATAGTATGCTATCTGGTTACTCTTTATCTTAACAGTTGATTAGTATTCTTTTACCGTCTTGCTCTCACATGTTGATAAAGCCCTTAGGATATGTACTTGACTACCATGACTATGATGAGATCATACTAGTGGGGCCAGGGTGGTTCAAAAGTACATCCTTTAATCGATTCCTAGTCGAGGGAATATCGAGACTAGGGTATCGATATTCCAGAGTAGACTAGTGTGCGCGTTTCTTGTCCCTCAGAGGGCGATAGTTGATCCCACAACCATTGGTGTGTGACATCAAAGATTGTACACAGGTGCTCATTGGAGAATGGGTACACATAACAGGATTCGCCGAGAACTCCTATGTGGTAGTATACCTATCGTCAGATAGCAGTCCTCTGGTGACACTGGTACAGATTAGTCTGTAGACCCAAGATCGTCATAAAGTCTTGTGTAGCTCCCACTGTGCTTTGATTTCCTCCCTACCACGGCTCAAAGGAGTCGTGCAAACATGTGGATTTTGGGTACAGTCCCGAGTCACATGAAATCAATGAGCGATAGGAGGGGTTTCTTATTTCCGGGTATTAGGGGTTGATGTTGCGCTATGTTCGATTGGCTATAACTGAAAGTCCCTGGCTAGGGCTGCTGCTGAGATTTACTGATAAGAGTTATCAGTAGTTTCTCAAACCGTTATAGGCCAAACATCGGCATGACTTATAACGTTACTGGGGTCTGACGTTTACCACCCCTATGCATGATATGCGAAATATTATACGAAGAGACCGGACTGTACGGTAATGTTACTGATAGGCTTCATGGAGAGTATGGACGAGCTTGCTTGTTGATCTTCATATCGCTCAATACCCGGGTAGCCGTTACGTCCAGCTAGTACCGCTGATAGCTTGTAGGTGATTGATGTGATCATCACCTACTGTTGGCGTATTGACGAGTCTTTAGAGTCCCACACAGAAGTTTCCTGGTTCGAGCGAAACGAAATAGGGCACATATGTTGATATGTGCGTGGGCCTGATTAAATATGAGTATGTGATACCGTATTATAATCTGGCAGTTATCTGATGTCGGTTAGGTTATATGTAATATAACCGGATTATCGAATCAAGCGTTGGTTTGATAATGTGATATTCAGATTAATGATATTAGTCGGTAATATGTGATATAACCGGATTATTAGATCAAGTGTTGATTTAATAATGTGATATATATTATATATGATATAATTATATCTTAACTAATATCATTAACTCACTATTTGATTTATATATATATATATACATATAAATATATATATTATTATATGAAGCATGGCATGTTTTTCTATTTTGAGAAAATAGAAAAATGATGTGTAAATTGTGGAGATATTTGTAGAATGGGCAAGGCATGGGTTTTATTATTTGTATATTAGTCTTGACTTACTATTCAAGTATGGTTGCAATTTAGAATTGCAATTTTATTTCATGCTTAAATAAGTGAGGAAAGGGAGAGCAATTTTGAGTTTACTCTCATCATTTTCATTCTTCATGCATTAGCCATTTTTCAAGAGCTCATGCTCACTTGCTCTCCTCAATTCTTCATCTCACCTCCAAGCTTAAAACCCTTACATGAGATGTGAATCATTGAGCTTGTGAGAAACCTAGTGAGCTTTCTAATCCCTTACTTCACCATCCCACACCAAACTAGCAATTTGGCGTGGTGTGTTTCTTACACTAAAGGAGTTTAGTGTAGAGTTAGCTTGAGCTAGAGGAACTTCGGGTGGATCATCTTTGGCGCGAAGATCATGAAGGAGATTCATTCAATTCGAAGAGGAGCCTAGTAGAGTCGCGTGGACTTCAACCCGGAGTTATTGAAGAGAAGGACTCGAACTACAAAGGTTGTATGCCCTTTTCTTCTCTTTAGTTCATCACATCACAAAGGCAAACCATAATAATCCAGTAAAGATCTTGTTAGTCTAACTTAGCACCTAATAAAATTTAAAATTTGGCATGCTTGATGCCTCTAGAACCACATGGTGGTGCTAAGGTCGACTTTCAAACACATCTTTCCCCGTAGACTGTGGTAACATGTAGTAAAAGGCCCCGTCATAACACACGGGACAAAGGCATGTGAATTCATGTAGGTGTCTTTTAAGTGACCTCTTGTGCCACGATATACGTTCCATACCAATATACCCATTTATCCCCGCGTATTGTATTGTATAGATTAAAAATATAGGTCTTGGATGAATCCATGGATATAAAATATACAGGTTCATGTTCAGGATGTAATCATGTGTTCAAGTCATCATGTCAAGTTCATGTCACGTTATAACTATGGTTTGGTCAAATCGAGTCAAGTATAAAAGTTTGAGTTTGATTTTTGAATTCGAGTATTCAAGTTCATGATCAAGTATTCAAGTTCGTATTTGATTTTGGATACTGGTTTGAGTTTGTACTCAGATTGAGTCAGACACTTGTGAACGGATTCAACTCTTAGTTTTCTTGGTTTAAGGAGAAATCGACAACTGCTGCACATAGAAGGCAGGATTTGTATCTTTTTCCAAGACAATTACCATTGATAACTCCATTAAGTTGTCTAACATGAGCATGCAAGCACTCACTTTCTCCAGCTCTCTGGGGCTCAAGAGAATTGATCTCGCTTAAACCCATATTAAACTAGATTCCTTAAAATATTTTTTTGCATATCTTGAGAGGGTTTTATGAAAAATATTTTAATATAGTTTAAAAATAAATCTCGAGGGTGATTTATAACATTTAGGGTTTTCATGAGCATGTGTTTTAATTATTAGGGTATTTTAATGATAAATACTTAGCTTTTAAAAGTTTATGATATTTATTGAAAACTAGCCCTTTTTGGTAACTTGGTGGTATTTTAATAACATTTTAATCTTTCATTTTAGAAAAATGTAGTCTCATAATATTTTGAAAATACAGATTTATAATTTTTCAAATATCAGTTTTGTTTAGAAAATTCGCGTTTCTTAAAAAAACGTATTTTCTTTCCTTTCGAGATCGAATACTCCGTGAGAAATTATGTATCTCGCTCAATTGTCCCAAGGATGTGCGATAATCCGCACCATCCATTAGTGTGTTTATGGCTCATCAGGGCTCCAAATTGAGCCTAACCTCAGCTAAAAAGAGTCATAGCAAATTCCTAATGCTTTCTCTTCCGACGGTAATATGACCTAAGGAGATTCTTGAAAACGTCTTGTTCATTCCTCGAAGGGATCAAAGACACGACAGTCGTGGGGCTACTCGAACAGCGGCTTAAAGACTGCATATCGAGGAATATATCAGCCAACGCGATGGTACCACGGACTAAAACCCTAATACCACAAATCTAACGGACCCCTATCAAAAAAGAGGTTATCTATATTTCACATAAGGATACACCTGCGAGATCCTCTTGACTCGTCTCGAATCGTAGGGAAAAACATCTTTAAGAAACCCTTATGTCTCATAAAGGTGAAAAGACTTAGGCGACGGGGATATTAACATGTTTTCTAAGCACTGTGGCCCTACAAGTAGGTCCAAACTGACCCTTGTATACTATCTATGAGACACATTCTGCAAAGTCCCACACCGATGAGGAGGAGAAACCACATACGAGTCCTCTCGACTCGTAAGGGGAAAATTCCCTTGTGAGATCCTTACAATTCTCAAGAGAAAAATCATTTAGGAGTCTTCACGACTTCTAAGAAGAAAATACACCTACAAGATCCTTTCGCCTCGTAGGGAGAAACATTTTTATGAAACCTTCACGGATTATAAAGTTGGAAAGCCTTAGGCGACAGATCTAAACCTGTTTTCTAAGCCATCTTTTCCCTACAAGGCGGTCCAAACTGATTCTTGTATACTATCCACAGGACATATTCAATGATAAAGTGAAGAAACCACTTGCAGGTGCCCTCGACTCATAAGGTGAAAATACCTACGTGAGATCTTTATGACTCACGCAAGTGAAAGACACTTAGGAATCCTCACGATTTCTAAGGATAATATGCACATATGGGATCCTCACGACTCATATGGAGAAAAATCTTCTTGAGACCCTTACGGCTCATGAAGAAGAAAAAGTTTTAGGAGACGGGGACCTAAACCTGTCTCCTGAGCCATCATTCTACGGAGATGCATAACTTTGCACCACTTAACCAACGTACATACTTACGTGGGAAAAGTAGTGGGGGGGCATTTGTTCCCGCCAAAAATTTCTACGCAAAAGAGCACAAAGTATCAAATGACAGTAATACGCTTATGAAAATGCAAACCAATATTTTTCAGGCTGTATTTTGCCAAACTCCCGAATGAGAATCAGGTAAATTCTGATGGCATCGAAAGTGTCTTGAAAAATCCTTCGATTTGAGATATTACAGGTCTCATAACTCTTCCGAAATCAAAAGTTATAAGAAAATATGCTATGCACCTCTAGTCTAAGTAACGCTCTATCACATGGAGGATACATTTTTAATCCCACATCGGAAAAAAGAGAGATCCCTTCTCTACCACTCCCCTATAAATAAGAGGGAATACCTCTTAAAAAGGGATTCAATTCTCAAAAGAGCTTAGTTCCCCAAGTTAGGGCCTTAGCTGTCCTCCCCATAATGTGCATATGCGCAGACGCTATGGGACACACGTGCGTCCGCCATGTGCGACGCACGTATGCCTGCCACGTGCGTCCGCCATGTGCGACGCACGTATGCCTGCCACGTGCGCACCACGTGCGAGGATTCAATTCTCAAAGGAGCTTAGTTCTCCAAGCCATGGCCTTAGCTGCCCCCCATAATGCGCATATGCGCAAGCACCATGTGCGCCACGTGCAACACATGTGCGCCCACCGCATACACACCACATGCAACGCACGTGTACCTACCATGCAAGGATTCAATCCTCAAAAGAGCTTAATTCTCCATAAGATCTTAGTTCTCCAAGCTAGGGCCTTAGCTGCCTCCCATGATGCACATATGCGCAAGCTCCACGTGCGCCCGCCAAGTGTGCAACACGTGCGACGCACGTGCGCCCGCCAAGTGCGCAACACATGCGACGCATGTGCGCCTACGCCTTGTGCAACACACGTGCGCCCAACATGTTCGACATACGTGTGCGAACCCAGAGAAGCCTTTTTCCGCAGTTAGGAGTTTAAGCTCCAACATGTTCTTCCCCTTGATGAGTAGGACATGGTTCAAAGGGTACATCCCTCTACACCTTTGATATATGGAGCTATAATCCCTCAGTATCGTCAGATAGATGGTGGGTCCCAACGACCAATGTTCCCTCTTTCCAAATAAGAAAAAGACCACCCCAAACGTGGGGATAATGGACCGAAATGTCTTTAAACTAATATGCGCTCCAAACACGGCGATGTTGGACCGTGATGTCCTTAAACTAATATAATTGATCTCATATGATCACTTGCTTCTAAGTTGATTTTAGTCTCAAATATGACTAGCGATCCTTAGATCAAGCGCAAATATCTTATGAACGAATGTATCACAAATGTGAGATTTGCATCCTAAGTTCATTTCCATTGGCAAACCAAGATACCAATGTGGACCTTGTCAAGCAAACCTTGACCCAAACCCAAATTTAAAATATATGGATTTGGACTAATCCGCGCCCTACGGGCGACAGCATAAACTAGTCTCCGTATACAATCCACAGGCAACCAAAATAAACAAAAATACACATGACACAAAGTGAACTTCTGGAGAAGGAGAAAGTGGTTATCGCAACGCGATAACGTAATTAACTGCAGGGGCTTACGTCTGCAGGGAAGAGCGTCCCCACAATAAAAAAAAAACCCTCACAAATGAGGGCGAATCTGATAAAGTCTACTACAACAGCCACATATATCCAAACCTCCAATATACGGTGCCATAAATCAACTTGGTATTTTCGGAGAGGTGGATAGAGAAGTCTAAATAGAGTCTGCCCCCAAATTCAGGACGGACGTCCTAATGTCTCGGTCCGGTCTTTCAGCGGTGAACGGATTCTTACACACCCGGCGGGACCTTTTTCTCTTTCCACTCCACACTTCGTGTGTTGTGTTTCGCGAACAAAATCGTGGTTCACTATGATTGCCCATGGATTTGAGGTACTAAAACTTGGTGTGTTGCTCCTGTGCAGAGGAAATCAATGGCTTCTCAATGCACTGCATGCAATAGCAACTCTCGCTCTACCCTAACCAAAGGAGTGACCTATGGGCCCAACATGACCTCTATTTTCTCAATGCCAGTGGGGCAAGTTACGCAAGCTACTACTGGATTGTTCTTCGGGACTATGCTCCCACCTGTAAGTTTTGGTGCCTCAGTGCCGCAAGGAGAAGCTTCTAAAAGGTCGGTCTGCGATCGACTAGCAACCACAACGGCCCCTCTCAATGGACCGTCCAAATCTGACGTCTCAGTCTTCAATAGGCTGAACAAGAACCCAAACGGGCATGCAAAGAGGCTCATGATACCTAAAGGGGCTGCCCAAAAACGGATAGCCCTCCCAACTCCTCGTACAGACTAATCCGTCAAAGGTGCTTCACCCGTCAGACGATCAGTTTTTGAAAGGCTGACTGTTTCTACTCAAAATCTACCAAGGACATCGGTTTTCAACAAGCTGACGCCGATTGAAGCCCCTCAAAAAAGCCGGGGGCATGAAGAAGCCGCTTCCAAAACTGAGGCGGTCCCTTCTGCAAGGCACGCTCGACGTCGCCACTGGCGTCGAGTGAGAAAAGCTGGGGCAACTCCCCCTCTAGACTTACCCTACCAGCTCCAATGGTGGAAGTCGACGCTGCTGTTCAAACTGGGAAAAGTTACGAACCGCTCAGGAGGGTGGGTAAGAACTCCCCAATGGCGGTGCTAAAGAAATCTCCTATGTTTACCACCGAAAACGGAGATGAATCAGGGATGGATCGTCTTGCCTGAATTTGGAAGCAGATGCTATTTGGATTTATCCATCCAACTCTCCGAAGATGCTAAGTTGATTTATGGCACCTTGTATCGGAGGTTTCGACGAATGCGGTCGTTGTAGCAGACTTCGTCATATTCCCCCTCGTTTGCATGAGGGGTTTTTGATTATGGGGACGCTCTTCCCTGCAGGCGCAAGCCCCTGCAGTTAATTACTTTACCGCATCGCGATAACCACTTTCTTCTGCTCCAGATGTTCACTTCGTGTCTTCTGTGTTTGCTTTATTTTCGGTTACCCGTGGATTGTATACAGAGACTAATTTATGTTGTCGCCCGTAAGGCGTGGATTAGTCCAAATCCGTATATTCTTAGATTTGGGTTAATTTAAGGATCGCTAATATCGTTTGAGATTAAGATCAACTTAAATGTTTGTTGAGGATACATCAGTCTAATTTTAGACTAAGATCTACTCAACAGGATTTTGGGATCATTCAGACCCCTCAAAAGAGCATTTGGGCTCGATTGTTTTAGTTTAAGGACGTTACAGTCCGTTGTTAGTTTAAGGACGTTTCGGTCCGTTGTTAGTTTAAGGACGTTGCGGACCGTTGTAGTTTAAGGACGTTGTGGTCCGTAGCTGTCATTTTGGGAAGTGCTTCCAAAAGCATTTGGTTGTCGAGACCCGCTACCTCTCTGAAGACGTTGAGGAATTACAATAACATGTATCAGAGGTGTAGAGAGATGTACCCTTGAACCAATTCCATATTTGAGGGAAAAGGAATTGATGGTCGAGCCCAGAAATCATTGGTCATATTTTGAGACTAAGATTTCTTCCTTAGTTTGGGAAGTCATGAGCATAGAGGCTCAGCCTATTTGGAGATCAAAGATGTTTTAAATCTTAAGAAGACTTAGCCAACTTGAGGCTGGAGTTGATTTCCATAGTGTTAAACACTAGTATACATTCAACACTCACGTGTTCCCACCTGAGTCTTTAAAGAAGTGTTAAACACTGGATTCCAGGGGCACTCACGTGTAGCACGTGAGGCACCTCAAAATTGGCCATGTACATTGGGTTCAAATCCCCGTTTATATGTAAGTGTTAAACACTTAATTCTTGTGGCACTCACGTATGAGCACGTGAGGCGCCCTGAAGTTGGGTACTGACTTTTTGGGTTTTATTTCCCTCTTCTTTTATAAGTGCTGAGCATTTGGCTCACGTGTGAGCACGTGAGGTGCTCGAAATGGGAACTGTTCTCTGGATTTTATTTCCCTTTTCTTCTATAAGTGCTAAGCACTTGGACCCTGTGGTGCTCACATGCGAACACGTGAGGCGCCTTCAAAATGTGAGCATTGTTTTTGGGTCTATTCCCTTTCTTATATAAGTGCTAAGCACTTGATTGGGGGTCGCGTGGAAAACACGTGACTTCCCTAAAAGGCATTTCTTGTTCTTCTTTTAGGCGCTCGCGTGGGAAACACGTGACTCAGTCTCAGCCATTCTATTTTGTTCATCAGAGGTGCTCACTATTTGCATGAAGATTTTGATCTCATATTAACGATGCTGGGATCTGAGTTTTTTTCAAGTCTCTTATTTTAGGAGAATTAAATTCTTTTACAGGGTTAAAACCTAGTTTTATCAGAGGAATTAAATTCTTATATATTTCTGTAAGAATTAAATTCTTTGAAGTTAGTTCTTTTCTCTAGATTTTGAATCTGCATAACAGAATCTCCCCGATGAGAATTAAATTCTCAACTTGTGGGGAGATCTGCTTCTGCAGACCTCAACCAGAGGAAGAACTAAGTTTTTGTTTGAAGGGTTAAAACCTTAAAGAAGAGATAAGATAATCTTTGTACTTTCTTCTTACCTAGGGTTTTTATTTAAGTAGGGGATCTTCTTCTTTCAAAGAATTGAATTCTCTTTCTCTTTTCTTTTGATATGTTTTTCCTTCACTTTTTCCTCTTGAAGTCTTGGGTTCTTTATATAGTGGAGAGAAGTTTGTTAATTAGTTTTAGGAAATCTCTCATTTAGAGACTTCAATCGATTCGGGCCACTGTTGGTTCTTTGATCCAAGAGTTCTGCCTCACAGAACAAATTTTCTTGTTTCTTAAATAAGATTAGGAAAATATTTTCCTGTACAGAATTTATTCTGTAGATAGGTGATTTTTAATCACCGTTGGATTTTTAATCCAAGGGTGCTTAGTTTAATGGAGCACAATTTTTCTTTCTTTTAAAGAAAGATGAAAAATATTTTCCAACTCATGAGATCTTTGATCCGCCAACTTTCTGTTCAACAGAAAATATCATTTCCAATTTAAAAGTCCAATAGAATTTAATTCTATCATCATTGAATCTTTGATCCAACGGTTCCTTATTGAGTAGAATTTAATTCTATGTAGGGAAGTGTCCTCACGTGTTTGACACATGAGGCTTATTAGCTTGGCAATTATTTTAATTGTTGTGCCTATATGCGTTGTATATAGGCACTCACGTGTTAAAAACATAGGGCTGTTTTAGCCTAGCAATTGTTTTAATTGCAGTGTTTATATGCGTTGCATACAGGCCCTCACGTGTTAAACACGTGGGGCTCTTTGGCCTTGCAATTTTTTTAATTGCAGTGCTATATACGTTGCATATAGGCACTCACGTGTTAAACACGTGGGGCTGTTTTAACCTAGCAATTGTTTTAATTGCAGTGCCTATATGCGTTGCATATAGACCCTCACGTGTTAAACATGTGGGGCTCTTTGTCCTTGCAATTGTTTTAATTGATGTGCCTATATGCATTGCATATAGGCACTAATGTGTTAAATACGTGGGGCTCTTTGGCCTTGCAATTGTTTTAATTGTTGTGCCTATATGCGTTGCATATAAGCACTCACGTGTTAAACATGTGGGGTTGTTTAAGTGAGAAACTTTCCTTCATCCCTTTTTATAAGGGAACATCCTCCAACTGCAGAGGTTAATGTATAGGAAAAACTGGAACGTCCCCATCAGCGGATCTTCTTGCAAATTCTTAGGGTTTAGCGAAAAGGCTAGGACTCTATGATTGACCAAAACTACTCTCGTCGACCGAAAAAATCAAAGGCTCTACAAGAAAAGGACTAGTCCTCCGCCATACAGCAGAGGACTTGTCCTAAGCAAGTGCTTGTCATAATGTCTCCTTCAACTCCAATCTCCTATAAAAGAACGAGGTTGGAGAAAAATTTACCGCCCGCAGCAAATTCCAAAGGCGATAGACCTAAATGTTCTGAGGTCGGGGGCATAACAATACATACGGTTTACATGGCTTCAGGAAAAGAAGAAAGCCGTGCTTCAGTGAGTCACCGACCGCAAACTCAGTCGCTGAAAAAAGCTCAGGAGCAACAACAAAAGCTCCAGGAAAAGCTGAACAAAATGGCATCACTTACCGGACAGAAAGAAAATCCGGACAAAGAAGACAAATAGCGCCAAGAGCAGGAGACCGATACAGAGTTCCTACGAAGGGTGCTTGAGAGAAAAGACAAAGAAGCCGCTGAATAAGCTGCCAACATAAAACAAATGGCTCTCTTATTCCAAGACGTGGTTGGAATGGTGATCCAACCAGAACCCCCGGCCGAAAATCTGCCGATAATCGTCGACAATGACAGAGGGGAAACATCAAACCCTCCTCCAGCCTTATCGGCTGCCAAGGAGGAAACAATCTCTAAGGCCGCTCTTGATGATTATATTGCTCAACAAATAAGAGCTCATCAAGCTAATGAAGCTGCTGGCAAAATCGTCAGAATCGGAAGACCATATCCGGGCTGGTATGATCAAATCAAGTACCCGCTGGGGTATACGATCCCCAAATTCCATGCGTACAAAAGGACAGGAAACTCTGACCAGCACATTACGCAGTTCAGATCTCTGTGCAGCAACACTGGAGGCGACGATAAATTGTTGCTTCGCCGGTTCGTTGGCAGCCTGTCAGAAACGGCATTTAAATGGTACTCGGAGCTCCCAAATGACTCTGTAAAAACATTCGCAGAGATGGACTGCTGTTCACATAGCGTTTTGCCAGCGCGAGCGAACGTACTCCAATTACAGCATTAATCAATGCTAGGGTAAAGACGGGAGAAACCTGGGTCCAATACGCAATCCGGTGGAGGAACCTATGGTCTAAGTGCAAACAGCGCATTGAAGAATCTCCTGCTGTGGGTATGTTCATCGGGACCCTTGATCCTCAAACGACCATGTCCCAGTTTATGACATTCTTCAAACTAACAACCTTCCAGGATCTGATAGATAAACTGGCCCAAATGTACCAGATGGGCCACGGGCTTTCCTCCTCAAATAAGGACCCTCGAAATAACAAGGGTAAAGGGAAAGCGGCCTTCGTTGCCAACACGCAACAACAACCAAGCGGCCCAAAATCGGCTACTCGCTAAAACAACGCGCGTCTGCGCCCATCCTTGGAGGAAAGATTAGGACGCGCTTACTTTTTTCCCCACGACAAGACGAGGAGACTGTTCGAATTGGCAGTGCGTAACAAATTCATCACATTACCAGACCCGTGGCATCCACCGCAACCCGGCGATATCAACAACCCTAACTACTGCTCCTATCACAGAATGGTGAGCCACCCAATTGAAGATTGCTACGTCTTCAAGAACTGGGTCGAAGACCAGTATCAACTGGGAAAATTCACGCTGTCTGATAATTGGAGGATAAGCCCACCCCAGAAGCACACTCCAAAAAGGTGGATGCGCAAGGGGTATCAATCTCACTCGTTTAAGAAACTCCATGGAAAGTCGTTCTTTCAATGAAAACCAAAAGAATGTTGAACGATCTACAGGTATGTCCGGCAATCAGGTGGAAAAGCCCACTTGAACCCGCGATCATCGAAAGGATACTGAAACCACGTCCCGCACCGAAAATTGTTGACGAGGAGAAAAACCCCAAGTCAAGCCTTCAAAATCATCGAAGAAGACCAAGAAGCCTATGCAGCCTGCTGAGTATGAAGACAAGCATACAGATCTACAAATATACATTGACGCGCTGGAGGAGTACAACCAAAAGGTGCGGACATCGGTCACTCTTGAAGAGTTCCTCAAGCATATTCTTGAGGACGAAGATAGTGACTCCGATGAGGGAAATAACTCATCAAACGACACCGAAGACCATGTAACTAGTTGCCACATGGTCTCCCATTCGTCGCTATATGGCGAAGAAGCTCCCTCAGCGTCAGAAAACAACGTAGAGGAACTAAGGGCAGAATCGGCGCTAAAATCTCCAGAACTGCTAAAAGACCCGATCGATAGGCTGTTAAATGAAGCCTTTCAAAAAGGCAAAGTTGACCGAGAATGCGAGATAGCCATATATGAAAGGTCTAAGCGTCGGTGTCAGGATAAAGAAGATATAGTGCGAACGAGTCATAAAGTACTCCAACCTAACCAAAGCATACCTGCTACAAATAAGAGCAGGATCAAAACAGAGAAGCGGTTCGCCAAAGCCCTGTCAATGGGAATGAATCTTCTACCTCTCGTAAGAAACACTCCCGGGGTCATATGCCTCGATGGAGAAGATTCACATCCAAACTACTACCTATATCATCGGAGGGTTACCCACCCCACCGAGGAATGCAGTGCCTTCAAGAAGTGGTGGTGAGGATACATTGCCCATCAAAAACACTTGAAGAGGATAAAGCACGAAGCTCGTCGAAGGCAAAATAGTGCGACATATGCACATGAAGAAATGAATGGCAACATTCATATGGTTGGTACCAGTTCGGAAGGGGAAAACCCCAAGTTCTTACCTTCGGGAGCGATTCTGAGGATGAAATACCCCTCAGGCCTCTCTTCAAAGACTCCCTCTCCGAAAAAGAAGAGGAGGAGAAGAACTGCGAGAATATTTAGCTGCGTAACCGCACGCTGCCTGAGAAGAACCTCGGACCTACAAACAAAGGTTCGAGCAAAAATGACAAAGGGAAAGAAAAAATCTCTAAGGAAATTGCCCTCGACGATGGAGTTGTCAAAGAGCTCGCAGCAAGGGACTCACCTAGGAAAAATAAGATGGATTACAATATCCTAGCACATCTAAGAAAAATACCATCACAACTGAGCATATTGGATGCTCTCCTCCTGTCCAAAGAGGTACGAGATTCTCTGATCAAGGCATTACAAGAGCCCGATCAGTTTCAAGCTTTCTTCAATGAAAAGAGAAGATGAAAGATGAACTGGCAGAGGTCTACACGGCTGACATTACATTCGGTAATGAATATCTCATCCCCGGTATGTGCGAAAATAATTGCCTGTTATACATCTCCGGGTACTGCCACGACATCAAGATAGGGAAATCCTTGTCGACAATGGATCCTCCGTCAACCTTCTCAACATGAGGGTGCTGAAGGAAATTTACATGGACGTTCAGCACCTTGCCCAAGATAAAATTACCATCTCCGGGTTCGACTCACAGTCTTCACGGACGCTTGGGTCCATAATACTGACATTATGCTTCAGACTGCTCATCACTGACCTCAAATTCCATGTCATTGACGCCAAGACTTGCTATAACTCTTTGCTCGGCAGGCCTTGGTTACATGAGTACAATGTCATCCTTTCTACACAACAACAGTGTATGAAGTAATTCAAAGATGGCTCGGAGTACACTACCATGGGGGAGCTAAATCCGTTCTACGTAAACGAACTCCGAAAATATGAAGACGCAAAGTACTTCCTACCAGACTTCGAAGATACGGAAATGTGTCATGAGCCAAAAGAAAAACAGAAGTCCGTCGCCACTATCCCGATCTTTGGGAGCGATACTGAGGAAGACGAAGAAATAATCTACTCGAGACAACACCAGAAAGAAAACAATAAGCCCAGACCATCTACTCCTATTCTAGTCTTTGGCAGCGACTCTGAGGACGAGGCCAACGCGGTGTTTTCCGTCCGCTCGTCAATGCAAAATTTTGCCGAAGCAGATCAGAGTCTACAAATCACAATGGCTCCGTCGACACTACAAGGAACTTAATGCGCTCTATACATACTGCATACAAGAACTACAAACTATCTGCGTGCATCCTAGGCTAAGGGATGAAAAGGCGATTCTCTTCTACCAATCTATGGAGACAAAAGTAGAAAAAGAAGTCTGGCATGGTACCGATTTTGCACTTGATAAGTTTCAACCAATCCATCTGCCAAGATACTACGTGGATGGATTGAAAAGGCTGTTAAGATGCCAAGGTGTACCCCTAGAACAAATTGTTCGACAGGCCCAATTCTACAAAAAGATCTGGGATATTTCCGGGACTCAGCGAAGGATGCCCAACGGGAAGATGGAGAAAACCGGGATTGAATACGTTTGGTCCAAGAAACGGGAGCAGTTCCATAGTTGCCACACCATAAACAGCTCAAGTGAAGCGGAAGACGCTTCTCCAAATAGCTGATGTCAAATCGAAGCGAGATCCCCCTCTAAAAACGTTAAGTCCGTCGCTGGAAGAGCAAATTGACAGGTTAGTAAAAGAAGCTTGTCAAAAGAGCCGGGACAATCACAGCGGCGAAATGGCCATTTATGAAAAGGCCAGGACACAGCGTCTTAATCAATAATATGCGGAGAAGGAAGACTATAATGCTCTTCATCCCCGGCCCACTGTATGTTCTCGCAAAAGGGGAAAATCCCGAAATAGAGGCAAAAATAAGGCAAAAAGCGCAAAAAACATTCGAAAACAACAAAGTGGATCAAGACGCCATGCAATCAAGAAAAAATCGGTTGGAGCCCGTCCTTTATAAAGAAGATGGGTTAGGAATACTCTTTCCCCCAAAGCAAGACAAGGAAAATATTCGACCTTGTTATGAAGCACCAAATGATGACACTTATAGAGTCTCGGCACCCTTAACAAATAAACGAGGTCCATCAACTGGATTATTTCTCCTACCATCGAGTAATAGGTCATCCCCTCGAAGACTACTTCACCTTCTAAGACTGGGTAGAAGACCAGTATCAATAAGGCAGGTTCTCTTTGTCCGACAGCTAGAGGGTAGCCCCGCCGCAAAAGCATGAGCCAAAGAGAACCTATACCGTGAGGATTGGACCAACTCAGCATCAAGAATGGAAGTGAACTCGTACCTGCCATATGATAACACTCTCAAAAGAGGGAGAGCACGAGACTATGTATGACCTCCATAAATTCTTTACAAATGAAGACAAGGAAGGGGTAATCTCAGAGTTTCCATCGGCACCAAAAGAGCTGGAAGATGGGATATACACCACGGCGGACAACCTAAGAAAAATTGACTTAGGGACAGAAAACGATCTGAGGCCGACATTTATGTAACAACCCTAAACTTTCTGTACATAATTTTTTTCAAAATACAGAAAGGAATACTTAAGCCTGAGCACAAGTTATAAATTTAATTTGCTTTTGAACAGCAAGAAAGCACTTATAGCTCATTGGTAAAGCCTTGCACTGCTGTGACGTAGCTCCTGTGATCGAATCCCCCTAGCCACATATATTTTTAATTGATTTTTCTTTTAATCTTTTAGAACCCCAAAAGTTTGCACGTGCACAACACGTAAAACGAAAAGTCACACAGAAATCAAACATGTGCATTAGGCTAGTTGAAGCGACTGGGACACGTGGCGGAGATCCAAGTCCCCAAATCCCTAGATGGACCGGTGAGATGTCTCGTGGGGCCGACGCCACCGGCCCCCCGTAGGTACTGCCCTATTTTTTTATTGCCCTAACCCCTTGGCCTCACCCCTTAACCCTTATACTGTTTGTTTTTATTAAAAATAAACAGAGAATTAAAAAGTGACATTAAACCAAATTTTAAATGCATTTTTAATTCTCCAATTCATTATCCTAAACCCTAATTTTTCCTATAAATACCACATTACATTTCATCCCTCCTCATTCAGAAATCCCAAACAAAAACTCTCTAAAATTTCCAAGTCGTAAGTTGTACAGGTGGAGTTAGCAAAAGGCAAGGTTCCGGTGACGTTTCGGGAAGAATCCGGTGACGAAACGACTCCCCGAAGATTCCAATTACTTCCTATATCTCTCCTATTTATTTTCAATCTGTAAGTTTCTTTCACCCTTCTCAACTTCTAGTCTTAAGCATCTTCTTTTCAAAACTCGTCGAAAGGGGATTTATTCCGACTTCCGACTCTCTTTTCTTTAAAAACACAATTTGTATTAAACAATAAATTACCATATCTTCTTATAATATTTAAAAAAACATAAATAAACACATTAGAACATGTTCCATCTCAAAATAATTCGTATTGCAATTTTTATTTCACCTTTACAGTAAAATAACATCATGTTTACATATGACATTGTTTATTTATTTTACCCATAATACCTTTAGGAAACTCATGAGGTAAAGACCTACCTCATCACAACACACATTCTTGACATAGCACGATGATTTGTGGAATGTTATTTTGTGGGAAAATACGAGTTTACACCTAAATACCATAAACATTCAAAAACCGTTTTCTTTAAAAGTGTATTACCTAATTCCTTGCAAATACACCTCTACAACCCATTTTGGGGAACCCCGATAGGGATGGTGCAGGTTATCGCACATGCTCGGGTCTGGTAGAGAGAGATGCAGACCTCCGCAAGGAGCATTCGATCTCGATGGAATTTTTAATGCAATTTTTAGTAAAAATGTGATTTCTATTTAATAAATAAGTTCTATACACACACACACACATACACACCCACTAACACTATCAAAATATATACTTTATGTATACAATATTTATATATATATATATATATATATATATTCCATGTTTTCTTAATCGAAGAAATCACAAATTTTATGAAACTACCATTACAAATCAATACAATTCCAATATTACATTAAAATACCATATACAATGTAATCTAGGCTCTATTCACTAGAAAACTTCATTTTTAAAAACAATACAACTATGAAAACACTAAAAGACGATAACTAAATACTTGAGGTGTATTTTGAAAAAATATCAAAACTATTTTTCATAAAACCCCCTCAAGTTATATTAATTTACAATAAGGACCCTAGTAAACATAGGTTTAAGTGGGACCAGTTCTCTTAAGCCTCAGAGAGCCGGAGAATATGGGTGCTTGCCTATCTAAGGTAGACAACCTAACAACGGTCTTATCAACACGGCAATTGTCTATGAAAAAGACACAAATCTCGCCATCCATGTGCAGCAGTTACCAATTGTTGGGTTACGCCAGCGTCCCGGCCATCAATCCGTGGCCAAATGCGAAACAAAACTTTTATAACCCGGCGCTAGCGGAACCCGATTCCCGGATTGTACAATTAACCATATACTAGTTATATGTAAAGGAGTTTAGAGAGATTATACCAAACGATCCGTGTCCTTTGGTCTTCAACCTCTGTCCCAAGCTCCTCGCGACTTCCTTGATCAAGTTTGATCTCCGGTCTCCCCACATCAAAGAAGATCCACATCGAGAGTTTGTAATACGGGCTCCCGCCTCAAATCCGAGGCAACTCGAGTATCTAATTTGCTAACCTAGATAGCCAAGATGAAGTAGAGAGTGTGTGTGAATATTTTGTCTCAATACATCCTAGGTTTCTCAACTCATGAGACATGTCGGGTAGAGGTTGAAGAAGATGCCATGGGTGAAGAGTGTGAAGCAGAGAAAAAAACCAACTCAAGAAAATGAAGTGGATGCCGCTTTATTTTGTGTTATGTATGTGTGTGTTATTTCTTGTGAGCAACTAAAGAAAACAACTAGAGAATAAATATCTACTTGGCTCACAACAAATATCTCACACTATAAACCATGAATTCATTATGCCACCATGACCCACCACTATGAGTCATCAAGTGCATGTATGAACCATGCCAAAACAATGGGTCACACTTTTCAAACAATAAACATTTAAACCAAAATGTTTAATAGAAAAGAAATGGCATTATCTAAAGTAATCTTGTAACGAATTACAAGAATACCCCTCATCTGTATATACATACCTACATCCGTATTCTGACTGAATATGAATACAACGAGACGAAAATAATCCAATAATATAATACTAGGATCCGGCTTAAACCAAAGCCCATTAGTATTATCCGTCCAAATCATGATCCGTACACAAGTGCACGAATATGATCAAACCCTGCCATAAAACCATATGGCATCTACAACGTTTTGCCCGAAGCAGGGAAACCCTCTGTGTGGGACTCTAAAGACTCGTCAATACACTGGCAGTGGGTTTAACCACATGCATGTCAGTGGCACTAGCTGTACGTAACGGCTACTCAGGTATTGAGCGAAAACGAGGCCGACGAGTAAACTCATCCTGAAACCCTACTAAGCCTGACAGTGAAAATATCCGTACAGTCCAGACTGTTCATCTATGAGTATCGCATATTGAGTCTAGGGGGTGGATAAAGTCAGACCTCTAATAACGCGACATTTATTGTTGGTATGAAGCCCATGACCACCTGAGAAACTATTGATCCGAATCAGTAATTCTCAAATACCTTGGCCAAGGATTTCTGGTGATGGCCACCTGTGCACTCCGCGACATCAACCCCTAATACCGGGAGAGACGAATCCCCTGACGATCCGCTCACTGCCTCAATGTGGCTCGGGACTGTACCCAAGTAAAACCTGTTTGCACGACTCCTTTGAGATGTGATAGGGTAGTAATTAAAGTAAAGTGGGAACTCACACGAGATAAATGACGATCTCAGGTCGATAAACTAACCTGCACACATGCCACCGAGGAACTGCTATCTGACAATAGGTACAATACCAACTAGAATGTTCCCGGCGAGTCCGTCCGGTGTACTCATAACCCAATGAGCATCTGTATACATCTTAGGTGAACCAACTAACTCCAATGGCTTGTGAGACCGGCCACCGCCCCTCATCGGGGTCTCGATCAGTATACACTAGTCTACTCTTAGAGTATCGATGCCCAGTCTCGAAACTCCTACGACTAGGGACATTTTAAGGATTCGCTTATAGACCACCTAACTATTACGTATATGATCTCCATCATACAGCTGGTATTCAAGCACGAATCCTATGGGCTCTATCAACATGTAATAGTGATCTGTAATGTCACCTGAAATATGTACACGATGATAAAGACAAACCAGATAGTATACTATCATCTCGAGTAAGACGTTCTATCGGTATAGTTCCTCCCTCAATCATTACAATCACGTGACTGCGATCCAATAATTGACTTGAGGTCACTATAGCCAACAATCTCCCACTTGCAATTAAGGCTAATTATTGCGATTCGCATACTCACAGCCCGTGTGATACCGAACACCCTATTTCTCTACTAATAAGTTTCACAAAACTTGTTTGTAAAACAATTGCGTTCGAGAAATAGCCTTAGTGAGTGGATCTGGTCTAATGTTTCTTTCTATGTCTCTCTTTATCTCAAGTTCGCAGAGAAATCCATCTCCCGAAATGAGCAATACCTTTCTTAGAACATGTCCGGATATCTGATGGGACCCAGTTCACAAATTAACTCCAAATCCAGCAGACTTCTTAGACCGTATCGTCTATTGAATTTAATCAGTATCCTGCGCCATGCCTCCCACAGTATCTGCTTGGACCACCTATCCAAACTACCACCCCTCGTCAAGAAGGAAAAATATAACTTTGACAGTCACTCTGTCATTCAGGTCACCTTGGAAGCTGTTCATATCAGAATTTTGCATTTTTTTACCGCCCATTCTTGATCACATTGCATATAGGTAGGTACTCTTAATCCGTGTTTGCTAAATAATTGCAGATTACAGGTTCTCAGCTCTAAACAGTGAAAATCATGAAAAGGCGCAACAAATGCAGGACTACGGCCAACAACAGATAAATACTGATCTCCGCTCACTATCTGTATGATGCCGCATACCAGTTCAAGGGACAAAATGGTAAATCATTGGTCATTTCATGTAGAAAGTACAAGGGAAGCACAAGATCCAACATTTCAACGCGGGGCTCAAGAAAATCATGGCAAAAAGTCTACATCATTTCACCTTTTACACTGCTGAAAATCTGGGAGAAAACTGAAGAGCTTTTGAGAAATCAAGTGTACCAAACAGAAGAGAAAAGCAGCATGGAGAAACCCAAAAAATCCAAGCATCCAATTCAACCAAATGGCCGCGGAACCGCGGCCAAGATGGCTCTTCTGCCGCGAGTCCGCGGCCGAGTCAACTCATTGTTGACTTGGGTTTTGGGGGCAGTTTTGTAACTTCATTTTGTATCAGATTGTATCCCTAGGGTTTCATGTATCTACCTATAAATAGCCCAGTTCTAAGCCAAGTAAAGTGTGCTTTTTCTTTGTATTAGACTTTAGGATAAGATCTTGCAGTTCTTCTTCCTCTTCATCTTTCTCCATTAACATTGTAGTGTGCTTCATGAGTGGTAATGAATAAAAGAAGAGTTTCTTTTTATTTCTTGTAATTGTGTTATTTTACTTGCTTGTAATTTTTATTTGCTAATCCGGTTGTTGTTATATGTTTGTTTGCTTTCTTTCTTCTTCTATTTTTCTTTATCTTTACAACCATGATGTTTGAGTATGATCCTTGCCAAAGTGAGGTCTCAAATAGCTAGTTGTGATTTTCTTAAGCTCATTTCTTTCTACCTTCCTTCTTGTTTTGTTTTCATTTTCTTTTTAATGGGTGAGTAGTTTCTCACTTGTTAGGGTAGGATAAGAAAAGTTTGAGAGAAGGAAATCTCTCTCACTCTTTTCTTTGCCTAACATCTTGATTCAGACTCCCGTTAATTGAACCACAATCCGCTCCCTACGGCACCCTATCCTACATGATAGCGGTGATTCCCTAATTAGACCGATTGTGGTTGAATTAACCGGAGGTTAAGGCTAAGAGCCAAGAACAGACGGACAAAGACCAAAAGGAAGGAACTAAGCGTTGGAAAGCCTAGCTTATACTCGCAAGTTCCTTCCTATTCGTGTTAATCCCCGTTGTTGCCGATTACCGTAACACCGATATTAAGATGAACGAAGTGAGTGATTCCTAACTCAAACTAACCTAATCCTAACCTTAACAAGCTTTCTTTATACATATTTCAGCACATAGAGAAACTAAACAAACCTGGAAAAATTGGACTTAACATGTTAAAACACTAAGAAAAAGAGTCCCATCTCCCTGCGGACGACCCGTACTCAACCAGCTAGCTACCAAGCGAAACTGTCTTAATTGCGGTAATTAAAACTACGCACGCAAAAAAAAATCTAACAATCAGAAGCATGGAATGATAACCGTCTCCCGAAGGAGGCTGCCGTTATCAAATCCTTAGAAAATTCACTCATGTTCATAAACTGCTTTCGAATGTTCCTTCAGGATTGGATCAATATATAACTTATTGCAGCTAGTGCAAAAACAACATCTGGTATGATACTTTACATCTCATGATTGACTCAATTGCCTAAGAAAGTGATATACTAATCATGCACATCTCTCTCCCTTTTAGTCTGTAAGACGCCTTTAGAGAGGGTGACTCCATCACTTGCAGGTACACCACCATGCCAGGAGTCATCCATTCTAAACACCTTTAGAATAGAGTCAAAGTATCCAGATTGCGAAACTACCCAAATATAGATCTAAAACTATAGATCTAGTAGCCAGAATGCCTGATATAATATCTATATCTTTTGTGGAGAAACCACTATGTGACAAACACAGTATAACCGACCTTAGTATAGGAATTTCACTTCCTACAAAGTGCATGTCATCCAAATACCAGAACATCACACCCTACTACCTTCTTAACAAATCCATCTCCTATTTTGATGAAGTCAAAGCCTATAACTGTCACATAAAAAATAGATGATCTATCTCCGCTATATATGCTTTAGTCTATAAATAGACACAAGCTACTTGTCCACTATGCTTCCACTGCTCCCACTGACCATAACAACCCTCTGGCAGAGTCATATACACGTGCACTTCTAAAGCTAGTTTAGAACGACGCTATACTCATCCTCGTGCCGGGTCTCATAGTCTAGAACAGCAATAATAGAAAGTCTGGCTAAACAAGAACCTCCCTGTCACTGTTATTAAGGAAACCGGAGTACCTCTCGGGTGCCTAAGGTTACCCACCATATCTACGGAGTGGCTAAGGGAATGTTAAACCCGATTGAATCTTTAGATTCTATTAAATTTTCAGTAATCGTTTATGGTTCTGGAATCACTTCCTGTTCTACCATACTCCCATTACTGTTTTCTAAAAAATTCCATTTTACTAAAACTATGGTGAGTCAAGAACAATATCACTATTTATCTTCCAGATGGTAGAAAATTAACCCTCGTCATAGTCCGGGATAACCCACAAACTGTCATTACAGAAACGTACCTTGAGTTATCCAGAGTCTGGTTTTAAGTATAAGCCGGACAACTCCATGTACCTTAACATCTTTAAGATATGAACCATTCTATATACAATATAGAAACAGAGACACTGATTTAATTGGAACCAGATTCAAATCATGCAGCTGTCTCCAGTGCATGTCAACTAAATGGAGAGAGGACGATCAGCATTACTCAACCTAGGAGTGCATCCAGATATGAGTAACTTGAAAGAGAAGTAAGTTCTCAATACCATTCCTATCAACTGAATACCAAACACAAGTATCTACATCTTCGATCACCTCGAAGAATCCTGATACTTGCAACACATGGTTCTCTACTTTATTCTTGTACCTATAGCTTCTCAAAACTTGGACCATATATTTCTACGAAATACTTGTCTAAAACTGGAGAAGTCATAAATAAACAGAATATAGTATGAGGAAAACCCCCTTTGTCCTAATGGACACTAGACAACATACAATATTTTGTATAAGTTTCCTGAGTTGAATAACTCAAACCCTGTGCATCGTAGGTTAAAAACTATACTATGGTTAAGAAGAATTACACCGATGTTTAATACTCCTTACCCAATCATCAACTGATTTAGGTAAATGTTATGGACATAATTTCAAAAAGTCATATCTCACTTTATAAAATAATCGTACAGATATATCAGTTTGACATTGGTGCATAACAATGGATATTCAAAACCAAATATTTACCGTCAGGCAGAACCCCAGGTGATTTCCTTAAATATCACTAATTACAACGAATTCCGATATAAAGAGAATATAATCACCTAATTCCCAATAAATTACTCCCACTCATCATCTGTAAAACCATACAGATGTGAGAATCAAATATGGTAAATACATACCCTGGAGTAAGATCTAGTTGGGAAATCAGTTTTCAAATAACAACACATAGTGAAACTGAAACATAAAAATGTTTCGTAAAGGTAACCGGGTATTCCTAGTAATGCTTCTTCCATTATCCAAATTCATGACTGTGATCGTATATTTCCTTACCATCTCTCCAAATCCCTTTATTTGTCTTTACTCATTACCTTCTGTACACCACTATTAGGCTAAATGGTTTTCTTCCTTCCCTACCGTTCGGCACCAGCCTATGGTTTAGAAGAAGACTATCCAATAAGCTTAATAGGTGTACTCTCCTAATCCTAGGAGTCCTCGCAACCTGAGAGAAAGTAAAGATAAAAGATAACTGAATAATCCTTATTCTATTTCTCTTGAAGCAGAATCTATCCTCGAATTGAAACAAGTTCCTTCGAGTTCGTATATAACTATACGATGGATTATCCAATAAATGTGGATCTTCGTGGTGATATGGGGTATTCTAGAGAAATTCAAAGGTGAAGTAGGAGTGGCGATAATATACGCTGTGTTTACCGCCGAAAGCCGGGAAAGACGAACGTCTTTCCTGAATTTGGGGTCAGATGCTATTTAGTTTTATTCGTCCACCTCTCCAAAGATGCCAAGTTGATTTATGGCACCGTATATTGGAGGTTTAGAAGGATGCGGCCGTTGTAGCAGACTTCGTCAGATTCCCCCTCGTTTGATGGGTTTTTGATTATGGGGACGCTCTTCCCTGCAGGCGCAAGCCCCTGCAGTTAATTACGCTACCGCATCGCGGCAACAACTTTCTCCTTCTCCACATGGTCACTTCGTGTCGTGTATGTTTGTTTTGTTTTTGGTTGCCCGTGGATTGTATACGGAGACTAATTTTTGTTGTCGCCCATAGGGCGTGGATTAGTCTAAATCCGTATTTTCTTAGATTTGGGTTTGGGTTGGGTTTAAGGATCGTTAGTCTAGTTTTAGACTAAGATCAACTCAAACGTTTGTTGAGGATACGTTAATCTAATTTTAGACTAAAATCTACTCAACAGGATCATTTAGATCCAACAAAAGAGCATTTGGGCTCTATTGTTTTAGTTTAAGGACGTTGTGGTCCAACAGTTTAAGGACATCATAATCCAGTTTAAAGACATCATAGTCTATGCGTTTAAGGACCTTACAGTCCATAAAGTTTAAGGGCATCATAGTCCATGAGTTTAAGGACCCCACAGTCCGTAAAGTTTAAGGACATCATAGTCCAGTTTAAAAACGTCATAGTATGTGTGGTTTTGGTTCGATCTTTTGGGGATGCACCAAAAGTTATTGGTTATTGGGACCCTCCATCTCTCTGAAGATGTTGAAGAATTACAACGACATATATCAGAGGTATGAAGATATGTACCCTTGAACCAATGTTGGTTGGGAGATCTGTAGTCAAGTCTGGGACTAAGATCAGTTAAAAAGATTTATTAGCATATGGGCTCAATTAATCTGACTCAAGGGTTTGTGGCCAACTTGGGCTCGGCCAACTCAGTTAAAATGTTGAACATTTAATTAGGCTCGGTCCTTTTTTATTTAACAATGCTCAGCATTAGTTTGGGTTCTGACAAGCTTTTTTGGCTTTTATTGAGTGTTGAGCACTCATTATGGCTCTGGGGCTTTATTTAAAGAACAATTTATGTTCCTTCAGCGCACACGTGAGGAGCACGTGGTGCGCTTGGCGCTGAGTGTCAGACTTAGAGCGCTAAGGCGCTTCCTGTGAAATAGCGCACACGTGAGGAGCACGTGGTGCGCTTGGCACTGAGCGCCAGACTTGGAGCGCTGATGCGCTTCTTATGAAATAGTGCACACGTGAGGAGCACGTGGCGCGTTTGGTGTTGAGCGCCAGTCAATGAGTGCAGAGCACTTTTTATGAAATAGCGCACACATGAGGAGCACGTGGCGCGCTTGACACTGAGCGCCAGACATAGAGCGCTAAGGCGCTTCCTGTGAAATAGCGCACACATGATGAGCACGTGGTGCGTTTGGCGCTGAGCGCCAGACTTTGAGCGCTGATGCGCTTCTTATGAAATAGCGCAAATGTGAGAAGCACGTGGTGCGCTTGGCTTCAGACAATGAGTACAGAGCGCTCTTGATCAATTTTTGCGCTCTGAGAATTAAGTTCTCGTTTATAAGAGACTCTGTTTCGTGGATCTAAGAACAAGATTCTTATTTTTATAGGAGATGCTACAATCTCTTATGTTTTTGTAAAAGACTTTGTCTTTGTGGAACTGTGATCCGAAGAGAATTAAGTTTACTCCTCCCCTTTTATGATGAGATGCTATGATCTCTTTTTGTGAAAGACATCTGTCTTATGCATCCATGATCTAAAAAGAGAACTAAGTTCTTCCTCTCTTTATGAGATGATTTTATCTCTATGTTTTATTTACCTTGAAGAAGTTCTTCTTCAGAGAGCTTGCTCTTCTCTTTGAAATTTCTCAAAGGTTGGGGGGTTTCCTCTGTGAAGGACTTGAAGTGTTAGGTCTTTTATATAGGGGAGGCTGATTTGTTGAATCAGTTAAGGAAATCTTTCCTCTGATTGATTTGGGAATGTTTCCCACCGTTGGAATTTTGATCCAAGGGCTTCTGTTTTATAGAAGGCAATCTTCTTGTTTTTAACAAGATTGGGAAAATATTTTCCCATACAGAACTTATTCTGTATCTTGGTGATTTTTAATCACCATTGGATCTTTGATCCAAGCATGGGGGAACATTTAGTTCCAGTGCTAGCGCTCTTGTACTTTGCACGTGAGCGCTGCATCAGAGTGTTTGACTCTTGGTGCTAGCGCACTTAGCGCTAGAGCTCTCGTGCTTTGCACGTGAGTGCTGCCTCAGATTCTTTGACTCTTCATGCTGGTGCACTTGGCGCTAGCGTTCTCATACTTTGCACGTGAGCGCTGCCTCAGAGTCTTTGACTCTTAGTGCTGGCACACTTGGCGCTAGCGCTCTTGTGCTTTACACGTGAGCATTGCCACAGAGTTTTTTGACTCTTAGCGCTGGCGCGCTTGGCACTAGCGCTCTCGTGCTTTGCACATGAGCGCTGCCTCAGAGTCTTTGACTCTTAGCACCAGCACACTTGGCGCTAGCGCTCTCGTGCCTTGCACGTGAGCGCTGCCTCAGAGTCTTTGACTCTTAGCACCGGCACACTTGGTGCTAGCGCTCTCATGCTTTGCACCGGCACCCCAATCAGAGTCTTTGACTCTTAGCGCTGGCGCTCTTCGCGCGAGCGCTTTTATGAAGCACCGCTTCATTTCAAATTTCAAAATTTGAACAGAGCTTTGCTCTGATTGGGGGAAAAAATGCCCTTCCTACCGTTGCGCTCACGTGGTTCACATGTGAGTGCAGTGGTGGTAGCATCTCCGTCGTTTGATCAACTTAGAAGTTGAAACGGCTCCCAGTGCCAATAAATAGGACCTTTGGCCCTTGAGATGACTATTTGTTCATCTTCTTATTTTCTCTTGAGAATTAATTCTCTTTCAGAGCATAGCTCTTTGTCTTAAGAACTCTCTTAGAGACAGAACCCTGTCGAATATTTTAGGTAAAGATTAAATCTTTGAAAAGATTACTTCATAAACTAGGGTTTCATCCATTAACAAAGCCTTGCTCTTTTCATATCATGGATCTAAAGAAATTTTTATGGTTTTCTTAACTGAGATTTCCTCTTTTGAAATCATAAATCTAAAGAGATCTTTCTTAAGGTCTCTTAACCCATTAAAGAAGAACTCTTAGAGTTCATCTTACAGATCTTAAAGATCTCAGAGTTTTTAACTCAGTAAAGCTTTGCTTTTAGGGTTTTTCGATGGATTATTCCATTTTCTTCATAGAGCATTGCTATTTAGAATTTTTGGGGGAATTTTATTCCCTTCATCATTAATTATGACATATGTTATATCTGTTGTAGAGCGCTACTCTCAAGGGAGATTTACTCCCTGGCCCGAGGGGCCCTCATTAAATGAGAATCCTTTTAGGATTTCCTCATTTAATGACTGTCTCATCAAATGATGAGAATGTTTTATTAATGATGAGCCATCATCTAGATTGTGCGGGTCCCTTTGGGTCCCTTTCCACTGCATTGCAGTGTGGCACGAAATTAAAGTACCAAGTGCCAGAACTTAAACCGTAGTATTGACGGCTAACTTTTGTTCTTTTTCGCGCAGATACTATGTCTTTCGACATTTCCTTCCCGTTCGTTCGTTCGGAAAGCGAGTTCCCTGAAGTGCCTGTGGATAGGAAAGTCTTTGCACTGATCAAGGATCACGACCTAGAGCTGAAGAATCTTCATTTATGGGAAACGTGGTACAATCAGATCATCAGGGGTCGGCGTAGCCTTTCTTGTGCAGCACCTTCGGAGCCTATTTCGGCGATCCATTATGCTGATGCACCTCCGGTGAACTATGTTGTGGAGGAGGTTAACTGGACCTCAGAGGGTTGCCTTCAGCCTTCTATGGCCGCGATACCCATGCAGCCGTCGATGGATTTGGATACTCTGGGGTGGCGCATATGTCAGGGCAAGTCACACCCTTGGGGACATCCGTACATGATAGGCTTGACTCCTCGCCATCCAGCTGGGTATTTGCAGTGGGCCCGCTACATTTTGTCGGCCAAGAGATCATTGCTGCTAAAGCTTGGGTTGTACCCCACCGTTTATGTGTCTCTCTTCCAATATTCCACGCCCCCTGCTTTGTGGGTTAAGGCTTTTCTAGAGCAATGGAATATTCTGACCCACACCTTCCTTCTGTCGGATCGAGAAGTCTCGATCTCTTTAGAGGAGTTTGCGGAGATCTCTGGCTTACCCGTTAGGGGAGAACACTATGAGGAGCTGCTTCCTCCGGACGAGTACATAATTGCCACCAAATCAGTGGTAATGGGTCTTACCCCGGAGAATGCCATTCAACACCAATTCCCGAGCTTGATCAAGGTGTTGAATATCTACAAAAGTCTATTTCTAGAGTCTGGAGGGCACGGAGTCAGCTGCGCAGACTTCATCGCTCATTTTCTTCGTCTGGAAGTCTTATCGAAGCAAGCTGCGCTTTTCGCCAAGTTTGACGATCCGTTTTGTTTTGGCTTGGATAACCAACCGACGGCGGAGGTGGATTTAAAAAGTTTCTTTATTCCGGCTGCTCCTGTCGCTCCCTTCGTGGAGCTTGCTGCTCCGGGCATCGATGAAAAGACGTTTGTGCTGGGGTTCATTGGCTTATGGCTGAAATAGTTCGTGCTTCCAATGCAACCTCGTTATATGAGGTCATCAGTCTTTTACCCAGCTCATCGTATGGTTGCGGGAATGCAAGTGGCTATCGGGATTGCTGGGTTAGCACACCTATACAATGGTCTCAGCTTAGCGGCGGACACCACCGAGCTGAGGGTACAACCAGTCACTTTCTCGCTGCACTATTTTATGTCATGGATCGAGCTGCACATACTTGGCACTTTTGGTGCTCACAAACGGCTTCGTTTCTATGACAGTTACAACTTCCCTCGGATTATGCACCTAGTTGACGCTTCTTGTTTTAACTCCGACACAGCGGGAGGCTAGGGGTGTGGTCCTTCGTCTGCGTATGTTCGAAGACGGCATGACCTTTGTCGATAAGGTTTTAACCATCGGCAAAGAGTCCACTAAGACGGTGCAGCCACTGCATGACACTTTTAAAGACGGGGCCTCTACCTTGAAAGCTCGGGAGATTCTTCATTTATATTCAATCAGGCTAGGCTTTCTCGTGTTTATGCAGAATGATTCGGCGTTGTTCATAAGGTACAAACAGCACCGTTTTGCCTAGCAATCAGGCAATAATCAGGGCATCCCGCTTGAAGCCTTCCTAGCTGAGCCAGTTGCCATAAAAGAAGGTATCCGCAGTGCATTACACCATTTTATGCGGTTGAACACCAGCTCCAATTTCTTTATCAGTGAGCCGAGTTGCGTTTCGCGAATCTTGAACGTGTATGTGGTGTGGTATCAACATTTGGTGGGCGCCATTATTAGGGAAGAAAGACGACTCTTGCTTGATCGTAAGGGTACAACCCCTGCTAGTAATCCAGCCGTTCCCCTAAAGCGGCGGACTATCGTTCATCCTCCCATGAGAGAAGCTGTTGTGGTCATGGTCCCGTACGCTATACCTGAGCTACCCTTCCCCCGTGTGCCCGTAGAAGTGGTGGCTATAGTTTCTCCGGATTCTGGCGTGTGTACTAAGATCAGGACTCATCGCCCCAAATTGCCCGCCAAGCGCAAGCTCGTATTATCGGCTGACGGCGTTAAGTCGCAGAAGAAAAAGAAGTCGATACTTTTTGCAGACGTTGTATTCGGCCAGGAGCCTCATGCTCCTTAAAGCGAAGGCCTAAGTGAGTACGGTACCAACGAGGGTTTATTTATGGCATCGGATGATACCGATCTAGAGGCGGCCATCACGGTTTCAAAGCAACTAGCTCACGATGATGCAGCATTAATCACCATCGCACAATCAGGTATCCTTCGGTCATATCTTTCCGCGGATATTTTAATTATTATGTTTTGACTGACGCTTTCTTCTTCAACAGGTATCTCTACCGAAGAGGCTCTCGCAGCTTCCCTCAAGACTTTTGAAGAGGAAGAGAGGCTTCGCGCTTTCTTGGGCATCGGTATACTTTGGCTCACTGTGCCTTCATTCCCTTTTTCTTCATGGGTAGTCTGACCCTTCTTTTTCATCTTATTGCAGGGATTACCTCGACCCAGGTTATCCCGAGTGCAGTGTCGATCCCGTAGGGTGGCACGGCAACGCTTTCAGGGCCGGCTGCTGAAGTCCCAGCTCCCCCAGTATCGCCGAAGGAGGCTTCGCTTAAGCAGCCGATGATGAACGCCGTAACGGCTCCAGAGGTAGCTCCTGGCTCGGACGATGATGTCATTTTGACGAAGGTCTTGAGGAGGTCTTTTCTCACTGCCAAGGCTGACATGAAGCGCAGAAAGCGTGCAGCGAGGGAACGTGATGTCAGCTTGGCTGTGGGTGCAGGTTCAAGCGCTACTCCATCCGTCGCTATTTCTTCCGAAGATGCTCTAGTTGCCCTGTCAACCGTCCATAGACAGGTTGTGCATGCGGCTCGGGAGGCAATTGCAAAGCCGCCATAAGGTAACATAATACTGGGTATTTTTATTAGAATTTGATCTTTAAATTCTCACATATCATATCCTGCAGGGCCAAGTCCTAGCGATGAGGCGGTAGGTGAGATGACGGCAACCATCGAGCCTGAACTGGCTACTTTCTCTCGGGAGTCCGGGACTGTCCAAACCGCCGCTCTTTCCCTCTGTCGTTCCCCGCCATCTCCTGGCATTGCGAATGTCATGAAGGCTCTTGTAGAATCAGGGGATGAAGCCATTGGCGCTGAAACCATTCTACTGAAAGAGAGCGATGAAACCGCAATGCCCAGTGATGCTTTCGTTGCAATTTTGGCTGATGACCCATTAGGTGGGTCTCGGGTCGCTATTTATTTTCTATTTCACAGTCCTTTTCAACTTTTTCTGACGGTATTTTATTTGTAAGTGTAGCGAAAATTGAGATTGTGTCATCTGAAACACTTGCAGTCGCTGCCATCACGGTTGCTCCCTCCAAGGTGCTGGAAGGTATAGATTTGCGATCCATTTAATTGAACTATGACCACCATTTTTCTTGTACTGACCATATATCATCGTAACCTTGCAGGGGTTCTCTTTGATCATCTGTATCAGGTGCTGAACCCACATTTCTCCTTCCGGTCGGAAGTCACTTTGCCTGCTGGTGCCGGTGAGTATAGTTTTTAACCGACGTCCTTTCCTTTCTTTGACGGGCGACCCTGCCATTGTTAATTTTAAATTGATTGCAGAACTACAAATTGAAGGAGGGGATGAGGGAATCGTCGCGCCACTAGTACTCCCAACTCTGCCCCCTGTCGCAGCCGGTATAGTTAACTTCATCGCTCGTGTGGTTTCTTTATTTCACGAGTCAGCTTTTAACTGTAATTCATCTTGCAGCAATCGCTCCGACTCCTGCTCCCTTCGCGTCTCACATCCTAATGCCGGCAGGGCATTTTTCTAGACGTCAATCTTCCAAAGGTGCTGTGACCAGCCTGCGTATGTTGAACGAATACATCGAGGAGCTTGACACGAAGGACCCTACATTCGCTACAGATTTTGCTGCCGAGGTTAATCCAATACTGGTGACGCTTATGAACTTTCATAACGAAGGCGTCGTAGAGTCTTGGGCTAATCACTGCAGGAAAATTGAGGCCTGCCTGCATGAGCTTGAGCTCAGGCTTCCTACTCCCGAGGTTCTGGTTCTGAACTCCCAGCGGGCTGCATAGGTTGAGCAAAATGCCATTTTCCTTCGCTATTTTGAACAAGAGACGACCCTCAAGCGAAAGGAACGTGAGGAGACTTCCGCGAATGTGAGTTGATTAATGTAGGATTTTTAGATCAAAAATAATTTACCGCAATCAAGAACGGTGTCGCTTTGCAGCTAGCCGGTGAGTACGGGTCGGTCTACAGGGATTTTGTGTTTTCCTAATCACGCTAACGAGTTAATTCCGATGGGTGTCGGATTGATTTATTAGATCTAAAAACTACCAATTTAAGTTATACTAAGATTATCTGGATCTAAGTCTTGCTAGGGTTAGGCTTAGGGGAAGTTGAGAGATTAAAGGTTTCCTCACCGCTTTCAATACTCTATTTTAGATCTATTAGATGTTATGGTAATTATCAATAAAGTGGATTAGAATCTTTTGGGAAGATGTTTCTTCCTCTAGGTTCTTATCCTTCCTTTATCGATCCTTACCCTAACCTCTATGGAAAAGACACGCAACCAGTCCTTTATACTACGGTATCACCGTTACCTCGAGGGGTAAGGTGCCGCAGGGAGCGGTGTGTGCGTGTATGCATGGAGTTCTAATTCTTAGGTATGAAAGGGCAAGAAAGGGGTGAGAGATCTCATCTCTCAAACCTTTCCCTAAGCTAACCCTAACAAGCGAGGAGACTACTCGCTCATTAGGAGATTAAAAGACATTCTAAATTAAAAGAGAACTAAAGAAAAGAAATAAAATTAACTTACTAATTTTTATTGATGGCTCTCTCCAAACATGAACACAGTACAGATCTGAATTTATGAAGTGAAAAGAGACATCAATAAAAATTAGTAAGTTACTTTTATTTCTTTGCTTTAGTTCTCTTTTAATTTAGAATATCATTTAATCTCCTAATGAGCGAGTAGTCTCCTCGCTTGTTAGGGTTAGCCTTAGGGAAAGGTTTAAGAGATGAGATCCCTCACCCCTTTCTTGCCCTTTCACACCTAAGAATTAGAACTCCATGCATACACGCACACAACGCTCCCTGTGGCACTTTACCCCTCGAGGTAACGGTGATACCGTACTATAAAAGACCGGTTGCGCGTGTTTTCTATAGAGATTAGGGTAAGGATCTATAAAGGAAGAACAAGAAGCTAGAGGAAGAAACATCTTCCCAAAGGATTCTAATCCACTTTATTGATAATTACCATAACATCTAATAGATCTAAAATAGAGTATTGAAAGCGGTGAGAAAACCTTTAATCTCTCAACTTCCCCTAAGCCTAACCCTAGCAAGACTTAGATCAGATAATTTTAGTATAACTTAAATTGGTAGTTTTTAGATCTAATAAATCAATCCGACACCCATCGGAATTAACTCGTTAGCATGATTAGGAAAACACAAAATCCCTGTGGACCGACCCGTACTCACCGGCTAGCTGCAAAGCGACGCCGTTCTTGATTGCGGTAAATTATTTTTGATCGTAAAATCCTACATTAATCAAATGGCGCCGTTGCCGGGGACTTGTATATTGTGAACTGTTCTTCGTCTAGGCTCGACTAAGATCCTCCTATTTGTTGGTCAAAAGTCCCTCTTTTGTATCGTCTTTTGTCTTTTTCACTGTTTTCGCTCCAAGAACCTGTAACCTATACTATGTAGCAGACATGGGTCAAAAGTGTCTGTTTTATTGTAAAATGCATTAGAATGGGGAATATAATAATGCAATATTATGATATGAACAAATACCCCCAAACTTATCTTTTGCTCGTCCTCAAGCAAACTTATTTTTTTATTCTCGATAAAAACCTAACCGCACTTTCGCAGGGAAACGCGATTGCACTGAGCACGTGCAACAAGCCGCTAAACCTCTAGGTGTCCCTAGTAGGAGGAGTGTTGTCTCCTGAGAGTTTTCATCGGATACTACCCACAAAATCCTATCAATTTGGCTTTTTCGACTTTAATTCTCCAATCAGGTCTTCTAACAAGGAATTCTATTATCTTCGACTCGCAAATTATCCACCCATATTTTTCACACTTCCTCATCATTTAACTTAAGATTATATATGTTCTGCAGACCTATTTAGCTTTCGGCATCTCCTAAGTTTTCCTTCTAGGGTTCCATCTCCACTTAGGAATTTTTATCAACTCTATTAAAGATACAAGTTCTATTCTTCATTCCTCTCTCTTATCTAAATCCCAATCATATATCCCTACATGTGTGTATGAATCACCCCTACACTTGGAAATTCAAATCAACCAATCATATTCTTGTCCGTTGTCCAAAGCACTTCTTAATAGGTGAATTTTTAAATGAATTTTGCTTACACATCTTTCATGTGATTGTTAATACTTCTTGAGGTACTAACGACCGATTACAAAATGTGTTTGCACATTAAAGCGTGATTCCTAGTCTTGCGACACCCAAGGCTTTTAGCAGTGACTCCCAAACCAGTTGGTCTAAGGCACTAGGTCATGAAGCACCCTCACTAAATATTTTTTATTTTTTTAGCCTTAAGTAATCACAAAAACCAGTGTTCATTTTTTTCTTTATTCACACTTGTATTTTTTTCATTTTCTTCGTACTAAGGACTTTAGACAAGAGCATTTCAAGGTATCCTCTACTATTTCAAGTTTCAAGGTGCGTGATTGTGCAATTTTGTAGGGTATACATTTCAGAATCTAGACTTAAACTAGGAGTTATTTTTCAAACTTATACTCTAATAAAGATATCAATACTTTTCCTTTGTTTCGACTTAGCCCAAGAAGTGAACTCAAAATTTGCCTATTTCTAAATAGACTACAAAGACATATGCTTTCTACCGTTAAACTTTATAGAAGGTTATTTTTAGGGTTTTTAATTTACTAAGTCTAAGATCTAGTTGTTCCCAGCCAGTTAACCTATTTGTCAAACTCAAGTCAAATAAGGTCAAAATTGAATACAATAATTTTTATAATTTTTGAAAATTTTGAATTTTTATGGGTTTTAAAAATAATTATGCAAATGTAAAAATATACACATGAATGCGAAGGAAAAAGACTTACCGAGCATAAATACCCCCAAACTTAAACTTGACAGTGTCCTCACTGTCATGCTACACCAAGAGAGTCAAAATGTCGGCACTCCCCTGTTTATTTATTTACAATTTTTTTTTTAAATTGTTATATACAGAAAGCCCCCCCAAACTTCATTGAAACATATTTAGACGTTATTGCCAAACTTTGCAAAGACTAAACGTCAACACCAACCAGTCGAAAAATTTATCTGTAAAGAGTATCGGTTGGTGGAAGAATATGTTGTACCGATCTAAAAAGAATTGGGGAAGATAGAAGTGGTGGTATGGAAAGTGTGGAAGTGAATAGATAGGAGGTGGTGATGAATCGAAACGAGAATGTGGGTGATCAGCAGTCAGTGGAATATTGGCATTCTCGTAGCTTATTAAAAGAAAAGGGGGTGGTTCAACTTCTAAAGGAGGAGGTTGACTAACCACACTATCCCCAAGATATTTCTGTGGGTTCTTTATCGACTTGGCATCATCCATCATATGCATATGATATTCAATTATGAGGGAACTAATCTCCTCGATGTCCGCCATAGTCCAGCCGAAAGCTTGCCGCCTATCTTGTAAGACCATTAAAAGGGCGTTCTCTTGCTCGAGGGCTAGAGAGGCCGATATGATAACGGGAAAAGTCTTATTCTCATCTATGTAAGCATATTTTAGGTGAGATGGCAAGGGCGTGAGTTCGAGTTTCAAAGGTGAAACAATCATAGGCGAAATTGGGAAATCTACCTCGAACTCAAAGGACTCCAACACAGGTTCGAAATCACTGCAAACAACCGATTCGGATGGTTCAACTAACTCATCCAAAAATTCAAAAGACTCATATTCGGGCTGTGAGTCGTCATCATCCGAAAATGTGAAGCATTCATAATCAATATCGGTTGTGTCAACTATGGTAGGCTCAAGGAGGGACGCACTAGTGGCGTCAAAACTTTTTTCATCAAATAGAAATCTTTCAAGCTCGCAGTCCTCCTATGTGATTTCGTGAAAAGAGAAAACTTTTCGTGTGCTAGTTTTAGCCACGGAGGGCAGACTTCCTAACTTGTAAATATTGAACTCACTAGACGTCTTCCCGAAGGATAGAGTCATGGAGCCATTGCGACAGTTTATTACGGTATTGGAAGTGGCCAAAAATGGCCGACCAAGGATCATCGGAATTTGGTTCCGTGAGTTAGCAACAGGTTGTGTGTCCATAACAATAAAATCAACGGGGAATATGAAATCCCCAACTTTGATCAACACATCCTCTAGCTCACCCCTGGGATGGGTGATTGATCGATCAGCCATTTGGAGAGTACAACGAATGGGTTTCAACTCTCCAACCCCTAATTGCTCGTACACGGAGTAGGGAAGCAGGTTAACACTAGACCCAAGATGTAAAAGTGCTCGATTGATTTTCTTATCCCCAATTGTTATTGAAATTGTAGGATAGCCGGGGTCCTTTCGTTTTTGGGGTAAGGGTTGAGATTGGTTAATAGCATTGCTCAATGCACTAGCCACTAGCGCTTTCTTGGGTATTTGAGATGACTTTCTCTTTGAGGTGCATAAGCCCTTTAAGATTTTCGTGTATGAAGGGACTTGTTGGATTGCATCCAAGAGAGGTATATTTATACTAACCTGCTTAAATAACTCCACAATCTTCTCCATTTGTGCAGTTGGTTTATTGGGACTCAATCTTGTAGGGTGCTTTTCGTCACCCCATTGAGATGGGAATACGCGCATGCTAGTCAGGCGTACTACAGATTCCCCCTGTCTAGGGTAGGCCGGGGTTTAATGATTGTGGGGGTCCGAATCTCCGGCAGCCGCGGACTAAGCTGCCGTTAATTACCCCTCGCCTTTGGGGCGGGGAACCTCCGATTAACAAGTTAGAATGGTCATGCGAACTCAATGTGCAGTGTACGTGTGTTTTGTTTTGAAAGGGGGGTTTTGGGTATATCAGGAGCCACGCAGAGTTTTTTACGGGGGTCCCGCTACCCGGATAGCGGGCTGGGGGTCAAGGGGGCTAGCAGCCCCCTTGCGGGGTGCGGGGCAGCGCCCCGTTAGAAATTTTTTTCTAACAGGGACAGTGTCGTGGAGTATGTGTATGTGTACATTTGTATACAAATGTATATATATACATATATATATAAATAAAGGGGAAAAGGCATCCAAAGGATGCGTGGGGCAGCACCTTGGGCGCTGTGCGCTTAGGTGCTGTGCGCTCAGGCGCAGGCGCGCCACGTGTCGGCACGTGGGCGATTTGCGCGTGAGCGCTGCGCGCTGGAGCGCAAGCGCGCGCGCCACGTGTCGGCACGTGGGCGCTTTGCGCGTGAGCGCTGCGCGCTGGAGCGCAAGCGCGCGCGCCACGTGTCGGCACGTGGGCGCTTTGCGCTCGGGCGCAGTGCGCTGGAGAGGAAAAGAGGGCTTTTAGCCCCAAAAAACTCTCGAAAGAGAAATTAGTGGAGTTAAACTCCGGAAAAAAAAAAAGAAGAATGTTTTGGTTGGGGAAATGGGTTCTTCTTCTTCCTCTTCCGTTGGCTGGCTCAAGGGATGTGAGATCTAAAAATCTCTTCTTTTTGAGATCTAATGGAAGATCTGAGTTCCCCTTTATGGGTTTTGTGGTGGAAAACTATTCAGTTTTGAAAAAGGAAGAGTAAAACTCTTGATTTAATTCAAAGGAAAGAAGAAGGTTTTGGAACCTTGAAGAGGGAAGAAAGATCTCAGATCTGAAACTTTTTTTGGAGAGAGAAAAAGTTGTTGGGATATTTCATTATCCTTGCCTTTATAGGCCATACATTTTACACATAGCCCCTTGGGCTTCACAAAATGGCATTTTGCCTATCCCATGGCTCATGTGCCATTTCTTTTTACACATAAGCCATGGGCTTTACAAAAATTTGGCTTTATGCCCATTTTCTTACATTTATTCATAAAATAAAATAAAAGAAAATGCAACAAAATTATTTATTACAAAAATTTTATCTTGGCGTGGGGGAGGCCGGCCGCTTCATGTTCGGGCTCGACCCGGGCATGGGCCCACTGGGTCTGGGCTTGGGCCCACTTGGCTTGGGGTTGACTTGGATTTTGACTTGGTCAACCGGGGTATAAATTTTTACCCCAACAAATTGCCCCCTATCAATAAATGCACACCACATATGTGGGTCGCGTGCATGAAATTGATGGATCTTCTTTCACGTGGAGGCGACTTGATTTGGTTCCCACCTTTTGGGAAGCTGGCACTGCCCTTTTTACGACATGGACGGTCGATGCAGCCCTTTTGCGACTTGGACGGTCGGTTCTGCCTTTTTTGCGACTTGGACGGTCGGTGCTTCCCTTTTAGCGACGTGGACGGTCGGTGCTGCCCTTTTTGCGATGTGGACGGTCGGTTCTGCCCTTTTAGCGACGTGGACGATCGGTGCTGCCCGTTTTGCGACTTTGACGGTCGATGCTGCCCTTTTAGCGACTTGGACGGTCGGTGCTGCCCTTTTAGCGACGTGGACGGTTGGTTCTGCCCTTTTTGCGACGTGGACGGTCGGTGCTGCCCTTTTTGCGACTTGGACGGTCGGTTCTGCCCTTTTTGCGACCTGGACGGTCGATGATGCCCTTTTAGCGACTTGGACGGTCGGTGCTGCCCTTTTAGCGACGTGGACGGTCGCTGCTGCCCTTTTTGCGACTTGGACGGTCGGTGCTGCCCTTTTAGCGACGTAGACGGTCAGTTCTGCCCTATTTGCGACGTGGACGGTCGATGCTGCCCTTTTTGCGACTTGGACGGTCGATGCTGCCCTTTTAGCGACTTGGACGGTCGGTGCTTGATTTGACTTGCTCTGCTTCTTGCAGTGTCAGGGGTAGACTTGACTTGCTCCGCTTCTTGCGGTGTCGAGATTGGATTCTGACTTGCTCCGCTTTTTGCGGTGTCGGAGTGAAAGTTGACTTGTTGATTTTGATTTAGGTTGACATCAGCATCGCTATACTGGAATATGGTACCAGGAGCGAATCATCATCTGTCATTTAGAGGATTTTGGGATTTTGGTTTTTTGTTTGGCATCTGCATTGCTGCACTGGTATAATACCAGGAGCAACTCATCATTTGCCCCGGGAGGATTTGGGATTTTTTTTATTTTTTTATTTTTATTTTTATTTTTTATTTTTTTTATTTTTTTTGGGACTTTGAATGTGGTCTCACCGGTAGGACTTGGGAGAGGTTGGGATTGTTTTACGCCCGTGGATTGTATACGGTTTTGCAGGATGTATGATCCAGACCGTAGGGCCGGAAAAATTTCAGGGCTTTGTTGGCGTCTACATCGCTGGACTGGAATGTGGTACCAGGAGCGACTCATCATTCGCCGTTGGGGTATGGGATTTGGAATTTGGTTGGCGTCTGCATCGCTACACTGGAATAATGCCAGGAGCGACTCATCATTCGCCACTTTGGGGTTGGGGACTTGGAATTTGGATCTTGTTTGGCATCAGCATTGCTGCACTGGAATAATGCCAGGAGCAACTCTTCATTTGCCTTGGGAGGACTTGGGATTTGGGTTTTTGGTCGGCATCAGCACCGCTAACACTGAAGCGAAATGCCAGGAGCGACTCATCATTTGCCATTGCCCGTTGGGGAACGATGGCTTAGGAGACAGGTTTGAGTCCCTATCACCTAAGGCTTTTCAATTTTATGGGCCGTGAGGGTCCCATAAAAGCATTTTCTCCCTACGAGTCGTAAGGATCCCGCAGGTGTATTTTCTCCTTAGGAATCGTGAGGATTCCTAAGTGTGTTGCTCCTTTGTGAGTCGTAAGGATCTCACGCAGGGGTTTTATCCTCACAAGGTCGAGAGGACTTTGCGAGTGTATTTCATCTCTTTTCACGAGTTTGCGCCCCTTTCGGGTTTTCACAGACTCGCCGGTAGTCCTGCTGTTTTTACTCACGGAGCCCCTTTCGGGTTTTCAGCCGTGCCCATTTTGCTTGTGGACATACCGTTTATTTCTTCTTCTTTTTTTTCCTTTTTTCTTTTTTTTATTACAAAATTTTGCCGCTGGTGGGACTTTAAAGTAGTCTTACCGGCAGGATTTAGGAGAAATAGGGGTCATTTACGCCCATGGATTGTATACGGTTTTGCAGGATGTCTGATCCAGACCGTAGGGCTGATGTGCTCAATTCGCCTGCGACTTGGAGCATTCACGTGTAGTATTTCTTGAGATATCGGCCATTGATGGATGGCATGGGCCTTTCTCCCTCGGTACTTATTAGTTGGTAGGATCCTCCGTCGAACACTTTCTCAATGACGTATGGTCCTTCCCAGTTTGGCTCGAATTTTCCCTTGGCATGTCGATTGAGGATGATCGGTCTTTTAAGGACCAACACCAATTCACCTTTCTTGAAAGCGCGGAGACGAGTTATCTTGTCATAGGCCCGTGACATTTGGGCTCGGTATAGCTCCAGATTTTGCTGCACCGCGAGCCTCTTTTCTTCGAGGGCATCGAGTTCTTCAAGTCGAAGGAGCACGTTTTCCTCTTCTGTCAACTCATGCTGAACGGCCATTCTTAAGCTTGGAACTTCGACTTCGAGGGGGAGGACCGCCTCCACTCCGAAGAGCAATGAGTATGGAGTGGACTGAGTTGGAGTACGGTGCGTGGTACGATATGCCTACAATGCCTCGTGAAGCTTGAGATTCCAGTCTCTCTTGTTGGCTGAAGCATTTTTCCTCAGGAGCTTGCATAGAGTCTTATTGAAGGCTTCGGCTAGCCCATTAGCTCTTGGATTATAGATGGAGGAATATCTCCAGTCTATCTTGTGCTGAGTAGCGAACCTTGAGACATTGAAGCTCTTGAAAGAAGGCCCGTTGTCAGAAATGATTCTTCTTGGTGAACCGAAGCGGTATAGAATATTATGCTGGAAGAATGTCATAATATCCTTTGTCTTGACTTCTTTTAGCGGGACAGCTTCAGCCCACCTGGAGAAGTAGTCTGTCGCGGCCAGTATGAACCGGTGACCTTTAGATGACGGAGGATCAATTGGGCCAACAATGTCGGTGCCCCAAACTTCGAATGGCCACGACGCCACTGTAGGATGCAATGGGTTGGGATGCTTGTGAATAAAATCACCGTGAATTTGGCAGATATAACATTTATTTGCATGTTCTCCGCAATCCCGTATCATGGTGGGCCAGTAATACCCAAGCCGTTTGATTTGAAGTCGCATCTTGGGGCCAGATTGGTGAGCACCGCAAACGCCCGAGTGGACATCTTTCATGACCTTTTGGGCTTCGGCCAATGACAGATACCTGAGCCAGAGTTGGTCATATGACCTGCGGTATAACATGTCATTTACAAACACGTATCGGAGAGCTCTTTTCTTCAGCTGAATCCTCGCAGATTTTTCTTCGGGCAGCTTGTCGTATCGGAGGTACTCTATGAAGGGTTCTCTCCAATCGGGCTCGTCTTGGATGATCGAAGCTTCTTCCGCAGGACTGCTCTTCTGTTTCGCGCTTTCCTCTTCTCGTAGAGAGACTGGGGGTAGAATTTGCCGGCTCCTGACTGTGATCAGAATTTCGTCCATGTCAGGATCAGCCAGCTCCTTGGCCAAGCGAGTGAGTACATCAGCCTTTCCGTTCAACGCTCTAGGGACTCTCGTTAGTTCAATATGAGTGAACCGTTTCATGAGTTCCACCACTCGACCTCTGTACTGAGCTAACTCGGGTTTGTATATCTTATAGTCGCCGCTTACTTGGTTGACGACAAGCTGGGATTCACCGTAGACTCGTAGCTGACGGATTTCCATTTCTACGGCAAGCTCCAAACCAGCTATCAGAGCTTCATACTCAGCTTCATTGTTTGTCCGAGGCTCAGTGAGAGCAAAAGAATACCGTAGGGTTCCCATTGATGGTGTGATGAACACCAATCCTATCCCTGCTTTTATCTCCGGGACGCTTGATTTACTGGAGGTCCTTATTGACGAGGCTCCATCGAAGTAGAGCTCCCAACATGGCTCATCTTCCTCGAGGTGCCGCACTTGTTCATCGGGTAACTCACAATTTAGCGGCGACCCTTCTGGTATGGGATGAGCGGCGAGAAAGTCTGCAATAGCTTGCCCTTTTACTGCTTTCTGAGGGGTATAAACTATGTCAAACTCAAGTAGCATGACAGCCCATCTTGCCATTCTGCCGGCTAGGCTTGCTTTGGTCATCAAGTGTTTGAGCGGGTCGACCTTGGAGATCAGCATAACCCGATGAGCGAGCAAATAGTGCCTCAGCTTCTTCACAGCAAATATTAGAGCCAGGCATTGCTTTTCGATTGGGGAGTAGTTGTGTTCCGCCCCGACTAGAGTTCGACTGAGGTAGTAGAGGGCATTTTCTTTTCCCTCCTCGTTATTCTGGGCAAGGAGCGCACCGAGTGACTCGTCCAGCGCGGCAGTGTAGAGAATCAGCGGTTTATTTGGAATGGGAGCGGCCAGCACTGGAGGGTGCAACAAGTATTGTTTGATGCTTTCGAATGCTGCTTGACATTCGGCGTCCCAGATAAAAGGAGCTCCTTTCTTCATGAGCTTTGAGAAGGGCCTACATCTCCCTGATAAATTTGAGATAAACCTCCGTATATAAGCAAGCTTGCCTTGAAAAGATCTTAGCTTCGTCAGACTCTTCGGAGGGGGCATCTCCATGATGGCCTTTATCTTTGATGGGTCAACTTCGATCCCTCGATGTCGGACTATGAAGCCCAGGAATTTTCCCGATGACACGCCGAAAGCGTACTTCAGAGGATTCATCTTCAGATCGTATTCCCTCAGTCTGGTGAGAACGGTCCTGAGATCTTGGATATGATCGGCCTTGGCTTCAGTCTTGACGACCAGATCATCAACATAACATTCGACGACTTTATGGATTAGGTCATCAAATATATTAGTCATTGCCCTTTGATATGTAGCACCTGCGTTCTTCAGTCCGAATGGCATTACCTTGTAGCAATATATTCCGATCGGGGTTCGAAATGCTGTGTGCTTCTCATCCTCAGGCGACATCTTGATCTGATTATATCCAGACGAGCCGTCCATAAAGGTGAACAGTTCGTAATTTGAGGTGTCATCGACCATCATTTCCATGACCGGTAGCGGGAAGTCGTCTTTAGGACATTCCTTGTTGAGGTCCCTGAAATCGACACAAACTCGGATCTGTCCATTTTTCTTCTTCACTGGGACTATGCATGCGATCCAGTCTGCATATTTCTCTTCCCTGATGAAGCCGGCATCGATGAGTTTCTTAGTTTCCTCGATGACCTTTTCTTCCAACTCCCTTCTCATTCTTCGAGGAGCTTGTTTGACTGGCTTAGCATCAGGAGATATAGCCAGCTTATGCACGGCTACCTCAGGGGGAAGGCCAGGCATTTCTTTGTACGTCCACGCGAAGCAGTCGACGAACTCACGCAGCAGGGCAATTATCTGCTCTTTCATTTCCTCCGACAAGAGTGAGCTGATGTAGGTCGGCCTTGGATTATCGGGCGTTCCTAAGTCAATCTCGGTTAGCTCATCAAAGGTTGCTTGTCCGCCATCTTCGAGCTCTTGAGGAGCTTCTTCTGGCTCGGCTATCTCTTCATCATCATTTGATCTTTCGCTGGCCTCACCAACATGGATCATGTAGCACGCTTTGGAATCAGGTTGAATGTAGCCTATGCCCCATTTATCTGGAATTCGTCCATCGATGAGTGCTCGGACCTGGGGCGGATACCATAGCCCTTTGTAAAACTTTGCTTCGGACTCCGTTTGATATAACCGGCATCCGCACTTCTTAAAGTATTCCCGCATCTCGGGCGCATAATATCTGGGATTGAGGAAGGCTCTTATGCCTCTCTCATAGGGAAGGCACACGACAGAAAGGTCGTCCGGGTGCACAGCGGGGTTTGACCTGTAAAACAGGATGCCCTTTTGTCCATTTTTCCTCCCGGGCACGTAGAAAGTTTTCAGCTGGTCTACGGTAGAGACTGACAATGCGTCGAGCTCTTTGCACATCCGCTCCGGCACCCTTGTGATGGCCAGGGACCCTTCTGCGACTTCGAAGGTCTCTCGTAGTTTCGCTTGCTGCATGGGGGGCCGATCTGCACAGCTGTTGCATGGCAGGTCCTCTTCTTCTGACTCTTCAGTGTCACTGCCAAGATGAGGGCGGACTTTGCTGCTAGATGGGCCTTCAGTAACAGATTCATCCGTATCGCTGCCGAAATGAGGGCGAGTTTTGCGGAAGGATAGGCTTCCAGCGTCGGACTCATCAGTGTCGCTGCCGAAATGCGGGCGTACTTGGGTATTTTTGCTTTTGAAAGTGATAGCCGGTGCAGATTTGCTTTTGAGTCTTGGGGCCGTTCTATCCTCAGTCAGTTGTGGCTTAGCATTTTGGTGGTTCATAAAGTACCGAGAATCTTCATATCGGACTTCATGCACACCGAACGGCTGGATGTCTCCGTCAATACGTCTTTCTTCGCCATTTTTAGTATACTTCATGCATTGATGGAGAGTTGACGGAATGATGCCGTAATCGTGGAGCCACGGCCGCCCCAAGAGAATCTTATAAGATGTGTCGGCGTCGATCACGTATATCTTAGCTTCAGTTTGCAGATCCCCAAATTTGATTGGCAAAGCTATAGACCCCAGAACTTGCTGGCAATTTTGGTTGAAGCCTTGAATGACAATTCTTTCCCTTGACAGGTGTCGGACGTCCATTGACAAACTCTTCAGAGTTCGCAAGTTCATGATGTTCACTGAGGACCCCGGATCAATCAATATACGATTAATTCGATCTCCGTCGCTGTACCCGGTCACGTAAAGCGGCCGATTATGCTCAGCCGTTCCCAGTAGCAAGTCTTCATCCTTAAATGTGAATGCGGCGGCATGCAAAGCGTGCTGGGCTTCTTTCATATTAATTTCCGCAAAGTGAGCCTGATACCGCTCGGGGTTTTGTAGAGCGTGAATGAGAACGTCTCTAAGCTCCTTAGATAGGACCAAGGCGTCGTAGATGCTCAGGAGAGATGGAAGCTTCCGGAGATGTGCCAAGACATTATAGTCCACCGAGGAAGGACTTATGTTTTCATCGGTCGGTTCTCTGCCATCTTCTTCATTAGCGACATGTTTTTCCTTCCCTTTTGGGGCGTTGCCCTGATTTTGCGGTAGAGCCCTGCCGCTTCTGAGCTGGATTTGATTGGCCTTTGTGGTGAGCTCCTCGTCCTCTTCCGGAAAACAGAGATCATCCTCGGAGTCGCTGCCAAGATGGATGGCGTAGCAGGTCGCTACTGGGATCTCTTCATTGGAGTCTTCTTCTAACTCCTCCAGAATTTCAGCCGCTTGTACAGGGAAGAACTCCTTCAATTGAATCAATGTTCTTTCCTTTTGTTCATATTCTTCGAGGGAATCGATATATTTTTGAATGGTCGATCTCCCTGCAGACTCTTTTTCGCGTCGAGCTGCACTTTTCTTCTTCTTGAGCTTCTTGGATTTTGAGCCTGATGGAGCCGCATTGACAGCTGGACTGGTAGGCTTCTTCTGTCCTTCCCATTCCGTCCTAGGTTCTTTCCAAAGTAGCTTTATCATCTTCTTCGTTTTATTAGATATGTGCGTACTCCACGGAGGCCGCGATGAGTCCGTTTCATTTCTCAGGGCAGCGGGTTCGGCTGTCTGCTCCCAGAAGGCTTCAGTTTCTGTCTGTATAAAGTTGGTGGTTGCAACTTGATTGTTCACCAACACACTTTTGGACAGCTTGATCTCTCCAGCCTTGTACTGCTTCTCGACCCAGTCTTTGAAGATATAGCAATCCTCGATCGCATGGCTCACTACTCGGTGGTACAGGCAATACAGAGGATTGTCGGTCATTTTTGCTTCTTGGGGTCTTTTCGACTCCGGCAATTGTAGGCCGTTGTTCAAGGCATCTTTAAATATCTTGCGGACCTTGTCCCTTCTGAAAGAGTAAACCTTGTTCTTTTTCTCCTCTAGGGAGGGCCCATCTCCTCCCAGCAATGGCTTTCGAGACCGGTTAGTTTTGGATTCGGCCGCCTTTCGCTTTTCTTCATTGTCGGACGCATTGAAGACATTGGTACTGCTGGAACTCCCGCTTCTACGGTTGTCGTCCCGCTTGCTTTTCCAAGTTTTGTCTCTCTGAGAATCCGGCGGGGACTCTTGCTTCGAGCGTTCCAGCATTTGGACTTTCTTGGTTAGCTCCTGAAATGTCTTAAGGCCCGCTGTATACAAGAATGGGACCATCCAATTGCTGAGGTTCCCAATGAGAAGGCTGACGGACTGGTCCTGCTCCAGCGGCGGTTCGCACTTGACTGTGAGATTACGCCATCGGGCGATAAAGTCGGTGTTGCTTTCATTCTTCACCGGCTTGGTCCTCACAAGGTCGGCAATGGAGATCTTATCACTGACACTCATGAACCTTTGCCGAAACAGGGACTCCATTTGGGCAAAGGTAATGACGGACCCGTCCGCTATACTCGCATACCAGTCGAAGGCGACGCCGGTCAGGCTGTTGACAAACTGACGAAGAAGGAGCGCGTCATTGCCCCCTGTATTTCCACACGATGCTTTGAAGTGGGCGACGTGCTGGTTTGCATTCCCCGTTCCATCAAATCTTCCGAACTTAAGAATAACGTAGCCGCTTGGGAACTCAATCAGATCGTACTGCGCGGGATATGGCCGCCCACTACTGCCGATTTCTTTCTGAGCTTCGGCTTCGGCCACCAATGTTTTAACCTTGCTGGTGACCAAATCCATTATCCGATCCTGTGTTAGCGGGATGGTGCTATCTGGGGCCAAGGCGTCCCCAGAAGCGGAATGCGGCCGGCTTTCATGCGGCTCGACCAGTCTTGGTCCCAAGAAACAGGCATTGGCTGCCTCGGATTGTTATCACCCGGCTGATTAGTAGCGGTTTGTGTCTGATTGCGAGGCGCTCGAGCAATTTGAGCAGTAAGCTGCATCACCACGTTCGTTAAGTCATCAATCTTCGAATAGAGCTTGTCCATCTCTTCATCTTTGCTCCTGAGCTGTTTTCGAAGCTCTTGAAGCAGCTCTTGCTCCGCAGTCCTGGGGTGGAAAGTCGGCTCTTCCTCGCTGTCCGAGCTTGACTCTGCATGGATCGAGGGGTCATTCTACCTATCATCCTCATCGAGAGGGTTTTCTTCATCCAGCGGGGGCGGCTGTTCTTGGGCGGCGGCAACTACATTCAGGCTAGATTGGACTTGGGATGTGGTGGCCCCGTCCTTGCTTTTGCTGTGGAGGTTGTCGCTGGGGCGCCCGCCCGCCATATAGACCGTATGGATGATATATCCGGCCGTCTTTCTATCATTGGCAGCTGATTTCACGGATCGTTGTCTTGACCCCCTTGTTTCGGTAGCTGGTAGTTGATTGAAGGCGGCTGGCTTAACCAGGTTCTTGACTGGTACTGGCGCTTCTTTTCTGGGTTTGCCCTGCTGCTTTCGTGCGGCACAGAGTGCTTGATAGACTCTTGAAGAGACAGTGTCATACTTTTTCTGTTGGGGCCGGGACACATCTCTTTGTGGCACTGTTCGGACCTCCGTCTTCTTAATTCTGGCGGTCATGGCGTTTTTCTGAACCCAGTTCATAGGCTCGAAGGAATTGCTGATTCTTACGTCCGACTCAGCCGTCGTCGCCGGGCAACTCTGCACTTGGAACTTCACATGATTCCATTTGGCTGAAGCCTTGGCCCTCTTGTTGGCTCGATAACTGAGCCGCTTCTGCCTTAACTTTTCTGTTCTAAGCACCTGGCAGACTTCAGCTCTTTGGGAAGACGCCGCAGACCGGGCGATGGAGGGCCTTGGAGATACGCTCGCTTGTGCATTTGTTGGAGTCATCACCTGAGCTTGTCCGCAACATTTGATGTTGCCCTTCACATTGGAAGTCTTGCCCCCAGCTAGAGCGCCAGGGAGTCGTTCAGACACCATCTTAAGTTTCGGTTGTGGTGCCTTAGCAATCACAACATTCGGCCTCTTGCCCCTTGGGACCGGCTTGACCACCTGCTTCGCCGGGATTTCCGCCAGATGAGCGCTTCCGGCAGGGAAGATGATGACGGAGCCAAACTGGCGGGGCGGTTCCTCCCACTGTCGACTGAGGCTTGCGGGGAGAACCACACGAGCATTGATCTTGACCACGTACGGAATCGGGGTCACGTTGGAAGCTGAATTCGTCTGGGGAGACATTGTCGTCGAAAGTTGATTGCTGCACGGAAAAAAAACATCATTTCAGTATAGGCAATCGATATGTATATTGATTGAGTTCGCATGAACGTTTAACCCGAAATATGGGAGGAGAGATTCGTCCCACCGGGCGTACCAGAATCTGTAGGGTGCTTTTCGTCACCTCATTGAGATGGGAATACGCGCATGCTAGTCAGGCGTACTACAGATTCCCCCTGCCTAGGGTAGGCCGGGGTTTAATGATTGTGGGGGTCCGAATCTCCGGCAGCCGCGGACTAAGCTGCCGTTAATTACCCCTCGCCTTTGGGGCGGGGAACCTCCGATTAACAGGTTAGAATGGTCATGCGAACTCAATGTGCAGTGTACGTGTGTTTTGTTTTAAAAGGGGGTTTTGGGTATATCGGGAGCCACGCAGAGTTTTTTACGGGGGTCCCGCTACCCGGATAGCGGGCTGGGGGTCAAGGGGGCTAGCAGCCCCCTTGCGGGGTGCGGGGCAGCGCCCCGTTAGAATTTTTTTTCTAACAGGGACAGTGTCGTGGAGTATGTGTATGTGTACATTTGTATACAAATGTATATATATACATATATATATAAATAAAGGGAAAAGGCATCCAAAGGATGCGTGGGGCAGCACCTTGGGCGCTGTGCGCTTAGGTGCTGTGCGCTCAGGCGCAGGCGCGCCACGTGTCGGCACGTGGGCGATTTGCGCGTGAGCGCTGCGCGCAGGAGCGCAAGCGCGCGCGCCACGTGTCGGCACGTGGGCGCTTTGCGCGTGAGCGCTGCGCGCTGGAGCGCAAGCGCGCGCGCCACGTGTCGGCACGTGGGCGCTTTGCGCGTGAGCACTGCGCGCTGGTGCGCAAGCGCGCGCGCCACGTGTCGGCACGTGGTCGCTTTGCGCATGAGCACTGCGCGCTGGAGCGCAAGCGCGCGCGCCACGTATCGGCACGTGGTCGCTTTGCGCATGAACGCTGCGCGCTGGAGCGCAAGCGCACTGGAGCGCAAGCGCGCATGCCACGTGTCGGCACGTGGGCGCTTTGCGCTCGGGCGCAGTGCGCTGGAGAGGAAAAGAGGGCTTTTAGCCCCAAAAAACTCTCGAAAGAGAAATTAGTGGAGCTAAACTCCGGGAAAAAAAAAGAAGAATGTTTTGGTTGGGGAAATGGGTTCTTCTTCTTCCTCCTCCGTTGGCTGGCTCAGGTGATGTGAGATCTAAAAATCTCTTCTTTTTGAGATCTAATGGAAGATCTGAGTTCCCCTTTATAGGTTTTGTGGTGGAAAACTATTCAGTTTTGAAAAAGGAAGAGTAAAACTCTTGATTTAATTCAAAGGAAAGAAGAAGGTTTTGGAACCTTGAAGAGGGAAGAAAGATCTCAGATCTGAAACTTTTTTTGGAGAGAGAAAAAGTTGTTGGGATATTTCATTATCCTTGCCTTTATAGGCCATACATTTTACACATAGCCCCTTGGGCTTCACAAAATGGCATTTTACCTATCCCATGGCTCATGTGCCATTTCTTTTTACACATAAGCCATGGGCTTTACAAAAATTTGGCTTTATGCCCATTTTCTTACATTTATCCATAAAATAAAATAAAAGAAAATGCAACAAAATTATTTATTACAAAAATTTTATCTTGGCGTGGGGGAGGCCGGCCGCTTCATGTTCGGGCTCGACCCGGGCATGGGCCCACTGGGTCTGGGCTTGGGCCCACTTGGCTTGGGGTTGACTTGGATTTTGACTTGGTCAACCGGGGTGTAAATTTTTACCCCAACAAATCTATTTGGAAATGGAGCATTTTGAAAACCTGTTGAGCCCAAAGTCTGTAGAGTAGAATGTGGAATTGGAACGGATCCCGGTATGAGTGTGTTCGTGAAGTGAGAAGTGGGTCCGTTCGGATTAGAAGAAGAGCGTTTTGAAGAATGGAGAATATGCTCTAGCAGAGGAGATGAGGGTGAAAAAGAAGAAGGAGAAGAAGGAGAAGATGAAGATGGAGAAGAAGGAGAAGAACCACCGGCGGGGATGTCATCACTAATACCCACATTATTCTGCAACACTCTTCCGGATCTCAACGTGGTCACCGCATTTACATTGTGATTGTGATATGCATTTTGTGTGTGACCGGGATTTGGCAATGGTTGAGATGGAAGTTTTCCCTTTTCTCTTTCGCTCAACGCAGCAGTTAATTGTGCAATTTGTGCCTCAATAGATTTGATACTTTGATCGTGTGAAGTATTGTTTTGCACTAAAAACTGGACGCAATTTTCCAATCTTGCTGCGGATTCTGTAGATTGCTTGAGAAACGCATCTAAACATTTTTCTAGCGAGATAACCTTATCATCACTTGGTTGAACTAAATTGTTCGTTTGATTTGGATAAGGTTGTGGTTGGAAAGGTTGCTGGTTTTGAGTTTGTTGGGGTGCTTGTTGTTGTGGAGGAGGCCTTTGAAAGTTGTTTCCTTAGAATTGCTGGTTTTGATTCCAAGCAAAGTTTGGGTGGCTCCGCCAATCCGGATTGTAGGTCGAAGAGTAAGAATCATTTCTTGGTCGTTGCTGAAAGGCAGCATTGACTTGATCTTGTCCTTGAACAGGTGGATTGTAAGGACACTCTTCGGTAAGGTGTGATGGATCCGAACAACAAGCACAAATAGTTCGTGGGGGTAAAGCAGGGGCAGGAGAAGACGATGAGATTTTGGTCTCAATGGCTTCTAGCTTTTTCATAAGTGTGGCCATCTCGGCCTTCATAGCAATCGACATATCTACTTGATGTATGCCTGCCCTAGATTGACCAATAAAAGAAAACGAGGTGGTCTTTGTGCTCTCCCACTGAATTGTTTGTTCACTAAGATCCTTGAGAAACTTCCATGCTTCCTCACTAGATTTGGTTAGAAAGTGACAGATCTGAATTTATGAAGTGAAAAGAGGCATCAATAAAAATTAGTAAGTTACTTTTATTTCTTTGCTTTAGTTCTCTTTTAATTTAGAATGTCTTTTAATCTCCTAATGAGCGAGTAGTCTCCTCGCTTGTTAGGGTTAGCCTTAGGGAAAGGTTTGAGAGATGAGATCTCGCATCCCTTTCTTTCCCTTTCACACATCAGAATTAGAACTCCATGCATACACGCACACACCGCTCCCTGCGGCACCTTACCCCTCGAGGTAACGGTGATACCGTAGTATAAAGGACCAGTTGGGTGTCTTTTCCATAGAGGTTAGGGTAAGGATCGATAAAGGAAGGATAAGAACCTAGAGGAAGAAACATCTTCCCAAAAGATTCTAATCCACTTTATTGATAATTACCATAAAATCTAATAGATCTAAAATAGAGTATTGAAAGCGGTGAGGAAACCTTTAATCTCTCAACTTCCCCTAAGCCTAACCCTAGCAAGACTTAGATCCAGATAATCTTAGTATAACTTAAATTGGTAGTTTTTAGATCTAATAAATCAATCCGACACCCATCGGAATTAACTCGTTAGCGTGATTAGGAAAACACAAAATCCCTGTGGACCGATCCGTACTCATCGGCTAGCTGCAAAGCGACGCCGTTCTTGATTGCGGTAAATTATTTTTGATCGTAAAATCCTACATTAATCAAATGGCGTCGTTGCCGGGGACTTGTACATTGTGAACTGTTCTTCGTCTAGGCTCGACTAAGATCCTCCTATTTGTTGGTCAAAAGTCTCTCTTTTGTATCGTCTTTTGTCTTTTTCACTGTTTTCGCTCCAAGAACCTGTAACCTGTATTATGTAGCAGACATAGGTCAAAAGTACCTGTTTTATTGTAAAATGCATAAGAATGGGGAATATAATAATGCAATATTATGATATGAACATGCATGAGGAGAACAAACCTTACAGGTTCCTCACGACTCGTAAGAAAACACCTTCGTAGGATCCTTACGACTTACGAAGGAAAAACACACTTAGGAGTCCCCACAACTCCTAAGGAGAAAGTACACCTACGAGATCCTTACGACTCGTAGAGAGAAAATGCTTTTATGGGACCCTTACGGCCCATAAAATTGAGAAGCCTTAAGTGATAGGGATTTAAACCTGTCTCCTAAACCATCGCTTCCCAATGGGCAAAGGCGAATGATGAGTCGCTCCTGGTACCATACTCCAGTGCAGCGATGCAGATGCCAACCAAAATCCAAATCCCCATGGCGAATGATGAGTCGCACCTGGTACTATATTCCAGTGCAGCGATGCAGACGCCAACCAAATTCCAAATCCCATACCCCAACGGCGAATGATGAGTCGCTCCTGCTACCATATTCCAGTCCAGCGATGCAGACACCAACAAAGTCCTGTAATTTTTCCGGCCCTACGGTCTGGATCACACATCCTGCAAAACCGTATACAATCCACGAGCGTAAAATGATCCCTATATCTCCCAAGTCTCACCGGTGAGACCAAATTCAAAGTCCTACCAAGAATAAAAAATAAAAAAATGGTATGTCCACAAGCAAAATGGGCACGAATGAAACCCGAAAGGGGTCCGTGAGTAAAAACAGCAGGACTGCCGGCGAGTTTGTGAAAATCCAAAATGGCGCAAACTCGTAAAAAAAGATGAAATGCATTCGCAAAGTCCTCTCGACTTTGTGAGGAGAAAATTCCCGCGTGAGATCCTTACGACTCACAAAAGAGCAACACACTTAGGAGTCCCCACGATTCCTAAGGAGAAAATACACCTATGAGATCCTTTCCAATCGTAGGGAGAAAATGCTTTTATGGGATCCTTACAGCCCATAAAATTGAGAAGGCTTAGGTGATAGGGATCTAAACCGGTCTCCTAAGCCACCGATTCCCAAATCCTCCCGGGGCAAATGATGAGTTGATCCTAGCATTATTTCAATGCAGCAATGCTGATGCCAAACAAAAAACCAATCCCCAAATCCACTCATGGAAAATGATGATTCGCTTCTGGTACCAAATTCCAGTATAGCGATACTGATGTCAACCCAGATCAAGTCAAACCAACAACCTCTGCGGCGGAATCATGCTTCGTCCCAGAATTTACCCCGTGTCAAAATCATGTTTCGCCTTGGGATATCTACCTTCCCTGTCGAAGTTATGCTTCGGCTCGGAATCAACCAGCGACCTCCCTGTCGGAATCATGCTCCGTCTCGGAATCAAGTCGATCAGCGACACTCTGTGCCGGGGAAAAGTCGATCAGCGACACTCCGTGCCGGGGACAAGTCGAACATCAGCGACACTCTGTGCCGGGGGAAAGTCGCACAGTGGCACTCCGTGCCGGGGAAAAGTCGATCAGCGACACTCCGTGCCGGGGACAAGTCGAACATCAGCGACACTCTGTGCCGGGGAAAAGTCGATTAGCGACACTCCGTGCCGGGACAAGTCGAACATCAGCGACGCTCCATGCTGCGGAAAAGTCGATCAACGCTACTCCGTGCCGGGGACAAGTCGAAGACCAGCGACACTCACTGCCGGGGACAAGTCGAACATCAGCGACACTCCGTGCCAGGGACAATTCGATCAGCGACACTCCGTGCCGGGGAAAAGTCGATCAGCGACACTCCGTGCCGGGGACAAGTCGAACATCAGCGACACTCCGTATCGGGAAAAAGTCGATCAGCGACAGTCCTTGCCGGGGACAAGTCGAACAGCGACACTCCGTGTCGGGGACAAGTCGAACAGCGACACTCCGTGCCGGGGAAAAGTCGATCAGCGACACTCCATGCCGAGGACAAGTCGACCAGCGACACTCCGTGTCGGGGACAAGTCGAACATCAGTGACACTCCGTGCCGGGAACAAGTCGAACATCAGTGACACTCCATGCCGGGGACAAGTCGAACATCAGCGACACTCCGTACCGGGGACAAGTCAATCAGCGACACTCTATGCCGAGGAAAAGTCAAACATCAGCGACACTCCATACCGGGGACAAGTCGATCAGCGATACTCCGTACCGGGGAAAAGTCAAACACCAGCGACACTCCATGCCGGGGACAAGTCGACCAGCGACACTCCGTGCCGGGGAAAAGTCGATCAGCGACACTCCGTGCCGGGGGCAAGTCGAACAGTGACACTCCATGCCGGGGAAAAGTCGATCACCGACACTCCGCCTCGGGGAAACGTCAAGCAGACACTCCGTGCCGGGGGCAAGTCGAACAGTGACACTCCGTGCCGGGGAAAAGTCGATCACCGACACTCCGCCTCGGGGAAACGTCAAGCAGACACTCCGTGCCGGGGGCACGTAGACTACAGACACTCCTTGCCGGGGACACGTCAACCAACAGACACTCCGTCTCGGAGATGCGTCAAGCGTCGACCGTCCATGTCGTAAAAAGGGCAATGCATCCCAAAAAGTGGGAACCAAAGCAAGTCGCCTCCACATGAAACAAGATCCATCAATTTCATGCACACAACTCACATGTGTGGTGTGCATTTATTGATAGGGGCACTATGTTGAAGTCAAAATTTGCACCCCGGTTGACCAAGTCAAAGTCAAGGTCAATCCCAAGCCAAATGGGCCCAAGCCCAAGCAAGTGGGCCAATGCCCAGGTCGAGCCCGAACATGAAGCGTCCGGCCTTCCGCTATACCAAAATAAAAAATCATGTAACAAATAATTTTGATGTAATTTTTGTGCATGAATGTATGCAAAATGGGTATAAAGCCAATTTTTTGTAAGCCCATGGCTTATGTGCAAAAAGAAATGGCACATGAGCCATGGAATGGGCAAAATGCCATTTTGTAAAGCCCAAAGGGCTATCTGTAAATATGTAAGCCTATTAAAGGCAACATGATGAAAATATCTAAGATACTTTTCATTCCCCCAAAAACTAGGGTTCTTTGTGCCTCCTACTAATTCTCCAAGGTTATAAACCTTCTCATTTCTTTTGAATTAAATCAAGAGTTTTACTCTTTCTTTTCCAAAACTAAGTAGTTTTCCACCACAAAACCCACAAAGGGGAACTCAGATCTCCCATCAGATCTCAAAAAGGAGAGATTTTTAAAATCTCCTACTTCTTAATCTTCAAGTTCCGGCCAACAAAGGAAGAAGAAGGAGACCCATCTCCAGAAACCCCACTTTGGGGAAGAACTAGGGCTCAAGGGGAGAAGCCCTTCATCAGCTTCAAAATATCCTAGGAGTTTAACTCCTCACACACACACACACACACACACACACAAAAAAAAATAATGAGTGCTCCTTTCTGGGAGTACAACTCCCATTGCAGGGACCAAGTCCCTTTTGCTGCTCGAGCACCCACGTGCTGACACGTGGTGCGCTAGCGCTCTTGCGCTAGCGCCCGAGCGCCCACGTGATGAAACGTGGTGCACTAGCGCTCTTGCGCTTAGAGTGCTAGCGCCCAAAGTGCTAACGCCCGAGCGCTCACGTGTTGATACGTAGTGCGCTAGTGCTCTTGCGTTCAGAGCGCTAGCGCCCAAAGCGCTAGCGCCCGAGCGCCCACATGCTGACACGTTGTGCGCTAGCACTCAAAGCGCTAGCGCTCTTGCGCTCAGAGCGCTAGCGCCCAAAGCGCTAGCGCCCGAGCGCCCACGTGCTGACACGTGGTGCGCTAGCGCTCTTGCGCTCAAAGCGCTGGCGCTGGCCCCACGCATCCTTTGAATGCCTTTCCCCTTTTTTTATACATATACATATACATACATATATATATATATAGACACACACATACATATGTATACATATACACACACACACATACTCTACGACACTGTCCTCCGTTAGAAAATATTTCTAACGGGGCGCTGCCCCGCACCCCGCAAAGGGGCTGCTAGCCCCCTTGACCCCCAGCCCGCTATCCGGGTAGCGGGACCCCCGTAAAAACTCTGCGGGGCCCCCGATATATACAAAACCCTTCAAAACACAACACTGCACATTGAGTTCGCATGACCAGTTTAACCCATTAATCAGAGGTTCTCTCACTCCAAAGGCGAGGGGTAATTAACGGCAGCTTAGTTCGCGGCTGCCGTAGATTCGGATCCCCACAATCATTAAACCCCGGCCTATCCTAGGAAGGGGGAATCTGTAATGCGCCTGACAAGCGCGCCCCTATTCCCATCTCAATGGAGTGACAAAAAACACCCTACAGGGGGCAGAATCCCTTAGGGGACTCTCCGGGCCTAAATGGCGGCCATATCTCAAAAGACCATGCAGGTTAGTGTTCGCACCCCACTCGGTTCTTCATTCGGTATTTTTGCTCGCGAGATTGGGTGCCCCCTTTTCCTTTTAACCCTCCTCTGTTTTCTTCAGGTCCTCCAGCACGTTGCCCTCGTCGTCAACATGGAGGACAAGGAAATTACCCCGGCAATGCAGGCCGCGGACGAGTTCTCCTCCCGGGAGGAAAGCTCAAGGATGGAGTTGGAAGCGGTGCTGGAGAGGGTCGTCGCCCTTGAAAACCGGGTAGCGGCCGGGGATCGTGAGATCGCCAAGTACCGAGAGGCCGCCCGAGCCTCCAAGGCCAAGCTAGAAGATTCCAGGGTGCTTGTTGCCACCCTGAAGAAGACGACAAACACCCTCCAGACGGAGAACGAGGTGGCGAAGGAAGGAACGCGGCGTCCCGAGCTCCGAGCTTCGAAGGAGGTGGAGAGCTACTAAAAGTCGGATCAGCACTACAACGACCTTGTAGGAGCCGCTGCCGTCGTTTGGCATGACGCCCTCGACGCCGTCAAGAGCCTGATGCCAGAGTTCCCTGACGGCAATCTCCAGGGTGAGTACCCCCTCGGGGATGAAGCGCAGTGGGTTGACCCGGGAAACGCTGCAGGGGGAGAGGCCCCTAGTGGGAGCGCTGGGGATAAGTCGGTCACCCCGGTTACCGTCCCCGAGGCTCCCTCTATGGGTGCCGACCTTCAAGTCGTCACAGTGGAAGCGCTGCTCATCGATATTCTCCCCGGCCCTGAGGCCTGAACTTCCTCGCCTTATTATTTTCTTTACGCTAAAATTTTGTAAGCCTCCAGGCATTTTTGTAAGGCTGGGGAGCCCATAATACCTCTGTAAAGACTTAAGATTTTTTATGAATAAAAAACCTTTTTACAGTGTTCTTTGGGTGTGCATTTTCCCTTTGTTTGTGGTAAACATCTTGTTTGTGCGGTACTGCTTTCATGTTAGGTCGGTTTTTCATCTAGCGATCGCACGTCGAGTTGAATTCGACCATTTTCCAAGTATGCAAAGACCGGTGAAGGGTTGGTATATCCATGGCCCCGAAGTCGAGATGGAGATTGCTCAGTAAAGACGTAGAGGGGGTCGAGCAGTGAAGCTGCTCGGTGGCCTCTTGGTGAGGGCTTTGATTCTTAGCGCTTTGGGGTAAGGAGTCGCCAGCTAAGAATGGACCGAGCAGGGTAGCTGCCCGGTTGCCTCTTGATGAGGGGTTTTAATCCTTGGCATCGTGGGGTAAGAAATTACCAGCCAAGGATGGACTGAGCACGGTAGCTGCTCGGTGGCTTCTTGGTGAGGGCTTTAATCCTTGGCGTCGGTGGGTAGTGAACTACCAGCCATGGATGGACCGAGCAGGGTTGCTGTCCGGTGGCCTCTTGGTAAGGGCTTTCATCCTTGGCGTCGGTGAGTAGTGAACTACCAGTCAAGGATGGACCGAGCACGGTACCTGCTCGGTGGCCTCTTGATGAGGGCTTTAATCCTTAGTGCGGGAGGGCATGGAGAGGCCTGCTGAGCATGGACCAAGCTGGGTTGCTGCCCGGTTGCCTCTTGATGAGGTTTTTGATCCTTAGCGCGGGAAGGCATGGAGAGGCCTGCTAAGGATGGACTGAGAAGGGTTGCTGCCTGGTTGCCTCTTGATGAGGGCTTGGATCCTTGGCGTCGGTGGGTAGTGAACTACCAGCCAAGGATGGACCGAGCAGGGTAGCTGCTCGGTGGCCTCTTGATGAGGGCTTTGATCCTTAGTGCGGGAGGGCATGGAGAGGCCTGCTAAAGATAGACCGAGCCGGGTAGCTGCTCGGTAGTCACTTGACGAGGGCTTTAATCCCTGGCATCATGGGGTAAGAGATTACCAGCCAAGGATGGACCGAGCAGGGTTGCTACCCGGTTGCCTCTTGGTGAGGACTTTGATCCTTGGCGTCGGTGGGTAGTGAACTACCAGCCAAGAATGAACCGAGCAAGGTTGCTGCCCGGTGGCCTCTTAGTGAGGGCTTAGATCCTTGATGTCGGTGGGTAGTGAACTACCAGCCAAGGATGGACCGAGCAGGGTAGCTGCTCGGTGGCCTCTTGAAGAGGGCTTTGATCCTTGGTGTCGTGGGGTAAGAGATTACCAGCCAAGGATGGACCGAGCAGGGTAGCTGCTCGGTTTTGTGAGGTTTTGTCCGACCTTCCCTGGTTCGTGAGCATTGGGAAGGGCGACCATTGCGGGTGACATGTGTTATAAACACATGGGGGGAGGCGAAGCGTAAGAGCTGCGTCGTTCCGATTTCATTTTGCCGAGAAAGATGGGATATCCACCGCGTGGCGGTTCAGTAGTGGAAGAAACGAGCGACTGTTGGACTCTTGGGGGAGCTATGGGGCTATAAAACAGGGAGGCATGTTCATCATTCCTTTCTCCATCCCCAAAACGCAAGAATGAATGAATTCTCTTTTACCGTCCCCGATATCATCTCTTTCGAGGACGTATACTTGTACGACCAGCTTTGCTCCCATAAGATGCAGCAGGCGATGATCCGGCGCGTTGAGGATCATATCAGCCACCTGCTCCCCCGGCGATCGCCTCTTCTCGAACTGCTGATGTACTCGATGTGGAAGGCATCGCCGGGGTTGCACAACCCCTTGTCCTAACAGCTGAAGGAAGAGGCGGTTGGCAAGCTGAGGTCGTTATGCCATCTTGGCCTGATCTCGAAGAGTCGGAAGGATCACTCAGTGGCACTCGTCCTCGAGTGTTACCAATTGAGACATCTTGCCGATGGGTGCCCGCCCGTGGAGCTTCCTGGCCCGTCCGTGGCCATGAGGGTTCGCCGACAGCATCAGAGGCAGAGGTTCGAGGCGGAAAGGGCTCGGCTGGCAAAAATTTCCTCAGAGTATCATGAGGAATGTTTCCTACACCCCCTTTCCCCACTGCTGTAATATTTTTTTTATTTTAATGTACGGCTGAGGAGCCTACAATACCTTTGAATGAATAAAATTCCCCCTTTTGCAATGTTCTATCATGTCCTTCTTATTGTTTAAATAAAAAAAAACTTAGAAGAATTTACATCGCTTTGTTGAAGGACCCAAGTAGTGGTCTGCTAAGGATGGACCGAGCAGGGTAGCTGCTCGGTGGATCTGGAGGTTCAGTCTGACCTTTCTTGGTTCATGAATGTCGGGACCTGGTTCTTGCTCACAAAGCAAAGTGCCACACGGAACAAAGTACTGTTCCCTGATTAAAAATCAGGAAAGGCTTCAGAGGAAGCATCACGTGCTCACACGTGACCAGTGGTCACGTGTTGGCACGTGATGGTTAAGCAGCGACAAAAGGACAGAGCGCAGAAGAGGAGTCGTGACCGGGGGTTGCGTGCTCGCACGTGACCGGGGGTCGCGTGGCTGCACGTGGCTGGTTTTAAAAGCCTTGCTGTTTAACAGAATTAAATTCTGAAAAAAAGATTGTTTAAATCTTTCCAAAATGGACAAGAATTATGTGAAACCGTTGGATTAAGAATCCGAAGGTGATTAAATATCACCAATTTATGGGAAAATCTTGAACAAGGAAAGATTCCCCTTAAATCTCACCGAAATAACAAAGAAATATCTTTGGATTTAAAATCCAACGTTGAATAAAATTCAACTAATAATCTAAAGGCCCAGATCAATGATGAAAATAAATTAAATCTCTCAATAAACGAATCAAATCTTTCAATGAAAGATTTACTAAATAGATTGATTCTTTTCCTTCTCCTATAAATAGGAGCCGAAGGAGAGAGTTTTAGAGAGACATATACAGAGAGATATAGAGCCTTGGAATCTTGAAAATTGAGAGAGAAAAGAAAGAAGAATTTGATTCTCTGCAAAGAAAACCCTAGGTAAGAAAAGAAAGGGGGTAAAGGCTTCAAAAAGAGAATTTAATTCTCAATCTAAGAGTTTAACTCTTATATAAAAGAAAAGAACTTAGTTCTTTCTCTGGTTGAAGATCTGCAAAGTGCAAATCTCCCCATAAGGTGAGAATTTAATTCTCATTGGGTCGAGATCCTGCCATGCAGATCTAAAATATAGAGGAGAAATTGAGTTTTGAGAATTTAATTCTCCCAAAATTATAGGAATTTAATTCCTTTGAGATAAAATTAGGGTTTAACCCTATATGAGAATTCAATTCTCCAAAATTATAAAAATTTAATTCCTTCAAAATGGACAGAACTATTGAGAACTTAATTCTCTTAAACCCACAGGAATTTAATTCCCTTAAAAAAGAAATTAGGGTTTTACCCTATGTCAGAACTTAATTCTTCACATATATGGGAATTTAATTCCTACAGAATGTAAATTAGGGTTTAACCCTATCTAAGAATATAATTCTTCAAAAAAGAAAGTGGGAATTTAATTTCTCTAAAGTTATTGCTAGGGTTTAACCCTATGAAGAATTTAATTCTTAAAAGATGAACAGATTTTTAAACCATGCAAAGAACCAGGGTCACGTGTCCCCACGTGACCCCTATAAAGATCTACAGAAAAGAACTTTGAGGCAACGCCTCACGTGCTCCATGTAACCCCTAAAGCACACAAAGAAAAGGCAAAAGAAACAGAATCTATGGGCGCTCTCACGTGCTACCACGTGACCCCTTGGCAAAACGCTTTAACAGTTAAATACCCAAATCCCCATCACGTGACAGCATGTGATGCTCCAAAATCAAGCATAGAAAGTATTCAGTACTTTTGGTAGAACTAAATAAGGGGAATCAGGGCGCTCTCACGTGTCCACACGTGACCCCTCTTTCTTTAGTGTTTGACACTAATTCGAGATCTTTAATCCCAATGTTTAACACTGATTTTCTTAGTGTTTAACACTAATTTGAAAACCCTACTTGCAGTGTTTAACACTGAATTTCTTAGTGTTTAACACTAATTTGAAAACCCTATTTGCAGTGTTTAACACTGTTACTTTCTGATGTTTGACACTACATCAAGAACCATATTTTCAGTGTTTAACACTGATTGTACTCTTAGTGTTTAACACTAGTTTAAGAATTCTATCTTTAGTGTTTAACACTTTTGATCTTTAGTGTTTAACACTACACTTATCCAAGTTGGCTGATTTTTCAGAGGCAAAGCCTCTCCTTCAATGGACCAACAGATGGCCAATATTCCAAACATGATTGGACTTAGCCCAAGAAGGCCATAAGTCATCAATTCAAACTCAACTGAGCCAATAGGCTTATAATATAATTAATTGGTCTTGGTTCTAAATTGGACTACAGATCACTTAATCTATCTTGGTTTAAGGGTATATCTCTTCACTCTTTTGATATTTGTCGTTGTAATTCATCAACGTCTTCAAAGAGGTGACGGGTCCCAACGACCATACATTTCACGGACTGTGGGGCACTTAAACTCATGGACTATGACGTCCTTAACCTTGACCGGGATGTCTTAAAACTAACAACGGACTGTGGGGTCCTTAAACTCATGGACTATGATGTCCTTAACCTGACCGTGATGTCTTAAAACTAACAACGGACTGTGGGGTCCTTAAACTCATGGACTATGATGTCCTTAACCTTGACCGGGATGTCTTAAAACTAACAATGGACTGTGGGGTCCTTAAACCCATGGACTATGATGTCCTTAACCGGAATGTCTTAAAACTAACAACGGACTATGACGTCCTTAACCTTGACCGTGATATCTTAAAACTAACGCCGGACTGTGGAGTCCTTAAATCCTCGGACTATGATGTCCTTAACCTTGATCGCAACGTCTTAAAACTAACATTGGACCGCAATGTCCTTAAACTACCTATTGACCGCAATGTCACTAAACTAAACAACAGGGCTCCCTCAATTACTTTCTTGTTGGATCTAAACGATCCCGTTAAGTCGATCTTAGTCTAAAACTAGACTAACGTATCCTTAACAAACGTTTAAGTTGATCTTAGTCTCAAATGAGAATAACATATCCTTAAACCCAAACCCCCAAACCCAAATTTAAGATAATACAGATTTGGACTAGTCCACGCCCTACGGGCGACGACATAACCCAGTCTCCAGATACAATCCACGGGCAACCAAACACAAAACAAACGCATACGACACGAAGTGACCATCTAGAGAAAGAGAAAGTTGTTACCGCAATGCGGTAGCGTAATTAACTGTAGGGGCTTGCGCCTGCAGGGAAGAGCGTCCCCACAATCAAAAACCCCTCAAGCGAGGGGGAATCTGACAAAGTCTGCTACATCGGACGCATCCGTTTAAACCTTCGATACATGGTGCCATAAATCAACTTAGCATATTCGGAGAGGTGGACGGATAGCACCAATTAGCATCTGCCCCTGAATCTCAGGCAAGACGTCCCCACGTCGCGCCGTCTTTCGGAAGGGAATAAGTACCACACCAAGTGTCATGTTAAGTGGGCGGGGGCCACCTCTTGAATCCGTGGGGGCCACCTCTTGAGTCCGTGGGACCTACTGTAGAACAATGGGGACTCTTCGAAATACATTCCGAAAAGAGGGCAGATTTGTACTATAAATGGAATGATACCACTTCTTAATACAGAGGCGCCTTTTAAGTGAACCGGCACTACAGGAGCTTGAGAACTCCGTAGTTAAGTGTGCTCGAGCCAGGGAAGTTCTGGGATGGGTGACCTCCTAGGAAGTGGCCCCTGGTCGGGTCCAGTTCGCCCCGAAGGATAAAACCGTGCGGCTTTGGCCAAAGCGGACAATACTTTCTGTATTAGGGATGGGGCGTGACAGAATGGTATCAGAGCCAGTCTCTCAATAATAGGTCTATGGTTCGAGGACGAACCGTTGTTTAAAGGTGGGGAGAACGTCGGGACCCGGTTCTTGCTCACGGAGCGAAGTGCCACACGGAACAAAGTGCCACGCCAAGTGTCATGTTAAGTGGGCGGGGATGCGACCGCGCAGGTCCGTCTCGCTTGAATTTCGGGGCAGATGCTAATTTTTGCTATCCGTCCATCTCTCCGAAGATGCCAAGTTGATTTATGATATCGTGTATCGAAGGTTTAAACGGATGCGGCCGATGTAACAGATTTCGTCAGATTCCCCCTCATTTTGAGGGGTTTTTGATTGTGGGGACGCTCTTCCCTGCAGACGCAATCCCCTGCAGTTAATTACGCTACCGCGTCGCGGTAACAACTTTCTCCTTCTCCAGATGATCACTTCGCGTCATGTTTGTTTGTTTTTTTTTTTTTGGTTGCCCGTGGATTGTATACGGAGACTAATTTATGTTGTCGCCCGTGGAGCGTGAATTAGTCCAAATCCGTATTTTCTTAGATTTGGGTTTGGGGGTTGGGTTTGAGAATACGTTAGTCTCATTTAAAACTAAGATCAACTTAAACGTTTGTTAAGGATACGTTAGTCTAATTTTAGAGTAAGATCAACTTAACAGTTTGTCAAGGACACGTTAGTCCACTTTTAGACTAAGGTCAACTTGACCATTTGTTAAGGATACATTAGTCTAATTTTATATTAAGATCTACTTAACAGGTTCATTTAGATCCGACAAAAGAGCATTTGTGCTCTATTGTTTTAGTTTAGGGACTTTGCGGTCAATTACCAGTTTAAGGACATGGTGGTCCAAGGTTAAGGACATCATAGTTCATGGGTTTAAAGGGACCCCACGGTCCGAGGTTAAGGACATCATAGTCTGTGGGTTTAAAGGGACCCCACGGTCCGAGGTTAAGGACATCATAGTCCATGGGTTTAAAGGGACCCCACAGTCCGAGATTAAGGACATCATAGTCCATGAGTTTAAGGACCTCACAGTCCATGGAATGATTGGTTATCGGGACCCATCACCTCTCTGAAGACATTGAAGGATTACAACGACAAATATCATAGGAGTTCAGAGATATACCCTTGAACCAAAATTGATTGGGAGATCTGTAGTCTAATTTGGAACTAAGATCAATTAATTAAGTTATGAGCGCATTGGCTCAGTTAAATCTGAATTGAGGACTTATAACCAATTTGGGCTAAATCCAATTAAGTTTGAAATGTTGGCCCTTTATTGGCCTGTTAAGCATTTCTCTAGGTTCAGCCCCTCATTATTTAGCAATGCTAAATAAAAGTTTGAGAGCTCTGAGAACATTTTGTCTTTGGCTGAGCATTAAACATTATAGCTCTGGACTTTAAGGTTCATTTGAAGGGGAGATTTGCCTCCGAAAATCTTAACCAATTTGGGCTAAGCTTGGCTTTAAAATAGTGTTAAACACTTGAGGGTATTTGGCGATCACGTGCTCCCACGTGATGTGCTGAAAATAGTGTTAAACACTAAAATTGAATTGGTCACGTGGGTCACGTGAGACGTCTGAAGATGGGGGCCAGACTTCCATTATTTTGTTCTCAGAGTATTCAGTTAGCGTTAAACACTTTTAGTCTTCAGACCATCACGTGTGGGCACGTGATGGGTACCCATACATTGATTATTAAAATGTTTATTAGGGGTCATATGGGGAAACATGAGGGCGCCCAAAATTGATTCTGCTCTTGGATTTGTTCCCTTTTGTTTTGAGAGTCACGTGTGAGCACGTGAGGCATTGCCTTCATGCTTTTTCTTTCTCGTTTTGAGGGGTCTGTTTAAGGGTCACGTGACCTAGTCTTATTCATTCTTTTTTTACTCATTGAGGATGAGGGTCATGTGTTGCCACGTGATCACGTTGGATACTTTGATCTTTATGTGCATGGAGAGCTTTAAGTCTCTTGTTTTTAAGAATTAAATTCTTTGTAGGGTTAAACCTTAATTCTGTTTTAGAGGAATTAAATTCCTTTGTATATGGAAGAATTAAATTCTTATGTAGGGTTAAACCCTAGTTCTGTTTTGGAGGAATTAAATTCTTATGAATTTGGGAGAATTAAATTCTCATATAGGGTTAAACCCTAGTTCTGTTTTGGAGGAATTAAATTCCTGTGAATTTGGGAGAATTAAATTCTCATAAAGGGTTAAACCCTAATTCTGTTTTGGAGGAATTAAATTCCTATGAATTTAGGGGAATTAAATTCCTTAAACTCAATTCTCTCTCTAAGTTTTGGATCTGCATGGCAGAATCTCTCCGGTGAGAATTAAATTCTCAACTTGTGGGGAGATCTGTTTCTGCAGATTTTCAACCAAAGGAAAAACTAAGTTCTTACTCAGAAGAGTTAAACTCTTAAATTGAGAATTAAATTCTCTTTGTTTTATGGAACTTAGATCACTTTCCCCTTTCTCACCTAGGGTTTCTTTTCTCTGAAGAGATCTTTTTTTCTCTCTTGAGAATTAAATTCTCCTCTCTTTTTTCTCTCTGTTGTTGTTATCTCCCCAAAAAAATAGATCCCCTTCTCTTCTCTTCTTGGCTCCTATTTATAAGAGAAAGAAAAGAATAAATTTATTTTGTCAATTTTTCATTGAAAGATTTTAATTGATTTTGTAACCAACATGATCTTTTAGATCACTCAGTGAATTTTATTCACCATTGGATTTTTAATCCAAAAGATGTTTTATCTGTTATTCCTGGCAAATTTCAGGAAAATCTTTCCTTGTATAAAATCTTTCCATAAATTAGTGATTTTTAATCACCATTGGATTTTTAATCCAACGGTGCTCCATTTTCCAGAGCACCATCTTTTTTGTTTGGAAAGATTTAGAGAAAAAATTTTCCAGTTAGGCTTTTTGATTCCCTCTTAATTAGAATTTGTTTCTATTAATTCATAGATCTTTAGGAACCCATCACGTGTTGGCACATGACCCCCTGATTAAGCATTTGACCAGAATTTAATTCTGTTGTCTTAAAGAACTTAGGAATTATCACGTGTCAGCATGTGACCCTTGGTCACGTGTTGGCACGTGATACCCCATTAGGGTTTTTCCTTGTTATTTTATTATACATTTAATTCTTTTCAGTGGGTTTAAAGGCCCATCATGTGTTGGCACGTGACCCCACTGATTAATTATTTCTAATTATTTATTTTATTCAATGCCTACAGGCTTTGCCTGTAAATGATCACGTATCTGCACGTGATGCCCGGTCATGTGTGGGCACGTGATGCTTGGTCACGTGTGGGCACGTGATACCTCATAACTTTTGATCCCGGATGAATTATGAGGCCCATAATATATCAAATCGAAGGATTTTTCGAGAAAATTTCGATATCATTAGAATTTAGCTGTTTCTCATTCGGTAGTTTGTCAAAATGCAGCCCAGAAAATACTAGTTCGCATTTTCTTCCTTAAATTACACGTGCATAGCATATTTGCTCATAACTTTTGATACCGCATGAATTATGATGACCATAATATATCAAATCGAAGGATTTTTACTTTCGATACCATCAGAATTTAGCTGTTTCACATTCGAGAGTTTGTCAAAATACAGCCCGAAAAATACTGGTTCACATTTTCTTAAACGCGTCGCTGCCATTTGATATCTTGGGCTCTTTTGCACAAAAAAAAAATTTTTGGCGGGAAAAAATACCCCCCACTATTTTGCCCACATAAGTATATATGTGGGTGAAGTAGTGCAGAGTAATTCATGGCGTATGACCAGTTTTGGGTTGGTATATAATCTTCAGGATCATGATCTGAGAAGATAACGAGCGGACACAAGCGTCGTCATTTATCATTGACTCAAATCTCGACTCTTAAGCGATATAGTTCCAAATCCTGAGGTCCATGAGCGGTACCCTTCTGTTTCTTTATATTTTACTCTGGCGTGAAGTAGTTTATATGCTCATGAGTAACTTCTCCATTCCAGTGGCATGTAGTTTTGGCAAGTGTGGCCTATAGATGGTAGATAACAGTTCATCTTGAACTCTTTATAAGGTAGCGATGGCTTAGGAAACAGGATTAGGATCTGTTGCTTAAGAGTTTCCAACTTTATGAGCCGTGAGGGTCTCACAAAGGCTTTTCTCCCTACGAGTCATGAGGATCTCGTAGGTGTTTATTTCTCTTTAGGAGTCGTGAGAACTCCTAAGTATATTTTCTCTTGAGAATCATAAGGATCCCACAAGAGAATTTTCTTTATGCGTATGGACACTAATTTCCTCGCAAATTGAGAAGAATCGAGAGATTCCCGCTAAGAAACTGATTTCCTTGCGAGTCGAGACGAATCGAGAGGTTCTCTCCAAGGACGCTTATTTTCCCTGAATCGAGATAAGAAGCGATGGCTTAGGAAATATGTTGAGATCTGCTGTCTAAGACTTTTCAACTTTATGAGCCGTGAGGGACTCATAAAGATTTTTTCTCCCTACGAGTCGAGAGGATCTCGTAGGTGTATTTTCTCCTTAGAAATTGTGAGGATTCCTAAGTGTGTTTTCTCTTGAGAGTCGTAAGGATCTCACAGGAGAATTTTCTTCCTTACAAGTTGAGAGGACTCATAAGTGATTGATGAGTTGATCTACTCCTGAGTTAAAGCATTGCTTCAACAGGGAGGTCGAGGGTTGACTTTGGTTTGTCTGTGCACCGCCGAGTCATGGAACTGGGAACTTTGCCGCGGCTCCGCTTTGCTGACGTCGTATATTCCTGCAGAGACACTGATTTCTCTGTGGGTCGGCACGAATCGAGATGTTCTCGTCAAAGACGCTGATTTCCCTGAACCAAGGTTTTTGCCAAGGACACTAATTTCCCTAGAGTCAAAACAAATCGAGGTATTCCTGCAAAGACACTGATTTCTCTGCGGGCCGATGCGAATTGAGGTGCTCTCGTCAAGGACATTGATTTCCCTGAATGAGGTTTTGCCAATGACACTGATTTCCTTGGAGTTGAAACGAATCGAGGTATCCCTGCAAAGACACTGATTTCTCTGCGGGTCGACGCGAATCGAGGTGCTCTCGTCAAGGACGCTGATTTCCCTGAATCGAGGTTTTTGCCAAGTACACTGATTTCCTTGGAGTCAAAACGAATCGAGATATTCCTGCAAAGACAATGATTTCTCTGCGGGCCGACGCGAATCGAGATGCTCTCGTCAAGGACACTGATTTCCCTGAATCGAGGTTTTTACCAAGGACACCGATTTCCCTAGGGTTAAGACGAATTGAGGTATTCCTGCAAAGACACTGATTTCTTTGCGGGTCGACGCGAATCGAGGTGCTCTCGTCAAGGACGCTGATCTCTCTGAATCGAGGTTTTGCCAAGGACACTGATTTCCCTGGAGTCGAAATGAATTGAGGTATTTCTGCAAAGACACTGATTTCTCTGCGGGTCGACACAAATCGAGATCCTCTCATCAAGGAAGCTGATTTCCCTGAATTGAGGTTTTTGCCAAGGACACTGATTTGCTTGGGGTTGAGACGAATCGAGATATTCCTGTAAAGACACTGATTTCTCTGAAGGTCGACGTGAATCGAGATGCTCTCGTCAAGGACGTTGATTTCCCTGAATCGAGGTTTTTGCCAAGGACACTGATTTCCCTGGGGTTGAGACGAATCGAGGTATTTCTGCAAAGACACTGATTTCTCTATGGGTCGATGCGAATCGAGATGCTCTCGTCAAGGACACTGATTTCCCTGAATCGAGGTTTTTTCAAGGACACTGATTTCCCTGGAGTCGAAACGAATCGAGGTATTCCTGCAAAGACACTGATTTCTCTGCGGGTCGACGCGAATCGAGGTGCTCTCTTCAAGGACGTTGATTTCCCTGAATCGAGGTTTTTGCCAAGGACGCTGATTTCCTCGGAGTTGAGACGAATCGAGGTATTCCTGCAAAGACACTAATTTCCTTCGGGGTCGACGCGAATCGAGATGCTCTCGTTAAGGATGTCGATTTCCCTGAATCGAGGAGGTTTCCAAGGACACTGATTTCCTTGGGGTTGATTGACCTGTTTCCGAGACAGGGTCATTGGATAACGTGTTTTCGAGACGGGTCATTTGATGACGTGTTTTCGCGGCGGGGTCATTTGATGACGTGTTTCCGCGACGGGGTCATTTGCTAACGTGTATCCGAGACGGGGTCATTTGATGATGTGTTTCCGCGGCGGGGTCATTTGATGACGTGTTTCCGCAATGGGGTCATTTGCTGACGTGTATCCGAGACGGGGTCATTTGATGACGCTGGGTCGTCTGTGAATCATAGAGTCTTGGAACTGGAGACTTTGCTGTGGTTCCGATTGATGGTGTAACATCTGTGTCCTGCTGGAATGAAGAGGCACACCGTTGTTGGTCTCCAGGCTCTAAATATGGCCATTGAGATTTGGAACTAGGGACTTTGCCATGGCTCCGTTTCGTTGCGACTCTGAGGTCGGTTGTTGACGTCACGTCTGCATCTGGTTGGAGTGAGGAGAAACGCCGTTGGTGATCTCTAAGTTATCGATGTTGACGTTGAAACCCTGAAGCTAGGGATCTTCCTTTGCTTTGTTTGTTGACATTGTGTTTGCAATATTGCGACAAATGTCGAGGTTATCTCTAGGTTGTCTATGAACCATCGAGATTTGGCTTCGCTTTCTGATGGAGCCTGGTGGGAAGGTATGGTTCTCTCTTTGTTTGTGCCCCTGGATTGTATACAGGGATCGATGTGATCTCACCTGTAGGGCAAAAAGTTTCATTATTTCATTTTTTATTTCTTTCCGCGATACTCTATCATTTCAGCTTTTTATATCGCGAAAGTTGCAATTGCCCAATCATTTCAGCTATTTTTCACGGTGCCCAATCATTTAGGATATTTTTTCTTTTTACTCGTTTTTTTATTGCGAGTTGCCCAACCATTTCGGCTATTTTGTATGCATATATTTTTACTTAATGATTTTGTTGCAAGTTGCCCTATCATTTCGGCTATTTCATATGCATTTTTGGCTCGTCGACTTTTCTCCACGAGTATGGAACTTGGGATCTGGTGCCAATCTTAGCATCAGTATAACTGCGACTGGAATATTACCAGGAGCAAATCATTATTTGCCGTGAAAGGGCTTGGAATTTGATACTGTTTTAGGCATCAGCATCGCTACCACTGGGACATTGCCAGGAGCGAATCATCATTTGCCTTGAAAGGGCTTAGAATTTGATACGGATTTAGGCATCAGTATCGCTACCACTGGGGCATTCCCAGGAGCGAATCATCATTTGCCATGAAAGGGCTTGGAATTTGATATCGATTTAGGCATCAGCATCGCTACCACTGGGACATTGCCAGGAGCGAATCATCATTTGTCGTTGTCGGTTCGAACAAAGGTGGCTTGGCCAACAGGGTTAAGATCCTGTCGACTAAGGCTTTTGACTTTATGAGCCATAAGGGTCTCATAAAGGTGTTTCTCCCTACGAGTCGTGAGGATCTCATAGGTGCGCTTTCTCCTTAAAAATCATGAGGATCCTTAAGCGTATGTTCTCTTATAAGTCGTAAGGATCTTACAAGAGTATTTTCTCCTTATAAGTCGAGAGGACTTACAAGGGTCGTTCACCGTGTGAGCATATCCCTAGTCGTTGGTGGGACTCAATTAGGGAAATGTTTGTTCGTGCCCGTGGATTGTATACAAGGGTCAACATTGAATCGCTTGTAGGGCAGTCTGTGGGTTATGATGGCTTAAGAACATGTTCAGATCCCTGTAACTTAAGGCATTTGAATTCTACAAGCCGTAAGGTTCTCGTAAAAGATTTCTCCTTACGAGTCATGAGGATCTCGTAAGTGTAATTTCTCCTTAGGAATTGTGGGGATCCCTAAGTGTGTTGTTCCCTTGTGAGTCGTAAGGATCTCACGTAGGTATTTTCTCCTCACAAGATCGAGAGGACCTTGCAAGTGTCTTTTAACGAGATTGCGCCCTTTCAGGTTTTCACAAAACTCGTTGGTAGCCTTACTATTTTTACTCAAGGAGCCCTTTCGGGTTTTCATCCGTGCCCATCTCGCTTATGGACATACCGTTTTTTTACCACGTCAGCCTGGGAACGCCGCGGGTTTGTATTAGTTTAACGACGTTTCGATCATCTGTTCATTGGTCCGAGATTTTTTGGGCAACGTACGATTACGCAGCTAGATTTTCTCGCAAATCTTCGCATCTTTTGTGTCGGAGGTAGATTCCTTGAAGAGAGGGCTGAGGGCGATTTCTTTGTCAGAGTCGCTTCCAAAGGTGATAACTTGCGATTCCTTGGTGTCGACTATGTGACAGTTGCCAGCAGCTCTTTTGCGCTCATCTGTCGTGCTTTTCTGTTCCCGACGAGCCTTGCGCTTCACTCGTTGAACGTGTTGTCGATGGACAACATATCCCTGCCACCAGTTTTTAAAGGCTATGCACTCCTCGGTAGAGTGTGCAATCCTCTGATGGTATAAGCAGAAGGTAGGATGTATGTCTGCTTCATCAAGACTATACTGCCAGGAGAATTTCCTCTGAAAGAGGGCAACTTCATTACTATTGACAGGGCCCTGGCAAATCGTCTCCTTACTTTAAGCTTGCTTTTGCTGGCGATAGGGATGCTTCGATCCGGTTAGGGTGCCTCGACCTTTTCATTCAGTCGTCGGCGTTTGGCTTTTTCGAATATAACCAGTTCGTGCTCTCAATTGGCTTTGCTTTTCTGACGGGCTTCATTCAGTTGCAAGTCAATCAACTCGTCAGACGGTTCCAAGGGTTTTGGCTTCTTTCCTGCCCCCAGCTCTTTTATGCTGTCTTCTATCGCCAAGTGAGCTTCTTCGTTAGTTAACGCCGAATGAGAGATCATGTGGCAACTTGCCACATAGTCCTCAGATTCTTTTGGCGAGTTATCCCCGTCGTTATTGTCGTTATCTGTGCTCTCAAGGATATTGTTGAGAAATTCTTGGAGTGTGACCAGGGTTCGTGCCTTCTGGTTATATTCCTCCAGCGCGTCAATATGCTTTTGCAGATCCATGCACTTGTCATCAAACTGCACGGGCTTTTTGGTCTTCTTCTTTTTCTTCGAAGACTTTGACGGCTGGGCTTGAACGTTTCGATTATCGCTACTAATTCTTGGAGTCAGGCGTGGCTTCAGCATCCCATCGATGATCTCCGGTTCTTGCGGACTTTTCCACCTGATCGCCGGACATATTTGAAGATCTTTCAGCATTTTTTAAGTTTTTGCCGAAAGAACAACTTCCCATGGATCTTCTTCTATGAATGAGCACGATGCCCCCGGCATGTCCATCTTTTTTGGAACATATGGTTGTGGCGGGTTCACCTTCCAATTTTCAGACAACACGAATTTGTCTATTAGTCTTCAACCTAATTTTTGAAGACGTAACAATCTTCAAGTGGATGGTCCAATACTCGATGGTAGGGGCAGTAATTGGGATCGTTGATGTCGTTCGGTTGCGGTGGGTATCTCGACTCTGGTAAAATGATGAGCCCGTTGTGCACTGCTAGTTCGAGCAGTCTCCTTATTTTATCTCGGGGAAACGAGTAAAGACGTCTCAACTTCTCATCATGGGATTGCCTCTTGTTGCTTTGGCGAACAACCGGTCTCGGTCTCGGGCCACTCAGTTGTTGTTGAGCTTTGGTGACGAAGATTGCTTTCGCTTTGCCCTTTTCATTCTAAGGCTCCATCTTTGAAGAGGAAAGCCTATGGCCCATCTGGTCCATTTGGGCCAGCTTGTCAATCAAGGCCTGGAAGGTGGTCGGCTTGAAGAACATCATGAATTGGGATATGGTCGCTTGAGGGTCAAGAGTACCCACGAACATGCCTACCGCAGGCGCTTCTTCGATGCGCTACTCGCACTTCGACCATAGATTCCGCCACAGTATTGCACACTGGACCCATGATTCTCCAGGCTTCACTCTGGCATTGATCAATGCTGTGATTAGGGTGCGTTCACTAGCACTCGCGAAATGCTGGGTGAATAACAGCTCCATTTCCGTGAATGTTTTGACGGAGTCATTTGGAAGCTCCGAATACCATTCGAAGGCCGTCTCCGTCAAACTGCCAACGAATTGGCGAAGCAGTAGCTTATCGTCACCTCCGGTGTTGCCGCACAGAGCCCTAAATTAAGCGACATGCTGATGCGGATTTCCAGTCCCCTTATATATGTGGAATTTGGGGATCGTGTATCCCGGCGGATACTTTATTTGGTCGTACCAACCTAGATAGGGTCGTCCAGTTTTAACAATTTGCCCAGCCGCTTCATTCGCCTGGTGAACTCGTATCTGCTGTGCGATGTAATCATCCAAGGCAGTTTTGGAGATTGTCTCCTCCTTGGCTGTTAACAGAGCCGGCAGAGGATTTGATGTCTCTCCTCTATCATCTTCAATTATTACTGGAGGATCTTCGGCTGGGGGATCCGGCTGGATCATCATGCCCACTATCTCTTGGAATAGAATGGCCATTTCTTTTATATTGGCCGCTTATTCCACGACCTCTTTTTCCTTCTTCTCAAGCATTCTCCAAAGGAATTCGGCATCAGTTTCTTGCTCACGGCGCTGCTCCGAGGATGTTTCCGGGCTTGTTTTCGGTCCCGTAAGTGCGGCCATAGCTGTTAGCATTTCTTGAAGCTTCTGTTGCTGCTCTTAGGCTTTGGTCATAGATCGCGTAAGCGGTCGATGACCTGTGGAGATATGGCTATCCTCTTTTCCGGATACCATATAGAGGGTATGTACCACCATGCCCCCAGACTTGGGGCGTTTAGGCTCAGTGCCCTTGACATTTGTTGCAGACATAGGGATTTTCTCCGGTCTTCTCCTCTTATGGGCGGTCGAAGTTAAGGGGGTCGTTGTAGCGGGCACCCAAGTAGCCGTCGCCTTCTGTGGCTTAACAGGGAGGTTCTCTTCCTGACGAACCTTCATCTTTTCTTATCGGCGGGGGTAGTCTTGATCAACAACCGAGTCTTGGACTTGGCGCCAGACTTTGTAAATCTTAGAGGACAGCCGCTAAGGGGGCTGCTCCAGCTTCGCCTTTGGGAATTTCTCCATAGGTGGAGGAGATCTTTTTAGCACAGCAGTTGGTAAATTTCTGCGCACCTTGTTAAGTAGTTCAAAGCTATTCCCAGTTGGAATAGCAGCGTCGACTTCCACCATTGGAGTTGGCGGAGTCAATCCGGAAGGGGAATTGCCCCCAACTTTCCTCACTCAGCGCAAGTGGCGACGTCGAGCATGTCGTGCGGCCGGGACTAGCTCAGCTATGGGAGTAGTTTCATTACTCCCCATGTCTTGGTGAAGGGTTATTGCCGGTGCGAGCCTCTTGAAGACTGACGTCCGTTGAGAGGGAATGGCCAGCCTGTCGCAGGCAGACTTTCGAGCGGAGGAAGCAGCCTTAGCGACTTCGCTTGGATGGGGAGTTGTAACGGCCAATCTTGTGAAGACAAACCCTTTGGCAAGATAAGCCGCTTTGACAACTTCAGAACCAAGAATAGCTATCCTTTTCGGGATAACCCCTTCAGGTTTTGCGGGCTTCTTCATGGGCCCATTGGAGTTTTGGCCCAGTCTGTTGAAAACTGAGGCAGTGGAGTTGAGCGACCCGTTGAGAGGGCCGCAGTATTTGTAAGCCGATCAAAGACCGACTTCTTTGAAGCCTCTTGCAATGGTACAGGGGTATTGAAGCTTGTTGGCGGGATCATGGTCCCGAAGAACAATCCAGTGGTGGCCTGAGTCACCTGTTCCACCGGCATAGTTAAGATGGAGGCCGCTTGGGGCCCGTAAGTCACTCCTCCGGACGGGACGGAGCGAGAGTTGCAGTTGCAGTTAGTGCAGTTTGAAACTATTGATCTTCTGTTTTCTGCATGGAGCAAGACACCAAATCTTAGTACCTCGAATCCACAGGCAACCATAGCAAACCGCGATTCGTTCGCGAACACGACACACGAAGTATGGAGTGGAAAGAGGAAGAGTTCCCACCGGGCGTGCCAGAATTTGTTCTCCACCGAAACACGGAGACGGGACCATGTAGGTCCGTCTCGCCTGATTTTCGGGGCAGATGATAATTGGTGATATCTGTCCACCTCTCCGAAGATGCCAAGTTGATTTATGATATCATGTATTGAAGGTTTAAACGGATGCGGCCGATGTAGCAGACTTCGTCAGATTACCCCTCATCTGAGGGGTTTTTGATTGTGGGGACGCTCTTCCCTGCCGGCGCAATCCCCGGCAGTTAATTACGCTACCGCGTCGCGGTCACAACTTACTCCTTCTCCAGATGATCACTTCGCTTCGTGTTTGTTTGTTTTGTTTTTTGGTTGCCCATGGATTGTATACGGAGACTAATTTATGTTGTCGCCCGTAGGGCGTGGATTAATCTAAATCCGTATTTTCTTAGATTTGGGTTTGGGGTTAGGTTTAAGGATACGTCAGTCTCATTTGAGACTAAGATCAACTTAAACGTTTGTTAAGAATACGTTAGTCTAATTTTAGACTAAGATTAACTAAACAGTTTGTTAAGGACGCGTTAGTCTAATTTTTGACTAAGGTCAACTTAACCATTTGTTAAGGATACGTTAGTCTAATTTTAGACTAATATCTACTTAACAGGATTATTTAGATCCGACAAAAGAGCATTTGGGCTCTATTGTTTCAGTTTAGGGACTTTGCGGTCAATTACCAGTTTAAGGACATGGTGGTCCAAGGTTAAGGACATCATAGTCCGTAGGTTTAAAGGGACCCCACGGTCCGAGGTTAAGGACATCATAGTCTATGGGTTTAAAGGGTACCCCACAGTCCGAGATTAAGGACATTATAGTCCGTGGGTTCAAAGGGACCCCACAGTTCGAGGTTAAGGATATCATAGTCCATGAGTTTAAGGACCTCACAGTCCATGGAATGATTGGTTATCGGGACCCGTCACCTCTTTGAAGACGTTGAAAGATTACAACGACAAATATCATAGGAGTTTAGAGATGTACCCTTGAACCAAAGTTGATTGGGAGATCTGTAGTCCAATTTGGAACTAAGATCAATTAATTAGGTTATGAGCACATTGGCTCAGTTAAATCTGAATTGAGGACTTATGGCCAATTTGGGCTAAGTCCAATTAAGTTTGAAATGTTGGCCCATTGTTGGCCTGTTGAGTATTTGTCTGGGTTCAGCCCCTTATTATTTAGCAATACTAAACAAGAGTTTGAGGGCACTGAGAACATTTTGTCTTTGGCTGAGCACTAAACATTATAGCTCTGGACTTTAAGGTTCATTTGAAGGGGAGATTTGCCTCTGGAAAACTTAACCAATTTGGGCTAAGCTTGGCTTTAAAATAGTGTTAAACACTAGAGAATATTTGGCGATCACGTGCTCCCACGTGATGAGCTAAAAATAGTGTTAAACACTAAAATTGAATTGGTCATGTGGGTCACGTAAGACGTCTGAAGATGGGGGCCAGACTTCCATTGTTTTGCTTTCAGAGTATTCAGCTAGTGTTAAACACTTTTGGTCTTCAGACCATCACGTATGGGCACGTGATGGGTACCCATGCATTGATTATTAAAGTGTTTATTAGGGGTCACGTGGGGACACGTGAGGGCGCCCAAAATTGATTCTGCTCTTTAATTTGTTCGCTTTTGTTTTGAGAGTCACGTGTGAGGACGTGAGGCATTGCCTTCATACTTTTTCTTTCTCATTTTGAGGGGTCTGTTTAAGGGTCACGTGGGGAAACGTGACCTAGTCTTATTCATTCTTTTTTTACTCATTGAGGATGAGGGTCACGTGTTGCCTCGTGATCACGTTGGATACTTTGATCTTTATGTGCATGGAGAGTTTTAAGTCTCTTGTTTTTAAGAATTAAATTCTCTGTAGGGTTAAACCCTAATTTTGTTTTAGAGAAATTAAATTCCTATGTATATGGAAGAATTAAATTCTTATATAGGGTTAAACCCTAGTTCTGTTTTGGAGGAATTAAATTCCTATAAATTTGGGAGAATTAAATTCTCATATAGGGTTAAACCCTAGTTCTGTTTTGGAGGAATTAAATTTCTATGAATTTGGGAGAATTAAATTCTCATATAGGGTTAAACCGTAATTCTATTTTGGAGGAATTAAATTCGTATGAATTTGGGGGAATTAAATTCCTTAAACTCAATTCTCCCTCTAAGTTTTGGATCTGCATGGCAGAATCTTCACGATGAGAATTAAATTCTCAACTTGTGCGGAGATCTGTTTCTGCAGATCTTCAACCAAATGAAAAACTAAGTTCTTATTCAGAAGAGTTAAACTCTTAAATTGAGAATTAAATTCTCTTTGTTTTATGGAACTTAGATCTCTTTCCCCTTTCTCACCTAGGGTTTCTTTTCTCTAAAGAGATCTTTTTTTCTCTCTTGAGAATTAAATTCTCCTCTCTTTTTTTCTCTCTGTTGTTGTTATCTTCCCAAAAAAGTAGATCCCCTTCTCTTCTCTTCTTGGCTCCTATTTATAGGAGAAAGAAAAGAATCAATTTTTTTTGTCAATCTTTCATTGAAAGATTTTAATTGATTTTGTAACCAACATGATCTTTTAGATCACTCGGTGAATTTTATTCACCATTGGATTTTTAATCCAAAAGATCTTTTATCTGTTATTCCTAGTAAATTTCAGGAAAATCTTTTCTTGTATAAAATCTTTCCATAAATTGGTGATTTTTAATCATCATTGGATTTTTAATCCAACGGTGCTCCATTTTGCAGAGCACCATCTTTTTTGTTTGGAAAGATTTAGAGAAATATTTTTCCAGTTAGGGTTTTTGATTCCTTCTTAATTAGAATTTGTTTCTAATAATTCATAGATCTTTAGGAAAGTGTTGGCACGTGACCCCCTGATTAAGCATTTAACCAGAATTTAATTCTGTTATTTTAAAGAACTCAGGAATTATTACGTGTCAGCACGTGACCCTTGGTCACGTGTTTACACGTGATGCCCCATTGGGGTTTTTCCTTGTTGTTTTATTATACCTTTAATTCTTTTCAGTGGGTTTAAAGGCCCATCACGTGTTGGCACGTGACCCCACTGATTAATTATTTCCAATTATTTATTTTATTTAGTGCCTACAGGCTTTGCCTGTAAATGGTCACGTGTCTGCACGTGATACCCGGTCACGTGTGGGCACGTGATGCCCGGTCACGTGTGAGCACGTGATACCTCATAACTTTTGATCCCGGATGAATTATGAGGCCCATAATATATAAAATCGAAGGATTTTTCGAGACAATTTCGATACCATCAGAATTTAGCTGTTTCTCATTCGGGAGTTTGTCAAAATGCAGCCCGGAAAATACTGGTTCGCATTTTCTTCCTTAGATTACATGTGCATAACATATTTGCTCATAACGTTTGATCCCGGATGAATTATGAAGCCCATAATATATCAAATCGAAGGATTTTTCGAGACACTTTTTATACCATCAGAATTTAGCTATTTCACATTCGAGAGTTTGTCAAAATACAGCCCGGAAAATACCGGTTTACATTTTCTTAAACGTATCGCTGCCATTTGATACCTTAGGCTCTGTTGCGCAAAAAAAAAAATTTTTTGGCGGGAACACCACTTCTTAATACAGAGGCGCTTTTTAAGTGAACCGGCACTACAGGAGCTTGAGAACTTCGTAGTTAAGCGTGCTCAAGCCAGGGAAGTTCTAGGATGGGTGACCTCCTGAGAAGTAGCCCCTGGTCCGGTCCAGTTCGCCCCAAAGGACAAAACCGTGCGGTTTCGGCCAGAGCGGACAATACTCTCTATATTGGGGGTAGGGCGTGACAATGAACATTAGGAGGAGCGACCGTCGCATGCGGCACGTGTCAGGAATGCTTGGGGGAGGCGTAACGTTTCGGGAAGCCGCATCAGTTCTGCCACGTGGCGACGCGGTATTGGAGTAATCTTGGCGGATCCCAGGATTCGCGCCTATGCGTATGTGAATCTGGGTCTTTAAGGCTTCTGTTTGAGGTTATAAATAGGGAAAGAGACGGCAACTTCTTTGGCATCGCTTTTTGAGATGACAGGGGGTATGTATTCGATCGAAGAGATCATCACCTTCGACGACGTCTCCGTATACGACCAATCCCTGGCCGAGGATGGGTACCGGGGAGTGGTTCAGCGCCTCGAGGGTCACGTCGGCCGACTTCTCCCTTGGCGGTCGTCCCTCCTTCAGTTGCTGATGTATGCAATTTAGAGGAGGTCCCAGGGGTTGTATAATCCTTTCTCTAAGGAGTTGCTGGACGAGGCGCTCGACAAGGTGCGCTCGATCTTCCTGCTCGGCCTTATCTCGAAGGCCAGGCACGACCAATCCTTTGCGCTCATTTTAGAGTGCTTCAAAGAGAGGTACATCGTGAGCCAAGGCATGGAAGGCAGAGCGCCGGGTGCTTCCGTGGCGTCTCGGGTTCACATGCAGCATCGGCGGGAGCGAGCTGCAAAGGCTAGGGCCCGGCTAGTGGAAATCTACTCTGAGTATCACCAGGAGTACTTCCTCGATCCTGTTCTCCCTCTGTTGTAAATTTTTCCTATTATTTTTCTGTAAGGCTGAGGAGCCCATAATACCTTTCGAATAAATAGAACTCTTCTTTTTTCGATGCCTCATTGTTCTCTTTTTATTATTTAAAAAGAAAGAACTTTAGAAAGGTTTACATCGCCTTTGTGAAAGAAGAAATATACATGCGTAGATGTTCTTTTCAGAGGGACAACTTGAGCTTCTCAGTGTTGTAAGGTCGTGGGAATTTGCTGCCATTCACGTCTTGTAAATCATAGGCTCCGCCGGGCAGGATCTCGGAGACGAGGAAGGAACCGTCCCATTCTGGGGAAAAATTATGCAGCTTGCCTTAATCGATGAACCCGTTCCGCCTCAGGACTAAATCCCCGGTCTTGAAGAAGCGATGCTTAACTCGTGCGTAACAGTAATGGGCGGTTTTCTATTGATAGGTGGCAGCTTTGATCTGAGCCCGGTCCCGTTTCTCTAACAAGATGTCCAGGTTAGTTCGGAGGGCTGAGGTGTTCACTTTGTCGTTGAAATGATGGAACCGGTGACTGGGGAGCCCGATCTCCGCTGGGACCATTGCCTTGGTACCATAGCAGAAGCTGAAAGGGGTCTCCCCGGTGGGGGTTTTCTTCGACGTGCGCAGGGCCCATAAGACCCGGGGTAATTCCTTGACCCAACTGTCTTGGAGTCCTTTTAGGTGTGTCCGAAGACCTCGGAGGACGTCCCGATTAGCGACCTCGACTTGCCCGTTGCATTAGGGATGTACAACTGCGGCAAACTTCATGAGGATACGATATTCGCTGCAGAATTCCTTAACTTTTTCGTTTTTGAAATTTGTCCCATGGTCGGTGATGATACACCTCGGGATGCCGAACCGGAGTATCACGTTGTTCTGTAGGAACTTGATAGTCGTGGTGGCGTCCGGTTTCCTGATGGGAATGGCCTCGATCCACTTCATGAAGTAGTCCACTGCGACGAGGACGTACTTGTGCCCGCCCGTACCTGTAGGGAGCTGGCCTATCATGTCCATTCCACACTGTGAAAATGGCCATGGGGAGGTTAGGGCGGTTAGCTCGGTAGCCGGAAGGCAAGGTATGCTTCCAAGGAGTTGGCAGCTCTTGCATCTCCTGACGAGCTTCTGGGCGTCCTGATGAATTATCGGCCAGTAGTACCCTTGGAGGAATGCCTTCTAGATCAAGGTGCAGGCCCCTTGGTGCGCGCCACTGACCCCTTCGTGGATCTCATGGAGGACGTAGTCGGCTTCGTGGGGGTCGACACACCGAAGCAGAGGCTGAGTGAAGGACTTCTTGTACAGGTTCCTATTGCTCTAGAAAAAATGGCGAGCTTTGGCTCGGAGACGGCGAGCTTTTCCCCGATCTTCTGGGAGTGCACCCTCCCTCAGGAATTCCATGATGGGCTTTCTCCAATCCCGTTCTTCTTCCCGGGCTATGTACACTTGAAGTGGCATTGCCACGTCTTCCACGCTGGGTCATGGCAAGACCTCGAAGAGGATGTTCCTCTTGCTGTTGGCCGTATAAGATGAGGCCAGCTTACTCAAGGCGTCGGCCTGAGCGTCTAGCTGTCTATGGATCTGCTCCACCTGGACTTCGTGGAAGTCCTTTCACAACCTCCTTACCTCAGCCAGATACTTCACCATCAGAGGCTCTCATGCCTCGAATCGGCCGGTCACTTGGCCAACGACTAGGGCGGTGTCGCTGCGGATCCGAATCATTTTCAGCCCCAGTTCGTAGGCTATACGCAGTCCGGACAGCAAGGCCTCGTATTCCGCCGCGTTATTTGAGGCTTAAACCCGAGCTTAAGAGAATACTCCATTTCTGCTTCGTTCAGGCCCCGAATGATGAGGCCGGCTCTACATCCTTCCTCGGTCGAGGACCCGTCAACGTAAAGGATCCAATCAAGGACGGAGTTAGGCTTCCCATCGACCGAGGGTTGAGCTGCGGGGGCCGGTGTGGATTCCGGCTCTTTGTTGGGAATGGTGCACTCGACGATAAAATCGACCAGGGCTTGTGCTTTGATAGCCTGCCTTGGGCGGTATTTTATGTCTAACTGGGACAACTCCCACCTCTATTTCTCCAAGCGGCCAGAGGACTCGGGGGAGGCGAGGATAGCCCCCAAAGGTCGGTTGGTAAGAACGAGGATGTTGTGTGCCTGGAAATAGTGTCGTAGTTTCCTTGAGGCCACAACGTGTGACAAGACGATCATCTCTATATCTAGGTATCTCGTTTCTGTGTCCTTGAAGACATAGCTTATATAGTATACCGGCTTCTGGACTCCCTCGAACTCTCCGACGAGCACCGAGCCTGCAGCTTGGTCGGACACCGCTAGATATAGAGATAGGTCGTCTCTTTCAACTGGTTAGGTGAGCGGCGGGGGAGTCGCAAGGTGCATCTTTAATTGCTCGAAGGCGGTCTGGCACTCCTCCGACCACTCGAACCTCGGTATCTTTCTTAGAGCTTTGAAGAACGGGAGGCACTTCTCTCCAAACCTTGACATGAAACGACTCAGAGCGACTACCCGCCCTGTCAGCCGCATTATTTCGACGTTAGTCTTGGGTGCGGCCATGTTAAGGATGGCACTGATTTTCTCTGGGTTGGCTTCGATTCCATGGTGGGTGACCATGAAACCGAGGAACTTTCCACCGGTGACCCCGAATGCGCATTTAGCTGGGTTCAGTTTCATCTTGTATTTGCGGAGTACGTCGAAGCCCTCACCCAGGTCCCTGGCGTGTTCGTCCGATGAGACCAATTTGACGAGCATGCCATCGACGCCATGTTCCTGCCGATCTGCGGCTTGAACATGCGATTGACCAAGCACCAGTACGCAGCTCCGGCGTTTTTGAGGCCGAATGGCATCACCTTGTAGCAGTATACCCCCCGGTCCATTGTGAATGCAGTGAGATCCTTGTCACGCCCCGCTTCCCAGAGTACGCTAAGATAGGCACGTGACATAGCCAACCATGCTACCTGTGGATAGGAAATATCCTTTCACAATCACATTACGGCTGTAGAGATATCAAGAACAATAATAAACTATCTAACACATGTTCATAAGCCAAAATAAAACGAGTTAAGAATAAAATAATGCGGAAGCAAAAGATCCAATACAAGAAAAAACTAGAATGTACGTCCCATAATGCGGGCTCACATCAGGAATGAAATAATACCGAAAGTAAATGAACTAACTACTAGCAAGTCCTCACTGCTCAGCCTGCTGACTGAAATACTCATGCTCGGACTGCAGCAAAAGCAAGGAATCTAGACCATGCAAAATCCAGACGTCAGAGCGTCGTAATATCAAGCAATACTATAAACAGAGGTAGCAATAAATGCAGGTATGAGTTTAAATAATAAAACAGGCATAACAGTGATATAAGTAAAGACAGTGGGGTAATGTGTAGTGAGTAATCTAAACTGGTTTATTGGGTTAACTACTCTCAAGTCTTTGAAACCAATCTGATAAATCGTCGATGTAACTCAATAGTATCCCGTGCGTGCCCGGGATCAGGGTGCAAATTCTCGGGCTGAAACCGAGACATGCCGATAGGCACTAAAAGGAAAAGGTGTAACAATGAATGATGTCTGCAGCATCATCCCAAGGCTGGCCTAGCCTCTAAAAAGATAGTGGGTAACGATGGATGATGTCAGCAGCATCATCCCAAGGCTGGCCTAGCCTCTAAAATTTATCAGTAAAGGTATCGAACTGTCGAGTTACAAGTCATGTTTCATCATTGATTTCCCCATACCCCCAAGTTGTGTATTCAATTCAAGTATTGATAAATCTGGAGCTAATGCCAACACAGGATCAGCAGGTAAAGGTTTGTCTGGATAGACAACGGGGAATGTCCGTAGGGACAACATGTCAAAGCTGTTGGCATTAGTAACAAGATCAGGTAACAGGTAAAGCCATGGTACCACAGGTCGAGTCAGGTAACATATAGGCAACATGTCAAGTCAAGAAGTGCACGGTATCATGTCGTGTCAAGTAATAGTGTATCAAATCATGTCAGGGGTGCACAACTGTCACGTGGGTGCTCATAATCAAATATAATAAGTATGGGTATACAAAACGAATATGAGTAATAATGGAACAATAAAATGGAACATTGTAATGTGGTAAGCAAACAGTACAGATTAAAACATATGGATGCACGGTTATCGATTCGAGTTAGGGTTATGGTTCCAACACTAATTAAATACACCTTATCAATATGGAATGTTAAAATCTCACTATTAAGGGTTAAAATGAGCTAGGGATGCAATTATATATAATAAGTTAAATGGATGCAAACGGGTGTCCGATAGGGTAGAAACTAATTAAAGGTACCATGGGCTATGCAGATAATTATTAGGTGATTTAAACACGGATGTGGGTACTATGTATAGTAAATCAAAATGCAACATGATATGTTTCAAGTTATAGATCTAAAATGATATATGGAACATCGAAATGGAAAATGGAACATGTGGCATTATATGTAATCTACAGTTTTACTATGCAATTAAATAGGTATAAAAATAATATAGATAGCATGTAGCAAGTTTTACTTGTCTCGACGGATCAAGAAACAGGTATACGGAACGTCACACGTCGGCGGGAAAAGTCGCAACGCGCGCACGGTACATGGAACGAATCCACACAACGCGCAAAGGGATCATCCGGGTCAAAGGTGCTTGTGGGTATTCAAAGGAGTGATGGCGTCGACGGTGATGATCGGAGGAACTCCGACGATGAAGTTTGGCTGCTAGGGGTTCTATTAGGGTTTGGTCTGCTAGGGTGTTGGCATAGGGGTCTTGTGAAGGGAGGAGGACAGAGGAGAGAAAGGAGAAAATGAGATGAATGAGGAGGCGACGGCGAGGGGTGGTCGGTGACGGGATGAGGTGGTGGCGATGGGTTCTCGGAGGTTCTTGTGGGTGCAGGTAAGGCTCGGGAATGGAAAGGAGAAGAAGGAGATGGCGAGGAGGAGGAAGAGGAGGCTCGGTGAGGTTGAGGAGATGATGGAGTAGTGGAGTTTAGGGTTAGGGTTTGAGGAAGGCGATGGGTTAAAGGAGAAAGGAGCTGTGGGGTTTTTTTTTTAAAAAAAAAGGAAGAAGAAAATATATGGATGCTGAGAAGGGAGGTAAGCGTAGCGGGGAGGCGGTGACGCGACTCGAGGAACGCATAGTGTTCGCGAGATGAGAGAGAGAGGCGCGAGAGGAGAGAGAAAGAAGAGAGAGAGAGAGTTGCGTTGGGGGGAGAGAGAAAGGAGAAAGTGAAAGATTTTAAGGGGAGAGAAAGAGACATGTGGGGCCTGGCATCAGAATAAGGAAGGGATCTGATTGGCTCAGAGGAGAAAAGAGATGGGGAAAGAGTTGGGAAAAATTAAAAAGATTTTAATTGTTAAAAAATATTTTTGTTAGCTGTACAAGAAATCTTTAGGCAGTTAAAATATATCAAACGAATTTAAAAAATTTAAAATAATTAGAATTTGGCGGGATTCAAAATATTTCAGAAATGCGCCCGGGTCGGGTCCAAAATTTTGGATTTGAAATACGAAAATTTTATGCGACCTCCAAATTTTCAAATGAATGTTTCGTTAACTAAAATGCATACCCCCAAGGACGGACGGACGTACGTGCGCGTAGCTATCTAAACATGTCTGTTTCACTGAACGGGACGAGAACACGATGCACGGACGCTACCACGAGGTTAGGGGTATCATGCAGGCTATGAAATACAATTTTAATTTATTTTACGCGATCCAAAATGTTATATGTAAAAATACATAATGCCAGGTGAAATGTCAATATGCAGTATCCATGAGATGCACGTGTCTATTTAACGGGCCAGGGTAGTCTATAAATATAAATCAACCAGTTCAAGCAAGCGGGTCAGGTCGAATGCAATGTAAAAGTAAACTACCATTCGCATCCAAACATGATAAATGAATAAAACACCACGAACAAACAAATACGGCAACAGAAATTGGTATAACTGAACTCGGTTGTTACATTATACCCAACTATAAAAAGAATTTTGTCCTCGAAATTCCAAGAACAAGAAAGGATAAATGACCAACAAACTACAAGAATAGATGCGGAAACTTCTGCCGGATTTCATCTTCTCATTTCCAAGTTGACTCTCTATGTGAGCGATTACCCCAAGAAATAAGTACAAGAGGGATAACTTTGTTCTAAAGAACCTTTTCCCTTCAATCCATAATCGACATCGGTCGCTTCTCAAAAGTCAAATCTTCTCGTACAGTCAGCTCTGACTGATCCAACACATGTGTCTCATCTCGAACATACTTACGGAGTTGAGATACGTGAAACACGTCATGAACATTCACCAAAGATTGCGGCAACGCCAATCTGTACACCACTTCTCCAACACGCTCCAAAATCTCAAAAGGTCCAACGAATCGAGAACTGAGCTTTCCTCGACTTCCGAAACGAATCACCCCTCTAGTCGGTGATATCTTCAAGAATACCAATTCACCCACGGCGAACTCTAAAAGTCTTCTCGACGTATCTGCCCCAACTCTTTTGTCGGTTTTGTGCCGTGTTAACCTTCTCAACTGTTTGCACGACCAAATTTGGTCCCAACAATCTTCGTTCACCGATATCATCCCAACAAACAGGTGAACGACACTTACAACCATATAAAGCTTCGAATGGAGCCATCTGAATAGTCGCTTAGAAACTGTTGTTGTAAGAAAACTCCACTAAATGTAGATGATCCTCCCATGAACCCTTGAGGTCCAACATGCAAGCTCTCAACACGTCTCAAAGAGTTTGGATCGTTCTCTCCGACTGGCCATCTGTCTGAAGATGATAAGCTGTGCTAAACTTCAATCAAGTCCTCAAACTTTCCTGTAAGCTCCTCCAAAAGTGTGATAAGAAACGAGTGTCACGGTCGGACACAATACTCACCGGTACTCTATGCAATCTTACAATCTCCTGCATGTACCGTTCTGCCAAAGTTCTGTTGATTGACCAACCTGAAAAGGAATGAAATGAGCTGCCTTGGTCAAACGATCAACAATCATCCAAACTGTATTGTTGCCTTTTGGACTCCGCGGTAGAGCCGTCACGAAATCCATAGTTATATGTTCCCACTTCCACTGAGGAATCGGAAGTGGTTGCAATAAACCAGCAACCCTTTGATGTTCAACCTTGACTTGCTAACACACCAAGCACTTTGCCACAAAGCGGGCAATCTTCCGTTTCATGTCCTCCCACCAGAAATGCTGTCGTATATCTCGGTACATTTTCGTGCCTCCTAGGTGTATGGAATATGCTGAACTGTGCGCCCCCTTCATAAGTTCTTCACGAATATCTCCTTTTGGCACACACAAACGGCTACCATATCGCAACGAACCATCTTCATGGATCAGTAAGTCAGTTCGAAGTCCGGCTTCAACCTGTTCTCGAAACTTTTGCAATTTAGGGTCCTGTGACTGCGCTGCTTTAATATTCTCGATCAACGACGACTGTACTTGCAGCTGCATCAACTATCCCGAAGAATGTGGTGGCACAATCTCCAAATCAAATCTTCGAAAGTATTCAATAAGTTCCTTCTGTGCAGTCAACATCTGAATTGCTGGCAACCGACTAAGCGCATCCGGCACAACGTTAACTTTTCCTGGATGGTACTTAAGATCAAGATCGTAGTTTGCCATTAGCTCCAACCATCTACGTTGCCGCATATTAAGTTCCTTCTGCATGAACACATACTTCAAGCTTTTATGATCGGTGAAAAGCTCGACCCTTTCGCCCAAAAGGTAGTGTCTCCGAATCTTCAAAGCGAAGATCACAGCTACAAGCTCCAAGTCATGAGTTGCATAATTCTTCTCATGGGTCTTCAACTGTATCGACGCGTAAGCTATAAGCTTCCCATGCTGCATCAAAACACATCCCACTCCTTTCCCAGATGCGTCGCTGTGAATCACCAATCCTCCGGAACTGTCTGGTACGGTCAGAATAGGAGCGATTATCAATCTCTGCTTCAACGTCTCAAAAGCTGACACACACTTATCCATCCACACAAATGGTAGCTCCTTGCGCATAAGCTTGATCAACGGCTCCGCCAGACGAGCAAAGTTCTCCACGAACCTTCTGTAATACCCAGCTAGTCCAAGAAAGCTTCTTATCTCCGCAATATTCTTCGGAATCAGCCAATCTCGAACTGCTGCAATCATTTCGGGGTCAACGGCGATTCCATCTCCGGACACGACATGTCCTAAAAACTTCACCTCTTCAAGCCAAAACTCGCACTTGCTCATCTTCGCATATAATTTTTCTTGCCTCAACATCTGCAGTGCGATTTTCAAATGTTCTGCGTGCTCTTCAATACTCTTCGAGTAGACCAGAATATCATCAATAAACACCACAATAAACTGGTCCAAGAATGGTGAAAAGATTCGGTTCATCAAGTCCATAAATATCGCCGGTGCATTCATTACTCCGAAGGGCATCACTAAGTACTCGTAATGTCCATACCGAGTTCGGAACGTTGCCTTGCAAATATCTTCTGTTTTAACTCGGACCTGATGATATTCGGATCGCAAATCCAGTTTCGAGAATACCCTCGCGCCACTGAGCTGCTCAAATAGTTCGCCAATGCGAGGGATCGGGTACTTGTTCTTAATAGTCACCCGGTTTAATTCTAGATAATCGATGCACATCCTTCTTGTGCCATCTTTCTTCTTGACTAGAAGAACTGGAGCTCCCCAATGCGAGTTATTGCTTCGAATCCAACCCTTCTCAAGTAATTCAGTAACCTACTTCTTAACTTCTTCCAACTCCACTGGTGCCATTGGATAGTACGCTTTAGAAAATGGCGCTGCACCAGGAACAAGATCAATTGCGAACTCCACGTCTCGCTTTGGCGGTAAACCTGATATATCTTCAAACACGTCCATGAAATCTCGAACAACAGCTGGCGTTTCATCTTAAGCAAGCTCCATCGACGAAAGAACATTAGCTGTCGGCCTAACCCTAAACTCGACTGGCTCGACAGAACTGCTTCCTCCAGTAAAGATAAACTCTGGATGTCCGGGAATCTGGAAAATTACTTTCTTTGCCCTACAATCAATGTGAGCATGGAAAGTGCCGAGAAAATCCATTCCCAAGACAACCTCATAGCTGCCAGTATCAATCAACAAGAAATCCGCAAACAGCTCACGTCCCCAAACAACAACTGCACAATCCTCAAACTCTCTACTAGATATGATCTTCCCATTCCCAGTGTGTATGTCCTAGAAACTAGACAGGGTCGTGCAAGTAATCGAGTGTGTAGCAATAAAATTGGACGACATAAAACAATGGGATGCACCAGAATCAAATAACGCTAATGCGGGAAAACCATGAACAAGTAGAATACCTGAAACAACTTCGCCTGAAGCTTTAGCTTCCTCAGCCGTTAGGGTAAATACTTGAGCTTGATTGGGTCCCTGAGTCAGCTGCTTCTGTCTCGGAAATGGTTTCTGTGGCGGCTTCTGAACATCATCCTTCGTGCGAAGCTTCGACAGACAAGCGTTAATAGTATGATCCGCCGATCCACAAACCAAACAGAGTTCCTGCCTCCTTCGACAATCTCTTTGCACATGTCCAGGTAAATGGCAGTAGTTACAAATCACGCTCCTTCTTTGATCAAGGACAGCAGGCTTCTTCATAGTTGTTATGCCACGACGGTTCACTGGAATACCTCTGTGTCCATGTGCTCGGTTCGGTGCAAATGCTGGCTTCCATACTGTAACTGTTGTCTGATGTGTACTCCCAGTCTTCATAGATAGGTTCTGCTGTTCTCGGGCCACTGTAAGTACCTGTAAGAAAGTGGTCAAACCCAGAGAGACAATCTGCCTCTGGATGTCCACATCCAAACTGTGCATGAACCTCCTTGCCCTATCCGCATCGTTGGCAACCAGAGGTCCAGCAAATCTACTGAGCCGCGTCCACTCAGCTGTATGTACATCTACAGGTGCACCGTTCTGCTTCAAACTGATGAACTTTTCTTCCATGTCCTCCCGTGCAGTCCGCGGGAAGAACTTCTCCAAGAAACACTTCGAAAAATCCGCCCAACAGATCGGCTTGGGCAAACAAGTTTCTTCCACCAGCCACCATTCACGGGCATAGTCCACCAACTGGATGCGTACCACATCCACCCTCTTATCTTCTGGGATCTGTGCTGCAATGAGTAAGTTCTCCGTATCCACCAGCCACTGCTCCGCTGGCAACGGCTCCTCCAGGCCAGTAAAGACAGACGGACCAAGTCTCCTGAAATCCGCTACGGTTCCCACACGATCCACTGGTCTGGCCACAACATTGTTCACGGACTGCTGAACGATCCGCAAACCTTCCTGTAAATAGTCAGTTTAATGCTGGATCTGAAAGGTTCCTAGGCACCCTATAGAGGTCTCACAAAGCATCGACTATGCCAATTTCAAAAATTATGGGTGCCGCGAAACCCTAACGCGGATCTTAGACTAGAATTCTAGGCGAAATACAAAACTAGTTAACAAATTAACTAAAGGTTAGATGCTACAACCTTTGTAGAACCGGTTATCCTCTTCCTTGGCTCCACGTAGGCATCCTCTCGCTGTCCTTTTCGAATCCTAGACTCGTTCATCGGCTTCATCGGGAAAACGAGCGGAATAGGTCGTCGGCTTCGTGTCAAAGACGATCTACGTCGAGGCTTCACAAGTTCAAGCTCCGACTTCACAAAGTTGTGAAACTTGTGAAGAAAACACCCAAAACAACTTGGCAAGAGGTAGAGGGTGAAGAAATAGGAGGTGGGTTTACTTTAGAATTGGATTTCTCACTTTGGAACTCAAGATGCCATTGATGGACCTTAAGCTTTTCTTGAAGAAGAAGATGATCAAGAAGAAAAAGAATATGATAAGTTATTTTAAAAATGAAACTAATATGAATACTTATCATATCTTGACCATGGTCAAGTGTAGAGATTAAACTAAGGTTAGTGGGAAAGGTTAGGGTTAAGGATGAGATAAGAATGGTTGACTTAATCAAAGCTTCAAGAAGCTTCAACATAAAAACAAAATAAGTCACCATCCTTACTAATATCCAAAATGAATAAATAAATAAATAAATAAGTGAATAAACAAAACCCTAACCATTCATATAACCATGGTCTAATCTTTACACAAACCCAAGTGAGCAAGTATCATCAAACATGATACAAACTAGTGTACAAAAGTATATCGCATATACAATGTGTACATCAAGTGAGAAAATACATATAAAGTGAACCAATACTAGTTAATGCAAAGTAATATATCAAATATATAATTATACATTAAATCATTAAATCAACATTTGATTCAATGATCCGGTCATGTCGCACACAACCGACTAGTATTCAATGTATCGATTTATCGAATCAATGATTCGATAACTAGGTCATATCGAATATAACCAATCGAAACATTTATCGCGAGAATGAAATGCGGTATCACATACACGCATTATTCTCGGTCCCGCACATATCTCATATGCGCTCCTATTTCGTTTCGCTTGAGCCAGGAAACCTCTGTGTAGGACTCTAAAGACTCGTCAATACGCCGGTAGCAGATGATGATCATATTAAGCACCCACAAGCCGCAAGCGGTCTGCTAAACGTAACGGCCATCCGGGTATTGAGCGATCAGAAGATCGACGAGCTAGCCCGCTCACACTCCTGTGAATCCTACCAGTAACACTTACCGTACAGTCCGGCCTGTTCGTCTGATACGTCGCATATCAAGTCTAGGGGTGGTAAACGTCAGACCCCAATAACCGATAAGTCGTGCCGATGTGAGGCTCATAACGGGTCGATAAACTACTGGTAACACTTACCAGCAAATCTCTGATCAGCCCTGGCCAGGGACTTCCCTGTTACGGCCAATCGAGCACAGCGCAACATCAACCCCCAATACCGGGAGAGACGAAACCCCTCCTATCGCTCATTGCCTCCATGTGACTCGGGACTGTACCCAAAGACCACCGTTTTGCACGCTCTCATGGACGTGGTAAGGTGGAGATCAAAGCACAGTGGGAATCACACAAGACTCTATGACGATCTCGGGTCTACAGACTAACCTGTACAAGTGTCACCTGAGAACTGCCATCTGACGTGAGGTATAATACCATCTGGGAGTTCTCGGCGAGTCCGTCCAGTGTACCCAGTCTCCACTGAGCACCCGTACACCATCTCTGATGTCAAACACCAATGGATATGGGATCATCCATCGCCCATCTCATGGGTCGAGAAGCGTATACGCTAGTCTACTCTGGTATATCGATGCCCCGTCTCGATACACCCACGACTAGGGACCTTGAAGGATGTACTTATGGACTACCATGTCCCCACTAGTATGATCTGCATCATAGTCCAGGTAGTCAAGTACACATCCTAAGGGCTTTACCAACATGTAACTATAAGACAGTTTAAAGAGACAAGTGTACATGTTAAGATAAAGAGTAACCAGACAGCATACTATCATATCGAGCAAGAAAGTCATCTCTATATATGTCCAAGTATCCAATATAATATACAATATCTGTACAATACTGGCCTCTAAGGCATACATACTACTAACAATCTCCCACTTGCACTAGGGCCAGCTGCTGTAGTATCGCATACCGAGCATCCCGAAGAGTCTCTCAAACTGTGTCTGGGGAATGGCCTTCGTGAGTGGATCCGCCGTGTTGTTCTTCGTGTCAACCCTCCTGACCTCGATCTCCCGGCGATCAACTATCTCCCGGATCAGGTGATACCGCCTCAGAATATGCCTGGATCGCTGATGGGACCTGGGTTCCTTGGCCAAAGCCACCGCTCCATTGTTATCGCAATACAAAGGTATTGGATGCTCAATGGATGGAACCACTCCAAGTTCAGTAATGAACTTCTTGATCCAGACGGCCTCTTTGGCAGCATCGTTGGCAGCGATGTATTCAGCCTCCATCGTCGAGTCTGCCACAGTTTCCTGCTTGGAACTCTTCCAGCTAACCGCCCCTCCGTAAAGGGTAAAGACAAAACCCGACTGCGACTTAGAGTCGTCCTTATCACTTTGGAAGCTCGAATCGGTAAAGGACTCCACTTGGAGTTCTCCGTTACCATACACCAAGAACATGTCTCTAATCCTTCGCAAGTACTTGAGAATGCTCTTCACAGCTGTCCAGTGACTCTCTCCAGGATCAGCTTGATACCTGCTTACTACACTTAGTGAGTATGCTACATCGGGTCTGGTACATAGCATCGCATACATGATAGAGCCTACTGCCGAAGCATAGGGTATCCCTTGCATGCGAGCTCTCTCCAAATCAGTCTTGGGAGACATCTCTTTGGAGAGAGTGACTCCAGAGATCGCGGGTAAGTTCCCACGCTTGGACTCTTCCATACTAAACCTTTTTAGTATGGTGTCAATGTATCTGGATTGGGACAATCCCAAAATCCGTTTGGATCTATCTCTATAGATCCTTATTCCCAATATGCAGGAGGCATCACCAAGATCTTTCATTGAGAATCTTTGTGATAAGAAGAGCTTGACCGATTGCAGCATAGGAATATCATTTCCTATCAAGAGTATGTCGTCCACGTACAATACGAGGAAGACAACCTTACTCTCTGCCACCTTCTTGTAGATACAAGGTTCATCTGGATTTTTGACGAAATCAAACTCTTTGATAACGACGTCAAAGCAGATGTTCCAACTCCGCGATGCTTGCTTTAATCCATAAATAGATTTAAGCAGCTTGCACACCTTCCCGCTGCTCCCACTGTCCACGAAGCCCTCTGGCTGAGTCATGTACACGCACTCTTCTAAATCACCGTTTAGAAAGACGGTCTTAACATACATTTGCCAGATTTCGTAATCATGATATGCAGTGATAGCAAGCATGATCCGGATGGATTTAAGCATAGCCACTGGAGAAAAGGTCTCGTCATAGTCCACACCTGGTCTTTGACGAAAACCCTTTGCTACAAGTCTAGCTTTGAAAGTCTCCACTTTCCCATCTACACCAAGTTTCTTCTTGAAGATCCACTTGCTCCCAATGGGTTTTACCCCTTCAGGAGCAACGTCCAAAGTCTATACTTTGTTGGTGTACATGGATTCCATCTCGGACCGCATAGCATCCAGCCATTTCACTGAGTCCCCACTCGTGATGGCCTGCTCGAAGCTAGTTGGGTCATCATCCTCCATGATGCAATCCTCACTGCCACCATCAATGAGAAAACCATAGTATCTCTCAGGTGGACGAGAAACACTACTAGATCGGCGGAGAGGCTGGGGTACGTCGGGCACCACTGAATCTTCTGGTTCTACTAAATCGTTAGTTGCAGTTTGTGGTGTTGGAACCTCTTCTAGCTCTACCTCTTTGCTATTAATTTCTTTTGCAAGAAATTCCCTTTCCAAAAAGGTGGCATGTTGAGCAGCAAACACTCTTTGTTTCTCAGCTTGGTAGAAAAAATATCCTTGATAATTCTTAGGATATCCCACAAACTTGCAAAGGACTGATCGTGCCTCGAGTTTGTCCGGATTTTGCTTTTTGACATAGGCCGGACAACCCCATATCTTAATTCGTTTAAAATATGGTCTCTTCCCACTCCATATCTCATATGGTGTGGTAGGTACAGATTTAGACGGAACCAGATTCAATAGGTATATGGCTGTCTCAAGCGCATACCCCCAAAAGGAAATAGGTAACTCAGCATTACTCATCATTGAACGCACCATATCTAATAGGGTGCGATTCCTTCGTTCTGATACACCGTTGTGCTGTGGTGTATAAAGAGGAGTAAGCTGAGAGAGAATCCCATTCTCTTTTAGATAATCCAGGAATTCACTGCTTAAGTATTCACATCCTCGATCAGATCGAAGAACCTTAATACTTTTGCCCGTTTGGTTCTCTACCTCGTGCTTATATTCTTTGAATTTCTCAAAAGCTTCAGACTTGTGTTTCAACAGGAACACATGCCCGTATCTAGAGAGATCGTCAGTGAATGTAATGAAGTAGGAAGAACCATTTCTGGCGTGTGTAAACATTGGACCGCATACATCACTATGCACCAGTCCCAAGAGTTCAGTAACTCTTTCTCCGTGTCCCGTAAACGGAGTTTTGGTCATTTTTCCTTTGAGACATGAATGGCAAGTGTCATAAGATGATAGTTCGAATGAATTCAAATATCCATTCTTATGCAACTTAGCTAGTCGTGTCTCATTGATATGGCCAAGTCTACAGTGCCACAAGAAGGATTCGTTCATTTCTGAGCTTTCCTTTTGTGTGTGTTTTGTATATTGAAGACTGTATTTTGATTGAGAATGAATATGCCATTATGTAGCGAGCCTGATGCAATCAACTTTTGATCCAGGAATATGTTCATAACATTATCTTTTACTACAAAATTATATCCTTCTTTACTTAATAAAGAAACTGATATAATGTTGCACATCATGTTCGGTATATAATAGCACTCATTCAGGACTAGTGTATCACCATTTGGTAATACCAGGTGATATATGCCAACTGCTTTGGCTGCAACATTTGCCCCATTCCCTACATGAACGGAATGATCACATTTTCTCAGTTCTCTACCTTTTCGCAGCCCATGTAACATCTTAGATATGTGGGATCCTGACCCGGTATCTAATACCCAGGACGTAGGGTGAACTGAGAAACAGTTCTCAATGACAAACACACCCGAAGATGATGCATCAACATGCATGTTCTCCGTTTGGGCGGTGTGAGAATCCAGATATTCTCCTGTTTCCTGTTCAGTCTTATAACATTTATAAGATAGAACGGGTCCAACGTTCCCCTGCACAGTATAACATGCGGGTTCGGTCAATACATCCATATTATTATCTTGATTAAGGCATGAAATGGTCGCTACCTGGAGAGAGAGAGAAGAAAACACTTTAGCGTATGCTCGTGCAAGATCAGATTGGTTATTATCTTATCTAATCAGGATGGCTCCCACTGCTTTTTATCAAATCTTCCTTCAAACCCTAAAAGGAAAGACTAGCCGGGATTAATTACACACTACAAGTTCGCCAATCTTTCAGCCAGGCCAGTGTCGGTACTTTGAGGGAGGTCCCCCGTACTTTCGCACGAACCTAATTAATGTAAACCTCGTTTTCCCAGAGGCATAACCTCGTTAACACCTTTCTAGACACCTACTTGATCGGCTAATTGTAATGTGTAAAACTCTCACAGGAGTAACTCTTACTCGCAGTGGGTATCGGGATCCAACTATCTCATAGAAGGTATGCAATCTCATTGCAAATTTCAACACTTGAAATTCCCGATAATGCTTTTGCCCCTAGCGATTTATGACCTTGACTAAGTCAACAAACCATAAATCGCAAGTCAAGTTCAACCCGTACATTTCCCGATTGAATTAAACCCACCCGTACGACCCTTGACTGAGTCAACAAGGTCGTGCGAATGCTCTAATCCAATCACATCTCATGTTGTTACAGATAAACATAATTTAGCTACCATACACTATGCCTTGACTAAGTCAACAAACACAGCATGAATACTAAATAATATCTATCTGAAATGACGGAGGGCTACGCGGGTTCTTTCAGAAAAAACCATGAGCGTAATGAACTTGATATCGTTGTAGAATCGAATGAAGTTTTGAAATGGAGTGATTTTTGAGGCTTTTCTAGTTTTGCTAAAGGGGTCACTCCCGGTGAAGGGATCGTCGGCCCTTTCCTCGTCGAATGAGGTGCGGGATATATCATATATATCACTGTGCAAAGCAAAAACTCTTAAAAGCAATCAAAGCCAAACCGAGTGTGTAGCATCTGCCAGTTACTGCTAAAGGAGTCACTCCCGGTGAAGGGATCTCGGTCCTTTCCTCATCGAATAAGGTGTAGGGTATATCATATATACCGCTATGCAAAGCAAGAACTGTAGCTACCTATTTTGTTTAAAATTTGATTCTACAACATCTTAGGTTTCTTTTCTTTCATTAATCACATTAATGAAGTCCCATCATTTAAATACCTAAACATCACAGATAGATATGACGTACACTTATGCCATCCGCATTCGCCTCGATGTCCCCTAGTGCACCGTTAGGTTAGGTAACTAACGACAGAGCAGGGCAGGGCTAGCGCGGGTGTAAAACATAAGTAACGTCTATATAATATATCATATATACTATATACTATATCCATCACAGAGTCACAACACAGATATCGCAGCAGAATAAACATATGAAATATTGGATATACTAGGACGTCCGTGTTTTCAATACGAGCCAGTATAAAACACGGATTCCACGGTCGTGATGAATAGCCAATCCCACACCCCTAGACCCCTACGAGAGCGGCAAGCAACCCTGCCAATTCTAGGGTTAGGAGACCCGGACTCGACTCCTCGAGTTGGTCTCCCACTGGACCCCAGAACCCGGTTACTTGTGCTCCCCTCCTTGGGTCTATCCTAATGCGGAAAAGTAAATAATATACAAAAGGTGACATCTTCCGCTACCTGGAAGTGCCCCAAATAAAAGAATATTACATACAAGGTTTTACATGAATGAAAAATGAAAAACACTCATCTCACATAAAAAACCCCGGCTATTCAAACACGACGATCCAATATAACATATCCAGTAACACATAACATCACATGTCATCAACGTAAGTAAATATGCGCATCCCAATTGTCGTTGACATATAGCAACGAAACCGGCGATATCACATATTACACTTACGGTCACAGAAAAGAAAGTGTAAAACTACAACAATTGGAATCCGCAACTTCTTTAGACATCGCATGCCTAATCAAATGAAATACTTAGACATCACATGCCTAACAGATATAAATCCCGCATTTTAGTCTCATTATCGAAAACTCTTTTCAATAACATGTGGGACTAAACTGCTAGATTTATAACATTCATTCAGTTATCTCATAACTGTTTGTGAATTCCAATTATTGTATCACATTCCAGATAAACAGAAAATGTTAAACTTTCCGATCGAACAGTCGAATACCCAAGTTTTCCCGATACAGTCCAACACATGAAATAAGTCTAACAATATTCAGTTCGTGCCTCAGTACCAACGGTCCAGCCGTAGAAGGGTCAAGCCAACGCCTCACATGTGGCACGCCGTACTGCCCCAAACCCGAAGGTTCAAAGGGCAGTTCAAGACGGTCACATAATCGAGTTAAGGTTTGTTGTCTTCTAGAGGGTCCATCGCGTTACTTGCACTACTTAGAATGTCGTTAAACTACGGAAAAATCCAACACTTGGAAATTTCCCGACAGGGGAAAAGTTGGGTATTTATATCCGGTCGAACTTTTTAACATATTCTATAAATTATCCGGAAATACACAAAGACGAAATTTGATAATCCGGTCGAAACACCGAAGCTCTAAAACACCCCAGAAAATGCAACTCATGAAAAAATATTAAAAACACCCAGAGAACTCAGCACTGTTAAATAAGAGTTACTGTGCAAAAATATATGGATGACGTCATCAAGCCGCCGCGGAACCGCCGCCTAAGCTGGCTTAGGCCGCGGTTCCGCCGCGCTTGTCACTGTTCATGGAATAAAATTTGCGTCGTAATTCTTAGAATTCCCTGCTGAGTTTTCTGCATATTTTTAATTTGGAAAAATCCATGATTTTAGAAAAAGTACAGAGAGCAATTTTTGGGGTTGGGTTTCGGTTCGATCGGAGTTTAAATTCCGTCTAGACTTCGCCTAAGGCTCTAGCTAGGCTCTGATACCAGTGAAAGGTTCCTAGGCACCCTATAGAGGTCTCATAAAGTATCGACCATGCCAATTTCAAAAATTATGGGTGCCGCGAAACCCTAACGCAGATCTTAGACTAGAATTCTAGGCGAAATACAAAACTAGTTAACAAATTAACTAAAGGTTAGATGCTACAACCTTTGTAGATCCGGTTATCCTCTTCCTTGGCTCCACGTAGGCATCCTCTTGCTGTCCTTTTCGAATCCTAGACTCGTTCATCGGCTTCATCGGGAAAACGAGCGGAATAGGTCGTCGGCTTCGTGTCAAAGACGATCTACGTCGAGGCTTCACAAGTTCAAGCTCCGACTTCACAAAGTTGTGAAACTTGTGAAGAAAACACCCAAAACAACTTGGCAGGAGGTAGAGGGTGAAGAAATAGGAGGTGGGTTCACTTTAGAATTGGATTTCTCACTTTGGAACTCAAGATGCCATTGATGGACCTTAAGCTTTTCTTGAAGAAGAAGATGATCAAGAAGAAAAAGAATATGATAAGTTATTTTAAAAATGAAACTAATATGAATACTTATCATATCTTGACCATGGTCAAGTGTAGAGATTAAACTAAGGTTAGTGGGAAAGGTTAGGGTTAAGGATGAGATAAGAATGGTTGACTTAATCAAAGCTTCAAGAAGCTTCAACATAAAAACAAAATAAGCCACCATCTTTACTAATATCCAAAATGAATAAATAAATAAGTGAATAAACAAAACCCTAACCATTCATATAACCATGGTTTAATCTTTACACAAACCCAAGTGAGCAAGTATCATCAAACATGATACAAACAAGTGTACAAAAGTATATCACATATACAATGTGTACATCAAGTGAGAAAATCCATATAAAGTGAACCAATACTAGTTAATGCAAAGTAATATATCAAATATATAATTATACATTAAATCATTAAATCAACATTTGATTCAATGATCCGGTCATGTCGCACACAACCGACTAGTATTCAATGTATCGATTTATCGAATCAATGATTCGATAACTAGGTCATATCGAATATAACCAATCGAAACATTTATCGCGAGAATGAAATGCGGTATCACATACACGCATTATTCTCAGTCCCGCACATATCTCATATGCGCTCCTATTTCGTTTCGCTTGAGCCAGGAAACCTCTGTGTAGGACTCTAAAGACTCGTCAATACGCCGGTAGCAGATGATGATCATATCAAGCACCCACAAGCCGCAAGCGGTCTGCTAAACGTAACGGCCATCCGGGTATTGAGCGATCAGAAGATCGACGAGCTAGCCCGCTCACACTCCTGTGAATCCTACCAGTAACACTTACCGTACAGTCCGGTCTGTTCGTCTGATACGTCGCATATCAAGTCTAGGGGTGGTAAACGTCAGACCCCAATAACCGATAAGTCGTGCCGATGTGAGGCTCATAACGGGTCGAGAAACTACTGGTAACACTTACCAGCAAATCTCTGATCAACCCTGGCCAGGGACTTCCCTGTTACGGCCAATCGAGCACAGCGCAACATTAACCCCCAATACCGGGAGAGACGAAACCCCTCCTATCGCTCATTGCCTCCATGTGACTCGGGACTGTACCCAAAGACCACCGTTTTGCACGCCCTCATGGACGTGATAAGGTGGAGATCAAAGCACAGTGGGAATCACACAAGACTCTATGACGATCTCGGGTCTACAGACTAACCTGTACAAGTGTCACCTGAGAACTGCCATCTGACGTGAGGTATAATACCATCTGGGAGTTCTCGGCGAGTCCGTCCAGTGTACCCAGTCTCCACTGAGCACCCGTACACCATCTCTGATGTCAAACACCAATGGATATGGGATCATCCATCGCCCATCTCATGGGTCGAGAAGCGTATACGCTAGTCTACTCTGGTATATCGATGCCCCGTCTCGATACACCCACGACTAGGGACCTTGAAGGATGTACTTATGGACTACCATGTCCCCACTAGTATGATCTGCATCATAGTCCAGGTAGTCAAGTACACATCCTAAGGGCTTTACCAACATGTAACTATAAGACAGTTTAAAGAGACAAGTGTACATGTTAAGATAAAGAGTAACCAGATAGCATACTATCATATCGAGCAAGAAAGTCATCTCTATATATGTCCAAGCATCCAATATAATATACAATATATGTACAATACTGGCCTCTAGGGCATACAAACTACTAACAGGTTCAGCTCGGTCTGCGACATTTGGTTCTCCAACATCCCGCGTATTACTCCAAGTATAGCGGCTTCATCAACACGTCTTTGATACGTTTTCAGATTCTTGTCTGCCATATTCCTAAAATCAAAGCACCAAAAGGATTAGCATGATAACAGATTCAAAATGTAAGTTAAGGATATGAATCAAGGCTAGAACTCCAAGTTACTTAAATAGAGTACCGTATTGTAACCATGCCGCGGTATCATAGCTACAATCACATAACTCCACCCAAGTCGCCTAAGTTCTAGAGATAACCAAAAGGAAACCAGGGTTCGAGTCAATATGCAAAGGAGCTTTGCATATCGTAAAAGTATAATCAGGAAGAGCTTAAGATTCAAAAATGGTAAGACGGTAAGGTGGCAGGACATGTTTCCTAATCACGAGTATTCGGATTCGTGTATTGGGTCCAATACCCAACTACAAAAGAATCAAACCCGATTAACCTATAACCTATGTCTCTGATACCAAAAGAACCATGTCACGCCCCGCTTCCCAGAGTACAGTAAGATAGGCACGTGACATAGCCAACCATGCTACCTGTGGATAGGAAATATCCTTCCACAGTCACATTACGGCTGTAGAGATATCAAGAACAATAATAAACTATCTAACATATGTCCATAAGACAAAATAAAACAAGTCAAGAATAAAATAATGCGGGAGCAAAAGATCCAATACAAGAAAAAACTGGAATGTACGTCCCATAATGCGGGCTCACATCAGGAATGAAATAATACCGAAAGTAAATGAACTAACTACTAGCAAGTCCTCACTGCTCAGCCTGCTGACTGAAATACTCCTGCTCGGACTGCAGCAAAGGCAAGGAATTTAGGCCATGCAAAACCCAGACGTCAGAGCGTCATAATATCAAGCAATACTATAAGCATAGGTAGCAATACATGCAGGTATGAGTTTAAATAATAAAACAGGCATAACAGTGATATAAGTAAAGACAGTGGGGTAATGTGTAGTGAGTAATCTAAACTGGTCTATTGGGTTAACTACTCTCAAGTCTTTGAAACCAATCTGATAAATCGTCGATGTAACTCAATAGTATCCCGTGCGTGCCCGAGATCACGGTGAAGATTCTCGGGCTGAAACCGAGACATGTTGCTAAGCACTAAAAGGAAAAGGGGTAACAATGAATGGTGTCTGCATCATCATCCCAAGGCTGGCCTAGCCTCTAAAAAGGTAGTGGGTAACGATGGATGATGTCAGCAGCATCATCCCAAGGCTGGCCTAGCCTCTAAAACTGATTCGTAAAGGTATCAAACTGTCGAATTACAAATCAGGTTTCATCATCGATTTCCCCATACCCCCAAGTTGTGTATTCAAGTCAAGTATTGATAAATCTGGAGCTAATGCCAACACAGGATCGGCAGATAAAGGTTTGTCTGGATAGACAACATGGAATGTCCGTTGGGACAACATGTCAAAACTGTTGGCATTAGTAACAAGATCAGGTAACAGGTAAAGCCATGGTACCACAGGTCGAGTCAGGTAACATATAGGTAACATGTCATGTCAAGAAGTGCACGGTATCATGTCGTGTCAAGTAATAGTGTATCAAGTCATGTCAGGGGTGCACAACTGTCATGTGAGTACTCATAATCAAATTATAATAAGCATGGGTATACAAAACAAGTATGAGTAATAATGGAACAATAAAATGGAACATTGTAATGTGGTAAGCAAACGGTATAGATTAAAACATATGGATGCACGGTTATCGATTTGAGTTAGGGTTCCAACACTAATTAAATACACCTAATCAATATTGAATGTTAAAATCTCACTATTAAGGGTTAAAATGAGCTAGGGATGCAATTATATATAATAGGTTAAATGGATGCAAATGGGTGTCCGATAAGGTAGAAACTAATTAAAAGTATTATGGGCTATGCAGATAATTATTAAGTGATTTAAACACGGATGTGGATACTATGTATAGTAAATCAAAATGCAATATGATATGTTTCAAGTTATAGATCTAAAATGATATATGGAACATCGAAATGGAAAATGGAACATGTGGCATTATATGTAATCTACAGTTTTACTATGCAATTAAATAGGTATAAAAATAATATAAATAGCATGTAGCATGTTTTACTTGCCTCGAAAGATCAAGAAACGGGTATACGGAAAATCACACGTCAGCAGGAAAAGTCGCGACACGCGCACGGTACACGGAACGAATCCACACAACGCACAAAGGGATCACCCGGGTCAAAGATGCTTGTGGGTATTCAAAGGAGTGATGGCGTCGACGGTGATGATCGGAGGAACTCCGGCGATGAGGTTTGGCTGCTAGAGGTTCTGTTAGGGTTTGGTTTGCTAGGGTGTTAGCGTAGGGGTCTTGTGAAGGGAGGAGAACAAAGGAGAGAAAGGAGAAAATGAGATGATTGAGGAGGCGACGGCGAGAGGTGGTCGGTGACGAGATGAGATGGTGACGATGGGTTCTCGGGGGTTCTTGTGGGTGCAGGTAAGGCTCGGGAATGGAAAGGAGAAGAAGGAGATGGCGAGGAGGAAGAAGAGGAGGCTTGGTGAGGTTGAGGAGTTGATGGAGTAGTGGAGTTTAGGGTTAGGGTTTGAGGAAGGCGATGGGTTAAAGGAGAAGGGAGCTGCGGGGTTTTTAAAAAAAACGAAGAAGAAAATATAGGGATGCTGAGAAGGGAGGTGAGCGTAGCGGGGAGGCGGTGACGCGACTCGAGGAACGCACAGTGTTCGCAAGATGAGAGAGAGAGGCGTGAGAGGAGAGAGAAAGAAGAGAGAGTGTGAAAGAGAGAGAGTTGCGCTAGGGAGAGAGAGAAAGGAGAAAGAGAAAGATTTTGAGGGGGAGAGAGAGACATGTAGGGCCCGGCGTCAGAATAAGGAAGGGATCTGATTGGCTCGGAGGAGAAAAGAGATGGGGAAAGAGTTGGGAAAAATTAAAAAGATTTTAATTGTTAAAAAATATTTTTGTTAACTGTACAAGAAATCTTTAGGCTATTAAAATATATCAAACGAATTTTAAAAAATTTAAAATAATTAGAATTTGGCGGGATACAAAATATTTCAGAAATGCGTCCGGGTCAGGTCCAAAATTTGTATTTGAAATATGAAAATTTTATGCAACCTCCAAATTTTCAAATGAATGTTTCGTTAACTAAAATGCATACCCCCAAGGACGGACGCACGTACGTGCGCGTAGCTATTCAAACACGTCTGTTTCACTGAATGGAACGAGAACACGATGAGCGGACGCTACCACGGGGTTAGGGGTATCATGCAGGCTATGAAATGCTATTTTAATTTATTTTACGTGATCCAAAATGTTATATGTAAAAATACACAATGCCAGGTGAAATGTCAATATGCAGTATCCATGAGATGCACGTGTCTATTTAACGGGCCAGGGTAGTCTATAAATATAAATCAACCAGTTCAAGCAAGCGGGTCGGGTCGAATGCAATATAAAAATAAACTACGATTCGCATCCAAACATGATAAATGAATAAAACACCACAAACAAACAAATACGGTAACAGAAATTGGTATAACTGAACTCGGTTGTTACAATCCTCGTCTGCCGGATTCATATGGATCTGGTTGTAGTCAGAGATGGCATCCATGAAGCTCAGTAGCTCGTGGCCTGCCGAGCTGTCGACGAGCCGATCTATCCGAGAGAGGGGATAGTTGTCTTTCGGGCAGGCCTTGTTGAGGTCGGTGAAGTCGATGCACATACGCCACTTCCCGGTTGATTTTTTAACCATTACTACGTTTTCCAACCATTCCGAGTAAGGGAAGTTCCGAATGAAGTTGGCGGTGAGAAGCTTGTCTACCTCGTCCTCGATGGCGTTTTGCTTGATCGGGGCGAAGCTTCGTTTTTTCTGCCGGACGGGTCGGGCCGTAGGGTCTACCCTGAGCTTGTGAGATGTGATTTTAGGGTCGATCCCAGGCATTTCGGCAGGTGCCCAGGCGAACACATCAGTGTTGTTTCTGAGGAAGTGAACCAGATCGTCTCGCTGAGTCCCCATCAAAAGTGACCCGATCCGAACGGTTCTTTCGTCGTCCCCTTCTGCGAGGGGGACCTCTGTTAGTGGCTCCACCGGGGTCCCATGGACCTCTTTTTGCTCGTCTCGAGTGTCCAGAAAACCCCTGATATCACCCTCGCCCTCAACATCATTGTTTGTCCGCTCAGATGTAGATGTTGCGGTGAAGCAAACTTTTATCGTTCGTTGGTTCCCGTAGGCCCGACCTATCCCGCCTTGGTCAAGCGGGAATTTCATCGCTAGGTGGTAGGTCGATATTTGGGCCCGGAGGGAGTTCAGTATCGGGCGACCAAGGAGGACGTTGTAGGCCGATGGAATTCTCGTGACAATAAACTCCACGAGCACAGTGCGCGTGTGGCCCTCCTCCTCAATGTTAAATTAGAGAGTGATTACCCCTTCCGCCGGGATGGAGTGGTTAGTGAACCCTGACAGGATGTGGACGATCGGCTTTAGGTCCGACGGGGTGAGCCCCATACGCAGAAAGCAGTCATAAAAGAGAATGTCTGCCGAACTTCTCGAGTCGACCAGTATCCTCTGCACTTCGTAGCGGTAGACCCGAGCTGTGATCACCAGCAGGTCGTTGTGAGGAAGGGATATACCGTGGAGGTCCTCATTGGTAAATAAGATCGGCTCGGCTGCCTTGGCCTTCTTCCTCGGGTGGCTACCCATTCCCCCGATTGGTGAGGGACCTGAGTCTCGTCGATCTCTATCGTACCTCCCGTTGATATGGCCATGATTTGGCCGATTGTCAATTCGCCGGGAGGGGGCGTTGCTCTTGCTCATGGTTGGCTTGCCGCTTGTCTCGCAAGTACGTTGCCAGGTGTCCCGAGCGGATTAGCTCCTCGATATAGTCTCGGAGCTGCTTGCAGTTCTCAATGGAGTAGCCCTGCGACCTATGGAAACCGCAGTAGGGGCCCCGGGTGCGCTTTGTCGCTCTATTCGAGACTGGGGGGAGTTTGAAGAACCTCTCGCCCTTAGCCTCCTTCAACAGTACCGTCTGGGATATGTTGAGCGGGGTGTACTCCTGAAACATAATGCAAAGGAACGTAGCCACTCCTTGTGCTTAAGACCCGACCTAAGGGCCGTAATGACCGTCTCGTCCCGGTGTTCTGGGACCTCAAGGAGGGCGTTCTAGAAGCGGGTGACGTACCCTTTGAAGGATTCTTTATCCCCGCTCTTTATGGTGAAGAGATGATCAACGGTCCGCTTCTGCCGTCTGTTCCAGATGAAATGGCCGAGGAATTGGGTGGCCAGCTCATCGAAGGTGGAGACCGAGAGCGGCGTGAGTCCTCGGAACCAGTCTCGTACGGAATGGAAGAGAGTGGCGGGGAAAGCGCGGCATTGAGCGGCGTCGGAACAGTCTTGGAAACTCATCCCAGCTATGAAAGCGTCCAAATGGTCCTTCGGGTCGGACTTACCGTCGAAGAGGGAGACCTTTGGGGGCTTGTTCCGGGAGGAGACGTGGACGGTGAGCAGTTCTTTGGTGAAGGGCTTCGTGAGCGAGTCGGCGGCATACTTAGCCCCGTCGCTCGAAGGACGATTTTCCTGATGCATGCCTTCGATCTTCTTTTCGAGGGCGTCGAGTCGGTCATGGTATCCCGACGATTCGGCATACTCTGATTTTTGGCCTCTGCTGCTGGAGACCTGCGCCTGGCCACGACCTCGGTTTCGTTCGATGAGGTTCCTCAGGTCCCCTGGCGAGGTCGTCTTCGAGCTACCGTGTCGAGTCCCGTCCGCGCGACCCCGTCGAGGGAGGAGGTGACGGTCATGCCTGGGTGCAGGCAAGCTGACTGACACCTCCTCGGGAGGGACAGGGGCACGATGGGCCTCTGGGCGAGGTGCTCTGGCGAGAGATCTTGGTGTTGGGCTATGCGGCGCCCACCGGGTCATTGAATACGTCGGCCCACGGGATGTTCGGTCGTACCAACACGGGCAGAGTCTTCTCTCACTATGTAGAGGTCCCGTTCCCGAGGTGGGGGAGCGGCGACCTGGGGAGCTTGCCCAGCCGTTTGGACACGGACAAGTGCGTCCACGACGGACGCGAGTCGATCTATCCGAGCAGATAGGACGTGAATGGCGTTCGGGGGAGAGGGGATTCTCCCTCGTCTCCACTGCGGGGAGGCTGACGGCTGGTACTTGGATCTTCGCGGTGACCGCTCGCCATGAAGTCGAGATCAGAAGATGAACTTTCGTTGAGTGGAACTAGGTTCCCACAGACGACGCCAACTGATGGATCTCTGGATCTACTTCAGATATTACCTTCCGTTGATCTACTGCGAGCGCTGATGGATGGCTGAGATTGAGTTGGAGGGTTGTCTCCTGGAGCGTGTGGATCTCAATGGGTTTTATGTGGTTGAGGCCGAGCTACCTGCAAGAAAGTCCCGGGATAGTTGTGCCACCGAGGACCCTCCGACGATCAAGTTAGACGAGGTATTTTGGCAGAGTAACGGTCTATTGGGGTCAAATTGGCTTACCTGAATCGTCTGAGAGAGCGGTTTATATAGTGGCGGCCATGGGCAGGCGGGCGCGAGATTCACGTCGGCTGTTACGCTCCTGGCGTCACGCCCGCGTGATAGGCGGGATCCCCCGTTAATGATGAAACATGCTCGTTAATAGGGGATCGTGATAGCGTGGAACGCGGGATCATAGGCAGCAGATATCTCGCACATGGCGAGATTCGCGGAGCCGTGGTGGAGGCGTCTGTGATCAGTGGTGTGGGTCGGTCGGTGAGACCGAGGAAGATGAGCTTAGTGGGAGGCTTGGGAACGAGCGGGAGGCCAAGGCATCTTGGTTCTGTGATAGCTCAGAGGAGAGCCGGGGGTTGGTATGGAAGGCCACCGAAGAGGTCGGGAACATCCTTGAGTCGGAGGCCCGGGGTATGCTTCCGATGTAACGTTCTTGATCCTTTTTTATAAGCTTTGGGACACATCATCTAGCACATGTCATGATCTGGAAAGCCACCGATATCGAGCATCATCACTATGCCTTCTTTCATTATTTTCAAGTAGCTGTTGTAGACAACTGTGTTGTCGTTGTTCGGTGAGATACCGTCGATGATCAATTGCATCTCCTAGGATCCATCTTAGACAAGGTCAGGACGTATCACACAGGTCCCAATACATCTTTGACAATATCCCCTCTTTCAAACCAAGACTAAGCATTAAAAGCAATGGTGATAAATTCATTCCACAAAAATAGACTAGAGAGAAAAAAGCGAAGAGAAAAAAGGTTCTTAAAATGACATTGATTGCAATTTTTTTTCCATTTATCACATGTTTTCCAAGATTAAAATAACGAGCATCACATTGTTGCTACCTCATAAAAGCATTTTATATAATATTAAGTTGAAAGATTACTAAGAAATCTCTAACAGCAACTCTCCACCATGAGGTATTAAACAAACATTGAAAAAATTGCTTTCATACCCGAATGCTGAAGAAAAAAAATTTATTTTGCACCAACAAAGTCTCCAAAATGTGAAGAATAAATGATTCCTCAAGCCGATTCAGAATAGGATCAGTAGAAAAAGGGTACATTACATAAAAATACTCTTATCTATTATGGATTTTCAGTGAAACAGCGTTAAATATTTTTATTACAGTTTCCGTTAATTGCTACTTTTGAAGATACCATAGTGAAATAAAATCCCTTAAAACCATCATTTAAGACATTAAACTTCCCTCTTGAAATATAAGCATGCTGAGAAATGGAAGGAAATTGCTCAACATTTACCTCTAGAAATTACAGGATTTGGATACAACAGAAACTCACATATTAATAAAATCGCCTATAAATTTTGTGTGAACGCCCATGCTTCTGCAAAAAGGAGAAAAGGACAATTTGGTGTGAAAGCCCATGCACATGCTTCTGCAAAGTCAAAAGTCAACCTCCAAAGGAACCTTCCTTCTCAGGGCCCACCTGCATGCAGATCTTTCAAGCGAAACAAATGCCAAATGACATTTCTCAGGGCCCACCTGCATGCAAATTTCATATATATCTGTCTCATTTCCCAGTTACAAACCTGGAGGAAAAAGGCATCATCAAACAATGAAACTACTACAGCTCTGTCTCTTCCTCCTCTTCTTAATAACAAAAGCAGCAGCAGAAGCTGGTGAAGCAGAAGCTCTCCTCAAATGGAAGAAGAGCCTGCCGTCGTCTCCATCTGATCCACTCTCTTCATGGTCCTCCTCCTCAACGAATCCATGCAAATGGTTCGGCGTCCGATGCAACTCTCAAGGAGGCAGCATCACACAGATAAGCCTCCCCGGCTTAAACCTCGTCGGCACCCTCGACGAATTCGACTTCTCCTCTTTGCCCAACCTCACCCTCCTCAATCTCAGCAACAACCTCTTTTATGGCTCCATTCCTTCAGATATCTCTGCTCTCTCTCGCCTCGTTTCTCTTGACCTCAGCAGCAACGGCTTCAATCAGACTCTGCCGCCGGAGGTCGGGGATCTTTCGGAGCTCAAAGATCTCCGGCTTTTCAATAACAACATGGTCGGGCAGATTCCGTATCAGCTCAGCAATCTCCGGAAGGTACAACACTTTGATATCGGTTCGAATTTCTTAGAGAATCCGGACTACTCTAAATTTGCTCCTATGCCGTCGGTTACCTATCTTGGCCTCTATCTCAACTCTCTGACGCTTGGATTCCCACCATTCGTGGTGAACTGTACGAATCTGACGTTCTTGGACTTGTCCTTGAATGCTATAACTGGTCCCATACCTGAATCCTTGACAAACTTGGTTAAACTTGAGTATCTCAACTTGACCGATAACTCTTTCAAGGGTCCGATTCCGCCATTTTTAGCAAAGATGTCGAGCATGAAAGGCCTTCAGCTTGGTAACAACAACTTCACGGGAGGAATACCACCGTGGCTTGGATCGATGTCTAATCTCGAGATACTTGAACTCTACAACAATTCGTTGGGTGGGTCGATTCCTTCTTCTTTAGGCCAGTTACGAAATCTCATGCGTCTTGATATCAAGCTTTCTGAATTGAACTCTACCATACCGATGGAACTTGGCTTCTGCAGCAATCTCAGCTACATGGAGCTGTCTACGAATCAACTCACCGGTGGCTTGCCACCGTCTTTCTCTAATCTAACGAAAATGGCTTTCTTTGGGATCTCTAGCAATTTTCTCTCGGGCGAGATCTCAGGTGATTTGTTCAGAAACTGGCCTGGGCTCGTTTCGTTTCAAGCACAGAACAATTCGTTCTCTGGAAAAATCCCCGCTGAGATCGGAATGGCGACGGACATGAACTTTCTTTATCTCTATACCAATCACTTATCAGGTCCAATTCCACCTGAGGTAGGAAATTTGATCAATTTAATTGAATTAGATTTCTCAAACAACTCGCTTTCGGGTAAAATCCCAGCCGAGGTTGGTAAGCTTACGAACCTCACGACATTGGCCCTTTTCATCAACAACCTCGCCGGTACAATTCCAGTGGAGGTCGGGAACATGACTTCACTGAAAACTCTAGATCTCAACACCAATCGCATAGAAGGGGAGTTGCCAAGCACCATTTCTCAACTCGAAAATCTTGAAGTTTTTCAAGTCTTCACCAACAATTTGACTGGGGTTGTTCCTCAAGATCTCGGCATGCATGGGCTCTTCACCATTGTAAGCTTTTCAAACAATAGCTTCTCTGGTGAACTGCCACCTAATCTTTGTAGCGGCTTCAATCTTCAATATCTAACAGTAGATGGCAATAATTTCTCGGGGTCTCTACCAAATTGTTTGCGTAATTGTACTCGACTGGTACGAGCCCGATTAGAATCCAACCACTTCAGTGGTGATATATCAGAAGCATTTGGGATTCACCCATACCTCAAATATTTGGATCTCACAGGGAATCAATTAACAGGGACTCTTTCTTCAGATTGGGGGCGATCCGAGAGCCTTCAGGCCTTGCACATAGACGGAAACAGCATTTCCGGCGATATACCAGCAATTTTCGGTAACATAACTACTTTAGACGAGCTAATCTTGTCTTCGAACTGCTTGTCAGGTACAATTCCACCTGAGTTGGGCAATCTGGGTAACTTGAGCAAGCTTAATTTGAGCAATAATCAAATATCTGGGAGAATACCTCCAAGTATCCGGGCCCTCACATCATTACAATATCTTGATCTATCAGCGAACGGGCTAACCGGAAAAATACCCACTGAGCTTGGCAATCTGAATAGCCTACTGATGTTGGATTTAGGGCAAAATCATTTGGATGGAACGATACCGGATCAACTGGGCAATCTGGCTGCTTTACAAATTCTGTTGGATCTCAGTAGCAATTCTCTCTTTGGCCAAATACCTTTGAATTTGGCGAAGCTATCGGTCTTGGAGAAGCTCAATGTGTCCCATAACAAGCTCTCCGGTGAGATTCCACAGGCTTTGTCGCAATTATCTAGCCTAGCGACGGTGGATTTTTCAGACAACAAGTTAACAGGTCAACTACCTTCAGGCCATGCCTTTCAAAGTGCCTCCTCAAATTTCATCGGAAACTCAGGGCTCTGTGGTAATGCTTCTGGTATTCCATCATGTCCGAGTTTTACCACTTTTAGTAAACCTCACAAGAATCACACTAAGTTAATCGTTGCCATTGTTGTGCCCATTGTGGGAGTTCTACTACTAGCATGCCTGATAATGATCATCATTTTAGTATGGAAGAAGAAAGAGGAAGAGCGTCTCGATTTGGAGAGCATCAACGTGGTGACTTCAGAGTCCATGATATGGGAAAGAGGAGGGAATTTCACTTTCTATGACATCATGAACGCTACGGACAACTTCAACGAAGTTTTCCTCATTGGCAAAGGCGGTTTTGGGAGTGTGTACAAAGCCAAGTTACCAAATGGACATATAGTCGCTGCGAAAAAGCTCCACATGTCACAGCCTGACGAAATCCCAGAATCCACACGGAAGAGCTTCGAGAACGAAATCAGGACTCTAACTGAAGTTAGGCACCGTAACATTGTCAAGCTACACGGGTTCTGTTCGAGAAATGGTGTCATGTACTTGCTGTATGAATATGTCGAAAGGGGGAGCTTGGGAAAAGTTTTGTATGGAGATGGAGGAGGGAAGAAGTTTGATTGGGTTAGAAGAGTGAAGGTGGTTCACGGTGTGGCTCATGCTTTGGCTTACTTGCATCATGATTGCACTTCCCCGGTGGTCCATCGAGATTTGTCGATCAATAATATCTTGTTGGAGTCAGAGTTTGAGCCTCGGGTTGCTGACTTTGGGACCGCGAGGATGCTGATCCCAGGAGCATCAAATTGGACCGCAGTTGCAGGATCTTATGGCTACATAGCTCCAGGTAATGATGCTGTTCTCTAATTTGATATTTGAGATATCTGATAAATGCCTGCACAGTTGCTTGCATCCTGAAAGGTACAGAACGAACAGTTTAGTTCACATAATAAGCATCTCTGTAGTAAATTAAGAAAGATTCAATCATAAATGCTTCCTAAGAAGCACCAACACTTGAAACTGGGTGCCTTATGTGTCTGACATGTGTCAGAGACAGTTGGGCTCTGCGCCTGAAACTTATTATCTGTATCCAACAGTAAATTGGTCACGAACTTTAGTGGACACTAGTTTAATTATTTTTCAAAAAATGTATTGCTTTTACTTCTTGTTGATGTTCTGTGACTAGTTAATGATAGACATACATATTACGTATATACACCGTATGTGTGTGTATAAGTACGTATGGATACATATATATAAATATATCTATCTATGTATGTATGCATGTGTACATATACATACATATATATGTATGTATGTATACATGTGTACACACACACACACACACATACATATACCTAAATAGGTAACAAACTACCAAATACTTTTTAAATGTACAAGAAACTATCATACAACTTTCAAAAACTATGAGAAATTACAGCAAAACTTCTAAAAACTACAAAAAACTACCATAACTAAGGTGCCGTCCAAGGCGGAAGGCGCCGACGACTCAGTTGCAAAAAATTATCACAACTTTCAAAGCATGGTAGTTTTTAATAATTTTGAGAGTTTTTGGTAGTTTGTTACCACGGGTAAAGCTTTTTGTAGTTTTTGGATTTAAGTCTACATATATACATGTATGCATGTGTGTATCTATTATGTGTGTGTATGTGTGTGTGTGTGGGTGCGCGTGTGCGCATGGCTGTTTGAATGATTCATTGCTGTAGTTTGTCATGGTTTGCCTAAGTGATATGCACCCTACTTGATGATTTAAAAATTGGAATGCATAACAAGAAATTAGTCACTATTCAGTCTAAAGATAATCAATGAAATTAAATGAGAAAGGAAGCTTGTCTGCACATACATGCTTACATTTTCATGTCCATGCATCTTACATTTCAACATTAAGTAATTGCCATGTCCCAATTTGTGCCATGTCCATGTCTATACTGATAACATATATGTTTCTAAAGTTTTTTTAATCACTGCAGAGCTCGCATACACGATGAAGGTTACCGAGAAATGTGATGTGTACAGCTTCGGAGTCGTAGCATTGGAGGTGATGATGGGGAAGCACCCAGGAGACCTCATCTCCTCTCTTCCATCACTATCAACTGCTGAAGGGAATGATATACTACTAAAGGATGTACTGGATCAAAGGCTCGAACCGCCAACAGGCCAATTGGCTGAGGAGGTGGTGTTTATCATAAAGATTGCCCTTGCTTGTGCTCGTAGTGATCCAGCTTCGCGACCAGCCATGCGATTCATAGCACAGGAGATATCTGCTCGTGCTCACGCTTATCTTCCGGAACCACTTGGCGCTATTACAATGAGCAAGCTAGCAGGCTTCATGAAATGATCTGTATTGGCAATATAAAAGAAGTTAGACATTGTCCTGCTAAATTTTGGGGTTAATTTAAAGAGAAAGATCCCTCTGTATATATGTATATGTCATGGATTTGGTTTTCCACGATATATGTTGGATGTCAAATACTTGACACATAATTGCAGAAATAACATGCATCAGATAATGTAATTTACACCCTTGCTGGTTTTATCATCTTTGGATCAGCTAAATATGATATAAGGTCCCGACAGAGGCCAGCAAAGATTGAGGCTTGATTTGTCTTGATATAATCGACACAACTGACCCTTGATGGAGAAAAAGGAAAAATATTTGAAGAACAAATAATAATTTGTTGTGTTTTCTCCTTACCTTTATCATTATAGTTACAAAAAAAATAAGTAACCCTCCAAGACTTTCTAAAAATTAAAATGCCCCAGAAAATCCAGAATCCAGTTACAATCTTTGATTGGTGGTAATCCGCATAATGCATAGTTTCCGATATAGTTTGGAGATGATAACCTGTTGGTATTCTTCCTGACAAATTGTTATATGATAAATTTAGGTAGCTTAGAGGAAGTGTACCCGACAGTTGATTTGATGACATATCAAGTGATTCTAACGAATTCAGATCAGGAATATTCCCACTTAATCGGTTCATCGACAAGTTCAAGAAAGCCAATCCGAAAAGAGTTGTTATTTCCTCAGGGATATCCAGCGTGAGACAATTGTTTGAAAGATGGATTCCCACAAGAAGTGAAAGTGACTTCTGAAATATGAGCGTTTGATTTTTCATTCAAGAATTTGAGGGGTATGTAAATGTGGGGAAGAGACCTTCAGCAGAGATTTCTCTTGTTGCCGTCGCAGCGAAATTGCCCAAACTCATTGGTATTCTTCCTGTAAGTTTATTATTTGCAAGATCCAACAAACTTCCGGAAGTGAAGCAAGTTGGGAGAACTGTTGAGGAATACTGCCCATGAACATATTCGGTCTTATGCGAAGAATTTTTAGATATTTTGTTAGATATTTTGGGTGTTCTTCAAAAAGTGATAGTGTTCTTCCTGAAAGAAGGAAGAAAGTTCATGCTATTACAAAGGTAACTAATGGAGATTCCGTCTGATGCAGAGGTGGATCCATATATCAGGTCAAGCAGTGCTTGGACTTATTTTGCTTAGTAGATTGCTTAAGGTCAGGACGACAAGAACAGATTTCCAAGATTTGAGAAAATGAAGAGCTGATAACCAAGGCTTATTGCAAAAGAGTCTACTATGCTTAATACCTTATATAGTCCATGTTATTTCCAAAATATTTTCAAACAACAATTGCTATTTCTATCAATATTATCATCGAACATATGTGGCCGGTAAATATAAAAATTTTCAGACTGTTAAAACAAGTATTTTGCGATTAAAACTGACATTTATTGGAAGGATAACTTTTGGATTCATGTAACCGACACTATATATAGTTGGATGACTGATCTTTAGTTCCCCAGCTCTAATACACACGGTAATTGCATGCACATCCTCTGATTCCACTAATATATATCATTGTCAGTTCGTTCTATTTCTACATATGTGTCTGCTCAGTTTAAAATGAAAAAGGCGGCTAATTTCCACCCAAGGATACGTACCTAATCTCTTATTAAGGGAAAAGTTCGTCTTAATATTTGAGCGTTCTACTTCCCATTTTTTAGCTAATGTTGAAGATGTAGAAACTAATTTATAAAGGCGTGTGCCCAAATTATGCCTGAAACCCTGAATCCTTTTCTGTATTTTATGTATATATTGGCCATGGGATACGCTACATGACTAAATATTATGCGTCAATCCAGGGATTATTAGAAAACCTGTTATAATATTCGAGGGAGATGTTATAAAATTCTAATCATTTTATCCATAGAGCCTGGTCAACTTAAATGTATGCTACATAAGCACCGTAAATGGTTTGAGGATGATGCAAAACATGATTGTGTATGCTAGCCAGGGAGAGGAGAATTATATTGAATGGTTTTTTCGGACAAGAATAAAGCTCGTAGTCTACATTATCAGTTCTCCAAGTCCTCAGATTTAAGAATCTAAGGATGCTGCTCTCTAAATATGGAGACATGATATATATATGAGAATAATGAAGGAAAGAGGTCATAGCAGGGAATTTCCTCCTATGGCGACGAAAAAATACAACCTCCATCATTTTTTCCGACGATCGGCACCCATCATCATCATTGTTATCATCTAAGATGTGCACACACCAAATTTCATGTGATTCCACCATTTTCACCGTTGAATTAGCAATGTAAAAAGTTCTATTCTCGGTAAACCATTAATTTTGCACCAACTAAATCAACGATGAAAAAATAGTATAATCATATGAAATTTGTTGTATCCACATCTTAGATGATAAAAATGGAGATGATGTATGCCGATCGTCGAAAAAAATCATGAAGGATGCATTTTTCCGACGCCATAAGACGAAATTCCCTCCTATGGTGCCTTTCCTCCATTAACACACACACGGGGAGGTGATCAATTAAGCTCCAAATCATATATTTTATAAAATAAGGCCAACTTCTTAAACTCCCAAACCATTATGTTTTTCACCGATCCGACTGGTCATCGTGATTTACATGTCATGAATACCTTAGGTATCAAAATTTGTAAGATTTGGAGATCTCTAGCATATCCATCAAGTGATCGTAATTTTCATGTATCAGAAAACCGTTAATTTTTTACTCCACATAGTCAATGTGCTAAAGTCTACAAATTACGTAATTTTTGACCTTGTGTTAAATTTTGAGGGGGGTGCAAATATATATTTTATCTTTTGAGTATACACGGACTTTTTGATATAAGTGGGTTCCAACAATAATGCATGATTTCATGAACACTTCCAAAACCAAGTGGGTCAGCAGTGCTGAATCTGTTAGGATCTTCTCGACTTTATGTTCGGTCTACGATGTAGCCGAATGTGTTTGGAGGAGAGAATGGATAGAGAATGGAGAAAGTATCAATAAACTATTCTTATATTTTCCTTGCTCTTTTAAAAACTTTACAAAACATCTCCTTATATAGGAGTTTACATGCCCCTTCATTATGACTCTTCATAATACCAATTGATTACAATAACCGTTACATATCCTTTCATTAAACCTATTCATGAATTGGTATCCCTTCCTTTTATAACCGACGTCTCTTCAATTCTTTGTAACCGAAAACAAGTTTAATTTCTAACATGCTCCCTTAAACTTGTTTTACCATGCCGATCTTTCCTCGCAATTTTGCGAACACTTCAAATTTTAGGGGCTTTGTAAAAATGTCGGCCAGTTGATCTTGTGATTTGACATGAACGAGTTCGACCTCTTTCTTCCTCACATGTTCTCTGATAGAGTGATACCGAGTATCAATGTGCTTGCTTCGTTCATGAAACACTGGATTCTTCGCCAGTGCTATAGCAGATTGGTTGTCCACATACATCTTCGTAGGTCCTTCCTGTTCAACCTTTAGATCTTTCAGCAGATTTCTTAGCCATATAGCATGGCAAACTCCAGCCGATATAGCAACGTATTCGGCTTCACAAGTTGATAGTGTCACTATCGGTTGCTTCTTGGAACACCAAGTAAATGCTGATTCACCGATGAAGAAAATGTACCCTGTCGTACTTTTCCGGTCATCTATATCTCCTCCCCAATCGCTATCGGTATATGCATATAATTCAAAATTGTTAGATTTCGAATAGAACAAACCGAAATTTGGTGTACCTTTGATATATCTCAATATCCTTTTCGCCGCTGATAAATGTGTCAATTTCGGTTCTTCCATGTATCGGCTGATCAAGCCGACTCCATATAGAATATCCGGTCTTGTGTATGTAAGATATCGAAGACTGCCTACCAAGCTTTTAAAATGCGTCGAGTCCACATTGCTCCCTTCATCGAACTTTGATAATTTTGTTCCGCAGTCTACTGGGGTATTGACCGAATTGCTTTGCTCCATATTGAACTTTCCCAAAATCGACCGAGCATATCCTTCTTGGGATAAGAAAATCCCATTCGGTCTTTGCTTTACCTCTATTCCCAAATAATATGCCATCTGACCGATGTCGGTCATTTCAAATTCTTTAACCATCGAGCTTTTGAAGTCATCGAACATACGTGGATTGTTTCCTGTGAAGATGAGATCATCCACATATAAACATACTATAAAAATATCACCTTTTTCGGACTTCTTTATGTATAATGCATGCTCATAAGGACACTTCATGAAACCGTGTGCTTGGAAGTATATGTCGATTCGACTATTCCATGCTCTCGGTGCCTGCTTCAGGCCATATAAAGCCTTCTTTAGCTTCAGTACTTTCGACTCATGTCCTTTCTTCTCATAACCGAGTGGTTGCTCGATGTGGACTTCTTCTTCAAGATATCCATTGAGGAATGCCGATTTAACATCCAATTGATATATCTTCCAACTGAATTGAGCCGCCATAGCAATGATCAGTCGAATTGTCTCGAGTCGCGCTACTGGTGAGAAAACTTCATCATAATCAATGCCAGCTTGTTGTTTGTAGCCTTTGACCACTAACCTTGCCTTGTATCGCTCGATTTCTCCCTTAGCGTTCTTTTTCTCCTTGTACACCCATTTCACTCCTATGGGTTTCTTGCCTTTGGGAAGTTCGGTGATCTCCCAAGTTCCATTTCTCTCAATAGCACTGATTTCTTCGTCCATTGCTTCTTTCCACCTTCGGTCTTTGACCGCTTCTTCAAAATTCATTGGCTCGCATTCGGCAAACAAACAAAATAATGTTAGATTATTTTGCATTTCGGTTACCTCATATAACTCGGTCATAGTCCTCGTCCTTGGATTTTTTGGTGGAGTTGAACTTGACGACGCTTCGGTTTGTGGAGAACCGACTTGAGGCGAATTGAACCGAGGTGTTGTTGCAGGCGATGGAACATCAACTTTGACTTCATTTCTTTTCTTTTCTTCTTGACCGAGTACTTCATTCGGTCTGCTGCTTTCGGCTTCATCGCTCCAACTCCATGAGCTTTCTTCATCAAATTCGACATCTCGGCTAACAATGACCTTCTTATTGACTGGATCAAACAGCTTGTAGCCTTTGGTTCTTAGATCATAACCGATAAAAATCAACCGAGAACTTCGGTCATCAAGTTTTACTCTCTTTTGTTCGGGGACATGAGCATATGCTATGCTCCCGAAAATTTTAAAGTGACTTACATTCGGCTTATAACCATGCCACATCTCCTGCGGTGTTACATTTTGTAGACTCTGGGTTGGGCATCGGTTTAGAATGTAAACAGCACATGCAACCGCTTCTGCCCAAAATTCCTTCGGCATATTTTTACTACTCAACATACATCTCACCATGTCTAATATGGTTCTATTTTTTCGTTCGGCCACTCCATTTTGTTGTGGTGAATAGGAGGCCGTTAAGAAATGCCGAATCCCATTTTCTTTGCAAAAATTTTCAAACTCATTTGAAGTGAATTCTCCACCTCGGTCTGACCTGACCGATTTCAAATAAAACCCACTTTCTTTTTCCACATTCATTTTGAATCTTTTAAAATTTTCAAAAACTTCCGATTTATTTTTTAGAAAATATACCCATGTTTTCCTTGTGAAATCATCAATAAATGTTAGAATGTACCTTTTTCCACCAAATGAATTTGGAGTAATTGGTCCACATACATCGGTGTGGACAAGTTGTAATGGCTCCTTGGCTTTAAACTCGGCTTCTTTTGGAAAACTTGCTCGGTGATGTTTACCAAGTAAACACCCTTCACATAACTCTTTCGGTTCATTCATAATCGGCAAACCTTTGACCATGTTCTTCCTCGCCAACAAGTTTAGTCCGCCGAAATTGAGATGTCCATACCTCATATGCCATAACCGAGCCGAATCTTTCACCGATGATTTTAGACACTTTGCTTCACCATATTTGATATCCAATAGAAATAGCCGATTCTTCGTCATCTGCACTTTTGCTATCAACTTCATTCGGTTATCTCTTAAGAAAAGAGTTCGATCCTTTAAATGAATATCGAAATTCTTTTCTAAGAGTTTTCCCAAACTCAAGATGTTGTTTTTCATATTCGGCACATAATACACATTTTCGATATATTTTTGTGATCCATCTTTCAGTCGAATTAAAATTTTACCTTTGCCTTTTACTGGTACCTTCGAACAGTCACCGAATGTGACTTGGCCACTCACCGATTCGTCCAAGTCTATGAACATGTTTCGCTTGCCACACATATGATTACTTGCACCAGTATCGAGATACCAAGTGTCGGCACTTTCTTCTTCACCTTTAAAAGCCAGCAGAAGTACATCGTCATTGTAATCTTCTTTCTCCACAAAGTTTGATTTTTCCTCGACTGTTTTTCCCCAACAGTCTGCTGCGTAGTGACCGAATTTCTTGCAATTATAGCATTGAACATTCGGTCTCCCTCTTCCACCAGTCGATCGTCCTCGGCCTCGACCTCGGCCGAAATTTTGGCTTTGGCTTCTATCGTCATTGTTTTGACCTCCTCGACCACCTTGTCCTCGACCGAATTGACCTCGGCCACGGCTTCTTCCTCGGCCGCGTGTATTTCCTCGATTTCGGTCGTTTTGACCATTTTCAACCGAATCACCTTTCAAATTAACTTGTGTTTGTAGTAATTTTTCAATCGGTTCTTGCTTTTTCACGAACCGTTCTTCGTGGGCTTTTAGTGAACCCATCAACTCATCTATCGTCATTTCTTAAAGATTCTTTGACTCTTCAATTGAACACACAATGAAGTCAAACTTCGGTGGTAGTGACCGAAGAATTTTCTCTATCACCCTTACATCCTCCATTTTTTCTCCGTTCCTCTTCATTTGGTTGACCACCGTAAGCACTCGGGCATTATAGTCAGTCACCGATTCATTCTCCTCCATTTTTAACAATTCAAACTCCCTCCTTAGTGATTGTAAGCGTACCTTTTTAACCTTCTCGACTCCTTGGAAGGTTTTCTCAAGTATCTCCCACTGTTGCTTTGCATTAGTGGCAGCCGAAATCTTCTCGAAAGTCGAATCATCGACACCTTGCTCGATAAAGTATCTTGCGGTACAATCTTTCTCGAATAATTTTTCGTGGGTCGTTCTCTGAGCTGCCGTCAGTGCAGCTTCATCTTGAGGTCGATCATAGCCTCGGACCACCACATCCCAAGCGCCTACTGCTCCCAAAACAGTCTTCATTTTGATGCTCCAATTTTCATAGTTATCTTTGGTGAGGCGTGGGGCGTTGTACGAGAGTGTTGTCTTCGACATTTTCTTCGAACCTCGCTCTGATACCACTTTGTTAGGATCTTCTCGACTTTATGTTCGGTCTACGATGTAGCCGAATGTGTTTGGAGGAGAGAATGGAGAAAGTATCAATAAACTATTCTTATATTTTCCTTGCTCTTTTAAAAACTTTACAAAACATCTCCTTATATAGGAGTTTACATGCCCCTTCATTATGACTCTTCATAATACCAATTGATTACAATAACCGTTACATATCCTTTCATTAAACCTATTCATGAATTGGTATCCCTTCCTTTTATAACCGATGTCTCTTCAATTCTTTGTAACCGAAAACAAGTTTAATTTCTAACAGAATCGATGTACTCAGAGATAGATAAAGAGTGACCTCGATCGTTGACGACTTGTCCTTAGTATTAGTCATCGAGCGAGGAAGACCCTTTAGATTTAAGCGCCTTGTACAAACTCAACAAATTATTGAATTCGGATACTGATATAAGTGGGTTCCAACAATAAAACTCAAGTCTTGTTAAGAGGGGATGACTGTACACTTTAGATGACGTAGATACATAAAAATCAATCAAGCACGACGAAAATACATGTATCTACCTTAAACGTTTACGATATACCTGATCCGATTGGTTGGATCGTTTCTCGTCTACGTCATGTAGAAGATTTGATTTTTATCGCCTCCAACCAACGGTCGAAGTGAAACCACACTTTGGTAGAAAGCGAGAATCCCCCACTTGATCACCCCGCAAGCCAACCCAAACTAGAAGAGAATGAAGAAGGAGATAATGGTCACTCTAGTTTTTCTCTCTAGAAAAACTCTCTATGTATTATCATGTATTCTCTTTCATATGTCTCATATATGAAACCCTAATCTCCTATATATGAATATATAGGACATCCACACAAGTGGGCGGGTATTGGGCCGGATCGGACCTAATGGCTAATATACCCCCACTCGCACGTTCGAGTAGATGCCATCCATAACTCCATGAGCTGGTTTCCTGAACCACTGATTCACTGAATCGATTGTTTCTCTGAGAATCTCCTTCTTCTCTTTCTCATTCTTACCCATAAATATATATGTCGGTGTGGCGTGGACCGTTGAGAACCTGCAAGCGGATAGCCTTACAGCTAGATCCGCTTGCACCGACACAAGGATCTCTCTAAAACAAAACAACATAAACCAAAAATATATTAGGCTTGCGAAATCTCATACCTCAAATCCGATCAGACATGTTTGTTCAAGTTCCTTCGATCCCTCTCAGATGCGTACTTGAACACCTAGGTGTACCTCTCGATTCATCGCGCTCTTAAACTTCGCTACCATGGCGTCAATAAAAGTTAGCCATGTGATGCAATCAGAAGACATTCCAATCGATCTTTCTCCGACTCTGAATAGTTAGGTCTGCTATTCACCTGCTTTTCTGACACTGTCATGTATGTGCGGTATATTGTCATCGCAGTAGGAAACAACAGCCAAAGTAGCAGACGCCCATAACATGTCTATCCAGATAGCCTAGTATCGCTAAGGATATAGACTATCCGTCTTTCCGTGAAGGAGGTCATCATAAGGGCTCATACAGTCACGCAGTGAGGGAGATGAGATCCATCCTTCAACCTCCTTATGTGCACGATCTAAGCGCGCGTCGTATGGCAACATGCTATAGTATAAAATTCACTTTCTGAGAGCATACGCCATTAAGGTTATACTGTATAGACCCAAGTCCAATCACCCTGTAATTGACTTACCCGGCCATATCGCCCTGCAATATGCATGAGATCTCTCGACAAGCTTGCACCCTGTACGATGAGTCAGACCCCTAGTCCGGCTATATGTAAACAAGTAAAAGTGGCCATGAGAGCAAACGGTTCTGCTTAAGTCAATCCGCAGCCTCCTAGATGGACAACAGCAGCTCTTGAACCGTCCCGAAGCTGAAGCACCTGGGGTGAAGCAATTCAGAGCTTTACATCCCAAACAGTTCTCAGGAAAGGGAAGCCCACTGGAAGCTGAGGAATGGGCTTAGAGTATCGAGGATGATCTGGCAGCGGCACAAGTGTCAGAAATAGCTTGGGTTCGTGTTGCAAAATTACATCTCACGGACAATGCACGGAACTGGTGGAAGACGGAAGAAAGCCGCCTTGAATAACCCATCGAATGGAAGACTTTCCGCGACATGTTCAACGCTAAGTACTTCCCTGAGACTGCCAGGTTCGACATGGAACAGCAGTTCATACATCTGCAACAAGGTTCGATGTGGACCAAGTCGGTAGATGAGTATGACGCTGATTTCACCATGCTCAGTCGGTAAGATATGTCTCAATAATTTGAATTGTTCAATATATCGCATATTACACAGCTAACACCATACTTTAAACAGATTTGCGGCACACGTGATACCGACGGATGAGATCAGAGCCCGTCGATTTCAACAGAGTTTGGATTCGGAAATCCAGGCTGCACTGGCCACAGGAGATTTTCCGACTCATGACTCGGCTCTGAAAGCTGCCCGCCATTATGAGGCAGTAGTAAAAGCGAGGGGAAGACCTCAATCTGCTGAATTTAAGCGCCCTGCTAACCAGACGGCAGGAGGAGCCTCGTCAAGGCCACCTTTTGTGCCAAGACGACCGGGAGTACAGAACAACCGTCCTAGTCCAGCCTTTTGTACCTACTGCAAGAGAAATGGGCATGTGATGAAAGAATGCCAGCGAGCCAACCGTCTTTGCTTAATATGCGGCTCAGCTGCTCATGATATTGGGTCTTGTCCCCAAAGACAAAACCCAGTTGCTGCATCCAGGCCAGCAATCACTTACCCACAACGACCAGCTCTTCAGGCACCTGCTCCAAGACTTGCGCTACCTGCTCCACCACCTAGAGGACCACAAGCTGCACCTCCTCCTCGTCAGTTCCATCAAGCTTAAAGGAACGTTCCAAGAAATACTCCTCAGGCCAGGAGGAATGTACCACGGCGCCAGGCTTTCACGATGATCGTGGAAGAAGCTGAGGCCACTGGCCAAGTTATCACTGGTAACCTTTCTTTCTCAAATTTTCTTTCAGTCTTACTACCTATCTACATACCTTTATCTACACCTAAAACATATCCCACATACCTTAGGTACAATCTTAGTAGCCTCACTCTCTGCACTAGCACTCTTCGATAATGGAGCATCTCACTGCTTTATGTCGCAACGGTTCGTCCGAACTCATGCGATTCCAGTCACACCGTTTGTATCCAGTGGAATGTCAGTTCAGGAAATAGCGTTCTAAAGGCAACAATAGGATACAGCTTGTGTCCAGTAGTCGTCTGCAGCAGAGAATTCTACGCTGATTTCAAAGTGCTGGACATACCGAACTTCGATGTGGTTCTAGGTATGGATTGGCTTGGAACTTTTTATGCTACCATCGACTGTCGTCAAAGGAGGGTAGTATCAAGATTTCAGACCATCCGGTCTTCTATTTCAAAAGTGGAGACCGTACACTGGAGCCGAGTACATACAAAGCGAAGCCAAGGAAGGCAGTGATTGCAACAACTCAAGCGGAGGAAGAATCAAGACCAGAAGTGGTTCGAGAGTTCGATGATATGTTTCCTGGCGATATATCAGGTTTGCCTCCCGATCGAGCTCTTGAATTCAGCATTGATTTAGTACCAGGAGCACAACCAGTGATCAAAGCACCATATCGTTTAAGTCCGGAAGGTTTGAAGGAAGTACGAACTCAGTTGGACGAATTATTGGCGAAAGGATGGATTCGTCCCAGCACTTCAAGTTGGGGATCACCAGTACTACTTGTGAAGAAGAAGAAAGGTTCATACAGAATGTACATCGATTATAGAGCCTTGAACGAAGTAACGATAAAGAACAAGTATCCACTTCCGCGCATTGACGATTTATTCGATCAGCTAAATGGATCTTGTGTTTTCTCTAAATTAGATTTTCGTTCAGGTTATCATCGGGTGAAGGTCAAGGAAGCTGATATTCATAAAACGGCTTTCGGAACTCGCTATGGTCATTACGAATTTCGAGTGATGCCATTTGGAGTGACCAACGCACCAGCAATATTCATGAACCTGATGGATCAAGTTTTCCGGGAGTACTTAGACAGTTTCGTTGTCATCTTCATCGAAGACATCCTTATGTATTCTAAGAGTCGGAAAGAGCATGCAGAGTACCTACGAATTATCCTGGAAACTCTACGACAACATCAATTATATGCCAAGTACAGCAAATGCGAGTTTTGGCTAAATCAAGTAGATTTTCATGGAAATATCATATCAGGCGAAGGAATTTCTGTGGATCCAGCGAAAGTTTCAGCAGTAAGCGAATGGCCGACACCAAAGTCAGTGAAGGACATTCGGAGTTTCTTGGGTTTAGCTGGATATTACAGAAGGTTCATTGAAGGCTTTTCAAAGATAACAACACCCCTGACCAAGCTCACACATAAAGATGAAGAATTTGTGTGGTCAGAAGCATACGAACAAGCTTTCGTAGAATTCAAATCAAGGTTGACATCGACGCCTATTCTCGTTATACCGGACCAATCTGGAGGTTTCGAAGTGCATTATGATGCATCTGGTAAGAGATTATGATGTGTTCTACATCAGCACGATAAGGTTGTGGTTTATGTTTCAAGACAGCTGAAGACCCATGAGCGCAATTATCCGACGCATGATTTGGAATTAGCAGCCGTAATCTTTGCTCTCAAGATCTGGCGCCATTATCTTCTTAGTGAACGAGTGAACATATACACAGATCACAAGAGCCTGAAATATGTGTTTTCTCAGAAAGAGTTGAATAAGCGGCAGAGACGGTGGTTAGAACTCATGGCGGACTTTGACATCAACCTGCAATATCACCCAGGGAAGGTGAATATGGTTCCAGATGCTCTTAGTCGCCAACCATTAGCAATGCATCTCACCGCTCAGTGGAAGCTACAACAAGACTTGCATCAGATGGAGATTGAAGTAGTCGTGCCAGGTAACACTTCAAATTTGATGAATTTTCAAGTTCAATCAACCATTGTCAATCAGATCAAAGCAGCTCAAGTAAGTGATGCTAAGTTGCAAAATATGAGATTACAAGTGGAGAATGAACTCAGAACAGACTTCATCATCCATAAAGACGGATCTTTGAAATACGGCAGCAGATTATGTGTACTGTTCATATCATAATTTTGCATTATTATATTCCCCATTCTTAATCATTTTATAAATAAATAGGTGCTTTTGATCCATGTCTATTAAATAGTTGCAGGTTACAGGTTCTCGGAACAATACAGTGAAAATGATGAAAAACGCTACAAAAGTGAGACTACGACCAACAAATAGAAGAATTTTTATAATGCCGCCTACAGTCAAGGAACAAATGAAGATCAATGAACAGTTCGATTTCATAAAATACAAAGGCAGCACAAGATTCAAGACTTCAACACGAAGCGAACGGGAAAAGTCCACAACATTCTGCACTGTGGAAATCTGGAAAAAACTAGAAGACATTCTGAAGAACCAAGTGAAGAAAATAGAAAGAAAAAACAACAGACATAAGCCCTGAAGAAATGAGCCATCAAGCCGACCAAATGGGATCCACAGCCAAAAAGGCCTTTCTGCCGCAGAACCGCGGCCGTGCTGTGCACGTGTCGGCGCGTGTCGGTGCGTGTCGGTAGAGTCGGTGCATTGACCCGGTTTTCTTAGGGTATTTTTGTAATTCTAGATATGGATCAGATGTAAACCCTAGGGTTTCTATTGTCTATAAATAGGAACCCTACAGCTCTTTTTGGAGCATGCCTCTTTTTGGATGGCTCTTTTGAGATGCCTCTTTTAATTTGTAGGTCTTAGATTTTCAACTCCATGTAATCTGTCAAAGAGTGCATCAATAAAGAAGTAAGTTTTTTTATCTTGAATTTCTTTTCTGCCCTAGTTATAAACTTTTTATCTGCCCTAGTTATAAATTTTTTATCTGCCGTAGTTATAAATTTTTTTTATCTGCCGTAATTATAAAAAAAAATTTATCTGTCGTAGTTAATTAAAAGAAAGCCATAAAAATGAATTCGTTTATCAATTCTCTAATGAGTGAGTAGTTCATCACTTGTTAGGGTTAGGTTTAGGGAAAGTTTGAGAGATGAAAATCTCTCATCCCTTTCTTGCCCGTTCAACATTTTAAAGTAGGACTCTATGCATATAAACACACACCGCTCACTATGGCACCCTATCCCACGAGGTAGCGGTGATACCCTAGTTAAAGACCGGTTGTGATTGTTTTCCATGGAGGTTAGGGTAAGAGTTAAGAAATGACGGAAAAGGACCAAGAGGAAGAAACCTAGTTTCTTCCCGATCGTTCTAATCCCCTTTATTAAAAATTACCTTAACATCTAAAAGATCTTAATTAGGGCATAGAAAGCGGTGAGAATAATTGATTTTCCAAACTAACCTAATCTTAACCCTAGCAAGCTTTTTATAAACTTTTATCTCATTCTTAGATCATAAAATAAAACCCAAATCTTTTGGATTTAACTCGTTAAAACACAAAGAATAGGAATCCATCTCCCTGTGGACCGACCCGTACTCAACCGGCTAGCTACCAAGCGACACCGTTATTGATTGCGGTATATTCTTTGATCATAAAACGCTTAAGCACGCAAAATCTCTTTCAATCAAATGGAGCCGTTGCCGGGAAGACGGTAGTCTCTTTCTTTGTGTAATTTCGGGTTAAAAAAAATAAAAATAAATAAATATAAAAATTGAAAAATTTTAAAAAAAATAAATAAATAAATAAATAAATAAAATAAAAAATTTCATCTTGTTCTTTTTGAGAGATTTTGTATGAATAGTGCAGGAAAAGAATACGGACAGATTCAGATCTGGAAAATCCCAGTGAACAAATTAAGAAACAGAGAATCTGAACAAATAGGGAAGAATCCAAACAACAAATAGAAAATTTTTGGAGATTTAAACCTCCTAAACCGCCGCGGAACAGCGGCAGAATTAACAGTTTGACCGCGGAACCGCGGTCAAAAGGTGACATCAGCAAATAAAAATTTCTGTAAGTATCCCTTTTCTTCTTCTCTCCTATCCTGGGCTTCACTGAAAATTTTTCCTGAAGGGTTCTTTGCGCAAAATCTTTCTCCCTCTCCAATAAATTGTTTTTGTGCAAGATTCTTTGCGCTGCAAAATAAAAAAAAAATTGAAAGTGTTTTAGATTTTTATGTGCTTATTGTTTTGCATTTTTAAAATGGACTTTTAAGGGGCTATAACACCAATCAAGATTGGGTGGGGATTTCATTACCCTTCCTAAGACCCCAAAAATCACAAAAAGCATTTTGCATCAACCCTCGAGTTAATAAAAAAAATATTAGACTCAGCCAATAAGGACTGTCGCGCTCAATAGGACAAAGGAAAAGTTGTAGGCATCGGTCGTTTATCTAAACCAGACTTTGTGGTGTCTAGACTAGACAAGTAGGAAAGGTAATTTTAAAAGGCCCGTCTCACGGTGATTCGTGAGCAGATCCCTCCTTTCTTTATTTGTGCTTATCTGGCCACAATTGGCGGTGAAGAGGCGATTTGAGGATCTTACAACTTGCCCTTTGGAACTGTTAAGAGCAGTCTGGTTGACTTAGGAGACCCTAGCTCTAGGCTTGATTGTGCATGCTTATATTGTGACTGTTTGAAAGTGTGTAGTAGTCCGTACAAATTTTGCGAAAACTCTTTAAAAAAACACTTTCAAAAATTTCAAAACCACAAAAACAAACAATTTCTAAAAAAAAAAATTTTTTTAAAATATATATATATATATATATATAATATATATATATATATAAAATCATCACATTCTTCTTCTCCTTTTTTTATATCATGGATACCCCACCTCGCAAAAGTCTTGCCGAACTTTGGTACCCTCATCCAAACATTGCTTCCTACGCGCATTGTTTTGGTCGAATTACGGACGACCCCTCCATGCCAAAAATTTCTTTGAAAGATCGAATAGAAGCGTCTAGGAGAAACAGTTGGACTCCGCAATCCACTTTGTATCAACTGTTTCAACCTTCACCACCTTCTTACGTTGATACTCTTTTTTCGAGTCCTGTTGTAACTCCGAAACCCATGTCTATTGCTCAACATATTGAACAATCTTGTAACCGATATTTCACTCCTTTCAACACTTCTAGTTTTTGGGATCAACAAGTCCATTCATCTTTTTATCCAAATGTTGATCCTACTCCTGTCCAACCATTCAATTCCTACCAGTCCTACCCGACTTTCGCACATTCCCTAGACGTTGCTTCTACACAGCCATTTAGGAGTTTCCAGAATCCAAACAATTTTGAATCTTTTACTGAAACCGCTTCACAACCCATGTCTAGTCTGAAACAGTCGTTGGAAGCTTATATTGTAGCGACAAACCAATAAATGAAGAATTTGGATGCGTCCATTGCCGCCCTTAATTCATCAAGACAACCTAGTGAACCGGTAGCTAGTTTCCAACTAGCTCCAAATTTTCCAATGTATGATGAAGCGGTTGGACAGATCGAGAATTTGAGTGGAGAGAGTGAGCTATACACCCTTCCAAATCAAACCTACCCATCCCCAATTGAATCCCACAACTCCGGTTTTAAAGGTCTATCAAGTGTTCCAAATGATTCACCGGTTGAAAATAAAACATTTAATGAGTTGTGCGACTTTGTAGTGCTTGATTTGCCAGATTGTGAAGGGTCCCTTTCGAGTGAACCCACACCCAATCCTTTTGATCTCTACACCTCCAATCTAGATCCTGAATTGATAAATATCCATGCTTTTGATGAGGTGTCTAAAAAAATTGATTTTCACTTGATTGAGGATATCGACGCTGGGAATATTTTGGATGAGGAACCTGCAGATTTGACCGAATTTTTCTCTCCAATTCATCATCCCGAGTTATTAAATGTTTCTCCCGAACTTCGTATGCGTCTTGATTTTGATGATAATTGCATGGATGAGATAACTTTTGAGAAAAATTATGAGCATGGTATTGAGGAGAGTATTGAATATAGTATTGAGGATGAACCAGTTTTGTTTGATAAGTCGGATTTTTCAATTCATCCTTCTGAACCTTTAACTGTTATACTTCCTAAATCATTCCCCTTCTTCCTTTCCATTGTTCCGACCATGCAAGAGACCATATCGCTTTCATTTCCAATGTCTGGTTTACCAAGTTCGACATACCCATGTTTGCTCACGAATCTTGACGGATTTAACATCATTTCTCAGTGGGTTGATAGATTAGCACAATTGCTTTTTACATATCGGTCATTACAAAATGTGCTAATTTATACACTCCATCTCCACCCTCAAGTTCGTATTCAACTTCTTTCTCTTATTTTCTCTGGTTCTTCTTCTAATCTTCCTTTAATGATACTGAGTGTTAATGAATTAAAATCCGATATTTTGAGTTCGATAATTCTAGAAAAACAACTTGATTTAGACTCTTTTGAAAATAAGGTAAATGAGCCTTACGACTATCCTACCTTCATAATTTTTGAAAAACCAAGTGTGTTGAATTCTGGCGCGACACTTATTGACATTGGAACGTTCAATCGAACCTTCGATGAAAGTTTCGAAGATATTTTCGCCGACGAACTCGCATTCTTAAACGACACGGATTTTGTGATTAATCAACCTCCACCTGAAGAAGTCGAACCACCATCATTTCTTTTTCCCTTCCGCTATTCTTCTCCTCCATCGAGACCGTATACTGCTTCTATCTCCACACGGTCTCGTGTGCTTCTCATTTCTTTCCTCTACACTCCATTCTTTCACCAACCATACCATTATAACGATAAAAATTTTGAATGGTTGGTGCTAACCTTTGACTTGTGTAAGGCCTTGTATAGCTTGATACTGTGTTTTTCTCCCCCCTAACTCTAAACTTTAAAACACTGTTTCACTTAAGTTTTGGGGGGGCCTTTTTGTGTATATATATTTTGTGTTCTTTTTCTATTAATAATTAAAAAATAAAAAATAAAAATAAACAGGGGAGTACCGACAATTTTGACCCTCTTGGTATAGCCTGACAGTGAGGACACTGTCAAGTTTAAGTTTGGGGGTGTGCTCGGTAAGCTTTCTTCCTTCGTATTCATGTGTATATTTTTGCATTTGCATACTTATTTTAAAACCCATAAAAACTGAAAATTTTAAAAATTATAGAAATTGAAAAATTCAATTTTGGCCATAATTGACTTAAGTTCAACATGACGGTTGAATAGTAGGACAAACTAGATCCTAAACTTAGTAAATTAAATATCCTAAAAATAACCTTTCTTAAAATTTAACTGTAGAAAATATATGTCCTTGTAGTTTATAGGCAAATTTTGAGTTCAGTTCTTGGGTTAAGTCAAAATAAGGGAAGAGTATTGAATTTTTATTTGAAGTGTAAGTCTGAAAAATAATTCTGAATCTTAAGTCTAAATTCTGAAATTATATACCCTACAATTAGCATATACACGCACCTTGAAAGTTGGAATAGTAGAAGACACCTTGAAATACTCTTGTCTAAAATCCTTAGTATGAAGGAAAATAAAATAAAAGTATAAGTGTGAATAAAGAGGTATAAAAAAATGAACACTGGTTTTGTAATTACTTAAGGCTGCGTAAAATAGAAAAATATTTAGCGAGGGTGCTTCATCACCTAGTGCCTTAGACCAACTGGTTTGGGAGTCACTGCTAAGCCTCAGGTATTGCAAGACGAGGAATTACGCCTTAATGCGCGAACACATTTTGTAATCGGTCGTTAGTACCTCAAGAAGTATTAACGGTCGCACGAAAGATGTATGAGCAATTTTCATCTAAAATTCCCCAATTAAAAGTACTTTGGACAATGGAAAAGAGTATGATAGCTTAAATTGAATTTTCAAGTGTAGGGGTGATACATACACACACGTAGGGGTATATGATTAAGGTTTGGATGAGAGATAGGAATGAAAAAATAGGACTTATATGTTTAGTAGAGATGATAAAAATTCCTAAGTTAAGATGGAACCTTAGAAGGAAAATTCAAAAGATACTAAAAGCTAAGTAAATTTACAGAACGTATACAATCTTAAGTTAAATGATAAGGAAGTGTGAAAAATACAGGTTGATAATTTCTAAGTTGAAGATAATAGAATTTCTTGCTAGAAAACCGAATTGGAGAATAAAAGTCAATAGGCCGAATTGATAGGATTTTATGGGTAGTATCCGCTGAAAACGCTCAGGAGACAACACTCCTCCTACTAGAGACACCTAGAGGTTTAACGGCTTGTTGCACGAGCTCAGTGCAATCGCGTTTCCCTGCGAAAGTGAGGTTAGGTTTTTTCGAGAATAAAATTAGTTTTGCTCGGGACGAGCAAAAGATAAGTTTGGGGGTATTTGTTCATATCATAATTTTGCATTATTATATTCCCCATTCTTAATCATTTTACAAATAAATAGGTGCTTTTGATCCATGTCTGTTAAATAGTTGCAGGTTACAGGTTCTCGGAACAATACAGTGAAAATGATGAAAAAACGCTACAAAAGTGAGACTACGACCAACAAATAGAAGAATCGTTATGATGCCGCGTACAGTTAAGGAACAAATGAAGATCAATGAACAGTTCGATTTCACAAAGTACAAAGGCAGCACAAGATTCAAGACTTTAACACGAAGCGAACGGGAAAAGTCCACAACATTCTGCACTATGGAAATCTGGGAGAAACTAGAAGAAATTCTGAAGAACCAAGTGAAGAAAATAGAAGGAAAAAGCAACAGACAGAAGCCCTGAAGAAATGAGCCATCAAGCCCACCAAATGGCCGCGGATCCGCGGCCAAAAAGGCCTTTCTGCCGTGGAACCGCGGCCGTGCTGTGCACGTGTCAGCGCGTGTCGGTGCGTGTCAGTGGAGTCGGTGCATTGACCCGGTTTTCTTAGGGCATTTTTGTAATTCTAGATATAGATCAAATGTAAACCCTAGGGTTTCTATTATCTATAAATAGGAACCCTACAGCTCTTTTTGGAGCGTGCCTCTTTTTGGGTGTCTCTTTTGAGATGCCTCTTTTAATTTCTAGATCTTAGATTTTCAACTCCATGTAATCTGTCAAAGAGTGCATCAATAAAGAAGTAAGTTTTTTTTTATCTTGAATTTCTTTTCTGCCCTAGTTATAAACTTTTTATCTGCCTTAGTTATAAATTTTTTATTTGCCGTAGTTATAAAAAAATTTTAGCTGCCGTAGTTATAAATTTTTTTTATCTATCGCAGTTAATTAAAAGAAAGTCATAAAAATGAAATCGTTTATCAATTCCCTAATGAGTGAGTAGTTCCTCACTTGTTAGGGTTAGGTTTAGGGAAGGTTTGAGAGATGAAAATCTCTCATCCTTTTCTTGCCCATTCAACATTTTAAAGTAGGACTCTATGCATACAAACACACACCGCTCACTACGGCACCTTATCCTACGAGGTAGCGATGATACCCTAGTTAAAGACCGGTTGTGATTGTTTTTCATGAAGGTTATGATAAGAGTTAAAAAAGGACGGATAAGGACCAAGAGGAAGAAACCTAGTTTCTTCCCTATCGTGCTAATCCCCTTTGTTAAAAATTACCTTAACATCTAAAAGATCTTAATTAAGGCATAGAAAGCGGTGAGAATAATTGATTTTCCAAACTAACCTAATCTTAACCCTAGCAAGCTTTTTATAAACTTTTATCTCATTCTTAGATCATAAAATAAAACCCAAATCTTTTGGATTTAACTCGTTAAAACACAAAGAATAGGAATCCATCTCCCTGTGGACCGACCCGTACTCAACCGGCTAGCTACCAAGCGACACCGTTATTGATTGCGGTATATTCTTTGATCACAAAACGCTTAAGCATGCAAAATCTCTTTCAATCATGTACCAAAAGGTCATGTTCGGAAAGAGTTAATGAAAGAAGCTCACAGCTCTCCCTACTCAGTACATCCTGGAGGTACAAAGATATACAAAGATCTACGTCAGAATTACTGGTGGCATGGAATGAAGCGTGAAATAGCCAGAAACGTCGCAAAATGTTTGGTGTGTCAGCAAGTAAAGGCTGAACATCATAGGACAGCTGGATTACTTCAACCGTTACCAATCCCAGAATGAAAGTGGCAACACATCACGATGGATTTTGTGACTGCTCTTCCTCGCAGCATAAAGGGTAACGATGCAGTATGAGTCATTGTGGATCAACTCACAAAGTCGGCTCACTTCATCCCATTCCGAGTTGGCTAATCAACTGAGACATTAGTAAAGAAGTACATGGAGGTAATAATCTACTTAAGATTTAAACTTTTTAAATATGTACTATCCCTAATACCCATGAACTCATACAGAAAATTGTGAGATTTCATGGAATACCAGTCTGCATTGTCTCCAATCGTGACACCAGGTTCAGATCGCAATTTTGGCAGAGTCTGCAAGCAAGCTTGGGAACAAGTCTGAACTTCATCATGGCTTATCATCCACAAAAAGATGGTCAGTCTGAGCGAACTATTCAGATCTTGGAGGATATGCTCGGAGCATGTATGTTAGACTTCAAAGGATCGTGGGAAGATCACCTACATCTTGTGGAGTTTTCGTACAACAACAGCTACCAAGCAAGCATAGGAATGACATCTTTTGCAGCACTGTATGGAAGGAAGTGTCGATCGCCATTAAGTTGGGACGATATTGGAGATAGGGAACTTCTTGGACCTGAGATGATAGTAGCGACTGTTGATATGGTTCGTACTATCAGAGAAAGAATGCGCATAGCCCAAGATCGACAGAAACATTGGGCCGATGCAAAGCGACGTCACTTAGAGTTCCAGCCAGGAGATCACGTGTTCTTAAAGATATCTCCGAACCGCGGAGTGATCCGATTTGGAAGACGGGGAAAGCTAAGTACGAAATACATTGGACCGTTCGACATACTCGAACGAGTCGGTGAAGTGGCATACCGCTTAGCACTTCCACCTTCATTGGAAGGAGTGCATAATGTGTTCCACATATCCCAACTCAGAAGGTATGTGAGTGACCCCAGCCATGTTCTTGATCATTCCGAGCTCACTATACAGCCCGACTTATCTTGTGAGCAACAACCTGTGGAGATCCTGGACAGGAAAGTGAAGTCATTTCGGAACAAGAAAGTCAACTTGGTTCGAGTGATGTGGAGAAAAGACACTCCAGGAGAATCAACTTGGAAAAGAGAAGATGAGATGCATACAAGATATCCTCACTTCTTTGTAAAATAGTCCTTAAAATAAAAGTTGTAAATTTCGATGAAGAAATTTTTGTAAGGAGGTCAGATTTTAACAACTCCAATTTTGGTGTACAAAAATTTGTTTAAAAATTAATATATATTTGGGGTATTTGCATTTTCTGTGAGTACCATAAATATTTGTTTTGCTAATTAATAGCAAGAAGGAGCTTATAGCTCATTGGTAATACCTTGCACTGCTGAACTAAGCCACCAGAGTTCAAATCCCATACCCCACATTATTTTTAATATTGTTTTATTTTGAATTTTTAGAATACCAAGGGTTTACTCATGCATAACTCACAAAAACCCCCACTACACATAGAAAACTAACTGTCCCAAGGGATTATTGAAGCGTCGGGGAAGCCAACGGCGGCCGGAATCGGCCGGCTACTCGAGCGACTCGGGTCGCCGCCGCCGGCCGGACCGCCGAGTCCCCAACATGAAAGTTTAGGATTTTCATCTCCCATGTACTTCTGTATAGTTTAAATGTGTAGACCAGTAACAAAGCCCCTTTAAAACACCAATTACTCCATTTTATTACATTTTTTTCAATTAAACCTTTCACCTACCCTAACCCTAACCTTACCCTATAAATACAACCCCTACACACACACCCCTCACTCCAAAATTCTAAACAAAACTCTCAAGAAAATTCCTAGAAGTTTAGTGTACTTTTAGAGTAGCGAAAGGTGAAAGCTTTGGCGAAATTCCGACGACAATCCTAGGAGCTCCCGACGACGAAACGACACACCGGAAGCTACGTCCGTTCCCTCTTCCTCTCTTCTAATATCTAAACCCGTAAGTACCCTTCCCTCTTCTCTAATCTTGTTCTAAAAATACGAAATTTCAAAACCCGACGGAATCGGAGTTAAACCGATTTCCGATTCGGTTCTTTCTAAAAATCCAACATTTTCTTAAATATATTCATACAAAACTCTTATATGTTGAGTATTAAATATTAATAAACATGTTGATCAATTTTCATGACAATCTAATTCATTTTGTAACTTTTACCGTACTTTTCACTAAAATACTATATAGTTTCATTTCGATATTTAAACATCACAAACTTGTTATACCTTTAAGTAGATCACGAGATAATGACCTACCTCTTCACAACACTCATATGCAACATAGCACAATACCTTTCGGGAACATAGAATACGGGAAAATGAAACATTTCAAATAAATACCATGAATTAATAAAACCGTTTTCTAAAGGATTAAGTATTTTTTATAAATTTTTGCAAAGTGCTGCTACAACCCATTTTGGGGAACCCGACTGGGATGGTGCGGATTATCGCACATCCCTGGACTTAGTAGTGTGAGATGCAGACCTCCGTAAGGAGCATTCGGTCTCGAGAGATTTAAAATACGAAAATCTTAAGAAAATGAGATTTCTAGAAATATAATATATATTAAAATTTATTTTTATATAAATATATATATATATATATGCATCATTAAAAATATCTATTTTGTAATAATATAAATATTTCAACTTTTTCTAAAATCACAAGGATCACTTTACATTAAAATACCATGAAATCCATACAAGTTCAATATTACAATTAAATACTCTATATTATGAAATTAAGTTATTTTCAGTAGAAATATCACAAATATAAAATCTACATTTATTACAACTCTAAAGATGATAAATAAATACTTGGGGTGTATTTGAAAATTATACAAAAATATTTTTACATAAAACCCCTCAAGGACCCTAATAAATATAGGTTTAAGCAGGACCAATCTCTTGAGCCTCAGGGAGCCGGAGAAGTGGGTGCTTGCCTATTTAAGGTAGACAACTTAACAACGGTGTTATCAATACGGTAATCGTCTTTGAAAAAGACACAAATCCTGCCGCCCATGTGCAACGGTTACCGATAACATCAAAACAATTAGGACTTCAATTTCTTTTCTAATTGTTCTGACTCGGACTGAGTCTCATTAATAATCTGACTTGAATATGATTCAAGTACAATCTACAATTTACAATTCAACATGAATCCTGGAATACATATATTTAATCTATTCAATCTGTATTGACTGAACCGAACCATGGATATACTTCTATTTACATGATTCTCCAGTTACATCCATGATTCTCCAGTTACATCCATTTACTGATATCATGGTTTCGGAAAGTCATACATCTGTACAATCTATAATACAAAACAAAATAATACAATACAATACAAACAATACAAACAAGACATCGCGGGGTTTAAGGGGTAGATTGGTACGGAAGGTGTTAGAAGTGGCACGAGACTGCAAGATTAAGACACCTAACCTATATTCAATTGTTATTGTACCGTGGCATCTTTCTGTACCAAGTTATAAACAACAGCGTTAACACCAAATACTCATATAATACAACTTTAAAAGATACCTTCTCTTTCTGTCTATTCTATTTCTCCCTTATCCTTGGGACTTACCGAGTGATTTGTTCGCTGACGACATTCTCTTTGTTTCTTCTTTGAATGTCGTCAGGTGATTCGGATCTTCCAGAAATCAAGCCTAATAGTGAGGACTTGGACCAGCTTGCATACGATCCAGAGCTCTAGCTACATTGTACACTTTTATTTCAGTACTTTTCCTTTTCTGTTATGCCACTGTTTAGGCATTGCTTTCTTTCAGATGTATTTACTTTTCCATGCATTGTACAAAAAGAATGTGAATAAATAAAATTGTTTTTTTTTATTATATCTTGTCTCTTATGCATTTATTTTTATATTTGCTTAGATACGCTTAGCGTATTTACTTCAAAGTAAATATGTAGCGGCCTCATCGGGTCCTCTGCCCGTACACTGGGAAGCGGGACATGACAATTTAGTTCTAGTGCTGGTGCTCTCGTGCTTTGCACGTGAGGCGCTGCCTTAGAGTCTTTGACTCTTAGCGCTTGGCGCTTTCGTGCTTTGCACGTGAGGCGCTGCCTCAGAGTCTTTGACTCATGGCGCTGGCGCACTTGGCGCTGGCGCTCTCGTGCTTTGCACGTGAGGCGCTGCCTCAGAGTCTTTGACTCTTAGTGCTGGTGCTCTTGACGATAGTGCTCTTGTGCTTTGCACGTGAGGCGCTGGCTCAGTTCAAATTTTAAATTTTGAACAGAGTTTTGCTCTCTGATTGGGGGAAACACCTATATTTACTAAAATCCTTAAAATATTGTTTTGTATATCTCGAGGGGGTTTTATGAAAAATATTTTAATATTGATTAAAAATAAAATCTCGAGGGTGATTTGTATTACTTAGGGTTTTCATGAACTTGTATTTTAAGTATTAAGGTATTTTAATGATAATTACCTAGCTTTTAAAAGTTTATAGTATTTTATTGAAAACTAGTTCTTTTTAGTAATTTGATGATATTTTATTGAAATATTTTAATCTTTCATTTTTTATAAAAACATAGTTTCATAATATAATAAAAATATGGATTTATAATTTTATATAATTTTTAATTTTAAAAATTAGTTTTATTTAGAAATTCGCATTTCTTAAAAACCGTATTTTATAATCCTTTTGAGATCGAATACTCCGCGAGAAGTGTTGCATCCCGTTCTACTATCCCCAGGATGTACGATAATCTGCATCATCCATTAGCGGGTCCCCTAACAAGGATTGTAGATGCATAATTGCAAAGGAATACGAAATACCGTTTTAAAAGAAACCCGGTTTTATAGTATGTGATATTTTATTGTAAAGATTATTCTTCGAAACAAATATACATACAAATAGGCATCGTGCTATGAAACCAAAGTGTACGTGTGGGGTAAGTCGTTACCCCGCAAAGTTTTTCCTAAAAGTATAGTTTTAAAAAAAACGAAAAACGGTGTTAATAAAGTTCAAGATATTTTAATGAAAAAGTTCAATTATGGTTGTTTCAAATGAGATTCTTGGTTAAACTTGATTCTAAACATTGGTATTTAAGGTTACAAGTAATGTGGTAAAATTAGGTCGATCAATATATAAAGTAAAATGGAAGTTTATGAGATTTAGAAAAGAGTATCGGTAATAACTCAACTTTACTGATATAAGATTTAAAGATTAATTTCAATGAAAAAGAGGAGAGTTAGGTGGGACTTATGATTTGAATATATCAAGAAGAGGTTAAGGAAGAGGGGTGAACTTCATGGTGTCGCGGGAGTTCCGGAATCGGTTTCGATCTTCGACGGAAGAAGCTTGCTCGCTAACTCTACTTGCACTTAGGAACTTTTGAGAGAGTTTTTGCTAGAATTTTCAGAATGGTGAAGATCTAGGGTATGGGGTGGTATTTATAGTGGAGAATTAGGGTTTGGAAATTAAAATGTATTAAAATGGTGTTAATTGGTGAAATGAAAGATTTTTATTTGATTGCAGGGAAATCAAACAGTGCAGAGGAGTTGAGGCGCGTTGAAGAGACGAGTGTGCAAACCACGGAACTCATTGGAGCAAATCCGACCGTCCCCACCGGCCCTAGGGCAAAATCTGCCAGTCAGATTTGGCTCTCTGGCATCGAGATTCATGCCACGAGATCAATTCTGTGTTTACACCATTTTTCACATGTTTGATTTTTCTGAACTTTTCATTTCCCCATGTATTGCACATGCAACCTTTTGGGCTTCCAAAAAGTTAAAAAGAAAAATCAGAAATTTAATTATGTCTTATGGGAATTGAACACACAGGCTACGTCACAGCAGTGCAAAGGCTTTACTAGTGAGATACAAGTTGTTTCTTGCTTTTATTTAACAAAAGTGACATATAATTTAAACTCAGGCTGTAATACTCTTTTCTTATATATTAACAGGAAAATTTCTGTACAGATATTTTAGAATCATTACCTTCTACCCTCCTTATAAAAACTTTGTCCTCGAAATTTACATTTACATAGGGACTAATTTTCAAATAGATAAGGGTATCTTGCATGAATATTCTCTTCTCGTTCCCATGTTGATTCTCCTGGCTAATCCTTTCTCCATATCACTCAGACCAAGTTTACTTCCTTATTTCGTAATGTCTTTACCTTTCGATACAGGATCTCAACTGGTTATTGCTCGCAGGTTAGGTCAGTCTGTACTGTGAGCTCTGAGTGATCGAGTATGTGGCTGGGGTCGCTCACGTATCATTGTAGCTGGGATATGTGGAACACGTTCCAATGAGGGTGGTAGTGCTAAACGGTATGCCGCTTCTCCAACTAGCTCGAGTATGTCGAACGGTCCTATATATCTTGGACTGAGTTTATCCCTTTTGCCAAAACGGATCACTCTTCGGTTTGGAGAGATCTTCAGGAATACATGGTCTCCAGGTTGGAACTCCAGATGTTGACACTTTGCATCTGCCCAATACTTCCGTCGGTCTTGTGTTAAGCGCATTCTTTCCTTGATCGTGCGAACTAGGTCCACAGTTGCCACGATCATTTCTGGTATAAGGAGTTCACGATCTCCGGTGTCGTCCCAACTTAGCAGTGAACGACACTTCCATCCGTAGAGTGCTGCGAATGGTGTCATTCTAATACTTGCCTGATAGCTGTTGTTGTATGAAAACTCCACAAGGTGTAGGTGATCTTCCCACGAACCTCCGAAGTCTAACATACAGGCTCTTAACATGTCTTCCAAAATATAAATTGTACACTTGGACTGTTCGTCCGTTTGTGGATGATAAGCCTTGCTGAAATTCAGACTCGTTCCCAGATTAGTTTGCAGACTCTACCAAAATTGTGATCGGAATCTTGTATCACGATCGGAGACGATGCAAAAAGGTACTCTATGTAGTCTCACAATCTCCTGTATAAGTTCATAGGTATCAAATATGGTACATCTTGAAGGTTTAATTCTTACTTTAGATTTATGCTTACCTTCATGTACTTCTTTACTAACATCTCGGTTAACTGGCCAACTCGAAATGGAATAAAGTGAGCCGACTTGGTGAAACGATCCATAATAACCTATACTACGTCGTTACCCTTAGTGCTATGAGGGAGGGAAGTCACGAAGTCCATGGTAATATGCTTCCATTTCCATTTTGGGATTGGTAATGGCTGAAGTAGACCAGCAGTTCTGTGATTTTCAGCCTTAACTTGCTGACACACCAAACACTTGGCTACGCCTCTAGCTATTTCGCACTTCATTCCATACCACCGGTAATGTTGCCGTAGATCCTTTTACATCTTTGTACCACCGGGGTGTATCGAATACGGAGAGTTATGAGCTTCTTTCATCAACTCTTCTCGAACTGGGCTGATTGGCACACATAATCGACTTCTATATCGCAAGGATCCATCTTCGTGGATGATGAAGTCAGTTTAAAGTCCACTTTCTACTTGTTCTCGGATCTTTTGTAGCTTGGCATCATTTGCTTGAGCTGCCTTGATCTGATTGACAAGAGTGAATTGGACTTGTAAGTTCATCAAATATGAAGCGTTACCTGGCATAACTACTTCGATCTCCAATCCATGCAATTCTTGCTGTAGCTTACACTGAGCGGTGAAGTTCATTGCTAATGGATGGCGACTAAGTGCATCAGGAACTACGTTCACCTTTCTAGAATGATACTGTAAATTGATGTCGAAGTCCGCCATGAGTTCTAGCCATCTTCTTTGCCGCATGTTTAGTTCCTTCTGAGTAAATACATACTTCAGACTCTTATGGTCGGTATATATATCCACTCGTTCTCCCAGAAAATAGTGGCGCCAAATCTTGAGTGCAAAAATGACGGCTGCCAACTCCAGATCATGTGTTGGATAATTGCGCTCATGTACCTTTAGTTGTCTTGATGCAAAAGCCACAACTTTTCCATGCTAGTGTAGAACACATCCTAATCCTTTACCGGACGCATCACAATACACAACTAATCCTCTAGATTGATCCGGTATTACGAAGATAGGAGCGGAGGTTAATCTTGACTTGAGTTCTACAAAAACTTTTTCACAGGTTTCTGACCACACGAATGCTTCATCTTTACGTGTGAGCTTGATCAGGGATGCCGCAATCTTTGAGAAGCCTTCAATGAATCGTCGGTAGTATCATGCTAATCCCAAGAAATTTCGTATATCTTTCACCATCCTTGGTGTCGGCCACTCACTGACGGCTGTCACCTTAGTTGGATCTACAGAGATTCCTTCGCTTAAAACAATGTCCTAGAAATCCGACTTGATCTAGCCAAAATTCACACTTGTTGTACTTGGCGTAGAGCTGATGTTGTCGCAATATCTCCAAGACAATCCGTAAGTGCTCAGCGTGTTCTTTCCAATCCTTTGGATACATCAAGATGTCGTCGATGAAGATGACAACTAATCTATCTAAGTACTCTCGAAAAACTTGGTTCATCAGGTTCATAAAGATGGCAGGTGCATTGGTCACTCCAAATGACATTACGAGATATTCATAATGACCATAGCGAGTCCTAAATATCGTCTTTGGAATGTCGGACTCTTTGACCTTCACCTGATGATAACCCAAACGAAGATCTAGCTTTGAAAATACACAAGGCCCACTTAACTGATTGAAAAGATCATCGATGCGTGGTAGTGGATACTTGTTCTTAATCGTCACTTCATTCAGAGCTCGATAATCCACACACATCCTGTAAGAACCTTCTTTCTTCTTCACGAGAAATACCGAAGATCCACAACTTGAAGTATTAGGACGAATCCAACCTTTCTTCAGGAGTTTGTCCAATTGAATGTGGATCTCCTTCAATCATTCTGGACTTAACCGGTACGGAGCATTGATTACAGGTTGCGCACCAGGTTTTAAATCAATACTGAACTCAAGAGCTCAATTGGGAGGCAAACCTGATATATCTTTAGGAACACATCCTCGAACTCTCGAACTATTTCGGGCTTTTCTTCTTCTGCCGGTAGAGAGAACACTTCCGCATTCTTCGATTTAGCACGGTATCTTCCTGGCTCCAAATTTCTATCTCCACTTTTGAAATAGAAGACTGGGTGATCTGGTATCTCAAATACTACCCATCTTTGACGGCAGTCAATAGTAACATAGAATGCTCCCAGCCAATCCATTCCCAACACATCAAAATTTGGTATGTCCGGTACTTTGAAATTTACGTAGAACTCTCGTCCACAAACTACAACCGGACACTGATTAAACCCCATAGTTTCCTTCAAGACTCCATTCCCGAAACTGACATTTCAGCTTGAAATAAGTGGATTCACGGGAATCGCATGCGTTCTCACGAATTGTTGGGACATGAAGTAATGTAAAGCTCCAATGTCGAAAAGTGCGAGTGCAGGAAGGGTGGCTACTAGTATAGTACCTAAGTTGTGTGAGGTTGGGTTACAATGATATACCAGGATTGAAAAGATTTGAAAGGATGAATGATTTACCAGTGATGACTTATCCTGTGGTTTCGGCCTCCTCGATCGTCATTGTAAAAGAGTGACGTCTTGGTATATTCCTCCTTACTGGAAGCACATTTCTCTTTCCTTGGGGCACGTTTCTTTCTCCCCTGAGACACGTTTCTCTGTGCCTGATGGAATTGACGTTGAGGTTGTGCAAGTGGTCTACGTGAAGCTGGTGCAGGGAGAGCTAGGTAGGGTGCAGGAGCCTGAATGGCTGGCCATTACGGAGCTGTAATTGCGGGTCTGGGTGCTGGTGCCGTGTAAAAACGATATGGGCATGCTCCTATAGCGTGAGTGGATGCACCATAAATCAAACAAAAGCCATTTGCACGCCTGCAGTCCTTCGCCAGGTGTCTAGTTCTCTTGCAGTAGAAAAAGAAATCTGGACCGGACCGGTTAAATGATCCTCCCGGTCTCTTGGGTGCAAAGGTTGGCCTAGAAGAGGCTCCTCCTGTCATCTGTATGGTAGAGTATTTGATTCCAGCTGTTTGAGGCTTATCCTTCTTCATGACCACGGCTTCATAACGGCGAGCTGCCTTCAGGGCGAGTTCATGAGTCGGGTAGTCACCTGTGGCTAACGCCACCTGAATTTCCGGGTCTAAGCCCTGTTGAAATCGTCTAGCCCGAATCTCATCAGTCGGGATCAAATGTGCTACAAACCTGATAAGATGTTGATGTCAGGATAGTGATGTGTTTTAAAGGAACGGTATTTGATACGAATTCTTTACCTGCTAAGCATGATGAATTCGGCATCATATTCATCTACTGATTTTACCCACATAGAACCTTGTTGTAGGTGGATGAACTGTTGTTCCATCTCGAAACGAGCAGTCTCAGGAAAGAATTTCTCATCGAACAGGTCGCGAAATGTCTTCCACTCAATTGGCTGTGTGAGTCGGCTTTCCTCATCCTTCCACCAGATTCTTGTATTGTCGGTCAGTTGCAACTTAGCAGCTCTTACCCATGCAAAATCTGGCACTAGAGCTACTGCCAAATCATTTTCGATCGCTTGAGCCCATTCTTTTGCCTCAAGTAGGCTCTCTTTTCCCGAGAAGTGTTTTGGGTGCAATGCCTGAAATTGCTTGACTCCAGGTGCCTCGGTTTCGGGGCGGTTTATGAGTATAGCAGTCTGCTGCTGCTGACCCTCTAATAGGCTCTTGATAGCCTCAAGCAGTACCTTTTGCTCATTGATAGGAGCTGCAACGGTAGGGGGAGGTGGTAGAGTAGGTGGTGGGGTATTGCCATTGACGTTCGTGCTGGTCTTGTTGGGAGAATCCATTATCTTGATAGAAAAGGAATGGTTAGGATAGATTGAAGAAATTAGAAATGTTAGGAATGTATAGTTGCTGATTCTTATAATTCTTGTGATATATTACTTAAGACTTCATGCAGAACTGACATGTATGGGACGCCAACAAAACCTGTCACGCCTCGCTTCCCAGTAGACAGAAACGGTGATGTGGCAGGCTGCAACGTACTAACTATGAAATAAATACGTTAAGCGTAATTAAACAATATATAAAAATGAAAAGAATGACAAGAGAATAAAATGAAACAGCAACTTTATATACATTCAACTTTACATACAACTTTTTGAAATAAAAGATAAAATAATCAAAAGCAAATGCCTAAATAATGGCATACAGAAAGTAAGTGCAGAGGAACTAGTAGTCAGGCTGAGCGGTAAGATGGTCCAAGTCATCCTGGCTCGGCTCTATCTTCTCACAGTCCGTTCCTCCGGTCGAACATTCCAAAAAAAGAAACAAAATAGAATGTCGTCAGCGAACTAACGCTCGGTAAGTCCCAACAGAAGAAAGAGAAGATAGTATATAAAGTGAAATGAACACGTAAAGTTGTATATGATCGATTACTGGTATTTGATAGTTATTCTAACGTGATTGTTTGTAGTTTGATAAGGAAGGTATTCATGTATACGAGAGGAGTCCATCTTATCCTGTGTACTATGGTAACATATAATACAAGACCCCATCATAACCCACGGGATAACGGCATGTGAATTCATGTAGGTGTCTTTTAAGTGACCTCTCGTGCCACGATATACGTTCCGTACCAATTTATCCCTTTTATCCCCGTGTAATGTATTGAATAGATTATGTTTACAAGTCTTGGCCGAAACCATGTGTCACGCCCCGCTTCCCAAAATACGTAAACACGGAACGTGACAGAGCCAACCATGGTACTTATGGCGAGGAAAGATTCTTCCATAGTCACATTACGACTGTCAATCAGATATCAAGAACAGTAAACTACTAAATCTATTTATCACATGTCCAATAGTCACAAGAACAATAACTGGAAAAAATAGCGGAAACAATAAAGATCCAAGGAATAACTAATCCGCATAAGAGCTATATCAATGAGGTGGTCTTCTCTGATCGGCAATCTTGTCGAATACTCACATGCTATGTCAAGTATCTGAGCCATGCAAAACCCAGACATCAGTGCATCATAAATATCAAAATAATAGTAATAACTAGGATAGGATGCTATGATTAAACATGAGTGTAAATAAATAACACAGGTGTAAAACAGAGAGATATAGGATGCGATGTGTATCCTAAAGTCTGTGCCTCTAGGTTATCTATTCTAGAAGTTTTTGAAATCAATTTAATGGAATCGTCGATGTAACTCAATAGTATCCCGTGCATGCCCGGGACCACGGTCAAAACTTTCGGGCTGAATCCGAGACGTGCCGCTAAGCAGTAAATAGGTAACATGTACAGACGAATGATTTCAGCGGCATCATTCTGGGGCTAGCTGAGTCCGTAAAGACTGATCGGTATAACCATCGAACTGTTGAGTTACAAGTCAGGTTTCATTATTGATTTCCACTTACCCCTAAGGTTATGTGTTCATGTCAGGTATTGATGATGTGAATCTAATACCAACACAGGATCAAGCAGGTACAGGTTTTGTCTATGCAAACAACAAGTCATGTCCGTCAGGACAACAATCAGGATTGTTGGCATTAGTAATAAGATCCAAATAACAAGTCTGGTAGTGAGTCGTGAACATGTCATGTAATATATATTAACCCAAAATAGATACCAATGTAAAACTGTAATCAATATCGAAACACGATTAATGCTAGGATGCATATGTATCTATCTGTAATAACCATTATACGTCCATGACTATGTATACTTCAAACTAGATAACATATTGTACTAATATAGTAGTATGATAACGTTGTGACATTCCGGCATGCAACTAGATAAGCTATTATCAGTACGGATACTATAAAACTGTAAATCGATAATATTTGCTGAATATTAAAACACACGCATTATTATTTATTAAATGGATATTGATATAGTAATATTAACAGGGATAACATGTTCAATTCGATTAATAACATAAAAATGGTATTGATTAACCATGCACAAGAAAGTTCCGTTCAGAAATTCAGCGTCACCCCTGATTTATAAAATAACTTAAAAATAACAAACGTCCTCCAAAAGGGACGTGTCATATACTAAAATAAAGCTAATTCAATAAGATTTTCATTTTTATAAGTTAAGTATCTCAGATTGTTCCTAAAAAAAGTTATGAACGTTCGAAATTAAAAGTTTGCTGCTGGAATTTCCCTGGACAGTAGTTCAGAAATATTTTCATTTACAGTTTACGTTATTTAAAAAATTTATTTTGCAAGTAAATATTTCACAAGATTATATTATTCTGAGTTAGCTTCGTAACGAACTAAAGAACGTATTCTAATGATTTTTCTATGATTTATAATGAATTTTATAAGGTAATGTGTACAGTAAATTACAAATTTGTCGTATCCGTTTTGCGACGACGTTTCATGTGTAAACTATAATATTTTCAAACTATATTTTATATAATATTATAAAATGCAGATTATAAACTAATTAATTATAATAATAAGAAATATTACGACAATATATATATTTATAGATATAATTATAACATGTCGTAAGTTGTAAACTTGCATACATTGTATATTATAAAACTGATTAATGTTAAATAATTACGGTGTATAAATTATAAAGATATAGCTATATGATGATGATGATAATAATAATAGTACGACAACATCTAATTAAATTATATAAAGCTTAGCATGTAGCAAGCTGTAAACTTGGCTCAAAACAAACGCGATGAACGGAAGCAACATGACGCTATACAAAGCAACACCAAGTTTTGATGGCTCGGTTAAGCTTTTCGGATGCGGCTGGAGTTGCGTCGGCGAGAATAGGTGTTGGCTTGAAGAACGAAGAAGGAGAATATATAAATTGATGAGCGAGAGATATGTTATGTGGAGAGAGAGGGGTTTTGTGTTTAATATAAATATATATAGTATAGTTTAAATTAGGTTATAAATATATATTAGTTTTAATGTATATAGATAATATCAAATTACAACCAATCTCCACCAAAATCTCATCAAAAATATATTTTGGAAAATAATTCACATATGTAAACTTCTCAACCATAATACTAGAATATATATTAAATAACTCATAACCCTAATTTAAGATTGAAAAGGATTCTAAAAATATATCTAGATTTAGTAAATATTTGATATTAGATACCTTAAGATTTAAACGTAAAAGATAAAAGCAAAATAAGATATGGGATGGCAACCATATAATGACAGTTAACAAAATATAATATATTCTTAACTTGTGGCTATTAAAAAATATATGATGATCTAGATATATGATATATAAAGATATAAAAATATAATGTAGGTATTATACTAGATTCATATATATACACTTTACCGGTAAATCTCAGATACAATCTTGCACCATATTTGGTTCTAAACTTGCCGGTCGAGTCGGATAACGACTACTACTATTCGAATCATTCGCGACCCAATAGATAGAATAGAAGAAATATAAAGCAGGTGTTAAAATACCAATTAATGTCGTATAACCGTACTAGGGTATTACATTATACTAAACTACAAAAGAATTTTGTTCTCGAAATTCACGAAACAGGAAAAGATAAGAAGATACGGATCTAAGAAAAGAGATGAGAAAACTTTTGTCGAATCTCGTCTTCACATTCCTAAGTAGATTCTCCATACGAACGATTTCCCAACGAAACAAGCACTAGAGGGATTACCCTATTCTTGAGAACCTTTTCTCGTCGATCCATAATCGTCATCGGTTACTCTTTATAAGTCAAATTTTCTCTCACTGTCAATTCCGAGTGATCTAGAACGTGCATCTCATCTCAAACATACTTGCGGAGTTGAGATACATGAAACATGTTATGAACACCCGTTAAGAATAGTGGTAAAGTCAATTGATAAGCTACCTTTCCAACACGCTCGATGATATCGAAAGGTCCCACGAATCGAGGACTAAGCTTGCCTCAAGTACCAAATCGGATTAATCCTCTAGTCGGTGATATCTTCAAGAACATAAGATCACAGCGAACTCCAAAGGTCTTCTTCCAGTATCAACCCAACTTTTCTGTCGATCCTGTGCCACCTTCAGATGATTACGGATCAAGTTAAATTTCTCCACAGTTTGTACAATGAGTTCCGGTCCCAACAATCTTCTTTCTCCAATATAGTCCCAACAAACAGGCGAGCGACACTTATGACCGTACAATATTTCAAATGGATCCATTTGTATAGTTGCCAAAAAACTGTTGTTGTATGAAAACTCCACTAAATAAAAATGATCCTCCCATGAACCCTTGAAGTCTAACATGCATGCTCTTAACATATCTTCAAGAGTTTGGATCGTTCTTTCAGACTGGCCATCTGTCTGAGAATGATAAGTCATACTAAATTTCAAGCGAGTTCCCAAACTTTTCTGTAGATTCCTACAAAAGTGTTATAGAAATTGAGTATCACGATCGGAAACTATGCTCACGGGTACTCCATGCAATCTCACAATCTCATGCATGTACCGCTCTGCCAAAGCTTTCGTCGACTGACCAACTCTAAACGGTATAAAGTGAGCTGCCTTGGTCAATCGATCGACAATAACCCAAACTGCATTATTGCCCCTTGGACTCCGTGGTAAAACTGTCACGAAATCCATGGTTATATGTTCCCACTTCCATTGAGGAATCGGAAGCGGTTGCAACAAACCAGCTACTCTTTGATGTTCAGCCTTGATTTGTTGACACACCAAGCACTTCGATACGTAGTAGCAATCTCTCTTTTCATGCCTTCCCACCAGAAATGTTGTCGTAGATCTGTGTACATCTTTGTGCCTTCCGGGTGTACTGAATACGCGGAACTATGAGCCTCCTTCATGACTTCATCTCAAACATCTCCTTTGGGCACACATAAACAACTACCATAATGTAACGAACCATAATCATGAATTAATAAGTCTGTTCGAAGTCCCGCTTCTACTTGTTCTCGAAACTTCTGCAATCTTGGATCATGCGATTGCGCTGCTTTAATGTTATCGATCAAAAATGACTGTATTTGCAACTGCATCAACTGTCCCGAAGAATTTGGTAGTACAATCTCCAAATCGAATCTCTGAAAATCATTTATAATCTCCTTTTATGCAGTCAACATCCGTATCGTTGGCAACCGACTTAGCGCATCCGGCACTACATTAACTTTCCCCGGATGGTATTTTAGATCAAGATCATAGTCAGCCATCAGCTCCAACCATCTACGTTACCTCATGTTGAGCTCTTTCTGTGTCAACACATAGTTTAGGCTTTTGTGATTGGTAAATACTTCTACTCTTTTGCCCAATAAGTAGTGTCTCCAAATCTTCAAAGCGGAAATCACTGCTGCTAACTCCAAATCATTAGTTGGGTAGTTCTTATCATGAGTCTTTAATTATCTCGATGCATAAACTATGACCTTCTTATGCTGCATTAGAACATATCCTAAGCCTTTCTCAGATGCGTCACTGTGAATAACCAACCCTCCAGAACCATCTGGCGCTGTCAAGATAGGAGCGGTGATCAATCTTTGCTTCAACGCTTCAAAATCTGACACACATTTCTCGGTCCATACTAACGGTACCTCCTTTCGTGTTATCTTGGTCAATGGTTTTGCTATTTGAGTGAAGTTCTCCACGAACCTTCTATAATATCCGGCAAGCCCAAGAAAAGTTCTGATCTCCCCTACATTCTTTGGAATTGGCCAATCATGAACTGCTGCAATCTTTTCAGGGTCAATGGCAATTCCATCTCCGGATACAACATGACCTAAGAACTTCACTTCTTCAAACCAAAACTCGCACTTGCTCATCTTAGCATATAACTTTTCTCGTCTCAACATTTGCAGTGCGGTCCTTAAGTGTTCTTCATGCTCTTCTTTGCTCCTCGAATAAACCAAAATATCGTCAATAAACATCACTACGAAATGATTCAGATATGGTGAAAAGATTCGGTTCATTAAGTCCATAAATATTGCTGGTGAGTTAGTAACTCCAAATGGCATCACTAAATATTCGTAATGCCCATATCGAGTTCGGAACACTGTCTTACAAGTGTCTTCTTCTTTCACCCGAACTTGATGATACCCTGATCATAAATCGAACTTCGAGACTACTCTCGCGCCACTGATTTGATCGAATAATTCTTTTATGCGAGCAATTGGGTACTTGTTCTTAATAGTCACCCGATTTAACTCTCGATGGTCGATGCACATCCTCCGCGTGCCATCTTTCTTTTTGACTAGAAGAACTGGAACTTCCCATGGTGAACCATTGCTGTGAATCCAACCCTTCTTTAGTAATTCGGAAACTTGTCTCTTTACCTCTTTCAACTCCACCGGTGCCATCGGATAATAAGCCTTTGAAATTGGCGCTGCTACAAGAATAAGATCAATCGCAAACTCCACATCTCGTTTAGACGGTAAACTCGAGATGTCCTTGAACACATCCATGAAATCCCGAACTGCTATCAGCGCTTCATCTGCAACTTGTTTACGAACTTCATCTTTCAGTAAATGGTTTTCTTCATCATGAATTTGCAAGTTTGTTCTAAGACTTAAGGGTTATCAGCCAAACACAATTCCGCAGCGCCACTCTGATAAACTGAGGCGGGTTCGTCAAAACTTCTTCAATCAAATATCTTACATCTGATCGGCCTTGAAGTAGTCTATACCAGCTCCCGCTGGGGTTAATCTCGAACTACTGAAATCATCATATGTTCTCCTGTGTTTCTCCTTATTTTTCGAAACACAAACGGATTGGTTCTTACGGGACGAGAGGAAAGATATAACGTGGTTGCTGGATTCAAGCTCGTGATAAGATATAAACTCGTAAGTAATGATGCCGAGAGGAAACAAGGTAATACAACGACCATAAGTCAAGAAAATAAATCAAAATAGGACTCCATCTTACCTAAATAGAGTATCACATTGTAACCATGCCGCGGTATATAGTTACAACTACATAACTCCAATCAAATCGCCTAAATTCTACTAACAAAATTGAGAGAATAAGATGGGAGAAACAATAAGGAACTAAAAGGATTCCAAGCCGATATACAAAGGCATTTCCAAATCGTTGAGATAAAAGAGTTTAAGAGAAGGATAAGATTCAAGAATTCAAATGACAAGACAATAATGTGGTAGGACATGTTCCTAAAATTCTGGATTTCCTGATTAGTGTATTGGGTCCAATACCCAACTACAAAAGAAACCAAACCCAGCTAATCTAAAACCTATGCTCTGATACCGAACAAACCCTGTCACGCCCCGCTTCCCAAAATACGTAAATACAGCACGTGACAGAGCCAACCATGCTACGTATGGCGAGAAAAGATCCTTCCATAGTTACATTACGGCTGTCAATCAGATATCAAGAACAGTAAACTACTAAATCAATCTATCATATGTCCAGTAGCCACAAGAACAATATCTGGAAAAGATAGCGGAAACAATAAAGATCTAAGGAATAACTAACCCATATAAGAGCTATATCAATGAGGTGGTCCTCACTGATCGGCGATCCTGTCGAATACTCACATGCTATGTTAAGTATCTGGGCCATGCAAAACCCAGACGTCAGTGCGTCAAAATATCAAAATAATAGTAATAATCAGGATAGGATGCTATGATTAAACATGAGTGTAAATAAATAACATAGGTGTAAAACAGTGAGATATAGGTATGCGATGTGTATCCTAAATTCTGTGCCTCTAGGTTATCTATTCTAGAAGTCTTTGAAATCAATTTAATGGAATCATCGATGTAACTCAATAGTATCCCGTGGGTGCCCGGGACCATGGTCAAGACTCTCGGTCTGAATCCGAGACGTGCCGCTAAGCAGTAAACATGTAATATGTACAGATGAATGATGTCAGCAGCATCATTCCGGAGCTGTCCGAGCCCGTAAACACTGATCAGTATAAGCATCAAACTGATGAGTTATAATTCAGGTTTCATTATTGATTTTCCCTTACCCCCAAGGTTATGTGTTCAAATCAGGTATTGATGATGTGAATCTAATGCCAATACAGGATCAAGCAGGTACAAGTTTTGTCTATGCAGACAACAAGTCACTTCCGTCAGGACAACAATCAGGATTGTTGGCATTGGTAATAAATCCAAGTAACAAGTCTAGTAGTGGGTTGTGAACATGTCATGTAATATATATTAACCTAAAATATATACCAATGTAAAACTGTAATCAATATCGAAACACGACTAATGCTAGGATGCATATGTATCTATCTGTAATAACCATTATACGTCCATGACTATGTATGCTGCAAACTAGATAATATATTGTACTAATATAGCAGTATGATAACGTTGTGACATTCCGGTATGCAACTAAATAAGCTATTATCAGTACGGATACACACGGATACTATAAAACTGTAAATTGGTAATATTTACTGAATATTAAAACACATGTACTATTATTTATTAAATAGATATTGATATAATAACATTAACAGGGATAACATATTCAATCCGATTAATAAATATAAAAGTGATATTGATTAACCATGCACAAGAAAGTTCCGTTTAGAAATTCAGCGTCACCCTGATTTGTAAAATATCTTAAAAATAACAAACGTCCTTCAAAAGGGACGTGTAATATACCAAAACAAAGATATTCAATAAGGTTTTCATTTTTATAAGTTAAAATATCTCATATTGTTCCTAAAAAAATTTATGAACGTTCGAAATTGAAAGTTTGTTGCTGGAATTTTCCTGAACAACAGTTTAGAGGTACTTTCATTTACATTTTACGTTATTTAACAATTTATTTTACAAGTAAATATTTCACAGGGTTATAGTATTCTGAGTTAGATTTGTAACGAACTAAAGAACATATGATAATGATTTTTCTATGATTTATAATGAATTTTATAAGTTAAGGTGTACAGTAAATTTCAGATTTGTCGTATCCGTTTTGCGACGACGTTTCATGTGTAAACTATAATATTTTCAAACTATATTTTGTATAACGTTATAAAATGCAGATTATAAACTAATTAATTATAATAATAAAAAATATTACGATGATATATATATTTATAGATATAATTATAGCATGTCGCAAGTTGTAAACTTGCATACATTGTATATTATAAAACTGATCAACGTTAAATAACTACGGTGTATAAATTATATAGATATAGCTGTATGATGATGATGATGATGATGATGATAGTACGGCAACACATAAGTAAATTACATAAAGCATAGAATGTAGCAAGTTGCAAATTTGGCTCGAAACAAACGTGATGAACGGAAGCAATATGACGCTATACAAATCAGCACCAAATTTTTATGGCTCGGTGAAGGTTCTAGGATGCGGCTGGAGTTGCATCGGCGAGAATGGGTGTGGGCTTGAAGAACGAAGAAGGAGAATATATAAATTGATGAGGGAAAGATATGTTATGTGAGAGAGAGAGAGAGTTTTTGTGTTTAATATAATATATATAGTATAGTTTAAATTAGGTTATAAATATATATTAGTTTTAATGTAGATAGATAATATCAAACTACAACCAATCTCCCAAAATCTCATCAAAAATATATTTTGGAAAATAATTCACATATGTAAACTTCTCAACCATAATACAAGAATATATTTTAAATAACTCATACCCCTAATTTAAAATTTAAAAGGATTCTAAAAATATATCTAGATTTAGTAAATATTTGATATTAGATATCTTGAGATTTAAACGTAAAAGATAAAAACAAAATAAGATATGGGATGACAACCATATGATAACAGTTAACAAAATATAACTTATTCTTAACTTGTGGCTATTAAAAGATATATGATGATCTAGATATATAATATATAAAGATCTAAAAATATAATGTAGGTATTATACTAGATTCATATAGATACACTTTGCTGGTAAATCTCAAATACAATTTTGCACCATATTGGGTTCTAAACTTGCGGGTCATGTTGGATAACGACTACTACTATTCGAATCATTCGCGACCCAATAGATAAAATAGAAAAAATATAAAGTAAGTGTTAAAATACCAATTAATGTTGTATAACCGTATAGGGTGTTACACCATGGATACAAAAAATTCATGATGTAATCATGTATTCAAGTAGTCATGTTCATATCAAGTTATAACCAAGGCTTGGATAAGTCAAGTCAAGTATACATGTTTGAATTTGATGTTTGAATTCGAGTATTCATGTTCATGATCATATATTCGTGTTTGATTTGGATTCAATTTTGAGATTTGAGTCAGACACTTGTAAACTAATTTAACTCTTGAATTCTTAGGTTCGAGAGTTATCGGCAACTGCTGCACATGGACGGCAGGATTTGTGTTTTTCCAAGACAGTTGCTATTGATGACTCCTGTTAAGTTTTCTAACCTGAATAGGCAAGCACTCACTTTCTCCAGCTATCTGGGGCTCAAGAGATTTGATCCCGCTTAAACATATATTTACTAAAGTCCTTAAAATATTGTTTTGTATATCTCGAGGGGGTTTTATGAAAAATATTTTAATATTGATTAAAAATAAAACCTCTAGGGTGATTTGTATTACTTAGGGTTTTCATGAACATGTATTTTAAGTATTTGGGTATTTTAATGATAATTACCTAGCTTTTAAAAGTTTATAGTATTTTATTGAAAACTAGTTCTTTTTAGTAACTTGATGGTATTTTATTGATATTTTTTAATCTTTCATTTTTTATAAAAATATAGTTTCATAATATAATGAAAATATGGATTTATAATTTTATATAATTTTTAATTTTAAAAATTAGTTTTATTTAGAAATTCCCATTTCTTAAAAACCGTATTTTATAATCCTTTCGAGATCGAATACTCCGCGAGAAGTGTTGCATCTCGCTGTACTATCCCCAGAATGTGTGATAATCTGCACCATCCATTAGCAGGTCCCCTAACAAGGGTTGTAAATTCATAATTGCAAAGGACTGCGAAATACCGCTCTAAAAGAAACCTGATTTTAAAGTATGTGATATTTTATTGTAAAGATTATTCTTCAAAACCAATATACAAACACATAGGCATCGTGCTATGAAACCAAAGTGTACGTGTGGGGTAGGTCATTACCCCGTGAATTTTTTTCCTAAAAGTATAGTTTTAACAAAAACGAAAAAAGGTGTTAATAAAGTTCAAGATATTTTAATGAAAAAGTTCAATTATGGTTGTTTCACATGAAATTCTTAGTTAAACTTGAGTCTAAATATTGGTATTTAAGGTTATAAGTAATGTGGTAAAATTAGGTCGATCAATATATAAAAGAAAAATGAAGTTTCTAGGGTTTAGAAAAGAGTATCAGTAATAACTCAACCTTACCGATATAAGATTTAAAAATGAATTTCAATGAAAAGGAGGAGAGTTAAGAGGGACTTATGGTTTGTATATATCAAAAAGAGATTAAGGAAGAGGGGATGAACTTCGTGGTGTCGCGGAAGCTCCGGAATCGGCTTCGATCTTCGACAGAAGAAGCTTGCTCGGTAACTCCACTTTACTCCACTTGCACTTGGGAACTTTTGAGAAAGTTTTTGCTAGAATTTTTAGAATGATGAAGAGATAGGGCATGGGATGGTATTTATAGTGAAGAATTAGGGTTTGGTAATTAAAAATGTGGATTAAAAAATATTAAAATGGCGTTAATTGGTGAAATGAAGGGTTTCTGTTTGATTGCAGGAAAATCAAACAGTGCAGAGGAATTAAGGGGAGTTGAAGAGACGAGTGTGCAAAGTATAGAGCTCATTGGAGAAAATCCGACCTTCCCCGCCGTCCCTAGGGCTAAATTCGCCGGTCAGATTTAGCTCTCTGGCCTCAAGATTCGTGCCATGAGATCAATTCTGTGTTTACACCATTTTTCACATGTTTGATTTTTATGAACTTTTTATTTCCCCGTGTATTGCACGTGCAACCTTTTGGGTTTCCAAAAAGTTAAAAAGAAAAATCAGAAAAATAATTGTGTCTGATGGGAATCAAACACACAGGCTATGTCACAGCAGTGCGAAGACTTTACCAGTGAGCTACAAGTTGTTTCTTGCTTTTATTTAACAAAAGTTACTTATAACTCAAACTCAGGATGTAATACTCTTTTCTTGTATTAACAGGAAAAAATTTGTACAGAGATTTTAGAGTCGTTACAGCCACTCATGACATTTATAGAAGGGTCAATTCTCAAAATCATAAGAAACTCATAAGACAGATTGTCCTATTAAGCTATCCAAATATCTAAAGCCGAAACTGTAACCGACGGGAAGATGATTTATGGATAGCTATCTGCATCCCCGATGCAGAATTGACTCATATGTTTTCGACGCATGATTTGCTTCCACAAACTTTTCTGCTCCCAGCAGGAAGCCTTCTTCCACTTAGTATCCTGACAGGAAAATTATTTATAAATAGCTATCTGCATCCCTGATGCAGAATAGATTCATATGTCCATGACACATGATTTGATTTCACAAACTTTTCTGCTCTAAGCAGAAAACCTATTTCCACTCAGTATCCTGATGAGTGGAGCGGTTCAAATTCCCGCAGTCAAACATTGGACTTATTATATCCATTATTGCCAGCACATTTCTCCATATCAGATCATTTAAGTTGTTGGCGCGTTATTCCTGTTTTCGTAGCTCGATTGAACCCTTCTCTCGCTAGGACACCTGCCCTTACATGCTGTTGACCTCGTCAACATATCAGCAGCGCACTTGGTTCTATTGTCCCTGACGATTAGACCTTAAGTTTCAGTTACTCAAACGTACTAGCAAACGTCAACACATTAGCTTTCTGCATAACTAACTGCTTCATGGATCGAGTAGAAAACATGTAACCATCCACTACTATTGCTTGACAGTCTAACTAGAGCAACACTCTTCAGATCCTGGATCAATAAAGATATAACTTTTAAATGTATCCACATTACGTGATTCGACTCCTTATATAAAAATAAGGCCAAACCAAGAAATAATGTGTCGTTGTCACGTCGTATAGATTACCCCATAATCATCGCACAACTTATCTCTTAGAGTGTAGGTACCTGTAACTACCGTTCAATATAAACTGCGAGTGCTCGGCAATAAAAAAAATATGACCACTAATAATATCGCTCTTCATCACGTCCAACGCGTAGAGTGGTCCTAAATGCGTCAATCCTCTAAAGATCGCTGCATCTCGATGGTGCTGTGTCGTGTAGCCCTGCTACATCGCTGCCACCTCAATGGTGCTGTGTCATGAAGCCCCGCTACATCGCTGCCACCTTATCACCAGCGTCCAAGTCTTTCATCTTGTTCATATAATATTAAACTAATGTTTCTATTTTATTATGTTATCGCCATCTATCATCTCATCCCTGGTGAGACTGACGATATCTTGACTTTGATATGGATACGTTAAGACTATGGCATATAATAGAGTACCGTTCTTTCCCAAAGAACGCTTCGTTTTCAACCCATCTTAACAACAATAATAAATCTATACCCCGAAGAAAGAGAAGACAGCCTATGGCTCCAACCACATTCTTCAAAAGTATAAAATTTAAAATTTTATTAAAATGATTGAAAAACGGATCACAGATTTTCTAGAAACGGAGTAGATTAGGTAGTTGAATCTATACTCCCGTTTTCTCTCAAAATCTCCCACTTGAAATTTGTAAGATTGATGCAGTATGTGTCTTTGTATATATAATATGTCATGCACAACATAAAATGCAACAATCAATCTAACAAATTTCATTTTCATTTAAACTACCCTATCTAATTTTGTCTATTTTATTATGGTTTTCGTTTTATTCATGAGATTAATACGCGTCCAGGCGCTCCCACCGGAACATACCCAGTAAATCTCCAAGATTTTGTGACCGTAAAAATTTGAAATTTTTGGTAAGCAAACAAAATTTTCGAAAAAAATATATAACTTTCAGAGTTAACAGCAAAACCCTTAATTAATCCAAAACTTGAGTGGGAAACTCCCCAAATATAAGAAAACTCATAAAATAATTTTCTTAATTTTCTAAAATTTTCTGGGATTTTTCTGGAATTTTTTTTAAATTTTAAAAAATGGAACCGGCTCTAGAAGCCGAGCCACCGAGCCCGGCCTAGCCCGGCTAGGGCCGGCCCAACCCATGGGCATGGGCATGGGCCTGGGCCTGGCCCAAGCCCAGCTCGGGCCAGGTAGCTGGCCCCCCTATTTTTAAAAATAAATTTGAATTTTTCTATTTTTTTTAAAAATCCGAAAAAATAAAATTTCTAGAAATTATTTTTTTTCTTAAAAAAATATTTAACCCACTGCCACAATCAAAAAAAAAATACTGGTTCCCAAAAAAAATCCCAAGAAAATAATTTTGGTTCCAAATAAAAAATCCAACCATAAATCCAAAATAATTTGATTCCCAATCAAAAATCGAAAAAATATTTGGCTCCAAACCAAAATCTAAAAAATATTTGTTGCCATCACCAAAATCCAAAAATCTTTTTGCTCTAACCAAAAATCAAAAAAAAAATTGGTCCAACCAAACTCCTGAAAAAATATCCTAAAAATTAGGGGAAAATGCGATTAATGCTCACCAAAAGAGAAGAAAAAAATTAAAATTCTCTTTTCATACAAAAGATCCAATCTTTACAATAAATTTATCTTAATTTTGTTCCACGAGTTAGTTCACATCAACGAACTAAAAAAAACTACATCAAAGCATCATAGATAAAATAGATCTAATCTACGGGGACATATAAAAAATGATCTGTTATTAAAAATTTTAAACATCACAGATCTATAATTCTTTGAACGTGGGATGCATGTCTCTGATACTAATGTACACTTTAGGTGACGTAAATACATAACAAGCAATTAAGTATAGCGGAAATATATGTATCTAATCTATAAATTTACGATATACCTGATCCGATTGGTTGGATCGTTCCTTGCCTACGTCACTTAGAAGATCTGATCTTTATCGCCTCCGAGCAACGGCTGGAGAAAAACCACAGTTTGGTAGAAAGCGGGAATCCACTACTTGATCACCCCGCAAGCCAATTCAAAATAGAAGGGGATGAAGGACACGACGGCACTTTAGTTTTTATCTCTAGAAAAACTCTATATGTTTAATCATGTATTCTCTTTCATATGTCTCGTATATGAAACCCAACCTCTTATATATGAATATATAGTACACCCACTCAATTGTGTGGGTATTGGGCTGGATCAGGCCCAATGGCTAACAATGACATTCACTAAGATTGAGTGTTATGACAAAGCAGTTGTAGATGGAAGCTTGAAGTTCTTTGTTTGATGTCTCAAATTTTATTAGCCATCAGATTTTCTCATGCAGAGACTTTGAGCAAGTGCTGTATATCTTTCCTGCAGATTTAAGAATGTTTCACACCCAAGGCACGTAGACTGCAATTCAATTCAGGTACAAATTAAATAGCATCGATCATTTCATTTGATCAGTGATTATTCTGCTGGTTTAATTAAAAACCATTTCTATGGAGTCATTAGATTCTCAACAAGCCATTTTTCTGCTATATATCTTGGTTTTAATTTAATTTACTTTTAAGTACAGCAACCGTATTAAATATCAAATATAGGTAATTAGATTAATTTGTACACATCATTTAGAAGAGTATATATAACCTTCAACTAGTATTTAATAAGCGAGCATCTTTTTATCATAAAAATGCCCATCTGCGGTCATTCTTTGACACCATCGAGACCGTCTTTTACATCTTCATCCTCCTTTGATACATTATGCGGTTCGAAATTCTCTACCTTGTAAGCATAAATCTTACTGAGATAAATAAAAACGGCGAAATTTAGGATGCAAAGAACGGCAAGGAATCCGTAATAGTAGTCTAGACGTGAGGCATTGAGATTATTCAATATCCATCCATTTCCGTCTCTTTTTGTGATATTAGAGACGGTCGACAGGAGAAAACTACTGAGGAAGTTGCCAACTCCATAAGCTGTCAAAGAATAAGAAGTCCCGAAACTTTTCATGCTCTCTGGAGCTTGATCATAGAAAAATTCAATCTTTCCTACCACCAGGAAAGCATCAGCTATCCCCATGAGCACAAATTGGGGCAGTAGTATAAAGATAGTCACCGGTACTTGACCTCCATTTTGAACCAATCCATGACTTGCAGCAATATTGAGCCTTACTCTTTCAACCAGAGATGCTGTTGTCATTGTGATAATGTGAAGGAACAGCCCAACTCCCATTCTTTGAAGGAGAGTGATTCCGCGAGGGTTTCTAGTCCAAGACTTCATCATCTTTACGAAGCAGCGATCATAAAGAGGAAGTGAGATGAGCATGGATATTGTGACAAAAGCTGCGAGACTTGCAGGAGGGATTTCAAATTTTGAGCCAACGTGTCGGTCTAATGTAGTGCCTTGCTTCACGAAAAGAGTGTTGATTTGCGCGATCATTGCGCATGGGATGAACATTGTGCCTAGCAGTGGAAGCATCAGCAGAATCTGTTTGGTTTCTTCCACTTGGGTTACTGCACACAACATCCATGGAGCAGTGCTTGAGCCAGATTTCACCGCAGCTTTGTTTAGGAACCTGTTCCGTCGAACAGAACAAGGGAAATGTTTGATGAGTTCAATGGCCAAAATGCGAAAACCCCTCACCTTCATGCCAGTATGGCACAATATGTGTGTGTGTGTGTGTGTGTGTGTGTTCCGTTTTCTTAAACTCTTTATTCTCAAAATTAACACCCTTGAACACGACTCTTTTCGCTTTATAATGCAGCCTTTTGCTTTTGTTTTTGTTTTTGAAATAGGCGATGGTAGAATAATTGTAGGACAAAGGTTTGATCAAGAGAGCTGCGACCGACTGACTAACCTTATGGAAGATGTTGAATCAATCCTAAACTTGCCTTTCTCTTTATACACCTTTGCATCCAACTCATGAAGCTCCTTAGGATCATCAGGAATTTGAACTCTCCATTTCCTCAGTGAAGCCACAATGACCCTAAACATTTTAGTAAAAGGACTCCCTTGTGCCAACTTATGCCTATAAAATGGAGTCCCAGCTAAGAAAATCACCACAGAAATCAAAAGGCCCAGAGTTGGGAGCCCGTATCCGACGGTCCAACCCACATTATCTTGCAAATAAACCAAGACCGTGTTGGCAAATAGCGTCCCCAGAAATATGCTGAACATCCACCAATTGAAGAATGAGAGCTTGTGAGCCCTCTCTTTGGGTTCAAAATCATCAAACTGGTCTGCACCAATTGTTGAGATGTTGGGTTTAGTTCCACCGGTTCCTAGCGCAAGAATGTAGAGTCCGCCAAAAAACGTAGCAAGTTGTAGAGTTGTGGCTGGCTTGCAGTTGCTTGAGCATGCCTCTGGCTTTAATGGTGATACCGAAACCGTCACCGTTAGCAGACACATGCCCTGATAGGATAAGAAAGACCGTTAACGGCTACCTGTTCCATATATATCTATTATCGTTTTACATGATGTCGAGTGATAAACAATGTTGTGAGTTGTGGCATCCAACCTATGAATCGCTGGTGCATAAATCAATAACATACAAAATTGCAATTTGGTTTGCTGCATAGAAAAAATGTGTCATTAATTTGTTGCGTGCAAGTACATGGTGGCAATTCTTTTGTATGAAATTTTGCTTGTTGCTTGCTTGATTAACAACTAATTAATTAGTTGACTTGAAACGGATTCACTATACAAGATAAATCATCAAAAATGGAGAGCAAGGTGCCAGAACTGAGGTTATGGCTGGCACCAGCTAGGAGACAGTAGCCCCTGAATGAATGGTTTCCAATTTTATTAATTAATTTAAGTTGGCAGGACCTATAGATACCAAGAGTGGGACAAATATCAATAATTGTACTGATCAATACTGGCTCCATTTCCTTAAATCATGGTGCGTGATTTGCAAGGACTGACACCCATAACTCATGGGCCAATTGGTTATGGTATGGATGTGTGGATGGGATCTCTTGTGTTCGAGCCCTTACATGCGTAGAGTATTTCCCACTTCTTCCTTTTTTTAAAATTAAATGTGCATGCCCAGGTTCAATTCTGGACACGCGTGGGTGTGTGTCATGGGGCCCCGGGCTGGCCAAGAGTGCTCGGCTGTCAAAAAAAAAAAAAAAAAAGATGATAGCAGCTAACTGACAGGTCTTGCTTCTGATAACTTTCCATTGTTGTTCTTTTATTCCCAATTTGGTGATTCCTGATTCTTGACCCTTTGTCTCCCACATTTTGTTTTTGTTTCCTACTTTCCCTGTCATCGTCATAGAGTATTTTTCTTATGATCTAAAGCAATCAATCATTGAGAAACACCGTAATGACCACACCCTACCCTTATATTGATTCACATATTAGCTTCTTGTCCCCAATCAGAAAAAGGGCAACTAGCTAGCCTTTAAAAGGATTTGTCATATCTTTCGTATTGGACCCGACATCTACCGGATCCAAAGCGGCGGGTCTTCACTAATTCTAAACAATCCATAGCGGCGGGTCTTCACTTATATATAAGGGTGGACCAAAACCTTCATTAATTAATACGGCCTCACTATACCCTGTGCTAACTAACCACATCTTCTACAATTGGTCAATCTATTTTATTTCATGCACAAATTGGAGATCCAGCATATCAAAATCCACTATCATCGATAGAGGGATAGAGATATCAACATGGTACGTATCGGAGACGACCTGATATGTGAAAATCCTATCGTCAACGTTAGAGCATCATAGCATCTAATGCAGCCAACTACAACAATTTAAAGCGATTTATTTCTTATCCTGTCAATTGACAGCTACATGATGTTTTCCTTTTTATTTTTATTTTTGCTTCCACTAGTACCTGGTGATGCCAAATTAAAGTTGGATCTTAGCACACATTTTTCTTCATCTTGTCATTCCCTTTCTTTGAATTTTTTGTTTGAATTTTTTGCCCTGGCGATGAAGGTGAGATTGGACCCCCATCATATTGTTATCATATCGATATCCAAACGCATTCAAATTAACCTTTTCGCTTGTTCTAGTGGGGTCTCTCCAACACAAGTTGATTTAATCCCATTGGTCCTGATTGTTATCAAGGCTCTAGCTTATCACTGTCATCTTTAGTGAAATTTTCGAAGATCGATAATGACCCAAATTCTGGGGTTAGGATCCTTTGCTTGGCAAGCACGGTGCTTGCCAAGCTAGAGCCGTTGGATTCCCTTCCTGACCCCACCAAACCTTGGCCCCTTGTTATACGCCGATCCCTACCGTCGAAATTTAATAGCAGGGTAAAAAATAACATAGGATCGGATGCCGAAAACTCAATATTTAAAGATAAATAAATAGATTGGTATGGGTTGTGTGTTACTTTAGACCATTATTATTGAATAAGGCCAAAGAATAACATACAGGTTTCACGGCAGTCTATTTTCCTGTAGGTTTGATTGGTTGCAAAAATTCTCAAAAGGGTACACTAAAATTTATGCAATTAAATCTTCTTTTATTTTCGCTTTTGAATAATTTGAAGATCTAAATCACAAGTGATGCAGGTGTAATTACTTACCACGAGGTAGATGGCAGATGAGATGACGAAGGTCCAGTATCGACCGAGATGAGCATCGGCGACATAAGCTCCTAAGATTGGCATCAAGAACACAGTTCCAACCCAGTTGGTTACATTGTTGGAAGCATCCACTGTACCTTGATGAAGCTTGTTAGTTAGGTACAACACCAGGTTTGATGAAATCCCATAGTATGCCATCCTCTCAAAAACTTCATACACTGCAATCATATATGTACACAGTTACAGGCCTTTTTCTAATAGATATAGAGAGAAAGTAAAGGTTTGTCTTCGTCGTCATCGATTATCTATCCCTTCACGGGTCTATTTGGCATATGCTCAAGATAAAACTCCGTTGCCTCCAGCATGCATTTGCAAATATAGCATGCAGATTCAATTTATATGTGAAAAAATCATGGAAGTTTTACGAATGACCAGCCGACTCCTAAGTGTACCCTATCGTAATTAGTGCTCCTATTTGGTGAGTGAACCATGGACAAGAGAGATTCTTGAGACTTTTCTAAATGACCGGTTAGCATCCGTACGCCGTCATATAAAGTTATGTTCCATTCTAAATCACAGATAAAGCCAAAGAGTAATACTTTACGATCTACCTGGGAGACAAAATGGTGGGACCCACAACACTTAGATACTATTGACAAACAAGTGGGCACATGGTGTTTGTGTCTTGCATAGGTTGTGATATATAGGATTTCAAGTCCCGCAGGTTAAGTGTGATTCTAAGAGAAAAGCGAAACAGAACATGATTAATCATTCCGGCCGGGAGAGAAAAAAATGATGGGGTAGAGTGGTGGACAGTACCGACTACAAAGGAGCAAGCAGTCCAGCCTCCAGTTTTGGATCTGAGAGCGGGGTTTCCTTTGAGATCAACTGACCCATCCTTCACGTACTCTGCTTTTCCTTCCTCTAAGCTCTCTGCGGCCATGGCTAGATTTGCAATGGTGTTTGTTGTTTTTATTAAACACTCAGCTTCTCCTTCACTAGTTAGCTTCTACTTGATGAAGCAAGGAGATGCACATTTATATAGGGAAAAAAAACAGTAGAATGATTTCATGATAAGATCTTTTGTTGGCTTGTGTGCGGGCCAATTAAGTAATAAGCTAAATCACTGTCTTGCTATCCCTTGAGAAATATTTTGCATGCATGGGACCCCACAATGATACCTCCATTTTTGACTCCTCTCTTGTTTCTAGAACATCACCATGACTCCAACCCCACATATATATAAGCGAGTAAATTCTCACTGTATACATATACCCTTTTTCACAAAGATACTTTTTCACCCTTTATAAGGTTGGGCTACTTACTTACAATGTTATTTCTATTCGAAATAAATTATTGTTTTATTCCTTGATTGCATGTCTTCGACATATCACCGTATTTTTAATCTGCTGCTTTTTTCCTCTTTTGGATAGCATGAATGCATATATATAATTGTCATCTAAGCATTTTCCTACCGTAAGAGGTTGGATATAAAGCAAGCTTTCATGAAAGACGCGACAATATTTTTCGATGTTGGAGTTGTTGTAATGGCATCATTTCTCTCTTAATTAGTGCTAAATCATCATCATCATCATTGTGGTCGTCATCTTCCTCTTGCTGTTAAAACTTGAAACTCGTCAAGCTCTCAAGTTTTGATGTGTGCTTTGTGACCTTGCATGAGTAATGGTGGGTATCCATAGATATGTTTCGGGCCCAAGCCCACACCCTATACTCACAATTTTCAAGGCCAAATGTTTTGAGATGGGCCTGGGTATTATTTCAAGATGAGTATAATATTGTCACAGCCTAGAATTAATTATATATGGTTATTTTTTCAATATTAGATGTAAGATAGAATTCTCTGGTTGGCTCTTGCTTCATCTTGAAATGTCGTCTGTGTTAAAATGTCATTCTTAGAACGCTTTTTTTATGGGAAAATCATATTTTTTTAAAAACGGGCCATAATAAGAATGGAATTCTACTACGGAACTTTTGTAACAAGTAATAGGTGAGATCGGTTTTTTAAATTTTTTATAATTATTATTATTTGCAGATATTTTAAATTTTAAATATTTAGCTTCCCAAAACTTTATATATTTTCTTATTTCACCTTCAAAACTTGAGGATTTTTCTGTTTTCCAAATAAATATCCTAAGGATATATTTTGTCAATTAACCGTTGAACACTTAGAAAATGAAGAAAATGATAAGGGCATATTTTGCCAATTAGTCATTTAACGCATAGAAATTGTAACACCCTGTTGCATATATACCATATTCTATTTGGGTATTTTTCTAATCTTACGATTATTTTTTGATTATTATCGTTTTGAGTGTGGATAGCGCATTTGGTATCTGTGGATAGTATCTGACTCGACCCGCATGCTTGAAACTCATTATGATTTAAGATTACTTTATATCTTTACTAGTACAGAGAATCCGTGCACATTTAAATTTGATATATACATGTATCATATTTTAGTATCTGCATATATTTTTAAATAATACAAATTATAGTCAAATAATATTTTTAATATCTAGCATGGCCTATATCATACCCCATATCTTATGAGTGCATCCAGACATCATGTCCACTTCCTGTTTGATGAAACGGACTTGTTTGGATCGCTACGTGTTTTTACGTGTATCCGTTTTTGGGGATATACATTTTATTTAACAGAACATCGCATTATAGTTTTGGCTCATACGTATATTATCCGTATTTTAAAACTAGATTTTTAGAAATGATCCGGGTATTTTTCGGAGTATTTTTGTATTAACTATAAAATCCTACAATATATATTAAAATATTTTTAAAACCTTGACAATTAATATTTATACATATAATATATTTTTAAATCCTAATAATATATCCTCACCGTTTCCCTCCCTCTCTCGCTCTCTCCAGTCTCTCTACTCTCTCTCTCTGCTATACACACACACACACACACCCCTCAACTCCCTCCCTCCTCTCTTTATCTATTTTTCTTTCTTCCTTGTTCGTTTCTCGTCCTAGCACATGCCTGCGCTCGACGTCGCCGCCAGTGTCCCAGCACGCCTACCATCTCCTCGCCGTCGTCCTCTCCCCTCACCACCTTCACCTCCTCCTATTTTCTTCCTCTCCCCTCCTACATCTACGAACAAACCTGAGCAATCCAAGAAAACCACCTGACCTCACCGTCAACCTCTCATCGCCAAACACCTTCGCCCCGTCGCCACCACCCTCACCACTACCTCCTTTCATCCCTCTCCTCCATTCCCGAGCTCACAACCCAGAGCACCTACAACCAAGAACCCCGTCGAACCCTAACCTGCAACCTAAGAAACCCCCACCGCCGGTCACCAAATCCCTCGTCGTCGTTACCTCCTCCTCTCCAATCTCTGACATCTTAGGCCACCACAACTATCCCTGCAGCCCCGACGATTTCCAACGGCAAAGCCCAGAAAACCCATCACCTTTACCCATCATCGGCGGCAGCCATCGTCACTGTCGTCTCCTCTGTCCCCAGCTAAAGCCAAGCCACACCCCATTCTCCTTCTCCTTTCTCTTCTTATTTCTTTCTTTTCTTTCTTTCTCTTCTCTGTAGTTTCTGTTTTTCGGCCGTCGTCGGAGTCGCGCACGTCGCCGACATTCCGGGCGACCCAGTCGTCGTCGTCTAGCGTGGTCATGTCTATGAGCAGCCGAGTCCAGTCCTGTACGCGCGTGGTTGCATCGCAACGTTTATCCGACGTTGAATGTGACGTATGTACCCCGTCGTGAGATCCGATCAGGCAAGTTTATCTTGTAACATGCTATGTCAATATATTTATTTCTATATGAATAAAAATAATACATGTATTTTAATTGTGCATCCAATGTTATAGTTTTACCGTTTTTTGATATCCGTTCATATTCGTACTGAGAATTGCATATCTAGTTGCATGCCGGAACCTCATTATATCATATTACCTTTATATTAGTGTAACATGTTGTCTAGTTGCATCACACGCAGTCATGGATACGTATACAGGTTATTATAGATAGACACATATGCATCCTGACATCCGTCGTGCTTACCGTGTTCAGATATTCGTTACGGTATTACATTTGAGTATCTATCTGATACATATGAATCACATGACATGTTCACGATACACTACTTGACTCATTACTTGGATCTAGTTACTAATACCAATAATCTTGATTTGTTGTCCTGGCGGACATTACTTGTTGTCTGCATAAACGAAAACCTGTACCTGCTTGATTCTGTGTTGGCATTAGATCTATACCGGCAATATCAAACTTGAACACAAATCTAGGGGTAAAGGGGAAATCAAGAATATAACCGAAACGTAACTCAAAAGGCTATTATTACATGTTTGTTGTTTTTCCGAGCATTACGGAATAATCATGTTTGCCATTTTTCCGGGCGTTACGGAATATCCTGTTTGCCATTTTTTCGGACGTTACGGAATAATCATGTTACCGTGGTCCCGTGAGGAATGAACGGGACATAGACTAATGGGTTACGATGAGAATTATATTAATTGATTTCAAAGACTTTTAGTATAGATAACCTAGAAACCCAGTTTTAGGTTACACATCACATGCACACACGTACCTTACTGTTTATATTTATGTTATTGATTTATATTCATGTTTACATATCTCGTTACATCCTGATTATTATTGTTATTTTGATATTATGACGCGCTGACGTCTGGGTTTTGCATGGCTCAGTTCCTCTATCTTTATCGCAGGCTGAACAGGAGTACTTTAGTCGTCAAGCCGAGCAGTGAAGAATTATAGTTAGAGATGCTTAGTTTAGTTATTTTTCAGCAGCTTTATTTCTTGATGTGAGCCTATATTGGGACGTATTTTCATATGTTGTTTATTGGATATTACTATCGTTTCCGCTTATACATTTTCTTGACTCTTTTATTTGTGGCAAATGGATATGTACTAGCTAGTTTTATATTTTTCTGTTCTTGATATCCTATAGAAAGCCGTAATGTAACTGTGGAGGGATGATTCCTATCAACAGGTATCATGGTTGGCTCTGTTACGTGCCGTGGATTTAGGATTAATCGGTTTTGGTTATTTTGTAGTTGGGTATTAAACCCAACACACTAATCAGGAAACTCGGAATTAAGAATATGTCCTGTCACATTATTGTTTTGCCATTCAAATTCTTGAATTTTATCTTTCCTTTAACTCTTGTATCTTGACGATATGGAAATAACTTTATATCCCAACTTGTAATCCTCATGATTCCTTATTATTTCTCCATTCTATTCCTTCGATTCTGATAGTAGGATTTAGGCGATTTGAATGGAGTTATGTGATTGTAACTATGAACCGTGGCATGGTTATAATACGGTACTCTATTTAGGTAAGCTGGAGTTCTATTTCGATTCATTTTCTTGACTTATGATCGTTGTATTACCTTGTTTCCTCTCAGCGTCATTGCTTACAAGTTTATGTCTTATCGCGAGCTTGAATCCAGCGACCACGATATATCTATCCCCTTGTCCCGTAATGACCAGTCCGTCTGCGTTTCGAAGAATAAGGAGAAACACAGGAGAACATGTGATAATTGCAGTAGTACAGACCGCTTCAAGGATGATTAGATGTAAGATATTTGATTGAAGAAGTTTTGACAGACCCGTCTCAAATTATCAGAGTAGCGCAGCGGAAGAGTGGTGGGCTAATGACACACAAGTCTTACAATAAACTTGCAAATTCATGATGAAGGGAACCGTTTACTGAAGGGTGAAGTTCGTAAACAAGTTGCAGATGAAGTGTTGATAGCAGTTCGGGATTTCATGGATGTGTTCAAAGACATCTCGTGTTTACCATCTAAACGAGATGTGGAGTTTGCGATTGATCTTATTCCTGTAGCAGCGCCGATTTCAAAGGCTTATTATCCAATGGCGCCGGTGGAACTAGAAGAGGTAAAGAAACAAGTTGACGAATTACTGGAGAAAGGTTGGATTCGTAGCAGCGGTTCACCATGGGGAGCTCCAGTTCTTCTAATCAAGAAGAAGGATAACTCGTGGAGGATATGCATCGATTATCGAGAATTAAATCGGGTGATTATTAAGAACATGTACCTAATCTCTCGCATCGGCGAATTATTCGATCAACTCAGTGGAGCAAGGGTATTCTCGAAGTTGGATTTGCGATCCGGATATCATCAAGTTCGGGTGAAATCAGAAGACATTTACAAGACAACGTTACGAACTCGATATGGGCATTATGAGTACTTAGTGATGCCATTTAGAGTTACTAACGCACTAGCAATATTTATGGACTTGATGACCGAATCTTCTCACCATATCTAGACCAGTTCGTAGCGGTATTTATTGATGATATTCTGGTCTATCTGAGGAGCAAATAAGAGCATGAAGAACACTTGAAGATCGCACTGCAAATGTTGAGGGAAGAAAGATTATATGCTAAGATGAGCAAGTGCGAGTTTTGGCTCGAAGAAGTGAAGTTCTTGGGTCATGTCGTGTCTAGAGATGGAATTGTTGTTGTCCTGAAAAGATTGCAGCAGTTCATGATTGGCCGATTCTGAAGAACGTAGCAGAGATCCGAAGTTTTCTTGGGCTCGCCGGATATTATAAAAGATTCGTGGTGAATTTCGCTCGAATAGCTGAACCATTGACCAAGCTAACACGCAAGGAGGTACCGTTCGTATGTACAGAAAAATGTGTGCTAGCTTTCGAAGCGTTGAAGCAAAGATTGACCACCGCTCCTATCTTGACAGTGCCAGACAGTTCCGGAGGGTTGGTTATCTACAGCGACGCATCTGGGAAAGGCTTGGGATGTGTTCTGATGCAGCATGGGAAGGTTATAGCCTACGCATCGAGACAATTGAAGACTCATGAGAAGAACTACCCAACTCATGATTTGGAGCTTGCAGCAGTGATTTTCGCTTTGAAGATTTAGAGACACTACTTATTGGGCGAAAAGGTAGAAATATTTACCGATCACAAAAGCCTAAAGTATGTGTTTATGCAAAAAGAGCTCAATATGAGGCAGCGTAGATGGTTGAAGCTAATGGCTGACTATGATCTTGATCTAAAATACCATCCGGGGAAAGTTAATGTAGTGTCGGATGCACTAAGTCGGTTGCCAGCAATACGGATATTGATTGCACAAAAGGAGCTTATAGATGATTTCCAGATATTCGAGTTGGAGATCGTATTACCGCATTCTTCAGGGCAGTTGATACAATTGCAAGTACAGTCGTCCTTGATCGATAATATTAAAGCAGTGCAGTCGCACGATCCAAGGTTGCAGAATGTCACGTCCCGCTTCCCAGCAGACGGAAATGGTGACGTGGCAAGCCCGCGACGTATTTATTTCGAAAAGGTCATTTCCTGGAATAAATACGCTAAGCGTAAAATAAGCAATATAAAAAATGACAAGAGAATTAACTTGAGATTTAAAATCCAATAAACTTTATTTACATTCAACTTGATTCATTTACAATACATGATTTCAATTGAAAGAAAATACAAAAACAGAAATGCCTAAACAAGTGGCATACATAAACTGAGAAGAAGATAACTGGTCTAGATCTGGATCGCGATCTGATCGTGCTCCTCTGAGATTTCTACCTCCTCAATCTCCACGGTATCTGACGAACATTCCAAGAAAACAAATGTGGGTGGAATGCCCATCAGATAACTTTCGCTCGGTAAATCCCCAAGATATGAAGTGAAATATAAAGTGTAATGATAAAAGAAGTGTATATCATGAAAAATTAATTATGAGATATGGTGTCTCAGCATGACATTTTATGTAAACACGACAAATTTTATTTTAGCATGCGGTTCTATCGTAATATATGTGATCAAGTATGACAAGTAGTTAACATGACGGTATAGCATGAGTATGGCAAACAATTATAACACGGCCGTGTAGTGTGGGTATGATGAACATACAGTGAATGTAAGTGTCTTAATAGTCTCGATTTGGGTACGCTAATTTAACGTAAGTTCAAGGGTGAATGTCAACCAATCTTAAGAATGTTCTCGAACCCAACAAACTGTAATTCAGGAGTAAGGAACAACGAACCCGAATCAAGTGTTAGTAACGGGACTTCAATCTAGTGTTGAAGTATTCCAAACTCAACAGGCTGTAATCCAGGAGTAAGGAAACACGGCCCCTCATGATAACTTACTTGTGTTAGCAGACATGGATTCATGATTTAGTGAGACTCCTAAGATTTCATTGGATTCAAACATGAACTAGCTCAACACCCCGTGTATGCTAAGTTACAGTTAAAATTACCAATCTTGCTCGAATCCATAAATACATCAAGTTGCAAGATTGAGTTCATGTCTATATCAAGTATTCATTTATTCATGTCAAGTTGTATTCATGGTTCGAGTCATGTCATAGTGTTCAAATATTCATATTTTGCTTTAGTCAAGTTCAAGTATTCCGATTTATGATCAAAGGTCAAGTATACCTGTTTGCTTTTGATGTTTGAGTTCAAGTATTCATGATCAAGTATTCCTGTTTTCTTTTGATGTTTGAATATGTCACGCCCCGCTTCCTAGAGTACGCAAGATTGGGCACGTAACATAGCCAACCATGCTACCTGTGGGTAGGAAATATCCATCCACAGTCACATTACGGTTGTAGAGATATCAAGAACAAGATAAATAAACTAATCTAATACATGTCCAAATCCATAATAACAAGAGTCAATAAACAATAAGTGCGGAAGCAAATGATCCAATACAATGAATAAATAGTACGTCCCATAATGCGGGCTCACAACTGGAAATGAAATGAAATAAATAAACTAATCACTAAGGAACTCACAGTTCAGCCTGCTGGCTGAAGTACTCCTGCTCGGTCGTCGACAGTAGTACGGAATCTGGGCCATGCAAAACCCAGACGTCAGCGTGTCATGACAACAAGTATAGTATAAACATGGTGATAAACAATGCAGGTATGAACATGAATAAAGCAGTACTATGGATTAACAATGCAGAGTAATATGCAGTGGTGGCTAAACTGTCCTATCAGGTTTCTACTCTATAGTCTTTGAAATCAATTGATGAATCGTCGATGTAACTCAATAGTATCCCGTGCGTGCCCGGGACCACGGTCAAGGTCCTCGGGGCTGAATCCGAGACGTGCCGCTAAGCAGTAATAGGTAGTAGGATGGATGGGTGATGTCAGCATCATCACTCCCGGACTGGCCAAGCCCGTAAGAGTGATCAGAACAAGTATCGAACTGTTGAGTTACAAGTCGGTTTCACCTTTGATTTCCCCATACCCCCAAGTTATGTATGTCAGGTCAGGTATTCAGTAGTCAAGGACTAATGCCAACACAAAATCAAGTAAAAGTAGGTCTGTCTGGATAGACAGCAGGAATGGTCAGGTTTGTCGGCATTAGGCATGAAATCAGGTAACAGGTCAGGTCACGTTTCAACAGGTCGAGTTGATATTTACAGGGTGTCATGTCCGGTGTATCAGTACATGTGTCAGGTGTATCAAGATCGGTCAATATGTAATGCAATCAAATGTATGCTGATAACAGGTATAGTAACGAATAAGGAACAACAACAAGGACAGCAATTAACAATATTTATTCCATGTAAACACAGTGATGCTTTGTATTCTCTTATTAACAGGTTCAAGCCCCTTGGGGTGCAATAATCACAGTGTAGCGCAATATTAACAACAGCAGGCAATAAAGATATAAGTGTGCGACTATTATCCTCTAAATAGTAAAATGATTAGCAGGTAGTTGTTATTAAGGTTACGGTGGCAAAATACGATTTAGATGGCAGTATTATAATGTACATCATATTTCGTCCAATGAGACAAGTAGCAATACTTAGTTAAAATAGCAAGTTTGTGAGTCAAACATTTAATTAGTTTAACGTAGCATGTAGCAAGAAATCTTGCCTCGACGGTTTCGCAAACCGGAAAGCACGGATGCAATGTCGGCAGAAACATGAGACGGGTGCACGGGCTACGGATCGAGCCCCAACAGCGAACAACGGGACCACACGGACCAGGGTACTTCGCTGGAGCGTCGGGTCCAAACGACGGTACGGTCGGAATCCGGCAAAAGTCAAAGCAACGAAGTTAGCAAATACGATAAACGCAACAAGGACCAGCGAGGGATTAAACATGAAGGGAAAGCTAAAGGGAGGCTTACAGGGAAGAACCAGGGGCAACTACGACGGGCCTGACGGCGATGGGCGCGCCGGCGGTGAACAGGAGATGCGGCGAGGGCTGGAAGCGGCTGGGTCGGGTTGTGCTGTGAGTAGGGGGAGGTAGAGGCCTGGTTTGGGTTGCAGGGAGGAGAGGAGGTGGTCGTCGGTGTGCTGGTGACGACGAGGGGGTCGACGGTGTCCTTTTCCGGCGAACCAGAGGAGTTGCTAGGGTTCCGGTTAGGGTTTGGGCTTGGGTTAGGCTCGGTGTAATGGGGTGCAGGGCTAGGGTTGAGTTGGGAAGGAGAGAGAAGAGAGGAAGATGGAAGAGTCGTCGACGACGAGGGCCGTCGACGGTGAGGTGCAGGCGGTGGAGATTCTGGGATCAGGGAAAGGTTTGCAGGTTCTGTGGGTTGAAGGGAAGGCTTGGGGAAATGGAAAAAGAGACGAGGGAGGTGCAGAGGTGATGGTGGCGAGGTCGCGGGGAGGTCGGCGGCGACGGCGACGAGGTGGCTGGGTTTACGTGGGTTCGTCGATGGGGTTCTCTCGTGAAGACGAGGGACGTTAAGAAAATATAGGGATAGAGAGAGAGAGGTGTTATCAGAGATAGAAATAGAGATAGAGAGAGAGAAAGAATAGGATTGGAGAGAGAAAGGAGAGAGTGTAGAGAGATGGATGGAGGCGGGGCCCACGAGGGTCTAACCTCTCGTGATTGGCCAGCGAGCAACAGCAAAAGAATTTAAAAGATTTCTAAACCTAATTAAATGATTATATACCTAACAGTTAAGATTTGAATATATATTATCGTTTTATAATATTTAATTAAATTGGGATTTTGGCGCTAAATGAAACATTTTCAAATCGCGCCCGGGTTGCGCCCAAATATTTCAAATTCAAATTATAGGATTTTAAGCGAGTTCCAAATTTTGAAAAGAGGTGTTTTATGATTAAAATGCATGCCCCCAAGTCGGACACTTGTACGCGCGCGTAGCCGTCCAAACTTGTCCGTTTGACCGAACGGGAAGAAATCTCGACACGCGGACGCTACCACGCGACTAGTGGCGACGAGTAGGCCAACTTGGATATTTTTAATTTCATTTTAGGTGTTAAAATTTGTTATGTGCCAAAATGACTTAACCGGTTAGAATTTAGCAATAAACACCAAACAATCAGGATAATTGAAATAAGCAATGTATAACACTCAACTAGTAACAGAAATAGTACTATTGGGCTCGGGTGTTACATCATACCCAACTACAAAAAGAATTTCGTCCTCGAAATTCCAAGAATACAAGATAGCTAACTACGGGAAAAGGTGAGGAAACTTCTGCCGGATCTCGTCTTCTCGCTCCCAAGTGGATTTTCCATGCGATCGGTTACCCCAAGAAACTAGCACAAGGGGGATAACCTTGTTCTTAAGAACCTTTTCTCTTCGATCCTTGATTTCCACCGGTCGCTCCTCAAAAGTTAGGTCCTCCCGTACAGTCAACTCCGAAAGATCCAAGACGTGAGTCTCATCTCGGACATACCTCCGTAGCTGAGATACATGGAACACATCGTGCACTCCTGCCAATGACTGTGGTAACGCCAAACGGTACGCTACCTCTCCAACACGCTCTAATATCTCGAAAGGTCCAACGGATCGAGGACTAAGCTTTCCCTGACTCCCAAAGCGAATCACCCCTCTAGTCGGTGATATCTTCAGGAATACCAAATCACCCACGGCGAACTCTAGAGGTCTTCTGGACGTGTCGGCCCAACTTTTCTGTCTGTCTTGAGCTGCCTTCATATGCTTCCTGATTGTATTCACCTTCTCGACTGTCTGTACCACCAAATCTGGTCCTAGTAACCTTCGTTCACCAACATCATCCCAGCAAACAGGTGAACGGCACTTACGACCATACAACGCTTCAAACGGAGCCATCTGAATAGTCGCTTGGAAGCTATTGTTGTACGAAAACTCCACCAGGTGTAGATGATCCTCCCAAGAACCTTTGAAGTCCAACATGCAAGCCCTCAACATATCTTCAAGGGTCTGGATCGTTCTCTCCGACTGTCCATCAGTTTGAGGATGATAGGCTGTGCTAAACTTCAATCGAGTCCCCAAACTTTCTTGTAAACTCCTCCAAAAGTGCGACAAGAACCGAGTGTCCCGATCGGACACGATGCTCACCGGTACTCCATGCAATCTTACAATCTCCTGCATGTACCGCTCTGCCAAAGTCTCCGTCGATTGACCAACCCGAAAAGGAATAAAGTGAGCTGCCTTGGTCAACCGATTGACAATCACCCATACTGCATTGCTGCCCTTTGGACTCCGCGGTAAAGCCGTCACGAAATCCATGGTTATATGTTCCCACTTCCACTGAGGAATCGGAAGTGGTTGCAACAAACCAGCAACCCGTTGGCGTTCGGCCTTGACTTGCTGACACACCAAGCACTTAGCCACGAAGCGAGCAATCTCCCGTTTCATACCTTCCCACCAGAAGTGCTGTCGAATATCTCGGTACATCTTTGTCCCTCCTGGATGTACAGAGTAAGCTGAACTGTGTGCCTCCTTCATAAGCTCTTCACGCACATCTCCTTTTGGCACACACACACGGCGACCATATCTCAACGAACCATCTTCGTGGATCAGTAAATCGGTTCGTAGTCCAGCTTCAACCTGCTCTCGAAACTTTTGCAGTCTAGGATCTTGCGATTGTGCCGCTTTAATCTTCTCAACCAAGGACGACTGTACTTGCAACTGCATCAACTGTCCTGTAGAGTGTGGTAGCACAACCTCCAAGTCAAAATTTCGAAAATCCGCAATGATCTCCCTCTGTGTAGTCAATACCTGAATCGCTGGTAACCGACTAAGCGCATCCGGCACGACATTAACTTATCCCGGATGGTACTTAAGATCAAGGTCGTAGTCGGCCATCAGCTCCAACCATCTGCGTTGCCTCATGTTCAACTCCTTCTGAGTGAACACATACTTCAAACTCTTGTGATTCGACTCTCTCGCCCAAAAGGTAGTGTCTCCAAATCTTCAAGGCGAAGATCACGGCCGCAAGCTCCATGTCATGAGTCGGATAATTCTTCTCATGAGTCTTCAGTTGTCTCGATGCGTAAGCTACGACCTTCCCATTCCGCATCAAAACACATCCCAATCTTTTTCCAGATGCGTCGCTGTGAAACACCAATCCTCCCGAATTGTCAGGTACAGTCAGGATAGGGGCGGTTATCAACTTCTGCTTCAACGTCTCGAAGGCCAATGCACATCCATCCGTCCAAATAAAAGGTACTTCCTTGCCCGTAAGCTTGGTCAACGGCTCAGCTAAACGAGCGAAGTTCTCCACAAATCTTTTGTAGTATCCGGCGAGTCCAAGAAAACTTCTTATCTCTGCAACATTCTTTGGAATAGGCCAATCTCGAACGGCTGCAATCTTCTCGGGATCAACGGCGATTCCATTGCCCGACACAACATGCCCCAGAAACTTCACCTCTTCCAGCCAGAATTCGCACTTACTCATTTTCGCATAAAGCTTCTCCTGTCTCAACATCTGCAGGACCTGATGATATCCGGATCGCAAATCCAGTTTCGAGAATACTCTCGTGCCACTAAGCTGCTCCAAAGTTCTCCAATGCGAGGGATCGGGTACTTGCTTTTAATTGTCACCCGGTTCAATTGTCACGACCCGCAGGGTACGGAACGTGACTGGCACTTAAGTTTACGAAACGTCTAAAGACGTCCGTAAAATAAGTAAGCCAAAGCCCAGAAAACAAAACCAATTAAGCAAAAGAGTGAAGAAAACCCAATCAATTGAAAGCGAGTTATCAAATAAGTCATGTAAAACCCTTTTTAAAAACAATACCAATTTTTCCCGAAAATTTCGGCAGAGTCTCCTTTGTAAATACTGACCCCCAAAAATGGGTACAACAAAATATATACATGAATCCAACAAAATAGGGCATCCCCAAGCGGGAGCTAGCTCTTCGCCATAAGGCGGTCACAAATCCCACGCAATGTAAATGACAGCAAGCATAATAATCATAATAAAGCATAAGGAAGCATGAAAAAGTAGCATGTCGGCTCAAGTGAGCTCGACCCCCAAAATACAGCATAAAATCCACAAACCTCACAGTCTCATCTCTAGGTCAATATACAATAATCTGGTAGAAACAGTAGATGGAGTACACTAGATGCAAATAATATACAAGGTGGTACAAAAATATTAACATAACCCACCTATGAGCAAATCTCGAGTCCAGGCAAAAGAGGCAAAAGAAGCAAGCGCACCCGCCGCTACTGAACTGACGGAGCGGACCTGCAACAGGCTATGGCACAACGGGGGTGAGTTGCCAACTCGTGAGTAATAAAGAACATCTACAAAGGCTATCATATGCATGCACACAAGCATCCTAGCATCTATAATACTGGTAAGGCAGGACATAATGGCAAGTATGTATGCAATATGGATATACTAGCAGGTATTATACAGCATCAGTGTACGAATATGTATGCAACATGAGTATCTGAGGTCTCAATAGTATATATATATATAAATATTTTTATCTCTTTTTGTTTTTGAAACTCTTTTAGAATGCCAGCATAATATCAAAGAATCGACGAGAACCGGTGTCCAGCAACGACACCTAAAAGCTGTCTCAAACCTCATAAATGTATCTCTGGCCTCAGCCGTCCGGCTGACCCATCTCAAATATCAATATCTCATCATCTAGTGGCCACGGTCGGTATCCTCTGGATATCCGCCGTCCCAAACAGTCACCGGTAGGTAATCCGTCCCCTGCCAGGCTCAACGTCATCACCACATTCCTCTTGCCCCGGGGTACCTTACCGGGCCCACCATGTACCCGTGCCGGTTCCTCCACTCCTCGACACGGATTTCCAAATCCACAGCAAACTCATGGTAGACGACACTTACATCACTAGAAAACCGCAATTTTACATATTTTAAAAAAATATAATAAGTTTAGAAATTTTGCGGCTTTCCCCCGAAATCCAGCAATATCATAAAATCTCCAGAAATCCACATAAGTGCATATATCAATGATAATGAATGCGTATGATATCAATAATCAAGTTGCGATGTGTGATTAATATATTAAGCATGAACAATTAATATGATGAAGTACATGCACATGAATTAGCAAAACTACGGTTTCATTTTTAAGGAATTAAAGGCAATAGTACCAGTTTAAGTATCAATTAGTAAAAGGTTTCAATTTAAAAGTTATCTAGTGTGGTGGCATGGCAATTACCAGGGTGTGTGTGTAAACATGAATAGTGCTCGTGCTGCATATAAAAACCTGGTAATGGTGCATGTGTCCTACAATTGAGTTTGCGTATATGGGTATAACATATTGATCTAATTGCAGCAATTATCATGCCAGTAATATTATTCTAATGTCACAAGTGGTTATCCAATTTACTATTTTCCAGTTTACTAAATCTATCGGGCGACTTGCGCCATCCAAACGATCGTCCCCCGTAGATGTTAAATCTACTCACCGGGATCCCTGGCTAGCTGTGTCCAATCACCGCCTTTCCCTTTCGCGCCGCGTCTGACGTTTCCGCGACCGAACCTGAAATTTACATCATTACCAATTATAAGGTTACATATCAAGAACGACGCAAACCCCAACGAAACTACTAAAGTTCGCTAACTAGGTACAACATGCACAAAGTGCGCGGAACACACGCGAAAATCGCAAAAACTGCCAAAAACGCCGATTTGGGTCACCCGGCAAAACTAAAACCCGACTACCCAAAAACCGCACTCACGCATCCTAAAAGTCGTAGGACAAGCCATTACAATCATCAAGATATCAAAAATAGTCCATCTCATAATTTATATAAAAATCTAGTAAGCATATACATTCCAAAAATCGGTGCAAAAATCGCCGATTTGCGACAAAACGACTACAATAAAGCATACTCACCCAAGCACACTACAAGCAATCCACACCCACTAATTACAACACATTAATCATGCTCCAAAACCTATATTCCACAACCAAACCCTTTCTTGATTTTTATAAATAGCAATTGCAAATCAAAAACCATACTTGAAAAACTTAATTAACACTAATTTCAACCCCAATTAGCAAGTTCACCTCTTAGATTAAGGTTAGCAAAACACTAGATAGCAAATTAGGTTTAAATCAATTAAATAATGCTTTCTAAAACTTAATCAACTCACTAATCAAGTTTCAAATATCAATTCCATACAAAAACCTTCTCTTGAAAATTTAAAAACAACAATTTACAACTAAAATCAACTTCTAAAATTACCTAAATTAGCATAATTAAAGACTACATAACAAGGTAACCATATAGATTAGTTCACTAACAACTAGATTAACTAATAAACAACTTAATTAATTATCATGGCTTCAAAACCCTAATTTAAACAAACTACTCTTTTAAACTAGATTAGAAATAAGCTAACTTTTAACACTAACCATACAATTAAAGGAATTTTTAGCAAAAGAAAGCAACTTGATGAGAATTATACCTCTTGATCTATGGATCAAGCAAGAAAATTTGCTCCAATTGATGGCCTCAACACCAAGGTCCAAGCAAGAATGGCTAAGGATAATGATAGCATAAGGATTTTTGTTTGGATTTTTGAATTAAATCATGGATTTTGATGTATTTCTTGAAGAAATTGAAGAAAAATGAAAAGAAAAGAGAGGAAGAAGAGGGTGTGCAGGAATTTCGGCCAGAATGAGGTATGGGGGAGGGTGTGGGCAAGTGGGGAAAGTCATGGTCAAGTCCACAAAAGTCAATGTATCATACATTATCCATTTTAATTAAAATAATACCATAAACTATCAAATTAACTCAAGAAAGAAACCAAGAAGAGAGAGGCCAGAAATTTCTGGTCTCACACAAGGTGGGGCTGTCCTAGGGCTGAGGAAAAAGAGAGAGGGGTTTTACAAAAGAAATTTTATTCAAAAAGGCCCCCTACAACTCAAAAATTGCAAGTTTTAGCTCAAAATTCAATAAATTCGTTTCAAATCACAAAAATTTGTTAAAAATCAAAATAAATTACTAAAAATTCATGTTATCACTAGATTATAATTATCATAATTTTAGAGATTAAAATTAGCCCGGAAAAATTTGTATTTATCGCTTATTTAATGTATTTTCTTACCGGCTTAAAATAATATTAAAAAATTGAAAAATAGGGAAAAATTTTTAAATGACCAAAATTTCATAAATAACTCATTAGCTACTAAAAACAAGAAATTACCTATCCTTTTTAGGTATAATTAGCCCTAAACTGCAAAATATCGAGAAAGACGGTTTTCGGAAAAATACCGAATTTTCACCGAATTTCAAGAAAACACCAAAACGACTTTTCAAGACGCTACAATCTTCCCCCCCTTAAAGAAATTCGGTCCCCGAATTTAAAAATATAGCTACGCGTACCTTCGAAGAGATGGGGATATTTCTTCCTCATCTCGCCCTCGGTCTCCCAGGTAACCTCCTCGCTGCTCGGGCTGCGCCAAGGGACCTTGACGGTTGGTATAATCTTCGACCTCAACTTCTTCACCTGCCGATCCAGGATGGCCACCGGCTGCTCTGCAAAAGAAAGGTCGCGCTCTAGCTGGACTGTCGGGTGCTGAATCGCATGCGAAGGGTCGTGAAGGTACTTGCGGAGCATCGAAACATGAAAAACGGGGTGAACATCGGGAAAGCTGGGTGAAAGAGCCAAACGATATGCAACAGCGCCGACACGCTCGAGGATCTCGAAGGGACCTACGAATCTAGGACTAAGCTTCCCCTTTCGCCCAAAACGCATCACGCCCTTCATCGGAGAGACTTTCAGAAAAACATGGTCGCCAACTGCGAACACTAATCTGCGACGGCGTCTGTCTGCATAGGATTTCTGTCTGCTCTGAGCCGCTCTCATCCGGTCTCGGATCAACTGGATCTTCGATGTCGTCTCCTCAACAAGCTGCGGCCCCAAAATGCTGCTCTCGCTGAGCTCTGTCCAACTAACGGGCGATCTGCATCTCCTCCCATACAATGCCTCGAAAGGTGCCATCTGAATAGTATCCTGGAAGCTATTGTTGTAGGAGAACTCCACTAGAGGTAAATGACGATCCCAGCTACCACCAAAGTCTAAAACGCACGCTCTGAGCATGTCCTCGAGAGTCTGAATGGTCCGCTCTGACTGTCCGTCGGTCTGCGGATGAAACGCTGTGCTGAAGCTCAAACGAGTGCCCAAAGCCTCCTGAAGTCTCTGCCAAAGTCGGCTGGTGAACTGAGTGCCTCGATCTGACACGATACAAGTCGGTACGCCATGTAGTCGCACGATCTCGTCAATATAGAGCTGAGCATACTGAGCGAAGCTGAAAGTCGTCTTCACTGGAAGGAAGTGGGCCGCTTTCGTCAATCTATCCACGATCACCCAGATGGAGTCGTACCCTCGACTGGTCCTGGGTAGACCCACAACGAAATCCATCGAAATCTGTTCCTATTTCCACTCTGGAATGGGTAACGGCTGTAGCTCTCCTGCGGGCCTCTGGTGCTCGGCCTTGACTTGCTGACAAGTCAGGCATCTCGAAACGATCTCCGCAATGTCCCTCTTCATCCCGTCCCACCAGTAGGTCTCTCTCATATCATGGTACATCTTGGTGGAACCGGGGTGGACACTATACACTGATCAGTGTGCCTCCTCGAGAATGTCGCGCCGTAATCCATCAGTATCTGGTACGCACAGTCTAGATCCATATCATAAAATCCCCTGATCGTCAACCATGAACTCGGAAAATCTGCCCTGTCCCATCTGTGCCATGATCTCTGAGCAACGGTCGTCACTACGCTGTGCCTCATATATACGGTCAAGCAACTGTGGGCGTGCACGAACATGCGCGAGCTGTCCCCCTGTCTGAGTGAACTCGAACTCAACTCGGCTGTCGCATAACATCTGCCAATCTGCTGACGACTGCCTCTGCACTGCGCGCAAAAGGATAGACTACCCCCGGGCCTCCTACTCAACGCATCTGCCACCACATTCGCCTTGCCTGGGTGATATAAGATCTCGCAGTCGTAGTCTTTCACCAACTCCATCCAACGACGCTGTCTGAGATTCAGGTCTCGCTGCTGAAATATGTACTTTAAGCTCTTGTGATCGGTGAATATCTGACACGACTCGCCGTATAGGTAATGTCGCCAAATCTTCAGTGCAAAGACCACTGCAGCCATCTCCAAATCATGAGTGGGGTAGTTCTGTTCATGCTTCTTCAACTGCCGAGAAGCATAAGCGATCACCCGGCCATGCTGCATCAAAACGCATCCTAATCCCACTCGCGAAGCATCACAGTAGACAACAAATCCGCCTGATCCCGAAAGCAAAGATAATACCGGCGCCGTAGTCAAACGAGTCCGTAGCTGCTGAAAACTGCGCTCGCACTCCTCTGTCCAGACGAAAGGAACTCCCTTCCGGGTCAAACTGGTCAACGGTGCAGCTATACGGGAGAAGTCCTGAACAAAACGCCTGTAGTAGCCCGCCAGGCCTAGAAAACTACGGATCTCAGTAACCGATGTAGGTCGGGGCCACTGCTGAACAGCCTCAATCTTCTTCGGGTCCACACAAATGCCGTCTCTCGTAACCACGTGACCCAAGAATCCGACGCTGTCCAGCCAGAAAGCACACTTGGAGAACTTCGCGAACAGCTGGTGCTCCCTCAGAGTCTGTAACGTAATCCGCAAGTGCTGCTCGTGCTCCTCTCTGCTCCGGGAGTACACCAAGATATCGTCGATAAACACGATGATGAACAAGTCAAGATACGGCCTGAATGTACGGTTCATCAAATCCATAAATGCTGCTGGGGCATTGGTGAGTCCGAACGACATCACCAAAAACTCGTAGTGGCCATAGCGTGTACGGAAAGCTGTCCTCGGTATATCCTCCTGTCGAACTCGCAGCTGATGGTATCCTGATCGCAAGTCGATCCTCGAAAAATACCCCGCACCCTGAAGCTGGTCGAACAAATCATCAATGCGCGGCAACGGATATCTGTTCCGAACGGTAACCTTGTTCAGCTGGCGGTAGTCGATACATAAGCGCAAACTTCCATCCTTCTTCTTGACAAACAGGACCGGAGCACCCCACGGAGAAACACTCGGTCGAATAAGCCCCTTGTCCAACAAATCCTGCAACTGATCCTTCAGCTCTCGAAGCTCTGCCGGGGCCATCCGATAAGGCGGTATAGAAATAGGCCCCGAACCGGGAATCAAATCAATGCAGAACTCAACATCGCGCTCAGGCGGTAGCCCAGGTAGCTCATCAGGGAAAACATCAGGGAACTCACAAACTACCGGGACCCGGTCCAACGGAATCTCTGAAGCTCGAGTATCACAAACAAACGCTAAGAATCCCTGACATCCCTTCCGCAAGAGCTGACCAGCGCGAAGAGACGAAATTAAGCTGGGAAGGGCGACACTACGGTCTCCCTGAATAACAAGGACTGGCTCTCCCGGAAAGCTAAATCTGACTGCCTTCTCACGGCAGTCCACCGAAGCATAACAAGTGGCTAGCCAATCCATGCCCAGAAGCACATCAAAGTCCAACATATCGAGGAGTATCAAATCAACTGATGAATCCCTCTCCCCGATACGAACGGAACACAAACGAAATACAAACCGAGCGACAAACGACTCGCCTACCGGAGTAACAACAACAAGCGGCTGATCCAACGACGACGACTCACGGCCCAACATCGGTGCAAAGTGTGTAGAGACGTACGAATGTGTGGAACCTGGGTCGAATAATACCCGCGCGTCGAAAGAACAAACTGGCAAAGTACCTATCACAACGGCATTGGATGCCTGCGCATCCTGCGGTGTCAAAGCAAATACTCGGGCCTGTCCTCCACCGATAGCGGGCTGACCTCGACCTCGGCCTCTGCCTCCTCGTCCTCTCTGAACAGGACCGCCACGTCCTCGGCCTCTCGGTGCACCTAACTGGCGTGGAGCATCGCCTGGGGTAGAAAGTAGGGCTCTCTGAGGAGGGGGTGGTGATGGTGGTAGGGTCACATGCGGAACTGTCGCTGCTCCCTGTCGTCTCACCGGACAGTCTCTGATACGATGATGCAGGCTACCACACCAAAAACATCCTAACCATGGCTGCTGACCATATGGGTGAAGGCGATATAACTGGCCCCTAAAAATCCACCACAGCCTCTGCGAACCCTCCTAGGTGCTAACATATCAGTGCGAATCCGACTCGGTCTTGAAACGACTGCAGGGGGAGTAATATCCGATCTCTGTGCTCGATTGACCTCTACTAACGATTCCACCATCTGTCGTAACTCCTGCATGCCTCCCATCATCTGTCGCAGCTCCTCCATACCGGACTCAAGCCTATCCATGCGACCTGGGGAATGCGGATCAGTCTGTCTCTGCGGCGTAGGCATACCACCCTGCTTAGTCCTAGTCTCGGACGAGCCAGCTCGAATCTCGTCTCTGACGGCAGCCCTCTGTGCCCTCGTAGCCTTCGGCGGCATAGTGGCTGGTACAGGAAAAGGATAATAAGGACAGTGCAATAGGATCATAGGATACACGGAGTTGAAGAAGGAATTTTTCAAGCAAGTATATCCTAAAGTCACTTAGGCGGAGTACCGTATCGTAAGTATGCCGCGGACATACGCACGCTACGTCACCCTGCTTAAGTCACTTACTCCATCTACCAAGGGTCATCCTACACTCGCAAAGGTAAAACCTATCGCTCTGATACCAACTTTGTCACGACCCGCAGGGTACGGAACGTGACTGGCACTTAAGTTTACGAAACGTCTAAAGACGTCCGTAAAATAAGTAAGCCAAAGCCCAGAAAACAAAACCAATTAAGCAAAAGAGTGAAGAAAACCCAATCAATTGAAAGCGAGTTATCAAATAAGTCATGTAAAACCCTTTTTAAAAACAATACCAATTTTTCCCGAAAATTTCGGCAGAGTCTCCTTTGTAAATACTGACCCCCAAAAATGGGTACAACAAAATATATACATGAATCCAACAAAATAGGGCATCCCCAAGCGGGAGCTAGCTCTTCGCCATAAGGCGGTCACAAATCCCACGCAATGTAAATGACAGCAAGCATAATAATCATAATAAAGCATAAGGAAGCATGAAAAAGTAGCATGTCGGCTCAAGTGAGCTCGACCCCCAAAATACAGCATAAAATCCACAAACCTCACAGTCTCATCTCTAGGTCAATATACAATAATCTGGTAGAAACAGTAGATGGAGTACACTAGATGCAAATAATATACAAGGTGGTACAAAAATATTAACATAACCCACCTATGAGCAAATCTCGAGTCCAGGCAAAAGAGGCAAAAGAAGCAAGCGCACCCGCCGCTACTGAACTGACGGAGCGGACCTGCAACAGGCTATGGCACAACGGGGGTGAGTTGCCAACTCGTGAGTAATAAAGAACATCTACAAAGGCTATCATATGCATGCACACAAGCATCCTAGCATCTATAATACTGGTAAGGCAGGACATAATGGCAAGTATGTATGCAATATGGATATACTAGCAGGTATTATACAGCATCAGTGTACGAATATGTATGCAACATGAGTATCTGAGGTCTCAATAGTATATATATATATAAATATTTTTATCTCTTTTTGTTTTTGAAACTCTTTTAGAATGCCAGCATAATATCAAAGAATCGACGAGAACCGGTGTCCAGCAACGACACCTAAAAGCTGTCTCAAACCTCATAAATGTATCTCTGGCCTCAGCCGTCCGGCTGACCCATCTCAAATATCAATATCTCATCATCTAGTGGCCACGGTCGGTATCCTCTGGATATCCGCCGTCCCAAACAGTCACCGGTAGGTAATCCGTCCCCTGCCAGGCTCAACGTCATCACCACATTCCTCTTGCCCCGGGGTACCTTACCGGGCCCACCATGTACCCGTGCCGGTTCCTCCACTCCTCGACACGGATTTCCAAATCCACAGCAAACTCATGGTAGACGACACTTACATCACTAGAAAACCGCAATTTTACATATTTTAAAAAAATATAATAAGTTTAGAAATTTTGCGGCTTTCCCCCGAAATCCAGCAATATCATAAAATCTCCAGAAATCCACATAAGTGCATATATCAATGATAATGAATGCGTATGATATCAATAATCAAGTTGCGATGTGTGATTAATATATTAAGCATGAACAATTAATATGATGAAGTACATGCACATGAATTAGCAAAACTACGGTTTCATTTTTAAGGAATTAAAGGCAATAGTACCAGTTTAAGTATCAATTAGTAAAAGGTTTCAATTTAAAAGTTATCTAGTGTGGTGGCATGGCAATTACCAGGGTGTGTGTGTAAACATGAATAGTGCTCGTGCTGCATATAAAAACCTGGTAATGGTGCATGTGTTCTACAATTGAGTTTGCGTATATGGGTATAACATATTGATCTAATTGCAGCAATTATCATGCCAGTAATATTATTCTAATGTCACAAGTGGTTATCCAATTTACTATTTTCCAGTTTACTAAATCTATCGGGCGACTTGCGCCATCCAAACGATCGTCCCCCGTAGATGTTAAATCTACTCACCGGGATCCCTGGCTAGCTGTGTCCAATCACCGCCTTTCCCTTTCGCGCCGCGTCTGACGTTTCCGCGACCGAACCTGAAATTTACATCATTACCAATTATAAGGTTACATATCAAGAACGACGCAAACCCCAACGAAACTACTAAAGTTCGCTAACTAGGTACAACATGCACAAAGTGCGCGGAACACACGCGAAAATCGCAAAAACTGCCAAAAACGCCGATTTGGGTCACCCGGCAAAACTAAAACCCGACTACCCAAAAACCGCACTCACGCATCCTAAAAGTCGTAGGACAAGCCATTACAATCATCAAGATATCAAAAATAGTCCATCTCATAATTTATATAAAAATCTAGTAAGCATATACATTCCAAAAATCGGTGCAAAAATCGCCGATTTGCGACAAAACGACTACAATAAAGCATACTCACCCAAGCACACTACAAGCAATCCACACCCACTAATTACAACACATTAATCATGCTCCAAAACCTATATTCCACAACCAAACCCTTTCTTGATTTTTATAAATAGCAATTGCAAATCAAAAACCATACTTGAAAAACTTAATTAACACTAATTTCAACCCCAATTAGCAAGTTCACCTCTTAGATTAAGGTTAGCAAAACACTAGATAGCAAATTAGGTTTAAATCAATTAAATAATGCTTTCTAAAACTTAATCAACTCACTAATCAAGTTTCAAATATCAATTCCATACAAAAACCTTCTCTTGAAAATTTAAAAACAACAATTTACAACTAAAATCAACTTCTAAAATTACCTAAATTAGCATAATTAAAGACTACATAACAAGGTAACCATATAGATTAGTTCACTAACAACTAGATTAACTAATAAACAACTTAATTAATTATCATGGCTTCAAAACCCTAATTTAAACAAACTACTCTTTTAAACTAGATTAGAAATAAGCTAACTTTTAACACTAACCATACAATTAAAGGAATTTTTAGCAAAAGAAAGCAACTTGATGAGAATTATACCTCTTGATCTATGGATCAAGCAAGAAAATTTGCTCCAATTGATGGCCTCAACACCAAGGTCCAAGCAAGAATGGCTAAGGATAATGATAGCATAAGGATTTTTGTTTGGATTTTTGAATTAAATCATGGATTTTGATGTATTTCTTGAAGAAATTGAAGAAAAATGAAAAGAAAAGAGAGGAAGAAGAGGGTGTGCAGGAATTTCGGCCAGAATGAGGTATGGGGGAGGGTGTGGGCAAGTGGGGAAAGTCATGGTCAAGTCCACAAAAGTCAATGTATCATACATTATCCATTTTAATTAAAATAATACCATAAACTATCAAATTAACTCAAGAAAGAAACCAAGAAGAGAGAGGCCAGAAATTTCTGGTCTCACACAAGGTGGGGCTGTCCTAGGGCTGAGGAAAAAGAGAGAGGGGTTTTACAAAAGAAATTTTATTCAAAAAGGCCCCCTACAACTCAAAAATTGCAAGTTTTAGCTCAAAATTCCATAAATTCGTTTCAAATCACAAAAATTTGTTAAAAATCAAAATAAATTACTAAAAATTCATGTTATCACTAGATTATAATTATCATAATTTTAGAGATTAAAATTAGCCTGGAAAAATTTGTATTTATCGCTTATTTAATGTATTTTCTTACCGGCTTAAAATAATATTAAAAAATTGAAAAATAGGGAAAAATTTTTAAATGACCAAAATTTCATAAATAACTCATTAGCTACTAAAAACAAGAAATTACCTATCCTTTTTAGGTATAATTAGCCCTAAACTGCAAAATATCGAGAAAGACGGTTTTCGGAAAAATACCGAATTTTCACCGAATTTCAAGAAAACACCAAAACGACTTTTCAAGACGCTACATCAATCCTCGATAATCAATGCACATCCTTCTCGTGACATCCTTCTTCTTTACTAGAAGAACTGGAGCTCCCCACGGCGAGTTGCTGCTTCGAATCCAACCTTTCTCAAGTAATTCACCAACTTGTTTCTTAATTTCTTCCAATTCCACTGGTGCCATTGGATAATAAGATTTTGATACTGGCGCTGCACCAGGAATAAGGTCAATCGCAAACTCCACATCTCGCTTCGGCGGTAAGCCTGATATATCCTCAAACACACCCATAAAGTCGCGAACAACTGCCGGCTCTTCTTTACTATCAACTTCTATAGCTGCAAGAACACTGTTTGTCGGTCTAGCCCTAAACTCGACTGGCCCGACAGAACTGCTTCTTTACCGCAACTGCTGTCTACATCGTTGGCTGCGAAAGGTCCAGCGAGACTTCTGAGTCTCGTCCATTCTGCTGCATGCGCGTCCATGGCGCTCCATTCTGCCTTAGTCCAATGAACTTCTCTTTCATTTCCTCCCGTGCAGTCCGCGGGAAGAATTTCTCCAGGAAACTTTTAGAGAAATCAGCCCAACTGATTGGCTTGGGCAAGCGGGTCTCCTCCACAAGCCATCACTCTCGGCGTAAACCACTAGTTGAAAGCGCACAACAACAACTCTCCTGTCCTCTGGGATCTGTGCCGCAATCAGCAAATTCTCCGTGCCATTAGCCACTGCTCGGCTGGCAACGGCTCCTCCAGACCAGTGAAAGTAGACGGACCCAAAAGTCTGAAATCTGCAACGGTCCCTACTCGTTCGACTGGTCTATTTCCATCGTTGTTTACAGACTGCTGAACGATCTGCAAACCTTCCTGAAACGAATCTGCTATTGCTGGATCAGCTCAGTCTGTCTCTTTGATTTCCAGCATTCCTCTTATCACTCCAAGCACGGCGGCTTCGTTCACACGCCTCCGGTACGTCTTCAACTTCTTACCTGTCATAGTCCTGAACTCAAAACACCCAACATTAGCATGATGATAGATTCTGAGTATAGATCAAGGCTAGAACTCCAAGATACTTAAATAGAGTACCGCATTGTAGCTATGCCGCGGTATCATAGTCGCAATTACTTAACTCCACCCAAGTCGCCCAAGTCCTAGGGATAACAAGAAATCAGGTTTTCAAGTCGACATGCAAAGTAAGTTTGCACGTCGAAAAAGATATAATCCGGAAGAATGTGATTCAAGAATGGTACAACGATCAAGGTGGCAGGACATGTTTCCTAAGCACGGGTATTCTGATTCGTGTATTGGGTACAATACCCAACTACAAAAGAATCAACCCGACTATCCTATGGCTCTGATACCAAAAGAACCATGTCACGCCCCGCTTCCCAGAGTACGCAAGATTGGGCACGTAACATAGCCAACCATGCTACCTGTGGGTAGGAAATATCCATCCACAGTCACATTACGGTTGTAGAGATATCAAGAACAAGATAAATAAACTAATCTAATACATGTCCACATCCATAATAACAAGAGTCAATAAACAATAAGTGCGGAAGCAAATGATCCAATACAATGAATAAATAGTACGTCCCATAATGCGGGCTCACAACTGGAAATGAAATGAAATAAATAAACTAATCACTAAGGAACTCATAGTTCAGCCTGCTGGCTGAAGTACTCCTGCTCGGTCGTCGACAGTAGTACGGAATCTGGGCCATGCAAAACCCAGACGTCAGCGCGTCATGACAACAAGTATAGTATAAACATGGTGATAAACAATGCAGGTATGAACATGAATAAAGCAGTACTATGGATTAACAATGCAGAGTAATGTGCAGTGGTGGCTAAACTGTCCTATCAGGTTTCTACTCTATAGTCTTTGAAATCAATTGATGAATCGTCGATGTAACTCAATAGTATCCCGTGCGTGCCCGGGACCACGGTCAAGGTCCTCGGGGCTGAATCCGAGACGTGCCGCTAAGCAGTAATAGGTAGTAGGATGGATGAGTGATGTCAGCATCATCACTCCCGGACTGGCCAAGCCCGTAAGACTGATCAGAACAAGTATCGAACTGTTGAGTTACAAGTCGGTTTCACCTTTGATTTCCCCATACCCCCAAGTTATGTATGTCAGGTCAGGTATTCAGTAGTCAAGGACTAATGCCAACACAAAATCAAGTAAAAGTAGGTCTGTCTGGATAGACAGCAGGAATGGTCAGGTTTTTCGGCATTAGGCATGAAATCAGGTAACAGGTCAGGTCACGTTTCAACAGGTCGAGTTGATATTTACAGGGTGTCATGTCCGGTGTATCAGTACATGTGTCAGGTGTATCAAGATCGGTCAATATGTAATGCAATCAAATGTATGCTGATAACAGGTATAGTAACGAATAAGGAACAACAACAAGGACAGCAATTAACAATATTTATTCCATGTAAACACAGTGATACTTTGTATTCTCTTATTAACAGGTTCAAGCCCCTTGGGGTGCAATAATCACAGTGTAGCGCAATATTAACAACAGCAGGCAATAAAGATATAAGTGTGCGACTATTATCCTCTAAATAGTAAAATGATTAGCAGGTAGTTGTTATTAAGGTTACGGTGGCAAAATACGATTTAGATGGCAGTATTATAATGTACATCATATTTCGTCCAATGAGACAAGTAGCAATACTTAGTTAAAATAGCAAGTTTGTGAGTCAAACATTTAATTAGTTTAACGTAGCATGTAGCAAGAAATCTTGCCTCGACGGTTTCGCAAACCGGAAAGCACGGATGCAATGTCGGCAGAAACACGAGACGGGTGCACGGGCTACGGATCGAGCCCCAACAGCGAACAGCGGGACCACACGGACCAGGGTACTTCGCTGGAGCGTCGGGTCCAAACGACGGCACGGTCGGAATCCGGCAAAAGTCAAAGCAACGAAGTTAGCAAATACGATAAACGCAACAAGGACCAGCGAGGGATTAAACATGAATGGAAAGCTAAAGGGAGGCTTACAGGGAAGAACCAGGGGCAACTACGACGGGCCCGACGGCGATGGGCGCGCCGGCGGTGAACAGGAGATGCGGCGAGGGCTGGAAGCGGCTGGGTCGGGTTGTGCTGTGAGTAGGGGGAGGTAGAGGCCTGGTTTGGGTTGCAGGGAGGAGAGGAGGTGGTCGTCGGTGTGCTGGTGACGACGAGGGGGTCGACGGTGTCCTTTTCCGGCGAACCAGAGGAGTTGCTAGGGTTCCGGTTAGGGTTTGGGCTTGGGTTAGGCTCGGTGTAATGAGGTGCAGGGCTAGGGTTGAGTTGGGAAGGAGAGAGAGGAGAGGAAGATGGAAGAGTCGTCGACGACGAGGGCCGTCGACGGTGAGGTGCAGGCGGTGGAGATTCTGGGATCAGGGAAAGGTTTGCAGGTTCTGTGGGTTGCAGGGAAGGCTCGGGGAAATGGAAAAAGAGACGAGGGAGGTGCAGAGGTGATGGTGGCGAGGTCGCGGGGAGGTCGGCGGCGACGGCGACGAGGTGGCTGGGTTTACGTGGGTTCGTCGATGGGGTTCTCTCGTGAAGACGAGGGACGTTAAGAAAATATAGGGATAGAGAGAGAGGTGTTATCAGAGATAGAAATAGAGATAGAGAGAGAGAAAGAATAGGATTGGAGAGAGAAAGGAGAGAGTGTAGAGAGATGGATGGAGGCGGGGCCCACGAGGGTCTAACCTCTCGTGATTGGCCAGCGAGCAACAGCAAAAGAATTTAAAAGATTTCTAAACCTAATTAAATGATTATATACCTAACAGTTAAGATTTGAATATATATTATCGTTTTATAATATTTAATTAAATTGGGATTTTGGCGCTAAATGAAACATTTCCAAATCGCGCCCGGGTTGCGCCCAAATATTTCAAATTCAAATTATAGGATTTTAAGCGAGTTCCAAATTTTGAAAAGAGGTGTTTTATGATTAAAATGCATGCCCCCAAGTCGGACACTTGTACGCGCGTGTAGCCGTCCAAACTTGTCCGTTTGACCGAACGGGAAGAAATCTCGACACGCGGACGCTACCACGCGACTAGTGGCGACGAGTAGGCCAACTTGGATATTTTTAATTTCATTTTAGATGTTAAAATTTGTTATGTGCCAAAATGACTTAACCGGTTAGAATTTAGCAATAAACACCAAACAATCAGGATAATTGAAATAAGCAATGTATAACACTCAACTAGTAACAGAAATAGTACTATTGGGCTCGGGTGTTACAGAATACGTGTTTAGTTTTAGATTCAGGTTTTAGTTTGGATTCAGACTTGAGTTAAACTCAAACTTGAGTCAGACACTTATAAACTGATTTAGATTCTGAATTAGGTTCGAGAGTTATCGGTAACTGCTGTACATGGACGGCGGGATTTGTGTCTTTTTTCAAGACAGTTACCGTTAATAACACCGTTAAGTTTTTTTACCTTAAATAGGCAAGCACTCATTTTCTCCAGCTCCCTGGGGCTCAAGAGAACTGCTCCCGCTTAAATCTATATTTACTAAAGTCCTTAAATATAGTTTTATATAACTCGAGCGGGTGTTATGAAAAATATTTTTAATAAGCAGTGCAGAGATCCGAAGTTTTCTTGGGCTCGCCGGATATTATAAAAGATTCGTGGAGAATTTCGCTCGAATAGCTGAACCATTGACCAAGCTAACACGCAAGGAGGTACCGTTCGTATGGACGGAGAAATGTGTGCTAGCTTACGAAACGTTGAAGCAAAGATTGACCGCCGTTCCTATTTTGACAGCGCCGGACAGTTCCGGAGGGTTGGTTATCCACAGCGACGCATCTGGGAAAGGCTTAGGATGCAGCATGGGAAGGCTATAGCCTACGCATCGAGAAAATTTAAGACTCATGAGAAGAACTACCCAACTCATGATTTGGAGATTGTAGCATTGATTTTCACTTTGAAGATTTGGAGACACTACTTATTGGGCGAAAGGGTCGAAATATTTACCAATCACAATGTAGGGTTACGTAGCACGACGGCAAGGTTTCGGAAGGCATCGTCCATACAGTTTTCAAATTTTTGCCGTACTAAAGAATCCTAACCTTAGAATCTTAACTAGAGATTAGGACGAACTAGCAATGTAAACAACTTTGCATCTAAGTGAATGAGGAATAGAACCTTTGTAGACCGGTCCTTCACTTCTAAGGCTCCGTGTAGTAGTCCCTTCGCTTTAAGTAGTGAACACCCGAACTCTAGTAAGGGTTCACATGAAGAAATAAACAAGCTTGCTCGAAATCTTTGAGACCGAAGATGACCTACGTCGAGAAGACTCAAGCCCATGCTACCTCTTCACTAATGGTAGATTAGTGAAGCAAATACGCTAAACTAAATGGCTAATATAGTAGAGCATGATGAAGTAGAAAATGGACTCATTTTAGATTAATTTTTCTCCTAATATTTCATCACCTTTTCAAAAGCTAGAAAGCTTTTCCATGAGGAAGAAGAAGTTGAAGTGAAGATGAGAATGAAACTCATAAGGTGAGAATCGCAACCATGGGTGAGTTAGTGTCATACACTAACCCATGTAGAGAATGAACCATGGCTAAGGTTAATGGTTAGGTTAATAAATATCTACAAGTGAAACAAAATTGGTGGACTTGGTCAATGGTTCCACAAGCTTCTACAAGCTTGTAGCCATGACAAATTTCCATCCAATTTTTGAATTACTTAGATAAATATAAACCCCTCATTATATCAAGCATGGTGTGAGTCTCATACACCCATGAAGCATGTGGCATCAAGCATGACACAAATAAAATATACATTAATATATATCACATATATACTATATGCACATAAGTGAGAAAAAGAATACTTAGTGAGCAAATATTTGTTAATGTAAGTTAATATATCAAATATATAATTATACATTAAATTATCAAATCAAAACTTGATTTAATAATCCGGCTATATCATATACAACCGACTAATATCATATGAATCAACTCATCAAATCAACACTTGAATCGATAACCCGGCTATATCTCATATAACCATCATGTTAGTTGTATGTATGCCCTAGAGGCCATTATTGTACATATGATATATATTATAGTGGATGCTTGGACATATATAGAGAAGAATTTCTTGCTCGACATGATAGTATGCTATCTGGTTGCTCTTTATCTTAACATGTATACTTGTCTCTTTATACTGTCTTATGGTTACATATTGGTAAAGCCCTTAGGATGTGTACTTGACTACCATGATTGTGATGCAGATCATACTAGTGGGGCCATGGTAGTTCATAAGTTCATCCTTTAATGTTCCTAGTCGTGGGTGTATCGAGACGGGGCATCGATATACCAGAGTAGACTAGCGTATACGCTTCTCGACCCATGTGATGGGCGATGGATGATTACATATCCATTGGTATTTGACATCAGAGATGGTATATGGGTGCTCAGTGGAGACTGGGTACACTGGACGGACTCGTCGAGAACTTCTAGATGGTATTATACCTCACGTCAGATAGCAGTTCTCTGGTGACACTGGTACAGGTTAGTCTGTTGACCCGAGATCATCTTAGAGTCTTGTGTGATTCTCACTGTGCTTTGATTTCCACCTTACCACATTTAAAAGGACGTGCAAAACGGTGGTTTTTGGGTACAGTCCCGAGTCACATGGAGGCAATGAGCAATAGGAGGGGTTTCGTCTCTTCCGGTATTAGGGGTTGATGTTGCGCTGTGCTCGATTGGCCATAACAGGGAAGTCCCTGGCCAGGGCTGATTTAGAGATTTACTGGTAAGTGTTATCAGTAGTTTCTCGACCCGTTATGAGCCTCGTATCGTCATGACTTATCGGTTATTGGGGTCTGACGTTTACCACCCCTAAACTGGTTATGGCGGTCAGCGACTCGATCTCCGGAACTCTGACATTTAATAATGCGGTGAGTTGCATATTAAATGATGAGATGAGGAGAAAGGCTATTAGTAGAAGTTCAGGAACTTCTACACTCTCAGTAGAGAATCGTGGCAATGGAAATGGGAAAAGTGAAGAAGGGCAAGTCAAAAAGTCGAGGAAAGTCAAAAGAAAAGATCCAAGGTGACTGTTGGAACTGCAGAAAAAATGGCCACTTGAAAGCGGACTGCAGACTCTTGAAGAAAGATAAAAGCTCAGATGGAAAGTCAGATGAAAGGTAAGCCAATGTGGTGTCTACACATGAAAAAGAGTAACATGGATTTTGTCTTTCAACAAGCTAGAACACAAAAGGAGATATCCGGTTTCTAGATTCCAGGGCATCTTTTCGCTACACTTCAAATCAGCGTCACTTTAGAAATTATGTTCAAGAGGATTTTGGGCATGTGACGTTGGGAAAAGGTCTGCCGTGCAAAATCGTTGGTAAATGGACGATTATATTGCATCCGTCAGGAGGAGGTCAGATAAATCTGAAGAACGCCAGACACATACCAGATCTGAATAAGAGTTTAATATCTACAAGTCAACTGGACAACGAAAGATATGTTACGATATTTGGAAATTCTCAATGGAAGATTTTGAAAGAATCATTGATAGTCACAAGGGGTAAATTGATCGGTACGTTGTATTCCTTCAGTGGGAGCAGTGGCGATTCGATTGCATTAATGACAGGTTCATATACGGATTTTGAAACTTCGTTATGGTATAAGAGATTGGGGCACCTTAGTGAGAAGAATATGAAGATTCTTCAGGGTAAGGGGATTTTATCTGGGCTGAAGAAGGTAAAGTTGAGACTCTGTGAGAGTTGTGTTTGTGAAAAATAAAGTGCACTCAGGTTTCAGATTGGCGGTGTAGAAAAAAAGACCAAAAAGTTAGAGTTGGTGTATACGGATGTATGGGGACCGGCATCAGTAAAGTCTTATGGTGGAAATCGGTACTTCGTTACGTCCATTGATGATGCAAGCAGGAAGACCAGGGTTATGCAATGAAGAAGAATTCCGATATGTTTGGTCATTTCAAACACTGATTACACAAGTGGAGAACCAAACAAGGATGAAAGTTAAGTGTCTAAAGTCCAAAAATGGTGGGGAATATTGCATATAAGAGTTCAATGGATTTTGCTTAAAGAAGGGTATACGTTGGTTAAAATGGTACCGGGGAAACCGCAACAGAACGATTTTGCTGAAAGGATGAACATGACGATTCTAGAGCAGGTAAATAGCATAACCTTGGATGCAGATGTCCCTAAATTCCTATGAGCAGCAGCTGTCGATACTGCTGTATATCTGATCAATCGAAGCCCGACAAGTGCACTCGATACAGGATTTCGGAAGAAATTTTGTCAGATAAACCAGTAAATTACTTGCACCTTAAAGTTTTTGGTTACACTGCTTATTTGCTGATAGATAAGGCGGAAAAGAGTAAGCTTGACTCCAAGTTTAGGAAGTGTCCATTCATTGGTTATGGAAGAGATAAGTTCGAATATTGGCTGTGGGATTACTCAAGCAAGAAGATAATACGGAGCTGGAATGTCGTATTTGATTAGCAATATTTGTACAAGGAAGTAAAGCACGCCAATGTTAACAATAGTGCAGTATCTAAGTTCGTTGAGTTGCATGAAACTCAGGAGAATAGTCAGGTGCCTACAAGTGCAGATCAGAATATGGAGGAGACAAGCACTGCAGTGCAGAATCAGGTTCAAGAACCGGTTAAAGACCAGGTTTAGCAACCAGATGTCCTAATTCTGATGAGATCTACACGAGAGAGGAGACAACCTGAAAGATTAGTTACCGAATTCATATTGCACACTGATTCGGGAGAACCCGAATCCCTCACGAAAGCGACGCGGGACTGTGCTAGCAAGCAGTAAGAGTAAGCCATGAATGAAGATATAGATTCATTGAAAAAGTTCATACATTGGATTTAGTGAAACTACCTAAGGATCAAAAGGCGTTGCTGAATAGGTGGGTGTACAGAATTAATGATAAGGTCGATGATATGAAGCAGTACAAAGCTCGCTTGGTAGTGAAGGGATATGCGCAACAGTATGAAATAGACTATCAGGAAATATTCTCCCCGGTGATGTAGATGACTTCAATTCGGGTTATCGTTTGTATGGTGGCAGTGGAAGATTTGCATTTAGAACAGTTAGATGTGAAAACAGCGTTCCTTCATGGAGATTTGAAGGAGAAAATTTATATAATGCAGCCACTAGGATACAAGATTAAGGGGAAGGAAATTTTGGTTTGTAGACTGCGAGAAAGTTCGTATGGACTCAAGCAAGCTTCAGGGCAGTGGTATCTCAAGTTTGACTGATTCATGTTGGGGTGAAAATCTATGAGATGTAATTCAGATCACTGTGTTTACGTTCAGACATTTAAAGATGGCGACTATATTATTTTATCACTCTATGTGATTGATATATTAGTAGCGGGTCCGAATTTCAAGAAAATTCAAAATCTGAAGAAACTGATAGCTGAACAATTCTCCATGAAGGATTTGGGAGCAACCAAGAAAATTCTGTAAGTCTACGGTAGCGCCCCGGCCGTCTACAGACGCCAAATGCGGAACAAAAAACTTTTTAACTGGCGCTATCGTATACTTTCACCCGGATCTGCCATTATTGCTAAACTAACAAATTGTAAAGAGTGTAGAAAGGTTATACCGAACGATCCGAGTCCTTCGTTCTTTAACCATCATCCCACGCTCCATTGCGGCTGCTCCGATCTCGTCGATCTCCGATCTGCTCGTCCAGGTGGCACCACGTCAACGATTCTTTAAACGGGCTCCCGCCTCTGACTCGAGGCAACTCGGTCGTCAAGTTTGCTAAAAGAGACGACCAAGATTAATGTAGAGAATGAGTAGAAGACTTTGTCTCGTTCCGTCCAAAGCTATGGACGAACAGTTAATGAAGTTGCCGATTGGTCCGGGTGATGGAAAGAAATGAGCAATGATATTTCCATACACCCCAAAGCTATCATAATCTTTTTCCAAAATGAAACAACAAGTCAGAGAGAGAGAGAGAGGAGGGGGCCGGCCATATATAGGGATGGGGGGTGAGTGTAGGAGAGAGGAGAGTGACCACAAGAGTGTGAACACAAATAAATATCTAGTGTGAACACAAATAAATATCTAGTGTGAACACACAGTGTGAACACAAAGAAAGCAACCAATGAAACAAAGACACCTCACCTCTTCTAGAACCTTCTAGAAACATCCATACTCTTCCATAGAAAAGATAAATCCGTCTTTAACCGAATGTTAAAAGACGGCTGATAGAAAACTGGAAACTGGCAACTTCCAAAAATGATCCTGAAACGACTTTCAAGATAACCCCGTAACTGTATAAATATACCCGCATTTGTATTACGACCGAATACAAATGCAACTGAGACAAAGATATTATATCTACTCAATATAATACTCAGATCCGGCTTAAACCAAAGCCGACCAGTATCATCTGCCCGAAATCTGACACGTGCGTAAACGCACGTGCATTTTCCGAACCCTGCCATAAAACCATACGGCCTCTACAACGTTTCGCCCGAACTTGGGAAACTGTCTGTGGGGGACTCTAATGACTCGTCAGTACCCTGGCAGTGGGTTTAACCACAAACCGTCAGCGGCACTAGCAATGCGTAACGGCTGCCCATAGACCGACCTCAAGGGATGCCGATGAGCGAACTCATCCGGAAACCCTACTGAGCCTAACAGTGACAATGTATATGCATTCCGGTCCGTTCGTCTATGAGTATCGCATATCTGCCTAGGGGGCTAGTAACGTCAGACCCCCAATAGCAGTATAAGTCGTGTCGGAGTGTAGCCCAATAACACCCTGAGATACTACTGGAGTACCTACCAGTAAATCTCCTGCCACGGCCGTGGGCTATGTGTAATGGCTCTCCTAGACACAGCACGATCTCGCCCCCAATACCGGGAGAGACGAATCCCCTGTCGATCCGCTCACGTGCCTCCATATGGCTCGGGACTGTACCCAAAAACTACCTGTTTGCACGACTCCTTTGAGCCGTGGTAGGGTAGAAATCAAAGCACAGTGGGAACTCACACGAGATAAATGACGACCTCAGATCGATGAACTAACCTGTACACATGTCATCAGGGAACTGCTATCTGACGATATGTATAATACCAACTAGCAGGTTCCCGGCGAGTCCTGTCCGGTGTACTCATAACCCAATGAGCACCTGTATACATCTTAGGTGATCCAACTGACACCAGTGGCTTGTGAGACCGGCCACCGCCCCTCGTCGGGGTCTCGACTGTATACACTAGTCTACTCCGGAGTATCGATGCCCTGTCTCAAAACTCCCACGACTAGGGACCACAATTAAGGATATGCTGATAAACTACCCAACTCTCACGTATATGATCGCCATCATACTGTTGGTAGTAAAGCAAGATCCTAAGGACTCTATCAAAGTGTAACATGTAATCCGTCACCTGAACATGTACACGACTGATAAAGACAAACCAGATAGCATACTATCATCTCGAGTAAGACTGTCCTACCGGTATAGGTCCTCCGCAATCATTGCAATCACGTACCTGCGATCCAATAATTGACTATGAGGGCACTATCTCCAACAATCTCCCACTTGCACTCAAGGCTAATTATTGCGATGTCGACTACTCACAGCCCGTGTGAAACCGAACATCCAACTCCTCTACTAATCAGTTTCACAAAGCCCGTTTGTAAAACTATTGTGTTCGAGAAATAGCCTCAGTGAGTGGATCCGCCAGGATGTTTTTTTCTATGTCTCTCTTAATCTCAAGTTCGCGGAGAAAGCCATCTCCCGAATTGAGTAATACCTGTCTTAGAGCATGTCTGGATATCTGATGGGACCTAGTTCATAAATGAACTCCAAATCCAAACTTCTTAGACTGTATCGATCACTGAACCTAATCAGTATCCTGCACCAAGCCTCCCACAGTATCCTCTTGGACCACCTGTCCATAATACTGTCCCTCATCAGAGGGAAAAACTATAACTCTGACAATCACTCTGTCAACCATGTCACCTTTGAAGCCTGGAATGATAATCGTCTCCCGAAGGAGGCCGCCGTCATCAAATCCGTAGAACATGTACTTATGTTCTAAAGCTGCTTCCTTATGTTTCTCCAGGATTGGATTAATACAAACTTATTGCATCTAGTGCAAAAACAACATCTGGTGTGGTACTTGACATCTCACGATTGACTCAATTGCCCAAGCAAGTGATCTGTCAATCATGCACAGTCCTATCCCCTTTAGTCTATACGACACCTTTAGAGAGGGTGACTCCATCACCTGCAGGTACACCACCATGCTAGGAGTCAACTATTCTAAAAACCATTAAAATATCTGTCAAAGTACCCACATTGGGAAACTACCCAAGTCTAGATCTAAAACCATAGATCTAGAAACCAGAATGTCAAATATTATATCCATATCCTATCTGGAGAAACAACGGTGTAACGACCACAGTACAACCGATCGTAGTATAGGAATTTTACTTCCTACTTTGTGTATGTCATCCAGATACCTTGACATCACACCCTACTACCTTCTTAACAGATCCATCCCCTATTCTGATTGAAGTCAAACCCATGACTGTCATATCAAAATTAGATGATCTATCTCCGCTATAACTGCTCTAATCTATAAACAGACATAAGCTACTTGCCCACCATGCTTCCGCTGCTCCCACTGACTACGACAACCCTCCTATCGGGTCTCATACCCTGGAACAACAGTAGTGTCAAGTCTGGGTAGATAAGATCCTCCCTGTCACCGTCCTTGAGGCTACCGGAGTACCTCTCGGGTGTCTGAGGTTACCCACCATATCTGCGGAGTGGCTATTGGAATGTCAAACCTGATTGAATATATAGGTCCTATTAAATTTTCCGTAATCGTTCGCGGTTCTGGAATCACTTCCAGTTCTACCATACTCCCACTACTGTTTTCTGAAAAAGATCCATTTTACTAAAACTGTGGCGAGTCAAGGACAATATTACTATTGATCTTCCAAATGGTAGAATATCAACCCTCGTCATAGCCAGGGTCAACCCACAAACAGCCATTACAGAAACGTGCCCTGAGTTATCCAGAGTCTGGTTTTAAGCATAAGCTGGACAACTCCCCGTACCTTAACATCTTTTAAGGTACGAACTATTCTATATCCAATATAGAAACTTTGGCACTTATTTAATTGGAACCATATTCAAATCATGCAGCTGTCTCCAGTGCATATCAACTTAATGGAAATAGGCTAATCAGCATTACTCAACTTAGGAATCCATCCATTTATGAGTAACCTGAAAGGGAAACACGTTTCTCAAAACCATCACTATCATCTGAATACCAATCACAAGAATCTACATCTTCGATCTCTTTGAAGAATTCCGATACTTGTGACACCTGGTTCTCTACTTTATTCTTATACCCACAACTTCTCAAAACTTAGACCTTGTATTTGTACGAAACACTTGTCTAAATACTAGAGAAGTTATAAGTAAACAGAACATAGTACGAGGACCTACCCCTTTGTCCTGATGGACACTGGACAACATACAATACTCTGTATAAGTTCGCTGAGTTAAACAACTCAAAACCTGTGCGTCGTAGGTTGAAAACTGTACCCTGGCGATTTCCTCAAATATCACCAATTACAACGAATTCTGATATAATGGGGATAATCACCTTATTCCCAATAACTTACTCCCACTCATCATCTGTAAAACCATACAGATATGAGAATGAAACCTGGTAAATACATACCCTTGGAGTAAGTATCTAATCGGGAAAACAGTTTTCCTTAACAATGCACTGAAACATGAAAATGTTTCGTAGGGGTATCCTGGTATTCATAGTAATGCCTCTTCCATAATCCAATTCATGACTTCAACCGTATATTTTATTGCCATCTCTCCAAATCCCTTTATTTGTCTTTAGTCGTTACCTTCTGTACACCATCGTTAGGCTAAATGGTTTTCTTCCTTACCTACCGTTCGGCACCAGCCTATGGTTTAGAAGAAGACTATCCAGTAAGCATAATAGGTGTACCCTCCTAATCCTAGGAGTACTCGCATCTTGAGAGAAGGTGATGATAAAAGACAACTGAATAATACCTTATTCCTTTAAAGGTGAAATAGGAGTGGCGATGAAGTATGCGGTTTTGGTCGTGAATGATAACAGTCGCAATTTACTTTGCCCTCTTTCTAATCCCTTTATTTTGTCTTTAGTTATTTCCTTCTGCACACCCTACTTAGGCTAATTGGTTTTCTTCATTCCCTACCTTTTGGCACTTGCCTATGGTTTGGAATAAGACTATCCAATAAGCGTAATAGGTGTACTCTCCTAAACCAAGGAGCCCTCGCAACCTGAGAGAAGGTGATAATAAAATACAACTGAATAAACCAATTCTATTTCTCCTGAACCTGGATCCATCCTCGAAGAAGTCCCTTCGAGTTCGTATATAACCATACGATGGATCTATCCAATGGAAATGGATATCCGTAGTAATACGGGTGTTCTGAGAAATGCAAAGGGTAAAAGAAGGAGTGGCAATGACTTATGCAACATAGACAATCCAAAAGCCAGTATTTTAAGAAGGTTCGGTCAACTTGGTCACTGAGTCATAGTCTAGGGTCGGTCAAAGGTCGCTGCCAAAGAGAGAGAGAAAAGAAACACTCTGCGTGCACTCTAACCTAGATCAGAATGGTTATCACTTTATCTAATCCGGAAACCTCCCACTGTCCTGTCAAATTCTCCTCCAAACCTAAAGAAGAATCAATCGGGATCACCCGAAGAGTAAACCAACTCATCAGTGGGAATCGGGATCCAACTTTCATCGCATGATAACGTGATGGAATGCATCCACGTTACTCACACTCCAGAAGGTATGCGCATACTTGGCAAGTTTCAGTTTCTTTAGAAACTCTCGATAAGATTTTTGCCCCATGCTCTTATAACCTTGGCGTTAGGTCAAAATGTCATAAGTCACATGCCAAGTTCTACCCGTCACTATCTTGTTAATTTGAACCCACCCGCACATGCCCTTGGCGTTAGGTCAAAATGGCAGAACGGCTGTCCCAAACCAACTCATCTATCTATGCAACAATTGAATACCCAGCAGCTACCAAACACTATGCCTTGGCGTTAGGTCAAAATACATAGCTTGAATACTACTGAATACCCAAAAGAAATGACGGAGGGCTACGGCTGGTTTTTGGCGAAAAACCTTTAACGTAGTGAACTTGATATCGCTGAAGGAACTTGATAGCTTTTTAAAATATAGTGGCGAAAACCTTTTGCTAAAGAGGTCATTCCCGGTGAAAGGATCTCGGCTCTTTCCTCGTGGAATGAGGTGCAGGATATTCCACTGAATACCGCGATGCAAAGCAACTTGTAATCGACTATAGAGAAGTTATTACCCTGACGCAAACTTCTGCCCAAGGGATCAGTCCCGGTGAAGGGATATCGGCCCTTGCCCCGTCGAATGAGGTGCAGGATATTCCACTGAATACCGCTATGCAAAACAAAAAGGAAACATCTTTGTAATAACACTTTTTAAATTGTTCCAACAACTGCCAAATAGGTTTGTTTTACTTTGCATTGATCAGAATCAACGCAGTCCCATCAATCGATCACACCAGAAAAGAACGAAAATAAAATGTACGTATATGCCATCCGCATTCGTCACTGGGTCCCGTCATCACCCGTTAGGTTACTTAACTAACGACAGAGCGGGGACTGGACTAGCGCGGGTGTAAAACATATACAACATCTAATAGTATATAAACCAATATATAATAATCGCTCCAGGCGTGATAGTATGCAACATTACAGAAAAGTAATAAGCATCACAGAACAATACAGATAATCTGGGATCCCCGGGTTTCATAGAGCCGCTGCTGAAACCCGACGTTCCCCTGTCGTGTGGATAGCCTGTGCAATGAAACCTAGACCCCTACGGGTGCGGCAAGTTACCCGCCAAAACCTGAAGCGAGGCAGCCCCTTACAGCAAAGTGAATGGACCACCCAGCACTTCACGGAATCCGGTAATCTTGGGCACCCCTCCTTAGGTCAACCTGTACCCACTACGAGTGCGGCGAATAGTCTGCCAATTTTAGAGTGGGGCCCCTCTGCCTCTCAAAGCCATGAGATGCGGACCCGTTGCCTTCCAAAACCCGGCTATCCGTGCACTCCGTCTCGGGACAAAACCTAGTACAGTAATGAAAAATAGTACAACAGGTACATCGACCGCAACCTGGTCGTGCCCCAAAAGAATATTATACAACAGGCAGTGACGGCAGTCCACAAGTTGGACGCTCGCTCCGCAATATCAAATGTACAAATAAACTCAAACTGTACTACCATTGCACACTGCTATCCACCACGACAAATCCGCAACATTACAGCACAACACAGAACATCAACGCGAATGTCACGTTCGCAAACCCGTCTAAAAGAACTATAGCAATCATACGCGGTTTACCGATCAAATGACATTCCCGGTCGGAGATATAATGTAAGCACTGTAAACTAACATGTTTAAATTTCGATCGACTAAATATCACAAAGTGGGCCCCACGAACAACTGGTGAACAGTAACAAAATCTGGGCCCAAAAGATATATACCAAAAACCCCAATTTCCAGAGGAGAACACACTGTACAAATTTGGGAGCATGATCTTACCAAATGGCCGCGGGTGCGCGGCCAAACCATGGGTTTGGCCGCGTTTCCGCGGCGGTTTGGTGGAATCACGTGCCCAAATTTTGTCGGTGCTCTTATAAAACCCTGCACAGATTTCTGTGATATGTGGAATATTTTTAGGACACCATTTAAAATCTACAGAAACTGTGAATTTGAAAAATGCGGTTTTTGATATCCGGTTCGATCGATGTTTTAAACGCATTAGCACAAGTTAGTAAAGCAAAATGGTGAGGCTCTGATACCACTGTAAGTCTATGGTAGCGCCCCGGCCGTCTACAGACGCCAAATGCGGAACAAAAAACTTTTTAACTGGCGCTATCGTATACTTTCACCCGGATCTGCCATTATTGCTAAACTAACAAATTGTAAAGAGTGTAGAAAGGTTATACCGAACGATCCGAGTCCTTCGTTCTTTAACCATCATCCCACGCTCCGTTGCGGCTGCTCCGATCTCGTCGATCTCCGATCTGCTCGTCCAGGTGGCACCACGTCAACGATTCTTTAAACGGGCTCCCGCCTCTGACTCGAGGCAACTCGGTCGTCAAGTTTGCTAAAAGAGACGACCAAGATTGATGTAGAGAATGAGTAGAAGACTTTGTCTCGTTCCGTCCAAAGCTATGGACGAACGGTTAATGAAGTTGCCAATTGGTCCGGGTGATGGAAAGAAATGAGCAATGATATTTCCATACACCCCAAAGCTATCATAATCTTTTTCCAAAATGAAACAACAAGTCAAAGAGAGAGAGAGGAGGGGGCCGGCCATATATAGGGATGGGGGGGTGAGTGTAGGAGAGAGGAGAGTGACCACAAGAGTGTGAACACAAATAAATATCTAGTGTGAACACAAATAAATATCTAGTGTGAACACACAGTGTGAACACAAAGAAAGCAACCAATGAAACAAAGACACCTCACCTCTTCTAGAACCTTCTAGAAGCATCCATACTCTTCCATAGAAAAGATAAATCCGTCTTTAACCGAATGTTAAAAGACGGCTGATAGAAAACTGGAAACTGGCAACTTCCAAAAGTGATCCTGAAACGACTTTCAGGATAACCCCGTAACTGTATAAATATACCCGCATTTGTATTACGACCGAATACAAATGCAACTGAGACAAAGATATTATATCTACTCAATATAATACTCGGATCCGGCTTAAACCAAAGCCGACCAGTATCATCTGCCCGAAATCTGACACGTGCGTAAACGCACGTGCATTTTCCGAACCCTGCCATAAAACCATACGGCCTCTACAACGTTTCGCCCGAACTTGGGAAACTGTCTGTGGGGGACTCTAATGACTCGTCAGTATCCTGGCAGTGGGTTTAACCACAAACCGTCAGCGGCACTAGCAATGCGTAACGGCTGCCCATGGACTGACCTCAAGGGATGCCGATGAGCGAACTCATCCGGAAACCCTACTGAGCCTAACAGTGACAATGTATATACAGTCCGGTCCGTTCGTCTATGAGTATCGCATATCTGCCTAGGGGGCTAGTAACGTCAGACCCCCAATAGCAGTATAAGTCGTGTCGGAGTGTAGCCCAATAACACCCTGAGATACTACTGGAGTACCTACCAGTAAATCTCCTGCCACGGCCGTGGGCTATGTGTAATGACTCTCCTAGACACAGCACGATCTCGCCCCCAATACCGGGAGAGACGAATCCCCTGTCGATCCGCTCACGTGCCTCCATATGGCTCGGGACTGTACCCAAAAACTACCTGTTTGCACGCCTCCTTTGAGCCGTGGTAGGGTAGAAATCAAAGCACAGTGGGAACTCACACGAGAAAAATGACGACCTCAGGTCGATGAACTAACCTGTACACATGTCACCAGGGAACTGCTATCTGACGATATGTATAATACCAACTAGCAGGTTCCCGGCGAGTCCTGTCCGGTGTACTCATAACCCAATGAGCACCTGTATACATATTAGGTGATCCAACTGACACCAGTGGCTTGTGAGACCGGCCATCGCCCCTCGTCGGGGTCTCGACTGTATACACTAGTCTACTCCGGAGTATCGATGCCCTGTCTCAAAACTCCCACGACTAGGGACTACAATTAAGGATATGCTGATAAACTACCCAACTCTCACGTATATGATCGCCACCATACTGTTGGTAGTAAAGCAAGATCCTAAGGGCTCTATCAAAGTGTAACATGTAATCAGTCACCTGAACATGTACACGACTGATAAAGACAAACCAGATAGCATACTATCATCTCGTGTAAGACTGTCCTACCGATATAGGTCCTCCGCAATCATTGCAATCACGTACCTGCGATCCAATAATTGACTATGAGGGCACTATCTCCAACAAATTCTGGGCATGAAAATCATTAAAGATAGTGTCACGCCGCGCTTCCCAAAGTACGCTAAAGTGGACACGTGACATAGCCAACCATATTACCTGTGGATAGGAAAAATCCTTCCACAGTCACATTACGGCTGTGGAGATATCAAGAACAGGAAAGTAAACTAACTATCTAGTACATGTCCATAAGCCAGAGCAAAAGAGTCAAGAGATAACAATATGCGGAAGCCAAAAGATACAATAAATGAAACACCTGGAGTGAAACTACGTACCGACAGGAACCTCACCGCTCGTCTAACAGCGGAAAAACTCCTAATCAATCTGCAGCAAGGTAGAAGAATCTGGGCCATGCAAAACTCAGATGTCAGCGCGTCAAGTCATCAAGTAATAACATAATAAACAGGCAATGCGAGTATAAACATGAATAAAGCAAGGGTAACAGTAATATAAATCAGAGCAGTGCGGGGTAGTGTGCAGTGGGTAAACTAAACTGTGCTATCAGGTTCTCTGTTCTAAAGTCTTTGAAACCAAATTGATGAATTATCGATGTAACTCAATAGTATCCCGTACATACCCGGGACCACGGCCACAATGTTCTCGACTGAAACCGAGACATGCCGCTAGGCACAAAACAGGAATGTGTACACTCATTAGTATCCCGTACATACCCAGGACCACGGCCACAATATTCTCGGCTGAAACCGAGACATGCCGCTAGACACAAAACAGGAATGTGTACACCCAGAACAGGTAGTGAACTGTCGAGTTACAAGTCGGGTTTCACCTTTGATTTCCCCATACCCCCAAGTTATATGTGTATGTCAAGTCAGGTATCCCGAAATCAAGAAACTAATACCAACACAGGATCAGGTAAACAGGTTTGTCTGGATAGACAACATGAACGGTCCATGAGGACTACATGTCAGGTTTGTTGGCATTAGACACAAGATCAGGTAACGAATCAGGTCATGGTACATCAGGTCAAGTCAACAGTATACGGTACCATGTCGGGTCAAGCACTATGTATGTAGCAAGTCAGGTCAAGATGTAAACGATAACATAGGTGTGCTCACAATCAGTTATATAATCAAGCATGGTTATCAACAACATGATATAAGTAATGAATTAAGCAACAGGCAGATTCATTCGATTTGCAATACAGTTATCAATTATGTCACAGAGATGATTTCAACCATATAAGAATGCAGTAAGACAATTATAGCCATTTAATCATGTTAACAAGTTTAAGACTTCATAGATGCAATGTTATAAGTGTATAAAGGTTCCACGAATGAAATCACAGTTTAAGCAGGTTAAATGTATACGAGTGTCCGAATGAAGTAAAACGGTAGAAAAGGTGCCATAGGCTACATCATCAGTGAAAGTGTAATTAGAACATGTAAATGTGATTATTAGGTTCCAAATTAGTAATTACAACAGGTACGTTCCAAGTTTTGAAAGATAAATGATATTTAACAATATTGAACATGAAAAATGGGAAATTATAATACCAAAATTAAATTGCGGGTTTTAGGGTGTCATTAATTATAAGTAAATATTGTTTAGCATGTAGCAAGGGGTACTTGCCTCGACGGGTCGCGAATCGGGAAAACGGAACGTCAAACGTCGGCGGGGAAAACTTGCGACAGGCGCACGGTTCACGGAATGAACCCAAACGACGAACAGTAGAACCAAACGGGTCGGGGTACCACGCTGGAACGTCGGGACACATCGCCGGCGATGAAGGTTGCCGGCGTGGTGATATTCCGGCGAAGGGCAGCGGGTTACGGTGTGCAGTCGTGGCCGTGGGGTCTGTAGAGGGAGGTGGCAGCGGTTTGAAGGGCCGGGATGTGGAGAGGGATGCGAGGAGGAGACGAGGGCGATGACGGCGAGTCACCGGCGAGGTTGGGCTCGCGGGGGGTTTGCACTGGTGGCCTCGTCGGGGTATGCAGACGATCGGGAACGTGGGGAATGGAGGAAGGAGGTGGGTGTGGCTGCGATGAGGGCGAGGAGGCGAGGAGGCCGGTGCTGGTGGTGTCGGCGTTGGGCTACGGCGGCGAAAGGGGTGAGGCGGCGGTAGGGTAGCGCGATGGGTTAGGTTTACGTGAAGGGAAATAATATTTGAGTGGGAGAGAGAGAGATATATAGGGGAGAGAGAGAGGAGAGAGATAGAGAGAGACATGGGGGAGAGAGAGAGATACGGGAGAGAGAGAGAGGAGAGAGATAGAGAGAGACGGGGGAGAGAGAGAGGAGAGAGAGAGGTAAGGAGGCCCACGGGGTTTAATGGAGAGGTATGATTGGCTGGGAGATAAAAGATTTGTGGGTTTAGGAAATTTAACCAAAGATTTTAATTGAAACGGAAAAATATAGTGTAAGGTTTAAAATATTAAATATTTGGGATTTTGACGCAAAGTAAAACATTTCCAAATCGCGCCCGGGTCGGGTCCAAAAATTTGAAATTGAAATAATAGAATTTTAAGCGGGATCCAAAATTTAAAATGAAGTATTTTGCAATCAAAAAGCATACCCCCAAAACGGACACACGTACGTCCGCGTAGCCATCCAAACTCGCCCGTTTCACTGAACGGGACGAGAACACGACGCACGGACGCTACAACAGGGTTAGGGGTGTCAGGCAGGCCAAGATTAATATTTTTAATTTTATTTTAGATGCCAAAAATTGTTATATGCAGAAATGAATTTGCCGGGTAAAATTTTACAATAGCAACAATCACGCAAGATAAAAGAAATGAGTGCCACACTACGTTCAAACGGTAACTGAAATAGTAGCATTGGGCTTGGGTGTCACATTATACCCAACTACAAAAAGAATTTCGTCCTCGAAATTCCAAGAATGCAAAGGCAAAAATAACTATAAGAAAAGATGAGGAAACTTCTGCCGTATTTCATTTTCTCGTTCCCAAGTTGACTCTCCATGTGAGCGATTACCCCAAGAAACAAGTACAAGAGGGATAACCTTATTCTTAAGAACCCTTTTCCCTTAGATCCACAATTTCAATCGGTCGCTCCTCAAATGTCAAGTCTTCTCGTACTGTTAGCTCCGAATGATCCAATACGTGCGTTTCATCTCGAACATACCTTCGTAGTTGAGATACGTGAAACACAACGTGCACACTCGCCAAGGACTGCGGTAACGCCAAACGATACGCTACCTTAACAACACGCTCAAAGATCTCAAAGGGTCCAACGAATCGAGGACTAAGCTTTGCTCGACTTCCAAAACGAATCACCCCTCTAGTCGGTGATATCTTCAAGAATACCAAATCACCCACGGCGAACTCTAGAGGTCTTCTTGACGTGTCTGCCCAACTCTTCTGTCGGTCTTGTGCTGCCTTCAATGATTTCTGATAGTATTAACCTTCTCAACTGTCTGCATCACCAAATCTGGTCCCAATAATCTTCGTTCACCGACATCGTCCCAACAAACAGGTGAACGACATTTACGACCATACAAAGCTTCAAACGGAGCCATCTGGATAGTTGCCTGAAAACTGTTGTTGTAAGAAAACTCCACCAAATGTAGATGATCCTCCCAAGAACCCTTGAAGTCCAACATGCATGCTCTCAACATATCCTCAAGAGTTTGGATCGTTCTCTCCGACTGACCATCAGTTTGAGGATGATAAGCTGTGCTAAACTTCAATCGAGTCCCCAAACTTTCCTATAAACTCCGCCAAAAGTGTGATAAGAACCGAGTGTCCCGATCGGACACGATGCTCACTGATACTCCATGCAATCTTACAATCTCCTGCATGTACCGCTCTGCCAAAGTCTCTGTTGATTGACCAACCCGGAAAGGAATGAAGTGAGCTGCCTTGGTCAATCGATCAATAATCACCCATACAGCATTGTTGCCTTTTGGACTCTGCGGTAAAGCCGTCACGAAATCCATGGTTATATGTTCCCACTTCCACTGAGGAATCGGAAGTGGTTGCAATAAACGAGTAACCCTTTGATGTTCAGCCTTAACTGGCTGACACACCAAGCACTTTGCCACACAACGAGCAATCTCCCGTTTCATGATCTCCCACCAGAAATGCTGTCGAATACCTCGGTACATATTTGTGCCTCCTGGATGTACAGAATAAGCTGAACTGTGTGCCTCCTTCATAAGCTCTTTATGAATATCTCCCTTTGGTACACACAAACGGCTACCATACCTCAACGAACCATCTTCGTGGATCAATAAATCTGTTCGTAGTCCAGCTTCAACCTGTTCTCGAAACTTTTGCAGTCTAGGGTCCTGCGATTATGCTGCTTTAATATTCTCGATCAACGATGACTGTACTTGCAGCTGCATCAACTGTCCCGTAGTATGCGGTAGCACAACCTCCAAGTCAAATCTTCGAAAATCTTCAACAAGCTCCTTCTGCGTAGTTAACACCTGAATTGCTGGTGACCGACTAAGCGCATCCGGCACGACATTAACCTTCCCCGGATGGTACTTAAATCAAGATCGTAGTCAGTCATCAGCTCCAACCATCTATGTTGCCTCATATTAAGCTCCTTCTGTGTGAACACATACTTCAAGCTCTTATGATCAGTAAAACTTCGACCCTTTCGCCCAAAAGGTAGTGTCTCCAAATCTTCAAAGCGAAAATCACAGCCGCAAGTTCCAAGTCATGAGTTGGGTAATTCTTCTCATGGGTCTTCAACTGTCTCGATGCGTACGCTACAACCTTCCCATGCTGCATCAAAACACATCCCAATCCTTTCCCAAATGCGTCGCTGTGAATCGCCAAACCTCCGGAATTGTCTGGCACGGTCAGAATAGGGGCGGTTATCAACTTCTGCCTCAACGTCTCAAAAACTAACGCACATTTGTCCGTCCATACAAAAGGTACCTCCTTGCGCGTAAGCTTGGTTAACGGCTCCGCCAGACGAGCAAAGTTCTCCACAATCTTCTGTAATATCCGGCGAGTCCAAGAAAACTTCTTATCTCTGCAACATTCTTTGGAATCGGCCAGTCTCGAACTGCTGCAATCTTTTCTGGATCGACGGCAATTCCATCGCCAGACACAACATACCCCAAAAACTTTACTTCCTCCAGCCAAAACTCGCACTTACTCATCTTCGCATACAACTTCTCCTGTCTCAACGTTTGCAGTGCGGTCTTCAAATGTTCAGCATGCTCCTCAAAACTCTTCGAATAAACCAGAATATCGTCAATAAAAACCACGATAAACTGGTCCAAGAATGGTGAAAATATTCGGTTCATCAAGTCCATGAATACTGCCGGCGCATTCGTTACTTCGAAGGGCATCACTAAGTACTCGTAATGTCCATACCGAGTTCGGAACGCCGTCTTGCAAATATCTTCTATTTTCACTCGGACCTGATGATATCCGGATCGCAAATCCAGCTTCGAGAATACCCTCGCGCCACTAAGCTGCTCGAAAAGTTCGCCAATGCGAGGGATCGGGTACTTGTTCTTAATAGTCATCCGGTTTAATTCTCGATAGTCGATGCACATCCTTCTTGTGCCATCCTTCTTCTTTACTAGAAGAACTGGAGCTCCCCAAGGCGAGTTACTGCATCGAATCCAACCTTTTTCAAGCAATTCAGCAACCTGTTACTTGACTTCTTCCAACTCTACTGGTGTCGTTGGATAATACGCTTTGGATACTAGCGCTGCACCAGGAATAAGATCAATTGCGAACTCCACGTCTCGCTTCGGCGGTAATCCCGATATATCTTCAAACACGTCCATAAAATCACGAACAACAGCCGACTCTTCACTTTCATCACTTCCATTGACGCAAAAATATTGTTTGTCGGCCTAGCCCTAAACTCGACTGGCCCGACAGAACTGCTTCCTTACCGCAACTGCTGTCTGCTGCAAACTCCCCTTCATCCCAGATAAACTCTGCTGCTCTCGGGGTGCCGCAAGTACTTGTGAGAAAGTGGTCAAACCCAGGGAGACAATCTTCCTCTGGATGTCCACGTCCAAGCTGCGCATGCACCTCCGTGCCCTGTCTGCATCGTTGGCAACTAAAGGTCCAGCGAATCTACTGAGTCTTGTCCATTCTGCAGCATGCACATCTACGGGTGCTCCATTCTGCTTCAGCCCGATGAATTTCTCTTCCATTTCCTCTCGTGCAGTCTGTGGGAAGAACTTCTCCAGGAAACTCTTTGAAAAATCCGCCCACTTGATTGGCTTGGGCAAACGGTTCTCTTCCACAAGCCACCATTCTCGGGCGTAGTCCACTAACTGAATGCGTACCACATCAGCTCTTTTCTTATCTGGAATCTGTGCCGCAATAAGCAAATTCTCTGTGTCAACTAGCCACTGCTCTACTGGCAACGGTTCCTCCAAACCAGTAAATGTAGACGGACCCAAACGTCTGAAATCTGCTACTGTCCCTACTCGGTCAACTGGCTTAGCTCCAACATTATTCACAGACTGCTGAACGATCTGCAAACCTTCCTGAAACGAGTCCGCTTGCTGCTGGATCAGCTCAGTCTGTTTCTTTTGATTCTCCAGCATTCCTCTTATCACTCCAAGTATGGTGGCTTCGTCCACACGCCTCTGGTACGTCTTCAAATTCTTACCGGCCATATCAAACACCCGACATTTGCATGATGATAGATTCGAAATATAGATCAAGGCTAGAACTCCAAGATACTTAAATAGAGTGTCGCATTGTAACTATACCGCGGTATCATAGCCACAATTACATAACTCCACCCAAGTCGCCTAAGTCCTAGAGATAACAAGGAATCAGGTTTCGAGTCGATATGCAAAGGAAGTTTGCACATCGTAAAAGATATAATCAGGAAGAATGTGATTCAAGAATGGTAAAACGGCAAGGTGGCAGGACATGTTTCCTAAACACGGGTATTCTGATTCGTGTATTGGGTACAATACCCAACTACAAAAGAATCAACCCGACTAACATATGGCTCTGATACCAAAAGAACCATGTCACGCCCCGCTTCCTAAAGTACGCTAAAGTGGACTCGTGACATAGCCAACCATGCTACCTGTGGATAGGAAAAATCCTTCCACAGTCACATTACGGCTGTGGAGATATCAAGAACAGGAAAGTAAACTAACTATCTAGAACATGTCCATAAGCCAGAGCAAAAGAGTCAAGAGATAACAATATGCGGAAGCCAAAAGATACAATAAATGAAACACCTGGAGTGAAACTACGTACCGACAGGAACCTCACCGCTCGTCTAACAGCGGCAAAACTCCTAATCAATCTGCAGCAAGGTAGAAGAATCTGGGCCATGCAAAACTCAGACGTCAGCGCGTCAAGTCATCAAGTAATAACATAATAAACAGGCAATGCGAGTATAAACATGAATAAAGCAAGGGTAACAGTAATATAAATCAGAGCAGTGCAGGGTAGTGTGCAGTGGGTAAACTAAATTGTGCTATCAGGTTCTCCGTTCTAAAGTCTTTGAAACCAAATTGATGAATCATCGATGTAACTCAATAGTATCCCGTACATATCCGGGACCACAGCCACAATGTTCTCGGCTGAAACCGAGACATGCCGCTAGGCACAAAACAGGAATGTGTACACTCAATAGTATCCCGTACATACCCGGGACCACGGCCACAATATTCTCGGCTGAAACCGAGACATGTCGCTAGGCACAAAACAGGAATGTGTACACCCAGAACAGGTAGTGAACTGTCGAGTTACAAGTCGGGTTTCACCTTTGATTTCCCCATACCCCCAAGTTATATGTGTATGTCAAGTCAGGTATCCCGAAATCAAGAAACTAATGCCAACACAGGATCAGGTAAACAGGTTTGTCTGGATAGACAACAGGAACGGTCCATGAGGACTACATGTCAGGTTTATTGGCATTAGACACAAGATCAGGTAACGGATCAGGTCATGGTACATCAGGTCAAGTCAACAGTATACGGTACCATGTCGGGTCAAGCACTATGTATGTAGCAAGTCAGGTCAAGATGTAAACGATAACATAGGTGTGCTCACAATCAGTTATATAATCAAGCATGGTTATCAACAACATGATATAAGTAATGAATTAAGCAACAGGCAGATTCATTCGATTTGCAATACAGTTATCAATTGTGTCACAGAGATGATTTCAACCATATAAGAATGCAGTAAGACAATTATAGCCATTTAATCATGTTAACAAGTTTAAGACTTCATAGATACAATGTTATAAGTGTATAAAGGTTCCACGAATGAAATCACAGTTTAAGCAGGTTAAATGTATACGAGTGTCCGAATGAAGTAAAACGGTAGAAAAGGTGCCATAGGCTACATCATCAGTGAAAGTGTAATTAGAACATGTAAATGTGATTATTAGGTTCCAAATTAGTAATTACAACAGGTAGGTTCCAAGTTTTGAAAGATAAATGATATTTAACAATATTGAACATGAAAAATGGGAAATTATAATACCAAAGTTAAATTACGGGTTTTAGGGTGTCATTAATTATAAGTAAATATTGTTTAGCATGTAGTAAGGGGTACTTGCCTCGACGGGTCGCGAATCGGGAAAACAGAACGTCAAACATCGGCGGGGAAAACTTGCGACAGGCGCACGGTTCACGGAATGAACCCAAACGACGAACAGTGGAACCACACGGGTCGGGGTACCACGCTGGAACGTCGGGACACGTCGCCGGTATGGCCGGATTCCGGCGAGATGCAAAACAGCAACGATCAAGAATTGCAATCAAGAAAAGAAAAGAAACAAAGAAGAAGGGAAGAAGAAGATCTTACTGGTAGGGTGTTCTGAGATTTCAGGGGAGTCGGCACGGGGCGACGGCGATGAAGGTTGCCGGCGTGGTGATATTCCGGCGAAGGGCAGTGGGTTACGGTGTGCAGTCGTGGCCGTGGGGTCTGTAGAGGGAGGTGGCAGCGGTTTGAAGGGCCGGGATGTGGAGAGGGATGCGAGGAGGAGACGAGGGCGATGACGGCGAGTCACCGGCGAGGTTGGGCTCGCGGGGGGTTTGCACTGGTGGCCTCGTCGGGGTATGCAGGCGCTTGGGAACGTAGGGAATGGAGTAAGGAGGTGGGTATGGCTGCGATGAGGGCGAGGAGGCCGGTGCTGGTGGTGTCGGCATTGGGCTACGGCGGCGAAGGGGGTGAGGCGGCGGTAGGGCAGCGCGATGGGTTAGGTTTACATGAAGGGAAATAATATTTGAGTGGGAGAGAGAAAGATATATAGGGGAGAGAGAGAGGAGAGAGATAGAGAGAGACAGGGGGGAGAGAGAGAGATACGGGAGAGAGAGAGAGGAGAGAGATAGAGAGAGACGGGGGAGGGAGAGAGGGGAGAAAAAGGTAAGGGGCCCACGGGGTTTAATGGAGAAGTATGATTGGCTGGGAGATAAAAGATTTGTGGGTTTAGGAAATTTAACCAAAGATTTTAATTGAAACGGAAAAATATAGTGTAAGGTTTAAAATATTAAATATTTGGGATTTTGGCGCAAAGTAAAATATTTTCAAATCGCGCCCGGGTCGGGTCCAAAAATTTGAAATTGAAATAATAGAATTTTAAGCGGGATCCAAAATTTAAAATGAAGTATTTTGCAATCAAAAAGCATACCCCCAAAACGGACACACGTACGTGCGCGTAGCCGTCCAAACTCGCCTGTTTCACTGAACGGGACGAGAACACGACGCACGGACGCTACAACAGGGTTAGGGGTGTCAGGCAGGCCAAGATTAATATTTTTAATTTTATTTTAGATACCAAAAATTGTTATATGCAGAAATGAATTTGCCGGGTAAAATTTTACAATAGCAACAATCAAGCAAGATAAAAGAAATGAGTGCCACACTACGTTCAAACGGTAACTGAAATAGTAGCATTGAGCTTGCGTGTTACAGATAGGAATCAACGAATGCTATGGCTATCGCAAAAACGTGGAGAAGGTTTTGAAGCGGCTCAACATGGACAAAGAAAAACCGGTAAATACACCTCTAGCGGAACATTTCAAACTCGGTAAAGAGTTGTGCCCGACAACTCAAGAGCTGAAGGATAACATAGCACGAGTTCCATATGCATCAATGGTTGGGAGTTTGATGTATACAATAGCGAGTACACGATCAGATATTGCACAAGTAGGGGGGGTTGTAAGTAGGTACATGCAAAACCCGGGAAAAGAGCATTGGAATGCAATGAAGTGAATATTGAGATATCTCAGGGGAACATCCACCCATTGCTTATATTTCGTGGGTGATTCTCTCGATGTGCAAGTTTATGTTGATGCAGACTACTCAAATAATCGAAATAGTGAGAAAATCACAATAAGGTATGTATTCATAGTTGGGGGAACATCAGTCGGTTGGATTTTCCAGTTGCAAAAGATTGTTGCGTTGTCAACGACAGATACCGAATATGTGGCCATCATGGAAGACAGCAAAGAGATATGGTTACAAAGGTTACTCAATGAATTGGATAAGAAACGGGATTTCAATATTTTGTGGAGCGATAGTTAAAGTGCAATACACTTGGCCACGAATACTGCATATCACTCTAGAACAAAGCGTATCAAGGTGCGGTATCATTTCATACACATAGCGTTAGAAGATAGTGAGTTGACATTGCCGAAGATTGCGGAAAAGAAGAATCCTGCAAATATGTTCACTAAAACTGTAGTCAGAGATAAGATGGATCTCTATTGCAGGTTGGTGAACATCTCCGAGAAGATTTGAACAGGTGAGAGTAGATAGCAGAATCGTATGAAGTCTACTAGTTTTGTAGAAGTCAAGACGGAAGAATTTCCAAGTGGGAGAATGTTGACATTGTGGAGGTTCTTCCTCAGACGTCTAAACAAGAAAGGTTCAAACGTCTGACAAGTATCGAGCAAAAGTCCAAAGCAAAATCAGACGCCTGAAGGAAAAAAAACGGTAGACGTCTGATGAAGTCGAAGCCAAAATCCATAGCGTCGGCAAACGTCTGTCTAAGAAACTAAAACCAATACAGAGTATCGGCAGACGTCTGTCGAAATGATCATCAGACGTCTGCGCGTAGGTTTTCTGTGTGAACCGAATATTTACCACATGCTGTTGAATCCTAATTTAAATGGGATTAAGATTAGGATATAAATAGGGTCTCTCATATGAAAAAAAGCTATTAAATTTGTAAAGAGAGAGGGTGACGGCTAAGAGAGATTAGAGAGATTTGAAAGAAATCTACAAGGGGGTGCTCTTGGTGTATCTTAACTAAAAGATTAGTAGAAGTTTTGCAGATTCCGTTCTGCCAGGAACTAGCCATACAATGGGTGAACCTTATTAACAAATATGGTGTATCTCTCTGGCTAGATTATCTTGTTCTTGCACTGTTTTATTTTTCGTTATATATTTCGTATTGCGTGGTTGACCATTTAACATAGTTTCGTCAACACTTCTCCCTCACCCAACAAATGGTTCATCTCACCATCGATCTTATTCTCCTCTCACAGTGACTTATGAGGATGATAGTGATATTTTAAAATTATTGCACATCTCTGTATGCATTTCGCGGCCTCATTATTAATATTAATATCTCTAATAACAACTTTGGTAAGAGGCATCGGCATCAACGAGTCAATGTCAATATTGGTCCCTCTTACCTGCTCCATTACTTTATATTATGCTACATAATCTTTATATTTGCATGTATGCCCTGAAAACCATTTAAAAATTGTTGCAAAAATTACCTTGACCGTTTGGAATCGTGGTGATGGTCCTTTTCGGTTGTTATTTATTTTTTTCGTTAATTATTCAGTAAATATGTATAAGAAACTTATTTGTTCGAACTTTCATTGGATTATCGTAGTTTATACTATTTTATCATATTTATCAGCATCTCTATCTCTCATTTATTTTGCTTAAATACGCTCAATGCAAAGATCTCTTTTAAATAATCTGTTTGTCTAATTTTAGGAATGAGTGAAGGCTTAAACAGGCTAATATTCATTTTAACACGTGTCCAAACCTTTAAGCGCTTACATGGAATTATATTATAAATTATATGTAATTAAAGTCTAGGATTCAAAATCTTTTCATGCATGCGTACGCTTGTTAATAAAAAAACCCAAACTTCCCAAATTTATAAAGATCAATATATTTTCTTATATACTTAAGTTACTGAAAGACCAGCCTTGGTATAAATAAACTACCACAACTGAAAACAAATTAACCAAGGTTTTTCTCTTCTTCTACCAAGGATGCAGAAAGCAGCAACGCTGGAGCTCAACCATCAAGCAACAATACGTCGAGAATTCGTTGCAAAAACTGCAACAGGAAGTTCCGCTGTTCGCACACACTCAATGCCGACAATATGATGAAGCACAGGCTCGAGCAACATGCGATGGTGAAGAACAAGAAGCTACTCATAACAGTTTTTGATGATGCTCGATATCGGTGATCTCCCGATCATGACACGTGGCTGATGACGTGTCCCGAAGCTCACAAGAAAGGACCTACAATGGCCGACCCGGCCACTCCTGAGCCCGTCCTGCAGACAACCTTTGGCTCGTCTCCGAGCCCCCTGCACAATTGGCCACCTCGGCCCTATCAGCTCGTCTCCAAGCTACTGCAGAACCCAGATACCTCGGCTCTCCCGCTCGTCCGCGAGCTCTCCCGCCGAGGTCATCTTTCTCGGTCTCATTGACCGACCAACAGCACCACTCGCAGGCGCAACCGTCTCACTCCCGCGAATCTCGCCATGCGCGAGATATCCGCCGGCCACATCCCACGTTCCACGCCATCACGATCCCCCATTAACGAGCATGTCTCGCCATTAATGGGGGATTCCGTCCATCACGCGGGCGTGACGTCAGGAGCGTAACGGCCGGCGTGATTCTCGCGCCGGCCTGTTTGCTGCCACCGCTATATAAACCCCTCATTCAGACGATTCAAGTAAGCCATTTTTACTCAACCAGACCTTTACTCTGCTCGGATTTCCTTTCTAACTTGATCATCGGAGGGTCCTCGGTGGTCCAACCACCCCGGGACTTCCTTGCAGGTAGCTCGGCCCAAACAAACTCAAACCCATTGAGATCCACACGCTTCAGGAGCCATCCTCCAGATCCAATCTCAGCCGCTTATCACCGCCATCAGCAGATCAACGGAAGGCAACATCTTGACGTGATCCGACATCCGTCAGCTGGCGCCGTCAGTGGGAAACGGGTGACGTAGGCTTTGAACGTCTCTTTGTCCCCGCTTTTGATCATGAAGAGATGGTCGACTGTCCGTTTCTGCCGCCCGCGGACGTCGGCATCATACCTCAATTGGTAGCACTCGAGGACGAGCGCCACCGAGCGATTCAGCCGACTCGCAGATATCAGGCCGAAGCGCCTCAGAGACCTTAGATTGCCAACGATCTCGTCCTTCAGCTGTTCAGACAAGGGATTGTAGAGCCCCGGCGACACCCTCTAGATGGAGTACATCAGCAGCTGAAGTAGGGGGGAGCACCGGGGGAGCAATCGGCCAAAATGATCCTCAATGCGGCCTATCACCAACTGCACCGTGTTCTCGGTACAGTACTGATCATAGAGATACACGTCCTCGAAATTTATGATCTCGGGGATGGTGAAAGGGAAGTCCTCCATTCTTACGTTTCGGGTGTGAGGAAGGGAGTAATCAACACTCCCTCTATTTTATAGCCGACAACGCCCCCGAAGTTCAACGGTCACCCGTTTTCACCCACAACTGTGCCGCCACGCGGCACACATCGCGTCGCTCGATGCGAAATCGAGACGACACTACCCTGGCGCTTCGCGTTCCCCACGTGATCATGACACGTGTCGCCAGCGACTGTCCCTCTCCCCGGCGCTTACACCAGAGAGGTCGGACAGAACCTCGCCAAGAGGCAGCTAAGCAGCTTCACTGCTCGGTCCGTCCTTAGCAGGCCTCCCACAGCCCCTCCAGCGCTAAGGATCGAAGCCCTCGCCAAGAGGCAGCCGAGCGGCTACCCTGCTCGGCTATCCCTGGCTGGTAGTTCCTTACCTCGCAACGCCAGGGATCTAATCCCTCACCAAGAGGCAGCCGAGCGGCTACCCTGCTCGGCTATCCCTGCCTGGTAGTTCCCTACCTCGCAATGCCAGGGATCTAAGCCCTCCCAAAGAGGCAGCCGAGCGGCTACCCTGCTCGGCTATCCCTGGCTGGTAGTTCCCTACCTCGCAACTGAAGGGTCCCGGCAGCGCCCCGGCAGTCGAAACGCTGCCAAAATGCGGAACAAAAATTTTCTAAACCGGCACTACCGCTACCCGAATTCCGGATCGACCTTAAACCCTAAACTATCAAATAAAACTAAAAGTTAGAATTGTTATACCGAGATGATCCAAGTCCTTCGGTCTTCATTCCAAGCTCCTAGCAGTTCTTTGACGAAGTTTGGTTGCCGGTCTTCCTCCATCTCCGATGATCCACCCGAAGGAAACGGCGCAAGCTCCAACTCAACGAACAAGACAACCGACACTCCAAAGTTGCTAACGATGGAGAGTCGAGGTGTATGGAAGTGTCACTATAATTTTCTCTCTTTCCTTTTTGCTCATTGAGCAAGCATAGAAGATGAGTGAGGAAAAAGCTTTGGCATGAGCAAAGAATGGCTTTGTATTTGTGAAGTATGAGAGAGTGAGAGCGGCTAGCATAATGTGTAATGAATCATGAACAAAAAATGAAAAACCCCACCAAGGAAAGTGGCCGGCCCCCTCTCTCAATCACCAAGAAAAAAATATCATTTCCAATTAATCAATTAAACAATGTACCATACTTCGCTACATGCCTCAAAACCATGCTTAACACCATGCACTTTCCACCTCACACTTCCACCTCATTTGTGAGTCAAATGAATTTCCAAAAAATGGAAAATCATACAAATTAAGTGGCCACCTTCTAGAAGCTATTCCGTATAAAATACGGAATACTTCCCGGTATATGTACCGAAATACATATACGCGTATTCGTACCAAAATACGAATAGCCGAGAGAGAAAACGAATAGTGAACAATAATACTAGAATACATATATACAAATACATATATAAATTATTAAATCAAAACCTGATTTAATAAAGTGGCTTAATCCTAAGTCTCTAGTATTATCAACCGTCCAATTAAAGTCTGCGCAGCAAGTGCATATATTTAATCAGACATCTGTATGTATCAACATACCTCATGTACACCATATCGCCTGAACCGTGAAAACCCTCTGTGTGGGACTCTAAAGACTCGTCAATACGCTGGCAGTGGGTTTAACCACAAGCACGTCGGCGGCACTAGCTGTACGTAACGGCTACCCAGGTATTGAGCGAAAAGGAGGCCGACGAGCAAACTCATCCTGAACCCCTACTGATCCTGTCAGTGACAATATCCGTACAGTCCGGTCTGTTCGTCTAAGAGTACCGCATATCGAGTCTGGGGGGATGGATAAAGTCAGACCCCAACAACGCGATATTTAGTGTCGGTATGAAACCCCATCACCACCTGAGAAACTATCGATCCTGGATCGGTAATTCTCGTCCACCGTGGCCACGGATTTTTGGTGATGGCCATCCGTACACAATGCGACATCAACCCCCAATACCGGGAGAGACGAATCCCCGACGATCCGATCACTGCCTCCATGTGGCTCGGGACTGTACCCAACTAAAACCTGTTTGCACGACTCCTTTGAGCCGTGGTAGGGTAGTAATCAAAGCACAGTGGGAACTCACACGAGACAAATGACGATCGCATGTCGACAGACTAAGCTGTACACATGTCACCTGGGAACTGCTATCTGACGATAGGTATAATACCAACTAGCAGGTTCCAGGCGAGTCCGTCCAGTGTACTCATAACCCAATGAGCACCTGTATACTATCTTAGGTGAACAAACTAACACCAATGGCTTGTGAGACCTGGCCACCACCCCTCGTCGGGGTCTCGATCAGTATACACTAGTCTACACTGGAGTATCGATGCCCGGTCTCGATACTCCTACGACTAGGGACATTTAAGGATGTGCTTATAGACCCCCAGCTTCCACGTATGTGATCGCCATCACAATGCTGGCAGTCAAGCAAGAATCCTATGGGCTCTATCAATATGTATATGATGATAAAGACAAACCAGATAGCATACTATCATCTTGAGTAAGACTGCTTTATCGGTATAGGTCCTCACTCAATCATCATAATCACAAGTCCACGACTATGATAATTGCCTTGAGGGCACTATAGCCAACAGCAACGCCAGGGATCTACGCCCACACCAAGAGGCAGCCGAGCGGCTACCGTGCTCGGCTATCCCTGGCTGGTAGTTCCCTACCTCGCAACGCCAGGGATCTAAGCCCTCACCAAGAGGCAGCCGAACGGCTACCCTGCTTGGTTATCCCTGGCTGGTAGTTCCCTACCTCGCAACGCCAGGGATCAAAGCCCTCACCAAAAGGCAGCTAGCCGCTCGGCTATCCCTGGCTGGTAGTTCCCTACCTCGCAACGCCAGAGATCTAAGCCCTCACCAAGAGGCAGCTGAGCGGCTACCCTGCTCGGCTATCCCTGTCCAGTAGTTCTCTACCTCGCAACGCCAGGGATCTAAACCCTCACCAAGAGGCAGCCGAGCGGCTACCTTGCTTGGCTATCCCTGGCCGGTAGTTCTCTACCTCGCAACGCCAGGGATCTAAGCCCTCACCAAGAGGCAGCTAAGCGGCTACCCTGCTCGACTATCCCTGGCTGGTAGTTCCCTACCTCGCAACGCCAGGGATCTAAGCCCTCACCAAGAGGCAGCCGAGCAGCTACCATGCTCGGCTATCCCCGGCTGGTAGCCCCTACCTCGCAACGCTAGGGATCAAATCCCTCACCAAGAGGCAGCCGAGCGGCTACCCTGCTCGGCTATCCCAGGCTGGTAACTCCCTACCCCACAACGCCAGGGATCAAAACCCTCGCTAAGAGGCACAGGGCGGCAACCCTGCCCGGCCCATCCTTAAGGATTAAAAGCTCTCGAAAGAGGTAACCGGGCTCGCCATTGCTTGGTTATCCCTGGCTGGTAGCGCCCTGCCCCACAACGCCAGGGATCAAAGCCCTCGCCAAGAATCACTGGGCAGCTACCCTGCTCGGCCAGTCCTTAGTAGGCCTATTACGGCCCCTCCCGCGCTAAAGATTAAAAGCCCTCGAAAGAGGCAACCGGGCCCGCCCTAGCTTGGTTATCCCTGGCTGGTAGCTCGCTACCCCCACAACGCCAGGGATCAAAGCCCTCGCCAAGAGGCACCGGGCAGAAACCCTGCTCGGCCGGTCCTTAAGGACCAAAAGCCCTCGAAAGAGGCAACCGGGCCCATCCTTGCTCGGTTATCCCTGGCTGGTAGTGCCCTACCCCACAACGCCATGGATCAAAGCCGTCGCCAAGAGGCACCGGGAAGCTACCCTGCTCGGCCATTCCTTAGTAGGCCTCTTACGGTCCCTCCCGCGCTAAGGATTAAAAGCCTTCGAAGGAGGCAACCGGGCCCGTCCTTGCTCGGTTATCCCTGACTAGTAGCTCGCTACCCCACAACTCCAGGGATCAAAGCCCTCGTCAAGAAGCACCGAGCAGCTACCCTACTCGACCCATCCTTAGCACACCTCTCTGTGCTTCCCACGCTAAGGAACAAAGCCCTCACCAAGAGGCATCCGGTCTATCTACGTTTAAGCAATCTCCACCTCAACTTCGGGGCCATGGAGATACCATCTTCCCACCGATCTTTGCACACTTAACAAATGAGCAGTTTCAACTCGACGTGTGATCGCTAGACGAAGAACCGACCTGACATGAAGGCAGTACCGTGCAAATACAAAGTGTTTACCGACAAAGGAAAATACGCGCGCAAATACTACTGCAAAAAGGATTTATTCCCAAAATCAGAAGTCTTTGCAAGGGTATTGGGGGCTCCCCAGCCTTACAAAATGACCGGAGGCTTACAAAATTCCCGATGCAACAAAAGAAAAGGAGACAAGAAGTCAGAAGTCTTTACAAGGGTATTGGGGGCACCCGAGCCTTACAAAATGCCCGGAGGCTTACAAATTCCCGATGCAACAAAAGAAAAGGAGACAAGAAGACGAAGGGCTCAAAATCTACCACGACTCGGGCCGCGCCTGGAGGATCAGCGCCCATCACAGAAGCCTCGGCGTCGCCCTCGCCAGGAGTTCCTTCCCTGGCCTCACCCCCGGGGCCGTCACCCTGCTCGTCACCCTCGCGAGGATATTCAGCTCGGAGCTCTGCGTCAGAGAACTCCGGCATCCGAGACTTGACGGCGTCGAGGGCCTCGTGCCAGATGAGGGTAGTGGGCGCGGCTAGGTCGGTGTAAAAAGGTTCCGACTTCTTGTAGTTCTCCACCGCCTTCGCCGCTGTGAGCTCGGCTCGCTTCTTCCCCTCTACCGCCTCCTCCGGCTCCTTCCGAAGGGTGCCCACCGACTTCCTCAGAGTACCGACGAGCACCTTGGAGTCCTGAAGCTTGGCCTGGGCGGCCTCACGGTACCTGGCGACCTCCAGCTTCCCGTCCGCTACCTCCTGCTTCCCGGCCGCCACCTCGCCCTCGAAGGCGGCGACCTTCGCCATCGCCGCCTCCAGCTCCAACTTCGATCTCTCCTCCAGCGAGGAGAGCTCACCCGCAGCTCGTATCACTGGGGTAATCTCCTCGTCCTCCATATTGACGACGAGGACGACGTGCTGGAGGACCTGGAGAAATCAGAGGGGGGGTCAGCAAGAAAAGGAAGCACCAAATCTCACGAATGATAGGATGCTAAGTGAAAAAGACAAGTAGGGGGCGAGCACTAACCTACACGGCCTCTTGGGTGATGGCCGCCATCTGCGCCCTGAGGGTTCCCAGAGGGATCTTTCCCTAGCCGGCCTCTCCATGTCCGCCAGCAAGCTGTCGGCAACAGAGAGCCCCGAGGGCACCTCAAAGCGGGGGTTCCCCTCGTCCACCAAGATCGGGGAGGCCAGGGTCCGCGGAACTGCCTAGGGGAACCTCTTGAGAGATGACCCCGGGGAGTCGATCTCTACGTCCGAAGCCTGGGCCTCCGGTTCCCGAGCCCGCTTTCGGCTCGGCGCCTGGATGGGCTCCGGGGTCCGGCCCGCACTCGAACACCGGGGTAGGGCGGCTGCCGGGGGAGCTGGGGCCGACGTCGGACGGGAGGAGCTGGCACCTCCAGCCTTCGATCCCTTCTTCGGCTTGCGCATGGCCGCTCGAAGTTCGCTCAAGTCCATTGGTTCTGCACAAGACAAGGTACACTGGAGTCAGCAACACAAGTAAAATGAAAATAAACACAAGTCCAACAGATCGCCTGCAAGCTCCTAACTTACCGACGAACTGGGCGGGGATGAGCCGAGCCCAACTAAGAGCCCGCTCAGAAAGTAGCACGTTGGCCCAGGGAATGGGCACCCACTTCGCCACCTTTGCCGCGTCGAGATCGTTGGACTGACCTCCCCGCCGGCACCTACACCTAGACCACTGGGTGGGCATGGGCCAGTCCTCACCCTTCGGCGGCCCAACAAAGAAAAACTTCTTCTTCCAATCATGGATGGAAGAAGGCACGACGACGACTCCCGAATCGGGAGCACTCCCCTGTTGTTTTCTGAAGGAGATGTAAACCCACCACGGGTCGCCCGCGCGAGTGCCGGGGTGACGTTTGTAGAAGAGAGAAGAGGCAAGGGTGGACAGCCTGAAAGGGATCAACTGCAACTTCAAACGGACCAGGAACCCGAGGAGAATCCTCTAGGAGTTCGGCACTAGCTGGCCCGAGGCTAACGCGAAGTAATTCAGCGCTCTAACAGCCTCGGGGGAGAAGGTCAGACGCATTCCGACCCAAAAGGCTTCCAAGTATAGAGCAATCTCCTTGCCCCATACCTGATCTGCCCTCTCCCCCTCCCCGGCCAAACGCAACGCGTAGCCGGGAGGAATATGGAAACGAGTCTGAGCATTGGGAAGCTCTTCCCCGTACCTCACCGTAGACGGCACACCAGGCGCATCCACGACCTCCACTCGGGGAGCCGCCCCCGTCGCGCGACCCTGGGAAGAAGACTTAACCCTAACTCTTTTAGAGGACTCCGATCCAGAAGAAGAAGAAGAAGAAGAAGAAGAAGAGGAAGACTCTACAGAGGGATCCCCAGACTCTACACCAACTACATCTACAGACTCCTCAGAGGAAGACATCTAACCTGATGAAGAGGAGTCCTCGGAAAAGCAAACGCGGAAATCCCGACCTAAAAAGGAGAACGCCGAGCTAACAATACCAAAGACGAGGAGATTATAAAGAGGAATAGGCCCTCACGTGGACCCCACCTCTACTTATTGCCACCGGCGTACTCATCCAACGGCGGGATTCATCTCCCGCCAAAACGACGCTTCACACTCAACGGCCACCATCGCTCTACCTGTCACGCGCATATTGGCCACGCCCCATCGAGCACAGGAAACCTGCAACCCGGCGCATCAGCCAATCAGCGCCCGACATGTGGGCAGTCGCTTCGGTGACCGTACGCACAATCTGACGCACCCTCTTTAATGGAAGATCTGATCCCTGATTTGCTGACGCCACCAAGAGAACATGACAGATTGCCTGGGAACACGCCACGATATCTTCGAAAAGGAGCTCACCTCGGGTTACCCGGCAGACCAATCTCGACCCGACCTATGATCTGGTCGGGACGAGAGTGGGGGGCTAATGATGATGATCGATATCGGTGATCTCCCAGATCATGACACGTGGCTGATGACGTGTCCCGATGCTCACAAGAAAGGACCAACAATGGCCGACCCGGCCACTCCTGTGCCCGTCCTGCAGACAACCTTTGACTCGTCTCCGAGCCCCCTGCATAATTGGCCACCTCGGCCCTATCAGCTCGTCTTCGAGCTACCGCAGAACCAAGATATCTCGGCTCTCCCGCTCGTCTGCGAGCTCTCCCGCCGAGGTCATCTTCCTCGGTCTCATTGACCGGCCAACAGTACCACTCGCAGGCGCAACCGCCTCACTCCCGCGAATCTCGTCATGCGCGAGATATCCGACGGCCACGTTCCACGTTCCATGCCATCACGATCCCCCATTAACGAGCATGTTTCGCCATTAATGGGGGATCCCGCCCATCACGCGGGCGTGACATCGGGAGCGTAACGGCCGGCATGATTCTCGCGCCAGCCTGCCTGCTGCCACCACTATATAAATCTCTCCTTCAAACGATTCAAGTAAGCCATTTTTACTCAACTAGGTCGTTACTCTGCTCGGATTTCCTCTCTAACTTGATCGTTGGAGGGTCCTCGGTGGTCCAACCATCCCGGGACTTCCTTGCAGGTAGCTCGACCCAAACAACCTCAAACCCATTGAGATCCACACGCTTCAGGAGCCATCCTCCTGATTCAATCTCAGCCGCTTATCGCCGCCATTAGCAGATCAACGGAAGGCAACATCTTGACGTGATCCGACATCCGTCAGTTTTCAACCAAGCTCGACGCAGACATGGCAACATCGGCCTTTGTTTCTCTTGCGTTTTGGCATCACCTTTTGGTGTAGCGATTCTTTCGGAATATCTCAAGAGATTGAAACAAGTGGCAATGTTGCGACCAAGGAGAGCCAACAATTCGACAAACGAGGTCAATACCACCAGCACCACTGATCTTCCTACACGAAATATAGGCAGCTATCAGGACAAGATGGTTTTAGATGCTACATTGGCATCAGAGCATAATTTGGATCCGAAGCTTGCTTAATGATTATTAGAGTGTATTCCTAAATATTTTTCAAACCTTAATTTTTTTTCTATTATTATTTAAAGCCCTATTTCCTATGTTTTTGGGCTATTTTAGAGAAAACTTGAGGCTATGTATGCTTAATGTACTGTTCTTTCATTTATATGCTGAAAACGTTTATAGCAACTTTAAATTTAGTGTATAATTTGTGGTTTTTCATGTCTTGATATATACTTTGAATGATAAATTCGAATACCGTGAATATGGTGTGTTCCTGTTTAAAACCAATAAAAATATTATTAATATATTCATACAATCTTGTACTATATAATTCTTCTAACTAATTAACATGATTTATTTTTTCCACTATGTGATAATTGATTTTAAACATTAACTGCAAAACAAGTAATCATATATAATTTTGAAAGACAAGCCATGGGATAAATAAAATCCAGACATAATTTGGTGAATTTTGTTTTTCCCAAGAAACATGCAACCATACTTGGCTACAAAAAAGGCTTGAGCTAAAATTCTTTCTATAATATTTAAAGAAAAAATGATAGCATACATTAGATTAGGTAATTACACCAAAATTCGACTAAGATGACAAACCACATCAAGCGAGAGAGCAGGCTAGGCAATTAAAAATATGAGCACATGGCCAAGCACCAGCCAATATTAGTAAACAGGAAGCAAGAAAACAGCTCGTGTGCTTGAACGTAGGGAATTGCGTCATGCATTTAGAACCATGAGCCCACTATGATAAGGAGTAAAGAGGAGCTACAGGTACAATTGTGAGCATAACAGCTACCGAATGACGTTATAAATACTGAAGAAATCTTGATCAACCAGACAAAAAGAACATCTTTTTATCGCCGGATTCAATCACATACGTATGCCTTAGTTCGTTATTTTCAAGTAGTTGTCGTAGATGGCTGTGTTGTCGGAGATCCTTATCACATGCCTATAACTTATATATGCCTTCGTTCATTATTTTCAAGTAGATGTTATAGACGATTGTGTTGTCGAAGGCCCTGTTGCCGTTGTTTGGTGAGATCCCGTCGACGATCGGTTGCATCTCCCAGGCTCCATCTTAGATGAGGTCACGACATATCACACAGGTCCCAATACATTTAGACATACATTCTGAGTCAGGATCAAGAGTGCGTCGTTCAGATCCCAGTACCTTAGACATGTTTTTTATGTAACATGGAAACCATCTTGGGAATCCAGGTTTTCTATATTTAAACCCCGAAACTTTCGTATTCCTATGTAAGACCTTTAAAATTTCATATTTTTAAATAAGACCTGCAAATCCTTTAAGTTGTCTAAAAGTAACCATATCGGTTAAATAGTAATTAATTAGCCTAACTAAGTTACTAAATACCTAATCTATTAACAACCTAATCGACACTCGATCCATCCTGAGCATATTTGGCCCTCTATGGGAAAAAATAATTGTTTATTAATCATGAAGACGATTCCGAATGGTATAAAAGAAGGACAATCAGAATCATAATTATATGTGAGTGCAATTCTGGTTGGATGTTGGAATTTGAAAAGATATAGAAAAATGATATTAATGGACATGGAAGGAGAAGATAAGAGTAAAATGGGCATTTTAAATGGAATTAGGATGGAAAACTAATCATGGAGACCAATTTAAACAACTAAAAGGATTTGGGGTCTTACTTAGAAATAAGAAGTTTTTGATGTCTTAGTCAGAAATACGAAAGTTTTGCGGGTGGAATATAGAAACACACCATTTAAAAAATAAAATATTCTTTCAGAAAGATTGGACGGAAAAAAATAATAAAATAGAAATATAACATCACTCACATGTCATCTAAAACTCGTCACTCTTCTTTTTATGTCTTTTTCAATACACATCCAATAGAGATTGGATGAATTTATATGTAAAAAAAATTCCAAATTAGTATGAAAAGTAGTAAACCACCAACTCATTTTCAAGTAGTGATGCCTCTAGAAGTCTTGACTAGTCAAACCAAGACTAAGCATTAAAAGCAATGGTGATAAATTCATTCCACAAGAATAGATTAGAGAGGAAAAAAAGGAAGGAAAAAAGTTCTTCAAATGACATTGATTGCAATTTTTTCCATTTATCACATGTTTTCCAAAATTAAAATAACAAGCATCACACTGCTGCTGCCTTATAAAGCATCTCATATAATATTAAGTTGAAAGATTACCAAGAAATCTCTAACAGCAACTCTCCACCATGCATGAGTTATTAAACAAACATTGACAAAATTGCTTTCATACCCGAATGCTGAAAAAAAATTTGATTTTGCAGCAACAAAGTCTCCAAAATGTGAAGAATAAATGAATCCTAAAACCAATTCAGAATACTATAGGTAGAAAAAGGGTACATTACACAAAACTACCTTTATCTATCATGGATTTTCAGTGAAACAGCGTTAAATATTTTTTATTACAGTTTTCATTAATTGCTACTTTTGAGGATATCACAGTGAAATAAAATCCCTTAAAACCATCATTTAAGACATTTTCCTATAATAAACAGACTTTAAGGTATTTTAGCCAAAAAATCAATAGTTAAGGGAATCATTTTAGTGTAATTTATTCTGACATACTAATTAAACTTTTTTTTGGCACTGGCTCATAAGTCATGATCTATGCACACAACACACACGCGCGCATCTAAGGGACCCACGAATTTACCCCAAAATCGTTAATTTGTAGCCACTCCCTCCGGAGTTCCTAAAGTTCGAACATTGTATTTTCACCCAAAAGTGAAAGTGCCCATATAAACTGAGCAATAGCTCGTTCGTCATACTAATTAAACTTCCCTCTTGAAATATAAGCATGCTGAGAAATGGTTAGATATTGCTCAAACAATTACCTCTAGAAATTACAGGATTTGGATATAACAGAAACTCACATGTTAATAAAATCACCTATAAATTTGGTGTGAAAGCCCATGCTTCCGCAAAAAGGAGAAAAGGACAATTTGCCAAGTCTACAAAGTCAAAAGTCAACCTCCAAAGGAACCTTCCTTCTCAGGGCCCACCTGCATGCAGATCTTTCAAGCGAAACAAATGCCAAATGACATTTCTCAGGGCCCACCTGCATGCAAATTTCATATATATCTGTCTCATTTCCCAGTTACAAACCTGGAGGAAAAAGGCATCATCAAACAATGAAACTACTACAGCTCTGTCTCTTCCTCCTCTTCTTAATAACAAAAGCAGCAGCAGAAGCTGGTGAAGCAGAAGCTCTCCTCAAATGGAAGAAGAGCCTGCCGTCGTCTCCATCTGATCCACTCTCTTCATGGTCCTCCTCCTCAACGAATCCATGCAAATGGTTCGGCGTCCGATGCAACTCTCAAGGAGGCAGCATCACACAGATAAGCCTCCCCGGCTTAAACCTCGTCGGCACCCTCGACGAATTCGACTTCTCCTCTTTGCCCAACCTCACCCTCCTCAATCTCAGCAACAACCTCTTTTATGGCTCCATTCCTTCAGATATCTCTGCTCTCTCTCGCCTCGTTTCTCTTGACCTCAGCAGCAACGGCTTCAATCAGACTCTGCCGCCGGAGGTCGGGGATCTTTCGGAGCTCAAAGATCTCCGGCTTTTCAATAACAACATGGTCGGGCAGATTCCGTATCAGCTCAGCAATCTCCGGAAGGTACAACACTTTGATATCGGTTCGAATTTCTTAGAGAATCCGGACTACTCTAAATTTGCTCCTATGCCGTCGGTTACCTATCTTGGCCTCTATCTCAACTCTCTGACGCTTGGATTCCCGCCATTCGTGGTGAACTGTACGAATCTGACGTTCTTGGACCTGTCCGTGAATGCTATAACTGGTCCCATACCTGAATCCCTCACAAACTTGGTTAAACTTGAGTATCTGAACTTGACCGATAACTCTTTCAAGGGTCCGATGCCGCCATTTTTAGCAAAGATGTCGAGCCTGAAAGGCCTACAGCTTGGTAACAACAACTTCACCGGAGGAATACCACCGTGGCTTGGATCGATGTCTAATCTCGAGATACTTGAACTCTACAACAATTCGTTGGGTGGGTCCATTCCTTCTTCTTTAGGCCAGTTACGAAATCTCAAGCGTCTTGATATCAAGCTTTCTGAATTGAACACTACCATACCGATGGAACTTGGTTTCTGCAGCAACCTCAGCTACATGGAGCTGTCTACGAATCAACTCACCGGTGGCTTGCCACCGTCTTTCTCGAATCTAACGAAAATGGCTTTCTTTGGGATCTCTAGCAATTTTCTCTCGGGCGAGATCTCAGGTGACTTGTTTAGAAACTGGCCTGAGCTAATTTCATTTCAAGCACAGAACAATTGGTTTTCTGGAAAAGTTCCTGTTGAGATCGGATTGGCAACAAAAATGACCATTCTTTACCTCTATAGCAACAACTTGTTGGGCTCAATACCACCTGAGATTGGAAATTTGATCAGCTTAATTGAATTAGATTTCTCAAATAACTCGTTTTCGGCTCAAATCCCAGCCGAGGTTGGTAAGCTTACTAACCTCACGACATTGGCCCTTTTCTTCAACAACCTCGCTGGTAAGATTCCAGCAGAGGTCGGGAACATGACTTCACTGAAAACTCTAGATCTCAACACCAATCACTTAGAAGGGGAGTTGCCAAGCACCATTTCTCAACTCGAAAATCTCGAAATTTTTCAAGTCTTCACCAACAATTTGACTGGGGTTGTTCCTCAAGATCTCGGCAAGCATGGGCTCTTCACCACTGTAAGCTTTTCAAACAATGGCTTCTCTGGTCAACTGCCACCAAATCTTTGTAGCGGCTTCAATCTTCAATATCTAACAGTAAATGGTAATAATTTCTCGGGGTCTCTGCCAAATTGTCTGCGTAATTGTACACAACTGGTACGAGCCCGATTAGAATCCAACCACTTCAGTGGTGATATATCAGAAGCATTTGGGATTCACCCATACCTCAAATATTTGGATCTCACAGGGAATCAATTAACAGGGACTCTTTCTTCAGATTGGGGGCGATGCGAGAGCCTTCAGGCCTTACACATAGACGGAAACAGCATTTCCGGCGATATACCAGCAATTTTCGGTAGCATAACTACTTTAGACGAGCTAATCTTGTCTTCGAACTGCTTGTCAGGTACAATTCCACCTGAGTTGGGCAATCTGGGTAACTTGAACAAGCTTAATCTGAGCAATAATCAAATATCTGGGAGAATACCTCCAAGTATCGGGGCCCTCACATCATTACAATATCTTGATCTATCAGCGAACGGGCTAACCGGCAAAATACCCACTGAGCTTGGCAATCTGAATAGCGTACTGATGTTGGATTTAGGACAAAATCATTTGGATGGAACGATACCGGATCAACTAGGAAATCTGGCTGCTTTACAAATTCTGTTGGATCTCAGTAGCAATTCTCTCTTTGGCCAAATACCTTTGAATTTGGCGAAGCTATCGGTCTTGGAGAAGCTCAATGTGTCCCATAACAAGCTCTCCGGTGAGATTCCACAGGCTTTGTCGCAATTATCTAGCCTAGTGACAGTGGATTTTTCAGACAACAAGTTAACAGGTCCACTACCTTCAGGCCATGCCTTTCAAAGTGCCTCCTCAAATTTCATCGGAAACTCAGGGCTCTGTGGTAATGCTTCTGGTATTCCATCATGTCCGAGTTTTACCACTTTTAGTAAACCTCACAAGAATCACACTAAGTTAATCGTTGCCATTGTTGTGCCCATTGTGGGAGTTCTACTACTAGCATGCCTGATAATGATCATCATTTTAGTATGGAAGAAGAAAGAGGAAGAGCGTCTCGATTTGGAGAGCATCAACGTGGTGACTTCAGAGTTGATATGGGAAAGAGAAGGGAATATCACTTTCTATGACATCATGAACGCTACGGACAACTTCAACGAAGTTTTCCTCATTGGCAAAGGCGGTTTTGGGAGTGTGTACAAAGCCAAGTTACCAAATGGACATATAGTCGCTGCGAAAAAGCTCCACATGTCACAACCTGACGAAATCCCAGAATCCACACGGAAGAGCTTCGAGAATGAAATCAGGACTCTAACTGAAGTTAGGCACCGTAACATTATCAAGCTACACGGGTTCTGTTCGAGAAATGGTGTCATGTACTTGGTGTATGAATATGTCGAAAGGGGGAGCTTGGGAAAAGTTTTGTATGGAGATGGAGGAGGGAAGAAGTTTGATTGGGTTAGAAGAGTGAAGGTGGTTCAGGGTGTGGCTCATGCTTTGGCTTACTTGCATCATGATTGCACACCCCCGGTGATTCATCGAGACTTGTCGATCAATAATATCTTGTTGGAGTCGGAGTTTGAGCCTCGGGTTGCTGATTTTGGGACCGCGAGGATGCTGATCCCAGGAGCATCAAATTGGACCGCAGTTGCAGGATCTTATGGCTACATAGCTCCAGGTAATGATGCTGTTCTCTAATTTTTATTTGAGATATCTGAAAAATGCCAGCACAGTTGTTTGCATCCTGAAAGGTACAGAACCAACAGTTTAGTTCACATAATAAGCATCTCTCTAGTAAATTAAGAAAGATTCAATCATAAATGCTTCCTACGAAGCACCAACACTTGAAACTGGGTGCCTTCTGTGTCTGACATGTGTCAGAGACAGTTAGGCCCTGCGCCTGAAACTTATTATCTGTATCCAACAGTAAATTGGTCACGAACTTTAGTGGACACTGGTTTAATTATTTTTCAAAAAATGTATTGCTTTTACTTCTTGTTGATGTTCTGTGATTAGTTAATGATTGACATACATATTACGTATATACACCGTATGTGTGTGTGTATAAGTACGTATGCATACATATATATAAATATATCTATCTATCTATCTATGTATGTATGTATGTGTACATATACATACATATATGTATGTATGTATGTATACATGTACACACACATACATATACCTATATAGGCAACAAACTACCAAATACTTTTTAAATGTACAAGAAACTACCACAAAACTTTCAAAAACTACGAGAAACTACAACATAACTTCTAAAAACTACCATAACCAAGGTGCCACGTCAGCAATAATTACAAGAAATTACCACAACTTTCAAAGTATGGTGGTTGCTTGTAATTTTGAGAGTTTTTGGTACTTTGTTACCACGGGGGTAAAGCTTTTGGTAGTTTTTCAGATTTAAGCCTACATATATACATGTATGTATGTGTGTGTGTATCTATTGTGTGTGTGCGCGTGCGCGCATGGTTGTTTGAATGATTCATTGCTGTAGTTTGTCATGGTTTGCCTAAGTGATATGCACCCTACTTGATGATTTAAAAATTGGAATGCATAACAAGAAATTAGTCAGGATTCAGTCTAAAGATAATCAATGAAATTAAATGAGAAAGGAAGCTTGTCTACACATACATGCTTACATTTTCATGTCCATGCATCTTACATTTCAACATTAAGTAATTGCCATGTCCCAATTTGTGCCATGTCCATGTCTATACTGGTAACATGTTTCTAAAGATTTTTTTTGAAATCACTGCAGAGCTTGCATACACGATGAAGGTTACCGAGAAATGTGATGTGTACAGCTTCGGAGTCGTAGCATTGGAGGTGATGATGGGGAAGCACCCAGGGGACCTCATTTCCTCTCTTCCATCACTATCAACTGCTGAAGGGAAGGATATACTACTAAAGGATGTACTGGATCAAAGGCTCGAACCGCCAACAGGCCAATTGGCTGAGGAGGTGGTGTTTATCATAAAGATGGCCCTTGCTTGTGCTCGTAGTGATCCAGCTTCGCGACCAGCCATGCGATTCATAGCACAGGAGATATCTGCTCGTACTCAAGCTTATCTTCCAGAACCACTTCGCGCTATTACAATGAGCAAACTAGCAGGCTTCATGAAATGATCTGTATTGGCAATATAAAAAAAGTTATTGTCCTGCTAAATTTTGGGGTTAATTTAAAGGGAAAGATCCCTCTGTATATATGTATATGTCATGGATTTGGTTTTCCACGATATATGTTGGATGTCAAATACTTGACACATAATTGCAGAAATAACATGCATCAGATATTGTAATTTACACCCTCGCTTGTTTTATCATCTTTGGATCAGCTAAATATGATATAAGGTCCCGACAGAGGTCAGCAAAGATTGAGGCTTGATTTGTCTTGATATAATCGACACAACTGACCCTTTATGGAGAAAAAAAATGTTTGAAGCATAATAATTTGATGTGTTTTCTCCTACCTTTATGGTTATAGTTACAAAAACAATCTGTTAACATATGCTGAAATGATGCAGAATTTGGTCACATGTCATTTATTTATCTTGGTACTTATAATACATTCATAGCCATTTGTAAACATTTATTTAATTATTTTATCCATAAGGACTAAATAATGGTTGGTTTCTACCATTAAAAGATTATTCCATTATTCTTCAGCTTTATGTCTTCAGATATTGCACATACAAGTCCTATCCAAAATATGACTACAGAAAAAGACAAGCATAATCAAACGGAAATTCAAACCATGATAGGTCATATTGCATACACATTTAACATATAATTGCTTTCCAACATCTTTGAGGACCTAAGCATTCATCAAATTTGGAAGATAGGCGAAATTAATATTATTGAGGTCAAGAACAATCTCTCACAAATCCATTATGATGAGCTTCTGAAGAACTTTAAGCAAAGCATATCTTGCACGTCATCAACAAAATAAAAATAAGCAACTCTCCAAGGCTTTCTAAAGACCAAAATCCTCCAAAAAAAATCCCAAAATCCGATTGCAACAGACTATTTATACCTAAATCTATGGTTTGAAGTGAATCCTAGTATATACCTATAGCAGCCATGTTTCTCATGATGAGGACAGGTCATGGATTTGCTATACAGCATGCTGTTTAGGACAGGACATGGATATGTCACTAGTTATTTGAGTAATTGGTTTTTTGTAATTTTCTTTTTTGGCGTGTTGGATTTGTATCTGTGGGAATTTCTATGAATCATTTTTACATTAAATAACCGGTTTATATGATTTTGTGAATGATTTATTGCTTCGATTTTTCTTGGACAGACTGCGACTTGTACAGCACTTAACAACTTAAAAGTTATTCTTCTTTCTTTTTCTTTCTTTCTTATTTTTTTGCCAAAGGTGAGGGCAAGAAGCCCAATTTTAACAACTTAAAGATTGATATACATAACAGGTAACAATCAGTGGTGCATACTAAGAGTACTTTAAATCTTATTCAGTTGATGGAAAAGCTTAATAGTCTAAACAAGCGAACCAATTGGGCAAGCTCATGCGGTAAGAATTTCCTCTCCAAGACGAGAGATCGCCGGTTGGATTCATGAAAGGGTCGCATCCAAACAAATATTAAAAATGCCAAAGTACAAAAACACGCTAAGAATTTATGGTGATTAAGATGCATGTCTCGAGAACTTCTGGTAAAGCATATCTTGCCCACGTCAACAAAACAAAAATAAGTAACCCGCAAAGACTTTCTAAAAATTAAAATGCCCCAGAAAATCCAGAATCCAGTTACAATCTTTGGTCGGTGGTAATCCGCACAATTCATAGTTTCCGATATAGATTGATGGGTCATTAAGGGTTTGGAGCTGATAACCTGTTGGTATTCTTCCTGATAAATTGTTATATGATAAATTTAGATAGCTTAGAAATGTTAAAGAAGAAACGCTTGGAGGAAGTGTACCCGACATTTGATTTGATGACATATCAAGTGATTCTAACCAATTCAGATCACCAATCAGATCAGGAATATTCCCACTTAATCGATTCATCGATAAGTTCAAGAAAATCAATCCGAAAAGAGTTGCTATTTCCTCAGGGATATCCAGTGTGAGACAATTGTTTCAAAAATGGATTCCCACAAGAAGTGAAAGTGACTTCTGAAATATGAGCGTTTGATTTTTCATTGTTACTGAAATGCTGTCCATATAAGAATTTGAGGGGTGTGTAAATGTGGGGAAGAGACTTTCACCAGAGATTTCTCTTGTTGCCATTGCAGCGAAATTGCCCAAACTCATTGGTATTCTTCCTGTAAGTTTATTATTTGCAAGATCCAACAGCTGAAGTGAAGCAAGTTGGGAGAGCTGTTGAGGAATATGCCAATGAACTTATTCGATCTTATGCGAAGAATTTTCAGTGACATTAAATGCTTACCTACCCATGGTGGAATCTCACCATGTAGTCTATTATCCCCAAGATCTAGAACGACAAGGTTCTTGCAATTTCTAAGCAACGAAGGGATTCCACCAAAAAAATTGTTACCATTCAGATGCAACGATTGAGAGAAGTCATACAGCCCAGCGAAGTTGGTAATTCTCCGGACGAATGATTATTTGCCAACTTCATTATTTCCAAATCTTTCATATCCCACCAACATTGAGATACTTTATGTTTATCATTCCACAGATGGATCCAGGACTCCCATAGAAATAATTGCCAGAAAGAAACAAAGATTGCATCTGGGGAAAGTTTCGGTAGCCCAAGACGATTGAGATCATGCCTGTCAATTTGTTCCAAGAGAGGTTCAAGTATACAAGGGATGGATAAGAACCAAATGCTTTTGATACGTCTCCAATGAAGTTGTTTGCGGCTAAATCAAGTCATCCCAGCTTAGTAAAATTTCACAAGCAATCCAGCAGGGACCCCGAGAAGGCGTGGTTGTTTGCTGATAAAAATCAAAGTTTGAAGCTCTTACAAAGAGTAGGAGGAAGTTCACCTGAGAAGCCAATGTTTGAAAAGCTTACAATTGTTAACTTCCTATGCTTGCCGAGATCTTGAGGGATGGTCCCTGTCAAATTGTTGGTGAAGACTTGGAAAGCTTGAAGATTTTCAAGTTGAGAAATGGTACCTGGCAACTCCCCTTCTAATTGATTGGTGTTGAGATCTAGAGTTTGCAGTGAAGTCATGTTACCGACCTCTGCAGGAATCATACCAGTGAGGTTGTTGAAGAAAAGGGCCAATGCGGCCCGTAAGGTTAGTAAGCTTACCCGGCCTCAGCTGGAATATGTCCCGAAAGTGAGTTGTTTGAGAAACCCAACTCAAATAGGTTGATCAAATTTCCAACCTCATGTGGAATTGGACCGGATAATTTGTTGGTAAAGAATACAGGTAGGTCAATTATGTTGCCATTCCAATCTCCACAGGAACCTTTCCAGAGAACCAATTGTTCTGTGCTTGAAATGATATTAGTCCAGGCCAGTTTCCGAACAGGTTTCCTGATATCTCACCTGAGAGAAAATTGAAAGAGATTCCGAAATATTTCATTCTTGTTAGGCTCGTGAAAGATGGCGGCAAGCCATCAGTAAGATTATCGGAAGACAGGTCCATGTAGTAGAGATTGGTGTAGAAGCCAAGTTCCAATGGTCTGGTTGAGTTCAATTTAGGATGCACAATATCAAGTTGTTCTAGATTTTGCAACTGGCCTAATGAAGAAGGAATTGGCCCACCTAACTAATTGTTGTAGGGTTCAAGTATTTCAAGATTAGACATTGATCCAGGCCAAGAAGGTATTCCTCCGGTGAACTTGTTTTTTGCAAGCTGAAGGCCTCTTAAACTTGAAAACTTTGCTATCGATCGCGGAATTGATCCCTCAAAAGAGTTATCGGTTAAGTTCAAGTACTCAAGTTTGACCAAGGTAGTCAAGGATTCGGGTATTGGGCCAGTTAGGTTATTCAGCGACAGGTCCAAATACGTTAAATTCGTACAATGTAGCGCAAATGTTGGGAATTCAAGAGTTAAAGAGTTTAAGTAGAGGGCAAGATAGGTCACTGAAGGCATTGGAGCAAACTTGGAGTAGCCGGATTCTCAAAGTAATTGGAACCAAGATCAAAGTGATGTACCTTTCGGAGATTGCTGAGTTGGTACGGAATCTGCCCAACAATGTTGTTATTGTAGAGTCGAAGATGCTGGTAGCAAAGTTTGAGCAAAGCCATTGTTGCGAAGATCCAGAGAAATAAGCTGAGAGAGAGCAGAGATTTTTGAAGGAATGGATCCATAGAGGAGGTTGTTGTTTAGATTGAGGAGGGTGAGGTTGGACAAAGAGGAGAAGTCTAACTCGTCGAGGGTGCCATTGAGATTGGCATCTGGCAGACTTAGCTCTATGATGCTGCCAACAGAGTTGCAGAGAATGCCGAACCATTTGCATGGACTGGTGGTGGTGGTGGAGTTGGTCATGGACCATGAAGTGAGGGAGTCAGGTTGATGCAAGCTCTTCTTCCATTTGAGGAGGACTTCGGCATCGTTATTTTCTGTCTTGGTTTAGTATGAGTTGAACACAAAGAAGAACAGGAGGGGAAAGAGCAGTAGTACATGGGTATGGATTAGTGTCATGGCTCAGTAGGATCAGGAGTGGTTGCTTTAGTTTAAAAGAAAGCTTGGTGCCCAATCATAAAAAATAAAAATAAAAAACAAATAGTTCCAAAGAAATTGACTCACAGAATTTGAAAAAAAATCAAATCACGTCAAGTTTCTTCAAATTCTGACCAGTATGTTTTAGATTAACGTTTGCTGGATCAATAGAAGAAAGCAAGATCTTTTACAGGGAAAAATAACTAAGAACAATTTATTTGTTTCTGCTCCCCGATTAATGATGATGGCAAATAGAGATATTGTCGGGAGTAAGATATGAAAGAAGTGGTCAGGATTCATGTATTGCTGTTTTCGTAGAATATTTCAATGGAAGAGGCATGAAATGTTCTATGAGAACTAAGTAATGGATTCCGAGTCTTTGACTGTTAAAAGACAGTTCAGTCATTATCAGCGAGGCATCATGGACCCCCCCCCCCCAAAAAAAAATAAACCTTTCTTAATAATTTCCTCTTGAAGACGCTGATTATTTGACTTGAGATAGGTACTTCATCATTGCTGCTGCTGCTGCTGTTTGCGGCGGCGTATACAAGCAATTCCAAATTCAACACCACTTAACTTGATGTCACAAACATCTCGAAAGCAATACTATTAATAGCCAGCCTGTCGTGATCTACACTACTCAAAATATGGGGACCCTATACTCGGCTGGGCCTGGATGTTAAGTATTTGACGTTTGATTGCTAGCAACGGTCGAGAGGAGGAATTGAAAGAATATGTGCAGACGTGGGCATGCAACATGCCATAAGTTACGGCTAATTCCTAACAAAGTATGGTGTGATCTATGCAGGACGCTCCCTCTTCCCTAGATAAACACGATACGTAAACGCCTTACACGTGTCTGGCATTCTTTCAGACACAACTTGGACATACATGTTTAAGCCATATCCGACAACAAATTAGTCATGAATTTCACTGGCATTGTTATCTTGGTGTCCTGCTTATAATCTATATATGTTGCTTTCACTTATACTTGATGATCTGTTAATAGTTATTTGAGTAATTGGTTTTTACGATTTTTTTTAGTCGTTTTGCGACTGGGTGTAAAAATCTCAGCTGATGAAGAACAAAAAACACTACTAGATCACTATAAACAGCATTCCAATGGATCACTAGATATATATACACAGAAACAGAAAACAGGAAAAATAAATAAAATTGCAAGAGTAAAGAATGACATTAAATAAAAACGGGGATGAATTCTTACGCAATTTCGTCCATTGTAGATGAGGAGGCTCAAAATGTTGGCTTTTTGAAGGATAATAATAAACAAAACCATAAGAATTAGGTTTCAAAATTTGAAATTTAACAGCAAAGGTCTCCTCCTTTTTCATACAACTGCAAAAGGCGGGGGTTTTGAGGTTTGGTTGTTGCTAGGGTTTTTTGATGGCGCGGTTGCGATTTCAATTCTCAAATTGATGATGGGGGCCAACGAGAGGATTCGGGTCGGATCCTGTGATATTCCCTCGCGGGTCCATCATCGCTTGGATCCAAACCCACCGAGAATAATCAAAGGCCTTAAAAATAATAGGGTAAATTGTCACAAAATAAAAACCAGCAAGTTTCACGATGACAAAAACCCTACCCCCGAAGAAGCAGTTGTCAACCCGCTTGAAAAACCTTTCAGGTGTCAAATTCGTCTCTGCCTGCAGTATGCCGGTATCTGTATAGTTGCCCATTATATCTAGCTAATTTTTTATGCAATATGTATGCAGTTGCCTGCGATATATATTTCTAAGGAGTTCTTGACAACAATTTCAAGGCCAGGAAAATCCGCCACAGGGGGTTGACAATTTATATATCCTAAAATAATATAGTTGGGACCTGTAGGAAGTTTCAAGGTTTTGAGTTCATGGGCTTAGCCTACAAGAAAATAATATATCCGTTATTCTTATATAATAATACAAAAAGATGGCGATATTGTCAAACATTTTATTTAATAAATCCACACCAAAATTTGTGTATAGGCAAAATTAACTTCAACTACATCAGCCTTTACTGTGACTTTTTATGATGTCCCTTCTCTTGATGCTGATCCGGATCCCGTTCACGACGTCGATGTAGCACTACCTCGTGTCGATCACAAGATGTCGTCGCTAGCAAATCCATTGTTGGAGATTTTGACAGAGCAAGAATGAAAGATTGGAAGCAAAAGTGATTCCGCGGATGATTTATTAGAGTAAAAACAGAGCCTTTAAATAGGCATTACAAGCTAAACGGTAACCTGAAAGCAAAGCAAATTCTTAGCCTAGAAAATCTCAACTGTTTGACTATTTCCATCGGCATATAATCTGCCTAGGAGATTTATTCAACTTGACTACTAACAGACTACTAACAGAAACGTGCGAATTACTCTAACTTTAACACTTCCTCTTCATTCGAACGTTGAAACTCCCAATTGCGTACTGAACTCTTCATGTTTTGCTTGTGGCAAACTCTTGGTTAATAAGTCTGCAATCTGTTCATTGGTTCCACAGTTCTCCAACTGAATTTCTTCTTTAGCAATCAGCTCCCTTATAAAATGATGCTTGATTTCGATGTGTTTCGTCCTGCTGTGGTGCTCCGGATTCTTTGCTAACATCACTGCTGACTTGTTATCGCATTTCATACTAGTAGCTTTGATCTGTTCTTTCCCCAAGTCGCTTAGAATCCTCCTTAACCAAACTGCCTGACAACTTGCTGCAGCAGCTGCCACATACTCGGCCTCTGTCGAAGATAAAGCTACTGAAGCCTGTTTCTTCGAACTCCAGGATATGGCCGCAATACCTAGGACGAAACAATTGCCGGATGTGCTTCTCCTATCTTCCACAGAACTGACCCAGTCGCTATCGGTGAAACCTTTTAGGCTGAAGTCATCAGTCTTGCAAAACCAAATACCATAACTTTTAGTTCCTGCCAAGTAGCGGAGAACTCTCTTGGCTGCTCCAAAATGATGGCTTGTTGGACTGTGCATAAAACGAGATAAGACACCAACAGAATAAGCTACATCAAGTCGAGAATGAGTAAGATAAATTAGTCTTCCAACCAAACTTCTGTAGAGTCTTGCATCTGTCAATCTCGTACTGTCATCCGAACTCAATTTCTCATTTATATTTATTGGTGTCGCAACAGTCTTGCATCCTTGCATATTAAATTTCTTCAATGTGTCCTCCACATATTTCCTCTGGGACATGAATATCCCTTTCTGAGTTTGAACGATCTCCAAATATTGTAACTCTCCTAAATCAGTCATATCAAATTGATGCTTGTTCGGCACGATTTGTTACATTTTAATACCTCCCATTTTATATCATTTTGTCAATAAACAGTGCTATTTAATCCATGTTTGCTCATTTATACAGAGTACAGGTGCGCAGACGGAAACATGGATTTTTGTACACAACATGCACAAGAAGAAGGATTTTTAACTGGAACTGCAAACAGGACATTATACAAATCAAGATTTGAAAAGAGTTTGCAACAAATATGTGTGTGTACAAAGTTTAATTGTGAAATGGTCCAACACATACATGTGTAAACACTTTTGGAGATGCATGTGCCTTGTGTGCTGCCATGGCACACAACAATGATGTGTTGTGCAAGTGGTTTTGATGTGCATTAAATGCATAAAGTAGTGATGTGATATGAAGCTTTTCCACTTGATTTCTTCTCTGTGATATTGCTCCAGATTGCACATATGTGTTGATTAAAAAAAGTTGCAATTATAGAGATATAGCCATAAGACCAGAAGACTACTGAAGCAAGGTGGGCCCCAGACTCCTCAACTTGGCGGCAATTTTATTCATTTTGGCCACAAATTGCGGCCAAGTTGGCTCCAATTTGGCTCGTTTTTTGAGTGGGTCCCTGGTGGTCATGTTAGTCTATTGTCACCTGCAACTTTTACTTTTGATTTTTTTATAAATAGCATATCAAGACATGAGGCCAAGAGAGAACTTTTTTCATATTTGTAAACTCTTGTGTTAAATTTCTTGTAGCTCTTGGGATTGAGTTGAGTTCTTTGTCTTCCTCTGGTCTTGAAACTTCTCTTTTTGAGCTTACAAGATTAGATTTTGGTAGTTGAACTTATTTACTTGTATTTTGAACCATTGCAATAAATCTTCATTACATTCAAGTTTGATTCTTGTATCTCTTTTCTACTTTGTCATTTCTTTTCATTATTTAGTTGTGTTATTTCTATGATGATGTGTGAGTAGTTGTTCTTGGGTTATGGTGAGGTAGGTTGTGAAATGACTTTACTTCCAACCCCTCCCTTTTGATTCTTTCACTTTTCACTTCTTTTCTTAATATTGCAAGTTTATTATGTTTTGCTTGATAGGATATATCGTTTTGAATGGTTGCAAATCAACCTTTAACATATATCATATTCCTTCTTTACATTTTATCGTTGCTATGTTACGATTTGAAGTAGGCGTGAATACGGAATTACGTTACGTGTCGCAACTAGCTAGATAGGATATATAGCATTCTTGCATATATTCTATGCTTGCTACTTCACTTAACTAATTCCATATTCACTTCATTCTCTATCTCATTCTTTTTAGTTTCCGTTTTTCTTAACCTTGAATTCGTATTTTATCACGATACATGTTTTCGGATAAATACGGCATACTTTCGCTATTCAAATGGAAACTAAAAGGAATGAATCTTGAATCAAAACGGAGAGTTGGGGGTAAATGTCGTATTTTACTCTTACTGAACCTTAGCCTAAGTTTTCGTATTCCAAAACTTTGCTTCTTTTAAGTATTATACTAAAACGTGACAAAACACCATTTTCCAAACCTATTGATCCATAACTCAATTTGATGTCGTGATATCCACTCCTTGTGGTTCGACCCGTGCTTGCTGGCTTGTTTCAACGCACCGTGCACTTGCAGTATTTTTAAACTCGATACTCACGTCGTGCACTATTTTTCCGACAAAAACCGACATATCCGATGTTGACCATATTCTTCAAAGGCACGTCACCGTAGGTTTCGAACAAGTTTTTGGCGCCGTTGCCGAGGAGTGGCAACACCACGAAGATTATTTTTGAGTTATCTCTGTATATAATTAGTATAAAACAAACAAAATAAAAACGCCAAAAACACCTCAAATATCCGACTTTTTGCTCTCTGTATTTTCTGTTCTGCAGTTGATATTATTGTTCTAAAAATATTTTGCATACAGAAAGGGTACACTAACAGAAATATAAGAAGACACAAAGAAATTGGAGCAATAACACCAGGATCTGGCCGCAAATTTAACCATATTGGCCGCAATTTGCGGCCTAACCCTAGCATTTTGCCCCAATTTTTCTGTTACTTCTCTACATTTCTGTTATTAGTCCATTTTTATATGCAAAAATTTATAATTATATATCTACAGAACTTTGGCCATAGATATCGCATTGTGCACTAAATATCATATTTTTTTCAAATTCCAGATTGCAACGGAAATACGAAATACGATTGTGCGGAGCTAAGAACAGAATTATAGAGAAAGGCGTTAAGAAGTTAACAGTGCCAAAGATCTGGGTAGATCGATCCGTACAAGCGAACACTCAAGCGATCACGGATCAAGTCAACGGGAGTTTCTAAACTTAAAAATTCAAGGTACACACATTTCCTAACACCTTCTTCTCAAACTCGACGCTCCAATACTTCAATTTTGTGCAGGATTTCTTTCGCAAACTCCGCTGCACAAGTGCCAAAAGAAACTAACCGTATTTTTTGCAGCGCACTGCTTATAACATAAAAAACAATTGATTGATGATTTGAACAATTTTTATTGGTTGCACATTGCATAAATGTAATACGGACTTAAGGGCAAAGAACCCCAACAAGATACGGTAAGGGATTTCATCACCCTTCTTCGTGGCCCACAAACCACAAAGAACGAGCATTGTCACACCCTCATTAACTTTAAAAGAAATTAGACTTTCAGCCTCTGAGGACTTCACGCTCACTAGGGTAAGTTAAGTGTATTTCGAACACCGCCCATCGGTACATTGTTTAAGAAGTGTCTAGAAAAGTGTGAAAGGCGCAACCGTCGAAAGAGAGAAGGTTATTCTAATTAAGGAACCTCGCGAAAGCGAGGGAAAACCTCCCTTCCTCTCTGCACTTACCTGGCTTCTCGATCAGTCTATCTTGGTCCCGTTTCGCAGTACATTTTTACTTCAAAAAGCAAGTTTTTTTGAGCAGGTCTGGTTAACCTAGGTGACCCTAGACTGTTTAGGTGTGTGCAGTGTGTCTTGTTTGTGCTCTTGTTGTACCTTTTTGTGTGATATTTGTGGTTGTGAATATTTTGGTTGAAAATTGTTTTTTTTCCATTTTCTCAATCTTTCCAACCACTTCCGGATAGTGCATGTCAGCTTGGACTAGAGATTCACAATCTCGATTAGTCCGGTTTGTGCCTGTATCTTCCGACTCTTCTACACCTTCTGATTTCTCGGAACCTTCCGAGACCTTCTTACCTTCTGCCTCATCGGAGCCGTCCGATTCTACACCTTCACTTTCTTCTCCTACACCACCAACAATGATGGAGCAAACAATTGTTGAGCAACAGGAGGCGGCATTACAGGACAGATGTTACCCACACCGATCATCCCTTCCTTCATGCATACTGTTGCCCACCATTGCGGCAAACAACTATGAGATCAAATCGCAATTCATACCACTACTCCCCAAATTACACGGACTCGAGTCCGAAGATGCTTACCTGTTAATCAGTGAATTTGAAGGAGTATGTGTAACAACTCTAAAATTCCTATATCTTCGTATTAATAAGATATTGTATTTGTATATTTGGTATATTTTTATTTCCGTGTTATTAGTTATATTTAATCCCTTCATCTATTTTTCGCATCTAAGTATTTTCTAAAACTCATTTCTTTTTACCCAAACTTATTCTTTAAGCCCAATTCCTTTCTTTTCATTCCATTCTCTACAACCCAAGCCCGGCTTCCATTTTCTAAAAAATTTCCTTTTCTTTTTATCCAAATTCATTTACTCAATTTCTCTTTAAATAACACCCAAATCCAATCTCATTTTCTATTATAAAACTATGAGCCCAAAAGCCCACTTTCTTTTCAAGCAACAGCATATATTTAATTCTAATTAAATATGTGCATGAACAACCTTGTATCTTATTGGTTAAGTCCTTGCATTGTTATTCCATAAATCACATGTTCAAATCCTCATTCTTGCAATTATTTTTTATCATATTTTTTATTCATCTCATAACCTACAAATGAGACCTTTCATTTCCAAAATGAATGGTGGCCTTTCATTTCTCTTTTAATTCTCATGTTAAATGCATATATTATTATTCACCATTCCACCATCTTTATTTGTGCTCCTCTATCTTTTCTTTCCTCACATTTTTTATCTCTCACTTCTCTCTCTTCACCTAGAGTCCAAGAAAAAGAACATGAAGAACTCTTCAAGAAGGTCTCGCTAGTAACGCGAGGCTATCGGCGGATAGACAAGCCCGGTGACAATACCGGCTTGTGCATGTAAGTCCCTTCTCTATTTCCTTCCTTCCATCTCTTTCTTTTTCTCTTTATATTTCTCTTGTTTTGTATTGCCATTAAAAAACTTCTCTTGACATATCATAGTTCCTAAATAATTAATTAAATGGATACATATATAAATAATGAACACACAAACATACACACATATATAGTTTGTAAAGTCTTTTTCATTACTCTCAATTCACATGTTAAGATTTCATAGTGACTAATTAGTATTGCATGTTTGTTGTTTATTTTAAATCACTTTATTTAAAGTTTGTAAAATAAAAAATGAAGTTACGAATAAATACCATGGTTTTCTCATTTCTCACATATGACATATCAATACCTTTAGTTTTACAATAATTTTTTATAAATTAATTTTTAATTCTGAAAATTTCAGGAAATTTACATATGATAGAATATATTATTTTGTACACGCTGTAAAAGTTTTAGATCGAACCGCATAACGGTTTAGGAATTACATCGTTTTTATTCACCGATCGTAAAATAGAAAACTGCAGTTATCGGTCAACTTCTAGGATACATAACTTGGTATACCGGTATCCAAATTGAGAAAACTCAGGTGTTTTTGATATCTACATCGGATTATCTATATTTTCTTAGTTTTATAGTTTTACTGAAAACCTATCTAAGATAAAGAAAACTGCGTTATAATATTAAGTGACGGATCTGGACAGAATCTGTCCTGGTTCGCACACTGTTTTTAAATTAGACATAACTCAAACTCCCGATGTCCGTTCGTGACAAAATTTAGATGTGTAGATGTACAATTTATAGAACTATAATTTTATGTATACTTGATTACTTATAAATGCATTAAACGCCCCGATATAGGTTTTGCAATACAATATATAGTTGCTGTCCAGAAATCTGAATTTCTGTTTTAAACGCTGATATTAAAATGATCATAAATAGAGCTTCAGAAATCCAAATCGTATGAATCTTGGTGTTTTGGATAAGTACTTCAAAATACCTACAATTTTCTAATAATCTTTGTAACCTGAAACCTGATTGAAATTAACTCAAACTGTGTTTTAAAAATATGTGACGGTGCTGAACAGATTCTGATCTATTTTGCGCAATGATACAAAAACAGATATATCTCTCAAACCGGTTGTCGTATTTAGGTGAAACTGAAACTCACGCATGCAAAACACTTAGAGCCATATTTTTGTTTATGTTCCGCATTCGTTCTACTTGATTAATTAGTCGTACATAATATTTCTTTACAGCATTGTTTATGGTCGTTATTTGAATAATATACTTGACTCATTTCATTCTATTCGAATATGTATACATATTTATCTTGATCATTAAATTGTTGTATGTACATAAAGACGATAATTAAATATTTGAGTTGTATTTTGAAAACTATACAAAATTATTTTTACATAAAACACCCTCAAGTTATATAAATTACAATAAGGACCATGTTCCCCTCCGAATGACGGCCAAGACAGGGACGTATTGCCTGAGATTCGGGGCAGATGCTATATGGTTTTATCCGTCCACCTCTCCGAAGATGCCAAGTTGATTTATGGCACCGTATATCAGAGGTTTAGACGGATACGGCCGATGTAGCAGATTTCGTCAGATTCCCCCTCGCTTGAGGGGTTTTTGATTGTGGGGACGCTCTTCCCTGCAGGCGCAAGCCCCTGCAGTTAATTATGCTACCTCATCGCGGTAACAACTTTCTCCTTCTCCAGAATTTCACTTCGTGTCGTGGGTATTTGTTTTGTTTGTGGTTGCCCGTGGATTGTATACGGAGACTAATTTATGTTGTCGCCCGTAGGACGTGTATTAGTCTAAATCCGTATTTTCTTAGATTTGGTTTGGGGGTTTTGGTTTAAGGATACGTTAGCCATATTTGAGGCTAAGATCGACTTAAACGTTTGTTAAGAATACGTTAGTCTAATTTGAGACCAAGATCAACTTAACGGGATCGTTTAGATCCGTCAAAAGAGCATTTGGGGGCTCTATTGTTCCAGTTTAGGGACATAGCGGTCCTTGTTTAATATATGGCCGTCGGGACCCGTCACCTCTCTGAAGTCGTTGAAGAATTACAACGACAGGTGTCAGAGGAGTTCAGAGATGTATCCTTGAACCAAAGTCGATTGGGGGATCTATAGTCCAATTTGGGACTAAAGTCTGTTTGAAGGTTTAAGGATACGTTAGCCGTATTTGAGGCTAAGATCAACTTAAACGGGATCGTTTAGATCCGACAAAAGAGCATTTGGGGGCTCTATTGTTCCAGTTTAGGGACATGTGGTCCATTATATGCATGGCCATCGGGACCCGTCACCTCTCTGACGTCGTTGAAGGATTACAACGATAGGTGTCAGAGGAGTTCAGAGATGTACCCTTGAACCGGATGTAAATTGATTTAAGAGAGCAGTCTTGCTCAGTCAATTTAATTTGAGGACTTACGGCCATGATTGGGCTAAGTCCAGTTGAGAATATTCAACGTTTTTATTTATCTTTGGCCTATTAGGCCTGTGCTAGGGCTTTGCCCTTGCACTGCATTTTATTTTGGCCTATAAGGCCTATTTGATTTGGGCTCTGTCCCTTTTTAAATGATGCACATCATCTGTTTTGGTCTTGACAGACCTTTGTTTGGGCTCTGCCCTCTTTTTTTTAAGATAATGCATTGCATTTTATTAGGCCTATTAGGCCTTTTTAATTGGGCTCAGCCCTTCTTTAAATAATGCAGTGGATTAATTATCTGACAGTGGCCATGTGGCCTGTCAGGCGCTTTGCGCCAATTAATGAGCGCAAGCGCATGTGGAGGTGACACGTGTCACGCTCCGGTGAGCTCAAGCGCAGTGTGCTGCGCTGTTGCGCAGCTGACATGTAGCGCGCTCTGGTGAGTTGCGCCAATTTCAGAAAGCAATGCTCTATCTTAAAAGCGCATAGCGTAAGTTATTCTGGTGCTGACACGTGGCGCTCTCTGGTGGCTTGCGCCAACCCAGGAGCGCAACAGTGCAGATTTGCAAGTGCAAGGCACTGTTTTAATTATCTTGATCCAATTTTGGATTCAAGAAGAGAATCTTTAAGATTCCAGAACCAATGGTTCATAAAAAAGGCAATGCCTTTGGTATTATTTATTATTTTTATATTGAAGATCCTTGATCATGTTCTTAGATCAATGATCTTTTCAGAAGAATTTCTTCTTCTTTTTTATCCAAAGGTTTTACCTTTCTCTCTTTTTAAGTTCTTCTTAGAGTTCTTTTGAGGAGTTCTTTCTTTGTTTCTGTGTTTTTCTTTCTATGTCTTCTTTTTTTTAGACTTGGGGTCTAGGGGCCCTTTTATAGTGCCAATTAGTTTGTTAAATTGGTTAGAGAGATCTTTCTCTGAGTGATTTGGGGATTTTCCCCCACCATTGGATCTTTGATCCAAGAGCTTCTGTTTTACAGAAGACAATCTTCTTGTTTTAACAAGATCAGAAAGATCTTTCAGAATTTTTCTGTTTGGCACAAACGCACCTGCGCTTGACACGTGTCGCGCAGCGCGGAGCGCAGCGCACCTGCACTGACACGTGTCGCGCAGCGCGGAGCGCAGCGCAACTGTGCTAGCGCATCTACGCAGACACGTGTCGCGCAGAGCAACTGCGCTAGCGCAATTGCGCTGACACGTGTCGCGCAGCGCGGAGCGCAGCTCAACTGCGCTAGCGCAACTGTAGCACAGCGCAGAGCGCAAGTCAGCTGAAGCGTTACTTCATTTATTTTAACTTTAATTTTCAAAACAGAGCTTTGCTCTGATTGGGGGAAACAGAAGCGTTGCTTCGTTTCCCGCCTTGGAATTTGAACAGAGCTTTGCTCTGATTGGGGTAAACAAATGCCCCCCCACCGTTGCGCTTACGTGGCCCCAAACGTGAGCGCAGCGGTGGCAGAATTCCAACCGTTGCGGCAACTTTTGGAAGTTGAAAGGGTTCTCAATGCCTATAAATAGGACCTTTGGTCCCTCAGCAGATGATTATCATCTTCAAAATTTTACTTTCAGAATCTTAGAGGCCTGCTCTTTATTTTCAAGAACTCCAAGAGTTAAACTCTTAAAAGTTTTAGGTAAAAATTTTAATTTAAATTAAATTAAATTAAATTAATTTTCATTGACAGAGCCTTGCTCCCAATAGATCTCTGATCTGAAGAAAACCCATTTAGGGTTTCACTTAGCAGAGCTTTGCTCTAAAGGGGTTTAAAGAGAACTAAGGAGAACCCTATTAGGGTTCCATTAATAGAGCTCTGCTCTCTAAAAGATTTTCCTTGTATTTTCTCATTTCATCAATGGAGCTTTGCTCCTTTCAAATCATACAAAAGAAATCTTAGGAGTTTTTCATGGATCTTGGAGTTTAAAGATGACATTTTATTCCTCGATGCATTATATCGTTTTGCTTAATCAGTCTTTCTGATAATTTTGTTGATTCTCTTTCACAGAAACAATGGACGCCCACATGTACGATCTTGACGAGATCATCTCTTACGGGGACATCCGCCGACTTGGCCGTTCTCAAAATCGGGAGTTCACAAACGCGGAGTGTGCTGAAATCATGAGCCGCTTCGACGCATATAACGGTCAACTGCTTCCCCGACGTTCCTCCCTCCTGAAGCTTATCGTGGGAGCCATCTGGGAAGCGCTTCCCCTATTCTATTCCGGTGTGCCGCTTAGGGCGTTGGATGCCGCCGAGGATAAGGTGCACTCGGTGTACCTAATGAACTTAATCTCGAAGAGACGGCGAGACAATCTTATCGATCTCCTACACCAGGCCTTCCAACAGTCTGCCATACTCGCTGCTTATTGGAGGGAGGAGGATATCAGTGGGGACCCCGACGCTCGTGCTCGCGAAAGAAAGCACACCAGGATGGTTCGCCAGGCTCGGAAAGTTTTAGATAAGGTTACTTTCGAATTCCTCAACCCATGTCCTGGGTCCGAGGTTATACCGTTGTAAACATTTCAATAATGTTATCGTTTATTTCTTTATTGATGTAAAAAATTTCCAAGTATGAATGACAACTCTTTTGCCTCCTTCCTTTTATTTTCTGCTTTGTTACTGGCACATTCTTTAAATAAGCATAGCCTGTAAGCGATATATAACATTCTGTCTTGAACATCTTGGGGAGTAGTGATGGCTTAGGAAGCAGGTTCAGGTCTGCTACCTAAGATTTTTCAACTTCATGAGCCGTGAGGGTCTCATAAAGACTTTTCTCCCTACGAGTCGAGAGGATCTCGTAGGTGTATTTTTTCCTTAGGAATCGTGAGGATTCCTAAGTGCGTTTCCTCCTATAAGTCGTAAGGATCTTATAAGCGAATTTTCCCTCTTATGAGTCGAGAGGACCCGTAAGCGGTTGTTTCCCTCCTTGTCGAGATTCGACTTCGGAGAGCGAGACCCGTGGATAGTATGCAAGAGACCGTTTTGGGCCGACTTGCAGGATCCCGATGCTTAGGAAACAGGTTTTTTTTTAAATCCCCGCTGCCTAAGGCTTTTCCTCACGAGTTGAGACGAATCGAGCAGTTCTCGCAAAGACATCAATTTCCTCACGAGTTGAGACGCATCGAGCATTTCTTGCAAGAATGTCCTAACGTCACAGTTAACCTCTGCTTTTTACGACAGAGGTCCGTTAGGGTCTGTGGTACTTAGGGTTTTGGCCGTCATACCGTCGCGTTGGCTGATATATTCCTCGATATGCAATCTTGCTGTTCGAGTAGCCTTGCGATTGTCGTGTTTCTGATCCCTTCGGGGGCTGGACAAGACGTCTTCAAGTAATCTTCCAGGTAGTATTACCGTCGAAAGAGCAAGCGTAGGGATATTCCATGTCACTTTTTACTTGAGATTAGGCTCATTTTGGAGAGTCCCGATGAGTCATAACCACTCCACGCTGGTGTGGGATGATCTCCGATAGTCTTTCAGGCTTTATATGACTTGCCGTCAAGACCCTGAAGCTAGGAATTTGGCCTTTGCTTCGTTTGCTGACATTGCGTCCTCTATATCGAGACGAATGTCGCGGTTGTCTCTAGGTTGTTGGTGAACCGTAGAGGTTTAGAACTAGGGAATTTGCCATGGCTCCACTGTTTGATGATGTCGCGTCTGCTGTGTCGAGACAAACGTCGAGGTGGTGACCATTCCGCATTGGTGTGAGACGATCTCCAGTTGTCTTTTAGGTTTTATATGACTTGCCGTTAAGACTTTGAAGCTAGGAATTTGGCATTTGCTTCGTTTGCTGGCATTGCGTCCTCTATATCGAGACGAATGTCGCGGTTGTCTCTAGGTTGTTGGTGAACCGTTGAGATTTGGAACTAGGGACTTTGCCGTGGCTCCGCTGTTTGATGATGTTGCGTCTGTTGTGTTGAGACGAACGTCGATGTGGTGACCACTCCGCACTGGTACAAGATGATCTCCGGTTGTCTTTCAGGCTTTATATGACTTGCCGTTAAGACTTTGAAGCAAGGAATTTGGCCTTTGCTTTGTTAGCTGGCATTGCGTCCTCCTTATCGAGACGAATGTCGCGGTTGTCTCTAGGTTGTTGGTGTACCGTAGAGGTTTGGAACTAGGGACTTTGTCGTGGCTCCACTGTTTGATGATGTTGCGTATGCTGTGTCGAGACGAACGTCGAGGTGGTGACCATTCCGCACTGGTGTGAAATGATCTCCGGTTGTCTTTCAGGCTTTATATGACTTGCCGTTAAGACCTTGAAGCTACGAATTTGGCCTCCGCTTCGTTTGTTTTGTCATATCCAAATATTGTTGGAGGAAGGACATTGTTGTTGACATTGCGTTTGCTGTAACGAGACGAATGCTGAGGTGGAGCTGGGATTTTGCCGTCACTCCGCTTTACTGACCATGGGGTCTTTTGTTGACGCTGCATCTACATCCTGCTGGACTGCGAAGGAACGCCGTTGTTGACATCTCGTTTGCTGTATCGAGACGAATGTTGAGGTGAAGCTGGGATTTTGCCGTCGCTTCGCTTTGTTTCGACCGCGAGGTATTTTGTTGGCGTTGTGTCTGCATCTTGCTGGACTGCGAAGGAACGCCGTTGTTGATTCTTAGGCTGTAGATATTGCCGTCAAGATTTGGAACTAGGGACTATGCCATGGCTCCGTTTCATTGTGACTCTGAGGTCGGTTGTTGACGTCATGTCTGCATCTGGTTGGAGTGAGGAGAAACGCCGTTAGCGATCTCTAAGTTGTCGATATCGACGTCGAGACCCTGAATCTAGGGATCTTCTTTTGCTCCGTTTGTTGACATCGTGTCTGCAAGATTGCGACAAATGTCGAGGTTGTCTCTAGGTTGTCTATGAACCGTCGAGATTTGGCTTCGCTTTCTGGTGGAGCCTGTTGGGAAGGTATGGTTCCCTCTTTGTTTGTGCCCCTGGATTGTATACAGGGATCGATGTGATCTCACCTGTAGGGCATTGGTTTCATTCATTTTTTTATACTATTATTTTATTTCCGCGATGCTCTATCATTTCAGCTTTTATATCGCGAAGGTCGCGATTGCCCAATCATTTCGGCTATTTTTCGCGGTGCCCAATCATTTTTGCTATTTGTTTTATTTTTACTCGCTGCTTTTTATTGCGAGTTGCCCAATCATTTCGGCTATTTTGCATGCATACATTTTTACTTGCTGATTTTGTTTGCAAGTTGTCCCATCATTTCGGCTATTTCATATGCATTTTTGGCTCGCTGAATTTTTATCGCGAGTGTGGAACTTAGAACCTGATGCCAATCTTAGCATCAACATCGCTACAACTGGAATATTGCCAGAAGCGAATCATCATTTGCCGTGAAAAGACTTGGGATTTGATACCGATTTAGGCATCAACATCGCTACCATTGGGACATTGCCAGGAGCGAATCATCATTTGCCTCTGTCGATGTCGAACAAAGATGGCTTAGCAAACAGGGTTAGGATCCTGTTGACTAAGGCCTTTTGACTTTACGAGCCGTAAGGGTCTCATAAAGGTATTTCTCCCTACAAGTCGTGAGGATCTTGTAGGTGTGTTTTCTCCATGTTCCTCTGTAAGTCGTAAGGATCCTACAAGAGGGTTTTCTCCTTGTAAGTCGAGAGGACTTATAAGGGCTGTTCGCCATATGGACATATCCTTAGTCACGGATGGGACTTGGTTAGGGAAATGTTTATTCGCGCCCGTGGATTGTATACAAGGGTCAGTACTGAGCCACTTGTAGGGCCATATCGAAGGTTGTGAGGGTTTGCTTAAGCACAGGTTTAGGTCTCTGTAACTTAAGACTTTCAAATCTTATGAGCCGTGGGGGTCCCATAAGAGAGTTCTCCTTACGAGTCGTGAGGATCTCGCAAGTGTATTTTCTCCTTAGGAATCGTGAGGATTGTTCCCCTCCGAAAGACGGCGCACAAGACTGCGAAGTCCTGACGCTGAGATTCGGGGCAGATGCTATTTGGTTTTATCCGTCCACCTCTCCGAAGGTGCCAAGTTGATTTATGGCACCGTGTATCGGAGGTTTAGACGGATGCGGCCGATATAGCAGACTTCGTCAGATTCCCCCTCGTTTGAGGGGTTTTTGATTGTGGGGACGCTCTTCCCTGCAGGCGCAAGCCCCTGCAGTTAATTACGCTACCGCATCGCGGTAGCCACTTTCTCCTTCTCCAGATTTTCACTTCGTGTCGTGTGTGTTTGTTTTATTTGTGGTTGCCCATGGATTGTATACGGAGACTAAGTGATGTCGTCGCCCGTAGGACGTGGATTAGTCCAAATCCGTATTTACTTAGATTTGGGTTTGGTGTTTTAGTTTAAGGATACGTTAGCTATATTGAGGCTAAGATCAACTTAAACGTTCGGTAAGGATACGTTAGTATGATTTGAGACTAAGATCAACTTAACGGGATCGTTTGGATCCGACAAAAGAGCATTTGGGGGCTCTATTGTTCCAGTTTAGGGACATAGTGGTCCATTGTATGCATGGCCATCGGGACCCGTCACCTCTCTGACGTCGTTGAAGGATTACAACGATAGGTGTTAGAGGAGTTCGGAGATGTACCCTTGAACCAAAGTTGATTGGGGGTCTTATAGTCCAATTTAGGACTAAAGTCTGTTTGAATATTTAAGGATACGTTAGCCATATTTGAGGCTAAGATCAACTTAAACGGGATCGTTTAGATCCGAAAAAAGAGCATTTGGGAGCTCTATTGTTCCAGTTTAGGGACGTAGTGGTCCATAGGTAGTTTAAGGACATTGCGGTCCATTGCCAGTTTAGGGACATGGGGGTCCATATTCCAGTTTAGGGACATGGTGGTCCATAGGTAGTTTAAGGACATTGCGGTCCATTGCCAGTTTAGGGACATGGTGGTCCATTGGTAGTTTAAGGACGCTTAAGTCCGTGGGTTTAAGGACCCCACAGTCCATGTTTTAGTTTAAGGATGCATAAGTCTGCGGGTTTAAGGACCCCACAGTTCGTGTTTTAGTTTAAGGACGCTTAAGTCCATGAGTTTAAGGACCCCACAGTCCGTGTTGATGTGTGGTTGTCGGGACCCGTCACCTCTCTGACGTCGTTGAAGGATTACAACGATAGGAGTCAAAGGAGTTCGGAGATGTACCCTCGAACCGGATGTAAATTGATTTAAGAGAGCAGCTGTGTTCAGTCAATTTAACTTGAGGACTTACGGCCATGATTGGGCTAAGTCCAGTTCAACGCTTTTATTTGTTTTTGGCCTATTAGGCCTGTGCTAGGGCTTGGCCCCTTTTTAATAATGCATTGCATTATTCATTTTGTCTGGGCTATGCCCATTTATAAATGATGCAGAGCATCAATTTTGTTTGGGCTCTGCCCTTTTTGTTTGGGCTCTGCCCTTTTTATTGCAATTTAATTTGGCCTACTTGGCCTTTCTGATTTGGGTCTGGCCCTTTAGTAAATAATGCATTACATTTGTCAGGCGCTTTGCGCCAATCAATGAGTGCAAGCGCTTGCGGTGATGACACGTGTCACGCAAGCGCAGTGCGCTGCGCCAGTGCGCTGCACTTGCGCTGCTGACACGTGGCGCGCTCTGGTGAGTTGCGCCAGTTTCAGAGAGCAAGGCTCTATTTCAAAAGCGCATAGCGCAAGTGGTTCAGATGCTGACACGTGGCACTCTCTGGTGGCTTGCGCCAACCCAAGAGCGCAACAGTGCATTTTTACAAGTGCAAGGCACTATTAACTTGAGAATCTTTTAGATTCCAGAACCAATGGTTCATAAAAGAGTGCAAAGCACTGTTTGATTTCTTGATCTAATTTAGATCAAAGAAAACAAGTTTTTCTTGTTTTTTCTTATTTCAGGGAACCAGTGGTTCATAAAAAAGTTCAAAGCACTTATTATTATTTATTTTTCTTTTTATTGAAGATCACTGATCTTGTTCTCAGATCAATGATCTGTTCATAAGAGAATTTTCTCTTTTTTCTAAAGGTTTTTTTACCTTTTTTTTTGTTCTTGAGGAATTCTCTCCAATTCTTCAGAGTTCTCAATGATAATGTTGATGCCTTTGATTTGGGGTCTAGGGGCCTTTATATAGTGCCCATAAATTTGTTAAAGAGATCTTTCTCTGAGTGATTTGGGGAATTTTCCCCACCGTTGGATCTTTGATCCAAGGACTTCTGTTTTACAGAAGGCAATCTTCTTGTTTTAACAAGAATAGAAAAATCTTGCTAGAATTTAATTCTGTTTGGCGCAAATGCCCCAGTGCATGACACGTGTCAAGCAGCGCAGAGCGCAGCGCAACTGCGCTTGCGCAACTACGCTGACACGTGTCGCGCAGCGCAACTGCGCTAGCGCATCTGCGCTGACACGTGTCGCGCAGCGCACGGCACAGCGCAACCGCGCTTGCGCATCTGCGCTGACACGTGTCGCGCAGCGCAGCGCTTGCGCAACTGAAGCGTTGCTTCCTTTAATTTTGTTTTTCAATAGAGCCTTGCTCTGATTGGGCGCACTGCCTTGGGCGCTGCGCTCTCTGCGCTGGCATGCCTGATTTTGACACGCGGCGCCCTGTGCGCAGCGCAGAGGATCTGAAGCGTTGCTTCATTTATTAAAGTTTAAATTTTCAAAGTAGAGCTTTGCTCTGATTGGGGAAGATGAAGCGTTGCTTCATCTCCAGCCTTGGAATTTGAACAGAGCTTTGCTCTGATTAGGGTAAACAAATGCTCCCCCCACCGTTGCGCTTACGTAGCCCCAAACGCGAGCGCAACGGTGGCAGAATTCCAATCTTTGCGGCAACTTTTGGAAGTTAAAAGGGCATTCGATGCCTATAAATAGGACCTTTGGTCCTTCACAGATGATCATCATCTCCAAGAATTTTCTTTTCAGAATCTCATAGCCCTGCTCTTTTGTTCAAACACTTTTAAAAGTTCAAACTTTGTAGAATTTTAGGTAAAAAATTAATTTGGATTAAATTAAATCAATTTTAAGAGCCTTGCTCTCAATAGATCCCTGATCTAAAGAAGACCCATTTAGGGCTTCATTTAGCAGAGCTTTGCTCTAAAGGGGTCTAAAGAGGACTAAGGAGAACCCTGTTAGGGTTCCATTAATAGAGCTTTGCTCTCCGAATGATTTCATTTATAATTTCTTGATTTATTAATGGAGCTTTGCTCCTTTTAAATCATATAACAGAACTTTTAAAAGTTGCTGATTGTTGTCGATCTTCTTTTATAGGAGTGATGGACGCCCATATGTACGACCTCGACGAGATTATCTCTTACGAGGATATCCGCCGACTTGGCCGTTCCCAAAATCGGGAATTCACAAACACGGAGTGCGCTGAAATCATGAGCCGCTTCGACGCATATAACGGACAACTGCTTCCCCGACATTCTTCTCTCCTGAAGCTTATCGTGGGAGCAATTTGGGAAGAGCTTCCCCTATTTTTTACCGGCGTGCCGCTTAAGGCATTGGACGCCGCCGAGGACAAGGTGCATTCAGTGTATATGATGAGCTTAATCTCGAAGAGACGACGAGACAATCTTGTCGATCTTTTGCACCAGGCCTTTCAACAGTCCGCCACTCTTGCTGCCTACCGGAGGGTAGAGGACATCGGCAAGGATCCCGACGCTCGTGCTCGCGAAAGGAAGCATACCAGGATGGTTCGCCAAGCTTGGAAAGTTTTGGACAAGGTCACTTTCGAGTTCCTCAATCCCTGTCCAGGATTTGAGATCTTGCCATTGTAATCTTTTGGACAATGTCTTTGTTTATTTCTTTATGATTGTAAGAAACCTTTGCAATATGAATGGAAAATTTCTATTTCAACTTGTCTTATTTCTCATTCTGAGTCTTTTGCACATGTGTGAATGAATGTGTCTCGAATGCTTGATCAAATGCACATCGGATGTCCTTCTTGTCGCTTTCTTCTTACCTTTATTCTTAGCATGCTGTCTTAATAGACACAATTGACAGATAATAGAGTAAGCATCTAGATTTCTCCAAGAAATAGCGATGGCTTAGGCCGCAGGTTCAGATCTGCCGCCTAAGACTTTTCAACTCTATGAGCCGTGAGGGTCTCATAGAGACTTTTCTCCCTACGGATCGAGAGGATCTCGTAGGTGTATTTTCTCCTTAGGAATCGTGAGGATTCCTAAGCGCGTTTTCTCTTATAAGTGGTAAGGATCTTATAAGAGAATTTTTCCCTCTTACGAGTTGAGAGAACCCGTAAGCGGTTGTTTCCCTCCTTGTCGAAATTCGACTTTGGAGAGTGAGACCCGTGAATAGTATGCAAGAGACCGTTTTAGACCGACTTGCAGGGTCTCATTGCTCAGGAAACAAGTTTTTTTTATCCCTGCCGCCTGAGGCTTCATTTTGCAATTTGAGACGAATCGGGAATTTCCCGCGGAGACACTAATTTCTCTGCGAGCCGACGCGAGTCAGGAGGCTCTCATCAAGGACGCTAGTTTCCCTGAATTGAGGTATTTGCCAAGGACACTTGTTTCCCTGGTGTTGAAACGAATCGAGAATTTCCCACGGAGACATTGGTTTCTCTGCGAGTCGACGCGAATCAGGATTTTCTTCGTCAAGGACACTTGTTTCCTCGAGTCGAAGGATTTGCCGAAAACACTGGTTTCTTCGGGGTTGAGACGGATCGGGAATTTCCCCGGAGACACTGGTTTCTCTGCGAGCCGACGCGAATCAGGAGGCTCTCATCAAGGACGCTAGTTTTCCTGAGTTGAGGTATTTGCCAAGGATATTTGTTTCCCTGGTGTTGAAACGAATCGAGAATTTCCCGCGGAGACACTGGTTTCTCTGCGAGCCGATGCGGATCAGGAGGCTCTCATCAAGGATGCTAGTTTTCCTAAATTGAGGTATTTGCCAAGGATATTTGTTTCCCTGGTGTTGAAACGAATCGAGAATTTCCCGCGGAGACACTGGTTTCTCTGCGAGTCGACGCGGATCAGGAGGCTCTCATCAAGGACACTAGTTTCCCTGAATTAAGGTATTTGCCAAGGATATTTGTTTCCCTGGTATTGAAACGAACCAGGAATTTCCCGCGGAGACACTGGTTTCTCTGCGAGCCGATGCGGATCAGGAGGCTCTCATCAAGGACGCTAGTTTCCCTGAATTGAGGTATTTGCCAAGGATATTTGTTTCCCTGGTGTTGAAATGAATCGAGAATTTCCTGCGGAGACACTGGTTTCTCTGCGAGTCAACGCAGATCAGGAGGCTCTCATCAAGGACGCTAGTTTCCCTGAATTAAGGTATTTGCCAAGGATATTTGTTTCCCTGGTGTTGAAACGAATCGAGAATTTCCCGCGGAGACACTGGTTTCTCTGCGAGTCGACGCGAATCAGGATTTTCTTCGTCAAGGACACTTGTTTCCTCGAGTCGAAGGATTTGCCGAAGACACTGGTTTCTTCAGGGTTGAGACAGATCGGGAATTTCCCGCGGAGACACTGGTTTCTCTGCGAGCCGACGCGAATCAGGAGGCTCTCATCAAGGACGCTAGTTTCCCTGAGTTGAGGTATTTGCTAAGGACACTTGTTTCCCTGGTGTTGAAACGAATCGAGAATTTCCCGCGGAGACACTGGTTTCTCTGCGAGTCAACGCGAATCAGGATTTTCTTCGTCAAGGACACTTGTTTCCTCGAGTCGAAGGATTTGCCGAAGACACTGGTTTCTTCGGGGTTGAGACGGATCGGGAATTTCCCGCGGAGACACTGGTTTCTCTGCGAGCCGATTCGAATCAGGAGGCTTTCATCAAGGACGCTAGTTTCCCTGAGTTGAGGTATTTGCCAAGGACACTTGTTTCCCTGGTGTTGAACCGAATCGAGAATTTCCCGCGGAGACACTGGTTTCTCTGCGAGTCGACGCGAATCAGGATTTTCTTCGTCAAGGACACTTGTTTCCTCGAGTCGAAGGATTTGCCGAAGACACTGGTTTCTTCGGGGTTGAGACGGATCGGGAATTTCCTGCGGAGACACTGGTTTCTCTGCGAGCCGACACGAATCAGGAGGCTCTCATCAAGGACGCTAGTTTCCCTGAGTTGAGGTATTTGCCAAGGACACTTGTTTCCCTGGTGTTGAAACGAATCGAGAATTTCTCGCGGAGACACTGGTTTCTCTGCGAGTCGACACGAATCAGGATTTTCTTCGTCAAGGACACTTGTTTCCTCAAGTCGAAGGATTTGCCGAAGACACTGATTTCTTCGGGGCTGGGATGAACCGTCGAGATTTGGCTTCGTTTTCTGGCGGAGCCTGTTGGGAAAGTATGGTTCCCTCTTTGTTTGCACCCTTGGATTGTATACAGGGATCGATGTGATATCAACTGTAGGGCCAAAGTTTTATCATTTTCATTTTTTTATTTCCGAGATGCTCTATAATTTCAGCTTTTATATCGCGAAGGTCGCGATTGCCCAATCATTTCGGCTATTTTTCGCGGTGCCCAATCATTTCGGCTATTTATTTTATTTTCACTCGCCGCTTTTTATTGCGAGTTGCCCAATCATTTCGGCTATTTTGTATGCATACGTTTTTACTTGCTGCTTTTTATTGCAAGTTGCCCTATCATTTCGGCTATTTCGTATACATGTGCGGCCTACCGGCTTTTCACTGTAAACCTGAAATTAGACACCGATTTCGGCATCAGCACCGCTACAACTGGGATATTACCAGGAGCGAATCATCATTTGCCTCCGTCGATGTTGAACAAAGGTGGCTTAGCGAACAGGGTTAAGGTCCTGTCGACAAAGGCTTTTAACTTCATGAGCCGTAAGGGTCTCACAAAGGTATTTCTCCCTATAAGTCGTGAGGATCTTGTAGGTGTATTTTCTCCTTAGGAATCGTGAGGATTCCTAAGTGTATGTTCCTCTGTAAGTCGTAGGGATCCTACAAGAGGGTTTTCTCCTTGTAAGTCGAGAGGACTTATAAGGGTTGTTCATCATGCGCACATATCCCAAATCACGGATGAAATTTGGTTAGGGAAATGTTTATTCGCGCCCGTGGATTGTATACAAGGGTCAGTATTGAGCCACTTGTAGGGCAATATCGAAGGTTGTGGAGGTTTGCTTAAGCACATGTTTAGGTCTCTGTAACTTAAGACTTTCAAATCTTATGAGCCGTGAGGGTCCCATAAGAAAGTTCTCCTTACGAGTCGTGAGGATCTCGCAAGTGTATTTTCTCCTTAGGAATCGTGAGGATCCCTAAGTGTGTTGCTCCCTTGTGAGTCGTAAGGATCTCACGAGGGTGGTTTCTCCTTACAAGGTCGAGAGGACTCTGTAAGTGTCCTTTAACGAGGTTGTGCCCTTTCAGGTTTTCACAAACACTCGCCGGTAGTCCCGCTGTTTTTACTCACGGAGCCCTTTCGGGTTTTCATCCGTGCCCATTTTGCTTATGGACATACCCTTTTTTTTATTCTTTTTATTTTTATATTATTTTTTTTACGAGGTCGCGCCCTTTTGGGTTTTCACGAACACTCGCCGGTAGCCCTGCTGTTTTTACTCACGGAGCCCTTTCGGGTTTTCATCCGTGCCCATTTCGCTTATGGACATACCATTTATTATATATATATATATATATTTTAATATATATATATTTTTTCTTTTTCTTTTATTCATCTCGTCAGCCTGAAGATGCTGCGGTAATAGTTTAAAGACGTTTCGGTCTTTCGTTAGTTTAAGAACGTTTCAGTCCGCCATTAGTTTAAGGACGTTTCGGTCCGTTATTAGTTTAGGGACGTTTCGGTCCGTCCAAGAGAAGGCTGGCCACTGCTTATAAAATTTGAGCTTAAGAAGATAGCGAGCGGACATAGTCGTCGTCATATATCATTGACCTAGGCAGTAACTCGCTAAGCGTAGTATTTCTTTAGGAATCGACCATTTATTGGCCTGAAAGGCCTTTCACCGTGCATATCCATAAGTAGATAGGCTCCACCTTGGTAGACCTTGTCTATGATGTACGGGCTTTCATAGTTCGGCTCAAATTTTCCTCGCTTGGCTCGATTGGGGATCATAGGTCTTTTGACCACTAGCACGAGCTCGCCTTGGCGGAATGTCCTTGGTCGGGTCAATCTCTCATATGAGCGCGTCATCTTCGCTTTATAAGCTTCCAGATTTTGTTGCGCTATGAGACGGGTTTCATCAAGGGCATCAAGCTCCTCAAGCCGAAGGTGAGCCTTTTCTTCATCTGTTAGCTCGTAGTGGACTGCCACTCGTAGAGAGGGTAACTCTATCTCGAGGGGGAGTACTGCTTCTGTACCGAATACCAATGCGTACGGCGTTGCGTTCGTGGCCGTCTTGAACGTAGTTCGATATGCCCAAAGAGCTTCTTGCAGTCTCTCATGTCAGTCCTTCTTATTTCGGGACACCGTTTTCTTCATGATCTTTGTCAAGGTCTTATTGAAGGCTTCAGCTAGACCGTTAGCTCGCGGATTATAAACTGAGGAATATCTCCAGTCTATATTATGCTGTTGTGCGAAGCGACTGATCTTGTGGCTTCTGTAAGCTGGCCCGTTATCGGAGATGATCCGGCGCGGAGTTCCAAACCGATATATGACATGCGTCTTGAAGAAATGGAGGATATTCTCCGTCTTAACTTCCCTCAGCGGTACTGCCTCTGCCCATTTGGAGAAGTAGTCAGTTGTCGCCAGGATGAAACGATGTCCTCTAGACGATGCTGGTTCGATGGGGCCGACTATGTCAGTTCCCCACATTTCAAATGGCCAGCTAGCCACCGTTGGATGGAATGGATTTGGATGTTGATGGATGAAGTCCCCATGAATTTGGCATGAGTGGCATTGCTTCGCATATTCGAGGCAGTCCTGAATCATCGTGGGCCAGTAGTAGCCCATCCGTTTGATCTTCAGCTTCATCTTCGAGCCTGCTTGGTGAGAACCGCAGAGTCCGTCATGAACTTCCTGAACGACTCTTTTCGCTTCGTCAGGTCCCAGACATCTTAACCACAGAGAATCAAATGACCTCTTATACAGAGTATCATTGAAGAAGGCGAAAGACAGAGCTCGTTTCATAAGCTGATGTCTTGAGGACGCATCTTCGGGCGTTCGACGGTATTTGAAGTAGTCTATAAAGACTTCCCTCCAATCCTCGGTATTTTCCCGATCTTTTATTTGCAGGGTCGTCTGCTCAGCCGCTCCCTTCTCTTCGGGTGATTCCGAAGATATTTCTGCTGGGGCAAGCACTCGACGGCTCTGTACCACGATTCTTACGTCATCGAGGTTCTCATCAGCCAGTTCCTTGGCGAGCTTGGCCAATGCGTCCGCTTTGCTGTTTTCCGCGCGCGGTATGTTTTCCAAAGTATAGGAGGGAATTTGGGTCAACAGTTGCTGAACCTTTTCGCCGTACTTCACCAACTCTGGTTTGCACATTTGGTAGTCGCCGTTTACTTGACTAACGACCAGCTGGGAGTCTCCGTATATGAGGAGGTTTTCAATTCCCATGTCGATGGCGATCTCGAGTCCTGCTATCAAAGCTTCGTATTTGGCTTCATTGTTTGTCTCTGTTAGGGAGAAGGCAAAGCGCATTATCCCTCCTTGTGGAGTTACAAAGATGAGCCCCACCCCCGATTTAATTATAGGGGTACTTTGTTTGTGCTTCTTCACGGAAGATGATCCATCGAAATAAAGCTCCCAACGGGTATCACCACCGTCGATCGCATCAAACGCATGTTCGTCTGGCAGATCGCAATTCAAAGGAGAATCGACGGGTATCGGATGCTCAGCGAGGAAGTCGGCGATGGCCTGGCCTTTCACTGCCTTGAGAGGTTGATATGTTATCGAGAACTCCATCAAGAGCAGGGCCCATTTAGCGAGTCGTCCCGTCAATATGGCCTTTGACATCAAATATTTAAGGGGGCCCACCTTCGAAATGAGACGGACTTCATGTGCCAACACATAGTGTCTGAGCTTTGTTATCGCGAAGATCAACGCCAGGCAGTTTTTTTCAATAGGGGAGTAGTTGCTTTCTGCCCCCAGTAGAACTCGAATTAAGTAGTAGAGTGCTCTTTCTTTCCCTTGATCGTTCTCTTGTGCCCATAATGCACCTAAGGAACCTTCGAGGGCGGTTGTATAAAGAATGAGGGGCTTTCCCTTGACTAGAGCAGCCAACACCGGCGGGTTCTGTAGGTATTGCTTGATCTCGTCTAGCGCGCTTCGGAATTTTTGGTCCCAGACGAACGGGGTTCTTTTCTTCATCAGGTGGCTGTAAGGACGGCACTTGCCTGAAAGGTTGGCTATAAATCGCCGTATATACGCGAGCTTCCCCTGGAGAGACCGCAGCTGTTTGAGAGTCCTTGGCGGAGGCATTTCCATGATCGCCTTGATCTTTGACGGATCTATCTCAATACCTCGGTGTCGGACGATGAATCCCAGGAATTTGCCCGAGGAAACCCCGAATGCACACTTGAGAGGGTTCATCTTCAAGTTGTATTGTCGAAGGCGTTGAAATACGGTCTTCAGATGCTTGAGATGTTCTTCGTATGATTTGCTTTTAACCACGAGATCATCGATATAGCATTCGACCATTTCGTGTATAAGGTCATCAAAGATCTGTGTCATGGCTCTCTGATAAGTAGCACCGGCGTTCTTTAATCCGAAGGGCATCACCTTGTAGCAGAATATACCCAAAGGGGTCCTGAAGGCGGTGTGCTTCTGGTCTTCGGGATGCATCTTTATCTAATTATACCCTGACAAGCCGTCCATGAAAGAGAAAACTTCATGAGTGGACGTATTGTCTATCATCAGTTCGGTGACTGGCACTGGGAAATCTTCTTTCGGGCAGGCTTTATTGAGATCCCGGAAGTCCACGCATATGCGCACTGTCCTATTTTTCTTCATTACCGGGACGATGTTGGCGATCCATTCAGGATATTGAACCTCCTGGATAAAGCCAGAGTCGATCAACTTCTTGACCTCGGTATTAATGCTCATCTCAAGCTCGAGCCACATTCTTCTTGGTGCTTGCTTGACCAACTTGACGTCTGGGGATATTGCCAATTTGTGCACAGCAATTTCTGGATCTAGTCCCGGCATTTCGGAATTGTTCCATGCGAAGCAATCCTTATGCTGCATAAGCAGGTCTTTTAATGAAGCCACCCTTTCTTCAGACAGCAGCTTGCTAATGAATGTCGGTCGCGGGTCGGTCGCCGTTCCCAACTCAATTTTCTTGAGGTTATCTGCGGTGGTATGAATTCCATCTTCCAGCTCTTTTGGCGCTGGTGGAAATTCCGAGATTACCTCATCTTTGCTGTTTTCGAAGCACCAGGGAAGGTCATCCATGTTCTCGGGCTCTTCCTCTGCTATTATTATCATGTGACAAGTACGAATTCGCTTCCAATCCCAATGAGGAACTGGTTCTTCTTTTGTGGGCTTGGGTTCGTGCTTCTGCGGCGGTGCTACCCTCTACTTGTCAGACAGAGCGAACTTGCCAAGCTGATATTGATCTTCAACCCAATTCTTGAAGGTGAAGCAGTCCTCGAAAGGGTGCCCTATCACTCGGTGATAAGGGCAATAGTCCGGGTGAGACTTCGCCTGCTTGTTCGGGGTGTTTAGACTCCGGCAGCGTAAGCATCTGATATTTTAGAGCGAGGTCGAGTATTTTCTTCGTCTTGTCTCCAGGAAAAGAGTACGCCCGACCCATTTTTCTTATGAGGGATAGATCAGAACAGTTCGATTCCCGTTTGCGTGATCTCTTAGTCCCGCTTCATTGCTGTTGAGCGCCTTTTTCGCGTTTCGACTTGTTTCTGCCTCTGCGTCGAGCCTTCTTTACAACAGGTTGACATGGACCGGCATCTTCATCCTTCACAGCTTGTTGGAGGAGGCGTTGCGTTTTGGCTTTCTCGTAGATGGCCATTTCGCGGTTATGGTCGTCTCGGACTTTTTGACCAGCTTCCCTTATAAGTTTGTCCATTTGTTCTTCAAATGATGGACTGGGCACTTTTGCATCTGGAACTTTCACTGGTTCAGGATTAGCGTCCTCCCATTGAGCATCTGCTTCTTCATCGAAGTCATACACGACGTAGCAACCGTGTAGTAGCTCTCGTTTCTTTGACCGGATGTATCCAAGCCCGATTGTTTCCATTCTCCCATCAGGCAGTTTGCGTTGTGTCCCGGGAACGTTCCAGACTTTGTCATAGAACTTGGCTTTTCGAACGGTCTGCTTGAAGTATATCCCCTGGCGCTTCAGCAGCCTCTTCAGGCCTTCTGTATAATATCTGGGGAGACGGATAGGATGAAGCCTGTCGAGCGTAGGATCCGCGCCATGCCAGATTTCTTTCTCCACTCTGGTTTCTTCAGAGCGGTAGAATAGAATTGCTTTTTCGCCTTCTCTCCTGGGAGGGACATAGAACGTCCGCAGCTCTTCTACACTGTAGATATCGAGTGCATCAAGTTCTTTACGGTGTTTAAGCGGCACCATGGAGACTTGTAGACTTTGCCCTTCGTCAGCGGACGTTTGTATTGAAGGTCGAGCAGAGAATACAGCATGGACCTCATCTTCCAAGTCGCTACCAAAGATCAATGTAGGAGCGGATGGTCCTGGCTTGTTGTGTCGAGATGGCCCAGAGTAAACTATCTCTTCTTCTTCTTCGGTATCACTCCCGAAAACAGGAATGGTGGCAGCGGCTTTGTTCTCCGGCTTGTGACACCTCTCCGTGTCTTCGAAATCCGGTAAGAAGTATTTAGCATCTTCATATTTGCGGACCTCGTTCACGGAGAACGGGTTCAGTTCTCCCGCCACGGTATACTCGAGACCATCCTTAGAATACTTCATACACTGATGTTGTGTAGAAGGGATGATGTTGTACTCGTGTAACCACGGTCGGCCGAGCAAAGCGTTGTAGCATGTCTTGGCATCTATGACGTGGAACTTAATGTTTGTGACGAGTAGCCCAAAGCGTACTGTCAGTATCACAGACCCAAGGGTTCTTGATGATTGGGAGTCAAACCCGGAGATGGTAATCTTATCCCGAGCAAGGTGCTGGACGCTCATGCAGATTTCTTTTAACACCCGCACATTGAGGAGGCTAACGGAGGATCCATTTTCGATCAGGATTTTGCCTATCTTTATATCGTGACAGTATCCTGAGACATAAAGGGGGCAATTGTGTTCGCACATCCCAAGGAGAAGGTCTTCATCACCAAAAGCGACATCGGCCGTGTGCACTTCCTCCAATTCATCCTTCATCTTTTCCTCGGCCGGGAAAGCTTGGAATTGCTCTGGATCCTGTAGTGCCTTGATTAACGAATCTCTCGCCTCCTTTGATAGCAAAAGGGCGTCAAGAATGCTGAGCTGTGAGGGTAGCTTCCTCAGATGCGCTAAGACGTTGTAATCCACCTTATTTCTTTTCGGCGGGTCCTTGGCACTTAGCTCCTCCACAACTTGGTCATCTAAGACGATATCTTCAGGGACCTTCTCTTTTCCCTTATCTTTTTTATTTGAGGGTCCGAGATTCTTTTTGGGGAGCGTGCGATTACGTAGCCGGATATTTTCGCAGACATTAGGCTCTTCTTCTTTTCCCGAGGTGGGCTCTTTAAAGAGGGGGCTAAGAGCCGGCTCCTCGTCGGAATCACTCCCGAATGTAAGCACTTGTGATCCCCCGGCGTTAACCATGCGACAATCACCGGTAGTTCTGTTAAACCCTTTGGTCGTATTTTTTCGCTCCCGACGAGTTTTGCGCTTCTCCCGCTTAAAATGCTGCTGATGTGCAACATATCCTTGCCACCATCTATTGAAAGCTTTGCACTCTTCAGTGGGGTGCGAAATCTTCCGATGATATAAGCAATAGGAGGGGTGCATTTCCACTTCACCAGAAATGTTTCCTTCGGAGGATGGTAGCTTCATGCCCATTGATATGGCCTTAGCAAACCTTTTCCTCATCTTGAATTTGCTTTTGTCCGTAGTGGATGTATTTTGCTCCAGCGGGAGCGTCTCAGCTCTTTCATCAAGTCGCTGGCGCTTGGTCCTTTCAAATATGACCGCCTTGCGTTCCCGATCAACTTTACTTTTTAAGAGAGCTTCATTGAGGAATGCGTCAATTACTTCATCCGATGGCCCCAGAATTTTTGGTTCAGGATCTGCCCCCAGCGTTTCAGTACAGGGAGTCTCCTCATCATCTATGAACGAATGGGAAATCACATGACATCTCGCCACGTATTCTTCAGATTCATCAGATGAACTTTCTCCCTCATCTTCCTCTTGAAAGACGTGATTGAGGAACTCTTGGAATGTAATGGGAGTCCGTGCCTTCTAGTTGTATTCCTCCAGCGCGTCAATTTGTTTTTGCAAGTCCGTGCGCTTGTCGCCAGGCTTCACGAGCTTCTTTGATTTCTTTTTCTTCTTCTTTGAAGATTTCGACGGCTGGTTGTGAATGCTTGGGCCACCTCCATCGATCATTTGAGTTGGACGCGGCTTCAACATTCCTTCAATGATTTGAGATTCCAACGGGTTCTTCCACCTAATCGCTGGGCATGTTTGAAGATCGTTTAGCATCTTCTATGTCTTGGCTGATAATACAACCTCCCAAGGAGCTTCTTCAACGACAGAGCATGTTGCCCCCGGCGTATTCGTCCTCTTAGAGGTGTGGGGCTGCGGGGGATTCACCTTCCATTTGTCAGATAACGCGAACTTGCCCTGTTGGTACTGGTCTTCAAGCCAATTTTTCAAGACGTAGCAATCTTCGATCGGATGACCCAGTACTTGATGATAAGGACAGTAGTTGGGCTCATTGACATCATTTGGTTGCGACGGACGTTTTGGATCCGGCAGATTTATGAGTCGGTTGCGCAACGCCAGCTCGAATAACCTTCTCGTTTTATCTCGGGGAAATGAGTAAGGATGTCCTAGCCTCTCCTCAAGGGCTACGTACGGGCGCATATTATTTTGACGAACAACCGGCTTCGAGTTGCTCGGTTGTTGTTGAGCATTAGCGACAACGATCGCTTTTCCCTTCCCCTTGTCATTTCGGGAGTCCGGCTTTGGAAGAGGGGGTCTATGGCCCATCTGATCCATTTGCGCTAGCTTGTCAATCAAGGCCTGGAAGGTAGTCGGCTTGAAAAACATCATAAATTGCGAGATGGTTGCTTGCGGATCAAGGGTTCCCACAAACATACCCACCGTGGGAGCTTCTTCAATGCGTTGCTCGTACTTCGACCATAAGTTCCGCCACCGTATAGCATATTGAACCTATGTCTCGTCTGGCTTTACCTTGGCGTTAATAAGTGCCGTCATCGGGATGCGTTCACTGGCGCTTGTAAAACGCTGGGTAAACAGCAGCTCCATCTCTGTGAAGGTCTTGATAGAGTCGTTCGGGAGCTCAGAGTACCACTCGAACGCTGTATTTGATAAGCTGCCAACAAACTGGAGAAGCAACAGCTTTTCATCACCGCCGGTGTTGCCGCAGAGTGCCCTGAACTGGGCAACATGCTGGTGGGGATTGCCCATCCCCTTATAGACATGGAATTTGGGAATTGTGTAGCCCGGCGGGTACTTGATTTGATCGTACCAACTTGGATATGGCCGCCTCGTTTTTATGACCTGGCCGGCTGCTTCAGTCGCATGATGAACCCGTATTTGTTGGGATATGCACTCGTCCAAGTCATCTTTGGAGATTGTCTCCTCCTTAGCGGTTGACAGAGCTGGCGGAGGATTCGACGTTTCTCTCCTATCGTCTTCAAGGACGATCGGGGGATCTTCGGCCGGAGGATCTGGTTAGATCATCATCCCCACCATGTCTTGGAACAGGAGGCCCATACGCTTTATGTTGGCTGCTTGTTCAGTAGCCTCTTTATCCTTCTTCTCCAATATTCGACGAAGGAATTCGGCGTCAGTTTCTTGCTCCTGGCGTTCATCCGAAGACGTTTTAGGGTTTTCTTTTGGCCCAGTAAGTGTGGCCATTGCGTTCATCATCTCTTGAAGCTTCTGCTGCTGCTCCTGCGCCTTGGTCACCGATTGCGTGAGCGGTCTATGACCTGTTGATATGCGACTGTCCTCTTTACCAGACGCCATATAGACGGTATGAACGACGATGCCCCCGGACTTAGGACGTTTGGATCCACCACCTTCGATATTCGCCGTAGGTGTAGGGACTTTCTCTGGCCTTCTCCTCTTATGGGCCGTAGAAGTTGAGGGGGGCGCTGTTTTGGGCACCCAAGTGGTCGTCGCCTTTCGTTGTTTGACCGGGGGATTTTCTTCCTGTCGGCCTTTCGACTTCTTGTGTTGGCGAGAGAAATTAGGATCAATCACAGATTCTTGGACTCGTCACCATGTCTTATAGATCTTGGAGGACAGCGAATGAGGAGACTGCTCTGGCTTTTTTGCTTCCACGGTAGTCTCTACTGGTGGAGGAGATCTTTTGAGCACCGCAGTTGGCGAGTTTCTGCGTACTCTGTTCAGCAGCTCAAAGCTGTTCCCAGTTGGAACGACAGCGTTAACTTCCACCGTTGGAGCTGGCGGAGTCATCCCAGAAGGGGAGTTTCTCCCGGTCTTCCTTACCCGGTGCCAGTGACATCGTCGGGCGCGACGAGTTGTAGGTATTGGCTCAGAGACAGAAACAACCTCCTCTTGCCTCCTGTTCAGGTGCGGGGCTGTTGCCGGCGTCAGCCTATTAAAGACTGATGTCTTTTGAGCAGCAGGAGCAGGAGTGGGAGTTGGGACGGTCAGTCTTGTAAAGACCGATCTCTCAGCAGGAAAAGCCGCCTTGACGACTTCAGGAGCAGGTTTGGCTACTCCTTTTGGGGTAACCTTTTCTGGGACTGCAAGCTTCATTGCGGGTCCGCGGGAGTTTTGGCCCAGTCTGGAGAAGACCGAGGCACTGGTGTTGGGCGACCCGTTGAGAGGGGCCGCAGTAACTGTAAGTCGATCGAAGACCGACTTCTTAGGAGCTTATGGTACGGGCACAGGGGTGCTGAAGCTTGTTGGTGGAAGCATGGTTCCAAAAAACAGCCCTGTGGTGGCTTGAGTAATCTGCTCCATGGGCATTGTGAACAAAGAGGCCGCTTGGGGCCCGTAGGTTATGCCCCCAGTTGAGGCAGGACGCGAGTTGCAGCTGCAGTTGGAGCACTTCAAACAGGTAGAGGCCATCAATGCTTGATTTCTGCGCCAGGCAAAAGACCAAATCTTAGTAACTTAAAATACAAAGGCAACCATTAACAAACCGCGATTCGTTCGTGAATACGACACACGAAGTGTGGAGTGGAAAGAGGAAAAGGTCCCACCGGGCGTGCCAGAATCGGTTCCCTTCCGAAAGACGGCGCACAAGACTGCGAAGTCCTGACGCTAAGATTCGGGGCATATGCTATTTGGTTTTATCCGTCCACCTCTCTGAAAGTGCCAAGTTGATTTATGGCACCGTGTATCGGAGGTTTAGACGGATGCGGCCGATGTAGCAGACTTCGTTAGATTCCCCCTCGTTTGAGGGGTTTTTGATTGTGGAGACGCTCTTCCCTGCAGGCGCAAGCCCCTGCAGTTAATTACGCTACCGCATCGTGGTAGCTACTTTCTCCTTCTCCAGAATTTCACTTTGTGTCATGTGTATTTGTTTTATTTGTGGTTGCCCGTGGATTGTATACGGAGACTAAGTGATGCCGTCGCCCGTAGGACGTGGATTAGTCCAAATCCGTATTTACTTAGATTTGGGTTAGATTTGGGTTTGGTGTTTTAGTTTAAGGATACGTTAGCCATATTGAGGCTAAGATCAACTTAAACGTTCGTTAAGGATACGTTAGTCTGATTTGAGACTAAGATCAACTTAACGGGATCGTTTGGATCCGATAAAAGAGCATTTGGGGGCTCTATTGTTCCAGTTTAGGGACATAGTGGTCCATTGTATGCATGGACATCGGGACCCGTCACCTCTCTGACGTCGTTGAAGGATTACAACGATAGGTATCAGAGGAGTTCGGAGATGTACCCTTGAACCAAAGTTGATTGGGGGTCTTATAGTCCAATTTGGGACTAAAGTCTGTTTGAATGTTTAAGGATACGTTAGCCATATTTGAGGCTAAGATCAACTTAAACGGGACCGTTTAGATCCGACAAAAGAGCATTTGGGAGCTCTGTTGTTCCAGTTTAGGGACGTAGTGGTCCATAGGTAGTTTAAGGACATTGCGGTCCATTGCCAGTTTAGGGACATGGGGGTCCATATTCCAGTTTAGGGACATGGTGGTCCATAGGTAGTTTAAGGACGTTGCGGTCCATTGCCAGTTTAGGGACATGGTGGTCCATTGGTAGTTTAAGGACGCTTAAGTCCGTGGGTTTAAGGACCCCACAGTCCATGTTTTAGTTCAAGGACGCATAAGTCCGCGGGTTTAAGGACCCCACAGTCCGTGTTTTAGTTTAAGGACGCTTAAGTCCATGAGTTTAAGGACCCCACAGTCCGTGTTGATGTGTGGTTGTCGAGACCCGTCACCTCTCTGACGTCGTTGAAGGATTACAACGATAGGAGTCAAAGGAGTTCGGAGATGTAACCTCAAACCGGATGTAAATTGATTTAAGAGAGCAGCTGTGCTCAGTCAATTTAATTTGAGGACTTACGGCCATGATTGGGCTAAGTCCAGTTCTACGCTTTTATTTGTTTTTGGCCTATTAGGCCTGTGCTAGGGCTTGGCCCCTTTTTAATAATGCATTGCATTATTCATTTTGTCTGGGCTGTGCCCATTTATAAATGATGCAGAGTATCAATTTTGTTTGGGCTCTGTCCTCTTTGTTTGGGCTCTGCCCTTTTTATTGCAATTTAATTTGGCCTACTAGGCCTTTCTGATTTGGGCCTGGCCCTTTAGTAAATAATGCATTGCATTTGTCAGGCGCTTTGCTCCAATCAATGAGCGCAAGCGCTTGCGGTGATGACACGTGTCACGCTGCGCCAGTGCGCTGCGCCAGTGCGCTGCGCTTGCGCTGCTGACACGTGGCGCGCTCTGGTGAGTTGCGCCAGTTTCAGAGAGCAAGGCTCTATTTCAAAAGGGCATAGCGCAAGTGGTTCAGATGCTGGCACGTGTCGCTCTCTGGTGGCTTGCGCCAACCCAAGAGCGCAACAGTGCAGTTTTGCAAGTGCAAGGCACTATTAACTTGGGAATCTTTTAGATTTTAGAACCAATGGTTCATAAAAGAGTGCATAGCACTGTTTGATTTCTTGATCTAATTTAGATCAAAGAAAACAAGTTTTTCTTCTTTTTTCTTATTTCACGGAACCAGTGGTTCATAAAAAAGTGTAAAGCACTTATTATTATTTATTTTTCTTTTTATTGTAGATCACTGATCTTGTTCTCAGATCAATGAACTGTTCATAAGAGAATTTTCTCTTTTTTCTAAAGGTTTATTTACCTTTTTTTTGTTCTTGAGGAATTCTCTCCAATTCTTCAGAGTTCTCAATGATGATGTTGATGCCTTTGATTTGGGGTCTAGGGGCCTTTATATAGTGCCCATAAATTTGTTAAAGAGATCTTTCTCTGAGTGATTTGGGGAATTTTCCCCACCGTTGGATCTTTGATCCAAGGGCTTCTGTTTTACAGAAGGCAATCTTCTTGTTTTAACAAGAACAGAAAAATCTTGCTAGAATTTAATTCTGTTTGGCGCAAACGCCCCAGTGGTTAAGCAGCGCAGAGCGCAGCGCAACTGCGCTGACACGTGTCGAGCAGCGCACGGCGCAGCGCAACTGCGCTTGCGCAACTGCGCTGACACGTGTCGAGCAGCGCACGGCGCAGCGCAACTGCACTTGCGCATCTACGCTGACACGTGTCGTGCAGCGCAGCGCTTGCGCAACTGAAGCGTTGCTTCCTTTAATTTTGTTTTTTAATAGAGCCTTGCTCTGATTGGGCGCACTGCCTTGGGCGCTGCGCTCTCTGCGCTGGTGTGCCTGATTTTGACACGTGGCGCCCTGTGCGCAGCGCAGAGGATCTGAAGTGTTGCGTCATTTATTAAAATTTAAATTTTCAAAGTAGAGCTTTGCTCTGATTGGGGGAAGATGAAGCGTTGCTTCATCTCCCGCCTTGGAATTTGAACAGAGCTTTGCTCTGATTGGGGTAAACAAGGATCCCTAAGTGTGTTGCTCCCTTGTGAGTCGTAAGGATCTCACGCGGGTGGTTTCTCCTTACAAGGTCGAGAGAACCCTGTAAGTGTCTTTTAACGAGGTTGCGTCCTTTCGGGTTTTCACAAACACTCGCCGGTAGCCCTGTTGTTTTTACTCACGGAGCCTTTTCGGGTTTTCATCCGTGCCCATTTTGCTTATGGACATACCGTTTTTTTTTCTGTTTATTATTTTTTTACGAGGTCGCGCCCTTTCGGGTTTTCACGAACACTCGCCGGTAGCCCTGCTGTTTTTACTCACGGAGCCCTTTCGGGTTTTCATCCGTGCTCATTTTGCTTATGGACATACCGTTTTTTTTGTTTTTTTTTATTATATTTTTTTTTATTCTTTTTTTTATCTCGTCAGCCTGAGGATGCTGCGGTAGTAGTTTAAAGACGTTTCGGTCGCTAGCTAGTTTTAGGACGTAGTGGTCCGTCATTAGTTTAAGGACGTTTCGGTCCGTTGTCGCCGTATTCGAGGCGAATCTCTAGTTTACTGACTTTTCGGTCTATTATCCAGTTTTAGGACGTAGTGGTCCGTTGTTAGTTTAACGACGTTTCGGTCTATTATCCAGTTTTAGGACGTAGTGGTCCGTGGGGATTTCTCTATGGATGAGCATGATGCCCCCGGCATATCCATCTTTTTTGGAGCATGTGGTTGTGGCGGGCTCACCTTCCAGTTTTCGGAGATGACGAACTTGCCCTGTTGGTATTGGTCTTCAACCCATTTTTTGAAGACGTAGCAATCCTCGATCAAGTGACTTACCGTTTGGTGGTAAGGGTAATAATTGGGATCGCTGACATCGCCTGGCTGCAACGGACATTTTGGACTCGGCAGATTGATGAGTCCGCCGCGCACTACCAGCTCGAACAGTCTTCTCGTTTTATTTTGAGGAAACGAGTACGGACGTCCTAGCCTCTCCTCGAGGGATATGCGTGGACGCCTATTGTTTTGACGAACAACCGGTCTAGGGGCACTTGACTGTTGTTGAGTGTTGGCGACGAAGGTCATTTTTCCTTTTCCTTTATCCTTTTTGTTTGCTCCGTCGTCTGCGGGTCCGAGATTCTTTCCGGGTAGTATGCCCTTGCATGGATGAATGTTCTCATAATTCTTCAATTCTTCAGAGATGGATTCCTTGAAGAGAGGTTTTGTCACGCCCCGCTCCCCAAAATACGGAATACGAGGGGTAGACAAGGCCAGCCATGCTTCTACGGTCAAGGAAAAGTCCTGCCGTAGTCACACTTCGGCTTCTAGTTTATCATGGTAAACAGTAAACGATGCGCAGGTAAAGAGAAATGCAGTAACTGAAAGATACAATAATATAAACTGACCTGAAGTGGAAATAAACGAAAGTAACTCGAAGTAGCGAGTCAGAAAGTCTGTGATGCACGTCTAGTACTGATCCAAGCTAGATCTTCTCCTCACACTGAGCATGCATACTCAGGTCGTCAGAGCGACACAATAGCAATATAATATGTATAAAATCAAGTGACAGTTCTAACAGTGATAATAGGTATGTGAAGCAGTAAATAAATAACATCATGAATATGCATGTGCAGTAATCAACGCAGCGGAACAGTTAAGCAGTATACCGATATGTCACGTATGTCAACACGGTGTAAAAGTAATATAAATGCCAGCATCCCTATCAGTCTCTAAGTCTCACTGTACAGGTCACTAAGCCTATCGTCAGTCCAAGTGTGAGAGTCAACCACTCGCGAGTGTCCTCCACCCAAGGGTAGAACCCAAGGGCAAGGGACCACGGGCCCAACATGTAACAAGAACATCACGGTGTATATATCACGTACCCTGTAAATCTCCATATAACTCCCTAAATATATAAGCCGGCATGGGACTCCCGAGATTCTGTTGAACTCACACTTAGACTACCCCACACCCCGTGGTCTACATCAAACGCTAACCACAACCCTAAATACTAATCGATCCGTGACAAGTCTGCGCGAGAACTGGAGGCAGGACCTCCATCAAGCACGTCCCGACTAATACCTAAGATAAATGGCAGTGTCGGATGCCTTATCTGTGACATCCGTGCAAGCGCTCCCATAAGTGTCCCATACCACTTATAGTCACACGTACACACATCCCACAGACGTCGACAATGCAATAGAATAAAAGGGACTCTGATTGTGCACAAGTACGTATCACTTTCACTTGATCACGAATGCACGAACACTGACGTACTTGCCACAATCATCACTAAAATCTAACACTGGGTAAATGCACGATGTCACTAGGTTATCACTACAATGATATGGGTATGATGTGATGCATGAACAGTATAAGAAGCACAATTAAGGTGTCATAAAAACAACAGTCTATCACTTGCACGATTTATCATGAAACATATGTATATAATTTAGCGAAATGATAAAAAGGTAGTAATCAATATGTTCAGTTATCTATCCATCTAATTTGGTTTCGTGCCAATCGGCTTTCAGGATCATTAGTTATAACTGTTTCATTTTAAGCGCACGCGGCTGAAAATCCGGTTTCAGAATCAGGAATCCATTTCGTAACGCATTTTAATCCCAGTTGGGATCATAATTTAGCGACGCTACAGTTGAATGAATTCTAGGGTTTTCAGTAAAGTTTTCAACGCAACAGACGGATCGTCAATCGCATTTGTACGTTAGGAGTTATAATCTGTTTAACTATAATATGTCAGTTCTGATCCTGTTGGGACTGTTATGCATCCCGATCCTTTAAATTACAGATTAAATATCAAACGGTAACGAAACAGAATGAAATCAATTTTGTTGTCTATCTAACAGATCTATCTATAATATACAGCGGAGTTCCGCAACCTACGAGTTAAGGATATCCTGTGGTATCCAATACGGAACAGCAAGCAATGACTAGAGTCGCTCTGGACTGCAGTCCAGAGTTGCACTCCGATCCGAATATCGTCACAGTTTAAATACAGAATTGTCTGGAAACTAGTATAGGGTTAAAGTTCGTCGAGTTAGCTTCGATTTGAGCCCTCGAACGCACCATTCTAATATGTGTATGATTTATGATGAATTTAACGGTTTTCAGGTACGCAAGAATTTCAGTTTTTCTGTTAACACTTAGGGGTAGTCGTTTTGGTCATAAACGATCAAATTATCCGACGAAACTTGCACACGTTGTTCATCACAACAAGGGCCCAAGTAACAAATCAAGTTCCGTCAATTTAGAAATGTATTTTCTTTGGGAACACGCGTCGAACAGGTACGGCATATAATTGGTTAAACTTGTAACTTTAATAATCAATGCATTTAACAATTTTAACTTAAGTAAAATAGCATGTAAGCAAGTAAAAACTTGCCTGAAGGCGTCTTGGCAATGCACGGCAGTGGTAACGGCGTGAACGTGCGATGAGTGACGCGTGCAAGGTTCGCGGTCTTGGCTCGTGCTCGGGCTCTTGGATTCGACAGTTCAGTGGGTGTGACGGCGATGATTGCGATGAAAACGTCGACGACCGCGACAGCACGGGGCAGCGACGGCAAGGCAGCAGGGTGCTTGATTTGAGAGGTGGTGCTCGACCAAGAGGGGTGGCCGGTGACACGGCACGGCAATGGAGTGCTCCAAGGTGAGGGTGGCAGTGAGGGAAGATGATTTATTAGTGTAGGTATATTTGTATATATGGAGAGAGAGAGAGAGAGCAAGAGAGAATGAGTGGCTCTGTGTGTGTGTGTGTGTTGTGGGGAGAGAGAGAAAGGAGTTAGAGAGGGACAGTGAATGAGAGAGAGACAGAGAGAGTGAGGGTGAAGAGACTGAGAGAGTGAGAGAGAGAAGAGACTGAGAGAGAGAGAGTGTGTGTGTGAACAGAGAGGGGAGAGTGGGAAAGAGAAAACACAGAGGGGGAGAGAACGAGAGAGAGGGAGAAAGCTGGGGGAGAGAGAGAGACAGAGCGAGGAAGATGCAGAGAGGGTAGTGATGGGGGAGAGAGGTGCAGAGAGTGTTGTAGAGTGAGAATGAGAGAGAGGGACAGTGAGATGAGGGCGAAGAGGATGATGATGATGGGGTCGACGACGAGACGAGGAGTGAGAAGGGGGTGATGCTCGACGGCCGGGGTGTGAGAAGCTTGTGCAGTGAGGAGCTCGACGAAGAGTGACGAGGGTGGTAGGATGCTGGCGTGCGAGGGAAGAGAATGAAGGTGAGATGAGGGGGTACGAGGTTGGTGACGAGGCGATGGTGATGGAGGGGTGGCCGGTGATGGGTAGCGGGAGACGAGAGGGGGAAAGAGAACGAGGCGGGTCGATGGATTCTTGGGACTGTGGGCGAGAGAAGGAGGGGATGTGAATGGGATCCAAGAGATGAGGGGGCGCGTCGTGGGGGAAAACGGCATGCGATCGCGTGGGCGCGAGTCGCGGCGGAGAAGGCGGAGGAAACGCGCGCGCGAGATCGGGAACTAGCCGTTGGAAAAATTGAAGGAAGATGAACAGTGTGGGGGCGTGGGTTTCTGGGCTTGGTGGGCTGGGCTAGGGATTAAAAGGGAAAATAAAAATATAAAAGGATTATAGGAAATGAACAGTGGGCCGGGCCAAGAGATAAAAGAAAACGAAAATAAATTGAGGGGCCGGGCTTTGTTTTAAAATAATTAAATTAAAGTTAGGGAATTAATAGTAAAGGAAAAATGGTTTTGGGTTTCAAAAATGAATAATAGGATTTAGAAGGGGTAAAAATTATATATTTAATAAATAAAATTTATAGGTAAAATAAATAAAATCATAAAATAATAAAATACGGATTTAGACGTATAAGAAAAACTGGGTATTACAGGTTTGAAGGCTGTTTTTTCATCGGGGTCGTTCCCAAAGGTGAGAATTCGTGATCTCCCGGGCTCGTCCCTGTGACAATTGCCGGCGACTCTTTTATGCTCATCTGTCGTATTTTTTCGCTGTCTACGAGCTTCCTGCTTTGTTCTGTTGACGTAATGCCTGTGAGTGACATACCCTTGCCACCAACACTTAAAGGAGTCGCAGTCTTCAGTAGCGTGTGCGATCTTCTGATGATATAAGCAGAAGTTAGGATGCATCTCTACTCCACCGAGAGTGTTTTCTTCAGAGGGTGGTAGCTTCATCCCCATTTATATAGCTTTAGCGAACCTTTTCCTCGTCTTGAATTTGTTTTTATCCGCGGCGAATATCTTTTGATTTAACGGGAGTGCCTCGGCTCTTTCGTCTAATCCCAGGTGTTTAGCTCCTTCCAATATGGCCATCTCACGCTCTTGATTGGCTTTAACTTTCAGACGAATCTCATTCAGGAAGGTATCGATCATTTCGTCTGACGGCCACAGAAGTTCCGGTTTAGAATCCGCCCTCGTTTTCTTGGCGCAAGGAGCCTCTTTATCGTCTATCAATGAGTGAGAGATCACGTGACAAGTTGCCCCCGGTGCGTCCGTCTTCTTTGGAGTGTGCGGCTGTGGTGGGTTTACCTTCCACTTTTCAGACAGCGCAAACTTGCCTTGTAGGTATTGGTCTTCAATCCAGTTTTTGAAGACGTAGCAATCCTCAATCGGATGACCCAACACTCGGTGGTAGTGACAGTAATTGGGATCATTGACGTCGTTTGGCTGCAACGAGCGTCTTGGATCTGGCAGATTGATGAGCCTGTTGCGCGATTCCAGCTCGAACAGTCTTCTCGTTTTATTTTGAGGAAACGAGTAAGGACGTCCTAGCCTCTCCTCGAGGGATACGCGTGGACGCATATTGTTTCGACGGGCAACCGGCTTCAAGTTGCTTGGCTGTTGTTGAGCATTGGCGACGACGATCGCTTTTCCTTTCCTCTTCTCATTTCGAGAGTCCGGTTTTGGAGGAGACGGTCCACGGCCCATCTGGTCCATTTGGGTTAATTTGTCGATCAAGGCTTGGAAGGTGGTCGGCCTGAAGAACATCATGAATTGCGAGATGGTCGCTTGCGGATCAAGAGTGCCCACGAACATGCCTACCGCAGGTGCTTCTTCGATGCATCGTTCGCATTTCGACCATAGGTTCCGACATCGTGTTGCGTATTGAACCCACGTTTCGCCTGGCCTTATCCTAGCGTTGATCAGCGCTGTTATCGGGGTGCGTTTACTAGCACTCGTGAATCGCTGAGTAAACAACAACTCCATTTCAGCGAAGGTCTTGACGGAGTCATTTGGGAGTTCGGAGTACCACTCAAATGCCGTCTCTGATAAGCTACCGGCGAAGCAACAATTTATCATCACCGCCGGTATTGCCACAAAGAGCCCTGAACTGGGCAACATGTTGATGTGGATTCCCCGTCCCTTTATATACATGGAACTTAGGGATCGTATATCTCGGCGGGTAACTAATTTGGTCATACCATCTCGGATATGGTCGTCCAGTTTTAACAATTTGCGCAGCCGCCTCATTCGCCTGATGAGCTCGTATTTGCTGAGCTATATAGTCATCCAATGCGGCCTTGGAAATGGTTTCTTCCTTGGCTGCTGAAAGAGTCGGAGGAGGATTAGATGTTTCCCCTCTATCGTCTTCAATAATGATCGGAGGGTCTTCAGCCGGAGGGTCCAGCTGTAATATCATTCCTACTATGTCTTGGAAGAGAAGTGCCATTTGTTTTATGTTGGCAGCTTGTTCTGTTGCTTCTTTATCCTTCTTTTCGAGAACTCTGCGTAGGTAGTCAGCGTCAGTTTCTTGTTCATGACGCTGCTCTGATGACGCCTCCGGGCTTTCTTTTGGTCCGGTGAGCGCAGCCATTGCAGTCAGCATCTCCTGAAGCTTCTGCTGCTGTTGTTCTTGAGCCCTTGTTATTGATCGGGTGAGCGGTCGGTGGCCCGTCGAAGTGCGGCTTTCCTCCTTTCCGGAAGCCATATAAACGGTGTGCAGCACCGTGCCCCCAGACTTGGGGCGTTTGTGCTCAGCGCTTTTACGGTTCGCTATGTCCACAGGGGCTTTTTGCGGCCTCCTTTCTTTTTGAGTGATTGGAGTTGAGGGGGCCGTTGTAGTGGGCAACCAAGTAGCTGTTGCTTTTTGTGGCTTGACGGAGTAATCCTTCTCCTGCCGAACCTTCATCTTTTTCTGGCGGCGGAGATAGTTTTCATCAATCACCGACTCTTGGACCTGTCGCCAGACTTTGTAAATTTTAGAGGACAGCCGTTGAGGGGGCTGCTCTAGCTTCTTCTCTGGAGTATTCTCCACAGGTGAAGGAGTTCGTTTCAACACCGCACTAGGAGAGTTTCTGCGCACCGTGTTCAGCAATTCAAAACTGTTCCCGGTTGGAACAGCAGCATCGATCCCCACCGTTGGAGCTGGCGGAGTTATCCTAGAGATGGAGTTGCCTCCAGCCTTCCTCACTCGGCGCCAGTGGCGACGTCGAGCGTGTCTTGCGAATGGAATTGTTTCAGCTATAAGGGTGACTTCGTCGTGCACCTTGCTTTGAGGAGAGACTGTTATTGGTGTTAGCCTGTTGAAGACTGACACCCGTTGAGAAGCAATATCTAATCTGTCAAAGACAGACCTCTGAGCAGGGGAAGCAGCTTTGAGGACCTCGCCTGGAGTAGCAACCGGAATGGCCATCCTTGTAAAAACTGACTTCTTGGAAGGAGAAGCCTTTCCAATGATTTCGTCCGCTTGAGCCGGGATGGCTATCCGCTTTGGGATGGCAACTTCGGGTATCGCGGGCTTGTAGATGCTCTGGCCCAGTCTGTTGAAAACTGAGGTATTGAAGTTGGGCGACCCATTGAGAGGGGTCGCGGTGGTGGTAAGTCGATCAAAGACCGACTTCTTTGGGGCTTCTTGCAACGTCATTGGGGCATTGAAGCTCATCAGTGGGAGCATGGTCCCGAAGAATAGTCCAGTGGTGGCTTGAGTTACCTGCTCCACTGGCATCTTGAAAAGAGAGGCCGCTTGGGGCCCGTAACTCACTCCTCCAGCAGGGACCGAGCGAGAGTTGCAGTTGCAGGCAGTGCAGTTTGAAGCTATTGATCTTCTGTTTTCTGCACGGAGCAAGACACCAAATCTTAGTATCTCGAATCCACAGACAACCTCAGCAAACCGCGATTCATTCGCGAACACGACACACGAAGTGTGGAGTGGAAAGAGGAAAAGGTCCTACCGGGCATACCAGAATCTGTTCCCCTCCGAATGGCGGCCAAGACAGGGACGTCTTGCCTGAGATTCGGGGCAGATGCTATATGGTTTTATCCGTCCACCTCTCCGAAGATGCCAAGTTGATTTAGGGCACCGTATATCGGAGGTTTAGACGGATACGGCCGATGTAGCAGACTTCGTCAGATTCCCCCTCGCTTGAGGGGTTTTTGATTGTGGGGACGCTCTTCCCTGCAGGCGCAAGCCCTTGCAGTTAATTACGCTACCGCATTGCGGTAATAACTTTCTCCTTCTCCAGAATTTCACTTCGTGTCGTGGGTGTTTGTTTTGTTCGTGGTTGCCCGTGGATTGTATACGGAGACTAATTTATGTTTTCGCCCGTAGGACGTGGATTAGTCCAAATCCGTATTTTCTTAGATTTGGTTTGGGGGTTTTGTTTAAGGATACGTTAGCCATATTTGAGGCTAAGATCGACTTAAACGTTTGTTAAGGATACGTTAGTCTAATTTGAGACCAAGATCAACTTAACGGGATCGTTTAGATCCGTCAAAAGAGCATTTGGGGGCTCTATTGTTCCAGTTTAGGGACATGGTGGTCCTTGTTTAATGTATGGCCGTCGGGACCCGTCACCTCTCTGACGTCATTGAAGAATTACAACGATAGGTGTCAGAGGAGTTCAGAGATGTACCCTTGAACCAAAGTCGATTGGGGGATCTATAGTCCAATTTGGGACTAAATTCTGTTTGAAGGTTTAAGGATACGTTAGCCATATTTGAGGCTAAGATCAACTTAAACGGGATCGTTTAGATCCGACAAAAGAGCATTTGGGGGCTCTATTGTTCCAGTTTAGGGACATAGTGGTCCATTGTATGCATGGCCATCGGGACCCGTCACCTCTCTGACATCGTTGAAGGATTACAACGATAGGTGTCAGAGGAGTTCAGAGATGTACCCTTGAACCGGATGTAAATTGATTTAAGAGAGCAGTCTTGCTCAGTCAATTTAATTTGAGAACTTACGGCCATGATTGGGCTAAGTCCAGTTGAGAATATTCAACGTTTTTATTTATCTTTGGACTATTAGGCCTGTGCTAGGGCTTTGCCCCTGCACTGCATTTTATTTTGGCCTGTAAGGCCTATTTGATTTAGGCTCTGTACCTTTTTAAATGATGCACATCATCTGTTTTGGTCTTGACAGACCTTTGTTTGGGCTCTGCCCCCTTTTTTCTAAGATAATGCATTGCATTTTATTATGCCTGTTAGGCTTTTTTAATTGGGCTCAGCCCTTCTTTAAATAATGCAGTGCATTAATTATCTGACAGTGGCCATATGGCCTGTCAGGCGCTTTGCGCCAATTAATGAGCGCAAGCGCATGTGGAGGTGACACGTGTCACGCTCCGGTGAGCGCAAGCGCAGTGCGCTGCGCTGTTGCGCTGCTGACACGTGGCGCGCTCTGGTGAGTTGCGCCAATTTCAGAGAGCAATGCTCTATCTTAAAAGCGCATAGAGCAAGTTATTCTGGTGCTGACACGTGGCGCTCTCTGGTGGCTTGTGCCAACCCAGGAGCGCAACAGTGCAGATTTGCAAGTGCAAGGCACTGTTTTAATTATCTTGATCCAATTTTGGATTCAAGAAGAGAATCTTTAAGATTCCAGAACCAATGGTTCATAAAAAAGGCAATGCCTTTGATATTATTTATTATTTTTATATTGATGATCCTTGATCTTGTTCTTAGATCAATGATCTTTTCAGAAGAAATTCTTCTTCTTTTTTATCCAAAGGTTTTACCTTTCTCTCTTTTTGAGTTCTTCTTAGAGTTCTTTTGAGGAGTTCTCTCTTTGTTTCTGTGTTTTCTTTCTCTGTCTTCTTTTTTTTAGACTTGGGGTCTAGGGGCTCTTTTATAATGCCAATTAGTTTGTTAAATTGGTTAGAGAGATCTTTCTCTGAGTGATTTGGGGATTTTTCCCCACCATTGGATCTTTGATCCAAGGGCTTTTGTTTTACAGAAGGCAATCTTCTTGTTTTAACAAGATCAAAAGATCTTTCAGAATTTTTCTGTTCGGCGCAAACGCACCTGCGCTTAACACGTGTCGCGCAACGCAGAGCGCAGCGCAACTGCGCTGACATGTGTCGCGGAGCGCAGCGCAACCGTGCTAGCACATCTGCGCAGACACGTGTCGCGCAGCGTGGAGCGCAGCGCAACTGCGCTGACACGTGTAGCGCAGCGCAGAGCGCAAGTCAGCTAAAGCGTTGCTTCATTTATTTTAACTTTAATTTTCAAAACAGAGCTTTGCTCTGATTGGGGGAAACAGAAGCGTTGCTTCGTTTCCCGCCTTGGAATTTGAACAGAGCTTTGCTCTGATTGGGGTAAACAGACCCTAGTAAACATAGGTTTAAGCGGGACCAATCTCTTGAGCCTCAGGGAGCCGTAGAAGTGGGTGCTTGCCTATCTAAGGCAGACAATCAACAAATGGTGTTATCAAAACGGTAATCGTCTTTGAAAAAGACACAAATCCTGCCGTCCATGTGCAGCGGTTACCGATAACATCAAAACAATCAGGACTTCAATTTATTTTTTCTAATTGTCTGACTCAGGTTTGAGTCTCATTATAATCTGATTTGAATATGATTCAAGTACAATTTACAATTTACAATCTACAATCTACAATTTATAATATTACAATTCAACATGAACACACGAATCCATGAATCCAGTTATCAATCTATTCAACTTGACTGAACTAAACCATGGATATACTTCCATGTACATGAATCCAGTTTACATCCATTACATCCATTACTGATATCATGGTTTCGGTCAGTCATCCAACTATACAACTTATACAATACAATATAACAATACAATCAAAACACTACGGGGTTTAAGGGGTAGATTGGTACGGAATGTGTTAAAAGTGGCACGAGACAGTAAGATTAAGACACCTAACATGAATCCTGTTGCTGTTGTACCGTGGCATAACGGTTCCTTGTACTTTCAGTTTGCCCTGGTCTCTAGCATATAGAGTCCCCTCTCGTATACACCGGCATCCTTCTGTACCAAGCTACAAACAACAACGTTAACACAATATTATACAACCTTAAAAGATACATTCTTATTCTGTCTTTTCTATTTCTCCCTTAACTTTGGGACTTACTGAGCGATCTGTTCGCTGACGACATTCTATTTCTTTCTTCTTTGAATGTCGTCAGGTGATCTGGACACAGCGGAGATCGAGCCCACCAGTGAAGACTTGGATCAGTTTCTCGAAGACCCTGAGCTCTAGACATTGTACATTTTCTATTCAGTACCTTTAATTTCCTATCATGCCATTGTTTAGGCATCGCTTTTATTTCAGTTGTATTTCCTTTTCATGCATTGTACAAAAGAATGTTAATAAATAAAGTTGCTGTTTTTATTATACCTTGTCTCTTGTGTATATTTTCTTTTATATTTCTTAGTTACGCTTAGCGTATTTGCTTCTGAGTAAATACGTAGCGGACCAGTCGCGTCCCCTTCGCCGTATACTGGGAAGCGGGGCGTGACAGGTTTTGTTGGCGTATTTTCTTCTGAGTAAATACATAGCGGACCAGTCACGTCCCCTTCGCCGTATACAGGGAAGCGGGGCGTGACAGGTTTTGTTGGCGGCCCATGCAGGTCAGAGCTGTATGGAACACTACCATACAGTTCTCTTCTGCGTGAACAACCTAAGCAATATAACACAAGAACCAGCAACTAAAATATTCTTTACAATTCATATTCCTTGAATCTTACTATTTCAAATTCTTTGAATCATATTCCTTGAACCTTATTCTTTGAATCTATCCTAACCCTATTCTTACTTTTCCTCAACTCTTTTCAAATCTTTCGCATTCTTTCGTTCTTTCACATATTTTTCAAACATTATCAATAGTTCTATCACCAAACTTTTCTTGAATCCGTTACACTTTCCTTTTACAAATTTCGAGGACAAAATTTTTATAAGAAGGGTAGAATGTAACAACTCTAAAATTCCTATATCTTCGTATTAATAAAATACTGTATTTGTATATTTGGTATATTTTTATTTCCATGTTATTACTTATATTTAATCCCTTCATCTATTTTTCGCATCTAAGTATTTTCTAAAACTCATTTCTTTTTACCCAAACTTATTCTTTAAGCCCAATTCTTTTCTTTTCATTCCCATTCTCTACAGCCCAAGCCCGGCTTCCATTTTCTAAAAAAATTTCTTTTCTTTTTATCCAAATTCATTTACTCAATTTCTCTTTAAATAACACCCAAATCCAATCTCATTTTCATTTATAAAACTATGAGCCCAAAAGCCCACTTTCTTTTCAAGCAACAGCATATATTTAATTCTAATTAAATATGTGCATGAACAAGCTTGTAGCTCATTGGTTAAGTCCTTGTATTGTTATTCCATAAGTCACATGTTCAAATCTTTATTCTTGCAATTATTTTTTATCATATTTTTTATTCTTCTCATAACCTACAAATGAGACCTTTCTTTCTCTTTTAATTCTTATGTTAAATGCATATATTATTATTCACCATTACACCATCTTTATTTGTGCTCATCTATCTTTTCCTTCCTCACATTTTTTATTTCACTTCTCCCTCTTCACCTAGAGTCCAAGAAGAAGAACATGAAGAACTCTTCAAGAAGGTCTCGCTAGTAACGCGAGGCTATCGGCGGATAGACAAGCCCGGTGACAATACCGGCTTGTGCATGTAAGTCCCTTCTCTATTTCCTTCCCTCCATCTCTTTCTTTTTCTCTTTATATTTCTCTTGTTTTGTATTGCCATTAAAAAACTTTCCTTGACATATCATAGTTCCTAAATAATTAATTAAATGGATACATATATAAATAATGAACACACAAACATACACCCATATATAGTTTATAAAGTCTTTTTCATTATTCTCAATTCACATGTTAAGATTTCATAGTGACTAATTAATATTGCATGTTTGTTGTTTATTTTAAATCACTTTATTTAAAGTTTGTAAAATAAAAAATGAAGTTACGAATAAATACCATGGTTTTCTCATTTCTCACATATGACATATCAATACCTTTAGTTTTAAAATAATTTTTTATAAATTAATTTTTAATTCTGAAAATTTCAGGAAATTTACATATGATAGAATATATTATTTTGTACACGTTGTAAAAGTTTTAGATCGAACCGCATAGCGTTTTAGGAATTACATCGTTTTTATTCACTGATCGTAAAATAGAAAACTGCAGTTATCGGTCAACTTCTAGGACACATAACTTGGTATACCGGTATCCAAATTGAGAAAACTCAGGTGTTTTTGATATCTACATCGGATGATATAGATTTTCTTAGTTTTATAGTTTTACTGAAAACTAATCTAAGATAAAGAAAACTGCGTTATAATATTAAGTGACGGATCTGGACAGAATCTATCTGGACAGAATCTGTCCTGATTCGCACACTGTTTTTAAATTAGACATAACTCAAACTCCCGATATCCGTTCGTGACAAAATTTAGATGTGTAGATGTAAAATTGATATAAATATAATTTTATGCATACTTGATTACTTATAAATGCATGAAACACCCCGATATAGGTTTTGCAATACAATATATAGTTGCTGTCCAGAAATCTGAATTTCTGTTTTAAACGCTGATATTAAAATGATCATAAATAGAGCTTCAGAAATCCAAATCGTATGAATCTTGGTGTTTTGGATAATTACTTCAAAATACCTACAATTTTTTAATAATCTTCGTAACCTGAAACCTGATGGAAATTAACTCAAACTGTGTTCTAAAATTGTGTGACGGTGCTGAACAGATTCTGATCTGTTTTGCGCAATGATACGAAAACAGATATATCTCTCAAACCGGTTGTCGTATTTAGGTGAAACTGGAACTCACGCATGCAAAACACTTAGAGCCATATTTTTTTTTATGTTCTTCATTCGTTCGACTTGATTAATTATTCGTACATAATATTTCTTTATAGCATTGTTTATGGTCGTTACTTGAATAATATACTTGACTCATTTCATTCTATTCGAATATGTATACATATTTATCTTGATCATTAAATTGTTGTATGTACATAAAGACGATAATTAAATATTTGAGTTGTATTTTGAAAACTATATAAAATTATTTTTACATAAAACACCCTCAAGTTATATAAATTACAATAAGGACCCTAGTAAACATAGGTTTAAGCGGGACCAATCTCTTGAGCCTCAGGGAGTCGGAGAAGTGGGTGCTTGCCTATCTAAGGTAGACAATCAACAAATAGTGTTATCAAAACGGTAATCGTCTTTGAAAAAGACACAAATCCTGCCGTCCATGTGCAGCGGTTACCGATAACATCAAAACAATCAGGACTTCAATTTATTTTTTCTAATTGTCTGACTCAGATTTGAGTCTCATTATAATCTGACTTGAATATTATTCAAGTACAATTTACAATCTACAATGTACAATCTACAATCTACAATTTATAATATTACAATTCAACATGAACATACGAATCCATGAATCCAGTTATCAATCTATTCAACTTGACTGAACCAAACCATGGATATACTTCCATGTACATGAATCCAGTTTACATCCATTACATCCGTTACTGATATCATGATTTCGGTCAGTCATCCAACTATACAACTTATACAATACAATATAACAATACAATCAAAACACTACGGGGTTTAAGGGGTAGATTGGTACGGAAGGTGTTAAAAGTGGCACGAGACAATAAGATTAAGACACCTAACATGAATCCTGTTGCTGTTGTACCGTGGTATAACGGTTCCTTGTACTTTCAGTTTGCCCTGGTCTCTAGCATATAGAGCCCCCTCTCGTATACACTAGCATCCTTCTGTACCAAGCTACAAACAACAGCGCGAACACAATATTCCACAATATTATACAACCTTAAAAGATACATTCTTATTCTGACTTTTCTATTTCTCCCTTAACTTTGGGACTTACCGAGCGACCTGTTCGCTGACGACATTCTATTTCTTTCTTCTTTGAATGTCGTCAGGTGATCTGGACACAGCGGAGATCGAGCCCACCAGTGAAGACTTGGATCAGTTTCTCGAAGACCCTGAGCTCTAGACATTGTACTTTTTTTCTATTCAGTATCTTTAATTTCCTATTATGCCATTGTTTAGGCATTGTTTTTTTATTCAGTTGTATTTACTTTTCATGCATTGTACAAAAGAATGTTAATAAATAAAGTTGCTGTTATTTATATCTCTTGTCTCTTGTGATTACTTTTATATTGCTTAGATACGCTTAGCGTATTTACTTCACAGTAAATACGTAGCGGACCTCGTCGCGTCCCTTTCGCCGTATACTGGGAAGCGGGGCGTGACAGTATGTGCGATGATGAAGATTCACGGAGTGGGAGAGGATGTCGTTAAGCTCAAATTCATTCCCTTTGAGCTTAAGGATAATGCAAAAAGCTGGTTAAACAGTTTACCAGCTAGATCAATCACGACATGGGATGACTTTGTGAAGTTTTTTCTTAAAAAAAATTACCTTATTCATAAAACCGTGCGAATTCGCAATGAACTCCACAATTTTAAACAAAAAGAGGGTGAAATTTTTTGGAAATGCTTAGAAAGATTTAAAGACATCTTAATCAAATGTCCCCATCATGGGTTAGAACAGTGGAGGTTGTGTCAGATTGTCTATGAAGGTTTAGACTCCAGTTCACGCATGATGTTAGAATCCATGTGTCAGTGCAAATTCCTGAGCTATGGTGCTATGGACGCATGGAACTTTTTGAAAGAACTGGCTGACAAGACTATCCAGTGGGAGAGAGTGAGTGAGAAACCATTTGTGACTAGGAGCGGTGTACACATAGTTGACACCTCTATAGCTGCCGAAGCCAAAATCGCCGCTTTTGTACGGCGAATGGAAGCTTTAAAGGGCAAAAATTAACCGCTACCAGTCAATCAAATTTCTCCGACTTTGTGCGCTAACTGTCAGCATCCTAGCCACATAACGGAAGAATTTCCATTTCTCGTTGGGTCCTAGGGACCTGAAAACGTTAATGCACTGTATCAAAACCAGCGTCCCAGAAACGACCCCTTCGCACCAACATACAACCCTGGTTGGAAGAATCATCCCAATTTTGCTTGGAATCAGGCGCCTTTTCAAAACAACAATTCAAACCCGTCTTTCCAACAATTTCAAAATTCAAATTTTCAAAACCAGAAATTGGGATACTCAACCAACCAGCCCCAACAACCCCAACAGCCGAATCAGCACAACCCAACCTTTGCACCCCTGGGTTCGCCCAAGACGACAAGAGGATGTCATCCATTGAAAAAGGGTTAGAAGCTTTGATTAAAACTTCTGCGCAGACTTCATCTAGTCTGGCTACTTTTATGCAAGCATCCGGTCAGTTGGATAGCACTAACACTCAAGCAATAGCCAGATTAGAAATCCAAATCAGTCAACTGGCTGCAGCAGTTAATGAACGTGAGAAGGGAACATTTCCCTCTCAACCCGTGATGAACCCAAGAGAGCAGAGAAACAACAACGCTCATGTTGTTCAGACGAACAACATTGAGAATGCAAACGTCGTCACCGTCCTCAGATCAGGACGAACGTTTGACAACAAGGTTGTCAACCCCAACGACTCATCCAGGCGTGCGGTTGTCAGTTTACCAGCACGCAGTTCATCTTCTGCTCCTCATTGTGATCCGTTGTCATCTTCATCATCATCATCTTCTTCTTCTTCTCCTTCTGTTTCTTCTTCTTCATCTGCTGCACATCCTTCAAAGCAGCTTGAGAATTCGCCACATGACCACCCTGACTGTCCAGCGAGAACATTCCTGCCTTCTACACCTATTCCATCTGCAGCTTCTCCAAACTTAATGTTCGGACCCAAGGCTCCCTATCCTAATAGGTTGAAATTAAAGAATCCTTTTGCAAATATGGAAAAGGTGTTAGAAGTTTTTAAACGCTGTGAAGTCAACATTCCTTTGTTGGACGTGGTCCAACAAGTTCTGGCGTATGCGAAATTTCTGAAGGACCTGTGCACGCAAAAACGACGCACAAATGTGCCCAAAATCGTGTTCTTGGCCGCCACTCTGAGCGATGTCTTGTCCAAATCCATTCCAGTGAAATACAAGGACCCAGGCTGTCCGACTATTTCTTACACTATTGGGGACAAAAAAATCAACCGTGCCTTGCTAGACTTAGGGGCAAGCGTAAACCTCCTCCCCTACTCAGTTTACAAACAAATGGGACTAGGAGAGCTCAAGCCGACTAGAGTGACTCTCCAACTGGCAGATCGATCTACGAAAGTACCGAGGGAAGAAATTGATGATGTTCTAATCAAGGTCGGGGCATTCATATTCCCCATAGATTTCATTATATTGGAGACTGAGCCCATCACCAACCCCAGCGGTCAAATTCCAGTCATTCTGGGACGACCTTTCCTAGCCACATCCAACGCGTTGATAAAATGTCGTAATGGGTCCATGAAACTCTCATTTGGAAACATGACAGTCGATCTCAACATTTTCACGCTAGGAAACCAAGCGAGCGAGAAACATGATGACACTTTTGAAGTCAGCGCTGTATACGATATGTCTGAGGAGGGGACATTTGACTTCAACAATGAGTGTCTTGAAGAAACGTTTAAAGAACTGTTTTCTGAGGAGCTTCTTTTCCTTGAGAAGCTATGTCCTGAACAGGCGTCCTATGCACATTGGGGGCCCCAATTTGAACCACTTCGTAATGAACCGGCTGTTAGTTTATTCAAGAGGAGAAAAAGAAAGGAGAAAACTAAGCACACTTTCGTAGGCAGACACGATTGCACTGAGCACGTGCAACAAGCCGTTAAACCTCTAGGTGTCCCTAGTAGGAGGAGTGTTATCTCCTGAGGGTTTTCAGCGGATTACACCCACAAAATCCTATAATAAAAGAGAGATGGTGAAATTTATATATAAAGATAAGAACCATAAAAGAAATACTTTGAAAATTTAGAGTTTCAAACTACACTAGCTTTTCAGTTGTCATGAGCCCTATCTTAATAGTCATGAAAAAATGTTGGAAATCACATCATCCCTCAATAAAACATCGTCTTTATTCTTCATTCCTACCTTTCATCCAAACATTGATCATATACCCCTACGTGTGTGAAATGGACATCCCTACACTCGGAGAATTCAATTCAAGCTATCATACTCTTGTCCATCTACCTCAGTACTTTTTAATTTGATGAATATTTAGATTTGCTCACACCTTTTCATGCGACCGTTAATACTTCTTGAGGTACTAACCGACCGATTACTCAAGTGCTTGCTGATTAGGTGATAATATTTTCCTCGTCTTGCACCACCTAAGGCTTAGCAGTGACTCCCAGACCAGTTGGCCTTAGGGCACTAGGTGAAGAGGCACCCTCGCTATATTTTTTTATTGCTGCCTTGGCGATACAAAACCAGTGTTCATTTTTTTCTTTTCACCATTTTTATATTTTCTTCATTTTTTTTCATTTCCTTCATACTTTGGCTTTTAGACAAGAGCATTTCAAGGTATCCTCTACTATCCCGAGTTTCAAGACGTGTGTAAGTGCATATAGTAGGGTATCAACATTCAAATGTTTGGCTTCCAGAATAGAAACTATTTTTCAGACTTATTTTTATCCTCAGATTAGTGACTTCCTTCATCTTACTAACCCTTGGGACAACAGCTCATAACTACTTATTACTAGTTCGTTTAAGAAAACTTCTAATTTTCTTGGTTTTCTTAAACTATTCCTATCTTTTGGATGTAATTTTTCACTTTCTACTCTTTTGTTATAAAATAAATTTTTTTTTTAAAAAAAATTTTGTAAACGTCGTGCTTATGCAAAATATGATGCAAATTGATGTGTAAATAAGCACAAACCTCCCCCAAACCTGTTTACAGCAGTGTCCTCACTGATGTCATCCGTTAAGCTCAAAAACCTGTAAACTTGGGAGGAAATTATTAATGGGGGCAAGAATAATGCAAGTGAACTCCTCCCCCAAACTTATTTCTTGGCTCACAATTTTGTAAAAATCATTTTCTTTCAAGAGCCAAAATATACCACCCCCCAAACTTGAGTTAAGCAATTTTAATCTTTTAAAATCACACGAGGGGATCGAGGTTATTGGTCAATGCTAAGCTTTGCAAAGACCGAAGGTCAACACCAACCATTCAAAAATTTTATCGATGAAGCACCAAGGTTGGTGGAAGAACATGTCACCTTTCGACAAGAAGAAGTGGGGAGGTGATAAGAGGTGTAATGGAAAAGAATTGCGTCTAAATTTGGAGAGACGACACAGTGATAATAATGATGGATTACTCGCATTATCATGATTGTCCAAAAGAAGGGGTGGAGGTCCAATTTCTTCATCTTGGAGTTGATTCATCTCAACACCCGTGTCTTGTAAAAATGCGAGTTCATCAGGGAAAATTTCCTCAAAGCTTTCATCGATACCCCGAAGAATAATGTCATCAGAAAAAATGGGGTGATCGTCAGACTCTATAAAAAGTTCCTCATCAGCGTTAGATGTTGACCCGAACAACTCGGTGGAAGAGTACATGGTTGGGTCAAACAACAACATATGAAAAGAGTCAGTATCATGAGGTTGATCAAATTCGCTGCTGTTGTCATCCATTAATTTGACAGAACACACATGAGCATAGGGTTCGGAGGGTTCACTTCCCAACTTGTAAATGTTAAGCTCAATTGACTTCTTTCCAAAGGATAGGGCCATAGAGCCGTTTCTACAATTGATTACTGCATTGGAAGTGGCCAAAAAGGGTCGACCGAGTATCACCGGGATTTGCCACAGGTTGTGTATCTATAACAATAAAGTCCACAGGGAATATGAATTCCCCGACTTTGATTAATACATCCTCTAGCTCACCCCTTGGTTGGGTGATAGATCGATCGGCCATCTGAAGAGTGCAATGCGCAGGTTTTAACTCTCCGATCCCTAATTGCTCATAAACAGAATACGGAAGCAAGTTAACACTAGCACCTAGATCGAGTAGAGCACGATTGATATTTTTACCCTCAATAGAAATTGAAATTGTAGGACTTCCGGGGTCCTTTCGTTTCTTGGGAAGTTGTTGTGTAAAAGCTGTGCTCATATTACTCGCAAGGAAAACTTTTTTAGGTACTTGAACTTTTCTCTTCCTAGTGCACAAGTCTTTTAGGATTTTCGCATATGACGGAACTTGTTGAATAGCATCTAGGAAAGGAATGTTTATGTTAACTTGCTTAAAAATTTCCACAATCTTCTCCATTTGTGGACTTGGTCTGTTGCCCCTTAATCTGTTTGGATAAGGTGCTTGATCAATAAGTTTTGGGTCCAACGTTTGTGGAGAAGACCGTGGGGACGGATTCGATCCCAAAACTGGAGTGGGAATCGACTTAGATAGATTTGGCGAAATGGGCGAAGGGTTCGAGCCTTGGGGAAAACGGAGAATCGGCTCGGGTGAAGGTGGGAGACTAGACGAATTAAGGGAAGAAGAAGAAGCTGGGGTATCAATGGTGTCACTATCATCACACTGCTCACCCACTCGGTTATTCAGCACTTTCCCCGATCTCAACGTGGTAACTACACTCACATTATAACTTTGTGAGTGGCCAGGATTAGGTATGGGTTGAGATGGGAGTTTCCCTTTCTCTCTCGCACTCATTGCGGCGTTTAACTGTGCGATTTGGTTTTCTAATGATTTAATACTCTCACCATGGGAGGCGGAGTTTTTCGTTATGGTATCAATAGAAGACCTCATCTCAGCCGAAATTTGCATGGATTGTTTCATGAACATATCCAAAGTTTGTGCAAGTGAGTTGTCAGTACCGGCCACTTGTGGTGTAGAAATGTTGGCCGGATTTTGGAAATTCTGTGACTGAAAGGGGGGCTGATTCTGTGGTTGTGGTTGCTGTGGAGGAGGTCTTTGATAATTGCTTTGTTGGTTTAGGTTCCAAGCAAAGTTAGGATGATTCCTCCATCCTTGATTGTATGTGGAAGAATAAGGGTCGTTTCTAGGTCGCTGCTGAAAAGCAGCATTAGCTTGAAACGATGCATTCATAGGACATTCTTCCGTTAAGTGTGAATGATCCGAACAACATCTACAGACGGTCTTAGGAAGCGTGACCTGATTTAGGGAGAATGATGAGAATTTGTTCTCAATAGCGTCGAGTTTCTTCTGTATCGCTGCCATTTCGGCTTTTACTGCGATAGAAACATCGAGCTGGTGAATACCTCCCTTAGTTGAAGGTGGTCTTATGCTTTCCCACTGCAACGTGTGTTCAGCAAGGTCTTCCAGATATTTCCATGCTTCACCGTCATCTTTAGACATGAAATTGCATTGACACATTGTTTCAAGCATCTGCTTTGTCGCTGGATTAATGCCCTCATATATAATCCGACATAAATCCCATCTATTGATTCTATGATGAGGACATTGGACAAGCAGATCTTTGAAACGTTCAAAGCACTTCCAAAATGGTTCATTGGGAAGCTGGGTGAACTGGTTGATCTCGCTCCTAACATGTGCAGTCTTATGGTTTGGGTAAAACTTCTTAAGAAATGCTATGACGAATTCATCCCAATTAGTGATAGAGTGTGCGGCAGTATTGTAAAGCCATTTTTCTGCCAAGTCGCACAGTGTGAATGGGAGAAGACGTAAGCGCATAGCATCTAAAGTTAATTGTGAAGTACCCATCATTGCGCATACGTTTTCGAATTTGATAATGAAAACGTACGCGTCTTCCGATTCAAGCCCATGAAATTTGGGCAGCAGATTGATGTAGTGGGGTTTAATTTCGAAATTATCCCCGTTTGGTGGTGGAAGAGATAGACAAGTGGGAAGAGGACCACGGATAGGATAGCATCTCTCTTGGAGAGAGATGCGCGGTGGATTCTGCGCACCTACGGGCGGTGGCAGCGTGGTGTTATAATTTGATGGAGTGCCGTCCATCTCGGTCGATGTGGTGTGTGGTGGGGGAAAAGAAGATGAAGAAGTACTGACTTCGGCGTCGATAGCAGGAACACGGACAAGACGGGCACTAGGATCCCGTGTCCAGCCGAGCATGCACAAGCGGGTTTAGTGCAAGTGGCAGCGTGTGTGTGATTTAAAATTGGCTTGTTTTGAAAAAGTGGGACTCAAGACAAATCTCCCTAAGATGCACAAGCAACCCTAGAACTAAGGTCACTTAGGTCCAGTCTCTAGACCACTCCTAGACTTCCAAAGGACAAGCCGCAGGATCAATCCTCTACCGCCTCCGTACTACCCTTGTAGCCAGGTAAGTGCCAGGTAAGTGGGAAGGAACCACGGTAGTGGGCCTAATTAAAAACCACTAGCCTTTGACACACTTGTCTAGGCACTACAAAAGTAATGCGGATAAACGATAGATTACCTACGACCTTCCTCTGTCCTTAATGAGCGCGACAGTCCTTAGAGTCTGGTCTAGATATTTTTTAATTTAATGAAGGGTTGATCTATATGCTCGGTTTGTGATTTGTGGGGCTTAGGAAGGGTGATGAAATCCCCACCTAATCTTGATTTGGTCTTTGCCCCTTAGAGTCCGTATTAAAATATGCAAAACAAAACCAATCACAAAAATTTTGCAAAAAGATTTTTGAGCAGCGCTATTTTGCAAAGAATCCTGCAGAAGATAGATTTTATTGGATTTGAGAGGAGAGAGAAAGAGTTAAGAAAGATACCAGAGAAATGTGAAACCCTAGATCTCCTGTTTCCTCAAGTCTGTGACTCCAGATTCCCTCGCAAAATTCACACACAAATCGTTAAATATGCAATTTGCAGTTTTGTTTTAATAATGATATGAATCGTCTAAGAATTCAACACAAATAGTAAGAATAAAAAATTACTCACGTATCCCCGGCAATGGCGCCATTTGATTGATTCGAAAAAGTGTGTTTCTAGTTAACCGCAATCAATAACGGTGTCGCGCGTAGCTAGACCGAGATGAGTACGGGTCGTCCTCAGGGAAACGTGGAACTTTTTACTCTTACTTTAGATGTGTTGAAAAAGAGAGGAAGAAATAAGAATTTTGTGAAAAGTTTCTAGATCTACGTTAAGCAAGAATGCAAAAATATAGATCTAGATTATTTTAGAGATGTAAACAATATAATAAGAGGGCTTGTAGGGTTCGTTAGGATTTAGTAGTTATGGACGATTAATTAAAAGTTACCCTTTTTATCCTTTAATAGATTTATAACTAGAACGACGGTGATGCGTGTAGATTAGGGTTTCTGGAGGGAAAAGGAATCCCACTCTTAACCCTTATCTCGACACGGAACTCCGTTCATATCTAGCCTTTACCAAAACAATCATTAATCTAATCTCTAATCGCGGTCGGAACTAACAAAGAATTGTTAGCGCGCCCGATTAGGATGTTAATGATTCTTTTGATAAAGTTCATAAACTTTATAGGACTTAAAAAGGGTTTAGGGATGTTCATCATCCATTAGCCTACCCTAATCCTACGAACCCTAACAAGCGGAGAATTACTCGCGCATGTTGGGAAAAGAAGATGAAAAGACAGAGAGGGAAAACATAATGTACAATGCAAAAGAATTAAATAAAACAACTACCTTTATTAATCAACTTGAACAATCTACACTTTATTCCGTAGAAAATGATTACAAACTAGTTGCTTCTCGATCTTTCCTAAGGAGGTAGATGAACCGTTGATGATCAGCCTGGATGCGTGAGCCGTCTGGGACTTCGTGATCGCGTCGGCTTGATGAATTTTCCAAGAGGCTCTCGGTGCCTTTTTATAGTGCAAAGCCAGAATCATTTGCTTTCATATTAGGTAAAATGTAGAAAAGATTTATCCTACAAAATTTCAGAACGCAATCTTGTAATATTGCCGCGGATCCGCGGCCTAAAATGGGGTATGGCCGCGGATCCGCGGCCATTCAATCATATCCCTTCATCATTTTTCAGGAGCTGTGTTCTTGTAACATGTGGGCTCCTCTGGAATCTTCAGAATTTGGAAATCTTCTTGTGGTTGCTGCTAGACTTGGTCCCTAAGTTTTGATTCTTAATTAGGCAAGTTTTCTTCAACAACTTGATTTGCTTGATTCTAGTCTTGAAAGATTCTGCACCACTTGGAAAAATTCTGCACAACAACTCAAATAATATTTAGTAGACTTAGTTCTACTAGGATTAGGTCAATGAATTTATTTGTATATATTTTCCTACCAAATGCTAATTAAAATATATTAACACATGGAAAATAGTGTTTTTACACATAAACCCTAATATGTATGATATATTATAGTAAAGTCCTTTTTTAATATGAAAATGGTAGGAAAAATGTAATAACAAATGTGCAGTTTAATCAACTGAACACCGGCCCCTGAAGTGCGACCATCTGTGGAGGAGCCACCAAAAATTGACCTCAAAGTTCTTCCTGACCACCTCAAGTATGCGTACTTAGGAAATAATGAAATGCTTCCAGTAATAATTGCAATCGACCTTGCGCCTGAGCAAGAGTTGGCCCTCATGGACTTTCTGAGAAAGAAAATGGAAGCGATTGGGTGGTCAATGGCTGATATCAAAGGAATCGGCCCTGCTATCTGCCAGCACAGAATCCATATGACTAATGATTCCAAACCCTTCAAGGATCTTCAACGCCGGCTTGACCCGGTAATGAAAGAAGCGGTAAGGAATGAAATGCTGAAGTGCCTGGACAATGGGGTCATCTATCTCATATCTAATAGCAAATGGGTAAGCCCCATTCACGTGGTACCAAAGAAATCGGGACTCACAGTTGTCACGAATGAAGCAAATGAGCTAATCCTAACCTGCACACAAACGGGATGGAGAGTCTGCATTGATTACAGAAAGCTCAACGCAGCAACTCGTAAGGATCATTTCCCGCTTCCCTTCATTGATCAAATGCTTGAACGCCTAGCCGGACACGCCTACTATTGCTTCTTAGATGGGTATTCCGGCTATAATCAGATCCCGATTGATCCAGAGGATCAGGACAAAACAAAATTCACTTGTCCTTTTGGTACCTTCGCCTACCGCCGCATGCCCTTTGGGCTGTGCAATGCACCCGCAATATTTCAGCGGTGCATGATGAGCATATTTTCTGATATGGTAGAGCGATTTTTAGAAGTTTTCATGGATAATTTCTCCGTCTTTGGAGATTCATTTTCTGAGTGTTTGAGGCATCTGGAGCTAGTAATGCTATGATGTAGAGAAAAACACCCCACACTCAACTGGGAGAAGTGTCATTTTATGGTCAAACACGGCATCGTGTTAGGCCATATCATTTCTAAAAAAGGTATTGAATTCGATAAGGCAAAAATCGACGTTATTTCAAGCCTCCCACCTCCATGGACTGTCCATGACATTAGGGCATTCTTAGGCCACGCCGGGTTCTACAGGCGCTTCATCAAGGATTTTAGCAAACTGGATAGACCCTTGACTTCTTTGCTGGATAAAGAAACACCCTTTGATTTCAACTCTGAGTGCCTTCATGCGTTCAATCTTCTGAAGTCGGAACTCACTTCTGCTTCGATTTTAAGTGCACCAGACTGGAGCGGACCCTTTGAGCTAATGTGCGACGCTTCTGACTTTGCGATAGGTGCTGTCTTAGGACAGCGATTTGAAAAGAAGCCGCATGTTATCCATTACGTGAGCAGGACGTTGAATGAAGCACAGCTAAATTACACCACCACAGAAAAAGAATTCTTAGCTGTTGTGTACGCTCTCGAAAAATTCCGTCCTTACTTGATCGGGACCCATGTCACGATTTATACTGATCATTCTGTGCTGAAGCACCTCTTTGCAAAAAAGGATGCCAAGGCCAGACTGATACATTGGATTCTCCTTCTCCAGGAATTTGACTTAACAATCAAAGATAAGAAGGGAACCGACAATGTTGTGGCCGATCATTTGTCTCGCTTGCCGAATGCACCAATCGAGGAAATTCCAATAAATGAACAGTTCCTTGACGAATAACTTCTCTCCGTATCAATCGAACCCTGGTTCGCTGATATCATGAACTTTTTAACCACTGGAGAAACACCATCTTTTTGGTCGAATCAGGACAAGTCTAAATTTCTTTCCCAGGTCAAATTCTTTTACTGGGATGAACCATACTTGTTCAAATACTGTCCTAATCAGATTATTAGGCGGTGCATCTCCAGCTCTGAGACAAGAAGTGTTCTGTCCTTCTGCCATGACCACGCTTGTTGGGGCCATTTTGGACCCAGGAAGACGGCTGAAAAGGTTTTGCAAAGCGGCTTCTACTGGCCGACGCTTTTCAAGGATGCTTTTGAATATTGCAAGACCTGTAGCCGCTGCCAGCACGTGGGGAAAATTGGAAGGCGAAATCAGATGCCCGTACAATCCATTCTGATTGTAGAAATTTTCGACGAATGGGGCATTGATTTCATGGGGCCATTCCCAAACTCTTTCAGGAATTTGTACATATTGCTGGCTGTGAACTATGTGTCCAAATGGGTGGAGGCTATCCCTTGTCGAACCAATGAAAACAAGGTTGTCGTAAAATTCTTGAAAGAAAACCTTTTTTCTCGGTTCGGTACGCCTCGCACCATCAATAGTGATAGTGGAACGCATTTCTGCAACCGATCTTTTGAATCACTAATGAAAAAGTACTCCATCAGCCACAAGTTGTCAACGCCCTATCATCCTCAAACTTGCGGCCAGGTTGAAGTCTCAAATAGACAAATTAAACAGATTTTGGAAAAGACTGTCAGCCATAATCGCAAAGATTGGTCATTGAAGTTAAATGACGAGCTGTGGGCATTTCACACCACTTTCAAAACAAATCTTGGTATGTCCCCATACCGACTCATCTTTGGGAAAGCGTGTCATTTGCTTGTCAAATTGGAGCACCGCGCTTTTTGGGCAATCAAACAGCTCAATATCGACTTAGAAAAGGCCGGCGAAGCGCGAAAACATCACTTAAACGAACTTGACGAGATACACAATGATGCATATGAGAATGCTAAAATGTACAAAGAAAAGACGAAAGTCTTCCACAACAAGGAAATTCTCCGGAAAACGTGCACCGTGGGGCAAAAGGTTCTGTTCTATGACTCCCGACTTTATTTGTTTCCTGGGAAGTTGAAATCACGCTGGACAGGTCCATTTTTTTTGCATACCGTCTTTCCGCACGGTGCTGTCGAAATTGAAGATCAACAATCGGGCAATACGTTCAAAGTCAATGGCCAACGGCTCAAACCACTTTTAGAATTTCCTGCGGAAACGGGGGAGCTCATGTTTTTACATGAGCCACGTTACATCGATTAAAATACATACCCAAGTTGTTTTCCTGTATATACTCTTTTTGGAGCTTTTTGTAATTATTGGTTTTCTTTTACTATTTCTTTTTATAAGGGGTTGTTTTTGCAAATGACCCTTTATATTCTACCCCAACCCAACCCGAGCCTCCTCTTCAGTTTTTCCCAAAACCTATCATTTCTCTCCTCATTCCAAACCCTAGTACCCAACTCCAGCCCCCGACTCCCAACGCAGGCCGCCGGAATACCATTTCTAGCCGCAAATTGCAGCCTGATCCCCCTTGTCTGTTTCAATTCTCTAGTCTCTGTAAGCAATTCTTCTCTCCTATTTAAATTTCTGTGCAAAATTTTACATCTGAAATGGTGGCATTTGATTGTGAGAAGAACTTCTTTGAGATCTTTTCCGACGCAACTTACGGACAGTATTTCTACGGTGAAATCTGTCAAAGGGGGTGGGACTTTTTAATTTAAAGTGGCGATAATCTTTTTGCTGTGAGGGAATTAGTAGAAGATTTTTACGAAGCATTAAGACATGGTCAATCGGAATCGGGGTTTGTAGAATTTTTCTTCCAGGGGCGACGTAGGATTTTCAACCCCAGACCATTTCTAGGGTTACAAATATCCCCAGGCGACCAGGAAATCAACAACCGCGAGAATTGGCGGTTTACAGATCATTGTTGGGGGATTTTGTGGAATTAAAAGATAAGGGGCTGAACCCCGCCCAGATGTACAGAAACGTGCTTGCGGTCTGCCGATGGGCAAACCGCAACATCAGGGGAAAAAGCCGTGTTTCTTCCTTTCCGGATGGTGTTGGACATATTATGCACTGCTTAATGGAAAAAGAGCAGCATTTCTGTGTTGTAACACAATTGTTCAACACAATCATAGAGGGGGTAGCCCAGAAAAAAACCCTGCCGCCGGTGCTAGTGCCCTCCTCGCAAAGTACTACATGGAGAGAATTGAGTTTGATGGGTATGCGACTGTATATGCAAATTGGCCGGTCGAGCTAGAGAGAATTTCACAAGGATACACCGGCGGCCACTACGAGCAGAAAAACTGGACAAGGGAAGACCTAAGGGAACATCCGGGTCCCGAAAGCTCGACGGAAGCACTTTTAAATGGGCCCGAACCAGACAACGAGAAAGACCTGCAGCGCCTGACGTTTAGGAGTGTTCGCCACATGCTCAAGAAACAACAGAAAATGCAGGAGCAGCTGGATAGGATTGAAACGGCTCAGCAGGCAGCGCATGACGACGCTAGCGGCAGCAAGAAGCGAAAGGGAAAAGACAGAAGGCGTTGAGGACAATGCAAGTTTCAAGTTGGGGGTGATAGCATATATTTGCATTTGCATATTTCCTGCATTTCAACATTTACTTATTGTAATTTTCTTTTCTTTTACATGTAGTTGCATTTCATATCTGCTTTTGTACTGCATTGTATTGAAAAATTGAAAAATTTATAAAAATTGAAAAAAATTCCTAAAAATTATAAAAAACTTTGTCATGTTGGTTAGCAGGGGAACGTTGATTCAAAGTCTGACGGTTCAATTGATAAGGTAGAAATAACTAAATTCTTGCTATAAGATTGACAACCTGAAAAATAAGCCGCCTGTGTGTTTAACCTTAGCTGATACGCGTCTTTTATATCACTTACACGTGTCTTATGTTTTTGAGAATTTAATGAATGTCTGACATGTCGGTAAAAACTTTTAAAATTGATAAACATCCTTAGAATCAAACAGGTTTGGCTGAGTTAAGTAATAAGTCCGAAAAATAACCCATCTAGAACCTTGTGGAGTAATTACACACTTTATCACATGTAACGTCTTCTGTTTTATAAGAAAAAGCTGGCTATATCTCCGTTTTACTAAAGTGCTGAAAATTTAAAATAAAATGAGTCTTTTGTTTTGTGGCCTTGGTAACTTGGGTAATTAAGTCCTTGGGGTGTCTCCACACCTAATGCCCTAAAACCATCTGGTTTGGGAGTCATTGACCCAAAACTCGCTAAGTTTTCAATCGCCAGATAAAACAATCTAAGCAAGTATCCTCTCCGAGTTAAAAGTCCTTATGGTTCTTTGTGGGAGAATAATCTTCGCGGTGACGAATTTTCTAGTTAAACAGTTTTTTCGCGGAAATATGAAAGTTTGTATTTATTAAGACGTTTTGCACGATATTGAAGGGTGTGTATGAACAAAAACATATGAAAGGTAGGAGTGAAAAATAAGACTTATGGTTCTCTGTTAAAATTGATATATATTCTGACTTGAAACCTAACTGGAGAGTAAAACTTGAGAAAATCTTAAGTCTTTTCAAACCCGTATGATCCTTTAGAAGTATATCCTGGTCCGTATTTTTGACATGATAACACTAATCTAGTTCTTAGAAACTTATGGATACAATCCACACAAATCACGTAAAGACGCATTTGGCTTATGTTAAATAAACAGTGAGGAGTGAAAAATAGGGTTGGACGTTTTCTAACTTGGATAATAGAATTTCTAGTTTTGATACTTAATCTTAAGATTTGAATCAACTGTTTTCTAGCAAAACTAACTTGACTGGATTTTGTGGGTGCAATCCGCTGAAAACCCTCAGGAGACAACACTCCTCCTACTAGCGACACCTAGAGATTTAACGGCTTGTTGCACGTGCTCAGTGCAATCGCGTTCCCTGCGAAAGTGAGACTAGGAATTTTTGTTTTGCTCGGGACGAGCAAAAGATAAGTTTGGGGGTATTTGTTCGGCACGATTTGTTACATTTTAATACCGCACATTTTATATCATTTTGTCAATAAACAGTTCTATTTAATCCATGTCTGCTCATTTATACAGAGTATAGGTACGCAGATGGAAACATGGATTTTTGTACACAACATGCACAAGAAGACGGATTTTTAGCTGGAACTGCAAACAGGACATTATACAGATCAAGATTTGAAAAGAGTTTGCAACAAATATGTGTGTGTACAAAGTTTAATTGTGAAATGGTCCAACAAATACATGTGTAAACACTTTTGGAGATGCATGTACCTTATGTGCCGCCATGGCACACAACAATAATGTGTTGTGCAAGTGGTCTTGATGTGCATTAAATGCATAAAGTAGTGATGTGATATGAAGCTTTTCCACTTGATCTCTTCTCTGTGATATTGCTCCAGATTGCACATATGTGTTGATTAAAAAAGTTGCAATTATAGAGATATACCCATAAGACCAAAAGACTACTGAAGCAAGGTGGGCCCCAGACTCCTCAACTTGGCCGCAATTTTATTCATTTTGGCCGCAAATTGCGGCCAAGTTGGCTCTAATTTGGCTCGTTTTCTTTGTGTGGGTCCCTGGTGGTCATGTTAGTCTATTGTCATCTGCAACTTTTGCTTTTGATTTCTCTATAAATAGCAGATCAAGACAAGAGACCAAGGGAGAACTTTTTTCATACTTGTAAACTCTTGTGTTAAATTTCTTGTAGCTCTTGGGATTGAGTTGAGTTCTTTGCCTTTCTCTGGTCTTGCAACTTCTCTTTTTGAGCTTGCAAGATTACATTTTGGTAGTTGAACTCATTTACTTGTATTTTAAACCATTGCAATAAATCTTTATTACATTCAAGTTTGATTCTTGTATCTCTTTTCTATTTTGTCATTTCTTTTCATTATTCAGTTGTGTTTTTTCTATGATGATGTGTGAGTAGTTGTTCTTGGGCTATGGTGAGGTGGGTTGTGGAATGACTTTACTTCCAACCCCCCTTTTGATTCTTACACTTTTCACTTCTTTTCTTAATATTGCAAGTTTATTATGTTTTGCTTGATAGGATATATCGTTTTGAATGGTTGCAAATCAACCTTTAACATATATCATATTCTTTCTTTACATTTTATCGTTGCTATGTTACGATTTGAAGTAGGCGTGAATACGGAATTACATTACATGTCGCAACTAGTTAGATAGGATATATAGCATTCTTGCATATATTCTATACTTGCTACTTCACTTAACTAATTCCATATTCACTCCATTCTCTATCTCATTCTTTTTAGTTTCCGTTTTTATTAACCTTGATATCATATTTTATAACGATACATGTTTTCGGATAAGTACGGCATACTTTCGCTATTCAAATGGAAACTGAAAGGAATGAATTTTGAATCAAAACGGAGAGTTGGGGGTAAATTTCGTATTTTACTCTTACTGAACCTTAGCCTAAGTTTTCGTATTCCAAAACTTTGCTTCTTTTAAGTATTATACTAAAACGTGACAAAACACCATTTTCAAACCTATTGATCTATAACTTAATTTGATGTCGTGATATCCACTCCTTGTGGTTCGACCCGTGCTTGCCGGCTTACTTCAACGCACCGTGCACTTGCGGTATTTTTAAACTCGATACTCAAGTCGTGCACTATTTTTCCGACAAAAACCGACATATCCGATATTGACCATATTCTTCAAAGGCACGTCACCGTGGGTTTCGAACAATGCTTGAAATTCATGTAGAAGCTGCAAGGACGAGCTAGTATAGATCATATCGTCTACGTAAAGACTAATGATGAGTAAATCATTTGTACCTTGATTCTTTACATAGAGAGTTGGTTCGTGAAGGCTCCTTTCAAACCCATTCTTAAGGAAGAAATCGTCGATCTTACTGTACCAGGCACGTGGTGCTTGCTTGAACCCGTAGAGAGCTTTTCGCAACCGAAGTACCTTGTCTTCCTCTGTCTTGCTTTCGAAACTCGGTGGCTGACTTACATAGACCTCCTCCTTTAAATCGCTATTTAGAAATGTGGATTTAATATCGAACTGAAAAATTTTCCATTGCTTTTTGTAAGACCCTAGTTCATTTATACCAATTCTAGTCAAGTATTTCTTTATTTATGGTAGTTTCTTGGTTTATTGTGTTTTGGGTGCGAATAATGTATTTGACATTTGTATTTGCATCCGACCCGACCTGCTTGCTTGAAACCTGTCTTGGTTCATGTTTATGATTTATCCTGACTTGTTACGTGGACTCGTGCACTTTCATTTATACATCCTGCATACTGGTATTTTATCTGGCATTTACATTTTACAATATAACATTTTAAGTCACATAAAATATTTTAGAAATACATTGCATGGCCTGCATGATACCCCTAACCCTATGGTAGCATCGGCGCATCTTGTTCTTATCCCGTTCAGTGAAACGGACTTGTTTGGATGGCTACGCGCACGTACGTGCATCCGTTCTTGGGGGTATGCATTTTCATTACCCGGACATTCATTTTTAATTTTGGTCGACATGTATATTTTTCGTATTTTTAAACTAAATTTTTAGACCCGACTCGGTCGTGTTTTGGACTATATTTGTATTTACCAGAATATCAAATTTTGTTTATATAATATTAATTTTATAAACTGATACAAATTAAAATTTAGTTAACTAATAAAAGATTTTTTAAAATTTAAATCTAAACTAATTTCTTAACAAACTAACAACCCCTTTTTCTCTCTCATCTCTCTTTCTTTTTCTGTCTCTCTCTCCACTCTCTCTCGTGACTTTCTTTCTCTCTCTCTCTCTCGTTACTCTCTCTCCTCTGCATATATATATATTTATATATATTTTATTTTTTTTCTTTCCTTATTTAACACACAGCCCTCTTCTTCTTTCCCTTTCTTCTTCTTCTTCTTCTTCCTTCTTCTTTCTTCTTTCTTTCTTTCTTTCTTGTTCTTTCCGGTCACCCGCCGGAGCCATGCCGCTGCCTACGATCCGAGCAAGCCAGTGAACGTACCTTGCTCGCGTGAACACCCTCTTGCATTGCTTGGACCCGTCCCGCGTGCCGTGCGTGCGTTGCGACGTTTTACCGACGTCGGACGTGCCGTACGTATCCGTCGCGTGATCAATTGAGGCAAGTTTATCTTGTTACATGCTATGATATATTTTACATCCATATTAATAATAATATTTAATGTTTAGTGTATTGTACATCCCCTGTTATCATGTTACTGTTTTACGACGTCCGTTTGCATCCGTACAATTATTTTCATATCTAGTTGCATGCAAGTTTATCTTGCTACATGCTACACTACTATATTCTGCATTCATGCGAATAATAGTATTACTTATTGTTTAATTATGCATCCCACATTACCATTTTACTATTTTACTGTCTTCGGACATCCGTGTGCATCCATATCACTATTTACATATCTAGTCGCATGCTAATTCATCTTGCTACATGCTAGGTATATTATTATGCATCCATATGAGTAAAATTTTACCCGTTTATCACATTATACATCCATATTAAAGTTTTACTGTTTTCGGATACCCGTTTGCATCCATATCATTTAAAATATATATAACTGCATCTATAGATCACATTAATTCATATTATTATTGTAGTAACACCCATGCTTAATAAAGTGCATCCTAATTACTATTGGAACTGTAAATGTAACCCCTAATCGATATTTATGCATTCATACCATTAATTCTATGTCTATTCGCATACCATGTCACATTATTACATATTGTTGTTATATTGACACCCCATACTTGATATTGTGCATCCTACTTAGTCATGATGTAACCCTGATCGATGATTGTGCATCCATGCTTTTATTTATGCCCCCGTACTTTCTACAGTTTGATTATGAGCACCCACTTGATACCTGATACACCACTACTTGACATGACCTGATACATGTACACTACCTGACATGACCTGATATATCATTACTTGACATGTTGACTGATCCTGTTTCTAATGCCGACAATCCTGACATGTTGTCCTGATGGACATATCATGTTGTCTGTATAGACAAACCTGTTTCTGCTTGATCTTGTGTTGGCATTAGCTGCAGATTTATCAATACCTGACTTGAACACATAACTTGGGGGGTATGGGGAAATCAATGATGAAACCTGACTTGTAACTCGACAGTTCGATACTTATACTGATCAGTTTTAGGGGCTAGGCCAGCCCTGGGATGATACTGCTCACATCATTCATCTGTACACGTTTCCTGTTTAGTGCCTAGCGGCATGTCTCGGTTTCAGCCCGAGAACCAGGACCGTAGTCCCGGACATGCACGGGATAATATTGAGTTATATCGACGATTCATTAAATTGATTTCAAAGACTTGAGAGTAATTAACCCAGTAGCTTAGTTCAGATTACTCACCGCACATCACATATGCTTTTACTCTTCACTGTTCCTTATTCATGTTACTGTTCTATTTTTATTACTGTTCATACTCGTGCCTGCATGTTTTTCTTCCCCTGATTATGTTATTGTTGATATTATGACGCACTGACGTCTGGTTTTTGCATGGCCCAGATCCTCTACGTTTGTCCCAAGCTGATCAGGAGTACTTCAGTCGACAGGCCGAGCAGTGAGGACCCTGTTAGTATTCTAGTTTAGTTTCCTTTCAGCATTTTATTTCCTGATGTGAGCCCGTATTGGGACGTACCTTCCAGATTGTTATTGTTACCTAGATTTATTGCTTCCGCATATTATTTCTTGACTCGTTTATTCTGGCATATGTACATGTACTAGATAGTTTATTTTCTATTTCTACTGTTCTTGGTATCTCTAGACAGCCGTAATGTGACTGTGGAGGGATGTTTCCTAGCCACAGGTAGCATGGTTAGCTCTGTCATGTGCCGATCTTAGCGCACTCTGGGAAGCGGGGCGTGACAGGGTTTGTTTGGTATCAGAGACATAGGATTTAGGTTAATCGGGTTTGATTCTTTTGAGTTGGGTATTGGACCCAATACACGAATCGGATAATCCGTAATTAGGAACATGTCCTGCCACATTGTTATCGTAATTCTTGAATCATATCTTTCTCTTGACCCCTGTCCTGACGATATGCAAACAACTTTGCATCTCGAGTTGAAATTCTTTTGGTTCCCTATTGTTTCTTCCGTCCTATTCCTTTGATTCTGATACTGGGATTTGGGCGACTTGAACGGAGTTATGTGATTGTAACTATGAACTGCAGTATGGTTACAATGCGGTACTCTATTTAAGTAACTTGGAGTCCTAGTCTTGATTCACTTCCTTGTTTCATGGTCGTTATATTTACCTTGCTTCTCTCGGTTTCATTTCTTACCAGTTCATGTTTTGCAGATTTCTTAGTGATCGATACTAGCAGTTATGATGTTGTCTTGGGAATGGATTTTCTCGGCATTTTCCACGCTCATATTGATTGCAGGGCAAAGAAAGTGATTTTCCAGATTCCCGGACATCCGGAGTTTATTTTTGCTGGAGGTAGCAGTTCCGTCGGGCCAGTTGCGTTTAGGGCTAGGCCGACAAACAATGTTCTTATGATGATGGAAGTTGATAAGGAGGAAGCGCCAGCCGTAGTTCGAGAGTTCATGGACGTGTTCGAGGACATCTCGGGTTTACCACCAAAACGAGATATGGAGTTCATGATCGATCTTGTTCCTGGTGCAGCGCCAATATCAAAGGCATACTATCCAATGACACCAGTGGAGTTGGAAGAAGTCAAGAAGTAGGTTACTGAATTGCTAGAGAAGTGTTGGATTCGCAGCAATTCACCTTGGAGAGCTCCAGTTCTTCTAGTAAAGAAGAAAGATGACACAAGGAGGATGTGCATCGATTATCGAGAATTAAACCGGGTAACTATTAAGAACAAGTACCCGATCCCTCGCATTGGAGAATTGTTCGAGCAGCTTAGTGGCGCGAGGGTATTCTCGAAGCTGGATTTGCTGTCCGGATATCATCAGGTCCGAGTTAAATCAGAGGATATTTGCAAGACTGCATTCCGAACTCGGTATGGATATTACGAGTATTTAGTGATGCCATTCGGAGTCACGAATGCACCGGCGATATTTATGGACTTGATGAACCGAATCTTTTCACTGTTCTTGGACCAGTTTATAGTGGTGTTCATCGATGATTTTCTGGTCTACTCGAGGAGCCTAGAAGAGCATGCAGAACACTTGAAGATCGCTCTGCAGATATTAAGGAAAGAAAGATTGTATGCAAAGATGAGCAAGTGCGAGTTTGGCTTGAAGAAGTGAAGTTTTTGGGGCATGTCGTATTCGGAGATGGAATCGCCGTTGATCCTGAGAAGATTGCAGCAGTTCAAAATTGGCCGATTCCGAAGAACGTAGCAGAGATCAGAAGTTTTCTTGGACTTGCCGGATATTACAGAAGGTTCGTGGAGAATTTTGCTCGCTTAGATAAGCCTTTGACCAAGTTTACACGAAAGGAAGTACCATTCGTATGGACGGATAAATGTGTGTCAGCTTTTGAGGCGTTGAAGCAGAGATTGATAACCGCTCCTATTTTGACTGTACCAGACGGTTCCGGAGGATTGGTGATTCATAGCGATGCATCTGGGAATGGTTTAGGATGTGTTTTGATGCGGCATGGGAAGGTTATAGCTTATGCATCGCGGCAGTTGAAGACTCATGAGAAGAATTACCCAACTCATGATTTGGAGCTAGCAGCTGTGATTTTCACTTTGAAGATTTAGAGACACTACTTATTGGGCGATAGGGTCGAAGTATTCACCGATCACAAAAGCCTGAAGTATGTGTTCACACAGAAAGAGCTTAATATGAGGCAGCGTAGATGGTTGGAGCTGATGGCTGACTACGATCTTGATCTTAAGTACCATCCGGAGAAAGTTAATGTTGTGCCAGATGCGCTTAGTCGGTTGCCAGCAATTCGGATGTTGACTGCATATAAGGAACTTATCGAAGATTTTTGGAGATTCGAGTTGGAGATCGTGCTACCACATTCTTCGGGACAGTTGATGCAGCTGCAAGTACAGTCGTCATTGATCGAGAGTATTAAAGCAGTGCAGTCGCAGGACCCAAGATTGCAGAAGTTTCGAGAACAGGTTGAAGCTGGACTTCGAACGGACTTGTTGATTCATGAAGATAGTTCGTTGCGATATGGTAGCCGTTTGTGTGTGCCAAAAGAAGATATTCACGAAGAAGTTATGAAGGAGGCGCACAGTTCCGCATATTCCGTACATCCAGGAGGCACGAAGATGTACCGCGATCTAAGACAACATTTCTGGTGGGAAGGTATGAAAAGAGAGATTGCTCACTTTGTAGCGAAGTGCTTGGTGTGTCAGCAAGTTAAGGCTGAACATCAAAGGGTTGCTGGTTTATTGCAACCACTTCCGATTCCTAAATGGAAGTGGGAACATATAACCATGGATTTCGTGACAGCTTTACCGTGGAGTCCAAAGGGCAACAATGCAGTTTGGGTGACTGTTGATCGATTGACCAAGACAGCTCATTTCATACCATTTCGAGTTGGTCAGTCAACGGAAGCGTTAGCAGAACGGTACATGCAGGAGATTGTGAGATTGCGTGGAGTACCTGTGAGCATCGTTTCCAACCGTGACACTCGATTCTTATCGCACTTCTGGAGGAGTTTACAGGAAAGTTTCGGGACGCGATTGAAGTTTAGCACAGCTTATCATCCTCAGAAAGATGACCAGTTAGAGGGAACGATCCAAACTCTTGATGATATGTTGAGAGCTTGCATGTTGGACTTCAAGGGTTCATGGGAGGATCATCTACACTTGGTGGAGTTTTCATACAATAACAGCTTTCAGGCGACTATTCAGATGGATCCATTCGAAGCGTTGTATGGTCACAAGTGTCGCTCACCCGTTTGTTGGGACGATATTGGAGAACGAAGATTGTTGGGACTGGATTTGACCGGCAGAAGAGTTGGGCCGATACATTGAGAAGACCTCTAGAGTTCTCTATTGGTGATCTGATATTCTTGAAAATATCACCGACTAGAGGAGTGATTCGTTTTGGGAGTCGAGGCAAGCTTAGTCTTTGATTCGTGGGGCCTTTCGAGATTTTGGAGCGTGTTGGAGAAGTGGCTTATCGATTGGCTTTACCACCATCTTTGGCGAATGTTCATGACTTGTTTCATGTATCTCAACTCCGTAAGTATGTTCGAGATGAAACACATGTGCTAGATCATTCGGAGCTGACTGTAAGAGAGGATTTGACCTTTGAGGAACGATCAATGTCGATTGTTGATCGAAAAGAAAATGTCCTTAAGAACAAAGTTATCCCTCTCGTACTTGTTTCTTGGGGAAATCGCTCGCATGAAGAATCGACTTGGGAATGAGAAGACAAAATTCGACAGAAGTTTCCACACATATTCTTGTAGATTCATGTTGTTTACCTTTTCTTGTCTTGGGAATTTCGAGGACGAAATTCTTCTTGTAGTTGGGTATAATGTAACACCCTAGTTCATTTATATCAATTCTAGTCAAGTGTTTTTTTATTTATGGTAGTTTCTTGGTTTATTGTGTTTTGAGTGCGAATAGTGTATTTGACATTTGTATTTGCATCCAACCCGACCCGCTTGCTTGAAACCTGTCTTGGTTCATGTTTATGATTTATCCTGACTTGTTACGTGGACCCGTGTACTTTCATTTATACATCCTGCATACTGGTATTTTATCTGGCATTTACATTTTACAATATAACATTTTAAGTCACATAAAATATTTTAGAAATACATTGCATGGCCTGCATGATACCCCTAGCCTTGTGGTAGCATCCGCGCATCTTGTTCTTGTCCCGTTCAGTGAAACGGACTTGTTTGAATGGCTACGCGCACGTACGTGCATCCGTTCTTGGGGGTATGCATTTTTGTTACCCGGACATTCATTTTTAATTTTGGTCGACATGTATATTTTTCGTATTTTAAAATTGAATTTTTAGATCCGACCCGGGCGTGTTTTGGACTATGTTTGTATTTACCAGAATATCAAATTTTATTATAATATTAATCTTATAAACTGATACAAATTAAAATTTATTTAACTAATAAAAGATTTTTTTAAATTTAAATCTAAACTAATTTTCTAACAAACTAACAACCCTTTTTCTCTCTCCTCTCTCTTTCTTTTTATGTCTCTCTCTCCGCTCTCTCTCTCTCGTGACTTTCTCTCTCTCTCTCGTTACTCTCTCTCCCTCTCCTCTGCATATATATATATATATATATATATATATTTTTATTTTTTATTTTTTTTTCTTTCCTTATTTAACACACAGCCCTCTTCTTCTTCCTTCTTCTTTCTTTCTTGATTTCTTGTTCTTTCTGGCATATGGACATGTACTGGATAGTTTATTTTCTATTTTTACTGTTCTTGATATCTCTAGACAGCCGTAATGTGACCGTGGATGGATGTTTCCTAGAGGTAGCATGGTTGGCTCTGTCACATGCCGATCTTAGCGCACTCTGGGAAGCGGGGCGTGACACTTTTGGGCTGCTACCGCCAAGATTATCCGCACGGTTTCAAAACGAGCTACCGGAGAGAATGTTTCTTCGTAGTCGATTCCCTATTGCTGCGTGAGACCTCTGACCGCCAGCCTAGCTTTGTGTTTCTGAACACTTCCATCTGCCAAATACTTTGTCTTGAAGATTCATTTCAAACTAATAACATTTTTACCTTCTGGAAGATCGACCAACTCCCACGTTTGATTTCTTTGGATTGTTGGCAGTTCTTCTCTCATTGCAAGTCTCCATTCTTTTCTTTCCATGGCTTCTTCCACAGTGATTGGGTCCCCAGCAAATAAAGCCAGTGCTGAAGTAGCCTTCCCTTCAATCTCAAACCGATGTCGAGAAACTCTCCCCCGCTCACTTCTACATAGCTGAGCTGATTCTTTTGGAGATGATTCTTCAGATGTTGAGACTGAACTTGATTTCTCCGGAGTTGGAGACCGTGATCCTTCCGAATCATCATTTTCGGGCTACCTGCTAGTCCCCTAGTGAAACCTGCTACCTTGTTGAATTCTGCTGAAGACTTTAACACTAGGATGAAACAAGAACCGGCATAATTACATCATCTGATGCAAACTTATATTATGTAAACATTTCCATTCAAAAGTTTGATATATATTTCGTAATAATAACTTCAAAATCACAAGTTTTTTCAGGACGATCTATAACTGTTTAGTACTGGCTATACAGATCATTTAATGAAACCTGCAACCTTATTGTAATGGTGCAAAGTGATTCAGGAAATAAGCTTGGGTGTGAGCTGACATAGCCTGTGCTTTGAATCTCATGGCCGGCCTACGAGCACAGGATAGAGCAATATTTACTTTGAACACCACCACCTCGGCCAATTTACCTATTGCTGGTTTGAGCCGTTGATCAGTACATCCTTTAGGAGCATATCATTCCCTCCAGTTGTAGATAATGATGGAAGAGATGAAGAGTTCCCCCAGGCGCTTCCCCATTATCACCTCTGATCTTACGACTGATGTATAGGTCGCATTTCTCGGTAAACTTCGTTATGTGTGCAAGCTCTGCAATTATTATGATAGTTTTAGAAGCATGATATCAAGTATAATACATAGACACAAGACACAATGTAGGCTGTATTAAAGAATTGGAGACGGACACAACCATACACACGCACACGCACACATGTGAGGACTTGGCTGAGCTCTTTTTCATATAACTTAATTGATAAGATACAAATTTCCTTTAGAACTAACCACCAATTATTACTCGTTATGCATTTTAAGTCGTGAAGTGGTGTATAATCGCACTCCAAGGAAAACTGAAGCAATGGATCAATTCGAAAGTTCAAATAAATTAGTTTTTAAGTAGGTTCACAATCCGAATAAATGTAAAAAAATGATTCAAAGAAATCCCCACCTAGATATAACCATAGTCACAAATTCGTCATTCGGGAATAATTCGGCGAGGTCGAAAATTCGGATTCGGAGAATTATTCGGAAAAAATCGGCAGGTATTCGGGAAAGATTCGGTAAGTGTTCGGGAAATGTTCGGGAAGGATTTCGAGCAATAAATTAATATATGAGACGCTAGGTTTTGATTTTGTGAATTATTTGCTGTTTTTTAAATTATTCGGTGTTTTATCACATAATTCGGTAATAATTCGCGAATTATTCGCGAATAATTCGCGAATAATTCGGCCAGTTCGGCAATCACGAATAATTCGGAGATTAATTCGTTTGATCAAGAATTCGCGAATTATTCGCGAATTCGGCGAATAATTCGCGAATTATGTGACTATGGATATAACTCCAATATGCCCGAAAAAAAATCACTCACATAACTACCGACAAATCCATGTCCTGTCCCAAACACCATGGAATTCATGGGTTCTATAGGTATAGACAAGGATTCGCTTTATATCATGGATTTAGGTAAAATAAAAAACAACAGGATGTTGCTATCAAGACAAAACAACACATGGGTAGATAAATATCTCTTCAATAAGATTTGAAATGCATTATATCTAAAATTAACATAAGAAAATTTTGAACTGAGAAATCCTCAGTAGCTTTCTCTTCTACAATTGATCATAACAAGGCCCAGCGAAACTCACAAGCCAAAACTTCAAACTTGATCTGGCTTAATATTTCAAAGTCTTCAAGTAGATTTCTATGAAACTACTTGACTTTTTTCCTCCCTCTCTTTTACTATTTTCTGATGACTGAATCAACAAATATGTATGTTGCCCATCTTTCCTTTGAACTAAAGCAGCTACTCTTGATTTCATTGAGCCATGAAACTAATCCATACCCATTTGAAGCAATTTCTTCTCCCCTCCTATTCTTTTCCTTGCACCATGCATACTGTTGTGTATACGAGACAATCACAAAGCACAAACAATCGATAACGAGAAGTAATCAAAACCACGGACAAGATATAAATATGAGAACTTACTAATTGGCGAAAGCGAAGCTTTATTAATATCAAATTCGGAGGAGTACAAATTGATGGGGTAATACAAATCCTTCTCAAAATCCTAGCTCTCTCAAAATAACAATGGGTTTGTTCCCGCAAAAAAATTGACGCTCGAAACTTAAGCTTCACCAAGACAAGAAAAAGCCAAGGTAAAAATGTCAAGCGGGGATGTGCATGCACACCACGTGCAAAGCACGTGGTGCAAACCGTCAAGCCGGCTGCGCATGCGCACCACATGAAAAGCAGGTGATGCGAGCCACATGTTAGGCTACGCATGCGTACCATGTGCAAAACACGTGACACAAACCAAACGTTGGGTTGAAGCGCATGCTTCAGTATAGCTTAAGCTATATTTGGAAAATATTTTCCTATATTTCTTAAAACAGAAAGATATTTTCTTATTAACAAAAGATAATTTTAATATTTTTCTAAAACAAGAAAAATATTAACTCTGTTTTTTAATACAACGAAGCCCACCGGTCCCATGTGCCCTTCTCGAAGCACTAAATGGAAGATCTCAATTTCGATCCCGGATCTCCCCCCACAAACTCCTATTGCTCATGATCAGTCAAATTTATTGCATATTTGTATGGAAATTTTCCCTATTATTATTAACTACTAAAAGATGTTAATTGTAAATAAAGAACATATGTGGATTTATTTGTACATTTATAATTAATATAATTAGGAAATATATGCATATCATATTTAAATAAAATATCCATAAGATTATTTATTATTAAAATATGCATATCATATCAAATATTCTTAACCAATATTCTTAAGATATCATATCATATAATTAGTTGGAATAATATCTCAAATAAAACAAATGCTACTAACAATATGATTTGAGATATTGTGTAAGTATTATAATAGATCAGTTCAGGTCTAAACTATAAGTAGGAGATCCACAGCAAATCGATCCACCAAACCAAATCTGCCGAATATTAGGAGCAAATTAAAGAATCTCGCAACGGTAAAGATTAAGAAATATATATTCAGAATCTTTTTATCAGAAAGATCTCCAAATATCGATAAGAAAATGCACGAAAAATTTGGAAGCTCCAACCCGCCATACGGCGGTGGATCCGCGGTCAAAGGGCATCATGGATGGCGGAAGCACGGTCTGTTGGTGGTCGTAGGATTTGAAAACTCAGGGTCTTGATCATAATTTCACATACTTATTTATGACATTTAGGGTTTCACATTCCAGAGCCTATAAAATGACCAAGAGCTATCTATCTATCATCTATTCATCTATCCATTGATCAATTAAGATCTAACGAGCAAACTAGGATTTTGTAAATTACTTTTTCAGCTAGCAACTTTTGTAATGCACTAGTAAATCAATAAAGTTAGTTCTTTCTTTTAATTTTTGTCGCTTTTACTTTCTGCAGTTACTTTCTGAAATTTTAATTTTAATTATGGGTTCCATATTCTTCCACCTTTCTTCTACTACGCTAATATTCATGAGCGAGTAAATTCTTGCTTGATAGGCTTTGTAGAATAGGGTAGAATAATAGATGAAAAATATCTCTTAAATTCTTTTTAAAGTTTTAATTTTTATAAACTTCAGCAAAATAAATATTAACCCTCTGATCGGGCGTGCTATCAATTCATGATAGTCACGACCACGATTTGAGATTCGTTAATAATCGTTATGTTAAGGGCTTGAGATAAATAGAGATCAATGGAAGAACAAGAGTCAGTAGAGCGAAACCCTAATTCCCCCAAGAACCTTAATCTACATTCATCGCTATTTCTCTAGTATTAAATAATTAAAAGATTAAAAGAATTAATTTTAAAACTCCATCCATTAACTGCTAAATCCTACAACCCCTACAAGCCCTTTTCTTATAAATTTTAACCCTTCTTAATAATAAACAATAACAATCCCACATTTTTTCTATCAACTCGTCTAAAACAAGAAAATCAGTTCACCATTTTCCTGTGTACGACCCGTACTCATCACGGCTAGCTATTTGTGATACCGTCTAGATTGCGGGTATTTACAACATACATACACACTTTTCACGATCAATCATCCACCATACAGATATTAACTCTGGTAACAGAGAACCTTTGGACCTACAATCCAACGGTGCTTAAGCATCCGGGCAGATCTTAAGATCAATCAAAGAAAACTCAAATGCGAGATTTTCTCTACTTGCTCAACAATCTCATCCCCTGTATAAGAAACCCTTGAGATTAATGTAAAAAAAGACAGACGCCCCTATAAGCTCTGCAATTCTTCTTCCTCCTTCAAAAACCGGCTAAGATGGTTTGGTCATGGGCGACGCAGACCTATGGAAGCACCGATTCGACGAATAGATACTCTCGATATGGGAAATGGCAAAAGGGCAAAAGGGAGACCGAAGAAAACATGGATGGAGGTGATACGAAACGATATGGTTGCCAAAGGCCTCAATGAAAGTATATTGTTCGATAGGAGTGAGTGGAGGCGGAGGATTCATGTGCTGGACCCGACGTGATTCTCATGTTGGTTCATGTAGCCTACCCCATATGCTTGGGATAAAAGGCTTAGTTGTTGTTGTTGTTGTTGTTGTTGTAAAGGAGATCAATATCCATTAAAAAGAAGAAAGCTTTAGCTTTATATTAAAAGCTTTTGCTTTTCTTTGAATCCATTGATTCATCATACACAAGATCAAAGGATCGTACGGTTATTCCCTCTTTTAGAAAAGTTTTAACTTTTATGTGAGATCGATCCTAAGATTCAAGACTGTCACGCCCCGCTTCCTAGAGTACGCTAAGGTAGGAACGTGACATAGCCAACTATGCTACCTGTGGATAGGAAAAATCCTTCCACAGTCACATTACGGCTGTAGAGATATCAAGAACAGGAAAGTAGACTAAACTATCTAGTACATGTCCATGAGCCAGAATAAATGAGTCAAGAAATAATATAGTATGCGGAAGCAAAGGATCAAATGAACACCTGGAAAGTAAGGCTGGATACCAACAGGATCCTTACCGCTCGGTCTAACAGCGGCAAAACTCCTGATCAGTCTGCAACAAAGGTAGAGGATCTGGGCCATGCAAAACCCAGACGTCAGCGCGTCATAACATCAAGCAATAATATATAAACAGGGTAGCAAGACATGAAAGTATGATCATAAAAAGTAAAGCAAGTGTAATAACAATGTAAATCAGGGCAGTGACAGGTAGTATGCAGTGAGTAATCTAAACTGGTCTATTGGGTTAAATACTCTCAAGTCTTTGAAATCAATTTGATGAATCGTCGATGTAACTTAATAGTATCCCGTGCGTGCCCGGGACCACGGTCAAGATTCTCAGGCTGAATCCGAGACGTGCCGCTAGGCAGTAAAAGGTAGCATGTACAGATGAGTGATGTCAGCATCATCACCCCGGGGCTGGCCTAGCCCGTAAGACTGATCAGAACAGGTATCGAACTGTCGAGTTACAAGTCAGGTTTCATCATTGATTTCCCCATACCCCCAAGTTATATGTGTTCAAGTCAGGTATTTAAGTAATCAAGAACTAATGCCAACACAGGAGCAGGTAGGTGCAGGTTTGTCTGGATAGACAACAGGAACGGTCCATAAGGACTATAGGTTATGCTTGTTGGCATTAGACACAAGATCAGGTAACAGGTAAAGCCATGATACATCAGGTCAAGCCAGGTAATGTATAAATGTGTCATGTCATGTCAAGAGTGTACGGTACCATGTCATGTCAAGTAGGAAGTGTAACAGGTCATGTCAGGAAGCACAAGATGTCATGTGGGTGCTCATAATCAAACTAACATAAGCATGTGTACAAATAAACAAGCATGGATACTATCAGAACAATAAATTGGAACATGTAATATGATATGCAAATAGATATAATTTCAAGGATATGGATGCACAGTTATCGATTAGGGTTACATTTATAGTTCCAATATTAATTAGGATGCAATTTATTAAACATAGAGTGTTAATATCACAGTATTATGTAGTAATGTGATCTATGGATGCAATTATATGTATCTTAAATGCGATGGATGCAAACGGGTATCCGAAAAGTTATAAAACTATAAAATGGTAATGTGGGATGTACAACTAAGCAATATGTGATATAAATATATTAATATGGACAGCATATTCAAAGCGATTAATAACTATAAAAGTGGTATTGATTAACCATGCACAAGAAAGTTCCGTTCAGCAATTCAGCGTCGCCATAATTTGTAAAATAGCTTAAAAATAACAAACGTTCTCCAAAAGGGACGTGTCTTATACCAAAATAAAGATAATTCAATAAGGATTTCAGTTTTATAAGTATAAGCATCTCAGGCTGTCCTTAAAAAAAGCTATGAACATTCGAAGTTGAAAGCTTGCTGCTGGAATTTCCCTAGAGAGTAGTTTAGAGACATTTTCATTTGCATTTTACGTTATTTAAAAAATTTATTTTGCAAGTAAATATTTCATAGAGTTATATTATTCTGAGTTATCTTCGTAACGAACTAAAGAACGTATACTAATGATTTTTCTATGATTTATAATGAATTTTATAAGGTAAGGTGTACAGTAAATTTCAGATTTGTCGTATCCGCTTTTTCAACGACGTTTCATGTGTAAACTATAATATTTTCAAATGTATAACATTATAAAATGCAGATTATAAACTAATTAAAGATAATAATAAGAAATATTACGACGATATTGTTAGTTATATGTATGCTCTAGAGGCCATTACTGTACATAGGATGTATATTGTAGTGGATGCTGGGACATATATAGGGAGGACTTTCTTGCTCGACATGATAGTATGCTATCTGGTTACCCTTTACCTTAACGTGTATACTGATTGTCTCTCTGTTACATGTTGGTAAAGCCCTTAGGATCTGTACTTGACTACCTCGACTATGATGCGGATCATACTAGTGGGGACATGGTAGTCCATAAGTACATCCTTGAAAGTCCCTAGTCGAGGGTGTATCGAGACGGGGCATCGATATACCAGAGTAGACTAGCGTGTACCTTCTCGACCCATACAGATGGGCGATGGATGATCCCATATCCATCGGTGTTTGACATCAGAGATGATATACGGGTGCTCAGTAGAGACTGGGTACACTGGACGGACTCGCCGAGAACTCCCAGATGGTATTATACCTCACGTCAGATGGCAGTTCTCTGGTGACACTGGTACAGAGTAGTCTGTTGACCCGAGATCGTCATAGAGTCTTGTGTGGTTCCCACTGTGCTTTGATTTCCATCTTACCACGTCCAAGAGGGCGTGCAAAACGGTGGTTTTTGGGTACAGTCCCGAGTCACATGGAGGCAATGAGCGATAGGAGGGGATTCGTCTCTCCCGGTATAGGGGGTTGATGTTGCGCTGTGTTCGATTGGCTATAACAGGAAATCCCTGGCCAGGGTTGCTGAGATTTACTGGTAAGTGTTACCAGTAGTTTCTCGAACAGTTATAGACCTCAAATCGACACGACTTATTGAGCTATTGGGGTCTGACGTATACCACCCCTAGGCGAGATATGCGACATATCAGACGATCAGACCGGACTGTACGGTAGTGTTACTGGTCGGATTCACTGGAGTGTGAGCGGGCTTGCTCGTCGATCTTCAGATCGCTCAATACCCGGGTGGCCGTTACGTTTAGCAGACCGCTTGCGGCTTGTGGATGCTTGATATGATCATCATCTGCTGCCGGCGTATTGACGAGTCTTTAGAGTCCTACACAGAGGTTTCCTGGCTCAAGCGAAACGAAATAGGAGCGCATATGAGATATGTGCGGGACCGAGAATAATGCGTGTATGTGATACCGTATTCTATTCTCGCGATAAATGTATCGAATGGTTGTATGCGATATAACCTAGTTATCGATTCAAGCGTTGATTCGATAAGCCGATATATTGTATACTAGTCGGTTGTGTGCGACATAACCGGATCATTGAATCAAGTGTTGATTTAATGATTTAATGCATATTTATATATTTGATATATTACTTTGCATCAACTAGTATCGGTTTACTTAAGATGGATTTTCTCACTCGGATGGGCGCATTGTATATGCGATATACTTTTGTGCACTTGATTGTATCATGTTTGATGATACATGATTACTTGGTTAAGTGCAAAGAATTAAACCATGGTTAAAAGAATGGTTAGGGTTTTCATTTCCTTTATTTATTCATTTATTTATTTGTTTATTCATTTTGGAAAAGAGGAGAAAAGAATGGTGGCTTAATTTGGAGTTTAGTTGAAGCTTCATGAATCTTTGATCAAGTCAACCATTCTTATCTCATCCTTAACCCTAACCATTCCCACTAACCATGATTCATTCTCTACACTTAACTCTAGTTAACATTATGATAAGAATTCATTTTCTTTTCTTTTTAAAATAACTTATCATAACATTTTCCTTCTTCTTCTTCCTTGCTTCAAGTGAAGAAGCTTGAAGTCCATCAATGGTGATTGTTGGAAAAGAGTGAGAAATCCAAAACTAAAGTCTACCCACTTCCTATTTCTTCATCCTCTACCTCTTGCCAAGTAGTAGAGAGTGTTTACTTCACAAGTTTCTTGACTTGGTGAAGTGAGAGCTTGATCTTGCGATGCTTCGACGTAGATCATCTTCGGCATGGACATCGACGACCTAGCTTGCCCATTCTCCGACGAAGCCGACTCTAGAGCCCGGATTTGATTTGGACAGCGGAGACGACCTCGTTGCGGAGCCGTGGAGGTGGAGAACCGGATCTACAAAGGTTGTATTTCCGTTTTCTCAATAGTTAAGTGTTAACTAGTTCTTTTTCGCCTAGACATCTAGTTATCGATCCGTAGTTTAGGGTTTGTAGGCACCATATTTTTTGAAATTGCTATGGTTGATGGCTTGGGAGACCTCACTAGTGTGCCTAGGAACCCTACAGTGGTATCAGAGCCTAGCTAGAGCCTTAGGCGAAGTCCAGACGGAAATTGAAGTCCGAACGAACCCGAAACCCCGAACCAAAATAGCTCTCTGTACTTTTTCTAAAAACAGGGATTTTTCAGTATTAAAAATATGTAGAAATATCAGCAGGAATATCTAAGAGTTACTGTGAAGTCGTATACCCTAATTCAATTAAAGCGCCGCGCTTCCGCGGCACGAGCATAGCTCGTGCGGCGTAAGCGCGACCATTTTGTCGTGTTGTGAAGTATTGATTCCACAGTAACTCCTATTTAACATTGCTGGTATTCCTGGGTATTTTTAATATATTTTCAAGAGTTGAATTTTTCTGAGTTGATTTGGGGATTCGGTGTTTCGATCGGGGTATCAAATTTTGTCTGTGTGGCTTTCCGGATAAATTTTAGAATATGTTAAAAAGTTCGACCGGATATAAATACCCAATTTTTCCCCTATCGGGAAATTTCCAAGTGTTGGATTTTTCCGTAGTTTAACGACGTTCTAAGTAGTGCAAGTAACGCGATGGTCCCTCTAGAAGACACAAACCTTAACTCGATTATGTGACCGTCTTGAACTGCCCTTTGAACCTTCGGGTTTGGGGCAGTACGGCGTGCCACATGTGAGGCGTTGGCTTGACCCTTCTACAGCTGGACCGTTGGTACTGAGGTACGAACTGAATGTTGTTAGACTTATTTCATGTGTTGATCTGTATCGGGAAAAGTTGGGTGTTCGATTGTTTGATCGAAAAGTTTAACATTTTCTGTTTATCTGGAATGGGATACAATAATTGGAATTCACAAACAGTTATGTGATAACTAAATGAATGTTATAAACGTAGCAATTTAGTCTCACTTGATCGGTTGCCACGGAATTTTGATATGATCAAAAGTCCGTCGCAATCACGTAGCGTACGCGGATACTCGCCGGGTAAACTTAATAGACAGCCTCACTCCATAGCCCCGACCAAGTGACTGTAGGAGAACCCCGTCGCCGAAAGCATCCGTTCGGGTGCTCGCGGTAGCGGTGTTCCGCCTTGGTGCACTTCGTCAACGGTATCGGGGGTGCGGCCGTCAACTGAAGTTTGCGACGAGCATTCGATCAGGATTTCGGGAATCTTGTTGAATTACCCGACTTGGTATTGAAAAGAGTTTTCGATAATGAGACTAAAATGCGGGGTTTATAATTGTTAGGCATGCGATGTCTAAGGAATTCATTTGGTCAGGCATGTGATGTCTGAGGTGGTTGCGGATTCCAACTGTTGTAGTTTTACACTTTCTTTTCTGTGACCGTAAGTGTAATATGTGATATCGCCGGTTTCGTTGCTATATGTCAACGACAATTGGGATGCGCATATTTACTTACGATGATGACATGTGATGTTATGTGTTGCTGGATATGTTATATTGGATCGTCGTGTTTGAATAGCCGGGGGTTTTTATGTGAGATGAGTGTTTTTTCATTTTCATTCATGTAAAAACTTGTATGTAATATTCTTTTATTGGGGCGCTTCCAGGTTGCGGGAGTTGTCACCTGTTGTATATTATTTACTTTTCCGCACTAGGATAGACCCAAGGAGGAGGGCACAAGTAACCGGGTTCTGGAGTCCAGTGGGAGACCAACTCGAGGAGTCGAGTCCGGGTCTCCTAACTCCAGAATTGGTAGGGTTGCTTGCCGCTCTCATAGGGGTCTAGGGGTGTGGGTTTGGCTATTCATCACGACCGTGGAATCCGTGTTTTATACTGGCTCGTATTGAAAACACGGACGTCCTAGTATATCCAATATTTCATATGTTTCTTCTGCTGCGATATCTGTGATGTGATCATGTGATGTTCTGTGATAGATACAGCATATAGTATATATGATATATTATATAGATGTTACTTATGTTTTACACCCGCGCTAGCCCTGCCCTGCTCTGCCGTTAGTTACCTAACCTAACGGTGCACGAGGGGACATCGAGGCGAATGCGGATGGCATAAGTGTACGTCGTATTTATCTGTGATGTTTAGGTACATAAATGATGGGACTTCATTAATGTGATTAATGAAATAAAAGAAACCTAAGATGTTGTAGAATCGAATTTCAAAATAAAACAGGTAGCTACAGTTCTTGCTTTGCACAGCGGTATATGTGATATATCCTGCACCTTATTCGATGAGGAAAGGACCGAGATCCCTTCACCGGGAGTGACTCCTTTAGCAATAACTGGCAGATGCTACACACTCGGTTTGTCTTTTGATTGCTTTTAAGAGTTTTTGCTTTGCACAGTGATATATATGATATATCCCGCACCTCATTCGACGAGGAAAGGACCGACGATCCCTTCACCGGGAGTGACTCCTTTAGCAAAACTAGAAAAGCCTCAAAAACACTCCATTTTAAAAATCATTTGATTCTACAACGATATCAAGTTCATTACGCAATAGGTTTTCAGAAAAACCTGTCGTAGCCCTCCGTCATTTCAGATAAGTACTGGTTAGTATTCGTGCTACGTTTGTTGACCTTAGCCAAGGCGTAGTGTGCGGTAGCTGATTAGTGCTTATCTGTATAAGCATATGATGCGATTGAGTTAGGGTAGTCGTGCGACTTTGTTGACCTTAGCCAAGGGTCGTGCGGGTGGGTTTAATTCAATCGGGAAATGACGGGTTGAACTTGGCTAGCACTTATGATTTGTTGACCTTAGCCAAGGTCATAAGCTGCTAGGGGCAAAATATTATCGGGAATTTCAAGTGTTGAAATTTGCAATGAGATTGCATACCTTCTATGAGATAGTTGGATCCCGATACCCGCTGCGAGTAAGAGTTACTCCTGGGAGAGTTTTATACATTACAATTAGCCGATCAAGTAGGTGTCTAGAAAGGTGTCAACGGGGTTACGCCTCTGGGAAAACGAGGTTTACATTAATTAGGTTCGTGCGAAAGCACGGGGGACCTCCCTCAAAGTACCGACACTGGCCTGGCTGAAAGATTGGCGAACTTGTAGTGTGTAATTAATCCCGGCTAGTCTTTCCTTTTAGGGTTTGAAGGAAGATTTGATAAAAAGCAGTGGGAGCCATCCTGATTAGATAAAATAATAACCAATCTATTCTTGATAGAGCGCACGCTGAGTGTTTTCTTCTCTCTCTCTCCAGGTAGCGACCATATCACGCCTTAATCAAGATAATAATACGGATTATTGACCGAACCCGCTTGTTATACTGAGCTGGGGAACGTTGGTCCCGCTCCAACTTATAATTGTTATAAGACAGAGCAGGAAATTGGGGATTACCAGAATTCCCGTGCCGCCCAAACGAAGAAAGTGCATGCTGATGCATCATCTTCGGGTGTGTTCATTACAAAGAACTGTTTCTCCGTATCCTCTACGTCCTGGGTATGTGATACCAGATCAGGATCCCAGATATGTAATCTGTTACATAGGGCTACAAAAAGGTAGAGAACTGAGAACGGGTGATAAGTTTCATGAGGCAGAAAACGGAGCAAGTGTTGCAGCCAAGTCTGTTGGTCACTGTCACCCTGTATTACCAATACATTGATTCTGAACGAATGTTATTAGATACCGAACCTGATATACAAAATCATATCAGTCTCTTTATCAGTAAAGAAACGATAAAATTTTGTATTGTTGGATAATGTTTTGAACATTTCCTATATCAAAAGTTGATCGGTTCAGGCACGTTATCTAAAAGCATTAATGTTCTAAATCAAACTACAGTTCTTAGTATACGGAACACACACAAGAGGAAAAGTTCAGAAATGAACGAATCCTTCTTAAGGCATTGTAGACTAGGTCATATCTATGCGACCCGACTGGCTGAAGTTACATAAAGATGCATATTTAAATCAGTTTGAATTTACATCTTATGAAACTCGCTAGTCATGTCACAAAGATAAGATGACCATAGCTCCGTTTACTGGAAACAGAGAAAGAGTTAATGAACTCTTGGGATGATACATGTTGATGTATGTAGGTCCCCTGTCTACAAATGCCAGGACTGATTCTTTATACTTCATTACATTCTCTGATGATCTTTCGAGATTCAGACCTATGTTCCTGTTGAAACACAAGTCAGAACCTTTTGAGATATTCACAGAATATAAGTTAGAAGTAGAGAACCAATACGGGTATAAGTATTATGTCCTTTGATGAGATCAAGGAGGAGAATACTTGAGCACGGAAATCCTGGACTGTTTTAAAGGAGAATGAGATTCTCTCTCAGCATTACTCCTCCGTATACACCATAGCACGATGGTATATCGGGGCGGAGCAATAACACCCTATATGATAAGGTGTGCTCTATGATGAGTACTTCTGAGTTACCTATTTCCTTTTGGGAGTTATGCACTTAAGAAGCTGCATACCTATTGAATAGGATTCGAATCAAATCAGTTGCCTACCGCTTCATATGTGATATGGAGAGGGAAGAGCCCATATCTTAAGTTAGTTAAGATTTGGGGTTGTCCGGGCTATGTCTAAAAGCATAATCCAGACAAGCTCGAGGCAAGGTCTGTAATGTAGAACTGGAAAGGTTCCAGCTATACAAACTGCAGCTGATGATTTGAAAGAACCAAAGGATTCGATAGTTACCAACGAACCTCAGCCTCTCCGCCGATCTTGTAGGGTTCCTCACCCACCTGAGAGATAGTTCGTTTTCTCTATGACAGTGGGAGCGAGGATTGCATCATGAGATGATGACCCAACTAGTTTCGAGCTGGCCATCAGGAGTAAGACTCTGTAAGAATGGCTGGATGCTTAGCGATCTGAGATGGGATCCTTATACACCAACAAAGTATGGACTTTGGTTGCTATATCTGAAGGGTTAAATCCCCATCAGGAGCAAGTATATCTTGAGAAGATTACTTGGTGTACTTGGAAAAGTTAAGACTTTCAAAGCTAGACTTGTTAAAAGTTTGCATCATTGACCAGGTGTGGATCATGATGAAACCTTTTCAAGTAACTATGCTTAAGTCCATCCAGATCCTACTTACCACGGCTGCATACGATGACTACGATCTCTGGTGGTTGGGTGTCTTGACTGCTTTTCTAAATGATGATTTAGAAGAGTGCGTCTATAAGTACACAGCCAGAGGGCCTCGTAGACAATGGGAGCAGCGGAAACGTGTGCAAGATGCTTTATAGGATAAAGCAGGCATCGCGGAGTTGGAACGTCTGTTTTGATGTGTTAGTCAAAGAGTTTGACATCATCAAAATGGTAGATGAACCTTGTATATACAAAAAGGTAGTAGGGAGTATGGTGACGATCCTCGTAGAGTACGTGGATGACATACTCTTGAGAAGAAAGGAGTTTCTTATGCTACGCTCGATCAATCTCCGCTTATCACAAAGATTCTCCATATAGGATTAAAGTGATACCTACTAAATCCTGGATTTTGGATCTATGAGATAGATCTAAATGGATGTTAGGAAACTCACTAGATGTAGTGAGATGGTATCAACCGATCCTGGAGAATCACTGGAAGTGTTCCAGGGTGATAAAGACAACTGAATGTCAGTCGCAGGCATTGTCTTTACCCTCAGTAAAGGGACGGTATGTTGGAAGAGTTCCAAGCTAGATACCGTGACATACTAGACGATAAAGGCAGGATACATCGCTACTTAAGATGCTACCAAAGAGGCTGTTTGGGTGTATATTGGTTCATGAGATGAACTACGTTCCTACCATTGTGTGACAATGGAGTTGTGGCGGACTCGCCAAGGAACGCCGGTCCCATCAGTGATCCAGACATATTCTAAGGCAGTATCACTTGATCATGGAGATGGTTGATCTCCAGGGTGATCGAGGTTTGGAGAGTAGACTAAGAGGACAACACAACGGATCCACTCACAAAGGCCTGTTCCCAGAGAGAGATTTTTATGGGATGGTTGAGTATGAGATACTGCAACCACTGCTACAGATGGCCCTAGTGCAAGTGGGAGATTGTTAGTTATATGTATGCCCTAGAGGCCTTTACTGTACATAGGATGTATATTGTAGTGGATGCTGGGACATATATAGGGAGGACTTTCTTGCTCGACATGATAGTATGCTATCTGGTTACCCTTTACCTTAACGTGTATACTGATTGTCTCTCTGTTACATGTTGGTAAAGCCCTTAGGATCTATACTTGACTACCTCGACTATGATGCGGATCATACTAGTGGGGACATGGTAGTCCATAAGTACATCCTTGAAAGTCCCTAGTCGAGGGTGTATCGAGACGGGGCATCGATATACCAGAGTAGACTAGCGTGTACCGTCTCGACCCATACAGATGGGCGATGGATGATCCCATATCCATCGGTGTTTGACATCAGAGATGATATACGGGTGCTCAGTAGAGACTGGGTACACTGGACGGACTCGCCGAGAACTCCCAGATGGTATTATACCTCACGTCAGATGGCAGTTCTCTGGTGACACTAGTACAGAGTAGTCTGTTGACCCGAGATCGTCATAGAGTCTTGTGTGGTTCCCACTGTGCTTTGATTTCCATCTTACCACGTCCAAGAGGGCGTGCAAAACGGTGGTTTTTGGGTACAGTCCCGAGTCACATGGAGGCAATGAGCGATAGGAGGGGATTCGTCTCTCCCGGTATAGGGGGTTGATGTTGCGCTGTGTTCGATTGGCTATAACAGGAAATCCCTGGCCAGGGTTGCTGAGATTTACTGGTAAGTGTTACCAGTAGTTTCTTGAACAGTTATAGACCTCAAATCGACACGACTTATTGAGCTATTGGGGTCTGACGTATACCACCCCTAGGCGAGATATGCGACATATCAGACGATCAGACCGGACTGTACGGTAGTGTTACTGGTCGGATTCACTGGAGTGTGAGCGGGCTTGCTCGTCGATCTTCAGATCGCTCAATACCCGGGTGGCCGTTACGTTTAGCAGACCGCTTGCGGCTTGTGGATGCTTGATATGATCATCATCTGCTGCCGGCGTATTGACGAGTCTTTAGAGTCCTACACAGAGGTTTCCTGGCTCAAGCGAAACGAAATAGGAACGCATATGAGATATGTGCGGGACCGAGAATAATGCGTGTATGTGATACCGTATTCTATTCTCGCGATAAATGTATCGAATGGTTGTATGCGATATAACCTAGTTATCGATTCAAGCGTTGATTCGATAAGCCGATATATTGTATACTAGTCGGTTGTGTGCGACATAACCGGATCATTGAATCAAGTGTTGATTTAATGATTTAATGCATATTTATATATTTGATATATTACTTTGCATCAACTAGTATCGGTTTACTTAAGATGGATTTTCTCACTCGGATGGGCGCATTGTATATGCGATATACTTTTGTGCACTTGATTGTATCATATTTGATGATACATGATTACTTGGTTAAGTGCAAAGAATTAAACCATGGTTAAAAGAATGGTTAGGGTTTTCATTTCCTTTATTTATTCATTTATTTATTTGTTTATTCATTTTGGAAAAGAGGAGAAAAGAATGGTGGCTTAATTTGGAGTTTAGTTGAAGCTTCATGAATCTTTGATCAAGTCAACTATTCTTATCTCATCCTTAACCCTAACCATTCCCACTAACCATGATTCATTCTTTACACTTAACTCTAGTTAACATTATGATAAGAATTCATTTTCTTTTCTTTTTAAAATAACTTATCATAACATTTTCCTTCTTCTTCTTCCTTGCTTCAAGTGAAGAAGCTTGAAGTCCATCAATGGTGATTGTTGGAAAAGAGTGAGAAATCCAAAACTAAAGTCTACCCACTTCCTATTTCTTCATCCTCTACCTCTTGCCAAGTAGTAGAGAGTGTTTACTTCATAAGTTTCTTGACTTGGTGAAGTGAGAGCTTGATCTTGCGATGCTTCGACGTAGATCATCTTCGGCATGGACATCGACGACCTAGCTTGCCCATTCTCCGACGAAGCCGACTCTAGAGCCCGGATTTGATTTGGACAGCGGAGACGACCTCGTTGCGGAGCCGTGGAGGTGGAGAACCGGATCTACAAAGGTTGTATTTCCGTTTTCTCAATAGTTAAGTGTTAACTAGTTCTTTTTCGCCTAGACATCTAGTTATCGATCCGTAGTTTAGGGTTTGTAGGCACCATATTTTTTGAAATTGCCATGGTTGATGGCTTGGGAGACCTCACTAGTGTGCCTAGGAACCCTACAGTGGTATCAGAGCCTAGCTAGAGCCTTAGGCGAAGTCCAGACGGAAATTGAAGTCCGAACGAACCCGAAACCCCGAACCAAAATAGCTCTCTGTACTTTTTCTAAAAACAGGGATTTTTCAGTATTAAAAATATGTAGAAATATCAGCAGGAATATCTAAGAGTTACTGTGAAGTCGTATACCCTAATTCAATTAAAGCGCCGCGCTTCCGCGGCACGAGCATAGCTCGTGCGGCGTAAGCGCGGCCATTTTGTCGTGTTGTGAAGTATTGATTCCACAGTAACTCCTATTTAACATTGCTGGTATTCCTGGGTATTTTTAATATATTTTCAAGAGTTGAATTTTTCTGAGTTGATTTGGGGATTCGGTGTTTCGATCGGGGTATCAAATTTTGTCTGTGTGGCTTTCCGGATAAATTTTAGAATATGTTAAAAAGTTCGACCGGATATAAATATCCAATTTTTCCCCTATTGGGAAATTTCCAAGTGTTGGATTTTTCCGTAGTTTAACGACGTTCTAAGTAGTGCAAGTAACGCGATGGTCCCTCTAGAAGACACAAACCTTAACTCGATTATGTGACCGTCTTGAACTGCCCTTTGAACCTTCGGGTTTGGGGCAGTACGGCGTGCCACATGTGAGGCGTTGGCTTGACCCTTCTACGGCTGGACCGTTGGTACTGAGGTACGAACTGAATGTTGTTAGACTTATTTCATGTGTTGATCTGTATCGGGAAAAGTTGGGTGTTCGATTGTTTGATCGAAAAGTTTAACATTTTCTGTTTATCTGGAATGGGATACAATAATTGGAATTCACAAACAGTTATGTGATAACTAAATGAATGTTATAAACGTAGCAATTTAGTCTCACTTGATCGGTTGCCACGGAATTTTGATGTGATCAAAAGTCCGTCGCAATCACGTAGCGTACGCGGATACTCGCCGGGTAAACTTAATAGACAGCCTCACTCCATAGCCCCGACCAAGTGACTGTAGGAGAACCCCGTCGCCGAAAGCATCCGTTCGGGTGCTCGCGGTAGCGGTGTTCCGCCTTGGTGCACTTCGTCAACGGTATCGGGGGTGCGGCCATCTACTGAAGTTTGCGACGAGCATTCGATCAGGATTTCGGGAATCTTGTTGAATTACCCGACTTGGTATTGAAAAGAGTTTTCGATAATGCGACTAAAATGCGGGGTTTATAATTGTTAGGCATGCGATGTCTAAGGAATTCATTTGGTCAGGCATGTGATGTCTGAGGTGGTTGCGGATTCCAACTGTTGTAGTTTTACACTTTCTTTTCTGTGACCGTAAGTGTAATATGTGATATCGCCGGTTTCGTTGCTATATGTCAACGACAATTGGGATGCGCATATTTACTTACGATGATGACATGTGATGTTATGTGTTGCTGGATATGTTATATTGGATCGTCGTGTTTGAATAGCCGGGGGTTTTTATGTGAGATGAGTGTTTTTTCATTTTCATTCATGTAAAAACTTGTATGTAATATTCTTTTATTGGGGCGCTTCCAGGTTGCGGGAGTTGTCACCTGTTGTATATTATTTACTTTTCCGCACTAGGATAGACCCAAGGAGGAGGGCACAAGTAACCGGGTTCTGGAGTCCAGTGGGAGACCAACTCGAGGAGTCGAGTCCGGGTCTCCTAACTCCAGAATTGGTAGGGTTGCTTGCCGCTCTCATAGGGGTCTAGGGGTGTGGGTTTGGCTATTCATCACGACCGTGGAATCCGTGTTTTATACTGGCTCGTATTGAAAACACGGACGTCCTAGTATATCCAATATTTCATATGTTTCTTCTGCTGCGATATCTGTGATGTGATCATGTGATGTTCTGTGATAGATACAGCATATAGTATATATGATATATTATATAGATGTTACTTATGTTTTACACCCGCGCTAGCCCTGCCCTGCTCTGCCGTTAGTTACCTAACCTAACGGTGCACGAGGGGACATCGAGGCGAATGCGGATGGCATAAGTGTACGTCGTATTTATCTGTGATGTTTAGGTACATAAATGATGGGACTTCATTAATGTGATTAATGAAATAAAAGAAACCTAAGATGTTGTAGAATCGAATTTCAAAATAAAACAGGTAGCTACAGTTCTTGCTTTGCACAGCGGTATATGTGATATATCCTGCACCTTATTCGATGAGGAAAGGACCGAGATCCCTTCACCGGGAGTGACTCCTTTAGCAATAACTGGCAGATGCTACACACTCGGTTTGTCTTTTGATTGCTTTTAAGAGTTTTTGCTTTGCACAGTGATATATATGATATATCCCGCACCTCATTCGACGAGGAAAGGACCGACGATCCCTTCACCGGGAGTGACTCCTTTAGCAAAACTAGAAAAGCCTCAAAAACACTCCATTTTAAAAATCATTTGATTCTACAACGATATCAAGTTCATTACGCAATAGGTTTTCAGAAAAACCTGTCGTAGCCCTCCGTCATTTCAGATAAGTACTGGTTAGTATTCGTGCTACGTTTGTTGACCTTAGCCAAGGCGTAGTGTGCGGTAGCTGATTAGTGCTTATCTGTATAAGCATATGATGCGATTGAGTTAGGGTAGTCGTGCGACTTTGTTGACCTTAGCCAAGGGTCGTGCGGGTGGGTTTAATTCAATCGGGAAATGACGGGTTGAACTTGGCTAGCACTTATGATTTGTTGACCTTAGCCAAGGTCATAAGCTGCTAGGGGCAAAATATTATCGGGAATTTCAAGTGTTGAAATTTGCAATGAGATTGCATACCTTCTATGAGATAGTTGGATCCCGATACCCGCTGCGAGTAAGAGTTACTCCTGGGAGAGTTTTATACATTACAATTAGCCGATCAAGTAGGTGTCTAGAAAGGTGTCAACGGGGTTACGCCTCTGGGAAAACGAGGTTTACATTAATTAGGTTCGTGCGAAAGCACGGGGGACCTCCCTCAAAGTACCGACACTGGCCTGGCTGAAAGATTGGCGAACTTGTAGTGTGTAATTAATCCCGGCTAGTCTTTCCTTTTAGGGTTTGAAGGAAGATTTGATAAAAAGCAGTGGGAGCCATCCTGATTAGATAAAATAATAACCAATCTATTCTTGACAGAGCGCACGCTGAGTGTTTTCTTCTCTCTCTCTCCAGGTAGCGACCATATCACGCCTTAATCAAGATAATAATACGGATTATTGACCGAACCCGCTTGTTATACTGAGCTGGGGAACGTTGGTCCCGCTCCAACTTATAATTGTTATAAGACAGAGCAGGAAATTGGGGATTACCAGAATTCCCGTGCCGCCCAAACGAAGAAAGTGCATGCTGATGCATCATCTTCGGGTGTGTTCATTACAAAGAACTGTTTCTCCGTATCCTCTACGTCCTGGGTATGTGATACCAGATCAGGATCCCAGATATGTAATCTGTTACATAGGGCTACAAAAAGGTAGAGAACTGAGAACGGGTGATAAGTTTCATGAGGCAGAAAACGGGGCAAGTGTTGCAGCCAAGTCTGTTGGTCACTGTCACCCTGTATTACCAATACATTGATTCTGAACGAATGTTATTAGATACCGAACCTGATATACAAAATCATATCAGTCTCTTTATCAGTAAAGAAACGATAAAATTTTGTATTGTTGGATAATGTTTTGAACATTTCCTATATCAAAAGTTGATCGGTTCAGGCACGTTATCTAAAAGCATTAATGTTCTAAATCAAACTACAGTTCTTAGTATACGGAACACACACAAGAGGAAAAGTTCAGAAATGAACGAATCCTTCTTAAGGCATTGTAGACTAGGTCATATCTATGCGACCCGACTGGCTGAAGTTACATAAAGATGCATATTTAAATCAGTTTGAATTTACATCTTATGAAACTCGCTAGTCATGTCACAAAGATAAGATGACCATAGCTCCGTTTACTGGAAACAGAGAAAGAGTTAATGAACTCTTGGGATGATACATGTTGATGTATGTAGGTCCCCTGTCTACAAATGCCAGGACTGATTCTTTATACTTCATTACATTCTCTGATGATCTTTCGAGATTCAGACCTATGTTCCTGTTGAAACACAAGTCAGAACCTTTTGAGATATTCACAGAATATAAGTTAGAAGTAGAGAACCAATACGGGTATAAGTATTATGTCCTTTGATGAGATCAAGGAGGAGAATACTTGAGCACGGAAATCCTGGACTGTTTTAAAGGAGAATGAGATTCTCTCTCAGCATTACTCCTCCGTATACACCATAGCACGATGGTATATCGGGGCGGAGCAATAACACCCTATATGATAAGGTGTGCTCTATGATGAGTACTTCTGAGTTACCTATTTCCTTTTGGGAGTTATGCACTTAAGAAGCTGCATACCTATTGAATAGGATTCGAATCAAATCAGTTGCCTACCGCTTCATATGTGATATGGAGAGGGAAGAGCCCATATCTTAAGTTAGTTAAGATTTGGGGTTGTCCGGGCTATGTCTAAAAGCATAATCCAGACAAGCTCGAGGCAAGGTCTGTAATGTAGAACTGGAAAGGTTCCAGCTATACAAACTGCAGCTGATGATTTGAAAGAACCAAAGGATTCGATAGTTACCAACGAACCTCAGCCTCTCCGCCGATCTTGTAGGGTTCCTCACCCACCTGAGAGATAGTTCGTTTTCTCTATGACAGTGGGAGCGAGGATTGCATCATGAGATGATGACCCAACTAGTTTCGAGCTGGCCATCAGGAGTAAGACTCTGTAAGAATGGCTGGATGCTTAGCGATCTGAGATGGAATCCTTATACACCAACAAAGTATGGACTTTGGTTGCTATATCTGAAGGGTTAAATCCCCATCAGGAGCAAGTATATCTTGAGAAGATTACTTGGTGTACTTGGAAAAGTTAAGACTTTCAAAGCTAGACTTGTTAAAAGTTTGCATCATTGACCAGGTGTGGATCATGATGAAACCTTTTCAAGTAACTATGCTTAAGTCCATCCAGATCCTACTTACCACGGCTGCATACGATGACTACGATCTCTGGTGGTTGGGTGTCTTGACTGCTTTTCTAAATGATGATTTAGAAGAGTGCGTCTATAAGTACACAGCCAGAGGGCCTCGTAGACAATGGGAGCAGCGGAAACGTGTGCAAGATGCTTTATAGGATAAAGCAGGCATCGCGGAGTTGGAACGTCTGTTTTGATGTGTTAGTCAAAGAGTTTGACATCATCAAAATGGTAGATGAACCTTGTATATACAAAAAGGTAGTAGGGAGTATGGTGACGATCCTCGTAGAGTACGTGGATGACATACTCTTGAGAAGAAAGGAGTTTCTTATGCTACGCTCGATCAATCTCCGCTTATCACAAAGATTCTCCATATAGGATTAAAGTGATACCTACTAAATCCTGGATTTTGGATCTATGAGATAGATCTAAATGGATGTTAGGAAACTCACTAGATGTAGTGAGATGGTATCAACCGATCCTGGAGAATCACTGGAAGTGTTCCAGGGTGATAAAGACAACTGAATGTCAGTCGCAGGCATTGTCTTTACCCTCAGTAAAGGGACGGTATGTTGGAAGAGTTCCAAGCTAGATACCGTGACATACTAGACGATAAAGGCAGGATACATCGCTACTTAAGATGCTACCAAAGAGGCTGTTTAGGTGTATATTGGTTCATGAGATGAACTACGTTCCTACCATTGTGTGACAATGGAGTTGTGGCGGACTCGCCAAGGAACGCCGGTCCCATCAGTGATCCAGACATATTCTAAGGCAGTATCACTTGATCATGGAGATGGTTGATCTCCAGGGTGATCGAGGTTTGGAGAGTAGACTAAGAGGACAACACAGCGGATCCACTCACAAAGGACTGTTCCCAGAGAGAGATTTTTATGGGATGGTTGAGTATGAGATACTGCAACCACTGCTACAGATGGCCCTAGTGCAAGTGGGAGATTGTTAGTTATATGTATGCCCTAGAGGCCTTTACTGTACATAGGATGTATATTGTAGTGGATGCTGGGACATATATAGGGAGGACTTTCTTGCTCGACATGATAGTATTCTATCTGGTTACCCTTTACCTTAACGTGTATACTGATTGTCTCTCTGTTACATGTTGGTAAAGCCCTTAGGATCTATACTTGACTACCTCGACTATGATGCGGATCATACTAGTGGGGACATGGTAGTCCATAAGTACATCCTTGAAAGTCCCTAGTCGAGGGTGTATCGAGACGGGGCATCGATATACCAGAGTAGACTAGCGTGTACCGTCTCGACCCATACAGATGGGCGATGGATGATCCCATATCCATCGGTGTTTGACATCAGAGATGATATACGGGTGCTCAGTAGAGACTGGGTACACTGGACGGACTCGCCGAGAACTCCCAGATGGTATTATACCTCACGTCAGATGGCAGTTCTCTGGTGACACTGGTACAGAGTAGTCTGTTGACCCGAGATCGTCATAGAGTCTTGTGTGGTTCCCACTGTGCTTTGATTTCCATCTTACCACGTCCAAGAGGGCGTGCAAAACGGTGGTTTTTGGGTACAGTCCCGAGTCACATGGAGGCAATGAGCGATAGGAGGGGATTCGTCTCTCCCGGTATAGGGGGTTGATGTTGCGCTGTGTTCGATTGGCTATAACAGGAAATCCCTGGCCAGGGTTGCTGAGATTTACTGGTAAGTGTTACCAGTAGTTTCTCGAACAGTTATAGACCTCAAATCGACACGACTTATTGAGCTATTGGGGTCTGACGTATACCACCCCTAGGCGAGATATGCGACATATCAGACGATCAGACCGGACTGTACGGTAGTGTTACTGGTCGGATTCACTGGAGTGTGAGCGGGCTTGCTCGTCGATCTTCAGATCGCTCAATACCCGGGTGGCCGTTACGTTTAGCAGACCGCTTGCGGCTTGTGGATGCTTGATATGATCATCATTTGCTGCCGGCGTATTGACGAGTCTTTAGAGTCCTACACAGAGGTTTCCTGGCTCAAGCGAAACGAAATAGGAGCGCATATGAGATATGTGCGGGACCGAGAATAATGCGTGTATGTGATACCGTATTCTATTCTCGCGATAAATGTATCGAATGGTTGTATGCGATATAACCTAGTTATCGATTCAAGCGTTGATTCGATAAGCCGATATATTGTATACTAGTCGGTTGTGTGCGACATAACCGGATCATTGAATCAAGTGTTGATTTAATGATTTAATGCATATTTATATATTTGATATATTACTTTGCATCAACTAGTATCGGTTTACTTAAGATGGATTTTCTCACTCGGATGGGCGCATTGTATATGCGATATACTTTTGTGCACTTGATTGTATCATGTTTGATGATACATGATTACTTGGTTAAGTGCAAAGAATTAAACCATGGTTAAAAGAATGGTTAGGGTTTTCATTTCCTTTATTTATTCATTTATTTATTTGTTTATTCATTTTGGAATAGAGGAGAAAAGAATGGTGGCTTAATTTGGAGTTTAGTTGAAGCTTCATGAATCTTTGATCAAGTCAACCATTCTTATCTCATCCTTAACCCTAACCATTCCCACTAACCATGATTCATTCTCTACACTTAACTCTAGTTAACATTATGATAAGAATTCATTTTCTTTTCTTTTTAAAATAACTTATCATAACATTTTCCTTCTTCTTCTTCCTTGCTTCAAGTGAAGAAGCTTGAAGTCCATCAATGGTGATTGTTGGAAAAGAGTGAGAAATCCAAAACTAAAGTCTACCCACTTCCTATTTCTTCATCCTCTACCTCTTGCCAAGTAGTAGAGAGTGTTTACTTCACAAGTTTCTTGACTTGGTGAAGTGAGAGCTTGATCTTGCGATGCTTCGACGTAGATCATCTTCGGCATGGACATCGACGACCTAGCTTGCCCATTCTTCGACGAAGCCGACTCTAGAGCCCGGATTTGATTTAGACAGCGGAGACGACCTCGTTGCGGAGCCATGGAGGTGGAGAACCGGATCTACAAAGGTTGTATTTCCGTTTTCTCAATAGTTAAGTGTTAACTAGTTCTTTTTCGCCTAGACATCTAGTTATCGATCCGTAGTTTAGGGTTTGTAGGCACCATATTTTTTGAAATTGCCATGGTTGATGGCTTGGGAGACCTCACTAGTGTGCCTAGGAACCCTACAGATATATATTTTAAATGATATGGATGCAGTATAATGTAATCTAGTATGTCACAAGATAAGTTTTCATGATCTAGATTTAATATGATATAAACGGATGCAAACAGAACATCGAAACGTTATAAAATTAAATATGGGGCACTAGATTTAAACTATAGGTATGATATTTATTTAAATAGGTATAAAAATGAATTATATAGCATGTAGCAAGATTAAGTTGCTGATTGATCTCAAAAACTATCTATTACCGCAATCAAGAACGGCGTCACTTTGCAGCTAGCCGGTGAATACGGGTCGGTCCACAGGGATGCTGTGAATTTCCTAATCGCTCTAACGAGTTAATTCCGATGGGAGCCGGATTGATTATTAAATCTAAAAACTGAATTAATCTATATCTAAGTCTTGCTAGGGTTAGGTCTAGGTTAAGTTTGGAAAGTCTATAAATCTCACCGCTTTCTATACCCATATGAAGATCTAATTAGTTGTTATGGTAATTATTAATAAAAGGGATTAGAACCATTTGGGAAGATCTTTCTTCCTCTAGGTTCTTGTCTTTCCTTTAGAAATCCTTACCCTAACCTCCATGGAAAACCATCACAACCGGGCCTTTATACTACGGTATCACTGCTACCTCGTGGGATAGGGTGCCGTAGGGAGCGATATGTGCATGTATGCATAGAGTCCTATGAAAATATATGACGGGCAAGAAAGGGGATGAGAGATCTTCGTCTCTCAAACCTTCCCCAGATCTAACCCTAACAAGCGAGGAGACTACTCGCTCATTAAGGAATTAAAATACATTTATCTAGGGCAGAGAATAAAAGATTAATTAGGGCAAGTAATTAAATTTATCTAGGGCAAGAATAGAAAATTAACCTAGGGCAGAAAATAAAGAACTTACAAAAAATGATGCTCTCCAAAAGAATGCTGAAATTTATTAATGAAGGGAGGCATAGCCTTTACAATGATTTAGAGTTCCTATTTATAGAGGATAGGAAACCCTAGGTTACAATTGTTGGAGATAGTGCCCTCAGAGTCAATTATTGGATCACAGGCACGTGATTGCAATGATTGAGGGGAGGACCTGTCCCAGTAGGACAGTCTTGCTCGAGATGATAGTATGCTATCTGGTTTATCTTTATCATCGTGTACTGCTTTAGGTGACCTTACGAGTCGCTATTACACGTTGATAGAGCCCCTAGGATTCTTGCTTGACTACCAGCAGTATGAGGGCGATCATATACGTGAGAGCTGGAGTCTATAAGCACATCCTTAAAAGGTCCCTAGTCGTGGGAGTTTCGAGACAGGGCATCGATTCTCCGGAGTAGACTAGTGTATACAGTCGAGACCCCGACGAGGGGCGGTGGCCGGTCTCACAAGCCACTGGTGTCAGTTGGTTCACCTAAGATGTATACAGGTGCTCATTGGGTTATGAGTACACCGGACATGACTCGTCGGGAACCTGCTAGTTGGTATTATACCAGACGTCAGATAGCAGTTCCCTGGTGACATGTGTACAGGTTAGTTCATCGACCTGAGATAGTCATTTGTCTCGTGTGAGTTCCCACTGTGCTTTGATTACTACCCTACCACGGCTCAAAGGAGTCGTGCAAACAGGTTTTAGTTGGGTACAGTCCCGAGCCACATGGAGGCAGTGAGCGGATCTGCAGGGGTTCGTCTCTCCCGGTATTGGGGGTGAGTTCGCGCTGTGTCTAGGAGAGCCAGAACATGAAAAGTCCTTGGCCAAGGCAGGAGATTTTCTGGTAGGTATTCCAGTAGTATCTCAGGGTGTTCTGGGCTACACTCTGACACGACTTGTACCGCTTTTGGGGGTCTGACTTTTACCAACCCCCTAGGCCCGCCATGCGATGCTCATAGACGAACGGACCGGACTGTACGGATATTGTCACTGACAGGCTCAGTAGAGTGTCAGGATGAGTTCGCTCATCGACGTCCCTTTTGGTCAGTACCTGGTAGCCCGTTACGTATTGGCTGATACCTCTGACGTGCTAGTGGTTAAATCCACAGCCATAGTATTGACGAGTCTTTAGAATCCACCACACACACAGTTACTCAAGTTTCGGGCGAAACGCTGTAGAGGCCGTATGGAGATATGGCAGGGTTCAATCAGATACGTGCGGTATTGCACGGATCGTGATCGGACGGTTTTTACTAGCCGGCTTTGGCTTAAGCCGGATCCTAGTATTAGATAGTGTAGATAAAGTCTTCTTGCATTTGTGTTCAGTGGGAATACAGATGCGGGCATGTATTTGCAGTAGCGGGGTTTTCCTGTAATTTATTACGGGATCAGTTTTCTGAAGTTGCCAGTTTGCATTCCGTTCCGGCCGGTTTTCTTTTGTTCCTTCGCGGCCGGACTTTTCGTTGGAGGGGGTTAATTGCATGTTTGCAATTAACTTACTTGTGAGGGGCTTTCTTGCATTTGTGACTATATGATGAGACTAGCATCATGATGAGATTCCATTCTTGTCTTTTCCATTGCTTTTTTCATGATGGTTTTGTGAAGGGATTTGGATTAGATTTTGATGTGAGCCTTTTTCATATATGATTTCTTTTTCACATTATCATTCTTTTTCTATGGAGATGCCTTTTTTTTTCTCTCTCCAATCTTCTTCTTGAAAAAGAAGGCCGGCCACTTTGGGAGAAAAGGAAGGATTTCATTTTTGTGGTGAAGAAAAATATTCATCTCATTCATGCATCAAAGTTCATAGCTCCTTTTTCAAGCCTCTCCAAAAAGCTTCATTCTTTCCTCCACATCATCCATGGAAACTTCTTGACCCCAAAGAGACAAGTTTCTACACTACATCTATAGCACTCCTTGGACGCGTCGGCTAGCCAACTTCGCGCCCGAGTTGCCTCGGTCAAGAGGTGGGAGCCCGTAAAAGACTTTGGCGATGTGGTGCCCGTTTCGACGAGGAGGTGACGGATGAAGTATCCGCGGGAGATCGGAGTAGAGACGAAGACCGAAGGACACAGATCGCTTGGTATAGCTTCTCTACTCTTTTCTATTTTGCTAGTTGCTAGGTTAATGGCCCGATCCGGGTGAAAAGTGCGCGGTGGTGCCGGTTCAATAGTTTTTGAAAGTTTTCGTTTCCGCATTCCGGCGTCGGATCGACGGCCGGGGCGCCCCCGCGGACTTACAACAATTGATTCGCACGTCTACATTTACCAAAATATCCTTAGGAAGACCTAGTCAAAGTAGACTTCAAGATTTGGTAAAATTTTATGTCTCTGTCTCTTTAAAAGGAAGTATTGGGCCTTGAATCTTTTGTGGGCTTTTCTGTCTTTGGGCTTCCTTATTATTTGGTTCTTTTATTAAAATAGCTTCTATGTTTCTTCCAGATCTCCAGTGAATAATTGCGGTGGACTTTTAACCGTTCGCTTTATAATCTTGGACCTTGTATTGCCTTGTACTTTGTGAATTTTATCTTTGATGTAGGCTTGATCAAGAGTCTTCTGTTTGTTGGTCAAAGTCCACTTTTGCATCGTCTTTTCATCGTTTTCACTGTTTTCTGTCCAAGAACCTGTAACCTGTAATATGTAGCAGACATGCGTCAAAAGCACCTGTTTATTTATAAAACAAATAAGAATGAGAAATATAATAATGAAATATTATGGTGTGAACAAATACCCCCAAACTTATCTTTTGCTCGTCCTCGAGCAAACTTATTTTTTATTCTCTACAAAAACCTAACCGCACTTTCGCAGGGAAACGCGATTGCACTGAGCACGTGCAACAAGCCGTTAAACCTCTAGGTGTCCCTAGTAGGAGGAGTGTTGTCTCCTGAGGGTTTTCAGCGGATACTACCCACAAAATCCTATCAATTTGGCCCACTGACTTTTATTCTCCAATTAGGTTTTCTAACAATGAATTCTATTATCTTTGACCCGTAAATTATCCATCCATATTCTTCACACTTCCTCATTATTTAACTTAAGATTATATATGTTTTATAGACTTACTTAGCTTTCGGCATTTCCTAAGTTTTCCTTCTAGGGTTCCATCTCCACTTAGGAATTTTTATCAACTCTACTAAAGATACAAGTTATATTCTTCATTCCTCTCTCTTATCTAAATCCCAATCACATACCCCTACGTGTGTGTATAAATCACCCATACACTTGGAAATTCAAATCAAGCAATCATACTCTTGTCCGTTGTCCAAAGCACTTATTAATTGGTGAATTTTTAATTAAATTTTGCTTACACATCCTTCATGCGACCGTTAATACTTCTTGAGGTACCAACGACCGATTACAAAATGCGTTTGCACTTTAAAGCATAATTCCTAGTCTTGCAACACCCAAGGCTCTTAGCAGTGACTTCCAAACCAGTTGGTCTAAGGCACTAGGTGATGAAGCACCCTCGCTAAATATTTTTCTATTTTTGCAGCCTTAAGTAATCACAAAAACCAGTGTCCATTTTTTTCTTTATTCACACTTATATATATTTTTTTGTTTCATTTTCTTCGTACTAAGGACTTTAGACAAGAGCATTTCAAGGTCTCCTCTACTATTCCAAGTTTCAAGGTGCGTGATTGTGCAAATTGTAGGGTATACATTTTCAGAATCTAGACTTAAACTAGGAACTATTTTTCAAACTTATACTCTAATAAGAATATCAATACTTTTCCTTTGTTTCGACTTAGCCCAAAAAGTTAACTCAAAATTTGCCTATTTCTAAATAAACTACAAAGACATATACTTTCTACCGTTAAACTTTAAGGAAGGTTATTTTTAGGGTTTTTAATTTACTAAGTCTAAGATCTAGTTGTTTCTAGCTAGTTAACCTATTTGTCAAACTCAAGTCAATTAGGCCAAAATTGAATACAATAATTTTTATAATTTTTGAAATTTTTTCAATTTTTATGGGTTTTCAAAATAAGTATGCAAATGCAAAAATATGTACAAATGAATGCGAAGGAAGAAGACGTACCGAGCATACCCCCAAACTTGAACTTGACAGTGTCCTCACTGTCATGCTAAACCAAGAGGGTCAAAATACCGGCACTCCCCTGTTTATTTATTTTTACTTTTTTTATTTTTATATTTTTTATGTTTTTTTTATAGAAAAAGAAAACAAAAATATATATACATATATACAACAAGATTCCCCCACAAACTTAAGCTTGGCCTTACACAAGCCAAAGGTTAGCACCAACCATTCAAAAATCTTATCGTGGTAATGGTATAGTTGGTGCAAGAATGGGGTGTAGAGGAAAGAAATGAGAAACACGCGAGACCGTGTGGAAAGAAGAATGGTAGAATATGGTCTCGGTGGGGGAGAAGAATGGCGGAAAGAAGAAAGAAGTGGAGTACGATCTTGAGGGTGTAAATCGAGTGAATAAATTAGCGCAATTTGTGATGACCGATGTGTTAAAAGCGATTGCGCTAACCTATCAACTCGTCGAGAAATGGGATCAAATCCCTCAAGATTCGCAAGAAAACATGGGTACGCCGAACTTGGTATAGAAGATGAAAGCGTAACGGTCACTTGTACGGTCGGAACAATAGGAAGGACGAAAGGAAGTGAATTAGGGATAGTATCATTCTCACCGTAGTAAACTGTCTCGAACTTGAAAGATTCCATTAATGGTTCGAAACTACTGTAAGCAACCGAGTCTGATGGTTCAACTAACTCATCTGAAAATGTAAAAGACTCAAACTCGGGCGGTGAGTCATCAACATCGTCTGAAAAAGTGAAACACTCGTAAGTGTTATCGGCTGTGAGAACTGTGTCAGATTCAAAGGAAAAATTTTCAAGCTCACAGTCTTCAAGCGTGGTCGGAACGATGGAAAGGAGGGAGGATGATTTAGTTAAACGTTCAAGAGGATGAACTGGAAAATCCGACACATCAAAGAAAAATGGTTCAACCTCAATATGACCCTCAAAACTCTCCTCAATACCATCCTCATAATTCTCTTCAATATGTAGCTCATCCATGCCATTATCATCAAAATCAAGACGCATATAAGGTTCGGTAGAAACATTTAATGACTCGGGATAATGAATTGGACATAAAATTTCAATCAAATCGACAGGTTCATCATCCAAAATTTTCCCGGCGTCTATATCCTCAATCAAGTGAAAATTAATATTTTCTGACACCTCATCAAAAGCATGGATATCTATCGATTTAGGTTCTAGATGGGAGGTGTAAAGATCGAAAGGATTAGGTGCGGTTTCACTCGAAAGGGGTTCTTCACAATTTGGCAAATCAAACACTACAAAGTCGCACAACTCATCATTTTGAACTTGTGAATTATTTAGGACATTCGATGGAAAACTGGAGTTGTGGGCTTCAATTGGGTATGGGTATGTTTGATTTGGAAATCCTCTCTCATTCTCACTCAGTCCAACCGCCTCCTTATACATTGAAAAATTTGAAGCTAGCGGGAAACTAGCTACCGGTTCAGCAGGTTGCATAAGGGCGGCCACGGACGCTTCCACATTCCTAACCATTTTGTTTGTTGCAGCAATATAGGCTTCCAACGACTCTTCCAAACTAGACTTGGGTGGTGAGGGGGTTTCGGTAAAAGATTCGAAATTGTTTGGATATGTGAAACTTCCTAATGGCTGTGTAGAATCAATGTCTAGTAACGCTGGGAAAGTCGGGTTGGACTGGTAGGAAGTGGGTGATTGGACAGGGGTAGGGTCAACATATGGATAAAAAGGTGAATAGTCGTGTGGATCCCTAGAACTAGATGAGTGGAGAGGGGTGAAAGATCGGCTTCGAGATTGAGCAATATGCTCAGCAATGGACATCGGTGTAGGAGTGACAAAAGGACTTGAAAAGTGGTATCAACATATGGAGGTGGTAAAGATTGACTTGGTTGACACAGAGTGGGTTGAAAGGTCAAACTGTTTCTCCTAGACGCTTCTATTTGTATATATTGTGCTCAGGTTTAAATACTCTTTTAAAGATTTAAAAAAAATTTGAATAGAAAAGTGTATAGGAAAATTAGGGTTGTTACAAATTCACCATTTAACACATTTTTATTGCATTTTAATCCAAAATTTTAATTCCCAAATCCTAATTCTTCACTATAAATACCACCCCATGTCCCAACTCTCCCCCATTCTGAAATTTCTAGCTAAAATTCTCTCAAACTCACTGAGCACTAAGTGGAGTTGAGCCCCCCAAGTGGAGTAACAAGCAAAACTCGACGACCTGAGCATTTCCGTCGACGCCACGACCCCCGAGGGATTCTTAGATCTCTTAGTAACCATCTAAAACCGTAAGTCCCTTCATCTCTATCTTTTCCACCTCAAAACAATTTTTTAAAACAATCCGAAAAAAGAGAAGTTATCTCTGAAATAATATTCTTTGTAATATTTGTAATACATGTGATAAGTAAATTAAAGCAAACTAACATGCTATATTAATCTTGACATAATTTCACATAATTTAGTTTTTAGTTTAACAAAAATTCCATGTGAAACTATCATAAAATGAACTTTTCATTAAAATACCATAACTTTAGTTTCATCCTCTTATCGATAATTAGTTTAAATACCTTTAGAAAAACTTTACGGGGTAACGACCTACCTTACATGCACACTATGGTTCCATAGCACGGTACTCTAAATATATAGCTAATTTAAAGAATAATTTTTATAATAAAATACCATACTTTAACAAAAAACGAGTTTCTTTGAATCGGTATTTTGAAATCCTGGGAAATTACGCCTCTACAACTCTTGTCAGGGGACCCGCTATGCGGATTATCGTATATTCTTGGGATAGTAGAGCGAGATGCAGAACTCTTCATGGAGTATTCGGTCTCGAAAGGAATTAAACAAAATACGGTTTTTAAGAAATACGACTTTTTTTTGTCATGCCCCGCTTCCCAATATACGGAATACGGGAGGCGACTAGGCTAGCCATGCTCCTACGGCCAGGAAACATTCCCGCCGTAGTCACACTTCGGCTTCTAGTATTACATGGTAATCAGTAATCACAGCACATAAGTAAAGAAAACACATCACTAGTTTATTACACCAACTTTCATTGTTAACAGTTTATAATAGTTCGAAAGAAAAGGAAACTACTAACCAAGTGTGAATACAAGATTGATTTATGGAAAGCGGTAAAAGTACTGAAGGCGCGACCATCTAGATCTCTACGGGCTCGAATGGTAGGTCTGACTCTTGAACTGAGTCCTCTCCAAGCTCTGAGCATGCATACTCAGGTCGTCAGGGCGATGCAATAGCAATATTATGATAATAACAATGAGGCAATGTTCCCCCAATCAGAGCAAAGCTCTGTTTGAATTTCAAAAATTCAAAAATTGAAGCAACGCTTCATATTCCTTACGTCGTGCGCAGCGCGCCACGTGTCAAAAGCCGACGCGCCAGCGCTGCGCCCAAGAAAGCGCACCTAATCAGAGCAAGGCTCTATTTAAAATAAAAGTAAAGGAAGCAACGCTTCAGATGATCTGCGTTCAGCGCTGCGCGACACGTGTCAGCGCAGTTGCGCTGCGCTCTGCGCTGCGCGACACGTATCAAGCGCAGGTGCACTTGCGCCAACTGTGCCAGCATTTAAAACAGAAAAATTCTGGAGAGATCTTTTTAAATCTTATTAAAACAATAAGATTATCTTCTGTAAAACAGAGCCCTTGGATCAAAGATCTGACGGTGGGGAAATATCCCCAGATCAATCAGAGAAAGACCTCTGTAACCAACATAACAAATCAATTGGCACTATATAAAGGCCCCTAGACTCCAAGTCTAAAACACATTGACATCAAGATAGAGAGATACAGAGCTCTTGAAAAGAAAACTTTGAGAAGAAACTCAGAGAGATAAAAAAAGGTAAAAACCCTTTGAAAAAAAAGAAGAATTTCTTCTAAAAAGATCGATGATCTAAGAACAAGATCAAGATCCTTAATAAAAAAATAATAATAATAAAAAAGAAGTAATTTACTTCTTTACTAGATCTTTTGATCTATATAAAGGCATTACCTTTTGATGTACCATTGGTTCTTGAAAACAAGAAAAACTTGTTTTCTTTGATCTAAATTTGATCAAAATATTAAATAGTGCCTTGCACTTTTGAAATTTGCACTGTTGCGCTCCTTGGATTGGCGCAAGCCACTAGGGAGCGCCACGTGTCAATCACAGAACAGTTGCGCCTTGCGCTTCTAAAAACAGAGCACCGCTTTCTTGGTTTGGTGCAAGTCACCAGAGCGCGCCACGTGTCGGCAGCGCACTGCGCTTGCGCTCACCAGAGCGCGACACGTGTCACCTCCATATGAATTTGCGCCTTGCGCTCCTCAATTGGCGCAAAGCGCCTGACAAGCCACGCGGCGCACTGTCAGAACAATAAATGCTTTGCATTATTAAAGAAGGGACATAGCCCAATTAAAAAGCCTAACAGGCCTAATAAAAAATGCAATGCATTATTAAAAAGGGGCAGAGCCCAAATAAAGGTCTAACAGACTAATTTAGATGTTGTGCATCATTTAAAAAGGGCAGAGCCCAATCAAAGGCCTAACAGGCCAAATGTGAATAAATGTTAGACATTTTCTAACTGGACTTAACCCAATTCAGGCCATAAGTCCTCAAATTAAATGGAACTGAGCACATCTGCTCTCCCAAATCAATTTACACCCGGTTCAAGGGTACATCTCTGAACTCCTCTGATATTTGTCGTTGTAATCCTTCAACGTCGTCAGAGAGGTGACGGGTCTCGACAATCACACATAATACGGACTGTGGGGTCCTTAAACTCATGGACTTATGCGTCTTTAAACCAATATTCGTCCCCAAAATGGGAATGATGGACCACCATGTCCCTAAACTGGTAATACGGACTGTGGGGTCCTTAAACTCATGAACTTATGCGTCCTTAAACCAACATTCGTCCCCAAAATGGGAATGTTGGACCACCATGTCCCTAAACTGGTAATATGGACTGTGGGATCCTTAAACTCATGGACTTATACGTCCTTAAACGAATATTCGTCCCCAAAATAGGAATGATGGACCACCATGTCCCTAAACTGGTAATACGAACTGTGGGGTCCTTAAACTCATGGACTTATGCGTCCTTAAACCAACATTCGTCCCCAAAATGGGAATGTTGGATCACCATATTCCTAAACTGGTAATACGGACTGTGGGGTCCTTAAACTCATGGACTAATGCGTCCTTAAACCAACATTCGTCCCCAAAATGGGAACAATGGACCACTATGTCCCTAAACTGGAACAATAGAGCCCCCAAATGCTCTTTTGTCGGATCTAAACGATCCCGTTAAGTTGATCTTAGTCTCAAATTAGACTAACGTATTCTTAACAAACGTTTAAGTTGATCTTAGCACTAAATATGGCTAACGTATCCTTAAACCAAAACCCCAAACCAAAATCTAAGAAAATACGGATTTGGATTAATCCACGTCCTACGGGCGACGACATAAATTAGTCTCCGTATACAATCCACGGGCAACCACAAACAAAATAAACACCCACGACACGAAGTGAAATTCTGGAGAAGGAGAAAGTTGTTACCGCGATGCGGTAGCGTAAGTAACTGCAGGGGCTTGCGCCTGCAGGGAAGAGCGTCCCCACAATCAAAAACCCCTCAAGCAAGGGGGAATCTGACGAAGTCTGCTACATCGGCCGCATCCGTCTAAATCTCCGATACATGGTGCCATAAATCAACTTGGCATCTTCGGAGAGGTGGACGGATAAAACCAAATAGCATCTGCCCCGAATCTCAGGCCAGACGTACATCACGTCTGCGCCGCGTGCATTCGGAGGGGAACAGATTCCGGCACGCCCGGTGGGACCTTTTCCTCTTTCCACTCCACACTTCGTGTGTCGTATTCGCGAAAAAATCGCGGTTTGTTAATGGTTGCCCTCGGGTTTCAAGTTACTAAGATTTGGTCTCTTGCTTGGCGCAGAAATCAAACAGCAATGGCATCCAACTACTCGAACTGCTCCAAATGCAAATGCAACTGGCGCTCCGCCTCACCTGGAGGTGTAGCCTATGGGCCTCAGGCGGCATTACTATTCACGATGCCTGTGGAACAAATCACCCAGGCTACGACTGGACTATTTTTCGGGACCATCCTACCGGATGCTTCAAAGAAGTCGGTCTTCGATCGACTTGCTATTCCCGCGGCCCCTCTCAACGGGTCGTCCAATTCCTCAGTCTTCACCAGGCTGAACTCGGGCTCCAAAGGGCCTACCAAGAAACCCGTAATACCTGAAGTGGTCATCCCAGAAAGGATAGCCATCCCTGCTCCTGAAGCCGTCAAGGCGGCTTCTCCTGCAAGAGGGTCGGTCTTCGCAAGGCTGACTGCTCCCGGTCCCGGTCCCGCTCAGAAATCTGTGTTTGACCGGTTGGGCATGACTTCTCAACGGATGTCAGTCTTCAAGAGGCTGACACCGGCAACAGCCACCCACTTGAACGAGGGGCAATACAAAGCCATCGCTGAACCAATCCCAACAACCCGTCACGCCCGACGTCGCCACTAGCGCCGGATAAGGAAGGCTGGAGGCAACTCCCCCTTTGGGCTAACTCCACCAGCTCCAACGGTGGAAGTTAATGCTGCTGTTCCAACTGGGAACAGCTTTGAGCTGCTGAACAGGGTACGCACAAATTCGCCAACTGCGGTGCTCAAAAGATCTCCTCCACCGGTAGAGACCGCCGTGGAAGCAGAGCCAGAAAAGCCGGAGCAGTCTCCTCAACGGCTGTCCTCCAGGATCTACAAGACTTGGCGACGAGTCCGAGAATCGGTGATTGATCCAAATTTCTCTCACCAGCATAAGAAGTCGAAAGTTCTGCAGGAAGAAAATCCCCCTGTCAAGCAACGAAAGACGACGACCACCTGGGTGCCCAAAGCAACGGCCCCCTCAACTTCGACGGCCCACAAGAGAAGAAGGCCGGAGAAAATCCCCACGCCTGCGGCGAACGTCAAAGGCAGTGAACCCAAACGCCCTAAGTACGGGGGCATTGTTGTACACACCATCTACATGGCGTCCGGGAAAGAGGACATCCGTATATCCACAGGTCATAGAACGCTTACGCGATCGGTAACTAAAGCTCCAGGAGCAGCAGCAGAAGCTCCAAGAAATGATGACTGCGATGGCCGCACTCACTGGGCCAAAAGAGAGCCCAGAAGCATCCTCAGATCAACGCCAGGAGCAAGAAACCGACGCCGAGTTCCTTCGGAGAATATTAGAAAAGAAAGACAAGGAGGCTGCGGAACAAGCAGCTAATATAAAATGAATGGCTCTTCTGTTCCAAGACATGGTGGGTATGATGATCCAGCAAGATCCTCCTGCTGAAGAGCCTCCGATCGTCCTTGAAGACGACAGAGGAGAAACGTCGAATCCTCCACCAGCTCTGTCAACAGCCAAGGAGGAGACAATTTCCAAAGCTGCCCTGGATGAATATATAGCTCAGCAGATACGAGTTCACCAGGCAACTGAGGCAGCCGGTCAGGTCGTTAAAACGGGACGACCATATCCGAGTTGGTATGATCAGATCAAGTACCCGCCGGGCTACATGATCCCAAAATTCCATGTCTACAAGGGGACAAGCAATCCCCATCAACATGTTGCCCAGTTCAGGGCTCTTTATGGCAATACCGGTGGCGATGATAAGCTCCTGCTTTGCCAGTTCGTCGGCAGCTTGTTGGAGACGGCGTTTGAATGGTATTCCGAGCTTCCGAACGACTCCGTCAAAACTTTCGCTGAAATGGAGTTGTTGTTTACCCAGCGTTTCGCAAGCGCCAGCAAGCGTACTCCGATAACAGCTTTGATCAATGCCAGAGTAAAGCCGGGCGAAACTTGGGTTCAATATGCAATCCGGTGGCGGAACTTATGGTCGAAGTGCGAACAGTGCATCGAAGAAGCGCCAGCGGTGGGCATGTTCGTGGGCACCTTAGATCCTCATGTAACTATTTCACAGTTCATGATGTTCTTTAAACCAACCACGTTCCAGGCCCTGATCGACAAGCTAGCTCAAATGGACCAGATGGGCCATAGACCGTCTCCTCCAAAGCCGGACTCTTGAAATGAGAAGGGGAAAGGAAAAGCGATCGTCGTCGCCAATGCTCAACAACAGCCGAGCAACTTGAAGCCGGTTGTCCGTCAAAACAATATACGTCCACGCGTACCCCTCGAGGAAAGGCTAAGACGTCCTTACTCGTTTCCTCAAGATAAAACGAGAAGACAGTTCGAGCTGGCATTGCTCAACAGACTTATCAATCTACCGGATTCAAGACGCCCGTTGCAGCCAAACGACGTCAATGATCCCAATTACTGTCCCTACCACCGAGTATTGGTCCATCCAATCGAAGATTTCTACGTCTTCAAAAACTGGATTGAAGACCAATACCAACAAGGCTAGTTCGCGTTATCCGAAAGATGGAAGGTGAACCCGCCGCAACCTCATACCCCTAAAAAGGTGAATACGCCGGGGGCAACGTGCTCCCTTGTTGAAAAAGCTCCATGGGAGGTTGTGCTATCATCCAAAACCAAGAGGATGCTGAATGATCTCAAGGCATGCCCGGCGATCAGGTGGAAGAACCCGCTAGAACCCCAGATCATCGAAGGGATGCTAAAGCCGCGCCCAACTCCAAAGATCAGTGGTGATGGCCCAAGCACTCACACCCAGCCGTCAAAGCCTTCAACGAAGAAGAAGAAGAGATCCAAAAAGCCCATGAAGCCTGGCGACAAGCGCACGGACTTACAGAAACAGATTGACGCGCTGGAGGAGTATAATCAGAAGACACGGACTCCCATCACGCTCTAAGAGTTCCTCAGCCACGTCTTTCAGGAGGAAGATGATAGAGAAAGCTCGTCGGATGAATCTGAGGGTTACGTGACGAGTTGTCATATGGTCTCCCACTCGTTTACAGACGATGAGAAAACTCCTTGCACTGAGAAGCTGGGGGCAGATCCTAAACCGGAACTTCTGGGGCCATCAGATGAAGCAATTGATGCATTCCTCAACGAAGCTCTGTTGAAAAGTAAAGCTGATCGGGAACGCGAGACGGTCATATTTGAAAGGGCCAAGTGCCGGCGATTAAAAGAAAGCGTTGAGACACTCCCATCAAATCAAAAGACATCCGTTGCGGATAAAAACAAATTCAAGACGAGTAAAGGTTTGCTAAAGCCATATCGATGGGGATGAAACTACCACCCTCTGAAGGAAACATTGCCGGCGAAGCAGAGATGCACCCTTCCTATTGCTTGTATCATCGGAAGGTTTCGCACCCCACCGAAGAGTGCAAAGCTTTCAATAGATGGTGGCAGGGGTATGTTGTTCACCGGCAACATTTTAAGCGGGAGAAGCGCAAAACTCGTCGGGAGCGGAAAAGTACGACCGAGGAGCTTATAAGAACTACCGGCGATTGTCGCATGGTTAACGCCAGGGAAGCGCAAATTCTCACATTCGGGAGCGACTCTGACGAGAAAATGGCTCTTGGCCCTCTCTTTAAAGAGTCCGCCTTGGGATAAGAGGAAGAGCCGAAGGCCTGCGAAAATATCCGGCTGCGTAATCGTACGCTACCCGAAAAGAATCTCGGACCCTCAAATAAAAAAGATAAAGGGAAAGAAAAGGTCTAGGAGGATATCACCCTAGATGACCAAGTCATGGAAGAGCTAACCGCCAAAGACCCGCCAAAGAAAAATAAGGTGGATTACAACGTTCTGGCACACTTGAGGAAGTTACCCTCGCAACTTAGTATTCTCGATGCCCTCTTACTATCAAAAGAGGCAAGAGAATCATTGATCAAAGCGCTGCAGGAGCCAGAGCAATTCCAAGCTTTTCTCGCCGAAGAAAAGATGAAGGACGAGCTGGAAGAAGTGCACACAACCGATGTCACTTTCGGTGATGAATACCTCCTCCTTGGGACATGTGAACACAATCGACCCCTCTATGTCTCAGGGTACTGCCATGATATAAAGATAGGCAAAATCTTGGTTGACAATGGGTCTTCCGTCAATCTCCTCAATGTACGGGTATTGAAGGAAATCTGCATGAGCATCCAGCACCTCACTCGGGATAAGATCATCATCTCCGGGTTCGACTCTCAATCATCCAAGACTCTCGGGTCTGTGATACTGACGTTACGCTTTGGTCTACTCGTCACGGACATTAAATTCCACGTCATAGACGCCAAGACATGTTATAACGCTTTGCTCGGCCGACCCTGGTTACACGAGTACAACATCATCCCTTCTACACAACATCAGTGTATGAAATATTTTAAGGATGGTCTCGAGTATACCGTAACAGGAGAGTTGAACCCATTCTTCGTGAACGAAGTCCGCAAATATGAAGATGCAAAATACTTTTTGCCAGATTTGGAAGACACGGAGAGGTGTCACAAGCCGGAGAACAAAGCTATCGCCACAATCCCTGTCTTCGGGAGCGATACCAAAGAGGACGAAGAGATTGTCTATTCCGGGCCGTCTAAATCCAACAAGCCAGGACCGTTCGCTCCCATTTTAATCTTTGGTAGTGACTCGGAAGATGAGGTCCATGCTATATTCTCTGCTCGGCCTTCAATACGAACATTCGCTGATGAAGAGCAAAGCTTGCAAGTTGCTATGGTTCCGCCCAAACATCATAAAGAACTTGACGCTCTTAATACCTACAATGTAGAAGAGCTGCAGACGTTCTATGTCCCTCCCAGGCGAGAAAGTGGAAAGGCGATCCTATTCTACCGCTCCGGGGAAACTAAAGCGGAGAAAGAAATCTGGCACGGCGCAGATCCTACACTTGACAGGCTTCAGCCCATCCGTCTGCCTAGATATTACACGGAAGGATTGAAAAGGCTATTGAAGCACCAAGGGATACCCTTCAAACAGACCGCTCGAAAAGCCAAATTCTATGACAGGATCTGGAACGTTCCCGGAACTCAGCGCAAGCTGCCTAACGGGTGAATGGAAGCAATCGGCTTGGATATGTTCGGTCTAAGAAACAAGAGCTGCTCCGCGACTGCTATGTCGTACATGACTTCAATGAAGAGGGGGACGCTCAATGGGAAGATGCTGACCCTGAGCCAGAAAAATTCCCCGACGTGAAAATTCCCAGTCCGTCATTCGAAGAGCAAATGAACAAGCTTATAAGGGAAGCTGGTCAAAAAGTTCGAGGCGACTACAATCGCGAAATGGCCCTCTATGAGAAAGCCAGGACGCAACGTCTCCTCCAACAGACCGTGAAAGACGAAAATGCCGCTCCCTGTCAACCTGTTGCAAAAAAGGCCCGACGCAGAGGCAGAAACAAGTCAAAAAGCGGAAAAGGCGTTCAGCAACGACAAAGCGGGACAAAGAAGCCACGCATTCGGGAATCGAGCGGTCCAGATTTGTCCCTTATGAAGAAGATGAGTCGAGCATACTCTTTTCCTCAAGACAGGACAAAGAAGATACTTGACCTAGCTATAAAACACCAAATGATTATGCTTCCGGAGTCCAAGCACACCGAACAAGCAGGTGCAGTCTCACATCCGAACTATTGCTCTTATCACAGGGTAATAGGACACCCTCTCAAAAATTGCTTCACCTTCAAGAATTGGGTCGAAGATCAGTATCAGCTCGGCAAGTTTGCTCTATCTGACAGCTGGAGGGTGACGCCGCCATAGAGGTGATTGATACGAAAGAGTGTGTTTGTAGTAATTAACCGCAATCAGAACGTTGTCGCGTGTAGCTAGACTGAGATGAGTACGGATCGTGCTCTGGGAAACGTTGAATCTTTTACTCTTACTTTAGATGTGTTGAAAAAGAGAGAAGGAATAAAGAATTTTATGGAAAGGTTTCTAGATCAACGTTAAGAAAGAATGCAAAATATATAGATCTAGATTATTTTAGGGTTGTAGTTAATATAATAAGAGGGCTTGTAGGGTTCGTTAGGATTTAGTAGTTATGGACGATTAATTAAAAGTTACCCTTTTTATCCTTTAATAGATTTAAAACTAGAACGACGGTGATGTGTGTAGATTAGGATTTCTGGAGGGAAAAGGAATCCCACTCTTAACCCTTATCTCGACACGGAACCCCGTTCATATCTAGCCTTTACCAAAACAATCATTAATCTAATCTCTAATCGCGGTCGGAACTAACAAGGAATTGTTAGCGCGCCCGATTAGGATGTTAATGATTCTTTTGATAAATTTCATAAACTTTATAGGACTTAAAAAGGGTTTAGGGATGTTCATCATCCATTAGCCTACCCTAATCCTACGAATCCTAACAAGCGGAGAATTACTCGCGCATGTTGGGAGAAAAAGAGATGGAAAGAAGTTGCATAATTAAACTACAAAGAAATAGAATAAGAAAAAGAAAGCTACCTTTATTAATCAACAATATTTATTACACTTGAATCCTTAGAAAATGATTACAATTTCTAGTTGCTTCTCATTCTCTTCTAAGGAGGTAGACGAACAGTTGATGATCAGTCTGGATGCGTGAGCCGTCTTGGACTTCGTGATCTCGTCGGCTTGATGATTTTTCCAAGAGGCTCTCGGTCTTTATTTATAGTCCCAAAGCCAGAAACTTTGCTTCCAAATATGGAAGTTAACAGCAAAGATTCACCCCCAAAAAGTGTAGCCCCTAACTCCTCTGTATTGCGGCGGATCCACGGCCCAAGGGGGGTATGGCCGCGGATCCGCGGCCATTATATCTCAGCTGTTCATCAAACTTCTGGGGCTGGCTTGTGACATTTAGCGATCCTTGGAGCCTTTGTAACATGAAAATCTTCTCGTGGTTGCTGCCAGACTTGGTTTCCAAGTTTTGCTTTCTTAATTAGGCAAGGTTCTTCAACAACTTGATTTCCTTGATTTTAGTCTTGGAAAAATTCTGCACAACAACTTATTTAGTAGACTTAGTTCTACTAGGATTAGGTCAATAATATTATATACATTTTCCTACCAAATGTTAATTATAATATATCAACACATGAAAATAGTATTTTTACAGATAAACCCTCATATGTATGATATATTATAATAAAGACATTTTTTAATATAGAAATAGTAGGAAAAATGTAATAACAAATTTGCAGTTTTATCAACTGAACAAATACCCCCAAACTTATCTTTGATCGTCCCGAGCAAACTAGTTTATTCAAGAGAAGGAGAAAAAGAAAGGAGAAAACTAAGCACACTTTCGTAGGCAAACACGATTGCACTGAGCACGTGCAACAAGCCGTTAAACCTCTAGGTGTCCCTAGTAGGAGGAGTGTTGTCTCCTGAGGGTTTTCAGCGGATTACACCCACAAAATCCTATAATAAAAGAGAGATGGTGAAATTTACATATAAAGATAAGAACCATAAAAGAAAGACTTTGAAAATAAGAGTTTCCAACTATACTAGCTTTTCAGTTGTCATGAGCCCTATCTTAATAGTCATGAAAAAATGTTAGAAATCACATCATCCCTCAATAAAACATCGTCTTTATTCTTCATTCCTATCTTTCATCCAAACATCGATCATATACCCCTACGTGTGTGAAATGGACATCCCTACACTCGGAGAATTCAATTCAAGCTATCATACTCTTGTCCATCCACCTCAGTACTTTTTAACTTGATGAATATTTAGATTTGCTCACACATTTTCATGCGACAGTTAATACTTCTTGAGGTACTAACCGACCGATTACTCATGTGCTTGCTGATTCAGTGATAATATTTTCCTCGTCTTGCACCACCTAAGGCTTAGCAGTGACTCCCAGACCAGTTGGCCTTAGGGCACTAGGTGAAGAGGCACCCTCGCTATATTTTTTTATTGCTGCCTTGGCGATAACAAAACTAGTGTTCATTTTTCTTTTCACCATTTTTATATTTTCTTCATTTTTTTCATTTCCTTCATACTTTGGCTTTTAGACAAGAGCATTTCAAGGTATCCTTTACTATCCCGAGTTTCAAGACGTGTGTAAGTGCAAATAGTAGGGTATCAACATTCAAACGTTTGGCTTCCAGAATAGAAACTATTTTTCAGACTTATTTTTATCCTCAGATTAGCGACTTCCTTCATCTTACTAACTCTTGGGACAACAGCTCATAACTACTTATTACTAGTTCGTTTAAGAAAACTTCTAATTTTCTTGGTTTTCTTAAACTATTCCTATCTTTTGGATGTAATTTTTCACTTTCTACTCTTTTGTTATAAAAGAATTTTTTTTAAATTTTTGAAAATGTTGTGCTTATGCAAAATATGATGCAAATTGATGTGTAAATAAGCACAAACATCCCCCAAACCTGTTTACAGCAGTGTCCTCACTGATGTCATTCGTTAAGCTCAAAAAAGCTGTAGACTTGGGAGGAAATTATTAATGGGGGCAAGAATATATGAAAGTGAAAATCCTCTCCCAAACTTATTTTTGACTCACAATTTTGTAAAAATCATCTTCTTTCAAGAGCCCAAAATATACCACCCCCCTCAAACTTGAGTTAAACAATTTTAATCTTTTAAAATCACACGAGGGGGTCAAGGTTATTGGTCAATGCCAAGCTTTGCAAAGACCGAAGGTCAACACCAACCATTCAAAAATTTTATCGATGAAGCACCAAGATTGGTAGAAGAACATGTCACCTTTCGACGTGAAGAAGTAGGGAGGTGATAAGAGGTGTAATGGAAAAGGATTGTGTCTCAATTTGGAGAGACGACACAGTGATAGTAATGATGGATTATTCACATTATCATGATTGTCCAGAAGAAGGGGTGGAGGTTCAATTTCTTTATCTTGGAGTTGATTCATCTCAACACCCATATCTTTCAAAAATGCGAGTTCATTAGCGAAAATTTCCTCAAAGCTTTCATCGATACCCCGAAGAATAATGTCATCAGGAAAAACAGGGTGATCGTCAGACTCTATAAAAAGTTCCTCATCAGCGTTAGATGTTGACCCGGACAACTCGGTGGAAGAGTACATGGTTGGGTCAAACAACAACATATGAAAAGAGTCAGTATCATGAGGTTGATCAAATTCGCTGCTGTCGACATCCATTAATTCGACAGAACACACATGAGCATAGGGTTCGGAGGGTTCACTTCCCAACTTGTAAATGTTAAGCTTAATTGACTTCTTTCCAAAGGATAGGGTCATAGAGCCGTTTCTACAATTGATTACTGCGTTGGAAGTGGCCAAAAAGGGTCGACCGAGTATCACCGGGATTTGATTGCGTGGGTTTGCTACAGGTTGTGTATATATAACGATAAAGTCCACAGGGAATATGAATTCCCCGACTTTGATTAACACATCCTCTAGCTCACCCCTTGGTTGGGTGATAGATCGATCGGCCATCTGAAGAGTGCAATGCGCAGGTTTTAACTCTCCGATACCTAATTGCTCATAAACAGAATACGGAAGCAAGTTAACACTAGCACCTAAATCGAGTAGAGCACGATTGATATTTTTACCCCCAATAGAAATAGAAATTGTAGGACTTCCGGGGTCCTTTCGTTTCTTGGGTATTTGTTGTGTAAAAGCAGTGCTCACATTACTCGCAAGGAAAACTTTTTTAGGTACTTGAACTTTTCTCTTCCTAGTGCACAAGTCCTTTAAGATTTTCGCATATGACGGAACTTGTTGAATAGCATCTAGGAGAGGAATGTTTATGTTAACTTGCTTAAAAATGTCCACAATCTTCTCCATTTGTGGACTTGGTCTGTTGCCCCTTAACCTGTTTGGATAAGGTGCTTTATCAATAAGGGTTTGGTCCAACATTGGAGAGGATTGTGGGGATGGAGTGGATCCCAGAATTGGAGTGGGGATCGTTTTAGGTAGATTTGAGGAAATGGGCGAAGGGTTCGAGCCTTGGGGAAAACGGAGAATAGGCTCGGGTGAAGGTGGGAGACTAGACGAATTAGGGGAAGAAGAAGAAGCTGGGGTATCATTGGTGTCACTATCATCACATTGCTCACCCACTCGGTTATTCAACACTTTTCCCGATCTCAACGTAGTAACGGCACTTACATTATAACTTTGTGAGTGGCCAGGATTAGGTATGGGTTGAGATGGGAGTTTCCCTTTCTCTCTCGCACTCATTGCGGCGTTCAACTGTGCAAGTTGGTTTTCTATTGATTTAATACTCTCGCCGTGGGAGGCGGAGTCTTTCTGTATGGTATCAATAGAAGACTTCATCTCAGCCGACAATTGCATGGAATGTTTCATGAACAAATCGAAAGTTTGTGCAAGTGAAGAGTTGTCAGTACAGGCCACTTGTGGTGTAGAAATGTTGGCCGGATTTTGGAAATTCTGTGACTGAAAGGGGAGCAAACTTTGTGGTTGTGGTTGCTGTGGAGGAGGTCTTTGATTATTGCTTTGTTGGTTTTGGTTCCAAGCAAAGTTAGGATGATTCCTCCATCCTTGATTGTACGTGGAAGAATAAGGATCGTTTCTAGGTCGCTGCTGAAAAGCAGCATTAGTTTGAAATGATGTATTCATAGGACATTCTTCCGTTAAGTGTGAAGGATCTGACCAACAACCACAGACGGTCTTGGGAAGCGTGGCCTGATTTAGGGAGAATGATGAAAATTTGTTCTCAATAGAGTCGAGTTTCTTCTGCATCGCTGCCATTTCGGCTTTCACTGCGATGGAAATATCGAGCTGGTGAATACCTCCCCTAGATGATGGTGGTCTTACGCTTTCCCACTGCAAAGTGTTTTCAACGAGGTCTTCCAGATATTTCCAAGCTTTGCCATCATCTTTAGACATTAAATTGCATTGACACATTGTTTCAAGCATCAGCTTTGTCGCTGGATTAATGCCCTCATATATAATTCGGCATAAATTCCATCTATTGATTCCATGATGAGGACATTGGACAAGCAGATCTTTGAAACGTTCAAAGCACTTCCAAAATGGTTCATTGGGAAGCTGGGTAAACTGGTTGATCTCGCTTCTAACACGGGCAGTCTTATGGTTTGGGTAAAACTTCTTAAGAAATGCTATTACGAATTCATCCCAATTAGTGATAGAGTGTGCGGCAGTATTGTAAAGCCATTTTTCTGCCAAGTCGCACAGTGTGAATGGGAGAAGACGCAAGCGCATAGCATCGACAGTCAAGTGTGAAGTACCCATCATTGCGCATACATTTTCGAATTTGGTGATGAAAACGTACGCGTCTTCCGACTCAAGCCCGTGAAATTTGGGCAGCAGATTGATGTAGTGGGGTTTAATTTCGAAATTATCCCCGTTAGCTGGTGGAAGAGATAGACAAGTGGGAAGAGGACCACGGATAGGATAGCATCTCTCCTGGAGAGAGATGCGCGGTGGATTCTGTGCACCTACGGGCGGTGGCAGTGTGGTGTTATATTCTGATGGAGTGCCGTCCATCTCGGTCGTGGTGTGTGGTGGGGGAAAAGAAGATGAAGAAGTACCGACTTCGGCGTCGATAGCAGGAACGCGGACAAGACGGGCACTAGGATCCTGTGTCCAGTCGAGCATGCACTAAGCGGGTTTAGTGCAAGTGGCAGCGTGTGTGTGATTTAAAATTGGCTTTTTTTGAAAAAAGTGGGACTCAAGACAAATCACTCTAAAATGCACAAGCAACCCTAGAACTAAGGTCACCTAGGTCCAGTCTCTAGACCGCTCCTAGGCTTCCAAAGGACAAGCCGCAGGATCAATCCTATACCACCTCTTTACTACTCTTGTGGCCAGGTAAGTGCCAGGTAAGTGGGAGGTATCCGCTATACGAATCACCGAAAATAGCGGGCCTAATTAAGTAAACCACTTGCCTTAGACACACTTGTCTAGGCACCACAAAAGTAATGCGGATAAGTGATAAATTACCCACGACCTTCCTCTGTCCTTAATGAGCGCGACAGTCCTTAGAGTCTGGTCTAGATATTTTTTTAAATTAATGAAGGGTTGATCTAGATGCACGGTTTGTGATTTGTGGGGCTTAGGAAGGGTGATGAAATCCCCACCTAATCTTGATTTGGTCTTTGCCCCTTAAAATCCGTATTAAAATATGCAAAACAAAACCAATCACAATACTTTTGCAAAAAGATTTTTGAGCGGCGCTATTTTGCAAAGAATCCTACAGAAAATAGATTTTATTGGATTTGAGAGGAGAGAGAAGGAGTTGAGAGAGATACCAGAGAAGTGTGAAACCCTAGATCTCCTGTTTCCTCAAGTCTGTGACTCCAGATTTCCTTGCAAAAATTCATGCACAAATCGTTAAATATGCAATTTGCAGTTTTGTTTTAATAATGATATGAATCGTCTAAGAATTCAACACAAATAGTAAGAATAAAAAATTACGCACGTATCCCCGGCAACGGCGCCATTTGATTGATGTGAAAGAGTGTGTTTGTAGTAATTAACCGCAATCAGAACGGTGTCGCGTGTAGCTAGACCGAGATGAGTACGGGTCGTCCTCTGGGAAACGTTGAATCTTTTACTCTTACTTTAGATGTGTTGAAAAAGAGAGGAGGAATAAAGAATTTTGTGGAAAGGTTTCTAGATCTACGTTAAGCAAGAATGCAAAATATATAGATCTAGATTATTTTAGGGATGTAGTTAATATAATAAGAGGACTTGTAGGGTTCGTTAGGATTTAGTAGTTATGGACGATTAATTAAAAGTTACCCTTTTTATCCTTCAATAGATTTAAAACTAGAACGACGGTGATGCGTATAGATTAGGGTTTCTGGAGGGAAAAGGAATCTCACTCTTAACCCTTATCTCGACACGGAACTCCGTTCATATCTAGCCTTTACCAAAACAATCATTAATCTAATCTCTAATCGCGGTTGGAACTAACAAGGAATTGTTAGCGCGTCCGATTAGGATGTTAATGATTCTTTTGATAAAGTTCATAAACTTTATAGGACTTAAAAAGGGTTTAGGGATGTTCATCATCCATTAGCCTACCCTAATCCTACGAACCCTAACAAGCGGAGAATTACTCGCACATGTTGGGAGAAAAAGAGATGGAAAGAAGTTGCATAATTAAACTACGAAGAAATAGAATAAGAAAAAGAAAGCTACCTTTATTAATCAACAATATTCATTACACTTGAATCCTTAGAAAATGATTACAATTTCTAGTTGCTTCTCGATCTCTTCTAAGGAGGTAGACGAACAGTTGATGATCAGCCTGGATGCGTGAGCCGTCTTGGACTTCGCGATCTCGTCGGCTTGATGATTTTTCCAAGAGGCCCTCGGTCTTTATTTATAGTCCCAAAGCCAGAAACTTTGCTTCCAAATATGGAAGTTAACAGCAAAGATTCACCCCCCAAAAGTGCAGCCCCTAACTCCTCTGTATTGCGGATGATCCGCGGCCCAAGGGGGGTATGGCCGCGGATCCGCGGGCATTATATCTCAGCCGTTCATCAAATTTCTGGGGCTGGCTCGTTGTGACATTTGGCGATCCTTGGAACCTTTGTAACATGAAAATCTTCTCGTGGTTGCTGCCAGACTTGGTTTCCAAGTTTTGCTTTCTTAATTAGGCAAGTTTTCTTCAACAACTTGATTTCCTTGATTTTAGTCTTGGAAAAATTCTGCACAACAACTTATTTAGTAGACTTAGTTCTACTAGGATTAGGTCAATAATATTATATACATTTTCCTACCAAATGTTAATTATAATATATCAACACATGAAAATAGTATTTTTATAGATAAACCCTCATATGTATGATATATTATAATAAAGACTTTTTTAAATATAGAAATAGTAGGAAAAATGTAATAACAAATGTGCATTTTTATCAACTGAACAAGAAGCATGAACCCAAGGCTATGAGAGTAGAACCAAATACACATCGGTCTTGGAAGCGAGCTCGCACTTGTCATATGATAACAATATCAAAAGAAGAGCCCGAGAATATGGATGACCTTCCCTGGTGCTTCGAGAGCAGCGATAACGAGGTGATCTCAGAATTTCCGCCAGCGCCGAAAGAGCTGGAAGATGGAATACACACCATTGCGGATAACCTCAAGAAAATTGAGTCGGGGACGGCGAACGACTCGCGACCGACATTCGTTAGTGAATTGTTGTCTGAAGGAAGGGTGGCTTCATTAAAAGACGTGCTTATGCAGTATAAAGTTTCTTCGCATGGAACTATTCCGAAATGCCAGGACTAGATCCAGAGATTGCTTTCCACAGGTTGGAAATTTCCCCGGACGTTAAGCCAATCAAACAAGCACCGAGAAGAATGCGGCTCGAGCTTGAGATGAGCATCAACGCCGATGTCAAGAAGCTGATTGACTCTGGCTTCATCCAAGAAGTTCAGTATCCTGATTGGATCGCCAACATCGTCCTAGTGATTTAGAAGAATGGGACGGTACGCATATGTGTAGACTTTCGGGATCTCAATAAAGCCTGCCCGAAGGACGATTTCCCAGTGCCAGTCACCGAGCTGATGATAGATAACACGTCCACTCATGAGGTTTTCTCCTTCATGGACGACTCATCAGGATATAATCAGATAAAGATGCATCCCGAAGACTAGAAGCACACCGCTTTCCGGACCCCTTTTGGTATATTCTGCTACAAGGTGATGCCCTTCGGTCTAAAGAATTCCGGTGACACCTATTAAAGGGCCATGACAAAGATCTTCGATGATCTTATACATGAAATCGTCGAATGCTATATCGACGACCTCGTGATTAAAAGCAAATCGTACGGGGAACATCTCGAGCATCTGAAGATCGTGTTTCAACGTCTTCGGCAATACAACTTGAAGATGAACCCTCTCAAGTGCGCATTCGGAGTTTCCTCGGGCAAATTCCTAGGATTCATCGTCCGACACCGAGGTATCGAAATAGATCCGTCAAAGATCAAGGCGATCATGGAAATGCCTCCGCCCAAGAATCTCAAGCAATTGCGGTCTCTCCAAGGGAAGCTCGCGTACATCCGACGATTTATAGCCAACCTTTCAGGAAAATGCCGCCCTTACAGTCATCTGATGAAGAAGGGAACCCCTTTCGTTTGGGATCACAAATGCCAGAGCGCACTGGAAGAAATCAAACAATATCTGCAGAATCCGCCAGTGTTGGCCGCTCCGGTCAAGGGAAAGCCTCTCATTCTTTATACAACCGCCCTCGAAGGTTCCTTAGGTGCATTATGGGCACAGGAGAACGACCAAGGGAAAGAACGAGCCCTCTACCTTTTGAGCCGAGTTCTACTGGGGGTAGAAAGCAACTACTCCCCCATCGAAAAACACTGCCTGGCCTTGATCTTCGCAATAACAAAGCTCAGGCACTATGCGTTGGCACATGAAGTCCGTCTCATTTCGAAGGTGGACCCTCTCAAATATCTGATGACAAAGGCCATATTGACAGGGAGACTCGCTAAATGGGCCCTACTCTTGATAGAGTTTTCAATAACTTATCAGTCTCTTAAGGCAGTGAAAGACAAGGCCATCGCCGATTTCCTCGCCAAGCATCCGATACCGGCCGATTCTTCTCTGAATTGCGAGCTGCCAGACGAACATGCGTTTGATGCGATCGACGGTAGTGATACCCGATGGGAACTCTATTTTGATGGAACGTCTTCCATGAAGAAGCGCAAACAAAACACCCCTATAATTAAATCGGGGGTAGGCCTCATCTTCGTAACTCCACAAGGAGGGATAATGCGCTTCGCTTTCTCCTTAACAGAGCCGAGGAAAAACAATGAAGCCGGGTATGAAGCTTTGATAGCAGGCCTCGAGATCGCCATCGACATGGGAATTGAAAACCTCCTCATATACGGAGATTCCCAACTGGTCATTAGTCAATTAAACGGCGACTATCAAACGTGCAAACCAGAGTTGGTGAAGTATGGCGAGAGAGTACAGCAACTGCTGACTCAAATCCCCTCCTACATGCTGGAAAGCATACCACGTGCGGAAAATAGCAAAGCAGATGCACTAGCTAAGCTCGCTAAAGAACTGGCCGACGAGAACCTCGATGACGTAAGAATCGTGGTACAAAGTCGTCGGGTGCTTTCCCCAGTAGAAATATCTCCAGAATCATCCGAAGGAAAGGGAGTGACTGAGCAAATGGCTATGCAAATAAAAGACCAGGAAAAGGCTGAGGATTGGAGAGAATTCTTTATAGACTACTTCAAATCCCGTCGAACGCCTGAAGATGTGTCCTCAAGACATCAGCTTATGAAACGAGCTCTGTCTTTCGCCTTCGTCAATGATACTCTGTACAAGAGGTCATTTGATTCTCTGTGGTTGAGATGTCTGGGACCTGAAGAGGCGAAAAGAGTCATTCAGGAAGTTCACGACGGACTTTGCGGTTCTCACCAAGCAGGCCCAAAGATGAAGTTGAAGATTAAACGGATGGGCTACTATTGGCCCACGATGATTCAGGACTGCCTCGAGTATGCGAAGCAATGCCACTCGTGCCAGATGCATGGGGACTTTATCCATCAGCATCCAAATCCACTCCATCCAACGGTGGCTAGCTGGCCGTTCGAAATGTGGGGGAATGACGTAATCGGCCCCATCGAACCAGCATCGTCCAGGGGACATAGATTCATCTTGGCGATGACTGACTACTTCTCCAAATGGGCAGAAGCAGTACCGCTGAGGGAAGTGAAGACGGAGAATATCCTCCATTTCTTCAAGACGCACGTCATTTATCGGTTTGGAACTCCGCGACGGATCATCTCCGATAACGGGCCAGCCTACAGAAGCCACAAGATCAGCCGCCTCGCACAACAGCACAACATAGACTGGAGATATTCCTCAGTTTATAATCCCCGAGCTAACGGTCTGGCTGAGGCTTTCAACAAGACCTTGACGAAGATCGTGAAGAAGACGGTGTCCTAAAATAAGAAGGACTGGCACGAGAGACTGCAAGAAGCTCTCTGGGCGTATCGAACTACGTTCAAGACAGCCACGAACATAATGCCGTACGCGTTGGTCTTCTGTACAGAAGCAGTACTCCCCCTCGAAATAGAATTACCCTCTCTGCGAGTGGCAATCCACTACGAACTGATGGACGAAGAAAATGCTCACCTTCGGCTTGCGGAGCTTGATGCCCTTGATGAAACCAGGCTTATAGCGCAACAAAATCTGGAGGCTTATAAACCAAAGATGACGCGCTCATATGAAAGATTGACTAGGCCGAGGACATTCCGCCAAGGCGAACTCGTGCTAGTGGTCAAAATACCTATGATCCCCAATCGCGCCAAGCGGGGAAAATTCGAGCCGAACTATGAAGGCCCGTACATCATAGACAAGGTCTACCAAGGTGGAGCCTATCTACTCATGGATATGCACGGTGAAAGGCCTTTCAGGTCAATAAACGGTCGCTTCCTAAAGAAATACTACGCTTGACGAGTCACGGCCTAGGTCAATGATAGATGACGATGACTATGTCCGCTCGCTATATTCTTAAGCCCAGACTCTATAAGTAGTAGCCGGCCTTCTTCAACAACAGACCGAAACGTCCTTAAACTAATGACCGAAACGTCCTTAAACTAATGACGACGACTATGTCTTAAAACTAGCTGTTGACCGAGATGCCGATAAACTACGGTGGATTGCAACATCCCAAAGCCGATATATATATATATAAAGAGAATAAAAAAAACAAAAAAAAGGTATGCCCATAAGCAAAAAGGCGCGGATGAAAACCCAAAAGGGCTCCGTGAGTAAAAACAGCAGGGCTACCGGCGAGTGTTTGTGAAAACCCGAAAGGGCGCAACCTCGTTATAAAAAAAAAGAATAAAAAAAAGAGAAAAAATGGTATGTCCATAAGCAAAAAGGGTACGGATGAAAACCCGAAAGGGCTCCGTGACTAAAAACAGCAGGGCTACCGGCGAGTGTTTGTGAAAACCCGAAAGGGCGCAACCTCGTTAAAAGAAACTTACAGGATCCTCTCGACCTTGTAAGGAGAAACCACCCGCATGAGATCCTTACGACTCACAAGGGAGCAACACACTTAGGGATCCTCACGATCCCTAAGGAGAAATTACACTTGCGAGATCCTCACGACTCGTAAGAAGAACTCTCTTATGGGACCCTCACGGATCATAAGATTTGAAAGTCTTGAGTTACAAAGACCTAAACCTGTTCTTAAGCAACTCCCACAACCTTCGATATTGCCCTACAAGAGGTTCATACTGACCCTTGTATACAATCCATGGGCGCGAATAAACATTTCCCCAGCAAAGTCCCACCCGTGACTAGGGATATGTCCATATGGTGAACAACCCTTGTAAGTCCTCTCGACTTATAAGGAGAAAACCATTTTGTAAGATTCTTACGACTTATAGGGGAACATACACTTAGGAATCCCCACGATTCCTAAGGAGAAAACACACCTATGAGATCCTCACGACTTGTAGGGAGAAATATCTTTGTGGGACCCTTACGGCTCATAAAGTCAAAAGCCTTAGTCAACAGCATCCTAACCCTGTTCGCTAAGCCACCTTTTTTCGACATCGACAGAGGCAAATGATGATTCGCTCCTGGAAATATCCCAGTTGTAGCGATGCTGATGCCTAAACCGGTATCAAATCCCAAGCCCTTTCATGGCAAATGATGATTCGCTCCTGACAATATTCCAGTTGTAGCGATGTTGATGCTGAGATTGGCGTCAAATTCCAAGTTCCACACTCGCGATAAAAAAAATCAGCGAGCCATACGTGCATACGAAATAGCCGAAATGATGGGGTAACTTGCAATAAAAAGCAGCAAGTAAAAATGTATGCATGCAAAATAGCCGAAATGATTGGGCAACTCGCAATTAAAAGCAGCGAGTGAAAATAAAATAAATAGCCGAAATGATTGGGCACCGCGAAAAATAGCCGAAATGATTGGGCAATCGCGACCTTCGCGATATAAAAGCTGAAATGATAGAGCATCGCGAAAATAAAATAATAATATGAAAATGAATGAAACTTTTGCCCTAAAGGTGAGATCACATCGATCCCTGTATACAATCCAGGGGCGCAAACACAGAAGGAAACATATCTTCCCCCCATGCTCCATCAGAAAACGGAGCGAAGTCTTGACGGTCACTCATATAAAACCGGAAAGACCACCAGAGATCGTCTTAACTCCAAGGAAATCAGTGTCCTTGGCAAATATCTTGATTCAGGGAAATTAGCGTCCTTGATGAGAACATCTTGATTCGCGTCGACCCGCAGAGAAATCAGTGTCTTTGCAGGAATACCTCGATTCGTCTCAACTCCGAGGAAATCAGTGTCCTTGGAAAATACCTCGATTCAGGGAAATCAGAGTCCTTGCCGAGAACATCTTGATTCGCGTCGACTCGCAGAGAAATCAGTGTCTTTGTTGGAATACATCGATTCGTCTCAACCCCGAGGAAATCAGTGTCCTTGGCAATACCTCAATTCAGGGAAATCAGCGTCCTTGACAAGAGCATCTTGATTCGTGTCGACCCGCAAAGAGATCCGTGTCTTTGCAGGAATATCTCGATTCGTTTCAACTCCGAGGAAATCAGTGTCCTTGGCAATACCTCGATTCAGGGAAATCAGCGTCCTTGACGAGAGCATCTTGATTCGCGTCGACCCGTAGAGAAATCAGTGTCTTTGCAGGAATACATCGATTCGTCTCAACCCCAGGGAAATCAGTGTCCTTGGCAACCTCCTCGATTCAGGGAAATCAGCTTCCTTGACCAGAGCATCTCGATTCGCGTCGACCCGCAGAGAAACCAGTGTCTTTGCAGGAATACCTCGATTCGTTTCAACTTCGAGAAAATCAGTGTCCTTGGCAATACCTCGATTCATGGAAATCAGCATCTTTGATGAGAGCATCTTGATTCGCGTCGACCCACAGAGAAATCAGTGTCTTTGCAGGAATACATCGATTCGTCTCAACCCAGGGAAATCAGTGTCTTTGGCAACCTCCTTGATTCAGGGAAATCAGCGTCCTTGACGAGAGCATCTTGATTCGCGTCGACCCGCAGAGAAATTAGTGTCTTTGCAGGAATACCTCGATTCGTTTCAACTCCGAGGAAATCAGTGTCCTTGGCAAATACCTCGATTCAGAGAAATTAGCGTCCTTGACGAGAGCACCGCGATTCGCGTCGACCCGCAGAGAAATTAGTGTCTTTGCAGGAGCACCTCGATTCGTCTCGACTCGTGAGAAAATTAGTGTCTTTACGAAAACTACTCGATATGTTTCGACTCGTGAGGAAAAGCCTTAGGCAGCGGGGATTAAAAAAAACTGTTTCCTAAGCACTGGGACCCTACAAGTTAATCCAAAATGGACTCTTGCACACTATTCATGGGTCACACTCTCCAAAGTCGAATCTCGACAAGGAGGGAAACAACCGCTTACGGGTCCTCTCGACTCGTAAGAGGGAAAATTCTCTTATAAGATCCTTACGACTTATAAGAGAAAACGCACTTAGGAATCCTCACGATTCCTAAGGAGAAAATACATCCACGAGATCCTCTCGATCCGTAGGGAGAAAAGTCTTGATGAGACCCTCACGGCTCATAAAGTTGAAAAGTCTTAGGCAGCAGACCTGAACCTGCCTCCTAAGCCATCGCTACCTCTTGAAGAAGCCGAGACATAATGCTCACTCTATCATCTGTCGACCATGTTGGCTAAAGTAACATGCTGGTAATATAAGAAAGAAGAAAGCGGAGCAATGGCACTAGATATTATGAAGAATGTATATCTTTTATTCATAAATTTGATTGAGTACAAGATACATTGTGTTAAAGAATAAAAGAAACAAATACATTTGTATTTACAATTACAAATGATACAAAATGTTCATGGAGAAGGAAGTGTCTTCAACAAATCCACAAGCTGCTCTCGCACTTCCTTCAACGCCTCCTCCTGAGCGGCTGCCGCGGCCACTTCTGCTTCCACCTAGGCCCGCTGCTGTAGGTAGGATGAAAGTTGCTCCTCAACTGCCTGCTGGGCTGCCTCCTGATTTGCTGCATCCCGCTCGACGACGTCAAGCTGCTGCCTCAGTGTTAACCCTTCGGAGATGCATCGCAGAAGGCCTTCAAAGATAACCTTCAGCTATGCAGCGTTTGCATCCACCTGAGCATGCAGTTGGGCAGATTTGCTCGAAGTCTCGCCGCGCTCCTTACGCCTTAAAGCAACTTCTTGTTCGAGATGGCGGAAGTAAGGAGCGCTCTGTTCGATCTATGCCACCCGTTGAGTGCTCGCGGCCAAGATCTCGGGGGCAGGACGCATAGACTCCAGTTGATGCAGGCGGGCCTCGATCTCCCTGCAGTGATTAACCCAAGACTCGACGACGCCTTCATTATGAAAATTTACAAGCGTCGTCAGCATCGGATTAACCTCTGCAGCGAAATCTGCGGCAGATGGGGGAGCGTCTGCGTTAAGCTCTTCGACGTATCCGCTCAGCATGCCCAAACTCATCACAGCACCCTTTGAAGATGGACGTCTCAAGAAGGGGCCTGCCGGCATTATGAGGTGAGACTCGAAGGGGGCCGGAATCGGAACGACAGCTGAAAAACAAAACACAATCAGATGAAGGTTCAAGAAATATAAGAAAGTCATCGATGGGAGAGTTTACTATACCAGCTGTAGCAGGCGGCAAAGCCGGGAGGGCCGGTGGCGCGACCGATCTTACATCTCCTCCTTCGATTTGTAGCACTGCAATCAGGGTGAGGAAGAATCAGAAATAATTCCATTATTGAAAAAAGAAAGGGTATTAATTGAAAACTATACTCACCAGCACCACTGGAGGAAGCAAGCTTCGATGGGAAGGAGAAGTGTGGGTGCAACACCTGGTAAAGGTGATCAAAAAGCACTCCTGCAAAGACGCAATAATACGACATCAATACATAAATTATGCAATAAAGATAAGACTGATGGGTCACGAATCCATACCTTCCAGCATTTTGGGGCATCAACACTGGTCACGCCTGCGTTAGAAACAAGATAAGCACTGGCCGAAAAGTTACAGAATAAAGAAAAGGATGGTAGCCCAAAATTTACCTGATGAGTCACCAGCCGAAACGGCGGCGTCTCCCTCCTCCATTGACACGGGTTCACTTCCCGTCACCTCATCACCAGACTCTACCGGAGCCGTCGTTGTGCTTGCGAGACCAAGAGACGGCGGAGGACCGTAGGCGGGGAGAGCAATGATTGGAGCATTGCCAGACTCTTGAGAGAGAGCGGCTGGCTTTTCCTCAGGAATCATGCCCGTCTCACCCGCTACTCCCTCGGGCTCAGCGGTCGCGGCTGTCTCGTCCACCGTTGCCATAGGGTCATCGGTCTCAGCCGCTCCATCCGCTACTGCCGCAGGCTCGGTTATGGCAGCCGTCTCATTTGCCGCTACCTCGGGTTCGGCATCGACAACCTTCTCTGGCATAGTTTAGTCAGCCCCTAGCTCGGGTCCAGCAACCCCAGCTACGTCGCCCACCGTTGCTTCGGGATCGGCTGCCACCTTCTCCACCGTCCCTTCAGGCTCGACAGTTTCTACCGCTCCTTCAGTTGGACTTGGCCCTGCAGGACAAGATATATAAGAACCGATAGGTTTACAATTCTTGCAACAAAAGTCTCGAAAAACACATTACCTGAGGTGGATTGATCGTTGGCCCCCCGAGCTGCACGCACCGCCCGCCTATGAGAAGTGAACAGGGCGACCGGAGACTCTTCCGAAGTAGTAGCAGCACGAGGAACGGCGCTTGGACCCTCTCCCACGGCCAAAGCAGCTCTGCGCTCCTTCGCCTCGCGCCTCAAACGCTTTCTCTCCTCCCGGGCCGTCACGACGGACCTCTTCAAAGCTTCCTTCATCAAGGCATCTTCGTCCGCGTTCAGAGTTGCCTCCAGAGCCTTCAAGGCATCCCTCATCGGCTTTTCAAGTCGGGTCTCTCGCGGCAGCCCCGAAGAGGCCGGGACTTCAGTAGCTGGCCCAGGAAGAGTCCCCGCATCGGCTTGCACGCCCCCTGCAAAGAGACAAAGAAAAGATTAGATTGGCCATAAAAAGGAGAATATAAAAAAAACTCAGTGAGCCGAGACATACCAACACTCAATAAAGTGCGTTTCATCTCTTCCTCCTGGAAGGTTTTCAGGGAAGCAACGATGGCTTCTTCGGTAGAGACGCCTGTTTAAAAAAGAAAAGCATTAGTTAAAGACAATGATAAAAACACGATGAAATGTCAAAGAATACGACTAGTGATTACCTGATTGACCAAGTTTAGCCAACCACGCTTCGAGCCTTGCCGATCGCTCAGAAGCCTCAATGGCGGCCGCCAGGTCGGTGTCTTCTGGCTTTACCAAGAAACCCTCGTTGCTCCCGTATTCGATTAAGCCTTCGGTTAGAGGGGCCTGAGGCTCTAAGCCGAGGACGACATCCAGAGAAAGAACGGACTTCTTTTTCCTCTTTTGCGCGCGGGCCCTGTCGCCGCCAAAATCATCTTACACTTCGCGGGCACCTTAGGGCGGCGGGTCCCAATGTCCGAGCCCACGCCAGACTCGGGCGAAACTACATTCGCCGTCTCCACTGGAGAACGGGGCGCTGGGGCACGTCCACGGTATCACGAGGCGGAAATCCGCGCGGAGGGCTCAGTACGCGCGGTGGCCCAGCTCCAGCATCTTTCAGCGGAGGAACGACCGGGGTCCTTGGATTCAGGGGAACCTTGCGGTCGCTGCCGGGAGGCGCACCTTTGCGGTCAACCAACACACGCTTCTCTTCTCGGATGACGACACCCATCACGTGCGCGTACCAAGCCATGTACACGTGGAGGACCCGAGGGACGCAGCTCGGCTCACTAATAAAGAAGTGGGAGCCCGTATTCAGCCGCATAAAATGGTGCAGCGCACTTCGTATCCCCTCCCTGGTGGCCGCGGGCTCTTCAAAAAACGCCTCCAGCGGGACCCCTTGGTTATAGCTTGATTGTTGGGCGAACCGATGGGGGTTATACCTCATGAAGAGCGCCATGTCGTTTTTCCTGAACACCAGGAAGCCCGGCCGGATGGAGTATAAGTGAAGAATCTCCCAGGCTTTCAATATGGAGGCCCCGTCCTTGAAACCATCATGCAGCGCCAAAACCGCCTTAGAGGTCTCCGGGACGATGGTCACGACTTTGTCTATGAAAGAAGTCTTCGCTCCGACCATGTGCGGACGAAGAAGCAACCCCCTAGCCTCCCGCGGAGATGGATTCACAATCGAGGCACCAATCAGCCGCATAACTCTTGGGAGTCTGCACTTCTCGAAAAACGAGGGGGTCTTATGAATGCCGAATACCCCGAGCACATGCATTTCCATCCACGAAGTGAAGTAGTGCATCGGGAAATTGGCAGGTTGTACCCCAGATTCATTTGCGTCCGCCGCCATGCTGTGTCCATGGTATAGGTGGGCCAACCCGGCGATTCCGATCGACAACTGTATGCCAACCACCATCCGATGCGCTGGGTAGAAAACGGACGGCATCATGTAGCGCGGGTGCATGGGGAGCCCGAACCAGCACAGCCACAATCCTAGAAACCCTAAAAAAAGGTCTCCTCATCAATGCCCGGGGCGGCGATTTCTGATAAGGGCATGATGGCGGCATCAGGGAGATAGAAATCCTTTTGATCGTCTTCCAATGCTGGTCGATGATCTAAGCCGAAGCCGAAAGGGTCATCGAGCTTGGCGAACTTTTCACCCCGCTGCGATAGAATCTCCGGTCGAAGAAAGTGGGCGATGAAATCTGCAAAACTGACTCCCCGGACTCCCGATTCCAAATAAAGACCTTCATATTTATTCAACACCTTCACCAGAATCGGGAACTGGTGCTGAATAGCATTCTCGGGTGTTAGGCCCATCACCAATGGCTTGGTGGCGAAGACATACTCGTCAGGAGGAAGCAGCTCCTCATAATGCTCCCCCCTCACCGGCAAACCCGAGATCTCAGCGAACTCTTCCAAGGAGATGGAGACTTCCCTGTCCGATAGAAGGAAGATATGGGTGGGGATGTTCCATTGTTCTATGAATGCCTTAACCCACCACATCGGGGGAACAGGGTACTCGAACAATGAGACGTAGACGGCGGAGTACAGACCAATCTTCATCAGATGCATCCTCTTCGCTGATAGGATGTACCTGGACCACTGCAAATATCCGGCCGGTTGTCGAGGGGTCAATCCAATATTATAAGGTTGTCCCCAAGGGCGTGCCTCACCCTGGCATATGCGCCGCCCCAAAATGTCCACGGCTGGCGACGGCTGCACGGGAACGGCAGCAATCGAAGGCTGGAGAATATCCCCCGTATTGCAGTTCACGACCTCCACGGCATACTTCACCGGGGGTTCATCCGCATAGGGGATCGACGAGATAGGTTCTGACGGCGTCGCGCAACCGAAACTTCGACGGCCCTTGATGATTTCACCGTACCACCTACCCCACAGGTGAAGGTTCTTATACTCGGGGTCATGATCCTTAATGAGAGCGAGCACCTCCCGGTCCACTGGCACCTCAGGAAATCCTCCCTCTGAGCGAACAAATGGGAAAGACAGATCAGTAGACATGATTGCCTGCAAAGAAAAACGAAATTCAGCCGTCAGTGTCATAATTTAATTTTAAAAGCCCAACGCTTGGTACTTTAAAATTTGTACCACACTGCAATGCAGTGGAAAGGGGACCAAAAGTGGACCCACAAAATCTGGATGACAATGCATCAGTTAATAAGGCAGCCCCATTATTGGATGGGACTGTCAATTAATGAGAAGATCCCCAAAAGAATACTCTCATTAAATGAGAAATCCCTAGAGACAAGGAGAAAATCTCCCCTTTCAGAGCAAAGCTCTGTCACAGAGTGACACTTGTCAAACTCTGGTCTCAAGGGAATAAAATTCCTTAAAAGAGCCTAGCTCTGCAATAATGATGAGAAAATCCATTAAAAGAAAAAAAAAATCAACTCTTAGAAATTAAAAAATTTGGGGTTTTAGAGATCCATGAAAACTCTTGAGAGTTCTTCATTTTTAGATCAAAAAGATCTATATTTTGTCCATGAGCAAAGCTCTGTTCATGGGTTAAAAACCCTGAAACAAGATCTCTTTAGATCTATGGGTTCTTGAGAGCAAGGCTCTGTTGGTGAAACCCCAAAGGGGTTTTCTTTAGATCAAAGATCTGTGAGAGCAAGGCCCTGTCAATTAAAATTAATTAAATTTAATTTAAGTTAATTTTACCTAAAAGTTTTCTAGAGCTTAACTCTTAAGTTCCTGAAAGCAAGAGCAAGGCTCTGAAATTCTGAGATTAAAAATCTTGAAGATGATAATCATCTGTTGAGGACCAAGGGTCCTATTTATAGGCGCTTGTGCACCCCTTCAACTCCTGAGTTGATCCAACGGCTAGGATCTTGCCACCGCTGCACTCACGTGTGCGCCACGTGAGCGCAACGGTGGGGGGACATTTGTTTCCCCCAATCAGAGCAAACCTCTGTTTGAATTTCAAAAATTCAAAAATTGAAGCAACGCTTCAGATTCTTTGCGCTATGCGCAGCGCGCCACGTGTCAAAAGCTGACGCGCCAGCGCTGCGCCCAAGACTCCAAGTCTTGACATCTTTTGACACGTGGCTGCGCCCAAGACTCCAAGTCTTGACATCTTTTGACACGTGGCTGCGCCCAAGACTCCAAGCCGACGGTGGGGAAATATCCCCAGATCAATCAGAGAAAGATCTCTGTAACCAACATAACAAATCAATTGGCATTATATAAAAGCCCCTAGACTCCAAGTCTTGACATCAAGATAGAGAGATACAGAGCTCTTGAAAAGAAAACTTTGAGAAGAAACTCAGAGAGATAAAAAAAAAGGTAAAAACCCTTTGAAAAAAAAAGAAGAATTTCTTCTAAAAAGATCGATGATCTAAGAACAAGATCAAGATCTTTAATAAAATAATAATAATAATAAAAAAGAAGTAATTTACTTATTTACTAGATCTTTTGATCTATATAAAGGCATTGCCTTTTGATGAACCACTGGTTCTTGAAAACAAGAAAAACTTGTTTTCTTTGATCTAAATTTGATCAAAATATTAAACAGTGCCTTGTACTTTTGAAATTTGCACTGTTGCGCTCCTTGGATTGGCGCAAGCGACCAGGAAGCGCCACGTGTCAATCACAGAACAGTTGTGCCTTGTGCTTCTAAAAACAGAGCACTGCTCTCTTGGTTTGGCGCAAGTCACCAGAGCGCGCCACGTGTCGGCAGCGCACCGGTGCAGCGTACTGCGCTTGCGCTCACCAGAGCGCGACACATGTCACCTCCATATGAATTTGCACCTTGCACTCCTCAATTGGCGCAAAGCGCCTGACAAACCACGCGGCGCACTGTCAGAACAATAAATGCTTTGCATTATTAAAGAAGGGACAGAGCCCAATTAAAAAGCCTAACAGGCCTAATAAAAAATGCAATGCATTATTAAAAAGGGGCAGAGCCCAAATAAAGATCTAACAGACCAATTTAGATGTTGTGCATCATTTAAAAAGGGCAGAGCCCAATCAAAGGCCTAACATGCCAAATGTGAATAAATGTTAGACATTTTCTAACTGGACTTGACCCAATTCTGGCCATAAGTCCTCAAATTAAATGGAACTGAGCACAGCTGCTCTCCCAAATCAATTTACACCCGGTTCAAGGGTACATCTCTAAACTCCTCTGATATTTGTCGTTGTAATCCTTCAACGTCGTCAGAGAGGCGACGGGTCCCGACAACCACACATAATACGGACTGTGGGGTCCTTAAACTTATGGACTTATGCGTCCTTAAACCAATATCCGTCCCTAAAATGGGAATGATTGACCACCATGTCCCTAAACTGGTAATACGGACTGTGGGGTCCTTAAACTCATGGACTTATGCGTCCTTAAACCAACATTCATCCCCAAAATAGGAATGTTGGACCACCATGTCCCTAAACTGGTAATACAGACAGTGGGATCCTTAAACTCATGAACTTATGCGTCCTTAAACCAATATTCGTCCCCAAAATGGGAATGATGGACCACCATGTCCCTAAACTGGTAATACGGACTGTGGGGTCCTTAAACTCATGGACTTATGCGTTCTTAAACCAACATTCGTCCCCAAAATGGGAATGTTGGACCACCATGTCCCTAAACTGGTAATACGGACTGTGGGGTCCTTAAACTCATGAACTAATGCGTCTTTAAACCAACATTCGTCCCCAAAATGGGAACAATGGACCACTATGTCCCTAAACTGGAACAATAGAGCCCCCAAATGCTCTTTTGTCGGATCTAAACGATCCCGTTAAGTTGATCTTAGTCTCAAATTAGACTAACGTATTCTTAACAAACGTTTAAGTTGATCTTAGCCCTAAATATGGCTAACGTATCTTTAAACCAAAACCCCAAACCCAAATCTAAGAAAATACGGATTTGGACTAATCCACGTCCTACGGGCGACGACATAAATTAGTCTCCGTATACAATCCACGGGCAACCACAAACAAAACAAACACCCACGACACGAAGTGAAATTCTGGAGAAGGAGAAAGTTTTTACCGTGATGCGGTAGCGTAATTAACTGCAGGGGCTTGCTCCTGCAGGGAAGAGCGTCCCCACAATCAAAAACCCCTCAAGCGAGGGGGAATCTGACGAAGTCTGCTACATCGGTCGCATCCGTCTAAACCTCCGATACACGGTGCCATAAATCAACTTGGCATCTTCGGAGAGGTGGACGGATAAAACAAAATAGCATCTTCCCCGAATCTCAGGCCATACGTACATCACGTCTGCGCCGCGTGCATTCGGAGGGGAACAGGCAAGAAAATAAAGTAATAACGGTGGAGACAATAAATGCAGGTAATCGATATGTCAATAAATAATGCAATGTATGATCTGTGTCCCTATTGGTCTCTAAGACACTTTTGAAATCGAGTTGTGGAAAGGAATGATCATGTTTAACAAGGGTCTCGTACGTATCCAAGACTACGGCTCACTGTTGCCCGGGACATAACCCTGTCAGCCGGACCGCTAACTCCAACCTAATATATATAAGAGTCGCTGTTTGAATGATCATCCTCTAAATCGCTAATCTTGCTAAATACAAGTTCCTTTCCACTTCGATTTCCTATTTTCCCCAGGTTTTACTATCTATAAGTATGGGTTAGTTTTTTTACAAGTACGCACCAATAACACTTCTTTATTCACTATTCACTGTGTTGTTCACTATCACGAATCATTCACTTTTTACCGGTGTACTCGACACAACTAAACCGATACCATTCGCGTTCGACAATGCATTATACACTGAAAATTAATAAGGACGCTCGCTATCGCTAGAGGTATTGCAGTCAGGTAAATATGTGAATTATGCCGCTAAACACATCATATGCAATACAAGTCATTACGGGTCTTATGAATTTAGAGAAATCACATTAAATCGTACGTTCATAATTTAGTAAAATGATATAAAAAGGGTAAAAATTAAACTTAATCATAAATTCAAAGAAATTAGTTTCAAGTCGATCGGGTTTCGGGTTCACAAATTACGGTCATTTTTTTTAAGTGTTCTCTGCTGGAAGTTCGGTTCTTGAATTGAAAGTCCATTTTGTAACACAGTTTTCACCCTGTTAGGATCATAATTAGGTGGCGTTACAGTTGGATAATATTTAGGTTTATTAGTTAGGTTTCCAACGCACTAGACGGATCGATAATATCCTCTGTGTGATGGGATTTATGTATTATTTAATATCGGGATATACGTTCTGTCCCTGCTTGGGACTGCAGTATGTATTGATGATTTAAAATATGATTAAAATAGAAAACGATGGTAAAAATGAATGAAACCACCTCCAATAGTTAGCTAACAGATTAATCTTATCAACGGTATAGGGTTCTGTATAATACCATTTTCACATAGAGTTGTAAAAGCATTTCAAATCAAGTGTCGATAAGCAGTGCTGCTCTGGACTGCAGTTCGGAGCCGCACTCCCGAACAGTTTTCGTCACCGCTTTAAAATAGAAACAAAATATAAATTATATGGGGTTCTAATTTGTCAAGTCGTCTTCGATTCGAGCCCTCAAACACTGCATTCTAGTATCTCCAAATTATTACGATTTTCTCAAGTTATGTGTACGAGAAATTTCAGATTAGATGGATCTAGAAGGGGTTGACATTCTATGGTGTTTAAGTCCGTATTTTCAAACAAAATTTTTACACGTTAACCTTTATCTCTAAATTAATCTAGTAACCATAATTTTCGCGAAGCTAGATAGGATTTTCATACGAAAAACATATCGAACACCTAAACTAATCGGTCATTTATTGTCGGAAATACCATTATGTTCATTCAATTCATAAGAGAAATACTTACGAAATTCAATACGGCGTTAACATGAGGTGTTTGACTCGATTAATATCCAGATCCCAATTAATTTAAATGAATACGGTCTAATATCAATCACGAAATAATATCGGATCATATATCGACATATAATCATTATAGCATGTTAGCAAGTCTTAGAACTTGCCTTTGACGAATCAATGATCGGCGATGCGACAGCGGTGATCGATGATGAACGGCTCGGCGCACGCATGGAGACCACAAACCTGGGCTCGGCTACGGCACCAAGCTTAAGCTAGATTTGGCTGTGGCAAGGTCAGGGCCTCACGGCGGGAGCTGGAGGTGTCCTGTGGTCGTCGGTGGTAGGGAGGCTCGGTTGGTAACGAGGTAGAGTTGAGCGGTGGCCCGGTGAGATGAGCTTGGTGGTGGAGATGGGTTTTAGAGAAGGTCATCTAGAGAGAGAAGAGAGATTGTGGGGAAGAGAGAGAGAAAGAGAGTTTAAAGAGAGAGAGAGAGAGAATTAAAGATAATTTAAAAGAAATAATATGAATTATGGTGATTAATATGGGATTGATTTGGGTGTTAATAGGGATTTATGAGGAATAAAAAGAGAATAACTTTTATTTGAATTTGAAGGTGGAGAGAAAGAAGAGAGTTTAGGCTATTGGGTTTGGGCCTTAGGAAAAGAGATAGGAAAAAGAAAAGGGGGAAAGTGTTTGGATTTGGATTAGGACAGTGAAACCAATTAGGTAGAATATAGGTTAGGGTGTTGGGAAAAATAATTAGAATATGTAGGTATAGGAAAAATAAAATATAAATAAAATAAATAGAATAATAAAAAAATGGGTAAACTATTTTGAATAACATTTTATTTTAAATACTGGTATTAGCATACAAAAGGAGACTGGGTATTACATCACACCGCCTTTACAAAAATTTCGTCCTCGAAATTAAGAAACGAAAACAAGCAGAAGTACAGGAAATTATATGAAAAGATGTGGGAATCGCGAACAGATATCCTCCTCACGTTCTAAGGTAGATTCCCCAGGTGAACGACCGTCCCAAAAACACTTGGACTAACGGAATGACTTTATTCTTCAGAACTTTCTCTCTACGGTCGAGTATAGTAGTAGGCTGCTCCACATAAGATAAATCGGTACTCAAGGTCAATTCTGAATGATTGAGAACGTGATTGTCGTCTCGAACTTAGCGCTGCAACTGCGACACATGAAATGTGTTGTGTATGCCAGCTAACGATGGGGGTAAGGCAAGACGGTAAGCCACTCCCCCTACTCGCTCCAATATCTCGAATGGTTCGATGAATCGAGAACTGAGTTTCCCACGACTCTCAAACCTGATGACACTGCGGGTAGGTGAAATCTTCAGAAACACATGATCACCGACTTTGAATTCTAGCGATCTCCTGCTGGCATCCGTCCAACTTTTCTGCCAGTCCTGAGCCGTCTTAATACGCTGTCTGATCATTTGGACCTTGTCTATCGTTTGAACTATAAGTTCGGGGCCCAGTAATCTTTACCCACCAATGCCATCCCAACAAACAGGGGATCGACATTTCCGTCCATAAAATGCTTTGAATGGAGCCATCTGAATGCTAGTTTGGAAACTGTTGTTATAAGAAAACTCCATTAGATAGAGATGATCCTCCCAAGAACCCTGAAATTCTAGCATGCATGCCTCAATATGTCCCCGAGTGTCTGAATAATACGCTCGGACTGTCCGTCTGTCTGTGGATGGTAAGCCGTGCTGAACTTGAGACGTGTACCCAGACTCTCCTGTAAGCTCTCCCAAAAGTGCAAAACGAATCTGGTGTCTCAACCTGATACTATACTGACCGGAACTCCATGAAGTCGCATTACTTCTTGTATATACTTCTCTGCAAGAGACTCTATCGACTGTCCCACACGGAAGGGTATAAAGTGTGCTGCATTCATAAGACGATCGACAATAACCCAGACGACATTGTTGCTTCTTGGGCTCCGTGGTAAAGTAGTCATGAAATCCATAGTAATGTGCTCCTATTTCCATCGGGTATCGGAAGCGGTTGTAACAAGCCCGCTGTCCTTTGGTGTTCAACCTTTACTTGTTGGCATATTAAGCACTTGGACACAAACCGTGCAATCTCCCGCTTCATCCCGTTCCACCAATAGTGCTGCCTCATATCTCGGTACATCTTCGTGCCTCCCTGATGCAATGAATAAGCTGAACCATGAGCCTCAGCTAGTACTTCTTCTCGAACATCCCTCTTGGGAATGCAGAGTCTGCTACCGAATCTCAAAGAACCGTCTCGATGTATGAGCAAGTCTGTCCTTAGTCCGGTTTCCACCTGCTCTCTGAACTTCTGCAATCGAGGATCATCAGCCTGTGCAGCCTTAATGCGATCTACAAGTGAAGACTGCACCTGTAACAGCCAAAACTTCTCGGTTGCACTCGGTATAAAAACCTCTAGTTCGAGCTTCTGAAAGTTCTCAATGATGCTCCTCTGACTGGTCAACATCATAACCGCTGGCTTGCGACTGAGAGAGTCGGGTACGGAATTTACTTTTCCCGAATGGTACTGTAACTCCAAGTCGTAGTCCACCATTAGTTCTAACCATCGGCGTTGTCTCATATTCAATTCTTTCTGAGTGAACACGTATTTCAGATCCGTGTACACTTCTACCTTTTCACCCAATAAGTAATGTCTCCAGATCTTCAATGCGAAAACCGCTGCGGCTAACTCCAAGTCATGTGTTGGGTAGTTCCTCTCGTGATTCTTCAACTGTCGTGAGGCATAAGCAACTACCCGACCGTGCTGCATCAGAACGCAGCCTAAACCTTTCCGTGAAGCATCGCTGTGTATCACCAAACTACCTGAATTATCCAGCATTGTAAGAATAGGGGCTGTGGTCAACTTTTGTTTCAGTATCTCAAAAGCCTGAGTACATTCCTCTGTCCATACGTAAGGCACTTCCTTCCGTGTCAGCTTTGTCAAAGATTCAGCGACTCGTGCAAAGTCTTGAACGAAACGCCGATAATATCCTTCCAATCCTAGGAAGCTTCTGATCTCCGCCACTGACTTTGGTGTCGGCCAATCCCTAACAGATTCTATCTTCGCTGGGTCCACTGAGATGCCTTCGCCCGAAACAATGTGTCCCAAGAACTTCACTTTGTCGAGCCAGAATTCACACTTGCTCAATTTTGCATATAGCTTCTCTTCTCGAAGAATTTGTAGTACAGTTCGCAAGTGTTCGGCATGCTCCTCTCGAGTCTTAGAGTAGAATAGTATGTCGTCGATGAATATAATGAAAAATGTGTCCAAGTATTTTGCAAATAATTTATTCATCAGATCCATAAATATAGCTGGAGCGTTGGTAACACCGAACGGCATCACAAGAAACTCATAATGCCTGTATCGAGTCTGGAAAGCCGCCTTGCATATATCCTCTGCCATTACTCTGATCTGAGGATAACCCGAACGAAGATTCAGCTTCAAAAATACCTTGGCACCCCCAATTGATCAAATAAGTCGTCGATACGTAGGATGACACCCGTATCGATCCATCCTTTTTCTTCACCAACAAAACTGGTGCACCCCATGGCGAAGAGCTTTGGCGAATAAATCCCTTCTCCAAAAGCTCTCCAATTTTCTTCTTCAATTCTGCCAACTCAACTGGTGCCATTTTGGACGGTGCCTTAAAAACTGCTGATGTACCTGGAATCAAATCTATCGAGAATCCCAAGACGCGTGGTGGTGGTAAACCTGGTAAATCTTTAGGGAACATGTCAAGAAAATCCCGAACGATTTCTGGTGCAGGGTTTTCATCAACCTCCATAGTCGTCAATATTTTTAGTTTGGCTCTGTACTTGGCTGGCTCCAAAGACTCTCTTCCGCCTTCAAAAATAAACTCATGATGATTGGGAATGCAGAAAGTCATATTCCTAGCTCGACAATCAATAATCGCAAGGAATGTACTCATCCAATCCATCCCGAGAATTGCGTCATAGCTTCCTATTCCGATTAAAAGGAAATTTGCATAGAATTCCCTGCCACGCACTACAACTGGACAAGATCTACATTCTCGACTAGATACTATAACACCATTTCCCGTATGTATTTCCCATCCTGTAGTCAATGATTCATGTGGTATAGAGTGTGTATCGACAAAATGTGCAGATATAAAACAATGTGATGCTCCAGAATCAAACAGTACTCTAGCTGGCATAGAATGAACAAGTAGAATACTTGTAAAAACTTCACCTGAGGCCTCTGCCTGCTCGACAGTCAGGGTGAAAACCCGCCCTTGACCACGGCCTTTGTTGGTTTGCTTCTTCTAATGATCTCTGCTACTGCGGTCCAGACCCTCCATGTAACTCTATTCGCTGAGGGCAACTACTGACTCGATGTTGGTTGGATCGGCAAATCAAACACCATCCCTTGGCACAACGACAGTCCTTCTGGGTGTGCCCGTCCCTGTGACATTAGCCGCAGACAAAAGCTTTCCTCTGTGGGTGTTGCTGGGGTACGAAGGGACCCTTCAACCGTGTTGTCCCTGGTCTGTGAACTGGTATGACCCTTCGGGACGATGTGTGAGTACGCGTTGGGACAACTGGGGCCTCCTGTCACTTGAGCTGCCCCCCCTGAATTTATTGATTAGCTTCTCTTGAATTCGTGCAGCGTTGAGCACCTGCATGAAAGTCTGCAACTCGAGTGACGCAATCAACTGTTGCAGCTCAAAGTCAAGTCCCTGCAAGAAATGTCTGGCTCTGGTAGCTTCTGAAGCGACCATATATGAAGCGAATCGTCTCAGACGGTTGAATTTTGCCGCATACACGTCAACGGGACGGTCGTTTTGCTTCAATAAGATAAATCTTTCTTCCATCACTGCCTTGGCGGTGGGGGGAAAATAGTAGTCCAAGAAGTATTCTTTGAACTTGCTCCATTCAATCGACCCATCGAGTCTGCTCTCTTTGACGGACCATCAGGTACGGGTTTCCTCCTCCAACCAGATCTTTATCACGTTCACATTCTCTTCATCAGGGATCCATGAGGCCGTCAGTAGGTTCTCCGCATTGACCAACCATTGTTCGGCCTCAAGTGGTTCGGCTAGCCCTGTAAACACAGCTGGGTATAGCCTCCGGAAATCCGACACAGTGCCATTCCTGGCAGGTGTAGCTGGTGTAGCGGTGCCCTCGGGAGCGGTAATAAAAGCGGAGGGTCCTCCTAATGCGGTAATTTCCCTGAGACCCTCGGTAAGTAGGTCCATCTTTCTCTCTTGGGCTTCCGCGAGGGTCGTCAGTGCATTCAGGATCCTCTCTGTGCGGTCTTGAGAACTAGAGTCCGAGGAGAGGTCATTCGGGGAAGTCATGTCGCTGGAAAAATAGATGAACGGATAAGATTAGATACAAAGATGAAAGTGAAAGATAGTGAAGTGAAAATAGTATAATAAAGCATAGTTAATATTATCCCTTAATACTAAGGCCTGGCGCTCTGATACCAACAAAACCATATCACGCCCTGCTTCCCAAAATACGGAATACGGAAGGCGGCTAGGCCAACCATGCTCCTACGGTCAGGAAACATTCCCGCCGTAGTCATACTTTGGCTTCTAGCATTACATGGTAATAAGTAATCACAGCACAAAAGTAAAGGAAACACATCACTAGTTTATTACACCAACTTTCATTGTTCACAGTTTATAATAGTTCGAAAGAAAAAGAAACTACTAACCAAGTGTGAATACAAGATTGATTCATGGAAAGCGGTAAAAGTACTGAAGGCACGACCGTCTAGATCTCTACGAGCTCGAATGGTAGGTCTGACTCCTGAACTGGTTCCTCTCCAAGCTCTGAGCATGCATACTCAGGTTGTCAAGACGACGCAATAGCAATATTATGATAATAACAATGAGGCAAGAAAATAAAGTAATAACGGTGGAGACAATAAATGTAGGTAATCGATATGTCAATAAACAATGCAATGTATGATCTGTGTCCCTATCAGTCTCTAAGTAACTTTTGAAATCGAGTTGAGGAAAGGAATGATCATGTTTAACGATGGTCTCGTACGTACCTGAGAGTACGGCCCACTGTTGCCCGGGACATAACCCTGTCAGCCGGACTGCTAAGTCCAACCTAATATATATAAGAGTCGATGTTCGAATGATCATCCTCTAAATCGCTAACCTCGCTAAATACAAGTTCCTTTCCTCTTCGATTTCTTCTTTTCCCCGGGTTTCACTATCTATAGGTATGGGCTAGTTGTGTACAAGTACGCACCAATAACACTGCTTTATTCACTATTCACTGTGTTGTTCACTATCACAAATCATTCACTTTTTACTGGCGTACTCGACACAACTAAACTGATACCATTCACGTTCGATAATGCATTATACACTGAAAATTAATAAGGACGCTCACTGTCGCCAGAGGTATTGCAGTCGGGAAAATATGTGAATTATGCCGCTAAACAAATCATATGCAATACAAGTCATTACGCATCTTATGAACTTAGAGAAATCACATTAAATCGTACGTTCAGAATTTAGTAAAATGATACAAAAAAGGTAAAAATTAAACTTAATCAGAAATTCAACGAAATTTTTTTCAAGGCGATCGTGTTTCGGGTTCGCAAATTACGGTCATTTCTTTTTAAGTGTTATCTGCTGGAAGTTCGGTTCCTGAATTGAAAGTCCATTTTGTAACACAGTTTTCATCCTGTTGGGATCATAATTAGGTGACGTTATAGTTATATAATATTTAGTTTTATCAGTTAGGTTTCCAACGCATGAGACGGATCGATAATATCCGCTGTGCGCTGGGAGTTATGCATTATTTAATATTGGGATATACGTTCTGTCCCTGCTTGGGACTGCAGTATGTACTGATAATTTAAAATATGATTAAAATAGAAAACTATAGTAAAAACAAATGAAACCATCTCCAATAGTTTTATAACAGATTAATCTTCGCAACGGTATAGAGTTCCGCATAATAACATTTTCACACAGAGTTGTAAAAGCATTTCAAATCAAGTGTCGACAAGCAGTGCTGCTCTGGACAGCAGTCCAGAGCCGCACTACCGGATAGTTTTGTCACCGTTTTAAAATAGAAACAAAATATAAATTATATGGGGTTCTAGGTTGTCGAGTCGGCTTCGATTCAAGCCCTCGAACACTGCATTTCAGTATATATCCAAATTATTACGATTTTATCAAGTTATGTGTACGAGAAATTTCAGATTAGACGGATCTAGAAGGGGTTTACATTCTATGGCGTTTAAGTCCGTATTTTCAAACAAAATTTTTACATGTTAACCTTTGTCTCTAAATTAATCTAGTAACCATAATTTCCGCCACACTAGATAGGATTTTCGTACGAAAAATGTATCGAACACCTAAACTAATCAGTCATTTATTATCGGAAATACCATTATGTTTGTTCAATTCATAAGAGAAATACTTACGAAATTCAATACGACGTTAACATGAGGTGTTTGAATCAATTAATATCCAGATCCCAATTAATTTAAATGAATACGGTCTAATATCAATCACGAAATAATATCGGATCATATATCGACATATAATCATTATAGCATGTAAGAAAGTCTTAAAACTTGCCTTTGACAAATCGATGATCGGCGATATGACAGCGGTGATCGATGATGAACGATACGGCGCACGCACGGAGACCAAAAACCTGGGCTCGGCTACGAAAGTAAGCTTAGGCTAGATTCAGCTGCGGCAAGGTCAGGGCTTCACGGCGAGAGCCGAAGGTGTGCTGCGATCGCCGGTGGTAGGGAGGCTCGGTTGGTAACGAGGTAGAGTTGAGCGGTGGCCCGGTGAGATGAGCTCGGTGGTGGAGATGGGTTTTAGAGAAGGTCAGCTAATGAGAGAAGAGAGATTGTGGGGAAGAGAGAGAGAAAGAGAGAGAGAAAGAATTAAAGATAATTTAAAAGAAATAATTATAGATTATGGTGATTAATATGGGATTGATTTGGATGTTAATGGGGATTTATGAGGAATAAAAAGAGAATAATTTTTTTTGAATTTGAAGGTGAAGAGAAAGAAGAGCATTTAGGCTATTAGGTTTGGGCCTTGGGAAAAGAGATAGGAAAAAGAAAAGAGGAAAAGTGTTTGGGTTTGGGTCAGAATAGTGAAACCATTTGGGTAGAATATAGGTTAGGGTGATGGAAAAAATAATTAGAATATATAGGTATAGGAAAAATAAAATATAAATAAAATAAATTGAATAAAAAACAATGGGTAAACTATTTTGAATAACATTTTATTTTAAATACTGGTATTAGCGTATAAAAGGAGACTGGGTATTACATTTTTAAACAAAACTAATTTTTAAAAAAATTATATAAAAAATTATAAATCCGTATTTTCAATAAAAACATATTATGAAACTATATTTATGAAAATGAAAACTTAGAATTTTAATAAAATACCATCAACTTACCAAAAAGAGCTAGTTTTCATAAAAATACCATAAACTTTCAAAAAACAAGGTTTTATCACCAAAACACCACAACAATTAAAATACATATTCATGAAAACCCTAAATATTATAAATCACTCTCGAGGTTTATTTTTAAACTATATTAAAATATTTTTCATAAAACTCCTTCGAGATATACAAATAATAATTAAGGACTCTAGATTAATATAGGTTTAAGCGGGATCAATTCTCTTGAGCCTCAGAGAGCCAGAGAAAGTGAGTGTTTGCCTTTTCATGTTAGAAAACTTAATGGAGTTATCAAATGACAATTGTCTTGGAATAAGACATAAATCCTGCTGTCTATGTGCAGCAGTTGCCGATTTCTCCCGGATATAAAATTTTTAACAATTTACATCAATTCACATGAAAAGACCTAAACTCGAATCTAAACTCGAATATAAACTTAAACTCAAACTCGAATACAAATTCGAACTCTAACCTAACTCGAATCTAAACCTGAATATGTACTCGAACCCAAACTACTTGAACCAACTTGACTCAAACCAAGATTGCAATTATCATGACTTGCATATTACTCGACTCACTCGACTTCATTATTCACCTTTTGCAATCTATGGTTTCGATCAGGACATGATATAACCAATCAATCAAATCAATTAAGTATATTATACAGTTATAATATATATTATACTCGGGGTGTTTGGGATAGTTTCTAGTGTGAATCCAATGGAGCTTCAGGAGTCCCGTATTAACCTTTTTTTTATTTTACTCGAATATTAGTCGAGTTGACTCATCCACAGCATAGAGCCCCAATGATAACATATGAAATGGGCCCGTGTTTCCTTGCTCCTAGGGCCCCACTCTTAAGCCCGTGAATACTTCTACGGCCGCGTTTACATTCACACTTAGAATTTAATGTTAACATAGTGACCATATAGAAACCTATAATATACTTACCCATGAACATATACTCTTACTCGTCATATATATTCTACACTTGTCATTTTATTTACTCTCACCTATTTTTGGGACTTACCGAGCGCTAGTTTGCTGACGGGTATTCCACTTACTTTTCTTCTCTTGAAATGTTCGTCAGATACAATCGAGACGGAAGCCACCGAGGAGGACTACAACCAGATTGCTACTCAAGATTAGCTCAGCTTCACTTTCTCTTTATTTATTGTATGCCACTTGTTTAGGCATTTTCCTTATTATATTTACTTTCCAGCATAAACTCATGTATTTGTAAATATTGGAAGTTAATAAAGATGTTTGTTGAAAAATTTTACAGTCTCAATTTATTATTGCATTATGTATTATTGTTTTCAATACGCTTAGTATATTTATTTAGGGAATGACCTTCTCTGGATAAATATGTTGCGGGATTGCCACGTCACCGTTTTCATCTACTGGGAAGCATGCGTGATATATACTTCCTATATGTGATCTAATGATCAAAAAGACCATATTATCTAAATTGATCTTAGTCTAATATAAGACTAATGATCCTTAGCCAAACTTCTAGGTTGATCTTAGCCCCAAATACAATTAACGGTCCTTAATTAAACTTCTAAGTTGATCTTAGTCTAAAATAAGACTAACGATCCTTAAATAAAAACAGATATCTCCTGAACTGACGGACCTCATCAATATAAGAAATGCAACCTAGGTTCACCACCAAATCTAAATATGTACGAATTTGGACTAATCCGCGCCCTACGGATGACGACATAAATTAGTCTCCGTATATAATCCAAGGGCAACCCTAAACAAACAAAACCTAAAACACACACGAAGTAAAAACCTAGAGTGCAGAAAGTTGTTATCATTCGTGATAACGTAATTAACTGCAGGGGCTTGCGTCTGCTAGAAAGACGTGTCCCCACAATCAATAAACCTCTCACAGTGAGGGAATCTGAAAGTCAGCTACAACGGTCGCATCCATCCGTACCTCCGTTATACGGTGCCATAAATCAACTGGGTATTTTTAGAGAGGTGGATGGATATATTCCAAATAGCCTCCGCATTCAGGCTAGACGTTCGACACCAGTTCGTCTGACCGGTTTCCGATTGTAAACAGATTATGGTACCCCCGGCGAGACCTTTTTTTTTCTTTCTACTCCACACTTCGTATGTCGTGTTTCGCAAACAAAATCGCGGTATATTATGTTTATGGTTGCTCTTGGATTCTGAGAAAGACTGAAACTGGTGCTTTCTTCCCTATGCATACTTCAATGGCATTCTGCAATGACTCCAAGACCCCCATACCTCAACTGATCTTCTCTGGGCAGACTATAGCCCCACTGATCGGCATCTCAACAGTCCAACTCATGCAAGAATGGAATGGGCTCCAATTCGGGCAAATGCCTCCATTCCTTCCCACCATTGATGCCACAACGCCAAAGGAGGAGGGCTCAAAGAAGTCGGTCTTCGACAGACTAATAACAAGCTCCGCATTCCCTTCTGAGAAGCCTGCAAAATAAAAAAGCCCAGTCTTCAATAGGATGAATTCAAGCTCCGTGGGCCCATCAAAGAAGCTTGCGATACCAAAGAACTCAGTCTTCAAAAGGCTGACCTTCGCTACTCCGGCTATTTCAACCATTCCGGCCGCTCCAAAAAAGTAAGTCATTAAGAGGTCGGACACCTGCAGCTCATGCTGCTCCCGAAGTGCCAAAAGACGCTTCACCCCCAATACAGTCTATCTTCCACAGACTGGCGCCAAATGTCCATACGCTGCCAAAGACATCAGTTTTCAAACGACTGACACCTGCGGAAGCTCCAAAGACACATAGGGGTATGTATATGAAGCTCCCAAAACTGAAGAAGCTCCTGTTTCAAGATGTGTTCGACGTTGTTACTGGCATCAGCAAGGACAGGCCGGGGGCATCTCCCTATCGAGGCTAACTCCACCGATGCCCACTATCGATGTAGCCGTCTCGACTAAAAACAGCTTCGAGCCGCTGAGAAGGGTAAGGCGGAATTCACCTACTGCCGTCCTAAAGAATTCTCCACCGCCTGTGAAGGCATCAAATAAGAAAACGTTAATGCTCAAGCCAAAACTTTTCTCGACGATCTACAAAGTCTAGAAAGAAGTTTGTAGCTCTGTTATCGACAAAACCCATCTTAAAAATCTGAAAAGCTCGGGAATCCGCCAAAATCCAATGTTCCCGCCAAAATTTTTGGCTCAAAACTTGTTGTTCCCTTATAAAAATAAAGGGAAACCTTCACGTGTTAAACACGTGCACCCACATGCAAGCATGTAGGTATCACTTCAGATAGGATTAAATCCTTGAGCGCCTCACGTATTTCCCATGTGAGCCCCAACGTCAGCTTCTGTTAGGATTAAATCCTATAGTGGCGCCTCATGTGGAACGCACGTGAGTGCCGGCGTGCGAAGCACGAGAGTGATAATTTATAAAAGAATTAAATTCTTAGGCGGCGTCCACTTGCATAGCACGTGAGTGTCAGCGCCCAAGTTAAAGATGATAATATTAAATTCTATTAGGGGAAAATATTCCTCTGATATTTATAAATAAAGAAGATATTCTCTGTTAGATCAAAGATCCAATGATAAAATTAAATTCTATGTGGGAAATATTTCCCTGTTTTTCCTAAAATAAGAGAGATCTTCTCTGTTAAACAGAATTAAATTTTATGGTTAGGAAAATATTTCCTAATTTTGTTAAACCAACAAGATATTCATATGATAGAATAAAATTCTATTTTAGGAAAATATTTTCTAAACTTGATAAACAAACAAGAATAATCTTCTCTATTAGACAGAATAAAATTCTATATTACGAAAATATCTTCCTAATCTTGTGATAGAATAAAATTATATGTTAGGAAAATATCTTCCTGATCTTATTAAACTAACAAGATATTCATATGATAGAATAAAATTCTAATCTTATTAAACTAATAAGATATTCATATGATAGAATAAAATTCTATCTTAGGAAAATATTTTCTAATCTTGTTAAACAAATAAGAAATCTTCTCTGTTAAACAGAGAGCCTTTTGATTAACAATCCAACGGTGAATAAAATTCACCAATTGATCTAAAAGATCATGAAATCAATCATGATCTCTCAATGGGAGATTTTCTCAACAAATTGATTTTTTTCTCTTCTCCTATAAATAGAAGTAAGGAGATTAAATGTAAAAAGAGGAGACTACCCCATAACCTTCTATAAAAAAATATACAGAAGGCTTCCAAAAGCTCCCACAAAATAAAAGAGAATTTAATTTTCAAACAAGAGCTTCTTCCTCAGAACCCTAGATAAACAAAATATCGGGATCAAAACATCTTCTTTACCTATCATATCATATATAAGGGTTTAACTCTTCTCAATGAACTTAGTTCTTTCTATGGATCTGAGATTCGCAAGACAAATCTTTCACAAGTTGAGAATTTAATTCTTATCGGGAAGATCTTGTTCTTGAGAATCAAAGATTCAGGGAAGAATAACTTTGAAAAGAAAGAAGATGGAGTTCATAATACTTCAAGAACTTAGTTTCTTCAAATCAAGAATTTAGTTCTTTAAAGAACTCAATCCAAGATTCTCAAAAATAGTAATCTTGGTGATCCTTAATGGTCAAAACACTATTAAAAGAGGTTTAACCTCTCGGAGAAGATGGAGTTTATAATACCGCAGGAATTTAATTTCCTCAAATCAAGAACTTAGTTTTTTAAAGAACCCAATCCAAGATCCTCAAAATAGTGATCTTGGTGATCCTTAATGGTCAAAACACCATTAAAAGAGGTTTAACCTCTCGGAGAAGATGGAGTTCATAATACTCCAGGAACTTAGTTTCTTCAAATCAAGAACTTACTTTTTTTAAAGAACCCAATCAAAGATCCTCAAAATAGTGATCTTGGCGATCCTTAATGGTCAAAACACCATTAAAAGAGGTTTAACCTCTCGGAGAAGATGGAGTTCATAATACTCCAGAAACTTGGTTTCTTCAAATCAAGAACTTAGTTCTTAAAAAACCCAATCCCAGATCCTCAAAATAGTGATCTTGGTGATCGTTAATGGTCAAAATACCATCAACAGAGATTTAAGTTCTCTAAAAAAACATCAATAAAGATTAAATCTCTAATAACATAGCGCCTAATGTGAAAAGCATATGGACGCCCAAGGCTAAAAACTCAACGCCTCACGTGAAAAGCACGTGAGCGCCCAAGGCTAAGTTACATAATGCCTCACGTGAGAAACACGTGAGCGCCCAAAAGATCCCTCCCCAACAGAAGTTAGCACCTCATGTGCTCCTCACGTAGGCGCCTAAAGCAGCGCCTCACGTGGGTGCCATACAAAAGTGCTTAGCACTTCATAAACAGCCAAAACGGTCAAATGCTCAGCACTTATTGGGCAATGCCCGTGTCTGAGCTCCTCATGTTATACACATGTGAGCGCCAAAGCTCCAAAAAAAAAGCTCAACACTCCTTCAATAAAAACAAGACCGAGCAGACCAAGCCCAAATTGGCTAAGTCCCTCTGGAGTCAATTGCAACTGAGCCCAAATGCTCTGTTGTTGGATCTCAACTAAAATTTGATGATCCTTAAATGTTGCTAAGTTGATCTTAGTCTCAAATAAGACTAACGTATGCTTAGTTATAAATAAATTGAGCTTAAACGCTCATATGTTTAAGTTGATCTTAATCTCAAACTAGATTAATGGTCTTTAAACCAAACAAAATATTTTTGAACTAAAAGAACATATAACCTAAGTTCAAAACCTAATCTCAACTCAAATTGGCTAAGTTTATATCCATGATATCCAAATTGATATCCAAACCGATCTTAGTCTCAAATATGACTAATGATCTCTCATGGATGATATCCAAAATGATATTCATCACATATCTCCTAAGGTAATCTTAGTCTCAAATATGACTAACGAGTTTTAGGTCTATCACCCCCTTTCCCTCAAATACAGGATTTGGTTTAAGGGTATATCTCTCCAGATCTTTGATATATGTCATTGTAATTCCTCAACGTCTTCAAAGAGGTGGCAGGTCCCGACAACCAAAAACTCTTTTCTCGTCCCAACTTGATGTAAAATTTCATCAAGATAGGGAATTGTACACCCCACATTGATGCACTTCCAAACTGACGTGCACACCTCAAATCTGATCGCACCCCAAATTGGGCACATTCCATGTCACCATCGTTCACTCCTCCACGTAACAAATACACGTGTGTGCAAGTTGAATGTTGGACCAAAATGTCCTTAAACTAAATTGCTTCCTCAAAATGGGAATGTTGGACCGAAATGCCCTTAAACTAATATTCGTCCCAAACATATCGATAATGGACCGTGATATCCTTAAACTAAAATAATTGAGCTCATATGCTCATTTGTTTCTAAGTTGATTTTAGTCTCAAATATGACTAACAATCCTTAGATCAAGCACAAACATTCCATGAACCAATGGACCTCATAAATGTGATATCCGCGCCCTAAGTTCATTCCTGTTGGTAAACCAAGCTACCAATGTGGGCCACGTCAAGAAAATCCTTGACCCAAACCTAAATCTTAAATATACGGATTTGGACTAATTCGAGCCCTACAGGCGACGACATAAATTAGTCTCCGTATACAATCCACGGGCAACCAAAACAAACAAAAACATACACTACACGAAGTAAACTTCCGGAGCAGGAGAAAGTGGTTATCGCAATGCGGTAACGTAATTAACTACAGGGGCTTGCGCTTACAGGAAAGAGCGTCCCCACAATCACAAACCCCTTATAAAATGAGGGGGAATCTGATAAAGTCTGCTACAATGGTCGCATCCATCCAAACCTCCGATATACTGTGCCATAAATCAACTTGGTATCTTCGGAGAGGTGGACGGATAAATCCAAATAGCATCTGCCCCCAAATTCAGGCCAGACGTCCCAATGTCTTGGTCCGTCTTTCGGCGGTGAACAGATTCCGGCACGTCTGGTGGGACCGAAATGTCCCTAAACTAACAACGGACCGAGATGTCCCTAAACTAACGCGTCGCCTCAAACATGGCGCATCGCCCCAAATACGGCGATATCCTCCCTTGAGATTTATATTGCAATCCAAGTCTCGACGGCGAGGGTTGCAACTCAATTCCTACCGATTACAGAGCTACTCCAGCAATAAACCCACTCTCAAATCCCACCGGCAAACAGATGGGTCACCTACGGCGAAGTTACTTTCGAGAGTTTCGTAAAAAAATGTATGTCCACAAGCGAAATGGACACGGATGAAAACCCGAAAGGGTGCTGTGAGTAAAAACAACAAGTCTACCGGCAAGCTTATGAAAACCCGGAAGGGCGCAATCTCGTTAAAAAATATGGTATATCCACAAGAAAAATGCGCACGGATGAAAACCCGAAAGGGCGCCGTGAGTAAAAACAGCAGGACTGCCGGCAAGTTTGTGAAAACCCGAATATGGCACAAACTCATAAAATAAAAAATTCATGTGCACTTGAAAGGTCCTCTCGACCTTGTGAGGAGAAAATATCTGTGTGAGATCCTTACGACTCATAAAGGAGTAACACACTTAGGAATCCTCATGATTCTTAATGTCATGCCCCGCTTCCCAGAGTGCGCTAAGATCGGCACGTGACAGAGCCAACCATGCTACCCGTGGCTAGGAAATATCCCTTCACAGTCACATTACGGCTGTCTATAAGATATCAAGAACAGTAAAATAAAATAAAACTATCTAGTACATGTCCATATGCCAGAATAAACGAGTCAAGAAATAATATGTGGAAGCAATAAATCCAATAAACAGTAACATCTGGAAAGTACGTCCCAAATACGGGCTCACATCAAGAAATGAAAGTGCTGAAAGAAAACTAAACTGAACTAAACTAAACTAAACTCTAACATGCTCCTCACTGTTCGGCCTGTTGGCTGAAGTACTCCTGGTCGGCCTGTGAAAGAGATAAAAGATCTGGGCCATGCAAAACACAGACGTCAGTGCGTCATAATATCACATAATAGAATATAACCAAGAGGTAACAAGATATGCATGCATGAGTTATAAACAGTGTAACAAGTAAATGGATGTGAACCAGTGCAGTGTAAAGTGTACGTGAAGTGCAGCGAGTAATCTAACTATATTACTGGGTTATCTACTCTCAAGTTTTTGAAATAAATTTGATGGAATCGTCGATATAACTCAATAGTATCCCGTGCATACCCGGGACTACGGTCCAGACTCTTGGGCTGAATCCGAGACATGCCGCTAAGCACAAAACAGGAAACATGTACAGACGGATGATGTCAGCATCATAATCCCAGGACTGGCCTAGCCCTCAAAACTGATCGGTATAAGTATCGAACTGTTGAGTTATAAGTAAGGTTCCATCATTGATTTCCCCTTACCCCCCAGATTATGTGTTCAAGTCATGTATTGCTACATATGAAACTAATGCCAACACAGGATCAAGCAGGTACAGGTTTGTCTGAAATAGACAACAGGATACGCCCATCGGGACAACAAGTCAGGATTTTCGGCATTAATAACAGAATCCAAGTATCAGGTCAAGTAGTGTATCAGGACATATCAGGTGGTGCACAGTGTATCAAACGGATACTCATAATAAAACTGTAGCAAGTATGGATGCATGATAAAGTACGGATGCACAGTGAAACACGGATGCACAGTATCTATCAGGGATTACATATACAACTTTATGATTACATGAGATGCACAGTATCAAGCATGGGGTGCTAATATAACGGTAACATGATATAATATGACATGGCATGCAACTAGATATATAATAAATAGCACGGATACGGACGGATATCAGAAAAACGGTAAAACTGTAACATGGATGCACAATGTAATAAACATGTAATATTTCTATTCATATGGATATAAAATACATATCATAGCATGTAGCAAGATAAACTTGCATGCAACTAGATATGTAATAAATGATACAGATACGAACGGCTATCCGAAAACAGTAAAATGGTAACATGGGATGCATAACTAAACAATATGTAATATTATTATTCGCATGAATGTAAAATACAATAGTATAGCATGTAGCAAGATAAGCTTTCCTGATCGGATCTCAATACGGGGTGTGTATGCCGCGTCCGACGTCGATAAATGTCGCGATGCGCACGCGCACGTACAGAACAGAACCAGGCAAAGCAAGAACGTGACCACGCTGGCTGGGGACGTCCACTGGGTCGTCCGGATCATCGGCAGCGGCACGGAATTCCGGCGAGGTGCAGGAGACGATCGGGTTCTTGGGTCGAGGTCGGGTGTGTAGGGTTTTCTTTGAGGGGCTCAGGGTTTTGGAGAGAGGAGAACGAGGTGGAGATGATGGGAGGTCGTCGGCGTGATGTGAAGACGGCGAGGAGACAAAGTCGGTGTGGGTTTTTGGGTTCGGGGATGGGTTGTTTCGACGGGGAGTTTGCAGGGGAGAGGAGGTGGTGGAGGTAAGGTCGGAGGGGTTGAGAAGGCCGGCGACGCGGTTTCTCCGGCGGTGAGGGGACGACGGCGAGGTGAGCGAGGATCACGGGCGTGGGTTCTTGTGACGAGATTCGCGACGAAGATGAAAGGAGAAAGAAGGGAGGTGAGAATAGTGGGAAAGAAGGGGTGACAGGATCTCGTGAGGAATGATTAAAGAATATATAGAAGAGAGAGAGAGAGAGAGCTGTAAGATTTTAATAGATTTAGGATTAAAATCATAAACAAAATATATATTTTGTTAATAAAAATATAAGTTCTTTAAAAATCGTATATGAAAACAGTTTAATAATAAAGAATAAAATATTAAGAAAATTTGAGTTTTTGGTTAATACAAAAATAGTCCAAAACATGCTCGGGTCGGGTCTAAAATTATGGTTTAAAAATACGGATAATTTACGTGTTAACCAAAACCAAAATATTATAACCAGGTAACGAAAATGCATACCCCCAAGAACGGATACACGTAGCATGCACGTAGCTATCCAAACTGGTCCGTTTCACTGAACAGGACGAGAACACAATGTACGGATGCTACAACAGGGTTAGGGGTATGATACGGGCCATACTAGATATTTTTAAAATATTTTATTTGACTTTATATGTCATACTGAAAAAAATGCAGATGTTAAATATAATGCAGTTATACAACATGAAAATGCACGGATTCTCAGAACCAGCCGGGATAAATCATAAACAGGAATCAAGACGGGTTTCTAGCATGCGGGTCGGATCGGATGCAAACACGGATACCGATTTCACTATTCGCACCCAAAACACAATAAATCAAGAAATAGCCATAAATAAAGAAATACCCAAAAGAACTGGTATAAATGAACTAGGGTGTTACATTATATCCAACTACAAACGAATTTCGTCATCGAAATTCCCGGAACAAGAAAAGACAAACAAACATGAATCTACGAGAATAGGTGTGGAAACTTCTGTCGAATCTCGTCTTCTCATTCCCAAGTCGATTCTCCGTGCGAGCGATTCCCCCATGAAACAAGTACTAGAGGGATAACCTTGTTCTTGAGGACCTTTTCTCTTCGATCAATAATCGACATCGTTCGTTCTTCATAAGTCAAGTCCTCCCTTATAGTCAGCTCTGAATGATCTAGCACGTGTGTCTTATCTCGAACATACTTACGGAGTTGAGATATACGAAACACGTCATGAACACTCGCTAAAGATGGTGGTAAAGCCAATCGATAAGCCACTTCTCCAACACGCTCAATAATATCGAAAGGCCCTACGAATCGAGGACTAAGTTTGTCTCGGCTCCTAAAACGAATCACTCCTCTAGTCAGTGATATCTTCAAGAATACAAGATCACCAACAACGAACTCTAGAGGTCTTCTCGATGTATCGGCCTAACTCTTCTGCCGATCCTGTACCGCCCTCATGTGATTCTGGATTGTATTAACTTTCTCCACGGTTTGCATGATCAAGTCCGGTCCCAACAATCTTCACTCTCCAATATCGTCCCAACCATAGTCACAAATTCGCCGTTCGGGAATAATTCGGCGAGGTCGAAAATTCGGATTCGGAGAACTATTCGGAAAAAATCGGCAAGTATTCGGGAAAGATTCGGTAAGTGTTCGGGAAATGTTCGGGAAGGATTTCGAGCAATAAATTAATATATGAGACGCTAGGTTTTGATTTTGTGAATTATTTGCAGTTTTTTGAATTATTCGTTGTTTTTCACATAATTCGGGAATAATTCGCGAATTATTCGCGAATAATTCGCGAATTATTCGGCCAGTTCGGCAATGACGAATAATTCGGCGAATAATTCGTTTGATCAAAAATTCACGAATTATTCGCGAATTCGGCGAATAATTCGCGAATTATGTGACTATGGTCCCAACAGATGGATGAGCGACACTTGCGACCATAAAATGCTTCGATTTGAGCCATCCGAATAGTCGCCTGAAAGCTGTTATTGTAAGAAAACTCCACCATGTGTAGATGATTCTCCCACGAACCCTTGAAGTCTAACATGCAAGCTCTCAACATGACTTCAAGAGTTTGGATCATTCTCTCCGACTGGCCATCTGTCTGGGGATGATAAACAGTGCTAAACTTCAATCGCGTTCCCAAACTTTCCTGTAAACTCCTCTAGAAGTGCGATAAGAATCGGGTATCACGAACGGAAACGATGCTCACAGGTACTCTATGCAATCTCACAATCTCCTGCATGTACCGCTCTACTAACGCTTCCATTGAATGACCAACTCGAAATGTTATGAAATGAGCTGCCTTGGTCAATCGATCAACGATCACCCAAACTGCATTGTTGCCCTTTGGACTCTGCGGTAAAGTTGTCATGAAATCCATGGTTATATGTTCCCACTTCCATTGAGGAATCGGAAGTGGTTGCAATAAACCAGCTACCCTTTGATGTTCAGCCTTAACTTGCTGACACACCAAGCACTTCGCTACAAAACGGGTGATCTCCCTTTTCATGCCTTCCCACCAGAAATGCTGTCGTCGATCAGTCGAAAATATTTCATTTTTAACACAACAATTTCCCTACTTTTTGTAATCATCTAAAGGTGTTTGGTATAAATATAACACATATTAGCAATTCGTCCGTAAAATATCAAATAACATGTGTTATACATTATAACCGGCATTATGAAGGAAATTGTGTGTTTATTACTACACGCATGATCTTTGTATATCAACACTTGTCTCGAGATTGTGTGCAGGAAATTCTCCAGGTAAAAGAGCCGGAACTGCTAAAAGTGCTGATAAAATATATCAAGTCCAAGACTTGTGATCTGGCAGTAAACAAGAAAGTATAAAAATATTCCAGATATCAGGAAAGTGCCATAAAGCCAACACAACTCAGCACTGAAAATTTCATACAGAGATCACCTAAAAGGGCTACGGATCTGCGGCCGAGTCAGGCAGATCCGCCGTTGATCCGCGGCCGTTCTGACTCATCGGCGGCAGAAATGTTCATGCGTGGTTTCTTTTAACGGGCAAACTTCTCCAAAACACTTCGAATTATGTAGATTTCTCCAGAAACTTCCCTTCTAACAGCCAAGCTTCTCATGCAAGCTTCATAAAAACCTAGCTTCTAGTAGAAGATAAACCAAGTTTCTAGGAGAAGATAAAGGGAAAACTATAAAAGGGCACCTATGGCTTCATTACAAAGGTTGTTGATGGTTGTTCATTAATTGAGTTGTTGATCATTATACATCAATTCACCCACAAATTGAGTGACACAACTTGTGATCCAAAACCCTAGCCCAAATCCAATTCAAAAGCCAAATCAAGATCCATCGAGAAGCGACTCAAGCAAGTCTTCAACGAGCCTTTGAAGCAACGCCAATCTTCATCCGAGCAAGAGATCCACGACGATCCGTGACTCAAGAAGATCGATGCGAAGCTAATTTCGGCGGATCTAGTTACCTCCTCAAATCTTGTAATCATTGAGTGAATTGTATCTAATCGTCGATTACTAAAGGTGAAAATTATAAATCTTGCTTTTCTTTACATTCTTGCATTATGAAAATTTATCGATTCTTGATTCTTCCATTTTTCATGATGTGTGAGTGAAATCTCCGCTTGTAGCGGAATCGAGAGAATGGGTAGATGATAATGATAAAATTCTTGAACGGTTCTTAAGTCTTATGAGTTTTGTAAACTTTAGGAAATTGAATCATCGAAGACCTAATTTGAGCGAGATCGCTTTCTTGAATGTTTTCGCTCCAAATTAGAGATCAACGATCGGTGATTCAATATACTAGAGGCTAGAATTTGAATGATAATCAATGAAAGGACAAGGGATGATGAAGGAGAAATCCTAGTTTCTTCAATAGATCCCTAAACCTCGTTGATCGTCATCGATCTAGCAATAAATCCTCAATAGATAAGAATTCGTAATCATTAGTATTCATCATCACTATCAATTTGATTGATTCCTACAAGCTACTTTACAAATCTTGATAATTCAATTGGTTTGGACATTTCCTTGATCTTTATTAATTCTTGATCATAGATCTATTTCTTTATGTTTCTTGAAACTAAATTTCACAAATCTTACATCATTTTCTTTTATCTTCTCTTTTCAACTCAACTAAAACAAATTGAAACAAATTCACACTTTCTCAGTGGACGATCCGTTCTCATTGAAGAAACTACAATAGACACCGTCAATTGATTACGGTATAAATTTCTTTGGTTGTGAAACATTTCAAAACACACGAAGATGATCAATCAAATGGCGCCGTTGCCGGGGATCGTGTGCTAATTTGTTCATTTTTTGTCAATTGAGTTGAAAAAATTTATTATTATTACATCAGAATTTTTAGATCAAAATTCGCATCAAATGCTTAACTATATGTTGTGAATTGTTGCAAGGGAATCTAGAATCTCTGTAGCGAGAGGAAAAATTTTCAGAGCATTTCAGATTGTTCAGTGAGTCAACAGGAGTCTCTGTAGAAATTTTTGTGCAGATATTTTCTCAAAGGACCGTGCAACCGCGGCCATAGGTAGCTTCTTACGGCGGATCCGCGGCGAGATAGCTGCTTCAGTGCACCAAAAATTTTAGGTCCATTTCTGTCTTTCTTATCTCCTCCCGCTCTATTCCATTAACCAATTTCTGCAGGATTCTTTGCAAAAATTCGCTGCGCCGTAAAAAGAAATTGTTGCGTGTTTGATCTTGGTTGTTTGCATTTTTAAATACGGAAATTAAGGGGCAAAGACCAAATTCAGATTAGGTGGGGATTTCATTACCCTTCCTAAGCCCCAAAAATCACAAACTTGCATCCGCATCACCCTCATTAACTAAAAAAGATCTAGACAAGACTCTAAGGACCGTCGCGCTCAATTAGGACAGAAGGAGGTCGTGGGTAATCTATTGCTTATCCGCGTTTTTTTTGTGGTGTCTAAGACAAGTGTGTCTAAGGCAAGTGGTTACTTAATTAGGCCCACTACTTACTTAGTGGAGAACCTCCCACTTACCTGGCCACAGAAGGTGTAAAGAGGCAGTAGAGGATTTATCTTGCGACTTGTCTTCTGGATATCTAGGAGCGGTCTAGAGACTTGACCTAGGTGACCACTAGATTTAGGGTTGCTTGTGCATTGTTTGTGTGAATTTTTCAAAAATCCGTCCTTTTCAAACCAAACACCAACTCATCTTTTCTCTAATTATCACAACGCTGCCACTTGTACTAAACGATTTAGTGCATGCTCGGCTGGACACGGGATTCTAGTGCCCGTCTTGTCCGCGTTCCTCCTATCGACTCCGAAGTCGGTATTTCTACATATACTTTTTCTTCACCCACTACCACACCCACTTCGATGGACGGTTCTCCATCGAACTTCTTTAACACTACTCTGCCACCGTCCGCAGGTGCGCAGAATCCGTCCCGCATCTCTCTCCAAGAGAGATGTTATCCTATGCGAGGTCCTTTTTCTACCTGTCTTACCATTCCACCAGCCAATGGGGACAATTTTGAAATAAAACCTCAATACATCAATCTTTTACCAAAATATCATGGTCTCGAGTCTGAAGACGCATACGTCTTTATTACCAAATTTGAAAATGTATGTGCTATGATGGGTACTTCACAGCTTTCTGTGGATGCTATGAGATTACGTCCTCTCCCATTCACTTTGTGCGATATAGCCAAGAAGTGGGTTTATAACACAGCCGCACATTCTATTTCAAACTGGGGAGAATTCGTAACAGCTTTCCTAAAGAAATTCTACCATAATCATAAGACAGCTCGAGTCCGTAGCGAAATAAATTAATTTACCCAGCTTCCAAATGAACCATTCTCGAAGTGTTTTGAACGCTTCAAGGATCTGTTATTTCAATGTCCTCATCACAGAATTCCTAGAAGTGATATGTGCAGAATCATATATGAGGGCATTAATCCTACAACAAAACAGACCCTTGAATCCATGTGTCAAGGCACCTTTATGAATAAAGATGATGGTGAAGCCTGGAGATTTTTAGAAGATTTCGCTGAAAGAACTTTACAGTGGGAGAGTGTAAACCAGTCATCGTCTAGGGGTGGTATTCATCAACTTGATGTTTCCATAGAAGTTAGAGCTGAAATGGCAGCAATGCAAAAGAAACTCGAAGCTATGGAACATAAATTTTTAGCAGCCTCCCTAAATCAGATGTCACTCTCCAAAACTGTCTGTGGATGCTGTTATGATCCATCTCATCTTACGGAAGAATGTCCTTTAAATTCTCCGTTTCAAGGTCAAGAGCATACCAATGCTGCTTTCCAACAAAGACCTAGAAACGATCCGTATTTTTCCACTTATAATCAGGGTTGGAGGAATCACCCTAAATTTGCTTGGAACCAATCACAAACTCAAAACACGATTTCAAATCATAATAATTTTCAAAGGGATCCTCCACCACAACAGCAACCACTTCAAATAAGTTAGCACCCTTACCAATCACAAAACTTTCAAAATCTGGTCAACGCACCTGCACCGTATAATCCTTTACAGTTGGCCGGTACTGATAATTCCTCTTCACTTGAACGGACTTTGAAATGTTTATGAAACAAATGTCGGCTGAATTTAAGTCTTCCCTCGATAAGATCCATAAAAACTCTGACTCCCAAAGTGAGAGTATTAAATCGATGGAATCATAAATTGCATAATTAAAAGCCGAAATGAGTGCTAGAGAGAAAGGGAAACTTCCGTCTCAACCCCTACCGAATCCCGGGCATTCACAACACTACAATGTGAATGCAATTACAACGTTGAGATCTGGAAGAGTGCTGAATAATCAATTCGGTGAAGAGATTGATAATCATGATGAATTAATCAATAACACCCCGGCTTTCACTTCCACTTTTCCTTCCACTTCCACATCCACTTCTACTTCTAATACTACTTTGTCTACCCCACCACCTTCTTGCGAGCCTATTCTTCGTTTTCCTCAAGGCTCGAACCCTCAGCATATCTCTTCTAGTCCACCAAAGACGATCCCCACTTCTATTCTGGGATCAGTTCCACACACACCACCTTCTCCAATATTGGACCCAGCTCTTATTGCTAAAGCTCCTTATCCGAATCGGTTAAGGGGTAACAAATCGAGTTCACATATGGAGAAGATTATGAAAATGTTTAAACATGTTAACATCAATATCCCTTTCCTAGATACTATTCAACAAGTCCCTGCTTATGCGAAAATTCTAAAGGACTTGTGCACTAGGAAGAGGAAGACTCAAGTGCCAAAAAAGGTCTTCATGACAAATAATGTTAGCACTGCTTTTAACCCACAGTTACCAAAGAAACGTAAGGACCCTAGATGTCCTACAATCTCAATTTCTATTGGGGGTAAAAACATTAACCGTGCTTTACTTGACCTTGGCGCAAGTGTTAAGCTGCTTCCATATTCTGTTTACGAGCAATTAGGGGTTGGAGAGTTGAAACCAGCTCATTGCACTTTCCAAATGGCAGACCGTTCAATCACCAAACCTAGGTGTGAACTGGAGGATGTGTTGATAAAAGTCGGAGAATTTATATTCCCTGTGGACTTTTTTGTTCTCGATACACAACCTGTAGTAAACCCACAGAACCAAATTCCGGTGATTTTGGGTCGACCATTCCTTGCCACTTCCAATGCTGTCATTAATTGTCGAAACGGTTCTATGAACCTATCTTTTGGAAAAATGACAATTGAACTGAACATCTATAAAATTGGAAATCAGCCGTCTGAACCCTCTGCTCACATACTTGATGTCTATTCTGTCCACGAGATTGCTACTGAAAGCTGCGAAGTTGATGAACTATGTTTTGATGATCTCGACGACACTAGCACATCAATATTTGATCTTGCACATCTTAGTGAGGACACCCTTTCCATTCTTGAGTCTGACACTCTTGACTCTTCACCTTCCGAGTCTGTATCTTTTGCAGGCTACGAGCTTCTTCGTGACTCCAAATATCATTCGTTGACCCCACCTTCTATAGTTTCTCCGCCAGTATTAGATCTCAAACTTTTACCTTCTCATCTTAAATATGCATATTTAGGTGAGAATGAATCTTTACCTGTGATCATATCAGCTACTCTAGCCTCATAGCAAGAGAATGCGCTTTTAACGGTATTGAGATATAATTGGCAGGCGTTTGGTTGGACTATGGCTGACATCAAAGGGATTAGTCCCTTGATTGTAGAACATCATATTCATCTGATGGATGAAGCCAAGCTAACCTGAGAACCACAGAGATGGTTAAACCCCGCCATGAAGGATGCGGTGAAGAAAGAAATCGTCAAATGCCTTGACAGTGGTATCATTTACCTAATCTCCGATAGCCAATGGGTAAGTCCAATTCATGTAGTCCCTAAGAAATCTGGCATTACGGTCATAGCAAATGAGGCAAATGAGTTAATCCAGACACGCACTCAAACTGGGTGGTGTGTATGTATTGATTAAGAAAACTCAATGCCGCAACGAGGAAAGACCACTTTCCTTTACCTTTTATTGATCAGATGCTAGAACGCTTAGCTAGACATGAATATTACTGCTTCATGGACGGATACTCTGGCTATAACCAGGTCCCTATTGCCAAAAAGGATCAAGACAAAACCATATTTACTTGTCCTTTTGGTACTTTTGCTTATAGACGCATGCCCTTTGGGTTATGCAATGCTCCCGCTACATTTCAGCGGTGTATGATGGGGATATTCTCGGACATGGTCAAGAATTTTCTGGAGATTTTCATGGACGATTTCTCGATATTCGGAGATTCTTTTGCTGACTGCCTATCTCATCTTGACGCAGTTCTTACTCGTTGTAAAGAGAAGAACTTAACCTTGAATTGGGAAAAATGCCATTTCATGGTCCAAGAGGGAATTGTGCTTGGACATGTTATTTCACGGAAAGGCATTAAGGTTGACAGAGCCAAAATAGATGTCATTCAAAACCTTCCCCATCCCAAATGCGTCAAGGATATAAGATCCTTTCTTGGCCATGCAGGCTTTTACAGGAGATTCATTAAGGATTTTAGCAAAACTGCTAGACCCTTAACTCTTCTCTTGGCCAAGTGTCACGCCCCGTTTCCCGGTGTATGGCGAAGTGGACGCGATGAGGCCCGCTACGTATATACTTAGAAGTACATACGCTAAGCATAGCTAATTAATATAAAGTAAATCACAAGAGACAACAGATATAGAAATAACAGCAACTTTTATTAAAAACATTCTTTGTACAATCCATGGAAAGGAAAATACAACTGAAATAAAGATGCCTAAACAGTGGCATAACAGGAAATGAAAATACTGAAAAGAACAAGGTACAATGAAATTATACTGCAGGGTCTTCGACAAATTGCTCCAAATCTTCTTGTGTTGGCTCAACTTCTGCCGGGTCCAGGTCATCTGACGACATTCAAAGAAGAGAGAAACAGAATGTCGTCAGCGAACAGATCGCTCGGTAAGTCCCAAAGGTAAGAGGGAGAAATAGACAAGAGTAGGAGAGAGAGAGAGCTTTTAATATTGTATTGTATTGTTGTAATGTTGTAATGTTATATTAACGATGTTGTTTGTAGCTTGGTACAGAAGAATGCCAGTGTATACGAGAGGGGTCTCTATATGCTAGAGACCAGGGCAAACGGAAATAGAGTACAAGGCTCCGTTATACAACCGGGAACAACGGCAACTGGATTCAGGTTAGGTGTCTTAAATCTGACCGTCTCGTGCCACCTTTAACACCTTCCGTACCAATCTACCCCTTAAACCCCGCGATGTCTTGTTTGTATTGTTATGTTGTAAAATTGTATTGATTGCATGATTGATTGACTGACTGACCGAAACCATGATATCAGGAAATGGTTATAACCGTAGAGTTATGTAAATGGAATGCTGGGAAACATGTAAAAGGAATATATCCATGGTTCGGTTCAGTCAAGTTGTATAGATTATTAACTGGATTCTGGGATTCATGTATTCATATTGAGTTGGAATATAAAAGAATATAGATTGACTTGAATCATATTCAAGTCAGAAATAGTCAGACTCGAACCTGAGTCAGACTAAAAGAAAGGTAATTTGAAGTTCTATAATTTGTTAGGGTCCTTATTGTAAATTATAAAACTTAAGGGGGTTTTATGTAAAAAGTACTATTGTATAGTTTTCAAAATACACCTCAAGTATTTAATATTCGTCTTTATAGTTATAATGAGTGTGAATTTTATTTGTGTTATTCTAGTGAATATATCCTAATAAAAGTATTAATTGATTTATTTGAAACTCATGGTATTTTAATGTAACTTTTAATCTTGTAATTTTAGAAAAAGATGGAAACTTCATCTTATGATAAAATAGGTGTTTAAATGATAATTAAATATATATTAATACAAGAATACTTTTAAATAATATTTTATTTTCCAAAATCTCATTTTTTCTTAAATGCCGTATTTTAAACCTTTCGAGACCGAATGCTCCTTGCGGAGGTCTGAATCTCGCACTACTAGCCCGCGGGTGCATGATGAACCGTACTATCCCTAACGGATTCCCCAAAGGTGGGTTGTAGCGGCGCTTTGCATAGGTTTAACAAATACCATTCATTTAGAAAAAAAACGATTTTATAAATATAAGGTATTTATTTGTAAAAGGGTATAGATTTCCGTATTTTAGTTTATAGGGTTTCCTAAGCCAACTAGCCTATTTCTAAGGTCTAAACGACAAGTCATTAGAAGCCTCAAATCGCCTCTTCACCGTCAATTGCGGCCAGGTAAGTGCCAGGTAAGTGGGTAGGAACCACAGTAGTGGGCCTAATTAAAAACTACTAGCCTAGACACACTTGCCTAGACACCACAAGACAGTTTAGATAAATGATCGATGTCCATGACATATCATTCTTTTATTTTAAAAGATTTTATTTAGAATTGTGTACAACTTAAAGCTTTCAAGAAAGGTTTATAAAGAATATGGTGTTTTAGTGAAAAGTCCTGTATTTTCGTATTCTATGTTTTGATGTTTATCAATTAGGGTTATATTTGTGCGTGTGTAGAGGTAGGTCATTATCTCGTGACTTATTTTAAGTTTTAATGAAGTTTTAGAGGTTAAACATGATATATTGAACTTGAAGGTATTAAAGCGCAAGAATACGGTATTTGAAAACGTTATCATTTTATGTGTGAAAATTCATTCAAATTGATTTCTATAAGTTTAGTGATCAAGATAAACATATTTAGGAGTGAGGGATTTAATTAGAACAAGAAAAATAAACTCTGTGGTATTTTTATGAAAAGAATACGGTTTTACAAGAAAGCTATCATTTCATGTGAGAAACTTTATTTAAATTTGTTTCTAGGTGATTAATAGTCATCATAGATAGGTTTAGGTATTATGTATTAGGTGACAAGTGGAAATTTGTAGAAAAACCGAATCGGAAATCGGTTTGTTCCGATTTCCGTCGGGTTCCAAAAAGTCGTATTTTCTATTAAAAGAAAAGAGAGATAGAAGAGATGGGACTTACAAGTTTGGACAAGCTAGGGAGGCTAAGAAAGTGGTGGTTGTCGGTGCGTCAAAAACGTCGCGAAGGTTCTAATACGATTGCCGGAATTCGTCGTCGGTTTCGGCAGCGCTTCGATTCTCGCTCTTTTTCTAACGTACCGAGTTCTCTTGAGAATTTGGGAGAGTGGACTTAGAGTTGTAGGGTAAAATGGTAGAGGGTAGGGGTGTTTATATAGGGCTAGGCTAGGGTTAGGGTTTTTAATTAAAAAAAATATAAAAATCATTAAACCTAGGAGTAAAAGGGATTTATTGGCCAAATTAAAACCGATCCAGGTATAATAATTGTGCAAGAGGGTTGACCAAGTCAAGAGCCAACTTTTCTCAGTTGGTGACTCGGCCGTCCGGCCAACTCCGGCCGGCGGCGCCGGACCGAGTCGGCCGATTCGCCGGCCGGCGGCGTCGAGTCGGGCCGAGTCAGGCTTCCAGTGGCCGGGGATTTTCTGGGGGTACAATTTGGTATATTTACTTTTTGTTGTCCAGTACATATTTTGGGAGTTATGACCTTTTTACCGTTGACTTCCAAAAAAAATTAAAACAAAATAAATACAAAAATAATGTGGGGCATGGGATTTGAACTCCGGTGGCTTGGTTCAGCAGTGCAAGGTATTACCAATGAGCTACAAGCTCCTTCTTGTAATTATTGTGGTTTTTAATTACTTAAACTGATAGCAGCAAGAATAAATACTCCTAGTATACATTAAATTTAAAGTAATTTCTTGTACACTAAAAATGGAGTTATTTCATTCTTGTAGCTTGTAATTAAAAACAAAAATAATTACCTAAATCTTGTGCTCAGGCTAAAATACCCCTTGTAGGGTGTTTTCGTCACCCCATTGAGATGGAAATACGCGCGCGCTTGTCAGGCGTATACTACAGATTCCCCCTGCCTAGGGTAGGCGGGGGTTTAATGATTGTGGGGATCCGAATCTCCGGCAGCCGCGGACTAAGCTGCCGTTAATTACCCCTCGCCTTTGGGGCGAGGGAACCTCCGATTAACGGGTTAAACTGGTTATGCGAACTCAATGTGCAGTGTACGTGTGTTGTGTTTTGAAAGGGGGGTTTTGGATATATCGGGAGCCACGCAGAGTTTTTACGGGGGTCCCGCTACCCGGATAGCGGGCTGGGGGTCAAGGGGGCTAGCAGCCCCCTTGCGGGGTGCGGGGCAGCGCCCCGTTAGAAATTTTTTTCTAACAGGGACAGTGTCGCGGAGTATGTGTATGTGTACATTTATATACATATGTATATATATACATGTAAATATAAGTAAAGGGGAAAAAGACATCCAAAGGATGCGTGGGGCCAGCGTCTAGAGCGCTGTGCGCTCAGGCGCGCGCGCACCACGTGTCGACACGTGGGCAACTTGCGCATGAGCGCTGCGCGCAGGTGCGCAAGCGCACGCGCCACGTGTCGGCATGTGGGCGTTTTTGCGCAAGAGCGCTGCGCGCAGGTGCGCAAGCGAGCGCGCGCCACGTGTCGGCACGCGGGCGCTTTGCGCACTTGCGCAAGCGCGCCACGTGTCGTCACGCGGGCGCTTTGCGCCCTTGCGCAAGCGCGCAGGTGCGCAAGTGCGCGAGCCACGTGTCGGCACGCGGGCGCTTTGCGCAAGAGCGCTGCGCGCAGGTGCGCAAGCGCGCGCGCGCCACGTGTCTGCACGCGGGCGCTTTGCGCACTTGCGCAAGCGCGCCACGTGTCGGCACGCGGGCGCTTTGCGCACGTGCGCAAGCGCGCAGGTGCGCAAGCGCGCGCCACGTGTCGGCACGCGGGCGCTTTGCGCACTTGCGCTGCGCGCCGGAGAGAACAAGAGGCTTTTAGCCTAAAAAGATTTCTCTGAACAGAGATCAAAGAGGAGTTGGACTCCTGAGTGTTTTTTTCTTCTTTCTTGGGGGTTTAGTGAAAGATGTTCTTCTTCTTCCTCCTCTGTTGGCTGGATCTTGATGATCAAAAGATGTGAGATCTAAAAATCTCTCCTTTCTGAGATCTAATGGTAGATCCAAGTTCCCCTTTGTGGGTTTTGTGGTGAAAGACTTCTTAGTTTTTGAAAAGAAAGAGTAAAACTCTTGATTTAATTCAAAAGAAATTAGAAGGTTTAGAACCTTGGAGAAGGAGCAGGAGGCACAAAGAACCCTAATTTTTGGGGGAATGAAAAGTTGTTCTTTTTTATCTTAATCATGTTGCCTTTTATAGGCTTACATATTTACATATAGCCCCTTGGGCTTTACAAAAATGGCATTTTAGCCATCCCATGGCTCATGTGCCATTTCATTTTTGCACATAAGCCACGGGCTTACAAAATATTGGCTTTATGCCCATTTTGCATACATTCATGTATAAAAAATTACATAAAAATTATTTATTACATGATTTTGTTGTTGGCATGGGGAGGCTGGCCGCGGGCTTGACTTGGGCATGGGACCACTTGACCTGGGCTTGGGCCCACATAGCTTGGGGGTTGACTTTGACTTTGACTCGGTCAACCGGGGTGTAAATTTTTACCCCAACACCCCTTTGTGGATTTTAAAAAATATTTTGAAAAAAATTTGTATAGGAAAAAGTGTATAAGAAAATTAGGGTTGTTACACCAAGGACACAACCTTTCACTTTGACTCGGATTGTGAGGCTGCATTTGACGCACTTAAACACTCTCTCACTATAGCCCCATTCTATCTTCTCCAGATTGGAACCGGCCATTTGATCTTATGTGTGATGCATCAGATTTTGCAATTGGTGCAGTCTTAGGACAACACATTGAAAAGATACCACACATGATTTATTATGCAAAAAAGACCCTGAATGATACTCAACTTAATTATACAACTACCGAAAAGGAACTTTTGGCAGTTGTATTTGCATTAGAAAAATTCAGGCCTTACTTGATTGGCTCACCAATTATTGTGTACACTGACCACTCCGCCTTGAAACATCTTTTGGCCAAGAAGGATGCTAAAGGAAGGCTAATACGTTGGATCCCTCTATTACAAGAATTTGATCTTGTTATTCGAGATAAGAAAGGATGTGAAAACGTAGTTTCCGACCATCTTTCACGCATCACTTTTTCACCTGTGACCCTGCCGATCAATGATTCTTTTCCAGACGAACAACTCTTGAATGTATCCACTGAACCTTGGTTCAGGGATATTGTGAATTATCTTGCTGCGGGACTTATTCCCTGCGAATGGTCGAAACAGGACAAACATCGATTTCTATCCCAAGTAAAACACTTTTACTGGGATGAACCCTATCTGTTTAAGTATTGTCATGACCAGATCATTCGCAGATGTGTCCCTAATGATGACTTCAAGAGTGTTCTATCTTTTTGTCATGATCAGGCATGTGGGGGTCATTTCGGTCCTCGAAAGACGGCGGAGAAGGTTTTGCAATGCGGTTTTTACTGGCCGACTTTATTCAAAGATGCGTTAGATCATTGCAAAACCTGTCCACAGTGTCAACACACAGGTAGGATTTTCCGAAGAAATGAGATGCCACTTCAACCCATCTTAGTGGTTGAAATTTTTGACGTTTGGGGTATTGATTTTATGGGTCTTTTTCCCAACTCCTTTGGGAATTTGTACATATTGCTTGCGGTTGATTACGAGCAAATCCAACTAAATATTCATCGATTAAAAAGTACTGAGGTAGATGGACAAGAGTATGATAGCTTGAATTGAATTCTCCGAGTGTAAGGATGTTCTATACACACACGTAGGGGTATATGATCGGTGTTTGGAAGAAAGATAGGAATGAATAATAAAGGCGATGTTTTATTGAGGGATGATGTGATTTCTAACATCTTTTCATGACTATTAAGATATGGCTCATGACAACTGAAAAGCTAGTGTAGTTGGAAACTCTAATTTTCAAAGTCTTTCTTTTATAATTCTTATCCTTAAATGTAACTTTCACGGTCTTCCTTTTATTATTGGATTTTATGGGTGCAATCCGCTGAAAACCTTCAGGAGACAACACTCCTCCTACTAGGGACACCTAGAGGTTTAAATGCTTGTTGCACGTGCTCAGTGCAATCGTGTTGCCTACGATAGTGTGCTAGTTAGTTTTTCTTTTTCTTTATTTTCTCCTTCTCTTAAATAAAAATAAAAGATATTTTCTCGAGACGACCAAAATTAAGTTTGGAGGAATTTGATCAGTCGAAAATATTGCATTTTTACACATCAATTTCCCTACTCTTTGTAATTATCTAAAGGTGTTTGGTATAAATATAGCACATATTAGCAATTCGTCTGCAAAATATCAAATAACATGTGTTATACATTATAACCGGCATTATGAGGGAAATTGTGTGTTTATTACTACACACATGATCTTTGTATATCAACACTTGTCTCGAGATTGTGTGCAGGAAATTCTCCAGGTAAAAGAGCCGGAACTGCTAAAAGTGCTGATAAAATATATCAAGTCCAAGACTTGTGATCTGGCAGTAAACAAGAAAGTATAAAAATATTCCAGACATCAGGAAAGTGCCATAAAGCCAACACAACTCAGCACTGGAAATTTCATACAGAGATCACCTAAAAGGGCCGTGGATCCACGGTCGAGTCAGGCAGATCCACCGCGGATCCGCGGCCGTTCTGACTCATCGGCGGCAGAAATGTTCATGCGTGGTTTCTTTTAACAGCCAAACTTCTCCAAGACGCTTCGAATTGTGTAGATTTCTCCAGAAGCTTCCCTTCTAACAGCCAAGCCTTTTTTGCATGTTTGATACCTACCAAGCTTCTCATGCAAGCTTCATAACAACCTAGCTTCTAGTAGAAGATAAACCAAGCTTCTAGGAGAAGATAAAGGGAAAACTATAAAAGGGCACCTATGCCTTCATTACAAAGGTTGTTGATGGTTGTTCATTAATTGAGTTGTTGATCATTATACATCAATTCACGCACAAGTTGAGTGACACAACTTGTGATCCAAAACCCTAGCTCAAATCCAATTCAAAAGACAAATCAAGATCCATCGAGAAGCGACTCAAGTAAGCCTTCAACGAGCCTTTGAAGCGACTCCAATCTTCATCCGAGCAAGAGATCCATGACGATTCGCGACTCAAGAAGATCGATGCGAAGCTAATTTCGGCGGATCTAGTTACCTCCTCAAATCTTGTAATCTTTGAGTGAATTGTACCTAATCGTCGATTACTAAAGATGAAAATTATAAATCTTGCTTTTCTTTACATTCTTGCATTATGGAAATTTATCGATTCTTGATTCTTCCATTTTTCATGATGTGTGAGTGAAATCTCCGCTTGTAGCGGAATCGAGAGAATAGGTAGATGATGATGATAAAATTCTTGGACAGTTCTTAAGTCTTATGAGTTTTGTAAACTTTAGGAAATTAAATCATCGAAGACCTAATTTGAGCGAGATCGCTTTCTTGAATGTTTTCGCTCCGAATTAGAGATCAACGATCGGTGATTCAATTTATTAGAGGCTAGAATTTGAATGATAATCAATGAAAGGACAAGGGATGATGAAGGAGAAACCCTAGTTTCTTCAATAGATCCCTAAACCTCGTTGATCGTCATCGATCTAGCCACAAATCCTCAATAGATAAGAATTCGTAATCATTAGTATTCGTCATCACTATCAATTTGATCGATTCCTACAAGCTACTTTACAAATCTTGATAATTCAATTGGTTTGGACATTTCCTTGATCTTCATCAATTCTTGATCATAGATCTATTTCTTTATGTTTCTTGAAACTTAATTTCACAAATCTAAAATCATTTTCTTTTATCTTCTCTTTTCAACTCAACTAAAACAAATTCATACTTTCTCAGTGGATGATCTGTTCCCATTGACGAAACTACAATAGATATCGTCAATTGATTGCGGTATAAATTTCTTTGGTTGTGAAACATTTCAAAACACACACGAAGATGATCAATCATAGATCACGGTACATCTTCGTGCCTCCTGGATATACGGAATATGCGGAACTGTGCACCTCCTTCATAACTTCTTCGCGAATGTCTCCTTTCGGCACACAAAAACGGCTACCATATCGCAACGAACTATCTTCATGAATCAACAAGTCCGTTCGAAGTCCCGCTTCTACCTGTTCTCAAAACTTCTGCAATCTTGGGTCCTGTGACTGTGCTGCTTTAATAGTATCGATCAAAGACGACTGAACCTGCAGCTGCATCAACTGTCCTGAAGATTGCGGTAACACGATCTCCAACTCGAATCTCCGAAAATCATCGATAAGGTCCTTCTGTGCTGTCAACATTCGAATTGCTGGGAACCGACTAAGCGCATCCAGCACTACATTAACTTTCCCCGGATAGTACTTGAGATCAAAATCATAGTCGGCAATCAGCTCCAATCATCTACGCACCTCATATTGAGCTCCTTTTACATGAATACATACTTTAGACTTTTGTGATCGGTGAATACTTCGATCCTTTCGCCCAATAAGTAGTGTCTCCAAATCTTCAAAGCGAAAATCACAGCTGCAAGCTCCAAATCATGAGTGGGGTAATTCTTCTCATGGGTCTTCAACTGTCTCGATGCGTAGGCTAAAACCTTCCCATGCTGCATCAAAACACATCCCAAAACTTTCCCAGACGCGTCGTTGTGAATCACCAATCCTCCGGAACCGTCTGGTATGGTCAAAATAGGAGCAGTTATCAACCTTCGCTTCAACGTCTCAAAAGCTGATGCACAACTATCCGTCCATACGAACGGTACATCCTTCCGTGTAAGCTTAGTCAAAGGCTCAGCCAATCGAGCAAAATTCTCCACGAATCTTCCGCAGTATCAAGCAAGTCCCAGAAAACTTCTGATCTCTGCTACATTCCTCGGACTCGGCCAATCTTGAACTGCTGCAATCTTCTCAGGATCAATGACGATTCCAACTCCGGATACGACGTGCCCCAAAAACTTCACTTCTTCGAGCCAAAACTCTCACTTGCTCATCTTTGCATATAATCTTTCTTGCCTCAATATCTGCAGTGCGATATTCAAGTGTTCTGCATGCTCTTCTAGGCTCCTCGAGTAGACCAGAATGTCATCGATAAACACCACTATAAACTGATCCAAGAACGGTGAAAAGATTCGGTTCATCAAGTCCATAAATATCACCGGTGCATTCGTGACTCCGAATGGCATCACTAAATACTCGTAATGTCCATATTGAATTCGGAACGCAGTCTTGCAAATATCCTCTGATTTAACTCGGACCTGATGATATCCGGATCGCAAATCGAGCTTCGAGAATACCCTTGCGCCACTGAGTTGCTCGAATAATTCGCCAATGCGAGGGATTAGGTACTTTTTTTTAATAGTCACCCGGTTCAATTCTTGATAATCGATGCACATCCTCCTTGTGCCATCTTTCTTCTTGACTAGAAGAACTGGAGCTCTCCAGGGTGAATTGCTGCTACGAATCCAACCTTTCTCTAGCAATTTGGTAACCTGCTTCTTAACTTCTTCCAACTCCACTGGTGCCATCGGATAGTACGCCTTTGAGATTGGCGCTGCACCAGGAACAAGATCGATCGCGAACTCCACATCTCGTTTGGCGGTAAACCCAAGATGTACTTGAACACAACCACGAACTACAGCTGGCGCTTCCTCCCTATCAACTTCCATCGACGAAAGAACGGTGTTTGTCGGCTTAGCCCCAAACTCGACTGGATCGACAGAACTGTTACCTCCAGCAAATACAAACTCCAAATGTCCGGGAATCTGGAAAATCGATTTCTTTGCCCTACAATCAATGTGGGCGTGGAAAGTTCCGAGAAAATCCATTCCCAAGACAACATCATAACTGCCGGGTATCGATCACCAAGAAATCTGCAAATAACTCCCGTCCGCAGATAACAACCGAACAATCCTTGCACTCACTACTAGATATGATTTTCCCGTTCCCAGTGTGTATGTCCCAACAACAAGACATGGTCGTGCAAGAAATCGAATGTGCAGCAATAAACTTGGAAGACATAAAACAACGGGATGCACCAGAATCGAATAATGCTAATGCGGAAAAACCATGAACAAGTAGGATACAAAAACGACTTCATCTGAAGCCAAGGCATTGAAGGACATTAGCACGGTAAACAGTATTCAAGCTTGCGATAAAACATAAACTGGTATGCAATGAAACCGAGAGAAGTAAGGTAATATAATGACCATAAAACAAGGAAGTGAATCAAGACTAGGACTCCAAGTTACTTAAATAGAGTACCACATTGTAATCATGATGCAATTCATAGTTTTAATCTCATAACTCCGTTCAAGTCGCCAAATTTCTAGCATCAGAATCAAAAGAATAGGTAGGGAGAAACAATAAGGAATCAAAAGATTTCGAGCCGAGATGCAAAGTTGTTTGCATATCGTCAAGACACAGGGTCAAGAGAAAGATATGATTCAAGGATCACGATAACAATGTGGCAGGACATGTTCCTAATTACGGGTTTTCTGATTCGTGTATTGGGTCCAATACCCAACTACCCGATTAACCTAAATCTTATGCTCTGATACAAAACAAACCCTGTCACGCCCCGCTTCCCTGAGAGCGCTAAGATCGGCACGAGACAGAGCCAACCATGCTACCTGTGGCTAGGAAACATCCCTCCACAGTCACATTACGGTTGTCTATAAGATATCAAGAACAGAAAAATAAAATAAAACTATCTAGTACATGTCCATATGCCAGAATAAACGAGTCAAGAAATAATATGCGGAAGTAATAAATCCAATAAACAGTAACATCTGGAAAGTACGTACCAAATACGGGCTCACATCAGGAAATGAAAGTGCTGAAAGAAAACTAAACCGAACTAAACTCCAACATGCTCCTCACTGTTCGGCCTGTCGGCTAAAGTACTCCTGGTCGGCCTGTGAAAGAGATAAAGGATCTGGGCCATGCAAAACCCAGACGTCAGTACGTCATAATATCATATAATAGAATATAACCAAGAGGTAACAAGATATGCATGCATGAGTTATAAACAGTGTAACAAGTAAATCGATGTGAACCAGTACAGTGTAAAGTGTACGTGAAGTGCAGCGAGTAATCTAACTATATTACCGGGTTATCTACTCTCAAGTCTTTGAAATCAATTTGATGGAATCGTCGATGTCACTCAATAGTATCCCGTGCATACCCGGGACTACGGTTCAGACTCTAGGGCTGAATCTGAGACATGCCGCTAAGCACAAAACAGGAAACATGTACAGACGGATGATGTCAGCGGTATCATCCCAGGACTGGCCTAGCCCTTAAAACTGATCAGTATAAGCATTGAACTATTGAGTTACAAGTCAGGTTCCATCATTGATTTTCCCTTACCCCCAAGATTATGTGTTCAAGTCATGTATTAATAAATATAAAACTAATGCCAACACAGGATCAAGCAGGTACAGGTTTGTCTGAAATAGACAACAGGATACGCCCATCGGGACAACAAGTCAGGATTTTCGGCATTAATAACAGAATCCAAGTATCAGGTCAAGTAGTGTATCAGGACATATCAAGTGGTGCACCGTGTATCAAACGGATACTCGTAATAAAACTGTAGCAAGTACGGATGCATGATAAAGTACGGATGCACAGTGAAACACGGATGTACGGTATCTATCACGGATTAGATCTAGAACTCTATGATTATATGAGATGCACAGTATCAAGCATGGGGTGCTAATATAACGGTAACATGATATAATATGACATGACATGCAACTAGATATATAATAAATAGCACAGATACGAACGGATATCGGAAAAACGGTAAAACTGTAGCATGGATGCACAATGTAATAAACATGTAATATTTCTATTCATATGGATATAAAATACATATCATAGCATGTAGCAGATAAACTTGCACGCAACTAGATATGTAATAAATGATACGGATACGAACGGCTATCCAAAAACAGTAAAACAGTAACATGGGATGCATAACTAAACAATATGTAATATTATTATTCGCATAAATATAAAATACATTAGTATAGCATGTAGCAAGATAAACTTGCCTGATTGGATCTCAATACGGGGTGTGTAAGCCGCGTCCGACGTCGATAAATGTCGTGATGCGCACGCGCGCGTACAGAACAGAACCGGGCGAAGCAAGAACGTGACCACGCTGGCTGGGGACGTCCACTGGGTCGTCCGGATCATCGGCAGCGGCACGGAATTCCGATGAGGTGCAGGCGACGATCGGGTTCTTGGGTCGAGGTCGAGTGTGCAGGGTTTTCTTGGAGGGGCTCAGGGTTTTGGAGAGAGGAGAGAGGAGAAAGAGGTGGAGGTGATGGGAGGTCGTCGGCGTGATGTGAAGACGGCGAGGAGACGAGGTCGGTGTGGGTTGTTGGGTTCGGGGATGGGTTGTTTCGACTGGGAGTTTGCAGGGGAGAGGAGGTGGTGGAGGTGAGGTCAGAGGGGTTGAAAAGGTCGGCGACGCCGTTTCTCCGGTGGTGAGGGGACGGCGGCGAGGTGAGCGAGGGTCGCGGGCGTGGGTTCTCGTGACGGGGTTCTCGTGACGAGGTTCACGACGAAGACGAAAGGAGAAAGAAGGGAGGTGAGAATAGTGGGAAAGAGGGGGCGACGGGATCTCGTGGGGAATGATTATTGAATATATAGAAGAGAGAGAGAGCTGTGAGATTTTAATAGATTTAGGATTAAAATCTTAAACAAAATATATATATATTGTTAATAAGAATATAAGTTCGTTAAAAATCGTATATGAAAATAGTTTAATAAATAAAGAATAAAATATTAAGAAAATTTGAGTTTTTGGTTAATACAAAAATAGTCCAAAACACGCTCGGGTCAGTTCTAAAATTATGGTTTAAAAATACTGATAATATACGTGTTAACCAAAACCAAAATATTATAACCAGGTAAAGAAAATGCATACCCCTAAGAACGGATACACGTAGCGTGCACGTAGCTATCCAAACGGGTCCATTTCACTAAACGGGACGAGAACACGATATACGGATGCTACAACAGGGTTAGGGGTATGATACATGCCATGCTAGATATTTTTAAAATATTTTATTTGACTTTATATGTCATACTGAAAAAAATGCAGATGTCAGATATAATGCAGTTATACAACATAAAAGTGCACGGATTCTCATAATCAGCCGGGATAAATCATAAACAGGAATCAAGACGGGATTCCAGCATGCGGGTCGAGTCGGATGCAAACATGGATACCAATTTCACTATTCACACCCAAAACACAATAAATCAAGAAATAGCCATAAATAAAGAAATACCCAAAAGAACTGGTATAAATGACCTAGAGTGTTACACTTAAGGAGAGATTACACATATGGGATCCTCACGACTCGTAAGGGGAATTTTCCTTATGAGACCTTCACGGCTCATAAGATTCACAAGTTTTAAGCTATAGAGATCTGAACCTATTCTTAAGCCGTCGTATTCCCCAAGTTGCCCTACAGGCGGTCCAATATTGGCTCTTGTATACAATCCACAGGTACAAATAAACAATATCCCGGTCGAGTTTCACCAATGATGAGAAATATCCTCATATGGTGAACGACATGTTGGGGTAAAAATTTACACCCCGGTTGACCAAGTCAAAATCAAAGTCAACCCCAAGCCAGGTGGGCCCAAGCCCAGGTCAAGCAGGCTCATGCCCAAGTCGAGCCCGCAGCCAGCCTCCCCATGCCAACAAAAAAATCATGTAATAAATAATTTTTATGTAATTGTTTATGCATGAATATAAACAAAATGGGCATAAAGTCAATACTTTGTAAGCCCATGGCTTATGTGCAAAAATGAAATGGCACATGGGCCATGGGATGGCTAAAACGCCATTTTTGTAAAGCCCAAGGGGCTATATGTAAATATGTAAGCCTATATAAGGCAATATGATGATGAATAAAGCATACACTTTTCATTCTCACAAAAAACCTAGGGTTTGTATCTCTTTCCCTTTTCTGAAGGTCTCAAACCTTCTTCTTTCTTTTAAATTAAATCAAGAGTTTTACTCTTCCTTTTCAAAAACAAAATAGTTTTTCACCACGAAACCCACAAAGGGGAACTTGGATCTATCATCAGATCTCAAAAAGGAGAGATTTTGAGATCTCACATCTCTTGATCTTCAAGATCCAGCTAACAGAGGAGGAAGAAGAAGAACCCCTTCCATTAACCCTAAAAAAACACATTCAGGAATCCAACTCCTCTCTGATTTCTCTTTCGAGAAATCTTTTTTAGGCTAAAAGCCTCTTTTTCTCGCCGGCGCTCAAGCGCAGAGCGCCCGCGTGCCGACACGTGGCGCGCTTGCGCTCCAGCGCAAGCGCTCGAGCGCAAGTCGCCCCGGTGCCGACACGTGGCGCGCTTGCACTCGAGCGCAAGCGCTCGAGTGCAAGTCGTCCCGGTGCCGACACGTGGCGCGCTTGCGCTCCAGCGCAAGCGCTCGAGCACAAGTCGCCCCCGTGTCGACACGTGGCGCGCTTGCGCTCAAACGCAAATCGCCCCCGTGCCGACACGTGGCGCGCTTGCGCTAAAGCGCAGAGCGCCCACGTGCCGACACTTGGCACTCTAGCACCTGCGCGCATAGTACCTAGGCGCACAGCGTCCAAGGTGCTGCCCCACGCATCCTTAGGATGTCTTTTCCCCCTCTTTCTTTTATATATATATATATATATATACATGTATACATATATATATATATATATATGTACATATGCATACATATTTACACACACACATACTCCACGACACTGTCCCTGTTAGAAAAAAACTTCTAACGGGGCGCTGCCCCGCACCCCGCAAGGGGGCAGCTAGCCCTCTTGACCCTCAGCCCGCTATCCGAGTAGCGGGACCCCCGTAAAAACTCTGCGTGACTCCCGATATATCCAAAACCCCGTTTCAAAACACAACACACGTACACTGCACATTGAGTTCGCATGACCAGTTTAACCCGTCAATCGGAGGTTCCCTCGCTCCAAAGGTGAGGGGTAATTAACGTCAGCTTAGTTCGCGGCTGCCGGAGATTCGGATCCCCACAATCATTAAACCCCGGCCTATCCCAGGCAGGGGGAATCTGTAGTACGCCTGACAAGCGCGCGCGTATTCCCGTCTCAATGGGGTGACGAAAAACACCCTGCAGATTCTGGCACGCCCGGTGGGACCAATCTCTCCTCCCATATTTCGGGTTAAACGTTCATGCGAATTCAATCAATATACATATATATATTTATACTAAAATAATGCTTTTTCATGCAAGATTTTCAAGCAATCACCTTTCAACCATGTCTCCAAAGATGAACTCAGCTCTCAGCACGGCTCCCGTCTCCTACACGATGAGGATAGACTCTAGGACGGTCCTCCCGGCCAGTCTCAGGCGACAATGGGAGGAGCCGCTGCTACCATTCGGCTTTATTATGTTCATACCAGTTGGCGCCATCCCAGCTCCTCAAGCTCCGGTAACAGACAGATCGGTCTCGAAAGGCAAGAGGCCGAATGTGGTGGTCTCGAAGGCGCCCCAACTCAAACACAAGTCGGTGTTTGAACGACTCTCCATGGCCCCAGCTGGGGGCAAGGCCATCAGCGCCAACAAAGCAACAAGGCGTCTCGCGCAAGCTCCGGCGGCGCCTCTGACAACTGCTCGATTGGGTGTCTTCTCAAGTCTCCCCATCACTCAGCCCACGGCGGCTTCCCGAAGAGCAGAAGCCTGCCAAGCGCTCAAGGCAGAGAAGCTGAGGCAGAAGCGGCTCAGATACAAAGCCAACAAAAGGGCTAGGGCTCTGGCCATGTTAAAATTTATGAATTTCCAAATCCCGGACCGCTCCGCGAAACCAGCTGCCAGTGATGAAAGAATGGCTGAATGTGTTATCCACACTATCTACATGGCCGGACATGAAGAAACGAACCCTCCTCTTCTTCACAGCCATGGTGATGATATGGTCGACGCTACCCAGCATCGGCTCGATCTAAATGATGAAGAGCCCGCTCAAACTGATAAGCCAGAGGAGCCCGTGGTTCCTACGGAATTGAGCTCAGGCAATAAAGATTACCCGGTTGTCATAGGCGGAACTACAGAACAAGCATTATTCCAATGGCTTCAAAGGCAATTTCAAGACAGGGATGAGAAGATGGCCGAGGTCTATTCCAAAGTCGACGAGCTGGCAAACGTCGTGGCAGATCTCGCAACCCAAGTCGCCCGATTGCAATTACAGCAGAATCAAATTTTGGCTCATGAGCCAGGGATTGATACCCCGGGGCAGCCAACTGATATCCCTTTCAACCTAAAAGTGGAGCGCCTTCGCGAAAAACGGCCGCAATCAGCCTCCAATCCCTCTGATACATACGCCGGGGGGAATCGCCTCTGAAAGAGAAGCTGGAAAAGGTCTATTCCTTCAAGAGGGAAAAGGTCCACAAGATATTCAGGGATGCCCTAAGAAACGGTCTACAACTGCCAGAATCAAAGAGACCGCAAGAAGAGAACATGACCGACCACCCAAAATATTTCCCCTATCACAGGGTGATAGGTCATGCCATTGAGGACTGCTTCGTCTTCAAAGATTGGGTCGAAAGGCAATACAGGGCGGGAGAGATAGAACTGTCTAAAGGCGCATTAGCAAACAGTCAAGCTACGACCGCCGATTTCATGCAAATGGAGACCGAAGCCTTTCGGGAACCTAATCCTCCCAGACATGTGCCATTATCTGAAAAGGGCGAACCAAAGACCGATCGGCCTCGAGGACCAGCATCAGTAAAGGCACCTACTCCAATGGAGAGAAAGAAGAAGGTATACTCCTTCAGGAGGGATGAAGTCCGCAAAATATTCATGGACGCCTTGAACAACGGTCTGCAACTGCCTGTTCCAAAGAGGCTACAGGAAATGAACATGACCGGCAATCCCGTATACTGCCCATATCATAGAGTGGTGGGTCATACCATCGAAAACTGCTATATTTTCAAAGATTGGGCAGAGGACCAATATAAGCTTGGAAAAACCTCACAATCCTCGGATGTATCGGCAAGCCACGAGGCTAGGTCATCAACACAGCTCCGCCAAGAACAAAGTTCAAGGAGTTGGGATAAGCAAAAAGGACCACCACGTCGTTAAACTGGGAACACCTGATGACCACCACGTCGTTAAACTGGGAACCGTCGACCTCTAATTCGTTAAACTGGGAATGTAAAAAAATGTAAATAAACAAAAAATGTGTAAATAAAAGAAAAATAAAGAAAAGCCGAAATGATGGGGCAACTTGCAATAAAAATCAGCGAGTAAAATAAACATGAAAATAAAGCCGAAATGATGGGGTAACCGCGAATAAATAGCCGAAATGATAGGGCAATCGCGACCTTCGCGATAAGAAAAGCTGAAATGATAGAGCAATCGCGGTAAAAAAAAAAAAAAAAAACAAAACAAAACAAAACAAAGGCGAATGACGAGTCGCTCCTGGTACCATATTCTAGTGCAGCGATGCAGACGCCAACAAAAATCCATTTTTTCAAAATTCTTCCGGCCCTACAGCCAGTCCCCAAATTGACTGCCGTATACAATCCACGGGCTCAAATAATTCTCATCATACCCATGCCCCACCGTAATCACCAGTTACGCGCCTGGTCTCCTCCTTTGGAGTTATGCTCCATTGAGAAGACCCACTCATGTGCCCTCACGATATATGAGGAGAACAAACCTTTGTAGGATCCTTACGACTCACAAAGGAAAAACACACTTAGGAGTCCTCACGACTCCTAAGGAGAAAATACACCTGCGGGATCCTCACGACTCGCAGAGAGAAAATGCTTTTGTGGGACCCTCACGGCCCATAAAATTGAAAAGCCTTAGGCGATAGGGACCTAAACCCGTCTCCTAAGCCATCGCTCCGCCAACAAGTGTAGGCAAATGATGAATTGCTCCCGGCGCCTCTGCTTTGGTGTTAGCAACGCTGATGCCGGCCCCTACCCCAAAATTCCAAGCTCGCCATCAATAGACCCATAAGTCTTTAAACTGGAAACAGATGACCGCTAAGTCGTTAAACTGGGCACCACAGACGCCTAAGTCTTTAAACTGGAAACAGATGACCTCTATGTCGTTAAACTGGGAACAGATGACCTCTATGTCGTTAAACTGGAAACAGATGACCTCTACGTCGTTAAACTGGAAACAGATGACCACCAAGTCGTTAAACTGGAAACATATGACCTCTAAGTCGTTAAACTGGAAACAGTACACCTCTAAGTCTCTAAACTGGAAACAGATGACCACCAAGTCATTAAACTGGAAACAGATGACCACCAAGTCGTTAAACTGGAAACAGGTGACCACCAAGTCGTTAAATTGGAAACAGATGACCTCTACGTCGTTAAACTGGAAACAGATGACCTCTAAGTCTTTAAACTGGAAACAGATGACCTCTAAGTCGTTAAACTGGAAACAATCGACCTCCACGTCTTTAAAACTGGAAACAGATGACCACCACGTCGTTAAACTGGAAACAGATGACCTCTAAGTCGTTAAACTGTAAACAGTCGACCTCTAAGTCATTAAACTGGGAATGAGGGAAATCCACTCATGTGTCCTCACGATACACGAGGAGAACAAACCTTTGTGGGATCCTTACGACTCACAAAGGAAAAACACCCTTAGGAATCCTCACGACTCCTAAGGAGAAAATACACCTGCGGGATCCTTACGACTCGTAGGGAGAAAATGCTTTTATGGGACCCTCACGGCCCATAAAATTGAAAAGCCTTAGGTGACAGGGATCTAAACCTGTCTTCTAAGCCATCGCTCCCCAACCCCAAAGTGGTGAATGATGAGTCGCTCCTGGTACCATATTCCAGTGTAGCGATGCAGACGCCAACCAAATTCCAAATCCCATACCCCAAAGGCGAATGATGAGTCGCTCCTGGTACCATATTCTAGTGCAGTGATGCAGACGCCAACAAAGTCCCGAAAGTTTTCCGGCCCTACGGTCTGGATCATACATCCTGCAAAACCGTATACAATCCACGGGCGTAAAACAATCCCAGTTCCTCCCAAGTCCTACCGGTGAGACCACATTCAAAGTCCCACCAAAAATTAAAAAAAAAAGAATAGAAATAAAAAAGGCATGTCCACAAGAAAAATGGGCACGGATGAAAACCCGAAAGGGCTCCGTGAGTAAAAACAGCAGGACTGCCGGCGAGTTTGTGAAAACCCGAAAGGGCGCACACTCGTAAAAAAGAGATAAAATGCACTCGCAAAGTCCTCTCGACTTTGTGAGGAGAAAATTCCCGCGTGAGATCCTTACGACTCACAAAGGAGCAATACACTTGGGAGTCCCCACGACTCTTAAGGAGCAAATACACTTACGGGATCCTTACGACCCGTAGGGAGAAAATGCTTTGTGAGACCCTTACGGCTCACAAAATTGAAAGTCTTAAGTGATAGGGACCTAAAACCTGTCTCCTAAGCCATCGCTTCCTGATAAGCAAGTGCAAATGATGATTCGCTCCTGGTACCATATTCCAGTGTAGCGATACTGATGTCAAACAAAAACCAATTCCTAAATCCTCCCGGGGCAAATGATGAGTTGCTCCTGGCATTATTCCAGTGCAGCAATGCAGATGCCAAACAAAAAAAACAATTCCCAAATCCTCTCGAGGCAAATGATGAGTTGCTCCTGGCATTATTCCAGTGCAGCAATGCAGATGCCAAACAAAAAAAAACAATTCCCAAATCCTCCCGGGGCAAATGATGAGTTGCTCCTGGCATTATTCTAGTGCAGCAATGCAGATGCCAAACAAAAACCCCAATTCCTAAATCCTCTCAAAGACGGATGATGATTCGCTCCTGGTACTATATTCCAGTGTAGCGAAGCTGATGTCGACTCAAATCAAACAAATCAAGCCAACCAATTCCAACATCGACCTTTGCGTCAACAAGCGACACTCTGCATCGGGGAAACGTCCAACACAGACACTCCGCATCAGGGAAACGTCAACCGCCGACACTCCGCGCCGGGGAAAAGTCGATCAGCGACACTCCGTGCCGGGGAAAAGTCGATCAGACACTCCGCGCCGGGGAAAAGTCGATCAGCGACACTCCGTGCCGGGGAAAAGTCAACCCGACACTCCGCGCCGGGGAAAAGTCGACACTCCGTGCCGGGGAAAAGTCAACCCGACACTCCGCGCCGGGGAAAAGTCAATCAACGACACTCCGTGCAGGGGAAAAGTCAACCAACGACACTTTGCGCCGGGGAAAAGTCGATCAGCGACACTCCGCGCCGGGGAAAAGTCAACCCGACACTCCGCGCCGGGGAAAAGTCGATCAGCGACACTCCGTGCCGGGGAAAAGTCAACCAGCGATACTCCGCGCCAGGGAAAAGTCGATCAGCGACACTCCGTGTTGGGGAAAAGTCAACCCGACTCTCCGCGCCGGGGAAAAGTTGATCAGCGACACTCCGTGCCGGGGAAAAGTCAACCCGACACTCCGCGCCGGGGAAAAGTCGATCAGCGACACTCTGTGCCGGGGAAAAGTCAACCCGACACTCCGCGCAGGGGAAAATTCGATCAGCGACACTCCGTGCCGGGGAAAATTCAACCAACGACACTCCGAGCCGGGGAAAAGTCGATCAGCGACACTCCGTACCGGGGAAAAGTCAACCCGACACTCCGCGCCGGGGAAAAGTCGATCAGCGACACTCCGTGCCGGGGAAAAGTCAACCCGACACTCCGCACCGGGGAAAAGTCGATCAGCGACACTCCGTGCCGGGGAAAAGTCAACCCGACACTCCACGCCGGGGAAAAGTCGATCAGCGACACTCCGTGCCGGGGAAAAGTCAACCCGACACTCTGCACCGGGAAAAAGTCGATCAGCGACACTCCGTGCCGGGGAAAAGTCAACCCGACACTCCGCGCCGGGGAAAAGTCGATCAGCGACACTCGGTGCCGGGAAAAGTCAACCAACGACACTCCGCGCCGGGGAAAAGTCGATCGGCGACACTTCGTGCCGGGGAAAAGTCAACCCGACACTCCGCGCCGGGGAAAAGTCGATCAGCGACACTCCGTGCCGGGGAAAAGTCAACCAGCGACACTCCGCGCCGGGGAAAAGTCGATCAGCGACACTCCGTGCCGGGGAAAGTCAACCAGCGACACTCCACGCCGGGAAAAAGTCGATCAGCGACACTCCGTGCCGGGGACACGTCAACAAGCGACACTCTGCATCGGGGAAACGTCCAACACAGACACTCCGCATCAGGGAAACGTCCAACAGCGACACTCCGTGCCGGGGAAACGTCAAGCAGACACTCCGTGCCGGGGACACGTCAACCAGCGACACTCTGCATCCGGAAAACGTCCAACACAGACACTCCGCATCAGGGAAACGTCAACTAGCGACACTCTGCGTCGGGGATACATCAACCAGCAGACACTCCGTGCCGGGGACACGTCGACCAGCGACACTCCGTCTCGGGGATACGTCAACCAGCAGACACTCCGCGCCGGGACACGTCGACCAGCGACACTCCTTCTCGGGGAAACGTCAAGCAGACACTCCGTCTCGGGGACACGTCAACCAGCCGATACTCCGCCTCGGGGAAACGTCGACCAGCGACACTCCGCACCGGGGGCACGTCAACAAAATCACTCCGGGCTAGGGAAACGTCTACCACGGACACTCTATCTCGGAGACACGTCAAGCGCCGACCGTCCATGTCGTAAAAAGGGCAGTGCATCCCAAAAAGTGGGAACCAAAGCAAGTCGCCTCCACGCAAAAGAAGATCCATCAATTTCATGCACACGACCCACATATGCTGTGTGCATTTATTGATGGGGGGCAATTTGTTGGGGTAAAAATTTACACCATGGTTGACCAAGTCAAAATCAAATTCAACCCCAAGCCAGGTGGGCCCAAGCCCAGGTCAAGCGGGCCTATGTCCAAGTCGAGCCCGCAGCCAGCCTCCCCATGCCAACAAAAAAATCATGTAATAAATAATTTTTATGTAATTGTTTATGCATGAATGTAAACAAAATGGGCATAAAGCCAATATTTTGTAAGCCCATGGCTTATGTGCAAAAATGAAATGGCACATGGGCCATGGGATGGCTAAAATGCCATTTTTGTAAAGCCCAAGGGGCTATATGTAAATATGTAAGCCTATATAAGGCATCATGATGATGAATAAAGCATACACTTTTCATTCTCACAAAAAACCTAGGGTTTGTATCTCTTTCCCTTTTCTGAAGGTCTCAAACCTTCTTCTTTCTTTTAAATTAAATCAAGAGTTTTACTCTTCCTTTTCAAAAACAAAATAGTTTTTCACCACGAAACCCACAAAGGGGAACTTGGATCTGTTATCAGATCTCAAAAAGAAGAGATTTTGAGATCTCACATCTCTTGATCTTCAAGATCCAGCTAACAGAGGAGGAAGAAGAAGAACCTCTTCCATTAACCCCAAAAAAACACACTCAGGAGTCCAACTCCTCTCTGATTTCTCTTTCGAGAAATCTTTTTTAGGCTAAAAGCCTCTTTTTCTCGCCGGTGCTCAAGCGCAGAGCGCCCGCGTGCCGACACGTGGCGCGCTTGCACTCAAGCGCTCAGCGCTCGAGCGCAAAGCGCCCACGTGCCAACACGTGGCGCGCTTGCGCTCAAGCGCAAGTGCTCGAGCGCAAGTCGCCCCCGTGCCGACACGTGGTGCGCTTGCGCTCCAGCGCAAGTCATCCTGGTGCCGACACATGGCGCTGTTGGGGTAAAAATTTACACCCCGGTTGACCAAGTCAAAATCAAAGTCAACCCCAAGCCAAGTGGGCCCAAGCCCAGATCCAGTGGGCCCATGCCCGGGTCGAGCCCGAACATGAAGCGGCCGGCCTCCCCCCATGCCAAGATAAAAATTTTGTAATAAATAATTTTGTTGTATTTCTTTTATTTTATTTTATGGATAAATGTAAGAAAAATAGGCATAAAGCCAAATTTTTGTAAAGCCCATGGCTTATGTGCAAAAAAAAATGGCACATGAGTCATGGGATAGGCAAAATGCCATTTTGTGAAGCCCAAGGGGCTATGTGTAAAGTGTATAGCCTATAAAGGCAAAGATAATGAAATATCTCAAGAACTTTTTCTCTCTCTCCAAACAAAAAAGTCTCAGAGCTGAGCTCTTTCTTCCATCTTCAAGGTTCCAAAACCTCCTTCTTTCTCTTGAATTAAATCAAGAGTTTTACTCTTCCTTTTTCAAAACAAATTAGTTTTTCACCACAAAACCCACAAAGGGAAACTTGGATCTATCATTAGATCTGAGAAAGAAGAGATTTCGAGATTTCACATCTCTTGATCTTCAAGATCCAGCAAGCAACAGGAGGAAGAAGAACATCGTTCACTAAACCCAAAAAAAAAACACACACACACACTCAGGAGTCCAACTCCTCTCTGATTTCTCTTCTGAGAAATTTGTTTTAGCAGCGCGCAGCGCAAGTGCGCAAAGCGCCCGCGTGCCGACACGTGGCGCGCGCGCTTGCGCACCTGCGCGCTTGCGCAAGTGCGCAAAGCGCCCGCGTGCCGACACGTGGCGCGCGCGCTTGCGCACCTGCGCGCTTGCACAAGTGCGCAAAGCGCCCGCATGCCGACACGTGGCGAGCTTGCGCACCTGCGCGCAGCGCTCATGCGCAAAGCGCCCACGTGCCGACACGTGGCGCGCTTGCGCCTGAGCGCACAGCACCTAAGCGCACAGCGCCCAAGGTGCTGCCCCACGCATCCTTTGGATGCCCCTTTTCCCCTTTATTTATATATACATGTATATATATACATATGTATACAAATGTACACATACACATACTCCGCCACACTCTCCCCCTCAAAAAAAATTTCAGGCCGGGGCGCTGCCCCGAACCCCGCAAGGGGACTGCTAGCCCCCTTGACCCCCAGCCCGCTATCCGGGTAGCGGGACCCTCGTAAAAACTCTGCGTGGCTCCCGATATATCCAAAACCCCCCTTTCAGAACAGAACACACGTACACTGCACATTGAGTTCGCATGACCAGTTTAACCCGTTAATCGGAGGTTCCCTCGCCCCAAAGGCAAGGGGTAATTAACGGCAGCTTAGTCCGCGGCTGCCGGAGATTCGGATCCCCACAATCATTAAACCCCGGCCTACCCTAGGCAGGGGGAATCTGTAGTACGCCTGACAAGCGTGCGCGTATTCCCATCTCAATGGGGTGACGAAAAACACCCTACAGGCACGCTTGCGCTCCAGCGCAAGCGCTCGAGCGCAAGTCGCCCCCGTGCCGACACGTGGCGCACTTGCGCTCAAGCGCCCAGCGCTCAAGAGCAGAGCGCCCACGTGCCGACACGTGGCACTCTAGCGCCTGTGCGCACAGCACCTAGGCGCACAGCGCCCAAGGTGCTGCCCCACGCATCCTTTGGATGTCTTTCCCCCCTCTTTCTTATATATATATATATACATGTATACATACCTATATATATATATATATGTATATATGCATACATATTTACACACACACATACTCCACGACACTGTCCCTGTTAGAAAAAAATTTCTAACGGGGCGCTGTCCCGCACCCCGCAAGGGGGCTGCTAGCCCCCTTGACCCCCAGCCCGCTATCCGGGTAGCGGGACCCCTGTAAAAACTCTGCGTGGCTCCCGATATATCCAAAACCCCCCTTTCAAAACACAACACACGTATACTGCACATTGAGTTCGCATGACCAGTTTAACCCGTCAATCGGAGGTTCCCTCGCTCCAAAGGCGAGGGGTAATTAACGGCAGCTTAGTTCGTGGCTGCCGGAGATTCGGATCCCCACAATCATTAAACCCCGGCCTACCCCAGGCAGGGGGAATCTGTAGTACGCCTGACAAGCACGCGCGTATTCCCATCTCAATGGGGTGACGAAAAACACCCTACACGACACTTCTGAGATCCTTACGACTCTTAAAAGAAGACGCACTTAAGAGTCTTCACGACTTATAAGGAGAAAATACACCTACGAGATCCTCTCGACTTATAGGGTGAAAAGCCTTTATGAGACCCTCACAGCTCATAAATTTGAAAAGTCTTAGGCGACAGATTTAAACCTGTTTCCTAAGCCATCGCCACCCTACAAAGAGGTCAAGATGGACCCTTGTATACTATCCATGGGTCACATTTGCCAAAATTACAAACCAATGAAATGAAGAAGCTACTTACGGGTCATCACGACTCATAAGGAAAAAATACCCAAGTGAGATCCTTATGACTCACGGAGGTGATGAACACTTAGGAGATCCTACAATTAGTCTCCGTCTTTTGAAGTACCGGGTATTTTACACGGCATCTGCCCCTTGCTCATCAATGCCGCTTTCCGATACTGATGGAACATCTTCTTCATATACGAAAGAATGAGATGTCACGTCATTCCTTTTGCTGAGTTTTCCTCTTCCTTAGAAGAATGAACTTGACTTGGGAGGTTTTCCCCTCATCGTCTGATTCGGAATGGGACATGGATTTCATATCCCTCCCATAATTATTTTGTTCAACTGGGATATTCCACTTGATTGCAGGACCCGCTTGTAGGTCCCTTGATATCCTTTCTGTTCTTTGAGAAGAAAGGACCCTCCCATGTAGAGATTCTTCTGCCAGTGAGAAATATGGCCCCTGTGTATATTTCGGGGGGAACGAGTACCTACGCCGTCGCTATTTTGGCGACAGGTTGCTTCAGAGCCCTCATTTTTTGTTGAGCGTTGGCGACAAACGCCACCTTGCATCTGCTTTTCATTCATCTCCATCGGATGATGAATGGTCTTGACCCATCTGATCCAATCGAGTCATTTTATCCATGAGCTCTTAGAAGGTCGTTGGCTTGAAGAGGACCATAAATGGGAACACCTTTGAATTTGGGTCAAGGATGGCTATGAACATTCCCACGGCTACAGTTTCGTCAATGCGTTGCTCACATTTTAACCAGAGATTTTGCCATCGGGTAATATATTGAACCCAGGTTTCATTCAATCCAACCCTTTCGTTGACCAACGTCATCACGATAGCGTGTTCATTCTTACTAGCGAATCTCTGACAGAAGAGAATATCCATCTCGTCGAAGGTCTTTATGGAATCATTTGGGAGTCTCGCATGTCATTCGAACGCAGTGCCTGCCAGACTGCTGACGAACTGTTGAAGGAGCAGTATATCATTTTCTCCAATATTGCCGCACATGGATTTAAATCGTGTGATGTGCTGGCGAGGATTCCCGGTTCCTTTGTATATGTGAAACGTTGGAAGTATATATTCTGGTGGGTACTTTATTTGATCGTAGCATGCCGGGTACGATCAACCTATCTTGATTGACATATTTGCAGCTTCACTGGTATAATGAGCTTTGATTTGTTGAACAATATATATATATATATAATATATATATATATATATATATATATATCCAGTTTTGCTTTTGGAATCATTTCCTTCTCGGACGTTGATGAGACTCGCAGAGGATTTGAAATGTCATCCTGTCTTTAAGAGCGGCTACTGGCGGTTCATCTGTCAGTGGTTCCGATTGAACCATCATTCCAGCCATATTCTGGATCAGAAGGGCTATCTGGTTCATTTTAACTGAAATTTCTACCGCTTCTTCATCTCTCTTTTTGAGAGCGCGCTTTAGGAAGTCAATATCTGACTCCTGCTCTGTTCTTTCTCCAGGCGCGTCTTCAGGATTTGCCTTAGATGATGGATTAGCAAGTGTTGCCGCCTAAGCAAGCATCTCATGCATCTTTTCACGTTGCAGTTGAGCCTTTTTCAGGGACCGAGTATGCGGTCCGTGGCTAGTAGATGCTTGAACTTCGTCTTTAGAGTTTACCGTGTGGACTGTATGAACTGTCGTGCCCCTAGGCTTGGGGTCTTTGGAGTTTTGGCCTTAGGATTTTGCCTCAAACACTTGAGCTTTATTAGGCCTCTCTTTTTTGTGAGAAGCCGCTTTAGTTTTGGGAGGAACCGTTGTAGCAGGAACCGCCGCCTTAGGATGAGTCCTCTTGTATTTGAAAAGGAATTTGTCAGAATTTGGCTGGTGTTTAGTGGAAGAGCCGCAGACGACGACTGAGTCCTTCACCTGCTTCCATACCTTATATATAGATGGGGAAAGTTCTTTTTGGGAGCGAACTGTTTTCTGCTCGTGTCGGATCTCCATAGGTTGTGGATATTTCTTCAATATTGCGGTGGGAGAATTTTGTCTGACCTTTCGTAACAGTTCGAAACTGTTCCCGGTTATAACAACATCATTCACCACTGGGTTTAAACAGGACCATACGGAGAACTGCCTCGGGCTTGTTTTGTATGACGCCGATATCGACGTCGACCGTTTCTTACGGCCGGAATTTGATTAGCCTTAGGATTTTGCTGAGCCTGCGTTATGTTTTCTTTGAGAGCTTGAGTATTCTACCTCCTGCGTCGACCATGACCTTTGGAAGGTACCAGTTGTTTGGAGACCGATTCCGTCAGCAAAGCAGAAACTTGAGGGGCCATCCTGTGGAAGACATACTACATCTGGGATTCCTCCTTAGGCGTTGAGGTACCGAGGGTGGGAGGTGAGAGCATAGACCCAAATAGAAGCCCGTTGATTTCTTGAAGAGCCGGATTGCAGAGATTTGAGGCTGCAAGTGGCCCATACTTGACTCCACCAGATGTGACAGAACCTGAGTTGCGGTGAGTGAAGCAAACGCTATTCTACAAAGAGATGAAACACGGCTTCAATATCCCATCACCGAAGGGCAACTACAAACATCTATACTGCGATAATTTGATCGCGGAAAAACACGACATACGAAGTGTGGAGTGGAAACAGGAAGAGGTCCCACCGGGCGTGCCAGGATCTGTTCACCGCCGAAAGACGGACCGGGACGTTAGGACGTCTTGCCTGAATTTAGGGGAAGATGCTATTTGGACTTATCCGTCCACCTCTCCGAATATACCAAGTTGATTTATGGCATCATATATTGGAGGTTTGGACAGACGCGGCCAGTGTAGCAGACTTTATCAGATTCCCCCTCGTTTTATGAAGGGTTTTTGATTGTAGGGACGCTCTTCCCTGCAGGCGCAAGCCCCTGCAGTTAATTACGTTACCGCGTTGCGATAACCACTTTCTCCTACTCCGAAAGTTCACTTCGTATCGTGTTATGTTTGTTTTATTTTAGGTTGCCCGTGGATTGTATATGGAGACTAATTTATGTCGTCGCCCGTAGGGCGTGGATTAGTCCAAATCCGTATATTTTAGATTTGGGTTTGTTTTATTTAAGGACCGTTAATCTAGTTTGAGATTAAGATCGACTTAAATGTATGTGAGCATTTGGGGCTCGATTTGTTTTAATTTAAGGGCATCAAGGTCCATTATCGCCATGTTTGAAGCGAATGTTAGTTTAGGGACATTTCGGTCTATTATCGCCATGTTTGAGGCGAATGTTAGTTTAGGGACATTTCGGTCCATTGTCGCCGTTTTTGAGGCGAATATTAGTTTAAGGACATTTCGGTCATCTGTTCATCTTGCACGCATGTGTATTTGTTACGTGTCGGAGTGAACGATAGTGACATGGAATGTGCTCAATTTGGGGTGCGATCCGATTTGAGGTGTGTACGTCAGTCTGGAAGTGCATTAATGTGCGGTGTAAAACTCCCTATTTTGATGAAATTTTATATCAAGTTGGGATGAGAAATGAGTTTTTGGTTGTCGGGACCCGCCACCTCTCTGAAGACGTTGAGAAATTATAACGACATATATCAAAGGTGTGGAGAGATGTACCCTTAAACCAAATCCCGTATTTGAGGTAAAAGATCATGGTGGATCATCTAAGAATCATTAGCCTTATTTGAGACTAAGATTACCTTAAGAGATATAGGATGAATATTATTTTGGATATCATAAATGAGAGATCATTAGTCATGTTTGAAACTAAGATCATTTTGGATATCAGTTTAGATATCATGAATATAAACTTAGCCAATTTGAGCTAAGATTGGGTTTCTGTAACACCCAGCATTGCTAAGCATTTAGATGCATATAGCGCTCACATGTATATTATGTAAGGCGCTCCAATAGTGCTAAGCACTAATTTTTGTGGCGCTCACGTGTTTTCACGTGAGGCCCTCTAATAGTGCTAAGTACTAACATTTCCCGGCGCTCACGTGCATTTCACGTGAGGCGCTACAATAGTGCTAAGCACTAATTTCCTCTAGAGTTCATGTGCGTTTCACGTGAGGCGCTATGTTTTCAGCCTTATGTGCTCACGTGCTTTTCACGTGAGGCGCTACAATAGTGCTAAGCACTAATTTTTTTCTGGCGCTATGTTTTTGAAGATTTAATCTCTGTTGATATTTTTAGAGAACTTAAATCTCTGTTAATGGTATTTTGACCATTAACGATCACCAAGATCACTATTTTGAGGATCTGAGATCGGGTTTTTTAAGAACTAAGTTTTTTATTTTGAAGGAACTAAGGTCCTTGAGTATTATGAACTCCATATTTTTCATGTTCTTGTATCCATGTTCTCCTTTGAATCTTTGAATCTCAAGAACAAGATCTTCCCGATGAAAATTAAATTCTCAATTTGTGGGAGACTTGTCTTGTGTATCTCAGATCAAGAGAAAGAATTAAGTTCTTTGAGAAGGGATAAACCCTTAGATGTGGTATGATAGGTAAAGGAGATATTTTGATCTCTTCTTTTTTCTTTACCTAGAGTTTTTAGGAGGGAGATCTTTTTCTTTGAGAGAATTAAATTCTCTGTTGTTTTTAGAGCCTTCTGTATTTTTACAGAAACTTATGGGGGTCTCCTCTCCTTTTTTCCTCCTCCCTCCTCTCTTTTCTTTGTCATCTCTTTTCTCCTATTTATGGGAGAAAGAAAGAGATCAATTTGTTGAGAAAATCTCTCATTGAGAGATTATGATCGATTTTATAATCAATCAAAATGATCTTTTAGATCAATCGGTGAATTTTATTCACCGTTCGATTTTTAATCCAAGACTTTCTGTTTAACAGAAAAGATTTCTTGTTTGTTTTACAAGATTAGGAAATATTTTTCTAAGATAGAATTTTATTCTATCATATAAATATCTTTTTAGTTTAACAAGATTGGGAAGAAATTTTCCTAGTATAGAATTTAATTCTATCATATTGGTATCTTGTTAGTTTAACAAGATTAGGAATATATTTTCCTAATATAGAATTTTATTTTATCATATGAATATCTTGTTAGAATTTTATTTTATCATATGAGTATCTTGTTCGTTTAACAAGATTAGAATTTTATTCTATCATATGAATATCTTGTTAGTTTAATAAGATTAGGAATATATTTTCCTAAGATAGAATTTTATCCTATCAAATGATCGATAGGTGATTTTATAATCACCGTTAGATCTTTTAATCCAAGGGTCCTCTGTTTAACAGAGAAAATCTTTCTAATTTGAGAAATATCTTGAAAATATTTCCCACATAGAATTTAATTCTATCAAATGGTTTAATTGGTGAGATTTTATCACAATTGTTTTTCAAATCAAAGATTCTCTGTTAGAGAAAGATCTTTTTATATTAGAAAGATCAGGGAAAATATTTCCCAAATAGAATTTAATTCTATTACATAGAATTTAATTATAACATATGGGAACATTTTAAATTAGGGAGCTCACATACTTTGCATGTGAGCGCTGTCAAAGAATGCGGAAAGAGAACTCACGTGCTTAACACGTGACCCCTAATGTGGATTTTAGCATGTTTACTTTCAGCGCTCATATGCTTTGCATATGAGCGCTCATGTGTTTAACACGTGAGACCTGTTTAGCCTTTAATTATTAATATTCAGCGCTCATATGCAAAGCATATGAGGTCTCATGTGTTTAACACATGAGACCTGTTTAGCCTTTAATTATTAATATTCAGCGCTCATATGGTTTGCATATGAGCGCTCACATGGTTAACACGTGAGGTCAGTTTGGCCTTTAGGTTTATTTTATTCAGCGCTCATATCCGCTCTCGTGAGGCCAGTTTGGCCCTTAGGTTTATTTATGTTTAGCGCTCATATGCTTTGCATATGAGCGCTCACGTGTTTAACACTTGAGGCCAGTTTGGCTCTTAGTTATTTGTTTTCAATAAGTATATGCTTTGCATATAAGCGTCCACGTGTTTAACACGTGATACCAAATTATGAGGATTCTTTTCCTCTTTCTTTTCTCCTTTTTTTTTTATAAAAGAACAAATAGCTCTTTGCAAAATCGCTTCTGTAAGTTATGTATTTCCGGTCGAAGCTCTATGCTAAAATTTTTAGTGGGAACATATGAGAAGACCCATTTATGTGTCCACACGACACCTGAAGGGAAAAAGACACTGAGAAATCCCTGCGACTCCTAAGGAGAAAATATACCTATAGGATCCTCTCGACTTGTAGGGAAAAAATATTTTGTATGAGACCTTCATGGCTCATAAAAATTGGAAAGTCTTAGGTGACAGAGATCTAAACCTGTTTCCTAAGCCATCGATGCCCTACGACCGATCTCCAAATTGATCATCGTATACAATCCACGGGCACAAACAAGTCATCTCCATCCAAATTTTGGATGGACCGCTATATCCCTAAACTGGCATCCTTTCCTACGGCCAGTCTCCAAATTGACTGCCGTATACAGTCCACCAGCATGAACGATTCATATCATCACCAAGTCCCTCCGGCGAGCGATGTTGGGTCACCCACAGCAAAGTTACACCCTAAATTCCCACCGGTAAGAAACGTTGGACTATTACCGAAAAAACCGCGCTCAAGACCTCCTTTGGCCAACCGAGGTACTAACAAGGAAAATACCCACTTATGTATCTTTACAATCTATGAGAAGAACGATGCGTAAAAAAAGGTACGTCCATAAGCAAAAAGGACACGGATGAAAATCCGAAAGGACTCCGTGAGTAAAAACAGCAGGACTACGCACGAGTTTGTGAAAACTTGAAAGGACGCAAATTCGTAAAAAGAAATCACTCTTATGAGATTCTTACGACTCATGAGGGAAAAGAAATTTAGGGGTCCTCATGACTCCTAAGGAGAAAATACACCTACGAGATCCTCTCGACTAGTAGGAAAAAAATATTTTTATGAGGCCTTTACGGCTTATAAATTCAAAAAAGCTTAGTTGATAGAGATCTAAACCTATCTTCTAAGCCACCATTGTCTAAATGGGCAACGACAAATGATGAGCCGCTCCTGATAATATTCCAGTTGTAGCGATACTGATGCCAAAACAGGTATCAAATCCCAAGTTTCCCCAGGCAGACAATGAATTGCTCCTGGCATACATACTTCGGTGATGGTGATGCTGACGCCGACTCGAGGTTTAAACTCTCGACCCCTAAGTCGCTAAATGTAACGTTTTAGAAATCGTTATGCAAAATTTTTCCGTTTTAGGGTAAAATTGTCGGTATTTTCCGTTTTAACCCGACTGTGATCAAACGTCCATATAGACTTGCCAGCACCTGGTTTAGCTAAAATAAAGCTAGTGCGCAAGCTTTGGGGATATATGGGAAGTTTTGGTTCAGATAGAATTTTTCCCTATTTTAATATTATTTTAATGTGGTATTTACATTTTGGGTTTAGGAAATTTCTACAAAATTTGTATCATTTCAAATTAAGCAAGCTTGAGTAAAACAAAACCTCCAACTAATATCTAGATCTTTTGTGCTAAAAAAGATTAAGTTTTAAAGAAAAGAAATAGAATGGGAGAGGTGGCTTCATGCATGAATGTACATTGATGGGCATTTATATGCATTTATCACTAGACTTAGCTAGAAAACTCTACACAATTCCTCACCTTCCCTCTCATGGCCGAGTTCTTCTTCATTTCTTCTGCCCTTGATCATTTCTTTTCCATTTGCAACAATTCCAAGCTAATTAAATCTCCAAAATTCCCAAATTAATCACAAAAATACTTTAAGTCTTGCTTTAGCTTCTTGGATCACTTGGAGCTAGGAAAGCTTGGATCTTGTGAGCAAAGGTCGATAGGTATAATCCCTAAACTGTTAATTAGGAGTTTTTATGATGTATAGCTCGTTGGTTGTTGCGTAGGACACTTAAAATATCGTTTCGTACCAATATCGTATTTTTGTGTCTTTTTAGAGCCTCCGTGAACTGCTGTGACCTGGGATTTTTAATGAGTGACCAAACAAGATTGTAGTGATGTACTAGTGAACCTAAGACCCCACCTGAGATACGAGACCCACCCCACCGGCTTTGGCCGGCGACCCAAGCAGGAATTCCGGCGACACCGGTTTTGGAGGGGAGTTGGGTGTTGGTTTTCTTGTGGGTAGTTGTCTGCTGTGGTTTAGGGATGTTTGGTACTGTTTACTTTTTTAGTATTTACAGTATGCAAAATCTGGGATCGTTTTCCTATAATCTAGTATTTTGTGTCCGCGCGATACGTTATACGACACGGATCGTGTACTTTGTATGATTTTGGTCTTAGGTTGTTTTCGTCATGTCGCTGCGCACGTTAGCCACAATACGAACACTTGAGAGTATATTTTGTGTGGTTGCGTCGGTTAAATGTAGTTTGTGCGTGTTTTGGGTCTATTATTAATATATACTTGCTTTATTGTTTAATGTTGTAGGTTCGCAGGAGGGGACTTCGGACACTGCTACAAAAGGAAAACAGGTGGTAGGCTTCATTTAGCCAGGAGCTGTTGGGGTAAAAATTTACACCCCCGTTGACCGAGTCAAAGTCAAGGTCAACCCCAAGCCAGGTGGGCCCAAGCCCAGGTCAAGCGGGCCCATGCCCAAGTCGAGCCCGCGGCCAGCCTCCTCCATGCTAAAATATAGATCATGTAATAAATAATTTTTATGTAAATTTTTATACATGAATGTATGCAAAATAGGCATAAAGCCAAATTTTTGTAAGCCCGTGGCTTATGTGCAAAAATGAAATGGCACATGAGCCATGGGATAGGCAAAAATGCCATTTTGTGAAGCCCAAGGTGCTATATGTAAATATGTAAGCCTATAAAAGGCAACATGATGAATAAAAAATAAAAAATAAAAACACTTTCATTCTCTCGCCAAAAAAAACCTAGGGTTTGTATTTCTTTCCCTTTTCTGAAGGTCTCAAACCTTCTTCTTTCTTTTGAATTAAATCAAGAGTTTTACTCTTCCTTTTCAAAAGCAAGATAGTTTTTCACCACCAAACCCACAAAGGCGAACTTGGATCTGTCTTTAGATCCCAAAAAAGAGAGATTTTGAGATCTCACATCTCTTGATCTTCAAAATCCAGCTAACAGAGGAGGAAGAAGAAGAACCCCTTCCATTAACCCCAAAAACACACTTAGGAGTCCAACTCCACTCTGATTTCTCTTCCGAGAATCTTTTTAGGCTAAAAGCCTCTTTTCCTCGCCGGCGCTCAAGCGCAGAGCGCCCACGTGCCGACACGTGGCGTGCTTGCGCTCTAGCGCTCAGCGCTCAAGCGCAAAGCGCCCACGTGCCAACACATGGTGCGCTTGCACAACAGCGCCCTGCGCTCTAGCGCAAAGCGCCCACGTGCCGACACGTGGCGCGCTTGCGCTCTAGCGCAAGCGCTCGAGCGCAAGTCGCCCCAGTGCCGACACGTTGCTCGCTTGCGCTCAAGCGCATAGCGCTCTGGCATAAGTCGCCCCCGTGCCGACACGTGGCTCACTTGCGCTCAGGCGCCTAGCGCTCAAGCGCAAGTCGCCCCCGTGCCGACACGTGGCGCACTTGCGCTCGAGCGTCAGGCGCTGAAGCGCAAAGCACCCACGTGCCGACACGTGGCGCGCTTGCGCTACAGCGTCCTACGCTCAAGCGTAGAGCGCCCACATTCCGACACGTGGTACGCTAGCGCCTGAGCGAACAGCACTTGGGCGTATAACGCCCAAGGCGCTGGCCCCACGCATCCTTTGGATGCCTTTTCCCCCTCTTTCTTTAATATATATATATATATATATATATATATATACATATATACATATATATATATATACATATATACATATATATATATACATATGCATACATATGTGCACACACATACACCACGACACTGTCCCTGTTAGAAAAAAATTTCTAACGGGGCGCTGCCCCGCAAGGGGGCTGCTAGCCCCCTTGACCCCCAGCCCGCTATCCGGGTAGCGGGACCCCCGTAAAAACTCTGCGGGGCCCCCGATATATCCAAAACCCCTTCAAAACACAACACTGCACATTGAGTTCGCATGACCAGTTTAACCTGTCAATCGGAGGTTCCCTCGCTCCAAAGGCGAGGGGTAATTAACGGCAGCTTAGTCCGCGGCTGCCGGAGATTCGGATCCCCACAATCATTAAACCCCAGCCTACCTTAGGCAGGGGGAATCTGTAATGCGCCTGACAAGCGCGCGTATTCCCATCTCAATGGGGTGACGAAAAACACCCTACAGGTTCTGGCATGCTCGGTGGGACCAATTTCTCCTCCCATATTTCGGGTTAAGCATTCATGCAAACTCAGTCAATATACATACCTATATTTATACTTAAATAATGCTTTTTCATGCAGGTTTTCAAGCAATCACCTTTCGACAATGTCTCCAAAGATGAACTCAGCTCCCATCTCCTACACGATGAAGATAGACTCCAGGACGGTCCTTCCGGCCAGTCTCGGGCGACAATGGGAGGAGTCCCTGCTACCATTTGGCTCTATTATGTTCATGCCAGTTGGCGCCATCCCAGATCCTCAAGCCCCGGTGACAGACAAACCGGTCTCGAAAGGCAAGATGCCAAATGTGGTGGTCTCGAAGGCGCCCCAACTCAAACGCAAATCGGTGTTTGAACGACTCTCTCTGGCCCCAGCTGGGGGCAAGGCCATCAACACCAACAAAGAAACAAATCCTCTCGAGCAAGCTCCGGCGGTGCCCCTGACAACTGCTCGATCGGGTGTTTTCTCTAAGCTCCCCGCTAATCGAATCACGGTGGCTTTCCAGGAAATGGATGCCCGCCAAGCCCTTAAAATTGAGAAGCTAAGGTAGAAAAGGCTCAGATATAGAGCCAACAAAAGGGCTAGGGCTCCTGCTAGGTTGAACCTCATGGGGTTCGAAGAACAGGGTTACCCCGCTGAAGATGGGGAAATGGCTGGATATGTGGTCCACATTGTCTACACGGTGGGCACGCGCAGCAAGAGCAAGGACAGGGCCATCACATCTCAGGTCCCATCTAGCTTGAATGTGGTTGCCGCTTCCTAAGAACAACCGCCTCCGCTGGATGATGAAAACCCTCTCGATGAGGATGATAGGCGGAAAGACCCTTCGGTCCATGAGGAGTCGGGCTCGGAAAGCGAAGATGAGCCAACTTTCCAGCCTAAGAATACGGAGCAGCAACTTCTCCAAGAGCTCCGAAAACAGCTCAGAAGAAAAGACAAGGAGATGGCCAAGCTCTACTCAAAGATCGACGACTTGACAAATGTCGTCTTACGGCTTACGGCCCAACTTGCCTCTCAGCCGCCCAATCAAGCACATGGCTCTGCTCATGAACCGGGAAACATTGTCCCGAGACAGCCGGTGCCTATTCCCTTAAATCCAAAGGTGGGCGGACCGCATGAAAGTCAATCGCATCCTATCTCAGGAAATATCCTGGCTACTGATGACAGTAGCCCGCTAACTCAAGATCAAATCATGGATTTGGTTGCCAGCAAAGTCAAAATATTGGTGGCCGAAGCCGAAGCGCAAAAAGATATCAGCAGTAGTGGGAGACCATATCCTGCTCAGTATGATCTGGTAGAATTTCCTAGCGGCTATGTCATCCCCAAATTCGGAAGATTCGATGGGACGGGAAATGCGAATCAACACATCGCCCACTTCAAAGTCTCATGCGGGAATACTGGGGGCAATGATGTGCTTCTCCTCCGCCAGTTCGTTAATAGCTTGACCGATGTTGCTTTCGACTGGTACGCAAGCATACCGGATAGCTCCGTTACTACTTTCGTCCAAATAGAATCTTTGTTTCGACAAAAATTCATGAGCGTCAGCGATAAGATCACCATTGTCGAGCTCGTTAGGACCAAGCCCAAGAACAACGAAAGCAGCACGGATTTTATAACCCGATGGCGCAATCTCTCCGTCAAATGCGAACCGCCGATAGAGCATGACCAATCTGTCAGTCTCCTCGTCAGAAATCTGAACAATTGGATGGCCCCGTTTTTATGCACCGCGGGTCTCAAAACATTCCAAGAGATGACCAGGAAAGTTCAGATGCTGGAGCGCTCAAAACAGGAGTCCTCCTCGGATTCCCAAAATAACAATAGGTCCTGGAGAAACCGGAAGGACGATAATCGCAAAGGCGGAAACTCCGATGATTCTGAATCTTTCAACACTTCAGCTAACCGAAATAAGTAAAGGATGAGCGGGCCTAGCGCCAACCAGCCTCGGAAGCTAATGTTCGGAGAAGGAGGAGAATCTCCACTGAAAGAGAAGCTGGATAAGGTCTATTCTTTCAGAAGGGACAAAATCCGTAAAATATTCAAAAACGCCGTGAAGAACGGTCTACAACTGCCAGAGTCAAAAAGACCGCAGGAAGCGAATAAGACCGACGACCCCAAATACTTTCCCTATCACAGAGTGATAGGTCATGCCATTGAGGACTGCTTCGTCTTCAAAGATTGGGTGGAAAAGCAATACAAGGAAGGAGAGATAGAACTGTCTAAAGGCGTGTTAGCAAACAGTCTAGCTGCGACCGCCAATTTCATACAAACGGAGACCGAAGTTCTTCGTGAAACTGATTCTCTCAGATATCCGCCTCTCTCTGAAAACAATCGACCACCACGTCATTAAACTGGGAATAGTCGACCTCTAAGTCGTTAAACTGGGAATGTAAAAAAAATGTGTGTATATAAAAAAAATGTGTAAATAAAAGAAAAATAAAGAAAAGCCGAAATGATAGGGCAACTCGTAATAAAAATCAGCGAGTAAAAGTAAAAATGAAAATAAAGCCGAAATGATGGGGCAACCGCGAATAAAAGCCGAAATGATGGGGTAATCGCGACCTTCGCGATAAGAAAAGCTGAAATGATAGAGCAGTCGCGGTAAAACAAAAACAAATAAACAAACAAATAAACAAAACAATGGCGAGTGATGAGTCGCTCCTGGTACCATATTCCAGCGCAGCGATGCAGACGCCAGCCAAAATCCAATTTTTCAAAAATTTTCCGGCCCTACGGTTTGTCCCCAAATTGACTACCGTATACAATCCACGGGCTCAAATAATTCTCATCACCCTCATGCCCCACCGTAATCACCAGTTACGCGGTTGGTCTCCGCCTTTAGAATTATGCTCCATTGAGAAGACACACTCATGTGTCCTCACGATACATGAGGAGAACAAACCTTTATGGGATCCTTACGACTCACAACGGAAAAACACACTTAGGAGTCCTCATGACTCCTAAGGAAAAAATACACCTGCGGGATCCTTACGACTCGTAGGGAGAAAATTCTTTGCGAGACCCTTACGGCTCATAAAATTGAAAAGCCTTAGGTGATAGGGATCCAAACATGTCTCCTAAGCCATCGCTCCCCAATCCCCAAGTGGCGAATGATGAGTCGCTCCTGGTACCATATTCCAGTGTAGCGATGCAGACGCCAACCAAATTCCAAATCCCATACCCCAATGGCGAATGATGAGTCGCTCCTGGTACCATATTCCAGTGTAGCGATGCATACGCCAACCAAATTCCAAATCCCATACCCCAAGTGGCGAATGATGAGTCGCTCCTGGTACCATATTCCAGTGCAGCGATGCAGACGCCAACAAAGTCCCAAAATTTTTACGGCCCTACGGTCTGGATCATACATACTGCAAAACCGTATACAATCCATGGGCATAAAACAATCCCAATCTCTCTCAAGTCCTACCGGTGAGACCACATTCAAAGTCCCACCAAAAATAAAAAATAAAAAGAATGGTATGTTCACAAGCAAAATGGGCACGGTGAAAACCCGAAAGGGCTCCATGAGTAAAAACAGCAGGACTGCCGGCGAGTTTGTGAAAACCCGAAAGGACGCAAACTCGTAAAAAAAGAAATGAAATGCACTCGCAAAGTCCTCTCGACTTTGTGAGGAGAAAATTCCCGCGTGAGATCCTTACGACTCATAAAGGAGCAACACACTTAGGAGTCCCCACAACTCCTAAGGAGAAAATACACCTATGAGATCCTTTCGACTCGTAGGGAGAAAATGCTTTTATGGGACCCTTACGGCCCATAAAATTGAAAAGTCTTAGGTGATAGGGACCTAAAACCTGTCTCCTAAGCCATCGTTTCCTAATAAGCAAATGCAAATGATGATTCTCTCCTGGTACAATATTCCAGTGTAGTGATGCTGATGCCAAACAAAAACCAATTCCCAAATCCTCTCGGGGCAAATGATGAGGTGCTCCTGTCATTATTCCAGTGCAGCAATGCAGATGCCAAACCAAAGCCAAATCCTCAAATCCACTCATGGCAAATGATGATTCGCTCCTGGTACCATATTCCAGTGTAGCGATGCTGATGTCAACCCAAATCAAATCAAACCAACCACCTCTGCGGCGGAATCATGCTCCGTCCCAGAATTTACCCCGTGTCGAAATCATGCTTCGCCTCGGGATATCTACCTTCCCTGTAGGAATTATGCTCCGCCTCGGAATCAAGTCAACCAGCAAGCTCTGCGTCGGAATTATGCTTCTTCTCAGAATGCACCCCGTGTCGAAATGATGCTTCGCCTCGGTGTACCTGTCTTCCCTGTCGAAATTATGTTTCGCCTCGGGATCAAGTCAACTAACAAGCTCTGCGCCGGAATCATGCTCCGTCTCAGAATGTACCCCGTGTCGAAATCATGCTTCGCCTCGGAGTATATACCTTCCCCGTCGGAATTATGCTTCGCCTGGGAATCAACCTCTGCATCGAAATTATGCTTCGGTCAGAATATCTGTCGCGCTTCGGAATGATGCTCTGAATCCTAGAATCATGCTCCGCTCTTCGGAACGATGCTCTGAATCCTTGGAATCATGCTCCGCCCTTCGGAACGATGCTCCAATCCTTGGAATCATGCTCCGCCCTTCGGAATGATGCTCCGATCCCCTGGAATGATGCTCCGCTCATCGGAATGATGCTCCGATCCCCGGAATCATGCTCCGCTCTTCGGAATGGTGCTCCGATCCCCTGGAATCATGCTCCGCTCTTCGGAATGATGCTCCGAATCCTGGAATTATGCTCCGCTCTTCGGAATGATGCTCCGATCCCCTGGAATGAGGCTCCGCTCATCGGAATGATGCTCCGATCCCTGGAATCATGCTCCGCTCTTCGGAATGATGCTCCGATCCCCTGGAATCATGCTCCTCTCTTCGGAAGGATGCTCTGATCCCCTGGAATGATGCTCCACTCATCGGAATGATGCACCGATCCCTGGAATCATGCTCCGCTCATCGGAATGATGCTCCGATCCCTGGAATCATGCTCCGCTCATCGGAATGATGCTCCGATCCCATGGAATCATGCTCCGCTCTTCGTAATGATGCTCCGAATCCTAGAATTATGCTCCGCTCTTCGGAATGATGCTCCGAATCCTGGAATTATACACCGCTCTTCGGAATGATGCTCCGATCCTTGGAATCATGCTCCGCTCTTCGGAATGATGCTCCGAACCCTGGAATCATGCTCCGCTCATCGGAATGATGCTCTGATCCCTGGAATTATGCTCCACAAATCGGAATGATGCTCCGATCCCCGGGAATCATGCTCCCCGAGGGATACTCCGACCTTGGAATTATGCTTCGCGAATCAGAATGATGCTCCGATCCCCGGGAATCACGCTCCCCGAGGGATACTCCGACCTTGGAATTATGCTCCGTGAATCAGAATGATGCTCCGATCCCCGGGAATCATGCTCCCCGGGATGATGCTTCGCCTCCGGAATGATGTTCCGCCTCGAAGTTCAGCTTTAAGATCCATCAATTTCATGCACACAACTCAAATGTGCGGTGTGCATTAACTGATGGGGGGCACTTTGTTGGGGTAAAAATTTACACCCCCGTTAACCGAGTCAAAATCAAGGTCAACCCCAAGCCAGGTGGGCCCAAGCCCAGGTCAAGCGGGCCCATGCCCAAGTCGAGCCCGCGGCCAGCCTCCTCCATGCTAAAATATAGATCATGTAGTAAATAATTTTTATGTAATTTTTTATACATGAATGTATGCAAAATGGGCATAAAGCCAAATTTTTGTAAGCCCATGGCTTATGTGCAAAAATAAAATGGCACATGAGCCATGGGATAGGCAAAAATGCCATTTTGTGAAGCCCAAGGGGCTATATGTAAATATGTAAGCCTATAAAAGGCAACATGATGAGTAAAAAATAAAAAAACACTTTCATTCTCTCGCCAAAAAAAACATAGGGTTTGTATTTCTTTCCCTTTTCTGAAGGTCTCAAACCTTCTTCTTTCTTTTGAATTAAATCAAGAGTTTTACTCTTCCTTTTCAAAAACAAGATAGTTTTTCACCACCAAACCCACAAAGGGGAACTTGGATCTGTCTTTAGATCCTAAAAAGGAGAGATTTTGAGATCTCATATCTCTTGATCTTCAAGATCCAGCTAACAGAGAAGGAAGAAGAAGAACCCCTTCCATTAACCCCAAAAACACATTTAGGAGTCCAACTCCACTCTGATTTCTCTTCCGAGAATCTTTTTAGGATAAAAAGCTCTTTTCCTCGCCGGCGCTCAAGCGCAGAGCGCCCACATGCCTACACGTGGCGCGCTTGCGCTCCAGCGCCCTGCGCTCGAGCGCAAAGCGCCCACGTGCCGACACGTGGCGCGCTTGCACAACAGCGCCCTGCGCTCGAGCGCAAAGCGCCCACGTGCCGACACGTGGCGCACTTGCACTCAAGCGCACAGTGCTCTGGCGCAAGTCGCCCCCGTGCCGACACGTGGCGCACTTGCGCTCAGGCGCCTAGTGCTCAAGCGCAAGTCGCCTCCGTGCCGACACATGGCGCACTTGCGCTCGAGCGTCAGGCGCTGAAGCGCAAAGCGCCCACGTGCCGATACGTGGCGCGCTTGCGCTACAGCGCCCTGCGCTCAAGCGCAGAGTGCCCACGTGCCGACACGTGGCACGCTAGCGCCTGAGCGCACAGCACCTGGGCGCACAACGCCCAAGGCGCTGGCCCCACTCATCCTTTAGATGCCTTTTCCCCCTCTTTCTTTTATATATACATATATACATATATATATATATATATATATATATACACATATGCATACCTATGTGCACACACACATACACCACGACACTGTTCCTGTTAGAAAAAAATTTCTAACGGGGCGCTGCTCCGCAAGGGGGCTGCTAGCCCCCTTGACCCTCAGCCCGCTATCCGGGTAGCGGGACCCCCGTAAAAACTCTGCGAGGCCTCCGATATATCCAAAACCCCTTCAAAACACAACACTGCACATTGAGTTCGCATGACCAGTTTAACCCGTCATTCGGAGGTTCCCTCGCTCCAAAGGCGAGGGGTAATTAACGGCAGCTTAGTCCGTGGCTGCCGGAGATTCGGATCCCCACAATCATTAAACCCCAGCCTACCTTAGGCAGGGGGAATCTGTAATGCGCCTGAAAAGCACGCACGTATTCCCATCTCAATGGGATGACGAAAAACACCCTACAGGAGCATTGGTGAGTAGATTTAACATCTACAAGGGAATCGCCCGTATGGCGTTATTTGTCTGGGCTAGAGATGTTTAATTTGTTGCATATTCTATGTCATATTTAGAATTTTCACATTTACCCTAATGCTTAGTTAATTGTTGTGCTTGGACTAGTATCCTTAGGATACTGCACTATTATTGACGGCTCATGTTGCACGAGCACTAATTGTATGCCACACACACCGTCAATAATTGCCATGTCACGCACAACCCACTTATAGATATGATATTGTTTGGTTAGGGACATTGAGACATTGATTCATATTTCTTTATGCATATGACTTATAGCATACCTGTATACCTTTAGAGTATTGTACCATTAGCGATAGGTACATACACACCAAATGACATAGCTACAGGTATACCTTGCATACACATTTACACTTATACCCAGGGGGTATATTACATCATTACTGATAGGTAGATATCTATATCTTATTATACCTTTATTTACACATATATCAGTTATAGCTACATTTTTACCTTTACTTGATGTTATTTAGAATTGGAGAAATTATGAACCGCATAACTTATATTTTAACTGGTTGCAGTTAAATAGCGGCTTTTCCTTTATACGCTCGCATTTCAGTTTCATGTTGCGTATATTATATTCATGGATTCTCGCATTGAGATATGGATTTCTTTTCATGATGTTTTCTGGATTTGGGAACCGTGGTAGTTTCATGAAATTATGCATTATTTGAAAAACCCGGTTTCGCTTGATATGATATTTCAGCACCCACCATGAGTTTTTGGTTCGGATATATATACTCCATGCAAGGAAAGGAGGGGTCCGTGTGCGGGTACATGGTGGGGCCCGGAGGTACCCGGGGCAAGAATCTCAGTGGGGAGATGAGTTAGTGGGCGAACCATACTTACCGGTGACATTACCAATGACTCGGCGGTTATCGTGGGGATACCGACGGGAGTCATGTGCGTATGGATACGTCGAGAGGCGAGGGTTAGAGCTAGGCACTCGAGCTTTCGGTATAGCGTATGATACGTACCTATCAGGGTGCCAGTCGTGGTGACAGCACCTAATAGATCAGCATTTCTGTGTCGATGCTTGATACTTTGTTTCACGATATTTTACTCCTAAGTATATATATATATTAGTGGAGTGGGACGCTAATATATATGTATGCATATCCATTTATATACATCATCATATTTATTCATGCAAATATACCTAGGATATAAGAGATTCACTTGAGCTTGGATTTAGGACATTTGAGATTTACTTGATATCGGATACAGGATATATATGGGATTTGCTAATTTTGTACATTCAGGATATATGAGATTTACTTGATATTGTACATTCAGGATTTGTGAGACTTATATGATATGAGAGCCAATTTGGGGGCTGATTTGAGAAAATTGGGATTTATATTGTCTTGATGGACTTGATCCTACCACGATGTCATGATTCCGTGGAAATGACATGTTTCATCCCATACTTCACACTTATTGTTTATGCACTGCTTCATGTATTAGTAGTACCTGATAGAGTACCTATCATGTCTGTTGCATATATACATTGTCATATCATTACTTCATGTACTTGTAGTACCTGATAGAGTACCTTACATGACTGTTACATATATATCATCATATTATTGCTTCATGTATTAATTGTACCTGCTAGTGTACTTTTCATGATTTTTGCATTACATATGACCATTCATTGCTATTAGATGCTTATATTAGATTCGCGCTGTACGTGCATACTCGCGATTACCTGCATATGTTATTTTACTATTCACGAGTTGGCAACTCACCCCCGTTGTGCCACAGTGTTTTGCAGGTGTTCCTCAGGATAGTCAGAGGCAGGGCTATTTTCATCCGTCGTATCATCTTTTGCTGTGGATACCGCTTCGCCTGACAGTGTGCAGTGTTGCTTAGGTAGGTTTTGCGGTTATCCAATGTCGCTTGTTGTATATTTCGTTGTATCCTGTACTCTCTACCATTATCTTGTATGACTTAGAGACGTGATGTGAGGACGATATTGTATATTATTTTGTGACTTGGATGTTTTTATGCAGTTTTATTTATATCGTCTCTTTCTTCGCTACGGAGTCGTATATCTGCTATGATGGTTGTTTTCCGCCGTTGGGCGTGGGTTTTTGCTCTCGTTTAGGATGCTTTTACTTTATATTTATGTTGTACCCATTTTTGGGGTTGGTTTTTACAAGGGAGGTGCTGCCGAAATTTTCAAGAAAGTAAATTGGACTTAAAGAATTTATACTTGAGATTTTCAAAAGTTTAAACAATGTTTCTTATCTTTTCTTTTCTTTTAATGGTTTAGATTTCTGGGTTTTGGCTTTTTTTTACTGCGTTACGCCTGTAGACGTTGCGTAGTATTAGGGCCGTCACGTGTCAATTTCGGGCCGTGACAAAGTTGGTATCAAAGTGCTAGGTTTTACCTTTCGGAGTGTAGGATGACCTTGGTATGATGGAGTAGGTAGCTTAAGCAGAGTAACGTAGTGTGTGTATGTCCGCGGCATACTCACGATGCGGTACTCCGCCTAAAGTGACCTAAGTACAAATTGCTTGAAATTCCTTCCTTGATGTTATATCCTTGTGATTCTATTTCCGTGTTCTTATCGAATCCTATTTTCATTTATAGCCTTTGCCTCCGATGACTATGGGGACTCAGAGTGTGCAGCGAGGGCCGAGGTCAGGATTGACTTGGGTAGGATGAGGACTGACCAGGATGGCACGCTCGTTGCACGGGAGCAGACGGTTCCGCCTTCGACAGATAGTATCGCTAGGCTTATGGCAGAGATGCAGGACATACGCCAGACGATGAGTTCATTGGTTGAGACCATTCAAGCGCAGCGACAGGAGGTTGTCACCCCTGTTACCCAGTTGTTCCTTGCGATCAGTACACAGCATTCCGTCACTTACACAGCACCGGTGGATGCAGCTCCAGTTGACGAGGCACATCTTCCAGAGACTTTGGGAGTTCCGGAACAGTGGAGGACTCGTACCGGTGTACCATCTCAAAGACAGATGCCTAGTCGTCGAGAAAGATTTCGTGACCATCGCGGGAGTAGCAGAGGCTTTAGACGAGGACAGTCGTCCAGATCTCAACCCCAGGAGGGTCAGCAACATTATTCTGGATGCTATCGGTGCGGGAGCCTTCATCACCACATCAGGAGTTGTTCCCTAACACCGCGGCAGGGTCATATTCAGAGAGGTCATGGACGCGGAGGGTTTGCTTAGAATGGATAGGTTGGCAGAGGACGATTTCAGCCAGTTGCGGGTAGGAGGCGACACCAGAGTTTGCTTCTACTCATCGGGACGCGCGGGCGTCCAATGCAGAGTTTTCAGGTATTCTTAATTCGTATGTTCTTTTGATGTACTTATTTGTTTTACACACTTTGTGCCGTGGTTGGGACGAGAGTCATGTTAGGTAGATCAGCCATTTGTTGTGTTAACTTCTGTCAGCGATTCCTTAGTTGCGCGACACGTATTTTTAGTCGTGTGCCAATCGGTTAGGAGATTCATCTGTCACTTGATCCTTCTAGAGATGTTGGATTTGACGATCTCCTGGGCACGGACTGGTTAGCTACGTGCTAGGCGTATGTGGACTACTGCGAGAAAACAGCCAGGTTTTGTTTTCCCGGCAAGTCAGTTCTTGTTGTGCAGGGGGGACAGTGGTGCCGCCCATCACAGCTTGAATTCAGCCTTTTTCACTAATCGGATTTTGAGGAGAGGATGTCGAGGATTCTTGGCGTTAAATCGTGATACCGGAGCCACAGTGGGTTTGTTGGACCGGGTTCCGTTCGTGTGAGAGTTTCCGACGTTGTTCCAGACGAGCCGGCGAAGCTTAAGGAGCTTAAGGATCTGCTGCAGAGTTATTTGTTGGGGGGCTTGTGCGTCTGTGTGTTTCACTTTGGGGAGCTCCTATTTCGGTTCGTCAAGGAGAAGGACGGCAGTTGAGGTTGTGTATTGATTGATCGTAAATGAACCGGCTTACGGTGCGGATAGGTATCCTTTACCTCGCATTGATGATTTCTTCGATCAGCTCCAGAGTGCGAGACATTTTTCTAAGTTTGTTTGGGATCAGGTCATCATTGTTGTAGGTTCGGAGTGATGACATTCTGAAGTCTGCCTTGTGCGTGCTATGGGCTTTGTGTGTTTTGGTGGTGTCATTGGACTCACCAATGCCCTAGCAGCATTCGTAGATATGATGAACCAGATTTCTTCTGGCCGTTCCTCGACCAGTTTATTGTTATGTCATTGACGACATTCTGGTCTATTCTAATGTGTCGTGACGGACAGGAGTAGCACTTGAATATTTGTTTTGCAGACATTAGGAGAGTGCCAACTGTTTGTTAGATTCTCGAAGTGTTCCTTCAGGCTTGTTTGTGTTGACTCCTAGGTCTTGTAGTTACAGGAGACGGTTTTCGTATGGTCCCGAGAAAGATCGAGGCCGTACAGTGTAGGCCCAGACTTGTGTGCAGGACAGAGGTCCGCAGATTTTTGGGCTTAGCAGGTTTTTACCGCCGTTTCGTGCAAGATTGCTAGTGTAGTGCTGCACCGTTGACTGGACTGACCGGAAAGGAGGTTCTTTTTTTTTGGATTGAGGCATGCGTGTGGAGTTTTTCAGCAGTTGAAGACTCGGTTAACAACTGCATCAGTTCTTTCTTTGCTTCTGGTTCGGGCGACTTTGTTGTTTAACTGTGATGTTTCACGAGTGGGGCTCGATTGTGTACTGAGGTGACACTATAGAGTTATCGCTTTTACTTCCCGACAGTTAGACGAAGTACGATCAGGATATCCCACTCATGATCTGGAGATGGCCACGGTGGTCTTGCGTTGGAGATTTGGAAACACTACTGTTCGGAGAGTCGTGTCAGATTTTTACGGACCACCAGAGCTTAATGTATATCTTCCTGCAGCTGGTTTTGATTGTTGAGATAGTCTTCTGCAGATTTACAGTTCTTATGCGATCGTTGAGTACAGCTTAAGTTCGCCTCTACTGAGGGGACAGCTTGCTCATGTCCGCGCCCGACCATTTTTCCTTAATCGCTTTCGCGAGGCACTGCCCGCCGATGCTCGTTCGTCAGAGATTCTTGATCATACTCGGCTGGGTAATGATTCAGAGTCCTTAATTTGTGACAAGGGTGTGCTAAGTTTAGGGACGCGTTTGTGTACCTGATACTATTGAGTAGAGACGCGAAATTCTAGAACAGGCACATCTGTCAACTCTAAGTGTTCATCCAAGTTCCACCAACATTTGACGTGACTTGTGAGATAGTTACGGGTAGCCAGAGATGTAAAGAGAAGTTCGGGTTTCGTTTCAAAGTGTCTTTCTTGTTGTGTGCTAAGGTTGAGCATTTGAGACCGGCTGGAGAGTTGCAATCTTTAACCGTTCCGGATTAGGAATGAGAGCAGATCTCCATGATTTTCGTTGTGGTGTCTACCCAGGTTTAGACAGGGTGTGACACCATTCGGGTGTTTGTTGTCCGATTATTCTCAATTTGCTCAGTTGTTCTTTGTTATGTTTGTGCGTTGCACGGAGTTCCTTCATGCGTTGTATCCAACTAAGGCACCCTGTTCGCTAGCCGTAGTTGGAAGAAGCTTCAGGAAGCCTTAGGTACTGGTTGAGCTTTAGCTCCACCTTTCCATCCGCAGGATGATGGTTTTGTGAGAGCGGGCTATACCGACTCTGGAGGATATGCTTGTGCGTGTGTACTAATTGTTGTCGGCAGTTGGGATCGTCACTTGCCATTGTTAGGATTCTCCTTCAATAGCAGTTATCAGGAGACATTCCAATTGGCAACCTTTAGGTTTTGTTGTTAGGTTGTGTCGATCACCAGTCTGTTTTTTTTCTGACTCTGCGTAAGTAGGATTTTGGAAATGGTGAGAAAATTTTGTGAGAAAAATAAATATAAAGTGAGCCCATTTCCTATTTCATCATCCTCTACTATATTAGCTATTTAGTTTAGGATGTTTGCTTCACTAATCTACCATTAGTGAAGAGGTGGCATGAGCTTGAGTCTTCTCGACGTAGATCATCTTCGGCTTCGAAGACTTCGAGCAAGTTTGTTCATTTCTTCATGTGAACCCTTACTAGACTTCGAGCAAGTTTGTTCATTTCTTCATGTGAACCCTTACTAGAGTTCGGGTGTTCACTACTTGGAGCGAAGGGGCTACTACACGGAGCTTTAGAAGTGAAGGACCGGTCTACAAAGGTTGTATTCCTCATTCACTTTGTATGCAAAGTTGTTTGCATGTTGTTTTGTTTAATTCTCTAGTTAAGATTTTAGGATTAGGGTAGTTTAGCATGGCAAAAATTTGAAATTGGCATGGAAGATGTTAGTGTATATGCCCTAGAGGCCATTACTGTATCATACTAATATGTATATTACTTGATGGAAGCTTGGGATATTCACAGTTGTATATACAATCTTGCTCGAAATTGTAGTATGCTACTTGGTTTGTCTCTGCTTTAATATGTGCATGTGTTTCTTTTAGCATATCGCTTATATACATATTAGTAGAGCCCTTAGGATCTTTGTTTGATCACCAGCGTTGTGATGGCGCTCACACTCGCGGGGGCTGGGTAATCCATAAGCACATCCTTATACAGGTCCCTAGTCGTAGGACTATCAAGACAGGGCACCGATACTCCGGAGTAGACTAGCGTATGCGCTTCTCATCCCAGCGTGGGAGACGGTCTGTCCCACAGCCGTCAGTACGTCGTACTTGAGATAGTATGCGGGTGCTCGTTAGGTTACGAGTACACTGGACAGGACTCGTCGGGAACTGTTGGTTGGTATTATACTTATCGTCAGTTATCAGTTCCCAGGTGACATGAGTACAGCTTAGTCCGCTGACTTGACACTGTCACTTCGCCTCGAGTGTGTTCCCACTGTACTTTGATTACTAAGGAGTCGTGCAAACAGGTAGTAGTTGGATGCAGTCCCGAAGCACTTGGAGGCAGTGACGGTTAGACAGGATTCGTCTCTCCCGGTATTAGGGGTTGACATCACGCTGTGTCCAGGAGAGCCATTACACAAGTAGTCCCTGGCCAGGGCAAGCGAGATATACTGGTAGGTTTCCAGTGTTATCTCGGGGTGTTCTGGGCTACACTCCGACACGACTTGTACCGCTATTAGGGGACTGACGTTCACCGCCCCCTAGGCCCGCCATGCGATGTATCAGACGAACAGACCGGACTGTACGGAGACTGTCACATTCAGGCTCAGTAGGAGTTCAGATGGGGTCACCTCGTCAGTCTTCTTATCGGTATCTACCTGGGGACCGTTACGTACAGCTAGTGCCGCTTGCAGTCTGTGGTTAAACCCACTGCCAGCGTAGTGTCGAGTCTTTAGAGTCCCACACAGAGAGTTATTCGCCTTTAGGCAAAATGAGTAGAGGTCGGATGGTTTTGCGACAGGGTTCGTTCACATCCGCGCACTTGTGCACATTTGCTGTCCGGATAGCGTATACTAGCGGGCTTTGGTTTAAGCCAGATCCTAGTATATGATTTGGGATTGGTTTGATCTCATTGTATTCGTGTTCCTCGGATCACGAATACGGGTGCGTATGCACAGTTGACCGAGACTTTGATTAGGGTTAATGACCATTTTCATTTTCATAACCCTAATGCTTATGTGTGTATTATGAATAATTGATATTAGTTAAATATAATTGTGCATGGTTAGGGTTGTTGACCTTTTGACCATACTTGACTTGTTGACCTAGGTTGACACTTTGACCATCATCATTCCATATAAAAGATGCTCTTTGATCCTTGCAATTTGCATTAAATATGAAATGATAATGGTCAAGTCTTGATTAACCATGACAATTATCTAGCTAATTATCAAATTTCATAATTCACCCATATTAGAGAGAATGGTTCATTATTTTCTCTCATTCTATCATATAGATTCTCTCTCCTCCTCTTCCTCTCTCTCAAGCTCTCCCCTCTCATGTGTTGAGAAACACTTGAGCTTGAGATAAACCTCTCTAAGACAATCTCTACTCTCTTCTAAGGTTCTAGGATTAGCACTTCTAGCATCTTAGTTACTTCTAGCTTGAAGTTGAAGCCAAAGGTTGAGGCTCTCGGGTAGATCCTTCTTCGACTAGAGAAGGCGACAAGGTGATCTCTTTCTTCCACTCCAAGGAGCAAGGAGAGAAGGACATAAAGCCCAAGGTATAACCTTTCTTCCATGTAGCTAATACTAGTTAGCTTGTAGTTAGTTTTTGTTTAGCAAAGATCCTCCTTTAGTTAGTCCATGTTGCCTAGTTCGATAAAAATCCGATTTTTATTCCGTTTTCCGCCTCCCCGCAAGCACCGGGGTGGGCAACGTGGACTTACAGTGGTATCAAAGCCTAACTAAACATAAACTAGCTAGTTAGTAAAGTGTATGGAAGTTCGATCGGAAAAATCGCAAAACTAAAATTTCAAAACCCATGTTGATTTTTTTTCTGCTCTAAAAATAATAAATCATACTTCAAAATTAGGCTCAGGGTTTTGTTAAGAAACTCACCAAAGACGATCCAGTGAACCACTCAAAGCGCCGCGTTTCCGCGGCAAGAACATGCTTCTTGCCGCGGAACCGCGGCCGAGTTGACTCGGTTCTGAACCGAGTTTGGTGCAGTGTTCTTCTGTAATGGTTTTAGGATTTTTAAGAAATTTTAGTTCTGCCCAGGTTTTCCAGAATAGAAATTTGTATTTGGGTGGCTATAAATCCGTATTTTTGATCGAACTTCACTATACTTTGACTATTGGGTTATATCTCTGATGTTTATATGTAGTTAACGTCTGCTAATCGCTATACGTCGATTAGTGGGGGTTATACATATCTGTGATCTGTAATGCTTATTGGTTTGTGTATATGAACTCGGTGGATTGTCGCGGATGAATAGCCGGGGTGGATGTGAGATGAGAGTTTCTTTTTTTCTTTCATTCATGTAATATGTAAATTGATGTAATATTATTTATTTGGCAGCACAACCGGGTCGGGGTTGTAGCCGTCATTGTATAATTTCTTTTTACTGTTTTTGCTCCTAGAATAGACCCATGGTGGGGTGCACAAACTACCGGGTATCTCGAAGTGTCGAGTGGCCTACTCACGTCGTTGAGGGAGGTTGCTTCGCTTTGGATACTTGGCGGGTAGTTTGCCGCACCCGTAGGGGTCTTGGGTGGGGTATTGGCTATCCATCGCGACCGTGTAATCCGTTTTTCGTTGCAGGCTCGAACGAATCGCGGATTCCTAGTATATCCAAAGTGTTCATCTGTGATCTGTAATGGCTATCATTGCTATATATTTATATATAATAACTATTTAGGTGTTGCTTATGTTTTGCATCCGCGCTAGTCCATCCCCCGCTCTGTCGTTAGTTAAGTAACCTAACGGGTGATGACGGGGCCCCGTGGCGAATGCGGATGGCATAAGTGTACACCATATTTTGGTTGTTTTCTGCAATGGTAGGATTTAAATGATGGGACGCATTAAGTTTAATGCAAGAAATAAACCAAGTAAAAGTCGATTGGAACACTTTGAAAACCACTCGGTTCTTTTCAAAACTAAACTTTTAAATACGGAGCTTGAACCACTCCTTTTAAAAGCTATCTCGTTCCATCGATTATATCAAGTTCACTACGTTCACGGTTTTGCCAAAACCATTCGTAGCTCTCCGTCATTCCACATGAATGGTCAAAAAGTATTCAAGCTATGTATTTTGGCCAAAGTCAAGGCATAGTGATTGGTAGCTATTGGGTATTCCTGTGCAGCATAGATAGATGCGTTGGTTTTGGACAGTCGTGCTGCCATTTTGGCCAAAGTCAAGGGTAGGTACGGGTGGGTCCAAATTAACCAGGAGAATGACGGGTAGAACTTGACATGTGACTTATGATATTTTGGCCAAAGTCAAGGTCATAAGAGCATGGGGCAAAAATCCACATCGGGAGTTTCATAAGTACTGAAACTTGCTAGCGCTGCATACCATTTGGAGTGTGATGATTCTAGTAGGATTCCTTCGGTTTTATCACGCGGTGATATTTGGATCCCGATCCTGCTGTGAGTATATGCTACTCCTCGGGAAAGTTCTCACTTAACGATCAATGCTATAAACCTAGTAGGTGTCTAGAAAGGTGTTAGCGGGGCTACGCCCACAGGGAAAAGAGGTTACTTAATTAAGGAACTTCGCGAAAGCGTTGGAAAACCTCCCTCGAAGTACCGACACTGGTCTGGCTGAACGGTTAAGCAAGTATTGTACGGTGAGATTGATCCCGACTAATTCTTCCTTTATGGTTTGAGGAGGGATTCGAGAGACAGTGGGAGACATCCTGTTTAGACAAACTAAAAACCACTCTAAACTTGCAAGAGCATCATGCTAAAGTGTTTCTTTTCTCTCTCCTAATTGCAGCGACCATTCAACATGACCGGACTTAAGTTATTACTAGATAAAAACATACTGACAGGGCCAAACTACAAAGATTGGCTCAGGAATGTCAAGATGGCAATCACTTACGACAAGTTGGGGTATATCCTTACCACCAAAGCTCCCCCTGTCCCAGGTCCCACCTCCAGCGTCGCGGATGTAGAAATCCGTAAGACATGGGAGATAGATTGCGCGAAGGCCAAATGCCTCGTGCTTGCCTCTATGGACAACGAACATCAGAGGAGGTACGAGAATATGGACCTAGAGTCCATATTTCTCCATACAAAAGAACTGTATGGAGAGCAGTCTCGTATCGCTAGATACGAAGTGTCGAAGAAGCTATTTTCGGCAAGATTGGCCATCGGATCATCGGTAGCGGAACACGTGCTTAAGATGATTGGCTACATAGAGGAGCTCGCGGACCTCGGGACCACGTTGGAGAATGAACTCTACACTGATTTGATTCTCCAGTCCCTTCCTTCCACTTACGCCCAGTTTATCCTAAACTTCAACATGCAAGGAAAGGAGGTTGAACTTTCCGAACTTCTGAACATGTTGAGGAGTGCTGAGGGCACCCTACAGAAAGGTAGGGAGACATCCACTTTGTTTGTAGGAAGATCTTCCTCTTCTAGGTCCAGGGAGAAAGCCAAGGGAAAGAAGAAGAAAGCCCCCGCCAAACCAAGGGGCGGTGTCAGTAAAGTGGATACGAAGGGAAAGGGAAAGGCAACAAAGGTAGCGGGAAAGCTGGTGGGGAAGGAAGAATGCTTCTACTGTCACAAAAGTGGACACTGGAAACAAGATTGCAAGGCTTGGAAGGCCAGAACCCAGGATCTGAAGCGAGTTGCGGCTTCAGCTTCAGGTGTGTATGTTATTGAAAACTGTCTATCAATAAACTCTACTTCCTGGGTATTGGATACCGGATCAGGATCTCATATCTGTAATTCTTTGCAGGCGTTGAGAAAGCGTAGAGTTTTGAAGACTGGTGATATGACCCTCAGAGTTGCAAACAGAGCTAGCATGGATGCTGAGGCCGTGGGGGACTATCACCTGGGATTGTCAGATGGACACTTTTTGGTTTTGCGTAGTTGTTATTTTGTACCAAATGCAACCTGTAATATCATTTCTGTATCTTAATTGTCTAAAGAAGGTTATGAATTTGCATTTGTAAGTAATGTAGTGAACATTCACCTTAATCAAGTTTTGATTGGGTCAGGTACATTAAACAACGGTATATACGTATTAAACCAACCACAGATTTTCAATGTCCAGAATACACACAAAAGAAAGTCTCCAAAAATCAATAAAACTTTCTTATGGTATTGTAGACTGGGTCACAACAATGAGAGAAGGTTGACTAAGTTACATACAGAAGGATATTTGGATCCGTTCGAATATCAATCGTATGCAACTTGTCAATCCTGTCTCAAAGGAAAGATGATAAAGACTCCGTTCACTGGACACGGAGTAAGAGCGAGCGAGCTCTTGGGACTCGTACACAGCGACGTGTGTGGTCCAATGTCTACACATGCACGAAGCGGTTATTCTTACTTCATTACTTTTACGGATGACTTTTCAAGGTACGGACATGTCTTCTTAATGAAACATAATTCCGAGGCTTTTGAAAAATTCCAGGAATATAAGAATGAAGTAGAAAAACAAACAGGCAAAAGTATCAAGGCACTGAAATCTGATCGAGGTGGTGAATACTTGAGTGCCGAGTTCCTGGGTTACTTAAAAGAGAATGGAATTCTCTCTCAGCTTACTCCTCCATACATTCCGCAACATAACGGTGTATCGGAGAGACGGAACCGAACCCTATTGGATATGGTACGGTCCATGATGAGTAACGCTGAGTTGCCGCGATCGTTCTGGGGATATGCGCTAGAATCAGCTGCATACCTTTTGAACCGAGTTCCAACTAAGACTGTGCCTACTACACCATATCAGATGTGGTGTGGGAAGAGATCCTATCTTAATCACATTAAGACATGGGAATGTCCAGCTTTTGTCAAAAAGCAGCATGCGGACAAGCTCGAGGCACGCTCAGTACAGTGCAAGTTTGTGGGATATCCAAAGAACTCCAAGGGATATTTCTTCTATTACGAAGAGGAACAAAAGATTTTTGTTTCTCGCCATGCCCACTTTCTAGAACACCAGTTCATAGAAAAAGAAATAAGTGGGAGCGCAATAGAACTGGAAGAAATTCCAGAACCACGAGCTATTACTGAAAGCTTAGTAGAACCAGAGGGTTCGAAAGATCAGGACATTCCCACGCCACTCCGCAGGAGTAGTAGGCAGTCTCATCCGCCCGAGAGATACTACGGTTTTCTCATAGACGGGGATAGAGAGGATTGCATCATAGATTGTGATGAGCCTACTAGCTTCCAGCAAGCCATTCAGAGCGTTGACTCGGTAAAATGGCTGGATGCAATGCGGACCGAAATGGAGTCCATGTACACCAACAAAGTATGGACGTTGGACATTGCTCCAGATGGGGTAAAACCCGTAGGATGCAAGTGGATCTTCAAAAGGAAGATTGGTATAGATGAACAGGTTGAGACCTATAAAGCTAGACTGGTTGCGAAGGGTTTTCGTCAGCGACCTGGTTTGGACTATGACGAAACTTTTTCTCCAGTAGCTATGCTGAAATCCATTCGGATCCTTCTTGCCATTGCTGCCTTCCACGATTATGAGATTTGGCAGATGGACGTAAAGACCGCTTTTCTAAATGGAAATTTAGAGGAGTGTGTCTATATGGACCAGCCAGGGGGTTTCATTCAGAGTGGGAGCAGCGGAAAGGTGTGCAAGTTGCTTAAGTCCATTTATGGACTAAAGCAGGCATCGCGTAGTTGGAACATCTGTTTTGATGAGACGGTCAAGGAATTTGGCTTTATCAAAAATCCAGATGAACCATGCATCTATTGTAGATTTGTAGCGAGAACTGTAGTATTCCTCGTTTTATACGTGGATGACATTCTCTTAATAGGAAATGACATTCCTATGCTACAATCTGTCAAGGGGTTCTTGTCACACAGGTTCTCCATGAAAGACCTGGATGATGCCTCATACATTCTGGGGATCCGGATCTACCGTGACAGATCCAAGAGGATTTTAGGACTCTCACAGTCTAGGTATATCGACACCATACTGAAAAGATTCAGTATGGAAGATTCCAAGCGCGGTAATCTACCGGCTTGTCACGGGATCACCCTCTCCAAAGAGATATCTCCCAAGACTGATTTGGAGAGGGATCGCATGTCTATTATACTCTACGCTTCTGCGGTAGGCTCTATAATGTATGCGATGTTGTGTACCAGACCGGATGTGGCTTATGCACTAAGTGTGGTAAGCAGGTATCAGTCAAACCCTGGGGAGAAACATTGGATAGCGGTAAAGAACATTCTCAAATACCTGAGAAGGACTAAGGAGATGTTCTTGGTGTATGGCAGAAAAGACCTCCAGATTGAGGTCTTTGCTGACTCCAGCTTCCAGAGTGACAAGGATGATTCCAAGTCCATGTCGCGTTTTGTCTTTACCCTCAATGGAGGGGCGGTGTGTTGGAAGAGCTCCAAACAGGAAACAGTTGCTGACTCGACTATGGAAGCGGAATACATCGCTGCATCTGATGCCGCAAAAGAAGCTGTCTGGATGAGGAAGTTCTTGAAAGAACTTCAGGTGGTTCCGTCCATTGTTGATCCAATACCTCTGTATTGCGACAACAACGGGGCTATAGCTTTAGCGAAGAAACCCAGGTCCCATCAGAAATCCAGACACATCTTGAGGCGGTATCACCTGATCAGGGAGATCGTGGATCGCCAGGAGATCGAGATTCGGAGGGTTGCTTTAGAAGATAACACTGCAGATCCATTCACGAAGGCCTTACCCCAGACTCAGTTCGAGCGGTTGATCGAGATGATAGGTCTTCGATACACCAGTACATGGCCTTAGTGCAAGTGGGAGATTGTTAGTGTATATGCCCTAGAGACCATTACTGTATCATACTAGTATGTATATTACTTGATGGAAGCTTGGGATATTCACAGTTGTATATACAATCTTGCTCGAAATGGTAGTATGCTACTTGGTTTGTCTCTGCTTTAATATGTGCATGTGTTTCTTTTAGCATATCGCTTATATACATATTAGTAGAGCCCTTAGGATCTTTGCTTGATTACCAGCGTTGTGATGGCGCTCACACTCGTGGGGGCTGGGTAATCCATAAGCACATCCTTATACAGGTCCCTAGTCGTAGGACTATCGAGACAGGGCATCGATACTCCGGAGTAGACTGGCGTATGCGCTTCTCATCCCAGCGTGGGAGACGGTCTGTCCCACAGCCGTCAGTACGTCGTACTTGAGATAGTATGTGGGTGCTCGTTAGGTGACGAGTACACTGGACAGGACTCGTCGGGAACTGTTGGTTGGTATTATACCTATCGTCAGTTATCAGTTCCCATGTGACATGAGTACAGCTTAGTCCGCTGACTTGACACTGTCACTTCGCCTCGAGTGTGTTCCCACTGTACTTTGATTACTACCCTACCACGGCTCAAAGGAGTCGTGAAAACAGGTAGTAGTTGGGTGCAGTCCCGAAGCACTTGGAGGCAGTGACGGTTAGACAGGATTCGTCTCTCCCGGTATTAGGGTTTGACATCGCGCTGTGTCCAGGAGAGCCATTACACAAGTAGTCCCTGGCCAGGGCAAGCGAGATATACTGGTAGGTTTCCAGTGTTATCTCAGGGTGTTCTGGGCTACACTCCGACACGACTTGTACCGCTATTAGGGGACTGACGTTCACCGCCCCCCTAAGCCTGCCATGCGATGTATCAGACGAACAGACCGGACTGTACGGAGACTGTCACATTCAGGCTCAGTAGGAGTTCAGATGGGGTCACCTCGTCAGTCTTCTTATCGGCATCTACCTGGGGACCGTTACGTACAACTAGTACCGCTTGCGGTCTGTGGTTAAACCCACTGCCAGCGTAGTGTCGAGTCTTTAGAGTCCCACACAGAGAGTTATTCGCCTTTAGGCAAAATAAGTAGAGGTCGCATGGTTTTGCGACAGGGTTCGTTCACATCCACGCATTTGTGCACGTTTGCTGTCCGGACAGCTTATACTAGCGGGATTTGGTTTAAGCCAGATCCTAGTATATGATTTGGAATTGGTTTTATCTCATTGTATTCGTGTTCCTCGGATCACGAATACGGGTGCGTATGCACAGTTGACTGAGACAGAGGGAGAGGACTTTGATTAGGGTTAATGACCATTGCCTTTTTCATAACCCTAATGCTTATGTGTGTATTATGAATAATTGATATTAGTTAAATATAATTGTGCATGGTTAGGGTTGTTGACCTTTTGACCATACTTGACTTGTTGACCTAGGTTGACACTTTGACCATCATCATTCCATATAAAAGATGCTTTTTGATCCTTGCAATTTGCATTAAATATGAAATGATAATGGTCAAGTCTTGATTAACCATGACAATTATCTAGCTAATTATCTAATTTCATAATTCACCCATATTAGAGAAAATGGTTCATTATTTTCTCTCATTCTATCATATAGATTCTCTCTCCTCCTCTTCCTCTCTCTCAAGCTCTCCCCTCTCATGTGTTGAGAAACATTTGAGCTTGAGATAAACCTCTCTAAGACAATCTCTACTCTCTTCTAAGGTTCTAGGATTAGTACTTCTAGCATCTTAGTTACTTCTAGCTTGAAGTTGAAGCCAAAGGTCGAGGCTCTCGGGTGGATCCTTCTTCGACTAGAGAAGGCGACAAGGTGATCTCTTTCTTCCACTCCAAGGAGCAAGGAGAGAAGGACATAAAGCCCAAGGTATAACCTTTCTTCCATGTAGCTAATACTAGTTAGCTTGTAGTTAGTTTTTATTTAGCAAAGATCCTCCTTTAGTTAGTCCATGTTGCTTAGTTCGATAAAAATCCGATTTTTGTTCCGTTTTCCGCCTCCCCGCAAGCACCGGGGTGGGCAACGTGGACTTACAGAAGATGCCTCCTGAAACCTTGTTGTCGCGCTATGGAACCCTACAGTGGTATCAGAGCCAAGCTACAGTTTTAAACGATGTTTGTTAGAATTACGAAACCGAAACAACTCCAAAATACCCGATATGAAAATCTAGTTTATGTCGAATTTTTAAAGGCCTCTAAAAAATTTTTTAGCAACTGCAGAATGTTATATGAGATGTAACATGAACACCATACAAATTTGAAGAAAAACCACCTTACTTTGTCCAGCCACATGGTCACAAAAACCGGCCTGTTCGGTTCATTTAGCTCCTCTGGGCTTCAAATTTTTAGAGTGTTTCAGTCTCTGGGTTTTGGTATTTCAGGTGTTGCTTATTTTTGCTAAATTTGCATGTGATGTTAACTTTCTGCAAAGGAAATTCGGAGTGTTTCGTAGTCGTAATTCTAACATGTATTCGGGTTATTTAGACGACGTTAAAAAGTTCGAACGAATATCAATAACCCATATTTTCCCTCGCTGGAAATTTTCCAAGAGTTGGATTTTTTCAAGTTTAAAATCTTCAGAAAATCATGTAAGCGATTCTGTGGACCCTCTAGAAGAACGATACCCAAACTCGACTTTTTGGATCGTAGAACCGCGATCATACCATAAGGTTTGCGGCAGTTCCGTGGCGACATGAGTGAGGCATGGGTCAGCCCTTCTACGAATGGTTCATAGGAGCCGTGGCATGTTCTGGGTACTTTTTGAACTCCGCTCAAGTGTTGAGCTCTTTGGGAAATTTTTGGTGTTTTTTTACTCGATTGAAAATTTTAACATCGTCTAGCTATCTGTGATTGTGATACAATATTTGAAATCCACATAATTAGTTATGTGATAACTAGTTTGAATTTTATAAATCTAGCGGTTTAGTCTCATTTGATCGGTTGCCACAGAATTTTAATGTGGATCAAAAGTCCTTTGCAATTACGTAGCGTATGCAGATACTCGCCGGGTAACCTCATTAGATAGCCACGCCCCATAGCCCCGACCAAGTGACTGTAGGAGAACCCCGTTGTCAAAAGCATCCGTTCGGGTGCTCGCGGTTGCGGTGTTCCGCCTCAGTGCACTTCGTCGACGGCATCGGGGGTGCAGCCGTCTACTAAAGTTTCCGACGAGTATTCGATCAGGTTATCGGGAATCTTGTTGAATTACCCGACAGGTTATTGGAAAGTGTTTTCAATATCGAGACTAAAATGAGGGGTTTATAATTGTTAGGCATGTGATGTCTAAGGAATTCATTTGGTTAGGCATGAAATCCAAAGTATGTGATACATTGGGTTTATGATGTCTAAAGTGGTTGCGGATTCCAATTGTTGTAGTTTTTCACTTTCTTTTCTGCGACCGTAAGTCTAATATGTGGTGTATCGCCGGTTTCAGTGCTATATGTCAACGAAAATTGGGATACACATATTTACTTACGTTGATGACATGTGATGTTATGTGTTGCTGTGATATATTATATTGGATCGTCGTGTTTTGAATAGCCGGTTTTTTTATGTGAGATGAGAGTTTTTCATTTTCATTCATGTAAAAACTTGTATGTAATATTCTTTTATTGGGTCACTTTCGGGTTGAGGATGATGTCAGCATTGATGTATATTATTTACTTTTCCGCATTATGATAGACCCAAGGAGGAGAGCACAAGTAACCGGGTTCTAGGGTCCAGTGGGAGACCATCTCGAGGAGTCGAGACCGGGTCTCCTAACTCTAGAATTGGTAGGGTTGCTTGCCGCTCTCGCAGGGGTCTAGGGATATGGGTTTAGCTATTCATCGCGACCGTGGAATCCGTGTTTTTTATTGGCTTAGTTTAAAACACGGAATTCCTAGTATATCTAATATTTCATATGTGTTCTTCTGCTGCTGATATTTTGTGATGTGATCACTTGATATGTTCTGAGACAAATGCCTATATTATATATATGATATATAATAACTATTGTTGCTTTCGTTTCTTCTTTGATGCTTAGAAATCATAATTGATGGGACTTCATTAATGAGATTAATGAAAGAAAAAGAAACCTAAAGATGTTGCAGAACCTTGTTTTAAAAACCGGTAGCTCTAGTTCTTGCTTTGCATAGCAGTATTCCTTGTAGAATATCCAGCACCTTATTCGATAAGGAAAGAGCCGAGATCCCTTCACCGGGAGTGACCTCTTTAGCGAAACTAGCAGGTACTACAACCCACTCGGTTTGTCTTTTGATTGCTTCTATAGTTTTTGCTTTGCATAGTGGTATTTGTGAAATATCTTGCATCTTATTCGATAAGGAAAGAGTCGAGATTCCTTGACCGGGAGTGACCTCTTTAGCGAAACTAGTAAAAGACTAAAAACATTCCTTTTAAAAATCACTCGATTCTACAACGATATTAAGTTCATTACGCAAAAAGTTTTCATAAAAACCTGTCATAGCCTTCCGTCATTTCAGATAAGTAGTATTTAGTATTCGTGCTGCATTTGTTGGCCTTTGTCAAGACGTAGTGTGCGGTAGCTGACTAGTACTTATCTGCTTAAGCATATGATGCGATTGGATTAGGGTAGTCGTGCGACCTTGTTGGCCTTTGTCAAGGGTCGTGCGGGTGGGTTTAATTCAATCAGGAAATGGGTTGAACTTGACTAACATCCTATGGTTTGTTGACCTTTGTCAAGGTCATAGGAGGTTAGGGGCAAAATATTATCGGGAATTTCAAGTGTTGAAATTTGCAATGAGATTGTATATCTTCTATGAGATAGTTGGCTCCCGGTACCCATTGCGAGGTAAGAGTTACTCCTGGGAGAGTTTTACACATTACAATTAGCCGATCAAGTAGGTGTCTAGAAAGGTGTTAACGGGGTTACGCCCCCTGGGAAAATGAGGTTTATTTTAATTAGGTCCGTGCGAAAGCACGGGGAACCTCCCTCAAAATATCGACACTGGCCTGGCTGAAAAATTGGCGAACTTGTAGGGTGTAATTAATCCTGGCTAGTCTTACCTTTTAGGGTTTGAAGGAAGATTTGATAAAAACAGTGTGAGCCATTCTGATTAGATAAAATAATAACCAATCTAATCTTGCAAGAGCGCACACAGAGTGCTTTCTTCTCTCTCTCTCTCTCCTGGTAGCGACCATGTCACGCCATAATCAAGATAATAATATGGATGTATTGAACGAACCTGCTTATTATACTATGCTAGGGAACGTTGGTTCTGCTCTATCTTATAACTGTTATAAGTCCAAGCAGGAAATAGGGGAATATCCGGATTCCCATGCCACCCAATCGAAGAAAGTGCATATTGATGCATCTTCTTCGGGTGTGTTCATTACCGAGAACTGTTTCTCAGTATCCTCTACGTCCTGGGTATGTGATACCGGATTAGGATCCCGCATATGTAATATGTTACATGAGCTACAGAATGGTAGAGAACTGAGATTGGGTGATATGTCTCTAATTGTAGAGAATGGTGCAAGTGTTGCAGCCAAACCAGTTGGCAAATATCACCTTGTATTAATACATTGATTCTGAACGAATGTTATTACATACCGAACCTGATATACAACATTACATCGGTTTCTTTAATAAGTTAAAGAAGGATATAATTCTGTATTGGAGGATAATATAGTGAACATTTTCCTGAATCAAGAGTTGATTGGATCAGGCACATTATATAATATCATATACGTTCTAAATCAAACCACAGTTCAAAGTATCTAGAACACACATAAGAGGAATAGTTCAGAAATGAACGAATCCTTCTTGTGGCATTGTAGACTAGGTCATATCAATGAGACACGATCATCTAAGTTACATAAGGATGAATATGAGAATCTGTTCGAATTTTTCATCTTATACTACTTGCCAGTCCTGTCTCAAAGGTAAAACGACCTATACTCCGTTTACTGGAAACAGAGAAAGAGTTACTGAACTCTTGGTACACATACATGATGATGTATACGGTCCTATGTCTACAAATACCAAGGTTGGTTCTTCGTACTTCATTATATTCACTGATCTTCTCTCAGGATTCGGACATATGTTCCTGTTGAAACACAAGTATGAAACTTTTGAGAAATTCAAGGAATATAAGCTTGAAGTTGAAAACCAGACGGGTAGAAGTATTAAAGTCCTACGATATGATCGAGGAGGAGAATACTAGCGCATGGAGTTGCTGGAGTTTCTAAAAGGAAAATGTGATTCTCTCTCAGCTTACTCCTTCGAGTACACCACAGCACAACGGTGTATCGGGGCGGAGGTATCGCACCTATGAGATATGGTGCGCTCTATGATGAGTACTGCTGAGTTGCATGTTTCCTTTTGAAGTTATGCACTTGAGAAGCTGCATACCTATTGAATGGGGTTCCATCCAAATCAGTGCCTACCACTCCATATGAGATATGGAATGGGAAGAGGCCATGTCTTAAACGAGTTAAGATATGGGGTTGTCCGGCCTATGTTAAAAAGCAAAATCCGGACAAGCTCGAGGCAAGGTCAGTTCTGTATAAGTTTGTTGGATATCCCGAACATTCGTGAGGGAATATCTTCTACCACACTGAGGAGCAAAGGTGTTTTGTTTATCAGCATGACGCCTTTTTAGAAAAGGAATTTCTTGTGAAGAAATTAGTGGTCATGAGGTAGAACTGGAAGGAGTTCCAGCTAGACAAACTAACAGCTGATGATTTGGTGAAACCAAAGGATTCAATAGTCTCCAACGAACCTCAGCCTCTCCATGAATTTGGTAGGGTTCCTCATCCACTTGAGTGATACTACGGTCTTCTCGGTGACAGTGGGAGCGAGGATTGTATCATGGTAGATGATGGCCCAACTATGTTCAGACAGGCCATCACAAGTGGAGACTTTGTGAAATGGCTGGATTCTATGCGATCAAAGATGGAATCCATGTACACCAACAAAGTATGACTTTGAATGTTGCACCTCACCTGAAGGGGTAAAACCCATCAGGAGCAAATAGATATTGAGAATATTCTTGGTGTAGATGGAAAAGTTGAGACTTTCAAAACTATGCTTAAGTCCATCAGGATCAATGCACGCATCACGGAGTTGGAACATCTGTTTTGATGTGGCAGTCAAAGAGTTTGACTTCATCAAAAAGGTATATGAACCTTGTATATACAAGAAGGATGTAGAGAGTAAGGTTGTCTTCCACGTATTGTACGTAGATGACATACTCTTGATAGGAAATGGTTTCCTATGCTACACTCGGTCAAGCTCCACTTATCACGAGGATTCTCCATAGAAGATCTGCATGATACCTACTACATCTTGTGAATTATGATCTATGATGATAGATCTAAGTGGATATTGGGAGTGTCCCAAATCCAGGTACATTAACACTATACTAAAGAGGTTTAGTATGGAGATTCTAAGCGTGGTGGTTTGCCCACTTACTCAAGAATCACTCTCTCCAAAAAGATGTCTTCTAAGACTGATTTAGAGAGAACTCGCGTGCAAGGGATACCCTATGCTTCGGCAGTAGGCTCTATCATGTATGTGATGTTATGTATAAGACCAGATGTAGATGACTTACTAGGTGTAGTGATCAGGAATCAATCGGATCTTGGGAGAATCACCGGACAGCTGTGGAGGGCATTCTTAAGAACTTGAGAAGCACTAAATGAATGTTCTTGGTTCCAGCTTCCAGAGTGATAAGTCGGACTGTAAGATAGTCACAGGCATTGTCTTTACCCTCAGTAGAGGGACAGTATGTTGGAAGAGTTCCAAGCTAGATACTGTGGCATACTAGACGATAAAAGCTGAATATATTGCTACCAAAGATACTACCAAAGTGGCTGTCTGGGCATTTTTTGTTCATGAAATGAACATGGTTCCTACCATTGAGCGTCCAATAAATATTATTGTGACTACAATGGAGTTGTGGTTTTAGCCTAGGAACACCGGTCCCATCAGCGATCCAGACATATTCTGAGGACAGTATCACCTGATCAGGGAGATAGTTGTTCTCTAAGGGATTGAGGTAAGGAGAGTAGACCCGAAGGATAACACAGCGGATCCACTCACAAAGGCCTTACCCTAGAGAGACTTCTATAGGACGTTGAGTATGAGATACTACAACAAATGGCCTTAGTGCAAGTGGGAGATTGTTAGTTATATATGTGCCCTAGAGGCCATTACTATACATGCAATGTATATTGTAGTGGATGCTTGAACATATATAGGGAGTAATTTCTTGCTCGACATGATAGTATGCTATCTGGTTGCACTTTATCTTAACTGTAAGTCTACGGTAGCGCCCTGGCCGTCTACAGACGCCAAATGCGGAACAAAAACTTTTTAACTGGCGCTATCGTATACTTTAACCCGGATCTGCCATTATTGCTAAACTAACAAACTGTAAAGAGTGTAGAAAGGTTATACCGAACGATCCGAGTCCTTCGTTCTTCAACCATCATCCCACGCTCCGTTGCGGCTGCTCCGATCTCGTCGATCTCCAATCTGCTCTTCCAGGTGGCACCACGTCAACGATTCTTTAAACGGGCTCCCGCCTCTGACTCGAGGCAATTCGGTCGTCAAGTTTGCTAAAAGAGACGACCAAGATTGATGTAGAGAATGAGTAGAAGACTTTGTCTCGTTCCGTCCAAAGCTATGAACGAACGGTTAATGAATTTGCCACTTGAATCGGGTGATGGAATGAAATGAGCTGTGAAATTCCATACACCCCAAAATCTATCATAATCTTTTTACCAGATGAAAACTCAAGTGAGAGAGAGAGAGAGGAGGGGGCCGGCCATATATAGGGAGGTGGGGAGGTGAGTGTAGGAGGAGGGAGGTGACCACAAGAAAATATCATGTGTGAACACAAACAAATATCTAGTGTGAACACAAATAAATATCTAGTGTGAACACACAGTGTGAACACACAGTGTGAACACACAGAAAGCAACCAATGAAACAATAACACCTCACCGCTTCTAGAAACTTCTAGAAGCATCCACACTCTTCCAAAGAAAAGATAAACTCGTTTTTAACCGAATGTTAAAAGACGGCTGATAGAAAACTGGAAACTGGCAATTTCCAAAAGTGATCCTGAAACGACTTTCAGGATAACCCCGTAACTGTATAAATATACCCGCATTTGTCTTACGACCGAATACAAATGCAACTGAGACAAAGATATTATATCTACTCAATATAATACTCGGATCCGGCTTAAACCAAAGCCGACCAGTATCATCTGCCCGAAAACTAACAGTGTGTAAACGCACGTGCATTTTCCGAACCCTGCCATAAAACCATACGGCCTCTACAACGTTTCGCCCGAACTTGGGAAACTGTCTGTGGGGGACTCTAATGACTCATCAGTACCCTGGCAGTGGGTTTAACCACAAACCGTCAGCGGCACTAGCTATGCGTAACGGCTGCCCATGGACTGACCTCAAGGGAGGCCGATGAGCGAACTCATCCGGAAATCCTACTGAGCCTAACAGTGACAATGTATATACAGTCCGGTCCATTCGTCTATGAGTATCGCATATCTGCCTAGGGGGTTAGTAACGTCAGACCCTCAATAGCAGTATAAGTCGTGTCGGAGTGTAGCCCAATAACACCCTGAGATACTACTGGAGTACCTACCAGTAAATCTCCTGCCACGGCCGTGGGCTATGTGTAATGGCTCTCCTAGACACAGCACGATCTCGCCCCCAATACCGGGAGAGACGAATCCCCTGCCGATCCGCTCACGTGCCTCCATATGGCTCGGGACTGTACCCAAAAACTACCTGTTTGCACGACTCCTTTGAGCCGTGGTAGGGTAGAAATCAAAGCACAGTGGGAACTCACACGAGATAAATGACGACCTCAGGTCGATGAACTAACCTGTACACATGTCACCAGGGAACTGCTATCTGACGATATGTATAATACCAACTAGCAGATTCCCGGCGAGTCCTGTCCGGTGTACTCATAACCCAATGAGCACCTGTATACATCTTAGGTGATCCAACTGACACCAGTGGCTTGTGAGACCGTCCACCGCCCCTCGTCGGGGTCTCGACTGTATACACTAGTCTACTCCGGAGTATCGATGCCCTGTCTCGAAACTCCCACGACTAGGGACCACAATTAAGGATATGCATATAAACTACCCAACTCTCACGTATATGATCGCCATCATACTGTTGGTAGTAAAGCAAAATCCTAAGGGCTCTATCAAAGTGTAACAATGATCAGTCACCTGAAACTGTACACGACTGATAAAGGCAAACCAGATAGCATACTATCATCTTGAGTAAGACTGTCCTACCGGTATAGGTCCTCCGCAATCATTGCAATCACGTACCTGCGATCCAATAATTGACTCTGAGGGCACTATCTCCAACAATCTCCCACTTGCACTCAAGGCTAATTATTGCGATGTCGACTACTCACAGCCCATGTGAAACCGAACATCCAACTCCTCTACTAATCAGTTTCACAAAACCCGTTTGTAAAACTATTGTGTTCGAGAAATAGCCTCAGTGAGTGGATCCGCCTAGATGTTTCTTTCTATATCTCTCTTAATCTCAAATTCGCGGAGAAAGCCAACTCCCGAATTGAGTAATACCTGTCTTAGAATATGTCTGGATATCTGATGGGACCTAGTTCATAAATGAACTCCAAATCCAAACTTCTTAGACTGTATCGATCACTGAACCTAATCAGTATCGTGCACCAAGCCTCCCACAGTATCCTCTTGGACCACCTGTCCACAATACTGTCCCTCATCAGAGGGAAAATTATAACTCTGACAATCACTCTGTCAACCATGTCACCTTTGAAGCCTGGAATGATAATCGTCTCCCGAAGGAGACTGCCGTCGTCAAATCCGTAGAACATCTACTTATGTTCTAAAACTGCTTCCTTATATTTCTCCAGGATTGGATTAATACAAACTTATTGCAGCTAGTGCAAAAACATATGGTGTGGTACTTGACATCTCATGATTGACTCAATTGCCTAAGCAAGTGATCTGCCAATCATGCACATCCCTCTCCACTTCAGTCTGTAAGACACCTTTAGAGAGGGTGACTCCATCACCTACAGGTACACCACCATGTTAGGAGTCATCTATTCTAAAAACCATTAGAATACTGTCAAAGTACCCACATTGGGAAACTACCCAAATCCAGATCTAAAAACCATAGATTTAGAAACCAGAATGTCAAATATTATATCCATATCCTGTCTGGAGAAACAACTGTGTGACGACCACAGTACAACCGATCGTAGTATAGGAATTTTACTTCATACTCTGTGTATGTCATCCAGATACCATGACATCACACCCTACTACCCTCTTAACAGATCCATCCCCTATCCTGATTGAAGTCAAACCCATGACTGTCATATCAAAACTAGATGATCTATCTCCGCTATAACTGCTCAAGTCTATAAATAGACATAAGCATCTTGCCCACTATGCTTCCGATGCTCCCACTGACTACGACAACCCTCCTACCGGGTCGCATAGCCTGGAACATCAGTAGTGTCAAGTCTGGGTAGATAAGAACTTCCCTGTCACCGTCCTTGAGGCTACCGAAGTACCTCTCGGGTGTCTGAGGTTACCCACCATATCTGCGGAGTGGCTAATGGAATATCAAACCTGATTGAATATATAGGTCTTATTAAATTTTCCGTAATCGTTTGCGGTTCTGGAATCACTTCCAGTTCTACCATACTCCCACTACTGTTTTCTGAAAAAATCCATTTTACTAAAACTGTGGCGAGTCAAGAACAATATCACTATTGATCTTCCAAATGGTAGAATATCAACCCTCGTCATAGCCAGGGTCAACCCACGAACAGCCATTACAGAAACGTGCCCTGAGTTATCCAGAGTCTGGTTTTAAGCATAAGCTGGACAACTCCCCGTACCTTAACATCTTTTAAAGTACGAACTATTCTATATCCAATATAGAAACTTTGGCACTTATTTAATTGGAACCATAGTCAAATCATGCAACTGTCTCCAGTGCATATCAACTTAATGGAAAGAGGCTAATCAGCATTACTCAACTTAGGAATCCATCCAATTATGAGTAACCTGAAAGAGAAACAAGTTTCTCAAAACCATTACTATCATCTGAATACCAATCACAAGAATCTACATCTTCGATCTCTTTGAAGAATCCCGATACTTATGACACCTGGTTCTCTACTTTATTCTTATACCCACAACTTCTCAAAACTTAGACCATGTATTTCTACGAAACACTTGTCTAAAAACTAGAGAAGTTATAAGTAAACAGAACATAGTACGAGGACCTACCCCTTTGTCCTGATGGACACTGGACAACATACAATACTCTGTATAAGTCCGCTGAGTTAAGCAACTCAAAACCTGTGCGTCGTAGGTGGAAAACTGTACCCTGGCGATTTCCTCAAATATCACCAATTACAACGAATTCCGATATAATGAGGATAATCACCTAATTCCCAATAACTTACTCCCACTCATCATCTGAAAAACCATACAGATATGATAATGAAACCTGGTAAATACATACCCTGGAGTAAGTATCCAATCGGGAAAACAGTTTTCCTTTAACAATGCACTGAAACATGAAAATGTTTCCTTGGGGTATCTTGGTATTCATAGTAATGCCTCTTCCATAATCCAATTCATGACTATAACCGTATATTTCACTGCCATCTCTCTAAGTCCCTTTATTTATCTTTAGTCATTACCTTCTGTACACCATTGTTAGGCTAAATGGTTTTCTTCCTTCCCTACCGTTCGGCACCAGCCTATGGTTTGGAAGAAGACTATCCAGTAAGCATAATAGGTGTACCCTTCTAAACCAAGGAGTACTCGCAACTTGAGAGAAGGTGATGATAAAAGACATCTGAATAATACCTTATTCTTTTAAAGGTGAAATAGGAGTGGCGACGATGTACGCGGTTTTGGTCGTGAATGATATCAGTCGCAATTTACTTTGCCCTCTTTCTAATCCCTTTATTTTGTCTTTACATATTACCTTCTGCACACCCTACTTAGGCTAATTGGTTTTCTTCATTCCCTACCTTTCGGCACCTGCCTATGGTTTGAAATAAGACTATCCAATAAGCGTAATAGGTGTACTTTCCTAAACCAAGGAGCCCTCGCAACCTGAGAGAAGGTGATAATAAAAGACAACTGAATAAACCAATTCTATTTCTCTTGAACCTGGATCCATCCTCGAAGAAGTCCCTTCGAGTTCGTATATAACCATACGATGGATCTATCCAATGGAAGTGGATGTCCGTAGTAATACGGGGTGTTCTGAGAAATGCAAAGGGTAAAAGAAGGAGTGGCAATGACTTATGCAACTCAGACAATCCAAAAGCCAGTATTTTAAGAAGGTTCGGCCAACTTGGTCACTGTGTCATAGTCTAGGGTCGGTCAAAGGTCGCTGCCAAAGAGAGAGAGAAAAGAAACACTCTGCGTGCATTCTAACCTAGATCAGAATGGTTATCACTTTATCTAATCCGGAAACCTCCCACTGTCCTGTCAAATTCTCCTCCAAACCTGAAAGAAGAATCAATCGGGATCACCCGAAGAGTAAACCAACTCATCAGTGGGAATCGGGATCCAACTCTCATCGCATGATAACGTGATGGAATGCATCCACGTTACTCATACTCCAGAAGGTATGCGCATACTTGGCAAGTTTCAGTTTCTTTAGAAACCCCCGATATGATTTTTGCCCCATGCTCTTATAATCTTGGCTTTGGTCAAAATGTCATAAGTCACATGCCAAGTTCTACCTGTCACTATCTTGTCAATTTGAACCCACCCGCACATGCCCCTGGCTTTGGCCAAATAGCAGAACGACTGTCCCAAACCAACTCATCTATCTATGCAACAAATGAATACCCAGCAGCTACCAAACACTATACCTTAACTTTGGCTAAAATGCATAGCTTGAATACTACTGAATACCCAAAAGAAGTGACGGAGGGCTACAGCTGGTTTTTGGCGAAAAACCTTTAACGTAACGAACTTGATATCGCTGAAGGAACCTGATAGCTTTTTAAAATATGGTGGCGAAAACCTTTTACTAAAGAGGTTATTCTCGGTGAAGGGATCTCGGCTCTTTCCTCGTGGAATGAGGTGCAGGATATTCCACTGAATACCGCGATGCAAAGCAACTTGTAATCGACTATAGTGAAGTTATTACCCTGACGCAAACTTCTGCCCAAGGGGTCAGTCCCGGTGAAGGGATATCGGCCCTTATCCCGTCGAATGAGGTGCAGGATATTCCACTGAATACCGCTATGCAAAACAAAAGGAAACGTCTTTGCAATAACACTTTTTAAAATTGTTCCAACAACTGCAAACAGGTTTGTTTTCCTCCTTTGCATTGATCAGAATCAACGCAGTCCCATCAATTAATCCCACCAGAAAAGAACGAAAATAAAATGTACGTATATGCCATCCGCATTCGTCACTGGGTCCCGTCATCACCCGTTAGGTTACTTAACTAACGACAAAGCGGGGACTGGACTAGCGCGGGTGTAAAACATATACAACATCTAATAGTATATAAACCAATATACAATAATTGCTCCAGGCGTGATAATATGCAACATTACAGAAAAGTAATAAGCATCACAGAACAATACAGATAATCTGGGATCCCCGGGTTTCACAGAGCCGCTGCTGAAACCCGACGTTCCCCTGTCGTGTGAATAGCCTGTGCAATGAAACCTAGACCCCTATGGGTGCGGCAAGTTACCCGCCAAAACCTGAAGCGAGGCAGCCTCCTACAGCAAAGTGAATGGACCACCCAGCACTTCACGGAATCCGGTAAGCTTGGGCATCCCTCCTTGGGTCAACCTGTACCCCCTACGAGTGCGACGAATAGTCTGCCAATTTTAGAGTAAGGCCCCTCTGCCTCTCAAAGCCATGAGATGCGGACCCGTTGCCCTCCAGAACCCGGCTATCCGTGCACTCCGTCGCGGGGCAAAACCTAGTACAGTAATGAAAAATAGTACAACAGGTACATCGACCGTAACCTGGTCGTGCCCCAAAAGAATATTATACAACATGCAGTGACGGCAGTGCACAAGTTGGACGCTCGCCCCGCAATATCAAATGTACAAATAAACTCAAACTGCACTACCATTGCACACTGCTATCCCCCACGACAAATCCGTAACATCACAGCACAACACAGAACATCAACGCGAATGTCACGTTCGCAAACCCGTCTAGAAGAACTATAGCAATCAGACGCAGTTTACCGATCAAATGACATTCCCGGTCGGAGATATAATGTAAGCACTATAAACTAACATGTTTAAATATCGATCGACTAAATATCACAAAGTGGGCCCCACGAACATCTGTTGAACAGTAACAAAATCTGGGCCCAAAAGATATGTACCAAAATCCCCAATTTCCAGACAAGAATACACTGTGCAAGTTTGGGGGCATGATCACTCAGAACGGCCGCGGATGCGCTGCCAAACTATGGGTTTGGCCGCGATTCCACGGCAGTCTTGTCGATTCATGAGCCCAAATTTGTACGGTGTTCTTAAAAAACCCTGCACAGTTTTCTGAGATATGTAGAATAATTTTAGGACATCATTTAAAATCGACAGAAACTGTGAGGCTTGAAAATTGTGTTTTTCGATATCCGGTTCGATCGATGTTTTAAACACGTTAGCACAAGTTAGTATACCAAAATGGTGAGGCTCTGATACCACTGTAAGTCTACGGTAGCGCCCCGGCCGTCTACAGACGCCAAATGCGGAACAAAAACTTTTTAACTGGCGCTATCGTATACTTTAACCCGGATCTGCCATTATTGCTAAACTAACAAACTGTAAAGAGTGTAGAAAAGTTATACCGAACGATCCGAGTCCTTCGTTCTTCAACCATCATCCCACGCTCTATTGCGGCTGCTCCGATCTCGTCGATCTCCAATCTGCTCTTCCAGGTGACACCACGTCAACGATTCTTTAAACGGGCTCCCGCCTCTGACTCGAGGCAACTTGGTCGTCAAGTTTGCTAAAAGAGACGACCAAGATTGATGTAGAGAATGAGTAGAAGACTTTGTCTCGTTCCGTCCAAAGCTATGGACGAACGGTTAATGAAGTTGCCACTCGAATCGGGTAATGGAATGAAATGAGCTGTGAAATTCCATACACCCCAAAATCTATCATAATCTTTTTACCAGATGAAAACTCAAATGAGAGAGAGAGAGAGGAGGGGGTCGGCCATATATAGGGAGGTGGGGGGTGAGTGTAGGAGGAGGGAGGTGACCACAAGAAAATATCATGTGTGAACACAAACAAATATCTAGTGTGAACACAAATAAATATCTAGTGTGAACACACAGTGTGAACACAAAGAAAGCAACCAATGAAACAATAACACCTCACCGCTTCTAGAAACTTCTAGAAGTATCCACACTCTTCCAAAGAAAAGATAAACCCGTCTTTAACCGAATGTTAAAAGACGGCTGATAGAAAACTGGAAACTGGCAGCTTCCAAAAGTGATCCTGAAACGACTTTCAGGATAACCCCGTAACTGTATAAATATACCCGCATTTGTATTACGACCGAATACAAATGCAACTGAGACAAAGATATTATATCTACTCAATATAATACTCGGATCCGACTTAAACCAAAGCCGACCAGTATCATCTGCCCGAAAACTGACACGTGTGTAAACACACGTGCATTTTCCGAACCCTGCCATAAAACCATACGGCCTCTACAACGTTTCGCCCGAACTTGGGAAACTGTCTGTGGGGGACTCTAATGACTCGTCAGTACCCTGGCAGTGGGTTTAACCACAAACCGTCAGCGGCACTAGCTATGCGTAACGGCTGCCCATGGACTGACCTCAAGGGAGGCCGATGAGCGAACTCATCCGGAAACCCTACTGAGCCTAACAGTGACAATGTATATACAGTCCGGTCCGTTCGTCTATGAGTATCGCATATCTGCCTAGGGGGTTAGTAACGTCAAACCCCCAATAGCAGTATAAGTCGTGTCGGAGTGTAGCCCAATAACACCCTGAGATACTACTGGAGTACCTACCAGTAAATCTCCTGCCACGGCCGTGGGCTATGTGTAATGGCTCTCCTAGACACAGCACGATCTCGCCCCCAATACCGGGAGAGACGAATCCCCTGCCGATCCGCTCACGTGCCTCCATATGGCTCGGGACTGTACCCAAAAAATACCTGTTTGCACGACTCCTTTGAGCCGTGGTAGGGTAGAAATCAAAGCACAGTGGGAACTCACACGAGACAAATGACGACCTCAGGTCGATGAACTAACCTGTACACATGTCACCAGGGAACTGCTATCTGACGATATGTATAATACCAACTAGCAGATTCCCGGCGAGTCCTGTCCGGTGTACTCATAACCCAATGAGCACCTGTATACATCTTAGGTGATCCAACTGACACCAGTGGCTTGTGAGACCGGCCACCGCCCCTCGTCGGGGTCTCGACTGTATACACTAGTCTACTCCGGAGTATCGATGCCCTGTCTCGAAACTCCCACGACTAGGGACCACAATTAAGGATATGCATATAAACCACCCAACTCTCACGTATATGATCGCCTTCATACTGTTGGTAGTAAAGCAAAATCCTAAGGGCTCTATCAAAGTGTAACAGTGATCAGTCACCTGAAACTGTACACGACCGATAAAGGCAAACCAGATAGCATACTATCATCTTGAGTAAGATTGTCCTACCGGTATAGGTCCTCCGCAATCATTGCAATCACGTACCTGCGATCCAATAATTGACTCTGAGGGCACTATCTCCAAAATTAACATGTACACTTATTGTCCCTCTATTACATGTTGATAAAGCCCTTAGGATGAGTACTTGACTACCAAGATTATGATGCAGATCATACTAGTGGGGACATGGTAGTCGGTAAGTACATCCTTCAAATGTTCCTAGTCGTGGGAGTATCGAGACAGGGCATCGATACTCCAGAATAGACTAGCGTATATGCTTCTCGACCCATATGATGGGCGATGGATGATCCCATATCCATTGGTGTTTGACATCAGAGAAGGTATACGGGTGCTCAGTGGAGACTGGTACACTGAACGGACTTGCCGAGAACTCCTAGATGGTATTATACCTATTGTCAGATAGCAGTTCTCTGGTGACACTGGTACAGGTTACTCTGTCGACCCGAGATCGTCATAGAGTCTTGTGTGATTCCCACTGTGCTTTGATTTCCACCATACCACGGTTAAGAGATCGTGTAAAAGGGTGGTTTTTGGGTACAGTCCCGAGTCACATGGAGGAAATGAGCGATATGAGGGGATTCGTCTCTCCTGGTATTGGGAGTTGATGTTGCGCTATGCTCGATTGGCCATAACAGGAAATCCCTGGCTAGGGTTGCTGAGATCTACTGGTAAGTGTTATCAGTAGTTTCTCGAACCTTTATGGACTTTGCATCGGCATGACTTATCAGGCTATTGGCGTCTGACGTTATACCACCCCCAGGCTATGATATGCGACATATCAGATGAAGAGACCGGACTGTACGGTAGTGTTACTGATTGGATTCGCAGGAGTATGAGTATGCTTGCCTGTTGATCTTATGATTGCTCAATACCCGGGTTGCTGTTACGTTTAGCAGACCGCTTGCGGCTTATGGGTGTTTAATATGATCATCACCTACTGCCGGCGTATTGACGAGTCTTTAGAGTCCTACATAGAGGTTTCCTGGTTCATGCGAAACGAAGTAGGAGCAAATATGTGATATGTGCGGGACCGAGATTAATGCGCATATGCGATACCGCATTTTATTCTCGCGATATGTGATATCGGTCGGTTATATATGATATAGCCGGATTATCGGATCAAGTGTTGATTCGATAAGTTGATTCATATGATATTAGTCGGTTGTATGTGATATAACCAGATTATTAAATCAAGTGTTGATTTGATAATTTAATGTAGAATTATATATTTGATATATTAACTTACATTAACTAATATTTGCTCACTAAGTATTCTTTTTCTCACTTGTGTGCATATAGTATATATGTGATATATATTAATGTATATTTTATTGTGTCATGCTTGATGCCACATGCTTCATGGGTCTATGAGACTTACACTAGGATAATCTTAGGGTTTTTATTTATCAAAGTAAATCATAAATTGGTGAAATTTTGTCATGTCTAGAAGCTTGGAGAAGCTTGTTGATAACCATTGACTAAGTCCACTAGTTTTGTTTTGCTTGAGATAACCATTATCCTTACCATGGTTTATTCTCTACATGAGTTAGTATATGACACTAACTCACCCATGGTTGCTATTCTCACCTCATGAGTTCATTCTCATCTTCACTTCATCTTCTTCTTCCTCATGAAAAGCTTTCTAGCTTTTGAAAATGATGAGAAAATATTTTGAGAAAAATAAATCTAAAGTGAGCCCATTTCCTACTTCATTATCCTCTACTATATTAACCATTTAGTTTAGGGTGTTTACTTTACTAATCTACCATTAGTGAAGAGGTAGCATGAGCTTGAGTCTCCTCGACGTAGATCATTTTCGGCCTCGAAGACTTCGAGCAAGCTTGTTCATTTCTTCATGTGAACCACTAGAGTTCAGGTGTTCACCACTTGGAGCGAAGGGACTACTACACAGAGCTTTAGAACTGAAGTACCGGTCTACAAAGGTTGTATTCCTCATTCACTTTGTATGCAAATTTGTTTGCATGTTATTTTGTTTAGTTCTCTAGTTAAGATTCTTGGGTTAGGGTTGTTTACCATGGCAAAAATTTGAAATTGGCATGGATAATGCCTCCCGAAACCTTGCTGCCGCGCTACGGAACCCTACAATTAATGAGATTAATGAAAAGAAAGAAACCTAAAGATGTTGTAGAATCCTGTTTTAAAAACTAGTAGCTTTAGTTCTGTCACGACCCAAAGTTGGATGTGACCGGAACTTAGATTGTATAATATCTAAAGATATCTACACAACCTGAGTAAGCCAAAAACCAAGATCAAAACCCTTTTTGCGGAACTTTAGGAAAATTTAGTTTTTTTTAAGTAAAAATCACAAATTTTAAGTATTTAAGAACTTAACAGTAATTTCCTATTTCATTTATAATAAAAGCAGTTATAAAGTGTTTAATTTGGTTGCATTCCTAGTCGGGAGCAACAATACTAACAGTGGAATTCAACATAAAATCATAATATGAAATCAAAGAAGAATCTCAGACATAAATAAAAGAAATATCATTTGATACAACTAAACTATCTTATCTGTCGAAATAATATACATATAACCACATATCGTTCTAAGTCATTATACAAGGTCTGATGGAGAAACTCTAGATTCAATATACAATACCAAAAGAGGAGGTTACTACATAGATAACTCATCTAGAAAAAAGAGCGATAAACTGATAAGTGGATCTGTCTGCTGCTATACGTCCACTCGACTCCTGCAAAGAACTGTGGCACAACGGGGGTGAGTTGCCGACTCAGTGAATATAACTAATATATAACGGCTGATAATGTAAGTATGCCGATCTAGAACTAATATCAACAATGATGAATATGATGCATACTAACAGGTGGAAGCATAAATTTGTACTACTCAATATATAAATCAAAACTGAAATCTCATCAATTATTTTCCAAATAAGTTTCATTTTCTTCCCGTGTCCAACATCGACACAAATCTTCGGTGTTTCATCAGGCATCGTTCCCCGAACGATCCTGTTAATCAATAACACCAGTCGGTATCACATAGATATCCGCCGTGTTTACCACTGACTCCGGTATCGAGTATCCTCGTTAGGCTCCCCACCTAAAGTGCGGCTCCTGCCCCTCAGCCCCGACCGGGTCCACCATGAATCCGGCTGTATAGCTACCCCACCCAGCCCGGATATACGTAAGAAATTCCGCAACCGTATATCTACCCCACCCTGTTCGGAACAAAACCAAATCAAAAAACGACATTTCATGGTGGACATGTCACATTAATCATGAAAATCATTGAATTCTTTCAATAGTGTATAAAAACTCAAAGCCATAAATCCGTAGTAATCCAATGCACCTTATATCAGAACTACACATACTTGGAGATAAAACATGATAACGTTTATGAAAAATAACTACCATTCTTGATGTTCAAGGTATGATGGGAATCATATTTAGTATAATAAGTACTAAGTGTATATGTGACATGTTAATATCGACGAGGTGTAGTGTAACATGTAGATATGTGCAGGTGCGGCATAACTCGTCGATAACTGTGCAGTGTTCTAACAATTATTAACATGACGATGTATATATATCTATATGAATGCATATGATCAATTTAACATACAAAAGCCCATTTTTATTTAAACTTAACTACGGGCGTATCACGCCATCCCTACAAAATCCCCCGGTAAATGTTTAGTTTACTCACCGGAATACGTCGAATCAACTCGGATCACCAATCCATTTCCTTTCCTTGCGGCCTCCGAAGTTTCCGTATTCGAATCTATTATCACAATTAACTTGTATAAGAATCGGCTAAACTCCGATACGGCGAAAACATGAAAACACCAGTTTTACGTATTAGCCATACTAAGTATGATTATCGCAACCTATCACACTTATACTAGCTGGATTTAATCAAACGTTGTTTCGTAACAGAAAAAGAATCGTATTACGAAACGTTTGTGTCGTGTTTTAAACGTTTTAACCCCATTTCAGATATTAACTCCCAGATTTCACATATTGTTAAATTAACTTAAATAAACAATACAAAGTATCATAAAACCTACACAGAGACCTACCCTGAAACCCACAAGATCCAAAACCCCAAGAAATCCGGCGACGCCGGAATTATCCTATAGGTCGCCGGCCCAAATCCAAGCCCCCTGGTTCGTGCTTCTAGGGTTTGTTCTAGGTCTAACATACAACATTTTAGCCTTATTTGGTAGAGTTGATTTTATTCTGACTAATAGCAGATTACTACAGAGCTAAGTTTTTCCTAAAATACGATATTTGATTTCTAAATTTTACAATTACAGAACTATAATCTACAAAGTTAAGGATTTTACCTACGAATAATTTGTTGGAATAACACCCTCCAAGATGCACAAGCTCCTTGTCCTAGCTTGATGGTGAGGAAATCCTAGATTTAGCTTTTATCTTCTTCTTTCTCTTGCTCTCCTTTGTTTTGCTTTGTTTTTCTTTTTCTTTCTTTAAATTTTTAGTTTTTTTTTTAAATGCTTCAGATCTGAACACAAGCTATATATGTGAGAAAAGGGAAGGATAAGGTGAAGGAGGAGGTGTCACCAAGCAAGATGTGGGGGTTTCATGCAAGGAGGAGGTGTGGTGTGTAGGTTATGCCTGAGAGTAGGAGGTGTCCAAGCTTTATCATCTCTAAATTGAATTATCTTAATAAAATTCTGAACTAAATTTTATCTAACCTCTTTCTACTTACACCCTTAGTAAATTCCCATTTTGCATAATAACCTAAACTTTATATATAACAACCCTTCACAACTTATGTTATTATATATTATCATTTTAATTAAAATGAAGCTAAAATTCACATTAAAACTCTTATAATTTATTTATGTTGCATACTAAAATTATACTTTAATTTAATTTACCTACTATTTATGAAAATGTCTTATTTGGTTCTAATAACTTTTTGATTTATCATTTTATTATTTAATTTATTTAATTTTATTTATTTCTAATTTTTCAAAATTTTACAAGTTCTTACTTTGCATAGTGGTATTCCTTGTAGAATATCCAGCACCTTATTCGATAAGGAAAGAGCCGAGATCCCTTCACTGGGAGTGACCTCTTTAGCGAAACTGGCAGATGCTACAACCCACCCGGTTTTGTTTTTGACTGCTTCTCTAGTTCTTATTTTGCATGGTGGTATTCATGAATATCCAGCATCTCATTCGATAAGGAAAGAGCTGAGATCCCTTCACCGGGAGTGACCTCTTTAGCAAAACTAGCAAAAGCCTCAAAAAACTCCTTTTCAAAATCACTCGATTCTACAACGATATCAAGTTCATTACAAAAAAAATTTTCTTAAAAACCTGTCGTAGCCCTCCGTCATTTCAGATAAGTACTGCTTAGTATTCGTGCTACTTTTGTTGGCCTCCGTCAAGGCGTAGTGTGCGGTAGCTAACTAGTGCTTATCTGCAACATAAGATGAGATTGGATTAGAGTAGTCGTGCGACTTTGTTGGCCTCCGTCAAGGGTCGTACGGGTGGGTTTAATTCAATCATGAAATGTATGGGTTGAACTTGACTAGCAGCCTATGGTTTGTTGGCCTCCGTCAAGGTCATAGGACGTTAGGGGTAAAATATTATCGGGAATTTCAAGTGTTGAAATTTGCAATGAGATTGCATACCTTCTATGAGATAGTTGAATCCCGATACCCACTGCGAGTAAGAGTTACTCCTGGGAGAGTTTTGCACATTACAATTAGCCGATCAAGTAGGTGTCTAGAAAGGTGTTAACGGGGTTACGCCCCTGGGAAAACAAGGTTTATTTTAATTAGGTCCGTGCAAAAGCACGGGGAACCTCTCTCAAAGTATAAACACTTGCCTGGCCGAAAAATTGACGAACTTGTAGGGTGTAATTAATCCCGACTAGTCTTACCTTTTAAGGTTTGAAAGAAGATTTGATAAAAACAGTGGGAGCCATCCTGATTAGATAAAATAATAACCAATATGATCTTGCAAGAGCGCATGCAGAGTGTTTTCTTCTCTCTCTCCTGGTAGCGACCGTGACATGCCTTAATCAAGATAAAAATATGGATGTATTGACTGAACCCGCTTGTTATACTGAGCTGGGGAACGTTGGTTCTGCTCCAACTTATAATTGTTATAAGTCTGAGCAGGAAATAAGGGAATACCACGATTCCTATGTCACCCAAACGAAGAAAAAGCATGTTGATACATATTCTTCGGGTGCGTTCGTTATCGAGAACTGTTTCTCAGTATTCTTTACGTTCTAGGTATGAGATACCGGATCAGGATCCCACATATGTAATCTATTACATGGGCTACAGAAAGGTAAGAACTGGGATTGACTGATATGTCTCTAAGTGTAGAGAATGGTGCAATTGTTGCAGCCAAATTAGTTGGCAGATATCACCTTTTATTACCAAATATATCGATTATGAACGAATGTTATTACATACCGAACCTGATATACAACATTACATCGGTTTCTTTATTAAGTTAAAGAAGTATATAATTTTGTATTACAGGATAATTGTGAACATTTTCCTTAATCAAGAGTTGATTGGATCAGGCACGTTATGTAATAGCATATACGTTCTAAATCGAACCACAGTTCAAAGTATACAGAACACACACAAGAGGAGTAGTTCATAATTGAACGAATCCTTCTTGAGGCATTATAGACTAGGTCATATCAATGCGACACAACTAGCTAAGTTACATAAGGATGAATATTTGAATCCATTCGAATTTTCATCTTATGATACTTGCTAGTCTTGTCTCAAAGGTAAAATAGCCAATACTCTGTTTACTGGAAACGGAAACAGAGTTGCTGAACTCTGGGACTGATACATGATGATGTATGCGGCCCTATATCTACACATGCCAGGGTTGGTTCTTTGTACTTCATTACATTCATCGACGATCTCTCAAGATTCGGACATGTGTTCCTGTTGAAACACGAGTCTGAAGCTTTTGAGAAATTTAAGGAATATAAGTACGAAGTTGAGAACCAGACGGATAAAAGTATTAAGTCCTTCGATGTGATCAGAGAAGGGAATACTTGGGCATAGGATTCCTGGATTATCTAAAAAGATAATAGGATTCTCTCTCAGCTTACTCCTTCGTATACACCACAGCACTACGGTGTATCGGGACGGAGGATTCGCACCCTATGAGATATGGCGCGCTCTATGATGAGTACAACTGAGTTATCTGTTTCCTTTTTGGGAGTTATGCACTTGAGAAGCTGCATACCTATTGAATAGGGTTCCGACCAAATCAGTGCCTACCACTCCATATGTGATATGGTATGGGAAGAGACCATGTCTTAAACGAGTTAAGATATGGGGTTATCCGGCCTATGTTGAAAGGCAAAATCCAGACAAACTCGAGGCAAGATCAGTTCTGTATAAGTTTGTTGGATATCCCAAATATTCGCGAAGGTATATCTTCTACCAAGCAAAAGGTGTTTTGTTTCTCAGCATACCACCTTTTTAGAAAAGAAATTTCTTATGGTAGAAATTTATGGTCATGAGGTAGAACTGGAAGGAGTTCCAACTACACAAACTGGAACTGATGATTTAGTGGAACCAAAGGATTCAATAGTCTCCAACGAACCTGTCACGACCCGAAAGTACGGAACGTGACTGGCACTTAGATTACGAGACGTCTAAAGGCGTACCGTAACCTAAGTCAGCCAAAGCCCAGAAATCTAACCCAAAATCAAAAGAGAGTGAAGGAAAAACCTTAAATGAAAACGGTTTTTAAATCAAATAAGTTGCATAGAATCCTTTTTTAAAACATCAAAAATTTCCGAAAATTTCGGCAGAGTCTCCCCTGTATTTTCTATCCTCCAAAATGGGTACAACAAGATAATAAACCTGTAATCATAAAATGGCATCCCCAAGCGGGAGCTAGCTCTTCGCCCAAGGCGGATCATAACCACATGCAATATAATAGTAATATCAAGAGAAGAACATAAAGAAACGCAAAATACCAGAAAACACACGTCGGCTCAAGTGAGCTCGACCCAAAAGAACCACAAATATACAAGTCTCTCAGTCTCATCACTAGGTCGCATATACAATACAAGTGGTAGATGGAGAATACTAGATACAATGATAAAGCAAAAAGAAATAAAGTATACTCGCAACCACCTACGGGCGATGTCGCGAGTCTGAGCAAAAGGAACTGATGACAAGATAGCCCGCCGCTACAAGACTGACGGGTCCGACCTGCAAGACACTGTGGCACAACGGGGATGAGTTGCCAGCTCGTGAGTAGAATATAACATCTAGTAAGGCAATCGTAAGAATGCACGCAATGCGGAACAACATGTATGTCCATATGTGATATAATAACTCTAGTATGCATGCACAGGTATGCAATATCTTTTCTAACTCTTTAAGTGTTTAGAATGTTAAAGTTACTCCATTCTTAACTTTTAGAAAGTGTATGTCTGTATAATAGCTAAATATCATCAAGAAATCATATGATAACCCGTGTCAAGTATCGACACCAAATTGGAATCATATCTGTCTCAATATCGGGCTCCGTCAGTCCGGATCGGCCCATATCATAAATCTCACGACAACGGTCGGTATCCTCCGGATATCCGCCGCGCCAGACATCACCGGTAGGTAGTCTTCCCCTGAGGCTCATCGTCTACAACTCGATCTTCTTGCCCCGGGGTACCATACCGGGCCCACCATGTACCCGAGACGGTTCATCCACTCCTCGAATCGGGTCTCGAAATCCAACAGAAAATATGAAAACTCATGGTGGACGACACATACATCACGAGAAAACCGCAACTTTGTTTTAAAAATGATAAATATAAGCTTTTGTTAAATTCTTGCGGTTTTCCCCAAAAATCCAGAAATCGCAGCAAAAACTGAAATCCTCAAGAAAATCATAATGTCCACATGTTATATATATGACAAATGTCTATGATATCAATGTGTATGATGTAAATTTTGGATAGAGTTCTATGTAAATATGATGATGATGCGAGATATATGCATGCGATGCAGTTTCATATATCAAGTATGAATGCAGGTGATGATATTAAGATAAACAGGTTCCATCGTGCACGTGGCATGTCAATTACCAAAGGCGTGTGTGTCACATGAATAGTGCGCGTGCAACATATGCCAATGGTAAGGTGTTCGTGTCCTACGAAATGATATCGCATAGGTAGAGATGAATGTCCATGCAATTTAACATACTGTTCGCTATAAGGGTATGCAGTGTACATGAATGGATAAGCTAACTAACAATATAATCTTGCAAAAAGTAGGGTAATCCTAATTAGGGGGGCGCCTCGCGCCATTCAGACGATTCCCCCATAGATGAATATATCTACTCACCTGAAATCTCCGCTAATCCGATCCGGCCACCGCCTTGCCTTTTCGCGCCGTGTCCGAAGTTTCCCCGACCGATCCTATATTTGCACAATACCCAGCATAAGATTACAAAACCTAACACAATGCAAGTCACAACATACAATTATTCACGCTCTCAAATTAATCGTAGCATGCACTCAGTGCGTGGAAAAACGCACGAAAATCGCAATCCTTTCACTAAAATCGTCATTTCGGGGAAATCGACAAAACTACAACCCGACTAGACGAAACCCCGCGTTCGCGCATTCTAATAGTCCTATACGAAGCTAATTATATCGTTAACATAACGCATTTCAGTCTCATTCTAATTTCTACAAAAATCTAGTAAGCGAATTTCTAGCCGATTTGATACAAACATCGAAATTTGTCGATTTAGCAAGCATATAATTACACCATTAACCATTCTAATCAATTAGATAACCATCCCTAACATAATCCAACCATTATGCTACAAACCCTAATTTTTAAAAATCAAAACCTTCTCTTGATTTTTCATGAACAAAGATTTACACTAAATTAATACTTAAAAATTAGATTTTAGCACAAATAAACTACAAGTTAGCAAACTAGTTTAGAATTTTTTACCTCACTAATTGAATCCTAGCATGATCAAGTCACCAAGAAGCCTCCTTTCATCATGTTTTTTAACCAATTTGGGTTGAGAGAGAAAGGATTAGGGTTTTGGTTTGAATGGAGAAAGAAATTTGTGAATTTTTATGAATTTTTTGCAAGAAAATGAAGCAAAATGAAGTGGGAAAATGGGGAAAAACTGCAGGTGAGGGTCGGCCAGCAGGTAGAGGAGGAAGTGGGGAAATTTTGGGGAAGTTTTTAGGTCATTACAACATCATATGATATCATTTCATGCTTTCATATCAACCTTTTTACAAAAAAACCCTTTTTCATCATTTTTTCATAATTTTCCCCCCTTTAAACCAAAAGTTTGCAAGACATGATACAATTTTATTAACACCATATTTTAGCTTATAAAGACTCCTAATTAAGAAATTTACCTAATTAAATTTGTATTTATCCCTAATTAAATGTATTTAAAAAGGCTTAAAATAATAAAAAAATTAATTAATTACGAAAATTTTTTTATTTAACTAGATAATTATAAGTGACATTTTAGTGACAAAATTATAGTAATATCTTATCTAAATTTTGTATAATTAGGTCTACAATGAAAAATATCAATTTTGACTTTTTACGGAAAAAGCCGAAAAATTTGCCGATTACCGAAAAACTGCCTAAACGATTTTCGAAGGGTTACAATCTTCCCCCCTTAAAGAAATTCGGTCCCCGAATTTAGAATTTAACTACGCGTACCTTCAAAAAGATGGGGATATCTCTTCCTCATCTCGACCTCGGTCTCCCAGGTGACCTCCTCGCTGTTCGGGCCACGCCAAAGGACCTTGACGGACGGTATGACCTTCGACCTTAATTTCTTCACCTGTCGATCCAAAATGACCACCGGCTGCTCGGTGAAAGAAAGATCACGCTCTAGCTGGATCGTTTGGTGCTGAATCGCCTGGGAAGGATCATGAAGGTACTTGCGGAGCATCGAGACATGGAATACGGGGTGAACATCGGGGAAGCTGGGCGGAAGAGCTAACCGATAAGCGACTGGACCAACACGCTCTAGGATCTCGAAAGGACCAACATATCTAGGACTCAGTTTCCCTTTCCGCCCAAATCTCATCACGCCCTTCGTCGGAGAGACCTTCAGGAAAACATGATCGCCAACAGCGAACTCGAGTCGGCGACGGTGCCTGTCAGCATATGATTTCTGCCTGCTCTGTGCCGCTCTCATCCTGTCCCGAATCAACCGTATCTTCTCGGTCGTCTCCTGTACGATCTGAGGCCCCAAAATACAGCTCTCCCTGAGCTCTGTCCAACATACAGGCGATCGACATCTCCTCCCATATAAAGCCTCAAAAGGTGCCATCTGAATCGTCTCCTGGAAGCTATTATTGTAGGAAAACTCGATCAAAGGCAAATGACGATCCCAGCTACCATCGAAATCTAAAACACAAGCTCTGAGCATGTCCTCAAGAGTCTGAATCGTACGCTCCGACTGACCGTCAGTCGGCGGATGAAAGGCTGTGCTAAAACTCAATCGGGTGCCCAAAGCTTCCTGAAGTTTCTGCCACAATCGGCTGGTAAACTGGGTGCCACGGTCGGACACGATGCAAGTCGGAACACCATGCAGTCGCACTATCTCATCAATATAAACCTGGGCGTACTGAGAAAATCCAAAAGTGGTCTTCACTGGCAGGAAGTGAGCCGCTTTCGTCAGTCGATCCACAATCACCCAAATAGAGTCATACTCTCGACTGGTCCTGGGTAGACCTACAATGAAGTCCATGGAGACCTGCTCCCACTTCCACTCAGGGATGGGCAAAGGCTGTAACTCGCCGGCTGGCCTCTGGTGCTCGGCCTTAACTTGCTGACAAGTCAGGCATCTGGACACAAAGTCTGTAACATCCTTCTTCATCACGTCCCACCAGTAAACCTCTCTCAAATCACGGTACATCTTGGTGGAACCTGGGTGAACACTGTATACTGATCTATGTGCCTCCTCGAGAATATCACGCCTCAGTCCCTCTGAATCTGGCACACACAGTCGAGTCCCAAATCGAAGTATCCCCTGATCATCAATCACGAACTCAGAAACTCTGCCCTGCCGAATCTGCTCAATAATCTCTAAGATACGGGCATCGCCGGACTGTGCCTCGCGGATACGGTCAAGTAACTGTGGGCGTGCTCTGAAATGGGCCAGCTGTCCCCCTGTAGGAGTAAACTCGAACTGCACTCTGCTGTCACATAACACCTGCCAATCCGCCGTCGACTGCATCTGTACTGCGCTCAAACAAGATAAGCTACCTCCGGGCCTCCTACTCAAAGCATCTGCCACCACATTCGCCTTGCCCGGATGGTATAAAATCTCGCAGTCATAATCCTTCACCAACTCCATCCAACGGCGCTGTCTTAGGTTCAGGTCTCGCTGCTGGAAGATATACTTCAAAATCTTGTGGTCAGTGAATATCTGGCACGACTCACCGTATAGGTAATGTCTCCAGATCTTAAGTGCAAATGCCACTGCAGCCATCTCTAAATCATGGGTGGAGTAGTTCTGCTCGTGTTTCCTCAGCTGCCGAGAAGCATACGCGATAACTCTGTCGTGCTGCATCAACACACATCCCAGCCCCACTCTAGAAGCATCACAATATACCACGAACCCGCCTGATCCTGAAGGCAATGCTAACACTGGAGCAGTAGTCAGACGAGTCTTCAACTGCTGGAAGCTATCCTCACATGCCTGGGTCCAATCAAAAGGAACCCCCTTCCGGGTCAACCCGGTCAACGGTGCAGCAATGCGGGAGAAATCCTGGACAAAACGTCGATAATAGCCGGCCAGACCTAGAAAACTGCGAACCTCTGTGACTGATACCGGTCTAGGCCAACGCTGAACTGCCTCGATCTTCTTCGGGTCCACGCAAATACCATCTCTCGTCACCACATGACCCAAGAAGTCGACACTGTCTAACCAGAATGCGCACTTGGAGAATTTGGCGAACAGCTGATGCTCCCTCAAAGTCTGCAATGTGATACGTAAGTGCTGTTCATGCTCCTCCCGGCTCCGAGAATAAACCAAGATGTCGTCAATGAACACAATGATGAACTGATCGAGATACGGCCTGAATACGCGGTTCATCAAATCCATAAATGCTGCCGGGGCATTGGTGAGCCCGAACGACATCACCAAGAACTCGTAATGACCATAACGAGTACGGAAAGCGGTCTTCGGAATATCCTCCTTCCGAACCCGCAACTGGTGATAACCTGACCGTAAATCAACCTTCGAGAAAAACCCTGCACCCTGGAGCTGATCAAATAAGTCATCAATGCGGGGTAGGGGATACCTGTTCCGCACAGTAACCCGGTTCAACTGACGATAATCAATGCATAAACGCATACTTCCGTCCTTCTTCTTAACAAACAAGACGGGAGCACCCCAAGGTGACACACTCGGTCTGATAAGCCCTTTGTCCAGCAAGTCCTGTAACTGATCCTTTAGCTCTCTCAGCTCCGCCGGGGCCATCCGATAAGGCGGTATAGAGATAGGCCCCGTGCCAGGGATCAAGTCAATACAGAACTCAATCTCGCGCTCTGGTGGCAGACCAGGCAGCTCGTCAGGGAATACATCAGGAAACTCTCTCACAACAGGGACCTGGTCCAACAGAACCTCTGTGGAGCTAGTATCACAAACATAAGCTAAGAATCCCTGACACCCCTTTCTTAAGAGCTGACCAGCGCGAAGAGAAGAAATCAAGCTGGGAAGGGTAGCGCTACGATCTCCCTGAATAACAAGAACCGGCTCACCAGGAAAACTGAATCTGATTGCTTTCTCACGGCAGTCCATGGATGCATAACAGGTGGCTAGCCAGTCCATACCAAGAAGAACGTCAAAGTCAAGCATATCGAGGAGAATCAAATCAACTGAAGAATCTCTCTCCCCGATACGAACGAAACATGATCGGTACACAAAACGGTCAACAAAAGACTCGCCTACCGGGGTAATAACGACAAGCGGCTGATCTAACGGAGAAGACTCTCGGCCCAACCTCGGTGCAAAGTACGTGGATATATAGGAATGTGTGGAGCATGGATCAAATAATACCCGTGCATCAAAAGAACATACTGGCAGAGTACCTGTCACGACGGCATTGGATGCCTGTGCATCCTGAGGAGTCAACGCGAACACTCGGGCCTGTCCATCACTAAGAGCTGGCTGTCCTCTGCCTCTACCTCGGCCTCTGCCTCTGCCTCTGTCGCCTCGTCCTCTCTGAACCGGACCGCCACGCCCACGGCCTCTAGAAACATCTGACTGGCGTTGAGCATCATCAGGAGTAGGAAGTAGAGCTCTCTGAGAAGGTGGTGAGGGGGGTAAGGTCACATGCGGAACTGTCGCCGCACCCTGGCGTCTCATGGTACAGTCTCTGACACGGTGGTACTGACTCCCACACCGAAAACATCCTGGAGACGACTGCTGGGTCTTTGGATATGAACCAAATAACTGACCTCGTCTCAATCCTCTGCCTCCGCCATCTCCCGGAAATAATCTATCACGATGTCTGCCCATCTGCCGCTGAGCTGACGTATCAGTACGGATCCTCTTTGGCCCAGAAACGACCGGAGTCTCAGAAATACGCTCCTCCAAAAGAAAGGCTGCATCCATCGCGGCTGCGTATGTATCAAAGTGCTGGGTGCCGATGGCAAGGAATAGCTGTGTATCAAGCCCTCGCACAAACCTCTTTATTCTCTTCTCTTCTGTGTCGACTAGGTACGGAGCATATCGAGACAACTGGGTAAACTGTATATCATACTCCGACACCGTCATCCCAGGAGTCTTGCGCAAAGACTCAAAACTACGGGCTCGAGCATCTCGGACACTTTCCGGAAGAAAACGGGCAAGAAATGCAGCTGTAAACTCATCCCAGGTCATAGAAGGCAGACCTGCAGCTCGGCCTCTCTCTACTGAGTCGTACCATGTCTGGGCAAGACCCTCCAGACGAAAACTCGCAAACTCCACCAATCTATCATCAGAACACCTCAACGAACGGCAAATCCGAGCCATCCTATCAAGAAAAGCCTGTGGGTCCTCTGTCGCATCTGTACCGGTAAAAGCTGGAGGTCTCAATCTCATGAACTCCTGTAGTGAAACAGGGATAGTCTCCGTAGTAGCAGCAGGAGTGACTATCTGTGCAGCAGGTACGATCGTGGTCTGTGCGGTGGAAGGAACGTCCTCGGATCTCTGTGCCCGGCTGGACTCAACTAAAGATCCCATCATCTGCCGCAACTCTTGCATACCGGCCTCTAATCTGGCAATACGGTCAGGATAAGGCGGATCAGTATGACCCTGAGGGACAGGCGTATCATCCCGCTCGATCCTCGTCTCAGACGGGCCCGCCCGAATCTCATCCCTAGCGGCAGCCTGCTGAGCTCCCGTAGTCTTTGGCGGCATCGAAGCTAGAATAAGAAACAGGACTGATAAGGACATTGCAATTGGATCAAGGAATGCAAGGAATCAATAAAGGAAATACAAGCAATTATGTCCTAAGGTCACTTAGGCGGAGTACTGTATCGTAAGTATGCCGCGGATCATACCCACGCTACGCCACTCTGCTTAAGTCACCTACTCCATCTACCAAGGTCGTCCTACACTCAGAAAGGTAAAACCTACGCTTTGATACCAACTTTGTCACGACCCGAAAGTACGGAACGTGACTGGCACTTAGATTACGAGACGTCTAAAGGCGTACCGTAACCTAAGTCAGCCAAAGCCCAGAATTCTAACCCAAAATCAAAAGAGAGTGAAGGAAAAACCTTAAATGAAAACGGTTTTTAAATCAAATAAGTTGCATAGAATCCTTTTTTAAAACATCAAAAATTTCCGAAAATTTCGGCAGAGTCTCCCCTGTATTTTCTATCCCCCAAAATGGGTACAACAAGATAATAAACCTGTAATCATAAAATGGCATCCCCAAGCGGGAGCTAGCTCTTCGCCCAAGGCGGATCACAACCACATGCAATATAATAGTAATATCAAGAGAAGAACATAAAGAAACGCAAAATACCAGAAAACACACGTCGGCTCAAGTGAGCTCGACCCAAAAGAACCACAAATATACAAGTCTCTCAGTCTCATCACTAGGTCGCATATACAATACAAGTGGTAGATGGAGAATACTAGATACAATGATAAAGCAAAAAGAAATAAAGTATACTCGCAACCACCGACGGGCGATGTCGCGAGTCTGAGCAAAAGGAACTGATGACAAGATAGCCCGCCGCTACAAGACTGACGGGTCCGACCTGCAAGACACTGTGGCACAACAGGGGTGAGTTGCCAGCTCGTGAGTAGAATATAACATCTAGTAAGGCAATCGTAAGAATGCACGCAATGCGGAACAACATGTATGTCCATATGTGATATAATAACTCTAGTATGCATGCACAGGTATGCAATATCTTTTCTAACTCTTTAAGTGTTTAGAATGTTAAAGTTACTGCATTCTTAACTTTTAGAAAGTGTATGTCTGTATAATAGCTAAATATCATCAAGAAATCATCTGAAAACCCGTGTCAAGCATCGACACCAAATTGGAATCATATCTGTCTCAATATCGGGTTCCGTCAGTCCGGATCGGCCCATATCATAAATCTCATGACAACGGTCGGTATCCTTTGGATATCCGCCGCGCCAGACATCACCGGTAGGTAGTCTTCCCCTGCCAGGCTCATCGTCTACAACTCGATCTTCTTGCCCCGGGGTACCATACCGGGCCCACCATGTACCCGAGACGGTTCATCCACTCCTCGAATCGGGACTCGAAATCCAACAGAAAACATGAAAACTCATGGTGGACGACACATACATCACGAGAAAACCGCAACTTTGTTTTAAAAATGATAAATATAAGCTTTTGTTAAATTCTTGCGGTTTTCCCCAAAAATCCAGAAATCGCAGCAAAAACTGAAATCCTCAAGAAAATCATAATGTCCACATGTTATATATATGACAAATGTCTATGATATCAATGTGTATGATGTAAATTTTGGATAGAGTTCTATGTAAATATGATGATGATGCGAGATATATGCATGCGATGCAGTTTCATATATCAAGTATGAATGCAGGTGATGATATTAAGATAAACAGGTTCTATCGTGCACGTGGCATGTCAATTACCAAAGGCGTGTGTGTCACATGAATAGTGCGCGTGCAACATATGCCAATGGTAAGGTGTTCGTGTCCTACGAAATGATATCGCATAGATAGAAATGAATGTCCATGCAATTTAACATACTGTTCGCTATAAGGGTATGCAGTGTACATGAATGGATAAGCTAACTAACAATATAATCTTGCAAAAAGTAGGGTAATCCTAATTAGGGGGGCGCCTCGCGCCATTCAGACGATTCCCCCATAGATGAATATATCTACTCACCTGAAATCTCCGCTAATCCGATCCGGCCACCGCCTTGCCTTTTCGCGCCGTGTCCGAAGTTTCCCCGACCGATCCTATATTTGCACAATACCCAGCATAAGATTACAAAACCTAACACAATGCAAGTCACAACATACAATTATCCACGCTCTCAAATTAATCGTAGCATGCACTCAGTGCGCGGAAAAACGCACGAAAATCGCAATCCTTTCACTAAAATCGTCATTTCGGGGAAATCGACAAAACTACAACCCGACTAGACGAAACCCCGCGTTCGCGCATTCTAATAGTCCTATACGAAGCTAATTATATCGTTAACATAACGCATTTCGGTCTCATTCTAATTTCTACAAAAATCTAGTAAGCGAATTTCTAGCCGATTTGATACAAACATCAAAATTTGTCGATTTAGCAAGCATATAATTACACCATTAACCATTCTAATCAATTAGATAACCATCCCTAACATAATCCAACCATTATGCTACAAACCCTAATTTTTAAAAATCAAAACCTTCTCTTGATTTTTCATGAACAAAGATTTACACTAAATTAATACTTAAAAATTAGATTTTAGCACAAATAAACTACAAGTTAGCAAACTAGTTTAGAATTTTTTACCTCACCAATTGAATCCTAGCATGATCAAGTCACCAAGAAGCCTCCTTTCATCATGTTTTTTAACCAATTTGGGTTGAGAGAGAAAGGATTAGGGTTTTGGTTTGAATGGAGAAAGAAATTTGTGAATTTTTATGAATTTTTTGCAAGAAAATGAAGCAAAATGAAGTGGGAAAATGGGGAAAAAATGCAGGTGAGGGTCGCCCAGCAGGTAGAGGAGGAAGTGGGGAAATTTTGGGGAAGTTTTTAGGTCATTACAACATCATATGATATCATTTCATGCTTTCATATCAACCTTTTTACAAAAAAACCCTTTTTTCATCATTTTTTTCATAATTTTCCCCCTTTTAAACCAAAAGTTTGCAAGACATGATACAATTTTATTAACACCATATTTTAGCTTATAAAGACTCCGAATTATGAAATTTACCTAATTAAATTTGTATTTATCCCTAATTAAATGTATTTAAAAAGGCTTAAAATAATAAAAAAATTAATTAATTACGAAAAAAAATTTATTTAACTAGATAATTATAAGTGACATTTTAGTGACAAAATTATAGTAATATCTTATCTAAATTTTGTATAATTAGGTCTACAATGAAAAATATCAATTTTGACTTTTTACGGAAAAAGCCGAAAAATTTGCCGATTACCGAAAAACTGCCTAAACGATTTTCGAAGGGTTACAATCTTCCCCCCTTAAAGAAATTCGGTCCCCGAATTTAGAATTTAACTACGCGTACCTTCAAAAAGATGGGGATATCTCTTCCTCATCTCGACCTCGGTTTCCCAGGTGACCTCCTCGCTGTTCGGGCCACGCCAAAGGACCTTGACGGACGGTATGACCTTCGACCTTAATTTCTTCACCTGTCGATCCAAAATGACCACCGGCTGCTCGGTGAAAGAAAGATCACGCTCTAGCTGGATCGTTTGGTGCTGAATCGTCTGGGAAGGATCATGAAGGTACTTGCGGAGCATCGAGACATGGAATACGGGGTGAACATCGGGGAAGCTGGGCGGAAGAGCTAACCGATAAGCGACTGGACCAACACGCTCTAGGATCTCGAAAGGACCAACATATCTAGGACTCAGTTTCCCTTTCCGCCCAAATCTCATCACGCCCTTCGTCGGAGAGACCTTCAGGAAAACATGATCGCCAACAGCGAACTCGAGTCGGCGACGGTGCCTGTCAGCATATGATTTCTGCCTGCTCTGTGCCGCTCTCATCCTGTCCCGAATCAACCGTATCTTCTCGGTCGTCTCCTGTACGATCTGAGGCCCCAAAATACAGCTCTCCCTGAGCTCTGTCCAACATACAGGCGATCGACATCTCCTCCCATATAAAGCCTCAAAAGGTGTCATCTGAATCGTCTCCTGGAAGCTATTATTGTAGGAAAACTCGATCAAAGGCAAATGACGATCCCAGCTACCATCGAAATCTAAAACACAAGCTCTGAGCATGTCCTCAAGAGTCTGAATCGTACGCTCCGACTGACCGTCAGTCGGCGGATGAAAGGCTGTGCTAAAACTCAATCGGGTGCCCAAAGCTTCCTGAAGTTTCTGCCACAATCGGCTGGTAAACTGGGTGCCACGGTCGGACACGATGCAAGTCGGAACACCATGCAGTCGCACTATCTCATCAATATAAACCTGGGCGTACTGAGAAAATCCAAAAGTGGTCTTCACTGGCAGGAAGTGAGCCGCTTTCGTCAGTCGATCCACAATCACCCAAATAGAGTCATACTCTCGACTGGTCCTGGGTAGACCTACAATGAAGTCCATGGAGACCTGCTCCCACTTCCACTCAGGGATGGGCAAAGGCTGTAACTCGCCGGCTGGCCTCTGGTGCTCGGCCTTAACTTGCTGACAAGTCAGGCATCTGGACACAAAGTCTGTAACATCCTTCTTCATCCCGTCCCACCAGTAAACCTCTCTCAAATCACGGTACATCTTGGTGGAACCTGGGTGAACACTGTATACTGATCTATGTGCCTCCTCGAGAATATCACGCCTCAGTCCCTCTGAATCTGGCACACACAGTCGAGTCCCAAATCGAAGTATCCCCTGATCATCAATCACGAACTCAGAAACTCTGCCCTGCCGAATCTGCTCAATAATCTCTAAGATACGGGCATCGCCGGACTGTGCCTCGCGGATACGGTCAAGTAACTGTGGGCGTGCTCTGAAATGGGCCAGCTGTCCCCCTGTAGGAGTAAACTCGAACTGCACTCTGCTGTCACATAACACCTGCCAATCCGCCGTCGACTGCATCTGTACTGCGCTCAAACAAGATAAGCTACCTCCGGGCCTCCTACTCAAAGCATCTGCCACCACATTCGCCTTGCCCGGATGGTATAAAATCTCGCAGTCATAATCCTTCACCAACTCCATCCAACGGCGCTGTCTTAGGTTCAGGTCTCGCTGCTGGAAGATATACTTCAAAATCTTGTGGTCAGTGAATATCTGGCACGACTCACCGTATAGGTAATGTCTCCAGATCTTAAGTGCAAATGCCACTGCAGCCATCTCTAAATCATGGGTGGAGTAGTTCTGCTCGTGTTTCCTCAGCTGCCGAGAAGCATACGCGATAACTCTGTCGTGCTGCATCAACACACATCCCAGCCCCACTCTAGAAGCATCACAATATACCACGAACCCGCCTGATCCTGAAGGCAATGCTAACACTGGAGCAGTAGTCAGACGAGTCTTCAACTGCTGGAAGCTATCCTCACATGCCTGGGTCCAATCAAAAGGAACCCCCTTCCGGGTCAACCCGGTCAACGGTGCAGCAATGCGGGAGAAATCCTGGACAAAACGTCGATAATAGCCGGCCAGACCTAGAAAACTGCGAACCTCTGTGACTGATACCGGTCTAGGCCAACGCTGAACTGCCTCGATCTTCTTCGGGTCCACGCAAATACCATCTCTCGTCACCACATGACCCAAGAAGTCGACACTGTCTAACCAGAATGCGCACTTGGAGAATTTGGCGAACAGCTGATGCTCCCTCAAAGTCTGCAATGTGATACATAAGTGCTGCTCATGCTCCTCCCGGCTCCGAGAATAAACCAAGATGTCGTCAATGAACACAATGATGAACTGATCGAGATACGGCCTGAATACGCGGTTCATCAAATCCATAAATGCTGCCGGGGCATTGGTGAGCCCGAACGACATCACCAAGAACTCGTAATGACCATAACGAGTACGGAAAGCGGTCTTCGGAATATCCTCCTTCCGAACCCACAACTGGTGATAACCTGACCGTAAATCAACCTTCGAGAAAAACCCTGCACCCTGGAGCTGATCAAATAAGTCATCAATGCGGGGTAGGGGATACCTGTTCCGCACAGTAACCCGGTTCAACTGACGATAATCAATGCATAAACGCATACTTCCGTCCTTCTTCTTAACAAACAAGACGGGAGCACCCCAAGGTGACACACTCGGTCTGATAAGCCCTTTGTCCAGCAAGTCCTGTAACTGATCCTTTAGCTCTCTCAGCTCCGCCGGGGCCATCCGATAAGGCGGTATAGAGATAGGCCCCGTGCCAGGGATCAAGTCAATACAGAACTCAATCTCGCGCTCTGGTGGCAGACCAGGCAGCTCGTCAGGGAATACATCAGGAAACTCTCTCACAACAGGGACCTGGTCCAACAGAACCTCTGTGGAGCTAGTATCACAAACATAAGCTAAGAATCCCTGACACCCCTTTCTTAAGAGCTGACCAGCGCGAAGAGAAGAAATCAAGCTGGGAAGGGTAGCGCTACGATCTCCCTGAATAACAAGAACCGGCTCACCAGGAAAACTGAATCTGATTGCTTTCTCACGGCAGTCCACGGATGCATAACAGGTGGCTAGCCAGTCCATACCAAGAAGAACGTCAAAGTCAAGCATATCGAGGAGAATCAAATCAACTGAAGAATCTCTCTCCCCGATACGAACGAAACATGATCGGTACACAAAACGGGCAACAAAAGACTCGCCTACCGGGGTAATAACGACAAGCGGCTGATCTAACGGAGAAGACTCTCGGCCCAACCTCGGTGCAAAGTACGTGGATACATAGGAATGTGTGGAGCATGGATCAAATAATACCCGTGCATCAAAAGAACATACTGGCAGAGTACCTGTCACGACGGCATTGGATGCCTGTGCATCCTGAGGAGTCAACGCGAACACTCGGGCCTGTCCATCACTAAGAGCTGGCTGTCCTCTGCCTTTACCTCGGCCTCTGCCTCTGCCTCTGTCGCCTCGTCCTCTCTGAACCGGACCGCCACGCCCACGGCCTCTAGAAACATCTGACTGGCGTTGAGCATCATCAGGAGTAGGAAGTAGAGCTCTCTGAGAAGGTGGTGAGGGGGGTAAGGTCACATGCGGAACTGTCGCCGCACCCTGGCGTCTCATGGTACAGTCTCTGACACGGTGGTACTGACTCCCACACCGAAAACATCCTGGAGACGACTGCTGGGTCTTTGGATATGAACCAAATAACTGACCTCGTCTCAATCATCTGCCTCCGCCATCTCCCGGAAATAATCTATCACGATGTTTGCCCATCTGCCGCTGAGCTGGCGTATCAGTACGGATCCTCTTCGGCCCAGAAACGACCGGAGTCTCAGAAATACGCTCCTCCAAAAGAAAGGCTGCATCCATCGCGGCTGCGTATGTATCAAAGTGCTGGGTGCCGATGGCAAGGAATAGCTGTGTATCAAGCCCTCGCACAAACCTCTTTATTCTCTTCTCTTCTGTGTCGACTAGGTACGGAGCATATCGAGACAATTGGGTAAACTGTATATCATACTCCGACACCGTCATCCCAGGAGTCTTGCGCAAAGACTCAAAACTACGGGCTCGAGCATCTCGGACACTTTCCGGAAAAAAACGGGCAAGAAATGCAGCTGTAAACTCATCCCAGGTCATAGAAGACAGACCTGCAGCTCGGCCTCTCTCTACTGAGTCGTACCATGTCTGGGCAAGACCCTCCAGACGAAAACTCGCAAACTCCACCAATCTATCATCAGAACACCTCAACGAACAGCAAATCCGAGCCATCCTATCAAGAAAAGCCTGTGGGTCCTCTGTCGCATCTGTACCGGTAAAAGCTGGAGGTCTCAATCTCATGAACTCCTGTAGTGAAACAGGGATAGTCTCCGTAGTAGCAGCAGGAGTGACCATCTGTGCAGCAGGTACGATCGTGGTCTGTGCGGTGGAAGGAACGTCCTCGGATCTCTGTGCCCGGCTGGACTCAACTAAAGATCCCATCATCTGCCGCAACTCTTGCATACCGGCCTCTAATCTGGCAATACGGTCAGGATAAGGCGGATCAGTATGACCCTGAGGGACAGGCGTATCATCCCGCTCGATCCTCGTCTCAGACGGGCCCGCCCGAATCTCATCCCTAGCGGCAGCCTGCTGAGCTCCCGTAGTCTTTGGCGGCATCGAAGCTAGAATAAGAAACAGGACTGATAAGGACATTGCAATTGGATCAAGGAATGCAAGGAATCAATAAAGGAAATACAAGCAATTATGTCCTAAGGTCACTTAGGCGGAGTACTGTATCGTAAGTATGCCGCGGATCATACCCACGCTACGCCACTCTGCTTAAGTCACCTACTCCATCTACCAAGGTCGTCCTACACTCAGAAAGGTAAAACCTACGCTTTGATACCAACTTTGTCACGACCCGAAAGTACGGAACGTGACTGGCACTTAGATTACGAGACGTCTAAAGGCGTACCGTAACCTAAGTCAGCCAAAGCCCAGAATTCTAACCCAAAATCAAAAGAGAGTGAAGGAAAAACCTTAAATGAAAACGGTTTTTAAATCAAATAAGTTGCATAGAATCCTTTTTTAAAACATCAAAAATTTCCGAAAATTTCGGCAGAGTCTCCCCTGTATTTTCTATCCCCCAAAATGGGTACAACAAGATAATAAACCTGTAATCATAAAATGGCATCCCCAAGCGGGAGCTAGCTCTTCGCCCAAGGCGGATCACAACCACATGCAATATAATAGTAATATCAAGAGAAGAACATAAAGAAACGCAAAATACCAGAAAACACACGTCGGCTCAAGTGAGCTCGACCCAAAAGAACCACAAATATACAAGTCTCTCAGTCTCATCACTAGGTCGCATATACAATACAAGTGGTAGATGGAGAATACTAGATACAATGATAAAGCAAAAAGAAATAAAGTATACTCGCAACCCACCTACGGGCGATGTCGCGAGTCTGAGCAAAAGAAACTGATGACAAGATAGCCCGCCGCTACAAGACTGACGGGTCCGACCTGCAAGACACTGTGGCACAACGGGGGTGAGTTGCCAGCTCGTGAGTAGAATATAACATCTAGTAAGGCAATCGTAAGAATGCACGCAATGCGGAACAACATGTATGTCCATATGTGATATAATAACTCTAGTATGCATGCACAGGTATGCAATATCTTTTCTAACTCTTTAAGTGTTTAGAATGTTAAAGTTACTGCATTCTTAACTTTTAGAAAGTGTATGTCTGTATAATAGCTAAATATCATCAAGAAATCATCTGAAAACCCATGTCAAGCATCGACACCAAATTGGAATCATATCTGTCTCAATATCGGGCTCCGTCAGTCCGGATCGGCCCATATCATAAATCTCACGACAACGGTCGGTATCCTCCGGATATCCGCCGCGCCAGACATCACCGGTAGGTAGTCTTCCCCTGCCAGGCTCATCGTCTACAACTCGATCTTCTTGCCCCGGGGTACCATACCGGGCCCACCATGTACCCGAGACGGTTCATCCACTCCTCGAATCGGGTCTCGAAATCCAACAGAAAATATGAAAACTCATGATGGACGACACATACATCACGAGAAAACCGCAACTTTGTTTTAAAAATGATAAATATAAGCTTTTGTTAAATTCTTGCGGTTTTCCCCAAAAATCCAGAAATCGCAGCAAAAACTGAAATCCTCAAGAAAATCATAATGTCCACATGTTATATATATGACAAATGTCTATGATATCAATGTGTATGATGTAAATTTTGGATAGAGTTCTATGTAAATATGATGATGATGCGAGATATATGCATGCGATGCAGTTTCATATATCAAGTATGAATGCAGGTGATGATATTAAGATAAATAGGTTCTATCGTGCACGTGGCATGTCAATTACCAAAGGCGTGTGTGTCACATGAATAGTGCGCGTGCAACATATGCCAATGGTAAGGTGTTCGTGTCCTACGAAATGATATCGCATAGGTAGAGATGAATGTCCATGCAATTTAACATACTGTTCGCTATAAGGGTATGCAGTGTACATGAATGGATAAGCTAACTAACAATATAATCTTGCAAAAAGTAGGGTAATCCTAACTAGGGGGGCGCCTCGCGCCATTCAGACGATTCCCCCATAGATGAATATATCTAATCACCTGAAATCTCCGCTAATCCGATCCGGCCACCGCCTTGCCTTTTCGAGCCGTGTCCGAAGTTTCCCCGACCGATCCTATATTTGCACAATACCCAGCATAAGATTACAAAACCTAACACAATGCAAGCCACAACATACAATTATCCACGCTCTCAAATTAATCGTAGCATGCACTCAGTGCGCGGAAAAACGCACGAAAATCGCAATCCTTTCACTAAAATCGTCATTTCGGGGAAATCGACAAAACTACAACCCGACTAGACGAAACCCCGCGTTCGCGCATTCTAATAGTCCTATACGAAGCTAATTATATCGTTAACATAACGCATTTCGGTCGCATTCTAATTTCTACAAAAATCTAGTAAGCGAATTTCTAGCCGATTTGATACAAACATCGAAATTTGTCGATTTAGCAAGCATATAATTACACCATTAACCCTTCTAATCAATTAGATAACCATCCCTAACATAATCCAACCATTATGCTACAAACCCTAATTTTTAAAAATCAAAACCTTCTCTTGATTTTTCATGAACAAAGATTTACACTAAATTAATACTTAAAAATTAGATTTTAGCACAAATAAACTACAAGTTAGCAAACTAGTTTAGAATTTTTTACCTCACCAATTGAATCCTAGCATGATCAAGTCACCAAGAAGCCTCATTTCATCATGTTTTTTAACCAATTTGGGTTGAGAGAGAAAGGATTAGGGTTTTGGTTTGAATGGAGAAAGAAATTTGTGAATTTTTATGAATTTTTTGCAAGAAAATGAAGCAAAATGAAGTGGGAAAATGGGGAAAAACTGCAGGTGAGGGTCGGCCAGCAGGTAGAGGAGGAAGTGGGGAAATTTTGGGGAAGTTTCTAGGTCATTACAACATCATATGATATCATTTCATGCTTTCATATCAACCTTTTTACAAAAAAACCCTTTTTTCATCATTTTTTCATAATTTTCCCCCCTTTAAACCAAAAGTTTGCAAGACATGATACAATTTTATTAACACCATATTTTAGCTTATAAAGACTCCTAATTAAGAAATTTACCTAATTAAATTTGTATTTATCCCTAATTAAATGTATTTAAAAAGGCTTAAAATAATAAAAAAATTAATTAATTACGAAAAAAAATTTATTTAACTAGATAATTATAAGTGACATTTTAGTGACAAAATTATAGTAATATCTTATCTAAATTTTGTATAATTAGGTCTACAATGAAAAATATCAATTTTGACTTTTTACGGAAAAAGCCGAAAAATTTGCCGATTACCGAAAAACTGCCTAAACGATTTTCGAAGGGTTACAGAACCTCAGCCTCTCCGCGAATCTGGTAGGGTTCCTCATCCACCTGAGAGATACCGCAGTTTCCTCGGTGACGGTGGGAACGAGGATTGCATCATGGTAGATGATGACCCAACTAGGTTAAGGCAGGCCATCACGAGTAGGGACTCTATAAAATAGCTGGATGGAACATCTGTTTTGATGTGGCAGTCAAAGAGTTTGACTTCATCAAAAAAATAGATGAACCTTGTATATACAAGAAGGTTGTAGAGAGTAAGGTTGTCTTCCTCGTATTGTACGTAGATGACGTACTCTTGATAGGAAATGGTTTTCTATGCTACATTCAGTGAAGCTCCTCTTATCACGAGGATTCTCTATGGAAGATCTGGATGATACCTACTACATCTTGTGGATTATGATCTATGATGATGATCTAAGTGGATGTTGTGAGTGTCCCAAATCCAGGTACATTAACACCATACTAAAAGGGTTTAGTATGGAGGATTCTAAGCGTGCTGGTTCGTCCACTTACTCATGAATCACTCTCTTCAAAAAGATGTCTCCCGAGACTGATTTGGAGAGAGCTCGCGTATAAGGGATACCCTATGCTTCGGCACTAGGCTCTATCATGTATGCGATGTTATGTACCAGAACAGATGTAGCAAACTCACTAGGTGTAGTGATCAGGTATCAATCGGATCTTGGGAGAATCACTGGACAGCTGTGAAGGACATTCTTAAGTACTTGAGAAGCACTAAAAAAATGTTCTTAGTGTTTGGTAATGGTGAACTCCAGTGGGAGTCCTTTACCAATCCGATCTTCCAGAGTGATAAGGTTGACTGAAAGTCAGTCTCGGGCTTTGTCTTTACCCTCAGTGGAGGGACGGTATGTTGGAAGAGTTCCAAACTATATACCGTAGAAAACTATATGATAAAAGCTGAATACATTGCTACCAACGAAGCTACCAAAGAGGTTGTCTGGATATTCCTTGTTCATGATATGAACATAGTTCCTACCATTGAGCGTCAAATAACTGTTATTGTGACAACAATGGAGTGGTGGCTTTGGCCTAGGAACCCTTGTCCTATCAGCGATCCAAACATATTCTGAGATAGTATCACCTGATCAGGGAGATGGTTGATCTCCAGGGGATCGAGGTTAGGAGAGTTGATGCGAAGGATAACACGGCGGATCCACTCACAAAGGCCTTTCTCTAGAGAGACCGTTATGGGACATTGGGTATGAGATACTACAACAACCGGCCCTAGTGCAAGTGGGAGATTGTTAGTTGTATGTATGCCCTAGAGGCCATTATTGTACAAATGATGTATATTATAGTGGATGCTTGGACATATATAGGGAGGACTTTCTTGCTCGACATGATAGTATGCTATCTGGTTGCTCTTTATCATAACATGTACACTTATTGTCTCTCTGTTACATATTGATAAAGCCCTTAGGATCAGTACTTGACTAACAGGATTATGATGCAGATCATACTAGTGGGGAAAGGGTAGTCGGTAAGTACATCCTTCAAATGTTCCTAGTCGTGGGAGTATCGAGACGGGGCATCGATATTCCAGAGTAGACTAGCGTATGCGCTTCTTGACCCATGTGATGGGCGATGGATGATCCCACATCCATTGGTGTTTGACATCAGAGAAGGTATACGGGCGCTCAGTGGAGACTGGGTACACTGAACGGACTCGCCGAGAACTCCTAGATGGTATTATACCTATCGTCAGATAGCAGTTCTCTGGTGACACGGGTACATGTTAGTCTATAGACCCAAGATTGTCATAGAGTCTTGAGTGATTCCCACTGTACTTTGATTTCCACCTTACCACGTTCAAGAGAACGTGCAAAACGGTGGTTTTGGGTACAGTCCCAAGTCACATAGAGGCAATGAGCGATATGAGGGGATTCGTCTCTCCAAGTATTGGGGGTTGATGTTGCGCTATGCTTGATTGGCCATGCCAGGAAATCCCTGGCCAGGGTTGCTGATATTTACTGGTAAGTGTTATCAGTAGTTTCTCGAACCGTTATGGGCCTTGCATCGGCATGACTTATCAAGCTATTGGGGTCTGACGTTTACCACCCCCAGGCGAGATATGCAACATATCAGACGAAGAGACCGGACTGTATGGTAGTGTTACTTATTGGATTCGCAGGAGTATGAGCAGACTTGCTTGTTGATCTTCTGATCTCTCAATACCCGGATAGCCGTTACGTCCAGCTAGTACCGCTGACGGCTTGTGGATGACTGATATGATCATCACCTACTGCCGGCGTATTAACGAGTCTTTAGAGTCCTACATAGAGGTTTCCTGGCTCAGGCGAAACAAAGTAGGAGAACATATGTGATATGTGCGGGACCGAGATTAATACGAGTATGTCATACCGTATTCTATTCTCGCTTGTGTTATCGGTCTGTTATATGTGATATAGCCGGGTTATCGGATCAAGTGTTGATTCGATAAGTTGATATAAATGATATTAGTCGGTTATATGTGATATAGCCGGATTATTAAATCAAGTGTTGATTTAATAATTTAATGTATAATTATATATTTGATATATTAATTTACATTAACTAATATTAGCTCACTTAAGCATTTCTTTTTCTCACATGTGTGCACTTAATATATATATATGTGATATATATTATTGTGTCATGCTCGTTGCTACATGCAACATGGGTGTATGAGACTCACACCGTGCTTATGATAGTGAGGGGTTTTATTTATTTCACGTAAATCAAAATTAGTTGGAAATTAGTCACATGGTTCAAGCTTAGTGGAAACTTGTAGAACCATTGACTTGGTCCACTAAGTTTGTTTTATTTGAGATATTTATTAATCCAACCATTATTTTAATCCATGGTTAAGTCTCTACAAGAGTTATATGAGATATTTCTCATCCATGGTTTCCTCAACACTTGCTTCTCTCCATGGTTACTTTTCTTCATTTCCTTCCTCAAGCTCTCTAGCTTTTTGGGAGGTGAAGAAAATGAGTGAGAAAAATATTTCTAAAGTGAGCAAAATTCCTACTTCATCAATCTACACTAGACTAGCCATTTAGTTTAGGTTGTTTGCTTTACTAATTCAACATTAGTGAAGAGGGAGCTTGAGTTAGTGTCTCCTCGACGTAGATCATCTTCGGTCTCGAAGACTTCTAGCAAGCTTGTTCATTTCACCTTGTGGAGCCTTACTAGAGTACGAGAGATCGCTATTTGGAGCGAAAAGACTACTACACGGAGCTTATGAAGTGAAAGACCGGTCTACAAAGGTTGTATCCCTTGTTCACTTAGATGTAAATATGTTTACATTCTTTGTTCGTCTAATTCTCTAGTTAAGATTCTATGGTTAAGGTTCTTTAGCATGCCAATTTTTTGAAAACGGTGTGGTCGATACCTCCTGAAACCCAGTAGCGGTGCTACGGAACCCAGCAGAAATGATAGAGCAATCGTGAAAATTTAAAAAAAGAAAAGAAAAGAAAAAATTTCTTCCCTACAAGTAGTTCGATATCAACTCTTGGGCACAAACAAATGAAAAGGGGCAATATGTTCCCTTATGGTCAACCGAATGAAGAAATAGTCTTAATGACAATACATACAGCCTAGGGACTATCTTGACATTCATTTCACTTTAGCAAAGTACGGATGCGATGTCAATAAAGCGCGACGAGCCAATTCTAAAGCAGGGTGATGGAATATTCCTAACTCCATGTCTCAATAGAAATATACACAGCCTAAAGACCAACTTAGCACCCCGTCGTATTCCATGCGAGGTGTAGACACGGCATTAATAAGGACCAAAGGGTCAAAACGATGCAGTGTGACGGCATCAACCCAGCACTACATCTTGATGGTGACTTACACAGCCTGGAGATTATTTGGACGTCTTTCTTGCGCCAGCAGAGTACATACGCGACGTCAACAAAGACCAAATGGTCAAAATGAAAGTGAGGTAATGGCATATTCCTAGCCCCAGGTGTTGATAGCAATACATACATGTTTAAAGATCATTGGATGTCATCTCACCTCAGAAGAGTGCAATTATGACTTCCAAGGGACTGATAACGGTCTGACCTCAAGGTAAAGCGTCATGGTGATGCCTAACACTGAATCTTCAGATGTCAATATGGATACTCTGGCCTATGAAGATTACTTGAGATGATGTTTAATTCCTCAGAGGAGATTGAAGATATGGCAAGTGCATGGCTGTGCGAATAGTATTTTGAAAGCATGCAAATCGAGAAGAAATTAGCCAAAGCAATAGTGCGATAGACTGAACCCAGTACCACAAACCTGACGGCCTCTTATACCAACGGGTATGTTAACATCAGTCTGAGTTTATCCATATGCCTAAAAGAAGGGTAAACTGAACGCTCCGAAACGAATAAATAAAATAAGCCAAGCCACTTCAGCATAAACGATTAAATGAAGAAGACACTTACGTGTCCTTTCGACTCATAAGGAGAAAATACTCTTGTGAGATCTTTAAAACTTACAAGAGGAAAAGACACTTAGGAGTCCTTACGACTTCTAAGGAGAAAATGCTCTTAAGAGATCCTCTCGACTCATAGGAAGAAAATGATTTTATGAGACCCTCACGGCTCATAAAATTGAAAAACCTTAGACGACAGGGATCTAAACCTATTTCCTAAGCCATCGATATCCTGCGGCCTGAATTGACTACCGTATACTATCCACGGGCAATCCACAATGAAATTGCACACAAATATTTTCCATTGGCTAACCAAGCTACCAATGAGGAGAAGAAGCCACTTACGTGTCCTCTCGACTCGTAAGGAGAAAACACTGATGTGAGATCCTTACGACTCACAAGACAAAACACACTTAGAGATCCTTAAGATTCCTAAGGAGAAAATACACCTACGAGATACTCTTGACTCATAGGGAGAAAACAACTTTGTGAGACCCTTACGGCTCACGGAGATTGAAAAAAGCCTTAGACAACAGGGATATAAATATATTCCTAAGCCATGGAATCTCTGGCGGTGTATTACTTTGCACTACTTAAGCCATGTGCATACTTACGTGGACAAAATAGTATGGGGCATTTATTCCCGCTAAAAATTTGACGCTCGAAGCTTAAGCTTCACCAAGGCAAGAAAAATACCAAGGTAAAAGTGTCAAGCCGGGATGCGCATGCACACTACATGCAAAGCACGTGGTGCGAGCCGTCAAGCCGGCCACGCATGTGCCCCATTGTGAAAAGTACGTGGTGCGAGCCGCATGTTAGGCTGCGCATGCGCACCACGTGCAAAGCACGTGACGCAAACCGCACGTTGGGTTGAAGCGTATGCTTCAGTATATCTTAAGCTATATTTGGGAAATATTTTCTTATCTTTCTTAAAACAGAAAGATATTTTCTTTTTAACAAGAGATAATTTTAATATCTTTCTAAAACAAGAAAGATAGTAACATTGTTAACAGAGAACTTTTGGATCTACAATCCAACGGTGCTTAAAAACCTGGGTTGATCTTAAGATCAATTAGAGAAATCTCAAATGAGATATTTTCTCTACTTTCTCAACAACCTCATCCCCTATAAAAAAAATCCCTTGAGATTAGTCTCTGATGATGCTCGATATCGGTGATCTCCCAGATCAGGACATGTGGCAGATGACGTGTCCCAGGGCTTACAAGAAAGGACCTGCAGTGGCCGACCAGACCACTTCTGTGCCCGTCCTATGAGAAAACACTGGCTCACCTCCGAGCCCTAGCACAATTAGCCTCCTCGGTCCCACAGCTCATCTCCGAGCTATCACAGGCCCGAGCCTCCTCGGCCCTCTCAGCTCGCCTCCGGGCTCGAGCAGAACCAAGATACCTTGGCTCTCCAGCTCCTCCGCGAGCTCTCCCCCCGAGGTCATCTTCCTCGGTCTCATCGGCCGACCAACAGCACCGCTTGCAGGCGTAACCGCCATCCCGCGAATCTCGCCATGCACGAGATCTCCGCCGGCCACATCCCACGTTCCACGCCACCACGATCCCCCATTAACGAGCCTATCTCGCCATTAATGGGAGGTCCCGCTCATCACGCGTGCGTGACGTCGGGAGCGTAACGGCCGGCTTGATTCTCGCGCCTGCCTTGCCTACTGCCACCGCTATATAAATCCCTCCTTCAGACGGTTCAGGCAAGCCATTTTTACTCCACTAAGCCGTTACTCTGCTCGGATATCTAGTCTAACTTGACTGTCGGAGGGTCCTCGGTGGTACAACCATCCCAGGACTTCCTTTCAGGTAGCTCGGCAACCACAACCTCAAACCCATTGAGATCCACACGCTTCAGGAGTGACAGCCTCCAGATCCAATCTCAGCCACCCATAGCCGCCATCAGCAGATCAACAGAAGGTAACATCTTGGCGCGATCCAGGTCACGTCAGCTGGCGCCGTCTGTGGGAAATCCTTGATTCCACAAAAACAAAAGTTCACTTTCCGATCTCAACCCAATGGCGATCGATCATCACAACGATTCAAGCACCAGCCGCCGCCTCCCCCTCAGCGGAGGCGCGGACGAACCCCCTCCGCCGAATGCCATCAATGTCCTCGCCGGCCGCATAGACCGACCCGCGTTTGTTGTGTAGGTGATGATCCGAGTCCAAACTGCGGGGCAAGATCACCAAGTCGCCGCTCCCCCGCCTCGGGGCCAGGACCCCTACAGGGGGAGAGAAGGCTCCATCCGCGTCGGCACTGCCGACCACCGCCTCGCTACCTCCCACGGCCGTGGATCTCCAGGGCCGATACATTCTGAGACCCACTGGGCGCCCCACAGTTCGACACCAAGGTCCGTCGCCAGAGCACCTCGCCCCGAGTCTCGTCGCACCTCTGTCCCTCTCGATGCGGTGGCGGTCAGCTCGCCTGCTTACAGGCACGACCGGCACCCCCTCTCTCGACGGGGTCGCGCACGCGAGACTCTTCACGGCAGCTCAAAAACAACCCCACCGGGGGGCGTATGGAACCTCACCAAAGGGAACCAAGGCTCGTCGAAAATCTTGGTTATGATGGCCGGGGGTATGTTGGGTACATACGAGACTCAGCACCCCACGCCAGCCGCGGAGGCCGACAGCCGGCTGACGAAGAGGTCAAGGGAGACCGAGCCGGTCACTTTTGACGATGGGGATTTTCACGGCATATCCTTGCCCCACAACGACCCCTTGGTGATTACGGCTCAAGTCCATCAATATGAGGTGCACAGGATCCTGGTTGACTCGGGAAGCTCGGCCGACATTCTCTTCCACGACTGCTTCCTGCGCATGGGGCTCACATCGGCAGACCTAAGGCCGACCTCCCACATCATCTCAGGATTCACTAACCACTCTATCCCAGCGGAAGGGTTAATCACCCTACAGTTCAACATCGGGGAGGCCAACCGTACGCGGACACTGCCGGTGGAATTCATCGTAGCCAGAATCCCATCGGCCTACAGCATCCTCCTCAGCCGCCCCACGCTGAACTCCCTCCGGGCCCAGATATCGGCCGGTCGACGATGTCGAAGGTGAGGGTGACATCAGGGGTTCTCTAGACACTCGAGACTAGCAAACAGAGGTCCGAGGGACCCCGGTGGAACCTCTGATAGAGGTCCCCCTCATAGAAGGGGACGACGAAAAACTCGTTCAAATCGGGTCGCTTCTGACAGGAACTCAGCGAGATGACTTGGTCCACTTCCTCAGAAACAACTCCGACGTGTTTGCCTGGGCGCCTGCTGACATGCCTGGGATCGACCCCAAAATTATATCTCACAAGCTCGGGGTTGATCCTACGGCCCGACCCGTCAGACAGAAAAAGCAAAGCTTCGCCCCAGTCAAACAGAAGGCTATCGAGGACGAGGCGGGTCGGCTACTCGCCGCCAACTTCATTCGGAACGTGCCCTATTCGGAGTGGATAGCAAACGTAGTCCTGGTCAAGAAATCAAGCGGGAAGTGGCGCATGTGCGTCGACTTCACTGAACTCAACAAGTCATGCCCCAAAGACAACTATCCCCTACCTCGGATAGATCGGCTCGTAGACAGCTCGGCAGGATACGAGCTATTGAGCTTCATGGATGCCTTCTCCGGCTAGAATCAGATCCGTATGAATCCGGCAGATGAAGATCTTACCGCATTCACAACGGACCAGGGGATATACTGCTACAAGGTGATGCCCTTTGGCCTCAAGAACGCCGGGGCTGCATAGCAACGGTTGGTCAACCGCATGTTCAAGCCACAGATCGGCAGGAACATGGAGGTTTACGTCGACTACATGCTCGTCAAATCAGTCTCGTCGACCGACCACAACAAGGACCTGGGCGAGGCCTTCGAGGTACTTCGTAAGTTCAAGATGAAGCTGAACCCCGCCAAGTGCGCATTCGGGGTCACCGGGGGAAAGTTCCTCGGTTTCATGGTCACCCACCGTGGAATTGAGGCCAACCCGGAAAAAATCGATGCCATCCTCAACATGAATGCACCCAAGACCAACGTCGAAATCATGCGACTAACCGGGCGGGTGGCCGCTCTGAGCCGTTTCATGTCGAGGTCTGGGGAAAAATGCCTCCCATTCTTTAAAGCTCTATGGAAAATCCCGAGGTTCGAGTGGTCAGAGGAGTGTCAAACCGCTTTCGACCAGTTAAAGAGGCACCTTGCGATGCCGCCGCTGCTCACCCGACCAGTTGAAGGAGACGAGCTATCGCTGTATCTGGCGGTATCCGACCAAGCGGCAGGCTCAGTGCTCGTCCGGGAGGACGACGGAGTGCAGAAGCCGGTATACTACGTGAGCCACGTCTTCAAAGACGCAGAAACGAGGTATCCGTCCATAGAGAAGATCGTCCTGGCCCTCATAGTGGCCTCAAGAAAGCTACGACACTACTTCCAGGTGCACACTATCCTCGCCCTCACCGAGCGCCCGCTGGGGGCTATCCTCGCCTCACCCGAATCCTCATGCCACTTAGAGAAGTGGAGGTGGGTGTTGTCCCAGTTTGACATAAAATATCGCCCGAGGCAGGCCATCAAAGCACAAACCCTGGTCGACTTTATTATCGAGTGCACCATCCCCAGCAAAGAACCGGAGCCCGCGCCGACCCTCACGGATCAACACCCGATCGTTGGGAGACCCGACTCGGTCCCTGAGTGGGTCATCTACGTTGACGGGTCCTCAACCGAGGAAGGCTGTGGCGCCGACCTTATCATTCGGGGCCCGAACAAAGCAGAAATGGAATATTCCCTAAAGCTCGAATTCAAGGCTTCAAACAACGCGGCAGAGTACGAGGCCCTGCTGGCCGGACTTCGCATGGCCTCCGGGCTGGGGCTGAGGACAATTCGAATCCGCAGTGACTCAGCCCTGATCGTTGGCCATGTGACGGCCACTTCGAGGCTCGGGAACCCCTAATGGTAAAATATCTGGCCGAGGTAAGAAAACTTCGGAAGAATTTCGATGAAGTCCAGATAGAACAAATACTCAGGCAGCTCAATGCCCAAGCCGACACCCTGAGCAAGCTGGCCTCATCCTACTCGGCCAACAACAAGCGGTCTATCCTCTTCGAAACCTTGCCACGGCCTAGCGTGGAAGACGGTGCGACAATACTTCATGTGTATACAGCGCAGGAAGATGTCCAGGACTGGAGGAAGCCCTCGTGGAATTCCTAAGTGACGGTACGCTCCCAGAAGATCGAAGAGCAGCCCTCCGTCTCTGGGCCAAAGTCCGTCACTTCGTCTGGAGCAATGAGAACGTTTACAGGAAATCCTTCACTCAGCCCCTGCTCCGGTGTGTCGACCCCCATGAAGACGACTACGTCCTCCGTGAAATCCATGAAGGGGTCGGCGGTGCACACCAAGGGGCCCGAACCTTAATCCAGAAGGCATTGCTCCAGAGGTACTATTGGCTAACTATTCACGAGGACGCCCAGAAGCTCGTCAAGAGATGCAAAAGCTGCCAACTCCACGAAAGCATGCCTCGCTTCCCGGCCATCGAGCTAACCGTGCTGACCTCCCCGTGGCCGTTCGCCCAATGGGGATTGGACATGATCGGCCAGTTCCCTACCGGTGCGGAAAGGCACAAATATGTTCTCGTCGCGGTGGATTACTTCACAAAGTGGATCGAAGCCGTCCCCATCAGAAAACCGGACGCTGCCACAACCATCAAGTTCCTGTAGAACAACCTGATACTCCGGTTTGGCATCTCGAGGTGTATCATCACCGACCATGGAACGAACTTCGAGAACGAGAAGGTGAAAGATTTCTGCAACGAATATCATATCCTCATGAAGTTCGCTGCGGTCGCACACCCCCAATGCAACGGGCAGGCCGAAGTCGCCAACATCCCTCCGGGGTCTCCGGACCCGCTTGGAGGAGCGCCAAGGCAGTTGGGTCGAGAAATTGCCCCGGGTCATATGGGCCCTGCGCACATCAAAGAAGACCCCCACCGGGAACCCCTTTCAGCCTCTGATACGGAACCGAGGCGATGGTCCCTGCGGAGATCGACCTACCCAGTCACCGGGTCGAACACTTCGACGACGAAGCAAACACCATGGCACTGTGGGCCAGCCTGGACATCTTGCTGGAGAAACGGGACCGGGTTCAAATCAGACCTGCCGCCTATCAGCAGCAAACTGCCCGGTACTACAACGCGCGGGTCAAGCGTCGTTCCTTCAAGACCGGAGACCTGGTCCTACAGCGAAACGAGTTCGTCGATCAAGGCAGGCTGCATAAGTTCTCCCCGAAATAGGACGGTCATTTCCTCGTCTCTGAAGTACTTCCCGGCGGAGCCTACAGCTTACAGGACGCGGACGGCCGCAAGTTTCCACGGCCTTACAACGCTGAGAAGCTTAAGCTGTACCAATGAAGCGGATACCTACGAGTTTGTACCTTTCCTTTCTCAAAGGCAATGTAAATTTTTCTAAAAAGTTCTTTCTGCTTAAACAATAAGAGGGGAACGCTAGAGCATATGCCACGCAGCCACATGACGAAACTGGCACGACATTCCAAAACGCTTCACGTTCTCTATACGTTTGTGGCATGTGTCACTCGCGGCTGTCCATCTTCCCAAAGCCCTCACGAAGAGGCAGCCCAGCAGCTACCCTGCTCGGCTATCCCTAGTCGGTAACTCACCTACCCCACGACGCCGGGGATCCAATCCCTCACTATGAGGCGACCGAGCAGCTTCACTGCTTGGTTCATCCTTGGCAGGCCCCCCACGGCCCCTCCAGCGTCAAGGATCGAAGACCTCGCAAGAGGAGGCCCAGCAGCTACCCTGCTCGGCTATCCCTGGCTAGTAGCTACCCTACCCCACAACGCCAGGGATCTAAGCCCTCACCAAGAGGCAGCCCAGCAGCTACCCTGCTCGGTTATCCCTGGCTGGTAGCTTCCCTACACCACAACGCCAGGGATTAAAGCCCTCACCAAGAGGCAGCCCTGCAGCTACCCTGCTTGGCTATCCTTGACTGGTAGCTTCCCTACCCCCACAACGCCAGGGATCAAAACCCTCACCAAGAGGCAGCCCTGCAGCTACCCTGCTTGGCTATCCCTGGCTGGTAGCTCCCCTACCCCACAATGCCAAGGATCAAAGCCCTTGCCAAGAGGCACTGGGCAGCAACCCTGTTCGGCCATCCTTAAGGACAAAAAGCCCTCGCCAAGAGGCACCGGGCAGTAACCCTGCTCGACCATCCTCAGTAGGCCACTTACGGCCCCTCCCGCGCTAAGGATGAAAAGACCTCGCAAGAGGCAACCGAACCCGCCCTCGTTCGGTTATCCCTGGCTGGTAGCTCCCTACCCCAACAAACCAGGGATCAAAGTCCTAACAGAGGCAACTGGACCTGCCCTTGTTCAATTATCCCTGGCTGGTAGCTCCCTACCAAACCAGGGGGCAAAGCCCTCGCCAAGAGGCACCGGGCAGTAACCCTGCTCGGCCCGTCCTTAAGGATCAAAGCCCTCACAAGAGGCAACCGGGCCCGCCCTTGCTCGGTTATCCCTGGCTGGTATCCCCCTACCCCAACAAACCAGGGATCAAAGTGTTGGAGATAGTGCCCTCAGAGTCAATTATTGGATCACAGGCACGTGGTTGCAATGATTGAGGGGAGGACCTGTCCCAGTAGGATAGTCTTACTCAAGATGATAGTATGCTATCTGGTTTATCTTTATCATCGTGTACTGCTTTAGGTGACCTTATGAGTCGCTATTACACGTTGATAGAGCCCCTAGGATTCTTGCTTGACTACCAGCAGTATGAGAGCGATCATATACGTGAGAGCTGGAGTCTATAAGCACATCCTTAAATGGTCCCTAGTCGTGGGAGTTTCGAGACAGGGCATCGATTCTCCAGAGTAGACTAGTGTATACAGTCGAGACCCCGACGAGGGGTGGTGGCCGGTCTCACAAGCCACTGGTGTCAGTTGGTTCACCTAAGATGTATACAGGTGCTCATTGGGTTATGAGTACACCGGACAGGACTCGCCGGGAACCTGCTGGTTGATATTATACCTGACGTCAGATAGCAGTTCCCTGGTGACATGTGTACAGGTTAGTTCATCGACCTGAGATCGTCATTTGTCTCGTGTGAGTTCCCACTGTGCTTTGATTACTACCCTACCACGGCTCAAAGGAGTCGTGCAAACAGGTTTTAGTTGGGTACAATCCCGAGCCATATGGAGGCAGTGAGCGGATCTGCAGGGGTTCGTCTCTCCCGGTATTGGGGGTGAGGTCGCGCTGTGTCTAGGAGAGCCAGAACATGAAAAGTCCTTGGCCAAGGCAGGAGATTTGCTGGTAGGTATTCCAGTAGTATCTCAGGGTGTTCTGGGCTACACTCCGACACGACTTGTACCGCTATTGGGGGTCTGACTTTTACCAACCCCCTAGGCCCGCCATGCGATGCTCATAGACGAACGGACCGGACTGTATGGATATTGTCACTGACAGGCTCAGTAGGGTGTCAGGATGAGTTCGCTCATCGACATCCCTTTTTGTCAATACCTGGTAGCCCGTTACGTATTGGCTTATACCTCTGACTTGCTAGTGGTTAAATCCACAACCAAGGTGTTGACGAGTCTTTAGAGTCCACCACACACAGTTACTCAGGTTTCGGGCGAAACGCTGTAAAGGCCGTATGGAGATATGGCAGGGTTCGATCAGATACGTGCGGTATTGCGCGGATCGTGATCGGACGGTTTTTACTAGCCGGCTTTGGCTTAAGCCGGATCCTAGTATTAGATAGTGTAGTTTTGTCTCTTTGCATTTGTGTTCAGTGGGAATACAAATGCGGGCATGTATTTACTGTAGCGGGGTTTTCCTGTAATTTATTACGGGGTCAGTTTTCTGAAGTTGCCAGTTTGCATTCCGTTCCGGCCGGTTTTCTTTTATTCCTTCACGGCCGGACTATCCGTTGGAGGGTGTTATTTGCACATTTGCAAATAACATTTTGTGGAGGAGTTTCTTGCATAATTGTAGCCTCTTCATCATGAGATTCCATTCTTGTCTTACTCATTGCTTTTCATGATGGTTTGAAAAAGGGATTGATCAGTGAGATGAGGGTGACCTTTTGATAATTATCTATTTATTATTCTCCTCTTGATTTAATCTTTTCTTTTTACCCCACCCATTTGTGAAGGGGCCGGCCACTGTTAATGAGTGGAGAGAGAGGTTTAATTTTTGGTGGGAAAATTCCTTCATGCAATTTCGTGGGTCCCCCCATTTGTGAGTGTGCTGATTGTTTTAGTGAGGAGGGAATTTCTTATGCATGTTTTAATTTATACACTTCACCCAAAAAAAAAGATTACACAGAGCACCAAATTGTTTTGGCCGAGCTCTTTATATAGCATGCTCCCTTTTCCAGCAAGCTTTGATCCATGGAAAATTCTTGTGCACAAATTCCTCCATAAATGGCAACCTCATAAACCCTAAAGAGACATGGCTACTACACTATTCTACAGCATCCCTTGGACGCGTCGGCTAGCCAACTTCGCGCCCGAGTTGCCTCGGTAAAGAGGTGGGAGCCCGTAAAAGACTTTGGCGATGTGGTGCCCGTTTCGACGAGGACGTGACGGACGGAGATTCCGCGGGAGATCGGAGTGGAGACGAAGACCGAAGGACACGGATCGCTTGGTATACTTCTCTACCCATCTTTTACTTTGCTAGTTGCTAGGTTAATGGCCCGATCCGGATGAAAAGTGCGCGGTGGTGCCGGTTGCAAGTTTTGCAAAGTTTTTTGTTTCCGCGTTTCCGGCGTCGGATCGACGGCCGGGGCGCCCCCGCGGGTTTACAATGGTATCAAAGCCTCGCCATTAACCATGCCTAGCTTGCTCTAGTGTGTTTAAAACCCGATCGAACAAAAATCGCAAAAACCGTATTTTCAGTGCACTGTTCTCTGTCGAAATTTTTTTAGCTCCAAAAATTTTTCAGGTCGTCTCAGAATACTGTGCATGGATATAGAAGCAATCTGTGAAAATTTGGTCGCGCGATCTCTTCATACCGCCGCGGAACCGCGGCCAAACCCATGCTTAGGCCGCGGTTCCGCCGTTCTTTTGATTGATCACTTGATCAAAATTTTGCAGATTGCTTCTGAGTTGGAAATAGGGGTTTTGGGATATTATTTTTGGGCCCAGATTTTCTGTAAGTGCTACAGTACTGCTTGGGGCCCAGTTGATAAAATTTGTTCGATCGGATATTTTAAACATGCTAGTTCACAGTATTTACATTATATCTGCGACCGTGAATGTCACTTGATCGGTAAATCCTGTCTAACTGCTATAGCCCGGTTAGACGGATTTGCGAACGTGACATTCACGTTGATGTTCTGTGTTTTGCTGTGTTGTTGCGGATCAGTCGTGCGGATAGCCTGGTTGCAGTGGTAGTACAGTTTTGTTTTATATGTACATTTGATATTGCGGGGCGAGCGTCCGACATGTGGACTGCCGTCACTGCCTGTTTGTATTATTCTTTTGGGGCACGACCAGGTTGCGGTCGATGTACCCGTTGTATGTATATTTTACTTTCTGTACTAGGATTACCCCAAGGAGGAGTGCACGGATAGCCGGGTTCTAGAGGGCAACGAGCCCGCATCTCATGGCTTTGAGACGGAGGGGGCTTCACTCTAGAATTGGCGGGCTATTTGCCGCACTCGTAGGGGGTATAGGATTGACCCAGGAGGGGTGCCCAAGTTACCGAATTCCGTGAAGTGCTGGGTGGTCCATTCACGTTGCTGAAAGGGGCTGCCTCGCTTCAGGTTTTGGCGGGCAACTTGCCGCGCCCGTAGGGGTCTAAGATTTCATTGCACAGGCTATCCACACGACCAGGGGAACATCGGGTTTCAGCGGCTCTGTGAAACCCGGGGATCCCAGATATCTATATTGATCTATGTTGCTATACATTTCTGTGTTGTTGCACTTTATCACGCCTTGAGCGAAAATTATATATTATATATATACTAGTTGATGTTGTATATGTTTTGCATCCGTGCTAGTCCAGTCCCCGCTCTGTCGTTAGTTAGCTAACCTAACGGGTGATGACGGGACCCAGTGGCGAATGCGGATGGCATATACGTATGTCAGTATATTTTCGTTCTTTGTGGTGTGATCAATTGATGGGACTGCGTTGATTCGGATCAATGCAAGATAAACAAACCTATTCTGATGTTGTTGGAACACTTTTCAAAAAGCTGTTATTGCAAGGGCGTTCTCTTTTGTTTTGCACAGTGGTATTCAGTTGGAATATCCTGCTCCTCAGTCGACGAAGCAAGGGCCGAGATCCCTTCACCGAGAGTGACCCCTTGGACAGAAGTTTGCGTCAGGGCAATAACTTCACTATAGCCGATTATTTTTGCTTTGCACCGTGGTATTCAATTGGAATATCCTGCACCTCATTCTACGAGGAAAGAGCCGAGATCCCTTTACCGGGAGTGACCTCTTTAGCGAAGGTTTTCGTCACTATATTTTTCTAAAAAGCTATCAGTTCCTTCAACGATATCAAGTTCATTACGTTAAAGGTTTTCGCCAGAAACCATTCGTAGCCCTCCGTCGTTTTATATGGATAGTCAATAGTATTCAAGCTGTGTATGTTGGCCAAAGTCAAGGCACAGTGTTTGGTAGCTGTTGGGTATTCATATGCAGCATAGATAGATGCGTTGGTTTGGGACAGTCGTACTGCCATTTTGGCCAAAGTCAAGGGTAGGTACGGGTGGGTTCAAATTAACCTGGATAATGACGGGTAGAACTTGACATGTGACTTATGATATGTTGGCCAAAGTCAAGGTCATAAGAGCATGGGGTAAAAATCCACATCGGGAGTTTCAAAAGAACTGAAACTTGCCAGATATGCGCATACCTTCTGGAGTGTGATAACGTGAGCGGATTCCGTCACGTTATCATGCGATGATAGTTGGATCCCGATTCCCACTGATGAGTTGGTTTACTCCTCGGGTTATCCCGGCTAATTCTTCTTTCAGGTTTGGGGAAGAATTTGACGTTACAGTGAGAGGTTTCCAGATTAGATAAAGTGATAACCATTCTGATCTAGATTAGAGTGCACGCTGAGTGTTTCTTTTCTCTCTCTCTTTGGCAGCGACCATTGACCCGACCCTAGACTATGACTCAGTGACCAAGTTGACCGAACCTTCTTAACACTGGCTTTTGGATCATCAGAGTTGCAAACCTCATTGCCACTCCTACTTTTACCCTTTTCTCCAGGACACCCCATATTACTACGAACGTCCACTTCCATTGGACAAAACCATCGTATGGTTATATACGAACTCGAAGGTATTCGAGGATGGTTTCCGGTTCTGGAGAAAACGAATAGGACTATTCAGTTGTCTTTTCCTTTTACCTTCTCTCTCAGGTTGCGAGTACTCTTTAGATTAGGAGATAGTACACCTATTACGCAAATTGGATAAGTCTTCTTCCAAACCATAGGCAGGTGCCAACCGGTAGGGAGTGAAGAAAACCAATTAGCCTAAATGGTGTACAGAAGGTATTAAGTTAAGACAAAGAAAGGGATTAGTAAGAGGGCAAAGTAAATTGCGACTGCTATTCACGACCAAACCATGTATTTCTTCGCCAATCCTAAATCACCTATGAATAAGGTTTATTCGGTTGTCTTTTATCTTCACCTTCTCTCGCATTGCGAGTGCTCCTAGGATTAGGACAGTACACCCATTATGCTTATTGGATAGTCTTCTTCCAAACCATAGGCTGGTGCGGAACGGTAGGGAAGGAAGAAAACCATTTGGCCTAAAGGGGTGTGCAGAAGGTAATGACTAAAGACATATAAAGGGATTTGGAGAGGTGGCAAAGAATTATACGGTTACAGTCGTGAATCTGGATAATGGAAGAGGCATTACTAAGAATACCAGGATACCCCATCGAAACATTTCAATGTTTCAGTTTCACTGTGTACTGTTAAAAGAAAACTGATTTCCCAATCAGACACTTGCTCCAGGGTATGTATTTACCAGGTTGGATTCTCACATCTGTATGGTTTTACAGATGATGAGTGGGAGTAAGTTATTGGGAATTAGGTGATCATCCTCATTATATCGGAATTCGTTGTAATTGGTGATATTTGAGGAACTCACCTGGGTTGTTTGCCGGTCGGCAAATATTTGATTTTGAATATCCGTTGTTGTGCACCAATTTCAAATTGATATATCTGTACGTCTATTTTTATAGAGTGAGACATACCTTTTTGAAATTATGTCTATGACATTTACCTATACCAGTAAATGGTTAGGTAAGGAGTATTGAACAGCGGTGTAATTCTTCTTAACCAAAAGTACAGTTTTCAACATACGGCACACAATGAATGAGTCTTTTGACTCAAGGGACTTATACAGAGTATTGTATATTGTCCAGTGTCCATTAGGACAGAGGGGTTGGTCCCCGTACTATATTCTGTTTACTTATGACTTCTCTAGTTCTTAGACAGGTGTTTCATAGAAACACAAGGTCAAAGTTTTGAGAAGTTATAGGTATAAGAATAGAGTAGAGAACCAAGTATTGCAAGTATCGGGATTCTTCAAAGTGATCGAAGATGTAGATACTTGTATATGGTATTCAGTTGATAGTAATGATTAAGAGAACTAGCTTCTCTTTCAGGTTACTCATAATTGGAAGTATTCCTAAGTTGAGTAACGCTGATCGGCCTCCTTCCATTTAGTTGACATGCACTGGAGACAGCTGCATGATTTGAATCTGGTTCAATTAAATCAGTGCCTCTGTTTCTTGGATATAGAACAGTTCATATCTTAACATTGTTAAGATACAGGGAGTTGTCCGGCGTATGCTTAAAACCAGACTCTGGACAACTCAAGGCACGTTTCTGTAATGGCTGTTTGTGGGTTGACCCGGGCTATGACGAGGGTTGACTTTCTACCATCTGGAAGATCAATAGTGATATTGTTCTTGACTCGCCACAGTTTTAATAAAAATGGACTTTTTCAGAAAACAGTAGTGGGAGTATGGTAGAACTGGAAGTGATTCCAGAACCACAAACGATTACTGAAGATTTGATAAGAACCTAAAGATTCAATCTGGTTTGACATTCCACTGGCCACTCCGCAGATACGGTGGGTAACCTCAGGCACTCGAGAGGTACTTCGGTATGCTCAAGGACGGTGGCAGGGAGGTTCTTGTTTACCCAGACTTGCCATTGCTGTTGTTCCAGACTGTGAGACCCGACAGGAGGATGAGTACAGCGTCGTTCTAAACTGGCTTTAGAAGTGCACGTCTATATGACTCTGCCAGAGGGTTGTCATAGTCAGTGGGAGCAGCGGAAGCATTGGTGGACATCAGGCTTATGTCTATTTATAGACTAAAGCAGATATAGCGGAGATAGATCATCTATTTCTGACGTGACAGTCATAGGTTTGACTTCATCAGAATAGGGGATGGATCTGTTGAGAAGGTAATAGGGTGTGATGTCCTGGTATTTGATGACATACACAGAGTAGGAAGTGATATTCCTATACTACGATCGGTTATACTTTGGTCGTCACACAGCGGTTTCTCCACATGGGACTTGGATATTATATCAGACATTCTGGTTACTAGATCTATAGTTTTAGATCTAGATTTGGGTGGTTTCCCAATCTGGGTACTTAGACAGCATTCTATGAGTATTTAGAATGGACGACTCCTGGCACGGTAGTATACCTGCAGGTGATGGAGTCACCCTCTCTAAAGGTGTCTTACAGACTAAACGGGAGAGGGATGTGCATGATTGGCAGATCACTTGCTTAGGCAATTGAGTCAATTAGAAGATGTCAAGTACCACACCAGATGTTGTTCTTGCAGTAGGTGCAATAAGTTGATATTGATCCAATCCTGGAGAAACAATCGGAAGCAGCTTTAGAACATAAGTTGATGTTCTAGGGAAATGATAACGGCAGCCTCCTTTAGGAGACGGTTATCATTCCAGGCTTCCAAGGTGACCTGGACGGTAGAGTGGCCGTCAGAGTTATAGTTTTCCCTCTGACGAGGGGCAGTATTTTGGACAGGTGGTCCAGGCTGGATACTGAGGGAGGTATGGCGCAGGATACTGATTAAGTTCAGTTGACAATACAGTCTAAGAAGTTTGGATTTGGAGTTCATTTATGAGCTAGGTCCCATCAGACATCCAGACATTCTAAGACAGGTATTGCTCATTTCGGGAGATGGCTTTCTCCGTGAACTTGAGATATAGAGAGACATAGAAAGAAACACTAGAGCGGATCCACTCACTGAGGCTATTTCTCGAACGCAATAGTTTCGCAAACGAGCTTTGTGAGACTGACTAGTAGAGGAGTTGGGTGTTCGGTATCACACGGGCTGTGAGTATGCGACATCGCAATAATTAGCCTTGAGTGCAAGTGGGAGATTGTTGGAGATAGTGCCCTCAGAGTCAATTATTGGATCACAGGCACGTGATTGCAATGATTGAGGGGAGGACCTGTCCCAGTAGGACAGTCTTACTCAAGATGATAGTATGCTATCTGGTTTATCTTTATCATCGTGTACTGCTTTAGGTGACCTTATGAGTCGCTATTACACGTTGATAGAGCCCCTAGGATTCTTGCTTGACTACCAGCAGTATGAGGGCGATCATATACGTGAGAGCTGGAGTCTATAAGCACATCCTTAAATGGTCCCTAGTCGTGGGAGTTTCGAGACAGGGCATCGATTCTCCAGAGTAGACTAGTGTATACAGTCAAGACCCCGACGAGGGACGGTGGCCGGTCTCACAAGCCACTGGTGTCAGTTGGTTCACCTAAGATGTATACAGGTGCTCATTGGGTTATGAGTACACCGGACAGGACTCGCCGGGAACCTGCTGGTTGGTATTATACCTGACGTCAGATAGCAGTTCCCTGGTGACATGTGTACAGGTTAGTTCATCGACCTGAGATCGTCATTTGTCTCGTGTGAGTTCCCACTGTGCTTTGATTACTATCCTACCACGGCTCAAAGGAGTCGTGCAAACAGGTTTTAGTTGGGTACAGTCCCGAGCCACATGGAGGCAGTGAGCGGATCTGCAGGGGTTCGTCTCTCCCGGTATTGGGGGTGAGGTCGTGCTGTGTCTAGGAGAGCCAGAACATGAAAAGTCCTTGGCCAAGGCAGGAGATTTGCTGGTAGGTATTCCAGTAGTATCTCAGGGTGTTCTGAGCTACACTCCGACACGACTTGTACCGCTATTGGGGGTCTGACTTTTACCAACCCCCTAGGCCCGCCATGCGATGCTCATAGACGAACGGACCGGACTGTACGGATATTGTCACTGACAGGCTCAGTAGGGTGTCAGGATGAGTTCGCTCATCGACATCCCTTTTTGTCAATACCTGGTAGCCCGTTACGTATTGGCTTATACCTCTGACTTGCTAGTGGTTAAATCCACAACCAAGGTGTTGACGAGTCTTTAGAGTCCACCACACACAGTTACTCAGGTTTCGGGCGAAACGCTGTAGAGGCCGTATGGAGATATGGCAGGGTTCGATCAGATACGTGCGGTATTGCGCGGATCGTGATCGGACGGTTTTTACTAGCCGGCTTTGGCTTAAGCCGGATCCTAGTATTAGATAGTGTAGTTTTGTCTCTTTGCATTTGTGTTCAGTGGGAATACAAATGCGGGCATGTATTTGCAGTAGCGGGGTTTTCCTGTAATTTATTACGGGGTCAGTTTTCTGAAGTTGCCAGTTTGCATTCCGTTCCGGCCGGTTTTCTTTTATTCCTTCACGGCCGGACTATCCGTTGGAGGGTGTTATTTGCACATTTGCAAATAACATTTTGTGGAGGAGTTTCTTGCATAATTGTAGCCTCTTCATCATGAGATTCCATTCTTGTCTTACTCATTGCTTTTCATGATGGTTTGAAAAAGAGATTGATTAGTGAGATGAGGGTGACCTTTTGATAATTATCTATTTATTATTCTCCTCTTGATTTAATCTTTTCTTTTTACCCCATCCATTTGTGAAGGGGCCGGCCACTGTTAATGAGTGGAGAGAGAGGTTTAATTTTTGGTGGGAAAATTCCTTCATGCAATTTCGTGGGTCCCCCCCATTTGTGAGTGTGCTGATTGTTTTAGTGAGGAGGGAATTTCTTATGCATGTTTTAATTTATACACTTCACCAAAAAAAAAGATTACACAGAGCACCAAATTGTTTTGGCCGAGCTCTTTATATAGCATGCTCCCTTTTCCAGCAAGCTTTGATCCATGGAAAATTCTTGTGCACAAATTCCTCCATAAATGGCAACCTCATAAACCCTAAAGAGACATGGCTACTACACTATTCTACAGCATCCCTTGGACGCGTCGGCTAGACAACTTCGCGCCGAGTTGCCTCGGTAAAGAGGTGGGAGCCCGTAAAAGACTTTGGCGATGTGGTGCCCGTTTCGACGAGGACGTGACGGACGGAGATTCCGTGGGAGATCGGAGCGGAGACGAAGACCGAAGAACACGGATCGCTTGGTATACTTCTCTACCCATCTTTTACTTTGCTAGTTGCTAGGTTAATGGCCCGATCCGGGTGAAAAGTGCGCGGTGGTTCCGGTTGCAAGTTTTGCAAAGTTTTTTGTTTCCGCGTTTCCGGCGTCGGATCGACGGCCGGGGCGCCCCCGCGGGCTTACACAAAGCCCTCGCCACGAGGCACCGGGCAGCTACCCTGCTCGGCCATCCTTAGTAGGACACTCACGGCCCCTCCCGCGCTAAGGATCAAAGCCCTCGCCAAGAGGCACTGAGCAGCTACCCTGCTCGTCCATCATTAATAGGCCACTAACGGCCCCTCCGCGCTAAGGATCAAAGCCCTCGCAAGAGGCAACCGGGCTCTCCCTTGCTCGATTATCCCTGGTTGGTAGCTCCCTTCCCCAACAAACCAGGGATCAAAGTCCTCACAGAGGAAACCGAACCCACCCTTGTTCGGTTATCCCTGGCTGGTAGCTCCCTACCCCAACAAACCAGGGATCAATTCCCTCGCCATGAGGCACCGAGCAGCTACCCTGCTCGGCGCCATCCTTAGTAAGCCACTCACGGCTCCTCCAACAACTAAGGAACATGAACTCAACAAGAGGCATCCGGTCTATCAACGTTTTAGCGATCTCCATTTCGACTTCGGGGCCATGGAGATACCGTCTTCCCGCCGGTCCTCGCACACTCGGCAAGTGATCAGATTCAAGTCGACGAGTAATCGCTAGACAGGGAACATGCCGAACATAAAAGCAGTACTGTGTGAATACAATTGTCTACCAACAAAAGGAAGTACAAGCACAAACACTACTGCGAAAACAAAAAGTGTTTATTCACAAAGACAAAAGTCTTTACAAGGGTATTGTGGGCTCCCCAGCCTTATCAAATTGACTGGAGGCTTACAAAAGAGAGAGGAGGAAAAACCAAAAAGTCGGGCAGCAAGCCCCGCCTAGACCTCACTCCCCTCATCGCTACCGGCCGGAGGCGTGGCCACCAAGAGTGGGACCCGAGCACGGAGCTCACCGTCGGCGAACTCCGGAAGCTGCTCCTTGACAGCATCAAGAGCTTTGTTCCATGCAATAGCGGAGGCCTCGCCGAGGTCGACGTAAAACTGGTCCGACTCCTTGTAATCCGTCACCGCCTTCCTAGCCTGGATCTCGGCAAAATATGCCGCCTAAAGCGCCGCCTCAGCATCCCGCCTGCTGGCATCGCTCTCCCTCTTCATAGCGGCAAGGCGGTCGTCCAGTTCTACCAACTTCGCCTCGACAGCTTGTTGGGACTCACTTAGGCGGCGATAGGACTCCCGACACTTTGAAATAGTGAGATCCGCGGCTTCTGACCGGGCTCTGAGGACGATCGACCTCTCCCTCTCCAGACGCAGCTCGAGTCGCAGACCCTCGACCTCTAAAGAAGACTCTTCTGCTGACCTCGCAGCCCGAATAGCCCCATCGGCTTCCATACGAGTAACAAGGGAGCAGTGCTGAAGGACCTAGCGAAAAATGGCAGAGAAACTTAAGGACACCCGAACTAAGAAAAGGTCGCTCGAGGTAACACATGAGGGAGTACATACCTGAACCGCCTCCTGTGCGATAGCCGCTATTTTGGCCCTCAAAGTCCCCCACGGCATCTAGCCCCCGGCCGACTCCTCCATACCAGCAAGAAGGCTAGCGGCAACGGAAAGCCCCGACGGGACCACGAACTGGACGTCCCCCTCCTACACGGGAGTCCCCTCCGGGACCTCCGTCGGCGGCGCACGAGAGACCGTCCTCTTCCGCTTAAGAGGAACCCCGACTTCGCCCTCTCCTGCATCCCTCGTCTGAGATTCGGGAACCCGTGTATGCCTTTGGCCGCCGCCGGAACAATCGTCAGGAGCTCGTGACGGGGCAGATGGCCCCACCGTCGGAGGCACATCTGGCACAGGGCTCGAGTCAGCCGAAGGCACGGCCGCACCGCCGGCCCCCTTCCAGGACTGAGCGCCGAAGGCACCAAGAGTCTGGGATCGAACTATCTGCCCTGTCAAAAGGGAGAAGAGGCTCGACCCAGAAGGAGAAGAAGCAGAAGGAAGAAGAAGCAAGGCATCTAACCTGATGGGAAGAAGTCCTCGAGAAGAGAAAACTCAAGATCCGGCCTAAAAGGAGAGCGCCGTGCAAATAAGACTCAGAACGAGAAAAATGTGAAGAGAGAGAGATCCTGAATCAGGCATCCTCCCTATTTATGCTACCGGCGTCCTTATCCAGCGGCGACGGTCGACTCCCGCCGAAACGATTCAGTTCTCTTGACGGCCACTATCGCCCCACCTGTCACAAGCACATTGGCAGCATCCCATCGGACGCCAGAAGCTTGCGGCACGTCACATCAGCCAACCGACACCCGACACGTGGTCTGCTGCTTCAATAAAAGTGCACACGATCCGGCGCACCCTCTTTAATGCAAGGGATCTCGCCCTGATTCGCTGGCCTCATACGGAAAAGAAAACCAATTGCCCAGAGACATGCCCGACGATATCTTCGGAAAGGAGCTCACCTCGGGTGATCCAGCGAACCACGACCCGACCCGTCAGCTGGTCGGGACAAGAGTGGGGGGCTAATGATGATGCTCGATATCGGTGATCTCCCAGATCAACCTACAGTGGCCGACCAGACCACTCCTGTGCCCGTCCTACGAGCAAATGCCGGCTCACCTCCGAGCCCCCAGCATAATTGGCCTCCTCGGCCCCACAGCTCGTCTCCGAGCTATCACAGGCCCAACCTCCTTGGCCCTCTTAGATCGCCTCCGGGCTCGAGCAGAACCAAGATACCTCGGCTCTCCCGCTCCTTCGCGAGCTCTCCCGCCGAGGTCATCTTCCTCGGTCTCATCGGCCGACCAACAGCACCGCTTGCAGGCGTAACCGTCATCCCGCGAATCTCGCCATGCGCGAGATCTCCGCCGGCCACATCCCACGTTCCACGCCACCACGATCCCTCATTAACGAGCCTGTCTCGCCATTAATGGGAGGCCCCGCTCATCACGCGGGCGTGACGTCGGGAGCGTAACGGCCGGTTTGATTCTTGCGCCTGCCTCGCCTGCTGCCACCGCTATATAAACCCTCCTTCAGACGGTTCAGGCAAGCCATTTTTACTCCACTAAGCAGTTACTCTGCTTGGATCTCTAGTCTAACTTGACCGTCGGAGGGTCCTCGGTGGTACAACCACTCCGGGACTTCCTTACAGGTAGCTCGGCAACCACAACCTCAAACCCATTGAGATCCACGCGCTTCAGGAGCGACAGCCTCCAGATCCAATCTCAGCCACCCATCGCCGCTATCAGCAGATCAACGGAAGGTAACATCTTGGCGCGATCCAGGTCACGTCAGTCTCAAAAAAAGGCAGACCCTCCATAAGCTCTGCAATTCTTCTTCCTCTAAAAACTGAGGTAAAGGAGATCAATCTCCATTAAAAAGAAGAAAGCTTCGGCTTTATATTAAAAGCTTTTACTTTTTTTTGAATCCATTGATTCATCATACACAAGATCAAAGGATCTTAGGGTTAATCCCTTTTTTACAAAAGTTTTGACTTTTATGAGAGATCGATCCTAAGATCCAAGACTTGGATAAAAAAAACCTTTTAAAAGTGTTTCGACACATAAAAACCGAAGCTTTTTCTTTCTCGTGAGTTTCGACTCACTTGAAAGTTCTAACTTTCACAAAAAACTGGTGCGCACCCTATAAACGCACCCAAAATCAGAGTACATAGATTTCGGTCTTTTTCAAAAGCCAAAAAGCTTTCTTGGAAGAACTAGGGCGCACCCTAACCTTGGACGCCCCTCCCTGAAACCTGTACCATGCGCACAAGATAATCGCACCCTAACCCAGTGTGCATCCCTTAAAGCATGCGATATGTACTATGTACGTGCGCCCAAGTCTATCGCATCCTACCCTAGGGTACACTCTGTGAAATCTGTATCGAGTGCGTATCGCGTACCATACACGTGAGCGCAAAGTGAAAAATATCGTGCGCATCATGTGCCATATATGTGAGTGCAAAGTGGAAAATATCGTCTATGAAGACATGCACATCACGTACCATACACGTGAGCATAAGGTGGAAGTATCGTCTATGTATACGTATGCAACACGTGCCATACACGTGAGCGCAAAGTGAAGACATGCGATGGTTAGCATTCGTACCATATGTTATACACATGCGCACTGTTATACGTGTGCACTCCTTCAGAAGAGATTCATGTGCACCACATATGAAGAACATGCATAGCTCAAGTGTGCAAGCGCACCTAAACAACAAGCTATTGCTTGAAAACTTAGTCAAATAAACAAAGTATTGAAGCTTATGCTTCCTATATATGATCTAATGATCAAAAAGACCATATTATCTAAATTGATCTTAGTCTAATATAAGACTAACGATTTTTAGCCAAAGTTCTAAGTTGACCTTAGTCCCAAATACGACTAACGGTCCTTATTTAAATTTCTAAGTTGATCTTAGCCTAAAACAAGACTAACGATTCTTAACTAAAAACAGATATCTCCTGAATTGAAGGACCTCATCAATATGAGAAATGAGATCTAGGTTCACTACCAAATCTAAATATGTACGGATTTGGACTAATCCGCGCCCTACGGGAGACGACATAAATTAGTCTCCGTATACAATCCAACAACAACCCTAAACAAACAAAACCTAAAACACACACGAAGCAAAAACCTAGAGTGCAGAAAGGTGTTATCATTCTTGATAACGTAATTAACTGCAGAGATTTGCGTCTGCAAGAAAGATGCGTCCCCACAATCAATAAACCTCTCATCCTGATAGGGAATCTGAAAGTCAACTACAACTGTCACATCCATCCAAACCTCTGATATACGGTGCCATAAATCATTTTGGTATTTTCGAGAGGTGGATGGATATGTTCCAAATAGCATCTGCCCCCGTATTCAGGCTAGACGTTCGACTCCAATTCCGGTTTCCGGCGGTAAACAAGGTTATCTCAAATTAACAAAAGGCTATCTAATCTAGGTCTAAAATAAGCTATCATATATATAGCATACAAAAGATTTACCAAAAAAATAATTTCCTAACTAAGCGAATCTTCGCACAGCATAGAAAGGAAGACGTCTGCAGAAGGAATTGGCAGACATCTGCATTTGTCTTCATGACAGAGAGAAATCCTGACATCTGAACAAGGATATTGCAGACGTCTGGTATCTTCACCAAAAAAACAGAGAGCCCCGAAAACATTTGACCCTCATCGGAGCAGACGTCTACCATAAGTGTGCTCGCGCCTCCAGAGTCTCAGCAGACGTCTGGAGCTCTCAGCCCCAGATGTCTTCCTTAGAGATAAACTCAAATCTTCGTGATGACGCCGAATCGTTAGGAAATCCAACTAGTAATCTTTAGGATCAAATGTAAAGTATATCTAACAAATCTCCACTTTGCCTTGCATTCCACAAACTCCTCCTTCAAAGTAATAACAGCTCTATCTTCACCACAAAACCCATAAAGAGCTTAATGAGTGCTACGCACTCCAATTAAGTTTAAGCAATGCTTAAACTTAACAGCTGAAATAGACTTTGTCAACATGTCGGCCGAATTGTCCGTTGTGCCAACCTTCTCCACAATAATCTTTTCTTTCTCAACGATATCCTGCACAAACCAGTACCTCACATCAATGTGCTTCGTCCTCTCATGATGCATCCGATCTTTTGTCAAGTGAATTGCGCTTTGGTTATCACAGTAGACTATTATGGTATCTTTTTGAATGCCAAGTTCCAAAAATAGTTCTTTCAACCAGATTGCCTCCTTAACGGATGCAACTACGGCCATATACTCTGCCTCCGTTGTAGACAATACAACCGTAGGTTGTAACGAAGCACGTCAACTAATGACACATCCTCCTAAAAAGAACACATAACCGGTGATCGATCTGCGTCTGTCAAGATCACTTGCATAATCGGAATCACTGAATCCAACTAAATTTTCGCCGTTCCTTCCAAACACCAACCCCACGTCAGACGTATCTCAAAGGTATTATAATATCCATTTCACCACTTGCCAATGACTTTTGCCAGGAGATGTCATATAGCGACTAACAATACTAACAACACGTGAAATGTCGGATCGTGTATAAACCATGACATACATAACGCTACCCACCGCACTTGCATATGGAATATTAGACATATATCTAATCTCATTCTCTGTTTGCGTTGATGAACGAACTGAAAGTTTGAAATGAGCTGCTAACGGAGTACTTGCAGATTTAACGTCTGCCATGTCAAAATGCTCCAAAACCTTCTCAACGTATCGCTGTTGAGATAAATACGGCTTTCTTCCTTTGCGATCGCGCCTTATCTCCATACCAAGTATCTTCTTGACCGCTTTCAAATCCTTGGTCTTAAACTTACCTTTCAACTATTCCTTCAAATTCATAATATCAACCATATATCTTGCTGCTATCAACAAATCATCAACGTAAAGTAGCAAATATATAAAAGAACTATCTGCGAGCTTCTTCGAATATACACAACTGTCGCCCATACTTTTCATAAACCCTATTTCTTTCATGAAGGAGTTGAACTTCTTATACCAACGTCTTAGTGACTGCTTCAAACCATAGAGAGACTTTTCTAGCAGACATTCTTTGCTTTCAACTTCAAAACCTCTGGGCTTTTGCATATAAATTTCTCTACCAAATCACCGTGCAAGAATATGGTCTTCACATCAAGCTGTTCAAGCTCCAAATGTTGCATAGCTACCAAACCGAGCAAGACACGTATAGAGGTGTGTTTAACAATCAGAGAGGATACCACAATGAAGTCAACTCTCCGCACTTGCGAATAGCCTTTAGCTACCAATCGCGCTTTGTATCTCGTATCCAACACCTCTTGGTCATCTTCGTTCTTCTTGAAGACGCACTTGCAGCCAACTATCTTCTTTCCTCCTTCGGGCTTCACGAGCTTCCAAGTTTGGTTCTTGTGAAAAGACTCAATCTTTTCATTCATAGCGACTAGCTAACGAGCTGCTTCATCGGATAAGATGACTTCTTTATAACTTGTCGGCTCGCAACTAATAACCGTCTCTGCAACAGACAACATATACGCCACTAGGTAATCATAGCCATACCTCTGTGGCGGTCTAATTTACCTTCTCTGTCGGTCACGAGCAAGCAAATACTCCTTATCATGGAACTGCTCAACATGAGCTTCTTCAGACAATGGTGAAGGAGAGATCTCCTACAAACCTGAGCTCTCACCGACCTCAATATCAACTATCGACTCTGTTGAATATATATGCCATAGAGACCATTATTGTATTGGATGCTAGGGGTATGTATGTACAAGACAGTCTTGCTCGATATGATAGTATGCTATTTGGTTTGTCTTTATCTTAACATGTGTATATGTTTTACTTTTTATTGCGTACCATTAATACATGTTAATAAAGCCCGTATGATCATTTCTTGACTACCAGCATTATGATGATGATCATATTTGTAGGGCTGGGTAGTCTATAAGCACATCCTTAAATATCCCTAGTCATTGGAGTATCAAGACCGGGTATCGATATTCCAGAGTAGACTAATGTATACATTTCTTGACCCCCGACAAGGGGCGATGGTTGGTCCCACAACCAATGGTGTACAACACTAAAGATTGTATACATATGCTCATTGGAGAATGAGTTACACTGGACGGACACGTCAAGAACTCCTATATGGTATTATACCTATCTTCTATAGCAGTTCTTTGGTGACATGAGTACATGATAGTTTTTAGACATGAGATCATCATTTGTCTTGTGTGAGTTTCCACTGTACTTAGATTACTACCCTACCACGGCTTTACTGAGTCATGCAAACAGGTTTTAGTTAGGTACAGTCCCGAGCTACATAGAGGCAATGAGCAATCGGAAGGGATTCGTCTCTCCCGGTACAGGGAGTCGATGTCACGCTGTGTTCGGTTGGACAACAACAGAAGACCTTGGCCAAGACAGATGGGATTTACTGATAGTGAGATCAGTATACTCGAGATGGTCTTGAGCCACATGGCATGACTTATTGGGTTATTAGGGGTCTGACGACATCCACCCCTAGAATCGGTATGCGACACTCTCAGACGAAAAGACCGAACTGTATGATAGATTATCACTTATAGGCTTAGTAGGCGTACGGACGAGCTTGCTTGTCGGCCTTCCTTTCGACAAATACCTAGGTAGCCGTTACGTACAGCCAGTGCCACTGACATGCTTGTGGTTATGGATTTTATCCAGTAACTCGCTGTCAGTGTGTTTGCGAGTCTTTAGAGTCCCACACAGAGGGTTTTCCTGGTTCAGGTGAAACGATGTAGAGGCCGTAATTTGATACATGCAGGAGTCCGATTAAATATGTATACTAGTTGCACGGATTTTAATTGGACGGTTGATAATACTAGCCGGCTTATGTTTAAGTCGGGTTATTAAATCAAGATTTAATAATATATATATATATATATATTAGTATTATGTTCACTTGTATCTCTCTCTCTTTTGATATTCGTATTTTTATACGAATACAGGTATGTGTATATAGTACACATACGGGGAAGTGTATTTCGTATTTATATGAAACACACTTCTAGAAGGAGGATACCTTATTTTGGGATTTTCCTTTTTGGAAAATAAATAATGAGGTGGAGGATGAGGTGTGTGATTGGTACGGGGAGAGGAATGGATGAGAGGAATGGGCTTGGTTTTTTATTACAAAATGTTTTTATCAAAACCATTTTAGCATGGTTTATTCTATCTTAATTTTTTCATTCTCTCATTCACACACTCTCTCATCACCTCTTTTCTCCTCTTTTTTTCCTTACCCTCTCATATGTTGAGAATTAAAGGGAAAAAGAGAAAGAAAAAGATTGTGAACATCTCTATATCCTTAACACTCTCTTCGTAGCAAGTCTTGAGTGTTAGTAGCTTCACTAGGATTCTAGAAGGGAAGCTAGTGCTTGGATTGGTTTCCTCGGAAATATTATCTCCAACAAAAGAAGACTGGTTTGCAAGCGCGTTCCGAATCAATAGGAGACCTAACTAGAGTTCACCAAATCATCACTTGTTCACTACTAGTTCGTATGGACGCTTCAAGGACAACCGGCGCACAAGCTTGTTCCCGGTAGCCTAGGAGCGTAGGAGGGGGTCTTCCGTGAGTAGGCGGACATACTATAAAGATAGCTAGCCTCTCTAACTTGTAGTATAGCTCTTTTTGTTTGCTAGTTTAGTGTTTGGAATCAATCGCTAGGTTTCGGTTGCTTGTGCTCTCTTGAAAATTTTCGTTTAGCAATTCCGTCTTGGCCGTGAGTTTAGCGGCGCGGGCACGAGCACGAGCAACGCAACAAGCTCATCCTTCTTCGACTCATCTTCAACTGGAGATTCCTTATTGTTCGGCTTCAATATAGTAGATTCATCAAACGTCATTTCTTTGCTAATCATAAAGGCGACTTAGGATCCGAATATTACAATCTATAACCCTTTACGTCGGTAGCATAACTAAGAAATATACACTCCTTCGCTCGAGAATCCAACTTGCCTTCACGGCAAAATGCATAAGCGGGACAACCAAACACCTTAAGTGTTGAATAATCAGTGTGCTTCTCTGACCATATCTGCTCCGGTGTCTTACTACCTAACGTCGTATGAGGTGACCGATTTATAATATAGCACATCGTGTTCAACGCTTCTGCCCAAAACTCCTTACCAAGTTATGCATTAGACAATATGCATCGCGCTTTCTCCAAAAGAGTCCGGTCCATCTGCTCCGCAACTCCATTCTGCTGTGGTATGTAGACAACGGTATGGTGCTGAACTATCCCTTCGTTTTTGTAGAAATCATTGAAATCTCCACCACAAAACTCTAACCCGTTATTTGTTCTCAGTCTCTTGATCTGCTTCTCTGTCTGTTTCTGAAACAATGTCTTCCATTGCTTGAATTTAGTAAATCGTGCTTCAAGAAATCTTCCTCGAAAAATCATCAATGAAGATAAGTAGATACTTGGCACCGCTTCTTTTGAAAGCAGCCGGAGAAGGTCCCAAAAAATCCGAATGGATATAAGCTAGAGTACCTTTTGTGTTATGCACCGCCGAACTGAATCTACCGCGTTTTTACTTTCCAAAGACATAATGTTCACAAAACTCCAGTTTCGTCGTACTCTTATCACCAAGTAGATCCTGCTTCAACAACTCGGCCAAATCTCTTTCACTCATATGCCTGAATCTTATGTGCCATAATCTAGTAGTTTCCGAATCCGTCATAGATTTGGATGATGAAATAGCCGTCAATCTCGTCGAACCCTGCAACGAATACAAAGAACCTTTCTTCAAACCCTTCATCACAACGAGAGCACATTTGGTTACCTTCAAAACTACACCTTTAACCCTTGTCGTCGAGTGCATCCAAAGATATGCGATTCTTCTTCAAATTAGGTACGTGCCTGACTTCCACCAACGTCCTCACAACACCATCGAACATCTTGATTTGGATTGTCTCTTTGACAATAGCTCGGCACGAGCTATTGTTGCCCATCAAAACCACTCCACCGTCAACAGACTCGTACGTGGTGAATAAATCCCTATTAGGACACATGTGGTAAGAACAACCTGAATCATGATCCACTCATCCTTGGATCGATGTGCGATGTCAAGACCATAAGAAGATCTCCTTTCTCTTTCCTCTATACCCACTTCAGCCGAAGACTCCTTCAATTTGTCTTTCTTATTCATCTTGTTCTGCAACTTAAAACAATCGACCTTGAAGTGCCCCTTCTTACAATAATTGTAAGTCACATTCTTAGCCTTTGATTTCGACCACGAATTCTTCCTATTTGCTTCCGAATCTCTCTTCTCCGCACGCCTTCGAACAAATAATCCAGACGATGAACTATCTGCTTCGGTAGAAGTCAACCCCTTGTCGATCTTCTCTTCATTCATTAAATTCTTCTTGAAATCCTTGATTGAGATCGTGTCTCGTCCATAAATCATGGTGTGACAAAAGTGCTTCTATGAGGGTGGCAACAAACACAATAAGAGAAGAACCTGATCTTCATCATCAATCTTAATGTCGATCTTACCCAGATCCGTAATGATCGCATCAAACTCACCGACGTGAGATTTTATTGGAAAGCCTTCTGATATGCGAAGTGTGTAGAGATGCTGCTTCAACATGAATCGATTCGTGGGAGATTTACTCAAATATAACTCCTCCAACTTATTCCACAAATCAGCCGCCGTCTTCTCCACCAAAACTTTTTATAGAACTTCGTTAGTCAGACACAAGTGGATATCCGTGAGGGCCTTCTTATTCATCTCCTCACAGGCTTCCTCCATCATATTGGAAGGCTTTTTATCCTTCCCTAAAATCGCTTTCTTCAAATTGTTTTGAGTCAAAACGGCAACCATACGGACTTGCCACAAACTAAAACTCATATTTTCATCAAATTTCTCGATATCGAACTTCATGAATGTCGGAGACAAAATGTAGGATCAAATAAAAAAACGATGTGTTAACAAATCCTAAACTTCAAAATCACGATCTAAAATAGGGGAAGAGAACGCAATTGTCGTTACCTATCATTGACCTGAATCGGAAGATCGAAAGACCTAATGGTTCAATCCAAAAGATCACAAACAACAACAATGGCTCTGATACCAGTTTGTTGCGTATACAAGACAATCATAAAGCACAAACGATCGATAACGAGAAGTGACAAAACCAGTAATATAGAAATATGAAAACTTACTGATTGGCAAAGGCAAAGCTTTATTAATATCAAATTCGGAGGAGTACAAATCGATAGAGTAATACAAATCCCTCTCAGAACCCTAGTTCTCTCAAAATAACAATAAGTTCTCTCAAGTTAACAAAAGGCTATTTAATCTAGATCTAAAACAAGCTATCATATATATAGCATACGAAAGATTTACCAAAAAAACTAATTTCCTAACTAAGCGAATTTTCGCCCGGCCCAGAAAGGCAGACGTCTGCAAAAGGAACTGGCGGACGTCTTCATTTATCGTCACGAGAATCCAGAGAGCAATCTAGACGTCTGAACAAGGATATCGCAGACGTCTGGTATTTTCACCAAAATAAAAGAGAGTTTCGAAAACGTTTGACCCTCATCGAGGCAGACGTCTGTCATAAGTGAGCTGGCGCATCCAAAGCCTCAGCAGACATCTGGAGCTCTCAGCCCTAGACGTCTGCCTTAGAGATAAACTCAAATCTTCGTGATAACGCCAAATCATTAGGAAATCCAACTGGTAATATTCAGGATGGAATGTGAGGCATATCTAACACACATGCAGCCAAAGCAGAAGATATAGAAGCAGAAAGCTCTCCTCAAATTGAAGAAGAGCTTGTCTCAATCTGACTCACTCTCTTCATGGTCCATAACCAAATCCACCAATACCAATCCATGCAAATGGTTTGTCAGATGATATGTCCGTAACCAAATCCACCACCTATCGAACCATTCACAACAAAAATATGATCAATTCCAAAGTTCTAAAGAAAATGATATGTCTAGCTGGCATGAATCAAAGAAGATCATGTACTTGATAACATTGTAATAATATCATATATCCCTACTTTAATAATTAAAAAAATTATCGGAGTTTCCAATTTGAAATCCCAATTCATCCCCTCTATGCATGCGGTGTGTTTATGCTTACAGAAAGCAATGAGACATGACACATGCATAGCGTGTGCCACACACCAGCAGCGTGTACTTGAAGCCTTAGTTGACGATATTGGCTCCATTTCCATCAAATTAATATAACTGACGATATCGGCTCCACGATGTCAGTTAGACACCCACTAAGATCATGTTTCACCTCTATGTTGGAATATCATTGCACTTAAGCTGGCCACGATAATGGAATCATCCTTTTGACAGTCAAAATTCAGCTTTACTTGGTCATTGAGCATATGTTTTTTAGTTGGCTCTTAATTTAAATTATCCTGGAATTATTGTAAGCACTAATAAGTTGAATGAACTCAGCCAGTAACAAATGCCTGACAAAATCATCCATCATTTGAGAATCTCTTCTCACTATAATAAAATCAACAAGCAAGAAGCATGCTGAATAGTTCTTATAGTCTTCTTCATTTCTATCAACGGTCCATCAAAACTTGATTAAATATCCACTAGCAAAAATATGATACAATTTGATTCTCAACTCTTCAAATCAATTTTTCTGAATTTTTTATATTATTGCTTTCTACTAATGACTGCGTTAATAAATTGACACTGCCAATCCTTCCTGTAAACCAAATTAAGCGACCGATTCTTCCTGTTTAAACATGAAACTAATCCATACCCAATTGCTCCTTCCCCTTCTCATCCTCTCCTTTCTCATCTCTTACCAATCAAAAGCAGAAAGTAGTAGAGAAGCCTTGGCCCTCCACAACCGGAAGAAGAGCTTGTATCGACCCGACTGACTTGCTTCATGGTCCTTGACCAACTCCACCAGCAATCCATGCAAATGGTTTTGCATTCAATGTAATATTGCTGGCAGCATCATAGAGCAGAGCCTGCCCAATGCCAACCTAAATGGCACCCTCAACGTATTAGATTTCTCCTCTTTGCCCGACCTCACTCTCCTCAATCTCAACAACAACCTCTTTGATGGATGCATTCCTTCAGATATCTCTGCTCTTCATCATCTCGTTTCTCTTGACTTCAGCAGCAACAGATTCAATCAAACTCTGCCGCCGGAGATTGGAGATCTTTCGGAGCTCAAAGATCTCCGACTTCACAATAACAACATGGTTGAGCAAATTCCATATCAGCTCAGTAATCTTCAGAAAGTACAACACTAATCCGGACTACTCTAAATTTGCTCCTATACCTTCGGTTACCTAGCTTGGCCTCTATCTCAACTCTCTAACTCTTGAATTCCCACCATTCGTGGTGAATTGTACGAATTTAACGTTTTTGGACCTGTTGTTGAATGCTATAACTGGTGTGATACCTGAATCTTTGACAAACTTGGTTCAACTTGAGTATTTGAACTTGACCGATAACTCTTTCAAGAGACCGATTAAATAATTTTAGCAAAGATGTCGAGCCTAAAAGGCCTTCAGCTTGGTAACTGTTATGAAACCTAAATATTAGAGATGGGACGGAAAATAATGGAGGGATTATATTGTGGAAAATAGAAGAGAAACAATTGTTTATTGATAAAAGGAAAACTCTAATCATATTAAAGGAGGAAAACTCTACCACTCTATTTATAATAAACTCTTAGGGCTTTATACTTGACCACCAAATAATCCTAACTTGACTCCTAAGTAAATCACAATCTAATCAAATCAAATATTACCAATCTCTTAAACATTTCAAATCATATATCTCACAAATATACATCTTATTCTTAACACTCCCCCTCAATCTGAAAGACACATATGATGTGCTCTCAGCTTATTACAAAACTAGTTTCTCATTCTAAAGATAGCCATTTTCGTTAGATTCGAGAAAGATGGTACCAAGCCACCGGTGAGTTGATTCGAAGACAACTCCATATAACTGAGATTGGTGCAAAACCCCAAGTTCTATCGGTATGGTAGAGTTCAATTCAGATAGCTTAATATCAAGACGCTTGAGATTTTGTAACTGGCCTTAAGAAGAAGGGATCGACCCACCTAACGAACTGTTTCTCTTCAAAATAAATAAAACTTGCAACTGCAGCGAATATTCTTCTGTCTTCTGTGTTGTTTTGAAAATTTTACTTTCATGCTATCTTAAAATCTTTCTTCAGTAATTTATCTTGGAAACTTGCAATTTGATTTGGTCTTGAATTCTTTCTTCGGTAATTCATCTTAGAAACTTGCAATTTGATTTGAGCTGAGATAATTTTGGAAACTCGTGAACTGTCGTTAATAGGTTCTTCAAGCACTTTCATAAGTGTGCCATATCGCACAACACTTTCGTGAAATGTCGTTGATAACTCCTTCAAGACAACTAGTTTAAGGACTTAGAGATCAATACCACAAGTTTAACAACTTCGAGATCAATACCGCAAGTTTAACGACTTCGAGATCAATACCGCAAGTTTAACGACTTCGAGATCAATACCGCAAGTTTAACGATTTCTAAGTCAACACCACAAGTTCAATGACTTTGAGGTCAATCAACAAGTTTAATAACTTTGAGGTCAATTAAGAAGGAGTTTCAATCAACAAGGTCCAACAACGGCTTTAAAGACTTCCAACAAACATTTTCAATCTCAACTCCCAATAAATTCAATGAACCAACAAACTTCATCTTTAATGGGTACTTTACCCGTATACTTTATATCTCCTCCGCACGTGGATCTTTGAAGTAAGATTCATGTGGAAAAAAATTATTCTTTACAGACTATCACAACGAAAAATCAGCACGAAAGCACTGTTTCCGCCAAAATTTGGCGCTCGGAGCTTAAGCTCCACTAAAGTAAAAGCGCTAAGGCATATACGCCAACCCTTGCTGCGCAAGCACACCACGTGCAAAGTACACAAGCGCCAAACCCATGTGCAAGCACACTACATGCAAAGCATGTGGCGCAAACTGTAACGACTGTTTTTTTACCATATTACATTTTAATAAATAAAAATATATTTGTTTTGAAATGATTCGTTTTGTAAAAAGAAAAGGTTTTGAAAGATTTTTTTAAAAAAAGATTTATTTTGATTTAAAGAATTTGTTCGATTTTGTTTGAAAGGAAAATTTTGAAAAAAAAATGAATTTGTTTTATTGAAAGAAAAAAATATTAGTTTAAGAAAATCCATTTATCTTTTAAATTATTCTCTTTTGAAACTCTGCATATATTTATTTCTAGTCAATTATATGCAATAGTAACCTTGTAGCCTATTGGCTAAGTCATTTCATTGCTAGCTTATAGGCTATAGGTTTGAAGTTTGTGTTTTGTAATTATTTTTATCAATTTTTTATATATCTTTTATAACCTACAAATGAACTTTTATTTCATTTTTCTTTTAACTTCCAAAATAATGAGAATGATTATAAATATAATTAAGTGGAATTATGGTGACATAAACCACTCGTCATATTTTAGTCCTCTCTTTTTCTTCTTCATTTCACATTTTATTTGGTTCTTCTTCCTTTCTCTTCCTTTCTTCTTCATCCTCAAAACCTTAGCTCTCTAGAAAAAAATTAGTTGACATTGGTGTTCCCTCAAGTTTCGAAGTCTCGTTAGTAACACGATACTATCGGCGAATAGACTAGCCCGATGACGATACCGGCTTGTGCGAGTAAGTCCCTCATCCTCATCTTTTTTCACTCTTGTTACAGATTCCCTCCTCTTAGCCTTATTTTTGTTAAATCTCTTTCTTTTTGCCATGTTTCTACTTGCACATACTTTGATCCCCATGTTTAAATAACATATTTAAAATAAATTAATTAGTCTAATACAAAAAATAAATTAATTAGTCTAATACACAAAGATGATATGTTGCATACATGCTTGATAACGTGTTAAGTGATTGTTACGATTTTTCTTGTACATGTTCATGATAAATGGTAATATTATTAGTTTATGAGAATGAATTAATCATATCACTCTATGTTGCATGTCATCTCAATGAACCCGGTCTTTTATTTAAAAATAAATAAAGTTGCAAATAAATACCATAATTTTGTTATTCACACGACCTTAAAATACCCTTATATTCGAAATAAATTTTAGAAAATCAATCTTAACTTCTGGACATTCTAGGAAAATTAGATTATATATTAGATATAATTTTAGATCTATAGTAAAAGCTTCTGATCGAATCACATAACGATTTAGGATTTACGTCTTTTTATTTACTGTATTTTAAATATAGAAAACTGTTTTTAAGGGCTTTCTTCGAGAAACCATAACTCTGTCATATATAATCCAAATTAAGTGTTTTCAAATGTTTTGGACATCTAGATCGAAATATCTAGATTTTCTTAGTTATATAGATTTCCTGAAAATCGACGTAAAATATAAAAAAAAATTGTTACAAAATTAAGTGACAAATCTGGACAGAATCTGTCCTGATTCGCACACTGTTTTTAAATACGACATAACTTGAGTTTCCGATGTCCGTTCGTGACAAAATTTAGATGTATAGATGCACAACTGACAGACCTGGAATTTACTATATACTTAGTGACCCGGAAATTCATAGAATGACCTGATATATGCCCGATAATACACCCCATAATGGTTGTCCAGAAATCAGAATTTCTGTTTTAAACTTTTACGTTAAAATGACCATAACTAGAGCTTCAGGAATCCAAATTGCACGGAACATAATTGTTTGGATAATTACACCGAAAGACCTACAAGTTTCTAGTAATTTCTGAAACATGAAAACCGACAAAAATTAACGCAAACCGTGTTTTAAAAATGTGTGTCAGGGCTGGACAGATTCTGATCTGTTCTGGGCCACGATGCGAAAATGCGTATATCTCCCAAATCAGTATTCGTATTTAGGCGAAACTTGAACTCATATTTGCATAACACTTAGGACTATGTTTTATATTTATATTTTGAATCCAATTGACTTGACTAATTAGTCGTACATAACACTTTTTTATAATATTGTTTCTGATCATTACTTGAATAATATACTTGTCTCATTTCATACTCTGTGACTACTTATTTATTGTATCCATATGACTTGTATCATAAAACCTATCGCATGCTTGACCTGATTTGACTCGAACCATGAATACAACTTGACACGAATACTTGGACATGGCATGAATACTTGAAACTTGATATGAATGCATGCACTTGACATGAACTCAACTCGAAACCTGAACTTGTACTCTCATTTGTTTTCATGGATTCAATCAAAACTTGTGACATTATCTACAATCTAGAATACGTGGAGTGTTGGGGTAGTTTGAGTCTAAATCCAACGGAATCTCAGGAGTCACATTACTCTCTTAACACGAGCCGGCTCCTCCATAGCTTGGGTCCCGTTGTTCAGGACCGTGGTTCCTTGTCCCTGGGATCCTACTCTCGGGTTCGAAAACACTTTTGAGATTGATTGATATTCACTCTTAAACTTACGTTAGTTAGTTTATCCTTATAGAGACCTTTTATAATGCATTGACAATCATCTCATATTCACCAATACATACTCATTACATGCTTATTTTGACCAACACATGCTATATCATATTGCCATGCTCGTGTATCATATATTGCTTATAAACATTTTCATGCTTATGATACCTTACCATACTCATATAGTTGTCATGTTTAATTGACACTCTTACTTTTCTCCTACTACAATAGTGTTCTACTTACATGCATGCCCTTTATCACATTTATACCTATATCCTCTTTGGGGACTTACCGAGCACAAGTTCGCTGACGGGTATTCCATCATGTTTTCTTTTTTATCTTGGAAATGTTCGTCAGGTGACTTAGGAACGGAGGAGTACGCTCAACTTGCATCACAAGTAGACTTCTATTTCATTTCAGTTTTATTTCAGTATGCATCTTGTTTAAGGTTTCCTTGTTATTGTATCTTTGTTTACATCTTATATCAGTTTGAAATTCAGTGGAAATCTTGAATGTAATATATAGTAGTTGGATTTTATTCTCTTGTTTATTCTTATCGTACTTTATATTGCTTATATAACCTTAACGTATTTGTTGCGAGAAATGACATTCTCGGAATAAATTCGTCACTGGCCTCATCACGTACCCGTTACCGTTCTTTTTAGAAATGAGCATGACACAAGCGCCAAACCCCCTGCGCCAGTGCCAAACGTGCAATGCACGGGCGCTTGCGCAAGTGCGCCATGTGCAATGCATGTGGCACAAGAGCCGGTCCCATGCGCCATCGCCAAACATGCAATGCACGTGGCACAAGCACATGTTTTGTTGAAGCGCATGCTTCAATCAAAACTTAAGTTTTATTTAAGAAAATATTTCCCTGTATCATTCTAAAACAATAAGGATATTTTCTCTATTAACAAAGAGCCCTTAAATCAAAAGATCCAACAGTGCTTAAGTATCACCGGTTGATCATATGATCAATTGAGATCTCTTAAATAAAAGATTCTCTCAACTTTATCAACAATCTCCTCTTATAAATATGAGCTTAGGAGATTAATCTCCATACATACAATACCCCCCATAAAGTGAAGAAAAAGAGACTTAAGTCTCTGCAAAAAATCTTCATCTTCCTCAATCAAACCTTAGATACATAGACCCCCTACAAGGTCAAAACTCAAGACTTAAGTCTCTGCAAGAAGAAAAATCTTCTTCATCTCCCTCAAAACCCTAGATAAATAATTGAGAAAATTCTCCTCTTTGCTTATTCTCTCCATTAACGAAACTTAAGATTCAAAAAGAACTTAAGTTCTCCCTTCGGATCAAAGATTCATGAGTTATTTCTCTGGCCGAGAAGTTAACCTCTCATGAAAGATCTAATCTCAAGATCTGAGATTTTGGAGTAAGAACTATGACAATCTCCCTCATCAAGGATCAAGGATCATCAAGATCATCAAAAAGATCGACGCTTAAGCTTCATGAGACTCAAGTTCTCACCAAGAACTATGAACAAGAACCCAAGATCATAGAAAATTTGATCTTGATGATTTTAATGGCCAAAAGACCATTAAACAGAAGCTTAAGCTTCATGATACTTTGAAAGGTTAACCTTTCTGAAGGAAGATAGAGATTAATCTCTAAAACCCTAGAGCCGCTCCACGTGATATGCACATGCCCCAAGCGCCAGTGCCAAGTCCCCTTGAGATGTGCCCATGTGCGATACACGTAAGAGAGCGCCATGCGTCAATAAAGGCACCGGCGCCAAGCTGACCCGAGCTACGCCAAAGCCGTGCTCCAGCGCCAAGAATACACCTTGTCTCATCGGACGCCGCGTGATATGCACGTGAGCATGCGCCAAAACCGTGCTCCAATCCCAAGCCGAGCCGCGCCAGCGCTAAGCATATGAAGAGTGCCAAACATGCTCTGACTTTAGCAAATTTGCTAAGTCTTGAAGCTTAAGCTTCCTTACAATCAAATTATCTACCGAGAACAAAATTCTCATATACCTAGGTCGATCTAGTTCTTAAACGAGACTATGTATCCCTAGACAAAGCTTATATACATCTGGGTTGATTTAGTTCTCAAATGAGACTAAATATCCTTAGGCAGAGCCTATGTTCAAACCCTCTAACTTGACCTTAGTTTTCAAATGAGACTAACGTGTTCTTAGATAAAACTTAAGCTTTATGTGAACCAATGGACCTCACAAATATGAGAATTGAAGCCTAAGTTCACTCTTGTTGGCAAACCAAGACGCCAACGTGAACCTCGTTAAGCAACGCTTGACGCAAATATAATATATGTACGGATTTGGACTAATCCGCGTCCTACGGAGAATGAAAAAATTAGTCTCTGTATACAATCAAAATGCAACCCAAATAAACTAAAAAATACGACACAAGAAGCAATGAACCTGGAGTGCAGAAAGTTGTCGTACGTGACAACGTAATTAACTAAAGGAGCTTGCGTCTGTAAGAAAAATTCGTCCCCATAATCAATAAACCTCTCATTCGTGAGAGGCTGCATCCTTCCAAACCTCCGATATACGGCGCTATAAATCAACTTAGTGTCTTCACAGAGGTGGATGGATCAAACCTATGCATCTGCCCCCAAATTCAGGCTAAATGTTTTATCCCAGTCCGTCTGTCCAGTCTTTGGCGGTAAACAAGGACATGCATAACTTCCAACAACTTCAAATTTTTTTTTAATTTCACCAACGAAATAATTTTTTTCAACTTCACCGTTTTTTAGAGAAAAGGGTTAAATCTAGGGTTTCAAGAAAAGATCACATTGTTTGCATTTGCATACCCGAAATGTTCAAACCTATTACCATCAAACGATGATGCACAACAATCGCCCTCAAAATTAGATTAATTGACATCTCTAAACTCTATGATTCATCAACTTCACCAAGGATCTCTCCAAGCACCACCTTTACACTTTAGTTGGCTTTTCTCCCGTGTAATATCATGAAAACAATCCTGTCATGCAGAAAATCTCCGGCCACTGCAACCTAACGTTAGCAACACTCGCAGCTCTGAGTAGCTCCTACATCATGGTCGCCGATCTGAACACTTCGAGAACCTCGGCCTCGATCTTCGACTCATTTGTCTTCCAATTTACCTTGATGACGACGCCGTGGACTTGGATTCGAACGGGGCCGCTACCAACACGGTGGAATAGGGTTTGGAGCTTCTCTCTTTAGGACGATAGGGTTTCTTCCTCTTCTTCTTCTTCTTCTTCTTCTTCTTCATCTTCATCGAGGTCGTCGTCGTCGTCATCTTCGTCTTCTTCAAAGTCTTGATCACCATTGACGTTTTGTTCAGGTTTAGTTCATTGGGGGTATCGATCGCCAATAGAGAGAGGTTGTAAGATTGAGAGAGGAGAGAGTTTTTTTAGAGACGAGAAGGAAGGTAGTGCTCTGATATCATGTTAAGAAACATAAGTATTAGAGATGGAGAGGAAAATAATGGAGGGACCATATTGTGGAAAATAGAAGAGAAACAATTGTTTATTAATAAAAGGGAAAACTTCAATCATATTAGAGGAGGACAACTCTTCCTCTCTGTTCATAATGAACTCTTAGGGTTTAATATTTGACCACCAAGTAACCCTAACTTAACTCCTAAGTACATCATAATCTATTCAAATATAAATCTTACCAATCTCTTAAATATATCAAATCATATCTCTAACAAATATATATCTTATTCTTAACAGTAACAACTTCACCGAAGGAATACCTCCGTGGCTTGGATCAATGCCCAATATCGAAATATTACAACAATTCGTTAGGTGGGTCGATTCCTTCTTCTTTAGGCCAGTTACGAAATCTCAAGCGTCTTGATATTAAGCTATCTGAATTGAACTCTACCATACCGATGGAACTTGGGTTTTGCACCAATCTCAGCTATATGGAGTTGTCTTCGAATCAACTCACCGGTGGCTTGCCACCATCTTTCTCGAATCTAACGAAAATGACTATCTTTGGGATCTCCAACAATTTTCTCTCGGGTGAGATCTCGGGTAACTTGTTCAGAAACTGGCCCCGGATAAATTTTTTCAGGTATTGCACAATTTGTTCGCTGGAAAAATTCCTGCTGAGATTGGAATGGCAATGGAAATGACCTACTTGTATCTCTATAGAAATAACCTATCAGGTCAATTCCACCTGAGGTCGGAAATTTGATCAATTTAATTGAATTAGATTTCTCAAATAATTTGCTTTCCGGTAAATCTCAGCTGAGGTTGGTAAGCTTACTAACCTCACAACATTGAACCTGTGCTTCAACCTCACTGGTACAATTCCAGCAAAGGTCGGTAACATGACTTCACTGCATCCCTGGATCTCAACACCAATAACTTAGAAGGGGAGTTGCCAGGCACCATTTCTCAACTCAAAATTTTTGAAGTTTTTCAAGTCTTCACCAACAATTTGACTGGGGTTGTTCCTCAAGATCTCGGAAAGCATGGACACTTCACTACTGTAAGCTTTTCAAACAATAGCTTCTCAGGTGAACTTCCACCTAATCTTTGCAGTGGCTTCAATCTTCAATATCTAACAGCAAATGGCAATAATTTCTCGGGGTCTCTACCAAAGTGTTTGCGTTATTGTACTCGACTGGTACGGGCCCGATTAGATACCAACCACTTCAGTGGTGATATATCAGAAGCATTTGGGATTCACCCAAACCTCAAATATTTGGATTTCACTGGGAATCAATTAACAGGAACACTTTCTACAGATTGGGGGGCAATGCAAGAGCCTTCAGGCCTTGCACATAGATGAAAACAGCATCTTCGGGGAAATTCCAGCAATTTTCGGTAACTTAACTAATTTGCACGAGCTCATCTTGTCTTCGAACTTCTTATCAGGTACAATTCCACCTGAGTTGGGCAATCTGGCTAACTTGAGCAAGCTAAATTTGAGCAATAATCAGATATCAGGGGAAATACCTCGGTGTATTGGGGACCTCACATCGTTGGAACGTCTTGATCTATCAGTAAACAGGCTCACGGGTAATAAAGCTTGGCAATCTGAATCACCTACTGATGGTGGATTTAGGCTAAAATCATTTGACTGGAACGATACCAGACCAATTAGGCAATCTGGGATTTCTGCAAATTTTGTTGGATCTCAGTCGTAATTCTCTCTCTGGGCAAATTCCTTAGAATTTGGCGAAGCTATCGGTCTTGCAGAAGCTCGATTTTTCCCATAGCAGTCTGTCCGGTGAGATTCCAAAGGCTTTTTCATGAATGTCTAGCCTAGAGACGGTGAATTTTTCATACAACAAATTAACCAGTCCATTTCCTGTAGGCAGTGCTTTTCAAATCGCTTCCTCAGATTTCATTGGAAACTCAGGGCTCTGTGGTAATGCTTCCGGTATTCCATCATGTCTGAGTTTTACCACTTTTAGCAAACCTCACAAGAATCAGCTCATTGTTGCCATTATTGTGGCGATTGTGAGAGTTCTGCTACTAGCATGCTTGACAATGATCATCATGTTAGTATGGAAGAAGAAAGAGGAAGGGAAGTTCACTATCTGTGATATCATGAAAGCAACTGACAACTTCAACGAAGTCTTCCTCATTGGCAAAGGTGGTTTTGGGAGAGTGTACAAAGCCGAGTTACCAAATGACCATATAGTCGCTGTGAAAAAGCTCCACATGTCGCAGCCTGACGAAATCCCAGAGTCCACAAGAAAGAGCTTCAAGAATGAAATCAGGATGCTAACTGAAGTTAGGAACCGTAACATTGTCAAGCTACACGGGTTTTCGTTTGAGAAATGGTGTTATGTACTTGATGTATGAGTATGTGCAAAAGGGGAGTTTGGGAAAAGTTTTGTATGGAGATGAAGGAGGGAAGAAGTTTGATTGGGTTAGAAGAGTGGAGGTGGTTCAGGGTGTGGCTCATGCTTTGGCTTACTTGCATCATGATTGCACGCCCCCAGTGGTTCATCGAGATTTGTCGATCAATAATATCTTGTTGGAGTCGGAGTTTGAGCCTCGGATTGCTGATTTTGGACCGCGAGGATGCTGATCCCAGGAGCGTCGAATTGGACGACAGTTGCAGGATCTTATGGGTATATGGCTCCAGGTAATGATGCTTACTCTATTATGATATCTGAGATTTCTTATCAATGTCAGCACTTGCTTGCCTCCTGAAATGCACATAATAAAATTGGCTCACAGAATAAGCATCTTTCCAATAGATTAAGAATGGTCCACTCATTCACGCTTCCTAAGAAGCACCAACACTTGAAACTAGGTGCCTTATATGTGAAGACATGTGTCATTAGTAGACATTTTTTTAGTTTAACCGTTTTTATATTGCTTTTACTTCTAGTTTATCTTCTGTGACTGGTTAATTGAGGAATTGATCATTACAATTTTCTGGATTTCATATTTGATTACAATTATCTTTGATCTTTTTTCTAATGATTTCTATGGACTGTGACATTTTTAAATTTTCAATATATATGAGTGTTTGAATGATTTATTGCTTTAGTTTGTCTTGGGCCACCTATGATATGTACACTTCTTTATGATTTAAAGATTAGAATGCATAACAAGTAATTAGTCACGATTCTGTCTAAATTTAATCGTCGGAACTATATGAGAAAATTTTGCTATAAATATTTCTGAAAGGAAGCTTGTCTGCACACACAAAAGCTTTTCTTTTAGTGACTATGAGTCTTACATTTTATAATTTAGTATTTACCATGTACATGTCTGTGTCGTGTCTGTGTCTATATTTGATAGCATGTTTCTAAAAAAAAATTAATCACTGCAGAGCTTGCATACACGATGAAGGTTACCGATAAATGCGATGTGTACAGCTTCGGGGTTGTAGCATTGGAGGTGATGATGGGGAAGCACCCAGGGGACCTCATTTCCTCTCTTCCATATCTATCAACTGCCGCAGGGAATGCTATACTACTAAAGGATGTATTGGATCAAAGGTTCGAACTACCCACAGGCCAATTGACTGAGGAGGTGATGTTCATCACAAAGATTGCCCTTTCTTGTGCACATAGTGATCCAGCATCACGACCAGCCATGTGATTCGTGGCACAGGAGATATCTGCTCGCACCCAAGCTTATCTTCCGGAACCGCTTCGCACTATAACAATAAGCAAAGGTTGCAGACTTCATGAAATGATCTGTATAGGAAATATGAAAGGATGGTTAGTGATTGTCTCTATATGATTTTGGGATTTATTTCAAGGGAATGATCCCTCTGTATATGGCTATATATTTCGTGGAATTGTTGTTTCATTAGATAACATGCATCAGATGATGTAATTCACACCCTTGCTTGTTTCATCCTCTTTGGGTCAGCTAAATATGATATAATGTCTTGGCAGAGGTCGGCGAAGATTGAGGATTGAGTTGTTGTGATATAATTTTCATGGTTGACCCTGATGGATGAAAAGAAAGATATTTCAGAACAAAAATAATTTGATTCCTTGTTTCTTCCTGTGTGATTACAGTGATAACAAAAAATACTGTTAAACAAATGTTGAAATGATGCAGAATTTGGTCACATGTCATGAATAACCTGCATACCCTGCTACCAAGGCTAAATACCCTGCAATCAAGCATCATGGAGGATATAATACATTCATAACCACTTTGTAATTAAAAGATCATTCCATTGTTATTCAACTTTATATCTTCAGATATTGCACATATAAGTCCTATCCAAAATTAGATTACAGAAAAAGACAAGCATGATAAAAGCAAAATATTGATAACATTCAGAAATTCAAACCATTATAGGTCATATTACATACGCATCAATTTATGTTCGCTCTCTGATGGAGGGCTGAAATCTCCTTCAGATGTTGCTTCCCGTTGATCTGCTGATGACGACGATGGGTGGCTGAGATTTGATCTGGAGGGTGTCGCTCCCGAAGCGTGTGGATCTCAATGGGTTTGAGGTTGTGGTTGCCGAGTTACCTGCAAGGAAGTCCCGGGATGGTTGTACCACCGAGGACCCTCCGACGATCAAGTTAGACTAGAGATCCGAGCAGAGTAACGGCTTAGTGGAGTAAAAAAGGCTCACTTGAACCGTCTGAAGAAGGGGTTTATATAGCGGTGGCAGCAGGCGAGACAGGCACGAGAATCACGCCGGCCGTTACGCCCCCGACGTCATACCCGCGTGATGAGCGGGATCTCCCATTTATGGCGAGACAGGCTCGTTAATGGGGGATCGTGGTTGCGTGGAACGTGGGATATGGCCGGCGGAGATCTCGCGCATGGCGAGATTCGCGGGATGGCGGTTACACCTGCAAGCGGTGTTGTTGGTCGGTCAATGAGACCGAGGAATCTTGGTTCTGCGGTAGCTCGGAGACGAGTTGTGAGGGCCGAGGAGGCTCGGGCCTGTGATAGCTCGGAGACGAGCTGTGGGGCCGAGGAGGCCAATTGTGCTGGGGGCTCGGAGGTGAGCCAGTGTTTGCTTGTAGGACGGGCACAGGAGTGGTCTGATCGGCCATCGTAAGTCCTTTCTTGTGAGCCCTGGGACACGTCATCTGCCACGTGTCCTGATCTGGGAGATCACCGATATCGAGCATCATCATTAGCCCCCCACTCTCGTCCCGACCAGCTGACGGGTCGGGTCGAGAGTGGTTTGCGGGGTCACCCGAGGTGAGCTTCTTTTCGAAGATATCGTCGGACGTGTCTCTGAGCAGTTGGTTGTCTTTTCTGGATGAGGCCAGCGAATCAAGGCGAGATCCTTTTCATTAAAGAGGGTGCGCCGGATCGTGTGCTCTTTGGTGAAGCGACGGGCTACGTGTCGGGTGCCGGTTGGCTGATGTGACGTGCCGCAGGCTTCTGGCATCCGATGGGACGCTGCTAATGTGCTTGCGACAGGTGGAGCGATCATGGCCGTTGAGTGGAGCGAACCGTTTTGGCGGGAGTCGACCATCGCCGTTGGATGAGGACGCTGGCTATATAAATCGAGGGGAGGCCTGTTTAAAGATCTCTCTCTTCCCATTTTCCTGATTCTAAGTCTGTTAACTCGGCGCTCTCCCCTTTAGGTCGGATCTCAGAGTTTTCTCTTCTCAAGGATTTCTTCCCATCAGATTAGATGTCTTGTTTTGAGGAGTCTGTAGATGTCGTAAGAGTAGATACTAGGGATTCTTCCTCTGGGTTGGAGCCCCCTCGGAAATTTAGGGTCAGATCCTCTCCCCCAGGGCGCGTGTCTGGGGCGGTTCCGGGAGCGGTGGCGGCGGACGCGTCTGGTGCGTCGTCCTCAGCAACATGTGAGGACGAGCTTGCCACCGCTCGGGCTCGTTTCCATATTCCCTCCGGCTATACGCTGCGATGGGCCGAGGAAGGAGAGAGGGCAGATCAGGTGAGGGGTAGAGAGATCGCCTTGTACCTGGAAGCCCTCTGGGCCGGAATGCGCCTGTCTTTCTCTCCCTAGGTTGTAGCTGCGTTAAATTATTTTGGGTTAGCCCCGGGCCAGCTGGTGCCGAACTCCTGAAGAATTCTCCTTAGGTTCCTGATCCGGCTGAAGTTGCAGACGATCCCCTTTAGTCTATCCATCCTCGCCTCCTCCCTTATTTATAAAAGTCACCCCGGAACTCGTGCGGACGACCCGAGATGGGTTTACCTCTCCTTTAGGAAACAACGGGGGAGTGCTTCCTGGTCAGGGGTTGTTGTCCTGTCTTCTTCCATCCACCATTGGAAGAAGAAGTTTTTCTTCGTCGGGCCGCCAGAGGGTGAGGACTGGTTCGTACCTGTCCAGTGGTCTAGAGATAGGTACTGGCAGGGAAATCCATCCAATGACCCCGACGTGGCGAGAGTGGCGGCGTGAGAGCTTATTTCTCGGGCTGATGTGCTGCTTTCTAAGCGGACCCTCAGTTGGGCCGGGCTCAACCCCGCCCAGTTCGTCGGTAAGTTAGGAGCTGGTATTTGTTTTTACTTTGCTTGTGTCGCTGATTCCACTATATCTTGTTTTGTGCAGAAACCATAAACGCGGGCCTCCTCCGAGCAGCTATGCGCAAGCCGAAGAAGGGGTCGAAGGCCGGAAGGGCCAGCTCTTCCCGTCAGACGTCGGTCCCGGCTTCCCCAGCAGCCGTCCCGCCCCAACGCTCGAGTGCGGATCGCGCCCCGGGGCCCGGCCATTTGCCGAGCAGAAAGAGGGCTTGAGGAGAGGACGTCCGAGCTTCGGAGGTGGAGACGGGCTCTCCGCTGTCGTCTCTCAAGAGGTTCCCCCGAACAGTTCCGCAGACCCCGGCCTCTCCGATCTTGGTGGACGAGGGGGAGCTCCGCTTCGAGGTGCCCTCTGGGCTTTCCATCGCTGACAGCTTGCTGCACGACATGGAGAGGTCGGCCGGGGGCCGGGTCACTGGGGGGACGCTGAAGGCTCAACTGGCGTCTATCGCCCAAGAGGCCCTGCAGGTTAGCGCTCGTTCATCGTCTCATTGTTTACGAGATTTGGTGCCCCTTTTCCCTTCTGACCCCCTCCGATTTCTTCAGGTCCTCCAGCACGTCGCTATCGTCGCCCGGATGGAGGAGGAGGAGATAGCCCCGGCGATGCGAGCCGCGGGCGAGCTCTCCTCGCTGGGGGAGAGCTCGAAGCGGGAGCTGGAGGCGGCGATGGCGAGGGTCGCTGCCCTCGAGGACAAGGTGGCTACCGGAAGGCAAGAGGCGGTGGCCGCGAAGCAGGAGGCGGTGGAGGCAGGAGGTGGCCAGGTTCAGGAAGACCGCCCAGGCCAAGCTTCAGGGCTCCAAGGTGCTCGTCGGCACCATGAAGAAGTCAGTGAGCACCCTCCGAAAGGAGCTGGGGGCTGCGGTAGAAACGGCGAAGAGGGCCGACCTCAGGGCGACGGAGACGGTGGAGAACTTCTAGAAGTCGGAGCAGTTCTACACCTTCCTTGCCTCGTCCACCACCCTCATCTGGCATGAGGCTCTCGACGCCGTCAAGGCCCGGGTGCCGGAGTTTGCTGATGAAGAGCTCCGAGCAGAATATCCCCGCGGGGATGACGAGCAGGGGATGCCCCCGGGAGCGCTGTCAGGGAAGGGACTCTCGGCGAGGGCGATGCCGAGGTTCCTGTGACGGACGCATCCCCAGTTGTGGTGGACGTCGAGCTCATCGGTATCGCGCCCGGCCCTGAGGCATGAAGCCTCTTGTCTTCATGCTTTTTTCTTCTTTTTTCCACCTCGGGTATTTTGTAGGCCTTCGGGCATTTTTGTAAAGGCTGGGGAGCCCATAATACCCTTATAAAGACACTTAACTCTTTGAATAAAGATTTTTTGTTTTCGCAGCAGTGTTTGTGCTTGTACTTCCTTCATTTTGCGTCGGTTCTTTGTCTAGCGGTCACACATCGAGTTGGATCTGTTCGATTGCCGAGTGTGCAAAGACCGGTGCGAAGACGGTATCTCCATGGCCCCAAAGTCGAGGTGGAGATTGCTTAGACGTAGAACCGGATGTCTCTTGTTGAGTTCATGTTCCTCAGTTGTTGGAAGGGCCGTGAGTGGCCTACTAAGAATGGTGCCGAGCAGGGTAGCTGCTCAGTGCCTCTTGGCGAGGGCTTTGATCCCTGGTTTGTTGGGGTAGGGAGCTACCAACCAGGGATTACCGAGCAAGGGCGGGCCCGGTTGCCTCTTGCCATGGCTTTGATCCTTAGCGTGGGAGGGGCCGCGAGTGGCCTACTAAGGATAGTGCTGAGCAGGGTAGTTGCTCGGTGCCTCTTGGCGAGGGCTTTGATCCCTGGTTTGTTGGGATAGGGAGCTACCAGCCAGGGATAACCGAGCAAGGACGGCCCCGGTTGCCTCTTTCGAGGGCTTTGATCCTTAGCGCAGGAGGGGCCGTAAGTGGCCTACTAAGGATGGGGCCGAGCAAGGTAGCTGCTCGGTGCCTCTTGGCGAGGGCTTTGATCCTTAGCGCGGGAGGGGCTGTGAGCGGCCTGCTAAGGATGGCCGAGTAGGGTAGCTGCTCGGTGCCTTCTGGCGAGGGCTTTGATCCCTGGTTTGTTGGGGTAGGGAGCTACCAGCCAGGGATAACCGAGCAAAGGCGGGCCCGGTTGCCTCTTGCGAGGGCTTTGATCCTTAAGGACGGGCCAAGCAGGGTTACTTCCCGGTGCCTCTTAACGAGGGCTTTTGACACCTGGTTTGGTAGGGAGCTACCAGCCAGGGATAACCAAACAAGGACGAGTCCGGTTGCCTCTGGAAGGACTTTGATCCCTGGTTTGTTGGGGTAGGGTGCTACCAGGCAGGGATAACCGAACAAGGGCGGGTTCGGTTGCCTCTTGCGAGGGCTTTTCATCCTTAGCGTGGGAAGGGCCGTAAGTGGCCTATTAAGGATGGCCGAACAGGGTTGCTGCCCGATGCCTCTTGGCGAGGGCTTTGATCCCTAGCGTTATGGGGTAGGAAAGCTACCATCCAGGGATAGCCGAGCAGGATAGCTGCAGGGCTGCCTCTTGCGAGGGCTTTGATCCCTGGCGTTGTGGGGTAGGGAAGCTACCAGCCAGGGATAGCCGAGCAGGGTAGCCGCAGGGCGGCCTCTTGCGAGGACTTTGATCCCTGGCGTTGTGGGGTAGGGAAGCTACCAGCCAAGGATAGCCGAGCAGGGTAGCTGCTGGGCTGCCTCTTGCAAGGGCTTTGATCCCTGGCGTTGTGGGGTAAGGAAGCTACCGTCCAGGGATAGCCGAGCAGGGTAGCTGCAGGGATGCTTCTTGGTGAGGGCTTTGATCCCTGGCGTTATGGGGTAGGGAAGCTACCAGCCAGGGATTACCGAGCAGGGTAGCTGCTGGGCTACCTCTTGTGAGGGCTTTGATCCCTGGCGTTGTGGGGTAGGGAAGCTACCGACCAGGGATAGCCGAGCAGGGTGGCTGCAGGGCTGCCTCTTGTGAGGGCTTTGATCCCTGACGTTGTGGGGTAGGGAAGCTACCAGCCAGGGATAGCCGATTAGGGTAGCTGCTAGGCTGCCTCTTACGAGGGCTTTGATCCCTGGCGTTGTGGGGTAGGGAAGCTACCGGTCAGGGATAGCCGAGCAGGGTAGCTGCAGGGCTGCCTTCTGGTGAGGGCTTTGATCCCTGGCATTATGGGGTAGGGAAGCTACCAGCCAGGGATAGCCGAGCAGGGTAGCTGCTGGGCTGCCTGTTGCGAGGGCTTTGATCTCTGGCGTTGTGGGATAGGGAAGCTACCGGCTAGGGATAGCCGAGCAAGGTAGCTGCAGGGTTGCCTCTTGGTGAGGCTTTGATCCCTGGCGTTATGGGGTAGGGAAGTTACCGGCCAAGGATGGACGAGCAGGATAGCTGCTGGGCTGCCTCTGCTTGAGGGCTTCGGGAAGATGGACAGTCGCGATTGACACGTGCCACGAACACGTGGAGGAGGCGAAGCGCCAGAGCCACGTCGTTTCGATTTCGCATCGAGCGGTGCGGTGTCTGCCGCGTGGCGGCACAGTTGCGGGCGACCGTTGAACTCCGAGGGCATTGTGGGCTATAAAATGGAGCGATTGTTGATGACTCCTTCCCCCACACCCAAAACGCAAGAATACGGGACTTCCCTTTCACCATCGAAGCTATCATAAACTTTGAGGATGTCTACCTCTACGACCCGTATTGCACTGAAGATACGGTGCAGTTGGTAATAGGCAGGATTGAAGACCATTTCGGCAGATTGCTCCCCCGGCGGTCTTCCCTCCTTCGGCTGCTGATGTACTCCATCTGGAGGGCGTCGCCGGGGCTTTACAACCCCTTATCTGAAATGTTGTTCGACGAGACCATAGGCAAGCTAAGGTCTCTTAGGCAGTTCGGCCTGATCTCTGCGAGTCGGCTAGACCGCTCGGAAGCGCTTGTTCACGAGTGCTACCAATTGAGGCACGATGCCCCGCTCGCGGGAGGATCGAAGGCAGAGGCTGGATGCTGCGATGGCTCAGCTGGCGGAAATATCGTCAGAGTACCACGAGCAGCGTTCTCTGCACCCTGTTCCCCCGCTATTGTAATCTTCTCTTTTTTTATGTACGGCTGAGGAGCCTATAGTACCTCTTGAATGAATAAAACTCTTTTTCTTTTCTGCAATGCTCTATTGATCCCTTTATTACATAAACAAAAGATCTCAAGAAAGATATACATTGCTCTCAAAAGAAAATACATGCTAGTAGATGTTCTTATTCGTGCAGCTCAAGCCCCCGGATGTCTGTAGGCATCTATGCCCGGCATAAGCTACCGAGCTTCATGGGTACCGGACATATCCTTCACTGACACTACCATGATCTGGCCGATGGTCAGCTCGGCTGGAGGGGGACGCTGCTCCTGCTCGCGGTCGGCTTGCCGTTTGTCCCTCAGGTACGCTGCGAGGTGCCCCGAACGGATGAGCTCTTCAATATAGTCTCGGAGTTGTTTGCAGCTCTCCGTTGATTGGCCCAGCGACCTATGAAAGCCGCAGTAGGGGCCCCGGGTTCGCTTTGAGGCCATTCGCGGGACCGGGGGAAGTTTGAAGAACCCTTCACCCTTGGCCTCCTCTAGTAGCACCGTCTGGGAGACGTTGAGCAAGGTGTACTCCTGGAATTTTGGGAGGTAGGGTTTTTGCCGCTCAGGTCCCCTTCTCTCTTCCCTTGCCTTCTTCTTTTGGTCGGATTGCTCGGCCCGGAAGAGGTTTGCGTTCACCTCGAATTAGAGCTGGACCTCGCGTTCGGTCCAGGCCTTTACCTCGGCCATGGTCTTAGCTTGCGTTAATGCAAAGGAGCGCAACCACTCCTTGTGCCTAAGACCAGACCTCAGAGCCGTGATGACCGTCTCGACCCGGTGCTCTGGGACCTCGAGAAGGGCGTTGTAGCAGCGGGTGACGTATGATTTGAACGTCTCCTTGTCCCCGCTCTTGATCGTGAAGAGATGGTCGACTGTATGCTTTTGCCGCCTGTTCCCGACGAAGTGGCCGAGGAATTGTGTGGCCAGCTCGTCGAAGGTTGAGATCGAGCACGGCTCGAGTCCTCGTAACCAGTCTCGCCCAGAGCGGATAAGAGTGGACGGGAAAGCTCGGCATTGGGCAGCGTCGGAGTGGTCTTGGAAGCTCATTCCCACGGTGAATGCATCCAAGTGGTCCTTCAGGTCAGATTTGTCGTCGAAGAGGGAGACCTTTGGGGGCTTGTTGCGGGAGGAGACGTGGACGGCGAGCAACCCCTCGGTGAATGGTTTGGTGAGCGAGTCGGCAGCGTACTTAGCCCCATCGCTCGAATGGTGACCCTCCCGATGTAGACCCTCGATCTTCTTCTCGAGGGCGTCGAATCGGTTGTGGTATCCCGACGACTCGGTGCATTCCGATCCCTGGCCTCTGCTGTTGGAGGCCTGCGTCTGGCCGCGGCTCCGGTTCCTCTCAAGGAGGTTCCTTAGATCCTCCGGCGAGGTGGCCCTCGAGCCGCCGTGGCGAGTTCCGTCCGTGCAACCCCGTCAAGGGAGGGGTGTCGGTCATGCCTGGTAGCAGGCGAGCTAACAGACATCTCCTCTGGAAGGACAGGCGCGCGGAGGATCTCGGGGCGAGGTGCTCTGGTGACGGACCTGGGTGTCGAACTGTGGGGCATCCAGCGGGTCTCAGAACGTATCGGTCCGGGAATCCTCGGCCGTGGGAGGTAGCGAGGCGGTGGTCGACAGTGCCGACACGGACAGAGCCTTCTCTCTCCCTATAGGGGTCCTGGCCCCGAGGCGGGGGAGTGGCGACTTGGTGATCTTGCCCCGCCGTTTAGACGTGGATCAGCGCCTCCACAACGGACGCGAGTCGGTCTATCCGGCCGGCGAGGGCCCTAATGGTATTCGGCGGAGGAGCTTCGTCCGTACCTCCGTTGAAGGGGAGGCGGCGGCTGGGGCTTGGATCGTCGTGATGATCGCTCGCCATTAGGTTGAGATCGGGAGGCGAACTTTTGTTTTTGTGGAATCAAGGAGTTCCCACAGACGGCGCCAGCTGACGAAGGGCTGAAATCTCCTTCAGATGTTGCTTCCCGTTGATCTGCTGATGGCGGTGATGGATGGCTGAGATTTGATCTGGAAGGTATCGCTCCCAAAGTGTGTGGATCTTAATGGGTTTAAGGTTGTGGTTGCCGAGTTACCTGCAAGGAAGTCCCGAGATGGTTGTACCACCGAGGACCCTCCAACGATCAAGTTAGACTAGAGATCCGAGCAGAGTAACGACTTAGTGGAGTAAAAATGGCTCACTTGAACCGTCTGAAGAAGGGGTTTATATAGCGGTGGCAGCAGGTGAGGCAGGTACGAGAATCATGCCGGCCGTTACGCTCCCGACGTCATGCCCGCGTGATGAGCGGGACCTCCCATTAATGGCGAGACAGGCTCGTTAATGGGGGATCGTAGTGGCGTGGAACGTGAGATGTCGCCGGCGGAGATCTCGCGCATGGCGAGATTCGCGGGATGGCGGTTACGCCTGCAAGCGGTGCTGTTGGTCGGTCAATGAGACCGAGAAAGATGATCTCGGCGGGAGAGCTCGCGGACGAGCGGGAGAGCCGAGATATCTTGGTTCTGCGGTAGCTCGGAGACGAGTTGTGAGGGCCGAGGGCTTGTGATAGCTCGGAGACGAGCTGTGGGGCCGAGGAGGCCAATTGTGCTGGGGGCTCGGAGGTGAGCCAGCGTTTTCTTGTAGGACGGGCACAGGAGTGGTCTGGTCGGCCACCGTAGGTCCTTTCTTGTGAGCCTTGGGACACGTCATCTGCCACGTGTCCTGATCTGGGAGATCACCGATATCGAGCACCATCACTCTCCAACATCTTTGAGAACCAATAATATTCATCAAATTTGGGATATGGATGATACACTTTTTAAGTCAAGAACAGTCTTTCACAATCCATTATGATTGAGCTTCTCAAGAACTTCTGGCAAACAATATCATGCAAGTCACCAACAAGTCTATTATATCCAAGTTCTATAATGACGAGTTTGTTGCAACTTCTTGGCAATGAAGAGAGTTTGCCACTGAAATTGTCACCACTCAAGTGCAATGATTCAAGAAATGTCACAGAGCCCAGCGAATTTGGTTTTTCTCCAGACAAATAATTGTCTGCCAAATTCATCAATCCAAAATCTTTCCATATTCCAGTAACATTGAAGTATTTCTCCAGTAATATGGTTGCCACCAATCCGTAGTTCTTTTAACATCACTGGTTTCCTAAGGATACTGGAACCAGTACGTTGAAAGAATATAAAGATAGGTTCAGGTATTCAAGTTTAACCAAGTTATTCAAAGATTCGGTTATCATGTCAGTTAGTAAATTCTATGATAGGTATAAATATGTTAATCTGTACAGTTTAACATAAAAAAATAAAAAAAATAAAAAACATTAACAGTTTAATACAAATGATGGGAACTGAAGAGTTAAACTGTTGAGAGAAAGGGAAAGGTAGGTAATTGAAAGCATAGGAAGAAACTTGTAGTTGTCTAGATTTTCTAGGCAATTGATACAAAGATCAATATGTCGTACCTTTCAGGGGTTGATGCAAGCACTTCTTCCATTTGAGGACTTCTGCATATTTATTTTCTGTTTTGGTTTGGTATGAGTTGAGCATGAAGAAGAACAGGATGGGAAAGAGCAGCAGTAGATGGGTATTGATTAGTGTCATGGCTCAGTAAGATCAAGAGTGGTTTGATATAGTTTTATCGACCCAGTCATAAAAAATAAAAAATTATATAATAAAAAAAAGTTCCGACAGACTTAAAAATCAAATCACATCAAGTTTCTTGAAATTCTAACTAGCATGTTTTAGATCAACTTTTGCCTGATCAATAGAAGAAAGGAAGATCCTTTACAGGGAAATATAACTAAGAAGTGTTTAATTGTTTCTGTTTCCTGATAAATGATGATGGGCAATTAGAGATATTGTCAGCAGTAAAATATGAAAGAAGTGGTCAGGATTCATGTATTGCTGTTTTCTTAGAATATTTCATGGAAGAGGCATTCAATGTTCTATGAGGACTAAAAAATGGATTTTGAGTCTTTGACTGTTAAAGACAGTTCAGTCATTAACAGATTCAGTTTGTCAAGAGAGATTCATATTGAACTCTTAATTAAGATTCCCCCGAAAAGAAGAAGAAAAAAATCAGTGTGATTGTCGGCAAAAAATATTATTGAAATTTGGCATTGTGGGATCCCATCTTTCTTGATGCTTGCCTCTTGAAGACACAGATTGTTCGACATGAAACTCGAGACAAGTACTTCGTCGTTGTCCGGTAATGATAGAGAGGAGAAATTGAAAGAATGTGTGCATGTGTAGCAAAATTTAGCCACTTTCAACATTATCTTTTGAGATCAAAAGATCTCAGCTCAAACCCAACACCTCAAAAATCAAAGCCATAGCAAGACGAAGCAAAAATTCCAAGCTTCAAACTTGAAACGACAAGTAAATCTCCTCGTCAAATCCCACCTCAAGATCCAGGGGCCTTGTCAAAATCCTTCGTTTCCATATTATGAAATAGATCTGAATCCATCTCGCCTGAAGAACAACCGAGGAAGCTTTATCCCTTTGTCTCTCCATCGCAAAGATGTACGTAGAAACCCTCAAGATGTGATTTTTATTGCTCCTCAAACCTCCAAAACTCATAGTTTTTCTCATATCCACAGAAAAATAGCCATAAAAGCATGATTTTACTCTTTTCCAAGTTAAATCATCAACAAAGGTGAGATCTTTCCAAATATTCAATCGAAGGTGAGGAGCTTTCCACACTTTCAAGCATAGACTTGGCCCAGGAACAACAAAGATGTGAACTTTCAAGATCATACTAGCTTAACCTTGACCAAAGGTGAAATCTTTCGATTTCTTCAAACGAAATCTGCCAGGTATGAAAGATCGAGTGTTACTAATCTCTTTAATTCTTCAGGAATCATTTTTTTCTGTAACTACTGCTGCACCTGTCTTTTTGAGCTTGGTCAGCCAAAAAATTAGCAACCGCGTTGTTTTCTCTAAAAGTGTGCTTGAAAAGTGCCTCAACATCTGTAGCTAAAGTTTGAATGGCCTGCACTAAATAGAATAATGACCATTTAGCCTTGATCTTGCCGGTGATATAATCTATGATGATGCTAGAATCAGATTCCACCACTACCCCTTTAATGTTCATCAACTTGCACTGTAGTAAACCGTCTGGAATAGATTTACATTTGGCCTCTAGGATATCACCTTTGCCATAGTAGAATTTTGAAGCAAAGACAATCTCTCCTTTATCATTTCTTAAAACAGCATCCCTTGAGCTTAATTTAGTAGAGTTCTTCATTGCCCCCATCAGTATTGAATTTGTATTTCTCCTTTGGTGGCTTCTCCCAAGAAGTTAGAATAATTTTCTGTTGAGTACCTCTAGCACTTATTAGATCAGATACTCCTAATTGCTGTAGAATTTGAGAATTTGGAATATTTATTAGAAATATCTGAGTTGTTGTCACCAGATTCTTAATGTCTGTAATAATCAGATGCCAAACTAAGGGAGCAACAATGTTTTCCTCTTGAAACTTATTTTTGCACCACACATTCCATATATTCTCACTAATCATTTTGCTATTTCTGAATAATGAGGTCTGTTATACCATAATTCAAAAATGTCCTCAATAGTGTCAAAGTCTTCAGCTTTCCTCCCAGTATTGAAGATACCATGCCTAGAATTCCAGAGTTGTTGCTAGTTCACTTTTACTAAAAAGATGATCTCTGTCCTCCTCCTGTTGGGGCTTAGTGCAGCATGAACACTTACTAGGGAAATTGAAACCCAAACTCCTGATCATAGAATCCAGAGGCAATGCATTTCTAAACATTTTCCAACTGAAAATCATGACATTTTTAGGAATTTTATTGTGAATGAGGAATTTGGCTCTATGATCCAGTTGATTTGATTGCCTGATGTAGTCCCATGCTGTGTGTAGAGTAAAAACTCCAGAATTTGCAAGTTTCCAAACCCTTTTATCAGGAGAATTGTTGATACAACAATTTTTGCTCTTGATAACTGAAATGATGTCTGCAGGAATATCATCGTGGATATCAGTGAAATCCCATCCATTTTCAGATAGAATATTGTTGATAGGTAGAACAGACTTTTGATTGTTTGTAGCTACATTCAAAGGTAAATCACCATGCCATGTATTAGCCCAGAAATCAATATTTCCTTGTCCAATAATCCATTTTGATAGAGAGTTAACAAGAGGAATGCATTTGTAAATTTTCTTCCAACTGATAGAAGCAGTGGGGTTTATGATAGGTTCTGAATTTTTCATGTACTTGGCATGCATATATTTGGCCCATAAACTGTCCCCTGTAATAAATTTTCAAGTTTTCTTCATATTATATGCTTTAGAAACATCTCTCAGATGTCTGATACTCAGCCCTCCCTTCCTCATGAGGTTTACAGATTTTCTCCCATGAGACCCAGTGATGATGTTTACCATTGTCACTATCATTCCAAAAGAATTTTGCAATCATAGATGAAATTCTTTTAATAACAGTAGCAGGAGGGTGACAAGACGCTAGTAAGTGAACTGGCATAGACATCAGTACATGGTTTATAAGAATGTATCTTCCTGCAGCTGAAAGGAATTTGTTCTGCCAGCCTTGCAACTTTGCTTTAATCTTTTTAGTTAAAGGTTCAAAATAGCTAATCGTGTTTCTGCCATGAAACACACGGGCACCCAAGTAAATTAAAGGCCAGTTTCCTTTGTTGATATCAATCAAACTCTGGATGGAATTGCCAGTGGAAAGAGGACAGTCTTTTTTAATATAAAAGGCACTCTTCTGCTTGTTGATTCTCTGCCCAGATAACTCTACATACTCATGTAGAAATTCAAAGAGGGTTTTCAAACTTTTTTTTGCTGCCATTTGTAAATATCATAGTATCATCTGAATACAACAGGTGAGAGATGCAAAAACTGTTTGTTTTATTCCTGTATGGAGCAATTTTGCCTTAACCTGTTAAGTTGGCAATACCTCTGCTAAGGAATTCAGATGCAATTATAAAGAGTGCAGGAGACAAGGGATCCCCTTGTCTAACTCCTCTTGAACCTTGAAAGAAACCGCCCAGTTGTCCATTCACATTGATAGAAAAATGTTGTGTTGCCAAGCATCCTCTAATTAAACCCATAAACTGTTCTGAAAAACCAAAAGATTTCATGATCTGGAAGATAAAAGCCCATTCCATTTTGTCAAAAGCTTTTTCCATATCCAGTTTTAGAATAATATTATGCCCCCTTAAGTTTTTGCAGATGTCCTGAGTGAGTTCTTGAGCTAAGGTTATGTTTTCAGATATTTCTCTTCCTTTTGTAAAAGCACCTTGCTCCTGAGAGATGATTTTGGGCAGAACAACTGCTAACCTGCTGGATATGATTTTTGTGAAAATTTTATATAGAAAGTTACAAAGACTAGTAGGCCTGTAATTTGTAATTCTGGTGCGGTTTTTCTTTTTTCGAATAAGGCAAATAATAGAGGCATTCACTGCTCTTGGAACAACACCATGCCTGAAAAAAATGAATAACAACTTCTTTTAGATCATGTTGAATAATGTCCCATGCGATTATATAAAACTTTCCACTGAAACCATCCGGCCCTGAGGCACCATCTTGATCCATGTTTTGGACAGCATCTTTGATTTGTTTCTATACTGGCGGTTGCAGTGAGCATATTATTGTCAGAAATTGATACTAGCTGAGGGATAATTGTAAGCACATCATCATTGTTGCCTATATGCTGAGCAGTGAAAGCTGATTGGAAGTGTTTAACAGCCATATCAATGAGTCCATTCTGATCTTCAATCCAGGTATGTTCATTTGTTTGCAGTCTTGTGATTTTTCCAGTGCTATTTTTGACATTCACACAAGCATGAAGGAATTTAGTATTCCTTTCACCTTCTTTTAGCCACTTAATTCTTGATTTCTGTCTCCAGAAAATTTCCTCTTTGATGTAATGTGTTTTCAAAATTTGTTTTTGCTTTCCACTGATCTAAATATGCCTCATCAGATTGATGTTCATCAAAATAGTTTTGTTTTTGAACTACCATATTTTCTGCATAGCTCAAGTTGTCCTGCAGATTGCCAAAAGAGCTTTTATTCCAAACTTTTAAAACTCGTTTGAGCCTTTTGAGCTTATGGGAAAACTTATGAATAGGATCCATATAAGAGATTATCTCTTTATTCCATCTCTGATGCACAATATGAAGGAGAGTATCGTGCAGAATCCGCATACTCTGATATCTAAAAGTTTTGGGTAAGGACTGTATATTTGGACAGAGGTAAGTAAGAGGAACATGAGCAGAACACACACTTGGAAGATGATGAACTTGACGACTTGGATACTTTGGAATCCAGGGAATGTTGAGAAAACATCTATCAATGCGTGATCAAACTCTTTTGTAACCTTACTCGTGCTTGTCATGTGTCGTCGGACACAGCCTGTACACTGCGTCGTACATGTTCAAAACATATCGATGGTAAATTAGTTTTTTAGCTTGGTTTCTTTATTTTAAACTATATATGTTGCCTTTACTTATACTTGACAATTTATAACTAGTTATTTGAGTAATTGGTTTCCAGGATTTATTTATTTTCTTTTTAGCCGTTTTGCGGCTAAAGATCCCAGCTGATGAAGAACAAATTAATAACAGTACTAGATCAAGAATTAACCTTATAAAGAGAATTTCAATTGAAATATCAAAAATAATTGCAAGAGTAAAGAATGGCATGAAATAATTGAAAATTTGAGTTCTTTTATAAGAAGGAACAAATAAAATGGGCATGAATTCTTACCTAATTTCGTCCTGAGGAGGCTCAAAACGTTGGCTTTTGAAGCATGATAATAAACAAAACATAAGAATTAGGTTTCAAGATTTGAAATTTAACAGCAAGACGCTGGGGATTTGAGGTTTGATTCTTTGCTAGGATTTTTAGATGGCGCGGTGGCGATTTCAACCCGCTGGGTGCCGACGAACGGATGCAGGGCGGATCCGGTAATCTTCCCTTGCGAATCCGTCATCTCTTGGATCCAAACCCGCTGAGGATAATAAAAGGCCGAAAAGATAGAGTCCATGGGCTTTTAATTGAGTTAAAAATAAAAGGGTAAATTGTCAAAAAGCCTCCGGCAAACCCTGTAATTTTTGAAATTATTGGGAAGGGCCTACTGTCCAAAATCTTTGTGAAAAACTAATGTGCTTCATATGGGCATTGTATTATCTCAACTGGTTGGATATTGCAATCAATTGCTTGGTATTGCAAGCAACTGTTATAGATATTACATGCAACTGTAACTGCTTAGATATTATAGGCAACTGGTATAAGGGGGTTTTGATTGGCCCCATGGCTTTTTAACAAGAGAAAAAAGCTCAAGGGTTTTTACACAAGTTTGAAGATGGTCAAGGGATTTTTGACAATTTACCCAAAATAAAAAGAAGGATAAATTGTCAAAAATCATCCGGCACTTCCAACTTGTGTAAATAACCTGGGCTTTTTGCTCTTGTTAAACAAAACCTGGGCCCAATTAAAATCCTTTTTATACGAGTTACCTGTAACATCTAAAAGTTGCATGTAACATCTAAGCAGTTAATATCTAAGCAGTTGGAGGGAATAGAGACTTAAATGAAGTGCGACACAGCGGTTTTTTCACAAAGATTTTGAATAGTAGGTCATTCCCAACAATTTCAAAAATATCAAGGGTTTTTAGACAACCTTTGAGCATGCCGGGGGCTCTTTTACAATTTACCCTAAAAAGAAATATCCAATATTCTTACATAATAAATGAAAAAACATCAGTAAATTTCCAAGCCTTTAAACTTTTATCTTTTTTCAACTTTCTTAAACCCAACGGCTGAAGTATGTATACACACAAGGATAAAATAAATTTAAAAACACAAATTTATCACTTTCTTTTTTTCCCCTTTTTGATAAAAAAGAAGTGGTTGATTAGTCCACCCGCGGTTCATTAAAAAAACACATAATTATCTTTATACAGCTTGTAACAAAAAGTCCGTCGATTCCCGGTATTTTCATAAAGGTATTTATAACATCTACGCACAGCTAGTGGTGGAAAAATGGATTGGTCTGGTCTAAATTGTATCTTAATGGTGTTTGATTAAAGTTAGAATTCAACGCCTTAACTAATAATCGCAAAATAACAAAAAATCAAATTAGAATAGCGGAGAACAATAGAGACCATATAGAGAATACCTCATATGGTGGGGGCAGGAAATCAACCACCCTCCATGATTTTCTTTCCACCATGGGAATCATCTATCTTAATTTCTCATCGTTTAAATTGTATGTGTTAGGATATTTTCAAATAATTAATAATTTATGTTTTGTTAAATTTTATATATATATATATATATATATATATATATATATATATATATATATATAGTTAATTAAGTGGAGATACTCTCTATTTGGATTTGTAAAGAAATGGACACCATTTCTTTGAGGAGTTGTGCGAAGGGCAGTTACAACAATTAGTTACGGGTATTTCTTCTAAATGCCGTGTCTCTTCAAATTAACAGTGCTTTGTTTTGAACTCCTCCATCCCTTCATCTTCTATTTAATGGCTGCATATCCAACAGACTCTTATATGCTATCATCTACTTTCTATTGAAATATTTGCTTCTATTTTATCAAATCTTGGGTTTGGGTTTATTGGTTCATAAACCGTTAAAAACTGCAATTCTAATTGATTTGTACATGTCGGGCATTCTATCCTGAAGATAGAAATTTTGCGAGTCCATCTGCACCTTGTGGGGAATTTACCATCTTAAAGAAAATGCTTTTGCGCGCCTTGTCCGATCATTTCTTTTCTTCAACAAATTTACTTTTATATTATATCTGAATAAATCTCCAGCAATTTTAAGTTTCCATGGAGATGGGTGGTGCGAAGAATATTCATGAAGTGGAAAAGCTGAAAAGGCTCGACAGACTAAATTACAAGCGATGGAAGTTGAAGATTTTCTATCAACTCACCATTACAAAAGCGGTCTACGTATTGTCAACGGCGTATCCAAGTGGAGATTCTTTAACCGAGGACATGGTTGAGAAGCAAATGAAATGGTGCGAGGATGATTACATTTTTCGCTTCACTCTCCTCAATGCAATGATGAATCCATTATTCGATCACTATCACAAGTTCGCTACGGCAAAAGAATTATGGACCACGCTCGAGAAAAGGTATGTTAATGAGGATGCCGGAAATCAGTCTTTTCTTATTAATAAGTATATTGACTTCAAGATAGATGATGTTACCCTTATAATCGAGCAAATAAATAATTTGCAAAATATTGTTCGAGAAACTGCCGATAGTGGGGAAAATATTTCGGAAAATTTTCAATTTTCAAATATCATTGGTAAACTTCCTTCTTCATGAAAAGATTACCAAAAAATTTTGAAACATACAAAAAGTTAAATGACTTTAAATAAATTAATCCAACACATCCAAATTGAAAATCAAACCCGCAAAAGGGATATACTTGATAATAAAGAAAATAATGACAAAATGCATAATATTGAAGTTCCAACATTCAATTTTCACAAACAAAAGGAAGACAATGGAAAGAAGAAATTTTTTAAACCTAAAAAGGATTTCAGAAAAGAGAACAAAAGAGGTCCTTGTTTCATATGTGGAAAACCAGGACATTATGCAAGATTTTGTCGAAACTGGAAAGGGCAGCTACGAAATGAAATAAATATTGTAGAGAATGAAATAGTAACCATGATTACCGAGATTCTTATGGGCAACGTAGATGATGGTTAATAGATCGACTCCGGTGCCACTTGCCATGTGACTCCATATAGGAGTGTTTTCAAGACCTACAAGGTTGCAAATGGAGTAAATTCGGTATTCATGGGAAATTCATCTACAAGTAATATTGTCGAAAAATGGACCATGCAACTTCCGCTCTCATCCGGAAATGTCCTCACTCTCCAAGAAATATATCATATTCCAGGGCTTAGAAAAAGTCTTATTTCTGCTGTAAAATTAATTAATCATGAATTTCGTATTGTTTTTTATTCTAACAAAGTTATTATTTCAAAGAAGGGAACTTTTGTTGGTAACCATGATTACCGAGATTCTTATGGTCAACGTAGACGATGGTTAATGGATCAACTCCGGTGCCACTTGCCATGTGACTCCATATAGGAGTGTTTTCAAGACCTACGAGATTGCAAATAGAGAAAATTCGGTATTCATGGGAAATTCATCTACAAGTAATATTGTCGGAAAAGGGACCATGCAACTTCCGCTCTCATCCAAAAAAGTCCTCACTCTTCAAGAAATATATCATATTCCAGGGCTTAGAAAAAGTCTTATTTCTGTTGTAAAATTAATTAATCATGAATTTCGTATTGTTTTTTATTCTAACAAAGTTGTTATTTCAAAGAAGGGAACTTTTGTTGGAAAATGTTATGCTAAAAATAATATGTATCTTTTAAGTATGAATAAAGAATTTGCTTCTGATTATATTGTTGATGTTGATGATAATTTATGGTATTTTCGATTTGGTCATTTAAATAAAAAAACTATGCATAGAATAACCATGCTTGATTTACTTCCTAAATTTGGTTTTTATAATTCATCACATAAATGTGAATGTTGTGTTCAAGCCAAATTATGCAAAAAGTCTTTTAAATTTATGCATAGAACTACAACATTGTTAGAATTAATACAACGTTGATTTTTTGCTAGGATTTTTAGATGGCGCGGTGGCGATTTCAACTCCCAAATTTAAAGCAGGGTGCCAACGTATGGATGCAGGGCGGATCCGGTAATCTTCCCTTGCGAATCCATCATCTCTTGGATCCAAACCTGCTGAGGACGATAAAAGGCCTAAAAGATAGACTCCATGGGCTTTTAAGTGAGTATAAAAGGGTAAATTGTCAAAAAGCCTCCGGCAAACCCCGTAATTTTTGAAATTATTAGGAAGGGCCTACTGATAATCTTTGTGAAAAACTCATGTGCTTTATTTTATATAAGCATTGTATTCTCTCAACTGGTTGGATATTGCAAGCAACTGTTATAGATATTACATGCAACTGCAACACCTTAGATATTATAGACAACTAGTATAAGGGGGTTTTGATTGGCCCCAGGGTTTTTTAACAAGAGAAAAAAGCTCAAGGGTTTTTACACAAGTTTGAAGATGGTCTGGGGACTTTTGAAAATTTACCCAAAATAAAAAGAAGGATAAATTGTCAAAAAGCATCCGGCCTACTTCCAGCTTGTGTAAATAACCTGGGCTTTCTGCTCTTGTTAAACAAAACCCGGCCCAATTAAAACCCTCTTTATACCAGTTGCCTGTAATATCTAAAAGTTGCATATAACATTTAAGCAGTTAATATCTAAGCAGTTGGAGGGAATAAAGGCCTAAATGAAGTGCGACACGGGTTTTCTCACAAAGATTTTGAACAATGGGTCATTGCAAACAATTTTGAAAATATCACGGGTTTTTAGACAACCTCTGAGCATGCCGAGGGCTTTTTTACAATTTACCCTAAACATAAATATCCAATTTTCTTACATAATAAATGGAAAACATCAGTAAATTTCCAAGCCTTTGAACATTTATCCTTTTTCAACTTTATTAAACCCAACGGCTGAAGTGTATGTATACACACAAGGATAAAATAAATTTAAAAACACAAATTTATCCCCTTTTTCCCCCCTTTTTGATAAAAAAGAAGTGGTTAATTAGTCCACCCGCGGTTCATTAAAAAAACACATAATTATCTTTATACACCTTGTAACAAAAAATCCGTCAATTCCCGGTATTTTTATAAAGGTATATATATATATCGTTCTACATGACTATGTGCATGTGTATCTAGGCACAGCTAGTGGTGGAAAAATAGATTGGTGTGGTCTAAATTGCATCTTAATGGTGTTTGATCAAAGTTAGAATTCAATGCCTTAACTAATAATCCCAAGATAACAAAAAAATCAAATTAGAATAACGGAGAACAACAGAGACCATATAGAGAATACCTCATATGGTGGGGGTAAGAAATCAACCACCCTCCATGATTTTCTTTCGACCATGGGAATCATCTATCTTAATTTCTCATCGTCTAAATTGTATATGTTAGAATATTTTCAAATAATTAATAATTTATGTTTTGTTAAATTATATATATATATATATATATATATATATATATATATATATATATATATATATATATATATAATTTAATTAGTTAATTAAGAGGAGATACTCTTTGTTCAGATTTGTAAAGAAATAGACCCCATTTCTTTGAGGAGATAGATGATGTTACCCTCATAATCGAGCAAATAAATAATTTGCAAAATATTGTTTGAGAAATTGCCAATAGCGGGGAAAATATTTCAGAAAATTTTCAAGTTTCAAATATCATTGGTAAACTTCCTTCTTCATGAAAAGATTACCAAAAAGTTTCGAAACATACGAAAAGTCAAATGACTTCAAATGAATTGATCCAACATATCCAAATTGAAGATCAAACCCGCAAGAGGGATATACTTGATAATAAAGAAAATAATGACAAAATGCATAACATTGAAGTCCCAACATCCAATTTTCACAAAGGAAAGCAAGACGAAGGAAAGAAGACAAAATTTAAGCCTAAAAAGGATTTCAAAAAAGAGAAAAAAAGAAGTCCTTATTTCATACGTGGAAAACTAGGACATTATGCAAGATTTTGTCAAAACTGGAAACGGCAATCACAAAATGAAACAAATATTGTAGAGAATGACATGATGGCCATGATTACCGAGATTCTTATGGTCAACATAGATGATGGTTAATGGATCAACTCCGGTACGACTTGCCATGTGACTCCATATAAGAGTGTCTTCAAGACCTATGAGGCTGCAAATGGAGAAACTTCGGTATTCATGGGAAATTCATCTACAAGTAACATTGTCGGAAGAGAGACCATGCAACTTCCGCTCTCATCCGGAAAAGTCCTCACTCTCCAAGAAGTATATCATATTCCATGGCTTAGAAAAAGTTTTATTTCTGTTGTAAAATTAATTAATCATGAATTTCGTATTGTTTTTGATTCTAACAAAGTTATTATTTCAAAGAATGGATCTTTTGTTGGAAAAATTTATGCTAAAAATAATATGTATCTTTTGAGTATGAATAAAGAATTTGCTTCTGATTATATTGTTGATGTTGATGATAATTTATGGTATTTTCGATTGGGTCATTTAAATAAGAAAACTATGCATAGAATAACCATGCTTGATTTACTTCCTAAAGTCGATTCTTATAATTCATCACATAAATGTGAATATTGTGTTCAAGCCAAATTATGCAAAAAGCCTTTTAAATCTGTGCATAGAACTACAACATTGTTAGAATTAATACATACCGATATTTGTGATAATAAAGATACTCTAATAAGGGGTGGAAAGCGATACTTCATCATATTTATTGATGATTTTTCAAAGTTCACTTATGTTTATTTGCTTAAAAAAAATGAAGATTTTGAAAATTTTAAAATTTTTAAATCGGAAGTTGAGAACCAACTTGAAAAGAAAATTAAGAGAGTAAGATCTGACCGTGGTGGAGAATATTTATCATCCGAATTTAATTCATTTTGTGAAACTCATAGAATTATTAAAGAAGTAATAGCACCTGATACTCCACAACAAAACGGCGTTGCCGAACAAAAAAATAGAACTTTACTCGAAATGGATAATGCTATGCTCATTCATTCTCATCTACCCAAAACTTTTTGGGGAGAAGCATTATTTACCGCATATCATATTTCTAATAGAATTTTGCATAAAAATTATGTTTTGACACCTTATGAGAAGTGAAGAAATAGAAAACCTAACCTTAATTATTTTTAAGTTTGGGATTGTATTGCTTATGCCTTAGATCCTTCATATAAGAGACCCAAATTAGAGAGCAAATCAATTAAGTCTATTTTCATGGGATATGCAATGAATAGTAAGGCTTGTAGATTTTTGAATTTAAAGAGTAATAGTTTATTTGAGGCCATGACTGCTGCATGTTTTGAACACCTTATTATTAAAGATGCAGACACTTTAGAGTTAGAAAAGGATTTTGCTATTGAAGTTAAACAATCAAATAATGATTTTGATGATAATGGTAATGATGCTGAAAACGAGAATAATGATCAAAATGAAGATATTATCAATAATACTCGAGGTATAGTTAGTGATCAACAAGGTATAGTTAGTGATCAACCAGAAATTAGGAGCAAAAGACAAAGAATTCAAAAGAATTTTGGACCGGATATATTTACTTATTTATCAGACGATAATCCATAAGATTATAAAGAAGTTATATTTTTACCAGATTGTGATTTATGGAAGAAAGCAACGGATGATGAAATTAAATTTATTAAGAATAATAATACTTGGACTTTGACTTCTCTTCCACCTAATACAAAGACTATTGGTTCTAAATGGATGCTTACAAAGAAATTTAAACCCGATGGTAGTGTCTATAAGTATAAAGCAAGATTTGTGGTTAAGGGTTATAATCAAAAGGAAGGTATCGATTATTTTGAGATATTTTCTCCGGTTACAAAAATTATTTCTATAAGGACTATGTTTGCAATTGCATCAATTTATAATTTGGAAGTACACCAAATGGATGTAAAGACCGACTTTTTGAATGGAAAATTAGAAAAAGAAATATATATTGAACAACCGGATAGTTATATCGAAAAAGATCAAAATGATAAAGTTTGTAAATTAAATAAATCTTTATATGGTGTTAAACAAGCACCAAGACAACGATCTAAGAAATTTATGGGTGCAATTAAAAGTTTTGGATTTAAGAGCAATAAAGTTGAAAGTTTTGTATTTATTAAAATTGCTGAAAATTATAAGATTTTGATTACTTTATACGTTGAAGATTTATTGATCTTTGGAACCAATATTGATTGTATTAACAAAACCAGAGAATTTTTGAAGAGTGCTTTTGAGATTAAAGATATGGGTCCGATGAATGTGATTTTGGGAGAAAGTAATTAGAAAGGATTGTGTATTTATTTTGACTCAATCACATTATGTTGAAATGATATTAAAAAAGTTTGGATATTTTGATTTTAGACCCGGTGTTACACTTATTGATCCACATCATTATTTGGTACCCAATAAGGGGGAACCAGTAAAGCAAGATGAGTATGCTAAAATAGCTGGTAGTCTAATGCATCTCATGAATTTTACTAGACCGGACATTGCATATTCTGTTGGTATTTTATGTAGATTTACAAGTAATCCTAATAATGATCATTGGAAAGAAATTACTTGAATAATGAGATATTTAAGGTATACAACGAATTATAGTTTATACTATAAATGTACTTCACACGTTTTAGAATGTTACAGTGATACTAATTAGGCGACGGACAAAACTAATTCTAGATCTACTAGTGGATGGTTGTTTTCTTTAGGTGGTGGTATTATTACTTGGTCATCTAGAAAAAAATCATGTATCGCTTTATCTTCTATAGAGGCTGAATATATTGCTATGTCCGAAGCGGGAAAAGAGCTCATTTGGTTAAGAAGATTTTTATGTGGTATTCCTTTTATTGAAATGCCAAATAAGACGATTACCATGTATTGTAATAACTAAATAGCTATACATATTTCTAAAAATAAAAGGCTTACAGGTGCTAGCAAACACATAGCCATGAGATATAATCATGTGAGAAAACTAGTGAAGAAAGGTAAAGTTGTGATCAAGTATTTACTTACTTTACAAATATTAGCGGATCCTTTGACAAAACCATTGTCGGGAGAAAGGATTGGTAAGATCTGAGGAGATATGGGACTAATACCGATTTAAAGGTATTCTCGATTGTAGCCTACTCTATAAATATGAGATCACAAGTTGATAATCCCATACATAGAGTTCAAAGGAAATTTATTATGAGATATATCAAAGAAATATTAACGAGCAAGGTTATATTTCGAGTGCACTAAATTTTTGAAATAGTGGGGATTGATTATATTTTTTAAAGTCTCATATCTGCTTAGCGCACTAATTTCACAACATATAGGCTAGACTTAGTCCTTAACATGACTCATAGCCTTTATGTGGAGCGGTAAATTGGTTGTGGACGCTCTTGGGAGTCTGTCTTTGCGAGTATGGAAGACAGGGCACTTCCTACAGGTTTTTGGTAAGACCCCGAGTGTACTCGCTAAGGCAAGATCAGTGCATGGCCTATAACGTGCTGTTTTAAGAGGACCAATTATATCCATGCACTTGTGTGAGTTTATCTCGATTATTTTTTATGTTTTGAAATCAAGGTTTAATCCTTTCAATCATTTTTAACAACTGTTATATTCTCAACTTAAGATTCAGAGTAATCCATCTATCAGTATACATAGTGTACATACCCAAGATTTATTATTATATTTAAATAGTTTATTATTATTATTTGAGTGATAATTTTTTTTTTAGAAACATGCTATCAACAATCAAGTAAATACACAAACAGGGGCATGGTGAATACTAAATTTTGAAATGCAAGACATCGTGGACTCGAAAATATAAGCATGTGTGTATAGACAGGCTTCCTTTCTGAAGGATTTATAGCAAATACTTCTCATTTAGTTTCATTAATTAGATTTTGACTGAATCATGACTAATTACTAGTTATCTATTCTTCTCTTGAACCATAAAGCACCGTACATATCACATAGGCTGTCCAAGACAAACTAAAGCAATGAATTATTCAAACACTAATGTGTGTGTGAGCGCGTGCGTGATGCAAATGTGTCTGTGCGCGCGCGCGCGAGCGCATGTTGCGTGCGTGCATGTGTGTGAGAATGTATGTACGTGTGTTTGTGTGTGTGAATGTATGTGCGAACGTGTGTGAGTGTGTGTGTGTGTGTGTGAATTTTGCAGTTTTAAACTGATCACTGCATACATATATATCGAACTTTTGGATGCAAAAGGCCTTAATGAAAATATATTATTCTATAAGAGCGAGTGGAGGCGGAGGACTCATGTGCTCGACCCGGCATGATTCTCATGTTGGTTCATGTAGCCTATCCCATATGCTTGGGATAAAAGGCTCAGTTGTTTTTGTATGGAGACGTTTTCATAATATATGCTGCATGCCAAAAGTTTGACTCATAGCAGAAACATGCATAAGATGATGTAATTCATGGCACTTCTTGTTTCATCCATCTTTGGATCAGCTAACTATGATATGATCTTGAGCAGAGGTCAGCAAAGATTGAGGCTTGATTTGTCTTTGATCAAATAGTAACAGTTGACCCTTAGCCGAAGGGAATACCAATATTTCAAGAACTAAGAATAAGTCGGCAGAATTCTTTTTTCCTATCAAAAGATGCCGATTACGCAGAATTTCATCAGGAGTCATTAATTACTGCGTACATATCCCTCAAGTAAACGACTACTTTAGTACTCACCGTACATCCATATCAACTTCCTGAATAGATGAATTAAATGAATAATGGCCATTTCGTCTCTTAAAAGGTTACTCAATATCATCAACTTTTATATCATAAAGTATTCCGCTAAAAGACATCTTCAAGATTATACCAATAATCAGAAAACACTTGAATATCATTCAAAAATTCAAGAAAACAAGTCATACCATTTGCATTGACCTGTGATTACCGTCCAGTATTTTTTAGGAGTTGAAACTACGCATTTTATAAAAAAAAGCATTTTGTACAAATAACGCAGTATTCAATGAGCATACTTAAGCGGTATGACATAGGATGTGAAAGAGGAAGGACTGTCTAGTGGAAAACCCGAAAGAACCAGAAAGGTGCAAATAAGTAAATAACAGAAGTATTAAATGAAATTCAGTAGAGACGGAAATAATCAAGTCACCAACGAAGTTTCAGAAAACCATGGATGCAATTGGGGGTACACATTGACCTTCCTTTATTTATAGTCTCAATATACCAAAGTTCAGAAACACGGACAATAAATATATGATGACGGTTACGATGAACGTCTCAAGAACTTCTGGCATAGCATATCTTGCACACCATCAACAAAACGAAAATAAGAAACCCTCCAAGACTCTCTGAAAATTAAAATGCTCCAGAAACTCCAAAATCCAATTACAAATCCTGGTACCATTCTCAAGTATAACCATATCATTTCATCATCATCCCCAGGATCCCCTAGTTCACCATTGTTGGATGCTTCAGTAAGTTCAACCGAACAATTTTTGATCAGTGGTAATCCGCATAATGCATAGTTTCCGATATAGATTGACGGGTCATTAAGGGTCTGCATCTGATTACCTGTTGGAATTCTTCCTGACAGATTGTTATGTGATAAGTTTAGATAGCTTAGAAATGTTAAAGAAGAAATGCTTGGAGGAATTGTACCCGACAGTTGATTTGAAGACATATCAAGTGATTCTAACCAAATCAGATTACCAATCAGATCAGGAATATTCCCGCTTATTCGATTCATTGACAAGTTCAAGAAAATCAATCCGGAAAGAGTTGTTATTTCCTCAGGGATATCTAGCGTGAGACAATTGTTTGAAAGATCGATCCCCACAACAAGTGAAAGCGACCTCTGAAATATGAGCGTTTGATTTTTCATAGTTATTGAAACGCTGTCCGTATAAGCATTTGAGGGAAAGAGGCCTTTAGCAGAGATTTCTCTGGTTGCCATTGCAGTGAAATCGCCCAAACTCCTTGGTATTCTTCCTGTAAGATTATTATTTGCAAGATCCAACAGCTGAAGTGAAACAAGTTGGGATAACTGTCGAGGAATACTGCCGAAGAACATATTCGATCTTAGGCGAAGAATCCTTAGTGACACAAAATTCTCACCCATCCATGGCGGAATCTCACCATGTAGTCTATTCTCCCCAAGATCTAGAACGACAAGTTTCACGCAATTTCTTAGAAACCAAGGGAGTTCGCCAGTGAAATTGTTGCTATTCAAGTGAAGCGATTCAAGAGAAGTCATGGAGCCCAGCGAACTTGGTATTTCACCAGACAAATGATTGTTTGCCAAGTTCATTATTTGCAAATATTTCATGTCCCTCCAACATTGAGGTATATGTCCTGATAGAGTGTTACTTGAGAGGTCTAAATATTTCATGTTTGTCATTCCACAAAGAGCAGATGGAAGTTCACCTACGAGCCTGTTGTTTGAAATGTTTACAGCGGTCAAAAGCCCATGTCTGCTGAGATATTGAGGGACGGTCCCTGCCAAATTGTTGGAGGATAAATGTACCATCTCAAGGTTTTTCAGTCGGGAAATGGTGCTAGGCAACTCCCCTTCTAAGTTATTGGTGTTGAGATCTATAAGTTTCAGTGAAGTCATATTCCCGATCTCTGCTGGAATCGTACCGGTGAGGTTGTTGAAGAAAAGGGCCAATGTCGTGAGGTTAGTAAGCTTACCAACCTCGGCTGGGATTTTACCCGAAAGCAAGTTGTTTGAGAAATCTAATTCAATTAAATTGATCAAATTTCCTACCTCAGGTGGAATTGGACCTGATAAGTGATTGGTATAGAGATAAAGAAAGTTCATGTCCGTCGCCATTCCGATCTCAGCGGGGATTTTTTCAGCGAATGAATTGTTCTGTGCTTGAAACGAAACTAGCCCAGGCCAGTTTCTGAACAAATCACCTGAGATCTCGCCCGAGAGAAAATTGCTAGAGATCCCAAAGGAAGCCATTTTCGTTAGATTCGAGAAAGACGGTGGCAAGCCACCGGTGAGTTGATTCGTAGACAGCTCCATGTAGCTGAGGTTGCTGCAGAAACCAAGTTCCATCGGTATGGTAGAGTTCAATTCAGAAAGCTTGATATCAAGACGCATGAGATTTCGTAACTGGCCTAAAGAAGAAGGAATCGACCCACCCAACGAATTGTTGTAGAGTTCAAGTATCTCGAGATTAGACATCGATCCAAGCCACGGTGGTATTCCTCCGGTGAAGCTGTTGTTACCAAGCTGAAGGCCTTTTAGGCTCGACATCTTTGCTAAAAATGGCGGAATGGGACCCTTGAAAGAGTTATCGGTCAAGTTCAGATACTCAAGTTTAACCAAGTCTGTGAGGAATTCAGGTATGGGACCAGTTATAGCATTCAAGGACAGGTCCAAGAACGTCAGATTCGAAAGATCTCCGACCTCCGGCGGCAGAGTCTGATTGAAGCTGTTGCTGCTGAGGTCAAGAGAAACGAGGCGAGAGAGAGCAGAGATATCTGAAGGAATGGAGCCATAAAAGAGGTTGTTGTTGAGATTGAGGAGGGTGAGGTTGGGCAAAGAGGAGAAGTCGAATTCGTGGAGGGTGCCGACGAGGTTTAAGCTGGGCAGGCTTAGCTGTGTGATGCTGCCGCCTTGAGAGTTGCATCGGACGCCGAACCATTTGCATGGATTCGTTGAGGAGGAGGACCATGAAGAGAGTGGATCAGATGGAGACGACGACAGGCTCTTCTTCCATTTGAGGAGAGCTTCTGCTTCACCAGCTTCTGCTGCTGCTTTTGTTATCAGGAAGAGGAGGAAGAGACAGAGCTGCAGTAGTTTCATTGTTTGATGATGGCTTTTTCCTCTAGGTTTGTAACTGGGAAATGAGACAGATATATGAGATTGAGTAAAATATTTGAAATTTGAGGAGGAAGAAAAAGAAGAAGAATACAGAGAGTCAAAAGGTTTTAGTTTGAAAGATGTGCATGCATGTTGAAAACAACGAACACAGAAGCATGGCCCGGAGAAGGAAAGGTCTCTTTGGAGTTTGACTTTTGGCAAATTTGACCTTTTCTCCTTTTGGCAGAAGCATGGGCGTTCACACAAAATTTATAGGCGATTTTATTAATATGTGAGTTTCTGTTATATCGAATCCTGTAATTTCTAGAGGTAATTGTTTGAGCAATATCCAACCATTTCTCAGCATGCTTATATTTCAAGAGGGAAGTTCAATTGGTATGACAAATGAGCAATAGCTTGGTTGATATGGTCATTTTTCCTCTTGAGGGGAGTACGGGGTTCGAACCTCAGGAACCCCAGAGAGAAAGTGACCACAAATTAACGCCTTCAGGGCAAATTCGTGGGTCTCATGTGTGTTGTGTGCACAGGCTAGGACTTATGAGCAAGTGCCAGAAAAAAGTTAAATCAGTATGTTAGATCAAATTAGTGTGTTGTGTGTTTGTGTGTTGTGTATATAGGTTAGAATTTCTCGGTAATCTTTCAACTTAATATTATATAAAATGCTTTATAAGGTAGCAGCAGTGTGATGCTCGTTATTTTAATTTTGGAAAACATGCAAAATTGCAATCGATGTCATTTGAAGAACTTTTTGGTCCTTTCTTTTCTTTTTGGCCTTTTCCGTCTATTCTTGTGGAATGAATTTATCACCATTGCTTTTAATGCTCAGTCTTGGTTTGAATGAGGGGATATTGTCTAAGATGTATTGGGACCTGTGTGATACGTCCTGACCTTGATACTGTCTAAGATGTATTGGGACTAGTGCTTGGCCATGTGCACATATTTTTAATCGCCTAGCCTGCCCTGCTTGATGTGGTTTGTCATCTTAGTCGAATTTTGGTGTAAATAGTTAGGTAATAATTACCTAATCTAATGCATGATATCATTTTTTCTTTAAATATTATAGAAAGTATTTTAGCTTGAGCCTTTTCGTGTAGCCAAGTATGGCTACATGTTTCTTCGGAAAAACAAAATTCACCGAATAATATGTTTGGGTTTTATTTATACCAAGGCTTGTCTTTCAAAATTATATATGATGACTAGTTTTGCAGTTAACGTTTCAAATCAATTATCACATAGTGGAAAAAATAATTCATGTTAATTAGTTAGAAGAATTATATAGTACAAGATTGTATGAATATATTAATAATATTTTTATTGGTTTTAAACAATACCACACCATATGATGGATTTTATGTTTTATTTAATGGTTTAAAATCTATTTTTCCTTTTTCTTTAGTCCCATATCGTCTAGTCAATAAGGTGTTGCTGTCCTTATATATGAGGATGTGTTTTAGCTTTTTTAATTGGTTCAAGAGCTAGTGGGCTTGGGTTTATCCACACGCGCGTGCGTCGTCCGTTCGTCCCGAGTTCGTACCCGTTACTGGACCGTTGCAGCAGCTATGGGTTCGTAATTAAGAGTGTATCGTTGGAACTTTAATGCAGTCTGCCCGTTGGAGGACAGAGACGTTGGGCCTGCATTAATCTGTGTATTGATGGGCAGTAACGGACTTGGCTCTGGCTCACGACTCCTATATAAGGAGCACCTCCTCTCTTTTGTTTCACTGATTACAAGAAAGAAAAAAAAGGAAGAGGAAAAACACTACTCATCTCATCTCCTCTCTCCTGCTCTCAGGCTTCTGCTCTGTTCTCAGCTCATCTCTCTGCTTTTCACTGTTGCTGCTGCCTCTGTCCAGTTCGGGTTCGAACCACCTTTTTTCTTGTTGAGCGACGAGGGTCAGCGACCGGTTCGACACTTCATCCTACTGCACTTCGGGTGGAGTCCCTGTTGGTGGGGCGATCGTATCTTGGGAACAGATCGTCGGCGAGTCATGTGCTAGAAGCGGCAAATTCTGTTCTTAGGACAGCGATCATTTGGCGTGCTTCCGTCCCAGACAACTCGGAACCTTGTTCTTCTTATTTTTGCTTAATTGTTTAATAGGGTGCAAGCTTAGCAAACATAGTTAAATATTATTCCTTGAAAAATATTAATTTAATTTGTTTTTTAGTCTTACTAGCAACCTCACCCAACAACTAAGAATAGAATTCCTTCCTATAATCTAATAGGTTGTTAGTTTTTTTACCATGAACCTAAACATGTCTAAGGTTAACCTAGAAGACTTAGTCTCAGCCAGACCCGAAATTTTTGCTGATCAACACTTCAAGCGTTGGCAAAATCGAATGCGGTACTGGCTGACCACCTTAGGTTTTATTTCTGTTATAACTTGTGAGCCTACCCCGTCAGAGCCACCCTCTACTATCCCTGTTCTGACTTCTGCCCTACTTCCAGATGCCCCACCTCCAACTCCTCCTCCACCTCCACCCGGGCCTACACCCTTAGAGATAGACTACCTATGCCATGGTAAAATCCTGTCTACTTTGTCCAATGAACTCTACGACATCTATTGCCAAATACCAACTTCGAAAGAACTTTGGGAAGCATTAGACTCGAAATTTGGACAAGAAGATGTTGGCCTAGAGAGGTATTCCTTAGTGAACTGGTATAAATTCAAGATGGTAAAGACCAAGACCGTTACAAACCAAATCCTTGAATATCAAACCCTTATCACTAGTGCTAAGATTAAAGGCTACAACCTAGAGGAAAATGTACAAGTAGCCGCCCTTATTGAAATATTACCTTCGTCCTGGGATGACTTTGCTAACAAGCTCCGTCATCGTCAGGGTAACATTTCTTTGAACTCCCTTATCCAAATTCTGAAAACTGAAGATATTCTTAGGGAGAAAAGTAAGGCTTCTTCTATCCAAGCGAATGTTGTTGAGGCAAAAAACTTTCAGAAAAAGCCTTTCAACAAATTCCAGAAGAACCATAACCATAATCATAACAAGAACTACCACCAACAAAAGAACAAGCATAACTTTAAGCCTAAACCCTAAAAAATGGCAATTATAAGGGGAACAAAGGTGGAAACTGTTTTGTCTATGGGAGGCCGGGTCACTTAGCTCGGAACTATAAAGACAGAAAAGATGGACCATCTACCAACCCCCAAGTGAACACCTTAACTGTGGGGGTCTCATCAACCGAAAACACGACAGGTCTGGCTTAATAACTCAAACCCCTGAAGTTAACATGTTGAGTCTAACGACCGACTGGTGGTTAGATTCGGCTGCAAATGCCCATGTATGTTGTGACCGATCCTTATTCTCTTCGTATCAGGTCGATACAGGACGGTGTGTGACATGGGCAGATGCGAGCGCTGCAAGGATTGAAGGATATTGACGTGTGGACTTGAAGTTTACTTCAGGAAAAGTGATATCCCTTCAAAATGTGCAGCACGTGCCGAACTTTAGGAAGAATCTTGTTAGTGGAATAGTATTGATGAGACTAGACTATAAGCTTGTATTAGAATCCAATAAAGTTGTAATCACAAAGTTTGGATCCTATATAGGAAAAGGCTTTATTTGTGGTAAAGACTTGTTAAAACCTTGTATTGTTGATTCATCTTTAAATAAAACTGTTGCATCTAGTTCTGTTTCACCAACTGTTCTTACTTCTGAATGTTGTGACATGTGGCATGCTCATTTAGGACATGTAAGCAAGAATACCATGTGTAGAATGATGAACTTGGAATTAATTCTAAAAACTCAAATAGCAAAACCAAGCGGTGTGAGGTTTGTGTTCAGGCAAAACTGCCTAAACAACCTTTCAAATCAGTAGATAGTCAAACTGAATTATTAGAATTAATTTATACCGATGTATGTGACATGAATGGAACTTTAACTAGAGATGGTATGCGATACTTTGTAACTTTTATAGATGACTTTTCTAAATATTGTTTCATCTTCCTCATGAAAACTAAAAATGAACAATTTGAGAAATTTAAAATCTATAAGAACCTAGTTGAGAAACAAACCAATAAGTTCATAAAAAGAATTAAGTTAGATCGAGACGGTGCATACACCTCAACTGAACTTAAGAGATTTTGTAAAGAACATGGTTTGATTCATCAAACAACTGCTCCTTACAACCCTCCGTCCAATGGAGTGGCTGAAAGGAAAAACCGGACTTTAGTTGACATGACAAACTCTCTTCTTGCTGAATCCTGTCTTCCCTCTAGAATGTGGGGGGATGCATTACTTAATGCAAACCACATTCTAAATGGAATTCCTTTTAAATATACCGATAAGACACCGTTTGAACTTTGGTTTAGTAAGAAGCCCAACTTACAACACTTAAAAGTGTGGGGGTCACTTGCCAAGGTAAAGGTTTCTGAATTCAAGAGAAAGAAATTAGGACCTAAAAATGTTGACTGTGTTTTTATTGGTCCTGAAGAAAACTCTAATGCCAACAGGTTCCTTATAGTTAAGTCCGACTTTAGTGATATTGAAGTTAACTCCATAATTGAAGGTAGACCCGTAGATGCTGTTGTAACATTTGGGGAAATTTTAGAAAAATAAATAAATTTAATTAATTAAATAATAAAATGTTAATTTAAAAAGTTATTAAAACCAAATAGGACACTTTCATAAGTAGTATATGAAACTAATAACAATTGGAATTTTAGTTATAACATTAGTAAATTTCAAGAGTTTTAGTGGATAATTTAGCTTCATTTTTAATAAAATGATGTTTATATAATAACTTAGAAAATGAGGGGTTTTGCGAAAAAACTATGTAATTGGATTTTGTGTGAGGTCCTTTTTGCAAAAGTGCTAGGTCATGGTTAGGGTATGTTGAACCTCACACACACCACAACTCCAAATGAATCTTAAGCTCACACCTCCTTCTTGCATGAAAATACTACCTCATTTTATTCTTACACCTCCTTCTTCCTCTCATGCCACCTCCACCTCTTAACATGCACATCATGCTTGCTCTACATGCCTCCTCACCTATTTACTCATGATACTCAGAAATCCTTTAGTAACCCCAACTGAAACACTACACTTTCAGCCCCAAACTAAAAATATTCTCAGTATTTCTACCAAAAGAAAGAGAGCAATGAATTCCTTTTTCAAGTGTGCACTTTTCCAAACTTGTGATACTACAAACCATAGATGTTCCTATATACCATCCTTGAGCTGGTGTTCTCTTGTGAATCATTCAATAAGTATAAACTCAACCCTTCAGTTCTTAGTTCAATACTGTTTTTGTGTGATATCGGTATATATCGTAATTTGATAGATTAGGCTCTGTTTATGAATCTGCTATAGTTTAAAGGTAAATTAGAAAAACTAAACAGCGCCTTAACCTTGTAAATTGGACCTAGAGTAACCCACAGGAAGAAGGACCCCTTATCTCGGAGATGAGCCGGCGACATAAAGGGGATTTCCGAGCTCGCCGGTCTGCATAGGGATTTGGGTGTTTTGGGTTTTTGGGGCATCTCTCTGTAGGTGTTTAAGTATATTTGGTATTGTTTAAACAAGTTAGTTTTTCAGTGGGTTAATTGTGTAAACTAATATCAGTTTAGGAGTGAAACTATATATATACGACACATAACATGTTTAGTGTTTGTGATAATTTAACTACAGAAAGTAAATCTGGAACTAATAAGTGTAAACACTAAAAAAACTAGTAAGATCAAAAGTATAATGAGCAAGCTAGAAGACTACACTTAAAACCAGAGCCCCAAACTCACCACAAAATCCGGCAACCACCATAAAAATTCCGGCGACGCCGGCCCCCTTGAGAGTTTAGTGTTGGTTTATCTCCTGTAATTTTGTTTTGGTAATTTATAAATCTCTGTATTGTTTGTTTTGTCTAATTATTCATACAGAGAAATCTGGGAATGTTTTAAAATGGTTTTATCAAAAATTCAGATATTTACGATACGAAGTTTTCGTATTTTGATGTTGCAGTTGAACCGTTAACGTTTATACGTTAACGACAGAATTATATGGTCGTTTTTGAGTTAAGTATGCTGTAGGTTCTAACCTATGGGTGTTTAACTTGTTGTTTTGATTTCCGATATGATATTTACATCTATGCGATTTAAATACGACTATAGGTACGATTCGAGGATTTCGAGAAGGAGTAGGCGATGTAGCAGCGTGGATTCAGCGAGTTCTCAAGTTGGTGAGTAGATTTACATCTACTGGGGAAGTCGGGTGGATGGCGTATGGCACCCCCGCAACCTTACAAATAATATTATGATATCTAGTTAGTTTAGTATTTATTCAAGATATTTATATAGTATCGCATCTAGCATGTCCTTCAATTTTATATGGTTTTATGCATAGTTGTAGATGAGATACAGTGATACAATATGGATATGGTTTGGTGGATTTGTACGAGAAATCACGATAGACTTGAGATGACACATATACAGTGATATGATGAGATATAATACAAGGATTTATACGTATTGGAAACGATGAACTGTTTATGCCGAATAACGACCAATTTATCTTTGACTCATAGCGTTAGGTTATATCCTGTTTTAGGATGTAATACTTGTGTGAGCTATATTCTTTTAAAAACTATGATTCGTTGTCTTTTAAATAAAATACACGGATGCGTGCCAGTTTTTAAAAAGGATATCTATTTTTAAATCTAGAGCAGCTTCCTTATTTTAAGCTTAACGTTTCGATCAATTCTAAAGATAATTGTATAGCTCATAGTAAGTAATTACAATAGTTACGTTTAAATTACTTTATATGTTTGCATTATATTATCCATAGTATACGTTTCTGCGTTACGCACACTCCGATAGAACACCGCACAAATACCAATGAGTACTATGCTGCACAAGCACGTGAATATATGTTACACTACACCTCATTGGTACTGCCATGTCACTATAGAACCGTGCTGTTATATATGTATTAAAATAAATAGGATGTTACACAGTAGAACACATGCACAAATACTAATGATTGCCATGTTGCACGAGCACAGAAGTGTATGTTACATTACACATCATTAGTAGTACCATGACACAGTAGAATTGAAATCTATAATTATGTGATGTAATTACGTAGTCTTCTGTATTCCTGTGGTAAATTACGAATATTAGTACTATAAATATTGTATTTGATTCTTATGGATTTTCTGGATATTTTACTCCTGATGATATATCGGTGGTATGGGACACTGTTATATATGTATATATATAATATATCATCAATATAATCTATGTAAGTATTCTTATTTCTTACTCGATATTTTGATATGATGAGCTAAACGTCCACCATGAGTTTTGTGTTTCCTGATTTTGATTCTGGACCGGGTGGGGTAGCTATACGGTTCCGAATTTGTGAAATATTCGGACTGAGTGGTGGAGATATACAGTCGGATACATGGTGGACCCAGATCGAGACCGAGGGGAAGGATAGCCGCATTGAGGCGGGGGAGCCTAACGAGGATACTCGATACCGGAGATAGAGAAACGAGCACGGCAAATATCCAGGGGATACCGGCCGGGGTTCGATTGGGCACGGCGGATATCCAGGGGATACTGATCGTAGCCAGGATATCGGATGGCGATCATCTATTGAGGTGGTGTCGACGATATCTGTATTTACGTGTCGATGATGGACACGAGAGATTTCGGATTTCGATGTCGATACTGGACATCTATATATATTTGTATATATTGATATGATCATTATCATGAAGTACACCTTTAGATATTATTAGTGGATTCAACCAGGACTGATCCGGAAAACAGTACCTGCATATATTGGTATAGACATTCATATACAAAAAGGGATTCAAATACGAACTATAGATTCATGATTTTGACTCATATGACATTGAGATATTTTACTTGGGATTGCATGATAGTTAGTATTGCACATATGCAGATCATATAGTATATTGGTACTGATTATGATAGGACTATATTTATGACCTAGGTATCGTCATGTATTTCGATTTCTACCTTTAGATGTATTTTTATTCACTGAGTTGGCAACTTATCCCCATTGTGCCACAGTTTCTTGCAGGTTTTACCGCTTGGACTATCAGCGGCTTGGGCATACATTCTTTTGGGGATTGATGAGTATGTGAGTTGTTATTGTATCCTACTCACTCTTGATTATTTATATATTCTTGTATCTAACGGAATCTCCATCAACTTAGAAATGATATATTATGGACTTAGAAGCGAGACTTAGAGTTTATGTGTGGTGATGTCGCACTCTTTAAAGTCGACTTCTGATATAGATTGTTTGGCCGTTCTGTCTTTTGGACGTGAAGGTTAGCTTCCATTGGGATGCTATTTTATTGTGGTAGTTGTATCGCGTTTTTATATAAAATTTTCAAAGGAGGTGCGGTCAGATTTTCAAAATGTCATAGATATTTTTCAAACATAAGTAGTAAATTTAAAGGTTAATTAAACTGATTCTATCTGATGACTATTTTAAACCCACCTCCAATATTTTCAAAAAGGTTTTAGATTCTGGGTTTTGGCTTACTTGAACCGCGTCGATGTCTTTAGATGTCACGTGATTTAAGTGCCGGTCACGTGCCACATTTGGGTCGTGACAGCTGTCTATTTTGAACATGTATTTCCTTTTAAAGATTAAGTAAATAAAACGACTGCTGAAAGTTCATCGACTATTGAGCCTTTTACCTCTCCTCCGATTCCACATGAAATCATGCATGATAACTTAGATGACAACTTAGAACACAGCTTAGATGTGGAACCTAGAAGAAGCAAAAGACATAGAATAGAAAGGAACTTTGGTAGTGACTTTATCTCCTACCTTGTTGAGGAAGATCCTGCAACGTATAAGGATACCATAATCTCAATAGATGCTAGTTTTTGGAAAGAAGCTATCAATAATGAATTTAAATCTATTATGCAAAACCATACTTGGATCCTTACAGACTTACCTCCTGGTTGTACCCCAATTGGCTGTAAGTGGATCTTTAAGAAGAAACTTAAAGTAGATGGTACAATAGATAAGTTTAAAGCACGTTTGGTAGTTAAAGGTTTTAGTCAAAAGAAAGATGTAAATTACTTTAACACCTTCTCACCTGTTACCAAAGGTGTTTCCATTAGGATGCTTGTTGCGTTAACAGCCATTTACAATCTAGAAATACATCAAATGGATGTTAAGACGGCTTTCTTGAACGGTGATCTCAACGAGGAGATTTACATGGTTCAACATGAAGGGTATGTGGTACCTGGTCAGGAAAATAAGGTTTGTATGCTTGTGAAGTCTTTGTATGGACTTAAGAAAGCACCCAAACGGTGGAACCAGAAGTTTGATAGAGTAATTAAATCTTATGGCTTTAGTTCTAATGAATTTGATAAATGTGTGTACTCTAAAGTTGTAGGAGATGCATGCATAATCCTTTTCCTCTATGTTGATGACATCCTGCTATTCGGTTCAAACCCTAATATCATATCAGACACCAAGAAGTTCTTAACTAGCCGGTTTGATATGAAAGACTTAGGAGTAGCTGATGTCATTTTAGGGTTTAAACTCATTAGAAACAATACTGGAATTTGTCACGACCCGAAATATTAGCTCGTGACCAGCACTTAAATCACACAACGTCTAAAGGCGTAACGTAAACCCAGAAATCTAAACCTTTTTAAGAAAATAAAAGAGGTGAAGTTTTGAAATACAGGTATAATGAAATCAATTTTTCTTAATGCATAGAAAAGGAACATGAAAAATGCAAGTGAAATTTCCTAGTTTGAAAACATATTTCGTCTTTTGAAAATTTGGGCAGTACCTCCTTTATATATTTTGATCCAAAACCACAATACATAATAAGAATAATGGCATCCCCAAGCGGGAGCTAGCTCTTCGAGAAACGGTGGATCACAACCACGCAAAGCAGTATATGTAAGTATACGACGCCCAACGGCGAAGTTCACCACAAAGATAAAGAAAAGCAAGACATAAAAGCCACAAGTAGTGAAAAACCCCTCGCTCTAAGTCTTGCAACCACAACCCCACTAAGTCTCATTACTTACACAATTTATAAATTTTGATTGATAGAGTTGACTAGATACAATGTGAAATAGTAAATATAAGAGTGGGTACGATACAAATATCCCACCTACCAAAACAATCACCCGGAAACAACTGTGTGCCAGCGATGCCGCTACTGATCCATGCGGTCAACCTGCAAGAACTGTGGCACAACGGGGGTGAGTTGCCAACTCGTGAGTAGAAAAACATTTACAAGTAGAAATCGAATAAACAACGACTCCTGGGTCAACTATATCATAAAGGTAATACTATGATATCTAGGGTGACCGGGTCTGTATATGTGCCAACACTAATATCAATGCCAATCAGCATGTGGATATCATCTAACAATATAATTAATGTATGTATGCACGTAAACATCATAAACGAGTGCGCATGAAAGTATGAGGATATAAATCAACGGTGTCCCTCGCGACACATCAAAATCGTGGAACCTGGGTGTCCAACATCGACACCCGAAAACATCATGAAACCCGTGTCCAGCATCGACACTTAAATCCTCATATCTCTCGGGCTCCGTCAGTCCGGATCGGCCCATATCATCTCTCGACTCCGGTCGGTATCCTCCGGATATCCGCCGAGTCCAAATACTATCACCAGTAGGTAGTAGTCCCGCTGCCAGGCTCACCGTCTACTGCACAGCAACCCTTTCTTGCCCCGGGGTACCATACCGAGTCCACCATGTACCCGTAATCGGCCTTGATTGGTGTGGAATTTATGTGTTTGTAGAATAACCGCAATCAATAACGGTGTCGCGTGTAGCTAGACCGAGATGAGTACGGGTCGTCCTCAGGGAAACGTGGAACCTTTTACTCTTACTTTAGACGTGTTGAAAAAGAAAGGAGGAAGAATAAAGAATGGTGAAGAATGGTTGTACAATCTAGATCTACGTTAAACACGGATGCAAAATATAGATCTAGATTAACTACGGATGTAAGTTTATATAAGAAGAGGGCTTGTAGGGTTCATTAGGATTTAGTAGTTATGGATAATTAATTAAAAATTACTCTTTCTATCCTTTAATAGATTTAAAACTAGAACGACGGTGATGCATGTAGATTAGGGTTTCTGGAGGGAAAAGGAATCCCACTCTTAACCCCTATCTCGACACAGAACTCCGTTCATATATAGCCTTTACCAAAACAATCATTAATCTAATCTCTAATCGCGGTCGAGACTAACAATGAATTGGTAGCGCGCCCGATTAGGATGTTAATGATTCTTTTGATAAAGTTTATAAACTTTATAGGACGTAAAAAGAGTTTAGGTATTTTCATCATCCATTAACCTACCGTAATCCTACGAACCCTAACAAACGGAGAATTACTCGCGCATGTTGGGAGAAGAAGAGATAGAGAGAGAATTCATAATGGAACTACAAAGAAAATAGAATAAGAAAAAGAACTACCTTTATTAATCAACAAAACTCATTACACTTTGTTTCCTTAGAAAATGATTACAAATACTAGTTTGCTTCTCGATCTCTTCTAAGGAGGTAGATGGATCGTTGATGATCAGCCTGGATGCGTGAGCCGTCTCGGACTTCGTGATCTCGTCGACTTGATGATTTTTCCAAGAGGCTCTCGGTCTTTATTTATAGTCCCAAAGCCATAAATCTAGATGCCTAAATTGGGGAATAGTAGTTAAGATCCAAACAGAAAAATGCCAGCCCCCAATTCTTCTGTCATGCGGCGGATCCGCGGCTAACAGGAGGGTTTGGCCGCGGATCCGCGGCTTTGTTGTGGCTTCGTGGGCTCAATCTTCTAGGGCTTCCTCTTGATGACACGTGTTGATATTTTAAATATCTGGAAACAGAAAATCTTCTCTTCGTCACTGCCAGCCTTGATTTCTTAGTTTGCTTTCTTAATTAGGCAGGTTTGCTCTTAACAACTTTGATTCCCTTGATTTTTAGCCCTGAAAAATTCTGCACAATCTCAACAAATAATATTAGTGGAGTTTTGTTTTATTGAGATATTAATTTCAACATTAAGATTTGGTCAATGATATTTTTGCATACATTTTCCTACCAAATGTTAATTATAATATATCAACACATGAACAATAGTACTTTTACAGATAAACCCTCATATGTATCATATATTATAATAAACACCTTTTCTAGTATAGAAATAGTAGGAAAAATGTAATAACAAATGTGCAGTTTTATCAACTGAACAAATACCCCCAAACTTATCTTTGATTGTCCCGAGCAAACTAGTTTATTCAAGAGAAGGAGAAAAAGAAAGGAGAAAACTAAGCACACTTTCGTAAGCAACACAATTGCACTGAGCACGTGCAACAAACCGTTAAACCTCTAGGTGTCCCTAGTAGGAGGAGTATTGTCTCCTGAGGGTTTTCAGCGGATTACACCCACAAAATCCTATAATAAAAGAGAGATGGTGAAATTTACATATAAGGATACGAACCATAAAAGAAATACTTTTGAAAATTTAGAGTTTCCAACTACACTATCTTTTCAGTTGTCATGAGCCCTATCTTAATAGTCATGAAAAGATGTTAGAAATAACTTCATCCCTCAATAAAACATCGTCTTTATTCTTCATTCCTATCTTTCATCCAAATATCGATCATATACCCCTACGTGTGTGAATAGAACATCCCTACACTCAGAGAATTCAATTCAAGCTATCATACTCTTGTCCGTCTACCTCAGTACTTTTTAATTTGATCAATATTTATGGATTTGCTCACACATTTTCATACGACCGTTAATACTTCTTGAGGTACTAACCGACCGATTACTTATGTGCTTGCTGATTAGGTGTATTAGTATTTTCCTCGTCATGCACCGCCTAAGGCTTAGCAGTGACTCCCAGACCAGTTGGTCTAAGGCACTAGGTGATGAAGCACCCTCGCTATATTTTTTTATTGTTGCCTCGGTGATAACAAAACCAGTGTTCATTTTTCTTCACCATTTTATCTTTTATTCATTTTTTACTTCCTTCATACTTTGGCTTTTAGACAAGAGCATTTCAAGGTATCCTCTACTATCCCGAGTTTCAAGACGTGTGTAAGTGCGTATAGTAGGGTATCAACATTCAAATGTTTGGCTTCCAGAATAGAAACTATTTTTCAGACTTATTTTTATCCTCAGATTAGTGACTTCTTTCATCTTACTAACCCTTGGGACAACAGCTCATAACTATTTATTACCAGTTCGTTTAAGAAAACTTCTAATTTTCTTGGTTTTCTTAAATTTTTCCTATCTTTTGGATGTAATTTTTCACTTTCTACTCTTTTGTTATAAAAGAAAATTTTAAATTTTTTTTTGAAAATGTTGTGCTTATGCAAAATATGATACAAATTGATATGTAAATAAGCACAAACCTCCCCCAAATCTGTTTACAGCAGTGCCCTCACTGATATCATCCGTTAAGCTCAAAAACCTGTAGACTTGGGAAGAAAAATGGGACAAGAAATAATGCAAGTGAAATCCTCCCCCAAACTTATTTTTGGCTCACAATCTTATAAAAAATCTTTTTCTTTCAAGAGCCAAAATATACCCCTCCAAACTTGAGTTAAACAATGTTAATCTTTTAAAATCACACGAGGGGGTCAAGGTTATTGGTCAATGCCAAGTTTTGAAAAGACCGAAGGTCAACACCAACCATTCAAAAATTTTATCGATGAAGCACCAAGGTTGGTGGAAGAACGTATCACCTTTCGACGTGAAGAAGTGGGGAGGTGATAAGACGTGTAATGGAAAATGATTGTGTCTCAATTTGGAGAGATGACACAGTGATAGTAATGATAGATTACTCGCATTATCATGATTGTCCAGAAGAAGGGGTGGAGGTTCAATTTCTTTATCTTAGAGTTGATTCATCTCAACACCCGTATCTTTTAAAAATGCGAGTTTATCAGCGAAAATTTCCTCAAAACTTTCATCGATACCCCGAAGAATAATGTCATCAAGAAAAACAGGGTGATCGTCAGACTCTATAAAAAGTTCCTTATCAGCGTTAGATGTTGACCCGGACAACTCGGTGGAAGAGTCCGTGTATGTATAATACATGGTTGGGTCAAACAACAACATATGAAAAGAGTTAGTATCATGAGGTTGATTAAATTTGCTGCTGTCGACATCCATTAATTCGACAGAACACACATGAGTATAGGGTTCGGAGGGTTCACTTCCCAACTTGTAAATGTTAAGCTCAATTGACTTCTTTCCAAACGATAGGGTCATAGAGCCGTTTCTATAATTGATTACTGCATTGGAAGTAGCTAGGAAGGGTCGACCGAGTATCACCGGGATTTGATTTCGTAGGTTCGCTACAGGTTGTGTATCTATAACGATAAAGTCCACAGGGAATATGAATTCCCCGACTTTGATTAACACATCCTATAGCTCACCCCTAGGTTGGGTGATAGATCGATCGGCCATCTGAAGAGTGCAATGCGCAGGTTTTAACTCTCCGATCCCTAATTGCTCATAAACAGAATACGAAAGCAAGTTAACACTAGCACCTAAATCGAGTAGAGCACGATTGATATTTTTACCCCCAATAGAAATATAAATTGTAGGACTTCCGGGTCCTTTCGTTTCTTGGGCAGTTGTTGTGTAAAAGCAGTGCTCACATTACTCGCACGGAAAACTTTTTTAGGTACTTGAACTTTTCTCTTCCTAGTGCACAAGTCCTTTAGGATTTTTGCATAAGACGGAACTTGATGAATAGCATCTAGGAGAGGAATGTTTATATTAACTTGCTTAAAAATTTCCATAATCTTCTCCATTTGTGGACTTGGTCTGTTGCCCCTTAACCTATTTGGATAAGGTGCTTTATCAATAAGGGTTTGGTCCATCATTGGAGAGGATTGTGGGGATGGAGTGGATCCCAGAATTAGAGTGGGGATCGTTTTAGGTAGATTCGAGGAAATGGGCGAAAGGTTCGTGTAAATCCCCGCTCTCCATCTACAAGAATTTTCCTTGTATTTTCCAAATTTCCGAGATTTACCTTGCCTCGTAATTATTCTATAGAAGGTGGTTGCTTGAATTCCAAAGATTATATCTTTCCAAACCCTAAAAGCCATAACATAAGATTTAAAACCAAAGCCGAAACAAACCAAAATGAGCAAAACGCCTAACCTTAAGCAAATTTTAAACATACAGCCCTTATATTTTTTACCCAGCCCACTAAATTTTTTTTAAAAATAAATTCCCTATATATTTTTCTGGCCCGTTCTCCTTAATATGCCCTCAGCCCAATCCCATTTTTATAAATAAATCCTTAACTCAAGTTTTACCCTCAGCCCATCTCGTTTTTTTTTTAGAAAAGAATTATTGTAAACAAACCAACCCATTCCTTATCTCAGCCCATTTCTTTTTGAGAGTTAATTGTTTTTTTTATTTTTACCGGCCCGTTTCTTTTCTGAAGCCCACGGAAATTTTTAGGGAATTATTCTTTTATTGCGGCCCGCTCCCATTAACCAAGCCCACTCCCCCAACCCTCCACTGTTCTTCTTCCATTTGAAATTTCTCTCAACGGCTACACCCCCGTAACGCGCGCGCGCGACACGCCTCCTTCGCCGTCGCCCACGCCTTCGCCCTGCCGTTGCCCCCACGTTGTCAACATCGTCGCCCTCATCTCTCTCGTACTCACAAACTCCTCACCTCTCTTCTTTACTTTCACCGAGCTCAAAAACCCACCGAGCACCCCAAAAATTTTCTCTGGAACCCATTGCCACCTCCACGCCGGCGATCGTACCACCTCGTCGCTCGACCCACGTCGACGACAGCCACTCAAATCCCCCTCCTTCTCCTTCCACGACTCCTCCCTTCATCACCCGAACACCCACCAACTCGAGACCCGACCCACTGCAACCAAACTCGACACCCTCGACGCCGATGAACCCCCATCACGTCGCCGATCTCCCTGAAACCTCCTCAACCTCATCGTCATCACAATAATCCCTAGCCACTGCTCAAACTAATCCCCCTCTCCACAATTCCAAAAACTCCAAAAAACCCAAATTTCTAACTTGTCCTCACTGTGTGTGCACTGTACACGCCGCCGGAGCGACGCCGTCGACCGTCGGCAACCCCAATACACTCGCAGTGGATCGTCAAACATCCATCAACGTCTAGTGGCTGCGCAAAGGACTCCGGACAACCCGACGCGAGATCCACATCAAGATCGAGGCTCGCGGGAATTCGATACGTGGCGTGTACCGCGCGTTCGCGACGACGCTGTTGCCGTACGACCCCGAGGCATTCTTCAGGCAAGTATTTACTTGCTTCATGCTATAATAATAGGGTTACCCACCTAGATAATGTAGTTTACAACTTACCGATTTCCTATACATGTTAAAACCTAAGTGCTCGATGTTAGTTACTAATAGAAATATTTGTCTAAATTGACGGCAACCTATACCTTCTGTTGGCCCTTTTAATGATGTATGATGTGTGAGAAATTCGCTGGAAAACACGATCGTTTGTAACAAAGAATCGATACCCCCAAACATGTTGTTTAAAACTGGAATTCTCTCGTAACTGAAAATGCATAAAATCACTATAAATCATACACATATTGGAAAGATGCGTTCGAGGGCTTAAATCGAAGCCAACTCGATGAACTTTAACCCTATGTAGAATTTTAATGTTTTCTGTTCTGAAACCATGAAGATAAGTGGATTGGAACACGACTCTGGACTGCAGTCCAGAGCGTTTCTGATTAGTGCGTTCTGTCTAAAGTCCTGCGTCCCCGTGTTTCCTGAAATCGCATGATACGGAACTTTCAGTAGTTATAAGATATACCTGTTAGTGAAAGAAAACAAGTGGTTTCATTCCGATTCATCGCAGTTTGTTATTTTAAACTTATTTTAAAAGAGCAGAACATAAAGCTGTCCAGAACACTTTCTGGAATGATATTTGAGATTAAACTGTATATAACTTTCAACGTACAGATGCGATTGAGGATCCGTCTGTTGCGTTGAATACTTTATCGAAAACCCTAGATTTCATCTAACTGTGTCATCGCTAAATTTTGAGCCCAACTGGGTGCAATTCGTGTTGCGAAACAGAAGTTCAGCTCTGAAATTGAAATTCCAGCCGTGAACACTTAAACTGAAACAGTTATATCTTGAAAACCGAAACCCCGATTGGACTGAAACAAATTTTGATGAATTACTGACTGATTGTTCTATATATCTTACCTACATCATTTCTGCTGAATTTGTAATATATTAATTTGTGCAATTTACTTAAATTCATGACGTGCATGCTAATTCATAACATACCGTGTTTATTGGTAGCATACAATACATATATCATACCCTTGTCATTTACACAGTGTTAGTGCGTGTGGACATTGCATTATCGTGCGTGATAGGTGTTGATTTAGGAGTGACGAGTACACCAATGGAAAGTGAATAATCGTGATAGTGATTGGTACAGTGGACAGTGATTGATATAGTGGACAGTGATGAAACCGTGACATTGGTATACTCGTACACAAATAGATCAATATCTTAAATAGTGTAACCTGGGGAAAAAGGGGAAATCAAAGTGGAAAGAGTATCTTATTTAGCGGGACCGTGTTTAGAGGATGATCATTCGAACTGTGATACTTATTCGTGTAGGACAGGATCTGGCGATCCGGCTGACAGGGTTATGTCCCGGGCGTGTGGGCCGTGGTCTCGGGTATGTACGAGACTCCTGTTAAACATGATCCTCCTTCCACTATGTGATTTCAAACATGACGTAGAGACCGATAGGGACACTTAACATATTCTGCATCATACTGTGATATAGTGTTTACTTGCATTATTCTCATACCAGTAATACCTCATTTACCTGTTTCATCTGCTTATAATAATATTATTATTTGTGTCGCTCTGACGACCTGAGTATGCATGCTCAGATTCCGCGCGAGGACCGGCACCGGAGACGGATCTATCCTTCGAGTTCACGGAGATATAGTTGGTGTTCCTTCTTCATTTACTGCTTTCCATAAAAGAGATTGTGAGATCGAACTTGGTTAGTTATTGTTCTTGTTATCTGTAAAATTGTGAACAATAGGATTTTAATGTAATAAATTAGTGATGTGATTCCTTTAATACTGTGCTTTAATTACTGATTACCATGTAGTGCTAGAAGCCGAAGTGTGACTACGGCAGGATGATTCCTTGACCGTAGGAGCATGGCTGGCCTAGTCGCACCTCGTTTTCCGTATTTTGGGAAGCGGGGCGTGACATGGTTTAGTTGGTATCAGAGCCTGTGTTTAGTATCAAGGGATGACATTAACTAAACTGTATTACGTTATTCTTGTTTCACTATTCTTGATTTCTATCCTTGAATCTGAACCTATTCTTTTGAATCTTCCAGTGATATGACGTCCCCGAACGACCCCTCCTCGGACTCCAGCTCTCAGGACCGCACGGAAAGAATACTCAGTGCACTGACCACTCTCGCGGAAGCCCAGGAGAGGAAGACAGATTTGCTTACTGAGGGACTCAGAGCGATTACCGCTGCAGGAGGACCCTCCGCACTTATTACCGCCCCCGAGGGCGCTACTCCACCAGCTTATCAGGCTAGGGCTGGTACTGTGTCAGACTTCCGACGGTTACACCCAGCTGCGTTTACAGGGCTAGCTGAACCACTTGAAGCTGAGCAATGGCTGGTAAACATGGAGAATTTATTGGCAGCCGCCAGGGTTCCAGAGGAAGACAGAGTGAATGTGATAAAGATACAATTAGAAGACGAGGCTCGTACATGGTGGTCGGTAGAAGAAAGCAGACTTGAAGAGCCGATTGAATGGGACAAGTTTAAGGAGTGCTTCTTAGATCACTATTTTCCTCCCACAGCCAAGGCAGAAATGGAGGAAAAGTTTATTCTTCTGAAGCAGAATGGACGCCCAGTGGACGTTTATGCGGCAGAGTTCAACCGTCTGAGCCGCTTTGCTCCATACATGGTCAAATCAGAAGTCACCAGGGCTAGGCGTTTCCTTCAGGGGTTAGATTTTGAGTTGCAGCAGCTGATCGCATCGTTAGATCTACAGACTTTCGCACAGGTACTCAACGCAGCGAGAGTTCAGGAGCAATTGATTAACAAGTTCAGGAGACCCCCAGTCGTTCCAGCACGTACCCACGTGCCTTCTCGAGGAGCCATACCGGTTCACAGAGCAGGGACAACTCAGATGAAGCGCCCGTTTGTACCACAGCATCGCCCCCAGAGAAAGGGCGTAACTTGCGGCTATTGCGGTAGAGGAGGGCATACCCAGAAGGACTGTCGCCGTGCTAAGGGACAGTGTTTGATTTGCGGTTCCAGTCAGCACAGGATTGACAGTTGTCCTGAGCGAGCAGAAATACAGAGAGGTTCTGGACCGTCACAGCAGAGGCCGCAGGAACAGAGACAGCCATTTACAGGTCGCGGTCAGGGACGGGCTTTCACCTTGACCGCCGAGCAGGCAGAGGCATCAGGAGACGTAGTCACAGGTACTCTACTTGTACATTCATTGCCAGCTAGAGTACTATTTGATTCGGGAGCATCGCATTGTTTCTTGTCTGAGCATTTCACCAATACACACTCAATACCATATGAACCACTAACCAAGGGATGGGAAATTCATACGGGTAATGGCATTATTATATCTAGTCGGGAATGTAGATTATGCCCGGTTGTAGTGTGTGGCAGGGAATTCTATGCGAATTTCCTCCTAATTGGGACAGGCAGTTACGACGCAATCCTTGGGATGGATTGGATGAGCACTTTTCATGCAGTTATCGATTGTCGTGCAAAGAAGGTGATCTTCCGTATTCCTAATCACCCGGAGTTTGTTTTTGAGGGCGGAAGCGAATCTTTGGAACCAGCTAAATACAGAGCAAAGCCTAAGGAACTGACAGCTATGGAGATTGATAAGAGCCCAGCCCCAGAAATTGTTCAGGACTTTCTAGACGTATTTCCTGAAGATCTACCAGGTCTACCACCCCCTCGAATCTTGGAGTTCTCGATCGATTTGATCCCAGGTACAGCCCCAGTATCCAGGGCCCCATACAGAATGGCACCAGTGGAGTTGGCGGAATTGAAGAAACAGGTTGAAGAATTATTGGAGAAGGGATTTATTCGTCCAAGCGCTTCACCGTGGGGTGCACCAGTTCTATTGGTGAAGAAAAAGGATGGATCGTTGCGAATGTGCATAGATTACCGGGAGCTGAACAAGGTCACAATAAAGAACAAGTACCCAATCCCGCGTATCGATGACCTATTCGATCAGCTAAGTGGAGCCAAGGTTTTCTCGAAGTTGGATCTCCGTTCTGGATATCATCAAATCAGAGTAGCAGCCGAGGATGTATGCAAGACGGCTTTCAGGACCCGATACGGACATTACGAATTTCTTGTGATGCCGTTCGGCGTTACCAACGCCCCAGCTATATTCATGGACTTGATGAACAGGGTGTTCGCAAAGTACTTGGACACGTTTGTCGTTGTGTTTATCGACGACATACTTGTCTATTCAAAGACCCGAGAAGAGCATGCTGAGCATTTGCGCACAGTTCTACAAATTCTTCGGGAGGAGAAGCTGTATGCGAAGCTAAGCAAGTGTGAGTTCTGGCTCGACAAGGTACAGTTTTTGGGACATATTGTTTCAGGCGAAGGCATCTCAGTGGACCCGGCAAAGATAGAATCTGTCAGAGATTGGCCGACGCCGAAATCAGTAGCAGAGATCAGGAGCTTTCTGGGATTGGCAGGTTATTATCGGAGATTCGTTCAAGATTTCTCAAGGATCGCGGAACCATTGACACGGCTGACACGGAAGGACGTGCCGTTTACATGGACAGAAGAGTGCACTCAGGCATTCGACACTCTGAAGCAGAAGTTAACCACAGCACCTATACTTACAGTACCAGATAATTCCGGTGGTTTGGTGATACACAGTGATGCCTCAGGGAAGGGTTTAGGCTGTGTTTTGATGCAGCACGGCCGAGTGGTTGCTTACGCCTCTCGACAATTGAGAAACCACGAGAAGAACTACCCTACACATGACTTGGAGTTAGCTGCGGTAGTCTTTGCGTTGAAGATTTGGAGGCACTATCTATTAGGAGAAAAAGTGGAGGTTTACACCGATCACAAAAGTTTGAAGTATGTTTTCACTCAGAAGGAACTGAACATGAGGCAGCGCCGATGGCTAGAGCTAATGGCAGACTATGACTTGGACCTTCAGTATCACCCGGGGAAGGTCAATGTTGTACCAGACGCACTCAGTCGCAAACCAGCGGTCATGATGTTGACCGATCAGAGGAGTATTATTGAGGATTTCCAGAGACTTGAACTTGAGGTCGTTACTCCGAACGCACTCAGTCAATTTTGGCAACTACAGGTGCAATCTTCCCTGGTGGATCGCATCAAGATTGCACAAGCGGATGATCCTCGATTACAAAAGTTCAGAGAGCAAGTGGAAGCTGGATTGAGAACGGATTTGATTATACATGAAGATGGCTCTCTGAGATTCGGTAACAGACTCTGCGTACCTAAAGGGGATGTACGAGAAGAAGTTTTGGCTGAAGCACACAGTTCAGCTTATTCTATGCATCCAGGAGGTACAAAAATGTATCAGGACCTAAAGCAGCACTTTTGGTGGAACGGAATGAAGCGGGAGATCGCGAGGTTCGTATCCAGATGCTTGGTATGTCAGCAGGTGAAGGCGGAACATCAGAGAACAGCAGGATTACTACAACCATTGCCGATACCTGAATGGAAGTGGGAGCACATTACTATGGATTTTGTGACGGCCTTACCACGGAGCCCCAGAGGCAATAACGCCATTTGGGTTATCGTCGATCGCCTCACAAAAGCTGCACACTTTCTACCTTTCCGAGTGGGACAGTCGACTGAATCACTGGCAGAAAGATATATGCAGGAGATTGTGCGACTTCACGGTGTTCCGGTCAGCATTGTGTCAGACCGGGACACGAGATTCTTGTCACACTTTTGGAAGAGCTTACAGGAGAGTTTGGGAACCCGCCTCAAATTCAGCACAGCTTATCACCCACAGACGGATGGACAATCCGAGCGTACAATTCAGACGCTCGAGGATATGTTGAGAGCCTGTATGTTGGACTTTCAAGGTTCCTGGGAGGACCATCTGCACCTAGTCGAGTTCTCTTACAACAACAGTTATCAGGCTAGTATTCAGATGGCTCATTTTGAAGCGCTATATGGGCGGAAGTGTCGATCCCCAGTATGTTGGGATGATGTGGGAGAACGAAGATTACTGGGCCCCGAACTCATTGTTCAGACAGTGGACAAGGTCCAAATGATCAGGCAGCGTATTAAGACGGCTCAGGATCGACAAAAGAGTTGGGCAGATACCAGCAGAAGGGCACTTGATTTTGAAGTCGGAGATCATGTGTTCTTGAAGATTTCACCTACTCGTGGAGTTATCAGATTCGGGAGTCGGGGAAAGCTTAGTCCCCGTTTTATCGGACCTTTTGAGGTGCTAGAGCGAGTAGGAGAGGTGGCCTATCGATTGGCCTTGCCTCCATCGCTAGCTGGTGTGCACAATACCTTTCACGTGTCACAGTTGCGGCGTTACGTTCGAGATGAGAACCATGTTCTGGACCATTCAGAGTTAGTTTTGGGGACCGATTTGTCATACGAGGAGCAGCCTACTACCATCCTCGACCGCAGAGAGAAAGTGCTGAAGAATAAGGTCATTCCGTTAGTCCGAGTGTCTTGGGGCGGTCGTTCCCCAGGAGAATCCACCTGGGAGCGGGAGGAAGACATCCGTGATCGTTATCCACATCTTTTTGTTTAGTGCATTGTACTCTTGTATCTTTGTTAAATTTCGAGGACGAAATTTTTGTTAAGGGGGGTATGATGTAAATCCCCGCTCTCCATCTACAAGAATTTTCCTTGTATTTTCCAAATTTCCGAGATTTACCTTGCCTCGTAATTATTCTGTAGAAGGTGGTTGCTTGAATTCCAAAGATTATATCTTTCCAAACCCTAAAAGCCATAACATAAGATTTAAAACCAAAGCCGAAACAAACCAAAATGAGCAAAACGCCTAACCTTAAGCAAATTTTAAACATACAGCCCTTATATTTTTTACCCAGCCCACTAAATTTTTTTTTAAAATAAATTCCCTATATATTTTTCTGGCCCGTTCTCCTTAATATGCCCTCAGCCCAATCCCATTTTTATAAATAAATCCTTAACTCAAGTTTTACCCTCAGCCCATCTCGTTTTTTTTTTTAGAAAAGAATTATTGTAAACAAACCAACCCATTCCTTATCTCAGCCCATTTCTTTTTGAGAGTTAATTGTTTTTTTTATTTTTACCGGCCCGTTTCTTTTCTGAAGCCCACGGAAATTTTTAGGGAATTATTCTTTTATTGCGGCCCGCTCCCATTAACCAAGCCCACTCCCCCAACCCTCCACTGTTCTTCTTCCATTTGAAATTTCTCTCAACGGCTACACCCCCGTAACGCGCGCGCGCGACACGCCTCCTTCGCCGTCGCCCACGCCTTCGCCCTGCCGTTGCCCCCACGTTGTCAACATCGTCGCCCTCATCTCTCTCGTACTCACAAACTCCTCACCTCTCTTCTTTACTTTCACCGAGCTCAAAAACCCACCGAGCACCCCAAAAATTTTCTCTGGAACCCATTGCCACCTCCACGCCGGCGATCGTACCACCTCGTCGCTCGACCCACGTCGACGACAGCCACTCAAATCCCCCTCCTTCTCCTTCCACGACTCCTCCCTTCATCACCCGAACACCCACCAACTCGAGACCCGACCCACTGCAACCAAACTCGACACCCTCGACGCCGATGAACCCCCATCACGTCGCCGATCTCCCTGAAACCTCCTCAACCTCATCGTCATCACAATAATCCCTAGCCACTGCTCAAACTAATCCCCCTCTCCACAATTCCAAAAACTCCAAAAAACCCAAATTTCTAACTTGTCCTCACTGTGTGTGCACTGTACACGCCGCCGGAGCGACGCCGTCGACCGTCGGCAACCCCAATACACTCGCAGTGGATCGTCAAACATCCATCAACGTCTAGTGGCTGCGCAAAGGACTCCGGACAACCCGACGCGAGATCCACATCAAGATCGAGGCTCGCGGGAATTCGATACGTGGCGTGTACCGCGCGTTCGCGACGACGCTGTTGCCGTACGACCCCGAGGCATTCTTCAGGCAAGTATTTACTTGCTTCATGCTATAATAATAGGGTTACCCACCTAGATAATGTAGTTTACAACTTACCGATTTCCTATACATGTTAAAACCTAAGTGCTCGATGTTAGTTACTAATAGAAATATTTGTCTAAATTGACGGCAACCTATACCTTCTGTTGGCCCTTTTAATGATGTATGATGTGTGAGAAATTCGCTGGAAAACACGATCGTTTGTAACAAAGAATCGATACCCCCAAACATGTTGTTTAAAACTGGAATTCTCTCGTAACTGAAAATGCATAAAATCACTATAAATCATACACATATTGGAAAGATGCGTTCGAGGGCTTAAATCGAAGCCAACTCGATGAACTTTAACCCTATGTAGAATTTTAATGTTTTCTGTTCTGAAACCATGAAGATAAGTGGATTGGAACACGACTCTGGACTGCAGTCCAGAGCGTTTCTGATTAGTGCGTTCTGTCTAAAGTCCTGCGTCCCCGTGTTTCCTGAAATCGCATGATACGGAACTTTCAGTAGTTATAAGATATACCTGTTAGTGAAAGAAAACAAGTGGTTTCATTCCGATTCATCGCAGTTTGTTATTTTAAACTTATTTTAAAAGAGCAGAACATAAAGCTGTCCAGAACACTTTCTGGAATGATATTTGAGATTAAACTGTATATAACTTTCAACGTACAGATGCGATTGAGGATCCGTCTGTTGCGTTGAATACTTTATCGAAAACCCTAGATTTCATCTAACTGTGTCATCGCTAAATTTTGAGCCCAACTGGGTGCAATTCGTGTTGCGAAACAGAAGTTCAGCTCTGAAATTGAAATTCCAGCCGTGAACACTTAAACTGAAACAGTTATATCTTGAAAACCGAAACCCCGATTGGACTGAAACAAATTTTGATGAATTACTGACTGATTGTTCTATATATCTTACCTACATCATTTCTGCTGAATTTGTAATATATTAATTTGTGCAATTTACTTAAATTCATGACGTGCATGCTAATTCATAACATACCGTGTTTATTGGTAGCATACAATACATATATCATACCCTTGTCATTTACACAGTGTTAGTGCGTGTGGACATTGCATTATCGTGCGTGATAGGTGTTGATTTAGGAGTGACGAGTACACCAATGGAAAGTGAATAATCGTGATAGTGATTGGTACAGTGGACAGTGATTGATATAGTGGACAGTGATGAAACCGTGACATTGGTATACTCGTACACAAATAGATCAATATCTTAAATAGTGTAACCTGGGGAAAAAGGGGAAATCAAAGTGGAAAGAGTATCTTATTTAGCGGGACCGTGTTTAGAGGATGATCATTCGAACTGTGATACTTATTCGTGTAGGACAGGATCTGGCGATCCGGCTGACAGGGTTATGTCCCGGGCGTGTGGGCCGTGGTCTCGGGTATGTACGAGACTCCTGTTAAACATGATCCTCCTTCCACTATGTGATTTCAAACATGACGTAGAGACCGATAGGGACACTTAACATATTCTGCATCATACTGTGATATAGTGTTTACTTGCATTATTCTCATACCAGTAATACCTCATTTACCTGTTTCATCTGCTTATAATAATATTATTATTTGTGTCGCTCTGACGACCTGAGTATGCATGCTCAGATTCCGCGCGAGGACCGGCACCGGAGACGGATCTATCCTTCGAGTTCACGGAGATATAGTTGGTGTTCCTTCTTCATTTACTGCTTTCCATAAAAGAGATTGTGAGATCGAACTTGGTTAGTTATTGTTCTTGTTATCTGTAAAATTGTGAACAATGGGATTTTAATGTAATAAATTAGTGATGTGATTCCTTTAATACTGTGCTTTAATTACTGATTACCATGTAGTGCTAGAAGCCGAAGTGTGACTACGGCAGGATGATTCCTTGACCGTAGGAGCATGGCTGGCCTAGTCGCACCTCGTTTTCCGTATTTTGGGAAGCGGGGCGTGACATAATGTCGGGACCCGGTTCTTGCTCACGGAGCAAAGTGCCACACGGAACAAAGTGCCACGCCAAGTGTCGAGCTAAGTGGGCGGGGGCCACCTCTTGAATCCGTGGGGGCCACCTCTTGAGTCTGTGGGACCCACTGTAGAACAATGGGGAATCTTCGGAATACATTCCGAAAGGGGGAAGATCTGTACTATAAATGGAATGATACCACTCTTCAATACAGAGGCGCCTTTTAAGTGAACCGGCACTACAGGAGCTTGAGAACTCCGTAGTTAAGCGTGCTCGAGCCAGGGAAGTTCTGGGATGGGTGACCTCCTGGGAAGTGGCCCCTGGTCGGGTCCGGTTTGCCCCGAAGGACAAAACCGTGCGGCTTCGGCCAGAGCGGACAATACTCTTTGTATTGGAGGTGGGGCATGACAGTTCGAGCCTTGGGGAAAACGGAGAATAGGTTCGGATGAAGGTGGGAGACTAGACGAATTAGGGGAAGAAGAAGAAGCTGGGGTATCATTGGTGTCACCAATATCATTACATTGCTCACCCACTCGGTTATTCAGCACTTTTCCCGATCTCAACGTAGTAACGACACTCACATTATAACTTTATGAATGGGCAGGATTAGGTATGGCTTGAGATGGGAGTTTCCCCTTCTCTCTCGCACTCAATACGGCGTTCAACTGTGCAATTTGGTTTTCTATTGATTTAATACTCTCACCGTGGGAGGCGGAGTCTTTCGTTAGGGTATCAATAGAAGACTTCATATCAGCCGACATTTGCATGGAATGTTTCATAAACAAATCCAAAGTTTGTGCGAGTGAAGAGTTATCAGTACCGGCCAATTGTGGTGCAGAAGAGTTGGCCGGATTATGAAAATTTTGTGACTGAAAGGGGTGCTGACTTTGTGGTTGTGGTTGCTGTGGAGGAGGTCTTTGATAATTGCTTTATTGGTTTTAGTTCCAAGCAAAGTTAGGATGATTCCTCCATCCTTGATTGTACGTGGAAGAATAAGGATTGTTTCTAGGTCACTGCTGAAAAGCAGCATTAGTTTGAAACGATGCATTCATAGAACATTCTTCCGTTAAGTGTTAAGGATCTGAACAGCAACCACAGACGGTCTTGGGAAGCGTGACCTGATTTAGGAAGACTGATGAATTTTTTTTCTCAATAGCGTCGAGTTTCTTCTGCATCGCTGCCATTTCGGCTTTCACTGCGATGGAAACATCGAGCTGGTGAATACCTCCCCTAGATGAAGGTGGTCTTACGCTTTCCCACTGCAAAGTGTTTTCAGCGAGATCTTCCAGATATTTCCACGCTTCACCGTCATCTTTAGACATGAAATTGCATCGACACATTGTTTCAAGCATCTGCTTTGTCGCTGGATTAATGCCCTTATATATTATTCGACATAAATCCCATCTTTGTATTCCATGATGAGGACATTGGACAAGCAGATCCTTGAAACGTTCAAAGCACTTCCAAAATGGTTCATTGGGAAGCTGGGTGAACTAGTTGATCTCGCTCCTAATATGGTCAGTCTTATGGTTTGGGTAAAACTTCTTAAGAAATGCTATTACGAATTCATCCCAATTAGTGATAGAGTGTGCGGCAGTATTATAAAGCCATTTTTCTGCCAAATTGCACAGAGTGAATGGGAGAAGACGCAAGCGCATAGCATCCACAGTCAATTGTGAAGTACCCATCATTGCGCATATGTTTTCAAATTTGGTGATGAAAACGTACGCGTCTTCAGACTCAAGCCCATGAAATTTGGGCAACAGATTGATATAGTGGGGTTTAATTTCAAAATTATCCCCGTTAGCTGGTGGAATAGATAGACAAGTGGGAAGAGGACCACGGATAGGATAGCATCTCTCTTGGAAAGAGATGCGCGGTGGATTCTACGCACCTACGGGCGGTGGCAGGTGGTGTTATAATCTGATGGAGTACCGTCCATCTCGGTCGTGTGTGGTGGGGGAAAAAAAGATGAAGAAGTACCGACTTCGGCGTCGATAGCAGGAACGCGGACAAGACGGGCACTAGAATCCCGTGTCCAGCCAAACATGCACTAAGCGGGTTTAGTGCAAGTGGCAGCGTGTGTGTGATTTAAAATTGGTCTGTTTTGAAAAAAGTGGGACTCAAGACAAATCACACAAAAATGCACAAACAACCCTAGAACTAAGGTTACCTAGGTCAGTCTCTAGACCGCTCCTAGACTTCCAAAGGACAAGCCGTAGGATCAATCCTCTACCGCCTCTTTACTACTCTTGTAGCCAGGTAAGTGCCAGGTAAGTGGGAGGTTGTCCACTACGTAAGTAGTAGTCTTAATTAAGTAACCACTTACTTTAGACACACTTTCCTAGACACCACAAAAGTAATGCGAATAAGCGATAGATTACCCACGACCTTCCTCTGTCCTTAATGAGCGCGACAGTCCTTAGAGTCTGGTCTAGATATTTTTTTAAATTAATGTAGGTTGATGCAGATGCTCGGTTTGTGATTTGTGGGGCTTAGGAAGGGTGATGAAATCCCCACCTAATCTGGATTTGGTCTTTGCCCCTTAAAGTCCATATTAAAATATGCAAAACAAACCAATCACAAAACTTTGCAAAAAGATTTTTGAGCGGCGATGTTTTGCAAAGAATCCTGCAGAAAAGAGATTTTATTGGATTTGAGAGGAGAGAGAAAGAGGTTAAATCTTACCAGAGAAGATTGAAGCCCTAGATCTTCTAACTGGCCGCGCTTCCGCCGCCGATGTACACTTTCGGCCGTGGATCCGCCGCAAGGAAGAGGGTTCAGGTGATGGTTTTTGCTACGTGGCCTTCTGTACTCCTCTGGATCTCTATGAATGTGTCTGTCTCCTGTTTCCTCAAGTCTGTGACTCCAGATCTCCTTGCAAAATTCACACACAAATCGTTAAATATGCAATTTTCAGTTTTGTTTTAATTATGATATAGATCGTATAAGAATTCAACACAAATAGTAAGAATAAAAAATTACGCACGTATCCCCGGCAATGGCGCCATTTGATTAGTGTGGAATTTATGTGTTTGTAGAATAACCGCAATCAATAACGGTGTCGCGCGTAGCTAGACCGAGATGAGTACGGGTCGTCCTCAGGAAAACGTGGAACCTTTTACTCTTACTTTAGACGTGTTGAAAAAGAAAGGAGGAAGAATAAAGAATGGTGAAGAATGGTTGTAGGATCTAGATCTAAGTTAAACACGGATGCAAAATATAAATCTAGATTAACTACGGATGTAAGTTTATATAAGAAGAGGGCTTATAGGGTTCATTAGGATTTAGTAGCTATGGATGATTAATTAAAAATTACTCTTTCTATCCTTTAATAGATTTAAAACTAGAACGACAGTGATGCATATAGATTAGGGTTTCTGGAGGGAAAATGAATCTCACTCTTAACCCCTATCTCGACACGGAACTCCGTTCATATCTAGCCTTTACCAAAACAATCATTAATCTAATCTCTAATCGCGGTCGAGACTAACAATGAATTGGTAGCGCGCCCGATTAGAAAGTTAATGATTCTTTTGATAAAGTTTATAAACTTTATAGGACGTAAAAAGAGTTTAGATATTTTCATCATCCATTAACCTACCGTAATCTTACGAACCCTAACAAGCGGAGAATTACTCGCGCATGTTGGGAGAAGAAGAGATGGAGAGAGAATTCATAATGGAACTACAAAGAAAATAGAATAAGAAAAAGAACTACCTTTATTAATCAACAAAACTCATTACACTTTGTTTCCTTAGAAAATGATTACAAATACTAGTTTGCTTCTCGATCTCTTCTAAGGAGGTAGATGGATCGTTGATGATCAGCCTGGATGCGTGAGCCGTCTCGGACTTCGTGATCTCGTCAACTTGATGATTTTTCCAAGAGGCTTTCGGTCTTTATTTATAGTCCCAAAGCCAGAAATCTAGATGCCTAAATTGGGGAATAGTAGTTAAGATCCAAACAGAAAAATGCCAGCCTCCAATTCTTCTGTCATGCGGCGGATCCGCGGCCAACAGGGGGGTTTGCCCGCGGATCCGCGGCCTTGTTGTGGCTTCGTGGGCTCAATCTTCTAGGGCTTCCTCTTGATGACACGTGTTGATATTTTAAATATCTGGAAACAGAAAATCTTTTCTTCGTCACTGCCAGTCTTGATTTCTTAGTTTGCTTTCTTAATTAGACAGGTTTGCTCTTAACAACTTTGATTCCCTTGATTTTTAGCCCTGAAAAATTCTACACAATCTCAACAAATAATATTAGTGGAGTTTTGTTTTATTGAGATATTAATTTCAACATTAAGATTTGGTCAATGATATTTTTGCATACATTTTCCTACCAAATGTTAATTATAATATATCAACACATGAACAATAGTATTTTTACAGATAAACCCTCATATGTATCATATATTATAATAAACACCTTTTCTAGTATAGAAATAGTAGGAAAAATGTAATAACAAATGTGCAGTTTTATCAACTGAACATGCCTCATCCAGCCCCTCGACCGGGTATCACTGTCACACGTCTCAGAACCGAGAAAACGCATGGTGGACGCACTGAAATATCATATCAAGAGAAACCGGGTTTTTAAAACAGCACATACTTTCTTTTGAAATAGCCACGGTTCTCAAATCTAGAAATCTCATGAAAACAATATATCTCAATGCGTGCAATCATAAAGCATGATGTATACGATATATAACAGAAATGTAAGCATATCCGTATATCATGCAACATGGAACAGTAATATGCACATATCGAGGGAAAACCGCTCTTTTAAATGAATCCAGTTTTTAAAATATATCACGCGGTTCCCAAATCTCCAAAATCGAATACAATATCGTATAAAGGTGCATATGTGTATATACGCAAGTATGGATGTACAAATGTATATGTCCCCAAGTATGGTGTACAATATGTATGTGCGCAAGTATGGTGTACAATATGTATGTACACAAGTATGATGTACAATATGTATGTACGGAAGTATGGTGTACAACATGTATGTACGCAAGTATGGTGTACAATATGTATGTATGCCAATATGGATGTACAAGTGGTATATACGCAAGCATGAGTGTACAATATGTATGTGTGCCAATTGTTCCCCTCCGAAAGACGGCGCGACATGGTGTCTCGCCTGAGATTCGGGGCAGATGCTAATTGGTGCTATCCGTCCACCTCTCCGAAGATGCCAAGTTGATTTATGGCACCATGTATCGAAGGTTTAGACGGATGCGTCCGATGTAGCAGACTTCGTCAGATTCCCCCTCGTTTGAGGGGTTTTTGATTGTGAGGACGCTCTTCCCTGCAGGCGCAAGCCCCTGCAGTTAATTACGCTACCGCGTTGCGGTAACAACTTTCTCCTTCTCCAGATGGTCACTTCGTGTCGTGGGTGTTTGTTTTATTGCCCGTGGATTGTTTACGGAGACTGAGTTATGTCGTCGCCCGTAGGGCGTGGACTAGTCCAAATCCGTATTATCTTAGATTTGGGTTTGGGGGTTTGGTTTGAGGATACGTCAGCCATACTTGAGGCTAAGATCAACTCAAACGTTTGTTAAGGATACGTTAGTCTAACTTTGTGACTAAGATCAACTTAACGGGATCGTTTAGATCCGACAAAAGAGCGTTTGGGCTCTAATGTTCCAGTTTAGGGACATAGTGGTCCATCGTATGTATGGCCGTCGGGACCCATCACCTCTCTGACGACGTTGAAGGATTACAACGACGGATGTCAGAGGAGTTCAGAGATGTACCCTCGAGCCAGAGTTAATTGGGGGGATTCATAGTCCAGTCTGTTTGAAGGTTTAAGGATACGTTAGCCATCTTTTGAGGCTAAGATCAACTTAAACGGGACCGTTTAGATCCGACAAAAGAGCATACGGGGCTCTATTGTTCTAGTTTAAGGACGTTGCGGTCCATGGGTAGTTTAAGGACATTGCGGTCCATGGGTAGTTTAAGGACATTGCGGTCCATTGTTAGTTTTAAGACATCTCGGTCAAGGTTAAGGACGTCGTAGTCCATGGGTTTAAGGACCCCACAGTCCAGTATGTGCTCTGGATGCTTCACACGGGTTCACTGCCGTGCTTGGCGAGGACCAGGCTCCGCTCTGGACGTTTTCCACGGGGTCAAAGAGTGACATTATCCGCGTTCCACGTAACCAGGAATTTGTATTAGACATGGGTTTAAGGACCCCACAGTCCATATCAATGTGTGGTCGTCGGGACCCGTCACCTCTTTGAAGACATTGAGGGATTACAATGCCAAGTATCAAAGGAGTGAAGAGATGTACCCTAGAACCGGAATGGCTTAAGTAGTCCTTGGCCCAATTTGGGGTCAAGACGAATTAATTATGTTATGAGCCCATTGGCCCAGTTAATCACAAATTGAGGACTTATGGCCATCTTGGGCTAAGTCCAATCAGGAGAGGGTTTGCCTCTATCTATTTAGGCCAATTGGGCCAAAGTCTAGTGTTAAACACTACAGAGCAGTCAGTGTTGAACACTGGGAATGGGGTTGACAAGTTAGTGTTTAACACTAAGAGATAATTAGTGTTAAACACCAGCAACAAGGCTTTTCAAATTAGTGTTAAACACTAAAGCAGATCAGTGTTGAACACTGCAAATAAGGCTTTTTAATTAGTGTTGAACACTAAGGCCCAACAGTATTTTAACACTGGGTTCGAGAGTTTTAATTTAGTGTTAAACACTAAGGCAAGAGGGGTCACGTGGCAGCACGTGAGAGCGCCCTCCCTTCATTTATTCTGCTGAGATTATCGCGTCTTTCAGAGCATCACGTGCCATCACGTGATGGGCATTCAAATGCCTATGTATTAGAGCTTCTGCCAAGGGTCACGTGGATCACGTGGGGTGCTGCCTCAAAGGGGCTTTCCGTAGATCTCTTGGGAGGTCACGTGATGACACGTGACCCTGCCTCTATGTACGTTGTTTTAGAGGATCTGTTAATCTTTTCCAGGAATTAAATTCCTCGAGCTTCAAACTTCAGAGGAATTAAATTCCTACTTCCTTTCGAAGACTTATATTCTGGAATAGAATTTAACTCTGAATTTTCTGTAGGAATTAAATTCCTCATACATGTGAAGAACCAAATAGGGTTAAACCCTAACAAAAGCTTTTTTAAGGAGTTTAAACTTCCATCCTCTGTTAAATTATGATTAAGGGAATTAAATTCCCGCTGTTGCAACAGAACTAGGTTCTTAATTAGGGTTAAACCCTGTTTCTTTTTATTCTGAAGGAATTAAATTCCCATGATACAGGGTCAAGCCCTAATTTTATTTGAAAGGAATTAAATTCCTATAGTTCTGTGAGAATTAAATTCTCGTGCTTGCATTCCCTCTCTATGTTTTGGATCTGCATGGCAGGATCTCGACCCATTGAGAATTAAATTCTCAACCTTAAGGGAAGATGTGCACTTTGCAGATCCTCTATCAAAGAGAGAAGAAATATGTTCTTCTGTTTTATATTTCAGAGTTAAACTCTGTTGAGAATTAAATTCTCTTTCTTTCAGAAGGCCTTCCCTTTCTTACCTAGGGTTTTTGCAGAAGATCCGAGTCTTTTCAAAGTATCAAAGCTCTCCTCCTTTTCTTTTTTCTTCTCTGCGTATGTATATTTTTTGTATGTGTCTCTTGGCTCCTATTTATAGGAGAAGCAGCCGAATCAATCAGTTTTTGACGAATCTTCATTAAGAGATTTGATTTGCATCCATCATTTGTTTTGGACCTTTGGATTATTAGGTGAATTTTATTCACCATTGGATTTCAAATCCAGGGGTTCCCTTTTATTATTTCGGTTAGATTTAAAGGGGAAATCTTTCCAAATCCGAGATTTTCCCATAGATAGATCACCTCTGAATCTTTAATTCGATTGGTTCCAGATAGCCGCTTTCCTTTGGAAAGATTTGAATTTCTTTCAGAATTTAATTCTGTTGACAAAATGGGCTTTGAAAGCCGGTCACGTGTGACCACATGACCCATGGTCACGTGTGAGCACGTGACCCCCTTGGAACGAGCCTTCCTCTTTCTTTTGCGCTCTGTCTTCTGATTGCTGCTTAAACGTCACGTGCTACCACGTGACCCCTGGTCACGTGTGAGCACGTGACCCTTGTTTGAACTCTCTTTCCTTGGTTCATCTGGAGAACGAGTCTGCTGCCTTGAACGTCACGTGTCAACACGTGACCCTGGTCACGTGGAAGCACGTGACCTCTTCTGAAGCCTTTTTCTTGACTTGATCAGGGAACCGGTGTGCCGTTAACGCTTGCATTTAAATGTCACGTGTCGCCACGTGACCCTGGTCACGTGGGAGCACGTGACTCTTTCTGAAGCCCCTTTTCTTCAATGTAGTCAAGAAACTGAGCTTGCCTTGATGATGTTTTTAGGTGTCACGTGCCAACACGTGACCGCTAGTCACGTGTAAGCACGTGACCCTCTTCTGAAGCTTTTCCCAGAAGCTTTCCTGATTTTAAATCAAGAAACAAATGCCCCCACAGCGTTGTTCTCACGTGTCTGCACGTGAGTGCAACGCTGTCACCCCTTGTGACCGTTGGATTCCTCTAGGGATCTGGGGAGATGAAACGTTTCCATTGCCTTCTATAAATACCTCCGTCTCTTCATAGGAGCCTTCGCTTCGCTCATCTTCTTCTTTTGAGAATTCTTTCCTTGAGAATTTAATTCTCGCTTCTTCCAGAGCTTAGTTCTCTGTTTTAAAATATTTTCAGAGTTTAACTCTGTTTTAAAGGGATTCTTCCTCCTCAGGTAATGGTAATCGAAGCACCTTCGTTTTGACAAAACTCTCTGGATTTTAAATCCAGATCAAGGGTTTCACAAAGAACCCATTTTTCTTCAAGTGCTTTAACCAAAATATGAGACCACTTAACTCCCCACAGTAGATCGCTTAGGGTTTAGATGATCCTTAGGGAGATGATGATGGCGGTTCAAACCCATGGAATTTAATTCCATTCAAAAATGTTTCTGGGAATTTAATTCCCTTTTCTTAATAAGGAATTTTGATTCCAATGAAGGACTTGATTTCTTTATGCGGAGTCTTCCTGGGGTCTCTTGGCCCGGGGTTGTTCTTCTGCAGTTAATGAAACAGGAGTTTTCTAATGAATCTCATGACCTTTATTTCAGGTATCATGGATGCCCATCTGTATGGTCTTGACGAGATCATTTCCTATGGGAATATTCGTGCACTGGGCCGCAGTCAGAACCAGGAGTTCACCGATGCTCAATGTGCCGAGATTATGAGCCGCTTTGATGAGTACAACCATCGGCTACTCCCCCGTCGCTCTTCTCTTCTGAGGCTGATCGTGCTGGCGATCAGGGAGGCTCTCCCTCTATTCTGTGCTGGTGTGCCGCTTGGGGCATTGGACGCCGCCGAGGATAAAGTACACTCGGTGTATCTGATGCACTTGATCTCAAAGAGAAGGCGGGATAATCTCATTGATCTCCTGCATCAGATGTTCCAGCAGTCGGCCATACTTGCCGCCTATCGGAGGGTGGAAGACATTCGTGAGGACCCTTAAGCGGGTTTTCCCTTGAGAGTCGTAAGGATCTCGCAAGAGAGTTTTTCTTCCTTACAGGTCGTGAGGGCCTGCAAGTGTTGGATGCGGTCACCCTTGTCCGTGTTTTACGGAGTTAGGGGTTTCTCAAGGTATCGTAGTTTAAAGACGTCACGGTCAAGGTTAAGGACCTCATAGTCCGTGGATTTAAGGACTCCACAGTCCGCTGTTAGTTTTAAGACATCCCGGTCAAGGTTAAGGACCTCATAGTCCGTGGATTTAAGGACTCCACAGTCCGCTGTTAGTTTTAAGACATCACGGTCAAGGTTAAGGACCTCATAGTCCGTGGATTTAAGGACTCCACAGTCCGGTGTTTGGTTGCAGGGACCCATCACCTCTTTGAAGATGTTGAGGAATTACAACGCCGGGCATCAAAGGAGTGAAGAGATGTACCCTTAAACCAAGGCAAGACCTGTAGGGAATCGGGGTGGTTGATCGTTAGTTTTAAGACATCACGGTCGAGGTTAAGGACGTCATAGTCCGTGGATTTTAAGGACTCCACAGTCCGGTATTTGCTCTGGATGCTTCACACGGGTTCACTGCCGCGCTTGGCGAGGACCAGGCTCCGCTCTGGACGTTTCCCACGGGGTCAAAGAGTGACATTATCCGCGTTCCACGTAACCAGGAAGTTTGCACTAGATGCTTCACACGGGTTCATTGCCGCGTTAGGCGAGGACTAGGCTCCGCTCTGGATGCTTCACACGGGTTCACTGCCGTGCTCTGCGAGGACCAGGATCCGCTCTGGACGTTTTCCACGGGGTCAAAGAGTGACATTATCCGCGTTCCACGTGACCAGGAATTTTGCACTAGATGCTTCACACGGGTTCACTGCCGCGTTAGGCGAGGACTAGGCTCCGCTCTGGATACTTCGCACGGGTTCACTGCCATGCTCTGCGAGGACCAGGATCCGCTCTGGACGTTTTCCACGGGGTCAAAGAGTGACATTATCCGCGTTCCACGTGACCAGGAATTTTGCACTAGATGCTTCACACGGGTTCACTGCCGCGTTAGGCGAGGACTAGGCTCCGCTCTGGATGCTTCGCACGGGTTCACTGCCATGCTCTGCGAGGACCAGGATCCGCTCTGGACGTTTTCCACGGGGTCAAAGAGTGACATTATCCGCGTTCCACGTGACCAGGAATTTTGCACTAGATGCTTCACACGGGTTCACTGCCGCGTTAGGCGAGGACTAGGCTCCGCTCTGGATGCTTCGCACGGGTTCACTGCCATGCTCTGCGAGGACCAGGATCCACTCTGGACGTTTTCCATGGGGTCAAAGAGTGACATTATCCGCGTTCCACGTGACCAGGAATTTTGCACTAGATGCTTCACACGGGTTCACTGCCGCGTTAGGCGAGGACTAGGCTCCGCTCTGGATACTTCGCACGGGTTCACTGCCATGCTCTGCGAGGACCAGGATCCGCTCTGGACGTTTTCCACGGGGTCAAAGAGTGACATTATCCGCGTTCCACGTGACCAGGAATTTTGCACTAGATGCTTCACACGGGTTCACTGCCGTGCTCGGCGAGGACTAGGCTCCGCTCTGGATGCTTCGCACGGGTTCACTGCCATGCTCTGCGAGGACCAGGATCCGCTCTGGACGTTTTCCACGGGGTCAAAGAGTGACATTATCCGCGTTCCACGTGACCAGGAATTTTATCGATTGTATCCGCATTTCACGGAATGGAGGTTTGACTCTTGGTGATATGTATATCACCGAGCCATGGAACTGGGGGTTGCCGCTGTTCCGTTTCGCTTGATGTTGTGTCTGCTGCGCCGAGATGATCTCCAGGTTATTTGTGAACCGTCGAGATTTGGCTTCTTCTCATGATGAAACCTGGGGGAGGAGTACGACTCCTTCTTTGCTTGCGCCCCTGGATTGTATACAGGGATTGATGTAGCATCACCTGTAGGGCAAAAAGGTTTCATTTTTCCATCATTTCTTTTATTCTTTCCGCGATGCTCTATCATTTCAGCTTTTTATATCGCGAAGGTCACGATTGCCCAATCATTTCGGCTATTTTGTCGCGGTGCCCAATCATTTCGGCTATTTGTTTTATTTTTACTCGCTGCTTTTTATTGCGAGTTGCCCCATCATTTCGGCTATTTGTTTTATTTTTACTCGCTGCTTTTTATTGCAAGTTGCCCCATCATTTCGGCTATTTCGTAGGCATGTGTGGCCTGCTAGCTTTTTTGCCGCAAGCTCGGATTTTGGACACCGATTTCGGCATCAGCATCGCTGCAACTGGGATGTTGCCAGGAGCGAATCATCATTTGCCATGAAAGAACTTGGGATTTGATACCGGTTTAGGCGTCAGCACCGCTGCAACTGGAATATTGCCAGGAGCGAATCATCATTTGCCTCTGTCGATGTTGAACAAAGGTGGCTTAGCAAACAGGGTTAAGGTCCTGTCGACTAAGGCTTTTGACTTCATGAGCCGTAAGGGTCTCACAAAGGTATTTCTCCCTACAAGTCGTGAGGATCTTGCAGGTGTATTTTCTCCTTAGGGATCGTGAGGATTCCTAAGTGTATGTTCCTCTGTAAGTCGTAAGGATCCTACAAGAGGGTTTTCTCCTTATGGGTCGAGAGGACCTACAAGGGTTGGAATTTGCTGGGGAAATGTTTATTCGCGCCCGTGGATTGTATACAAGGGTCAGTATTGAGCCTCTTGTAGGGCAATATCGAAGGTTGTGGAGGATTTTCTTAAGAACAGGTTTAGGTTTTTGTAACTTAAGACTTTCAAATCTCATCAGCCGTGAGGGTCCCATAAGAGAATTCTCCTTACGAGTCGTGAGGATCTCGTAAGTGTATTTTCTCCTTAGGAATCGTGAGGATCCCTAAGCGTGTTACTCCTTTGTGAGTCGTAAGGATCTCACGCAGGTGGTTTCTCCTTACAAGGTCGAGAGGACTCTGTAAGTGTCCTTTAACGAGGTTGCGCCCTTTTGGGTTTTCACAAACACTCGCCGGTAGTCCTGCTGTTTTTACTCACGGAGCCCTTTCAGGTTTTCATCCGTGCCCATTTTGCTTATAGACATACCGTTTTTTTTATTCTTTTTCATATATATATATATATATATATTTTTTTTTACAAGGTCGCGCCCTTTCGGGTTTTCACGAACACTTGCCGGCAGCCTTGCTGTTTTTACTCACGGAGCCCTTTCGGGTTTTCATCCATGCCCACTTTGCTTATGGACATAGCGTTTTTTTTAATCATTTTTTATCTTCTTCTTCTTCTTTTTTTATTTATCCATCTCGTCAACCTAAGAATGTTGCGGTAGTAGTTTAGGGACGTTTCGGTCCGTCGTTAGTTTAAGGACGTTTCGGTCCGCCGTTAGTTTAAGGACGTTTCGGTCCGCCGTTAATTTAAGGACGTTTCGGTCCGTTGTTAGTTTAAGGACGTTTCGGTCCGTCGTTAGTTTAAGGACGTTTCGGTCCGTCGCCATGGGAAGGCCGGCTGCTGCTTGTAAAGTCTGAGCCTAGGAAGATAGTGAGCGGACATAGTCGTCGTCATCTATCATTGACCCAGGCTGCGGCTTATTAAGCGTAGTATTTCTTTAAGAAGCGGCCGTTTATTGGCCTGAAAGGCCTTTCACCGTGCATGTCCATGAGTAGGTAGGCTCCACCCTGGTAGACCTTGTCTATGATGTACGGGCCTTCATAGTTTGGCTCAAATTTTCCTCGCTTGGCACGATTGGGAATCATAGGTCTTTTGACCACTAGTACGAGTTCGCCTTGGCGGAATGTCCTCGGCCTGGTCAATCTTTCGTATGAGCGCGTCATCTTTGCTTTGTAGGCCTCTAGATGTTGTTGCGCTATGAGCCGGGTTTCGTCGAGGGCATCAAGCTCCTCAAGCCGAAGGTGAGCATTTTCTTCGTTCGTCAGCTCGTGGTGGACTGCTACTCGTAGAGAGGGCAACTCTATCTCGAGGGGGAGCACTGCTTCCGTCCCAAATACCAACGCGTACGGCGTCGTGTTTGTGGCCGTCTTGAATGTAGTTCGATAAGCCCAAAGGGCTTCTTGCAGCCTTTCGTGCCAGTCTCTCTTATTCCTGGAAACGGTCTTTTTTATGATCTTCGTCAAGGTCTTATTGAAGGCCTCGGCTAGACTGTTAGCTCGTGGATTGTAAACCAAAGAATATCTCCAGTCTATATTGTGCTGCTGTGCGAAGCGGCTAATCTTATGGCTTCGGTAGGCCGGCCCATTATCGGAGATAATCCGCCGTGGAGTTCCGAACCGATAGATGACGTGCGTCTTGAAGAAATGGAGGATATTCTCCGTCTTCACTTCCTTCAGTGGTACTGCTTCTGCCCATTTGGAGAAGTAATCAGTTGTTGCCAGGATAAAACGGTGTCCTCGGGATGATGCTGGCTCAATGGGGCCGACTATGTCAGTCCCCCACATTTCGAATGGCCAACTAGCCAGCGTCGGGTGCAGTGGATTCGGATGTTGGTGGATGAAGTCTCCATGAATCTGGAATGAGTGGCATTGCTTCGCATACTCGAGGCAGTCCTGGATCATCGTGGGCCAGTAATAACCCATCCGTTTAATCTTTAACTTCATCTTTGGGCCTGCTTGGTGAGAACCGCAAAGTCCGTCATGAACTTCCTGAATGACTCTTTCTGCTTCGTCAGGTCCTAAGCATCTCAGCCATAGAGAATCAAACGATCTCTTGTATAGAATATCGTTGACAAAAGCGAAAGATAAAGCTCGTTTCATGAGCTGATGTCTTGAGGACGCTTCTTCGGGCATTCGGTGGGACTTAAAGTAGTCTATGAAGACTTCCCTCCAGTCTTCGGCCTTCTCATGGTCTTCTATTTGTAGGGTCGTCTGCTCAGTCGTTCCCTTTTCTTCGCATGATTCCGGAGATATTTCTGCCGGGGCGAGCACTCGACGGCTTTGTACCACGATTCTGACGTCGTCGAGGTTCTCGTCAGCCAGTTCTTTAGCAAGTTTAGCCAACGCGTCTGCTTTGCTGTTTTCCGCGCGCGGTATGTTCTCCAAAGTATAGGAGGGAATTTGGGTCAATAGTTGTTGCTCCCTTTCGCCGTACTTCACCAATTCCGGCTTGCACGTTTGGTAGTCACCATTTACTTGACTAACGACCAGCTGAGAATCCCCGTATATGAGGAGGTTTTCAATTCCCATGTCGATGGCGATCTCGAGGCCTGCTATCAGAGCTTCGTATTCGGCTTCATTGTTTGTCCTCGGCTCTGTTAAGGAAAAGGCGAAGCGCATTATCCCTCTTTGTGGAGTTGCAAAGATGAGGCCTATCCCTGATTTGATCATTGGGATACCTTGTTTCTGTTTCTTTATGGAGGACGCTCCATCGAAATAGAGTTCCCATCGGGTGCTTCCGCCGCTAATCGCATCAAATGCATGCTCGTTCGGCAAATCACAGTTCAGAGGAGAATCGGCCGATATCGGGTGCTCGGCGAGGAAGTCGGCAATGGCCTGGCCTTTCACTGCCTTGAGAGGTTGATACGTTATCGAGAACTCCATCAAGAGCAGGGCCCACTTAGCGAGTCGTCCCGTCAATATGGCTTTCGACATCAAATATTTGAGAGGGTCCACCTTCGAAATAAGACGGACTTCATGTGCTAATGCGTAATGTCTAAGCTTTGTTATTGCGAAGATCAACGCCAGGCAGTGCTTTTCAATGGGGGAATAGTTGCTTTCTGCCCCCAGCAGCACTCAACTTAAGTAGTAAAGTGCTCTTTCTTTCCCCTGATCGTTCTCTTGCGCCCATAATGCGCCTAAAGAACCTTCGAGGGCGGTCGTATAAAGAATGAGGGGTTTTCCCTTGACCGGCGCGGCCAATACCGGAGGGTTCTGCAGGTACTGCTTAATCTCGTCTAGCGCACCTTGACATTTGTGATCCCAAACGAATGGAGTTCCCTTTTTCATCAGGTGGCTGTAAGGACGGCATTTGCCCGAAAGATTAGCGATAAACCGCCGGATGTATGCGAGCTTCCCTTGGAGAGACCGCAACTGCTTGAGGGTTCTTGGCGGAGGCATTTCCATGATCGCTTTAATCTTTGACGGATCTATTTCAATACCTCGGTGTCGAACGATGAATCCCAGGAATTTGCCCGAGGAGACTCCAAACGCGCATTTGAGGGGATTCATTTTCAAATTATATTGCCGAAGGCGTTGAAATACAGTCTCCAGATGCTTTAAATGCTCTTCGTATGACATGCTCTTCACTACAAGGTCATTGATATAGCACTCGACGACGTCGTGTATGAGATCGTCGAAGATCTTTGTCATGGCCCTTTGATAGGTGGCGCCGGCGTTCTTTAGACCAAAGGGCATAACCCTGTAGCAGAATATACCCAAAGGGGTCCGGAAAGCGGTGTGCTTCTGGTCTTCGGGATGCATCTTTATCTGATTGTATCCTGATGAACCGTCCATAAAAGAGAAAACCTCGTGAGTGGACGTGTTATCTATCATTAGCTCGGTTACCGGTACCGGGAAATCGTCCTTTGGACAGGTTTTATTGAGATCCCTGAAATCCACGCATATGCGTACCGTCCCATTCTTCTTCATTACCGGGACGATGTTGGCGATCCAGTCGGGATATTGGACTTCTTGGATAAATCCAGAATTGATCAGCTTCTTGACTTCGGCATTGATGCTCATCTCAACCTCGAGTCGCATCCTCCTTGGCGCCTGCTTGACTGGCTTGATATCTGGGGATATTGCTAATCTATGCACAGCAATCTCCGGGTCTAATCCTGGCATCTCGGTGTAGTTCCACACGAAGCAGTCTTTATGCCGTAGAAGCACGTCCTTTAACGCAGCCACCCTCTCTTCGGATAACAGCTCGCTGACAAATGTCGGTCGCGGGTCGTCTGCCGATCCCAACTCAATCTTCTTGAGGTTATCTGCAGTAGTATGTATGCCATCTTCCAGTTCTTTCGGAGCGGGCGAAAATTCTGAGATCACCTCATCATCGCTGTTCTCAAAGCACCGGGGAAGTTCATCTACGTTCTCGGGCTCTTCTCCTAATATCGTAATCGTATAACAAGTGCGAACCCGCTCCCTGGACTGAGGTGGACCCGGTTCTGCTCTTGCGGCCTTGGGCTCATGCTTTTGCGGCGGTGTTACCTTCCAGCCGTCAGATAAAGCGAATCTACCCCGTCGGTACTGGTCCTCGACCCAGTTCTTGAAGGTGAAGCAGTCTTCGGTAGGATGTCCTATGGCTTGGTGATAAGAGCAATAACTCAGATGAGAAGCCTTGCTAGCTTGCTCAGGATGTCTAGACTCTGGAAGCGTGATCATTTGATGTTTTATAGCGAGGTTGAGTAACCTCTCCGTCTTGTTTCGGGGGAAGGAATACGCTCGACTCATCTTCTTCATGAGGGACAAATCCGAGCCGTGCAATACCCGATCACGTAACCCTCTAATCCTGCGTCGTTGTTGTCGGCTCCTCTTTCCGCTTCTTGACTTATTTCCGTCTCCGTATCGGGCCTTTCGTATGACGGGTTGACAAGGATGAACATCTTTGTCTTTTGCAGCCTGTTGAAATAGACGTTGCGTCCTGGCCTTCTCGTAGATGGCCATTTCGCGGTTGTGGTCTTCCCGAACTTTCTGACCCACTTTCCTGATAGACTTGCCCATTCGTTCTTCAAACGACGGACTCGGCGCTTCGATCGCTGGGTCTAGTTTTGATGGGGGGTTGGCATCTCCTGACAGGGCGTCCTCCTCTTCATCAAAGGTATATATGGCGTAGCTACTGTGGGCCCGTGCCCGTTTTCCGGTTCCCGCGTATCCAAGCCCAAGTGTTTCCATTTTCCCGTTGGGCAATTTGCGTTGAGTCCCAGGGACATCCCAAATCTTGTTGTAGAACCGAGCCTGCCGGACAGTCTGTTTTAAGGGTACTCCTTGGCGCTTCAATAGCTTCTTTAAACCATTTGTATAGTATCTGGGCAGACGGATGGGTTGGAGCCTGTCAAGTGTAGCATCCGTGCCATGCCAGATCTCTTTCTCTATTTTTGACTCTGAGGATCGGTAGAATAGGATCACCTTCTCGCCCTTTCGCCTGGGAGGGACGTAAAATGTTTGCAAGTCCTGCACATTGTGAGCCTGAAGCGTGTCGAGATCCTTGTAGTGTTCTCGCGGTACCATGGTGATTTGTAAACCATGGTCATCGCCAAGGGGTGCTTGTATTGACAGCCGATTGGAGAACACAGCATTAACTTCATCTTCTGAATCGCTTCCGAAGACCAACACGGGGGCGGGCGTCCCCAGGTTGTTGCGTTGAGATGGCCCTGCATAAACTATCTCTTCCTCTTCTTCGGTATCGCTCCCGAAAACAGGGATGGTGACGGCGGTTCTGTTCTCCGGGTCGCGACACCTTTCTGTATCCTCGAAATCTGGCAAAAAGTACTTCGCATCTTCGTACTTGCGGACTTCGTTCACGGAAAATGGGTTCAACTCACCTGTTACGGTATACTCGAAACCATCTTTAAAGTACTTCATACACTGATGTTGTGTAGAAGGGATGATGTTGTATTCGTGTAGCCAAGGACGACCAAGCAAGGCGTTGTAGCAGGTCTTGGCGTCAATGACATGGAATTTGATGTCTGTGACGAGAAGTCCAAAGCGTAATGTTAGTATCACAGATCCGAGAGTCCGTGACGATTGTGAATCGAAACCAGAGATAGTAATTTTGTCACGAGCGAGGTGTTGCACACTCATGCAGATTTCCTTCAACACCCGAACATTAAGGAGGTTGACGGAGGATCCATTATCCACCAGGATCTTGCCTATCTTGATATCATGGCAGTATCCGGAGACATATAGGGGACGGTTATGGTCGCATGTCCCGAGAAGGAGGTCTTCATCACCGAAAGTGATGTCGGCTGTATGCACTTCCTCCAGTTCATCCTTCATCTTTTCAGTGGCGAGGAAGGCTTGGAATTGCTCAGGTTCTTGTAATGCCTTAATTAGTGAGTCTCGCGCTTCTTTTGATAATAGGAGGGCATCGAGAATGCTAAGCTGAGAAGGTAGCATCCTTAGGTGCGCGAGGATGTTATAGTCCACCTTACCCTTCCTAGGAGGGTCTTTGGCAGCCAGCTCTCTCATGACTTGGTCATCTAAAGTGATATCTTCAGTGACCTTTTCCTTTCCCTTATCCTTTCTACTTACGGGCCCGAGATTCTTTTCTGGGAGTGTGCGATTGCGCAGCTGAATGTTCTCGCAGATCTCCGATTTCTCCTCTTTCCCTAAAGCGGATTCTTTAAAGAGAGGGCCCAGAGCCATTTCTTCATCAGAGTCGCTCCCAAAGGTGAGAACTTGTGACCCCCTGGCGTTAACCATGTAACAGTTGCCAGTAGTTCTGTTGTGCCCATCGATAGTACTTCTTCGCTCCCGACGGCTCTTGCGTTTCATGCGCTTAACATGTTGCCGACGAGCAACATATCCTTGCCACCATATCTTAAAGGCGTCGCACTCCTCCGTGGGGTGTGATATTTTCCGGTGATATACGCAATAATCAGGGTGCCTCTCCACCCCATCGTGTGTGTTTCCTTCCGAGGGCGGTAGCTCATCCCATTGACATGGTTTTGGCAAACCTTTTTCTCGTCTTGAATATCTTCTTGTCTACTTCGGATGCCTTTCGCTCTGGAGGAGGTAGTTCAACTCTTCCGTTCAGTCGTCTGCATTTGGTCCCTTCTGACGCTGCCATCTCACGCTCCTGATCCGCTTTACTTTTTAGACGAATCTCGTCTAGAAACGCGTCGATCATTTCGTCTGTTGGCCATGCATGCTCTGGTACAGGCTCTGCCTCCAGCTTCTTAGTGCCAGGAGTTTTCCCATCATCGGTAAACGAGTGGAAGATTACGTTACAACTCGCCACATATCCTTCGGATTCATCCGACGAGCTCTCTTCATCATCTTCCTCTTGAAAAATGTGGTTGAGGAACTCTTGCAGTGTGACGGGAGTTCGCGCCTTTTGATTGTACTCTTCCAGCGCGTCGATTTGCTTCTGCAAGTTCGTGTGCTCGTTTCCAAGCTTCACGGACTTCTTGGATTTCTTCTTCTTTTTCTTCGAAGATTTTGACGGTTGGGCGTGAGTATTTGGGCTCTTATCGCGAGTCTTCGTAGTTGGGCGGCGCCTTAGCATCCCTTCGATAATTTGAGGTTCAAGAGGGTCCTTCCATTCGATCGCAGGGCACGCATGAAGGTCTCTCAGCATTCTTTTGGTTTTAGTTGATAGCACGACCTCCCATGGAGCTTCTTCAATAAAGGAGCAGGTTGCCCCCGGTGTATCTGCTTTCTTAGGAGTATGCGGTTGCGGCGTCGGAGTGATCCTGGAAGCTCATCCCCGCGGTGAAAGCGTCCAAATGGTCCTTCGGGTCGGTTTTCCCGTCGAACAGAGAGACCTTTGGGGGATTGTTGCGTGAGGAGACATGGACGGCGAGCAGTTCCTCGCTGAACGGCTTTGTGAGCGAGTCAGAGGCATACTTAGCCCCGTCGCTCGAGAGGTGAGCCTCCCGGCACATGCCCTCGATTTTCCTTTCGAGGGTGTTGAGCCGACCGTGGTATCCCGAGGAATCGGCGCCTTGGGATCCCTGTTTCCCCAATCAGAGCGAAGCTCTATTCAAATTCCAAGATTTGAAATGAAGCGACGCTTCTGCTTTCCCCAGTCAGAGCAAAGCTCTGTTCAAATTCCAAGATTTCAAAATTCAAAATTTAAGTTGAAGCAACGCTTCAGATCCCGTGCGCTGCGCGCTGTGTGCCACGTGTCAAAAGCAGACATGCCAGCGTCAGGAGCGTTGCGCCCTAGGCAGCGCACCCAATCAGAGCAAAGCTCTGTTTTAAAATTCAAACTTTAAAATTGAAGCAACGCTTCAGATCCCGTGCGCTGCGCACCACGTGTCAACATGGGCGTGCTAGCCCAGCTGCGCTGCGTTCTGCGCTGCGTGCCACGTGTCAAACACGGACGCGCTAGCCCAGCTACGCTGCGCACCACGTATCAAACGTAGGTGCGCTGGCGCAAAGTGCGCCCGCGCTGGAATCAAAATTACCCCACCGACAGATCAAAACATATACTAATAATAAATTATTAATTAATTAGAAACTAAAGTTCTGTTATGGAAAGATTTTTCAATCTTATTAAAACAAGAAAATTATTTTCTGTAAAACAGAAGTCTTAGGATCAAAGATCCAACGGTGGGAAATATTCCCAAATCAATCAGAGAAAGATCTCTCAAAACTGATTTAACAAATCATTTGGCCCTATATAAAGGACCCTAGATTTCAAGTCTAACATACAGAATAGAGAATACACAAAAAAAGAGAGAAAAACCCTCTGCAAAAAGAAGAGCAAGCTCTTAGAAAGAAGAAGATTTTTCTTCATCTTCAAGGTAAAAAGAACTGTGTTCTTGAACAACAGAGATGAAACCATCTCGTATAAAGAAGAAACATCTTCTAAAAAGATCTTAGATCTATAAAAAGACCAAGAACTTTGATTAAAAAGGAAAAGATCAAAAGATCTAATCATAAAATAATAAAAGAAGTATTTTTACTTCATTCACAGATCTTTTGATCTATAAAGGCAGAGCCCTTTAATAAAACAAGAACTTTTATTCTTGAATCTTGAGGCAAAGCCTTTTTTAAAGAGGAACATAAATCTGTTCTTTGATCTTAAAATTGATCAAAAATACGCTCTGCGCTATGGAAAAGTGTCTTGCACTCATGAATTGCGCTTTTGCGCTTCTTGGACTGGCACTCAACGCTAAAACCTGCCACGTGTCAATCAGAGACATAATCTGCGCTTTGCGCTTCTGAAACAGTGCACTGCGCTCATGGGCTGGCGCTCAGCGCCAAACGCGCCACGTGTCACTCACTGGTGCGCCAATAGACTAGCGCAATGTGCTCATAAATTAAAAACGCAATGCGCTAACAAACTAGCGCTTAGCGCTAAGCGCGACACGTGTCCCCTTCGTATGCGCTACCCGGCAGAAGCGCAATGCGCTCTTTGACTAGCGCAACGCGTATGGCGCGCCACGTGGCGCACTGTCAGAACAAACTTTGTTTCTGATGAATGCTATGCATTCAATACAAGACAAAAATGTCAGAGCCCAATGCCTAGCATTATTAAAAGGGCTGAACCCAAATAAAGGCCTAATGGCCAGAACAAAAATAAAATGTTAAACATTTTTTGCTGGACTTAGCCCAATTCTGGCCATAAGTCCTCAACTTAAATTGAACTGAGCCCATCTGCTCTTTCGACCAATGTACATCGGTTCGAGGGTACATCTCTTTACTCCTCTGATATCTGTCGTTGTAATCCTTCAACGTCGTCAGAGAGGTGACAGGTCCCGACAACCACATAATACAATGGACTGTGGAGTCCTTAAATCCACGGACTATGATGTCCTTAACCTCGACCGTAATGTCTTAAAACTAACATCGGACTGTAGGGTCCTTAAACCCACGGACTATGATGTTCTTAACCTCGACCGTAATGTCTTAAAACTAATATCGGACTGTGGGCTCCTTAAACCCATGGGCTATGATGTCCTTAACCTCGACCGTAATTGTAGGGTGTTTTTTGTCACCCCATTGAGATGGGAATACGCGCGCGCTTGTCAGGCGTACTACAGATTCCTCCTGCCTAGGGTAGGCGGGGATTTAATGATTGTGGGGATCCGAATCTCCAGCAGCCACGGACTAAACTGCCGTTAATTACCCCTCGCCTTTGGAGCGAGCGAACCTCCGATTGACGGGTTAAACTGGTCATGCGAACTCAATGTGCAGTGCACGTGTGTTTTGTTTTGGAGGGGGGTTTAAATATATTGGGAGCCACGCAGAGTTTTTACGGGGGTCCCACTACCCGGATAGCGGGCTGGGGGTCAAGGGGGCCAGCAGCCCCCTTGCGGGGTGCGGGGCAGCGCCCCGTTAGAAATTTTTTCTAACAGGGACAGTGTCGTGGAGTATGTGTGTATGCACATATGTATACATATGTATATATATATATATATGTGTGTGTGTGTGTGTGTATATATATGTATATATATAAGAAAAAAAAGGGGGAAAGAGCATCCAAAGGATGCGTGGGGGCAGCACCTTGGGCGCTGTGCGCCTAGGTGCTGTGCGCTCAGGCGCTAGAGTGCCACGTGTCGGCACGTGGGCGTTCTGCGCTTGAGCGCAAGCGCGCCATGTGTCGGCACGTGGGCGCTTTGCGCTTCAGCGTCTGACGCTCGAGCGCAAGCGCGCCACGTGTCGGCACGGGGGCGACTTGCGCTCGAGCGCTTGCGCTGGAGCGCAAGCGCGCCACGTGTCGGCACCGGGGCGCTGTGCGCTCGAGCGCTGAGTGCTTAAGCGCAAGCGGGCCACGTGTCGGCACGCGGGCGCTCTGCGCTTGAGCGCCGGCGAGAAAAAGAGGCTTTTAGCCTAAAAAAATTTCTTGGTAGAGAAATCAGAGAGGAGTTGGACTCCTGAGTGTGTTTTTGGGGTTAATGGAAAGGGTTCTTCTTCTTCCTCCTCTGTTAGCTGGATCTTGAAAATCAAGAGATGTAAGATCTCAAAATCTCTCCTTTTAGGGATCCAAAGACAAATCCAAGTTCCCTTTTGTGGGTTTGGTGGTGAAAAACTATCTTGTTTTTGAAAAGGAAGAGTAAAACTCTTGATTTAATTCAAAAGAAAGAAGAAGGTTTGAGACCTTTAGAAAAGGGAAGAAATACAAACCCTAGGTTTTTTTTGAGAGAATGAAAGTATGTATATTTTATTCATCATCATTTTGCCTTATATAGGCTTACATATTTGCATATAACCCATTGGGCTTTACAAAAATGGCGTTTTGCCCATCTCATGGCTCATGTGCCATTTCTTTTTGCACATAAGCCATGGGCTCACAAGAATTTTGGCTTTATGCCCGTTTTGTTTACATTCATGCATAAAAAATTACATAAAAATTATTTATGACATAATTTCGTTGTTGGCATGGGGAGGCTGGCCGCGGGCTCGTTATGGGCCCGCTTGACCTGGGCTTAGGCCCACCTAGCTTGGGGGTTGACCTTGACTTTGACTCGGTCAACCGGGATGTAAATTTTTACCCCAACAAATTGCCCCCCATCAATAAATGTACACAGCATATGTGGGTCGTGTGCATGAAATTGATGGATCTTCTTTTGCGTGGAAGCGACTTGCTTTGGTTCCCACTTTTCGGGATGCACTGCCTTTTTTACGACATGGACGGTCGACGCTTGACGCGTCTCCGAGACGGAGTGTCCGTGGTAGACGTTTCCCTGGCCCGGAGCGATCTGGTTCCTGCTTTGTAGGAAGCCTGCACTGCCCTTTTTGTGACACGGACGGTCGATGCACTGATCCGAAGCGATTTGGTTCCCGATTTGTGGGAAGCCTGCACTGCCCTTTTTACGACGTGGACGGTCGACGCTTGACGCGTCTCCGAGACGGAGTGTCCGTGGTAGACGTTTCGCTGGTCCGGAGCGATCTGGTTCCTGCTTTGTAAGAAGCCTGCACTGCCCTTTTTGTGACACGGACGATCGACGCTCTGATCCGGAGCGATTTGGTTCCCGATTTGTAGGAAGCCTGCACTGCCCTTTTTACGACGTGGACGGTCGACGCTCTGATCCGGAGCGATTTGGTAGGCGTGTCCCCGGCACGGAGTGTCGCTGGTCGACGTTTCCCCGAGGCGGAGTGCCGCTGGTTGACGTGTCCCGGGCACGGAGTGTCTGCTTGACGTTTCCCCGGCACGGAGTGTCGCTGTCGTACGTTTCCCTAATGAGGAGTGTCTATGTTGGACGTTTCTCCGATACAGAGTGTCGCTGGTTGGCGTGTCCCCGGCACGGAGTGTCTGCTTCACGTTTCCCCGGCACGGAGTGTCGCTGTTGGACGTTTCCTTGAGGCGGAGTGTCTGTGTTGGACGTTTTCCCGATGCAGAGTGTCGCTGGTGTTTACCCCAATCAGAGCAAGGCTCTGTTCAAATTCCAAGATGGGAAAAGAAGCAATGCTTCTGTTTTTCTCCAATCAGAGCAAAGCTCTGTCTTGAAAATTAAAGTGAAAATTAAAATTAAAATAAATGAAATAACGCTTCACATCCCCTGCGCTGCACGCAGAGCGCCACGTGTCAAAATCAGACACAGTAGCGCAAGGAGCGCAACGCCCAAGGTAGCGTACTCCATCAAAGCAAATTTTATATAAAAAAAAAATAAATAAAAAATAAAAAAAATTGCGCAGCAGGGCGCAGTGAGAAAAAAAATAAAATAAAAATAAAAATAAAATAAAAAAATATTAAAAAATAAAAAATAAAAAAAATTTAGTTGCGCGACACGTGTCTGCGCAGTTACGCAAGCGCTGCGTTGCGCGACACGTGTCACGCGCTGGGGAGTTGCGCAAAGAAACAGAATGAAGATTTAAGGAAATCTTTTCTGTTTTTGTTAAAATAAGAAAATTTCTTCTGTAAAACAGGGGCTTTTGGATCAAAGATCCAACGGTGGGGAAAATTCCCCAAATCACTCAGAAAAATATCACTCTAACAAATTTAACTAATTTATGAGCACTATAAAAAGGACCCCAGACCTCATTTCAAAAGAAAGAAGATCTTGCTAAAAAAAAAGAGAAGAGAACTCTTGAAGAATAAAAAAAAAAGGTAAAAACCTTTAAAAGAAGAGAAAATTCTCTTATGAACAAGATCATGGATCTTCAAAAATAAATAAATAAATAAATAAAATAGTGCCTTGCACTTGTTTTATGAACCATCGGTTCTTGAACCTAAAAGGTTCTTAAATTAATAGTGCTTTGCACTTTCATGAACGTTTGGTTCTCTGAGATAAGAAAAACAAGAAAAAACTTGTTTTTTCTTGGATCTAAATCAAATAGTGCCTTACACTTGTTTTATGAACCATCGGTTCTTGAACCTAAAAGGTTCTTAAATTAATAGTACTTTGCACTTTTATGAACCTTCGGTTCTCTGAGAGAAGAAAAACAAGAAAAAACTTGTTTTTTTCTTAAATCTAAATCAAATAGTGCTTTGCACTTCTTTTATGAACCATCAGTTCTTGAATCTAAAAGATTCTCAAATTAACAGTGCTTTGCACAAATGCAATGCATTACTTAAAGGGCCAGGCCCAAATCAAAATGACCTGACAGGCCAAAATAAATTGCAAGGCAATAAATGGGCAGAGCCCAAATAAATTGATGATTTGCATCCTTTATACAAGGGCGAGCCCAAATGAAATTGATGCTCTGCATCATTTATAAAGGGCAGAGCCCCAAAACAAATTGATGCCCTGCATCTTTTCTGGGCAAAGCCCAAATAAAAATAAAAACAAATGCAAATAAAATATTGGACATTTTTAACTGGACTTAGCCCAATCGTGGCCATAAGTCCTTAAACTAAATTAACTGAGCAAAACGGCTCTCCTAAACCAATCCACATCCGGTTCAAGGGTACATCTCCGAACTCCTTTGATATCCATCGTTGTAATTCCTCAACGACGTCAAAGAGGTGACGGGTCCCAACGACCATACATCAATATGGACTGCGGGGTCCTTAAACTCGTGGACCGAGACGTCCTTAAACTAATATCGGACCGAGACGTCCCTAAACTAATATCGGACCGAGACGTCCCTAAACTAATGATAGACCACCACGTCTTTAAACTGGCGACAGACCGAAACGTCCTTAAACTAATATCGGACCACCACGTCCCTAAACTGGCGATGGACCACCACGTCCTTAAACTGGAACTTGGACCACCACGTCCCTAAACTGGCAATGGACCACTATGTCCCTAAACTGGAACAATAGAGCCTCCAAATGCTCTTTTGCCGGATCTAAACGGTCCCGTTTAAGTTGATCTTAGCCCCAAACACGGCTAACGTATCCTTAAACATTCAAATGGACTATAAAACTCCAAATCAACCTTGGTTCAAGGGTACATCTCTGAACTCCTCTGACACCTATCGTTGTAATCCTTCAACGACGTCAGAGAGGCGACGAGTCCCAACGGCTATATATTAAATGGATCACCATGTTAAGTTGATCTTAGTCTTAAATCAGACTAACGTATCCTTAACGAACGTTTAAGTTGATCTTAGCCTCAATACGGCTAACGTATCCTTAAACTAAAACACCAAACCCAAATCTAAGTAAATACGGATTTGGACTAATCCACGTCCTACGGGCGACGGCATTACTCAGTCTCCGTATACAATCCACGGGCAACCACAAACAAAACAAACACACACGACATGAAGTGAAATTCCGGAGAAGGAGAAAGTTGTTACCGCGATGCGGTAGCGTAATTAACTGCAGGGGCTTGCGCCTGCAGGGAAGAGCGTCCCCACAATCAAAAACCCCTCAAGCGAGGGGGAATTTGACAAAGTCTGCTACATCGGCCGCATCCGTCTAAACCTCCGATACACGGTGCCATAAATCAACTTGGCATCTTCGGAGAGGTGGACGGATAAAACTAAATAGTATCTGCCCCGAATCTCAGCGTCAGGACATCGCGGTCCTATGCGCCGCCATTCGGAGGGGAACAGCTGGTTGACGTGTCCCCGGCATGGAGTGTCGCTGATCGACTTTTCCCCGGCGCGGAGTGTCGGGTTGACCTTTCCCCGACACGGAGTGTCGCTGATTGACTTTTCCCCATCGCGGAGTGTCGGTGGTGGACTTTTCCCCGGCACGGAGTGTCGCTGATCGACTTTTCCCCGGCACGAAGTGGCGGGTTGACTTTTCCCCGTCACGGAGTGTCGCTGATCGACTTTTCCCCGGCGCGGAGTGTCAACTTTTCCCCGGCACGGAGTGTCGCTGATCGACTTTTCCCCGGCGCGGAGTGTCGCTGGTCGACTTTTCCCCGGCACGGAGTGTCGCTGATCGACTTTTCCCCGGCGCGGAGTGTCGCTGGTCGACTTTTCCCCGGCGCGGAGTGTCGCTGATCGACTTTTCCCCGGCGCGGAGTGTCGGGTTGACTTTTCCCCGGCACGGAGTGTCGCTGATCGACTTTTCCCCGGCGCGGAGTGTCGCTGGTCGACTTTTCCCCGGCACGGAGTGTCGGGTTGACTTTTCCCCGGCACGGAGTGTCGCTGATCGACTTTTCCTCGGCACGGAGTGTCGCTGATCGACTTTTCCCCGGCACGGAGTGTCGCTGGTCGACTTTTCCTCGGCGCGGAGTGTCGTGGGTTGACTTTTCCCCGTCACGGAGTGTCGCTAATCGACTTTTCCCCGGCGCGGAGTGTCGGGTTGACTTTTCCCCAGCACGGAGTGTCGCTGATCGACTTTTCCCCGGCGCAGAGTGTCGCGGGTTGACTTTTTCCCCGGCGCGGAGTGTCGCTGATCGACTTTTCCCCGGCACGGAGTGTTGGGTTGATTTAATTCCGAGGCGGAGCATAATTCCGGCAGGGAAGGTAGATATCCCGAGGCGAAGCATGATTTCGACACGGGGTAAATTCTGGGACGGAGCATGATTCCGCCAAAGAGGTTGTTGGTTTGATTTGATTTGGGTTGACATCAGCATCGCTACACTGGAATATGGTACCAGGAGCGAATCATCATCTGTCTTGAGAGGATTTGGGAATTTTTTTTTTGTTTGGCATCTGCATTGCTGCACTGGAATAATGCCAGGAACAACTCATCATTTGCCCCGGGAGGATTTGGATTTGGTTTTTTTTTGGCATTCATTTGCCCTGGGAGGATTTGGGAATTGGTTTTTGTTTGGCATCTGCATTGCTGCACTGGAATAATGCCAGGAGCAACTCATCATTTGCCCCGGGAGGATTTGGGATTTGGTTTGTTTGGCATCTGCATTGCTGCACTGGAATAATGCCAGGAGCAACTCATCATTTGCCTCGGGAGGATTTGGATTTGGTTTTTTTATTTGGCATCTGCATTGCTGCACTGGAATAATGCCAGGAGCAACTCATCATTTGCCCCGGGAGGATTTGGGAATTGGTTTTTGTTTGGCATCTGCATTGCTGCACTGGAATAATGCCAGGAGCAACTCATCATTTGCCCCGAGAGGATTTGGGAATTGGTGGCTTAGGAGACAGGTTTAGATCCCTATCACCTAAGGATTTTCCATTTTGTGAGCCGTAAGGGTCTCACAAAGCATTTTCTCCCTACGGGTCGTAAGGATCCCGTAGGTGTATTTTCTCCTTAGGAGTCGTGGGGACTCCTAAGTGTGTTGGTCCTTTGTGAGTCGTAGGGATCTCACACGGGAATTTTCTCCTCACAAAGTCGAGAGGACTTTGCGAGTGCATTTCATTTTTTTTTACGAGTTTGCGCCCTTTCGGGTTTTCACAAACTCGCCGGCAGTCCTGCTGTTTTTACTCATGGAGCCCTTTCGGGTTTTCATCCGTGCCCATTTTTCTTGTGGACATACCGTTCTTTTTTTTTTGTTGGAGAGATTGGGATTGTTTTACGCCCGTGGATTGTATACGGTTTTGCAGGATGTATGATCCAAACCGTAGGGCCGGAAAAATTTCAGGACCTTGTTGGCGTCTGCATCGCTGCACTGGAATATGGCACCAGGAGCGACTCATCATTCGACATTGGGGTATGGGATTTGGAATTTGGTTGGCGTCTGCATCGCTGCACTGGAATATGGTACCAAGAGCGACTCATCATTCGCTACTTGGGGGTTGGGGAGCGATGGCTTAGGAGACAGGTTTAGATCCCTATCACCTAAGACTTTTCAATTTTATGGGCCGTGAGGGTCCCATAAAAGCATTTTCTCCCTACAAGTCGTAAGGATCTCGCAGGTGTATGTTCTCCTTAGGAGTCGTGAGGACTCCCAAGTGTGTTTTTCCTTCGTGAGTCGTAAGGATCCCACGAAGGTTTGTTCTCCTCATGTATCGTGAGGACATATGAGTGGATTTCTCTCGTTTCCAGTTTAATGACTTAGAGGTCGACTGTTTCCAGTTTAACGACTTAGAGGTCATCTGTTTTCAGTTTTAAAGACGTGGAGGTCATCTGTTCCCAGTTTAACGACTTAGCGGTCTGCCGTTTCCAGTTTAAAGACTTAGAGGTCTGCCGTTTCCAGTTTAACGACTTAGAGGTCTGTTGTTTCCAGTTTAAAGACTTAGAGGTCATCTGTTTCCAGTTTAACGACATAGTAGTCATCTGTTTCCAGTTTAAAGACTTAGAGGTCTGCTGTTTCCAGTTTAACGACTTAGAGGTCATCTGTTTCCAGTTTAAAGACTTAGAGGTCTGTCGTTTCTAGTTTAACGACTTAGAGGTCTGCTGTTTCCAGTTTAAAGATTTAGAGGTCATCTGTTTCCAGTTTAACGACATAGTGGTCATATGTTTCCAGTTTAAAGACTTAGAGGTCTGCTGTTTCCAGTTTAACGACTTAGAGGTCATATGTTTCCAATTTAAAGACTTAGAGGTCTGCTGTTTCCAGTTTAATGACTTAGAGGTCATCTGCTTCCAGTTTTAAAGACGTGGAGGTCTATTGGATTGATTTGGAATTTTGCGATAGGGGCCGGCATCAGCGTTGTTAACACTGAAGCACATGTACCAGGACACATGCGTGGGTCTTCCCAATGGAGCATAATCCCAAAGGCGGAGGCCAGACGCGTAACTGGTGGTTGCGGTGGGGCATGGGTATGCTGAGGATTATTTGAGCCCGTGGATTGTATACGACAGTCAATTTGGGGACTAGCCGTAGGGCCGAAAGAATTTTGAAAAATTGGATTTTTGTTTGTGTTTTTTTTGTTTTTGTTTTACCGCGACTGCTCTATCCATTCAGCTTTTCTTATCGCGAAGATCGCGATTGCCCTATCATTTCGGCTTTTATTCGCGGTTGCCCCATCATTTCGGCTTTATTTTCATTTTTATTTTACTCGCTGATTTTTATTGCGAGTTGCCCCATCATTTCGGCTTTTCTTTATTTTTCTTTTATTTACACATTTTTGTTTATTTACATATATATATATATTTTTTTTTTACATTCCCAGTTTAACGACTTAGAGGTCGATTGTTCCCAGTTTAATGACGTGGTGGTCGATTGTTCCCAGTTTAACGACGTGGTCGTCATTTTTGCTTATCCCAGCTCCTTGAACTTTGATCTTGGCGGAGCTGTGTTGATGACCTAGCTTTGTGGCTTGCCGATACATCCGAGGATTGTGAGGTCTTTCCCAGCTTATATTGGTCATCTGCCCAATCTTTGAAAATATAGCAATCTTCGATGGTATGACCCACCACTCTATGATATGGGCAGTATATGGGATTGCCGGTCATGTTCATTTCCTGTGGTCTCTTTGGAACAGGCAGTTGCAGACCGTTGTTCAAGGCGTCTATGAATATTTTGCGGACTTCATCCCTCCTGAAGGAGTATACCTTCTTCTTTCTCTCCATTGGAGTAGGTGCCTTTACTGATGCTGGTCCTCGAGGCCGATCGGTCTTTGGTTCGCCCTTTTCAGATAATGGCACATGTCTGGGAGGATTAAGTTCCCGAAAGGCTTCGGTCTCCATTTGCATGAAATCGGCGGTCGTGGCTTGACTGTTTGCTAACGCGCCTTTAGACAGTTCTATCTCTCCCATCCTGTATTGCCTTTCGACCCAATCTTTGAAGACGAAGCAGTCTTCAATGGCGTGACCTATCACCCTGTGATAGGGGCAATATTCTGGGTCGTCGGTCATATTCGCTTCTTGCGGTCTCTTTGATTCCGGCAGTTGTAGACCGTTTCTTAGGGCGTCCATGAATATCTTGTGGACTTTTTCCCTTTTGAAGGAATAGACCTTTTCCAGCTTCTCTTTCAGAGATGATTCCCCCCCCGGCGTATGTATCAGAGGGACTGGAGGCTGATTGGGGCCGTTTTTCACGAAGGCGCTCCGCTGTTAGGTTGAAGGGGATATCAGTTGGCTGCCTTCGGGTATCAATCCCTGGCTCATGAGCCAAAATTTGATTCTGCTATAATTGCAATCGGGCGACTTGGGTCGCGAGATCTGCCACGACGTTTGCCAGCTCGTCGACTTTGGAATAGACCTCGGCCATCTTCTCATCTCTGTCGTGAAACTGCCTTTGAAGCCATTGGAATAATGCTTGTTCTGTAGTTCCGGCTATGACAACCGGGTAATCTTTATTGCCTGAGCTCAATTCCGTAGGAACCATGGGCTCCTCTGGCTTATCGGCCTGAGCGAGCTCTTCTTTAGATCGAGCCGATGCTGGGTAGCGTCAACCATATCATCACCATGGCTGTGAAGAAGAGGAGGGTTCGTTTCTTCATGTCCGGCCATGTAGACAGTGTGGATAATACATTCAGCCATTCTTTCATCACTGGCAGCTGGTTTCGCGGAGCGATCTGGGCTTTGGAAATTCATAAATTTTAACATGGCCAGAGCCCTAGCCCTTTTGTTGGATCTATATCTGAGCCGCTTCTGCCTCAGCTTCTCTGCCTTAAGCGCTTGGCAGGCTTCTGCTCTTCGGGAAGTCGCCATAGGCCGAGTGATGGGGATGCTTAAGAAGACATCTGCCCGCGTGTCCGTCGAAGGTATCGCCTGGGCTTGCCCATGACGTCTGGCAACTTCTTTTTTTCCGATGGCTTTGCCCCCAGTTGGGGCCATGGAAAGCCGTCCAGACACCGATTTGCATTTGGGTTGGGATGCCTTCGAGACCACCACATTTGGCCTCTTGCCTTTCGAGGCCGGTTTGTCGGTCACCGGAGTTTGAGGAGCTGGGACGGCGTTAGCTGACACGAACATAATAGAGCCAAATGGTAGCGGCTCCTCCTCCCATTGTCGCCCGAGACTGGCCGGAAGGACCGTTCTGGAGTCCATCTTCATCGTGTATGAGATGGGAGCTGAGTTCATCTTCGGAGAGATTGTTGAAAGGTGATTGCTTGAAAATCCTGCATGAAAAAGCATTCTTTTAGTATAAATATAGATATGTATATTGATTGAGTTCGCATGAACGTTTAACTCGAAATATGGGAGGAAAGATTGGTCCCACTGGGCGTGCCAGAATCTGTAGGGTGTTTTTCGTCACCCCATTGAGATGGGAATACGCGCGCGCTTGTCAGGCGTACTACATATTCCCCCTGCCTAGGGTAGGCCGGGATTTAATGATTGTGGGGATCCGAATCTCCGGCAGCCGCGGACTAAACTGCCGTTAATTACCCCTCGCCTTTGGAGCGAGCGAACCTCCGATTGACGGGTTAAACTGGTCATGCGAACTCAATGTGCAGTGTACGTGTGTTTTGTTTTGGAGGGGGGTTTAAATATATTGGGAGCTACCCAGAGTTTTTACGGGGGTCCCACTACCCGGATAGTGGGCTGGGGATCAAGGGGGCTAGCAGCCCCCTTGCGGGGTACGGGGCAGCGTCCCATTAGAAATTTTTTCTAACAGGGACAGTGTCGTGGAGTATGTGTGTATGCACATATGTATACATATGTATGTATATATATATATGTATATATATAAGAAAAAAAAAGGGGGAAAAGGCATCCAAAGGATGCGTGGGGGCAGCACCTTGGGCGCTGTGCGCCTAGGTGCTGTGCGCTCAGGCGCTAGAGTGCCACGTGTCGGCACATGGGTGCTCTGCACTTGAGCGCTAGGCGCGCCACGTGTCGGCACGTGGGCGCTTTGCGCTTCAGCGCCTGACGCTTGAGCGCAAGCGCGCCACGTGTCGGCACGGGGGCGACTTGCGCCTGAGCGCAAGCGCGCCACGTGTCGGCACGGGGGCGACTTGCGCCTGAGCGCTTGCGCTTGAGCGTAAGCGCGCCACGTGTCGGAACGTGGGCGATTTGCGCTCGAGCGCAGGGCGCTGTAGTGCAAGCGCACCACGTGTCGGTACGTGGGCGCTTTGCGCTCGAGCGCTGGGCGCTTGAGCGCAAGCGCACCACGTGTCGGCACGCGGGCGCTCTTCGCTTGAGCGCCGGCGAGAAAAGGAGGCTTTTAGCCTAAAAAAATTTCTCGGAAGAGAAATCAGAGAGGAGTTGGACTCCTGAGTGTGTTTTTGGGGTTAATGGAAGGGGTTCTTCTTCTTCCTCCTCTGTTAGCTGGATCTTGAAGATCAAGAGATATGAGATCTCAAAATCTCTCCTTTTTGGGATACAAAAACAGATCCTAGTTCCCCTTTGTGGGTTTGGTGGTGAAAAACTATCTTGTTTTTGAAAAGAAAGAGTAAAACTCTTGATTTAATTCAAAAGAAAGAAGAAGGTTTGAGACCTTCATAATGGGGAAGAAATACAAACCCTAGTTTTGTTTTTTGAGAGAATGAAAGTTTGTATATTTTATTCATCATCATTTTGCCTTATATAGGCTTACATATTTGCATATAGCCCCTTGGGCTTTACAAAAATGGCGTTTTGCCTATCCCATGGCTCATGTACCATTTCTTTTTGCACGTAAGCCATGGGCTCACAAGAATTTTGGATTTATGCCCATTTTGTTTACATTCATACAAAAAAATACATAAAAATTATTTATGACATGATTTCGTTGTTGGCATGGGGAGGCTGGCTGCGGGCTCGTCATGGGCCTGCTTGACCTGGGCTTAGGCCCACCTAGCTTGGGGGTTGACCTTGACTTTGACTCGGTCAACCGGGGTGTAAATTTTTACCCCAACAGTAATGTCTTAAAACTAATATCGGACTGTGGGGTCCTTAAACCTATGGACTATGATATCCTTAACCTCGACTGTGATGTCTTAAAACTAACATCGGATTGTGGGGTCCTTAAACCCATGGACTATGATGTCCTTAAGCTCGACCGTGATGTCTTAAAACTAACATCAGACTGTGGGGTCCTTAAACTCATGGACTATGATGTCCTTAATCTCGACCGTGATGTCTTAAAACTAACATCGGACTGTGAGGTCCTTAAACTCACGGACTATGATGTCCTTAACCTCGACCGCGATGTCTTTAAACTAACATTAGACCGTAATGTCCTTAAACTAATTATCAACCGCAATGTCACTAAACTAAACAATAGAGCCCAATTGCTCTCTTGTTGGATCTAAACGATCCCGTTAAGTTGATTATAGTATAAAATTAGACTAACGTATCCTTAACAAACGTTTAAGTTGATCTTAGTCTCAAATGAGGCTAACGTATCCTTAAACCCAAACCCCCCAAACCCAAATCTAAGAAAGATACGGATTTGGACTAGTTCACGCCCTACTGGCGACAACATAACTTAGTCTCCGTTTACAATTCACGGGCAACCAAACACAAAACAAACACCCACGACACGAAGTGACCATCTGGAGAAGGAGAAAGTTCTTACCGCGATGCGGTAGCGTAATTAACTGCAGGGGCTTGCGCCTGCAGGGAAGAGCGTCCCCACAATCAAAAACCCCTCAACGAGGGGGAATCTGACGAAGTCTGTTACATCGGGCGCATCCGTTTAAACCTTCGATACATGGTGTCATAAATCAACTTGGCATCTTCGGAGAGGTAGACGGATAGCACCAATTAGCATCTGCCCCGAATTTCAGGCAAGACGTTTACCGCGTCTCCGCCCCATCTTTCGGAGGGGAACAGATTCTGGCACGCCCGGTGGGACCTTTTCCTCTTTCCACTCCACACTTCGTGTGTCGTGTTCGCGAACCAATCGCGGTTTGCTAATGGTTGCCCTTAGGTTCGAGATACTGAGATTTGGCGTTTTGCTTGGTGCAGAAAGCAAAGATCAATGGCGTTCACCTGCTCGGAGTGTTCCACATGCAACTGCAACCCACGTTCTGCCTCATCTGGGGGCATAGCTTACGGGCCCCAGGCGGCTTCCCTGTTCACGATGCCAGTGGAACAGGTCACCCAGGCTACCACAGGATTTTTTTTGGGACCATGCTCCCGCCAACAAGCTTCAGCGCTCCTATGCCAGCACCGGAAGCTCCCAAGAAGTCGGTCTTCGATCGGCATGCTACTACCACGGCCCCTCTCAATGGGTCGTCCAGCTCCAACTCCTCGGTCTTCGCCAGACTGAGCTTGAACTCTGATGGGCCTGCTAATAAGCCTATGACACCTGAAGTGGCCATCCCAAAGAAGATAGCCATCCCTGCTCCTGAAGTCGTCAAGGCGGCTTCTCCTGGCAAAGATTCGGTCTTTACAAGACTGACTATTCCGGCTCCCGTTCCTGTTCGAAGGTCTGTCTTTGACAGATTGGATACCGCTACTCAAAAGACGTCAGTCTTCAAGAGGCTGGCACCAGCGGCGCCTCATCTGGACAGGGGGCAAGAAAAAGCCATCCCCATCGCCGAACCAGCCCCAATAGCTCGACACGCTCGACGTCACTGGCGTCGAATAAGGAAGGCCGGAGGCAACTCCCCCTCTGGGCTAACTCCACCGGCTCCAACGGTGGAAATTAATGTTGCTGTTCCAACCGAGAACAGCTTTGAGCTGCTGAACAAGGTGCGCAGGAATTCACCTACCGCCGTACTAAAAAGATCTCCGCCGCCGGTGGAGACCGTCATAGAAATGAAGCCGGAACAGTCCCCTCAACGACTGTCTTCTAAAGTTTACAAAATCTGGCGACAAGTCCGAGAGTCGGTGGTTGATCAAGACTATCCCCGCCGGCAGAAGAAGCTGAAGGTCCGACAGGAAGAAAACCGTCCCCGTAAGCCGCAAAAGACAACAACCACTTGGGTGCCCGCTACAACGGCCCCCTCCACGTCGACTACTCAAAAGAAAAGGAGGCCAGAGAAAGCCCCTGTAAATGTGGCAGACCACAAAAACACCGAGCCCAGACGCCCTAAGTCTGGGGGCATGGTGGTACATTCTGTTTACATGGCTTCCGGGAAAGAGGATAGCCGCGCTTCTACGGGTCATCAACCGCTCACCCGATCCATCACAAGAGCTCAGGAACAACAACAGCAGAAGCTCCAAGAGATGCTAACTACAATGGCTGCACTTACCGGGCCAAAAGAAAGCCTGGAGGCGTCATCAGAACAACGTCACGAACACGAGACTGATGCTGAATTCCTTCGGAGAATGCTCAAAAAGAAGGACAAGGAGGATGCGGAACAAGCGGCCAATATAAAGAAAATGGCCCTTTTATTTCAAGATATGGTGGGCATGATGATCCAGTCGGATCCCCCAGCCGAAGATCCTCCGGTAATTATTGAAGTTGACAGAGGAGAAACATCGAATCCACTGCCGGCTCTGTCAACAGCCAAGGAGGAAACAATCTCCAAACCTGCCCTGGATGACTATATTGCTCAGCAAATAAGGGTTCACCAGGCAAATGAAGCGGTCGGCCAAATTGTTAGAACTGGGCGACCGTATCCAGACTTGTATGATCAAATAAAGTACCCGTCGGGCTACACGATCCCCAAATTCCATGTGTACAAGGGGACATGCAATCCCCATCAACATGTCACTTAGTTCAGGGCCCTCTGCGGCAATACTGGTGGCGATGATAAGCTCTTGCTCCGCCAATTCGTCGGCAGTTTATCGGAGACGGCATTCGAGTGGTACTCCGAACTTCCAAATGATTCCGTCAAGACTTTCGCGGAAATGGAGTTGTTGTTCACCCAACGATTCGCAAGTGCTAGTGAACGCACCCCCAATAACGGCATTGATCAATGCCAGGGTAAAGCCGGGTGTCACGCCCCGCTTCCCAAAATGTGGAATACGGGAAGCGACGAAGGCCAGCCGTGCTACCTACGGTAAGGAAAAGTCCTTCCATAGTCACATAAGGCTGTCTAGATTAACCTGTCAAAAATAAAATCCAATACCAAAAGAAATAATACTGATAATCATGCTGCAATGAAACCACAAGAAATCCTAAAAATGAGTCCACTAGATAATTGATGCAATTAAAGATCCAAAACAAAAGATTCGGAATAAAATAAGATCCGAAAGAGATACAAAAGTCCTAATGTCCCATAAGGGCGCACATGCTAAAGGCTAAAAGTAAAGGAAAATAAACCTACGATTACTGATCTTCAACAAAGTCCTGGTAGCCGCTCTGATCCCGCTCAGCCTAAAAACCTGTCTCTAAATCTGAGATGGCAAATCTCAGGGATGTCAGAACACCCCAGCAAGTACTCAACGTATAAAGTGTGTGTAGCATAATAACAAGAATATATAAAAGTGAAGCCCGGTGCGCAAGAAAACATGTATATAAGTAATTAAATGCACTAACACTATGAAACATGTATGTAAGGGATCATGTCATAACTTAACTGGCCACTAAAAGGTAAACTATCCTATCGTAAGTTTGAGTGTCTGCGTCAACCTCTGCAGGAGTATTCCTAACCCAAGAGTGGTGTCCCAGGGGCTAGGAAACACGGGCCCAACTGTGGAATGAACAAGAGACCGCTATAGCTCGGTACGAGCTGTAATCATGTGACCGCTATAGCCCGGTACGAGCTGTAATCATGTGACCGCTATAGTCCGGTACGAGCTGTAATCATGTGACCGCTATAGCCCGGTACGAGCTGTAATCATGTGACCGCTATAGCCCTGTACGAGCTGCCGGCATGGGACTCCTGAGATCCTGTTGTACAACGCACACTCAAACTACCCCAACACCCACGTATTTATAGCTGCTATGGTAAAGACTAGAGCACTAAATAAGAATGCTGAAAAGACAGGAACTTGTAGTATGGTAATTGTATGGAAATAAAACTGGTGAATAGTGGTGTGTCATGTCATGTAATTCAGCATTCAAATTAGAGAACTTGTTTTAATATGAGTAGTCTGGAGCAATGAGTAATCATGGCATGTCAAGTACAATAGTTATAAAATGATAGTGTCCATAAACAAGAATAGCATGTTAAGGTTTCTCAATCATGCCGACAATGATAGTCTCAAGTAAAATGTTAAATATAGATGATAGAATATGATAAGGTCAAAAATGTAAACAACACTCAACATAAATATGCAAGTATCTGTATTTAACATCCGAGTTTATTTATTGAAAAGAATAATATATTGAAATATGGTTTTAAAGGGTTAATATAGTTAAATGAGAATGACAAATTACAGATGCGTAAAGCGGGTGGTGGTAATAGTATAATTACGAGGTAATAGTAAGTAAGATAAAAATAAATGACAGATTGACTAGTTATCATGTAAGTGCTAATAATAAGTTTTATAATCATATGATAATAGAAAATATTAATACAAATTATAGTATCAAAATAATTTATATGACTAGGACGCATAGAGTGCAGCGATATTATAAGGAGTGATAATGTAGAAAGTTTAATTTATATATATAAAAAATATTAAGCCCAAAGCGTTTATTGATTAACAGTAATAATGGTATATTTTTATATTTTAAATTATGATATAAGTATTGATATTTTGCATGCTAGTGTATACCAATATTGTTGTAACAGAAACATATAATTACTTATAAAGCTTTTTATATATTAAACCACATTTACATGTTAAAAGTTATTTTATTACGTTTGTATTTTTACAGTTCACTTGATGAAATGATTAATAGGTATTCTAGATCCTAGGGTTTTCATCATATGTACAAGTATTATAAAATATATTAATAAAGCGGCAAAATATTACAATTTTATTTAAATATTGTAAGTTAATAATTTATTTAGAGAATTCCCGATTTTGCATTGACTAAAAAAATAAAAGAGTAAGAGTACTTGCCTCGGAGACAGATAAACACGACGACACGAAGAACAACTCCAAGGTTTGATTGCTCGGCTAATTTTGAAGAAGAAGAAAATATTGTGATGGGAAAAAGAGAAGGTTGATTTATATGAGAAGGAGTGAGATGATAATAATTAGGTTGTTATTTATAGGGAAGAGAGAGATTGTTTAAAGATTGGAGAGATTATTATAATTGGAGAGAGAAATATTCTGATGAGATGAGATTTGGATTTGATTTTATAAAAGAGAGATATGATGGGTTGTTATATACTTCTATAAGATATTAGAAAAGTTGTATATATACATATTAGTTTGTATATAGTTAGAATAATAGAAAAGTATATGTATATATACATATTAGTATATAATGAAAATATATGTAGATATGTATATAGTTATGGGTTAATAAAAATAAATACAATTAGTTATATATATAAGATTTTATGATATCAAACAACTAAAATATATTTTCAGTTAAACTATCATAACAAAATATCTTCAATTATATATATGTATGTATGTATATAGATTTGTAGAAAAATATAATTAAAGAGAGTAGATTTGAGAAAGAGAATCTGCTGAGAGAGATTAGATGAGCGATTGTTAGGATCAGGATTAATAAAAGATTTAAAAATATATTTGGTTTGGTAAAATTATTTAGTTTGGAGAGAGAGAAAATATTTGTTTTAAAAAAGAATCAAGTTATCAGGTGAGACATATATGGTGATTGGAGAGAGAAAATTGAGTTGTTAGTTTAGTAAAAATATTTATATGGTTAAAAGATTTAACAGGGGCTCTCATGACTTTTCAAAAATTAAATATTCTAACCAAATAAATATCGTAAGACAAAATATCTTATAAATAGAATTTAAAAATGGGTAAAATCTTATGTATATGTATTGTTTAAAGAAATACCAAATAAAATATCTTTTGTTTAAATTATGATACTAAAATATAAATATGGTTATAAAATAGTGTTAGACAAATAAATATTTAAATACTAATAATATGCATATTTAACAAACTTGAAAAAAAAAACCATAATTATATGCATATATCTTAATTAAAAGTATTAAACTCCAAATTATAATAATAATAAAACAAAGCCCAATATATCCAAAAAGAAAAAGGAACGTACGATCGGATAAGGGTGTTACACCGGGCGAGACATGGGTTCAGTACGCAATCCGATGGCGGAACATGTGGTCGAAGTGCGAACAGCGCATCGAAGAAGCACCAGCGGTGGGCATGTTCGTGGGCACTCTAGACCCTTATGCAACTATTTCACAGTTCATGATGTTCTTCAAGCCGACCACGTTATATGCTTTAATCGACAAGCTAGCCCAGATGGACCAGATGGGGCATAGACCGTCTCCTCCAAAGCCGGAGCCGCGGAACGAGAATGGTAAGGGGAAGGCGACCTTCGTTGCAAACACCCAACAGCAGCCTAGTGCTCCAAGATTGACGGATCAACTGGAAGAGAGACGGCGCTATTATAATGAGAAGATGAAGCGTCCCTACTCATTCCTACGGGATAAAACGAAGAGGCTGTTCGAGCTGGCGATGCGCAACAGGCTTATCAATTTGCCGAATCCAAGGCGACCATCGCAACCCAGCGAAGTGAATAACCCCAATTATTGTCCTTACCACCAAACGATAAGCCATCCAATCGAAGATTGCTTCGTCTTTAAGGGATGGATCGAGGATCAGTACATACAAGGCAAGTTTGTACTGTCTGAGAAGTGAAAAGTAAACCTACCACAACCGCACACTCCTAAGAAGGCGGACACACCAGGGGCAATGTGCTCTTTTGTTGAAGAAGCTCCATGGGAGGTGGCTATTTCGGCTAAAACCAAAAGGATGCTGAATGATCTCCAGACATGCCCAGCAGTTAGGTGGAAGAATCCGCTGGAACCCCAGATCATCGAAGGGATGCTGAAGCCGCGCCCAACTCCAAAGATTGGTAGTGATAGCCAAAGTGCTCACACCCAGTCGTCGAAATCTTCAAAAAAGAAAAAGAAATCCAAGAAGCCCGTGAAGTCTGGCGACAAGCGCACGGACCTGCAGAAACAGATCGACGCGCTGGAAGAGTATAACCAGAAGACGCGGACTCCAATCACGCTCCAAGAGTTCCTCGGTCACGTCCTTGAGGACGAAAATGATGGAGAAGAATAGTCGGGCGAATCTGAGGATTACGTAGCAAGTTGCCATGTGATCTCTCACTCATCGATGAACGATGAAGAAGCTGCTCACATAGAGAAACTGGGGGCAGGTCCTGAACTGGAACTTCCAGGGCCATCAGACAAAATGATCGATGCATTCCAAAACGAAGCTCTTCTGAAAAGTAAAGCTGATTGGGAACGTGAGATGGCCACATTTGAAAAGGCCAAACGCCGGCGACTGGACGAAAGAGTCGAGACACTCCCGCCGGAACAAAGTACATCGGCCGCAAACAAAAGCAGGTTCAAGACGAGGAAGAGGTTCGCCAAAGCTATATCGATGGGAATGAAGCTGCCACCTTCCGAAGGAAACACTCTCGGTGAAGCAGAGATCCATCCTAGCTACTGCTTATATCACCGGAAGATTACGCACCCCACCGAAGAGAGCAAGCTTTTAAAAGATGGTGGCAAGGATATGTTGCTCACCGGAAACATTTTAAGCGGATGAAACGCAAAACTTGTCGGGAGCGAAGAAGCACGACTGAGGAGCTTAGAAGGACCGCCGGCAACTGTTGCGTGGTCAATGCTGGGGGATCATAAGTCCTCACCTTCGGAAGTAACTCCGACGAAGAGATGACTCTTGGCCCTCCCTTCAAAGAATCCACCTCGGGAAGAGAGGAAGAGCCGAAGACCTGTGAAAACATTCAGCTATGCAATCGTACGCTACCCGAAAAGAATCTCAGGCCTACAAACAGAAAAGATAAGGGAAAAGAAAAGGTCTCTGAGGATATCGCCCTAGATGACCAAATCACGAAAGAACTGACTGCTAAGGACCCGCCAAAGAAGAACAAGGTGGACTACAACGTTCTGGCATACTTGAGGAAGCTACCCTCACAGCTCAGTATTCTCGACGCCCTTCCGTTATCCAAAGAGGCGAGAGATTCGTTGATCAAGGCGCTACAAGAGCCAGGAAAATTCCAAGCTTTCCTCGCCGAAGAAAAAATGAAGGACGAGCTGGAAGAAGTGCACACAGTCGATATCATCTTCGGCAATGAAGATCTCCTCCTCGGGACGTGCGAGCACAACCGTCCCTTATATGTCTCCGGATATTGTCACGATATCAAGATAGGCAAAATCCTGGTTGACAATGGGTCTTCCGTTAATCTCCTCAACGTGCGAGTGTTGAAGGAAATCTGCATGAGCATTCAGCACCTCACTCGTGATAAGATCACCATCTCCGGGTTCGACTCTCAGTCATCACGGACCCTCGGGTCTGTGATACTGACGCTGCGCTTCGGACTACTCGTCACAAATATTAAATTTCACGTCATCGATGCCAAGACATGCTACAATGCTTTGCTCGGTCGGCCCTGGTTACATGAGTACAACATCATCCCTTCGACACAACATCAGTGTATGAAATAGTTCAAGGATGGTCTCGAGTATACCGTGACGAGAGAGTTGAACCCATTCTCCATGAACGAAGTCCGAAAGTACGAAGATGCAAAATACTTCTTACCAGATTTTGAGGACATAGAAAGATGTCACAAACCGGAGAACAAATCTATCACCACCATTTCGGTCTTCGGGAGTGATACCGAGGAAGAGGAAGAGATAGTTTATTCAGGGCCATCCCAGTACAACAAGCCGGGACTGTTCGCTCCTATGCTTATCTTCGGCAGCGACTCGAAAGATGAGGTCCACGCCGTATTCTCCGCTTGGCCTTCAATACAAACCTTCGCTGACGAAGAGCAAAGTTTGCAAGTTGCCATGGTTCCGCCCGAACATCATAAAGAACTAGACGCGCTTGATACCTACAGTGTGGAAGAGCTGCAGACGTTCTATGTCTCTCCCAGGCGAGAAGGTGAAAAGGCGATCCTATTCTACCGATCCAGGGAAACTAAAGTGGAGAAAGAAATCTGGCATGGCGCGGATTCCACACTCGACAGGCTCCAGCCCATTCATTTGCCCAGATATTACACAGACGGACTAAGGAGACTCTTGAGAAGCCAAGGTATACCCCTTAAACAAACTGCTCGACATGCACGGTTCTATAACAGGATCTGGAATGTCCCTGGAACTCAGCAGAAATTGCCCAACGGGAAAATGGAAACGACCGGGCTTGGGTATGTTCAATCCAAGAAACGGGAGTTACTCCGCGACTGCTACGTCATACATGACTTTGATGAAGAGTGAGTTGCTTTTTGGGAAGATGCTAACCCTGAACCAAAAAGAGCCCCCGACGTGAAAATACCCAGTCCGTCGTTCGAAGAACAAATGGACAAGCTTATAAGGGGAGCGAGTGAAAAGATTCGAGATGACCATAATCGCGAAATGGCCATCTACGAGAAAGCCAGGACGCAGCGCCTTATTCAACAGGTTGCAGAAAGTGACGATGCCCTTCGTCTCCAGCCCGTCATACAATAGGCCCAGCGCAGAGGCAAAAATAAATCAAAGAGCGGGAAAAGTGTTCGAGAGCGACAAAGTGGGACCAAGAAGCCACGCGATCGGGAATCGAGCGATCCGGATTCGTCCCTTATAAAGAAGATGAGTCGAGCATACTCTTTTCCTCAGAGCAAAACATGGAAGATACTTGATCTCGCCATAAGACATCAAATGATTACACTTCCAGAGTCTAAACACCCTGAGCAATCCAACGAGGTCTCTCACCCAGACTATTGCTCTTATCATCGAGCAATATGACATCCTCTCGAAAATTGCTTCACCTTCAAGAACTGGGTCGAAGATCAATATCAGCAAGGCGGGTTTGCTTTATCCAACAGCTGGAAGGTAACCCCGCCACAGAAGCATGAACCTAAATCCACGAGGGTAGAATCAGATCCACATCGGTCTTGGAAGCGAGCCCGTACCTGTCACATGATAACACTATCAGAAGAAGAGCCCGAGGATATGGATAACCTTCCCTGGTGCTTCGAAAACAACGATGACGAGGTGATCTCAGTGTTTCCACCGGCACCAAAAGAGCTGGAAGATGGAATACATACCACTGCAGATGATCTCAAGAAAATTGATTTAGGGACGGCAAGTGACCCGCGGCCGACGTTCGTCAGCGAATTACTGTCTGAAGAAAGGGTGGCTACCCTAAAAGAAGTGCTTATGCAGCATAAAGATTGCTTCGCATGGAATTATTCCGAGATGCCAGGACTAGATCCAGAGATTGCGGTTCACAAATTGGCCATATCCCCGGATGTCAAACCAATCAAACAAGCACGGAGAAGAATGCGGCTCGAGCTTGAGATGAGCATCAACGCTGAAGTCAAGAAGCTAATTGACCCCGGTTTCATCCAAGAGGTTCAATATCCAGATTGGATTGCCAACATCGTCCCGGTGATGAAGAAAAATGGGACAGTGCGCATATGTGTGGACTTTCGGGATCTCAATAAAGCCTGCCAGAAAGACGACTTCCCAGTACCGGTCACCAAGTTAATGATAGACAATACGTCCATCCACGAGGTTTTCTCCTTCATGGATGGCTCGTCAGGATACAATCAGATAAAGATGCATCCCGAGGACCAAAAGCACACCGCTTTCTGGACCCCTTTGGGTATATTCTGCTACAAGATGATGCCCTTCGGTCTAAAGAACGCAGCTGCCGCCTATCAGAGGGCCATGACGAAGATCTTCGATGACCTCATACTTGAAATCGTCGAATGCTATATCGACGACCTCGTGGTGAAAAGCAAATCATACGAGGAGCATTTAGAGCATCTGAAGATCGTGTTTCAACGCCTCCGGCAATACAACTTGAAGATGAACCCTCTCAAATGCGCGTTCGGTGTTTCCTCGGGCAAGTTCCTAGGATTCATCGTCCGACACCGAGGCATCGAGATAGATCCGTCAAAGATCAAGGTGATTATGGAGATGCCCCCACCAAGGACTCTCAAGCAATTGCGGTCTCTCTAAGGGAAGCTCGCGTATATTCGGCGATTTATAGCCAATCTCACAGGCAAGTGTCGTCCTTACAGTCACCTAGTGAAGAAGGGAACCCCGTTCGTCTGGGATCACAAATGCCAAAGCGCACTGGACGGAATCAAGCAATACCTGCAGAATTCGCCAGTACTGGCCGCTCCGGTCAAGGGAAAGCCTCTCATTCTGTATACAACCGCCCTTGAAGGTTCCTTAGGCGCATTATGGGCACAAGAGAACGACCAAGGGAAGGAGAGAGCGCTCTACTATTTGAGTCGAGTTCTGCTGGGGTCAGAAAGCAATTATTCTCCCATCGAAAAACACAGCCTAGCGCTGATCTTCGCAATAACGAAGCTCAGACACTATGCGTTGGCGCATGAAGTTTGTCTCATATCGAAGGTGGATCCCCTCAAGTATTTGATGTCAAAGGCCATATTGACGGGGCGACTCGCTAAATGGGCCCTGCTCTTGATGGAATTCTCAATAACGTATCAGCCTCTTAAGGCAGTGAAGGGACAGGCCATTGCCGTCTTCCTCGCTGAGCATCCGATACCTGCCGATTCTCCCTTGAACTGCGAATTGCCAGACGAACATGCGTTTGACACGATCGACGGAAGTGGTACCCGATGGGAACTTTACTTCGATGGAGCGTGTTCCATGAAGAAGCGCAAGCAAACCACCCCCATAATCAAATCAGGGGTAGGCCTCATTTTCGTAACTCCACAAGGAGGGATAATGCGTTTTGCCTTCTCCTTAACAAAGCCGAGGACAAACAATGAAGCCGAATACGAACCTTTGATAGCAGGTTTCGAGATCGCCATTGACATGGGGATTGAAAACCTCTTCATATACGGAGATTCCCAACTGGTCGTTAGTCAAGTAAACGACGACTATCAAACGTGCAAACCAGAACTGGTGAAGTACAGCGAGAGGGTACAGCAACTGCTGACCTAAATACCTTCCTACACCTTGGAAAGCATACCACGTGCGGAAAATAGCAAGGCGGATGCATTAGCCAAGCTCGCTAAAGAACTGGCTGACGAAAACCTCGATGACGTGAGGATCGTTGTTCAAAGCCGTCGAGTCCTCGCACAGGCAGAAATATTTCCAGAGACGTTTGAGGAAAAGGGAACAACTGAGCAAATGGCTATGCAAATAAAAGACCAGGAAAAGGCTGAGGATTGGAGAGAAGTCTTTATAGACTACTTCAAATCCCGTAGAACGCCTGAAGATGCGTCCTCAAAACATCAGCTCATGAAGCGAGCCTTATCTTTCGCCTTCGTCAATGATACCCTATATAAGAGATCATTTGACTCTTTATGGCTAAGATGCCTGGGACCTGAAGAAGCAAAGAGAGTCATCCAAGAAACTCACGACGGACTCTGTGGTTCTCACCAAGCCGGGCCGAAGATGAAGCTGAAAATCAAACGGATGGGTTATTATTGGCCCATGATGATCCAAGACTGCCTCGAATACACGAAGCAGTGCCACTCGTGCCAGATTCATGGGGACATCATCCATCAGCACCCGAATCCGCTACATCCGACAGTGGCTAGCTTGCCGTTCGAAATGTGGGGGACTGACATAATCGGCCCCATCGAACCAGAATCGTCCAGAGGACATCGATTTATTTTGGCGACAACAGATTACTTCTCCAAATGGGCAGAAGCAGTACTGTTGAGGGAAGTAAAGACGGAGAATATCCTCCATTTCTTCAAGACACACGTCATTTATCGGTTTGGAACTCCACGACGGGTTATCTCCGATAATGGGCCAGCCTACAGAAGCCACAAGATCAGCCACTTTGCACAACAGCACAACATAGACTGAAGATACTCCTCAGTTTATAATCCCCGAGCTAACGGTCTAGCCGAGACTTTCAACAAGACCTTGACGAAGATCGTGAAAAAGACGGTGTCCCGAAATAAGAAAGACTGGCACGAGAGACTGCACGAAGCTCTCTGGGCGTACCGAACGACGTTCAAAACAGCCATGAATACGACGCCGTACGCATTGGTATTCGGTACGGAGGCAGTACTCCCTCTTGAGATAGAGCTACCCTCTCTACGAGTGGCAGTTCGTTATGAGCTAACGGACGAAGAGAATGCTCACCATCGCCTTGAGCAGCTCGACGCCCTTGATCAAACCCGGCTCATAGCGCAACAAAATCTAGAGGCTTATAAAGCAAAGATGACGCGTTCATATGAGAGATTGACTAGGCCGAGAACGTTCCGCCAAGGCGAACTCGTGTCAGTGGTTAAAAGACCTATGATCCCTAATCATGCCAAACAGGGGAAGTTCAAGCCGAACTATGAAGGCCCGTATATCATAGACAAAGTCTACCAGAGTGGAGCCTATCTACTCATGGACATGCATGGTGAAAGACCTTTCAGGCCAATAAATGGTCGCTTCTTGAAGAAGTACTACGCCTGACGAGTCACGGCCTAGGTCAATGATAGATGACGACGACTATGTCCGCTCGCTATCTTCCTAAGCCCAAACTCTATGAGTAGTAACCGGCTTTCTTTACGATGGACCGAAACGTCCTTAAACTAACGATGGACCGAAACGTCCTTAAACTAACGACGGACCGAAACGTTCTTAAACTAACAACGGACCACCATGTCCTAAAACTAGCCGTTGACCGAGATGTCGATAAACTACGGTGGATTGCAGCATCCTAAAGCTGATACAAAGAAAGAATAAAAAAAAAGAAAAAAAAGAAAATGGTATGTCCATAAGCAAAATGGGCACGGATGAAAACCCGAAAGGACTCCGTGAGTAAAAACAATAGGGCTACCGGCGAGTCTTGTGAAAACCCGAAAGGGTGCAACCTCGTTAGAATAAAAAAAGAAGAAGAAAAAAACAACAACGGTATGTCCACAAGCAAAAAGGGCACGGATGAAAACCCGAAAGGACTCCGTAAGTAAAAACAGCAGGGCAACCGGCGAGTGTTTGTGAAAACCCGAAAGGGCGCAACCTGGTTAAAAGACACTTGCAAGGTCCTCTCGACTTTGTAAGGAGAAATCACCCGCGTGAGATCCTTACGACTCACAAGGGAGCAACACACTTAGGGATCCCCACGATCCCTAAGGAGAAATTACACTTGCGAGATCCTCACGACTCGTAAGGAGAACCTTCTTATGAGACCCTCATGGCTCATAAGATTTGAAAGCTTTAAGCTACAGGGATCTGAACCTGTTCTTAAGCAGTCCCCACAACCTCCATTACTTCCCTACAAGCGGCTCAATGCAGACCTTTGTATACAATCCACGGGTGCGAATAAACATTTCCCTAACGAAGTCCCACCCGTGACTAGGGATATGTCTATATGGTGAACAACCCTTGTGAGTCCTCTCGACTTATAAGGAGAAAACACTCTTGCAAGATCCTTACGACTTATAAGAGAACATACACTTAGGAGTCCTCACGATTCCTAAGGAGAAAACGCGCCTACGAGATCCTCACGACTCGCAGGGAGAAATACTTTTATGAGACCCTTACGGCCCATGAAGTCAAAAGCCTTAGTCGACAGGATCCTAACCCTGTTCGCTAAGCCACCTTTGTTCGATATCGACAGAGGCAAATGATGATTCACTCCTGGCAATATCCCAGTTGTAGCGGTGATGATGCCGAAATTGGTGTCTAATCCCAAGCTTGCAGCAAAAAGCTTGCGGGCCACACATGCATACGAAATAGCCGAAATGATGTGGCAACTTGCAACAAAATCAGCAAGTAAAAATATATGCATGCAAAATAGCCGAAATGATTGGGCAACTCACAATAAAAAATAGCGAGTAAAAATAAAATAAATAGCCGAAATGATTGGGCACCGCGAAAAGTAGCCGAAATGATTGGGCAGTCGCGACCTTCGCGATATAAAAGCTGAAATGATAGAGCATCGCGGAAAGAAATAAAATAAAAATAAAAATGAAATTTATGCCCTACATGTGATATTACAGCAATCACTGTATACGATCCAGGGGCGCAAACAAAGAAGGAACCACACCTTCCCTCCCCAGAAGAAGAAGCCAAATCTCAACGGTTCACATATAGTCTGGAGATCATCTCAGCATTCGTCTCATTGCAACAGACACAACATCAAGCAAAGCAGAACAGCAGCAACCCCCAGTTCCATGACTCGGCGGTGCACAGATAACCAAGAGTCAAACCCCGACTCCGTGAAATGCGGATAAAGTCAAAATTTCCTGGCTACGTGGAACGCGGATTATGTCACTCCCGACCCCATGGAAAACGTCCAGAGCGGATCCTGGTCCTCACAGAGCACGGCAGTGAACCCGTGTGAAGCATCCAGAGTGGAGCCTGGTCCTCGCCGAACACGGCAGTGAACCCGTGGGAAGCATCTAGAGCAAAATTCCTGGCTACGTGGAATACGGATTATGTCACTCCTGACCCCGTGGAAAACGTCCAGAGCGGATCCTGGTTCTCGCAGAGCACGGCAATGAACCCGTATGAAGCATCCAGAGCGGAGCCTGGTCCTCGCCGAACACGGCAGTGAACCCGTGTGAAGCATCCAGAGCAAAATTCCTGGCTACGTGGAACGCGGATTATGTCACTCCTGACCCCGTGGAAAACGTCCAGAGCGGATCCTGGTCCTCGCAGAGCACGGCAGTGAACCTGTGTGAAGCATCCAGAGCGAAGCCTGGCCCTCGCCGAACACGGCAGTGAACCCGTGGGAAGCATCCAGAACAAAATTCCTGGCTACGTGGAACGCGGATTATGTCACTTCTGACCCTGTGGAAAACGTCCAGAGCGGATCCTGGTCCTCGCAGAGCACGGCAATGACCCCGTGTGAAGCATCCAAAGCAGAGCCTGGTCCTCGCCGAACACGGCAGTGAACCCGTGGGAAGCATCCAGAGAAAAATTCCTGGCTACGTGGAACACGGATTATGTCACTTCTGACCCCGTGGAAAACATCCAGAGCGGATCCTGGTCCTCGCAGAGCACGGCAGTGAACCCGTGTGAAGCATCCAGAGTGGAGCTCGATCCTCACCGAACACGACAATGAACCCGTAGGAAGCATCCAGAGCAAAAATTGGACTGTGAGGTCATTAAACTCACGGACTATGATGTCCTTAATCTTGACCGTGATGTCTTAAAACTAACATTGGACTGTGGGGTCCTTAAACCCATGGACTATGATGTCCTTAACCTCGACCGTGATGTCTTAAAACTAACATTGGACTGTGAAGTCCTTAAACTCATGGACTATGATGTCCTTAACCTCGACCGTGATGTCTTAAAACTAATATCGGACTGTGAGGTCCTTAAAACTCACGGACTATGATGTCTTTAATCTCGACCGTAATATCTTAAAACTAAATAACGGACTGCGGAGTCCTTAAATCCACGGACTATGATGTCCTTAACCTCGACCGTGATGTCTTAAAACTAAACAACGGAAAGTGGGGTCCTTAAATCCACGGACTATGATGTCCTTAATCTCGACCGCGATGTCTTTAAACTACGGTATCCTGGAAAACGTCCAGAGCGGAGCCTGGTCCTCGCAGAACACGGCAGTGAACCCGTGGGAAGCATCCAGAGCGACTCCTGACTCCGTGAAATGCGGATAAGGACAACTTCATCCATTACTTGCGGGTCCTCACGACTCTTTAGGGAGTAAATTCTATTGTGAGATCCTTACGACTTTCAAGAGAAAACACACCTAGGAATCCTCACGATTCTTAAGGAGAAATTACACCTACCGGATCCTCTCGACCGATAGGGAGAAAATTCTTTATGAGACCCTCACGGCTCATAAATTTGAAAAGTCTTAGGTGACAAATCCTAACCCTGTTTTCTAAGCCGTCACTACCTTGTAAAGAGCACAGGATGGACAATTATATGTTATCTACAGGCCACACTTGCTAGAATCAAATGGCAGCAACACAGCAAGGAGAAGAAAGCGATAAGGAGAACATTTGATTCGCATTTAATTAAGCGTTCAAGGCATACCCGTTCATGCATGCGCAAAAGATTTAGTATGTAAAATAAAACAAGCTGAAACGAGAAACTTGCTATTTATACTGCGAAAAACTTCTTACAATTATGAAAGCAATAAACAAAAACATTATCCAAGCAATTACAATGGCAAAACCTCAGATCCGGGGCATGGATTGAGGAACTCGAAAGTAATTTTGTCCAGAATCTTCCAGGCATTCCGAACCATCCTAGTATGCTTTCTCTCACGATCACAAGCGTCGGGATCCCCACGGATGTCCTCCACCCTCCGATAGGCAGCAAGTATGGCCGACTGTTGAAAAGCCTGATGCAGGAGGTCGATAAGATTGTCCCGCCTTGTCTTCGAGATTAGGCTCATCAGATACACCGAATGCACCTTATCCTCGGCGGCATCCAATGCCCTAAGCGGCACGCCGGTACAGAATAGAGGAAGCGCCTCTCAGATCGCTCCCACAATAAGCTTCAGGAGAGAGGAACGTCGAGCAAGCAATCGACCATCGTATGCGTCAAAGCGGCTCATAATTTCGGCACACTCAGCGTTTATGAATTCTCGATTCTGAGAATGGCCGAGTGAGTGGATGTCTCCGTAGGAGATAATTTCGTCGAGATCATACATGTGTGCGTCCATTACTCCTAAAAAAGAAAATCAACAAAATTAGCGGACAGACTGATTAAGCGAATTCTTATTAAAAAAACAGGCACGGGGAGTTAAACTCCTCAAGGGCAATGCTCTACAGACAGGAGTGATACCTGTTAAAATCAATTATGAGGGGAATTTAAAGAAATCCCCCGAGAACATTGAGAGCCTTGCTCTGAGAAGATGATATAATTCATCAAAAATAAAATTCCATTTTTAATCTTCAAGATCCATGAAAAACTCTTAAGAGTTCTTCTATATGATTTGAAAGGAGCAAAGCTCCATTAATGAATTAAAGAATCATAAGTAAAATCCTTTTAGAGAGCAGAGCTCTATTAATGGAACCCCAATAGGGTTCTCTTTAGATCTCTTTAGACCTATGGAGCAAGGCTCTGCTAGTGAAACCCTAAATGAGTTTTCTGAAGATCAAAGATCTATTAAGAGCAAAGCTCTGTTAATAGGTAAAACCCTAACACATTAAGATTTATTAAAATTTTACCTAAGTTTGGAAAGAGTTTCTTTTCTACTTTTGAGAAATTCTCAAACAGAATAGCAGTGCTCTGAACAAAATTCTCAAAGAGGATGATAATCATCTAGAGGACCAAATGTCCTATTTATAGGCGTTAAGACGTCTCTTCAACTTCTGAGTTAATCCAAGAGCTCAGATGTTGCCACCGCTGCGCTCACATGTGGGCCCACGTAAGCACAACGGTGAGGGGGCATTTGTTTCCCCAATCAGAGCGAAACTCTGTTCAAATTCCAAGATTTGAAATGAAGCGACGCTTCTGCTTTCCACATTCAGAGCAAAACTCTGTTCAAATTCCAAGATTTCAAAATTCAAAATTTAAGTTGAAGCAACGCTTCAGATCCCGTGCGCTGCGCGCTGCGTGCCATGTGTCAAAAGCAGACATGCCGGCGTCAGGAGCGCTGCGTCCTAGGCAGCGCACCCAATCAGAGCAAAGCCCTGTTTTAAAATTCAAAACTGAAAATTGAAGCAACGCTTCAGATCCCGTGAGCTGCGCGCCACGTGTCAACACGGGCACGCTAGCACAGTTGCGCTGCGCTCTGCGCTGCGTGCCACGTGTCAAACACGGGCACGCTAGCGCAGCTGCGCTGCGCACCACGTGTCGAACGTAGGTGCGCTAGCACAAAGTGCGCCAGCGCTGGAATCAAAATTCCCCCACCGACAGATCAAAACATCTACTAATAATAAATTATTAATTAATTAGAAACTAAAGTTCTATTATGGAAAGATTTTTCAATCTTATTAAAACAAGAAGATTATCTTCTGTAAAACAGAAGCCTTAGGATCAAAGATCCAACGGTGGGAAATATTCCCAAATCAATCAGAGAAAGATCTCTCAAAACTGATTTAACAAATCATTTGGTCCTATATAAAGGACCCTAGACTTCAAGTCTAACATACAAAATAGAGAATACACAAAAAAAAGAGAGAGAAACCCTCTGCAAAAAGAAGAGCAAGCTCTTAGAAAGAAGAAGATTTTTCTTCATCTTCAAGATAAAAAGAACTGTGTTCTTGAACAATAGAGATGAAACCATCTCGTAAAAAGAAGAAATATCTTCTAAAAAGACCAAGGTCTTTGATTAAAAAGGAAAAGATCAAAAGATCAAAAGATCAAATCATAAAATAATAAAAGAAGTATTTTTACTTCATTCACGGATCTTTTGATCTATAAAGGCAGAGCCCTTTAATAAAACAAGAACTTTTGTTCTTGAATCTTGAGGCAAAGCCTCTTTTAAAGAGGAACATAAATCTGTTCTTTGATCTTAAAATTGATCAAAAATGCGCTCTGCGCTATGGAAAATTACCTTGCACTCATGAATTGCGCTTTTTCGCTTCTTGGAATGGCGCTCAACGCCAAAACCTGCCACGTGTCAATCGACACAATCTGCGCTTTGCGCTTCTGAAACAGCGCACTGCGCTCATGGGCCGGCGCTCCGCGCCAAGCGCGCCACGTGTCACTCACTGGTACGCCAATAGACCAACGCAATGCGCTCATAAATTAAAAACGCAATGCGCTAACAAACTAGCGCTTAGCGCTAAGCGCGACACGTGTCCCCTTCGTCTGCGCTACCCGACAGAAGCGCAATGCGCTCTTTGACTAGCGCAACGCGCCTGGCGCGCCACGTGGCGCACTGTCAGAACGAACTTTGTTTCTGATGAATGCTATGCATTCAATGCAAGACAAAAATGTCAGAGCCCAATGCCTAGCATTATTAGAAGGGCTGAGCCCAAATAAAGGCCTAATGGCCAGAACAAAAATAAAATGTTAAACATTTTTAGCTGGACTTAGCCCAATTCTGGCCATAAGTCCTCAACTTAAATTGAACTGAGCCCATCTGCTCCTTCGACCAATGTACATCGGTTCGAGGGTACATCTTTTTACTCCTCTGATATCTGTCGTTGTAATCCTTCAACGTCGTCAGAGAGGTGACGAGTCCCGACAACCACATATTACAACGGACTGTGGAGTCCTTAAACCCACGGACTATGATGTCCTTAACCTCGACCGTAATGTCTTAAAACTAACATCGGACTGTGGGCTCCTTAAACCCACGGACTATGATGTCCTTAACCTCGACCGTAATGTCTTAAAACTAACATCGGACTGTGGGGTCTTTAAACCCACGGACTATGATGTCCTTAACCTCGACCGTAATGTCTTAAAACTAACATCGGACTGTGGGGTCTTTAAACCCACGGACTATGATGTCCTTAACCTCGACCGTAATGTCTTAAAACTAACATCGGACTGTGGGGTCCTTAAACCCACGGACTATGATGTCCTTAACCTCGACCGTAATGTCTTAAAACTAATATCGGACTGTGGGATCCTTAAACCCATGGACTATGATGTCCTTAAGCTCGACCGTGAAGTCTTAAAACTAACATCAGACTGTGGGGTCCTTAAACTCATGGACTATGATGTCCTTAACCTTGACCGTGATGTCTTAAAATTAACATCGGACTGTGAGGTCCTTAAACTCACGGACTATGATGCCCTTAATCTCGACCGCGATGTCTTTAAACTAACATTGGACCGTAATGTCCTTAAACTAATTATCGACCGCAATGTCACTAAACAAAACAATAGAGCCCAATTGCTCTCTTGTTGGATCTAAACGATCCCGTTAAGTTGATCATAGTCTAAAATTAGTCTAACGTATCCGTAACAAACGTTTAAGTTGATCTTAGTCTCAAATGAGGCTAATGTATCCTTAAACCCAAACCCTCCAAACCCAAATCTAAGAAAAATACGGATTTGGACTAGTTCACGCCCTACGGGCGACAACATAACTTAATCTCCGTATACAATCCATGAGCAACCAAACACAAAACAAACACCCACAACACGAAATAACCATCTGGAGAAGGAGAAAGTTTTTACCGCGATGCGGTAGCGTAATTAACTACAGGGGCTTGCGCCTGCAGGGAAGAGCGTCCCCACAATCAAAAACCCCTCAACGAGGGGGAATCTGACGAAGTCTCCCAGTGGACTTTGTTGATTATCTCAATGGGTTTTGGAGGAAGAAATGGAATGTGGAGTTTGGCGCCGAGTACCTGCAAAGAAGTCCCAAGGTGGTTTGGTACCACTAAGGACCCTCCGACGATCAAGTTAGTGATGGGATCCGAGCAGAGTAACGGCTTAGAAGAGTAAAGAATGGCTTACTTGGCCCCTCTGTGATGGGGGTTTATATAACGGTGGCGGCACGCAGCAGCAGGCGCGAGAATCTCGCCGGCAGTTACGTTCCCGACGTCGCGCCCGCGTAGAGAGCGGATTGCCCATTAATGAGGATCGTGATGGCGTGGAACGTGGGACGTTGCTGGCGTAAAATCCGCGCATAGCGAGATTCGCGGAGCGGCGGATACGCTTGTGAGTGGTGGAGTTGGTCGGAGGGCCGAGGAAGACGGCCTCGGCAGGAGCTCGGGGACGAGCGAGGAGGCCGAGGAGTCTTGGTCATGTGGCAGCTCGAGGCGAGCTGAGGGGCCGAGAAGGCTAATTTGTAGGGAGCCCCGAGGAGGGCTAGCTTGTGCTTGCAGGTCGGACGTAGGGTTGCCTGGTCGGCCCCCGTGGGCCCTTTCTTCTGAGTCTTGGGACACGTCATCTGCCACGTGTCTTGATCCTGGAGATTGCCGATATTGAGCATCATCAAGCTCGATCACGTTGCCGCCGAGCCCGTGAGACTGCGGATCTTCATGCGAGACTGTGGATCTTCATGATCTCACTGACGACGACCATCCTGCGATTGACACGGGGCAATGCTACATCGACACCGTGAACGGGATCCGGATCGGATCAAGAGGAAAGACAACATAAAAACAAAAAAAAATGATGCAATCGGGGTAAATTTTATCCATACATGGGTTTTAGCTTGAATTTATCAATAAGCAATTTTGTAAGGTAATTTATTTAATGGACGGTTGTGATTACATCGTAGGTTAACAGTTACTAATTGCTATTCGTACGCGGCTACACCGCGTAGCTTTTTTTTAGGCCACGAGTCCTCTGTATATAAATACGTACTGGTATCAACCCGCCTTCTCTGTGTTCGACAAAGACAAGAGCTTTTGTTGCCTTGATATCTCTTTAGGGTTTCGGTTAATCTATCTTCAAATTTCAAAAAATATTTTGTTGTGATTTTTCCCTTTTCTAATGCAAATGCTTCTTTATTAAGTAAGAAATTGGATCGTAATTGTCCTTCGTTTTCGCTTTTGTGATGACACAAGATCGAGCAAGATGAAGAAGAGAATCAAAATTTGGGGAAAACCCTAATTGTGGAGAAACGTTCGCAACATCGTTTCCTATTGCCTCGCTCTCTCTAGGTTTGCTGATTTGTTTGTCTTTGTCTTTTTATTTCTTGTTCTTATTGACCAGCAACCTTCCATATAGTACCTATTGCATTGTAATTTTTCTCATTTTGTACCTCTTTTGTGAGTAACAAAAGAAAAAAATAAAGAGGACAAGCACGATTTTTGGGGAAACCCTTAATTTTGAAAAGCCTCACGGATATCTTCTTGGAGACCCGAATTTCTCCTCTCTCCAAGATCAGGTTTTTCTTGAATTTTTATAGCTGTAATATGCGATTTTGGTCAAAGGGTAATTAAGAACAATATACTCAGACTTATGAACCCATGCAATGAAGTTATCTACAGGTTAACTTATTTTCTCTCATTTATTCATTCGATCTTGCTTTCATATTTCTTATTATTTCTTTCCTCAAATGGTTACATGTGGAATTATGTCAAGTTCAGAAATTAGATAACATGTTGCCTTATCGTCATTGGAAAGGGCAAGTATGGTTAGTTAAATGTATTCTGTCTATAGCGTTAAAGCCACTTGGGCATTTTTCAAATTTGTTGGTGTTATCATCTACAATTCGCTCATTTCTTCTTAACCATAAAAAAACCATCGTCCCGCTACTTTTCTTCGATGGCAGGTCCTCTTAAGAACAGGGTCATGAAGGTTGTGATGCATTTCAAAATTGAGCGGCTATTATGCGGTCTATGAAAATCTGTCTGTAAGTAGATGTCTTAGCAAACCCATTTGTTTGTGAAATTCATCGTTGCTCGTCTATCTCACAAACATAATATTCACAACTTATTTGAGAAAATTCTTTAGCGGTAGTTGCATAGAAATGTTTAGAAGTTGGATCAGTCAACAGAATTAAATGGCATATTCCTTTAGATATAAATTCCAAAGTTTGTTCCAATGACACTCTCATTACACTCATAAAAATAACCAATCCTTATATTTCGTTCATCAGAAATGTTCAAAGTAGAAGTAGAAATAACCCAAGCCTAGCACTCCACCCCACACTGCTTAAGAATAGGCCCCTGTTGTTTGGGTAAGAAAGGATCGATTCTAACCCAAACTAAAGAGAAAATGGACGCAAGCAAAACAGACCACAGCACCACAATGGTTGGTGTTCTATTCTGCCTACCCATCAACCCTTTCAAGAAAGGATACAAATGGGTTATCACCCAAAATGCGAAGAAAAGCTTGCCAAACAATGGACCCCACGACCCATACCCGTTGTTTATAGCATCGGAGACCCCAGCAACGACACCAACCATGTTGATTATGAGGAGGGTAGTCGGCAGAACAAGAAGTGTAGTCCATTTGAAGAGGTATAAATCTCCAAACTCATTTCCTTCGTCTGCTGCAGATTTTGAAGTAACGGTGAAGTTGGTATCGACGCCGGCTAGGACTTTGAGAAGGCCTTGAAAGACTGCAAAGAGGTGAGCAGAAACGCCGCCAATGACCCAGAATTGTTCATTGCGCCACCAGTCTTGGATGCTCACACCGCTCCATCGAAGCTCGAGGATGCCAGTTGCTATGATGGAGATGAAGAGTGCCATGAACCAAATACTGGCTAGGTTGGTTAGCTGCATATTAAGAATCGGTAAGCATAGCTATCGGTTCTCAAGTTTCCTGGCATGATTTGCAAATAAAAGGCGCTAATTGGATGAAACCTCTTGCTTTTGTATGTATAGCAAGAAGCCAATTTTACTTTCTAAACTTGCACTTGACCCCTAAAACTTAAAACGGCCATTAGAAATTCCATTTCTGGCAGTTTTTTCATTTAAATTTGTGCCAGTTTTTACATTCTTTGCGAAGAAAAAGGATGCAGAAACAATTTTTTTAATTTCTGCTCATTTATAAATGAATAGTCGGTTCTTACTTTCATGGTAGTTTTCTGCAATACAGGAAATAGTATGGGAAGTTTCGTGCAATTGACCAAAAATAAAATTAAAAAAATTTAACAAATGCTTCAACTTACTGTAGGAATGATGAACTTTCCGGTGAGTAGACAAACAGCGGGGATAGTGCAGTAGGCGACGAGAGGGATTGAAGTGAAGGGGTACACGATGGTGTTTGTGTATGCGAACCTCTCAAGCCATTTCAAGTTCCCACCATATCCATACCATAACGGGCAATGCCTGCTGAGGAAGATCTCGACGGATCCGAGTGCCCATCGTAGAACTTGGTGGAGACGATCGGAGAGATTTATCGGAGCTGATCCTTTGAATGCTGCTCTGTTGGGGACACAGTATACAGATTTCCATCCTCTGCAGTGCATTTTGAAACCGGTCAAGATATCTTCAGTCACTGAGCCATATATCCATCCAATCTGCATTGTACAGGTTTGGCATTTCAAGCATGAATTCTGTTCATATTGAATGATATGATTATAATGGGTTTATGATTTTGTTTGATAGCATAACATGAATGGTTCTTAGTTGATAAATAGTTGCATTGGCAACTAATTGGTTGTTATTATATTTATTCAAGATTCCTTTGTCATCAATGAACCATTGGTCTAGCGGTAGAATAGTACCCTGCTCAGGTATAGACCTGGGTTCGATTCCCGGATGGTGCAATTTAAAAGAAAAAGTTTTATTTTTCCGACAACTGTAAGCATTTGAGGGGGAGGAACCCACACCTCCCTTTATGTTTTCTATTGTGTCATCTTATTATGCAATGTTTATGAGTCCCAAAATTAGTGGGAGTGTGAACTCTCACCTCTTTTCCCCACTCAGTTTTCTCTTCATACCCACAACTTATAACATGAATAGCCTCCTTGACAAGCCCTTGTGTGTTAATGCCTTGAGGCAGTCCTCCTTCCTCTATAAGCGTCGATGTAATAAACACCGGAGACTGTCCAAATCTCTTTTCAAAGCTCTTCTGCGACATAAGAGACGACTTCTCTAGCTCTTCATACCCTTCCAGTCCTTCCTCTATCTCTTCTAGATCGATATCGAACCCCCTCTTCATGTAGCTCTTCTTGTTTACCAGGATGCTCTTTTTCTTCTTACTCTTTCCGAATATTCCTCTAAGTCCTTTCTTCTCTACCTCTTCCTTCTTCGCCTTGGATTTTCTCGATCCCCCGCAACAGCAGCAGCACCACGAAGGCCAACAATCACATGTCATCTTTGTGCGTTTTTGAGTCTTTGGAGGATCGTAGCCGTATAACGCTTGTCGGTTGAACACGCATCCGGTTCCTACATAGACTGGGCCTTGGATCCCATCTAGACCTTTCATGTTGATCTAAACACAATGGTCATACAAGGCTTCTTCAGTTTCTGAACATATAGTTGTACTAAAAAGTAACCATGTGATTGAGTTTTGAAGCTTACATCAAAGAAGACCACGTTACGATTGGCATATCGGTCATGGAGATCAATGCCATCGAATCTTTGAGGAAACTGCACATAGCAGAGCTTCTTTCCCAATTGAGGGTCCATCAAGAAACACATGGCTTCTCTGATAGCCTTGCTATTATTAATGTAGTGGTCACAGTCTAGATTCAGCATGAAAGGTGCATTTGTGAGCACTGCAGAGACTCGAACCTACATCCGTAGATCAAAAGGATTAAAGACTAGAGACAATATAGATAAGTGAATTGCATGATCAATAGCCAACCAATGCATTCATGGCTCCTGCTTTCTTGTGATGTTGGTAGCCTGGACGCTTCTCACGTGAGACATACACCAGCCTAGGCAGTTCTTTGCCTTCAACGTCGAGCGCTCCTGCACTCCCCAAGTATACCTGCAAAAAATAAAGAAAGAAAGAAAAAATTTTGTTCTGAAAATTTGATATAAATAACATGTATTTGGGGGAATTGACGTGGTTAATACTAACTTCCGTAGCAACTTACAAACACATCCAATACCATGATCTTCAGGACTACCACTGTGCAATAATTTGCATAAAGCCTAAATTTCCTACGCTGATTTGATTCCATGACAATTCGGGCTATTTTCCTTTTGAAATAAGAGAATAGGTTGTAACTACGTCTATAATTATTCAGTGGTCATAATTGCTGTTTATTACTGTTTTGGTTTGTATTTTATATGATTATTAATATAAAGACAATATGAGAATAGTTCGATGAACATTTTTTGGCACCTGAATCATTCCTGGATGATCTCTGGTGTTGTTGCCAGGCCATGGAGTACCATCTTGCATTATCCACCCTTCCTCTGGTTTCTTCTGAGCCTTTGCCACCAATGCATTAATTCTCACTTTAAATTCTTCATATTCTCTCTGCACCATTTTCCTTATCAGTTAGTTAACCAACACACATGACTAACATGAACCATATAATATCATGATCGGATGCGACAATTCTAAGACCTCACCTTCATAGCCCTCCTCTCCTTGACAAAGCTAGGCTGCACCTTATCCTTCAAATAATCAATCTTCTGAGAGAAATAGTACTCTGGAGCCCTAGGCTCAATAGTATACTTCTTACAGAAAGGAACCCATCTCCTCGCGAACTCTGCGGTCTCTGCTAACGTATCAAACAAAAGCATCGATGCGCCATCATCAGACACATAGCAACTCACTTTCTCAACAGGATAATCCACAGAAAGTATAGAGAGCACAGTGTTGGCCGTAATTATCGGAGGCTCCTTAAGAGGATCAACTGTGCTCACAAAGACGTCAACTGGTGCGAGCTTGTTGGGCTCCCCATCAGGTTCAAATCTTGCAGAGAGGCGATCGAGATAGGTTTCCCGATTTATTGGGAACCATTTTGGGAATTGATCGAGGATCCAAGAAAGGGCAAACCAAATCTCACATATGACTGAAGTGAGCCACAGGGGGTAGGCATCTTTGGCAGGAGTCATGATACGAAACCGAAAGAAGAAGATGAGGATCACAAGGCGGAGGATAATGACAATGCGGTATGGATTAATCTTGCTTGATGGGATTGGCACCTTCCGCCATAGAGGCTGGCGTGCCTCTGCCATTCTAAAAATATTTGAAAGGTAAGCCTTTTCTGTTAGGATTATAAAATACAACTGGATGAGGAGTATATATATTTTCCTATTGGCTGAATTTCAGTATAACATAATGGTGCAAGTTTTTCATTTTAGGTAAATTGAATAGATTCATATAAAGACTATAAACCTGCTACGTTTTCCCGATAAAATACCATACACTATTTTCACTTGTTCTTGTTCGTATGGTATTAAGTTGAAGGCTAGGTTAAGAAACCTGTTATACTACTTAAATTTTGCATTTTGGGCTTGTCATAGAAACTCTAGAATTATAACTATATATATTGAGTATCACCTCCTGATTATGCAAGTATGACGAAGGGAATTTTTTTCCGTTTCTCTTTGCCTAAGTTTTAGGTTACAATATTTGGTTATGTTGTAGCGTCATTTTCAGCTCAAACTGAGCCAAAAAACTTGATTTGGAATAAGCATTTGCCGTCATCAATATTTATAAATTTTCAGTTTTATATCCTTGTACGTGTATATGTGTGCACAAATATTACAGCTCATAGTCTTCATTTTCTTGATCATCGTCCCCTTCATCATTTTTGCTGAAGAGTCCTTTCTTCTCTTGCCTTGCTTTCCATTTGTCTACTCTATCTTTCCATTCCAGATTGCTCTCCATCTCCCTCTCACCTTCAAAATCCTTTCCAGCAACTGCGAAATTAAGCCCATTAATGAATATGAATTGAATGAACTAACCATTAATCAGTAGAACATCGAGTTCAGGTTTTAGGCTTACCACTTCCAGTAAAAGATGATAAAGTGCCCCCATTAGGCTTCCATTTTTGTGCATATTCCCCATTTTCCTGCAAAAGGTCCAGGGATCATTCAGTTGATATCGACATAATGACAAGGATTGCTTCCATTGCTTTTAATGGAAATTACTGAGTTAAGATCAGCTTGTCGATGATCCATTGTTGGCTTCGGATTCTTCATTTGAAACTCATCTTCGAAATCATCGAGGTCCCTAACATCATCTTCGTCTCCCTCAACCCTTGGGCATCCTAATCACCAAGAAAACAAAATATTTTGTTCAAATTGCTGGGTTGATTTTTATTTTTTATGGTAGAATGTTCGGTTAAATCAGTTTGGTTTCAGTCTGATTATCACTCAGAAGCCAGTTAGTCTACACTGTTACAGACTTTTTCACGTGTACATTTCCATAAAATATAAATGGAATTGCTACCAAGGAAAACTCCTAGTACAAAATAACACAAACAAATTAGACTAATTAGTGTCCAATACCTTTGTGACGCTTATAACGAGTGTTACATTGTGCACAAGACTGGTTCCCTTCACTTCGCTCATACAAATAACACGGCTTACACACGGGGAATCCGCATTCATGGCATGCAACGAACACTTCACCGTTTTCATTCACCTCGATCTCATCGCCACAAACTTTACATTTCTTCACAACACCCATGATCTGGATTTGAGCCATATCCTCTTGATCATGCCCATGCAAAATATGCAGCTCATTTCTTTGGTGAGAGCCAGCGACGAGAGCTGACTCCATTGAAGGAAATGGCCTGATGGGCAGCAGAGGAGTGAAGAGAGAAAGAAAGAGGTGAGAGCTTTTTATGGCTTGTGTGAGGTGAGAGAGTCTAGTCCTTCACCAACTATGAGTTGAGCTTTTGAGTCCAATAGAAGTAATCATCCTTTTTCGAAAAATATTGGGCAGGTGCATAACTTGAAAACTAAGTTGTGTTCTTTGAAGCTAACCACATAACTTGAAGCTAAAGGCCTAAACAAACATTGTGACTTGCTACAGAGAGAACCTTAGAGAGATGGGCATGGCCTACCAAGAATTAGAGGAGCTTGTGTTTTCAGAATCCCTGTTTCATTCACTAAATCAAAGGGTATGTGAGATATTAACCTGTTTCTGTAAGGAAAAAGAGTAAAAACTTAGTAAAGGAGATAAATTGTGCAATAAGATGAGACCTTAGTGTTAGTGTACCAACTCTGTTGGTAATTTGGAATTTGATTTAGGTCACATAGTTTGGACTGCTGGATTTTTTCTTTAATTTTTGTTTAATGAGGATTTAATTAGATTTGTCGTTTAGCTTATGCTAATTGTGCATTATATGCAGTATTTACTTACCCGTTATTATATTCGGCAGTACCTTGCAAGAAAAAATAAATTAGTCCACTTCTGATTAGTTGTTAATAGTTTTTTTTTGAAATATGTTAGTTTAATATTAAAATTATTAAAATAGGGGGGTGTTTGATTTTAATTGCAGAAATATGGTGATTTGTGGGGGAGCCCATCCCCCTCTAAACAGAGGGCGGGTTCTAGGAACCCGCCCTCTACCCATTAAATAGGAAGAGGGCGGGTTCTGAAAACCCGCCCCAATTTTTAAAAAAAATGAAATGAAAAATACGAAATCAATTAGATATATAACAAAACAATAAAAATTGTATAATATTAATCGTTTGAATCTGGTATATACTCCAATAACAAAATGAATCCGTCAAATTTATAATACAAAAAAATCGTATCAGTTTGTAAAATTATATAACTATCGCTTTCCCTTTCCCTTTCCCAATCCGAGGAGACTGGACATAAGTATATGCCTCTTGGGATGACTGGAGGATCCTCCCGTTTCTTGGGTATATGGCGGCGGTTATTCGCTGGTCGGTAACTTGCCACTTGTCAGAACTATGAGTGACGACTGTGAGATTATCTCCACCCTACAAAATTAAATCATGTTATTTTCAACTATTAAAATTAAAAGAAATGAGGAATTAAAAAAAATTGAATAAGTTTTTAATCTTTCCTCTCCGTGTAATATATTGAAAGATCTGTGTTCGTTTTGATCTATGAGCAGAGATTTATCGAATGATTGATTCTCCATTGAGACAATTTTGATATTTTAGATATAAGAAGGGAATTTGGACAGAGTTAATTTGACTTGTGAGTTGCGAAAACCATACTGAAAAGGGCGGGGTTTTATAGGGAAAAGAGGACGGGTTCTCGGAAACCCGCCCTCATCTTTGCAATATATTTGTAGTGTTGTCACGTCAATTATTTAATTAAAGTGATTTGGTTTGCAGGGATATGTTTGCAGTGATATGTTATCAATTTATTATTATAAAGATATGTTTTTTTAAGTGTTGGCACATCAATTTTTTAATTTAGCGACTTTATCATATTGAAGAGGGCGGGTTCTTAGAACGCGCCCTCTTCAATAATTAAATGAGGGTGTATTCCAGGAACCCGCCCTCATCTTTTATTATTATTTTTTTAACAGTGTGTTGTCAAATCAAGCAGGATCAATAATTAAAATTCTGAAACGATGAGGGCGGGGTCTTAGAACGCGCCCTCTTCAATAATTAAATGAGGGCGTGTTCCATGAACCCGCCCTTATCTTTTATTATTATTTTTTTAACAGTGTGTTGTCAAATCAAGCATGACCAATAATTAAAATTCTGAAACGAGAAGAGCGGGTTCGTAGAACGCGTCCTCTTCAATAATTATACTGTCAAATCAAGCAGGACCAATAATTAAAATTCTGAAAAAGAGGGCGGGTTCTTAGAACGCGCTCTCTTCAATAATTAAATGAGGGCGGGTTAACAGTGTGTTGTCAAATAAAGCAGGACCAATAATTAAACTTCTGAAACGAAGAGGGTGGGTTCTTAGAACGCGTCCTCTTCAATAATTAAATGAGGGCGTGTTCCAGGAACCCGTCCTCATCTTTTGATGCTGTGTTCCTATAAATACAGCTCTCGCCTATCCAACAACTCTCCATTTACTTTTATTTTGTGTAAGTGTGCAGCTTAGGAAGAAAGTCAAATTCAGTGTCATAGTTGTGGGGAGTTGCTGGATAGGAAGACGGAACCACAGCTTGCTGTAAAATTCTGGAGCAAATTCAGTGACCTAACTAAGGTTCAGGGGCTCTAAATAGAAAGAGGAGACCAAAACAAGCACAAGGAAAAAATTTGAAGTTCCAAATTCTCTGTGAGTATTTCAATTCTCTTCTCCCCTCCTCTGAACTATTCTTCCTGCAGCATTCTTTGCACAAACTCTCTTCCCCTCTCCAATAAAACTGTTTTTGTCCAGGATTCTTTGCGCCGCCGCCAAATAAATGATGATGCAAGTGTTTTCGATTTTTGTTTGTTACTGTTTTGCATCAATAATACGGACTTTAAGGAGCTATAATACCAATTCAGATTGGGTGGGGATTTCATCACCTTTCCTAAGACCTCATAAATTACTAAAAGCATATGCATTACCCTTGAGCTTAATAAAAAACATATCTAGACTCAGCCAACTAAGGACTGTCGTGCTCAATAGGACAGAGGAAGGTTGTGGGCATTCGATCGTTTATCTAAACTTGATTTTGTGGTGCCTAGGCTAGACAAGTGAGAAATATAATTTTAAAAGGCACGTCTCACGGTAATTCGTGAGCAGAACCCTCCTTTCCTCACTTATGCTTATCCGACCACAATTGGTAGTGAAGAGACGATTTGAGGGTTATCTCACAACTTGTCACTTTGGAACAGTTAGGAGCAGTCTAGTGGACTTTGAAGACCATAGCTCTAGGTATGATTGTGCATGTTTTGACTGTGATTGTATGAAGTTAACGCTTTTTTTATTGTTGACTTGATATTGTTTGATGCAGATTATGGCAAGTTCAAGTTTATTTGTTGTATGTAAATACGATGGCCGGATTATTACAAGTGCACAAGATCCCGAGTATATGGGCGGGTCCGCAAGGATCATGCGATTAGAACCATCAACGACTTATAATGAAATAGAGAATAAAGTGTTCAAAATCACGAAATACGATCCCCGTGAAATTAAATTTAAGTTAAGTTGTATATGGCCTATGTTTAGTGGAAATGCATTGGTTGAAATTATAGACGATGCATCAATATCTTCGATGATAGACTTCGGTCTGTTAAACACCCAGCATTCTTTTGAATCTTTGGTTTAGAAAGAACAATTGGAAGTATCTGTGTCCCTCCAACAGATAATTTTGATGGTAATGCAGGAGATAGTTTCTGGGGGTACGGTCATATGGTTAACAATGATACCGTCAGTCTCAGTGGATATGACTATACACAACATTATTCAAGCCTTCAAACTCAAGGGTAAACATTTTATAAATCCATCTTTTGTAATACCAAAATACTAATATATTTTATATATTGAATACGGGTTCTCCCAATCGACTGCTGCAGTTACATGCACCCCAGAAAAACAACAAGGATTACCATATACAACCTTCCAAAGCTAAATAAATCTGAAATAAGTGGTGATTATGTTTATATTCTTCGAAATACGAAAATATTAAGGAATAATTGTATAAGAACAATTTATATACTAAACGCAGATTTTTCCATACCTCCGCATCATTCCAATACGATCCAAATAGCGCATTCCAAGTATGTCCGTCCACATCCTTCCGGTTTTTTCACTCCGAACCATCAACATTACACTGATCCAACCATCGTATATTGCACCCGAGCCTTATGTTGCTACGTGTCACGCCCCGCTTCCCGGTATACGGCTAAGGGGACGGGACAAGGCCGCTACGTATTTACTATGAAGTAAATATACTAAGTGTATCTAAGCAATATAAAGGTAAAACACAAGAGACAAGATATAATAAAACATCAACTTTATTTATTCACATTCTTTCTGTACAATACATGGAAAGTAAATACAACTGAAATAAAAAGCAATGCCTAAACAATAGCATAACAGAAAAGAAAAGTACTGAAATGGAAATTGTACAATGACTAGAGCTCGGGGTCTTCACTGAACTGGTCCAAGTCTTCAGCAGTAGGCTCGATCTCTGATGGGTCCAGATCACCTGACGGCATTCAAAGAATAAAGAAGAGAATGTCGTCAGCAAACAGATCGCTCGATAAGTCCCAAAGATAAGAGAAAGCAGAATAGACAGAATAAGAAGGTATCTTTTAAAGTTGTGGTATATTGTTGTGTTAACGCTGTTGTTTGTAGTTTGGTACAGAAAAATGCCAGTGTATATGAGAGGAGTCTCTATATCCCAGAGACTAGAGGCAAGTATAGTATAAGGAACCGTTTATGCTACGGTACAACAGCAACTGGATTCATGTTAGGTGTATTAAGTCTTACCGTCTCGTGCCACTTTTAACACCTTCCGTACCAATCTACCCCTTAAACCCCGAGATGTCTTGTTTGTATTGTATTGTAAATTGTATTGATTGTATAATTGGATGACTGACTAAAACCATGATATCAGTAAATGGATGTAACTGTAGAATCATGTATGTAACTGGAGAATCATGTAAACTGGATGATCATGTAAATGGAATGTATATCCATGGTTCGGTTTAGTCAAATTGTATAGATTGATAGATTGAATATATGGAATAATGGATTCATGGATTCGTGTTGAATTGTAATATTGTAGATTGTAGATTGTACTTGAATCATATTCAAGTCAGATTATAGAGAGACTCAATCTGAGTCAGACAATTAGAAAAGTAAATCGAAGTCCTGATTGTTTTGATGTTATCGGTAACCGCTGCACATGAGCGGCAGGATTTGTGTCTTTTTCAAAGACGATTACCGTATTGATAACACCGTTGTTAATTTGTCTACCTTAGATAGGCAAGCACCCACTTCTCCGGCTCCCTGAGTCTCAAGAGATTGGTCTCGCTTAAACCTATGTTTACTAGGGTCCTTAGGGTAATTTATAGAACTTGAGGGGTTTTTATGTAAAAATATTTTGTATAGTTTTCAAAATACACCCCAAGTATTTATTATCGTCTTTAGAGTTGTAATGAATGTAGATTTTATAAATGTGATATTTCTAATGAGAATATCCTAAATTCATAATAAAAGGTATTTATTTGTAATATTGATTTGTATGGAATTCATGGTATTTTAGTGTAAATGATTCTTGTGATTTTTGAAAAGAGTTGGAATATTTATAATAATTCAAAATAAATATTTTAATGTTACATATATATATATTTATATGAAAATAATTTTAGTATATATATTATATTCTAGAAATCTCGTTTTTCTTAAGATGCCGTATTTTAAATGTTTCGAGACCGAATGCTCCTTGCAGAGATCTGTATCTCGCACTACTAAGCCCGAGAATGTGCGATAATCCGCACCATCCCGAACGGATTCCCCAAATGGGTTGTAGCGGCGCTTTGCAAAGATTTGTATAAATACTAATCATTAAGGAAAAACGGTTTTATTAATTATGGTATTTATTTGTAAAAATGTCGATTTCCCATATTCTATGTTCCCGAGGGTATTGTGTTATGTTGCATATGAGTGTGTGAGGAGGTAGGTCATTACCTCATGATCTACTTAAAGGTATAGCAAGGGGTTTGATGGTTTAAATGTAGAAATGAACTATGTGGTATTTTAATGAAAAAAATACGGTAAAATGGAAATAGTAATTACATTTGATATGAAACTTGATCAATATGGTTGATTAGTATTTAATAGTCAACATGAATTGGTTTTAACATAATTATATTAAAGAAAAGGGAGGTTTTAGGAAGAAATCGAATCGGAATTCGGTTTTGTTCCGATTCCGTCGGGTTTTGTAATTCCGTATTTTTAGAAAAGAATAGAGAAGATAGAATTGGGACTTACGGGTTGCGAACTAGACAAGAGGAAAGATGGATTGAACGTAGCTTCCGGTGCGTCGTTTCGTCGCCGGGAGCTCCTAGAGTCGTAATCGGAATTTCGTCGGCGCTTCGTCTTTTGCTCACTTCGATTGCACACTAGGGTTTTCTAGAGAATTCTTGAGAGTTGGCTCAGAGTTTTGGGGTGAGGGGGTAGAGTGTAGAGGTGATATTTATAGGGTTAGGCTAGGGTAGGGTAGATGAAAAGTTTAAATTGAAAAAATGTAAAAAATATATTAAAATTCATTAAAAATGGAGTAAATGAGACCTTTTGAATTCTCTGGAACCGATCTAGGAAATTGAAGTGTGCAAGGGGGTAGAGAATGCCAAGAGACACAACAATGGTGAAGGGGACTTGGCAGTCCGGCCGAGTCCGGCCGGCGGCGCCTGCCCGAGTCGGCCGAGTCAGGCGATGGGGAGGGGCGCCGTCGGTTGGTGTGCTTACTGGTGCATTCACTTTTTCATGTGTAGTGGGAAAATTGGGAGTTAGCACGTGTTGACTCTTGAACTTCTAAAAATTTCAAAATAAAACAATATGAAAAATAATGTGGGGTATGAGATTTGAACTCTGCTGGCTTGGTTCAACAGTGCAAGGTATTACCAATGAGCTACAAGCTCCTTCTTGTAATTAAATTGCTAATTAATTACTTATGTCTTGTGCCCAGACAATAAATACCCTTTTATGGCTTTTGGAAAAAAAAATTTGTAAAGAAAGTTGTATAGGAAAATTAGGGTTGTTACACTACGGGTGACATTGATATGTGTGGCAGTGATGATGATGAAACTGGTGGAGGTCATCAAGGGGAGGATAGCGTGGAATATGCCGCTGGATTGAATGAGGTAGCATTGTTTGATGATATGGTTGCGAACAACGTTTTTGTCGAACTAGAAGATCCCGACCTCGATCCGCTGGAAGATAATAGTTGGGTAGACTTAGCCGTGGCAGAAGTAAATACGATATCCTATTTGGAAGCGACAGTAGTAAGCGAAGATTGCGTCACTGTTGGGGATTTGTTTCAGGAAAAAGAAGATCTTATTTGTAAGCTGAAGTCGTGGGCTATTCAGCAAAACGTTACATTTAAAACCGAAGAGTCAAATAAGATGTACTATACCGTGGTATGTACGAAAGCTCCTGAATGTAAGTGGAGATTGCATGCATGTTGTTCCAAAAGAGCCAAAGCTTGGAAGGTCACGAAATACAACAAAGAACATACTTGCATCAATTCTATTATGTTACAAGATCACAGAAATTGCACTTTATCTTACATTTGCTCACTAATCATGCCGCTAATCCATACAGATGTGGCGATGACTCCCCAAGAGATACGGCTTTACGTTAGCGGAGAGCACAAAATTCAGATTTCGTATGTGAAGGCATGGGATGCTCGTAGAAAGGTTTTATGCAAGATATTTGGGGACTGGGAAAGCTCGTACAACTCACTAGTCTCTTTTATGGAAGCCATGAAAGCATCAAATCAGGGGACCGTATACCGGTTAAAAACCACAGAAATAGATGTCGATGGCTTTGTCAGCTTTCAAAGAATTTTCCGGTGCCTTGCTCCAAGTGCGGCTGGTTTCACACACTGTCGGCCGGTATTGTGCGTTGATGGGACGTATCTACACGGTAAGTACAGAGCCTGCATGTTAATTGCTACAGGTGTTGATGCTAATAACGGTATATTTCCGTTGAGATTTTCTATTGTCGAGGGTGAAAATACAACATTCTGGTCATGGTTTTTCCGTCAACTCAAAAGTATCCCATCTGTTATTGATAAAACAGATTTATGCATCATATCTGATAGATATCTAGGAATACTAGCTGCAATGAGAGCTGTATTTCTGACGACCCCACATAGGTTTTGCCTGCGGCACTTCAGGCAAAATTTTGATAGAAAATTTAAAAATTCATATCTACATAAACTTATGTACAAAGCCGTTGAAGCGTCTGACCCTAATGTTCATGACATGTACATGACGAAAATTGGAGAGATGAGTCAAGCCGCGAAAGCGTGGTTAGATGAGTATCCGGTACGCATGTGGTCACAAGCACATGATAATGGATGCAGATATCTACTAATGACCACTAATATGTATGAAAATTTCAACGGGGTCCTTAAAAGTATTAGAGGCTTACCGATACAGGGGTTGATTGTTCGAACATTTTTCCGGATGAATACTTATTTTGTGCAAAGAAGAGAAAAGTCCTTGGCGATGGAGACTCCGCTCACCGCGTATTACGAAGATATATTCCGGAAAAGAGAGCGCAGAGCACAATACTACAGATCCGAAAGGTTTGACATGGCGGAGTTTCAAGTAACGGAAAGTAATGAGAATCAATATACCGTAAACTTTAGAGATGAAGTGCTCTCTTCATGCACATGCGGTGTTTTCCAGCAATAACATTTACCTTGTGCCCACGCAATTGCTGCTACGAGCAGCATGCATAACTCACATTACAATTTTGCTTCCCATTACTATACAGTTTCCAATTACCAAGGTGCATACGATCCAAAATTTCATCCTATATTGGACAGTCGCTATTGGCACTATTATACTGGAAACAGACAAACACCGACTGTATTACCGCCGGAAAAAAAAATAGGGCCCGTAAGACCTAAGGTGCGTCGAGATCGAATGACAATGGATGTTGATTCTCAGCAAAGGCACGCCAGATGTAGCCTATGCAAACAACCAGGTCATTATAGGACCAGATGTCCAGGACAGTCATCAGGGGCGGGACCTTCGAGATCGTGACAAGTGCACCGGAAGATTTTTTTTGTATTATAAATTTGACGGATTTATTTTGTTATTATAAATTTGACTGTCGAGATTTAATTTACATTTTACAAACAGATAAGATTTTTTTGTATTATAAATTTGACGGATTCATTTTGTTATTATAAATTTGACCGTCGAGATAGAATTTACATTTTACAAACAGATATGATTTTTTTGTATTATAAATTTGACGGATTCATTTTGTTATTAGAGTGTACACCATATTCATATTATACATTTTATTCTTTTATTCGAATTTTTTCCATTTTCCTGTTATTTATTTAAAAAAAAATTAATGGGGTGGGTTCCCAGAACCCGCCCTCTCCTTTATATAGGAGAGGGCGTTGTGTTCTGGGAACCCGCCCTCTTTATTTTATTGGAGACTACTCCTAAACCACCATATTTCTGCAAATTAAAATCAACCCCCCCTAATAATTTTAATTTAAAACTACCTTATTTTAAAAAATCCTTGTTAATATCCCGTCTTTTCTTTTGTGAATTATCGATCATATCGAATTTCCAACTATTTTAGGATTTCAACCAAATTTTTTTTTAAGAAAAAGAGTCTATGATATTATGTTTTTGGCATCATATTTCAACTAAATTTTAGATTCTTATATAAGGAAAGACTCTTCTCATGATGAACTTCAAATCCAATTCTAGATGAACCTTTTAAGACGGTTCAAAGTATGGATTTATTGATATTTTAATTAATATAAATTAGAAACAAACTAGACTTGTAACATCCGAAATTAATTAGCAGTTAAAGTATTGAATTAAAAATAGAAGAAAAAAATTCACCATATTTTGATATACATGGAGCATACCCAACCTTAAGTGCCATCCAATATATAATCTAATATCATCGGACGTCTCGGAAAATAAAAAGAATTTAATTAGACTTAAAAAAGATAATAAAAATACACATGACTAAGCATTAATCAAGCTCTAAATCCAAATTAAGATCCGATGTTGACGGAGCATCTGACGGCACCACCTTTGGTCCATCGGTTTCAATATTTCGATAAGATCAGCAGTGCCGGTCGTATTAACCTCATGGCTTGAATTATTGTTAGCAGGACTGTGTCGCAACATGACCAGTTGTTTGAGTCTCGTAAGATGTTCGATAAGAATCACAACACCGATAGGCAAAAGCCAGAATGCAAGATAAGCAGAATCCAATGTCTCCGTGTTTGTGTTGAGCTCCGTTGAAAATCGCTGCAAGCACCTTCTTGTTGGCCATTGCATGCTGCTCCAGGTTGTGCTTCATCATATTGCCACCGTTGACAGTATGCGTGCAGTGGAACATCTTGTTGCAGTTCTTGCAGCAAAATCTTTCCGAATAATTGTTGCTTGATGTTGGAACCATGTGAGAAGTAGAGAAATTATAAATGCTTTGATTTATATTTCAGGTAAAGTAGGATCCATGCTTAAATGAAATAGGATCCAAGAATTTTTTCACAAATATTTTGAACAACTTTAAAAATTACAAGGATTTCAGACAACTCCCAAACGGGCCAGGGGCTTTTTGACAATTTATCCCTTAATTGCTTAAAAAAGCCTTTCTTTTCTTACAGGAGAAAAACTGAATCATGAGTCGGTAAAATAAAATTTTAACAGCCCTCGAGTAAAAAGCATATTCCTTTTCCCATTTTCTGTTAAACAAACGCATAACCTTGATAAAAGTGAACGGATTTTCCACTTTCCTTTTTGATATTGACCCAATCAAATTGGGTTGGCAATAAAACTTAGGTTCCATTTTAGCCCAAGCCTGAAGAAGGCCTCCATTTACAGGCTGCAATGAGGGTAATTTCTTTAATTTTTCTTGCGTCACAAAAAGTGTTAAGAGAAACAATGACTACATAAACACATCATCAAGTAAAAGGTGATCACTCTAATTTAGAATAGTTTCTACGAGGGCTGAATTTAGGAATCTTGAACCAATGCCGATGAAATAGATCCAATCCTTTTATACTGAAACGCGGGTGAATCCTCTTGATTTGATTGCTAACGAGCGCTTCACACTTTCGTTGAAGCGCCATCGACTTTGAAAATCTCTTCAGGTTCTTTACACACTTGCAATCTGCACACATTACAATATGAACGTTATTACCCCTGATCCTATAAACATCATAAAATTATATAATTTTTGGTCAACGTCCAAGAAAGTGAAATTCCGTTTTGATGTATTCCTTTAAAAATTTCAGTTTTATAGCTATGAATACAATGTTCGGCAGAAACTCACCGTGGACTTTCTTAGTATATCTTGTCGTTCCTACCTTGGAATTCTCCACAACCTGCTGTTGGCAACATATTAAATTCGATAATGCAATTGTTAGCGAACGCATGTTTGAGAAATATTTTCCATTCACATGATATTTTGCAGAAATTTAGCATAAGCATTTTTCATCTTCTGTATAGATGTATATCGATGTTCAATTTTTAAAATTCAACTAAGCTTTCTAGGCCCTGCCTCATCTTTCTCTGGATAAAACCTTTGGTACACTGCAGCATTTTTATGCTTTGGATATTACAGTGATGTAATATATATGATAATGAATGCTTGTTGAAGCATACCTTTACATGGTATTCCACACACGGGTCGAAATTCAGTAAATTCCAAACAGCCTTGTCTGCTCTTGCACCTTTAACATGACAAGGAAGAATGTCTGCAGAGTCCATAATTGATATTGTATTAGTTGCATTTTTCGCCATAAGAACAAGGAGATAAGCAAATATATTATCCTAACGGAATAATGGGCACTGAAAAGAACTTTTCAGGGATAAAAAGTCAGCGGTCCTTTCATTCTCGCAACATAAACAAACCGTGTCGTTTTTGTTTCTGAAACTGGACCTTGTGTGTGCTATTATCAGGTTCATTTTTCAGTAGCAACCAATTGAACAAGGGACACATCTTTTTTCTTTTCCTTATTGTATAATATGCTTCTGAAAATTACTCTCATTAATATTAAGATAGGATTCAACTTTATTTTACCAAAAGATACAAATCCTCCGTTGGTTGTTAAATATTGGAAAGCCTCTCCTCGCAACTCTGGTGGAGGGATTGGTGACCACGTCCAATGGTGGTGCTTTGGCACAAGCTGCTGTATATCCTGCATCCATAAGTTCCTGTTACACAAATCCTTAGTTATGATTTTATTTTAACACATCTTACCATTTTTTATTACATCGTATTATAAAAACAACTACCGGAAAGAATGAGGTTGCAAGCACTGCATCAGAATCCTCTTTAAAACGCATGGGAAATATTGTAGTTATCTTTTCTGGCTGTATTACGTTGCAACTTTTTGCAGTCGAAATTACTAGGTATTAATTGGCAAACACAGAGAATCTAACATGCTCATAGATGGAACCATGAGTAATACCTAATCAATTTAGTGAAAGAAGGTAGTTTTTTTATTTAGAAAAAGTGAAAGAGAGTGGTTTTTTTATTTAGAAAAAAGTGAAAGAGAGTAAATTATGACATGGTCCAGAAAAAATGTACAATCACCGACAATGCCAGTTCTTTTCAATTTAGAATTTTAATTTAGATGGAAGCTAAAATTGTGGACTATTAATTTATAGAGTTGAAAATCGTAGGCATGATTTAGATTGATGAGCAGTTCACACTTCCAGTAGCTCACAAGAAAGTATCAATCTGCAAACAAAGAAAGGTTCCCGAGGGTGATAGACCAGTTTGATGGGCTTGAACATCCCATAATTCATGTATTTCGAATCAAAGTTCCACAGCATGTCTTTGAATAGCGAGGTCATAAGGACTGCTTGCAATGAAGATATCTCAGTGATAACCTTAACACGATCTTCTGAAATAATTCAGTGAGAAAAAATATCCCATATGAGTTTGTGTTTGAAATAAAAATTCATGAAATACTAGTAATTTGTATTTTGTATATAAGCTAGAAATACGATTGTACTTTTTTTTTATTGTAAGAAATACGATTGTACATGTCTATTCTATACAAAAACAATTGATTATAGTATAAGGCATCCTATGTATCATATATAGCAGTATGGTGAGCAGCATACATTTCCTATGGCATGATATGATATCCATTATTGCTCTTTATGTCTTGACGGTAAAGCTTTAGAGTGAACCTCAATTGTTATGCAAGTCTTCACCCGAAGGTAATTGGTATACATCTTTTCAAGCTGATAATTCTCACAGATTTTAACATGCTGGAACAAGCCAGAATGCATATGGTGGATTTACAAGGTTAGACTGTAATTCCTGATGCATAGTTTTGCAGCAATTGTAGATGCTAGAAAACTTTACTAGATTTCACTATTGAAGCATTAACATTTCACGACAGCAAAAAAAAGGAGCATGGTCTACTTGCCATATGACATAAAAAGGAAGATTAATAGTTAGATACCTTCTCTACATGAAACCTTAGCAAACTTAAGTCTCAAAGTTAGTAAGAACCCAGTTCTTGGAGGTTCAACAATTTCTGCGAAATCTCGGTACACTCTTTTAATATCCGGTAAAGTACATTCAGGAAATCCATTGGAAAGTGAAGCCTCTGGCGAGAGTGATGGCATGTATATTGACATGTATACAATTTGCGGATTTGATGCTGAAGCCTGTTGAGAGCCAATAAAATGTCAATGCTGGAAATATATAAATTATTTGAGTATGATCATCAATGTGTTTGCTGATCACTGTGTGATCCTTTTTCAGATTATCCATTTACGTCCACAAAATGTTAGGTATTATAAAGACATGCTAGCAGGAGAAAACAAGTTTTGTGATTTGAATTTCTATCCATTAAAACAATATGAATTTTAGCAGTACCGGATGCTTAAGAATGTTAAATATTGCAAAAATTATCATGCAATAAAGTCGCTGACGAGTGCCTGCCATGGTATCGAACTGAGCCAAATTCATATATGTCGTGATCAACATCTGTTGGTTTTTCAGATCTGTCAATAATAAACAATTAGAAGTCATGATGCTCAATATTGGCGAACTCCAAGATCATGACACGTGGTAGATGACGTGTCCTAGAACTCAGAAGAAAGGGCCCACAGAAGCCGACCAGGCCACCCCTGTACCCGACCTGCAAGCACAAGCTGGCTCACCCCTGAGCCCCCTGAAGATTGGTCTCCTCGGCCTCTCAGCTCGTCTCAGCTCGTCCCGAGCTGTCACAGGACCAAGACTCCTCGGCCCTCTCGCTCGTCCCCGAGCTCCCTAGTCGAGGCCATCTTTCTCGGTCCACCGACCGACCGACTCTACCACTCGCAGGCGTAACCGCCGCTCTGCAAATCTCGCCACGCACGGATTCTCCGCCAGCAACATCCCACATTCCACGCCATCACGATCCCCATTAATGGCGATCCGCTCTTTACGCGGGCGTGACATCGGGAGCGTAACTGCCGGCGAGATTCTCGCGCCTGCTGTTGCGTGCTACCGCCACTATATAAACCCCCATCACAGAGGGGTCAAGTAAGCCATTTTTAATTCCACTTAGCCGTTACTTTGCTCGGATCCCGTACTAACTTGATCGTCGGAGGGTCCTCTGTGGTACCAAACCACCCCAGGACTCTTCTTTGCAGATACTCGGCGTTAAACTCCTCGAATCACCAATCTCCTCAAAACCCATTGAGACCCGCACGCAACAGGAGATCACCTTCCAAATCCACTGGGAGATCGACGGAACACAACATTTGAGGGAGACCCGAAAAGGACCTCCATCAGTTGGCGCCGTCTGTGGGAAACGCTCCACAAAAAAATAAGTTGGCTTTCCGATCTCCATCCACATGGTGAGCGACCACCCTGAAGATCCAGATACCAGCCGCCGCCTCCCCCTTACCGGAGGCGCGGATGAACCGCCCCCGGCGACCATCATCAACGCCCTCGCCATCCGAATCGATCGGCTACAGTCCCTCGTGGACGCGCTCGTCCACGTCCAGATCGCCGGGCCAGGGCCCCTAAATCGCCGGGCCAGGGCCCCAGATCGCCGCTCCTTCGCCTCCAGAAGGCTCTGCCCTCGTCGGCACGGCTGACCATCGGCAGGCTTCGACCCCTGGCCACAGATCTCACGGGCCGATACTTCCTAAGGCCCGTTGGGCACCCATGGCTCCATACCAAGATCCGCCGCCAGAGCGCCTGGCCTCAAGCCTCCTCGCAACCCTTACCCCCTAAGGAGATGTCGGTCACCTCGCCTGTCCACAAGCACGATCGACACCCCATCCCTCGATGGGGTCGCACAGAAGGGGCTCGCCACGACGGCTCGAGGGACACCTCGCCCAGGGATCTGAGGGACCTCATCGAGAGGAACTGAGATCGTGCCCAGACCCAGGTCTCCCACAGCAGAGGCCAAGGATCACAAGGCACCGAATCTTCGGGGTACCACGGCCGACTCGACGCCCTCGAAAAGAAGATCGAGGGCATAGGCCGGGAAGGTAACCTCTCGGGCGACGGGGCTAAGTACGCCGCCGACTCGCTCACCAAGCCGTTTACCAAGGGACCGCTCGCTGTCCACGTCTTCTCGCGCAACAAGCCCCCGAAGGTCTCACTGTTCGACGGGAAAACCGACCCCAAAGACCATTTGGATGCTTTCACCGCGGGGATGAGCTTCTAGGACCATTCCGACGCCGCCCAGTGCAGGGCCTTCCCAGCCACCCTCATCCGCTCTGGTCGGGACTAGTTCCGAGGACTCGAGCCTTGCTCAATCTCGACCTTCGACGAGCTGGTTACTCAGTTCCTCGGCCACTTCATTGGGAACCGTCGGTAGAAGCGCACGGTCGACTACCTCTTCATAATTAAGAGTGGAGACAAAGAGACGTTCAAGGCTTACATCACCCGTTTCTACAACGCCCTCCTCGAGGTCCCCGAGCACCGAGACGAGACCGTCATCACGGCGCTCAGATCTGGTCTGAGGCATAAGGAATGGCTGCGCTCCTTTTTGGCACAGCCTAAGACCATGGCCGAGGTCAAGGCGTGGACCGAGTGCGAGGTTCAGCTGGAGTCCGAGGTGAACGAGAACCTCCCCCGGGAAGAACGGTCCGACCAGAAGAAGAGGGCTCGAGAGGAGAGGCCGGAGCGTCAGCAGCCCAATCACCCAAAGTTCCAGGAGTACACCTCGCACAACGTCTCCCTTGCAGTGTTACTAGAGGAGGCCCATGACGAGGGGTTCTTCAAGTTCCCTCCAATCCCGCGTCAGGCCTTTAAGCGAACCCGGGACCCTTACTGTGCCTTCCACCGGACGCTGGGCCACGCCACGGAGGATTGTAAGCAACTCCGGGACTACATCGAGGAGCTCATCCGATCGGGGCACCTCGCCGCCTACTTAAGGGACAAACGGCAGGCCGACCATGAGCAGGAGTAGCGTCCCCCTCCCACCGAACTGACCATCGGCCAGATCATGCTCGTTTCGGCAGATGACCAGTCCGGCGCTCAGGGAGCCCCGTACCTGGTGCCGAGCACGGAGACCAACAAGCCCCCGGGAAGCTCGGGCCACGCTAATAAGGTCATCTATTAGCATGTACTTTTCTTTTGGGGCAATGTAAACTCTTCCTAGGGTCTGTTGTTAATTTAATAAAGATCAATAAACATTGCGAAAAAGAGAGAAAGATCTCATTTATTCGAATTAGGTATTATAGGCTCCTCAGCTATACATATAAAAAGAAAAAGAAAATTACAACAGCGGGGAAGGGGGTGCAGAGAGCACTGCTCATGATACTCGGTAAAGATCTCCGCCAGCCGAGGCCTCACGAGATCCAACATGTGCCCTCGGTCCCCCCCCTCCGCTCGCGTTGATCCCGAGCCTCAGCTCGTAGCACTCGCGGACGAGCGCCTTTGAGCGAGCCAGCCGGTTCGCGGAGATCAGGCCAAAGCGCCTCAGAGACCGCAGCTTGTCCACGGCTTCGTCATAAAGCTGCTCAGACAGGGGGTTGTAAAGCCCCGGCGACGCCCTCCATATAAAGTACATCAGCAGCTGCAACAGAGAGGAGCGTCGGGGGAGCAGCCGGCCGAAGTGGTCCTCGATGCTCCCGTAGACCAACTGCACCGTGTCCTCGGTGCAGTTCTGGTCATAGAGGTATACATCAGCGAAATGGATGATATCAGGGATGGTAAAGGGGAAGTCTTGCATTCTTAACGATCTGTTTACGAAGAAAGGAAGGACCAGTGCTCCTTCAACCTTATATAGCCCACTGCGCTCCAACAGAACTCAGTAGTCACCCGCTCTCGCCCAAGAAATCGCTGCCACGCGGCGATCATCAAGCCTTCCCTGGCAGAATCGGAACGACGCGATCCTGGCACTTCGCCTCCCCCCACATTTAATGCGCATGCTACGCGCACACCCGCCGCGACCGTTCCTGTTCCCCATACCCGCAACCGGATGGTCAGGTGAAACCTCATGAAGATTCAGCCGAGCAGCTACCCTGCCCGGTTATCCTTAGCCGGCCTCATACAGCCTCTTCAACGCTAAGGATCAGAGTCCTCCGTGGAGGCAGCCGAGCGGCTCCCCTGCTCGGGTATCCCTGACCGGTAGCTTCCCTACTAGCAACGCCATGGATCAAAGCCTTCGCCAAGAGGCAACCGCGCAGCTTCACTGCCCGGGTATCCTTAGCAGGCCTCATACGGCCCTTCCAACGCTAAGGATCAAAGTCTTCCGTGGAGGCAGCCGAGCGGCTCCCCTGCTCGGCTATCCCTGGCCGGTAGCTTCCCTACTCGCAACATCAGCGATCAAAGCCCTCGCCAAGAGGCAACCGTGCAGCGTCACTGCCCGGTTATCCTTAGCAGGCCTCATACGGCCCCTCCAACGCTAAATATCAAAGTCCTCCTTGGAGGCAGCTCAGCAGCTATCTTGCTCGGCTATCCTCGGCTGGTAGCTTCCTACCACGACCGACAAGGATCAAAAGCCCTCCCAGAGGCAGTCGAGCCCGAGGATCCCTCGTTCGGCTATCCTTCAAAACAAAAGCCCTCGCCAAGAGCCACCGGGCGGTAACCCCGCCCGTCCAAGGGTCCTTGGTAGGCTTCTTACAGCCCCTCCCGCGTTAAGGACCAAAGTCCTCCCAGAGGCAGTCGAGTCCTTGCTCGGCTATCCCCGGCTGGTAGCTTCCTACCACAACCGACAGGGATCAAATTCCTCGCCAAGCGGCACTGGGCAGTAACTGTGCTTGGTCCCCGTCCTGAAGGATCAAAACCCTCGCAAGAGGCAACCGAGCGGCTGTCCTGCTCGGTCAACTCCGGCCGGTAGCTCCTTACCCACGACGCCAGGGATCGAAGCCCTCGCAAGAGGCATCCAAGCGGCTACCCCGCTCGGTCATCCCAGGCTGGTAGTTGCCTATCCACGAAGCCAGAGATCAAAGCCCTCGCCACGAGGCAACCGCGCAGCTTCACTGCCCGGTCATCCTTAGTGGGCTTCTTACAGCCCCTCCAATGCTAAGGATCAAAGCCCTCGCAAGAGGCAACCGAGCAGCTATCCTGCTCGGTCATCTTCGGCTGGTAGATCCCTACCCATGACGCCAAGGATCGAAGCCCTCACAAGAGGCACCCGAGCGGCTACCCCGCTCATTCATCCCAGGCTGGTAGTTGCCTACCCACGACGCCAGAGATCAAATCCCTCTATCACGCCCCGCTTCCCAGAGTACGCTAAGGTAGGCATGCGACATAGCCAACCATGCTACCTGTGGGTAGGAATTATCCTTCCACAGTCACATTACGGCTGTAGAGATATCAAGAACAATAATAAAACTATCTAGCACATGTCCATAAGCCAAAATAAAATGAGTCAAGAATAACTAATGCGGAAGCAAGAGATCCAATACAAGAATAACTGGAATGTATGTCCCATAATGCGGGCTCACATCAGGAATAAAATGCTGAAAAGTAAAAGAACTAACTACAGCTGAGTCCTCACTGCTCAGCCTGCTGGCTGAAGTACTCCTGCTCGGACTGCAGCAAAGGTACGGAATCTTGGGCCATACAAAACCCAGATGTCAGCGCGTCATAACATCAAGCAATAATAATGTAGTAAGACATGCAAATATAATCATAAATGGTAAAGCAGGTGTAACAGCAATATAAATCAGGGCAGTGAAAGGTAGTGTACAGTGGGTAATCTAAACTGGTCTATTGGGTTGAATAGTCTCAAGTCTTTGATATCAATTTGATGAATCATTGATGTAACTCAATAGTATCCCGTGCATGCCCGGGACCACGGTCTAAGACTCTCGGGCTGAAACCGAGACATGCCGCTAGGCACTAAAACAGGAAATATGTAAAGACGAACGATGTCAGCAGCATCATCCCGAAGCTGGCCTAGCCTCTAGAACTGATCAGTATAAGCAAGCAACTGTCGAGTTACAAGTCAGGATTTCATCATTGATTTCCCCATACCCCCAAGTTATGTGTGTTCAAGTCATGTATTAAATAATCTAAAGCTAATGCCAACACAGGATGAGGCAAGTGCAGGTTTGTCTGGATAGACAACAGGAACGGTCCGTAAGGACAACAGGTCAGGTTTGTTGGCATTAGACACAAGATCAGGTAACAGGTAAAGCCATGGTACATCAGGTCAAGTCAAGTGGTGTATTTAGGTGTCATGTCATGTCAAGGGTGTACGGTACCATGTCATATCAAGTAGGAAGTGCAACAAGTCATGTCAGGAAGCACAAGATGTCATGTGGGTGCTCATAATCAAACTAACATAAACAAGATTATAAATAAACAAGCATGGGTACTAACAGAACAATAAACTGGAACATGTAATATGATATGCAAATAGGTACAGATTACATTATATCGATGCACGGTTATCATTTTGTGTTTAAGGGACAGTTTCAACATTACTTAACTACAGTATAACAATATGGATGTTAAAATCAGGTTAATATGTACTAAATAATCTAACGATGCAATGGACTATAAATCATGTTAGATGTACGCAAACGGTCGTCCGACAGGGTATAAAATAAAAAGGGGTACCGTGGGCTATGCAAACAATTGTTATATGATTTAAATATGATTGTGGGTACTATGTATAATAGAACTAAATACAACATGGTATGTTTCGAGCGATGAATCTAAAATGATATAACGGGACGTCGAACTGTTAAAATGGAAATTATGGTATTAAAGATAAACTACAGGTTTAACGTGCACTCAAATAGGTATGTAGTAATTTAAATAGCATATATAGTAATTTAAATAGCATGTAGCAAGTTTCACTTGTCTCGACGGATTCAAGAAACGGTACACGGAACGTTACGCGTCGGCGGGGAAAAATAGTCGTGACGCGCGCACGGTACACGGAAAGAGTCCAAACAACGAACAATGGGATCACACGGGTCAGGTATCCTTGCTGGGTTGTCGGGATCGTCGACGGCACAGCCGGATTCTGGCGATCACAAAAAACAGCGAACAATCTAAAGAAAAGAAATGCATGAAAGAAAAAGAAGAGAAGAAGAGAAGGAGGATGGAGGAGAGGAGGCTCACTGTGGTTTGTGGAGGGGTCGTGAGGGTCGACGGCGTCGATAGAGCTCCGGCGGACAACCTGCAGAGGACGGCGGCCAAACAACAGAACGGAAAAAAAGAATAAGAGAAAGGAAGAAAGAAAGAAAGAAGGAGGAGGAAAGGGGTGTGATAGGCTCACCGCAGCGTCGATCTGGGACAGTGGACGGCGACGAGATCACTCTGGTGATCGTCGCAGTGAGGCGGTGTGCAGGCCTCGGCTGTGCTCTCAGGCGCTCGACGCGCGTGCAGGGCTCGGAGAAGGAGAGTGAAGACAGAGGTGAGAATGGAGATGAGGGTGATGAGAGGATAAGGAGGTCGGGAAGGCGTCATCGGCGTTAGGGCGACGGCGAAGTGGAGGCAGCGGCTGGTTTACGTAGTGATGGGTTTCTGAGAAAAAGAAAAAGAAGAAGGAGAATTATATAGAGAGGAGAGAGAAAGAGAGATACGAAACAGAGAGAGAGAATCGAGAGGAGAGAGAAAATCGAGATCGAGAGGAGTGAGAGAGAGGAAGGAACAGTGACGAGAGAGAATTTTGTATTTTTCTGTGGAGAGAGAAAGAGAGAAGAGAGAGAGAGAGAGAAGGAGAAAGATGAGAGAGAGAGACAGCGAAGGGGAGGAGAGAGAAGGAGAAAGGGAAAGGAGAGAGAGAAAGATTTGTGGGGCCCGTTACAAAGAAAGGGAGGCTGCGATTGGCTCATGGGGAATGAAGATTAGATTAGGAAAAAAATATAAAAGATTTTAATAGTTTTAAGAATATTGTGCCGACTGTAAAATATTTTAAATGGATTAAAGAGATTAAAATAATTAGAATTTAAATTTAAAATTCAAATAATTGAATTTTAGCGGAATATAAAATATTTCAGAATTGCGCCCATGTTGGGTCCAAAAATTTGGATTTGAAATACGAAAATTATCAGCAAGCTCCAAAAATTAAAATGAAAGATTATTTAACAGAAATGCATACCCCCAAAAATGGACACACGTACTTATGCGTAGCCATCCAAACATGTCCGTTTCACTGAACGCGACGAGAACACAATGCAAGGACGCTACCACAGGGTTAGGGGTATCAAGCAAGCCATGTTATGTATTATTAAATTATTTTTTTAAGGGACTTAAATTGTTATATGCAAAAATATGCAATGTTAAGGTAATCTAAAACTAGGAAACAACAAGCTCAAGTAAACAGGTCGAATATAAAGTAACTACCATTTGCAACCAAACAGGGTAAATAAAATAAACACCACAAACAACACATACGGCAACAGAAAATGGTATAATTGAACTCGGTTGTTATATTATACCCAACTACAAAAAGAATTTCGTCCTCGAAATTCCCAGAACACAAAAGTATAAACGACCAACAAACTATAAGAAAAGATGGGGAAACTTCTGCCGGATTTCATCTTCTCGTTCCCAAGTTGACTCTCCATGTGAGCGACTATCCCAAGAAACAAGTACAAGAGGGATAACCTTGTTCTTAAGAACCTTTTCCCTTCGATCCACAATTGCAATCGGTCGCTCTCAAAAGTCAAGTCTTCTCGTACAATCAGTTCCGAATGATCCAACACTTGTGTTTCATCTCGAACATACTTACGGAGTTGAGATACGTGAAACACGTCATGAACATTCGTCAAGGATTGCGGTAACGCCAATCGATACGTTGCCTCACCAACACGCTCCAAGATCTCCAAAGGTCCGACGAATCGAGGACTGAGCTTTCCCCGACTTCCGAAACGAATCACCCCTCTAGTCGGTGATATCTTCAAGAATACCAAATCACCCACGGCGAACTCTAGAGGTCTTCTCGACGTATCTGCCCAACTCTTCTGTCTGTCTTGCGCTGCTTTCATATGATTCCGGATAGCGTTAACTTTCTCAACTATCTGCACAACCAAATCTGGTCCCAATAATCTTCATTCACCGACAATGTCCCAACAGACAGGTGAACGACACTTACGACCATATAAAGCTTCGAATGAGCCATCTGAATCGTCGCCTGAAAACTATTGTTGTAAGAAAACTCCACCAAATATAGATGATCCTCCCATGAACTCTTGAAGTCCAACATACAAGCTCTCAACATATCTTCAAGAGTTTGGATCGTTCTCTCCGACTGGCCATCTGTTTGAGGGTGATAAGCTGTGCTAAACTTCAATCGAGTCCCCAAACTTTCCTGTGAGCTCCTCCAAAAGTGTGATAAGAACCGAGTGTCACGGTCGGACACGATGCTCACTGGTACTCCATGCAATCTTACAATCTCCTGCATGTACCGTTCTGCCAAAGTTTCTGTTGATTGACTAACCCGAAAAGGAATGAAATGAGCTGCCTTGGTCAAATGATCAACAATCACCCAAACTGCATTGTTGCCTTTTGGACTCCGCGGTAAAGCTGTCACGAAATCCATGGTTATATGTTCCCACTTCCACTGAGGGATCGGAAGTGGTTGCAATAAACCAGCAACCCTTTGGTGTTCAGCCTTAACTTGCTGACACACCAAGCACTTTGCCACAAAGCGGGCAATCTCCCGTTTCATGCCTTCCCACCAAAAATGCTGTCGTATGTCTCGGTACATCTTCGTGCCTCCTGGATGTACGGAATATGCTGAACTGTGTGCCTCCTTCATAAGTTCTTTACGAATATCTCCCTTTGGCACACACAACCGGCTACCATATCTCAACGAGCTATCTTCATGGATCAGTAAATCTGTTCGAAGTCCAGCTTCAACCTGTTCTCGAAACTTTTGCAATTTAGGATCCTGTGATTGCGCTGCTTTAATATTATCGACCAACGATGAATGTACCTGCAGCTGCATCAACTGTCCCGAGAAATGCGGTAGCACAACCTCCAAATCAAATCTTCGAAAGTCTTCAATGAGTTCCTTTTGTGCAGTCAACGTCTGAATTGCTGGTAACCGACTGAGCGCATCCGGCATGACATTAACTTTCCCCGGATGGTATTTAAGATCAAGATCGTAGTCAGCCATCAGCTCCAACCATCTACGCTGCCTCAAATTAAGTTCCTTCTGCATGAACACATACTTCAAGCTTTTATGATCAGTGAAAACCTCGACCCTTTCGCCCAAAAGGTAGTGTCTCCAAATCTTCAAAGCGAATATCACAGCCGCAAGCTCCAAATCATGAGTTGGGTAGTTCTTCTCATGGGTCTTCAACTGTCTCGATGCGTACGCTTTAACCTTCCCATGCTGCATCAAAACGCATCCCAATCCTTTCCCAGATGCGTCGCTGTGAATTACCAATCCTCCGGAATTGGCTGGCACGGTCAGAATGGGAGCGGTTATCAATCTCTGCTTCAACGCCTCAAAAGCTGACACATAATTATCCGTCCACACAAATGGCACCTCCTTGCGCGTAAGCTTGGTCAACGGCTCCGCCAGACGAGCAAAGTTCTCCACAAATCTTCTGTAATACCCGACGAGTCCAAGAAAACTTCTTATCTCCGCAACATTCTTCGGAATCGGCCAATCATGAACTGTTGCAATCTTTTCAGGATCAACAGCGATTCCGTTGCCAGACACGACATGCCCCAAAAACTTTACTTCTTTCAGCCAAAACTCGCACTTGCTCATCTTTGCGTATAATTTTTCTTGCCTCAGCGTCTGCAGTGTGATCTTCAAATGTTCTGTGTGTTCTTCAATACTTTTCGAATAGACCAGAATATCATCAATGAACACCACTATAAACTGGTCCAAGAATGGCGAAAAGATTCGGTTCATCAAGTCCATGAATATCGCCGGTGCATTCGTGACTCCGAAGGGCATCACTAAGTACTCGTAATGTCCATACCGAGTTCGGAACGCCGTCTTGCAAATATCTTCTGTTTTCACCCGGACCTGATGATATCCGGATCGCAAGTCCAGCTTCGAGAATACCCTCGCGTCATTAAGCTGCTCAAACAATTCGCCAATGCGAGGGATCGGGTACTTGTTCTTAATAGTCACCCGGTTTAATTCTCGATAGTCGATGCACATCCTCCTTGTGCCATCTTTCTTCTTTACTAGAAGAACTGGAGCTCCCAAAGGAGAGTTACTGCTTTGAATCCAACCTTTCTCAAGTAATTCAGTAACCTGCATCTTAACTTCTTCCAACTCCACTGGTGCCATAGGATAATACGCTTTGGAAACTGGCGTTGCACCAGGAACAAGATCAATTGCGAACTCCACGTCTCGCTTCGGCGGTAAACCTGATATGTCTTCAAACACGTCCATGAAATCTCGAACAACAGCTGGTGTTTCATCTTGAGCGACCTCCATTGATGCAAGAATATTAGCTGTCGGCTTAGCCCTAAATTCGACTGGCCCGACAGAACTGCTTCCTCCAGTGAAGATAAACTCCGGATGTCCGGGAATCTGGAAAATTACTTTCTTTGCCCTACAATCAATGTGAGCATGGAAAGTGCCGAGAAAATCCATTCCCAAGACGACTTCATAGCTGCCCGTATCAATCACCAAGAAATCTGCAAAAAGCTCCCGTCCGCAAACAACAACTGCACAATCCTTACACTCTCTACTAGATATGATTTTCCCATTCCCAGTATGTATGTCCCAGAAACTAGACAGAGTAGTGCAAGTGACCGAGTGTGTAGCAATAAACTTGGACGACATAAAACAATGGGATGCACCAGAATCAAATAACGCTAATGCGGGAAAACCATGAACCAGTAGAATACCTAAAACAACTTCTCCTGAAGCCTTGGCTTCTTCAGCCGTCAAGGTAAAAGCTCGAGCCTAATTAGGTCCTTGAGTTAGCTGCTTCTGTCCCGGAAACGGTTTCTGCAGCGGCTTCTGAAGATCATCCTTTGTGCGAAGCTTCGACGAACAAGAGTTAATAGTATGATCCGCCGATCCACAAACCAAACAAAGTCCCCGCATCCTTCGACATTCCCTTTGCAAATATCCGGGTAAATGGCAGTAGTTACAAATCACGGACTTTCTCTGATCAACGACAGCAGGCTTCTTCATCGGTGTTACACCACGACGGTCCACTGGAATACCTCTGCGTCCATGAGCTCGGTTCGGTGCAAAATTCGGCTTCCGTACTGTGATTGCTGTCTGCTGTGAACTCCCAGTCTTCCGAGATAAGCTCTGCTGTTCACGGGCCGCCGTAAGTACCTGTGAGAAAGTGGTCAAACCCAGGGAGACAATCTGCCTCTGGATGTCCATATCCAAATTGCGCATGAACCTCCTTGCCCTATCCGCATCGTTGGCAACTAAAGGTCCAGCGAATCTACTGAGTCGTGTCCGCTCAGCTGCATGTACATCTACGGGTGCACCATTCTGCCTTAGACTGATGAACTTCTCTTCCATTTCCTCCCGTGCAGTCCGCAGGAAGAACTTCTCCAAGAAACTCTTTAAAAAATCCACCCACTTGATCGGCTTGGGCAAGCGGGTCTCCTCCACAAGCCACTGTTTACCCCAATCAGAGCAAAGCTCTGTTCAAATTCCAAGGCGGGAAATGAAGCAACGCTTCTGTTTCCCCCAATCAGAGCAAAGCTCTGCTTTGAAAATTAAAGTAAAAATTAAAAGTTAAAATAAATGAAGCAACGCTTCAGATCCTCTGCGCTGCGCACAGGGCGCCACGTGTCAAAATCAGGCACACCAGCGCAGAGAGCGCAGCGCCCGAGGCAGCGCGCCCAATCAGAGTAAGGCACTATTCAAAACAAAAATTAAAGGAAGCAACGTTTCAGATGACTTGCGCTCTGCGCTGCACGACACGTGGCAGCGCAGTTGCGCTGCGCGCCACGTGGCAGCGCAGTTGCGCTAGCGCAGTTGTGCTGCGCTCCGCGCTGCGCGACACGTGGCAGCGCAGTTGCGCTGCGCTGTGCGCTGCGCGACACGTGTCATGCGCTGGGGCGTTTGCACCAAACAGAATTAAAATTCTAAAAAAATCTTTCTGTTCTTTTCAAAAACAAGAAGATTGTCTTCTGTAAAACAGAAGCTCTTGGATCAAAGATCCAACGGTGGGGAAAATTCCCCAAATCACTCAGAGAAAGATCTCTTTAACAAACTTAACAAATCTATGGGCACTATATAAAGACCCCTAGACCTCAATCCAAAAGGGGGAACATCATCATTGAGAACTCTGAAGAATTGGAGAGAATTCCTCGAGAACAAAAAAGGTAAAAACCTTGAGAAAAAAGAGAAAATTCTCTTATGAACAGATCATTGATCTGAGAACAAGATCAATGATCTTCAAAGAAAAAATAAATAATAATAGTGCTTTGCATTTTCTTATGAACCATTGGTTCTTTGAAAACAAGAAAAACTTGTTTTCTTTAATTTAAAATCGATCAAAAGATAAAACAGTGCTCTGCACTTGCAAAAAATTGCACTGTTGCGCTCCTGTGTTGGCGCAAGCCACCAAGGAGTGCCACGTGTCAGCAGCGCAACAGCGTAGCGCACTGACACAGCGCACTGCGCTGTTGCGCTTGCGCTCATCAGAGCGTGACACGTGTCACCACCATATGAGTTTGCGCCTTGCGCTCCTCAATTGGCGCAAAGCACCTGACAAGCCACGTGGGGCATTGTCAGAACATTGAATGCAATGCATTATTGAAAGGGCAGAGCCCAATACAAAGGGTCTATCAGACCAAAATAAAAATGTTATGCATTATTTAAGGGGCAGAGCCCAAATAAAGGTCCAACAGAGACCAAGATTAATGCTATGCATTATTAAAAGGGGCCAAGCCCTAGCACTGGCCTAATAGGCCAAAAACAAATAAAAGTGTTGAACATTTTTTTTAACTGGACTTAGCCCAATCAAGGCCGTAAGTCCTCAAACTAAATTGACCGAGCAAGATTGCTCTCCTAAATCAATTTACCTCCGGTTCGAGGGTACATCTCCGAACTGCTCTGACACCTATCGTTGTAATTCCTCAACGACGTCAGAGAGGTGACGGGTCCCAACGACCACACATGAATACGGACTGCGGGGTCCTAAAACTCGTGGACCGAAATGTCCCTAAACTAATGATGGACCACCACGTCCCTAAACTGGAACATGGACCACCACGTCCCTAAACGGGCAATGGACCGCAATGTCCCTAAACTATTTATGGACCACTATGTCCCTAAACTGGAACAGTAGAGCCCCCTCCCTAAACGCTTTTTTGCTGGATCTAAACGGTCCCGTTTAAGTTGATCTTAGCCCCAAACACGGCTAACATATCCTTAAACATTCAAATGGACTATAAAACTCCAATCAAGAGCGTGAGATGGCCATACTGGAAGGAGCCAAACACCGCCGACTGGACGAAAGAGTCGAGGTATCCCCATCAAATCAAAAGACATCCGTTGCCAGTGAAAACAAATTCAAGACGAAGAAAAGGTTTGCTAAAGCCATATCAATGGGAATGAAGCTACTACCCTCGGAGGAAAACACTCTCGGTGGAATAGAGATGTATCCTAATTATTGCCTATATCATCAGAAGATCGCACACGCTACTGAAAACTGCGACTCCTTTAAGTGTTGGTGGCAAGGGTATGTCACTTACAAACATTACATCAACAGAACAAAGCGGGAAGCTTGTAGACGGCGGGAAAATACGACAGATGGGCATAAAAGAGTCGCCAGCAATTGCCACAGGAACGACCCCGATGAAGAAACAGCCTTCAACCCTCTCTTCAAGGGATCCGTCTCTGAAGAATTGAAGAGTCATGAAAACATTCATCCGTGCAAGGGCATACTACCCGGAAAGAATCTCGGACCCGCAAACGACGGAGCGAACAAAAAGGATAAAGGAAAAGGAAAAATGACCTTCGTCGCCAACATTCAACTACATCCGAGCAACTCAAAATCGATTGTTCGCCAAAACAACATACGCCCACGCCCATCACTTGAGGAAAGACCGGGACGTCCTTACTCGTTTCCCCGAGATAAAACAAGGAAACTGTTTGAACTGACAGTGCGCAACGGATTCGTCAATCTGCCGAATCCGAAACGTCCGCTACAGCCGGGAGATGTCAACGATCCTAATTACTGCCCCTACCATTGAGCAGTAAGTCATCCGCTCGAAGATTGCTTCGTCTTCAAAAACTAGGTTGAAGACCAGTACTAACAAGGCGAACTCGCGCTGTCTGAAAACTGGAAGGTGAGCCCGCCACAACCACATGCTCCAAAAAAGATGGATGTGCCGGGGGCATCATGCTCATTCATAGAGAAAGCCCGGCGGACCCCTACGTCCTAAAACTGGATAGCGGACCGAAACGTTCTTAAACTAATGACGGAACGAAACGTCCTTAAACTAATGACGGACCACTACGTCCTAAAACTGGATAACGGACCGAAACGTCCTTAAACTAATAGCGGACCGAAACGTTCTTAAACTAACAACGGACCGAAACGTCCTTAAACTAATACCGCAGCATCCGTAGGCTGACGAGATAAAAAAAAGAATAAAAAAAACGGTATGTCCATAAGCAAAATAGGCACGGATGAAAACCCGAAAGGGCTCCGTGAGTAAAAACAGCAGGGCTACCGGCGAGTGTTCGTGAAAACCCGAAAGGGCTCCGTGAGTAAAAACAGCAGGGCTACCGGCGAGTGTTCGTGAAAACCCGAAAGGGCGCGACTTCGTAAAAAAAAAAGAAAATAAAAAGATAAATAAAAACGGTATATCCATAAGCAAAACGGGTATGGATGAAAACCCGAAAGGGCTCCGTGAGTAAAAATAGCAGGACTACCGGCGAGTGTTTGTGAAAACCCGAAAGAGCGCAACCTCGTTAAAAGACACTTATAGGGTCCTCTCGATCTTGTAAGGAGAAACCACCCACGTGAGATCCTTACGACTCACAAGGGAGCAACACACTTAGGGATCCCCACGATTCCTAAGGAGAAAATACACTTGCGAGATCCTCACGACTCGTAAGGAGAACTTTCTTATGGGACCCTCGCGGCTCATAAGATTTGAAAGTCTTAAGTTACAGAGACCTAAACCCGTTCTTAAGCAACCCCCACAACCTCCGATACTGCCCTACAAATGGTCCAATACTGGCCCTTGTATACAATCCATGGGCGCGAATAAACATTTCCCTAACCAAGTCCCATCTGGGACTAGGGATACGTTCGCATGGTGAACAACCCTTGTAAGTCCTCTCGATTTACAAGGAGAAAACCCTCTTATAAGATCCTTACGGCTTATAAGAGAAAACATACACTTAGGGATCCTCACGATTCCTAAGGAGAAAATACACCTACAAGATCCTCACGACTTGTAGGGAGAAATACCTTTGTGAGACCCTTACGGCTCATGAAGTCAAAAGCCTTAGTCGACAGGACCTTAACCCTGTTTGCTAAGCCACCTTTGCTCGACATCGACAGAGGCAAATGATGATTCACTCCTGGCAATATCCAAGTTGTAGCGGTGCTGATGCCGAAATCGGTATCTAATTCCAGGTTTACAGCGAAAAGCCAGTAGGCCGCACATGCATACGAAATAGCCGAAATGATGGGGCAACTTGCAATAAAAGCAGCAAGTAAAAACGTATGCATGCAAAATAGCCGAAATGATTGGGCAACTCGCAATAAAAAGCAGTGAGTAAAAATAAAATAAATAGCCGAAATGATTGGGCACCGCGAAAAATAGCCGAAATGATTGGGCAATCGCGACCTTCGCGATATAAAAGCTGAAATGATAGAGCATCGCGGAAATAAAACAATAAAAACAAATATATGGAACATTTTGCCCTACAGTTGAGATCACATCGATCCCTGTATACAATCCAAAGGCATAAACGAAGAGGGAACCACACCTTCCCAACAGGCTCCGCCATAAAGCTAAGCCAAATCTCGACGATTCACTAACAGCCTGGAGACCAACAGCGACGTTCCTCCTCATTCCAGCAGGACACGGACGAGACATCACCAATCGGAGCCACGGCAAAGTCCCCAGTTCCAAGACTCTGCGGTTCACAGACAACCTAGAGTCAGCAAATGACCTCCGACCCGGAAACAAGTCAGCCAATGACCTCCGTCTCGGAAACAAGTCAGCCAATGACCTCCGTTGCGGAAACAAGTCAGCCAATGACCTCCGTCTCAGAAACAAGTCAGCAAATGACCTCCGTCACGGAAACAAGTCAGCCAATGACCTCTGGTGCGGAAACAAGTCAGCCAATGACCTCCGTCTCGGAAACAAGTCAGCCAATGACCTCCGTCGCGGAAACAAGTTAGCCAATGACCTCCGTCTCGGAAATAAGTCAGCCAATGACCTCCGTTGCGGAAACAAGTCAGCCAAGGACCTCCGCCGCGGAAACAAGTCAGCCAACGACCTCCGTCGCGGAAACAAGTCAGCCAACGACCTCCATCTTGGAAACAAGTCAACCAACGACCTCCGTCGCGGAAACAAGTCAACCAATGACCTCCGTCTCGGAAACAAGTCAACCAACGACATCCGTTGCGGAAACAAGTCAACCAACGACCCTCGTCTCGGAAACAAGTCAACCAACGACCCTAGTCTCGGAAACAAGTCAACAACGACCTCCCCGTCGGAGCAATACTTCGACTCAGAAACAAATCAACTCACCAACCACTTACGAGTCCTCTCGACTTGTAAGGGAGAAAATTCTCTTATAAGATCCTTACGACTTATAAGAGAAAACATACTTAGGAATTCTCACGATTCCTAAGGAGAAAATCCACCTACGAGATCCTCTCGATCCGTAGGGAGAAAAGTCTCTATGAGACCCTCACGGCTCATAGTGTTGAAAAGTCTTAGGCAGCAGATCTGAACCTGCGGCCTAAGCCATCGCTATCTCTTGGAGAAATCTAGATGCTTACTCTATTATCTGTCAATCATATTGTTAAGACAACATACTGATATTAAAAGAAAGAAGAAAGCGACAGAAAGAACATCTGATTGGCATTTGATCAAGCATTCGAGACACACTCATTCACGCATGTGCAAAAGACTCAGAACGAAAAATAAGACAAGCTGGGACAAAATTTTTTCCATTAATATTGCCAAAAATTCTTACAATCATAAAGCAATAAACGAGAAATATTATTACAATGGAATAACCTCATATCCAGGGCACGGATTGAGGAAGTCAAAAGTAAGGCCATCCAGAGTTCTTCTGGCCTTTCTGATTATTCTTGTGCGCGGCCTCTCGCGCTCTTGTGTGTCAAGATCCTCGGCAAGCCCTCCCAGCCTTCGATAAGCAGCGACTATCGTTGTCTGCTGGAAAATTTGATGCAGGATGTCGATGAGACTATCCCGCCGCTTCTTCGAGATCAGCCCCGACAGGTACACTGAATGCACCTTGTCTTCGGCATCATCCAGCGCATTGAGCGGTAAGGCCTCGTGGAACCCCGGGAGTGCTCTCCAGATTGCCCCCAGCACGACTTTCAAAAGAGCGGAACGGCGAGAGAGCAGCCAACCGGCGCGTGCGTTCAGACGACCCATGACCTCCGCACATTGGGCGTCCGTAAACTCTTGGTTTTGTTGACGGCCCTGTGCATGGATATCCTCGTAGGTAATGAATTCGTGCAGACTATATAAACGCACCGCCATAATACCTGAAGGAGACACCATTAGAAGATTAGCAATGAGGAAAAAGTATAGAGAGTTAAAACTCCTCGAGAGCAATGCTCTATAAACAGGAATGACACCTGTCAAAATCAATTATGAAGAGAATTTGAGGAAAATCCCCTAAAAACATTGAGAGCTTTGCTCTGGGAAAAAAATGATATAATAATAATAATAGTACCAAATGTCATCTTTAACTTCCAAGATCCATGAAGAATTCTTAAGAGTTCTTCTATATGATTTGGAAGGAGCAAAGCTCCATTAATGAATTAAGAAAAGCCAAGGAAAATCTTTTAGAGAGCAGAGCTCTATTAATGGAACCTTAATAGGGTTCTCCTTAGTCCTCTTTAGACCCCTTTAGAGCAAAGTTCTGCTAAGTGAAACCCTAAATGGGTTTTCTTTAGATCAGGGATCTATTGAGAGCAAGGCTCTTAAAATCGATTTAATTTAACCGAAATTAATATTTTTACCTAAAATTCTCTAAAAGTTTGAACTTTTAAAAGTGCTTGAACAAAAAGAGCAGGGCTCTGGACAAAATTCTTATGAAGAGATGAAAATCATTTAAGGGACCAAAGGTCCTATTTATAGGTATCAAATGCCCTTTCAACTTTCAAGAGTTGCCGCGACGGTTAGAATTCTGCCACCGCCGCGCTCACGTTTGGAGCGCCACGTAAGCGCAACGGTGGGGGGGCATTTGTTTACCCCAATCAGAGAAAAGCTCTGTTCAAATTCCAAGGCGGGAAATGAAGAATGAGAACAAAGCTCTGCTTTGAAAATTAAAGTAAAAATTAAAAGTTAAAATAAATAAAGCAACGCTTTAGATTCTCTGCGCTGCGCGCAGGGCGTCACGTGTCAAAATCAGGCACGCCAGCGCAGAGAGCGCAGCGCCCGAGGCAGCGCGCCCAATCAGAGCAAGGCACTATTCAAAACAAAAACTAAAGGAAGCAACGCTTCAGATGACTTGCGCTCTGCACTGCACGACACGTGGCAGCGCAGTTGCGCTAGCGCAGTTGCGCTGCGTTCTGCGCTGCGCGACACGTGGCAGCGCAGTTGCGCAAGCGCTGTGGCGCTGCGCTGCTTGATACGTGTCACGCGCTGGGGCGTTTGCGCCAAACAGAATTAAAATTCTAAAAAGATTTTTCTGTTCTTGTTAAAAACAAGAAGACTGCCTTCTGTAAAACAGAAGCCCTTGGATCAAAAATCCAACGGTAGAGAAAATTCCCCAAATCACTCAGAGAAGGATCTCTTTAACAAACTTAACAAATCTATAGGCACTATATAAAGACCCTTAGACCTCAATCCAAAAGGGGGAACATCATCATTGAGAACTCTGAAGAATTGGAGAGAATTTTCTCGAGAACAAAAAAGGTAAAAACCTTTAGAAAAAAGAGAAAATTCTTTTATGAACAGATCATTGATCTGAGAACAAGATCAATGATCTTCAAAGAAAAAATAAATAATAATAGTGCTTTGCACTTTCTTATGAACCATTGGTCTTTTGAAAACAAGAAAAACTTGTTTTCTTTGATTTAAAATCGATCAAAAGATAAAACAGTGCTCTGCACTTGCAAAAAATTGTACTGTTGCGCTCCTGTGTTGGCGCAAGCTACCAGGGAGCGCCACGTGTCAGCAGCGCAACATCGCAGCGCACTGACACAGCGCACTGCGCTGTTGCGCTTGCGCTCATCAGAGCGTGACACGTGTTACCACCATATGAGTTTGCGCCTTGTGCTCCTCAATTGGCGCAAAGCACCTGACAAGCTACGTGGGGCATTGTCAGAACATTGAATGCAATGCATTATTGAAAGGGTAGAGCCCAATAAAAAGGGTCTATCAGACCAAAATAAAAATGTTATGCATTATTTAAGGGGCAGAGCCCAAATAAAGGTCCAACAGAGACCAAGATTAATGCTATGCATTATTAAAAGGGGCCAAGCCCTAGCACTGGCCTAATAGGCCAAAAACAAATAAAAGTGTTGAACATTTTTTTTAACTGGACTTAGCCCAATCATGGCCGTAAGTCCTCAAACTAAATTGACCGAGCAAGATTGCTCTCCTAAATCAATTTACTTCCGATTCGAGGGTACATCTCCGAACTCCTCTAACACCTATCGTTGTAATTCCTCAACGACGTCAGAGAGGTGACGGGTCCCAACGACCACACATGAATACGGACTATGGGGTCCTAAAACTCGTGGACCGAAATGTCCTTAAACTAATGATGGACCACCACGTCCCTAAACTGGAACATGGACCACCACGTCCCTAAACGGGCAATGGACCGCAATGTCCCTAAACTATTTATGGACCACTATGTCACTAAACTGGAACAGTAGAGCCCCCTCCCTAAACGCTCTTTTGCCGGATCTAAACGGTCCCGTTTAAGTTGATCTTAACCCCAAACACGGCTAACGTATCCTTAAACATTCAAATGGACTATAAAACTCCAAATCAAGTTTGGTTCAAGGGTATATCTCTGAACTCCTCTGACACCTATCGTTGTAATCCTTCAATGACGTCAGAGAGGTGACAAGTCCCGACGGCCATACATTAAATGGATCACCACGTTAAGTTGATCTTAGTCTCGAGCAGGCTAACGTATCCTTAACAAAAGTTTAAGTTGATCTTAGCCTTAAATAGGGCTAACGTATCCTTAAACTAAAACACCAAACCCAAATCTAAGTAAATACGGATTTGGACTAATCCACGTCCTACGGGCGACGGCATCACTCAGTCTCCGTATACAATCCACGGGCAACCATAAACAAAACAAACACACACGACACGAAGTGAAATTCTGGAGAAGGAGAAAGTGGCTGCCGTGATGTGGTAGCGTAATTAACTGCAGGGGCTTGTGCCTGCAGGGAAGAGCGTCCCCACAATCAAAAACCCCTCAAGCGAGGGGGAATCTGACGAAGTTTGCTACATCGGCCGCATCCGTCCAAACCTCCGATACACGGTGCCATAAATCAACTTGGCATCTTCGGAGAGCTGGACGGATAAAACCAAATAGCATCTGCCCCGAATCTCAGGCCAGACGTCCTCACGTCGCCGCCATCTTTCGGAGAGGAACAGCCACCATTCACGGGCGTAATCTACCAACTGGATGCGTACTACATCCACCCTCTTATCATCTGGGATCTGTGCCGCAATGAGTAAGTTCTCCGTGTCAACTAGCCACCGCTCCGCTGGCAACGGCTCCTCTAAGCCAGTAAAAACAAACGGACCCAGTCTCCTGAAATCTGCTACGGTTCCCACACGATCCACTGGTCTGGCCACAACATTGTTCACGGACTGCTGAACGGTCCGCAAACCTTCCTGAAAAGATTCAGCTTATTGCTGAATCAGCTCGGTCTGTCGCTTTTGGTTCTCCAACATCCCACGTATCACTCCAAGCATAGCGGCTTCGTCAACACGCCTTTGGTACGTCTTCAGATTCTTGTCTGCCATATTCCTGAAATCAAAACACCCAAGGATTAGCATGATAACAGATTCAAAATGTAGATCAAAACTAGAACTCCGAGTTACTTAAATAGAGTACCGCATTGTAACTATGCCGCGGTATCATAGCTACAATTACATAACTCCACCCAAGTCGCCTAAGTTCTAAAGATAAACAAGGAATCAGGTTTCGAGTCGATATGCAAAGGAGGTCTGCATATCGTAAAAGTATAATCAGGAGGAGGTTAAGATTCAAGAACGGTAAAACGGCAAGGTGGCAGGACATGTTTCCTAATCACGAGTATTCTGATTCATGTATTGGGTCCAATACCCAACTACAAAAGAATCAACCCGATTAACCTATGGCTCTGATACCAAAAGAACCATGTCACGCCTTGCTTCCCAGAGTACGCTAAGGTAGGCACGTGATATAGTCAACCATACTACCTGTGGGTAGGAATTATCCTTCCACAGTCACATTACGACTGTAGAGATATCAAGAACAATAATAAAACTATCTAGCACATGTCCATAAGCCAAAATAAAATGAGTCAAGAATAAATAATGCGGAAGCAAGAGATCCAATACAACAATAACTGGAATGTATGTCCCATAATGCGGGCTCATATCAGGAATAAAATGCTGAAAGGTAAAAGAACTAACTACAGCTGAGTCCTCACTGCTCAGCCTGCTGGCTGAAGTACTCCTGCTCGGACTGCAGCAAAGGTACGGAATCTGGGCCATGCAAAACCCAGACGTCAGCACGTCATAACATCAAGCAATAATAATGTAGCAAGACATGCAAATATAATCATAAATGGTAAAGCAGGTGTAACAGCAATATAAATCAGGACAGTGAAAGGTAGTGTACAGTGGGTAATCTAAACTGGTCTATTGGGTTGAATAGTCTCAAGTCTTTAAAATCAATTTGATGAATCATCGATGTAACTCAATAATATCCCGTGCATGCCCGGGACCACGGTCTAAGACTCTCGGGCTGAAACCGAGACATGTCGCTAGGCACTAAAACAGAAAATATGTAAAGACGAACGATGTCAGCATCATCATCCCGAGGCTGGCCTAACCTCTAGAACTGATCAGTATAAGCAAGCAACTGTCGAGTTACAAGTCAGGATTTCATCATTAATTTCCCCATACCCCCAAGTTATGTGTGTTCAAGTCATGTATTAAATAATCTAAAGCTAATGCCAACACAGGATGAGGCAAGTGCAGGTTTGTCTGGATAGACAACAGGAACGGTCCGTAAGGACAACAGGTCAGGTTTGTTGGCATTAGACACAAGATCAGGTAACAGGTAAAGCCATGGTACATCAGGTCAGGTCAAGTGGTGTATTTAGGTGTCATGTCATGTCAAGGGTGTACGGTATCATGTCATATCAAGTAGGAAGTGCAACAAGTCATGTCAGGAAGCACAAGATGTCATGTGGGTGCTCATAATCAAACTAACATAAACAAGATTATAAATAAACAAGCATGGGTACTAACAGAACAATAAACTGAAACATGTAATGTGATATGCAAATAGGTATAGATTACATTATATCGATGCACGGTTATCATTTTGTGTTTAAGGGATAGTTTCAACATTACTTAACTACAGTATAACAATATGGATGTTAAAATCAGGTTAATATGTACTAAATAATCTAACGATGCAATAGACTATAAATCAGGTTAGATGTACGCAAACGTGCTGGGTTATGCCGGCGCCTCGGCCATCAAAAGCGGCCGGTGCGGAACAAAAACGACGATTAAAAATCTGGCGCCGACGGAACCCAATCCCACGATCGAACCCATAAACACTAAAACTAGCAAACCAAAAAACAAAGAGATAGAATGGTTATACCTAATGAACCAAGTCCTTCGGGTCTTCAACCATTTCCAAGCTCTTAGCGATACGGATCGACTTTGGTCGACGGTCTTCCTTCATCTCCGATGATCCACCTGAGGGAAACGGCGCAAGCTTCAGGTTCGCCAAGCGAACCAACCGACTCTCTAGGATAGCTAGTAGTACAGAGTGGGGAGTGTAGAATAGTCTCACTAAAATTTTCTCTCATCCATGAAAGATTTGGAGGTGATCAAGACAAGAATGGCATGAGCTTAAAAATGGCTAAGTTTCTTTTTGTGTGAGCATGAGAGTGAGAGAGCACCAAATTCATCAAAAAATGAACAAGCAAATCCCCCCCCCCCAAAGAAGTGGCCGGCCCCCTTCTCATGCCCATTCAAAAAAAAATTGTCATTTTCATTTTCAATAAAATAAATACACCATATCAATCACTACATGAAAAAGCCCATACTTTGACCAAAACCCATGCCTTGCCATGTCACCATTTCCACCTCATTATTAACATGTGATTTTATAAATAAAATCAATAATGAGGTGGCATCTTTTAGAAGCCATTCCGTATAAATACGGAATGCTTCTCGGTACATCTATCGAAATACGCATACGCGTATTCGTACGAAAATACGAATAGCCAAAGAGAGAAAATAAATAGTGAGCAATAATACTAGAATACATATATATAAATACATATGTAAATTATTAAATCAAAACTTGATTTAATAATCTGGCTTAATCCTAAGCCGCTAGTATTATCAACCGCCCGATTAAAGTCTGTGCAGTCCGTGCACATATTTAATCGGACACCTGTATGTATCAACATACGTTACCTACACCATATCGCCTGAGCCGTGAAAACCCTCTGTGTGGGACTCTAAAGACTCGTCAATACGCTGGCAGTGGGTTTAACCACAAGCACGTCAGCGGCACTAGCTGTACGTAACGGCTACCCAGGTATTGAGCGAAAGGAAGGCCGACGAGCAAACTCATCCAAAACCCTACTGAGCCTGTCAGTGACAATGTCCGTACAGTCCGGTCTGTTCGTCTAAGAGTATCGTATATCGAGTCTAGGGGGTGGATAAAGTCAGACCCCTAATAACGCGATAATTCGTGTCGGTATGAAACCCATCACCTCTTGAGAAACTACTGATCCAAATCAGTAATTCTCCATTACCCCGGCCGAGGATTTCAGGTGATGGCCACCCGTGCACTGTGCGACATCAACCCCCAATATCGGAAGAGACGAATCCCTGATGATCCGCTCACTGCCTCCATGTGGCTCGAGACTGTACCCAACTAAAACCTGTTTGCACGTCTCCTTTGAGCGTGATAGGGTAGTAATCAAAGAACAGTGGGAATTCACACGAGACAAATGACGATCTCAGGTCGACAAACTAAGCTGTACACATGTCACCAGGGAACTGCTATCTGAAAATAGGTATAATACCAACTAGCATGTTCCCGGCGAGTCCGTCCAGTGTACTCATAACCCAATGAGCACCTGTATACTATCTTAGGTGAACAACTAACACCAATGGCTTGTGAGACCGGCCACCGCCCCTCGTCAGGGTCTAGATAAGTATACACCAGTCTACACTGGAGTATCGATGCCCAGTCTCGATACTCCTACGACTAGGGACATTTAAGGATGTGCTTATAGACCCCCAGCTCCCACGTATATGATCGCCATCATAATGCTGGTGGTCAAGCAAGAATCATATGGGCTCTATCATGATGATAAAGACAAACCAGATAGCATACTATCATATCGAGTAAGACTGTTTTATCGGTATAGGCCCTTCCTCAATCATCACAATCACATACCTATGACTACGATAATTGCCTTGAGGGCATTATAGCCAACAAAACGGTCGTCCGACAGGGTATAAAATAAAAAGGGGTACCGTGGGCTATGCAAACAATTGTTATATGATTTAAATATGATTGTGGGTACTATGTATAATAGAACTAAATGCAACATGGTATGTTTCGAGCGATGAATCTAAAATGATATAACGGGATGTTGAACTGTTAAAATGGAAATTATGGTATTAAAGGTAAACTACAAGTTTAACGTGCACTCAAATAGGTATGTAGTAATTTAAATAGCATGTAGCAAGTTTCACTTGCTTCGACGGATTCAAGAAACGGTACACGGAACGTTACGCGTCGGCGGGGAAAAATAGTCGTGACGCGCGCACGGTACACGGAAAGAGTCCAAACAACGAACAGTGGGATCACACGGGTCAGGTATCCTTGCTGGGTTATCGGGATCGTCGACGGCACGGCCGGATTCCGGCGATCACAAAAAACAGCGAACAATCTAAAGAAAAGAAATGCATGAAAGAAAAAGAAGTGAAGAAGAGAAGGAGGATGGAGGAGAGGAGGCTCACTGCGGTCTGTGGAGGGGTCACGAGGGTCGACGGCGTCGACGGAGCTTCGGCGGACAACCTGCAGAGGCGGCGGCCAAACAACAGAATGGAAAAAAAAGAATAAGAGAAAGGAAGAAAGAAAGAAAGAAGGAGGAGGAAAGGGGTGTGATAGGCTCACCGCAGCGTCGATCTGGGACAATGGACGGCGACGAGATCACTCCGGTGATCGTCGCGGTGAGGCGGTGTGCAGGCCCCGGTTGTGCTCTCAGGCGCTCGACGCGCATGCAGGGCTCGGAGAAGGAGAGTGAAGACGGAGGTGAGAATGGAGATGAGGGTAACGAGAGGATAAAGAGTTCGGGAAGGCGTCGTCGGCGTTAGGGCGACGGCGAGGTGGAGGCAGCGGCTGGTTTACGTGGTGATGGGTTTCTGAGAAAAAGAAAAAGAAGAAGGAGAATTATATAGAGAGGAGAGAGAAAGAGAGAGATACGGAAGAGAGAGAGAGAATCGAAAGGAGAGAGAAAATCGAGATCGAGAGGAGTGAGAGAGGAAGGAACAATGACGAGAGAGAATTTTGTATTTTTCTGTGGAGAGAGAAAGAGAGAAGAGAGAGAGAGAGAGAGAGAGAGAGAGAGAGAAGGAGAAAGATGAGAGAGAGAGACAGCAAAGGGGAGGAAAGAGAAGGAGAAATGGAAAGGAGAGAGAGAAAGATTTGTGGGGCCCGTTACAAAGAAAGGAAGGCTGCGATTGGCTCGTGGGGAATGAAGATTAGATTAGGAAAAAAATATAAAAGATTTTTAATAGTTTTAAGAATATTGTGCCGGCTGTAAAATATTTTAAATGGATTAAAGAGATTAAAATAATTAGAATTTAAATTTAAAATTCAAATAATTGAATTTTAGCGGAATATAAAATATTTCAGAATTGCGCCCAGGTTGGGTCCAAAAATTTGGATTTGAAATACGAAAATTATCAGCAAGCTCCAAAAATTAAAATGAAAGATTATTTAACAGAAATGCATACCCCCAAGAACGGATGCACGTACGTGCACGTAGCCATCCAAACACGTCCGTTTCACTGAACGGGACGAGAACACAATGCAAGGACGCTTCTACAGGGTTATGGGTATCAAGCAAGCCATGTCATGTATTATTAAATTATTTTTTTAAGGGACTTAAATTGTTATATGCAAAAATATGTAATGTTAAGGTAATCTAAAACTAGGAAACAACAAGCTCAAGTAAACAAGTCGAATATAAAGTAACTATCATTTGCAACCAAACAGGGTAAATGAAATAAACACCACAAACAACACATACGGCAACAGAAAATGGTATAATTAAACTCGGTTGTTACACCCTCGCCAAGAGGCAACCGCGCAGCTTCACTGCCCGGTCACCCTTAGTGGGCTTCTTACAGCCCCTTTAACGCTAGGGACCCAGAGTCCTCCCAAAGGCAGTCGAGCCCGACCCTCGCCCGACCATCCCCAGCTAGTGGTCGTTGCTCGCAACACCAGAAGTGAAAGGCCCTCGCCAAGGGACAACCGAGCAGCTTCCCATTCATGCTCGGCACAAATAAAGTGGACAGCCCTCTGCCCGTCGCACGCAAAGAATCCGAGGTCCCAACAGGGGGCATCAAGTCTATCCGAGTCTGAGCGATCCTCCCTCGACTTCGGGACCATGGAGGCACCTCCTTCTCGACAGCGCTTGGAACGCATGGTAAGCGATTGAAATCAACTCGACGAAACGATCGCTAGACAGACGGCCGACCTGACATGGAAGCCCAACAGTGCAAACAGAAGACAAAGCGCAAGCCCATGAAACCAAAGAAATGTTTTATTACTAAAAAGCAAAGTCTTTACAAAGGGTATTTTGGGCTCCCAGGCCTTACAAAATACCCAGAGGCTTGCAAAATTCCAGAAGCAACAAAATAAAAGAGGAAGACGGGGGGCTTTAGGCCTCGGGGCCAGGCACGACCTTGGGGCCCTCGACATCCACCACGAGACGAGCAGGGTCCTCGGCGACTTCCTCGTCAGGAATCTCCTTCCCCTGCTCATTGGCATCCGCGAAGGGGTATTCGGCCCGGAGCTCTTCGTCAGCGAACCCCGGCATCCAGGCCTTCACGATGTCGAGGGCCTCGTGCCAGATGAGGGTCGTGGCAACAGCCAAGTCATCATAGAAGTCCTTCGACTTCTTGTAGCCCTCCACCGCCTTCGCCGCCGAGAGATCGGCCAACTTTTTCGCTCTCAGGTCGGCCACTTTCGCCGGCTCGGCCGCCGCCCCCAGCTCCTTTCGGAGGGTTTTCACCGTCTTCTTCAGGTTGCCGGCAAGCACCCGAGCGTCCTCTAGCTTGGCCTCGGCAGCTACGACGGCCTCGCGGTACCGGGCGACCTCCCGCTTCCCGGCCTCCACCTCGCCCTCCAGGGCGGCGACCCTCGCCATCACCGCCTCCAGCTCCCGCTTGGAGCTCTCTTCCAGTTAGGCGAGCTGGCCCGCAGCCTTCATCGCCGGGGCTATCACCTCGGCCTCTATGCGTAAGGCGAGGGCAACGTGCTGGAGAACCTGAAAGATAGGAAAGAGATCAGAAAGACGAAAGAGGCACCTGTTCATATCAGGTTTTTGCATTATTATATTCCCCATTCTTAATCATATTGCAAATAAATAGGTGCTTTTGATCCATGTCTGCTAAATAGTTGCAGGTTACAAGTTCTCAGAACAATACAATGAAAATGGTGAAAAGACGCTACAAATATGAGACTATGACCAACAAATAGATAAATCTGCAAGATGCCGCCTACCAGTTCGAGGAACAAATGAAGATCAGCAAATAGTTCGATACACAAAGTACAAGGGCAGCACAAGATTCAAGACTTCAACGCGAAGCAAACGGTAAAAGTCTACAAATTCTGCACTGTTAGAAATCTGGAAGAAAGTGGAAAAGATTCTGAGGAATCAAGTAAAGAAAACAGATGTAAAAAGCAACTTGAAGCTGCACAGAAGAATTCAGCCCAAGTCCCCACCACATGGCCGCGGATCCGCGGCCAAACATGGCTTATGGCTGCGGTTCTGCGGCCGTGCTGAGCACGTGTCGGTGCATCTTGTCGGTGGGTGTCGGTGCGTTGACCAAGCTTCTCAGGCTAGTTTTGTAATTTTAGATATGGATCAGATGTAAACCCTAGGTTTTCTATTATCTATAAATAGGAAGCCTACAGCTCTTTTTTGAGCATGTCTCTTTTTAATTCCTAGTTTAAAATTTTCATTCCTTATAATTGTTCAAAGAGTGCATCAATAAAAAGTAAGTTTATTTTATCTTGAATTTCTTTTTATCTGCAATTTTATTTCTCTGCAATTTTTATCTGCCGTAGTTATTTTCCGCAAGTTAATTAGGCTATTAAATAAAAACCATAAAAATAAATTCCTTTGTTAATTCCCTAATGAGTGAGTAGTTCCTCACTTGTTAGGGTTAGGTTTGGGGAAGGTTTGAGAGATGAAAATCTCTCACCACTTTCTTGCCCGTTCAATATTTTAAAATAAGGACTCTATGCAAACAACCACACACCGCTCACTACGGCACCCTATCCCACGAGGTAGCGGTGATTCCCTAGTTAAAGACCGGTTGTGTTTAATTTCCATAGAGATTAGAGTTAAGAGTTAAGAAAGGACGGACAAGGACCAAAGGGAAGAAACCTAGTTTCTTCCCGGTCGTGCTAATCCCCTTTGTTAACTATTACCTTAACACCTAAAGTTCTTAATTAGGGCAAAGAAAGCGGTGAGAATAATTGACTTTCCAAACTAACCTAATCCTAACCCTAGCAAGGTTTTAATCCAAATTAATTTCAACCTCAGTTTTTATAGAAAATCAAAACCTACCACAAATAAGAATTGACTCGTTAGAACAACTGGAAAATACACGTTTTCCCTGTGGACCGACCCGTACTCAACCGGCTAACTACCAAGCGACACCGTTCTTGATTGCGGTTAATTCTTTGATTTCAAATACGCATAAGCAAAATCTATATGTTATTCAATCAGCACCTAATCTCACAAAAAAAAAAACCAAACACTTACCTGCACGGACTCATGGGCGATGGACGCCAGCTGAGCCCTGAAGGTCCCCCGGGGACTCTACCCCCGGCCGATGTCTCTATTTCATGCAGCAGGCTATCCGCGACGGATAGCCCCAAAGGCGCTGCGAACTGGAGGCCCCCTTCCTCCACCATGATCGGCGAGGACGGACCTCGGGAAGATCTCCGGGAACTCTTCTTGAGCGGCTCCGAGGGAGAGCCGATCTCCTCCTCCGAGGCCGGGTCCTCCAGAATCCGAGCCCGCTTCCGGCCCGATGCTCTGCAAGGCCCTCGGGTGGGATCCTCCCCCGAACGCTCACGGGACGCAACCACCGAAAGAGAAGGAGCCGGGGCAGGCTTTGAGCCGGAAGAGCTGGCGCCCCCAGCCTTCGCGACCTTCCTCGGCTGGCGCATGGAAGATCGGAGCGAGTCCATGTCCATGGGTCCTACAGAAAACCAAATGTAAAGAAGTCAGCGACACAAGCAATATATAAGCCAAAAAGCAAGCCTAAAACTTACCGACGAACTCAACGCGGCTGAGCCCGGCCCAACTCAGGACCCTCTCAGACAGCAACACGTCGAAACGGAGGATGGGCTCCCACGACGCCACTCTCACCGTGACGGGGTCGCTGGACTGGTTCCCCGGGAAGCATTTCTCCCTCGACCACTTTGTAGGAACGGGCCAGTCCTCGCCCTCGGGAGGGGAAATGAAGAAGAACTTCTTCTTCCAGTCATGAATGGAAGGCAGGGCCACAACCCCTGTCCCGGCGGCGCCCCTTGTCGCTTTCTGAAAGAAAGGTAGACCCACCTCGGGTCGCCCGCTCGACCACCAGGGTGATTTTTGAAGACGAAGGAAGAATCAAAGAGGGAGAGGCTGAAGGGAATCGCCTGTAACTTCAGGCGGATCAGGAACCCAAGGAGAATCCTCCACGAGTTCGACACTAACTGGCCAGGGGCTAACCCAAAAAAGCTTAGCGCTTCGACGACCTTGGGAGAGAAGGGCAGGCGCATTCCATCCCAAAAAGCTTCCAAATACAGGGCGATCTCCCTGCCCCGTACTTGGTCTGCCCTCTCTCCTACTTTGGCCATACGAAGTGTATAACGTGAGGGGATGTGGAACCGAGCCCGAGTATTGGCGAGCTCGTCCTCATGCCTCACCCAACACGAGGCGCCGAAAGCAACATCTACCGCCTCCTCCCTGGGGGCTGCCCCCGTCGCACGATCCCGGGGAGAGGATCCGACCCCTACTCCTCAGGAGGACTCAGGCTCAACTAAAGGGCCCCTAGAATCTACTCCTACAACACATACTGACTCTATAAAGGAAGACATCTAACCTTGAGAAGAGGGATCCTCGGAAGACGAAAGTGGAGGAGAGAAGACGAGTGCCGAGCAACCAGGACTTAGAACGGGGAAATATGAAGGAGTAAGGGCCATGGAACGGGCCCCACCCCTATTTATCACCGCAAGCGACCTCATCCAACGGCGCCCTTCATCTCCCGCCAAAACGCCTCCTCACGTCCAACGGCTCCGATTTCTCCACTTGTCGTTCCCACACTGGACTGCGCCCCGTCAGACGCCGTAGGTCTGCACACGTCGCGTCGGCCAACCGACGCTCGACACGTAGACCATCACTTCAGTGGCAAGATGCACGAACCGGCGCACCTTCCTTAAATGCAGAAATCTCGCCCTGATTCGCTGGCAAGAAAGACAGCTGACAGCCCGGGGACGCGTCCCAACGAAACCTTAGGAAGGAGCTCACCCCGGGCGGCCCGGCAATCCACTCCTGACCCGACCCGCTAGCTGGTCGGGACAAGAGTGGGGGGCTAATGATGATGCTCAGTATTAGCGATCTCCAAGATCATGACACGTGGTAGATGACGTGTTCTAGAACTCAGAAGAAAGGGCCCACAGGAGCCGACCAGGCCACCCCTGTACCCAACTTGCAAGCACAAGCTGGCTCGGCTCTGAGCCCCCTGAAGATTGGCCTCCTCGGACTCTCAGCTCTCCTCGAGCTGTCACAGGACCAAGACTCCTCGGTCCTCTCGCTCATCCCCGAGCTCCCTAGCCGAGGCCATCTTCCTCGGTCCACCGACCGACCAACTCTACCACTCGCAGGCGTAACCGTCGCTCCGCAAATCTCGCCATGCGCGGATTCTCCGCCAGCAGCATCCCACGTTCCACGCCATCACAATCCCCATTAATGGTGATCCGCTCTTTACGCGGGCGTGACGTCGGGAGCGTAACTGCAGACGAGATTCTCGCACCTACTGCTGCGTGCTGCCGCCACTGTATAAACCCCCATCACAGAGCGGTCAAGTAAGCCATTTTTAATTCTACTTAGTCGTTACTCTGCTCGGATCTCGTACTAACTTGATCGTCGGAGGGTCCTCGGTGGTACCAAACCACCCCGAGACTTCTTTGCAGGTACTCGGCGTTAAACACCTCAAATCACTAATCTCCTCAAAACCCATTGAGACTGTTCCCCTCCGAAAGACGCGCAAGACTGACGTCTTGCTTGAAATTCGGGGCAGATGCTAATTGGTTCTATCCGTCCATCTCTCCGAAGATGCCAAGTTGATTTATGTCACCGTGTATCGAATGTTTAAACGAATGCGGCCGGTGTAGCAGACGTCGTCAGATTCCCCCTCGCTTGAGGGGTTTTTGATTGTGGGGACGCTCTTTCCTACAGGCGCAAGCCCCTGCAGTTAATTAAGCTACCGCATCACGGTAACAACTTTCTCCTTCTCCAGATGGTCACTTCGTGTCGTGGGTGTTTGTTTTATGTTTGGTTGCCCGTGGATTGTATACGGAGACTAAGTTATGTTGTCGCCCGTAGGGCGTGGACTAGTCCAAATCCGTATCTTTCTTAGATTTGGGTTTTGGGGGGTTGGGTTTAAGGATACGTTAGCCTCATTTGAGACTAAGATCAACTTAAACGTTTGTTAAGGATACGTTAGTCTAATTTTAGACTGAGATCGACTTAACGGAATCGTTTAGATCCGACAAGAGAGCAATCGGGCTCTATTGTTTAGTTTAATGACGTTGCAGTCGATAATTAGTTTAAGGACATTACGGTCCATTGTTAGTTTAAGGACATCTCGGTCCAATGTTAGTTTAAATACATCGCGGTCGAGGTTAAGGACATCATAGTCTGTGGATTTAAGGACTCCACAGTCCGTTGTTAGTTTTAAGACATCACGGTCGAGATTAAGGACATCATAGTTCATGAGTTTAAGGACCTCACAATCCAACGTTAGTTTTAAGACATCACGGTCGAGATTAAGAACATCATAGTCCATGGGCTTAAGGACCCCACAGTCCGATGTTAGTTTTAAGACATCACGGTCGAGGTTAAGGACATCATAGTCCATGGGTTTTGTAACAACCGAGTTCAGTTATACCAATTTCTGTTTCCGTATTTGTTGGTCTGTAGTATTTTATTAATTTATCGTGGTTGGGAATGAATGGTTTACATTGCATTCGACCCGACCCGCTTGCTTGAACTTGTTTGATTCATATTTATGAATCACCCTGACTTGTTTTGTAGAGTTGTGCATTTTCAACTTTATCGCATACTGGCATTTTACGTGGCATGGCATCTTTAACCATATAACATTTTAAATCACAGGAAATATTTTAAAATTGCATTTCATAGCCTGCATGATACCCCTAACCCCGTGGTAGCGTCCGCGCATCTTGTTCTCGTCCCGTTCAGTGAAACGGACGTGTTTGGATGGCTACGCGCACGTACGTGCATCCGTTCTTGGGGGTATGCATTTTCGTTACCCGATCTTTCATTTTGAAATTTGGACATCGCATATATTTTTCATATTTTAAATCTGAATTTTTAGACCCGACCCGGGCGTGTTTTGGAGTAAGTTTGTATTTGCCAAACTCTCAAAACGGACTAATATTATATTATTATATTCTTATTTCCTTCTAACTATTCAAATACGTTTTTAACAAAAAAAATCTCTCTCTCTCTCAGGTTTCCTTTTAAATATTAATTTTTAATAATTTACTTAATTATAACTTACCTGTCTCTTACTCTCCTCCTTTTCTCTTTCTCTTTCTGTATCTCTCACGCAATCTCTCTCTCTTTCTCTCTCTCCCCCTCACTTTCTCTCAGATCTCGCGATCCTTGTTCAACTGGGGATCCGCTCACCTTCCTTCTCTCCTTATAATCACCTATCTTCTCTGTTTCTTTTCTCTTCCATATTTTCCCGCTGCCCTCGCAACGAGAAAACCCTAGCCCCTCATAGCGTCGCCTCTTGCCGCCGACCCCTCGCCTCCATCGTCTCGTCTCCCTCTCCGACAACACCGTCTCTTCCTCACTTCCCTCCTTCATTCTTTCTTCTTCGTTTCTTTTTTAAAAACCCCACGACGAAAAAGAAAACCCTAACCTAAAAACCCAGCCGCCTTACCTTGTCGCCGTCGCCCCTCGTCGGCTTCGTCCATCATCACCTCCTCCTCTCGTCTCCACCTTCTCTTCCTCCGCCTCCAACCATCACCATAACCATCACCACCATCACCCACAACCCACTGCACACCCCGACCCAAGAACCTCCATTTTCATCGCCGTTAACCCTCGCCGGAGACGTCGTCGTTGTCACCTCTTCATCTCCTCCCTATATCCTCTCTCCAAACTCCCTAACACCAACCCAACACCAGATCATTCCTTACACCAAGAAATCCCCTATGCGCCGCGGCCACTTCCAACCATGGATCCCGCCGTCGACGGCCCAACATCGTCGTCTTCGTCTCGCATGCCTAACCTCTGTCCCAGATACCCCAAAGTCTCACCCAAACCCCAGTCCTCTTCTTTCTCCTCACTCTTTCTTCTTCCTTCTCTTTCTTATTCTTTTCTTTCTTCTCTTTAGTTTCTTGATTCCGTTTCCCGGTGATCGCCGGAGCCGTGCCGCTGCCGACAATCCGAGCAACCCTGTGGACGTCCCCTGCCTGCGTAGTCACATTCTTGCTTTGCTTGGTTCAGTTCTGTACGCCCGCGTGTGCGTCGCGATATTTACCGACATTGTACGCGGCGTACGCACCCGTCTGAGATCCGTTCAGGCAAGTAAAACTTGCTACATGCTATTTATCTTATTTTTACACGTATTTAATTGCATAGTAAACCTGTAATTTAAATATAATACTACATGTTCCATTTTACCATTCGATGCCCCGTTTATATCATTTTAGAGTTAAACATGAAAATATATCCTGTTGCATGTTAGATTACACTATATTGTTGCCCACACCCATACTTATATCACATAGTGCTTGGTTGCATAGCCCATAGTACCCTTTTAATAGTTTGTACCCTATTGGACACCCGTTTGCATCCATTTAGCTCAATATATATATTTAATTGCATCCCTAGATCATTTACTACATATTAATGTGATTTTAACATTCCATAATTGATAAAGTGTATTGTAGTTTAATTAGTATTGGAACTTTAACTTTAACCCTAATCGATAACTGTGCATCCATATATTTTAATCTGTACCCTTTTGCATACCACATTACAGTGTTCCATTTATTGTTCCATTAGTACCCTATACTTGTTTCGTATACCCCCTGCTTATTTTAGTTTGATTATGAGAACCCACATGACATTTTTTGCACCCCTGACATGACTTGTTACACCGACTACTTGACACGACGTGATACCGTGCACTTCTTGACATGATACCTATATACTACCTGACTTGACCTGATGTAACATGGCTTTACCTGTTACCTGATCTTGTTACTAATGCCAACGGCTTGGACATGTTGTCCCTACGGACATTCCCTGTTGTCTATCCAGACAAACCTTTACCTGCTGATCCTGCGTTGGCATTAGCTCTAGATTTATCAATACTTGACTTGAATACACAACTTGGGGGTATGGGGAAATCAATGATGAAACCAGACTTGTAACTCGACAGTTCAATACCTTTACTGATCAGTTTTAGAGGCTGGGCCAGCCTTGGGATGATGCTGCTGGCATCATCCATCGTTACCCACTACCTTTTAGAGGCTAGGCCAGCCTTGGGGTGATGCTGCTGACATCACTCATCGTTACATACTACCTTTTAGTGCCTAGCGGCATGTCACGGTTTCAGCCCGAGAATCTTCACCGTGATCCCGGGCATGCACGGGATACTATTGAGTTACATCGATGATTCATCAAATTGATTTCAAAGACTTGAGAGTAGTTAACCCAGTAGACCAGTTTAGATTACTCACCACACATTACCCTCACTGTCCTCACATATGACACTGTTATATCTGTTTTACCATTTATATTCATACCTGCATATCTTGTTACCCCTGTTTATAGTATTGCTTGATATTATGACGCACTGACGTCTGGGTTTTGTATGGCCCAGATCCTCTACCTTTGTTGCAGACTGATCAGGAGTACTGCCGCTGTTAGACCGAGCGGTGAGGATCCTGTTGGTATCTAGTTTTACTTTCCAGCTGTTTCATTTATTGGATCTTTTGCTTCCGCATATTATATTATTTCTTGACTCATTTATTCTGGCTCATGGACATGTACTAGATAGTTTAGTTTACTTTCCTGTTCTTGATATCTCTACAGCCGTAATGTGACTGTGGAGAGATTTTTCCTATCCACAGGTAGCATGCTTGGCTATGTCACGTGCCTATCTTAGCGTACTCTGGGAAGCGGGGCGTGACATGGTTTCTTTGGTATCAGAGCCATAGGATATAGGTTAATCGAGTTTGATTCTTTTGTAATTGGATATTGGACCCAATACACGAATCAGAATACTAGTGATTAGGAACATGTCCTGCCACATTGCTATTATGATTCTTGAATCCTATCTTTCTTTTATTCTTCGCCTTTACGATATGCAAACCACTTTGCATCTCGACTTGAAATCTTTTGGTTCTCTATTGTTTCTCCCTGTTCCTTGATTCTGATACTAGGATTTAGGCGACTTGAGTGGAGTTATGTAATTGTACCCATGAACTGCAGCATGGTTACAATGCGGTACTCTATTTAAGTAACTTGGAATTCTAGTTTTGGTTCATTTCCTTGTTTTATGATCGTTGTATTACCTTGTTTCTCCTGGTTTCATTGCTTACCACTTATTGTTTTATCGCCAGCTTGAATCATGTTTGCCGTGCTTAATCCTCTTCAGTATCTTGACTTCGGATGAAGTCATCTCGGTATCTTACTTGTTCATGTTTTCCCCGCGTTAGAATTATTCAATTGGAGATAGTGCCCTCAGAGTCAATTATTAGGTCACAGGTACGTGATTGTAATGATTGAGGGAGGACCTATCCCGGTAGGACAGTCTTACTCGAGATGATAGTATGCTATCTGGTTTACCTTTATCATCGTGTACTGTTTTAGGTGACCTGACACGTCGCTATTATACGTTGATAAAGCCCCTAGGATTCTTGCTTGACCACCAGCAGTATGAGGGCGATCATATAAGTGGGAGCTGGGGGTCTACAAGCATATCCTTAAAAGGTCCCTAGTCGTGGGAGTTTCGAGACCGGGCATCGATACTCCATTAGTAGACTAGTGTATACAGTCGAGACCCCGACGAGGGGCGGTGGCCGGTCTCACAAGCCACTGGTGTCAGTTGGATCACCTAAGATGTATACAGGTGCTCATTGGGTTATGAGTACACCGGACAGGACTCGCCGGGAACATGCTAGTTGGTCATATACCAGACGTCAGATGGCAGTTCCCTGGTGACATGTGTGCAGGTTAGTTCATCGACCTGGGGATCGTCATTTGTCTCGTGTGAGTTCCCACTGTACTTTGATTACTACCCTACCACGGCTCAAAGGAGTCGTGCAAACAGGTTTTAGTTGGGTACAGTCCCGAGCCGCATGGAGGCAGTGAGCGTATCTTCAGGGGTTCGTCTCTCCCGGTATTGGGGGTGAGGTCGTGCTGTGTCTAGGAGAGCCATTACACAAAGTCCTTGGCCAAGGCAAGGAGATTTACTGGTGGGTATTCCAGTAGTATCTCAGGGTGTTCTGGGCTACACTCCGACACGACTTGTACCGCTTTTGGGGGTCTGACTTTTACCAACCCCCTAGGCCCGCCATGCGATGCTCATAGACGAACGGACCGGACTGTACGGATATTGTCACTGACAGGCTCAGTTGGGTGTCGGGGTGAGCTTCCTCATCGACGTCCCATTTGGTCAGTACCTGGTAGCCCGTCACGTATTGGCCTATACCTCTGACGTGCTAGTGGTTAAATCCACAACCAAGGTGTTGACGAGTCTTTAGAGTCTACCACACTTTCAGTTACTCAGCTTTCGGGCGAAACGCTGTAGAGCCGTATGGAGATATGGCAGGGTCCGATCAGATACGTGCGGTATTGCACGGATCAGGATCGGACGGTTTGTACTAGTAGCCGTATAGGTATATGGCAGGGTTCGATCAGATACGCGCGGTATTGCACGGATCAGGATCGAACGGATAATACTAGCCGGCTTTGGTTTAAGCCGGTCCTAGTTTAGTACAGTGTAGATTTTGTCTTTTTGCATTTGTATCCGGACGGAATACAGATGCGGGTGTGTATGCACAGTATCGGGGTTTTCCTGTAATTTATTACGGGACCAGTTTTCTGGAGTTGCCAGTTTGCATTCCGTTCCGGCCGGTTTTCCTTTGTTCTTTCCCGGCCGGACTTTTCCGATGGAGGGGGTAATTTGCAGTTTTGCAAATTACATTTGTTGAGGGGTTTCCTGCATATTTCTCTTTTTGGAAAAACAAACTTTTTTTCTTCCACCCTCAAAAGGAGGTATGGCCGGCCACTTGGTTTTTTGTGCAGGGAACATGAACATTTTTGAAAATGTTTATTGCTTTCTCCTCTTGAATTTCGTGGGCCCCTCCTCCCCATGCTTGTACTGGAATGATTGGCTTAGTGGATTAATTATTATAAAGTTGCATTGCATTGTGTGAATTGGTGGTGTAGGTTCTGTTGAAATGAGGCTTTATTTTAGTGGGTAAGAATTTATTGTGTGGGTGCTGGAATTAATAAGGCAGGTTGATTAATTAATATAGAGGTAAGGAAGCTTTGAGTTTACTAGAGAGGCATGGGGCTGATTATTTTTGATAGAGCCAACAACATTGTCACTGGCCGAGCTCAAGATTGAGCTTGCTCCAATTCTTCCAGCAAGCCACCATGGATTTTTCCTTATGCACAAATTCCTCCATCATGGCAACTCCTCCAACCCCAAATGAGACTTGTATACTACATTCTACAGCAAACCTTGGGCACGTCGATTAGCCAGCTTCGTGCCCGAGTTGCCTCGGCATTGAGGTGGGAGCCCGTAAACAAAGTAGGCGATGTGGTGCACTTCCGGCGACGAGAAGGAGGCAGGATTTTCCGCAGGAGATCGGGACCATGACGAGAAGACCGGAGGACTTGGATCGTCGGTATACATCTCTTCCCTTTCTTATTAGTAGCGTAGACTTGTTAATGGTTACGATCCGGAGTTTAGTGCGTGGTGGTGCCGGTTTGCAAAGTCCGCAAAAATTTAAGTTTACCACCGTTTCCGCATTCCGGCGTCGGATTGACGGCCGGGGCGCCGCCGTGCACTTACATTGGTATCAGAGCCGCGCCATTAACTTAGTCTAGCTTTGTGTAATGTGTTTGCATTTCCGATCGACCAAAATTTCCAAAAACCGTATTTTTTGTTCACATCAGTTTCTGTTGAAATATTTTGGTCTCGAAAAATTTTTCAGGTTGTAAAATATTGATGTACTGGAAAATATAAGAGCTTTGTAAAAATTCGATGAAGTGACTCCACAGTTGGAGCGCGGAACCGCCGCGAAAACCCCCTTTGTGCGGCCCTTCCGCCGCGCACTATTCACATCACTTCACCATTTTTTTACAGAGGCCTTATGGGCTTAAAATATGGGCTTTGGAATATTAAAGTTGGGCCAATTGTTTCTGTGAGTGCTACAGTTTTCTTTGGGGCCCACTTGTTAATTGTTTGATCAATCGGAAATTTTTTAAACACATTTTTCACAGTATTTACATTATATCTGCGACCGTGAATGTCACTCGATCGGTAAATCCGGTCTAACTGCTATAGCCCGGTTAGACGGATTTGCGAACGTGACTTTCACGTTGATGTTCTATGTATTTGCTGTGATGTTGCGGATCGGTCGTGGGGGATAGCCTGGATGCAATGCTAGTACTGTGCTGTTGTATTATGTACATTTGATATTGCGGGGCGAGCGTCCGACATGTGGACTGCCGTCACTGCCTGATTGTATTATTATTTTGGGGCACGACCTGGTTGCGGTCGATGTACCCGGTGTATGTATATTTTACTTTCTGTACTAGGATTACCCCGCGGAGGGGTGCACGGATAGCCGGGTTCTGGAGGGCAACAAGCCCGCATCTCATGGCATTGGGACGGAGGGGGCTTCACTCTAGGATTGGCGGGCTATTCGCCGCACTCGTAGGGGGTACAGGTTTGACCCAGGAGGGGTGCCCAAGTTGCCGGATTCCGTGAAGTGCTGGGTGGTCCATTCACGGCGCTGAAGGGGGCTGCCTCGCTTCAGGTTTTGGCGGGTGACTTGCCGCGCCCGTAGGGGTCTAGGATTTCATTGCACAGGCTATCCACACGACCAGGGGAACGTCGGGTTTCAGCGGCTCTGTGAAACCCGGGGATCCCAGATATCTGTATTGTTTCTGTGATGCTGTTCATTTTCTGTGATGTTGCATTTTAGTCACGCCTTGAGCGAAATATAATATATTGGTATATATATTAGTAGATGTTGTATATGTTTTGCATCCGCGCTAGTCCAGTCCCCGCTCTGTCGTTAGTAAGCTAACCTAACGGGTAATGACGGGACCCAGTGGCGAATACGGATGGCATATACGTACATCAGTATATTTTCGTTCTTTTTGGTGTGATCAATTGATGGGACTGCATTGATTCGGATCAATGCAAGTTAAAAACAAACCTAATCTGATGTTGTTGGAACACTTTTCAAAAAGCTGTTATTGCAAGGACGTTTACTTTTGTTTTGCATCGTGGTATTCATTGGAATATCCTGCTCCTCAGTCGACGAGGCAAGGGCCGAGATCCCTTCACCGGGAGTGACCCCTTGGACAAAAAGTTTGCGTCAGGGCAATGACTTCACTATAGCCGATTACTTTTGCTTTGCACCGTGGTATTCAGTTGGAATATCCTGCACCTCATTCTACGGGGAAAGAGCCGAGATCCCTTCACCGGAAGGACCTCTTTAGCAAAGGTTTTCGTCACTATATTTTCTAAAAAGCTATCCGTTCCTTCAACGATATCAAGTTCATTACGTTAAAGGTTTTCGCCAGAAACCATTCGTAGCCCTCCATCATTTCAGTTAAATATTCGGTAGTATTCAAGCTATGTATTTTGACCTCACGCCAAGGCATAGTGTTTGGTAGCTGCCGGGTATTTATCTGTTGCATAGATAGATGCGTTGGTTTGGGACAGTCGTACTACTATTTTGGCCTACGTCAAGGGTATGTACGGGTGGATTCAAATTAACCTGGATAATGATGGGCAGAACTTGACATGTGACTTATGATATTTTGACCTCACGCCAAGGTCATAAGAGCATGGGGCAGAAATCACATCGGGAGTTTCAAAAGTACTGAAACTTGCCAGATATGCGCATACCTTCTGGAGTGTGATACCGTGAGCGGATTCCGTCACGTTATCATGCGATGAGAGTTGGATCCCGATTCCTACTGATGAGTTGGTTTACTCCTCGGGTAACCCCGACTAATTCTTCTTTCAGGTTTGGAGGAGAATTTGAGGTACAGTGGGAGGATTCCAGATTAGATAAATTGGTAACCATTCTGATCTTTGTTAGAGTGCACGCTGAGTGTTTCTTTTCTCTCTCTCTCTGGCAGCGACCATTGACCCGACCCTAGACTATGACTCAGTGACCAAGTTGACCGAACCTTTTTAAACACTGGCTTTTGGATTGTCAGAGTTGCAGACCTCATTGCCACTCCTACTTTTACCCTTTTCTCCAGGACACCCCGTATTACTACGAACGTCCACTTCCATTGGACAAAACCATCGTATGGTTAGATACGAACTCGAAGGAATTTATTCGAGGATGGTTTCAGGTTCTGGAGAAAACGGATAGGACTATTCAGTTGTCTTTTCCTTTTACCTTCTCTCAAGTTGTGAGTACTCCTTGGTTTAGGAGTAGTACACCTATTACGCAAATTGGATAGTCTTCTTCCAAATCTTAGGCTGGTGCCGACCGGTAGGGAATGAAGAAAACCAATTAGCCTGACGATGGTGTACAGAAGGTATTGAGTTAAGACAAAGCAAGGGATTAGTAAGATGGCAAAGTAAATTGCAACAGATATTCACGACCAAACCAAGTATTCCTTCGCCAATCCTAAATCACCTTTGTATTTCTCCAGGACACTCCGTATCACTACGAAGATCCCAGTTTGTTGGATAATCCATCGTATGGTTATATACGAACTCGAAAGGAACTTGTTCCAGTTCGGGGATGGATCCTGGTTCAGGAGAAATAGGAATAAAGTACATTCAGGTGTCTTTTATCTTCACCTTCTCTCGCGTTGCGAGTGCTCCTAGGATTAGGACAGTACACCCTTTATGCTTTTTGGATAATCTTCTTCCAAACCATAGGCTGGTGCCGAATGGTAGGGAAGGAAGAAAACTATTTGGCCTAAAGGGGTGTACAGAAGGTAATGACTAAAGACATATGAAGGGATTTGGAGAGGTGGCAAAGAATTATACGGTTACAGTTGTGAATCTGGATAATGGATGAGGCATTACTAGGAATACCAGGATACCCCATCGAAACATTTCAATGTTTCAGTTTCACTGTGTACTGTTAAAAGAAAACTGATTTCCCGATTAGATACTTACTCCAGGGTATGTATTTACCAGGTATGAGTCTCACATCTGTATGGTTTTACAGATGATGAGTGGGAGTAAGTTATTGGGAATTGGGTGATCATCCTCATTGTATCGGGATTCATTGTAATCGGTGATATTTGAGGAAGTCACCTGGGTTGTTTGCCGGTCGGCAAATATTTGGTTTTGAATATCCGCTGTTATGCACCAATTTCAAATCGATATATCTGTACGTCTATTTTCATAGAGTGAGATATACTTTTTGAAATTATGTCTACGACATTTACCTATATCAGTGGATGGTTAGGTAAGGAGTATTAAGCAGCGGTGTAATTCTTCTTAACCATAAGTACAGTTTTCAACCTACGACACACAGTGAATGAGTTATCAGACTCAAGGGACTCATACAGAGTATTGTATGTTGTCCAGGGTTTATCAGGACAGAGGGGTTGGTCCTCATACTATATTCGGTTTACTTATGACTTCTCTGGTTTTTAGACAGGTGTTTCGTTGAAACACAGGGTCCGAATTTTGAGAAGTTGTAGGTATTTGAATAGAGTAGAGAACCAGGTGTAGCAAGTATCGGGATTCTTCAAGTAATCGAAGATGTAGATACTTGTGTATGGTATTCAGTTGATAGTAATGATAAAGAGAAATTACTTCTTTTTCAGGTTACTCACGATTGGAAGCATTCCTAAGTTGAGTAACCCTGATCGGCCTCCTTCCATTTAGTCGACATGCACTGGAGACAGCTGCATGATTTGAATCTGGTTTGACATTCCATTGGCCACTCCGCAGATTTTGGTGGGTAACCTCAGGCGCTCGAGAGGTACTTCGGTATACTCAAGGACGGTGGCAGGGAGGTTCTTGTTTACCCAGACTTGCCATTGCTGTTGTTCCAGGCTGTGAGATCCGGCAGAAGGATGAATATAGCGTCGTTCTAAAACTAGTTTTAGAAGTATACGTCTATATGACTCTGCCAGAGGGTTGTCGTAGTCAGTGGGAGCAGCGGAAGCATTGGTGGACAGGGAGCTTATGTCTATTTATAGACTAAAGCAGATGTAGCGGAGATAGATCATCTATTTCTGACTTGACAGTCATGGGTTTGACTTCATCAGAATAGGGGATGGATCTGTTGAGAAGGTAGTAGGGTGTGATGTCATGGTATTTGGATGATATACACAGAATAGGAAAAGAAACTCCTATACTACAATCGGTTATACTTTGGTCGTCACACAATGTTCTCTCCATATGGGAAATGGATTTTGTATCAGACATACTGGTTACTAGATCTATGATTTTAGATCTAGATTTGGGTGGTTTCCAATCTGGGTACTTGGACAGTATTCTAAGGGTATTTAGAATGGACGACTCCATGCACGGTAGTGTACCTGCAGAAGATGGAGTCACCCTCTCCAAAGGTGTCTTACAGACTAAAGGGGAGAGGGACGTGCATGATTGGCAGATCACTTGCTCAGGCAATTGAGTCAATCGTGAGATGTCAAGTACCACACCAGATGTTGTTCTTGCACTAGATGCAATAAGTTGATATTAATTCAATCCTGGAGAAACAGTCGGAAGCAGTTTTAGAATATAAGTGGATGTTCTAGGGATATAATAACGACAGCCTCATTCAGGAGACAGTTATCATTCCAGGCTTCCAAGGTGACATGGACGACAAGGAGGTCGTCAGAGTTATAGTTTTCCTTCTGACGAGGGGCAGTATTTTGGACAGGTGATCCAAGGAAATACTGAGGGTGGCATGGCGCAGGACACTGATTAAGTTCAGTTGTCGATACAGTCTAAGAAGTTTGGATTTGGAGTTCATTTATGAGCTAGGTCCCATCAGACATCCAGACATATTCTGAGACAGGTATTGCTCTTTTCGGGAGATGGGTTTCTCCACGAACTTGAGATATAGAGAGACATAGAAAGAAACTTCAGAGCGGATCCACTCGCTGAGGCTATTCCTCGAACGCAATAGTTTTGCAAACGAGCTTTGTGAGACTGACTTGTAGAGGAGTTGGGTGTTCGGTATCACACGGGCTGTGAGTATGCGACATCGCAATAATTAGCCTTGAGTGCAAGTGGGAGATTGTTGGAGATAGTGCCCTCAGAGTCAATTATTAGGTCACAGGTACGTGATTGTAATGATTGAGGGAGGACCTATCCCGGTAGGACAGTCTTACTCGAGATGATAGTATGCTATCTGGTTTACCTTTATCATCGTGTACTGTTTTAGGTGACCTGACACGTCGCTATTATACGTTGATAAAGCCCCTAGGATTCTTGCTTGACCACCAGCAGTATGAGGGCGATCATATAAGTGGGAGCTGGGGGTCTACAAGCATATCCTTAAAAGGTCCCTAGTCGTGGGAGTTTCGAGACCGGGCATCGATACTCCATTAGTAGACTAGTGTATACAGTCGAGACCCCGACGAGGGGCGGTGGCCGGTCTCACAAGCCACTGGTGTCAGTTGGATCACCTAAGATGTATACAGGTGCTCATTGGGTTATGAGTACACCGGACAGGACTCGCCGGGAACATGCTAGTTGGTCATATACCAGACGTCAGATGGCAGTTCCCTGGTGACATGTGTGCAGGTTAGTTCATCGACCTGGGGATCGTCATTTGTCTCGTGTGAGTTCCCACTGTACTTTGATTACTACCCTACCACGGCTCAAAGGAGTCGTGCAAACAGGTTTTAGTTGGGTACAGTCCCGAGCCGCATGGAGGCAGTGAGCGTATCTTCAGGGGTTCGTCTCTCCCGGTATTGGGGGTGAGGTCGTGCTGTGTCTAGGAGAGCCATTACACAAAGTCCTTGGCCAAGGCAAGGAGATTTACTGGTGGGTATTCCAGTAGTATCTCAGGGTGTTCTGGGCTACACTCCGACACGACTTGTACCGCTTTTGGGGGTCTGACTTTTACCAACCCCCTAGGCCCGCCATGCGATGCTCATAGACGAACGGACCGGACTGTACGGATATTGTCACTGACAGGCTCAGTTGGGTGTCGGGGTGAGCTTCCTCATCGACGTCCCATTTGGTCAGTACCTGGTAGCCCGTCACGTATTGGCCTATACCTCTGACGTGCTAGTGGTTAAATCCACAACCAAGGTGTTGACGAGTCTTTAGAGTCTACCACACTTTCAGTTACTCAGCTTTCGGGCGAAACGCTGTAGAGCCGTATGGAGATATGGCAGGGTCCGATCAGATACGTGCGGTATTGCACGGATCAGGATCGGACGGTTTGTACTAGTAGCCGTATAGGTATATGGCAGGGTTCGATCAGATACGCGCGGTATTGCACGGATCAGGATCGAACGGATAATACTAGCCGGCTTTGGTTTAAGCCGGTCCTAGTTTAGTACAGTGTAGATTTTGTCTTTTTGCATTTGTATCCGGACGGAATACAGATGCGGGTGTGTATGCACAGTATCGGGGTTTTCCTGTAATTTATTACGGGACCAGTTTTCTGGAGTTGCCAGTTTGCATTCCGTTCCGGCCGGTTTTCCTTTGTTCTTTCCCGGCCGGACTTTTCCGATGGAGGGGGTAATTTGCAGTTTTGCAAATTACATTTGTTGAGGGGTTTCCTGCATATTTCTCTTTTTGGAAAAACAAACTTTTTTTCTTCCACCCTCAAAAGGAGGTATGGCCGGCCACTTGGTTTTTTGTGCAGGGAACATGAACATTTTTGAAAATGTTTATTGCTTTCTCCTCTTGAATTTCGTGGGCCCCTCCTCCCCATGCTTGTACTGGAATGATGGGCTTAGTGGATTAATTATTATAAAGTTGCATTGCATTGTGTGAATTGGTGGTGTAGGTTCTGTTGAAATGAGGCTTTATTTTAGTGGGTAAGAATTTATTGTGTGGGTGCTGGAATTAATAAGGCAGGTTGATTAATTAATATAGAGGTAAGGAAGCTTTGAGTTTACTAGAGAGGCATGGGGCTGATTATTTTTGATAGAGCCAACAACATTGTCACTGGCCGAGCTCAAGATTGAGCTTGCTCCAATTCTTCCAGCAAGCCACCATGGATTTTTCCTTATGCACAAATTCCTCCATCATGGCAACTCCTCCAACCCCAAATGAGACTTGTATACTACATTCTACAGCAAACCTTGGGCACGTCGATTAGCCAGCTTCGTGCCCGAGTTGCCTCGGCATTGAGGTGGGAGCCCGTAAACAAAGTAGGCGATGTGGTGCACTTCCGGCGACGAGAAGGAGGCAGGATTTTCCGCAGGAGATCGGGACCATGACGAGAAGACCGGAGGACTTGGATCGTCGGTATACATCTCTTCCCTTTCTTATTAGTAGCGTAGACTTGTTAATGGTTACGATCCGGAGTTTAGTGCGTGGTGGTGCCGGTTTGCAAAGTCCGCAAAAATTTAAGTTTACCACCGTTTCCGCATTCCGGCGTCGGATTGACGGCCGGGGCGCCGCCGTGCACTTACATTCTGGTGCATCCCTTTGTTTGTTGTTGTATTGGGAATGGATTTTCTCGGCACTTTCCACGCTCATATTGATTGTAGGGAAAGGAAAGTGATTTTTCAGATTCCCGGACATCCGGAGTTTGTTTTGCTGGAGGAAGCAGTTCTGTCGGGCCAGTCGAGTTTAGGGCTAGGCCGACAAACAATGTTCTTTCGTCGATGGAAGTTAATAGGGAGGAATCGCCATCTGTAGTTCGGGAGTTCATGGATGTATTCGAAGACATCTCGGGTTTATCGCCAAAACGAGATGTGGAGTTTGCGATTGATCTTGTTCCTGGTGCAACACCAATCTCAAAGGCGTATTATCCGATGGCACCAGTGGAGTTGGAAGAAGTAAAGAAGCAGGTTACTAAATTACTTGAGAAGGGTGGATTCGAAGCAGTAACTCACCTTAGGGAGCTCCAGTTCTTCTAGTCAAGAAGAAGGATGGCACAAGAAGAATGTGCATCGATTATCGAGAATTAAACCGGGTGACTATTAAGAACAAGTACCCGATCCCTCGCATTGGCGAATTATTTGAGCAGCTCAGTGGCGCGAGGGTATTCTCGAAGCTGGATTTGCGATCCGGATATCATCAGATCCGAGTTAAATCAGAGGATATTTGCAAGACTGCGTTCCGAACTCGTATGGACATTACAAGTATTTAGTGATGCCATTCGGAGTCACGAATGCACCGGCGATATTTATGGACTTGATGAACCGAATCTTTTCACTGTTCTTGGAACAGTTTATAGTGGTATTCATCGATGATATTCCGGTCTATTCGAGGAGCCTAGAAGAGCATGCAGAACACTTGAAGATCGCACTGCAGCCATTGAGGCATGAAAGATTATATGCAAAGATGAGCAAGTGCGAGTTTTGGCTTGAAGAAGTGAAGTTTTTGGGGCATGTCATATCCGGAGATGGAATCGCCGTTGATCCCGAGAAGATTGTAGCAGTTCAAGATTGGCCGATTCCGAAGAACGTAGCCGAGATCAGAAGTTTCCATGGACTTGCAGGATACTAAAGAAGATTCGTGGAGAATTTTGCTCGTTTGGCTGAGCCTTGACCAAGCTTACGCGCAAGGAAATACCAATTGTGTGGACGGTTAAGTGTGCGTCGGCTTTTGAGGCGTTAAAGTAGAGACTGATAACCGCTCCTATTTTGACCGTGCCAAACGGTTCCGTAGGATTGGTGATTCACAGCGACGCATTTGGGAAAGGATTGGGATGTGTTTTGATGCAGCATGGGAAGGTTATAGCGTATGTGTTCCCCTCCGAACGGCGGCCTGGACTTGGACATCCATGCCAGATGTTCGGGGCAGATGCTATTTGTTTTTATCCGTTTATCTCTCCGAAGATGCCAAGTTGATTTATGGTATCATGTATCGGAGGTTTAGACGGATGCGGCCGGTGTAGCAAACTTCGTCAGATTCCCCCTTAGACTGAGGGGTTTTTGATTATGGGGACGCTCTTCCCTGCAGGCGCAAGCCCCTGCAGTTAATTACGCTACCGTCTCGCGGTAACAACTTTCTCCTTCTCCAGAATTTCACTTCGTGTCGTGTGTGTTCATTTTGTTTGTGGTTGCCCGTGGATTGTATACGGAGACTGAGTAATGCCGTCGCCCGTAGGACGTGGATTAGTCCAAATCCGTATTTACTTAGATTTGGGTTTGGTGTTTTCAGTTTAAGGATGCATTAGTCGCGTTGCGGCTAAGATCAACTTAAACGTTCGTCAAGGATACGTTAGTCCTGTTTTAGACTAAGATCAACTCAACGTAGTGATTAATTTAATGTATGGCTATCGGGACTCGTCACCTCTCTAACGTCGTTGAAGGATTACAACGACAAATGTCAAAGGAGCTCGGAGATGTACCCTCGAAGCAGAGTTGATTGGGAGTTTTATAATCCATTTGAATATTTAAGGATACGTTAGCCGTGTTTGGGGCTAAGATCAACTTAAACGTTTGTTAAGGATACGTTAGTCCAGTTTGAGACTAAGATCAACTTAACGGGACCGTTTAGATCCGACAAAAGAGCATTTGGGCTCTATTGTGCCAGTTTAGGGACGTGGTGGTCCGATGTTAGTTTAGGGACGTCTCGGTCCGACATTAGTTTAAGGACGTTTCGGTCCATTATTAGTTTAGGGACGTTTCGGTCCAATGCCAGTTTAAGGACATGGTGGTCCATTATTAGTTTAAGGACGTCTCGGTCCGATATTAGTTTAGGGACGTCTCGGTCCAATATTAGTTTAAGGACATTTCGGTCCAATATTAGTTTAAAGACGTTTCGGTCCACGAGTTTAAGGACCCCGCAGTCCAAATAGGGGTGTGGTCGTTGGGACCCGTCACCTCTTTGACGTCGTTGAGGAATTACAACGATGGATGTCAAAGGAGTTCAGAGATGTACCCTCGAACCGGTTGTGAATTTATTTAGGAGAGCCATTTTGCTCAATCAATTTAATTTAAGGACTTACGGCCAGAATTGGGCTAAGTCCAGTTGAAAATGTTTGGCATTTTTATTTGTTTTTGCATTGCATTTCTTTTTATTTTTATTTGGGCTTTGCCCAGAAAGGATGCAAAGCATCAATTTGTTTTGGGCTCTGCCCCTTTTTATTGTATTGCAATTTAATTTGGCCTACTAGGCCCCTCTGATTTGGGCCTGGCCCTTCAGTAAAATGCATTGCATTTGTCAGGCGCTTTGCGCCAATCACTGAGCGCAAGCGCTTGTGGTGAGGGCACGTGTCATGCTCTGGTGAGCGCAGTGCGCTGCGCTAGTGCGCTGTGCTGTTGCGCTGCTGACACGTGGCGCGCTCTGGTGAGTTGCGCCCGTTCTAGAGAGCAAAGCTCTATTTCAAGGCGCGTAGCGCAAGTTGTTCTGCAGCTGACACGTGGCGCGCTCTGGTGAGTTGCGCCAGTTCCAGAGAGCAAAGCTCTATTTCAAGACGCGTAGCGCAAGTTGTTCTGCAGCTGACACGTGGCGCGCTCTGGTGAGTTGCGCCAGTTCCAGAGAGCAAAGCTCTATTTCAAGACGCGTAGCGCAAGTTGTTCTGCAGCTGACACGTGGCGCGCTCTGGTGAGTTGCGCCAGTTCCAGAGAGCAAAGCTCTATTTCAAGGCGCGTAGCGCAAATTGTTCTGCAGCTAACACGTGGCGTTCTCTCAGGAGCGCAACAGCGCAGTTTGGAAGTGCAAAGCACTAAGAATCTTTTTAGATTCCAGAACAGAAGTGCAAAGCACTATTTGTTTTCTTTGATCTAATTAGGATCAAAGAAAAATGAGTTTTTCTCTTTATTTCAAGAACCAGAGGTTCATAAAAGCGCAAAGCACTATTTTTTATTTATTTTTATTTTATTTTATTTTTTTTGTTTTAAAGAACCAGTAGTTCATACGAGTGCAAAGCACTATTTTTATTTATTTTTATTTTCTTTTTTGTTTTAAAGAACCAGTGGTTCATACGAGTGCAAAGCACTATTTTTTATGTGAAGATCATTGATCAATGATTTATCAAAAGAGATTTCTTTTCTCTCGTGAAGGTTTTTACCTTCTTCTTGAAATTTTTCTCAGAGTTTTCTCTGTTTGAAGCTCTTGATTTTTTTTTTTCAAGAAATGTTGATGCCTTCTCTTCTCTTCTTGGCTCCTATTTATAGGAGAAGGAAAAGAATCAATTTGTTTAGCAAATCTCTCATTGAAAGATTTGATTTGATCGTTGAGAGATTTGATTTATATTTATCATTAATCTGGGCCTTTAGATCATTCAGTGAATTTTATTCACCGTGGATTTTAAATCCAAAAGATATTCTATTTGTTATTCTGGTGAGATTTTCAGGGAAATCTTTCCTTGTCCAAGATTTTTCCATAAATTGATGATTTTTAATCATCTTTGGATCTTTAATCCAACGGTTCCCATAATCTTTTTCCATTTAGAAAGATTTAGAAGCTTTTAGAATTTTAATTCTATTTCGAAAGATTTTTAGAGAAATTTAGAATTTTAATTCTACTAATCTGTAAGGCTTTCAAAGCCTGTCACGTGCTGGCACGTGACCCTTGGTCACGTGTGAGCACGTAACCCCGAAATTGGTTCCTTTAACAGTCGCATGTTCATATTGTTGTTTTAACCATCACGTGTCAACACGTGACCATTGGTCACGTGTGAGCACGTGATATTTCATTGAGATAACTTCTGATTTTTAATCAGGGAACAGATTTTAGAATTTAATTCTATTCATTATTTTAGAGGCCTTAAGAGCCCATCACGTGTCTGCATGTGGCCCATGGTCACGTGTGAGCACGTGATGCCCCATTGGGGTCTTTTCTAAGTTTTTATTATATCTTCTAACTCCTCCAGCGGATTCTTAAAAGCCCATCACGTGTGAACACATAATGCCTCATAACTTTTGATCCCGGATGGATTATGAAGCCCATAATATATCAAATCGAAGGGTTTTTCGAGACGCTTTCAATACAATCAGAATTTATCCGTTTCTCCTTCGGGAGTTTGTCAAAAAACAGCCCGGAAGATACTGGTTCGTATTTCCTTAAGCGTATCGCTGCCATTTGATACCTTGGACTCTTTTGCGCAGAAATTTTTGGCGGGAACAAATGCCCCCCACTACTTTGCCCACGTAAGTATGTACGTGGGTGAAGTAGTGCAGAGTTATGCAGAGTTATGCATGGCGTATGACCAGTTTTGGGTTGATGTATCACTTTCAGAATCTTGATCTGAGAAGATAACGAGCGGACACAAGCGTCGTCATTTATCATTGACTCAAATCTTAACTCTTAAAGGATATAGTTCCAACCCTTAACTCCATGAGCCGCATCCTTCTATTTCTTTTTTTGTCTCACTCTGGCGTGGAGTAGTTCATACGCTTATGAGTAAGTTCTCCATTTCAGTGGCATGTAGCTTTGGCAAGTGTGGCCCATAGATGGTCGGCCCATCTTGACTTCTTTGCAGGGCAGTGATGGCTTAGAAGACAGGGGTAGGATCTGCCACCTAAGGCTTTTCAACTTTACGAGCCGTGAGGGTCTCATAAAGACTTTTCTCCCTACGAGTCGTGAGGATCTCGTAGGTGGATTTTCTCCTTGGGAATCGTGAGGATTCCTAAGTGTGTTTTCTCTTATAAGTCGTAAGGATCCTATAAGAGAGTTTTCCCTCTTACGAGTCGAGAGGACCCGTAAGCGGTTGTTTCCCTCCTTATCGAGATTCGACTTTGGAGAGTGTGACCCGTGGATAGTATGCAAGAGACCGTTTTGGGCCGACTTGCAGGGTCCCAGTGCTTAGGAAACAGGTTTTTTAATCCCTACTGCCTAAGGCTTTATCTCACGAGTCGAGACGAATCGAGAAAATCTCGCAAAGACATCAATTTCCTCACGAGTCGAAACGGATCGAGCAGATCTCGCAAGAACATCTTAACGTCGCATTTAACCTCTGCTCTTTACGACAGAAGCCCGTTAAGGTTGGTGGTACTTAGGGTTTTGGCCATCGTACCGTCGCATAAGCTGATATAGTCCTCGATAGGCAATCGTGCTGTTCGAGTAGCCCTGCGAATGCCGTGTCTCTGATCCCTTCGGGGGCTGGACAAGACGTCTTCAAGCAATCCTCCTTGGCAGTTTGACCGTCAGAAGAGCAAGCGCTAGGAATTTGCCATGCCGCTTTTTACTTGAGGTTAGGCTCATTTTGGAGAGCCCCGATGAGTCATAACCACTCCGCGCTGGTGTGGGGATGATCTCCGATAGTCTTTCGGGCTTTATATGAGTTGCCGTTAAGACCCTGAAGCTAGGAATTTGGCCTTTGCTTCGTTTGCTGGCATTGCGTCTGCTGTATCGAGACGAATGTTGCGGTGGGAACTAGGGATTTTGCCGTGGCTCCGTTTGTTTGATGACGTTACGTCTGCTGTGTCGAGACGAACGTTGGGATGACATCTCGTCTGCTGTATCGAGACGGACGTCGAAGTGGTGACCACTCCACACTGGTGCGAGATGATCTCCGATTGTCTTTCCGGTTTTATATGACTTGCCGTTAAGACCCTGAAGCTAGGAATTTAGCCTTCGCTTCGTTTGCTGGCATTGCGTCCTCTGTATCGAGACGAATGTCGTGGTTGTCTCTAGGTTACTGGTGAACCGCCGAGGTTTGGAACTAGGGATTTTGCCGTGGCTCCGTTTGTTTGATGACGTTACGTCTGCTGTGTCGAGACGAACGTTAGGGTGACATCTCGTCTGCTGTATCGAGACGGACGTCGAAGTGGTGACCACTCCACACTGGTGCGAGATGATCTCCGATTGTCTTTCCGGTTTTATATGACTTGCCGTTAAGACCCTGAAGCTAGGAATTTAGCCTTCGCTTCGTTTGCTGGCATTGCGTCCTCTGTATCGAGACGAATGTCGTGGTGGAGTTGGGATTTTTCCATCGCTCCGCTTTGTTTCGACCGTGAGGTCTTTTGTTGACGTTGCATCTGCCTCCAGCTGGACTGCGGAGGAACGCTGTTGTTGACATTGCGTCTACTGTATCGAGACGAATGCTGAAGTGAAGCTGGGATTTTGCCATCGCCCCGCTTGATGGTATAATATCTGTGTCCTGCTGGAATGAGGAGGCACACCGTTGGTGATCTCTAAGTTGTCGATGTTGACGTCGAGACCCTGAAGCTCGAGATCTTCGTTTGCTTCATTTGTTGACATCGTGTCTGTAATATTGCGACAAATGTCGAGATGGTCTCTAGGTTGTCTATGAACCGTCGAGATTTGGCTTCGCTTTCTGATGGAGCCTGTTGGGAAGGCATGGTTCCCTCTTTATCTGTGCCCCTGAATTGTATACAGGGATCGATGTGATTTCACCTGTAGGGCAAAAAGTTTCATTCTTTCATTTTTTTTATTCTTTCCGCGATGCTCTATCATTTCAGCTTTTATATCGCGAAGGTCGCGATTGCCCAATCATTTCGGCTATTTTTCGCGGTGCCCAATCATTTCGGCTATTTTTTCTTTTTACTCGCTGCTTTTTATTGCGAGTTGCCTAATCATTTTGGCTATTTATTTTATTTTTACTCGCTGTTTTTTATTGCGAGTTGCCCAATCATTTCGGCTATTTTGCATGCATACATTTTTACTTGCTGATTTTGTTTGCAAGTTGCCCCATCATTTCGGCTATTTCGTATGCATTTTTTTTTTTTGCGAGTAGGGGATTTGGGATCTGATACCGATCTTAGCATCAGCATCGCTGCGACCGGAATATTTCCAGGAGCGAATCATCATTTGCCTTGAAAAGACTTGGAATTTGATACCGGTTTAGGCATCAGGATCGCTGCAACTGGGATATTGCCAGGAGCGAATCATCATTTGCCTTGAAAGGGCTTGGAATTTGATACCGGTTTAGACATCAGTATCGCTATAACTGGGATATTGCCAGGAGCGAATCATCACTTGCCTCTGTCGATGTTGAACAAAGGTGGCTTAGTAAACAGGGTTAAGGGTCCTGTCGGCTAAGGCTTTTGACTTCATGAGCCGTAAGGGTCTCACAAAGGTATTTCTCCCTACAAGTCGTGAGGATCTTGTAGGTGTGTTTTCTCCTTGGGAATCGTGAGGATTCCTAAGTGCATGTTCTCTTGTAAGTCATAAGGATCTTACAAAAGGGTTTTCTCCTTATAAGTCGAGAGGACTTACAAGTGTTGTTTGCTGTACAAGCATATCCCTAGTCACGGATGGGACTTTGTTAGGGAAATATTTATTCGTGCCCGTGGATTGTATACAAGGGTCAATATTGGACTACTTGTAGGGCAATGTCGAAAGTTGTGGGGGTTGCTTAAGCACAGGTTTAGGCCTCTGTAACTTAAGACTTTCAAATCTTATGAGCCGTAAGGGTCCCACAAGAGAGTTCTCCTTACGAGTCGTGAGGATCTCGCAAGTGTATTTTCTCCTTAGGAATCGTGGGGATCCCTAAGTGTGTTGTTCCTTTGTGAGTCGTAAGGATCTCACGCAGGTGGTTTCTCCTTACAGGGTCGAGAGGACCCTATAAGTGTTTCTTAACGAGGTTGCGCCCTTTCATGTTTTCACAAACACTCGCCGGTAGCCCTGCTGTTTTTACTCACGGAGCCCTTTCGGGTTTTCATCCGTGCCCATTTTGCTTATGGACATACCGTTTTTTTTATTCTTTTTATTTTTTTTTATTTTTTTATTTTTTTTACGAGGTCGCGCCCTTTCGGGTTTTCACGAACACTCGCCGGTAGTCCTGCTGTTTTTACTCACGGAGCCCTTTCGGGTTTTCATCCGTGCCCATTTTGCTTATGGACATACCGTTTTTTTTTGTTTTTTTTTTTTAATTTTCTTTTTCTTTTTTTTTTTTAACGAGGTCGCGCCCTTTCGGGTTTTCACGAACACTCGCCGGTAGTCCTGCTGTTTTTACTCACGGAGCCCTTTCGGGTTTTCATCCATGCCCATTTTGCTTATGGACATACCGTTTTTTTTTTTCCGTTAGCCTGAGAATGCTGCGGTAGTAGTTTAAAAACATTTCGGTCATTTGCAAGTTTTAGGACATTGCTGTCCATCATTAGTTTAAGGACATCTCGGTCCGTTGTTAGTTTAAGGACGTTTCGGTCCGTTGTCGCCGTATTTGAGGCGAATATCTGGTTTATTGACTTTTTGGTCTATGAGTCCTTCTCCATAAATGAACATGATGCCCCCGGCGTATTCATCTTCTTCGGAGCGTGCGGTTATGGCGGACTCACCTTCCAGTTCTCAGACAGCGCAAACTTGCCCTGTTGGTATTGGTCTTCAACCCAGTTTTTGAAGACGTAGCAGTCTTCGATCAGGTGACCTACTGTTTGGTGGTAAGGGCAATAATTGGGATTATTAAGATCGCCTGGCTGCAATGGACGTTTTGGATTCGGCAGATTAATGAGTCTGTTGCGCACTGCCAGCTCGAACAGTCTTCTCGTTTTATTCTGAGGAAACGAGTAATGACGTCCTAGCCTCTCTTCGAGGGATGGGCGTGGACGCACGTTGTTTTGGCGAGCGACCAGCTTTGAGTTGCTCGACTGTTGCTGAGCGTTGGCGACGATGATCGCTTTTCCTTTCTCATTTCGGGGATCGGGTCTTGGAGGAGACGGTCTATGGCCCATCTGGTCCATTTGGGCTAATTTGTCGATCAAGGCCTGGAAGGTGATCGGCCTGAAGAACATCATGAATTGCGAGATGGTCGCCTGCGGATCGAGAGTGCCCACAAACATGCCTACCGCAGGTGCCTCTTTTATGCGTTGTTCGCATTTCGACCATAGGTTTCGCCATCGTGTTGCGTATTGGACCCACGTTTCGCCGGGCCTTATCCTGGCATTTATCAGTGCTATAATCGGGGTGCGTTCACTAGCACTTGCGAATCTTTGTGTAAACAGCAGTTCCATCTCTGCAAATGTTTTGACAGAGTCGTTAGGTAGCTCCGAATACCATTCAAAGGCTGTTTCTGCTAAGCTGCCGACGAATTGACGTAGCAACAATTTGTCATCGCCTCCAGTATTGCCGCATAAGGCCCTGAATTGAGCGACATGCTGATGCGGATTCCCTGTCCCTTTATATACGTGGAATTTAGGGATCGTATATCCTGGCGGGTAATTGATTTGGTCATACCAGCTCGGATACGGTCGTCCGGTTCTAACAATTTGCCCAGCCGCTTCATTCGCCTGATGAACCCGGATCTGCTGAGCTATATATTCGTCTAGGTCAACTTTGGAGATTGCCTCCTCCTTGGCTATTGACAGAGCCGGCGGATGATTTGACGTTTCTTCCCTGTCGTCTTCAAGGACGATCGGAGGATCTTCAGCAGGAGGGTCCGGCTGTAACATCATCCCTACCATATCTTGGAAGAGGAGCGCCATCTGTTTTATGTTAGCCGCTTGCTCTGCAGCTTCTTTGTCCCTCTTTTCGAGGACTCTGCGTAAAAAGTCAGCGTCGGTTTCTTGTTCTTGACGCTCATCCGAAGACATTTCAGAGCTTTCTTTTGGCTCAGTGAGTGCAGCCATTGTAGTCATCATTTCCTGAAGCTTTTGTTGTTGCTCCTGGGCTTTCGTCACGGATCGGGTGAGCGGTCGGTGGCACGTAGAAGTGCGGCTTTCATCCTTTCCAGAAGTCATATAAACAGTGTGCACCACCATGCCTCCAGACTTGGGGCGTTTGTGTTCAGCGCTTTTATGCTTCGCCATGTTCACAGGGGCTTTTTATGGCCTCCTTTTTTGAGTGATTGGAGTTAAGGGAGCCGTTGTAGTGGGCACCCAAGTAGCTTTTTCTTTTTGTGGTTTGACAGAGTAATCCTTCCCCTGCCGAGCCTTCATCTTTTTCTGTCGTCGGAGGCAGTCTTGATCGATCACCGACTCTTGGACCTGTCGCCAGACTTTGTAAATTTTAGAGGACAGCCGTTGAGGGGGCTGCTCTAACTTCTTCTCTGGAGTATTCTCCACAGGTGAAGGAGTTCATTTCAACATCGCAGTAGGAGAGTTTCTGCGCACCTTGTTGAGCAGTTCAAAGCTGTTCTTGGTTGGAACAGCAGCATCGATCCTCACCATCGGAGCCGACGGAGTTATCCCAGAGGGGGAGTTGCCCCCAGCCTTCCTTACTCGACGCCAGTGGCGACGTCGGGCATGTCGTGCTGATGGAGTTGTTTCCACTATAGGGGTGATCTCCTCATGCCCCCTGTGTTGGTCAGAATATACTGGTACCAGCTTTTTAAAGATCGATGTCCGTTGAACGGGGACGGCCAACTTGTCAGAAGCGGACTTCTGAACATGGGAAGCAACCTTGGCGATTTTGCCAGGAATGGGAGTTGGGATAGCTATCCGTTTCGGGATAACGCCTTCTGGTATGGCAGGCTTCTTCATGGGCCCGATGGAGCTCTGGCCTAATCCATTAAAACCTGAAGCAGTGGAGTTGGATGACCCGTTGAGAGGGGTCGCGGCAGTGGTGAGTCGATCGAAGACCGACTTCTTTGGAGCTTCTTGCAATGTCATTGGGGCGTTGAAGCTCATTGGTGGGAGCATAGTCCCAAAAAATAGTCCAGTCGTGGCTTGAGCCACCTGCTCCACCGGCATTTTGAAAAGGGAGGCCGCTTGGGGCCTATAAGTCACTCCTCCAGCAATGACGGAGCGAGAGTTGTTGCTGCAGGCGATGCAGTTCGAAGCCATTGATCTTCTGTTTTCTGCACGGAGCAAGACACCAAATCTTACTACCTTGAATCCATAGGCAATCACAGCAAACCGCGATTTGTTCGCGAACACGACACACGAAGTGTGGAGTGGAAAGAGGAAGAGGTCCCACCGGGCGTGCCAGAATCTGTTCCCCTCCGAACGGCGGCCTGGACTTGGACATCCATGCCAGATGTTCGGGGCAGATGCTATTTGGTTTTATCCGTTTATCTCTCCGAAGATGCCAAGTTGATTTATGGTATCATGTATCGGAGGTTTAGACGGATGCGGCCGGTGTAGCAAACTTCGTCAGATTCCCCCTCAGGCTGAGGGGTTTTTGATTATGGGGACGCTCTTCCCTGCAGGCGCAAGCCCCTGCAGTTAATTACGCTACCGTCTCGCGGTAACAACTTTCTCCTTCTCCAGAATTTCACTTCGTGTCGTGTGTGTTCATTTTGTTTGTGGTTGCCCGTGGATTGTATACGGAGACTGAGTAATGCCGTCGCCCGTAGGACGTGGATTAGTCCAAATCCGTATTTACTTAGATTTGGGTTTGGTGTTTTCAGTTTAAGGATGCATTAGTCGCGTTGCGGCTAAGATCAACTTAAACGTTCGTCAAGGATACGTTAGTCCTGTTTTAGACTAAGATCAACTCAACGTAGTGATTAATTTAATGTATGGCTATCGGAACTCGTCACCTCTCTGACGTCGTTGAAGGATTACAACGACAAATGTCAAAGGAGCTCGGAGATGTACCCTCGAAGCAGAGTTGATTGGGAGTTTTATAATCCATTTGAATATTTAAGGATACGTTAGCCGTGTTTGGGGCTAAGATCAACTTAAACGTTTGTTAAGGATACGTTAGTCCAGTTTGAGACTAAGATCAACTTAACGGGACCGTTTAGATCCGACAAAAGAGCATTTGGGCTCTATTGTGCCAGTTTAGGGACGTGGTGGTCCGATGTTAGTTTAGGGACGTCTCGGTCTGACATTAGTTTAAGGACGTTTCGGTCCATTATTAGTTTAGGGACGTTTCGGTCCAATGCCAGTTTAAGGACATGGTGGTCCATTATTAGTTTAAGGACGTCTCGGTCCGATATTAGTTTAGGGACGTCTCGGTCCAATATTAGTTTAAGGACATTTCGGTCCAATATTAGTTTAAAGACGTTTCGGTCCACGAGTTTAAGGACCCCGCAGTCCAAATAGGTGTGTGGTCGTTGGGACCCGTCACCTCTTTGACGTCGTTGAGGAATTACAACGATGGATGTCAAAGGAGTTCAGAGATGTACCCTCGAACCGGTTGTGAATTGATTTAGGAGAGCCATTTTGCTCAATCAATTTAATTTAAGGACTTACGGCCAGAATTGGGCTAAGTCCAGTTGAAAATGTTTGGCATTTTTATTTGTTTTTGCATTGCATTTCTTTTTATTTTTATTTGGGCTTTGCCCAGAAAGGATGCAAAGCATCAATTTGTTTTGGGCTCTGCCCCTTTTTATTGTATTGCAATTTAATTTGGCCTACTAGGCCCCTCTGATTTGGGCCTGGCCCTTCAGTAAAATGCATTGCATTTGTCAGGCGCTTTGCGCCAATCACTGAGCGCAAGCGCTTGTGGTGAGGACACGTGTCATGCTCTGGTGAGCGCAGTGCGCTGCGCTAGTGCGCTGTGCTGTTGCGCTGCTGACACGTGGCGCGCTCTGGTGAGTTGCGCCCGTTCTAGAGAGCAAAGCTCTATTTCAAGGCGCGTAGCGCAAGTTGTTCTGCAGCTGACACGTGGCGCGCTCTGGTGAGTTGCGCCAGTTCCAGAGAGCAAAGCTCTATTTCAAGGCGCGTAGCGTAAGTTGTTCTGCAGCTGACACGTGGCGCGCTCTGGTGAGTTGCGCCAGTTCCAAAGAGCAAAGCTCTATTTCAAGGCGCGTAGCGCAAGTTGTTCTGCAGCTGACACGTGGCGCGCTCTGGTGAGTTGCGCCAGTTCCAGAGAGCAAAGCTCTATTTCAAGGCGCGTAGCGCAAATTGTTCTGCAGCTAACACGTGGCGTTCTCTCAGGAGCGCAACAGCGCAGTTTGGAAGTGCAAAGCACTAAGAATCTTTTTAGATTCCAGAACAGAAGTGCAAAGCACTATTTGTTTTCTTTGATCTAATTAGGATCAAAGAAAAATAAGTTTTTCTTTTTATTTCAAGAACCAGAGGTTCATAAAAGTGCAAAGCACTATTTTTTATTTATTTTTATTTTATTTTATTTTTTTTGTTTTAAAGAATCAGTGGTTCATACGAGTGCAAAGCACTATTTTTATTTATTTTTATTTTCTTTTTTGTTTTAAAGAACCAGTGGTTCATACGAGTGCAAAGCACTATTTTTTATGTGAAGATCATTGATCAATGATTTATCAAAAGAGATTTCTTTTCTCTCGTGAAGGTTTTTACCTTCTTCTTGAAATTTTTCTCAGAGTTTTCTCTGTTTGAAGCTCTTGATTTTTTTTTTTCAAGAAATGTTGATGCCTTCTCTTCTCTTCTTGGCTCCTATTTATAGGAGAAGGAAAAGAATCAATTTGTTTAGCAAATCTCTCATTGAAAGATTTGATTTGATCGTTGAGAGATTTGATTTATATTTATCATTAATCTGGGCCTTTAGATCATTCAGTGAATTTTATTCACCGTGGATTTTAAATCCAAAAGATATTCTATTTGTTATTCTGGTGAGATTTTTAGGGAAATCTTTCCTTGTCCAAGATTTTTCCATAAATTGATGATTTTTAATCATCTTTGGATCTTTAATCCAACGGTTCCCATAATCCTTTTCCATTTGGAAAGATTTAGAAGCTTTTAGAATTTTAATTCTATTTCGAAAGATTTTTAGAGAAATTTAGAATTTTAATTCTACTAATCTGTAAGGCTTTCAAAGCCTGTCACGTGCTGGCACGTGACCCTTGGTCACGTGTGAGCACGTAACCCCGAAATTGGTTCCTTTAACAGTCGCATGTTCATATTGTTGTTTTAACCATCACGTGTCAACACGTGACCATTGGTCACGTGTGAGCACGTGATATTTCATTGAGATAACTTCTGATTTTTAATCAGGGAACAGATTTTAGAATTTAATTCTATTCATTATTTTAGAGGCCTTAAGAGCCCATCACGTGTCTGCATGTGGCCCATGGTCACGTGTGAGCACGTGATGCCCCATTAGGGTCTTTTCTAAGTTTTTATTATATCTTCTAACTCCTCCAGCGGATTCTTAAAAGCCCATCACGTGTGAACACATAATGCCTCATAACTTTTGATCCCGGATGAATTATGAAGCCCATAATATATCAAATCGAAGGGTTTTTCGAGACGCTTTCAATACAATCAGAATTTATCCGTTTCTCCTTCGGGAGTTTGTCAAAAAACAGCCCGGAAGATACTGGTTCGTATTTCCTTAAGCGTATCGCTGCCATTTGATACCTTGGACTCTTTTGCGCAGAAATTTTTGGCGGGAACAGTATGCATCGAGACAGTCGAAGACCCATGAGAAGAATTACCCAACTCATGATTTGGAGCTAGCGGCTGTGATTTTCGCTTTGAAGATTTGGAGACACTACTTATTGGGCGAAAGGGTCGAAGTATTTACCGATCACAAAAGCCTAAAGTATGTGTTCACATTGAAGGAGCTTAACATGAGGCAGCATAGATGGTTGGAGCTGATGGCTGATTATGATCTTGATCTTAAATACCATCCGGGGAAGGTTAATGTGGTGCCGGATGCGCTTAGTCGATTGCCAGCAATTCGGATGTTGACTGCACAGAAAGAATTTATTGAAGACTTACGGAGATTCGATGTGGAGATTGTGCTACCGCATTCTTCAGGACAGTGGATGCAGCTGCAAGTACAGTCGTCGTTGATCGAGAATATTAAAGCAGCGCAGTCACAGGATCCAAGGTTGCAGAAGTTTCGAGAACAGGTTGAAGCAGGACTTCGAACGGACTTGTTAGTTCATGAAGATTGTTCGTTGCGATATGGTAGTCGTTTGTGTTTGCCAAAAGGAGACATTCGTGAAGAAGTTATGAAGGAGGCACACAGTTCCGCGTATTCCGTACATCCAGGAGGCACGAAAATGTACCGTGATTTACGACGGCATTTCTGGTGGGAAGGCATAAAAAGGGAGATTGCTCGCTTTGTAGCAAAGTGCTTGGTGTGTCAGCAAATTAAGGCTGAACATCAAAGGGTTGCTGGTTTATTGCAACCACTTCCGATTCCTCAATAGAAGTGGGAACATATAACCATGGATTTCGTGACAGCTTTACCGCGGAGTCCAAAGGGCAACAATGCAGTTTGGGTAATTATTGATCGATTGACCAAAGCATCTCACTTCATACCGTTTCTAGTTGGTCAGTCAATGGAAGCGTTAGCAGAACGGTACATGCAGGAGATTGTGGGATTGCATGGAGTACCTGTGAACATCGTGTCCGACCGTGACACCCGATTCTTATCACACTTCTGGAGGAGCTTACAGGAAAGTTTGGGGACTCGATTGAAGTTTAGCACAGCTTATCATCCTCAAACAGATGGACAGTCGGAGAGAACGATCCAAACTCTTGAAGACATGTTGAGAGCTTGCATGTTAGACTTCAAGGGTTCATGGGAGGATTATCTACACTTGATGAAGTTTTCATACAACAACAGTTTTCAGGCGACTATTCTGATGGCTCCATTCGAAGCATTGTATGGTCGCAAGTGTCGTTCACCTGTTTGTTGGGACGATATTGGAGAACGAAGATTGTTGAGACCGGATTTGATCGTGCAAACGGTTGAGAAGGTTAACACTATCCGGAATCATATGAAGGCAGCAAAAGATCGGCAGAAGAGTTGGGCAGATATATCGAGAAGACCTCTAGAGTTCGCTGTTGGTGATCTGGTATTCTTAAAGATATCACCGAATAGAGGAGTGATTCGTTTCGGAAGTCGAGGAAAGCTTAGTCCTTGATTCGTTAGACCTTTTGAGATTTTGGAGCGTGTTAGAGAAGTGGCGTATCGATTGGTTTTACCGCAATCTTTGGCGAATGTTCATGACGTGTTTCATATATCTCAACTCCATAAGTATGTTCGATATGAAACACACGTACTGGATCATTCAGAGCTGACTGTACTAGAAGATTTGACTTTTGAGGAGCGACCGATGTCGATTGTGGATCGAAAGGAAAAGGTTCTTAAGAACAAGGTCATTCCTCTCGTACTTGTTTCTTAGGGAATCGCTCGCATGGAGAATCAACTTGGGAACGAGAAGATGAAATCCGACGGAAGTTTCCATACTTATTCTTGTAGTTTCCTGAGTGTTTATCTTTCTTTGTTCTTGGAATTTCGAGGACGAAATTCTTTTGTAATTGGGTATAATATAACAATCGAGTTCAGTTATACCAACTTCTGTTTCCGTATTTGTTTGTCTGTGATATTTTATTGATTTATCGTGGTTGGGTACGAATTGTAGTTTGCATTTTACATTGCATTCGACCCGACCCGCTTACTTGAACTTCTTTGATTCATATTTATGAATCACCCTGACTTGTTTTGTAGACTTGTGTATTTTCAACTTTATCGCATACTGGCATTTTACCTGGCATGGCATCTTTAACCATAAAACATTTTAAATCACAGAAAATATTTTAAAATTGCATTTCATAGCCTGCATGATACCCCTAACCCCGTGGTAGCGTCCGCGCATCTTGTTCTCGTCCCGTTCAGTGAAACGGACGCGTTTGGATGGCTACGCGCACGTACGTGCATCCGTTCTTGGGGGTATGCATTTTCGTTACCCGATCTTTCATTTTGAAATTTGTACATCGCATATATTTTTCATATTTTAAATCTGAATTATTAGACCCGACCCGGGCATGTTTTGGAGTAAGTTTGTATTTGCCAAAATCTCATAACGGACTAATATTATATTATTATATTCTTATTTCCTTCTTACTATTCAAATACGTTTTTAACAAAAAAAATATTTGAATATATTAAATCTCTCTCTCTCTCTCTCTCTCTCTTTCGGGTTTCCTTTTAAATATTAATCTTTAATATTTTACTTAATCATAACTTACCTGTCTCTCTCTTTCTCCCCGATCCTTTTCTCTTTCTCTTTCTCTCTCTCACGCAATCTCTCTCTCTTTCTCTCTCTCCCCCTCACTTTCTCTCAGATCTCGCGATCCCTGTTCACCCGGGGATCCGCTCATCGTCCTTCTCTCCTTATAATCACCTATCTTCTCTGTTTCTTTTCTCCTCCATATTTTCCCGCTGCCCTCGCCACGAGAAAACTCTGTAAGTCTACGGTAGCGCCCCGGCCGTCTAACAGACGCCTAATGCGGAACAAAAACTTTTAATTGGCGCTATCGTATACTATAACCCGGATATGCCATTATTGCTAAACTAACAAACTGTAAAGAGGGTAGAAAGGTTATACCGAACGATCCGAGTCCTTCGTTCTTTAACCATCATCCCACGCTCCGTTGCGGCTGCTCCGATCTCGTCGATCTCCGATCACCTCGCCCAGGTGGCACCACATCAACGATTCTTTAAACGGGCTCCCGCCTCTGACTCGAGGCAACTCGATCGTCAAGTTTGCTAAAAGAGACGACCAAGATTGATATAGAGAATGAGTAGAACACTTTATCTCGCTTCGTCCAAAACCATGGACGAACGGTTAATGAAGTTGCCAATTAAGTTGGGTGATGGAATGAAATGAGCTATGAAATTTCCATACACCCAAAAACTATCATAATCTTTTTACCAAATTGATCAAGCATGTGTATGTGAAAGAGGAGGGGGCCGGCCATCATATAGGAGTGGGGGTGGGTGTAGGAGAGGGAGAAGTGACAATAAGAGAAATATCTAGTGTGAACATAAAGTATGAACACAATAAATGGACCATTAAAGCACCATTAATGAACAAATGAGTCACAAGCCTAATCACCTCTTCTAAAACCTTCTAGAAGCATCCACACTTATCCAAATAAAAGATAAATCCGTATTTAACCGAATGTTAAATACGGCTGATAGAAAACTGGAAACTGGCAACTTCCAAAAGTGATCCTGAAACGAATCTCAGGATAACCCCATAACAGTATAAACATACTCGCATTTGTATTACGACCGAATACAAATGCAACTGAGACAAAGATATTATATCTACTCAATATAATACTCGGATCCGGCTTAAACCAAAGCCGACCAGTATCATCTGCCTGAAATATGACACGTGCGTAAACGCACGTGCATTTTCCGAACCCTGCCATAAAACCATACGGCCTCTACAACGTTTCGCCCAAACTTGGGAAACTGTCTGTGGGGGACTCTAATGACCCGTCAGTACCCTGGCAGTGGGTTTAACCACAAGCCGTCAGCGGCACTAGCTGTGCGTAACGGCTGCCCATGGACCGACCTCAAGGGATGCCGATGAGCGAACTCATCCGAAAACCCTACTGAGCCTAACAGTGACCATGTATATACAGTCCGGTCCGTTCGTCTATGAGTATCGCATATCTGCCTAGGGGGCTAGTAACGTCAGACCCCCAATAGCAGTATAAGTCGTGTCGGAGTGTAGCCCAAAAACACCCTGAGATACTACTGGAGTATCTACCAGTAAATCTCCTGCCACGGCCGTGGGCTTTGTGTAATGGCTCTCCTAGTCACAGTGCGATCTCACCCCCAATACTGGGAGAGACGAATCCCCTGCCGATCCGCTCACGTACCTCCATGTGGCTCGGGACTGTACCCAAAAACTACCTGTTTGCACGACTCCTTTGAGCCGTGGTAGGGTAGAAATCAAAGCACAGTGGGAACTCACACGAGACAAATGACGACCTCAGGTCGATGAACTAACCTGTACACATGTCACCAGGGAACTGCTATCAGACGATATGTATAATACCAACTAGCAGATTCCCGGCGAGTCCTGTCCGGTGTACTCATAACCCAATGAGCGCCTGTATACATCTTAGGTGATCCAACTGACACCAGTGGCTTGTGAGACTGGCCACCGCCCCTCGTCGGGGTCTCGACTGTATACACTAGTCTACTCCGGAGTATCGATGCCCTGTCTCGAAACTCCCATGACTAGGGACCACAATTAAGGATATGCTTATAAACCACCTAACTCTCACGTATATGATCGCCATCATACTGTTGGTAGTAAAGCAAGATCCTAAGGGTTTTATCGAAGTGTAACAGTGATCAGTCACCTGAACCAGTACACGACTGATAAAGGCAAACCAGATAGCATACTATCATCTCGAGTAAGACTGTCCTACCGGTATAGGTCCTCCGCAATCATTGCAATCACGTACCTGCGATCCAATAATTGACTCTGAGGGCACTATATCCAACAATCTCCTACTTGCACTTAAGGCTAATTATTGTGATGTCGACTACTCACAGCCCGTGTGAAACCGAACATCCAACTCCTCTACTAATCAGTTTCACAAAGCTCATTTGTAAAACTATTGTGTTCGAAAAATAGCCTCAGTGAGTGGATCCGCCCAGAAGTTTCTTTCTATATCTCTCTAAATCTCAAGTTCGCGGAGAAAACCATCTCCCGAATTGAGTAATACATGTCTTAGAATATGTCTGGATATCTGATTGGACCTAGTTTATAAATGAACTCTAAATCCAAACTTCTTAGACTGTATCGATCACTGAACCTAATCAGTATCCGGCACCATGCCACCCACAGTATCCTTTTGGACCACCTGTCTATAATACTGTCCCTCATCAGAGGGAAAACTATAACTCTAACAATCACTCTGTCAACTTTGTCACCTTTGAAGCTTGGAATGATAACCGTCTCCCGAAGGAGGCTGCCGTCATCAAATCCGTAGAACATGCACTTATGTTCTAAAACTGCTTCCTCATGTTTCTCCAGGATTGGATTAATACAAACTTATTGCATCTAGTGCAAAAACAACATCTGGTGTGGTACTTGATATCTCACGATTGACTCAATTGCCTAAGCAAGTGATCTGCCAATCATGCACATCCCTCTCCCTTTTAGTCTGTAAGACACCTTTAGAGAGGGTGACTCCATCACTTGCAGGTACACCACCATGCCAGGAGTCATCTATTCTAAAAACCATTAGAATACTGTCAAAGTACCCACATTGGGAAACTACCCAAATCCAGATCTAAAACCATAGATCCAGAAACCAGAATGTCTGATATTATATCCATATCCTGTCTGGAGAAACAACTGTGTGACGACCACAGTACAACCGATCGTAGTGTAGGAATTTTACTTCCTACTTTGTGTATGTCATCCAAATACCAAGACATTACACCCTACTACCTTCTTAACAGATCCATCCCCTATTCTGAAGAAGTCAAACCCATGACTGTCACATCAAAATTAGATGATCTATCTTCGCTATAACTGCTCTAGTCTATAAATAGACATAAGCTACTTGCCCACTATGCTTCCGCTGCTCCCACTGACTACGACAACCCTTTGGCAGAATAATATATACGTGCACTTCTAAAGCTAGTTTAGAACAACGCTATACTTAACCTCCTGCCGGGTCTCATAGTCTGGAACAACAGTAGTGTCAAGTCTGGGTAATCAAGAACCTCCCTGTCACCGTCCTTGAGGCTACCGAAGTACCTCTCGGGTGTCAGAGGTTACCCACCATATCTGCGGAGTGGCTAACGGAATGTCAAACCTGATTGAATATATAGGTCCTATTAAATTTTCCGTAATCGTTTGCGGTTCTGGAATCACTTCCAGTTCTACCATATTCCCCACTACTGTTTCCTGAAAAAATCCATTTTACTAAAATTGTGGCGAGTCAAGAACAATATCACTATTGATCTTCCAAATGGTAGAAAATCAACCCTCGTCATAACCAGGGTCAACCCACAAACTGCCATTACAGAAACGTGCCCTGAGTTATCCAGAGTCTGGTTTTAAGCATAAGCCGGACAACTCCCCATACCTTAACATCGTTTAAGATATAACCATTCTATATCCAATATAGAAACTTTGGCACTTATTTAATTGGAACCATATTCAATCATGCAGCTGTCTCTAGTGCATATAAACTTAATGGAGAGAGGCTAATCAGCATTACTCAACTTAGGAATCCATCCAATTATGAGTAACCTGAAAGAGAAACAAGTTTCTCAAAACCATTACTATCATCTGAATACCAATCACAAGAATTTATATTTTCGATCTCTTTGAAGAATCCCGATACTTGTGACACCTGGTTCTCCACTTTATTCTTATACCCACAACTTCTCAAAACTTAGACTTTGTATTTCTATGAAACGCTTGTCTAAAAACTAGAGAAGTCATAAGTAAACAGAACATAGTACGAGGACCTACCCCTTTGTCCTGATGGACACTGGACAGCATACAATATTCTGTATAAGTCCGCTGAGTTGAACAACTCAAAACTTGTGCGTCGTAGGTTGAAAACTGTACCCAGGTGATTTCCTCCAATATCACCAATTACAACGAATTCCGATATAATGAGGATGATCACCTAATTCCCAATAACTTACTCCCACTCATCATCTATAAAACCATACAGATATGAGAATGAAACCTGGTAAATACATACCCTTGGAGTAGTATCTAATCGGGAAAACAGTTTTTCCTTTAACAATGCACTGAAACATGAAAATGTTTTGTAGGGGTATCCCGGTATTCCTAGCAATGCCTCTTCCATAATCCAATTCATGACTTTAACCGTATATTTCTTTGCCTTCTCTTCAAATCCCTTTATTTGTCTTTAGTCGTTACCTTCTGTACACCTTTGTTAGGCTAAATGGTTTTCTTCCTTCCCTACCGTTCGGCACCAGCCTATGGTTTGGAAGAAGACTATCCAGTAAGCATAATAGGTGTACTCTCCTAAACCAAGGAGTACTCGCAACTTGAGAAAAGGTGATGATAAAAGACAACTGTATAATACCTTATTCCATTAAAGGTGAAATAGGAGTGGCGATGAAGTACGCGGTTTGGTCGTGAATGATATCAGTCGCAATTTACTTTTCCCTCTTTCTAATCCCTTTATTTTGTCTTTACATATTACCTTCTGTACACCCTACTTAGGCTAATTGGTTTTCTTCATTCCTTACCTTTCGGCACCTGCCTATGGTTTGGAATAAGACTTATCCAATAAGCGTAATAGGTGTACTCTCCTAAACCAAGGAGCCCTCGCAACCTGAGAGAAGGTGATAATAAAAGACAACTGAATAAACTAATTCTATTTCTCCTGAACCTGGATCCATCCTCGAAGAAATCCCTTCGAGTTCGTATATAACCATACGATGGATCTATCCAATGGAAATGGATGTCCGTAGTAATATGGGGTGTTCTGAGAAATTCAAAGGGTAAAAGAAGGAGTGGCAATGACTTATGCAACTCAGACAATCCAAAAGCCAGTATTTTAAGAAGGTTCGGTCAGCTTGGTCACTGAGTCATAGTCTAGGGTCGGTCAAAGGTCGCTGCCAAAGAGAGAGAGAGAGAAAAGAAACACTCTGCGTGCACTCTAACCTAAATCAGAATGGCTATCACTTTATCTAATCCGGAAACCTCCCACTGTCCTGTCAAATTCTCCTCCAAACCTGAAAGAAGAATCAATCGGGATCACCCGAAGAGTAAACCAACTCATCAGTGGGAATCGGGATCCAACTCTCATCGCATGATAACGTGACGGAATCCACTCACGTTACTCACACTCCAGAAGGTATGCGCATACTTGGCAAGTTTCAGTTTCTTTAGAAACTCCCGATATGATTTTTGCCCCATGCTCTTATGATCGTGACTAAGGGCCAACCCATCATAAGTCACATGCCAAGTTCTACTCATCATTATCTTGTCAATTTGAACCCACCCGTACTCGCCCTTGACTAAGGGCCAACAAGGCTGTACGACTGTCCCAGACCAACGCATCTATCTATGCAACATGTGAATACCCCATCAGCTATCAATCACTATGTCCTGGCTAAGGGCCAGACCAACATAGCTTGAATACTACTGACCATTCATATGAAATGACGGAGGGCTACGGCTGGTTTTTGGCAAAAAAACTTTAACGTAATGAACTTGATCTCGTTGAAGGAACCTGATAGCTTTTTATAAAAATATAGTGGCGAAAACCTTTGCTAAAGAGCTCACTCCCGGTGAAGGGATCTCGGCTCTTTCCTCGTGGAATGAGGTGCAGGATATTCCACTGAATACCGCGATGCAAAGCAACTTGTAATCGACTATAGTGAAGTTATTACCCTGATGTAAACTTCTGCCCAAGGGGTCATTCCCGGTGAAGGGATATCGGCCCTTGCCTCGTCGAATGAGGTGCAGGATATTCCACTGAATACCGCTATGCAAAACAAAAGAAAACGTCTTTGTAATAACACTTTTTAAAACTGTTCCAACAACATCCAAATAGGTTTGTTTTCCTTTGTATTGATCAGAATCAACGTAGTCCCATCATCAATCACACCAGAAAAGAACGAAAAATAAAATGTACGTATATGCCATCCGCATTCGTCACTGGGTCTCGTCATCATCCGTTAGGTTACTTAACTAACGACAGAGCGGGGACTGGACTAGCGCGGGTGCAAAACATATACAACATCTAATAGTATATATACCAATATACAATAATCGCTCCAGGAGTGATAATATGCAACATTACAGAGAAGTAATAAGCATCACAGAACAATACAGATAATCTGGGATCCCCGGGTTTCACAGAGCCGCTGCTGAAATCCGACGTTCCCCTGGTCGTGTGGATAGCCTGTGCAATGAAACCTAGACCCCTACAGGTGCGGCAAGTTATCCGCCAAAACCTGAAGCGAGGTAGTCCCCACAGCATAATGAATGGAACACCCGGCACTTCACGGAATCCGGTAAATTGAGCACCCCTCCTTGGGTCAACCTGTACCCCCTATAAGTGCGGCGAATAGTCTGCCAATTCTAGAGTGAGGTCCCTCTGCCTCTCAAAGCCATGAGATGCGGACCCGTTGCCCTCCCGAACCCGGCTATCCGTGCACCCCGTCGCGGGGTAAACCTAGTACAGAAATGAAAAATAGTACAACAGGTACATCGACCTCAACCTGGTCGTGCCCCAAAAGAATATTATACAACAGGCAGTGACGGCAGTCCACATGTTGGACGCTCGCCCCGCAATATCAAATGTACAAATAAATCCAAACTGCACTACCATTGCACACTGCTATCCACCACGACAAATCTGCAACATCACAGCACAACACGGAACATCAACGCGAATGTCACGTTCGCAAACCCGTCTAAAAGAACTATAGCAATCAGACGCGGTTTACCGATCAAATGACATTCACGGTCGGAGATATAATGTAAGTACTGTAAACTAACATGTTAAATTTCGATCGACTAAATATCACGAAGTGGGCCCCACGAACATCTGTTGTACGGTAACAAAATCTGGGCCCAAAAGATATATACCAAAAACCCCAATTTCCAGAGAAGAAAACACTGTGCCAATTTGGAGCAATGACAACACAGAATGGCCGCGGATGCGCGGTCAAACCCTAGAATTGACTGCGATTCCGCGGCTGTCTTGTTGAGTCACGTGCCCAAATTTGTACGGTGTGCTTAGAAAACCCTGCACAGATTTATGTGATATGTAAAATAATTTTTGGAACCCTTTAAAAATCAACAGAAACTGTGAACTTGAATTTTGCGGTTTTCGATATTCGATTCGATCGATGTTTTAAACGTATTAGCACAAGTTAGAAAAGCATAATGGTGAGGCTCTGATACCACTGTAAGTCTACGGTAGCGCCCCGGCCGTCTAACAGACGCCTAATGCGGAACAAAAACTTTTAACTGGCGCTATCGTATACTATAACCCGGATCTGCCATTATTGCTAAACTAACAAACTGTAAAGAGGGTAGAAAGGTTATAACGAACGATCCGAGTCCTTCGTTCTTTAACCATCATCCCACGCTCCGTTGCGGCTGCTCCGATCTCGTCGATCTCCGATCTCCTCGTCCAGGTGGCACCACGTCAACGATTCTTTAAACGGGCTCCCGTCTCTGACTCAAGGCAACTCGATCGTCAAGGTTGCTAAAAGAGAAGACCAAGATTGATGTAGAGAATGAGTAGAACACTTTTTCTCGTTTCGTCCAAAGCCATGGACGAACGGTTAATGAAGTTGCCAATTAAGTCGAGTGATGGAATGAAATGAGCTATGAAATTTCCATACACCCCAAAACTATCATAATCTTTTTACCAAATTGATCAAGCATGTGTATGTGAGAGAGGAGGGGGCCGGCCATCATATAGGAGTGGGGGGTGAGTGTAGGAAAGGGGGAGGTGACAATAAGAGAAATATCTAGTGTGAACACAAAGTATGAACACAATAAATGCACCATTAAAGCACCATTAATGAACAAATGAGTCACAAGCCTAATCACCTCTTCTAGAACCTTCTAGAAGCATCCACACTTATCCAAATAAAAGATAAATCCGTATTTAACCGAATGTTAAATACGGCTGATAGAAAACTGGAAACTGGCAACTTCCAAAAGTGATCCTGAAACGAATCTCAGGATAACCCTGTAAGAGTATAAACATACCCGCATTTGTATTACGACCGAATACAAATGCAACTGAGACAAAGATATTATATCTACTCAATATAATACTCGGATCCGGCTTAAACCAAAGCCGACCAGAATCATCTGCCCGAAATATGACACGTGCGTAAACGCACGTGCATTTTCCGAACCCTACCATAAAACCATACGGCCTCTACAACGTTTCGCCCGAACTTGGAAAACTGTCTGTGGGGGACTCTAATGACTCGTCAGTACCCTGGCAGTGGGTTTAACCACAAGCCGTCAGCGGCACTAGCTGTGCGTAACGGCTGCCCATGGACGACCTCAAGGGATGCCGATGAGCGAACACATCCGGAAACCCTACTGAGCCTAACAGTGACCATGTATATACAGTCTGGTCCGTTCGTCTATGAGTATCGCATATCTGCCTAGGGGGCTAGTAACGTCAGACCCCCAATAGCAGTATAAGTCGTGTCGGAGTGTAGCCCAAAAACACCCTGAGATACTACTGGAGTATCTACCAGTAAATCTCCTGCCACGGACGTGGGCTTTGTGTAATGGCTCTCCTAGTCACAGTGCGATCTCACCCCCAATACCGGGAAAGACGAATCCCCTGCCGATCCGCTCACGTACCTCCATGTGGCTCGGGACTGTACCCAAAAACTACCGGTTTGCACGACTCCTTTGAGCCGTGGTAGGGTAGAAATCAAAGCACAGTGGGAACTAACACGAGACAAATGACGACCTCAGGTCGATGAACTACCTTGTACACATGTCACCAGGGAACTGCTATCAGACGATATGTATAATACCAACTAGCAGATTCCCGGCGAGTCCTGTCCGATGTACTCATAACCCAATGAGCACCTGTATACATCTTAGGTGATCAAACTGATACCAATGGCTTGTGAGACCGGCCACCGCCCCTCGTCGGGGTCTCGACTGTATACACTAGTCTACTCCGGAGTATCAATGGCCTGTCTCGAAACTCCCATGACTAGGGACCACAATTAAGGATGTGCTTATAAACCACCTAAGTCTCACATAAATGATCGCCATCATACTGTTGGTAGTAAAGCAAGATCCTAAGGGCTTTATCAAAGTGTAACAGTGATCAGTCACCTGAACCTGTACACGACTGATAAAGGCAAACCAGATAGTATACGATCATCTCGAGTAAGACTGTCCTACCGGTATAGGTCCTCCGCAATCATTGCAATCACGTACCTGCGATCCAATAATTGACTCTGAGGGCACTATATCCAACAAACCCTAGCCCCTCAAAGCATTGCCTCTTGCCGCCGACCCCTCGCCTCCATCATCTCGTCTCCCTCTCCGACAACACCGCCTCTTCCTCACCTCCCTCCTTCATTCTTTCTTCTTCGTTTCTTTTTTTAAAAAACCCACGACGAAAAAGAAAACCCTAACCCAAAAACCCAGCCGCCTTACCTTGTCGCCGTCGCCCCTCGTCGGCTTCGTCCATCATCACCTCCTCCTCTCGTCTCCAACTTCTCTTCCTCCGCCTCCAACCATCACCATAACCATCACCACCATCACCCACAACCCACTGCACACCCCGACCCAAGAACCTCCATTTTCATCGCCGTTAACCCTCGCCGGAGACCTCGTCGTCGTCACCTCTTCATCTCCTCCCTATATCCTCTCTCCAAACTCCCCAACACCAACCCAACACCAGATCATTCCTTACACCAAGAAACCCTCTATGCACCGCGGCCACTTCCAGCCGTGGATCCCGCCGTCGACGGCCCAACGTCGTCGTCTTCGTCTCGCATGCCTAACCTCTGTCCCAGATACCCCAGAGTCTCACCCAAACCCCAGTCCTCTTCTTTCTCCTCACTCTTTCTTCTTCCTTCTCTTTCTTCTTCTTTTCTTTCTTCTCTTTAGTTTCTTGATTCCGTTTCCCGGTGATCGCCGGAGCCGTGCCGCTGCCGACGATCCGAGCAACCCTGTGGACGTCCCCTACCTGCGTGGTCACATTCTTGCTTTGCTTGGTTCAGTTCTATACGCCCGCGTGTGCGTCGCGATATTTACCGATATCGTACGCGGCGTACGCACCCGTCTAAGATCCGTTCAGGCAAGTAAAACTTGCTACATGCTATTTATGTTAATTTTACACGTATTTAATTGCATAGTAAACATGTAATTTAAATATAATACTACATGTTCCATTTTACCATTCGATGTCCCGTTTATATCATTTTAGAGTTAAACATGAAAATATATCCTGTTGCATGTTAGATTACACTATATTGTTGCCTACACCCATACTTATATCACATAGTGCTTGGTTGCATAGCCCATAGTACCCTTTTAATAGTTTGTACCCTATTGGACACCCGTTTGCATCCATTTAGCTCAATATATATATATTCAATTGCATCCCTAGATCATTTACTACATATTAATGTGATTTTAACATTCCATAATTGATAAAGTATATTGTAGTTTAATTAGTATTGGAACTTTAACTTTAACCCTAATCGATAACCGTGCATCCATATATTTTAATCTGTACCTTTTTGCATACCACATTACAGTGTTCCATTTATTGTTCCATTAGTACCCTATACTTGTTTCGTATACCCCCTGTTTATTTTAGTTTGATTATGAGCACCCACATGACATTTTTTGCACCCCTGACATGACTTGTTACACCGACTACTTGACACGACGTGATACCATGCACTTCTTGACATGACATGATACCTATATACTACCTGACTTGACCTGATGTAACATGGCTTTACCTGTTATCTGATCTTGTTACTAATGCTAATGGCTTGGACATGTTGTCCCTACGGACATTCCATGTTGTCTATCCAGACAAACCTTTACCTGCTGATCCTGCGTTGGCATTAGCTTTAGATTTATCAATACTTGACTTGAATACACAACTTGGGGGTATGGGGAAATCAATGATGAAACCAGACTTGTAACTCGACAGTTCGATACCTTTACTGATCAGTTCTAGAGGCCAGGCCAGCCTTGGGATGATGCTGCCGACATCATCTATCGTTACCCACTACCTTTTAGAGGCTAGGCCAGCCTTGGGGTGATGTTGCTGACATCACTCATCGTTACATACTACCTTTTAGTACCTAGCGGCATGTCTCGGTTTCAGCCCGAGAATCTTCACCCTGATCTCGAGCACGCACGGGATACTATTGAGTTACATCGATGATTCATCAAATTGATTTCAAAGACTTGAGAGTAGTTAACCCCATAGACCAGTTTAGATTACTCACTACACATTACCCTCACTGTCCTCATTTATGACACTGTTACATCTGTTTTACCATTTATATTCATACCTGCATATCTTGTTACCCCTGTTTTGTTAGTTGTATGTATGCCCTAGAGGCCAGTATTGTACAGATGATGTATATTATATTGGATGCTTGGACATATATAGAGAGGACTTTCTTGCTCGATATGATAGTATGCTATCTGGTTGCTCTTTATCTTAACATGTATACTTGTCTCTTGATACTGTCTTATGGTTACATGTTGGTAAAGCCCTTAGGATGTGTATTTGACTACCTGGACTATGATGCAGATCATACTAGTGGGGCCATGGTAGTCCATAAGTACATCCTTTAATGTTCCTAGTCGTGGGTGTATCGAGACAGGGCATCGATATACCAGAGTAGACTAGCGTATACGCTTCTCGACCCATGAGATGGGCGATGGATGATCCCATATCCATTGGTGTTTGACATCAGAGATAGTATACGGGTGCTCAGTGGAGACTGGGTACACTGGACGGACTCGCCGAGAACTCCCAGATGGTATTATACCTCACGTCAGATGGCAGTTCTCTGGTGACACTTGTGCAGATTAGTCTGTAGACCCGAGATCGTCATAGAGTCTTGTGTGATTCCCACTGTGCTTTGATTTCCACCTTACCACGTCCAAGAGGGCGTGCAAAACAGTGGTTTTTGGGTACAGTCCCGAGTCACATGGAGGCGATGAGCGATAGGAAGGGTTTCGTCTCTCCCGGTATTGGGGGTTGATGTTGCGCTGTGCTCGATTGGCCATAACAGGGAAGTCCCTGGCCAGGGCTGATTTAGAGATTTACTGGTAAGTGTTACCAGTATTTTCTCGACCCGTTATGAGCCTCACATCGGCACGACTTATCGGTTATTGGGGTCTGACGTTTACCACCCCTAGACTTGATATGCGACATATCAGACGAGGAGACCGGACTGTACGGAAAGTGTTACCGGCAGGCTTTTACAGGAGTTGGAGCGGGCTTGCTTGCTGATTTTCTGATCGCTCAATACCCGGGTGGCCGTTACGTCCAGCTAGTTCCGCTGACGGCTTGTGGGTGCTTGATGTGATCATCACCTACTACCGGCGTATTGACGAGTCTTTTGAGTCCTACATAGAGGTTTTACTGGCTCAGGCAAAACGAAATAGGAGCACGTATGTGATATGTGCGGGACCGAGAATAATGCGTGTATGTGATACCGTAGTCTATTCTCACGACTTTTTGTATCGGTCGATTATATATGATATAGCCGGGTTATCGAATCAAGCGTTGATTCGATAAGTCGATACAATGGATGTTAGTCGGTTATATGAGATATGACCGGATTATTAAGTCAAGTGTTGATTTATTAATTTAGTGTATAATTGTATATTAGATATACTAGTTTACATTAACTAACACTTGTTCACTTAAGGATTTTTCTCACATGTGCACAATTTTAATATATATGTGATATATATTAAAATGTGTTTTCTTTTTGTATCATGGTTGATGATACATCATTCATGGGTGTATGAGACTTACACCATACTATTTGTTATGTTGGGTTTAATATATTTAAAGTAATTACAAAATTAGTGGAGAAAAAGAAAATTGCATGAAGCTTGTGGAAGCTTGTGGATGCATTGACTAAGTCCACTAAGTTTGTTTTTACTTTGGATCTTTGCTAACCTAACCATCACACTTAGCCATGATTAAGTCTCTACATGAGTTAGTATATGTTACTCACTCACCATGGTTAGCTCACTCACTTGATCATTATCCTCATTCTTTTTTTTTCGTTCATCTTCTTCTTCTTTGAGCAAAAAGAAAAAGCTTGCTAGGGTTTTAAAAAGAGAGTGAAAGATTGTGAGAAATAAAATTCTAAAGAGAACCCACATCCTATTTCTCCATCCTCTACTAGACTAGCACTTTAGTATAGGGTGTTTGCTTCACTAATTCTCTTGTTAGTGAAGTAGTAGCTTGAGTTGATATTCTCTCGACGTAGATCATCTTCGGCCTCGAAGATTTCAAGCAAGGACGCTCCTTTAGCTTCGTGAAGCCATGCAAGAGCCCGGGAGAACCACGATCGCAGCGAAGGGACTTCAACAAGGAGCTAATGAAGTGAAGGACCGATCTACAAAGGTTGTATTTCGTATTCACTTAGTAGTAATTGTTATTTACTAGCATGTGAAACCCTAATTTTCTAGCAAAGATCTTGTTTAGGATTGTTAGGCACGGATAAAATTTTAATCGGGCATGGTTGATACTTTCTTAACCCTTGTTAGAGTGCCTAGTAACCCTACAGTGATATCAGAGCCTAGCTAGAGTATTAGGCGACGTGTATACGAAGTTAAAACTCCGAACGAACCCCGAAACGCCAAAATGAACCCCTCTCTGGACTTTTTTCAAAAACTGTGTTTTTTTAGAATTAAAAATACCTAAAAAATTCAGCATGTAATTTTAAGCATTATTGTGCAAATTGGTGACGTAAGCCGTACGGACCGCCGCGGAACCGCTACAATTGCCTGCTTGTGCCGCGGATCCGCGGCCGTACAGTGAGTGTTTGCTTTGGTTTTTGCACAGTAATACTCCTATATAATAGTTCTATTTTCTGGGTATTTTTAAACTGACTCAAGTGTTCAGTATTCTGGAGATCATTTTGTATTCGTTAATTCGATCGGAATATTTAATTTCGTTATGTTTTCCGGATAATTTAGTAAGTATTAAAATGTTCGAATGGATATCATTAACTCAATTTTTCCCGGCACGAAAAACTTTCAAGTGTTGAATTTTTCTTGAGTTTAAATCTTTCGGAAAAACGTGCATGTAACGCGATGGACCCTCTAGAAGAACACAAACCTTAACTCGATTATGTGACCGTCTTGAACTGCCTTTTGAACCTTAGGGTTTGGGGCAGTACGGCGTGCCACATGTGAGGCGTTGGCTTGACCCTTCTACGGCTGGACCGTTGGTACTGTGACGTATTCTGGAATTTTTGAACTCCGCTCAAGTGTTGAGCTATTAAAGAAATCTTGGGTATTTGATTATTCGATCGGAAAGTTTAATACCGTTTATTTATCTGGAATGTGATACAATATGTGGAATTCATATAGTTAGGCATGAAATGCCAATTATGTGATATTTCGGATTTACGATGTCTAAAGAGATTGTGGATTCCAAATGTTGTAGTTTTACACTTTCTTTTCTGCGACCGTAAGTGTAATATGTGATATCGCCGGTTTCGTTGCTATATGTCAACGACAATTGGGATGAGCATATTTACTTACGTTGATGACATGTGATGTTATGTGTTGCTGGATATGTTATATTGGATCGTCGCGTTCTGAATAGCCGGGGGTTTTTATGTGAGATGAGAGTTTTTATTTTCATTCATGTAAAATTTAATGTATGTAATATTCTTTTATTGGGGCACTTCCGGGATGAGGTCGATGTCACCATTTGTATATTATTTACTTTTCCGCACTAGGATAGACCCAAGGAGGAGAGCACAAGTAATCGGGTTCTAGAGTCCAGTGGGAGACCAACTCGAGGAGTCGAGTCCGGGTCTCCTAACTCTAGAATTGGAAGGGTTGCTTACCGCTCTCGTAGGGCTCTAGGGGTGTGGGTTTGGTTATTCATCGCGACCGTGGAATCCGTGTTTTATAGAGGCTCAAAATAAAACATGGACGTCCTAGTATATCCAATGTTTCATATGTTTCTTCTGCTGCGATATCTGTGATGTGATCATTTGATGTGTTGTGATAAATACTGTATATAGTATATATGATATATTATATAGACATTACTTATGTTTTACACCCGCGCTAGCCCTGCCCCGCTCTGCCGTTAGTTATCTAACCTAACGGTGCACGAGGGGATATCGAGGCGAATGCGGATGGCATAAGTGTACGCCGTATTTATCTGTGATGTTTAGGTGACTTAAATGATGGGACTTCATTAATGTGATTAATGAAAGAAAAGAAACCTAAAAGATGTTGTAGAATCAAATTTTTCAAAAAGGGTAGCTACAGTTTTTGCTTTGCATAGTGATATATATGATATATCCTGCACCTTATTCGATGAGGAAAGAGCCGAGATCCCTTCACCGGGAGTGACCTCTTTGGCAAAACTGGCAGATGCTACAACACTCGGTTTGTTTTTGATTGCTTTTGGAGTTTTTGCTTTGCATAGTGATATATATGATATATCCTGCACCTTATTCGATGAGAAAAGAGCCGAGATCTCTTCACCGGGAGTGACCTCTTTAGCAAAACTAATGAAAGCCTCGAAATCACTCCATTTCAAAATTTCACTCGATTCTACAATGATATCAAGTTCATTATGCAATAGGTTTTCAGAAAAACCTGTCGTAGCCCTCCGTCATTTCAGATAAGTCCTACTTAGTATTCGTGCTACGTTTGTTGGCCTGCGTCTATGCGTAGTGTGCGGTAGCTAACTAGTATTTATCTGCTTATGCATATGATGCAGATTGGATTAGGGTAGTCGTGCGACTTTGTTGGCCTACATCAAGGGTCGTGCAGGTGGGTTTAATTCAATCAAGAAATGACGGGTTGAACTTGACTAGCGCACCATGGTTTGTTGGCCTGCGTCAAGGTCATGGGAAGCTAGGGGCAAAATATTATCGAGAATTTCAAGTGTTGAAATTTGCAATGAGATTGCATACCTTCTATGAAATAGTTGGATCCCGATACCCGCTGCGAGTAAGAGTTACTCCTGGAAAAGTTTTACACAGGACAATTAGTCGATCAAGTAGGTGTCTAGAAAGGTGTCAACGGGATTACGCCTCTGGGAAAACGAGGTTTACTTTAATTAGGTCCGTGCAAAAGCACGGGGAACCTCCCTCAAAGTACCGACACTGGTCTGGCTGAAAAATTGGTGAAATTGTAGGGTGTAATTAATCCCGGCTAGTCTTTCCTTTTAGGGTTTGGAGAAAGATTTGATAAAAAACAGTGGGAGCCATCCTGATTAGATAAAATAATAACCAATCTGATCTTGCAAGAGCATACGCTAAAGTGTTTTCTTCTCTCTCTCTCCAGGTAGCGACCATATCATGCCTTAATAAAGATAATAATATGGATGTATTGACCGAACCCGCATGTTATACTGTGCTGGGGAACGTTGGTTCCGTTCTTTCTTATAAAAGTTATAAGACTGAACAGGATATAGGGGAATACCAGGATTCCTATGCCACCCGAATGAAGAAAGTACATGTTGATGCATTTTCTTCGGGTGTGTTCGTTATAGAGAACTGTTTCTCCATTTGCTCTACGTCCTGGGTATTAGATACCGGGTCAGGATCCCATATAAGTAATCAGTTACATGGGCTTAGGAAAGGTAGAGAACTTGGAGAAGGTGATAAAGACATAAGGATTGGAAATGGTGCAATTGTTGCAGCTAAAACCGTCGGGGAATATCACCTTGTATTGCCAACTGGTAATACATTGATTCTGAATGAATGCTATTACATGCCGAACCTGATATGCAACATTATATCGGTTTCTTTGTTGAGTAAAGAGGGATATAATTTTATATTACAGGATAATGTTATGAACATTTTCCTTAACCAAAAGTTGGTTGGATCAGGCACGTTGTGTAATGGCATTTATGTTCTAAATCAATCAACAGTTCTGAGCGTAACAAACACACACAAGAGGAAGAGTTCAGAACTGAACGAATCCTTCTTGTGGCATTGTAGACTGGGTCATATCAATGCGACACGACTAGCTAAGTTGCATAAAGATGGATATTTGAATCCATTTGAATTTTCATCTTATGATACTTGCCAGTCATGTCTCAAAGGAAAGATGACCAAAGCTCCATTTACGGGACACGGAGAAAGAGTTAATGAACTCTTGGGACTGGTACATAGTGATGTATGCGGTCCCATGTCTACACATGCCAGGAATGGTTCTTCGTACTTCATTACATTCACTGACGATCTCTCTAGGTTCGGATATGTGTTCCTGATGAAACACAAATCAGAAGCTTTTGAGAAATTTAGAGAATATAAACAAGAAGTCGAGAACCAAACCGGAAAAATTATTAAAATCCTTCGATCTGATCAAGAAGGTGAATACTTGAGCAATGAATTCCTGGACTTCCTAAAAAAGAATGGGATTCTCTCTCAGCTAACTCCTCCGTATACACCACAGCACAACGGTGTATTGGAACGGAGGAACCGCACCCTATTAGATATGGTGCGCTCTATGATGAGCACAGCTGAGTTACCTATTTCCTTCTGGGGGTATGCACTGGAAACAGCTGCAGACCTATTGAATATGGTTCCCACCAAATCTGTGCCAACCACTCCATATGAGATATGGAAAGGAAAGAGACCATATCTTAATTATGTTAAGATATGGGGTTGTCCGGCCTATGTAAAAACGCAAAATCCAGACAAACTCGCGGCAAGGTCCATTCTGTGTAAGTTTATTGGATATCCCAAATATTCGCTCGGGTATATCTTCTACCACACCGAGGAACAAAAGGTGTTTGTTTCTCGACATGCCACCTTTTTAAAAAAGGAATTTCTTGAAAAAGAGATTAGTGGTAAGGAGGTAGAACTGGAAGAGGTTCCAGTAATACAGACCACGACAGAAGATTTGGTAGAACCAGAGGATTCGGTAGTTCCCGATGAACCCCAGCCACTCCGCCGATCTAGTAGGGTTCCTCACCCACCAGAGAGATACTATGGTTTTCTCATGGATGGTGGGAGCGAGGATTGCATCATGGAGGATGATGACCCAACTAGCTTCGAGCAGGCCATCACGAGTGGAGACTCAGTGAAATGGCTGGATGCAATGCGGTCTGAGATGGAATCTATGTACACCAACAAAGTATGGACTTTGGAAGATCCTCCTGAAGGGGTAAAACCCATTGGGAGCAAGTGGATTTTCAAGAAAAAACTTGGTGTAGATGGGAAAGTGGAGACTTTTAAAGCTAGACTTGTTGCAAAGGGTTTTCGTCAAAGACCAGGTGTGGACTATGACGAAACCTTTTCTCCAGTGGCTATGCTTAAATCCATCCGGATCATGCTTGCCATCGCTGTATATCATGACTACGAAATCTGGCAAATGGATGTTAAGACCGCCTTTCTAAACGGTGATTTAGAAGAGTGCGTGTACATGACTCAGCCAGAGGGCTTCGTAGATAGTGGGAGCATCGAGAAGGTGTGCAAGCTGCTTAAATCCATTTATGGATTAAAGCAAGCATCGCGGAGTTGGAACATCTGCTTTGACGTCATTATCAAAGAGTTTGATTTCGTCAAAAACGTAGATGAACCTTGTATCCACAAGAAGGTGGCAGAGAGTAAGGTTGTCTTCCTCGTATTGTACGTGGACGACATACTCTTGATAGGAAATGACATTCCTATGCTGCAATCGGTCAAGCTCTTCTTATCACAAAGATTCTCAATGAAAGATCTAGGTGATGCCTCCTGCATACTGGGAATTATGATCTATAGAGATAGATCTAAAAGGATATTAGGATTGTCCCAATCCAGGTACATTGACACCATACTAAAGAGGTTTAGTATGGAAGAATCCAAGCGTGGGAACTTAACCACGATCTCTGGACCCACTCTCTCCAAAGAGATGTCTCCCAAGACTGATTTGGAGAGAGCTCGCATGCAAGGGATACCCTATGCTTCGGCTGTAGGCTCTATCATGTACGCGATGCTATGTACCAGACCCGATGTAGCATACTCACTAAGTGTAGTGAGTAGGTATCAAGCTGATCCTGGAGAGAGTCACTGGACAGCTGTGAAGAACATTCTCAAGTACTTACGAAGGACTAAAGAGATGCTCTTGGTGTATGGTAACGGAGAACTCCAAGTGGAGTCCTTTACCGATTCGAGCTTCCAGAGTGATAAGGACGACTCTAAGTCGCACTCGGGATTTGTCTTTACCCTTTACGGAGGGGCGGTTAGCTGGAAGAGTTCCAAGCAGGAAACCGTGGCAGACTCGACGATGGAGGCTGAATATATCGCTGCCAATGATTCTTCCAAAGAGGCTGTCTGGATCAAGAAGTTCATTACTGAACTTGGAGTGGTTCCATCCATTGAGCATCTAATACCTTTGTATTGTGATAACAATGAAGTGGTGGCTTTGGCTAAGGAACCCAGGTCCCATCAGCGATCCAGGCATATTCTGAGGCGGTATCATCTGATCCGGGAGATAGTTGATCGCCGGGAGATCGAGGTCAGGAGGGTTGACACGAAGAACAACACTGCGGATCCACTCACGAAGGCCATTCCCCAGATACAGTTTGAGAGACTCTTCGGGATGCTAGGTATGCGATACCACAGCAGCTGGCCCTAGTGCAAGTGGGAGATTGTTAGTTGTATGTATGCCCTAGAGGCCAGTATTGTACAGATGATGTATATTATATTGGATGCTTGGACATATATAGAGAGGACTTTCTTGCTCGATATGATAGTATGCTATCTGGTTGCTCTTTATCTTAACATGTTTACCTGTCTCTTGATACTGTCTTATAGTTACATGTTGGTAAAGTCCTTAGGATGTGTACTTGACTACCTGGACTATGATGCAGATCATACTAGTGGGGCCATGGTAGTCCATAAGTACATCCTTTAATGTTCCTAGTCGTGGGTGTATCGAGACAGGGCATCGATATACCAGAGTAGACTAGCGTATACGCTTCTCGACCCATGAGATGGGCGATGGATGATCCCATATCCATTGGTGTTTGACATCAGAGATGGTATACGGGTGCTCAGTAGAGACTGAGTACACTGGACGGACTCGCCGAGAACTCCCAGATGGTATTATACCTCACGTCAGATGGCAGTTCTCTGGTGACACTTGTGCAGGTTAGTCTGTAGACCCGAGATCGTCATAGAGTCTTGTGTGATTCCCACCGTGCTTTGATTTCCACCTTACCACGTCCAAGAGGGCGTGCAAAACGGTGGTTTTTGGGTACAGTCCCGAGTCACATGGAGGCGATGAGAGATAGGAGGGGTTTTGTCTCTCCCGGTATTGGGGGTTGATGTTGCGCTGTGCTCGATTGGCCATAACAGGGAAGTCCCTGGCCAGGGCTGATTTAGAGATTTACTGGTAAGTGTTACCAGTATTTTCTTGACCCGTTATGAGCCTCACATCGGCACGACTTATCGGTTATTGGGGTCTGACGTTTACCACCCCTAGACTTGATATGCGACATATCAGACGAGGAGACCGGACTGTACGGAAAGTGTTACCGGCAGGCTTTTACAGGAGTTGGAGCGGGCTTGCTTGCTGATCTTCTGATCGCTCAATACCCGGATGGCCGTTACGTCCAGCTAGTACCGCTGACGGCTTGTGGGTGCTTGATATGATCATCACCTACTACCGGCGTATTGACGAGTCTTTAGAGTCCTGCATAGAGGTTTTACTGGCTCAGGCAAAACGAAATAGGAGTACGTATGTGATATGTGCGAGACCGAGAATAATGCGTGTATGTGATACCGTATTCTATTCTCGTGACTTTTTGTATCGGTCGGTTATACATGATATAGCCGGGTTATCGAATCAAGTGTTGATTCGATAAGTCGATACAATGGATGTTAGTCGGTTATATGAGATATGACCGGATTATTAAGTCAAGTGTTGATTTAATAATTTAGTGTATAATTGTATGTTAGATATACTAGTTTACATTAACTAACACTTGTTCACTTAAGGATTTTTCTCACATGTGCACAATTTTAATATATATGTGATATATATTAAAATGTGTTTTCTTTTTGTATCATGGTTGATGATACATCATTCATGGGTGTATGAGACTTACACCATACTATTTGTTATGTTGGGTTTAATATATTTAAAGTAATTACAAAATTAGTGGAGAAAAAGAAAATTGCATGAAGCTTATGGAAGCTTGTGGATGCATTGACTAAGTCCACTAAGTTTGTTTTTACTTTGGATCTTTGCTAACCTAACCATCACACTTAGCCATGATTAAGTCTCTACATGAGTTAGTATATGATACTCACTCACCATGGTTAGCTCACTCACTTGATCATTATCCTCATTCTTTTTCTTTTGTTCATCTTCTTCTTCTTTGAGCAAAAAGAAAAAGCTTGCTAGGGTTTTAAAAAGAGAGTGAAAGATTGTGAGAAATAAAATTCTAAAGAGAACCCACTTCCTATTTCTCCATCCTCTACTAGACTAGCACTTTAGTATAGAGTGTTTGCTTCACTAATTCTCTTGTTAGTGAAGTAGTAGTTTGAGTTGATATTCTCTCGACGTAGATCATTTTCGGCCTCGAAGACTTCAAGCAAGGACGCTCCTTTAGCTTCGTGAAGCCATGCAAGAGTCCGGGAGAACCACGATCGCAGCGAAGGGATTTCAACAAGGAGCTAATGAAGTGAAGGACCGATCTACAAAGGTTGTATTTCGTATTCACTTAGTAGTAATTGTTATCTACTAGCATGTGAAACCCTAATTTTCTAGCAAAGATCTTGTTTAGGGTTGTTAGGCACGGCTAAAATTTTAATCGGGCATGGTTGATACTTTCTTAACCCTTGTTAGAGTGCCAGTAACCCTACATGTTTATAGTATTGCTTGATATTATGACGCACTGACGTCTGGGTTTTGCATGGCCCAGATCCTCTACCTTTGTTGCAGACTGATCGGGAGTACTGCCACTGTTAGACCGAGCGGTGAGGATCCTGTTGGTATCTAGTTTTACTTTCCAGGTGTTTCATTTATTGGATCTTTTGCTTCCGTATATTATATTATTTCTTGACTCATTTATTCTGGCTCATGGGCATGTACTAGATAGTTTAGTTTACTTTCCTGTTCTTGATATCTCTACAGCCGTAATGTGACTGTGGAGGGATTTTTCCTATCCACAGGTAGCATGGTTGGCTATGTCACGTGCGTATCTTAGCGTACTCTGGGAAGCGGGGCGTGATATGGTTTCTTTGGTATCAGAGCCATAGGATATAGGTTAATCGAGTTTGATTCTTTTATAGTTGGGTATTGGACCCAATACACGAATCAGAATACTCGTGATTAGGAACATGTCCTGCCACATTGCTATTATGATTCTTGAATCCTATCTTTCTTTTATTCTTCGCCTTGACGATATGCAAACCATTTTGCATCTCGACTTGAAATCTTTTGGTTCTCTATTGTTTCTCCCTGTTCCTTGATTCTGATACTAGGATTTAGGCGACTTGAGTGGAGTTATGTAATTGTACCCATGAACTGCAGCATGGTTACAATGCGGTACTCTATTTAAGTAACTTGGAATTCTAGTTTTGGTTCATTTCCTTGTTTTATGATCGTTGTATTACCTCGTTTCTCCTGGTTTCATTGCTTACCACTTATTGTTTTATCGCCAGCTTAAATCATCTTTGCCGTGCTTAATCCTCTTCAGTATCTTGACTTCGGACGAAGTCATCTCGGTATCTTACTTGTTCATGTTTTCCCCGCGTTAGAATTATTCAATTCTGGTGCATCCCTTTGTTTGTTGTTGTCTTGGGAATGGATTTTCTCGGCACTTTACACGCTCATATTGATTGTAGGGAAAGGAAAGTGATTTTCCAGATTCCCGGACATCCGGAGTTTGTTTTGCTGGAGGAAGCAGTTATGTCGGGCCAGTCGAGTTTAGGGGCTAGGCCGACAAACAATGTTCTTTTGTCGATGGAAGTTAATAGGGAGGAATCGCCATCTGTAGTTCGGGAGTTCATGGATGTATTCGAAGACATCTCGGGTTTATCGCCAAAACGAGCTGTGGAGTTTGCGATTGATCTTGTTCCTGGTGTAGCACCAATCTCAAAGGCGTATTATCCGATGGCACCAGTGGAGTTTGAAGAAGTAAAGAAGCAGGTTACTAATTACTTGAGAAGGGTGGATTCGAAGCAGTAACTCACCTTGGGGAGCTCCAGTTCTTCTAGTCAAGAAGAAGGATGGCATAAGAAGAATGTGCATCGATTATCGAGAATTAAATCGGGTGACTATTAAGAACAACTACCCGATCCCTCGCATTGGCGAATTATTTGAGCAGCTCAGTGGCGCAAGGGTATTCTCGAAGCTGAATTTGCGATCCAGATACATCAGGTCCGAGTTAAATCAGAGGATATTTGCAAGAATGCGTTCCGAACTCGTATGGACATTACAAGTATTTAGTGATGCCATTCGGAGTCACGAATGCACCGGCGATATTTATGGACTTGATGAACCGAATCTTTTCACTGTTCTTGGAACAGTTTATAGTGGTATTATTGATGATATTCCGGTCTATTCGAGGAGCCTAGAAGAGCATGCAGAACACTTGAAGATCGCACTGCAGCCATTGAGGCATGAAAGATTATATGCAAAGATGAGCAAGTGCGAGTTTTGGCTTGAAGAAGTGAAGTTTTTAGGGCATGTCGTATCCGGAGATGGAATCGCCGTTGATCCCGAGAAGATTGTAACAGTTCAAGATTGGCCGATTCCGAAGAACGTAGCCGAGATCAGAAGTTTCCTTGGACTTGCAGGATACTAAAGAAGATTCGTGGAGAATTTTGCTCGTTTAGCTGAGCCTTGACCAAGCTTACGCGCAAGGAAGTACCAATTGTGTGGACGGTTAAGTGTGCGTCAGTTTTTGAGGCGTTGAAGCAGAGACTGATAACCGCTCCTATTTTGACCGTGCCAAACGGTTCCGGAGGATTGGTGATTCACAGCGACGCATCTGGGAAAGGATTGGGATGTGTTTTGATGCAGCATGGGAAGGTTATAGCGTACGCATCGAGACAGTCGAAGACCCATGAGAAGAATTACCCAACTCATGATTTGGAGCTAGCGGCTGTGATTTTCGCTTTGAAGATTTAGAGACACTACTTATTGGGCGAAAGGGTCGAAGTATTCACCGATCACAAAAGCCTAAAGTATGTGTTCACATTGAAGGAGCTTAACATGAGGCAGCGTAGATGGTTGGAGCTGATGGCTGATTACGATCTTGTACCATCCGGGGAAGGTTAATGTGGTGCCGGATGCGCTTAGTCGATTGCCAGCAATTCAGATGTTGACTGCACAGAAAGAATTTATTGAAGACTTGCGGAGATTCGATGTGGAGATTGTGCTACCGCATTCTTCAGGACAGTGGATGCAGCTGCAAGTACAGTCGTCGTTGATCGAGAATATTAAAGCAGCGCAGTCACAGGATCCAAGGTTGCAAAAGTTTCGAGAACAGGTTGAAGCAGGACTTCGAACAGACTTGTTAGTTCATGAAGATTGTTCGTTGCGATATGGTAGTCGTTTGTGTTTGCCAAAAGGAGACATTCGTGAAGAAGTTATGAAGGAGGCACACAGTTCCGCGTATTCCGTACATCCAGGAGGCATGAAGATGTACCGTGATCTACGACGGCATTTCTGGTGGGAAGGCATAAAAAGGGAGATTGCTCGCTTTGTAGCAAAGTGCTTGGTGTGTCAACAAATTAAGGCTGAACATCAAAGGGTTGCTGGTTTATTGCAACCACTTCCGATTCCTCAATGGAAGTGGGAACATATAACCATGGATTTCGTGACTGCTTTACCGCGGAGTCCAAAGGGCAACAATGCAGTTTGGGTGATTGTTGATCGATTGATCAAGGCATCTCACTTCATACCGTTTCTAGTTGGTCAGTCAACGGAAACGTTAGCAGAACGGTACATGCAGGAGATTGTGGGATTGCATGGAATACCTGTGAACATCGTGTCCAACCGTGACACCCGATTCTTATCACACTTCTGGAGGAGCTTACAGGAAAGTTTGGGGACTCGATTGAAGTTTAGCACAGCTTATCATCCTCAAACAGATGACCAGTCAGAGAGAACGATCCAAACTCTTGAAGACATGTTGAGAGCTTACATGTTAGACTTCAAGGTTTCATGGGAGGATCATCTACACTTGGTGGAGTTTTCATACAACAACAGTTTTCAGACGACTATTCAGATGGCTCCATTCGAAGTATTGTATAGTCGCAAGTGTCGTTCACCTGTTTGTTGGGACGATATTGGAGAATGAAGATTGTTGGGACCAGATTTGATCGTGCAAACGGTTGAGAAGGTTAACACTATCCGGAATCATATGAAGGCAGCAAAAGTTCGGCAGAAGAGTTGGGCAAATATATCGAGAAGGCCGCTAGAGTTCGCTGTTGGTGATCTAGTATTCTTAAAGATATCATCGAATAGAGGAGTGATTCGTTTCGGAAGTCAAGGAAAGCTTAGTCCTCGATTCGTTGGACCTTTTGAGATTTTGGAGCGTGTTAGAGAAGTGGCGTATCGATTGGCTTTACCGCAATCTTTGGCGAATGTTCATGACGTGTTTCATGTATCTCAACTCCATAAGTATGTTCGAGATGAAACACACGCACTGGATCATTCGGAGCTGACTGTGCGAGAAGATTGGACTTTTGAGGAGCGACCGATGTCGATTGTGGATCGAAAGGAAAAGGTTCTTAAGAACAAGGTCATTTCTCTCGTACTTGTTTCTTGGGGAAATCGCTCGCATGGAGAATCAACTCGGGAACGAGAAGATGAAATCCGATGGAAGTTTCCATACTTATTCTTGTAGTTTCCTGAGTGTTTATCTTTCTTTGTTCTTGGAATTTCGAGGACGAAATTCTTTTGTAGTTGGGTATAATGTAACAACCGAGTTCAGTTATACCAATTTCTGTTTCCGTATTTGTTTGTCTGTGGTATTTTATTGATTTATCGTGGTTGGGTACGAATGGTAGTTTACATTTTACATTGCATTCGACCCGACCCGCTTGGTTGAACTTGTTTGATTCATATTTATGAATCACCCTGACTTGTTTTGTAAACTTGTGCATTTTCAATTTTATCGCATACTGGCATTTTACCTGGCATGGTATCTTTAACCATATAACATTTTAAATCACAGGAAATATTTTAAAATTGCATTTCATAGCCTGTATGATACCCCTAACCCCATGGTAGCGTCCGCGCATCTTGTTCTCGTCCCGTTTAGTGAAACGGACGTGTTTGGATGACTACGCGCACGTACGTGCATCCGTTCTTGGGGGTATGCATTTTCGTTACCCGATCTTTCATTTTGAAATTTGGACATCGCATATATTTTTCATATTTTAAATCTGAATTTTTAGACCCAACCCGGGTATATTTTAGAGTAAGTTTGTATTTGCCAAAATCTCAGAACGGACAAATATTATATTATTATATTCCTATTTCCTTCTAACTATTCAAATACGTTTTTAACAAAAAAAATATTTGAATATATTAAATCTCTCTCTCTCTCAGGTTTCCTTTTAAATATTAATCTTTAATATTTTACTTAATCATAACTTACCTGTCTCTCTCTCTCCCCCCTCCTTTTCTCTTTCCCTTTCTCTCTCTCTCACGCAATCTCTCTCTCCCTTTCTCTCTCTCCCCCTCACTTTCTCTCAAATCTCGTGATCCCTGTTCACCCGGGGATCCGCTCACCTTCCTTCTCTCCTTATAATCACCACTCTTCTCTGTTTCTTTTCTCCTCCATATTTTCCCGCTGCCCTCGCCACGAGAAAACCCTAGCCCCTCATAGCGTCGCCTCTTGCCGCCAACCCCTCGCCTCCATCGTCTCGTCTCCCTCTCCGACAACACCGCCTCTTCCTCACCTCCCTCCTTCATTCTTTCTTCTTCGTTTTTTTACAAACCCCACGACGAAAAAGAAAACCCTAACCCAAAAACCCAGCCGCCTTACCTTGTCGCCGTCGCCCCTCGTCGGCTTCGTCCATCATCACCTCCTCCTATCGTCTCCACCTTCTCTTCCTCCGCCTCCAACCATCACCATAACCATCACCCACAACCCACTGCACACCCCGACCCAAGAACCTCCATTTTCATCGCCGTTAACCCTCGCCGGAGACCTCGTCGTCGTCACCTCTTCATCTCCTCCCTATATCCTCTCTCCAAACTCCCCAACACCAACCCAACACCAGATCATTCCTTACACCAAGAAATCCCCTATGCACCGCGGCCACTTCCAGCCGTGGATCCCGCCGTCGACGGCCCAACGTCGTCGTCTTCGTCTCGCATGCCTAACCTCTGTCCCAGATACCCCAGAGTCTCACCCAAACCCCAGTCCTCTTCTTTTTCCTCACTCTTTCTTCTTCCTTCTCTTTCTTCTTCTTTTCTTTCTTCTCTTTACTTTCTTGATTCCGTTTCCCGGTGATCGCCGGAGCCGTGCCGCTGTCGACGATCCGAGCAACCCTGTGGATGTCCCCTGCTTGCGTGGTCACATTCTTGCTTTGCTTGGTTCAGTTCTATACGCCCGCGTGTGCGTCGCGATATTTACCGACATCGTACGCGGAGTACGCACCCGTCTGAGATCCGTTCAGGCAAGTAAAACTTGCTACATGCTATTTATCTTATTTTTACACGTATTTAATTGCATAGTAAACCTGTAATTTAAATATAATACTACATGTTCCATTTTACCATTCGATGTCCCGTTTATATCATTTTAGAGTTAAACATGAAAATATATCCTGTTGCATGTTAGATTACACTATATTGTTGCCCACACCCATACTTATATCACATAGTGCTTGGTTGCATAGCCCATAGTACCCTTTTAATAGTTTGTACCCTATTGGACACCTGTTTGCATCCATTTAGCTCAATATATATTCAATTGCATCCCTAGATCATTTACTACATATTAATGTGATTTTAACATTCCATAATTGATAAAGTGTGTTGTAGTTTAATTAGTATTGGAACTTTAATTTTAACCCTAATCGATAACCGTGCATCCATATATTTTAATCTGTACCTTTTTGCATACCACATTACAGTGTTCCATTTATTGTTCCATTAGTACCCTATACTTGTTTCGTATACCCCCTGCTTATTTTAGTTTGATTATGAGCACCCACATGGCATTTTGTGCACCCCTGACATGACTTGTTACACCGACTACTTGACACGACGTAATACCGTGCACTTCTTGACATGACATGTTACACCGACTACTTGACACGACGTGATACCGTGCACTTCTTGACATGACATGATACCTATATACTACATGACTTGACCTGATGTAATATGGCTTTACCTGTTACCTGACCTTGTTACTAATGCCAACGGCTTGGACATGTTGTCCCTACGGACATTCCCTGTTGTCTATCCAGACAAACCTTTACCTGCTGATCCTGCGTTGGCATTAACTCTGGATTTATCAATACTTGACTTGAATACACAACTTGTGGGTATGGGGAAATCAATGATGAAACCAGACTTGTAATTCGACAGTTCGATACCTTTACTGATCAGTTTTAGAGGCTAGGCCAGCCTTGGGATGATGCTGCTGACATCATCCATCGTTACCCACTACTTTTTAGAAGCTAGGCCAGCCTTGGGGTGATGCTGCTTGTTAGTGTATATGCCCTAGAATCCATTACTGTATCATACTAGTTTGTATATTACTTAATGGAAGCTTGGGATATTCACCTTGTATATACAGTCTTGCTCAAAATAGTAGTATGCTACTTGGTTTGTTTCTACTTCAATGTGTACATGTGTTTATTTTAGTATATCGCCTATACACATTAGTGGAGCCCTTAGGATCTTTGCTTGATTACCAGCGTTGTGATGGCAGTCACACTAGTGGGGGCTGGGTAATCTATAAGCGCATCCTTATGCAGGTCTCTAGTCGCAGGACTATCGAGACAGGGCATCGATACTCCGGAGTAGACTAGCGCATGCGCTTCTCATCCCAGAGTGGGAGACGGTCTGTCCCACAGCCGTCAGTACGTCGTACTGGAGATAGTATGCGGGTGCTCGTTGGGTTACGAGTACACTGGACAGGACTCGTCGGGAACTGACCGGTTGGTATTATACCTATCGTCAGTTATCAGTTCCCAGGTGACATGAGTACAGCTTAGTCCGCTGATTTGACACTGTCACTTCGCCTCGAGTGTGTTCCCACTGTACTTTGATTACTACCCTACCACGGCTCAAAGGAGTCGGGCAAACAGGTAGTAGTTGGGTGCAGTCCCGAAACGCTTGGAGGCAGTGACGGTTAGACAGGATTCGTCTCTCCCGGTATTGGGGGTTGACATCGCGCTGTGTCTAGGAGAGCCATTACACGAGTAGTCCCTGGCCAGGGCAAGCGAGATATACTGGTAGGCTTCCAGTGTTATCTCAGGGTGTATTGGGCTTCACTCCGACACGACTTGTACCGCTATTAGGGGACTGACGTTTATCGCCCCCCTAGGCCCGCAATGCGATGTATCAGACGAACAGACCGGACTGTACGGAGACTGTCACATTCAGGCTCAGTAGGAGTTCAGATGGGTTTCGCCTCGTCAGTCTTCTTGTCGGCATCTACCTGGGGACCGTTACGCACAGCTAGTGCCGCTTGCGGTCTGTGGTTAAACCCACTGCCAGCGTAGTGTCGAGTCTTTAGAGTCCCACACAGAAAGCTATTCGCTTTTAGGCAAAAGAGTAGAGGTCGCATGGTTTTGCGACAGGTCGCATGGTTTTGCGACATGGTTCAGTCACATCCGTGCACTTGTTCACGTTTAGTGTCCGGACAGTTTACACTAGCGGGCTTTGGTTTAAGCCAGATCCTAGTGTACGTATTGGGATTGGTTTTTTCCAGTTTGTATTCGTGTTCCTCGGAACGCGGATGCGGGTGTGTATGCACATTTGACGGAGAGACAGAGGCAGAGGATTCTCATTAGGGTTGTTGACCGTTGACTGTTGACTATTGACTTTTTGCTCAACCCTAATGAGAATATGATATATGATTAATAATAATATTAATTAAGTATTGTGGTGACATGGTTATTGAGGGGTTGACTTTGTTGACTTGTTGACTTTGTTGACCGGTTGACTAGGTTGGACTAGTTGACCATCATGATGACAATGGCTATCATTTCATGGCAAAGACTTTTCACTTGCTTGTTCTCTTGTGCAATATGAGTGCATGAAATGATATAGCCATTTTGACTTAAACCATTTACACAATACTAGATTACTATTTTTGTGATGATGGTTTTGGATTATGAGAGCCAAGAGAGAAAAGTCTTTCTCATTTTCTATCATTTTCATTCTCTCTCTTGTGTTCTTGAGCTCTCATCTTCTTCCTCTTGCTCTCCCTCTCTTTAGTCTATGGTTCACTTGTCTCATGTGTTGAGAACCAAGAACCATAGAGAAAATCTCAACACACTCTCCTCTACTCATTCTAGTTCACAAGGTTTAGCAAACTGAGTGAACTAGTTTCTTCAAAGACCGAAGAAGAAGCCAAAGGTAGAAGCTTTCAGGTGGATCGATCTTCGGCGCAAGGAGACGACGGGGTGAAGCCGATCGAGACAACCATCGAGGCTTGAAGACGAAGGAGTTCAAGAAAGAAAGGTATAACCCCCTAACCGAGTAGTTAACAACTCCTAGTTAGGTTGTTAGTTAGATGTTTAACAAAGATCCGGTTTTGAGTCCATGTTACCACCTCTAGAAAATTGTTTTTCACCAAATTCCGCATGCCCGAAAGTACCGGGAGAGGTAGCATGGACTTACAGCGGTATCAAAGCCTAGTTAAACACTACCTAACATGTTAGCATAGTAACTAGAAATTTGATCGGAGAAAACGTCGCGAAATACACCCGGATTTCAAACTTTCTGTCGATTTTAAAAGTGCTGAAAAAATTATTTGAGATATATCAAAAATCGACTCAGGGTTTTTAGAAGAAACTGCGAAAATTCGACCCACTGATTCGATCAACGCGCCGCGTTTCCGCGGCGGGAGCTTGCTCCCGCCGCGGAACCGCGGCCGAGTTGACTCGGTCGTGGGGTTTTATTTCTGCAGTTTGTTCATAGGGGTATTTTGGGATTTTTGGAATATGTATTTTCTGCCCAGATTTTCCAGAACGAAAATTTTGTGTTTGGGGCCTGAAAATCCGTATTTTTGATCGAACTTTTAAAAGACTTAAGCTGACGGGTTTTTCTGTGATGTGATATTTGTATTGAACGTCTTCTAATCGCTATATGTCGATTAGTGGGGGTTATACAAATCTGTGATCTGTAATGTTGTTGGAATGTGTATATGAATTCATTGGATTGTCGCGGGTGAATAGCCGGGGGGTTGTGAGACGAGAGTTTTCTTTTCTTTCAATTCATGTAAATTTGTAAATTGATGTAATAATTATTTGTATGGCCGCACAACCGGGTCGGGGTTGTAGCCGTCATTGTATAATTTCTTTTTACTGTTTTTGCTCCTAGGATAGACCCATGGAGGGGGTGCACAAACTACCGGGTATGCCGAAGTGCCGAGTGGCCTACTCACGGATTTGAGAGAGGTTGCTTCGCTTCAGGTACTTGGCGGGTAGTTTGCCGCACCCATAGGGGTCTTGGGTAGGGTATTGGCTATTCACCGCGACCGTGTAATCTGCTTTTCGTTACAGGCTCGTACGAATTGCGGGTTCCTAGTATATCCAATGTGTTCATCTGTGATCTGAAATGGCTATCATTGCAGTATATCTAAATATGATATTATTTAGGCGTTGCTTATGTTTTACAGCCGCGTTAGCCCAGCCCCCGCTCTGTCGTTAGTTAAGTAACCTAACGGGTAATGACGGGGCCCCGTGGCGAATGCGAATGGCATAAGCGTACGTCATATTTTGGTTGTTTTCTGCAATGGTAGGATTAAATGATGGGACACATTAAAAGAACTAATGCAAGAATATCACGCATTAAAAGAACTAATGCAAGAAAATAAACCAGGTAAAAGTCGTTGGAACACTTTCGAAAAACCACTCGGTTCTTTTCAAAACCAACTTTTAAATGCGGAGTTTGAGCCACTCCTTTTAAAAGCTATCTCGTTCCATCGATTATATCAAGTTCACTACGTTCACGGTTTCGCCAAAACCATTCGTAGCCCTCCGTCGTTTCACATGAATAGTCAATAGTATTCAAGCTATGTATGTTGGCCAAAGTCAAGGCATAGTGATTGGTAGCTATTGGGTATTCATGTGTAGCATAGATAGATGCGTTGGTTTGGGACAGTCGTACTGCCATTTTGGCCAAAATCAAGGGTAGGTACGGGTGGATCCAAATTGACCTGGAGAATGACGGGTAGAACTAGACATGTGACTTATGATATTTTGGCCAAAGTCAAGGTCATAAGAGCATGGGGCAAAAATCCACATCGGGAGTTTCAAAAGAACTGAAACTTGCTAGTGTTGCATACCAATTGGAGTGTGATGATTCTGGTAGGATTCCTTCAGTTTCGTCACGCGATAATATTTGGATCCCGATCCTACTGTGAGTATATGCTACTCCTCGGGAAATTTCTCACTAAACGATCAATGCTATAAACCTAGTAGGTGTCTAGAAAGGTGTTAGCGGGGCTACGCCCCCAGGGAAAAGAGGTTATTTAATTAAGGAACTTCGCGAAAGCGTTGGAAAACCTCCCTCGAAGTACCGACACTGGCCTGGCTGAACGGTTAAGCAAGTATTGTACGGTGAGATTGATCCTGACTAATTCTTCCTTTTTGGTTTGAGGAGGGATTCGAGAAACAGTGGGAGCCATCCTGTTTAGACAAACTAAAAACCATTCTAAACTTGTAAGAGCATCATGCTGAGTGTTTCTTCTCTCTCCTAATTGCAGCGACCAATCGACATGACTGGACTTAAGTTACTTCTAGATAAAAACATACTGACAGGGCCAAACTGTAGGGTTCCTAGGCACTCTCAAGAGGTCTCACAAGGCATCAACCATGCTAATTTCAAAAATTACGGTGCCGAGAAACCCGACTACGGATCATTGGCTAGAAGTTTAGGCGACAAAAGAAATTAGTTTACAACTAAACTAAAAGAACGGAAATACAACCTTTGTAGATCTGGTTCTCCACCTCCATAGCTCCGCAATGAAGTCTCCTCGCTGTCCAAATGGAATCCCGGGCTCTAGCGTCGGCTTCATCGGAGAAATGGGCGGGCAAGGTCGTCGGCTTCGTGCCGAAGATGATCTACGTCGAAGCATCACAAGATCAAGCTCCCACTTCACCAAGTCATGAAACTTGTGAAGTAAACACACTCTACTACTTGGCAAGAGGTAGAGGATGAAGAAATAGGAGGTGGGTTCACTTTAGAATTGGATTTCTCACTCATTTCATCAAGTTGCCATTGATGGAGGCATGCTTTCTTCAAGTGAAGAAGAAGAAGAAGAAGATGAATATTATGATAAGTTAATTCAAAAATGAAAAGTAAATGAATACTTATCATAATAATAACCATGGTCAAGTGTAGAGAATAAATCATGGTTAGTGGGAATGGTTAGGGTTAAGCATGGAGACAAAATGGTCACTTGGTCAAAGCTTCATGAAGCTTCAACATGCATCCAAAGAAAGCCACCATTTTGCATTATGCTTAATATTTTTCCAAAAAGAATAAATAGATAAATAAATGAGAAAAGGAAATGAAACCCTAACCACTTAAGTAACCATGGTTTAATTCTTTACACAAACCCAAACTAGCATGTATCATCAAACATGATACAATCTTGTGCATAAAAAATATATCATATATATACAATGTGCACAAACAAGTGAGAAGATCCATTTAAAGTGAACCAATACTAGTTAATTCAAAGTAATATATCAAATATATAATTATGCATTAAATCATCAAATCAACACTTGATTTAACGATCCGGTCATATCGCATATAACCGACTAGTATCCAATGTATCGGCTTATCGAATCAACCCTCGATTCGATAACTAGGTTATATCGCATATAACCATTCGATACATTCATCGCGAGAATAGAATACGGTATCACATACACGCATTATTCTCGGTCCCGCACATATCTCATATGCGCTCCTATTTCGTTTCGCTTGAGCCAGGAAACCTCTGTGTAGGACTCTAAAGACTCGTCAATACGCCGGCAGCAGGTGATGATCATATCAAACACCCACAAGCCGCAAGCGGTCTGCTAAACGTAACGACCACCCGGGTATTGAGCGATCAGAAGATCGACGAGCAAGCCCGCTCACACTTCAGTGAATCCAACCCGTAACACTTACCGTACAGTCCGGTCTGTTCGTCTGATATGTCGCATATCTCGCCTAGGGGTGGTAAACGTCAGACCCCAATAGCTCAATAAGTCGTGTCGATATGAGGTCTATAACAATTCGAGAAACTACTGGTAACACTTACCAGTAAATCTCAGCAACCCTGGCCAGGGATTTCCGGTTATAGCCAATCGAACACAGCGCAACATTAACTCCCTATACCGGTAGAGACGAATCCCCTCCTATCGCTCATTGCCTCCATGTGATTCGGTACTGTACCCAAAAACCACCGTTTTGCACGCCCTCTTGGACGTGGTAAGGTGGAAATCAAAGCACAGTGGGAACCACACAAGACTCTATGACGATCTCGGGTCAACAGACTACTCTGTACCAGTGTCACCAGAGAACTGCCATCTGACGTAAGGTATAATATCATCTGGGAGTTCTCGGCGAGTCCGTCTAGTGTACCCAGTCTCCACTGAGCACCCGTATATCATCTCTGATGTCAAACACCAATGGATATGGGATCATCCATCGCCCATCTGTATGGGTCGAGAAGGTATACGCTAGTCTACTCTAGTATATCGATGCCCCGTCTCGATATACCCACGACTAGGGACCTTGAAGGATGTACTTATGGACTACCATGTCCCCACTAGTATGATCCGCATCATAGTCCAGATAGTCAAGTACATATCCTAAGGGCTTTACCAACATGTAACAGAGAGACAACCAGTGTACACGTTAAGGTAAAGAGCAACCAGATAGCATACTATCATGTCGAGCAAGAAAGTCCTCCCTATATATGTCCAAGCATCCACTACAATATACATCCTATGTACAGTAATGGCCTCTAGGGCATACATATAACTAACAATCTCCCACTTGCACTAGGGCCATCTGATAGCAGTGGTTGTAGTATCTCATACTCAACCATCCCATAAAAATCTCTCTCTGGGAACAGGCCTTTGTGAGTGGATCCGCTGTGTTGTCCTCTGAATTTACTCTCCTGACCTCGATCCCCTGGAGATCAACCATCTCCATGATCAGGTGATACTGCCTTAGAATATGTCTGGATCACTGATGGGACCTGCGTTCCTTGGCATAAGCCACAACTCCATTGTCTCACAATGGTGGGAACGTAGTTCATCTCATGAACCAATATACACCCGAACAGCCTCTTTGGTAGCATCTTAAGTAGCAATGTATCCTGCCTTTATCTTCTAGTATGCCACGGTATCTAGCTTGGAACTCTTCCAACATACCGTCCCTCGATTGAGGGTAAAGACAATGCCTGTGACTGACACTCAGTCGTCTTTATCACCCTGGAACCTTTCCAGTGATTCTCCCCAGGATCGATTGATACCATCTCACTACAGCTAGTGAGTATTCTAACATCCATTTAGATCTATCTCATAGATTCAAAACTCAGGATTTAGTAGGTATCACTTTGATCCTATATGGAGAATCATTGTGATAAGTGGAGATTGATCGAGCGTAGCATAGGAAACTCCTTCCCTATCAAGAGTATGTCATCCACGTACTCTACGAGGATCGTCACCATACTCCCTACTACCTTTTTGTTTATACAAGGTTCATCTACCATTTTGATGATGTCAACTTCTTTGACTAATTCATCAAAACAGACGTTCCAACTCCGCGATGCCTGCTTTATCTTATAAAGCATCTTGTACACGTTTCCGCTGCTCCCACTGTCTACGAAGCCCTCTGGCTGTGTACTTACAGACGCACTCTTTTAAATCAATATTTAGAAAAGCAGTCATGACACCCAACCGCCAGATATCGTAGTCATGGTATGTAGCCGTGGCAAGTAGGATCTGGATGGACTTAAGCATAGATCCTTAGAAAATGTTTCATTATGATCCATATCTGGTCAATGATGCAAACCTTTAACAAGTCTAGCTTTGAAAGTCTTAACCTTTCCATGTACACCAAGTAATCTTCTCAAGATATACTTGCTCCTGATGGGGATTTAACCCTTCAGATATAGCAACCAAAGTCCATACTTTGTTGGTGTATAAGGATTCCATCTCAGATCGCTAAACATCCAGCCATTTTTACAGAGTCTCACTCCTGATGGCCAGCTCGAAACTAGTTGGGTCATCATCACATGATGCAAACCTCGCTCCCACTGTCATAGAGAAACCGAAGTATCTCTCAGGTGGGTGAGGAACCCTACCAGATCGGCGGAGAGGCTGAGGTTCGTTGGTTTCTATTGAATCCTTCGGTTCTACCAAATCATCTGCTGTAGTTTGTATAGCTGGAACATTTCCAGTTCTATATTACAGACCTTGCCTCAAGCTTGTCCGGATTTTGCTTTTCAGACATGTAGGGTGTTTTTCGTCACCCCATTGAGATGGGAATACGCGCGCGCTTGTCAAGCGTACTACAGATTCCCCCTGCCTAGGGTAGGCCGGGGTTTAATGATTGTGGGGATCCGAATCTCCGGCAGCCGCGGACTAAGCTGCCGTTAATTACCCATCGCCTTTGGGGCGAGGGAACCTCCGATTAACGGGTTAAACTGGTCATGCGAACTCAATGTGCAGTGTGCGTGTGTTCAGTTCTGAAAGGGGGGTTTGGATATATCGGGAGCCACGCAGAGTTTTTACGGGGGTCCCGCTACCCGGATAGCGGGCTGGGGGTCAAGAGGGCTAGCAGCCCCCTTGCGGGGTGCGGGGCAGCGCCCCGTTAGAAATTTTTTTCTAACAGGGGCAGTGTCGTGGAGTACGTGTATGTATAAATTTGTATACATATGTGTATGTGTATATATGTACACAAAAGAGGGGGAAAAGACATCCAAGGGATGCGCAGGTGCGCAAGCGCGCGCGCCACGTGTCGGCACGCGGGCGACTTGCGCACTTGCGCACTTGCGCAGTTGCGCAAGCGCGCGCGCCACGTGTCGGCACACAACAGGCTTTTAGCCTAAAAAGATTTCTCTGAAGAGAAATCAAAGAGGAGTTAGACTCCTGAGTGTTTTTTTTTGTTGGGTTAATGGAAGGGTTCTTCTTCTTCCTCCTGTTGCTTGCTGGATCTTGATGATCAAGAGATGTGAGATCTCAAAATCTCTCCTTTCTGAGATCTGATGGCAGATCCAAGTTCCCCTTTGTGGGTTTTGTGGTGGAAAACTATTTAGTTTTGAAAAAGGAAGAGTAAAACTCTTGATTTAATTCAAGAGAAAGAAGAAGGTTTTGGAACCTTGAAGAAGGAAGAAAGAGCTCAGCTCTAATTTTTGTGGAGAGAATGAAAGGTCTTTTTTATTCATCATCATTTTGCCTTATATAGGCTTACATATTTACATATAGCCCCTTGGGCTTTACAAAAATGGCATTTTAGCCATCCCATGGCACATGTGCCATTTCATTTTTGCACATAAGCCATGGGCTTACAAAATATTGGCTTTATGCCCACATTCATGCATAAACAATTACATAAAAATTATTTATTACATGATTTTGTTGTTGGCATGGGGAGGCTGGCTGCGGGCTCGATTTGGGCATGGGCCCGCTTGACCTGGGCTTGGGCTCACCTAGCTTGGGGGTTGACCTTGACTTTGACTCGGTCAACCGGGGTGTAAATTTTTACCCCAACAAATTGCCCCCCATCAATAAATGCACACAGCATATGTAGGTCGTGTGCATGAAATTGATGGATCTTCTTTCGCGTGGAGGCGACTTGCTTTGGTTCCCACTTTTTGGGGTGCACTGCCCTTTTTACGACATGGACGGTCGGTGCTCTAATCCGAAGCGATTTAGTAGACGTGTCCCCGATGCAGAGTGTCGCTGGTTGACGTTTCCCTGATGCGGAGTGTCGCTGGTTGACGTTTCCCTGATGCGGAGTGTCTGTGCTGGACGTTTCCCCGATGCAGAGTGTCGCTGGTTGACGTATCCCCGACATGGAGTGTCTGTGGTAGGACGTTTCCCCGAGACGGAGTGCCTTTTGTAGGACGTATCCCCGAGACGGAGTGCCTGTGGTAGGACGTTTCCCCGAGACGGAGTGCCTGTCGTAGGACGTTTCCCCGAGACGGAGTGCCTGTCGTAGGACGTATCCCCGGAACGGAGTGCCTGTCGTAGGACGTATCCCTGGGACGGAGTGCCTGTGGTAGGACGTATCCCCGGGACGGAGTGCCTGTGGTAGGACGTATCCCCGGGACGGAGTGCCTGTGGTAGGACGTATCCCCGGGACGGAGTGCCTGTGGTAGGACGTATCCCCGAGACGGAGTGCCTGTGGTAGGACGTTTCCCCGAGACGGAGTGCCTGTGGTAGGACGTTTCCCCGAGACGGAGTGCCTGTGGTAGGACGTTTCCCCGAGACGGAGTGCCTGTTGTAGGACGTATCCCCGGGACGGAGTGCCTGTTGTAGGACGTATCCCCGAGACGGAGTGCCTGTTGTAGGACGTATCCCCGAGACGGAGTGCCTGTGGTAGGACGTATCCCCGAGACGGAGTGCCTGTCGTAGGACGTATCCCCGAGACGGAGTGCCTGTCGTAGGACGTATCCCCGGGACGGAGTGCCTGTGGTAGGACGTATCCCCGGGACGGAGTGCCTGTGGTAGGACGTATCCCCGGGACGGAGTGCCTGTGGTAGGACGTATCCCCGGGACAGAGTGCCTGTGGTAGGACGTATCCCCGAGACGGAGTGCCTGTGGTAGGACGTTTCCCCGAGACGGAGTGCCTGTGGTAGGACGTTTCCCCGGGACGGAGTGCCTGTGGTAGGACGTTTCCCCGGGACGGAGTGCCTGTTGTAGGACGTATCCCCGGGACGGAGTGCCTGTTGTAGGACGTTTCCCCGGGACGGAGTGCCTGTGGTAGGACGTTTCCCCGAGACGGAGTGCCTGTCGTAGGACGTTTCCCCGAGACGGAGTGTCTGTGGTAGGACGTTTCCCCGAGACGGAGTGCCTGTGGTAGGACGTATCCCCGGGACGGAGTGCCTGTGGTAGGACGTATCCCCGGGACGGAGTGCCTGTTGTAGGACGTATCCCCGAGACGGAGTGTCTGTGGTAGGACGTATCCCCGAGACGGAGTGCCTTTGGTAGGACGTTTCCCCGAGACGGAGTGCCTGTGGTTTGATTTGTTTGATTTGAGTTGACATCAGCATCGCTATACTGGAATATGGTACCAGGAGCGAATCATCATCTGTCTTTGAGAGGATTTGGGAATTGGGGTTTTTGTTTGGCATCTGCATTGCTGCACTGGAATAATGCCAGGAGCAACTCATCATGTGCCCCGAGAGGATTTGGGAATTGGTGGCTTACGAGACAGGTTTAGATCCCTGTCACCTAAGGCCTTTCAATTTTATGGACCGTGAGGGTCCCATAAAAGAATTTTCTCCCTACGAGTCGAAAGGATCTCATAGGTGTATTTTCTCCTTAGGAGTCGTGGGGACTCCTAAGTGTATTGCTCCTTTGTGAGTCGTACAGATCTCACGCGGGAATTTTCTCCTCACAAAGTCGAGAGGACTTTGCGAGTGCATTTCGTTTCTTCTTTTTTTTACGAGTTTGCGCCCTTTCGGGTTTTCACAAACTCGCCGGCAGTCCTGCTGTTTTTACTCACGGAGCCCTTTTGGGTTTTCATCCGTGCCCATTTTGCTTGTGGACATACCGTTCTTCTTTTTTTGTTTTCCCTTTTTTTTTCTTTTTTTTTTCCTTTTTCTTTTGGAATCTCCCCTGCCGGTGGGACTTTGAATGTGGTCTCGCCGGTAGGACTTGGGAGAGATTGGGATCGTTTTACGCCCGTGGATTGTATACGGTTTTGCAGGATGTATGATCCAGACCGTAGGGCCATAAAAATTTTAGGGCTTTGTTGGCGTCTGCATCGCTGCACTGGAATATGGTACCAGGAGCGACTCATCATTCGCCGCTTGGGGATTGGAATTTGGAATTTGGTTGGCGTCTGCATCGCTGCACTGGAATATGGTACCAGGAGCGACTCATCATTCGCCACTTGGGGATTGGGGAGCGATTGCTTAGGAGACAGGTTTGGATCCCTATCACCTAAGACTTTTCAATTTTATGGGCCGTGAGGGTCCCATAAAGGTATTTTCTCCCTGCGAGTCGTAAGGATCCTGCAGGTGTGTTTTCTCCTTAAGAGTCGTGAGGACTCCTAAGTGTGTTTTTCCTTGGTGAGTCGTAAGGATCTCACGAAGGTTTGTTCTCCTCATGCATCGTGAGGACACATGAGTGGGTCTTTCCAATGAAGCGTAATTCCAAAGGCGGAGACCAGCCGCGTAACTGGTGGTTGCGGTGGGGCATGGGTATGCTGAGAATCATTTGAGCCCGTGGATTGTATACGGTAGTCAATTTGGGGACTGGCCGTAGGGCTGGGAGAATTTTGGAAATTTGAATTTTTGTTGGCGTCTGCATCGCTGCACTGGAATATGGTACCAGGAGCGACTCATCATTCGCCGTTGTTTTTTTGTGTTTTTTTTTGTTTTACCGCGATTGCTCTATCATTTCAGCTTTTATTATCGCGAAGGTCGCGATTGCCCTATCATTTCGGCTATTTATTCGCGGTTGCCCCATCATTTCGGCTTTTCTTTATTTTTCTTTTATTTACACGTTTTTTTTTTTTTACATTTTTTTTACATTCCCAGTTTAACGACTTAGAGGTCGATTGTTCCCAGTTTAATGACGTGGTGGTCCTCTGTTTCCAGTTTAAAGACGTAGAGGTCATCTGTTTCCAGTTTAAAGACGTAGAGGTCATGTGTTTCCAGTTTAAAGACTTAGGGGTCATCTGTTTCCCAGTTTAAAGACGTAGAGGTCATCTGTTTCCAGTTTAAAGACGTAGAGGTCATCTGTTTCCAGTTTAAAGACTTGGAGGTCATCTGTTTTCCAGTTTAAAGACGTAGAGGTCATCTGTTTCCAGTTTAAAGACTTAGAGGTCATATGTTTCCAGTTTAACGACGTGGAGGTCATCTGTTTCCAGTTTAAAGACGTAGAGGTCATGTGTTTCCAGTTTAAAGACGTAGAGGTCATCTGTTTCCAGTTTAAAGACGTAGAGGTCATCTGTTTCCAGTTTAATGACGTAGAGGTCATCTGTTTCCAGTTTAAAGACTTAGAGGTCATCTGTTTCCAGTTTAACGACTTGGAGGTCATCTGTTTCCAGTTTAAAGACTTGGAGGTCAGCTGTTTCCAGTTTAACGACTTGGAGGTCGACTGTTTCCAGTTTAAAGACTTAGAGGTCATCCGTTTCCAGTTTAACGACGTAGAGGTCATCTGTTTCCAGTTTAAAGACGTAGAGGTCATCTGTTTCCAGTTTAACGACTTAGAGGTCAGCTGTTTCCAGTTTAACGACGTGGAGGTCATCTGTTTCCAGTTTAACGACGTGGAGGTCATCTGTTTCCAGTTTAACGACTTGGAGGTCAGCTGTTTCCAGTTTAACGACTTGGAGGTCAGAGAAGATACCTGATCGGGCAGTTGTCGGGGGTACCGCTGGAGTTTGCCCGAGATGCCTTATTACTTTGTCGGAGTTGATGGCCTTGCCCCCAGATGGGGCCAAGAAAAATCGTTCAAATACCGACTTGCATCGAATATGGCAATTGGAAATTGTTAACCTGCAAATAGAAACATTATTTCAGTATAGGCAATCGATATGTATATTGATTGAGTTCGCATGAACATTTAACCCGAAATATGGGAGGAGAGATGGTCCCACCGGGCGTGCCAGAGTCTGTAGGGTGTTTTTCGTCACCCCATTGAGATGGGAATACGCGCGCGCTTGTCAGGCGTACTACAGATTCCCCCTGCCTAGGGTAGGCCGGGGTTTAATGATTGTGGGGATCCGAATCTCCGGCAGCCGCGGACTAAGCTGCCGTTAATTACCCATCGCCTTTGGGGCGAGGGAACCTCCGATTAACGGGTTAAACTGGTCATGCGAACTCAATGTGCAGTGTGCGTGTGTTCAGTTCTGAAAGGGGGGTTTGGATATATCGGGAGCCACGCAGAGTTTTTACGGGGGTCCCGCTACCCGGATAGCGGGCTGGGGGTCAAGGGGGCTAGCAGCCCCCTTGCGGGGTGCGGGGCAGCGCCCCGTTAGAAATTTTTTTCTAACAGGGGCAGTGTCGTGGAGTACGTGTATGTATAAATTTGTATACATATGTGTATGTGTATATATGTACACAAAAGAGGGGGAAAAGACATCCAAGGGATGCGCAGGTGCGCAAGCGCGCGCGCCACGTGTCGGCACGCGGGCGACTTGCGCACTTGCGCACTTGCGCAGTTGCGCAAGCGCGCGCGCCACGTGTCGGCACGCGGGCGACTTGCGCAGTTGCGCAAGCGCGCGCGCCACGTGTCGGCACGCGGGCGACTTGCGCACTTGCGCAGTTGCGCAAGCGCGCGCGCCACGTGTCGGCACGCGGGCGACTTGCGCACACAACAGGCTTTTAGCCTAAAAAGATTTCTCTGAAGAGAAATCAAAGAGGAGTTAGACTCCTGAGTGTTTTTTTTTTTTTGTTGGGTTAATGGAAGGGTTCTTCTTCTTCCTCCTGTTGCTTGCTGGATCTTGATGATCAAGAGATGTGAGATCTCAAAATCTCTCCTTTCTGAGATCTGATGGCAGATCCAAGTTCCCCTTTGTGGGTTTTATGGTGGAAAACTATTTAGTTTTGAAAAAGGAAGAGTAAAACTCTTGATTTAATTCAAGAGAAAGAAGAAGGTTTTGGAACCTTGAAGAAGGAAGAAAGAGCTCAGCTCTAATTTTTGTGGAGAGAATGAAAGGTCTTTTTTATTCATCATCATTTTGCCTTATATAGGCTTACATATTTACATATAGCCCCTTGGGCTTTACAAAAATGGCATTTTAGCCATCCCATGGCACATGTGCCATTTCATTTTTGCACATAAGCCATGGGCTTACAAAATATTGGCTTTATGCCCACATTCATGCATAAACAATTACATAAAAATTATTTATTACATGATTTTGTTGTTGGCATGGGGAGGCTGGCTGCGGGCTCGATTTGGGCATGGGCCCGCTTGACCTGGGCTTGGGCTCACCTAGCTTGGGGGTTGACCTTGACTTTGACTCGGTCAACCGGGGTGTAAATTTTTACCCCAACAAGACATAGGCTGGACAACCCCAAATCTCAACTAACTTGAGAGATGAGCTCTTCCCTTATCATATCAAATATGAAGTGGTAGGCAACTGATTTGATTTGAACCCTATTCAATAGGTATGCAGCTTCTCAAGTGCATAACTCCCAAAAAGGAAATAGGTAACTCAGTAGTACTCATCATAGAGCACACCTTATCATATAGGGTGAGATAGCTCCGTCCCGATATACCATCGTGCTATGGTGTATACGGAGGAGTAATGCTGAGAGAGAATCTCATTCTCCTTTGGAATAATCCAGGATTTTCGTGCTCAAGTATTCTCCTCCTCGATCACATCAAAGGACATAATACTTATACCCGTGTTTTGGTTCTCTACTTCTAAATCATATTCTGTGAATATCTCAAAAGGTTCGGACTTGTGTTTCAACAGGAACATATGTCTTGAGAGATTATCAGAGAATGTAATGAAGTACAAAGAACCGGTCTTGGCATGTGTAGACAGGGGACCTTTATACATCAACATGTATCATCCCAAGAGTTCACTAACTCTTTTTCTATTTCCAATAAACAGAGCTGGTATCTTTATATCTTTGTGACATGACTGGCAAGTTTCACAAGATGTAAATTCAAACTAATTTAAATATGCATCTAAATGTAACTTCAGCTAGTCGGGTCGCATTGATATGACCTAGTCTACAATGCCTCAAGAAGGATTCGTTCATTTCTGAACTCTTCCTCTTGTGTGTGTTCAGTATACTAAAGAACTGTAGTTTGATTTAGAACATCAATGCTTTTAGATAACGTGCCTGAACCGATCAACTTTTGATATAGGAAATGTTCAAAACATTATCCAACAATACAAAATTTTATCATTTCTTTACTAATAAAGAGATGGATACGATTTTGTATATCAGGTTCGGTATCTAATAACATTCGTTCAGAATCAATGTATTTGTAATACAGGGTGACAGTGACCAACAGACTTGGCTGCAACACTTGCCCCGTTTTCTGCCTTATGAAACTTATCGCCCGTTCTCAGTTCTCTACCTTTCTGTAGCCCTATGTAACATATTACATATCTGGGATCCTGATCTGGTATCACATACCCAGGACGTAGAGGATACTGAGAAACAGTTCTCTGTAATGAACACACCCGAAGATGATGCATCAGCATGCACTCTTTTCGTTTGGGCGGCATGGGAATTCTGGTAATCCCCAATTTCCTGCTCTGTCTTATAACAATTATAAGTTGGAGCAGGACCAACGTTCCCCAGCTCAGTATAACAAGCGGGTTCGGTCAATAATCCGTATTATTATCTTGATTAAGGCATGATATGGTCGCTACCTGGAGAGAGAGAGAAGAAAACACTCAGCGTGCGCTCTTGCAAGAATAGATTGGTTATTATTTTATCTAATCAGGATGGCTCCCACTGCTTTTTATCAAATCTTTCTTCAAACCCTAAAAGGAAAGACTAGCCGGGATTAATTACACACTACAAGTTCGCCAATCTTTCAGCCAGGCAAGTGTCGGTACTTTGAGGGAGGTCCCCCGTGCTTTCGCACGAACCTAATTAATGTAAACCTCGTTTTCCCAGAGGCGTAACCTCGTTGACACCTTTCTAGACACCTACTTGATCGGCTAATTGTAATGTGTAAAACTCTCCCAGGAGTAACAATTACTCGCAGCGGGTATCGGGATCCAACTATCTCATAGAAGGTATGCAATCTCATTGCAAATTTCAACACTTGAAATCCCCGATAATTTTGCCCCTAACCTCCTATGACCTTGACAAAGGCCAACAAACCATAGGATGCTAGTCAAGTTCAACCCGTCATTTCCTGATTGAATCAAACCCACCCGCACGACCCTTGACAAAGGCCAACAAGGTCGCACGACTACCCTAACCCAATCTGCATCATATGCATAAGCAGATAAGCACCAGTTAGCTACCGCACACTGCGCCTTGACAAAGGCCAACAAACGCAGCACGAATACTAACTACTACTTATCTGAAATGACGGAGGGCTACGACAGGTTTTTCTGAAAACCTATTGCGTAATGAACTTGATATCGTTGTAGAATCAAATGATTTTAAAAATGGAATGTTTTTTAGGCTTTTCTAGTTTTGTTAAAGGAGTCACTCCCGGTGAAGGGATCGTCGGTCCTTTCCTCGTCGAATGAGGTGCGGGATATATCATATATATCACTGTGCAAAGCAAAAACTCTTAAAAGCAATCAAAAGACAAACCGAGTGTGTAGCATCTGCCAGTTATTGCTAAAGGAGTCACTCCCTGTGAAGGGATCTCGGTCCTTTTCTCATCGAATAAGGTGCAGGATATATCACATATACCTCTGTGCAAAGCAAGAACTGTAGCTACCTGTTTTATTTTGAAATTCGATTCTACAACATCTTAGGTTTCTTTTATTTCATTAATCACATTAATGAAGTCCCATCATTTAAGTACCTAAACATCACAGATAAATACGACGTACACTTATGCCATCCGCATTCGCCTCGATGTCCCCTCGTGCACCGTTAGGTTAGGTAACTAACGGCAGAGCGGGGCAGGGCTGGCGCGGGTGTAAAACATAAGCAACGTCTATATAATATATCATATATACTATATACAGTATCCATCACAGAACATATCACATGATCACATCACAGATATCGCAGCAGAAGAATCATATGAAATATTGGATATACTAGGACGTCCGTGTTTTCAATACGAGCCAGTATAAAACACGGATTCCACGGTCGCGATGAATAGCCAAACCCACACCCCTAGACCCCTACGAGAGCGGCAAGCAACCCTACCAATTCTAGAGTTAGGAGACCCGGACTCGACTCCTCGAGTTGGTCTCCCACTGGACTCCAGAACCCGGTTACTTGTGCTCCCCTCCTTGGGTCTATCCTAGTGCAGAAAAGTAAATAATATACAAACGGTGACATCTTCCGCAACCTGGAAGCGCCCCAATAAAAGAATATTACATACAAGTTTTTACATGAATGAAAATGAAAAACACTCATCTCACATAAAAACCCCCGGCTATTCAATCACGACGATCCAATATAACATATCCAGCAACACATAACATCACATGTCATCAACGTAAGTAAATATGCGCATCCCAATTGTCGTTGACATATAGCAACGAAACCGGCGATATCACACATTACACTTACGGTCACAGAAAAGAAAGTATAAAACTACAACAGTTGGAATCCGCAACCTGCATAGACATCGCATGCCTAATCAAATGAATTCCTTAGACATCGCATGCCTAACAATTATAAACCCCGCATTTTAGTCTCAAAATCGAAAACACTTTTCAATACCAAGTCGGGCAATTCAACAGGATTCCCGACAATTTGATCGAATGCTCGTCGCAAACTTCAGTAGGCGGCCGCAACCCCGATACCGTCGACGAAGTGCACCAAGGCGGAACACCGCTACCGCGAGCACCCGGACGGATGCTTTCGGCGACGGGGTTCTCCTACAGTCACTTGGTCGGGGCTATGGAGTGAGGCTGTCTATTAAGTTTACCCGGCGAGTATCCGCGTACGCTACGTGATTGCGACGGACTTTTGATCACATCAAAATTCCGTGGCAACCGATCAAGTGAGACTAAACCGCTAGATTTATAACATTCATTCAGTTATCTCATAACTCTTTGTGAATTCCAATTATTGTATCCCGTTCCAGATAATTAGAAAATGTTAAACTTTCCGATCGAACATCCAAACACCCAAGTTTTCCCGATACAGATCAACACATGAAACAAGTCTAAAAACATTCATTTCGTGCCTCAGTACCAACGGTCCAGCCGTAGAAGGGTCAAACCAACGCCTCACATGTGGCACGCCGTACTGCCCCAAACCCGAAGGTTCAAAGGGCAGTTCAAGACGGTCACATAATCGAGTTAAGGTTTGTTGTCTTCTAGAGGGACCATCGCTTTACTTGCACTACTTAAAACGTCTTTAAACCATGGAAAAATCCAACACTTGGAAATTTCCCGGCAGGGGAAAAAGTGGGTATTTATATCCGGTCGAACATTTTAACAGTTTCTAAAATATCCGGAAAAACATAAACGAAGTTAAATTATCCGATCAAATTAGCGAATCCCCAATAAAACCCTAGAAAACTCAACACTTGAGTGGAATTAAAAAATTCACATAAAAAATTGCCAAGAAAGGACCTAAGAATAAATATATGAAATTTGAGGGACTAAGTCCAAATTTGGGCCGCGGAAGCGCCGTCAAACCCCTGGTTTGGCCGCGGTTCCGCGGTCGAATTATGGAATTAGGGGCCCAAACTTCACAGTAATTCTTAGTTTTTCCTGCTTACTTTTCTGCATATTTTTAATTCACAAAAATCCACGAATTTCAAAAATGTACAAAGAGCATTTTAAGGTTTGGGTTTCGGTTCGATCGGACTTCTAATTCCGTCTACGCATCGTCTAAGGCTCTAGCTAGGCTCTGATACCACTGTAGGGTTCCTAGGCACTCTCAAGAGGTCTCACAAGGCATCAACCATGCCAATTTCAAAAATTACGGTGCCGAGAAACCCGACTACGGATCGTTGGCTAGAAGTTTAGGCGACAAAAGAAACTAGTTTACAACTAAACTAAAAGAACGGAAATACAACCTTTGTAGATCTGGTTCTCCACCTCCATACCTCCGCAATGAAGTCTCCTCACTGTCCAAATGGAATCCCGGGCTCTAGCGTCGGCTTCATCGGAGAAATGGGCGGGCAAGGTCGTCGGCTTCGTGCCGAAGATGATCTACGTCGAAGCATCACAAGATCAAGCTCCCACTTCACCAAGTCATGAAACTTGTGAAGTAAACACACTCTACTACTTGGCAAGAGGTAGAGGATGAAGAAATAGGAGGTGGGTTCACATTAGAATTGGATTTCTCACTCATTTCATCAAGTTGCCATTGATGGAGGCATGCTTTCTTCAAGTGAAGAAGAAGAAGAAGAAGATGAATATTATGATAAGTTAATTCAAAAATGAAAAGTAAATGAATACTTATCATAATAATAACCATGGTCAAGTGTAGAGAATAAATCATGGTTAGTGGGAATGGTTAGGGTTAAGCATGGAGACAAAATGGTCACTTGGTCAAAGCTTCATGAAGCTTCAACATGCATCCAAAGAAAGCCACCATTTTGCATTATGCTTAATATTTTTCCAAAAAGAATAAATAGATAAATAAATGAGAAAAGGAAATGAAACCCTAACCACTTAAGTAACCATGGTTTAATTCTTTACACAAACCCAAACTAGCATGTATCATCAAACATGATACAATCTTGTGCACAAAAAATATATCATATATATACAATGTGCACAAACAAGTGAGAAGATCCATTTAAAGTGAACCAATACTAGTTAATGCAAAGTAATATATCAAATATATAATTATGCATTAAATCATCAAATCAACACTTGATTTAACGATCCGGTCATATCGCATATAACCGACTAGTATCCAATGTATCGGCTTATCGAATCAACCCTCGATTCGATAACTAGGTTATATCGCATATAACCATTCGATACATTCATCGCGAGAATAGAATACGGTATCACATACACGCATTATTCTCGGTCCCGCACATATCTCATATGCGCTCCTATTTCGTTTCGCTTGAGCCAGGAAATCTCTGTGTAAGACTCTAAAGACTCATCAATACGCCGGCAGCAGGTGATGATCATATCAAACACCCACAAGCCGCAAGCGGTCTGCTAAACGTAACGACCACCCGGGTATTGAGCGATCAGAAGATCGACGAGCAAGCCCGCTCACACTTCAGTGAATCCAACCCGTAACACTTACCGTACAGTCCGGTCTGTTCGTCTGATATGTCGCATATCTCGCCTAGGGGTGGTAAACGTCAGACCCCAATAGCTCAATAAGTCGTGTCGATATGAGGTCTATAACAATTCGAGAAACTACTGGTAACACTTACCAGTAAATCTCAGCAACCCTGGCCAGGGATTTCCGGTTATAGCCAATCGAACACAGCGCAACATCAACTCCCTATACCGGGAGAGACGAATCCCCTCCTATCGCTCATTGCCTCCATGTGATTCGGGACTGTACCCAAAAACCACCGTTTTGCATGCCCTCTTGGACGTGGTAAGGTGGAAATCAAAGCACAGTGGGAACCACACAAGACTCTATGACGATCTCGGGTCAACAGACTACTCTGTACCAGTGTCACCAGAGAACTGCCATCTGACGTAAGGTATAATACCATCTGGGAGTTCTCGGCGAGTCCGTCTAGTGTACCCAGTCTCCACTGAGCACCCGTATATCATCTCTGATGTCAAACACCAATGGATATGGGATCATCCATCGCCCATCTGTATGGGTCGAGAAGGTATACGCTAGTCTACTCTGGTATATCGATGCCCCGTCTCGATATACCCACGACTAGGGACCTTGAAGGATGTACTTATGGACTACCATGTCCCCACTAGTATGATCCGCATCATAGTCCAGATAGTCAAGTACATATCCTAAAGGCTTTACCAACATGTAACAGAGAGACAACCAGTGTACATGTTAAGGTAAAGAGCAACCAGATAGCATACTATCATGTCGAGCAAGAAAGTCCTCCCTATATATGTCCAAGCATCCACTACAATATACATCCTATGTACAGTAATGGCCTCTAGGGCATACATATAACTAACACAAACTACAAAGATTGGCTCAGGAATGTCAAGATGGCAATCACTTACGACAAGCTGGGGTATCTTCTTACTACCAAAGCTCCCCCTGTCCCAGGTCCCAAAACCAGCGTCGCGGATAAGGAAATCCGTAAGACCTGGGAAATAGACTGCGCGAAGGCCAAGTGCCTCGTGCTTGCCTCTATGGACAATGAACATCAGAGGAGGCACGAGAATATGGACCTGGAATCCATATTTCTTCATACAAAAGAACTGTATAGAGAGCAATCTCGTATCGCAAGATACGAAGTGTCGAAGAAGTTATTTTCGGCAAGATTGGCCGTCGGATCATCGGTAGCGGAACACGTGCTTAAGATGATTGGCTACATTGAGGAGCTCGCGGACCTTGGGACCATGTTGGAGAATGAGCTCTATACGGACTTGATTCTCCAGTCCCTTCCTTCCACTTACGCCCAGTTCATACTGAACTTCAACTTACAAGAAAAGGAAGTTGAACTTTCAGAACTCCTCAACATGCTGAGGAGCGCAGAGGGCACCCTACAGAAAGGTAGAGAAACATCCACTTTGTTTGTAGGAGGATCTTCTTCTTCTAGGTCCAAGGCGAAAGCCAAGGGAAAGAAGAAGAAAGCCCCCGCCAAACCAAGAGGCGGTGTTAGTAAAGTAGATACGAAGGGAAAGACAAAAGCAACAAAGAAAGTGGGAAAGCTTGTGGATAAGGAAGAATGCTTCTATTGTCATAAGAAGGGACACTGGAAAAATGATTGCAGGGCTTGGAAAGCCAGGACACAGGAATTGAAGCAGGTTGCAGCTTCAGCTTCAGGTGTGTATGTTATTGAAAACTGTCTTTCAATAAACTCTACTTCCTGGGTATTGGATACCGGATCAGGATCTCATATCTGTAATTCTTTGCAGGCGTTGAGAAACCGTAGGGTTTTGAAGGCAGGTGACTTGACCCTCAAAGTTGCAAACGGAGCTAGCATGGATGCTAAGGCCGTGGGGGACTATCACCTGGGGTTGTCAGATGGACACGTTTTGGTTTTGCGTAATTGCTATTTTGTACCCAACGCAACTTGTAATATCATTTCTGTATCTTTGACTTCTAAAGAAGGTTATGAATTTGCGTTTGTAAGTAATGTTATAAACATTCACCTTAATCAAGTTCTGATTGGGTCAGGTACATTAAGCAATGGTATCTACGTATTAAACCATCCACAGATTTTCAATGTCCATAATACACACAAAAGAAAGTCTCCGGAAATCAATCAGACTTTCTTATGGCATTGTAGACTGGGTCACATCAATGAGAGAAGGTTGACGAAGTTACATACAGAAGGATATTTGAATCCGTTCGAATATCAATCGTATGCCACTTGTCAATCCTGTCTCAAAGGAAAGATGACAAAGACTCCGTTTACTGGACACGGAGTAAGGGCGAGCGAGCTCTTGGGACTCGTACACAGCGACGTGTGCGGTCCAATGTCTACACATGCGCGAAGCGGTTATTCTTACTTCATTACTTTTACGGATGACTTTTCAAGGTACGGTTATGTCTTCTTAATGAAACATAAGTCCGAAGCTTTTGGAAAATTCCAGGAATATAAGAATGAAGTAGAAAAACAAACCGGCAAAAGTATCAAGATTCTAAGATCGGATCGAGGTGGTGAATACTTAAGTGCCGAGTTCCTGGACTATTTAAAAGAGAACGGAATTCTCTCTCAGCTTACTCCTCCATACACTCCGCAACATAACGGTGTATCGGAGAGACGGAACCGAATTCTATTGGATATGGTACGGTCCATGATGAGTAACGCTGAGTTACCGTGATCATTCTGGGGGTATGCGCTAGAATCAGCAACATACCTTTTGAACCGAGTTCCAACTAAGACTGTGCCTACTACACCATATGAGATGTGGTGTGGGAAGAGACCCTATCTTAATCACATTAAGACATGGGGAAGTCCAGCTTTTATCAAAAAACAGCATGCGGACAAGCTCGAGGCACGCTCAGTACAGTGCAAGTTTGTGGGATATCCAAAGAACTCCAAGGGATATTTCTTCTACTGCGAAGAGGAACAAAAGGTTTTTGTTTCTCGTCATGCCCACTTTCTAGAACACCAGTTCTTAGAAAAGGAAATTAGTGGGAGCACAGTAGAACTGGAAGAAATTCCAGAACCACAGACTATTACTGAAAGCTTAGTGGAACCAGAGGGTTCAAAAGAACAGGACATTCCTACGCCGCTCCGCAGGAGTAGTAGGCAGCCTCATCCGCCCGAGAGATACTACGGTTTTCTCATAGACGGGGATAGAGAGGATTGCATCATAGATTATGATGAGCCTACTAGCTTCCAGCAGGCCGTTCAGAGCATTGACTCAATAAAATGGCTGGATGCAATGCGGACCGAAATGGAGTCCATGTACACCAACAAGGTATGGACGTTGGACATTGCTCCAGACGGGGTAAAACCCGTAGGATGCAAGTGGGTCTTCAAAAGGAAGATTGGTGTAGATAGACAGGTTGAGGCCTATAAAGCTAGACTTGTTGCAAAGGGTTTCCGTCAAAGACCTGGCTTGGACTATGACGAAACCTTTTCTCCAGTGACTATGCTGAAATCCATTCGGATCCTTCTTGCCATTGCTGCCTTCCACGATTATGAGATCTGGCAAATGGACGTAAAGACCGCTTTTCTAAATGGAAATTTAGAGGAGTGTGTCTATATGGACCAACCAGAGGGTTTCATTCAGAGTGGGAGCAGCGGAAAGGTGTGCAAGTTGCTTAAGTCTATCTATGGACTAAAGCAGGCATCGCGGAGTTGGAACATCTGTTTTGATGAAACGGTCAAGGAATTTGGCTTTATCAAAAATCCAGATGAACCATGCATCTACAGTAGATTTATAGCGAGAACTGTAGTATTCCTCGTTTTATACGTGGATGACATTCTCTTAATAGGAAATGACATTCATATGCTACAATCTGTCAAGGGGTTCTTGTCACACAGGTTCTCCATGAAAGACCTGGGTGATGCCTCATACATCCTGGGGATCCGGATCCATCGTGATAGATCCAAGAGGATATTAGGACTTTCACAGTCCAGGTACATCGACACCATACTGAAGAGATTCGGTATGGAAGATTCCAAGCGCGGTAACCTACCGGCTTGTCACGGGATCACCCTCTCTAAAGAGATGTCTCCCAAGACTGATTTGGAGAGGGATCGCATGTCTATTATACCCTACGCTTCTGCGGTAGGCTCTATAATGTATGCGATGTTGTGTACCAGACCGGATGTAGCTTATGCACTGAGTGTGGTAAGCTGGTATCAGTCAAACCCTGGGGAGAAACACTGGATAGCGGTAAAGAACATTCTCAAGTACCTGAGAAGGACTAAGGAGATGTTCTTGGTGTATGGCGGAAAAGACCTCCAGATCGAGGCCTTTGCTGACTCCAGCTTCCAGAGTGACAAGGATGATTCCAAGTCCATGTCGGGTTTTGTCTTTACCCTCAATGGAGAGGCGGTGTGTTGGAAGAGTTCCAAACAGGAAACCGTTGCAGACTCGACGATGGAAGCGGAATACATCGCTGCATCTGATGCCGCAAAAGAAGCTGTCTGGATGAGGAAGTTCTTGAAAGAACTTCAGGTGGTTCCGTCCATTGTTGATCCAATATCTCTGTATTGCGACAACAACGGGGCTATAGCTTTAGCGAAGGAACCCAGGTCCCATCAGAGATCCAGAAACATCTTGAGGCGGTATCACCTGATTAGGGAGATCGTGGATCACCAGGAGATCGAGGTTCGGAGGGTTGCTTCAGAAGATAACACTGCAGATCCATTCACCAAGGCCTTGCCCCAGACTCAGTTCGAGCGGCTGATCGAGATGATAGGTCTTCGATACGCCAGTACATGGCCTTAGTGCAAGTGGGAGATTGTTAGTGTATATGCCTTAGAGGCCATTACTGTATCATACTAGTTTGTATATTACTTAATGGAAGCTTGGGATATTCACCTTGTATATACAGTCTTGCTCAAAATAGTAGTATGCTACTTGGTTTGTTTCTACTTCAATGTGTACATGTGTTTATTTTAGTATATCGCCTATACACATTAGTGGAGCCCTTAGGATCTTTGCTTGATTACCAGCGTTGTGATGGCAGTCACACTAGTGCGGGCTGGGTAATCTATAAGCACATCCTTATGCAGGTCCCTAGTCGCAGGACTATCGAGACAGGGCATCGATACTCCGGAGTAGACTAGCGCATGCGCTTCTCATCCCAGAGTGGGAGACGGTCTGTCCCACAGCCGTCAGTACGTCGTACTGGAGATAGTATGCGGGTGCTCGTTGGGTTACGAGTACACTGGACAGGACTCGTCGGGAACTGACCGATTGGTATTATACCTATCGTCAGTTATCAGTTCCCAGGTGACATGAGTACAGCTTAGTCCGCTGACTTGACACTGTCACTTCGCCTCGAGTGTGTTCCCACTGTACTTTGATTACTACCCTACCACGGCTCAAAGGAGTCGGGCAACAGGTAGTAGTTGGGTGCAGTCCCGAAGCGCTTGGAGGCAGTGACGGTTAGACAGGATTCGTCTCTCCCGGTATTGGGGGTTGACATCGCGCTGTGTCTAGGAGGGCCATTACACGAGTAGTCCCTGGCCAGGGCAAGCGAGATATACTGGTAGGCTTCCAGTGTTATCTCAGGGTGTATTGGGCTTCACTCCGACACGACTTGTACCGCTATTAGGGGACTGACGTTTACCGCCCCCTAGGCCCACCATGCGATGTATCAGACGAACAGACCGGACTGTACGGAGACTGTCACATTCAGGCTCAGTAGGAGTTCAGATGGGTTTCGCCTCGTCAGTCTTCTTGTCGGCATCTACCTGGGGACCGTTACGCACAGCTAGTGCTGCTTGCGGTCTGTGGTTAAACCCACTGCCAGCGTAGTGTCGAGTCTTTAGAGTCCCACACAGAAAGCTATTCGCCTTTAGGCAAAAGAGTAGAGGTCGCATGGTTTTGCGACAGGTCGCATGGTTTTGCGATAGGGTTCAGTCACATCCGTCCACTTGTGCACGTTTAGTGTCCGGACAGTTTACACTAGCGGGCTTTGGTTTAAGCCAGATCCTAGTGTACGTATTGGGATTGGTTTTTTCCAGTTTGTATTCGTGTTCCTCGGAACGCGGATACGGGTGTGTATGCACATTTGACGGAGAGACAGAGGCAGAGGATTCTCATTAGGGTTGTTGACCGTTGACTGTTGACTATTGACTTTTTGCTCAACCCTAATAAGAATATGATATATGATTAACAATAATATTAATTAAGTATTGTAGTGACATGGTTATTGAGGGGTTGACTTTGTTGACCGGTTGACTAGGTTGGACTAGTTGCCCATCATGATGACAATGGCTATCATTTCATGGCAAAGACTTTTCACTTGCTTGATCTCTTGTGCAATATGAGTGCATGAAATGATATAGCCATTTTGACTTAAACCATTTACACAATACTTGATTACTATTTTTGTGATAATGGTTTTGGATTATGAGAGCCAAGAGAGAAAAGTCTTTCTCATTTTCTATCATTTTCATTCTCTCTCTTGTGTTCTTGAGCTCTCATCTTCTTTCTCTTGCTCTCCCTCTCTTTAGTCTATGGTTCACTTGTCTCATGTGTTGAGAACCAAGAACCATAGAGAAAATCCCAACACACTCTCCTCTACTCATTCTAATTCACAAGGTTTAGCAAACCTAGTGAACTAGTTTCTTCAAAGACCGAAGAAGAAGCCAAAGGTAGAAGCTTTCAGGTGGATCGATCTTCGGCGCAAGGAGACGACGGGGTAAAGCCGATCCGGACAACCATCGAGGCTTGAAGACGAAGGAGTTCAAGAAAGAAAGGTATAACCGCCTAACCGAGTAGTTACCAACTCCTAGTTAGGTTGTTAGTTAGATGTTTAACAAAGATCCGGTTTTGAGTCCATGTTACCACCTCTAGAAAATTGTTTTTCACCAAATTCCGCATGCCCGAAAGTACCGGGAGAGGTAGCATGGACTTACACTGCTGACATCACTCATCGTTACATACTACCTTTTAGTGCCTAGCGGCATGTCTCGGTTTCAGCCCGAGAATCTTCACCGTGATCCCGGGCACGCACGGGATACTATTGAGTTACATCGATAATTCATCAAATTGATTTCAAAGACTTGAGAGTAGTTAACCAGTAGACCAGTTTAGATTACTCACTACACATTACCCTCACTGTCCTCACTTATGACACTGTTACATCTGTTTTACCATTTATATTCATACCTGCATATCTTGTTACCCCTGTTTATAGTATTGCTTGATATTATAACGCACTGACGTCTGGTTTTGCATGGCCCAGATCCTCTACCTTTGTTGCAGACTGATCAGGAGTACTGCCGCTGTTAGACTGAGCGGTGAGGATCCTGTTGGTATCTAGTTTTACTTTCCAGGTGTTTCATTTATTGGATCTTTTGCTTCCGCATATTATATTATTTCTTGACTCATTTATTCTGGCTCATGGACATGTACTAGATAGTTTAGTTTATTTTCCTGTTCTTGATATCTCTACAACCGTAACGTGACTGTGGAGGGATTTTTCCTATCCACAGGTAGCATGGTTGGTTATGTCACGTGCCTATCTTAGCGTACTCTGGAAAGTGGGGCGTGACAGGTTTAAGAACCCCACGGTCCATAGAAATGTATGGTTGTCGGGACCCGTCACCTCTCTGAAGACGTTGAAGGATTACAACGGCAAATATCAGAGGAGTGAAGAGATGTACCTTCGAACCAAAGTGGATTAAATGATCTGTAGCCCAGTTTGGAACTAAGATCAATTAAATTATGAGCACATTGGCTCAGTTAAGTCTGAATTGAGGACTTATGGTCAACTTGGGCTAAGTCCAATTAAATTTGAAGTATTGGCCTTCTGTTGGACCATTAGACATTTGTCTGGTCTCAGCCCACATTATCTAGCAATGCTAAACAAGAGTTTGAGGGCTTTGGCAACATTTTTATCTTTGACCGAGCATGGAACATTATAGCTCTGACTTTTACTCAATTTTGAAAGGGAGGCTTTGCCTCTGAAAATTAGCCAATTTGGCTAAAACTAGTGTTGAACACTAGAGAACAACAGTGTTAAATACTGGAAATACAATTCTCAATTTTGTGTTAAACACTGGAAAATGACAGTGTTAAACACTGGAAATGAAGTTGTCAAATTAGTGTTAAACAATAGAGGGGAAAGTGTCACGTGGGGACATGTGAGGGTACCCCAAAGGTGGGGCCAGATCCCCTTTACTTTATTCAGCAGATAAGTGTTTAACACTTTTAATTCTCACAGCCATCACGTGTGGGCATATGATGGGTACTCATGCCCTGATTTATTAGAATATTCATTAGGGGTCACATGGTAACACGTGAGAGCGCCCAAGTTATATTTTGACTTTGCTTTTGTTCCGATATAATGAGGGTCACGTGGGAGCACGTGAGGCACTGCCTCAGGGCTAATTCCTTCTCATTTGTAGGGATCTTTTCAGGGGTCACGTGGGGACATGTGACCCTAGTTCTTTGCATGCATGGAGATCTTTTAAGTCTCCTTATTTTATTTTGAGAATTAAATTCTCTGTAGGGTTAAACCCTGATCATGATTTTGGAGGAATTAAATTCCTATTATGAAAGAATTAAATTCTTATATAGGGTTAAACCCTAATTTCATTTTAAGAGGGATTAAATTCCTGTGAATTTGAGAGAATTAAATTCTCAATTAGGGTTAAACCCTAGTTCTGTCATCCTGAAGGAATTAAATTCCTGTAACTTTTTAGGAGAATTGAATTCTCATATAGGTTTAAACCCTAATTTCATCTTTGAAGGAATTAAATTCCTGTGAGTTTGGAAGAATTAAATTCTCATATAGGGTTAAACCCTAGTTTCATCTTGAAAGAATTAAATTACTGTGAGTTTGGGAGAGTTAAATTCTCATATATGATTAAACCCTAACTTTGTTTTGGAAGAATTAAATTCTCTAAACTCAATTCTCACTCTAAGTTTTGGATCTGCATGGCAGGATCTCAACCCGATGAGAATTAAATTCTCAATTTGTGGGGAGATGTGCTCTTTGCAGATCTTCAACCAGAGGAAGAACCAAGTTCTTTGGTACAGAAGAGTTAAACTCTTAGATTTGAGAATTAAATTCTCTGTTTTAAGTTTTGATCCCCTTTCTTTTCTCAGCTAAGGTTTTTCTTTGTTGAGAATTAAATTCTCATTTCTTTTCTTTCGGAAATTTCAAAATTCCAAAACTCTATATCTCCTCCTCCTTTCTCTTGGCTCATATTTATAGGAGAAGGCAAAGAATCAATTTGTTTAGTAAATCTTTCATTGAAAGATTTTGTTTGTTTTCATAATTAATATGATCCTTTAGATCATTAAGTGAATTTTATTCATCGTTGGATTTTCAATCCAAAGATATTCTGTTTGTTATTTCTGGTGAGATTTTGGGAAATCTTTCCTTATCTAAAATTTTTCCGTAAATTGGTGATATTTAATCACCCTTGGATTTTTAATCCAATGGTTCTCCTTAATCCTTTCCCATTTAGAAAGATTTTAGAGAAATTTAGAGTTTTAATGCTATTAAACTGTAAGGCTTTCGAAGCCTGTCACGTACGTGACCCCCAATTGAGCCCTTTAACAGCCGCTTGTTTTTGTTGCTGTTTTAACCATCACGTGTCAACACGTGACCATTGATCACGTGTGAGCACGTGACGCCTCGTTGAGGTATTTCCTATTTTTTAGAATTAAATTCTATTAAGCGGTAAGGCTTTCAAAACCTGTCACGTGTGAGCACGTGACCCCTAATTGAGTCATCTTTCAGCCGTTTGTTTTCATTTCTGTTTGATGAGATTTTAACCATCACGTATCATCACGTGACCATTGGTCACGTGTGAACACGTGATACCTTATTGAGGTAATTCCTGAATTTTAATCAGGAAACAGAGACCCGCACGGGACAGGAGATCGCCTTCCAAATCCACCGGAAAATCGACGGAAGCCAACTTCTGAGGAAGACCCGAAAAGGACCTCCATCAAGAAGGGACAAGTCAAAACTGAACAAAAATGCTAATTATGTAAATGCAGTTATCTAATTCATGTAATGCGTATGAAGATATGCAAGTTAATACTCCATAGATGCTGTTTTTTTGTTAAATACCAACTCTGTCAGCAGCCCTTCATGGCATTTGCATATATCTAATTTTAGCACCCCAAGTAGCTAAAAGATCACTGGGATTTCAATATTGCAAAAGCATGTTTATTATCTCGCTGATCTTTCCCATAACTTTTGAAGGTGATCTAAACTTGGTCGCATTAATATGCCCAACCAAATTATGCAAGACCAACATACATCATATGCAAAAATAGTAACTTAATTGCTTCCGGTATTATATTAACTATGCGAACCTGTCTAGTTTGTTCAGAATTTCCACAAGAGCAGGAGATGCCCGGTTGAAGCATGTCATTCTTCGAATGGCCATTAATATCGGCAAAGACTCGTATTTAATTGAACACTAGATGAGCAGTCCTTGTCTTTCAACTGGACCCGAGAAAGAAATCAAATGCTGGTTTCAAAGTTTGGAAAAGTACAAGTGAGAAACGAGAATGACCTCCCTTTCCAAATTCTTAATAATGTCATCTTTCTTTGAAGCAAACTCTTCACCTTGTAAATTGATGATACCTCCACCTTTATATATCTAGTAGAAAGAATGATTGGTGCTCTGGAACCCCACTTGGCATGGAAAATGACCACTGAGCTGCGACTAAGCAAAACCAGTCGACACAGCAACATAGAGAAAGTTTGAAAGGGGGAAATTTATTTATTCTCATTTATTGAATATGTATCAGGTTGCAGGGAAATGTCTGAAAATTTTCACTGTGCACTTTTGTGGTTTTGAAGAAATTATTTACCATGGCTCCTGAGTATGAACATTGTAACTCAAGCTTGTTTTGAATTTCCATAGGTTGTATGGCTACATTAATTGGTAGTCTAGACAACAAAGAATGAAGAAGCATATAGACATGAGCAATATATCTGGTGTCAAAACCAAAAAGCAATAAGATAAAGAATACAGAATAAAGAAGGAAAAAACCAATTTATTTTGATTACTAAAAAATCCCACGGAAATTGACAAAATCTGATCTATTGAATATAGAAATTCTACTCAGCCAACAAGTTTAATATAGGCATTCACCAGTCAAGAGAAATGATCAAAATGGCTATTAGCTCATCTCAAAGCAGCAGGCGGCTATATTATCCAGAAACAAAGTATGACGAATGGCTCGCCCACCAATATCGGCTGCCAAGGCTTCAGCCTCCTCAGCCCTATACTTCAGAACCTCATCGATATCTTTTGGGTCACTGCACAGTGGAGGATCGATGCTATAAATAATGAACACCTTAGGAGAGAGTTCCTCAGCAATGCCTCGTTGGATATTCATAAGATCAATCTTATTTAGAAGGATTCCGCCACCAGTTAAAATGAGATCTTCAAGGTATTTCTTGAAGTCGGATTGCTGGAAATCATCAGTGATGTAGAAGCTTAATCCATATAGTAACTTTGGTGCCTGCAACAACCAAAAAAAAACATGTATTAATTTAGGACGTCGCTCATGCTATATAGACAAAAAATAGTTTTATCATATAACAGTTTCTTTATTAGTAAAAAGTGAACCTTCTGCATTGTTCTAACTCTCCCAATTTTAGGCCCACCATAGCAGCCATGAACATCATGAGTGACTTCATAAGTCTCTTCTGGAACAGGATGCCCAGATTCAATGCAAGCTTTTACCCCTGTAAAAAATTGTCAGGGTGAGTAATATTACACAGCAATGGGAGGTCAGAAGGTGATGATAACAAGTATACCAGGATCATGTGATGTGGGAATAAACTCCTGAATATATAGATCATATCAATATTTTTATGCTTGCCATATTGAAAATTGATCCTGAGATTGTGATGATAACTCCAATTAGAATTTTGTAGTATATCTGAAATTATAATTTCAAATCTTTCAGGCTAGGATTCTGTATATTATAATTTACGACTCGGTCTCATGATTACTACAACTGAGCACGAATGAATGAATTAACAAATTGAAGAGAATTAATTTGTCAGACTTAAATTTAGGTAAATTATTCTGTGTATCAGGATGGTAAAAAAATTTACATGCATTTTGAACATAACTCAAAGCTCTAAAGCACTAGGGCTGCAAAGTTTCTTAATCGAAAATGTAAAGAGAGATTCAACTTCAATGGAATTTGGTGCTAGGTTAGCAAGAAGTAGTTGGATTGCTTATCTGTGGTAGTATTGAATATTATAATAACATCTATTTTCTTGACATCATCTTCAAGGTAATTGCAACTGTAGAAGTCCTTACATTCTATTGTCAGAACCCATTTCCCAGTCAAAATAGACATAAGAAGCTTCAATGTTCTACTGCAGCCACCATGCTCGTCAACAGAGGCAATGACATGGGTCACATTCGGCTCCCATAAATTAGTGGTAACTGCTTCGCTTATGCGAGCAAACTTGTCCAGGATACCCTAAAAACCACAAAACAAAATTGCCAGTAACAAAGAGTTCTAGAACGAAAATAAGGCATGCTCTTTTATAAAGCAAGGCTATCAAGGAAAAGGTGTGCAAATCAAGAAGAAAAAAGATATAATGCACTTTTTGAAACTTAATAACAAGTTCATGAATTCATATTTACCTTCTCTTCCTTCGAGAGCGCAGAACCCACAAAGCACCAAATCTCTGGCCCAACCAAATGACACAGTTGAAGTACCACATTGTGGTGTAATTGCGCAAGTAAGAACTTCGGATGGACCAGAAGAATCTCTGAAATTGGTAAGCACAGACAAGATTAGCAAGCCGGTAGCATGCGATGGCATTGATGCTAATGGACATCATTTAGAACTTAAACATAATATCCGATCATAAAAGTCAATAAGGAAAAGAAGCCCTACAACGAACATGTGGCCTTGTTCTTTGATTTAGTCTTGGATTTGTCACACGGCAATTCGTGTGAAGAATGAGCAGGACAAAGCACAAGATAATTTTCCTGTCAAAGGAAAAAAATAATGATATCTAAATTTTACAGTTTAAATGGTATTATATGAAATCAACAAGGACATAAATAGTGCACTAAAAGATAGAGCTAGATAATATCATGGCTGAGAACTTACACAATCCCACCGGCACTCTAGGATCTCATAAGCACATGGAACATGATAGCTTTTCCGGCAGCTCTTCAAAAAGCAACCAAGGGCAGCCCCTTTCAAACCACATTTGTTGCATTTAAGCTTTGAAGCACGTAATAATTCCACTTCCAAGTTCCTAATAGTGTCGCCCGAATAATATATCTGGGGTGCCCTGTTTTAAAATGAATGATATGAACTACGAAAATAGTGTTCCTAGAAATATGCTTAACTACGAAAAAAGAGTGCAGGATCCAGTGGTAGCCTAGCATAACTGAAGTGAACAACAATAATAAAATGGAGGCACAAATCAATGAACTTTCCAGCATATAAACCTTGTGCGGATTAAGCATATCAAACAACTCGTCAACCAAGGTCCATAATTGATTTTCTAGATAACAATTCAGTATATCAAACAATCAGAAACGAGAAACCAACAAATACTATACCACTCGATGCATTTACGGTGCACATGAAAGACATTCGGTTGGGTGGCTTGATCAACATCTACTTCTCTCCATTTAAAAAGTGCAGCATTTCTCCAGAAGCCTGAAATTTTCCATTTTACAAGATCTCTCAGATTTAACGCATTATACACTCAGATTGTTACCGACTAGATTAATCTACACGACTAAAGTTTCTTACCTCAGTGGTTCTAAATGAATGACAAAAAACACATTCCACGATTCTGTTTGCACCTAAACATCTTGAAGTATCCAAGGGATTAGCGTCAGAGCAGATTTTGCGGTTATGTTCACAATCAGGATTCAGTGTCTTCAAAATGCCAGTGTTGATCCCATTTGTATCTCCAGCATCACATTCCCTATTCAACTTCTGCCTTTTAAGCTTCCCAGTACCAAGCTGAACTGTCTGATCCCCACCGACTTCTTTCTGTTTGACCGTGCGAAGAGATCTCTTGACCTGCTGGACAAGGCAATTAAATTCAAGATAGTAAATGTAAACACAAGAATAGATATGGGAACTACATCTAAGTAGTACCCAAATCATGATGCATAGCAAAAATCTTCAACAAAAACGAAAAGTGAGACAAGAATAGGGTAGCTTAAACATGAAATACAGTGATCACACACATATATAAGGGTAGCATGAATAAACTTACATTTTCATTTCCATTATCACTATTGTCACAGTCTGAATCCTTAATGCTGCCAGAAGATGGTGGACTACATTGTTCCCCTCTGACAGTCAATGCTTCTTCTCCAATACTTTGAATACATCGTTTGCTTTCTTGTGTTGCACGTTCATTGGGTTCTCCGTCTCTATTTTCAATATTATTAGGCATCTTCAGTTGTGGTTCAGATAACGTTTCTCTGCCCATGCTGTGTATTGATTCTCTTTGTGATGTCTCCTGGACATAATTGTTACCTGAAACTGGACTTGGACTTATAACCATCTTCTTGCCTATAAAGTTACAATGACAGAACAGTTGTTATTAAACAAAATAACAAAAAAGGAAACCATGTGACTTAAGATGGAAAGCAAAAGATATTACCCAAAGTTTCATTGTTAGATTCTCGAGAAGAAAAAATAGAAGCTACAGCAGAAGTCATGCCCTTGTAAATGTTTATCAATGACATCATGTGACCGGCAGGCCTCAGATCTACAAAAAAATAATAATTCAGAATTACACAACAGATCCTAATAAGAAATGAACTCAAAAGAAGTACAAGATTACCTTGATGAAGGAAAGATGATTTACAAGAAGCGCATTCACATCCATTTTTTGTTAAAATAGTGATGCAGTGACTGCACATGACCAATGATAATGGATATAAGTATGGTGCAAAGACAAACTGCCCAACCAAAGGATGAAAAGTCTAAGGAGAGTAATCAAATAAAACAAAAATCAAACCTGCAAAATATGTGACCACAAGGCAGAATTATAGGCATGTCCAACAACTTTAAGCTGCCACAAGGAAACAAACTGAATAAGGATAATAAAAACAGAACCGCTTATCGATAGGCATTACAAGCTAGTAGAAGTTGATTGCATGTCGCAGCCACACTCCACCTCAAAGAATAATAGATAGATAGATAGATAGATTGATAGATAAACAAAACAACCCATGTCAACGGAGCATGCTATAAATAAGATTAACCAGAAAGAGTATATGGAAATTAAGACTAAACCTGGATAAGGAGCCAAATTTATTCTTTATGCAGCTTTATTTCGCCTGTAACATCCTTACAACCATATTGATAAATTCTATAGGGAGGTTCAGAAGAGAACAGATGAAAATAGTATTCTTGTGGCTGAGAGATTGAAAAGCTATACAAACCAAAAAGTAATAGATCATTGGAAGGTTGAAGTAGACTGTAATAGGAGGTGGTGATGTCCAGTGTTTGAATCCTAGCCTAGGTGGAGAAATGTTGGTGTGCCTGCTCTGATTCGTCTAATTGTTCAATTACCCTCACACGCATCCATGCACACAAGCACGCACAAAAAAAATTTGTAAATGGTGATTGAGAAATTGCACTCTAAATCTAACTTGTCGATACTAACTTAATCCACTCTCCATCGGATTAGGGTTAAGAAATGGTCTCCCATTTTAATCAGATATAAACACATTTAATTCATGGCACGAAAAACAAGCTACAAACCTGGTGCCACATTCCTTATGGAACCATTCAAAAATTGCAAAAAAGATGTTCACATTTGGTGTAAAAATCTCTTTTGATCTCCCTAAACTATGCCAAAGTCCCATTAAAGGCCAATAGTTATCAACTAGCAACTAATTACACACAGAAACTCTACCAAGTATTTTGATTCCACGACAATTAACAGTAATTATAAATTGAAGATATTTAATTTTAAGATCATCAGGTGTCACCTAACAAAATCAGTGATGTTAATCATTTCACCAAAACAGCGGCAAGACGCATCTTGTAGGAATTATTTAGATGCACACTTGCATTGCGAGAATTGTATCAATCCCCTACGCATGAATTAACTCAGATTCTAAGTTAAAGATTGCATATTTCTCGTATAGAGGCATACAAACCCAGCAAACCAAACAATTAATGATCCTAATATATAGCCAAAATTAGAATTTGTTTCAACCCTCAAGATCATTTGCGATTGAATTATTAAGCAAGCATCTTTTTTTTCCTCCATGTTCGATTAAACTTGCCCAAATTGAGTCGTCACATCTGGATCACAAATTCAACATCTCCCAAAAGGTCGATAAACCAAAAACAATCAGAAAAAAATGTTTTAAGACATAGAAATTGATAAAGCTTGAATTTTTAGAAAGAATTACCAGGTTGGGCAATTGAGCTCCAGCTCCATCTTCTGCAGATTGAGCTTCATTGGGTTCAGGAATCGATTGATGATCTCAGAGTTCGCCATTTCTGCCTCTCTCTCTCCCTCCCTCCCTCTCTCAGTTGCGAAAATATAAAATTTAGGGATTAGGGCTAGGGTTTCTTTTGTTTCTAGTTTTGGTGCAGGCAGGCGATGGGAGAGCGCATCACTTGGACAAGACATGATGATTTAGTACTATGGGAAGGCGGGAGAATGATTCCAGATGGGGACACGTGTACGGCGAGATATATGCCACGTAGGTTTGATTTCGACTTGGCGCCAGGCTTGTCATTTCAGTTTGCTTTGTCGTTGGAGCGCGCGGGAAACTCATTTTGGTGATGGGCTGGCAGTGGGTGTGGATATTTTGTTATTGAATAAAATCTTTTGCATCGGGTTGTATATGTATGCGGTTACAAAAATATATATTTAGAGGTTCTCCACGAAGTCTTTTTAATTGCAGCCCAAAAACATAGCAAATTCCTTTCCATCCAAAACTTGGTATTTATTTTTTACACTCGAAACCAATAAGATATATCATTCTACACTCTTTTTACGATTTTCATCAACTTTTAACGGCATGACTTCAAATTTTTCTTTAAAATATCACCACCTCTCTTTTTATTTGGAAATACGCAATTTCTTCCCCAAATTGAAATTAAGGTTTATGCTTCTGCTGTATCTTTCTCAAAATCAGCAATGAAATCAAGAGCTTCTTCAACATACTTCTCTAAATATAAATGCGGTTTTACTTGTTGTCTTCGGGTAATTGATAAACCTAAAATTTATAGAGAAAAATTAAAATTAAAGTTAACGGGGCCTTTTCTGATGGAAATCGCAAAGGGGGTAAAATGATGTATCTTATTAGATTTGGGGTAAAAAATAAATGCCAATTTTTTTGGTAGAAAATAATTTGCTATGTTTATTGGGGTTTATAGGTAAAAAACCCTTTCCATAATGCATGCTGGGATATGGATATTTGAAAACGAATATTATTAGTTGTTAATTAAATTTTATAGTTTCGACTTTTGAATAGCATATTTGCTTGTGTTCTGTTTTGTACTCATTGGATTTTTCTGAAAGTGTGAATAAAATCTTCCGTATGGGGTTGGATCTTAATACAGTTACAAAAATATTATATTTAGACGTTTTGCCGTAATGCTTGTTCGGGGATATGGATATCCGAAAACAAATACTATCAGTTATTAATTAAATTTTGTAGTTTTGACTTTTGAATAGTATATTTGCTTAGTTTTATCTGGAAGCCTGCACAATAGGCTCAGGCTAATAGCATATTATATATAGTTTATTTATTTATGTAATATCCATATGCATGAATATTTGTCTTTATGGAATATTTCATGTACCCATAATTAAAATTCCTTTTTTTTGGGTGGGGCCGGGGGGGGGGGGGGGGGGGGGAGGGGGGGGGGGTTATATATTGATGAGCTCTCCGTTTTCACTTCATATTAGCATTTGTTAGTCTTTTGGTTCAGAGTATTTCAAGCCTACTTACATTTCCTGGTAGACATTTTTTCCGTATATCTACAAAGAATTTCCTTGTTTTGGAAAGGCTGTCGATTCCATTCTCAATCCAAGGAAAAAGATAATTGCATGTATCTCTTCGTATACATTAACATTCAAGTTTATTGTCTATACACTACCATCAAATTATACAAATACTAAAACCATTTTGTGCCCAAGACAGCCCAAAATAACCGCGTTAAGCTCATCGGCTCATGGCCATCCTTGAAAAAGTTGAATATTGCAAAACATAATTTATAATAACCATTTCTAATAAATGAACCAGCCACAATCAACAAAGGGAGAAATAAACCGGGCTGATGCTCCCTATGAAGCAAGTGAGAAGTGAAAGCTAAGAGGGGCAATAACTTATCATCTCTTTCGAAAAAATCATTAGAAAAGTGCTAATGGTAAGCGTTTTAGCTGTGCAACAACTCCACTGCTGCAGTAACAACACCCTTTCCTTCTGAATACACATCGATGCCCGGTTGCTCGATTTTTCTTTGAAGAAGCCTATCAAGTTCCCCTCTCAACCTCTGTCATAACAATATAAAGTGTATTAAATACAATATCAGCAAAACCAAGGTTACATTTTTTGGGGGGGATAAAATCTCAATAAACATTTGTAAATTTGATTTCATCTAAATCCTAAGAAATGCCTTCATAATAATCTAATTCATCTCTTCATATATTGAGTCAAGTGGCTGCTAGAGGTTAATCCTAATCTTTTTCGTATGTTATTCTCAAACAATAATATAAAAAATTTGCCTGTGCGTATGTTCGTGCTATATGCGTGTGTGGAAGTCAGGATATTTGGTAAATTGAAAATTCATGAAAAAGCATCTAATACTCATAATTCCCATACGCATACACAAGCATCTAGGGTTTAAATAGCAGGGTTGCAACTAAGAAGAATAAATTACCTGAATCAGTTGTATCACATTCTTTGGTGCAGAGAAATGAAGGTAGCCTCCTAGCATTGTGATGCCCTCTCCAGTTTTGCTTGGATTGAGGCTGCCTCCAAAGAGAAGCAAAGCATACTCTGATATATTGGTCGAATTCCTGATGAAAATGCTCGTAGTTCTCACCTTTTCACTATAAACCAAGTAGGGCAAAGGAAACATGTGGACTCCTGCGTTGACAGAAGAGGGATGGATGTCCACTTTCCCGACTTCCTTGCTGTAGAAAGCTGTCCTCTTCCCCCTTCTTTTGCATTGGATAACATTCGGATAAAGTCCAGCACATAGAACAGCACAGATCATTTCCATGTCATGTCCATAGTGATTATATGCCTGGAATTATGGAAACAGGAATTCATAATTACTTATTCAGATTAAGAAAAAAGGCACTGTATGACCTCTACCAAAACTCCGAAATTGTTATGTGAGTTCAAAGATATCTTGTACTTTCAAAACACTCCTACACACCGAGTGCTGTTTTGTGGGCAGCAACCTAGACTTTGGCACAGTGATGATATTAATTTTTTTTAATGCGGGAAATAGTGGCAAGGGTTAACAATATATGTTTTTCATAATCTAACCAACGCAAGTCTTAAAATAAGTAAATAACAATAGCCAAGAGATGAGAAATGTGATGCAGCTAGTGTACTATGTGAATTAATGCATCCAAAATAGTTTGCGAGGGAAAAAAATTGGTATCCATGCTAGGTTAATATGAAGGAGATGATGCTATGTGTGAGAAGATACCAAGATGGACTAGGTACAGCAATAACTTTAGTACCACAAAAAATGTAGAAAAAAGTAAATATTATTATTTCATTCTCAAAGTGAAAGCATGTACAATTAAATTATAGCATTATACAAGAAAAGAATTTACTATCGAAGATTTCTACAAGTTACTGCTAGCAATAAATGTACCAGTACCACCTAAGCCTTTAAAACAAACACACGAGCCCCCCCCCCCCACCACCACCACCACACACACACACACAGAGAGAGAGAGGGGGGGGGGGAGAGCCAAATTGCTTGGTTCACCAACATGAATTCTTTTTCTCTATTCAGGTATCTAAACAGTACAAATCACCATATTAGCCTTGTTCATTTTGGTCTATCCCTAGTCTGAGCTGATTCTCCATCTATAATCCAGTTGGAACTCCCTCAGCTTTATCCCGTGGCATCAATATCAATTACACCTTTCTCCATGCGTGCAACGGAATGTACTCTATTTTTGTTTTTGTCAACTCAAAATCAGTTAGATCCTATATCTTTCTCAACATCTCATCTTTAACAACATATTTTTAAACATATGACAAAGGTGTAACGAAAAAAAATTCAGAAAATCTAAACTAGTTATTAGTTACCGTGCCAGCAAAAGATAAAAGTTTATGTGATTGCAATGTGCAACTTGAGGCTTACAATCAATCATGAAGATGTTCTTAAAGTGAATTAATCACAAAGGTAAGAGCCAAAGTCTAGAGAAGTTGGTGAATGTCATCTACCTCAGATCACATACATGGGTAATAACATGCATATAGTAATGATGTGCATACATTGACCAGGATCAATATATAATCATATGAACCAAAAGATCATACCTTGACTCCTTTAGCTTTGTCGACGAAACCTATGTTTGATAACAGATCGAAAAACTGGCTTCGCATGTCATCCATCATCTGCAGTGTCATGGGTGATAAGAAATTTTCCCAACAGAAAGTCCGATCTCGTCCACTACGCTTCGCATCTTTCCATGCATCAAAAGCTTTAAGAAGAGCAAGATGATCACTACACAGGAATAAGCGGTTTATCAGAGCTCTAAACAATGGTTACTCCCAGTTTGTGCTTGATGCAATTAGGCAAATTAATTGAGAAAGAATAATCTAATAGATTCCAAACTACATGGGAAATCTTGCAGAAACCTTCAAAAGTATATTTCGACGATTTTTTTACCACCAAAAACTAGCCCAACAATATAGTTGAAACATTGAAAAGAATATTATTTAAGATGCCTGTGGACGAGTTTTTTAGTGGTTAAAAGGCCACTCAAGGTTCTGAAGAATATGTTTAAGATCTCAGCAACAAGGTTCAACTCTCTGTGGGGATGAACTTAGGACATATTATTACTTTGCAGAAAAACCTGAATGTTTAATGGTTAATGCTCAACTTAGGGTATTTATGTTGGCAGAAATTATGGCAGCATAACCATATCGACTGTTAAACATATCTCAATCTATGTTTCAGCACTTCACTTCATCGAACTTGTAAGAGATGAACAGAAAAATAGAACATGCTCCTCCCCTCACCCCACCCTCCCCCACCCCCCAAAAAACGAAGACAAAATGATAACAAAAGAAAAGGATTGAAAACATTATATGGTTTATAAATTGTACTTGCAAACAGAAGATAAGTGAAATGGCTAGAATCACCTGCAAGAATCACCAGCAAATGATCTTTTTGCAGCGTCAGCGTCTTCTTTCCGGTTTATGGGAAGAACAAATGGGTCGCGATGTGCAAGAGCAGAAGCTATAGTCAGGGCTGGATCTAGGCATTGGAATATTGATCCCATTAGTAGCATTTTTCCAATATTGGGATCCAAAGGCAGTGTGCAAAGATGACGGCCTATTATGTGGAGGGAAAAAAAGAAGATTAACAATGAGAGAATGGACATAAATGCAACAGAGATCATAATATTTGTTTGTATGCTTATGGATTAAATTTCTATCCATATAAGCGCAGCACATTAATATATTTATATTACATATTACTATAAATTATGACCTACCAAGAGGAGTGAGTTCTTCCATTTCATCTAAAGCCCCAATTGTTTTGAGAAGCTCAATTGCATTCTGAACAGCAAGAGAATCAGGAGGCTGAAGTGCCTTTGCTAAGAATGTGGCAACTGTACCCAGCTGTAGGTTCTTTATATTAAGGCAAAGTTCTTGTAAAGGAGTTCTGAGAATTTCAGGTAACTGATATTGGGGCATTGCGTCATGGACAAGTTTTGGGTACAGCCTATAACACACTCCAGGTTGAACACGGCCTGCACGCCCTCGCCTCTATAGAAATGATACCATCATCAGAGAAATTCAATTGACATTTAATAATCTTCGTGTTTCATGGGAACTAGTCTACCTGGTGTGCCGAAGCCTTTGATATCCATGAAGGTAATAGACAAGCCAGCTTATTTAACGCATCATAACTTGTTTCCTTGGCCTTTCCAGAGTCTATGACATACACAACATCATCAATGGTGATACTGCTTTCAGCAATATTTGTTGCTAGAACAATTTTCCTGCAAATATGAATTGCTTGCCAAGTCAAAAATTCTATAGGAACTTCATATATAAATCGTATTAAATAGAGCCTGTGTGCCTGACACACGAATAAATGAAGATAAGGAGAGATAATCATGGATTGTTAGGGGATAAATAGTACTTTGCAATAAAGAAAAAGTAGATGGGCAATGTACAGAGCTTATAATGTGGTATAAGGAGAAAACATTTGTACCAAAACTTTTTCAGATAGCTTTCTGATTTATTTTCCTTATAGTTTATCACACCAAGTTTCCCAGTGTCCCTGTTTTCTTAATTCCTAGATTTGTTGGATGCGTGTATGATAATACCATGCTTATGTTCTTGCTAATGTCCACTGATGCATTAGATTCTCAGTATAATTACAATCCTTACTAAAGCAGTACTTCAAAACTCAATTCCAGTAAAGCAGGGAAAAATATAATTTAGAGGCAGCAAGTTTGAAGGCTACAAACTAATCTAAGTTTTAACTACTTGGTAGCAGTGAGGTATTTAAAATATCTAAAATTGAATAGCTCAATCTTGAGACCTTCACTTAAAAAAATTGACCACGGAGTTTTCAAATGGCACAAAGGGCACATAACTAGAGTTGAGATCTATGCCTGGAATCTGATGCTAGTTGATGTGTTTATGGATTACTAGCATGTCATACATATGACTGACATGCAAAATTACATCAGACACGGTCCTTCCAAAAGTAAAATTTATTCCCTACTTGCTTGACATAGCCTATTACTTAGCCTGCGAAAGTTTCTCCAAACACAAAAAAAATTTGGTAAGTTATTGGTGCCCTGAGTATACAACAACTCAGTTAGATCATGTATGCCACACATTAAACCAAATTTTAATATGTGATTACTGCAGTATGTGAACGCCAACAAAATCGCAACTCCGGAACATATCAGAATCAAGGTATTTACTTATTCAGACACATAATGGGCCATTCCTTATGCATAAGATTCAAAATAAAGAGTGCTTGCCTCATATTACTTGGTGGTCTGTCAAATATCTCATGCTGATTCACAGTAGGCATTGAGCCATGCAATGGAAGAACAAGAAACTTGCTAGAATTCCCAAGAAGGCTGTTTGCTTTAATTTTTTCAAGCAGCTTGGATATTTCATCCCAACCTGTAAGGAAGACTAGAATTGCTCCATCCCCTTCATGCCGACAGATATGCTCGATTGTTGCTTCCACCTTTCAAATCCAACCAAAAAAAAGATACAATCAAATATTGTAATAAGAATGAAAAGAACAGCAGATCTTGATAACAGAAACTGGCAGTTTGCACAAGGAATAGAAAAGAGGGCCTTTAAACTTCATTCATGATCTCTGTGTCTGAAAGTATCAAGATTTTACTTTTGGTGCTATATTTCACCAATGAATGTTAGTGTGTCTTGTGTCTCAAACTTAAAGTGTCAAGATCTCACTTTTGGCACTATATTTGCTCTTGTTACGCCATGTTGTATACGGCCGGCATATCAACTCGCCATGTTGTGGCAAATCAACATATTCCATCTAAGTTGAACTTTTTTATGGAGCTAACAAATACTCATCTTGGAGGTGAGAACAGATAACTAATTGACCATTATAAAATTAAATGAATCCGCATGCAATTCTCTTCACTATTACGACAAGATATAGAAGTCCCGACAAAAAAGTTAATTACTTACTAGACCCAAATCCAACTGTGCACCACACCAGGCCTCAAGAGATTGTCTAGTAGATATGCTGTAATTTTTGAATTGATTGTTGATGTCGACAGCCTACATCAGAATAAGAAAGAAAGATGCAACTCGTTAATGGAAGAAAATGTTATGCCATTCAGTATAATATGTTAAGTCAGGTTTAACTTGTCAAGTGTCAAACTGCCAATAATTTTGTATGAAATTATATTAGTATATTGCGGTGATTACAGGATGAATGTTTTCCATAAGAGATTATATAGAAAGAAACTAATTAAGCTAAAAAGGGTAATAATTGTTGCCTTCCTAGTCAAATAATATGTCTAACAATTATGGGTTATGTAAGGAAGCATATGCGGTGGATAAATAAAAACCTAGAGAAAATAAGATAGGTAACAATTATAACAAAGGTTTATATGACCATAGAAACAATCAGAAACCAGGAAAGCTAGCATGATGTTCTATACAAGGAATCTAATTCTCTCAGGCCCAAATACACAGGACTAGCACAGCTGTATGAAAATATTATCGAGGAAAGAGGGTTCAAAACATTATGTTAAAGATTAATATAGGAATTGGAAATGGGTAGTACTACTAGCTCTGAAAGTTATCAAACAAACAAAACAGAGGCATTCACATGCTATGGAAAATAAATCCAACGATTTTCATTCCTTTGCAATTAGCAAGTTTTAATGGGAATATACTCTTCCCTTTTTTTGCTCATTCACGCTACAACTATAGCCTTCTACCAAAATGCCATCAAATTACGTCTCAGCCACCATGTTGTCCGAAGACAACTTTTCTCTAAATTTTCTCATCGATTTACCACAAAGAAACACCTAACATGTCAATATTTTTAACATAATAGAAATTCAGATTCTTTCATCTAAAGTGTTAGGTTTGCTTGATATTACATTCATCTCCCACAATCTATCAACTTAAGCTTTTAGCCTTTTAGGTAACATAGTTTCTGGCATTTGTTTGCTGTTTGTTTTCCGTATGGTTGAAGGCAACATGTGGAAGTACTAATCTCAATTTTGTTTGGTGTAGGTTGTTGGCTAAACAGTTTCTTCCCTTAGTTTCTGTTCGGCTTTCCCCAAAACCAATCTGAACGGCCAAACAGATTGGTCTCTGAGCTGAGAGAATTTATAACCTTTCAGTTTAGGTAATTATGAAGAAACCATATAACCAACTATGCAAGATAACCTGCAAATTCCTAATAAAACAGTAAATGACCCGTGAATCAATGTTTGGTAAGAGAAAGAAGTGTTAAAAAAGCAAAGTGCAAAATAAGTCATTGTTTACATTAACATGGTACACAAAAAGAGATGAGTCTATAGCTAGCTGTCCAGATTTACCTCAAACATTTCGGTCAATGGGTCACTTTTTGAAGATAGTTGTCTTCTTCTCCGTGAATTTCCTTGGAAACTGTCAGAATCTGATTTGATCTTGTAATGATTTTTTTCCAAAAAATCCTCAAGAAAAACTTCAGCAACAGGAAACGTCAGGCCCTAAGCAAAAGGGAACGAAATGAAAACATATAACAATGAAAATGGTCAATGTCAGAAACAAAACAATGGTACGATGAGATGATCTACTACCGGAATATGGATAATTGGTGCATTTTCAAAGTAATTAGAAAATAGCTCGGCATTTATGGTGGCACTCATTAAAATTAGGCGAAGGTCTGGACGCCGAGGAAGAAGGTCGCGCAAAATTATGATGAGGAAATCCTCATTCATGCCTCTTTCATGGATTTCATCAACAAGTAAATGAGTAACGCCTCCAAGATCAGGTTCCTGAACCTGTTACAGAGAATCCAATGTTAGATGCAAAATCATTGTTAAGCATATGTTTTTAAATAGAAAATAACATACTTACGATCAAAAAATGCAAACATACAAGAGAAAGAACTTGAAGGCCAATAGATTAACAATAATATAATATTATGGGCACTGAATGAAAACAATAGTGAAAAACACAGAATCACAGATAACGTCCTTTCATTTCACCAATAGAATGTTCAAGTGGAAAGTATTTAAATACCAGTCTCCGCAGTAACACTCCAGTTGTACAAAACAGAAGCCTAGTTTCTGCTGAACGTTTTGCTTCCAAACGAATCTGGTAGCCAACAGTCTCCCCAAGATTCTCACCCCTTTCTGAAGCAATTCTTGCTGCAACAGATATAGCAGATATACGGCGTGGTTGAGTGCATATTATGCTGCAATCTGCTCCGCGAAGATGGGATATTTCCTCCTCAAGTATAAATTGGGGTAGCTGGGTAGTCTTGCCACACCCTGTCTCTCCAGAGACAACCAATACCTGCATTGCTACGCAAAATGTAAGAACATTCAACCCTCGAAAAGCAGACCTAAAAAGAAACTTATCACAGTCAAGAAACGAGAATTTACTGCTACACACACAAACAGTGTGAATTTGTATTATCCAAACATTAAATTCTCAGGAAGATCACAGAGAAAAAAGTTTAATATTTAGAAAGCACAAGTAAACCTCAAGAATTTTGTATAATCCACATATCAGCTGAAAGAATAAGCAATATCTATATCAGGGTACACGCCTACACATGCATGCATAAGCTTAAGCCAGAATTTGCATATTTGTCTATGAGGGACCAATGATCATGCAACAATTCTTACTTGGAACTAGGAAGATATTATAGACGACTGCAGGACATAGAGATTAGATCACGCTAAGCTTAGTTATACCTGGCTGTTTGCCACAGCTTTTAGAAATTCCTCTTTAACCTTAAATGCTGGTAGCTTTTCCCTGAAAGATTCCATTGCTTTCGCGCTTGGGTGGGACTGGACGGAACAAGAAAGAATCAAATGGTAATTCACGATCAACAATCCAAATCAATTTAAATTCAATTGAAATGGGATTGAAGGAGCATGCCAAACCATTTGCAACCTTATATGTACCTTTTTGGAGTTTTGCAGGTCCCTAAGCTGAAGACTGAACTTTTCTTTTGCAGCATCCACCTGTGCTGTTGATTCTCCATTTGTTGTAACCATGTTAGATAAAAGCTGGTTACTATTGGGACTGGATTTGCTACTGGAACCATTAATGCTCGACGGCCCTATGGATTTTGCCAGAAGATTTTCAACTCTTCTCTCTGTCTCTGTAGACATTTTAATCTGCATGGAGGTAAAACAGAACAAATGAGCTAACTGTCATCTAAGGATGTCCAACAATTATTGAATGAAATGGACCTCTTTTTGTGCTGATCCATGCCGTTCATCAAGATCTGCTCGATAATCTGGCAATGGAACTTTGCTAAAAACAAGAGCTTTTCCTTTGTTGTATACATGGCTTTCTTCCAAAAAACGAGTGCCCAGAATAAAGAAAGATAAGTCATCGAAACAACAATGTGCAAAACGCAGGTTAGTTGTGTTATGAATATTGTTATGGATATATATTTAGTTATTATATTCAGTTATCAGTTTGATTAGTTATTATATGTTTGTTAGGAGAGGTGATCTATAACTCTCTATAAATTGTCGTATGGACTATTACTTTTCTAATAAACCAATAAATTTCCTCTCTTTAAATATGTTCATGGTATCAAAGCTTTGAACAGATTTAAATTATGTTTAAAAAAACCCTAATTTTTTAGCAGCCGCCGCTAACCTCCACGAGCCCCTCGATCACCAACTGCCATTGCTCCTCTCCTCGAACCCAACACTCGCCTTGCCCTTGCCGGACCTCAACTTGCCCTGGCCCACCATCCAGATCCTTCGCCACCCCTCGACACCACCACCAGGACTCTCCAGCACTCGTCGACCACCCCAGCAACGCCCCTCTGGTACTCCTCGATGCCTCCAGAGCCCTCACCTACCCCTCGACTCCCTCCAGCACTTGCCGACCACCCCAGCAACCCCCCTTCGGCACTCCTTGACGCCTCCAGAGCCCATCGATCCCCTCCAGCACTCGCCTACCCCCTCGTTCCCCTCCAGCACTCGAGTCGACCTCGATCCCTAACTCTAAACAACTCTCATCCCTCGATTCCCCCTTCGAACGCCATCCAGACGCTTCACAGAACCTTCGATCCATACCAGAGGCCTTTGATCCTTGCTGGAAGCCTTTGATCCTTAATGCATCACTACTCCAGAGGTTATATACTCTTAACAACCTAGCCATATACATGATCTATTAGATCAACTTGCGTTTTGTACTTGTTTTGGGTTAGACAACTTTTTTCTCTCTCGAGATCTACCTCTACGCCGCTTATCATGAATTCTGTTGATGATAAAGCTACTTCGGCCACTCTGTTGTCCGTTAATTTCAAAACGGATATTCGTTTGACTACGATCTCTCTTCTCCGTGCAAAAAACTACCTTTAATGGTCCAGTGCCGTGGAACGAGCCTTGAACAGTAAAGGCCTTTATTACCACTCGACGGATACTCCTCTTGACTTCAAAGATCCCAACTTTAATACCTGATTCAAGAATGATAACAAGGTAATTATTTGGTTGTCTAACTCGATAGATTATCGCTGCTATACGCCTATTATGTCTTTAAAACTGCAAAGGAAGTGTGCATACCTTAATTCTCTGTACTCGTCTGAAAATAACTTGCAGAATCTCTATGACATCTTCCACACCTTTACTACGGTCAATCTAGGAGAAGATATTCAGAATTTTGGTGCTCTCTTCAGTGGACTTCTTGATCAGTGAAACATCTATCAACCTATCTCCACTGATCCTGCCGTTACTCGCAAACAACCCGAGTCTCTTGTTGGCGCGTTACTCTTGGCTCGCCTACCACCCAGCTTTGAGGACGTCTGATCACCCATTCTTTCTCAGAGTGGTTCTCCATCATTGACGAGTATCCTATCGAGCATTTATCGTGTGCCCACAGTCTTTTCCCCACCATTGAGCCCGTCTCGACCGCACTTATTACTCGAGGCCGTAGACATGGGACCTACACTCTGTCTTGCCGTGATTCTTCTGATTCTATCTCTGGTGGCCGTGGGGCATCGCACAATCGTCCCCTTTTGACTGCTCGTGGTCGTAATTCCCGTGGACGTGGTCGTGGCAGATCCGGCCTTTATTGTACTCATTGAAGCGGTACTAATCATCAAGACGACTGGTGTTGGGAGAAATATGGCTATCCTGATGATGCCCTTATCGTTTGCCAGACATCCACACCGGCATCCACTGATCAACCTTCCTCTTTTGCCGGCCAAGTACCTCTATCTAATGCTGAGTGGGGCCAGTTACGTCATCTCTTCTCTTCTGTACATCCTGTCAACCTTTCCACTTCATCAGGTGTATCTTTACTTTCTCATTCTGATTCGTGGGTAGCCGATTCGGCACCTCACATCACATGTCTCGTGATGGACCATCCGATCTTACTTCTAGTCCTCACAATCTTATTTCCATGGCTGATAGTAATACTACACATGTTTCTGGTTCCGCTGATTTATCACTTACTTTATCTTTACACATTAAAAATACGTTAATTGTGTCATCTTTAAAACAAAGCATGCTTTTTATTCGTCAGCTTACAAATGATTCCAACCGTTCAGTAACTTTTTATCCATCTTACTTTATGATACATGATTTTCTGACGAAACAACGGATTCATTGAGGGGCATAAGAAGAATGGACTATATTACGTTGATCACATTCTCAGTACGTCTGCAGCTGTTTCTACTATCCAGTGGCACCGAAGACTTGGTCATCCTCCCCTTTCGTATTTACATACTATATTACCTTCTATTAGGTTATTGGATTTTAGTTGTGAATCTGAAAGCATCGCTCATCTTTTCCTCCGGTTAATAAGAGACATGATTTACCCTTTGTTTTAGTTCACTCCGATATTTGGGAATCCTTTAAATTTCCTAGTATATTTAGTTATAAAGATTTTGTTATATTTATTGATGATCGTTCACGCATGAATTAACTGTATCTTCTGCATAGTAGGTCTAAGATTTTGTCTACTTTTAAAACCTTTGTTGCTGAGATTTCTAATCAATTTGGTGTTTCGGTTAAAATTCTTCGTTCAGATAATGTTAAGGAGTATATCAGCACGGACTTTACTGCATTTTGTAAGACGCGGGGATATTGCACCAAATCTCATGTTCTTATGCTCCTCAGCAAAATGAGATTGCTGAACGAAAGAACCGATATTTACATGAGCTAGCTCGTTCTCTTCTCTTACATATGCATGTTCCTAAACGATTGTGGAATTTTGCAGTTTTAGCCGCCTGCTTTTATATCAATCGTATGCCTTCTTCGATCATAGGCAACCGGTCTTCTTTCACTATTTTGTTTCCATATGGCAAGTCTTTTCCGATTCCTCTTAAGGTGTTTGCTTGCCTATACTATTCCATGTTCTCGGTTCTCATATTGACAAACTTGATCCTAAAGCTATACGTATGGTGTTTGTAGGTTACTCTCGATTCCAAAAAGGATATGTTTGTTTTGATCCTGCCACATCCAAAGTTTGTATTTCATGTGATGTGACCTTAGAAAATCAAGCCTACTTCTCACCCCTGTTAAGGAACCCACTTCTACTATTCCGGTTCCACCGGTTCCACACATACATTCTTCAGAGCTTGATTCATGTGTTCAACCTGTCCTCCTTAGTGATCAACCAGTAGTTCATTATCCATAGATGTACCACCGTCGTAAGAAAGTTGTCCAGCCACCACCCACCAATGATTCTTCTGCAGGTACTCCAATACAGTCTGTTCTTGATTCTACACCACCGTAGCCTTCTGAAGATCTCTCTTCCTATTGCCTTACGCAAAGATAAGCATTCGTGTACTACTGCACATCCGATTTCTAATTTTGTTTCTTATCATAGACTGACCCATCTGCTCGTTAGTTTGTTTCTTCCTTGTTAATCATCACTCTTCCTTCCTCTGTTCAAGAAGTACTTCACCACCCAGGTTGGCATGCAGCTATGTTAGAGGAGATTGTCGTACTGCGCTCTAATCAGACTTGGATATTGGTACCTCCGCCTTCAGATAAGAAGGTTGTTGGCTGCCGCGTCAAACAAAATCCAGATAGGACGACCGACCGTCTCAAAGCTCGATTGGTAGCTAAAGGACTTACTCAGCAGTATGGTTTGGATTTTGTTGAGACTTTCTCATCAGTTGCCAAATTACCATCGGTTCATGTTCTTATGTCCTTGGTTGTTTCTAAGGCATGGCATTTTCATCAGTTTGATGGGAAGAATGAATTTCTTAATGACGATCTATCAGTGACTATTTATATGCAACAACATTCTAGTTTTAAGCGACCGAAGGAGTCTATGGTTTGTCTTCTACACAAATCGTTATGTGGACTGAAGCAGTCACCACATGCCTGTTTGAAAAATTTAGCATGATTTTACGACAGATTGGCCTCAAACGTAGTTGCGCCGACACGTCTTTTTTTACACATTATCGTTCTTAGGACAGGGTAATTGTGTTAGTGTATGTTGATGATATTATCATCACTGGAGATGATTCTGCTGGCATCTCCAAAGTGAAAGAACATTTGGCTTCACACTTTCATACCAAGGATCTTGGACCACTTAGATATTTTTTTTGGAATTGAAGTATCACGGAATTCTGGTAGATTGCAGCTCTCTCGGCGGAAATATGCACTTGATCCTCTATCCGAGACAGGATTTATGTGATGTAAACCAGCAAACACCACTATGGATTTCTCAGTCAAACTATCTCGATTAAGCTCTCCTTCATATCCTCCACTACTTGCCCCAGGATGATATCGACGTCTAATTGGGAAGCTTATTTACCTCACTGTCACTCGGGCATGTAGGGTGTTTTTTGTCATCCCATTGAGATGGTAAGTAGGCGTCGTTTGTCAGGCGTACTACAGATTCTCCCTGCCTAGGGTAGGCCGGGGTTTATTGATTGTGGGGATCCGAATCTCCGGCAGCCGCGGACTAAGCTGCCGTTAATTACCTTCCGTCTTTGAAGTGAAAAACCCTCCAATTGACGAGTCAACTTGTCATGCGAACTCAATGTGCAGTGTGCGCGTGTTGTGTTTTGGAGGGGACTTGGATGTATCGGAGGCCCGCAGAATTTACGGGGGTCCCGCTATCCGGATAGCGGGCTGGGGGTCAAAGGGGCTAGCAGCCTTCTTACGAGGTGCGGGGCAGCGTCCTGTTAGGAATTTTTTACTAACGGGAAAGGTATTTAGTGTGGAGCGTGTAGGAAAAGAGGGGTGAGAAGCGTCCTAAAGACGCGTGCGTGGCGCGCCCGGCACGTGGGCGCCTGCCGTCCACATGAGACGTCGGCAGCGTAGGCGCTGGGCGCCCGCAGGCCACGTGTGAGGCGCGTGGGCGCCTCATGCGCCCGGCACGTGGACTCTGGGCGCCTCACGCGCCCGGCACATGAATAGGAGTTAAACTCCTGCAGAAAAAAGGGGTTTAGCCCCGGAATTAGGAGTTAAACTCCCGGAAATATCTTGAGTAGAGTTAAACCCCCAAAAGAGTTTTATTTGTGGAGTTAAACTCCAAATTTTTTTGAATGAAGTTAAACTCCTAAAAGAATATTATTTATGAAGTTAAACTCCCAAAAATTTTGACAAATGGAGTTGAACTCCCAGAAATATTTGAAGATGATTAAAGGGGACCCCTTTCTTCTCCCCTGAGCCTGGATCCTCTCCTAAGTCTCGAATCTTTCCCAAAGTGGGATTTTTGGAGATGGGTCTCCTTCCTCCTCTCTGTTGGCTGGATCTTAGAGAAAAGGGGCGAGACTTAAAATCTCCCCTTTTAGAGATTTGATGGGAGATCGGAGCTCTCCTTTGTGGGTTTTATGATGAAAAACTATTTCTTTTTAGAAAAGGAAGAGTTAAAATCTTGGTTTAATTCAGAAAAAAGAAGGATTTTTAGAACCTTGAGGAAGGAGGAGGCACAAACCCTAGTTTTTTTGAGAGGAATGAATTATTCTTGGTTATTTCGTTATCATGTTGCCTTATATAGGCTTACAAATTTACACATAGCCCTTTGGGTTTTACAAAATGACATTTTGCCCATCTCATACCTCATGTGCACATTTCTTTTGCACATGAGCCATGAGTTTTACAAAAATTTGGTTTTATGCAGATTTTTCTTACATTTATTCATCAAAATTATTTATTACATGATTTTCATTTTGGCATTGGGGAGGCCGACCGCGGGGCTCGACTTGGGCATGGGCCCGCTTACTTAGGGTTGACTTTGATTTTGACTTTGTCAACCGGGATGTAATTTTGGCCCCAACATGGAAAACATTGTCTTTGCCGTTAGCACGATGAGTCAATATATGCAGAATCCTTCGACCTTTCACAATAATGCAGTTGAGTATAATCTCAGATATATCAAAGGTTCTCCAAGACATTGTTTTCTTTACAAACCATCATCTATGTTGTCGCTCACAGCATTTGCAAATGCTTGTTTTGTTGGGTCCATTGATGATCGTCGTTCTACGAGTGGCTATTGTGTTTTCTTTGAAGGAAACTTGGTTACATGGAAAAGTAAGAAGCAAAATTTAGTTGCTCGTTCTTCTGCAGAGACCAAGTATGGCTCTATGGTGTATACTGTTGCTAAGTTGGTATGGCTAACCTTCTTATTGGCAGATCTTGGAATTCCTTCGTTTCTTCTGACTACACTCTTCTGTGATAACAAGGTTGCAATTCACATTACTGAGAATCCAGTTTTTCATGAACGGACTCAACATATCGAGATAGATTTTCACTTCATTCGTGACAAAGTAACAGATAAGGTGGTTGCACTTCAGTATATTTTCTCTGCAACTCAACTAGTAGATATTCTTACCAAAACTCTTTCTCGACCGTCCGTCTTCTGTCCAAACTTGGCATGATTGACATCTACACTCCAGCTTGCAGGGAGTGTTATGACTATTGTTATGGATATATATTTAGTTATTACATTCAGTTATCAGTTTGATTAGCTATTATATATTTGTTAGGAAATGTGACATATAACCCTCTATAAATAGTTGTATGGACTATTACTTTTCTAATAAACTAATATAATTTTTCTCTCTTTAAATCTGTTCAAGTTGGTATAGTAAAGCATGCTTAGTTTTTTCTATAATTCAATGACATTAGCAAAATATCCCGTTTGGTTTTGATCGCTAGGTTCTACTTGCGTCCAAATATTTCAACAGAAAAGGAAAGGAAATGCAGAGAAGTATATACTTCTATATGACAGACTGTTGAGGGGATTTAAATACATTATGAACACAAATGGAAACGAAAGCAAACAAAAATAGAAGGGCATACAAATGAAGGCCTTGCTGGTGGGCCATGTCTGCGAGAATATTCTGTCCATCGCGCCCAAAGTTTCTCTTAACTACAAGCTCTTTATGGCCACTTTCTTTCAGTTGTTGCAACTTAGTATGCCATTCACTCTCGTCCAGATTTTCCACCTGGATAAAGAAAAATAAAACATATAGTATAAAACGAGACGATATGGAAACATAAAGATTATCAGGTGTTAAGAAAGCTGCTGGAACATCAGCACTGAACATTGAATTGAAACAGAAAGAATCTAGAAATTCTCTTAGCATACACATGTATCCAACTGGTAAAATTTCTCTTGTATTTTGTCCACCTTTAGCTAATTTCCAGAAAATAGTACTGCAAACTACTGCAGAAAGACTAAAATACTAATCATTTAATGTTTATCTTGCTTAAGATCTTGGCTCGGTTTCTTTTTCCAGAAGCAAACAGTTTAATTGATCAAACGGTTAAATCTGAGATGCTAATTACCGGTAGTGCTAACAAGCTGTGCATAATTTATAAATTCAGGTTGTTTAACAATTTCATCATTTAAAACTAAGATTGGAACCTCCTTTGTGAGAGCTTGATAGGTTCTTTTGATTGAAGGTAGCTCTAACAGGTATATCTGTCTTTATTGTTGACCCAAGTACTAATCAATATTCAACAGAAATTGAGACAGCAATACCAAAACCATTTGACTTTCATTCATCTCCGATAAAGATCATATTCTTGGTTAACAGCTGCCATAGGGGGAAAAGGAAGGAGTGAGGGGGCGCTTTCCGGAGAAGAGAGAAGTGATCCCCGGTGATAAAAAAAGAAAAAAAACACAAAAGAAAAGGGAAAGAAGAAACGAACGAGAATTGGCATAGAGGAAGTGAAAGGGAAAGGGGGAGTGAAAGCAGCGACGAAGGAAGAAACCTGAGAAACTGAAGGCGTTTGTACTCGAATGTACTCGAATGTGACGGCACTTCCGCCATTAATGAAACCGCCAATCAAGCCGGGATCTAGGAGTCTGGACGTAGTGGTAGACAAATTCCAAGACAAGGGAAATCACTCTCTTCGGACGAGACCCGTCATTTATCTAAACCTGCATGAGAGGAGAGGAGGCTGCTATGGTTCAAACTTCAAAGTTTTCCGATAATGTATTGCATAACTAAAGAGGATGAGGCAAAGGTGTTGTCACGATGGCGGGGAAATAAGTGGTGGCCAAAGTTCAAGAAGAGATTGAGAATGAAAGAAAGAAGGCATATGAAGGAGTTAATAGAGTATTTGGAAGTGTCATGCCCCGCTTCCCAAAATGTGGAATACGGGAAGCGACGAAGGCCAGCCGTGCTACCTACGGTAAGGAAAAGTCCTTCCATAGTCGCATAAGGCTGTCTAGATTAACCTGTCAAAAATAAAATCTAATACCAAAAGAAATAATATTGATAATCATGCCGCAATGAAACCACAAGAAATCCTAAAAAATGGGTCCACTAGATAATTGATGCAATTAAGATCCAAAACAAAAGATTCGGAATAAAATAAGGTCCGAAAGAGATACATAAGTCCTAATGTCCCATAAGGACGCACATGCTAAAAGCTAAATGAAAAGAAAATAAACCTACGATTACTGATCTTCAGCAAAGTCCTGGTAGCCGCTCTGATCCTGCTCAGCCTGCAGATCTGTCTCTAAACCTGTCTCTAAACCTGAGATGGCAAATCTCAGGAATGTCAAAACATCCCAACAAGTACTCAACGTATAAAGTGTGTGTGTAGCATAATAACATGAATATATGAAAAAGTGAAGCCTGGTGTACAAGAAAAACATGTACATAAATAATTAAATGCACTAAAACTATGAAACATATATGTAAGGGATCAGGTCATAACCTAACTGGTCACTAAAAGGTAAACTATCCTATCGTAAACTTGAGTGTGTGCGTCTACCTCTGCAGGAGTATTCTTAACCCAAGAGTGGTGCCCCAAGGGCTAGGAAACACGGGCCCAACTGTGGAATGAACAAGAGACCGCTATAGCCCAGTACGAGCTGTAAACATGAGACCGCTATAGCCCGGTACGAGCTGTAATCATAAGACTGCTATAGCCCGGTACGAGCTGTAATCATGAGACCGCTATAGCCCGGTACGAGCTGTAAACATGAGACCGCTATAGCCCGGTACGAGCTGTAAACATGTGACCGCTATAGCCCGGTACGAGCTGCCGGCATGGGACTCCTGAGATCTTGTTGTACAACGCACACTCAAACTACCCCAACACCCACGTATTTATAGCTGCTATGGTAAAGATTAAAATCACTAATTAAGAATGTTGAAAAGACAGGAACTTGTGGTATGGTAATTGTATGGGAATAAAACTGGTGAATAGTGGTGTCATGGCATGTAGTCCAGCATTCTAATTAATGATTTCACTTTAAAATAAATAATAAGGATCATGAATAAGCATGTCAAATCAAGGTGTTCTATACATATAATCAACATGAGTCTCGAATGTGTATAAAGCATGTAAAAGGATTCTTGTGCATAGTAATCATGTCATAGCATTACATAAAGAAAAAAAGCAAGCAGCAGTTAGTACTTAGCAAAAGAAATGGTTTTCAAGTATAGCTCGATAGGGAAAAATTTATGTGACCATTAGCCTTAGAAAAGGTTCATAACTTTTTGCCTATACTCACTCATGCTTTAGGGGGGAAAATTTAACAATATTTTATACAACTAAATTACACCTAATTTATAATGAAATTTTGTAGTTACAAGTTAACAGTCAGCAATATATATCAGCAAGTGTTCCGATAAGGACAGATGATAAAACTGTGAAAGCAACCTCTTTTCTCTAATATCCAAACTTGTACAGGTTAAGAACTAATTTAGATAATCGCCGATGTTGCATCGACAAAAATGAAAAGAGCAAGAGTACTTGTCTGAGGATAACGATCACGAAAAACGATGTACGAAAATGCAGGCACGATCTCAGCTTAGGTGCGACTTTAGATCTGAGTTATACGATCCGCCTAGATAAATTTCATCGATTAAACCATAAATATCTACATAAACATTGTCACACAACCAAAACACAATTATCTCAATTTAGGGTTTTGATACTAATTTTCCCCTTTCAATTGTTCACTGATTTCCTACCATTTTATTTATTTATTTCTTTCTTTTTTTTTCTGAAAAAGAAACAGGGATCAGGGAATGCTTACAGGGGGATCGTGGCAGTTGCTAGGGTTCGGATGGTTCAAGGTCGAGTCGAGAGCACTCAGATCTAGAGATGGAAGCGGCTGCGAGGCGAAGACGAGACTGCGTCGACGGTGAGGGCTTGCGGCGTTGCTGCAGGGAAGCGATGATGAGGCTGATGGAGATCTACGTGATGGTGTCGTCGAGAGAGGGAGATTTCCAGCGAGGGTGGAGCGACGAGGGCTTGGTGTTGGGTTCGGGGAGATGGGTTGTTGCGGTCGGGCTCGGGGTTGTAGTCGGGGTGAAGGAGAGAAAGGGAAGGAGGAGGTGGATGAGAGGAGAAGGTCGAGGTCGGGGAGGAGGCGGCGCGGCGACGGCTAGGGTTAGGGCTTTCGTGAGCAAAGGCGGCGGTGAGATGAGAAGAAGAACGAGGAGAGAGACGTGAGAATGAAAGATAGAGAGAGATTTTGTTGTATATATAAAAATTTTATAATTATATGTATATAGATGCATATCTTTAATTGATCGTATTTTTAGAGATTCGATGCAGATATTCTTGTTCTCATTTTAACAGTAAACAAATACGCAAAATGTTATTTTGCTGTCACTAAGAAAAAATTATTTATATAATATAAAAACTGAATATTTTCCCATATCAAAATTGTTTACAGAAAAAAATCCAAAATAAAATATATTAGCGGCCAACTAAAAGTTCAAAAAATATGAAAAAAGAATCTTGATAAACTCTTGAACTACTGCATTCAAATAGGGCTGTTACAGGAAGATTCCAAACTATTAAAAGAGACGAGGATAAAATTTCATAGGTTAGGAAAATTAACCCCAAAAAATTTCACTGTCAGATCTTTTTATAACTTAATTATGGAGGGCTAAATTGCAAATACAGCAAAACCATCTAGGATATTCAAGTGCCTTTAAAGGTTCAAGCGTTCGTGTGGCTAAGTATTAACAATGATATACTAACCAAAGATAATCTTATAAAAAGAAAATGGCTAGGCGAAGCTACTTGCGTTCTTTGTGATAAAGAAGAGGAGCCTGAGGACTATTATTCATGGAGTGTGAGTACATTTGTAGACTTTCTATAGCTAATATTAATGTAAAACCGAAGTCGTATCAAAAAAATTGGTATAGTTGGAGAAACAACGGTAAAAAGAGTATAGAAAAAAATTTGATATAGGCATAGCTGCATTTCTTTGGTTGGTTTGGCGGGAAAGACATGATAGAATTTTTAACAATAAATTGAAAAGTGGAAATCAATTAAGACTTTTATATTGAAGCTAAGTTTGTCTTTTAGACAGGAATGGCGGACTCTAGGTAAAAAGATGAAAGCAAGAATAGACAAGACAGGTGAAGAGAATTGACAAGACAATGGTGATAAGGTGTGTCAAGGCAAAGAGAATGGTGTCACTGAAAGCGGACAGAAAAAGATGGTAAATAGCTGGTTATGAACTTCAAATATGAAGGTGCAAGAAGTCTTTATGGCATATTAATTGTAGTAATGGTTATTGTGAGGTCGTAGCATTGGGTCACATTTGGTTAGAATGTAAAAAATGATGATGTGTTGTTCTAGGTAGCAAGGGACCATGACTTGCTGGGTTATTTAGTTCCTTGCTTTTGCTATGTTAGATTATCATGATCTTTTAGAACCTTATATGGAGATCTGGTTGTTATTCTAGTGTTGAACCCCAGTCCCCCCCTTGTATTTTGACTCAATGGATGGGCGGGCTTGTAATCTTATTTTTTGTGGTGTGTTTTTTGTTGTTTTGTTTTCTTTCTTTCTTTCTTTCTTTTTGCTTATTAATTTCTCAGTCATGTTTTGAGAAGTTATTTTAATGGAACGTGGGGGTTTATATGCCCACCGTTTTTATCAAAAAAACAATTGCCCTATACCCAATTCATCTCATTCAACTTGGATGCCATTATGTGTGCCTTGGAAAGCTTTGGAGTAAGCATGAGGGTAGCAGCTTTTGAGTGGGTGATAGCTATGCCGCACCCAACAAAAGAGCATAACCATAAGATATCCCTTTGCAATATACCCTTTGAGCTGCCAACCATACTAACATATGATGTGTCTGGTAAAAGGATGGACTGACGCTTTGGTTGGTGGCTCACAAGTTCGTTACGCCTAACTCTAGACATTGATGCTCCATTAAGCAAAATCTTATGGGTCCTCATTACTGACAACGCCTATTTGTCTTCATTGGATGTTCTTAAAACCATACTGATTGATTCTTTGTTGGTGTTTCTTTTAGGGGGGTGGATGTTGGGGGTTGGGTGGGCGTGGGCAATACTCATACTATTTTTCAATTGATATAGTTGATTCCGCCCTGCGGTTATTGCTTATTACTGATGACATTGGAAGGTTCAAGGCTCCTCCATGTAAATATGACAGTCTCCCGTCAGCAGCATACTGGATATAAAATGTGAATTTATCCGTTCCGTTTTACTTTGCGTCTTATTGATGTAAGTGCACATCCTGCCAGCTTTCAATGGTTCCGAACGGGGATTGTCTTACAAAACATTTCCTTGATCATATAAGAACAAATTCGAGTCCATGAAGGCAATCGCAACGCACATGATCAGTCTTGGTGATGGGGCTAAAGGCCAGAGGGCAAGGCTGTGCTGGAAGTGACTATTTCAGAACAAAGAAAGTTTTGATCTTGTAGAGATTTTCTCAACAGTAATGAATCTAACGATCGTGCTACCAATTCAGGTTATAACTCATGTAATCCAAAAACATGGACCTTTTAAAAAAGAAATTAGGGTTTCTTTTTCAATCCATACAAAACAGCAACTTTTCAATTGCATCGTGTCGAATCCTTTGAATTAGGCAACGGGAGATGAAGATGAAGTGAGGGATTACCGGTCCAGCGAGCTGGCGAAGCCGCTCCGCTCTCCATTGAGGGTCCCACCACCGCTGCTCCCCGCGTCCTCCGCCGCCTCTCTCGCCTCCTCCCCTTCCTCCGCCGCCTCTGCCTCCGCCTCCCCTGCCGCCGCCGCCGCCGCCCCTGCGGCCACCTTGGAAGTTAGGTCTGCTGGACATTATGGAGCAATAGAGGCGATGATGGTGATGGTGATGATGAAAGGGCTTTGAGAAGAAGAAGAAAGTTCGAGGGGCTAACGAGCAGCAGAGGGACATGAGAGAAAGGGCCAGACCGAAAGTTAGGGTTTTTAAGGGTGCGATGTGAAAATTTTGGGCAAAAAGATATGGACGTGGGCCATGTACGGGCTGGGCCTGATATTTGCCGCTGCACCGCCGTCGGGATCAACCAGGTGCGTGCTTCTCACAAATCTTACCACCCTGTCCCATATCTGAAGTGTTAGTTGCTAAATAATACCCAATGCATCACCAGCTTTACACATATATACCTGGTTGATTTTTCACCGCATTTATATAACATAAAACACAAAACGTTAAAACTTTGCTCACTTCGGTTGACCATCAAATTCATCACCGTTTTAAACAAAATCCGTACGGTTTGTACCTAAATGCAACAAAAAAATCAATAAGGTATATAAGCGCAGGGTAGGTGAAATGGTAGGGTATTGTCTAGCAATTAACCCAGTCTAAATTACAAATATTTACCATAACCGGATTTACAATCATGAAATGTGAGACTAGCAAACAACAGCGAGGTGAAAAGTATAAAACTCTTCATGCAAAAATAAACCCCGGCTAACACCTTCCAACCCTCATTTCGACCTATCAAAATCTAAAATCAAAGAAATAAATCTAGTTAAAACGAGTACCAAACCGCAGGGGACCAAAATTTTGATGCATGTGCATATATTCAATCAGGTCATTCTAAAACTTAAAAAACATGTAAAATAAAAAACGCGTATCTTGATGAGATGGATTTTCCGTGTCTAGGTTTCAAGCCACAAGATTGATTTGATAGCGGATCCGATAAGCATGAATTGATTTGATAAGCTGCGACAAGCCAAATCACCTAAATTCTAGATATGGAAACGAGGAATATCAGATAAGGCCGTGTTCAGGGGTGGAATTTTGTTTAAATGACCGGAGCTTGCATGGATTCAGAAAACTCTGGTTATCTGATAACCGGGTTTGAATGATTGTAAGTCTGGTGGGTTTAGGTTCGGGCCAAACCCGACCCGAGAGTGAACCCCAATCATCTTCAATCCTCCAAATTTTGATAGCGAAATCCGAAGCGTCCATCAACGGCAGTCCCCAATTCTACGCACCTCATATTTCTTCGATACATCTCCTTCTTCTTCTTCTTCAGGAAAAAAAGAGAGAGACTTTCTACTGGCTCTCGCCTCCACGGATTAAATCTCACTTGCTCTGCTGATCAACCTCCTCCTATCTCAAACTCGAGGTACTACCCCCACAATCTTTTCTCTTTGTCTTTTTATCGAACGCCTGATCTTCTATCTAATGGCTTGCGAAAATTGCTTCCTCCATGTTTATTTTTGTTGATGCATCGTCTGTTTCTGCTAAAAATCGATAGTTGGTACATGCCCTTTTGCTCAATCTTTTCTTCTTTTAGGTTTCTTGGGCGTTTTCAACAAGTGGGTATTGTGCAATTGAAAAGAGAAGTCATTTGGGGCGTTTTATGTCGAGAAAACGCCTCTCCTAGGATTTCGAGGTATTGTAAAAGAGCCGGATATTTTTAAAGAAGCTGGGACAATTGCATCCTTAGGGTTTTTGTTGAGACCTCACCGTTGTCATTTAGTTTCAGAAGGTAGGGTTTGGGCCTCAGAAACTGTATTGAAGCTAGGGCAGCAGTGTGCAAGATTATTTCTATAACTTAATTTATATGAAAAGGACGATTTTATGAGTGAAAGATGCTTCCTTTTACACTTCTACAAGATCATCAATACTTATGTCCCCCGTTGGCCTATAATCTATGATTGTAGATGCCACAGTAACCGCAACATGTGAGCAAGCGGCCGTTCGTCTATGATTCTGTCATCGATTTATAGTGCCACTTGCTTTCTCTCTTACTCAGCCTGGAAGCTATCTAATGTTTTTGTATGGATATCGTGTGTGAAGTTCCCATGGAAGTTTGGAACTTTCAAGTTTCAACTTTCCCCCAGCGGTGTGCTGTTCAGGTCTTTCTTGTATTTCTTGTCCAAATGCAGGATCAGAGAGAGAGAGAGAGAGAGAGAGAAAACAAAACAAAACATGCAGAGTACTGTCTAATTTCAATTTTTAGATTCTAGTTTCTCATAAGATTAGTTATACAATAACAACAACTGTCAAACATTATCGTTAATCAAGCATTAACAGTCACTTATCCAAGTTGATTGTGATTAAGACGCATCTATGTTAGCCTTCACGTTCATGCTGCAACGTTAGGCTGTAAGAGTCTTAATTTCATGTATACCTGCATATATTCTTATAAATTATAGTTTGGTTGTACAGATTTGTCTGGAGGGCACACCACATTTACTCAGATACGCACAGTTTCTTTTCGGGGGTCGTCGTTTCTTCTCGCAGGCACTGTAGAAAGCATTAATGTGATATAAGTTGATTACTTAGTAGTGAGTTGTGCTTGCTGGTAAGCTGAAACAGGTTTAAACTTTGTTTCCAAACTAAATATCAGCATATGTATTTTATGTGGAAGTGAGATGAATAGAACTAACAGCGGCAGGAAGGTCACTTTACAAGATTCTAATGAAGGCACTGCAGCTCGGACAAGACCTATCAACCTTGAAGAAATTTTGTCAAGACGGAAAAAGAATCTGAATCCAGGCAATAAAGGAGTAGGTGATATAGGAGAATCTTTTGAACAGAATGATGATGGTGTTGTATCTGAAAGGGGCCATGACCTCAAGGATTCCAAAGATGCAATGAAAGCCGACTCCAAAAAAGTGGAAGAGGTGCAATATCACAAAGAACACAAACACTTTGAAAGCAACGATAAAGGGAACCGTGATTCAGAATCCAAGACGAAACTGGAATCCAACTACAGCAAGAGCAATAGAGAGCCTAAAGACAAAGAAAGCAAGAATGAAAAGCACAGGCATCACAGGAGCAGAACAAGTGATCAACCGGTCGCTGATTCTGAGAAGGAACCTGAAAAGAAACAGGCTGTAGTTTCAACTGAAACAGATAATTATGATGATCTAGAGAGAGAAGCTGGCAAGGAACGGAAAAGAAAACACGAGAGTCGCATTGATGATAAAAGTAGATCGGGAATTGATGATTACGTTCCAAAGAAGCATGATTCTGGTAAATTACTTGATGCAGAATATTCAGAAAGAAAAGATATGAGAAAAGAACATTCTCGAATTCACCATGAAAAACCAAAAAGGTGGAGGTCGAGAAGCCGGGAATATGATCAAGAAAGAGGGAGGTCTGATTCAATATTGGCTAGCCGCGTTGATGATAAAAATAGACTAACGATTGACAGTTCTAATCTGAAGAAGCATAATGCTGGCAAACCACGCTATGCAGAACATGCAGAAAGAAAAGATCAGAAAAAGGAACAGTCTCGAACTCGCCATGAAGAACAGACAAGGAGGAGGTCGAGAAGCCGAGAATATGATCAAGAAAGAGTTAGGTCCGATCTAATGTTGCCTAGCCGCACTGATGATAGAAGTAGACCAATTATTGACAGTTCTAATGCAAAGAAGCACGATTTGAGCAAATCGCGTTATGCAGAATACTCGGAAAGAAATGATCGGCAAAAAGAACACTCTCAAGTTCACCATGAAGAGCCAGAAAGGAGGAGATCAAGAAGCCAGGAATTTAATAAAGAAAGAGATAGGCCAGATTCAATGCTGCCTACCCACACTGATGACAAGAATAGATCAGTTCTTGATAGTTCTATCTCTAAGAAGCACGACTCTGGCAAATCACACGATGCAGAATATTCAGAAAGAAACAACAGGAAAAAAGGACATTCTCGCACTCACCACGATGAGCCAAGGAGGAGGTCAAGAAGCCGGGAATATGCTCAAGATAGAGATAGGTCTGATTCAATGTTTCTTAGTCATATCGATGATAAAAATAAATCAGCGATTCACAGTTCTATCCCAAAGAAACACGATTCTGGCATATCGCACGATACTAAACATTCAGAAAAAGACGATCGCAAACAAGAACATTCTCAAACGCACAACGAAGAGCAAAAAAGGAGGAGGTCGAGAAGCCGGGAATACGGTCGAGAGAAAGATAGGCCTGGTTCAATGTCGCCTAGGACGCACAAACGTTCTGCCAAAGAAAGGGATTACGATAAACCTGTCTTTAAATCCTCTAATGACAAATCAACAAGAAAATACCCTGAAGATGATAAGTTTAGGATTTCAGAGAATGGTGGGTATGGTGGTAGGAATCACCGGAAACATGGAAGTGGTCTTGGTGGGTACTCTCCGAGGAAGAGGAGACCCGACTCAACTGTGAAAAGTCCACCTCCGACGAAGGTGAAAAGCTCCCCGGAGAAGAAAACTTCCACATGGGATCAGCCTCCTGCAGGAACAAGCCATGGTGGTTCTGGGTCTGTGTTCGCTAATTTTCAGCCACTTTCTAGCACTAAGCTCGAGTTGATATCTTCTGCTGCAGTTACGCCATCTGTGACAAAACCCCAGCCATTACCTTCAGTTGATGCCACATCAATGTTGAAAATTGCGTCTGTTGATTCTGTTCACTTGACACAAGCAACTCGCCCGATGAGGAGGCTTTATATAGAAAACTTGCCACCGTCCGCATCTGAAAAGGCAGTGATTGATTGCCTTAATGATTTCTTGCTGTCATTCGGTGCTAACCACATCCAAGGAGCTAAGCCGTGCATCAGTTGTATTGTAAGTGAAATGAAGCAATTTTCTCTGCCTTAACCTTGATTAAGATGAGGAGGACATTGAGTCTGGTCTTTTGTCTGCATCTTCATTTTGGAATTATTTTGTTTCAGATAAACAAAGATAAGTGCCAGGCGGTGGTTGAATTTCTTACACCAGAGGATGCTACAACAGCTATTTGTTTTGATGGAAGATCTCTATGGGGGTCTGTTCTCAAAATTAGGCGGCCAAAGGATTTTGTGGAAACAGCTGTAAGATTCCCATTCTTGCCCATTCTTTCATATTTTTTTCCCTACTAATGATTTATATGCTGATGACAATGTTATGTTTTTGTTATGAGATATCGAGCTATATATTTTTAATGGCTCATAGCAGTAATTTGTTTTAGGAATATTTAGTTTGCTTTTGGAATATTCAGTTAATAACTTCCCATGCATTTTTCTGCGATTCTGTAGTCCCCATTTTATCCTTGGTTACTGGAATCTGAATATACAACTCCTGGTTGGAGAAAAGATTTTTCTTAAATTTTTTATTGTGTTGTTTGTGGATGTCCTACTGTGATCAAGATTTATTCTCCTCCATTCTTCACACATACAAACACACATTAAAGGTTTTAACAATATCCTGTTACCTCACTGGGAACATGTGCACTCCCTCGTAACGGACTTGGTCTCAGTACCTATCGATGTAATTCCGCATGCTTTACTAATGGAGAAGTTCTATATAGATAGACAGGCGCCCTTAATAAAGAAAAAGAAAATAAAATAATAAAAGAGAAGGAAAAACTGTCCTAGATCATTTATGTTTAATGATATGCACCATTCATCTTGATCAGAATATTCTAAGTTATGCGCGCACAAAAAAATATGTGATTTCGATACTTTCTTGCGCTTGCATTGTTGCAAATTTAGTGATTCGCTGATGATAAAACATTTTCCACAAATCAACAGTCTAAGAGTATTAAAAATCACATAAAAATTGGTCGGCATATGCTATAGGTCATGAAGAACAAAATGGATGATGCCGATTATCAAGAAAAGTAGGGAAAGTTGACTTGTTGACCGATATAGGAGAAAATCTCTCCAATGCCTTTGATACCTACATTTCTCTAATGCCTGTATATGTGTTTGTTTGATTCTGATGTGAACTTATTTTAAAGAGCTGCAACTTGTATGCAAATATGAAATAACCATGTCAAAATCTAATAAGCTTTAAATGTATATCTAGCTCCTTCTCTATGTTAATTAATGTTAGCTTGGGAGGATGCCGTTGTTGAAGTGTAAAATCGTGTCTTTTAAGCGAAACAACAAAACGTACACTCTCGGGGCTAACCGACGGGAACAAACGCATGTGCCTGGGTGCTGCAAAGATCTCAATGGGATCAGAGAACAAGACCAGTCCATCTCAATGTACAGGCCAAGACAAAACAACAGTCCAAAACTGGACACATTTGGGCCCCGTTTGACTGCTGGCCGGCAGCCAAAATGCCCAAATGGTCGCTTCAAAGAGTGGAGTCTTCACTCAATTTTTCTTCAACGCATGCATGATAAAGTCAGGATAAGGCATGATGTTCAGATAACAGAGAACCAGTTTGGGTTTATGTCTGGACGATCGACGATAGAGGCTATTCATTTGCTTCGTCTATTTGTCGAACATTTTCGAGAGAGGAAAATGGATTTGCATATGGTTTTTATTGACTTAGAGAAATCTTACGATAAGGTACCTAAAGGGGTATTATAGCGGACAATGATGAAGAAGGAAGTCCCAATCAGGTACACTGACATAATCTAGGACATGTATAATGGAGTAGTGGCAAATGTAAGGACTTACGGCGGCCTAACGAGTGATTTTCCAATCATAATTGGCTTGCATCAAGGGTCTGTTTAAAGTCCATTCTTGTTTATCATAGTGATGAATGAGTTTACTAAAACTATCTAGGATGAGGTACCTTGGTGTATGCCATTCGCCGATGATATTATTCTGATAAATGAGACGAAAGCAGGGGTTAATACCAAATTGGAGTTATGGAGGCAAACGTTGGAATCTCGGGAGTTTAGATTAAGTCCAAGACAACATATGCAATGCAAATTTAGTAAACGGAGAAATCGAGATAACAGTGGTATAACACTAGATAGGCAAGAATATCACCGAGTGATCAGTTTAGATTCCTATGTTCCATCATCCAAAAAGATGGGGATATTGATAGCGTTGTCAACCAGGAGATTCAGGCTGGTTGGTTGAATTGGAGGAGTGTAACGAGGATTTTGTGCAATCGTAACTTTCAGTTAACATTGAAAGAGAAGTTTTATCGGAGCGTTATTTGGCATGCCTTATTATATGGTACAGAATATTGAGCTCCGAAGAAACATCATGCACAGAAGATGCATGTAGCGGAGATGCGCATGCTTTGTTGGATGTGTAGTAACACTAGAAAAGATAAGGTACAAAATGATGATATTCATGTAAAGGTTGGTGTAGCACCAGTGGAGGAAAAAATGCGGTAAAACCGTCTAAGATGGTTTGGTCAAGTGCGATGCTGACCTACTAAAGCACCGGTTCGACGAATGGATATTCTCGATTTAGGCCAAGTCAAAAGAGCGAAAGGAAGACAAAAAAAACGTAAAACGTAGATGGAGACAATACGAAAAGATATGGCTGACAAAAGCCTTAATGAAAGTATATTGTTCGATAGGAGTGAGTGGAGGCGGAGGATTCATGTGCTCAACTCGGCGTGATTCTCATGTTGGTTCATGTATCCTACCTCATATGCTTGGGATAAAAGGCTTAGTTGCTGCTGCTACATGCATCATAAAGTCCACAATGAGCACACATATTTTGACTTACTCTTGAGAGTATATATATGCAACATGCATTAGAACAAGATTTTAATTTTTTGTCCACAATGAGCACACATACTTTGACTTTGTTGTTTCCAATAAGCCCAGATGAGCCAAAATATACAGCATTTATCAAAGCATTATGAGAAGGAGAAGGAATATGTTTTAATTTAGATTAGCATTCATCGCCCTATCTTCTTACTCATTTACTTGTAATTTTTAGATTAGTAAAGATATTATTTTTTGTTTTCTTCTTTTTTCTTTTTTTCTTCTCTTTATTTTTATTTTTTGTATTTATTGTAATGAGCAAACTTGGTTCTTTGATAATTTGAAAGAAACTATAAGTGCTAGCAATATTGGATTTACTTGCAATATACATTCATGCAATTTACCTTGCAATTTTAATTCCAATTTGTTGAAGTGTGTTAAGAATATAATTAGTTATGAGTATATTTAGTTAGTAGATATTAGTTATAAATATATTTTGTTATTAAATTGAGAGGTGATCAATAACTCTTTATATATATAGATTTGTATGGACTCTTGTTTAATTAAGCCAATAAAGATTTTTCTCTTGATTATTTTCATGGTATCAAAGCTCTGAAAATAATTGAGGAAAAACCCTAATTTTCCTAACCCTAATCCTTTCATAGTCGCCACCGCTGCCCTTTCTCTCCTAAGACCTCGATCCCTACCCTCGCCCCCCCTCCAGACCTTACATCTCATCCCTTCACCATCGACAACCCCTCACCACTCCTCGACAGCACCTCAATGGCCCTCACAACCCATCAACGACCCCTCGCCACCCTTCAACAGCCCTCGGAACCCATCAACGACCCCTCGATAACCCTTCAAACCCCCTCTAACCCTCCAGCAATCGTTCAAAAACCCTCCAGCCCCCCTTCGCCCTCGATGACCTCCAGCGACCCCCCTGCACCTTTCAAAGACCCTCCATCACACTGCAACCCACTGCACCCTTCTGACCACCCCTCCAACCCTTAAAATACCATCGATAACCCGCTGCCCCCTTACAGCACCATCAAAAGTCTTCATGCCCCTTTCCAGACCCATTACTACTTGTAAAAAGCTAGTTGTATCCATGATCTACTAGATCGCTTACCTTTTGTACTTGTTGTGAATTAAACAACCATTTTTCTCTCTCGAGATCTACTTATGCGCCATTCATCATAACTTCTGGTGATGACAAAGTTAACTCGGACTCTCTTTCGTCCATTGATTTCAAAATGGATCTTCGCTTGACAACGATTTCTCCTTCCGATGCAAAGAACTATCTCCAATGGTCCAGTGCTGTCGAACGAGTCTTGAACAGTAAAGTTCTTCACCGTCACTCGACGGATGCTCCTCTTAACTCCAAGGATCCCCAATATGATGCTTGGTTTCAGAACGATAACAAAGTGATTGTTTGGTTGTCTAACTCTATGGATTCTCGCTGCTATACATCTATTATGTTTATGAAAACTGCTAAGGAAGTTTGGATACATTTTCGTTCTCTGGACTTGTCTGAGGATAACTTGCAGAAGCTTTATGATATCTTCCATACCTTTACTACGGCTGCTCTAAGAGAAGATATTTAGGATTTTGGTGCCCTCTTCAGTGGATTTCTTAATCAGTGGAACGTTTATCATTCTATCTCTACTGATCCTACTGTCATTCGCAAACAACATGAGTCTCTCGTTGGTATGTTACTTTTGGCTCGACTACCATCCAGTTTTGAGAGCGCCCGCTCCCTTATTCGTTCTTAGAGTGGTTCTCCTTCATTGACGAGCATTCTGTCGAGCATTTTTCGTGTGCCCATGGTCTCTTCCCCATCTATTGAGTCTATCTTGACCGCCCTAGGTACTGGAGAACGTGGACGTGAGATCTACACTCGGTCTGGACGTGATTCCTTTGATTCTATCTCTGGTGGCTGTGAGGCTGTAAGGCATCGTTTGGTCGCCCTCTCTGATTGACACGCGGTCGTGGCCAATCCGACCTTTACTGTGCTCATTGCGGCAGCACTAATCATCGAGAAGATTAGTGTTGGGAGAAGATTAGTGTTTGGAGAAGCATGGCTACCCTGAAGATACATCTACCGCTCGCCAAACATCCACACCTGCAATTGATCAACCTTCCTATTCTGCCGGACAGGTACCGTTATCCAGTAATGAGTGCGGCCAGTTGGGTCTTCTCTTCTTTTCTGTGGCTCCTGCCAACATTTCCATTCCGTCAGATATATCTTTACTTTCTCATTCTGATTCATGGGTAGCCGATTCCGGTGACTTAACTCACACGTTTCCTGATGACCATTTGATCTTTGCTTCTAATCTTCACAAGTTTATTTCCATGGTTGATAATAATACATCTGTTTTTGGCTCTGCTGATTTATCATTTCATCTTTACACTTTAAAAATGCTTTAGTTGTGCCGTCTTTAAAACAAAACTTGCTTTCTATTCGTCAGCTTACAAATGATTCCAACTGCTCTGTAACTTTTTATCCATCTTACTTTGTGATACATGATCTTTTGACGAAACAACGGATTGTGGGGTGCATCAGTAGAATGGACTATATTTTGTTGATCGTCTTCACAGTACGTTTGCAGTTGTTTCTACTATCCAGTTGCACCGGAGACTTGGTCACCCTCCCCTTTCGTCTTTAAAAGACATGATTCACTTTTTTCTTTAGCTCACTCTGATATTGGGTCCCCTTTAAATTTCCTAGTGTGTTTGGTTATAAATATTTTATTACATTTATTGATGATCATTCACGCATGACTTGGTTGTATCTTCTGCATAATAGGTCTGAACTTTTATCTATTTTTAAAACCTTTATTGCTTAGATTACTAATCAATTTGGTGTTTCGGTTAAGATTATTCGTTCAGATAATGCTAAGGAGTATATCATCACGGAGTTTACTGCATTTTGTAAGACACGTGGAATATTGCACCAAACTTCATGTTCTTATACTTCTCAACATAATAGGATTGCTGAACGAAAGAACCGGCATTTATTTGAGATAGCTCGTTTTCTTCTTTTACATATGCATGTCCCCAAACGTTTGTGGAATTTTGCTGTTTTAGTTGCCTGCTTATATATCAATCGCATGCTTTCTCCTGTTCTATACAACTAGTCTTCTTTCTCTATTTTGTTTCCACAGGGCAAGCTTTTTTCTGCCCTCCTAAGATGTTTGGTTGCCTATGTTATCCACATGTTCTATGTTCTCATATTGGTCTTACGTCATCACGGAGTTTGATTCTAGAGCTACCCTTATGATGTTTGTAGGCTACTCACGAACTCAAAATGGGTATGTTTGTTTTGGTCTTACGTCATCTAAAGTTTGTATTTCATGTAATGTGACTTTCTTAGAAGATCAAGCCTATTTTCCATCAACTATTAAGGACCCCACTCCTACTCTCCATGTTCCCTACCTACCTTCATCAGACCTTGATTTGTCTGTCCAACCCGTGCTTCCTAGTTTTCAGCTTGTAGCCCTTTATGCACAGGTGCATCACCGTCGTAAGAAAGATCTCCCAACTCCTCCCGCCAATGATTCTTCTGTAGGTTCTACTATACAGTCCAATGTACCTGATTCTCCACCGTCGTTGCCTTCAGAAGTAAATCTATCTTTCTACTGTCTTACGCAAGGGTAAGCGTTCCTATATTACTGCACATCCAATTTCTAACTTTGTTTCCTATCATAGACTGACTGCTAGTCAGTTTGTTTCATCCTTATCTGCCATCATCTTTTCTCTGTTCAGGAAGCTCTTTAGCACCCAGATTGGCATACAGCTATGTTAGAAAAGATTGCCGCATTACGCTCTAATCGGACTTGAAAATTGGTACATCCACCTTCAGATAAGAAGGTTATTGGCTGTAAATGGGTCTTTGCTATCAAACATAATCCAGATGGGATGATTAACCGTCTCAAAACTCGATTAGTGGCTAAAGGTTTTACTCAGCAGTATGGTTTGGATTATATTGAAACTTTTTCGCCAGTTGCCAAATAGATCTCGGTTCGTGTTCTTATATCCTTTGCTGTTTCTAAGGCTTGGCTTCTTCACCAGATTGATGTGAAAAATGTCTTTCTTAATGGCGATCTTTCAGAGACTATTTATATGCAGCAGCATCATGAGGGTTTGAGCGACCGGGAGAGTCTATGGTTTCTCTTTTAAATAAATCGTTATATGGATTGAAGATGTCACTGCGTGTCTGATTTGAAAAGTTTAGTACAGTCAGATTGGCTTCAAACGCAGTCGCGCCGACACATCTCTCTTTACCTATAATCGTCCTCACTGCAGGGTAATTGTGCTGGTGTATGTTGATGATATTATCATTACCGAAGATGATTCTGCTAGCATCTTCAAGGTGAAAGAACATTTGGTTTTACACTTCCATATCAAGGATTTGGGCCATTTAGATATTTCCTTGGAATTGAAGTATCACTGAATTCTGGTAGATTACAACTCTCTTAGCGAAAGTATGCACTTGATCTACTATGTGAAATATGATTTCTAGGATGTAAACCAGCAAACACTCATATGGATTTCTCGGTCAAGCTATTTCGATTGAGCTCTTTCTCGGATCCTCCACTATCTGACCCAGGACGATATCGACGTTTTGTTGGGAAGCTTATTTACCTCACTGGCACACGTCCTGACATTGCCATTGCCGTTAGCACAGTGAGTCAGAATATGCAGAATCCTTTGACTTCTCACCTTAAGAAGGTTGAGAATATTCTCAGATACATCAAAGGTTCTCCAGGACGGTCTTCTTTATAAACCATCATCTATATTGTCGCTCACAGCCTTTGCGGATGCTGATTTTGCTGGATCCATTGGTGATCGTCGTTCCACAAGTGGCTATTGTGTCTTTTTGGGAGGAAACTTGATTACATGGAGGAGTAAGAAGCAAAATGTAGTGGTTCATTCTTCTGCAGAGGCTGAGTATAGATCTATGGCGCATACAGTTGTTGAGTTGGTATGGCTTTCCTCTTTTCTGACAGATTTTGAGTTCTTTCTTTTCTTCCGATTACACTTTTCTGTGATAACAAGGCAACAATCTATATTGCTGAATCCAGTTTTTCATGAGCGGACTAAGCATATTGAAATAGATAGCCACTTCATTCGTGACAAGGTGACAGATAAAATGGTTGCACTCCGACATGTTTCTTTTTCGACTCAACTAGCAGATATCCTTACCAAATCTCTTTTTTGACCGATTTTCGCTCGTCTTTTGTCCAAACTTGGCATGATTGACATCTATGCTTCATCTTGTGGGGGATTGTTAAGAATATAATTAGTTATTATATATTAGTTATGAGTATATTTAGTTAGTAGATATTAGTTATGAATATATTTTGTTATTAGATTGAGAGGTGGTCTATAACTCTTTGTATATATAGATTTGTATGGAGTCTTATTTAATTAAGCCAATATAGATTTGTATGGAGTCTTTTCTCTTGATTATTTTCAAAGTGTAAAACTGTGGCTTTTGAGTGAAACCGCAAAGCACGGATTGCTTGTGATAGCTAATCATCCTCAAGGAAGATAGGTTTTAGGTGTTGATTAAGACGAGTTAAGAAGGGTTTAGAGAGTGGTTTGTTTGTGCCAAAAAAACAACCAAAATGAAATAAGAGATATAACAAAGTGAAGAATACCTAGGACTTTGGGTTAGATTAATGTAGCTATCTCCACTAATCCTACCCTCTTGATCACTTTGCTTACTATTTACCTACAAGCTAAAGTGAGGAGAATGGATTATCAAACCTTAGTACTTGACTTAAGGAGCATAACCCATCAAGCTCAACATGATAACTTGTAACTAACTAGTTGGCTAATGTGTTGATCATAACATTAGCGAATGGGGGTTAAGGGAGCATGTGCTATGTGATTAGGGGGAGGCCAAGCTATCCCCTCTTAATATCCACAACCCATCAATCCTTTGTTCCTCCAATTTCTAACCTTCTAATCCAAACACCTTTGATCTTAATCCTTTCTAGGCATAAACCATCAAATTAAATCTCAAGTAATTAAAAGGAGGCAAAGCTATCACTTTCTAACTACTTTGGATATACAAGAGAAGGGATTAGGGTTATTTGTTTTGGTTAATTTGGATCAAGAGAGAGGTTAGGAGACTTAGCCATCCGTAACCCAACCTTCCCTCATCATAGATAAAGGGAACTGCTCACTAACCATTACAGCAATAAAAAAACAAGAAAATAAAAGTTCATGAATGTAAACAAGGAAATTAAAGTGCTAGAATTTAAAATTGCAAGAAAGGTAAATTGCATGATGATAAATTGCAAGTAAGAAAATCTAATATTGCTAACACTTATGGTTTCTCTCAAATTAAGAAAGAACCAAGTTTGTTCATGGCAAGAAATACAAAGAACAAAAAGTAAAGAGAAAGCAAAAAGAAAAGAAAGCAAAAAATGCTATCTTTATTAATCTAAAGATTACAAGTAAATGAGCAAGAAGATAGGCTGATGAGTGTTAATCTAAATTAAAACATATTCCTTCTCCTTCCTATAATGCTATGATGAATGATGCATATATAGGCTCATTTGGGCTTATTGGAACAACAAAGTCAAAGTATGTGGGCTCATTGTGGACAAAAAATTAAAATCTTGCTATGGTGAGCGTTGCATATATATGCTCTCTAGAGTAAGTCAAAGTATGTGTGTGCGCTGTGGATTTTATAATGCATGCGCAGAAGAAAAATGGAATGAAGACTCCACTGTTTGACAGTTGGCCAGCGGCCATTTAAGCATTTTAGCCGCCGGTCAGCGGTCAAACGGGCCCAAATGTGTCCAATTTTGGGATGGTGCTTTATCTTGGCATGTATATTGAGATGGACTTGGTCTTATTCTCTGATTCTATTGAGATCTTTGCAGCACTCAAGCACGTACGTGTGTTCCCGTCGTTTAGCCACGAGCGTGGACGTTTTGCGTTCAAATCCTCTCTTGTACGCTCAGTCCGGGAACCTGCATAAATGTATGAAACATACCTTAGTAGTACTTATTTATGTGCAAAAAGCAGATAGAATGGGAGGTATAAAATGCAGATATACGTGATGAACAATCATCTTCCATGCCTACACAGAGATATTTAGGTTTGTGTACAATTGGATTTTACAGTCAAGATAGAGAATAATACTTCAGTAAAAAAATGCCTAGAAAGTTGAAATAATACTTTAGTAAAAAAAATTGCCTAGAGAAGTTGTAGGGAAATGTCAGATCTCAAATACTTGAAGAACTCCACCAGGCTTGGCACTAACCACCAAGTCTTTTCATGTGTGTGTACGTGTGTGTGCGGGTGGTTTACAATGGGGCATCATGGAGGTATTCAAAGCCAAGTTAAAGGAAGTGATATCTCTATGCACATATTTTATTTGTTAATAATGAAGTAATATTTACACACTAAAGAAGATGCATGGAGAAAAACTGGAATATAAGGGACTTTTAAATGGTCAAACAAGTCCATACAAGACTTTAATTGCAAGGGAACCGTTAATAGTCAATATAAATAAGATGTGAAAACACTTGCAGAGTTTCTTGTTAACGTACTATTGACTCTTATAATATTTAAATTTGTTCTATTATGCTAGTCATATCTGATTCCATTTTGTAGCATTTAACAGTATTCTTAATGAATTAAAGTTTTGTTCACACATACATGAATGCTCTGGAGCATCTTATACAGTGCTGCTTAACATTTTGTGCCAGTTCATATCAAATATCAATACCAGAAAGGACATATTGAATACTGTTGCCTTTACATTGCAAGGGATTCTGAAACTCTCTTGAGAGCTGATATTCAAACATAGTTAAGGAGGATTACTTGTGTGACACAAATAAACATGTTTCATCATAAAGATTATGACTAAAGTTGTTATAGGCATCTCTTGTAAATTATGATTTGATAGAAATCAAATGGACAAAGCAACAATAATATAACAAGAGTCTTAATGGTTATAATGATTGTACACTGATCCCTTAGTTTATAACAAGTTTCATATATTTCTGTCTACAATTCATGCACAATCATACATACATACACACATAAATTATGCATGCATTCATGGGTGATTAATATTCTTATTTGGAAATTGTGTGTATTCGTGCGCGCGCATGTGCATGCGTTTTTCATGAGAAAGACAGGAGGGCATAGACTAGATCTGTAGTTTCCTCCAAAAGTCCATGATGGTAGTATGGGAAGCTATATTGGTTATTATGTTGCAAGCCCCATTCAAATATATATGCAGATAAGTGTTGTACTCTGCAGCATGTTAACAAAATATGGAGGAAGCACTAAACTCTGCTGGCATATACGGAAGGGTTTATTGTTCCTTAGAAAAAGTTTGCCCACATATACCATACTACATGGTGGACAGCACTGAAGGTCAATCCACTCTGTACATTTAAAATTTCCCTATAATAAAACATCTGTCGATTGAAAACAATTATTTGACTCTTAAGCCGTTCATTAAATCTAATAAAACTTTTATCCAATGCTAGGTGGCCTTTCATTTTGCAACCATTAGTTGAACGGGCTGGCATTTAGAAATCTTCGGATTAGTAGTTTCAACCCCCTCATGCAATTCATGACTTGTAAATAAGATGGAGTGGATCGCTGGGGAGGACTACTCAAGAGGTTCATCCTATTACTACTCCGACCTTAGCACACTCTTAGCTACAGCCCCCCACCGTGGGGGGCAATTCCTCCGAATATACCGCCTACGAATAATCCTCGAGTTCATTGGAACTATTGTGTACTACTGTGCACTTCTCTAGTGCAGATTCCACACCATCCACTTTCACTTACGTGTGTCATACTCGCACCATTTCGTAACTAGTGTTTCCGGCAAACGAACATTTCATGATGTGAGACTCTGGTGGTGATCCCATGGGTTTGAGAGGTGCCTCGACATTTCTATGTGACACTTAGTAGCTCAACATGTCAGTTTTGAACATATTCTGTAACTGTTAGCTCTGATACCATTTTATAGTATCCCAAGCGAGGGCCTGGGGTAATTTATTCGACTATGTTATATTATCCAGATGAATGCTCTGCCTGTTCTGTTTATGTTGTACAGTTAGTCATATCTTTAATTGCATACATTCATATTCTTTGCTGTTTGTCACTTAATGCGTCTATGCAGCAGTCAGTTTTCTCATTGTAAACTCTCTTGACATGGAGGAGTCATGTCGTCTTTTCTATCTTACAATGTTTTGCTTTTTCCTTTATAGAGCATATTACTAGCAACATTGCGCTATTTCTTTTGTCATATCACTAACTTAAAGAACAATTATCTATTTCCTGAGAATTGAAACAATATATCATACTAAAGGATCCATGGTATGGGGCCAATGCTTATTAAAGAAATTTTATATCTCAATTATTTGAACTTCGAGCATAGTTACTTTTGAACTTGCAAATACCTATTTTATGTTATAATTATTGTGTTCATAGTTATGTTTTACTGAAATTTGCACACATAGCAGTTTACCACCTTAAGTATCTAAAACTTGTTTCATTTAGCCTATTGGCAGCAACTATTTCTACAGTTTCACTGGTTTTGTTGTGCAAGTCATATCCTTGTTCTGTTAGATGAAGGCTTGTCTGACAATCATGTTGGAATCTGTTTTAAATAGGGTATTTTTATTGGGTGTTTAATGATTCCCATTCAGAATCGTGACCAAGCGAGGACTTTATAAAGCAGAATTCCAGGTGTAGTGCAAAGTTGACGAGGTTGTTGCTTATTTCAGAACTAATTTCTGGCGGCAATTATTGGCTTTTGCAGTCTTATCTGATGATTCATTTTTGTGGTGTTTGCTTTATTCTGACAGCAAACAACACAAATAACTCCAATCAGCAATTTTTATATGCGAACACTGCCTGAGTTTTATTAATAAGTATACTTTAGAGGCGTGATAAATACAATTAACTGGGTGTTTCCAATTTTAGTTCATTGTTCTCTCCTCCCCTTTCAAGGTCTCGTACCTGAAGTGCAAACTACATAGCAATGATTGAAAATGGAGCTTTGTGTAGAACCCTGCTGTTTTTCATTATGGTTCCTTAGTTGCATTATAAGAAGATATTTGGAGTTTCTATTTAGACATCTTTCCAACTCTGCGCAAGTTAAAATTTTATTCCTACCCCTGATCGTATTTGATTTTGGTTCCATATGAAGAATTACTCGTCAGGCTGGTCAGTAATTTTTTGCAAATCCTAATATCCATTCACAATCTCTGAAAAATCTGATTTTTGATATTATATGAAATTGCTTTTAAGGTATCTGAATCATGGTTTGAAATTTCGGCCGATCCCAATCCGAGAGGGCTGATTTCAATCCCAAAAATTACCACCCGACTTCTAAGACCGTTATTGTCCAATAACTAGTAATATTGGGTTTACCATTTGACTAGAGGGGTTTTAATATTTAGATAATTAATGGTTAGAGGGTTTATTGATGGGCTATTGGGTTCATTAATGGTTTTGTGAGTTTGTTATGGGTTATTGGGTTATCATGGTTAGTTTGATACTATTTTTACGATCAGAATTTACGAAATTGTTATAGTTACTTTAGCTGCATATTTAAAAAGATTCTTAATTTTAAAAAATTCTATTTTTCAAACGATATGAAATATGACATTCCCGATCCAAGATAGCCGATACGGCCGAGATTGTCGATTCCAATCCCAAAAGTGTATCCAATACGGATCCCGATTCCGAAATTTTAAACCTTGAATTCCAAATTTCCTTGATGTATCCATGTAGACACCACTTTCGAATTCTTAAATTATGCATCATCTTTACCATTGTTATATGTTGTCATGATCCCATGTGATACTGCTTAGACCTCACCGATGGCATCTCATTTGTATCCTTGAAAAGTACCCTTTTTTGTGCGCGTGCGTGCGTGTTTTCTTCCTTTATGTGGGAAAGAAAAGGAGGGTGTGGGAGGGTTAAAATTGTTCTACCAGCTTGTCCTTTTTGTCTTTCTTGGGCAAAGTTAGAAGGTGACCAATTGCTAGAATTGACTATTTTTGGCATAACAATCGCTAAGCATTTATGACGGGGACAAGAAATGGTCTGGAAAATGCCCCTGGACTTGGAATCTGAGTTTGGTGTAGATTGCCTTCTCTATCATGTACACATGAGTCGCACCTCTGTATTATTTAGGAGTTGGCTAGTCCATTATTTAGTTCTAACTATAGAAATCTGTAGGACATTTTACTGTCGTTGATCCAATTTCAGCATTCTCTAATTCCCCCCGGCAAAAAGAGAGAAAGAGGTAGGTCTTAGCATTTAAGTTTGAGTAACTAGATTCTAAAATCCAATGATGTTGGTGAATCACTATAATTTTGGACCAATCAAGTTGTTGCTTCACCTGTTACAGTTCAGAGCACATATGCTCATATTTATATGTGGATGCCTGTAGTTTAACCACAGCAATATTGGAGTAACATGATTCCAATATATTGACATGCTTTGATTGCCTATCTTCTTTCCTTTAGTTCTATTTTGATAATGCCTTGGGCTAGTATCAAAAGTAAAGACTCCCTCTTTTCATTTTACTCAAGGGCATACCCTTGTTTACCCCATTTGCTTGATGATATTGATAGGTTTTGTCAGCTCTTTCCACTGTGGTTAGCTTAACAAATCCTCATCAGTTCTTTAGGTGAGGTAACCATTGAATTAGCAGATTTGAACCTACCTTAAATTTGTTCTCTCCCTGGTTATGCTTACCTTGATTTTAGCAGATTGGCTTCTTTTGAAGTTGGCTTTTCAACTTATGACAACAATTATTTGTAAGAATGCTAGTTCATACTCGTTATTAGCATCCCCTAATTATTTTTTAAAAAAAAACTTGCACATATATATCAACATTCTGTTGTCATGTATGTTCTATCCCCACCCCCTCACCCCCAACCTCCTCCCTACATGATAGCTTCTTGTTAAGTGTTATCTTAGAACATTTCCAGAATTAATCAGTGCTTTCTCAGATATATCCCCACCCCTCCCTACATGATAGCTTCTTGTTAAGTGTTATCTTAGAACATTTCCAGAATTAATCAGTGCTTTCTCAGATATATCATTGTTCTATATTCATGTACCAGGTTTTCAGACAATTACTATTTTCATGCAGACTGGTGCTCCAGAGAAATCAGTTCCCGTGGTCAAAACAATTTCGGAAGTTGTGAAGGATTCCCCTCACAAGGTACATTTTATCTGTAGCTCCCCAATGTACTGTCCATTCAAAGTTGAAAGCTTGATATATATCTTTAGTACCCAATTTGATTCATGAGACATTTTTTCCTTATTTAAAATTTAAGATATGCTGGGATTTATATATAAGAATAGTCACCCAAATGACAAGGTTGCACGTTGTTGACTTGTTATGTTTTTATTTTAAAACTAGCAAGAGACCCGTGCGTACTGCATGGATGGAAATTCAACCATAGATTATCTCAAGCCAAATGTAATATTTTGTAATGATGATTGAACTTGATAAGAGTTTAGTTCGTAAGAAATTGTTGCATATTAATATTTAAAATTGTCATGCAAGAGTACATCTGTAATGCTTAAATCACATCCAATTACAAACACTTGAGCCAAGGCCCGAATGAAAATTTCGAGTAAAATAGGGATTTGAATTAAATTTTCCGCATACTGCCAAAAATGAGCTTTATCAGTTCAAATGAAAGTTTTATAAGGAAAAGATCATGGCTCTTCACCTTTTATTATCGATAAAAATTGCGTGAAGTAAGAAAAATTATTTTTATTCATAATAATTAGTAAGTATTAAGTTATATTTAGAAGAATTGCATAAAGATACAGATAGCAATCAAGTATTTTAATTGAAAGCCTGGATATATAGTCAAGTGTTATCATTACGATTGGGAGCTACATGTAATTTTTCAAGCTCATGATTCAATCATGAGATTAGTTGGGAACCATGCTAGAATAAGAAGGGATGATTGGAAATTTTGACAATTTTAAAGCCAATTGGAAATATTTGAGCAAAGGATCCAGATGGAAATCTTCAAAAAATATGGGGGCTAGATGGCTAGATCTAATTTTCCGAGGCCAAAATTGAGCCTAAATATCTGAACCAAGGGTCTAAATGGAATTACCCAGGAAAAACAAGGGCTACAGCTAATTTTTGATTAAAAACATAACCAAAATTGAGCTCAAATATATGAACCAAGGGTCAAAAGGGAAATACCAAGGAAAATGGGGGCTAAAGTTATATATATATATATATATATATATATATATATATAGCAAGAGCCCCGCACATACTGCGCGGATGGATGTTCAACCATAGATTACCTCATTCCAAATGTTATATCGTGTAACGATGATTGTACTTGATAAGAGTTTAGCCCGTAGGAAATTGTTGCATATTAATATTTAAAATTGTCATGTAAGAGTATACCAAATATGCTTAAATCACATCGAATTACAAAAACTTGAGCGAAAGTCCAAGTGAAAATTTCAAGTAAAATAGAGATCTGAGCTAAATTTTCCCCACACTGTCCATAATGAGCTTGATCGGTTCAAATGAAAGTTTTGTGAGGCGAAGATCGTGGCTTTTCACTTCTTATTGTCAATAAAAAAAATTGCGCAAAGTGAGAAGAAGAATTGTTTTTATCCATAACAATTAGTAAGTATTAAGTTATATTTAGTTATCGAAAATCTTAAAAGAACTACATAAAGATACAGGTAGCAATCAAATATTTTAATTGAAAGCCTGGATATATAGTCAAGGGGTATTATTATGATTGGAAGCCACATGTAATTTTCCAAGCTCATGATACACTCATGTGATAAGTTGGAACCATGTAAGAATAAAAAGGGGTGATTGGAAAGTATGACAATTTCATAGCCAATTGGAAATATTTGAGTCAATGATCCAGATGGAATTTCCAAAAAAATAATGGGCTAAATCTAATTTTTTGAGACGCAAATATCTGAATCGAGGGTCTAAATGGAATTACCCAAGAAAAACGGAGCTACAACTAATTTTCCATAGAAAAAGACAACCAAAATTTAGCTCAAATATATGAACCAAGGGTCTAAATGGAAATACCAAGGAAAGATGGGGGCTAAAGCTAATTTTACATAGAAAAAGACAAAAAAGAGCTTGATTTTGGGGACACCTTATAGCTTTCTATATAATATAATATATATAATGTTATTATTAGTATTAAACCACCTTGTCCTGGTATGTTATAAAATTCTTGACACGTGTAAGGTGTGCCTTGAAATTTCATTGGCCTGTTAACGTTAATCAACCAATCATTTTTCACACAGTCCATTTTCTCGCGTTCGTTTATATTTTTCTTAAGTTTTCCGAGCTTAGAACATGTATTTCAGATTTATCCTATTTTTAACTGCTATATATAAAATGTGGTCCTTTAAAGGAGCCTGCTCAAAGAAGCATGCAATTTCCTGTTACAGAGGTTCTCATCTTCCACTTGCTATATACACTACATTTACATACTAGGAAAAATGGGTTGTTTCTCATTGTGTGCATGAGCTTGAATTGTGGAAGAAGTTGTTTCGCTGTTTATCAACTGGCTTTCAAAGCGGATGCTAAATTTCATGGTTTAGCTGGAACAAAAATGATATTTGGTTTCACTTTTAGAATTTAGTTTCGGGGGTCCATTCAAGAAATTCATTGAGATAATTCTTGTTTCACTTTTCAAATATGGTTTCGGGGTCCATTCAAGAAATTCATTGAGATAATCATTTGGATTCTAAATTATAGATCTTAAAATTCCATGAAGGAAAATGTGGTGTGTACTCTGAAAGAAAGACATAATAGAGAAGGTCAGAAATATATATGTAAACAGGGGAAAGGTATTCATAGGCCATGATGGTGAAACACAGTAATAGTTACGGGAACAAAGTTTCCAAATGGACTCCAAACACAGTAATAATGAGTAAATCATAAAAAACGCTGACTAGATACTAGAGTAGAGGAGCTCAGAAACTTTTGAAGCCTAGCAACCTTCAAATGTTTTGGATAATAGGATAGTGCTGCATTTGATACTACGATGGCTTTTTCATCAGTCTTTAGGTATGTGCACAGATTCTCATCATTATGAGGCATGCTAGTCGAGTGTCAAGGTCTGTTGCATAGCCATCATCTGACGCCATTATCATAGTCAATGAAGAGAACTGCAACTATAAACATTAGATGTAGAGTAGATCTGCTTTATCAGTAACTCATAGTTTGTTTACAGGTGTACATGTGCTACATTCATGTGTGAAGACTACATCACACATGAGTTATGAATGATTCCCACTTAAAACACACATTTTACTAAGTCGGGCAGGGCCCATTTGGTCGTATCTGTGGGCAGTCTGATTTTTAAGATTGCTACTGGTCCAAATGGACAATTCTTATTAATTTAGTAATACCTAAGTAATCTGAATTCCTGTACAGCTCATATTTAGATATCTTTCAACCTTGTTCAGCATTGGTCTTTGTAGAACTTTTGAAGATTTTGGCATGCCACCCAGGACCTAGCAGTAAATGGGAAAAAAAAAGGACTGCAGCAAACTAATTATGCGCAAACTAATGCAACCAATAGTTCTCATATCACCAAGTAATTCAAGAACAACAAATTGACACACCATATATTTCATATGCCTATAGCGGTTGGTGTCTCTACTATAATCTTAGAGAAGACAATTGTCTCCAGGGTAGCTATCAAATGGAAAAAAACAACGGTATGCCTAATACAGTAATACATAACTATCATGGAGAAAGAAAAGATTGATCGTGCGAACAGCATTCAACTTCCAGAATATGGTTCCTTTAATGATGGAACTATCAGTTTGTGAGCAATTTTGATAAGACAATCTTCACAAGTGAAGAAGTTTGCATTGAATAACTTCTGGTGGTGTTTTATATTTTTATGTAGACAAACTTCTGTTTCTTGACCTCCATTTCTGTTTTTCCACAAAATTGAAGCTGAACCTGTCACTGTAATGTAGTTCTTTTTTCCAATCTTATGATAGAGTGCATCCACAATCTAATAGTTCAAATATCAAGGATGTCTTAGCTGTGTAGTTGATTCTATTTCTTTACTAAAGATTATATTTTCATCTTTATACATATGATACCTGCTTGCTTTCTTTATAAAAAAAAAACTAGTTATTGCACTTCCTTCGAATGATTGCAAGACTTTTTATGACTGGCACCAAATACTATTATATTAAGTGATAGACTTTTCCACCATTGCAGATTTTCATAGGTGGAATTTCTAAGGCTCTATCATCTGATGACATGGTAAGCTAGCTCAAGAGAGTTACTGATGCAGAATCTTTTCCGGGTATAGGTTTCTTATATAGTTGCTTCTTGGTGTGTGCTTTTAGCTTTTGGAAATTGTTGGTGCCTTTGGAAGATTGAGAGCGTACCACTTTGAATTTAATGAGGAACTCAACGGACCATGTGCTTTTTTAGAGGTATGCTAATGCCAAATGCTCTAATTTTTAGGAAGTTTTCAAGTATAGGTTATTTTAAGGTTAATATTTGATGTTGACACTGCAGTATGAAGATCATTCTATTACTCAGAAAGCTTGTGCTGGGCTTAATGGGATGAAATTAGGTGGGCAAGTCCTTACTGCAGTTCAAACTTTTCTTGATTCCCATGATGAGGTACCGCAATTCATCATTTCAGCGTACAATCAGGACTTAAACTTTTCTGTCTGCTAAACCTCTCTTTGTTTCAGGATGATGCTGAAATGCTTCCATCTTATAACATTCCCTCACATGCAAAATCGCTTCTTTCAGACTCTACGCAGGTTCTTCAACTGAACAACGTGGTATGGTATTTTTCCTGACGAGAAAATCTGAAAAATATACGGTTGGGAATTTGAAGTTTCATAACTAGTTTAGCTTCCAATGCCTTCTTTATTGACACATGTTTTTGGTTTATTTTGTCTCTGTGAATCTGAATCAGTTCAACCAAGAGGAATTTCGGTTGCTATCCGATTCTGAGTTGGAGGAAACATTGGAAGATATAAGATTGGAGTGCACCCGGTATGTTAAACTCAGCTGCAATTTATCTTGATCGCACTTTCATTCATGGTAACATCTGTGTTTTATTAAATAAATTTAGGTTTGGCACTGTTATGTCTATAAACGTAGTCAAGTTCGAGAACAAGAGTGAAGGTGCTACTGAAGTTCATGAACGGCAAGAGCCCCATTCTGACTCAACCAAGATCCAATCTTCAGCAGATAGCCCTAGCCACAATTGCAAGAATGATGCTGTAGATGTTGATGTACCCACTTTGAACAATGATAAAGAGGTTCAAGATGTCGGGAATGATGCAAAGAGCGCAAATAGTAACCATGAAAATCCTGTGGAGGATTATGGAATGACTGAAGATTTTGGCGTCGAAGAAAACCCCATGGAGGACAATGAGAAAAAGGAAAATATTAGTGCAGGGGAAGACCTTGATTCTGAAATTCCTTTGCATGAGGTTGATATAACAAAGGGAAATACTGCTTCCCTGAAAGCAAATGTAACCAATGGAGGAGACAACCAGCAAATTATGGTGGAAACTTCAAATTCAAACATTTTCACTCCAAATGAAGACAAAGTAAGCAGCATAGATAGCAATGAACTTGAAGAGTTTGAGGTAGGGTGTGTTTTCGTTGAGTTCTTGAGGAAAGAGGCTGCCTGTGCTGCTGCACATTGTCTGCATCAGCGACATTATGGGGATCGGATTGTTTCAGCTGGTTATGTTTCACATTATCTCTATATAACAAGGTTTCCGAAATGAATCCACTACCCTGCGGACATATATTTATGTTTTGTGCATCATATCTTTAGATCTGAGAACCAAATACAATTGTGAAGATGGACCGGATTTGATGCACATGTCTTCTGTGTTGCATGAAGTTGTCCTGAACTTCTCTCATGATACAAGGATCGGATTTTTGCTGTTTTGTCGGAGATCAGATAAGTCAGCATTTCTTTCTAAAATGAGGATGTAATGACTGAAGGCTACTAATTAGTTTGACTTTAAATTTGTGTACTAATTTATTGCTTGATGTAGAAATTGACTCAATTTATACCTCTTAGTGTTTGCAGTTAAGATGTGCTGACGTCGGTTTTTTTCTCACACATCTCAATAAGTTTGAAATTGCTAGTATATTTTGAGCTGCGGAAAAATGTCTGGAGTATCATAGAGAGTCCAAAAGTATACAAAAAAAATTTCATATTTATGCACCACAAAGAACTCCTGCAAATTTATCTTCCTCGATGCCAAGCTTTTCTTTAATCTTCCATTACACTTCGCGGCTTGATGAGGAGGAGGATGTTGCCATTCCAAATAAATCCCAAGGTCTTCCGCCATCTTTCTACAAGTCAACCTTTTCTTCGAAGTCGCAAGACTTTGCAATACACATAACAGTCATCAACTTCGTCTTTCTTCTTTAAGGATGACAAAATCCATAGTAAACTGTTTGTTACAACTTTAACAAAACAAAATTAACCAAAATGAAGGTAGAATTTAATCAAACAAAATGATGAGTAAGGAATTTAAACAAACAGTATGTGGGCAATTTATCCAAACGTTGAGGAGAAAAAAGGTCGATTCACAGGGTGGGTTTTGGTGAATTGCATAAAATGTGTTTTGAATAAGGTTTTAAACAAACAGTATGTGGGCAATTTATCCAAATGTCATGTGAGTATGCAATTTAACTCGCTAATAATGCATATTTCAGTATGATTTTTGGTTACAGAAAAAAAGGTCGAAGCACAGGGTGCATACTTCTGTATGGTTTTTGGTTAGAGAAAAAAAAAAGGACGGACCACAGGGTTGTTTTTTGGTGAATTGCATAAGATAAGTTTTAAACGAAATTTCTCGGAGGTTTTAGGACATGAAAAATTTTGCACCCAGATTACAAACCGCGGATGGCTAGCGTATATAGCTAACACCACCCAGGCCCAATCACATGGCCCAGCATCTTAATAACGCTGGACTTGTTACAAGCTCGTGCTGCTGAGCTCGTCGGCCATCTTTATAGTTTTGGGTTGTATTCCGATGTGGAACTGAAGAAGCGCAAGACTTCAAAGAGTTTTCCACAAACATGTAAGAGTTTCCCAGTCCTCTAGTTTCCTTTGAAGAATCCATCTTTCGGGTGGTTCTTTCTCTCTAGGTTCCAATAATTTTTGCCCAGAAATCGCCGAAGGTCAAATCACTTTTAATTGATGCCAACCAAACCTAATTCACTTTCATGCTAATTTGTGATTGTGGTCAATCTTCATTGAGGATTATAAATTGTTAAGCATCAAATTTAGGTAAATAATCAGGATTGCATGGATACACTTTCTAATACTAGATTAACCATATGCTGAATTTTTTTTGATGGGATGTCACATGATATATGTCACGCTTCGCTTCCCAAAATACGGGATACGATGGATGAATAGGCCAACCATGCTCCTACGATCAGGGAATAATCCCGCCGTAGTCACACTTCGGCTTCTAGCATTACATGGTAGTTAATAAACAGTGCTTGAGTAAAGGAAAAATCATAGTTCACGACTTTATTACATTACAATTTAAAAGAGTTCGAGATACATTTATTTCACAGAATAAACAACTAACCAATAACAAATGCTGAAATCAAATAAATTAGCGCTGGTGCTGCAGTCTAGATCTCCGCAATCTTGAAGGATAAGTCCTGCTCCTGGGCTGGATCCACTTCGCCCTCTGAGCATGCACACTCAGGTCGTCAGGACGACACATATAGCAATAAATATGTATAATAAGCGTGCAGTATTATTAAACATGGGGAGTACAATGAATTGCAGAACATGTATATAATAACATTAACTGAATATGAATAGTGCAGTATCAGTTACATGTCGGTGAACTAAGCAATGTATATGTCACTACTTAACGGTCATTAAGTCCATGAAATCAATTGGTGGAGAGGATACTCGTGTTTAACAAGGGTCTCGTGTATGCCCGAGACTACGGTCTACTGTGTCCGGGATATAACCCTGTCAGCCGTGCCGCTAGGCCCACGACCTAAAGTGTGTATATGTATGTGTGTGTGTGTGTGTGTGTGTGTAGCGAATGATCATCCTCTAAATCACTGTACCTCGCTAAATACGAGTTCAATTCCACCTTGATTTCCCCATTCTCCAGGTTATGGTATGTATTCATGAATTAGATAGGTTGTGGACAATACGTATCACTGTCGTTTTCAATCACTTTTTCCACTTATCAATATCACTGTCGTATTGTAAGTCGATGTGCAACACCCCACGAGTTACGGGGAGGCGGAAATATGAAAAACGATCTTGTTCTTGAAGCATACATCGACTAACCGAAGATCTTTGCTAAACGATAATTAACAACTACCATAGAAGTTCTAAACTACTATGTAAAGAGATTATACCTAGTGATACGTGTCCTTCATCTTTACGATCACTTCGTCCTCCTCGGCCTCCTCCAAGTGATAGATGATCCACCCGAGAACCCTAATCCAAGCTTCACCTCAAGACTTGAGATAACTAAGTTTCTCTAGTTGCTAACCAAAGGGACTTAGGTCATATAGAGTTAGGTTATGGGATGTTTAGTCTTTTCTAACCCTGGTACTCAACTCATGAGTGGTAGGATTAGAGCTTGAAGAAAGAGAGAGCTTGAGGAGAAAGAAGGTGAACTAGAATAATGAAATGAAAATTGCTTCTCACTTAATATATCAAGCATAATGAAATATCAAGAAAATGAATAATAATAGATTATTCATCATGCTTCATAAATGAATATGAGTGATTCACTATGTGAGTCATTAAGAATTTAATGATACATTAATGACATAGTGAATCACACAAATGAGTCACAATTTGCATTTAATGAAAATGCCACCTTAACCCCCTTAGTCACCATCCTTCTAGAAGCTTCCCGGAAAATTACGAGAACGCCCCTCGCATCCGTGAAAACACGGAAAAACTTTAGACTGTATAAATCCAATAACCCGATACTAGAATCTGACTTAAACCAAAGCCGGCTAGTAAAAACTGTCCGAATGTCGTACGTGCGTTTAAACACGTATGCGTCCGAACCCTTTGTCGTAAAACCGTACGACCTCTATATCATTTCGCCTGGAGATGGGAAAACTCTGTGTGGGACTCTAAAGACTCGACTACTACGCTGGCAGTGGGTTTAACCACAGACCGCAAGCGGCACTAGCTGTACGTAACGGTCCCCAGGTAGATATCGATAAGAAGGCCGGTGAGGATACCCATCCGAACTCCTACTGAGCCTGTGCGTGACAATATCCGTGCAGTCCGGTCTGTTCGTCTAAGAGTATCGCATGTATGGTCTAGGGAGGTGGTAAACGTCAGACCCCTAATAACCGTATAAGTCGTGTCGGTATGGCTTTATCACCATCCGAGAATCTACTGATCAATCTATCAGTAATTCTCAATCAGCCCTGGCCAGGGACTTATGATAATGACCAACCGATCACTGTGCGATATCAACTCCCTATACCGGGAGAGACGAATCCCTAACAGTCACTCACTGCCTCCACGTGGCTCAGGACTGTGCCCAACTAAAACCTGTTTGCACGACTCTTTTGAACCGTGGTAGGGTAGTAATCAAAGCACAGTGGGAACTCATACGAGACAAATGACGACTTTAAGTCAACGGACTATCTGCACACATGTCACCTGAGAACTGCTATCTGACGTTAGGTATAAATACCATCCAGTCAGTTCTCGGCGAGTCTTGTCCGGTGTACTCACACCCAGTGAGCATCTGTATACAATCTTAGGTGCACTCCATCAATGGCTGCGGGACTAATCCATCGCCCCTCCTCAGGGTCTAGATATGTATACACCAGTCTACTCCGGAGCATCGATGCCCAGTGTCGATACTCCTGCGACCAGGGACATCTAAGGATGTGCCTATTGACTATCCAGCTCCTACTAGTATGACTGCCATCATAACGCCGGAAGTCAGACAAACACCCTATGGGCTTTATCAACACGTATATATATATATATATATATGAATACTACGCAAAATATATCATACGTTAAGATAAAGACAAACCAAATAGCATACTATCATATTAAGCAAGACTGTTATGTACATACATATCCCCAGTATCCTATACAATGAAGGCCTCTAGGGCATATATATCCAACAATCTCCCACTTGCACTAAGGCCTATAATTGGCGCAATGAGTACCCACTGTCTTCACTATATCCAGTTGCTAGAGTACCGCATGCCCAACATCTCAAACATCCTCTCGAACTGAACTTGAGGGATGGCCTTTGTGAATGGATCTGCCGTGTTGTCTTTTGTATCCACTCTCCGTACCTCGATCTCCCGACGATCAACGATCTCCCTGATCAGGTGAAAACGCCTTAAGATATGCCTGGATTTCTGATGGGACCTGGGTTCCTTCGCAAATGCTACGGCCCCATTGTTATCACAATACAAAGGTATTGGATTGGCAATGGACGGAACCATCTGAAGTTCAGAGATGAACTTCCTCATCCAGACAGCCTCTTTTGCGGCTTCATTAGCAGCTATATACTCAGCCTCCATAGTTGAGTCTGCGACGGTATCCTGTTTGGAACTCTTCCAACATACCGCCCCTCCATTGAGGATAAACACAAAACCCAAAATGGATTTAGAATCATCTTTGTCACTTTGGAAGCCGGAGTCAGTAAAAGCCTCTACCTGGAGGTCCCCATTACAGTAAATCAAGAACGTCTCCTTAGTCCTTCTTGGGTACTTGAGAATGTTCTTTACCGCTATCCAATATTTCTCACCTGGGTCAGACTGATACCTGCTTACCACACTAAGTGCGTAAGCTACATCCGGTCTTGTACATAACGTCGCATACATTATAGATCCTACCGCCGAAGCGTAGGGTTAAATGCTCATGTGATCCCTCTCTTCATCAGTTTTTGGAGATATCTCTTTGGAGAGGGTGATCCCGTGATAAGCGGGCATGTTACCGCGCTTGGAATCTTCCATACTAAACCTTTTTAGTATAGTGTCAATATACCTGGACTGTGAAAGTCCCAACATTCTATTAGATCTATCACGATAGATCTTAATGCCCAAAATGTAGGTTGTATCACCCAAGTCTTTCATGGAGAATTTCTGTGACAAGAAGAACTTTACTGATTGTAGCATAGGGATATCATTCCCTATCAGTAGTATGTCGTCGACGTACAAAACGAGGAAGACTACTGCTCCTTCTACAATCTTCCTATAAATACATGGTTCATCTACATTTTTGATAAAGTCAAACTCTTTGACTGTCTCATCAAAGCAGATGTTCCAACTTCGCGATGCTTGCTTTAATCCATAAATGGATTTAAGCAACCTGCACACTCTTCCGTTACTCCCACTGTCTAAGAAACCTTCTGGTTGATCCATGTAAACACTCTCTTCTAAATGTCCATTTAGAAAAGCTGTTTTTACATCCATTTGCCAGATTTCATAGTCATGGAAGGCAGCAATTGTAATACCCGGTTCATTTACATACGCCTATATCCGTATTTCTTTTAACCTATAAATTTTATTTATAATTATTTATTGTTTTAAAAACTCCCAATCTATTATAGTACCTCCCCTCTCCTTTCTCAGACCCCAATCCCAATTCCTCATGTTCCTGTCCCATTAGTATAAACCTCAAATTATATACACCCGTCTCTTTTCACATTTTTATTTAAAACTCAAAACCCAAATTTTCCCATTTTAAAACTCCCAGCCCATTCTATTTCTTTAAGCACGGCCCATCTCCCATTCCTTTTCTTTATTTATTTGATTTATTCCCAGCTCAGCCCAGCAGCCACCCCCGGCCTTTTTCCATTTTTTCCTCTAAATTAATTTCCTGCGGCCCAGCAAAAATCCCTCAGCCCATTCATTTTTTCCATAAACTTAACCCCCAAATTCCCGGCCCGCTTCACCCTCACCCACGCCTCCTACCCGACCCGGCCCTCTACCCCACCCATCTTTTCCCCAACGGCTCTCTTTCCCGCCCACGCCCACGTCTCACTCGACCCGCCTCCTCCGCTCACGCCTGTGCCCACGACGCTAACGCTAGCGGCCACGTCGCCCGAGCTTCCCTCGCGGCCGTTTCTCACGCGTGCCCGCGACTCTCGCCAACTGACCCCGGCGACGCGCACCTCCCTTACGACCCACTCTCCTCAGCATCCCCTCATTCTCGTTCTCACTTCTCTATCTCTCTCTAACCCTCTCTTTCTCTCTCTCGCTCACCCACTCTCTCTCCCTCTCTTCTCGTTCTCACCCCCTCTCTCTCTCTCTTCCCCACAATATCTGTTGGAGATAGTGCCCTCAGAGTCAATTATTGGATCACAGGTACGTGATTGCAATGATTGAGGGAGGACCTATCCCGGTAGGACAGTCTTACTCGAGATGATAGTATGCTATCTGGTTTACCTTTATCATCGTGTACTGTTTTAAGTGACCTGACACGTCGCTATTACACGTTGATAGAGCCCCTAGGATTCTTGCTTGACCACCAGCAGTATGAGGGCGATCATATAAGTGGGAGCTGGGGGTCTATAAGCATATCCTTAAAAGGTCCCTAGTCGTGAGAGTTTCGAGACAGGGCATCGATTCTCCATAGTAGACTAGTGTATACAGTCGAGACCCCGACGAGGGGCGGTGGCCGGTCTCACAAGCCACTGGTGTCAGTTGGATCACCTAAGATGTATACAGGTGCTCATTGGGTTATGAGTACACCGGACAGGACTCGCCGGGAACATGCTAGTTGGTCATATACCAGAAGTCAGATGGCAGTTCCCTGGTGACATGTGTGCAGGTTAGTTCATCGACCTGGGGATCGTCATTTGTCTCGTGTGAGTTCCCACTGTACTTTGATTACTACCCTACCACGGCTCAAAGGAGTCGTGCAAACAGGTTTTAGTTGGGTACAGTCCCGAGCCACATGGAGGCAGTGAGCGTATCTTCAGGGGTTCGTCTCTCCCGGTATTGGGGGTGAGGTCGTGCTGTGTCTAGGAGAGCCATTACACGAAGCCCTCGGCCGAGGCAAGGAGATTTACTGGTAGGTATTCCAGTAGTATCTCAGGGTGTTCTGGGCTACACTCCGACACGACTTGTACCGCTTTTGGGGGTCTGACTTTTACCAACCCCCTAGGCCCGCCATGCGATGCTCATAGACGAACGGACCGGACTGTACGGATATTGTCACTGACAGGCTCAGTAGGGTTGTCAGGCTGAGTTCGCTCACAGACATCCCTTTTAGTCAGTACCTGGTAGCCCGTTACGTATTGGCTTATACCTCTGACGTGCTAGTGGTTAAATCCACAACCAAGGTGTTGACGAGTCTTTAGAGTCCCCCACATTCAGTTACTCAGCTTTCGGGCGAAAGGTTGTAGAGGCCGTATGGAGATATGGCAAGGTCCGATCAGATACGTGCGGTATTGCACGGATCAGGATCGGACAGTCTGTACTATAGGCCGTATGGATATATGGCAGGGTTCGATCAGATACGTGCGGTATTGCACGGATCAGGATCGAACAGATATTACTAGCCGGCTTTGGTATAAGCCGGATCCTAGTATAGTACAGTGTAGATTTTGTCTCATTGCATTTGTATTTCAGTCGAAATACAGATGCGGGTGTGTATGCACAGTATCGGGGTTTTCCTGTAATTTATTACGGGACCAGTTTTCTGGAGTTGCCAGTTTGCTTTCCGTTTCGGCCAATTTCCATTGTTCCGTTCATTGGCCGAAGATTGGTGGAGGAGGGTTTATTTGCATTGTTGCAAATAGGCATTAGTGGAGGGGGTTCTTTGCATCTTGTTACATCATGATGGTTTTCATGATGAGCACCTTACCTTGACTTCTTCTTCTCATGATGGCTTGACTTTTTGAAGCCATCATGCATGAGATGATGGTTGTCTTGGAGTGTTGGATTTGTTGCTATCATTTCTTTTGCATGATAGCTTTCCTCTCTCTCTTTTTTTTTTTTTTTGGTATTAGATGAGAATGGCTCCTTTTTGATTTGCTCTCCCACTCACTCCATTCTCTCCTCTCACCAAGCCATGGCCGGCCAAAGCATTAGGGGCTGTCCAAATTTTTGCATGTGGGATTTTTGCTCTTTTGCTTTTGTAAAATCCCACAAGTCCCTCCACATTGTTCTCATATCATTTCCTCCACCAAAAGGCAATTCCTACAACCCCAAAGTGAGACTTGAGGACTACATATTCTACAGCGAATCTTGGGCACGTCGAGTAGCCGGCTTCGTGCCCGAGTTGCCTCGGCATTGAGGTGGGAGCCCGTAAAAGAAGTAGGCGATGTGGTGCACTCCCGGCGACGAGGAGGAGACGGGACATTCCGCAGGAGATCGGGACGATGACGAGAAGACCGGAGGACTTGGATCGTCGGTATATCTCTTTCCCATCTTATAGTTAGCTAGGACTAATTAATGGTTCGATCCGGGTATTAGTGCGCGGCGGTTTGCCAGTTCAAGAAAATTAAAGTTTATCACCGCTTCCGCATTTGGCCGTCGGATTGACGGCCGGGGCGCCGCCGTGCACTTACAGTGGTATCAGAGCCTCGCCATTAACTTGGTCTAGCTTGGTTTAATGTGTTTTGCATTTCCGATCGACCAAAATTCCAAAATCTACATTTTTTACTTGCATCAGTTTTCTGTTGAAATTTTTTTGTGTCGAAAAATTTTTCAGGTTACAGAAAAGTGATGTACTGGAAAATCTAAGAGTTCTGTGAAAATTCGATGCACTAAGTCCACTGTTGGAGCGCGGATACGCGGCCAAACACCCCTTTGGGCCGCGGATCCGCCGCACACTGTTGGGTTCCCTGCACCAAATTTCTACAGTACCTTTCTGGGGTTAAAATTGGGGTTTTGGAATATTAATATTGGGCCCAGAATTTCTTGATGTGCTACAGTAGTACTTGGGGGCCCACTTGTTAAAATTTGATCGATCGGATATTTTAAACACATTATTTCACAGTATTTACATTATATCTGCGACCGTGAATGTCACTCGATCGGTAAATCCGGTCTAACTGCTATAGCCCGGTTAGACGGATTTACGAACGTGATTTTCACGTTGATGTTCTGTTTTTGCTGTGATGTTGCGGATCGGTCGTGGGGGATAGCCTGGATGCAATGCTAGTACAGTTGTGATTGTATTATGTACATTTGATATTGCGGGGCGAGCGTCCGACATGTGGACTGCCGTCACTGCCTGATTGTATTATTATTTTGGGGCACGACCTGGTTGCGGTCGATGTACCCGTTGTATGTATATTTTACTTTCTGTACTAGGATTGCCCCGCGGAGGGGTGCACGGATAGCCGGGTTCTAGAGGGCAACAAGCCCGCATCTCATGGCATTGAGACGGAGGGGGCTTCACTCTAGGATTGGCGGGCTATTCGCCGCACTCGTAGGGGGTACAGGTTGACCCAGGAGGGGTGCCCAAGTTACCGGATTCCGTGGAGTGCTGGGTGGTCCATTCACGGAGCTGAAAGGGGCTGCCTCGCTTCAGGTTTTGGCGGGTGACTTGCCGCGCCCGTAGGGGTCTAGGATTTCATTGCACAGGCTATCCACACGACCAGGGGAACGTCGGGTTTCAGCAGTGGCTCTGTGAAACCCGGGGATCCCAAATATCTGTATTGTTTCTGTGATGCTGTACATTTCTGTGATGTTGCATTTTATTCACGCCTTGAGCGAAATATAATATATTGGTATATATATTAGTAGATGTTGTATATGTTTTACATCCGCGCTAGTCCAGTCCCCGCTCTGTCGTTAGTTAGCTAACCTAACGGGTAATGACGGGACCCAGTGGCGAATGCGGATGGCATATACGTACATCAGTATATTTTCGTTCTTTTTGGTGTGATCAATTGATGGGACTGCGTTGATTCGGATCAATGCAAGTTAAAAACAAACCTAATCTGATATTGTTGGAACACTTTTCAAAAAGCTGTTATTGCAAGGACGTTCACTTTTGTTTTGCATCGTGGTATTCAGTTGGAATATCCTGCTCCTCAGTCGACGAGGCAAGGGCCGAGATCCCTTCACCGGGAGTGACCCCTTGGACAGAAGTTTGCGTCAGGGCAATGACTTCACTATAGCCGATTACTTTTGCTTTGCACCGTGGTATTCAGTTGGAATATCCTGCACCCCATTCTACGGGGAAAGAGCCGAGATCCCTTCACCGGGAGTGACCTCTTTAGCAACGGTTTTCATCACTATATTTTTAAAAAGCTATCCGTTCCTTCAACGATATCAAGTTCATTACGTTAAAGGTTTTCGCCAGAAACCATTCGTAGCCCTCCGTCGTTTCATATGGGTAGTCAATAGTATTCAAGCTGTGTTTGTTGGCCATAGTCAAGGCACAGTGTTTGGTAGCTGTTGGGTGTTCATATGCTGCATAGATAGATGCGTTGGTTTGGGACAGTCGTATAGCCTTGTTGGCCCTAGTCAAGGGCTTGTACGGGTGGGTTCAAATCAACCTGGATAATGACGGGTAGAACTTGACATGTGACTTATGATTTGTTGGCCTTAGTCAAGGTCATAAGAGCATGGGGCAGAAATCACATCGGGAGTTTCAAAAGAACTGAAACTTGCCAGATATGCGCATACCTTCTGGAGTGTGTTGACGTGAGCGGATTCCGTCACGTTATCATGCGATGATAGTTGGATCCCGATTCCCACTGATGAGTTAGTTTACTCCTCGGGTGTTCCCGACTAATTCTTCTTTCAGGTTTGGAGGAGAATTTGAGGTACAGTAGGAGGATTCCAGATTAGATAAATTGGTAACCATTCTGATCTAGGTTAGAGTGCACGCTGAGTGTTTCTTTTCTCTCTCTCTTTGGCAGCGACCATTGACCCGACCCTAAGACTATGACTCGGTGACCAAGTTGACCGAACCTTCTTAAACACCGGCTTTTGGATTGTCGGAGTTGCAAACCTCATTGCCACTCCTACTTTTACCCTTTTCTCTAGGACACCCCGTTTTACTACGAACGTCCACTTCCATTGGACAAAACCATCGTATGGTTAGATACGAACTCGAAAGAATTTATTCGAGGATGGTTTCCGGTTCTGGAGAAAACGGATAGGATTATTCAGTTGTCTTTTCCTTTTACCCTCTCTCAGGTTACGAGTACTCCTTGGTTTAGGGGTAGTACACCTATTATGCAAATTGGATTGTCTTCTTCCAAACCTTAGGCTGGTGCCGACCGGTAGGGAATGAAGAAAACCAATTAGCATAACGATGGTGTGCAGAAGGTATTAAGTTCAGACAAAGCAAGGGATTAGTAAGAGGGCAAAGTAAATTGCAACAGATATTCACGACCAAACAAAATATTTCGTTACCACTCCCACATCACCTTTGTATTTCTCCAGGACACTCCGTATCACTACGAAGATCCACAGTTTATTTGGATACTCCATCGTATGGTTATATACGAACTCGAATGGAACTGGTTCCAGTTCGGGGATGGATTCTGGTTCAGGAGAAATAGGAATAAGGTTTATTCGGTTGTCTTTTATCTTCACCTTCTCTCGCATTGCGAGTGTTCCTAGGATTGGGACAGTACACCCATTATGCTTATTGGATAGTCTTCTTCCAAACCATAGGCTGGTGCCGAACGGTAGGGAAGGAAGAAAACCATTTGGCCTAAAGGGGTGTGCAGAAGGTAAAGACTAAAGACATATGAAGGGATTTGGAGAGGTGGCAAAGAACTATACGGTTACAGTTGTGAATCTGGAAGAGGCATTACTAGGAATACCAGAATACCCCATCGGAACATTTCAATGTTTCAGTTTCACTGTGTAATGTTAAAGGAAAACTGATTTCCCGATTAGATACTTACTCCAGGGTATGTATTTACCAGGTACGATTCTCACATCTGTATGGTTTTACAGATGATGAGTGGGAGTAAGTTATTGGGAATTGGGTGATTATCCTCATTATATCGGGATTTGTTGTAATCAGTGATATTTGAGGAAATCACCTGGGCTGTTTGCCGGTCGGCAAATATTTGGTTTTGAATATCCGCTGTTATGCACCAATTTCAAATTGATATATCTGTACGTCTATTTTCATAGAGTGAGATATACCTTTCTGAAATTATGTCTACGACATTTACCTATATCAGTGGATGGTTAGGTAAGGAGCATTAAACAGCGGTGTAATTCTTCTTAACCATAAGTACAGTTTTCAACCTACGACACACAGTGAATAAGTTATCAGACTCAAGGGACTTATACAGAGTATTGTATGTTGTCCAGGGTCCATCAGGACAGAGGGGTTGGTTCTCGTACTATATTCGGTTTACTTATGACTTCTCTAGTTTTTAGACAAGTGTTTCGTGGAAACACAGGGTCCGAATTTGGAGAAGTTATAGGTATTTGAATAGAGTAGAGAACCAGGTGTAGCAAGTATCGGGATTCTTCAAAGTGATCGAAGATGTAGATACTTGTATGTGGTATTCAGTTGATAGTAGTGATTAAGAGAAATTGCTTCTCTTTCAGGTTACTCATAATTGGAAGCATTCCTAAGTTGAGTAACGCTGATCGGCCTCCTTCCATTTAGTTGACATACACTGGAGACAGCTGCATGATTTGAATCTGGTTCAATTAAATCAGTGCCTCTGGTTCTATATTGGATATAGAACAGTTCATATCTTAACGATGTTTAAGGTACGGGGAGTTGTCCGGTTTATGATTAAAACCAGACACTGGACAACTCAAGGCACGTTTCTGTAATGGCTGTTTGTGGGTTGACCCAGGCTATGACGAGGGTTGACTTTCTACCATCTGGATGAACAATAGCGATATTGTTCTAGACTCGCCACAGTTTTATTAAAAATGGATTTTTTCAGAAAACAGTAGTGGGAGTATGGTAGAACTGGAAGTGATTCCAGAACCACAAACGATTACTGATGATTTGATAAGGAACCTAAAGATTCAATCTGGATTGACATTCCATTGGCCACTCCGCAGATAAGGTGGGTAACTTCAGGCACCCGAGAGGTACTACGGTAGCCTCAAGGACGGTGACAGGGAAGTTCTTGTTTACCCACAATTGCCATTGCTGTTGTTCCAGACTGTGAGACCCGGCAGGAGGATGAGTATAGCGTCGTTCTGAACTGGTTTCAGAAGTGTACGTGTATATGACTCTGCCAGAGGGTTGTCGTAGTCAGTGGGAGCAGCGGAAGTATTGGTGGACAGGTAGCTTATGTCTATTTGTAGACTAAAGCAGATATAGCGGAGATAGATCATCAATTTCTGATATGACAGTCATAGGTTTGACTTCATCAGAATAAAGGATGGATCTGTTGAGAAGGTAGTAGGGTGTGATATCCTGGTATATGGATGACATACACAGAATAGGAAAAGAAACTCCTATACTACAATCGGTTATACTTTGGTCGTCACACAGTGGTTTCTCCACAAGGGACTTGGATTTTACATCAGACATACTGGTTACTAGATCTATGGTTTTAGATCTAGATTTGGGTGGTTTCCCAATCAGGGTACTTGACAGCATTCTAAGAGTATTTGGGATGGACGACTCCTGGCACGGTAATGTACCTGCAGGTGATGGAGTCACCCTCTCCAAAGGTGTCTTACAGACTAAAGGGGAGAGGGACGGGCATGATTGGCAGATCACTTGCTCAGGCAATTGAGTCAATCGTGAGATGTCAAGTACCACACCATATATTGTTCTTGCACTAGATGCAATAAGTTGACATTAATCCAATCCTGGAGAAACAGTCGGAAGCAGTTTTAGAACATAAGTGGATGTTCTAGGGATATGATAACGACAGCCTCATTCGGGAGACAGTTATCATTCCAGGCTTCCAAGGTGACATGGACGACAAGGAGGTTGTCAGAGTTATAGTTTTTCCCTTCTGACGAGGGGCAGTATTTTGGACAGGTAGTCCAAGGCAATACTTAGGGAGGCATGGCGCAGGATACTGATTAAGTTCAGTTGACGATACAGTCTAAGAAGTTTGGATTTGGAGTTCATTTATGAGCTAGGTCCCATCAGACATCCAAACATTCTAAGACAGGTATTACTCTTTTCGGGAGATGGCTTTCTCCGCGAACATGAGATATAGAGAGACATAGAAAGAAACATCAAGGCGGATCCACTCACTGAGGCTATTCCTCGAATGCAATAGTTTCGCAAACGAGCTTTGTGAGACTGACTAGCAGAGGAGTTGGGTGTTCGGTATCACACGGGCTGTGAGTATGCGACATCGCAATAATTAGCCTTGAGTGCAAGTGGGAGATTGTTGGAGATAGTGCCCTCAGAGTCAATTATTGGATCACAGGTACGTGATTGCAATGATTGAGGGAGGACCTATCCCGGTAGGACAGTCTTACTCGAGATGATAGTATGCTATCTGGTTTACCTTTATCATCGTGTACTGTTTTAAGTGACCTGACACGTCGCTATTACACGTTGATAGAGCCCCTAGGATTCTTGCTTGACCACCAGCAGTATGAGGGCGATCATATAAGTGGGAGCTGGGGGTCTATAAGCATATCCTTAAAAGGTCCCTAGTCGTGAGAGTTTCGAGACAGGGCATCGATTCTCCATAGTAGACTAGTGTATACAGTCGAGACCCCGACGAGGGGCGGTGGCCGGTCTCACAAGCCACTGGTGTCAGTTGGATCACCTAAGATGTATACAGGTGCTCATTGGGTTATGAGTACACCGGACAGGACTCGCCGGGAACATGCTAGTTGGTCATATACCAGACGTCAGATGGCAGTTCCCTGGTGACATGTGTGCAGGTTAGTTCATCGACCTGGGGATCGTCATTTGTCTCGTGTGAGTTCCCACTGTACTTTGATTACTACCCTACCACGGCTCAAAGGAGTCGTGCAAACAGGTTTTAGTTGGGTACAGTCCCGAGCCACATGGAGGCAGTGAGCGTATCTTCAGGGGTTCGTCTCTCCCGGTATTGGGGGTGAGGTCGTGCTGTGTCTAGGAGAGCCATTACACGAAGCCCTCGGCCGAGGCAAGGAGATTTACTGGTAGGTATTCCAGTAGTATCTCAGGGTGTTCTGGGCTACACTCCGACACGACTTGTACCGCTTTTGGGGGTCTGACTTTTACCAACCCCCTAGGCCCGCCATGCGATGCTCATAGACGAACGGACCGGACTGTACGGATATTGTCACTGACAGGCTCAGTAGGGTTGTCAGGCTGAGTTCGCTCACAGACATCCCTTTTAGTCAGTACCTGGTAGCCCGTTACGTATTGGCTTATACCTCTGACGTGCTAGTGGTTAAATCCACAACCAAGGTGTTGACGAGTCTTTAGAGTCCCCCACATTCAGTTACTCAGCTTTCGGGCGAAAGGTTGTAGAGGCCGTATGGAGATATGGCAAGGTCCGATCAGATACGTGCGGTATTGCACGGATCAGGATCGGACAGTCTGTACTATAGGCCGTATGGATATATGGCAGGGTTCGATCAGATACGTGCGGTATTGCACGGATCAGGATCGAACAGATATTACTAGCCGGCTTTGGTATAAGCCGGATCCTAGTATAGTACAGTGTAGATTTTGTCTCATTGCATTTGTATTTCAGTCGAAATACAGATGCGGGTGTGTATGCACAGTATCGGGGTTTTCCTGTAATTTATTACGGGACCAGTTTTCTGGAGTTGCCAGTTTGCTTTCCGTTTCGGCCAATTTCCATTGTTCCGTTCATTGGCCGAAGATTGGTGGAGGATGGTTTATTTGTATTGTTGCAAATAGGCATTAGTGGAGGGGGTTCTTTGCATCTTGTTACATCATGATGGTTTTCATGATGAGCACCTTACCTTGACTTCTTCTTCTCATGATGGCTTGACTTTTTGAAGCCATCATGCATGAGATGATGGTTGCCTTGGAGTGTTGGATTTGTTGCTATCATTTCTTTTGCATGATAGCTTTCCTCTCTCTCTTTTTTTTTTTTGGTATTAGATGAGAATGGCTCCTTTTTGATTTGCTCTCCCACTCACTCCATTCTCTCCTCTCACCAAGCCATGGCCGGCCAAAGCATTAGGGGCTGTCCAAATTTTTGCATGTGGGATTTTTGCTCTTTTGCTTTTGTAAAATCCCACAAGTCCCTCCACATTGTTCTCATATCATTTCCTCCACCAAAAGGCAATTCCTACAACCCCAAAGTGAGACTTGAGGACTACATATTCTACAACGAATCTTGGGCACGTCGAGTAGCCGGCTTCGTGCCCGAGTTGCCTCGGCATTGAGGTGGGAGCCGGTAAAAGAAGTAGGCGATGTGGTGCACTCCCGGCGACGAGGAGGAGACGGGACATTCCGCAGGAGATCGGGACGATGACGAGAAGACCGGAGGACTTGGATCGTCGGTATATCTCTTTCCCATCTTATAGTTAGCTAGGACTAATTAATGGTTCGATCCGGGTATTAGTGCGCGGCGGTTTGCCAGTTCAAGAAAATTAAAGTTTATCACCGCTTCCGCATTTGGCCGTCGGATTGACGGCCGGGACGCCGCCGTGCACTTACAATATCTCCTCTTCCTTAGCTAACCCTCCCTAAAACCCATCTCCACCCCGAGCTCATCTTGCTGCAGCCCTCACCATGACCACCTCATTGCCACCATCCCCCAAGCCGACCCTCACAACTCCATAGTCGACCCCTTCACTACCTCCTTCCCAAGCACTCACCATCGTCACCGAGGCCACTACTACACCACCGACCACCAACCTCGCCTGCACCCCGACGACGCCGACAGGCTCCCCGCTGCCCCGAGCCGCCTCGTCGACTCGAGCACCACCTCCTCACCTCCCTCTCAGCCGATCACTACCTCACCGGCGAGCCCCTCAACCCAGAACCCCGAGCTCACCCATCATCGCAGCACCACCTTGCTATTACCATCAGCACCGACACTTGCATCGCCGACGAGCTTCCCTGCCACGGCCAAAGCACCATCACTGCCGTCGCCAACAACTCCGCCATTGATTTTAACCCAAACCCACGGCACCATCGAGCTCGGTCAATTCGCCGAGCACTTGCAACCATCCCAATCGCTGTTCATCGCGCGTTCGTGACGTTACAGTCACCGTACATGCCCGAGACGTGTCCAGGCAAGTAATTTACTTGCTACATGCTATAATATTCGTATTACAAATTCAAATGGATAAGTTATGAAATTATTTTTTCCGATAAAATTTAGTGACATAGATGTTCGATGTGTGATCCCAATGGAAACACTCACCTAATTTGCCGGAACTCATTGGTATAGTTTGGCCCGCATGGATGTGAATCTTGGGTGTGAATTTTATTGGAAAATATGACCGTTAATGACTAAAACAACTACCCCCAAGTTTACCTGTAAAACTGAAAATTTCTTGTACCTAAAAACCGTTAAAATCACCATAAATTATATACATACTGGAATGATGCGTTCGAGGGCTTAAATCGAAGACGACTCGATGACCTATAACCCTATGTAAATTTCTAATTGTTTCTATACTTAAACTGTGACAATATTTGGATCGGAGTGCGACTCTGGACTGCAGTCCAGAGCGACTCTGTTTACTGTGTGCTGTCCCGTAATGGGTACCACCAGGTTTCCTTAACTCGTAGGTTGCGGAACTCCACTGTTTATTATAGGTGAATCTGTTATCTAGATAACACAAGTGGTTTCATTTTGTTTCGTTATCGTTTGTTATTTAATCGGTAATTTAAAAGATCGGGACGCATAACAGTCCCAACAGAATCAGAATTGACATACTAGTATTAAACAGTGTATATCTCCTGACGTACAGATGCGATTGAAGATCCGTCTATTGCGTTGAAAACCTTACTGAAAACCCCAGATTTCATTCAACTGTAGCGTTGCTAAAATCTGATCCCAACTGGGATTAAAATGCGTTTCAAAACGGACTTCCGATTCTGAAACCGGATTTCCAGCCGTGAACGCTTAAAATGAAATGGCTATAATTAATGATGCTGGAACCCGATTGGCATGAAACCAAATTCGCTGGATAGATAACTGAACATGCTATTTATTCCCCGTTCATCGTTTCGCTAAACTGTACCCGTATGATTTATGATTAATTGTGCAAGTGGTAGATTACTGATTCATGACATCCTAATCATGCTTTACATACTGTTTACGCATCATACTATACACATGTCACTGCATTGATAACCTAGTGATAACGTGCATTTCTCAGTGTTAGGTATTAGTGATGATTGTGGCAAGTACGTTAGTGTTCGTGTATAAGTGAATACGTGAAAGTGACACGTACTTGTACACAATCAGTGACCCTTATTATTCTATTGCATTGTCGATGTCTGTGGGACGCGTGTACGTATGACTATAGGTGGTATGGGACACTTATGGAAGCTCTTGCATGGGTGTTACAGATAAGGCACCAGACACTGCCATTTATCTTAGGTATTAGTCAAGACGTGCTTGATGGAGGTCCTGCCTCCAGTTCTCGCGCAGACTTGTCACAGACCGATTGGTATTTAGGGTTATGGTTAGCGTTTGATGTAGACCACGGGGTGTGGGGGTAGTATGAGTGTGAGTTCAAAAGAATCTCGGGAGTCCCATGCCGGCATATATATTTAGGGAGATATATGGAGATTTACAGGGTACATGATTATTACCGTGATTTACATGTTGGGCCCGTGGTCCCTTGCCCTTGGGTTCTACCCTTGGGTGGAGGACACTCGCGAGTGGTTGACTCTCACACTTGGACTGACGATAGGCTTAGTGACCTGTACAGTGAGACTTAAAGACTGATAGGGATGATAGTATCGATATACATACTTACTGTGTTGACATACGTGGCATATCTTTCTACTGCTTTTACTGTTCCGCTGCATTGATTACTGCATGTTCATACCCATACCGTCATTGATTCACTGTTATATATATCTATTATCACTGTTAGAATTGTCACATGAATTTATATATTATACTGCTATTGTTTCGCTCTGACGACCTGAGTATGCATGCTCAGTGTGAGGAGAAGATTTAGCCTGGAACGGGATTAGACGTGCATTACGGACATCTTGATTTGCTATCCAGAGTTATACCCTTTTGTTTCCCATCAGGTCAGCTCTTTATACTGTTTCGTTTCAGTCACTGCATTTCTCATTGCCTGCGCATTATTTACTGATTACCATGTAAAGCTAGAAGCCGAAGTGTGACTACGGCAGGATATATCCTTGACCGTAGGAGCATGGCTGGCCTTGTCAACCCCTCGTATTCCGTATTTTGGGAAGCGGGGCGTGACAGCAATGGCAAGCAGGATCCGAATGGATTTAAGCATAGCTACAGGTGAAAAGGTTTCATCATAGTCCAATCCTGGTCTTTGACGAAAACCTTTTGCAACGAGTCTAGCTTTGTAGGTTTTCACTTGTCCAAGTGCACCAATTTTCTTTTTGAAGATCCATTTGCATCCAACTGGTTTCACACCAGGAGGAGCAACTTCTAAAGTCCATACTTTATTGGTGTACATGGATTCCATTTCGGATCTCATAGCATCCAGCCACTTCATTAAGTCAATACTCGTGATAGCCTGTTGAAAACTAGTAGGCTCATCATCATTGATGATGCAATCCTCTCGATCCCCATCTAGAAGAAAACCATAGTATCTCTCTGGAGGATGAGAAAACCTACTAGATCTGCGGAGTGGCGTTGGTTCGTCATGTTCTATTGAAATCTGAGGTTCTTCTAAGTCCTCGGTAGCAGTTTGAGGTTCTGGAATTTCTTCCAGCTCTACCGCGTTCCCACTAATTTCTTTTGCAAGAAATTCGCTCTCTAAGAAGACAATGTGGCGAGCGACAAACACCTTTTGTTCTTCAGTATGGTAGATCATGTACCCCCTTGAATGTTTAGGGTATCTTACAAACTTGCACAAAACCGATCGTGCCTCGAGCTTGTCCGGTCTATGCTTTTTAACATATGCCGGACACCCCCATATCTTGATATACTTGAGATATGGTCTCTTCCCGCTCCACATTTCATATGGAGTGGTAGGCACAGACTTAGTTGAAACTCTATTCAATAAGTATGCTGCTGATTTTAGAGCAAATTCCCAGAGGGAAAGTGGCAACTCAGCACTACTCATCATTGAACACACCATATCTAATAGCGTGCGATTCCTCTTTTCTGATACACCATTATGCTGAGGTGTATAAGGCGGAGTAAGCTGAGAGAGAATTCCATTCTCTTTTAAGCATTCAAGGAAACTGGTACTTAAGTATTCTCCACCTCGATCAGATCGAAGTGTCTTGATGTTTTTACCAGTTTGTTTCTCTACTTCATTTTTATACTCCTTAAACTTCTCAAAAGCCCCGGATTTATGCTTCATTAAGAACACATGTCCATACCTAGAGAAGTCATCAGTAAAAGTGATGAAGTAGGAGTGACCACTTCGTGCATGCGTAGACATCGGACCACATACATCACTGTGTACAAGTCCCAAGAGTTCAGTGGCTCTTTCTCCGTGTCCGATGAACGGAGATTTGGTCATTTTTCCTTTGATACATGATTGACAAGTTGCATATGATGAATATGCAAACGGATTTAAATATCCATCTTTATATAACTTAGTCAACCTTGTTTCGTTTATATGACCAAGTCTACAATGCCATAAGAAGGCTTGATTTGAATCTGGAGCCTTTCTTTTAAGTGTGTTTTGAATATTGAAAATTCGAGATTGATTAAGTATGTATATGCCGTTTTCCAGTGTGCCATACCGAATCAGTTCTTGATTTAGGATAATGTTCATGACATTTCTTTCGAGCGCAAAATTATATCCTTCATTAGATAACAAAGATACTGATATAATATTACACAACATACTGGGAATACAAAAACAGCTGTACAACACCAAAATGTGCCCACTAGTCAACCCTAGATGATACTCCCCTATTGCAACAGCATCTACATGCATTCCATTGCCCATCCGGAGAGTCATATCACCTGCCCCCAGTACTCTACTATTTCTCAGATCCTGCAATGAATTACAGATGTGAGAACCAGAACCGGTATTAAGTACCCATGATGTAAAGTTTATTGAAAGACAATTTTCGATTACGAACACACCTGAAGCAGAAGCAACCACTTGCTTCGTGTCCTTTACCTTGAAGGCCATACAGTCCTTCTTCCAGTGCCCTTGCTTGTGACAATGATGACATTCGTTTATATCTGCTTTCACCCTTCCTGCCTTGTTCTTTCCCTGTACCTTCTTGACCCTACCTTTCGGTTTGATGGCTTTCATCTTCTTCTTCCCTTTAGCTTTCGCTTTAGATTTAGAAAAGGATGATTGGCCAGCATACAGAACGGGGGCCTTCTCCTTTTTCAAGGAGGTCTCTGCTACCCTCAACATGTTGAGGAGCTTTGGAAGATCAGCTTTCATTTCGTGCATGTTGAAACTAAGCACGAACTGAGAGAAGGTATGGGGAAGGGCCTGCAAAATCAAGTCGATATACAAATCGTTCTCTAGCACGCATCCCAGGTTTGCGAGTTCCTCAATGAGGCTGATCATTTTGAGGACGTGCTCTCCTACAGGCGATCCTGGAGCTAACCTCATCTGGAAAAGTTTCCTTGAGGTCTCGTACCTTGCGATACGGGAGTGCTCTCCATATAATTCCTTAACATGGAGAAAGATGGATACAATATCCATACTCTCGTGCTGTTTCTGGAGTTCATTGTTCATGGACGCTAGCACGATACACTTAGCTCGCTCACAATCCAGATCCCAAGTTTTGCGAACTTCCTTGTCCACAACTGAGGAATCTGGTCCAGGGATAAGGGGAGGAACAGCGGTGGTAACATATGCTACTTTGTCATAAGTCAGTGCAATATTGACGTTTCTTAGCCAATCTTTATAGTTCTGCCCGGTCAGTATATTTTTTTCAAGTAATAGTTTTAGTCCTGTCATGGTAGCTGCCAAAGAGAGAGAAAAGAAAACACTCAGCATATGCTTCTTATAAGTTTGGATTGGTTATTAGTTTATCTAAACAGGATGGCTCCCACTGTTTCCTCAAATCCTTCTTCAAAACCTAAAAGAAGAACTAGTCAGGATTTAATCACACGTTACAATACTTGCTTAACCTTTCAGCCAGGCCAGTGTTAGTACTTCGAGGGAGGTTTTCCAATGCTTTCACGAAGTTCCTTAATTAAATAATCTCTTTTCCCTGGAGGCGTAGCCCCTCTAACACCTTTCTAGTCACCTACTTGGTTTATAGCATTGATTGTTAAGTGAGAATGCTTCCCGAGAGTAATCCTACTCATCAGTGGAATCGGGATCCAACTATTATTGTATGATGCACTAGATGGAGCCACTCTAGTTACCACACTCCAGAAGGTATGCTAAATCTGCAAGTTTCCTTTAAGTTTGAAACTCCCGATGTGATTTTTATACCCCAAGCTCTTATAGACCTTGACGTAGGCCAACAAGTCATAAGACGCAAGTCAAGTTCTACCCGTCGTTGTCCTGATTAATTTAGGTACATCGTACATGCCCTTGACGTAGGCCAACAAGGCTGTACGTCTGTCCTATACTAATGCATTTATCTATGCAACAAATAAGCAGACCACACTGCTACCATCCACTATGCCTTGACGTAGGCCAACAAGCATAGCATGAATACGATGTGCTGTCTATTTGAAACGACGGAGGGTTACGGCTGGTTTTTGGAAAAAAAAACGTTAACGTAATGAACTTGATATGATCGAAGGAACCATGATAGCTTTTATTAAATGGAGTGGTTTAAGCTCCGCATTTAAAATTTGCTTTTTGAAGAAAAACCGAGTGGTTTTAGAAATTGTTCCAACGATTCAGTTTAGGTTTTATTTTCCTTTGCATTAATAATAATGCGTCCCATCATTAACCTATCATTACAGAAAACAACGAAAATACAACGTCCTCTTATGCCATCCGCATTCGCCACGGAGTCCCGTCATCACCCGTTAGGTTACTTAACTAACGGCAGAGCGGGGGCTGGGCTAGTGCGGGTGTAAAACATAAGTGACGTCTAAATAGCTATCATATATAGATATTGTAAATTCGTCAGACGCAATAATAGGCATTCCAGATCACAGATAAACAATATTGGATCTGTAAGCAATCCGCGTTTCTTTTGAGCATGCAAGAAAAGACGGATTGCACAGTTGTGATGAATAGCCATTACCCCACCCTAGACCCCTACGGGTACGGCAAACTACCCGCCAAGTACCAGAAGTGAAGCGGTCTGTCTCAACACTTCAAAGTACCTGGTAGTTTGTGCACCCCACCTTGGGTCTATCCTAGAAGCAAAAAAAACAGTAAAAAGAAATAATACAACGGTGGCTACAACCGCAACCTGGATGTGCTCCACAAAATAATATTACAACTTATTACAATTACATCGAATGAATTAATACAATAACCCATCACACAACCCGGCTAATCATCACAACAGTTCAATACAGTTCATATCCACAGACAGTTAAAAAACATTACAGATATATGCAATCCCCTGCCAACCGACATACTAGCAGTTAGGGGAGGTTTACGAACACATAATACAGTTCACAGATATAATCAAACAAGTAAACATTGTATAATTTCGATCGATTAAACACATTAAATTCTACTCCAAATCTTCTCTGTAAATTTGAAACCTGAGCAGAAAATAAACAATACCAGAAAATACAAAATATCACAAAAGATGCACAGAGGAAAATTGGGCTGAATCGGCCCCAACTCGGCCGCGGATCCGCGGCGGATCGGTGGGATCGGCCGCGGTTCTGCGGCTCAGTGGCCGATTCAGGAGCCCATTTTTCTTCTGTGTTCTTATATTTTCATGTAGGGTGTTCTGGAGGAACCTGAAAAATTTTAGGACCTCATTTTAAAATCGACAGAAACTATGCAATATCGGTGTATTTTCCGGTTTGTTTTCCGTTCGAAATTCATACGACTTTGCAAGTGTGTTAATTATTGTTTAGTGAGGCTCCGATACCACTGTAAGTCGATGTGCAACACCCCACGAGTTGCGGGGAGGCGGAAATATGAAAAACGATCTTGTTCTTGAAGCATACATCGACTAACCGAAGATCTTTGCTAAACGATAATTAACAACTACCATAGAAGTTCTAAACTACTATGTAAAGAGATTATACCTAGTGATACGTGTCCTTCGTCTTTACGATCTCTTCGTCCTCCCCGACTTCCTCTAAGTGATAGATGATCCACCCGAGAACCCTAATCCAAGCTTCACCTCAAGACTTGAGGTAACTAAGTTTCTCTAGTTGCTAACCAAAAGGACTTAGGTCATATAGAGTTAGGTTATGGGATGTTTAGTCTTTTCTAACCCTTGTACTCAACTCATGAGTGGTAGGATTAGAGCTTGAAGAAAGAAAGAGCTTGAGGAGAGAGAAGGTAAACTAGAATAATGAAATGAAAATTGCTTCTCACTTAATATATCAAGCATAATGAAATATCAAGAAAATGAATAATAATAGATTATTCATCATGCTTCATAAATGAATATGAGTGATTCACTATATGAGTCGTTAAGTATTTAATGATGCATTAATGACATAGTGAATCATACAAATGAGTCACAATTTGCATTTAATGAAAATGCCACCTTAACCCCCTTAGTCACCATCCTTTTAGAAGCTTCCCGGAAAATTACGAGAACGCCCCTCGCATCCGTGAAAACATGGAAAAACTTTAGACTGTATAAATCCAATAACCCGATACTAGAATCTGGCTTAAACCAAAGCCGGCTAGTAAAAACTGTCCGAATGTCGTACGTGCGTTTAAACACGTATGCGTCCGAACCCTTTGTCGTAAAACCGTACGACCTCTATATCATTTCGCCTGGAGTTGGGAAAACTCTGTGTGGGACTCTAAAAACTCGACTACTACGCTGGCAGTGGGTTTAACCACAGACCGCAAGCGGCACTAGCTGTACGTAACGGTCCCCAGGTAGATGTCGATAAGAAGGCCGGTGAGGATACCCATCCGAACTCCTACTGAGCCTGTACGTGACAATATCCGTGCAGTCCGGTCTGTTCGTCTAAGAGTATCGCATGTATGGTCTAGAGAGGTGGTAAACGTCAGACCCCTAATAACAGTACAAGTCGTGTCGGTATGGCTTTATCACCATCCGAGAATCTACTGATCAATCTATCAGTAATTCTCAATCAGCCCTGGCCAGGGACTTATGGTAATGACCAACCGATCACTGTGCGATATCAACTCCCTATATCGGGAGAGACGAATCCCTAACAGTCATTCACTGCCTCCACGTGGCTCGGGACTGTGCCCAACTAAAACCTGTTTGCACGACTCCTTTGAACCATGGTAGGGTAATAATCAAAGCACAGTGGGAACTCACACGAGACAAATGACGACTTTAAGTCAACGGACTATCTGCACACATGTCACCTGAGAACTGCTATCTGACGTTAGGTATAAATACCATCCAGTCAGTTCTCGGCGAGTCTTGTCCGGTGTACTCACACCCAGTGAGTATCTGTATACAATCTTAGGTGCACTCCATCAATGGCTGCGGGACTAATCCATCGCCCCTCCTCAGGGTCTAGATATGTATACACCAGTCTACTCCGGAGTATCGATGCCCAGTGTCGATACTCCTGCGACCAGGGACATCTAAGGATGTGCCTATTGACTATCCAGCTCTTACTAGTATGACTGCCATCATAACGCCGGAAGTCAGGCAAACACCCTATGGGCTTTATCAACACGTATATATATATATATGAATACTACGCAAAATATGGGGCTCCGTGCATTTTCAGTTTTAAGCAGGTGTGTACAGGTGCTTAGAATTCAGTTTCCCCCATAGATTGCTTCCCCGGACTGCAGTCCAGAATTTTGTTCCTCGTCATTTTTCAGGGTCATGAGATTGCATTATTCCAAAACTAATTACACAGGGTTATAGGCCATCTCGTTAGGTTCGATACGAGCCCTGGAGCATCATGATTGGAATTATATTCAAATAACTACAAATTTTACAACGTGGTATATACGTTGATTTTCAGATTTGACGTAACCAATAGGGATTTCATTTTACATTCGATGCCTTAACGATTTGATGCCGATATCTTATATGTCACTAGTTACTATCAACCGAAACTTCTAATAATAAAACTTGGGAATTTTTATAGTGTGAACGCATCGAGCACTTGGTACGTGTACGGGGATGCTATTTATTTGTTCATACATGCATCGTATATTATATCCATTTAAACCGTTAACCTACATTCACTAACTACATAAGTACGTAGCATGAATTTAGCAAGTGAAGGAGGTTCACTTGCCTGAGACGATTGCGACGACAATAATGGATGGCGGCGGACGACAGCGAACGGTGCGACACGGGCACGATCACGGCACGAACACGACAGCTACGGCAGTGAGTTCGAGCAGTGCGTATGGCGGCGATGGCTACGACAACAGTGACTGCAATGACAACGACGTCGGCAACTTGAACGGCGGTGGCGGCTTGGATGGTAACGGAACACCCGTGGCTACAAAGCTCGGCTTGGACTTGGTATTCAGGTTTGAGGAGCTCAGCTATTGGCTTGGACAGAGGGACTTGACGTGAGAGGAGTTGGGACGATGGTGGAGTGATTGGTGATGATGGCGGTGGCTCGACGGCGAGGAGGTGGCCGACGGTGATGGCGACTAGGGGTCGGCTTGAGAGAAGAAGCGAGTGGGGAGTTTTTAGTGGTGTGGTGAAGGTGAGGTCGACAGCGAGGCTTGTTGGCGACTCAGGCGGCAGTGACGGCGATGGTGGTGTGCAGGGGTTGCCGGCGATGATGGCTTCGACGGTGGTGATGCAGTGTAGAAGCTCGGTGGTTGCAGGGAGGCTTGGTAGCCTGGCTGAGTGAAGGGGAGGTGAGCTGCTGCGATGGATGCTCCGGTGGTGTTGGGTGCAGCGAGCGATGGCCGGCGAGGTGGGTTTACGGAGGGGAAGGGCTCGGGAAAAGAAACGAGGGAGTGAGGAAGAAGGATGAAAGCAGATCAGGTCATGGTTGGGTCGGGCGTGGGTAGAATAGGATTTGGGTTTGGGAATTTTGTTTAGGTTAGAGTTTAGGAAATTAATTTAAATAATAATAAAATATATAAAAATGAAATAAATTTGGATTAAATTCCGGAAAAATACGGAAAAGTTTTATTCGGAACTGGGGATTTACAATATATGTTGCTTGCTGCTCCTGAAAATTTTTAATACGGAAATTAATGATGTTTTTATGTAAAATTTTGGTAGGTTTTTTTTCCTGCTCTTGAATGGATACACTTTCTAATACTAGATTAACGATCTGCTGAATTTTTTTTGATGGGATGTCACATGATATAGGTTGCTTGCTGCTCCAGAAGAATCCAAATTCATGATACTGCTAACTATCCTTTAAAGTTTGCAATATAACATTGATTTATATGGTTAGGAAAAATTTCTCAAACAGCATGATAAATCAGCATCAACTATTTTATCGGATTAACGACACCATGCATCCTGTTTTTTGTAGCCTAATGCATGTATATACCAACTTTCATGGAAAAATGGATGGTTGATATTGATTAATTGAGACATTCTAGGTTCATGCAAAATAACATCGTGAGGACTATTTTTCTAACAACATAATATAAATAATATATAAATTAAAATAAACATACTTTTTATACATTTTTGTTGAGCATTTGACTTTAAGAAAAATAAAAGAGATTCAAGGATTATTCTTTAAAAAATTTAGTCTCCTTTTTCCTTTTTCTAATTTTTTGGTTTTCTCTATGCTTTTTCTTTGAAATATAAAATGCAAAAAATATAAAAATATAAAAAGTTGAGTCTCTCCTTCATTTTACTTTTTAACCCCCATTTCGATTTCCCTCTCCCTTGCTTTCAAAACGAACACGTCCATAAATTAAATTTGGGCGAAAAGAAAACCAAGGAAGAAAATTTTCTCGGGTATCATCTTATGAATTGGTACAGCGCTAATATTCTTTCAATTTTTAGCTTTTTATACGAAAAATATTATTGTTCTAGGGTTCTAAATTGAATAACGATGATGGGTTTTTTTGGGGGGAAACTGGAGCGTGAGCCTCAATTTGGATTTTGAAGTGGAACGATGGCATAAAGACAAAGGGGCGTGCTTTTTTTTCTTTATATGAATCTATCAAAATTGCTGGTATTTAGGGTTTTGATCAGTTATTTTCCTTGATTTTTAAATTGCATCGAGGAAGGGCTGTTGAGAGTTACAGGTAGACCTAAACAATTTAAAAAGATATATATTGGTTGTTAAATTAGAGCTAAATGAAAGAAAACGACTAATGTAATTGACTCCAAAAGTTATCTACAAAGGCTTGCTATTGCTGTCGAAGGAGTTGTATGACTCAATCTATACTCAGTTCAACTCAGTGGTTCCTAGTTGCGTAAATGGAATATATCAATCAAAAAAATTGTGAGAAGAAATCATTAGCGCCGTTCCGTTTTTCATTACATATTGAAGAGTGACGACCATAACGGATCATAGCCTTGATGTCAATGTTGTAGCTACTTTAATGCTTTATAATCGTATACACTTCGTATCTAATGAGATGTATATAAAAACATAGTAAATCATTCATTTTGCTATCCTAGGATTTATTTTATACAGATTCAAGTAAATTTTATATCGGCTTTTGGGTACCTACCATAACCTTCATTCTTTATCCTGGTTTGTGATAAGTAGCAAAGAAATAAACTGTTTGAGATGGTGAAATTAGTTGACTATCTTACTAATAATAATAAATCAAAAGAGGTCTTGAACCCACAATTTGAGAACAAAGTAACGTTACTAACCTGATGTGGAAAGCGATGCGAGCAGAACCTTTAACGGCCATTTCTTACCACCTATTTCACTTTTGATACTTTGATGACTTGAAGCATAATATTGTTCCAAATATTTATATATCTCAAATGTTCATGATGTTAGAATATGATTCTGTAGATATGTCATATGTGTATTTTAATTCGATGCATTTTTTTAATCATATATCAACTATTAAGGTGAATATGAGTGTACCACAGATCTTATGTGGGGTATGGGTCCATACCCATGAGCGGACTCAACTAATGGGTCAGTTGGTGTTTGATTCTTGCTAAGTGATCAATTAGCTATCCATCTCCTTTTATATGTCCTTTGCAGTTCATATTTTCTGCTACACATATCTTTTGTTTTGTTGATTTCTCATTTTTGGTCTATGAATAATGTGGTTTTCTTTAGAAAATCTATATTAGCCGGTGTCTAAAAGGAGTAGATTTATTGGCCTATGTGAGGTATGACAGTACTTTCCTCAATTAATTAATGATTTTGTTATATATATGCTATTTAATGAGCCTTAGATGCATCTTAAATTGTAGATCCAAGGAGATAAGGATATTAATGTTGTGGGGATATGGAGGACAAGTTCTTTTAAGGCACTCCAACAAAATACAATCTTCACCCACTTCTTTTCCCCTAATCAATTAATGCGAACTCTTTAAGATTGCATGGAATGATTCAACATATATAAACTATAAAAGTCGAAAAATAAAACGAAACGAGCAAAGAAAATACAACGAAGCAAGTCAGATGACTGCAAATAGTAACATGGAGCAATAAAGAGGCAGGGGTCCTTCCTTATTCTTGAATGCAGACAGAAAATCAACTTAAAGAGAGACAAGCGCCTCAACTACCCTAGCTTCATATACTAGAATCTTGGATACAAATTAATCAAATAAAATCCTTCTTAAAAGCCTCCTTAATCCTCCCTCAAAAAAGGTGTGTGCGAGGGTCGTCATTGTAAACCCAACCAAACTTCTCCATATAAGGATTGACCAGGGTTTGCGGTGGATACTCATCAATACAATCTTTCCAAGCTCCAACATCGCCTTCCAAATCGTTCATCGCAACCCACAAGCAACTATTACATTTGAAACCCCCGCCAACACTGATCATCATAACCCTCTCCCCTTTCCTCAACCTCTTCTTAGCCTCCATATACCCTAAAACATACCAAACACTGCTCCCCGATGTGTTTCCGTATCGGTGCAGCGCCATCCTTGACGCCTCAAGCTCCTTTTCCCCTAACCCTAACCCTCTCCCTACCCCATCGATCACTGCGGTCCCGCCTGTGTGCACACAAAAATGATCCACCCCTGATTTCAAGTTCGGTACTATCACTTTTGGTGCACTGATCACCTTCTGCTCACCAGCTCCAACACGTACATAGTTTGCTAATTTAAGAACTAAATAACATATTATCTCTTTAAGAGGTAAAACTTTTGGCGAAAAAACGCGTAGGTTATCGAAGAGAGCTTGAGCTGCGGCCTTGGGCAGGTCTTTGCTCAGCTCCATGCCGCCACGGCCATGTTCGTCCTCCGTGTGCACCGCAGCACTGTGCGCTGCGTCGCTTCTGCCTAAGTGCGTGCGTACGAGGTGCTTGAGTTTAAACTTCGCCATATGCTTTAAGCTTGGATTGTTGGTTAACAAAATCGAGCAGCCGCCAGATCGAAACAGGCAGTTTCCGAGCATCATCGAACGCCTGTTGCCCGAATACCAATTTGGTGCGATGGCTTCCGATGTAACGACCAATGCCAGCATTTTCTGATGGCATTTTAGTAAATTTTTCACTAGATCAATTGAGATCAAGCTAGCGCTGCACCCCATCCCTGAAAGATTGTACACTTTGACATCCTCTCTCATTTTGTAACGGTTAACGATTCTGGCAGAGAGAGACGGCGAAGGCGAAAACATTGATACGTTGACAACTAATGCATCGATATCTGTCGGTATAAACCCTGTTTTCTTGAAAAGAGCATCCAGGGTTGCGAAAAAGCACTCATCCATCTCTAACAGAGAATCGTAAAGAGTTGGGCGATTTTCGTTGCCTGCGATGATGTTGCGCGGGCCATAGGTGTGCTCTCCAATGCCAGAGCTTACGATGATTTTGAGTAGGAAGCGGTACTCTTCGATGCCGAGGCATTCGTTGCGTTGTACGATGTCACCGCAAAATTCTGTAGGGATTTTTCGGTCGTCGGAGGGTTGGAAACAAATGTAGTCGATGAGGTAGCACCCTTTGTTCCTCCATTGATCAAAGAATTTGTGTAGTAGAATTAGAGAGTAGAAGATTAGTAGGACAGATAATGAGAGCAAGAGCTCCATATGAAGAAATATGAGAGAGATGGTGCTGCTTAGTATATGAAAGTTGCATATGAAATGGAGGCGAATAGATATAGAAGGGAAAAGGACACGAGTAAATGAATGGGGCTCGTGCTTGCCAACAACTTTGGCTCAGTGCATTGAGGGGACTTTGTCTCACAAGCCATAAGCATCTTTCTTTTTCTTTTTCTTTTTCTTTTTCTTCTTCACTAGGAAGGAGTAATTGAAGATTTAGGCCCAGTTACGTTGTGCATATGGCTTTTACTTCAATGGGTTTGAGTAGGGCCTATCAAAGGCAAAATCTATGGTGCATGACATGGTTTTGGATTTTGAAATTTGAAATTTGAAAATATATGAGGTCCTTTTGGTTTCTCTTTCCTTGGACAAGAACAATCCAAATGGTAAATAAAATTGATTCATTGGTGATCTTGGTGACACAAATGTTGTGCCCATGACTGATTCTTGGGTACGTATCTGATTTGTGAGTCTCCGCGTGCCACTGCATCGGCGCTTGTGTGTTGAAATGCAAAGTGCGTCTAAAGCATCATTGCCCTGTACTCACACTCCAGCCTTTTTGTGAACCCAACATGAAACCGTTGAAGGCTTTAACTGGTGTGGGTTTTAACTTACATCGTTCATTAAGAATAACTCAATGCAATCTGAGCCAATGCATTTAAATTAAATTTCTAAAATATGTGTGGGTGGAGGAATCTAGTATAAATTCAAAAGATTTAATATTAGGAAAATAAAGTAGGAGGAGGAGGAATCAAGAAATGAGCATGAAGGTTCTTATCAACGATTTCAGCAATGACATTAGCAAGGTGATTCATAGGACTGCAGGCTGCAGCGAAAAATCTGGCCAGGCAAAAACCTAGGACTTGCGCATTGAAAAACAGTAGAGACACCGTCAAATGTTGATCACTCTGGCCCTCTGAGAAAATACTGAATTAACGCTTTCATTGTTTGTAGCTCTTAACTATTGAAAATATCAGCCTGCTAAGTTATTTGTCAAGACTCGAGAAATTTGACGAGAGTCGGAAAGACGTGTGTCTTTAGCAACAATTGTTCTTAACTATATAGAAGGATATATTTGATTCTCAAACAAGTGCAGGATTCAACAGGAGCCCTTTATTAATTTTATTCAATAATCCTTGACCGTCAGCTGCAACTAATAGGAAGCAGATTCATCGTCGACACTGCATACCAACAAAAGAGCTCAGTACAAAATTAGGACCTGAACTGAAACTACTAATTTTTTCTTTCAAAAAAAAACTGTACAGGCCAATGAAATTTTCACAGATGTGGATAACAAACTCACCAGTCAAATAATTGGATGCATTATCTATACATGCAACTTGGATTTTGGACCAATTGGTGATCTTCTTTTATAGATATTAAATTTAATTATACACGAACAAGGGGGGCGATTATATATTTTATTTATATGAGTGTACACGGGCTTTTAACAACGGACTCCAACAATAAGACTCAAGCCTTGTTGAGGTTTGATCATCTTATGTTTTATACCCATGCACTTCTCATACTTTCTCTAATATGAGCTATTTTAAGCCACACATTTTAATACTTTCCTTCACGTGCAACATGATTGTCACGTGAATCGTACAGAGCACGAAGGCTCAAAGTCCGGTACAAAGGCCCGGATCACACACAAGAGAGCATGAAGGCCCAAGAGATTGCATAAGGCTAAGAGAGCATGAAGGCTCGGAGATGTGTGTTAAAGTACAAATCCACGGACCTAGCTCTGATACCATATTAAATTTGATTATAAACGAACGAGAGGGCCAATTATATATTTAATTTATATGAGTATACACGGGCTTTTAACGTATACGGGCTCGAACAATAAGACTCAAGTCTTGTTGAGGCTCGGCCCATCTTATGTTTTATACCCATTCACTTCTCTTGCTTTTTCCAATGTGCAACTATTTTAATCCACACATCTGAACAATAGAAATAGCATAAACAGCCTAGGATAGCTGTATGCATCAGAATCCTGACATAATACAGCTCTGAAGATATTTTGGCTCACTCGTTAATTTTAAGGACATGTGACAACAGAAACATTGTCGAGCTTCATAGCTACGTAAATTAATGGTGAATTTTTTCTGCCTTTTTAAATTTTATCCCCCACCAGCATTTTTTTTCTATGTTCAAGTTGTATACATTAATTATTGTGGTGTGGCATTCCATAGTCAGTGGTCAACTACTAGAAACTAAGAGCAAGCGATTAATGGAGTTATGATATGTAGCAGCACTCGTGTTAAGAAAAATAATAAAAAGATCAGAATGTAATGTATTTTGCCACTCAGAACAGATCCCGCAAGGGGTCTTTATCCTGTCAAAACCTCCATGACTATCTAAGCTAAGCCATTGATTGCTTGTGCTGCCTACCACATGAACTTGTTTCTCTGATGTCGGCCTTGTGTTGTTTGATCTTTTTAATCTTGATCGTTTATTGATATGTGAACCAAAGTGAAAGATTCTTCTATTTAATTATGCAAACGTTAATATGTTATAGTCCAACTTGCATGCCTAACTTGGTGTGAACCTGTACCAGTGCCTAATTATAGAACATTGGCTAAATAAATAAAGATTCTGAAATATAACTAAAGGTTCAAAAGCTAATGGGGAGCTTAGCAGTAGATTGTAGGGTACTCGATATATAAATGAGTTTTAAGTTTCTAAACTTAACATGCTGTAACTTTCTTATTAGAATACTCGTCCTTTTCCAGATTTCTATACGAATGCATGGACATAAAAGACTTAGAAATAGAGCCCTAGATTCCATGAGAACTCTGTGCGCGCGCGCGCTTTGTAAGGAGCTAAATATCATCCGTAACCTTAATATTTCATCTTCCAAGGAAACCTTAAGATATCTTTGTTAGAGAACCCCCATCAAAACTTCATAATCTACTTAATAAATCAAACAAATATCTACGTCGGACAGCAGGAGATTTTGGGACTGAGTGTTGGAGAACAAACGCAATGGATATAGTCCTCCATGGGCCACGCTGTGCATGTTTTTTCTTCCTGTAATGCTTTTATTATTTCTGACATAACTTCCAAAATGTTTCAAAGTTTTGTGAGAAAGAATTGCAGAGAGACGAAGACAGATATCAGGTATTAGGTAATGAACTTCTTGTGATCTATTTATGTTAACAGCTATCGTTTCCTATTTACGGTCAATCTTGCAACTTCAACTGTAATTTTGTTATTTATTAGCAAGCATCACAATCGGTTCACTCTTATTGTGTTCTATTGAGAGTTTATACTTCTAAATTTCTGTCCATGCATTCAGTTTTGCATTCTGGGGCGTCTTCGTTAAGCATTTTCATTTTATAATTTCTCTTTTACCGAGATTTGAAACGACGTTGCAACAAGCTGGAAGCGATAATTCTCAGGCGTGTTGCTTGATCTCTTAAGTGAGGCTCGTTTCACCATTTTGAACACGGTTTTGAGAGGCCGGTGTACTAAGAGGAAATTGATGCAGGCTTTGAGTAATCTAAGTAGTGCACAACCTGTAGTGGACCCTGGACCTGGGCTCTTGATCCAATGGAGAATCAGCGAGTAAGGTATTTCCATCATTATTATTATTATTATTATTATTTTGAATTTTCTGTGTGATAAATTACTTTACTAGTAACGAAGCCCACCAGCCTCTCTTCAAAGCACTAAATGGGAGATCCCGGGTCTCCCCCGATAAACTCCTCTTGCCCACCAATGGGCTATGTGCCCCGCACAATTACTTTACCAGTTGACTGTAGTTTAGCTTGGCATAGTGAGGACCATAGCGATTTTGAGAGGATAAGAATAAATAAATCTACCAAGTTAGGACCAGAGGTAATCAGTCAAAAGTTTCGCTATGGTAAATTTGCAAGGATAATTAACTGGGCATAGCTCATGCGGTTTAATTTTCTTCTCCAAAGTGAGAGGTGTTGGTGTTCGATTTCGAAAGCGGGAGCAACCAAAAAGAGTTGGGAGAGTAGGTCTTGGTAAGATTACGGGCAGAATAGTGTTCTCCTAAAAATTGAATTGTAGGTTAAGCCATAATAACGACCAGAGGAAAATGTTATTGTACTTTTAATACAATTCTAAAAACATATCCTACATTTTTATGAGAGTAGACAAGATGCTAACCGTTTCTCTCGGACTTACATAAATCAACACTAATGTTACAAAGTGAAATCAGTGACCACCGCTAACACCTCCGCCAAAACCAGCCCCGCCTCCAAATCCACCGCCTCCACCAAAACCACCACCAGCTCCAAATCCACCTCCTATGCCTCCACCACCCCCGAATCCACCTCCACCACCAAGTCCTCCACCAGCTCCGGCACCACCACCGAAGCCACTGCCAGCTCCCGCTCCATGACCTACCCCTCCTCCACCTCCACTGCCTATCCCACCGCCACCTCCGGCCCCAACACCTGTTCCACCACCAAGTCCACTTCCGGACCCGCCACCAACACCACCACTCCCACTGGCCCCACCGCCAATGCCACCTCCGACCCCACCACCTCCTCCGGCCCCACCGCCAATACCCCCTCCAGCCCCACCGCCAATGCCACCATCCCCTCCGGCCCCACCGCCAATCCCACCACCAATGCCACCTCCAGCCCCACCGCCAACCCCGGCGCCGGCACCGGCCCCACCCCCGGCCCCACCGCCAATCCCGCCACCTCCTCCCGCACCACCGCCAATACCACTTCCATCCCCACCGCCACCTAAGCATCCAGTGCCCCTCCCAAGCCTAGTGTGTCTGAAACCCTTACTATAAATCCCATTACCCAAACCCCCACCACACCAATTCCGGCGCCCATAGGGATAAAAATTCTTTTCATCCCTAAACAAAGCACCTCCTACTTGGTCAGCAGCTGCACCCAAGCAATTGCTAACCAGAACAAGAACTACAAAAGCGGTGATTGCTATCCTCATGGTTACCAACAGTAGCTAGTTATTAGAGCACTTGTCTTTCTTTACTGTTGTTTGTATGAAGAACTGGTATTTATACTAGTAGAATTGATTAGAGTACCTGAGCTTTTACCCATTAGGCTTCTGCTACCAGCCAACAGAATACAGTAAATGAGTTGATCAGCTCACATAGCTATACACAATGCTAGTGTATGACTTTTACAGGTTCAAAAAACAAGAAGGTGATGGGGAAGGGATTGACTAAAGAGGTGACCTTTAATTACCATGTCAGAATAAGCTGAGCCTCGGTCAACCTTTGGCTTCGCTTAAAATGCAAGTTGAGATGATGAATCGAGGACAAGGATTGGGAATGTGATCGAATTTAATGTTTTTCGAGTGAATTTATTATCATCTAATCTGTGGGCAAGGCCAAGGAGAGGATAGGGTTTCATTTTATTTTGGTTAGAAAATCTTCATAAAGTTGATCAAGTTCGATCGTTCATGTTTGCTCTGTTATGCATATAAACCTGGTTAAGAGATGATAGGTTAGCGAATATAGCTGAGGTTTGGAACTTTGGACGAGTTCAAAATTTTGCTATGTTTGAAAGACCTATGTGTTGGTAGTTTGAATCTATTGGTAGCATTTGCATGTGAGAAATATTCCCACATCGGATGGAGAGACAACGAATGCTCAAGCCCTTATAATAATTCCCAATATTTAAGTAATATCTTGAACAAAATGAGTTATGAGCCAAGTGAGCCAGCCTTATGATATTTATTTATTATTGTCTTTGATAGGGCACTTGGGCACTTTCGGCATCTTGCGTGAACTTAATAACAGAGTTTGCCTTTTTTATGGGTTTGTCTGAACAGTCATAACCGTCCAAACAGTTGTGCCTATTCAACTCTAATTATAACCGTCCAAACATTTGTGTCTATTCAATTCTATAAATTAAATCTTTCTCATCACAGTTTTTTTTATCTTCTTCTCATTATCTTCTAAGAGAGTTTCAAGAGTTTTGTTGTATCTTGGGCGCCTTCTGCTGTACTCCCATAGTGGGGGCAATATCAGCTTTCCGAAAGTGTATGATACACGCCTCAAAGCTTTTAATTCTGTCTTAACCAAACTAAAACTCAACACTATGTGGTATGTATCCCATGGGGGTTGCTTGGTTGTTTTGAAAATGAAGCTGCATCACTGATTTTCATTTTTGACTATTGACATCCTTTAGAATAAAGTAGGATGATACGGCAAATTTGGTAGCCGTTTTGGCTGGCATCAAGTGTTGCGAATTTGAAAGACGGTTGAAGATCGAGCATAGAAAGAAAATTCTTTTAAAAAATAAATTTGGGGTTTCTTCTTCTTTTTTTGTATATACTCCTCTATATTCTATTGCATTTATGCATTCCCATGATTTTATTACATATATATTTTTTTTTTTGGGAACCACTTCGGTGTCTCAGAGGCATAAATCAACCGGCTGCCTCAGAGGCATGAAACTTTGTCACCGCCTGATATACCGGTTAACCCAAGTATGAGGTGGCCGCTCAAATGAACTGTAATGTACAAAGGGTCACATGGTCTCGTAAATCGTGTTTTAATCCGCTCAAATGGTCACTTTAGGACTGCTGCGTACGTTGTTTTTGGGAACCTTTGGAATTTTAAAATTATTTTGGCATCAAATAAATGGCTATATTCTGTGGTGGGGTTTATAAGGCCAAGAACAGTCAGCTTGAAACACACTCACCTTTTTGCTTTTGTGGCATTTTAGCTCCCCTCTCTCATCCCCTACATCACCTCTCTGAATCCCATCTCTCTCAAAATTTTGCAACAAGTAACAAATTAAAAGAATAAAAGCAAATGAAGAAAAAAATTGAAGAGTGAAGTACAAAGGAAGAGGGCATGAAGAAAAGAGAAGGATAGGAGAAGAAAGAGCCACACAAAATATTGATAACGAAAAACAAATTTCAGAAGCTCATAATGCATGTGTCGCTTTCGAGGTGTCAAGTGACTCAAGTCATCCTTTCACGCTAGTTTCCATGTCAATTTTTATTTCTCCTATGTGCATGCTAAGCAAAGGGTTTTCACAAGGCTATGGGCACGTGGTGTCCCTTCATTGGATGTGGAATCTTACTTTATTGCACGAAACTAAGGGGCTGTTTGGTTGCAGGATTACGGAATTTGGATTCCAAAAATAGTACGGTTGAAATTTCTGGATTTGGTAATTTGTTGTTTGGTTGATTTTGGATTCTTAGTATTGAATTTGTAGATCCTTGTAATATTTGTTTGGTTGGTGAAAAAAAATGAGATTTGAATTTGAGGATTTTAGAGAGAGATAGAGAGAGAGAGGATTGTTAAATAAATAAAGTGCATGGAGCCCATCTAAAAGTACAATGAATAGTGTCAAATCCTTGAGAATCCTTGAAAATTTTTAGGATTCATGAATCCTTCTTTTGTGGTGGGCCCCCCATACAAAACAAAGGAATCCTAAAAATCCTAATCTTGCAACCAAACACAAAATTGTGGAATCCTAGGATTCCACAATCCAAAATCCAAATCCAAACTCATAATCCTGCAACCAAACAGGCCCTAAAACGGAAGGCACCGAAGTATTTCCCCGGTTTTTTTTAATATACCATCCAAAAAATACTACTTCCAAAATTCATTCTCAAGTTTGATATTCTAAAAATCACGCTATAAAATTATAAGTTGGTTAAAAAATAACCGTAGCTAGTTTTACCTGGTATCTATTTGGAATATTCCTTTAGGTAATTCATAATCGTTTGGACGGTGAGAAAAAGACAAACATGCCCCCAAAAATCAGCCGTTTTCCTCATTTCGTTGATTTAGAGGTTCTAGGTTAAGCTTTTTATCCCAAATTGAAATTAGGAGTTTCTTTAACAATAAAAATTATATCTTTTCCTCTTAACCCAATTCTTATATTCTTATGCAGGAAAGATTGGGCCACTTATTGAAACAATCACAACAACTTTCAAATAATAAATGAACTTCAATTATTCATTTGTATACTTGGTTGTTTTTGAAGTTCCATGCAAACTTGGGTTTCAAGTGTCACTAGAAAAAGGAAAATAAAATTAAGGGTAAAAGTTCTGTTGTTGTGACAAATACAAAAGCCATTTGATTCTACCTGTGATTTTGAATGGGAATTTCAAATCGGAACAAGACTGGGCCAAAACATCTACGAGAAGGATGAAATTGGATTTTTGAAAACAATTTATGAAAAATGTCAAGAATTGGAGAAGGGGTTAGGGAAATTGAGAGATGGGAAAAATGTAGAAAGACTTGAGAAGAGAAGGGAATGGTTTTCTTCTTCAGTGAGTTTGACCCTAGTAAGGCCAACTATTCCGGGTAAAAATTTGGATGGAAAAGGCTAACTAAGTGTGTTTATTGAGCTATGGAGAACCTTTGAGGGTGATTTTTAGAATATAGAGTTTTTTGGGGAACATATCTTTCGGGGTGGTATATCAAAAAAACCCTAGATTTTATGGTGTTCGGACCATGGAGGGAATTCATGTACGATGGGCGAGTTCAACATTGGGCTTATTGTTTCTTCCCGAAGCCAATTCCATTTTGGGCACAAGCCTGATACACTTGAAAGCCCAATTCCTCGTCCCAAATGTCCAAGTTATATGGTCTTTTTCAAGGTAATGTGATGTATTTTGATTCTTCCTAGATTGAACTAAGGCTAGATTCGTATCGATTTTACTGGACAGAACGATTCGATACTGCTGACCCCGGTCCTAGACGCCGCACACGGAGGGCACCACGGAGGTTGGGAGAAAGGCCGGGGACTGGGTCCGAGCAGGACCCATATGAAATTGGACTCTACTCCGGCGGTTACTTCCTCCATCTCCGGTGAGCGGCGTTTCCAGCAAGAGCTAGACACCTTGAAGGCCACCGTTCAGGAGTTGAACGAGATATTGGTATGTATACTACTTAATAGTAAAATATTATGTCATATTATAGATAGCAACATATCCAATATTAGTACGTAGCCTGAGCTTATTTGGTTGTAAACTTAGTTTTGATTAATCATACATACATATCTAATTAAAATAAACTATGGTTTTCTAAACTAGATATCCAAACGAGACCTAAGTCTCTAAGTATACATAAATTGGGGTTTCGCAATAACTTGATAATGATACGAATTCGACTAATACACGGTTCTTACTCGTTTATTACACACAAAATTGAACAGCCGCGACAAGGTATATCGGCCGAGCCTCCATATGCATCTCCTTCGACTGCAGCTCCGCAAGCCACTACCTCGGCTGCGGTTCTGCAGACAACTCCTATAGCTCCACTGCCCGCTCAGACTCCCGCAGTTGCGGCTCCGCAAGCCACTATCTCGGCGGCGGCTGCGCAAGCTACTCCTACAGCTCCATAGCCCGCTCAGACTCCCGCACACTCCGCATTGCTCGAGATATTGACTCAGGGTATATCCGAGGAGCAGGCTCGCCAGATTACGGCGTTTATCAGAGGTGGAGCTGGACCGAGTTAGGGTAGCTTTTTGATTTTTATATTTTAAACATGTATTTATTTATATGATACATATTGTATATATTTTGGACGATATTGATATTGGTGGTGTTTGCGTGTTTATATTGATATCATATTCCGCTTGTTGATTTCTTTTGTATATTATGCGTGAGATGTGATTATGAATACTGCGGTATATATTCTGTGTGTTGATTAATTTTATATATGATGTATATATTATTGTGCACAGGGCGAGAAAAAAACAGGTAGCCTTTTTTTATAAAAAAACTGATAAGATGTCCCTACGGATTAATCCGTAGGGCCCAACCTAGCCCCTACGGATTAATCCGTAAAGTCCTACTTTTCCCGTACAGATTTATCCATAGGGGCAAAATATCAGGATACCTGATATTTTGCCCTTATGATCTCAGTAATAGGGGGTTATACCTGTCCCTACGGATTTGTCCGTAGGAGCTTAAACATACCCCTACACAGGTATCTGCAGGGACAAAATATCAGGATACCTGATATTTTGCCCCTACACATCTGGACTTACGCATGTATCCGTAGGGGCAGACATTTGGACCTACGGATGACTCCGTAGGGACAACTATTTTATTTTATAAAACGATAAATTAAATAACTTTTTTGTCCCTACAGTCTAATCCGTAAGGACATATGGACCTACGCAGTACGCCGTAGGAGCAAGTATTTAACCGTAGGGGCATGTTTAAGGCTAAGATTTGTACCTACAGCGTTTGCACCTATAGAGTATTTTCTTGCCTCTATGGATATAGCCGTAGGGACAGTGGTTTGCTCCTACGGATAAATCTGTAGGGGCAACCCCTATTTGTAGCAATGACTACTTGGTTTAATTTTCATATAAGAGGTACGTGGGATCCTGTTTCAAAGAGTAATCATTTCCATATTTATGACTTGGTCTAAGTTCATAGCAAGAGGTGTGTGGTCCTGCTTTGGACATTGATCATTGTGTATTAAACTCTTATTAATGAATTGGTGGGGGCTAATTATCCCATCTTTTTGCTACAAACAAAAAACATTTATCACTATATATAAATGACATCCACATCAGCTATATATAGATAGATAGATAGATAGTATTATAACCATTTAATTAAGCTATTGTTTGACCAGCTGATTTCATCATATTTCATAAAAATACGCTAATTAAGATGTAAAATCGAAATTGATTCTGATAATTTCTATAGATGTTAGGGGGCCAGCGAAGCAGGCCTGCGCAAGCCCCTTTTCCTCGTCTCTATATTATCTTTTAATACCTATATATTCATAAGTAATCATCCTGATATATAACACTTAAGATCATATTTATATTTTATACTGATCTTGGTCAGTGGAATTCTATTGTGAATATTCAGTAAAAGTTTGAGCAAGTTGGAGTTTTACCATGTGGAGAGAAGTACATGTTTTTAGTGGTTGAGATTTGAGAACCTCATTATATTCATGTGAACATGCATGGTGATGGATAGCTCCGAATTAAAACAAGGGCATCCACAAAAATTAGCATGGGGTGATAATAATTCATAGTGTAAATTGTCAAAAAAAACCTAGCACTTTTTACTGTTGTTAAAAACCTCCCGGTCTCGAAATATTAATCAAAACCCTCCTAAAAATAGTTTTCTGTTGTCAAGAAACCCTTTGACTGTGATCTCTAATAGTTGCATGTTATATTCAGTTTCCTGAGATATCTAAGCAGTAGCCAGCAATATCTAAGCAGTTGCCTGTGATATCTAAAACCGTTTCTTACAATATCTAAATAGTTTGTTTGAATTGGTTAGATATAACAAGTTACCATGTAGATACTGTTGGAAATTTTTCTTAGGGGTATTTGACTACCGTTTCGTGGCCAGTGGTTTTTTTGACAGCGGAAAAAAATGCATAGCTTTTTTTTTTTTTTTTGACAATTTACCCTTATATATATTTATCAAATATAGGGAAAAACTGTAGGCTCCAATTGTCTCATCCGTCTCCATCTCTTCACTTTAAATCCTATCACCAACTTCCCGCGCTGCTGATAAATGTACACCATGCACGGCTCCCAAATTAATAGTTTGAAGTGGTGAGCCGATCACAGTTGGGAGCTCATTTAATATCCCACTGATGGCAATGGTGCCTTCATCCCAAGCAAGCCTATAAGAACTCACTATCCTTTAGTCAGTCTCTGCATTAGACCTGAACAAACAAGGTACGGTATGGGATTTAAATTTGGTAGTCTGAGTTCTGGTGCTAGGACTCTTTTCACAGCATTCCTGTGCTTGAATGCTGTGCTGCTTGGTGTGGTAGGAAGAGAGTTGGTGAGTGATGATGATGATCAGAAGTTCCTTTGGATAGGGAAAGGCGGAGGGTTTGGTATTGGTGGCGGTTTTGGCGGGGGCGGCGGATTTGGTAAGGGTGGTGGAGTTGGAGGTGGGATTGGTGAGGGTGGTGGTATAGGCAGTGGAGGTGGGTTAGGTGGTGGAGGTGGACTTGGCGGCGGGATAGGCAAAGGTGGAGGAATTGGTGGTGGTATTGGTAAAGGTGGTGGAATTGGTGGCGGCATTGGACACGGTGGGGGCATTGGAAATGGTGGTGGCATTGGACACGGCGGTGGAGTCGGTGGAGACATTGGGAAGGGAGGTGGAATTGGTGGTGGCATTGGACACAGTGGTGGCGTCGGTGGAGGCATTGGGAAGGGAGGTGGAATTGGTGGCGGCATTGGACATGGTGGTGGAGTGGGTGGTGGCGTCGGTGGAGGCATTGGGAAGGGAGGTGGAATTGGTGGTGGCATCGGAAGTGGCGGAGGACTAGGCGGTGGTGCTGGAGGTGGAGCAGGTGGAGGGTTTGGTAAGGGAGGAGGAATTGGTGGTGGCATTGGAAGTGGTGGCGGTGCCGGTGGTGGATTTGGAAAGGGAGGAGGAATCGGTGGTGGCATTGGAAGCGGCGGAGGAGTTGGAGGCGGTGCGGGTGGTGGATTTGGTAAAGGAGGCGGATTTGGAGGAGGCGGCGGAAGTGGTGGTGGGGGTGGAGGGATAGGAGGATTTGGAAAGGGCGCTGGTTTCGGAGGAGGTTTTGGCGGAGGAAGTGGCGGCGGCGGCGGTTTTGGAGGTGGCGGAGGGATAGGAGGAGGTCATTAAGGGAATTGATAGGGTTACTAATATTCTACGTTGCATGGCTCCTCTTTGCTCTCATTGCGAGCACATATGAATAATGTAGCTAATTAATAATGTTCTCTCTTGTTTGGATCTGGTGTGTTTTCTGTTTTACCCTTTTCTTCCTGTGTTGAGGAAATTTGGCGGAATATGTTGTTGATAATCAAATCGATGCTGTTTCTTAGTGGAATAAAAAATTATATAATGTATTATAATAGCATTTCTGTTGCTTACTGTGTGTTACAGTTTTAATGAATTATGTTCATGTTTGTCTTTTCATGGTTGTCACACTCGTTGGGCTCATCTCTCAGAGACACTTGTTACTTTCAAGATTTATATATTGTTATCTCAGAGGTACGCTTGATCACATGGACTCTGATATTTTGTAAAAATGCAAGTATTTGATATGTTGGGTTTTCATGTGTGCACACATGGGTGTTTGTTTCAATATAGTTAAGGTTCTGCAAGTCTTTTGATGGGTTCCCATTTATATTTTATAGCTATGTAAATATCTTGTTTTTCTTCCGATTTTGGAACAATTCTAACACTCTTATTGTCGTCCTTTTGGGATTTATTCCAACATTGTGTTATTTATCATGGTGACTTTACTTGATCGATCGCTTGTATAAGTTATACACATGCTCCTTACTTTTCTACTATTTTAATGTGATTATCAAATTGAAATTCTAACACTTGATAGGTTCATTTGGTTTGTGAAAACTACAAAATCTAATTAAATTGTTAGCTTGTCAACAAAAACTTTAGCCAACACAGCTCGTTCTTCCAATACTCGCTTAACAATTACTATTTCATGTTGATGGTTGGTAGACCCTAGTAATTATGAGGAAAAAATTTGCTAGACCATAACTGATGATGCTCACGAGTGGTATCTCCTTAAGATTACGACATGTGGCCGATGACGTGTCCCGAAAGCTACGGGGGTGGAATAGATGAGTCGCACTATGAGGGTTCCTCGGGACAAAGTGTCCCGAGGAACGTGTCCGACCTTTCAGGGGTCTTCCTAAATACATTCCACCTTCACCCAGGAAACTACCAACAGCTCGTCTTCGAGCTATCTTAGACTCCCGGCTCGTCTCCGAGCCGTCAACGCTAAGGATCTAAAGCCCTCCTGCAGAGGCCACCGTGCAGATTCCTGCTCGGTTAAACTCCGAGGGGTAGATTCCTACCCTACAAAGACATGGATATAGGACCCACATTGAGGAAGAATCAGTTATTGCCGACATATTCTAACTTGGCTGATTTTCTACTCATGTTAAAACACGTGGTCGTCACCTCAACTCCGGGGTATGAACTGATACCGGCCTTCCCAGCCTTGCGATACCTTTTGATTCATCCTAAATGAACGATCGCTACCTCGATTCCGGGGAACGGGAGGGTACCGACCTTCCTACACTTGGCTATTATTCGACTTACACTCGACGCGCGATCGTCATCTAAAAAGGTGATCGTCATCTAAAATGCCGGCAACGGCCTACGAGCTAACACTTGCAGCAGAATGAAAATTCAAACAAGAAGAAGACCGACGAGCTAAAGTACTAACGCGGAAAGCAGACGGTTATGCAGAGGAAAATGAGCTCGATTTTATTTATATTCTGAAATTTTACTAGGTATTCTGGGATGCTCAGCCTTACAAAAATGCCCGGAGGCTTACAAGATTTTGAAAAGAAAAACAAAAGCTCCCAAGGGAAGAAAGCTCGGGCCGTGGGCTCCGCCGGGATCTCGCCGTGCTCGACACCTCCCTCGGGGGCCGGAGCTTTGGTCTCTAGGACGGCTTCGCCCCCTGCGGCCACCTCGGTGCCCGCCTCCTGTGGCACATCATCGGAAAGCGGGTACTTGGCGCGGAGCTCACCTTCGACAAACTCTGGCATTGACACCTTGACGGCGTCGAGAGCTTCGTGCCAAACGATGGCCGGGGTTTCGGCGAGGTTGGCGTAGAACTCGTCCGACGCCTTATACCTCTCCACGGACTTCACTGCTCGAACCTTGGCGAGCTTCACATCCTTGAGCGCCGCCTGAGCGTCCTTCCCACTGACGTCCCTCGACTTCTTCATTGCGTTATAGAGGTTACCAAGCTCCTCCAACTTGGCCTGGTTAGCCCGGTTGTATTCACTCAGAAGTCGGTGAGATTCCGTGTACTTGGAGTTCGTCAGCTCCTCGGCGACCACCCGGATTTCGAGGGCGGCTATCTTCTCCTCCGTCTGTTGCAGCCGAAGGCACAGATCCTCCTCCCGCGAGGTCGATTCGTCCGCCTTCTTCATGGCCGAGGCGATCTTCTCGGATTCCATATTGACAATGGGGGCACAGTGGTGGATGACCTGAAGAAGGCAGCAAAAGGAGTTAGAAAAGTTCAAACTAAAAAAAAGGTTGATACTTAAGAAAATTCTTAAGGGAAAACGGATACCGACCTGAACAGCCTCCTGATCAATGGCTGCCACCTGGGCCTTCAGGGTCCCCCGGGGAATCTTGCCCCCAGCTGCTTGCTCCATGTCGAAGAGCAGGCTGTCGACGACGAAGAGCCCTGAGGGTACCCCGAAGCAGAATTCCCCCTCCTGCACTGGAATTCCGGTGGAGGGCCCCCGAGAGACCGTTCTATTTTGCCTTTTGAGGGGGACGACGGTAGGTTCCTCCTCATCATCTTCCCTCGTCCGGGGCGCCGGGTCCCGTGCATGCTCCTGGCTCCTCCTGCGGCTGTCTTCTGGGGCTCGGGGCACAGCGGAAGGCCTGCTCGGCGGAGTTGGCCTCGGGGCTGAACTCGAACCGGGTCGGGACGAACTTGCACCCCCGCTTTTCTTATGGGCCTTCGCGGTCATGGAAGCTAAGAACTTGGATCGGTCCATTCGCTCTATAAAAAGGAGAATACACAAAAGAAAGTTAGAGACGCTGAAAAGGGCAGAAGAAAATTCATCAAAGTCTAAATAGATCGTCTACTGCCCTAGCTTACCCAGAAAACGCGCGAGGCTGAGCCCAGCCCAGCTCAGAGCCTCTGCTCAGAAAGCAGGACGTCTGCCCGCTGGATCGGCTCCCACATAGACACTACTCTCGCCTCGGGTGAGGATGACGGTTTCGCCCTCGGGCGGTCAGCCATGTGCCGCTGTGTAGGCACCGACCAATTCTCGCCCTCGGGTGGCCCGACGAATACGAACTTCTCCTTCCATTCATGGAGGGAAGAAGAGACGACTACCACGCCCGATCCGGCCATTCCGCCCTTACGTTTTTTGAAGGAAAAATACATCCAGCTCGGCTCATCCTTACTGGTGCAAGGGTGATTCTTATAACAGAGGAAGGAAATGACGAGGGTCAAACTGAAGGGGATATTTTCAAGTTTTAACCGGACCAGAAACCTGAGGAGGATTCTCCACGAGTTCGGCGCTAGCTGGCCTGGGGCAAGATGGAAGGAACGGAGCACCCCACATACCTTGGTTGAGAAGGGCAGACGCATTCCGGCCCGGAACGCTTCCAAATACAGGGCAATCTTCTTGCCCTGCACCTGGTCCGTCCGCTCACCCTCTCTAGTTAAACGAAGCGAATAGTTGGAGAGAATATGGAATCGAGTCCGAATCTCGGCAAGCCCGTCTATATTTCTCAAGACGGAAGGCGCATCGCGGGTGTTCCCACCTTAAGGGCCCTTGTCGTCGCCCGACGGCAAACGACACGGGCAGCCCTGGCTTTAGGGGCGACCCCGACACAGATGACGCAGCAGAAGAACCCTCTCGGCTATCTGAAGCCGGAGGGGAGGAAGACCCACCGTGCTCTGCTCTAACAACTGGAGCCTCATTGTTCGACTCCACCCTAGCTACCTCTACAAACTCCTCAGATGAAGACATCTAACCTGATTCAAGGGAAGGGGCTCGCCAAGGAAAAATCACGGGTGATACGATCTAAAGGAAAGGAACGCCGAGCAATCTTTGACAACGAGAGTGAATTATGGTGGAAGTGTTGTCCTTAGAGGGATCCCCTCCTATTTATACACTCCAAAAAAAGTATTCAACGGCCCAGATCGATTCTCGCCAAATCGAAACGTCGCGCCCGCCAGCCGTCAGAGCTCCACGTGGCGATCGGCCATTGGGGGACGTCCCTTCGGTTGCAGGTGACAGCGACAGTCTGTCGCGTCCGCCAACCGATGTCCGACACGTGACCCATATCCCAACAGGCGACCGACTGAAACGGCGCCTGTCACGCCCCACTTCCCAGTGTACGGGTAAGAAGACGCGACGAGGCCCGCTACATATTTACTCAGAAGTAAACATGCTAAGCGTAACTAAGCAATATAATGTAAATATACACAAGAAGACATGAAGTGTAAATGAACAACAACTTTTATTTATTTAAAAATTTCTTTACAAGTACAACTGAAAATGTAAATACAGGAATGGAAAGCAATGCCCAAACAATGGCATGAACTGAAAAGAAAATATATACAAGTATCTAGAGCTCTGGGTCAATGGCGAACTGCTCCAAGTCTTCAGTACAAGGCTCAACCTCCAGAAAGTCCGATCCACCTGACAATATTTCAAAGAAAGAAGAGAAGGAATGTCGTCAGCGAACAATCGCTCGGTAAGTCCTAAAGATAGGTAAGAATAGACAGAAAGAATATAACTGTATACTATTTGATTGTTATTTTAATGCAGTTGTTTGTAGTTTGGTACAGAATATGCCAATGTAAACGAGAGAAGTCCCACTATTCCGGAGGCCAAGGTATACGAAGCACAAGGAACCGTTAAGCCACGGTACAGCAACAATGTATATCCAGGTTAGGTATATTAAAGTGACCGTTTCGTGTCACTTCTAACACATTCCGTACCAGTATACCCCTTTAGAACCCCGTAATGTCTTTTGTATTGATTGTATTGTTTGTTAAACGGAAGACTTGCCGAAACAATGATATCGTGTAAACGGAATGGATATAAATGGATAGTCATGTAACCAGAGTATATCCATGGTTCGGTTCGGTCGAGTCATGTTGATATAGATTGAATTCTGGTATAAATGGATTCATGTTGAAATGGAGTTATCTTGAATCATATTCAAGAATAGATCGGTTTCATATTAGACTGAGACTCTGCCTGAGTTAGACATTTTACGACGAATTGAAGCCCTGAATTAGTTTTGATATTATCGGTAACTGCTGCACATGGACGACAGGATTTGTGTTTTTTTCCAAGACAATTACCGTATTGATAACACCGTTTTTAGGTTATCTACCTTAGATAGGCAAGCATCCATATTCTCAGGCTTCCTCAAGAGAACTGATCCCGCTTTAACCTATGTTTACTAGGGTCCATATTGTAAATTAAAATAACTTGAGGGGGTTTTATGAAAAATGGTTTTGATATATTTTCAAAAGAAACTCAAGTATTTATTTATCGTTTTTAGGGTTTTCAAAGAAGTAGTTTTTTATAAAATTGAAGTTTTCTAGTGAATAAAACCTAGATTTCATCATATATGGTATTTTAGTGTAAAATTGGAATTGTATTGATTTGTAATGGTAGTTTCATGAAATTTGTGATTCATTTGATTTAGAAAAACATGGAATATATATATATAAAATATTTAAAGTAGGTATTTTGATAATATTCATATATATATATTAAGTATAAATCTCATTTTTCTTATAAATTGCATTAAAAATTCCATCGAGATCGGATGCTCCGCGAGGAGGTCTGCATCTCGCTCTACTAGGTCCGAGAATTTGTGATAACCCGCACCATCCCAATCGGGGCTTCCCAAAATGGGTTGTAGAGGCGCATTTGCAAGGAATTAAATAATACACTTTTAAATAAAACGGTTTTTGAATGTTTAGGGTATTTAAATGTAAACTCGTATTTTCCCACAAACTAATATTTCAAAAGTCATCATGCTATGTCAAGAATTAGTGTTGTAATGAGTTAGGTCATTACCTCGTGAGTTTTCTAAAGGTAATATGATGAAAATGAATAGACAATGTCGTATGTAAACATGATGGTATTTTACCGTAAATTTAAAATAGAAGTTGCAATACATATTATTTTTAATTGAAGCTTGTTGTGAATGTTGTTTTATATTTGTTAAACAATATAAAAAGAGAAGGTAATTTGTTGTTTAAGAAAAATTTGAGTTATTAAAGAAAAGAGAATCGGAAATCGGAATAACTCCACTTCCGACGTGTTTTGAAAAGTGGAAGTTTTAGATTAGAGATTGAGAAGGGGAGAGGGGACTTACCGATTGAAAATAAAGAAGGGAGATGGATGATGCTTTTGGAATCGTCGGGGAGTCGTTTCGTCGCCGGATTTGTCTCGAAACGTCGCCGGAACTTCGACCTTGGCTAGCTCCACTTGTATAACTTTGGACTTGGAAATTTTAGAGGGTTTTTGTCACGCCCCGCTCCCCAAAATACGGAATACGAGGGGTAGATAAGGCCAGCCATGCTCCTACGGTCAAGGAAATGTCCTGCCGTAGTCACACTTCGGCTTCTAGTTTATCATGGTAAACAGTAAATAATGCGCAGGTAATGAGAAATGCAGTAACTGAAAGGAACAAAGTAAAGAACTGACCTGAAGTGGAACAAACGAATGCAACTCGGAATGGCGAGTCAAGAAGACTGTGGTGCACTGGTCCAGACTAAATCTTCTCCTCACACTGAGCATGCATACTCAGGTCGTCAGAGCGACACAATAGCAATATAATATGTATAAAATCAAGTGACAGTTCTAACAGTGATAATAGGTATGTGAAGCAGTAAATAAATGACATCATGAATACGCATGTGCAGTAATCAATGCAGCGGAATAGTAAAGCAGCATAACAATATGTCACGCATGCCAACACAGTACAAAAGGAATATAAATGTCAGTATCCCTATCAGTCTCTAAGTCTCACTGTACAGGTCAATAAGCCTATCGTCAGTCCAAGTGTGAGAGTCAACCACTCGCGAGTGTCCTCCACCCAAGGGTAGAACCCAAGGGCAAGGGACCACGGGCCCAACATGTAACAAGAATATCACGGTGTATATATCACGTACCCTGTAAATCTCTATATAACTCCCTAAATATATAAGCCGGCATGGGACTCCCGAGATTCTGTTGGACTCACACTTAAACTACCCCACACCCCGTGGTCTACATCAAACGCTAACCATCACCCTAAATACTAATCGATCCGTGACAAGTCTGCGCGAGAACTGGAGGCAGGACCTCCATCAAGCACGTCCCGACTAATACCTAAGATAAATGGCAGTGTCGGATGTCTTATCTGTGACACCCGTGCAAGCGCTTCCATAAGTGTCCCATACCACTTATAGTCACACGTACACGCATCCCACGGACGTCGACAATGCAATAGAATAATAGGGTCACTGATTGAGTACAAGTACGTATCACTTTCACTTAATCACGGATACACGAACACTGACGTACTTGCCACAATCATCACTAAAATCTAACACCGGGTAAATGCACGATACCACTAGGTTATCACTACAATGATATAGGTATGATATGATGCATGAACAGTAGATAAGCATGATTAGGATGTTATGAAACAGTATTTCATCACTTGTACGATTTATCATGGAATGTACGTGTATAGTTTAGCGAAACTATAAACAGGTAATAATTAGTATGTTCAGTTAGCTATCTATCAAATTTGGTTTCGAGCCAATCGGGTTCCAGAATAACTAGTTATAACCATTTCATTTTAAGCGCTCGCGGCTGGAAATCCGGTTTCAGAATCAGATGTCCGTTTCGCAACGCATTTTAATCCCAGTTGGGATCAGATTTTAGCGACGCTACAGTTGGATGAATTCTAGGGTTTTCAGTAAAGTTTCCAACGCAACAAACGGACCTTCAATCGCGCCTGTACGTTAGGAGTTATAATCTGTTTAATATTAACATGTCAATTCTGATTCTGCTGGGACTGTTATGTGTCCCGATTTACTAAATTACAGATTAAATATCAAACGATAACGAAACGGAATGAAACCAATTGTGTTGTATAGATAACAGAGTTACCTACAATAATCAGTGGAGTTCCGTAACCTACGAGTTAAGGAAATCCTATGGTATCCATTACGGAACAGCAAGCAATGATTGGAGTCGCTCTGGACTGCAGTCCAGAGTCGCTCTCCGATACAATTATCATCATGATTTGAGTACAGGAATGTCTGGAAACCAGCACAGGGTTAAAGTTCGTCGAGTTAGCTTCGATTTGAGCCCTCGAACGCACCATTCTAATATGTATATGATTTATGGTGAATTTAACGATTTTCAGGTGCAATAGAATTACGGCTTTACGATTAAACTTGGGGGTAGTGGTTTTAGTCGTTATCGATTACATCATCCAACAAAAATCACACACTATATTCACAGCCCTACGGGCCAACCTACACCATTTAGTTCCGTCAAATTAGGGAAAGATTTCCTTTGGGAACACACGTCGAACAGGTTAAGGCACATAATTAGTTAAACTTGTACTTTAATAATCTATGCATTTAACGATTATAACTTAAGTAACATAGCATGTAAGCAAGTAAAAACTTGCCTGGAGGCGTTCCGGGGATGCACGGCAGCGACGCGGTCTATGGTGATGGCCCGACGCGATCACGACAAGGATTGGCCTCGGCTCGATCTGGTTGGCACGGGCTTGGTTCGAACTAGAGGGGGTTGTTGCGAGCTCAGGCGGTGTCGGGGCTAGGGATTGCTGATGTTGTCGAGGCCGAGTGTGAGGGATTTGCGGGGGGAGTGAGTATGAGACAGAGAGAGGGAGAGGTTTAGAGAGAGAGGAATAGAGAGTGAGAAAGAGAAAGACAGAGAGAGAGAGGTTTAGAGAGTGAAGGCAGTGAAAGAGAGAGTGTAGACAGTGAGAGAGAGTTAGAGAAGAGAGAGAGTGAACTGAGTGTGAGAGTGAGAGAGAGACAGAGTTAGAGAGAGAGAGAGAGAGAGAGAGAGATATGTAGAGAGAGAAAGAGAGAGAGAATGAGAAAGACAGTGAGTGAGAGAGAGAGTTAGAGAGAGGGGACAGAGTGAGAGAGAGAGAAATGAGATAAAGAGAGAGAGAGAGGGAAAAAGGCACAGAGGGAGAGGGAGAGCTCGGGTTGCAGTGGCGAGGGGGCTCAGTTCGGGTGGCACGGGGGAGTTGAGGGAGTCGACTGGGGTGATGTTGCTGACGACGAGGGAGAGGTCGAAGGTGCGGGGTGCAGGGAGATCGGCCGGGATCAGCTCGAGGTGCGTGCAGGGTCTCGTGGAGGATGAAGGAGGGAGTGGGGATCACGGGTTTAATGGTGGTCGACGGTGGAGGTGAGGGAGAGAGGAAGAGTGATGAGAGTTGGAGAGATGGGGAGGTGATGACGGTGGAGGTCGGAGCTCCGGTGAGTGGAGCGGTTAGGGGGTTCGAGAGAGGGAGGAAGAAGGAGGACGAGGGAGAGAGAAAACGAGATGAGAAGAAGGTGCGTGGGTGTGTACGAGAGGCGAGAAACGGAGACGGGATCGCGCGTCGTGGGTGTAACGGCAGGCGACGTGGGCACAGGCGAAGGAGGCGGCGCGAGAAGCGCGCGCGGGAGGGAAGGGAAGTTACCGTTGGGGAGATGTACAGTAGCGGCTGAGAGTTTAGGCTGGGATTTAAATAGATTAGGAAATTAAAAACATTGTGGGGAAAGGAGATGAGGCCGGCCTGTGAAAAAATGTTATGGGGAAAAGAATAACGGGCCGGGCCAGAAAAGATAGGTTTAATTTTGGGGAGAAACGGAGCAGGCCGTGGCTGAAAAAATTTGAAGGAAAATTTAAAGAAAGAAGGAGGAAAGAACAGTGGGCCGGGCAAGGTTAAAAAGGGAAAAGAATTTATAAGAAAAAGGATGGGCTTGAAAATAAACGGGCTGAAGAAAATAAAAGGAAAAAATCAATTTAGGGAAAACAAAGGAGATGGGCTGAAGGGGATGGAAGGAACAATATCTCGAGCTTGGCTGGGGGAGATTTAATAGTAAAGGGAAAAATGGTGTTGGGTTATACAGAAGAAATAATAATGGAGAGGGGCCCGGGGCTTATTAATGGAAAATATAGGCTGAAGAAATATAAGTCTGGGTTTTATTGGTAAAAGAAAAACAGGGTTTTGAAGAATTAAATTTTTAAATGAAATAAATGAAATTATAATTAAATAGATAGAATTCTAAAGTACAAAATACAAAATTGGTATAAAAGAGGCTGGGCATTACATCATACCACCCTTACAAAAATTTCGTCCTCGAAATTTAAAATAAACGATAAGTTATACCAACAAAACGAAGCTATTAGATCGCACACTAACACCAAGGAGTTATTAGTAGTACAGGGACGAAGAAATTTGAAAATTTATATGTAAGTAAGAACAACATACGAAAGGTAGGTCTAAATAGGTATAAAGCAAGAATAACTATAAGAGCAACTACGAGTATACGAGAACATAAGTATCAATAGCGAACAATAATAATCAAAGAGTGTTCAATAAAAGTCGAATCCCACATATGTGCATATCTAAGTAAATCAAAATAGCAAACAGAAATAATAAGTATAAGGCTCAACCACTCATAATAGTAAGCATAGGTACGACTCTCGAAAATAAAACAACGACAATAAGATAATGAGGAATTTTTTTTTTTTTTTGTCGGTAGGTCAAAACATTTTAGGAACTTGCATCGGTAACATAAGTTTAAAATAATTTGGGAAACTTATATAGTGAAAATAAGAAACATGGAACAAAATATGCGCGGTGTAAGGTCGCGCTACTGAAAAAGGGAAATAATAATAATGCACTTAAAATACATAAAACGGAGAAATCAATAACACGTACTCTTTGATAAATTTAAAATAATGAGAACTAAATTTTGAATAATAATGTCTCTAAATATATTCGGGGTACTAGAGGAATCACCAATATGAATAGGGCTAGCTAGGGTAGTGATTACAAGAAGGTGTGGCTTAATCAGAAGGTCGGAGTGTGGCGGCTTTGGGCTGAATGTTAAAGAGATTGGGATAGGGTCAGCACAGGAAGGAAGGATGAGCAACAAAGGAATACAAAAGGAAAAGTGTGGGGAAAACAACAGTCGGTACAACACACGAATCAGAGTTTGAAGAGTTAGTGAACTCGGAAGTTTCACAAAAACTGTTCTCCTCCCGGAAGGATCTCAAACGGGGCACAGACGAGGGATGGAGGATGGCTCATTCCAAGGATCAGGGTGCGGTACTTTCTAATCGAAACGAGGGCGAAAACTATACAACGAGTAGGGGTGGACAGTCAGGAACTCAACAGAAGAATAAATAGACATGGGCAATAAACAAGTATCAAGCGAACCAATAATCAAAAGGTTTATGAATTTAGAAGGTTTATTTCATTCAAGAAAATTTGAAACAAGGCACTCCCAAAGACGAAAAGTGGCCCCAAACTATACACATTTTATTTGGCCAGAAAGACAACATCTAAAAGAAATTCCGTCGGTCGCGGTTGTGGAGATTTAGCAGGTTGCGGTAGGCTCGCGCACTCAGGTAGGGGCGTCCATTCCCATAGCGTCTCGCGGGAACTGCCAAAAGGAGTTCTTCCACGGCAGGGTCTTGATCTTCTGGTCCTTCATCCTCGGATAAAGCTTCTTCATCGAGATCCGATTCCATGTGATTCTCTTCTTCTGGATTTTCTTCCATGTGATTTTCCTCCACTGGGTTTTCTTCCATCGGTTCTTCCTCGGGGTCTTCCTCTATCGGGTTCTCTTCGGGATCTCCTTCTTCTTCGTCAGAATCAACCATCATGTCGAACTCTAGGGCGGCTGCTCCTTCGTCCTCTGAATCGTTGTTTCCGAAGTTGACCTGGGGACCATTGACCTCATCATCGGAACTCGTCAGTGTATAATCTAAGGAAACGCATGACTGTGCATCCTCGTCTAGATGCGGCGCTGCTCCAGGATGGGCCATGATCTGAAAAGAAAAGTCATGATTAGATAGTGGGGATACATCAAGGAAGAAGCTCAAGGTACGAAGTATAGGTATATATGCGGTTGCAGGAATTGAAAATCAGGATAGAAACGCTGTGATAACGAATAATATGAATAAGGAGAAAACAAGAGAATAATGCGTATATTATGATTCAACTTTTATTGCATTCAATTAAAGTTCAGCGGATACAACATTTCAAATGGAAAGAAATATTCATAAAAAGATGACAATATTATACTGAAATTGGAAAACATGAAATTCTTCTTTGATTGTCAGAACGCTGCATCATCGTCATGCGAGTTGAATCTTGGGTTGGGTCCGCTTTATCCTCGAAGAGCGAACTACGCAATAATCCTCACTTGGCAGAAATGGGGAGTGTGGACGAGCTTCCTCCTTGTAATTCTTTCCTTTCTGGGCAACCGTTGATGAGATGTTCACCGGATCCACAAATCAAACATTTCCCTTGGGCGCGGCGACAATCCTCCTGAAGATGTCCTGGCCTCTTACAGTACCCACAACAAGGGTTCTTCTGATGCTTCTGTTGACGCTTCATCTTCTTCTTCTTTCCTCGTCCAATAGGGATCCCTTTATGATAGGGGACTCCCGCTGGTGCCTGATTCACCTGTCTTCTCAGTCCTTCAGCCAACAAGTCGTTTGTTCGCTCCTGGGCTTCCTTTAGACCTCTCAGTGCACTCAGAATCTCAACGGTCCGATTTTGGGGAGCGGAAACAGATGAAGAGTTGTTGGAAGACATGATCCTGGGTCAACAAATTTGAGAATGATATAAGTCACACGCTAAATGAATCAAAATATGATATGGATAGAACAAAGATTCAAGAATATCAGAGATGATGAATATCATCACAAGTGGGGAATCAACTGTATCACTTTAAGTCACTTGAATAGAGTACGGTGGTGCAATTGTCACCACGTACCCTTGTCAAGTCACCCGAAACCATAGTGAATGGGTATCTGAACGCACGATGTGAATATGAATCAAGAATGACAGTTTACAACCTAGACCGAAGGATGTCTTAGATTGCCAAACTGTACACGGAAAACTGCAATCCCAAACGATGCAAAACCTGGCTCTGATACCAACTAAACCATGTCACGCCCCGCTTCCCAAAATACGGAATACGAGGGGTAGACAAGGCCAGCCATGCTCCTACGGTCAAGGAAATGTCCTGCCGTAGTCACACTTCGGCTTCTAGTTTATCATGGTAAACAGTAAATAATGCGCAGGTAATGAGAAATGCAGTAACTGAAAGGAACAAAGTAAAGAACTGACCTGAAGTGGAACAAACGAATGCAACTCGGAATGGCGAGTCAAGAAGACTGTGGTGCACTGGTCCAGACTAAATCTTCTCCTCACACTGAGCATGCATACTCAGGTCGTCAGAGCGACACAATAGCAATATAATATGTATAAAATCAAGTGACAGTTCTAACAGTGATAATAGGTATGTGAAACAGTAAATAAATGACATCATGAATACGCATGTGCAGTAATCAATGCAGCGGAATAGTAAAGCAGTATAACAATATGTCACGCATGCCAACACAGTATAAAAGGAATATAAATGCCAGTATCCCTATCAGTCTCTAAGTCTCACTGTACAGGTCAATAAGCCTATCATCAGTCCAAGTGTGAGAGTCAACCACTCGCGAGTGTCCTCCACCCAAGGGCAGAACCCAAGGGCAAGGGACCACGGGCCCAACATGTAACAAGAATATCACGGTGTATATATCACGTACCCTGTAAATCTCCATATAACTCCCTAAATATATAAGCCGGCATGGGACTCCCGAGATTCTGTTGGACTCACACTTAAACTACCCCACACCCCATGGTCTACATCAAACGCTAACCATCACCCTAAATACTAATCGATCCGTGACAAGTCTGCGCGAGAACTGGAGGCAGGACCTCCATCAAGCACGTCCCGACTAATACCTAAGATAAATGGCAGTGTCGGATGTCTTATCTGTGACACCCGTGCAAGCGCTTCCATAAGTGTCCCATACCACTTATAGTCACACGTACACGCATCCCACAGACGTCGACAATGCAATAGAATAATAGGGTCACTGTTTGAGTACAAGTACGTATCACTTTCACTTAATCACGGATACACGAACACTGACGTACTTGCCACAATCATCACTAAAATCTAACACCGGGTAAATGCACGATATCACTAGGTTATCACTACAATGATATAGGTATGATATGATGCATGAACAGTAGATAAGCATGATTAGGATGTTATGAAACAGTATTTCATCACTTGCACGATTTATCATGGAATGTACGTGTATAGTTTAGCGAAACTATAAACAGGTAATAATTAGTATGTTCAGTTAGCTATCTATCAAATTTGGTTTCGAGCCAATCGGGTTCCAGAATAACTAGTTATAACCATTTCATTTTAAGCGCTCGCGGCTGGAAATCCGGTTTCAGAATCAGATGTCCGTTTCGCAACGCATTTTAATCCCAGTTGGGATCAGATTTTAGCGATGCTACAGTTGGATGAATTCTAGGGTTTTCAGTAAAGTTTCCAACGCAACAAATGGAACTTCAATCGCGTCTGTACGTTAGGAGTTATAATCTGTTTAATATTAACATGTCAATTCTGATTCTGCTGGGACTGTTATGTGTCCCGATTTACTAAATTACAGATTAAATATCAAACGATAACGAAACGGAATGAAACCAATTGTGTTGTCTAGATAACAGAGTTACCTACAATAAGCAGTGGAGTTCCGCAACCTACGAGTTAAGGAAATCCTATGGTATCCATTACGGAACAGCAAGCAATGATTGGAGTCGCTCTGGACTGCAGTCCAGAGTCGCTCTCCGATACAATTATCATCATGATTTGAGTACAGGAATGTCTGGAAACCAGCACAGGGTTAAAGTTCGTCGAGTTAGATTCGATTTGAGCCCTCGAACGCACCATTCTAATATGTATATGATTTATGGTGAATTTAACGATTTTCAGGTGCAATAGAATTACGGCTTTACGATTAAACTTGGGGGTAGTGGTTTTAGTCGTTATCGATTACATCATCCAACAAAAATCACACACTATATTCACAGCCCTACGGGCCAACCTACACCATTTAGTTCCGTCAAATTAGGGAAAGATTTCCTTTGGGAACACACGTCGAACAGGTTAAGGCACATAATTAGTTAAACTTGTACTTTAATAATCTATGCATTTAACGATTATAACTTAAGTAACATAGCATGTAAGCAAGTAAAAACTTGCCTGGAGGCGTTCCGGGGATGCACGGCAGCGACGCGGTCTATGGTGATGGCCCGACGCGATCACGACAAGGATTGGCCTCGGCTCGATCTGGTTGGCACGGGCTTGGTTCGAACTAGAGGGGGTTGTTGCGAGCTCAGGCGGTGTCGGGGCTAGGGATTGCTGATGTTGTCGAGGCCGAGTGTGAGGGATTTGCGGGGGGAGTGAGTATGAGACAGAGAGAGGGAGAGGTTTAGAGAGAGAGGAATAGAGAGTGAGAAAGAGAAAGACAGAGAGAGAGAGGTTTAGAGAGTGAAGGCAGTGAAAGAGAGAGTGTAGACAGTGAGAGAGAGTTAGAGAAGAGAGAGAGTGAACTGAGTGTGAGAGTGAGAGAGAGACAGAGTTAGAGAGAGAGAGAGAGAGAGAGAGATATGTAGAGAGAGAAAGAGAGAGAGAATGAGAAAGACAGTGAGTGAGAGAGAGAGTTAGAGAGAGGGGACAGAGTGAGAGAGAGAGAAATGAGATAAAGAGAGAGAGAGAGGGAAAAAGGCACAGAGGGAGAGGGAGAGCTCGGGTTGCAGTGGCGAGGGGGCTCAGTTCGGGTGGCACGGGGGAGTTGAGGGAGTCGACTGGGGTGATGTTGCTGACGACGAGGGAGAGGTCGAAGGTGCGGGGTGCAGGGAGATCGGCCGGGATCAGCTCGAGGTGCGTGCAGGGTCTCGTGGAGGATGAAGGAGGGAGTGGGGATCACGGGTTTAATGGTGGTCGACGGTGGAGGTGAGGGAGAGAGGAAGAGTGATGAGAGTTGGAGAGATGGGGAGGTGATGACGGTGGAGGTCGGAGCTCCGGTGAGTGGAGCGGTTAGGGGGTTCGAGAGAGGGAGGAAGAAGGAGGACGAGGGAGAGAGAAAACGAGATGAGAAGAAGGTGCGTGGGTGTGTACGAGAGGCGAGAAACGGAGACGGGATCGCGCGTCGTGGGTGTAACGGCAGGCGACGTGGGCACAGGCGGAGGAGGCGGCGCGAGAAGCGCGCGCGGGAGGGAAGGGAAGTTACCGTTGGGGAGATGTACAGTAGCGGCTGAGAGTTTGGGCTGGGATTTAAATAGATTAGGAAATTAAAAACATTGTGGGGAAAGGAGATGAGGCCGGCCTGTGAAAAAATGTTATGGGGAAAAGAATAACGGGCCGGGCCAGAAAAGATAGGTTTAATTTTGGGGAGAAACGGAGCAGGCCGTGGCTGAAAAAATTTGAAGGAAAATTTAAAGAAAGAAGGAGGAAAGAACGGTGGGCCGGGCAAGGTTAAAAAGGGAAAAGAATTTATAAGGAAAAGGATGGGCTTGAAAATAAACGGGCTGAAGAAAATAAAAGGAAAAAATCAATTTAGGGAAAACAAAGGAGATGGGCTGAAGGGGATGGAAGGAACAATATCTCGAGCTTGGCTGGGGGAGATTTAATAGTAAAGGGAAAAATGGTGTTGGGTTATACAGAAGAAATAATAATGGAGAGGGGCCCGGGGCTTATTAATGGAAAATATAGGCTGAAGAAATATAAGTCTGGGTTTTATTGGTAAAAGAAAAACAGGGTTTTGAAGAATTAAATTTTTAAATGAAATAAATGAAATTATAATTAAATAGATAGAATTCTAAAGTACAAAATACAAAATTGGTATAAAAGAGGCTGGGCATTACAGTTTTTGTGATAATTTTCAGAATATAGATGACTATGTTGTCGGGGGTGTTTATAGGATAAAATTAGGGTTTAGGGTAATGAAGAATGGAATTAAAATGTGAATTAAAATGGATTTAAGAGAGGAATTATCACTCTCTGGATAATTACAGAGAATTCAAACAATATGGGGGTAGTGGGGTAGGCCAAGAGTTACTAGGGTAAAAATTCCAGAGCATTCCCTACGGAGAAAACCGGCGGTGCCGGTCTCTAAGAGCATCTCGCCAGTCCAAATCCGATAGGTTGGGCTTGGATTTTTGCCATGTGTCCATGTCTGTTCATATATTATTTTCCACATGTTTGTTTTTATTGTGACTTTTCATTTTACGTGTTTTGCACGTGTAAACTTTTGAGCTTCTAAAAGTTCTAAAAAAATCAATAAAAATAATGTGGCTGGGAGGATTTGAACACAGGGGCTACGTCACGGCAGTGCAAGACTTTATCAATGAGCTACAAGTTGTTTTTTACTGTTCAAAAGCAAATCAAATACTTATAGTATATACAGAATTTCAAATACTCTATCTGTACATTAACTTTTAAACAAATTTCCTATATACTGAAACAGAGTTGTTACAGCACCCCTTCTTTAAAACGATCATTTCACTTGATTCGCTGATGTCATCGGGGATACGCGTGAAGATTCAGGCGCACGACGAGACGACGTGTGGGTCCAAAAGATCAAAACGACACGACCACAAAATGCCGTGCCGTTCCCACGCGTTCCGCATTATGATCCTTGGCGCCGAATTGAATAGCAGAAAAACCGAGCAGATCACTCTCGCCCAAACCCTTGGATAGGTCGGAACGAAAGTGGGGGGCTAATGATGATGCTCACGAGTGGTATCTCCTCAAGATTACGACATGTGGCCGATGACATGTCCCGAAAGCTACGAGGGTGGAATAAATGAGTCGCACTATGAGGATTCCTCAGGAATTCGTCTCGAGAAACATGTCCGATCTTCCAGGGGGTCTCCCTAAATACATTCCACCTTCACCCAGAAAACTATCAACGACTCATCTCCGAGCTATCTCAGACTCCCGGCTCATCTCCGAGCCGTCTGGCGTGCCAAGCTTCCTCAACCTCCCGGCTCGTCTCCGAGCCTCCGACGTGCCGAGCTTTCTCGGTCTCTCCCGACCTACCAGGAGTGCAGATCACATGCGTCCCGCAACGACTCCACGTATATCGTCAGGGCGAGATATCCGCCATCCCACGTCCCGCGTCCCGCGCTGGAGCATCCCCCCATTAATGAGTGTTTCACGTCATTAATGGAAGGATCCTATCATTCATGCAGGCGTAATGTCAGAGACGTAACTGACGGCGAAGATCTCGCACCTGCTCGCTCCATGCGACCACTATAAAAACCCCTCTCTCAGACGACTCATGTAACTTGAATTATCTCAATACACCGCTGCTCTGCACCTATTCCTCGGCTTTAACTTGATCGTCAGAGGGTCCTACGGTGGTCACCCATCCCGGGATTTCTTTGCAGGTAACTCGGCGTTCAACACCAACCCATTAAGATCCACATCCAACAACTCCAAAATCAAATCTCAGCCGTCTAAGATCACCATCGCAGGATCGACGGAGGACAACATCTCAAGGGGATCCGAAGCTCCATTAATAACCATTATCATTTGTCTTATATTTTTCATGTTCAGGATACCGAAATTTTCGGTTTCTATTATTTTCCCCCTATAGTAATGGAATAGAATAATCAAATTCATTGAAGAAGATGCCATGGAATATTACTATGATTGATGGTAAGTATGGGGTTAAATCAAGCTTAGTTATTGCTCGAACAAATTAATTTAAAGATTTGTTTTATTTTTTCACTAGATCAATCTGGCCCAAGACCAAGAGAAGGCTTAGGATGATATACCGTTCCATTGGGCCTCTGAAAATCCTGTAGACCCAGTTCAAACAATATCAATTAGGATTCACTTCCATGCTAAAAAATCAGAGCAACTCCCAAAAGAAGTCTAAAAAATTATTAATAAATTTCCTTTCATTTTTTGTTTTATTCTTAAGAATAAGGTGCATTATTATTGTGCAATTTTTGTTTTTTTTTGCACACACCTCGTAAGCCATAACTTATGCATGCAACACATAGAATACACCTACACACATATCACATATAAGCACACAACACACACGCCGAGAAGTCGCATAATTTGCCCAAAAAGTCCTTAATTTGTAGACACCTTCTCCATTCGGGATCGAAACCCATGCACTCTCCCCATTGCTCAATTAGCTTTATTGTGCAATCAGTTAGCGTTATTTGCATGCTTTAATATGAATATTATAACAATTCCTTGTGTTCAGTTAATTTTGGTTGAATTATTCTAAGAGCATCCAATGTGTAGCTTATTAAGAGTAAGCCATTAGTTTTGAAGCCCACGTGAACCACAATCCTGCATGCGTTGTTAATGAATTTTTACAGAAATAATTAGATACAATATTAAACTCATGCGAAGAAAACGTTTAATGTATAGGGGCATATGGTTCCACTAAGATAAGTGATGATACTCGGAAGCGGAGATTTCCCAGATCATGGTACATAGCCGATGACGTGTCATCCACGTATGCCCATTTGATTCCAGGGGACTACGGTACTGGAATAAGTATGATGCAAAGGGAACATTCCTCGGAGCCTCGTCACTGAGGCTTACTCCGAGGAATAGGCTCCGACCCTTCGGGGCCTCCACTTGGGTGCATTCCTCTTATGACCAACCGCCGGTCAATAACACGTCTCCGAGCAATTCTAAAGCCCGAGCTTCCTCAGATCGAGCCTCCTCAACTTCCCTTTCACCAAGCTTCCTTGTAATGGCTCTGCATCTCCCGTCACAACGGAGTCAACCACCCCATGTTCCGCCTCTCAAGTGAGTGTATCTCGTCATTAATGCAAACGTGGCGCATGGGCGGAACTAACGGCGAGGACCTCGCAACAGCTTGCTCCAATGCGACCCCTTATATAAACCCCTCCTCCAGACGATTTAGGTAACCGAAACTCAATCCAATACGCTGCTACTCTGTCCAATTATTCTCCGGTTCTAACTTGATCGTCGGAGGGTCCTTCAGTGGTTTCCCACCTCAGGACTTCTTTTGCAAGTAGATCGACGACAACACCAACTGACACACGCTCTCTCTCCAAATCACAGCCTTTAGACTCGCTCACCACCAGATTGACGGAGGATAACATCTGAGGGAGATCCTGACCTCCATCAGTTGGCGCCGTCTGTGGGAAACGTCAAACTTTCCATCAAAAATTTGCTCTCCGTCTTCAACACAATGACGAGCGAGCACCGCAACGAATATCCCAGCACGAGCCATTGTCGATCGACTCCGACGACGGGGAGGCGATCCCCTCACCACGCACCTCACAGCGGGGACGGGAGCGGTTCCGCTCCATCGGTTCTCGACTTTGTCGAAACCCCAACTGATCGAATCAACCGACTAGCAGTGGTGGTGGACGTGACCGCTCGCGTTCAAACCGCAAGCGAAAGATCTTTTGACAAACATGGTGGCGCATCAAGCAGGCTTAGGAGACAGCGGCGGCCCATCAAACATAGACTTGGGTAAATGCCCCGACCGGTCTGCTGATCAACCTGAACATTGCAAAACATCGGCGTACCGACTCCGGCAGTCGAGACATCGTTCGAGGGAAGGTTCACGTACCGTCGAGCGCAGGGAGGAACAGAAATTCCCTGGCTCGATGGGCACCAAACAGTCCATCACCTCAATCTCAAGATCAACCAAGTTACCACTACAACGCTCACCGGGCTCCCTCACACTCCGAGGCAACGTTGATCAGAGGTCTCCTGATTCCAGGGAAGACCGGCGTCGCCACGATCATCAAAATCACGTGTGTGGCACTCACCGGGGGAAGCCGCGGAGGCTTCACGGTGAAGATATAAGGAACGTCATAGAACGGAGCAGAAGTTGTTCCGTCGTCCAGGCCCAAAACAAGTACAGCAGGGACTCCGATCAAAGAGAATCCTCAGGCTACAAATAGCAAATCGACATCCTCAAGAAGAAGATCGAGGACATGCAGCTTGCCACCCGCCAACTTGGTGGGTCGGTGAAGTATTCCTCGAATTCTCTTACGAAGCCCTTCACCGAGTACCTGTTGAGAACCCGCGTCTCTTCCCGGAACAAACCGTCCAAAGTAGCTCCGTTCGACGGTAATTCCGACCCGAAGGAACACCTAGACGCGTTCACAGCATCCATGAGCTATTAGGATAACTCACACGCTGCTCAGTGCCGAGCATTCCCTACCACCTTCATCCGGGCGGGATGAGACTGGTTCCACTGTCTGACTCCAGGCTCGATATCAATCTTCGACGAATTGGCTACGCAGTTTCTCGGCCAATTCGTCGGCAACCGATGAAAGAAGAAGTCGGTTGACTATTTGTTCACCATCAAGAGTGAGGATATGGAGTCTTTCAAGGGTTTTATCATCCGGTTCTACAATGTTCTCCTGGAGGCACCCGAGCACCGGGACGAGACGGTCATAACTGCCCTGAGGTCTTTTCTTAGGAATAAAGAGTGGCTCCGCTCTTTTGCATTGGTGCAACATAAGACCATGGCCGAGGTGAAGGTGTGGACTGAGCGAGAAATCCAACTCGAGTCCGAGGTCAACGCTCATCTCCACCAAGGAGACCGGGGAGATCTAAAGAAGAGGGACCAGAAAGAAAAGAAGAAGCTTGATCGTCTGCAACCTTATTCTCTAAAGTTTCACGATTGCACGCCTCTGAACGTCTCGCAGGCCGAGCTGTTAGAAGAAGCGAACGGCGAGAGATTCTTCAAGCTGCCACCGATGAGGCAAAGGCCGGGCAAACGACTCCGTGGCCCATTTTGCGCCTATCATTGGATACAGGGGCTCTGACCGAGAAGTGTAAACAGCTGTGCGACTACATCAAAGAGCTGATCCGCTCCGATTACCTGGCAAAATACCCGTGTGACAAACGTCAGGCGGACAAGGAGCAGGCTAACCAACGACCTGCAGGCGAGCTGACGGTCAGACAAATCATGATCGTCTCCGTTGGCTCGAGTCCGAGCAACAAGGACACCCGCTGAATCTAGCCGATCATGACCCAGGAGTCTTCCCCCTCCAAGAAGAGCAAGAAGGTTACCCTAATCACTTTCGACGACGAGGACCTACATGGCATATTTGTCCCGCACAACGATCCCCTAGTGATCACGGCTCAAGTGAACAGATACGAAGTCAGGAGAATCCTCTTTGATTCAGGAAGTTTGGAGAATATCCTGTTCTACGACTACTTCCAGCGTATGGGATTAAACCCGTCCGATCTCCAACTGACATCACATCATCTCTCTCGATTCACCAACCACTCCGTCCAGGCTGAGGGGACAATCACTCTCCCTTTTAACATTGGAGAGGTCTAGAGAACCCGAACAATGATGGTGAATTTCCTCGTCGCACGGGTTCCTTCCTCGTACAACATCTTCCTGGGTTGCCCGACCTTAAATGCCCTACAAGCTCAAATCTTGACCTACCACCTCGTGCTCAAGTTTCCTCTGAGCGAAGGTGGGCTAGGCCGGCCTACGGAGACCAGCAAATCGCCAGGGTATATCTCGCCACGGCAGTTCCCGAGGAAAAAGATGCTGATTTGATCGACGGGCCGTGTGATCCCTGAGAACCGTTGGACACACGGGACGACAAGAAAGAGATCCGGGGTTCCCCGGTAGAAGCCCTGACCGAGGATCCCCTCAACGAGGGGGACAACAGCCAGACCATCTGAATCGGGTCTCTCCTGACCGGGGAAACAAGAGAAGTCTCGTGCAATTCCTCCGAGAAAACTCCAACGTGTTCACTTGGACCCCTGTGGTCTTGCCGGGGATCGACCCCAAGGTGATTTCCCACAAGCTCGTGGTTGATTCAAAAGCCCGGCCAGTCCAACAGAAGAAAAGGAGTTTCTCGCCTATCAAGCAAAAGGCGATTGAGGAAGATGTGGACAAACTGCTCGAAGCCAACTTCATCAGGGATCTGGACTACTCGGCTTAGCTGGCCAACGTGGTCATAGTAATAAAGACGAGCAGGAAGTGGCGTATGTGAGTTGACTTCACCGACTTGAATAAGGCCTGCCCAAAGAACAATTATCTGCTTCCTCGGATAGATCAGATGGTGGATAGTTCGACCGGTCATGAGCTACTAAGCTTTATGGATGCATACTCCGGTTATAATCAAATCCGGATGGATCCAGCCGACAAGGAGCTTACCGCTTTCACCACTGATCGGGGGGTTTACTGCTACAAGGTAATGCCCCTCGGCCTTAAAAATGCAGGAACTACTTATCAACGGCTAGTGAACAAACTTTTCAAGCCACGGATCGGGCGGAACATGAAAGTCTATGTCAACGACATGCTCATGAAGTCCACCCGATGAGCCGGCATACCACAGACCTCGGCGAAACCTTCAAGGCACTGCAGAAGTAAAAAATGAAGCTGAATCCAGCTAAGTGTGCTTTTGGCATCACGGGAGGAAAGTTCCTCGGGTTCATGATCACCTACCGAGGAATCGAAGCAAACCCGGAGAAGATCCAAGCAATCATCGACATGAGGTCGCCCACGAACAATATGGAAATCATGCGGCTCACGGGCAGGGTGGCTGCCCTAAGTCACTTCATGTCCAGATCCGGGGAAAAATGCCTCCCGTTCTTCAAAGCATTGAGAAAGATCCCGAGGTTCGAGTGGACCGAGAAGTGCCAGGTTGCCTTTGTGCTGCTCAAAGAACATCTTTCAACGCCCCCTCTACTCACTCGACTAACCGAAAGAAATGATTTGTTGCTGTATTTGGCCGATTACGACCAAGCAGCCGACTCGGTACTCATCAAAGAGTCTGAAGGAGTACAGAAGTCGATCTACTACGTCAGCTACATTTTCAAGGACGCAGAAACAAGGTATCCGGCCATCGAAAAGATAGCCCTGGCGCTTTTCGCCACCTCCAGGAAACTTCGGCATTACATCCAGGCCCATACGATCACCATCCTCACCAACCGACCTTTGGGAAGCATCCTCGGTTCCCCCGAGTCATCGGGCCGCTTGAAGAAGTGGAGATAGGAGTTGTCGCGGTTCGACATCCGGTACCGACCAAGGCAAGCCATCAAAACGTGGACCTTGGTCGACTTTATGGTTGAATGCACCATCCCGAACAAAGATGAAACACCATAGCAGAGTCCGAATCCAATAAGCTTGGTGGAAGAAAAGCTCAGTCCGCTTCCGAACTAGGTACTTTAAGTGGACGGTTCCTCTGCCGAACAAGGAAGCGGAGCTGGGCTCGTCATCTGCGGTCCTAATGAAGCCGAGATGGAGTACTCTCTGCGATTCGACTTCAAAACCTTAAATAACGCCGCGGAGTACGAAGCCCTGTTGGCCGACCTATGAATTTCCTCAGGGGTGGGGCTAAAGAAAATCAGAGTCCGCAGCGATTACGCATTGGTCGTCGGCCAAGTGACCGGATGTTTCGAATCCCGAGAGCCCCTCATGATGAAGTATCTTGCAGAGGTAAAAAGGCTAAGGAAAAACTTCTACAAAGTCCAAGTGGAGCAGATTCCTCGAAGCCTGAACGTCGAAGCCGACACACTGAGCAAACTTGCTTCCTCGTACTCGGCTACTCACAAGAGGAACATCCTCTTCGAAGTCTTGTCGTGGCCTAGCGTCGAGGATACGGAGGTGGTCAACAGAGTCTACATGACTCATTTAACGACTCTAAAATCACTATACAGAAATTTCTTGTATTTCACAGTATAAGGGTATTACAGCCAGTGTAAGAGTTAAAAGTTAAATTTGTTTAATAAAAGACAGAAGCAACTTGTAGCTCACTGGTAAAGACTCTACACTGCTGTGACATAGCCTGTGCGTTCGATTCCCATCAGACCCAATTATTTTTTCAGATTTTTCTTTTTAATTTTTCGGAAGCCCAGGAGTTGCACGTACAATATACGGGGAAATGAAAAGTTTCAGAAAAATCAAACATGCGTAAAATGGAGTAAACACCCAACTTGACACATGGCACAAATCTCAAGGTAGGACATTCAAATCCGACCGACCATTCTCCCCTTTTAGCCGGCACCGACGGTCGATCTTGCTCCATTTGCCTCCGTGCTTTGCACACTTGTTCCTTCGATTCCCTTGCACTATTTGATTTCCTTGCAATCAGACATAGACTCTTCAATTCACCATTTAATACCTTTTTAATGCATTTTAATCCACATTTTTAATTCCCAAACCCTAATTCTCCATTATAAATACCACCCATGCCCTTGCTTCCCTCTATTCTGAAATTTTTTAGCCAAATCACCTGAAAAGTTCCTAAGTGCAAGTGGAGTCAAGTGGTGTTAGCCACCAAGCTTGTTCCATCGAAGATCGAAACTATTTCCGGAGCTTCCGCGATGCCACGGGAATCCCCCTTCTTCTTTAACCCCTTCATAACGACACACAACGAGTAAGTCGCTTCATCTCCATTCTTTTCCATCTCAAAACAATTTTTAAAATAAATCGACAAAAATGGAGTTAGCTCCGATGTATTCATCTTCTTAACCTTTGTAAGCCATGTGATAAGAAAACAAGATCAAACTAACATCCTATAATAATCTTAACCTTATTTCCCATCATTTAGTTTTTAGTTTAACCAAAATTTCATGTGAAACAAACTTTCAAAAAGTTAGGTTTTATCACCAAAACTCCACAACAATTAAAATACATGTTCTTGAAAACCCTAAATATTATAAATCACCCTCGAAATTTATTTTTAAACTATATTAAAGTATTTTTCATAAAACCCCCTCGCGATATAGAATCAATATTTAAGAACTCTAGATTAATATAGGTTTAAGTGGGATCAATTCTGTTGAGCCCCAGGGAGCCAGAGAAAGCGGGTGCTTGCCTATTCAGGTTAGACAATTTAATGGAGTTATCAAATGGCAATTGTCTTGGAAAAAAACACAAATTCTGCCGTCCATATGCAGCAGTTGCCGATTTCTCCCGAACATAAGACTTTTAACAGTTTAAATCAATTCCTATGAAAAAGACATGAACTCGAATCAAAACTCGAATATGAACTCGAACTCAAACTACTCGAACCAACTTAACTCGAACCAAGATTGCAATTGTCATGACTCGCATATTACTCGACTCGCTCGACTACATTCTACACATTTTACAATCTATAGTTTCGATTAAGACATGTTAATCAATCAATGAAACCAATTAAGTATATTAACCAGTTATAATATATTATACTTGGGGTGCTTGGGATAGTTTCTTGTGTGAATCCAACGGAGCTTCAGGAGTCCCGTATTAACCTCTTTTTTTTATTTTACTCGAATATCAGTCGGGTTGACTTATCCACAGCCTAGAGCCCCGATACTAACACATGAAATGGGCCCGTGTTTCCGTGCTCCTGAAGCCCCACTCTTGAGCTTGTGAATACTTCTACGGCTGCGTTGACATTCACACTTGGAACTTAACGTTAACATAGTGACCATATAGAGACCTATAGTATATACTTAACCATAAACATATACTCTTACTCGTCATATATATTCTACACTTGTTATTTTCTATACTCTTACCTATCTTTGGGACTTACCGAGAGCTAGTTCACTGACGGGCATTCCACCCACTTTTCTTCTCTTGGAATGTTCGTTAGATACGGTCGAGACGGAGGAAGTTGAATCTACGGAGGAGGACTACAACCAGATCGCTAATCAGGACTAGCTCCGCTTCATTTTTTTCTTCAGTTTATGTATACCACTTGTTTAGACATTTTCCTCATTGTATATACTTTCTAGCATAAACTCATGTATTTGTAAATGTTGGAAGTTGAATGTAAATAAAGATATTTGTTGAAAATTTTTACAGTCTCCATTTATTCTTGTATCGTGTAATATTGTTTCAATACTCTTAGTATATTTATTTAGGGAATGATCTTCTCTGGATAAATATGCCGCGGGCTTGCCACGTCACTGTTTCCGTCTATTGGGAAGTAGAGCGTGATGGGTTTTGTTGGTGGCCCATACAGGTCTGTTCTGTATGAAGTCGTAAACAATTTACCACAAGAATTAACGAGTTCAACAAATATTTACATTACTTGCATTTCAAATTCTTAAATCTATCCTAACATATCTTTTATAACAAGGTGATGGACTCTCCGAACAATATCGGCACAAACGTCAACGGAAACACTCCACCGCCTACACTACCATCACCACATACCATTGCAGCTCATATCAATGAGCAAACGGTACTACTTGAGGCTATCAAGAGCCTATTGGAGGATCAACAGCATCAGACTGCTATTCTTATGTATCGCCCCGAAGCCGAAGCATCCGGAGTTAAGCAATTTCGAGCACCACACCCAAAGAACTTCTCGGGTAAAGAGAGACCGCTTGAAGCAGAAAAATGGGCTCAAGCGATCGAGGATGACCTGGCAGCAGCTCAAGTGCCAGATATTGTCTGGATGAGAGTTGCTAAGTTGCAACTGGCCGATAACACCAAGGTATGGTGGAAGGCTGAAGTGAGCCATTCGTACAACCAATAGAATGGAAAACATTTCGAGACCTCTTCGACGCCAAGTACGTCCCTAAGACTGCCCGCTTCGACATGGAGCAGTAATTCATTCATTTACAGTAAGGCTCAATGTAGGTCAAGTCGGTAGATGAATATGATGCTGAGTTTACCATGCTCAGCAGGTAAAATATTGTCTCAAATTCAATTTTCGGATCTCACTCACTACACTGCTAACACATGGTCGTAACAGGTTCGCTGCACATCTTATTCCCACTGCTGAGATCCGGGCATGACGATTTCAGCGAGGGTTGGACCCTGAAATCCAAGCCGCACTCGCTACAGGGGATTTCCCAATCCATGAGCTTGCTTTGAAGACTGTCCGACGCTAAGAGGCAATTGTGAAGAAGAAGGGCAGGCCGCAGACTGCCGTTGTGAAACGCCATGTGCACCAGCTCACAGGAGGGGCCTCTTCCAGACCAGCTTTTAACGGGACATCTCGGAGGCCAGTAGGCTCGTTCGCCAACAGCAGGCCAAACTTTTGCATCTACTGCAAAAGAACATGGCATCTTGTGAAGAATTGCCGTAGGGAAAACAACTTATGTCTGATCTGTAGGTCTTCGACTCACGCTGTAACAACCCTAAATTTCCTATACAAGTTTTTACAAAAAAGATTCAAAAATCCATAAAGGGGTATTTATTGCCTGAGCACAAGACTTAAGTAATTAATTAGCAATTTAATTACAAGAAAGAGCTTGTAGCTCATTGGTAATACCTTGCATTGCTGAACCAAGCCACCAGAGTTCAAATCCCATGCCCCACATTATTTTTTTATATTTATTTTGTTTTAAATTTTATAGAAGCCCAACAGTCCACACGTGATAACTCCCACATTTCCCACTACACATGAAAATGTTAATGCACCAGAAACTACCTCCGACGACCCCCCATCTTTCGAGCCCCCGACTCGGCCAGTCGGCCGAGTCATCAACATGAAAATCTTGTCTTTTCCCCTTCCCAACTTCACCGCATACTTTAATTTTTGAGACCACTTCCAGAGAGCTCATTATTCCCTATTTACTCCAATTTTTAATGATTTTAATACATTTTACAATTTTTTTAAAACTCTACATCTACCCTAACCCTATAAATACACCCCTATCCTCTACCCTCTCACCCCAAAACTCTGAGCCAACTCTCTAAAATTTCCAAGAAACTTGTATACTTTGAAAATGAGCACGAAACGAAGCTACGGCGAAATTCCCGGCGAACTTCCGGCGATCGTTCTAGGAGCTTTCGGAGACAAAGCGACACACCGGCGATCCCTCTCCTTCCATCTCACTCTCATTATTTTCCAAAACCCGTAAGTCCCATTTTCTATCTATCTCTTCTATCTAAAAATACGGATTTACAAAACCCGACAGAATCGGAACAAATCCGATTTTCGATTCGGTTTCTTCATAAAACTCCATTTCTCGTTAATACAATTATGTTTAAACTCTTTCATATTGACTATTAAACACTAATCAACCAAATTGATCAAGTTTCATTTCATAAAATGATGGCTATTTCAATTTATCGTATTTTTCACTTAAATACCACAATGTTTCAATTCTATATTTATCTTCATTAAACTTGCTATACCTTTAAGTAGACCACGACGTAATGACCTACCTCCTCACGCACTCATATGAAACATAACACGATACCCTCGAGAACTTAGAATACATGAAAACAAACATTTTCATTTAAATACCATTTACTTAATAAAACCATTTCTAAAAGATTTAGTATTGATACATCTTTATAAATAAATACCACTTATTATGAAAATAGGATAAGGTTGTGGGTATTCAGTCGTTTATCTAAACCTGACTTTGTGGTATCTAAGCTAGACAAGTGAGAAAGGTAACTTTAAAAGGCCCGTCTCACGGAGATTCGTGAGCGGATCGCTCCTTTCTTCACTTGTACTTACAAGACCCTGCTGTGGAAGAACTCCCAATGGCGATCCCCACGAGACGCTATGGAAATGGACGTCTCTACCTGAGCGCGCGAGCCTACCGCAACCTGCTGAATCTCCACAACCGCGACTGACGGGATTTCTTTTAGATGTTGTCTTATTTGGCCAAATAAATCTGTGTATAGTTTAGGGCCACCTTTCGTTTTTGAGAATGCTTTGTTTAAAATCTTCTGGAATAAAATAAATTGCTAAGTTCGCTAATCTTTCGATCTTCTTAGTTCACATGCTGCTTGATTATTTCTCCTATACAATTATTTTCCTACTGAAGTCTGTCCACCCCTACTCCTTACATTGTCTTAACTTTCACTCAGATTAACCAGTACCACACCCGATCTTTTAGAGGTCCACCATTCATCCTTCGTCTGTGCCTCGTTTGAGATCCTTCTGGGAGGAGAACATTTTTGTGAAATTTCCGAGTTCGCTAACCCTTCAAATTTTTTGATTCATAGGATGTACCGACCGTTATCCTCCCCATACCTTCCCCTTGTAGTCTTTTGTTGCTCACCCTTACTTCCTGTGCTGACCCGATCCCAATCTCCTTGACCTTTAGCCTAAAGCCGCCACACTCCGACCTTTTGAATGAGCCACACTTCCTTGTAATCCTTACCCTAGCTAGCCCTATACATTTTTGTGCTTTTTCCTTTTACCCTAAATATATTTAGGGATATTGTTATTCGAAAATTTAATTTTCATTATTTTGTATTTATCGAAGAGTGTGTTTTATTGACTATCCCCGCTTTACGCATTTCAAGTACTTCACTACTAGCTTTCCCATTATTTTTCGGTAGCGCACCCTTATATCGCGCATATTTTCGATCCATGTTCCTTATTTTCACTATGTGAGTTTTCTACGTTATTTGATCGATACATTATCCTAAAATGTTTTAACCTACCGACTAATCTTTCACTACATTTTGTCGTTACTTTATTTTCGGGTATTGCGCCTATGGTTACTATTATCAATGGTTGTGCCTTATACTTATTATTTCTGCCTTGCTACTTCTGATATACTTATATGTGCACATATTTAGATTTCGAGTTTACCGAACACGCCTTGAATATTATTATTCGTTATTGTTAACTATATTCTCGTATACCTGTAGTTACCCTTATAGTTATTCCTGCCTTATACTTATTTAGACATAGCCTTTTGTATGTTGTTCTTACATATATAAACCTTTAAATTTCTTCATCTGCCTATTTCAAGTAAAGCATTATGTGTTAGTTTGCAATATAATAGCTTTCGCTTATGTTTGTATAACTTATCGTTTATTTTAAATTTCGAGGACGAAATTTTTTTAAGGGTGGTATGATGTAATACCCGGTTCATTTATATACGCCTATAACCGTATTTCTTTTTAACCTATAAAATTTTATTTATTATTTTAAAACTCCCAATCTATTTTAGTTCTTCCCCTCTCCTTTTTCAGACCCTAATCCCAATTCCTCATGTTTTTGTTCCATTTATATAAACCTTAATTTATATACGCCCATCTCTTTTCATGTTTTTATTTAAACTCAAAACCCTAGTATATCCTTTTCCAACTAATTCCCTCAGCCAACACCATTCTCTTTTAATAAAATCCCAAGCCCATTCCTTTAAATAACTTAAAACCTTTTTCTTTAAACCCCAGCCCGGCCCACTCTTTTCTCACCATTTTTCCTCTTAAATTTCCTGCGCCCAGCATCTTCTCTCAGCCCAAAAGAAAATCAAATAAAATTAAAACATTTGTTTAAATCCCTCTGGCCCAACTCCCGAGCCCAGCACTACTCCCAGCCCACACAAAATAAAATGGAAATTCATTTTTAATTTTAAATCGAGGCCCGGCCCACTCTTCTCATCCCCTCACCCCGCGCCTCCTACCCGACCCGGCCCACTACCCACTCCTTCTTCCCAACGGCTCTTTCCCACTTTTCCCGCTTCCTGTCCCTCGCGACCCACTTCCTTCGCCGACGCCTCCGCCTGTGCTCACGCCCACGTCGCTGCGACGTTACCCCTCGCACTCCCCTCTCTAACCCCGTCGCCATCATCTCCTCCTCACTCTCTCTCCTCTCAAAACTTCTCCCACGAACCCACTCCCGCAGCCTCGGCCAACTCCTTCACTCGCCCAACCGCCGACGGCGACGACCACGACTCCTCACCACCTCCCCCGCACATCGACTCCTCTTGCCTCCGACGAACTCCTACCTCGTCACCGCCTCTGCGATCACCCTCTCTGTTCTCTCTTCCTCTACTCTCTCTCTCTGTTCTCTACACTCTTTCTCTCTCTCTCTCAACACTCCTCTCTCTCTATATATCTCTTTCTCACTCCCTCTTGATCTCTCTCTCTTGATCCCTCTCTCACCCCATCAACTCCTTCACCAAACCCGAGCCCTCAAATCCTACCCTGAGCACCGACGACCCTCCTCCATCAACGAACCCCGGCCAACCTTCCACCTATGACCACAACAAGCATCTCGTCAAACGAGCCCTCGCCCTTTGCCAGCCAATCCCCTACTCCGGCTACCGTCGCTGCACACCGCCTCCCTCACACCTTCTTCCTTCCCCATACCATGCACCATTGCTGCAGCCCCTCACCATGACCACCTCATTGCCACCATCCCCCAAGCCGACCCCTCACAACTCCATAGTCGACCCCTTCGCCACCTCCAACCAAACCCAACATCCACTCTAAACTCACCACAGCAACCCGAAGCCCCGGCTGCACCCTACCCGACTCCAAGCTCCAGTCTCCATATCCGTCGCCAAGCTCCTTTGCGTCACTCGGCCACCACCTGTGCACCACCTTGACCACGAGCTCCCCCTCAGCACCTCTCCCCCTACTCCGGCCAACCAACGCCGCTCTCCGCTGCCCCAGAACAGACCCGAGCTCATTCCGAGACGCTGCCGTCGCCGTTCGTCGCGCGTTCGTGACGTTACCGTCGCCGTACATCCCTGAAACGTTCCAAGAAAGTAATTTACTTTCTACATGCTATATATTCAAGTTACAAACTTAAATTACATAGATCGCAAATTTACAATTTCAGATCGATTATGTGCCATACATGTTCGATGTGTGGTCCCAATGAAAATACTTGCCTAATTTGACGGAATCAGTTTTTCTGTCCTGGACCTTGTAGTGATGAGCATCCTGTATATATTTCACTGGATAATACGACTATAACGACTAAAACGACTACCTCCAAGTATACCTGTAAAACTGGAAATTTCTTGTACCTAAAAACCGTTAAAATCACCATAAATTATATACATATTGGAATGATGTGTTCGAGGGATCAAATCGAAGCCGACTCGACGAACTATAACCCTATGCAAGTTTCTAAACATTTCTGTACTTAAACTGTGACCATATTTGGATCGGAGTGCGACTCTGGACTGCAGTCCAGAGCGACTCTGTTTACTGTGTGCTGTCCCGTAATGGGTACCACACTGTTTCCTTAAACCTTTGATCCTAGAGTGAGTAGAGAGTGTCTAGGGGTTGTTTTCTTTTCAAGAAGAGGGATTCTCAACACATGAGAAGGATTCTCCTTGAGCTTGAGGAAGAAGAAGATGAAGTGAGGAGAGAGAATGATTATGATAGAATGAGCTATCTTTTTCCTTTTGCAACCATATCAAAAAGAAAAAGAATTATCTAAATAATAATAATAATTCAAATGAGAATAGTTGATGGTTGTTTTGGAATGACCACTATCATACTTCATTAAATGAAATATAAGCTAGAATCAAGGAGCATCCTTGCAAAGTAATGATGATGGTCAAACATTCAACCATGGTCAACAAGTCAACCATGGTCAACAAGTCAACAAAACCAACCATAACATAATTTCATTTAATTACTATTATTAATTGATAATCCATAAATCCATTAGGGTTTGGAAAAAGACGACTGTCAACTGTGCATACGCACCCGTTCCGAAACCCTAATGAAAAACCTCTTCCTCTGCCTCAAACAACTGTGCATACACACCTGCATTCTCGTTCCGAGGAACAAGAATACTGAGAGATAAAAGCAACCCCAAAACATATACCAGTATCTGGCTCAAACCAGAGCCTGCTAGTATAATCCGTCCGGACTCCAAACGTGCACAAGTGCGCGGATGAGAACGAAACCTGCCGCAAAACCATGCGACCTCTACTCTGTTTTGCCCAGAGGCGAATACCCTCTGTGTGGGACTCTAAAGACTCGACACTACGCTGGCAGTGGGTTTAACCACAGACCGCAAGCGGCACTAGCTGTGCGTAACGGTCCCCAGGTAGATGCCGACAAGAAGGCTGACGAGGTGAACCCCATCTGAACTCCTACTGAGTCTGAATGTGACATTCTCCGTACAGTCCGGTCTGTTTGTCTGATACATCGCATGTCGAGCCTAGGGGGCGGTAAAACGTCAGTCCCCTAATAGCGGTACAAGTCGTGTCGGAGTGAAGCCCAAAACACCCTGAGATAACACTGGAAGCCTACCAGTATATCTCGCTTGCCCTGGCCAGGGACTACTCGTGTAATGGCTCTCCTAGACACAGCGCGATGTCAACCCCCAATACCGGGAGAGACGAATCCTGTCTAACCGTCACTGCCTCCAAGTGCTTCGGGACTGCACCCAACCACTACCTGTTTGCACGACTCCTTTGAGCCGTGGTAGGGTAGTGATCAAAGTGCAGTGGGAACACACTCGAGGCGAAGTGCCAGTGTCAAGTCAGCGGACTAAGCTGTACTCATGTCACCTGGGAACTGATAACTGACGATAGGTATAATACCAACCTGTCAGTTCCCGACGAGTCCTGTCTAGTGTACTCGTAACCCAACGAGCACCCGTATACTATCTCCAGTACGACGTACTGATGGCTGTGGGACAGACCATCTCCCACACTGGGATGAGAAGCGCATACGCTAGTCTACTCCGGAGTATCGATGCCCTGTCTCGATAGTCTTGCGTCTAGGGACCTGTATAAGGATGTGCTTATAGATTACCCAGCCTCCACTAGTGTGACTGCCATCACAACGCTGGTAATCAAGCAAAGATCCTAAGGGCTCCACTAATGCGTATAGGTGATATCGCAAAATAAACGCATGTACACATTGAAGTAGAAACAAACCAAGTAGCATACTACTATATTGAGCAAGATTGTTTATACAAGGTGAATATCCCAAGCTTCCATTAAGTAATATACAAACTAGTATGATACAGTAATGGCCTCTAGGGCATATACACTAACAATCTCCCACTTGCACTAAGGCCATGTACTGGCGTATCGAAGACCTATCATCTCGATCAGCCGCTCGAACTGAGTCTGGGGTAGGGCCTTGGTGAATGGATCTGCAGTGTTTTCTTCTGAAGCAACCCTCCGAACCTCGATCTCCTTGCGATCCACGATCTCCCTGATCAGGTGATACCGCCTCAAGATGTGCCTGGATCTCTGATGGGACCTGGGTTCCTTCGCTAAAGCTATAGCCCCGTTGTTGTCGCAATACAGAGGTATTGGGTCAACAATGGACAGAACCACCTGAAGTTCTTTCAAGAACTTCCTCATCCAGACAGCTTCTTTTGCGGCATCAGATGCAGCGATGTACTCCGCTTCCATTGTCGAGTCTGCAACGGTTTCCTGTTTGGAACTCTTCCAACACACCGCCCCTCCATTGAGGGTAAAGACAAAACTCGACATGGACTTGGAATCATCCTTGTCACTCTGGAAGCTGGAGTCAGCAAAGGCCTCGATCTGGAGGTCTTTTCCGCCATACACCAAGAACATCTCCTTAGTCCTTCTCAGGTACTTGAGAATGTTCTTTACCGCTATCCAGTGTTTCTCCCCAGGGTTTGACTGATACCGGCTTACCACACTCAGTGCATAAGCTACATCCGGTCTGGTACACAACATCGCATACATTATAGAGCCTACCGCAGAAGCGTAGGGTATAATAGACATGCGATCCCTCTCCAAATCAGTCTTGGGAGACATCTCTTTAGAGAGGGTGATCCCGTGACAAGCCGGTAGGTTACCGCGCTTGGAATCTTCCATACTGAATCTCTTCAGTATAGTGTCGATGTACCTGGACTGTGAAAGTCCTAATATCCTCTTGGATCTATCACGATGGATCCGGATCCCCAGGATGTAAGAGGCATCACCCAGGTCTTTCATGGAGAACCTGTGTGACAAGAATCCCTTGACAGATTGTAGCATAGGAATGTCATTTCCTATTAAGAGAATGTCATCCACGTATAAAACGAGGAATACTACAGTTCTCGCTACAAATCTACAATAGATGCATGGTTCATCTGGATTTTTGATAAAGCCAAATTCCTTGACCGTCTCATCAAAACAGATGTTCCAACTCCGCGATGCTTGCTTTAGTCCATAGATGGACTTAAGCAACTTGCACACCTTTCCGCTGCTCCCACTCTGAATGAAACCCTCTGGCTGATCCATATAGACACACTCCTCTAAATTTCCATTTAGAAAAGCGGTTTTTACGTCCATCTGCCAAATCTCATAATCGTGGAAGGCAGCAATGGCAAGAAGGATCCGAATGGATTTCAGCATAGCCACTGGAGAAAAGGTTTCGTCATAGTCCAAGCCAGGTCTTTGACGGAAACCCTTTGCTACAAGTCTAGCTTTATAGGTCTCAACCTGTCCATCTACACCAATCTTCCTTTTGAAGATCCACTTGCATCCTATGGGTTTTACCCCGTCTGGAGCAATGTCCAACGTCCATACTTTGTTGGTGTACATGGACTCCATTTCGGTCCGCATTGCATCCAGCCATTTTACCGAGTCAACGCTCTGAACGGCCTGCTGGAAGCTAGTAGGCTCATCATAATCTATGATGCAATTCTCTCTATCCCCGTCTATGAGAAAACCGTAGTATCTCTCGGGCGGATGAGACTACCTACTACTTCTGCGGAGCGGCGTAGGAATGTCCTGTTCATTTGAACCCTCTGGTTCCACTAAGCTTTCAGTAATAGTCTGTGGTTCTGAAATTTCTTCCAGTTCTACTGCGTTCCCACTTAATTCTTTTTCTAAGAACTGGTGTTCTAGAAAGTGGGCATGACGAGAAACAAGAACTTTTTGTTCCTCCTCGTAGTAGAAGAGATATCCCTTGGAATTCTTTGGATATCCCACAAACTTACACAGTACTGAGCGCGCCTCGAGCTTGTCCGCATGCTGCTTTTTAACAAAAGCTGGACTTCCCCAAGTCTTAATGTGACTGAGATGGGGTCTCTTCCCACACCACATCTCATATGGTGTAGTAGGCACAGTCTTAGTAGGAACTCGGTTCAAAAGGTACGCAGCTGATTCTAGCGCATATCCCCAGAATGATCGCGGTAACTCAGCGTCACTCATCATGGACCGTACCATATCCAATAGGGTTCGGTTCCATCTCTCCGATACACCGTTGTGTTGCGGAGTGTATGGAGGAGTAAGCTGAGAGAGAATTCCATTCTCTTTTAAGTAATTCAGGAACTCGGCACTTAAGTATTCTCCACCTTGATCCGATCTTAGAATCTTGATACTTTTGCCGGTCTGTTTTTCTACTTCATTCTTATATTCCTGGAACTTTTCAAAGGCTTCGGACTTATGTTTCATTAAGAAGACATAACCGTACCTAGAAAAATCATCCGTAAAAGTAATGAAGTAAGAATAACCGCTTCGCGCATGTGTAGACATTGGACCGCACACATCGCTGTGTACGAGTCCCAAGAGCTCGCTCGCTCTTACTCCGTGTCCAGTGAACGAAGTCTTTGTCATCTTTCCTTTGAGACATGATTGACAAGTGGCATACGATTGATATTCGAACGGATCCAAATATCCTTTTGTATGTAACTTAGTCAACCTTCTCTCATTGATGTGACCCAGTCTACAATGCCATAAGAAAGTCTGATTGATATCTGGAGACTTTCTTTTGTGTGTATTCTGGACATTGAAAATCTATGGTTGGTTTAATACGTATATACCATTGCTCAGTGTACCTGACCCAATCAGAACTTGATTAAGGTGAATGTTTACAACATTACTTACAAACGCAAATTCATAACCTTCTTTAGAAACCAAAGATACAGAAATGATATTACAAGTTGCGTTGGGTACAAAAAAGCAATTACGCAAAACCAAAACATGCCCATATGACATTCCCAGGTGATAGTCCCCCACGGCTTTAGCATCCATGCTAGCTCCGTTCGCAACTCTGAGGGTCATGTCACCTGCCTTCAAAACCCTACGGTTTCTCAACGCCTGCAAAGAATTACAGATATGAGATCCTGATCCGGTATCCAATACCCAGGAAGTAGAGTTTATAGAAAGACAGTTTTCAATAACATACACACCTGAAGCTGAAGCCGCAACCTGCTTCAGTTCCTGTGTCCTGGCCTTCCAAGCCCTGCAATCTTTCTTCCAGTGTCCACTCTTATGACAATAGAAGCATTCTTCCTTTCCAACAAGCTTCCCCGCAATCTTTGTTGCCTTTTCCTTTCCTTTCGTACCCACTTTATTAACACCGCCTCTTGGTTTGGCGGGGGCTTTCTTCCTCTTTCCCTTGGCTTTCGCCTTGGACCTAGAGGAAGAAGATCCTCCTACAAACAAAGCGGGTGTTTCCCTACCCTTCTGTAGGGTGCCCTCTGCGCTCCTCAGCATGTTGAGGAGTTCTGAAAGTTCAACTTTCTTTTCTTGTAAGTTGAAGTTCAGTATAAACTGGGCGTAAGTGGATGGAAGGGACTGGAGAATTAAATCCGTATAGAGTTCACTGTCCAACGTGGTCCCAAGTTCCGCGAGCTCCTCAGTGTAGCCAATCATCTTAAGCACGTGGTCCGCTACCGATGATCCGACGGCCAACTTTGTCGAAAATAACTTCTTCGACACTTCGTATCTTGCGATACGAGACTGCTCTCCATACAGTTCTTTTGTATGGAGAAATATGGACTCGAGGTCCATATTCTCATGCCTCCTCTGATGTTCGTTGTCCATAGAGGCAAGCACGAGGCACCTGGCCTTCGCGCAATCAATCTCCCAAGTCTTACGGATTTCCTTATCCGCGACGCTGGAGGTGGGACCTGGGACGGGGGGAGCTTTGGTGGTAAGAAGATACCCCAGCTTGTCGTAAGTGATTGCCAATTTTACATTCCTGAGCCAATCTTTGTAGTTTGGCCCTGTCAGTATGTTTTTATCTAGAAGTAACTTAAGTCCAGTCATTTCGAATTTGGTCGCTGCAGGGGGGAGAGAAGAAACACTTTAGCATGATGCTCTTGCAAGTTTAGAATGGTTTTTAATTTGTCTAAACAGGATGGCTCCCACTGTCTCTCGAATCCCTCCTCAAACCACAAAGGAAGAATTAGCCGGGATCAATCCCACCGCACAATACTTGCTTAACCGTTCAGCCAGGCCAGTGTCGGTACTTCGAGGGAGGTTTTCCAACGCTTTCGCGAAGTTCCTTAATTTAAGAACCTCTTTTCCCTGGGGGCGTAGCCCCGCTAACACCTTTCTAGGCACCTACTAGGTTTATAGCATTGATCGTTTAGTGAGAAATTTCCCGAGGAGTAGCATATACTCACAGTAGGATCGGGATCCAAATATCATTGCGTGACGAAACTGAAGGAATCCTACCAGAATCATCACACTCCAAATGGTATGCAAATCTAGCAAGTTTCAGTACTTATGAAACTCCCGATGTGGATTTTTGCCCCATGCTCTTATGACCTTGACTTTGGCCAAAATATCATAAGTCACATGTCAAGTTCTACCCATCACTATCCAGGTTAATTTGGATCCATCCGCACCTACCCTTGACTTTGGCCAAAATGGCAGTACGACTGTCCCAAATCAACGCATCTATCTATGCTACACATGAATACCCAATAGCTACCAATCACTATGCCTTGACTTTGGCCAAAATACATAGCTTGAATACTATTGACTATTTATGTGAAACGACGGAGGGCTACGAATGGTTTTGGTAAAACCGTGAACGTAGTGAACTTGATATAATCGATGGAACGAGATAGCTTTTAGAAGGAGTGGCTCAAGCTCCGCATTTAAAAGTTAGTTTTGAAAAGAACCGAGTGGTTTTTCGAAAGTGTTCCAACGACTTTAACTTGGTTTATTATCTTGCATTAGTTCTTTTAATGCGTGATATTCTTGCATTAGTTCTTTTAATGCGTCCCATCATTTAATCCTACCATTGCAGAAAACAACCAAAATATGGCGTACGCTTATGCCATTCGCATTCGCCACGGGGTCCCGTCATCACCCGTTAGGTTACTTAACTAACGACAGAGCGGGGGCTGGGCTAGCGCGGCTGTAAAACATAAGCAACGCCTAAATATAAAGCAATGATAGACATTACAGATCACAGATGAATACATTGGATATACTAGCAATCCGCAATCCGTTCGAGCCTGCAACAAAAAGCGGATTACACGGTCGCGGTGAATAGCAAATACCCCACCCAAGACCCCTACGGATGCGGCAAACGACCCGCCAAGTACCCGGTAGTTTGTGCACCCCTCCATGGGTCTATCCAAGGAGCAAAAACAGTAAAAAGAATTATACAATGACGGCTACAACCCCGACCCGGTTGTGCGGCCATACAAATAATATTATTACATCAATTTACATTTACAAATGAATGAAAGAAAAACAAAAGCTCATCTCACATCCACCCCGGCTATTCATCCGCGACAGTCCAACACATTCATATACACATTCCAATATCAAACACAGATCACAGAGATGTATAACCCCGACTAATCGACTTATAGCGATTAGCCGACGTTCAATACATGCAAACATCACAGATATAACCAACATAGCCAAAGTGTAGCGAAGTTCGAAAAAAATACGGATTTATAGGACCCCAAAAGTAAATTTCTTCTCTGGAAAATCTGGGCACATATAACATATTTGAAAAATCCCAAAACCCTACCAGAAGAACACTGCACAAAACACGATCGCATGAAGAGCCCAAACGGCGGCGGATCCGCGGCCATGAGAATAGCTGAGGCCGCGGATCCGCGGCGGTTTGAAGGAATTAGGGGATCGTTTTTCTTGGGTGTTCTTACAAAACCCTGAGCCGATTTTAGGAGTACAAAGTTTTACTTTTAGAGCACAAAAAATTTCAACAGAAACTTAGGGTTTTGGATTTTCCGGTTTTGCGATTTTTCGGTTTCGAACTTCCATACACTTCGCTACCAAGCTAGTTTAAGTTTAGTTAGGCTCTGATACCACTGTAAGTCCACGTTGCGACCCCCGGTTCTTACGGGGAGGCGGAAACGGTATAAAAATCAAATTTTTAGCGCATGGGGCAACATGGACTAACAAAGTCGGGATCTTTTCCTAAACTAAAACTAGCAAACATGCTAAAGAGAGTTAGTTACTCGGAAAGATGGTTATACCTAAACTTGAACTCCTTCTTCTTCAAACTTTGTAGAGGTTGATGGTTCTTTCCTCATCGCCTTCTTCCGTCAAAGATGGATCCACCTGAGGGTTCAACCTTCGGGCTCTTTCTCGAACTTTGAGAGAACTAGAGTCTTCGGCTTGCTAAACCTTTGATCCTAGAGTGAGTAGAGAGTGTCTAGGGGTTGTTTTCTTTTCAAGAAGAGGGATTCTCAACACATGAGAAGGATTCTCCTTGAGCTTGAGGAAGAAGAAGATGAAGTGAGGAGAGAGAATGATTATGATAGAATGAGCTATCTTTTTCCTTTTGCAACCATATCAAAAAGAAAAAGAATTATCTAAATAATAATAATAATTCAAATGAGAATAGTTGATGGTTGTTTTGGAATGACCACTATCATACTTCATTAAATGAAATGTAAGCTAGAATCAAGGAGCATCCTTGCAAAGTAATGATGATGGTCAAACATTCAACCATGGTCAACAAGTCAACCATGGTCAACAAGTCAACAAAACCAACCATAACATAATTTCATTTAATTACTATTATTAATTGATAATCCATAAATCCATTAGGGTTTGGAAAAAGACGACTGTCAACTGTGCATACGCACCCGTTCCGAAACCCTAATGAAAAACCTCTTCCTCTGCCTCAAACAACTGTGCATACACACCTGCATTCTCGTTCCGAGGAACAAGAATACTGAGAGATAAAAGCAACCCCAAAACATATACCAGTATCTGGCTCAAACCAGAGCCTGCTAGTATAATCCGTCCGGACTCCAAACGTGCACAAGTGCGCGGATGAGAACGAAACCTGCCGCAAAACCATGCGACCTCTACTCTGTTTTGCCCAGAGGCGAATACCCTCTGTGTGGGACTCTAAAGACTCGACACTACGCTGGCAGTGGGTTTAACCACAGACCGCAAGCGGCACTAGCTGTGCGTAACGGTCCCCAGGTAGATGCCGACAAGAAGGCTGACAAGGTGAACCCCATCTGAACTACTACTGAGTCTGAATGTGACATTCTCCGTACAGTCCGGTCTGTTCGTCTGATACATCGCATGTCGGGCCTAGGGGGCGGTAAAACGTCAGTCCCCCAATAGCGGTACAAGTCGTGTCGGAGTGAAGCCCAAAACACCCTGAGATAACACTGGAAGCCTACCAGTATATCTCGCTTGCCCTGGCCAGGGACTACTCGTGTAATGGCTCTCCTAGACACAGCGCGATGTCAACCCCCAATACCGGGAGAGACGAATCCTGTCTAACCGTCACTGCCTCCAAGTGCTTCGGGACTGCACCCAACCACTACCTGTTTGCACGACTCCTTTGAGCCGTGGTAGGGTAGTGATCAAAGTGCAGTGGGAACACACTCGAGGCGAAGTGCCAGTGTCAAGTCAGCGGACTAAGCTGTACTCATGTCACCTGGGAACTGATAACTGACGATAGGTATAATACCAACCTGTCAATTCCCGACGAGTCCTGTCCAGTGTACTCGTAACCCAACGAGCACCCGTATACTATCTCCAGTACGACGTACTGATGGCTGTGGGACAGACCATCTCCCACACTGGGATGAGAAGCGCATACGCTAGTCTACTCCGGAGTATCGATGCCCTGTCTCGATAGTCCTGCGACTAGGGACCTGTATAAGGATGTGCTTATAGATTACCCAGCCCCCACTAGTATGACTGCCATCACAACGCTGGTAATCAAGCAAAGATCCTAAGGGCTCCACTAATGCGTATAGGTGATATCGCAAAATAAACACATGTACACATTGAAGTAGAAACAAACCAAGTAGCATACTATTATATTGAGCAAGATTGTTTATACAAGGTGAATATCCCAAGCTTCCATTAAGTAATATACAAACTAGTATGATACAGTAATGGCCTCTAGGGCATATACACTAACAGCCGCATCTAGATGAGGATGCACAGTCATGCGTTTCCTTAGACCGCACAATGATGAGTTCTGACGATGAGATCAACGGTCCTCAGGTCATTTTCGGAAACAGCGATTCCGAGAACGAAGGAGCAGCCGCCCCAGAGTTTGACATGATAGACGATTCCGACGAAGAGAAAGGAGACCCTGAAGAGAACCCGATAGAGGAAGATCCCGAGGAAGACCCGATAGAAGAAAATCCAGTCGAGGAAAATCCTGTGGAAGAGAATCCAGAAGAAGAGAATCACATGGAATCAGACCCCGATGAAGAAGCTCCAGCCGAGGAAGAAGTACCAGAAGAACAAGACCCTGCTGTTGAAGAACTCCCAATGGCGATCCCCGTGAGGCGCTATAGAAATGGACATCTCTACCTGAGCGCGCGAGCCTACCGCAACCTGCTGAATCTCCACAACCACGACTGACAGGATTTCTTTTGGATGTTGTCTTATCTGTCCAAATAAATCTGTGTATAGTTTAGGGCCACCTTTCGTCTTTGAGAATGCTTTGTTTAAAATCTTCTGGAATAAAATAAATTGCTGAGTTCGCTAATCTTTCGATTTTCTTAGTTCACATGCTGCTTGATTATTTCTCCTATACAATTATTTTCCTACTGAGGTCTGTCCACCCCTACTCCTTACATTGTCTTAACCTTCACTCAGATTAACCAGTACCACACCCGATCTTTTAGAGGTCCACCCTTCATCCTTCGTCTGTGCCTCGTTTGAGATCCTTCTGGGAGGAGAACATTTTTGTGAAATTTCCGAGTTCGCTAACCCTTCAAATTTTTTGATTCATAGGATGTACCGACCGTTATCCTCCCCATACCTTCCCCTTGTAGTCTTTTGTTGCTCACCCTTACTTCCTGTGCTGACCCGATCCCAATCTCCTTGACCTTTAGCCTAAAGCCGCCACACTCCGACCTTTTGAATGAGCCACACTTCCTTGTAATCCTTACCCTAGCTAGCCCTATACATTTTTGTGATTTTTCCTTTTACCCTAAATATATTTAGGGACATTGTTATTCGAAAATTTAATTTTCATTATTTTTTATTTATCGAAGAGTGTGTTTTATTGACTATCCCCGCTTTACGCATTTCAAGTACTTCACTACTAGCTTTCCCATTATTTTTTGGTAGCACAACCTTATATCGCGCATATTTTCGTTCCATGTTCCTTATTTTCACTATGTGAGTTTTCTACGTTATTTGATCGATACATTATCCTAGAATGTTTTAACCTACCGACTAATCTTTCACTACTTTTTGTCGTTACTTTATTTTCGGGTATTGCGTCTATGGTTACTATTATCAATGGTTGTGCCTTATACTTATTATTTCTGCCTTGCTACTTCTGATATAGTTATATGTGCACATATTTAGATTTCGAGTTTACCGAACACACCTTGAATATTATTGTTCGTTATTGTTAACTATATTCTCGTATACCTGTAGTTACCCTTATAGTTATTCCTGCCTTATACTTATTTAGACCTAGCCTTTTGTATATTGTTCTTACATATATAAACCTTTAAATTTCTTCATCTGCCTATTTCACGTAAAGCATTATGTGTCAGTTTGCAATATAATAGCTTTCGCTTATGTTTGTATAACTTATCGTTTATTTTAAATTTCGAGGACGAAATTTTTGTAAGGGTGGTATGATGTAATACCCGGTTCATTTATATACGCCTATATCCGTATTTCTTTTTAACCTATAAAATTTTATTTATTATTTTAAAACTCCCAATCTATTTTAGTTCTTCCCCTCTCCTTTCTCAAACCCTAATCCCAATTCCTCATGTTCTTGTTCCATTTATATAAACCTCAATTTATATACGCCCATCTCTTTTCATGTTTTTATTTAAACTCAAAACCCTAGTATATCTTTTTCTAACTAATTCCCTTAGCCAACACCATTCTTTTTTAATAAAATCCCAAGCCCATTCCTTTAAATAACTTAAAACCTTTTTCTTTAAACCCCAGCCCGGCCCACTCTTTTCTCACCATTTTTCCTCATAAATTTCCTGCAGCCCAGCATCTTCTCTCAGCCCAAAAGAAAATCAAATAAAATTAAAACATTTGTTTAAATCCTTCTGGCCCAACTCCCGAGCCTAGCACTACTCCCAGCCCACACAAAATAAAATGGAAATTCATTTTTAATTTTAAATCGAGGCCCGACCCACTCTTCTCATCCCCTCACCCCGCGCCTCCTACCCGACCCGGCCCACTACGCACTTCTTCTTCCCAACGGCTCTTTCCCACTTTTCCCGCTCCCTGTCCCTCACGACCCACTTCCTTCGCCGACGCCTCCACCCGCGCTCACGCCCACGTCGCTGTGACGTTACCCCTCGCACTCCCCTCTCTAACCCCGTTGCCCTCATCTCCTCCTCACTTTCTCTCCTCTCAAAACTTCTCCCACGAACCCACTCCCGCAGCCTCGCCCAACTCCTTCACTCACCCCACCGCCGACGGCGACGACCACGACTCCTCACCACCTCCCCTGCACACCGACTCCTCTTGCCTCCGACGATCTCCTACCACGTCACCGCCTCTGCGATCACCCTCTCTGTTCTCTCTTCCTCTACTCTCTCTCTCTCTGTTCTCTACACTCTTTCTCTCTCTCTCTCAACACTCCTCTCTCTCTCTCTATATCTCTTTCTCACTCCCTCTTGATCTCTCTCTCTTGATCCCTCTCTCACCCCATCAACTCCTTCACCAAACCCGAGCCCTCAAATCCTACCCTGAGCACCGACGACCCTCCTCCATCAACGAACCCCGGCCAACCTTCCACCTCTGACCACAACAAGCGTCTCGTCAACCGAGCCCTCGCCCTTTGCCAGCCAATCCCCTACTCCGGCTACCGTCGCTGCACACCGCCTCCCTCACACCTTCTTCCTTCCCCATACCATGCACCATTGCTGCAGCCCCTCACCATGACCACCTCATTGCCACCATCCCCCAAGCCGACCCCTCACAACTCCATAGTCGACCCCTTCGCCACCTCCAACCAAACCCAACATCCACTCTAAACTCACCACAGCAACCCGAAGCCCCGGCTGCACCCTACCCGACTCCAAGCTCCAGTCTCCATATCCGTCGCCAAGCTCCTTCGCGTCACCTCGGCCACCATCTGTGCACCACCTTGACCACGAGCTCCCCCTCAGCACCTCTCCCCCTACTCCGGCCAACCAACGCCGCTCTCCGCTGCCCCAGAACAGACCCGAGCTCATTCCGAGACGCTGCCGTCGCGCGTTCGTGACGTTACCATCGCCGTACATCCCCGAAACGTTCCAGGCAAGTAATTTACTTGCTAAATGCTATATATTCAAGTTACAAACTTAAATTACATAGATCGTAAATTTACAATTTCAGATCGATTATGTGTCATACATGTTCGATGTGTGGTCCCAATGAAAATACTTGCCTAATTTGACGGAATCAGTTTGTCTGTCCTGGCCCTTGTAGTGATGAGTATCCTGTATAAATTTCACTGGATAATACGACTATTAACGACTAAAACGACTACCCCCAAGTATACCTGTAAAACTGGAAATTTCTTGTACCTGAAAACCGTTAAAATCACCATAAATTATATACATACTGGAATGATGCGTTCGAGGGCTCAAATCGAAGCCGACTCGACAAACTATAACCCTATGCAAGTTTCTAAACATTTATGTACTTAAACTATGACCATATTTGGATCGGAGTGCGACTCTGGACTGCAGTCCAGAGCGACTCTGTTTACTGTGTGCTGTCCTGTAATGGGTACCATACTGTTTCCTTAATTCGTAGGTTGCGGAACTCCGCTGTTTATTAAATATGAATATGTTAGCTAGATAATACAAGTGGTTTCACCCTGTTTCGTCAACATTTTCTATTTAACCTATAATTTAAAAGATCGGGACATATAACAGTCCCAACAGAATCAGAATTTTACATATTAATATTGAACAGTGTATATCTCCTGACGTACGGACGAGATTGAAGTCCCGTCTATTGCGTTGAAAACCTTACTGAAAACTCTAGATTTCATTCAACTGTAGTGTCGCTAAAATCTGATCCCAACTGGGATTAAAATGCGTTGCGAAACGGACTTCCGATTCTGAAACCGGATTTCCATCCGTGAACGCTTAAAATGAAATGGCCATATTTAGTGATCCTGGAACCCGATCGGCATGAAACCAAATTCGCTGGATAGATAACTGAACATACTATTTATTCCCTATTTATCATTTCGCTAAACTGTACACGTTTGATTTATGATAAATATTGCAAGTGGTAGATTACTGATTCATGACATCCTAATCATGCTTTACATACTGTTTACGCATCATATCATACATATGTCACTGCATTGATAACTTAGTGATAATGTGCATTACCCAATGTTAGGTATTAGTGATGATTGTGGCAAGTACGTTAGTGTTCGTGTATAAGTGAATAGGTGAAAGTGACACGTACTTGTACACAATCAGTGAACCTTATTATTCTATTGCATCGTCGACGTCTGTGGGACGCGTGTACGTGTGACTATAAGTGGTATGTGACACTTATGGAAGCTCTTTCATTGGTGTCACAGATAAGGCACCAGACACTGCCATTTATCTTAGGTATTAGTCGGGACGTGCTTGATGGAGGTCCTGACTCCAGTTCTCGCGCAGACTTGTCACAGACCGATTGGTATTTGAGGTTATGGTTAGCGTTTGATGTAGACCACGGGGTGTGGGGTAGTTTGAGTGTGAGTTCAATAGAATCTCGGGAGTCCCTTGCCGGCTTATATATATGGAGATATATGGAGATTTACAGTGTACATGATTATTACCGTGAGTTACATGTTGGGCCCGTGGTCCCTTACCCTTGGATCCTACCCTTAGGTGGAGGACACTCGCGAGTGGTTGACTCTCACACTTGGACTGACGATAGGCTTAGTGACCTGTACAGTGAGACTTAGAGACTGATAGGGGTGATAGCATCGACATACTTACTCACTGTGTTGACATACTTGGCATATTATTTCACTGCTTTTACTGTTCCACTGCATTGATTACTGCGTGTTCATACCTATACCGTCATTGATTTACTGTCATATATATCTATTATCACTGTTTGAGTTGTTACTTGTATCTATATATTATATTGCTGTTGTGTCTCTCTGACGACCTGAGTATGCATGCTCAGTGTGAAGAGTAGATTTAGCCGGGACCAGGACTAGACGTACATCACGGACATCTTGATTAGCTATCCAGAGTTATACTCTTTTGTTCCCATCAGGTCAGTTTTTTATATTGTTTTGTTTCAGTTACTGCATTTCTCATTACATGCGCATTATTTACTGTTTACCACTTAAAGCTAGAAGCCGAAGTGTGACTACGGCAGGATATTTCCTTGACCGTAGGAGCATGGCTGGCCTTGTTAACCCCTCGTATTCCATATTTTGGGAAGCGGGGCGTGACAGAGATCGAGCCCATTGCTGAAGACTTGGACCAGTTCAGTGAAAACCCCGAGCTCTAGTCATTGTACACTTTTCATTCAGTACTTTCATTTCTGTTATGCCATTGTTTAGGCATTGCTTTTTATTCAGTTGTATTTACTTTTCATGCATTGTACAAAAGAATGTTAATAAATAAAGTTGTTGTTCAGTTTATATCTCTTGTCTCTTGTGCTTACTTTTATATTTCTTAGATACGCTTAGCGGATTTACTTCACAGTAAATACGTAGCGGCCTCGTCGCGTCCTCTGCCCGTATACTGGAAAGCGGGGCATGACATGTTTTATTGGTGGCCCATGCAGGTCAGAGCTGTATAGCACCATACTATGCAGTTCTGTTCTGCGTGAACAACCTGAGCAATATAACACAAGAACCGGCAACTAAAACATTCTTTACAATTCATGTTCCTTGAATCTTACAATTTCATATTTCTTGAATCATATACTTTTAATCTGTTCTGACCTAAATTTTTCTCACCTCTTTTACAATCTTACCGAAGCCTTCGCATCCTTTCATTCCTTCACATATTTTTTCACATTTTTTAAAACCCTTGCACCACCTTGTTATTTTTCACACACTGTCGGTACTTCAGTCACTAAACTTTCTTGAATCTGTTACACTTTCCTTTTACAAATTTCGAGGACGAATTTTTTTTAAGAAGGGTAGAATGTAACAACCCTAAATTTCCTATACAAGTTTTCACAAAAAAAATTCAAAAATCCATAAAGGGGTATTTATTGCCTGAGCACAAGACTTAAGTAATTAATTAGCAATTTAATTACAAGAAAGAGCTTGTAGCTCATTGGTAATATCTTGAATTGCTGAACCAAGCCACCAGAGTTCAAATCCCATGCCCCATATTTTTTTAATATTTATTTTGTTTTAAATTTTATAGAAGCCCAACAGTCAACACGTGATAACTCCCACATTTCCCACTACACATGAAAATGTTAATGCACCAGTGACTACCTCCGGCGACCCCTCATCATCCGAGCCCCCGGCTCGGCCGGACTCGGCCGACATCAATATGAAAATCTTGTCTTTTCCCCTTCCCGACTTCCCTGCATACTTTAATTTTTGAGACCACTTCCAGAGAGCTCATTATACCCTATTTACTCTAATTTTTAATGATTTTAATACATTTTACAATTTTTTTAAAACTCTACATCTATCCTAACCCTAGCCTAACCCTATAAATACACCCCTATCCTCTATCCTCTCACCCCAAAACTCTGAGCCAACTCTCTAAAATTTCCAAGAAACTTGTGTACTTTGAAAACGAGCACGAAGCGAAGCTACGGCGAAATTCCCGGCGAACTTCCGGCGATCGTTCTAGGAGCTCTCGGCGACGAAACGACACACAGGCGATCCCTCTCCTTCCATCTCACTCTCATTATTTTCCAAAACCCGTAAGTCCCATTTTTTATCTATCTCTTCTATCTAAAAATACGGATTTACAAAATCTGACGGAATCGGAACAAATCCGATTTCCTATTCGGTTTCTTCATAAAAATCCACTTCTCATTAATACAATTATGCTTAAACTTCTTCATGTTGACTATTAAACACTAATCAACCAAATTGATCAAGTTTCATTTCATAAAATGATGGCTATTTCAATTTATCGTATTTTTCACTTAAATATCACATTGTTTCAATTCTACATTTATCTTCATTAAACTTGCTATACCTTTAAGTAGACCACGAGGTAATGACCTAGCTCCTCACACACTCATATGCAACATAACACGATACCCTCGAGAACTTAGAATACGGGAAAACAAACATTTTCATTTAAATACCATTTACTTAATAAAACCATTTCTAAAAGATTTAGTATTGATACTGTTCCCCTCCGAAAACACGGAGACGCGATAAACGTCTTGCCTGAATTTCGGGGCAGATACTAATTGGTGCTTTCCGTCCACCTCTCCGAAAATGCCAAGTTGATTTATGACACCATATATCGAAGGTTTAAACGGATGCGGCCGATATAGCAGAGCTCGTCAGATTCCCTCTCATTTGAGGGGTTTTTGATTGTGGGGACGCTCTTCCCTGCAGGCGCAAGCCCCTGCAGTTAATTACGCTACCGCATCGCGGTAACAACTTTCTCCTTCTCCAAATGATCACTTCGTGTCGTGGGTGTTTGTTTTGTGTTTGGTTGCCCGTGGATTGTATACGGAGACTAATTTATGTTGTCGTCCGTAGGGCGTGGATTAGTCCAAATCCGTATTTTCCTAGATTTGGGTTTGGGGGTTGGGTTTAAGGATACGTTAGCCTCATTCGAGACTAAGATCAACTTAAACGTTTGTTAAGGATACGTTAGCCTCATTTTAGACTAAGATCAACTTAACGGGATCATTTAGATACAACAAAAGAGCAATTGGACTCTATTGTTTAGTTTAGGGACATTGCGGTCGAATAGTTTAAGGACATTACGGTCCAATATTAGTTTGAGGACATCTCAGTCCAATGTTAGTTTAAAGACATCACGGTCGAGGTTAAGGACATCATAGTCCATGAGTTTAAGGACCCCACAGTCCAATGTTAGTTTAAAGACACCACAGTCGAGATTAAAGGCATTATAGTCCATGAGTTTAAGGACCCCGCCGTCCAGTTTAAGGACATCATAGTCCGTGAAATATGTGGTTGTCGGGACCCGTCACCTCTCTGAAGACGTTGAGGGATTACAACGACAAATATCAAAGGAGTGATGAGATGTACCCTTGAACCAAAGTTGATTGGGGATCTGTAGTCCAATTTGGAACTAAGATCAATTAATTAGATTATGAGCACATTGGCTCAGTTAAATCTAAATTGAGGACTTATGGCCAACTTGGGCTAAGTCCAATTAAGTTCAAAATATTGGCCCTTTATTGGAACATTAGACATTTGTCTGGGTTCAGCCCCCCATCATTTAGCAATGCTAAACAAGAGTTTGAGGGCCCTGATAACATTTTTGTGTTTGACTGAGCATTAAACATTGTAGTTCTGAGTTTTACTCAACTTTGAGGTTTAGTTAAAGGAGATGTTTTTACCTCTGGAAACTTAGCCAATTTGGCTAAGATTGGCTTTAAAATAGTGTTAAACACTAGAGAACAACAATATTAAACACTGAAAATAAAATGCTCAAATTAGTGTTAAACACTAGAGGACAAAAGTAACACTGGAAATAAAACTCTCAAATTAGTGTTAAACACTAGAGAGGAAGGGGCCACGTAGGGACACGTGAGGGCACCAAAGGTGGGGCCAAATCTCCTTTACGTTTTTCTGCAAATAAGTGTTAAACAGTTTTGATCTTCTGTCCATCACGTGTTGGCACTGTTCCCGCCAAAAATTTCTGCGCAAAAGAGTCCAAGGTATCAAATGGCAGCGATACGCATAAGAAAATGCGAACCAGTATCTTCCGGCCTGTATTTTGATAAACTCCCTAATGAAGAACTGTTAAATTATGATGGTATTAAAATCATCTCGAAAAAACCTTCGATTTGATATATTACGGTCCTCATAATTCATCCGGGATCAAAAGTTATGAGCAAATGTCTATGCACATGTGATCTAAGAAAGAAGATGCGAACCAGTATTTTCCGAGCTGTATTTTGACAAACTACGGAATGAGAAATAACTAAATTCTGATGGTATTGAAAGAATCTTGAAAAGACCTTCGATTTGATATATTATGGGCCTCATAATTCATCCGGGATCAAAAGTTATGAGCAAATGTCTATGCACATGTGATCTAAGGAAGAAGATGCGAACCAGTATTTTCCGAGCTGTATTTTGACAAACTCCGGAATGAGAAATGGCTAAATTCTGATGATATTAAAAGCATCTCGAAAAGACCTTCGATTTGATATATTATGGGCCTCATAATTCATCCGAGATCAAAAGTTATGAGCAAATGTGTTATGCACGTGTAATCTAAAATAATGCTCTACTACATGGGGAATGCATTTTTTAGTCCCACATCGGGAAAAGGAGAGATGGCTTCTCTACCACTCCCATATAAATAAGAGGGGATACCTCTTAGAAAGGGTAGAGTTAAATCCTCAAAGGATTCAATACTCAAAGGAGCTTAGTTCTCCAAGATAGGAGCATGCTCCTCCATAATGCGCATATGCGCAAGCGCCATGTGCGCTACGTGGAACGCACGTGTGCCCGCCATGTGCGCTACGTGGAACGCACGTGTGCCCGCCATGCGGCACTACGTGCAACGCACGTGCGCACCACATGAGAATATTTAATAATATTAAAAGAAGCTTGTTCTCTGTATATAGAAGCTTTGCTTCTCCTCATAATGCGTATGCGCGCCACGTGCAACGCACGTGTGCCCGCCATGCGGCACCACGTGCAACGCACGTGCGCACCACATGAGAACATTTAATAATATTAAAAGGAGCTTGTTCTCCATATATAGAAGCTTTGCTTCTCCTCATAATGCGCATGTGCGCCACGTGCAACGCACGTGTGCCCGCCATGCGGCACCACGAGCAACGCACGTGCGCACCACATGAGAACATTTAATAATATTAAAAGGAGCCTGTTCTCCATATATAGAAGCTTTGCTTTCCTCATAATGCGCATGTACGCCACGTGCAACGCACGTGTGCCCACCATGCGGCTCCACGTGCAACGCACGTGCGCACCACATGAGAACATTTAATAATATTAAAAGGAGCTTGTTCTCCATATATAGAAGCTCTGCTTCTCCTTATAATGCGCATGTGCGCCACGTCCAACGCACGTGTGCCCGCCATGCGGCACCATGTGCAACGCACGTGCGCACCACAAGAGAACATTTAATAATATTAAAAGGAGCATGTTCTCCATATATAGAAGCTCTGCTTCTCCTCATAATGCGCATGTGCGCCACGTGCAACACACGTGTGCCCGCCACGTGCGCACCACGTGCAACGCACGTGCACACCACATGAGAATATTCAAAGGAGACTCATTCTCCATAGGAGCTTGCTCCTCCCCATAATGCACATATGCGCAAGATCCATGTGCGCTCGTGCAAATATGAGCGCCCAACACGTGCGACACACGTGCGCGAACGCAAAGAAGCCTTTTTCAGTAGCGAGAAGCTTAAGCTCCAGCCTGTTCTTCCCCCCTAATGAGTGAGACATGGTTCAAAGGGTACATCCCCCCACACCTTCGATATATGGCACTGTAATCTCTCAGTGTCGTCGAAGAGGTGGTGGGTCCCAACGACCAATGATCCTTCTTACTAAAATAAAAAAAAGGGGATCAACATTTCTTGAAAAAAAATCAAGAGCTTCAAACAGAGAGAACTCGGAGAAAAATTTCAAGAAAAAGGTAAAAACCTTCACAAGAGAGAAGAAATTTCTTCTAATAGATCATTGATCTAAAACCAGATCAATGATCTTCACATAATAAACAGTGCTTTGCACTTCTTATGAACCACTGGTTCTTTAAAACAAAATAAAAAAAATAGTGCTTTGCACTTTTATGAACCTTTGGTTCCTGAAATAAAAAGAAAAAACTTGTTTTCTTTGATCTAAATTAGATTAAGAAAACGAACAGTGCTTTGCACTTCTTTTGTGAACCATTGGTTCTTGAATCTAAAAGATTCTTAAATCATAGTGCCTTGCACTTGCAAACTGCGCTGTTGCGCTCCTGGATTGGCGCAAGCCACCAGAGCGCGCCACGTGTCAGCAGCGCATTAGCGCAGCGCACTGCGCTTGCGCGACACGTGTCAACACTACAAGCGCTTGCGCTCTCTGATTGGCGCAAAGCGCCTAACAAATGCAAGGCATTTCTTAAAGGGCCAGGCCCAAATTAAAAAGACCTAGCAGGCCAAAATAAATTGTAAAGCAATAAAAAGGGGGCGAAGCCCAAGTGAAATTGATGCTCTACATCTTTTATGGGCAGAGCCCAAACAAAAAATAGAAGTAATGCAATGCATTATTTAAGTGTGGGCAAAGCCCTAGCACAAGTCTAATAGACCAAAAATAAATAAGGGTATTGAACATTTTCAACTGGACTTAGCCCAATTTTGGCCGTAAGTCCTCAAATTAAATTGACTGAGCACAGCTGTTCTCTTAAATTAATTTATATCCGGTTCGAGGGTACATCTCCGAACTCCTCTGACACCCATCGTTGTAATCCTTCAACGACGTCAGAGAGGTGACGGGTCCCGACGACCACACATTAATACGGACTGCGGGGTCCTTAAACTCGTGGACCGGAACGTCCTTAAACTAATGTTGGACCGGAACGTCCTTAAACTAATGTTGGACCGAAACGTCCTTAAACTAATGTCGGAACACCACGTCCCTAAACTGGAACATAGACCACCACGTCTCTAAACTGGAGTATGGACCGCAACGTCCCTAAACTACCTATGGACCACTACGTCCCTAAACTGGAACAATAGAGCCTCCAAATGCTCTTTTGCCGGATCTAAACGATCCCGTTTAAGTTGATCTTTGCCCCCAAACACGGCTAACGTATCCTTAAACATTCAAACGGACTATAAAACTCCAAATCAACCTTGGTTCAAGGGTACATCTCTGAACTCCTCTGACATCTGCCGTTGTAATCCTTCAACGACGTTAGAGAGGTGACGAGTCTCGATGGCCAGATATTAAATGGATTATCACGTTAAGTTGATCTTAGTCTTAAACAGGACTATCGTATCCTTAACGAACGTTTAAGTTGATCTTAGCCGCAACGCGACTAATGCATCCTTAAACTAAAAACACCAAACCCAAATCTAAGTAAATACGGATTTGGACTAATCCACGTCCTACGGGCGACGGCATTACTCAGTCTCCGTATACAATCCACGAGCAACCACAAACAAAACAAACACACACGACACGAAGTAAAATTCTGGAGAAGGAGAAAGTTGTTACCGCGATGCGGTAGCGTAATTAACTGCAGGGGCTTGCTCCTGCAGGGAAGATCGTCCCCACAATCAAAAACCCCTCAAGCGAGGGGGAATCTGACGAAGTCTGCTACATCGGCCGCATCCGTCTAAACCTCCGATACACGGTGCCATAAATCAACTTGGAATCTTCGGAGAGGTGGACGGATAAAACCAAATAGCATCTGCCCCGAATCTCAGCGTCAGGACATCGATGTCTTGTGCGCCGTCTTTCGGAGGGGAACAGATTCTGGCACGCCCGGTGGGACCTTTTCCTCTTTCCACTCCACACTTCGTGTGTCGTCCTCGCGAACCAATCGCGGTTTGTTAAATGGTTGCCTTCGGATTTCAAGTTACTAAGATTTGGTCTTTTGCCTGGCGCAGAACTCAAGATTCAATGGCCTCTAATTGCACCAACTGCTCGAAGTGCCACTGCAACGGACGCCCCACCTCACCGGGAGGTGTAGCATATGGCCCCAAGCGGCTTCCTTCCTTGCTCTGCCGGTAGACCAGGTGACCCAAGCCACCACTGGCCTGTTCTTCGGGACCATGATCCCACCTACAAGCTTCTCTACGCCAATACCTGCACCGGAAGTGAACAAGAAGTCGTTCTTCGACCGGCTCACTGCTACGACGACCCCTGTCAGCGGGTCGCTCACTGTCAAACCAACAGCTTCGGTTTTCGCCAGGCTGGATCAGAACTCTAGATTGGCTGTCCCGAGGAAGGCAATAACTGCTGCTCCAGAAGTCGTCAAGGCGGCTCCCCCTGTCAAAGAATCAGTCTTTTCAAGACTGACGATTCCTGCTCCCGCCCTTGCTCGAGGATCCGTCTTCGACAGGTTGAATATCACCCCTCAAAAAACAACCTCAGACTTTAAGAGGATAACACTGGCGGCACCTCATTCAGACAGGGGGCAAAAAGAAGATGTCTCAATCTCAGAGCCAGTCCCAATGGCTCGTCATGCTCGACGTCGCCATTGGCAACGAGTGAGGAAGACAGGGGGCAATTCCCCCCAGGGCTAACTCCACCGGCTCAAGTGGTGGAAGTCAACCCTGCTGTTCCAACGGGGAACAGCTTTGAACCGCTGAGGAGGGTACGTAAAAACTCTCCAACCGCTACACTGAAGAGATCTCCTCCACCTGCGGAGAGAGCTCCAGAAACGAAGCAAGAACAACCCCCTCAACGGCTGTCCTAAAAAATATACAAGGTTTGGCGAAGGGTTCAAGACTCCGTGATCGACCCGGATCACTCCCGTCAACGAAAGAAGACGAAGGTGCAAAAAGGAAAGGACCGTCCCATTAAACAGCAAGGGACAACAATCGCTAGGGTGCCCACTGCAACGGCCCCTTCAACCTCAACGGCCCACAAAAGAAGGAGGCCAGAGAAAACCCCCGCGTCAGCGGCGAAAGTTAAAAATGGTGAACCTAAACGCCCCAAGACAGGGGGCATAACAGTTCATACGGTTTACATGGCATCAGGAAAAGAAGACAGCCGTGCATCCACGAGTCATAGACCGCTTACACGGTCAGTGACCAAGGCTCAGGAGCAGCAACAGAAGCTCCAGGAGATGATGAACGCTATGGCCGCACTTACAGGGCCAAAAGAGAACCCTGAAACGTCCTCAGATGAGCGCCAGGAGGAAGAAACCGACGCCGAATTCCTTCGTCGGATATTGGAGAAGAAGGATAAAGAGGCTGCTGAACAAGCAGCCAACATACAGCGTATGGGCCTCCTATTCCAAGACATGATAGGGATGATGATACAACAAGATCCTCCGGCCGAAGAGCCCCCGATCGTCCTTGGAGACTATAGGGGAGAAACATCAAATCCTCCACCAGCCCTATCAACAGCTAAAGAGGATACAATCTCCAAAGCTGATTTGGATGAGTACATCGCCCAACAAATACGGGTTCACCATGCGACCGAAGCAGCCGGCCAGGTCGTAAAAACGGGACGGCCATATCCGAGTTGGTACGATCAAATCAAGTACCCGCCAGGTTATACAATTCCCAAGTTCCATGTCTACAAGGGGACGGGCAATCCTCATCAGCATGTTGCCCAGTTCAGGGCCCTCTGCGGCAACACCAGCGGTGACGACAAGCTGTTGCTTTGCCAGTTTGTTGGAAGCTTATCAGATACGGCGTTCGAATGGTACTCTGAGCTCCCGAACGACTCTATTAAAACCTTCGCAGAGATGGAGCTGCTGTTTACTCAGCGTTTTGCAAGCGCCTGTGAACGTACCCCGATGACGGCACTGATTAACGCCAGGGTAAAACCCGGCGAGACGTGGGTTCAGTACGCTATACGATGGCGGAACTTATGGTCGAAGTGTGAGCAGCGCATTGAAGAAGCTCCCGCGGTGGGTATGTTTGTGGGAACCCTTGATCCGCAAGCAACCATCTCACAATTTATGATGTTTTTCAAGCCAACTACCTTCCAGGCCTTGATTGATAAGCTAGCGCAAATGGATCAAATGGGCCATAAACCCCCTCTCCCAAGGCCGGACTCCCGAAATGACAAAGGGAAGGGAAAAGAGATCGTTGTCGCTAATGCTCAACAACAACCGAGCGAATCGAAGCCGGTTGCTCGTCAAAATAATATACGCCCGTACGTACCCCCTGAGGATAGGATGGGATGTCCTTATTCCTTTCCCCGCGATAAAACGAGGAGGTTATTCGAGCTGGCGTTGCGCAACAGACTCATAAATCTGCCGGATCCAAAACGTCCGTTGCAACCAAGTGACGTCAACGAGCCCAACTACTGTCCTTATCATCGAGTACTGAGCCATCCGATCGAAGATTGCTACGTTTTCAAGAATTGGCTTGAAAACCAGTACCGACATGGCAAGTTCGCGTTATCTGACAAATGGAAGGTGAATCCCCTGCAGCCCCACACCTCTAAGGGGACGAATACGCCGGGGGCAACATGCTCCGTCATTGAAGAAGCTCCTTGGGAGGTCGTATTATCAGCCAAGACAAAGAGAATGCTAAACGATCTTCAGACATGTCCAGCAATCAAGTGGAAGAACCCGTTGGAACCGCATGTCATTGAGGGAATGTTGAAGCTACGTCCAACTCCAAAGACTGATGATGGTGGTTCAAGCACTTGCAGCCAGCCGTCAAAATCTTCGAGAAAGAAGAAGAAGAAATCTAAGAAGCCCGTAAAGCCTGGCGACAAGCGCACGGACTTGCAAAAGCAAATTGACGCTCTGGATGAATACAACCAAAAGGCACGGACTCCCATTACGCTCTAAGAGTTCCTCAATCACGTCTTTCAAGAAGGAGATGAGGGAGAAAGTTCATCGGATGAATCCGAGGAATATGTGGCGAGCTGTCATATGATTTCCCATTCGATCGCAAACAATGAGGAGACTCCTGGCACTAAAACGCTGGGGGCAGATATCGAATCAAAAATTCCGGAGCTATCAGTTGAAATGATTGACGCTTTCCTTAACGAAGCTCGATTGAAAAGTAAAGCTGATCGAGAACGCGAGACGGCTATATTTGAAAGGGCCAAGCGCCAGCGACTTGATGAAAGAGCTGAGATGGTCCCGCTGGAGCAAAATGCCTCCACCGCTGACAAAAGCCAATTCAAGATGAGGAAAAAGTTTGCTAAGGTCATATCAATGGGCATGAAGCTACCATCCTCCGAAGAAGAAATTTCTGGTGAAGTGAAAATGCATTCGTCTTATTGCTTATATCATCAGAAGGTTTCGCACCCCACTCAGGAGTGCAAAGCTTTCGATAGATGGTGGCAAGGATACGTTTCTCATCGACAACGCTTTAAGCGGGAAAAGCGTAAAACTCTTCAAGAGCAAAGAAATACGACCGAAGGGCTTAAAAGAACTGCTGGCAATTGTCGCATGGTTAACACTGGCGGGTCACAAGTGCCTACATTCGGGAGCGATTCTGATGAAGAGCTGGAACTTGCCCCTCTCTTTAAGGAGTCTGCTTCGAGAAAAGAAGAAGAGCTGAAGGTCTGCGAAAATATCCGGTTGCGGAATCGGACGCTGCCTGAAAAGAACCTCGGACCCTTGAACAGAAAAGATAAAGGGAAAGAAAAGGTCTCTGAAGATATCGTCTTAGATGACCAAGTTCTGGAAGAGCTAAACGCCAACAACCCGCCGAAGAAGAATAAGGTGGATTACAACGTCTTAGCACATCTGAGAAAGCTGCCATCACAGCTCAGCATTCTCGACGCCCTTTTGCTATCAAAGGAGGCGAGAGATTCGTTAATTACGGCGCTCCAAGACCCAGAACAATTCCAAGCATGCCTGGCCGAGGAAAAGATAAAGGATGAATTGGAGGAAGTACACACGGCCGATGTGACTTTTGACGATGAAGACCTTCTACTTGGGACGTGCGAACACAATCGCCCTCTCTATGTCTCAGGATACTGCCACGATATTAAGATAGGCAAAATCCTGATCGACAACGGATCATCCGTTAATCTCCTCAACGTGCGGGTGTTAAAAGAAATCTGCATGAGCGTCCAGCACCTTGCTCGTGACAAAATCACCATCTCCGGGTTCGACTCCCAGTCGTCAAGAACTCTTGGGTCTGTGATACTGACGATACGCTTCGGGCTACTCGTCACGGACATTAAGTTTCACGTCATAGATGCCAAGACATGCTACAACGCTTTACTCGGCCGACCATGGTTACACGAATACAACATCATCCCTTCTACACAACATCAATGTATGAAGTATTTTAAGGATGGTTTCGAGTATACCGTGACGGGAGAACTGAACCCGTTCTCTGTGAACGAGGTCCGCAAATACGAAGATGCCAAATACTTCTTGCCAGATTTCGAAGACACGTAGAAGTGTCACAAGCCGGAGAACAAAGCTAACGCCACCATCCCTGTCTTCGGCAGTGATACCGAGGAGGAAGAGGAGATAGTGTATTCGGGTCTGCCCCAACACAACACGCCGGGACCTTCGGCTCCTACATTGATCTTTGGCAGCGACTCGGAAGATGAGATCCGTGTTGTATTCTTTGCTCGACCTTCCATACGAACGTCCGCTGATGAAGAACAAAGTCTACAAGTCGCCATAGTGCCACTTAAACACCATAAAGAACTGGATGCACTTAATATTTACAGTACAAAAGAGTTGCGGACATTCTATATCCCTCCCAGGCGAGAAAGCGAGAAAGCAATTTTGTTCTACCGATCTGAAGAAACCAAGGCGAAAAAAGAAATCTGGCATGGCGCGGATCCTACGCTCGACAGGCTTCAGCCTATCCGTCTTCCCAGATATTATACAGAGGGTTTGAAAAAGCTGCTGAAACGCCAGGAGATATTCTTCAAACAAACCGGCCAAATTCTATGACAGGGTCTGGAACGTCCCCGGGACTCAACGCAAACTGCCTAACGGGAGAATGGAAACAAAAGGGCTTGGATACATCCGGTCAAAGAAACGAGAGCTATTAAACAGCTGTTACGTCATGTATGACCTTGATGAAGAAGCGGATGCTCAATGGGAGGACGTTAATCCTGAGACAGTGAAAGTTCCAAATGCAAAAGAACCCAGTCCGTCATTCGAAGAACAAATGGACAAACTTATAAGGGAAGCGGGTCAAAAAATCCGAGACGACCATAACCGAGAAATGGTTATCTACGAGAAAGCCAGAACGCAACGCCTTCTCCAACAAGCCGTGAAAGATGACAAGGCTGCTCCCTGTCAACCTGCTATAAAGAAGGCTCGGCGCAAAAGCAGAAATAAGTCGAAAGGCCAAAAATGCGCTCAACAACAACAAAGCAGGGCTAAGAAGCCACGCAAACGGGAGTTGAGCGTTATTGATCTATCCCTTATGAAGAAAATGGGTCGAGCGTACTCGTTTCCTCGGGACAAGACGAAGAAGATACTTGACCTTGCTCTAAAATATCAGATGCTTACACTGCCGGAGTCTAAGCACCCCGAACGAGCGGGCGAAGTCTCACACCCGGACTATTGCTCTTACCATCGAGTAATAGGGCACCCTCTCGAGGACTGCTTCACCTTCAAGAATTGGGTCGAAGATCAGTATCAGCTTGGCAAGTTCGCTCTGTCCGACAACTGGAAGGTAACGCCGCCATGAAAGCACAAGCCCAAGGCCACGAAAGAAGAACCAGTTCCACATTAGGATTGGAAGCGAATTCGCACCTGTCATATGATTACAAAATTAAAAGAAGAGCCCGAAGACACAGATGGGCTCCCTTGGTGCTTCGAAAACAGCAGCGACGAGATAATCTCAGAATTCCCACCAGCGCCAAAAGAACTGGAAGATGGAATCCATACCACTGCAGATAACCTCAAGAAGATTGAGTTGGGGACGACAAACGATCCACGATCGACATTCATCAGCGAGCTACTATCTGAAGAAAGGGTAGCTGCGTTAAAGGATGTGCTTCTGCAGCATAGAGATTGCTTCGCGTGGAACTATTCCGAAATGCCGGGACTAGATCCAGAAATGGCTGTACACAAATTGGCGATATCCCCGGACATCAAGCCAGTCAAACAAGCGCCGAGGAGAATGCGACTCGAGCTTGAAATGAGTATCAACGCCGAGGTCAAGAAGCTGATCGACTCCGGTTTTATCCAGGAGGTCCAATATCCTGAATGGATCGCTAACATCGTTCCGGCGATGAAGAAAAATGGGACGGTGCGCATATGCGTGGACTTTCGGGATCTTAATAAAGCTTGCCCGAAGGATGATTTCCCAGTGCCAGTCACCGAATTGATGATAGACAATACATCCACTCATGAGATTTTCTCCTTCATGGACGGCTCATCAGGATATAATCAGATAAAAATGCATCCCGAAGACCAGAAGCACACCGCATTCAGGACCCCTCTAGGTATATTTTGTTATAAAGTAATGCCCTTCGGTTTAAAGAATGCCGGTGCCACTTATCAAAGGGCCATGACGAAGATCTTCGATGACCTTATACACGAAATCGTCGAATGCTATATCGACGACCTCGTTGTTAAAAGCAAATCATATGAGGAACATCTCGAGCATCTGAAGACCGTATTTCAACGCCTTCGGCAATACAACTTAAAGATGAACCCGCTTAAGTGTGCATTCGGAGTTTCCTCAGGCAAATTCCTAGGATTCATTGTTCGACACCGAGGTATTGAAATAGATCCGTCAAAGATCAAAGCGATCATGGAAATGCCTCCGCCAAGAACTCTCAAACAGTTGCGATCTCTCCAAGGGAAGCTCGCATACATACGGCGATTTATAGCCAATCGTTCAGGCAAGTGCCGTCCTTACAGTCACCTGATGAAGAAGGGGACCCCGTTCGTCTGGGACCAAAAATACCAAAGCGCACTGGACAAGATCAAGCAGTACCTGCAGAACCCTCCAGTATTGGCTGCTCCAGTTAAGGGAAAGCCTCTCATTCTCTACACGACCGCCCTCGAAGGTTCCTTAGGCGCATTATGGGCACAAGAGAACGATCAAGGGAAAGAAAGAGCACTCTACTACTTAAGTCGAGTTCTACTAGGAGCAGAAAGCAACTACTCCCCCATTGAAAAACACTGCCTAGCGTTGATCTTCGCGATAACAAAGCTCAGGCACTATGCGTTGGCGCATGAGGTCCGTCTCATTTCAAAGGTGGACCCCCTTAAATACTTGATGTCAAAGGCCATACTGACGGGACGACTCGCTAAATGGGCCCTGCTCTTGATAGAGTTTTCGATAACGTATCAACCTCTCAAGGCAGTGAAAGGCCAGGCCATCGCCGACTTCCTCGCTGAACATCCGATACCCTCCGATTCTCCTCTGAATTGCGATCTTCCAGACGAACATGCGTTTGATGCGATCGACGGTGATAATATCCGATGGGAGCTTTATTTTGACGGAGCATCTTCCGTAAAGAAGCACAAACAAAGTACCCCTATAATTAAATCAGGGGTAGGACTCATCTTTATAACTCCACAAGGAAGGATAATGCGCTACGCGTTCTCCCTAACAGAGCCGAGGACAAATAACAAAGCCGAATATGAAGCTCTGATAGCAGGACTTGAAATCGCCATTGACATGGGAATTGAAAACCTCCTCATATACGGGGATTCTCAACTGGTCGTTAGTCAAGTAAACGGCGACTTCCAAACGTGCAAGCCAGAACTGGTGAAGTACGGCGAAAAAGTGCAACAACTGTTGACCCGAATTCCCTCCTATACTTTGGAGAACATACCACGCGCGGAAAATAGCAAAGCAGACGCGTTGGCCAAACTTGCTAAAGAACTGGCTGACGAGAACATCAACGACGTTAGGATCATGGTACAAAGCCGTCGAGTGTTTGCCCCAGCAGAAATATCTCCGGAATCGTCCAAAGAAAAGGAAACGACTGGGCGAATGACTCTGCAAATAAAAGACACGGAAAAGGCCGAGGATTGGAGGAAAGTCTTTATAGACTACTTTAAGTCCCACCGATTGCCCGAAGAAGCGTCCACAAGACATCAGCTCGTGAAACTAGCTCTATCTTTCGCCTTCGTCAATGATACCCTGTACAAGAGGTCATTTGATTCTCTGCGGCTGAGATGCTTAGGACTTGACAAAGCGAAAAGGGTCGTCCAGGAAGTTCATGACGGACTCTGCGGTTCTCACCAAGCAGGCCCAAAGATGAAGTTGAAGATCAAACGAATGGACTACTACTGGCCCACGATGATTCAAGATTGCCTCGAATATGCGAAGCAATGCCACTCATGCCAAATTCATGGGGACTTTATCCATCAGCATCCAAATCCACTACATCCAACGGTGGCTAGCTGGCCGTTCGAAATGTGGGGAACTGATATAGTCGGCCCCATTAAACCAGCATCGTCTAGGGGACATCGTTTCATCCTAGCGACGACTGATTACTTCTCCAAATAGGCAGAAGCAGTACCGTTAAGAGAAGTTAAGACGGAGAATATCCTCCACTTCTTCAAGACGCACGTCATATATCGGTTTGGAACTCCGCGACGGATCATCTCCGATAACGGGCCAGCTTACAGAAGCCACAAGATCAGTCACTTCGCGCAACAACACAATATAGACTGGAGATATTCCTCGGTTTATAATCCGCAAGCTAATGGTCTAGCTGAGGCCTTCAACAAGACATTGACAAAGATCATAAAGAAAACGGTGTCCCGAAATAAGAAGGACTGGCACGAGAGACTGCAAGAAGCTCTCTGGGCATATCGAACTACGTTCAAGATAACCACTAACACAACGCCATATGCGTTGGTATTCGGTACAGAAGCAGTACTCCCCCTTGAGATAGAGTTACCCTCTCTACGAGTGGCAGTCCACTACGAGCTGACGGACGAAGAAAATGCTCACCTTCGGCTGGAGGAGCTTGATGCCCTTGATGAAACCCGGCTCATAGCGCAACAAAATCTGGAAGCCTATAAAGCAAAGATGACGCGCTCATATGAAAGATTGGCCCGGCCGAGGACATTCCGCCAAGGCGAACTCGTGCTAGTGGTCAAAAGACCTATGATCCCCAATCGCGCCAAGCGGGGAAAATTCGAGCCGAACTATGAAGGCCCGTACATCATAGACAAAGTCTACCAGGGTGGAGCCTATTTACTCATGGATATGCATGGTAAAAGGCCTTTCAGGCCGATAAACGGTCGCTTCCTAAAGAGATACTACGCTTAATGAGCCACAGCCTAGGTCAATGGTAGATGACGACGACTATGTCCGCTCGCTATCTTCCTAAGCTCAAACTCTATCAGCAGTAGCCAGCCTCTCAACGCCGGACCGAAATGTCCTTAAACTAATAGTGGACCAAAACGTCCTTAAACTAATACCGCAGCATCCTTAGGCTGACGAGATGAATAAAAAAAAATAAATAAAAAATATATAATAAATAAAAACGGTATGTCCATAAGCAAAAAGAGGACGGATGAAAACCCGAAAGGGCTCCGTGAGTAAAAACAGCAGGGCTACCGGCGAGTGTTCGTGAAAACCCGAAAGGGCGCGACCTCGTAAAAAAAAAGAGAAAAAGAAAATTAAAAAAAAAGGTATGTCCATAAGCAAAATAGGCACGGTTGAAAACCCGAAAGGGTTCCGCGAGTAAAAACAGCAGGACTACCGGCGAGTGTTTGTGAAAACCCGAAAGGGCACAACCTCGTTAAAGGACACTTACAAGATCCTCTCGACCTTGTAGGGAGAAATCACCTGCGTGAGATCCTTACGACTCACAAGGGAGCAACACACTTAGGGATCCTCACGATTCCTATGGAGAAAATGCACTTGCGAGATCCTCACGACTCGTAAGGAGAACTCTCTTATTAGACCTTCACGGCTCATAAAAGTTAAAAGTCTTAAGTTACAGAGACCTAAACCTGTACTTAAGTAACCCCCGCAACTTTCGATATTGCCCTACAAGTGGCTCAATATTGACCCTTGTATACAGTCCACGGGCGCGAATAAACATTTCCCTAACCAAGTCTTATCCGTGACTGGGGATATGTTCGCATGGTAAACAACCCTTGTAAATCCTCTCGATTTATGAGGAGAAAACCCTACTGTAGGATCCTTACGACTTACAGAGGAAACGAACACTTAGGAATCCTCACGAGTCCTAAGGAGAAAATACACCTACGAGACCCTCACGACTTGTAGGGAGAAATAACTTCGTGAAACCCTTACGGCTCATGAAGTCAAAAGCCTTAACCGACAAGACCCTAACCCTGGTCGCTAAGCCACCTTTGTTCGACATCGACAGAGGCAGATGATGATTCGCTCCTGTAATATCCCAGCTGTAGCGGTGCTGATGCTGAAATCGGTTTACAGCGAAAAGCCAATAGGCCGCACATGCATACGAAATAGCCGAAATGATAGGGCAACTTGCAATAAAAAGCAGCAAGTAAAAATGTATGCATGCAAAATAGCCGAAATGATTGGGCAACTCGCAATAAAAAGCAGCGAGTAAAAATAAAATAAATAGCCGAAATGATTGGGCACCGCGAAAAATAGCCGAAATGATTGGGCAATCGCGACCTTCGCGATATAAAAGCTGAAATGATAGAGCATCGCGGAGATAAAACAAAAAAAATGATGATAAAACTTTGGCCCTACAGTTAAGATCACATCGATCCCTGTATACAATCTAAGGGCGTAAACAAAGAGGGAACCATACTTTCCCAACAGGCTCCGCTAGAAGATGAAGCCAAATCTCGACGGTTCAGTCCAACTCTAAAGAAACCAGTGTCTTCAGCAGATACCTCGACTCACGGATACAAACACTCCTTGACGAGAGCCTCCTGATCCGCGTCGACTCGCAGAGCCACCAGTGCCTCCGTGGGAAATTTTCGACTCGTTTCAAACCCCAAGGAAACAAATAATCCTTGGCGCTAGGGAAACAAATAATCCTTAGCAAATTCCTCGACTCACGGATACAAACACTCCTTGACGAGAGCCTCCTGATCCGCGTCGACTCGCAGAGCAACCAGTGCCTCCGTGGGAAATTCTCGACTCGTTTCAAACCCCAAGGAAACAAATAATCCTTGGCGCTAGGGAAACAAATAATCCTTAGCAAATTCCTCGACTCACGGATACAAACACTCCTTGACGAGAGCCCCCTGATTCGCGTCGACTCGCAGAGCCACCAGTGCCTCCGTGGGAAATTCTCGACTCGTTTCAAACCCCAAGGAAACAAATAATCCTTGGCGCTTGGGAAACAAATAATTCCTAGCAAACTCCTCGACTCACGGATACAAACACTCCTTGACGAGAGCCTCCTGATCCGCGTCGATTCGCAGAGCCACCAGTGCCTCCGTGGGAAATCCTCGACTCGTTTCAAACCCCAAGGAAACAAATAATCCTTGGCGCTTGGGAAACAAATAATCCCTGGCGCTTGGGAAACAAATAATCCCTAGCAAACTCCTCGACTCACGGATACAAACACTCCTTGACGAGAGCCTCCTGATCCGCGTCGACTCGCAGAGCCACCGGTGCCTTCGTAGGAAATTCTCGACTCGTTTCAAACCCCAAAGAAACAAATAATTCTTGGCGCTTGGGAAACAAATAATCCCTAGCAAATTCCTCAACTCACGGATACAAACACTCCTTGACGAGAGCCTCCTGATCCGCGTCGACTCGCAGAGCCACCAGTGTCTCCGTGGGAAATTCTCGACTGGTTTCAAACCCCAAGGAAACAAATAATCCTTAGCGCTTGGGAAACAAATAATCCCTAGCAAACTCCTCGACTCACGGATACAAACACTCCTTGACTAGAGCCTCCTGGTCCGCGTCGACTCGCAGAGCCACCAGTGCCTCCGTGGGAAATTCTCGACTCGTTTTAAACCCCAAGGAAATAAATAATCCTTGGCGCTTGGGAAACAAATAATCCCTAGCAAACTCCTCGACTCATGGATACAAACACTCCTTGACGAGAGCCTCCTGATCCGCGTCGACTCGCAGAGCCACCAGTGCCTCCGTGGGAAATTCTCGACTCGTTTCAAACCCTAAGGAAACAAATAATCCTTGGCGCTTGGGAAACAAATAATTCCTAGCAAATTCCTCGACTCATGGATACAAACACTCCTTGACGAGAGCCTCCTGATTCGCTTCGGCTCGCAGAGAAACCAGCGTCTCAGCGAGAAAATTCCCGATTCGTCTCAACTTGCAAGATGAAGCCTCAGGCAGCAGGGACTAAAAAAAAACTTGCTTCCTGAACAATGGGACCCTGCAAGTCAATCCAAAATAGTCTCTTGCATACTATTCACGGGCCTCACTCTCTAAAATCGAGTTTCGATAAGGAGGGAAACAACCGCTTACGGATCCTCTCGACTCGTAAGAGGGAAAAATTCTCTTATAGGATCCTTACGACTTATAAGAGAAAATCACACTTAGGAATTCTCACGATTCCTAAGGAGAAAAACCCACCTACGAAATCCTCTCAATCCGTAGGGAGAAAAGTCTCTATGAGACCCTCACAGCTCATAGAGTTGAAAAGTCTTAGGTGGCAGATCCTACCCCTGTCTTCTAAGCCATTACTGCCCTACTCATGAGCATATAAACTATTTCATACCAGAGTAAAACATAAAGAAATAGAAGGGTGTGGCTCATGAAATTGAGAGTTTGGAAGTATATCTTTTAAGAGCCGAGATTTGAGTCAATGATAAATGACGACGCTTGTGTCCACTTGTTATCTTCTCAGATCAAGATTCTGAAAGTTATATACCAACCCGAAACTGGTCATATGCTATGCATTACTCTACACTACTTCACCCATATATATACATACGTAGGCAAAGTAGTGGGGGGCATTTGTTCCCACCAAAAATTTCTGCGCAAAAGAGTCCAAGGTATCAAATGGCAGCGATACACATAAGAAAATGCGAACCAGTATCTTCCGGCCTGTATTTTGATAAACTCCCCAATGAAGAACTATTAACTTATGATGGTATTGAAATCATCTCGAAAAAACCTTCGATTTGATATATTACGGGCCTCATAATTCATCCGGGATCAAAAGTTATGAGTAAATGTCTATGCACATGTGATCTAAGAAAGAAGATGCGAACCAGTATTTTCCGAGCTGTATTTTGACAAACTACGGAATGAGAAATAGCTAAATTCTGATGGTATTGAAAGAATCTTGAAAAGACCTTCGATTTGATATATTATGGGCCTCATAATTCATCCGGGATCAAAAGTTATGAGCAAATGTCTATGCACATGTGATCTAAGGAAGAAGATGCGAACCAGTATTTTCCGAGCTGTATTTTGACAAACTCCGGAATGAGAAATGGCTAAATTCTGATGATATTGAAAGCATCTCGAAAAGACCTTCGATTTGATATATTATGGGCCTCATAATTCATCCGAGATCAAAAGTTATGAGCAAATGTGTTATGCACGTGTAATCTAAAGTAATGCTCTACTACATGGGGAATGCATTTTTTAGTCCTACATCGGGAAAAGGAGAGATGACTTCTCTACCACTCCCATATAAATAAGAGGGGATACCTCTTAGAAAGGGTAGAGTTAAATCCTTAAAGTATTCAATACTCAAAGAAGCTTAGTTCTCCAAAGGAGCTTAGTTCTCCAAGATAGGAGCATGCTCCTCCATAATGCGCATATGCGCAAGCGCCATGTGCGCTACGTGGAACGCACGTGTGCCCGCCATGCGGCACTACGTGCAACGCACGTGCGCACCACATGAGAATATTTAATAATATTAAAAGGAGCTTGTTCTCCATATATAGAAGCTTTGCTTCTCCTCATAATGCGCATGCGCGCCACGTGCAACGCACGTGTGCCCGCCATGCGGCACCACGTGCAACGCACGTGCGTGCCACATGAGAATATTTAATAATATTAAAAGGAGCTTGTTCTCCATATATAGAAGCTTTGCTTCTCCTCATAATGTGCATGCGCGCCACGTGCAACGCACGTGTGCCCGCAATGCGGCACCACGTGCAACGCACGTGCGCACCACATGAGAACATTTAATAACATTAAAAGGAGCTTGTTCTCCATATATAGAATCTTTGCTTCTCCTCATAATGCGCATGTGCGCCACGTGCAACGCACGTGTGCCCGCCATGCGGCACCACGTGCAACGCACGTGCGCACCACATGAGAACATTTAATAATATTAAAAGGAGCTTGTTCTCCATATATAGAAGCTTTGCTTCTCCTCATAATGCGCATGTGCGCCACGTGCAACGCACATGTGCCCACCATGCTGCACCACGTGCAACGCACGTGCGCACCACATGAGAACATTTAATAATATTAAAAGGAGCTTGTTCTCCATATATAGAAGCTCTGCTTCTCCTTATAATGCGCATGTGCGCCACGTGCAACGCACGTGTGCCCGCCATGCGGCACCACGTGCAACGCACGTACGCACCACATGAGAACATTTAATAATATTAAAAGGAGCATGTTCTCCGTATATAGAAGCTCTGCTTCTCCTCATAATGCGCATGTGCGCCGTGTGCCCGCCACGTGCGCACCACGTGTAACGCACGTGCGCACCACATGAGAATATTCAAAGGAGACTCATTCTCCATAGGAGCTTGCTCCTCCCCATAATGCGCATATGCGCAAGATCCATGTGCGCTACGTGCAAATATGAGCGCCCAACACGTGCGACACACGTGCGACGCACGTGCGCTATCGCAAAGAAGCCTTTTTCAGTAGCGAGAAGCTTAAGCTCCAGCCTGTTCTTCCCCCCTAATGAGTGAGACATGGTTCAAAGGGTACATCCCCCCACACCTTCGATATATGGCACTGTAATCTCTCAGTGTCGTCGAAGAGGTGGTGGGTCCCAACGACCAATGATCCTTCTTACTAAAATAAAAAAAAAAGGGATCAACATTTCTTGAAAAAAAATCAAGAGCTTCAAACAGAGAGAACTGTGAGAAAAATTTCAAGAAAAAGGTAAAAACCTTCACAAGAGAGAAGAAATTTCTTCTAATAGATCATTGATCTAAAAACCAGATCAATGATCTTCACATAATAAACAGTGCTTTGCACTTCTTATGAACCACTGGTTCTTTAAAACAAGAAAAAACAAAATAAAAAAATAGTGCTTTGCACTTTTATGAACCTTTGGTTCCTGAAATAAAAAGAAAAAACTTGTTTTCTTTGATCTAAATTAGATTAAGGAAACGAACAGTGCTTTGCACTTCTTTTGTGAACCATTGGTTCTTGAATCTAAAAGATTCTTAAATCATAGTGCCTTGCACTTGCAAACTGCGCTGTTGCGCTCCTGGATTGGCGCAAGCCACCAGAGCGCGCCACGTGTCAGCAGCGCAGGCGCAGCGCATTAGCGCAGCGCATTGCGCTTGCGCGACACGTGTCAACACTACAAGCGCTTGCGCTCTCTGATTGGCGCAAAGCGCCTGACAAATGCAAAGCATTTCTTAAAGGGCCAGGCCCAAATCAAAAAGACCTAGCAGGCCAAAATAAATTGTAAAGCAATAAAAAGGGGGCGAAGCCCAAGTGAAATTGATGCTCTGCATCTTTTATGGGCAGAGCCCAAACAAAAAAAATAGAAGTAATGCAATGCATTATTTAAGTGTGAGAAAAGCCCTAGCACAGGTCTAATAGACCAAAAATAAATAAGGGTATTGAACATTTTCAACTGGACTTAGCCCAATTTTGGCCGTAAATCCTCAAATTAAATTGACTGAGCACAGCTGTTCTCTTAAATTAATTTATATCCGGTTCGATGGTACATCTCCAAACTACTCTGACACCCATCGTTGTAATCCTTCAACGACGTCAGAGAGGTGACGGGTCCCGATGACCACACATCAATACGGATTGCGGGGTCCTTAAACTCATGGACCGGAACGTCCTTAAACTAATGTTGGACCGAAACGTCCTTAAACTAATGTCGGACCACCACGTCCCTAAACTGGAACATAGACCACCACGTCTCTAAACTGGAGCATGGACCGCAACGTCCCTAAACTACCTATGGACCACTATGTCCCTAAACTGGAACAATAGAGCCTCCAAATGCTCTTTTGCCGAATCTAAACGATCCCGTTTAAGTTGATCTTAGCCCCCAAACATGGCTAACGTATCCTTAAACCTTCAAACGGACTATAAAACTCCAAATCAACCTTGGTTCAAGGGTACATCTCTGAACTCCTCTGACATCTGCCGTTGTAATCCTTCAACGACGTTAGAGAGGTGACGAGTCTCGATGGCCAGATATTAAATGGATTATCACGTTAAGTTGATCTTAGTCTTAAACAGGACTATCGTATCCTTAACGAACGTTTAAGTTGATCTTAGCCGCAACGCGACTAATGCATCCTTAAACTAAAAACACCAAACCCAAATCTAAGTAAATACGGATTTGTACTAATCCACGTCCTACGTGCGACGGCATTACTCAGTCTCCGTATACAATCCACGGGCAACCACAAACAAAACAAACACACACGACACGAAGTGAAATTCTGGAGAAGGAGAAAGTTGTTACCGCGATGCGGTAGCGTAATTAACTGCAGGGGCTTGCGCCTGCAGGGAAGAGCGTCCCCACAATCAAAAACCCCTCAAGCGAGGGAGAATCTGACGAAGTCTGCTACATCGGCCGCATCCGTCTAAACCTCCGATACACGGTGCCATAAATCAACTTGGAATCTTCGGAGAGGTGGACGGATAAAACCAAATAGCATCTGCCCCGAATCTCAGCGTCAGGACATCGCAGTCTTGTGCGCCGTCTTTCGGAGGGGAACAGGCACGTGATGGATATTTGTGCATTGATTATTAAAGCATTTATTAGGGGTCACGTGGTAACACGTGAGAGCGCCCAAAGCCAACATTGCCTTTGATTTTATTCTCTTTGTTTTGGAGGTCACGTGGGAGCACGTGAGGCAATGCCTCTGGGCTGATTCTTTCTTATTTTGGAGGGTCTTTTCAGGGGTCACGTGGGAACACGCGACCTTAGTTCTTTACATGCATGGAGATCTTTCAAGTCTCTTTATTTTTAAGAATTAAATTCTTTGTAGGGTTAAACCCTAATTATGGTTTTAAAGGAATTAAATTCCTATGCATGTGGAAGAATTAAATTCTTATGGAGGGTGAAACCCTAATTTCATTTAGGAGGAATTAAATTCCTGTGAATTTGGGAGAATTAAATTCTCAAGTAGGGTTAAACCCTAGTTTTGTCTGTCTTGGAGGAATTAAATTCCTATAAATTGGGAGAATTAAATTCTCATATAGGGTTGAACCCTAGTTTTATCTCGGAGGAATTAAATTCCTGTGAATTTGAGAGAATTAAAATCTCTAAATTCAATTCTCCCTCTAAGTTTTGGATCTGCATGGCAGATCTCCCCGATGAGAATTAAATTCTCAACCTGTGGGGAGATTTGCTTCTGCAGATCTTCAACCAGAGGAAGAACTAAGTTCTTTTGTAGAAGAGTTAAACTCTTAGATTGAGAATTAAATTCTCTTTTTTGTTTTATGAAGTTTTGATCGCTTTCCCCTTTCTCACCTAGGGTTTCTTTTCTTGAGAATTAAATTCTCCTTTCTTTTCTCTCTGCTATTTTCCTTCAGAAAATTTCAAGATCCCAAAATTCTATTTCTCTTCTCTTCTTAGCTCCTATTTATAGGAGAAGGGAAAGAATCAATTTGTTTAGTAAATATTTTATTGAAAGATTTTGTTTGTTTTTCGTAACTAATATGATCTTTTAGATCACTCAGTGAATTTTATTCACCATTGGATTTTTAATCCAAAAGATATTCTGTTTGTTATTTTTGGTGAAATTTAGGGAAATCTTTCCATGTATAAAATCTTTCCATAAATTGGTGGTTTATAATCACCATTGGATTTTTAATCCAACGGTGCTCCACTTTACAAAGCATAGTCCTCTTTTGTTTGGAAAGATTTAAAGAAATACTTTCCTAGTTAGGGTCTTTGATTTCCCTTAATTAGAATTTAATTATATTAACTTTATAAGGTTTTTAAAGCCCATCACGTGTTGGCAGGTGACCCTCTTTCATTCAGAATTCAATTCTGTCTTTTAACTGGGCTAAAGGACCATCACGTGACCCTTGGTCACGTGTGAGCACTTGACGCCCCATTGGGGTCTTTTCTTAGTCTTTTGTTTACACTTTTGTTTGATTTTAGAGTTTAATTCTATAAAGTGGAGGTCATAGGAAATTATCACGTGTCAACACGTGACCCTCGGTCACGTGTGAGCACGTGATACCTCATTGAGGTAATTCCTGATTTTTAATCAGGGAACAGATATATCTTTATAAATAAATACCATTTATTATGAAAATAGGATAAGTTTGTGGGCATTCAGTCGTTTATCTAAACCTGAATTTGTGGTGTCTAGGCTAGATAAGTGAGAAAGGTAACTTTAAAATGCCCGTCTCACGGTGATTCGTGAGCGGATCCCTTTTTTCCTCACTTGTACTTACCTGGCCACAATTGGCGGTGAAGAGGCGATTTGAGGTATCACACAACTTGTCGCTTTGGACCAGTTAGGAGTAGTCTAGTTGACCTAGAACATAGATTATGGGAAAACGACACTTTTTCATTTAAATACCATAACTAATAAAACCGTTTTCCTTAATGATTAGTATTTATACAAATCTTTGCAAAGTGCCGCTACAACCCATTTGGGGAATCCGTTCGGGATGGTGCAGATTATCGCACATCCTCGGACTTAGTAGTGCGAGATTCAGACCTCCACAAGGAGCATTCGGTCTCGAAAGATTTAAAATACGACATCTTAAGAAAATGAGATTTTTAGAATATAAAATATATATTAAAATTACTTTTGTATAAATATATGTATATTTATCAGAAAAAATATCTATTTTGTAATGATATAAATATTTCACCTTTTCTACAATATCACAAGAATCAATCTTACACTAAAATACCATGAATTCCATACAAAACCAATATTACAAATAAATACAATTTATTATGATATTAGGATATTTCCACTAGAAATGTCACAATATAAAATCTACATTCATTACAACTCTAAAGACGATTAATAAATACTTGGGGTGTATTTTGAAAAATATATAAAAGTATTTTTACATAAAACCCCCTCAAGTTCTATAATTTACCCTAAGGACCCTAGTAAATATAGGTTTAAGCGGGACCAATCTCTTGAGCCTCAGGGAGCCGGAGAAGTGGGTGCTTGCCTATCTAAGGTAGACAACTTAACAACGGTGTTATCAATACGGTAATCGTCTTTGAAAAAGACACGAAATGTTACCGATAATATCAAAACAATCAGGACTTCAATTTACTTTTCCAATTGTCTGACTCGGAGTGAGTCTCATTATAATCTGACTTGAATCAAGTACAATCTACAATCTACAATTTACAATCTACAATCTTCAATATTACAATTCAACATGAATCCAATTATCAATCTATACAACTTGACTGAACCGAACCATGGATATACATTCCATTTACATGGTTCTCCAGTTATTCCATTTACATGATTCTACGGTTACATCCGTTTACTGATATTATGGTTTCGGTCAGTCATCCAATTATACAATCGATACAATTTACAATACAATACAATACAAACAAGACATCTCGGGGTTTAAGGGGTAGATTGGTACGGAAGGTGTTAGAAGTGCCACGAGACAGTAAGACTTAATACACCAACATGAATCCAGTTGCTGTTGTACCGTGGCATAAACGGTTCCTTGTACTATACTTGCCTCTAGTCTCTGGCATATAGAGACTCCTCTCGTATACACTGGTATTCTTCTGTACCAAGTTACAAACAACAGCGTTAACACTAAATACAACATTATAATAATATAATACAACTTTAAAAGCTACACTCTCTCTCTTTCTGTCTATTCTATTTCTCCCTTAACTTTGGGACTTACCGAGCGACCTGTTCGCTGACGACATTCTCTTTCTTTCTTTTTTAAATGTCGTCAGATGTTTTGGACCCATCAGAGATTGAGCCCATTGCTGAAGACTTGGACCAGTTCAGTGAAAACCCCGAGCTCTAGTCATTGTACACTTTTCATTCAGTACTTTCATTTCTGTTATGCCATTGTTTAGGCATTGCTTTTTATTCAGTTGTATTTACTTTTCATGTATCGTACAAAAGAATGTTAATAAATAAAGTTGATGTTCAGTTTATATCTCTTGTCTCTTGTGCTTACTTTTTTATTGCTTAGATACGCTTAGCGTATTTACTTCACAGTAAATACGTAGCGGCCTCGTCGCGTTCTTTGCCCGTATACTAGGAAGCGGGGCGTGACACACGCAATTGGAGAATGCCCCCCAGAACCGAGGGCCCAACAACCTTCCAGCTAGACTGGCGATCCAAGCTCCTCCTAACCGGTTAGCCCTACCAGCTCCAACTCCCTACACCCAGATCACCCAACCCCAACGCTGAGTGTTTAACCAGGCACAAAGAAAAGTGCCACGACGCCAAGCATTCATCATGTCGGTCAAAGAGGCCAAAACTACGGGTCAGGTTATTACTGGTAAATCTCTCCCCTATTTCCTTTCCAAAGTCCTTTCAATTCATAGTCGTCTTATATCTGTTATACTTAAATCTATCCCACGTGACTTAGGTACAATCTTAGTAGCCTCCCTACCTGCACTCGCGCTCTTCGATACTGGGGCATCACATTGCTTTATGTCGCAACGATTCGTCCGAACTCATGCGATCCCAGTTACACCACTCGTATCCAGCTGGAACGTTAGTTTGGGGAACAACGTTCTAAAAGCAACTTTGAGATACGATATGTGTCCAGTGGCCGTCTGCAGTCGAGAATTCTATGCGGATTTCAAGGTGCTGGACATACCGAGCTTCGACGTAGTCTTGGAAATGGACTGGCTGGGAACTTTCTTCGCTACCATCGACTATCGCCAAAGGGGAGTAGTGTTCGAAATACCAGATCATCCAGTGTTCTATTCCAAGAGTGGAGATCGAACCTTAGAGCCTAGCATCTACCAAGCAAAACCAAAGAAGACAGAGGTTGCAGCGTTGCAAGCGGAAGAAACGAAGCTATAGGTAGTTCGAGAGTTCGCGGATATATTTCCGAAAGATATATCAGGTTTTCTTTCCGATCGAGCTCTTGAATTCAACATCGATTTACAACCCGGAACACAACCAATAATAAAAACTCCGTACCGATTAAGTCCGGAGGGATTGAAGGAGATCCGCACATGGATTAATATTTGGATCTGAGTGTTCAGGTTCATGATCAAGTATTCAAGTTTGTGTTTGATTTTGGATTCTGGTTTGAGTTTGGATCCAGGTTGGAGTCGGTATCTTATGAAAATATTTAGCTCTTGAATTTCTTAAGTTTGGGAGTAATCGGCCAACTGATGCACATGGACGACAGGAATTGTGTATTTTTCCAAGACAATTGCCATTGATAAACTCCGTTAATTTGTCTAACCTGATTAGGCAAGCACACGCTTTCTCCGGCTCCCTGAGGTTCAAGAGAAATGATACCGTTTAAACCTATATTAATCTAGAGTCCTTAAATACTTATTATTGTTGTTTATATTATATTTATATTGTTTGTATTCCTCGAGGGGTTTTTATAAAAAATACTTTAATATTGTTTAAAAATAAACCTCAAGGATGACTTATAATATTAAGAGTTTTTATGAACATGTATTTTAATTTTTAGTGGTATCTTAGTGATAAAATCTAGCTTTTTAATATTTATAGTATTTTAATGAAAACTGTTTCTTTTGTAAACTTGGTGGTATTTTGTTAAAATTTTAATTTTTCATTTAAAAAATATATTTTTCATAATTTATTTTTATTGAAAATACGGTTTCATAATTTTATATAATTTTCCAAACATTTAATTTTGATTTAGAAAAGCCGTATTCTTTTAATTCGTATTTTTATTTCTTTCTAGACTGAATGTTCCATGAGAAGTTCTGTATCTCACTATACTATCTCAAGGATGTGCGATAACCCGCACCATCCGTAGATGGGTTCCCCTAAAAGAGTTGTAGATCCACAACTGCAAAGAATTTAAAAATAACGATTAAAAAAATATGTTTTTATATAGTGATGGTATTTTATTGAAAATTGTTTTATTTAGATGAAAAATTCTAACCAAATATCGTGCTATGAATCAAAAGTATGTGTGTAGGGTAGGTCGTTACCCCATGAATGTTCTAGACGTAGGTATGCTAGTTATCGAAAAATTATATTTAAAGTTCATGGTATTTATGTGAAAAAGTTTATTATATGATCATTTCACTTGAATTTCTACTTACATGAAAAGGTAAAAGATGTGACCGACATGTTAAGGTGATATTTAGAGGTTTTAAAGGAAAAATTAAACATAGTAAAGATGACAAAAGTTTGTTTAAAGAAAATATAACGAGTTAACTCCACTTTGTCGATATCGTTTTAGGGATTGGTTTGAGATGAAAAGAAAGAGAGAGAAAGAGACTTACGGGTTTAGAGTGTCGAGAAAAGAGTAAGAAAGGGAGAGAAGTTTTCGTGGCGTCGCGGTAGCTCCGGAAAAAAAAAACTCCGATCTTCAACGAAGAGAACTTGATCGCTAACTCCACTTGTACATAAAAAAATTCAGAAGAATTTTGATAGAGATTTTTCAGAATAGGAAGAGCTAGGGGATGTGGTGTATTTATAGTGTACGGATGAGAGTGTGTGAGTTAAAGAAATTGGAATTAAAATGAATTAAAATATGATCAATGATGAAATGAAGGGTCTCCATTTCATTTCAAAGAAATCAAACAGTACATGGGAGTAGAGGGGAGTCAAAGGGACGCATGAGCGAATTACGGAGGCATTTGGCCCCATCCTAGACGCCGGTAGCCGTCAAATCAGGGAAATGGGCGGTGGAGATTAGCCATCTACCTCGAGATTCGTGCTATACGTTTTATTCAGTGTTAACTCCTCATTTATCCCGTTTGATTTTTCTGAAACTTTTAGTTTCTCCGTGTATTGCATGTGCAACTCTTGGGCTTCCAAAAAGTTAAAACGAAAAATATTAAAAATAATTAGGACTGATGGGATTCGAACACACAGGCTATGTCACAGCAGTGTAGAGGTGTTATCTATGAGCTACAAATTGTTTCTTGCTTTTATTGAACAAAAATAACTTATAGCTCCTGTAACAACTCCAAATTCTGTGTGCATAAAATTCATATAAAGTTAATATACAATTGGGGTATTTGATTTCCTGTGAATGCTATAAGAATTTGTTTTACTTTAGAAGAGCAAGAAAGAGCTTGTAGCTCATTGGTAAGACCTTGCACTGCTGAACCATAGCACCAGAGTTAAAATCCCATCAGCCACATTATCTTTCTAATTAATTTATTTTAACCTTTTTAGAAACCCAAGAGTTTGCACGAGCACAACATGTAAACTGAAGAGTGACATAAAACAAATGAGTGCACTGCAGTATACCAACCGACCCCGACACGTGGAACCAAACCCATCCCCATCAGTCGGAATAGGCCGACGACACATGCATTTAGGGCCGGCGGCGTCGGTCTCCCCCGTACCAAATGCCCTCGTATTTTACCCCCTGCAACGTTTGGCCTACCCCACTAACCCTACATTGCTTGTTTACTCTTAATTATTCCAGAGAGCAATAAAATTCATATTTAATCCTATTTTATTACAAATTTTAAGACACCCATTCACTACACTAAACCCTAGCTTTTCCTATAATTACCACCCCTCATTCCACACTTCCTCACACACAAACCCCTGCCAAAACTCTCAAGAATTCCCAAGTCTTATATTGTGCAAGTGGAGTTAGCAAATGGCGAAGCTCCGACGAAGTTCCGCGACGATACGAGGAGTTTCCGGTGACGAAACGACGCACCGGCACTTCCCTACTCTTCCTCTTTCTCTCCTCTATCTTTGTAGCCAGTAAGTCCCATCTCCCCCTCCCATCTCTTTCTTTAAAAGGTTTCATTTCTAAAACCCGACGGAAGCGGAGTTAGTCCGACTTCCGATTCGGTTTTTCTTTAAAAAAACTACACTTTTCTTTAACAAGATAAAACCATATTCTCATATGTTGATCAATAAACATTAAAAAAACTCAATAAAACAAGTTTCACATCCAAATAATCATTTTTGTGACATTTATCGCATTTTCACATAAAATTACCATAAACTATTCATTTCGACATCATAACCTTTCTTCCTTGCTATACCTTTAGATAGTTCACGGGGTAATGACCTACCTCATCACAACACACATCTCTATCATAGCACGATTGATGTTGGGACAATAGAATACGTGAAATACTACTTTACAAATAAATACACTAAACTTACAAAACCGTTTTTTATAAAAAGATGTATTAACAATTTCCATGCAATTGCGCATCTACAACCCATTTCAGGGACCCCGTTCGGGATGGTGCGGATTATCGCACATCCTCTGGCTTAGTAGAGCGAGATACAGACCTCCGAAAGAAGCATTCGATCTCGATAGAATTTTTATACATTTTTCTTTAGAAAATGAGATTTCTACAAGAAAATAAATAAATTATTTTAATTAAATATCCATATATTTATTATCAAAATATTTATTTTGATTATATGAATATTCCAAGTCTTCTAAATCAAATGAATCACTATTATATAAAAATACCATCCAAATCCAACACAAGTACAATATTTCAAGAAAATTCCATACACTATGAAACTAGGTTCTATTTACTAGAAATTGCACAATTGTAAAATAAACATCTATGGAAACTCTAAAAACTATAATTAAATACTTGAGATATATTTTGAAATTATGCCAAAACTAATTTATACAAAATTCCCTCAAGTTATATTAAATTATAATAAGGACCCTAGTAAACATATGATTAAGTAGGACCGGTCTCTTGAGTCTCAGGGAGCCGGAGATATGGGTGTTTGCCTATCTAAGGTAGACAACCTAACAAACGGTGTTATCAATACGGTAATTGTCTTGGAAAAAGACACAAATCCTGCCGTCCATATGCAACAGTTACCGATAACATCAAAACCTAATTCAGAACTGTAGGGTGTTTTTCGTCACCCCATTGAGATGGGAATACGCGCGCGCTTGTCAGGCGTACTACAGATTCCCCCGGCCTAGGGTAGGCCGGGGTTTAATGATGGTGGGGATCCGAATCTCCGGCAGCCGCGGACTAAGCTGCCGTTAATTACCCATCGCCTTTGGGGCGAGGGAACCTCCGATTAACGGGTTAAACTGGTCATGCGAACTCAATGTGCAGTATACGTGTGTTCAATTCTGAAAGGGGGGTTTGGATATATCGGGAGCCACGCAGAGTTTTTACGGGGGTCCCGCTACCCGGATAGCGGGCTGGGGGTCAAGGGGGCTAGCAGCCCCCTTGCGGGGTGCGGGGCAGCGCCCCGTTAGAAATTTTTTTCTAACAGGGACAGTGTCGTGGAGTACGTGTATGTATAAATTTGTATACATATGTATATGTGTATATATGTACACAAAAGAGAGGGAAAAGACATCCAAGGGATGCGCAGGTGCGCAAGCGCGCGCGCCACGTGTCGGCACGCGGGCGACATGCGCACTTGCGCAGTTGCGCAAGCGCGCGCGCCACGTGTCGGCACGCGGGCGACATGCGCACTTGCGCAGTTGCGCAAGCGCGCGCGCCACGTGTCGGCACGCGGGCGACTTGCGCACACAACAGGCTTTTAGCCTAAAAAGATTTCTCTGAAGAGAAATCAAAGAGGAGTTAGACTCCTGAGTGTGTTTTTTTTTTTGTTGGGTTAATGGAAGGGTTCTTCTTCTTCCTCCTGTTGCTTGCTGGATCTTGAAGATCAAGAGATGTAAAATCTCAAAATCTCTCCTTTTTAAGATCTGATGGCAGATCCAAGTTCCCCTTTGTGGGTTTTGTGGTGGAAAACTATTTAGTTTTGAAAAAGGAAGAGTAAAACTCTTGATTTAATTCAAGAGAAAGAAGAAGGTTTTGGAACCTTGAAGAAGGAAGAAAGAGCTCAGCTCTAATTTTTTTTGGAGAGAGAAAAAAGTTATTAGATATTTTCATTATCTTTGCCTTTATAGGCCATACATTTTACACATAGCCCCTTGGGCTTCACAAAATGGCATTTTGCCTATCCCATGGGTCATGTGCCATTTCTTTTTGCACATAAGCCATGGGCTTTACAAAAATTTGGCTTTATGCCTATTTTTCTTACATTTATCCGAAATAAAATAAAAGAAATACAACAAAATTATTTATTACAAAATTTTTATCTTGGCATGGGGGGAGGCCGGCCGCTTCATGTTCGGGCTCGACCCGGGCATGGGCCTACTGGATCTGGGCTTGGGCCCACTTGGCTTGGGGTTGACTTTGATTTTGACTTGGTCAACCGGGGTGTAAATTTTTACCCCAACAAATTGCCCCCATCAATAAATGCACACCACATATGTAGGTCGTGTGCATGAAATTGATGGATCTTCTTTCACGTGGAGGCGGCTTGATTTGGTTCCCACCTTTTGGGAAGCTGGCACTGCCCTTTTTGCGACTTGGACGGTCGGTGCTGCCCTTTTAGCGACGTGGACGGTCGGTTCTGCCCTTTTTGCGACTTGGACGGTCGGTGCTGCCCTTTTAGCGACGTGGACGGTCGGTGCTGCCCTTTTAGCGACGTGGACGGTCGGTTCTGCCCTTTTAGCGACGTGGACGGTCGTTGCTGCCCTTTTAGCGACTTGGACGGTCGATTCTGCCCTTTTTGCGACTTGGACGGTCGGTGCTGCCCTTTTAGCGACGTGGACGGTCGTTGCTGCCCTTTTAGCGACTTGGACGGTCGATTCTGCCCTTTTTGCGACTTGGACGGTCGGTGCTGCCCTTTTAGCGACGTGGACGGTCGTTGCTGCCCTTTTAGCGACTTGGACGGTCGATTCTGCCCTTTTTGCGACTTGGACGGTCGGTGCTGCCCTTTTAGCGACGTGGACGGTCGTTGCTGCCCTTTTAGCGACTTGGACGGTCGATGCTTGATTTGACTTGCTCTGCTTCTTGCAGTGTCAGGGGTAGACTTGACTTGCTCCGCTTCTTGCGGTGTCGGGTGGAAGTTGACTTGTTGATTTTGATTGGGTTGACATCAGCATCGCTATACTGGAATATGGTACCAGGAGCGAACTATCATCTGTCATGGAGAGGATTTTGGGATTTTGGTTTTTGTTTGGCATCTGCATTGCTGCACTGGAATAATGCCAGGAGCAACTCATCATTTGCCCCGAGAGAATTTGAGAATTGATGGCTTAGGAGGCAGGTTTAGATCCCTATCACCTAAGACTTTTCAATTTTATGGGCCATGAGGGTCCCATAAAAGTATTTTCTCCCTACGAGTCGAAAGGATCTCGTAGGCGTATTTTCTCCATAGGAGTCGTGGGGACTCCTAAGTGTGTTGCTCCTTTGTGAGTCGTAAGGATCTCACGCGGGAATTTCCTCCTCTCAAAGTCGAGAGGACTTTGAGAGTGCATTTCATCTTCTTTTCACGAGTTTGCGCCCTTTCAGGTTTTCACAAACTCGTCGGCAGTCCTGCTGTTTTTACTCACGGAGCCCTTTCGGGTTTTCCTCCGTGCCCATTTTGCTTGTGGACATACCCCTTTTTTTTTTTTTTTTTTTTTTTTTTGCCACTGGTGGGACTTTAAAAGTAGTCTCACCGGAAGGATTTGGGAGAAATAGGGGTCATTTACGCCCGTGGATTGTATACGGTTTTGCAGGATGTCTGATCCAGACCGTAGGGCTGATGTGCTCAATTCGCCTGCGACTTGGAGCATTCATGTGTAGTATTTCTTGAGATATCGGCCATTAATGGGCGGCATGGGCCTTTCTCCCTCTGCACTTATTAGTTGGTAGGATCCTCCGTCGAACACTTTCTCAATGACGTATGGTCCTTCCCAGTTTGGCTCGAATTTTCCTTTGGCATGTCGATTGAGGATGATCGGTCTTTTGAGGACCAACACCAATTCACCTTTCTTGAAAGCACGGAGACGAGTTATCTTGTCATAGGCCCGTGACATTTGGGCTCGGTATAGCTCCAGATTTTGCTGCACCGCGAGCCTCTTTTCTTCGAGGGCATCGAGTTCTTCAAGTCGAAGGAGCACGTTTTCTTCCTCCGTCAACTCATGTTGGACGGCCATTCTTAAGCTTGGAACTTCAACTTCGAGGGGGAGGACCGCCTCCACTCCGAAGAGCAATGAGTATGGAGTGGACTGAGTTGGAGTACGGTGTGTGGTACGATATACCCACAACGCCTCGTGAAGTTTGAGATTCCAGTCTCTCTTGTTGGCTGAAGCATTTTTCCTCAGGAGCTTGCATAGAGTCTTATTGAAGGCTTCGGCTAGCCCGTTGGCTCTTGGATTATAGATGGAGGAATATCTCCAGTCTATCTTGTGCTGAGTAGCGAACCTTGAGACATTGAAGCTCTTGAAAGAAGGCCCGTTGTCAGAAATGATTCTTCTTGGTGTACCGAAGCGGTATAGAATATTATGCTGGAAGAATGTCAGAATATCCTTTGTCTTAACTTCTTTTAGCGGGACAGCTTCAGCCCATCTGGAGAAGTAGTCTGTCGCGGCCAGTATAAACCGATGGCCTTTGGATGACGGAGGATCAATTGGGCCAACAATGTCGGTGCCCCAGACTTCGAAGGGCCACGACGCCACTGTAGGATGCAATGGATTGGGATGCTTGTGAATAAAATCACCGTGAATTTGGCAAATATAACATTTCTTTGCATGCTCTCCGCAATCCCGTATCATGGTGGGCCAGTAATACCCAAGCCGTTTGATTTGAAGTCGCATCTTGGGGCCAGATTGGTGAGCACCGCAAACGCCCGAGTGGACATCTTTCATGACCTTTTGGGCTTCGGCCAATGACAGACACCTGAGCCATAGTTGGTCGTATGACCTGCGGTATAACGTGTCATTTACAAACACGTATCGGAGAGCTCTTTTCTTCAGCTGAATCTTCGCAGATTTTTCTTCGGGCAGCTTGTCGTATCGGAGGTACTCTATGAAAGGTTCTCTCCAATCGGGCTCGTCTTGGATGATCGAAGCTTCTTCCGCAGGACTGCTCTTCTGTTCCGCGCTTTCTTCTTCTCGTAGAGAGACTGGGGGTAGAATTTGTCGGCTCCTGACTGTGATCAGAATTTCGTCCATGTCAGGATCAGCCAGCTCCTTGGCTAGGCGAGCGAGTATATCGGCTTTTCCGTTCAATGCTCTAGGGACTCTTGTTAGTTCGATATGAGTGAACCGTTTCATGAGTTCCACCACCCTACCTCTGTACCGAGCTAACTCAGGTTTGTATATCTTATAGTCGCCGCTTACTTGGTTGACGACAAGCTGGGAATCACCGTAAACCCGTAGCCGAAGGATTTCCATTTCTATGGCGAGCTCCAAACCAGCTATCAGAGCTTCATACTCGGCCTCATTGTTTGTGCGAGGCTCGGTGAGAGCAAAAGAACGCCGTAGGGTTCCCATTGATGGTATGATAAACACCAATCCTATCCCTGCTTTTATCTCCGGGACGCTTGATTTACTGGAGGTTCTTATCGATGAGGCCCCATCGAAGTAGAGCTCCCAACATGGCTCGTCATTCTCGAGATGCAGCACTTGTTCGTCGGGTAACTCACAATTTAGTGGCGACCCTTCTGGTATGGGATGAGCAGCGAGAAAGTCTGCAAGAGCTTGCCCTTTTACTGCTTTCTGAGGAGTGTAAACTATGTCAAACTCAAGTAGCATGACAGCCCATCTTGCCATTCTGCCGGCTAGGCTTGCTTTGGTCATCAAGTGTTTGAGCGGGTCGACCTTGGAGATCAGCATAACCCGATGAGCGAGCAGATAGTGCCTCAGCTTCTTCACAGCAAATATCAGAGCCAGGCATTGCTTTTCGATTGGGGAGTAGTTGTGTTCCGCCCCGACTAGAGTTCGACTGAGGTAGTAGAGGGCATTTTCTTTTCCTTCCTCATTATTCTGGGCGAGGAGCGCACCGAGTGACTCATCTAGCGCGGCAGTGTAGAGAATCAACGGTTTGTTTGGAATGGGAGCAGCCAGCACTGGAGGGTGCAACAAGTATTGTTTGATGCTTTCGAACGCTGCTTGACATTCGGCATCCCAGATAAAAGGAGCTCCTTTCTTCATGAGCTTTGAGAGGGGCCTACATCTCCCCGATAAATTTGAGATAAACCTCCGTATATAAGCAAGCTTGCCTTGAAAAGATCTTAGCTGCGTCAGACTCTTCGGAGGAGGCATCTCCATGATGGCCTTTATCTTTGATGGGTCAACTTCGATCCCTCGATGTCGAACTATGAAGCCCAGGAATTTTCCCGATGACACGCCAAAAGCGCATTTCAGAGGATTCATCTTCAGATCAAATTCCCTCAGTCTGGTGAGAACGGTCCTAAGATCGTGGATATGATCGGCCTTGGTTTCAGTCTTAACGACCAGATCATCAACATAACATTCGACGACTTTATGAATTAGGTTATCGAAGATATTAGTCATCGCCCTTTGATATGTAGCACCTGCGTTCTTCAGTCCGAATGGCATTACCTTGTAGCAATATATTCCGATCGGGGTTCGAAATGCTGTGTGCTTCTCATCCTCAGGCGACATCTTGATCTGATTATATCCAGACGAGCCGTCCATAAAGGTGAACAGTTCATAATTTGAGGTGTCATCGACCATCATTTCCATGACCGGTAGCGGGAAGTCATCTTTAGGACATGCCTTATTGAGGTCCCTGAAATCGACACAGACTCGGATCTGCCCATTTTTCTTCTTCACTGGGACTATGCATGCGATCCAGTCTGCGTATTTCTCTTCCCTGATGAAGTCGGCATCGATGAGTTTCTTGGTTTCCTCGATGACCTTTTCTTCTAGTTCCCTTCTCATTCTTCGAGGAGCTTGTTTGACTGGCTTAGCATCAGGAGATATAGCCAACTTATGTACGGCCACTTCAGGGGAAAGGCCAGGCATTTCTTTGTATGTCCACGCGAAGCAGTCAACGAACTCACACAACAGGGCAATTATCTGCTCTTTCATTTCCTCCGACAAGAGTGAGCTGATGTAGGTCGGCCTTGGATTATCGGGCGTTCCTAAGTCAATCTCGGTTAGCTCATCAAAGGTTGCTTGTCCGCCATCTTCGAGCTCTTGAGGAGCTTCTTCTGGCTCGGCTATCTCGTCATCATTATTCGATCCTTCGCTGGCCTCACCAACATGGATCATGTAGCACGCTTTGGAATCAGGTTGAATGTAGCCTATGCCCCGTCTATCTGGAATTCGTCCATCGATGAGTGCTCGGACCTGGGGCGGATACCATAGCCCTTCGTAAAACTTTGCTTCGGACTCCGTTTGATATAACCGGCATCCGCACTTCTTAAAGTATTCCCGCATCTCGGGCGCATAGTATCTGGGATTGAGGACGGCTCTTATGCCTCTCTCATAGGGAAGGCACGCGACAGAAAGATCGTCCGGATGCACAACGGGGTTTGACTTGTAAAACAGGATGCCCTTCTGTCCATTTTTCCTCCCGGGCACGTAGAAAGTTTTCAGCTGGTCCACGGTAGAGACTGACAATGCGTCGAGCTCTTTGCACATCCGTTCCGGCACCCTTGTGATAGCCAGGGACCCTTCTGCGACTTCGAAGGTCTCTCGTAGTTTCGCTTGCTGCATGGGGGGTCGATCTGCACAGCTGTCGCACGGCAGGTCCTCTTCTTCTGACTCTTCAGTGTCACTGCCAAGATGAGGGCGGAGTTTGCTGCTAGATGGGCCTTCAGTAACAGATTCGTCCGTATCGCTGCCGAAATGAGGGCGAGTTTGGCGGAAGGACGGGCTTCCAGCGTCGGACTCATCAGTGTCGCTGCCGAAATGTGGGCGTACTTGGGTATTTTTGCTTTTGAAAGTGATAGCCGGCGCAGATTTGCTTTTGAGTCTTGGGGCCGTTCTATCCTCAGTCAGTTGTGGCTTAGCATTTTGGTGGTTCGTAAAGTACCGAGAATCTTCGTATCGGACTTCATGCACACCGAACGGCTGGATGTCTCCGTCAATACGTCTTTCTTCGCCATTTTTAGTATACTTCATGCATTGATGGAGAGTCGACGGAATGATGCCGTAATCATGGATCCACGGCCGCCCCAAGAGAATCTTATAAGATGTGTCGGCGTCGATCACGTATATCTTAGCTTCAGTTTGCAGATCCCCAAATTTGATTGGCAAAGCTATAGACCCTAGAACTTGCTGGCAATTTTGGTTGAACCCTTGAATGACAATCCTTTCCCTCGACAGGTGTCGGACGTCCATTGACAAACTCTTCAGAGTTCGCAAGTTCATGATGTTCACTGAGGACCCCGGATCAATCAATATACGATTAATTCGATCTCCGTCGCTGTACCCGGTCACGTAAAGCGGCCGATTATGCTCAGCCGTTCCCAGTAGCAAGTCTTCATCCTTAAATGTGACTGCGGCGGCATGCAAAGCGTGCTGGGCTTCTTTCATGTTAATTTCCGCAAAGTGAGCCTGATACCGCTCGGGGTTTTGTAGAGCGTGAATGAGAACGTCTCTAAGCTCCTTAGATAGGACCAAGGCGTCGTAGATGCTCAGGAGAGATGGAAGCTTCCGGAGATGTGCCAAGACATTATAGTCCACCGAGGAAGGATTTATGTTTTCGTCGGCCGGTTCTCTGCCATTTTCTTCATTAGCGACTTGTTTTTCCTTCCCTTTTGGGGCGTTGCCCTGATTTGGCGGTAGAGCCCTGCCGCTTCTGAGCTGGATTTGATTGGTCGTTGTGGCGAGCTCCTCGTCCTCTTCGGGAAAACAAAGCTCCTCTTCCGAGTCGCTGCCAAGATGGATGGCGTAGCAGGTCACTACTGGGATCTCTTCATTGGAGTCTTCTTCTAACTCTTTCAGAATTTCAGCCGCTTCTACAGGGAAGAACTCCTTCAATTGAATCAATGTTCTTTCCTTTTGTTCATATTCTTCGAGGGAATCGATATATTTTTGAATAGTCGATCTCCCTGCAGACTCTTTTTCGCGCCGAGCTGCACTTTTCTTCTTCTTGAGCTTCTTGGATTTTGAGCCTGATGGAGCCGCATTGGCAGCTGGACTGGTAGGCCTCTTCTGTCCTTCCCATTCCATCCTGGGCTCTTTCTGAAGCATCTTTAGCATCTTCTTCGTCTTATTAGATATGTGCGTACTCCATGGAGGCCGCGATGGGTCCGTTTTGTTTGTCAGGGCAGCAGGTTCAGCTGTCTGCTCCCAGAAGGCTTCAACTTCTGTCTGTGTAAAGTTGGCGGTTGCAACTTGATTGTTCACCAACACGCTTTTGGACAGCTCGATCTCTCCAGCCTTGTACTGCTTCTCGACCCAATCTTTGAAGATATAGCAATCCTCGATCGCATGGCTCACTACTCGGTAGTACGGGCAATACAGAGGATTGTCGGTCATTTTTGCTTCTTGGGGTCTTTTCGACTCCGGCAATTGTAGGCCGTTGTTCAAGGCATCTTTAAATATCTTACGGACCTTGTCCCTTCTGAAAGAGTAAACCTTGTTCTTCTTCTCCTCTAGGGAAGGCCCATCTCCTCCCAGCAATGGCTTTCGAGACCGGTTGGTTTTGGATTCGCCCGCCCTTCGCTTTTCTTCATTGTCGGAGGCATTGAAGACATTGGTACTGCTGGAACTCCCGCTTCTACGGTTGTCGTCCCGCTTGCTTTTCCAGGTTTTGTCTCTCTGAGTGTCCGGCGGGGACTCTTGCTTTGAGCGTTCCAGCATTTGGACTTTCTTGGTTAGCTCCTGAAATGTCTTGAGGCCCGCTGTACACAAGAATGGGACCATCCAATTGCTGAGGTTCCCAATGAGAAGGCTGACGGACTGGTCCTGCTCCAGCGGCGGTTCGCATTTGACTGTGAGATTACGCCATCGGGCGATAAAGTCGGTGTTGCTTTCATTCTTCCCCGGCTTAGTCCTCACAAGGTCGGCAATGGAGATTTTATCACTGACACTCATGAACCTTTGCCAAAACAGGGACTCCATTTGGGCAAAGGTAATGACGGACCCGTCCGGTATACTCGCATACCAGTCGAAGGCGACGCCGGTCAGGCTGTTGACAAACTGACGAAGAAGGAGCGCGTCATTGCCCCCTGTATTTCCGCACGATGCTTTGAAGTGGGCGACGTGCTGGTTTGCATTCCCCGTTCCATCAAATCTTCCGAACTTAGGAATGACGTAGCCGCTTGGGAACTCAATCAGATCGTACTGCGTGGGATATGGCCGCCCACTACTGCCGATTTCTTTCTGAGCTTCAGCCTCGGCCACCAATGTTTTAACCTTGCTGGTGACCAAATCCATTATCCGATCCTGTGTTAGCGGGATGGTGCTATCTGGGGCCAAGGCGTCCCCAGAAGCGGAATGTAGCCGGCTTTCATTTGGCTCGACCAGTCTTGGTCCCAAAGGAACAGGCATTGGCTGCCTCGGATTGTCATCACCCGGCTGATTAGTAGCGGCTTGTGCTTGATTGGGAGGCGCTCGAGCAATTTGAGCCGTAAGCTGCATCACCACGTTCGTTAAATCATCAATTTTCGAATAGAGCTTGGCCATCTCTTTATCTTTGCTCCTGAGCTGTTTTCGAAGCTCTTGAAGCAGCTCTTGCTCCGCAGTCCTGGGGCGGAAAGTCGGCTCCTCCTCGCTGTCCGAGCTTGACTCTTCATGGACCGAGGGGTCTTTCTGCCTATCATCCTCATCGAGAGGGTTTTCTTCATCCAGCGGGGGCGGCTGTTCTTGAGTGGCGGCGACCACATTCAGGCTAGATTGGGCTTGGGATGTGGTGGCCCCATCCTTGCTTTTGCTGCGAAGGTTGTCGCTGGGGCGTCCGCCCGCCATATAGACCGTATGGATGATGTATCCGGCCGTCTTTCTATCATTGGAAGCTGATTTCACGGATCGCTGTCTTGACCCCCTTGCTTCGGTAGCTGGTAGTCGATTGAAGGCAGCTGGCCTAACCAGGTTCTTGAATAGTGCTGGCGCTTCTTTTCTGGGTTTGCCCCACTGCTTTCGTGCGGCACAGAGCGCCTGATAGACAATTGAAGAGACAGTGTCATACTTTTTATGTTGGGGCTAGGACACGTCTCTTTGTGGCACTGTTCGGACCGCTGTCTTCTTGATTCTGGCGGCCATGGCATTTTTCTGAACCCACTTCAGAGGCTCGAAGGAATTGCTGATTCTTACGTCCGACTTAGCCGTCGTCGCGGGGAAACCCTGCACTTGGAACTTCACATGATTCCATTTGGCCGAAGCCTTGGCCCTTTTGTTGGCTCGATACCTGAGCCGCTTCTGCCTTAACTTTTCTGTTCTAAGCACCTGGCAGACTTCAGCTCTTTGGGAAGACGCCGCATACCGGTCGATGGAGGGTCTTGGAGATACGCTCGATTGTGCATTTGTTGGAGTCATCGCCTGAGCTCGTCCGTAACATTTGATGTTGCCTTTCGCACCGGAAGCCTTGCCCCCAGCTGGAGCGCCAGGGAGTCGTTCAGACACCATCTTAAGTTTCGGTTGTGGTGCCTTAGCAATCACAACATTCGGCCTCTTGCCCCTTGGGACCGGCTTGACCACCTGTTCCGCCGGGATTTCCGCCAGATGAGCGCTTCCAGCAGGGTAGATGATGACGGAGCCAAACTGGCGGGGCGGTTCCTCCCACTGTCGACTGAGCCTTGCAGGGAGAACCACACGAGCGTTGATCTTGACCACGTACAGAATCGGGGTCGCATTGGAAGTTGAGTTCGTCTTGGGAGACATTGTCGTCGAAATTTGATTGCTGCACGAAAAGAAAACATCATTTCAGTATAGGCAATCGATATGTGTATTGATTGAGTTCGCATGAACGTTTAACCCGAAATATGAGAGGAGAGATTGGTCCCACCGGGCGTGCCAGAATCTGTAGGGTGTTTTTCGTCACCCCATTGAGATGGGAATACGCGCGCGCTTGTCAGGCGTACTACAGATTCCCCCGGCCTAGGGTAGGCCGGGGTTTAATGATGGTGGGGATCCGAATCTCCGGCAGCCGCGGACTAAGCTGCCGTTAATTACCCATCGCCTTTGGGGCCAGGGAACCTCCGATTAACGGGTTAAACTGGTCATGCGAACTCAATGTGCAGTATACGTGTGTTCAATTCTGAAAGGGGGGTTTGGATATATCGGGAGCCACGCAGAGTTTTTACGGGGGTCCCGCTACCCGGATAGCGGGCTGGGGGTCAAGGGGGCTAGCAGCCCCCTTGCGGGGTGCGGGGCAGCGCCCCGTTAGAAATTTTTTTCTAACAGGGACAGTGTCGTGGAGTACGTGTATGTATAAATTTGTATACATATGTATATGTGTATATATGTACACAAAAGAGAGGGAAAAGACATCCAAGGGATGCGCAGGTGCGCAAGCGCGCGCGCCACGTGTCGGCACGCGGGCGACATGCGCACTTGCGCAGTTGCGCAAGCGCGCGCGCCACGTGTCGGCACGCGGGCGACTTGCGCACTTGCGCAGTTGCGCAAGCGCGCGCGCCACGTGTCGGCACGCGGGCGACTTGCGCACTTGCGCAGTTGCGCAAGCGCACGCGCCACGTGTCGGCACGCGGGCGACTTGCGCACACAACAGGCTTTTAGCCTAAAAAGATTTCTCTGAAGAGAAATCAAAGAGGAGTTAGACTCCTGAGTGTGTTTTTTTTTTTTGTTGGGTTAATGGAAGGGTTCTTCTTCTTCCTCTTGTTGCTTGCTGGATCTTGAAGATCAAGAGATGTAAAATCTCAAAATCTCTCCTTTTTAAGATCTGATGGCAGATCCAAGTTCCCCTTTGTGGGTTTTGTGGTGGAAAACTATTTAGTTTTGAAAAAGGAAGAGTAAAACTCTTGATTTAATTCAAGAGAAAGAAGAAGGTTTTGGAACCTTGAAGAAGGAAGAAAGAGCTCAGCTCTAATTTTTTTTGGAGAGAGAAAAAAGTTATTAGATATTTTCATTATCTTTGCCTTTATAGGCCATACATTTTACACATAGCCCCTTGGGCTTCACAAAATGGCATTTTGCCTATCCCATGGGTCATGTGCCATTTCTTTTTGCACATAAGCCATGGGCTTTACAAAAATTTGGCTTTATGCCTATTTTTCTTACATTTATCCGAAATAAAATAAAAGAAATACAACAAAATTATTTATTACAAAATTTTTATCTTGGCATGGGGGGAGGCCGGCCGCTTCATGTTCGGGCTCGACCCGGGCATGGGCCTACTGGATCTGGGCTTGGGCCCACTTGGCTTGGGGTTGACTTTGATTTTGACTTGGTCAACCGGGGTGTAAATTTTTACCCCAACAAGAACTCCAATTTCTTTTCTAATTGGCTGACTCAGACTGAGTCTAAATATTATCAATCTGACTTGAATATGATTCAAGTATAAAACCACAATTCAACATGAATCCATATATTCAATCTATTCAATCTATACAACTTGACCGAACCGAACCATGGATATACTCCATTTACATGTTCATCCATTATATCCGTTCCATTACTGATATCATGGTTTCGGCAAGTCATCCATCTATACAATTATAATACAATACAATACAAACAATACAATCAAGACATCGCGGGGTTTATAAGGGGTAGATTGGTACGGAAGGTGTTAAAAGTGGCACGAGACTGTAAACATAAGACAACTAACCTAAATCTCCATTGCCGTTGTATCATGGCTGAACGGTTCCTTGTACTCCGTATACCTTAGTCTCCGGGATAGTGAGACTCCTCTCGTATACACTGGCATTTTCTGTACCAAGTTACAAATAACAGCGTTAACAATATAATACAATTTTAAAAGTTACATTCTCCTTCTGTCTATTCTGTCTCTTCTTACTTTTGGGACTTAACGAGTAATTATTCGCTGACGACATTCCTTTTCTTCTTTCTTTGGAATGTTGTCAGGTGGATCGGACCTTCTGGAGACAGATCCTACTAGCGAGGACTTGGATCAGCTAGCCTTTGACCCGGAGCTCTAGTTTACTTGTACATTTCATTTTCATTTCTGTTATGCCATTATTTAGGCATTGCTTTCAGTACATGTATTTTCATTTCAGTTGTATTGTAAAAAGAATATTAATAAATAAAGTTGTTGTTCATTTACATCTTGTCTTTTGTGTACATTTTATTTTATATTGCTTAGATACGCTTAGCATGTTTACTTCTGAGTAAATGCGTAGCGGTCTCGTCGCGCCCTCTGCCCGTACACTGGGAAGCGGGGCTTGACAACTCCTAACCCGGCTGAAATACCCTTTCTATACATTGAATAAATTACATTTGTACAGGTGTTTCAGAGTCGTTACGGACAGCCCAGACGAAACCTCGTAGTGGAGCCCGCTCTCACGGGCTTGTTCTCCGGCCGACTTCCGACGAGGAGCCGGCTTCTTCTGCCTCTTGGCCTGAGGCTTAGCGGAAGAGGGCGGCCCCAACTTTGACCGGGGAGCCAAAGCCCGGTGTTTCAGCCTTCCTCTCTCCCAAGAATCCTTGGGGATGGGGACCGGGGCAGTTGTCCCCTTGGGGGTTGGCGTCCGGACGCTTTCGCTCGGCGCAGACCTGGACATGCTTGCGCCACTGTCTTTCTTGGCTTGTTGTAACAACCCTAAATTTCCTGTACAATTTTTCAAAAATCCATAAAAGTGTATTTTAGCCTGAGCACAAGATATAAGTAATTATTTTGCTTTTTAATTACAAGTTAAAAGAATGTAACAACTCCATTTTTAGTGTACAAAATTTGCTTAAAAATTAATGTATACTTGGGGTATTTACATTTACTATTATTATTTTAAGTAATTAATTAGCTCGATAATTACAAGAAGGAGCTTGTGGCTCATTGGTAAGACTTTGCACTGTTGAACCAAGCCACCAGAGTTCAAATCCCATACCCCACATTATTTTTAATATTATTTTGTTTTGAATTTTTAGAATACCAACAGTTACACGTGTTAACTCCCAAAAATCCCACTACCCTAGAAAAATTAATTGTACCGATGAGATCACCAAACGACGAGGCACCCTCCGACCATCGAACTCGGCCCAAATCGGCCAACTCGGCAGGCGGACCGGCCGACTCGGCCCGCCGCCGCCGGCCGGAGTTGCCGATTCGGCCGAGTTGTCAACTGAAGAGTTATGGCTCTTGGACTTCTGAAACCCCCCCCGCATGCTTCATTTACTGAGATCGTTTCCAAAGACACCATTAACCCCCATTTACTCCATTTTTAATGATTTTTTAAATATATTTTTACATTTTTTAAAAATTAAAACCCTTCATCTACCCTAACCCTAGCCTAACCCTATAAATACCAACCCTACACACTACCCCCTCACCCCAAACTCTGACCCAACTCTCAAGAATTTTCAAGAAACCTTGTGTACTTTGAAAACGAGCAAGAAGTGAAGCAACGACGAATTTTCCGGCGAACTTCCGACGACCATCCTAGGAGCTCCCAGCGACGAAACGACGCACCGGCGACACCTCCCGATCCATCTCCCTCTCCTTGTTGTCCTAAACCCGTAAGTTCCATTTCTATCTTCCCTTTTATTTCTAAAAATACGGAATTACAAAACCCGACGGAATCGGAACAAATCCGATTTCCGATTCGGTTTCTTTATAAAACTTCGCTTTTCTTTAATACAATTATGCTTAAACCCTTTCACGTTGACTATTAAACAATAATCAACCAAATTGATCAAGTTTCATATCATAAAAATAATTGCTATTTCATTTTACCGTATTTTTCATTTAAATACCACATAGTTTCAATTCTACATTTAACATCACAAAACTTGCTATACCTTTAAGTAGATCACGAGGTAATGACCTACCTCCTCACACACTCATATGCAACATAGCATAATACCCTCGGGAACATAGAATACGGGAAATCGATATCTTTACAAATAAATACCATAATTAATAAAACCGTTTTTTCTTAATGATTAGTATTTATACAAATCTTTATAAAGCGCCGCTACAACCCATTTGGGGAACCCGTTCGGAATGGTGCGGATTATCGCACATCCTCGGGCTTAGTAGTGCGAGATGCAGACCTCCGCAAGGAGCATTCGGTCTCGAAAGATTTAAAATACGATATATTAAGAAAACGAGATTTCTAGAATATTATATATATACAAAAAATATTTTCATATAAATATATGTATATGTAACATAAAAATATCTATTTTGAATTATTATAAATATTCCACTTTTTTTTAAAAATATCATAAGAATCATTTTACACCAAAATACCATGAATTCCATACAAATCAATATTACAAATAAATACCTTTATTTATGAAATTAGAATATTTTCACTAGAAATATCACAATATAAAATCTACATTCATTACAAACACGAATAATAAATACCTGGGGTGTATTTTGAAAAGTATATAAAAGTATTTTTACATAAAACCCTCTCAAGTTCTATAAATTACCCTAACGACCCTAGTAAACAAAATTTTAAGCGGGACCAATCTCTTGAGCCTCAGGGAGCCGGAGAAGTGGGTGCTTGCCTATTTAAGGTAGACAACTTAATAATGGTGTTATCAATACGGTAATCGTCTTTGAAAAAGACACAAATCCTGCCGTCCATGTGCAGCGGTTACCGATAACATCAAAACAATCAGGACTTCAATTTACTTTTCTGATTTTCTGACTCAGAGTGTGTCTCATTATAATCTGACTTGAATCAAGTACAATCTACAATCTACAATTTACAATCTACAATCTTCAATATTACAATTCAACATGAATCCATGAATCCAATTATCAATCTGTACAACTTGACTGAACCGAACCATGGATATACATTCCATTTACATGGTTCTCCAGTTATTCCATTTACATGATTCTACGGTTACATCCGTTTACTGATATCATGGTTTCGGTCAGTCATCCAATTATACAATCAATACAATTTACAATATAATACAATACAAACAAGACATCTCGGGGTTTAAGGGGTAGATTGGTACGAAAGGTGTTAGAAGTGCCACGAGACAGTAAGACTTAATACACCTAACATGAATCCAGTTGCTGTTGTACCGTGGCATAAACGGTTCCTTGTACTATACTTGCCTCTAGTCTCTGGCATATAGAGACTCCTCTCGTATACACTAGCATTCTTCTGTACCAAGTTACAAACAACAACGTTAACACACCATTAAAACAATATAATACAACTTTAAAATATACCTTCTTATTCTGTCTATTCTATTTCTCCCTTATCTTTGGGACTTACCGAGCGATCCGTTTGCTGACGACATTCTCTTTCTTTCTTCTTTGAATGTCGTCAGGTGATCTGGACATTCCTGAGGTCGAGCCCTCTGCTGAAAACTTGGACCAGTTCAGTGAAGACCCCGAGCTCTAATTCATTGTACACTTTCCATTTAGTACTTTTTCATTTCTATTATGCCATTGTTTAGGCATTGTTTTTTTTATCAGTTGTATTTACTTTCTATGCATTGTACAGAAAGAATGTGAATAAATAAAGTTGTTGTTTTTAATTATATCTTGTTTCTTATGCTTTACTTTTATATTGCTTAGATACGCTTAACGTATTTACTTCACAGTAAATACGTAGCGGCCTCGTCCCGTCCCCTTCGCCGTATACCGGGAAGCGGGGCGTGACACTTGTGCCTTGGCAGCGAGGGCGGCCATAACCTTCGACTAATTCACAGGCTCTACAAAGAAAATGAGGAATAATCAGAAACGCAAAACAAAAATAGCATTAAATATGGATTGGACGACTAAATTACACTCGCCCATGTATTGCGCAGGGCTAAACCCCGTCCAGCTCAATACCTGCTCAGAAAGCAGGACATCGGTTCTCTGGAGTGGCTCCCACTGAGACACGACCCCCGCTTCCGGGGTGTTCAACACCCAAGCCTTTGGAAAATCTGACCAGTACCATTCTGTTGGCACCGGCCAGTTCTCTCTCCGGAAGACCGACGAAAAAGAACTTCTCCTTTCACTCATAGATGGAAGTAAAGACAGTTAACACTCTTGACCCATCCCCTACCCCCGAGCTTCCTAAACGAGAAGTACACCCAACTCGGCTTATCTTTACGAGTCCCGGGGTGATTTTTATAGCAAATGAAGGAACGGAGGAGTACGAGATTAAAGGGGATCTCCTCAATTTTTAGCCGGAGTAGGAATCCGAGGAGAATTCGTCACGAGTTCGGTGCTAGCTGGCTCGGAGCAAGTTGGAAGAAATGGAAGACTTCACAAATCTCAGGGGGAAAGGTAGACGCATTCCTCCGAGGAACGCTTTCAAGTACAGGGCAATCTTGTTGCCCAACACTTGGTCAGCCCGTTCATTCTTCCCGGCCAAACAGAGCGTATAGCCGGTCGGAATGTGAAAATGAGCTCGGATATCCACGAGCCCGCTCTCTCCCCTCAACACCGAGGCTGCATCATGCACATTCTCAATGCGTACTTTAGGGGCCTTCTAGGCCCCCAGCATTGAGGAACAGGGGAATCACCACCTCTTGGGGAGAACTCGACCCAGAAAAAGAAGAGTTTCCTCGGATTTCAGAAGCCGAGAATGACTCACTAGACTCGGTGTCATAGGACGAAGTCTCATCACCAGACTCTACCCCAACTATATTTTCTACGGGATCAAAGAAAGACATCTGGCCCGATTCAAGAAAAGAAAAGGCTGGCGAAGGGTCTAGAAGCCGATCTAAGTTCAAGAGTGTCACGCCCCGCTTCCCGGTGTACGGCGAAGTGGACGCGATGAGGTCCGCTACATATATACTTAGAAGTACATACGCTAAGCTCAATATAAAAGTAAATCACAAGAGACAAGAGATACAGAAATAACAACAACTTTATTAATAACATTCTTTTGTACAATGCATGAAAAGTAAATACAACTGAAATGAAAAGCGATGCCTAAACAGTGGCATAACAGGAAATGAAAATACTGAATAGAACAAGGTACAATATCTAGAGCTCGGGGTCTTCGTGAAACTGCTCCAAGTCTTCACCGGTGGGCTCAATCTCTGCTGGGTCCAAAACACCTGACTACATTCAAAGAAGAAAGAAATAGAATGTCGTCAGCGAACAGGTCGCTCGGTAAGTCCTAAAGATAAGGGAGAAATAGACAGAAAGTAAGAGAGAGAGAGAGAGAGAGAGCTTTTAATGTTGTATTATAATATTGTAATATTGTATTAACGCTGTTGTTTGTAGCCTGGTACAGAAGATGCGAGTGTATACGAGGGGAGTCCCACTTACACCGGGGACCTTGGTAACATGTAGTACAAGGCTCTGTCGATAATACCACGGAACAACGGCATGTATGTAATTACGTCTTAAGTGACCACCTCGTGCCACCTTTAACATATTCCGTACCAGTCTACCCCTTAAACCCCGTAGTGTTATGATTGTATTGTTGTATTGTATTGTATAAGTTGGATGACTAATCAAAACCATGATATCAGTAAACAGATTGTAGCTGCATAATCAGGTAAATGGAATAACGGAATAATGGATGTATATCCATGGTTTGATTCAGTCAAATTGTATAGATTGTTAACTGGATTCTGAGATTCATGTGTTCATATTGAGTTAGAATATTAAAGAATGTAGATTGACTTGAACCATATTCAAGTCAGAAATAATCATACTCAAACCCGAGTCAGACTAAAAGAAATGTAAGTCGAAGTTCTATATTTGTTAGGGTCATTATTGTAATTTATAAAACTTGAGGGGGTTTTATGTAAAAATACTTTTGTATAGTTTTCAAGATACACCCAAGTATTTATTATTCGTGTTTATAGTTATAATGAATGTGATTTGTTTTGTGACATTTCTAGTGAAAATATCCTAATTTCATAAATAAAGGTATTAATTTGTAATATTGATTTAGTTGAAATTCATGGTATTTTAATGTAACTTTTAATCTTGTAATTTTTTAGGAAAATGTGGAAATTTTATCTTATAATAAAATAGGTGTTTAAATGATAAATATACATATGTTTATACAAGAATATTTTTTAATAAATATTTTATTTTCCAAAAATCTCATTTTTCTTAAATGTCGTATTTTAAACCTTTCGAGACCGAATGCTCCTTGCGAAGGTCTGAATCTCGCACTACTGAGCCCGAGGGTGCACGATAAACCGTACTATCCTTAACGAGTTCCCCAAAGATGGGTTGTAGTGCCGCTTTGCGAAGATTTAATAAATACTAGTCATTTAGAAAACGGTTTTATAAATATAAGGTATTTATTTGAAAAAGTGTGTAAATTTCCGTATTTTAGATTCTAGGGTTTCCTAAGCCAACTAACATATTTCTAAATGGTCTAAACGATAAATCATAGAAGTCTAAAATCGCCTCTTCACCGCCAATTGTGGCCAGATAAGTACAAATGAGAAAATGAGGGATCCGCTCACGAATCGTGAGACGGGCCTTATAAAGTTACCTTTTCTCACTTGCCTAGCCTAGACACCACAAGTTAGGTTTAGATAAACGATCGATGTCTACAACTTATCGTATTTTTTCCTATTAAAGATATTGGTTTAAGAATGTATTAACCTAAAACTTTTAGAAAATGTTTTATAAAGAAAATGGTATTTTAATGTAAAATCTTGTTTTGTCGTATTCTAAATTTTCAAGGTAGCGTGTTATGATTACATATGAGTGTGTGTGGAGGTAGGTCATTACCTCGTGATCTACTTTAAGGTATAGTAAAGTTTAGGGGTTAAATGTGATAAACTAAACATGGTGGTATTTAAGTGCAAAATTACGGTATATTGCAAAAGCCATCATTTCATGTGAGAAACTTTATCCAAATTAGTTGTTATGTGATTAGTAGTCAACATGAATATGTTTAAGCATTGTGGAATTAGTGATAAGTGAGTTTTGATAGAAAACCGAATCGGAAATCGGTTTGTTCCGATTTCCGTCGGATTTGAAAAGTCGTATTTTAATGGAAGAAAAGAAAGGTAGAAAGGGGGGACTTACGGGTTTGGACAATGCTAGAGAGTGAGAGGGAGGTAGAGGGGTTGCCGGCGCGTCGAAACGTCGTCGAGAGCTCCTAGCACGATCACCGGAAAGTCGTTGTCGATTTCGTCAGCGCTTCGCCTTTCGCCCGTTTTCCGACGTACCAAGTTCTCTTGAGATTTTGGGAGAGTGGAATTAGGAATTTAGGATGAGAGGGTAGAGGGTAGGGGTGTTTATATAGGGTTAGGCTAGGGTTAGAGTTTTAATTAAAAAAATATAAAAAATATATAAAAACATTAAAAATCATTAAATTTTTGGAGTAAAAGGGATTTATTGAGAAATTGATAACCGATAAAAAAATTTAAAGTATTCAGGTGAGAAGACCAGGTCAACGGCTCGGCCGTCCTGCCGAGTCCGGCCGGCGGTGCCGGCCCGAGTCGGGGTACCGTTGGGTAGGGGGTCTCCTGGGAGGATTTATGGTATATTTAACTTTTTATGTTAAGTTCAAGTTTTGTGAGTTATGGCAGTTTGACTGTTGACTTTCCAAAAATTTAAAACAAAATAATTATAAAAATAATGTGGGGTATGGTATTTGAACTCTGGTGGCTTGGTTCAGCAATGCAAGGTATTACCAATGAGCTACAAACTCCTTCTTGTAATTATTGTGGTATTTAATTACTTAAACTGATAGCAGCAAGAATAAATACTCCTATTATACATTAAATTTAAAGTAATTTCTTGTACACTAAAAATGGAGTTATTACATTCTTGTAGCTTGTAATTAAGAACAAAATAATTACCTATATTTTGTGCTCAGGCTAAAATACTCCTTTATGGATTTTTGAAAAAAAATTGTATAGAAAAGTGTAAAGTGTATAGAAAAATTAGGGTGGTTACAAAGAGCGCCGAGCAATCGGGAGATTAGAAATGCAAGTAAGCAAAAGTATTTGTTGAAGGCAGGGCACCCCTATTTATACCCTCAGCAAGAATGATCCAATGGTCCAGGCGACGCCACATTGTAGCCGATCATTGGCTGCCTTCCTTTTATTCAGATCCGAACAGCCCAAGCGACGTCTCACATCCGCGCTCTAGGTGCCGCCGCGTGGCATGAGATCGACGGTCGGCCAGTCGCCACGACGACTCGAGCAAGAGAAATGCCACCTCCATGATGGCGTCGTCCTTTTAGCGATCCGCTGACGTCATCGAGGATACATGTGAAAATTAAGGTGCACGATGGACGCTACGTGGACTCGGGGATCGAAGAGACACAACCGCCAAACGCCATGTCGTTTCCAGAAAACCTACCGTGAAGATTCCTCGGGCCAAGCTGAACAGAGAATACCGAGCAGACCACTCTCGAACCGACCTATAAATAGGTCGGAACGAGAGTGGGGGATAATGATGATACTCGTAATTTGGGATTCCCCAGATCACGACACGTAACAGATGACGTGTCATCCACGTATACCCACTTGATTCCCGGGAGTTACGGAAATGGAATAAGTATGATATAATGGGAACATTTCTCGGAGCCTCATCTCTGAGGCCCAGTCCGAGAAATAGGCTCTGACCCCTCGGAGCTTCTACCTGGGTGCATTCCTCATTCGACCAACCGCCGGTCAATAGCTCTTCTCCGAGCAATTCTAGAGCTGAGCTTTCTCTGCCTTCTTGCCCTCCCGACCAACTCGGGACCGGTAGCTCAAAGCCCGAACTTCCTCGGATCGAGCCTCTTCAACTTCCTTTTTACCGAGCTTCCTTGTAACGGCTCCGCATCTCCTGCCACAACGGAGTCAACCACTCCACGTTCCGCATCTCACGCGAGCGTAACTCGTCATTAATGCGAACGTGGCGTGTGGGCGGAGCTGACGGCGAGGGCGGAGCTGACGGCTCTTTCCAATAGGACCCCTATATAAACCCCTCCTCCAGACAATTCATGTAACTCAAACTCAATCTAATACGCCGCTACTCTGCCCAATTATTCCCCGGTTCTAACTTGATCGTCGGAGGGTCCTACGGTGGTTTCCCACCTCGGGACTTCTTTTGCAGGTAGCCCGGCGACAACACCAACTAACAACACATAGAAATCCACACCCTCTCTTCAAATCACAATCCTTAGACTCGCTAGCCATCAGATCGACGGAGGATAACATCCGAGGGAGATCCCGACCTCCATTAATAAGTGATGAGACTTGAGAAGGTATTGGGATTTTGAGATTTTTGGATCTAATTGAATCGAGGTGATAAAGGAGGAAAGTGGGATCAAAGTCAAGATAAAACTCTTTTTTTGATGATTGGATATTCGTCCATCTCTCGAATTTCATGGCCTAAACCAGATGCACACCAATTTCCCTACTGTTTTGATATTTTCATCTGTCACCGTCACAGTTTACATGGAATCTGCCTCGCTGATAGGTACTTTCGAACATGTTGAACTGGCCCATTCAAGTACATGCCAAGTGTGGTTGAACTCTTGTGAGTGCACCACACCCTCTAGCTGTTCATATAAATAAGCATGTCATTCAATCCCGCACCCAAGAAGCAACACGCTCTTGCAAATATGGCATCTGTGGGTCCCACCGAAACCTCTATATATAAACAGCTCTCTCTCTCGTTTTTATATTTATTTTCTGCAACAAGTCGCTTTCTCCCTTTTAATCTCTTTTTAACATTTCGTTTTCAAAATTTAGCATGATGGCACTTTCGTAAATAAGCCACGCATACAGGGTCGTGAGACACGCCTTTTATCCGTACGGGCACGAACACGTCTGCATCAAACCCCTCTTTTACCCATGCTCTGTTTGAATAATTACATGAATGCCATCGACTCATCCTCCTGGGTCGAGGAATGGCGAAACTACCCCTGTTTCCTTGGTCATCATTTCTTATTGCCCTACCTTAAATGACATTTACCACCCTAACGCAAAACCAAAAGGGAGAGCCATTCCTCATAAAAGTTAGGACATAAATGTCATTTGCCATAGGTTCAGATGGCAATCTAGAGATTTATAGCAACATCATGGGCTTGCTGCCAACACTCAACATATATATAATCCCTCACCCCCTTAATCAAGAACCCCCTCTCTAATTCCTCTCTCCCCCTTGAAATCCTTACGCCTTCTGTTTTTCTCTCTCTCTCTCTAAAATTCTCGCCGGAATCTGTGGGTCCCACACCGGAAACCTCCCATCTCTTCGCCGGAATCAGATCTGAGTCAGGGTCGGTTCCTTTTGTTATTTCGATCCATTTTACATTTTTGCCCTCGTTGTTTGTCCTTTTTACGGTGTTTGCCACTTGCTGACGTGGGGCGAAATGTCCACCCTAGCCCGTCAAGTCCTTGGAGCCTCTAGGAAGCGTAAGGAGCGGGAGGGGCCCCACGGCTTCAAGCCGCCACCGCCAACCAAGATGCGGGCCGAGCAGATGAGGCCCAGCCCATTGGGCCGTCTGGAGCCGCAGGCCCCGCCGGCTAAGAACCGGCTCCTAGCCGGCTACCTCGCGCACGAGTTCCTAACGAAGGGGACCCTTCTGGGCCAGCCGATGGAGCCTCTGGCTCTGCCCGAGCCGTCCGAGCCCGGGCGAGCCGCGTACGCTGACGTAGCTTACCTGCTGAGGTTCGATGGCACCCACGTCCCCGGCGTGGTCAACCCCACGCAGCTTGGTCGTTGGATCCAGAAAGCAGCCCTGAGTTCCTGAGGCACACCAGACCGCCTGTGCAGCACACGTGGCTCTATCTGATTGGGAGTCAACCTGAGGACACCTTTAATTATTTTTAACTTTTTTTAAAAAAGAAAACGAAAGGGTAAAAATCGTTGGCTGCTCTGCAGGTTGATGCGTGCATGGCTCCGTTAATTTCTTTTTCGCTTTAAAGATGGTGAGTTATTAAATTAAAAAATAGTTTTTAATTTAGCTTTTTAATATTTTCTTCTTCTTCTTCTTTGTTTATTTAGTGAGTTGGCTTCAATAATATTTGGGGTGTTTGTTGTGAGAACGATGAACTTATGCAGAGTATATGACTTGGATTGCATGATTATGTACGTTAGTATATGTATGTGTTATGCCAATTTAATTTTTATGTAAACGTAGGAGATTCTGCATGTTTTGTCGACATTAATTTGTGTCATTTGATTCTAGCTCTTTTCTTCATCAAGAAGTAGTTACAATTGTGAACGATTATATTACTTATTAAATTTAACGAGACCAAAATAGAAGAAACATGATCATACAGCTAGCCGATCCAAAATTTTGAGACAAAGGCTAGTTGCAGCTGTTATATATGTTTGTTTAGATGATCATGCATGAAATAGTATGTATGCCACCACTCGATTTGGAATTTCTTTGAAAGAGATTTCATGCATGCATGCACAGTAGCAGTAGACAATCACTTCTTTTGTCCATTCAAAATATGTATTTGTAAAGTTATGGCATATGTATACACATGTTGATCAAAATAATTAAGTTTCTTTTTTTAATTTTTTTTATAAGATTTTTGAATAAACCACATATATATATGTGTGTGTGAGAGAGAGAGAGAGATGGAGAGAGTGGGATCACTTAATAAGATATATTAAGGGTAGATTACAATAAACTACCATCAATTTTTCACTAAAATACCTCAGTCTGTATTTTGTTCAATCAAATAATTCTTTGACGATGTGGATTTATAAGGACAAGAATACCCGTATGAGTTTTGACTCGAGGATCCTCTTATCTAAGTCTTGTCTAAGTGATGGTTTGACAATTCTTTCTATTTTCCCTTCCCATCTTCCTCCCCCTCTATCCTTTTCTCAATGGCCTCCTAATTAACTTTGCTCCTCTATTGCTTTCGTCTCTTCTCCTCCGTCTACTCCTTCTCTCATCCATCTCATTCATCTCTTCTCAAATGCCACCACGGTCCCCCAACTCTTCTATTCGCCCATTTCGTTCTATCTTTTTCAAACTCCTATATACCGCTATTTTTACCAAAGTCCATTACCATTGTCTCGTTCCTCCTCTAGCTTTCCCATCTTGAGAAGAGTGTGATGGAGCTTCGGATTTCCTTCAGATGCCGTCCTCCGTCGATCCTGCGATGGTGATATTGGACGGCTGAGATTTGGTTTTGGAGTTGTTGGGTGTGGATCTCAATGGGTTGGTGTTGGATACCGAGCTATCTGCAAAGAAGTCCCGGGATGGATGCCACCGTAGGATTCTCCGACGATTAAGTTAGAGCCGAGAAATAGGAGCAGGGTAGCGGCGTATTGAGATGATTCGAGTTACCTGAGTCGTCTGAGAGAGGTTTTTATATAGTGGTCGCATGGAGCGAGCAGGTGTGAGATCTTCGCCGTCAGTATCTTCCCTGACGTTACGCCTATGTGAATGATGGGATCCCTCCATTAATGACGGGATACGCTCATTAATGGGGATGCGCCAGCGCGGGACGTGGACGGCGGATATTTCGTCCTGGCGATATATGCGGAGCCGTTGCGGGGCGCATGGGATCTACGCTCCTGGTGGGTCGGGGGAGGCAGAGGAAGCTCGGTACGTCGGAGGCTCGGAGACGAGCCGGGAGGCTGAGGAAGCTCGGAGAAGAGCTGTTGGTAGTTTCCTGGATGAAGGTGTAATTTACTTAGGGAGGCCCCCTGGAAGATCAGACATGTTCCTCGAGACGAAGTCCTGAGGAATTTTCATAGTGCGACCCATTTATTCTAACGCCGTAGCCTTCGGGACATGTCATCTGCCATGTGTCATAATCTTGAGAAGATACTACTCGTGAGCATCATTAGAGTGTTTGCGTAACAAGGGACAAAATGTTATTACACAAAACTTTGTTACCGTTGCCAAGGTGTATATCTTAGCATACTACAATTAGCCAGTTTAAGGAATTTTAGGGTAATTAAAATTGTTTAAGATATTTTAGTGAAAAACAGTAATAGTTGAGTCTTTTATTGTAATTTACCCAAATTTTAATTTATATATACACGAGTCATTGAATATGGATTTTTTTTAGAACTTCTCTAATAGCCAGTAAGCTGACTTTGCACTATGTTATAGTACCTATGCTATCTATTTCTGAATTATGTCGTGTAATCTGTTTCATATATATATATATATATATATATATATATATATATATATAGGAAAGATGCTATAGAAGGGAATTTCCTTCTATGGCGTCGAAAAAGTACGTTCTCCGTCGTGTTTTCCGGCGATCGGCATCCATCATCTTCATCGTTATCATTTAAACTATGGGTACACCAAATTTCATGTGATTCTACAACTTTTCACCGTTGAATTAATGGGTTCAAAATTAACAGTTTACCGACAATAGAACTTTTTACATTGCGAAATCAACGGTGAAAAAGTTGTAGAATCACATGAAATTTGGCGTACCCACATCTTAGATGATAACGATGAAGATGATGGATTCCGATCGTCGGAAAATACAACGAAGGACGTACTTTTTCGACGCCATAGAAGAAAATTCCCTCATATGGCATCTTTCCTCCCTTATTCTCTCTCTCTCTCTCTATATATATATATATATAAACTAATGATAATAATGGGTTCAATATGAGAGATGAGTATAAAAAGAGTGCACGAAATCACATTAATGAATGCGCGCGGCATAATCTAAATATACAGTTGGAACCATGAATTCATACTAATCCATGATATTTCCATCAGAACAATATAGTAATCAATCAGAGGATAAACTCTTGTATATATGATTCAAACAAATTTGCATACAACTTTAATGAAAATTGAGCCAGGCTAGCTTTCTTTCTAGGTATAGGAAATCTTTAGGGCTGGTCACTTCACTCTTTTTTACCCGTACGTAGCAGAGTTCACTATAATGAAAATTGAGCTAGGCTAGCTTTCTTTCTATGTGTGTGTGTCTATATATGTGTGTGTGGCGGGGTGGGGTGGGGTGGGGGCATGTTGTACAATGTATATGCTATTCTTGTTAACTTTTTGCATGACTCATTGCCTTGAAATAAAAACTTGGGGGTGTTTGTGCGCATAGATTAGATTTTTCAAACTTGTGCCACAAAAAAAAATTTGGGTTATTTATAGGATGTAAACGAAGACAAAGCAATGATCCGAGCAGATTATCTGTATTCGTATCCGCATTCAAAATTTTAATAAAAAGGTATCGGTTGACTTTATTGAGCTTTATCTAAGGGTGAATTGGACCAGAGAGTGTGATTAAGGACATGATCTTCAGTATCTAAGGGTGAATTGGACCAGAGAGTGGTTAGGTCTCTTAAGATGTGTATTTCAGAGTTTAATCTACGAGTCAAGTTAGCTTTTAATGCAACTGATGTGGACTTATCTGCGGTAGCTTAAAAGTAATTTTGTTGAAGTTAAAATCTTAACTTTTCAATATAAAAATTACTCATATAGGTATTTTTATAAAAAAAAAATACATCCCGAGGATCAAAAGCTTTGATCAAAACATGATTAGGAACAAACCAAAGGCTTATTCATCACTGGTGTGACCGTAGAAAGCTCTCTCTGGATACAACTCAAAACTAAGTTGTCTCAATTCAAAATTGAGTTGATTTGTGGCATCCCCTACCGGGATACCTCCTTCTAAGCTCGGAAGGCCCCTCCCAATACCGGGAGGCCCCTAAATAGAGTGTTCTGGTGTGTCTGTCTTCTAAGATAGCTATAGGGCCCCTTCATTCGAATATTGATTTATTTTTCAGGAGATAGTAGGGGGATTTCCACCCCACACTTCTCTTGATATCGAGAGAGTGGTTACCACTACTCCCCACTCACAGAAATGTATAAATACCCCCCGTGTGCAACTGATAAGGGAGAACTCTTTGACCTCGAAGCTCTGAACTTTTGCTAAAGTTCTCAAAGAAAGAAAAAAGGCAGAAGAAGAAAAAAAAGAAGATGAGAATACAGGAATGGGATACCACTGTTTTTTTACTCATCAAAATAGCGATAGCGTTCCATTACTGAATAGCGTTAAGCGCAAACAACGTTGCGCATAACGTAATCTACATGAATTGTTAATTATTACTAATTACTATGATCATCTCATTTACAATAAGTTATATTATTATAAAGATATAAAATTAGCTTGAGAACATAGAACGCTAAGTATTATAACAATATTTTCCAAATTTTGAATCCTTCATGATAGTATTAAATATATCGAAAATCAATCAAATAATCTCTATCTGAGAAACATGATTGCTAAATATGATTTCAAATTGAGATGTTAGAATTTTAATGAGATCGTCTTCATATAATTTAGAATTACATACTGAAATCTTAAAAGCTTCAATAGTGAAATTTTATGTGAAAATAGCGTACACATAGCGTAGCGTATACTATTTGTTAAAAAGCATAAACTATTTGAAGAGAAAATATAAGTTATTTTGTATCTAAGTCATTTTCCTATACTACGTAGCGAATAGACTAAACTATACTACATAGCTCAAAATAGCGATCAACGTAGCGAGCTATTTTAAACATTGGTTTTTTCTTTTAAACAAAAATGGTGAATAGAAAATTCTATTCATTCTGAGACAGACATTGGCGTCTCAAAATCATATGAATAGAAATTCCATTCATTCTGTAAGACATAAAAATATGTCTTAAGCATACCTTTAAATAGAATAATCCTATTCATGAGACATGGACATCATGTCTCCTGACATGTGAATAGGAAAATCCTATTCATCTTTAAACATAAATATGTCTGTGTGTGATTGTATGTCTATAGAAAGCATATATGAATGGAATACTCCATTCATGTCTTAAGAAATGAAAATCATGTCTTCAAGATCTTCATGAATAAAAAAACCCTATTCTCAACCCTTTTATGAGTAGGAATACGCTATTCAATTATCAGATCCGCGTAGCATGTCTGTTTCAGTGAATACAGTGTATTCATCATATGAACATAGTTCCCAAAACCATATTCTTACCTTTTAAACATAAACTCATATGTTTATTTTGAACAAACTATTGAGAATAATATCACATTCCTAATAGGTGTTTGAAACACAAAATAAATGAGTTTCATACCAGAAAAATCCATAAAAGAGTTTCCTGGTTTGGCTTCAAGCAGCCTTCAGGAGACCTCAAAATGGCCTCCTGGTTGGTTCGGGACCCTTTCCCGGTCCCTCAGGAGGTTTTAAATAGGCCCCCTAAATAGAAATATTTATGTTTCCTTAACATATGTAGACCACATTTAGGGGTCCGATCTACACTTCTAATTAAGTGTTCCCTATTTCAAATGAAGTACTGTGGACCCCACTCAGAATGTTTCACTCATGCATGACTGGTGTGGACCCCACTTAGGGTGTCTCACTTGCATTTCAAATGAAGTGCTACCTATACTTCAAATGAAGTACCTTATATATTTCAAATAAAGTGATACCCTTATCTTAAAGGAGGTAGTGTAGACCCAACCTATGGTGTCCCACTTGCGCACTAGCAGAAGTGATGTGGCCCTCACATAGGACAGTGTTCATCAACTTTCACCAAGTTTACTTTAAAATACCTTCAAGTATTTCCATTGAACTCTCAAATGAGAGCTCGATGTAGTTTACATTTTTTTTCCAAATATCAATGTATTTACATTCAAATTGTATACAAACTTGAACAAAATGAATAAAATATACATTCTTTTGTTCGACCTATATTTGGAACTTATTTTACTAATATATACACGAACCCCCAATGTAGGGTGTTTTTCGTCACTCCATTGAGATGGGAATACGCTCGCGCTTGTCAGGCGTACTGCAGATTCCCTCTGCCTAGGGTAGGCTGGGGTTTATTGATTGTGGGGATTCGAATCTCCGGCAGCAACGGACTAAGCTGTCGTTAATTACCCATCGCCTTTGGAGCGAGGGAACCTCCGATTGACGGGTCAAACAGGTTATGCGAACTCAATATGCAGAGTGCGTATGTGTGTCTTGAGGGCTCTTGGATATATCGGGGGCCCCGCAGAGTTTTACGGAGGTCCCGCTTCCCGGATAGCGGGCTGGGGGTCACGGGGGCTAGCATCCCCCTTGCAGGGTGCGGGGCAGCGCCTCTTTAGAAATTTTTTCTAACGGGGACAGTGTTGTGGAGTGTGTGTGTATATAAAAAAAGGGATGACAGTGCCTCACGCGCTTGACACGCGGGCGCTGGCGCCCCACGGGCTTGGCATGCGGGTGCTGGGCGTCAGCAGGAAAAAGGACTTTGTCTCTGCACTGGGAGCTGTGCTCCCGATTTGACTTCTGGGGTTAAACTCCTAAAATGAAATAATTTATGAAGTTGAACTCCAACAGATCTTGAATGGAGTTAAAGTCCTAGAAATCCTTAGAAATGATCAAAGGGGCCCTTTTGTTTCTCTCCCTTTTGGCCCTAGGTCTTCCCAAGATGGGATTTTTGGAGATGTGTCTCCTTCTTCTTCCTCTCGGTTGGCCGGATCTTAGAAAAAGGGGGTGAGATTTAAAAATCTCCCCCTTTTGAGATCTGATGGAATATCCGAGCCCCCCTTTGTGGGTTCTGTGGTGAAAAACTATTTAATTTTGGAAAAGAAAGAGCAAAACTCTTGATTTAATTGAAAAGGAGAAGAAGATTTAGAACCTTGAGGAAGGAGAAGGAGGCACAAAAACCCTAGATTTTGAGGGAAATGAAGAGTTCTTTATTTCATTATCATATTGCCTTTTAAAGGCTTACAAATTTACATATAGCGCTTGGGCTTTACAAAATGACATTTTACCGATCACATGCCTCATGTGCTCATTTTTTTTGCACATAAGCCATGGGCTTTACAAAAATTTGGCTTTATGCCCATTTTTCTTACATTCATACATAAAAAACTACATCAAAATTATTTATTACATGATTTCGTTTTGGTATGGGGGAGGCCGGCCATGGGGTTCGACTTGGGCATGGGCCTACTTGATCTGGGCTTGGGCCCGCTTACTTGGGGTTGACATTGAGTTTGACTCGGTCAACCGAGGTGCAATTTATGACCCCAAAAAAGTGCACCCATCAATAAATGCACACCGCGTATATGAGTTGTGTGCATGAAATTGATGGATCTTGGAGTTGGACTTCGAGGAGGAACATCATTCCAGGGGCGAAGCATTATTCCGAGAGCATAACTCCGGGGATCGGAGCATAATTCCGAGGATCGGAGCATGATTCCGAGATCGAAGCATCATTCCGAAGAGCGGAGCATGATTTCAGGGATCGGAGCATAATTCCGAAGAGCAAAGCATGATTCCAAGAGGGATATGGGTCGACTTGATTCCGAGGCGGAGCATAATTCCGACGGGGAGGTCATGGGTTGATTTGATTCCGAGACGAAGCATAATTTTGAAAGGGAAGGCAAATACACCGAGGTGAAGCATGATTTCGGCACGAGGTACACTCTGAGACGAAGCATGGTTCCGACACAGAGCTTGTTGGTCAACTTGATTCCGAGGCGGAGCTTAATTCCGACGGGGAGGTCGTTGGTTGACTTGTCCCTGGCACAGAGTGCCTGTGGTCGTCGTTTCCCCGGTACGGAGTGTCACTTGTTTTGATGTAAAGGCTGACTCCCAGGCAAAGCATAATTCCGATAGGGAAGGTAAATACTCCGAGGCGAAGCATGATCTCCAAACAGGGTACACTCTGAGGCGAAGCATGATTTCGACGCAGAGGTCAATTCCCAGTCGAAGCATAATTCCGAAGGGGAAAGCAGGTACTTCGAGGCGAGGCCTGATTTCGACACGGGATACATTCTGAGACGAAGCATGATTCCGCCTCAAAGGTTGTTGGTTTGATTTGATTTGGGTTAACATCAGCATCGGTACACTGGAATATGGAACCAGGAGTGAATCATCATTTGCCATGAATGGATTTGGGGATTTTGGTTTTGGTTTGGCATCAGCACCGCTACACTGGAATAGAGTACCAAGAGCGAATCATCATTTGCCATGGGGAGATTTCCCCCGTTCCCAGTTTAACGACTTAGGGGTCATCTGTTTCTAGTTTAATGACTTAGAGGTTATATATTCCCAGTTTAAAGACTTAAGGGTCTATTGGATCGAAAGTTTGGAATTTGGGGTAGGGGCCGGCATCGGTGTTGCTAACACTGAAGCACAGGTGCCAGGAGCAATTCATCATTTGCCTTTACCCGTTAGGGAGTGATGGCTTAGGAGACAGGTTTAGGTTACTATCACCTAAGACTTTTCAATTTTAGGAACCGTAAGGGTCTCATAAAAGAATTTTCTCCCTACGAGTCGAAAGGATCCCATATGTGTATTTTCTCCTTAGGAGTCGTGAGGACCCCCAAGTGTGTTTTTCCTTTGTGAGCCATAAGGATCCCACGAAGGTATTTTCTTACAAATCGAGAGGATCTCGTAAGGATTGTTCTCCTCATGTATCGTGAGGACACATGAGTGGGTCTTCCCTAATGGAGCATAATTCCAAGGGTGAAGACCGGCCGTTGGACTGGTGATTGCGGTGGGGTATGTGTATGATGAGAACTATTTAAGCCCGTGGATCGTATACGGTAGTCAGTTTAGGGACCAACCGTAGGGCTGGGAGAATTTTGGGACTTTGTTGGCGTCTACATCGCTGCACTGGAATATGGTATCAGGAGCGACTCATCATTCGCCATTGGGGATTTCAGAGATTTGAAATTTTTGTTGGCGTCTGCATCGCTGCACTGAAATATCGTACCAGGAGCGACTCATCATTCGCCATTGGGGATTTAGGGATTTGGAATTTTGGTTGGCGTCTGCATCGCTGTACTGGAATATGGTACCAGGAGTGACTCATCATTCGCCACCATTTTTTTAAAATACTTTTTTATATATTTTTTACACCGTGATTGCTCTATCATTTCAGCTTTTCTTATCGCGAAGGTCGCGATTGCCCTATCATTTCGGCTATTTATCCGCGGTTGCCTCATCATTTCGGCTGTTTATATTCATTTTTATCTTACTCGCTGATTTTTATTGCGAGTTGCCCCATCATTACGGCTTTTTTTATAATTTTTTTTAAATTTTTATTTATTTATTTATTTATTTTTATTTACACATTTTTACATCCCCAGTTTAACGACTAAGAGGTCGATTGTTCCCAGTTTAACGACGTGGTGGTCAATTCTTTTTAGAGAAAGGCAGATGTCTGAGAGAATCAGGTTCCCAAAGAACTTCGGTCTCCGTTTGTTTAAAATTGGCGGTCACAGCTTGATTATTTGTTAACACGCCTTTAGGCAGTTCTATCTCTCCTGCCTTGTATTGTTTTTTGACCCAATCTTTGAAAACGAAGCAGTCCTCAATGGCATAACTTATCACTCTGTGATAGGGGCAATATTTGGGGTCGTCGGTCATATTCGTTTCTTGCGGTTTCTTTGATTCTGGCATGTTCCCCTCCGAACGGCGGCCTGGACTTCGCGTCCGTTGCCTGAGGTTCGAGGCAGATGCTATTTGGTTTTATCCGTTTATCTCTCCGAAGATGCCAAGTTGATTTATGGCACCGTGTATCGGAGGTTTAGACGGATGCGGCCGATGTAGCAGACTTCGTCAGATTCCCCCTCAGGGTGAGGGGTTTTTGATTGTGGGGACGCTCTTCCCTGCAGGCGCAAGCCCCTGCAGTTAATTACGCTACCGCATCGCGGTAACAACTTTCTCCTTCTCCAGAATTTCACTTCGTGTCGTGTGTGTTTGTTTTGTTTGTGGTTGCCCGTGGATTGTATACGGAGACTGAGTAATGCCGTCGCCCGTAGGACGTGGATTAGTCCAAATCCGTATTTACTTAGATTTGGGTTTGGTGTTTTCAGTTTAAGGATGCATTAGTTGCGTTGCGGCTAAGATCAACTTAAACGTTCGTTAAGGATACGTTAGTCTTGTTTTAGACTAAGATCAACTTAACGTAGTGATTAATTTAATGTATGGCCATCGGGACTCGTCACCTCTCTGACGTCGTTGAAGGATTACAACGACATGTATCAGAGGAGCTCGGGAATGTACCCTCAAACCAGAGTTGATTGGGAGTTTTATAATCCATTTGAATGTTTAAGGATACGTTAGCCGTGTTTGGGGCGAAGATCAACTTAAACGGGACCGTTTAGATCCGGCAAAAGAGCGTTTGGAGGCTCTATTGTTCCAGTTTAGGGACGTAGTGGTCCGTCCGCCAGTTTAGGAACGTGGTGGTCCATCGCCAGTTTAGGGACGTGGTGGTCCATTATTAGTTTAGGGACGTTTCGGTCCGACATTAGTTTAGAGACGTTTCGGTCCGATATTAGTTTAGGGACGTTTCGGTCCATTTGGATGTGTGGTCGTTGGGACCCGTCACTTCTTTGACGTCGTTGAGGAATTACAACGATAGATGTCAATGGAGTTCGGAGATGTACCCTCGAGCCGATCGTGAATTGGTTTATGGGAGCCATTTTGCTCAATCGATTTAATTTAAGGACTTACAGCCAGGATTGGGTTAAGTCCAAATTTTTATTTATTTTGAGCTTTGCCTGACTAGAAAATCAATTCAAACAGGGCTTTGCCCCTTTATTATTTTTCAATTTGATTTGGGCCAGGCCCTTCTAAATAATGAATTGCATTCATGCAGAACCTCAAGAATTTTCCAAACAGGGCTCTGCCCCTTTATTATTTTGCAATTTGATTTGGGCCAGGCCCTTTTAAATAATGGGTTGCATTTATGCAGAACCCCAAGAATTTTTCAGATTTAAGAACAAAAGTGCATAGCACTTTTGATCTAAATTTGGATCAAAGGAAAACAAGTTTTTCTTCTTGTTTTCCCTGATTTCACAGAACCAAGGGTTCACAACAAGTGCAAGGCACTATTTATTTGTTTTTATTGAATTGTTCACTTTTTAATCCTCTGTTCTTCAGAGATTTTTCTCTTCTTTAAAAGAAGTTTTTACCTTTTTTTTTACGTTCTTGATTAATCTTCAAGAGTTCTTTCTCTCCTTTTTTTTTATGCCAGAAGTTGATTCTCTTGAAGTTGATTCCCATCGAATGAGCTCTGGGGTCCTATTTATAGTGCTCACAAGTTTGTTGAATTTGTTAACAAGATCTTTTCTGAGTGATTTTGGGAATTTTCCCACCGCTGGATCTTTGATCCAAAGGCAGAAGAAAATCTTCTAGTTTTGGAAAGAACAGAAAAGATTTCATTAAATTTTAATTCTATTTCTGCGCAACTCCCCAATGAATGACACGTGTCGCGCAGTGGATGGCTTGCGCAACAGTGCTTGCGCAACTGCGCAGACACGTGTCGCGCAGTGGTGCGCTTGCGCAACAGTGTTCGCGCAGCTGCGTAGACACGTGTCGCGCACAACAGTGCTTGCTGTGCACTTGCGCAACAGTGTTCGCGCAGCTGCGCAGACACGTGTCGCGCAGCGGTGCACTTGCGCAACAGTGCTTGCTGTGCACTTGCGCAACAGTGTTCGCGCAGCTGCGCAGACACGTGTCGCGCAGCGGTGAACTTGCGCAACAGCGCTTGTGCAGCTGCGCAGACACGTGTCGCGCAGCGGTGCGCTTGCGCAACTGCGCAGACACGTGTTGCACTGTGGACCGCTTGCGCATTGCGCAACGCACGGAATTCGAAGCGTTGCTTCAGAAAATTTGAATTTTCAAAATTCAAATGAGCCTTGCTCAGATTGGGGGAACAAATGCCCCCCCACCGTTGCGCTCACGTGGCTCGCACGTGAGTGCAACGGTGGCAAGACCCCAGCCGTTGGATCAAGGGGGGATCAGTTGAAGGGGCGCAGGCGCCTATAAATAGGACCCTTGGTCCTTGGTGATTTTTCTTATCATCTTCAAGAATTTTAACTCTCAGAGCCTTGCTCTTGCTTAAAAATTTTCAGAGCCTTGCTCTTGATTTCTCTCGAGAACTTTCGAGTTCAGAACTTAGAATTTCTAGGTAAAAGATCAGATTAACTCAAATTCAAATTAAATTTAATTGACAGAGCCTTGCTCTTGTAGATCTTGGATCTAAAGAAAACCCTTTTGGGGTTTCTTCAACAGAGCCTTGCTCTTGGGATCTTTGATCTAAAGAAAACCCCATTGGGGCTTCTTCACCAGAGCCTTGCTCTCAAGATTTACAGAGGTCCTGTTCATGGGTTTTGACCCATGAGCAGAGCTTTGCTCTTGGATGAACTGAAATTTTTTTATGAGTTTTCATGGATTTTTTTTTTAGGATTCAAAACTTCAATTCTTTTAAGTGTTGATGAATTTTCGATTATTACCACAGAGCCATGCTCTTTTAAGGAATCTTGTTCCCCTGAGACCAGAGTTTGACAAATGTCACTCTGTGACAGAGCTTTGCTCTAAAAGAGAAGATTTTCTCTTTGTTTCTAGGGACTTCCCCACCAATGGGTGTATCCTATTGGGAACTTTTTATGAATTGACAGTCCCATCTAATGATGGGATTGTCTTATTAAATGATGCACATCATCCAGATTTTGTGGGTCCCCCTTTGGTCCCCTACCCACCGCATCACAGTGTGGAGCAAGATTTTTATTATTATATTTTTTTTTAAAATGCCAAGCGTTAGACCACTAATGATATATTATTTTTTTTATCTTTCCACAGAAAACATGTCTGACGACTTGTCTTTTCCCTTCGTTCGTTCGGAAGGAGGGTTCCCCCATTCGCCAGTGGATCGGGTGGTGTTCGCTCTTATTAGAGCTCACGATCCTGAGTGCAAAAAGCTCCATCTGTGGGGAAGGTGGTATAGCCAGATCATCCAAGGCCGTCGCAGTTTTAGTTCCGCCGCGCCCTCTGAGCCCATTGTTACGATTCCTTATGCGGACGAACCCCCGGTGAAGTATGCCGTGGAGGTTAAGAATTGGAATTCTGATGACCTCCTTCAGCCTGCAATCGGCGCCATCCCCGTGCAGCCGCCGCCGGCGATAGATATTCTGGGGAGGCGAATCTGTCAGGGCGAAGCACGCCCTTGGGGACAGGCTTATAACATTGGAATGATCCCGCGACCCCCCGCCGGATATTTGCAGTGGGCCCGGTACATTCTATCGGCGAAGAGGACCCGCCTAACGAAGATTGGTCTATACTCGGCCGTCTTCGTCTCGCTCTTCGAGTACCCCTCTCCTCCAACGTGGTGGATAAAGGCCTTCGTTGAACAATGGAATATCCCCACCCATACCTTCCTGACGGCGGATAAGGAAGTCTCTATCTCTTTGGAGGAATTTGCCGAAATTTCAGGTCTGCCAATGAGGGGAGAGCACTACGAGGAGTTGCTTCCTCCTGACGAGTATGTCTTCGCCACCAAGCAGCTGGTATTTGACTTAAACCCGGAGAATGCCATTCAGCATCAGCATCCGGGTTTGGTGAAGGTATTGGAGATCTATGAGGAACTCCATTTGGAATCGGGAGACAAGGGCGTCAGTTTCGCAGCTTTCATTGCTCGCTTTATCCGCCCGGAGTTCTTATCAGAGCAGAGCGAGAAGTTCGCTCAGCTTGACGACCCCTTTGGTTTCGGTTTGGATCGCCGACCCATATCGGAGAATAACCAGAGGGATTTCTATCTCCCCAATGCTGCCATCGTCGCTTTCTCGGAAATCTCCGTCCCCGGCATGGATGAGGAAACCTTCTTTATTGGGTTCTTGGGCTTGTGGTTATGCAATTTTGCGCTCCCTATGTACCCGCGCTTCATGCGGCCCTCTGTATTTTACCCGGCGCATCGGATGGTGGCCGGTCTGCAGTTGTCGGTAGGAATTGCTGGGTTAGCTTACCTTTATCATGGACTCAGCGTAGCGGCGGACGCCAATGATCCTGGGGCACAGCCTGCTAACTTCCCGATGCATTACTTCGTTTCTTGGATGGAGATGCACGTGCGAGGGGTGTTTGGCGCCCACAAGACTCCTCCATTCTTCGAGAAGTACAAACTCCCGAGAGTCATACGGTTAGTCGGGGCTTCAATTGTGTATGCATCCCCGCGGGATTCTAGGGGACTCCTGCTGCGCCCACATTTGGTCGGAGCGACGATTTCTTTCGTGGATAAGGTTATCACCATAGGCTCGGAGACTACTAAGTCAGTGGTGCCCCTACATGATGAGTTTAAGGGCGGGGCTTCTGTACTGAAGGCTCGGGAAATCCTCCATCTCTACTCTATTCGGCCGGGCTACCTAGTGTTTCGGCAGAATGAGACGGCTTTGTTTATGAGGTATAATCCGCATCGATTTGCCCAGCAATCAAGCTACAACCAGGGGATCCCGATGGAAGCCTTCTTGGAAACGCCCGTGGTTGGCCCAGAGGGGATAAAGAATGCGATGCATCACTTTATACGGCTTAACACGGGTTCCTATTTCTTCATTAGTGAACCCAGCTGTGTCCCAAAGACGCTTAACTCATATGTGGCCTGGTATGCGCACGCTATGGGCCCAATCATTTTAATGGAGAAACGCCTGCTGGTTGACCGTAGGGGTGCGCCTCCTGGCGGTGATCGTAAGGCTCCCTTGCAGCCAAGGCGGCCGGTCGTCCCTCCGCTAAAAGAGGCCGGAGCCGACCGACCACGCGTGTTGGCCCCCCGCGTGGATTGCCACTGCCTACTACGGTGGATGCATCGTCAGCGTCCCGTGCTCCCATGAAGACGGTTAGTGTGGTATCACCAGGGTCTGGCGCAGGAGCAGAGATCGGGACCCGCCGCCCTAAAGTGGCTGCCAAGCGCAAAGCTGCTCCGGGTGGATCTAAAGCTGGCGGGCAGAAGAAGAAAAAGTCCACCCTATCCCTCGACGCAATCCTCAGCTTAAAGCCTGCGGCTTCTCCCGCCGAGGCCATATGTGAATACGGCAGTAATGAAGGTTTCGTGGTAGATCCTGCGGACACCAATCTGGCTGCCGCCATTGCAGCTTCGGAGCGATCGGCTAGGCTCGAAGCGATGCTAAGCAAACTCGCTGAGTCCGGTAATCATCACACTTCATTTGTCATTTCATTGCATTTTTCATCATTACCTTTAACTGATATTTTCTCCCTTTTCAACAGGTGTTTCTACCGAAGAGGCTATTGCTGCCTCCCTGAAAACCTTCCAGGAAGAGGAGGAGAGGCGTGCTCTGGCAGGTGTTGGTATGCTCCACCCCTTTTCTTTTTTTTTATAGGGAAAGTTTGTTATTTCTTCTGGTGGTCAATTTAACCTTCTTTTGTTTCTTTATAGGGGCTACATCAGTTGATGCGGGGATCCTTCCCGAGCTTGCCACCGAAGCCCCGGCTCCGTCGAAGCAGCCGCAAGAGCTTCGGCTTGACGCAACGACGAGGGATGCTCTGAAAAATCTGGAGGCGTCCCTCTATACGGATGAGGATGCTTCGCTCAAGGAAGCTCTGGTGGCATCCGTCTCAACGGCTCGAGAGGAGCGGAAGCGGTTGAGACGCGAAGCAAAGGAGCGCAGAGCTGCTTTGGCCGCAGGAGCGGGCCCTAGCACTATTCCTCGTGCCGACACTCCTTCCGGAGCAAAGGTGGGCGGAGCTGCTTTGGCCTCGGGAGCGGGCCCTAACACTATTCCTTATGCTGACACTCCTTCTGAAGAGGCCCCTGTCGCCCTGTCTACTGCTCATAGGCAGGTGGCGCGCGCGGTTCGGAGCGCCAATGATAAATCTGCTTCAGGTAGTACTTCTTTCAGAACCTTGTTGTACGAATTGTAAAGATATTGGCTCATACGTATTCCATCTTGCAGGGCCAAGTCCAACTGAGGGGGAGGCGGAGACGACCGTCGAACCCAGGGGAGCGGAGGAAGCGGTACTTGCTGAACCCGAAACGACAGTGAGCAACGTTGTCGGGGTCATGGGGCCTGGAGCCGAGATTGAGGAACCTGCCGCGGAGAGGGTCATTGATGTCGCACCTGAAGTGGCGGTAGATGAGATGATTGTGTTAGCCGAACCGACGGTGGTAGAGGGGGAGGCGCTTGAGGCTGGAGACCTCGCGACAACGGTGGACGAGACAACTGAGACCGCAGGACCCGAAGGAGTAGCGGGTGAGGCGGCCAGGATTCCTGAGGACGAGCCAGCCGCTCCTTCTCTGGAATCTGGCAATACTCCAATCATAGCCCTCCCCGCGTATGGTTCCTTGCCGTCTCCCGGGCTTGCGAGCACAACAACGGTTCCCATCGAGTCGGGTGACGAGGCTACGGGCGGTGGCCTGATGTCAATGAAGGAAGGAATTGCCTCAGTCTCGGCTGGCAGTTCGTCTGGTAAGTTTCGGGTTACTATCGTTTCTCCCCTTCTTTTTTATATATCTTGCGATTTCTTCTAACAGGCTTGCCTTTGCAGGTGCGGCCGGTGCCGACGCTCCATTGCTTGAAGGAGCACCGTCAACTACTACTTTGGCGGTGGTCACTTCCCCGTCTTCCCTCGTGCCATCGCGGATGTTGGAAGGTATGGATTTGCGACTTACAAGTTAATCTTTTAAACGTGTATTTCGTGGACTAACGCTATACTGCTGCATCTTTTCCAGGAGTGCTCTTTGATCATCTATATCAAGTGTTGCTCCCACACTTCTCCTTCCCATCCGAGCTTACTTCTCCCTCTAGTGGCGCTGGTGAGTGTACGTTCAATACAATATCTTTGTTCATCCCCGTTTTCTAGTAATTGAATGATTTCTGACATTTCCCTTTCTTTGTTGCAGTGCCACAAATCGAAGGAGGGGATGCCAGACCTGCCGCGCTACCGGCCCTTCCGGCTCTGCCGTCCGTTGCTGCTGGTATAGCACATTCCTTTTTTTTTGGTAACCCTTAAATATCTCTTGAACCATCGTTTAACCAGGTTTTGTTTTGCAGCTATTGTTCCAACTCCGATCCCCTTTGAGTCTCGTGTTCTCTCACCGGCGGGCCCTTTCTTGAAACGTCCATCTTCAAAAGGTACTGTGATGAGTTTGGGGATGCTGAGTGGGTATATTGAAGAGCTTAACGTGGACGCTCTCCCCTCTGCCGTAGATTTCGCCGTGGAGGTTAACCCGATGTTGGCGGCGCTCGTAAACTTTCACAATGAAGGCGTCGTCGAATCTTGGGTTAACCACTGCAGAGAGATCGAGGCTCGCCTGCATCGGTTGGAGTCGACGCGCCCTTCTCCCGAGGTTTTGGTCGCGAGCGCCCAATGGACAGCTTGGCTTGAGCAAAGCCCTTCTTATCTCCGCCATTTGGAGCGGGAGGCAGCTTTACGGCTAAAGGCGCATCGGGAATCTTCAAACGCGACCGCTCGCCTCCGTGCTGAAGTTAGGGCGAATGCTGCTGAAGTGAAAGTCGTCTTTGAAGGTCTTCTCAAGCGTATATCTAATGGGCTAGCACTGAAGCGGAAGCTTGATGCCGCTGAGCGTGATGCCCGAGGCCAAGAAGCAGCTCAGCAGGTTGTTGTGGAACAGCTCGCATCCTTCACGCAGCAGCGGGCTCAAGTAGAGGCTGAACTGGCAGTGGCAGTTGATCAGGAGAAGGCGTGGACGGAAGTACGCGAGCAATTGATAGAGTTGTTCAAGAAGCTTCCTTCTCCCTGAATATTTTGTATCGCTTACACACCTGTAATTTGTATATAGCATATACGCATTCTTTATTCTTTATACGATCCGCCTTGTACTTTGATTGAGTCTATGAATAAAGACACATTCTTTCTTGCAATGTCTGGTACTATTTCTTCGCCTTTTCCCTTTTTGTTATGGTGTTTTCGATGAATCTGATCGGCGGGTAACTTAACTTCTCCGAGAGGTAGCGATGGCTTAGGTTGCAGGTTCAGGTCCGCCGCCTAAGGCTTTTCAACTCTATGAGCCGTGAGGGTCTCATAGAGACTTTTCTCCCTACGGATCGAGAGGATCTCGTAAGTGGATTTTCTCCTTAGGAATCGTGAGGATTCCCAAGTGTGGTTTTCTCTCATAAGTCGAAAGGATCCTATAAGAGAATTTTTTCTCTTACGAGTCGAGAGGGCTCGTAAGCGGTTGTTTCCCTCTTTGTCGAAAATTGACTTCAGAGAGTGAGACCCGTGAATAGTATGCAAGAGACCATTTAGGATTGACCTGCAGGATCCCATTGCCCTCTTACGAGCCGAGAGGGCTCGTAAGCGGTTGTTTCCCTCTTTGTCGAGAATCGACTTCAGAGAGTGAGACCCGTGAATAGTATGCAAGAGACCATTTAGGATTGACTTGCAGGGTCCCATTGTTCAGGAAGCAAGTTTTTGAATCCTTACTGCCCGAGATGTGAGTCAAAGAAGCTCTTGTCACGGAGTGTTTGTATCCGTGAGTTGAGGATTTTGCTAGGGATTATTTGTTTCCCAAGCGCCAAGGATTATTTGTGTCCTTGGGGTTTGAAACGAGTCGAGGGTTCCCACGGAGGCGCTGGTGGCTCTGCGAGTCGACGCGGATCAGGAGGCTCTCGTCAAGGAGTGTTTGTATCCGTAAGTCGAGGAGTTTGCTAGGGATTATTTGTTTCCCAAGCGCCAAGGATTATTTGTTTCCTTGGGATTTGAAACGAGTCGAGGATTTCCCACGGAGGCACTGGTGGCTCTGCGAGTCGACGCGGATCAGGAGGCTCTCGTCAAGGAGTGTTTGTATCCGTGAGTCGAGGAGTTTGCTAGGGATTATTTGTTTCCCAAGCGCCAAGGATTATTTGTTTCCTTGGGATTTGAAACGAGTCGAGGATTTCCCACGGAGGCACTGGTGGCTCTGCGAGTCGACGCGGATCAGGAGGCTCTCGTCAAGGAGTGTTTGTATCCGTGAGTCGAGGAGTTTGCTAGGGATTATTTGTTTCCCAAGCGCCAAGGATTATTTGTTTCCTTGGGATTTGAAACGAGTTGAGGATTTCCTACGGAGGCACTGGTGGCTCTGCGAGTCGACGCGGATCAGGAGGCTCTCGTCAAGGAGTGTTTGTATCCGTGAGTCGAGGAATTTGCTAGGGATTATTTGTTTCCCAAGCGTTGGGATGAACCGTCGGAAGTTGGCTTCGTCTTCTGGCGGAGCCTGTTGGGAAAGTATGGTTCCCTCTTTGTTTACGCCCTTGTATTGTATACAGGGATCGATGTGATCTTAACTGTAGGGCCAAAGTTTTATCATCAATTTTTTTTTTATCTCCGCGATGCTCTATCATTTCAGCTTTTATATCGTGAAGGTCGCGATTGCCCAATCATTTCGGCTATTTTTCGCGGTGCCCAATCATTTCGGCTATTTTGCATGCATACATTTTTACTTGCTGCTTTTTATTGCAAATTGCCCAATCATTTCGGCTATTCCGTATGCATGTGTGGCCTACTGGCTTTCCGCCGTAAACCTGGAATTAGACACCGATTTCGGCATCAGCACCGCTACAACTGGGATATTGCCAGGAGCGAATCATCATTTGCCTCCGTCGATGTTGAACAAAGGTGGCTTAGCGAACAGGGTTAAGGCGCTGTCGACTAAGGCTTTTAACTTCATGAGCCGTAAGGGTCTCACAAAGGTATTTCTCCCTACAAGTTGTGAGGATCTCGTAGGCGTATTTTCTCCTTAGGAATCGTGAGGATTCCTAAGTGCATGTTCCTCTGTAAGTCGTAAGGATCCTACAGGAGGGTTTTCTCCTTGTAAATCGAGAGGACTTACAAGGGTCGCTCACCATACGAACATATCCCCAGTCACGGATGAGAGTTGGTTAGGGATATGTTTATTCGCGCCCGTGGATTGTATACAAGGGTCAGTATTGAACCACTTGTAGGGCAATATTGGAAGTTTGTGGGGGTCTGCTTAAGCACAGGTTCAGGTCTCTGTGACTTAAGACTTTCAAATCCTATGAGCCGTGAGGGTCCCATACGAGAGTTCTCCTTACGAGTCGTGAGGATCTCGCAAGTGTGTTTTCTCCTTAGGAATCGTGGGGATCCCTAAGTGTGTTGCTCCTTTGTGAGTCGTAAGGATCTCACGCAGGTGGTTTCTCCTTATAAGGTCGAGAGGACCCTATAAGTGTCTTTTAACGAGGTTGCGCCCTTTCGGGTTTTCACAAACACTCGCCGGTAGCCCTGCTGTTTTCACTCACGGAGCCCTTTCGGGTTTTCATCCGTGCCCTTTTTTTTTGCTTATGGACATACCGTTTTTTTTTGTTTTTTTTTTGTCATCCTAAGGATATTGCGGTAGTAGTTTAAAGACGTTTCGGTCTGCTATTAGTTTAAGGACATTTCGGTCCGCTGTTAGTTTAAGGACATTTCGGTCCGCTGTTGAGAATCTGGCTACTGCTTATAAAGTTCGAGCTTAGGAAGATAGCGAGCGGACATAGTCGTCGTCATCTATCGTTGACCTAGGCTGTGGCTCATTAAGCGTAGTATTTCTTTAAAAAACGACCGTTTATCGGCCTGAAAGGCCTTTCACCATGCATGTCCATGAGTAGATAGGCCCCACCCTGGTAAACTTTATCTATAATGTACGGGCCTTCATAGTTCGGCTCGAATTTTCCCCGCTTGGCGCGATTGGGGATCATAGGCCTTTTGACCACTAGCACAAGTTCGCCTTGACGGAATGTCCTTGGTCGGGTCAATCTTTCATATGAGCGTGTCATCTTTGCTTTATAAGCTTCCAGATTTTGCTGTGCTATGAGCCTGGTTTCATCAAGGGCGTCAAGCTCTTCAAACCGAAGGTGAGCATTTTCTTCGTCTGTCAGCTCGTAGTGGACTGCCACTCGTAGAGAGGGTAGCTCTATCTCGAGGGGGAGTACTGCTTCTGTACCGAACACCAACGCGTATGGCGTTGTGTTCGTGGCCGTCTTGAATGTAGTTCGATACGACCAAAGAGCCTCTTGCAATCTTTCGTGCCAATCTCTCTTATTTCGTGACACTGTTTTCTTCATGATCTTCGTCAAGGTCTTGTTGAAGGCCTCAGCTAGACCGTTAGCTCGCGGATTATAAACTGAGGAATATCTCCAGTCTATATTGTGCTGCTGTGCGAAGCGGCTAATTTTATGACTTCGGTAAGCTGGCCCATTATCGGAGATGATCCTTCTTGGGGTTCCGAACCGGTATATGACATGTGTCTTGAAGAAATGGAGGACGTTCTCCGTCTTCACTTCCCTCAACGGTACCACCTCTGCCCATTTGGAGAAGTAATCAGTTGTCGCCAAGATGAAACGATGTCCCTTTGACGATGCTGGTTCGATGGGGCCGACTATGTCAGTTCCCCACATTTCGAATGGCCAACTAGCCACTGTTGGATGCAGTGGATTTGGATGTTGATGGATGAAGTCCCCATGAATTTGGCATGAGTGGCATTGCTTCGCATACTCGATGCAGTCCTGAATCATCGTGGGCCAGTAGTAGCCCATCCGTTTTATTTTCAACTTCATCTTAGGGCCTGCTTGATGAGAACCGCAGATTCCGTCATGAACTTCCTGAACGACTCTTTCTGTTTCGTCTGGTCCTAAGCATCTCAGCCACAGAGAATCAAATGACCTCTTGTATAGAGTATCATTGACGAAGGCGAAAGACAGAGCTCGTTTTGTGAGCTGATGTCTTGCGGACGCATCTTCAGGCATTTGGTGGGATTTGAAGTAGTCTATAAAGACTTCCCTCCAATCCTCAACTTTCTCATGGTCTTTTATTTGTAAGGTCGCTCGTTCAGTCACTCCCTTCTCTTCGGGTGATTCCGAAGGTATTTCTGCGGGGGCGAGCACCCGGCGGCTTTGTATCATGATTCTAACGTTGTCGAGGTTCTCGTCAGCCAATTCTTTAGCAAGTTTGGCCAGTGCGTCCGCTTTGCTGTTTTCCGCGCGCGGTATACTTTCCAACGTGTAGGAGGGAATTTGGGTTAGCAGTTGCTGCACTTTTTCACCGTATTTTACCAATTCCGGTTTGCATGTTTGGTAATCGCCGTTCACTTGACTGACGACCAGTTGGGAGTCTCCATATATGAGGAGGCTTTCAATTCCCATGTCAATGGCGATCTCGAGGCCTGCTATCAAAGCTTCATATTCAGCTTCGTTATTCATCCTCGGCTCTGTTAAGGAGAAGGCGAAGCGCATTATTCCTCCTTGTGGAGTCACAAAGATGAGTCCTACCCCTGATTTGATCATTGGCGTACTTTGTTTGTGCTTTTTCATGGAAGATGCTCCGTCAAAATAAAGCTCCCATCGGGTATTATCACCATCGATCGCATCAAACGCATGTTCGTCCGGAAGATCGCAGTTTAAAGGAGAGTCGGCTGGTATCGGGTGCTCAGCAAGGAAGTCGGCGATGGCCTGGCCTTTTACTGCCCTGAGAGGTTGATATGTTACCGAAGATTCCATCAAGAGCAGGGCCCATTTAGCGAGTCGCCCTGTCAATATGGCTTTTGACATTAGATATTTGAGAGGGTCCACTTTTGAAATAAGACGGACTTCGTGCGCCAACGCATAGTGCCTAAGCTTTGTTATTGCGAAGATCAACGCCAGGCAGTGTTTTTCAATGGAAGAGTAGTTGCTTTCTGCCCCCAGCAGAACTCGACTTAAGTAGTAGAGTGCTCTTTCTTTCCCTTGGTCGTTCTCTTGTGCCCATAATGTGCCTAAGGAACCTTCGAGGGCGGTTGTATAAAGAATGAGAGGCTTCCCCTTAACTGGAGCAGCCAACACCGGAGGGTTCTGCAGATACTGCTTGATCTCATCCAATGCGCTTTGGCATTTTTGATCCCAAACGAATGGGGTTCCCTTCTTCATCAGGTGACTATAAGGACGGCACTTTCCTGAAAGGTTGGCTATAAATCGTCTTATATACGCGAGCTTCCCTTGGAGAGATCGTAGCTGTTTGAGGGTCCTCGGCGGAGGCATTTCCATGATCGCTTTAATCTTTGACGGATCTATTTCAATACCTCGGTGTCGAACAACGAATCCCAGGAATTTGCCCGAGGAAACCCCGAACGCACATTTAAGAGGATTCATCTTCAAGTTGTATTGCCGAAGGCGTTGAAATACAGTCTTCAGATGCTCAAGATGTTCCTCGTATGATTTGCTTTTAACCACGAGATCGTCGATATAGCATTCAACGATTTCGTGTATAAGGTCGTCGAAGATCTTTGTCATGGCCCTCTGATAAGTAGCACCGGCGTTCTTCAAACCGAAGGGCATCACTTTATAACAAAATATACCAAGAGGAGTCCTGAAGGCTGTGTGCTTCTGGTCTTCTGGGTGCATTTTTATCTGGTTATACCCCGATGAGCCGTCCATGAAGGAGAAAACTTCATGAGTGGATGTATTGTCTATCATCAGTTCAGTGACTGGCACTGGGAAATCATCCTTCGGGCAAGCTTTATTAAGATCCCGGAAGTCTACGCATATGCGCACCGTCCCATTTTTCTTCATCACTGGGACGATGTTGGCGATCCATTCAGGGTACTGAACTTCCTGGATGAAGCCGGAGTCGATTAACTTTTTGACTTCGGTATTTATGCTCATCTCAAGCTCGAGTCGCATTCTTCTCGGCGCCTGTTTGACTGGCTTGATGTTCGGGGATATTGCTAGTCTATATACAGCAACTTCTGGATCTAGTCCCGGCATCTCGGAATAGTTCCATGCGAAGCAATCTTTATGCTGCACAAGGACGTCTTTTAACGTAGCCACCCTCTCTTCAGACAGCAGCTCGCTGACGAATGTCGGTCGCGGATCATTTACCGTCCCCAACTCGATTTTCCTGAGGTTATCTGCAGTAGTATGTATTCCATCCTCTAGTTCTTTTGGAGCTGGGGGAAATTCTGAGATTACCTCATCGTTGCTATTTTCAAAGCACCAAGGAAGGCTGTTCATGTCCTCGGACTCTTCTTTTGATATTGTTATCACGTGGCAAGTGCGAATTTTCTGCCAACCCCAATGCGGAGTTGGTTCTTCTTTCGTGGCTTTGAGCTCGTGCTTTTGTGGTGGTGCTACCCTCCAGTTGTCAGACAACGCGAACTTGCCAAGCTCATATTGGTCCTCAACCCAATTCTTAAAGGTGAAGCAATCTTCAAGCGGATGCCCTACTACTCGATGGTAAGAGCAATAATTTGGGTTGGCAACTTCGCCCGCCTGCTCAGGGTGTTTAGACTCTGGCAGTGTAAGCATTTGATGTTTTAGAGCAAGATCAAGTATTTTCCTTGTTTTGTTCCGCGGAAATGAGTATGCTCGACCCATTTTCTTCATGAGGGCTAAGTCAATAACGCTTGACTCTCGGATGCGTGGCTTCTTAGCTCTGCTTTGTTGTTGTCGAGCACCTTTTCGGCCCTTCGACTTGTTTTTGCTTTCGCGTCGAACCCCTTTTTGTAGCAGGCTGACGTGGGGCAGCATCTTCGTTCTTTACTGCCTGTTGAAGGAGACGCTGTGTCTTGGCTTTCTCATAGATTGCCATTTCACGATCGTGATCATCTCGGGCTTTTTGACTTGCATCCTTTATAAGTTTGCTCATCTGGTCTTCAGACGATGGACTGGGCGGTTTTGTATCAGGAACTTTTGTTGGCTCAGGATTAGCGTCCTCCCATTGAGCGTCCGCCTCTTCATCGAAGTCATACATGGCATAACAGCTGTTTACTAGCTCTCGTTTCTTTGGCCGGATGTACCCAAGCCCTTTTGTTTCCGTTCTCCCGTTAGGCAGTTTGCATTGAGTCCCGGGAACGTTCCAGACCTTGTCATAGAATTTGGCTTTTCTAACGGTCTGTGTGAAGGACATCCCCTGGCGTTTCAGCAGTTTCTTCAAACCTTCGGTATAATATCTGGGAAGACGGGTAGGCTGAAGCCCGTCGAGCGTGGGATCCGCGCCATGCCAAATTTCTTTTTCCACCTTGTTTTCTTCAGAACGGTAGAATAGGATTGCCTTCTCGCCTTTTCGTCCGGGAGGGATATAGAATGTCTGCAATTCTTCTACGCTGTTGGTGTCGAGTGCGTCTAGTTCTTTGTAATGTTCAAGCGGCACCATGGTTATCTGCAGGCTTCGCTCTTCATCAGCGGAAACCCGTATTGAAGGCCGAGCAGGGAATACAGCATGAACTTCATCCTCTGAATCACTACCGAAGATCAATGAAGGAACGGATGGTCCTGGCCTGGTGGATTGGGATGGACCTGAATAAATTATATCCTCCTCCTCTTCGGTGTCACTGCCGAAGACAGGGATGGTGGCGTTAGTTTTGTTCTCCGGTTTGTGACACCTTTCCGTGTCTTCGAAACTCGGTAAGAAGTATTTGACATCTTCATACTTGCGAACCTCGTTCACGGAAAACGGATTCAACTCTCCCGCCACAGTGTACTCAAGGCCATCCCTAGAATACTTCATGCACTGATGCTGTGTAGAAGGGATGATATTGTACTCGTGTAGCCATGGTCGGCCGAGCAGAGCATTGTAGCACGTCTTGGCGTCTATAACATGGAATTTGATGTCTGTGACGAGCAACCCGAAGCGTAGCGTCAATATCACAGATCCAAGAGTCTTTGAGGATTGAGAGTCGAAACCGGAGATGGTGATTTTGTCTCGGGCGAGGTGTTGGACACTCATGCAAATCTCCTTTAACACTCGCACATTGAGTAAATTAACAGACGATCCGTTATCGACCAAGATTTTACCTATCTTTATGTCATGGCAGTATCCTGAGACATAAAGGGGGCGATTGTGTTCACACGTCCCGAGGAGAAGGTCTTCATCACTAAAAGCAACGTCGGCTGTGTGCACCTCTTCCAATTCATCCTTCATCTTTTGTTCGGCTAGGAAGGCTTGGAACTGGTCCGGATCTAGTAGGGCCTTAATCAAAGAATCCCTCGCCTCTTTTGATAGTAATAGGGCATCGAGAATGCTGAGTTGTGAGGGTAGCTTCCTCAGATGCGCTAAGACATTGTAATCTACTTTATTCCTCTTTGGGGGATTCTTGGCGGTTAACTCTTCCGCGACTCGGTCATCCAAGGAGATATCTTCAAAGACCTTCTCTTTCCCTTTGTCTTTTCTGTTCAAGGGACCGAGGTTCTTTTCGGGTAATGTTCGATTGCGCAGCTGTATATTCTCGCAGGCCTTCGGTTCTTCTTCTTTCCCCGAAGTGGATTCTTTGAAGAGGGGGCCAAGTTCTAGTTCCTCATCAGAGTCGCTCCCAAATGTAGGCACTTGTGACCCGGCAGTGTTAACCATGTGACAATTGCCGGCAGTTCTTTCAAGTTCTTTAGTCGTATTTCTTTGCTCTCTACGAATTTTACGTTTTTCCCGTTTAAAGCGTTGTCGATTAGCGACGTATCCTTGCCACCATCCGTTGAAAGCCTTGCACTCTTGGGTAGGATGCGAGACCTTCTGATGATATAAGCAATAAGAGGGGTGCATTTCCACCACGCCAGTAACTTTTTCTTCAGAGGGTGGTAGATTCATGCCCATCGATATGGCCTTAGCAAACTTCTTTTTTATCTTGAATCGGCTTTTGTCAGCGGTGGAGGCATTTTGCTCCAGCGGGATCATTTCAGCTCCTTCCTCAAGTCGCTGGCGCTTGGCCCTTTCGAATATAGCCGTCTCGCGTTCTTGATCATCTTTGCTTTTCAACCGAGCTTCATTAAGAAACGCGCTAATCATTTCAACTGGTAACCCTGGGGCTCTTGATTCGGCATTTGCCCCTAGCGTTTCAGTGCCAGAAGTCCCTTCATCGTTCGTGGTCGAATGGGATATCATATGACAGCTCGCCACATACACCTCGGATTCGTCCGATGAACTTTCTCCCTCATCTTCCTTTTGAAAGACGTGATCAAGGAAATCTTGGAGCGTAATGGGAGTCCGCGCCTTTTGGTTATATTCATCCAGCGCGTCGATCTGCTTTTGTAGGTCCGTGCGCTTGTCGCCAGGCTTCACGGGCTTCTTAGATTTCTTCTTCTTCTTTTTCGAAGATTTTGACGGCTGACTATGAGCGCTTGAACTACCACCATCGGTCTTCGGAGTCGGTCGTGGCTTCAACATCCCCTCAATAACCTGCGGTTCCAAGGGGTTCTTCCACCTGACCGCTGGACAGGTGTCACGCCCCGCTTCCCAGAGTACGCAAGATTGGGCACGTGACATAGCCAACCATGCTACCTGTGGGTAGGAAATATCCATCCACAGTCACATTACGGTTGTAGAGATATCAAGAACAAAATAATAAACTAATCTAAGACATGTCCAAATCCATAATGACAAGAATCAATAAACAATGAGTGCGGAAGCAAATGATCCAATACAATAAATAAACAGTACGTCCCATAATGCGGGCTCACATCTGGAAATGAAATGAAAATAAATAAACTAAACCCTAAGGAACTCACAGTTCAGCCTGCTGGCTGAAGTACTCCTGCTCGGTCGTCGATAGTGGTAAGGAATCTGGGCCATGCAAAACCCAGACGTCAGCGCGTCATGTCAACCAAATAATATAATATAAACATGGTAATAAGCAGTGCAGGTATGAACATGAATAAAGCAGTACTAAGAAATAACAGAGCAGGGTAATGTGCAGTGGTGACTAAACTGTCCTATCAGGTTTCTACTCTATAGTCTTTGAAATCAATTGATGAATCGTCGATGTAACTTAATAGTATCCCGTGCGTGCCCGGGACCACGGTCAAGGTCCTCGGGGCTGAATCTGAGACGTGCCGCTAAGCAGTAATAGGTAGCAAGATGGACGAGTGATGTCAGCATCACCACTCCGGGGCTGGCCAAGCCCGTAAGACTGATCAGAACAAGTATCGAACTGTTGAGTTACAAGTCGGTTTCACCTTTGATTTCCCCATACCCCCAAGCTATGTATGTCAGGTCAGGTATTCAGTAGTCAAGGACTAATGCCAACACAAAATCAGGTAAAAGTAGGTCTGTCTGGATAGACAGCAGGAATGGTCAGGTTTGTCGGCATTAGGCATGAAATCAGGTAACAGGTCAGGTCACGTTTCAACAGGTTGAGTCGATATGTACAGGGTGTCATGTCCGGTGTATCAGTACATGTGTCAGGTGTATCAAGATCGGTCAATATGTAATGCAATCAAATGTATGCTGATAACAGGTATAGTAACGAATAAGGAACAACAACAGGAACAGCAAATAACAATATTATTCCATGTAAACACAGTGATGCTTTGTATTCTCTTATTAACAGGTTCAAGCACCCTTGGGGTGCAATAATCACAGTGTAGCGCAATATTAATAACAGCAGGCAATAAAGATATAAGTGTGCGACTATTATCCTCTAAATAGTAAAATGATTAGCAGGTAGTTGTTAGTAAGGTTACGGTGGCAAAATACGATTTAGGTGGCAGTATTATAATGTACCTCATATTTCGTCCAATGAGACAAGTAGCAATACTTAGTTAATATAGCAAGTTTGTGAGTCAAACATTTAATTAGTTTAACGTAGCATGTAGCAAGAAATCTTGCCTCGACGGTTTCGCAAACCGGAAAGCACGGATGCAATGTCGGCAGAAAACACGAGACGGGTGCACGGGCCACAGGTCGAGTCCCAACAGCGAACAACGGTACCACACGGACCAGGGTACTTCGAGGGAGACACCAGGGGGCAACCCCGCGGGCTCGACGGCGCTGGGACGCCGGCGAGGCAGCGACGGCGGCTGCGAAGGCTGGACAGCCTCTGGATTCGCTGGAGAGGGTGGTGCGACGAGTAGAGGAGGGTGGTGGTCAGCTCTGGTGATCAAGGGGGGAAGGAGGTGGTCGGAGGCAAAGACGGCGATGATGGACGGCGAGTTTCCCGGCGACCTGGGGTTGGTGCTAGGGTCGGGCTCGGGTTCTGGTGGTCCGGCGAGGGGAGGAGGAAGGCGATGACGAGGTCGGGACGAGGAGGAAGAGAGGGAGTCTCAGGCGTCGTTGGTGACGGGAGGCGGCGTCGACGGCGAAATCTGCGGCCGGGTGATGGCGTCGGGGTTGGGTGCAGGCGCGGAAAGAGACGGAGGAAGGAGGTAGGAGGGTGCGGCTAGGCTGAGGAGGCGATGACGGCGACGGCGAGGTCGCGGGGAGGTCGGCGGTGCAAGTACGAGGAGCTAGGGTTAGGGTTGCGAGAGGTTTCTCGTGATGGGGAAGAGAAAGGAGGCGGCTGCGAATATATATAGGAAGAGAGAGAGAGAAAGAAGTTGTTAGAGAGAGAGAGAGAGAAAGAGAATAGAGAGAGACAGAGAGAGATAGAGAGGGAAAGGGGGGGCCCACGAGGGTAAAGCCCTCGTGATGATTGGCTGGGGAAAAATTGTGGGTTTAGATTTAAAAGATTTTAGGGATTTAAATCGTTGATTTTGGTTAACAGTGAGATATATATATATAGTTTAATATTAAATTTTAAATGGGCATTTTTGGCGCTAAATGAAACATTTCCAAATCGCGCCCGGGTTGCACCCAAATGTTCCAAATTCAAATTATAGGATTTTAAGCGAGTTCCAAATTTTGAAAAGAGGTGTTTAATGATTAAAATGCATGCCCCCAAGTCGGACACTTGCACGCGCACGTAGCCGTCCAAACTTGCCCGTTTAGCCGAACGGGAAGAAATCTCGACACGCGGACGCTACCACGCGACTCGTGGCGACGAGTAGGCCATCATGGATATTTTTTAATTTCATTTTAGGTGTTAAAATTTGTTATGTGCCAAAATGACTTAACCGGTTAAAATTTAGCAATAAGCGCCAAACAATCAAAATAATTGAAATGGGCAATATGTAACACTCAACTAGTAATAGAAATAGTATTATTGGGCTCGGGTGTTACATCATACCCAACTACAAAAAGAATTTCGTCCTCGAAATTCCAAGAATACAAGATAGATAGGTACAGAAAAAGGTGAGGAAACTTCTGTCGGATCTCGTCTTCTCGCTCCCAAGTGGATTCTCCATGCAATCGATTACCCCAAGAAACTAACACAAGAGGGATAACCTTGTTCTTAAGAACCTTTTCTCTTCGATCCTTGATTTCAACTGGTCGCTCCTCAAAAGTTAGGTCCTCCCGTACAGTCAACTCCGAATGATCCAAGACATGAGTCTCATCACGAACATACTTCCGTAGTTGAGACACATGAAACACATCGTGCACTCCTGCCAATGACTGTGGTAACGCCAAACGGTACGCTACCTCTCCAACACGCTCCAATATCTCGAAGGGTCCAACGAATCGAGGACTAAGCTTTCCCCGACTTCCAAAGCGAATCACCCCTCTAGTCGGTGATATCTTCAGGAATACCAAATCACCCACGGCGAACTCTAGAGGTCTTCTTGACGTGTCGGCCCAACTTTTCTGTCTGTCTTGAGCTGCCTTCATATGCTTCCTGATTGTATTCACCTTCTCGACTGTCTGTACCACCAAATCTGATCCTAGTAACCTTCGTTCACCAACATCATCCCAACAAACCGGTGAACGGCACTTACGACCATACAACGCTTCAAACGGAGCCATCTGAATTGTCGCTTGGAAGCTATTGTTGTACGAAAACTCCACCAGGTGTAGATGATCCTCCCAAGAACCTTTGAAGTCTAACATGCAAGCCCTCAACATATCTTCAAGGGTCTGGATCGTTCTCTCCGATTGTCCATCAGTTTGAGGATGATAAGCTGTGCTGAACTTCAATCGAGTCCCCAAACTTTCCTGTAAACTCCTCCAGAAGTGCGACAAGAACCGAGTGTCCCGATCGGACACGATGCTTACCGGTACTCCATGCAATCTCACAATCTCCTGCATGTACCGCTCTGCCAAAGTCTCTGTCGATTGACCAACCCGAAAAGGAATAAAGTGAGCCGCCTTGGTCAACCGATCGACAATCACCCATACTGCATTGTTGCCCTTTGGACTCCGCGGTAAAGCCGTCACGAAATCCATGGTTATATGTTCCCACTTCCACTGAGGAATCGGAAGTGGTTGCAACAAACCAGCAACCCTTTGGTGTTTAGCCTTGACTTGCTGACACACCAAGCACTTAGCCACGAAGCGAGCAATTTCCCGTTTCATACCTTCCCACCAGAAGTGCTGTCGAATATCTCGGTACATCTTTGTCCCTCCTGGATGTACAGAGTAAGCTGAACTGTGTGCCTCCTTCATAAGCTCTTCACGCACATCTCCTTTTGGCACACACACACGGCTACCATATCTCAACGAACCGTCTTCATGGATCAGTAAATCGGTTCGTAGTCCGGCTTCAACCTGCTCTCGAAACTTTTGCAGCCTAGGGTCCTGCGATTGCGCCTCTTTAATCTTCTCAACTAAGGACGACTGTACTTGCAACTGCATCAACTGTCCCGTAGCATGTGGTAGCACAACCTCCAAGTCAAATCTCCGAAAATCCGCAATGATCTCCCTTTGTGCGGTCAATACCTGAATTGCTGGTAACCGACTTAGAGCATCTGGCACGACGTTAACTTTTCCCGGATGGTACTTAAGATCAAGGTCGTAGTCGACCATCAGCTCCAACCATCTGCGTTGCCTCATGTTCAACTCCTTCTGAGTGAATACATACTTCAAACTCTTGTGATCTGTAAAGACTTCGACTCTCTCGCCCAAAAGGTAGTGTCTCCAAATCTTCAGGACGAAGATCACGGCTGCAAGCTCCAAGTCATGAGTCGGATAATTCTTCTCATGAGTCTTCAGTTGTCTCGATGCGTAAGCGAAGACTTTCCCATTCTGTATCAGAACACATCCCAATCCTTTTCCGGATGCGTCGCTGTGTATCCCTAGTCCTCCTGAATTATCCGGTACAGTTAGGATAGGGGCGGTTATCAACTTCTGTTTCAACGTCTCGAAGGCTAATGCACATCCATCCGTCCAAACAAACGGTACCTCCTTGCGCGTGAGTTTGGTTAACGGCTCTGCTAAACGAGCGAAGTTCTCCACAAATCTCCTGTAGTATCCGGCGAGTCAAAGAAAGCTTCTTATCTCCGCAACATTCTTTGGAATAGGCCAATCTCGAACTGCTGCAATCTTTTCGGGATCGACGGCGATTCCGTCGCCCGACACGACATGCCCCAGAAACTTCACTTCTTTCAGCCAGAATTCGCACTTACTCATCTTCGCGAATAATTTCTCCTGTTTCAGCGTCTGCAGTGCGATCTTTAAATGCTCAGCATGCTCCTCCGGACTCTTCGAGTACACCAGAATATCGTCAAAGAATACCACAATAAACCGGTCTAGGTATGGTGAAAAGACCCTGTTCATCAAATCCATGAATATTGCCGGCGCATTCGTCACTCCGAAGGGCATCACTAGATACTCGAAATGTCCATATCGAGTTCGAAACGCCGTCTTGCAAATGTCTTCTGCTTTTACTCGGACCTGATGATATCCTGATCGCAAATCCAGTTTCGAGAATACCCTCGCGCCACTAAGCTGCTCAAAAAGTTCTCCAATGCGAGGGATCGGGTACTTGTTCTTAATAGTCACTCGATTCAATTCTCGATAATCAATGCACATCCTTCTTGTGCCATCCTTCTTCTTTACTAAAAGAACTGGAGCTTCCCAAGGCGAGTTGCTGCTTCGAATCCAACCTTTCTCGAGTAATTCACCAACTTGTTTCTTAACTTCTTCTAATTCCACCGGTGCCATCGGATAATAAGATTTTGATACTGGCGCTGCACCAGGAATAAGGTCAATCGCAAACTCCACATCTCGCTTCGGCGGTAAGCCCGAAATATCTGTAAATACATCCATAAAGTCGCGAACAACTGCCGGCTCTTCATTACTATCCACTACCATTGCTGCAAGAACACTGTTTGTCGGCCTAGCCCTAAACTCGACTGGCCCGACAGAACTGCTTCCCCCAGTGAAGGTAAACTCAGGGTGTCCGGGAATCTGGAAAATTACCTTCCTTGCCCTACAGTCAATATGGGCGTGGAAAGTGCCAAGAAAATCCATTCCCAAGACTACTTCATAACTGCCCGTATCTATCACCAAGAAATCTGCAAAAAGCTCCCGTCCGCAAACAACAACTGAACAATCTCTACATTCCTTACTAGCTATGATTTTCCCATTCCCAGTGTGTATGTCCCAGAAACTAGACAGGGTCGTACAGGTAATCGAGTGTGTAGTTATAAATTTGGATGACATAAAACAGTGGGATGCTCCGAAATTAAATAATGCCAATGCGGGAAAACCATGAACGAGTAAATTACCTGAAACCACTTCTCCTGATGCCTTAGCTTCCTCAGCTGTCAGCGTGAACGCTCGGGCCTGGTTTGGTCCTTGAGTAAGCTGTTCCTGCCCTTGGAACGGTCTCTGCGGAGGCTTCTGTGTATCATCCTTCGTGCGAAGCTTCGACGGACAAGTACTAACGGCGTGATCTGCCGCTCCACATCTAAAACAGAGTCCCAGCCTCCTACGACACTCCTTTCGCACATGTCCGGGTATATGGCAGTAGTTACAAATCACGCTCCCTTTCCGATCACCCACACTTGTTTTCTTCATTGGTGCTACGCTGCGCCTGTTCACCGGAATGCTTCTACGTACAGACGTTTGTTTCAGTGCAGATGCCGGTTCCAGCTCGGTCTGTTCCTTCAGATGCTCCAGCAATCCCCTTATCACTCTACGCCTGGCGGCTATGACCGCACTTCTTTGGTCCATCTTCAAATTCGTACCGGCCATATTCCTGGAAATCAAAGTACCCAACATTAGCATGATGATAGATTCTGGATATAGATCAAGGCTAGAACTCCAAGATACTTAAATAGAGTACTGCATTGTAGCTATGCCGCGGTATCATAGCCCCAATTACTTAACTCCACCCAAGTCGCCTCAGTCCTAGAGATAACAAGAAATTAGGTTTTCGAGTTGACAATGCAAAGTAAGTTTGCATGTCGACATGATCCGGAAGAATGATTCAAGGATGGTAAAACAGTCAAGGTGGCAGGACATGTTTCCTAATCACGGGTATTATGATTCGTGTATCGGGTGCAATACCCAACTACAAAAGAATCAACCCAACTAACCTATGGCTCTGATACCAAAAGAACCATGTCACGCCCCGCTTCCCAGAGTACGCAAGATTGGGCACGTGACATAGCCAACCATGCTACCTGTGGATAGGAAATATCCATCCACAGTCACATTACGGTTGTAGAGATATCAAGAACAAAATAATAAACTAATCTAAGACATGTCCAAATCCATAATGACAAGAATCAATAAACAATGAGTGCGGAAGCAAATGATCCAATACAATAAATAAACAGTACGTCCCATAATGCGGGCTCACATCTGGAAATGAAATGAAAATAAATAAACTAAACCCTAAGGAACTCACAGTTCAGCCTGCTGGCTGAAGTACTCCTGCTCGGTCGTCGATAGTGGTAAGGAATCTGGGCCATGCAAAACCCAGACGTCAGCGCGTCATGTCAACCAAATAATATAATATAAACATGGTAATAAGCAGTGCAGGTATGAACATGAATAAAGCAGTACTAAGAAATAACAGAGCAGGGTAATGTGCAGTGGTGACTAAACTGTCCTATCAGGTTTCTACTCTATAGTCTTTGAAATCAATTGATGAATCGTCGATGTAACTCAATAGTATCCCGTGCGTGCCCGGGACCACGGTCAAGGTCCTCGGGGCTGAATCCGAGACGTGCCGCTAAGCAGTAATAGGTAGCAAGATGGGCGAGTGATGTCAGCATCACCACTCCGGGGCTGGCCAAGCCCGTAAGACTGATCAGAACAAGTATCGAACTGTTGAGTTACAAGTCGGTTTCACCTTTGATTTCCCCATACCCCCAAGCTATGTATGTCAGGTCAGGTATTCAGTAGTCAAGGACTAATGCCAACACAAAATCAGGTAAAAGTAGGTCTGTCTGGATAGACAGCAGGAATGGTCAGGTTTGTCGGCATTAGGCATGAAATCAGGTAACAGGTCAGGTCACGTTTCAACAGGTTGAGTCGATATGTACAGGGTGTCATGTCCGGTGTATCAGTACATGTGTCAGGTGTATCAAGATCGGTCAATATGTAATGCAATCAAATGTATGCTGATAACAGGTATAGTAACGAATAAGGAACAACAACAGGAACAGCAAATAACAATATTATTCCATGTAAACACAATGATGCTTTGTATTCTCTTATTAACAGGTTCAAGCACCCTTGGGGTGCAATAATCACAGTGTAGCGCAATATTAATAACAGCAGGCAATAAAGATATAAGTGTGCGACTATTATCCTCTAAATAGTAAAATGATTAGCAGGTAGTTGTTAGTAAGGTTACGGTGGCAAAATACGATTTAGGTGGCAGTATTATAATGTACCTCATATTTCGTCCAATGAGACAAGTAGCAATACTTAGTTAATATAGCAAGTTTGTGAGTCAAACATTTAATTAGTTTAACGTAGCATGTAGCAAGAAATCTTGCCTCGACGGTTTCGCAAACCGGAAAGCACGGATGCAATGTCGGCAGAAAACACGAGACGGGTGCACGGGCCACGGGTCGAGTCCCAACAGCGAACAACGGGACCACACGGACCAGGGTACTTCGAGGGAGACACCAGGGGGCAACCCCGCGGGCTCGACGGCGCTGGGACGCCGGCGAGGCAGCGACGGCGGCTGCGAAGGCTGGACAGCCTCTGGATTCGCTGGAGAGGGTGGTGCGACGAGTAGAGGAGGGTGGTGGTCAGCTCTGGTGATCAAGGGGGGAAGGAGGTGGTCGGAGGCAAAGACGGCGATGATGGACGGCGAGTTTCCCGACGACCTGGGGTTGGTGCTAGGGTCGGGCTCGGGTTCTGGTGGTCCGGCGAGGGGAGGAGGAAGGCGACGACGAGGTCGGGACGAGGAGGAAGAGAGGGAGTCTCAGGCGTCGTTGGTGACGGGAGGCGGCGTCGACGGTGAGATCTGCGGCCGGGTGATAGCGTCGGGGTTGGGTGCAGGCGCGGAAAGAGACGGAGGAAGGAGGTAGGAGGGTGCGGCTAGGCTGAGGAGGCGATGACGGCGACGGCGAGGTCGCGGGGAGGTCGGCGGTGCAAGTACGAGGAGCTAGGGTTAGGGTTGCGAGAGGTTTCTCGTGATGGGAAAGAGAAAGGAGGCGGCTGCGAATATATATAGGAAGAGAGAGAGAGAAAGAAGTTGTTAGAGAGAGAGAGAGAAAGAGAATAGAGAGAGACAGAGAGAGATAGAGAGGGAAAGGGGGGGCCCACGAGGGTAAAGCCCTCGTGATGATTGGCTGGGGAAAAATTGTGGGTTTAGATTTAAAAGATTTTAGGGATTTAAATCGTTGATTTTGGTTAACAGTGAGATATATATATATAGTTTAATATTAAATTTTAAATGGGCATTTTTGGCGCTAAATGAAACATTTCCAAATCGCGCCCGAGTTGCGCCCAAATGTTCCAAATTCAAATTATAGGATTTTAAGCGAGTTCCAAATTTTGAAAAGAGGTGTATAATGATTAAAATGCATGCCCCCAAGTCGGACACTTGCACGCGCACGTAGCCGTCCAAACTTGCCCGTTTAGCCGAACGGGAAGAAATCTCGACACGCGGACGCTACCACGCGACTCGTGGCGACGAGTAGGCCATCGTGGATATTTTTTAATTTCATTTTAGGTGTTAAAATTTGTTATGTGCCAAAATGACTTAACCGGTTAAAATTTAGCAATAAGCGCCAAACAATCAAAATAATTGAAATGGGCAATATGTAACACTCAACTAGTAATAGAAATTGTATTATTGGGCTCGGGTGTTACAACAGGTCTGAAGATCATTTAGCATTCTCCTCGTTTTGGCTGATAATACAACCTCCCAGGGAGTTTCTTCAATAACGGAGCATGTTGCCCCCGACGTATTCGTCCCCTTAGAGGTGTGGGGCTGCGGAGGATTCACTTTCCATTTGTCAGATAGCGCAAATTTGCCCTGCCGGTATTGGTTCTCAAGCCAATTCTTGAAAACGTAGCAATCTTCAATCGGATGGCCTAGCACTCGATGATAAGGGCAGTAATTGGGCTCGTTGGCGTCGTTCGGTTGCAACGGACGTTTTGGATCTGGTAGATTTATGAGTCTGTTGCGCAGCGCCAGCTCGAATTGCCTCCTCGTTTTATCACGGGGGAAAGAGTAAGGGTATCCCATCCTGTCCTCAAGGGGTACGTATGGGCGCGTATTGTTTGGACGAGCAACCGGCTTCGAGTCGCTCGGTTGTTGTTGGGCATTAGCGACAATGATCGCTTTTCCCTTTCCTTTGTCGTTTCTGGAGTCCGGCTTCGGGAGAGGGGGTTTATGGCTCATCTGATCCATCTGCGCTAGTTTGTCGATCAAAGCCTGGAAGGATGTCGGCTTGAAGAACATCATAAACTGTGAAATGGTTGCTTGTGGATCAAGGGTTCCAACAAACATTCCCACCGCAGGGGCTTCTTTTATGCGCTGTTCACACTTCGACCATAGATTACGCCACCGTATAGCGTACTGAACCCACGTCTCGCCGGGTTTTACCCTGGCGTTAATCAACGCCGTCATCGGAGTACGCTCACTGGCACTTGCAAAACGTTGGGTGAAGAGCATCTCCATCTCCGCAAAGGTTTTAATAGAGTCATTGGGGAGCTCAGAATACCATTCGAACGCCGTATCTGATAGGCTTCCAACAAATTGGCGAAGCAAAAGCTTGTCGTCGCCGCCGGTATTACCGCAAAGCGCCCTGAACTGGGCAACATGTTGATGGGGGTTGCCGGTCCCTTTGTAAACATGAAACTTGGGAATCGTGTAACCCGGCGGGTACTTGATTTGGTCATACCAGCCTGGATACGGTCGCCCCGTTTTCACGACGTGTCCGGCTGCTTCTGCCGCGTGATGAACCTTTATTTGCTGGGCTATATATTCGTCCAGATCAGTTTTAGAGATTGTATCCTCTTTAGCCATTGGTAGAACGGGCTGAGGGTTTGATGTCTCTCCCCTATCATCCCCAAGGACGATCGGGGGTTCTTCAGTTGGGGAATCTGGTTGTATCATCATCCCTATCATGTCCTGGAAGAGGAGACCCATCCGCTGTATGTTGGCCGCTTGTTCAGCAGCCTCTTTGTCCCTCTTTTCCAGTACTCGGCGAAGGAACTCGGCGTCGGTCTCTTCTTCTTGGCGTTCATCTAAGGACGTCCCAGGGTTCTCTTTTGGCTCTGTGAGTGCAGCCATTGTAGTCATCATCTCCTGGAGCTTTTGTTGCTGCTCCTGAGCCTTGGTCACTGACCGGGTAAGCGGTCGATGACCCGTAGAAGTATGACTTTCTTCCTTTCCAGAAGCCATATAGACCGTATGAACTGTTATGCCCCCTGGCTTGGGGCGTTTAGGTTCACCGCTCTTAAACTTTGTCAGTGTCACAGGAGCTTTCTCTAGCCTTTTTCTTTTGTGGACCATTGAGGTTGAAGGAGCCGTTGAAGTGGGCATCCTAACATTTGTTGCCCCCTGCTGTTCAATGGGGCGGTTTTTGTTCTTTTCCACCTTTGCCTTTTTCTGGTGACGAAAGTGGTCTGAGTCAATCACGGAGTCTTGAAACCTCCGCCAAACTTTATAAATTTTTTACGACAGCCGTTGAGAGGGTTGTTCCTGCTTTGTCTCCGGAGCTTTTTCCATAGGCGGAGGAGATCTTTTCAATGTAGCAATTGGAGAGTTCTTTCTCACCTTCCTCAGCAATTCAAAGCTGTTCCCAGTTGGAACAGCAGCGTTGACCTCCACCACTGGAGCAGGTGGGGTTAGCCCTGAGGGAGAGTTGCCCCCTGCTTTTCTCACTCGTTGCCAATGGCGACGTCGCGCACGACGAGCCGTTGGGACTGGCTCGGAAATCGAGATGGTTTCTTGTTGCCCCATGTTTGAGTGTGGGGTAACTGCCGATGTCAGCCTATCGAAGACGGATGCCTTTTGACCAGCTGGGGGAGTATTGGGAACCGTCAATCTTGTGAAGACTGACTCTCTGATAGGAGAAGCCGCTTTAACGACTTCCAAAGCAGCGGCTGTTGCCCTCTTTGGGACGGCCACATTATAGTTCTGACCTAGCCTGGTGAAAACGGAGGCTGTCGGTTTAGTAGCGGGCGACCCGTTGACAGGGGTCGTGGTAGCAGTGAGCCGGTCGAACACCGACTTCTTGTTCGCTTCTGGTGCGGATATCGGCATAGAGAAGCTTGTAGGTGGGACCATGGTCCCGAAAAACAGGCCGGTGGTGGCCTGGGTCACCTGGTCTACCGGCAGAGTAAGGAAGGAAGCCGCTTGTGGCCCATATGTCACACCTCCTGGTGAGGTGGAGCGTCTGTCGCAATGGCATTTCGAGCAGTTGGTGCAGTCGGTGGCCATTGGATCTTGAGTTCTGCGCCAGGTAAAAGACCAAATCTTAGTACCTTGAAATCTGAAGACAACCATTTAACAAACCGCGATTGGTTCGCGAAGACGACACATGAAGTGTGGAGTGGAAAGAGGAAAAGGTCCCACCGGGCGTGCCAGAATCTGTTCCCCTCCGAACGGCGGCCTGGACTTCGCGTCCGTTGCTTGAGGTTCGAGGCAGATGCTATTTGGTTTTATCCGTTTATCTCTCCGAAGATGCCAAGTTGATTTATGGCACCGTGTATCGGAGGTTTAGACGGATGCGGCCGATGTAGCAGACTTCGTCAGATTCCCCCTCAGGGTGAGGGGTTTTTGATTGTGGGGACGCTCTTCCCTGCAGGCGCAAGCCCCTGCAGTTAATTACGCTACCGCATCGCGGTAACAACTTTCTCCTTCTCCAGAATTTCACTTCGTGTCGTGTGTGTTTGTTTTGTTTGTGGTTTCCCGTGGATTGTATACGGAGACTGAGTAATGCCGTCGCCCGTAGGACGTGGATTAGTCCAAATCCGTATTTACTTAGATTTGGGTTTGGTGTTTTCAGTTTAAGGATGCATTAGTTGCGTTGCGGCTAAGATCAACTTAAACGTTCGTTAAGGATACGTTAGTCTTGTTTTAGACTAAGATCAACTTAACGTAGTGATTAATTTAATGTATGGCCATCGGGACTCGTCACCTCTCTGACGTCGTTGAAGGATTACAACGACATGTATCAGAGGAGCTCGGGGATGTACCCTCAAACCAGAGTTGATTGGGAGTTTTATAATCCATTTGAATGTTTAAGGATACGTTAGCCGTGTTTGGGGCGAAGATCAACTTAAACGGGACCGTTTAGATCCGGCAAAAGAGCGTTTGGAGGCTCTATTGTTCCAGTTTAGGGACGTAGTGGTCCGTCCGCCAGTTTAGGGACGTGGTGGTCCATCGCCAGTTTAGGGACGTGGTGGTCCATTATTAGTTTATGGACGTTTCGGTCCGACATTAGTTTAGGGACGTTTCGGTCCAATATTAGTTTAGAGACGTTTCGGTCCGATATTAGTTTAGGGACGTTTCGGTCCATTTGGATGTGTGGTCGTTGGGACCCGTCACTTCTTTGACGTCGTTGAGGAATTACAACGATAGATGTCAATGGAGTTCGGAGATGTACCCTCGAGCCGATCGTGAATTGGTTTATGGGAGCCATTTTGCTCAATCGATTTAATTTAAGGACTTACAGCCAGGATTGGGTTAAGTCCAAATTTTTATTTATTTTGAGCTTTGCCTGACTAGAAAATCAATTCAAACAGGGCTTTGCCCCTTTATTATTTTTCAATTTGATTTGGGCCAGGCCCTTCTAAATAATGAATTGCATTCATGCAGAACCTCAAGAATTTTCCAAACAGGGCTCTGCCCCTTTATTATTTTGCAATTTGATTTGGGCCAGGCCCTTTTGAATAATGGGTTGCATTTATGCAGAACCCCAAGAATTTTTCAGATTTAAGAACAAAAGTGCATAGCACTTTTGATCTAAATTTGGATCAAAGGAAAACAAGTTTTTCTTCTTGTTTTCCCTGATTTCACAAAACCAAGGGTTCACAACAAGTGCAAGGCACTATTTATTTGTTTTTATTGAATTGTTCACTTTTTAATCCTCTGTTCTTCAGAGATTTTTCTCTTCTTCAAAAGAAGTTTTTACCTTTTTTTTTTTTACGTTCTTGATTAATCTTCAAGAGTTCTTTCTCTCCTTTTTTTTTATGCCAGAAGTTGATTCTCTTGAAGTTGATTCCCATCGAATGAGGTCTGGGGTCCTATTTATAGTGCTCACAAATTTGTTGAATTTGTTAACAAGATCTTTTCTGAGTGATTTTGGGAATTTTCCCACCGCTGGATCTTTGATCCAAAGGCAGAAGAAAATCTTCTAGTTTTGGAAAGAACAGAAAAGATTTCATTAAATTTTAATTCTATTTCTGCGCAACTCCCCAATGAATGACACGTGTCGCGCAGTGGATGGCTTGCGCAACAGTGCTTGCGCAACTGCGCAGACACGTGTCGCGCAGCGGTGCGCTTGCGCAACAGTGTTCGCGCAGCTGCGTAGACACGTGTCGCGCAGCGGTGACCTTGCGCAACAGCGCTTGCGCAGCTGCGCAGACACGTGTCGCGCAGCGGTGCGCTTGCGCAACAGCGCTTGCGCAGCTGCGCAGACACGTGTCGCGCAGCGGTGCGCTTGCGCAACAGCGCTTGCGCGTGTTGCACTGTGGACCGCTTGCGCATTGCGCAACGCACGGAATTCGAAGCGTTGCTTCAGAAAATTTGAATTTTCAAAATTCAAATGAGCCTTACTCAGATTGGGGGAACATGGCAATTGTAGACCGTTTCTCAGGGCGTCTTTGAATATTTTACGGACTTTGTCCCTTCTGAAGGAATAGACCTTATCCAGCTTCTCTTTCAGTGGAGCTTTTGCTCCCTGTCCGAACACTGGTTTCCGAGGCTGGTTGGTATTAAGCCCGCTCATCCCTCGCTTATTTCGGTTAGCCGAAGTGTTGAAAGATTCAGTATCATCCCGCTTTTGCGATTATCGTCCTTTTGGTTTCTCCAGGACCTATTGTTATTTTGGGAATCAGAGGAGGACTCCTGTTTTGAGCGCTCTAACATCAGAACTTTTCTGGTAAGTTCTTGGAATGTTTTGAGACTCGCGGTGCATAGAAACGGGGGTATCCAATTATTGAGATTTCCGACGAGGAGGCTGGCAGATTGGTCCTACTCTATCGGCGGTTCACATTTGACGGAGAGATTGCGCCATCGGGTTATAAAATCCGTGCTGCTTTCGTTGTTCTTTGGCTTAGTCCTTACGAGGTCAACAATGGTGATCTTATCGCTGACACTCATGAACTTTTGTCGGAACAGAGATTCCATTTGGACGAAAGTAGTAACGGAGCCATACGGTATGCTCGCCTACCAGCCGAAAGCAACATCGGTTAAGCTATTAATGAACTGGCGGAGGAGAAGCACATCATTGCCTCCAGTATGCCCGCATGTGGCTTTAAAATGGGCGATGTGCTGATTCGCATTTCCCGTCCCATCAAATCTTCCGAATTTAGGGATGACATATGCACTGGGAAATTCTACCAGATCATACTGAGCAAGATATGGTCTCCTACTACTGCTGATATCTTTTTGCGCTTCGGCTTCGGCTACCAATGTTTTGACTTTGTTGGCAACCAAATCCATGATTTGATCTTGAGTTAGCGGGCTACTGTCATCGGTAGCCAAGACATTTCCCAAGATAGGATGTGACTGACTTTCATGCGGTCCTCCCACCTTTGGATTTGACGGAATAGGCATCGGCTGTCTTGGGACACCGTTTCTCGATTCATGAGTAGAACCCTGCGCTTGATTGGATGGCTGAGAGGCAACTTAGGCCGTGAGCTGCATCACGACATTCATCAAGTCGTCAATTTTGGAGTAAAGTTTGGCCTTCTCCCTGTCTTTACTTCTGAGTTGTTTTCGGAGCTCTTGGAGAAGTTGCTGCCCTGCGTTCTTGGGACGGAGGATTGGCTCATCTTTGCTTTCCGAGCTCGACTCCTCATGAACCGAGGGATCACTCTGCTTATCAGCTTCACTGGGAGGATTTTCATTACCTTCCGGAGGTTGCTGGTCTTGGGAAGTGACAGCCACATTCACACCAGATTGGATTTGAGATGTAGTGGCCCCATCCCTGCTCTTGCTGTGCATGCCCACTATGTAGACAATATGGACCACATATCCAGCCATTTCTTTATCTTTGGCTTGGTAACCCTGTTATTCGAATCTTATGAAGTTCAGCCTAGCAGGAGCCCTAGCCTTTTTGTTGGCTCTGTATCTGAGCCTTTTCTGTCTTAGCTTCTCGATTTTGAGGGCTTGATGGGCATCCGTCATCTAGGAAGCCATCGTGAGTCGATCGGCGGGGAGCTTAGAGAAGACACTCGGTCGAGCGGTTGTCAGAGGCACCGCCGGAGCTTGCTCGAGACGCCTTGTTATTTTTTTTGGTGTTGATGGACTTTCCCTCAACTAGGGAAATGGAGAGTCGTTCGGAAACGGATTTGCGCTTGGGCCGAGGTGCCTTCGCGACCATGACATTTGGCTTTTTCCCTTCTGAGGCCGGTTTATCCATCATCGGGGCTTGAGGAGCAGAGATGGTGTTAGCTGGCACGAACAGAATAAAGCAGAATGGTAGCAGCGACTCCTCCCACTGTCGCCCGAGACTGACCGCGAGGACCGTCCTGGTGTCCATCTTCATCGTGTAGGAGATGGGAGCTGTGTCGAGAGCTGGGCTTGTCCTTGGACACATTTTTGCTATGTCCGAAGATTGCAATTGGAAACTGTTAACCTGCAAAATGAAGCATGATTTCAGTACAACCAATTGATATGTATATTGATTGAGTTCGCATGAACGTTTAACCCGAAATATGGGAGGAAAGATCGGTCCCACCGGGCATGCCAGAATCTGTAGGGTGTTTTTCGTCACCCCATTGAGATGGGAATACGCGTGCGCTTGTCAGGCGTACTACAGATTCCCCTTGCCTAGGGTAAGCTAGGGTTTATTGATTGTGGGGATCCGAATCTCTGGCAGCTGCGGACTAAGTTGCCGTTAATTACCTCTCGCATTTGGAGCGAGGGAACCTCCGATTGACGGGTCAAAAAGGTCATGCGAAATCAATGTGCAGAGTGCGTATGTGTGTTTTGAGGGGTTTTGGATATATCAGGGGCCCCGCAGAGTTTTACAGGGGCCCCGCTATCCGTATAGCGGACTGGGGGACAAGGGGGCTAGCATCCCCCTTGCGGCGTGCGTTGCAGCGTCCCGTTAGAAATTTTTTCTAATGGGGACAGTGTTGTGGAGTGTGTGTGTATATAAAAATATGGGAAGAATAGCATCCAAAGGACGCGTGGGTGCCAACACCTCACGTGCCTAGCACGCGGGCGCTGGCACCTCACGCGCTTGGCACATGGGCGCTGAGCGCTGGCACCCCACGTGCTTGGCACACGGGCGCTGAGCATCAGTAGGAAAAGGGACTTTGTCCCTGCACTGATAGCTGTGCTCTCGATTTGACTTCTGGAGTTAAACTCCTAAAAAAAGATTAATTTATGGAGTTGAACTCTAACAGATCTTGAATGGAGTTAAACTCCTAGAAATCTTTAGAAATGATCAATGTGTCCCCTTTTGTTTTTCTCCCCTTTGGCCCTGGATCTTCCCAAGATGGAATTTTTGGAGATGGGTCTCCTTCTTCTTCGTCTCGGTTGGCCAGATCTTGGAGAAAGGGGGTGAGATTTAAAAATCTTCCCTTTTTGAGATCTGATGGAAGATCCGAGCTCCCCTTTGTGGGTTTTATGGTGAAAAACTATTTAATTTTGGAAAAAGAAGAGTAAAACTCTCGATTTAATTGAAAAGAGGAAGAAAGTTTAGAACCTTGAGGAAGGAGAAGGAGGCACAAAAACCCTAGATTTTGAGGGGAATAAAAATTTCTTTATTTCATTATCATGTTGCCTTTTATCGGCTTACAAATTTACATATAGCCCCTTGGGCTTTACAAAATGGTATTTTACCCATCTCATGCCTCATGTGCTCATTTCTTTTGCACATAAGTCATGAGCTTTACAAAAATTTGGGTTTATGCCCATTTTTCTTACATTCATGCATAAAAAAATTACGTCAAAATTATTTATTACATGATTTTATTTTGGCATGGGGGAGGCCGGCCGCGGGGCTCGACTTGGGCATGGGCCCACTTGATCTGGGCTTGGGCCCGCTTACTTGGGGTTGACTTTGACTTTGATTTGGTCAACCGGGGTGCAATTCTTGACCCCAACACCCACACCATAATGATGCAATTTGAAATCAGCTAGTACGATATTCCGTCCAGGTGAGTCCTGTGATAATAGGGTGTAATTAATGGCACGCGCTTGCGCTGTCGGAAGTCTCGAATCCAGGACTTTCTGATCAACTTTTAAAAACACTAAATAACTAATTTTTTTAAACCCTATTTTTTCTCAACATTCAATCGCTGGAGGTCCCCAAAGAGGGTAAACAAAAATGGTGACTCCGCCGGGTACAATTTAACTTCTCCTTAGCTTCTTTCAAATCGTATCATTTTGCGCGTTTCGTCCTAGAACCCATGGTCGACAGAACATAAGCTCATCCATATACTGGAAAAGCCTTACTATGTTTGGACATCGACTTAGGCACTGCCACACCATATCATAAAGCCTCTAGGGTAACATTGCATAAATATTGAGGTCCGGTCGAGTGCATCGACTGAGACCCATTTCATCTTGTGGGTCATTAGCGCCATCATAGTTATCCCTTTTTTTTAGAACAAATAGCTCACAACAACAACAACGAACCATCGCCTTCCGACCTCAAGGCATCAGCCAAAATAGCATGAACTATGTTCTTCATAACTGGGGCAAATCCCCAATTTGTCATGTTCCCTGCGGACCTGGATACGACCTTGAAACATGCCCCTTTTGCACCATCAAAGATTTCCCGGCACTGCAGGCCGGACAGGAGAGTGCTCCGCCCCTAAAGAAAAGATTTAGCTGCCAGGTGAGCCAACCGACAACACCAACATAAAGGCAAGCCAGGAAAACTAAGACTAAGACCGAGCAAAGGCCAGTTCTCAAACAAGTCACTGCTGACTTTCCCTCATCATCCAGGAAGGCCATTCGTTAAGTCTGGGTTGGAAAAGTGGTTCTGAACAACAACAACACCGTCTACAGGGGCAGTCGCTTGCGATGCCAGCTCCCTGTATCGGAACCAAACGAAAGTCGATATTTGAAAGACTTTCGATCGCTAAGAGGTCTAAGCAAGATCCCTTACGGGATGGCATCGTCTTCAGGGAGAGATGCTTCGCTGCTTCACCCCACCTCAAGAAAAGTGGATCCTCTCACAACACAAGAAGAATGGCCACTAAAAAGGCCCGAGAGAACACTCATCTCCTCACCCAGTAAAGGCAAGTGGCAACCGTGCCTGTCACAAACTCTTTCTCTTCCCTCCAGCAGCTACGAGATCGGCTCTGGAGGAATGGATGCACCACTGGTCCCTCTCGCAAATAAAGGACTGCTAATCAGAAGACCTACAAGGCATATCGAAAGGAAAAGAGTCTCCAAAAGTCCGTACCTCCTAGAGTCTTCTATCAAAAGAAAAGGAAAATCCTCAACAGGCTCACTAGTGAAGCTTATGTTCCCTCACACAAAGAACGAAGCCCAACTCCAGATTACTCGGAGCTAGATGCTAGCAGGGCTGTCTTTAAACGAAGGAATCCATCGTCATCAAGGACCCCATCCGCAAGTCCAGCAAGGGATTGCTCGACCAGCAAAGCGCTTACCTCTCCGATTCGTCCAGTTGTCCACTCTTGTCAAATGATCGGGACGAGTAAGCCGGACGATCACCTGACTTCTCGGATAAAAGGTCCATCATTAGGCATAAGAAGCCAGGACAGTCATCCTCAATCAGAGGGGACGTCGAATCCAGATCCCCTCAACCCGACAGTTCGAGAAAGGATCGCTCAAATCAATGAATCGGATGAAAACCTGTTTCATATCGATAAGAGTCCTCTACGGGACACTGATGAAAACGTCCATGCAAAAGATAAAGATCGTTAGATCGAGGAGCGGCAAGCACAGATGACCAATATGATGAATGTCATTCAGGTCATCTCAGCACAATTGCAAAGCCTAACAACGGTGCTGCGACCGGATCCACAAGGAGAAGGAATGCAACGACCAACTATGACAGCAGGCTTTGCAGCCCATGCACCTCGTAAGGAGCAACAACCCACGATTTCGTAAGAAATTCCAATGCCGAGGAAAGAACAGCTTCCTCCAGCTCTTTAAGTAGCGTTTACCCCATGCGAACCAACCGTTTCATCTCCAAGGGAAGCTGGTCCACCGCCGGTGCACGCCGGACCCATAGCGACAGTTGTAGTTGCAACCACTCTAACAGTGGCAGCCTCTACTTTATCCTCGTTAACCTCTATAGTAGAGCCTTCATCTCTTGCTAACATAGACGTCATTGCAATGCAGAGTTTAATTGAGGAGCAGATGAAAAAGAAAACTGTGATACCAGTTGCTAACCAACCGTACCCTGACGAGTACAATGATGTGTCTTATCCCATAAGGCATGCCATCCCCGAGTTTCGTACGTATAACGGAACCAGAACCCTTGAGCAGCATTTATCCCACTTTAAGATGGCATGCGGTGATTTAGCTAGAAATGAAAAGCTCCTGTTGCGCCAATTTTTTGTCACGCCCCGCTTCTCAAAATACGGAATACGAGGAGTTGACAAGGCCAGCTATGCTTCTACGGTCAAGGAAATGTCCTGCCGTAGTCACACTTCGGCTTCTAGTTTTTCATGGTAAGCAGTAAATGATGCGCAGGTAATGAGAAATGCAGTAACTGAATGAAACAATGTAAAGAACTGACATGAGGGGAAACAAACGAATATAACTCTGGATAGCAAGTCGAGGTGTCTGTGATATACGTCTAGTCCTGGTCCAGGTTAAATCTTCTCCTCACACTGAGCATGCATACTCAGGTCGTCAGAGCGACACAATAGCAATATAATATACAAATTCATGCGACAATTCTAACAGTGATAATAGATATATATAACACTAATCAATGACTGTATAGGTATGAACATGCAGTAATCAATGCAGCGGAACAGTAAAAACAGTAGAATGATATGCCACGTATGTCAACACAGTAAGTATGTATATCGATATTATCATCCCTATCAGTCTCTAAGTCTCACTGTACAGGTCACTAAACCTATCGTCAGTCCAAGTGTGAGAGTCAACCACTCGCGAGTGTCCTCCACCCAAGGGTAGAACCCAAGGGCAAGGGACCACGGGCTCAACATGTATATCACGGTAATAATCATGTACCCTGTAAATCTCTATATATCTCCCTAAATATATAAGCCGGCATGGGACTCCCGAGATTCTGTTGAACTCACATTCAAACTACCCCATACCCCGTGGTCTACATCAAACGCTAACCATAACCCTAAATACCAATCGGTCCGTGACAAGTCTGCGCGAGAACTGGAGGCAGGGCCTCCATCAAGCACGTCCCGACTAATACCTAAGATAAATGGCACTGTCTGGTGCCTTATCTGTGACACTCGTGCACGAGCTTCCATAAATGTCTCATACCACTTATAGTCACACGTACACGCGTTCCACAGACGTCGACAATGCAATAGAATAATAGGGTTCACTGATTGTGCACAAGTACGTATCACTTTCACTTATTCACGTATACACGAGCACTAACGTACTTGCCACAATCATCGCTAATACCTAACCCTGGGTAATGCACGTTATCACTAGATTATCAATGCAGTGACATGTGTATGATATGATGCGTAAACAATATGTAAAGCATGATTAGGGTGTTATGAATCAATAATCTACCACTTGCATAATTTATCATAAATCATACGGTTACAGTTTAGTGAAACAGTGAACATGTAATAATTAGTATGTTCAGTTATCTATCCAGCGAATTTGGTTTCATGCCAATCGAGTTCCAGGATCATTAATTATAGCCATTTCATTTTAAACGTTCATGGCTGGAAATCCGAATTTCAGAATCAGAAGTCCGTTTCGCAACGCAATTTAATCCCAGTTGGGATCAGAATTTAGCGACGCTACAGTTGGATGAAATCTAGGGTTTTCAGTAAGGTTTTCAACGCAGTAGACGGATCCTCAATCGCATCTGGACGTACGGAGTTATACACTGTTTAACACTAATATGTCATCTCTGAATCTGTTCTGGACTGTTATACGTCCACATCTATTAAATTACAGATTAAATAACAAACGATAACGAAACAGGATGAAACCACTTTTGTTGTCTAGATAACAGATTAACCTTTCATAATCAGTGGAGTTCCGCAACCTACGAGTTCAGGAAACAGTGTGGTACCCATTACGGGACAGCACACAGTAAACTGAGTCGCTCTGGACTGCAGTCCAGAGTCGCACTCCGATCCAAATATTGTCACATGTTTAAGTATAGAAATATTTAGAAACTTACATAGGGTTATAGTTCGTCGAGTAGGATTCGATTTAAGCCCTCGAACTCATCGTTCCAGTGTGTATATAATTTATGGTGATTTTAACGGTTTTTAGGTACAAGAAAATTCCAGTTTTACGAGTAAACTTGGGGTAGTCGTTTTAGTCGTTAACGGTCATATTTTCCAGTAAAACTTGTACAAGGTATTCATCACAACAAGGGCCAATGTAAGCAATCTAGTTCCGTCAAATTAGAAAAGTATTTTCTTTAGGAACATGCAACGAACAGGTACGTAATATAATTTATCAGGAAAAATTACTACGGAATCTATACTATTTTAATTTGTAATAAAGATAACTTAGCATGTAGCAAGTAGAGAACTTGCCTAGACACGTCTCGGGGACGTACGGTGACGTTAACGTCACAAACGCGCGACGACAGCGTCTCGGAATGAGCTTGGGTCGGGTAGGATGCAGTCGAGGCTCGTGGATGTTGGGGCTCGTGCTGTTGGTAGTTTGCGTGTGCGACGGAGAGGGCTGCAGAGGAAGAGAGAGGGATTTTGAGAGAGAGAGAGAGATCAGTGAGAGAGAGTGAGAGAGAGAGAGTTAGAGTGAGAGTGAGAGAGGGAGAGATAGAGGGTTAGATTGAGAGTAAGAGAGAGAGGACACAGATAGAGAGAGAGAGAGGCAAAGAGAGAGGCAGAGAGAGAGATCGGATAGAGAGAGAGAGTGGAGGAAGAGAGAGAGTGAGAAAACAGAGAGAGAGAGAGAGAGGTTGCAGGGGAGATAGAGAGAGCTTGGGAGAGTGGTGAGTTGCAGGGGGAGAGGGGAGATAGAGACGGAGAGAGTGATGGCGATGATGATGATGCGTCGGCGAGGCGATCCCGGTGAGAGAGGGCTCGCTGGCGAGAATGCAGGTGGGGGTCGAGATGGGTGTAGTGCTCGTCTCGAGCTCGAGTGTGCATGGGTGGGAGATGAGGAGGTTGGTGAAGGCGGGGAAGAGCGAGGGAGAATGGTGAGGAGACGAGGGCAGTGACGGTGGTCGTTCTCGTCGTCGTCGGCGTCGTCGGCGTCGGGGACTGAGGGTGTTGTGGGTTTGGGAGCGATGGAGAGGAGGAAGAAGGAGAACGGGGGAGAGAGAGATAACGAGATGAGGAAGAGGATGAGTACGAGAGGAGAGGTCGAGGCACGCGTCCTGGGGGTAACGCGCGCGAGAGACTGGGCGCGAGTGTGGGCGGAGGCGACGGGAGTGGGTCGAGCGCGCGGGGGGGGGGAGGGAAGAAATAGCCGTTGGAGGGAGGAGATGGGTTGGGTGCGGGTCGGGTTTGGGGAAGCGGGTGCGGGCGTGGGCTGAAGGAGAAGGGCCGGGCCTGGATGTTGGGCCGCAGGAAAAATGAAAGGGAAAGGAAAATAAAAGGGTTTTTTTTTGGAATAATGAAAAAGGATAAATATTGGAAGTGGGCCGGGCCGGGGTTTATGAAGAGGGTGTGGGCTGAAGAAGTGGGCTGGAAGAAAAGGAAAACGAATTTAAAAGAATGGGCTTGGGGTTTTGGGTCAGGATAAATATTTGGAACTAGGGTTTGGGTTCATGGGCTGACCTTAGACGAAAAATATACATCAGGTTTGTTTTGGGTTTAATTTCAAAAAAGGGGAAAACGGCTTAGGCCGGAGGGAATGAAGGGTGAGGTCTGGGTTTAATGGGATTTTAAAAACAAATAAATAATTATAAATAAATTTTATATGTTAAAGAGATATATGGATATAGGTGTATATAAAAGAACCGGGTATTACATCATACCACCCTTACAAAATTTTCGTCCTCGAAATTTAAAATAAATGATAAGTTATACAGACATAAGCGAAAACTATTATATTGCAACTAACACGTAAGGATTTACCAGGAATACGTGGATGAAGGAATTTGAAGATATATATATATATATATATATATATATATATATATATATATATATATATATATATAAGAACAACATACAAAAAGGTAGGTCTAAATAGGTATACGGTAGGAATAACTATAAGGGTAACTACAAGTATACGAGAATATAAATAACAATAACGAACAAAAATAATCAAGGCTTGTTCAATAAAATCGAAACCCAAATGTGTGCTCATATAAGTATATCAAAAGTGGCAAGGTAGAAATAATAAGTATAAGGCACAACCATTGATAATAGTAACCATATGTACAATACTCGAAAATAAGGTAACGACAATAAAGTAGTGAAAGATTAGTCGATAGGTTAAAACATTTTAGGATAATGTATCGATCAAATAACTTAGAAACTCACATAGTGAAAACAAGGAACATGGAACACAAATATGCGCGGTGTAAAGTTGCGCTACTGAAAATAAGGATAATAGTAGTGTGCTTTGAAATACATAAACTAAGTAGTCAATAACACGCACTCTTCGACAAATACAAGGTAATGAGAACCAAATTTCGAATAATAAAGTCCCTATATATATTTAGGGTAATAGGAAGAACACAAAGAGGTATAGGGCTAGCTAGGGTAATGATTACAAGGAAGTGTGGCTCAAACAGAAGGTCGGAGTGTGGCGGCTTTAGACTGAAGATCAAGGAGATTGGGATCGGGTCAGCACAGGGAGTAAGGGTGAGCAACAAAGGACCACAAGGGAAAAGTATGGGAAGGATAACGGTCGGTACATCCTATGAATCAAGAATTTGAAGGGTTAGGGAACTCGGAAGTTTCACAAGAAATGTTCTCCTCCCAGAAGGATCTCAAACGGGGCACAGACGAAGGATGAAGGTGGACCTCTAAAGATCGGTTGCGGTACTGGTTAATCTTAGTGAGGGTTAAGACAATGTAAGGAGTAGGGTTGGACAGATCTCAGTAGGAAAAATAATGGTATAGAAGAAATAACCGATCAGCAGGTGAACTAAGAAGATCAAAAGATTAATGAACTCATCAATTTATTTTATTCCAGAAGATTTCAAACAAGGCATTCTCAAAGACGAAAGGTGGCCCTAAACTAAACACAGTTTTATTTGGCCAGATAAGACAACATCTAAATGAATTCCCGTCAGTCGCGGTTGTGGAGATTCAGCAGATTGCGGTAGGCTCGCGCACTCAGGTAGGGACGTCCGTTTCCATAGCGCCTCGCAGGGGCCGTCATTGGGAGTTCTTCCACAGCAGGGTCTTGATCTTCTGGTCCTTCTTCCTCGGCTGGGGCTTCTTCATCGAGGTCTGATTCCATAGGATTCTCTTCTATGTGATTTTCCTCCACTGGATCTTCTTCTATCGGGTCTTCATCGGGATCTTCCTCTATCGGGTTCTCTCCAGGTTCTCCTTCCTCTTCGTCGGAATCGCCTATCATGTCAAACTCTGGGGCGGCTGCTCCTTCGTCTTCGGAATCGCTGTTTTCGAAAATGACCTGGGGATCGTTGATCTCATCATCAGAACTCATCAGCGTGCGGTCTAAGGAAATGCATGACTGTGCATCCTCATCTAGATGCGGCGCTGCTCCAGGGTGGGCCATGGCCTGAAAAGAAAGAGTCATGATTAGACAATGGAACACATCAAGAAAATAGTTAAGTGTATGAAGTATAGAAAGATATGTGGTGGCAGGAATTGAAAAATCAAGATTAAAATGCTGTGATAATGAATAGTATGAATAAGGGGAAGGACAAGAGAATGATACATATATTACGATTCAAGTTTTATTGCATTCAACTAACAGTTCAACGGATACAAGATTTCAAACGGAAAAAAATATTCATAAGAGGATGACAACATTATTACTGAAAGTAGAAAAACATGAAAATTCTTCTTTGATCACTAGACCGCTGCCTTCTCGTCACGCGAGTTGAATCCTGGGTTGGGTCCGCCTTATTCTCAAAGTTCGAACTACGCCATAATCATCACTTGGCAGAAGTGGAGAGTGTGGATGAGTCTCCTCCTTATAGCTCCTTCCTTTTTGGGTAACCGTTGATAAGATGTCCGCTGGATCCGCAAATCAGACATTTCCCTTGGGCGCAGCGACAATCCCTCTGAAGATGTCCTGGCCTCTTACAGTACCCACAACATGGGGTCTTCTGCTGCTTCTGTCGCGGGGAGACAAATTGGCGCTTCATCTTCTTCTCTTTTTCTCGTCTAACGGGGATTTCTTTATGATTGGAAACTCCCGCTGGTGCCTGATTCACCTACCTTCTCAATCCTTCAGCTAACAAGTCGTTTGTTCGTTCCTGTGCTTCCTTTAAACCTTGCAGTACAGTCAGGATCTCAACAGTCTGATTCTGGGGAGTGGAGATAGAGGAAGAGTCGTTGGAAGACATGATCCTGAAACAATAATTTTGAAGATGATATAAAGCACAAGCTATAAGAATCAAATATAATAAGGATTGGACAAAGATCCAAGAATATCAGATGTGATGAAATTCATTACAAGTGGGAAAATCAACGGTAGGATTCTACGTCACTTAAACAGAGTACGGTAGTGCCATTACAACCACGTAACCTTGCCAAGTCACCCGAAACCCTAGCGAATGGATATCAGAACACTCAATGTGAATATGGATCAAGGATATCAAGTTTACAATCTAGACTGAGGGATGTCTTAGATTGTCAAGCTCTACACGGAAAAATGCAATCCCAATCGAAGCAAAACCTGGCTTTGATACCAACTAAACCATGTCACGCCCCGCTTATCAAAATACGGAATACGAGGAGTTGACAAGGCCAGCCATGCTCCAACGGTCAAGGAAATGTCCTGCCGTAGTCACACTTCGGCTTCTAGTTTTTCATGGTAAGCAGTAAATGATGCGCAGGTAATGAGAAATGCAGTAACTGAATGAAGTATGTAAAGAACTGACCTGAGGGGAAACAAACGAATATAACTCTGGATAGCAAGTCGAGGTGTCTGTGATATACGGCTAGTCCTGGTCCAGGTTAAATCTTCTCCTCACACTGAGCATGCATACTCAGGTCGTCAGAGCGACACAATAGCAATATAATATACAAATTCATGCGACAATTCTAACAGTGATAATAGATATATATAACACTAATCAATGACTGTATAGGTATGAACATGCAGTAATCAATGCAGCGGAACAGTAAAAACAGTAGAATGATATGCCACGTATGTCAACACAGTAAGTATGTATATCGATATTATCATCCCTATCAGTCTCTAAGTCTCACTGTACAGGTCACTAAACCTATCGTCAGTCCAAGTGTGAGAGTCAACCACTCGCGAGTGTCCTCCACCCAAGGGTAGAACCCAAGGGCAAGGGACCACGGGCCCAACATGTATATCACTGTAATAATCATGTACCCTGTAAATCTCCATATATCTCCCTAAATATATAAGCCGGCATGGGACTCCCGAGATTCTGTTGAACTCACACTCAAACTACCCCACACCCCGTGGTCTACATCAAACGCTAACCATAACCCTAAATACCAATCGGTCTGTGACAAGTCTGCGCGAGAACTGGAGGCAGGGCCTCCATCAAGCACGTCCCGACTAATACCTAAGATAAATGGCAGTGTCTGGTGCCTTATCTGTGACACCCATGCACGAGCTTCCATAAGTGTCCCATACCACTTATAGTCACACGTACACGTGTTCCACAGACGTCGACAATGCAATAGAATAATATGGTTCACTGATTGTGCACAAGTACGTATCACTTTCACTTATTCACGTATACACGAGCACTAAAGTACTTGCCACAATCATCACTAATACCTAACCCTGGGTAATGCACGTTATCACTAGATTATCAATGCAGTGACATGTGTATGATACGATGCGTAAACAGTATGTAAAGCATGATTAGGGTGTCATGAATCAATAATCTACCACTTGCATAATTTATCATAAATCATACGGTTACAGTTTAGTGAAACAGTGAACAGGTAATAATTAGTATGTTCAGTTATCTATCCAGCGAATTTGGTTTCATGCCAATCGAGTTCCAGGATCATTAATTATAGCCATTTCATTTTAAACGTTCACGGCTGGAAATCCGATTTCAGAATCAGAAGTCCGTTTCGCAACGCAATTTAATCCCAGTTGGGATCAGAATTTAGCGACGCTACAGTTGGATGAAATCTAGGGTTTTCAGTAAGGTTTTCAACGCAATAGACGGATCCTCAATCGCATCTGCACGTCAGGAGTTATACACTGTTTAACACTAATATGTCATCTCTGAATCTGTTCTGGACTGTTATACGTCCACATCTATTAAATTACAGATTAAATAACAAACGATAACGAAACAGGATGAAACCACTTGTGTTGTCTAGCTAACAGATTCACCTTTCATAAGAAGCAGAGTTCCGCAACCTACGAGTTCAGGAAACAGTGTGGTACCCATTACGGGACAGCACACAGTAAACTGAGTCGCTCTGGACTGCAGTCCAGAGTCGCACTCCGATCCAAATATTGTCACATGTTTAAGTACAGAAATATTTATAAACTTACATAGGGTTATAGTTCGTCGAGTCTTCTTCGATTTAAGCCCTCGAACTCATCGTTCCAGTGTGTATATAATTTATGGTGATTTTAACGGTTTTCAGGTACAAGAAAATTCCAGTTTTACGAGTAAACTTGGGGTAGTCGTTTTAGTCGTTAACGGTCATATTTTCCAGTGAAACTTGTACAAGGTATTCATCACAACAAGGGCCAATTTAAGCAATCCAGTTCCGTCAAATTAGAAAAGTATTTTCTTTGGGAACATGCAACGAACAGGTACGTAATATAATTTATCAGGAAAAATTACTACGGAATCTATACTATTTTAATTTGTGATAAAGATAACTTAGCATGTAGCAAGTAGAGAACTTGCCTGGACACGTCTCGGGGACGTACGGTGACGTTAACGTCACAAACGCGCGACGACAGTGTCTCGGAATGAGCTTAGGTCGGGTAGGATGCAGTCGAGGCTCGTGAATGTTGGGGCTCGTGCTGTTGGTAGTTTGCGTGTGCGACGGAGAGGGCTGCAGAGGAAGAGAGAGGGATTTTGAGAGAGAGAGAGAGAGAGATCAGTGAGAAAGAGTGAGAGAGAGAGAGAGAGAGAGTTAGAGTGAGAGTGAGAGAGGGAGAGATAGAGGGTTAGATTGAGAGTAAGAGAGAGAGAGAGGACACAGATAGAGAGAGAGAGAGAGGCAGAGAGAGAGATCGGATAGAGAGAGAGTGGAGGAAGAGAGAGAGTGAGAAAACAGAGAGAGAGAGAGAGGTTGCAGGGGAGATAGAGAGAGCTTGGGAGAGGGGTGAGTTGCAGGGGGAGAGGGGAGATAGAGACGGAGAGAGTGATGGCGATGATGATGATGCGTCGGCGAGGCGATCCCGGTGAGAGGGGGCTCGCCGGCGAGAACGCAGGTGGGGGTCGAGATGGGTGTAGTGCTCGTCTCGAGCTCGGGTGTGCAGGGGTGGGAGATGAGGAGGTTGGTGAAGGCGGGGAGAGCGAGGGAGAATGGTGAGGAGACGAGGGCAGTGGCGGTGGTCGTTCTCGTCGTCGGCGGCGACGGGGACCGAGGGTGCTTTAGGTTTGGGAGCGATGGAGAGGAGGAAGAAGGTGAACGGGGGAGAGAGAGATAACGAGATGAGGAAGAGGGTGAGTACGAGAGGAGAGGTCGAGGCGCGCGTCATGGGGGTAACGCGCACGAGCGACGGGGCGCGAGCGTGGGCGGAGGCGACGGGAGTGGGTCGAGCGCGCGGGGGGGGGGGAGGGAAGAAATAGCCGTTGGAGGGAGGAGATGGGTTGGGTGCGGGTCGGGTTTGGGGAAGCGGGTGCGGGCGTGGGCTGAAGGAGAAGGGCCGGGCCTAGATGTTGGGCTGCAAGAAAAATGAAAGGGAAAGGAAAATAAAAGGTTTTTTTTTGGAATAATGAAAAAGGATAAATATTGGAAGTGGGCCGGGCCGGGGTTTGTGAAGAGGGTGTGGGCTGAAGAAGTGGGCTGGAAGAAAAGGAAAACGAATTTAAAAGAATGGGCTTGGGGTTTTGGGTCAGGATAAATATTTGGAACTAGGGTTTGGGTTCAGGGGCTGACCTTAGACGAAAAATATACATCAGGTTTGTTTTGGGTTTAATTTCAAAAAGGGGAAAACGGCTTAGGCCGGAGGGAATGAAGGGTGAGGTCTGGGTTTAATGGGATTTTGAAAACAAATAAATAATTATAAATAAATTTTATATGTTAAAGAGATATACGGATATAGGTGTATATAAAAGAACCGGGTATTACATTTTTGAAGATCTTGCATGGTATGGCGTTCGAATGGTTCGCCGAATTAGAACGAGGCTCGATACTCACTTTCAACCAGTTGACGGAAAAATTGAAATACGGATTTGGAGATAGAATCACCGATAAGGTAACACTTACCCGGATCACCATGTTGAACCCGTTAAGGAAGGAAACACTGCTGGAATTTTGGTAAAGGCGGAGAACTACGAGTATATGCTGCGATCCTCTGATTCTCGAGGAACAATCAGTGCAACTCCTGCTTAACAGGATTCCATGTCGAATCTGGTTATTCCTCCTCTCCGCAAAACACAAAGCATTTGCTCCATTGTTCGAGCAGATAGCGGATTTGGAAAACACCGATCCTACGCAACTCAAAGACCACCGAGCGTATGCACGCAAAAAGCCGGAGCGAACCCAAAAGCCTCGCAGCCAGTAGAAGCCCAAGCAGGTAATGTCCTTGATAGTGTTAGTTATATGTATGCCCTAGAGGCCATTACTATACATAGGATGTATATTTTAGTGGATGCTTGGACATATATAAGGATGACTTTCTTGCTCGATATGATAGTATGCTATCCGGTTACTCTTTACCTTAACGTGCACACTGATTGTCTCTCTGTTACATGTTAGTAAAGCCCTTAGGATGTGTACTTGACTACCTGGATTATGATGCAGATCATACTAGTGGGGACATGGTAGTCCATAAGTACATCCTTCAAGGTCCCTAGTCATGGGTGTATCGAGACGGGGCATCGATATACCAGAGTAGACTAGCGTGTAGCTTCTCGACCCATATAGATGGGCGATGGATGATCCCATATCCATTGGTGTTTGACATCAGAGATGATATACGGGTGCTCAGTGGAGACTGGGTACACTGGACGGACTCGCTGAGAACTCCCAGATGGTATTACACCTTACGTCAGATGGCAGTTCTCTGGTGACACTGGTACAGGTTAGTCTGTAGACCCGAGATCGTCATAGGGTCTTGTGTGATTCCCACTGTGCTTTGATTTCCACCTTACCACGTCCAAGAGGGCATGCAAAACGGTGGTTTTTGGGTACAGTCCCGAATCACATGGAGGCAATGAGCGATAGGAGGGGTTTCATCTCTCCCGGTATAGGGAGTTGATGTTGCGCTGTGCTCGATTGGCTATAACAGGAAGTCCTTGGCCAAGGCTGCTTTAGGGATTTACTGGTAAGTGTTACCAGTAGTTTCTCGACTCGTTATGGGTCTCATATTGACACGACTTATCGAGTTATTGGGGTCTGACGTTTACCACCCCTAGACGAGATATGCGACATATCAGACGAACAGACCGGACTGTACGGTAAGTGTTACTGGTTGGATTCACAGGAGTGTGAGCGGGCTTGCTCGTTGATCTTCTGATCGCTCAATACCCGGGTGGCCGTTACGTTTAGCAGACCGCTTGCGGCTTGTGGGTGTTTGATATGATCATCACCTACCGCCGGCGTATTGACGAGTCTTTAGAGTCCTACACAGAGGTTTCCTGGCTCAAGCGAAACGAAATAGGAGCGCATATGAGATATGTGCAGGACCGAGAATAATACCAGTATGTGATACTGAATTCTATTCTCGCGATATGTATCATCAGTCGGTTATATGAGATATAGCCGGGTTACCGAATCAAGTGTTGATTCGATATATTGATACACTTGATATTAGTCGGTTATATGCAGTATGACCGGATCATTAAATCAAGTGTTGATTTAATGATTTAATGTATAATTATATATTTGATATATTACTTTACATTAACTAGTATGTGTTCACTTAAGATTGATTTTCTCACTTGAAGTGCACAAGTTGTATATGTGATATATTTTTGTGCACTAGTTTGTATCATGTTTGATGATACATGCAAACTTGGGTGTGTGTATGGATTATACCATGTTTAGGTTAAAGGTTTAGTTTTTTATTTAATTTATTTGATTTATGTAAAATAAAATGGTGTCTTACTTTGTCTTTGCTTGAAGCTTCATGAAGCTTTCAAGCATCTTTGACAAAGTCCACCATTTTGTTTTACATAAGATTTTCCTTAACCTAACCTTTAACTTAAACTTGAGTTTAGTCTCTACAAAGGTTAATCTCACCCATGGTTGCAATATGATAACTTCACTTGATTATTCTTTTCACATAATTCTTTTTCCATTCTTTTCTTCTTCTTCTTCATGAAGAAAAGAAAACCTTTCTAGAAAATTCCAAGTGTTGAAATCAAGTGAGAAATCCAAATCCAAAGTGAACCCACTTCCTATTTCTTCATCCTCTACCACTTGCCATGTAGTAGAGTGTGTTGTCTTCACAAGTTTCATGACCAAGTGAAGATGGAGCTTGAGTTAGAGTTGCCTCGACGTAGATCATCTTCGGCATCGAAGTCAACGACCTAGCCCGCTCATTTCTCTGACGAAACCATCGCTAGAGTCCGGGATCCCGGTGATCGCAGCGAAGAGACGTCATCACGGAGCTAAAGAAGTGGTGGACCGGATCTACAAAGGTTGTATTTCCATTCACTTGTAGCAAAATAGTTTGCTTGCTTTTCTTTTTCGCCTTACCTCTAGTAATCGATCTAGTTTAGGGTTTTTCGGCACCGGAAAATTTGAATTTGGCATGGTTGATGCCTTGTGGAACCTCTTGGGTGTGCCTAGGAACCCTACAGATAGTGGATACCAATGAAGACTTGCCTTGTCCAAGCTCAGCACAGACGACGCCTCAACCGACAAAGTTGTCCGATGGAGCCCGGTCAAAAGTTTCTCTAGAAGAGAAAATGAACAAGAAATATTCTTTCACAAAAGATTCTACCAAACACATCTTCGAGTTGGCCGTGAAGCATAGTATGGAACTACTTAAAATTAAGAAGCCCGATAAAGCCAACAAGAAGAACAATCCGAAGTATTGTCCTTACCATCGCATGATATCTCACCCTATCAAAGATTGTTTTGTCTTTAAAAATTGGATGGAGGAGCAGTATAAGCTCGGGAATATCGTTCTGTTCGATAAAATCAAGATCAATGTTACCACCGCACACAATCACTATATAACTACATGCAACCAATATGAGCTAATCACATCTACAATCTCAGAGGCTCAATCGGACCCTTGGGAAGTGGTCATCTCGAATATAACCACCAAAATCCAATGGAGTTTAGAAAGGATGCACGGGATTACTCAAAAGAAGGAGGGACACACACCGAATACGGCATCTGCCCTAACTACTGGTGCACAAAAAGATAAGAGAAAGAAAGCGAAAGCCTCTCTGTCAAAGGAGCTGCTAAACCTTCCCTCGATAACACTACGTGGTTTCATCCCAGCTGGTTTCTGGAGTGAAGAAACAAACAACGAAAAGCCACAGGAAAATTTCTGGTAACCAGGTAGTTTTGAGCGATCAGATCCAGAAAAAGCAGAGCGACAAATGCAGCACTTTATCTTGCCGGCAAATGCATTATTAAGAACTGATGTCCGAACTCAGCTTATACGGACTCACACCTGTCGCTATACCGTCCATAACCCTGAAGAGACAAGCAAGGTCGTAATCAAATCTCCTGAGACTAACACGTTGTCAGATATAAGCGATATTGATGGAGTTCATCAAGAACCCAAACCGACAACCGAAACTAACCCTTCCCCTGTCCAAGAAAGAGCTGTTATCCCTCGTGTGATATTTCAAAGAGAAAGTAGCCATTCATAGCAGGAAAAAGATGAAGAATGCCCTGCTGAGAAAATAATCGAAGTATTTCCCTGCGCGGCTTACCCGCGGTCAGTTTTGAATATCGCCTGGGAAGAATCGGCCGACGAAAACATGCAATCTTGGAACCGGGTTCCTATTGTCCCCGTCCTATCAAAACCTCTTCCTCAAGAAGAACCTGAAGGTTCGTTCCCTACAATGCCGCAATCTAACGAACTTCTTACCAAGGAATATATCCCTCAGCCGCAAAGAGAGAGGGGAACCATAACCAAAACCATAACTTATCTCACTGCAATGTTGGAAAGGCACAATGGTTTCATGGAGGCTGCCAACACAATGTTCTGAGAAATCTTGGAGGAATATAGAAGAATCCTACGAGAAACCATTTCAATGTGCAAGGACATCGACATCTTACGACAGCAAGCAGGAAAATATAAGAATTACTGTGAAGTACGGACCCCTAACTCAAAAATTCGACCGCGGAACCGCGGCCAAACCAAGGGTTTGGCGGCGGTTCCGCTGCCTAAATTGTGAATTAGTCTCTCAAACTTCATTTATTTATTCTTAGGTCCTTTCTTGTCATTTTTTTCTGGGAATTTTTTAATTCCACTCAAGTGTTGAGTTTTCTAGGGTTTTATTGGGGACTCGTTAATTCGATCGGATAATTTAACTTCGTTTATGTTTTTCCGGATATTTTAGAAACTGTTAAAAAGTTTGACCGGATATAAATACCCATTTTTCCCCTGCCGGGAAATTTCCAAGTGTTGGATTTTTCCGTAGTTTAAGAACGTTCTAAGTAGTGCAAGTAACGCGATGGAGCCTCTAGAAGACAACAAACCTTAACTCGATTATATGACCGTCTTGAACTGCCCTTTGAACCTTAGGGTTTGGGGCAGTACGGCGTGCCACATGTGAGGCGTTGGCTTGACCCTTCTACGGCTGGACCGTTGGTACTGTGGAATGAAGTAGATGTTTTTAAACTTATTTCATGTGTTGAGCTTTTCGGGAAAACTTGGGTGTTTGATTATTCGATCGGAAAGTTTAACATTATCTATTTATCTGGAATGTGATACAATATTTGGAATCCGCAAGTAGTTATGAGATAACTGAATGAAAGTTATAAATCTAGCACTTTAGTCTCACTTAATCGGTTGCCACGGAATTTTGATGTGATCAAAAGTCCGTCGCAATCACGTTGCGTACGCGGATACTCGCCGGATAAACTTAATAGACAGCCACGCCCCATAGCCCCGACCAAGTGACTGTAGGAGAACCCCATCGCCGAAAGCATCCGTTCGAGTGCTCGCGGCAGCGGTGTTCCGCCTTGGTGCACTTCGTCGACGGCAACCGGGGGTGCGGCCGTCTACTAAAGTTTGCGACGAGCATTCGATCAGGATGTCGGGAATCTTGCTGAATTGCCCGACTTGATATTGAAAAGAGTTTTCGATAATGAGACTAAAATGCGGGGTTTATAATTGTTAGGCATGCGATGTCTAAGGAATTCATTTGGTTAGGCATGCGATGTCTAAAAGGGTTGCGGATTCCAACTGTTGTAGTTTTACACTTTCTTTTCTGTGACCGTAAGTGTAATATGTGATATCGCCGGTTTCGTTGCTATATGTCAACGACAATTGGGATGCACACATTTACTTACGTTGATGACATGTGATGTTATGTGTTGCTGTGATATGTTATATTGGATCGTCGCGTTTTGAATAGCCGGGGGTTTTATGCGAGATGAGAGTTTTTTCTTTTTCATTCATGTAAAATTCATTGTATGTAATATTCTTTTATTGGGGCACTTCCGGGATGAGGATGATGTCACCGTTGTATATTATTTACTTTTCTGCATTAGGTAGACCCAAGGAGGGGAGCACAAGTAACCGGGTTCTGGGGTGGGAGACCATCTCGAGGAGTCGAGACCGGGTCTCCTAACCCTAGAATTGGCAGTGTTACTTGCCGCTCTCGTAGGGGTCTAGGGATGTGGGTTTGGCTATTCATCGCGACCGTGGAATCCGTGTTTTATACTGGCTCGTATTGAAAACACGGACGTCCTAGTATATCCAATATTTCATATATGTTTCTTCTGCTGCGATATCTGTGATGTGATCATTTGATATGTTGTGATAGATACTGTATATAGTTTATACGATATATTATATAGACTTTACTTATGTTTTACACCCGCGCTAGCCCTGCCCCGCTCTGCCGTTAGTTACCTAACCTAACGGTGCACGAGGGGACATCGAGGCGAATGCGGATGGCATAAGTGTACGTCGTATTTATTTGTGATGTTTAGGTGATTTAAATGATGGGACTTCATTAATATGATTAATGAAAGAAAAGAAACCTAAAAGATATTGTGGAATCGAATTTTCAAAAACAGGTAGCTACAGTTCTTGCTTTGCATCGCGGTGTTCCTTGTAGAACATCCTGCACCTTATTCGATAAGGAAAGGGCCGAGATCCCTTCACCGGGAGTGACCCCTTTAGCAATAACTGGCAGATGCTACAACCCTCGGTTTGTCTTTTGATTGCTCCTATAGTTCTTGCTTTGCACAGCAGTATATATGATATATCCAGCACCTTATTCGATGAGGAAAGGGCCGACGATCCCTTCACCGGGAGTGACCCCTTTAGCAAAGCTAGAAAAGCCTAAAAAACACTCCATTTCAAAATCATTTGATTCTACAACGATATCAAGTTCATTACGCAATAGGTTTTCAGAAAAACCTGTCGTAGCCTTCCGTCATTTCAGATAAGTCCCGCGTAGTATTCGTGCTGCGTTTGTTGACCTTGTCAAGGCGCAGTGTGTTGTAGCTGACCAGTGTTTATCTGCTTATGCATATGATGCAGATTGTTTTAGGGTAGTCGTACGGCCTTGTTGACCTTGTCAAGGGTCGTGCGGGTGGGTTTGATTCAATCAAGAAATGACGGGTTGAACTTGACTTGCGGTCTATGGTTTGTTGACCTTGTCAAGATCATAGATCATTCGGGGCAAAAATTATCGGGAATTTCAAGTGTTGAAATTTGCAATGATTGCATACCTTCTATGAGATAGTTGGATCCCGATGCCCACTGCGAGTAAATTGTTACTCCTGGGAGAGTTTTACACATTATAATTAGCCGATCAAATAGGTGTCTAGAAAGGTGTCAACGGGGTTACGCCTCTGGGAAAACGAGGTTTACTTTAATTAGGTCCGTGCGAAAGCACGGGGAACCTCCCTCAAAGTACCGACACTGGCCTGGCTGAAAGATTGGCGAACTTGTAGCGTGTAATTAATCCCGGTTAGTCTTTTCTTTTAGGGTTTGAAGGAAGATTTGATAAAAACAGTGGGAGCCATCCTGATTAGATAAAATAATAACCAATATGATCTTGCAAGAGCGCACGCAGAGTGTTTTCTTCTCTCTCTCTCCAGGTAGCGACCATATCATGCCTTAATCAAGATAATAAAACGGATATATTGACCGAACCCGCTTGTTATACTGAGCTGGGGAACGTTGGTCCCGCTCCAACTTATAATTGTTATAAGACAGAGCAGGAAATTGGGGAATACCAGATTTCCCGTGCCGCCCAAACGAAGAAAGTGCATGTTGATGCATCATCTTTGGGTGTGTTCGTTACACAGAATTGTTTTTCAGTATCCTCTGCGTCCTGGGTATCTGATACCGGATCAGGATCCCACATATGTAATATATTACATGGGCTACAGAAAGGTAGAGAACTGAGAACGGGTGATAAGTTTCATGAGGCAGAAAACGGTGCAAGTGTTGCAGCCAAGTCTGTTGGTCACTGTCACCCTGTATTACCAGAATACATTGATTCTGAACAAATGTTATTAGATACCGAACCTGATATACAAAATCATATCAGTCTCTTTATTTAGATAAAGAAGGATATAATTTTGTATTGTTGGATAATGTTTTAAACATTTCCTAAATCAAGAGTTGATCGGTTCAGGCACGTTATCTAAAAGCATTAACGTTCTAAATCAAACTACAGTTCTTAGTATACAGAACACGCACAAGTGGAAGAGTTCAGAAATGAACGAATCCTTCTTGAGGCATTGTAGACTAGGTCATATCAATGCGACCCAACTAGCTGAAGTTACATTAAGATGCATATTTAAATTAGTTTGAATTTACATCTTGTGAAACTTGCCAGTCATGTCACAAAAATAAGATGACCATAGCTCTTTTTATTGGAAACAGAGAAAGAGTTATTAAACTCTTAGGATTGATACATGCTGATGTATGAAGGTTCCCTGTCTACACATGCCAAGACCAGTTCTTTGTACTTCATTACCTTCTGTGATGATCTCTCAAGATTCAGACATATGTTCCTGTTGAAACACAAGTCCGAAGCTTTTGAGATATTCACAGAATATAAGTTAGAAGTAGAGAACCAACAACGGGTATAAGTATTATGTCCTTTGATGTGATCAGGGAGGAGAATACTTGAGCACGGGATTCCTGGACTATTCTAAGAATAAGATTCTCTCTCAGCATTACTCCTCCGTATACACCATAGCACGATGGTATATCGGGACGGAGCAATAGCATCCTATGCGATATGGTGTGCTCTATGATGACTACTACTGAGTTTCCTATTTCCTTTTAGGGAGTTATGCACTTATGAAGTTGCATACCTATTGAATAGGGTTCCGATCAAATCAGATGCTTACCATTTCATATGAGATATGGAAAGGGAAGAGCCCATCTCTTAAGTCAGTTAAGATTTGGGGTTGTCCGGCCTATGTCTAAAAGGCAAAATCCGGACAAGCTCGAGGCAAAGTCAGTACTGTAGAAGTTTGTTAGATATCCCAAGCATACGCAAGGGAATATCTTCTACCTAACCTTGGAACAAAAGATGTTTTGTTACTCAGCATGCCACCTTTGTGAAAGGGAATTTCTTATGAAGAAATTTGTGGACATGAGGTAGAACTGGAAAGAGTTCCAGCTATACAAACTGCAGCTGATGATTTGGTAGAACCAAAGGATTCAATAGCAACCAACGAACCTCGGCCTCTCCGCCGATCTAGTAGGGTTCCCCACCCACCTGAGAGATACTTCGGTTTCTCTATGACAGTGGGAGCAAGGATTGCATCATGAGATGATGACCCAACTAGTTTTGGGCTGGCCATCAGGAGTAGGACTCTGTAAGAATGGCTGGATGCTTATCGATCTGAGATGGAATCCTTATACACCAACAAAGTATGGACTTTGGTTGCTTTATGTCACGCCCCGCTTCCCAGAGTACGCTAAAATGGGCACGTGACATAGCCAACCATGCTACCTGTGGGTAGGAAGCATCCATCCACAGTCACATTACGGCTGTAGAGATATCAAGAACAATATAAAATTTTCTAAAACATGTCCATAAACCAGAATAACAGGAGTCAATAATAAATAAATGCGGAAGCAAATGATCCAATACAAATAACTGAAAAGTATGTCCCATAATGCGGGCTCACATCAGGAAATAAATGCAGGAAATAAAACTAACTAATACTAACACCTCACAGCTCAGCCTGCTGGCTGAAGTACTCCTGCTCGGACTGCGACAGCGGTACGGAATCTGGGCCATGCAAAACCCAGACGTCAGCGCGTCATGACATCAAGTAGTATAATAGGAACAGTGTAACAGGCAATGCAAAATAAACATGAATAAAACGAGAGTAGCAAATAATGTAAATCAAGCAGTGCAGGGTAGTGTGCAGTGGGTAACTAAACTGTTCTATCAGGTTTCTTATTCTAGAGTCTTTGAAATCAATTTGAGTAATCCTCCATGTAACTCAAAGGATATGTCCCGTTACCCCCCGGGACCACGGATCAGGAATATGTGAACCAATAGTGGTTCTGTCCTGTTACCCCCCGGGACCACGGATCAGGAAAATGTAAGAGTCACGAATGGCTCTGTCCCGTTACCCCCCGGGACCACGGATCAAGTAATACCCTTTTAAGTTAAACTTTAGTTTACACTTTTGATTTTCCCATACCCCCAAGCTATGTATGTCGAGTCAGGTGTTCAGTAATCAAGACTAATGCCAACACAGGATCAGGTAACAGCAGGTTTGTCTGGATAGACAACAGGAACGGTCCATGAGGACTACATGTCAGGTTCGTTGGCATTAGACACGAGATCAGGTAACAGGTCAGGTCATGGTACATCAGGTCAAGTCAATAGTAAACGGTACCATGTCAGGTGTATCAATATACATCATGTGTGACAAAGTCAAGTCAAGATGTAACAATATCGTGGGTGTGCCCACAACAGATATATAATCGAACAGGGGATTAACAGCAGGAAATAAGCAATAAATTAAACAACCATAAGTAGTTCATTCAATCACAATAGTGCATTAATATAGTGCAGCCGTTTTATTATATTAACAGGTTTTGAGCACCCTTAGCAGTGCAATAGTTTAAATGATGATGCAATACAGTTATATCAAGCCTTTGAATACGAATGACCGAATGTGATAGAACTACATGGGAAAGTGCTACAATCTATTAAACGGTAAATGTAATTAACAGGTAAACTTGGTTCTTAGGTTAAAAGTGGCAAACTGTAATTTCTATGTTAACTGTAAAATGATATATGTCATATTGCAACCAAATGAGAAAATAACTATACCGAGTTAAGTTTTGCAGGTTTCATGAGTCAAACATATATAATTGTATAGTATAGCATGTAGCAAGTGGTACTTGCCTCGACGGGTCGCGAACCGGGAAAAACGGAACGTAACGTCGGCGGGGAAACTCGCGACGGACGCATGGTTCACGGATTGAACCCAAACAACGAACAATGGAACCACGCGGATCGGGGTACCTCGCTGGAACGTCGGGATACGTCACCGGCATCGTCGGATTCCGGCGAAAAAGCGAACAGTGAAACATCAAGTTGTGCAAACAAGAATACAAAGGAACCAGGGAAGAAAGGGAGGAGGAAAAGGAGTAGAAGGCTTACAGTGGGTCGTACGAAGGCCGGGGAGGCAGATCGAGATCGCCGGCGGCGACAGATCCGGTGGTGCGACGGGTGTGCAGGGGTTCGCAGTGGCTGCGGTGAAGGTGCAGGGGTGCACGGGAACGGTGAAGGAGAGGTGATGGAGAAAATGAGATGGTGGAGATTGTGGGGGTGAGGCTAGGGTCGCCGGCGATGGAGGAACGCCGACGAGGTGGCGCGGGTGAGTGCGAGGGTGTGCGGGTGGCCACCTGCAGGTGCTGGGAAGAAGGGAGAAAGGAGGGAGAGAGGGCTCGGCTGCGATGAGGGCGACGGAACGACTCGCCCGGCGTTGCTGGTGCCGGCGTGGGGTTGCGGTGGTGAGGGAACGGAGGCTGCGCGATGGGTTCGTAAGAAAAAATATGGAGGAGGGAAAGTTTAAATAAAGAGAGAGAGAGAGAAAGATATGAGGGAGAGAGAGAGAAAGAAAGATATGAGGGAGAGAGAGAGACGGAGAGAGAGAGAGAGAGAGAGAAAAAGGGATAATGGAGGGGGCCCACGGAATAGCCATCGTTGATTGGCCAAGGAAGAAAACAAATGGCTAAAAAATATATAACTAAAGATTTAAGAATCTTAAAAAACCGTAATAATATTTTATACGAAATATTATAAGGTTTAGAATATTTTATTGATTTGGGATTTTGGCGCTAAATGAAACATTTCCAAATCGCGCCCGGGTTGGGTCCAAAAATTTGAAATTTAAATAATAGGATTTTAATCGGGTTCCAAATTTCAAAATGAAATATTTTATGATTAAAAAGCATACCCCCAAGTCGGACACCTGTACGCGCGCGTAGTCGTCCAAACTCGCCCGTTTCACCGAACGGGACGAGAACTCGACGCGCCGACGCTACCACACGGCTAGGGGTGACGAGTAGGCCAAGATGGATATTTTTAATTTTATTTTAGGTGCTAAAATTTGTTATATGCAGAAAGGACTTATCCAGATAAAATTTTACAGTAAGACCCAAACAAGCAAGATAAATGAAATGAGTAATATCTAATACTCAACCAATAACAGAAAATAGTAGTATTGGGCTCGGGTGTTACATTATACCCAACTACAAAAAGAATTTCGTCCTCGAAATTCCAAGAATACAAGATAGAAAACTACAGGAAAAGGTGAGGAAACTTCTGTCGGATCTCGTCTTCTCGTTCCCAAGTGGACTCTCCATGCGACCGATTACCCCAAGAAACGAGCACAAGGGGGATAACCTTGTTCTTAAGAACCTTTTCCCTTCGATCCATGATTTCAACTGGTCGCTCCTCAAAAGTCAGGTCTTCCCGTACTGTTAACTCCGAATGATCTAAGATGTGTGTTTCATCTCGAACATACCTTCGTAGTTTAGATACGTGAAACACGTCATGCACACCCGCCAAGGATTGCGGTAACTCCAAACGGTACGCTACCTCTCCAACGCGCTCCAATATCTCGAAGGGTCCAACGAATCGAGGACTAAGTTTTCCTCGACTCCCAAAACGAATCACCCCTCTAGTCGGTGATATCTTCAAGAATACCAAATTACCCACGGCGAACTCTAGAGGTCTTCTTGACGTGTCAGCCCAACTTTTCTGTCTGTCTTGAGCTGCCTTCATATGCTTTCTGATAGTGTTAACCTTCTCAACTGTCTGTACCACCAACTCTGGTCCCAACAATCTTCGTTCACCGACATCATCCCAACAAACAGGTGAACGGCACTTACGTCCATACAAAGCTTCAAACGGAGCCATCTGGATAGTTGCTTGGAAACTATTGTTGTAAGAAAACTCCACCAAGTGTAGGTGATCCTCCCATGAACCCTTGAAGTCCAACATGCATGCTCTCAACATGTCTTCAAGAGTTTGGATCGTTCTTTCCGACTGACCATCAGTTTGAGGATGATAAGCTGTGCTAAACTTCAATCGAGTCCCCAAACTTTTCTGTAAACTCCTTAAGAAGTGTGATAAGAACCGAGTGTCCCGATCGGACACGATGCTCACCGGTACGCCATGCAGTCTTACAATCTCCTGCATGTACCGTTCTGCCAAAGTCTCTGTTGATTGACCCACCCGGAAAGAGATAAAGTGAGCTGCCTTGGTCAACCGATCGACAATCACCCATACTGCATTGTTGCCCTTTGGACTCCGCGGTAAAGCCGTCACGAAATCCATGGTTATATGTTCCCACTTCCACTGAGGAATCGGAAGTGGTTGCAATAAACCAGCAACCCTTTGATGTTCAGTCTTAACTTGCTGACACACCAAGCACTTAGCCACAAAGCGAGCAATCTCCCGTTTCATGCCTTCCCACCAGAAATGCTGTCGAATATCTCGGTACATCTTTGTGCCTCCTGGATGTACAGAGTAAGTTGAACTGTGTGCCTCCTTCATAAGCTCTTCACGAATATCCCCCTTTGGCACACACAAACGGCTACCATACCTCAACGAACCATCTTCGTGGATTAGTAAATCTGTTCGTAGTCCAGTCTCAACCTGCTCTCGAAACTTTTGCAGTCTAGGATCCTGCGATTGTGCCGCTTTAATCTTCTCAACCAAGGACGACTGTACCTGCAATTGCATCAACTGTCCCGTAGAACGCGGTAGCACAACTTCCAAGTCAAATCTTCGAAAATCTGCAATGATCTCCCTCTGTGTAGTTAACACCTGAATTGCTGGTAACCGACTAAGCGCATCCGGCACGACGTTAACCTTTCCCGGATGGTACTTAAGATCAAGGTCGTAGTCGGCCATCAGCTCCAACCAACTACGCTGCCTCATGTTCAACTCCTTCTGAGTGAACACATATTTCAAACTCTTGTGATCTGTAAAAACTTTGACTCTCTCGCCCAAAAGGTAGTGTCTCCAAATCTTCAAAGCGAAGATCACAGCCGCAAGCTCCAAGTCATGAGTTGGATAATTCTTCTCATGGGTCTTTAATTGTCTCGATGCATACGCTACAACTTTCCCATGCTGCATCAAAACACATCCTGATCCTTTTCCAGATGCGTCGCTGTGAATCACCAGTCTTTCGGAATTGTCTGGTACGTTCAGGATAGGGGCGGTTATCAACTTCTGCTTCAACGTCTCGAAAGCTAACGCACAATTATCCGTCCATACAAGAGGTACCTCCTTGCGCGTAAGCTTGGTCAACGGTTCTGCCAGACGAGCGAAGTTCTCCACAAATCTCCTGTAGTACCCGGCTAATCCAAGGAAACTTCTTATCTCAGCTACATTCTTTGGAATCGGCCAATCTCGAACTGCTGCAATCTTTTCGGGATCGACGGCGATTCCATCGCCCGACACAACATGCCCCAGAAACTTCACTTCTTCCAGCCAAAATTCGCACTTACTCATCTTCGCATACAATTTCTCCTGTCTCAATGTCTGCAGCACGATCTTCAAATGCTCAGCATGGTCCTCAAAACTCTTCGAGTAAACCAGAATATCGTCAATGAATACCACAATAAACTGATCCAAGAACGGTGAAAAGATTCGGTTCATCAAATCCATGAATATTGCCGGCGCATTCGTTACTCCGAAGGGCATTACTAAGTACTCGTAATGTCCATACCGAGTTCGAAACGCCGTCTTGCAAATATCTTCTGCTTTCACTCGGACCTGATGATATCTGGATCGCAAATCCAGCTTCGAGAATACCCTCGCGCCACTAAGCTGCTCAAAAAGTTCTCCAATGCGAGGGATCGGGTACTTGTTCTTGATAGTCACCCGTTTTAATTCTCGATAGTCGATGCACATCCTTCTCGTGCCATCCTTCTTCTTTACTAGAAGGACTGGAGCTCCCCAAGGCGAGTTGCTGCTTCGAATCCAACCCTTCTCAAGCAATTCAGCAACTTGTTTCTTGACTTATTCTAACTCTACTGGTGCCATTGGATAATACGCTTTAGATACTGGCGCTGCACCAGGAACAAGGTCAATCGCGAACTCCACGTCTCGTTTCGGCGGTAAACCCGATATATCTTCAAACACATCCAAAAAATCACGAACAACCGCCGGCTCTTCATTACTATCAACATCCATTGCTGTAAGAATAACATTTGTCGGCCTAGCCCTAAACTCGACTGGCCCGACAGAACTGCTTCCTCCAGTGAAGGTAAACTCAGGATGTCCGGGAATCTGGAAAATTACCTTCCTTGCCCTACAGTCAATGTGAGCGTGGAAAGTGCCAAGAAAGTCCATTCCCAAGACGACCTCGTAGCTGCCCGTATCAATCACCAAGAAATCTGCAAAAAGCTCCCGTCCGCACACCACAACTGTACAGTCTTTACATTCCCTACTAGATACAATTTTCCCATTCCCAGTGTGTATGTCCCAGCAACTAGACAGGGTCGTGCAGGCAATCGAGTGTGTAGTTATAAACTTGGATGGCATAAAACAATGGGATGCACCAGAATCAAATAATGCCACTGCGGGAAAACCATGAACGAGTAGAATACCTGAAACCACTTCTCCTGATGCCTTAGCTTCCTCAGCTGTCAAGGTAAAAGCTCGAGCCTGATTAGGTCCTTGAGTCAGCTGTTTCTGCCCTTGGAACGGTTTCTGCGGAGGCTTCTGAAAATCATCCCTCGTACGAAGCTTCGACGGACAGGCACCAACTGCGTGATCAGCCGCTCCACAAACTAAACAAAGTCCCAGCTTCCTTCGACAATCCTTCTGCACCTGCCCAGGTAGACGGCAGTAGTCACAAATCATGCTCTTTCTTCGATCAACGATCACAGGCTTCTTCATGGGTGCTACACTTCGACGGTCCACTGGAATACCTCTGCGACCATGAGCTCTGTTAGGTATAAATGCGGGCTTCCTTGCCGCAACTGCTGTCTGCTGCAAGCTCCCTTTCATCCCAGATAAACTCTGCTGTTCTCGAGCTGCCGTAAGAACCTGTGAGAAAGTGGTCAAACCCAGGGAGACAATCTGCCTCTGGATGTCCACATCCAAGCTGCGCATGAACCTCCGTGCCCTGTCAGCATCGTTGGCAACTAAAGGTCCAGCGAATCTGCTGAGTCTCGTCCATTCTGCTGCATGCACATCCATGGGTGCCCCATTCTGCCTCAGCCCAATAAACCTCTCTTCCATTTCCTCCCGTGCAGTTCGTGGGAAGAACTTCTCCAGGAAACTCTTAGAAAAATTCGCCCATTTGATCGGCTTGGGCAAGCGGGTCTCCTCCACAAGCCACCATTCTCGGGTGTAGTCCACTAACTGAATGCGTACCACATCAACTCTTTTGTCATCTGGAATCTGTGCCGCAATCAACAAATTCTCCATGTCAACTAGCCACTGCTCGGCTGGCAACGGCTCCTCCAAACCAGTAAATGTAGACGGACCCAAACGTCTGAAATCTGCCACGGTCCCTACTCGGTCAACTGGTTTAGCTCCCGCATTGTTCACAGACTGCTGAATGATCTGCAAACCTTCTTGAAACGAGTCTGCTTGCTGCTGGATCAGCTCGGTCTGTCTCTTTTGATTCTCTAGCATCCCCCTTATCACTCCAAGCATGGCGGCTTCGTTCACACGCCTCTGGTATGTCTTCTAAGACATCTCGGTCAAGGTTAAGGACCTCATAGTCCATGGGTTTAAGGACCCCACAGTCCATTGTTAGTTTTAAGACATCTCGGTCAAGGTTAAGGACCTTATAGTCCATGGGTTTAAGGACCCCACAGTCCATTGTTAGTTTTAAGACATCTCGGTCAAGGTTAAGGACCTCATAGTCCATGGGTTTAAGGACCCCACAGTCCATATCGATGTGTGGTCATCGGGACCCGTCACCTCTTTGAAGACATTGAGGGATTACAATGCCAAGTATCAAAGGAGTGAAGAGATGTACCCTGGAACCGGAGTGGATTGAATAATCCTTGGCCCAATTTGGGATCAAGACCAATTAATTGTGTTATGAGCCCATTGGCCCAGTTAATTACGAATTGAAGACTCATGGCCTAGCTTGGGCTAAGTCCGATCATGTCTGGAATATTGGCTTCCTGTTGGTCCATTGAAGGAGAGACTTTGTCTCTGGCCATTTAGCCAATTGGGCCAAATCCTAGTGTTAAACACTACAGACCAATCAGTGTTGAACACTGGGAATGAGGTTGACAAGTTAGTGTTTAACACTAAAAGATAATTGGTGTTAAACACCAGCAACAAGACTTTCAAATTATCATAAACACTAAAACAGATCAGTGTTAAACACTGGCAATGGAGATCTCAGATTAGTGTTAAATACTAAGGTAATCAGTGTTGAACACTGCGAATAAAGTTCTTTGATTAGTGTTGAACACTAAGGCCCAACAGTGTTTCAATACTGGGTTCGGGAGTTTCAATTTAGTGTTAAACACTAAGGCAAGAGGGGTCACGTGGCAACACGTGAGAGCGCCCTCCCTTCATTTGTTCTTCTGAGACTGTTGCATCTTTCAGAGCATCACGTGCCATCACGTGACGGGCATTCAAATGCTTGTGTGTTAAAGCTTCTGTTAAGGGTCACGTGGGGCACCGCCTCAAAGGGGCTTTCTGTAGATCTTTTGGGGGGGTCACGTGGTGACACGTGACCCTGCCTCTATGTATGTTGTTTAGAGGATCTGTTAATCTTTTCCAGGAATTAAATTCCTCGTAGGGTTAAACCCTGACAGTAATTTCAGAGGAATTAAATTCCTACTTCTTTTTGAAGATTTATATTCTGAATAGAGTTGGACTCTGAGTTTTCTGTGGGAATTAAATTCCTCATATATGTGAAGAACTGAATAGGGTTAAACCCTAATAAAAGCTTTTAAGGAATTAAACTCCCATTTTAAAGAATTACGATTAAGGGAATTAAATTCCCGCTGTTTCAACAGAACTATGTTCTTAATTAGGGTTAAACCCTGTTTCTTTTTGTTCTGAAGGAATTAAATTCCCATGACACAGGGTCAGGCCCTAGTTTTATTTTAAAGGAATTAAATTCCTATAGTTCTGTGAGAATTAAATTCTCGTGCTTCCATTCCCTCTCTATGTTTTGGATCTGCATGGCAGGATCTCAACCCATTGAGAATTAAATTCTCAACTTCAAGGGGAGATGTGCACTTTGCAGATCCTCTAGCAAAGAGAGAAGAAATATATTCTTCTGTTTTATATATCAGAGTTAAACTCTGTTGAGAATTAAATTCTCCTTCTTTCAAAAAGCCTTCCCTTTCTTACCTAGGGTTTTCTTTTGCAGAAGATCCAAATTCCTCAAAGTATCAAGGCTCTCTCTCCCTTTCTTCCCTTTTCGTATCTCTTGGCTCCTATTTATAGGAGAAGCAGCCGAGTCAATTAGTTTTTGACGAATCTTCATTGAGAGATTTGATTTGCATCTATTATTCGTTTTTGACCTTTGGATTGTTAGGTGAATTTTATTCACCATTGGATTTCAAATCCAGGGATTCTCCTTTGTTATTTCGGTTAGATTTAAAGGGAAAATCTTTCCAAACCCGAGATTTTCCCATAGATAGATGATATTTAATCACCTCTGAATCTTCAATTCGATTGGTTCCAGATAGTCGCTTTCCTTTGGAAAGATTTGAATCTCTTTCAGAATTTAATTCTGTTAACAAAACGGGCTTTGAAAACCGGTCACGTGTGGGCACGTGACCCATGGTCACGTGTGGGCACGTGACCCTCTTTGGAATGAGCCCTCTTCTTTCCTTTGCGCTATGTCTTCTGGTTGCTGCTTAACCGTCACGTGCCACCACGTGACCCCTGGTCACGTGTGAGCACGTGACCCTTGTCAGGATTCTTTTTCTTGGTTTAGCGGGAGAACAAATCTGCTGCTTTTGATTATCACGTGCCAATACGTGACCCTGGTCACGTGGGAGCACGTGACCTCTTCTGAAGCCTTTTCCTTGATCTAATCAGGGATCCGGTGTGCCTTTGCCGCTTGCATTTAAATGTCACGTGCCGACACGTGACCCTGGTCACGTGGGAGCACGTGACTCTTTCTGAAGCCCTTTTCTTCGATGTAGTTGGGAAACTGAATTTGCCTTGTCGATACTTTTAGGTGTCGCGTGCCCACACGTGACTGCTGGTCACGTGTAAGCACGTGACCCTTTTCTGAAGCTTTTTCCATAAGCTTTTCTGATTTTAAATCAGGAAACAGTCACGCTTGTCTTAGACACCACAAGAGAAATGCAGATAAGCAATAGATTACCCACGACCCTTCTTTGACCTAATTGAGTGTGATTTTTCTTAGAGAGTTGGTCTAAATATTATTTTATTAATTTAGGGTAATGCGTATGCTTGTTTGTGATTTATGGGGCCTAGGAAGGGTGATGGGATCCCCACCTAATCTGAATTTGGGTTTCTTGCCCCTTAATGTCCGGTTTAAATATGCAAAACAAACCTGTTCCCCTCCGAATGGCGGCTAGGACTTTGCGTCTCGCCTGAGATTCGGGGCAGATGCTATTTGGTTTTATCCGTCCACTTCTCCGAAGATGCCAAATTGATTTATGGCACCGTATATCGGAGGTTTAGACGGATGCGGCCGATGTAGCAGACTTCGTCAGATCCCCCCTCGCTTGAGGGGTTTTTGATTGTGGGGACGCTCTTCCCTGCAGGCGCAAGCCCCTGCAGTTAATTACGCTACCGCATCGCGGTAGCCACTTTCTCCTTCTCCAGAATTTCACTTCGTATCGTGTGTGTTTGTTTTGTTTGTGGTTGCCCGTGGATTGTATACGGAGACTGAGTAATGCTGTCGCCCGTACGACGTGGATTAGTCCAAATCCGTATTTACTTAGATTTGGGTTTTGTGTTTTTAGTTTAAGGATGCATTAGTCGCGTTGCGGCTAAGATCAACTTAAACGTTCGTTAAGGATACGTTAGTCCTCTTTGAGACTAAGATCAACTTAACGTAGTGATTCATTTAATATATGGCCGTCAGGACTCGTCACCTCTCTGACGTCGTTGAAGGATTACAACGACAGGTGTCTGAGGAGCTCGGAGATGTACCCTCGAACTAGAATTGATTTGGAATTTTGTAGTCCACTTGAATGTTTAAGGATACGTTAGCCATATTTGAGGCTAAGATCAACTTAAACGGGATCGTTTAGATCCGGCAAAAGAGCATTTAGTGGCTCTATTGTTCCAGTTTAGGGACATAGTGGTCCATAGGTAGTTTAAGGACATTGCGGTCTATGTTCCAGTTTAGGGACGTGGTGGTCCATATTCCATTTTAAAGACGTGGTGGTCCGTTATTAGTTTAAGGACGTCTCGGTACGATATTAGTTTAGGGACGTCTCGGTCCAATATTAGTTTAGGGACGTCTCGGTCCACGAGTTTAAGGACCCCGCAGCCCGTGTTGATGTATGGTTTTTGGGACCCGTCACCTCTCTGACGACGTTGAATGATTACAACGACATGTGTCAGAGGAGTTCGAAGATGTACCCTTGAACCGGTCGTAAATTGATTTAAGAGAGCAATCTTGCTCAGTCAATTTAATTTGAGGACTTACGGCCAAAATTGGGCTAAGTCCAGTTGGAAACGTTCCACATTTCGTTTGCATTTGGCCTGTTAGACCTGTGTTAGGGCTTTGCCCATGTTTAGTAATGCATAGCATTTTATTCTGGTCGGTTAGGCCTTTCTGATTTGGGCTCTGTCCATTTATTTTTGATGCAGAGCATCTGTCTTTGCTTGGGCTCTGCCCCCCTTTTAAAATAATGCAAAGCATTTAGTTCAGCCTGTTAGTTCTTTTTTAATTGGGCTAGGCCCTTCTACAAATAATGCAATGCATTAATTATTTGACAGTGGCTTGTGAGGCGCTTTGCGCCAAATAATGAGCGCAAGCGCTCGTGGAAGCGACACGTGTCGCACTCTGATGAATGCAAGCGCAATAGCGCAGTGCGCTGTGTAAGTGCGCTGCGCTGTTGCGCTGCTGACACGTGGCGGTCCCTGGTGGCTTGCGCCAACAAAGGAGCACAACAGCGCAATTTTTCAAGTGCAAAGCACTGTTTTATATTTTGATCGATTTTAAATCAAAGAAAACAAGTTTTCTTTTGTTTTCAAAGAACCAATGGTTCATAAGAAAGTGCAAAGCACTATTATTATTATTTTTCTTTTTATTTAAGATTATTGATCTTGTTCTTAGATCAATAATCTATCCATAAGAGAATTTTCTCTTTTTTCTAAAGGTTTTTACCTTCTATTGTTCTTGAGGAGTTCTCAAGAGTTCTCTTCTCTTTTTTTTTTAGAAAGATATTGATGCCTTTGAATTGAGGTCTGGGGTCTCTTTTATAGTGCCCATGAATTAGTTAAATTTGTTAAAGAGATCTTTCTTTGAGTGATTTGGGGAATTTTCCCCACCGTTGGATCTTTGATCCAAGGGCTTCTGCTTTGCAGAAGAAAATCTTCTTGTTTTAACAAGAACAGAAAGATTTCTTTAAAATCTAATTCTGTTTGGCGCAGATGCCCCAGCGCGTGACACGTGTCGCGCAGCGCACAGCGCAGCGCAACTGCGCGAGCGCATCTGCGCTGACACGCGTCGCGCAGCGCAGTGCATGCGCAACTGAAGCGTTGCTTCCTTTAAATAGAGCTTTGCTCTGATTGGGTGCGCTGCCTTGGGCGCTGCGCTGATGCACCTGCGCCTGACACGTGGCGTGTTGCGCAGCGCAAATATACTGAAGCGTTGCTTCATTTATTAAATTTTAAATTTTCAAAGCAGATCTTTGCTCTGATTGGGGAAGATGAAGCGTTGCTTCATCTCCCGTCTCGGAATTTGAACAGAGCTTTGCTCTGATTGGGGTAAACTAATGCCCCCCCACCGTTGCGCTTACGTGGCCCCAAACATGAGCGCAACGGTGGCGGAATTCCAACCGCCGTGACAACTTTTGGAAGTCGAAGAGGCACTTGATGCCTATAAATAGGACCTTTGGTCCCCCACAGATGCTTATCATCTTTCAGATTCTTATTTTCAAAAAACTTCAGAGCTTTGCTCTTGCCTTCAAGAACTCTAGAGCTTTGCTCTTCTTTCCAAACTTTTTAGAAAAAAACTTTAGGTAAAATTGATTCTTAGATTAATTTTAATTACTCTTAACCAGCAGAGCTTTGCTCTCATAGATCTTTTGATCTAAAGAGATCCCCATTGGGGTTTCACTAGCAGAGCTTTGCTCATTTTCAAAGTTAGAAACTTTAGGTAAAATTAATATAAATCAAATTAATTTAAATTAATCTTAATCAAAGAGCTTTGCTCTCACAGATCTTTTGATCACTAGCAGAGCTTTGCTCATTTTCAAAGTTAGAAACTTTAGGTAAAATTAATATAAATCAAATTAATTTAAATTAATCTCAGTCAAAGAGCTTTGCTCTCACAGATCTTTTGATCTAAAGAGATCCCCATTGGGGTTTCATTGAGCTTTTGTTCATGGGTTTTAATCCCTGAACAGAGCTTTACTCTCTAGGAATTTAGCCCTCTATGTATATTATTTTTCTTCTATCGCTAATCTTCCTGTGGTATTTCCTCCAGGCATAATGGCGGTGCATCTATACAGTTTGCACGAGTTCATCACCTATGACGATATCCGTGCACAGGGTCGTCAACAAAACCAGGAGTTTACAGACGCTCAATGTGCAGAGGTCATGGGTCGTCTGAACGCAAGCGGTGGTTGGCTGCTACCCCGTCGTTCGGCTCTTTTGAAAGTCATGCTGGGAGCAATATGGAGAGCACTTCCGGGTCTTCACGAGGCCCTACCGCTCAATGCGCTAGATGATGCCGAGGACAAGGTGCTTTCAGTGTACCTGACGGGGCTGATCTCGAAGAAACGGCGAGACAGCCTCATTGACATCCTACATCAAATCTTCCAGCAGACGACGATAGTTGCTGCTTATCGAAGGCCGGGAGGGCTTGTCGATGATCTTGACACAGAGGAGCGCGAGAGGCTGCGCATAAGAATAATCAGAAAGGCCAGAAGAACTCTGGATGGCCTTACTTTTGACTTTCTCAATCCGTGCCCTGGATCTGAAGTTATTCCATTGTAATAATATTTTTCATTCACTGCTTTTTATGATTGTAAGAATTTTTGGCAATATGAATGGAAACTTTTTATTTCAGCTTGTCTTATTTCTCGTCCTGAGTCTTCTGCCCATGCATGAATGAGTGTGTCTCGAATGCTCGATTAAATGTAAATCGGATGTTCTTTCTGTCATTTTCTCCGTCTTTTCTTTCTTTTATTATCAGCATATCACCTTAGCAAACATGGCTAACGGATGATTAGAACGAGTATCCTGACTTTCTTAAGAAATAGCGATGGCTTAGGCCGCAGGTTCGGATCTGCTGCCTAAGACTTTTCAACTCTATAAGCCGTGAGGGTCTCATAGAGACTTTTCTCCCTACGGATCGAGAGGATCTCGTATGTGGGTTTTCTCCTTAGGAATCGTGAGGATTTCTAAGTGTGGTTTTCTCTTATAAGTCGTAAGGATCCTATAAGAGAATTTTTCCCTCTTACGAGTCGAGAGGACTCGTAAGCGGTTGTTTCCCTCCTTGTCGAAACTCGACCTTGGAGAGTGAGACCCGTGAATAGTATGCAAGAGACCATTTTAGATTGACTTGCAGGGTCCCATTGTTTAGGAAGCAAATTTTTTAGTCCCTGCTGTCTGAGGCTTTATTTGCAATTTGAGACGGATCAGGAATTTCCCGTGGAGACACTGGTTTCTCTGCGAGCCGACGCGAATCAGGAGGCTCTCGTCAAGGAGTGTTTGTATCCGTGAGTCAAGGAGTTTGCTAGGGATTATTTGTTTCCCAAGCGCCAAGGATTATTTGTTTCCTTGGGGTTTGAAACGAGTCGAGGATTTCCCACGGAGGCACTGGTGGCTCTGCGAGTCGACGCGGATCAGGAGGCTCTCGTCAAGGAGTGTTTGTATCCGTGAGTCGAGGAGTTTGCTAGGGATTATTTCTTTCCCAAGCGCCAAGGATTATTTGTTTCTTTGGGGTTTGAAACGAGTCGAGGATTTCCCACGGAGGCACTGGTGGCTCTGCGAGTTGACGCGGATCAGGAGGCTCTCGTCAAGGAGTGTTTGTATCCGTGAGTCGAGGAATTTTCTAGGGATTATTTGTTTCCCTAGCGCCAAGGATTATTTGTTTCCTTGGGGTTTGAAACGAGTCGAGGATTTCCCATGGAGGCACTGGTGGCTCTGCGAGTCGACGCGGATCAGGAGGCTCTCATCAAGGAGTGTTTGTATCCGTGAGTCGAGGAGTTTGCTAGGGATTATTTGTTTCCCAAGCGCTAAGGATTATTTGTTTCCTTGGGGTTTGAAACAAGTCGAGGATTTCCCACGGAGGCACTGGTGGCTCTGCGAGTCGACGCGGATCAGGAGGCTCTCATCAAGGAGTGTTTGTATCCGTGAGTCGAGGAGTTTGCTAAGGATTATTTGTTTCCCAAGCGCCAAGGATTATTTGTTTCCTTGGGGTTTGAAACGAGTCGAGGATTTCCCACGGAGGCACTGGTGGCTCTGCGAGTCGACGCGGATCAGGAGGCTCTCGTCAAGGAGTGTTTGTATCCGTGAGTCGAGGTATCTGTTGAAGACACTAGTTTCTTCGGAGTTGGACTGAGCCGTCGAGATTTGGCTTCGTCTTCTGGCGGAGCCTGTTAGGAAAGTATGGTTCTCTCTTTGTTTACGCCCTTGGATTGTATACAGGGATCGATGTGATCTTAACTGTAGGGCCAAAGTTTTATCATTTCTTTTTTTTTATTTTATTTCCGCGATGCTCTATCATTTCAGCTTTTATATCGCGAAGGTCGCGATTGCCCAATCATTTCGGCTATTTTTCGCGGTGCTCAATCATTTCGGCTATTTTGCATGCATACATTTCTACTTGCTGCTTTTTATTGCAAGTTGCCCTATCATTTCGGCTATTTCGTATGCATGTGCGGCCTATTGGCTTTTTGCCGTAGACCAATTTCGGCATCAGCACCGCTACAACTGGGATATTACCAGGAGCGAATTATCATCTGCCTCTGTCAATGTCGAACAAAGGTGGCTTAGTGACCAGGGTTAGGGTCCTGTCGACTAAGGCTTTTGACTTCATGAGCCGTAAGGGTCTCATGAAGGTATTTCTCCCTACAAGTCGTGAGGATCTTGTAGGTGTATTTTCTCCTTAGGAGTCGTGAGGATTCCTAAGTGTATGTTCCTCTGTAAGTTGTAAGGATCCTACAGTAGGGTTTTCTCCTTGTACGTCGAGAGGACCTACAAGGGTCATATGAACATATCCCCAGTCATGGACGGGACTTGGTTAGGGAAATGTTTATTCGCGCCCGTGGATTGTATACAAGGGCCAGTATTGGACCACTTGTAGAGCAATATCGGAAGTCGTGGGGGTTGCTTAAGCACAGGTTTAGGTCTCTGTAACTTAAGACTTTCAACTATTATGAGCCGTGAGGGTCCCATAAGAGAGTTCTCCTTACGAGTCGTGAGGATCTCGTAAGTGTATTTTCTCCTTAGGAATCGTGGGGATCCCTAAGTGTGCTGCTCCCTTATGAGTCGTAAGGATCTCACGCGAGTGGTTTCTCCTTACAAGATCGAGGGGACCCTGTAAGTGTCTTTTGACGAGGTTGCGCCCTTTCGGGTTTTCACAAATACTCGCCGGTAGTCCTGCTGTTTTTACTCACGGAGCCCTTTCGGGTTTTCATCCGTGCCCATTTTGCTCATGGACATACCGTTTTTTTTATTATTCTTTTTATTTTCTTTTTCTCTTTTTTTTACGAGGTCGCGCCCTTTCGGGTTTTCACGAACACTCGCCGGTAGCCCTGCTGTTTTTACTCACGGAGCCCTTTCGGGTTTTCATCCATGCCCTTTTTGCTTATGGACATACCATTTTTTTTATTCTTTTTATTTATATATATATATATTTTTTATATCTTGTCAGCCTAAATATGTTGCGGTATTAGTTTAAAGACGTTTCGATCTACTATTAGTTTAAGGACATTTCGGTCCGTCGTTAGTTTAGGGACGTTTCGGTCCGTCGTTAGTTTAAGGACGTTTCGGTCCGTCGTGGAGAAGGCCGGCTACTTTTTTTTATAAAGCTTAAGAAGATAGCGAGCGGACATAGTCGTCGTCATCTATCATTGACCTAGGCTGTGGCTCATTAAGCGTAGTATCTCTTTAGGAAGCGACCGTTTATCGGCCTGAAAGGCCTTTCACCGTGCATGTCCATGAGTAGATAGGCCCCACCCTGGTAAACTTTATCTATGATGTACGGGCCTTCATAGTTTGGATCGAATTTTCCCCGCTTGGCGCGATTGGGGATCATAGGCCTTTTGACCACTAGCACGAGTTCGCCCTGGCGGAATGTCCTCGGTCGGGTCAATCTTTCATATGAGCGCGTCATCTTTGCTTTATAAGCTTCCAGATTTTGCTGTGCTATGAGCCGGGTTTCATCAAGGGCGTCAAGCTCCTCAAGCCGAAGGTGAGCATTTTCTTCGTCCGTTAGCTCGTAATAGACTGCCACTCGTAGAGAGGGTAACTCTATCTCGAGGGGGAGTACTGCTTCGGTACCGAACACCAACGCGTACGGCGTTGTGTTCGTGGCCGTCTTGAACGTAGTTCGATATGCCCAAAGAGCTTCTTACAGTCTTTCGTGCCAGTCTTTCTTATTTCGGGACACCGTTTTCTTTATGATCTTTGTTAAAGTCTTATTGAAGGCCTCAGCTAGTCCGTTGGCTCGCGGATTATAAACCGAGGATTATCTCCAGTCTATATTATGCTGCTGTGCAAAGCGACTGATCTTGTGGCTTCTGTAAGCTGGCCCGTTATCGGAGATGATTCGCCTTGGCATTCCAAACCGATATATGACATGCGTCTTGAAGAAGTGGAGGATATTCTCCGTCTTTACTTCCCTCAGCGGTACTGCCTCTGCCCATTTGGAGAAGTAGTCAGTCATTGCCAGGATGAAACGATGTCCCCTAGACGATACAGGTTCAATGGGGCCGACTATATCAGTTCCCCACATTTCGAATGGCCAGCTAGCCACCGTTGGGTGTAGTGGATTTGGATGCTGGTGGATGAAGTCCCCATGAATTTGGCATGAGTGGCATTGCTTCGCATATTCGAGGCAGTCCTGGATCATCGTGGGCCAGTAGTAGCCCATCCGTTTGATCTTCAACTTCATCTTTGGGCCTGCTTGGTGAGAACCGCAGAGTCCGTCGTGAACTTCCTGGACGACCCTTTTCGCTTCGTCAGGTCCTAAGCATCTCAGCCACAGAGAATCAAATGACCTTTTGTACAGAGTATCATTGACGAAGGCGAAAGACAGAGCTCGTTTCATCAGCTGATGTCTTGTGGACGCTTCTTCGGGCAATCGGTGGGACTTAAAGTAGTTTATGAAGACTTCCCTCCAATCCTCGGCCTTTTCCGGGTCTTTTATTTGCAGAGCCATTCGCTCAATCGTTTCCTTTTCTTCGGATGATTCCGGAGATATTTCTGCTGGGGCAAGAACTCGACGGGTTTGTACCACGATTCTAACATCGTCGAGGTTCTCGTCAGCCAGTTCTTTAGCAAGTTTGGCCAACGCGTCTGCTTTGCTATTTTCCGCACGCGGTATGTTCTCCAAAGTATAAGAGGAAATTTGGGTCAACAGTTGTTGCACCTTTTCATCGTATTTCACCAATTCTGGCTTGCACGTTTGGTAGTCGCCGTTTACTTGACTAACGACAAGTTGAAAATCCCCGTATATGAGGAGGTTTTCAATTCCCATGTTAATGGCGATCTCAAGGCCTGCTATCAAAGCTTCATATTCGGCTTCGTTGTTTGTCCTCGGCTCCGTCAGGGAGAAAGCAAAGCGCATTATTCCTCCTTGTGGAGTTACAAAGATGAGTCCTACTCCCGATTTGATTATAGAGGTACTTTGTTGGCGCTTCTTTATGGAGGACGCTCCATCAAAATAGAGTTCCCATCGAGTATCGTTCCTATTGATAGTGTCAAATGCATGTTGGTCTGGCAAATCACAATTCAGAGGAGAATCAGCCGGTATCGGATGCTCAGCGAGGAAGTCGGCGATGGCCTGGCCTTTCACTGCCTTGAGAGGTTGATATGTTATCGAGAACTCCATCAAGAGCAGGGCCCATTTAGCGAGTCGTCCCGTCAATATGGCCTTTGACATCAAGTATTTAAGGGGGTCCACCTTTGAAATGACACGGACTTCATGTGCCAACACATAGTGCCTGAACTTTGTTATCGCAAAGATCAACGCCAGGCAGTGTTTTTCGATGGGGGAGTAGTTGCTTTCTGCCCCCAGCAGAACTCGACTTAAGTAGTAGAGTGCTCTCTCTTTCCCTTGATCGTTCTCTTGTGCCCATAATGCGCCTAAAGAACCTTCGAGGGAAGTCGTGTAAAGAATGAGAGGCTTTCCCTTAACTGGAGCAGCCAACACTGGAGGGTTTTGCAGGTACTACTTGATCTCGTCTAGTGCGCTTTGGCATTTTTGATCCCAGACGAACGGGGTTCCTTTCTTCATCAAGTGGCTATAGGGACGGCACTTGCCTGAAAGATTGGCTATAAATCGCCGAATATATGCGAGCTTTCCTTGGAGAGATCGCAACTGTTTGAGAGTTCTCGGCGGAGGCATTTCCATGATCGCTTTGATCTTTGATGGATCTATTTCAATACCTCGGTGTCGAACAATGAATCCCAGGAATTTTCCCGAGGAAACTCCGAATGCATACTTGAGCGGGTTCATTTTCAAGTTGTATTGTCGAAGGCGTTGAAATACGGTCTTCAAATGCTCGAGGTGTTCCTCGTATGATTTGCTTTTAACCACGAGGTCGTCGATATAGCATTCGACGATTTCGTGTATAAGGTCATCGAAGATCTTCGTCATGGCCCTTTGGTAGGTGGCACCGGCGTTCTTTAGACCAAAGGGCATCACCTTGTAACAAAATATTCCTAGAGGGGTCCTAAAGGCTGTGTACTTCTGGTCTTCTGGATGCATCTTTATCTGGTTATACCCCGACGAGCCGTCCATGAAGGAGAAAACCTCATGAGTGGACGTATTGTCTATCATCAGTTCAGTGTCTGGTACTGGAAAATCGTCCTTCGGACAAGCTTTATTAAGATCCCGGAAGTCTGCGCATATACGCACTGTCCCATTTTTCTTCATCACCGGGACGATGTTGGCGATCCATTCAGGGTATTGAACCTCTTGGATGAAGCCAGAGTCGATCAGCTTCTTGACCTCGGCATTGATGCTCATCTCAAGCTCGAGCCGCATTCTTCTCGGCGCCTGTTTGATTGGCTTGACGCCCGGAGATATCGCCAATCTGTGCACAGCAATTTCTGGATCCAGTCCCGGCATTTTGGAATAGTTCCATGCGAAGCAATCTTTATGCTGTAGAAGCACGTATTTTAACGCGGCCACCCTCTCTTCGGATAGCAGCTCGCTGATGAATGTCGGTCGCGGGTCGTTTGCTGTTCCCAACTCAATTTTCTTGAGGTTATCTGCAGTGGTATGGATTCCATCTTCCAGCTCTTTTGGCGCTGGTGGGAATTCTGAGATCACCTCATCGTTGCTGTTTTCGAAGCACCAGGGAAGATCATCCATGTTCTCAGGCTCTCCTTTTGATATCATAATCATGTGACAGGTGTGAATTCACTTCCAATCCCAATGTGGAACCGGTTCTTCTTTCGTGGCTTTGGGCTCGTGCTTCTGTGGCGGCGCTACCTTCCAGTTATCAGACAGAGTGAATTTGCCAAGCTGATACTGATCTTCGACCCAATTCTTGAAGGTGAAGCAATCTTCAAGAGGATGCCCTGTTACTTGATGGAAAGAGCAATAGTTTGGGTCAGAGACTTCGCCTGCTTGTTCGGGGTGCTTAGACTCCGGCAGTGTAAGCATCTGATGTTTTAGAGCGAGGTTAAGTATCTTCTTCGTCTTGTCCTGAGGAAACGAGTACGCTCGACCCATTTTCTTCATAAGGGATAGATCAATAACGCTCGACTCCCGTTTGCGTGGCTTCTTAGCCCTGCTTTGTTGTTGTTGAGCGCCTTTTTGGCCTTTCGACTTATTTCTACTTTTGCGCCGAGCCTTCTTTATAACCGGTTGACAGGGAGCAGCCTTTTCATCTTTCACGGCCTGTTGGAGAAGGCGTTGCGTCTTGGCTTTCTCATAGATGACCATTTCGCGGTTATGATCGTCTCGGACTTTTTGACCCGCTTCCCTTATAAGCTTGTCCATTTGTTCCTCGAACGACGAACTGGACTCCTTTGCATTTGGAACTTTCACTGGCTTAGGATTAGCGTCCTCCCATTGAGCATCCGCTTCTTCATCGAAGTCGTACACGACATAGCAGCTGTTTAGTAGCTCCCGTTTCTTTGACCGGACGTATCCAAGCCCAATTGTTTCCATTCTCCCATTAGGCAGTTTGCGTTGAGTCCCGGGAACGTTCCAGACTTTGTCATAGAACCTGGCTTTTCGAATGGTCTGCTTGAAGGATATCCCCTGGCGTTTCAGCAGCTTTTTCAAACCCTCTGTATAATATCTGGGAAGACGGATAGGCTGAAACCTGTTGAGTGTAGGATCCGCGCCATGCCAGATTTCTTTCTCCACCTTGGTTTCTTCAGAGCGGTAGAACAAAATTGCTTTCTCGCTTTCTTTCCTGGGAGGGATGTAGAACGTTTGTAGCTCTTCTACATTGTAAATACTAAGTGCATCCAGTTCTTTAAGGTGTTTAAGTGGCACCATGGCGACTTGTAGACTTTGCTCTTCGTCAGCGGACGTTCGTATTGAAGGTCGAGCAGAGAATACAACACGGATCTCATCTTCCGAGTCGCTACCAAAGATCAATGTAGGAGCGGACGGTCCTGGCTTGTTGTGTTGGGACGGATCCGAATAAACTACCTCCTCTTCCTCCTCGGTATCACTGCCGATGACAGGGATGGTGGCATTAGCTTTATTCTCCGGTTTATGACACTTCTCCGTATCTTCGAAATCCGGTAAGAAATATTTGGCGTCTTCATATTTGCGGACTTCATTCACAGAGAATGGGTTCAGTTCTCCCATCACGGTATACTCGAAACCATCCTTAAAATACTTCATGCACTGATGTTGTGTAGAAGGGATGATGTTGTACTCGTGTAACCATGGTCGGCCGAGCAAAGCGTTGTAGCATGTCTTGGAATCTATGACGTGGAACTTAATGTCCGTGACGAGTAGCCCGAAGCGTAGCGTCAGTATCACAGACCCAAGAGTTCTTGATGACTGGGAGTCGAACCCGAAGATGGTGATCTTGTCACGAGCAAGGTGCTGGACGCTCATGCAGATTTCTTTTAACACCCGTACATTGAGGAGATTAACGGAGGATCCATTGTCGATCAGGATTTTGCCTATCTTTATATCGTGGCAGTATCCTGAGACATAGAGGAAGCGATTGTGTTCTCAAGTCCTAAGGAGAAGGTCCTCGTCCCCGAAAGTGACATCGGCCGTGTGCACTTCCTCCAATTCATCCTTCATCTTTTCCTCGGCCAGGCATGCTTGGAATTGCTCCGGATCTTGGAGTGCCTTAATCAACGAATCTCTCGCCTCTTTTGATAGTAATAGGGCGTCAAGAATGCTGAGCTGTGAGGGCAGCTTCCTCAGATGTGCTAAGACGTTGTAATCCACCTTATTCTTCTTCGGCGGGTTGTTGGCGCTTAGCTCCTCCAGAACTTGGTCATCTAAGACGATATCTTCAGAGACCTTTTCTTTCCCTTTATCTTTTCTGTTTGAGGGTCCGAGGTTTCTTTCAGGCAGCGTCCGATTCCGCAGCCGAATATTTTCGCAAACCTTCGGCTCTTCTTCTTTTCCCGAAGCTGACTCTTTAAAGAGAGGGGCGAGTTCCAGCTCTTCATCAGAATCACTCCCGAATGTAGGCACTTGTGACCCGCCAGTGTTAACCATGCGACAATTGCCAGCAGTTCTTTTAAGCCCTTCGGTCGTATTTCTTTGCTTTCGAAGAGTTTTACGCTTTTCCCGCTTAAAGCGTTGTCGATGGGCAACGTATCATTGCCACCATCTATCGAAAGCTTTGCACTCCTGAGTGGGGTGCGAAACCTTCTGATCATATAAGCAATAAGACGGGTGCATTTTCGCTTCACCAGTAATTTCTTCTTCGGAGGATGGTAGCTTCATGCCCATTGATATGGCCTTAGCAAACTTTTTCCTCATCTTGAATTGGTTTTTGTCAACGGTGGAGGCATTTTGCTCCAGCGGGATCATCTCAGCTCTTTCATTAAGTCGCTGGCGCTTGGCCCTTTCAAATATAGCCGTCTCGCGTTCTCGATCAGCTTTACTTTTCAGTCGAGCTTCGTTAAGGAACGCGTCAATCATTTCATCTGATAGTTCCGGAAATTTTGGTTCAAGATCTGCCCCCAGCGTTTCAATGCAAGAAGTCTCCTCATCGTTCATGATCGAATGGGAAATCATATGACAGCTCGCCACATATTCCTCGGATTCATCCGATGAACTTTCTCCCTCATCTTCTTCTTGAAAGACGTGATTGAGGAACTCTTGGAGCGTAATGGGAGTCCGTGCCTTTTGGTTGTATTCATCCAGCGCGTCAATTTGTTTTTGTAAGTCCGTGCGCTTGTCGCCAGGCTTCACGGGCTTCATAGATTTCTTCTTCTTCTTTTTCGAATATTTTGACGGCTGGCTGCAAGTGCTTGAACCACCATCATCGGTCTTTGGAGTTGGACGTGGCTTCAACATCCCCTCAATGACCTGCGGTTCCAACGGGTTCTTCCACTTGATTGCTGGACATGTCTGAAGATCGTTTAGCATTCTCTTTGTCTTGGCTGATAATACAACCTCCCAAGGAGCTTCTTCAATGACGGAGCATGTTGCCCCCGGCGTAATCGTCCCTTTAGAGGTGTGGGGCTACGGGGGATTCACCTTCCATTTGTCAGATAACGCGAACTTGCCCTGTCGGTACTGGTTTTCAAGCCAATTCTTGAAAACGTAGCAATCTTCGATCGGATGGCCTAGTACTCGATGATAAGGACAGTAGTTGGGCTCGTTGACGTCACTTGGTTGCAACGGACGTTTTGGATCCGGCAGATTTATGAGTCTGTTGCGCAACGCCAGCTCGAATAACCTCCTCGTTTTATCGCGGAGAAAGGAATAAGGATGTTCCATCCTATCCTCAAGGGGTACGTACGGGCGCATATTATTTTGACGAGCAACCGGCTTCGAGTCGCTCGGTTGTTGTTGAGCATTAGCGACGACGATCGCTTTTCCCTTCCCTTTGTCATTTCGGGAGTCCAGCCTTGGAAGAGGGGGTTTATGACCCATTTAATCCATTTGCGTTAGTTTGTCGATCAAGGCCTGGAAGATAGTTGGCTTGAAAAACATCATGAATTGTGATATGGTTGCTTGTGGATCAAGGGTCCCCACAAACATACCCACCGCGGGAGCTTCTTCAATGCGCTGCTCGCACTTCGACCACAAGTTCCGCCATCGTATAGCATACTGAACCCACGTCTCGCCGGGCTTTACCCTAGCATTAATCAGTGCTATCATCGGGGTACGCTCACTGGCGCTTGCAAAACGTTGAGTAAACAGCAGCTCCATCTCCGCGAAGGTTTTAATAGAGTCGTTTGGGAGCTCAGAGTACCACTCGAACGCCGTATCTGATAAGCTTCCAACAAACTGGCGAAGCAACAGCTTGTCATCACCGCCGGTGTTTCCGCAGAGTACCCTGAACTGGGCAACATGCTGATGAGGATTGCCCGTCCCTTTGTAGACATGGAACTTGGGAATTGTGTAACCTGGCGGGTACTTGATTTGATCGTACCAACTCGGATATGGCCGTCCCGTTTTTACGACCTGACCGGCTGCTTCGGTCGCATGATGAACCCGTATTTGTTGGGCGATGTACTCATCCAAATCAGCCTTGGAGATTGTATCCTCTTTAGCCGTCGACAGAGCTGGTGGAGGATTTGATGTTTCTCCCCTACCATCACCAAGGACGATCGGGGGCTCTTCGGCCGGAGGATCTTGTTGTATCATCATCCCTATCATGTCTTGGAAGAGGAGGCCCATACGCTGTATGTTGGCTGCTTGTTCGGCAGCCTCTTTATCCTTCTTCTCCAATATCTGACGCAGGAATTCGGCGTCGGTTTCTTCTTCTTGGCGTTCATCTGAGGACGCTTCGGGGTTCTCTTCTGGCCCGGTAAGTGCAGCCATAGCATTCATCATTTCTTGGAGCTTTTGTTGTTGCTCCTGTGCCTTGGTCACTGATCGGGTGAGCGGTCGATGACCTGTAGATATGCGGCTATCTTCTTTTCCTGATGCCATGTAAACCGTATGAACTGTTATGCCCCCTGACTTGGGGCATTTAGGTTCACTATTTTTAACTTTTGCCATTGACGCGGGAGTTTCTCTGGCCTCCTTCTCTTATGGGCCGTTGAAGTTGAAGGGGCCGTTGTAGTGGGCACCCTAGCAGCTGTTGTCCCATGCTGTTTAGTGGGACAGTCCTTGTCTTTTTCCACCTTCGCCTTTTTCTGGCGACGAGAGGAGTGACCTGGGTCAATCATGGAGTCTTGAACCCTCCGCCAAACTTTATAAATTTTTGAAGATAGCCGTTGAGGGGGTTGTTCCTGCTTCGTTTCTGGAGCTCTCTCCGCAGGTGGAGGAGATCTCTTCAATGTAGCAGTTGGAGAGTTCTTCCGTACCCTTCTCAGCAGTTCAAAGCTGTTCCCAGTTGGGACAGCAGCGTTGACTTCCACCACTAGAGCCGGTGGAGTTAGCCCTGAGGGAGAGTTTCCCCCTGCCTTCCTCACTCGTTGCCAATGGCGACGTCGAGCATGACGAGCCGTTGGGACTGGCTCAGAGATTAAGACATCTTCTTTTTGCCCCCTGTCTGAATGAGGCGCCGCCGTTGTTAACCTCTTAAAGACTGGGGTTGTCTTTTTAGGGGTGATATTCAACCCGTCGAAGACAGATCCTCGAGTAGGGGGAGGAGCAGGAATCGTCAGCCTTGAAAAGACCGACTCTTTGACAGGGAAAGCCGCCTTGACGACTTCTGGAGCAACAGTTATTGCCTTCCTCGGGACAGCCAATTTAGAGTTCTGATTTAGCCTGGTGAAAACAGAGGCTGTCGGTTTGGTAGTGAGCGACCCGTTGACAGGGGTCGTCGTAGCAGTGAGCCGGTTGAAGACCGACTTCTTGTTCACTTCCGGTGCAGGTATTGGCGTAGGAAAGCTTGTAGGTGGGATCATGGTCCCGAAGAACAGGCCAGTGGTGGCTCGGGTCACCTGGTCTACTGGCAGAGTGAGGAAGGAAGCCGCTTGGGGCCCATATGCTACACCTCCGGGAGAGGTGGAGCGTCCATTGCAGTGGCACTTCGAGCAGTTGGTGCAGTTAGAGGCCATTGAATCTTGAGTTCTGCGCCAGGCAAGAGACCAAATCTTAGTAACTTGAAATCCGAAGACAACCATTTAACAAACCGCGATTGGTTCGCGAAGACGACACACGAAGTGTGGAGTGGAAAGAGGAAGAAGTCCCACCAGGCGTGCCAGAATCTGTTCCCCTCCGAATGGCGGCTAGGACTTTGCGTCTCGCCTGAGATTCGGGGCAGATGCTATTTGGTTTTATCCGTCCACCTCTCCGAAGATGCCAAATTGATTTATGGCACCGTGTATCGGAGGTTTCGACGGATGCGGCCGATGTAGCAGATTTCGTCAGATTCCCCCTCGCTTGAGGGGTTTTTGATTGTAGGGACGCTCTTCCCTGCAGGCGCAAGCCCCTGCAGTTAATTACCCTACCGCATCGCGGTAGCCACTTTCTCCTTCTCCAGAATTTCACTTCGTATCGTGTGTGTTTGTTTTGTTTGTGGTTGCCCGTGGATTGTATACGGAGACTGAGTAATGCCGTCGCCCGTGGGACGTGGATTAGTCCAAATCCGTATTTACTTAGATTTGGGTTTGGTGTTTTTAGTTTAAGGATGCATTAGTCGCGTTGCGGCTAAGATCAACTTAAACGTTCGTTAAGGATACGTTAGTCCTCTTTGAGACTAAGATCAACTTAACGTAGTGATTCATTTAATATATGGCCGTCAGGACTCGTCACCTCTCTGACGTCGTTGAAGGATTACAACGACAAGTGTCTGAGGAGCTCGGAGATGTACCCTCGAACCAGAATTGATTTGGAATTTTGTAGTCCACTTGAATGTTTAAGGATACGTTAGCCATATTTGAGGCTAAGATCAACTTAAACGGGATCGTTTAGATCCGGCAAAAAAGCATTTAGTGGCTCTATTGTTCCAGTTTAGGGACATAGTGGTCCAAAGGTAGTTTAAGGACATTGCGGTCTATGTTCCAGTTTAGGGACGTGGTGGTCCATATTCCATTTTAAAGACGTGGTGGTCCGTTATTAGTTTAAGGACGTCTCGGTCCGATATTAGTTTAGGGACGTCTCGGTCCAATATTAGTTTAGAGACGTCTCGGTCCACGAGTTTAAGGACCCCGCAGTCCGTGTTGATGTATGGTTGTCGGGACCCGTCACCTCTCTGACGATGTTGAATGATTACAACAACATGTGTCAGAGGAGTTCGGAAATGTACCCTTGAACCGGTCGTAAATTGATTTAAGAGAGCAATCTTGCTCAGTCAATTTAATTTGAGAACTTACGGCCAAAATTGGGCTAAGTCCAGTTGGAAACGTTCCACATTTCGTTTGCATTTGGCCTGTTAGACCTGTGTTAGGGCTTTGCCCATGTTTAGTAATGCATAGCATTTTATTCTGGTCGGCTAGGCCTTTCTGATATGGGCTGTGTCCATTTATTTTTGATGCAGAGCATCTGTCTTTGCTTGGGCTTTGCCCCCTTTTAAAATAATGCAAAGCATTTAGTTCAGCCTGTTAGGTCTTTTTTAATTGGGCTAGGCCCTTCTACAAATAATGCAATGCATTAATTATTTGACAGTGGCTTGTGAGGCGCTTTGCGCCAAATAATAAGCGCAAGCGCTCGTGGAAGCGACACATGTCGCACTCTGATGAATGCAAGCGCAATAGCGCAGTGCGCTGCGTTGTTGCGCTGCTAACACGTGGCGCTCCCTGGTGGCTTGCGCCAACAAAGGAGCGCAACAGCGCAATTTTTCAAGTGCAAAGCACTGTTTTATATTTTGATCGATTTTAAATCAAAGAAAACAAGTTTTCTTTTGTTTTCAAAGAACCAATGGTTCATAAGAAAGTGCAAAGAACTATTATTACTTATTTTTCTTTTTATTTAAGATTATTGATCTTGTTCTTAGATCAATAATCTATCCATAAGAGAATTTTCTCTTTTTTCTAAAGGTTTTTACCTTCTGTTGTTCTTGAGGAGTTCTCAAGAGTTCTCTTCTCTCTTTTTTTTTAGAAAGATGTTGATGCCTTTGAATTGAGGTCTGGGGTCTCTTTTATAGTGCCCATGAATTAGTTAAATTTGTTAAAGAGATCTTTCTCTGAGTGATTTAGGGAATTTTCCCCACCGTTGGATCTTTGATCCAAGGGCTTCTGCTTTGCAGAAGAAAATCTTCTTGTTTTAACAAGAACAGAAAGATTTCTTTAAAATCTAATTCTGTTTGGCGCAGATGTCCCAGCGCGTGACACGTGTCGCGCAGCACACAGCGCAGCGCAACTGCGCTAGCGCATCTGCGCTGACACGTGTCGCGCGGCGCACCTGCGCGAGCGCAACTGCGCTGACACGCGCAGCGCGGCGCACAGCGCGGCGCACAGCGCGGCGCACAGCGCGGCGCACAGCGCGGCGCACAGCGCGGCGCACAGCGCGGCGCACAGCGCAGCGCAACTGCGCGAGCGCATCTGCGCTGACACGTGTCGCGCAGCGCAGTGCATGCACAACTGAAGCGTTGCTTACTTTAAATAGAGTTTTGCTCTGATTGGGTGCGCTGCCTTGAGCGCTGCGCTGATACACCTGCGCCTGACACGTGGCGTGTTGCGCAGCGCAAAAAGAATCATTTTTAAAAGACTTAGTAGTTAATGGATAGGGGTTTAAAAATGATTCTTTTTATCTTTTAATCATTTAATACTAGAGAGATAGCGATGAATGTGGATTATAATTCTTGGAGGGAATTAGGCTTTCCCTCTACTGTCCCTTATCCTTCCATTGATCTCTATTCATCTCAAGCCCATAAAAAACTAAGTATTAACGAATCTCAAATTGTAGTCCTGACTTTAACAAACCTTGTCACGCCCCGCTTCCCAGAGTGCGCTAAGATCGGCAGGTGACAGAGCCAACCATGCTACCTGTGGTTAGGAAACATCCCTCCACAGTCACATTACGACTGTCTAGAAGATATATACTACATGTCCATATGCCAGAATAAAATAGTCAAGAAATAATATGCGGAAGCAGTAGATCCAATAAATAATAACAATCTGGAAAGTAAAACATAACTAAATTGGATCCTCACTGCTCGGCCTAACGGCGGAAGTACTCCTGATCAGCCTGCGACAAAGGTAGAGGATCTGGGCCATGCAAAACCCAGACGTCGGTGCGTCATAATATCAACAATAATATAATCCGGAGATAACAAGTCATGCAGGCATGAGTATAAACGGTAATAAGAGTATAACAGTATCACGAATAAGGAACAATGAAAGGCATAAGCACATGTGATGTACACTGAGTAATCTGAACTAAGCTACTGGGTTAATTACTCTCAAGTCTTTGAAATCAATTTAATAAATCGTCGATGTAACTCAATAGTATCCCGTGCGTGCCCGGGACCACGGTCCAGATTCTCGGGCTGAAACCGAGACTTGCCGCTAGGCACTAAACAGGACATATGTACAGAAGAATGATGTCAGCATCATCATCCCAGGGCTGGCCTAGCCCCTAAAACTGATCAGTATAAGTATCAAACTGTCGAGTTACAAGTCAGGTTTCATCATTGATTTCCCCATACCCCCAAGTTATGTGTTCAAGTCAGATATTGATAAATCTGGAGCTAATGCCAACACAGGATCAAACAAGTACAGGTTTGTCTATACAGACAACAGGATATATCCATCGGGATAACATGTCAGGATTGTCGGCATTAGGAACATGATCAGGTATCAAGTCAAGCAGTGGTGTGAAAGGTCATGTCAGGGGGTGCACAGTGTATCAAAAGGGTGCTTATAACAAACTGTAGCAAGTACGGATGCACGATAAAAGCATGGATGCACAAATATTTATCAGGGGTTACATCATGACTATGTAGGATGCACATTATCAAGTATGGGGGACTAATGTAATAATAATATGAGTTAATGTAATATGGCATGCAACTAGGTATGCAAAATTAATGGTATGGATACACAATAAAACATGGATGCATAAATAACTATCAGGGGTTGCAACTATAGTTCCATTACTATGTAGGATGCACATTATCTAGCATAGAGTGTTAATATAGCAGTAATATGAATAATGTGACATGACATGCAACTAGATATATAATTAATGGTATGGATGCACAAATATCGATCAGGGGTTACATTTACAGCTCCGAGACTAATTGGGATGCACATTATTAAGCATGGAAAGTTACTACAACAATAACATGAATTAATATGATCTGTAGATGCAGCTATATATATTTTAAACGATATGGATGCATACGGGTATCCGAAAACGGTAAAACTTTAGTATGGATGTATAATGTGATAAACGGGTAGCATTTTACTCATATGGATGCATAATATTATAACTAGCATGTAGCAAGATGAATTAGCATGCGACTAGATATGTAAATAATGATATGGATGCACACGGACGTCGTATAACAGTAAAATGGTAAAACGATAATGTGGGATGTATAACTAAGCAATATGAAATGTTATTATTCACATGGATGCATTATATAGTAATATAGCATATAGCAAGATCAACTTGCATGAACGGATCTCACGACGGGATGCGTACGCTGCGTCCGACATCGGCAAACGTCGCAATGCACACACGGCGTACAGAACTGAACCAGGCAAAGCAAGAACATGACCACGCTGGCTGGGAACGTCCACTGGGTCGCCCGGATCGTCAGTGAAGGCACGGCTCCGGCGATCACCGAAAAAATGCGAATCCAAGAAAAGAGAAGAAGAAGAAGAAAGAAGAAAGGCTGCGGTTCACTGGGTTTGGTGCTATGGAGTTTGGTGTTTGGGGACAGAGGCGAGGACAGAGAAGGTGATGACGAGTTGCGGGTCACCGGCGTTGGGGTTTTTCCGGTGAGGCAGTGAGGTTTGCGGGTTTCTTGATGTCGGGGTGATGGTGTGCAGGGTTCTTGCCCGGTTAGAGGAGGTGGTGATGGTTTGTAGAGAGGGGAGAGGGAAGAGAAGGTGGTCACGAGGATGAGGGCCGACGAGGTCGAGGTTCCGGCGAGGTAAGAAGTGCAGGCGGGGTTCTTAGTGTGCAGGTAAAGTTTTCGTCGGGGAGTGTTGCGGTGGGTGTGCAAAGGAGAAGAGAGAGGTCGAGGAGGGGAAGTCGACGGTTAGAGTGGACGGAGTCGACGGTTAGAGTGGACGGAGTCGACGGTTAGAGTGGACGGAGGCGACGGAGAGGCAACAACGGTGGTGAGGCGCGGCGAGGGTTGCACGGTTGGGTCATCGCGGGGTTTGGAGAGAGGAGAGAGAAGATGCAGGAGAAGGTGGAGGTGAGGAGAAGGAGGAGGTGGTGATGACGAGAGCGAGGGTGGATGCGGCGAAGGCGACGCAGGCGAGGCGAGGGCGTGGGTAGTATCTCGCGGCGAAGGAAAAAAATAGATTGAGGAAGAAAGAAGAAGATGAGAGAGAAGACGTGGGTTTGGATTTTTGATAAATAAAAAATATAATATATAGTAAATAAAGAGAGAGAGAAAGAGAGAGAGAGAGAGCTGTGAGATTTGAGAGAGAGATACAGAAAGAGAGAGATGCGAGAGGAGAGAGAGAGATCGAGAGGAGAGAGAATGAATGCGAGAAGAGAGATAAATTTGTTTGGCTTAGGATTTAAGAAATTTTAGAAAATATAATTAGTTAAAAGAATTTTATATACTGTAAATATATATTAGAATATAATATTAGTAAATTTTGATATTTTGGCTAATACAAAAATAGTCCAAAACACGTTCGGGTCGGATCTAAAATTCCAGTTTTAAAATACGAAAAATATACATGTCGACCAAAACTAAAATTTGTTATCCGAGTAACGAAAATGCATACCCCCAAGAACGGATGCACGTACGTGTGCGTAGCCATCCAAACAAGTCCGTTTCACTGAACGGGACGAGAACAAGATCCGCGGATACTACGACAGGATCAGGGGTATCATGCAGGCCATGCAATATATTTTTAAAATATTTTATGTGACTTTAAATGTTATATTAAAAAATGCATATGCCAGATAAAATGTCAGTATGCAGTATAAAATAAAATGAAAGTGCACGGATCCACATAACAAGCCAGGATAAATTATAAACAGGAATCAAGACGGGTTTCTAGCAAGCGGGTCGGGTTGGATGCAAATACAGATGTCAAATGCACTATTCGCACCCAAAACACAGTAAATCAAGAAAATACCATAAATAAAGAAATACTCAAAATAGAATTGGTATAAATAAACTAGGGTGTTACATTATACCCAACTAAAAAAAGAATTTCGTTCTCGAAATTCCCAAGACAAGAAAAGATAAACAATCAAGAATCTATAAGAATGGGTGTGGAAACTTCTGTCGAATATCGTCTTCTCGTTCCCAAGTTAATTCTCCGTGCGAGCGATTTCTCCAAGAAACAAGTACGAGAGGGATAACCTTGTTCTTGAGGACCTTTTCTCTTCGATCGACAATCGATATCGGTCGTTCCTCAAAGGTCAAATCCTCTCTTACAGTCAGCTCTGAATGATCTAGCACGTGTGTTTCATCTCGAACATACTTACGGAGTTGAGATACATGAAGCACGTCATGGACATTCGCCAAACATTGTGGTAACGTCAATCGATAAGCCACTTTTCCAACACGCTCCATAATCTCGAAAGGCCCCACGAATCGAGGATTAAGCTTGCCTCGACTCCCAAAACGAATCACTCCTCTAGTCGGTGATATCTTCAAGAATACCAGATCACCAACAGCGAACTCTAGAGGTCTTCTCGATGTATCGGCCCAACTCTTCTGCCGATCTTGTGCTACCTTCATATGATTCCGGATAGTATTAACTTTCTCTACTGTTTGCACAATCAAATCCGGTCCCAATAATTTTCGTTCTCCAACATCGTCCTAACAAACAGGTGAACGACACTTGCGACTATACAAAGCTTCGAATGGAGCCATCTAAATAGTCGTCTGGAAGCTTTTATTGTACGAAAACTCCACCAAGTGTAGATGATCCTCCCATGAACCCTTGAAGTCTAACATACAAGCTCTCGACATATCTTCAAGAGTTTGGATCGTTCTCTCCGACTGGCCATCTGTCTGAGGATGATAAGCAGTGTTAAATTTCAATCGAGTCCCCAAACTTTCCTGTAAGCTCCTCCAGAAGTGCGATAAGAATTAGGTGTCACGATCGGACACGATGCTCACAGGTACTCCATGCAATCTCACAATCTCCTGCATGTACCGTTCTGCCAATGTTTCCGTTGACTGACCAACTCGAAATGGTATGAAATGAGCTGCCTTGGTCAATCGATTAACAATCACCCAACCAGCTACCCTTTGATATTCAGTCTTGACTTGCTGACACACCAAGCACTTCACTACAAAGCGAGCAATTTCCCTTTTCATGCCTTCCCACCAGAAATGCTGTCTTAGATCACTGTACATCTTCATGCCTCCTGGATGTACGGAATATGCGGAATTGTATGCCTCCTTCATAACTTCTTCACGAATGTCTCCTTTCGGCACACACAAACGGCTACCATATCGTAACGAACCATCTTCACGAATCAACAAGTCCGTTCGAAGTCCCGCTTCAACCTGTTCTCGAAACTTCTGCAATCTTGGATCGTGCGACTGCGCTGCTTTAATATTATCAATCAATGACAACTGTACTTGCAGCTGCATCAACTGTCCTGAAGAATGCGGTAACACGATCTCCAAATCGAATCTCCGAAACTCTTCGATAAGCTCCCTCTGTGCAGTCAACATCCGAATTGCTTGCAACCGACTAAGTGCATCCGGCACTACATTAACTTTCCCCGGATGGTACTTGAGATCAAGATCATAGTCAGCCATCAGTTCCAACCATCTACGCTGCCTCATGTTAAGCTCTTTCTGCGTGAACACGTACTTTAGGCTTTTTTGATCGGTGAATACTTCGACCTTTCGCCCAGTAAGTAGTGTCTCCAAATCTTTAAAGAGAAAATCGCTGCTGCAAGTTCCAAATCATGGGTTGGGTAATTCTTCTCATGGGTCTTCAACTGTCTCGATGTGTAAGCTATAACTTTCCCATGCTGCATCAAAACACATCCCAAATCTTTCTCAGATGCGTCGCTGTGAATCACCAATTCTCCGGAACTGTCTGGTGCGGTCAAAATAGGAGCGGTTGTCAATCTTTGCTGTAACACCCCAAAAGCTGATGCACAATTATCCGTCCAAACGAACGGTACCTCCTTTCATGTAAGCTTGGTCAAAGGCTCATCCAATCAAGCAAAATTCTCTACGAACCTTCTGTAATATCCGGCAAGTCCAAGAAAACTTCTGATCTCTGCTACGTTCTTCGGAATCGGCCAATCTTGAACTGCTACAATCTTTTCGGGATCAACGGCGATTCCATCTCCGGATACGACGTGCCCTAAAAACTTCACTTCTTCAAGCCAAAACTCGCACTTGCTCATCTTTGCATATAATCTTTCTTACCTCAATGTCTGTAGTGCGGTCTTCAAGTGTTCTGCATGCTCTTCAAGGCTCCTCGAGTAGGCCAGAATATCATCGATGAACACCACTATAAACTGGTCCAAGAACGGTGAAAAGATTTGGTTCATCAAGTCCATAAATATCACCGGTGCATTCGTGACTCCGAATGGCATCACTAAATACTCGTAATGCCCATATCGGGTTCGGAACACAGTCTTGCAAATATCTTCTGATTTAACTCGGACCTGATGATATCCGGATCGCAAATCCAGCTTCGAGAATACCCTCACGCCACTAAGTTGCTCGAATAATTCGCCAATGATAGGGATCGGGTACTTATTCTTAATAGTCACCCGGTTTAATTCTCGATAGTCGATGCGCATCCTCCTTGTGCCATCTTTCTTCTTGACTAGAAGAACTGGAGCTCCCCAAGGTGAATTACTGCTGTGAATCCAACCCTTCTCTAGCAATTCAGTAACCTGCTTCTTGACTTCTTCCAACTCCACCGGTGCTATCGGATAGTACGCCTATGAGATTGGCGCTGCACCAGGAACAAGATCAATCGCGAACTCCACATCTCGTTTTGGTGGTAAACCCGAGATGTCCTCGAACACGTCCATGAACTCTCGAACTACAGCTGGCGCTTCCTCCTTGTCAACATCCATCGACGAAAGAACACTCTTTGTCGGCCTAGCCCTAAACTCGACTGGCCCAACAGAACTTCTTCCTCCAGCAAAAACAAACTCCGGATGTCCAGAAATTTGGAAAATCGCTTTCTTTGCTCTACAATCAATGTGATCGTGGAAAGTGCCGAGAAAATCCATTTCCAAGACAACATCAAACAATGGGATGCACCAGAATTGAATAATACTAATGCAAGAAAAACATGAACAAGTAGGATACCGAAATGACTTCATCTGAAGCCAAGATACTGAAGAAGATTAAGCACGGTAAACATGATTCAAGCTGGCGATAAAACATGAACTGGTAAGCAATGAAACCGAGAGAAGCAAGATAATAACGACCATAAAACAAGGAAATGAATCAAGACTAGAACTCCAAGTTACTTAAATAGAGTACCGCGTTGTAACCATGCTACAGTTCATAGTTACAATCACATAACTCCGTTCAAGTCGCCCAAATCTTAATATCAGAATAGAGAGAAACATTAGGGAACCAGAATGTTTCAAGTCGAGATGCACAGTTGTTTGCATATCGTTAAGACAAGGGTCAAGAGAAAGATATGATTCAAGAATCACGATAACAATGTGGCAGGACATGTTCCTAATTACAGGTTTTCTGATTCGTGTATTGGGTCCAATACCCAACTACAAAAAAATCAAACCCGATTAACCTAAATCCTATGGCTCTGATACCAAACAAACCCTATCACGCCCCGCTTCCCAGAGTGTGCTAAGATCAGCACGTGACAGAGCCAACATGCTACCTGTGGCTAGGAAACATCCATCCACAGTCACATTACGGTTGTCTAGAAGATATCAAGAACAGGAAAATAAAATAAACTATCTAGTACATGTCCATATGCCAGAATAAACGAGTCAAGAAATAATATGCGGAAGCAGTAGATCCAATAAATAATAACAATCTGGAAAGTAAAACATAACTTAACTGGATACTAACTGGATCCTCACTGCTCGGTCTAACGACGGAAGTACTCCTGATCAGCCTGCGACAAAGGTAGAGGATCTGGGCCATGCAAAACCCAGATGTCAATGCGTCATAATATCAACAATAATATAATCCGGAGGTAACAAGTCATGCAGGCAAGAGTATAAACAGTAATAAGAGTATAACAGTATCACGAATAAGGAACATCGAAGGGCATAAGCACATGTGATGTACAGTGAGTAATCTGAACTAAGCTACTGGGTTAATTACTCTCAAGTCTTTGAAATCAATTTAATGAATCGTCGATATAACTCAATAATATCCCGTGCGTGCCCGGGACCACGGTCCAGATTCTCGGGCTGAAACCGAGACATGCCGCTAGGCACTAAACAGGAAACATGTACAGATGAATGATGTCAGCAACATCATCCCAGGACTGGCCTAGCCCCTAAACTGATCAGTATAAGCATCGAACTGTCGAGTTACAAGTCAGGTTTCATCATTGATTTCCCCATACCCCCAAGTTATGTGTTCAAATCAGGTATTGATAAATCTGGAGCTAATGCCAACACAGGATCAAGCAGGTACAGGTTTTTCTATACAGACAACAGGATATGTCCATCGGGACAACATGTCAGGATTGTCGGCATTAGGAACACGATCAGGTATCAATTCAAGCAGTGGTGTAACAGGTCATGTCAAGGGGTGCACAGTGTATCAAAAGGGTGCTTATAACAAACTGTAGTAAGTACGGATGCACGATAAAAGCATGGATGCACAAATATTTATCAGGGGTTACATCATGACTATGTAGGATGCACATTATCAAGTATGGGGGACTAATGTAATAATAATATGAGTTAATGTAATATGGCATGCAACTAGGTATGCAGAATTAATGGTATGGATACACAATAAAACATGGATGCATAAATAACTATCAGGGGTTGCAACTATAGTTCCATTACTATGTAGGATGCACATTATCTAGCATGGGGTGTTAATGTAGCAGTAATATGAATAACGTGTCATGGCATGCAACTAAATATATAATTAATTGTATGGATGCATAAATATCGATCAGGGGTTACATTTACAGCTCTGAGACTAAGTGGGATGCATATTATTAAGTATGGGGTGTTACTACAACAATAACATGAATTAATATGATCTGTAGATACAGCTATATATATTTTAAATGATATGAATGCATACGGGTATTCGAAAACGGTAAAACTTTAGTATGGATATATAATGTGATAAACGGGTAGCATTTTACTCATATAGATGCATAATATTATAACTAGCATGTAGCAAGATGAATTAACATGCGACTAGATATGTAAATAATTATATGGATGCACACAGACATCGTATAACAGTAAAATGGTAAAATGGTAATGTGGGATGTACAACTAAGCAATATGAAATGTTATTATTCACATGGATGCATTATATAGTAGTATATCATATAGCAAGATCAACTTGCCTGAACGGATCTCACGACGGGATGCATACGCTGTGTCCGATGTCGGCAAACGTCGCAATGCACACACGACGTATAGAACTGAACCAGGCAAAGCAAGAACACGACCACGCTGGCTGGGAACGTCCACTGGGTCGCCCGGATCTTCGGTGAAGGCACGGCTCCGGTGATCACCGAAAAAATGTGAATCCAAGATAAGAGAAGAAGAAGAAGAAAGAAAAAGGGCTGAGGTTCACTGGGTTTGGTGCTATGGTGTTTGGTGTTTGGGGACAGAGGCGAGGACAGAGAGGGTGACGATGAGTTGCGGGTCATCGACGTTGGGGTTTTTCCGGCGAGGCAGTGGGGTTTGCGGGTTTCTTGATGTCGGGGTGATGGTGTGCAGGGTTCTTGCCCGGTTAGAGGAGGTGGTGATGGTTTGCAGAAAGGGGAGAGGGAGGAGAAGGTGGTCACGAGGACGAAGGCCGACGAGGTCGGGTTTCCGGCGAGGTAGGAAGTGCAAGCGGGGTTCTTGGTGTGCAGGGAAAGTTGTCGTCGGGGAGTGTTGCGATGGGTGTGCAGGGAGAAGAGAGAGGTCGAGGAGGGGAAGTCGACGGTTAGAGTGGACGGAGGCAACGGAAAGGCGACGACGGTGGTGAGGCGCGGCGAGGGTTGCACGGTTGGGTCGTCGCGGGGTTTGGAGAGAGGAGAGAGAAGATGCAGGAGAAGGTGGAGGTGAGGAGAAGGAGGAGGTGGTGATGACGAGAGCGAGGGTGGATGCGGTGAAGGTGACGCAGGCGAGGCGAGGGCGTGGGTAGTATCTCGCGGCGAAGGGAAAAAATGAATTAAGGAAGAAAGAAGAAGATGAGAAAGAAGATGTGGGTTTGGATTTTTGATAAATTAAAAATATAATATATAGTAAGTAGAGAGAGAGAGAGAGAGTTGTGAGATTTGGGGGAGAGAGAGACAGAAAGAGAGATATGCGAGAGGAGAGAGCGAGAAATCGAGAGGAGAGAGAATGAGTGCTAGAGGAGAGATAAATTTGTTTGGATTAGGATTTTAGAAATTTTAGAAAATATAATTAGTTAAAAGAATTTTATATACTGTAAATATATATTAGAATATAATATTAGTAAATTTTGATATTTTTGCTAATACAAAAATAGTCCAAAACACGCCCGGGTCGGGTCTAAAATTCCAGTTTTAAAATTCGAAAATATACATGTCGACCAAAACTAAAATTTGTTATCCGGGTAACGAAAATGCATACCCCCAAAAACGGATGCACGTACGTGCGCGTAGCCATCCAAACAAGTCTGTTTCACTGAACGGGACGAGAACAAGATCCGCGGATACTACAGGGTCAGGGGTATCATGCAGGCCATGCAATGTATTTTTAAAATATTTTATGTGATTTTAAATGTTATATTAAAAAATGCAGATGCCAGATAAAATGCCAGTATGCAGTATAAAATAAAATGAAAGTGCACGGATCCACGTAAAAAGCCAGGATAAATCATAAACAGGAATCAAGACGGGTTTCCAGCAAGCGAGTCGGGTCGGATGCAAATACAGATGTCAAATACACTATTCGCACCCAAAACACAGTAAATCATGAAAATACCATAAATAAAAAATACTCAAAATAGAATTGGTATAAATGAAGTAGGGAGTTACAATCATTAATTGATAACGCGTCCGATAAGAGAGTGAACATTTATTTTGCTAAAGTTTATAAAAATTAAAATATCAAAAAGAATTTACGTTATAGTTCCTATCCATTATTCTACCATATTCTATAAACCCTAGCAAGTAAGAATTTACTCGCTCATGGGTATTAGCGATTTAAAAGAGACGTAGAACATGAATGAACTCATAATTAAAAATTAAAAGTGCAGAAAGTAATTGCGGAATGTAAGTGCAGAAAGTAATGCGGAAATTAAAGTGCAGAAAGTAAATGCGGAAAGTAAAGTGCAGAAAGTAAATGTGAAAAAAAATAAAAGAAAAGACTATCTTTATTGATCAACTATTACATTACAAAATTTCTCGGAAAAAAATAGATTACAAAACCCTAGTTGCTCATTAGATCTCTCAATCGATGGATGGATGGATGGATGGATGAATCTTGAATCCAATTTTTGAATGGTTTTAATAGACAGCTTTCGGTCCTTTATATAATTTCTGGAATTAGAAACCCTTGATGCCATATTGAAGTGTGTGACATTACGATCAAGCCACTGAAGTTTCAAATCCTACGGCCCATAACAGACCGTGGAACCGTCGCCTATAGCCCTATTTGACCGTGCTTCCACCGCCGTTTGGTGGGTTCGTGACTTAGGATTTCTCGTGGCTTCTTCTATCGATATTTGAATATCCTCTTGATAAAAATATTCTGAAAATATTGTTCTTGGTTTCTGTCGTTGCGAGATTCTTCGATTTGCTTCTAATATTCGGCAGATTTGATTTGATACTTCGGTTTGTTGTGGATCTCCTACTTAAATTTCAAACTTGAGCTAATCTTATTATAATACTTGCATAATATCTCAAATTAAATTGTTGGTAGCATTTGTTTCATTTGAGATACTATTCTAACCAATTACATGATATGATATTTTAAGAATATTGGTTAAGAATATTTGATATGATATGCATATTTTAATAATAAATATTTTATTTAAATATGATATGCATATATTTCCCTACTTATATTAATTATAAATGAAGAAACATATAATAATAATTTTTTTACAAATAAACCCACATATATTTTTTATTCACAATTAACACCTTTTAGTAACTTATAATAGTAGGGAAAATGTCCATACAAATGTGCAATAATTTTGACTGATCAAAATGTTATAATTTTAATAAAACTCATTATATCATTAATTAAATTCTAAAATAAATATAATAATATTATGAAATGTTACAGTTTAAATAACAGGGGAGGGGAAGAGACAATCCTGCAAACTGTTGGATCGCTACCATGTGTACACATATAGCCTTCACGTGTCAGGCCCAGCAAATGCTTGGGCCGGCAGGCCTGAACTAGAAATCCAGTTCATGGCATCTAAAATTAGATGCATGCAACAATAAAATATGCACAAATCAATGCATATCCATTATTGGGGGGTATTTGTTGGAGTTAAAATCTTAACTCTCAAATATAAAAAATACTCATATAAGTATTTTTATAAAAAATACACACCTCGGTGATCAAAATGTAATCAAATACAAGCCGAAAGCTTGTTCATCACTGATGGGACACCCTATCTAGGGAGGTCCCCTGCATACAACTCAAAATTGAGTTGCCTTAATAAAAAATTGAGTTGATTTGGGGCATCCCCTACCGGGATACTCTCGAGCTCGGGAGGCCCCCTCCCGATACCAGGAGGCCCCTAAATAGGGTGTCCCGGTGCGTCTTTCTTCTAAAACAGCTCCAGGACCCTTTCATTCGAATAGGTTTGACCTATTCTTCAGGAGATGGTGGATGGATCCCCCCACTTCTCTTGATATCGAGAGCGTAGTTACCACCACTTCCCACTCACAGAGGGATATAAATACCCCTTGTGAGCAAATGATAAGGGAGAGAATCTTTTGGCCTCGAAGCGCTGAACTTTTTCTAAAGTTCTCAAAGGAAGAAAGAAGCAGAAGAAGGGAAAAAAGGTGAAAATACATGAATGGGATACCCCTATTCCTTCACTCTTCTAATCTCTCTCTCTCTCTCTCTCTTCATCTCTCTCCGATCAGAGAGAGAATTATGAAAACTTATATAAGTTTTCAGTCTCAATAGAGGACCTCGGGAGTCATGGCCATGGCTTTCTCCATGATGAAGGAGATATAGAACACAAAGGTGTTTTTGACTAACATGTACTAAACCAAAAACATGGGTCATCTTATATTCTGCATATTTGAAAAATATGTCACCATGTTTCCTAATACATAAATAGAAATAAACGAGCTATTTCTTGAAGAATATAGGCCAAAACCCTATGTTCTTTCTTTTAAATGAAAATGGTGAATAGAAAATTCTATTCATTCTGAGACATACATCGGTGTCTCTAAATCACATTAATGGAAATCCTATTCATTGCTTAAGACATAAAAATATATCTTTAGGATACATTTGAATAGGAAAATCTTATTTATGAGACATGGAAATCATGTCTTCTGACGCGTGAATAAGAAAACCCTATTTATCTTCGGGCATAAACATGTCTGTATATGATTGTATGTCTATAGCAGACTCCATACATGTTCTGAGACATGAAAATCATGTTTTTAGGATCTTTATGAATAGGAAAACTCTATTCTCAACCATTTTGTGAGTAGGAATACCCTATTCACTTATCAGACCCGCAAAATATGTCTGTTTCAGTGAATGCAGTGCATTTATCATATGAACATGGCCCCCAAAGCCATGTTCTTACATTTTGAACATAAACCCATATGTTAATTTTGAACAAACTATTGAGAATAATATCACACATTCCCAATAGGTGCTTAAAACTCAAAATAAACGAGTTTCATGCCAGAAAACTCCATAAATGGCCTCCCGGCTGCTGTTTTCTGGTTTGGCTTAAGGTAGCCTTCGGAAGGCTCCAAAATGGCCTCCCGGCTGTTTCGGGACCCCCCTCCCGATCCCTCGGGAGGCCCTAAATGGGCCTCCCTAAATAGGAACATCTCTATCTCCTTAACATGTACACTTCGAATGAAGTGTTCTCTATTTCAAATGAAGTAGTGTGGATCCTACTCAGGGTGTCTCACTCATGCATGACTAGTGTGGACCCCATTTAGAGTGTCCCACTTGAATTTCAAATGAAATGACACATATACTTCAAATGAAGTACTGCATATACTTCAAATGAAGTGATACCCTTATCTTAAAAGAGGTAGTGTAGACCCAACCTAGGATGTCTCACTTGCACACTAACGAAAGTGATGTGGCTCTCACATAGGGCAGTGCCCATCAACTTTCACCAAGTTGACTTTCTAACACCTTCAAGTATTTTTCATTCAATTTTCAAATGAGAGCTCAATGTAACTTGCATTTTTTTTCCAAATATCAATGTATTTACAATCAAATTGTATACAAACTTGAACAAAATGAATAAAATATACATTTTTTGTTCAACCCGATATTTGGTATTTACTTTACTAATATATACACGAACCCCCACACCATAATGATGCGATTTGAAATGAGCTAGTACGGTATCCCCGTTCAGTTGCGTCATGTAATAATATGATGTAATTAACGATACGTGCTTGCACTGTCGGAATTCTCAAACCAAGAATCTTCTGGTCAACTGTTTTAAAACACTAGATAACTTGTTTTGTTTTAAACTCACTTTTGTTTCAATGTCCAATCGCTGGAGGTCCCCAAAGAGGGTAAACGGATTTCAACGTCCCTAAAGCAAATTTGAGGGATTAAAATGGAATCCATGAATATTTGAATCTTCAATGTCAATGGCAACATGCCATCATCATCCACCCCCTTGTGTCATTTTACATCGTCGTCGTGGATATTTGTACGTTATCAATCTGATCTACCTATTGTTTCTATATCCATCAGCAACACTACCAAGAATAACAATAGTCTCTTAATTGTCCAAGCTTAAAGATCCGAAATTCTAATCACCGCTTTCTATGTTGAATTGGATGTTTAGTATTCTTCATAAACTATGAGTAGATATTAGTGTGCTGATATAACTGCATAGTGATAAGCGAAAAAGGAACAAGAAACAAGAAAGCGACATTCATTGTTTGATTTCAAGTTTCTTTCTTATTCATAATCTCTGTCACGCACACTATATTGTCTTTATGAAGTGGAAAGTAAGCCTGATGCATTCTCCCATCCTGGCTTCATTTCCACCGTATACACACCCCTGATAAATTTATATATGTCATTCGTGCAGGTATTCTCGTTTTCATTTTTGAATATCTTAAATAATATATATGATATGTAGCATTTACACATCTTATGTATGAATAGACATCTTTTCTCAAGTAAAGAAAACACACACAAACACATATATGCATGTGTGTGCATGAAGTAAACTAAACCCCCAAAAGGTTTGAGGAAATCCTAAAAACTAGCTACAAAAATGTTTTAAAATTCAAACATTTTAGTTGTTGCAATTGTTTGCAAGAGAATTCTAAAATGTAAATTAAGAGCATTCCAAAGATCAAATCATCTGCATCCTAAACATCAAATAACATCATGGAATTGAAAAATTCTAGAAATTTGCAGCGGGAGGAAGATGGTCATATAACATATATGAACAAGTAGTCTAGAGATCTTGCACTAAGCAAAAAGCGGGAGAAATATATTAAACAACTATAATAAATAAATAATATGTTAAATTAGAAGGTACAATATAAAAGTAATATGTTGCTTTATTACTCTAGAAATTAGCCTAGATTCATGTTCTCTAGAACCGCTAATAATCATTTTTAATATCTTTATGGGACTACCGATTTTTATCCAGTTGACATTTAAACTAAGATATTCCTTCCCCATTTCACTCTGGATTCCCATTTAATCTCATTCCGATGCTCTTCTAGCCGTGTCTATTTTTTGATTTTCAATCGGGAAGATTAAACTTTCTACATAAATAACAGAGTATTCCTACCGGTTAGATTATAAATTGGTTTTTTGAACTAATCATTCTTATTATCATAAAAATCAAAGCTTCCATGTTCGTCTGTATGACCATATATATTTTCAATTATGATATTCTAATGGTATTGTTTCCAACGTTCGGTTGTTTTAATCTAATTTAAAATCTATGTTATCCCCTTTTATCCTCCATTTCTCTCTCTTATACTTTCTCTGTCCAAGTCTCAAGGTTTCGAATTATTAATTGTGAAAGATTAAAAATTTATAAGACAAAAAATAAAGAAACTACCTATGATAATGTTAAAAATTTGTCGAAAATAAAAATAAAGAGGTTATTGGCTATAAAAAATTTAATACAAATAGTAAACTTAAAGAAATAATTAAATAATTGTTAAAGAAATAAATAATTAGTTAATGTTAAATATGCTATGAAGGCTAAAGCTGACAATTAGCATATTGTTATAGCATGGCAACTTCTCAAATTTTAGGTGATTGTTTTATATTTAAATATATGTATAGATGCTGGTAGTTCGCTAAAAATAGGCTGTAATGAGCAATGAAATTTGGATCCTTGATAGATCTGTTTCAGTGAATGAGTGCTTTCATCATATGAACATGGCCCCCAAAGCCATGTTCTTACATTTTGAACATAAACCCATATGTTAATTTTGAACAAACTGTTGAGAATAATATCACACATTCCCAATAGGTGCTTAAAACTCAAAATAAATGAGTTTCATGCCAGAAAACTCCATAAATGACCTCCCGGCTGCTGTTTTCTGGTTTGGCTTAAGGCAGCCTTCGGAAGGCTCCAAAATGATCTCCCGGCTGTTTCGGAACCCCCTCCCGATCCCTCGGGGGGCCTAAATAGGCCTCCCTAAATGGGAACATCTCTATCTCCTTAACATGTACACTTCGAATGAAGTGTTCTTTACTTCAAATGAAGTAGTGTGGATCCCACTCAGGGTGTCTCACTCATGCATGACTGGTGTGAACCCCATTTAGGGTGTCCCACTTGAATTTCAAATGAAATGACACATATACTTCAAATGAAGTGATACCCTTATCTTAAAAGAGGTAGTGTAGACCCTACCTAGGATGTCCCACTTGCACACCAACAGAAGTGATGTGGCTCTCACATAGGGCAGTGCCCATCAACTTTCACCAAGTTGACTTTATAACACTTTCAAGTATTTTCATTCAACTTTCAAATGAGAGCTCAATGTAACCTACATTCTTTTTCTAAATATCAATGTATTTACAATCAAATTGTATACAAACTTGAACAAAATGAATAAAATATACATTTTTTTGTTCAACCCGATGTTTGGTATTTACTTTACTAATATATACACGAATCCCTACACCATAATGAAGCGATTTGAAATGAACTAGTACAGTATCCCATTCAGTTGTGTCATGTAATAATAGGATGTAATTAACGATGCGCGCTTGCACTGTCGGAAGTCTCAGACCCAGAATCTTCTGGTCAACTTTTAAAAACACTAGATAACTTGTTTTGTTTAAAACTCACTTTTGTTTCAATGTTCAATCGCTGAAGGTCCCCAGAGAGGGTAAACGGATTTCAGCGTCCCTAGAGCAAATTTGAGGGATTAAAATGGAATCCATGAATATTTGAATCTTCAATGTCAATGGCGACATGCCATCATCATCCACCCCCTTGTGTCATTTTACATCGTAGTTCTGAATATTTGTAGGTTGTCAATCTGATCTACCTATTGTTTCTATATCCATCAGCAACACTGCCAAGAATAACAATAGTCCCTTAATTTTCCAAGCTTAAAGATCCGAAATTATAATCACCACTTTCTATGTTGAATTTGATGTTTAGTATTCTTCATAAACTATCTAAAACAATAGCTTTTTGGAGTAGATATTAGTGTGCTAATATAACTGCATGGTGCTAAGCAAAAAAGAAACAAGAAACAAGAAAGTGACATTCATTGTTTGATTTCAAGTTTCTTTCTTATTCATAATCTCTGTCACGTAAACTATATTGTTTTTATGAAATGGAAAGTAAACCTGATGCATTCTCCCATCCTGGCTTCATTTCCACGGTACACACAGCCCCTGATTAATTTATATATGTCATTTGTGTAGGTATTCTCGTTTTCATTTTTGAATATCTTAAATAATATATATCATGTGTAGCATTTACACATCTTATGTATGAATAGACATCTTTTCTCAAGTAACGAAAACACACACAAACACATATATGCATGTGTGTGCATGAAGTAAACTAAACCCCAAAAGGTTCGAGGAATTCCCAAAAACTAGCTACCAAAATGTTTTAAAATTCAAACATTTTAGTTGTTGCAATTGTTTGCAGGAGAATTCTAAAATATAAATTAAGAACATTCCAAAGATCAAAACATCTACATCCTAAACATCAAATAACATTAAGGAATTGCAAAATTCTTGAATTTTGCAGCGGAAGAAAGATGGTCATATAACATATATGAACTAGCAGTTTAGAGATCTTGCATTAAGCAAAAAGCGGGAGAAATATATTAAACAACTATAATAAATAAATAATATGTTATATTAGATAGTACAATATAAAAGTAATATGTTGCTTTATTACTCTAGAAATTAGGTGAGATTCATGTTCTCTAAAACCGCTAATAATCATTTTTCATGTCTTTATATATGGAACTGCTGATTTTTATCCAGTTGACATTTAAACTAAGATATTCCTTCCCCATTTCACTCTGGATTCCCATTTAAGCTCATTCCGATGCTCTTCCAGCCATGTCTATTTTCTGATTTTCAATCGGGAAGACTAAACTTTCTACATAAATAACAGAGTATTCCTACCGGTTAGATTATAAATTGGTTTTTTGAACTAATCATTCTTATTATCATAAAAATCAAAGCTTCCATGTTCGTCTGTATGACCATATATATTTTCAATTATGATATTCTAATGGTATTGTTTCCAACGTTCGGTTGTTTTAATCTAATTTAAAATCTATGTTATCCCCTTTTATCCTCCTTTTCTCTCTCTTATACTTTCTCTGTCCAAGTCTCAAGGTTTCGAATTATTAGTTGTGAAAGATTAAAAATTTATAAGACAAAAAATAAAGAAACTATCTATGATAATATTAAAAATTTATCAAAAATAAAGAGGTTATTGGCTATAAAAAATTTAATACAAAATAGCAAACTTAAAGAAATAATTAAATAATTGTTAAAGAAATAAATAATTGGTTAATGTTAAATATGCTATGAAGGCTAAAGCTTACAATTAGCATATTTTTATAGCATGGCAACTTCTCAAATTTTAGATGAATGTTTTATATTTAAATATATGTATAGATGCTGGTAGTTCGCCTTGATAGATCTGTATTAAAAAAAAATTTAAATATGTGTGTGGATAATTGTTGGTTTTTTACAATTGTTATTTTTTATATATACAAATCATAGCTTCAAGTCATCCATGAAATTCTTCTATGTGTTGCTTTGCTTATTTTTGTATAGAGAAAATTAACTAAAGTAAGAAGAGTATGGATAAATAGGTGTTAAATTACGGGTGTGTAATTACGGAGGGGAGGTTAAATGCGTATGGGTAAACGGGTGTTAAATTTTGTGTCTATCATCCGACCTATTTACGGCAAAGGCAAGTGTGTATGCATAAGCTACATACATATGGATTACCGTGTCATTCATGAAAATAACTAAAGTCCGACATTAAATTTAAATCAGTACATATTTGAAAATATATATACATCACACAAATTTGAAAAGTAGAAATAAAGCTCCACAACACAAATAAAAATATTTAATTTTGGTTACATATCTTTTTTTCCAAGGAAAAAGAAACATTTTAATGTAAAGCCCTCACATAAATCAATGTTGTGGACCTCCTAAACCCAAACCAGACCGAATCGATTCATTGAAGCTTGGAATATCACGTAATTTTTAATATTATCATAGATAATCTTTGTTGATAGGATTCTTTACCGACGGCTCATAACATGCCTAACTGAATGATTCTTTAAGTTTACTATTTAGTATTGAAATTTTTATAGCCAAATTAAAACCTATATTTTCTTCATTCAAAGCAAGGTATTTGATTTCTTGTACTAATGAAGCCTAACTTTCTTGCTTCATCTATTAGTCATCATTACTGATTACCATTAACTATTTATAAAATAAAATATTAATAATCTATTTAATCTAATCTTGGCATGCTTGTTATTTTTTAATTATATTTTATGTAACTCTAAACTCTAAAATATATCTATCTGCTCTATCCTTGTAAAAATGTTATAAAATAAAATAAAAATGAAATGAAATGAAATCCTGGGATGATAAGTAAAATAAATTAGCCATCCCTTCTTATTAATGGGTACTATCCTGGACTTGAACCCGGAATCTTCCTCATGGGCTACTCCAACCTCCATCAATGGACTGCTCTAAGCCCTTCTGTATGCCAACATGCATGTTTATTCCTGATTTATTTTTTCCATGTATTTGTTCACGATAACGCATTTAACAAAATAGAGGAGGTGCCATTCTTGCAGAACGCAGACATTCGTTTGTAGGCGACATGTACTCGTTACATCATCCTTTAATTCTCTCCTTAAAATACCTTCACTCCTCAAACCTCTTGCTCTTCCCCATGTTGAATGGATCCGGATCCTCTGCATCCCTGTGCGTTGGATGGTGGGAATGGGGTATAAAAGGTGGCCCCATGTTTTGTGTGGAGTCAGAAAAGATCCAAGAAAGATGAAGGAGTTGAGACATTATGCTACCCTTATTTAACTTCCACTTATGATACAAAACTCAAACTCCATTTAAAATTTAGATATCAAAATATGCTGCTTATTTAATGGGGTGAGATTTTATGTTCTTTATATATATATATATATATATATATATATATATGTATGTGTGTGTGCGCGCGCGCATCATAATATTAGTTTTTATAATCTTAACTGGAAAAAAAAATTTATCTGAACTAAAAATCTTTATGAATCTTTTCATGTATTTTAGTTATTATGCGAACATATGGCCACATGCATTGTACATCCAACCAATTGAGAAAAACACGAGTGCGACATAACCCTGGCCCCGCCCCGTCCCGCTATAAAAGTCGAGATTATAATGAAAAGAAAACTATTCGGATATGTAATATGCTGATAATCCAGCTGGGGCCTGTTTGGTTGCAAGATTATGAAATTTGGATTCCAAAATAGTACGGTTGAAAATTTCTGGATTTGGTAATTTGTTGTTTGGTTGGTTTTGGATTTCCGGTGTTTGGATATGTAGATTCTTGTAATCTTTGTTTGGTTGGTGAAAATAAAGTGCGATTTGGATTTGAGGATTGTAGAGAGAGATAGAGAGATGATTATTAAATAAATAAAGTACACGGTCCCATCTAAAAGCATAACAAATAGTTCCAAATCCTTGAAAATCCTTTAAAAAATTTAGGATTCAGGAATCCATGTTTTGTGGTGGGCGCGCATTAAAAACAAAGGAATCCTAAAAATCCAAATCACTCAGCCTAACACAAAATTATGGAATCTCAGGATTTCACAATCCAAATCCAAAGAAATCCTGCAACCAGACAGGTATGCAATTAAGACTTTCTTTTAATACTTTACAACCTAATAATAGCGAGGGGTCTATCTGGAATTATACGCAGAGGACCTCAACAAAAGTAAAATAGACCCCTTTTTGTTCCGATTTTCACAGAAAATGTCGGGCACCGAATCAAACGCCGCCGCTACGAACTCGTCGCCTGCTTCGGACGCGGCGGCGACGGAGACGGCGGCGATGACGAAGGATGAAACCCTAGGCGGCGCCGCCGACGAGTCCTCATACGCTTCGTTCTTTGAGTGTTGCGTTTGTTTGTAAGATTTATCGTTTCGAACCCCGCTCCCAATTTTGTTATTTGCATTCTATACCCTTGAATTCATTAATATTTTTTATTTTAATCCTGTTATTGTCGATTGTTCTCTTGTGACCAGATCAAAAGGAGAAAACTTTAGGCTGAAACCCTAAATTGAAACAGCAGATATATCCCAATCTAAGCAATTTGAAACATAAAATGTGTAGGGAAAAAATACACTCACCCCCCCCCCCCCCATAGGGCTCTTTAATAGCCTTACAAGTTACAAAATCGTTGCCAATGTTTGTTTCCATATATGAAGTCATAAACTTTGTGAGATTCTAAGGTAATTTTAATTCAAAGTAATGATTTCTGGCTGCATTGATTATAATAGAAAATTGCAAGATGTAGGATCAAATTGGGAATGATATGAAGTTTTACTCTACATTTCTCAATATTCCAATTGAACAGCAGTCAATAACTTGATAAAAGTTCTATTGTGGATGGAATCTTAAGAGATAGGGAATCAAAAGTATTAGAATATAAAACTTTGGCATGATAAGACCAAATGCACTTGATTTGTTTTGACATTGATGATATTTACCCTTCAAGTTAAAGTTATACTTCTCTCATAAGAGGCCTTCATTAGAAGCTATTATGTGCTTTTTATTATGCGACTTGGATCAGTATTACTTGCTTGAACCCTATTTGCACTGCTTGCCGAGCTCCCCAACAAGCTCTTATGGTTGTTTGAGCCGATGCCGTGGATTAAGGGGTTGCTATATAACATTTCCGTTATCATATAATAATCATTAGTGTGCATAGGAGATAATGTAACCGGTTTCTTGGAAAATCCTAACCCAATACTGCTAATGCTTATGTTCATTTTATTTGGCTGGTGGATAATTATAACGTCAAAGCTAGACTCCATGCAGAGTTATTCATGGTACCCACTATCTACAACTCCTAAGATTAACATGACAAGATGAGTTGATCATTATGCTTATTTTGCATTGCTAGATCATGAATATGTTACGCGCTTTATCCCTATCTATGTAATTCTTATAATCATTTCTTTCGGCGGTTATTATTCTGACATTGCTATAAAGCCTTTTCTTTTCTTTTTAATTTTTACTCTATACGAGTTTGTGGAGGTCCATCCGTATAGTTGACTCTACTGTGATTCTTTCTTCTTTTATGTTGTAGGGATCTTCTCTACAAGCCAATAGTCCTTGGTAAGTATGCTTTACTGAAATTATGCATTTACCAATAACATAAACAACACTTAATCTCTTCCTTATGTGGCAGCATGTGGACATATTTCTTGCTTTTGGTGTGTACACAAGGTCATGCATGGTTTGCGGGCGTCTCACTGTGCTCTGTGTAGGAAGCCATATATTCATTTTCCTAGCATTTGCCAACTACTCCACCTTTTAATATTAAAATTGGAACCTGAGGCCTACAAAAGAAGGGAAAGTGAAATGTTAGGTGAGTTCTTGATGCATATTAATTAGCGCTTATTACGGTTTCATTTACGTAGGTTATTATTTCTTCCAAATTGTTGCAATATCTACAATTTAATTTTATTGTTCTAGAATAGAAACAAATGTATACATTATCTATATATTTGTTGAACCGTTGGATGGCACTTATTTTAGGCTGTTTGTTTTATTAAAGTTGATTATAATAGTTGCATAATTTATTTGATTATGTATGCTAAACCTAGTATCACTATACTGTGATGCATTTTAATTTACTACCGCAAGACATTGTACCTCATGGATTTCTTGATGTTTCTTGAGTCCCGGTTTAACATCTTTTAAGGAATAAGCAACCTCCTCAGTGGGCCGACCCACTTGGGCATTTTAGGCCACTTGAAATTGGGCCTAAGAACCCGTCTCACCTAATTTTTGCACATAGACCCTTAACTCCAAGGGCATGGAGCCATGGGCCATTACTTTCTATGCACAACCACAGGTTGATTTTTCCCTCATTGCACATAATGAGATGTTTATAGGGTTATTTTGGTATACCACACCAAAATCTTTGTTCTTTCTAAAAAACAATACCAGAAACTTGATATTTCTATTAACACCACCTACAACTTCACAGCTAACTAAATACCCCACTTTGTTAGCTTGATGTTCGTTCAATTGGTGAGGTAAAACTGTAGAGCTAACTAGGGTTATGAGCTGAGTTAAGACCTCATCTACGTCTCCTCTCGCCCATTTCATTTCTCCTCGTCCTCTTCAATGCACCCAACAACCGAGCCCTCTCCCATCTCTTCTCAACCTCGTAGACGTTCAAGCTTACACTTCCTCATCTCTAAGCTAACTTACGCTCACACTAGCCTCACCTCTTCAATTTAATATCAAAACTTGTTAGAGCAAGGTAAGAAAAAAGCGAAAGGGTCTACCAAACTAATGAGGCTGAAAGAGGGGGGTCTCTCATTTAGAACTATCTGATCCTTTTCGTCAACCTTCTTCATCACTCCAGTCCCTTCATCTAGACATTCCTTCCCAGAATGCGCCTCTCTCTCTCTCTCTCTCACACACACACACACACACACACACCATCTCCTGTGTTAAGCATCTTGTTAAACCCGCATCATCTTTTGTGAAAGGGATAAGTAACCAAGAGGATACCAACTTCCTCTAGATACAGGTACCTCTTATACCCTTTGGTTCTCCATTTTCAACTCAAGAGCCTATAATGTGATTTTTTTTTCATTTTCGGTTCTCCTTTTACAATTACGTAAACACCTTTCTCATATAACAAGCTCCTGTCATTGTTCTTGTTGTTGTAGAACTCTTTCCTCAAATAACTAGTTCCTATTTATAATTTATGTTCTTGTTGTTGTAAATTCTTGTGTTGGCCAACTAGCAGACATCCGTTGTTAAAGTGAACATTCATCGTGATGGATGCAAGCAGAGAGTGAAGATACTTCTCTAGAAACTTGATGGTATAACCCTCATCTTGCTATCATATATGACAGTAGCAGGGGAGAGAGGAGAGATTGATAGATAGAGGTTGTGTGTGTGTGTGTGTGAGAGAGAGAGAGAGAGAGAGAGAGAGAGCATTTAAACCCATATCATAGCTTGGCTATAATTAACATGGGTTTACTGGAATGAGGATGTAACTTAACTACGGGGTTAGATTACTCCAAAATCTTGGGTGTTGTTTTTAGTAACCTAAAGTTTCGAGTGTTGTGTTTAGAAGTAGTGAAGATTTGGTGTGTTGTACCAAAAGATTCAAAATAACCTTTTTTAATAACTTAACGCTAGGAGTCTTGAAAATTTAGGTTATACCCCTTCAGGAATCGAATCGGCGACCTCTCGTTTAGCGGAGGAAGTACTTACCACATGACCTATTCCCAATTAACTGTCATCCTTTAGGTTATATCAGCGGGGATGCTGCGATTGGTACTATGGTTGGATTTATTTTACAATGAACTGAATGAAGTTAGTAGCTCATCATCAGCTATCTAATGCAATTCTTCTGTGTTGTCCTGGCTTCCGATGGCTTCTGCTTGGCCGTTAAATAATATGACATTAGACAAAAAATTCTTTGGTAATCTACACCCATCATGGGCCAAGAGTCATATAGTTGGAAAAATAGCTTATTTTCCACCCACTTCACCCTTCTTACTCACCCCCCCACACACACAAGCATACAAACACATAGAAAAGGACAACCTGCACCCTCACACTGAGGCAGGCAGCCAAAAATTCACACCATCTAGATAATAACTCATTAACTAAATTTTAAATATTACTTCTGAATTTGGAATCTTGAATTTTATACGACACAGCGTTGTTGGTCTTCACCAAGTCACTCAAGTTTCTGAATGCAAATTGTTATGCGGTGTGTGATAGGTTGATGAGGGTCCTGCATGTTTATTGCTCTTGTTTCCGTATGGCCATGATGGGGAATGATCTTTTCCATATGTATTTACCAAGTATGTGGGTGGTTACTGATCTGGTGCAATTTTTTTCCTTGCTGTCATGGTGTCCTTAGAGGAAGAAAAAAGGCTCGACGTGTTTTCACCTCAGTTGGGAGATTCTGTAATCCCTAGTAAGTTCCTTTCTCCAAGCTTGAGCTTTGATTCGTTTATTTATGCTAACCAATGTATTGTCATCTCTTAATCTTATAGAAGATAACCCAGACGCTTCTGAAGAGATTGAAAGGTCTTCTGAGGATCTTGATCCTGGTAGAAGTATAGTTGCAAAAGAGTCTAGCTCGTCAGAAAATGGTGTTGAGGATAGAAAGCGCAAGCATCTTTCTGTTAGTGATGTACTTTGCTCGCTATGCAAGGAATTGCTATATCAACCTGCCGTACTTAATTGTGGACATGGTTAGAATTTCTTTTAAAATACAGAGAAATTATGCTGCTATGAACATTGCTGACACTCTTTTTCCCGTCTGCAGTATTTTGTGAATCTTGTCTGCCTGTGTTTCCCAATGAACCACTTAAATGCTCGGTTTGTCAGAGCCTGCATCCGGGAGAATTCCCAAATGTTTGCTTGGATTTGGACCATTTCTTGGAAGAACAGTTCCCAAGAGAGTATGCAATAAGAAAAGAGAGAGCACGGCCTAAAGGAGAAGGATGCCGACATGGAGAAGCGTCGTCTAGTAAGCTTTCTTTGCAACATTATTATCTATTCTTGCAAACTCATGATCCTTTGTTAAAGCATTTGAATCTAATCTGGAGCTGAATTGGGAGGTTTAGTTGTATTAGAGTTTTTTTTATATAACTTGGTTTTGCAAACATTATATATTAAAATAAAATAATCTTCAGATTCCTTCGCTGTTAAAATCTCATTGTGGAAACATTAAGAGCGGATAGAAGATTGCACGACATTAAGAGTACGTAGAGAAATCTATTAAAGTCAATGACATATTAGCTCTCTTCTTCAATGATCAGGGCAACGATTATGAACCAATTGTTGACACTTCATATCTGTAGCAGATTCCCACCACATTACCATCGGAACCATAATTTGAGCCTGGACCATTTCAAAAATCATTTTCAAACTAACTCCAGATGTTAATTGCATGACTTTTAGGCTCCGTTTGGGTATGAAGTTACGCATAACGAAGTTTATTTTTAAGCGGAGCAGTGAAGGTACAGTGTCATGCCCCGCTTCTCAAAATACGGAAAACGAGGGATGACTAGGCCAGCCATGCTCCTACGGTCAAGGAATAATCCCGCTGTAGTCACACTTCGGCTTCTAGCATTACATGGTAATCAGTAAACAAAGCACAACAGTAAAGGAAATACATCACTAAATTATTACATCGAATTTTCATTGTTCACAATTCACAAATAAACAGGAAGGAACTACTAACCGAGTTCGATTACAAGATCTCTTTTAGGGAAAACAGAAACGAAGAAAAGGTACTTCAGACTAGATCTCCGTCAGCTCGAAAGGAAAATCCGACTCCTGCGCCGGTTCTTCCTCGAAGTCTGAGCATGCATACTCAGGTCGTCAGAGCGATGTAATAGCAATTTTTATACTAATAACATGAAACATGCAAATACGATAATAACAGTGAAAGTAAAATGCGGGTAATCACTGTCACTAAATGATACAAAGTATGATCTGTGTCCCTATCAATCTCTAGGTCATGTTTGAAATCGTATAGTGGAAAGGAGGATCATGCTTAACAGGAGTCTCGTACATATCCGAGACAACGGCCCGTACGCCCGGGACATAACCCTGTCAGCCGGATCGCTAGATCCTACCTAATATATATAAGAATCACTGTTCGAATGATCATCCTCTAAAACACGGTCCCGCTAAATACGATGCTCTTTCCACTTTGATTTTCCCTTTTTCCCATGTTTACACTATTGATGATTATGATTTAGTCGTGTACAAGTATACCAATAGCACGGTTTTGTCACTGTTCACTGTATTAATCACTGTCACGAATCATTCACTTTCCATTGGTGTCCTTGACACTCCTAAACCAATATCATTCACGCACGATAATGCAATGTCCACTGAATAATAACGCGCAATAACACTATGTATATGGCAATTGGGTAAGGTAGGTGTCTTTATGCAGTTAACAAGTCATGCGTAATATGAACCAATATGCACGTCATGAGCTTACAAAAATTGCAGTAATTCATATGTTCAGAATTCAACGAAATGATACAAATACGATAACAAGTACACTCTGTCGGCAGTTCAGCAAAATTGGTTTCAGTACAATCGGGTTTCTGGTATTCAAGTTACAGCCGTTTCAATTTAAGTGCTCGCTGCAGGAAATTCAGTTTCTGAACTGAACGTCCGTTTCGCGGCACAATTTTCACCCAGTTGGGATAGAATTTAGCAACGCCACAGTTAAATGAAAATTAGGGTTTTCAGTAGGGTTTTTAACGCAACAGACGGATTCTCAATCGTATCTATACGTCAGAAGTTATGCGCTGTTCAACACTAGTGTATCAATTCTGTTCCTGTTTGGAACTGCTAGACGTCCTGATCTTTTAAATTGCAGTTTAAATAGTAAACAACGATCAAACGGGGTGAAATCACTTGCGTTATTTAGCTAACAGATTCAACTTCAATAAAGTGTAGGGTTCCGCAACATACGAGTTCAGAAAGCAAGGTAGCAAACATTACGGGACAGAAAACAATAACCAGAGTTGCTCTGGACTGTAGTCCAGAGCCGCTCTCCGAACCAAAACTCGTCATAATATCAGTACAGAAACAATTAAGAACTTGCATAGGGTTTCAGGTCGTCGAGTCGGCTTCGATTTGAGCCCTCGAACGCCTCATTTCAATATGTGCATAATTAATTAAGATTTTAACAAAGTTCAGGTGCGGGAAATTCCCAGTTTTTACGGGTGTAATTGGGGGTGATCGTTTAAGTCGTTAACAGTCATATTTTTCAGTGAAATTTCTATACAAGGTTCATTGCCAGACGGGCCAGAATATGCAATCGAGTTCCGTCAATTTAGTGGAAGGTTTTCTTTCGGGTTTTGCATCGAACAGTTACGTCATATAAGTTTTCGTGAATTGCAAACATGGAATTAATATGATTTTAGTTTGTAACGGAATTAATCTAGCATGTAGCAAGTAGGCTACTTGCCTGGAGACGTTTTGGCGACGCACGGCAGCGGCAACGGCACGAACGCGTGACGAATCGGCACGGTTTGGATTCGCGGCCTCGGCTCGTGTTCGGGTTCGACGTCGGAGTTGTCCGGGGGTGGCTCGTGTTCGCTGGAAGCGGAGTGGGATGCTCTGTGGATCTCCTGGGGTGTGCTGGGGTCGACGACGGTCGGCGTTGTCGCTCCGGCAATGTGCACAGTGAAGCTCGCAGTGAGGGGGAAGGTTATGGTTTTGGAGAGAGAGAGGGGGCAGTGGGGCTCGGGTTGGTGATAATGATGATGATGTTGAGGACAAAGGGGGTGAGGAGTAAGGGGAGACGAGGGGTTTGAGGGGGAGCGCGGACGTGGTCGGGGACGTGGGGTAACGGAGTCAGGGCATGGCGACGTGGGTTCGAGGGGAAAATTTCGAGCGGGAAAAGAATATGGACGTTGGGGAAGGAGGGTTTAAACGGGTCGGGTCTGGGTTAAGTGGGTGCGGGCGTGGGCTTGGGGAACGGGCTGGGAAAGAAGTTAATTAATCTATTAGGGGGAAAAAGGAATGGGCCGGGGATTTAATGTTTATAAAAATTAATTTGTTTTGGGCTGTGGGATTTGGGTTAATATATTTATCTAGTTTTAAATTTATTTTTTTGGGCTGGGCTGTTTATATAAATATATTTTTGGTTTTAGTTTTGGCTCTGATTTTTAAAGGTTTGGGAAAAGAAACAATTATTAGAAACCTAGGAACCAATTTCCCACATAATTACGATGGAAAGGAAAACATCGGAGAACTAGGAAAATATAGGAAGATTCTCATTAATGGAAACGGGGATTTACATACAGGCTATGCAAGCTCTAGCTGGTGCTTGCAATGCCCTACCTCCACTTAAAAAGTTAGCTTCGATGGGCTGTTTGGCTTTGGAGTATCTAACTCCAAAATGTTTGTTTTGGTGTTGTCTAACTCAAAATGTGTGTTTTCTTCACATTTTTTGTAGTTTGAAAATTTAGGTTGGATTTGAGTTTTCTATGCGCAGGGGGTGTCAATTTTTAGGGTCCAAATAGTCGGAGGTTTTTTAACTCCAAAGTGAAAAGGCCTAATGGAGCATAGTTAGGATTTTGGGGTTAAGTTTAGATTACTTTATGAAACCCCGGTTACCCCACTTAACTCCATACCTAAGGATTAGATTTATAAGTTAGGTTTCCCTCCTCCCAACTATGTGATTTATAGGTGTTCTACCGAGCCCTTTGCTTGCCCCTAGTTTTCTATCCAGGGGCTTGTTTGTGAAACTGGTCGTTATAAAATGCGGCAAGGGTTGAGTGATGACAATACCCTATACAATAATGAAACTATTGAGTTTCCCAGTTGACTTGGGTATTTTATTTATTTCAAGGCTTTGTCACCTTGAAGCTGGATTTCATTGTCGAACTCTAGATTGAGCTACGCCGTTCTTTTTCCCGTTACAAAAATCATGCAATTAGTTCACTACAGGTTGGGAAACCTTCTGCTTTCAAACTCTTATTGAAACTCGACTCATGCAAAACTCTATCGAACAATCTGAGAACTACACAATAATTTAGAGAATGTTGCAATGATGGATAAAACAATGAGATCATTTCTTCAGGATCAACTCAGTTTGCACCCACAGCTATATTGGAGCAAACTTGACTTTGCTGCAAAAAAAAAGGCCATTGGAGATGGAATAAAATATTCACATTAGTTTGAAAAGCGTATTGATGTACATTTTGAACTAAAACAAACTTGCTATGATAGAAAAATACATTGGCCGGCTGTTTTTAGGTTGCATATTTGTGTGATTTGCATGCTCAATCTTGATTTTATCTAATTAATATAGAACAAATATGGCATCTTAAGAGAACTAGGAAGAGATTATTTCTAGGCATGCATTACATACCAAAATTTATTACTCTTTCAGCTTAACAGAAATGAAATTAGCTCAATTACCTACAACTACTTTACCATTGCAGGTGCTTTACATGAGAAAAAAGGTGAACAAGATGAGTACTTGCTCTTGGAGGAAGACTTCCATAATGTTCATGTTGGGGTCGGCTGTGATTCATGTGGGGTAAGTTCTCCCTATTTGCATTGCATCATGACATGTAAGTTGTGTGGATGATACGCACAAAATGCATGTAGAAGTTATAACAAGAAGCTTCTCATTTTTCCATTGATTGGTATAGTGGAACATGGACGCTATGAAAATATTCATCGACTTCACAGCCCTCTAACAGTCATTATCAACCTCGATAAAATCCTCAATGAGCTCCTGCAAAAAGAATGAGTGAATGACATTTTGTGTAGACTAATTTCTCTTAAAAAGAATGACAGATATATTCCCTTTGCAGATGTATCCTATAATCGGAAAGAGATACAGATGCAAAGATTGCAAAGAGTTGATAGGTTTTGATCTGTGTGAACCATGCTACAATGCGAAATCAAAACTTCCTGGCAGATTCAATCAGCAGCATACTCCTGACCACGAGTTTGTAATTGACGAATCACAAATATTAAGTAGGATATTGTTCAGGTCCCTGGTAGTGCAAGATCCTCATCAAGAGGTTTTTATCAATCATTTACCCCATGATGCTTCAGTAGAAAATGACGATGATGGTGGTGGTGGTGGTGATGGTGATGATCTTGATGTTGACGATGTAAGGATTCTTTGAAAGGAAGGTGGTTCAGCTGTTGATGCTTGATGAAGAAAACTACATATGCATCGTGTGAAGTTTATTGCACATTTTTTCGTATTCACCCTTGTACGTATTCAGTAAACTGTGTAAAGCGATTATCAAGATTTTGCTATTCTTTGTTACCATCTGGGAGGAATTTCGAGATTTACAACTGTATAATTGCTTTATGCCCAGGTTTGATTAAGCCTCTTCTTTGGCTGTAGAAAATTTAGATGTATCAAAAAACTATTTATCGAGTCGAGAAGTGTCGTATAAAATAGAAATTGTGTGAGACAATGTGAACTTTTGAGCAGCGAGCAGTCTGCTTGATTAGTTTTTGAGTTGATTGTAGATCTTGGGAAAAGTTTCATAGATGTTATATACTGATGCTTAGGGGCAGCCCTTCAAGATTGTAGATACTTGCTTCAATCTTAGCTTAAATGTTTGTTCAGTTGATAAAAACATATTAACTGTACTTATGTGTGCTTCATCAACGGCATCAATTAAGTCTTGAATTTCTTTATTGCTAGAGGAAATTTTAGAAGAAACAGAAGATAATATATTTCCTATAGATTTTATTCAACTCTTTTTTTTCCGGAAGTGGCCCATAAGCTTAACCCACACAGAAAAAACACTTATTCACATAGCGTATATACACACACCTAGGGACCCATAAATTTGCCCCGAAAGCGTTAATTGGGATCGAAATCCAGCACTTTCCTCTAGGAGGGAAAGGACCATACCAATTGAGTTATTGCTCATTGGTAGTTCGTCAACTTAGGCTATAACCTACCGTATGTAATTGTTGCACAGAGTTTTAAATCAAAGATAAGATGTTAGCTAAAGCTTGCAGATGAGCAGAAAGACAGCATAGGAAATAGCTTGGAACCAAGAATTTTTGGAGGGGCTGAGGATGAGCATTTGCAATCTCCAAAATCAACAAACAACCTATTTACTGTCTCATACTTAAGTTTCAACTCACACAAGTAAAGACCTCCGATTATTGTTATTATTATATCTTTTTGTCACATGAGAAAACTAGAAGCAGAGAGAATCCAAGCATGTCAAGAATCTTTCCTATGCATGAGCATGAGAATACAAAAAAAAATGTGATAAGGTGGTGGCATTGAGCAATCATAATCAAGCTCCATTTTCAAGTACCAACTTGAGGCCAATCATGACCAGTTTGCTTCCTGTTTCTACCCTTAAAATATGGGGGGTCTACTTAATAAGCCAATTACTCCATTGAATGTGAGAGTGAGAGAGAGAGAGAGAGAGAGGGTTCAATTCAATTCTAGGGCCAATACATGTTAGATTCTAGTGTCTCCTAAAGGACAGCTAGACTTGAGTGTTCATTTTGGTTGTATGCAATGTGATCACTATTTCTTGATAAAGACTTGGCATTCTCATGTGTCTTTCTTGCAGTGGGTTGATTGAAAAGAGGAAGCTCATGACTCATGTATGAGCTTGAGAACTTCATAGGAAAGCCCCTATTTTCTTTTATTAGATTCTTTCACTGGTTTCACAAGAATCTATCTCAATGTTATGTTTGGAAATTGTGAAAGTTTCACATGTTTATAGCTTGAGTGAATATTATTGCTATGTAAAGGAGCTAGTTCTAGGACCCTGTCAAGTGAAATGAGGAAGAAAAAGCTTGAGCATGTTTCTTTTCTTCTCTTTTTGCTTACATAAACCATGCATGTGAGATTGTGGAGCTACAGTCAAATCTTGAGCATAGTGTCTTGTTTTCTGGGAAAAATCTAACAAGAACAGGATTCTATGATTTTATAGCTTGTCAATTTTCATTTATTATAAATCTTTTTTATATGTAAGCAAATGTGACAATAATCAACTGATTGGTGTGTGCATCATTGGCTATATCATGGTCCTTCGAACTTCACTGTCTCATGTGAAAATTTTGGCATGTATTGTATTATGTTAGTACTGTAGAGGAAGAAATAAAGATCCAATTCTTTTTTCCTTTAATGTTTCGTTAGTGTAAATTATGGGAAATGTGATCTTGCTTGCTATCTCATTTGTGTTTGCAACACTGTCATCTTTTTTCATTTCTAGTTTTATTAAGCACTACAAAAAGGAAGAACTGATATTTTTAGTATAATAACAGACATTCATTCTCTTATAATCAACTCTTAACATACATGCAATGTGACATGGCTGGTTGTAGGTTTATGTCATCTTGATGGATGGACCCACCCTTTTATTACATTACATGATCTCCAATGGATTGGAGATCCGTTGCAAGCCTGATTGGGAGGTAGAATATAGTTATTATGTCATCCATACTTTCTTTCAAGAGAAACTTGGCTCTTGGCTCTAATGAAGAGAAAAGCAGAGTCAGATTTTGTTTTTAAAACCCCCTCCTCTCTTCTTTTTTAAGGAGAAAAAGAACATTATAGGTAAAAAGGCTTCAATGAAGATGATGACTTTTATAGTTCAAAATGCAGAGTTAGTGCTCCAATGGATAATTTTGCACCACAGAAATCATGTAGTGCTGGGGCCATCAAAATAATTGAAAGCTCTGCCACTAAAAATTTAGTCAAACCCAAAATCAATGGACTCTCTCTCTCTCTCTCTCTCTCGATCCATGAATAGTTTAAAAAGCTGAACAAAGATGGGACAATCGAACTTAGAATATAATTGCACTACTTCTTCAATTTTAATTTTAATTTTCAATAAAAATTATACGCTCTGTTTGATGAATAAATAAAGGCTGATCCTTTATGTTGTTGGTGTTTTGCTTGCGCTTTTTTGGGGGGGAGGAAAGATGATGCAGCAATAGCATTGAGGAATAAATAAGAAGAGTCCTTTTTTATGCTTTTAAAAGTTCAAAAGGTTTTCACTTTGCTTTTAAAAAAAATTGGGTTGGGCCTGGCTTTTGGTTGGACCTTCCACAAAGTTTTAACCAACCAGGATCTAGAATTTTGGACGAAATGCTTTTTATTAAAACTTGAATTTGAAGATCTTGAAAAGGGTGCCCATATTGCCAGGCCATAATCCACATCAAAATTTGTGTGTCTGGACAAAATTAACCCAAACCAGCCTTTAATTTTTGTCCTTTTATATTGTCCTTCCTCTGGATCTCGTTCACGGCGTTGATGCAACACTGTGCCGTGTCGATCGCAGCATGGTAGTCGCGAGATCATAAAGATCCACAGCCTCGCACGAAGATCAGCAGCATCGCGAGCTCGTCGACAATGCGATCGAGCTCCTCCATCGTGTTGTCAAGATCCTCCTGCAACGAGATCGAGATGAAGCGACTAGATGCTCGTCGCGGAGCTGGTACTTAACGACGCCAATCTCGCCTCCGAATACGCCGTTGATCTTGCCCAACATATCCGCTAGGATCGAGTAACGCTGGACCGAGAGGATCGGGGTGGAGAAAATGGTGGAGGTTGTTGGAGAGGTTGATGAGGCGGAGACGAGGAGGAGGGAGAGGAGGAGGCTAGTGAGATTGGAGGAGGAGAGGTTGAGATTGCTAAATATTGGTTATCTATTTCGGATAGGAAATCGGTAAATATAGAGAAGAAGTTGCTAGAGAGTGAGAGGAACTGATCCTAAGTTATTGTTGTTTATATAGGATGGTAAAAATTTAGATTTGTAAAGATATATGAAATCCTTCCAAATAAAACCTCTCCTCTTTACAAGCATGAGATTGCTAAATATTAGTTATCTATTTCGGACAATCAAAAACTTATCATTTGCTTATGAGCATGGTTTTCGTGTCATTATACCGGCATAATCATCTTTATCTTAATAAACAGGATCGTTTCGATTCCAAAATAAAGAGTCATACATACATATTTAAAATTTGAAATCTTTATCTTTTATATGATCGAGTTGAATGCCGACTTGAACATCAAAAGAAAAATAATCTACATCTTGGCATGAACAGTGCAACGGTTTGGATCTTATTAGTAACAATTTAGATGAAATTTGAAACTTAATGAATCATAAAAATCCTCAATGTGAATTTAAGGCGGTCTTCTGACTCATTAATGAATGACTTGACTCTCTTGAATTTTTTTCCTAATCTTTACTTATTTAACCAAATTACTTGGTTTCAATGCACACAACCATTTTCAATTGTGGTCCTTTTAATTCAACTCTGAACTTCCAATCAACGTTGCACTTCTCCATAACTAACCACACACAAAAAGGGAGAGATTGGACATGGGATTAGATTTAGTCACACGTGCATGTGTGCATGTGCTTTGGATTGTTAAAACGAGAAGGCAAAGTAGGATAAATCTTTCACACGTATGAGCCTTTGTCTCTGCTAGAATTAGACTTCTTAAAGTTGGTTTGGAGTGTGGAGATGGATTTTTTAATTTACTGCTACATGTTTGCAAGTGCTTACCAACTTGTATAGTAGAAGTATTGTCGTGCGAACGCTTCCCAAAAGAGGAGCGAGAGCGGACGAGACCCGCAACGTATTTACACCGAGAAACACTCATTCCCGACATGAAAACGTTAAGCGTCTGTATAAACAGTAAATGAAAATATAGTATAAGAATTTAAACCTTATAAAATATCCAATAATATTTAGTACAAATCAAGTCCTAACGGACACAAGTGTTCCACAAACAAAAAGAAATAAGAATATAAGAGGCCGTAAAACGAAATCTCGAATAGTGCATACTTTACAATAACTCATGATCGGCTTAGGAAGTAAATTGGTCGAAATCCTCCTCAGTTGCCTCGACCTAACCTTATCGACTGCCCCAAATGTCGTATGACGACATTCTCAAAAATATTAAGTGAAATGCCGTCAGCGAACTAAAGTTTGGTAAATCCTCAGTTAAAAAGAATGATTTTTTAAAAAAATAAACAAAATACGGTATGTAACAATAACACAAACATGAAGATAAAAGCGGAAGATCAATAGCGTGTGGATCAATAAAGTCAGGCATATGTCTATTGTCACGCCCCACTTCATAAAATACGGAATACGAAGGTGACAAGGCCAGCCATATTCCTACGATCAAGGAACAATCCTGCCGAGGTCACACTTCGGTTTCAAGCAGTACGTGATAATAGTAATATGACGTAGATAATGAGATAAAACAGTCACTAAAACTATCAAGTGAAAAGGGATCGAGCGCAGCATGTACAACAACTAACCAGTGATAAAAAATGGAACGATAGGGCCGGATCAGTGGTCTAGATATCCACGATCTCCACGAAACCAGACGGGTCCATTTCTTTCACTCCGAACATGCATACTCAGGTCATCAGAGCGATACAATGGCAATATATAACACGTGCAACAATAATAAACATGAAGTAGCATGTACAAGTCAAAAATATGAGCACGAAATAGTATACACAGATAAACGCTATAACATGAGTATCAGATCAGTAAATCTTCAGTTAAAAAAAATTAAGTGGAATGCCGTTGACGAACTAAAGTTTGGTAAGTCTCCAGTTTAAAAGAATGGAATTTTTTTAAAATAAACAAAATTTGGTATGAACAATAACACAAACATGAAGATAAAAACGGAAGATCAATAACTTGTGGATCAATAAAGTCAGGCATATGTCTATCATGAAAAATATAAGTAGAATGCCGTGATATTAGTTATTATAGTGTTTTAAGTTATAAACTCGAATTATGAGAGTTTTACATGTAATTAGAGTATTCCGTAATTCCCATGTAACAACAACAAAGTAAAAGTAGGTTGGCTTCCGTCAATATCCGGAATCACGGCTACATGATAGGTGACTTCTGATCAAAGTATTTCGTTTTATACCGATGAAATACGGCTATACGACAAAAATGGTGGAGGACTCTTAATCAGCAAGTGTTTCGTATTATGCTGACGAAATACGGCTACATGACCAAGTTAGCATTCCGTCTATGTCCGGAACCACGGCAACATGAGATTCACGAGATTCACGAAATTCAAAATTTATATGTAATGCAAAAAAATGTATGATCCCCTGTTACACATAAATACCCCCATTCTTTGACCTACCTCATCCCTATGATATTCTTAATATTAAAATACCGATATAGATATATATCTAGTTGTTAGCTATAGTGCCCTCAAGGCAATTATTGTAATCGCAGGCCAGCGATTATGATGATTTAGAGAGGACCTATATAGGCAGAACAGTCTTACTCGAGATGATAATATGCTATCTGGTTTGCTTTTATCATTGTGAGTATACGTTTTACTCGTTATTACATGTCAGTAATACATGATAATAAAGCTCATAGGATCATTGCTTGACTACCAGCATTATAATGGCGATTATATACGTGGGAGCTTGGTATTCCATAAGCACATCCTTGAATGTCCCTAGTTGAGAGAGTATCAAGACTGAGCATCGATACTCCGGAGTAGACTAATGTATACGTTTCGAGACTTCGATGAAGGGCGGTGACCGGTCTCACAAGCCATTAATGTTGAATCACCTAAGATAGTATATAGGTGCTCACTGGAGGTAAGTACACAGGACGGACTCGCCGAGAACTTCTAGATGGTATTATACCTATCGTCGGATAGCAGTTCTCTTGTAGCATGAGTACAGATTAGCCCTTTAACCTGAGATTGTCATTTGTCTCGTGTGAGTTCCCACTGTACTTAGATTACTACCCTACCACGTCTCAAAAGATTTGTGCAAACAGGTTTTAGTTGGGTACAGTCCCAAGCCACACGGAGGCAGTAAGCAATCATCAGGGATTCGTCTCTCCCGGCATTAAGAGTCGAGGTCACGCTGTGTTGGGTCAGCTATCACCATAAATTTTTGGCCAAGGTGGATGAGATTTACTGATAGGTTATCAGTAGTTTCTCAGTGGGTGATAAGCTTTAAACCGACATGCCTTATCGGGTTATTTGGGGTCTGACGTTTTCCACCCTCTAGATCCAGTATGCGATACTCTTAGACGAAAATATCGGACTGTACGGAGATTCGCACAGACAGGCTTAGTAGGGGTACGGGTGAGTTTGCTCGTTTTCTTTTCTTTCGTTCAATACCTGGGTAGCCGTTACGTACAGATAGTGCCGTTGACGTGCTTGTGGTTAAAGCTACTGCCAGTGTATTGTCGAGTTTTTAGAGTCTCACACAGATGGTATTTCCGGTTTAGGCGAAATGATATAGTGGCCGTATATTGATACGTGCAGGCTTCCGATTAAATACGTGTACTAGCTAATCGGACGGATGATAATACTATCTGGCTTAGGATTACGCTGGATTATTAAATCAAGTACTGATTTAATAATTTACATAAATGTATTTTTTATATGTATATTCTAGTATTATATTCATTGTATTTTTCTATCTCTTGGGTATTCGTATTTTGATACGGATACATTTATGTTTTTGCGAGAACGTATTCTTGTATTCATACAAGAATACTTCTAGAATGAGGGCATCTCATTTCTAGGAATTTCTTTTTATAGAAATTATGAAATGAGGTGGAGGGGAGAAATGGTGGAGGGTATGGCCAAATGAATTCTATATTCATTTGGTTATACTATTCAAGCATGGCTATTTTTTAAAATTGGAAAAATATCTTTTAACAGAAGAAAAAGAGCATGCTTGAATTTGTGAGGAGATTTTATTCATTCCACCATTTTAGTTTCTCTCTCCTAAAAAAATAGCTCCTCCTGCTTCTTTTTTATTATCTTCTATCCTCTCATCAGTTGAGAATCATGAAGTTAAAAAGAGGAAAAAAATACTAGAACACTCGCACAACATGTCTAAGTTTCACTTCTTAGCAAGTTGTGAACCTTAGTTGCTTCACTAGGATATTTTGGTGTGAAGTTAAAGCTTGGACAAGGTTCCCTCTGGTGGATCATCTTCGGTGTAGGAGGACCGGTTTGTAAGTGCGATCCGGAGCTCTTGAGAGCTTGCTATAGTCTACAAAATCACAAATCCGTCACGAGCTCGTTCCCGGCGGCAAAGAGCGTAAGAAGGGATAGGCGGACACGCTACGAAGATAGCTAAACTTTTGAACTCGTAACTTAGCTTTTCTAGATTGCTAGTTTAGTAATTGGTTAAGATTCTAGGTCATAGTTTCTAGCGCCATCATGAAATTTTTCATTTTTGGATTCCACATTGGCTGTGGGTTAGCGGCTAGGGTGGTAGGAACTCCATCATGGTATCAGAGCCACCCAAACACCCTAAACTAGATAGATACAACTCCCGAATCCCACCAGTTTTTGCCTCGCAAAAACTGTTTTAAAACCAGTGAGAAATTCATTCTTTTTTTATGTTTTGACTCCTCGCGGGCTCTCGGTTTGGATCGAGAAGCTGCGGGGAGGTGCGCGAAGACCTGGGGACGTCCCGGGGGGAACCTTGGGAAGGCTCACTGTAATAACTGGTTTCTGCCATACGAAATATTTCGTGTTTTAATAAAGTTTCCTTATTAATGCTTTCCTAAATAATATTCCTATTCCTTTCCTGGTTTATTATTATTGTCATTAACTAGGTTAATGTGTTTAATCGGTATTAACCTTTAGTAATTATAAATTTTGTAATTGTTATTATTAACTGTTGTTAACTTGTGTTATCTACCATTGATTATTATTCAATTGTAAATTTAAAACCTAACCTAACCTTTTCTCCCATCTCTATTTTCCTTTTCTTTTCCTAAACATTTTTCCTTCCAATTATTTCATGTGAATACATTTCCTATTTTTCCTTCACTTTAAATTCAAATTCTATTTTTTCCTAAAATCCCTTTTCAAACTAAACCCAAACCCAATCCCTAACCCTAGCCCACTCCTACACCCGACCTAACCCGACCCGCTTTTCCCTCTCTCTCTCCTCTCGATTCTTTCTCTTCTTTCTCTTTCCTCTCGATCTTTTCTCGCCCTTCCTCGCAACCAGCTCCCCCACGACCTCGCCCTCGCCGCCTACTCACCCGAGATCCCCTCAACGTCCTCCGTGATTCTCTCGACCGTCCCTCATCCCTCTCAACCACCGACTCCCCTCTCTTTCAACCGCTCGCCTCCTCAAAACTAAGACCCCGGCTCCCCTCTCTTTCTCCTCTTTTTCGCTTTTACCCTCTCAAAAACTTAACCGAGCACCCACCACCTTCACCAACCACCACCACGGCCAAGCTGAGCTCCTTCCTCGCCGTCTGCTATCGTTTGCCTCCTCTTACTTCACTGGGCCCCTCCTTCTCCAACCACAGGAACCCTTACCTCGACCTCTCGCCTACGCCGCCATGAGCCCCACCCCTGCAACCGAGCCTATCCTCCTCCTTCCCTCACTGCAACATCCATCACTGGTCACTGCCGATCATCTCTCGGTGCCCCATCATCTCACCGGATCCACCTCGCACCACCGCGACCTCACCACCGCTATAGCCGGCCGCTACCCCAACACACCTAGCTCCTTCCTTTCATCCCCTAAGCTCCTCTAACCATCACCGGCGTCACCTCCCTCCTCCACATCCTCTACACCATCACCTCCTTACAACCATGAGCCCCCTGCAACTTCACCGCCGGCTTAGCTCGAAAAAGTACGCTATTCAAAGCAGAGAGAAGGCCTAGGTTGGCCTGTAGAGGGAGAATTTTCACAATTAGCATCGAACAAATATAATTCGATCTTAGATAAATAGATCTGTTTATTACGACCCTTCGTAGGTGAAATTTTCTCTCGTGTACAAAGAAATTTTCCGTTCTATCATTTCTGAAAAAGTCGATAAACTGGCCGCTGCTGCCACCGCCGGCAACCCCTAGACTAACCAACCTCCTCACTGCATAACCTTCATCCACGGCCACCTCAACAGAGTTCCCCAGCACCATCATCAACTCGGGCTCCCCGCTGCGTGGCAGAGACTAGCTGAGCCCCAAACCTTAACCTTCGTGCTATTGTGGCTGCTTGTGTTGCTGCCGTTGCCGCCGATCGCCACATCGTTTCGTTGTCAGGAAAGTTCAAAAACTTGCTTATTCATGCTATAATTAAAATAGTTAGATCATTCAATATTAATTATAGTTGTATGTATACATATGTATATCATAATTTATCGACAAATGGTAATATATGAGCCGTGGTTGTTTGGCGATGTTGGGTTGGATATGAGGGTCTAAAACTACGTCTTGGGCCACGAAGAGATTGTAGGAACTGATTTCCGCCTTTTTTGAATAGCCAGAATTTAATTCTCATTCGAGGTGAATAAACATATAACCCGCTCGATGAATTAACTAAACCTGAAATCTACCGTACCTGTTCTCTTGCAAAATTTATATTAATTTGAATACAACTCGTAACTTAATTTCCAAGGGCTCATATCGAAGCCAACAGATAAAACTACAGCACCCCATAGTTTAACTCTAAACTTTAAGAAGTTATGATAGCGAGAACTGAGGCGATTCATGGCTCTGGACTGCAGTCCGGGGCAAGAACCTCCGCCTTTGCTTGTTTTAGAATGCATATATCCCACCGTTTAAATGTATAAGTGTGCGGAAACATACATGGAAGCGTATATAATTGAATTTGTTTTCTAACTGTATAGGTCTCATTGCATTCTAGTGTCGTTTGATATTTATAACACCTTTTAAACCGTCGATGTGTATTGTAGTTTCATGCTGAGACAGAATGTATACCTTAACCTCAAACAAAGTATATCTACCTGTGTACAGCAGATATTATTGATCCGTATAATGCGTTGGAAACATAACAGACAAATCTAAATATTACATAACTGTAGCATCGCCTAATTATGATCCCAACAGGGAGTAAACTGTGTTACGAAACGGACTTCAAGTTCAGAAATTGGATTTCCAGCAGTGAACACTTAAAATGGAATGACCGTAACACGCAAACTCGAAACCCGATTGACTCGAAACCAATTTTTATGTAGAGATAATTAAATATACTGCTTACTCTTTTTATATTTTTTTGCTCAATTCTGCACGTGTGATTTATAGTGAATTTTGCAAGTTGTATGACACTGGCTGCTATATTTTATTCATCTCATAATTGATTGCATTCTTATCATATCAGGTAACGGTTATACCCTCATTGAATAGTGGTCATATATGTTGATATCCTAGTGACCGTGTTACACTACCAAATGACAAGTGTTAGTGATTGGATTGTGGTAAATATGTCAGTGTACAAGCGTGACTGAATAGTGGTAGTGAAGCGTACTTGTACACAATCAGCGGAACCATTTAATTATTACATTGTCGACGCTTATGGGGCATGTATAAGTGTAACTATAATTGGTATGGAACGGGTATGGAAGTGCTTATATTATTGTTATAGGTAAGACATCGAGCACTGTCCATTTATCTTGGATACCAGTCGAGACATGCATGATGGAGACGCGGTCTCCAATTCTCGCGTATGCTTGTCATGGAGCGACTAGTATTTAGATGTGTAGTCAATGTTCGATGTAGACCGCGGGGTGTGAGATAGTTTGAGTGTGAGTTCGATCAACGGAATCTCAGGAGTCCCACTGCCGGCATATTTCGTGATTTCGGGATTTTGTTACTGATCGTGTTTCTAATTCTTACTGTTCGTGATTCGGGCCCATGTTTCCTTACTCCTGGGGCTTACCCTTAGGTTGGGAATACTCCTGCGGTGGTTGACGCTCACATCTGGATTGGCGATAAGTTTAGTGATATGGACCTTACATTGATTAATGATTCGATACATATGCTTTACTGTTTACCTATACCGGTTATTTCACGCTCACGTCTTTACCTTATAGTTAATGCTTCATGTTTATCATCATTGCACATATTACATAAGTATATATATTGCTATTATGTCGCTATGACGACCTGAGTATGCATTCTCAGAGTAAGAAGTGGACTTAGCTCGGATCAGGACCTTCCTTACCTTGAGGATATTGCGGACATCTAGATCAGCAACGTCAGCGCTATCCTTCCCTTTAACTCTATATGGTTAGTTTTATATCTGTTTTTGAATTAGTGACTGCATTTCTCATTACTTGTGCTATGATTACAGATTACCACGTAATGCAAGAAGCCGAAGTGTGACTACAGCGGGATATTTCCTTGATCGTAGGAGTATGGCTGGCCTTGTCACCCTTCGTATTCCGTATTTTGGAAGGCGGGACGTGACACTCACCCCCCAAAGACCACCCTAAGGTGGCCTTGGAGGGGTGTGGACCCGAGCCCTGCCCATGGGGCAAGCTCGGGTCTGCCTACCCTCTATGGCCACCTTAAGATGGCTTAGGGGATGGGTACCCTCCTAGGTGCCCTTCGAGTATTATTTAATTTTATGCCGGGGCCCTCCGCATAGTTTTGACTCAATTTGAGCTCATTTCGGACTCCCAGATTGGATTTTAGCATAGAATTTTTGCGGGTTTTTAGCACACTTGATTTTCGAAGTTTTGGAAAATTGAGGTGTTGGCTAGGTGTTCAAATGTATTAGGCTTTATGATGATCGCGTGTATCATAATGTTTGGTAAAACGTCGTCTAATTACTATATGTATCAATTAGACAGGGTTACGGAATTGATACTCGCAAATTTGCATGTTCTGTGATGGATGATACTATGTTGATTATGGTTGTGTTGGATTGTCGTGATAGATGGCCCGGTGTATGTAGTATTAAATGTAATTCTCTGTGATGTAATGTATATTCATTATTGCGTAGCGAGCGTTCGACATGTAGACTACCGTCATAACGGTTTGTTCTATATTCTTTGGGACACGTCCTGGTTGAGGACGTAGTCACTGTTGTATATTCATTTTTTTATCATATGCATTAGGATTAACTCATGGTAGAGTGCTCGGGTATCCGGGTTTTAGAGGGCAACAGCCCGTCATCTTATGGCGTTGAGACCGGGGAGGCTTACTCTAAAATTGGCGGGATATTCGCGCACTCGTATGGGGTATAGGTATGACCCGCGGAGGGGTGCCCAAGTCACCGGATTTTGGAAGTGCTGGGTGGCCCACTCACTTCGTTGATTAGGCTTGCCTCATTTCTGAGATTGGAGGGTGGTTTGCCGCACTCGTAGGGGTCTATGGTCCGATATTATGGGCTATCCACACGATCTGGAAAATTGCATTTCATATTTGGCTCCACTGAATTGTACTTTTCCGAGTTTGTCCGCATTTCCATTCTGTGTTTGCTATATTATCATGCGCGAGACGAAGGTTGCTATATATATTATATATATTAGATGCTATATATGTTTTGCAACCGCGCTATTCCTGTCCCCACCCTGCCGTAAGTTAAGTAATCTTACGGTGAATACCCGGGACCCTGTAACGAATACGGATGGTGATTGATCGTTAAAAAGTGTGTTCGAAAATAACCGCAATCAAGACAGTGTCGCTAGTAGCTAGCCGTGATGAGTATGGGTCATCCGCAGATAAACGTGAACTCTTTTCTTACTTTAGACGAGTTGATGAAAGATGGGTGATTATTTGTCGTTATATTTTAAAACAGATATAAGATTTATAATGAAAAGGCTTGCAGGGTTCATAGGACTTAGTAGTAATGGATGAATAATTAAAAATGACTCGTTTATCTTTTAATAGTGTAAAACTGGATCGATAGTGATGAATGTAGATTAGGGTTTTTTTGGAAAAAACTAGGGTTTCCCCACTACTAACCCTTGTCCTTTCATTGATCTCTATTCATGTTTTAGTCCTTAACAAAACAAGTGTTAAACCAATCTCAAATCATGGTCGAGCTTATCAATAAATTGATAGCGCGCCCGATAAGGAGGTTAACATTTATTTTGCTAAAATTTATAAACTTTAAAATGTATAAAAAAAAGTTTAAGAGATCTTTTCATCCATTATCCTACCCTATCCTACGAACCCTAGCAAGCTAGGAATTACTCGCTCATGGTTAAGTTAGAAGATAGGTTGAAGAATGAAATCATAATGAAGATGCAGAAAATTAAGTGCAGAAATTAAATGCGGAAAATAAATGCAAAAAGAAATAAACTAAAAACTGCCTTTATTAATCAATTATTGCATTTACAATTCTCCTTAGAAAGTAGAATACAAGAACCCTATTTTGCTCTAGATCTCTCTCTTGTTGAAGCTAGATGAATAGATGATGATCACTCGGATACGTGGACCTCTTAGATCTCTTGATCTCTTCGGTGATGATTTTCAGTGTATAGCTCTCGGTCCCTTATATAGTTCTTGAAACCAGAAACCCTAGATTTCATATAGGAATAGATGAAGTTAAGATCATGATCCCAAAATCCCACAACCAACGGCCCAGATTTGACCGCTGAACCGCCGCAAAATGCCACTTTTGACCGCCCTTCCGCCGCGCTTTGGTAGGATCATGACTTGGGATTTTTTCTGGCTTCTTGTGTTGACTTGTGGAGATCCTTTTGATGTCTAGATTCTGAAAATAATACTCTAAGTCTCTGCCATTGCTAAATCTCTCAATTTGCTTCTAAATTTTAGCAGATTCGGTTTCGATATCCCGATTTTACTTGGATCTCTTACTTGGATTCCAGACCTGAACTAATACCTGCACAATATCTCAAATCAAAATGTGAGTAGTATTTGGTATTTTTGAGATATTATCCTAACCATTTATATGATATAATATCTTAAGAATATTGATTTGAAATATTTGATATGATATGCATATTTTAATTATTAAGATTTCATTTAAATATTATATGCATATATTTTCCATAATTATGTTAATTAAAATGTAGAAACATATGACAATAAACTTTTTACAAATAAACCCACATATGTTCTTGTTCAGTCGAAAATATTGCACATTTGATATAACATTTTCCTTAATTTTCTTAAATATTTAAAGGTGTTTATTATAAATATAGAACATATTTGGGTTTATCTGCAAAATACTATTTACCATATGTTTATATATTATAATTAACATTATGAAGGAAAATATATGCATATAATATTTATATAATATTTTGGTAATTAAAATATGCATATCATATCAAATATTCTAATCAAGATTCTTAAAAGATATAATATCATACAAATGGTTAGAATAATATTTCAAAATATATGCATAATATTTTAGTAATTAAAAGATGCATAGCATATCAAATATTCTTAATCAAGTCTCTTAAAGATTTATTACCATATAAAGTAATTAAGATACTTTCTCTAATTTAATAAATATTATTAACATTATTCATGGAGATTTTGTGCAGATTTAGCTCAGGTCAAGAGATCAAAATATTCAAGATGTCAGGATAAAAAATCTGCCAATAAAATCGTAGGATCTGAAAACTTGGAAAGTGGATCTTTATGGCAAGTCTAAATTTATGAGATCTAAGATTTCTGATTTGAGGGCTACATAAAGGACAAAGGGCAAAAGTTAGAATTCATCACCTTTTATACTAAGCAAATCACCGTCAAAGAACAAGAGATCCACGATAGGTCTACGATTCGACGTAATAGGGCGACGTGAAAATCGACGGAGTATCTATTTCCTACGAGGCAGAGATCGAGAGCAGCTTCTTCCTCTTGTAATCTAAATTCGAAGGATTTGTACTTGTGAAGTTGATTAATAAAAATAAATCATTTTGTTTAATTATTTATTTTCTGTATTTTTACTTTCTGCATTTTAATTATGATCTCATTCTCTATCCTTTCTGCATTCTTATATATTCTATATCCGTATTTAAACTAGATCTAAAAAATATATATTCTACATCCGTATTTACCATAGAATCTATTCTTCACTGTTCTCTATTCTCCTTCCTCTTTTCTAATCAACATGTCTAAAGCAAGATTAAAAGTTCCACGAATCCCTAAGGACGACCCGTACTCATCTCGGCTAGCTACACACAACACCGTTATTAATTGCGGTTATTCTACAAACACTTTTGCACGATCAATCAAATGGCGCCGTTGCCGGGGATGCGTGCGTAATTTTTTTTCTTATTGTTCGTGTTGAATTCTTATTCTATTCATATCATAAAAATAAAAAAAACCGCATCTTGCATATTTAACGATTAGTGCAATTTTTGCGAGGATATCTGGAGTCACTGTAGCGAGGAGATAAAGATTCAGAGACTTTCTGAGAGGACCAGAGGAGCAAGGGAGGCAACCGTAGAAAAAAAATTAAAAGATCTCTCAACTCCGCGGCGGAACCGCGGCAACAAGTCCATTTTGGCGGCGGAACCGTGGTATAGTTGGGGAATTAGGGTTCCAAACTTCTCTGGTAACTTTCCTATCTCTTTCTCTCTCCTCTGAAAAATCCAATAAAATATTTTTCTGCAGGATTCTTTGCAAAATATCGCCGCTCACAAATCTTTTTGCGTGTTTTGTAATTGGTTTGTTTTTGCATATTTTTAATACGGATTTTAAGGGGAAAGACCACAATTCAGATTAGGTGGGGAATTCATCACCCTTTCTAGATCTCACAAATCACAAAACGAGCATCTGTATCACCCTACATTAATTAAAAAATATTTAGACCAAGACTCTAAGAACTGTCGTGCTCAATTAGGACAGAGGAAGGTCGTGGGTAATCTATCGCTTATCCGCATTACTTTCGTGATGTCTAAGGCAAGTGTGTCTAAAGCAGGTGGTTACTTAATTAGGCCCGCTATTTTCGATGATTCGTATAGCGGATACCTCTCACTTACTTGGCACTTACCTGGCCACAAGAGTAATAAAGAGGTGGTAGAAGATTGATCCTGTGGCTTGTCTTTTGGAAGTCTAGGAGCGGTTTAGTGCTTGACCTAGGTGACCTTAGTTCTATGGTTGTTTGTGCATTTTGTGATTTGTTGAGTCAACCCTCAAGTCTTTCTTTCAAAGCAAAATAATCCAAATAGAGCTTAAATCTTTCCCCTTCCTCTTTCCTTCTTATAATGGGTAATCCAAATAGAAGAACTCTTGCCGAGCTTTGCTATCCAGAACCAGATATTTCTTGTTTTCGTAATCACTTCGGGTTACCATCCGACTCTACCATTTCTTTAAGAGATCGGAGAGAGCAAGCGGAAAGAAACAGTTGGATACCTCACTCTAGGTCCTATCAACCGCATCAAAATTCTACATCTTCTTATATTGATACTCCATTTAAAGCGTGTGAGGGAACTCCTAAACGCATATCCATCGCTGAGCATATAGAGAGGGCTAACGGCCAAAGTTTCAATCCGATCAAACCGTTAGGACAACAAATACCATCACTTTCTAAAAAAGATATTGCTACTCGTTTTGCGGCGTATATGACATCTGTTGCCAGTCGCTAACTAACCAACCAATATTAATATTCTTCTTATAACAATGTTGATCCTACCCCTGTCCAATTTTCCCAACCATTCAATTCTTATCAATCCTACGCGACTTTTACACATTCTCTAGATAATTCTTCTAATCAGTCATTTAGGAGTTTTGCCTATCCACAAGAATTTCAATCTTCTGCTGAAATCCCTTACCGATCCATGTCTAGTCTTGAACGGACGTGGAAGAATATCGGGTAGAGTCGCGTCGCGCCATAGAGGAATTGGATGCGTCCATGACCGCCCTCATACAACAAAACGAACGAGCAACTAGTTTCGAACTAGCTCAAAATTTTCCAACGTATGATACGGCTATAGGACAAATTGAGAATTTGGATGGTGAGAAAGAGCGGTACACCCTTACAAATCAAACCTCCCCATCCCAAATTGAAATCCACAACTCCAGTTTCGCAGATCTATCGAGTACACCAAATGATTCACCGATCGAAGATAGAATGTTTAATGAGTTATGCGACTTTGTGGTATTTGATTTACCCGATTGTGAGGAGTCCATTTTAAGTGAAACAACACCCAATCCTTGTGATCTTTACACCTCCACTCTAGAACCACAATTGATTGAAAACCCTGCTTTTGATGAGGTGTCTGAGAATTTTAACCTTCACTTAATTGAGGATATTGACGCTAGGGATATTTTGGATGATGAACCCATAGTTTTGGATGAGTTTTTCTCACCAATTCATCGTGTCCTTTCACCTCCATGTGAACATCATCTCGAACCTTTAACTGTTTTTCCCGAACCTCATATGTGTCTCGAAATTGATGATAAATGTATGACCGAAAAGCAGAACGGAATTCAGCCTTCATTTCCCACATCTGGTTCAGCAATACTCGACACCCAAATCTGTATACCCATTTCATCACCCACTTTCTCTGGTTCTTCTTCTAATCTTCCTCTAATTTTAGCGAGTGTTGATGAATCACAATCGAATATTTCGGGTTCGATAATTCTAGAAAGACAACTTGATTTAGATACTTTTGGGAACGAGGTAGATGAGTTTTTCGAGTCTTCTACCTCCATAATTTTTGACAAATCAAGTGTGTTGAATTCTGGCGTGACATTTATTGACATTGAACATTCAATCGGATCATCGACGAAAGTTTCGAAAATATTTTCGCTGATGAACTCGCATTCCTGAACGACACGGATTTTGTGATTAATCAACCTCCACCTAAAGAAGTTGAACCGCCACCATTTCTTTTTATCCCATACGAGAATGTGACTATTCTTCCCATTCCTAATCATTCACATTCTCGTTTTCGTTCACCATCACTTTTTCGTCTCTATCAACCGAGACGTAAACCATACCGCCTCCTATCTCCCCACTTCTTCAAATCTCTGATCTTCCACCAACTAGTGCGTTACATCGATAAAATATTTGAATGGTTGGTGTTGACTTTTGGTCTTTGTAAGGCTTTACTTTGACCAATAAGTTTAACCCCCTCATAATTTTAAATGCTTAATACTATTTTACTCAAGTTTCGGGGGGGGGGAAGAAAAATCTTTTGGCTCTTGAACAAAAAGAATTTTTTTATAAAATTGTGAGCCAAAAATAAGTTTGGGGGAGGATTTCACTTTCATTTATTCATGTTCCCATTACTAACTTTTCCTACCAAGTCTACAAGTTTCTTAAGCTTAACAGATGACATCAATGAGGACACTGCAAACAGGTTTGGGGGAGGTTTGTGCTTATTTACGCATTATTTTGCATTATATTATATATAAGCACAAAAATTTTTTGATAATGAAAGTTAGAAAGTGAAAAATTACATATGAAAGATAGGAATAGTTTGAGAAAAGCAAGAAAATTAAATGTTTTCTTAAATGACACTAGTAATAAGTCTGAAATTACTAATCTGAGAATAAAAATAAGTCTGAAAAATAGTCTCTATTCTAGAGGCCAAACATTTGAACGTTGATACCATACTATACGCACTTGCACACATCTTGAAACTTGGGATAGTAGAGGATACCTTGAAATGCTCTTGTCTAAAAACCTTGGTATGAAGAAAAATAAAAATATAAAGAAAATATAAATGGTGAAGAAAAATGAACACTGGTTTTGTAATCACTTAAGGCAGCATAAAAAATATAGCGAGGGTGCTTTATCACCTAGTGCCTAGACCAACAGGTTTGGGAGTCACTGCTGAGCCTTAGGTGTTGCAAGACGAGAAATTACATCTAAATAAGCGAGCACATTTGGTAATCGGTCGGTTAGTACCTCAAGAAGTATTAACGGTCGCATGAAGAATGTGTGAGCAATTCCATCTTAAACATTCACCAACTAAAAAGTACTTTGACACATGGACAAGAGTATGATAGCTTGAATTGAATTCTCTAAGTGTAGGGATGTCTTTTACACACACGTAGGGGTATATATCGATGTTTGGATAAAAGGTAGGGAGGAAGACTAAAGGAAATGTTTTATTGATGGATAATGTGATTTCTAAGATCTTTTCACGACCATTACGATAGGGTTCATGGCAACCGAAAAGCTAGTGTAGTTGGAAACTCTTATTTTCAAGTTCTTTCTTTTATATGTTCATATTTTTGTATGTAACTTCCACCATCTTTTTTTTATTATGGGATTTTGTGGGTGTAATCCGCTGAAAACCCTCAGGAGACAACACTCCTCCTACTAGGAACACCTAGAGGTTTAAAGGTTTGTTGCACGTGCTAAGTGCAATCGTGATTGCCTACGAAAGTGTGCTAGGTTTTTCTTTTTTTCTCTCCCTCTCTTGAATAAATAGTTTGCCCGGGACGATGAAAGTTAAGTTTGGGGGTATTTATTCAGTCGAAAATATTACACATTTGATATAACATTTTCCTTAATTTTCTTAAATATTTAAAGGTGTTTATTATAAATATAGAACATATTTGGGTTTATCTGCAAAATATTATTTACCATATGTTTATATATTATAATTAAGATTATGAAAGAAAATATATACATATAATATTTATATAATATTTTGGTAATAAGATATGCATATCATATCAAATATTCTAATGAAAATTCTTAAAAGATATAATATCATACAAATGGTTAAAATAATATTTCAAAATATATGCATAATATTTTAGTAATTAAAAGATGCATAGCATATCAAATATTCTTAATCAAGTCTCTTAAATATTTACTACCATATAAAGTAATTAAGATACCCTCTAAAATTTAATCAATATTACTAACATTATTCATGGAGATTTTGTGCAGATTAGCTCAGGTCAAGAGATCAAAATATTCAAGATGTCAGGATAAAAAATCTGCCAATAAAATCGTAGGATCTAAAAATTTGGAATGTGGATCTTTGTGGCAAGTCTAAATCTATGAGATCTAGGATTTCTGATTTGAGAGCTATATAAAGGACCGAAGGCTAAAGTTAGAATCCATCACCTATTGCACTAAGTAAATCATCGTTAAAGAATAAGAGATCCGCGACATGTCCACGATTCGACATGATAGGGCGACGTGAAAATCGACGGAGTATCTACTTCCTACGAGGTAGAGATCGAGAGCAACTTCTTCCTTTTGTAATCTAAATTCGTAGGATTTGTACTTATGAAGTTGATTAATAAAGGTAAATCATTTTGTTTAATTATTTATTTTCTGTATTTTTACTTTCTACATTTTAATTATGATCTCATTCTCTATCCTTTCTTCTTCTTCTCACAACATGCGTGAGTAATTCCTAACTTACTAGGGTTCGTAGGATTAGGGTAGAATGGATGAGAAAATATTTTAACTTCTTTTAAGTCTTATGAAATTTATAAACTTTAGCAAACGAATCGTTAACATCCTAATCGGGCGCGCTACCAATTTATTGCCAGTCTCAACCGTGATTTGATATCGATTAACAATTTTTTTGTTAAGAGCTAGACATGAATAGAGATCAATAAAAGGACAAGGGTCAATAGTGTGGAAACCTTAGTTTCTTCTAAGAACCCTAATCCTCATTCATCACTATCAATCTAGTTTTAAATCTATCAATAGATAAAAGGAGTCATCTTTATTAGTCATCCATGACTACTAAATCCCAACGAATCCTACAAGCCTTCTTCTTATATATTCTATATCCGTATGTAAACTATATCTGAAAAATATATATTCTACATCCGTATTTACCATAGAATATATTATTCACCATTCTCTATTCTCCTTCCTCTTTTCTAATCAACACGTCTAAAGCAAGATTAAAAGTTCCACGAATCCCTGAGGATGACCCGTACTCATCTCGGCTAGCTACACGCGGCACCGTTATTGATTGCGGTTATTCTACAAACACTTTTCACGATCAATCGGTTCTCTATTTATAATTAACACCTTTTAGCACTTAACAATAGTAGGGAAAATGTTCATACAAATGTGCAATATTTTAGACTAATCAGATGGCATATATATGCGTGATTATTTGCGTTTCTTCTGTGTGATGATATAATTGATGGGATAACATTATATGTTTAATACAGGTAAAACAAACCTATAATGATATTGTCAGAACCTCGATTTTGAAAAAACCATTGTCGTAGTCTTTTGCCTTGCATCACGGTATTCGTTCAGGAATATCCTGCTCCACATTCGATGAGACAAGATCCTAGATCCCTTCACGATGAGTGACCTCTTGGGCAAAATTTTGCATCACTGTAATAATTTCATTATAGTCGATTCTTTTTCTTTGCATCGTGGTATTCTGTTAGGAATATCCTGCACCCCATTCCATAAGGAAAGAGCCTAGATCTCTTCACAGGGAAGGACCTCTTTGGACAAAATTTTGTGCCACTATATATATTTACAAAACCACTCTGTTCCTACAACGAGATCAAGTTCATTACGTTAATGGTTTTTGCTAAAAACCAGTCGCGGCACTCCTTCATTTCATATTAGTATCGCTTAGTATTCATGCTACATATGTCGTACTCAGCCGAGACGTAGTGTTCAGTAGCTATGTAGTGCTTTTCTGCGGCATTAGATGCGATTAGTTAGGACAGTTGTACGGTCATTTTGGCTCAGTCAAGAACTTGTACAAGTGAGTTTAATACAATCAAGATAATGACGGTTTGAACTTGATTAGGACCCTTTGATATATTGGCTCAGTCAATGTCACATGGGTTCTAGGGGCAAAAATCCATATCGGGAGTTTTAAATATAAGGGAAACTTGCCTAGTATACGCATACCTTCTGGAGTGATGATTTTGATCGGCTTCCGTCAAGATTATCACACGATGATAGTTGGGTCCTGATTCCCACTGATTAGTAGGTATTAATCTTTGGGGGATTTTCACTTCATAATTATCTAACCTATTAGGTGTCAAGAAAGTGTTGACGAGATTATTCCTCTGCGGAAATGGGTTATTTAATTAGGTCCATAGAAAAGTATGGGAAGCCTCTCTCGGAGTACCAACACCGGCATAGCTGAACGGTTAGCGAACTTGTAAAATATAAATGATCCCGACTAGTTCTCCTTTTATGGTTTGAAAAAGAATTCGAGAAAATAGTGAGAGCCATCCTAATTAGATAAAGTGATTAAACCAATCAAATCTTGATAGAGTGTACGCTGAGTGTTTTCTTTTCTCTCACACACTCTCTCTCTCTTTGGCAGTGACCATGACCGACCTTAAATTATAACTCAACACCTAATTGACCGACCTTTTTACCATCCGGTTTTGGAGTGTCATGATTCACGAAAAAATCACATATATCCCTACTACTCCTATTTTATCTTTGAATTTCTTCAGAACACTCCGTATCACTACGTTGATCCATATTGTTTGGAAAGGTCATGTTATAGTTACATACGAACTCAAAGTCAAAGATGACTACCGGTTCTGGAGAAATTAAATAGAAATATTCGGTTGTCGCTTCTCTTGACTCTCTCAGGTTGCAAGAGCTTGTCATGCCCCGCTTCCTAAAAAGACAGAAACAAGCACGTGAAAAACCTGCGACGTATTTATTCCGAATAAGTCATTTCCCGCAATAAATACGCTAAGTGTTTATAAGCAATATAATATACAAGAAAATTTGAAAAGTGAAATAAAACTTCAACAACTTTATTTACATTCAACTTTCATAAAGTTTTGATACAAGATAACTGAAAATAAGAGTGCAATGAAAATGCTTGACAAGTGGCATACTGAAAATAAACTGCTGAATGAAACTAGAACTTAGTCTGTGCTTTGAGATGAGTGTAAACCTCTGAACTTGGTTCAATCTCCCCAGTATCTGATGGACATTCCAAGGAAACAAAAAGAAAGGAATGTCGTCGGTGAACTAGCGCTCGATAAGTCCTCAAAAAGAAATATGAATGTGAATATGATAAAGGACAACATAGAAGTAGAATATTAATTTTTAGTGTGGCAACAGATAAGTAAAAGTGTCTTTTAAACGTGAGCATGGTAATATCTCTTAAGCATGGCGTTATATAAAAGCATGAAAATATCTGTAAACTTGATTACTCTATTCTAACGTGTTATTTGTAGTTCGGTAAAGAAGGTATGCGTGTATATATGAGAATAGTCCGTGAATCCACGGACCAACAACATGTTTTGTTCAAGGCCATGTGACGCCACGGGACAACAACATATCGATTGATGTTAAGTGATTTTTAGTAAACTCTCGTGCCACAATATACATTCTTTACCAGACTGCCCCTTATCCCCGTGTATATTAATTTATAGTTAAGTTACAAGTCTTGAACAAAACAATAGATTACAAAATATGAAGAATGAATTCGAGTAAGTCAAGTAAAATGCGAGTTATGTCAGTTGCAATCCTGGGTCAAGTCATATTAGGTGTTCAAGTTCAAGATTAGGTTTGAGTTTAGATTCCAATTCAAGTTCAAATCAAGTTCGAGTTTGTATTCAGGTTATAGTCATATCTTATTAATAGATTTAAATCTTATGAATTCTTGAGTTTGGAAAATATCGATAACCGCTGCATATAGATGATAGGATTTATGTCTTTTTTCAAAAACGGTTATCATTTGATAATTTTCACCCCAAGATTACGATCTATATTTAGGAAGAGGCAAGTGGTGCATCATTGTCTCCAGCAACCCCGAAGCAACTGACAAGAGAAGATGCCACTCAAACCAATCTGCAACCTTAAAATGTAACCTAGACTAGTATTTTAATTTTTAGGGTATTTTAGTAAGAATGTCCTTTAAAATTCTCGAGAGTTTTTAAATCGTTCTAAGGCCTAGAATAAGTTTTTAATAAAAATATGTTATTTAACAAGTCGAGATTTTTGTATAAAGCGTATTTTATATTTTGTGGTATTTAAGTGTAAAAATCTAACTTTTAAATTTTATGATATTTTAATGAAAACTGCCACTTTTGGAAACTTGATAGTATTTTGGTGTAATTTTAATGTTTCATTTAAAAATATAGTTTTCAAAATTTGTTTTTATAAAAAAAATACGGATTTATGATTTATATAATTTTTCAACAATTTAATTTGTTTTAAAAGTCATATTTTTTTAAATCGTATTTTATTCCTTTCAAGACCGAATTCTCCGTGACGAGTTCTTTACCTTGCTCTACTATCCTAAGGATTTGTGATAACCCGCACTATCCACAAACGGGTTTCCTAACAATAGTTATAGAGACGTAATTACAAAGGAAATGGTTATAGTTAAAGTTATTTGTTATAAAAGAGGGTATTTTAGTGTAATACGTTTCTTTCAAAAAACGCAACAAATTTATATCGTGCTATGAATTCCAAAGTGTGCTTGAATGGGGTAGGTCATTACCCCGTGTATGATGACATTAACATGTTTCTAATATTTTTAAGAAGAATAAAACATGGTATTTACTTGTTACAATATTTTGATATCAACTAGTACTGTTAAAATGATATGTTATCTAACCTGAAAAGAGAACATGTCCATGGCATAATTTATTATACAAAGACATTTAGATTTGGTGATTAGATATAGGAAAACAAAACGAATATGGTCTTGCCAAACAACATGAAATATATATGCGTGTATATTAAAGTATGAACTTGAATGAATCGGGGACCTTAGCGTAGCACAAACAAAAAAGTGATGATATTTCAAACGAGGAGATTCAACAAGAGGAGGGATAAATATTAGAGAAAGAGGAGAAGAGGACTTACCCAAAAATCGCTTGTATGAATACGTACGAAATAAGGAGAAGGAGAAGCCTCGGTTTGAAGAACCGAGACTGCTAAAACGACAAGAATGACGAGCTTGATCTTCCGGCTTCTTTTCAGCGACTTGTAGAGTAAAGTAGAGAGAGGAAGGAGCTAGGTGAGAACTTAAGGGAGTTTGGCCTTTAGAACTTAAGGAAACTTGTTCTTGAGGAATTTGGATTTTGAAAGAATAGTTTTAGAGAGATTTTTCAGAAAATTTTAAAGGAGCAATATATTTGGACAGCCAAGGTATATATAAGAGAATGAAGAGAATGTATGGTGATTTTAAAGAAATTAAAATGCATTAAAAATTGTTTTAAAAAGGGTAACTGAAGTAGGGGAAAGGACTGAAGTTCTCTATATTGAATTGGGGGTTTTAATATATTACAACGAGCTTTAGGGAAACCAAGAGTCGCACACCCATGGGCTGAGCCCAAATGCACACCCCCTAGCCGCCAATCTTGGACCTTGGTCGGCCCCATCTTGAGTTCTGGCTTCGGGGTTCGTGTCAAGGTCTCGTGTCGTCTTGTTGGGTCCATTTAAATAGGTCTTTTCTTCTGCAACTTTTCGTATCTCCGTGTAATACCGGCGAAAGTTTCAGGATCTCTAAAACGATAAAAAGAAAATAGAATAAAATAATTAGGATGTAAGGATTCGAACACGCGGGCCATGGGAGGCTTAAGCAGTGAGTTACAAGTTGTTTCTTGTACATAAGTTATCAAAAATAACTTGTAACTCGATACCAAAACTAAACACATTCTCTTTTATGAACTAAAATGGAATAGATAGTATATAGAATTTAGGGTCGTTACATTCTACCCTCCTTAAAATAATTTCGTTGTCACGCCCCGCTTTCCAGTATACGAGCAGAGGACGCGACAAGGCCGCTACATATTTACTGTGAAGTAAATACGCTAAGCGTATCTAAGCAATATAAAAGTAAATGCACAAGAGACAAGATATAATAAAACAACAACTTTATTTATTCACATTCTTTCTGTACAATGCATGGAAATGTAAATACAACTGAAGAAAGCAATGCCTAAATAATGGCATAACAGAAAAGGAAAGGTACTGAAATAAAAGTGTACAATGAACTAAAGCTCTGAGTCTTCAACGAAATGGTCCAAATCTTCAGCGCTGGGCTCGATCTCTGACGTGTCCAGATCACCTGACGACATTCAAAGAAGAAAGAAGAGAATGTCGTCAGCGAACAGATCGCTCGGTAAGTCCCAAAGATAAGAGAGAAATAGAATAGACAGAATAAGAAAGTAGCTTTTAAAGTTGTATTATATTGTTATAATGTGGTGTTAACGCTGTTGTTTGTAGCTTGGTACAGAAGGATGCCAGTGTATACGAGAGGAGTCTCTATATGCTAGAGACTAGGGCAAACGGAATATACAAGGAACCGTTGGGACACGGTACAACAGCAACGGAATATAGTTTAGGTGTCTTAATCTTACTGTCTCGTGCCACTTCTAACAACTTCCATACTAATCTACCCCTTAAACCCTGAGATGTCTTATTTGTATAGTCGTATTGTATTGTCTTGTATTGTAAACTGTATAGATTGTATAATTGGATGACTTACCGAAACCATGATATCAGTAAATGGATGTAACTGTAGAATCATGGATGTAACTTGAGAATCATGTAAATGGAAGTATATCCATGGTTCGGTTCGGTCAATATAGATTTGAATGGATTCATGTTGAATTGTAATATTGCAGACTGTATATTGTAGATTGTAGATTGTACTTGAATCATATTCAAGTCAGTTTATTAATGAGACTCAGTTTGAGTCAGTCAATTAGAAAAGTAAATTGAAGTCCTGATGGTTTTGATGTTATCGGTAACCGCTACACATGGGCGGCAAGATTTGTGTCTTTTTCAAAGACGATTACTGTATTGATAATACCATTGTTAAGTTGTCTACCTTAGATAGGCAAGCACCCACTTCTCCGGCTCCCTGAGGCTCAAGAGATTGGTCCCGCTTAAACCTATGTTTACTATGGTCCTTAGGATAATTTATAGAACTTGAGGGGTTTTTATGTAAAAATACTTTTATATACTTTTCAAAATACTCCCAAAGTATTTAGTTATCGTCTTTAAAGTTATCATGAATGTAGATTTTATAATTGTGATATTTCTAGTGAAAATATCCTAAATTCATAATAAATGGTATTTATTTGTAATATTGACTTGTATGGAATTCATGGTATATTAATGTAAAGTGATTCTTGCAATTTTTGAAAAGAGTTGGAATATTTATATTATTTCAAAATAGATATTTTAATATTACATATATACATAATTATATAAAAATAATTTTAATATATATTTTATATTTGTAAAAATCCTATTTTCTTAAGATGTCGTATTTTAAATCTCTCGAGACCAAATGCTCCTTGCGGAGGTCTGCATCTCGCACTATTAAGCCCAGGGATGTGCGATCATCCGCACCATCCCAGTCGGGTTCTCCAAAATGGGTTGTAGCGGTGCTTTGCAAAGTTTTGTGTAAAATACTAATCTTTTAGAAAACGGTTTTAATAGTAATGGTATTTATTTGAAATGTTTCGTTTTCCCGTATTCTATGTTCCCGAAAGGTATTGTGCTATGTTGCATATGAGTGTTGTGAGGAGGTAGGTCATTACCTCGTGATCTACTTAAAGGTACAGCAAGTTTGTGATGTTTAAATATCGAAAATTGAAACTATGTGGTATTTTAATGAAAAAGTACGGTAAAATAGAAATAGCAATTTCTTTTGATATGGAACTTGTTCAATATGATTAGTTAGTGTTTAATAGTCAACATGTAATAGTTTAACAAGATTGTATTAAAAGGAAAAGTGAGATTTTTGAAAGAACCGAATCGGAAATCGGATTTGCTCCGATTCCGTCGGGTTTTAGAATTTCGTATTTTCAGAAAGAGTAGAGAAGGGGGAAGGTGGGACTTACGGGTTTAGCTTAAAGAGGAGAGGGAGAGGGAGAGGGAGGAGGCGTCGGTGTGTCGTCTCGTCGCCGGGAACTCCTAGGGTTGTCGCCGGAAAATTCGCCTGAGCTTCACCTCTTTGTTCACTTCAAATGCACACTAGGGTTTCTAAGAATTTCTTAAGAGTTTGCTCAGAATTTTGGGGTGAGAGGGTAGTGTTTAGGGGTTGTATTTATAGGGTTAGGGTAGATGAAAGGTTTAATTGGAAAAAATTGTAAATAAATATATTAAAATGTATTAAAAGTGGAATAATTGAGGTTTTAAAAGAGCTTTGGAAATGGTCTGAGGCAATAAATTATGCAGGTGTACAGGGGAGACCAAAAGACATATTTTTTGTGTTGGGTCGTCGCCGGAATCGGCCGACTCGGCCGCGACTCAGCCGGCGACCTGAGTCGGCCGGTTCGCCGGCCGAGTTGGCCGATTCCGGCCGAGTTAGGCGGCCGAAATCCTCCCCCGACGGCTGGTCTATCATCTGGTACAGTTACATTTCAGGGTGTAGTGGAGTTTTTGTGAGATATGCACGTATAAACCCTTGGTATTCTAAAGGTTCAAAATAAAACAATATTAAAAATAATGTGGGGGTATGGGATTTGAACTCTGGTGGCTTGGTTCAGCAGTGCAAGGTATTACCAATGAGCTACAAGCTCCTTCTTGTAATTAATTAGCAAAACAAGTATTTATGGTACTCACAGAAATGTAATTACTCCAAGTATACATCACCTTTTAAATAAATCTTTGTACACTGAAATTGGAGTTGTTACAGTCTACCCTCCTTACAAAAATTTCGTTCTCGAAATTTACAACTTTTATTTGAGAACTAGTTTACAAAGAGGTGAGGATATTTTGCACGCATTTCATCTTCCCTTTCCCAAGTATACTCTCCTGGAGTGTCTTTTCTTCACATCACTCGGACCAAGTTAACTTCCTTGTTCCGAAGCGTCTTCACTTTCCTGTCCAGGATCTCCACAGGTTGTTGCTCACAAGATAAGTCGGGCTGTATAGTGAGCTCGGAATGATCAAGAACATGGCTGGGGTCACTCATATACCTTCTGAGTTGGGATATATAGAACACATTATGCACTCCTTCCAATGATGGTGGAAGTGATAAGCGGTATGTCACTTCACCGACTCATTCGAGTATGTCGAACGGTCCAATGTATCTCGGACTTAGCTTACCCCATCTTCCAAATCAAACCACTCCGCGATTCGGAGATATCTTCAAGAATACGTGATCTCCTGGCTGGAACTCCAAGTCTTTTTGCATCAGTCCAGTGCTTCTGTCGATCTTGGGCTATGCGCATCTTTTCCCTGATAGTACGAACCACATCAACAGTCACTACTATCATCTCTGGTCCAAGAAGTTCCCTATCTCCGATGTCGTCCCAACGTAATGGCGATCGATACCTCCTTCCATACAGTGCTGCAAAAGGTGTCATTCCTATGCTTGGTTGGTAGCTGTTGTTGTACGAAAACTCCACAAGGTGTAGGTGATCTTCCCACGATCCTTTGAAGTCTAACATACATGCTCTGAGCATATTCTCTAAGATCTGAATAGTTCGCTCAGACTGACCGTCTTTTTGTGGATGATAAGCCTTGCTGAAGTTCAGACTTGTTCCCAAGCTTGCTTACAAACTCTGCCAAAATTGCGATCGGAACCTCGTGTCACGATCGGAGACAATGCAGACCGGTACTCCATGAAGTCTCATAATTTCCTGTATGAGTTCATGGGCATCAGAGACAGTACATTATGAAGAGTTTAAATCTTAAGTAGATTATTACCTCCATGTACTTCTTTGCTAGTGTCTCAGTTAATTGGCCAACTCGAAATAGAATGAAGTGAGCCGACTTTGTGAGTCGATCCACAATGACCTATACGGCATCGTTACCCTTTGTGCTGCGAGGAAGAGCAGTCACAAAATCCATCGTGATGTGTTGCCACTTCCATTCTGGGATTGGTAACGGTTGAAGTAATTCAGCAGTCCTGTGATGTTCAGCCTTTACTTGCTGACACACCAAGTATTTTGCGACGCTTCTGGCTACTTCACACTTCATTCCATGCCACCAATAATTCTGACGTCGATCTTTGTACATCTTGGTACCTCCAGAGTGTACTGAGTAGGGAGAGCTGTGAGCTTCTTTCATTAACTCTTCCCGAACAGGACCTTTTGGTACACATAATCTGCTGCCGTATCTCAAAGATCTGTCTTCATGGATGATGAAGTCTGTTCTGAGTCCATTCTCCACTTGTTCTCTGATCTTTTGTAACTTAGCATCATTTGCTTGAGCTGCTTTGATCTGATTGACAATGGTTGATTGAACTTGTAAATTCATCAAACTTGAAGTGTTACCTGGCATGACTACTTCAATCTCCATCTGATGCAAGTCTTGTTGAAGTTTCCACTGAGCGGTGAGATGCATTGCTAATGGTTAGCGACTAAAAGCATCTGGAACCACATTCACCTTCCCTGGGTGATATTGCAGGTTGATATCAAAGTCCACCATGAGTTCTAACCATCTTCTCTGCCGCATATTCAACTCTTTCTGAGTAAACACATATTTTAGGCTCTTGTGATCTATGTATATGTTCACTCGTTCACCAAGTAAATAATGGCGCCAAATCTTGAGAGCAAAGATGACGGCTGCCAACTCCAGATCATGCGTCGGATAATTGCGCTCATGAGTCTTCAGCTGTCTTGAAGCATAAGCCACAACCTTACCGTGCTGATGTAGAATACATCCTAATCCCTTAACGGATGCATCGCAATGCACTTCGAATCCTCCAGATTGATCCGGTATGACGAGAATAGGCGATGATGTCAACCTTGACTTGAGTTCTACGAAAGCTTGTTCGCATACTTCTGACCACACAAAATCTTCATCTTTACGTGTGAGCTTGGTCAAGGGTGTTGCCATCTTTGAAAATCCTTCAATGAACCTTCTGTAATATCCAGCTAGACCCAAGAAACTTTGAATGTCCTTCACTGACTTTGGTGTCGGTCATTCGCTAACTGCTGAAACTTTCGCTGGATCTACAGAGATTCCTTCACCTGATACGATGTGTCCAAGAAAACCAACTTGATTTAGCCAAAACTCGCACTTGCTGTACTTGGCATATAACTGATGTTGACGAAGAGTTTCCAGGACAATTCGTAGGTGCTCGGCATGCTCTTTCCGACTCTTAGAATACACCAGGATGTCGTCGATGAAGATGACAACAAACCTGTCTAAGTACTCCCGGAAAACTTGATTCATTAGGTTCATGAATATTGCTGGTGCATTGGTCACTCCAAATGGCATCACTAGAAATTCGTAATGACCATAGAGAGTTCTGAAAGCTGTTTTATGAATATCAGCTTCCTTGACCTTCACTTGATGATAACCTGGATGAAGATCCAATTTAGAGAAAACACAAGATCCACTTAGCTGATCGAATAAATCGTCGATGCGTGGGAGTAGATACTTTTTCTTTATAGTGACTTCGTTCAAGGCTCTGTAATCGATGCACATTCTGTATGAACCTTCCTTCTTCTTCACAAGTAGTACAGGTGATCCCCAACTTGAAGTGCTGGGACGAATCCATCCTTTCGCCAGTAATTCATCCAACTGTGTTCGGACTTCCTTCAAACCTTCCGGACTTAATCGATAAGGTGCTTTGATCACCGGTTGTGCTCCTGGTACTAAATCAATGCTGAATTCAAGAGCTCGATCGGGAAGCAAACCTGATATATCGTCAGGAAACACGTCGTCGAACTCTCGAACCGCATCTGGCCTTGATTCTTCCTCCGCTTGAGCTGCTGCAACTACTGCTTCTCTTGGCTTCGCTTTGTATGTACTTGGCTCCAGAGTACGGTCTCCACTTTTGAAATAGAAGACCGGATGGTCTGGAATCTCGAATACTACCCTCCTTTGTCGACAGTCGATGGTAGCATAAAAAGTTCCAAGCCAATCCATACCTAGAACCACATCGAAGTTCGGTATGTCCAGCACTTTGAAGTCAGCGTAGAATTCTCTGCTGCAGACGACTAGTGGACACAAGCTGTATCCCATTGTTGCCTTTAGAACGCCATTTCCTGAACTGACATTCCAGCTGGATACAGGCGGTGTGACTGGAATCGCATGGGTTCGGACGAACCGTTGCGACATAAAGCAGTGAGATACTCCAGTATCGAACAGTGCTAGTGCATGTATTGAGGAAACTAAGATTGTACCTAAGGTATATGGGATATGTTTTAGGTATGGGGAAATGTATGTAGATAAGTAGCAAGACTGAAATAAAGGTTGAGAAGAAATAGTTACCAGTGATAACTTGGCCAGTGGCCTCAGCTTCTTCCACGGTCATCGTGAAAGCCTGGCGCCTTGGTACATTCCTCCTGGCCTGAGGAGCATTCTTCGTAACGTTCCTTTGAGCTTGATGGAATTGACGAGGAGGTGGTGCAGCTTGTGGTCCTCTAGCTGGTAGAGTAGGTAGTGCCAGTCTTGGAGCAGGTGCTTGGATGGTTGGGCGCTGTGGGTAAGTGTTTGCTGGCCTGGGTGCAGCAATTGGATTTTGTCTATAAGGACAAGATCAAATATCATGAGCAGCTGAGCCGCAGACTAAGCAAAGACGGTTGGCTCGCCGGCAGTCTTGCATCACATTTCCAGATCTCTTGCAGTAGGTACAAAAGGCTGGGCTGGGACGATGGTTCGGTACTCCCGGTCGCCTTGGCACAAAAGGTGGCCTGGACGAGGCTCCTCCTGTCATATGGTTGACAGGGCGTTTAACTCCTGCAGACTGAGGTCTGCCCCTCGCCTTTATCACTGCCTCATAACTGCGGGCAGCTGTCAAAGCCTCCTCATGAGTCGGAAATTTCCCTGTGGCTAGTGCAGCCTGGATTTCCATGTCCAAACCTTGTTGAAATCGACGGGCTCTGATCTCGTCCGTCGGTATCAAATGTGCCGCAAATCTATTTAAAGGATTATGTTAGCTGTGTAGTAAGAGATATTTAAAAATTCAAATTATTTGAGACATATCTTACCGACTGATCATGGTGAACTCAGCGTCATACTCATCTACCGACTTGATCCACATCGAACTTTGTTGAAGATGAGTAAACTGATGTTCCATGTCGAACCTGGCAGTCTCAGGGAAGTACTTTGCATCAAACCTATCGCGAAAAGTCTTCCATTCAATGGGCTGATCAAGACGGCTTTCTTCCGCCTTCCACCAGTTCCGTGCATTGTCCGTGAGCTTTAATTTTGCCACACGAACCCAAGCTATATCTGGCACTTGTGCCGCTGCCAGATCATCTTCTATACTTTGTACCCATTCTTCAGGTTCTAGTAAGCTTCCCTTTCCGGAGAACTGTTTGGGATGCAAAGCTCTGAATTACTTCACCCCAGGTGCTTCAGTATCGGGATGGTTCAAGAGCTGCTGCTGTCCCTCTAAGAGGCTGCGGATTGCCTCAAGCAGAACCGTTTGCTCGGTGAGTGGAGCAGGAACAATAGGTATGATTGGTAGTGGTGGTGGAGTGTTGTTGAAGTTGGTGCTTGTGTTGTTTGGGGAATCCATAACCTTTGAAAGAAGATTTAGGTTAGGACAGATTCAAAGTATATGAAATGATGAGATTCAAGAAGTATGAATTGTAAAGAATGTTTTAGTTGCTGGTTCTTGTGTTTTTATATTGCTTAGGTTGTTCACGCAGAACAGAACTGCATGATAGAGTTTCATACAGCTCTGACCTGCATGGGCCACCAACAAAACCTATCATGCCCCGCTTCCCAGTATACGGGCAGAGGACGCGACGAGGCCGCTACGTATTTACTGTGAAGTAAATACGCTGAGCGTATCTAAGCAATATAAAGGTAAATGCACAAGAGACAAGATATAATAAAACAGCAACTTTATTTATTCACATTCTTCTGTACAATGCATGGAAATGTAAATACAACTGAAGAAAGCAATACATAAACAATGGCATAACAGAAAAGGAAAGGTACTGAAATAAAAGTGTACAATGAACTAAAGCTCTGGGTCTTCAACGAAATGGTCCAAGTCTTCAGCGCTGAGCTCGATTTCTGACGTGTCCAGATCACCTGACGACATTCAAAGAAAAAGAAGAGAATGTTGTCAGCGAACAGATCGCTCGGTAAGTCCCAAAGATAAGGGAGAAATGGAATAGACAGAATAAGAAGGTAGCTTTTAAAGTTGTATTATATTGTTATAATGTGGTGTTAACACTGTTGTTTGTAGCTTGGTACAGAAGGATACCGGTGTATACAAGAGGAGTCTCTATATGCTAGAAACTAGGGCAAACGGAATGTATAAGGAACCGTTGGGCCACGGTATAACAGTAACGGAATATAGGTTAGGTGTCTTAATCTTACTGTCTCGTGCCACTTTTAACACCTTCCGTACCAATCTACCCCTTAAACCCCAAGATGTCTTGTTTGTATAGTTGTATTGTATTGTCTTGTATTGTAAATTGTATAGATTGTATAATTGGATGACTTACCGAAACCATGATATCAGTAAATGGATGTAACTGTAGAATCATGGATGTAACTGGAGAATCATGTAAATGGAAGTATATCCATGGTTCGGTTCGGTCAATATAGATTTGAATGGATTCATGTTGAATTGTAATATTGCAGATTGTAGATCGTAGATTGTACTTGAATCATATTCAAGTCAGTTTATTAATGAGACTCAGTCTGAGTCAGACAATTAGAAAAGTAAATTGAAATCCTGATGGTTTTGATGTTATCGGTAACCGCTGCATATGGACGGCAGGATTTGTGTCTTTTTCAAAGACGATTACCGTATTGATAACACCGTTGTTAAGTTGTCTACCTTAGATAGGCAAGCACCCACTTCTCCGGTTCCCTGAGGCTCAAGAGATTGGTCCCGCTTAAACCTATGTTTACTAGGGTCCTCAGGGTAATTTATAGAACTTGAGGGGTTTTTATGTAAAAATACTTTTATATACTTTTCAAAATACTCCCCAAGTATTTAGTTATCGTCTTTAGAGTTATCATGAATGTAGATTTTATAATTGTGATATTTCTAGTGAAAATGTCCTAAATTCATAATGAAGGGTATTTATTTGTAATATTGACTTGTATAGAATTCATGGTATATTAATGTAAAGTGATTCTTGCAATTTTGAAAAGAGCTGGAATATTTATATTATTTCAAAATAGATATTTTAATGTTACATATATACATAATTATATAAAAATAATTTTAATATATATTTTATATTTCTAAAAATCTCATTTTCTTAAGATGTCGTATTTTAAATCTTTCGAGACCAAATGTTCCTTGCGGAGGTCTGCATCTCGCACTACTAAGCCCAGGGATGTGCGATCATCCGCACCATCCCAGTCGGATTCCTCAAAATGGGTTGTAGCGGCGCTTTGCAAAGTTTTGTGTAAAATACTAATCTTTTAGAAAACGGTTTTAATAGTAATGGTATTTATTTGAAATGTTTCGTTTTCCCGTATTCTATATTCCCGAAAGGTGTTGTACTATGTTGCATATGAGTGTTGTGAGGAGGTAGGTCATTATCTCATGATCTACTTAAAGGTATAGCAAGTTTGTGATGTTTAAATGTCGAAAATTGAAACTATATGGTATTTTAATGAAAAAGTACGGTAAAATAGAAATAGCAATTTCTTTTGATATGGAACTTGTTCAATATGATTAGTTAGTGTTTAATAGTCAACATGTAATGGTTTAATAAGATTGTATTAAAGGAAAAGTGAGATTTTTGAAAGAACCGAATCGGAAATCAGATTTGCTTCGATTCCGTCGGGTTTTAGAATTTCGTATTTTCAGAAAGAGTAGAGAAGGGGGAAGGTGGGACTTACGGGTTTAGCTTAAAGAGGAGAGGGAGAGGGATCGGGAGGAGGCGCCGGTGCGTAGTCTTGTCGCCGGGAACTCCTAGGGTTGTCGCCGGAGCTTCGCCTCTTTGTTCACTTCAAATGCACACTAGGGTTTCTAGGAATTTCTTGAGAGTTTTCTCAGAATTTTGGGGTGAGGGGGTAGTGTTTAGGGGTTGTATTTATAGGGTTAAGCTAGGGTTAGGGTAGATGAAAGGTTTAATTGGGAAAAAATGTAAATAAATATATTAAAATGTATTAAAAGTGGAGTAATTGGGATTTTAAAAGAGCTCTGGAAATGGTCTGAGAAAATAAATTATGCAGGTGTACAGGGGAGACTAAAAGACACATTTTTTGTGTTAGGGTCATCGCCGAAATCGGCCGACTCGTCCGCGACTCGGCCGTGACTCGGCCGGCGGCTTGAGTCGGACGGTTCGCCGGTCGAGTTGGCCGATTCCGGCCGAGTTAGGTGGCCGGAATCCTCCCCCGACGGCTGGTTTATCCTCTGGTACAGTTACATTTCAGGGTGTAGTGGGTTTTTTATGAGATATGCACGTGTAAATCATTGGTATTTTAAAGGTTCAAAATAAAACAATATTAAAAATAATGTGGGGTATGAGATTTGAACTCTGGTGACTTGGTTCAGGAGTGCAAGGTGTTACCAATGAGCTACAAGCTCCTTCTTGTAATTAATTAGCAAAACAAGTATTTATGGTACTCACAGAAAATATAATTACTCCAAGTATATATCAACTTTTAAATAAATCTTTGTACACTAAAATTGGAGTTGTTACATTCGTTCTCGAAATTACTCAAGAAGGATGGTGCAACCGAACAAGAAAATAAGATGGTAACAAGAAAAATCGAGATAGCGATGAAAAAGTTTACATCCGTTTCCGTCGTCGCACCACCAGTTGGTATTCAAATCGGCAAGAAGGTAACATTAGATGTAAAAGATGACCAAAAAGATGCAAGGAGAAACATACCAGAATTTTAGGAATTCAAGAAATCACAAAATAGTCTAATGAAGGAAGCAGGATAGTTTCAAGAATGGTGAGTCGTTACAGTTTACCCTCCTTAAAAGAATTTTGTCCGGGAAATTCTCTTAAGGCGTACGTTGCAACAAGCATGGAAATCTAATGATAAATTCGTGTGGGATTACTAGTGTCATACCTAAGTTACATGGGAAAATAAAGTAAAAGAAGAAACAGAAGAATGCAAGGATTTGAAATGGCTAAAAAATGGAAGGGTATTTACCAGTGTTATCCTGACCCGTAGCTTCTGCCTCTATGGCCGACATAATGAGAGCTAAGCGTTTTGGCGCATTTCTCTGCGCCTGGTGGTACGCTCGTTGCTGAGGTAGTAAGGGTGGTCCATGTGGAGGTGGTGCAGGGAGGACTAAACGAAGTGCGGGAGCTTGTATGGTCGGTCTTGGTGCACGGACTGAGCGAGCTCTATACTGTGGGCATGTTCCTAAAGAGTATGTTGACGATCCGCAACTGCGGCAATGTCCGTTAACTCGTCGGCAGTCTTTTATCTGATGCCCCGGCCTCTTACAGTAATGGCAAACATTTGGACTATTGTTAGGAAACGATCCTACTGGTTTCTTGGGTGGTGCTATGAAAACCGGCCTTGAAGAGACTCGTCCGGTTATCTGACTGACTAAGCGTTTTAATCCGACTGACCGATTTCTTCCTTTCTTCTTGCTATAATGACGGGCTAACTTCAAAGATGCCTCAGCGCGAACTACTCCTTGGTGAAGAAGAGTGGCCTGCTCTTGCCGTCCTTCAACTAGGCTCTTGATTGCCTCCAGAAGTATCATTGGTTCTGTAAGTAAATCCACAACAGTGGGTGGTGATGGTGGTGGAGCATTTCCACTGATGTTGATATGGTCCGAAGAATACATCACCTTAGATAGATAAAAAAAATGGATTAGGATGAATTCAAGGGAATTTGGAATGAAAGGAATGTAAAAGTTGTTGACTTTCATAATTCTTATGATATATTGCTCATGACATCCACACAGAACTGACCTGCATGGGCCACCAATAAAACTTGTCATGCCCTGCTTCCCAAAAAGACGGAAATAGGCACGTAACAAGCCCGCAACGTATTTATTCCGAGAAGGTCATTTCCCATAATAAACACGCCAAGCGTTTATAAGCAATATAACATACAAGAAAATTTTACAAGTGAAATAAAACTTTAACAACTTTATTTACATTCAACTTGCATAAAATTTTGATACAAGGTAATTGAAGATAAGAGTGCAATGAAAATGCCTAACAGGTGGAAATAAACTGCTGAATGAAACTAGAAGTTAGTATGTGCTTCTAATTGAGGGTAAACCTCTGAACTTGGTTCAATCTCCCCAGTATCTGACGAACATTCCAAAGAAACAAAGAGAAAGGAATGTCGTCGGCGAACTAGCACTCGGTAAGTCCCTAACAAGAAATATGAATGTGAATATGATAAATGACAACATATAAGTAGAATATGATTTTTTAGTATGGTAATAGATAGGTAAAAGTGTCTTTTAAACGTGAGCATGGTAATATCTCTTAAGCATAGCGTTATATAAAAGCATGACAATGTCTGTAAGTTTGATCACTTTAATCTAACGTGTTATTTGTATTTCGGTAAAGAAGGTATGCATTCATATGCGAGAGTAGTCCGTGAAGCCACGGACCAACAACACGTTTTGTTCAAAACCCCGTGAAGCCACGGGACAACAGCATATTGATTCATGTTAGGTGATTTTTAGAGAACTCTCGTGCCACGATATAAATTTTTTACCAGACTACCCCTTATCCCGTGTATAATTTATAGCTAAAATTACAAGTCTTTATCGAAACCATAGATTGCAAAAGGTGAAGAATGAAGTCGAGTAAGTCAAGTAAAATGCGAGTCATGTCAGTTACAATTCTGGGTCAAGTCAAGTTAGGTGTTCAAGTTCAAATTCAAAATTAGGTCCGAGTTTGGATTCCAGTTCGATTTCAAATTAAGTTCGAGTTTGTATTCATATTATAGTCATATCTTATTAATTGATTTAAATCTTATGAATTCTTAAGTTTGGAAAAATATCGATAACCGCTGCACATGAACGACGAGATTTGCGTATTTTTCAAAAACGATTATCATTTGATAATTTCCATCCTAAGCTTACGATCTATATTTAGGAAGAGACAAATGTTGCATCATTGTCTTCGGCAACCCCGAAACAACTGACAAGAGAAGATATTACTCAAACCAATCTGCAATCTAAATACGTAATCTAGACTGATATTTTTATTTCTAAGGTATTTTAGTAAGAATGTCCTTTAAAATTCTCGAGAGTTTTTAATTCGTTCTAAGCCCTCGAATAAGTTTTTAATAAAAATATGTTGTTTGAAAATTCAAGATTTCTGTATAGAAACGTATTTTATATTTTGTGGTATTTTAGTATAAAAATCTAACTTTTAAAGTTTATGGTTTTTTAATTAAAACTACCACTTTTGGAAACTTGATAGTATTTTGGTGTAACTTTAATATTTCATTTAAAAATATAGTTTTCAATTTTTTTTCATAAAAAAATACGAATTTATGATTTATTTAATTTTTCAACGATTTAATTTGTTTTAAAAGTCATATTTCTTTAAAATCGTATTTTATTCCATTCGAGACCGAATTCTTCGTGACGAGTTCTGCATCTCGCTCTACTATAGCAAGAATGTGCAATAATCCGCACTATCCACAAACGGGTCCCCTAATAAGAGTTGTAGAAACGTAATTACAAAGGAAAAGGTTATAATTAAAGTTATTTGTTATAAAAGAGGGTATTTTAGTAATACGTTTCTTTCGAAAAACGCGACAAATATGATATCGTGCTATGAATTCCAAAGTGTGCATGAGTGGGGTAGGTCATTACCCTATGTATGATGACGTTAACATGTCTCTAATATTTTTAACAAGAATAAAATATGGTATTTACTTGTTACAATATTTTGATATCAACTAGTATTGTTAAAATGATAAGTTATCTAACATGAAAAGAGAACATGTCCATGACATAATTTGTTATACAAAGACATTTAGATTTGGTGATTAGATATAGGAAAACAAAATGAATATTGTCTTGCCAAACAACATGAAATATATGTGCGTGTATATTAAAGTATGAGCGTGAATGAATCGGGGACCTTAGCATAGCACAAGTAAAAAAGTGGTGATACTTCAAACGAGGAGATTCAACAAGAGGAGAGATAAATATTAGAGAAAGAAGAGGAGAGTACTTACCCGAAAATCACTTGTACGAATACGTGTGAAATAAGGAGGAAAAGCCACGGTTTGAAGAACCGAGACCGCTAAAACGATGAGAACGTGAGGGATCTTGGCCTTTAGAGCTTGATTTTCCGTCTTCCTTTCAGCGACTTATAGAGTAACATAGCGATAGGAAGGAGCAAGGTGAGAACATGAGGGGTCTTGGCCTTTAGAACTTGAGGGAACTTGTTCTTGAGGGAATTTGGATTTTGAGAGAATAGTTTTAGAGAGAATTTTCAGAAAATTTTTGAGGAGCATGGTATTTGGATAGCCAAGGTATATATAAGAGAATGAAGAGGGTGTATGGTGATTTTAAAGAAATTAAAATGCATTAAAAAGTGTTTTAAAAAGGATTAATGGAGTAAGGGAAGGGACTGTAGTTTTCTGTATTGAGTTGGAGGTTTTAATATATTACAACTAGCTATAGGGAAGCCAAGATTCGCATACCCATGGGCTGAGCCCAAATGCACACACACCCTGGCCACCAATCTCGGCCCTTGGTCGGCCCCATCTTGGGTTCTGGCCTCAGGGTTCGTGTCAAGGTGTCGTGTCGTCTTGTTGGGTCCGTTTACATAAGTCTTTTTCCTTCAACTTTTTTTTATCTCCGTATAATACCTGTGAAAGTTTCAGGATCTCCAAAACGATAAAAAGAAAATATAATAAAATAATTGGGATATAAGGATTCGAACACGCGGACTATGAGACAGCAGTGTAAATGCTTGACCAGTGAGCTACAAGTTGATTCTTGTACATAAGTTATCAAGAATAACTTATAACTCGATACCAGAACTAAATACATTCTCTTTTATGAACTAAAACGAAAGGTATGGTACATGGAATTTAGGGTCGTTGCAGTATTAAAAGAGTACATCTATTACGCTTATTGGATAGTTTTCTTCCAAACCTTAGCCTGTTGCCGAATGGTAAGAAAGGAAGAAAACCAATTATCCTAAGGCGGTGTACAAAAATTAAGATGTAGAGACATGATTAGTTTAAAATATTGCACATCTGTATGAACATTTTCTCTACTGTTACTAATAAATAAAAGGTGTTAATTGTAAATATAGAACATATGTGGGTTTATTTGTAAAAAAAATTATTATCACATGTTTCTACATTTTAATTAATATAATTAGGGAAAATATATGCATATAATATTTAAATGAAATATTAGTAATTAAAATATGCATATCATATCAAATATTACTAATCAATATTCTTAAGATATTATATTATTTAAATGGTTGGAATAATATCTCAAAAATACTAAATACTACTAACACTTTGATTTGAGATATTGTGCAGGTATTAGCTTGGGTCTAAGGTCCAAGTAAGAGATCCAAGTCAAATCGGGATATTGGAACCGAATCTGCCAAATTTTAGAAGCAAATCGAGGAATCTAACAACGGCAGAGACTCGGAGCATTATTTTCATTATCTAGACATCAAAAGGATCTCAAAATATCAACACAAAATACCAGAAAAAATATATAAACCTAGTTCCACCAAGTTGCGGCGAATCCGCGGCCATACGTGGAGTTATGCGGCGGAAGCGCGGTCCAATCAGGGCCGTTGGATGAGAGATTTTAGGATCATGATGTTAACTGCATATAATCTCGGAATCTAAGGTTTCTGGTTTCAGGGACTATATAAAGGACCGAGAGTTGTACATTCAAAATCATCATTGAAGAGATTAAGAGATCCACGTATCCGAGTGATCACCATCTATTCATCTACCTCCAACAAGAGAGAGATCTAGAGCAAACTAGGGTTTTTGTAATCTACTTTCTAAGGAGAATTGTAAATGCAATAGTTAATTAACAAATTTAGTTTTTATTTTAATTCTTTTTGAATTTATTTTCCGCATTTAATTTCTGCACTTACTTTTACGCATTACTTTTTACATATTACTTTTCCGCATCTTCATTATGTTTTCATTCATCTTCAACCTCTCTTTTAAATTAACCATGAGCGAGTAATTCCTAACTTGCTAGGGTTTGCAGGATATGGTAGAATAATGGATGAAAAACCTATTAACTTCTTTTTAACATTTTAAAGTTTATAAATTTTAGCAAAATAAATATTAACCTTCTTATCGGGCGCGCTACCAATTTATTGATAGTCACGACCACGATTTGAGATTGGTTGAACACTTGTTTTGTTAAGGGCTAGACATGAATAGAGATCAATGAAAGGACAAGGGTTAATAATGGGGAAACCCTAGTTTTCTCCAAGAACCCTAATCTACATTCATCACTATCGCTCTAGTTTTAAACTATTAAAACATAAAAGGAGTCATTTTTAATATTCATCTATTAACTACCAAGTCCTATGAACCCTACAAGTCTTTTTATTAAATTTTTTTTATCCGTTTTTAAAATATAACGACAAACAATCACCCATCTCTTTTATCAACTCGTCTAAAGTAAGAAAAGAGTTCACGTTTCCCTACGGACAACCCGTACTCATCGCGGCTAGCTACTAGCAACACCGTCTTGATTACGATTATTTACAAAAACACTCTTTTTCGAACGATCAATCAAGACATATAAAGGGATTGAAGTGAGGGCAAATGACTACTGTCATGAATCTGGATAATGGAAGTGGCATTATTAGGAATACCCGGACACCCCCTCGAAACATTTTCAAATTTCAGTTTTACTGTGCGGTATTACTTGAAAACTGCTTTCCCAATTAGATTCTAACTTTAGGGTATGTATTTACCGGACTTGATTCTTATATTTATATGGCTTTACAGATGCTGAGTGGGAGTAGGATATTGGGAAATGGGTGATTAGATTCTCAATATCAGAATTCTTTGTAATTGGCAATATTGGATTAAATCGCCTGGTTTTTGCCGAACGACAAATATTTGGTTCTGAATATCTCTTGTTATGCACCAATTTCAAACTGATATATCTGTACGTTTATTTTATAAAGTGAGATATAAACTTTCGAAATTATGTTTACAATATTTACCTTTATCAGTTGATGATTAGGTAAGATGCATTTAATAACGGTGTAATTCTACTTAACCAAAATACAGTTTTTTGTTAGTTATATGTATGCCCTAGAGGCCATTACTGTACATGCGATGTATATTGTAGTGGATGTTTGGACATATATAGGGAGCACTTTCTTGCTCGACATAATAGTATGCTATCTGGTTGCACTTTATCTTAACATGTTAACAAATACTGTTTTGTGATCACATGTTGATAAAACCCTTAGAATTATTCCTTGACTACCAGGATTATGATGTAGATTATACTAGTGGGGACAGGGTAGTCGATAAGTACATCCTTCAAATGTTCCTAGGCGTGGGAGTATCGAGACAGGGCATCGATAATCCAGAATAGACTAGCGTATGCGCTTCTTGACCCATATGATGGGCGATGGATGATCCCATATCCATTGGTGTTTGACATCAGAGAAGGTATACGGGTGCTCAGTAAAGACTGGGTACACTGGACGGACTCACTGAGAACTCTTAGATGGTATTATACCTATCGTCGGATAGCAGTTCTATGGTGACACTGGTGCAGGTTAGTCTGTAGACCCGAGATCGTTATAGAGTCTTGTGTGATTCCCACTGTGCTTTGATTTCCACCTTACCATGGTCAAAAGATCGTGTAAAACGGTGGCTTTTGGGTACAGTCCCGAGTCACATGGAGGCAATGAGTGATAGGAGGGATTTCGTTTCTCCCGGTACTGGGAGTTGATGTTGCGCTATGCTCGATTGGCCATAACAGGAACTCCCTGGCCAGGGTTGCTGAGATTTACTGGTAAGTGTTATCAGTAGTTTCTCGAACCGTTATGGACCTTGCATCGGCATGACTTATCAGGCTATTGGGGTCTGACGTTATACCACCCCCAGGCTGTTGATATGTGACATATCAGACGAAGAGACGGGACTGTACGGTAGTGTTACTGATTGGATTCGCAGGAGTTATAGTAGGCTTGCTTGTTGATCTTCTGATTCCTCAATACCCGGGTGGCCGTTACGTTTAGCAGACCGCTTGCGGCTTGTGGGTGTTTGATATGATCATCACCTACTGCCGGCGTATTGATGAGTCTTTAGAGTCCTACACAGAGGTTTCCTAGTTCATGTGAAACGAAGTAGGAGCACATATGTGATATGTGCGGGACCGAGATTAATACGAGTATGTGATACCGTATTCTATTTCGCGATATGTGATATCGGCTAGTTATATGTGATATAGCCGGGTTATCGGATCAAGTGTTAATTCGATGAAATAATATATAATATATATGCGTGTGTATGTGTGTGTGTGTGTGTATTATGCTCACTTAAATATTTATTATTCTCACTTATGATGCATTTAACATATATGCGATATATGTTTATTGTATTGTTTTCTTTTGTTACATGAATATTATATATGTGATATATAATATTGTGACATGTTAGGTTACACATGCAACATGTATGTATGAGACTCATACCATGCTAGGGTTTATGTTAGGGTTTTATTTATCATTAAGTAATTACAAATTAGTGGATTTAATCAAAGCTAGAAGCTTGTAGAAGCTTATAGATAAGCCTTGACTAGTCCACTCTTTTGTTTCTACTTAAGATATTTTGTGACCTAACCATTAACCCTTACCATGGTTAATTCTCTGCATGGGTTAGTGTATGGATGATATACTCACCTAAGGGTTGCATTTGAACCGTGATAGATATTTTCATCACTTGAGATATTTCCTTCTTCTTCTTCTTCTTCCTCATCTTAGTTTTGCTCTCTTGATTTTGAGATAAAGAAGAAATATAGTGAGAAATTAAATACTAAAGTGAGATAAATTCCTACTTCATCATCCTCTACTATTAGCCATTTAGTTTAGGGTGTTTGCTTCACTAATCTACACAATTAGTGAAGAGATAGCATGAGCTAGTGTCTCCTCGGCGTAGATCATCTTTGACCTCGAAGACTTCGAAGCAAGCTTGTTCGTTTCTTCATAGGAGCATTTCTAGAGTCCAGGGGTTCGTGATCGCAGTGAAGGGACTACTACATGGAGCTATTGAAGTGAAGGACCGGTCTACAAAGGTTGTATTCCTTGTTTACTTAGATGTAAAGAGTTTACATATCATGTTTAACCCTAATTCTCTAGTTAAGATCTTGGTTAGGGTTTGTTTAGCACCCTAAAATTTCAATGTAGCATGATTGATTCTTACCAAAACCTTGCTAAGGTGCTAAGCTAACCCTACATTTTCAACTTACGACACACAGAGTTTGAGTTGGTAAACTGAGAGGATTTATACAAAGTATTGTATGTTTTCCAATGTCCATTTAGATAAAGGGTTGGTACTCGTACTATATTCCTTTTACTTATGACTTTTCTGATTTTAGACACGCATTTCATTGAAATACAACGTCCAAATTTTGAGCCCAAATTTTGAGAAGTTATAGGTATATGAATAAAGTAGATAACCATATGTTGGAAGTATCAGGACTCTTCGAAATGATAAAAAATGTATATACTTTTGTTAGGTATTCTATCGTAAGTAATATATTTGAAAACTTACTTCTCTCTCAGATTACTCATCCGTGGGTGCGCTCCTTGATGAGTAATTTTGCACGACCTTCTTCCATTTATTCGATATGCACTGGAAACAACTGCATAATTTTTTAATCTAGTTCCAATTAAATTAGTGCCTTTGTTTCTATATTGAATATAGAATGGATATCTTAACCATGTTAAAGTATATAGAATTGTCCGGCTAATACTTAAAACCAGAATCCGGATAAACTCAAGGCATGTTTCCGTAATGGAATTTTATGGGTTATCCCAGGTATAAACGAGGATTAACTGTCTATCATTTGCAGTATCAATAGTTATATTGTTCTTGAATCGCCACCTTTTTAGTAAAATAAATACTTTTCAGAAAACATAAGTGGTAGTATGGTAGAACGACAAGTGATTTCAGAACCACAAATGGTTACTGAAAATTTAGTAGAACCTAAGGATCCAATTGGATTCGACAATTCATTAGCCACTTCGGAGATTTAGTGGGTAACCTCAGCCACCCGAGAGGTACTTCGGTTTCATCATAGACGGTGACAAGGGGGTATGCATCATGACGATAATGACCCTAGCTTGCCACTACTGTTGTTCTAGAGTATGAGATCTGGCAGGTGGATGGCTATAACGTCGTTCTAAATTATCTTTAGAAGTGCACATATATATGATTCTACTAGAGGGTTGTTGTAATCAGTGGGAGCAGCGGAATCGTGGTGGGCCAGTAGCTTATGTCTATTTATAGACTAAAGCAAGTATAGCGAAAATGGATCATCTATTTTTTATGTGACAGTCATATAGTCTGATTTCATCAGAACAATAGATAGATCTGGTAAGAAGGTAGTAGGGAGTGATATTTTGGTATTTGAATGATATGCTCCTGATAGAAAGTGATGTTCCTATATTACGATCAGTTATACTGTGGTAGTCACATGTGTTTCTCCACATAAGATCTGGATAAAATATCAGGAATTCTGGTAACTAGATCTATGGTTTTAAATCTAGATTTGGGAAGTGTCCCAATTCGGGTATTTTGACACTATTTTAAAGTGCTTTAAAATGGACGACTCTTGGTGTGGTGGTGTACCTGCAAGTGATAGAGTCACCCTCTCTAAAGAGATGTCTTCTAGACTGATGATGAGAGAGATTTGCATGATTGACATATCACTTGCTTAGGAAATTGAGTCATTCATGTGATGTGAAGTACCGGACCAGATATTGCTTTTGCACCTGGTGTAGCAAGCAAATATTAATCCAATCCTGAAGAAACAAAGGGAAGAAGTTATAAACATAAGAGGATATTCTTGGTATATGATGTTGTATATAGGTGCCATCAAAGCAATTATTGTAATTGAAGGATGACCTATACGAGAGAACAATCTTACTCGAGATGATAGTATACTATCTGGTTTGTCTTTATCATTCATGTGATGCGTTTATCACGTATCGTTTAGACATGAGATAAAACCCTTAGGATTTTTCTTGACTGTCAGGACGATGATGGAGATCATACTAGTGGAGCCTGGGTAGTCGATAAGCACATCCTTAAATGTCACTAGTCGTAGGAGTATCAAGACTGGGCATCGGTACTCCAGTTTAGACTAGTGTGTATGTTTTCTGACCCGGTTGGAGGGCAATAGCTGATCCTGCAGTTATTAATGTTTGACATCGAGAATTATATACAAGTGCTCATTGGATGAGTTATACTGGACGAACTCACCGAGAACTCCCAGTTGGTAATATACCAATGTCAAATAGCATTTCTCTGGTGATATGAGTACATGGTAGTTCTTAGGACCTGAGATCGCCATAATGTCTCATATGTGTTCCAACTATACTTAGAATTCTACCCTACCACGACTCAAAGGAGTTATGCAAATAGGTTTTTGTTGGGTATAGTCCCGAAGCACGTGGAGGCAGTGAGCTTTCGAGGGGATTCGTCTCTCTCGGTATAGGGAGATGATGTCGTGCTGTGCAGTACATGACTACAACCATAAGTCGGTGGCCACCGTAGTGGAGATAAACAGATAAGTGTTATCGGTTGTATCTCCGATTAGTTATGAGTTCTCTGTCGCACGACTTATAGAGTTAATGAGGTCTGATAGATTCCAAACTTTAGACTCGATATGCAATACTTGTAGACGAAGAGACCGGATGGTATGGTACATTTCACTGATAGACTTTGCAGGGTTAGCTTGCTCGTTGACTCGATCAATACCTGGGTAGCCGTTACGTGCAGCTAGTACCGCTGACGTGCTTGTGGGCTATGTATATGATTCTAACCTACCTTCAGCGTATTGTCGAGTCTTTAGAGTCCCACACAGAGATTTCCCAGCACAGACGAAATGATGTAGGGCACATATAGGGATGCATGCAGTAGTTTGATTAAACACGTGTATTTGATACATGTATTTTAATCGGGTGTTAATTGATATTAGCCGGTATATATATGATATAAACGGATTATTAAATCAAATATTGATTTAATAATTAAATGTATATTTATATATTAACTAATATCATTCTCACTTTAATATTTTCTTCTCTTTATTAATATTTATATTTGATATAAATATTGTGAAATGTATGTTGATATATTTAAGATGGGTGTATGAGATTTATATGGTTTAGATGAGAACAATCTTAAATGGTATGAGTCATGGATATTTAGATGGTGATAGAATTCTTTAGGTGTTTTCTTTGATGACTCATTTTGGATGACTCATTTTTATTTTGGGTTTTGTTCTCAACTTAAAACATTATTCTTCATACTCTCATCTCCATGGCATCCTCTCTTGAGTTTTTTCTCAAGTGAGGAAAGAAAAGAAAAGAGAAGAAATTAGTGAACTAATTATTCTACATCTCCTACTAATCATCTTTAGTAAGTTTAATTATTGGTTTGCTTCATTTTGACGAGATCAATTTGAAGCAAAAGCTTATGTTGGAATAATCTCAAGGTGGATCATCTTCGGCAAGGAGATCACCAAGAAAGGTTGTTCCAGGATTTGTGGAGACCAGCCGGAGTCAAAGGAGAGATGGCTAACGCGCTGCTAAGGTTATAACACTCTAAACTTGCTCTATTTGTTTTCGTTAACTACTAGTATTTGAATGATCTTATGTTTGGAAATGATGCTACGTTTTCCATATTTTTTGTTATGTTTTCCGCCGTGGTCTGCTGGTGTAGCAACCCTAGCATTATTCCTTACATATGATAACAGCAGCCTCCAGCAGGAGGCGGTTATTATTTCAGGTATTCAAGGTGACCTGGATGATAAATTGGTTGTCAGAGTTAATAGTTAGCCCTCTTTTAAGGTGCAGTGTTTTGGATAGGTTTCTAAGCAGGATACTGAGGTGGACATGGTGCTGGGTGCTGATTATTTCAGCAATTGGTCTAAGAAGTTTATTGAATTTGGTGTTCATGTTATGAACTAGATCCCATCAGATCTCCAGACAAGTTATATGACAGGTATCGCTCATTTTCGGGTGATGGTTGTTATTCGCGAACTTGAGATATAGAGAGATAAAGATAGAAACAATGGAGAAGATCCACTCACTGAGGCTATTTCTCAAACACGAATGTTTCATAAACACGGTTTGTGAATCTGATTAGTAGAGAAGTTGGGTATTCAGTAACACGTAGGCTGTGGGTACGTAGTACCGCAATAACTAGCCTTAAGTGCAAGTGGGAGATTGTTGGCTATAGTGCCCTCAAGGTAATTATTGTAATCGCAGGCTGGTGATTATGATGATTGAGGGATGACCTATATAGGTAGAACGGTCTTGCTCGAGATGATAGTAAGCTATCTTATTTGTCTTTATCATTGTGAGTATCGTTTTACTCGTTATTACGTTTCGGTAATATATAATGATAAAGTCCGTAGGATCATTGCTTGACTACCAGTATTATGATGGCGATCATATACGTGGGAGCTGGGTAGTCCAAAAGCACATCCTTGAATTTCTATAGTCAAGGGAGTATCGAGACTAGGCATCGATACTCCAGAGTAGATTAGTGTATACGTTTCGAGACCCCGATGAGGGGCGGTGGCCGGTCTCACAATATGTAACGAATCTGTTTTTAATGTACAAAATTTTTAAAGTTGATGTACAGAATGGAGTATTTGCAAACCTGAGTATACTTTAAGTATTATTCTTGTTTGTGAACAGCAAGAAACCACTTGTAGCTCACTGGTAAAGCTTTGCACTGCTGTGACGTAGCCTGTGTATTCGAATCTCATCAGCCACATATATTTTTACTGATTTTTCTTTTAAAATTTTTGGAAGCCCAAAAGTTTACACGTGCAATACACGTAAAAATAAAAAGTCACAGAAAACAAACATATAGAAAATTGTATTAACAGCGACCTAGACACGTGGCACAAATCCTAGCACCCAAACCCTTAGCACGACTGGCGAGATCCCCTTCTGGGCTGGCGCCGCCGGGCCCCCCTGTCGGGAATGCTTCCATTTTTTGAACCTCAGTCGTTTGGCCTACCCCCACTACTCCCATGCTGTTTGATTTCTCTGTAAATTAACATAGAGTGTAAATTCAATTATAAATTCAATTTTAAATGCATTTTTAATTCTCTTTTCAATTCTCAAAACCCTAATTCTACCCTATAAATACAACCCCATACCCTAGCCCTCTTTATTCTGAAATATATTGTTCAAAATTCTCAAAATTTCCAAGTCAAAGAAGAGTACAAGTGGAGTTAGCCCAAGGTCAAGTTCCGGTGACGATGCGAGACGATTCCGGCGACCCCGCGACTCCACGAAGCTTCCAAATCCTTCCTCAATCTTCCCTCTCTCATTTCATCCAGTAAGTCCCCACTCTTCTTCTCTTTCCTAATTTAAAAAGTTCTCTTTTCAAAACTTTTCGGAAGTGGAGTTATTCCGACATCCGATTCTAAACTTGTTATAAAACACAATCTTTCTTAATAACCAAACAACCATTTCGTTATATCTTGCTTAGTAATCTTAAAAAAAATATTGAGAACAAGTTTCATCTTAAAATACCATGCTATGTAACTTTTATTACACTTTTTCGTTTAAATACCACAAACTTTACATATAACATATTTTAATACTTTTGCTCATATTACCTTTAGAAAATCTCACGAGGTAATGACCTATCTCTCACAACACACACCTTGACACAGCACAATTCGCTTTTGAACAATTATTTTGTGGCTAATACGACTTTTACATTAAAATACCATAAACTATTAAAAACTGTATTTTTTAAATTGTGTTATTTTAAATTCTTTGCAATTATACCTCTACAACCCATTTTGGGTAACCTGATTGGGATGGTGCGTGTTATCGCACATCCTCGGGACTAGTAGAGCGAGATGCAAATCTCCTCACGAAGCATACGATCTCGATGGAATTTTTAATACAATTTTTATGAAAAACGTGATTTCTAATTAATAAATAAACTTTATTTTTAATAATTATATATAAATATTATCAACCCATCTATTTTAAATATATAATAAATTCCATGTGTTTCTAAACAAAAGAAAAGAATTACATTTTCATGAAAATACGATCAAGAATCCATACAAGTAAAATTTACACAAAAATACCATGAACTATTCAACTAGGTATTTATTCACTAGAATACCTCACTTTTAAAAGTTACGTCCATGAAAACCCTAAATACGATAAACAAATACTTGAGATTTATTTTGAAAGTATACTAAAACTATTTTTTCATAAAACCCCTCAAGTTATATTAAATTACAATAAGAATCCTAGTAAATATAGGTTTAAGCGGGACCAATTCTCTTGAGCCTCAGGAAGCCGGAGAAAGTGGATATTTGCCTATTTAAGGTAGAAAACTAAAACAGGATTATCATTGGTAACTGGCTTGGAAAAAGTCATAAATTCTGCCGTCCATGTGCAGCAGTTACCGATAACTCCAAAATCTAATTCAGGAATCAAATTCTGTTTAAGTGTCTGACTCAATCTCAGTCTCAGTCCAATCTGAATACAATCTAAGCATGAACTCATTCCAATCTTAACTTCAATACAACATGAATCCAATCTATACTTGAACTTGAACATGAATACCAGAACTATACCAGAACAATATCAACATGACTTGAATTAACCGAACCATGGATATATCTTGATTTGACTACATGACTATCCGTTTACATGAACAACTTATACCATGGTTTCGGCAAGTCTTATACAATAAATCATTACAAACAACACATTATACATTACGGGTTTTTAAGGGGTAGACTGGTACGGAATGTATTAGAAGTGGAATGAGACGGTCATTGTAATACACCTAACCTGAATATTCGTTGCCGTTGTCCCGTGGGTTTTGACGGGGCCTTGTACTCCATATGCCTTAGTCCACGAAGAAAATTGGACTCCTCTCATATACACTGATATATTCTGTACCAAGCTACAAACAACTACGTTAGTATAATAAAAATAGATAAATTACCACATCTATTCCTTTTACTTGATCTATCTCTCTTTTGGGACTTATCGAGCGATTTTTCGCTGACGATATTCCTTTCTCTTTTTCTTTGGAATGTTGTCAGGAGATCCCGACTCTCAGGCAGTAGATCCCAGTCAGGATGATTTGGAGCAGTTCATTGAGGACCCAGAGCTCTAGTCTACTTGTACATATTTTTACTTTCGGTTCATATGCTATTGTTTAGGCATTGCTTTCCAGTATTTTATTTACTTTCCAGTTTATTGTAAGGAATGTTTAATTAATAAAAAAATTGATGTTTATTTATATCTCTTGTCTTTTCTTGTGTAGTTTTATTATATTGCTTATATACGCTTAACGTATTTACTTCTGAGTAAATACGTCGCGGGCCCCGTCACGTCTCCTTATCCGTACACTAGGAAGCGGGGCGTGACAGGTTTTGTTGGTGGTCCATGCAGGTCAGTTCTGCATGAAGTCCTACCATGCAGGGTCGGTTCTGCATGGAAACCTAAGTGTTCCCCTCCGAAAGACGGCGCGACGGACGTCTTGCCTGAAATTCGGGGCAGATGCTAATTGGTGCTATCCGTCTACCTCTCCGAAGATGCCAAGTTGATTTATGGCGCCATGTATCGAAAGTTTAAACGGATGCGTCCGATATAACAGACTTCGTCAGATTCCCCCTCGCTTGAGGGGTTTTTTGATTGTGGGGACGCTCTTCCCTACAGGCGCAAGCCCCTGCAGTTAATTACGCTACCGCATTGCGGTAGCAACTTTCTCCTTCTCCAGATGATCACTTCGTGGCGTGTGTGTTTATTTTATGTTTGGTTGCCCGTGGATTGTATACGGAGACTGAGTTGTGTCGTCGCCCGTAGGGCGTGAACTAGTCCAAATCCGTATTATCTTTGATTTGAGTTTGGGGGTTTGGGTTTAAGGATACGTTAGTCTCGTTTGAGACTAAGATCGACTTAAACGTTTGTTAAGGATACGTCAGCCTAGTTTTTAGACTAAGATCAACTTAACGGGATCGTTTAGATCCGACAAGAGAGCAATTAAGGGAGCCCTGTTGTTTAGTTTAGTGACATTGCGGTCGATAGGTAGTTTAAGGACATTGCGGTCCAATGTTAGTTTTAAGACATTGCGGTCGAGGTTAAGGACATCATAGTCCGTGGATTTAAGGATTCCACAGTCCGGCGTTAGTTTTAAGACATCACGGTCAAGGTTAAGGAACTCATAGTCCATGGATTTAAGGACTCCACAGTCCGGCGTTAGTTTTAAGACGTCACGGTCAAGGTTAAGGACTTCATAGTCCATGAGTTTAAGGACCCCACAGTCCGTATCAATGTATGGTCGTCGGGACCCGCCACCTCTTTGAAGACGTTGAGGAATTACAACGCCAAGTATCAAAGGAGTGAAGAGATGTACCCTTGAACCAAGGTAGATTAAATAGTCTTTGGCCCAATTTGGGACCAAGACCAATTAATTATGTTATGAGCCCATTAGCCCAGTTAAGTTTGAATTGAGGACTTATGGCCAGCTTGGGCTAAGTCCAATCATGTTAGAATACTGGCTTTCTGTTGGTCCATTGAAGGAGAGGCTTTGCATCTAGAAACTTAGCCAATTGGGCTATAGTTAGTGTTAAACACTAAAGACCAACAGTGTTGAACACTGGGAGTGAGATTGACAAGTTAGTGTTTAACACTAAAAGATAGTTAGTGTTAAACACCAGCAACAGGGCTTTCAAATTAGTGTTTATATACTAAAGCAAATCAGTGTTAAACACTGGCAATGGAAATTTCAAATTAGTGTTTAACACTAAGGCAGATCAGTGTTAAACACTGGAAACAGGGTCTTCCAAGTTGGTGTTCAACACTGAGAAAGTCAGTGTTAAACACTGTAAATAGAGTTTTCCAAATTATTATTTAAACACTAAGAAAATCAGTGTTGAACACTGGATATAGAGGTTTCAACTTTAGTGTTAAACACTAAGGCAAGAGGGGTCACGTGGTAGCACGTGAGAGCGCCCTCAATTCATTCTATTCTGCCAAAAGTATTAAATACTTTGGAGCATCACGTGCTGTCACGTGATGGACATTTAAATGTTTGTCTGTTAGAGCTTCCGACAAGGGGCACGTGGGGCACGTGAGGCGTTGCCTCAAAGCCCTTCTCTGTGGAACTTTTCAGGGGTCACGTGGTAGCACGTGACCCTGCTTCTTTGCATGTTTTTTTTAATCTTTTTTAAGAATTAAATTCTTCATAGGGTTAAACCCTAATAATAACTTTAGAGGAATTAAATTCCCACTTTCTTCTGAAGAATTATATTCTTAGATAGAGTTATACTCTAGTTTCTTTTCTGTAAGAATTAAATTCCTCATAGATATGAAGAACTAAATTCTATCATAGGGTTAAACCCTAATTTCCTTTTTTTCTTTTAAAGGAATTAAATTCCTGTTATTTTGATAGAATTAAGTTCTTAATTAGGGTTAAATCCTGGTTCTGTCCATTTTGAAGGAATTAAATTCCCATAATATAGGGTTGAACCTTAATTTTATCTCAAAGGAATTGAATTTCTATAGTTCTGTGAGAATTAAATTCTCAAACTTCCATTCCCCTTCTATGCTTTGGATCTGCATGGCAGGATCTCAACCCGATGAGAATTAAATTCTCAATTCATGGGGAGATGTGCACTTTGCAGATGCTCTGCTAGAGAAAGAACTAAGTTCTTCTTTTTGTATAAGAGTTAAACTCTTTGAGAATTAAATTCTCCTTTTTAAGCCTCTCTCTTCTTACCTAAGGTTTTCTTTTGCAGAGAATCAAATTCTTCCTAAAATCTTAAGGCTTTATTTCTCTCTCTATATACGTCTCTCTATGTGTCTCCCTTTCTTGGCTCCTATTTATAGGAGAAGGAAGAAAATCAATCAGTTTTAGTGAATCTTTCATTGAAAGATTTGATTTGTTTATTGAGAGATTTGATTTACATTCATCATTCGTCTGGACCTTTGGATTATTAGGTGAATTTTATTCACCATTGGATTTTAAATCCAAAGATATCCCTTTGTTATTTCAGTTAGATTTTAAGGGGAAATCTTTCCAAGTTCAAGATTTTTCCATAAATAGGTGGCATTTAATCACCTTTAGATCTTTAATCCAACGGTTCCCAAATAATCATTCTCTTTTGGAAAGATTTGAATGCTTTCAGAATTTAATTCTGTTAAATAAAGAGGCTTTGAAAGCCGGTCACGTGTGGCCACGTGACCCCTGGTCACGTGTAGGCACGTGACCCCTAGTCACGTGTAAGCACGTGACCCCTGGAACGGGCTTTTCTTTTCCTTTTGCGCTCTGTTCTCTGGCCGCTGTTCAGCCGTCACGTGCCAATACGTGACCCCTGGTCACGTGTGAGCACGTGACCTTTTCTGGAGTCTTTTCTTTGATTTAAACAGGGAGCGAATCTGCCTTTTGCCGCTGCTTTTAAGTGTCACGTGTCAACACGTGACCGCTGGTCACGTGCTAGCACGTGATGCGTCCTCCATAAGTTTTCCTGATTTTAAATCAGGAAACACTAAGCAATATATCACAAGAATTATAAGAATCAGAAACTAAAATATTCTTTACATTTCATATTCCTTGAATCTATCCTAACGATATTTTTCTTTTAAGGTTATGGATTCTCCAAACAATACGAGCACCAACGTGAATGGCAACACCCCACCATCACCTCTTCCACTTACACCTACCGTAGCAGCTCCTATCAACGAGTAGACGGTATTGCTCGAGGTGATCAAGAGCCTCTTGGAGGGACAGCAACGGTAGACTGCTATACTTCTGAACCGCACAGAATCTGAGGTTCCTGGAGTGAAGCAATTCTGGGCATTGCACCCTAAACAATTCTCTGGGAAAGAGAGCCACTTGGAGGCTAAAGAATGGGCTCAATCAATTGAGGACGATCTGGCAGCAGTACAACTGCCAGACATTGCTTGGTTAAGGATTGCGAAGCTGCAACTCACAGATAATACCAGGGTATGGTGGAAGGCTGAAGAAAGCTGACTTACCCAGCCAATCGAATGGAGGATTTTTCGCGAGATATTCGACGCGAAATATTTTCCCGAGACTGCCCACTTTGATATGGAGAGGCAATTGATTGAGCAGGTTCGCGGTACATCTCATACCTACTGCTGAGATCAAGGCTAGAAGATTTCAGCAAGGGTTGGATCAGGAGATCCAAGCTGCTCTAACTACAGGGGATTTCTCAACCCTTGATTTAGCTTTGAAGGCTGTCCGAAGATATGAGGCAGTGGTGAAAAAGAAAGGCAGACCTCAATCTACCGGTATGAAGCGTCCTGCTACTCTCATAGCATGAGGAGCCTCTTCCAGGCCACCGTTTGTACCTAGGAGACCGGGAGTAAATTTAAACCGGCCTAGTACAGACTTTTGTTTCTACTGCAAAAGGAATGGACACCTGGCGAAGGACTACAGGCGTGCAAATCGCCTATGCTTAGTCTGTGGCTCATCCACACACGATATTGAATCTTTTCCTCATAGATTCAATCCAAACCCTGCACCCAGACCAGCAATCACCTATCCACAGCGGCCAGCTATCCAGGCACCTGCTCCTCGACTTGCTCTCCCAGCTCCACCTACTCGTGGACCTACTGCACCTTCTCCTCGTCAGTTCCATCATGCACAATGGAACCTATCTCAAGGACAGAGGAACGGACAGAGGAATGCTCCCCCAGTAAGGAAGAACGTACCTAAGCGTTAGGCTTTCACAATGACTTCGGAAGAAGCTGAAGCCACTGGCCAAATCATCACTGGTAACTCCCTTTCTTTCAAACTTTCTTTCAACCTTTATACATATCAAAATATCTTTTCCTATACCTAAACATATCCCACACAACTTAGGTACAATCTTAGTAGCCTCCCTACATGCTTTAGCACTCTTTGATACTGGAGTATCACATTGCTTTATGTCGCAACGGTTCGTCCGAACTCATGCAATTCTAATCAAACCACTCGTATCCAGCTGGAATGTCAGTTCCGAGAATTGCGTTCTAAAGGCAACTTTAGGATACGACCTGTGTCCAGTAGTCATCTGCAGCAGAGAATTTTATGTTGACTTCAAGGTGCTGGACATACCAAACTTTGACGTAGTCTTGGGTATGGACAGGCTAGGAACTTTCTACACTACCATCGACTGTCGTCAAAGTACGGTAGTGTTCGAGATTCCAGACCATCCAGTCTTTTATTTCAAGAGTGGAGACCGTACAATGGAGCCTAGCACTTACAAAGCTAAACCAAAAAAGGCAGTGATTGCAACAATACAAGCTGAAGAGGACAAGCCAGAAGTAGTTCAAGAGTTCGAAGATGTATTTCCTGAAGATATCTCAGGTTTGCCTCCCGATCGAGCTCTTGAATTCTGTATTGACTTAGTACCTGGTGCACAACCGGTGATCAAAGCACCGTAACGGTTAAGTCCAGAAGGATTGAAGGAGATCCGTACTCAATTGGACGAACTTCTGAAGAAAGGGTGGATTCGTCCCAGTACTTCAAGTTAGGGATCTCCAGTTTTGCTTGTGAAAAAGAAGGAAGGTTCATACAGAATGTGCATTGACTACCGAGCTCTGAACGAAGTCGATAAAGAATAAGTATCCACTACCGCGAATCGACAATCTGTTCGATCGGCTAAGTGGGTCTTGCGTTTTCTCAAAATTAGATCTTCGTTTGGGTTATCATCAGATGAAGATCAAAGAGTCTGATATTCCGAAGACTGCATTCAGGACTCGCTATGGTCATTATGAGTTTCTCGTGATTCCATTTGGAGTGACCAATGCACCATCCATATTCATGAATCTAATAAACCAAGTTTTCCGAGAGTACCTAGACAGATTCGTTGTCATTTTCATCGACGACATTCTGGAATATTCAAAGAATCGGAAAGAGCACGCTGAACATTTGAGAATTGTCCTAGAGACTTTGCGACCGCATCAACTCTATACCAAGTACAGCAAGTGAGAATTTTTGCTAGATCAAGTCGGATTTCTTGGACATATTGTTTCAGGAGAAGGAATCTCTGTGGATCCTGCTAAAATATCAGCAGTAAGCGAATGACCGACACCAAAGACAGTGAAGGACATTTGAAGTTTCTTAGGATTAGCTGGATACTACCGAAAATTCATAGAAGGCTTTTCGAAGATTGCAACATCCCTGACCAAGCTCACATGTAAAGATGAAGTATTCGTGTGGTCAGAAGCATGCGAACGAGATTTTGTAGAACTCAAGTCAAGATTGATATCGGCCCCTATTCTCTTAATACCGGACCAATCTGGAAGTTTTGTTGTGCATTGCGATACATCCGGTAAGGAATTAGGATGTGTTCTACATCAGCACGGTAAAGTTGTAGCTTATGTATCAAGACAGCTGAAAGTTCATGAGCGCAACTATCCAACGCATGATCTGGAGTTGGCAGCCGTTATATTTTCACTCAAGATTTGGCACTATTATCTTCTTGGTGAACGGGTAGATATATATACGGACCACAAAAGTCTGAAATATGTGTTTACTCAGAAAGAATTGAACATGCGGCAGAGAAGATGGTTAGAACTTATGGCAGACTTCGACATCAACCTACAATATCATCCAGGGAAGGTGAATATAGTTCCTGATACACTTAGTCGCCAGCCATTATCAATGAATCTCACCGCACAGTGGAAGCTTAAGCAAGATTTGCACAAGATGTAGATAAAAGTGGTTATGCCAGGTAATACTTCAAAGTTGATGAACTTATAAGTTCAGTCTACTATTCTCAATCAGATCGAAGCAGGTCAAGCAAGTGATGCCAAGTTGCAAAAGATCAGAGAACAAGTAGAAAGTGGACTTAGAACAAACTTCATCATCCACGAAAACGGATCTTTGAGATACGAACGCAGATTGTGTATACCACAAGGTTCTGTTAGGAAAGAGTTGATGAAAGAAGCTCATAGCTCTCCTTACTCAGTAAATCCTGGTGGTACAAAGATGTACAAAGATCTACGTCAACATTAATAGTGGCATGGAATGAAGCGTGAAGTAGCTAGAAGCGTAGCCAAATGCTTGGTGTGTCAGCAAATAAAAGTTGAACATCACATGATGGCTGGTTTACTTCAACCGTTACCTATTCCAGAATAGAAGTGGCAACACATCACCGTGGACTTCGTGACTGCACTTCCTCGCAGCACGAAAGGTAACGATGCAGTATGGGTTATTGTGGATCGACTCACAAAGTCGGCTCACTTTATCCCATTTCGAGTCAGCCAATCTACCGAGACACTAGCAAAGAAGTACATGGAAGTAAGTCTGAATCTAAATAAGATTTAACTCTTCATAGTGTACTGTCTCTGATACCCATGAACTCATACAGGAGATCGTGAAATTAAATGGAGTACCAGTTTGCATTGTCTCCGATCGTGACACCAGATTCTGATCGCAATTTTGGCAGAGTCTAATAGCTAGCTTAGGAACGAGTCTGAACATTACCACAGCTTACCATCCACAAACAGATGGACAATCTGAGTGAATGATTCAGATCCTTGAAGATATGCTAAGAGCGTGTGTTAGAATTTGGAGGATCGTGGAAAGATCACTTACATCTTGTGGAGTTCTTATACAACAACAACTACCAAGCGAGTATTGGAATGGCACCGTTTGCAGCTCTTTATGGAAGGAAGTGTCGATCACTATTAAGTTGGGAAGACATCGGAGATAGGGAACTCCTTAGACCAGAGATGATCGTGGCAACTGTGGACGTAGTTCGCACGATCAGGGAAAGAATGCGCATAGCCCAAGACAGACAGAAGCACTGGGCTGATGCAAAGCGCTGACATCTGGAGTTCCAACTGGGAGATCATGTGTTCTTAAAAATCTCTCCAAACCATAGAGTGATTCGATTTGGAAAGTGGGGTAAGCTAAATCCGAGATACATTGGACCGTTCAACATACTTGAACGAGTCGGAGAAGTGGCATATCGTTTGGCACTTCCATCCTCATTGGAAGGAGTGAACAACGTGTTCCACATATCCCAGCTTCGAAGATATGTGAGCGACCCCAGCCACATCCTTAATCACTCCGAGCTTACTGTACAGATGGATCTATCTTGTGAGTAACAACCCGTTGAAATTCTGGACAGAAAAGTAAAATCGCTTAGGAACAAGGAAGTAAAATTGGTTCGTGATGTGGAGCAAAGATTCACCAGGAGAATCAACGTGGGAAAGAGAAGATGACATGCGTGCAAGATACCCTTGTTTGTAAATTAGTCCTTAAATAATTGTAAATTTCGAGGACGAAATTTTTATAAGGAGGGTAGAATGTAACGACTCTGTTTTTAATGTACAAAATTTTAAAGTTGATGTACAGAATGGAGTATTTGCAAACCTGAGTATATGTTAAGTATTATTTTTGTTTGTGAACAGCAAGAAGCCACTTGTAGCTCACCGGTAAAGCCTTGCACTGCTGTGACGTAGCCTGTGTGTTCGAATCTCATCAGCCATATATATTTTTACTGATTTTTCTTTTAAACTTTTTGGAAGCCAAAAAGTTTACACGTGCAATACACGTAAAAATGAAAAGTCACAGAAAACAAACACGTAGAAAATTGTATTAACAACTATCTAGACACGTGGCACAAATCCTAGCACCCAAAGCCCTAGCATGACCGGCGAGATCCCCCACTTGGCCGGCACGGCCGGCCCCCCCATCGGGAATGCTTCCATGTTTTGAACCCCAGTCCTTTGGCCTACCACCACCACTCCCATGCTGTTTGATTTCTCTGTAAATTAACGGTGAGTGTAAATTCACTTATAAATTCAATTTTAAATGTATTTTTAATTCTCTCTCCAATTATCAAAACCCTAATTCTACCCTATAAATACAACCCCATACCATATCCCTCTTCATTCTGAAATCTATTGTTCAAAATTCTCAAAATTTTCCAAATCAAAGAAGAGTACAAGTGGAGTTAGCCCAAGCTCAAGTTCTGGCGACGATTCGAGACGATTCCGGCGACCCCGCGACTCCACGAAGCTTCCAAATCCTTCCTCAACCTCCCCTCTCTCATTTCATCTAGTAAGTCCCTTCTCTTCTTCTCTTTTCCTAATTTAAAAGTTCTCTTTTCAAAACTCGTCGGAAGTGGATTTATTCCGACATTCGATTCTAAATTTGTTATAAAACACAATCTATCTTAATAACCAAACAACCATTTCATTATATCTCGCTTAGTAATCTTAAAAAAACATTGAGAACAAGTTTCATCGTAAAATACCATGTTCAGTAACTTTTATTACACTTTTTCGTTTAAATACCATAAATTTTACATATAACATATTTTAATACTTTTGCTCATATCACCTTTAGAAAATCTCACGAGGTAATGACCTATCTCTCACAACACACTTCTTGACACAACACGATTCGCTTTTGAACAATTATTTTGTGGCTAATACGACTTTTATATTAAAATACCATAAACTACTAAAAACCGTATTTATTAAATTGTGTTATTTTAAATTCTTTGCAATTATGCCTTTACAACCCATTTTGGGGAACCCGATTGGGATGGTGCGGGTTATCACACATCCTCGGGACTAGTAGAGCGAGATGCAGAGCTTCTCACGGAGCATACAATCTTGATGGAATTTTTAATACAATTTTTAAGAAAAAAGTGATTTCTATTTAATAAATAAATTTTATTTTTAATAATTATATATAAATATTACCAACCCATCTATTTTAAATATATAATAAATTCCATGTGTTTCTAAACAAAAGAAAAGAATTATATTTCCATAAAATTACCATCAAGAATCCATACAAGTTAAATTTACACAAAAATACCATGAACTATTCAACTAGGTATTTATTCACTAGAATACCTCACTTTTAAAAGTTACATCCATGAAAACCTTAAATACCATAAACAAATATTTGAGGTTTATTTTGAAAGTATACTAAACTATTTTTTCATAAAACCCCCTCAAGTTATATTAAATTACAATAAGGATCCTAGTAAATATAGGTTTAAGCGGGACCAATTCTCTTGAGCCTCAGAGAGCCAGATAAAGTGGGTTCTTTCCTATTTAAGGTAGAAAACTAAAACGGGGTTATCAATGGTAATTGGTTTGGAAAAAGTCATAAATCCTGCCGTCCATGTGCAGCAATTACCGATAACTCCAAAACCTAATTCAGGAATCAGATTCTGTTTAAGTATCGGACTCAATCTGAGTCTCAGTCTAATCCAAATAGAATCTAAGCATGAAATCAATCCAATCTTAACTCTAATACAACATGAATCCAATCTATACTTGAACTTGAACATGAATACCAGAACTATACCAGAACAACGTCAACATGACTTGAATTAACTGAACCATGGATATATCTTGATTTGACTACATGACTATCCATTTACATGAACAACTTATACCATGGTTTCAGTAAGTCTTATAGAACAAATCATTACAAACAACACATTATATATTACGGGGTTTTAAGGGGTAGACTGGTATGGAATATATTATAAGTGAAATGAGACGGTCACTATAATACACCTAATCTGAATATCCGTTGCCGTTGTCCCGTGGGTTTTGACGGGGCCTTGTACTCCATATGCCTTAGTCCACGGAGAAAATTGGACTCCTCTCATATACACTGATATATTCTGTATCAAACTACAAACAACTACGTTAGTATAATAAAAACAGATAAATTGCCAGATCTATTCATTTTACTTAATCTATCTCTCTTTTGGGACTTACCATGCGATTGTTCGCTGACGACATTCCTTTCTCTTTTTCTTTGGAATGTTGTCAGGAGGACCCGACTCTCAGGAGGTAAAGCCCAGCCAGGATAATTTAGAGCAATTTATTGAGGACCCAGAGCTCCAGTCTACTTATACATAATTTTACTTTCGGTTCATATGCCATTGTTTAGGCATTGCTTTCCAGTATTGTATTTATTTTCCAGTTGTATTGTAAAGAATGTTTAATCAATAAAAAATTGTTGTTTATTTATATCTCTTATCTTTTCTTGTGTACTTTTATTATATTACTTATATACGCTTAACGTATTTACTTCTGAGTAAATACGTGTATTGCATATGTAAACTTTTGGGCTTACAAAAAGTTTAAAAGAAAAATCATTAAAAATAATATGTAGCTGATGGGATTCAAACACAGGGGCTATGTCACAGCAGTGCAAAGGCTTTACCAGTGAGCTACAAGTTGCTTCTTGTTGTTGTTAAACAAAAAATACTTTTAAGTTGTGTTCAGACTAAGGTGCTCCTTTCTGTACTTTACAAAAAATTTGTACAGAAAGTTTAGGGTTGTTACTGTAATTCACGAACATCAATAATAATATTTTATGTATCACTTTTCTGCGTTTAAACAATAATAATTATTGCTCATTACTTGCTACCTACTAATAATTGTTTAAACTTAATTAAATATAAAATACTTGTGTTATTTACATCAGTTTTGTTTAGTATTAGTATTAACTAGCAATAATTATGTAAAAGGAGTATTAAAGATGCATCACAGATTGCAACAATCAAATAAATCAAGATGGTAAGAGTATTAAAAATTATTAAAATAATTTAAGGGTATGAAAATTAAGCAAAATTTATGAATTATAATATTAACAGTAGACAATATAAGTCATAAGATAGAACGGTTAAAATAAGAAAGATAACACAATAAAAATGCAGCTTGGGTTATCACATAATTTTATACATATTAATTTAACAAGAACATTCATTGATACACATAATGATTATTAGGTGGCATGAGATCAAGTTTTATAAAGTAAATGATAATGTTAACAGTATGGAGGTCACTCAATCATAAGACGGTATAAGGTTACAATTAAATTTTATATAGTAAAGATGAATATTATACAGTTATGCTTTCACAAGTTTAGTATGATCAGAGCAAATACATTGAATCACTACTACAATTAGGCCCAATAGTAACGTGGAATTGGTCGCGGTTCAAACCGTGACCATTTCCTCATCACAGTTTTATGGGATATGGTCGCGGTTAAAACCGTGACCACTTCCAATATTTGGAGGGCCCCCTCCCACTCGTGATTAAACCACACATCTTTTCCCTTCCCCCCAAGAGCCTTTCATTTCCTCTCTAAAAATTTCCCCTTCTCTTCTTCCCCAAAATTTCCTTCCCTAGGTCGCCGCCTCGCCTCCCTAAAATCCGTTGTCCCGTCGAAGCCCTCTCCTCCCTTGTCCCAGTGAATCCCCGGTCCGTCGATTGAGCTCGTCGTCAAAGTCCTAGGTCGGCGTCACCGTCGATTGAAGTCCCGCCGGCCTTAGGTTGTCTTCGAAGGTTGTCGGCGTCGTCTGGAAGTAAGTAAACATGGTTAATTTTTAATTTTTTGGTTTAATTTTAGATTTTATTGCATTATCTCAAAAAAAATTCTTCTTTTTCCCTAGGTCCTCTCGTCACCGGCCTCTCGATCTTCGACGGCAGCTCGCTGCTTGAAGTCCCTCCCGCTCCTGTCGCCACTGATCGTAAAGAGGTAAGTTTGAATTTAATTTTTTTGGTTTAATTTTATTATTCCCTAAATTAAATTAAATTTTCTGTTGTCGATTGAAATGTTGCTGCTGCTGCTGTTGTGAAGTTGTTCCGGGTGTTGTTAATTATTGTTGGTGTTGATTTTTTTTTTTGTGTTGTTTGTTGGTGGTGGTGATGTAGTTGGTGATATTGTTGTAGGTGTTGATCGATATTGGTAGTGATGTTGTTGCTAGGAGAGAGTTAGGGTTTGGATTGAGGGCTAGAGCCGAGAGGGAGGGTTGGGGAGGGTTTGGGTTGGGGATTAGGGTTTTTAACGCCTCACTTTCCAGTAAACGGAAACGGTGACGTGATAAGCCCGCGGCATATTTATCCAGAGAAGGTTGTTCCCTAAATAAATACGTTAAGTGTATTGAAACAATCATAGTCAAAACAAGAATAAATGGAGACTGAATTTTTTTCAACAAATATCTTTATTTACATTCAAATTTGAAATATTTACAGAGAAAGAGTCCAACTGAAAAATAAGTACATTAACATAAATGCCTAAACAGGTGGTATATACAAATTGAAAGAAAAAATAAGCTAATCTAAACCCGAGCAATGATCTAGTCGTACTCCTCTTCTATGACGTCCACTTCCTCGGTCTCAACAGTATCTGATAAACATTCCAAGAAAACAAAAGTAGGTGGAATGCTCGTCAGTGAATTAGCGCTCAGTAAGTCCCAAAGGTAGGGTAAAAATGAAGAGTGACGGGTATAACATAAAATGAAGTAATGTAAATGACAAGTAAGTGTATTTGGAGATGAACATAGGCATATGTCTTATAGGTCTCTATATGATCATTAAGTTAACGTTAAGTTCCAAGTGTGAATATCAACGCATTCGTAAAAGTATTCACGAGCTCAAGAGTGGGACCCCAGGAGCAAGGAAATTGGGGCTCATTTCATATGTTAGTATCGGGATTCCAAACTGTGGAGGAGTCGACCCGACTGAAATTCAAGTAAATAGAATTCAAATAGATTAATACGGGACTCCTGAAGTTCCGTTGGATCCACACATGAAACTATTCTAAACACTCCGAGTATAATAGATTATAACTGTTGTATCGACTTAGTTGATTTGATTGGCTGATTATAACATGTCTTGATTGAAACTATAGATTGCAAAAGTGAATAATGTACAAGAGTAAGTCAGGTAGAATGTGAGTCATGCCAATTGCAATCCTGGATAGATTCAAGTTAGTTCGAGTAGATTGAGTTCCAGCTTAAGTTCAAATTTAGTTTCAAGTTTGGATTCGAGGTTGAGTTTACGTTCAAATTTAGGTTCGAGTTTTGGATTCAAATTATAATCATTTCATATTACTAGATTTAAATCTTATGAATAGAATTAATCTTTTAAATATTTTGAGTGTGGAAAATTATCGATAATCGCTGCACATGGACGGTACGATTTGTGTCTTTTTCAAAAACGATTATCGTTGATAACTTCCATCTTAAAGTTACGAACTAAATTTAGGGAGAGACAAGTGATGCATCATTGTCTCCGGCAACTCCGAGGCAACTGATAAGAGAAGATACCACTCATACTAATCTGTGACCCAAATACATAACCTATACTAGTATATTGATTTATAGGGTATTTTAATAAAAATTTCATTTTAAAAATTATCGAGGGTTTTTAATTCGTTCTAAAGTCTCGAATAAGTTTCTAATAAAAATATGTTGTTTAAAAAGTCAATATTTTGTATGAAAACGTATTTTATATTTTGTGGTATTTTAGTGTAAAAATCTAACTTTTAAACTTTATGGTATTTTAATAACAAATACTATTTTTGGAAATTTGATGGTATTTTATTAAAATTTTAATCTTTCATTTAAAAATATAGTTTTCATAATTTTTTTATTGAAAATACGAATTCATAATTTTATATAATTTTTCAAAGTTTAATTTGTTTTAAAATTCGTATTCTTTAAATTCGTGTTTTTTTTTCCTTTCGAGGTCGAATTCTCCGTGAGGAGTTATCTAATATCCCAAAGACGTACGATAACCCATGTCATTCACAAATGGGTCTCTCAACGAGAGTTGTAGAGACATAATTGTAAAGAGTTAAAAATAGCGATAAAATTCATTTTATAAAGTGAGGGTATTTTAATGAAAATTGTTTCATTTAGGATAAAACTTTGAAATCTAAAATATTTATGCTATTAAACCATAGTATATGTGATGTGATAGGTCGTTACACCGTGAGTTTTCTAGAGTTATAGTTCATGATAATGTTAAAAGAGTGTAAGCAAATATCATGGTTATTGTTAAGGTTGTTGTTAATAAGATTATTGTAATTTAATTAGCATAGGAAGGGTGATAATAGTTATTTCAAAGAGAATTTTCAAAAGTTAGCTCCACTTTAGACGATATGGTTTTAAGAAGCGATTTGAGATGAAACGAAGGAGAGAAAAAAGGACTTATGGGTTTTGTTACGCTTGAGAAGGGAGAAAAAAGTGTGGGGGTCTTCGTGGGATCGTGGTAGCATCAAGAATGGATTCAGTCTTCGAAGGAACGAACTTGGAGCGCTAACTCCACTTGACTAGTTTTAACTCTTCTTGAATTTAAGAATTTTCAGAGAATTTTGCTAGATTTTCAGAATAGAGGAGAGATAGAGAATATGATGGTATTTGTAGGGTAAAATGGGAGTGTGTGAATAAAAAATTATTAAATAAAAATAGATTTAAAGGTGTTAATAAGGGAATTGAAAGGTTGTGAAGTCTCTAGTTGAATTCAGAGAAAACAAAGAATAAAATGAAGTAGAGGGGAGTCAAAGGGTCGCACGGGGCGAGCACTGATGGATTTAGGGCAAGAGGAGCTGCCGATCTCGGCTATGTAGTGATTGATTCTATTTTAGAGTGTGTAGTAGCCGTAATTAATAACGGTGTCGTGTGTAGCTAGCCGAGATGAGTACGGGTCGTCCTCAGGGATATGTGGAACTTTTAATCTTGCTTTAGACGTGTTGATTAGAAAAGAGGAAGGAGAATAGAGAATAGTGAATAATAGTGTCTAGATCTACATCGAAACACGGATGTAGTATACAGATCTAGTTTGAATAAGGATATAGAATATATAAGAAGAAGGCTTGTAGGGTTCGTTCGGATTTAGTAGTCATGGATGACTAATAAAGATTACTCATTTTATCTATTGATAGATTTAAAACTAGATTGATAGTAATGGATGAGGATTTAGGGTTCTTGGAAGAAACTAGGGTTTCCACACTATTGACCCTTGTCCCTTCATTGATCTCTATTTATGTCTAACCCTTAAAAAAACAATTGTTAATCTAATCTCAAATCGCGGTCGAGACTAGCAATAAATTGGTAGCGCGCACGATAATGATGTTAACAATTATTTTTCTAAAGTTTATAAACTTCATAAGACTTTAAAAAAGTTAAAGTATTTTCTCATCCATTGTTCTACCTTAATCCTACGAACTCTATCAAGCGGAGAATTACTTGTGCGTGATAGAGATAGAAGAAGAACGGATAGAGAATGAGATCATAATGTAAATACAGAAATTAAAATTAATCTAATGATCTACCTTTATTAATCAACTTCACAAGTACAATGCCTTCAAGTTTAGATTACAAGAGAAAGAAAAAGTTGCTCTCGATCTCTACCTTGTAGGAAGTAGATGCTCCGTCGAATCTCACGTCGTCTTATCACGTCGAATCGCGGACCTGTCGTGAATCACTTGTTCTTTGACGGTGATTTGTTTCGTGTAAAAGATTGATGGTTTCTAAGTTTAGCCCTCGGTCCTTTATATAGTCCCAAAACCAGAAACTAAAGATCCCAAGAATCAGGGGTTGTTGTGAAGATCCAAATATAAAAATCCAAAACCCTAACTCGGTGAATCGGCCGCGGATCCGCCGCATATGGCATTTTTTGGCCGTGGAACCGCGACCGTTTGGTGTGATCAATGTTCCAAAATTCTGGGGCTTCTTCATTGTCACACATGGAGATTTATTTGATGTTTGAAACTTGAAAATATTTCCTGAGTCTCTGGTAATATTAATTCTTCGATTTTATTTAATTTCATCGGCAGATTTTTGATTCCCGACATCTCAATATCTCGATCTCCTGACCAGAGCTACACCTTGCATAATATCTCAATGAATAATGTTAGTAATATTTGGTATTTTTGAGATATTATCCTAACCATTTGATATGATATTATATTTTAAGAATATTGATTAAGGATATTTGATATGATATACATATTTAAATTATCAAAATATTATATAAATATTATATGCATACATTTTCCTTCATAATATTAATTATAATTTATAAAGATATGAAAATAGTATTTTTACAGATAAATCCTCATATGTGTCATATTTATAATAAGCACCTTTAGATATTTAAGAAAAGTAAGGAAAATGTCATATCAAAAGTGCAATATTTTCGACTGAACAAATACCTCCAAACTTAACTTTGATCGTCCCGGGTAAACTATTTATTCAAAAGAGAGAGAAAAAGAAAAAGAAAAACCTAAGTAGCACACTTTCGTAGGCAACACGATTACACTGAGCAGGTGCAACAAGCCGTTAAACCTCTAGGTATCCCTCGTAGGAGGAGTGTTGTCTCCTGAGGGTTTTAAGCGGATTACACCCACAAAATTCTATAATAAAAGAAAGAAGATGAAAGTTACGTACAAAGATAAAAACTATAAAAAAAAAGAACTTGAAAATAAGTGTTTCCAACTACACTAGCTTTTCAGTTGCTATGAGTCCTATCTTAATGGTCATGAAAAATGTTAGAAATCACATCATCTCTCAATAAAGATCGTCTTTATTCTTCCTCCCTGTCTTTCTGCCAAACATTGATCATATACCCCTACGTGTGTGTAAAAGACATCTCTACACTTAGAGAATTCAATTCAAGCTATCATATTCTTGTCCATTTTCCTTAATACTTTTTAGTTGGTGAATAATTTCGATAAAATTGCTCACACATTTTTCATGTGACCGTTAATACTTCTTGAGATACTAACTGACCGATTACCAAATGTGCTCGCGCATTAAAGCGTAATTTCTCGTCTTGCAACATCTAAGACTTAGCAGTAACTCCCAAACCAGTTGGTCTAAGACACTAAGTGATAAAGCACCATCGTTATATTTTTTTTTGCTGCCTTAAGAAATTATAAAACCAGTATTAATTTTTTTCTTCACCACTTATATTTTTATTTTCCTTCATACTGAGGTTTTTAGACAAGAGCATTTCAAGGTATCCTCTATTATCCCGAGTTTCAAGATGTGTGACAGTGCAAATAGTAGGATATCAACGTTCAAAAGTTTGGCCTCAAGAATAGGGACTATTTTTCAGACTTATTTTTATCCTCAGATTAGTAATTTCCTTTGTCTTACTAACCCTTGGGACAACGGCTCATAACTTACTTATTACTAGCTTCATTTAAGAAAACATCTAATTTTCTTGTTTTTCTTAAACTATTCCTATCTTTCATATGTAATTTTTCAATTTCAAACTTTCATTATCAAAATTGTTTTGTACTTATATATAGTATAATGCAAAATAATGAATAATGCGTGAATAAGTATAACCCCCCCCAAACCTGTTTGCAGCAGTATCTTCACTGATGTCATCTGTTAAGCTTAAAAAAACCTATAGATTTGGGAGGAAAAATCAGTAACGGGGACACGAATAAAAGACAGTGAAATCCCCCCTCCCCAAACTTATTTTTGGCTCATAATTTTGTAAAAAATTATTTTCTTTCAAGAGCCAAAATATCCCTCTCCCAAACTTGAGTAAAACCATATTAAGCATTTAAAATTATGATGGGGGTTAATTATAGGTCAAAGTAAAACCTAACAAAGATCAAAAGTCAACACAAACCATTCAAAAATTTTATATGTAGCGCACTAGTTAGTAGAAGATCATGTCACCTATAGACGTGAAGAAGTGGGGAGGGGATAAGAGGTGGAATAGAACGGGTTTACGTCTTGGTTCACAAAGATGAAACGGTGATGATGGATTACTCGTATTCTCGTTATTGTAAAGAAGAAGGGGTGGCGGTTCAACATCTTTGTGTTGGGGTTGATTCATCACAACTCCCATGTTTTCTAAGAATGCGAGTGCATCAGCGAAGATTTTTTCAAATCTTTCATCGATATCCCGAATAATAATCTCATCGGAAAGAACGGGATGATATTCAGACTCCATAAAAGGTTCATATTCAGCGTTAGATATTGACCCGGACAACTCGATAGAAGGGTCAAATAATAACGTAATAGTGGAGTCGAGATCAATATCGTGAAGCTGTTCAAATTTGCTGCTGTCGGAATCTATCGCTTCGACAGAACATACTTGAGCATAGGTTTCGGAGGGTTCACTTCCCAACTTGTAAATATTAAGCTCAATTGACATCTTCCCGAAGGATAGGGTCATAGAGCCGTTTCGACAGTTGATTATTGTGTTGGAAGTCGCGAGAAAAGGTCGACCTAAAATCACCGGAATTTGGTTTCAGGGGTTTGCTACGGGCTGTGTATCTATAATGATAAAGTCCACAGGGAATATAAATTCCCCGACTTTGATTAACATGTCCTCTAGCTCACCCTTAGGTTGGGTGATATATCGATCTGCCATCTGGAGAGTACAGTGCGCCGGTTTTAACTCACCGATCCCTAGTTGCTCATACACAGAATACGAAAGTAAGTTAACACTAGCGCCTAGATAGGGTAGAGAACGATTAATATTTTTACCCCCAATAGAAATAGATATTGTAGGACTTCTGGGGTTCTTTCGTTTCTTGGGTAATTGTTGTGTAAAAGCTGTGCTTACGTTACTCGTTAAGAATACATTTTTCGACACTTGAGTTTTTCTCTTCCTAGGGCACAAGTCCTTTAGAATTTTTGCATAAGACGGAACTTGTTGAATAGCATCTAGGAGAGGAATTTTTATATTAACTTGCTTAAAAGTTGCTATAATCTTCTCCATTTGTGGACTAGGTCTGTTGCTTCTTAACCTATGTGGGTAAGGTGCTTTATTAATAAGGGTTGGGTCCAACATTGGAGAAGATTGTGGGGATGGAATGGATCCAAGAATTGGAGTTGAGATCGTTTTAGGTAGACTCGAGAAAGTGGGCTGAGTGTTCGAACCTTGGGGAAAACAGAGAATAGGCTCGGAAGATGGTGGACTAGACGAAATAGGAGAAGAAGTAGAAGTCGGGGTGTTATTAATATCATCAACGTCATCAACGTGTTCACCCACTTGGTTATCCAGCACTCTTCCCGATCTCAACGTGGTATCGGCACTCACATTATAACTTTGTTGGTGGCCAGGATTAGGTATAGGTTGAGATGGAAGTTTCCCTTTTCTCTCGCACTCATCACGGCATTTATTTGTGTAAGTTGTGCTTCTATCGATTTTACACTTTCACCGTGGGAGGTGGTGGTCTACGTTAATGTTCGGATAGAAGACTTTATATCATCCATCATTTTCATGGAATGTTGAATAAACATATCCATGCTTTGTTTGAGTGCGGAGAGTCTTTCGGTACCAGCCGTTTGGAAAAAATCATTAATCGGTGCAGATTTGTTGGCTAGATTTTGAAAAGTTTGCGATTAAAAGGGGTGTTGACTCTGTGGTTGTGGTTTTTGTTGCTGTGGGGGAGGTCTTTGATAGTTTCTTGGAAATTGGTTTTGATTTTGAGATTGGTTTTGGTTCCAAAAAAAATTACGATGATTCCTCTATCCCTGATTGTATGTAGAAGAATAAGGAGCGTTTCTAGGTCGTTGCTGAAAAGTAGCATTAATTTGTTCTTAACCTTGAAACGGTGGACTCAAAGGATATTCTACCGTTAAGTGTGATGGGTCGGAACAGCAACCACACACGGTTTTAGAAAACGTAACCTGGTTTAGGGAGGCTGATGAGAATTTGTTCTCTATAGCGTCGAGTTTCTTTTGTATCTGTCACGCCCCACTTCCCAGTGTACGGTAAGGAGACGCGACGGGTCACGCGACGTATTTACTTAGAAGTAAACACGCTAAGCGTATCTAAGCAATATAAAGTAAAGTAAACAAGAGACAGGAATGTAAATGAACAGCAACTTTATTTATTAAACATTCTTTTACAAGTACAACTGAAATATAAATACATGAGTAGAAAGCGATACCTAAACAATGGCATAGCTGAAATGAAATAAATATGTACAAGTGTCTAAAGCTCCGTGTCAAAAGCAAACTGCTCCAAATCCTCAGTGCTGGGCTCGGTCTCTAAAGCGTCCGAAACACCTGACAGCATTCCAAAGAAAGAAGAAAAGGAATGTCGTCAGCGAATAATCTCTCGGTAAGTCACAAAGATGAGTAGAGATGGAATAGACAGAAATAGACTATAACTTATAATGTTTGATTATAATTTTAACTCTATTGTTTATAGGTTGGTACAGAAAATGCCAGTGTATACGAGAGGAGTCCCACTATTCCGGAGACTAATATATACGGAGCACAAGGAACCGTTCAGCCACGGTACAACGGCAATAGATATTCAGGTGTATTATGGTTACAGTCTCGTGCCACTTCTAACACATTTCGTACCAATCTACCCCTTATAAACCCCGCGATATCTTTTGTATTGATTGTATTGTTTTTTATATAGATGAATGACTTGCCGAAACCATGATATCAGACGGATTCATGTTGAATTGTAGTTTATAATTGAATCAAAATTCAAGTCAGATTGATTAGATTGAGACTCGGTCTCAGTCAGATACTTTGAAAAGAACTTGAAATCCTGAATTTGTTTTGATGTTATCGGTGACTGCTGCACATGTACAGCAGGATTTATGTCTTTTTCCAAGAAAATTACCGTGTTGATAACACTATTTGTTAGATTTTCTACCATAAATAAGCAAGCACCTATATTCTCCGGCTCTCTGAGACTCAAGAGACCGGTCCCGCTTAAACCTATATTTACTAGGATCCTTATTGTAATTTAGTATAATTTGAGAGGGTTTTATATAAAAATAGTTTGATATAATTTTTAAAATACACCTTAAGCATTTAATTATCGTCTTTAGGGTTTTCATAGATGTATATTTTATAAAATTGAAATTTCTAGTGAGTAGAACCTAATTTTCATAGTATATGGTATTTTCTTGAAATATTGGAATTGTTTTGTATTTGGATGGTATTTTCATGTAATGGTGATTCCTTTATAAAACCTGGAATATTTATATAGTATATTTAAAATAGATATTTTGATAATAGTTATATATTTAATAAAAATAATATTATTTATTCTTGTAGAAATCTCATTTTCTAAAGAAAAATGCATTAAAAATTCCATCGAGATCGAATGCTCCTTTCGGAGGGCTGCATCTAGCTCTATTAGGCCCGAGGATGTGCGATAATCCACACCATTCCGAACAGGGTCCCCAAAAGTGGGTTGTAAAGGCGCAATTGCAAGGAATTGTTTAATACACTTTTTAAAGAAATGGTTTTGCAAGTTAATGGTATTTATTTGTAATGTCGTATTATCCCATAATTATATTCCCAAAAATTCATCGTGCTATGTCAAAAATGTGTGTTGTGATGAGGTAGGTCATTATCTCGTGAGTTATCTAAAGTTAATACAATTTTTATGTTGTTTTATGTCGAAACTAAAGTATGTGGTATTTTACTGTAAAAATACAATAAAAATTGCATAAAAGATTATTTTGAGATGAAACTTGTTTTAAAGTGTTTTTTAATTTTTGTTAAATATTATGTGAGAGTATGGTAATGATTGCTTAAGAAAAATAACCTTTTTAAAGAAAAACTGAATCGGAAGTTAGATTAACTCCGTTTCCGTCGGGTTTTAGAATTGAAAGTTTTTAGAATAGAAGATGAGAAGGGAAGAGGGGAATTACTGACTTTTGGACAAGAGAAGAGAGAGAGGAAACTAAAGAAGGGTTCAGGGTGTCGTTTCGTCGCCGGAACTTCACCCTTCGCTAACTCCACTTGCACACTAAAAGGACTTGAGAATTCTTGAGAGTTTTGGCAGGGAATTTCTGAGTGAGGATGAGTAAAATGGAGTGCGGTATTTATAGGAAAAATTAGGGTTTAGAGGGTGAAAGAATACATTAAAAATTGCATTAAATTTTTTATTTAAATGGTATTTTATTGCTCTCTGGATAAATTCAAAGTAAACAAACAATATGGGGTTAGTGGGGTAGGCCAAACGGCGCCAGGGGAAAAAGTTTAGACCATTCCCGACGGGGGGGACCGGTGGTACCGGTTTTGGAGACCATCTCGCAGGTCATTTTCCGGCGGTTGATGCTTAGATCGTCGCCACGTGTCCCCGTCGTCTCATATACCCTCGTGCATATATTTGATTAATCTGTAACTTATTATCTTACGTGTAGTGCATTTGCAAACTCTTGAGCTTCTAAAAGATTAAAAGAAAATTAAATAAAAAGATAATATGGCTGGGGGGATTCGATCACAGGGGCAACGTTACAGCAATGCAAGGCTTTACCAATGAGCTACAAGCTATTTCTTGCTATTCAAAAGTAAAACAAATACTTATAGTGTACACAAGATTGCAAATACCCCAATTGTACATTAACTTTTAAACAATTTTCTGTACATTGAAATTAGAGATGTTACAGTCTACCCTCCTTACAAAAATTTTGTCCTCAAAATTTACAATTTATTTTAAGGACTAGTTTACAAATAAATGAGGGTGTCTTGCACACATCTCATCCTCACGTTCCCATGTTGATTCTCCCGGTGAATCTTTTCTCCACATCACTCGAACCAAGTTGACTTTCTTGTTCCGAAATGACTTCACCTTTCTATCTAGGATCTCAACAGGTTGTTGCTCATAAGATAAATCTGGATGTACAGTGAGCTCAGAGTGATCAAAAATATAGCTGGGGTCACTCACATACCTTCTGAGTTGGGATATGTGGAACACATTGTGTACTCCTTCCAATGAAGGTGCAAGTGCCAAGCGATAAGCTACTTCACCGACTCGTTCGAGTATGTCGAACGGCCCAATATACCTCGGACTAAGTTTACCCCTTTTTCCAAAACGAATCACTCCACGGTTCGGAGATATCTTCAGAAATACATGTTCTCCTGGTTGAAACTCCAAGTGAGGGCGCTTTGCATCTGCTTAGTGCTTCTGTCGATCTTGGGCTATGCGCATTCTTTCCCTGATAGTACGACTTACGTAGACAGTTGCAACTATCATCTCAGGTCCAAGGATTTCTCTATCTCAGATATCATCCCAACTTAATGGCGATCGACACTTCTGTTTTCCCCAATCAGAGCAAAAGTATATTTTAAAATTCAAAATTTAAAAGTTGAAGCAAGGCTTTAGATTCAGCGCTAGGCGCGCTGCGCGCCACGTATCAAACACAGATGTGCGAGCGCCAAATGCACTGCGCCCTAGGCAGCGTACCCCCCAATCAGAGCAAAGCTCTGTTTTAAAATTCAAAATTCAAAATTTGAAGCAACGCTTCAGATCCAGCGCTAGGTGCGCTGCGCGCCACGTGTCAAACACGGGTGCGCTAGCGCAGGCTACGTTGCGCTCTGCGCTGCGCGCCACGTGTCAAACGTAAGTGCGCTAGCGCAAGGTGCGCTAGCACTGGAATTAAAAATTCCACACCGTTAGATCAAAAGATCTAATAATGATAAATCATTAATTAATCAGAATTAAAATTTTGTTATGGAAAGATCTTTCCAATCTTGTTAAAAATAAGAAGATTACCTTCTGTAAAACAGAAGCCCTAGGATCAAAGATCCAACGGTGGGGAAGCGTCCCAAATCAATCAGAGAAAGATTTCTTTAACTGATTTAACAAATCAATTTACCCTATATAAAGGCCCCAAGACTTCAAGTCTGATATAGAGAAACCCCCCTACAAAGTTTGAGAAAATTCAAAGAAAGAAAAACAAGATTTTAGCAAAAGAAGATCATTTCTTCAAGGTAAAGAACATGGGCAATGAATACAGAGATGAAATCATCTCATGAAAAGAAGAACTTCTAAAAAAGATCATAGATCTAAAAAAGACCAAGGTCTTTCATAAAAGAGATCAAAAGATCTCATCAAACAATAAAGAAGTATTTACTTCATTCATAGATCATTGATCTACAAAGGCAAAGAACTATTGTTCTTGAATCTTGAGGCAAAGACTCCTTTTTAAAAGAATATAAACTTGTTCTCTGGTCATAAATTTGATCAAATGCGTTTTGCGCTACTGAAAAGTGCCTTGCACTCGTGAACTGCGCATCTGCGCTCCTTGGACCGGCGCTCAGCGCCAAAACGTGCCACGTGTCAACCATAGATACAACTTGCACTTTGCGCTTCTGAAATAACGCACCGCGCTCATGGGCTGGCGCTCAGCGCCAAGCGCGCCACGTGTCACTCACTAGTGCTCCACTGAACTAGCGCAACGCGCTCATAAATTGAAAGCGCAATGCGCTTATAAACTGGCGCTTAGCGCTAAGCGCGATACGTGTCATTTTCGTGTGCGCTGCTTGACAGAAGCGCAATGCGCCTGGCGCGCCACGTGGCGCGCTGTCAGAACACACATTGTTCTGATGAATGCCATGCATTCAATACAAGACAAAAAAAATGTTAGGATCTAATACTCAGCATTATTAAAAGGGCCAAGCCCAAGTAAAGGCTCAATAGCCCAGAACAATAAAATGTTAAACATTTTAATCTTATTGGACTTAGCCCAATTCTGGCCATATGTCCTCAACTTATATTTAACTGAGCCCATCTTCTCACAAATATTCAACAGATCTTAGTCCCAAGCTGGACTACAGATCTTCCAACCAATTCACACCGGTTTGAGGGTACATCTCTTTACTCCTCTGATATCTGTCGTTGTAATCCTTCAACGTCTTCAGAGAGGTGACGGGTCCCGACAACCACACATTTCACGGACTGTGGGGTCCTTAAACTTACAGACTACGATATCCTTAAACTTCATAGACTACGATGTCTTTAAACTACGAACTGCGGGGTCCTTAAACTCATGGACTACGATGTCCTTAAACTTCATAGACTACGATATCTTTAAACTACGAACTGTGGGGTCCTTAAACTCATGGACTACGATGTCCTTAACCTGGAATGTGGGGTCCCTTTAAACCCATGGACTACGATGTCCTTAACCTGGACCGAGATGTTCTTAAACTAACATTGGACCGAGATGTCCCTAAACTAACATTCGACCGCAATGTCCCTAAACTAAACAATAGAGTCCAATTGCTCTTTTGTTGGATCTAAACGATCCCGTTAAGTTTAGCTTAGTCTAAAAATTAGACTAACGTGTCCTTAACATACGTTTGAGTTGATCTTAATCTCAAATGAGGCTAACGTATCCTTAAACCCAACCCCCAAACCCAAATCTAAGAAGATACGGATTTGGACTAATCCACGCCCTACGGGTGACAACACAAATTAGTCTCCGTATACAATCCACGGGCAACCACGGACAAAACAAACACCCACGACATGAAGTGACCATCTGGAGAAGGAGAAAGTTGTTACCGCGATACGGTAGCGTAATTAACTGCAGGGGCTTGCGCCTACAGGGAAGAGCGTCCCCACAATCAAAACCCCCTCAAATGAGTGGGAATCTGACGAAGTCTGCTACATCGGCCGCATCCGTTTAAACCTTCGATACATGGTGCCATAAATCAACTTGGCATCTTTGGAGAGGTGGACGGATATCACCAATTAGCATCTGCCCCGAAATTCAGGAAAGACGTTCATCGCGTCTTCCCGTATTTTCGGCGGGGAACAGATTCTGGCACGCCCGGTGGGACCTTTTCCTCTTTCCACTCCACACTTCGTGTGTCCTGTTCGTGAACGAGTCACGGTTTGATATGGTTGCCCTTGGGTTCGAGGTACTAAGATTTGGTGTCTTGCTGGGTGCAGAAAACAATGGTGTCTACTTGCATGAAGTGTTCCAATTGCAATTGCAACTCACGCTTCGCCTCATCTGGAGGCATAGCTTACGGGCCCCAAGCGGCCTCCATGTTCATGATGCCGGTGGAACAGGTCACTCAGGCCACCACTGGATTGTTTTTCAGGACCATGCTCCCGCCAACGAGCTTCAGCGCTCCTATACCAATACAAGAAACTCCCAAGAAGTTGGTCTTTGATCGGCTTACAGCTACCGCGGCCCTTCTCAACTGGTCGTCCATCTCCAGCGCCTCGGTCTTCGCCAGATTGGGCCAAAGTTCATGTGGGCCCATGATTAAGCCTGCAATTCCAGAACAGGTTATCCCGAAGAGGATAGCCATCCCTGCTCCCGAAGTCATCAAGACGGCTTCTCCGGCCAAAGGGTCGGTCTTCACAAGACTGACTGTTCCGGCTCCCACTCCGGCTCCCGTTCCTGCTCAAAAGTCTATCTTTGACAGACTGGATACCGCTACTCAACGGACGTCGGTCTTCAAAAGGCTGGTACCGGCAGCGCCTCACCTGAACAGGGGGCAAGACGAAGTCACCCCTCAAGCTGAAACCATCCCAACAGCTCGACGCGCTCGACGTCGCCACTGGCGCCGAGAAAAGAAGGCTGGGGGCAACTCTCCCTCTGGGCTAACTCCACCAGCCCCAACGGTGGAAGTCAAATTCCAACCGAGAACAGCTTTGAATTGCTGAACAAGATGCGCAGGAACTCTCCTACCGCCGTACTGAAAAGATCTCCTCCACCGGTGGAGAATGTTACAGAAATAAAGCCGGAGCAGCCCCCTCAGCGGCTATCCTCCAAAATCTACAAATTCTAGCGACAAGTCCAACAGTCGGTGATTGATCAAGACTATCCCCGTCGACAGAAGAAGCTGAAGGTTCAGCAGGAAGAGAACCGTCCTAGCAAGCCACAAAGGACGACAACCACCTGGGTGCCCGCTGCAACGGTCCCCTTAACGTCAACTGTTCAAAAGAGAAGGAGGCCAAAGAAAGCCCCTGTAACTACGGCAGACCACAGGGACGCTGAGCCCAAACGCCCCAAGTCTGGGGGCATAAAGGTGCATACTGTTTACATGGCTTCCGGAAAAGAGGAAAGCCGCGCTTCGACGGGTCACCGACCGCTCACCCGATCCGTGACAAAGGCCCAGGAGCAGCAACAGAAGCTTCAGGAAATGCTGACGCAAATGGCCGCACTCACCGGGCCAAAAGAAAGTCCGGAGGCGTCATCGGAGCAGCGTCATGAACAAGAAACCGATGCTGACTTCCTACGCAGAGTCCTCGAAAAGAAGGACAGAGAAGCAGCAGAACAAGCTGACAACATAAAACGAATGGCGCTTCTCTTCCAAGACATGGTCGGGATGATGTTACAACCGGATCCTCCAGCTGAAGACCCTCCGATCATTATTGAAGACGAGGGGAGACATCGAACCCTCCTCCGGCTCTTTCAACAGCCAAAGAGGAAACTGTTTCCAAGGCCGCTCTGGATGATTATATTGCTCAGCAAATACGAGCTCACCAGGCGAATGAAGCGGCCGGCCATGTCGTTAAAACTGGGCGACCGTATCCAGGCTGGTATGATCAAATAAAATACCCGCCGGGATACACAATCCCCAAATTCCATGTGTACAAGGGGACAGGCAATCCCCATCAACATGTCACTCAGTTCAAGGCTCTTTGCGGCAACACCAGAGGGGATGATAAGCTTTTGCTCTGCCAATTCGTCGGCAGCTTGTCGGAGACGGCATTTGGGTGGTACTCCGAACTTCCAAACGACTCCGTCAAGACTTTCGCAGAAATGGAGTTGTTATTCACCCAACGATTTGCGAGTGCTAGTGAAGCACCCCAATAACGGCATTGATCAATGCCAGGGTGAAGCCAGGCGAGACGTGGGTTCAATATGCAATCCGATGGCGGAATCTGTGGTCGAAATGCGAACAACGTATCGAAGAAGCACCGGCGGTGGGTATGTTCGTGGGTACCCTAGACCCTTATGCAACTATTTCACAATTCATGATGTTCTTCAAGCCAACCACGTTCCAAGCCCTGATTGACAAGCTGGCCCAAATGAACCAGATGGGTTATAGACCGTCTCCTCCAAAGCCGGACTCTCGAAATGAGAAGGGAAAGGGGAAAGCGATCGTCGTCGCCAATGCTCAACAGCAGCCCGGTGGCCCGAGACCAATTGATCGCCAAAATAACAGATCTCGATCTCTTGAGGATAAAATGAGACGCCCTTACCCGTTCCCTCGAGACAAGACGAAGAGGTTATTCGAGCTTGCACTGAGCAACAGGCTCATCAATCTGCCGGAGCCAAGACGCCCAGCACAACCAGGCGACATTAGCAATCCTAACTACTGCCCTTATCACCGAATGTTGGGCCATCCGATCGAGGATTGTTACATCTTCAAAAGCTGGATAGAAGATCAATACTAGCAGGGCAAATTCGTATTATCCGAAAATTGGAAGGTGAACCCGCCTCGGCCACACACTCCCAACAAAACGGATACACCGAGGGCATCATGCTCTTTTATAGAAGAAGCTCCATGGGAGGTCGCTCTTTCAGCCAAGACGAAAAGAATGCTTAAGGATCTCCAAACATGCCCGGCGATCAGCTGGAAAAATCCACTCGAACCTGAGATCATCGAAGGAATGTTAAAACCGCGTCCAACTCCAAAGATTGGTGGTGATAACCAAAGCACTCATACCCAGCCGTCAAAATCTTCGAAGAAGAAGAAGAAATCTAAGAAGCCCGTGAAGCTTGGTGACAAGCGCATGGACCTGCAAAAGCAGATTGACGTGGTGGAAGAGTATAACCAGAAGGCGCGGACTCTAGTCACACTCTAAGAATTTCTCAGCCACGTCCTTGAGGACGGAGATGATGGAGAAGACTCATTGGATTAATCTGAAGAGTACGTGGCAAGTTGCCATTTGATCTCTCACTCGTCGATATACGATGAAGAAACTCTTTGCACTGAGAAACTGGGGGCAAATCCTAAGCCAAAACTTCTGGGACCATCAGATGAAATAATTGATGCATTCCTGAACGAAGCTCTTCTGAAAAGTAAAGCTGATCGGGAGCGTGAGATGGCTATATTTGAAAAGGCCAAACACCGACGACTGGACGAAAGAGTTGAAACACTCCCGCCAGATCAAAGCACATCCGTCGTAAATAAAAACAGGTTCAAGACGAGGAAAAGGTTCTCTAAAGCCATATCGATGGGAATGAAGCTGCCACCCTCCGAAGGAAATACTCTTGGTGAAGCAAAAACACATCCTAGCTACTGCTTATACCATCGAAAGATTGCGCACCCCACCGAAGAGTGCAACGCTTTTACAAGATGGTGGCAGGGATATGTTGATCACAAGCAGCATTTCAAGCGGATGAAACGTAAAACTCGTCGGGAGCAAAGAAGTATGACCAAGGAGCGTAAAAGAACTACCGGCAACTGTCGCGTGGTCAACGCCGGGGGATCGCAAGTTCTCACCTTCGGGAGTGACTCTGACGAAGAAATGACACTTGGTCCTCTCTTTAAAGAGTCCACCTTGGGAAAAGAGGAAGAACCGAAGACCTGTGAAAATATTCAGCTGCGCAATCGTACGCTGCCCGAAAAGAATCTTGGGCCCTCGAACAGTGGGTCAAATAGAAAAGATAAGGGGAAAGAAAAGGTCTCTGAGGATATCATCCTTGATGACCAAGCCGTCGAGAAGCTGACAGCCAAGGACCCGCCAAAGAAAAGTAAGGTGGACTACAACGCTCTCGCACACTTGAGGAAGATACCCTCGCAGCTCAGCATTCTCGACGCCCTTCTACTATCCAAAGAGGCAAGAGATTCACTGATCAAGGCATTACAAGAGCCCGAGCAATTCCAAGCTTTCCTCGCCGAAGAAAAGATGAAGGACGAGCTGGAAGAAGTGCACACAGCCGATATCACCTTCGGCGATGAAGATCTCCTCCTTGGGACATGCGAGCACAACCGTCCCCTATATGTCTCCGGATACTGTCATGACATCAAGATAGGTAAAATCCTGGTCGACAATGGGTCCTTCGTCAATCTCCTTAACGTAAGGGTGTTAAAGGAAATCTGCATGAGCGTTCGACACCTCGCTCGCGATAAAATCACCATCTCCGGATTTGACTCCCAATCATCACGGACGCTTGGGTCTGTAATATTGACACTACGCTTTGGGCTACTTATCACGGACATTAAGTTTCACATCATTGACGCCAAGACCTGCTACAATGCTTTGCTCGGCAGGCCTTGGTTACACGAGTACAACATTATCCCTTCTACACAACATCAGTGTATGAAGTACTTCAAGGATGGTCTCGAATACACTGTAATGCGCCTGACAAGCACGCGCGTATTCCCATCTCAATAGGGTGACAAAAAACACCCTACAGTACTGAAAACTTGATTCATTAGGTTCATGAATATAGCCGGTGCGTTGGTCACTCCAAATGGCATTACAAGAAATTCGTAATGTCCATAGCGAGTTCTGAATGCCGTTTTATGGATATCAGATTCTTTGACCTTCACCTGATGATAATCCGTACGAAGATCTAACTTGGAGAAAACACAAGATCCACTTAGCTGATCGAACAGATCATTGATGCGCGGGAGTGGATACTTGTTCTTTATAGTTACATCGTTCAAGGCTTTATAATCAATGCACATTCGATATGAACATTCCTTCTTCTTTACAAGCAGAACTGATGATCCCCAACTTGAAGTGCTGGTACGAATCCATCCTTTCGCTAATAATTCGTCCAACTGAGTTCGGACTTCCTTCAAACCTTCCGGACTTAACCGATACGGTGCTTTGATCACCAGCTGTGCTCCAGGTACTAAATCAATGTTGAATTCAAGTGCTCGATCGGGAGGCAAACCTGATATGTCTTCAGAAAACACATCGTCGAACTCTCAAACTATTTCTAGCTTTGATCCTTCCTCCGCTTGAATTGCTGCAACCACTGCCTTCTTTGGTTTCGCCTTGTATGTACTTGGCTCCAAGATACGGTCTCCACTTTTGAAATAGAAGACCGGATGCTCTGGAATCTCGAATACTACACTCCTTTGATAACAGTCAATGGTAGCATAGAATGTTCCGAGCCAATCCATAACCAAGACGACATCGAAGTTCGGTATGTCCAGCACCTTGAATTCAGCATAGAATTGTCTGCTGCAGATGTCCACTGGAAACAGATCGTATCCCATTACTGCCTTTAGAACGCCGTTCCTTGAACTGACATTCCAGCTGGATACGAAGGGTTTGACTGGAATCATATGAGTTCGGACGAACCGTTGCGACATAAAGTAATGAGATGCTCCAATATCGAAGAGTGCTAGTGCAGGGAGTGTGCCTGCTAAGATTATACTTAAGTTATGAGGGATAGTTTTAGGTATAAGGAAAATATATGGGTATGTATAGATGGAAAATAAAGCTTGATGGGGAAGTGTTACCAGTAACGACTTGGCCGGTGGCTTCAGCTTCTTCCATAGTCATTGTGAAAGCCTGTCGCCTCGGCACATTCCTCCTTGCTGGAGGAGCATTCCTCTGTCCGTTCCTTGGTCCTTGAGGTATGTTCCATTGAGCTTGATAGAACTGACGAGAAGGAGGTGCATTCAGTCCATGAGGAGGTGGAGTAGATAGTGCGAGTCGTGGAGCAGGTGCCTGAATGGCTGGGCGCTGCTGATAAGCAATTGCTTGCCTGGGTGCAGCATTTGGGTTGTGTCTACGAGGACAAGACCCGATATCATGAGTAGCTGAGCCGCAAACTAAGCAAAGGCGATTTGCACGCCGGCAGTCTTTCGCCAAATGTCCATCTTTCCTGCAATAGGTGCAAAAGGTTAGGTTGGGCCGGTTATTCGGTACTCCCGGTCTCCTGGGCACAAATGGTGGCCTTGAAGAGGCTCCTCCTGCCATTTTAGTGGCAGGGCGCTTCATCCCAGCAGATTGAGGTCTGCCCCTCATTTTTACTATTGCCTCGTATCGACGGGCAGCTTTCAGGGCTATCTCGTGGGTTGGGAAATCCCCTATAGCTAAAACAGCTTGGATTTCCGAATCTAACCCTTGCTGGAATCTTCTGGATCTGATCTCAGCAATTGGTATCAAATGTGCCATGAACCTTTTATGGTATTGTGTTAGCTGTGTAGTATGTGATATTTGAAAATCAAATATTGAGACATATCTTACCTACTGAGCATGTGAACTCAGCGTCATATTCATCTTATGACTTGGTCCACATCAAACCCTGTTGTAGATGAATAAATTGCTACTCCATGTCGAATCGGGCAGTCTCAGGGAAGTATTTCGCGTCAAACATATCGCGAAAAGTCCTCCATTCGATCGGTTGGTCAAGATAGCTTTCTTCCTCCTTCCACCAGACCCGCGCATTGTCAGTGAGCTGCAGCTTCGCAACTCGAACCCAAGAGATCTCTAGCACTTGTGCCGCTGCCAGATCATCTTTAATACTCTGAGCCCACTCCTCAGCTTCCAGAGGGCTCTCCTTTCCTGAGAATTGCTAGGGGTGCAAAGCCCGGAATTGATTTACCCCGGGGGCTTCCGCTTCTGGACAGTTCATCAATATAGCAGTTTGTTGCTGCTGTCCTTCCAGGAGGCTGCGGATCGCCTCAAGCAATACCGTCTGCTCATTGATCGGAACAGTGACGGTAGGTGTAAGCGGTAGAGGTGGTGGAGTGTTGTTGAAATTGGTGCTGGTGTTGTTTGGGGAATCTATAATCTTGAAAAAAAAAATTGGGTTAGAACAGATTCAAAATATATGAAATTGGAAGATTCAAGGAATATGTAAAGAATGTTTTTAGTTGCTGATTCTTGTGTTATATTTCTTAGGACTTCATGCAGAATTGGCCTGCATGTCCATGCAGAACTGACCTGCATGTCCATACAGAGCGGATCTGCATGGGCCACCAACAAAACCTGTCACGCCCCGCTTCCCAGTGTACGGTAAGGAGACGCGACGGACCACGTGACGTATTTACTTAGAAGTAAACATGCAAAGCGTATCTAAGCAATATAAAGTAAAGTACACAAGATACAGGAATGTAAATGAACAACAACTTTATTTATTAGACATTCTTTTACAAGTATAACTGAAATGTAAATACATGAGTAGAAAGCGATGTCTAAACAATGGCATAACTGAAATGAAATAAATATGTACAAGTGTCTAAAGCTCCGGGTCAAAAGCAAACTGCTCCAAATCCTCAGTGCTGGTCTCGGTCTCTAAAGCGTCTAAAACACCTGACAACATTCCAAAGAAAGAAGAAAAGAAATGTCGTCAGCGAACAATCGCTCGGTAAGTCGCAAAGGTGAGTAGAGATAGAATAGAAAGAAAGCGAATATAACTTATAATGTTTGATTATAATGTTAACGCTGTTGTTTATAGCTTGGTACAGAAAATACCAGTGTATACGAGAGGAGTCCCACTATTCCGGAGACTAAGGTATACGGAGCACAAGGAATTGTTCAGCCACAGTACAACGGCAATGGATATTCAGGTAAGGTATATTATGGTTACAGTCTCGTACCACTTCTAACATCTTCCGTATCAATCTACCCCTTATAAAAACTGCGATGTCTTTTGTATTGATTGTATTGTTTGTTATATAGATGGATGAATTGCCGAAACCATGATATCAGTAAACGGAGTAGATATAAATGGAGAGTCATGTAGACGGAGTATATCCATGGTTCGGTTCGGTCAATACAGATTGATATAGATTGAATAGACGGATTCATGTTGAATTGTAGTTTATACTTGAATCGCATTCAAGTCAGATTGATTAGATTAAGACTCAGTATGAGTCAGATACTTTGAAAAGAATTTGAAATCCTGAATTTGTTTTGATGTTATCGGTAACTGCTGTACATGGACAGCAGGATTTGTATCTTTTTCCAAGACAATTACCGTGTTGATAAGACCGTTTGTTAGATTGTCTACCTTAAATAGGCAAGCATCCATATTCTCCAGCTCTCTAGGCTCAAGAGACCGGTCCTGCTTAAACCTATGTTTACTAGGGTCCTTATTGTAATTTATTATAACTTGAGGGGGTTTTATGTAAAAATAGTTTGATATAATTTTCAAAATACATCTCAAGTATTTAATTATCGTCTTTAGGGTTTTCATAGATGTATATTTTATAAAAGTGAAATTTCTAGTGAGTAGAACCTAATTTTTATAGTATATGGTATTTTCTTGAAATATTGGAATTGTTTTGTATTTGGATGGTATTTTCATGTAATGGTGATTCCTTTATAAAACTTGGAATATTTATATAATATAGTTAAAATAGATATTTTGATAATAGTTATATATTTAATAAAAATAATTTTATTTATTCTTATAGAAATCTCATTTTCTGAAGAAAAATGCATTAAAAATTCCATCGAGATCGAATGCTCATTTCGGAGGTCTGCATCTCGCTTTACTAGGCCCGAGGATGTGCGATAATCCGCACCATTCCGAACGGGGTCCCCAAAAGTGGGTTGTAGAGGCGCAATTGTAAGGAATTGTTTAATACACTTTTTAAAGAAATGGTTTTGCAAGTTAATAGTATTTATTTGTAATGTCGTATTATTCCATAATTATATTTCCAAAACTTGATCGTGCTATATCAAAAATGTTTGTTATGATGAGGTAGGTCATTACCTCGTGAGTTATCTAAAGATAATACAATTTTTATGTTGTTTTATGTCGAAACTAAAATATGTGGTAGTTTACTGTAAAAATACAATAAAAATTGCATAAAAGATTATTTTGAGATGAAACTTGTTTTAAAGTGTTTTTTAATGTTTTTTTAACATTATGTGAGATTATGGTAATGATTGTTTAAGAAAAATAACATTTTTAAAGAAAAACCGAATCGGAAGTTGGATTAACTCCATTTGCGTCGGGTTTTAGAATTGAAAGTTTTTAGAATAGAAATTGAAAAGGGGAGAGGGTACTTACTGGATTTTATACAAGAGAAGGGAGGGAGGAAACTAAGGAAGGCTTCGGGGCGTTATTTCATCGCCGGAAACTCTTTGGAACGTCGCCAGAACTTCACCCTTCGCTAACTCCACTTGCACACTAAAAGGACTTGAGAATTCTTGAGAGTTTTGGCAGTGAATTTCTGGGTGAGGATGCGTGAAATGGAGTGTGGTATTTATAGGGAAAATTAGGGTTTAGAGGGTGAAAGAATGCATTAAAATTTGGATTTAAATGGTGTTTTATTGCTCTCTGGATAAATTCAGAGTAAACAAACAATATGGAGTTAGTGGGTTAGGCCAAACAATGCCAGGGGTAAAAATTTAGACCATTCCTGATGGGGGGGAGGGGGGACCGGATGTACCGGTTTTGGAGACCATCTCGCCGGTCATTTTCCGGCGGTTGATGCTTGGATCGTCGCCACGTGTCCCCGTCGTCTCATATACCTTCGTGCACATGTTTGATTAATCTGTAACTTATCATCTTGTAGCGTACGTGCAAACTCTTGGGCTTCTATAAGATTAAAAGAAAATTAAATAAAAAGATAACGTGGCTGGGTGGATTCGATCACATGGGCTACGCCACAGCAATGCAAGGCTTTACCAATGAGCTACAAGCTATTTCTTGTTGTTCAAAAGTAAAACAAATACTTATAGTGTACACAGGATTGCAAATACCCCAATTGTACATTAACTTTTAAACAATTTTCTGTACATTGAAATTGGAGTTGTTATAGTATCGCTGCCATTTTGGCTTTTACTGCGATGGAAATATCTAGCTGATTGATACCTTTCCTAGATGATGATGGTCTAACGCTTTCCCACTGCAAAGTGTGTTCAGCGAGATCTTCCAGAAATTTTCAAGCTTCACTATCGTCTTTGGAAATGAAATTGCATTGACAAGTGGTTTCAAGCATATGCTTTGTCGCTGGATTAATGCCCTCATATATAATTCGACAAAGGTCATATCTATTAATTCCATGATGAGGACATTGGACAGGCAGATCTTTAAACCGTTTAAAGCATTTCCAAAATGGTTCATTGGGCAGCTGGATAAACTGGTTAATCTCGCTTCGAACACGGGCGGTCTTATGATTAGGATAAAATTTCTTAAGGAATGCTATAACGAATTTATCCCAATTGGCAATAGAGTGTGCAGCAGTGTTATAAAGCCATTTTTTTGCTAGATCGCACAAAGTAAAAGGAAGAAGACGTAAGCGCATAGCATCCACTGACAGTTATGACGTACCCATCATTGCGCATACATTTTTGAATTTGGTGATAAAAACGTATGCGTCTTCATACTCAAGCCCGTGAAATTTGGGCAAAAGGTTGAAGAAGTGGGGTTTAATTTCAAAATTATCCCAATTGGCTGATGGAATGGATAGACAAGTAGAAAGGGGACCGCGTATAGGATAGCATCTCTCTTGGAGAAAGATGCGCGGTGGATTCTGGGCACTGACGGGTGGTGGCAGGGTGGTGTTATAATCTGATGGAGAACCGTCCATCTCGGTCAATGTGGTGGGTGGAGAGGAAAAAAAAGATGAAGAAACACCGACTTCAGAGTCGATAGCCGAAACATGGACAAGACGGGCACTAGAATCCCGTGTCTAGCCGAGCATGCACTAAGAGGGTTTAGCGCAAGTGGCAACGTTTGTGTGATTTAAAAATGATTTGTTTTTGAAAAAATATCGGACGTGAGACAAATCACAAAACATACACACACAATCCTAAAACTAAGGTCACCCAGGTCAAGTCACTAGACCGCTCTTAGACTTCCAAAGGACAAGCCGCAGGATCAATCCTCTACCATCTCTTTATAACTCTTATGGCCAGGTTAGTGCCAGGTAAGTGGGAGGTATCCGCTATACGAATCACCGAAAATAGTGGGCCTAATTAAGAAACCACTTGCCTTAGTCACGCTTTCCTAAACACCATAAAAGAAATGTGGATAAGTGATAGATTACTTATTACCATCCTCTGTCCTAATTGAGCGCGAAAGTCTTTAGAGTCTTGGTCTAGATATTTTTTAATTAATGCAGGGTGATGCGGATGCTCATTTTGTGATTTGTGGGGCCTAGGAAGGGTGATGAAATCCCCACCTAATCTAAATTTTGGTCTTGCCCTTTAAAGTCCGTATTAAGATATGCACAAACCAATTACAAAACACGCACAAAGATTTTTGGTGGCGATATTTTGCATAGAATCCTGAAGAAAAATATATTATTTGATTTTTCAGAGGAGAGAGAAAGAGATAGGAAAGTTACCAGAGAAGTTTGGTACCCTAATTCCCCAACTATGCCGCGGTTCCGCCGCTAAAATGCACTTCTTGCCGCGGTTCCGCCACGGAGTTGAGAGCTCGCTTGAAAATTTTTGCTACGGTGGCCTCCCTTGCTCCTCTGGGTCTTGATGAATGTCTCTGAATTTTTATCTCCTGGCTACAGTGACTCCAGATTCCCTCGCAAAAATCGCACACTAATCATTAAATACTCAAGATACGGTTTTGTTTTTTTATGATATAGATCGAATAAGAATTCAATACGAATAGTAAGAATAAAAAATTACGCACGTATCCCCGGCAACGGCGCCATTTGATTGATTCTATTTTAGAGTATGTAGTAACCGCAATCAATAACGGTATCGCGTGTAGCTAGCCGAGATGAGTACGGGTCGTCCTCAGGAATATGTGGAACTTTTAATCTTACTTTAGACGTGTTGATTAGAAAAGTGGAAGTAGAATAGAGAATAGAGAATATTGAATAATAGTTTCTAGATCTACATCGAAACACGGATGTAGAATACAGATCTAGTATGAATAAGGATATAGAATATATAAGAAGAAGGCTTGTAGGGTTCGTTCTGATTTAGTAGTCATGGATGACTAATAAAGATTACTCATTTTATCTATTGATAGATTTAAAACTAGATTTATAGTGATGAATGAGCATTAGGGTTCTTGAAAGAAACTAGGGTTTCCATACTATTGACCTTTGTCCCTTCATTGATCTCTATTCATATCTAGCCCTTAACAAAACAATTGTTAATCTAATCTCAAATCGCGGTCGAGACTAGCAATAAATTGGTAGCGCGCCCGATAAGGATGTTAACGATTCTTTTGCTAAAGTTTATAAATTTCATAAGACTTAAAAGAAGTTAAAGTATTTTCTCATCCATTGTTCTACCATAATCCTACGAACCCTATCAAGCGGAGAATTACTCGCGCATGATGGAGATAGAAGAAGAACGGATAGAGAATGAGATCATAATGTAAATACAGAAATTAAAATTAATCCAATGATCTAGCTTTATTAATCAACTTCACAAGTACAATGCCTTCAAGTTTAGATTACAAGAGGAAGAGGAAGTTGCTCTCGATCTCTACCTTATAGGAAGTAGATACTTCGTCGAATCTCACGTCGCCTTATCACGTCGAATCGTGGACTTGTCGTAGATCACTTGTTCTTTGACGGTGATTTGCTTCGTGTAAAAAATTGATGATTTCTAAGTTTAGCCCTCGGTCCTTTATATAGTTCCAAAACCAGAAACCAAAGATCCCAAGAATCAGGGGTTGTTGTGAAGATCCAAACATAAAAATCCAAAACCCTAACTCGGTGAATCGGCTGCGGATCCGCCGCATATGGCATTTTTTGGCCGCGGAACCGCGGCCGTTTGGTGTGATCAATGTTCCAAAATTCTGGGACTTCTTCATTGTGACACATGGAGATTTATTTGATATCTGGAATTTGAAAATATTTCCTGAGTCTCTACCTATATTGATTTTTCGATTTTATTTAACTTCATCGGCAGATTTTTGATTCCCGACATCTCAATATCTCGATCTGACCAGAGCTAAACCTTGCACAATATCTCAATCAATAATATTAGTAATATTTGGTATTTTTGAGATATTTTCCTATCCATTTGATATGATATTATATTTTAAGAATATTGATTAAGAATATTTGATATGATTGTTTACCGCCGGAAGCCGGGAAGACTGGACGTCTTGCCTGAATCTGGGGGCAGATGCTAATTGGTGCTATCCGTCCACCTCTCCGAAGATGCCAAGTTGATTTATGGCATCATGCATCGAAGGTTTAAACGGATGCGGTCGATGTAGCAGACTTCGTCAGATTCCCCCTTGTTTGAGGTGTTTTTAATTGTGGGGACGCTCTTCCCTGCAGGCGTAAGTCCCTGCAGTTAATTACGCTACCGCATCGCGGTAACAACTTTCTCCTTCTCCAGATGGTCACTTCATGTCGTGGGTGTTTGTTTTGTGTTCGGTTGCCCGTGGATTGTATACGGAGACTAATTTATGTTGTCGCCCGTAGGACGTGGATTAGTCCAAATCCGTATTTTCTTAGATTTGGGTATGGGGTTTTGGTTTAAGAAAACGTTAGTCTCATTTTGGACTAAGATCAACTTAAACATTTGTTAAGAATACGTTAGTCTAATTTCCAGACTAAGATCAACTTAACAGGATCATTTATATCCAACAAGAGAGCGTTTGGGCTCTATCGTTTAGTTTACGGACATTTCGGTCGATTGCCAGTTTAGGGACATGGTGGTCCATTGTTAGTTTAAAGACATCCCGGTCAAGGTTAAGGACATCTTAGTCCGTGGAATGTATGGCCGTCGAGACCCGTCACCTCTCTGAAGACGTTGAAGGATTACAACGACAAATATCAGAGGAGTTTAGAGATGTACCCTTGAACCAATGTTGGTTGGGAGATCTATAGTCCAATTTGGGACTAAAGTCTGTTTGAAGGTTTATGAGCATATGGGCTCAGTTGATATGAGTTGAGCATTTTATTGTTCTGGCCGTTGAGCCTTTATTTGGGCTCGGCCATTTTATTAATGCATAGCATTGGGCTCCGTAATTAAATGCATGGCATTTATCAGGAGCAAAATAGTGGTCTGATAGTGCGCCACGTGGCTTGTCAAGTGCTTTGCGCCAATTAAAGAGCGCAATGTGCTAGCGCATGCGAAGGTGACACGTGTCACGCTCTGCGCTAAGCGCAAGTCTGTTAGCGTACTGCGCTTTCTGAGTGCGATGCGTCAGTGAATGACACGTAGCGTGCTATGGCGCTATGCGCCAGTCCAAGAGCGCAATGCGCTACTCTTTTAGAAGCGCAAAGCGCAAACTGTTCTGTGGTTGACACGTGGCGCGTTTTGGCGCAGTGCGCCAGTCCAATAAGCACAAATGCGCAATTCAAGAGTGCAAGGCACTGTCCAATAGCGCAAAGCGCATCTTGATCAATTTAAGATCAAAGAACAAGTTCTTTTTGTTCTGTTCTTCAAAAGAGGCATTGCCTTAAGATCTAAGAACCAAGGTTCTTATTCTTATCAAAAGGCTGTGCCTTTATAGATCAAAAGATCTATGAATGAAGTAAATTACTTCTTTAAATGTTTTATAATTTGAACTTTTTGATCTTTTTTTTTATTGAAGACCTTGATCTTGTTCTTAAATCTTTGATCATTTTAGAAGATGGTTCTTCTTTTTATGAGATGTTTTCATCTCCTCCGTTCAAGAACATAATTCTTTACCTTTAAAGATGAAGAAAATGATCTTCTTTCTTCAAAAGCTCGCCTTTCTTTATCTTTGAGTTTTCTCATAGTTTGCAGAGGGTTTTCTCTCTTCTGTATATCTGTGAGACTTGGAGTCTAGGGGACTTTATATAGGGCCAATTGATCTGTTAGGTTAGTTACAGAGATCTTTCTCTGATTGATCTGGGGATATTTCCCCACCGTTGGATCTTTGATCCTAAGGCCTCTGTTTTACAGAAGATAATCTTCTTATTTTAATAAGATTGGAAAGATCTTTCTAGAACAGAATTTTAATTCTGATTAATCAATAATTTATTATTTAAATTTCAGTGCTGACGCAATTGGCGCTAGCGCGCCTGCGTTTGATACGTGGCGCGCAGCGCGACTGCGCTAGCGCGCCTGCGTTTGATACGTGGCGCGCAGCGCGACTGCGCTAGCGCGCCTGCGTTTGATACGTGGCGCTGCGCGCAACTGTGCTAGCGCGCCTGTGTTTGACACGTAGCGCGCAACGCAGAGTGCAAGGGATCTGAAGCGTTGCTTCAACTTTTTAGATTTTGAATTTTGAAACAGAGCTTTGCTCTGATTAGGGGTAAGGAAGTGTCGCTTCATTCCAAATCTTGGATTTTGAACAGAGCTTTGCTCTGATTGGGAGAAGCAGAAGCGTCGCTTCATTTTTAAAACAGAGCTTTGCTCTGATTGGGGGAAACAAATGCCCCCCCACCGTTGCGCTTACGTGGCCCAAGCGTGAGTGCAGCGGTGGTAACATCTCAATCGTTGGATCAACTTTTGGAAGTTGAAACGGCTCTCAATGCCTATAAATAGGACCTTTGGTCCTTTAGATGATTTTTCATCTCCTCCTTGAGAATTATCTCTTATTCAGAGCATTGCTCTTCAATTTAAGAACTTTTCAAGAGTAAAACTCTGTCGAAACTTAGGTAAAGTTTAAAAACTTTCAATAAACTGGGGTTTTACCCATTGACAGTGCATTGCTCTTCATAGATCTTTGATCTAAAGAGAACCCTTTTAGGGTTCCATTAATAGAGCTTTGCCCTCTAAAAGGTTTTTATTTATAATTTTTTAATTCATTAATGGAGCTTTGCTCTTTTCAAATCATAGAGAAGAACTCTTAAAAGTTTGTTCATAGATCACGAAGATCAAAAATGGAATTTTATTTTTGATGGATCATATCATTTTCTCAGAGCAAGGCTCTCAGTGTTCTCGGGGAATTTCTTTAAATTCCCCTCATAATTGATTTTGACAGGCGTCACTTCTGTCTGCAGAGTATTGCTCTCGAGAAGTTTAACTCCCTGTGTCTGTTTTTAATAAGAATCCGCTTAATCAGTCTATCTTCTAATTTTTTTGATTTTCTTTTGCAGGAGTAATGGACGCTCACACGTACGATCTCGACGAGATTATCTCTTACGGAGACATCCGCCGACTTGGCCGTTCTCAGAATCGAGAATTTACAAACGCCGAGTGTGCCGAAATTATGAGTCGCTTTGACGCATACAATGGTCAACTGCTTCCTCGGCGTTCCCCTCTTTTGAAGCTTATCGTGGGAGCAATCTGGGAAGCGCTTCCCTTATTCTGTACTGGTGTGCCCCTTAGGGCATTGGATGCCGCCGAGGATAAAGTGCACTCGGTGTATCTGATGAACCTAATCTCGAAGAGACGGCGAGATAATCTTGTCGATCTCCTACACCAGGCTTTTCAACAGTCTGCCATACTTGCTGCCTATCGGAGATTGGAGGACATCCGTGGGGATCCCGACGCTTGTGATCGTGAAAGAAAGCACACTAGGATGGTTCGCCATGCTTGGAAAATCCTGGACAAGGTCACTTTTGAGTTCCTCAATCCATGTCCTGGATTTGAGGTTTTGCCATTGTAAACATTTCCATAGTGCTGCTTTTGTTTATTGTCTTTATTGATGTAAAAATTTTCCGAGTATGAATGACAAATCTTTTGCCTCCTTCCTTTTATTTTCTGCTTTGTTATTGGCATATTCCTTAAGTAAGCGTAGCCTGTAGGTGATATAGAACATTCCGTCTTGAATACTTCAAGGAGTAGTGATGGCTTAGGAAGCAGGTTCAGATCTGCTACCTAAGGCTTTTCAACTTTATGAGCCGTGAGAGTCTCATAAAGACTTTTCTCCCTACGAGTCGAGAGGATCTCGTAGGTGTATTTTCTCCTTAGGGGTCGTGAGGACACCTAAGTGCGTTTTCTCTTGAGAGTCGTAAGGATCTCACTAGAGAATTTTCCCTCTTACAAGTCGAGAGGACTCATAAGTGGTTGTTTCCCTCCTAGTCGAGATTCAACTTTGGAGAGTGTATTCCGTGAATAGTATGCAAGAGTCCGTTTTGGACCGACATGCAGGGCCCCAGTGCTTAGGAAACAGGTTTTTTAATCCCTGCTGCCTAAGGCTTTTTCTCACGAGTCGAGACAAATCGAGCATTTCTCGCAAGAATATCCTAACGTCACAGTTAATCTCTGCTATTTACGACAGAGGTCCGTTAGGGTCCGTGGTACTAGGGTTTTGTCCGTCGTACCGTCGCGTTGGCTGATGTATCCCTCGATAGGCAACCTTGCTGTTCGAGTAGCCTTGCGACTGTCATGTCTCTAATCCCTTCGGGGGCTGGACAAGACGTCTTCAAGCAATCCTTCTAGGCAGTTTGACCGTCGGAAGAGCAAGCGTTAGGAATTTTGCCATGCCGCTTTTTACTTGAGGTTAGGCTCATTTTGGAGAGCCCCAATGAGTCATAACCACTCCGCGCTGGTGTGGGATGATCTCCGATAGTCTTTCAGGTTTTATATGAGTTGCCGTCAAGACCTGAAGCTAGGAATTTGGCCTTCGCTTCGTTTGCTGGCATTGCGTCTTCTATATCGAGACGAATGTCGCGGTTGTCTCTAGGTTGTTGGTGAACCGTCGAGGTTTGGAACTAGGGATTTTGCCGTGGCTCCGTTGTTTGATTGTCGCGTCTGAATCCTGTTGGAGGAAGAACGCTGTAGTGACATCTCATCTGTTGTGTCGAGACGAACGTCGAGGTAGTGACCACTCCGCGCTGGTGCGAGATGATCTCCGATTGTCTTTCAGGCTTTATATGAGTTGCCGTTAAGACCCTGAAGCTAGGAATTTGGCCTTTACTTCGTTTGTTTTGTCATGTCCGAATCCTGTTGGAGGAAGGGTGCTGTAGTGACATTTCGTCTGTTGTGTCGAGACGAACGTCGAGGTGGTGACCACTCCATGCTGGTGCGAGATGATCTCCGATTGTCTTTCAGGCTTTATATGAGTTGCCGTTAAGACCCTGAAGCTAGGAATTTGGCCTTCGCTTCGTTTGCTGGCATTGCGTCTTCTGTATCGAGACGAATGTCGTGGTTGTCTCTAGGTTGCTGGTGAACCGTCGAGATGTAAATCCCCGTTCCCATCTCATTAAAAGTTTCTAATTTTTCCAAATTCCCCGAGTTTTTCCCTTCCTTTTTCCCTCGTAAATTTTTGTGGGAAATTGGTTGCTTAAATTCCAATATTTAAAATTTTCCAAACCCTAAAAGTCAAAACCCAAAACTTAAAACCAAAACCCTAAATTTTAAACCATATATATATACACACACACACACACACACACAACCCAGCCCATTCCCTTTCTTAAAGAAAATTAATTTCCTTAAATTTAACCCTCAGCCCAACACTTCTTTTCCAAGTAAATTAATCATTTTTGCCTCGGCCCAGCCCGTTTCCCCTAGCCCACGCCCGCTCCTTCATAAATCCGACCCGCCTTCTAAACTCCTTCTTCCCAACGGCTCTTTCCTTTTCCCGCTCACTCGATCCGCTTTCCCCGCCGACGCACGAGGCCACGTCGCCTGCCGTTGCCTCGACTCGCGCACCCACGACTCGCGATCGACTCAACCTCCTCCCCTCGTCTCCCATATCTCCCTCACACCCTCACTCCTCTCTCTTCTCAAATCTCCCCCTCTCGTTCACCAAAACCGACCATGAACCCACTGCAGCTCCCTTAACCGCTCCCCTCGACGACGACGACGACGAACCTTTTCCCTTCCTCCTCCTCCACCAACAGAACCCCTCACCACTCCACTCCATAAACCGAGCAATGCCATCAAGAACCCATGCACACCCAACCCACTGCACCCGAGCTCGGTCACCCTGCACCCTCACGCCGGCGATCTCTCCATCACATCGTCGACATCTACACCCTCTTCTCCTCAGTATCATCACCTTCACGGCCAGCCCCAAGCCCGACTACCCTCTCTCTCTCCAAAACAGCAACCCACAACACACAATCATCACTCCCCCACTGCGAGCTCACTGTATTCATCGCCGGAGCGACGTCGCCGACCGTCGTCGACCCCAGCACTTCCCAGGCGAACCACAGAGCACCCCCTCCGCTTCCAGTGACCGCGAAACGTCTCCGGGCAACTCCGACGCCAAACCCGAATCGCGAGCCGAGGCCGTGCATCCAAAGCGCGCCATTCGTCATACGTTTGTGACGCTGCTGCTGCCGTGCATCCCCGAAGCGTTTCCAGGAAAGTATTTTACTTGCTACATGCTAATCTATTCGTGTTACAAACTCAAATCGTATAAATTACAAATTTACAATTTCCGATAAATTATATGACATACCTGTTCGATGCATGATCCCAATGAAAATATTCATCTAATTTGACGGAATTGGATTTCTTATGCTGGCTCGAGTGATAATGAATATCTTGCATAAATTTCACTGGAAAACACGACTGTTAATGACTAAAACGAATACCCCCAAATATACCAGTAAAACTGGAAATTCCACGCATCTAAAAATTGTGAAAATCACCATAAATTATGTGCATACTGAAATGATGTGTTCGGGGGCTTAAATCGAAGCCGACTCGACGAACTATAACCCTATGTAAGTTTCTAATGGTTTTTGTACTGACATTATGACTATATTTGGATCGGAGTGCGGCTCTGGACTGCAGTCCAGAGCGACTCTGGTTACTCTTTACTATTCCGTAATGTGTGCCACCTTGTTTCCTAAACTCGTATGTTGCAGAACTCTACAGTTTATTAAAGGTGAATCTGTTAGCTAAATAACACAAGTAGTTTCATTCTGTTTCATCGTCGGTTGATATTTAATTTGTAAATAAAAAGGACAGTACGTATAACAGTCCAAAACAGATTCAGAAGTGAAAAACTAGTGTTAAACAGTGTATAACTTTCGACGTATAGACGCGATTGAGAATCCTAGGTTTTATTTATAGTGTCGCTAAATTATGAACCCAACTAGGTGAAATTCGTGTCGCGAAACAGACGTTCAGTTCAGAAACTGAATTTCCTGCAGCGAGCACTTAAAATGAAACGGCTGTAACTTGAATACCGGAAACCCAATCGAACTAAAACTAATTTTGATGAACTGCTGACAGAGTATGCTTATTATCGTATTTGTATCATTTCGTTGAATTCTGAACATATGAATTTATGCAATTTTTGTAAGTTGATGACGTGCATATTGGTTCATAACATACATGGCTTGTTAATGGCATACAAACACATATCTTACCCCATTTGCCATATACATAGTGTTAGTGCGTGTTAGTGTTCAGTGGACATTGCATTATCGTGCGTGAATGATATTGGTTTAGGAGTGTCGAATATACCAATGGAAAGTGAATGATTCGTGACAGTGATTGATACAGTGAACAGTGATAAAACCGTGCGATTGGTATACTTGTACACAACTAAATCAAAATCATAAATAGTGTAAACCTGGGGAAAAAGGGGAAATCGAAGTGGAAAGTGAATCGTATTTAGCAGGACCGTGTTTTAGAGGATGATCATTCGAGCAGTGATATATATATATATATATATATATATATATATATATATATATATATATATATAATAGGTAGGATCTAGCGATCCGGCTGACAGGGTTATGTCCCGGGCATGTGGGTCGTTGTCTCGGGTATGTACGAGACTCCTGTTAAACATGATCCTCCTTTCCACTATACGATTTCAAACATGACTTAGAGACCGATAGAGACACAGATCATACCTTGCATCATATAGCGACATAGTGATTACACGCATTGTACTTTCACTGTTATTACCGTATTTACCTGTTTCACATCATTATTATATAAATTGCTATTACGTCGCTCTGACGACCTGAGTATGCATGCTCAGATCCCGTGGAAGAACCAGCGCAGGAGACAGATTTATCTTTTGAGCTGACGGAGATCTAGTCTGGAGTACTTTTCTTTCATTTCTGCTTTCCATAAAAGAGATCGTGTAATTGAACTTGGTTAGTAACTCTTCATGTTTATTTGTAATTTGTGAACAATGGATTTTAATGTAATAATTTAGTGATGTAATTCCTTTACTGCTGTGCTTTGTTCACTGATTACCATGTAATACTAGAAGCCGAAGTGTGACTACGGCGGGATTATTCCTTGACCGCAGGAGCATGGCTGGCCTAGTCATCCCCCGTTTTCCGTATTTTGGGAAGCGGGGCGTGACATGAGATTTGGAACTAGGTATTTTGCCGTGGCTCCGTTGTTTGATGCTGCGTCCGAATCCTGTTGGAATGAGGAGGATCACCGTTGCTGATTTTTAGGCTGTAGATGTTGCCGTTAAGGTTTGGAATTAGGGACTTTGCCATGGCTCCGCTTCGTTGCGACTCTGAGGTCGGTTGTTGACGTCATTTCTGCATCTTGCTGGAGTAAGGAGAAGCGCCGTTGGTGATCTCTAGGCTGTCTGTGAACCGTCGAGATTTGGAACTAGGGACTTTGCCGTGGCTCCGAGATTGATTTTCGCGTATAAATCCTACTGGAATGAGGAGGAACGCCATTGTTGTTCTCTAGGCTGTAGACATGGCCGTCGAGATTTGGCTCTCTATCTGATGGAGCCTGGTGGGATGATATGGTTCCCTTTTTGTTTGTGCCCCTGGATTATATACAGGGATCGATGTGATCTCAACTGTAGGGCAAAAGTTATATTTCATATGTATATTTTTTTCGTTTTCTTTCCGCGATGCTCTATCATTTCAGCTTTTTTGTATCGTGCAAGTCGCGATAGCCCAATCATTTCGGCTATTTTTCGCGGTGCCAAATCATTTCGGCTATTTGTTTTATTTACTCGCTGCTTCTTATTGCGAGTTGCCCAATCATTTCGGCTGTTTTTGTATGCGTACATTTTTACTTGCTGATTTCGTTGCAAGTTGCCCCATTATTTCGGCTATTTCATATGCATTTTTGGCTCGCTGATTTTTTTTATCGCGAGTGTGGAACTTGGAATCTGATGCCAATCTTAGCATCAGCATCGATGCGACTGGAATATTGCCAGGAGCGAACATCATTTGCCATGAAAGGACTTGGAATTTGATACCGATTTAGGCATCAGTATCGCTACAACTGAGATATTGCCAGGAGCGAATCATCATTTGCCTCTGTCGATATTGAACAAAGGTGGCTTAGCTAACAGGGTTAGGATCCCATCGACTAAGGCTTTTGACTTCATGAGCCGTAAGGGTCTCATAAAGGTGTTTCTCCCTACGAGTCGTGAGGATCTCGTAGGTGCTTTTTCTCCTTAGGAATCTTGAGGATTCTTAAGTGTGTGTTCTCTTATAAGTCGAAAGGATCTTACAAGAGTGTTTTCTCCTTGCAAGTCGAGAGGACCTACAAGTGTTTGTTCACCGTGTGAGCATATCCCTAGTCGCTGGTAGGACTATGTTAGGAAAATGTTCATTCGTGCCCGTGGATTGTATACAAGGGTCAATATTGAGCCACTTGCAGGGTAGTATCGGAGGTTGTGGGGATTGCTTAAGAACAGGTTCAGGTCTCTGTAGCTTAAGACTTTCAAATCTTATGAGCCGTGAGGGTCCCACAAGAGAGTTCTCCTTACGAGTCGTGAGGATCTCGTCAGTGTAATTCCTCCTTAGGAATCGTGGGGATCTCTAAGTGTGTTGCTCCCTTATGAGTCGTAAGGATCTCACGCGGGTGATTTCTCCTCACAAGGTTGAGAGGACCCTGTAAGTGTCTTTTAACGAGGTTGCGCCCTTTCGGGTCTTCACAAACACTCGCCGGTAGCCCTGCTATTTTTACTCACGGAGCCCTTTCGGGTTTTCATCCGTGCCCACTTTGCTTATGGACATACCGTTTTCCCTCTTTTTTTTATTCTTTTTTTTAACGAGATTGCGCCCTTTCGGGTTTTCATAAAACTCGCCGGTAGTCTTGCTGTTTTTACTCACGGAGCCCTTTCGGGTTTTCATCCGTGCCCATTTTGCTTACGGCCATACCGTTTTTGTTTTTTTTTACCACGTCAGCCTAAGGATGCCGTGGCTCGGTAGTAGTTTAACGACGTTTCGGTCATTTGCAAGTTTTAGGACATTGCGGTCCGTCGTTAGTTTAGGGACGTTTCGGTCCGCAGCCAGTTTTAGGACATAGTGGTCCACCGTTGCCGTATTTGAGGCGAATCTCTAGTTTACTGAATTTTCGGTCTATGGGGCTTTCCCTATGAATGAGCATGATGCCCCCGGCATGTCCATCATCCTCAGAGCATGTGGTTGTGGCGGGCTCACCTTCCAGTTTTCGGACAGCGTGAACTTGCCCTGTTGGTATTGGTCTTCAACCCAGTTTATGAAGACGTAGTAGTTTTCGATCGGATGACCCAATACTTGGTGGTAAGAGCAGTAATTAGGACTGTTGACATCATTCAATTGTAACTGGTGTTTCGGCTCTGGTAGAGTGATAAGCCTGTTGCGCACTGCTAGTTCGAACAGCCTCCTTGTTTCATCCCGGGGAAATGAATAAGGACATTTCAACTTCTCATAGAAGGGTTGCCGCTTATTGCTTTGGCGAACAACCGGTCTAGGGCCACCCGATTATTGTTGAGTGTTGGTGACAAAGGTCGTTTTTCCTTTCCCTTTATCCCTTTTGTTCGATCCCTTATTTGTGGGTCCGAGATTCTTTCCGGGTAACGTGCGATTGCACGGCTGAATGTTCTCGCAACTCCTCAATTCTTTCATTTCAGAGATGGATTCCTTGAAGAGAGGGCTGAGGGCTACTTTTTCGTCGGAGTCGCTCCCGAAGGTGAGAACTCGCGATTCCCCGGGATCAACCCTATGATAATTGCCGGCAATTCTTTTACGCTCATCTGTCATATTTTCCCGCTGTCTACGAGCTTCACACTTTGTCCTGTTGAAGTGTTGCCTGTGAGCGACATATCCTTGCCACCAACACTTAAAGGAGTTGTAGTCTTCAGTAGGATGTGCGATCCTCTGATGATGTAAGCAGAAATTAGGATGTACGTCCGCTTCATCAAAATATATACCACCAGGAGAATTTTCCCTGAAAGAGGGCAGCCTCATCCCCATCGATATGGCTTTGGCGAATCGTTTCCTCGTCTTGATCCTGCTTTCATTTACGGCGGATGTACTTTGATCTGGCGGGAGTGTTTCGACCCTTTTGTCTAGTCGCCAGCGTTTGGCCTTTTCAAATATGGCCATCTCACGCTCCCGATCAGCTTTACTTTTTAGATGAATTTCACTCAGGAAGGTATCGATCATTTCGTCTGACGGCCATAGGAGTTCCGGTTCAGGACCAGCCCCTGGATTCTCTGAGTCAGGAGCTTCTTTACTGTCTATCGACGAGTGAGAGATCATATGGCAGCTTGCCACATAATCCTCAGATTCATCTGACGAGTCTTTGTCATCATCTCCGTCCTCAAGGACGTGGCTGAGGAATTCTCGGAGTGTGACTGGGGTCCGCGCCTTCTGATTATATTCTTCCGGCGTGTCCATATGTTTTCACAGATCCGTGTCTGTCATCAAACTGCGCGAGCTTTTTCTTCTTTTTCTTTGAAGACTTTGACGGCTGTGCCTGGGTGTTTTGCCCACTGCTATCAATTCTCGGTGTTGGGCACGGTTTCAGCATCCCATCAATGACCTCGGGCTCTGGCGGACTTTTCCACTGACGGCTGGGCATGTGCGAAGATCCTTCAGCATTCTTTTAATTTCGGCTGAAAGGGCGACCTCCTACGGAGTTTCTTCTATAAAAGAGCACGATGCCCCTGGCATGTCCACTTTTTTAGGGGTATGAGGTTGTGGCGGGTTCACCTTCCAGTTTTCGGATAATGCGAGCTTGCCTTATTGGTATTGGTCCTCAATCCAGCCTTTGAAAACAAAACAATCTTCGATTGGATGGCTTACTGCTTGATGGTAAGGGAAGTAATTAGGATTGTTGGGATCGCCTGGCTGCAACAGACGTTTTGGAATCGGCAGATTGATGAGTCTGTTGCGCACTGCCAGCTCGAACAGTCTTCTCGTTTTATCCTGAGGAAACGAGTAAGGACGTCCTAATCTTTCCTCAAGGGATGGGCGTGGACGCATATTGTTTTGACAGACAACCGGCTTTAAGTTGCTCGGCTGTTGTTGAGTATTGGCGACGAGAGTTGCTTTTCCTTTTCCCTTTTCATTCCGAGGATCCGTCTTTGAAGGAGATGGTTTATGACCCATCTGATCCATTTGGGCCAACTTGTCAATCAAGGCCTGGAAAGTAGTTGGCTTGAAGAACATCATGAATTGCGAGATGGTCGCTTGTGGATCAAGAGTGCTCACGAACATGCCTACCGCAGGTGCTTCTTCGATGCGTTGTTCGCATTTCGACCATAAGTTTCGCCACCGTATTGCATATTGAACCCACATTTCGTCTGGTCTTACCCTGGCGTTGATCAATGCGGTGACCGGGGTGCGCTCGCTGGCGCTTGCAAATCTTTGTGTAAACAGCAGCTCCATCTCTGCAAATGTTTTGACAGAGTCGTTAGGTAGCTCCGAATACCATTCGAAGGCCGTTTCCGCTAAGCTGCTGACGAATTGGCGAAGCAACAGTTTGTTGTCACCTCCAGTGTTGCCGCATAGAGCCCTGAATTGAGCGACATGCTGATGTGGATTCCCCGTCCCTTTATACACATGGAACTTAGGGATCGTATATCCCGGCGGGTAACTTATTTGGTCATACCAGCCCGGATAGGGTCGTCCGGTCTTGACAACTTGGCCAGCCGTTTCGATCGCTCGGTGAGCTCGTATTTGCTGAGCTATATAATCATCGAGTGCGGCCTTGGAGATAGCTTCCTCCTTGGCTGCTGAAAGAACCGGAGGAGGATTAGATGTCTTCCCTCTATCGTCTTCAACAATGATCGGAGGGTCTTCAGCTGGAGGATCCGGCTGTAGTATCATCCCTACCATGTCTTGGAAGAGAAGCGCCATTTGTTTTATATTAGCCGCTTGTTCCGCAGCCTCCTTGTCCATCTTTTCGAGGACTCTGCGTAGGAAGTCAGCGTCAGTTTCTTGTTCGTAACGCTATTCTGATGATGCCTTCGGGCTTTCTTTTGGCTCGGTGAGTGCGGCCATCGCAGTCAGCATCTCCTGAAGCTTCTGCTGCTGCTGTTTCTGAGCTCTTGTGATGGATCGGGTGAGTGGTCGGTGGCCCGTAGAAGCGCGACTATCCTCCTTCCCGGATGCCATGTAAACAGTATGTACCACCATGCCCCCAGACTTAGGGCGTTTGGGCTCAGTGCCTTTGACATTTGCCGCAGGCACAGGGATCTTCTCCGGCCTCCTTTTCTTTTGAGTGGTTGACGTTGAGGAAGCCGTTGCAGTGGGCACCCAGGCAGTTGTCGTCTTTTGTGGCTTGCTAGGACGATCCTCTTCCTGCTGGACCTTCAGCTTCTTTTGTCGGCGAGAATAGTCTTGATCGACCACCGACTCCCGGACCCGTCGCCAGACTTTGTAAACTTTGCAGGACAGCCGTTGAGGGGGCTGCTCCGACTTTGTTTCTGTAACATTCTCCACAGGTGGAGGATATATTACAGCAGTCGGAGAATTCTTGCGCACCCTCCTTAGCGGTTCAAAGCTGTTCCCAGTTGGAACAGCGGCATCAACTTCCACATTGGAGCTGGTGGAGTCAGTCCAGAAAGGGAATTGCCCCCAGCTTTCCTCACTCGGCGCCAGTGGCGACGTCGAGCATGTCGTATGGCCGGGATTACCTCCACTGTTGGATCAGCTTTCCCGTGCCCCTTGTTCTGATGAGAGTCTGCTGTTGGCGCTAGCCTGTCAAAGACAAATGCTCGCTGAGAGGGGATAGTCAGTCTTGCGAAGGCCGACTTTCAAATAGGGAAAACAGCCCTCATGACTTCACGTGGAGTTGGAGCTGAAACGGCCAGTCTCGTGAAGACCGACCCCTTAGCAGGAGAAGCCGCCTTGGGGACTTCAGGAGCAGGGATGGCTATATTCCTGCTCGACCACCGACTCCGACTCCCGGACCCGTCGCCAGACTTTGTAAACTTTGCAGGACAGCCGTTGATGGGGCTGCTCCGACTTTGTTTCTGTAACATTCTCCACAGGTGGAGGATATATTACAGCAGTCGGAGAATTCTTGCGCACCCTCCTTAGCGGTTCAAAGCTGTTCCCAGTTGGAACAGCGGCATCAACTTCCACATTGGAGCTGGCGGAGTCAGTCCAGAAAGGGAATTGCCCCCAGCTTTCCTCACTCGGCGCCAGTGGCGACGTCGAGCATGTCGTATGGCCAGGATTACCTCCACTGTTGGATCAGCTTTCCCGTGCCCCTTGTTCTGATGAGAGTCTGCTGTTGGCGCTAGCCTGTCAAAGACAAATGCTCGCTGAGAGGGGATAGTCAGTCTTGCGAAGGCCGACTTTCAAATAGGGAAAATAGCCCTCATGACTTCACGTGGAGTTGGAGCTGAAACGGCCAGTCTCGTGAAGACCGACCCCTTAGCAGGAGAAGCCGCCTTGGGGACTTCAGGAGCAGGGATGGCTATATTCTTTGGGATGGCCACTTCGGGTATCACGAGCTTCTCGGCAGGCCCATCGGAGTTTCAGCTCAGCCTGGTGAAGACCGAGGAGTTAGAGTTGGACGACCTGTTGAGAGGGGCCCCAGTAGTTGTGAGCCGGTTAAAGACCGAGCTTTTTGGGCTTCTTGCAATGGTACAGGGGCGTTGAAGCTCATCGGTGGGATCATGGTCCCAAAGAACAGCCCAGTGGTGGCCTGAGTCACTTGTTCCACTGGCATCTTGAACAGGGAGGCCGCTTGGGGCCCGTAAGTCTGTAACGCCCACGCCGCAGTACAGATGGTATTATCCGCTTTGGCCGAAACCGCACGGTTTTTCCCTTTAGAGCGAACCGGACCCGACCAGGGGCCACTTCCCAGGAGGTCACCCATCCCAAGAATTCCCTGGCCCGAGCACGCTTAACTACGGAGTTCTCAAGCTCCTGTAGTTCCGGTTCACTTAAAAGGCGCCTCTGTAATTGAGGGTGGTATCATTACATTTATAATGCAGTTCGGTCCTCTTTCGGAATGTGTTCCGAAGATTCCCCATTGTTCTACAATGGGTCCCAGGGACTCAAGAGGTGGCCCACACGGATTCAAGAGGTGGCCCCAGCCCCCTTGGCATGACAATTGGCGTGGCACTTTGTTCCGTGTGGCACTTTGTTCCGTGAGCAAGAACTGGGTCCCGACATTCTCCCCACCTTTGAACAATGGTTCGTCCTCGAACCACAGACCTACTACTGAGGGACCTGCATGGGCCACCAACAAAACCTGTCACGCCCCGCTTCCCAGTGTACGGCAAAGGGGACGCGACGAGGCCCGCTACGTATATACTCAGAAGTACATACGCTAAGCGTATCTAAGCAATATAAAAGTAAATCACAAGAGACAAGAGATATAGAAATAACAGCAACTTTATTAATAACATTCTTTTGTACAATGCATGAAAAGTAAATACAACTGGAATGAAAAGCGATGCCTAAACAATGGTATAACAGGAAATGAAAGTACTGAATAGAACAAGGTACAATATCTAAACCTCAGGGTCTTCGTGAAACTGCTTCAAATCTTCACCGGTGGGCTCGATCTCTGCTGGGTCCAAAGCACCTGACGACATTCAAAGAAGAAAGAAATAGATTGTCGTCAGCGAACAGGTCGCTCGGTAAGTCCCAAAGATGGGGGAGAAATAGACAAAGAGCAGGAGAGAGAGAGTAGCTTTTAATATTATATTGTATTGTTGTAATGTTGTAATGTTGTATTAATGCTGTTGTTTGTAGCTTGGTACAGAAGAATGCCAGTATATACGAGAGGGGTCTCTATATGCTAGAGACCAGGGCAAGCGGAATATAGAGTACAAGGCTCCGTTATACAACCCGGAACAACGGCAATTGGATTCATATTAGGTGTCTTAAATCTGACCGTCTCGTGCCACTTTTAACATCTTCCGTACCAATCTACCCCTTAAACCCCATAGTGTTTTGATTATATTGTTGTCTTGTATTGTGTAAGTTAGATGACTGACCAAAACCATGCTATCAGTAAACATGTTGTAACTGCATAATCAGGTAAATGGAATACGGAATAATGGATGTATATCCATGGTTTGATTCAGTCAAATTGTATAGATTGTTAACTGGATTCTGGGATTCATGTGTTCAAATTGAGTTGGAATATTAAAGAATATAGATTGACTTGAATCGTATTCAAGTCAGAAATAATTAGACTCAAACCCGAGTCAGACTAAAAGAAATGTAAGTCAAAGTTCTATATTTGTTAGGGTCATTATTGTAATTTATAAAACTTGAGGGGGTTTTATGTAAAAATACTTTTGCATAGTTTTCAAGATACACCCCAAGTATTTATTATTCGTCTTTATAGTTATAACGAGCATGATTTTATTTAGTGATATTTCTAGTGAATATATCCTAATAAAGGTATTAATTGGTAATATTGATTTATTTGAAATTCAAGGTATTTTAATGTAACTTTTAATCTTGTAATTTTTAGGAAAAGGTGGAAACTTTATCTTATAATAAAATAGGTGTTTAAATGATAAATATATATATATGTTTATACAAGAATAATTTTTACTAAATATTTTATTTTCCAAAAATCTCATTTTTCATAAATGTCGTATTCTAAACCTTTCGAGACCGAATGCTCCTTGCGGAGGTCTGAATCTCGCACTACTAAGCCCGAGAGTGCACGATAAACCCTACAATCCCTAACGAGTTCCCCAAAGGTGGGTGGTAGTGGCGCTTTGCAAAGATTTAATAAATACTAATTATTTAGAAAACGGTTTTATAAAGATAAGGTATTTATTTGTAAAAGGGTGTAAATTTCCGTATTTTATATTCTAGGGTTTCCTAAGCCAACTAGCCTATTTCTAAATGGTCTAAACGACAAGTCATTAGAAGGCTCAAATCGCCTCTTCACCGCCAATTGCGGCCAGGTAAGTGCCAGGTGAGTGGGAGGCTCTCCACTACAAGTAGTGTCCCTAATTAAGTAACCACTCGCTTTAGACACACTTGTCTAGACACCATAAAGTCAGGTTTAGATAAACGATCGATGTCCATGACATATCGTATTTTCCTATTAAAAGATTTTGTTTTAAAATTGTATACAACTTAGAACTTTCAGAAAAGGTTTATAAAGAAAATGGTATTTTAATGAAAAGTCTTGTATTATCGTATTCTAAGTTTTGATGATATCAATTAGGGTTGTATTTGTGTGTGTGTGGAGGTAGGTCATTACCTCGTGATATATTTTAAGGTATAGTAATGTTAAAGGGTTAAATGTGATAAGCTAAACATGGTGGTATTTAAGTGCGAAAATACGGTATTATGCAAAAGTTATCATTTCATGTGAGAAACTTTATCCAAATTGATTTTTAGGTGATTAGTAGTCAACATGAATATGTTTAAGCATTATGGAATTAGTGACAAGTGAGTTTTGATAGAAAAACCGAATTGGAAATCGGTTTGTTCTGATTTCCGTCGGGTTTTAAAAATCGTATTTTAATGGAAGAAAGAAAGGTAGAAAAAGAGGGACTTACAGGTTTGGACAACGCTAGAGAGTGCTAAGAATGTAGTGGGCTGGTCGGTGCATCGAAATGTCGTGAAGAGTCATAGTACGATTGCCGGGATTCGCCGTCAATTTCGGCAGCGCTTCGTCTTTCGCTCGTTTTCTAATGTACCGAGTTCTCTTGAAATTTTTAGAGAGTGGACTTAGGAATGTAGGGTGAGAGGGTAGAGGGTAGGGGTGTTTATACAGGGTTAGGGTTTTAATTTAAAAAAATATTAAAATATATATAAAAAAAACATTAAAAATCATTAAATTTTGGAGTAAAAGTGTTTTATAGGGCTCTCTGTAACCGATCCGACCAAATAAAGTATGCAGGGGGAAATACCAGGTCAACACGGAGAAATTCCGTGTTGACGACTCGGCTGTCCGGCCGAGTCCGGCCGGCGGCGCCAGCCCGAGTCGGGGTACCGTCGGGTGGGGAAACTCATGGGGGGAATTTTGGTGCATTTAGTTTTTTATGTTCAGTATAAATTTTGTGAGTTATGACAGTTTGACTGTTGACTTTCCAAAAAAATAAAACCAAATAAATATAAAAAATAATGTGGGGCATGGGTTTTGAACTCTTGTGGCTTGGTTCAGCAGTGCAAGGTATTACCAATGAGCTACAAGCTCTTTCTTGTAATTATTGTGGAAAAATAACTACTTAAAGTGGTAACAGCAATATTAAATACCCCAAGTACACTTTAATTTTAAAACAATTTTATGTACACTAAAAATGAAATTATTTAAAAACAAAATAATTAATTATATATATCTTGTGCTCAGATTAAAATATTCCTTTATGGATTTTTAAAAAAATTTTAAAAAAATTTTGTACAGAAAAGTGTATATGAAAATTAGGGTTATATTCTACCCTCCTAAAAATTTCGTCCTCGAAATTTGTAAAAGGAAGGTGTAACAGTGCTAGGAAGTTTGGCGAATAAAAGTGATACGATGGTGAAAAAGGCTTACCGGTGTTACCTTGACCTACAGTCTCGGCTTCTAAGGCTTCTAATGTGAAGGTCTGTCGCCATGGTATATTCCTTCTAGCTGGAGGCACATTCTGTCTTTGAGGCCTGTTTCTCTGCCTTCTAGGCATGTCCCTCATTGCTTGTTGGAATTGGCGAGTAGGCTATGCAGGTGGCGGAGTAGGTAGTGCAGGACGAGTTGCAGGGGCCTGGATGGTTGGCCGCTGCGGTTAGTTGGTGGGTGTGTGAGTTGAGTTGTTGTTGTAAGGACAGTTCCCAATTTCGTGGTTGGATGCGCCACAAATTAGACACAGGCCTTTTGCGCGCCTACAGTCCTTCCACAAGTGTCCCTTTCTATGGCAGTAATGGCAAATTTCTTCAGTTCTCCTGGGTTCAAACGTTGGCCTGGAAGAGGCTCCACCTGCCATTTGGTTGGCAGGGCGTTTGACTCCTGCAGATTGAGATCTGCCTCTTGCTTTTATCACTGCCTCATAACTGCGGGCAGCTTCCAGAGCATCCTCATGAGTCAGAAATTTTCCCGTGGCTAGAGCAGCCTGAATCTCCGTGTCCAGTCCTTGTTGAAAGCGACGGGCTCTGATCTCGTCCGTCGGTATCAAGTGTGCCGCGAATCGGCTTAACATGGTGAATTCAGCGTCGTATTCATCTACTGATTTGTCCCGCATCGAACCCTGTTGTAGATGAATAAACTGCTGTTCCATTGCAAACCTGGCAGTCACAGGGAAGTATTTCGTGTCGAACTTCTCGCGAAAGGTCTTCCATTCAATCGGCTGTACCAGACGGCTTTCTTCCGCCTTCCACCAGTTGCGAGCATTATCCGTGAGCTGTAGTTTCGCCATACGGACCCAAGCTAGGTCTGGCACTTGAGCTGCTGCCAGATCGTCTTCGATGCTTTGTGCCCATTCTTCAGCTTCAAGAGGGCTTCCTTTACCGGAGAACTGCTTGGGATGTAAAGCCCTGAATTTCTTTACTCCCGGTGCGTCGGTCTCAGGACGGTTCAGGAGTTGTTGCTGTCCCTCGAGAAGGCTGCGGATCGCCTCAAGTAGCACTGTTTGCTCGGTGGGTGGTGCAGGAACAGCTGGTGTGAGAGGTAGTGGTGGAGGTGTGTTGTTGACGTTGGTGTTGGTGTTGTTCGGGGAATCCATAACCCTGAAGAAAAATTTGGGTTAGGACAGATTCAAGTACATGAAATGATAAGATTCAAGGAATATGTAATTGCAAAATTCAAGGAACATGAATTGTAAAGAATGTTTTAGTTGCTGGTTCTTGTGTTATATTGCTTAGGTTGTTCACGCAGACCAGAACTGCATGATAGGGATTCATACAGCTCTGACCTGCATAGGCCACCATAAATGTAACGCCCCACGCCCCAGTACAGATGGTATTGTCCGCTTTGGCCGAAACCGCATGGTTTTTCCCTTTAGAGCGAACCGGACCCGACCAGGGGCCACTTCCCAGGAGGTCACCCATCCCAAGAATTCCCTGGCCCGAGCACGCTTAACTACGGAGTTCTCAAGCTCCTGTAGTTCCGGTTCACTTAAAAGGCGCCTCTGTAATTGAGGGTGGTATCATTACATTTATAATGCAGTTCGGTCCTCTTTCGTAATGTGTTCCGAAGATTCCCGATTGTTCTACAGTGGGTCCCAGGGACTCAAGAGGTGGCCCCCACGGATTCAAGAGGTGGCCCCCTCCCCCTTGGCATGACAATTGGCGTGGCACTTTGTTCCGTGTGGCACTTTGTCCCGTGAGCAAGAACCGGGTCCCGACAAAGTCACTCCTCCAGATGAGACGGAGCGAGAATTGCAGTTGTAGTATGTGCAGTTTGAAGCCATTGATCTTCTGTCTTCTGCACGGAGCAAGACACCAAATCTAAGTATCTCGAATCTACAGGCAACCATAGCAAACCGCGATTGGTTCGCGAACACGACACACGAAGTGTGGAGTGGAAAGAAGAAGATGTCCCACCGGGCGTGCCAGAATCTGTTTACCGCCGGAAGCCGGGAAGATTGGACGTCTTGCCTGAATCTGGGGGCAGATGCTAATTGGTGCTATCCGTCCACCTCTCCGAAGATGCCAAGTTGATTTATGGCATCATGCATCAAAGTTTTAAACGGATGCGGCCGATGTAGCAGACTTCGTCAGATTCCTCCTCGTTTGAGGGGGTTTTTTTTATTGTGGGGACGCTCTTCCCTGCAGGCGCAAGCCCATGCAGTTAATTACACTACCATATCGCGGTAACAACTTTCTCCTTCTCTAGATGGTCACTTCGTGTTGTGGGTGTTTATTTTGTGTTCGGTTGCCCGTGAATTGTATACGGAGACTAATTTATGTTGTCTCCCGTAAGACGTGGATTAGTCCAAATCCGTATTTTCTTAGATTTGGATTTGGGGTTTTGGTTTAAGAATACGTTAGTCTCATTTTGGACTAAGATCAACTTAAACATTTGTTAAGAATACGTTAGTCTAATTTCCAGACTAAGATCAACTTAACAGGATCATTTAGATCCAACAAGAGAGCATTTGGGCTCTATCGTTTAGTTTACGGACATTTTGGTCGATTTCCAGTTTAGGGACATGGTGGTCTATTGTTAGTTTAAAGACATCCCGGTCAAGGTTAAGGACATCGTAGTCCGTGGAATGTATGGCCGTCGGGACCCATCACCTCTCTGAAAACGTTGAAAGATTACAACGACAAATATCAGAGGAGTTCAGAGATGTACCCTTGAACCAATGTTGGTTGGGAGATCTATAGTCCAATTTGGGACTAAAGTCTGTTTGAAGGTTTATGAGCATATAGGCTCAGTTAATATGAGTTGAGCATTTTATTGTTCTGGCTGTTGAACCTTTATTTGGGCTCGGCCATTTTATTAATGCATAGCATTGGGCTCCGTAATTAAATGCATGGCATTTATCAGGAGCAAAATAGTGGTCTGATAGTGCGCCACATGGCTTGTCAGGCGCTTTGCGCCAATTAAAGAGCGCAATGCGCTAGCGCATGCGAAGGTGACGCGTGTCACGCTCTGCGCTAAGCGCAAGTCTGTTAGCGCACTGTGCTTTCTGAGTGCGCTGCGCCAGTGAATGACACGTGACGCGCTATGGCGCTTTGCGCCAGTCCAAGAGCGCAATGCGCTACTCTTTTAGAAGCGCAAAGCGCAAACTGTTCTGTGCTTGACACGTGGCACGTTTTGGCGCAGTACGCCAGTCCAATAAGCGCAAAGGCGCAATTCAAGAGTGCAAGGCATTGTCCAATAGCGCAGAGCGCATCTTGATCAATTTAAGATCAAAGAACAAGTTCTTTTTGTTCTGTTCTTCAAAAGAGGCATTGCCTCAAGATCCAAGAACCAAGGTTCATATTCTCATCAAAAGGCTGTGCCTTTATAGATCAAAAGATCTATGAATGAAGTAAATTACTTCTTTAAATCTTTTATAATTAGATCTTTTTGATCTTTTTTTTTTATTGAAGACCTTGATCTTGTTCTTAGATCTTTGATCTTTTTAGAAGATGGTTCTTCTTTTTATGAGATGTTTTCATCTCCTCTGTTCAAGAACACAATTCTTTACCTTTAAAGATGAAAAAAATGATCTTCTTTCTTCAAAAGCTTGCCTTTCTTTATCTTTGAGTTTTCTCATAGTTTGCAGAGGGTTCTCTCTCTTCTGTATATCTGTGAGACTTGGAGTCTAGGGGCTTTTATATAGGGCCAATTGATCTGTTAGGTTAGTTACTTAGATCTTTCTCTGATTGATCTGGGGATATTTCCCCACCGTTGGATCTTTGATCCTAAGGCCTCTGTTTTACAGAAGATAATTTTCTTATTTTAATAAGATTGGAAAGATCTTTCTAGAACAGAATTTTAATTCTGATTAATCAATAATTTATTATTTAAATTTCAGTGCTGGCGCAATTGGCGCTAGCGCGCCTGCGTTTGACACGTGGCACGCAGTGCAGAGACATGTGGCGCGCAGCGCAGAACGCGACGTAACTGCGCTAGCACGCCTGTGTTTGACACGTGGAGCGCAGCGCAGAGCGCAAGGAATCTGAAGCGTTGCTTCAACTTTTTAGATTTTGAATTTTGAAACAGAGCTTTGCTCTGATTGGGGGTAAGGAAGCGTCGTTTTATTCCAAATCTTGGACTTTGAACAGAGCTTTGCTCTGATTGGGAGAAGCAGAAATGTTGCTTCATTTTTAAAACAGAGCTTTGCTCTGATTGGGGGAAACAATGATATACATATTTAAATTATCAAAATATTATATAAATATTTTATGCATTCATTTTCCTTCATAATGTTAATTATAAGATATAAACATATGAAAATAGTAATTTTACAGATAAACCCTCATATGTGTCATATTTATAATAAATACCTTTAGATATTTAAGAAAAGCAAGGAAAATGTCATATCAAAAGTGTGATATTTTCAACTGAACATGTAGTGGCCAGGATTGGACCACGTGTCTCGAAGTTCGTACCCTGTGTGTAAATTGCAGTTAACTTCGTATTTATCCAGTTTGGTTTCTCTAAAACCTTTCGTTTCTCCAAAACCTTTCGTTTCTCCATGTATTGCATGTGCAATTCTTGGGCTTCAAAAAAAATTAAAAAGAAAAATATTAAAAATAATTGGGACTGATAGAATTTGAACTTGCAGGCTAAAGAACAGCAGTGGATAGTCTTAACCAATGGGTTATAAGGAGTTTCTTAATTTTATTGAACAACTTTAACTTATAACTCCTAGTCGGGCTGAAATACACCAATCTATACATTGAGCAAGTTACAATTGTACATGGGTTTCAGGGTTGTTACAAGGTTAGGATTAGGACTAAGTATTAGAGTGTATTAGTGTAAAGTTACAACAATAATAGTTAAGGGTATTTTAGTGAAATTGCAACAATAGTTAAGGATATTTTAGCGTAAAAAATGTAATATTAAGTAGAGGAAGTTTTTTAGTAAAACTTTATGGTTGTTTAGTGTAAAACAAACAACAACTAAGGGTATTTTAGTGAAATTTATAGTGATCAAGTAAATTTAAGAAGATGATCGAATTGTTTATTTAAATTTGTTAAGATAGTTTAGTGAAAAACCAACAACAATTAAAGGTATTTTAGTGAAAAGCAATAACAATTATGGGTATTTTAGTGAATAGTGCCACCGGAGGTTTTGCCACCAGGGGTGTGCCTCGCTTCCCTCATCGTTGTCTGCCGGAGGCCTTGCCGTGATGAGCGAGGCGCAGGGGGGTTTGTGACTTAGGCCCTTTTTTTTAAGCCTCTGGGCAGTTTGTAAGGCTGGTGATCCTAAAGTACCCCTTGTAAAGACTTTGCCTTTGGTAATAAAACTTTTTTTTGGTTTCATCGGTTTGCACTTTATCTTATGTTTGTGAAGAATGCTCGTAAAATACCTCTGCTTGCACTGTTGGGCTTCCATGTCAGGTCGGCTATCTGTCCAACGATCGTTCGTCGAGTTGATTTCGGTCACTTGCCAAGCGTGCCAAGTGCTGCTGAGAAGGAGGCATCTCTATTGCCCCGAAGTCGAGGGGTGATCGCTCGGACTCGGATAGACCTGATGCTTCTTGTTGGGGCCTTAGATCCTCTGCATGTGATGGGCAGAGGGATGTCCGCCGCATTTGTGCCGAGCACGAACGGGCTCAGAGGATGAATGAGCATGAATGGGAAGCTGCTTGGTTGCCTCTTGGCAAGGGTTTCGATCTCTAGCGTCGTGGGTAGGCAACTACCAACCTGGGATGACCGAGCGGGGTAGCCGCTCGGATGCCTCTTGCGAGGGCTTTGACCCTTGGCGTCATGGGTTGGGAGCTACCAGCCGGAGATAGCCGAGCAGGGTAGCTGCTGAGCTGCCTCTAAGGAGGGCTTTGATCCTCAGCGTTGGAGGGGCTGTAAGAAGTCCACTATGGATGACCGGGCAGTGAAGCTGCTCGGTTGCCTCTTGGCGAGGGCTTTGTTCTCAGGCGTCGTGGGCAGGCAACTACCAGCCTGGGATGACCAAGTGGGGTAGCCGCTCGGATGCCTCTTGCGAGGGCTTTGATCCCTGGCGTCATGGGTAGGGTGCTACCAGCCGGAGATGACCGAGCATGGTAGCTGCTCGGTTGCCTCTTGCGAGGGCTTTGATCTTTCAGGACGGGGACCGAGCAGGGTTACTGCCCAGTGCCTCTTGGCGAGGACTTTGATCCCTGTCAGTTGTGGTAGGAAGCTACCAGCCGGGGATAGCCGGGCAAGGGCTCGACTGTCTCTGGGAGGACTTTGGTCCTTGATTTTGAGAGATTTTGTCGATCAAAAATATTTACCGCAATCAAGAATGGCGTCGCATGAAGCTAGCCGGTGAATACGGGTCGTTCCACAGGGATGTTGTAAATCTCCTTAAAGTTCTTACGAGCTAATTCCAAATGATGTTTGGTCTTATAATTAAACCTAAAAATTGAAGTTGTGTTATACTAGAATTAGAAACTTGCTAGGATTAGGTTTAGGGAAAATTTGGTAAACAAAGATCTACACCTCTTTCCAATACCTTTAATTAAATATATCATATTAGTGTTATGGTAAATATTAATAAAGGGGATTAGGATGATTGGGAAGATTGTTCTTCCTCTAGATCCTTGTCCTTCCTTTCTTAATCTTTACCCTAACCTCCATGGAAAACCTTAAAATCCGGGCCTTTAGACTACGGTATCACCGTTACCTCGTGGGTAGAGTGCCGTAGAGAGCGGAATAAAAAGGTATGCATGGAGTTCTAATGTTCATAAAAGATTGGCAAAGAAAAGAGATGAGAGATCTTCATCTCTTAAATCCTTCCCTATTCCTAACCCTAACAAGCGAGGAAACTACTCGCTCATTGGGGGAATTAAGAAAGACATAATTTTTGTTTTGTTTTTATTAAAGAGATGAAACATCTATTGCAAGTTAATAAAATTCTAAACTAAATTAAACTAGGGCAAGAAAATAATTTACCTAGGGCAGATATAAAAAACTAGAACTAGGGCAAGAAAAATAACCTACTTACGATCGATGCGCTCCAAACTTCAAAGAAAACAGAATTTTATTCATGAATAGAGGCATGAGGGAGGCATAAGGTTTACAATGAATTAGAGTCCCTATTTATAGAAGATAGGAAACCTTAGGATTACAATGACTCGCATGTCTAAATTTACAAAAATATCCCTAATTTGACCAGTCAAAGGCGCCACAAGACTTGGTAAAATTTTCTGCCAATAAATCATCAACGCCGCCGCAGAACCGTGGCCCAAGGCCTAGTTTGGCCGCGGTTCCGCGGCCCAATAGGAAGATTGGCCTTTGCAATTTTGTGGGCTGGATCTGGTCATTCTTGTCTTCTTATTTCTTCAGTACTTTTCTGAACTTGGTTTCTAGGTTCCTTCCAGATCTCCAGTGAATACTTGTAGTGGACTTTTAACCGTTTCTTCGTGTCGCTGCCTTTATTCTCGGTGAACTGTTGTTCATTGTTCTTCATTGATCCTCAAAATGTAGGCACGATCAAGATCCTTCTATTTGTTGGTTGTAGTTCCACTTTTACACCGTCTTTTACCTTTTCACTGTTTTAGATCCAAGAACCTATAACCTGTAACATGTAGCAGATATGCGTCAAAAACACCTGTTTATTTGTAAAAAGAATAAGAATTGGGAATATAATAATGCAATATTATGGTGTGAACAATACCCCCAAACTTATCTTTTGCTCGTCCTCGAGCAAACTTATTTTTTATTCACTACAATCCTAACCGCACTTTCGCAGGGAAACGCGATAGCACTGAGCACGTGCAACAAGCCGTTAAACCACTAGGTGTCCCTAGTAGGAGGAGTGTTGTCTCCTGAGGGTTTTCAGCGGATACTACCCATAAAATCCTATCAATTCAGCCCATTGACTTTTGTTCTCCAATTAGGTTTTCTAACTAAGAATTCTATTATCATCGACTCGTAAATTATCCATCCATATTTTTCACGCTTCCTCATCATCTAACTTAAGATTATATATGTTCTGTAGACTTACTTAGCTCTCGGCATCTCTTAAGTCTTCCTTCTAGGGTTCCATCTCCACTTAGGAATTTCTATCAACTCTATTAAAGATACAAGTTCTATTCTTTATTCCTTTCTCTCATCTAGATCCCAATCACATATCCCTACGTGTGTGTATAAATCACCCCTACACTTGGAAATTCAAATCAAGCAATCATACCCTTGTCCGTTGTCCAAAGTACTAATTAGTTGGTGAATTTAAATGAATTTCGCTTACACATCCTTCATGCGACCGTTAATACTTCTTGAGGTACCAACAACCGATTACAAGATATGTTTGCACTTTAAAGCGTAATTCCTAGTCTTGCAACACCCAAGGCTTTTAGCAGTGACTCCCAAACCAGTTGGTCTAAGGCACTAGGTGATGAAGCACCCTCGCTAAATATTTTTCTATTTTTACAGCCTTAAGTAATCACAAAAACCAGTGTTCATTTTTTTATTCTTTATTCACACTTATATATTTTTTTTTCATTTTCTTCGTACTAAGGACTTTAGACAAGAGCATTTCAAGGTCTCTTCTACTATTCCAAGTTTCAAGGTGCGTGATTATGCAAATTGTAGGGTATACGTTTTCAGAATCTAGACTTAAGTTAGGAACTATTTTTCAAACTTATACTCTAATAAGAACATCAATACTCTTCCCTTATTTTGACTTAGCACAAGAAATGAACTCAAAATTTGCCTATTTCTAAACAAACTACAAAGGCATATATTTTCTACCGTTAACTTTAAGGAAGGTTATTTTTAGGGTTTTTAATTTACTAAGTCTAAGATCTAGTTGTTCCTAACCAGTTAACCTATCTGTCAAACTCAAGTCAAATAAGCCAAAATTGAATACAATAATTTTTATAATTTTTCAAAATTTTTTAATTTTTATGGGTTTTCAAATAAGTATGCAAATGCAAAAATATGTACAAATGAATGCGAAGGAAGAAGACGTACCGAGCATACTCCCAAACTTAAACTTGACAGTGTCCTTACTGTCATGCTAAACCAAGAGGGTCAAAAATGCCGGCACTCCCCTGTTTATTTATTTATAATTTTTTTTATTTTTCTGAATTTTTTATTTTTTTTATTTTTTATAGAAAAAGAAAACAAAAATATATATACATATATACAACAAGGTTCCCCCCAAACTTAAGCTTGGCCTTACACAAGCCAAAGGTTAGCACCAACCATTCAAAAATCTTATCGTGGTAATGGTCGAGTTGGTGAAAGAATGGAGTGGAAAGAAAAGAGATGAGAAGCACACGAGACCGTGTGGAAAGAAGAATGGTAGAATATGGTCTCGGTGGAAGAGAAGAATGGTGGGAAGGAAAAAGAAGGGTCGCGCGATCTTGAGGGTGTAAATCGAGTGAATAAATTAGCGCAATTTGTGATGACCGATGTGTTAAAAGCGATTGCGCTAACCTATCAACCCGTCGAGAAATGGGGTCAAATCTCTCAAGATTCGCAAGAAAGCAAGGGTACGCCGAACTTGGTATTGGAGATGAAAGCGTAACGGTCTCTTGTACGGTCGGAACAATGGGAAGGACGAAATGGAGTGAATTAGGGATAGTATCATTCTCACCGTAGTAAACTGTCTCGAGCTTGAAAGATTCCATTAATGATTCGAAACTACTGTAAGCAACCGAGTCTGATGGTTCAACTCATCTGAAAATGTAAAGGACTCAAACTCGGACGGTGAGTCATCAACATCGTCCGAAAAAGTGAAACACTCGTAAGTGTTATCGGCTGTGAGAACTGTGTCAGATTCAAAAGAAAAATTTTCAAGCTCACAGTCTTCAAGCGTGATATTAGGCGTGGTCGGAACGATGGAAAGGAGGGAGGGTGATATAGATAAAGGTTCAAGAGGATGAATTGGAAAATCAGACATATCAAACAAAAATAGTTCAACCTCAATATGATCCTCAAAACTTTCCTCAATACTATCCTTATAATTCTCCTCAAGATTTAACTCATCCATGCCATTATCATCAAAGTCAAGAAGCATATGAGATTCGGGAGAAACATTTAATAACTCGGGATTATGATTTGAACATAAAATCTCAATTAAATCGACAGGTTCATCATCCGAAATATTCTCGGCGTCTATATCCTCAATCAAGTGAAAATCAATTTTCTTGGACACCTCATCAAAAGCATGGATATCTATCGATTTAGGTTCTAGATGGGAGGTGTAAAGATCGAAATGATTAGGTGCGGTTTCACTCGAAAGGGGTTCCTCACAATTTGGCAAATCAAACACTACAAAATCACACAACTCATTTTTATTTCCAACAGGTGAACTATTTAGGGCAATCGATGGAAAACCGGAGTTGTAGGCTTCAATTGGGTAAGGGTAGGTTTGATTTGAAAATCCTCTCGAATTCTCACTCTGTCTAACTGCCTCCTCATACATTGAAAAATTTGGAGCTAGCGGAAAACTAGCTACCGGTTCAGCAAGTTGCATAAGGGCGGCCACGGACGCTTCCACATTCCTAACCATTTTGTTTGTTGCTGCGATATACGCCTCCAACGACTCTTCCAAACTAGACTTGGGTGGTGAGGGGGTTTCGGTAAAAGATTCGAAATTGTGTGGATATGCAAAACTCCCAACAGGCTGTGTAGAATCAATGTCTAGAGAAGGTGGGAAAGTCGGGTATTGCGGCAAAAAATTTGCAAGTTTCTATAAAAGATTTGTCCTTTTTTCCTTTTTCTTTATTTGGAAATTGTTGCAAAAAGATTGTTGATAAAAGATATGCAACAGAAAAATATTACTTGCAATCAATTTTTATTTTAAGCATATCACAAAGAATCTTTATTTGGAAAAAATTGTTGCAAAAAGATATTCGAGAAAAGATATGCAACAAAAAAAATTACTTGCAATCAATTTCTATTTTAAACGAGGTGCAACAAATCCTGCACAAGATTGTTATTTGGAAAGAGAAAGATTTTTAACGCGCACCAAATCCTGCAGGCATTTTTCAGAAAATATATGGAGATTTTTGCAGAGGAAGAAAAGAGAGGCTTATAGAAAATTTTGCAGAAGATGTCGTCACCAGAACACAGCTATTCCGCGGCCAAATGGGGGTTCCCACCGCGGTTCCGCGGCGGAAATGTCGGCGCGGATCCCCAAAAAAACTGTGATTATGATTCTTCCAGAGCGTGGCGGAAACGCGGCCAGAAGGTAGGTACGGCCGCGGTTTCGCGGTTGGGGTAGGTGCTCAGTTCCAGAAAATTCTGTGGCTGTTCTGTTGTTTAAAAGCTCTTCTGTTCCGATATCCCGTTTTCTGTTTCGCTTTCTAGAAATCTCCAGATTCGTCTCGATTGTTCCTGCAAGATTCACACAACAAAGTACCCTTTCCAAAAAATAACAATTGATATATTTTTATATTTTTTTTCAAATTTTTATGATTTTTAATTTTATTAAGATTAACCCGAAATTGCAGAAAGGAAATTTTTACGCCATCCCCGGCAACGGCGCCATTTGATTTGGAGAGATTTTGTCGATCAAAAATATTTACCGCAATCAAGAACGGCGTCGCATGAAGCTAGCCGGTGAATACGGGTCGGTCCATAGGGATGTTGTAAATCTCTTTAAAGTTCTTACGAGCTAATTCCAAATGATGTTTGGTCTTATAATTAAACCTAAAAATTGAAGTTGTGTTATACTAGGATTAGAAACTTGCTAGGATTAGGTTTAGGGAAAATTTGGTAAACAAACATCTACACCTCTTTCCAATGCCTTTAATTAAATATATCATATTGGTGTTATGGTAAATATTAATAAAGGGGATTAGGATGATTGGGAAGATTGTTCTTTCTCTAGATCCTTGTCCTTCCTTTTTTAATCTTTACCCTAACCTCCATGGAAAACCTTAAAATCCGGGCCTTTAGACTACGATATCACCGTTACCTCGTGAGTAGAGTGCCGTAGGGAGCGGAATAAGAAGGTATGCATGGAGTTCTAATGTTCATAAAAGATTGGCAAAGAAAAGAGATGAGAGATCTTCATCTCTCAAATCCTTCCCTATTCCTAACCCTAACAAGCGAGGAAACTACTCGCTCATTGGGGGAATTAAAAAAGACATAATTTTTGTTTTGTTTTTATTAAAGAGATGAAACATCTATTGCAAGTTAATAAAATTCTAAACTAAATTAAACTAGGGCAAGAAAATAATTTACCTAGGGCAGATATAAAAAACTAGAACTAGGGCAAGAAAAATAACCTACTTACGATCGATGCGCTCCAAACTTCAAAGAAAACATAATTTTATTCATGAATAGAGGCATGAGGGAGGTATAAGGTTTACAATGAATTAGAGTCCCTATTTATAGAAGATAGGAAACCCTAGGGTTACAATGGCTCGCATGTCTACATTTACAAAAATATCCCTAATTTGACCAGTCAAAGGTGCCACAAGACTTGGTAAAATTTTCTGCCAATAAATCATCGACGCCGCCGCGGAACCGCGGCCCAAGGCCTAGTTTGGCCGCGGTTCCGCGGCCCAATAGGAAGATTGGCCTTTGCAATTTTGTGGGCTGGATTTGGTCATTCTTGTCTTCTTATTTCTTCAGTACTTTTCTGAACTTGGTTTCTAGGTTCCTTCCAGATCTCCAGTGAATACTTGTAGTGGACTTTTAACCATTTCTTCGTGTCGCTGCCTTTATGCTCGGTGAACTGTTGTTCATTGTTCTTCATTGATCCTTAAAATGTAGGCACGATCAAGATCCTTCTATTTGTTGGTTGTAGTTCCACTTTTACATCGTCTTTTACCTTTTTCACTATTTTAGATCCAAGAACCTGTAACCTGTAACATATAGCAGACATACGTCAAAAACACCTGTTTATTTGTAAAAAGAATAAGAATGGGGAATATAATAATGCAATATTATGGTTGTGAACAGTACTTAGCGCGGGAGGGGCTGTAAAAAGCCTACTAAGGACCCTTGGCCGGACAGGATTATTGCCCGGTGCCTCTTGGCGAGGGCTTTTGTCCTGAAGGATAGCCGAGTGTAAATTCCCGGTTCCGTCAATAAAATTTTCTAAAAATTTTCCAAGTCCCATGAATATTTTCTATTTTTCCCGTCATTTTTGGAGGAATTTAGAATCCTTGTGTTTACTTTAATTCTCAAAATTTAATTTTTCCTAAACATTTAAACTAAAAAGCCCAAAAGAAAAAAAAATTATATATATATATATAAATAAATCCCCAATTTCCCGGCCCAGCCCATACCCGACCCTAGCCCAAACCCCCACACCCGTACCCGACCCGTTATACCCTCTTCCCCACTCCCTCAAAATTTTCCCGCTCCTTTCACCGCGCCTCCCACGTCGCCCACGCTCCACGCCGCGCCCCCGTCCTCGTCGCCCCCCGTCCCCATTCGTCGACCAAGACCGCGCGCGCGCTCACGAACTCCTCAAGCCCCACCTCGTCTCTCTAACTCTCTCCACCTCACACTCGTGCTCCCTCTCCCCCTCCCCATATCTTCCCGCTCCCTCTCTCGGCCCATGCCCACGACCGCGCTCGCCCCATCGCCGTAGCTACCACGCCGGCATCACCCTCGTCATTCCTCCCTCGCTCCTCTCCCCAAAACACCGAGCCGACCTCCTCCCCACCTCGCCTGCACACCGTACGACCTCCCCGATGCACCCACCACCGTGCGACCTCCCTGACGCACCCACCACCGTCGAGCTATCCCTACAACCTCCGTCAACCTTACCGCACCTCGCCAACACAGACCCAAGCATCTCGAACCCTCACCCACCTCCACTGCCCACCGAGCTCGCCGTGCCGTGTTCGGGTCGCGTTCGTGCCGTTGCCGCTGCCGTGCGTCGTCAACGCGTCATCAGGCAAGTACCCTGCTTGCTCCATGCTAATTCTATCCATTACATTTCTAGATGACAAAATACAGTATTTACTTTATTTGTGAATCAATAACGTGTACGTGTTCGATGCCAAACCCGAGGGGAAAACCCCCGTTAAACTGACGGAAACTGATCACATAGGTTGGCCCGTTTAGTAATGAACATCATGTTATATTTTGGCTGAAAAATACAGTCGTTACTGACGTGATCGACCATCCCCATCTAAGCCCGTTAAAACTGAAATATTTCCACTTCTGAAACTTGTAAAAATCACAACTAATTGACTATAGATTGGATTGTTGCGTTCGAGGGCTCAAATCGAAGAATACTCGACGACCTAGAACCCAATAAGAGTTTTAATTTGTTTCTATGCTGAAAAGACGACGGAAACTGGTTCGGAGTGCGGCTCTGGACTGCAGTCCAGAGCAGCACTGGCTGTTGATTCTCATCTTGTAATGTTTACCCTCAGCTGCTTGGACATGTTATATTGCGGAACTCTATACCATAGTGAAGATGAAACAGTTAGATAACTAATGAAAGTGATTTCATCCTTTTTCACTATCGTTTACTATTTAAACTGTATTTTGGATTAACAAGACGTATAGCAGTCCCAAACAGGGACAGAACTTATACCACATTGCTGTACAGTACATAACTTCTGACGCAGAGGCGCGATTGAGAATACGTATGATGCGTTGGAAACAAAATTGATAAACCTAAATTTTTTTCAACTATAGAGTCGCCTAATTTTGATCCCAGCAGGGTGAAAATTGTGTTGCTAAATGGACATTCAGTTCAGGAACTGGATTTCCGGCAGCGAACACTTAAAATGAAACGGCTGTAACTTGCAAACCCGAAATCCGATTGCCCTGAAATAAATTTTGGTGAACTGCCGAATGATTTTACTTACTACCGCCTTTGTATCATTTTACTGAATTTTGAATGTATGATTTAATGCAATTTTTATAAGTTCATAAGATGCGTAATAGCTCGTATTACACATGATTTGTTAACTGCATAAATGCACATATTTTACCCGATTGCCATACTTCTAGTGATAGTGCGCATTTATATTCAGTGTACAACGCATTGTCGTACGTGAATGGTATCGGCTTAGCAGTGTCAAGTACGCCAGTGAAAAGTGAATGATCCGTGACAGTGAACAGTGACTAAAACCGTGTTATTGGTGCGTACTTGTACACGACTAGACCATACTCATAAATAGTATAAACCTGGGAAAAAGGGGAAATCAAAATGGAAAGAGAATTGTATTTAGCGAGGACAGTGATTTAGAGGATGATCATTTGAACATCGACTCTTATATATATTAGGTTGGGTCTAGCGGTCCGGCTGACAGGGTTATGTCCCGGGTGATAGCGGGCCGTAGTTTCGGGTATGTACAAGACCCTCGTTAAACATGATCATCCTTCCCACAACTCGATTTCAAAGATGACTTAGAGACTGATAGGGACACAGATCATACATTGCATCAGTTAGTGACATATTGACTACCTGCATTTTATCTCCACTGTTATTACTTTCTTTTCTTGTTTCTTGTCGCTATTATAATATTGCAATTACGTCGCTCTGATGACCTGAGTATGCATGCTCAGACCTCGAGGAAGAACCAGTACAGGAGTCAGACTTGCCCTTCGAGCTTGCAGAGATTTAGTCGGGAGTATCTCAATTACCTTTACCGCTTTCCCTAAAGAAACCTTATATTCGCACTTGGTTAGTAGTTCTTTTCCTTGTTTTATTGTAAATTGTGAACAATGAAGGTTGATGTAATAATTTAGTGATGTATTTCATTTACTTCTGTGCTTCGTTTACTGATTACCATGTAATGCTAAAATCCAAAGTGTGACTACGGCGGGATTATTCCTTGATCGTAGGAGCATGGCTGGCCTAGTCATCCCTCATTTTCCGTATTTTGGGAAGCGGGGCGTGACACCGAGCGAGGGATCCTTGGGCTCGACTGCTTCTGGGAGGGCTTTTGATCCCTGTCGGTTGTGGTAGGAAGCTACCAGCCGGAGATAGCCGAGCAGGATAGCTGCTGAGCTGCCTCTAAGGAGGACTTGGACCCTTAGTGTTGGAGGGGCCGTAGGAGGCCTTGTTGGGGTCAAAATTTGCACCCCGGTTGACCGAGTCAAAGTCAAGGTCAAACCCAAGCTAGGTGGGCCTAAGCCCAGGTCAAGCGGGCCCATGCCTAAGTCGAGCCCGCGGCCCGCCTCCTCCATGCCAAAATATAAATCATGTAATAAATAATTTTTATGTAATTTTTTATGCATGAATGTATGAAAAATGGGCATAAAGCCAAATTTTTGTAAGCCCATGGCTTATGTGCAAAAAGAAATGGCACATGAGCCATGGGATGGGCAAAATGCCATTTTGCAAAGCCCAAGAGGCTACGTGTAAATATGTAAGCCTATATAAGGCAACATGATGAAAATATCTAATATATTTTTTCATTCCCCAAAAATTAGGGCTTGTGCCTCTTTCTTCTTCTTCAAGATTCTAAAAACCTTCTTCTTTCTTTGAATTAAATCAAGAGTTTAACTCTTCCTTTTCTCAAAATAAATAGCTTTCCACCACAAAACTCACGAAAGGGAACTTAGATCTCCTACCAGATCTCGAAAAAGAGAGATCTTTAAAATCTCAAACATCTTGGTCTTCGATATCCGGCCAATAGAAAAAGAAGAAGGAGACCCATCTCCAAGAATCTAACTTCGGACAGATCCAAGGCTTAGAAGAAGGGCCAAAGATTCCTAGGAGTTTAACTCCTTTCTAGATCTGTTGGAGTTTAACTCCATAAATTAATTTTCTGTCAGGAGTTTAACTTCAAAAATCCCTTGGGAGTTCAACTCCCCAACATAAGGGCTAGGCCCCCCTCCAGCGGGTGTTTTCCCGTGGTCACGTGTGCCCACATGACCCCGAGCGCTGAGACGCCCAATAGTCACGTGCGCCCACGTGACCCCGGGCGCTGAGGCGCCCAAAGGTCACGTGTGGGCTACGTGACCCCGGGACGCTAAGGCGCCCAACGGTCACGTGCGCCCACGTGACCCCGGACGCTGAGGCGCCCAACGGTCACGTGCGCGCCACGTGACCCCGGGCGCTGAGGCGCCCAACGGTCACGTGCGCGCCACGTGACCCCGGGCGCTGAGGCGCCCAACGGTCACGTGCGCGCCACGTGACCCCGGGGCGCTGAGGCGCCCAACGGTCACGTGTGCGCTATGTGACCCCGGGTGCTGAGGCGCCCAACGATCACGTGTGCGCACGTGACCCCGGGCACCACGCGCCCACGTGCTACGCACGCGTCTTTAAGATTATTTTTTCCTTCTTTTTTTGTGCGCTCCACACTAAATGTGTCTCCCCCGTTAGAAAAAATTTCTAACAGGGCGCTGCCCCGCATCCCGCAAGGGGGCTGCTAGCCCCCTTGATCCCCAGCCCACTATTCGGGTAGCGGGACCCCCGTAAAAAACTCTGTGGGGCCCCCGATATATCCAAAACCCCCCTTCAAAACACAACACTGCACATTGAGTTCGCATGAATAGTTGACCCGTTAATCGGAGGTTCTCTCGCCCCTAAGGCGAGGGGTAATTAACGGCAGCTTAGTCCGCGGCTGCTGGAGATTCGGATCCCCACAATCAATAAACCCCAGCCTACCCTAGGCAGGGGGAATCTGTAATGCGCCTGACAAGCGCACGCGTATTCCCATCTCAATGGGGTAACGAAAAACACCCTACAGATTCTGGCACGCCCGGTGGGACCTATCTCTCCTCCCATATTTCGGGTTAAGCATTCATGCGAACTCAGTTAATATGCATATCAATTGCCTGTACTGAAATCATGCTTCTTTGTGCAGGGGGGGTTAACAATTTTCAATTGCCATCTTCGAACGCAAGTCGGTATTTGAACGACTTTCCTTGGCCCCGGCTGGGGGCAAGGCCATCAACACCGACAAAGTAATAAGGCATTTCGGGCAAGCTCCAGCGGTGCCCCTGACAACTGCTCAATCGGGTATCTTCTCCAAGCTTCGGATCCAGAGGACCACCACGTCGTTAAACTGGGAATGATAGACCTCTAAGTCTTTAAACTGGGAACCGTCGACCACCACGTCATTAAACTGGGAACAATCGACCTCTAAGTCGTTAAACTGGGAATGTAAAAAAAAATATATGTGAATAAATAAAAAATGTGTAAATAAAAGGGAAATAAAAGCCGAAATGATGGGGCAACTCGCAATAAAAATCGGCGAGTAAAAATAAAAATGAAAATAAAGCCGAAATGATGGGGTAATCGCGGTCTTCGCGATAAGAAAAGCTGAAATGATAGAGCAATCGCGGTAAAAAACAACAACAACAACAAAAACAAGTCCCAAAAAAAAAACAAAAAAAACAAAGCAACCGCGAATGATGAGTCGCTCCTGGTACCATATTCCCGTGCAGCGATGCAAACGCCAACAAAAATCCAATTTCTCAAAATTTTTACGGCCCTACGGTTGGTCCCCAAATTAACTACCGTATACAATCCACAGGCTTAAATAATTCTCACCATGCCCATGCCCCACCGCAATCCCCAGTTACGCGGCTGGTCTCCGCCCTCGGAATTATGCTCCATTCGGAAGACCCACTCATGTGTCCTCACGATACATGAGGAGAACAAACCTTCGTGGGATCCTTACGACTCACAAAGGAAAAACACACTTGGGATTCCTCACGACTCCTAAGAAAAAAATGCACCTACGGGATCCTTATGACTCGTAGGGAGAAAATGCTTTAATGGGACCCTTACGGCCCATAAAATTAAAAAGCCTTAGGTGATAGGGACCTAAACCTGTCTCCTAAGCCATCGCTTCCCAAATCCCAAGTGGCGAATGATGAGTCGCTCCTGGTACCATATTCCAGTGCAGCGATGCAGACGCCAACCAAATTCCAAATCCCATACCCCAACGGCGAATGATGAGTCGCTTCTGGTACCATATTCCAGTGCAGCGATGCAGACGCCAACCAAATTCCAAATCCCATACCCCAACGGCGAATGATGAGTCGCTCCTGGTACCATATTCCAGTGCAGCGATGCAGACGCCAACCAAGTTCCAAATCCCATACCCCAACGGCGAATGATGAGTCGCTCCTGGTACCATATTCCAGTGCAGCGATGCAGACGCCGATAAAGTCCCGAAATTTTCCGGCCCTACTGTCTGGATCATACATCCTGCAAAACCGTATACAATCCACAGGCGTAAAACAATCCCAATCTCTCCCAAGTCCCACCGGTGAGACCACATTCAAAGTCCCACCAAAAATAATTAAAAAAAATGGTATCTCCACAAGCAAAATGGGCACGGATGAAAACCCGAAAGGGCTCCGTGAGTAAAAACAGCAGGACTGCCAGCGAGTTTGTGAAAACCCGAAAGGGCGCAAACACGTAAAAAAGAGATGAAATGCACTCACAAAGTCCTCTCGACTTTGTGAGGAGAAAATTCCCGCATGAGATCCTTACAACTCACAAAGGAGCAACACACTTAGGATTCCCCACGACTCCTAAGGAGAAAATAAACCTACGGGATCCTTACGACCCGTAGGGAGAAAATGCTTTGTGAGACCCTTACGGCTCACAAAATTGAAAAGTCTTAGGTGATAGGGACCTAAAACCTGTCTCCTAAGTCATCGCTTCCTGATAAACAAGCGCAAATGATGATTCGCTCCTGATACCATATTCCAGTGTAGCGATACTGATGCCAAGCAAAAACCAATTCCCAAGTCCTCCCGAGGAAATTGATGAGTTACTCCTGGCATTATTCCAGTGCAGCAATGCAGATGCCAAACCAAAACCGAAATCCTCAAATCCACTCATGACAAATGATGATTTGCTCTTGGTACCATATTCCAGTGTAGCGATGCTGATGTCAACCCAAATAAAATCAAACCAACAACCTCTGCGGCGGAATCATGCTCCGTCCCAGAATTTACCCCGTGTCGAAATCATGCTTCGCCTCGGGATATTTAACTTCCCTGCCGGAATTATGCTCCGCCTCGGAATCAAATCAACCAGCAAGCTCTGCGTCGGAATCATGCTTCGTCTCAGAATATGCACCCCGTGTCGAAATCAAGCTTCGCCTCGGATTATCTGCTTTCCCCATCGGAATTATGCTTCGCCTGGGAATCAACCTCTGCATCGAAATTATGCTTCGGTCAAAATGTATGCCGCTCTTCGGAATGATGTTCCGATCCCCGGAATCATGCTCCGCTCATCGGAATAATGCTCCGATCCCCTGGAATCATGCTCCGCTCTTCGGAATAATGCTCCGATCCCCTGGAATCATGCTCCGTCCTTCGGAATGATGCTCCGATCCCCTGGAATCATGCTCCACCTTTCGGAATGATGCTCCGGTCCCCTGGAATCATGCTCCGCCCTTCGGAATGATGCTCCGATCCTTGGAATTTGCTCCGCGCTTCGGAATGATGCTCCGATCCTTGGAATTATACTCCGCCTTTCGGAATGATGCTCCGATCTTTGGAATCATGCTCCGCCCTTCGGAATGATGCTCCGATTCTTGGAATTATGATCCGCGCTTCGGAATGATGATCCGATCCTTGGAATTATGCTCCGCGCTTCGGAATGATTCTCCGATCCCTGGAATCATGCTCCACGCTTCGGAATGATGCTCCGATCCATGGAATCATGCTCCGCTCTTCGGAATGATGCTCCGATCCTTTGAATTATGCTCCGCAAATCGGAATGATGCTCCGATCCCCGGGAATCATGCTCCCCGAGGGATACTCCGAACCTGGAATTATGCTCCGCAAATCGGAATGATGCTCCGTTCCCTGGGAATCATGCTCCCCGAGGGATACTTCGAACCTGGAATTATGCTCCGCGAATCGGAATGATGCTCCGATCCTCGGGAATCATGCTTCCCGGGATAATGCTCCGCCCCTGGAATGATGTTCCACCTTGAAGTCCAACTTCAAGATCCATCAATTTCGTGCACACAACTCATGCATGCGGTGTGCATTCATTGATGGGGGGCACTTTGATAGGGTCAAAATTTGCACCCCGGTTGACCGAGTCAAAGTCAAGGTCAACCCCAAACCAGGTGGGCCCAAGCCCAGGTCAAGCGGGCCCATGTCTAAGTCGAGCCCGCGGCCAGCCTCCTCCATGCCAAAATATAAATCATGTAATAAATAATTTTTATGTAATTTTTTATGCATGAATGTATGCAAAATGGGCATAAAACCAAATTTTTGTAAGCCCACGGTTTATGTGCAAAAAGAAATGGCACATGAGCCATGGGATAGGCAAAATGCCATTTTGCAAAGCCCAAGGGGCTACATGTGAAAATGTAAGCCTATATAAGGCAACATGATGAAAATATCTAATATACTTTTTCATTCCCCAAAAAAAAGGGCTTGTGCCTCTTTCTCCTTCTTCAAGGTTCTAAAAACCTTCTTTTTTCTTTGAATTAAATCAAGAGTTTAACTCTTCCTTTTCTCAAAATAAATAGCTTTCCACCACAAAACCCACGAAGGGGAACTTAGATCTCCCACCAGATATCGAAAAAGAGAAATCTTTAAAATCTCAAACCTTTTGGTCTTCGAGATCCGGCCAATAGAAAAAGAAGAAGAAGACCCATCTCCAAGAATCTAACTTTGGACAGATCCAAGGCTCAGAAGAAGGGCCAAAGATTCCTAGGAGTTTAACTCCTTTCTAGATCTGTTGGAGTTTAACTCCATAAATTAATTTTCTGTCAGGAGTTTAACTCCAAAAATCCTTGGGGAGTTCAACTCCCCAACCTAAGGGCTAGGCCCCCCTCCAGCGGGTGTTTTCCCGTGGTCACGTGTGCCTACGTGACCCCAAGCGCTGAGGCGCCCAATGGTCACGTGCGCCCACGTGACCCCGGGCGCTGAGGTGCCCAAAGGTCACGTGTGCGCCACGTGACCCCGGGCGCTGAGGCGCCCAACGGTCACGTGCGCGCCACGTGACCCCGGGGCGCTTAGGCGCCCAACGGTCACGTGCGCCCGCGTGACCCCGGGCGCTGAGGCGCCCAACGGTCACGTGCGCCCGCGTGACCCCGGGCGCTGAGGCGCCCAATGGTCACATACGCCCGCGTGACCCCGGGGCGCTGAGGCGCCCAACGGTCACGTGTGCGCCATATGACCCCAGGCGCTGAGGTGCCCAACGATCACGTGTGCGCACGTGACTCCGGGCACCACGCGCCCACGTGCTACGCACGCGTCTTTAAAACGCTTTTTCCCTTCTTTTTTTGTGCACTCCACACTAAATGTGTCTCCCCCGTTAGAAAAAATTTCTAACGGGGCGCTGCCCCGCACCCCGTAAGGGGGCTGCTACCCCCCTTGACCCCCAGCCCGCTATCCGGGTAGCGGGACCTCCGTAAATAACTCTGCGGGGCCTCCGATACATCCAAAAACCCCTTTCAAAACACAACACAACACATTGAGTTCGCATGAATAGTTGACCCGTCAATCGGAGGTTCTCTCGCCCCAAAGGCGAGGGGTAATTAACGGAAGCTTAGTCCGCGGCTGCCGGAGATCCGGATCCCCACAATCAATAAACCCCAGCCTACCCTACGCGGGGGGAATCTATAATGCGCCTAACAAGCGCGCGTGTATTCCCATCTCAATGGGGTGATGAAAAACACCCTACAGGCCTGCTAAGGATATCCTGGCTGTGAAGCTGCGCGGCTGCCTCTTGGAGAGGGCTACGATCCCTGACGTTGCGAGTAGGGAAGCTACCGGCCAGGGATAACCGAGCAGGGTAGCCGCTCGGCTGCCTCTATGGAGGACTTTGATCCTTAGCGTTGGAGGGCCTGTAGGAAGCCCACTAAGAATAACCGGGCAGTGAAGATGCGCGGTCGCCTCTTGGTGAGGGTTTTGGCTCGCAAAGACAGAACTCTATTCGTGGTGTTCCGACGTTTCTTTATTCGAATGGATAAGATTTTTAGGAAACATTTACATCATCTTTGCGAAAGGAGGGGTACACACTTGTTGGCCTTGGCCTCATTGGTATAGCTTGAGCTTCTCGGCGTTGTAAGGCCGCGGGAGCTTGCGTCCGTCCGCGTCTTGTAGGCGATAGGCTCTGCCGGGGAGCGCCTCAGAGACGAGGAAGGGACCATCCCACTTCGGAGAGAACTTATGAATCCTGCCTTGATCAACGAACTCGTTTCGCCGTAGGACCAGATCCCGGGTCTGGAAGGAGCGGTGCTTGACCCTAGCATTGTAGTATCGGGCCATTTGTTGTTGGTAAGCAGCAGCCCTGATCTGAGCCCGGTTTCTCTTCTCCAACAAGATGTCCAGGTTGGTCCATAGCGTCGAGGTGTTTGCGTCATCATCGAAGTACTCGACACGATGACTGGGTAGCCCGATCTCCGCTGGGACCATTGCCTCGGTCCCGTAGCAGAAGCTGAAGGGGGTTTCTCCGGTGGGGGTCTTCTTTGACGTGCGCAGGGCTTATAGGACCCGGGGCAGTTCTTCGACCCAACTGCCTTTTCGCCCTTCTAGGCAGGTTTGGAGACCTCGGAGGATGTCTCGGTTAACGACTTCGGCCTGCCCGTTGCATTGGGGATGCGCGACCGCGGCGAACTTCATGAGGATATGGTATTCTTTGCAGAAGTCCTTCACTTTCTCGTTCTCGAAGTTCGTCCCGTGGTCGGTGATGATACATCTCGGGATGCCGAACCGGAGTATCAGATTGTTTTGCAGGGACTTGATGTTCGTAGCGGCGTCCGGTTTCCTGATGGGGACGACCTCGATCCAGTTGGTGAAGTAGTCTACTGCGACGAGGACGTATTTGTGCCTGCCTGTACCGGTAGGGAACTGGCCTAACATGTCCAATCCCCACTGGGCGAACGGCCATGGGGATGTTAGGATGGTCAGCTCGGTAGCAAGGAGGCGAGGGATGCTGCCGTGGAGCTGGCAACACTTGCATCTCCTGACTAGCTTCTGGGCGTCCTCATGAATAGTGGGCCAGTAGTACCCCTGGAGCAACACCTTTTGGATCAAGGTTCGGGCCCCTTGGTGCGCACCGCCAACCCCCTCATAGATTTTCCGAAGGATGTAGTCAGTTTCGTGGGGGTCAATGCACCGGAGCAGGGGCTGAGTGAAGGACTTCTTATAGAGGTTCACATTGCTCCAGATGAAGTGGCGGGCTTTGGCCCGGAGACAGCGGGCAGCTCCCCGATCTCCTGGGAGCGTACCGTCCTTTAGGAATTCCACAAGGGGCTTCCTCCAGTCTTAGTCGCCTTCCTGCGCCGCATATACGTGGAGTGTTTGTTTCCCCCAATCAGAGCAAAGCTCTGTTGGAAATTCAAAATTCAAATTTTGAAGCAACGCTTCAAATTCCGGGCGCAACGCGCCACGTGTCAGGCGCAGATACATCAGCGCAGCGCCCAAGGCAGCGCACCCAATCAGAGCAAAGCTCTGTTTAAAGCAAAATTAAAGGAAGCAACGCTTTAGTTGCGCAAGCGCTGCGCTGCGCGACACGTGTCAGCGCAGATGCGCTAGTGCAGTTGCACTGCGCTTTGCGCTGCGCGACACGTGTCAGTGCAGATGCGCTAGCGCAGTTGCGCTGCGCTGTGCGCTGCTTGACACGTGTCACGCCCTGGGGCATTTGCGCCAAACAGAATTAAGATTTTAAAGAAATCTTTCTGTTCTTGTTAAAACAAGAAGATTTTCTTCTGTAAAACAGAAGCCCTTGGATCAAAGATCCTACGGTGGGGAAAATTCCCCAAATCACTTAAAGAAAGATCTCTTTAACAAATTTATGGGCACTATAAAAAGGACCCTAGACCTCAATTCTAAGGCATCAACATTTTGTGAGAAATCAAAAATTTCAAACAGAGAGAACTCTGAAGAAATTCCAAGAAAACAAAGAGAAAGGTAAAGGACCTTTTAGATAGAAGAATTTCTTCTGATAGATCATGGATCTAAAAACAAGATCAATGATCTTTAATAAAAACAAAATAAAAACACTGCTTTGCACTTTTTATGAACCATTGGTTCTTTGAAATAAGAGAAACAAGAAAAACTTGTTTTCTTTGATCTAAATTAGATCAAGAAATCAAACAGTGCTTTGCACTTTTTCATGAACCATTGGTGCCTTGCACTTGCAAACTGCGTTGTTGCGCTCCTGGATTGGCGCAAGCCACCAAAGAGCGCCACGTGTCAGCATCTGAACCATTTGCGCTATGCGCTCTTGAAATAGAGCCTTACTCTTTGGAATTGGCGCAACTCACCAGAGCACGCCACGTGTCAGCAGCGCAAGCGCAGTGCACCAGCGCAGCGCACTGCGTTTGCATGACACGTGTCGTCACCACAAGCACTTGCGCTCTTTGATTGGCGCAAAGCGCCTGAAAAATGCAATGCATTTCTTTTGCTAAAGGGCTGGGCCCAAGTCAAAAAAAACCTAACAGGCCAAGCTAAATTGCAAAGCAATAAAAAGGGCAGGGTCCAAACAGATGCTCTGCATCATTTATAAAGGGACAGAGCCCAAATCAAAAAGGCCTAGCAGGCCAGAATAAATGCAGTGCATTATTAAAAAAAGGGGTAAAGCTCTAGCACAGGCCTAATAGGCCAAAGATAAATAAAAACGTTGAACATCCTCAACTGGACTTAGCCCAATCATAACCGTAAGTCCTCAAGCAAAATTGACAGAGCAAAATTGCTCTCCCAAATCAATTTACCTCCGGTTCGAGGGTACATCTCCGAACTCCTCTGACACCTATCGTTGTAATTCTTCAACGACGTCAGAGAGGTGACGGGTCCCGACGACCACATATGAATATGGACTGCGGGGTCCTTAAACTCGTGGACCGAAACGTCCTTAAACTAATATCGGACCGAAACGTCCTTAAACTAATATCGGACCGAAACGTCCTTAAACTAATGACGGACCGAAACGTCCTTAAACTAATGATGGACCACCACGTCCTTAAACTGGCGATGGACCACCATGTCCCTAAACGGGAACATGGACCACCGCGTCCCCTAAACTAGAACAATAGAGCCTCCAAATGCTCTTTTGCCGGATCTAAACGATCCCGTTTAAGTTGATCTTAGCCCCAAACACGGCTAACGTATCCTTAAACATTCAGGTGGACTATAAAACTCTAAATCGACTTTGGTTCAAGGGTACATCTCTGAACTTCTCTGACACCTGTCGTTGTAATCCTTCAACGTCGTCAGAGAGGTGACGAGTCCCGACGGCCATATATTAAATGGATCACCACGTTAAGTTGATCTTAGTCTCAAACAGGACTAATGTATCCTTAACGAATGTTTAAGTTGATCTTAGCCTCAATACGGCTAACGTATCCTTAAACTAAAAACACCAAACCCAAATCTAAGTAAATACGGATTTGGACTAATCTACGTCCTACGGGCGACGACATTACTCAGTCTCCGTATACAATCCACGGGCAACCACAAACAAAACAAACACCCACGACACGAAATGAAATTCTGGAGAAGGAGAAAGTTGATACCGCGATGCGGTAGCGTAATTAACTGCAGGGGCTTGCGCCTGCAGGGAAGAGCGTCCCCACAATCAAAAACCCCTCAAGCGAGGGGGAATCTGACGAAGTCTGCTACATCGGCCGCATCCGTCTAAAGCTCCGATACACGGTGCCATAAATCAACTTGGCATCTTCGGAGAGGTAGACGGATAAAACCATATAGCATCTGCCCCGAATCTCAGGCTAGACGTCCTCACGTCACCGGCCGCCATTCGGAGGGGAACAGATTCTGGCACGCCCGGTGGGACCTTTTCCTCTTTCCGCTCCACACTTCGTGTGTCGTCTTCGCGAACGAATCGCAGTTTGTTAATGGTTGCCTACGGATTTTAAGTTACTAAGATTTGATCTTTTGGCTGGCGCAGAACTCAAGCATCAATGGCCTCTAACTGCACGAACTGCTCGAAGTGCCACTGCAACGGACGCTCCACCCCACCTGGAGGTGTAGCATATGGGCCTCAAGCGGCCTCCTTCCTCGCTCTGCTGGTAGAACAGGTGACCCTGGCCACCACCGGCCTGTTTTTCGGGACCATGATCCCACCTGCAAGCTTCTCTATGCCAATACCTGCACCAGGAGTGAACAAGAAGTCGGTCTTCGACCGGCTCACTGCTACAACGGCCCCTGTCAATGGATCGTCCACTACCAAACCAACAGCCTCTGTCTTCGCCAGGCTGGATCAGAACTCTGAGGGGCCCGCTAGGAAACCCATGAACTCTAAGGTGGTTGTCCCAAGGAAAGCAATAACCACTGCTCCAGAAGTCGTCAAGGCGGCTTCCCCTGTCAAAGAGTCATTCTTTTCAAGACTGACTATTCCTGCTCCCGCCCCTGCTCGAGGATCTGTCTTCGACAGGTTGAATATCACCCCTCAAAGGACAACCTCAGTCTTTAGGAGGTTAACACCGGCAGCGCCTCATTCAGACAGGGGGCAAAAAGAAGCTGTCTCTATCTCCGAGCCAGTCCCAACGGCTCGTCATGCTCGGCGTCGCCATTGGCGACGAGTGAGGAAGGCAGGGGGCAACTCCCCCTCAGGGCTAACTCCACCAGCTCCAGTGGTGGAAGTGAACGCTGCTGTTCCAACTGGGAACAGCTTTGAACTGCTGAAGAGGGTACGTAAGAACTCTCCAACTGCTACACTAAAAAGATCTCCTCCACCTGCGGAGAGAGTTCCGGAAACAAAGCAGGAACAGCCCCCTCAACGGCTGTCCTCAAAAATTTATAAAGTTTGGCGGAGGGTTCAAGACTCCGTGATTGACCCAGATCACTCTCGTCGACAGAAAAAGGCGAAGGTGCAAAAAGAAAAGGACCGTCCTATTAAACAGCAGAGGACAACAGTCGCTAGGGTGCCCGCTGCAACGGCCCCTTCCACTCCAACGGCCCACAAAAGAAGAAGGCCGGAGAAAACCCCCACGCCCACGGCAAATGCCAAAGGTGGTGAACCTAAACGCCCTAAGTCCGGGGGCATAACAGTTCATACAGTATACATGGCGTCGGGAAAGGAGGACAGCCGTACATCCACAGGTCATAGACTGCTTACACGGTCAGTGACCAAGGCTCAAGAGCAACAGCAAAAGCTCCAGGAGATGATGAACGCATTGGCCGCACTCACTGGGCCAAAAGAAAGCCCTGAAACGTCCTCGGATGAACGTCAGGAACAAGAAACTGACGCTGAGTTCCTTCGTCGCATATTGGAGAAGAAGGATAAAGAAGCTGCGGAACAAGCAGCCAGCATAAAGAAAATGGCCCTCCTGTTCCAGGACATGGCAGGTATGATGATTCAACAAGATCCACCTGCTGAAGATCCCCTGATCATCCTTGAAGATGATAGGGGAGAAGCGTCAAATCCCCCTCCGACTCTGTTAACAGCCAAGGAGGAGGCAATCTCCAAAGCCGACCTGGACGGATATATAGCTCAGCAGATCCGGGTTCATCAAGCGACTGAAGCAGCGGGTCAGGTCATAAAAACGGGGCGACCGTATCCGGGCTGATACGACCAGATCAAGTACCCGCCAGGTTATACGATACCAAAATTCCATGTTTATAAGGGGACTGGCAATCCCCACCAGCATGTTGCCCAGTTCAGGGCGCTTTGCGGCAACACTGGCGGTGATGATAAATTGTTGCTCCGCCAGTTCGTTGGTAGCTTATCGGATACAGCGTTCGAGTGGTATTCCGAGCTCCCGAATGACTCTATCAAGACCTTTGCAGATATGGAGTTGCTGTTTACCCAACATTTCGCGAGTGCCAGTGAGCGTACCCCGATAACGGCATTGATCAATAACAGGGTAAAGCCGGGCGAGACATGGGTCCAATATGCTATACGGTGGCATAATTTATAGTCAAAATAAGAGTAGCGCATAGAAGAAGTTCCTGCAGTGGGTATGTTTGTGGGAACCCTCGATCCGCAAGCAACCATCTCGCAATTTATGATGTTCTTCAAGCCGACCACCTTCCAGGCACTAATCGACAAGCTGGCGCAAATGGATCAAACGGGTCATAAACCTCCTCTTCCAAAGCCGGACTCCCGAAATGAGAAGGGAAAGGGAAAAGCGATCGTTGTCTCTAATGCTCAACACTAGCCGAACAACCCGAAGCCGGTCGTTCGTCAAAATAATATGCGCCTGTACGTAGCCCTTGAGGAGAGGATGGGACGTCCTTACTCGTTTCCCCGAGATAAAACGAGAAGGTTATTCGAGCTGGCGTTGCGCAACCGACTCATAAATCTGCCGGATCTAAAACGTCCGTCGCAACCAAGTGATGTCAATAAGCCCAACTACTGTCCTTATCATCGAGTACTGGGTCACCCGATTGAGGATTGCTACTTCTTCAAGAATTGGCTTGAAGACCAGTACCAACAAGGCAAGTTTACACTGTCCGACAAATGGAAGGTGAATCCACCGCAGCCCCACACCTCTAAGGGAATGAATACGCCGGGGGCAACATGCTCTGTCGTTGAAGAAGCTCCTTGGGAGGTCGTATTATCAGCCAAGACAAAGAGGATGCTAAATGATCTTCAAACATGCCCAGCGATCAAGTGGAAGAACCCGTTGGAGCCGCAGCTCATTGAAGGGATGTTGAAACCTCGTCCAACTCAAAAGATTGATGGAGGTGGCCCAAGCATTCATAACCAGCCGTCGAAATCTTCAAAGAAGAAGAAAAAGAAGTCAAAGAAGCCCGTGAAGCCTGGCGACAAGCGCACGAACTTGCAAAAACAAATTGACGCGCTGGAGGAATACAACCAGAAGGCACGGACTCCCATTACATTCCAAGAGTTCCTCAATCACGTCTTTCAAGAGGAAAATGAGGGAGAAAGTTCATCTGACGAATCTGAAGAATACGTGGCGAGCTGTCATATGATTTCCCATTCGCTCAAGAACAATGAGGATACTCCTTGTACTGAAAAGCTGGGGGCAGATCCTGAACCAAAAATTTCGGGGCCGTCGGATGAAGTAATTGACGCATTTCTTAATGAAGCTCTCTTAAAAAGTAAAGCTGATCGGGAGCGTGAAGCGGTCATATTCGAAAAGGCAAAACGCCAGCGCCTTGACAAAAGAATTGAGATACTCCCGCTGGAGCAAAGTACACCCATTGCGGATAAAATCAAATTCAAGATGATGAAGAGGTTTGCTAAAGCCGTGTCGATGGGTATGAAACTACCATCCTCTGAGGGAAGCGTTACTGGAGAAGTGGAAATGCACCCCTCCTATTGCTTGTATCATCGGAAGATTTCGCACCCTACTGAAGAGTGCAAAGCTTTCGATAGATGGTGGCAAGGATATGTTGCTCACCGGCAGCAGTTTAAGCGGGAAAAGCACAAGATCCGCCGAGAGCAAAACGGTACGACTGAAGGGCTTAATAGAACCACCGGCAATTGTAGCATGGTCAAAGCCGGGGGATCACAAGTGCTCACGTTCGGGAGCGATTCTGATGAGGAGCTGGAGCTTGGCCCCCTCTTTAAAGAGTCCACTTCGGGAAAAGAAGAAAAGCCGAAGGTTTGTGAAAATATCCGGCTGCGTAATCGCACGCTGCCCGAAAAGAGTCTCGGACCCCCAAACAAAAAAGATAAAGGGAAAGAAAAGATCTCTGAGGACATCGCCCTAGATGACCAGGTCATGGAAGAGCTAACTGCCAAAGACCCGCCGAAGAAAAATAAGGTGGATTACAACGTCTTAGCGCATCTGAGGAAGCTACCCTCGCAGCTCAGCATTCTTGACGCCTTTTTACTATCAAAGGAGGCAAGAGATTCGTTAATTAAGGCACTACAGGACCCGGAGCAATTCCAAGCTTTCCTGGCCGAAAAAAAGATGAAGGATGAATTGGAGGAAGTGCATACGGCAGATGTTACTTTTGGCGATGAAGACCTTCTCCTTGGGACGTGCGAACACAATCGCCCCCTCTATGTCTCAGGATACTGCCATGATATAAAGATAGGTAAAATCCTGATCGATAACGGGTCGTCTGTTAATCTACTCAATATGCGGGTGTTAAAGGAAATCTGCATGAGCGTCCAACACCTTGCTCGGGACAAGATCACCATCTCCGGGTTCGACTCCCAATCATCAAAGACTCTTGGATCTGTGATACTGACGCTACGCTTTGGGCTGCTCGTCACGGACATTAAATTCCACGTCATAGATGCCAAGACATGCTACAACGCTCTACTCGGCCGACCATGGTTACACGAGTACAATATCATCCCTTCTATACAGCATCAGTGTATGAAATATTGCAGGGATCGTCTCGAGTACACCGTGACAGGAGAATTGAATCCGTTTTCCGTGAATGAAGTTCGCAAATATGAAGATGCCAAATACTTCTTACCGAGTTTCGAAGACACGGAAAGGTGTCACAAGCCGGAGGATAAAACTAATGCTACCATCCCTGTCTTCGGCAGTGATACCGAGAAGGAAGAGGAGATAGTTTATTCAGGTCCGTCCCAATACACCAAGCCGGGACCATCCACTCCTACGTTGATCTTTGGTAGTGATTCGGAGGATGAGGCCCATGCTGTATTCTCTGCTCGACCGTCAATACAAGCTTCCGCTGACGAAGAGCAAAGTCTATAAGTCGCTATGGTGCCGCTTAAACATTATGAAGAACTGGATGCGCTTGATACCGACAATGTAAAGGAGCTGCAGACATTCTATATCCCTCCGAGACGAGAAGGCGAGAAGGCAATTCTATTCTACCGCTCTGAAGAAAACAAAGTGGAGAAAGAAATCTGGCACGGTGCGGATCCTACGCTGGACAGGCTTCAAACCATCCGTCTACCCAGATATTATACAGAAGGTTTGAAGAGGTTGTTGAAGCGCCAAGGGATACCCTTCAAACAGACCGTTAGAAAGGCCAAATTCTATGACAGGGTCTGGAACGTCTCCGGAACTCAGCACAAGCTGCCTAGTGGGAGGATGGAGACGATCGGGCTCGGATACATTCGCTCCAAGAAACGAGAGCTGCTCCACGACTGTTACGTCGTGCACGACTTCAATGAAGAAGCAGATGCGCAACGGGAGGACACTAATCCTGAACCAGTAAAAGTTCCTAATGCAAAAGTGCCCAGTCCGTCGTTTGAAGAACAAATGGACAGGCTTATAAGGGAAGCTGGTCAAAAAGTTCGAGACGATCATAACCGTGAAATGACCATCTACGAGAAAGCCAAAACGCAACGCCTCCTTCAACAGGCCGTCAAAGATGAAAGTGTCACTCCTTGTCAACCTGTTATAAAGAAAGCTCGACGCAGAAGCAGAAACAAGTCGAAAGGCCAAAAAGGCGCTCAACAGCAACAAAGCGGGACTAAGAAGCCACGCAAACGGGAGTCGAGCGTTATTGATCTATCCCTCATGAAGAAAATAGGTCGAGCGTACTCGTTTCCTTGGGACAAGACGAAGAAGATACTTGATCTTGCTCTAAAACAGCAAATGCTTACACTGCCGGAGTCCAAAAACCCCGAACAAACAGGCAAAGTCTCTGACCCAAACTATTGCTCTTACCATCGAGTAATAGGGCATCCTCTTGAAGATTGCTTCACCTTCAAGAATTGGGTTGAAGATCAGTATCAGCTTGGCAAATTCGCTCTATCTGATAACTGGAGGGTAGCGCCGCCACAGAAGCACGAACCCAAAGCCGCAAGAACAGAACCAACTCCACATTGGGATTAGAAGCGGATTCGCACTTGTCACATGATAACAATATTAAAAGAAGAGCCCGAGAACATGGATAACCTTCCCTGGTGCTTCGAAAACAGCAATGATGAGGTGATCTCAGAATTTCCGTCGGCTCCGAAAGAGCTGGAGGATGGAATACATACCACTGCAGATAACCTCAAGAAAATTGAGTTGGGGACGGCAAGTGACCCACAGCCGACGTTCGTCAGTGAGTTGCTATCTGAAGAAAGGGTGGCTGAGTTAAAAGACGTCCTTGTACAGCACAAAGATTGCTTCGCATGGAACTATTCCGAGATGCCAGGACTAGATCCAGAAATTGCTGTGCACAAATTGGCGATATCCCTGGACGTCAAGCCAGTCAAACAGGCGCCGAGGAGAATGCGGCTCGAGCTTGAGATGAGCATCAACGCCGAGGTCAAGAAGTTAATCGACTCTGGCTTTATCTAGGAGGTTCAATATCCTGAATGGATCGCTAACATCGTCCCGGTGATGAAGAAAAATGGGACGGTGCGCATATACGTGGACTTTCGGGATCTCAACAAAGTATGCCCGAAGGATGATTTCCCGGTGCCAGTCACCGAACTGATGATATACAATACGTCCACTCATGAGGTCTTCTCCTTCATGGACGGCTCATCAGGGTATAATCAGATAAAGATGTATCCTGAAGACTAGAAGCATACCGCTTTCCGGACCCCTTTGGGAATATTCTGTTATAAAGTGATGCCCTTCGGATTAAAGAACGCCGGTGCCACTTACCAAAGGGCCATGACGAAGATCTTCGATGACCTTATACATGAAATCGTCGAGTGCTATATCGACGACCTCGTGGTTAAGAGCAAATCATACGAGGAACATCTCGAGCACCTAAAGACTGTATTTCGACGCCTTCGATAATACAACTTGAAGATGAACCCTCTCAAGTGTGCATTCGGAGTTTCTTCGGGCAAATTCCTGGTATTCATCGTCCGACACTGAGGCATCGAAATAGATCCATCTAAGATCAAGGCGATCATAGAAATGCCTCCGCCGAGAACCCTCAAAAAGTTGCGGTCTCTCCAAGGGAAGCTCGCATACATACGGCGATTTATAGCCAACCTCTCTAGCAAGTGCCGCCCTTACAGTCACCTGATGAAGAAAGGAACTCCATTCGTCTGGGACCAAAAATGCCAAAGCGCACTAGACGAGATCAAGAAGTACCTCCAGAATCCGCCGGTATTGGCTGCTCCGGTTAAGGGAAAACCTCTCATTCTCTATACAACCGCCCTCGAAGGTTCTTTAGGCGCATTATGGGCGCAAGAGAATGATCAGGGGAAAGAAAGAGCACTTTACTATTTAAGTCGAGTTCTACTGGGGGCATAAAGAAACTACTCCCCTATCGAAAAACACTGCCTGGCGTTAATCTTCGCGATAACAAAGCTTAGGCATTATGCATTAGCACATGAAGTCCGTCTCATTTCGAAGGTGGACCCCCGTAAATATTTGATGTCGAAGGCCATATTGACAGGTCGACTCGCTAAATGGGCTCTGCTCTTGATGGAGTTCTTGATAACGTATCAATCTCTCAAGGCAGTGAAAGGCCAGGCCATCGCCGACTTCCTTGCTGAGCACCCGATACCTGCCGATTCTCCTCTGAATTGCGATTTGCCAAACCAACATGCGTTTGACGCGATCGACGGTGGTGATACCCGATGGGAGCTTTATTTCGATGGAGCATCTTCCGTGAAGAAGCGCAAACAAAGTACCCTTATAATCAAATCGGGGGTAGGCCTCATCTTTGTAACTCCACAAGGAGGGATAATGCGCTTCGCTTTCTCCTTAACAGAGCCGAGGACAAATAACGAAGCCGAATACGAAGCTTTGATAGCAGGCCTCGAGATCGCCATCGACATGGGAATTGAAAACCTCCTCATATACGGAGACTCCCAGCTGGTCGTTAGTCAAGTAAACGGCGACTACCAAACGTGCAAACCGGAGTTGGTGAAGTACGGTGAAAAGGTGCAACAACTGTTGACCCAAATTCCCTCCTATACTTTGAAAAGCATACCGCGAGCGGAAAACGGCAAAGCAGACGCGTTGGCCAAACTTGCTAAAGAACTGGCTGACGAGAACCTCGATGACGTTAGAATCGTGGTACAAAGCCGTCGGGTGCTTGCCCCAGCAGAAATATCTCCGGAATCATCCGAAGAGAAGGGAGTGACTGAACAGACGACCTTGCAAATAAAAGACCAGGAAAAGGCTGAGGATTGGAGGGAAGTCTTCATAGACTCTTTAAGTCCTACCGAATACCCGAAGAAGCGTCCACAAGACATCAGCTCATGAAACGGGCTCTGTCTTTCGCCTTCGTCAATGATACTCTGTATAAGAGGTCATTCGATTCTCTGTGGCTGAGATGCCTAGGTCCTGATGAAGCAGAAAGAGTCGTTCAGGAAGTTCATGACGGAATCTGTGGTTCTCACCAAGTAGGCCCAAAAATGATGTTGAAGATCAATTGGATGGGCTACTACTGGCCCACGATGATTCAGGATTGCCTCGAATATGCGAAGCAATGTCACTCGTGCCAAATCCATGGGGATTTCATCCACCAGCATCCAAATCCACTCCATCCAACAGTGGCTAGCTGGCCATTCGAAATGTGGGGAACTGACATAGTCGGCCCCATCGAACCAGCATCGTCTAGAGGACATCGCTTCATCCTGGCGACAACTGATTACTTCTCTAAATGGGCAGAAGCAGTACCGTTGAGAGAAGTGAAGACGGAGAATATCCTCCATTTCTTCAAGGCGCACGTCATATATCGGTTTGGAACGCCGAGATGGATCATCTCCGATAACGGGCCAGCCTACAGAAGCCACAAGATCAGTCGCTTCGCGCAACAGCATAACATAGACTGGAGATATTCCTCGGTTTATAATCCGTGAGCTAATGGTCTAGCCGAGGCCTTCAACAAGACCCTGACGAAGATTATGAAAAAGACGGTGTCCCGAAATAAGAAAGACTGGCACGAGAGACTGCAAGAAGCTCTTTGGGCGTATCGAACTACGTTCAAGACAGCCACGAACACAACGCCATATGCATTGGTATTCAGGACGGAAGCAGTACTCCCCCTCGAGATAGAGTTACCCTCTCTGTGAGTGGCAGTCCACTACGAGTTGACGAACGAAGAAAATGCTAACCTTCGGCTTGAGGAGCTTGATGCCCTTGAAGAAACACGGCTCATAGCACAACAAAATCTGGTAGCTTATAAAGCAAAGATGACGTGCTCATATGAAAGATTGACCCGACCGAGGACATTCCGCCAAGGCGAACTCGTGGTAGTGGTCAAAAGGCCTATAATCCCCAATCGCGTCAAGCGGGGAAAATTCGAGCCAAACTATGAAGGCCCGTAGATCATAAAAAAAGTCTACCAAGGTGGAGCCTATCTACTCATGGATATGCACGGTGAAAGGCCTTTCAGGCCAATAAACGGTCGCTTCCTAAAGAAATACTATGCTTAATGAGTTACAGCCTAGGTCAATGATAGATGACGACGACTATGTCCGCTCGCTATCTTCCTAAGCTCAAACTCTATAAGCAGTAGCCAGCCTTCTTCATGACGGACCGAAACGTCCTTAAACTAATAGCGGACCGAAACGTCCTTAAACTAATACCGCAGCATCCGTAGGTTGACGAGATAAAAAAAAGAAGAAAAATATAATAAAAAAAATGGTATGTTCATAAGCAAAAAGGGCACGGATGAAAACCCGAAAGGGCTCCGTGACTAAAAACAGCAGGGCTATCGGCGAGTGTTCGTGAAAACCCGAAAGCGCGCGACCTCGTAAAAGAAGAAGAAGAAGAAGAAGAAGAAGAAGAAAATAATTATAAAAAAAATGATACGTCCATAAGCAAAATGGGCACGGATGAAAACCCGAAAGGGCTCCGTGAGTAAAATCAGCAGGACTGCCGGCGAGTGTTTCTGAAAACCCGAAAGGGCGCAACCTCGTTAAAAGACACTTATAGGGTCCTCACGACCTTGTAAGGAGAAACCACCCACGTGAAATCCTTACGACTCACAAGGAAGCAACACACTTAGGGATCCCCACGATTCCTAAGGAGAAAATACACTTGCGAGATCCTCACGACTTGTAAGGAGAACTCTCTTATGGGACCCTCACGGCTCATAAGATTTGAAAGTCTTAAGTTACAGAGACCTAAACCTGTGCTTAAGCAACCCCCACAACTTCCGATATTGCCCTACAAGTGGTCCAATACTGGCTCTTGTATATAATCCATGGGCGCGAATAAACATTTCCCTGACCAAGTCCCATCCGAGACTAGGGATACGATCGCATGGTGAACGACCCTTAAAAATCCTCTCGATTTACAGGGAGAAAACCCTCATGTAGGATCCTGACGACTTACAGAGGAACAAACACTTAGGAATCCTCATGATTCCCAAGGAGAAAATACACCTACAAGATCCTCACGACTTGTAGGGAGGAATACCTTTGTGAGACTCTTACGGCTCATGAAGTCAAAAGCCTTAGTCAACAGGACCTTAACCCTGTTCGCTAAGCCACCTTTGTTCAACATCGACGGAGGCAGATGATGATTCGCTCCTGGCAATATCCCATTTGTAGCGATGCTGATGCCGAAATCGGTGTTTAATTTCAGGTTTACGGCGAAAAGCCAGTAGGCCGCACATGCATATGAAATAGCCGAAATGATGGGGCAACTTGCAATAAAAAAAATAGCAAGTAAAAACGTATGCACGTGAAATAGCCGAAATGATTGGGCAACTCGCAATAAAAAGCAGCGAGTAAAAATAAAATAAACAGCCGAAATGATTGTGCACCGCGAAAAATAGCCGAAATGATTGGGCAATCGCGACCTTCGCGATATAAAAGCTGAAATGATAGAGCATCGCGGAAATAAAACAAAAAAAATGATGATAAAACTTTGGCCCTACAGTTGAGATCATATCGATCCCTGTATACAATCCAAGGGCGCAAACGAAGAGGGAACCATACTTTCCCAATAGGCTCCGCCTGAAAACAAAGCCAAATCTCAACGGTTCATCCCAACCCCGAAGAAACTAGTGCCTTTGGCAAATACCTCAACTCAGGGAGACAAACAATCCTTGACGAGAGCCTCCTGATTCGCATCGACTCACAGAGCAACCAGTGTCACCGTGGGAAATTCTCGATCCGTTTCAACACCAGGGAAACAAATAATCCTTAGAAAATACCTCAACTCAGGGAAACCAGCATCCTTGACGAGATCCTCCTGATTCGCATCGACTCGCAGAGCAACCAGTATCTCCATGGGAAATTCTCGATTCGTTTCAACACCAGGGAAACAAATAATCCTTGGAAAATATCTCAACTCATGGAAATAAACAATCCTTGACGAGAGCCTCCTGATTCGCATCGACTCGCAGAGCAACCAATGTCTCCGTGGGAAATTCTCGATTCGTTTCAACACCAGGGAAACAAATAATCCTTGGAAAATACCTCAACTCAGGGAAACAAACAATCCTTGACGAGAGCCTCCTGATTCGCATCGACTGGCAGAGCAACCCGTGTCTCCGTGGGAAATTCTCGATTCGTTTCAACACCAGGGAAACAAATAATCCTTAGAAAATACCTCAACTCAGGGAAACAAACAATCCTTGACGAGAGCCTTCTGATTCGCATCGACTCGCAGAGCAACCAGTGTCTCCGTGGGAAATTCTTGATTCGTTTCAACACCAGGGAAACAAATAATCCTTGGAAAATACCTCAACTCAGGGAAACAAACAATCCTTGACGAGAGCCTCCTGATTCGCATCGACTCGCAGAGCAACCAGTGTCTCCGTGGGAAATTCTCGATCCGTTTCAACACCAGGGAAACAAATAATCCTTGGAAAATACCTCAACTCAGGGAGACAAACAATCCTTGACGAGAGCCTCCTGATTCGCATCGACTCGCAGAGCAACCAGTGTCTCCGTGGGAAATTCTCGATCCGTTTCAACACTAGGGAAACAAATAATCCTTGGAAAATACCTCAACTCAGGGAAACAAACAATCCTTAACGAGAGCCTCCTGATTCGCATCGACTCGCAGAGCAACCAGTGTCTCCGTGGGAAATTCTCGATTCGTTTCAACACCAGGGAAACAAATAATCCTTGGAATATACTTCAACTCAGGGAAACAAACAATCCTTGACGAGAGCCTCTTGATTCGCATCGACTCGCAGAGCAACCAGTGTCTCCGTGGGAAATTCTCGATCCGTTTCAACACCAGGGAAACAAATAATCCTTGGAAAATACCTCAACTTAGGGAAATAAACAATCCTTGACGAGAGCCTCCTGATTCGCATCGACTCGCAGAGCAACCAGTGTCTCCGTAGGAAATTCTCGATTCGTTTCAACACCAGGGAAACAAATAATCCTTGGCAAATACCTCAACTCAGGGAAACCAGCGTCCTTGAAAAGAGCCTCCTGATTCGCGTCGGCTCGCAGAGAAACCAGTGTCTCCGCGGGAAATTCCCGATTCGTCTCAACCTGCAAGATGAAGCCTCAGGCAACAGGGATTAAAAAACTTGCTTCCTGAACAATGGGACCCTGCAAGTCGATCTAAAATGGTCTCTTGCATACTATTCACGGGTCTCACTCTCCAAAGTCGAGTTTCGACAAGGAGGGAAACAACCGCTTACGGGTCCTCTCGACTCGTAAGAGGGAAAAATTCTCTTATAGGATCCTTACGACTTATAAGAGAAAACACACTTAGGAATCCTCACGATTCCTAAGGAGAAAACCCACTTACGAGATCCTCTCGATCCGTAGGAAGAAAAGTCTCTATGAGACCCTCACGGCTCATAGAGTTGAAAAGTCTTAGGCGGCAGATCTGAACCTGCGGCCTAAACCATCACTATCTCGTGAAGAAATCAAGATGCTTACTCTATTATCTGCTAATTGTGACAGCATGCTGATAATAAGAAAGGAAAAAGCAAAGAAATAGTACAAGACATTGCAAAGGAAAATGTGTATCTTTATTGAATGAAATCAAGTACAAGATGAAGCGTACAAAATATTGAAGAATGGCTACATATTATTTAAAAAGAAAAATTCTACAAATATCTAGATACAAGGAGAATTACTGGGAAGGAAGCGTCTTGCATAGCTCTAGCAATTGTTCGCGCACTTCCTTCCCCACTTTCTCCTGATCGGCCACCACCGCCAGCTCCGCCTCCACTTGGGACCGTTGCTGCAAGACAGATGCAAGCTGCTCCCTGACGACCTGATGAGAAGCTTCGCGGCCTGGGGTATCACGCTCGGCTACATCAAGCTTTCGCTTCAAGTTTAGCCTATGGGAGATGCGCTCTAGGAGACCCTCAAAAATAGCCTTTACTTGTGCAGCATTCGCCTCAACCTCAGCACGCAGACGGGACGTCTTGCTCGAGGTCTCTTGGCATTCCCGTAGCTTTAAAGCTGCTTCTTGTTCCAAGTGGTGGACGTAAGAAGCGCTTTCCTTGATCCATGCTGCCCTTTCATTGCTCGCGGCTAAAGTCTCGGGGGCGAGACGCATCGACTCCAGCTGATGCAGGCGAGCCTCGATCTCCATACAATGGTTAACCCAAGATGCGATGATGCCCTCGTCATGGAAATTCACGAGTATCACCAGCATCGGGTTAACCGCCGTAGCAAAATCCGCAGCAGGCGTAGGGGTCTCGACGTCGAGCTCCTCAACGTAGTTGCTCAACATACGCAAGCTGTTCGCGGCGCCGTTCGAAGATGGACGTCTCAGGTAAGGACCTGCCGGCATTGTGATGCGAGATTCAAAGGGCGTCGAGACCAGAACAACAGCTGAAAAGAAACAAGATATGATCATATAACAGTTCAAAAAAAAAGAAGGGGGAATTATCAATGTGATAGTCGTTGTACCAGCTGAGACGGGTGGCAAGGCCGGAAGGGTCGGTGGTGCAGCCGATCTTTCATCCCCTCCTTCGATTTGTAGCACTGCAGTCGGGACAAAAAAAAAGAAGTTAGGAGTAATTCCATCAATGAAAAAGAAAGATATCAATGGAGACCATACTTACCAGCGCCACCGAAGGAAGAAGCGAGTTCAGATGGGAAGGAGAAGTGTGGGAGTAACACTTGATATAGATGATCAAAGAGCACTCCTGAAAAGACACAACAGTGCGACTTTAGTACACAAATTATACGTCTGAAAGATAAGATTGATAAATTGCAAACCCATACCTTCCAACATCTTCGATGGTATGAGAGAGGGTTGAGAGGTGACCACCGCCAAGGCAGTCGTTGAAGGCGCTCCCTCGAGCAGTGGAGCATCGGCGCTGGCTGCACCTGCGTTACGAAAAAGGTGAACTTGTCAGAAAGGATTGTAAGGTAAAGAAAGACAGCAACTTGGGATTTACCTTAGGAGCTGCCGGCTGAAGCGGAGGCGACTCCCTCCTCCATCGACATGAGGCCACCGCCCGTGGCCTCATCACCCGACTCGATGGGGACCGTCGTCGTGCTCACGCGGCCAGGAGACGGCGGAAGATCATAGGCGGGGAGGGCAATGATTGGAGCATTGCCAGACTCTTGAGAGAGAGCAGCTGACTCTTCCCCAAGAGTCGTGCCCATCTCGCCCGCTACTTCTTCGGGCTCCGCGGTCTCCATCGGCTCATCCGCCGTCACCACGAGGTCGCCGGCCTCAAGCGCCTCGTCCGCCACTACCCTGGGCTCGGTTATGACGATCATTTCATCTGCCGCCACTTCAAGCTCGGCATCAATGACCTTCTTGGCTGCAAACCCCTCAACCTCCATCTCAGGCTCCGAAGCCTCAGTGACGTTGCCCACCGTCGGCTCGGGTTCGGCAGGTGCCGCTTCCTCTGTTTCCTTGGGTTCAACGGTCTCCGTCTCCCCCTCGGTCGGACTATGCCCTGCAGGATAGAATATATAAAAACCGATGGCTTCCTAATTCGTACAACAAGATTCTGAGAGAAATATTACCTGAAGTGGATTTATCATTTGCGCTCTGAACTGCGTGCGCCACTTGTCTACGAGCAGTGGATAGGGCGACAGGGGCCTCTTCGGAGGGAGTATCAGCACGAGGGACGGTACTGGGGCCCGCTCCCGTAGCCAAAGCAGCCCGGCGTGCCTTCGCTTCGCACCTTGACCGTTTCCTCTCCTCCCGAGCTGTCGCGATGGATCTCTTCGACGCTTCCTTCAAGGCGTCGTCGTCCTCGTTCAGAGATGCCTCCAGAGCCTTTAAGGCATCTCTCATTGGCTCTTCAAGACGGACCTCCCGCGGTAGCCCCGAGGAAGCAGGAACATCGGCAGATGGCAGAATGTCCGCGTCACTTGGCGGGAACGGCATTGAGGTTCCTGCGATAAAAAGGGAGAGGTTAGATCGACCATAACACAAGGAAAATAAAAACTTGATGAATTGAAACTTACTAAGGCCCATGGACGCTCTAAGACGTTCCTCCTCTTGGAAAGTCTTCAGGGAAGCGGCGATGGCTTCCTCAGTGGTGATGCCTGTTGGAAGAAAAGAAGGAAAAATATTAGTCAAAGGCAATAATAAAAGATATGATGTAATAGAAAATGCGACTAGTGATTACCTGATGCCGCAAGCTTGGCCAGCCATGCGTCACGCTTCGCTCACCGCTCCGAAGCTTCGAGGGCAGCCTCCAAATCCGTGTCATCCGGCATGACTAATCCCTCGTTAGTCCCATATTCACTCAGGCCCTCGGCATAAGGAGCGTGGGGTTCCTGACCGAACGCGACGTCTGCGGCGAAGAGCGACTTCTTTTTCTTCTGCCCGCCAACCCTAGGTGCACGCGGGATCGACTTACGTTTAGCAGCCACCTTGGGACGGCGGGTCCCGATGTCCGCACCCATGCCAGACTCTGGCGAGGCTACAGCCACCGTCTCCACTGGAGCACAGGGCGCGGGAGGTGCATCCGCAGTATCAGGGAGCGACGATCCATGTGGAGGACTTTGCGCACGCGGTGGCCCGGCTCTAGAATCTTTCAAAGGGGGAACTACCGTCGTCCTTGGCACTAAGGGAGCGTTACGATCGGTACCTGGAGGCACACCCTTACGGTCGACCAGCAATCGCCTTTCCTCCTTTATAACGGCCCCCGTCGCATGATTGTACCATTCTTTATATACATTGAGGAGTCGTGGAGCGTAAGCCGGCGCACTGATAAAAAAATGAGAACCCATGTTCAGGCGCATGAAGTGATGCAGCGTGTTCTCCATCCCTTCTTCAGTGGCAGCGGGTTCCAGCAGGAAAGCTTCCAAGGGGACCCCTTGATCGTAGCCCAGTTGTTGGGCGAAACGATGCGGGTTATATCTCATGAAAATAGCCGCACCATTCTGCCTGAAGACTAGGAAGCCGGGTCTAATAGAATATAAGTGAAGGGTCTTCCGGGCCGTCAAAACTGAGGCTCCATCCTTAAAGGAGTCTTGTAATGGTCGCACCGCAGTGGTGGACGCTTTTCCAATAGTCAACACCTTGTCAATAAAGGACATCCCGGCTCCAACGGTGTGAGGGCGAAGGAGTAAACCCCTGGCGTTCCGTGGTGATGGGGTCACAATGGATGCGCCGATCAGCTGTATAATGCGAGGGAAACCGCACTTGTCGAAGAACGAGGGCCTTTTGTGCATGCCGAAGACACCCGCCGTGTGTAGCTCGAGCCACGATACAAAGTAGTGCATCGGGAAGACCACGTGCAGTACCCCGGGCTCATTAGCATCCGCTGCTCGACTGAGGCCATGATATAAGTGTGCCAAGCCGGCGATCCCAACAGCCACTTTTACCCCGATGGTCATCCAGTGGGCTGGGTAAAAGACAGAGGGCCGCATACGGTGAGAGTGCATTGGGATCACAAACCAACTCAGCCACAACCCGAGAAATTCTAAGAAAAAGGCCTCCTCGTCCATCCCAGGGGCTGCAATTTCTTCAAAAGACATGGTCAGGAAGTCCGGAAGGAAAAAACCCTTTTGGTCTATCTCCTTCGCCGGCAGGTTATCCAAGCCTAGACCGAAAGGGTCATGTAGGGTAGCAAACTTGGCAGCTTCTGATGAGAGGACACTTGGGCGAAGGAATCGAGCGATGAAATCCTCAAAGCTAACTCCGCGACTCCCATGTTCAATGAAAAGGGCCTCATAAATGTTCAACACTTTAATTAAGATTGGGAATTGGTGTTGAACAGCATTCTCCGGCATGAGCCCCCTTACCAACGGCTTAGCACCGAAGACATACTCGTCTGTCGGGAACAACTCCTCATAGTGTTCCCCTATAACCGGTAAACCGGATACCTCCGTGAACTCCTCCAGAGAAATTGATACTTCCCGATCCATGGCGAGGAAAGTGTGGGTAGGAATGTTCCACTGCTCCAAGAAAGCCTTGAACCACCAGGTGGGGAGCGTGGGATATTGGAACATAGAGATGTAGACCGCGGTGTACAATCCTAACCTTATAAACAGCGACTTCTTCGTCGACAGGATATACCGGGCCCACGGTAGATAACCGATCGGGTGGCGGGGGATCAAACCAATGTTATATGATTGCCCCCAAGGTCGTGCCTCGCCCTGACAGATACGACGTCTTAGGATATCCAAAACCATAGGACGCTGGACCGGAATCGCATCCATAGCGGGATGAAGAAAGCCCTTTGAGGTCCAATCAACCATCTCCACGGCATACTGCACCGAGGGTGGGGTAGCATAGTGAATCGCCGTAATGGGTTCCGAAGGCACTGCACAGGTGAAGCTCCGTCGACCCATGATAATCTGGTTATACCACGATCCCCAAAGGTGGAGACTCTTGTATTCCGGGTCGTGGTCCTTAATCATGGCTAGAACTTCACGGTCCAAGGGCGCTTCAGGAAACCCTTCCTCCGAGCGAGCGAACAGGAACGAAGTATCGAGAGACATGGTCACTGCAAAGGAACAAGAAATAGCCGTTAGTGCTGCAATTCCAACGCTTGGCGTTTAAAAATTTTCAATTAACTGAATTTAAAAATTAATTAAATTAAAATTAATTGCACCACACTGCAGTGCAGTGGATAGAGGACCAAATGGGGACCCACAAAATCTGGATGAAAATGCCTCATTTAATAAGACAGCCTCATCATTGGATGAGACTGTCAGTTAAAGAAAAGATCCCCAAGAGAATATTCTCATCAGTGGGAAATCCCTAGAGACAAGGAGAAAATCTCCTCTTTCAGAGCAAAGCTTTGTCACAGAATGACACTTGTCAAATTCTGGTCTCAAAGGAATAAAATTGCTTAAAAAGAGCTTAGCTCTGTAATATTCCATCAAAAAGAAAATTTTGAAAAGAAATTTAAAATTAAAATTTTTGGAATCTTAAAAAATCCATGAAAACTTATAAAAAATTCTTCATTTTTCAGATCTAAAAGATCTACATTTGATTCAAGAGCAAAGCTCTTTTGGTTAAGATTGATTTAAATTAATTTGATTTAAATTAATTTTACCTAAAGTTTCTAACTTTGGAAATGAGCAAAGTTCTGCAATTCTTAAGCAAGAGTAAAGCTCTGTTGAAATCAAAAATCTTGAAAAAAGGGTGAGGATTTTTTTTAAGGGCCAGAGGTCCTATTTATAAGGCGCTTGCGCCCCTTCAGCTCACCCCTTGATCCAACGGGCAGGAGCTTGCCACCGCTGCACTCACGTGCACGCCACGTGAGCGCAACGGTGGGGGGGGCATTTGTTTCCCCCAATCAGAGAAAAGCTCTGTTGGAAATTCAAAATTCAAATTTTGAAGCAACGCTTCAAATCCCAGGCGCAACGCGCCACGTGTCAGGCGCAGATACATCAGCGCAGCGCCCAAGGCAGCGCACCCAATCAGAGCAAAGCTCTGTTTAAAACAAAATTAAAGGAAGCAACGCTTCAGTTGTGCAAGCGCTGCGTTGCGCGACACGTGTCAGCGCAGTTGCGCTGCGCTTTGCGCTGCGCGACACGTGTCAGCGCAGTTGCGCTGCTTGACACGTGTCACGCGCTGGGACATTTGCGCCAAACAGAATTAAGATTTTAAAGAAATCTTTCTGTTCTTGTTAAAATAAGAAGATTTTCTTCTGTAAAACAGAAGCCCTTGGATCAAAGATCCAACGGTGGGGAAAATTCCCCAAATCACTTAAAAAAATATCTCTTTAACAAATTTATGAGCACTATAAAAAGGACCTTAGACCTCAATTCAAAGGCATCAACATTTTGTGAGAAATCAAAAATTTCAAACAGAGAGAACTCTGAAGAAATTCCAAGAAAAAAAAAGAGAAAGGTAAAGGACCTTTTAGATAGAAGAATTTCTTCTGATAGATCATGGATCTAAAAACAAGATCAATGATCTTTAATAAAAACAAAATAAAAACAGTGCTTTGCACTTTTTATGAACCATTGGTTCTTTGAAATGAGAGAAACAAGAAAAACTTGTTTTCTTTGATCTAAATTAGATCAAGAAATCAAACAGTGCTTTGCACTTTTTCATGAACCATTGGTTCTAAAAAAGATTCTCAAATTATAGTGCCTTGCACTTGCAAACTGCGCTGTTGCGCTCCTGGATTGGCGCAAGCCACCAAAGAGCGCCACGTGTCAGCATCTGAACCATTTACGCTATGCGCTCTTGAAATAGAGCCTTGCTCTCTGGAATTGGCGCAACTCACCAGAGCACGCCACGTGTCAGCAGCACAAGCGCAGCGCACTCCGCTTGCATGACACGTGTCGTCACCATAAGCACTTGCGCTCTTTGATTGGCGCAAAGCGCCTGAAAAATGCAATGCATTTCTTTTGCTAAAGGGCCGGGCCCAAGTCAAAAAAAACCTAACAGGCCAAGCTAAATTGCAAAGCAATAAAAAGGGCAGAGTCCAAACAGATGCTCTGCATCATTTATAAAGGGACAAAGCCCAAATCAAAAAGGCCTAGCAGGCCAGAATAAATGCAGTGTATTATTAAAAAAAGGGGCAAAGCCCTAGCACAGGCCTAATAGGCCAAAGATAAATAAAAACGTTGAACATCCTTAACTGGACTTAGCCCAATCATGGCCGTAAGTCCTCAAGCTAAATTGACTGAGCAAAATTGCTCTCCCAAATCAATTTACATCCGGTTCGAGAGTACATCTCCGAACTCCTCTGATACCTATCGTTGTAATTCTTCAACGACGTCAGAGAGGTAACGGGTCCCGACGACCACATATGAATATGGACTGCGGGGTCCTTAAACTCGTGGACCGAAACGTCCTTAAATTAATGACGGACCGAAACGTCCTTAAACTAATGACGGACCGAAACGTCCTTAAACTAATGACGGACCGAAACGTCCTTATACTAATGATGGACCACCACGTCCTTAAACTGACGATGGACCACCACGTCCCTAAACGGGAACATGGACCACCGCGTCCCCTAAACTAGAACAATAGAGCCTCCAAATGCTCTTTTGCCGGATCTAAACGATCCCGTTTAAGTTGATCTTAGCCCCAAACACGGCTAACGTATCCTTAAACATTCAGGTGGACTATAAAACTCTAAATCGACTTTGGTTCAAGGGTACATCTCTGAACTTCTCTGACACCTGTCGTTGTAATCCTTCAACGTCGTCAGAGAGGTGACGAGTCCCGACGGCTATATATTAAATGGATCACCACGTTAAGTTGATCTTAGTCTCAAACAGGACTAATGTATCCTTAACGAATGTTTAAGTTGATCTTAGCCTCAATACGGCTAACATATCCTTAAACTAAAAACACCAAACCCAAATCTAAGTAAATACGGATTTGGACTAATCCACGTCCTACGGGCGACGGCATTACTCAGTCTCCGTATACAATCCACGGGCAACCACAAACAAAACAAACACCCACGACACGAAATGAAATTCTGGAGAAGGAGAAAGTTGATACCGCGATGCGGTAGCGTAATTAACTGCAGGGGCTTGCGCCTGCAGGGAAGAGCGTCCCCACAATCAAAAACCCCTCAAGCGAGGGGGAATCTGACGAAGTCTGCTACATCGGCCGCATCCGTCTAAAGCTCCGATACACGGTGCCATAAATCAACTTGGCATCTTCGGAGAGGTAGACGGATAAAACCATATAGCATCTGCCCCGAATCTCAGGCTAGACGTCCTCACGTCGCCGGCCGCCATTCGGAGGGGAACAGTGTTGTCGCTCCGTCTTCCATGCTGGGCTGAGGCAAGGTTTCGAAGAGGTTAGACCGCTTATTGTTTGCCGAGTATGACGAAGCCAGCTTGCTCAGGGCGTCGGCTTGAGCATTCAGCTGCCTGGGTATTTGTTCTACTTGGTCTTCGTCAAAGTTCCTCCGGAGTTTCCTCACCTCGTCCAGGTACCTCATCATCAGAGGCTCCCGAGCTTCAAAGCGGTCCGGTCAATTGACCGACAACAAGGGCCGAGTCGCTGCGGATTCGAATTATCTTCAGTCCCAGCCTGGCGGCCATGCACGGTCCGGCCAGGAGGGCCTCGTACTCAGCCGCGTTGTTCGAGGCTTTGAAACCGAGCTTCAGAGAGTAATCCATTTCCGCTTCGTTCGGGCCCCGGATAATGAGCCCGGCACCACCGCCTTCCTCGGTTGAAGACCCGTCGACGTAGATGACCCACTCAGGAACCGAGCCAGGCCTCTCCGCGATGGGACACTGAGTTGCGAGGGGCGGCGTGGACTCCGGTTTCTTGATAGGGATGGTGCATTCGACGATGAAATCGACCAGGGCCTGCGCTTTGATGACTTGCTTCGGGCGATATTTTATGTCAAACTGAGATAGTTCCCACCTCCACTTTCTAAGTGGACCGAGAACTCTGGTGATGCAAGGATAGCCCCCAACGGGCGCTCGGTGAGGACGATGATGGTGTGTGCTTGGAAATAGTACCGCGGCTTCCTTAAGGCCACCACCAGGGCCAAGACAATCTTCTCTATGGCTGGATATCTCATTTCTGTGTCTTTAAATACGTGGCTCGCATAGTACACCGGCTTCTGCACTCCACCAACCTCTCGGACGAGCACCGAGCCTGCTGCTTGGTCGGATACTGCCAGATACAGCGACAGCTCGTCTCGTTCAACTGGTCGGGTGAGCAGCGGTGGCGTTGCGAGGTGCTTCTTCAATTTGTCGAAGGCGGCTTGGCACTCCTCTGACCACTCTAACCTCAGGATCTTCCTCAGAGCCGTAAAGAACGGGAGGCATTTCTCCCCTGACCTGGACATGAAACGGCTCAGAGTGGCGACTCGTCCCGTGAGCCTCATGATCACGAAGTTGGTCTTGGGCGCGGCCATGTTGAGGATAGCTTCGATTTTCTCTGGGTTAGCTTCGATTCCACGGTGAGTGACCATGAAACCGAGGAACTTTCTCCCGGTGACTCCGAATGCGCATTTTACGGGGTTTAGCTTCATCTTGAACTTGCGGAGCACTTTGAAGGCCTCGCCCAGATCCCTGACATGGTCGGCCGACGAGACGGATTTGACGAGCATATCGTCAACGTAGACCTCCATATTCCTGTCGATCTGTAGCTTGAACATACGATTGACCAACCGTTGGTACGTGGCCCCGGAGTTTTTGAGGCCGAAGGGCATCACCTTGTAGCAATATACCCCCCGGTCCGTTGTGAATGCGGTGTGATCTTTATCTTCCGGATTCATTGTCACGACCCGAAAGTACGGAACATGACCGGCACTTAAACTATGAAACGTCTCGAGGCGTTCGTAATCTAAGAAAGCCGAAAACCCAGAAATCCAAACCAAGAAAAGTAGTAGAGTGAAGGAAAACCAATTTAAATCAAGTAGTTTTAATAGCATAAGCCGAATTATGCGTTTTTAAAAACATCAAATATTTCCTGAAAATTTCGGCAGAGTCTCCTTTGTAAATACTGGCCCCCAAACGGGATACAACATGAATAGTATACGAAATCAATAAAAGGGCATCCCCAAGCGGGAGCTAGCTCTTCGTCAATCGACGGTCACAACCACACAAGCAATATAATATACAACGCCAACGGCGAGGATCAAAAACCCAAAACCACAAGAAAACCACAGAAATAAAACGCGAGACTCTAAGGTCGAAAGAATATCATTTCTGGTCTCTATCTCAAAAAAATACATTTTTGGTTGATGGACTTCTAGATACAACAGAGTAATAATATACAAGTTATATAATGGGGGGGTACGATACAAGTAAACCCACCTACTAGCAAATCACCCGGAGGAAACTATGCCCGCAAGCCGTAATGAAACCTGTACGGCAAACCTGCAAGAAACTGGGGCACAACGGGGGTGAGTTGCCAACTCGTGAATAGAAAAACATCTACGAAAAGAAATCGCATAAATAACGCAACGTAGGTCAAAGATCATAATATATCCTCAAATATATGTATAACATGCAGCCTATAACAATGGCTAGGGTAATATCTAACCCCGAGTGTAATCTCATGTGCCCGTGTCAGTGCCTCAGGTAGCAATATATCATATGAATGAGGTATGAATGCATGAAAACAGAATACATGTAAATGAAGAAACTGTTTTCATAAATTAGTGAGATTTCCTTTGTATTTTTAAAATGAGGTATCATAAATGTAAGCAGCATCAACAGTGTCTAGTATCAACATAAAACATAAATCTCAATGTCTCAAAACCTCAGGCTCCGGCTATCCGGACTAGCCTGTATCATCAAATCTCAGTACCTCAATATCTCGAAATCTCAATATCTAGGGCGCCGTCAGTCCAGACCGGCCCATACCATCCATCTCAAGACCACGACGGTATCCTCCGGATATCCGACGCGTCGGGTAATATCACCGGTAGGTAGTCTCCCCCTGCCAGGCTCACATCGTCATCACCACGCGCTTCTTGCCCCGGGGTACCTTACCGGGCCCACCATGTATCCGAAACGGTTCATCCATCTCCTCGAATCGGGTCTCGAAATCTATCAGCAAACTCATGGTGGACGACTCATACATCATGGGAAAACCGCATTTTTATTTAAAAAGAGAGAAAGCAGTTTATATATGTTTTGCGGTTTTTCTCCAAATCCAGAAAATATCATGGAAATCCGAATCATCAATAGCATGTAAAACCATGAATATAAGCATGAGCATCCATGAATGCGGCATAATGAATAACAGTTTGCATGAAGTAGCAGGTAATAACTACAATGTCTAAACTAGCATATAAGGCAAGTACACTAATATCATGTCTAAACTATTAGCTAACAGGCTATGTCAATGTAATAGTATTTTCTATGTGTACGTGACATGGCAATTACCGATAAAGATGTGTGTGAGCCGGCAAGTAAGTGTACGTGGTACATTCTCATCATCGGTAATGGTGATGGTGTCCTAACAGCATGATATCAATAATGAAATATGAATTACAATAAGTATGCGATGCGGAGCAACAGCAATAATATGCAGGAGCTGAATACTAGACACAACGGTAACTAAACTGCATTACCCTAATATAAGTCCTACAATAGCGCCTTTTGAAATAACACGAATCGCGGTGTTTTGAAAATAAGGGCTACGGTGTTTTTAAGAAAAGACACGTCTTTTGAAATATCCGTAGAATCTCTTGACCTGTCTTTTAAAATACCCACGATTCGTTAGTTTTGAAATAGGTAGGAGTCTAATCTAGTCTAACAACTACACTAAACTATACGGCTGAACTAACAAGCTGAACTACAGGTAAGGAAACCGCCTAACATCTGAGTCGATATATATATAAACATATATATATATATATATATTAGTCGGTGATCCCGCCTCGATAATATCACATCCGATACCATATCTATAATCAGATATTCCCAAGTCAAGAGTGCGGATCTATCATCAATATATAGCTCGTACGTAAATCCGTCGTACGGCATCCCCACATCTGGGTACGGGTCAATATCACATTCATCACACTATTCATCTGGTATCCCCTTTATCAAAGATCATAATCCGGGTACGGATCTATGTCTAGTACAATACTGATACCACCTACGTATGCATGCACGTGTGTGAAACACTACGTCAAAGGACTCGCTACAACGTCATGTCGTATCTCAAATACGAATCCTACCATATCACCGAATTCACAACCTCAATACAAATCTCATCGACTCATCTCAAACCCAAGTATCATCCTCAAATCCGTATGTGAACACATAGTCCCATACCCATGTGAACACATAACTATGTATTCCTGAATAAGCACAAATGAAAGAAGAAAGTATGCAAGTATGGGTGGGTGTGTGCATACGTGGTGCGACCACTACTCTAGGGTTTCGCGACACTAAATATCCAAGAACACCAAATATCCATATTATCATCAATGCACTCAAACAATATATAAACAATATATATATATATGTGTATACGTATTCGTATACATCACCACGAACTGCGGGGGTGCTATACGCCATCCACCCGACTTCTCCCCGTAGATATAAATCTACTCACCTGGTCCTCGCTCGCCGGTGCCGACGTCGCCACGCGCTTGCTTGTCGTCTCGAAGTCCGCATGGGGTACCTACATATCATAACGCACCGTATCGCATTAAAATCTGACTCATGACCAAAACTACTCACGAATCCCACATAGGTCAAAACCTATGGTTTGATTTCTCAAATCAACCCAAAAACCCTCGACATCGGTGTACACACGCCGATTGATCGAGAAAAACACCAAACGTACCAATCGTTGTTTTATAAGTCACTAAAAATATATGAAATAGGATGCAAATCATCAAAACCAATAAATTGATCAAATCGGTTTATTTCCAAAAGGCCTGGTAAAGGGGTCGTTAACCGTTTTACTACAAGTCTTGATGTTTTAGCAAACTAGTGGTCACAATACTCACTAATTATCTTAATTAGGCCACATAAACATTTACTAGATTTTTAATCTTGCTAAATTACATTAAACCAAAATCTAGTTAGCAAAAGTTACCTTTTTAGTTCAAAACTTGATGTTTTAACCAATCTAAATATTTTAACAATTCTAGTGGCTATAATGTTCATTAAACATCTTAATTATGCCATACCAATGTTAATTAGATTTTAAAATCACTCATTTCCATCAATTCTAAAAAACCTAGTTTGCAATATTTGTACAATTATTACAATTTTAAACTAACAATTTGCAAACTAGCAATTAGATTAGTTTTAACAAGTTTTAAGATGCTAGCCCATATCACACAACCATGCACAATTGATCACAACCCAACTCCAAAACAAAAACCTAACTTGAATTTCAAACCCTTCTCTTGAAAGTTAAATTTTAATTAATTCCATAATTAAACATCTAATTACAACTAGATTCAAATATACAATTAACAATTAACAAATTTGGATGGAACTTTATACCTCATGATCAAGAGATCAAACATGAAGCTTAGCCTCCCAAACTTGCTTCCATCCCCCAAGATCCATACTAAATTGGCTAAAGAATAATGGGTAAAGCTTGGATTTGGAGTTTGCTTTGAATTTGTGAGTAAATTTGTGGATTTTTGATGGAATTTTGTGATGAAATGAGAGGGGGGAAATTGGGGGGCTGCATAAAGGGGGGCTCGGCCAGAATTTGGTGAGGGAGAGAGAGAGATGTGGGTCTCAAAGTCAACACAAAACCATACTCTAATTATCTAGTTCCATACTTTATTTCTTTAATGTTTTCATTTTCCATTTCATCATTTTTCTTTCAATTGTTTTGTTTAATTGGAGGGGAGAGTGGGGAGGGGCTGCTGAATTTCAGCCACTAAAGGGGGGGGAAATGGGGGGTGTGAGTGTGGGTGTGTGTGTAGCAAGTTCCAAGTGAAGAAAATACCCCCATACCTCAAATACCTAATTTATTTTCACAAAATAAGCAATTTTTCTTCAATATTTTCTAACACCGTTTGACAGTTTCATTTTATTTCAAAAATAACATGTTAAAATTTTGTTTAATGTGTTATGATGCACAAAATTTGTTTCAACCCATTCCAGTTTGTAATTTTTCCTAATTAAATGTATTAGTGACGGCTTAAAATAATAATAAAATAATAAATTTTAAATTTTTTTTCAGAAAATTTGAAATTTCACCAGTGGCTCAATAAACACCAAATATTAGTAATTACATAGCTAGAATATGTATATTTAATTTTTATAATAAGATATTTGTATTTTGACTTTTTACAGAAAACCCCCTTTTTTTACCGATTTTTCGAAATTTCACTGAAACGATTTTCAAAACGTTACAATCTTCCCCCCTTAAAGAAATTCGGTCCCCGAATTTAAATTCAAACTCCCCCCAAATACAAAAACATCTAAGCAAAACCATCAAGTCGTCGGGGCTCCGAAATCATAAGTACATAAAACGCATCATAGCGCAATACATGCGCATGAGTAATGAGCAGATAACTCAAAATCAAAACTCCGTCAAGCATCCCGCAATCATCGAAGTCACGGTAAAGACACAAATGTCAAATCCAATACAAAACCAATATGACATAACTCGAAACTATACATGTAAATATCAAATCTATATATGTAAATATCTGAAGGAAATGAATGCCAAATATATTCAGGTACTGTCCTCTGACTAGTCCTGCCCAGTACGAAAACACATAGCAAATATCATAAAAACGTACTGCTCTATAGGAAAAATCAATCCCAAATACGCGTATGAATACTACGTGCGTCTGGTGCGCACGGAAATCAAAATCCATATACGTGCCAAACAAGTGCACAGAAACAAGATCTAAGTGTATCGGGTGTACACGGAACATCTGTCGTAGGCAACATGTGTGCCTGACAGCAAAATCAGGTGCATCTGACATGCACGAAAAATCTCGATTTAGTGCATCTGGTGTGCACCAAAATCACACTTCAAAACATGCGCCTAACATGCGCGAAAATCCAAATCAGGTGCATCCATCGTGCACGAAATCATGAAATCCAATATCAAGTGCCGAACATGCGCAAAATCAAATCAGGTGCACAAAATAAATATCGAACATCACCATCGAAATCAGAGTCCAGTGCATCTAAATGCACAACATACGTAACACTGCACTGCAAGCATATATGAACTATACCGCGTGCAAAAACCAAATCGTGTGCGTATATACGCACAAAATCAACTCAAATGTCTAAAACCGTAAAATCACAAATATATGAAACCAAGCACGAAAACGATATCAAGTGCAACGACTGTGCGAAAATCATAAATCCTCAATCATCACAACAAAATCATGCGAATAATTCACCCCAAAACATCGAAATCTAGTATGGCGGAATAGTCCCGCTCAAGCACATACTCAAGAATCTCTGGCCGCGGTCACTAGTGGGACGTCTCGTCGATGATCATGAACTCTGGCCTGCTGGTGTGCATAACAATGACCACTCCTGGGTCAAGGTCTTCACTGTGAATTACCAATCTCTCGGTCCATCGGCTCATCGGCCTTGTCAGGTGTGCTAACGGGGATGATCCCGTTTTGGCACGTCTCTTGTCATCTCCCGGTCAATCATCGCGACCACTCGTAAGACAGCATATCACTGGCGTCGGCCTCTGGCTCTCTGAATGTACGTGACACATCTGATCCTGGGTGCAAGTATCATTGCAGCAGTGTCTTGAAAGGAATCCTGCTCACGGTCTCTTCCATGTCTCGTCTCTGCCAACTATCCGGAAGTCATCGTCCTTTACTATATCTGCGTCTTGCTCTGGAACGACTGCATTCTCATCGCGACTCCTCGGGAAGGTATATCCAAGCACAATGCCTCGTCATGCGTATCGCATCTCTGATGTAGGCGGAGTGGAACGTCGTCTTATCCAGATATTGTACGGACCTCTTTACTCCACTTTCTCAAATGTCGACTGCTTCGGACTCGTCTCATCGTGGCTACATGGACTGAGCTCCAACGGCTATCCTCGTATCGGGAGTCTCCCAAGAAATGCATCTCACCACTTAGCATCCGAATTAAGTCGAGCCATCCGATCGAGTCGTCAAAACCTCATAATCCCCCAAGAGCTCAACCTCTTGGGCACAGTTTAATAGTATCGAGTACATACCACAGCATCGGTGGTCCAGTCGTAGAAGGGCAAACCCAAGCCTCACTAATGGCGTCGTAGAACTGCCGCAAACCCGAAGGTTCAAAGGCTTTCACACGGTCATTAAGTCGAGTTAGGGTTTCATTCTTCTAGAGGGACCATAGAATTACCTGCATGTCTTTCCGACTACTTTAAACTTGGAATAATAGGTTTCTGACATTCGATCGTCTCTGTCAACTCCCAACGTCTCCGCGTGAAGTCGTCTCCAGCTGGAATCAATCTATCTGATGACCTCGCATCGGGGTAGGCGAATGATTGTAGAGATTTAGCGTGCTTGCGCTTTCTAAAAGATAGATCAAAAATATTTACCGCAATCAAGAACGGCGTCGCTTTGCAGCTAGCCGGTGAATACGGGTCGGTCCACAGGGATGTGTAAATCTCCTTTAAGTTCTTACGAGTTAATTCCAAATGATGTTGGGTCTTAAAAATAAACCTAAGAATTGAAGTTGTATGATACTAGGATTAGAAACTTGCTAGGATTAGGTTTAGGGAAAATTTGGTAAACAAAGATCTACATCTCTTTCCATTGCCATTAATTAAATCTATCATATTAGTGTTATGGTAAATATTTATAAAGGGGATTAGGATGATTGGTTTTTCCTCTAGATCCTTGTCCTTCCTTTATTAATCTTTACCCTAACCTCCATGGAAAACCTTAAAATCCAGGCCTTTAGACTACGGAATCACCGCTACCTTGAGGGTAGAAGTGCCGTAGAGAGCGGAATAAGAAGGTATGCATGGAGTTCTAATGTTCATAAAAGTTTGGCAACGAAAAGAGATGAGAGATCTTCATCTCTCAAATCCTTCCCTATTCCTAACCCTAACAAGCGAGGAAACTACTCGCTCATTGAGGGGATGAAGAAAGACATGATTTTATTAAAGAGAGAAAACATCTATTGCAAGTTAATAAAAACTAAACTAAATTAAACTAAGGAGAGAAAATAATTTACCTATAGCAGATATGAAAAACTACAACTACTGCAAGGAATTAACCTACTTACTTTTGATGCGCTCTAACTTCAAGAAAACAGAATTTTATTCATGAGTAGAGGCATAAGAAAATACAAGGATTTGGGTTCTATTTATTGGACATAGAAACCCTAGGTTTACAATTGCTCCGCATGTCTACAATTACAAATATACCCCCAGAAAATCTTTCCATAGCCTCCTCAGAATTATGGTAAAATTTTCTTTCCATGACGCCTTCAAACGGCCGCGGAACCGCGGCATTGGTGCGCTTGGGCCGCGGTTTCGCGGCCCATTGGTGAGTTCATTTCATGGTTTTTCTTGGGCTGTCTCAGTGTCTTTTGGGCTTCCTGGTTCTTTATTCCTTTTATCAATTGGGCTTCTGTATTAATTCCAGATCTTCAGTGAACACTTTGCAATGGATCTTTTAACCGTTTTTCTTTCAAATTTGGATCTTGCGTTGCCTTGTTGATGGTGAACTGTTCTTCTTCTAGGCTTTACTAAGATCTTCCTATTTGTTGGTCAAAAATCCTTCTTTTGTGTCGTCTTTTGTGTTTTTCACTGTTTTTGCTCCAAGAACCTGTAACCTGTAACATGTAGCAGACATGGGTCAAAAGCACCTATTTTTATTCTTAAATGAATAAGAATGGGGAATACAAAATGCAATATTATGTTATGAACAAATACCCCCAAACTTATCTTTTGCTCGTCCTCGAGCAAGCTTATTATTTTATTTATTCTCGATAAAAATCTAACCTAGCCACACTTTCGCAGGGAAACGCGATTGCACTGAGCTTGTGCAACAAGCCGTTAAACCTCTAGATGTCCCTAGTAGGAGGAGTGTTGTCTCCTGAGGGTTTTCAGCGGATTACACCCACAAAATCCTATCAATTTGGTTTTTCGACTTTTTGTTTTCTAACTAGGTTTTCTAACAAGGAAATCTATTATCGTCGACCCGCAAATTATCCACCCATATTCTTCACACTTCCTCATCATTCAACTTAAGATTATACATGTTCTATAGAACTACTCAGCTTTCGGCATCTCTTAAGTTTTCCTTCTAGGGTTCCATCTCCACTCAGGAATTTTTATCAACTCTGTTAAAGATACAAGTTCTATTCTTCACTCCTTTCTTTCATCTAAACTCCAATCACATATCCCCACGTGTGTGTAAATATCACCCCTACACTTGGAAATTCAAATCAAGCAATCGTACTCTCGTCCATTGTCCAAAGCACTTATTAATTGGTGAATTTTCGCTTTCACGTCCTTCATGCGACTGTTAATACTTCTTGAGGTACCAACAACCGATTACAAGATGCGTTAGCGTTTTAAATCGTACTTCCTAGTTTTGCAACACCCAAGGCTTTTAGCAGTGGCTCCCAAACCAGTTGGTCTAAGGCACTAGGTGATGAAGCACCCTCGCTAAATATTTTTCTATTTTTACAGCCTTAAGTAATCACAAAAACCAGTGTCCATTTTTTTTTCTTTATTCACTTTTTTTCTTTTTATTTTCATTGTGCTAAGGACTTTAGACAAGAGTATTTCAAGGTCTCTTCTACTAATCCAAGTTTCAAGGTGCGTGTTTGTGCATTTTGTAGGGTACATGTTTTCAGAATCTAGACTTAAGCTAGGAACTATTTTTCAAACTTATACTCTAATAAAAGTTTTAATACTTTTCCTTCGTTTCGACTTAGCCCAAGGAGTGAACCCAAAATTTGCCTATTTCTAAATAATCTACAAAGACATATACTTTCTACCGTTAAACTCTAAGAAAGGTTATTTTTAGGGTTTTTAATTTGCTAAGTCTAAGATTTAGTTTTTCCTAGCCAGTTAACCTATTTATCAAACTCAAGTCAATTAACCAGAATTGAATACATTAATTTTTATAATTTTTGAATTTTTTCAATTTTTATGGGTTTCTGTTTTCTAAATTTTTTTTTTTTCAAATTTTCAAATTTTTATGAATTTTTTATATAAAGATGCAGTGCAGAAATTAAATATGCAAAAGGAAAATATATACAATATGCAAAGCAAAGGATAACTATATACAATACCCTCTCCCCCAAACTTGAGCAAAGCAGTGCCCTCACTGCCCGGCCCCACGTCGCGCTCGTGAGCGTGAACGTGATCTTTCCCCTCTAGCCAAAAGGGTTTGAATACCCCTCTCAATTTCCGTCAGCCGACGGTCGTGATCTCGTGCAGTCGCCCGAAACTCATCCCTCAAAGAATCGATTCTTCTCACTGTTCTCCGCATCAATCGTGCATGCTCCTGGGGAGTTAGTTCTTCCCCGCTCGAAGTCGAGCTCGAGTTAGGGGTGTGTGCGGGTACATTTTCTGCCGGTTCCGTTCGTGTCCAAATATCAGTTAGTCTAAAGTAGGACGACGTGACGCCCTCTACGAGTGGTCGAACCGGAACACCGTCTATCATGTATGAGTCAAATTCCTCGGCAGGGAGGAAATAACGGCAGAGTTGGGTAACGAGCATGGGACATGGGTATACGGAACCTCGTTTCCCCGTACCTATAGATTGGAGCAAAACAGTGCACATGTCGAACCTTGGATTTTTCATCATCAGTGTGTGTACGACATGTAATGAAGGGGTGAAAAAAGTCGTGTTATGGGAACTACCAAAGATATTGTTTTGTGCCCACCGGCACACAGTTAAAACGTTCGCGAAAAGGGTCCGTGCTTGGATAAATTGAAAATTCAGCTCTTGATTCTGAAAATTTGCAATTTGGTCCAAAAAAGTTATTTATTTTTTTTATTTTCTTATTTTTCATTTTTTATGGTATTTTGGGAATATATATTTACAAATTATATACACACCCCCAAACTTATTTGAAATAATGTTTTGGAAGAAAAGAAATCTGGGGGTGAAAGTGGAGGAATATTACTCAGTGTAGATCGGCTCCTGCAAGAACAGGAGCTCCTCCAAAGGGTCCGCTGTGAGGAACGGTTTCAAACGATTCCCATTTACTTTGAAAAGCGTACCGTCCTCCGGGTTTTCCAGATCAACCGCACCGTGCGGATAAACGGTGCGGACTACAAAAGGTCCCTTCCACCTAGAACGGAGCTTGCCGGGATGTAAATGTAACCGAGTGTCATAAAGTAGAATCTGTTGACCAGGTTCAAACGTTTTTCGCAAAAGGTTTTTATCATGAAATACTTTAACTTGGTTCTTAGCAATCACGGCATTATCATATGCCTCATCCCGCAACTCTTCTAGTTCATTTAACTGCAGTTTTCGGTTGCTGCCCGCATCTCCTAAAGATAGATTCAGCTCTTTAATGGCCCAAAATGCCTTGTGCTCAATTTCTACTGGAAGGTGGCAAGCCTTCCCGTAAACAAGCCGGTATGGAGACATGCCAAGATCGGTCTTGTACGCAGTACGGAAAGCCCATAGCGCGTCGATTAATTTGAGTGACCAATCTTTACGGTTTTTAGAAACTGTTTTCTCCAAGATTTGCTTAATTTGCCGATTCGAGATCTCGGCTTGCCCACATGTTTGGGGATGGTATGGCGTTGACAGCTTATGGGTGATAGAGTATTTGCGTATTAAGGACTCAAAAGTCCTATTGCAAAAGTGAGGACCATTATCACTTATTATCGCACGAGAGTGCCTAAATCGAGAAAAGACGTGTTCTTTTAGAAATCGAGTGACAACCTTGTTGTCATTCGTTCGACTTGGTACAGCCTCGACCCACTTTGAAACATAGTCAACAGCCAAAAGAATATACACATTTCCAAAAGAGTTAGGAAATGGTCCCATAAAATCTATACCCCAAACATCAAAAATATCTACAACCAAAATTGGTTGGAGCGGCATTTCGATTCTCCGCGATATCCGGCCCAAGTGTTGGCACCGGGAGCAAGTTTTGCAGTATTCGAATGCATCTTTGAAGAGTCGTGGCCAATAGAAACCACACTGCAAAACTTTCTCGGCTGTCTTCTTTGGGCCAAAGTGCCCGCCGCATGCTTGATCGTGGCAAAAAGACAGCACACTCTTAACCTCATTTTCAGGTACACACCGACGAATGATTTGGTCGGAACAGTATTTAAAAAGATAAGGTTCATCCCAGTAAAAATGCTTTACTTGGGACAAAAATCGAAGTTTATCTTGTTTCGACCAATCTTTAGGTATCAAGCCGGTGGCTAAGTAGTTTACAATATCGGCGAACCATGGTTCGCAAGAAACGGTCAAGAGTTGCTCGTCGGGGAAAACATCAGTGATAGGAAGTTCAAGTGTAGGCGAAGAAGGAAGTCGTGAAAGGTGATTGGCCACTACGTTTTCACATCCCTTTTTGTCCCTTATAACAAGGTCAAATTCTTGCAGCAAAAGGATCCAACGTATTAGCCTAGACTTAGCATCCTTCTTCGCAAAAAGGTGGCGAAGAGCTGAGTGATCCGTGTACACTATAACTGGAGAGCCGATTAAATAAGGCCGAAATTTTTCAAGTGCAAACACAACCGCTAAAAACTCTTTTTCTGTTGTTGTGTAGTTTAATTGGGCCTCATTTAATGTTCGGCTAGCGTAGTAAATTACATACGGCATCTTGTTAATGTGCTGTCCAAGAACAGCACCAATGGCAAAGTCTGATGCGTCGCACATAATTTCGAAGGGATGCGTCCAGTCTGGAGATGAAAGGATGGGCGCAGAAATGAGTGAGTGTTTCAAAGACTCGAGCGCTTCCATGCAAGTTGAGTCGAAAAAAAAGTAGTGTCCTAGGCCAACAAGAGAGTCAAGGGTCTAGCAATCTTGCTAAAGTCCTTGATGAACCGTCTATAAAAACCGGCATGGCCAAGGAAAGCTCGGATATCTTTGACGCATTTGGGAGGAGGAAGATTAGAAATGACTTCGATTTTAGCTTTATCAACCTCTATGCCGTTTTGCGAGATGACATGTCCTAAGACAATGCCTTCTCGTACCATAAAGTGGCACTTCTCCCAATTCAAAGTCAGGTTCTTTTCCCTACAGCGGGTGAGAACTGCGTCAAGATGCCGTAAACACTCATCGAAGGAGTCACCAAAAATGGAGAAATCATCCATAAAGATTTCCAAAAACTTCTCCACCATGTCCGAAAAGATCCCCATCATGCACCGCTGAAATGTAGCGGGCACATTGCATAACCCAAAGGGCATGCGACGATAAGCAAAAGTGCCAAAGGGGCAAGTAAAAGTGGTCTTGTCTTGATCCTCTTTGGCTATGGGGACTTGATTATAACCAGAATAGCCATCTAAAAAGCAGTAGAATTCGTGCCCCGCCAATCGTTCTAGCATTTGGTCAATGAATGGTAAAGGAAAGTGGTCCTTCCTTGTCGCGGCATTGAGTTTCCGGTAGTCGATGCAAACTCGCCACCCAGTTTGGGTGCGAGTGGGAATTAACTCATTTGCCTCATTGGTGATGACCGTGATGCCTGATTTCTTTGGCACGACATGAATGGGGCTAACCCATTGGCTATCCGAGATAGGGTAAATGATACCGCTATCAAGACACTTAACAATCTCCTTCTTGACCGTCTCTTTCATAATGGGGTTGAGGCGTCTTTATGGATCCCTTGCTGGCTTGGCATCATCCATCAAGTGTATATGATGTTCAACTATGAGGGGACTAATCCCCTTGAAGTCCGCCATAGACCAGCCGAAAGCTTGCCGATTATCGTATAAGACCGTTAAAAGAGCCTTCTCTTGCTCAAGAGCTAGAAAGGCCGATATGATAACTGGTAAGGTCTCATTTTCACCTAGATAAGCATATTTTAGGTGCGACGGCAAAAGCTTTAGCTCGAGTTTAGGTGGTGAAACAATAGATGGTAACAATGGAGTAACTGTTTCAAACTCGAAGGATTCCATCAAAGGTTCAAATTGAGTGTACGCTACCGAGTCGGATGGTTCAACTAACTCATCCGAAAAAGCAAAAGACTCAAACTCGAGTGGAGAGTCTTCAAGATCATCAACAAAGGTGAAACACTCATAATCTTTGTCCGTCGTGAAAGCTGTGTCGGATTCTAGGAGGAACGCACTAGTGGCGTTAATATTGCTGTGATTAAACATGAAATTCTCGAACTCACAGTCCTCCTCCGCGATCTCATCGATCGAGCACACATCAAGTACGCTAGAATTAGGCTTGCAAGGCTGACTTCCTAACTTGAAAATGTTGAGTTCAACTGTCATATTGCCAAAAGATAGATTCATTGAACCATTACGACAGTTGATTACCGCGTTAGAAGTCGCGAGGAATGGTCGACCAAGTATCACCGGAATTTGATTACGGGGGTTAGCGATAGGCTGTGTATCCATAACAATAAAGTCAACGGGGAAAATGAAATCCCCTACTCTAATTAACACATCCTCCAACTCTCCCCTAGGATGGGTGATTGATCGGTCGGCCATCTGGAGAGTGCAATGAGTAGGCTTAAGCTCTCCAACGCCTAATTGTTCGTACACCGAATAAGGTAGCAAATTGACACTAGCACCAAGATTTAATAGTGCTCTATTGATGGTCTTGTTCCCAATTGTGATCGAAATAGTAGGACAACCGGGGTCCTTGTGCTTTGGGGGTAAAGAATTGACAAGAGCATCACTAACAACACTAGCCACGAAAACTTTCTTTGGTACTTGTGACTTCCTCTTTTTGGTGTATAAGTCCTTTAAGATTTTTGCATATGAAGGAACTTGTTGGATTGCATCCAAAAGAGGGATATTTATGCTAACCTGTTTGAACAACTCTACAATCTTCTCCATCTGTGGAGTTGGTTTATTGGATCTCAACCGATTTGGAAAAGGAATATTTTGAAAAGTTGTTGAGTCCAACTTTTGCGGATCAGATTGTTGAGTTGGAACGGAATCCTGTGTGGATGTGTTCGTGTTGTGAGACGAGGGTCCGTTCGAGCTAGAAGAAGTAGAGCCGTGTGAAGGGTGGAGAATAGGCTCTAACGAAGAAGAAGAGGAAGATGAAGAACCACCGGCAGAGGTGTCATGGTGAATACCCACATTGTTTTGCAGCACTTTTCCGGATCTCAACGTAGTCACCGCATTCACGTTATGATTCTGCTGTTCATGTGCAACATGTGCGTGACCAGGATTTGGGAGTGGTTGAGACGGAAGCTTTCCTTTCTCTCGCTCTTTCAATGCTGCGTTGAGTTGTGCAATTTGTACCTCAATAGCTTTGATGCTTTGATCGTGTGAGGCACTGTTTTGCACCAAAGATTGAACAGAAGTCTCTATCCTAGCTGTGGACTGTGCAGATTGCTTTAGGAATGCTTCTAGACTTCTTTCGAGTGAGCTAACAGCATTTTGAGGGGGAACAAAATTGTTGGGCACAAAATTGTTCATCTGATTAGGGTAAGGCAGCTGTTGGAGAGGTTGCTGAAATTGAGTTTGTGGAGGTGCTTGTTGTTGAGGAGGAGGAGCTCTTTGAAAATTGTTGTTTCCTTGGGATTGTTGATTTTAGTTCCAAGCGAAATTAGGGTGGCTCTTCCAACCCGGATTGTATGTCGAAGAGTATGGATCATTTCTTTGTCGTTGCTGAAAGGCAGCATTGACTTAATCTTGTCCTTGAGTAGATGCAGTGTAAGGACACTCTTCGGTGAGATGTGGTAGATCCGAACAACAAGCACAAACAGTTCGTGGAGGCACAACAGGGGCAGGAGAAGGTGTTGAGATTTTGGTCTCAAGTGCTTCTAGCTTTTTCGTAAGAGCGGCCATCTCGGCCTTCATAGCAATTGACATCTCTACTTGATGTATGCCTGCCCTAGGTTGACCAATAGAAGAAGATGATGATGTGGTCTTGGTACTCTCCCACTGAATTGTTTGTTCACTAAGATCCTCAAGAAACTGCCACGCTTCCTCACTAGATTTGGACAGAAAGTGACCTTGACTAATGGTTTCTAGCAACTGCTTCGTTGCCGGGTTCAATCCCTCGTATAATGTTTGGCAAAGTTGCCATCTTTCGATCCCATGGTGAGGGCATTGAACGAGTAGGTCTTTGAATCTTTCAAAACATTTCCAAAATGGTTCGGCAGGAAGCTGTGAAAATTGTTTAATCTCATTACGGATTTTAGCAGTTTTGTGATGAGGATAGAACTTTTTTAGAAAAGCTTTCACAAACTCGTCCCAATTTCTAATTGAGTGTGATGCGGTGCTGTATAGCCACTTCTCGGCTAGGTCACATAAGGTGAAAGGAATGACCCTTAACCTTATAGCGTCATCACTTAATTGGGTAGTTTTCATCATGGCGCAAACGTTTAGGAATTTGTTGATAAAGATATATGCGTCTTCGGATTCCAAACCATGAAACTTAGGCAGCATATTGATGAAGTGGGGTTTGATCTCAAAATTGTCCCCATTAGCCGGTGGGAGGGAAAGACAAGTAGGAAGGGCGGTGCGGATGGGGTAGAAAAGATCCTGTAGCGCGACTCGTGCGGGCGCTTCAACAGGTGGGTGATTCGGGTTATTCGCACCTAACGGAGGTGGAATCATTCCCGTCGGTAAGGTGTTGTTAGGATCGTATCCCGACATACCTTCGGAAGAATGTGATGGTGAAAGTGAAGAAGTGGACAAGATTTCGACTTCGGAGTCGAAAGGTTCATCGGTCGGTACCAACGAAACACGGACTAATCGGGCGCTAGGGTCTCTAGTCCAACCGGACATACACTAAAAGGGTTAGTGTAGTCGAAAGATGAAGGACAGAATGTGAAGGTAAGAAAACGTCAATGAGAAGAAGTGGTGTAAGTGAGTGCAAAGATTTCTTTAGCGACAAGTTGCAAGTTTTGAAAAGATTTTCCTTTTTCTTTTTAAGTGAGCTTTTGCAAAAAGATTTTGAAAAGAGACTAGTGACACAAATGCAATTAACCACACATGCACAATCAGGCCTAAGTCTAGGGTCACCTAGGTCAGCTAGACAGCTCCTAACTGTTCCAAAGGGCTAGAAATAGGACCTCAAACCGCCTCTTCACCGTCCGTTACGGCCAAGTAAGTGCCAGGTAAGTGGGAAGGAACCACGCTGTGGGCCTAATTAAAAACCACTAGCCTTGACACACTTGCCTAGGCACCGCAAAGACAGGTTAGGATAAACGGCCGATGCCTATACTAGTCCTCTGTCCTATTGAGCTCGACGTCCTTAGGGCTGAGTCTAATATTTTTTAAATTAAAAGTGGTCAATGCAAATGCTTTAAGTGATTTCTGGGGTCCTGGGAAGGGTGATGAAATCCCCACCCAATCTGAATTGGTCAATAGCCCCTTAAAGTCAGATTAAAGTATGCAAAGCAGTAAATCACTTGCAATCAATTTGCTTTTTTACCGCGGCACAAAGAATCCTGCAGCAAATCAATTATTGGAAGGGGGAAGAAGATTTTTAGCGCAAAGAATCCTGCAGAAGATTTGACAAAAGATATATGGGGATTTGCAGAGGGGAGAATGAGAAAACAAACAGTGCAATTTCTTTACAGAGAGGGCTCCAGAGGGCCGCGGTTCCGCGGTTTTGACAGGGTATTAGCCGCGGAATCGCGGTCGGATTGAGGGATCAGGTCTCTGGATTTCTTCAGCTGTTCTGTACTTTCAATCTCCTCCTGTTCTGATGTATCTTTTTCTGTTTTGCTTTCTGTGTTGTTTCAGATCCGTCAAACCTGCAAAGATTCACAAAGAAAACCCTTCAAACAATAAAAGATGATAAAATTTTTTATATTTTTGGATTTTTCAAATTTTTTATGGATTTTTATATTTTATATTAACCCGAAATTACAAAAAGAAAATTTTACGCCATCCCCGGCAACGGCGCCATTTGATTGTAGAGATTTAGCGTGCTTGCGCTTTCTAAAAGATAGATCAAAAATATTTACCGCAATCAAGAACGGCGTCGCTTTGCAGCTAGCCGGTGAATACGGGTCGGTCCACAGGGATGTGTAAATCTCCTTTAAGTTCTTACGAGTTAATTCCAAATGATGTTGGGTCTTAAAAATAAACCTAAGAATTGAAGTTGTATGATACTAGGATTAGAAACTTGCTAGGATTAGGTTTAGGGAAAATTTGGTAAACAAAGATCTATATCTCTTTCCATTGCCATTAATTAAATCTATCATATTAGTGTTATGGTAAATATTTATAAAGGGGATTAGGACGATTGGGATGATTGATTCTTCCTCTAGATCCTTGTCCTTCCTTTATTAATCTTTACCCTAACCTCCATGGAAAACCTTAAAATCCGGGCCTTTAGACTACGGAATCAACACTACCTCGAGGGTAGAAGTGCCGTAGAGAGCGGAATAAGAAGGTATGCATGGAGTTCTAATGTTCATAAAAGTTTGGCAACGAAAAGAGATGAGAGATCTTCATCTCTCAAATCCTTCCCTATTCCTAACCCTAACAAGCGAGGAAACTACTCGCTCATTGAGGGGATGAAGAAAGACATGATTTTATTAAAGAGAGAAAACATCTATTGCAAGTTAATAAAAACTAAACTAAATTAAACTAAGGCGAGAAAATAATTTACCTATAGCAGATATGAAAAACTACAACTAATGCAAGGAATTAACCTACTTACTTTTGATGCGCTCTAACTTCAAGAAAACAGAATTTTATTCATGAGTAGAGGCATAAGAAAATACAAGGATTTGGGTTCTATTTATTGGACATAGAAACCCTAGGTTTACAATTGCTCCGCATGTCTACAATTACAAATATACCCCCAGAAAATCTTTCCATAGCCTCCTCAGAATTATGGTAAAATTTTCTTTCCATGACGCCTTCAAACGGCCGCGGAACCGCGGCATTGGTGCGCTTGGGCCGCGGTTTCGCGGCCCATTGGTGAGTTCATTTCATGGTTTTTCTTGGGCTGTCTCAGTGTCTTTTGGGCTTCCTGGTTCTTTATTCCTTTTATCAATTGGGCTTCTGTATTAATTCCAGATCTTCAGTGAACACTTTGCAATGGATCTTTTAACCGTTTTTCTTTCAAATTTGGATCTTGCGTTGCCTTGTTGATGGTGAACTGTTCTTCTTCTAGGCTTTACTAAGATCTTCCTATTTGTTGGTCAAAAATCCTTCTTTTGTGTCGTCTTTTGTGTTTTTCACTGTTTTTGCTCTAAGAACCTGTAACCTGTAACATGTAGCAGACATGGGTCAAAAGCACCTGTTTTTATTCTTAAATGCATAAGAATGGGGAATACAAAATGCAATATTATGTTATGAACAGCGAACGATCCACATGTCCTAGTCATTCATCCTCGATGACTAGCGACCTTCTATCATCTCTTAGTACAACTTGTTCTACACTAACGCCAGCATCTGGAGCAATATCTCGTCGTTCGCAGCAACAACTGGCTCACTCGTCTGCACGCTGAACAGTGCCTCAACTATCATGAATAAGCAACACACCAACGGTCATCAAAATCTGGCTGGCCTCTATCATTGGCTCAATCCTCTAGTGTCGACCAGCACATCCGAGTAACCTCATAAAGGCGATCCGCCAAACGCTCGTGGCGCGGAAACACAGTAAAAAGACACATCTCTGCAATCGTGTGTCGCCGGAATTTCGCCCTGGTCAGTCCTCATTCGTGACGAGCTCGTGCTGACCGCAACTCTAGCTGTAGCTCTTCCTGCCCGTAATCGTGGCAGCAAAACCATAACTGGTACTGATGAGGCTAGATCGGAATGAATATAATACTAAGCAAAGAAATGTACACCCTAAGGCTTCTTAAGTGGAGTAGCGTATCGTAAATATGCCGCGGAACATACCTACGGTACGTCACTCTACTTTAGTCACCTATTCCATCAACCAAGGGTTATCCTACGCACCGAAGGTAAAACCTAACGCTCAGATACCAACTTTGTCACGACCCGAAAGTACGGAATATGACCGGCACTTAAACTACGAAACGTCTCGAGGCGTTCGTAATCTAAGAAAGCCGAAAACCCAGAAATCCAAACCAAGAAAAGTAGTAGAGTGAAGGAAAACCAATTTAAATCAAGTAGTTTTAATAGCATAAGCCGAATTATGCATTTTTAAAAACATCAAATATTTCCTGAAAATTTCGGCAGAGTCTCCTTTGTAAATACTGGCCCCCAAACGGGATACAACATGAATAGTATACGAAATCAATAAAAGGGCATCCCCAAGCGGGAGCTAGCTCTTCGTCAATCGACGGTCACAACCACATAAGCAATATAATATACAACGCCAACGGCGAGGATCAAAAACCCAAAACCATAAGAAACCCACAGAAATAAAACGCGTGACTCTAAGGTCGAAAGAATAGCATTTCTGGTCTCTATCTCAAAAAAATACATTTTTGGTTGATGGAACTTCTAGATACAACAGAGTAATAATATACAAGTTATATAATGGGGGGTACGATACAAGTAAACCCATCTACTAGCAAATCACCCGGAGGAAACTATGCCCGCAAGCCGTAATGAAACCTGTACGGCAAACCTGCAAGAAACTGGGGCACAACGGGGGTGAGTTGTCAACTCGTGAATAGAAAAACATCTACGGAAAGAAATCGCATAAATAACGCAACCTAGGTCAAAGATCATAATATATCCTCAAATATATGTATAACATGCAGCCTATAACAATGGCTAGGGTAATATCTAACCCGAGTGTAATCTCATGTGCCCGTGTCAGTGCCTCAGGTAGCAATATATCATATGAATGAGGTATGAATGCATGAAAACAGAATACATGTAAATGAAGAAACTGTTTTCATAAATTAGTGAGATTTCCTTTGTATTTTTAAAATGAGGTATCATAAATGAAAGCAGTATCAACAGTGTCTAGTATCGACATAAAACATAAATCTCAATGTCTCAAAACCTCAGGCTCCGGCTATCCGGACTGGCCTGTATTATCAAATCTCAGTACCTCAATATCTCGAAATCTCAATATCTAGGGCGCCGTCAGTCCAGACCGGCCCCTACCATCCATCTCAAGACCACGACGGTATCCTCCGAATATCCGACGCGTCGGGTAATATTACCGGTAGGTAGTCTCCCCCTGCCAGGCTCACATCGTCATCACTACGCGCTTCTTGCCCCGGGGTACCTTACCGGGCCCACCATGTACCCGAAACGGTTCATCCATCTCCTCGAATCGGGTCTCGAAATCTATCAGCAAACTCATGGTGGACGACTCATACATCATGGGAAAACCGCATTTTTATTTAAAAAGAGAGAAAGCAGTTTATATATGTTTTGCGGTTTTTCTCCAAATCCAGAAAATATCATGGAAATCCGAATCATCAATAGCATGTAAAACCATGAATATAAGCATGAGCATCCATGAATGCGGCATAATGAATAACAGTTTGCATGAAGTAGCAGGTAATAACTACAATGTCTAAACTAGCATATAAGGCAAGTACACTAATATCATGTCTAAACTATTAGCTAACAGGCTATGTCAATATAATAGTATTTTCTATGTGTACGTGACATGGCAATTACCGATGAAGATGTGTGTGAGCCGGCAAGTAAGTGTACGTGGTACATACGCATCATCGGTAATGGTGATGGTGTCCTAACAACATGATATCAATAATGAAATATGAATTACAATAAGTATGCGATGCGGAGCAACAGCAATAATATGCAGGAGCTGAATACTAGACACAGCGGTAACTAAACTGCATTACCCTAATATAAGTCCTACAATAGCGCCTTTTGAAATAACACGAATCGCGGTGTTTTGAAAATAAGGGCTACGGTGTTTTTAAGAAAAGACACGCCTTTTGAAATATCCGTAGAATCCCTTGACCTGTCTTTTAAAATACCCACGATTCGTTAGTTTTGAAATAGATAGGAGTCTAATCTAGTCTAACAACTACACTAAACTATACGGCTGAACTAACAAGCTGAACTACAGGTAAGGAAACCGCCTAACATCTGAGTCGATATATATATAAACATATATATATATATATATTAGTCGGTGATCCCGCCTCGATAATATCACATCCGATACCATATCTATAATCAGATATTCCCAAGTCAAGAGTGCGGATCTATCATCAATATATAGCTCGTACGTAAATCCGTCGTACGGCATCCCCACATCTGGGTACGGGTCAATATCACATTCATCACACTATTCATCTGGTATCCCCTTTATCAAAGATCATAATCCGGGTACGGATCTATGTCTAGTACAATACTGATACCACCTACGTATGCATGCACGTGTGTGAAACACTACGTCAAAGGACCCGCTACAACGTCATGTCGTATCTCAAATACGAATCCTGCCATATCACCGAATTCACAACCTCAATACAAATCTCATCGACTCATCTCAAACCCAAGTATCATCCTCAAATCCGTATGTGAACACATAGTCCCATACCCATGTGAACACATAACTATGTATTCCTGAATAAGCACAAATGAAAGAAGAAAGTATGCAAGTATGGGTGGGTGGGTGCATATGTGGTGCGACCACTACTCTAGGGTTTCGCGACACTAAATATCCAAGAACACCAAATATCCATATTATCATCAATGCACTCAAACAATATATAAACAATATATATATGTGTGTATACGTATTCGTATACATCACCACGAACTGCGGGGGTGCTATACGCCATCCACCCGACTTCTCCCCGTAGATATAAATCTACTCACCTGGTCCTCGCTCGTCGGTGCCGACGTCGCCACGCGCTTGCTTGTCGTCTCGAAGTCCATATGGGGTACCTACATATCATAACGCACCGTATCGCATTAAAATCCGACTCATGACCAAAACTACTCACGAATCCCACATAGGTCAAAACCTATGGTTTGCTTTCTCAAATCAACCCAAAAACCCTCGACATCGGTGTACACACGCCGATTGATCGAGAAAAACACCAAACGTACCAATCGTTGTTTTATAAGTCACTAAAAATATATGAAATAGGATGCAAATCATCAAAACCAATAAATTGATCAAATCGGTTTATTTCCAAAAAGCCTAGTAAAGGGGTCGTTAACCGTTTTATTACAAGTCTTGATGTTTTAGCAAACTAGTGGTCACAGTACTCACTAATTATCTTAATTAGGCCACATAAACATTTACTAGATTTTTAATCTTGCTAAATTACATTAAACCAAAATCTAATTAGCAAAAGTTACCTTTTTAGTTCAAAACTTGGTGTTTTAACCAATCTAAATATTTTAACAATTCTAATGGCTATAATGTTCATTAAACATCTTAATTATGTCATACCAATGTTAATTAGATTTTAAAATCACTCATTTCCATCAATTCTAAAAAACCTAGTTTGCAATATTTGTACAATTATTACAATTTTAAACTAACAATTTGCAAACTAGCAATTAGATTAGTTTTAACAAGTTTTAAGATGCTAGCCCATATCACACAACCATGCACAATTGATCACAACCCAACTCCAAAAAAAAAACCTAACTTGAATTTCCAACCCTTCTCTTGAAAGTTAAATTTTAATTAATTCCATAATTAAACATCTAATTACAACTAGATTCAAACATACAATTAACAAATTTGGATGGAACTTTATACCTCATGATCAAGAGATTAAACATGAAGCTTAGCCTTCCAAACTTGCTTCCATCCCCCAAGATCCATACTAAATTGGCTAAAGAATAATGGGTAAAACTTGGATTTGGAGTTTGCTTTGAATTTGTGAGTAAATTTGTGGATTTTTGATGGAATTTTGTGATGAAATGAGAGGGGGAAAATTGGGGGGCTGCACAAAGGGGGGCTCGGCCAGAATTTGGTGAGGGAGAGAGAGAGATGTGGGTCTCAAAGTCAACACAAAACCATACTCTAATTATCTAGTTCCATACTTTATTTCTTTAACGTTTTCATTTTCCATTTCATCATTTTTCTTTCAATTGTTTTGTTTAATTGGAGGGGAGAGTGGGGAAGGGCTGCTGAATTTCAGCCACTAAAGGGGGGGGAATGGGGGGTGTGAGTGTGGGTCTGTGTGTAGCAAGTTCCAAGTGAAGAAAATACCCCCATACCTCAAATACCTAATTTATTTTCACAAAATAAGCAATTTTTCTTCAATATTTTCTAACACCGTTTGACAGTTTCATTTTATTTCAAAAACAACATGTTAAAATTTTGTTTAATGTGTTATGATGCACAAAATTTGTTTCAACCCATTCCAGTTTGTAATTTTTCCTAATTAAATGTATTAGTGACGGCTTAAAATAATAATAAAATAATAAATTTTAATTTTTTTTTCAGAAAATTTGAAATTTCACCAGTGGCTCAATAAACACCAAATATTAGCAATTACATAGCTAGAATATGTATATTTAATTTTTATAATCAGATATTTGTATTTTGACTTTTTACAGAAAAACCCCTTATTTTACCGATTTTTCGAAATTTCACCGAAACGATTTTCAAAACGTTACATTCATACGGATCTGGTTGTAGCCGGAGAAAGCATCCATGAAGCTCAACAGCTCGTGGCTGGCCGTGCTGTCGATGAGCTAATCTATCCGAGGGAATGGATAGTTGTCCTTGGGACAGGCCTTATTGAGGTCGGTGAAGTCGACGGACATGCGCCACTTCCTGCTTGACTTCTTGACCAGAACTACGTTCTCCAGCCACTCCGAGTAGGGTACATTCTTGATGAAGTTGGCGGCGAGAAGTCGATCAACCTCCTCTTCGATTGCCTTCTGTTTGACCGGGGCGAAGCTTCGCTTCTTCTGTCTGACGAGTCGGGCCGAAGGATCAACCCCGAGCTTGTGGGAGATGATTTTGGGGTCAATCCCAGGCATGTCAGCAGGCGCCCAGGCGAAGACATCGGAGTTATTTCTGAGGAATCTGACCAGGTCATCTCACTGAGTCTCTGTCAGGAGTGATCCGACCTGGACGGTTTTTTCCTCGTCCCCTTCTGTCAGGGGCACCTCGGTCAGTGGTTCGACCGGTGTCCCCCAAACTTCTTTCCGCTCGTCTCGGGTGTCCAGATAACCCTCGATGTCGTTATTTACCTCAGCGTTGTCGGCCGGCTGCTCGGACGAAGATGTTTCGGTAAGGCATACCTTCGCGGCCCGCTGGTTCCCATAGACCCGACCTATCCCGCCCTGATCGAAAGAGAACTTCATCGCCAGGTGGTAGGTCGATATCTGGGCCTGGAGGGAGTTCAGCGTCGGGCGGCCGAGGAGGACGTCGTATGCCGATGGGACCTTTGCTACGATGAAGTCCATAGGCAACGTACGTGTGCGGCCGTGTTTCCCGACGTTGAACTGCAGGGTGACCACCCCTTGTGCCGGGATGGAGTGGTTGGTGAACCCTGAAAGGGCGTGGGAGGTCGGTTTCAAGTCTGCTGGGGTGAGCCCCATGCGCAGAAAGCAGTCGTGGAAGAGGATTTCTGCCGAGCTGCCCGAGTCGACTAGTATCCGGTGGACCTCGTACCGGTGGATTCGGGCCGTGATCACCAGAGGGTCGTTGTGGGGCATGGATATGCCGTGGAGGTCTCCGTCGCCAAAGGTAATAGGCTCGTGGCCCCTAGCCTTTTTGCTCGGGCAGTCGTTGGCATTTGTTGCCGGCGTGGAGCGCCGAGTCTCGTAGGAGCTCGACTGGCCCCCTGTCGTTATGACCGTAGTTCTTGATGGGCCTCGGTTCCTTCCGGCGAGGTCCCCTGGGCCCCGGGGTAGGGTGGTCCCCGAGCTGCCTTGGCTGGCTTCGTGGGCGCGACCCCGTCGTGGGAGGGGATGCCGGTCATGCCTGGAAGCAGGCGAGCTGACCGCCACCGTCTCGGTAGGGACAGGGGGGCGACAAAGGCCTGAGGCGAGGCTCTCCGACGTGGGACTTCGAGGTTGAATGGGAAGGATCGAGGGGCCTGCGACCGCCGGAGTCCGCGAGGCGGTGGCCGGCGGAGGAGTCGATGACATTCGGTTGAGGTTCACCCGCTACTCCGTTGAGGGGGAGGTGGCGGCTGGTACCTGGATCTTCAGGGTGATTGCTTGCCATGTGGATGGAGATCGGAAGGCCAACTTTGTTTTTGTGGATTTTGCGTTTCCCACAGATGGCGCCAACTGTTGGAGCACCTTTTCTGGTCTCCTTCAGATGTTGTCTTCCGTCGATCTCCCGGTGGATTTTGGAGGTGATCTTCTATTGCGTGTGGGTCTCAATGGGTTTTGAGGAGATTAGTGATTTGAGGAGTTTAACGCCGAGTACCTGCAAAGAAGTACCGGGGTGGTTTGGTACCACCGAGGACCCTCCGACGATCAAGTCAGTACGAGATCCGAGCAGAGTAACGGCTAAGCGGAATAAAAAATGGCTTACTTGACCCCTCTGTGATGGTGGTTTATATAGTGGCGGCGACACGCAGTAGCAGGCGTGAGAATCTCGCCGGCAGTTACGCTCCCGACGTCACGCCGGCGTAAAGAGCGGATGCCCATTAATGGGGATCGTGGTGGCGTGGAACGTGGGATGTTGCTGGCGGAGAATCTGCACGTGGCGAGATTTGCGGAGCGACGGTTACGCCTGTGAGTGGTGGAGTTGGTCGGTCGGAGGACCGAGGAAGATGGCCTCGGCTGGGGTGCTTGGGAACGAGCGAGTGGGCTGAGGAGTCTTGGTCCTAAGACAGCTCGGGGCAAGCTGAGAGGCCGAGGAGGCCAAATTTCAGGGGGCTCTGAGATGAGCCAGCTTGTGCTTGCAGGTCGGGTATAGAGGTGGCCTGGTCGGCCCTTGTGGCCCTTTCTTCTGAGTTCTGGGACACGTCATCTGCCACGTGTCCTGATCTTGGAGACCACCAATATTGAGCATCATCAGGTTCGGATACAGATAACAACAAATAAAATATTCAGATACATGTAAAAAAAATCAAGAACGAGCGGAGCTTCGAAAAGACCCTAAACGGTTGATAAACTGAATCGGATTGGAAAATATAACACGGTTAAGATTTGGTACATACTAACAACAAGTCTCTCTAATAGCCGAACAACAAATGCTTGATATGCCAATATACATGTCCACCGATATAAAAATTCGGTCGATCTTGAGGTCCGGATCAAGTTCTATTTTTATGTAACGTTCAAGGTGTTCAAAATTCTTTAGTTTTGTAAATACTTGATCAAAACATGTGACATTAATCGATACCATAGCAATCCATGGTGTATATGCCAAAAACAAATACTTGAAACAATAAATTTTAAATTATAGAAGAAGTAGTACTTCAAAAATAATAATACCACCTTTCTTATTCAAAATTTTGAAGGGAGTAATGAATCCTTTTGAGAGTTTGCCGGTAGAAGTGAAAGTGATTGCATGATTGGTGGGACACACGGCCAAACACCTGTACGGATGCAGGACAACTCTCGAGGACGCGTCCTTTGATATTCGTGCCACTGTCTCATAATTGTTTTCGTTTTCGTTTATATATTTTATTATTGTAATGATTAAATAAATACCATATGGTTTGCAGAAGGGGTTATCCCACATTTCGGTTGGCGGGAAAATTCATTTGGCAGCTTCCTTGGCGGGAAAGTTTTGGATATTCCCTTTTTTTCTAACATTGGCGGGAATATCCCAGCATTGGATTCCTTTTGGCGGGAACCTGATTTCTACGTTTGTCCTGTCTTTGTACCAATTTTGGATGATGATGATGATGATGATATCTATGGAAGTATTCTATGGAAATTATTTCTTTTCATGAAATGCTCCCTAAAACCCGTCTTTCTTGAATCATGATGGCATCCATGCTATCATATATACACGGGCAATGTATTGAATGAGTACCGTATGTTTATACAGGCAGGATCTTTCTACATCACCGAGACTCGTAATAACTCTTAAATTGGATGTTTGTCTCAATGGTGGTATTTTGGAAACAAATCATACCAACTTTTTAACCATTGTATTTGTTTTTGGACCTGTGCAAACAATAATGAAGAAAATTTATCATATATTCAAATACTGTCATAATTGTTTGTACACGTCCCAGCATTGATCTAAAGTTTTAAAAGTCGACAGGATTTGTTTATAAACGCTACTGACAGGAGCATAGTTGCGCTCTCTATTTTTTTCCTTATATGCAAATTAGCTTCAATCTCAGCTTCAAAATCACAAACCAAGGATTAGGGGACAAAAGAAGAAAGACAAAAGGAAAAGAAAAAGGATGGGTAGTTGTAAACTTTTTGGGTTTTGGGCAAAAGGACTTGAAAAGAAGGCAAAAGGACGAGGTCTAAGACTCTAAATGCACCAATTCAGCAAAAGGCTACAAAAATGCATTGGCTATGAACGGAGCATTTCTTTCGGCCTGTGGTGTTAAGATTGAACGGGGAGTTCTCGTTTCCACATTATTGGGCTCTTGACTTCACACAAAATACCTTCTCCTTTTGTTCTTGCTCTCGCATGTTGTTGTTTTCCAAACCCTATCCGCATTGCGTCAATGGTTTACAGTATTGGGTCTCTTATCCGACGAGCGCCCTTACCTTTGCACATCTCATAATGATGATCGAATTACTAAACCGCGAGCCATCAAGATATACTTACGGAATGCTGAAATGATAGGACATGGACGGAAAAGGCTAGCTTAAATCCTGTCAATTCATATCATATTGTTAACCGCACATATTGAGACTTCAATTGGATGTTCAAATTTTGCGATGTCGAACAAAATTGAACTGCTGCTCATAAGAATATATTGTGAATTTAAGTGACATGTTATAAAAGGACATGGTATATATTCTTGCAGAGCACATGATTTTTTCAGGTATCGCTCGAATCTTCATATTTGCCATGTTGAGCAAGTTATTGTGGTCGGTATCCGAACGGAAGACAAATAAATGGTAGCTTAAGGTGCTGTTCGACCCTACAAGTGTCAAACCAAATAGCTTGTGCAATCTATGCTCCAGCTCTCAAAGCTTTGATCCATGCTCAATATCCCTATCAAAAATGAAATTCTTTTCAATGCTCACATGCAAAATTTGCTTGTATCATGCTTGTATGAGACTTGAATATGAATTGTGTCAGACCTCGATAATAAAAAAAAGGAGAGATACTAAATCACCAGATGTGCCAATCATATGTACATGGCTTGTGACCTAAATCTATATAGTTGTGGGGGCTAGACTGGACCAGACCTGACATTTAGGTCCGAGCCCACTCTATGCATGCAATGCCTTTTGAGCCCTGGCTCTATATTTATATATATATATATATATATATATATATATATATATATATATATATATGCACTCAATCAATATATAGGTCCCATTTGCATACGTAACAATAGTAAAAATATATAAAAAAAAAACTTAGGAATCTACACTGTTCCTTGCTTTGTGATGGCACAGGCTTGAGAGAGAGAATAAGATTTCAAACTAGGTGAAAGAAAAGGACAAGCTGCATGGCATTGGACCATTGTTGATGGCGATGAGATAAGATTTTCAATTCCCCAACATTGTCATCATGTTCCATGCTTCGATTTATTCCACCCATTTAATTTGGATTTTTAATTATGGTTATGGCACCCCCATTGAAGAGCAACAGTGAGGTGAGAGGCTTATCATCATCTATTCCATCTTACAGCTCATTCAAGAAGAGAGCCAGCAACTTAAAATCAAGATCATTATTCATATTAAATGTTTGCTGAGGGATGTGTTTCTTTGAATCAATGTTTAGGGTGTCTTGAATTTGGGATCTTGATCCTTTTTGTACAGATGCAATGACTGACCATTGATGTTATTATGGTTTTCTTATCAGGCTTGTCATTCCTAGTTGGCAGTCCATCTTCTTCTGTGTATATTGATCATCATCAATCGCATTGCGGAACGGATGATTATTTTTTTCCAAATATTAACGACGACATGAATTTTCAAGAGTGATGCCTAAGGATCAACATGGTTTTGCTATCCAAAGTTTTGCATAGAAAATCTTTTTACACCGCTTACAATAAAAGTTACAAACTCGATTGAACCTTTTATATATATATATATATATATATATATATATATGTTAGATTTCGAGTAGAATTATTAATGATGCAAAAGCATTTATTTTAAATGGGTAAATTACAAAATTGTATCTATGCACCGTCATTTTTTCTGCATTTGATACCACAAACTAATTTTATGTCATGTTGCTACCATGAACCACCATCTCCGGTTTCACCTAACAACCATGCAAACTCGAACAATTATTTTCGCCCGCAAAATTTTTATGTCTTTCCTTTTTTATCCCCTCCTTTTTCTTTTTCATAGAGGAAAAAACAGAAAAGAAAAAGAAACTCACGGCTCCCTCCTCCTTCATCATTGCTATCATCACCTCCCATTGTCATCATTCTTCTCTCCTCCTCCTACCTTCGCTGCCGCAACCGCCACCGCAACCCCTTTCCCTTCACTGCCCCCACGACCATCGCAGCCGCCGCCGCCGCCATTATCATCATCTTCCATCATCATCACTGCCCCGATCATCCACCACCGCAACCACCGCCCCCACCACCATTATCATCATCTTCTATCATCATCAAACCCTTTTCGACACCACCGCAACCGCCATCATAAGCCCCTTTCCCCTCGTCATCATCATCGTCATCACCACCACCATCATCATCATCTTCTTCTTTTTCAATGTCTTCTTCTTCTTATTTTTCAATTTCTTCAATTTCTTTAAAAAAATTTGAAAAATAAAATCGCCGCCGCAGCCGGGTCCCATTACCGCCGCACCTGCCGCAACCGTCCGCCACCGCCGCCACCATAAACCCCTCTCCCCTAGCTGCCCCCATCATCATCATCATCTTCTTCTTCTTCTTCAATTTCTTGTGACATGAGAGGAGCTCAACCTGGCCCCCATCATCCGCCGCCGCCGCCCTCATGATTAAAAAATGTGAAGAATTAATTTTTATGCAAAGAAAAAACATAATATTGATATTGAAATGCTAATTGAAAAATGAAACATGAGAGAAGAGCTCTAACTCATCTCAAAGATTATAAAAATTGCATCTTTATGCAAAAAGGATCAAAAGAACAGACTTGAATGGTTCTGTGATGACGCGATCTGGATCGCGTCAAGATGTTACCTTCCGTTGATCTGCTTATGGCGACGATGGGTGGCTGAGATTGGATCTGGAGGCTGTCGCTCCTGAAGCGCGTGGATCTAAATGGTTTTGAGGTTGTGGTTGCCGAGCTATCTGCAAGGAAGTCCCAGAGTGGTTGTACCACCAATGACCCTCCGACGGTCAACTTAGATTAGAGATCCGAGCAGAGTAACGGTTTAGTGGAGTAAAATATGGCTTGCCTGAACCGTCTGAAAAAGGGGTTTATATAGTGGTGGCAGCAGGCGCGAGAATCACGTCGGCCGTTACGCTCCCGACGTCACGTCTGCGTGATGAGCGGGACCTCCCATTAATGGCGAGACAGGCTCGTTAATGGGTGATCGTGGTGGCGTGGAACGTGGGATGTGGCCGGCGGAGATCTTGCGCATGGCGAGATTCGCGGGATGGCGGTTACGCCTGCAAACTATGTTGTTGGTCGGCCGATGAGACCGAGGAAGATGGCCTCGGCGGGAGAGCTCGCGAAGAAGCGGGAGAGCCGAGTTATCTTGGTTCTGCTCGAGCCTGCAGGTGAACTGAGAGGGCTGAGGAGGCTCGGGCCTGTGATAGCTCAGAGACGAGGTATGGGGCCGAGGAAGTCAATTGTGCTGGAGGCTCGGAGGTGAGCCGGCGTTTGCTCGTAGGACGGACACATGAGTGGTCTGGTCAGCCATTGTAAGTCCTTTCTTGTGAGCCCTGGGACACGTCATCTGCCACATGTCCTGATCTGGGAGATCACCGATATCGAGCATCATCACGTGATCATGATGATAATCCAAACAAAGAGAGCAAAGAGCCCCATTCATGCAAATCCAAACAGCACCTATCGCATTCACCCTTGTGTGAATCGGCATGGAACTTGCATTGAACAAGGAAGGGAGTTTTCAGCAATGGGTTCGTTCATGAAGACCAGTAGTTGTCCTCATCATTTTCAAAACCCCATGTTTCTGTAAGAGAAAGAGATAAGTATGAAAGTCGGTGGCGGCGGTTGCAGCGGCAGAGGGAGGAGGATCGCGGAGGTAAGAGGAGTAGTAGAGGGTGGAGAATGAGAAGGTGGTGATGATGATGATGAAGGTGAACAAGAAGATGGTGGTGATACGATGATGATGGGAGTCGGTACCGGTGGTTGCAGTGGCAGAGAGAGGAGGACCGTGGACGTGGGAGGAGGAGGGAAGAGGGGGTGGCATGAGTTTTCTTTATCTTTTCTATTTTACTTCTATTTTGAAATTGAAGTTAAAACCGAAAGGTATAACGGTCTATTCATGCATGATTTTTAATGCCGTACGGTAATTATATAAAAAAGAAACCGTGATTACAATCTCTAATTACTAAAATCTATGCAATTTACCCATTTAATAATTTAAGAGACAATGATGGTTCATTTACAATGTTGAATGGGGATTGATTAGCTAAAACGGAGAGAGATCTATAGGAGGAACAAATAATTGATGATTATCTGGAGACCACTACCACACTAGATTTGGTCAATCATGGCGCCAAAGAATTTGAACAGTGTTTGTGTGAGTGTAGAGAGAGAGAGAGAGAGAGAGAGTCTTGCACCACCTGTCACCTTTGAGAAGGGAATCCAATGAAGAGTGAAGTCACATCTCCTCTCCTTTCTATTTATCATCCCAATCTCAATCTGAGAAATTTAATTGGGTGTTTTGATGGGGGATTAGGGATGATGACATGATTTAAATGTTATTGACACTTATTGGTAAGTATATAAGATATAAGATAATATTGGTGAGATCATGTCCCGGTTTTCTCTAAAAGATGTCTGGATAAAAGGAAAAATAAGTGTATAAATGATATGAGGTTACTGGTCCTACGGAGCTTTCCAGGGCCGGTACCTATGAATGCAGACCAAAACTCAAGGGGCGGGCTGATTCCCACCCGTTTCTCATGTGCCTGCGTCGTCAGGCGCATGCTTTGTGGAGCTTTCTAGGACTATTTTACACAGATGATATAATATGTATAAAAGGGACTACTAATCCAGTCTAAAATGATTAAGAATGCTGGTTCCAACTATTAAATGCCGGCATTAGTATATGTATTGTCATGCCTTTGATGCCAAGCTGGAAATACTATAAGAAACGGTACTGAAACCCCTGTAAGGTAAATTTATTACTCGCAGATTGAACGAAGTTATTGACATAGACAACAATAAATCAAATGTTTTCTTCTGAAAAAACAACAATTACATCTATTTAAGATTAGTGTATGTATTTAAAAAGGAAAGACACAATACAAATCATAGAAGATAAGAACAAAATCTTTCTTCTTGAAGCCAAAAAAAGGCTAAGCATAAATGTAGAAATTATCTCTTGCCACCCTCTAACCCAACAACAAACCCACATATTAAAAATATCAAAACAAGAATTTACCAAAATTCATATTTAGGACAATACACAGCACAAAAATAAACAAATTTAGAAAGTTACAAAAATAATCCCCATTATCTCTCCCCATCCCAAAATCTCCTTAAAATGTGTTAAATAAAGAAAATAAAATAAATAAACACCTTTTCCCCCGGATAAAACAACCTTTGCCCCTCGCCCTTTCATTTCTCTCTCTTCATTCTCTTTCTCTCTCTTTCCCCTCGTGCGCTTTCTCTCTCTAGCAACAAGCTTCCTCCTTTTTCAGTACTTTCTCTCTCTAGAACAAGTTCGAATTTTGGTGAGAGGGGAGAGAAATCAAATGGGTAGGTACATGAGAAAGTCAAAGAGTGGAGAGGTGGCCGTGATGGAGATCAGCAGCGGGCAGCAATCGGCTATTGGGGTCCGAACTCGAGCGAGAACCCTAGCTCTTCAGCGATCCATCGATTCTTCTTCTTACCTCGAGCTTAGAAGTCGCCGCCTTGAGAAACCCATCTCTTTGATTAAGCCCAAGGAGTCGTTCAAGGAAAGCCCTAACCCTAGCCCTAGGTCGAAACCGACCAAATCTGTCCCTAACCCTAAGAAAGAGGCAGCAGAGGAGATTGAGGCGTCGTTTGGGGATAACGTTCTCGATTTTGAAGCGATAGAAAGGTGAGATTTTTACGTTCTCTTTTTGTAATTTTGTTTGTGACCTTGTTGGAATTTTTGGGGTTTTGATGGGTTTTTTGAAATGGGTTTTTCTTAAAATGTTGATTTATGGAAGAAATTTTGCTTCTTTTTGACAGTCCTTAGAATTTTAGTGCTAGTTACTGGAGATGGGTTTCTTGGCTTAAAAAATTGCATTTGTCTTCTATTTTGAAATCTGTTTGTTATCTAATGAGTGCAAATTAGAGTTATTGGTGATGGGTTTGTCAGCAAAACTAATTTCCTTGTCGAAATTTATCCGTTTGTTTCCCAGTTCTCACCACTTGGAAGATTTGACTGTTTTTTTTTGTATTTTGGGCCTTATATCTTCTCATAAAATTTGTTCTTTGTGCATGTTAAATGGATTGGATTGTGGTTTACCCCCAGCAACGTTTATAAACAACAAGACAATTTTTTTTATTAAAAAAAAGATTGAAGTTTTTAAAGTTTTGGGCCTATATAAAGATTCTGTGATTTTCTTTATGAAAATGCTCACAAAGGTTTTTCTTTCTAATTTTCCCTTTTGTTTCTTTTATTGCCCAGCTTTTGCTATATAGTCCTTTTCCCTAAAAAAAAAAATTCATTTTTGATGCCTACCCCTTTCTTTTTTGATGACACATAATTGCAGTTGTGAGCGTAAACGCCGCTCAAAGTTGTATTCACTGCTTTCGCTTCACTTGCTCAACTTTTGAGCATTAAACCGAGATCATCCACCAGTTTCAGTGACATGGATCTTATTGGGGCCTCTACCTTCGATATTTTGATAAAGCATCTAATTTCATTGCATTTATATGCTTTGAATAGTTCCATGTGAGGCGATCTAAGTGCTTTCCAGGAGCTTGATCCATTAAGCTCTGTTTAGCAAATGTATGCTTGTATCTTCAATGGATAGAGTTGCGTGGTATTATTTCTCAACATATTTTATCTCTGCAATAATGTTCTGACATTATTGTATAGAATTCCTTAGAACTGGTCGCACTTGATCTATATTTAACATCTGTTTTCTTATGAAGATACATGGAGGTTAAGTCCAGCAGTGTTCAGCGTTTTACTCAAATTAACTTTGATATCTGTTGTTTTTATGCCTATAAATGAAGTTAAATTGGACCACTCGGAGGGCCATGCTATGTGTTTAGCTCCATTGATTATAATAGTCTTCACATTGCTGGCAATGTCGTAGCTGTGGTTGTGCCAATGTCTCTGATTGTTGTTGTAGTTCAACAGTTCGTCTTTGTGTTACCTTGCTCAAATTCTTTTGGAGTGAAGTGTTTCAATTGTCCTGCTTGTTAGATTGGATGGGGGTCCAATCCTACATGATTTACTTTGAATCTTATTGTCATTTTTCTGAGCCCTTGTTTAGTTTATGTGAGTTCCTCTGGTTCTAGTCATGTGACTATTTGTGGCTAGTACATGAATGTACTGTAAGGTTATAATAAAAAAATTTCTGTTATTTTTTGTGTTAAAGTGTTTTACCCCTCTTTTGGTTGCAGGAATACAAGAGAAACAACACCTTGCAGTCTAGTTAGGGATTCGTCGACAGTAAAAACTCCTGAGTCAACGACGAGGCGTACAAGCTCAAACAATGCTGCCCGAAGAATGCAGAACTTGACACATCGAAACAGCCCTAGCACCAATGAGATGGAAGAGTTCTTTGCTTGCGCTGAAAGTCTCCAGCAGAGGATATTCATCGACAAGTATACATCCTAACTTCCTGTACACTTGTTAAATGCTGCTCTCTCAATTGAGTTCTTATGCTTTTCCTTGTTGATTTGATATAGGTACAACTTCGATCCTGTGAATGACTGCCCCCTTGTGGGTCGATATGAATGGGTGAAAGTGGAGTGTCGTAGAAGGAAGTGAAGGGGGTTTAACGAGATGTAGCGATAGTGTAGACTAATGATCTGTAAACACACAGGATCGATTGATGAGTTACACCTAGGCTCAGAAAAAGTTTTTAACCTGTAATGAAGTGTAATTCTCTAACAGATCATTTAGTTGGGTGGGTTGGGTGGGTGGGTGGGTGGGTAGGTGGGGGGTAGACTAGTAGAAGGGGCCATTTTAACTTTTGTCAAATTTTGCTGATGTAACTCTAGGTTTAGGTTATTGTATCAGTGGGTTTTTTATCATGTATTTGTGGGGTAATTCAGGGTTGGACCTGATGATGATGATGTATCTTGTCTATATGTTGCTCCTGGTCTAACTGAACTGCTGTTTGAGGGGGGAAAAAGAAATAATTGCAGCCCTTTTATTTGTTATTTAAAGTTGGAATTCTTCTTGTGCCTGTGCTCTATATATGATTCTTTGTATCCTATGTGATTGGATTTTGCATTCTGTTTTGGTTTGTTGTTCTGTTATTATGTATGTTGGAAATAAATACCTTGTTTTACAACTAAGTTGCGTAACTTCAAAAGTTTATCTTAATTCTATCTGTGCATGCTGGAAGTATATCAACACCTTCATAAGTTTATCTTATTTCTGTCTGTGCATGATGGAAGTATAGCAACACCTGAGAATTAAATATGGTTAGCTTTTCATATCGTTAGTTCTAGTTCATAGCTCAGGAAATGATGTCTTCTCTGTGTTTCTCTGTTGTTTTGGAATGAACATTCAGTATCGATGGTTTTTGTCGCTGTATGTGTATAATGCCAGTGCCTATCTCAACTTCTTTTGTTTCAAGTTCCAGCTGCGTATGGTTCGTTTCGTTCTATGAGATCTCCGGCTTTAATGATGAGGAGATATAGAATGTTGATCTTGGCTTTTAATGATGAGGAGATATAGAAAGTTGATCTCGGCAATTGGTAGTTCAATATTTCCAATCATACTAGCCTTTCGCACTCTGGAAAAGATGTGCAAATCCTAAGCCTTTGTCCAAAATTATTGTCATTCATGATCGGCACCATACTTTCAAAGCCCTAAGAAAAAAGATGAGAATATATAATAGCAACAGCAGCAACGAGGCTTATTTAACGAAATCTCCTCCCGCTCCCCTCTGTTTTTTTTTAATTAGTGAAATCGATCTAAGAGGTGCCGCGTCATCGTTTTTAGCGATTTGCTTTTCTAATTAGTGGTCAAGTAAAACCGGGGTTGAGCCCCGATTTTGGTTACTTTACAGTTTCCTTGCATAGATATTTATAATTTAAGTAAAGAAAACAAGTGAGCTAAAGAAGACAAGTATTATGAAATGAAAAGAGTCGGCTTAGAAAAAAACTTACAACAAGAGCAGGGTTTGCGATTTTCGGGCATCTGGAAAGCATTTGGAGTGCAGGTGACAGTGAAAGCCGGAAATCCACGTGAATGGTTAAAATGTTCAAGCCGTCGAAGACCCTGAGTTTTGTGGCAAGCGATTAACTTGGTATTTCTACAAAAAAAAGAAAAAGGGAAAGAAAGTATATAAAACCAATATCCAGATAAGAAAAAGAAATTAAAACAGTTACAAAAACACTATAAAACTCAAGGAAAGCTATAAATTATACCTTTCTGGTTGCAGGAGATAGAGTGAGATCTCCCTGTTTGCTTCGCACAACACTATAGCTAGGTTGTATTCCTTCCAAATGCAGAGAAACATTGCACAAGTTAACGGGAGCCCTCTTCAGAGATGGGCAATCTCCCAACGCAAAACCATCAAACTCAACATCTAGTGTGATATCTTTTATTCTTTGACCCTGAACTATGAGACGCTCCTTCCCGTTAACTTCGATAACGGTTACCTTCTTGAGCATCGGGGAACTGTATATCAAGGCTGACAGTGTCGTCGCATCTTCACTTATGACGCAGGATAAGTTCAGTTCCTCTAAACCGGTGAAGCCTTTGAACTCCCGTGGAATTGTGAACACATAGTATTTCAATATTGGCTTATTGAGGCATGGAAAAGAGAACAGCCCTTTAGGCGTGGGGTAACACAGATTTTGACGCAATTCCTGGGAAGCAATTCTGAGTGATAGGCACTAAAGAGATTCACACGCAATCTTTAGTATGCGTTTGAGCCATACATCCAAACAAGCGATTTTCTTGCAGTGAATGTCGAATTCCCGGATAAGACCCGAATGTAGAATGATACCCTGTGTGACGGATTCATCGGGATGATGAGGGAAAAATCGAAAAGCCGGCATGTTTCTCCAATGATGCGCCCATGATGTTTGCGTCAACATGGTTTGAATGGCCTCCTCAATGGGTAGTGTTGGCGTAAAAAATGACACCCTATTATTAAAAGTCAAAGTTAAAAGGTGAATCAAAAAGTCATGTCGAAGTCAAGTGGCCCAAGCTTGCCCCAAGCTCAAGTAGGAGGGCTGGCTCCATGCCAAAGAAAGAGAAGGAAAATGTAATAGATTAATATGACATGTAATTTAGTAATAAAGAAATGTAAGAGAAATAGGTAAAAAGACTAAATTTTGTAAAGCCTAAGGCTAAGATGCAAAAAGAGTGCATATGTGTAAAAGAAAGAGCAAAAATCCAAAATTGTAAAGCCCAAGAACTAAGATGCAAAGGTGTGGGCTGATAAAAGGAAAAACAGATAAAGAAATAATAACTTTGATTCCTTTTGCAATCTCTAGGGTTTTGTGACTTTACACTCATTTTGAGGTGAGATCTTTTTTACTCCTTAAGAGAGACCCAAAGAAAAAGAGAGTTCGTTTTGGATCTCTCTCATCTTCTTTATTTTCTTCCTCTTTAAAAAGAACCCAAAGAATAGAAATGAACCCATTTCTAAAAGGAAAACTTTATCTCAAAGAAACCAAGATTCAAGATCAAAACCCAACAAAGAAGTAAGTTTTCTTCACCAAACTTGAAGAAAAGAGATAAGAGGGACTCTCGGGGTGAAGCCACGGCTTTTATCCCAAGCAAACATATTCGAAATGAAGAACTTGATGATTGTCTCACCCGCGCCGCCTTCGCTTGTCGGTAGGATATCTAAAGGGATCTATGCCACGAATATCTCCGCAAAGGGGAATGTTTATCTTGGAAATCCCCCACGAGAGGATTTTCCGTCTTGGAAATCCCCGCAAAGGGATTTTTCACCACTTATGATACCGCTCGGATATCCCAAAAGATACCCTCTCGCGGATATCCCAAACGAGATACCCGCATCAGATATCTCCTAGAGATACTCATGCGCAGATATCTACATAAGATATTCGCTTTCCTTCTTCTCTCTTACTCTTAACCTTTTTAGAATTCTCTGATGCACTCAAAACACTTCCTCCTTAAAAAAAATTTTCCTACGGGACGTTGCCCTGTAAGGGGGCTGTTAGTCTTCTAAACTCTCAGCCCACTGAATGAGCAGCGGGACCCCGTAAACTCTGCGAAGCCCCCGAAATGTTCAAGCTGGGACTAAAATTGTTTTCAAACACACCATACATATTGCATATTGAGATTGCATTATCCATACAACTTATTAATCGGAGGTTCTCTCGTGTCAAAAGTGAGGAAAAATTAATAGCAGCTTTTCCTGCGGATGTCGGAGAAAGAATCCCCACGATCATTAAACCTCTGCCTACTCTATGCAGGAGGAATCTGTATGCGTCTAAAGCACGTACGCATCCATCTTCATGGGATGACGAAAAACACTCTACAGATTTTAGAACGCCCGGTGGGACCTATCTTTCCTCCTATATTTCGGGTCAGACGATAATGCGAATTCTTTGAACCTATATATTGTTGTTTATATTGAAATCACACCTCTTGTGCAGATTATCAACTTTCTACAACAACCAACAAACACAGCTCAACAACAATATCTCCAAAGACAAACTCATTTTCTGACGCAACTTGTGTCGCTTACACAATCAAGGCGACTGCTCGGATGACTTCCGCTAGAGCTTATGCAACAATGGTTGGAACAACCGGTTCAATTCGGGTCCATCTCGTTCACCCCAGCTAGCGGTGTCTCTATCCCTTAAGCTCTTACAATGAACAAGCCGACCTCAAAATGGAGGAGGCCGAATGTCGTAATCGCAAGTGCGTCCGAGCCCAAACGCAAATATATTTTTGAAAGTATATCTTAGCATCTCTACTAGTTTTATATGGGCATCAAGCATACAATTTTAAAATTTTAGAATGCTAATTATACTAAACAAGAGTTGAACTAGAGAATTAGGGTTTTATAGTAAGTAAACAAGTTCTATACTAAGTGATGGGAAACTACAACTTTTGTAGTCTAGTTCTTCACTTCTAAAGCTCCGAGCTGAAGTCTCCAGAACTCTTCTTGAAGCTCCACTTGAAGGTTGGAACAATCTTGTTTGTTGTCTTCGTCGCCGAAGATGATCCACCTTGAAGTCTCTCTCACTCAAGCTCACATTTCATTAATCAAGGTATTAGTGAAGTTAACAATATAAACAAATGGACTAGATTAGTGTAGGTTGATGAAGTAGGAGATTTGCTCACAAAATTTTCTTCTTTTCCTTTTCTTTTTCCCACCTCAAGAAAAATAGTGAGGAGATGAAGAAGATGATGATGTTGAATTTGGATGAGGATGAGAATGAACCATCAAGATAAGATGAGCTTGGAATAAACATAAATATCTATGAATAAAACAAGATCATAAGGTAAGTCATGGCTTCTCCATGATTCTATAAGCACCCAAACCATGACTCATTCTTGTTATCTTTAATTCATAAATATAAATCTTTATCTACTCATCTTTTCCTTTTGTGTGATTATCATACATCCTAATTCCATGTATCATCTACCATGATACATTATATATATATATATATATATATATATATATATATATATAAAGAGAAGAAAATCTTAAGTGAGCTTAATATTAGTAATATAACACACACACACAACACACACACACACACACATATATATCAAATATATGAATATATGCCAAATTATTAAATCAACACTTGATTCAATAATCCGGTTATATCATATATAACCGGCTAATATCAACTATATATATGTATATCAAATTATTAAGTCAACATTTGATTCAATAATCCGTTTATATCACATATAATCGGCTAATATTCAATATTAGTTAATACACACACATATCAAATTATTAAATCAACACTTGATTCAATAATCCGGTTATATCATATATAATCCGGTTAATATCAAATATATAAACATCTATATAAATCAAATCATTGAATCAACACTTGATTCAACAATCCGGTTATATCACATATAACCAGGCTGATATCAAATATCGCTAGATTAGAATATGGTATCATATACTCGTATTTAATCAAGCTCCCGCACATATATCCATATGTGCCCTATTTCGTTTCGCTTGAGCTAGAAAATCTCTATGTGAAACTCTAAAGACTCGTCAATACGCCAGCAGTAGCTAATGATCATATCAGATAGCCACAAGCCGTCAGCGGTACTAGCTGGACGTAACGAGTACCCAGATATTGAACGAATAGAAGATCAACAAGCAAACTTGTCCAAACTCTCATAAAGCTTATAAGCAACACTTACCATACAGTCCGGTCTTTTTGTCTGATATGTTGCATATCGAGTCTGGAGGGGTGGAATCATCAGACCCCACTAACTTGATAAGTCATGCCGATATGCGGCCTATAACCTTTCAAGAAACTAATGATAACATATCATACTACTGATAACACTTATCAGTAAATCTCATCAGCCTTGGCCAGGAACTTGCTGTTATAGCCAATCGAGCATAGCGCAACATCAACTCCCAATACCCGGAGAGACGAAACCCCTCCTATCGCTCACTGCCTCCATGTGACTCGGGATTGTACCCAAAATTCACCTGTTTGCATGACTCCTTTGAGCCATGGTAGGGAGGAAATCAAAGTACAGTGGGAACCACACAAGACATTATGACGATCTCGGGTCTACAGACTAACTTGTACAAGTGTCACTAGAGAACTGTTATCTGACGATAGGTATTGTACCATTTAAGAGTTCTCGGCGAGTCTTGTTCGGTGTACCCATTCTCTAATGAGCACTTATGTACAATCTTTGATGTCAAACACCAATGGTTATGTGATCAATCATCGCCCTATACAGGGTCAAGAAATGTACACACTAGTCTACTCTGGAATATCGATGCCCTGTCTTGATACTCTCTCGACTAGGAACTGTTAAGGATGTGTTTGTGGACTACACAAGCCCCACTAGTATGATCTGCATCATAGTCCTGATAGTCAAGCCAACATCCTAAGGGCTTTATCAACATGTATCAAAGAGACAGTAAACTAAACAAAATGTACATGTTATGATAAAGAGTAACCAGATAGCATATTATTATGTCGAGCAAGAAAGTCTTCTATATATATGTCCAAGCATCCATTATAATATACAATAATGGCCTCTAGGGCATACATATTCCTATCATTTTTTCGAACGACTCACTGTCGTCCTAGTTGGGGGTAGGACCGTCAACTCAATGGGGATGGTAAGGCGTATCGGGCAAGCACAGACGATGCCCTTGACATCCGCACACTCAAGTGTCCTCCCCAGACTCTTGGTCAATCGGTCTACTGCAGTTACTAAGAAAGCAAAGGCCCGCAAGACTCTTAAAACTGAAAAGCTAAGGTTGAAACATTTTAGGTATATAGCCAACAAGAGGGTTAGGGCTCTTGCTAAGTTAGAGTTCATGAGATTCTAAGAACAAGGTTATTCTGCGACAACGGCTAAGTCTGCCTTGAAAATCAACAGCTCTTTTGAACCTTTAAAGTGGGTTCAGAAAAATGCCATGACAGCAAAAATCAAGGAGACAACGATTCGAATAGTGCTGCGAAGAGATGTGTCTAAGCCCCAATACAGAAGGCATGATATTGTCTCGTCGGGAGTCTACCAAGCGCTCTTCGCTGTGCGAAAGCGACAGGGAGAATTCAAGAAAAATGTACCAATTTTGCCTAAGACTCCAATCCGGCTGACTGTCTTCAATTGCTTGTCTTTTCTCGAAGAGACCGGCTATGGCGATGGTACAGAAGACCAACAAACATCGCTTCCAATAAGGGAGCCTCGGATGGATATGATTGAATTGAATTCTTGTTGTGTCGGTTTAGAAAATGTATAGAAATCACAACCAAAAATATTTGACCGCAATCAATAACGGTGTCGTATATAGCGCGTTAGTAAGTGCGGATTGTCCACAGGGATTATATGATTCATTTGTATTTGTTTTATTTGAATTGAAAATTTAAGAGAAAAGAAAATAAAACGATTCAAGATTTATATCAATGAATTTCAAGAATTGTCTAGATCTAGTCTAAAATCAAGAACACATTAAACATCTAGAATCAAGAATTGATAGAATTCCAATCGATTTAAGTTTCAAGAATTGAAGTGAAGCTCGTAGGAGTCGATTAAATCTATAGATGTGAAGAAGACTAACGATTACTTTTTCTTATCCATTAACAAATTGATGCTAGATCGATGACGATTTATTGAGGTTTAAGGATCTTGCGAGTTTCCTCATCTCATCCTTTGTCCATTCAATGAATCTCATTCACAAGTTAGCTTTTAGTAAATCAAATGATCGATCGTTGATCTCTAGTTCCGAGCGAAAATAATCAAGAACGCATTTCGCATCGAAACTAGATCATCAATCATTTGATTTTCAAGAATTTACAAACGTTATAGGACTTAAGAAATGTTTCAAGATTCGTCAACTCATCATCTATTGATTTTTTTTTCGACTCCTCCACGAGCGGAGTTTACTCAAGCATCATCACAAAGAACACATTCAAGAATCTAGATTGAATCATAATGCTTGAATTAAAGATAAGCAAGATAAAAGAATTTCACCTTTATTTATCGACAAATTCGTTACAACTCTCTTGAAATTTACAAAAGGAAGGAACTAGATCGTCGATTTTGGTGTCGCTTCGGCTCCTTGAGTCGCGGATCGGCTTGGATCACTTGCTCCGATGAAGTCCGGCTTCGCTTCTAAAGGCTTTGAAGGATTCTTGCTTTGATTAAACTCGGTGTTCTTGAACTTTTGGCTTTTTGATTGGATTAGGGTTAGGGTTTTGAGGCACAAGTTGTGTCACTCAACTTGTGGGGAGAATTGTTGAACAACCTTTAGAAGTGAAGCCTAGGGTCCCTTTTATAGCCTTAAGAGTAGTTAGCTTCCTTAAGAAGCTTGGATTAGGTTAGCTTCCCTTGTAAGCTTAGTTTAGGTTAGCTTCTCTTGTAAGCTTAGTCTAAGTTAGCTTCTCTCATAAGCTTGGTAGTTAGGAGGAAGGTTCTAGGCTTTAAGGCAGTTAAGGTGAAGCTTGCTTAGGAAGCTTGGAAGTGTAATTAACTTGCACAAGGAGCCCTTTGCTGTACTGGAGAAGCTTCTGGAGATTTCCTGAACTTTCAGTGGCTTGATGAGTTGTAGGACTTGAGAGAGGAGTTCTGAAGTGAAGCTGAGATGGTGACGTGGCACATTGACCGCGGATCCGCGGCGCAAGCCGGCTCCGGCCGCGGATCCGCGACCATTTGGATGCCTTAGAGCTTCATTCTTCAGCTGTTGCTTTCTTATGACATCTTGGTATTTTTATGATATATTGAATCTCAAAATTCCTTCTAGATTACTACCAGATCTCATGTTCTTGAGTTGGCGTATTTTTGATCAGCACTTTGACAACTTTGGCCTTTCTCCTGAAATTTCCTGCACAGACTTTGAAACAAGTGTTGCGCTACACAAGAATGATGCGATACCATGATAAACACAAAATTTCCCTCGAAATGCCGGTTTTAGTATACAACACAGGTAATCCGGTATTTTACAGCTGTTTTGCTAATATGTGTAATATGCAAACCGAACATTACTAGATGAGTGCAAATGATAGGGAAATTGACGTGTTAAAAATACAATATTTTCGACTGATCAGGATACACGATCCATACAGTCTATATGGAGGGACCCAGTGATAACCTTCGCAACAAGAGTAAAGAAACGAGCAACACTCCCCAACCCCAACTTGGTCTGGAGATGGCTTCCACTTCCCAGTCTCAGCATGTCCCAAACGACGATGGAAACCCTTTTGCTAAGGCAGCTAATCAAAAGGAAGCTGGATTCCTGAAGAGCACTCAGGCGACGATGAAGAGCCTGGTTTTCGCCCCAACATCGTAGAATGAGAGTCGTTCTAAGACATTGAGAAACAACTTAAGAACAAAGATAAGGAGATGACCAAGGTCTATTCTAAAATTGATGATCTAATGAATGCCGTGATACAACTCAAACCCAAGTCGCTCTAGTGAAGTACGAAAAAGCGCAAGGCTGTACTCATGAGCCAGGCAGCGACGTCCTGAAATAGTCGACAACTATTCCCACCAACCCGAAGGTGGTGTTTTCTGCCGGAAATGAGGAACCAAGATGCGGGGAGCGCGTCTAGCCTGAATCTGGGGGCAGATGCTATATAGAACATATCCGTCCATTTCTCCGAAAATACCGAGTTGATTTATGGCACAATATATTGGAAGTTTGGATGGATGCGACCGTTGTAGCAAACTTATCAGATTCCCCCTCACGGATGAGGGTTTTTTGATTATGGGGATGGTTTTCCATGCAGGCATAAGCCTCTACATTTAATTATGTTATCACTACGTGATAAAAACTTTTTTGTTCTCCATGAATATCATTTCGTGCTGTGTTATATATATTGTTTATTTTGGGTCGCTCTTTGATTGTATACAGAGACTAATATATATATCGTTGTCATCTGTAGGACGCGGATTAGTCCAAATTCGTATATATTAGATTTGGGTTGAACCTAGGCCATATGTTCCATCAGTTCAGGGTATATGTCTAAGGACCGTTAGTCGTATCTGACTAAGCTCAACTTAGAAGTATGGTTAATGAGCGTTAATCTTGTTTTAGATTAAGATTAACTTAACAAATATAGACTAAGAACCATTAGTCGTCTTTGAGACTAAGATCAACTTAGATTTATTGATATTTTGATCAATGGATCACACATGAGAAGCAAAAGCTTCTATACTTAGTTTAGTTTTGACCAAGTGATCAAGCAATAGGTTGTTGTTCCAAGTGCACAAGTACATATGGGATGCGTCTGTATATTCATTCTTTTTGACAAGGGTGCGAACATGCATATCACATGTTTGCGTATTTTTCATCAGGTCAAGTCTCTCTGTGCACGTGTCTATATGTGTACATCTGAATAAGTCAACATCTTTCATTTGCGCACATGTGCATGTCATGTGACGCACATATGCTCATGGGCAATATTTATTATCTGCGCTCACGTGGATATCACGTGACGTGCATGCCTTCATTGACGGTATTCATCAAGTATGCACACGTGCATATCACGTGATGCGCACATCTCCAGGGCCATTATTTTCCCATTTGCGCACATGCGTATTACGTGATGCGCAAGTCTGTATATTTTTTTTATCAAGTGTGCATTTCGTCTGGGTGCACATGTCTTGATCAGAAAGCAAAGGCTTTAAAAAAGAAGTAATGGTTTCTGTTCTTTGATTTTTCTTTTCTTTTTCTCCTTTCCTTTTTCAAGAAGCAAAAGCTTCAATTTTTATGATGTATAGGTATCCTTGATGGGGTTTTTCTTAAACTTTAGGATTAATCTCTCACAAAAATTGAAACTTTTGTAAGAAGAAAGATCAATCCTAAGATCTCTTGATCTTTTCTATGATGAATCGATGGATTCATAAAAAGAAGCAAATGCTTCTGCTTAAAGCAAAAGCTTTTTTTATATCTAAAGCCGTAGCCTTTTCTAGAGAGAAGAAATCTTCTTCTTTTTTTACTCGATTGAGGGAAGAAGACTAGTGTTTTCTCTTTTTTCTTTAGCTTATGGGGGGATGTGCAGTATGTGATTTCTGTGAGTGAGGCTCTTATTTATAGGTAAGGAAAAATTAGGATTTGTTGGATTTGTTTTGATCTCAATATGATTTTAGGTTGATTTAATTGATTCTTATCAATTAAAAGTGACATGCGAACCGTTGGATTAAGATCCATGAATCTGTTTGTTAAGATATTTTAACCAACAGAAGATTTTTATGCTAATAAAGATTTAAATTTTTATTAACAAGATTTATCTCTTTTTAAAAGTGTCTGTTTCATGGGGTGCGCATGCAGACTATTGGATTGATTTGTCATGCATGCGCACCGTTAGATTTTTGATCCCCCAGATTATTTGATTTGATTAAGATTATTTTCTTTTTATTTAATGACATCGACTAAGATCAGGGTGCGCATGCACACGTGCGTTGAACGCGTCGCATGTCACAAAGATGGGATTTTGCCACTTGCGAAGATACCACATGCGTATCTTAAAAATTTAGCATATGCGCACGTGCTTTGCACATACACATGATGCTCAGTGATTTTTTCCAAGTGCGCATGGCAAGGATGCGCGCACGTGCTGCGCACGTGTCGCTTCCTATCTCATGCAACCTTCATATGCGCACGTATATAAGTGCGCATATCATCAAAGTTGTTTTTATATCAAGTGTGCACTTGATATTGATGTGTACTTAAATAGGTACGGACAAATGCCCCTCACTGATTGCGTGCATGTGACCTGCACATGGATGCAATCGGTGTTAAGCTGCAAGCCATCGGATTTGTCTCGAGATTCATGAGATGCAAATCGATAGTTGACCCCAATAAATAGGGCCCCACTCCATTCATCGAAGTTGCCGTTTTTCAATTTCAATTTCAGTGCTTGTATTTCTGAGAACCTTGTTGTGCACTTGTCCATTTCAGTGCTTACACACTTCTTGAAGCTTTCGCTTCTTGCAGAAGCCTTTTCTTATTTAAGCATCAATTGGTAAGTGCGATGCGCATATCTGCCCTTGATGCGAAGCCTTTGCTTCTATTTGCTTAATGCGCATCTTATGGGTTGCGCATCCAACGGTGTTTCTTGGCTTCTGATGCTATGAACTCCAATCTTTGAAGCTACATCACTTTTGTTGACATTTTTCTCGTCTCATTTTCTCCAGGTCCAATGGATGATCATTTGTACGATATTTGGGACATCATCTCTTACAACATCATTTATTATTATGGGTCAGACTATACCGACGACCAGTTCGAAACCGTGTTGCATCGTTTAGAATCCCACCGCGGACGACTGCTTCCTTGCCGCTCTTTACTTCTGCAGATGGTGTTCGAAGCAATCTGGGATGCCTTGCCCGAAAATTTTGTGGTTATGCCACTCCAAGTGCTTGATCAGGCCAAAGATAAAGTGCACTCGGTTTACCTGATGAGCTTGATATCTAAACGGCGGATAGATAATGCGATTACTCTCTTGCATTGCATATATCAATAAAGAGCAATCATATCTTCATATGTTAGGACGAAAGATATCAGTGGCGATCCCAAAGCCTGTCTCCACGAACGGATGCACAAGAAGAAGGAAGATGATGCTTGGGAAGCTTTGCCGGGCTTTATTTTTGAATTTAGGAACCCATGTACCGATGCTAGTATCTTACCGCTATAAACCTTGAACAATGGTTTGCTTTTATTTGTCTTTCAATTTTCAGTACCTTTTCTCAGTTGGTAGTCTGTAATCTACTCTTTTGACATATGAATGAAAAGCAGCTTATACTTTTTATATTCGCACTTCTCTTTTTTTCTGTGCTGAAATAGTTTAGCTTAGTTTATTTACTTGTTTCAGAATGTTTAGTTTATCCTTCGTTTAGGCTTATTGATAAACTTATCTTAACGTCAAACATACATAACCCCTTGTATCATAGGAGTCCGTTAGGTTTGTGGTACTATGTTAAATCCATGTACCGTCGTGTTGGTTGATATTTTCTCGACATGCAGTCTCTTAGGTTGCGGCTCGAGTAGTCACGTGTTTATCGGGTCTCTGATCTCTTTTGAGGCTGAACACGATGTCTTCAAGTAATTTTTTTAGGTTCGAGTATCCATATTACCATCGGAAGATTCAGTGTTGGGCATAGCCATGACGCTTTACCTTGAGGTTGTGACCTATCTGGAGCCCCGGGAGAGTCATGACTGCACTTTTCTGAGGTGGGATGACATCTAGTGGTCATTAGGCTTGCCATCAAGACCTGAATATGCTGTCACTTCACTTTCTCTTTGACCTTTTAGTCCTTGTTGATGTTGCGTCTGCATCCTGCTGGAAGGAGAAGGAACGTTGAGATAATCTCTTAGCTATAAATATTGCCATCGAGATTTGGTGCTTCGTTTGGCAAAGCATGGCGGAAATTATGGTTCCCCTTTTTTTCATTTGTGTCCGTGGATTGTATACAAGAGTCGGTAATGACCTACTTGCAGGGCACAGATTTCATATATATTTCTTTATATATATATATTTATATATATATATTATTTTCGCGATATTCTATCCTTTTAGCTTTTCATAACGCGAAAGTCGTGATTGCCCAATCATTTCGACTATTTATTCATGGTGCCCAATCATTTCGGCTATTTCATTTTATGTTTACTCGTTGATTTTTATTGCGAATTGCCAAATTATTTCGGTTATTTTTTTAAAGTCTGGTACCATCATTGGTATCAGTATCGCTACAACTGGAATATTTCCAGGAGCGATTCATCATTTTCCATTGCCTATTTGGACAAAAGTGGTTTAGAAGACAGATTTAGATCCCTGCCAACTGAGGCCTTTTGACTTTATGAGCCATAAGGGTCTCATAAAGGTAGTTCTTCTTAGGAGTCGAGAGGATCTCACATGTGTATTTTCTCCTTAGGAATCGTGGGGATTCCTAAGCGGTATTTTCCCTTGCAAGTCGTAATGATCTCATAAGGGTATTTTCTCTTTGCAAGTCGAGAGGACTTGCAAGTGTTGTTCACCGTGTTGGGAATATCACTCCGGTGGAACTTGGTTGGAACATATTTATTTACGCCTTTGGATTGTATACAAGAGTTAATGTTAAGCTGCTTATAGGGTATAAATTTTGCGGGGTTATGACGGCTTAAGAAACCGTTTTAGATCCCCGTAACTTATGGCTTTTGAATTCTATAAGCTGTGAAGGTCTTATAGAAGAATTTCTCCTTATGAGTCGATAGGATCTAATAAGTGTTTTTTCTCCTTAGGAATCGTGGGGATTCCTAATTGCGTTGCTCCTTTGTGAGTCATAAGGATCTCACGCAGGGATTTTCTCCTCACATGGTCGAGATGATTTTGCAAGTGTATTTTTGTCTTTTTCATGAGTTTGCGCCCTTTCGGGTTTTCACAAGCTCGTCTGTAGTCCTGCTGTTTTTACTCACGGAGGCCTTTCAGGTTTTCATCCGTTCCCGTTTTGCTTGTGGACATACCCTTTTTTTACGACCGCCTCTTTGGTAGAACTTTATCGCCGGTAGGAGTTTAGGTGTAACCTCGCCGGTGGGACTTGAGAGGGATACATATTGTTTATGCCCTTGGATTGTATACAGCTAGTTATATGCTCCATGCCGTAGGACAACATGCTAGTTTAGGGACATCGTGGTGCAACATGGATCTCGAGGAATCCGTAGGGCGACATATTAGTTTAAGGATGCCGTAGTCCAATATTAGTTTAGGGACATTGCTGTCCCCGAAAGACATGGAGAACATATTGTTCGTACCCGTGGATTGTATACGGTTGGTTATATGATCCATACCGTAGGGCAACATATTAGTTTATGGACATTTCGGTCCAATATTAGCTTAGGTACATTACGGTATAATATTAGTTTAAGCACATTTCGGTCTATCATTGGTTTAGGGACATTTCGGTCGATCATCATGTATATCAAGAAGAATATATAGGGTAGCATGTTAGTTTAGGGATATTTCAATCCTATATTAGTTTAGGGACATTACGGTCCAACATTTACATACTGGGGGTGAATATCATTCAGTACAGCTTTCAGAGTTTCTGTAACATCCTAGCATGTTCTTACAATATTAATTGGTATTTTAAAACTTGCTTTATTTTATTCTTTTGGGCTGCGATTGCTTCGAACAGTACAGGTAGTTATCCGACCCGATCCGCATGTGTGAAACCCATTATGGTTATATTTTATTAATATTTATTTGTAAAATAAATCCATGTGAATCTAGTAATATATATATAAATAATATCTAAATCATATGCTTTTATTTTCTGGTAGCCACACGTTAAGGATAATTTATATATGTTAACTGCCATCAGATGCTTAAACAACCCATATTTTATTTTGAATTTTATTTATTACGCTTAAATCTAATAGAATCTGGATACCAAATATTTCTTAGATTCAAATATATTTAAATTCTTTTAAAATCTTAAATAAGGGGTATGAGATATTTAAATAATATTCTTACATTATGGTTAAAAATGTTACGTATATGTATTATTTTTCCAAAATATATTTTTGTTAGATTTTGGTGGAGATGGAGTATAGTTTGATATTATCTTTAGTAGTATTAAACTACAATATATATTTATAACCTAATAACACAAAAGCTCTCTTTCTTTGTCTCTCTCTCTCTCCACATAACATCTCTCTCTCTCCTTTAACTAAATCTCTCCTCATAAATTTATATATTCTTCTTCTTTGTTCTTCAACCCCACACCTATTCTCGTCGACACAACTCCAGCCGTATCCTAAAAACTTAACCGAGCCATCAAAAATTGGTGTTGATTTGTATGGCATCGTGTTGCTTCCGTTCATCGCGTTTGTTTCGATACAAGTTTACAAGTGGCTACATGCTATAGTTTACGCAATTTACTTACATGTTGTCGTACTATCATCATCATCATCATCATCATCATACAACTATATCTATATAATTTATATACCATAGTTATTTAACGTTAATTAGTTTTATAATATACGGCGTATGCAAATTTACAACTTGCGACATGCTATAATTATATCTATAAAAATATATATCGTCGTAATATTTCTTTTTATTATCATTATACCGTTTATATCTATATAATCTGTATATCATTAATTAGTTTATAATCTTCATTTTATAACGTTATGCAAAATATAGTTTGAAAATGTTATAATTTACACATGAAACGTCGTCGTCAAGCGGATACGACAAATTTAGAATTTACTGTATACCTTACCTTATAAAATTCATTATAAATTATAGAAAAATCATTAGCACATATTCTTTAATTCGTTACGAAGAAAACTCAGAATAATATAACCATGTGAAATATTTACTTGCAAAATATATTGTTTAAATAACGTAAACTGTAAATGAAAGTACCACTGAACTGTTGTCCAGGAAAATTCTAGCAGCAAACTTTCAATTTCGAACGTTCATAACTTTTTGTAGGAACAGCCTGAGATATTTTAACTTAAAAAAATGAAAATTTTATTGAATTAGCTTTGTTTTGTTATATGACACGTCCCTTTTGGAGATCGTTTGTTATTTTTAAGCTATTTTACAAATCAGAGTGATGATGAATTTCTAACGGAGCTTTCTTATGCATGATTAATCAACACCAATTTTATAGTTATTAATCGGATTGAATATGCTATCCTTGTTAATGCTATTATCTTGGTCTTGTACATGATATGATTACGTTATCCTTGACACGCTTGTAACCTGATAGACTGTACTATTTTTGTTATCATGTTAATACCGGTTGCCTGTAATACTTACCGATGCCAACAATATTGGTCTGTTATCCTGATTGACCTGACTTGTTGTTTCACTAGATAAGACCTGCGTATGATTGTTCATGTATTGGTATTTGGTATACATTCTATTGATACTTGATTTGAACACGAAACCTGTAGGAAACGGGAAATCAATAAAGAAACCCAACTTGTAACTTAACAGTTCACTACTTTCCAGAGACTGATCAGTCGATACAGGCTTCGGGTCCTGGAATGATGATGCTGACATCATTCATCTGTACATGACATTGTTTTATTGCCTAGCAGCACGTCTCGGATTCAGTCTCGAGAATCATGACTGTGGTCCCGGACACACACGGGATACTATTGAGTTACGATGAGAATTATATTAATTGGTTTCAAATACCGTTAAGATAGATAACCTAGAAACACAGATTTTAAGATATACGTGACATACCTATAGCAAGCTGTTATAACATCTGTGATTGTTTGTTTATAATTATACCTTATTTTGCATGTGACATCCTGTATAGCACACTGTTCTGGTTATTACTATTATCATGGTATTTATAATGCACTGACGTCTGGGTTTTGCAGGGCCCAGAAACATGACTTAGCACGTGAGTACTTCGACTAGATCGCCGATCAGTGATGACAATCTCACTGATATAGCTCTTATTGATGGTTATTATTCTTTGGATTTTTATTACTTTTGCTACTATTTCCTATTATTGTTTGTGGCTATTGGATATGTTTAGAGAGACAGTTATATTATTGATTTTGATTACTGATAGACAGCCGTAATATGACAATGGAAGGATATTTCCTTATGTAGGTAGCATGACTGGCTTTGTTACGTTCCCGATTTTATATATTTTGGGAAGTGGGGCGTGACAAGATTTTGTTGGTATCAGAACCATAGGTTTTATATTAGCTGGGGTTTGGTTCAATTTGTAGTTGGGTATGGTACCCAATACATTGTTTTTAAGACCCAGAATTTTAGGAACACGTCCTGCCACATTATTGTCTCGTCATTCAAATTTTTGAATATTATCTTTCTCTTAAACTCTTTTATCTCGACGATATGGAAATGACATTGCATCTCAACTTGGAATCCTCCTGATTCCTTATTGTTTCTCCCCCTTATTCCTTTGATTCTAATACTAGGATTTGGACGACTTGGATGGAGTTATGTGATTGTAACTATGTATCGCGTCATAATTACAATGCGGTACTCTATTTAGATAATCTGGAGTTCTATTCAATTCATTTTCTTGACTTATGTTCGCTGTACTATGTTCCCCTATTGATTAAACACAATAATAAGAGTTAAGCTCGGATTCAAACCCAATGAGGCAGTGCTTCACGTGCTCTCCATGTGAGTGCCAGTGTCGGTCTCTTATAGGATTAAATCCTATAGTGGCGCCTTATGTGGAACACACGTGAGTGCCGGCATGCAAAGCACATGAGTGCTTGTTATATAAGAATTAAATTCTTAAGCGACGCCCACGTGCATAGCACGTGAGCGCCAGCGCCCAAACTAAAGCGGATAGAATTAAATTCTACATGAGAAATATTTGCCAAAATCCAGGATACTCTCTGTTAAACAGAGCTGTTGGATCAAAAATCCAACTGTGATGATAAATCATCAAATGATAGAATTAAATTCTATTAATAGAAAATATCTCCCTAATTGTTCTAAGTGTGTAACACCCTAGTTCATTTATACCAGTTGTATTTTGAGTATTTCTTTATTTATGGTATTTTCCCGATTTACTGTATTTTGGGTGCGAATAGTGTATTTGACATCTGTATTTGCATCCGACCCGACCCGCTTGCTGGAAACCAGTCTTGATTCCTGTTTATCTTTTATCCCGGCTTGTTATGTGGATCCGTGCATTTTCATTTTTTTATGTACCGCATACTGGCATTATATCTAGCATCTGCATTTTTAACATAACATTTAAAGTCAAGTAAAATATTCTAAAAATATATAGCATGGCCTGCATGATACCTCTGATCCTGTGGTAGCATCCGCGTATCTTGTTCTCGTCCCGTTCAGTGAAACAGACTCGTTTGGATAGCTACATGCACGCTTCGTGCATCCGTTCTTGGGGGTATGCATTTTCGTTACCCGGATATCCCGTTTTAATATTGGTCGACACGTATATTTTCTGTATTTTAAAACTAGATTTTTAGACCTGACTCGGACGTGTTTTGGACTATTTTTGTATTAGCCAAAATATCATATTTTATTAATATTATAATTTTATATAATTCTAACCGTTAATATTATAACTTACGTTTAAAATTTTGAAAGGCTAAAAATATTTTTTTAAAAGATTTTTTTATTAGTTTAATAGAACTCTCTCTCTCTCTCTCTCACATCTCGCGAATCCTATTCACTCGCGAATCCCGTCACCTCCCTTTACACTACGCTAACTTCCCTCCTTCATTTCTTTCTTCTTCTTTAAAACCCACTGCATCCCACGACGAGATCCCAGAAAACCCTAACCCTAACCCTAGATTTTGCCTCGCGCTGCCCCTACCTTCGTCGTCGCTTCCATCATCATCTCCTCCGCCACCTCTCTCCCTTCTCGTCTTCTTGACGTGAACCCATCTACAACCCAAGAACTCATCACCCCTGCACCCATCTTTGCCTCCGTGGCCGACCACCCTCGACCCCGTCTCTCCTCCTTCTCCTCTTCTCCTTATCTCCTTCCTCCTCTCTTCCTTCGCTTCCTCCCATCACCACAACCAGCATCACTCTCAACCCAAACCCCACCGGCCTCCACTGCACACACCTTGCTTTGCCGGAAAACCAACCGTCGACGTCCCCCTCTACCCGTCTCTGTCCCCGTACACCAGAGAACCCCTTTGAACCAACCCCAGAGCACCTCCTCTCTTCCTCTTCTTTCTTCTTTCTTTTCTTGATCTTGTTTCTCTCCGGTGATCACCCGCCGGAGCCGTGCTCGTCGCCGATGATCCGAGTGATCCAGTGAACGTCCCTTACCTGCGTGGTTATCCTCTTTCCTTGCCTGGACCCGTCCCACGTGCCGTGTGTGCGTTGCGACGTTTACCAGACGTCGGACGTGCCGTACGCACCCGTCGTGTGTTCCGTTCAGGCAAGTTTATCTTGCTATATGCTATAATACTTATCTTGCATCCATATGAATACAAATATTACATGTTGATTTCATTATAGATCCATATTAAAGTTTTACTGTTTTTGGATACCAGTATGCATCCATATCATCTATTATATATGTAGCTGCATCTACAGATCATATTAATTCATGTTATTGTTATAGTAACACCCCATGCTTAATAGTGTGCATCCTACATAGTCGTGGAACGGTAGTTATAACCCCTGATAGTTAATTGAGCATCCATGTTTTATTGTGTATCCATACCATTAATTCTGCATACCTAGTTGCATGCCATATTACATTAACTCATATTATTGTTACATTAGTACCTCATGCTTAATAATGTGCATCCTACCTAGGCATGATGTAACCCCTGATAGATATTTGTGCATCCATGTTTTTACGTATATCCGTACTTCTACCGTGATTCAATACTTATGTTACACTGTGCGCTACTAGACATGACCTGATACACCACTACTTGACATGTTACTTGATCCTGTTTCTAATGCCGACAATCCTGACATGTTGTCCTAATGGACATATCCTGTTGTCCGGATAGACAAACCTGTACCTGCTTGATCCTGGGTTGGCATTAGCTCCAGTTTATCAACACCTGACTTGAACACATAATTTTGGGGGTATGGGGAAATCAAATGTGGAACCGAGTGTAACTTAAAAGGGTATTACTTGATCCGTGGTCCCGGGGGGTAACGGGACAGAATCATTCATGATTCTTCTTGATCCGTGGTCTCGGGGGGTAACGGGACAGAACCATTCTTGGTTCACATATCTTGATCCGTGGTCCCGGGGGGTAACGAGACATATTCTTTGAGTTACATGAGGAGTACATCAATTGATTTCGAATAAATTTAGAATAGAAAACCCAGTAGCACAGTTTAGATTATTTACCGCACTTCACCCGCATGTATACACTTCACTGTTCATACCCGTGTTACTGTTATACACTCATTACTGTTACTACTCATGCCTGCATATCTTGTTACCTCCTGATTATATTTTATTGTTGATATTATGACACACTGACGTCTGGGTTTTGCATGGCCCAGATCCTCTATCTCTGTCGCAGGCCGTTCAGGAGTATTTCAGCCAACAGGCCGAGCAGTGAGGATCCTGTTAATAGCTAGTTAGTTTAGTTTTATTTTCGTACTTTCATTCCTGATGTGAGCCCATATTTTGGGACGTACTTTCCAGATGTTATTGTTATTTGGATTTATTGCTTCCGCATATTATTTCTTGACTCGTTTATTCTGGTAGATGGACATATATTAGATAGTTTATTTTATTTCGCTGTTCTTGATATCTTATAGATAGCCGTAATGTGACTGTGGAGGGATGTTTCTTAACCACAGGTAGCATGGTTGGCTCTGTCACGTGCCGATCTTAGCGCACTCTGGGAAGCGGGGCGTGACAGGGTTTGTTTGGTATCAGAGCCATAAGATTTAGGTTAATCGGGTTTGATTCTTTTGTAGTTGGGTATTGGACCAAATACACGAATCAGGAAACCCGTAATTAGGAACATGTCCTGCCACATTGTTGTCGTGATTCTTGAATCTTATCTTTCTCTTGACCCTTTACCTTGGCGAAATGGATCGACTTTGTATCTCGGCTTGAAATCCTTTTGGTTCCTTATTGTTTCTCCCTTCCTATTCCTTCAATTCTTATACTAGGATGTGGGCGAATTGAACGGAGTTATGTGATTGTACGTATGAACTGCAGCATGGTTACAATGCGGTACTTTATTTAAGTAACTTGGAGTCCTAGTCTTGATTCATCCTCTTGTTTTATGGTCATTATATTACCTTGCTTCTCTCAGTTTCATTGTTTGCCAGTTCATGTTTTATCGCAAGCTTGAATCCTGTTTACCGTGCTTATTTTCTTCGGTGTTTGGCTTCAGGTGAAGTCATTTCGGGTATCCTACTTGTTCATGTTTTTCCTGTATTAGAATTATTCGATTCTGGTACATCCAATTGTTGTATGTCGTCCAAGTTTATTGCTACACACTTGATTGCTTGCACGACCCTGCCTAGTTGTTGGGACATACACACTGGGAACGGGAAGATCATATCTAGTAGTGAGTGTAAAGATTGTTCGGTTGTTATCTGCGGACGAGAGTTATTTGCAGATTTCTTGGTGATCGATACCGGCAGTTATGATGTTGTTTTGGGAATGGACTTTCTCGGCACTTTCTACGCTCACATTGATTGTAGGGCAAAGAAAGTGATTTTCCAGATTCCCGGACATCCGGAGTTTGTTTTTGCTGGAGGTAGCAGTTCTGTCGGGCCAGCCGAGTTTAGGGCTAGGCCGACAAACAGTGTTCTTTCGTCGATGGAAGTTGATAAGGAGGAAGCGCCAGCTGTAGTTCGAGAGTTCATGGACGTGTTCGAGGACATCTCAGGTTTACCACCAAAACGAGATGTAGAGTTCGCGATCGATCTTGTTCCTGGTGCAGCGCCAATCTCAAAGGCGTACTATCCAATGGCACCAGTGGAGTTGGAAGAAGTAAAGAAGCAGGTTAATGAATTACTAGAGAAGGATTGGATTCACAGCAGTAATTCACCTTGGGGAGCTCCAGTCCTTCTAGTCAAGAAGAAAGATGGCACAAGGAGGATGTGCATCGATTATCGAGAATTAAACCGGGTGACTATTCAGAACAATTACCCTATCCCTCGCATTGGCGAATTATTTGAGCAACTCAGTGGCGCGAGGGTATTCTCGAAGCTGGATTTGCGGTCCGAATATCATCAGGTCCGAGTTAAATCAGAGGATATTTGCAAGACCGCGTTCCGAACTCAGTATGGACATTATGAGTATTTAGTGATGCCATTCAGAGTCACGAATACACCGGTGATATTTATGGACTTGATGAACCGAATCTTTTTACCATTCTGGGACCAGTTTATAGTGGTGTTCATCGATGATATTCTGGTCTACTCGAGGAACCTATAAGAGCATGCAGGACACTTGAAGATCGCACTGCAGACGTTGAGGCAAGAAAGATTATATGCAAAGATGAGCAAGTGTGAGTTTTGGCTTGAAGAAGTGAAGTTTTTGGGGCACGTTGTATCCGGAGATGGAATCGCCATTGATCCCGAGAAGGTTGCAGCAATTCAAGATTGACCAATTCCGAAGAACGTAGCAGAGATCAGAAGTTTTCTGGGACTTGCAGGCTATTACCGAAGGTTTGTGGAGAATTTTGCTCGTTTGGCTGAGCCTTTGACCAAGCTTACGCGAAAGGAAGTACCGTTTGTATGGACGGATAGTTATGCGTTAGCTTTTGAGGCGTTGAACCAAAGGTTGATAACCGCTCCTATTTTGACCGTACCATACGGTTCTGGAGGATTGGTGATTCACAGCGATGCATCTGGGAAAGGTTTGGGATGTGTTTTGATGCAGCATGGGAAGGTTATTGCCTACGCATCGAGACAATTGAAGACCCATGAGAAGAATTATCCAACTCATGATTTGGAGCTTGCAGTAGTGATTTTCGCTTTGAAGATTTGGAGACACTATTTACTGGGCGAAAGGGTTGAAGTATTCACCGATCACAAAAACCTGAAGTATGTGTTCACACAGAAAGAGCTCAACATGAGACAACGTAGATGGTTGGAGCTGATGGCTGACTATGATCTTGATCTTAAGTATCAGCCGGGGAAAGTTAATGTAGTGCCGGATACGCTTAATCGGTTGCCAGCAATTCGGATGTTGACCGCACAGAAAGAGCTTATCGAAGACTTTCGGAGATTCGAGTTAGAGATTGTGCTACCGCATTCTTCAGGACAGTTGATGCAGCTGCAAGTACAGTCGTCGTTGATCGAAAGTATTAAAGCAGCGCAGTCGCAGGACCTAAGATTGCAGAAGTTTCGAGAATAGGTTGAAGCGGGACTTCGAATGAACTTGTTGATCTATGAAGATGGTTCGTTGGATATGGTAGCCGTTTGTGTGTGCCGAAAGGAGGCATTCGCGAAGAAGTTATGAAGGAGGCACACAGTTCCTCATATTTCGTACATCCAGGAGGCACGAAGATGTACCGTGATCTACGACAGCATTTCTGGTGGGAAGGCATGAAAAGAGAGATTGCTCGCTTTGTAGCGAAGTGCTTGGTGTGTCAGCAAGTTAAGGCTGAAAATCAAAGAGTAGCTGGTTTATTGCAACCACTTCCGATTCCTCAGTGGAAGTGGGAACATATAACCATGGATTTCGTGACAGCTTTACCGCGGAGTCCAAAGGGCAACAACGCAGTTTGGGTGATTGTTGATCGATTGACCAAGGCAGCTCATTTCATACCATTTCAAGTTGGTCAGTCAACGGAAGCGTTAGCAGAACGATACATGCAGGAGATTGTGAGGTTGCATCGAGTACCTGTGAGCATCGTTTAAGATCGTGATACCCGATTCTTATCACACTTCTGGAGGAGTTTACAGGAAAGTTTAAGGACGCAATTGAAGTTTAGCACCGCTTATCATCTTCAGACAGATGGCCAGTCGGAGAGAACGATCCAAACTCTTGAAGGCATGTTGAGAGCTTGCATGTTAGACTTCAAGGGTTCATGGGAGGATCATTTACACTTGGTGGAGTTCTCGTACAATAACATCTTTCAGGCGACTATTCAGATGGCTCCATTCGAAGCATTGTATGGTGGCAAGTGTCGCTCACCCGTTTGTTGGGATGATGTTGGAGAATGAAGATTGTTGGGACCGGATTTGATCATGCAAACAGTGGAGAAAGTTAATACTATCCGGAATCACATGAAGGCAGCGCAGGATCGGCAGAAGAGTTGGGCCGATACATCGAGAAGACCTCTAGAGTTCGCTGTTGGTGATCTGGTATTCTTGAAGATATCACCAACTAGAGGAGTGATTCGTTTTGGGAGTCGAGACAAGCTTAGTCCTCGATTCGTGGGGCCTTTCGAGATTATGGAGCGTGCTGGAGAAGTGGCTTATCGATTGGCTTTACCACCATCTTTAGCGAATGTTCATGACGTATTTCATGTATCTCAACTCCGTAAGTATATTTGAGATGAAACACACGTGCTTGATCATTCGGAGCTTACTGTAAGGGAGGATTTGACCTTTGAGGAGCGACCGATGTCGATTGTTGATCGAAAAGAAAAGGTCCTCGAGAACAAGGTTATTCCTCTCGTACTTGTTTCTTGGGGGAATCGCTCGCATGGAGAATCGACCTGGGAACGAGAAGACGAGATTCGACAGAAGTTTCCACACCTATTCTTAAAGATTCATGTTTGTTTATCTTTTCTTGTTCCTGAAATTTCGAGGACGAAATTCTTTTTGCAGTTGGGTATAATGTAACACCCTAGTTCATTTATACCAGTTGTATTTTGAGTATTTATTTATTTATGGTATTTTCCTGATTTACTGTGTTTTGGGTGCGAATAGTGTATTTGACATCTGTATTTGCATCCGACCCGACCCGCTTACTGAAAACCAGTCTTGATTCTTGTTTATCTTTTATCCCGGCTTGTTATGTGGATCCGTGCATTTTCATTTTTTTATGTACTGCATACCGACATTATATCTGGCATCTGCATTTTTAATATAACATTTAAAGTCAAGTAAAATATTCTAAAAATATATAGCATGGCTTGCATGATACCCCTGACCCTGTGGTAGTATCCGCGCATCTTGTTCTCGTCCCGTTCAGTGAAACGGACTCGTTTGGATAGCTACGTGCACGCTGCGTGCATCCGTTATTGGGGGTATGCATTTTTGTTATCCGGATGTCCTGTTTTAATATTGGTCGACACGTATATTTTCTGTATTTTAAAACTAGATTTTTAGATCCGACCTGGGCGTGTTTTGGACTATTTTTGTATTAGCCAAAATATCATATTTTATTAATATTATAATTTTATATAATTCTAACAGTTAATATTATAACTTACGTTTAAAATTTTGAATGGCTAAGAATATTTTGTTAAAAGATTTTTTTAAATTTAGTTTAACAGAACTTTCTCTCTCTCTCTCTCTCATCTCGCGAATCCCGTCACCTCCCTCTACACTACGCTCACCTCCCTCCTTCATTTCTTTCTTCTTCTTTAAAACCCACTGCACCCCGCGATGAGATCCCAGAAAACCCTAACCCTAACCCTAGCTTTTGCCTCGCGCTGCCCCTGCCTTCGCCGTCACTTCCATCATCATCTCCTCCGTCACCTCTCTCCCCTCTCGTCTTCCCGACGCGAACCCATCTACAAACCAAGAACTCATCACCCCTGCAGCCATCTTCGCCTCCGTGGTCGACCACCCTCGACCCCGTCTCTCTTCCTTCTTCTCCTCTTCTCCTTATCTCCTTCCTCCTCTCTTCCTCCGCTTCCTCCCATCACCACAACCAGCATCACTCTCAACCTAAACCCCACCGGTCTCCATTGCACACACCTTGCTTTGCCGGAAAACCCACCGTCGACGTCCCCCTCTACCCGTCTCTGTCCCCGTACACCAGAGAACCCCTTTGAACCAACCCCAGAGCACCTCCTACTTCCTCTTCTTTCTTCTTTCTTTTCTTGATCTTATTTCTTTTTGGTGATCACCTGCCGGAGCCGTGCTCGTCGCCGACGATCCGAGTGATCCAGTGAACGTCCTCTACCTGCGTGGTTATCCTCTTGCCTTGCCTGGACCCGTCCCGCGTGCCGTGTGTGCGTTGCGACGTTTACCCGACATCGGACGTGCCGTACGCACCCGTCGTGTGTTCCGCTCAGGCAAGTTTACCTTGCTACATGCTATAATACTTATCTTGCATCCATATGAATACAAATATTACATGTTGATTGCATTATACATCCATATTAAAGTTTTACTGTTTTCGGATACCCGTATGCATCCATATCATCTATTATATATGTAGCTGCATCTACAGATCATATTAATTCATGTTATTGTTATAGTAACACCCCATGCTTAATAATGTGCATCCTACACAGTCGTGGAACGGTAGTTATAACCCCTGATAGTTAATTGAGCATCCATGTTTTATTGTATATCCATACCTTTAATTCTGCATACCTAGTTGCATGCCATATTACATTAACTCATATTATTATTACATTAGTACCCCATACTTGATAATGTGCATCCTACCTAGTCATGATGTAACCCCTGATAGATATTTGTGCATCCATGTTTTTATCGTATATCCGTACTTCTACCCTGATTCAATACTTATGTTACACTGTGCGCTACTTGACATGACCTGATACACCACTACTTGACATGTTACCTGATCCTGTTTCTAATGCCGACAATCCTGACATGTTGTCCTAATGGACATATCCTGTTGTTTGCATAGAAAAACCTGTACCTGCTTGATCCTGGGTTGGCATTAGCTCCAGTTTATCAACACCTGACTTGAACACATAATCTTGGGGGTATGGGAAAATCAAAGGTGGAACCGAGTGTAACTTAAAAGGGTATTACTTGATCCGTGGTCCCGGGGGGTAACGGGACAGAATCATTCGTGATTGTTCTTGATCTGTGGTCCCGGGGGGTAACGAGACAGTACCATTCTTGGTTCACATATCTTAATCCGTAGTCCCGGGGGGGGGGGTAACGGGACATATTCTTTGAGTTATATGAGGAGTACATCAATTGATTTCGAATAAATTTAGAATAGAAAACCCAGTAGCACAGTTTAGATTATTTACCGCACTTCACCCGCACGTATACACTTCACTGTTCATACCCGTGTTACTGTTATACACTCGTTACTGTTACTACTCATGCCTGCATATCTTGTTACCTCCTGATTATATTTTATTGTTAATATTATGACGCATCGACGTCTGGGTTTTGCATGGTCCAGATCCTCTATTTCTGTCGCAGGCTGTTCAGGAGTATTTTAGCCAACAGGCCGAGTAGTGAAGATCCTGTTAGTAGCTAGTTAGTTTAGTTTTATTTTCGTACTTTCATTCCTGATGTGAGCCCATATTTTGGGACGTACTTTCCAGATGTTATTGTTATTTGGATTTATTGCTTCCGCATATTATTTCTTGACTCGTTTATTCTGACAGATGGACATATATTAGATAGTTTATTTTATTTCACTGTTCTTGATATCTTATAGACAGCTGTAATGTGACTGGAAGGATGTTTCCTAACCAAAGGTAGCATGGTTGGTTCTGTCACGTGCCGATCTTAGTGCACTCTGGGAAGCGGGGCATGACAAAGTGAGAAAAATATTCTCGGTTTGATTAAAGATCCAATGATAGAATTAAATTCTATTTTGGGAATATATTTCCCCAATTTTTCTAAACAAAGAAAGTTTGTTCTCTGTTAAACCGAGCACCCTTGGATTAAAAATCCAATAATGATTAAAAAATCTGATAGAAATAAAATTCTCTCTATGGGAAAATATTTCCCTAATTTTTTTAAAAACAAGAAAATATATTCTGTGAAATAAAATTCATTGGATCAAAAATCCAACGGTGGATAAAATCCCCCAAATAATCTTTAAGGCCAATTAAAATCAATTAGTATCTTTCAAATGAGAGATTTTCTCGAACTAGTTAACAAATTTGACTCTCCTATATAAGGGATATGAGACTCCAGAAAATAAAAGAAAAAGAAAAGAAAAAAAGGAGGAGGAAGGAAGGAAGAGGAGATCAAACCCGTAAGTTTCTTTTCACAACAAAACTGAGAAGTCAATTCTCTTCTAAAGAAGAAAGATCCTTGCTCTTCAAAACCTTTGGTAAAAGAAAGCAGAGATAGAACTTATCTCTTTTGTCTAACATAAAGAAAACAAGGATTTAACCCTCCACAAAAAAACTTAGTTCTTCTCATAATCTGAGATTTGAAAAGCAAATCTCTCCATAAGTTGAGAATTTAATTCTCATCAGGATGATTCTGTTCTCCAAAATCAAAGTTTAGGAAAAAGTATTAGATCAAAAAGAAATAAAGATACATTGTATAGCAATTTAATTCCTTCATAAACGGGATTTAACCCTACATAAAGAACTTTGTTCTTACAAAAAAAATAGAAGAACTTAGTTCTCCAATGAAACCGGTCTTAGATCTCCAAAACAGAGATCATTAATGGTCAAAATGCCATTAACAGAACTTAAAACTTCTTCAAAAAATATCAACAAAGAAAAAAGCCTTGGCGCCTCATGTGCTTTCCACGTGAGCACCCAAATGATTCCCTTAAATGGAACTCAGCGCCTTACATACTTTTCACATAAGCGCCCAAAACAAAGGATTCAGTGCCTCACGTGCTTCCCACGTGGGCGCTTAAAATAGAAGGCCAGCGCCTTACGTGAAATACACGTGAGCACTGAGTAAAAGTGCAGAAGCACTATAAAGTCAGTTAAAATGAGTAAGTACTTAGCACTTGAGCAGCGCTCAAGTCCCAGTGCCTCATATGAAACACATGTGAGCGCCCAATGAAATAAATGAGACAGCCCCTTACGTGAGCGCCATACAAAGTGCTTTACACTCTATAAAGTCAATCAAAATGACTAAGATACTTAGCACTGATTGGGCAGCGCCCATGTCTAGCGCCTCACATGATACACATGTGAACGCTAGAGCCCTAAACAAGTGCTTAGCACTTATGCATAAAGGAAATGACCGAGCAAACAGAACCATAAATAAGTGCTTAGCACTTTAAAAAAAAAGAAAGGACTGAGCAAACCAAGCCCAAATTGGCTAAGTCTCTTTGAAAAGTTTCTTGCAGTTGTAGGGTGTTTTTCGTCACCCCATCGAGATGGGAATACGCGCGCACTTATCAGGCGCATTACAGATTCCCCCTGTGCCCCACGTGCCAAGCACGCGGGTGCTGTGCGCCAGAGCTCCAGCGCCCCACGTGCCAGGCACGCGGGTGCTGTGCGCCATAGCGCCAGTGCACCACGTGCCTGGCATGCGGGCGCTGTGCGTCAGCAGCAAAAGGGATTTGGTCCCTGCACTGGGAGGTGTGCTCCCGATTTGGCTTATGGAGTTGAACTCCTAAGATATTTTTGGAGCTGATGAAGGGGCTTCTTCCTTGAGCCCTGGATCTTCCCCAAAGTGGGATTTTTTTGGAGATGGGTCTCCTTCCTCCTCTTTTGTCGGCCGGATCTTGAAGAACAAGAAGTATGAGATTTTAAAAATCTCTTATTTTTGAGATCTGATGGGAGATCTGAGTTCCCCTTTATGGGTTTTATGGTGAAAAACTATTTAGTTTTAGAAAAGGAAGAGTAAAACTCTTGATTTAATTCAAAAGAAAAAAGAAAGTTTAGAACCTTGAGGATGGAGAAGGAGGCACAAGAACCTTAGTTTTTTTTGGGGAGAATGAAAGTGTATTAGATATTTTCATCATGTTGCCTCTTATAGGCTTACACATTTACACATAGCCCCTTGGGCTTTATAAAATGTCATTTTGCCCATCTCATGTCTCATGTGCTATTTCTTTTTGCACATAAGCCATGGGCTTTACAAAAATTTGGCTTTATGCCCATTCATGCATAAAAAAATTATATTAAAATTATTTATTACATGATTTTTATATTGGCATGAGGAAGCTGGCCGCGGGCTCGACTTGGGCTTGGGCCCACCTGGCCTGGGGTTGACCTTGACTTTGACTTGGTCAACCGGGGTGCAAATTTTGACCCCAACAAAGTGCCCCCATCAATAAATGCACACCGCACATTTGAGTTGTGCACATGAAATTGATGGATCTTGAAGCTGGACTTCAAGGTGGAACATCATTCCAGGGGCGGAGCATCCCTCGGGAAGCATGATTCCCGGTTATCGAAGCATCATTCCGATTTGCGGAGCATAATTCTAGAGTCGGAGTATCATTCCGAAGAATCGGAGCATAATTCCGAGAGTTGGAGCATAATTCCGGGATCGAAGCATCATTCCGAAGAGCGGAGCATGATTCCAGGGATTGGAGCATCATTCCAAAGAGCGGAGTATGATTCCAGGGATCGGAACATCATTCCGAAGAGCGGAGCATGATTCGAGGGACCGGAGCATCATTCCGAAGAGTCGGAGCATAATTCCGAGGGTTGGAGCATAATTTCGGGATCGAAGCATCATTCCGAAGAGCGGAGCATGATTCCAGGGATCGGAGCATCATTCTGAAAAGCGAAGCATGATTCCAGGGACCGGAGCATCATTCCGAAGAGTCGGAGCATAATTTCGAGGGTTGGAGCATAATTCCGGGATCGAAGCATCATTCCGAAGAGCGGAGCATGATTCCACGGATCGGAGCATCATTCCGAAGAGTCGGAGTATAATTCCGGGATCGGAGCATAATTCCGGGATCGGAGCATCATTCCGAACAGCGGAGCATGATTCCAGGGATCGGAGCATCATTCCGAAGAGCAGAGCATGATTCCAGGGATTGGAGCATCATTCCGAAGAGCGGAGCGTGATTCCAAAGGGTCAGAGCATAATTCCGACGAGCGGCAGACATTCTGATCGAAGTATAATTTTGATGCTGAGGTTGATTCCCAGGAGAAGCATAATTCCGACAGGGAAAACAGATACTCCGAGGCGAAACATGATTCGAAACGGGTACATTCTGAGACGAAGCATGATTCTGGCGCAGAGCCTGTTGGCTGACTTGATTCCATGACGAAACATAATTTCGACAGGGAGGGCAGATACGCCGAGACGAAGCTTGATTTCGACGCGGGGTACATTCTGAGACGAAGCATGATTCCGGCGCAGAGCTTGTTGGTCGACTTGATTCCGAGGCGGAGCTTAATTCCGACGAGGAGGTCGCTGGTTGATTCCGAGCCGAAACATAATTTCGACAGGGAAGGCAGGTACTCCGAAGCGAAGCATGATTTCGACACGGGGTACACTTTGAGACGAAGCATGATTCCGCCGCAGAGGTTGTTGGTTTGATTTGATTTGGGTTAACATTAGCATCGCTACAATGGAATATGGTACCAGAAGCGAATCATCATTTTCTATGAGAGGTTTTGGGGTTTAGGTTTTCTTTTGGCATCAGCATCACTATACTGGAATATGGTACCAGGAGCGAATCATCATTTGCGTTTGCTTATTAGGAAGCGACGGCTTAGGAAACAGGTTTTAGGTCCCGATCACCTAAGACTTTTCAATTTTGTGAGTCGTAAGGGCCACACAAAGCATTTTCTCCCTACGGGTCGTAAGGATCCCGTAGGTGTATTTTCTCCTTAGAAGTCGTGGGGACCCCTAAGTGTGTTGCTCTTTTGTGAGTCATAAGGATCTCACGCGGGAATTTTCTCCTCACAAAGTCGAGAGGACTTTGTGAGTGCATTTCATCTCTTTTTCACGAGTTTGCGCCCTTTCGGATTTTCACAAACTCGCCGGCAGTCCTGCTGTTTTTACTCACGGAGCCCTTTCGGGTTTTCATCCGTACCCATTTTGCTTATGGAAATACCCTTTTTTTTAATCTTCACCACCGGTGTGACTTTGAATGTGGTCTCGCCGGTAGGACTTGGGAGAGATTGGGATCATTTTACCCCCGTGGATTGTATACGGTTTTGCAGGATGTATGATCCGAACCGTAAGGCCGAAAAAATTTCGGGAATTTGTTGGCGTCTGCATCGCTGCACTGGAATATGGTACCAGGAGCGACTCATCATTCGCCGTTGGGGTATGGGATTTGGTTGGCGTCTGCATCGCTGCACTGGAATATGGTACCAGGAGCGACTCATCATTCGCCGTTGGGATTTGGAATTTGGTTGGCGTTTGCATCGCTGCACTGGAATATGGTACTAGGAGCGACTCATCATTCGTCTTTTTTTTACCGCTATTGCTCTATCATTTCAGCTTTTCTTATCGCGAAGGTCGCGATTGCCCTATCATTTCGGCTTTATTCGCGGTTGCCCCATCATTTCGGTTTTATTTTCATCTTTAATTTTACTCGCTGATTTTTATTGCGAGTTGCCCCATCATTTCGGATTTATATATATATATATATATTTGTTTTATTTACACATTTTTACATCCCAAGTTTAACGACTTAGAGTTCGATTATTCCCAGTTTAATGATATGGTGGTCAGCTGTTTTCAGAGAAAGACAGATGTCTGAGAGAATCAGTTTCATGAAGAACTTCGGTCTCCGTTTGTATGAAATTGGCGGTCGCGGCTTGACTGTTTGTTAACACGCCTTTGGACAGTTCTATCTCTCCTGCCTTGTATTGCTTTTCGACCCAATCTTTGAAGACGAAGCAGTCCTCAATGGCATGACCTATCACTCTGTGATAGGGGCAGTATTTGGGGTCGTCGGTCATATTCGTTTCATGCGGTCTTTTTGACTCTGGCAGTTGTAGACCATTCCTCAGGGCGTCTTTGAATATTTTACGGATTTTGTCCTTTCTGAAGAAATAGACCTTTTCCAGCTTCTCTTTCAGTGGAGATTCTCCTCCCTCTCTGAACACTGGCTTCCGAGGCTGGTTGGCACTAGGCCCGCTCATCCCTCGCTTATTTCGATTAGCCGAAGTGTTGAAAGATGCAGCATCGTCGGAATTTCCGCCTTTTCGATTTTAGTCCTTTCGGTTTCTCCAGGACCTATTGTTATTTTGGGAGTCAAAGGAGAACTCCTGCTCTGAGCGTTCCAATATCTGAACTTTCCTGGTCAGCTCTTGGAATGTTTTGAGACCCACGGTGCATAGAAACGAGGCCATCCAATTGTTGAGATTTCCGACAAGGAGACTGACAGATTGGTCCTGCTCTATTGGTGGTTCACATTTGACGGAGAGATTGCGCCATCGGGTTATAAAATCTGTGCCGCTTTTGTCGTTCTTTGGCTTGGTCCTTACGAGGTCGGCGATGGTGATCTTATCGCTGACACTCATGAACCTTTGTCGAAACAAAGATTCCATTTGGACGAAAGTATTAACTGTAAGTCTACGGTAGCGCCCCGGCCGTCTAACAGACGCCAAATGCGGAACAAAACTTTTTAACTGGCGCTATCGTATACTATAACCCGGATCTGCCATTATTGCTAAACTAACAAACTGTAAAGAGGGTAGAAAGGTTATACCGAACGATCCGAGTCCTTCGTTCTTTAACCATCATCCCACGCTCCGTTGCGGCTGCTCCGATCTCGTCGATCTCCGATCTCCTCGTCCAGGTGGCACCACGTCAACGATTCTTTAAACGGGCTCCCGCCTCTGACTCGAGGCAACTCGATCGTCAAGTTTTCTAAAAGAGACGACCAAGATTGATGTAGAGAATGAGTAGAATACTTTGTCTCACTTCGTCCAAAGCCGTGGACGATCGGTTAATGAAATTGCCACTTGAATCGGGTGATGGAATAAAATGAGCTATGAAATTTCCACACACCCCAAAAACTATCATAATCTTTTTTAACCAAATCAAGTGAATGAGAGAGAGGGGATGCGACGGCCATGATATAGGAATGGGGGGGGGTGAGTGTAGGAGCAAGGGGGGTGACCACAAGAAAAATATGTAGTGTGAACACAAAGTATGAACACAATAAATGCACCATTAAAGCACCATTAATGAACAAATGAGTCACAAGCCTAATCACCTCTTCTAGAACCTTCTAGAAGCATCCACACTCTTCTCAAGAAAAGACAAAATCCGTATTTAACCAAATGTTAAATACGGCTGATAGAAAACTGGAAACTGCCAACTTCCAAAAGCGATCCCGAAACGAATATCAGGATAACCCCGTAACTGTATAAATATACCCGCATTTGTATTACGACCGAATACAAATGCAACTGAGATAAAGATATTATATCTACTCAATATAATACTCGGATCCGGCTTAAACCAAGCCCATCAGTATCATCTGCCCGAAATATGACACGTGCGTAAACGCACGTGCATTTTCCGAACCCTGCCATAAAACCATACGGCCTCTACAACGTTTTGCCCGAACTTGGGAAGCTGTCTGTAGGGGACTCTAATGACTCGTCAGTACCCTGGCAGTGGGTTTAACCACAAGTCGTCAGCGGCACTAGCTGTGCGTAACGGCTGCCCATGGACTGACCTCAAGGGATGCCGATGAGCGAACTCATCCGGAAACCCTACTGAGCCTAACAGTGACAATGTATATACAGTCCGGTCCATTCGTCTATGAGTATCGCATATCTGCCTAGGGGGCTAGTAACGTCAGACCCCCAATAGCAGTATAAGTCGTGTCGGAGTGTAGCCCAAAAACACCCTGAGATACTACTGGAGTACCTACCAGTAAATCTCCTGCCACGGCCGTGGGCTTTGTGTAATGGCTCTCCTAGACATAGCACGATCTCACCCCCAATACCGGGAGAGACGAATCCCCTGCCGATCCGCTCACGTGCCTCCATGTGGCTCGGGACTGTACCCAAAAACTACCTGTTTGCAAGACTCCTTTGAGCCATGGTAGGATAGAAATCAAAGCACAGTGGGACCTCACACGAGACAAATGAAGACCTCAGGTCGATGAACTAACCTGTACACATGTCACCAGGGAACTGCTATCTGACGATATGTATAATACCAACTAGCAGATTCCCGGCGAGTCCTGTCCGGTGTACTCATAACCCAATGAGCACCTGTATACATCTTAGGTTATCCAACTGACACCAGTGGCTTGTGAGACCGGCCACCGCCCCTCGTCGGGGTCTCGACTGTATACACTAGTCTACTCCTACGACTAGGGACCACAATTAAGGATATGCATATAAACCACCCAACTCTCACGTATATGATCGCCATCATACTGTTGGTAGTAAAGCAAGATCCTAAGGGCTCTATCAAAGTGTAACAGTGATCAGTCACCTGAACCTGTACACGACTGATAAAGGCAAACCAGATAGCATACTATCATCTCGAGTAAGACTGTCCTATCGGTATAGGTCTTCCGCAATCATTGCAATCACGTACCTGCGATCCAATAATTGACTATGAGGGCACTATATCCAACAATCTTCCACTTGCACTTAAGGCTAATTATTGCGATGTCGACTACTCACAGCCCGTGTGAAACCGAACATCCAACTCCTCTACTAATCAGTTTCACAAAGCTCGTTTGCAAAACTATTGTGTTCGAGAAATAGCCTCAGTGAGTGGATCCTCCCAGAAGTTTCTTTCTATATCTCTCTGAATCTCAAGTTCGCGGAGAAAGCCATCTCCCGAATTGAGTAATACCTGTCTTAGAATATGTCTGGATATCTGATGGGACCTATTTCATAAATGAACTCCAAATCCAAACTTCTTAGACTGTATCGATCACTGAACCTAATCAGTATCCGGAACCATGCCACCCACAGTATTCTCTTAGACCACCTATACATAATACTGTCCCTTATCAGAGGGAAAACTAAAACTCTGACAATCACTCTGTCAACCATGTCACCTTTGAAGCCTGGAATGATAACCGTCTCCCGGAGGAGGCCGCCATCATCAAATCCGTAGAACATCCACTTATGTTCTAAAACTGCTTCCTTATATTTCTCCAGGATTGGATTAATACAAAGTTATCGCATCTAGTGCCAAAACAACATTTGGTGTGGTACTTGACATCTCATGATTGACTCAATTGCCTAAGCAAGTGATCTGCCAATCATGCACATCTCTCTCCCCTTTAGTCTGTAAGATACCTTTAGAGAGGGTGACTCCATCACCTGCAGGTACACCACTATACCAGTAGTCATCTATTCTAAAAACCATTAGAATACTGTCAAAGTACCCACATTAGGAAACTACCCAAATCCAGATCTAAAACCATAGATCCAAAAATCAGAATGTCTGATATTATATCCATATCCTGTCTGGAGAAACAACTGTGTGACGACCACAGTACAACCGATCGTAGTATAGGAATTTTACTTCCTACTCTCTGTATGTCATCCAGATACTATGACATCACACCCTACTACCTTCTTAACAGATCCATCCTCTATTCTGATGAAGTCAGACCCATGACTGTCATATCAAAATTAGATGATCTATCTCCGCTATAACTGCTCTAGTCTATAAATAGACATAAGCTACTTGCCCACTATGCTTCCGCTTCTCCCACTGACTACGACAACCCTCTGGCAGAATAATATACACGTGCACTTCTAAAGCTAGTTTAGAATGACGCTATAATTATCCTCCTGCCTGGTCTCACAGTCTGGAACAACAGTAGTGTCAAGTCTGGGTAAACAAGAACCTCCCTGTCACCGTCCTTGAGGCTACCGAAGTACCTCTCGGGTGTCTGAGGTTACCCACCATATCTGCGGAGTGGCTAATGGAATGTCAAACCTGATTGAATATATAGGTCCTATTAAATTTTCCGTAATCGTTTGCGGTTCTGGAATCACTTCTAGTTCTACCATACTCCCACTACTGTTTTCTGAAAAAATCCATTTTACTAAAATTGTGGCGAGTCAAGAACAATATCACTATTGATCTTCCAGATGGTAGAAAGTCAACCCTCGACATAGCCAGGGTCAACCCACAAACTGCCATTACAGAAACGTGCCCTGAGTTATCCAGTGTCTGGTTTTAAGCATAAGCTGGACAACTTCCCGTACCTTAACATCGTTAAGATATGAACCATTCTATATCCAATATAGAAACTTTGGCACTTATTTAATTGGAACCATATTCAATCATGCAGCTGTCTCCAGTGCAAATCAACTTAATGGAGATAGGCTAATTAGCATTACTCAACATAGGAATCCATCCAATTATGAGTAACCTGAAAGAGAAACAAGTTTCTCAAAACTATTATTATCATCTGAATACCTATTACAAGAATCTACATCTTCGATCTCTTTGAAGAATCCCGATACTTGTGACATCTGGTTCTCTACTTTATTCTTATACCCATAACTTCTCAAAACTTAGACCTTGTATTTCTACGAAACACTTGTCTAAAAACTAGAGAAGTCATAAGTAAATAGAACATAGTACGAGGACCTATCCCTTTTTCCTGATGGACACTGGACAGCATACAATACTCTGTATAAGTCCGCTGAGTTGAATAACTCAAAACCTGTGCGTCGTAGGTTGAAAACTGTACCCTGGCGATTTCCTCAAATATCACCAATTTCAACGAATTCCGATATAATGAGGATAATTACCTAATTCCCAATAACTTACTCCCACTCATCATCTGTAAAACCATACAGATATGAGAATGAAACCTGGTAAATACGTACCCTTGGAGTAAGTATCTAATCGGGAAAACAGTTTTCTTTAACAATGCACTGAAACATGAAAATGTTTCGTAGGGGTATCCTGGTATTCCTAGTAATGCCTCTTCCATAATCAATTCATGACTTCAACCGTATATTTCTTTGCCTTCTCTCCAAATCCCTTTATTTGTCTTTAGTCGTTACCTTCTGTACACTATCGTTAGGCTTAATGGTTTTCTTCCTTCTCTACCGTTCGGCACCAGCCTATGGTTTGGAAGAAGACTATCCAGTAAGCATAATTGGTGTACCCTCTTCAACCTAGGAGTACTCACATCTTGAGAGAAGATGATGATAAAAGACAACTGAATAATACCTTATTCTTTTAAAGGTGAAATAGGAGTGGCGATGAAGTACGCGGTTTGGTCGTGAATGATATCAGTCAGAATTTACTTTGCTCTCTTTCTAATCTCTTTATTTTGTCTTTACATATTACCTTCTGTACACCCTTCTTAGGATAATTGGTTTTCTTCATTCCCCACCTTTCGGCACCTGCCTATGGTTTGGAATAAGACTATCCAATAAGCGTAATAGGTGTACCCTCCTAAACCAAGGAGCCCTCGCAACCTGAGAGAAGGTGATAATAAAAGACAACTGAATAAACCAATTCTATTTCTCCTGAACCTGGATCCATCCTCGAAGAAGTCCTTTCGAGTTCGTATATAACCATACGATGGATCTATCCAATGGAAGTGGATGTCCGTAGTAATACAGGGTGTTCTGAGAAATGAAAAGGGTAAAAGAAGGAGTGGCAATGACTTATGCAACTAAGACAATCCAAAAGCCAGTATTTTAAAAAGGTTCGGTCAACTTGGTCACTGAGTCATAGTCTAGGGTCGGTCAAAGGTCGCTGCCAAAGAGAGAGAGAAAAGAAACACTCTGCGTGCACTCTAACCTAGATCAGAATGGTTATCACTTTATCTAATCCGGAAACCTCCCACTGTCCTGTCAAATTCTCCTCCAAACCTGAAAGAAGAATCAATCGGGATCACCCGAAGAGTAAACCAACTCATCAGTGGGAATCGGGATCCAACTCTCATCGCATGATAACGTGACGGAATCCACTCACGTTACTCACACTCCAGAAGGTATGCGCATACTTGGCAAGTTTCAGTTTCTTTAGAAACTCCCGATATGATTTTTGCCCCATGCTCTTATGACCTTGGCGTTAGGTCAAAATGTCATAAGTCACATGCCAAGTTCAACCCATCATTATCTTGTTAATTTGAACCCACCCGCACATACCCTTGGCGTTAGGTCAAAATGGCAGAACGGCTGTCCCAAACCAACTCATCTATCTATGCAGCAAATGAATACCCAACAGCTACCAAACACTATGCCTTGGCGTTAGGTCAAAATACATAGCTTGAATACTACTGAATACCCAAAAGAAATGACGGAGGGCTACGGCTAGTTTTTGGCGAAAAAACCTTTAACGTAGTGAACTTGATATCGCTGAAGGAACCTAATAGCTTTTTATAAAATATAGTGGCGAAAACCTTTTGCTAAAGAGGTTACTCCCGGTGAAGGGATCTCGGCTCTTTCCTCGTGGAATGAGGTGCAGGATATTACACTGAATACCGTGATGCAAAGCAACTTGTAATCGACTATAGTGAAGTTATCACCCTGACGCAAACTTTTGCCCAAGGGGTCATTCCCGGTGAAGGGATATCGGCCCTTGCCTCGTCGAATGAGGTGCAGGATATTCCACTAAATACCGCTATGCAAAACAAAAGGAAACGTCTTTGTAATAACACTTTTAAAATTGTTCCAAAAACTCCAAATAGGTTTGTTTTCTTTTGCATTGATCAGAATCAACGCGGTCCCATCAATCAATCACACCAGAAAAGAACGAAAATAAAATGTACGTATATGCCATCTGCATTCGTCACTGGGTCCCGTCATCATCCGTTAGGTTACTTAACTAACGACAGAGCGGGGACTGGACTAGCGCGGGTGCAAAACATATACAACATCTAATAGTATATATATCAATATACAATAATCGCTCCAGGCGTGATAATATGCAACATTACAGAAAAGTAATAAGCATCACAGAACAATACAGATAATCTGGGATCCCCGGGTTTCACAGAGCCGCTGCTGAAACCCGACGTTCCCCTGGTCGTGTGGATAGCCTGTGCAATGAAACTGAGACCCCTACGGGTGCGGCAAGTTACCCACCAAAACCTGAAGTGAGGTAGTCCCCCACAGCATAGTGAATGGAACACCCGGCACTTCACAGAATCCGGTAAATTGAGCACCCCTCCTTGGGTCAACTTGAACCCCCTACGAGTGCGGCGAATAGTCTGCCAATTCTAGAGTGAGGTCCCTCTGCCTCTCAAAGCCATGAGATGCGGACCCGTTGCCCTCCCGAACCCGGCTATCCGTGCACTCCGTCGCGGGGTAAACCCAGTACAGAAATAAATAATAGTACAACAGGTACATCGACCGCAACCTGGTCATGCCCCAAAAGAATATTATACAACAGGCAGTGACGGCAGTCCACATGTTGGACGCTCTCCCCGCAATATCAAATATACAAATAAATCCAAACTGCACTATCATTGCACACTGCTATCCACCACGACAAATCCGCAACATCACAGCACAACACAGAACATCAACGCGAATGTCACGTTCGCAAACCCGTCTAAAAGAACTATAGCAATCAGACGCGGTTTACCGATCAAATGACATTCCCGGTCGGAGATATAATGTAAGTACTGTAAACTAACATGTTTAAATTTCGATCGACTAAATATCACGAAGTGGGCCCTACGAACATCTGCTGTACAGTAACATAATCTGGGCCCAAAAGATATATACCAAAATCCCCAATTTCCAGTCAAGAAGCCACTGTGCAAATTTGGAGCCATGATCTCACAGAAAGGCCGTGGATGCGCGGTCACACCATAGGTGTCACGTCCTGAGAGTACGGAACAAGACCGGCACTTAAACTACGAACGTCTCGAGGCATACGTAATCTAAGTAAACCGGAACCCCAGAAATCCAAACCAAGAAAATTTGTAGAGTGAAGGAAAACCAATTTAAAACAAGTAGTTTCAATAGCATAAGCCGAATTATGCGGTTTTTTAAAAAAACATCAAATATTTTCCAAAAATTTCGGCAGAGTCTCCTTTGTAAATACTGGCCCCCAAACGGGATACAACATGAATAGTATACGAAATCAATAAAAAGGCATCCCCAAGCGGGAGCTAGCTCTTCGTCAATCGACGGTCACAACCACACAAGTAATATAATATACAACGCCAAGGGCGAGGATCAAAACTCAAAAGGAAACGCAAAACAACAAGAAATCCACAGAAATACAACGCGCGACTTTAAGGTCGAAAGAATAACATCACTGGTCTCTATCTCAAAAATAAATACATGTTTGGTTGATGGAACTTCTAGATACAACTGAATAATAATATACAAGATGTAATGATGGGTACGATACAAATAAACCCACCTACTAGCAAGTCACCCGGAAATGGAAATAGTGCCAGCAAAGCCGTAATGAAACCTGTACGGCGAAACCTGCAAGAACTGTGGCACAACGGGGGTGAGTTGCCAACTCGTGAGTAGAAAAACATCTACGCACAGAAATCGCATAAATAACGCAATCCTAGGTCAATGATCATAATATATCCTCAAATAAATAACCAGCAACCCATAACAATGGTTAGGGCAAATATCTAACCCAAGTGTAAAACCATGTGCCGTGTCAGTGCCTCAGGTAGCAATGTATGAATGCATGAAACAGAATGCATGTACTGAAGAAAACTGCTTTCATAAATCAGTGAGATTTCTGTATTTTAAAAGTGAGGTACCATAAATGAAATCAGCATAAAACAGTGCCCAGTATTGACACAAAACAAGTGTCCAAATATCTCGATATCTCTGTATCACAATCTCTGTACCTCAATATCTCAAAATCTCAATATCTCAATCACAATATCTAGGGCGCCGTCAATCCAGACCGGCCCCTACCATCTATTTCAAGACCACGACGGTATCCTCCGGATATGCGACACGTCGGGTGATATCACTGGTCGGTAGTACTCCCCTGCCAGGCTCAACGTCAACAACACGATCCTCTTGCCCCGGGGTACCGCGCCGGGCCCACCATGTACCCGAGACGGTCCCTCCACTCCTCGAATCGGGTCTCGAAATCCATTAGCAAACTCATGGTGGACGACTCATACATCATGGGAAAACCATACTTTTTATTTTAAAAGAGAGAAAAGGTTTATTTATGTTTTTGCGGTTTTCCTCCAAATCCAGAAAATCTCATGGAAATCCAAATCCAAAACCTCAATAACACGTAAAATAGTGAATATATGCATGAGAATCCATGAATGCGGCATAACAATGAATAACAGTATGCATGAAGTAGCAGGTAATAACTACAATGTCTAAACTAACATATACGGCAAGTACACTAATATCATGTCTAAACTATTAGCTAACAGGCTATGTCAAGCAATAATATTTTCTAAGGTGTACGTGACATGGCAATTACCGATGAAGATGTGTGTGAGCCGGCAAGTAAGTGTACGTGGTACATACGCATCATCGGTAATGGTACTGGTGTCCTAACAACATGATATCAATAATGGAGTATGAAACATAATATAAGCATGCGATGCGAAGCGAACCACAATAATGAGCGGGAGCTGAATACTAGACGCAACTATAACTAATCTGCATTAATCTAATATAATTCCTACAAATGGTGCCTTTTGAAATAACACGAATCATGGGGTTTTGAAAATAGGGGCTACAGTGTTTTTATGAAAAGATGCGTCTTTTGAAATATCCGTAGGATCCCTTGGGCTGTCTTTTAAAATACCCACGATTCGTTAGTTTTGAAATAGGTAAGAATCGAATCTAATCTAACAACTAAACTAAACTAAAGGGCTAAGCTAAGAAGCTGGACTACAGGTAAGGAAACCGCCTAATATCTGAGTCGATACATATACATACCTGTATATAAATTAGTCGGTGATCCCGCCTCAATAATATCATATCCGATACCATATCTATAATCAGACATCCCAAGTCAAGAGTGCGGATCAATCATCAAAATATAGCTTGTACGTAAATCCGTCGTACGGCATCCCTAAATCTGGGTACGGGTTAATATCACATTCATCATACTATTCACCTGGTATCCTCTTTATCAAATATCATGATCGGGGTACTGATCTACGTCTAGTACAATACTGATACCGCCTAAGTATGCATGGACATGTGTGAAACACTACGTCAAGGATCCGCTACAACATCATGTCGTATCTCAAATACGAATCCTGCCATATCACCTAATTCACAACCTCAATACAAACCTCATCGACTCATCTCAAACCCAAGTATCATCCTCAAATCCGTATATGAACACATAGTCTCATACCCATGTAAACACATAACTATATATTCTCGTATAAGCACAAATGAAAGAAGAAAGTATGCAAGTATGGGTTGATGTGTGCATGTGTGGTGCGACCACTACTCTAGGGTTTCGTGACACTAAATATCCAAGAACACCAAATATCCATATTATCATCAATATACTCAAACAATATATAAACAATATATATATGTGTGTATACGTATTCGTATACATCACCATGAACTGCGGGGGTGCTATACGCCATCCACCCGACTTCTCCCCGTAGATATAAATCTACTCACCTGGTCCTCGCTCGCCGGTGCCGACGTCGCCACGCGCTTGCTTGTCATCTCGAAGTCCATATAGGGGTACCTACATATCACAACGTATCGTATCGCATTAAAATCCGACTCATGACCAAAACGACACACGAATCCGACATAAGTCAAAACCTATGGTTGCTTTCACAAATCAACCCAAAAACCCTCGACGTCGGTGTATAAACGCTAGACCATCGAGAAAAACCCAAATACACTCATTTGCACATTCACGAACACTAATTTTAATATAAAATAGGTTAAAACTCACAAAAACCCCAATTTCACTTAAAAAGTCATTTTTCCGAAAATCCAGCAAGCACAATTCGCCGTTTTTGTACAAAACATGTTGTTTTAACAATTCTAGTGACCAAGATGATAACTTAATATCTTAATTATGCCATAGAAACCATTACGTAAATTTTAAACCCATAATTTAATTCGATTTCAAAAACCTAGTTTGCAATATTAACCAATTTTAACAATTTTATAGCAAAAATGAACAAACTACAATCTAGCTTGGATTTTCATGAACTAAAGCATTAAACTACTGAATATAATATTTATAATGACATGAAACCTAAATTTGAATTTCCTCTCACAAGAATATAATTATTTAAAAAACCTAGTTTACCAATTATATAATTATCACTTTTAAATCAACAAATATGCAAACTAGCAACTTAAATTGGATTTAGCATAACATTAATATGTCAATTATATCACATAAACTAAATCTCACAACACAAAATACCAATTTGAAATCAAACCCCTCTCTTGAATTTTAAATCATGCACCTAGAACTAATTAAAAACCTAATTAAACAATTAATTAAGCCAACCTAAGCAATTAACAACACATTAAGCAAAAATGTTAGAATTTATACCCAAATAATTTGAAGCTCCCACAAGCACACTTAGCCACCCAAATTGAAATCTAAATCTCTAGATCCATGCTATGGTAGCCAAGGAAAAATGGGTATAGCTTGGATTTTGAGTTTGCTTTGAATTTGCATGGATTTTTGAAGCATTTTAATGGATTTTTGAGGCAAAATGGTGTGGGATTTTGGTGGAGGGCTGCTGCTGTGGGGGGTTCAGGTTTGGGCCAGAAATGGAGGGGGTTTGGGTGAGGGAGGAGAGAGAGTGAGGTGGAGAAAGTAATATCTAGTCAAAGTCCACCCTTTTTCTATCATTTTCCTTTCTTTTCTTTTCTTTTCTTGGTGATTGGAGAGAGAGAGAGGGGGAGGGCTGTCATGGTGGGGCCGGCCACATGGGGAGGGGAAGAGAGGGTGAGGTGTGGGTGTGTGGGTTAGGGAAAAAGATAAATGTATTACCCCAATTCCCATTAACACTAATTTCACCGAAAAAAGCATTTTTCTTCGATATTTTTCTAAACCGTTTTGGCAAACCATTTCGTTTCAAAAACCACATGATAAAATTTTGTTTAATGTTTTATGATGCACAAAATTTGTTTCAACTCATTCCAATTTGTAATTTTCCATAATTAAATATATTAGTGACGGCTTAAAATAATATTAAAATAATTAATTTCGGAAAAATTTTCAGAAAATTTGAAATTTCACCAGTGGGTCAATAAACACCAAATACTAGCAATTACATAGCTAGAATATGTATATTTAATTTTATAATAAAGATATTTGTATTTTGACTTTTTACCGAAAACCCCCTTATTTTACCGTTTTTTCGAAATTTCATCGAAACGATTTTCAAAACGTTACAATAGGTTTGACCGCGATTCCGTGACGGTCTTGTTGAATCACGTGCCAAAATTTGTACGGTGTTCTTAGAAAACCCTGCACAGATTTCTGTGATATGTAAAATAATTTTTGGAACCATTTAAAAATCAACAGAAACTGTGAACTTGAATTTTGCGGTTTTCGATATCCGGTTCGATCGATATTTTAAACGCGTTAGCATAAGTTAGAATAGCATAATGGTGAGGCTCTGATACCACTGTAAGTCTACGGTAGCGCCCCGGCCGTCTAACAGACGCTAAATGCGGAACAAAACTTTTTAACTGGCGCTATCGTATACTATAACCCGGATCTGCCATTATTGCTAAACTAACAAACTGTAAAGAGGGTAGAAAGGTTATACCGAACGATCCGAGTCCTTCGTTCTTTAACCATCATCCCACGCTCCGTTGCGGCTGCTCCGATCTCGTCGATCTCCGATCTCCTCGTCCAAGTGGCACCACGTCAACGATTCTTTAAACGGGCTCCCGCCTCTGACTCGAGGCAACTCGATCGTCAAGTTTGCTAAAAGAGACGACCAAGATTGATGTAGAGAATGAGTAGAATACTTTGTCTCACTTTGTCCAAAGCCGTGGACGATCGGTTAATGAAGTTGCCACTCGAATCGGGTGATGGAATGAAATGAGCTATGAAATTTCCATACACCCCAAAAACTATCATAATCTTTTTTAACCAAATCAAGTGAATGAGAGAGAGGGGATGGGCCGACCATGATATAGGAATGGGGGGGGTGAGTGTAGGAGCAAGGGGGGGTGACCACAAGAAAAATATCTAGTGTGAACACAAAGTATGAACACAATAAATGCACCATTAAAGCACCATTAATGAACAAATGAGTCACAAGCCTAATCACCTCTTCTAGAAACTTCTAGAAGCATCCACACTCTTCTCAAGAAAAGACAAAATCCGTATTTAACCAAATGTTAAATACGGCTGATAGAAAACTGAAAACTGCCAACTTCCAAAAGCGATCCCGAAACGAATTTCAGGATAACCCCGTAACTGTATAAATATACCCGCATTTGTATTACGACCGAATACAAATGCAACTGAGACAAATATATTATATCTACTCAATATAATACTCGGATCCGGCTTAAACCAAAGCCCACCAGTATCATCTGCCCGAAATATGACACGTGCGTAAACGCACGTGCATTTTCCGAACCCTGCCATAAAACCATACGGCCTCTACAACGTTTCGCCCGAACTTGGAAAACTGTCTGTGAGGGACTCTAATGACTCGTCAGTACCCTGGCAGTGGGTTTAACCACAAGTCGTCAGCGGCACTAGCTGTGCGTAACTGCTGCCCATGGACTGACCTCAAGGGATGCCGATGAGCGAACTCATCCGGAAACCCTACTGAGCCTAACAGTGACAATGTATATACAGTCCGGTCCGTTCGTCTATGAGTATCGCATATCTGCCTAGGGGGCTAGTAACGTCAGACCCCCAATAGCAGTATAAGTCGTGTCGGAGTGTAGCCCAAAAACACCCTGAGATACTACCGGAGTACCTACCAGTAAATCTCCTGCCACGGCCGTGGGCTTTGTGTAATAGCTCTCCTAGACACAACACGATCTCACCCCCAATACCGGGAGAGACGAATCCCCTGCCGATCCGCTCACGTGCCTCCATGTGGCTCGGGATTGTACCCAAAAACTACCTGTTTGCACGACTCCTTTGAGCCGTGGTAGGGTAGAAATCAAAGCACGGTGGGAACTCACACGAGACAAATGACGACCTCAGGTCGATGAACTAACCTGTACACATGTCACCAAGGAACTGCTATCTGACAATATGTATAATACCAACTAGCAGATTCCCGGCGAGTCCTGTCCGGTGTACTCATAACCCAATGAGCACCTGTATACATCTTAGGTGATCCAATCGACACCAGTGGCTTGTGAGACTGGCCACTTCCCCTCGTCGGGGTCTCGACTGTATACACTAGTCTACTCCGGAGTATCGATGCCCTGTCTCGAAACTCCCACGACTAGGGACCACAATTAAGGATATGCATATAAACCACCCAACTCTCACGTATATGATCGCCATCATACCGTTGGTAGTAAAGCAAGATCCTAAGGGCTCTATCAAAGTGTAACAGTGATCAGTCACCTGAACCTGTACACGACTGATAAAGGCAAACCAGATAGCATATTATCATCTCGAGTAAGACTGTCCTACCAGTATAGGTCCTCCGCAATCATTGCAATCACGTACCTGCGATCCAATAATTGACTCTGAGGGCACTATATCCAACATTAACGGAGACATCCGGTATGCTCGCGTACCAGTCGAAAGCGACATTGGTCAGGCTATTAACGAACTGGCGGAGGAGAAGCGGATCATTGCCCTCAGTATTCCCGCATGAGGCTTTGAAGTGGGCGATGTGCTGATTCGCATTTCCCATTCCATCAAATCTTCCGAATTTAGGGATACCATAGCCGCTGGGAAATTCTACCAGATCATACTGAGCAGGATATGGTATCCCGCTACTGCTAACATCTTTTTGCGTTTCGGTTTCAGCTACCAATGTTTTGACTTTGTTGGCAACCAAATCCATAATTTGATCTTGAGTTAGCGGGCTACTGTCATCGGTAGCCAAGAAATTTCCCGAGATAGGATGCGACTGATTTTCATGCGGTCCGCCCACTTTTGGATTTGAGGGAATAGGTGGCGGTTGTCTCGGGACACTGTTTCCCGGTTCATGAGCAGAGCCCTGTGCCTGATTGGGCGGCTAAGAGGCAAGTTGGGCCGTAAGCTATAAGGCAACGTTTTTCAAGTTGTCAATTTTTGAGTAGAGCTTGGCATCTCCTTGTCTTTGCTTCTGAGCTGTTTTCGGAGCTCCTGGAGAAGTTGCTGCTCTGCGTTCTTGGGACGGAAGATTGGCTCCTCTTTGCTTTCTGAGCCCGATTCCTCATGAACCGAGAGCTCTCTCTGCTTATCAGCCTCACTGGAAGGGTCTTCATTACCTTCTAGAAAAGGCTGATCTTGGAATGTGGCAGCCATATTCACACCAGATTGAATTTGAGATATGGTGGCCCCGTCCTTGCTTTTGCTGCGAAGGTTGTCGCTAGGACGCGTGCCCACCATGTAGACGGTGTGGATAACACATTCAGCCATCCTTTCATCACTGGCAGCTGGTTTCGCGGAGCGGTCCGGGCTTTGGAAATTCATAAATTTTAGCATGGCCAGAGTCCTAGCCCTTTTGTTGGCTTTGTATCTAAGCCGCTTTTGCCTCTGCTTCTCTGCCTTGAGCATTTGGCAGGCTTCTGCTCTTCGGGAAGCCACCGTAGGCTAAGTGATGGGAAGGCTTGAGAAGACATCCGCCCGCGTGTCTGTCGAAGGTATCGCCTGGGATTGTACACGACGTCTAGCAACTTCTTTTGTTCTGACGGCTTTGCCCCCAGCTGGGGCTATGGAGAGCCGTTTGAGCACCAACTCGCGTTTAGGTTGGGGTGCCCTCGAGATCAACACATTTAGCCTTTTGCCTTTCGAGGCCGGTTTGTCGGTTACCGGAGCTTGAGGTGCAGGGATGGCATTAGCCGAGACAAACAGAATAGACCCAAATTGTAGCAGTGGTTCTTCCCACTGCCGTTCGAGACTTTTCGGGAGGACCGTCCTAGAGTCCATCTTCATCGTGTATGAGATGGGAGCTGAGTTCATCTTTGGAGACATTGTTGAGAAGTGATTGCTTGAAAACCTGCATGAAAGAGTATTATTTTAGTATAAATATAGATATGTATATTGATTGAGTTCGCATGAACGTTTAACCCGATATATGGGAGGAGAGATCGGTCCCACCGGGCGTGCCAGAATCTGTAGGGTGTTTTTCGTCACCCCACCGAGATGGGAATACGCGCGTGCTAGTTAGACGCATTACAGATTCCCCTTGCCTAGGGTAGGTTAGGGTTTATTGATTGTGAGGATCCGAATCTCCGGCAGCTGCAGACTAAGCTGCCATTAATTACCCCTCGCCTTTGGAGCAAGGGAACCTCCGATCAACGGGTTAAACTGGTCATGCAAACTCAATGTGCAGTGTTGTGTTTGAAGGGTTTTGGATATATCGGGGGCCCCGCAGAGTTTTTACGGGGGTCTTGCTACCCGGATAGCGAGCTGGGGGTAAAGGGGAATAGCAGCCCCCTTATGGGGTGCGGGACAGCGCCCCGTTAGAAATTTTTTCTAACGGAAACAGTGTGGTGGAGTATGTGTGTGTGCATATATGTATACATACATACATACATACATACATATATATATAAAGAAGGGAAAGGGCATCCAAAGGATGCGCAGAGCGCCAGCGCCCCACGTGCCAGGCACGCGGGCGCTGTGCGCCAGAGCGCCAGCGCACCACGTGCCTGGCACGCGGGCGCTAGGCGTCAGCAGCAAAAAGTACTTGGTCCCTGCACTGGGAGGTGTGCTCCCGATTTGGCTTATGGAGTTGAACTCCTAGATATTTTTGGAGCCGATGAAGAGGCTTCTCCCTTGAGCACTGGATCTTCCCCAAAGTGAGATTTTTTGGAGATGGGTCTCCTTCCTCCTCTTCTGTCGGCTGGATCTTGAAGAACAAGAAGTATGGGATTTTAAAAATCTCTTATTTTTTAGATCTGATGGGAGATCTGAGTTCCCCTTTGTGGGTTTTGTGGTGAAAAACTATTTAGTTTTGGAAAAAAGAGAGTAAAACTCTTGATTTAATTCAAAAGAAAGAAGAAGGTTTAGAACCTTAAGGAAGGAGAAGGAGACACAGGAACCCTAGTTTTTTTTGGGAAGAATGAAAATGATTAGATATTTTCATCATGTTGCCTCTTATAGGCTTACACATTTACACATAGCCCCTTAGGATTTACAAAATGGCATTTTGCCCATCTCATGTCTCATGTGCTATTTCTTTTTGCACATAAGCCACGGGCTTTACAAAAATTTGGTTTTATGCCCATTCATGCATAAAAAAATTACATTAAAATTATTTATTACATGATTTTTATATTGGCATGGGGAGGCTGGCCGCGGGCTCGACTTGGGCATGGGCCCGCTTGACCTGGGCTTGGGCCCACCTGGCCTGGGGTTGATCTTGATTTTGACTTGGTCAACCGGGGTGCAAATTTTGACCCCAACAGCAGTTGGGCCTAAATGCTCTGTTGTTGGATCTTAATAAAATTTAATGATCCTGAAAATATTGCTAAGTTGATTTTAGTCTAAAAATAAGACTAACGTATTTTTAGTTAAAATAAATTGAGCCCAAATGCTTATATATTTAAGTTGATCTTAATCTCAAACTAGATTAATGGTCCTTAAATAAAACATAATATTCTTGAACTAAAGATATATATAATCTAAGTTTATAACCCAAATTCATAAATATACGGATTTAGACCGATCCGTGCCCTACGGACGACGACATTAACTAGTCTCCGTATACAATCCACGGATAACCAAAACAAACAAAATAACACACGATACGGAGTGAACTACTGGAGAAGGAGAAAGTGGTTATCGCAATGTGATAACGTAATGAACTGCAGGGGCTTGCGTCTGCAGGGAAAAGCGTCCCCACAATTAAAACCCCCTCATAAATGAGGGGGAATCCGATAAAATCTGCTACATCGGTCGTATCTATCCAAACCTTTGATATACGGTGTCATAAATCAACTTGGTATTTTCGGAGAGGTGGATGGATATGTCCAAATAGTATCTGCCCCCAAATTCAGGCCAGTCGTCCCCAAGCGTCTCGGTCCGGTCTTCGGTAGTAAACAGATTCTGGCACGCCTGGTGGGACCTTTTTCTCTTTCCACTCCATACTTTGTGTGTTGTGTTTCAGGAACAAAATCGTGGTATGCTATGTTACCCTTGGATTCGAGGTACTAAAACTTGGTGTCTTACTCCTGTACAGAAAATCAATGGCTCTCAACTGCACCTCATGCAACAGCAATTCCCGTTCCATCCTAACTGAAAGAGTGACCTATGGGCCCAACGCGTCCTCTATTTTCTCAATACCGATGGGGCAGGTCATACAAGCCACTACCGGACCGTTCTTCGAGATCATGCTCTCACCTGTGAGTTTCGGTGCCTCAACACCATAAGAAGAAGCTCCCCGAAAGTCGGTCTTCAATCAGCTATCAACCATGATGGCTCCCATCAGTAAGCCGTCAAACCTTGAAACTTCAGCCTTCAACAGAGTGAGCAAAAGCTTGAGCGGGCCCGTAAAGAAGCCTATGATATCTGAAGGGGCTACCCCAAAAAGGTTAGCAATTCCTGCCCCTGCTACAGGCGAAGCCAGCAAATGTGCTTCCCTAATCAAACGACCAGTCTTCGAAAGATTGTCAGGCTCTCCTCAAACCCTATCAAGGACGTCGGTCTTCAATAGGCTAACGCCAATGGAAACCCCTAAACAAAGCCGGGGGCATAATGAAGCCGCTTCCGAAACTAAAACGGTCACTGTTCACCGCCGAAAGACGCGACCGAGACGTTAAGACGTTTGGCCTGAATTTTGAGGGCAGATGCTATTTGCATTTATCCAAACTAAAACGGCTCCGTAAGTTCACTTCGTGACGTGTGTGTTTTTGTTTGTTTTGGTTGCCCGTGGATTATATACGGAGACTAATTTATGTTGTCGTCCTAGGGCATGGATTAATCCAAATCCGTATATCTTAGATTTAGGTTTGTTTTATTCAAGGATCGTTAATTTGGTTTGAGATTAAGATCGACTTAAATTTATGTGAGCAGTTGGGGCTCAGTTGGTTTTTTTTGTTAAGGATACATTAATCCAATTTGAGACTAAGATCTACTTAACAAGGTTTTAGGATCATTTTTGTTTCAGATCCAAGCATTTGGGCTCTGTTTTCTTAGTTTAGGGAAATTTCGGTCCATTATCGCTATTTTGAAGGTGAAGTTCTAGTTTGAGGACATCTCCGTCTGTTGATCACCATTTTGGAGGTGAGATTTCAGTCTAAAAACGTTACGGTCCGTTGATCACCATTTTGGAGGTGAGATTTTAGTTTAAGGATGTCTCGGTCCATTGATCATCTTGCGCACACATGTATTTGTTACTTGACGGGATGAACAACGATGATATGGGATGCACCCAGTTTGGGGTGCAGTCTGATTTGAGGCATGCACATCAATTTAGAAGTGCAACAAAGAGTTGCTGGTTGTCGGGACCCGCCACCTCTCTGAAGACGTTGAAGAATTATAACGACATATATCAGATATGTGGAGAGATGTACCCTTAAACCAAATCCCATATTTGAGAGAAAAGATGGTGCTGTTGTAGACCTAAGAAATGTTGGTCATGTTTGAGACTAAAATTATCTTAGGAGATATAAGATAAATATCATTTGGGATATCATTAATGGGAGACCACTAGTCATTTTTGAGACTAAGGTCAGTTTGGAAAACATGAGCACAGGGGGCTCAGTTGTTTTAGAACATGTAACATTTCAGAAATATAAAATATTATTTTTGGAAATTTAATATTAAAATAATATATCTTACAAAAAGTATTCAATTTGCGAATAGGGATTTTTCGTAAAATGGTATAAGTATATACCAATATTTGGAAATTTATCGGAGATTAAAATAATTTATATATTATATTGATATTTATCGGATTTTTTTTGGCCAAATCCGTATTTTTACATTTTTCCATGGCTAGTGCACCATATCATGTGCATGTTGTTTTTGGTGTTTGTGACTTGTGAATTTGTGAGAAAAAGAGAAAGGAAAAGAAAAGAAAAGCAAAGAAAGAAAACAAGAGTTTTAAGTGTGAAAAGAATAGAATTGATGCCATAGGATTTTTGTGAAAGAAACAAAATAGATATTTTGTTGAGAGAGTGAGCATAAGAGAGGGAGAGTGAGACTTGGCTGCCCCTTTTCCTCCTTCTCCATTGTTTTCTTCATCTCCTCCATGCTCCTTCATTCTCCCACTACCTCCATGCATCACCTCCAATCCCTTCTCAAAACCTCATGCCCCTTTCACAATAAACATGCACAAACCTATTCTAAACCCTTTGAACCATTCAAGTTTGGATTTTGAAGACTTTGGGCAACTCAAGAATTTTCCTAAGTTGCCAAATGAGGTAATCTCTTCACTTACAGATCAGTAACCGTGTTAAATATCCTAGTTTAGTTTAGAATTTGAATTAGTTAGGTTTGTGATCTTAGAAAATTGCAAGTTGCTGTTAAGTGGTTAATTGAGGTGTAGTGAGTGTTTACAAGACTTTAGAGATTGATTTCATGGCCTAGAAATGAGTTTAGAACCCGATACACGAAGTTAGAATTTTCCTGTGACGGTTTTGTGAAACCTAAAGGCCTACAGGGTATCCGGAGCTATCTGGGGTATTTTAAAGAAAATCAAGCAAGTCCATTGACCTGGATAAACCACTAGAAAACCACCACAGAAGTACGAACCCATTTTCTCCTACTATGGCCGGCAACACCGGATATTTGGGCACTCTCGCCGGACTTCCTGGGGGCATTGGTGTTGTGGTTTTTCCTGTAGCTCACTTACCCTATAACCTATCCCTTATACTTGCTAGTTTGGTCCCAAATTACCTGAGCCAAAATCTGGGAGTTGTTTGCGAGTGTTTTGGCTATGTTTTCTGATATGTGAATTCTTGGTTTTTATATTTGGAATGAGTGGTTTTTATATTTGGATTTGATTCCATCGTTGGACGTTTGTACGTCAACGGACGAGGGTTATTTGGTCGATCTTTCATGTGTAAGCTATTGGTTCTAACCTATAAGCAATCTGTGTGCCGTATCGGTTTTCGGATATTGGTTTTAATAGAATTGAGATTGTGTATTGATTGTAGGTATCTTCGCGTGGACTTTCGAGAGGACGAAGCACATCGACTTCGGGTAAGCGAAGAGTTTAGAAGGTGAGTAGATTTATATCTACGGGGGAAGTCGGGTGGATGGCGTATAGCACCCCCACAACCATTGATATGGAAAGATCGTTTTATAAATTATAATCTTGATTAAAGGTTTTAGTAAAAGATGATGTGATAAAAAGTGACATTATTGAATATATTGATATATGAGAATAAGAAATGAGAAAGTGAATCATGATATATGAATTGAAAGAGAAAAAGTATGAGGTGTTAATGGTATGATATGAGATCGAGATCGATATGCACGACACGAGATTGAGATAGAGGTGTTTTGAAATTAATAAGATATGACGTTTATACAAATGTGATTCGATATATATATATATATATATATATATATATATATATATATATATATATATATATATATGAGTATAATGAGTAATATGCCGTACGAGACTTTAGATCCGTACCCTCATTATTGTATAGGTCAATAGATTCTCTATTCTATTTGATGACCCCGTACGATGGATTATCGTACGAGATGAGAGGTACCGGATGATTGATCCGTGCTTATGATTTGAGGATGATAATCAAGAATTATTGTCATATCGGATGTTATGAGGCGAGATCGCCGATATAATGATTTCCACCTGCACCATACCTATTGTCAAAACGACGATGTGTACCATTTAAAAAGTGATCGTATGATTCTTGTGTAGATAGATACGCCTATTTATTGTTCATGTTGTGTAGGATATTACCCCTCGTGATGTACATACCACGTGCCGGTATTTAATGCTATATGATATCATTTGCTAGTACACCTACATAATTACCGTTTTCTGCGTATGTTACACATACACAGATTTGCCGGCTCACACACATTCTTCATCGGTAATTGCCATGTCACTTATACAGTTGAATTGCCATGTAACTTACACAGTAGAAATGCCATGTCACTTATACAGTAGAATTGTCGTGCCATTTATATAGGAGAACTGCCCTATCATGATATTAATCTTAAACGTAAAAGTACATTCATTGTTCAGTACTATCACTTGACATGCTTGCATGATATACCCGATATGCTCATATCACTACTCTATGTTGCATAAATCGTACCTTATGGTTATATGCTTGCATGATATACCCGATATGCTCATATTACTACTCTATGTTGCATACATCGTACTTTATGGTTATATACTTGCATGATATACTCGATATGCTCATATTACCGCTCTATGTTGCATACATTATACTTTATGGTTATATGCATTGAGATGATGTTTTTATGCGATCTCTGGATTTGAGAATCGCAGTTTAATTTCAAAGGAAATTGTGTATTGTTTTAAAAACGCAGTTTCTCCTGATATGATATTTCGAGGTGTCCACCATGATTTTTCTCGGTACTGAGCAGTGAGTATACCCGATTCGAGGAGCGGAAGGTACCGTCTGTGGGTACATGGTGGACCCGGTGAGGTACCCCGGGGAAAGAAGCTTGAGATGTCGACGATGAGCCTGGCAGGGGAGCACTACCTGCCGGTGATAGTTTTGGGCTCGGCAGTTATCTGGAGGATACCGACCGGATCGTGAGATAATATGGGCCGATCCGGACTGACGGAGCCTAAGATAGTTTGGCGCGGCGGATGTCTGGAGGATACCGACCGTAGTCTTGATATGGGCTGATACGGACTGACGGAGCCCGAGATATGAGGATTTACGTGTCGATACCGGACACAGGTTTCATGATGTTTCGAGTGTCTGTGTTGGACACTCAGGTTCCAAGATTTTGATGTGTCATTGACGGACACACGTGGTTTATATCCTCATATATATATATATACAGGCTTATGTTTTCATGATGTTCGAGTGTCGGTGTGGGACACTCTGGTTCCATGATATTGTTTGTGTCGTTGTTGGACACGTGGATGATATCCACAGGCATATAGGCATATGATGTCGGATGTTTATTTATATATGTCATTGCATTGATTGATTGTTGACATATAGACATGTGTGGTCACCCTAGATATCATAATACTACCTTCAGGATATAGTGACCTAGGAAATCGTTGTTTTATTCGATTTCTAATTGCTGATGTTTTCTACTTACGAGTTGGCAACTCACCCCCGTTGTGCTACAGTTCTTGCAGGTTTGTTCGCTTGGCATCAGTTGCGGTATTGCTGGCACACAACTTCATCCAGGGTGTTTGCTTTGGTAGGTGGGACACATGTTGGATCATGCCCACTCTCGTACTGTTATATTCTATTATATCTAGATAAACTCCATCACGTCAGATCAGATCAGATCAGGACTAGAATTTGTATATTGGTAGACCTAGTCAGACTTGGGTATTGTGCGAGACTTTGAGCGATGGGTTTATGATCGCTTTCTTGAGTTTTGATGTCTTGCTTCTTTATTTGTTCTTTCTGGGTTGATTCTTCACCATTGGGTGTCGTATATATGTTATTGCATGGTTGTGATTCCGCCAGTTGGCGAAGAGCTAGCTCCCGCTTGGGGATGCCTATATATTGTTGTGTATATGTTTTTGGATCAAAATATACAAGGGAGGTGCTGTCCAAATTTTTTAAAGACGAAACATGTTTTCAATTGTAGTATAATCCACTTGCATTTTCATATTTCATTAGCTATGTATTTAAAGAAAAATATGATTCATTATACCTTTATTTTAAAACTGCACGCTCACTATTTTCCGCAAAAAGGTTTAGATTTTCTGGGCTTCAGCTTACTTGAATTATGTCACGCCTTTAGACGTTGCGAAATATAAGTGCCGGTCACATGCTAAATTATGGGTCGTGACAAAGTTAGTATCAGAGTGTTAGGTTTAACCTTGTTTTGAGTCTGGGTTTGACTATGCGGAGTCTAGAGCGTTTATATTTCGGAACCTAGGCTTGACCTTACGGAACTTAGACTTAACGGGGGGGGGGGGGGAGGGGGTATTAGACCCGAACTTTCGTTTTATAGATTGACCTTGATTGATGGAGTAGGTAGCTTGAGTAGAGTAACGTACGTATGTTCCGCGACATATTTACGATATGATACTCCACTTAAGAAACCTTAGGATTTACTTATCGTGAGATCTTTGATACTATTCGTTCCTATGATCATATATCCATTTGGGATCTGTTGATTTTTTTCTTTCATTTGATCTATCATCGTCGATACCTGCTTGAGATTCCTGTCACTATGGTTTGAGCGCAGATTGAGCTGCTGCTAGTGTTGCGGTCAAAGCGAGCTCGTCATGGACGAGGGCCGACTATGTTGTTTCTGGTGACATGGGAACGTATAGGTATAGTGTTGGTGTTGTGATCTTTCATTTGTGGCGAGTGTTCAGTTTTGCACCGTATGATCGGGCCATTGATAGAGGCTGCTAGATTGAGAGGACTGTTGATGTACAGCCTACCTCAGAGATCGTGATGTTCTCTACCGTGCAGACAGATGACCCAGCTGTTGCTGAGATTGATGGGATATCGTTTCCAGAGTCTATGAGCTGAAACCGATGGAGCTTTCAGACAGAAATGTGACAGGAGGCAGCTAGTCTATCTCGAGTGGAGCGACTGTTATGATTCGTCAGATTTGATGTGCCGATGCAGGCTCAGTTGAGTCGAAGAATTTGAGTTGAAGAATCTTACTTAGATCTAGAGTAGATCGATCAAGAGATGACGTTGTTCGTCGGATACTCCAATGTGAGATTGGTAAGTTGACCAGTTTCAGATAGAAGGACCTCACCAGATGTGTTGTGAGTTGATTGAGAACGGATGAATAAAGTGTATTTCTCCGATGATTTGGATGAGTTCCCGAGGACATGTTCGGCTAGATATCTTCTACAGAGTGGTGAAGATATCGAGTTCTTAATTTCGAGTTCGTGTGAGAGACTCCAGATTGACCGTAGTTGAGAATGAATTGCAACATGCAGACAGCAAGAGATGATGTCGAAGTGGACGATAATAAAGACGAGTGGAACAATAGGTTTATGTGAGATGTTAACGAGTGGTTGTTACTCTTCGTTGATGCCAAAAGATTGATACATGTGCAGAGGCGTTAGATATAACCAAATTCCAGATGAAAGCTATGTTGAGGACCCAGCTGTTCGGTTATGAGAGAAGAGTTACGCAAGAGTGCCAACCTTCGTATAGTTCAGCATAGGTGAAATCGGAAGAAGCCGTGAGCAGGTTCTTTTCAGGACACTGCAGCAATAGAGATTTGCACCCAGGGTCAGTTATAGCGTGCGTATTCAGAGGGCCAGATGCCGCTGTCAGTAATGTGCCATTTGAGAGTGGTCATGTTGATTGGCCAGACGGTGATCAGAGGAGTTCCAGAGCGGGACTGTTCCCTTAGTACACCTGACCAGGTTGACGAGCAGAAAGATCATGAGATTGGTAATCCATAGAGAAAATGAGTACCCAAAGACCGAAGACGCCATACTGTGAGCAAAAGGAAAGTAGATGATCTTGCTCTGCCAGCTTTGGGCGCACCAGCATATTTTTCGATATTGTAGGAGGTGTACCTCAATATCATTTATTGCGATTGTGTTTTGTGATCCGATTATCACACTTTTATCGCTTGGACTTGAGTTTCGATTATTGGGTTTCGTAATTTATTTTTTTGTGCACCATGGCTGCACCTATTGGAGATTTATATTTTGTGCACAGTTATTGCACTTGAATTATGTTTTATACACCGCTACATTGGGTTATGATTTGTGCATATCTATTGCACTTGGTATCGATTTATGCCTTCGTAGCATGTATTTATGGTTTCGTGGATCCGATACTGTCGATTTGATTTCGTGCATGTTGTATGCACTTGCCTTTATTTATGCACTCGGTGTAACTTATATGTGCTTGCAGTGCATTGATTCATATTTTGTGCATGCAGTTGCACACGTTTATAGTTCTATACACCTTGGTATACTCGGTGTTGTTTTAATACGCATTTGAGATATTGATGAGTTTTCGTGCATTAGTTGCACCAGATTGGTATTTCGTGCATTGGTTGTACCTGATTCGTATTTCGTGCATTGATTGTATCAGATTTGTATTTTGTGCATTTGTTACACAAGAATTATGTTTTCGTGCTCGTCTGCATTTGATGTTCGTTATCGTGCATACTATTGCACTGGATGTTTTATACAGACCAAACACACTTGATTTGGATTTTCGCGCATATTGGACGCATGATTTAAGATTTTGTGCACACCGGGTGCACTCGATAGAGATTTTTATTCGTACATGTTGGATGCACTTGATTGGGATTTTCATTTGTGCATATTAGTTGCACTGGGTTGAGATTTTCGTGCACTATAGATGTATTTGATATTGTTGTCGTGCACATCCGTTGCGCTGGACAGATGCTTTCGTGCACACCTGTTGCACTTAGTTTTTCTTTTGTGCATATTGTGGCACTTGTATTCGGTTTGGTTTTCCGTGCGCACCAGATGCATGTGATATTAGATACGCCTTTTGAGGCTGATTTTATTTATGAGTATCACTTTTGATGCTGGATACTATATTGTATAGTAGCTGAGCATGGTTGGTCTGAGGACAGTGCCTGAGTACTTTTGCATGCATAAAAAGGTTACAGGGGTTTTCAAAAAGGAGTAATAGTCTCGCTATTGAGTACATGTCCGTGAATGACATGAAATTTTATAAAGAGAACCTTCTGGGATATTTCAAAAAGACGGGACGTATAATTTGAGCAAACATATATAAATATATATTTACTACTTTACAAATGATCTTCCGCCACTTGTGCCATGAGCTACGCATAGCACGAAGATTTGGGAAAGATTTTGCATGTGTTTTATTCAACTTTTAAAATGGTTTTACAAAGATGTGTTCTATATACGTATTATGATTTGACTATAGTGAATTTGAATTCCAGTAGTGGAATTCGAGATTTGTATCTCCTTTATAACTCCAGTGATTGCATGATACTTGATGGAGTTTGATTTGAGTTTCGTACTCGTTTTTAGGTGCACATGATGCGCTGTGGTAATTCAGTATCTTCCGTGATTTCGGAGCCCCGTTGATTGAGCTGATTATTGAAATGTTTTAGTATTTGGGGGTTTAAATTTAAATTCGGGAACCGAATTTATTTAAAGGGGGAAGACTGTAATATTTTAGAAATATAAAATATTATTTTTAGAAATTTAATATTAAAATAATATATCTCGCGAAAACTATTCGATTTGCGAATAGGGATTTTTCGTAAAATGGTATAAATATATACCAATATTTGGAAATTTATCGGAGATTAAAATGATTTATTTATTATATTGATATTTATCGGATTTTTTTGTCCAAATCCGTATTTTTACATTTTTCCATGGCTAGTGCATCATGTCATGTGCATGTTGTTTTTGGTGTTTGTGACTTTTGAATTTGTGAGAAAAAGAGAAAAGAAAAGAAAAGAAAGAAAACAAGAGTTTTAAGTGTGAAAAAAAATAGAATTGATACCATGGGATTTTTGTGAAAGAAACAAAATAGATATTTTGTTGAGAGAGTGAGCATAAGAGAGGGAGAGTGAGACTTGGCTGCCCCTTTCCCTCCTTCTCCATTGTTTTCTTCATCTCCTCCATGCTCCTTCATTCTTCCACTATCTCCATGCATCACCTCCAATCCCTTCTCAAAACCTTATGCCCCCTTCACAATAAACAAGCACAAACCTATTTTAAACCCTTTGAACCATTCAAGTTTGGATTTTGAAGACTTTGGGTAACTCAAGAATTTTCCAAAGTTGCCAAATAAGGTAATCTCTTCACTTTTAGATCAGTAACCGTGTTAAATATCCTAGTTTAGTTTAGAATTTGAATTAGTTAGGTTTGTGATCTTAGAAAATTGCAAGTTGCTTTTAAGTGGTTAATTGAGCTGTAGTGAGTGTTTATAAGACTTTAGATATTGATTTCATGGCCTAGAAATGAGTTTAGAACCCGATACACGAAGTTTGAATTTTCCCGTGTCGGATTTGTGAAACCTAAAGGCCTACAGGGTATCCGGAGCTATCTGGGGTATTTTTAAGAAAATCAAGCAAGTCCATTGACCTAGATAAACCACTAGAAAACCACCACAGAAGTACGAACCCATTTTCTCCTACTATGGCCGGCGACACCGGATATTTGGGCACTCTCGCCGAACTTCCTTGGGGCATTGGTGTTGTGGTTTTGCCTGTAGCTCACTTACCCTATAACCTATCCATTGTACTTGCTTGTTTAGTCTCAAATTACCTGAGCCAAAATCTGGGAGTTGTTTGCGAATGTTTTGGGTATGTTTTCTGATATGTGAATTCTTGGTTTTTATATTTGGAATGCGTGGTTTTTGTATTTGGATTTGATTCCATCGTTGGACGTTTGTACGTCAACGGACGGGGGTTATTTGGTCGATCTTTCATGCGTAAGCTATAGGTTCTAACCTATAAGCAATCTGTGTGCCGTATCGGTTTTCGGATATTGGTTTTAATAGAATTGCGATTGTGTATTGATAATAGGTACCTTCGTGCAGACTTCCAAGATGACGAAGCACATCGACTTCGGGTAAGCGAGGAGTTTAGCAGGTGAGTAGATTTATATCTACGGGGGAAGTCTGGTGGATGTCGTATAGCACCCCCGCAACCATTGATATAGAAAGATCGTTTTATAAATTATAATCTTGATCAAAGGTTTTAGTAAAAGATAATGTGATAAAAAGTGACATTTTTGAATATATTGATATATGAGAATATGAAATGAGAAAGTGAATCATGATAAGTATGAATTGAAAGAGGACAAGTATGAGGTGTTAATAGTATGATATGAGATCGAGATCGATATGCACGACACGAGATTGAGATAGAGGTGTTGTAAAATTAATAAGATATGACGTTTATACAAATGTGATTAGAGATGTGTGTGTGTGTGTGTGTATTTATGAGTATAATGAGTAATATGCCGTACGAGACTTTAGATCCGTACCCTTATTATTGTATAGGTCGATAGATTCCCTATTCTGTTTGATGACCCCGTACGATAGATTACCGTACGAGATGAGATATACCGGATGATTGATCCGTGCTTATGATTTGAGGATGATGATCGAGAATTATTGTCATATCGGATGTTATGAGGCGAGATCGCCGATATAATGATTACTACCTGAAACATACCTATTGTCAAAACGACGATGTGCACCGTTTAAAAAGTGACCATATGATTCTTGTGTAGATAGATATACCTATTTATTGTTTATGTTGTGTAGGATATTACCCCTCGTGATGTACATACCACGTGCCGGTATTTAATACTATATAATATCATTTGCTAGTACACCTGCACAATTACTGTTGATGCGCATGTTACACATACACAGATTTGCCGGCTCACACACATTCTTCATTGGTAATTGTCATGTCACTTACACAGTAGAATTTCCATGTAACTTACACAGTAGAAATGCCATGTCACTTATACAGTAGAATTGTCGTGCCATTTATACAGGAGAACTGCCCTATCATGATATTAATCTTAAACTGTACTTAAGGTATTATTCAGTTGTCTTTTATCATCACCTTCTCTCAGGTTGCGAGTACTCCTTGGTTTAGGAGAGTACACCTATTTTGCTTACTGGATAATCTTCTTCTAAACCATAGCTTGGTACCGAATGGTAGGGAAGGAAGAAAACCACTTAGCCTAAAGAGGTGTACAGAAGGTAATGAATAAAGACAAATAAAGAGATTTGGAGAGATGGCAAAGAAATATACGGTTACAGTCATGAATTGGATTATGGAAGAGGCATTACTAGGAATACCAGGATACCCCTACGAAACATTTTTATGTTTCAGTTTCACTGTGCATTGTTAAAAGGAAAACTGATTTCCCGATTAGATACTTACTCCAGGGTATGTATTTACCAGGTATAATTCTCACATCTGTATGGTTTTATAGATGATGAGTGGGAGTAAGTTGTTGGGAACTAGGTGATCATCCTCATTTTATCGGAATTCGTTGTAATTAGTGATATTTGAGGAAATCGCCTGGGTTTTTGCCGGACGGCAAGTATTTGATTTTGAGTATCCGTTGTTGTGTACCAATTTCAAACTGATATATCTGTACGTTTATTTTTATAAAGTGAGATATAACTTTTTGAAATTATGTCCGTGACATTTACCTATATCAGTTAACGATTGGGTAAGAAGCATTGAACAGCGGAGTAGTTATTAACCATAAGTACAGTTTTCAACCTACGATGCACAGGTTTTGAGTTATTCAACTCAGCGGACTTATACAGAGTATTGTATGTTGTCCAGTGTCCATCAGGACAAAGGGGTTGGTCCTCGTACTATGTTCTGTTTACTTGTGACTTCTCTAGTTTTTAGACAAGTGTTTCGTAGAAATACAAGGTCTAAGTTTTAAGAAGTTGTGGGTATAGGAATAAAGTAGAGAACCAGATGTCTGAAAGGTTCCTAGGCACCCAAATGAGGTCTCACAAGGCATCAACCATGCCAATTTCAAATTTTAACGGTGCCGAGAAACCCTAACAAGATCGTTGGCTAGATGTTTAGGCGAAAAAGAAACTAGTTAACACTTAACTACAAGAATACGGAAATACAACCTTTGTAGATCCGGTTCTCCACCTCCATAGCTCCGCAACGAAGTCCCCTCGCTGTCCAAATGAATTCCCGGGCTCTAGCGTCGGCTTCGTCGGAGAAATGGCGAGCTAGGTCATCGATGTCCATGCCGAAGATGATCTACGTCGAGGCATCGCTAGATCAAGCTCCACCTTCACCAAGCCATGAAAACTTGTGAAGGAAACACCCTATACTACTTGGCAAGAGGTAGAGGATGAAGAAATAGGAAGTGGGTTCACTTTAGAATTGGATTTCTCACTCTTTATCATCACTTGCCATTAATGGAGCAAGCTTTCTTCCATGAAGAAATGAAGAAGAAGAAGAAGAATGTTATGATAAGAATTAATTAAAATAGAAAAGAAAATCCATTCTTATCATAACTCTTACCTTGGTTAAGTGTAGAGAGAGAACTATAGTTAAGTGGAGTGGTTAGGTTTTAACATGAGACAAAATGGTGACATAATGAAAGCTTCATGAAGCTTCATTTACAAACAAAGAAAAGCCACCATTTTCTCACTCTTTTTCTTTTTCCAAATGAATAACTAAATAGAATAAATGAATAAGAAAATAATAAACCCTAACCACTCATAAAACCATGGTTCAATCTTTACACAAACCCAAGTTTGCATGCATCATCAAACATGATACAAGCAAGTGCACAAAATCATATCGCATATGCAATGCGCACATCCGAGCGAGAAAATCCATTTAAAGTGAACCGATATTAGTTAATACAAAGTAATATATCAAATATATAATTATACATTAAATCATTAAATCAACATTTGATTTAACGATCCGATCATATCGCATATAACCGACTAATATCCAATGTATCGATTTATCGAATCAATGCTTGAATCGATAACTAGGTTATATCGCATACAACCAATCGATACATTCATCGCGAGAATAGTATACGGTATCACATACACGCATTATTCTCGGTCCCGCACATATCTCATATGCGCTCCTATTTCGTTTCGCTTGAGCCAGGAAACCTCTGTGTAGGACTCTAAAGACTCGTCAATACGCCGGCAGCAGGTGATGATCATATCAAACACCCACAAGCCGCAAGCGGTCTGCTAAACGTAACGGCCACCCGGGTATTGAGCGATTAGAAGATCGACGAGCAAGTCCGCTCACACTCCTATGAATCCAACCAGTAACACTACCGTACAGTCCGGTTTGATCGTCTGATATGTCGCATATCTCGTCTAGGGGTGGTAAACGTCAGACCCCAATAGCTCGATAAGTCGTGTCGATATGAGGTCTATAACATTTCGAGAAACTACTGGTAACACTTACCAGTAAATCTCAGCAACCCTGGCCAGGGATTTCCTGTTATAGCCAATCGAACACAGCGCAACATCAACCCCCTATACCGGGAGAGACGAATCCCCTCCTATCGCTCATTGCCTCCATGTGACTCGGGACAGTACCCAAAAACCACCGTTTTGCACGCCCTCTTGGATGTGGTAAGATGGAAATCAAAGCACAGTGGGAACCACACAAGACTCTATGACGATCTCGGGTCAACAGACTACTCTGTACCAGTGTCACCAGAGAACTGCCATCTGACGTAAGGTATAATACCATCTGGGAGTTCTCGGCGAGTCCGTCCAGTGTACCCAGTCTCCACTGAGCACCCGTATATCATCTCCGATGTCAAACACCAATGGATATGGGATCATCCATCACCCATCTGTATGGGTCGAGAAGGTATACGCTAGTCTACTCTGGTATATCGATGCCCCGTCTCGATACACCCACGACTAGGGACTTCGAAGGATGTACTTATGGACTACCATGTCCCCACTAGTATGATCCGCATCATAGTCCAGATAGTCAAGTACACATCCTAAGGGCTTTACCAACATGTAACAGAGAGACAATCAGTGTACACGTTAAGGTAAAGATCAACCAGATAGCATACTATCATGTCGAGCAAGAAAGTCCTCCCTATATATGTCCAAGCATCCACTACAATATACATCCTATGTATAGTAATGGCCTCTAGGGCATACATATAACTAACAGCAAGTATCGAGATTCTTCAAAGAGATCGAAGATGTAGATACCTGTGATTGGTATTCAGTTAATGGTTTTGAGAAACTTGTTTCTCTTTCAGGTTACTCATAATTGGATGTATTCCTAAGTTGAGTAATGTTGATTAGCCTCTCTCCATTAAGATGAAATGCACTGGAGACAGCTGCATGATTTGAATCTGGTTCCAATTAAATATGTACCAAAGTTTCTATATTGGATATAGAATGGTTCATATCTTAACGATGTTAAGGTATGGGGAGTTGTCCGGCTTATGCTTAAAACCAGACTCTGGATAACTCAAGGCACGTTTCTGTAATGGCAGTTTGTGGGTTGACCCAGGCTATGACGAGGGTTGACTCTCTACCATCTGGAAGATCGATAGTGATATTGTTCTTGACTCGCCACAGTTTTAGTAAAATGGATTTTTTCGGAAAACAGTAGTGGGAGTATGGTAGAACTGGAAGTGATTCCAGAACCGCAAACAATTACAGAAAATTTAATAGAACCTAAAGATTCAATCAGGTTTGACATTCCATTAGCCACTCCGCAGATATGGTGGGTAACCTCAGGCACCCGAGAAGTACTCCGGTAGCCTCAAGGACGGTGACATGGAGATTCTTGTTTACCCAGACTTGACACTACTGTTGTTCCAGGCTATGAGACCCGGCAGGAGGTTAAGTATAGCGTCGTTCTAAACTAGCTTTAGAAGTGCACGTATATATTATTCTGCCAGAGGGTTGTTGTGGTCAGTGGGAGCAGCGGAAGCATAGTGGGCAAGTAGCTTATTTCTATTTATAGACTAGAGCAGATATAGCGGAGATAGATCATCTAATTTTGATATGACAGTCATGGCTTTGACTTCAGCAGAATAGGGGATGGATCTGTTAAGAAGGTAGTAAGGTGTGATGTCCTGGTATTTGGATGACATACACTGAGTACGAAGTAAAATTCCTATACTACGATCGGTTATACTGTGGTCGTCACACAGTTGTTTCTCCACAAAGGATATGGATATAATATCTGACATTCTGGTTACTAGATCTATGGTTTTAGATCTAGATTTGGGTAGTTTCCCAACGTGGGTACTTTAACAGTATTCTAATAGTATTTTAGAATGGATGACTCCTGGAATGGTGGTGTACCTGCAGGTGATGGAGTCTCCCTCTCTAAAGGTGTCTTACAGACTAAAGGGGAGAGGGATGTGCATGATTGGCATAGCACTTGCTTAGGCAATTGAGTCAATCGTGAGATGTCTAGTACCACACCAGATGTTGTTTTTGCACTAGATGCAATAAGTTTATATTAATCCAATCCTGGAGAAACATATGGAAGCGGTTTTAGAACATAAGTGAATGTTCTACGGATTTGATAACGGCAGCCTCTTTCGGGAGACGGTTATCATTCCAGGCTTCTAAGGTGACATGAATGACAGAGTGATTGTCAGAGTTATAGTTTTACCTCTGACGAAGGGGGCAGTATTATGGACAGGTGGTCCAAGAGGATACTGTGGGAGGCATGGTGCTGGATACTGATTAGTTTCAGTTGTCGATACAGTTTAAGAAGTTTGGATTTGAAGTTTATTTATGAACCAGGTCCCATCAGATATCCAGACATATTCTAAGACAGGTATTACTCAATTCGGGAGATGGCTTTCTCCGCGAACTTGAGATTAAGAGAGACATAGAAAGAAACATCGGGACGGATCCACTCATTGAGGCTATTTCTCGAACACAAGAGTTTTTCAAACGAGCTTTGTGAAACTGATTAGTAGAGGAGTTGGGTGTTCGATATCACACGGGCTGTGAGTATGCGACATCGCAATAATTAGCCTTAAGTGCAAGTGGGAGATTGTTGGATATAGTGCCCTCAAAGTCAATTATTGGATCCCAGGTACGTGATTGCAATGATTGAGGGAGAACCTATACCGGTAGGACAGTCTTACTCAAGATGATAGTATACTATCTGGTTTGCCTTTATCAGTCGTGTACAGCTTTAGATGACATTACTGTTCACTATTACACGTTGATAGAGCCCTTAGGATCTTGCTTGACTACCAGCAGTATGATGACGATCATATACGTGAGAGTTGGGTAGTCCATAAGCACATCCTTAAAAGTGGTCCCTAGTCATGGGAGTTTCGAGACAGGGCATCGATATTCCGGAGTAGACTAGTGTATACAGTCGAGACCCCGACGAGGGGCGATGGCCGGTCTCATAAGCCATTGGTGTCAGTTGGATCACCTAAGATGTATACAGGTGCTCATTGGGTTATGTGTACACAGGACAGGACTCGCCGGGAACCTGCTAGTTGGTATTTATACCTAGCGTCAGATAGCAGTTCCCTGGTGACATGTATATAGGTTAGTTCATCAACTTGAGGTCGTCATTTGTCTCGTGTGAGTTCCCACTGTGCTTTGATTACTACCCTACCTCGGCTCAAAGGAGTCATGCAAACAGGTTTTAGTTGGGTACAGTCTCGAGCCACATGGAGGCAAGTGAGCGGATCGGCAGGGGATTCGTCTCTCCCGGTATTGGGGGTGAGATCGCGCTGTCTCTAGGAGAGCCATTACACAAAGCCCTCGGCCGAGACAGGAGATTTACTGGTAGGTACTCTGGTAGTATCTCAAGGTGTTCTGGGCTACACTCTAACACGACTTATACCGCTATTGGGGGTCTGACGTTACCAGCCCCCTAGGCCAGATATGCGATACTCATAGATGAACGGACCGGACTGTACGTATATTGTTACTGATAGGCTTAGTAGGGTTCCTGGATGAGTTCACTCATCCGCTTCCCTTTCGGTTAGTACATGGGCAGCCGTTAGGCACAGCTAGTGCCACTGACGTGCTTGTGGTTAAATCCACTGCCAGGGTACGACGAGTCTTTAGAGTCCCCCACAGATAGTTTCCTAAGTTCGAGCGAAACGTTGTAGAGGCTGTATGGTTTTATGGCAGGATTCGAAACTGCACGTGCACTTGTGCACGTGTCATATTTCGGACAGATAATACTGGTGGGCTTTGGTTTAAGCCGGATCCAAGTATTATTTCGAGTCGGGATATTTTAGTCTCTCGTATTCGTATTCGGTCAGAATACGGATATAGGTATGTATATACAGGTGAGGGGTATTCTCGTAATCCGTTACGAGAATATTTTAGAAAATGCATTTCTTTTGGTTAATCATTTTGCTTTAAATGATTAAATGGATCTTAGAAAGGGTGACTCATTTTGGTGACACATTTCTTCTAGCATGTTCATTAGTGACTCATGCTAATGAGTCACTAAGTGAGTCATGATAGAATTAATGTATTTTGTTTTGGGTATGGATATTTGAGAAGATATTTTCATAAGATATTTTTCTTTGGTTTTTGATAAATAAACCTAATATATCTATTCACAAAAGGATGAGAAGAAAAGATAAGTTTATGGCTTGGTTTTCTTTTGCTCACTAGTATTTCTTGAGTTCACCATTTCCAATCCTAAGAATCTTCTTCAACGTCCACCCTAACCCTCTCATGCGATGAGACCCCTAGGGTGTTTGAGACAAAATATTCTACTCATTCTCTATTTCATCTTGGTCATCTCTTTTAGCAGACTTGATGACCGAGTTGCCTCGGTATAGAGGCGGGAGCCCGTTTAAAGGTCCGTTGACGTGGTGCCACCTCGATGAGGAGACAGGAGATCGGAGTTGCCGCAAGGAGCGTGGGATGATGGCTAAAGACCGAAGGACTAGGATCGATCGGTATAGCCTTTCTATCTCTTTACAGTTTGTTAGTTTAGCGTTAATGGCAAAATCCGGGTTATAGTATGCGATAGCGCCAGTTATAAAAGTTTTTGTTCTGCGTTTGGCGTCAGAATGACGGCCGGAGTGCTACCGTAGACTTACATGGTATCAGAGCCACACCATTAACCTTTACTAACTTGTTCTAACGTATTTAAAATATCGATCAAACGAAATTTCCAAAACCGCGATTTCAATGTTAAAGTTTCTGTCGATTTTGTTTTGTCGTCTAAAAATTATTTTGAGCATCTCAGAAAATCGAGCAGGCTTTTTTAAGAATACTGAAGAAATTTGGTCCACTGATTCCACTGTGCTGCCGTGGAACCGCCGCACAAACCATGGTTTGGCCGCGGTTCCGCCGCCAGTTTGTGGGAACAGTACACCATATTTCTTCTGGGGCTTTTTCATGTGGAATTGTGGTTTCTGGAATATTTTGTTTGGGCCCAGATTTTTTTTGTGTACTGCAGATGTACTTGGGGCCCACTTCGAGAAGTTTTGTCGATCGGAATTTTAAACTTGTTAGTTTACAGTACTTACATTATATCTCTGACTGTGAATGTCATTCGAGCGGTAAATCGTGTCTAATTGCTATAGTCCTTTTAGACGGGTTTGCGAACGTGACATTCGCGTTGATGTTCTGTGTTGTGCTGTGATGTTGCGGATTTGTCGTGGTGGATAGCTGTGTGCAATGGTAGTGCAGTTTGGATTTATTTGTACATTTGATATTGCGGGGCGAGCGTCCAATATGTGGACTGCCGTCACTGCCTGTTTGTATAATATTCTTTTGGGGCACGACCGGGCTGAGGTCGATGTACCCGTTGTACATATTTTTCATTTCTGTACTAGATTTACCCCGCGACGGAGTGCACGGATAGCCAGGTTCTAGAGGGCAACGGGTCCGCATCTCATGGCTTTGAGAGGCAGAGGGCCTCACTCTAGAATTGGCAGACTATTCGCCGCACTCGTAGGGGGTACAGGTTGACCCAAGGAGGGGTGCTCAAGTTACCGGATTCCGTGAAGTGCAGGGTGGTCCATTCACTTTGCTGTAGGGGGCTGCCTCGCTTCAGGTTTTGGCGGGTAAGTTGCCGCACCCGTAGGGGTCTAGGTTTCATTGCACAGGCTATCCACACGACTAGGGGAACATCGGGTTTCAGCAGCGGCTCTGTGAAACCCGGGGATCCCAGATTATCTGTATTGTTCTGTGATGCTTATTACTTTTCTGTAATGTTGCATTTATCACGCCTGGAGTGATTATTGTATATTGGTATATATACTAGTAGATGTTGTATATGTTTTACACCCGCGTTAGTCCAGTCCCCGCTCTGTCGTTAGTTAAGTAACCTAATGGGTGATGACGGGACCCAGTGACGAATGCGGATGGCATATACGTACATTTTATTTTCGTTCTTTTCTGGTGTGATTGATTGATGGGACTGCGTTGATTCTGATTAATGCGAAGGAAAACAAACCTGTTTGGACGTTGTTGGAACAGTTTTAAAAAGTGTTATTACAAGGACGTTTTCTTTTGTTTTGCATAGTGGTATTCAGTTGGAATATCCTGCACCTCATTCGACGAGGCACGGGCCGAGATCCCTTCACCGGAAGTGACCCCTTGGGCAGAAGTTTGCGTCAGGGTAATAACTTCACTATAGTCGATTACTTGTTGCTTTGCATCGCGGTATTCAGTTGGAATATCCTGCACCTCATTCCACGAGGAAAGAGCCGAGATCTCTTCACCGGGAGTGACCTCTTTAGCAAAGATTTTCGCCACTATATTTTTATAAAAAGCTATCAGGTTCCTTCAGCGATATCAAGTTCGTTACGTTAAAGGTTTTTCGCCAAAAACCAGCCGTATCCCTCCATCGTTTCAGATGGGTAGCACGTAGTATTCATGCTATGTTTGTTGGCCTTCGTCAAGGCATAGTGGATGGTAGCTGCTTGTTACCTTTCTGTTGCATAGATAGATGAGTTGGTTTGGGACAGTCGTTCTGCCATTTGGCCAACGTCAGGGGCATGTTCGGGTGGGTTCAAATTGACAGGATAATGATGGGTAGAACTTGACATGTGACTTATGATTTGTTGGCCTTCGTCAAGGTCATAAGAACATGGGGTAAAAATCATATCGGGAGTTTCTAAAGATACTGAAACTTGCCAGGCATGAGCATACCTTCTGGAGTGTGATAACATGAGTGGATACCTTCACTTATCATGCGATGAGAGTTGGATCCCGATTCCCACTGATAAGTTAGTTTACTCTTCGGGTGATCCCGATTGATTCTTCTTTCAGGTTTGGAGGAGAATTTGACAGTACAGTAGGAGGTTTCCTGATTAGATAAAGTGATAACCATTCTGATCTAGGTTAGAGTGCACGTAGAGTGTTTCTTCTCTCTCTCTCTTTGGCAGCGACCTTTGACCGACCCTAAACTATGACTCAGTGACCAAGTTGACCGAACCTTCTTAAAATATTGGCTTTTGGATTGTCTGAGTTGCATAAGTTATTGCCGCTCCTTCTTTTACTCTTTGCATTTCTCAGAACACCTCGTATAACTACGAACATCCACTTCCATTGGATAGATCCATCGTATGGTTATATACGAACCCGAAGGGACTTCTTCGAGGATGGATCCAGGTTCAGGAGAAATTGAATTGGTTTATTCGGTTGTCTTTTATCATCACCTTCTCTCAGGTTGCGAGGGCTCCTTAGTTTAGGAGAGTACACCTATTACGCTTATTGGATAGTTTTCTTCCAAACCATAGGCAGGTGCCGAAAGATAGGGAAGGAAGAAAACCAATTAGCCTAACTAGGGTGTACAGAAGGTAATAAGTAAAGACAAAATAAAGGGATTAGAATGAGGGCAAAGTAAATTGCGACTGCTATCATTCACGACCAAACTATGTACTTCATCGCCACTCCTACTTCACCTTTGCTTTTTTCCCCAGTTCGGGAGAAATAGAATAAGGTATTATTCAGTTGTCTTTTATCATCACCTTCTCTCAGGTTGCGAGTACTCCTTGGTTTAGGAGAGTACACCTATTATGCTTACTGGATAGTCTTCTTCCAAACCATAGGCTGGTGCCGAACGGTAGGGAAGGAAGAAAACCACTTAGCCTAAAGGGGTGTGTGGGAGTATGGTAGAACTGGAAGTGATTCCAGAACCGCAAATGATTATGGAAAATTTAATAGGACCTAAAGATTCAATCAGGTTTGACATTCCATTAGCCACTCCGCAGATATGGTGGGTAACCTCAGGCACCCGAGAAGTACTCCGGTAGCCTCAAGGACGGTGACAGGGAGATTCTTGTTTACCCAGACTTGACACTACTGTTGTTCCAGGCTATGAGACACGGCAGGAGGTTAATTATAGCGTCGTTCTAAACTAGCTTTAGAAGTGCACGTATATATTATTCTGCCAGAGGGTTGTTGTGGTCAGTGGGAGCAGCGGAAGCATAGTGGGCAAGTAGCTTATTTCTATTTATAGACTAGAGCAGATATAGCGGAGATAGATCATCTAATTTTAATATGACAGTCATGGCTTTGACTTCAGCAGAATAGGGGATGGATCTATTAAGAAGGTAGTAGGGTGTGATGTCCTGGTATTTGGATGACATACACTGAGTACGAAGTAAAATTCCTATACTACGATCGGTTATACTGTGGTCGTCACACAGTTGTTTCTCCACAAAGGATATGGATATAATATCTGACATTCTGGTTACTAGATCTATGGTTTTAAATCTAGATTTGGGTAGTTTCCCAATGTGGGTACTTTGACAGTATTCTAATAGTATTTTAGAATGGACGACTCTAGGTATGTTGGTGTACCTGCAGGTGATGGAGTCTCCCTCTCTAAAGGTGTCTTACAGACTTAAGTGGAGAGGGATGCGCATGATTTGCATAACACTTGCTTAGGCAATTGAGTCAATCGTGAGATGTCAAGTACCACACCAGATGTTGTTTTTGCACTAGATGCAATAAGTTTATATTAATCCAATCCTGGAGAAACATACGGAAGCAGTTTTAGAACATAAGTGAATGTTCTACGGATTTGATAACGGCAGCCTCTTTCGGGAGACGGTTATCATTCCAGGCTTCTAAGGTGACATGAATGATAGAGTGATTGTCAGAGTTATAGTTTTACCTCTGACGAAGGGGGCAGTATTATGGACAGGTGGTCCAAGAGGATACTGTGGGATGCATGGCGCTGGATACTGATTAGTTTCAGTTGTCGATACAGTCTAAGAAGTTTGGATTTGGAGTTCATTTATGAATCAGGTCCCATCAGATATCCAGACATATTCTAAGAAAGGTATTACTCAATTCGGGAGATGGCTTTCTCCGCGAACTTGAGATTAAGAGAGACATAGAAAGAAACATCGGGGCGGATCCACTCATTGAGGCTATTTCTCGAACACAAGAGTTTTTCAAACGAGCTTTATGAAACTGATTAGTAAAGGAGTTGGGTGTTCGGTATCACACGGGCTGTGAGTATGCGACATCGCAATAATTAGCCTTAAGTGCAAGTGGGAGATTGTTGGATATAGTGCCCTCAAAGTCAATTATTGGATCGCAGGTACGTGATTGCAATGATTGAGGGAGGACCTATACCGGTAGGACAGTCTTACTCAAGATGATAGTATGCTATCTGGTTTGCCTTTATCATTCGTGTACAGCTTTAGATGACATTACTGTTCACTATTACACGTTGATAGAGCCCTTAGGATCTTGCTTGACTACCAGCAGTATGATGGCGATCATATACGTGAGAGTTGGGTAGTCCATAAGCACATCCTTAAAAGTGGTCCCTAGTCGTGGGAGTTTCGAGACAGGGCATCGATACTCCGGAGTAGACTAGTGTATACAGTCGAGACCCCGACGAGGGGCGATGGCCGGTCTCACAAGCCATTGGTGTCAGTTGGATCACCTAAGATGTATACAGGTGCTCATTGGGTTATGAGTACACCAGACAGGACTCGCCGGGAACCTGCTAGTTGGTATTTATACATAGCGTCAGATAGATGTTCCCTGGTGACATGTGTACAGGTTAGTTCATCGACCTGAGGTCGTCATTTGTCTTGTGTGAGTTCCCACTGTGCTTTGACTACTACCCTACCACGGCTCAAAGGAGTCGTGCAAACTGGTTTTAGTTGGGCACAGTCCCGAGCCACATGGAGGCAAGTGAGCGGATCGGCAGGGGATTCGTATCTCCCGGTATTGGGGATGAGATCGCGCTGTATCTAGGAGAGCCATTACATAAAGCCCTCTGCCGAGGTAGGAGATTTACTGGTAGGTACTCCAGTAGTATCTCAAGGTGTTCTGGGCTACACTCTGACACGACTTATACCGCTATTGGGGGTCTGACGTTACCAGCCCCCTAGGCCCGATATGCGATACTCATAGACGAACGGACCGGACTGTACGTATATTGTCACTGATAGGCTCGGTAGGGTTCCTGGATGAGTTCGCTCATCCGCTTCCCTTTCGGTTAGTACATGGGCAGCCGTTAGGCACAGCTAGTGCCGCTGACGTGCTTGTGGTTAAATCCACTGCCAGGGTACTGACGAGTCTTTAGAGTCCCCCACAGATAGTTTCCCATGTTCGGGCGAAACGTTGTAGAGGCCGTATGGTTTTATGGCAGGGTTCGAAAATGCACGTGCACTTGTGCACGTGTCATATTTCGGACAGATAATACTGGTGGGCTTTGGTTTAAGCCGGATCCAAGTATTATATCGAGTCGGGATGTTTTAGTCTCTCGTATTCGTATTCGGTCGGAATACGGATACAGGTATGTATATACAGGTGAGGGATATTCTCGTAATCCGTTACGAGAATATTTTAGAAGATGCATTTCTTTTGGTTAATCATTTTGGTTTAAATGATTAAATAGATTTTGGAAAGGGTGACTCATTTTGGTGACACATTTCTTCTAGCATGTTCATTAGTGAGTCATGATAGAATTAATGTGTTTTGTTTTGGGTATGGATATTTGAGGAGATATTTTCATAAGATATTTTTCTTTGGTTTTTGATAAATAAACCTCGTATATCTATTCACAAAAGGATGAGAAGAAAAGATAAGTTTATGGCTTGGTTTTCTTTTGCTCACTAGTGTTTCTTGAGTTCACCATTTCCAATCTTAAGCATCTTCTTCAACTTCTACCCTAACCCTCTCATGCGATGAGAACCCTAGGGTGTTTGAGACAAAGTATTCTACTCATTCTCTATTTCATCTTGGTCATCTCTTTTAGCATACTTGATGACCGAGTTGCCTCGGTATAGAGGCGGGAGCCCGTTTAAAGATCCGTTGACGTAGTGCCACCTCGATGAGGAGACAGGAGATCGGAGTTGCCGCAAGGAGCGTAGGATGATGGCTAAAGACCGAAGGACTCAGATCGATCTGTATAGCCTTTCTACCTCTTTACAGTTTGTTAGTTTAGCGTTAATGGCAAGATCCAGGTTATAGTATGTGATAGCGCCAGTTATAAAAGTTTTTGTTCCGCGTTTGGCGTCAGAATGACCGTCGGGGCGCTACCGTAGACTTACAGGTTAGACCTTGCACTACTGAACCAAAACACTAGAGTTCAAATCCCATCAGCCACATTATCTTTTTATTCTAATTTCTTTTAATCTTTTTGAAGCCCAAGAGTCTACACATGCACTACACATAATAGGGTAAATTAAAGAATAAACAAACGTGACCACGAGGCTAGACCAAGCGTCAGGGACACGTGGCGAAGACACGAACCCCGACTCGCCCGACTCGGGCCGGCGAGAGGCGTGACTCAGCCGGCGTCGTCGGTCCAACTCGGTTCGATCCCTAAATTTCTTTAACCCCCTGCACTTTTTGGCCTACCCCAATCCCCTGCACTGTTTAAATTCCTTGCAATTAACCAGAGAATTAAAATACCCCCTTTTAATCTTTTTTAATGCAAATTTAAATACAATTTTTATCACACCCTTTCACTACCCTAAACCCTTGATTTTTCCTATAAATACCACCCCTCAAATCACCCCCTCACTCATAAATCCCTGCCCAAACTCTCAGGAAAATTCCCAAGACTTTTTGTGTGCAAGTGGAGTTAGCAAAGGGCGAAGCTCCGACGAACTTCCGATGACGATCCGAGGAGATTCCGACGACGAAACGACGCACCGACACCTCCTACCTCTTCCTTCTTCTTTCTTCTAATCTAATAACCAGTAAGTCCCTACTTCTTTTTCTCTTCTCTATTCTAAAAACATTCAAAACTAAAACCCGACGGAAGCGGAGTTAGTCCGACTTTCGATTCGGTTTTCTTTAAAAACTACAATTTTTCTTAATCAAGATAGCTTCATATCATCACATATTGTTCATTAAATATTAACAAACTTAATAAAACAAGTTGCACATCAAACTAATCATTTTTGTAACTTTTATTATACTTTTTCAGAAAAATACCATATAATTTAGTTTCGACATAAACCATCATAATTCCTTGTTATACCTATATATAGCTCACGAGATAATGACCTACCTCCTCAGAATACTCATATCTAAGATAGCACGATGGAATTTGAGAACACAGATTGGGAAAATACAACTTTACATATAACTACCTTCAACTTATAAAACCTTTTTCTACGAAAAATGTATTTTAACAAATCTTTGCAATTGCGTCTCTACAACCCATTTGGGGAACCCGTTCGGTATGGTGCGGATTATCACACATCCTCGAGCTTAGTAGAGCGAGATGCAGACCTCCGCAAGGAGCATACGATCTCGAAAAATTTAAAATACAATTTTCTTTAGAAAATGTGATTTCTATTATAAATAAAACTTATATTTTTAATAAATAAATATATATGTAATTAATATCAAAACATCTATTTTTAATATTAATAATATTCTACATTTCCAAAATTCAAGAAAAATATCTCATTTACAAGAAAATACCGTACAAATCCAATATTACAATTAAATACCATATATTATGAAATTAGGTTTTATTCACTAGAAATGTCACATTGATAAAATATACATCCATGAAAACTCTAAAGACGATAATAAAATACCTGAGGTGTATTTTGAAAATTATACAAAATTATTTTTATACAAAACCCTCTCAAGTTATATTAAATTACAATAAGGACCTTAGTAAACATAGGTTTAAGCGGGACCAGTCTCTTGAGCCTCAGGGAGCCGGAGATATGGGTGCTTGCCTACTTAAGGTTGACAACTTAACAAACGGTGCTATCAATACGGTAATTGTCTTTGAAAAAGACACAAATCCTGCCGTCTATGTGCAACAGTTACCGATAACACCAAAACATAATTCAGGACTTCAATTTCTTTTCTAATTGTTTGACTCAGACCGAGACTCAATATAATCAATCTGACTTGAATATGATTCGAGTATCAAACTTCAATACAACATGGATTTATGAATCCGTCTATTCAATTTAATCAATCTATATTGACCGAACCAAACCATGGATATATTCCATCTACATGATCATCCATTATATCCATTCCATTACTGATATCATGGTTTTGAAAAGTCATCCATCTATATACAATATACAATTCAAACAATACAATCAAGACACCGCGTGGTTTATAAGGGGTAGACTGGAACGGAAGGTGTTAAAAGTGGCACGAGACTGTAACCATAATACACCTAACCTGAATTCAATTGCCGTTGTACCGTGGCTGAACGGTTCCTTGTGCTCCGTATACCTTAGTCTCCGGGGAAAGTGAGACTCCTCTCGTATACACTGGCCTCTTCTGTACCAAGTTACAAACAACAGCGTTAATACTAAATACAACATTATAACAATATACTCTCTATTCTATCTATTCCATTATTGTTTACTTACGGGACTTACCGAGTATTTTGTTCGGTGACGACATTCTCTTTCTTTTCTTTGGAATGTCGTCAGGTGATTCGGACTTATTGGAGATCGAGCCCACCAGCGAGGATTTGGACCAGCTAGCTTTCGACCCAGAACTTTAGATTCTTTATACACATTTAAATTCTGTATTTTCCATTTCTGTTATTCCACTGTTTAGGCATTGCTTTCCATTCCATGTATTTACTTTTCAAATGTATTGTAAAAAGAATGTTAATAAATAAAGTTGATGTTCATTTACTTCATGTCTCTTATGTACATTACATTTTATATTGCTTAGATACGCTTAGCGTGTTTACTTCAGAGTAAATACGTAGCGGCCTCGTCGCGTCCTCTGCCCGTATACTGAGAAGCGGGGCATGACAGAATTCCTACCATATCTATTTCTATTGGGGGTAAAAATATCAATCGTGCTCTACTCGATTTAGATGCTAGTGTTAACTTGCTTCCGTATTCAGTATATGAGCAATTAGGGATCGGAGAGTTAAAACCGGCGCACTGCACTCTTCAGATGGACGATCGATCTATCACCCAACTTAGGGGTGAGTTAAAGGATGTGTTAATCAAAGTCGGGGAATTTATTTTCCCTGTGGACTTCATAGTTATTGATACACAGCCTGTGGCGACCCATGAATCAAATCCCAGTGATTTTAGGTCGACCTTTTCTTGTGACTTCCAACGCAATAATCAATTGAAGAAATGGTTTTATGACTCTATCCTTCGGGAAGATGTCAATTGAGCTTAACATTTACAAGTTGGGAAGTGAACCCTCCGAACCCTATGCTCAAGTATGTTCTGTCGAAAGGATGGATTCCGACAGTAGCGAATTTGAACAGCTTCACGATACTGATCTTGACTCCGCTAGTACGTTGTTGTTTAACCCTGCTATTTATTATACACATACGGATCCTTCTATCGAGCTGTCCAGATCAACATCTAACGCTAAATATAAACCTTTTATGGAGTCCGAGTATCATCCCGTTCTTTCCGATGAGATTATTATTCGGGATATCGATAAAAGTTTTGAAGAAATTTTCACTGAAGAACCGCATTCTTAGAAGACATGGGCGTTCTGATGAATCAACCCCTACTCAAAAAAGTTGAACCACCATCCCTTCTTCTTATCCGGAACAAGAATGCGAGTAATCCACCATCATTATTTCGTATCTACAAACCGAGACATATACCCGTTCTATTACACTTCGTATCTTCTCCCCACTTCTTCACGTCTATAGGAGACATGATTTTCTACCAAACAGTGCGTTATATTGATAAAATATTTGAATGGTTGATGTTGACTTTTGGTCTTTTTAAAGTTTTATATTGACCAATAACTTTATCCCCCTCTTTATAATTTTAAATGCTTAATACGGTTTCACTCAAGTTTGGGGAGGGGGGGAGAAAATATTTTGACTCTTGAAAGTAAATAAATTTTTACAAAATTGTGAGCCAAAAATAAGTTTGGGGGAGAATTTCACTTTCATTTATTCATGTCCCCGTTACTAACTTTTCCTCCCAAGTCTATAGTTTTTTTTAGCTTAACAGATGACATCAGTGAGGATACTACTGCAAACAGGTTTGGGGGAGGTTTGTGCTTATTCACGCATTATTTTGCATTATCATAAATATAAACACATAAAATTTTGATAATGAAAGTTCGAAAGTGAAAAATTACATATGAAAGATAAGAATAGTTTGAGAAAAGCAAGAAAGTTAGATGTTTTCTTAAACGAAACTAGTAATAAATAGTTATGAGCTATTATCTCAAGGGTTAGTAAGATGAAGGGAATCACTAATCTGAGGATAGATCTGAATCTGAAAAATAGTCCCTATTTTTTAGTCCAAACATTTGAACGATGATACCCTATTATACGCACTTGCACACATCTTGAAACTTGGGATGGTAGAGGATATCTTGAAATGCTTTTATCTAAAAACCTTAGTGTGTATATATATATAAGCGGTGAAGAAAAAAATGAACACTGGTTTTGTAATTGCTTAAGGGAGCATAAAAAAATATAGCGAGGGTGCCTTATCACCTAGTGTCTTAGACCAACTGGTTTGGGAGCCACTGGTAAGTCTTAGGTGTTGCAAGACGAGGAACTACGCCTAAATAAGCGAGCACGTTTGGTAATCGATCGATTAGTATCTCAAGAAGTATTAACGGTCGCATGAAGAATGTGTGGGTAATTCGATATAAAATATTCACCGACTAAAAAGTACTAAGGAAGATGGACAAGAGTATGATAGTTTGAATTGAATTCTCTTAGTGTAGGGATGTCTTTTACACATATGTAGCGTTATATGATCGATGTTTGGAAGAAAAGTAGGGAGGAAGACTAAATGCGATGTTTTATTGAGGGATGATGCGATTTCTAATATCTTTTCATGACCATTAAGATAGGGCTCATGGCAACTGAAAAGCTGGTGTAGTTGGAAACTCTTATTTTCAAGTTTTTTCTTTTATGGTTCTTATCTTTGTACGTAACTTACATCTTCTTTCTTTTATTATGGGATTTTGTGGGTATAATCCGCTGAAAATCCTCAGGAGACAACACTTCTCCTACTGGGAACACCTAGAGCTTTAATGGCTTGTTGTACGTGCTCAGTGCAATCATGTTGCCTATGAAAGTGTGCTACTTAGGTTTTTCTTTGTCTTTTTTTCTCCCTCTCTTGAATAACTAGTTTGCTCGGGATGATCAAAGTTAAGTTTGGGGGTATTTGTTCAGTCGAAAATATTGCACATTTGATATAACATTTTCCTTTCCTTTCTTAAATATTTAAAGGTGTTTATTATAAATATAGAATATATGTGGGTTTATCTGTAAAATACTATTTACCATATGTTTATATATTATAATTAAAATTATGAAGGAAAATATATGCATATAATATTTATAAGATATTTTGATAATTTAAATATGCGTATCATATCAAATATTCATAATCAAATTTCTTACAGATTTATTACCTTATAAATGATTAAGATTATATCTCTACTATAACAAATATTACTAACATTATTCATGGAGATATTGTGCAAGATTTAGCTCAGGTCAGTAGATCAAGATATTCAAGATGTCAGGATCAAAAATCTGCTAATAAAATCGTAGAATCAATACTAGCAGAGACTCAGGAAATATTTCCAAAATTCAGATATCTAGAAGATCTCCACGTGTCAACATGAGGCCACAGCAGAAATCTCAAACCTTAAATCCCCTAGTGCGCGGCGCTTCCGCGGCCAATACGCTATAAATGCGGCAGATCCGCGGCCAATTGATGGTCGTTGGATCGAGATTTTTGGTGGGTGATCGTGACTGCATATCTAAACCTATAAGAACTAGGGTTTTTGCTTCTAGTGCTATATAAAGGACTGAGGGCTAAATTTAGAAATCATCACCTTTAACACGAAGCAAATTGTCGTCAAAGAACAAGTGATCCACGACAGGTCCGCGATTCGACGTGATAGAGCGACGTGAATATCGACGGAACATCTACTTCCTATGAGTCAAAGATCGAGAGCAACTTCTTTTTCTTATAATCTAAACTTGAAGGATTTGTACTTGTAAAGTTGATTAATAAAGGCAGATCATTAGCTTAATTATTTCGCATTTACTTTCTGCATTTACATTATGATTTCCTTCTCTATCCTTTCTTCTTCTTCTCAAACCATGCGTGAGTAATTCTCCACTTACTAGGGTTCATAGGATTAGGGTAGAACAATGGATAAGAAAATATTTTAACTCTTTTTATATCTTTTGAAGTTTATAAACTAGCAAAAGAATTGTTAACATCCTAATCAGGCGCGATATCAATTTATTGATAGTCTCGACCGCGATTTGAGATTAGATTAACAATTATTTTGTTAAGGGTTGGACATGAATAGAGATCAATGAAGGGACAAAAGACAATAGTGGGAAAACCTAGTTTCTTCCAAGAACCCTAATTCTCATTCATCACTATCAATCTAATTTTAAATCTATCAAAAGATAAAAAGAGTCATCTTTATTAGTCATCCATCAACTACTAAATCCTAACGAACCCTAAAAGCCCTCTTCTTATATATTCTACATCCGTGTTCAATATAGATCTAGAATCACTCTCCCCTATTTCTAATCAACTCTTCTAAACCAAGATTAAAAGTTCCACGCATCCCTGTAGACGACCCGTACTCATCTCGGCTAGCTACACACGACACCGTTATTGATTGCGGTTACTACATACACACTTTTTTTCACGATCAATCAAAGACCCTCATGGCTTATATAATTCAAAAGGCTTAAGTTATAGGGATCTAAACTTGTTCTTAAGCCATCACAACCCCAAAAATTTATGCCCTACAAGTGGTCCAATATCGACCCTTTTATACAATCCACGGGCGTAATTAAATATATTCCTAACTAAGTCCCACCAAAAATGAGAAATATTGCTCGACAAGGTGAACGAAACTTGCAAGTCCCCTGATTGGTAAGGAGAAAGTACTCTTGTAAGATCCTTACAATTTACGAGAGTAAGATACACTTAGGAGCCTTCCTAAGGAGAAAATACACCTATGAGATCCTCACGACTCATAGGAAGAAATACCTTTACGAGACCTTTACGGCTCGTAAAGTCGAAAAGTCTTAGTTAGCATAGATCTAAACCCGTTACCTAAGCCACCATTGGCCGAAATTGGCAATGGAATATGATGAGTCACTCTTGACAATATTCCTGTTGTGGCGATACTGATGCCAAAGATGATATCAGACCTCCAGTTTCCGACTCACAAAAAAATTGATGAGCATTTAAGAAAAGGGCCGAAATGATGGGGCAACTCGTAATAAAAAGCAGCGAGAAAAAATATGCATATGAAATAACCGAAATGATGGAGTAACTCGCAATAAAAAGCAGCGGGTAAAAATAAAAAATAGCCAAAATGATTGGGCAATCGCGATTTTCGCTATGGCTAAAATGATAGAGCATCGCGGAAAATAAAAAGAAAATTGATAAAAAATAAAAAAATTCTGCCCTGCAAGTAGGTCCATAATGACTCTTGTATACAATCCATGGGCACAAATGAAAGAAAGGGAACCATATTTTCACAGCATGCTTTGTCAAAAGAGGAAACTACTAAATCTATCTATCATATGTCCAATAGCCATAAGAACAATAACTGGAAAAGATAGCGGAAGCAATAAAAATCTAAGGAATAACTAACCCGCATAAGAGCTATATCAATGAGGTGGTCCTCACTGATCGGCGATCCGGTCGAATACTCACATGCTATGTCAAGTATCTGTGCCATGTAAAACCCAGACGTCAGTGCGTCATAAATATCAAAATAATAGCAATAACCAGAATAGGATGCTATGATTAAATATGCGTATAAATAATGAACACAGGTGCAAAACGGTGAGCTATAAGTATGTTATGTGTATCCTAAAATCTGTGCTTCTCGATTATCTATTCTACAAGTCTTTGAAATCAATTAATGGAATCGTCGATATAACTCAATAGTATCTCGTGCGTTCCCTTGGCCACGGTCAAGACTCTTGGAGCTGAATCCGAGACGTGCCGCTAAGCAGCAAAACAAATATCATGTACAGAAGAATGATGTCAGCAGCATCTTTCCGGGGCTGGCCAAGCCCGTATCGACTGATCAATATCTGGAAGTATCGAACTGTTGAGTTACAAGTCATATTTCATTATTGATTTTCCCCTTTTCCCCCAGGTTTTTTGTTCAAGTTGGGTATTGATGATAAGATTCTAATGCCAACATAGAATCAAGTAGGTACAGATCTTGTCTATGTAGACAACAAGTCACATCTATCAGGACAACAAGTTAGGATTTTTGGCATCAGTAAAAGATCCAAGTAACAAGTCTGGTAATGTGTCGTGAACATGTCATGCAATATATACTAACCAAAATAGACACCAAATGAAAAACTGTAACCAATATTGATACAGGGTAAACACAACTAATGTCAGGATGTATATGTATCTATCTGTAATAACCATTTTACGTCTGTTACCAGGTATATTGCAATCTAGATAAAATACTGAACTGATATAGTAGTATAATAATATTGTGATGATCCAGCATGCAACTAGATAAACCATTATTGGTACGGATACAGACTGATAATATAAAACTGTAAATCGGTAATATTTTTTGAATAGTAAAACACATGTACTATAGTTAAGCATATAATTATTGATATAACAAAATAGCGTGTTGCAAGTTTAGAACTTGCCTCGGAAACAACGGTTGATGTGCAGGCGATGATGTCAATAGGTTGCTCGACTATTGCTGCACAAGAAATCAAAAGACAGTAGCATCCGCAATAATAAAGATGTGCAGCGGGTCGGCGCGACACGATACGACACGGTGCATGAAGCGGCACGACATGGTGCTGGACCTTGCGGTGATACAGGGCTGATGCGATGGTGGCACATAAGTGGCATGAGCTGAGCACGAAGCGGGCATAGTGTGGCACAGGAACTGGGTACATGGCATGACACGGTCTGGGTACGGTGATGACATGGTCATGGCATGGTCTGGATACGATATATGGTCTGGTGGTGGTCTGGTCTGAGCATGGTGCATAGTCTAGTGGTGTTCTGGTCTGGATATGGTGGTGGTCTGGTGATGATATGGTGGTGGTCTGGTGATAACATGGTGGCGGCACGGTGGTGGTATGGTGGTGGTCTGGTGGTGGGGAGAGATAGGATATGAGAAGGAGAGGGAATTATATTATTATATATAGTATATAATATTATATATATATATAGTATTTGTTTATGGATAATATCAAATTACTCCAAATATTATCCGAATCTAGTCAAAAAAATATAGTTTTGAGAATAAAATAAATACGTAAAGATTTTGGCCATAATGCAATAATCCAGTGTTAAATATATATAGCCCCAAATAAAATTTAGGTAAATATTTTGTTGTCTATATTTTAGGATTTGACCATAATAGATAAGAGCAACAATAAGATATGGGGTGATATGCCATGCAAAGTTAGTTAGAAAAATATTATTTATTTATATCTTGTACTATAAATAGATATGTAAAGATTTAAACATATATAAAGTATATATAGTACTCGATTCATACAGATACACTGTACTAGTAAATATTTGATATAATCTTGTACCATATCGGGTTCTAAACATGCGGGTCGGGTCGGATAACGAGTACCACTACTTGAATCATTCACAACCCAATAGCAAAAAGAATAAAAGAATTATAAAGAAAGACTTAAAACACCAAATTATATTGTATAAATGTAATAGGGCGTTACATTATACCCAACTACAAAAAAATTTCGTCCTTGAAATTCACGGAACAGGAAAAGACAAGAAGATACAGATCTAAGAAAAGAGATGAGGAAACTTTTGTCGAATCTCGTCTTCACATTCCCAAGTAGATTCTTTTTGCAAACGATTTCCCCACGAAACGAGTACTAGTGGGATTACTTTATTCGTGAGAACCTTTTCTTTTCGATCCGCAATAGCCATTATTCGCACTTTATAAATTAAATTTTCTCTTACAGTCAGTTCCAAGTGATCTAGGACGTGTGTCTTATCTCGAACATACTTGCGAAGTTGAGATACATGAAACATATCATGAACACCCACCAAGGATGGTGGTAAAGACAATCGATAAGCTACCTCTCCTACATGCTCAATGATATCGTAAGGCCCCACGAAACGAGAACTAAAATTGCCTCGACTACCAAATCGGATTACTCCTCTAGTCGGTGATATCTTCAAGAGTTTAGATCGTTCTTTTAGATTGGCCATCTGTCTGAGGATGATAGGCCGTGCTAAAGTTAAAGCGAGTTCCCAAACTTTTCTGTATACTCCTCCAAAAGTGTGATAGGAACCGAGTATCACGATCAGAAACGATACTCATGGGTACTCCATGCAATCTCACAATCTCCTGCATGTACTGCTCTGCCAAAGCCTCCGTCAACTGATCAACTCGAAATGGTATGAAATGAGCTTCCTTAGTCAATCAATCGACAATCACCCAAACTGCGTTATTACTCTTTGGACTCCGTAGTAAGGCTATCACGAAATCCATGGTTATATATTCCCACTTCCATTGAGGAATCGGAAGTGGTTGCAACAAACCAGCCACCCTTTGATGTTCAACCTTGACTTGCTAACACACCAAGCACCTCGATACGTAACGAGCAATCTCTCCTTTCATGCCTTCCCACCAAAAATGTTGTCGCAAATCTTTATACATCTTCGTGTCTTCCGGATGTACTGAATATGCGGAACTATGAGCCTCCTTCATGACTTCTTCACGAACATCTCCTTCAGGCACACATAAATGACTTCCATATCTTACCGAGCCATCTTCATGAATCAAAAAATCTGTTCGGAGTCCTGCTTCTACTTGTCCTCGAAACTTCTGCAATCTTGGATCATGCGACCGTGCTGCCTTAATGTTATTGATCAAGGATGACTGTATTTGCAACTGCATCAACTTTCTAGAAGAATATGGCAGTACAATCTCCAACTCGAACCTCTAAAGATCAGTTATAAACTCTTTCTGTGCAGTCAATATCCGTATCGCTGACAACCGACTTAAAACGTCCGACACTATATTAACTTTTTCCAGATGATACTTTAGGTCAAGATCATAGTCAGCCATCAATTCTAACCATCTATGTGTAACGACTCTGAAAACACTGTACAGAAAATTTTCTTTTTATTTTACAAAATTGGGTATTACGGCATGTGTAAGAGTTAAAAGTTACTTTTGTTAAATAAAAGCAAGAAACAACTTGTAGCTCACTGGTAAAGCCTCTACACTGCTGTGACATAGCCTGCGTGTTCTAATCCCATCAGACACAATTATTTTTTCTGATTATTTCTTTTTATTTTTGGAAGCCCAAGAGTTGCATGTGCAATACACGGGGAAATGAAAAATTCAGAAAAATCAAACATGCGCACAATGGAATAAACACAGAAAAATCCATATGGCACGAATCTCGAGGCAAGACCTCGAGAATCGACCAGCCAAAATGCCTCTAAGGCTGTCACTGACGGTCGGATGAGCTCCAAATTGCTCCGTGCTTTGCACATTTGTCCCTTCAGCTTCCCTTAACTCCTCTGCACTGTTTGATTTCCCTGCAATCAAACAGAGACCTTTCAATTCACCATTTAATATCATTTTAATGCTTTTTAATCCAAAATTTTAATTCCCAAACCCTAATTCTTCACTATAAATACCACCCCATGCTTTAGCTCTTCACTATTCTGAAATTCTAGTAAAAATTCTCTCAAAAAGTTCCTAAATGCAAGTGGAGTCAAGTGGATTTAGCGACCAAGCTCTTTCCGTCGAAGATCGAAGCCGATTCCGGAGCTCCCGCAACACCACGAAGCCTCCCTCTTCTTCTTAATCCTTTTCTTGAGATTTTCAAACCATAATTCCCTCCCAACTCTCCTACTTTTTATCGAAATTCATCTCCTAATCATTTATCGGTAAAGTGGAATTATTCCCGATACCTTTCTTTTTAAAACCTAAAACTCCCTTTTTCCTTTATAGCTTGGACAATCTAATTTCACCATTCTATTTTTAACTTTAATTACCAATAATTAGATTCAAGTTTAACCAAAATCTTCATGTGAAATGAATATAATTGAATTTTTTCATTAAAATACCTTGAACTTTATTATCGTCTCTTTACGATATTGGTTAAAACAATACCTTTAGGAAAAACTTCACGGGGTAACGACCTACCCCACACGCACACTTTGGTTTCATAGCATGATGCCTATTTAGATGTATATTTGGTTTGAAGGATACCTTTACAATAAAATATCACATCTTTTAAAAAAACTGAGTTTCTTTTATAGCGGTGTTTTGTAATTCTTGGCAATTACGCCTCTACAACCCTCGTTAGGGGGCTCGCTAATAGATGATGTGGATTATCGCACATCATTGGGATAGTAAATTGTTTTGAAAAGTGTTTTGTATAGTAAAGTAACCGCAATCAATAACAATGTCGCTAGTAGTTAGCCGAGATGAGTACGGGTCGTCCTCAGGGAAATGTCGAACCTTTATCTTGCTTTAAACGAGTTGATTGAAATATGAATGGTTTGTTCTAGATCTATGATATACGGATATAGATTTTATGAAGAAGAGGCTTGTAGGGTTCATATGACTTAGTAGTAATGGATAACTAATTAAAAATGACTCATTTTTATCTTTTAGCAGTTTAAAACTAGATCGATAGTGATGAATATGGATTATGGTTCTTTTGGAAGAAACTAGGGTTTCCCCATTCCTAACCCTTGTCTTTGCATTGATCTCTATTCATGTCTGGCCCCTAACAAAACAAGTGTTAATCAAATCTCAAATCATGGTCGAGACTATTAATAAATTAGTAGCACGCCCGATAAGGATGTTAATATTTATTTTGCTAAAGTTTATAAATTTTAAAATGTATAAAAGGAGTTAAATGATTTTATCATCCATTGATCTACCCTAGCCTATGAACCCTAGCAAGCGTAGAATTACTCACGCATGTTTTGAGAAGAAGAAGAAAGGATAGAGAAGGAGATCATAATGTAAATGCAGAAAGTAATACAGAAATTAAATGCAGAAAGTAAAATGCAAAGAACTAAACTAAAGATCTACCTTTATTAATCAACTTTAACATGTACAAATCCTTTGAAATTAGAATACAAAGAACTCTCGTGTTGCTCTCGATCTTTATCTCGTAGGAAGTAAATGTTCAGTCGATTGATCACGTCGATTCGTGAACCTGTCTTAGATCTCTTGATCTTGTCAGTGATTTTGGTGATGTAAAAGATGATTATTTTTCAGATGAAGCTCTTAGTCCTTTAAATAGCCCTAGAAATAGAAACCCTAGATTCTGTGTGATTATTTGCCGTTGTGATCATACTAGAAAAATCCTAAATCCTACGGCCATAATATGGTCGCGGATCCGCCGCGAATCAATGCTATTGGTCGCGGTTGGGCGGCGTCCTGGTGGAATCAGGTTTTGAAAATTCTTATGCTGCCTGATGTTGACACGTGGAGATTACTTCAATTTCTAGATTCTTTAAATTTTTCTCTGAGTCTCTGCTATTCATGATTTTACGATTTGATTAAACTTTATCGGCAGATTTTATTCCCGACATCTCGAATATTTCGATCTCCATACCTGAGCTAAATCTGCACAATATCTCAATTCATAGTATTAGTAATATTTATTATATTTGAGATATTATCCTAATCATTTTATATATGATACAATATTTAAGAATATTGATTAGAAATATTTGATATGATATGTATATTTAAATTATCAAAATATCATATAAATATTATATGCATATTTTTTCCTTCATAATGTTAATTATAATATATAAACATATGATAAAGAGTATTTTACAGATAAACCCACATATGTTCCATAATTACAATAAACACCTTTAAGTATTTAACAAAAGTAAGGAAAATGTTCTATCAAAAGTGCAATATTTTCGACTGAACATAGAGCGAGATGCAGAACTCCTCACGGAGTATTCGATCTCGAAAGGAAATAAAATACGGTTTTTAAGAAAACATGACTTTTCTAAACAAAACTAATTTTTGAAAATTATATAAAAATATAAATCCATATTTTCATTATATTATGAAAAATATATTTTTCTAAAAAATGAAAGATTAAAAAATATTAATAAAATATCATCAAGTTTCCAAAAAGGACTAGTTTTCAATAAAATACCATAAACTTTTAAAAGCTAAGTATTTATCATTAAAATACCCCAATACTTAAAATATATGCTCATGAAAACCCTGAATAATATAAATCACCATTGAGGTTTATTTTTAATCTATATTAAAATATTTTTCATAAGAACCTCTCGAGATATACAAAACAATATTTTAAGGACTCTAGAAAATGTTTAAGCGGAATCAATTCTCTTAAGCCCTAGGGAGCCGGGGAAAGTAAGTGTTTGCGTATTCAGATTAGACAACTTAATGGAGTTATCAGTAGCAATTGTCTTGGAAAAGACACAAATCCTGCAGTCCATGTGCAGCAGTTGCCGATTACTCCCGAACCTAAGAATTCAAGAGTTAAATCAGTTTACAAGTGTCTGACTCAATCTGAGTTCAAACTCAAACCTGAATCCGAAATCAAACATGAACTTGAATACTTGATCATGAACATGAATACTCAAATTCAAACATCAAACTCAAACTTGTATACTTGACTTGACTTGACCGAACCATGGTTATAACTTGATATGATCTCAACATGATTACTTGAACACATGATTATATCCTGAACATGAACCTGAACATTTTATATCCATAGTTTTGGCTAAGACCTGTAAACCTAATCTATACAATACATTACGCGGGGATAAAGGGGTAGATTGGTACGGAACATATATCGTGGTACGAGAGGTCGTTTAAAAGACACCTATATGAATTCACGTGCCGTTGTCCCGTAAGTTATGACAGGGCCTTGTACTACATGTTATCATAGTCTATGGGATAAGATGGATTCTTCTCGTATACATGAATACCTTCCTTACCAAACTACAAATAAGCACGTTAGAATAATTATCTTATACATGTGAACGATCATATACAACTTTACATGTTCATTTCATATTACCTACTATCATCTATTTCTTCTTTTGGGACTTACTGAGCGCTAGTTCACTGACGACATTCTTTTCTGTTTCTTTCTTAGGAATGTTCGTTAGGAGGACCGGACTCTGAGGAGATAGAGCCGAGCCAGGAGGACTTAGACCAGCCTACAGCTCAGCCTGACTACTAGTTCTTTCTGCACTTATTTTCTATATGCCATTATTTAGGCATTTGCTTTATATCATTGTATCTTTTCATTACAAACAGTTGTATGTAAAGTTGAATGTAAATAAAGTTGTTGTTTCATTTTATTACTCTTGTCATTCTTATTCATTTATATATTGCTTAATTACGCTTAACATATTTATTTCATAATAAATATGTTGCGGACTTGCCACGTCACCGTTTCCATCTTTTGGGAAGCAGGGCGTGACAGGTTTTATTAGCGGCCCATACAGGTCAGTTCTGCATGAAGTCTTAAGCAATATATCACAAGAATTATAAGAATCAGCAACTATACATTTTTTACATTTCAAATTCCTTGAATTTATCCTAACCTTCCTTTTTCTATCAAGGTAATGGGTTCTCCCAACAACACCAGCATTAATGTCAATGGCAACACACCGCCACCTACTTTACCATCTCCCCCTGACGTTGCTGCTCCGATTAACAAACAGACCGTGCTTCTTGAATCTATCAAAAGTTTTCCGGAGTGCTAGCAGCAGCAGACTGCTATTCTTATGAACCGCCCGGAAGCCAAATCACATGGAGTAAAGCAATTCCATGCGTTGCATCCAAGGAACTTTTCGGGGAAAGTGAGTCCTCTGGAGGCTGACGAATGGGCCCAGAGTATAAAGGACGGCCTTTCCGCAGTACAGGTACCGGACATAGTTTAGGTTCATGTGGCCAAGCTCCAGCTCACCGACAATGCAAGAGTCTGGTGGAAGGCTGAGGAAAGCTGTCTTACACAACCCATAGAGTGGAATACGTTCTGCGATCTGTTCGATGCGAAGTTCTTCCCCGAGACTATCCATTTCTAAATGGAATAACAGTTCATCCACCTACAACAAGGTTCTATGTGGGTAAAATCAGTGGATGAATACGATGCCGAATTCATCATGCTTAGTAGGTAAAGAATTCGTATCAAATTATGTTCCGTAAAACACATCTCTATCCTGACATCAATATCTTATCAGGTTCGTAGCATATTTGATTCCGACCAATGAAATTCGGGCTAGACGATTCCAACAGGGCTTAGACCTGGAGATTCAGGCGACATTAGCTACAGGCGACTACCCAACTCATGAACTCGCCCAGAAGGCAGCACGTCGTTATGAAACTGTGGTCAAGAAAAAGGGTAAGCCCCAAAAAGCCGGAATCAAGCACTCTGCTACACAGATGACAGGAGGAGCCTCTTCTAGGCCGACGTTAGCACCCAGGAGACCAGGATGATTGTTTAACCGGTCCAGTCCAGTTTTCTGTTTCTACTGCTAGAGAACTGGACACCAAGCGAAGGACTACAGACATGAAAATAGCCTGTGTTTGATTTGTAGCGCATCTACTCACGCTATAGGAGCATGCCATATCATCTTAACACAGCACCAATACCCAAACCTATAATCACAGCCCCGCAGAGGCCAGCCATTCAGGCTCCTGCACCCCTCCTAGCTCTTCCTGCACCAGCTCCACATAGACCACCTGCACAGCCTCATCGTCAATTCCATCAGGTACAGAGAAACGTGCCTCAAGGGCAGAGAAACGTGCTCCAACAATAGAAGAATGTACCTCCGGCAAGAAGGAATGTACCGAGACATCAGGCTTTTACAATGACGGTCAAGGAGGCCGAAGCCACAGGACAAGTCATCACTAGTAATTTCCTCATCCTTTCAACCTTTCAATCCATGTGTATCACTATACTTTTCCTATATCTAAACCCAAACTTGCACAATTTAGGTACTATACTAGTAGCCACCTTTCCTGCACTTGCACTTTTCGATACTGGAGCATCACACTGCTTCATGTCATAACGATTCGTGAGAATGCATGCGATTCCCGTGAAGCCACTCATTTCAATCTGGAATGTCAGTTCCGGGAATGGAGTCTTGAAGACAACTTTGGGGTGCCCAGTTGTATTTTGTGGACGAGAATTCTACGTAAATTTCAAAGTACTGGATATACCAAATTTCGATGTTCTGTTGGGAATGGATTGGCTGGGAGTGTTCTATACTACTATTGACTGCCGACAAAGGAGGGTAGTATTTGAGATACCAGATCACCCAGTCTTCTATTTCAAAAATGTAGATAGAACGTTGGAGCTAGGAAGCTACCATGCTAAACCGAAGAATGCAGAAGTGTTCTCCCTACCGGAGGAAGAAGAAAAGCCCGAAGTAGTTTGAGAGTTCGAGGATGTGTTCCCTGAAGACATATCAGGTTAGCCTCCCAATCGAGCTCTTGAGTTTAGTATTGATTTAAAACCTGGTGCACAATGATTGATTATATTTTAGAGTGTGTAGTAACCGCAATCAATAACGGTGTCGCATGTAGCTAGCCGAGATGAGTACGGGTCGTCCTCAGGGATATATGGAATCTTTTAATCTTGTTTTAGACATGTTGATTAGAAAAGAGAAAGGAGAATAGAGAATAGTGGATAATAGCTTCTAGATCTACGTCGAAATAAGGATGTAGAATACAGATCTAGTTTAAATACGGATGTAGATTTTATAAGAAGAGGGCTTGTAGGGTTCGTTAGGATTTTGTAGTCATGGATGAATAATAAAGATTACTCCTTTTATCTATTGATAGATTTAAAACTAGATTTATAGTGATGAATGAGAATTAGGGTTCTTTGGAAGAAACTAGGGTTTCCACACTATTGACCCTTGTCCTTTCATTGACCTCTATTCATGTATAGTCCTTAACAAAACAATTGTTAATCTGATCTCAAATCGTGGTCGAGACTAGAAATAAATTGGTAGCGCGTCCGATTAGGATGTTAACGATTCTTTTGCTAAAGTTTATAAACTTCATAAGATTTAAAAGAAGTTAAAATATTTTATTATCTATTGTTCTACCCCAATCCTACGAACCCTATCAAGCGGAGAATTACTCATGCATGATGGAGATAGAAGAAGAACGGATAGAGATCATAATGTAAATACAGAAATTAAATACTAAATAATTAATCTAATGACCTACCTTTATTAATCAACTTCACAATTACAAAGCCTTCAAGTTTAGATTACAAGAGGAAGAAAAAGTTGCTCTCGATCTCTGCCTTGTAGGAAGTAGATGCTCTGTCAAATCTCAAGTCGCCTTATCACGTCGAATCGTGGACCTGTATTGGATCACTTGTTCTTTGACGGTGATTTGCTTCGTGTAAAAGATTGATCATCTTTAGCTTTAGCCATCGGTCCTTTATATAGCCCCAAAGCCAGAAACCAAAGATCCTAAGAATTAGGGTTTGTTGAGATAATCCAAACTACAAAATCTCACATCCCAACTCAGTGAATCGGCTGTGGATCCGCCACATATGGCATAGGTTGGCCGTGGAACCGCGGCCATTTGGTGGGATCTTTGTTCCAAAATTCTGGGGCGGCTTCAATGCGACACATGGAGATTTATTTGATGTCTGGAACCTAAAAATATTTCTTGAGTCTCTGCCAATATTGATTCTTTGATTTTATCTAACTGCATTGGTAGATTTTTGATTCTCGGCATCTCGATATTCTGATCTCCTGACCTGGGCTAAACCTTGCACAATATCTCAATGAGTAATGTTAGTAATATTTGGCATGCTTGAGATATTATCCTAACCATGTTATATGATATTATATTTTAAGAATATTGATTAAGTATATTTGATATGATATGCATATTTAAGTTATCAAAATATTATATGCATACATTTTCCTTTATAATGTTAATTATAATATATAAACACATGGTAAATAGTATTTTGCAGATAAACCCTCATATGTGTCATATTTATAATAAACACCTTTAGATATTTAAGAAAAGTAAGGAAAATGTCATATCAAAAGTGCGATATTTTTGATTGAACAAATACCCCCAAACTTAACTTTGATTGTCCCGAGCAAACTTGTTATTCAAGATAGAGAGAAAGAAAGAATAAGAGAAAGAAAAACTAACTAGCACACTTTCGTAGGCAACACGATTGCACTGAGCACGTGCAACAAGCCGTTAAATCTCTAGGTGTTCATAGTAGGAGGAGTGTTTTCTCCTGAGGATTTCAGCGGATTGCACCCACAAAATATATAATAAAAGAAAGATGATGAAATTTACGTACAAAGATAAGAACTATAAAAGAAAGAACTTGAAAATAAGAGTTTCCAACTACATTGGCTTTTCGGTTGCTATGAGCCCTATCTTAATGGTCATGGAAAAAATGTTAGAAATCACATCATCTCTCAATAAAATATCGTCTTTATTCTTCCTTCCTATCTTTCATCCAAATATCGATCATATACCCTTACGTGTATGTAAAAGACATCTCTATACTTAGAGAATTCAATTCAAGCTATCATACTCTTGTCCATCTTCCAACGTACTTTATAGTAGGTGAATATTTTCGATAAAATTTCTCACACATCCTTCATGCAACCGTTAATACTTCTTGAGGTACTAACCAATTGATTAAAAAATATTCTCGCGCGTTTAGGCGTAATTTATCGTTTGCAATACCTAAGACTTAGCAGTGGCTCCCAAACCAGTTGGTCTAATGCACTAGGTGATAAAGCACCATCACTATATTTTTTTATTCTGCCTTAAGCAATTACAAAACCAGTGTTCATTTTTTTCTTCACCACTTATATATTTTTTATTTTATTTCATACTATGGTTTTTAGACAAGAGCATTTCAAGGTATCTTCTACCATCCCAAGTTTCAAGATATGTGTAAGTATGTATAGTAGGGTATCAAAGTTCAAAAGTTTGGACTCAAGAATAGCGACTATTTTTCAAACTTATTTTTATCCTCAAATTAGCAATTTTCTTCATCCTATTAACCCTTGGAACAACGGCTCATAACTACTTATTACTAGCTTCATTTAAGAAAGTATCAAACTTTCTTGTTTTTCTTAAACTATTCCTATCTTTCATATGTAAATTTTCACTTTCAAACTTTCATTATCAAAAATTTTTTTGTGCTTATATATAGTATAATGCATGAATAAGCACAAACCTCCTCCAAACCTGTTTGCAGCAGTGTCCTCACTGATGTCATATATTAAGCCTAAAAAAACCTGTTGACTTAGGAAGAAAAGTTATCAAAGGGACAAGAAATAATGAAAGTGAAATTCTCCCTCAAACTTATTTTTGGCTCACAATTTTGTAATTTTTTTCGTTCAAGAGCCAAAATATATCCCCCCAGACTTGAGTAAAACCGTATTAAGTATTTAAAATTATGAGGGGGTGTCACGCCCCGCTTTCCAGTGTACGGGCAGAGGACGCGACGAGGCCGCTACGTATTTACTCATAAGTAAAAACGCAAATCGTATCTAAGCAATATAAAATAAAATGTACACAGGAGACAAGATGTAAATGAACAACAACTTTATTTATTAAATATTCCTTTTACAATACAGCTGAAATGTAGATACATGGAATGAAAGCGATGCCTAAACAGTGGCATAACAGAAATGAAAATATATACAATAAACTAGAGCTCTGGGTCGAATTCTATCTGATTAAAGTCCTCGCTGGCGGGCTCTGTCTCCAGAAGGTCCAATCCACCTGACAACATTCCAAAGAAAAAAGAATAGGAATATCGTCAGCGAACAATCGCTCGGTAAGTCCCAAAGAATAGGTGGGGATAGAATAGACAGAAAGAGAATTTAACTTTTGAAGTTGTATTATATTGTTAACACTGTTATTTGTAGCTTGGTATAGAAAATGCCAGTGTATACGAGAGGAGTCCCACTATTCCAGAGACTGAGGTATACGGAGCATAAGGAACTGTTCAGCGATGGTACAACGGCAATGGAGATTCAGGTTAGGTGTATTATGGTTACAGTCTCGTACCACTTTTAACACCTTCCGTACCAATCTACCCCTTATAAACCCCGCGATATTTTGATTGTATTGTTTGTATTGTTTGTTATATATATATATATATATATATATATATATATATATATATATATATATATATATATATGAGACTTGCCGAAACCATGATATCAGTAAATGGATGTAACTGTAGAATCATGTAGATAGATATATATCCATGGTTCGGTTCAGTCAAGTTGTATATTGAAATAGATTGTACATACGGATTCGTATTGAATTGTTGTATTGTAAGTTTATATTTGAATCGTATTCAAGTCAGATTAATTAAATTGGGACTCAGTCTGAGTCAGATACTTTGAAAAGAAATTAAAATCCTGATTGTTTTGATGTTATCGGTAACTGCTGCATATGGACGGCAGGATTTGTATTTTTTCCAAGACAATTACCGTATTGATAACACCGTTTTTTAGATTGTCTACCTTAAATAGGCAAGCACCCATATCTCCAGCTCCCTAAGGCCCAAGAGACTAGTCTCGCTTAAACCTATGTTTACTAGGGTCCTTATTGTAATTTAGTATAACTTGAGGGGGTCTTATGTAAAAATAGTTTTGGCATAATTTCAAAATACACCTCAAGCATTTAAATATCGTCTTTAGGGTTTTCATAGATGTATATTTTATACAAGTGGAATTTCTAGAGAGTAAAACATAATTTTCAAAGTATATGGTATTTTATTGAAATATTATAATTGTGTTATATTTGGATGGTATTTTCATGTAATAGTGATTCCTTTGATTTAGAAAACTTGAAATTTTTATATAAATAAAATATATATTTTGATAATAAATATATATATATATATATTTAATTAAAATAATTTATTTATTTTCTTGTAGAAATCTCATTTTCTAAAGAAAAATGCATAAAAATTCCATCGAGATCGAATCCTCCTTTCGGAGGTCTGCGTCTCGCTCTATTAGGCCCGAGGATGTGCGATAATCCGCACCATTCCGAACGGGGTCCCCAAAAGTGGGCTGTAGAGACGCAATTGTATGGAAATATTTAATACATCTTTTTATAGAAATGGTTTTATAAGTTGATGGTATTTATTTGCAAAGTCGTTTTATCCCAAGAATAAATTCCCAAAACTTCATCGTGCTATGATAGAAATGTGTGTTGTGATGAGGTAGGTCATTATCTCATGAACTATCTAAAGGTAATATGTTGTTTATATCGGAAACTAAAATATATGGTATTTTACTGTAAAACTGCGATAAAAATTGCAATATTAATTCTTTTTATGTGAAACTTGTTTAATATGTTTTTTAATATTTATTGAACATGATATGAAAGTTTGGTATTTTCTTATTTAAGAAAAATAGGATTTTTAAAGAAAAAACCGAATCGAAAGTCGGATTAACTTCGCTTCCATTGGGTTTTAGTATTCAAGATTTTTAGAATAGAGAAGGAGACGGGAAGATGGGACTTGCTGGGTTCAATGAGAGGGAAGAGGTAGGAGAAGGATTGGGGAACGTCGGGACGACGTTTCGTCGCCAGAATCTTCTCGGAATTTCGTCGGAGTTTCGCCCTTCGCTAACTCCACTTGTACACCAATGAGGACTTGAAAGTTTTTTAGAGTTTTGGTAGGGATTTGTGAGTGAGGATGTGTGAATTTGGGTGTGGTATTTATAAGAAAAACTAGGGTTTGGTGTGTTAAAGAATGCATTTAAAATATGCATTAAAATTTTGATTAAAGGGGGTATTTTAATTGTCTGGTTAATTGCAGAGAAGATAAACAGTGCAGGGGAGTAGGGTAGGCCAAAGGTTGCAGGGGTGAGAAGATGGAGGCTTTACCAACGGTTTGGACCGGTGGTATCGGGGGAATTGGGGTTTTCGCTGGGTCATTCCCGACGGAGGGGGCTAGGGTTTATGCCATGTGTCTTTGTCGCTTTAGCTTCTTTAGGGCACATGTTTAAATAATCTGTGTCTTTTCAGTTTACGTATAGTGCACGTGTACACTCTTGGGCTTCTAAAAAGATTAAAAGAAAATAAAACAAAAAGATAATGTGGTTGATGGGATTCGAACACAGGGGCTACGTCACAGCAGTGCAAGGTCTTACCAATGAGCTACAAGCTCTTTCTTGCTGTTCTGAAGCAAAACTAATTCTTATAGCATTCACAGGAATTGTAAATACCCCAATTGTACATTAACTTTTAAACAATTTTATATACATTGAAATTGGAGTTGTTAAAGGGGGGGTTAAAGTTATTGGTCTATGCAAAGCTTTGCAAAGACCAAAAGTCAACACCAACTATTCAAATATTTTATCGATGTAACGCACTAGTTGGTGGAAGATCAGAGATTTGAAGAAGTGGGGAGATAGGAAGCGGTATGGTTTACGTCTCGGTTGATAGAGACGAAACAATAATGGTGAACGGAAACGAGAATGTGGATGATTAGGAATGGGAAGAATGGTCACATTCTCGTATGGGATAAGAAGAAATGGTGGTGGTTCAACTTCTTCAGGTGGAGGTTGATTAATCACAAAATCCGTGGCATTTAGGAATGCGAGTTCGTCGGCAAAAATATTTTCGAAACTTTCATCGATGGTCCGATTGAACGTTTCAACGTCAATAAGTGTCGCGCCAGAATTCATCACACTTGATTTGTCAAAAATTATGGAGGTAGGAGACTCGAAAAGCTCATCTACCTCATTCTCAAAAGAATCTAAATCAAGTTTTCTTTCTAGAATTATCGAACTCGAAATATCGGATTGTGATTCATCAACACTCACTATCATTAAAGAAAGAATAGAAGAAGAACTAGAGAAAGTGGGAGATGAAATGGGTAAACAAATTGGTGCGTCGAGTATTGCTGAACCAGATGTGGAAAATGAAAGCTGAATTTCGTTTCGCTTTTCGTTCATACATTTATCATCAATTTCAAGACACGTATGGGGTTCGGGAATAAAAGTTAAAGGTTTGAGATGATGACCACACGGAAGTGAAAGGGCCTGATGAGTTGGTGGGACAAACTCATCCAAAATTTCGGGTTCATCATCCAATATATCTCCAACGTCAATCACCTCAATCAAGTGAAGGTTAAAATTCTCAGACACCTCATCAAAATCAGAATTTTCAATCAATTGTGTTTCTAGAGTGGAGGTGTAGAGATCACAAGGATTGGGTGTGGCTTCACTTGAAATGGACCCTTCACAATCGGGTAAATCAAACACTATAAAGTCACACAACTCTTCAGACATTCTATCTTCAATTGGTGAATCATTTGGTGTACTCGATAGATCTGTGAAACTGGAGTCGTGGATTTCAATTTGGGATAGGAAGGTTAGATTTGGAAGGGTGTACCACTCTCTCACTATCCAAATTCTCAATTTGTCCTATGGCCGTATCATACATTGAAAATTTTTGAGCTGGTTTGAAACTAGTTGCTCGTTCGTTTTGTTGTATAAGGACGGCCATGCACTCATTCAATTCCTCTCTGGCGCGCCGCGACGCTACCACATATTCTTCCACGGTCCATTCAAGCCTAGACATGGGTCGGTAAGAGGTTTCAGCATAAAATTGAAATTCTTGTGGATAAATAAAACTCCCAAATGACTGATTAGAAAGAATGTCTAGAGAAGGTGTAAAAGCCGGCTAAAATTGATAGGAATCGAATGGTTGTGAAAATTGGGCAGGAGTAGGATGAACATTGTGATAAGAAGAATATTGATATTGGTTGGTTGGTTGGCGACTGTCAACAGATGTCATATACGCCACAAACCGAACAGTAAAATCTTCTTTAGAAAGTGGTGGTGTTTGTTGTCCTAACGGTGTGACCGGATTGAAACTTTGGCCGTTAGTCCTTGCTATATACTCAGCGATGGACATGCGTTTAGGAGTTCCCTCACATGTGTTAGATGGAGTATCAACATAAGAAGATGTAGAATTTTGATGCGGTTGAGGGGGCCAACTGTTTCCTTCCGCTTGCTCTATCCGATCTCTTAAAGACATGGTAGAGTCGGATGGTATACCGAAGCGATTATGATAACAAGAAATATCTGGTTCTGGATAGCAAACCTCGGCAAGAGTTCTTTTATTTGGGTTACCCATTATAAGAAGGTGAAAAGAAAAGAGCGTGAAAAGATTTAAACTCTATTTGGATTGTTTTGCTTTGAAAGTGGGACTTGAGGGTTGACTCGACAAATCACAAAATGCACAAGTAACCCTAGAACTAACGTTACCTAGGTCAAGTCTCTAGACCGCTCCCAGACTTCCAAAGAACAAGTTATAGGATCAATCCTCTACCACCTCTTTATCGCTTCTGTGGCCAGGTAAGTGGGAGGTATCCACTTTACGAATCACCGAAAATAGCAGGCCTAATTAAGTAACCACTTGCCTAGACACACTTGCCTAGACACCACAAAAGAAATGCGGGTAAGCGATAGATTACCCACAACCTTCCTCTGTCCTAAATGAGCGCGACAGTCCTTAGAGTCTTGGTCTAGATATTTTTTAATTAATGTAGGATGATGTGGATGCTCGTTTAGTGATTTGTAGGGCCTAGGAAGGGTGATGAAATACCCATCTAATCTGAATTTGGTCTTTACCCCTTAATGTCCATATTAAAATATGCAAAAACAAACCTCAAAACAAAACACGCAAATGGATTTTTGGTGGCGATATTTTGCAAAGAATCCTGCAGAAAAATATATTATTGGATTTTCTAGAGTAGAGAGAAAGTACAGAGGAAGATACTAGAGAATTTTGGAGCTCTAACTCACCAACACTGCCGCGGTTCCGCCTTGTAGGAAGAAGAAATTGTTCTCGATCTCTGCCTTGTAGGAAGTAAATGCTCTATCGAATCTCACGTCGTCTTATCATATCGAATCACGGACCTGTCTTGGACACTTATTCTTTGACGGTGATTTGCTTCGTATAAAAGATTGATCATCTCTAGCTTTAGCCCTCGGTCCTTTATATAGCCCTGATTGATCAATTCCTCGTGTATAGGTAGAAAAGTGTAAAGATCACAACCAAAGAAATTTGTAAACCGCAATCAATAATGGTGTCAATTGTAGGTTCGTTAGCGAGTGTGGATCGTCCACAGGGAAAGTGAGATTTGACCGATCTTGTTTTAGTTGAGTTGAAAATCAAAGGATAAAAGAAAATTTGTTCAAGAATTGTGAAATTTAATTTCGAGAATTATCGAGAAAATAAAGATCAAGAATCTAGAATCAAGAATTGTCAAGATGATATCCAAATCGAATGAGTTATCAAGATTTGTAAAGAGGCTCGTAGGAATCGATCCAATCGATAGTGATGATGAAGAATTAGGATTACAAATTCTTATCTATTGATGATTTGTTGCTAGATCGATGATGATCAACGAGAATTAAGGATCTCTTGAAGAAACTAGGGTTTCTTCATATCATCCTTTGTTTTTTCGTTGATTAGCATTCAAATTCTAGCCACTAGGAAATTCAATCATCGATCGTTGATCTCTAATTAAGAGCGAAAAAATTTAAGAAAGTATCTCGCTCAAAACTAGGTTGTCGATGATTCAATTTCCTAAAATTTACAAAACTCATAAGACTTGAGAATCGTTCAAGAATTTAATCATCATCATCTATCTATTTTCTCGATTCCTCCACGAGCGGAGTTTTCACTCAAACATCATGAAAAAGAAAACAATCGAGAATTGAGAACTCATCATAATGCTCAAATGTAAAGAAAAGCAAGTTCAAGAATTTTCACCTTTTATTATTCAACATTTCGTTACAATTCACTCAAGACTACAAGAATTGAGGAGAGAACTCGATCGTCGAACTAGCTTCGCATCGTCTTCGTGAGTCGCGGATCATCTTGGATCACTTGCTCGAATGAAGATCGGCGTCGCTTCAAAAAGGCTTGTTGAATTCTTGCTTCATTTTGTACTCGATGAATCTTAATTTGGATTTTGAATTGTATTTGGGCTAGGGTTTGGATGCACAAGCTGTGTCACTCAACTTGTGGGTGAATTGTTGAACAACGAACAACCTTTGTGATGAAGCTTTGGGTCCCCTTTTACAGTCTTCTCCTTTAGCTTTCCCTAGAAGCTTGACTAGGTTTAGCTTCCTTTAGAAGCTAAGCTAGGTTTAGCTTCTCTTGCAAGCTTGGTAGTTATGAAGGAAGCTTCTAGATTTAGGTAGTTAGCTAGCTTGCTTGAAAAGCTTGGTTGTTGAGGAGAACCTTCTAGATTTAGCTAGCTTGCTTGAGAAGCTTGGAGGTATTAGGCTTGAACAAGAAGCTTGGCTGTTAGAAAGGAAGCTTCTGGAGATCTCTAGAGAATGAAGTATCTTGAAGAAATTAGGCTATTGAAAGGAGACCCCCGAAGAAGTATTCTGCCGATGACATGATGACGTGGCCGCGGATCCGCCGCGAATAGGCCCCTTCGGCCACGGATCCGCGGCCGTTTGGTTGGCTTGATGCTTGAAACTTCCAGGGTACTCTTGTGCTGGCCTTAGGGTATTTTTCTGATATCTGGAATATTTTTATACTTTCTTATTCACTGCCAGATCACAAGTCTTAGACTTAGCGTATTTTTGTCAGCACTTTTAGCAGTTTTGGCTCTTTTACCTGAAATTTCCTGCACACAAGTGATCATGCATCAATTTCTCTCAAAATGCCGGTTATAATGTATAACACATGTTATTTGATATTTTACAGACAAATTGCTAATATGTGCTATATTCATACCGAACACCTTTAGATGATTGCAAATAGTAGGGAAATTGATATGTTAAAAATGCAATATTTTCGACTGATCAAATTCCCCCAAACTTAATTTTGGTCGTCTCGAGCAAACTTGTTTTATTAGAAAGAGAAGGAGAAAATATAAGAAAAAGAAAAACTAACTAGCACACTTTCGTAGGCAACACGATTGCACTGAGGACGTGCAACAAGCCTTTAAACCTTCCCTAGTAGGAGGAGTGTTGTCTCCTGAGGGTTTTTAGCGGATTGCACCTATAAAATCCAATAATAAAAGGAAGACCGTGAAAGTTACATGTAAAGATAAGAATTATAAAAGAAAGACTTTGAAAATTAGAGTTTTCAACTATACTAGCTTTTCGGTTGTCATGAGCCCTATCTTAATAGTCATAAAAAGATATTAGAAATCACATCATCCCTCAATAAAACATCGTCTTTATTCTTCATTCTTATCTTTCATCCAAACATCGATCATATACCCCTACGTGTGTGTAAAAGACATCCTTACACTCGGAGAATTCAATTCAAGCTATCATACTCTTGTCCATCTGCCTCAGTACTTTTTAATTTGATGAATATTTAGATGGAATTGCTCACACATTTTTCATGCGACCGTTAATATTTCTTGAGGTACTAACCGACCGATTACTCATGTGCTTGCTTATATGGTGTATTAGAATTTTCCTCGTCTTGCGCCCTCTAAGGCTTAGCAGTGCCTCCCAAACCAGTTGGTCTAAGGCACTAGGTGATGAAGCACCCTCGCTATATTTTTTTATTGCTGCCTTGGTGATAACAAAACCAGTGTTCATTTTTTTACACCATTTTATATTTTCTTCATTTTTTATTTCCTTCATACTTTGACTTTTAGACAAGAGCATTTCAAGGTATCCTCTACTATCCCGAATTTCAAGACGTATGTAAGTGCGTATAGTAGGGTATCAACATTCAAATGTTTGGCTTCCAGAATATGAACTATTTTTCAGACTTATTTTTATCCTCAGATTAGTGACTTCCTTCATCATACTAACCCTTGGGACAACGGCTCATAACTACTTATTACTAGTTCGTCTAAGAAAACTTCTAATTTTCTAGGTTTTCTTAAAATTTTCCAATCTTTTGGATGTAATTTTTCACCATCTAATCTTTTATTATCTAATTAAATATTAAATATTTTTATCTTTCGATTTTTTTAAATTTTTTTATATGTTTTAAATGTTTTTGTGCTTATGCAAAGTGATATGCAAATGATGCGAAAATAAGCACAAACCTCCCCCAAACTTGTTTTCAACAGTGTCCTCACTATTGCCATCCGCTAAATTATAAAAAACCTGTAAGTTTGGGAGGAAATTTATTAATGGGGGCAATAAATATGATCATGAAAATCCTCCCCCAAACTTATTCTTTTCACTCACCTCCATTCTAAAGATGATACAGTAATTTACAGGATATGGAGGTGAGACGGAGGAATTTTAATCAAGATAAATCGGCTCCTGTAAAAATAGGAGCTCCTCCGTGGAGTCAGTGGAAAAATACGGTTTTAATCTATATCCATTTACTTTGAAAAATGTATCGTTTTTAACATTTTCAACCTCAACTGCCCCGTGCGGGTATACAGACTGCACAATAAAAGGTCTTTTCCACCGAGATCGTAGCTTACCCGCATGAAGATGGAGTCGTGAATCATAAAGAAGGACTTGTTGACCAGGTGTAAAAGTTTTTCTCAAAATGTTTTTATCGTGAAATACCTTAGTTCGATTCTTTACAATTACAGCATTATCATAAACTTCTTCGCAGAGTTCGCTTAGCTCGTTTAATTGCAGCTTCCGAAAGTTGCAGGCTTGATTTAAGTCAAAGTTGATTCCTCTAATGGCCCACATTGCTTTGTGCTCAATTTCGACCGGAAGGTGACAAGCTTTCCCAAACACTAGCCTGTAAGGAGACATACCTAGATCGGTTTTATATGTAGTACGGAATTCCCAAAGGGCATCCGTCAATTTGGTTGACCAATCTTTTCGATTTTTAGAAACTGTTTTCTCCAAAATTTGTTTGATTTGTCTGTTTGAAATCTCAGCTTGCCCGCTCGTTTGGGGATGATAGGGTATGGAAAGTTTGTGGTTGATTGCATATTTCCGCATCAAAGTCTCGAAAGACCGATTGCAGAAATGCGTCCTATTATCGCTAATGATAGCGCGTGGGTGTCCAAATCGCGAAAAGATGTTTTCTTTTAAGAACTTAATGACAACCTTTTTGTCATTAGTGTGACAGGAATAGCTTTAACCCACTTTGAGACGTAATCAACCGCAAGCAATATATACAGATTCCCAAAGGAGTTGGGAAAAAGACTCATAAAATCAATACCCCAAACATCGAAAATTTCAACCACTAAGATGGGTTGCTGTGGCATCTCATATCTCCGGGAAATCCTACCCGTGTGTTGATACTGTGCACAGGTTTTGTAATGATCAAATGTATCTTTGAACAAAGTCGGCCAATAGAAACCGCATTGCAAAACCTTCTCCGCCGTCTTTCGAGTACCGAAATGACCCCCACATGCCTGATCATGACAATAAGATAGAACACTCTTGAATTCATCATTAGGGACACATCGGCGAATGATCTGGTTAGGACAATATTTAAACAGATATAGTTCATCCCAGTAAAAGTGTTTTACTTGGGATAGAAATCTATGTTTTTCCTGTTTTGACCATTCACGAGGAATAAGTCCCGTAGCAAGATAATTCACAATATCCCTGAACCAAGGTTCATCGGATACATTCAAGAGTTTTTTGTCCAGAAAAGAATCATTAATCGGCAGGGTCACAGGTGAAGAAGAGATGTGCGACAGATGGTCGGCTACAACGTTTTCACATCCTTTCTTATTTTTAATAACAAGATCAAATTTTTATAATAGAAGGATCCAACGTATTAGCCTACCTTTAGCATCCTTCTTAGCCAAAAGATATTTCAAGGCGGAGTGGTCAGTGTACACAACAATAGGTGAGCCAATCAAGTAAGGCCTGAATTTTTCTAATGCAATTACAACTGCCAAAAGTTCTTTTTCAGTAGTTGTATAGTTAATTTGAGAATCATTCAGGGTCTTACTTGCATAATAGATCACGTGTGGTATCTTTTCAATGTGCTGTCTTAAGACTGCACCAACTGCAAAGTCTGATGCATCACACATAAGCTCAAAAGGGTGGTTCCAATCTGGAGATGATAAAACGGGGGCTGTAGTGAGAGAGTGTTTGAGTGAGTCGAATGCTGCCTCACAATCCGAGTCAAAGTGAAAGGTCGTGTCCTTGGCCAAGAGAAGAGTTAAAGGTCTAGCAATTTTGCTAAAATCCTTAATGAATCTTCTGTAAAAGCCTGCATGGCCAAGAAAAGATCGGATATCCTTGAAGCATTTGGGATGAGGAAGGTTTTGAATGACATCTATTTTAGCTTTGTCAACCTCAATGCCTTTCCGTGAAATAACATGTCCAAGCACAATTCCCTCTTGGACCATGAAATGGTATTTTTCCTAATTCAAAGTTAATTTCTTCTCTTTGCAACGAGTAAGAACAGCGTCAAGTTGAGATAGGCAGTCAGAAAAAGAGTCTTTGAATATCGAGAAATCGTACATGAAAATCTCCAAAAAATTCTCGACCATGTCCGAGAATATCCCCATCATACACCGCTGAAATGTAGCGGGAGCATTGCATAACCCAAAGGGCATGCGTTTATAAGCAAAAGTACCAAAGGATAAGTAAATGCGGTTTTATTTTAATCCTTTTTGGCAATAGGGACCTGGTTATAGCCAGAGTATCCGTCCATGAAGCAGTAGTATTCACGTCCAGCTAAGCGTTCTAGCATCCGGTCAATAAAAGGTAGAGGAAAGTAGTCTTTTCTCGTTGCGGCATTGAGTTTTCTATAATCAATATATACACGCCACCCAGTTTGAGCGCGTGTCTGGATTAACTCATTAGCCTCATTGGTAATGACTGTGATGCCAGAATTTTTAGGGACGACATGAATTGGACTTACCCATTGGCTATCGGAGATTGGGTAAATGATACCATTGTCAAGGCATTTGACGATTTCTTTCTTCACCGCATCCTTCATGACGGGGTTTAACTGTCTCTATGGTTCTCGGGTTGGCTTGGCTTCATCCATCAAATGTATATGATGTTCAACAATCAAGAGACTAATCCCTTTGATGTCAGCCATAGTCCAACCAAACGCCTGCCTATTAGATCTCAATACCGTCAAAAGCGCATTCTCTTGCTCTGAGGCTAGAGAAGCTGATATGATAACAGGTAAAGACTCATTCTCACCTAAATATGCATATTTAAGATGAGAAGGTAAAAGTTTGAGATCTAATGCTGGCGGAGAAATTATAGAAGGTGGGGTCATCGAATGATATTCAGAGTCACAAAGAAGCTCGTAGCCTGCATAGGATGCAGACTCGGAAGGTGATGAGTCAAGAGTTTCAGACTCAAGCGTAGGAAATGTGTCCTCAATAAGATGTGCAAGATCAAACATTGATGTGCTAGTGTCATCGAGATCTTCAAAGCAAAGTTCATCAACTTCGCAACTTCTGGGAGAAATCTCGTGGACAGAACAGACATCTAGTATGTGACCAGAGGGTTCAGATGGCTGACTTCCAATTTTGTAGATGTTCAGTTCAATTGTCATTTTTTCAAAAGATAGGTTCATTGAACCGTTTCGACAGTTAATGACAGCATTGGAAGTGGTAAGGAATGGTCGACCCAAAATCACCGGAATTTGATTCCTTGGGTTTGCTACAGGTTGTGTATCAAGAACAATGAAGTCCACAGGGAATACAAATTCCCCGACTTTTATCAACACATCATCCAGTTCACCCCTAGGTTTGTGATTGAACAGTCTGCCATTTGGAGAGTGCAATGAGCTGGTTTCAACTCTCCAATCCCTAACTGCTCGTAAACAGAATATGGAAGCAGGTTAACACTTGCGCCCAGGTCAAGTAAAGCACGGTTAATGTTTTTACCCCCAATAGAAATCGAGATTGTAGGACATCCAGGGTCCTTACGTTTTTTTGGTAGCTGTGGGGTAAAAGCATTGCTAACATTATTAGTCATGAAGACCCTCTTTGGCACTTGAGTCTTCCTCTTCCTAGTGCACAAGTCTTTGAGAATTTTCGCATAAGCGGGGACTTGTTGAATAGCATCTAGGAGAGAGATGTTGATGTTAACCTGTTTAAACAATTCCATAATCTTCTCCATATGTGGACTCGATTTGTTACCCCTTAATCGATTTGGATAAGGAGCTTTAGTAATAAGAGCTGGGTCCATCATTGGAGAAGGTGGTGTGTGTGGACATGATCCCAGAATAGGAGTGGGGATCGTCTTTGGTGGACTAGAAGAGGTTTGCTGAGGTATCGAGCCTAGAAGGAAATGAGAATAGGCTCGCAAGAAGGTGGTGGGGTAGAAGAACAAGGATCAGAAGTAGAAGTGTGTGTGGAAGGGAAGGTCTCAGCCGGGGTATTATTGATAGATTTTTCATTATCATCAATTTCTTCCCCAACATGATTGTTCAGCACTCTTCCTGATCTCAACGTTGTGATGGCATTCACATTGTAATGCCCAGGATTCGGTAGGGGTTGAGACGGAAGTTTCCCTTTCTCTCTCGCACTCATTTCGGCTTTTAATAAGCCAATTTGGGTTTCCAACGATTTTAAACTCTCAGCTTGGAGATTAGAGTTTTTCTCGAATTTATCGTGGGAAGACCTAAATTCAGCCGACATTCGTTTCATGTACATTTCAAAAGTCCGTTCGAGTGAAGAGGAAATATCAGGACCGGTCAACTGTCCAGGATTATAGGGTGCAGGTGTGTTGACTGGATCTTGAAAGTTTTATGATTGGTAGGGGTGCTGAGTCAGTTGAAATGGCTGCTGTTGTGGTGGAGGAGCCCTTTGGAAATTGTTTTGATTTGGAACCGTGTTTTGATTTTGTTGTTGGTTCCAAGAAAAGTTAGGGTGATTCCTCCAACCTTGATTATAAGTGGAAGAATACGGATCGTTTCTAGGTCTTTGTTGGAAAGCAGCATTGGTATACTCATGACCTTGAAACGGAGAATTCAATGGACATTCTTCCGTAAGATGAGATGGATCAGAACAGCATCCACATACAGTTTTAGAGAGCGACATCTGATTTAGGGAGGCTGCTAAAAGTTTATGTTCCATAGCTTCGAGCTTCTTTTGCATTGCTGCCATTTCAGCTCTAACTCCTATGGAAACATCAATTTGGTGAATGCCACCCCTAGACGATGACTGGTTTACACTCTCCCACTGTAAAGATTTTTCAGCGAAATCTTCTAAGAATCTCCAGGCTTCACCATCATCTTTAGTCATGAAGGTGCCTTGACACATGGATTCAAGGTTCTGTTTTGTTGTAGGATTAATGCCCTCATATATGATTCTGCACAGATCCCATCCAGGGATTCCGTGATGTGGACATTGAACTAACAGATTCTTGAAGTGTTCAAAACACTTCGAGAATGGTTCATTTGGAAGCTGGGTGAATTGATTTATTTCACTACGGACTCGAGCTGTCTTATGATTGGGGTAGAATTTCTTAAGGAAAGCTGCGGCGAATTCATCCCAATTTGAAATAGAATTTGCGGCTGTGTTATAAAGCCACTTCTCGGCTATATCGCACAGAGTAAATGGGAGAAGACGTAGACGCATAGCATCCACAGAAAGCTGTAAAGTACCCATCATAGCGCATACATTTTCAAATTTGGTAATAAAGACATATGCGTATTCAGACTCGAGACCGTGATATTTTGGTAGAAGATTGATGTATTGGGGTTTTATTTCAAAATTGTCCCCGTTGGCTGGTGGAATGGTGAGACATGTCGAAAGAGGACCTCACATAAGGTAGCATCTCTCTTGGAGAGAGATGCGGGGCGGATTCTGCGCACCTGCGGACGGTGGCAGGGTAGTGTTAAAGAAGTTCGATGGAGAATTGTCCATCGAAATGGGTGTGGTGGTGGGTAAAGAACAAGTAGACGTAGAATTATCGACCTCGGAGTCGATAAGGGGAACGCGGACAAGACGGGCACTAGAATCCCGTGTCCAGCCGAGCATGCACTAAATGGTTTAGCACAAGTGGCAGCGTTGTAATAATTAAGGAAAAGAATAGTTTGGTGTTTGTTTTGAAAAAGATACGGATTTTTTAAAAAGACAAATCACAAACAATGCACAAGCAACCCTAAATCTAGTGGTCACCTAGGTCAAGTCTCTAGACCGCTCCTAGACTTCCAGAAGACAAGTCGCAAGATAGATCCTCTACTGCCTCTTTGTCTCTCCTGTGGCCAGGTAAGTGCCAGGTAAGTGGGAGGTTCTCCACTACGTAAGAAGTGGGCTTAATTAAGTAACCACTTGCCTTAGACACACTTTCCTTAGATACCACAAAATAAACGCGGATAAGCAATAGATTACCCACGACCTCCTTCTTTCCTAAGTGAGCGCGATGGTCCTTAGAGTCATGTTTAGATATTTTTTAATTAATGAGGGTAATGCGGATGCAGTTTTGTGATTTTTGGGGCTTAGGAAGGGTAATGAACTCCCCACCCAATCTGAATTTGGTCTTTGCCCTTTAATTTCCGTATTAAAAATGCAAACAACCAAGATCAAACACGCACAATTTTTTTTTTGCGGCGCTGCGAATTTTTGCAAAGAATCTTGCAGAAATTGGTTAATGGAGCAGAGGAGGGAGGAGATAAGAAAGTGAGAATTATACCTGAGAATTTTCGAACAGTGAACTGCTAGCTACGCCGTGGAACCGCCGCAATTAGCGAAATCTGGCCGCAGAAACGCGGTACTTTGTTGAGATCTCTGCACAAAATTTTGTGCAGAAGCTCCTGTTCACTTATTGAACTCTCTAAAATATTCAGAAAATTTTTCTTCTTGCTCCACAGATTCCAGATCTCCTTGCAACAAATCACAACAAATCGTTTAGTGTTTGTGCGAATTTTGATCTAAAAATTCTGATGGATTAATAAATTTTTCAACTCAAAGTTTCAAAAACGAACAAATTAGCACACGATCCTCGGCAACGGCGCCATTTGATTGATCAATTCTTCGTGTATAGGTAGAAAAGTGTAAAAATCACAACCAAAGAAATTTATAAACCGCAATCAATAACGGTGTTAATTATAGGTTCGTTAGCAAGTGCGGATCGTCCACAGGGAAAGTGAGATTTGACCGATCTTGTTTTAGTCGAGTTGAAAATTAAAGGATACAAGAAAAATTGTTCAAGAATTGTGAAATTTAATTTCGAGAATTATCAAGAAAATAAAGATCAAGAATCTAGAATCAAGAATTGTCAAGATGATATCCAAATCGAATGAGTTATCAAGATTTGTAAAGAGGCTCGTATGAATCGATCCAATCGATAGTGATGATGAAGAATTAGGATTACAAATTCTTATCTATTGATGATTTGTTGCTAGATCGATGATGATCAACGAGAATTAAGGATCTCTTAAAAAAACTAGGGTTTCTTCATCTCATCCTTTGTCCTTTCGTTGATTAGCATTCAAATTCTAGCCTTTAGGAAATTCAATCTTCGATCGTTGATCTCTAATTAAGAGCGAAAACATTCAAGAAAGAATCTCACTCGAAACTAGGTTGTCGATGATTCAATTTCCTAAAGTTTACAAAATTTATAAGACTTAAGAATCGTACAATAATTTAATCATCATCTATCTATTTTCTCGATTCCTCCATGAGCGGATTTTCACTCAAACATCATGAAAAAGAAAACAATCGAGAATTGAGAACTCATCATAATGCTCAAATGTAAAGAAAAGCAAGTTCAAGAATTTTCACCTTTTATTATTCAACATTTCGTTACAATTCACTCAAGACTACAAGAATTGAGGAGAGAACTCGATCGTCGAACTAGCTTCGCATTGTCTTCGTGAGTCGCGGATCGTCTTGGATCACTTGCTCGGATGAAGATCGGCGTCGCTTCAAAAAGGCTTGTTGAATTCTTGCTTCATTTTGTACTCGATGAATCTTGATTTGGATTTTGAATTGTATTTGGGCTAGGGTTTGGATGCACAAGTTGTGTCACTCAACTTGTGGGTGAATTGTTGAACAACGAACAACCTTTGTGATGAAGCTTTGGGTCCCTTTTTATAGCCTTCTCCTTTAGCTTTCCCTAGAAGCTTGATTTGGTTTAGCTTCCTTTAGAAGCTAAGCTAGGTTTAGCTTCTCTTGCAAGCTTGGTAGTTATGAAGGAAGCTTCTAGATTTAGGTAGTTAGCTAGCTTGCTTGAAAAGCTTGGTTGTTGAGGAGAACCTTCTAGATTTAGCTAGCTTGCTTGAGAAGTTTGGAGGTATTGGGCTTGAACAAGAAGCTTAGCTGTTAGAAAGGAAGCTTCTGGAGATCTCTGGAGAATGAAGTAACTTGAAGAAGTTAGGCTATTGAAAGGAGACCCCCGAAGAAGTATTCTGCCGATGCCATGATGACGTGGCCGCGGATCCGCCGCGAATAGGCCCCTTCGGCCGCGGATCCGCGGCCATTTGGTTGGCTTGATGCTTGAAACTTCCACGGTACTCTTGTGCTGGCCTTAGGGTATTTTTCTGATGTCTGGAATATTTTTATACTTTCTTATTCACTGCCAGATAACAAGTCTTGGACTTGGCGTATTTTTTTCAGCACTTTTAGCAGTTTCGGCTGTTTTACCTGGAATTTCCTGCACACAATCTCGAGAAAAGTGTTGCGATATACAAAGATCATGCGTGCAATAATAAACACTCAATTTCCCTCAAAATGCCAGTTATAATGTATAACATATGTTATTTAGTATTTTACAGACAAATTGCTAATATGTGCTATATTCATACCGAACACCTTTAGATGATTGCAAATAGTAGGGAAATTGATGTGTTAAAAATGCAATATTTTCATCTGATCAAGCCCCAAATCCAGAAACCAAAGATCCTAAGAATTAGGGTTTGTTGAGATGATCCAAACCACAAAATCCTGCATCCCAACTCAGTGAATCGGCCACGGATCCGCCTCATATGGCATGGGTTGGCCGCGAAACCGTGGCTATTTGGTGGGATCTATGTTCCAAAATTCTGGGGCTGCTTCAATGTGACACATGGAGATTTATTTGATGTCTGGAACTTGAAAATATTTCCTGAGTCTCTGCCTGTATTGATTCTTTGATTTTATCTAACTTCATTGGCAGATTTTTGATTCCCGGCATCTCGATATTCCGATCTCCTCACCTAGGCTAAACCTTGCACAATATCTCAATGAATAATGTTAGTAATGTTTGGTATGTTTGAGATATTATCCTAACCATTTTATATGATATTTTGATTAAGGATATTTGATATGATATACATATTTAAATTATCAAAATATTATATGCATACATTTTCCTTCATAATGTTAATTATAATATATAAACATATGGTAAATAGTATTTTGCAGATAAACCCTCATATGTGTCATATTTATAATAAACACCTTTAGAAATTTAAGAAAACTAAGGAAAATGTCATATCAAAAGTGCGATATTTTTGATTGAACACACAACCTGTAATAAAAGATCCATACCGATTAAGTCCGGAAGGATTGAAGGAGATCCGCATTCAGTTGGATGAACTCCTGAAGAAAGGTTGGATTCGTCCCAGTATTTCAAACTGGGGATCTTCGGTACTACTGGTGAAGAAAAAAGAAGGTTCCTACAAGATGTGTGTGGATTATCAAACTCTAAACGAAGTGACGATTAAGAACAAGTATCCACTACAGCGCATCAATGATCTTTTTGATCAGTTAAGTGGGTTTTGTGTCTTTTCAAACCTAGATCTTCGTTCGGATTATCATCAGGTGAATTTCAAAGAGTCCAACATTCCGAAGACGGTGTTTAGGACTCATTATGGTCATTATGAATAGCTCGTAATTCCATTTAGAGTGACCAATGCACCTACCATCTTTATAAACCAGATGAACCAAGTTTTTCGAGAGTACTTAGACAGGTTCGTTGTTATCTTCATCGATGACATCCTGGTGTATTCAAAGAATCGGAAAGAACACGCCGAGCACTTATGGATTGTCCTGGAGACATTACGGCAACACCAGCTCCACGCCAAGTATAGTAAGTGTGAATTTTGGCTAGATCAAGTCGGATTTCTTGGACATATCGTTTCAGGTGAAGGAATCTCAGTAGATCCTGTTGGCTATAATGCCCTCAAGTCAATTATTGGATCGCAGGCACGTAATTGCAATAATTGAGGGAGGACCTATACCGGTAGAACAGTCTTACTCGAGATGATAGTATGCTATCTGGTTTGTCTTTATCATCGTGTGCATGCTTTAGGTAACATTACTGATCACTATTACATGTTGATAGATCCTATAGGATTCTTGCTTAACTACCAGCAGTATGATGGCGATCATATACGTAGGAGCTGGGTGGTCTATAAGCACATCCTTAAAAGGTCCCTAGTCGTAGGACTTCAAGACTGGGCATCGATACTCCAAGAGTAGACTAGTGTATACTGATCGAGACCCCGACGAGGGGCGGTGGCCGGTCTCACAAGTCATTGGTGTCAGTTGGTTCACCTAAGATGTATACAGGTGCTCATTGGGTTATGAGTACACCGGACAGACTCGCCGGGAACATGCTAGTTGGTATTATACCTATTGTCAGATAGCAGTTCTCTGGTGACATATGTACAGGTTAGTCTATTGACCTGAGATCGTCATTTGTCTTATGTGAGTTCCCACCATGCTTTGAACCTACCACGGCTCAAAGGAGTCATGCAAATAGGTTTTAGTTGGGTACAGTCCCGAGCCAAATGGAGGCAGTGAGCGGACCGTCAGGGGATTCGTCTCTCCCGGTATTGGGGGTTGATATCGCGGTGTGCTCGGATGGCCATCACCAGAAATCCTTGGCCAAGATAGTCGAGAATTACTGATCTAGGATCGGTAGTTTCTCAGGTGGTGATAGGTTTCATACCGACACTAAATGTCGCGTTATTAGGGGTCTGATTTTATCCACCCCCTAGACTCGATATGCGATACTCATAGACGAACGGACCGGACTGTATGGATATTGTCACTGTTAGGCTTTGTAGGGGTTTCAGGATGAGTTTTCTCATCGGACTCCCTTTCGCTCAATACCTGGGTAGCCGTTACGTACAGCTAATGCCACGGACGTGCTTGTGGTTAAACCCACTGCCAGCGTATTGACGAGCCTTTAGAGTCCCACACAGAGGGTTTCCTTGGTTCGGGCGAAACTTTGTAGAGGCCGTATGGTTTTATGGCAGGGTTCGAATATATACGTGCACTTGTGTACGTGTCATGATTCGGACAGATAATACAGTGGGCTTTGGTTTAAGCCGGATTCTAGTATTATATTGTTGGATTATTTTCGTTTCGTTGTATTTGTATTCAGTCGGAATACGGATGAGGGTATGTATATACAGATGAGGGTGTTCTTGTAATCCGTTACAAGTTTACTTTAGAAGATGCATGTTCCCGCCAAAATTTTGGTTCAAAACTTGCTCCCTTAGAAAATAATAACAATAAAATAAAAATAAAAATAAAGGAAAAACATCACATGCAAAGCATGTAGGTACTGCCTCGGATAGAATTAAATCCTATGATAGCGCCTCACATGCTCCTCATGCGGGCGCCAATGTGCAAAGCATAAAAAGAAATCTACTAAATAAGAGTTAAACTCTTAGGATGCAGCGCCTCATGTGCCTTGCACAAGAGCGCCAACGCCAGGAGTTAAAGTCTCTGAGGCAGCGCCTCACGTGCTTTGCACGAGAGCACCAACGCCCAAGAGTTAAAAATTCTGAAGCAGTGCCTCACGCGCATTGCAAGAGGGCGCCGGCGCCAGAACTAAAAGTTCTCTGCCATTGGATCAAAGATCCAACGGAGATGATAAATCATCAAAATACAGAATTAAATTCTGTTGAGGAAATATTCCTCAAATCTTTATAAAAGAGAAAGATTACTCTCTGTAAAACAGAGCACCGTTGGATTAAAAATCCAATGGTGATTAAAAATCACCAAGCTACAGAATAAGCTCTGTATGAGAAAATTTTTCCCCAATCTTTCTAAACAAGAAATATTACACTCTGTAAAATAGAGCACCGTTGGATTAAAAATCCAGTGGTGATTAAAAATCACCAAGCTACAGAATAAGCTCTGTATGGGAAAATATTACGCTCTGTAAAACAGAGCACGTTGAATTAAAGATCCAATGGTGATTAAAAATCACCAAATTACAGAATAAGCTCTATATGGGATTCCCAATCTTGTTAAAAACAAGAAAAATATCTTCTATAAAACAGAAGTCCTTAGATCATAGATCCAATGGTGGATAAAATCCCCAAATCAATTAAGGATCTCTCAATGAGAGATTTCTTTAACTAAATCAGCAAACTTGCCACCACTATATAAAGGCCCCAAGACATCAAGTCTTGTACAGAAGAAACGCCCCCCCCCCCCCCCCGCGCATAAACTTCAAGTTCAAAAAGAAGAGTAAGAAAAAAAGAGCTTTAAGAGAGAAGGAGGAAGAACTTTCTTCAAGGTAAATAGAGATCATAGTTACTCATCTGCATACCCAAGGGTTTAACCCTCATAAAAGAACATAGTTCTTTCCCTAGATCTGAGATCCATGAGATAAGTCTCCCACAAATGAGAATTTAATTCTCGTGGGGATGAATTTGTTTTTGGGGATTGAAGATCCAGGGGAGAACAAAGAATCGAACACTTTAGAAAAATGCACAAAGAAAGAAACAGCATCGAGCGCCTTACGTGCCCCTCACGTGGGCGCTGCTTAATAAGGAGTGCGTAGCACTCAGTGGTTGGCGCCCAGCGCCAAGCGTCTCACGTGCCCCTCACATGGGCGCTGCTTAATAAAGAGTGCTTAGCACTCAGTGGTTGGCGCTTAGCGCCAAGCGTCTCACGTGCCCCTCACGTAGGTGCTACCTAATAAAGAGTGCTTAGCACTCAGTAGTAGGCGCCCAGCGCCAAGCGCCTCACGTACCCCTCACGTGGGCGCTGCTTAATAAGGAGTGCTTAGGATTAAGTGGTTAGAGCCCAGCGCCAAGCGCCTCACGTGTCCCTCATGTGGGCGCTGCTTAATAAGGAGTGCTTCGGACTCAGTGGTTGGCGCCCCGCGCCAAGTGCCTCATGTCCCCCTCACATGGGCACTGCTCAACAAGTTGTGCCTAACACTCAGTGGTTGGCGCTCGGCGCCAAGCGCCTCACGTGTTCCGCACGCGGGCGCCATAAAGAGTGTTTAATACTCCATAAAAAAAACTAAAAAAGAAGGTGAGCGTCAGAGCCCATATCAATGCTCAGCATTGTTGCACAGAAAAGGGACCGAGCCCAAACAAGTGTTTAACACTTTATTCAAAGACTGAGTGGGCTGAGTCCAAGTTGACCAAAAGTCTCTAATTTAGATCAACTGAGCCCATGTGTTCACAATCATTCCAAATTGGTCTTAGTCCCAAACACGACTATTGATCTTCCAGCGAACATCGGTTCAAGGGTACATCTCCTCACACCTCTGATAAATATCGTTGTAACTCTTCAGCGTCTTCAGAGAGGTGGTGGGTCCCGATAACCAACAACTCTTTAGTGTACTCTCAAATGGACAGACACATCCCAATATGGACCGTAATGTCCTTAAACTAGCTGTGGAGCGTAATGTCCTTAAACTAGTTGTGGACCGTAACGTCTTTAAACTAAAACGATAGAGCCCAAATGCGCTTTCATTGGATCAAAAATGATCCTGAACCCCCATTAAGTGGATCTTAGTCCAATATCGGATTAACGTATTCTTAACAAATATCTAAGTCGATCTTAATCTCAAATAAGGTTAACGATCCTTAAATCAAACCAAACCCAAATCTAAGAAAATACGGATTTGGACTAATCCACGTCCTACGGACGACAACACAAATTAGTCTCCATATATAATCCATGGGCAACCAAAAATGAAACAAACACATATGACATGAAGTGACCTTCTGGAGCAGAAGAAAGTGGTTATCGCTACGCGGTAACGTAATTAACTGTAGGGGCTTACGCCTGCAGGGAAGAGAGTCTCCATAATCAAAAACCCCTCACAATAAGGGTGAACCTGTCGAAGTCTGCTACAATGGCCGCATCCGTCCAAACCTCCGATATACGGTGCCATAAATCAGCTTGGCATCTTCGAAGAGGAGGACGGATAAAACCAAATAGCATCCGCTCCCAAATTCAGGCAAGACGACCTACGCGGTTTCGTCTCTGTTTTCGGCGGTAAATAGATTCTAGCATGCCCGGTGGGACCTTTTCCTCTTTCACTCCACACTTCGTGTGTCGTTTTCGCGAACGGATCGCGGTTTAATATGGTTGCCCTTAGATTCGAGGTACTAAGATTTGGTGTCTTGCTCCATACAAAAAAGAAGATGATATCGATAGCTTCCAATTGCACCAATTGCAACAACAACTCCCACTCCGTCCCTGCTAAAGGAGTGACTTATGGGCCCCAAGTGGCCTCCATCTTAGCAATGCCAGTGGAACAAGTGATTCGGGCCACCAATGGACTGTTCTTCAGAACCATGCTCCCGCCAATGAGCTTCAATGCTTCAATGCCATTACAAGAAGCCCCAAAGAATTCGGTCTTCGATCGGCTTGCAACTACTATGGCCCCTCTCAACGGGTTGTCCAAGTCTGCCGTCTCAGTCTTCGACACGCTAAGCCAAAGCTCAAATGGGCCCGCAAGGAGACCCGCAATACCTGAAGGGGTTATCCCGAAACGGATAGCCATTCCAGCCCCGGTAAACGAGGTCATCAAAGGGGTTTCTCCTGCTATGGGATCGGTCTTCGCAAGACTGGCCGTTCCAACTCCTTCTATGAGTGAGATTGTTACAAGTGCTTCCCCTATTCAAGAGTCAATCTTCGACAGGTTAGACGTTCCCTTTCAACGGACGTCAGTCTTCGACAGGTTGGCACCAAAAGCAGACTCTCATCAAAGCAAGGGGCATGATAAGGTCGCTTCTACAACTGAGGTGATCCTATCCGCAAGACACGATCGACGTCGCCACTGGTGCCGAGTGAGGAAATCTGGGGGCAGTTCCCCCCCACCAACTCCAATAGTGGAAATTGATGCTGATGTTCCAACCGGGAACAGCTTCGAGCTGCTCAGGAGGGTGCGCAAGAACTCTTCAACCGCCATCTTGAAGAAGTCTCCTCCGCCTGTCGAAAACACAACACAGGTAAAGCCAGAATAGCCTCCTCAGCGGTTGTCCTCACAGAGTTTGGCGGAGAGTCCAAGACTCTGTAATTGACAAAGATTACTCTCGCCGACTGAAGAAGACGAAGGCTCAGTAAGAGGAGGACCATCCCTCCGCCATACCACGAAAGGTATCAACTGCATGGTTGCCTGCCGCAACAGCCCCTTCAACTTCGACCTCCCAAGAGGAGAAGGCCATAGAAGATCCCCATGCCGGTTGCAACTATCAAAGGTAGTGGACCCAAACGCCCCAAGTCTGGGGGCATGGCTGTGCACACGGTGTAAATGACTTCCAGCAAAGAGAAAAGCCGTACTTCCGCGGGTCATCGACCACTTACACGGTCTGTAACGAAAACTCAGGAGAAACAACAAAAGCTCCAGGAAATGTTGACAAGAATGGCCACACTTACTGGGCAAAAAGAAAGCCCGGAAGGATCGTAGGAACAACGCCAGGAGCAAGAGACCGACACCGAATTCCTACGGAAGGTGCTTAAAAAGAAAGATAAAGAGGCCGCGGAACAAGCAGCAAATATAAAACAGATGGTGCTTCTGTTCTAAGACATGGTTGGGATGATGATATAGCCTAATCCTCCAGCTGAAGACCCTCCAATAATCATTGAAGACGACAAAGGGGAGACATCGAACCCTCTTCCGGCCTTATCGGCAGCCAGGACGGAAACGATCTCCAAAGCTACCCTTGATGACTACATAGCTCAACAAATACAAGATCATCAAGCGAACGAAGCGGAAGGTCAGGTCGTTAGAACTGGATGACCTTACCCAGGCTGGTATGACCAAATTAAGTACCCACCAGGATATACGATCCCCAAATTCTATGTGTATAAGAAGACAGGCAACCCGCACCAACACGTTGCTCAATTCAGAGCTTTGTGTAACACCGGGGGCGATGATAAATTACTGCTTCGCCAATTTGTTGACAGCTTAGCGGAGACAGCATTTGAATGGTATTTAGAGCTTCCGAATGATTCCATCAAGACATTTGCAGAAATGGAGCTACTGTTTACATAAAGGTTTGCGAGCGCAAGCGAGCGCACCCAGATCACAGCATTAATTAATGCCAGGATGAAACCTGGAGAGGCCTGGGTTCAATACGTAATTCGGTGACGTAACCTATGGTCAAAGTGGGAACAGCGCATAGAAAAAGCTCCTTCTGTGGGCATGTTCGTGGGGACCCTTGATCCTCAGGCAACTATATCCCAGTTTATGATGTTCTTCAAGCCGACTACCTTCCAGGCCTTGATTGGCAAGCTGGCCCAAATGGATCAGATGGGCCATAGGCCGTCCTTTTCAAAAACGGATCTCCGGAATGAAAAGGGGAAAGGGAAAGCGACCTCCGTCGCCAACGTTCAACAATAATCGGGTGACCCAAAACCGGTGGCTCGCCAAAACGACAGACCGTGAGCCCTCAAAGAGAAGTTGAGACGTACTTACTCGTTTCCCCGGGATTAAATGAGGAGACTATTTGAACTAGCGGTGCGCAACAGGCTCATCACTCTGTCGGATCCGAGACGCTCACTGCAATCGGGCGACGTCAACAATCCCAATTACTGCCCCTACCACCGAATAGTGTTCCACCCAATCGAAGATTGCTATGTCTTCAAAAACTGGGTTGAAGACCAATACCAACAGGGTAAGTTCGCGCTGTCCGAAAACTGGAAAGTAAACCCGCCACAACAGCACGCTCCTAAAAAGGTGGATATGCCAAGGGCATCAAGCTCATTTGTAGGAGAAGCTCCGTGGGAAGTGGTCCTTTCAGCTAAAACTAAAAGAATGCTGAAGGGTCTTCAAGCATGTTCGGCGATTAGGTGGAAAAGCCTACTGGAGCCTGAAATTATTGACGGAATGCTGAAACCGTGCCCAACGCCAAAAGTTGGTAACAATGGACAAAACCTCCAGGCCAAGCCTCCAAAGTCTTCAAAGAAAAACAAGAAGGCCAAGAAGCCCGTCCAGCTCGACGGCAATCGTACGGGTCTGCAGAAATATATCGATGCACTGGAAGAATACAACCAGGAGGCACGGACCCCAGTCACACTGGTAGAATTCCTCAAGCATATTCTTGAAAACGGAGACGGTGACATTGATGAAGGAGACGACTCGTCAGAAGAACTCGAGGAGTATGTGGCGAGCTGCCACATGATCTCTCACTCGTCGATAAACAGCAAAGAAGCTCCTGGCGTAGAGAAACTGGGGGCAGATCCAGAACCAAAATCCATGGAGCCTTCAGATCACATCATCGACAAGCTGCTGAACGAAACTCTTCAAAAGAGAAAAGATGATCGAGAATGTGAAGCGGCCATTTATGAAAAGGCCAAACGTCGGCGTCAAGCTGAAGAAGCTTCGGTGATGAGAAGCCATAAAGTACCTCAACTGGATCAAAGTGCCCTTGCCGCCAGCAAGAGCAGAATCAAGATAAGGAAGCAGTTCGCCAAAGCTCTGTCAATAGGAATGAAGCTACCACCTTTCAAAGAAAATACTTCCGGTAGTATGTGCCCTGACGAACTGGATGTACATCCGAACTACTGCTTATACCATCAGAAGGCCATGCACCCTACCGAAGAGTGCAATACCTTCAAGAAGTGGTGGCAAGGATATGTTGCTCATCAACAACACTTCAAGCGAATGAAGCGCAAAGCCCGTTGGGAACAGAGAAGCGCGACAGACGAGTGTAAAGGAATAGTCGGTAACTGTCATATGGTTGATGCCATCCCGACAAGAGCAAAACCTCAAGTTCTTACCTTCGGGAGCGATTCTGACGAAGAAATAGCCCTCGGCCCTCTCTTCAAGGAATCCACATCTAAAAAAGAAGAGGAGATGAAGAACTGTGAGAACATTCAGCTGCGTAACTGTACGTTGCTTGAAAAGAATCTCGGACCTTCAAACAAAGGTTCGGACAAAGGGGTCAAAGGAAAGGAAAAATTCCCTGAGGAGATTGCTCTTGATGATAGAGTTGTCGAAGAGCTCACAGCCAAGGACCCGCTCAAGAAGAACAAGGTGGATTACAATGTCCTGGCACATCTGAGGAAGATATCCTCACAATTGAGTATCTTGGATGCCCTTCTCCTATCTAAAGAGGCACGAGATTCCCTGATCAAGGCGTTACAAGAGCCCGACCAGTTTTAAGCGTTCCTGGCGGAAGAAAAGATGAAGGATGAGCTGGAAGAAGTCCACACGGCTGATATCACTTTCAGCGACGAAGACCTCCTTCTCGGAACATGCGAGCACAACCGTCCGCTATATGTAACCGGGTATTACCACGATATCAAGATAGGGAAGATCCTGGTTGACAATGGGTCTTCCGTCAACCTTCTTAATGTAAGAGTACTGAAGTAGATTAGCATGAACGTTCAGCACTTGGCTCGGGATAAAATTACCATCTCCGGTTTTGACTCCCAATCATCACAAATGCTCGGGTCTGTAATACTGACATTACGCTTCGGGCTGCTCATCACTGACATCAAGTTCCATGTTATTGACGCCAAAACTTGCTACAACGCTTTGCTTTGCAGGCCTTGGTTACATGAGTACAATATCATCCCTTTTACACAATATCAGTGTATAAAGTACTTCAAGGACGGCCTCGAGTACACAGTTATAGGGGAGCTGAACCCATTCTCCGTAAATGAAGTTCGCAAATATGAAGACGCCAAATACTTCTTACCAGACTTCAAAGACATGGAAAGATGTCGCAAACCGGAGAATAAACCAAAAGCCATCGCCACTATCCCGATATTCGGGAGCGACACCGAAGAAGATGAAGAGATGGTCTACTCGGGACAACCCCAAGGCAATAGGCCAGGACCATCTACTTCTATGCTGGTCTTTGGTAGTGACTCTGAAGACGAGGTCAACGCAGTGTTCTCCGTCCGCCTGTTAATACAGACCTTTGCTGGAGCTGACCAGAGTTTATATATTACCCTGGTCCCGCGGCGGCATTACAAAGAACTTGATGCACTTGGTACGTATAGCATGCGGGAGCTGCAGACCTTCTACATCCCTCCTAAGCAAAGAGGTGAGAAGGCGATCCTTTTCTACCAATCCACGGAGACTAAAGTGGAGAAAGAAGTACGGCACGGTGCTAAACCTGTGCTCGAAAGACTTCAACCAATCCGTCTTCCCAGATACTACGCAGAAGGACTGAAAAGGCTATTAAGAGGCCATGGCATACCCTTCAAATAGAATACTTGACAAGCCCAATTCTATAACAAGATATGGGACGTTCCCGGGACTCAGCAAAAGATGCCCAATGGGAGAATGGAGACGACTGGCCTTGGATACGTTCGGTCTAAGAAACGCGAAAGATTCCATGGCTGCCATGTCATAAATAACTGTGGAAGTGAATACATTTCCAGATAGCGTTGATGTCGAACCAGAGCAAGATCCAGCCGTGAGAATACCAAGCCCGTCATTCGAAGAACTAACTGATAAGCTGATAAGAGAAGCGGATCAACAAGTTCGGAATGACCATAGCCTCAAAATGGCCATTTACGAGAAAGCCAGGATGCAGCGTATCATTCAGCAGGCTACGGAAGGAGAAGACGACGATGCCCTTCACCCTTGGCCTGCCGTGCGCTCTCACGGTAAAGAAAAAGTCCTACGCAGAAGTAATGATAAGATCAAGAACAAGGACATCGTTCAAAAATAGCAAAGTGGATCTAAGAAGCCACACGAGCGAGGAAAAGTCGGCTGGAACCTGTCTTTTATGAAGAAAATGGGTCGGGAGTACTCTTTCCCTCAAGCCAAGACAAGGAAAATATTCAACCTTGTCATGAAGCATCAAATGATGATGCTCCCAGAGTCTCTATACCCTGAACAGATAAACGAGGTCCATCACCCGGATTATTGCTCCTACCACTGAGTAGTGGGATATCCTCTTGAATACTGCTTCACTTTCAAAGATTGGGTTGAAGATCAGTATCAGCAAGGCAGCTTTGCTCTATTCGACAGTTGGAGGGTAGCCCCGCCACGAAAGTATGAGCCAAGAACAACCTACACTGCGAGAGAAAATCTAGATCAGCATCAAGCTTGGAAACGAGCTCGTACCTGCCATACGATAACATTCTCAAAGGAGGAGAGCATGAGAATATGGACGACCTCTCCCAATGCTTCGCAAATGAAGATGAGAATGAGCTGATTTCAGAATTTCCACCGGCGCCAAAAGAGCTGGAAGATGGAATACACACCACAGCAGACAACCTGAGAAAAATCGACCTGGGGACGGCAAACGAGCCAAGGCCAACGTTCGTCAGTGAGCTGCTGTCTGAGAAACAGGTAGCCACGTTAAAGGACATGCTTATGCAGTATAAAGACTGTTTCGCATGGAACTATTCCGAGATGCCGAGATTAGATCCAGAGATAGCTGTGCATAAACTGGCGATATCGTCGGACGTCAAGCTAGTCAAAGAGGCGCCAAGAAGAATGCGGCTCGAGCTTGAGATGAGTATTAATGCCAAAGTCAAGAAGCTAATCGACTCCGGCCTCATCCAAGAAGTTCAATATCCTGACTGGATCGCCAATATCGTTCCGGTAATGAAGAAAAATGGGACAATACACATCTGCGTAGATTTTCGGGATCTCAACAAAGTTTGTCCGAAAGATGACTTCCCAGTGGCTGTCACCAAGTTGATGATCGATAACACATCCACCCATGAAGTCTTCTCCTTCATGGACGGATCATCAGGGTACAACCATATCAAGATGCATCCTGAAGATCAAAAGCACACTGCTTTCCGGATTTCGCCGAGCATATTCTGCTACAAAGTGATGCCATTCGGTCTGAAGAACGCTAGCGCCACCTACCAGAAGGCCATGACAAAGATCTTCGATGACCTCGTACATGAGATTGTTGAATGTTATATCGACGGCCTCGTGGTTAAAAGCAAATCATATGAGAAACACTGGGAGCATTTGAAAATAGTGTTCCGGTGTCTTCGGAAATATAATCTGAAGATGAATCCTCTGAAATGCGCGTTTAGAGTTTCCTCGGGCAAATTCCTAGGATTCATCGTACGACACCGGGGCATCGAAATAAACCCGTCAAAGATCAAGGCGATTATAGAAATGCCTTCGCCAAGAACTCTTAAGCAATTGCGGTCTCTACAAAGAAAGCTCGCGTATATCTGGCAATTCATAACTAACCTCTCTGGCAAGTGCCGCCCCTACAGTCATCTAATGAAGAATGGGACCCCGTTCGTTTGGGATCATAAATGCCAAAGCGCACTGGACGAAATCAAGAAATATCTGTAGAACCGGTTGGTACTGACCGTGCCGGTCAAGGGAAAGCCCCTCATCCTATACACAACAGCCCTTGAAGGTTCTTTAGGCATGTTATGGGCACAGGAGAACGACCATGGAAAGGAGAGAGCTCTCTATTATTTGAGTCGAGTTCTCCTAGGGGCAGAAAATAACTACTGCCCCGTCGAAAAGCATTGCCTGGCACTGATCTTCGCGGTAACAAAACTTCGACATTATGCATTGGCACATGAGGTCCATCTCATATCAAAGGTGGATCCTCTCAAGTATTTGATATCAAGAGCCATGCTAACAGGAAGGCTTGCCAAATGGGCCTTCCTTTTGATGGCGTTCTTGATAGTATATTGACCCCTCAAGGCAATAAAAGGCCAGGCCATCGCCGACTTTCTTGCTGAGCATCCGATACTTAGCGACTCTCCCTTGAACTGCGAGTTGCCGGACGAACATGTGTTTGATGCAATTGTCAGGGAGAAAGAAGGGGATGATACCCGATGGGAACTCTACTTCGATGGAGTGTCCTCTTTGAAAAAGCAAAAGCAAAACACCCCCATGATTAAAGCCGGGGTGGGCCTTATCTTCGTGACTCCACAAGGAGGGATTATGCGTTTTGCCCTTTCATTGATGGAGCCAAGAACAAACAATGAAGTCGAGTATGAAGCTTTGATAGCAGGTCTTGAGATTTCTGTCGACATGGGCATCAAAAGCCTCCTCGTATATGGAGACTCCCAACTAGTCGTTAGCCAAGTAAATGGCGACTACTAGACATGCAAACCGGAACTGAACAAGTTTGGTGAAAGAGTGCAGCAACTGCTGACGCAACTCCTACACCTTGGAAAGCATACCACGTGCGGAAAATAACAAGGCGGATGTGTTAGCCAAGCTCGCTAAAGAACTGGCCGACGAAAACCTCGATGACGTAAGGATCATTGTGCAAAGCCGCTGGATTCTCAAGCCAGCAGAAATATCTTCGAAGTCGTCTGAAAGAAGGGGAGCGACTGAACGAGCGTTCTTCCAAATAGAGGACGAAGAAAGGGCGAAGGATTGGAGAGAAGTCTTTGTAGATTACTTCAAGTATCATCATACGCCCAAAAACACATCATCAAGACATCAGCTCATGAAGCAGCCCTATCTTTCGCCTTCGTCAATGGTACTCTTTATAAGAGATCATTCGATTGTCTATGGCTGAGATGCCTGGGACCAAAAGAAGCAAAAAGGGTCGTTCAAGAAACTCATGACGGACTCTGCGGTTCCCATCAAGCTGGGCCAAAGATGAAGCTGTAGATCAAAAGAATGGGCTACTATTGGCCCACAATGGTTCAGGACTGCCTTGAATATGCGAAGCAGTGTCACTCGTGCCAGATTCAAGGGGACTTCATCCATCAGCATCCGAATCCGCTACACCTAACACTGGCTAGTTGGCCATTCAAAATGTGGGGAACCGATATAATCGGGCTCATCGAACCGGCATCATCCAAGGGACATCGGTTCATATTGGCAACGACCGATTACTTCTCCAAGTGGGCAGAAGCAATACCGTTAAGAGAGGTGAAGACGGAGAACATCCTCCATTTCTTCAAGACACATGTCATCTACCGGTTCAGCACTCCGCGACGGATCATCTCGAATAATGGGTCGGCCTACAGAAGCCATAAAATCATTCTCTTTACACAGCAGCATAAAATAGATTGAAGATATTCCTCAGTTTATAATCCTCGAACTAACGGTCTAGCTGAGGCTTTCAACAAGACCTTGACAAAGATCATAAAGAAAACGGCGTCCAGAAATAAAAAGGACTGGCACTAGAGATTGCATGAAGCTCTCTGGGCCTATCGGACTACGTTCAAGACGACCATTAACACAACGCCATTTGCGTTAGTATTCGGCATGGAAGCGATACTTCCCTTAGAGATAGAGCTACCCTCTCTACGAGCGGCGGTTTGGTATGAACTAAGGGACGAAGAGAATGCCCATCTTCGGCTTGAGGAGCTCGATGCCCTCGATGAAACTTGTCTCATGACGCAGCAAAACCTGAAGGCTTACAAAGAAAGGATGACGCGCTCATACGAAAGATTGACTAGGCCGAGAACATTCCGCCACGGCGAACTCGTGCTAGTTGTAAAATGACCTATGATCCCCAACCGTGCCAAATGGGGAAAATTCGAGCCGAACTATGATGGCCCGTACTTCATAGACAAGGTCTACCAAGGTGGGGCCTATTTGCTCATGGATATGCATAGCGAAAGACCCTTCCGGCCAATAAACGGTCGGTTCCTTAAGAAATACTGTGCTTGATAAGTCACGGCTCAGGTTAGTGATAGATGACGACGCTCGTGTCCGCTCGCTATCTCCTTGAGTCCAAACTCTATAAGTAGTATCCAGCGAGACCTCGCCTCGAAATACAACGGACCGAGATGTCCTTAAACTAGCTATGGACCGTAATGTCCTTAAACTAACAATGGACCGCAACGTCCTTAAACTAGCTACGGATCGAGATGTCCTTAAACTAGCTATGGACCGTAATGTCCTTAAACTAACAATGGACCGCAACGTCCTTAAACTAGCTACGGACCGAGATGTCCTTAAACTAGCTATGGACCGTAATATCCTTAAATTAAAAATGGACATTAACGTCCTTAAACTAGCTATGGACCGCAACGTCCTTAAACTAGCTATGGACCGCAACGTCCTTAAACTAATGATGGACCGTGATGTCCCTAAACTAAATACGCCGCCTCAAAAACTTGGCGACAGTGGAATCCAGGTCTACAAGTCCTAGCAACGGGGATTGCAACTTAAGTCCCTCTGGCTCCGCAGCTACCCCGGTTGGCGAGGTCCCACCGTAAAAAAACCAAAAAAACCAAAAAAAAAATGGTACGCCCAAAAGCAAAATAGGCATGGATGAAAACCCGAAAGGGCTCCGTGAGTAAAAACAGCAGGATTGCCGTCTAGTTCGTGAAAACCCGAAAGGGCGCAGACTCGTAAAAAAAATTCATGCACACTTGCGAGGTCCTCTTGACCTTGTGAGGAGAAAACACCTACGTAAGATCCTTACGAATCACAAGGGAGCAACACACTTAGGGATCCCCACGATTCCTAAGGAGAAATTACACTTACGAGATCTTCACGACACGTGAGGAGAATTCTCCCTGCGATACCCTCACGGCTCGTAGGATTCAAAAGTCTTAAGTTACAGGGATCTGAACCTGTTCTTAAGCCATCACATTCCCCAGATTGCCCTACAAGCGGTTCAATATTGACCCTTGTATACAATCCACGGTCATAAATAAACGTCTCCCCTACCAAGTTCCACCAATGGCGCAAAATTTTCCCATTTGGCGAACGACACTTGTAAGTCCTCTCGACTTATAAGGAGAAAACAATCTTGTAAGATCCTTATGACTTATAAGAGAACATACACTTAAGAATCCTCACGATTCCTAAGGAGAAAATGCACCTACGAGATCCTTACGACACGTAGGGAGAAACACCTTTATAAGACCCTTACGGCTCATGAAGTCAAAAGCCTTAATCGACAGGATCCTAACCCTGTTTGCTAAGCTGCCTTTGTTTGAATCGATAAAGGCAAATGATGATTTTCTCCTGGAGATATCCCAGTTGTAGCGATGCTGATGCCTAAATCGGTATCAAATTCCAAGTCCTTTCACGGCAAATAATGATTTGCTCCTGGCAATATTCATGTTGCAGTGATGCTGATGCTAAGATTGGTATCAAACCTCTAGTTCCATACTCGCAGCAAAACATCAGCGATCCAAATATGCATATAAAATAGCCGAAATGTTTGGGCAACTCGCAACAAAAATTAGCGAGCCAAATATATGCATATAAAAATAGCCGAAATGTTTAGGCAACTCGCAATAAAAAGCAACGAGTAAAAAGAAAAAATAGCCGAAATGATTTGGCACCGTGAAAAATAGCCGAAATGATTGGGCGATCGTGACTTTCGCGATATAAAAAGATGAAACGATAGAGCATCGCGGAAAGAAACAAAAAAATGAGATGCTGCCCTGCAGGTGAGATCACATCAACCCCTGTATACAATCCATGGGCACAAACGAAAAGGGAACCACATTATCCCACCAGGCTTCGTCAAAGAGAAGCTAGATCTTGAAGGCTACATCTGCAGCCTAGAAATCAACAACGGTGTTCCTTCTCGTTCCAACCAGAAGCAGATACGACGCCAGCCAAACGGAGCCACGGCAAAGTCCCCTAGTTCCAAATCTCTACGGTTCACAGACAGCCTAAAGACTACCCCGACTACCTCGGAGCCACGGCAAAGTCCCCTAGTTCCAAATCTCGATGGTTCATAGACAGCCTAGAGACTACCCTGGAACCATAGCAAAGTCCTTAGTTCCAAGTCTCGACGGCGGCATCCACAGCCTAGAGATCAACCAACATCATTCTTCCTCCCTCCGGCGGGATACAGACATGACATCAACAAACGGAGCCATGGCAAAGTCCCCTGGTTCTAAATCTCGACAGTTCACAGACAACCCAGAGACAACATCGATGTGCGTCGCAATATTGCAGACACAATGTCAACAAACGAAGCAAAGGAAGATCCCTAGCTTCAGGGTCTTGACGGCACCTCAAATGAGACCTGAAAGACTATCGGAGATCATCCCACTCCAGCGCGGAGTGATCATGACTTATCAGGGCTCCCAAACTGAGCCTAACTTTAAGTAAAAAGTGACATGGAATATCCCTAACGCTTGCTCTTTCGACGGTAATATTACCTGGAAGATTAATTGAAGACGTCTTGTCCAGCCCCCGAAGGGATCAGAGACAAGACAGTCACGGGGCTACTCGAACAGCAAGATTGCATATCGGGGAATATATCGACCAACACGACAGTACGACGGGTAAAAAACCCTAGTACCATAGACCCTAACGGACTTCTATTAGCAGGATTTAACTGTGACGTTAGGAAACCCTTGCGAGAACTTCTTGATTCGTCTTGACTCGTGAGGAAATTAGTGTCCTTACGAGAACTTCTCGATTCGTCTCGACTCGTAGGGAAAAGCCTTAGGCAATAGGAATAAGGACCTGTTTCCTAAGCACTAGTGCCCTGCAAGTCGGTCCAAAATGGACTATTGCATACTATTCACGAGCCCCACTCTCCAAAGTCGAATCTCGACAAGGAGGGAAGCAACCACTTACGAGTCCTCTCAACTTGTAAGCGGGAAAAATTCTCTTGTGAGGCCCTTACGACTCTCAAGAGAAAACGCACTTAGGAGTGCTCATGACTCCTAAAGAGAAAAGACGCCAACGGGATCCTCTCAACTCGTAGGGAGAAAAGTCTTTATGAGACCCTCACGGCTCATAAAGTTGAAAAGTCTTAGGCGGCAAATCTAAACCTGTTTCTTAAGCCATCGCTGGCCTGCAAGTAGGTCAAAGATGGATTATTGTATATTATCCACGGGCCACACTCTCCAAACTCGAATATCGACAAAGAGGGAAAAACTACTTATGAGTCCTATCGACTTGTAAGGGGGAGCATTCTCTTGTGAGATCCTTACGACTCTCAAAAGAAAACGCACTTAGGAGTCCTCACGACTCCTATGGAGAAAATACACCTACGGGATTCTCTCGATTCGTAGGAAGAAAAACCTTCTTGAGACACTTACGGTTCATGAAGATGGAAAAAGTCTTAGGCAACAAGGACCCTAACTTGTCTTCTAAACCATCAATTCTCTGGTCATGCATAATATTGCACTGCTTCACCCATGTACATACTTACGTGGGCAAAATAGTGGGGGGAATTTGTTCCCGCAAAAATTTTGGCTCAAAACTTGCTCCCTTAAAAATTAATAACAATAAAATAAAAATTAAAATAAAGGAAAAACTCCACATGTAAAGCATGTAGGTACTGCATCGGATAGAATTAAATCCTATGATGACGCCTCACGTGCTCCTCACACGGGCGCCAATGTGCAAAGCACAAAAAATCTATTAAATAAGAGTTAAACTCTTAGGATGCAGCGCCTCATGTGCCTTGCACGAGAGCGCCAGCGCCAGGAGTTAAAGACTCTGAGAAAGCGCCTAACGTGCCTTGCACGAGGGCGCCAACACCCAAGAGTTAAAAACTCTGAGGAAGTGCCTCACGTGCATTGCACGAGAGCGCCAGTGCCAGAACTAAAAGTTCTCTGCCATTGGATCAAAAATCTAACGGAGATGATAAATCATCAAAATACAGAATTAAATTTTGTTGAGGAAATATTCCTCAAATCTTTCTAAACGAGAAAGATTACTCTCTGTAAACCATAGCACCGTTGGATTAAAAATCCATTGGTGATTAAAAATCACCAAGCTACAAAATAAGCTCTGTATAGGAAAATATTTCTCCAATCTTTCTAAACAAGAAAAATTACGCTCTGTAAAACAGTGCATTGTTGGATGGATTAAAGATCCAATGGTGATTAAAAATCACCAAGCTACAGAATAAGCTCTGTATGGGAAAATATTATGCTCTGTAAAACAGAGAACCGTTGGATTAAAGATCCAATGGTGATTAAAAATCACCAAATTTCAGAATAAGCTCTGTATGGAAAATATTTTCCCAATCTTGTTGAAAACAAGAAAAATATCTTCTGTAAAACAGAAGTACTTGGATCAAAGATCCAACGGTGGATAAAATCCCCAAATCAATTAAGGATCTCTCAATGAGAGATTTCTTTAACTAAATCAGTAAACTTGCCTCCACTATATAAAGGCCCCAAGACTTCAAGTCTTGTACAAAGGAAACCCCCCCCCCCCCATAAACTTCAAGTTCAAAAAGAAGAGCAAGCAAAAAAGAGCTTTAAGAGAGAAGAAGGAGGAAGAACTTTCTTCAAGGTAAATAGAGATCATAGTTACTCATCTGCATACCCAAGGGTTTAACCCTCATAAAAGAACATAGTTCTTTCCCTGGATCTGAGATCCATGAGACAAGTCTCCCACAAATGAGAATTTAATTCTTGTGGGGATGAAGTTGTCCTTGGGGATTAAAGATCCAGGGGAGAACAAAGAATCGAACTCTTTAGAAAAATGCACAAAGAAAGAAACAGTGCCGAGCGCCTCATGTGCCCTCACGCGGACGCTGCTTAATAAGGAGTGCTTAGCACTCAGTGGTTAACGCCCAGCACCAAGCGCCCCGTGTGCCCCTCACGTGGGCGCTGCTTAATAAAGAGTGCTTAGCACTCAGTGGTTGGCGCCAAGCGCCTCACGTGCCCCTCACATGGGCACAGCACTCAGTGGTTGGCGTCCAGCGCCAAGCACCTCACGTGGGCGCTGCTTAATAAGGAGTGCTTACCATTCAGTGGTTGGCGCCCCGCGCTAAGCATCCCATGTCCCCCTCACGTAGGCACTGCTCAACAAGTAGTGCTTAGCACTCAGTGGTTGGCGCTCAGCGCCAAGCGCCACGTGTTCCGCACGTGGGCGCCATAAAGAGTGTTTAATACTCCATAAAAAACAAAAAAAAAGAGGGTGAGCGTCAGAGCCCATATCAATGCTCGGCATTGTTGCACAGAAAAGGGACCGAGCACTAACAAGTGTTTAACACTTTATTCAAAGATTGAGTGGGCTGAGTCCAAGTTGGCCAAAAGTCTCTAATTTAGATCAACCGAGCCTATGTGTTCACAATCTTTCCAAATTGGTCTTAGTCCCAAACATGACTATTGATCTTCCAGCGGACATCGGTTCAAAGGTACATCTCCTCACACCTCTGATAAATGTCGTTGTAATTCTTCAGCGTCTTCAGAGAGGTGGTGCGTCCCGATAAACAACAACTCTTTAGTGTACTCTCAAATGGATAGACACATCCCAATATGGACCGTAATGCCCTTAAACTAGCTGTAGACCGTAATGTCCTTAAACTAGCTGTGGACCATAATGTACTTAAACTAGCTGTGAACCGTAACTTCCTTAAACTAAAACGATATAGCCCAAATGCTCTTTCATTGGAACAAAAATGGTCCTGAACCCCCGTTAAGTAGATCTTAGTCCAATATCGGATTAAAGTATCATTAACAAATATTTAAGTCGATCTTAATCTCAAATAGGGTTAACGATCCTTAAATCAAACCAAACCCAAATCTAAGAAAATATGGATTTGGACTAATCCACGCCCTACGGGCGACAACACAAATTAGTCTCCGTATACAATCCACGGGCAACCAAAAACGAAACAAACACACATGACATGAAGTGACCTTATGGAGCAGGAGAAAGTGGTTATCGCTATGCGGTAACGTAATTAACTGCAGGGGCTTACACCTGCAGGGAAGAGCGTCCTAACAATCAAAAAACCCCTCACAACAAGGGGGAATCTGACGAAGTATGCTACAAAGGACGCATCCATCCAAACCTCCGATATATGGTGCCATAAATCAGCTTGGCATCTTCGGAGAGGTGGACGGATAAAACCAAATAGCATCTACCCCCAAATTCAGGCAAGAAGACCTACGCGGTTTCGTCTCTGTTTTCGGCGGTAAACAATGCCCATTTCATTTTGTATTAAACATTTGGTTTAAATTTTTATTGGGTGGAATTGTGAGTCATGGTTCATGTATGTGCACTTGATGACTCATGGTGATGAGTCATGGTGGCTTGATGGTTTTTGTTTGGTGTGAGATATTTGTGTTAGATATTTGTTGTGAGCTTGGGTGATATTTATGGTGCAGAGGCAGCCATTTCTTCACTTGGTGATTTTTCTTTAGTTGCTCACAACCAATATCTCACACAACACTCACTTTTCTTCACTTGCCCAAACTTGAGCTCACACTTTCACCAGTGGCATCTTCTTCAATCCCATCCTTATTGTCTTATGTGTTGAGAAATCTAGAGTGTATTGAGACAAAGTAATCACACACACTCTCTACTTCATCTTGGCTATCTAGGCTAGCAAACTAGATATCCGAGTTGCTTCGGTTTTGAGGCGGGAGCCCGTATTACTAACCCTCGATGTGGATCTTCTTCGATGTGGGGAGACCGGAGTTCAAACATGATCAAGGAAGCCGCGAGGAGCTTGGGACAGAGGTTGAAGACCGAAGGATACGGATCAATCGGTATAACCTCTCTAAACTCCTTTCATATAGCTAGTGTAGGGTTAATGGTACGATCCTGGAATCGGGTTCCGTTAGCGCCGGTTTATAAAAGTTTTTGTTCCGTATTTGGCCACGGATTGATGGACGGGACGCTGGCGTAACCCAACATGGTATCAGAGACAACCCATTAACCCCATACTAACTCATTGTGATATTAGAAATCCGTCGTTTTTGTCGTGCAAAACTGCCGACAAAAACAGTTCCAAAAACTGAAAGTTTGATATGTTTGCACACCCCGCGGGCTCACGATTTGAACTGAGAAGCCGCGGGGTAGTGCATGGGCACCCCGGGAAAACCCTGGGGGGACCGAACGGCTGGGCCCACTCCCCAAGACCACCATAAGGTGGTCTTGGCGGTGAGGACCCGAAACTGCCCCATCTTGGGCAGTTTCTGGTCTGCCTCACCCCGTGGCCACCTCGTGGTGGACTCGGGGTGGGGTACCCCCTATAGGCCCCCCGACTCAAAGTTAATTTTGTGCTCTAACTCACCACGAAGGTTCGGACGCGTTTCATTTTGATTCGGACTTCCGAATTGGTTTTAAACGGTCAGTTTTTGGAACTTTAGCTCACTGTTTTTTTCCATGGTATTAGAAATTGGTTTGGTTTGCTAATTGCGTGCGAAATTCTAATGCCGTAGTTTAAAATACATACATTACTATCTGCGACCGTGAATGTCATTAGAACGGTACAACTTGTCTAAAACATATAGTTCTTTTAGACGGATTTGCGAACGTGACATTCACGTTGATGTTCTGTGTTGTGCTGTGTGTTGGCTGGATTGTCGTGGTGGATAGTCTGGGTGCAATGTTAGTACAGGTTAGTTTTATTTGTACATTTGATATTGCGGGACGAGCGTCCGACATGTAGACTGCCATCACTGCCAGTTTGTATATTGTTTATTTGGGGCACGACCGGGTTGAGGTCGATGTCACCGTTTTACATATTTTTCTTTTCTGTACTAGAATTACCCCGTAGTGGAGTGCACGGATAGCCGGGTTCTAGAGGGCAACGGACCCGCATATCATGACATTGAGATAGATGGAGCCTCACTCTAGAATTGGTGGATTATTCGCCGCACTCGTAAGGGGTACAGGTTGACCCAAGGATGAGTGCTCAAGTTGCCGGATTCCATGAAGTGCCGGGTGACCCATTCATTTTGATGAAGGGGGCTGCCTCGCTTCTGGTTTTGGCGGGTAACTTGCCGCGCTCGTAAGGGTCTAGGTTTTCATTGCACAGGCTATCCACACGACCCAGGGAACGTCGGGTTTCACTTGCGGCTCAAAGGAAACCCGGGGCTCCCAGATTATCAGTATTGTTCTGTGATGCTTATTGCTTTTCTGTGATATTGCATTTATCATACCTGGAGCGATTATTATATATTGTTATATATATACTGTTAGATGTTGTATATGTTTTGCACCCGCGCTAGTCCAGTCCCCGCTTTGCCGTTAGTTATGTAACCTAACGGGTGATGACGGGACCCAGTGGCGAATGCGGATAGCATATACGTACATCATATTTTCGTTCTTTTTTGGTGTGATTAATTGATGGGACTGCGTTGATTCTGATCAATGCAAGGAAAACAGACCTAATTGATGTTGTTGGAACAATTTTTAAAAAGATGTTATTACAAGGACGTTTTCATTTGTTTTGCACAGCGGTATTCGATTATGAATATCCAGCACCTCATTCGACGAGGCAAGAGCCAAGATCCCTTCACCGGGAGTGACCTCTTGGGCAGAAGTTTACGTCAAGGTAATAACTTCACTATAGTCGATTACTTTTTGCTTTGCATCGAAATATTCAGTGGGAATGTCCCGCACTTCATTCCACGAGGAAAGAGCCGAGAGCCCTTCACTGGGAGTGACCTCTTTAGCAAAAGTTTTCGCCACTATATATTTGTAAAAAGCTATCCAGTTCCTTCAACGATATCAAGTTCATTACGTTAAAGGTTTTTCGCCAAAACCATTCGTAGCCCTCCATCATTTCAGACGGGTGCACTTAGTATTCATGCTATGTTTGTTGGCCTTCGTCAAGGCATAATGTATGGTAGCTGCTTGTTACTTTTTTGTTGCATAGATAGATGCGTTGGTTTGGGACAGTCGTACAGCCTTGTTGGCCTTCTTCAAGGGCGAGTACGGGTGGGTTCAAATTAACCTAGACAATGACAGGTAGAACTTGACATGTGACTTATGATTTGTTGGCCTTCGTCAAGGTCATAAGAGCATGGGATAAAAATCACATCGGGAGTTTCAAACATACAGGAAACTTGCCAAATATACGCATACCTTCTGGAGTGTGATAACTTGAGTGGATTCTATCAGGTTATCATGCGATGATAGTTGGATCCCGATTCCCACTGATGAGTTGGTTTACTCCTCGGGTGATTTTAGATGATCCCGACTAATTCTTCTTTCGGGTTTAGAGGAGAATTTGAGGATACAATGGGAGACATCCTGATTAGATAAAGTGATTAACCATTCTGATTTATGTTAGAGTGCACGCTGAGTGTTTCTTCTCTCTCTTTGGCAGCGACCATGGCCCGACCCTAAACTATAACTCAGTAACCAAGTTAACCGAACTTTCTTAAAACACATTGACTTTGGATTGTCTGAGTTGCATACCTTATTGCCACTCCTACTTTTACCCTTTGCATTTCTCCGGAACATTCTGTATTACCACGAAGATCCTCTTTCATTGGATATGACCATCGTATAGTTACATACGAACTCGAAGAAACTTGTTTCAGATTCGAGAATGGTTTCCGGTTCTGGAGAAATTGAATAAGACTATTCAGTTGTCTTTTCCTTTTACCTTCTCTCAGGTTGTGAGGGCTCCTAAGATTAGGAGAGCGTACACCTATTGCGCTTATTGGATAGTCTTCTTCCAAACCATAGGTAGGTGCCGAACGGTAGGGAATGAAGAAAATCGATTAGCCTAAGTGTGGTGTACAGAAAGTAATAAGTAAAGACAAAATAAAGGGATTAGAAAGAGGGTAAAGTAAAGTGCGACTGCTATCATTCACAACGAAACCACGTATTTCCTCGCCACTCCTACTTCACCTTTGAATTTCTCCAGAACACCCCGTATCACTACGAAGATCCACAGTTATTGGATAATCCATCATACTCGAAGGAACTTGTTCCAGTTCGAGGATGGATTTTGGTTCAGGGAAAATAGAATAACGATTATTCTGTTGTCTTTTCCCTTTACCTTCTCTCAGGTTGTGAGGGCTCCTAGGATTAGGAGAGTACACCTATTACGCTTATTGGATAGTCTTCTTCCAAACCATAGGCTGGTACCGAACGGTAAGGAAGGAAGAAAACCATTTAGCCTAAAGGTGGCGTACAGAAGGTACTGAGTAGAGACAAATAAAGAGATTTGGAGAGATGGAAATGAGATATACGGTTACAGTCATGAATCTGGATAATGGAAAAGGCATTACTAGGAATACCCGGATACCCCTTCGAAACATTTTCATGTTTCAGTTTCTCTATGCATTGTTAATTGAAAACTGATTTCCCAATCAGATCCTTACTCCAGGGTATGTATTTATCAGACTTGATTCTCACATCTATATGGTTTTACAGATGATGAGTGGGAGTAAGTTATTGGGAATTAGGTGATTATATCCTCATTATATCGGAATCCATTATAATTGGTGATATTTGAGGAAATCGCCTGGGGTTTTGCCTGACGGCAAATATTTGGTTTTGAATATCGGTTGTTATGCACCAATTTCAAACTGATATATATGTATGTTTATTTCATAAAGTGAGATATAACTTTTTGAAATTATGTCCATGACATTTACCAATATAAGTTGATGGTTAGGTAAGGAGCATTAAACAGTGGTGTAATTCTTCTTAACCATAGTACAGTTTTTAACCTACGACGTACAGGGTTTTAGTTATTCAACTCAGGGGACTTATACAAAGTATTGTATGTTGTCCAGTGTCCATTAGGACTAAGGGGTTGGTGCTCGTACTATATTCTGTTTACTTGTGATTTCTCTAGTTTTTAGACAAGTATTTCGTTGAAATATAAGGTCCAAATTTTGAGAAGTTGTAGGTATATGAATAAAGTAGAGAACCAAGTGTTGCAAGTATCAGGATTCTTCAATGTGATCGAAGATGTAGATACTTGTGTTTGGTATTCAGTTGACAGTAATGGTTTTGAGAACTTGCTTCTCTTTCAGGTTACTCATATTTGGATGCACTCCTAGTTGAGTAATGTTGATCGTCCTCTTTCCATTTGGTTGACATGCACTGGAGACAACTGCATGATTTGAATCTGGTTCCAATTAAATCGGTATCTCTGTTTCTATATTGTACATAGAATGGTTCATATCTTAACGATGTTAAGGTATATGGAGTTGTCCGGCTTATGCTTAAAATCAGACTCTGGATAACTCAAGGCACGTTTCCATAATGGCAGTTTGTGGGTTATCCTGGGTTATGACGAGAGTTAATTTTCTACCATCTGGAAGATCAATAGTGATATTGTTCTTGACTCGCCACAGTTTTAGTAAAATGGATTTTTTTTTTTCAGAAAACAGTAGTGGGAGTATGGTAGAACTAGAAGTGATTCCAGAACCACAAACGATTACTGATAATTTAATAGAACCTAAACATTCAATCGAGTTTGACATTCCATTAGCCACTCCGCAGATATGGTGGGTAATCTCAGGCGCCCGAGAGGTACTTCGGTATTCTTAAAGACGGTGACATGGTGGTTCTTTTTTACCCAGACTTACCATTACTGCTGTTCTAGACTGTGAGACCCGGCAGGAGAATGAGTATAACGTCGTTCTAAAGTTTACTTTAGAAGTGCGTGTGTATATGACTCTGCTAGAGGGTTGTTTTAGTTAGTGGGAGCAGCGGAAGCATAGTGGACAAGTAGCTTGTGTCTATTTATAGTCTAAAGCAGGTATGGTGGAGATAGATCATCTATTTTTTATGTGACAGTCATAGGTTTTTTGACTTCATCAGAATTGGGGATGGATCTATTAAGAAGGTAGTAAGGTGTAATGTCCTGATATTTGGATGACATACACTTTGTAGGAAGTGAAATTCCTATACTACAGTCGGTTATACTGTGGTTGTCACACAATGGTTTCTCCACATAGGATATGGATATAATATCAGGCATTCTGGTTACTAGATCTATGGTTTTAGATATAGATTTGGGTAGTTTCCCAATCTGGGTACTTTGATAGTATTCTAAAGGTGTTTTAGAATGGACGACTTCTGGCATGGTGGTGTACCTGCAGGTGATGGAGTCACCCTCTCTAAAGGTGTCTTACAGACTAAAGGGGAGAGGGATGTGCATGATTGGCATATCACTTGCTTAGGAAATTGAGTCAATCGTGAGATATCAAGTACCACACCAGATGTTGTTTTTGCACTAGATGCAATAATTTTTTATATTAATTCAATCCTGGAGAAACGTTCGGAAGTATTTTTAGAACATAAGTGGATGTTCTAGGGATATGGTAACGGTAGCCTCCTTCAGGAGACGGTTATCATTCCAGGCTTCCAAGGTGACCAGATGACAGAGTGATAGCCAGAGTTATAGTTTTCCCTCTTTTGAGGGGCAGTGGCTTGGAAAGGTGGTCCAAGCGGATACTGAGGGAGGCATGGTGCAGGATACTGATTAAATTCAGTAGACGATACAGTCTAAGAAGTTTGCTGGATTTGGAGTTCATTTGTGAACTGAGTCCCATCAGATATCCAGACATATTCTAAGACAGGTATTGCTCATTTCGGGAGATGGCTTTCTCTGTGAACTTGAGATAGAGAGACATAGAAAGAAACATTGGAGCGAATCCACTCACTGAGGCTATTTCTCGAACGCAATAGTTTTACAAACGAGCTTTTTGAAACTGATTAGTAGAGAAGTTGGGTGTTCGGTATAGCACGGGCTGTGAATATACGAAACCGCAATAATTAGCCTTAAGTGCAAGTGGGAGATTGTTGGCTATAGTGCCCTCAAGTCAATTATTGGATCGCAGGCACGTGATTGCAATGATTGAGGGAGGACCTATACAGGTAGAATAGTCTAACTCGAGAAGATAGTATGCTATCTGATTTGTCTTTATCATCGTGTACATACTTCAGGTGACATTACTGATCACTATTACATGTTGATAGAGCCCATAGGATTCTTGCTTGACTACCAACAGTATGATGGCGATCATATACATGGGATCTGAGTGGTCTATAAGCACGTCCTTAAAAGGTCCCTAGTCGTGGGAGTTTCGAGAATGGGCATCGATACTCTAAGAGTAGACTAGTGTATACTGATCGAGACCCCGACGAGGGGCGGTGGCCGGTCTCACAAGCCATTGGTGTTAGTTGGTTCACCTAAGATGTATACAGGTGCTAATTGGGTTATGAGTACACCGGACGGACTCGCCGGGAACATACTAGTTAGTATTATACCTATTGTCAGATAGCAGTTCCCTGGTGACATGTGTACAGGTTATTCTATCAACCTGAGATCGTCATTTATCTCGTGTGAGTTCCCACTGTGCTTTGATTACTATCTTACCACGGCTTAAAGGAGTCGTCCAAATAGGTTTTAGTTGGGTACAGTCCCGAGCCACATGGAGGCAGTGAGCGGACCATCAGGAGATTCGTCTCTCCCGGTATTGGGGGTTGATGTCGCGGTGTGCACGGATGTCCATCACCAGAAATCCTTGGCCAAGCTAGTCTAGAATTACTGATCTAGGATCGGTAGTTTCTCAGGTGGTGATAAGTTTCATACCGACACTAAATGTCGTGTTATTAGAGATCTGACTTTATCCACCCCCTAGACTCGATATGCGATACTCATAGACGAACAGACCAGACTGCACGGATATTGTCACTGTCAGGCTCAGTAGGGGTTTCAGGATGAGTTTGCTCGTCGGCCTCCCTTTCGCTCAATACCTGGGTAGCTGTTACGAACAGCTAGTGCCACTGAGGTGCTTGTGGTTAAACCCATTGCCAGTATATTGACGAGTCTTTAGAGTCCCACACAGAGGGTTTCCCTGGTTCGGGCGAAACGTTGTAGAGGCCGTATGGTTTTATAGCAGGGTTCGAACATATACGTGCACTTATGCACGTGTCATGATTCGGACGGATAATACTAGTGGGCTTTGGTTTAAGCCGGATCCTAGTATTATATTGTTGGATTATTTTCTTCTCATTGTATTCGTATTCAGTCGGAATACGGATGCGGGTATGTATATACAGATGAGGGGTATTCTTGTAATTCATTACAAGTTTACTTTAGAAGATGCCCATTTCTTTTTGTATTAACCATTTGGTTTAAATGTTTATTGGGTGGAATTATGAGTTAAGGTTCATGCATGTGCACTTGGTGACTCATGGTGATGAGTCATGGCATGAATCATGGTGGCTTGATGGTTTTTGTTTGGTGTGAGATATTTGTGTTAAATATTTGTTGTGAGCTTGGGTGATATTTATGGTGTAGAGGCAGCCACTTCTTCACTTGGTGATTTTTCTTTAGTTGCTCACAACCAATATCTCACACAACACTCACTTTTCTTCACTTGCCTAAAACTTGAGCTCACACTTTCACCCATGGCATCTTCTTCAACCTCCACCCTTATTGTTTCATATGTTGAGAAACCTAGGGTGTATTGAGACAAAGTAATTACACACACTCTCGACATCATCTTGGCTATCTAGGCTAGAAAACTAGATACCCGAGTTGCTTCGATTTTGAGGCGGGAGCCCGTATTACTAACTCTCGACGTAGATATTCTTCGATGTGGGGAGACCGGAGTTCAAACATGATCAAGGAAGCCGCGAGGAGCTTGGGATAGAGGTTGAAGACCGAAGGACACGGATCGATCGGTATAACCTCTCTAAACTCCTTTCATATAGCTAATGTAGGGTTAATAGTACGATCCGGGAATCGGGTTCCGTTAGCGCCGGTTTATAAAAGTTTTTGTTCCGCATTTGGCCACAGATTGATGGCCGGGGCGCTAGCGTAACCCAACAGATCCAGCTAAGGTGTCAGCAGTCAGTGAGTGGCCGACACCAAAGACGGTGAAAGATATACGAAGTTTCTTGAGCTTAGCACGATACTACTAACGATTCATCGAAGGATTTTCAAAGATCCCAGCACCCCTGACCAAGCTCACATGTAAAGATGAAGCATTCGTGTGGTTAGAAGCATGTGAAATTTTTTTTGTAGAACTCAACTCGAGGTTAATCTCTACACCTATCCTTATAATACCGGATTAATCTGGAGGATTCATGGTACATTATGATGCGTCCGGTAAAATATTAGGATGTGTTCTATGTAGGGTGTTTTTCATCACCCAATTGAGATGGGAATACGCGTCGCTTGTCAGGCATACTACAGATTCCTCCTACCTAGGGTAGGCAAGGGTTTATTGATTGCGGGGATCCGAATCTCTGGCAGTCGCGGACTAAGCTGCCATTAATTACCCCTTGCCTTTGGAGCGAGAGAACCTTCGACTGACGGGTCAAACTGGTCATGTGAACTCAATGTGCAGTGTGCGTGTGTTGTGTTTTGAAGGGTCTTAGGTATATCGAGAGCCTCACAGAGTTTACGGGGGTCCCGCTACCCGGTTAGCGGGCTAAGGGTCAAGAAGGCTAGCGGGGTGCGGGGCAGCGTCCTGTTAGAAATTTTTTTCTAACGGGGAAAATGTTGTGGGGGTGTGTGTGTGTGTGTATAAGAGGGAAAATAGCGCCCAAAGGACACGTAGGTACCAGCGCCTCACGTGCCCAGCACGCGGGCACTGGGCGTCGGACGCCAGCGCCTCACGTGTTTGGCATGTGGGCACTGGCGCCAGCGCCTCACGTGTAAGTCGATGTCGTGCACCCCGCGGGTTCGCGGGGAGGCGGAATACGTAAAAAATGGTTTTTACAGGTGTCGCAACACCGACTTGAACTCCAGGATCGATACTAAACCCTAACTAGCAAACACATATGAGGTTAACTACTCGGATAGGAAGTTATACCTCACATTACATGTCCTTCAGGTCTTCTTTGTTGTCCTCCTCCTCTTCATAAGCTCCAAGGATCGTAACGAATCGATGCTTCCTCGTCAGTCTCCTCGAGTCAAAGGCGGTCCATCCGAGAGTCTATAGTCCGAGCTCTAACCTCAAATCCGAGGTAACTACGGCATCTAGTTCGCTAAACTAGATGTCCTAGATGATGTAGAGAGTGTAGATGGATTATTATGTCTCTATTAGCCTTAGGTTTCTTAACACATGAGACATGAAAGGCTAGAGGAAGAAGAATGAGACTTGAGGAAGTGAGAGTGTAGTGAGAGCTCATGTGAAGAATGCTCAAGTGTGAAGAATAATGAAGCATGCAATAATTCATGAGATAAAATATCTCAAAAAATATCAAGCATGTTTCAAAATATCTAAGTGGTGAGTCATAGCAATGAGTCATCAAGAGCCATGCTTCATTTAACAAATATCTTCACCTCATTTCCTCCGCCTCATTAATCTTTAATCAAAAAGAATAAAAACCCTAATGAGGTGTCTCCTTCTAGAAGCTTTCTCGAGTAAATTATGAGAATGCCCTTCATCCATATATACATACCCGTATCTGTATTCTGAAGAATACGAATACAATGAGACGAAAATAATCCATCAATATAATACTAGGATCCGGCTTAAACCAAAGCCCACTAGTATTATCCGTCCGAATATCGTACGTGCACAAGTACACGTATGCGATCGAAGCGCTGCCGTAAAACCATACGGCCTCTACATATTTTGCCCGATGCAAGGAAACCCTCTGTGTGGGACTCTAAACACTCGACACTACGCTGGCAGTAGGTTTAACCACAAGCCACAAGCGGTACTAGCTACACGTAATGGCTACCCAGGTATCTGTCGATAAGAAGGCCGATGAACAAACTCACCGAACTCCTACTGAGCCTATCTATGACAATCTCCGTATAGTCCGGTCTGTTCGTCTAATAGTATCGCATATCGGTCCTAGAGGGCGGTAATCGTAAGACCCCTAAAAGCGCAATAAATCGTATCGGAGTGTATCCCAAAACACCATGAGAACTACTGGAGTACCTACCAGTAAATCTCGCTTGCCTTGGCCAAGGACTTTGTGTAATGGTTTTCCGAACACAGCGCGATATCAACCTGTTCAGTTGATAAAACTGCACTATTGATGTGACATTTTCCTCACTATTTCTGTATAATAAAAGATGTTTATTATAAATATGACACATATAAGGGTTTATCCGTAAAAATACTATTTTCATGTGTTAATATATTATAATTAACATTATGAAGGAAAATGTAAGCATATACTATTCATGTAATATTTGGTCTATTTAAATATGCTTACCTTATTAAATATCTTTGACCAATTCTCTTAAAACTAAAATATCATGACAAATGGTTAAGATAATATCTCAATAAAAACAAATTCTACTAACATCATTTATTGAGATAATTGTGCAGGAATTATATCATGACTGAAATCAAGGATATCCGAGTTGGCAAGATCAAATCTGTCGAAGATATTCAAGTAAATTGAAGAAACCAATTCTGGCAGAAACGTAGAGAAGATTTTCAAAGTCTAGATATTCAAAAGATCACCAAGTGCTATAGAGATGAAGCCCCAGAAATTGGACCCCAAGATCCCACCAGAGAGCGGCGGTTCCGTGACCAAAACCCACTATTGGCGGCGGATCCGGGGCCTGCTAGGGGAGTTGGGATATTGGATTTTCTACGCAGGATTTTATCAACAAACCCTAACTAACACGATCTAGGGTTTTCAACTTCTGTGACTATAAATAGAACCGAGAGCCTCTTGGACATCACACTGACGCGATCACGAAGTCCACGACGGCTCAAGAATCCTAGTTGATCATCAACAGTTCATCTACCTCCTTAAGAAGAGATCGAGAAGCAAACTAGGGTTTTGTAATCATTTTCTAAAGGAACAAAGTGTACTTGATCTTGTTGATTAATAAAGGTAGTTTTATTCTATTGCATTTTATTTTCTTCATGATTTCTATCTTTTCTTTTTCCAACATACGCGAGTAATTCTCCGCTTGTTAGGGTTCGTAGGATTAGGGTAGTTTAATGGATGATGAAGATCCTTAAACTCTTGTTACGTCCTATAAAGTTTATAAACTTTACCAAAAGAATAGTTAACATGCTAATTGGGCACGCTATCAATTCATTGATATTCACGACCACAATTAGATATTAGATTAACAATTGTTTGGGTAAAGGCTAGACATGAACGGAGATCCATGTCAAGATAGGAGTTAAGAGTGGGAACCCTATTCCCTACAGAAACCCTAATCTACATGCATCATTGTCGATCTAGTTTTAAATCTATTAAAGGATAAAAGGAGTAATCTTTAATTAATCATCCATGACTACTAAATCTTAACGAACCCTACAAGCCCCCTTCTAATATAAAACCTACATCCGTAGTTAATCTTAATCTATATCATGCATCCGTGTTTGACGTAGATTTAGAACCTACAACCATTCTTCACCATTCTTTATTCTTCCTCTCTCTTTTTCAACACGCCTAAAGTAAGATTAAAAAATTCAACGTTTCCCTGAGGACGACCCATACTCATCTCGGTCTAGCTACACGCGACACCGTTATTGATTGCGGTTATTCTACAAACACAACTTCACAAAAAAATCAGAACAATCATAACCCCCAATACCAGTAAAGATGAATCCTATCTAACCGCCATTACCTCCAAGTGTTTCAGGGCTACAGCCAACTACTACCTGTTTGCACGACTCTTTTGAGCCATGGTAGGGTAGTAATCTAAGAACAGTGGGAACACACTCGAGGCGAAGTAGCAGTGTCAAGTCGATGGACTAAGCTGTACTCATGTCGCCTGGGAACTGCTACCCGACGATAGGTATAAAACCCACCAACAGCTCCCTACGAGTCCTATCCAGTGTACTCATAACCCAATGAGTGCCTGCATACTATCTCTAGTACGACGTACTAATGGCTGTGGGACAGACCATCTCCCCTGCTGGGATGAGAAGTGTATACACTAGTCTACTCTGGAGTATCGATGCCCCGTCTCGATAATCCTACGACTAGGGACTTGTATAAGATGTGCTTATAGACTACCCAGCCCCCACTAGTGTGACTGCCATTACAACACTGGTAATCAAGCAAATATCCTAAGGGCTCTACTAATATGTATAAGCGATATGCTAAAAGAAACGGATGCACATGTTGAGATAGAAACAAACCAAGTAGCATACTACCATTTCAAGAAAAACTGTTACTATATCTGTGTATATCCCAAACTTCCATTAAGTAATATACAAACCAGTATGATACAATAATGGCCTCTAGGACATATAACACTAATAATCTCCCACTTGCACTAAGGCCATGTATTGGTATATAGCAGACCTATGATCTCGAATAGCCTCTCAAACTGTGTCTGAGTGATAGCCTCTTTGAGTGGATCTGCGGTATTGTTCTCCGTATCCACTCTCCTCACCTCAATCTCCCGACGATCTCCCTGATCAGGTGGTATCACCTCAAGATATGTCTAGATCTCTGATGGGATCTAGGTTCCTTCGCTAAAGCTATAGCGCCGTTGTTGTCGCAATACAGCGGTATTGGATCAACAATGGTTGGAACCACCTGAAGTTCAGTTAAGATCTTCCTTATCCAGACTGCCTCTTTTGCGGTGTCACAAGCAGTGATATACCCCGCTTCCATCGTCGAGTCAGCAACGGTGTCCTGCTTGGAGCTCTTCCAACAGACTGCCCCTCCATTGAGGGTCAAGACATTACTTGACATGGACTTGGAGTCATCCTTATCACTCTGGAAGCTGGAGTCAGCAAAGGCCTCGATCTGGAGGTCTTTTCTGCCATAACCCAAGAACGTCTCCTTAGTCCTTATCAGGTACTTGAGAATGTTCTTTACTGATTCCCAGTGCTTCTCCTCTGGGTTTGACTGATACCGACTTACTACGCTTAGTGCGTAAGCAACATCTGGTCTGGTACACAACATCGCATACATTATAGAGCCTACCGCACAAGCGTAGGGTATAATCGACATGCGAGTCCTTTCCAAATTAGTCTTGGGAGACATCTTTTTAGAGAAGGTGATTCCGTGATAAGCCGGTAGACTACCGCGCTTTGAATCTTCCATACTAAATCTTTTCAGTATGGTGTTGATATATCTTGATTGTGAAAGTCCCAACATCCTCTTAAATCTATCACGATAGATCTAGATCTCCAGAATATAGTTGGTATAACCCAGGTATTTCATGGAGAACCTCTGTGACAAGAATCCTTTGACTGATTGTAGCATAGGAATGTCATTTCCTATTAAGAGAATGTCATCCACGTACAAGACGAGGAATACCACAGTTCTCGCTACAATCTTACTATAGATGCATGGTTCATCTGGATTTTTGATAAAGTTCAATTCTTTGACCGTCTCATCAAAACAGATGTTCCAACTCCGCGATGCTTGCTTTAGTCCATAAATGGACTTAAGCAATTTGCACACTTCCCGCTGCTCCCACTCTGAATGAAACCTTCTGGCTGATCCATATAGACGCACTTTTCTAAATTTCCATTTAGAAAAGCGGTCTTTACATCTATCTGCCAAATCTCATAATCATGGAAGGCAACAATGGCAAGAAGGATCAGAATGGATTTGAGCATAACCACTGGAGAAATGGTTTCATCATAGTCCAAACCAGGTCTTTGAAGAAAACCTTTTGCAACAAATTTAGCCTTATAGATTTCAACATGTCCATCTACACCAATCTTCTTTCTGAAGATCCATTTGCAGCCTACGGGTTTTACCCCTTCTGGAGCAATGTCCAAAGTTCATACTTTGTTGGTGTACATGGACTCCATCTCGGTCTGCATTGCATCCAGCCATTTTACCGAGTCACCGCTCTGAATGGTTTGCTGGAAGCTAGTTGGCTCATCATTATCAATGATGCAATCCTCTCTATCCCCGTCTATGAGAAAACCGTAGTATCTCTCGGACGGATGAGACTGCCTACTAGTTCTGTAGAGTAGCGCGGGCATGTCCTGTTCTTTCGAAACCTCTGGTTCTACCATGCTTTCAGTAATAGCTTATGGTTCTGGAATTTCTTCCAGTTCTATTGCGCTCCCACTAGTTTTTTCCAAAAATTGATTTTCCAAAAAGTGGGAATGACGAGAAACAAAACCTTTTGTTCCTTTACGTAATAGAAAAGATACCCCTGAAGTTCTTTGGGTATCCCATAAATTTACACAGTACTGAACGTGCCTCGAGCTTGTCCGCATGCTACTTTTTTACAAAAGTTGGACATCCCTATATCTTCAGATACTGAAGATAGGGTTTCTTCCCACTCCATATCTGATATGGTGTGGTAGGCACGGTCTTGGTAGAAACCTTGTTCAAAAGATATGCAGCTTATTCTGTGCATAACCCCAGAAGGATCGCGGCAACTCAATGCTACTCTTCATGGAACGTACCATATCCAATAGGGTACTGTTCCGCCTTTCCGATACACCGTTGTGTTGTAGTGTGTATGGAGGAGTAAGCTGGGAGAGAATTCTATTCTCTTTTAAGTAATCCAGGAACTCGGCACTTAAGTATCACCACCTCGATCAGATCTCAATGTCTTGATACTTTTGCCTGTTTGTTTTTCCACTTCATTCTTATATTCTCGGAATTTCTTAAAGGTCTCGGATTTATATTTCATCAAGAAAATATGTCCATACCAAGAGAAATCATCCATAAAAGTAATGAAATAGGAATAACCACTTCGTGCATGTGTAGACATTGGACCACACACGTCGCTGTGTATGAGTCCCAAGAGCTTGCTCGCTCTTACTCCGTGTCCAGTTAACCGAGTCTTTGTCATCTTTCCTATGAGACAAGATTGACAAGTTGCATAAGACTGATATTCGAACGCATCCAAATATCCCTCTCTATATAATTTCGTCAATCGTATCTCATTGATGTGACCCAGTCTACAATGCCATAAGAAAGCCTTATTTAATTCTGAAGACTTTCTTTTAAGTGTGTTCTGGACGTTGAAAACCTGAGCTTGATTTAATACGTATATACCGTCCTCTAGTGTACCTGACCCAATCAAATTCTGATTAAGGTGGATGTGGACCACATCGCTTACAAATGTAAATCATATCCTTCTTCAGAAAGTAAAGATGCAAATATGGTATTACAAGCATGACTAGGTGCACACAAACAGTTACGTAAAATCAATATCTGCCCACTTGTCAATCCTAGGTGATATTCCCCTATGGATACAACGTCCACGCTCATTCCATTAGCAACCCTGAGAGTCATATCACCTAGCCTGATAACACTACAATTTCTCAAAGTCTGTAATGAATTACAAATATGAGATCCTGATCCGGTATCTAGTACCCAGGAAGTAGAGTTAATTGACATACAGTTTTCAATCACAAACAAACCCGAAGCCGAAGCCACAACATGCCTCGGATCCTTAGATTCTGGCTTTCTAAGCCCTGCATTCCGGCTTTCTAAGCCCTGCATTCCTTCTGCCAATGCCCTTTCTCGTGACAATAGGAACATCCTTCCTTCCCTACTGTTAACCCTGAAAATTTTGCCCTGCTCTTTCCTTCTACCTTACTAACACTGCCTATCGGCTTTGTATAGGCCTTCTTCTTCTCTCCCTTAGCTTTCGCCTTGGATCCAGAAGAGGAAGATTCTCCAATAAGCAGAGCGGGTGTCTCCCTGTTTTCCTTTAAGGTGCCCTCAACTGGAAGTATAACTTTCTTCCCCTGAGAGTAAGTAGAAGGTAGGGACTGTATAATCAAGTCAGCATATGACTCATTCTCCAACTTGGTCTCCAGGTTCGTGAGCTCATCAATATAGCTGATCATTGTAGGGACGCAGTCCCCTAAGATGACCCGACAGCCAACCTCGCTTGAAGCAATTCATTCGAGATCTCATACCTTGCGATACGAGATTGCTCTCCATATAAATTTTTGTTATGGAGGAAGATAGAAACTAAGTCCATCTTCTCGTGCTGTCTCTGGTTTACACCATCTACTTAGGTCAACACAAGGCACTTGGCATTCGCACTGTCTTTTTCCGATATCTTACGGATATCATTATCCGCGACGGTAGAAACCAGACCTGGGACGGCGGGGGCTTTAGTAGTAAGAAGGTGGCCCAGCTTGTCATAGGCAATGGACATTTGGACAAATCTTTGCCAGTCAATATAATATAACCCAGTCAGTTTATTATCTAGCTGTAACCTATGTTTGGTCACTTGGTCGCTGCAATTTAGGAAAGAGGGAGAGAACACTTAGAATGATGCTCTTGCAAGTTTAGATTGGTTTTTAGTTTATCTAAACAGGATGTCTCCCACTGTATCTCGAATCCTACCTCAAACCATAAAAGAAGAATTAGTCAGGATTAATCTCATCCTACAATACTTGCTTAACCTTTCAGCCAGGCTGGTGTTGGTATTTCGAGGGAGGTTTTCCAACACTTTCGCGAAGTTCCTTAATTACATAACCTCTTTTCCCTGGAGGCGTAGCCCCGCTAACACCGTTCTAGACACCTACTTGGTTTATAGCATTGATTGTTTTAGTGAAAAAATCTCCCGAGAAGTAGTGGATACTCACAGTAGCATCGGGATCCAAATATCATTGTGTGATAATCCTGAAGGAATCCTACCAACATTATCACACTCCAAATGGTATGCAGCACTAGCAAGTTTTAGTTTCTTTAGAAACTTCTGATGTGGATTTTTGCCCCATGCTCTTATGACCTTGACGAAGGCCAACATATCATAAGTCACATGTCAAGTTCTACCCGTCATTGTCCAGGTTAATTTGAACCCACCCGTACATACCCTTGACGAAGGCCAAAATAGTAGTATGGCTGTCCCAAACCAACGCATCTATCTATACTACAGATGAATATCCAGCAGCTACCAATCACTATGCCTTGGCAAAGGTCAAAATATATAGCTTGAATATTACTGAATATTCAACTGATATGATGGAGGGCTACGGCTGGTTTTGGCGAAAACGTGAACGTAATGAACTTGATTCAATCGAAGGAACCTGATAGCTTTTAAAGGAGTGGTTTAAGCTCCGCATTTAAAAGTTTCTGTTTTGAAAAAACCGAGTGTTTTTAAAATTGTTCTAATGATTCAGCTTTGATTTGTTTTCTTTGCATTAATATAATGCGGTCCCATCATTTACACCTATCATTAAAGAGAGAAACGAAAATATGACGTACGCTTATACCATCCGCATTCGCCACTGGGACCCTTCTAACACCGTCAGGTTACTTAACTAACGCCAGAGCGGGGGCTGGACTAGCGCGGGTGCAAAACATAAGCAACGTTTATTAAATATCATATATATAATAACCATTCGTCTCATGCAATAATAGGCATTCCAGATCACAGATGAACATATTGGATATACTAGGAATTCCACATTTCGTTTAAGCCTGTAACGAAAGACGGATTCCGCGGTCGTGATGAATATCCAAAACCCCACCCTAGACCCCTACGGGTGCGGAAAACTACCCGCCAAATTCCCAAAGTGAAGCAACCTCTCTCAGCAAAGTGAGTAGGCCACTCGGCACTTTAAATAACCCGGTAGTTTGTGCACCCCACCTTGGGTCTATCCTAGAAGCAGAAAAAAGTAAACGAAATAATACAACGGTGGCTACAAGCTCAACCCGGATGTGCCCCGCAAAAGAATATTACATCACTTTACAATTTATATCGAATGAAAGAAAACTCTCATCTCACATCCCTGGCTATTCATCCACGACGATCCAATAAAGTCCATATACACAAACCAACATCACAGATATGTGCAGCCCCAAACTAACCGACATATAGCAATTAGCTGAAGTTTACGAACACATATATCACATCACAGATAAAACCCGATCAACCAAGAACTTTAGAATTTCGATCGAAAACTATTTTCCGTGTCTACCCTAAGTGCAAACCAGCACACAAAAAAATACTAGGTAGAAACCAAATATACCAGAGAACAATACACCCAAAAATTAGAACGACTTGAATCGGCCTCGACTCAGCCACGGAACCGCGGCCGAACGCACCGTTCCACCGTGCTTCCACGGTCTTCTTAGTAATTCACTAGCTCGTTTTCTTGGGTGTTCTTATAATACCCTGCACTAAATTTTCATAGCTCTGAAGTAATTTTTCTAGCAGTTTAAAAATCGACAGAAACTTGAGGGTGCGTGTGTATTGTTTTCGCGATTTTCCGACGATCGAAGTTCTAATAACTTGCTAAAAAGCTAGTAAAGGTTTAGTAGGCTCTGATACCACTGTAAGTCGATGTCGCGCACCCCGTAGGTTCGCGGGGAGGAGGAATACGTAAAAACGATTTTTACGGGTGTCTCAATACCGACTTGAACTCCAGTATCGATACTAAACCCTAACTAGCAAACACATATGAGGTTAACTACTCAGATAGGAAGTTATACCTCACGTTATATGTCCTTCGGGTCTTCTTTGCAGTCATCCTCCTCGTCATAAGCTCTAAGGATCGTAACGGATCGATGCATCCTCTTCGGCCTCCTCAAGTCAAAGACGATCCACCCGAGCGTCTATATTCCAAGCTCCAACCTTAAATCCGAGATAACTACGACATCTAGTTCGCTAAACTAGATGTCCTAGATGATGTAGAGAGTGTAGATTGATTAGTATGTCTCTATTAGCTTAGGGTTCTCAACACATGAGACATGAAAGGCTAAAGAAAGAAGAAGGAGACTTAAGGAAGTGAGAGTGTAGAGAGAGCTCATGTGAAGAAGGCTCAAGTGTGAAGAATAATGAAGCATACAATAATTCATGAGATAAAATATCTCAAAAAATATCAAGCATACTTCAAAATATCTAAGTGCTGAGTCATAGCAATGAGTCATCAAGAGCTATGCTTCATTTAACAAATATCTCCACCTCATTTCCTCCACCTCATTAATCTTTAATCAAAAAGAATAAAAACCCTAATGAGGTGTCTCCTTGTAGAAGCTTTCTCGAGTAAATTACGAGAATGCCCCTCATCCATATATACATACCCGTATCCGTATTTCGAAGAATACGAATACAATGAGACGAAAATAATCCATCAATATAATACTAGGATCCGGCTTAAACCAAAACCCACTAGTATTATCCTCCCGAACATCGTACGTGCACAAGTACACGTATGCGATCGAAGCCCTGCCGTAAAACCATACGGCCTCTACATATTTTGCCCGATGCAGGGAAACCCTCTGTGTGGGACTCTAAAGACTCGACACTACGCTGGCAGTGGGTTTAACCATAAGCCGCAAGCGGTACTAGCTACACGTAACGGCTACACAGTATCTGTCGATAAGAAGGACGATGAGCGAACTCATCCGAACTCCTACTGAGCCAATCTGTGACAATCTCCGTATAAGTCATGTCGGAGTGTAGCCCAAAACACCCTGAGAAACTACTGGAGTACCTACCATTAAATCTCGCTTGCCTTGGCCAAGGACTTTGTGTAATGGTTTTCCGAACACAGCGTGATATCAACCCCCAATACCGGTAAAGACGAATCCTATCTAACCGTCACTGCCTCCAAGTGCTTCGGGACTGCAGCCAACTACTACCTGTTTGCATGAATCCTTTGAGCCATGGTAAGGTAGTAATCTAAGAATAGTGGGAACACACTCAAGGCGAAGTAGTAATGTCATGTCGACAGACTAAGCTGTACTCATATCGCCTGGGAACTGCTACCCGTATAACACCCACCAGCAGCTCCCTATGAGTCCTTTCCAGTGTACTCATAAACCAATGAGCGCCTGCATACTATCTCCAGTATGACGTACTAATGGTTGTGGGACAGACCATCTCCCCTGCTGGGATGAGAAGCGTGTGCACTAGTCTACTCTGGAGTATCGATGTCTCGTCTCGATAATCCTATGACTTGGTACATGTATAGGATGTACTTATAGACTACTCATCCTCCACTAGTGTGACTACCATCACAACGCTAGTAATCAAGCAAAGATCCTAAGGGCTTTACCAATATGTATAAGCGATATGCTAAAAGAAACGCATGCACATATTGAGGTAGAAAAAAATTAGGTAGCATACTACCATTTTGAGCAAGACTGTTACTATATCCGTGTATATCACAAGCTTTCATTAAGTAATATACAAACCAGTATGACACAATAATGGCCTCTAGGGCATATAACACTAACATCGTGTGCTTGGCACGCGGGCGCTGGGCGCCGGTGCCTCGTGTGCTTGGCACGTAGGTGCTTGGCGCGCGGGCGCCGGTGCCTCACGTGCTTGGCACGCGGGCGCTTGGGCACCAGCAGGAAAAAAGGGCTTAGCCCATATACTGAGAGTTGTACTCCCAATTGACTTTTGGAGTTAAACTCCTGAAAAAGAGAACAAAAGGGGCTTAGCCCCTACACTAGGAGTTATACTCCTAAAAAGAAAGATATATTATTTTACATATATATTTATATATATATATATATATATATATATATAATTTTTTGTGGAGTTAAACTCCCAAGGTATTTTTGAAGATGATGAAAGGGGATCCCTTTCTTCTCTCTTGAGCCCTGCGTTTTCTCTTGAGTTTTGGATCTTTCCAAAGTGGAATTTTTGGGGATGGGTCTCCTTCTTGCTTCTCTCTATTGGCTGGATCTTGGAGAAAGGAGGATGAGATTTAAAAATCTCCCCTTTTGGAGATTTAATGGAAGATCCGCGTTCTCCTTCAAGGATTTTGTGGTGAAAACTATTTATTTTTGGAAAAGTAAGAGTAAAACTCTTGATTTAATTCCAAAAAAAAGAGAACGTTTAGAACCTTGAGGAAGGAGAAGGAGGCACAAAAACCCTAGCTTTTGGGGGAATGAATTATTTCTTTCATTTCATTATCATGTTACCTTATATAGGCTTAAAAATTTACACATGGCCCCTTGGGCTTTACAAAATGGAATTTTGCCCATCTCATGCCTCATGTGCTCATTTCTTTTGCACATGAGCCATGGGCTTTGCAAAAATTTGGTTTTATGCCTATTTTTCTTACATTTATTCATAAAAATTACATCAAAATAATTTATTACATAATTTTCATATTGGCATGGGGGAGGCTGGCCGCGGGGCTCGACTTGGGCATGGGCCCACTTGATATGGGCTTGGGCCCGTTTACTTGGGGTTGACTTTGACTTGGTCAACCGGGGTGTAATTTTTGACCCCAACAAAGTGCCCCCCATCAATAAATGCACACCACGTATATGAGTTGTGTGCATAAAATTGATGGAACTTGGAGTTGGAATTCGAGGTGGAACATCATTCCGGGGGCGAAGCATCATTCCGGGAGTATAATTCCGAAGAGCGGAGTATAATTCCGGGGATCGGAGCATAATTCTGACACGGGACAGGTGTATCCTGAGATGAAGCTTAGTTCCGGCACAGGGCAGACATTCTAAACGAAGTATAGCTCCAATGCAAAGGTTGATTCCGAGTCGAAACATAATTCCGATAAAGAAGGCAAATACTCCAAGGTGAAGCATGATTTCAACACGGGGTATACTCTGAGACAAAGCATGATTCCAACGTAGAGGTCAATTCCCAGGCGAAGCATAATTCCGATGGGGAAAGCAGGTACTCCGAGGTGAAGCAAGATTTTGACACAGGGTACACTCTGAGACGAAGCATGATTCCGCCGCAGAGGTTGTCGGTTGACTTGATTCCAAGACGGAGCATAATTCCGATGGGAAGGTCACTGGTTGACTTGATTCCGAGACGGAGCATAATTCCGACGGGGAGGTCACTGGTTGACTTGATTCCGAGACGGAGCATAATTCTGACGGGGAGTTCATTGCTCGACTTGATTCCGAGATGGAGCATAATTCCGATGGGGAGGTCATTGCTGCCCTTTTTGCGACTTGGACGGTCGGTGCTGCCCTTTTTACGTTTTGGATGGTCGGTGCTTGATTTGACTTGCTCCGCTTCTTGCGGTATCAAGATTCAACTTGTTTCTGAGGTGGAGCTTGATTCCACCAGGGAGGTCGTTGGTTTTCTTGCTGACTTGATTTGATTTGGATTGACATCAGCATCGCTACACTGGAATATCGTACCAGGAGCGAATCATCATTTGACATGAGAGGATTTGGGGATTTTGGTTTTGGTTTGGCATCAGCACCACACTGGAATATGGTACCAGGAGCGAATCATCATTTTCCATGAGGGGATTTCCCTCGTTCCCAGTTTAACAGCTTAAGGGTCATCTGTTCCCAGTTTAACAACTTAGAGGTCATCTGTTCCCAGTTTAAAGACTTAGGGGTCTTCTGGATTAAAAAATTGGAATTTTGGAGTTAGGGTCGGCATCAGTGTTTCTAACACTGAAGCACAAGTGCCAGGAGCAATTCATCATTTGTTTTTACCTGTTGGGGAGCGGTGGCTTAGGAGACAGGTTTAGGTCCCCATCACCTAAGGCTTTTCAATTTTATAAGCCGTAAGGGTCCCATAAAAGCATTTTCTCCCTACTAGTTGAAAGGGTCTCATAGGTGAACTTTCTCCTTAGGATTCGTGGGGACTGATCCCTGATTAAAAATCAGGAATTACTTCAATGAGGTATCACGTGCTCATACGTGACCAATGGTCACGTGTTGACACGTGATAGTTAAAACTCTAAGCAGACGGAAATGAAAACAAGCGGCTAAAGAGGGACCTAATTGGGGGTCACGTGCTCCCACGTGACCAAGGGTCACGTGCTAGCACGTGACAGGCTTTGAAAGCCTTATAACTTAATAGAATTAAATTCTAATTTCTCTAAATCTTTCCAAACGAAAAAGGATTATGGAGAACCGTTGGATTAGAAATCCAAGGGTGATTAAAAATCACCAATTTATGGAAAGATTTTAGACAAGGAAAGATTTCCCTAAATCTCACCAAAAATAACAAACAGAATATCTTTTAGATTAAAAATCCAACGGTGAATATAATTCACTGAGTGATCTAAAGGATCATATTAATTATGAAAACAAACAAAATCTTTCAATGAGAGATTTACTAAACAAATTGATTCTTTTCCTTCCCCTATAAATAGGAGCTAAGAAGAGAAGAGGGAGATAAAAAAATTTGGGATCTTGAAATTTTCTAAAAGAAAATAGCAGAGAGAAAAGAAAGGAGAATTTAATTCTCAAGAAAGAAAACCCTAGGTGAGAAAAGAGAAAGGGATCAAAGTTTTATAAAACAAAAAAAAAGAGAATTTAATTCTCAATTTAAGAGTTTAACTCTTCTGCAAAAGAACTTAGTTCTTCCTCTGGTTGAAAATCTGCAGAAGCAAATCTTCCCATAGGTTGAGAATTTAATTCTCATCGGGTTGAGATTCTGCCATGCAGATCCAAAACTTAGAGGGAGAATTGAATTTAGAGAATTTAATTCTCCTAAATTCACAGGAATTTAATTCCTCCAAGTTGAAATTAGGGTTTAACCCTATGTGAGAATTTAATTCTCTCAAACTCACAGGAATTCAATTCCTTCAAGATAAAATTAGGGTTTAACCCTATATGAGAATTTAATTCTCTCAAACTCACAGGAATTCAATTCTTTCAAGATAAAACTAGGATTTAACCCTATATGAGAATTTAATTCTCCTAAAATTATAGGAATTTAATTCCTTCAAGATGGACAAAACTAGGGTTTAGCCCTAATTGAGAATTTAATTCTTTTACATATACAGGAATTTAATTCCTCCTAAATGAAATTAGGGTTTAACCCTACATAAGAATTTAATTCTTTCATATACATGGGAATTTAATTTCTCTAAAACATAATTAGGGTTTAACCCTATAGAGAATTTAATTCTTAAAAATAACAGAGAGCTCAAAAGGTCTCTATCACGTGTCCTCACGTGACCCCTGAACAAATCCCCTAAAAAAGAGAAGAAAAATTGTTAAGGCAACGCCTTACGTGCTCCCACGTAACCTCCAAAACACAGAAAATAAAAGCAAAGGAAATGTAAGCTTTAGACGCTCTCACGTTTCACCACGTGACCCCTTAGCAAATGCTTTAGTGATCAGCGCACAGATGTCCATCACGTGCCAACATGTGATGCCCAAAAGAGCAAAGGTGTTTAACACTTATTTGCAAAGCAAAGTAAAAGGGATCTGGTCCCACCTTTGGGTTCCCTCACGTGGCCCCACGTGACCCATTCCTATTTAGTGTTTAACACTAATTTAAAGGACTTATTTTCAGTGTTTAACACTATTGTTTTCTAGTGTTTAACACTAATCTGAAAGTTTTATTCCCAGTGTTTAACACTGTTGTCTTCTAGTGTTTAACACTAATTCGAGAATTCTATTTCTAGTGTTTAACACTAATTTAAGAATTTTATTTTCAATGTTTAACGCTGCTGCTCTAGTGTTTAACACTATTTTTAGCCAAATTGGCTAATTTTCCAGAGGCAGAAGTCTCCCCTTCAACTGAGTCTCAAAATTGAGTAAAATTCAGAGCTATAATGTTCTATGCTCAATCAAAGATAAAAATATTACCAAAGCTTTCAAACTCTTGTTTAGCATGGCTAAAAATATGCGGGCTTGAACCCAGACAAGTGTTTAATGGTCCAACAAAGGGCCAACACTTCAAATTTAATTGGACTTAGCCCAAGTTGGCCATAAGTCCTCAATTCAGAATTAACTGAGCCAATGTGCTCATAATTTAATTAATTGATCTCAGTTCCAAATTGGACTACAGATCACTTAATCCACTTTGGTTTGAGGGTACTGTTAGTGTATATGCCCTAGGGGCCATTATTGTATCATACTAGCTTGTATATTATTTAATGGAAGCTGGGGATATTCACAGTTATATTAACAGTCATGCTAAACATGGTAGTATGCTACTTGGTTTATATCTATCTTAATATGTGTGTACGTATTGATAGAGCCCTTAGGATCTTACTTGACTACCAGCGTTGTCATGGCAGTCACACTAGTGGGGGCTGGGTAGTCTACAAGCACATCCTTTTTCAGGTCCCTAGTCGTAGGATTATCGAGACAGGGCATCGATACTCCGGAGTAGACTAGTGTGTACGCTTCTCATCCCAGTTGGGGAGATGGTCTGTCCCACAGCCATCAGTACGTCGTACTAGAGATAGTATACAGGTGCTCGTTGGGTTACGGGTACACCGGACATGACTCGCAGAGAACTGTTGGTTGGTATTATACCCATCGTCAGTTAACAGTTCCCAGGTGACATGAGTACAGCAAAGTCCGCAGACTTGACGCTGCTGCTTCGCCTCGAGTGTGTTCCCACTGTTCTTAGATTGCTACCCTACCACGGCTTAAAGGAGTCGTGCAAATAGGTAGCAGTTGGGTGCAGTCCCGAAGCACTTGGAGGCAGTGGCGGTTAGACAGGATTCGTCTCTCCCGGTATTGGGAGTTGATATCGCGCTGTGTCTGGAGAGCCATTACGCAAAGTCCCTGACCAGGGCAAGCGAGATTTACTGGTAGGTTTTCCAGTAGTTTCTCAAGGTGTAATGGGCTTCGCTCTGACACGACTTATACCACTTTTAGGGGACTGACGCTTGCCGCCCCCTAGGCCCAATATGTGATAGTCCTAGACGAACAGACCGGACTGTACGGAGATTGTCACATCAGGCTCAGTAGGAGTTCGGATGGGTTTCCTCATCGGCCTTCTTATCGACATCTACCTGGGGACCGTTACGTACAGCTAGTGCCGCTTGCGGTCTGTGGTTAAACCCACTGCCAGCGTAATAGTCGAGTCTTTAGAGTCCCACACAGAGAGTTTCCCAGCTTCGGGCGAAACGATATAGAGGTCGTATGGTTTTACGACAGGGTTCGGATGCATACGTGTTTTTACGCACATACGATGTTCGGAAAGTTTTTACTAGCAGGTTTTTGTTTAAGCCAGATTCTAGTATTAGATTATTGGATTTATACAGTCTCAGTATTTCCGTGTTTTCACGGATAGGAGGGGAGTTCTCGTAATTACTCAAGAAGTTTCTAGAAGGTTGATGACATGGAGGGCTTAGGTGGAATTTGCATTAATTGGTTTAATGACTCATGGTTTGATTCATCCATAGAGTTAATGATGCATTTATTGTTTAAATGACCCATGAGATGAATCACTAGGTGAGTTAATGAAGCATGATGATATATTATTATTTGTTATTCATTTAATAATATCTTATGCTTCATATATTCACACATGAATTATTATTCCAAGATGATTCTCACTCTCACCTTCTCTCTCCTCAAGCTCTCTCTCTTCAAACCCTAACCCTAACCTCTCATGTGTTGAGATCAAGGGTTAGCAAGACTAATTGATCCCTAATCCTATTCTATATCCTCTAGGTTCCTTTGATTAGCACTTTTAGTAACCTAGTTACCTCAAGTTAGAGGTCAAGCTTGGAGTAGTAGCTCTCGGGTGGATCTTCTATCACAAAGAGGAGGCCAACGAGGAGGTGGTCATCCACAACAAGAAGGACTTGGTTCATTAGGTATAATCTTCTTTCATAGTAGCTAATCCCTCCTATGATGCTGTTAGTTAGGGTTTGGCAAAGATCCGTAAGTTAGTCGATGTTAGTTTAGACAAAAAATGATTGTTTTACCTATTCCGCCTCCCCGCAACTCATGGGGTGTCTAACATCTAATTACAGTGGTATCAGAACCTCGCTAAACCATAACTAACTTGTTAACAAAGTCGTTAGAAATTCGATCGCAAAACGAACCGAAAAAAACTTAATTTTCACATAGTTTCTGTCGATTTTAAAACGGGGTCTAAAAATTTTTCAGGGACCCTTAAAAATACATGCAGGGAATTATAAGGTTACTGGAGAAATTTGGGATCCTAACTCGGCCAAACCGCCGCGGATCCGAGGACGATCCAAGCGATCCGCCGCGGATCCGCCGCCGAGTTGGGGCCGAGTCGGCCCAAAATTCCCCAGTAACTCTTCTGTGTTAATTTTGGTTTTTCTGGGATATTTTGTTTCTGCTCAAGTCTCAAGTGCACAGAGAAGCTTTTGGAGTAGAATCATTTGCATTTGCTCGATCGAAATTCTAAGATATTTGGCTAATTAGATTATATCTGTGATTTGTATAATGTGTTCGTAAACCTCCCCTAACTGCTAGTATGTCGGTTGGTAAGGGGTTGCACATTTCTGTAATGGTTTTTACTGTTTGTGTTTGTGGACTTGTTGGATTGTCGTGAATGGATTGCCGGGGATGTGAGACGAGCGTTTCTTTCATTCAAATGTAATTTGTAAATTGTTGTAATATTCTTTTGCGGGGCACTTCCAGGTTGAGCTTGTAGCCACCGTTGTATTATTTCATTTACTGATTTTTTCTCCTAGGATAGACCCAAGGTGGGGTGCACAAACTATCGGGTACCTTGAAGTGTTTAGTGGCCTACTCACGTTGTTGAGAGAGACCGCTTCATTTCGGGTACTTGGCGGGTAATTTGCCGTACCCGTAGGGTCTAGGGTGGGGTTTTAGCTATTCATCGCGACTGTGTAATCCATCTTTCTTTGCAGATTCAAAAGGAATGCGGATTCGTAGAAAATCAAATATTTTAATCTGTGATCTGGAATGCCTATTATTGGGTCTGACGAATGTACTATATCTATATATATGATAGCTATTAGACGTCACTTATGTTTTACACCCGTGCTAGCCCAGCCCCCGCTCTGTCGTTAGTTAAGTAACCTAACGGGTGAATGACGGGGCCCAGTGGCGAATGCGGATGGCATAAGAGGACGTTGTATTTTCGTTGTTTTCTACAATGATAGGTTAATAATGGGACGCATTATATTAATGCAAAGAAAATAAACCAAATTTGAATCGTTGGAGCAGTTTAAAAAGAAACCACTCGGTTATTTTTAAAACAGAAGATATTTTAATTGCGGAGCTTTAACCACTCTTTTTTAAAAGCTATCAGGTTCCTTCGGTCATATCAAGTTCACTACGTTCACGGTTTCGCCAAAACCATTCGTAGCCTTCCGTCATTTCATTTGGGTTTTCAGTAGTATTCAAGCTATGTATTTTGACCAACGCCAAGGCATAGTGTTTGGTAGCTGCTGGGTATTCATTTGTTGTATAGATAGATGAGTTAGTTTGGGACAGTCGTATTATCATTTGACCAACGTCAGGGGTATGTACGGATGGGTTCAAATTAACAAAATAATGATGTGTTGAACTTGACATGTGACTTATGACATTTTGACCAACGCTAAGGTCATAAGAGCATGGGGCAGAAATTTATATCGGGAATTTCTAAAGAAACTGAAATTTGCAAAGAGATGCATACCATTTGGAGTATGATAATTTTGGTAGGATTCCTTCAGCTTTATCACACGATGATATTTGGATCCCGATCCTACTGTGAGTATCCGCTACTCATCAGGAGATTCGTCACTTAACGATCAATGCTATAAACCAAGTAGGTGTCGAGAAAGGTGTCAGCGGGGCTACGCCCTAGAGAAAAGAGGTTATTTAATTAAGGAACTTCACGAAAGCGTTGGAAAACCTCCCTCGAAGTACCGACACCGGCCTGGCTGAACGGTTAAGCAAGTATTGTACGGTGAGAATAGTCCTGGCTAGTTCTTCCTTTTTGGTTTGAGGAGGGATTCGAGAAACAGTGGGAGCCATCCAGTTTAGATAAACTAAAAACCACTCTAAACTTGCAAGAGCATCATGCTAAAGTGTTCCCTCTCTCTCCTAATTGCAGCGACCCAGAACATGACAGGCCTTAAGTTACTATTAGAAAAAAATATACCGACAGGGCCAAACTATAAAGATTGGCTGCGGAATGTCAAGATGGTTTTGACTTATGACAAATTGGGGTATGTCCTTACTACTAAGGCACCTGCTGTCCCTTTTCCAAAATTCAGTAATGCGGATAAGGAAATCCGCAAGACCTGGGAGTTAGATTGCGCGAGGGCCAAATGCATCGTGCTTGCCTCTATGAATAATGAATATCAGAGGAGGCACGAGAATATGGATCTTGAATCCATATTTCTCCACACCAAGGAACTGTATGGAGAGCAATCTCGTATAGTAAGATATGAGACCTCAAAGAACTTGTTTCAGTCGAGGATGGCCGTCGGATCATCTGTAGGAGAACATGTCATAAAGATGATTGGCTATATAGAAGAGCTCGCGGAGCTCGGGACGACTTTGGAGAACGAGCTCTATACAGACTTGGTTCTTCAGTCCCTTCCTTCCACCTACACCCAGTTTATTCTGAATTTCAACATTCAAGGAAAAGAAGTTGATCTTCCAGAACTCCTTAACATGTTGAGGAGTGCAGAGGGCACCTTGCAGAAGGCAAGGGAAACACCCGCTATATTTGTTCGCAGTGCTTTCTCTTCCGGGTCTAAGGCTAGGGCCAAAGGAAGGAAGAAGAAGGCCGCTACCAAACCAAGAGGTGGTGTTGGTAAGGTGGGAGCTAAGGGAAAGACAAAGGTTGCGGTGCCAGTAGTGGCAAATGACGAGTGCTTCTGCTGTTATAGGAAAGGGCACTGGAAGAAAGATTGCAAAGCTTGGAATGCCAAGAACCAGGGACCGAAGCAAGCTGTGGCTTCGACTTTAGGTGTGTTTGTAATTGAAAATTGTCTGTCAATCAACTCTACTTTCTGGGTATTGGATACCGGATCAGGATCTCATATATGCAATTCATTGCAGGCACTGAGAAACCGTAGAGTGCTGAAGGTTGGTGATATGACCCTCCAGGTTGCTAACGGAGCTAGCGTGGGTGCTGTGTCCGTAAGGGATTATCACCTTGGATTGACGAGTGGACATATTTTGGTTTTGCATAACTGTTTTTGTGTACCCAGTTTAACGTGTAATATCATATCAGTTTCGTTGTTATCAAAAGAAGGTTATGATTTCACGTTTGTAAGCGATGTTGTTAATATCCACCTTAATCATAGTTTGATTGGGTCCGGTACACTAGATAACGGTATATATGTTTTAAACAATTACAGATTTTCAATGTCCAGAACACACTAAAAAGAAAGTCTCCAGATTTAAATAAGGCTTTCTTATGGTATTGTAGACTGGTCACATCAATGAGACAAGGTTAACTAAGTTACATAGAGAAGGATATTTGGATTCGTTCGAATATCAATCTTATGCCACTTGTCAATCATGTCTCAAAGGAAAGATGACAAAGAATCCATTCACTGGACATGAAGTAAGAGCGAAGGAGCTCTTAGGACTCATATACAGCGATGTATGTGGTCCAATGTCTACACATGCAAGAGGTGGTTTTTCCTATTTCATTACTTTTACGGATGATTACTCTAGGTACGGATTCATTTTCTTGATGAAACATAAATCCGAGGTTTTTGAGAAATTCCAAGAATATAAGAATGAAGTAGAAAACCAAACTGGCAAAAGTATCAAGACACTGAGATCTGATCAAGGTGGTGAATACTTAAGTGCCGAGTTCCTAGGTTACCTAAAAGAGAAAGGAATTCTCTCTCAGTTTACTCCTCCATACACTCCACAGCATAACGGTGTATCGGAGAGACGGAATCGAACCCTATTGGATATGGTACGTTCCATGATGAGTAATGCTGAGTTACCGCGATCTTTCTGGGGTTATGCGCTAGAATCAGCTGCATATCTTTTGAACATGGCTCCTACCAAGACTGTGCCTATCACGCCATATCAGATGTGGAGTGGGAAGAAACCCTATCTTCAGTATCTGAAGATATGGGGATGTTCAGCTTTTGTTAAAAAGCAGCATGCGGACAAACTCGAGGCACGATCAGTGTAGTGTAAGTTTGTGGGATATCCAAAGAACTCCAAGGGGTATTTCTTCTATTACGCAGAGGAACAAAAGGTTTTTGTTTCTCGTCATGCCCATTTTCTAGAACAGCAGTTTTTAGAAAAGGAAACAAGTGGGAGAGAAATAGAACTGGAAGAAATTCCAGAACCACAAACTACTACTGAAAGTTTGGTAGAACCAGTAGTTCAAGAAGAACAGGATATTCCCGCACCCCTCCGCAGGAGTAGTAGGCCGTCTCATCCGCCTGAGAGATACTACGGTTTTCTCATAGATAGGGATGGAGAGGATTGCGTCATTGATGATGATGAACCTACTAGCTTCCAGCAGGCCATCCAGAGCGGCGACTCGGTACGATGGCTGGATACAATGCGGACCGAGATGGAGTCCATGTACACCAACAAAGTATGGACTTTGGACTTTGCTCCAGATGGGATAAAACCCATAGGATGCAAATGGATCTTCAAGAAAAAGATTGGTGTAGATGGACAGGTGGAAACCTATAAGGCTAGACTTGTTGCAAAGGGTTTTCGTCAAAGACCTGGTTTGGACTATGACGAAACTTTTTCTCCAGTGGCTATGCTCAAATCCATTCGGATCCTTCTTGTCATTGCTACCTTCCATGATTATGAGATCTGGCAGATGGACGTAAAGACGGCTTTTCTGAATGGTTATTTAGAAGAATGCGTCTATATGGATCAGCCAGAAGGTTTCAATCAGAGTGGGAGCAGCGGGAAAGTGTGCAAGTTGCTTAAGTCCATTTATGGACTGAAGCAGGCATCGCGGAGTTGGAACATCTATTTTGATGAAACGGTCAAAGAATATGACTTTATCAAAAATCCAGATGAACCATGTATATATAGTAAAATTGTAGCACGAACTGTCGTATTTCTCGTCTTGCGTGGATGACATTCTCTTAATAGGAAATGACATTCCTATGCTACAATCTGTCAAAGGATTCTTGTCATACAGGTTCTCCATGAAAGACCTGGGTGATGCCTCTTACATTCTGGGGATCCGGATCTATCGTGATAGATCCAAAAGGATGTTGGGACTTTCGCAGTCCAGGTATATCAACAGTATACTGAAAAGATTCAGTATGGAAGATTCTAAGCGCGGTAGTTTACCGGCTTGTCACGGAATCACCTTCTCCAAAGAGATGTCTCCCAAGACTGATTTGGAAAGGGATCGCATATCTATTATACCCTACGCTTCTGCGGTAGGCTCTATAATGTATGCGATGTTATGCACCAGACCAGATGTAGCTTACGCATTGAGCGTGGTAAGCAGGTATCAGTCAGACCTAGGGGAGAAGCACTGGATAGCAGTAAAGAACATTCTCAAGTACCTGAGAAGGACTAAGGAGATGTTCTTGGTTTACGGCGGAAAAGACCTCAAGATCGAGGCCTTTGCTAATTCCAGCTTTCAGAGTGATAAGGATGACTCCAAGTCAATGTCAGATTATGTCTTTACCCTCAATGGAGGGGCGGTGTGCTGGAAGAGTTCTAAGCAGGACACCGTTGCTGACTCGACGATGGAAGCGGAGTATATTGCTGCTTGCGATGCCGCAAACGAAGCAGTCTGGATGAAGAAGTTCCTAACAGAACTTCAGGTGGTTCCTACCATTGTTGATCCAATACCGTTGTATTGCGACAACAACGGAGCTATAGCTTTAGCGAAGGAACCCAGGTCCCATCAGAAGTCCAGACACATCTTAAGGCGGCATCACCTGATCAGGAAGATCATAGATTGCCGGGAGATCGAGGTCCGGAGAGTTGCTACAGAGGAGAACACTGCTGATCCATTCACAAAGGCCTTACCTCAGATTCAGTTCGAGAGGCTACTCGAGATGATCGGTCTTCGATACGCCAGTACATGGCCCTAGTGCAAGTGGGAGATTGTTAGTGTATATGCCTTAGGGGACATTATTGTATCATACTAGCTTGTATATTACTTAATGGAAGCTTGGGATATTCACAGTTATATTAACAGTCTTGCTAAATATGGTAATATGCTACTTGGTTTATATCTATCTTAATATGTGTGTACGTATTGATATAGCCCTTAGGATCTTGCTTGACTACCAGCGTTGTGATGGCAGTCACACTAGTGGGGGCTGGGTAGTCTACAAGCACATCCTTTTTCAGGTCCTTAGTCGTAGGATTATCGAGACAAGGCATCGGTACTCCGGAGTAGACTAGTGTATTCGGTTCTCATCCCAGTTGGGGAGATGGTCTGTCCCACAGCCATCAGTGCGTCGTACTGGAGATAGTAAACAGGTGCTCATTGGGTTACGGGTACACCGGACAGGACTCGCAGGGAACTGTTAGTTGGTATTATACCCGTCGTCAATTAACAGTTTCCAGGTGACATGAGTACAACATAGTCCGCAGACATGACACTGCTGCTTCGCCTCGAGTGTGTTCCTACTGTTCTTAGATTGCTACCCTACCATGGCTCAAAGGAAGTCATGCAAACAGGTAGCAGTTGGGTGCAGTCTCGAAGCACTTGGAGGCAGTGGCGGTTAGACAGGATTCGTCTCTCCCAGTATTGGGAGTTGATATCGCACTGTGTCTGGAGAGCCATTACGCAAAGTCCCTGGCCACGGCAAGTGAGATTTACTGGTAGGTTTTCCAGTAGTTTCTCAAGGTGTAATGGGCTTCGCTCCGACACGACTTATACCGCTTTTAGGGGACTGACGCTTGCCGCCCCCTAGGCCTGATATGTGATAGTCCTAGGCGAACAGACCGGACTGTACGGAGATTGTCACATCAGGCTCAGTAGGAGTTCGGATCTGTTTCCTCATCGGCCTTCTTATCGACATCTACCTAAGGACCGTTACATACAGCTAGTGCCGCTTGCAGTATGTGGTTAAACCCACTGCCAGCGTAGTAGTCGAGTCTTTAGAGTCCCACACAGAGAGTTTCCCTGCTTCAGGCGAAACGATATAGAGGTCGTATGGTTTTACAACAGGGTTCGGACGCATACGTGTTTTTACGCACGTACGATGTTCGGACAGCTTTTACTAGCAGGCTTTGGTTTAAGCCAGATTCTAGTATTGGATTATTGGATTTATACAGTCTCAGTATTTCCGTGTTTTCACGGATAGGAGGGGCGTTCTCGTAATTACTCGAGAAGCTTCTAGAAGGTTGATGACATGGAAGGCTTAGGTGGAATTTGCATTAATTGGTTTAATGACTCATGGTGTGATTCATCCATAGAGTTAATGATGCATTTATTGTTTAAATGACTCATGAGATGAATCACTAGGTGAGTTAATGAAGCATGATGATATATTATTATTTGTTATTCATTTAATAATATCTTATGCTTCATATATTCACACATGAATTATTATTCCAAGATGATTCTCACTCTCACCTTTTCTCTCCTCAAGCTCTCTCTCTTCAAACCCTAACCCTAACCTCTCATGTGTTGAGATCAAGGGTTGCAAGACTAATTGATCCCTAATCCTATTCTATATTCTCTAGGTTGCTTTGATTAGCACTTTTAGTAACCTAGTTACCTCAAGTTAGAGGTCAAGCTTGGAGTAGTAGCTCTCGGGTGGATCTTCTATCACAAAGAGGAGGCCGACGAGGAGGTGGTCATCGAGAATAAGAAGGACTTGGATCATTAGGTACAATCTTCTTTCATAGTAGCTAATCCCTCCTATGATGTTGTTAGTTAGGGTTTGGCAAAGATCCGTAAGTTAGTCGATGTTAGTTTAGACAAAAATGATTTTTTTACCTATTCCGCCTCCCCGTAACTCGTGGGGTGTCTAACGTCGACTTACAGGTACATCTCTTCATTCCTCTAATATTTTTCGTTGTAATCCTTCAACGTCTTCAGAGAGGTGACAGGTCCTGACAACCACACATTTCACAGACTATGACGTCTCTAAACTACGGACTGTGGGGTCCTTAAACCCATGGACTATGATGTCCTTAACCTTGACCGTGATGTCTTTAAACTAACATCGGACTGTGGGGTCCTTAAACCCATGGACTATGATGTCCTTAACCTCGACCGTGATGTCTTTAAACTAACATCGGACTGTGGGGTCCTTAAACCCATGGACTATGATGTCCTTAACCTCGACCGCGGTGTCTTTAAACTAACAATGGACCGAGATGTCCTTAAACTAACAATGGTCCACCATGTCCTTAAATTGGTAATCGACCGCAATGTCACTAAACTAAACAATAGAGCCCAATTGTTCTCTTATTGGATCTAAACGATCCCGTTAAGTTGATCTTAGTCTAAAATGAGACTAACGTATCCTTAACAATGTTTAAGTTGATCTTAGTCTCAAATGAGGCTAACGTATCCTTAACCCAAACCCCCAAACCCAAATCTAAGAAAGATACGGATTTGGACTAGTCCACGCCCTACGGGCGACAACATAAATTAGTCTCCGTATACAATCCACGGGCAACCACAAACAAAACAAACACACACGACACGAATGACCATATGGAGAAGGAGAAAGTTGTTACCACGATGCGGTAGCGTAATTAACTGTAGGGGCTTGCGCCTGCAGGGAAGAGCGTCCCCACAATCAAAAACCCCTTAAACGAGGGGGAATCAGACAATGTCTACTACATCGGCCGCATCCGTTTAAACCTTCGATACATGGTGCCATAAATCAACTTGGTATCTTCGGAGAGGTAGACGGATAGCACCAATTAGAATCTGCCCCGAAATTCAGGCAAAACGAACCTACGCGGTCGCGTCTGCGTCTTTCGGCGGGGAACATATTCTGGCACGCCCGGTGGGACCTTTTCCTCTTTCCACTCCACACTTCGTGTGTCGTGTTCGTGAACGAATCGCGGTTTGCTAATGGTTGCCCTTAGGTTCAAGGTACTGAGATTTGGCGTTTTGCTTGGTGCAGAAAGCGAAGGATCAATGGCGTCCACTTACGCGAAATGTTCCAACTGCAACTGCAACCCACGTTCCGCCTCATTTGGAGACATAGCTTACGGGCCCCAAGCGGCTTCCCTGTTCACGATGCCGGTGGAACAGGTCACTCAGGCCACCACTGGATTGTTTTTCGAGACCATGCTCCCGCTAACGAGCTTCAGCACTCCTATACCACAAGAAGCCCCCAAGAAGTCGGTCTTTGATCGACTTACCACTACAGCGGCCCCCTCCAATGGGTTGTCCAGCTCCAGCGCCTCGGTCTTCACCAGATTGGGCCAAAGTTCCTGTGGGCCCATGGTGAAGCCTACAATTCCATAACAGGTTATTCCGAAGAGGATAGCCATCCTTGCTCCTGAAGTCGTCAAGACGGCTTCTCCTGCCAAAGGGTCGGTCTTCACAAGACTGACTGTTCCGGCTCCCACTCCGGCTCCCGTTCCTGCTCAAAAGTCTGTCTTTGACAGGTTAGACACTGCTGCTCGACGGACCTCGGTCTTCAAGAGGCTGGTACCAGTAGCGCCTCACCAGAACAAGGGGCATAACGAAGTCGCCCCTAAAGCTGAAACAATCCCAACGGCTCGACACACTCGACGTCGCCATTGGCACCGAGTAAGGAAGGCTGGGGGTAACTCCCCCTCTGGGCTAACTCCATCAGCCCTAACGGTGGAAGTCAATGATGCTGTTCCAACTGGAAACAGCTTTGAGTTGCTGAAAAAAGTGCGCAGGAACTCTCCTACCGCCGTACTAAAAAGATCTCCTCCATCCATGAAGAATGTTGCGGAAGTAAAGCCAAAACAGTCCCCTCAGCGGCTGTCCTCCAAAATCTACAAAGTCTGGCGATAGGTTTAGGACTCAGTAATTGATCAAGATTACCCTCGCCGACAGAAAAGGGCGAAAGTCCAACAGGAAGAGAACCGTCCTGACAAGCCGCAAAGGACGACAACCACCTAGGTGCCCGCTGCAACGGCCCCCTCAATGTCAAATGCTCAAAAGAGAAGGAGGCCGGTGAAAGCCCCTGTGACTACGGCAGATCGCAAAGACGCTGAGCCCAAACGCCCAAAGGCTGAGGGCATAACGGTGTATACTGTTTACATGGCTTCCGGAAAAGAGGAAAGCCGCACTTCGACGGGCCACCGACCGCTCACCCGATCAATAACAAGGGCTCAGGAGCAACAACTGCAAAAGCATCAAGAGATGCTGACTGTAATGGCCGCACTCACCGGACCAAAAGAAAGCCCGGAGGCGTCATCGGAGCAGCGTCATGAACAAGAAACCGATGTTAACTTCCTATGCAGAGTCCTCGAAAAGAAGGACAGAGAAGCTGCAGAACAAGCTGCCAACATAAAATGAATGGCGCTTCTCTTTCAAGATATGGTCAGGATGATGTTACAGCCGGATCCCCCAGCTGAAGACCCTCCGATCATTATTGATGACGACAGAGGGGAGACGTCGAATCCTCCCCCGGCTCTTTCAGCAGCCAAAGAGGAAACTATTTCCAAGGCCGCTCTGGATGACTATATTGCTCAACAAATACGAGCTCACCAGGCAAATGAAGCGGCTGGCCAAGTCGTTAAAACTGGGCGACCATATCCAGGCTGGTATGACCAAATAAAGTACCCGCCGGGATACACAATCCCCAAATTCCATGTGTACAAGGGGACAGGCAATCCCCATCAACATGTTGCTCAGTTCAGGGCTCTTTGCGGCAACACCGGTGATGATGATAAGCTTTTGCTCCGCCAATTCATCGGCAGCTTGTCGGAGACAGCATTTGAGTGGTACTCCGAACTTCCAAACGACTCCGTCAAGCCTTTCGCAGAAATGGAGTTGTTATTCACCCAGCGATTCGTGAGTGCTAGTGAACGCACCCCAATAACGGCATTGATCAAAGCCAGGGTGAAGCCAGGCGAGACGTGGGTTCAATACGCAATCCGATGGCGGAATCTGTGGTCGAAATGCGAACAGCGCATCGAAGAAGCACCAGCGGTGGGCATGTTCGTGGGCCCCTAGACCCTCATGCAACTATTTCACAATTCATGATGTTCTTCAAACCAACCACGTTCCAAGCTTTAATCGAAAAGCTAGCCCAGATGGACCAGATGGGTCATAGACCGTTTTCTCCGAAGCCGGAGCCGCGGAACGAAAAGGGTAAAGGGAAGGCGACCTTCGTTGCGAATACCCAACAACAGCCCAGTGCCCCAAAAATAGCGGATCAGCTGGAAGAGAGGCGGCGATACTACAATGAGAAAATGAAGCGTCCTTATTCGTTCCCTCAGGACAAAATGAAGAGACTGTTCGAACTGGCGATGCGCAACAGGCTCATCAATCTGCCAAATCCTAAGCGACCATTGCAACCTGGCAAGGCTAATAATCCCAATTATTGTCCTTACCACCAAACGGTAAGCCATCCGATTGAAGATTGCTTCGTCTTTAAGGGATGGATCGAGGACCAGTACCAACAAGGCAAGTTTGCGCTGTCTGAGAAGTGGAAAGTAAGCCCACCACAACCGCACACTCCTAAGAAGACGGACACACCGGGGGCATCGTGCACTTTTGTTAAAGAAACTCCGTGGTAAATCACTCTTTCAGCCAAAACAAAAAGAATGCTGAAGGATCTCCACACATGCTCGGCAATCAAATGGAAAAATCTGCTGGAACCCGAGATTATTAAGGGAATGCTGAAACCGCGCCCAACTCCAAAAATTACTGGTGATAGTCAAAGTGCTCACACCCAGCCGTCAAAATCATCAAAGAAGAAGAAGAAATCCAAGAAGCTCGTGAAGCCTGGTGACAGGCGCACGGACCTGCAAAAGCAGATTGACGCGCTGGAAGAGTATAACCAGAAAGCGCGGACTCCAGTCACACTTCAAGAATTTCTCAGCCACGTCCTTGAGGACGGAGATGACGATAATAGAGAAGACTCGTCGGATAAATCTGAAGATTATGTGGCAAGTTGCCATGTGATCTCTTACTCGTCGATAGATGATGAAGAAGCTCCTTACACAAAGAAACTGGGGGCAAATCCTGAGCCAGAACTTCTAGGGCCATCGGACGAAATGATTGATGCATTCCTGAATGAAGCTCTTCTTAAAAGCAAGGCTGGTCGAGAGCATGAGATGACCATATTTGAAAAAGCCAAGCGCCGGCAACTGGACGAAAGGGTTGAAGCGCTCCCGCCAAATCAAAGTGCATCCGCCATAAATAAAAGCAGGTTCAAGACAAGGAAGAGGTTCGCCAAAGCCATATCAATGGGAATGAAGCTGCCACCCTCCGAAGGAAACATTCTTGGTGAAGCAGAAATGAATCTCAGTTACTGCTTATATTATCAAAAGATTACGCACCCTACCGAAGAGTGCAACGCTTTGAAAAGATGGTAGCAGGGATATGTTGCTCACCGGCAACATTTTAAGCGGACGAAACGCAAAACTCGTCGGGAGCAAAGAAGTACGACCGAGGAGCTTAGAGGTACCGACGACTGTTGCATGGTTAACGCCGAAGGATCACAAGTCCTCACCTTCGGGAGCGACTCTGACGACGAAATGACTCTTGGCCCTCTCTTTAAAGAGTCCACCTCGGTAAAAGAGGAAGAACCGAAGATCTATGAAAATATTCAGCTGCGCAACCGTACCTGCCAGAAAAGAATCTCGGGCCCTCGAACAGTGGGTCAAATAGAAAAGATAAGGGAAAAGAAAAGGTCCCTGGGGATATCGCCCTAGATGACCAAGTCGTCAAAGAGCTGGCCGCCAAGGACCCGCCAAAGAAAAGTAAGGCGGACTACAACGTTCTAGCACACTTGATGAAGCTACCCTCACAGCTCAGCATTCTCGATGCCCTTCTGTTATCCAAAGAGGCGATAGATTCATTGATCAAGGTGCTACAAGAGCCAGAGCAATTCCAAACTTTCCTCACCGAAGAAAAGATGAAGGACGAGCTGGAAGAAGTGCACACAGCCGATATCACCTTCGGCGATGAAGATCTCCTCCTTGGGACGTGCGAGCACAACCGTCCCCTTTACGTTTCCGGATACTGTCATAATATAAAGATAGGCAAAATCCTGGTTGACAATGGGTCTTCCGTCAATCTCCTCAATGTGAGAGTGTTGAAGGAAATCTGCATGAGCGTTCAGTACCTCACTCGCGATAAAATTACCATCTCCGGTTTCGACTCCCGGTCATCATGGACTCTCGGGTCTGTAATACTGACGCTGCGCTTCGGATTACTCGTCACGGATATTAAATTTCACGTCATTAACGCCAAGACTTGCTACAATGCTTTGCTCGACCGGCCTTGGTTACACGAGTACAACATTATCCCTTCTACACAGCACCAGTGTATGAAGTATTTCAAAGATGGTCTCGAGTACACTATGACGGGGGAGTTGAACCCATTCTCCGTGAATGAAGTCCGGAAGTACGAAGATGCAAAATACTTCTTACCATATTTTGAGGACAGGGAAAGATGTCACAAACCGAAGGACAAAGCTATCACCACTATTCCGGTCTTCGGGAGTGATACCGAGGAAAAGAAGAGATAGTTTATTCAAGGCCGCCCCAACGCAAAAACTCAGGACCGTCCGCCCCTATGTTAATCTTTGGCAGGGACACGGAAGATGAGGTTAACGCTATATTTTCTGCTCGGCCGTCAACACAAGCATTCGCTGGTGATAATCAGAGTTTGCAAATTACCATGGTTCCGTGAGAGCAATATAAAAAGCTCGATGCACTTGAAGCTTATAGTGTGCAAGAACTGCAGACATTTTACGTCCCTCCCAGGCGAAAAGGTGAAGAAGCGATTCTATTCTACCGATCGGGGGAAACCAAAGTGGAAAAAGAAATCTGGCACGGCGCCAATTCCACGCTCGACAGACACCAGCCCATCCGTCTTCCTAGATATTACTCGGAAGGCTTGAGAAGGCTATTGAAGCACCAAGGGGTACCCTTTAGACAGATTACTCGAAAAGCTCGATTCTATAACAGGATTTGGGACGTCCCCCGGAATTAACGAAAGTTGCCCAATGGGAGAATGGAAACGGTCGGACTTGGATATGTCCAATCCAAAAAACGGGAACGAGTCCATGCTAGCTACGTCATACATGACTTCGATGAAGAAGGAGACGTCCTGTTAGAAAACGCCAATCCTGAACCAAAACGAGGTCCTGTCATCAAAATGCCAAGTCCGTCATTTGAAGAACGAATGGACAAACTAATAAGGGAAGCGGGTCAAAAGATTCGGGCTGACCATAACCGCGAGATGGCCATTTACGAAAAAGCTAGGACGCAGCGCCTCCTTCAACAGGCCACGGAGAATGGCAATCCTCTTCCTTATCAACCCGTCATACAAAAGGCCCGACGCAGAGGCAAAAATAAATCAAAGAGCGGGAAAAGCATTCGAGAGCGACAAAGTGGGACCAAGAAGCCACGCAAGCGGGAATCGAGCAATCCGGATTTGTCCCTTATAAAGAAGATGAGTTGAGCATACTCTTTTCCTCAGAACAAAACACAGAAGATACTTGATCTTGCCATAAGACATCAACCGATTACACTTTCGGAGTCTAAACACCCCGAGCAAGCCAACGAGGTCTCTCATCCAGACTATTGCTCTTATCACCGAGCAATAGGACATCCTCTCGAAGACTGCTTCACCTTCAAGAACTGGGTCGAAGACCAATATCAGCTTGGCAAGTTCGCTCTATCCAACAGTTGGAGGATAACTCCACCGCAAAAGCACGAACCAAAAGCCGCACATACAGCGAGCGTAGAACCAAATCAACATCAGTCTTGGAAGCGAGCTCGTACATGTCACGTGATTACGCTGTCAAAAGAAGAGCCCGAGAATATGGATGACCTCCCCTGGTGCTTCGAAAACAACAATGACGAGGTGATCTCAGAGCTTCCACCGGCACCGAAAGAGCTGGAAGATGGAATACATACCACTGCAGATGATCTCAAGAAAATTGATTTGGGGACGACAAGTGATCTGCGGCCGACATTCGTCAGTGAGTTGCTGTCTGAAGAAATGGTAGCTATACTAAAAGACGTGCTTATGCAGCATAAGGATTGTTTTGCATGGAAATATTCCGAGATGCAAGAACTAGATCCAGACATTGCCGTCCACAAACTGGCAATATCCCCGGACGTCAAACCGGTCAAACAAGCACCACGAAGAATGCGGCTCGAGCTTGAGATGAGCATCAATGTCGAGGTCGAGAAACTAATTGACTCCGGTTTTATCCAAGAGGTTCAATATCCTGATTGGATCGCCAACATTGTCCCGGTAATGAAGAAAAATGGGACGGTGGGCATATGTGTGGACTTTAGGGATCTCAATAAAGCCTGCCCAAAGGATGACTTCCCAGTACCAGTCACTGAGCTGATGATAGACAATATGTCCACTCATGAAATTTTCTCCTTCATGGACGGCTCGTCAGGATACAATCAGATAAAGATGCATCCCGAAGACCAGAAGCATACCGCCTTCCGGACCCCTTTGGGTATATTCTGCTACAAGGTGACGCCTTTCGGTCTAAAGAACGCCGGTGCCACCTATTAGAGGGCCATGACGAAGATTTTCGATGACTTCATACATGAAATCGTCGAATGCTATATCGACGACCTTGTGGTGAAAAGCAAATCATACGAGGAACATTTAGAGCATCTGAGGATCGTGTTTCAACGCCTTCAGCAATACAACTTGAAGATGAACCCTCTCAAATGCGCGTTCGGAGTTTCCTCGGGAAAATTCCTAGGATTAATCGTCCGACACCGAGGCATCGAGATAGATCCGTCAAAGATCAAGGCGATTATGGAAATGCCCCCGCCAAGGACTCTCAAGCAATTGCGGTCTCTCCAAGGGAAGCTCGCTTATATCTGGCGATTTATAGCTAATCTCTCAGGCAGGTGTCGTCCTTACAGCCACCTGATGAAGAAGGGAACCCCTTTCGTCTGTGATCACAAATGCCAAAGCGCGCTGGACGAAGTCAAGCAGTACCTGCAGAATCCGCCAGTACTGGCCGCTCCGGTTAAGGGAAAACCCCTTTTTCTGTATACAACCGCCCTTGAAGGTTCGCTAGGCGTATTATGGGCACAAGAGAACGACCAAGGGAAGAAGAGAGCCCTCTACTATTTGAGTCGAGTTCTCCTCGGGGCAGAAAATAATTACTCTCCCATCGAAAAACACTTCCTGGCATTGATCTTCGCGATAACGAAGCTCAGACACTACGCATTGGTACATGAGGTCCATCTCATATCGAAGGTGGATCCTCTCAAGTATTTGATGTCGAAGGCCGTATTAACAGGGCGGCTCGCTAAATGGGCCTTGCTCTTGATGGAGTTCTCGATAACTTATCGACCTCTTAAGGCAGTGAAAGGCCAGGCCATCACCGACTTCCTCACTGAGCATCCGATACCTGCCGAATCTCCCTTGAACTGTGAATTGCCAGACGAACATGCGTTTGACACGATCGACAGGGATGATGCCCGATGGAAACTTTACTTCGATGGGGCATCCTCTATGAAGAAGCGCAAACAAAGCACCCCCGTAATCAAATCGGGGGTAGGTCTCATCTTCATAACTCCACAAGGAGGGATAATGCGCTTTGCCTTCTCCTTAACAGAGCCGAGGACAAATAACGAAGCTGAATATGAAGCTTTGATAGCAGGTCTTGAGATCGCTATCGACATGGAAATCGAAAACCTCCTCATATACGGAGACTCCCAACTGGTCGTCAGTCAAATAAACGGCGACTACCAAACGTGCAAGCCAGAGTTGGTGAAGTACGGCGAGAGAGTACGGCAACTACTGACTCAAATACCTTCCTACACCTTGGAAAGCATACCGCGTGCGGGAAATAGCAAGGCGAATGCATTAGCCAAGCTTGCTAAAGAATTGGCCGATGAGAACCTCGATGATGTAAGAATCGTGATACAAAGCCGTCGGGTTCTTGCACCGGCAGAAATATCTCCGAAATCGTCCGAGGAAAAGGGAGCGACCGAGCAAATGTCTCTACAAGTAAAAGACCAAGAAAAGGTTGAGGATTGGAGGGACGTCTTTATAGACTACTTCAAATCCCGTCGAACAATTGAAGATGCGTCCTCAAAACATCAGCTCATGAAGCGAGCCCTATCTTTCACATTCGTCAACGATACTCAGTACAAGAGATCGTTTGACTCTCTGTGGCTAAGATGCCTGGGACATGAAGAGGCAAAGAGAGTCATCCAAGAAACTCACTATGGACTCTGCGGTTCTCACCAAGATGGCCCGAAGATGAAGCTGAAGATCAAAAGGATGGGCTACTATTGGCCCATGATGATCCAGGACTGCCTCGAATACGCAAAGCAATGCCACTCATGCCAGATTCACGGGGACTTTATCCATCAACATCCAAATCCACTACATCCAACGATGACTAGCTGGCCATTCGAAATGTGGGGAACTAACATAATCGGTCCCATCGAACTAGCATCGTCCAGAGGACTTCGATTCATTTTGGCGACAACTGATTACTTCTCTAAATGGGCAGAAGCAGTACCGCTGAGGGAAGTGAAGACGGAGAACATCCTCCATTTCTTCAAGACACACGTCATTTATCGGCTTGGAACTCCACGACGGATCATCTCCGATAACGGGCCAGCCTACAGAAGCCACAAGATCAGCCGCTTCGTACAACGGCACAACATAGACTAGAAATACTCCTCAGTCTATAATCCCCGAGCTAACGGTCAAGCTGAGGCTTTTAATAAGACCTTGACGAAGATCGTGAAAAAGACGGTGTCCCGAAATAATAAAGACTGGCACGAGAGACTGCATGAAGTCTTTGGGCGTATCGAACTACGTTCAAAACGGCCACGAACACAACGCCGTACGCGTTGGTATTCGGTACAGAAGCGGTACTCCCCCTCGAGATAGAGTTACCCTCACTACGAGTGGCAGTTCACTACGAGCTAACAGACGAAGAAAATGCTCACCTTCGCCTTGAGGAACTCGACGCCCTTGATGAAACCCGGCTCATGGCGCAACAAAATCTGGAGGCCTATAAAGCGAAGATGACGCACTCATATGAGAAATTGACTAGGCCGAGAACATTCCGCCAAGGTGAACTCGTGCTAGTGGTCAAAAGACCTATGATCCCCAACCGTGCCAAGCGGGGGAAATTCGAGTCGAACTATGAAGGCCCGTATATCATAGACAAAGTCTACCAGGGTGGAGCCTATCTACTCATGGACATGCATGGCGAAAGGCCCTTCAGGCCAATAAATGGTCGCTTCCTGAAGAAATACTATGCCTAATGAGTCATGGCCTAGGTCAATGATAGATGACGACGACAATGTCCGCTCGCTATCTTCCTAAGCCTAAACTCCGTAAGTAGTAGCCGGCTTCCTTTACTACGGACCGAAACGTCCTTAAATTAACAACGGACCGAAACGTCCTTAAACTAACAACGGGCCGAAAAGTTCTTAAACTAACAACGGACCGAAAAGTTCTTAAACTAACAACGGACCGAAACGTCCTTAAACTAACAACGGACCACTATGTTCTAAAACTAGCCGTTGACCGAGATGTCAATAAATTACGGTGGATTGCGGCTTCCCAAAGCTGGTAAAAAAAGAATAAAAAAAAGAGAAAAAATAAAACGGTGTGTCCATAAGCAAAATGGGCACGGATAAAAAGCCGAAAGGGCTCCGTGAGTAAAAACAGCAGGGCTACTGGCGGGTCTTATGAAAACCCGAAAGGGCGCAATCTCGTTAGAAAAAAAAGAAGAAAAAGAAAAAAAAACGGTATGTCCATAAGCAGAATGGGCATGGATGAAAACCCGAAAGGGCTTTGTGAGTAAAAACAGCAGGGCTACCGGCGAGTTTTGTGAAAACCCGAAAGGGCGCAATCTCGTTAAAAGACACTTTCAAGGTCCTCTCGACTTTGTAAGGAAAAACCACCTGCGTGAGATCCTTACGACTCACAAGGGAGCAACACACTTAGGGATCCCCACGATTCCTAAGGAGAAATTACACTTGTGAGATCCTCATGACTTGTAAGGAGAACCCTCTCATGAGACCCTCACGGCTCATAAGATTCAAAAGTCTTAAGCTACAGGGATCTGAACATATTCTTAAGCAGCCCACACAACCTCCAATACTGCCCTACAAATGGTTCACTATTGACCCTTGTATACAATCCACGGGCGCGAATAAACATTTTCCTAACAAAATCCCACCCGCGATTGGGGATATGTTTACACAGTGAACAGCCCTTGTAAGTCATCTCGACTTATAAGGAGAAAATACTCTTGTAAGATCCTTACGACTTATAAGAAACTATACACTTTGGAGTCCTCACGATTCCCAAGGAGAAATTACACCTACGAGATCCTCACGACTTGTAGGGAGAAATACCTTTACGAGACCCTTACGGCTCGTAAAGTCAAAAGCCTTAGTCAGCAGGATCCTAACCCTGTTTACTAAGCCACCTTTGTTCGATACCGACAGAGGCAAATGATGATTCGCTCCTGGCAATATCCCAGTTGTAGCGGTGCTGATACCAAAATCAGTGTCTAATTCCAAGCTTGCAGCAAAAAAGCTAGCTAGCCACACATGCATACGAAATAGCCGAAATGATGGGGCAACTTGCAAACAAAATTAGCAAGTAAAAATATATGCATGCAAATAGCCAAAATGATTGGGCAACTCGTAATAAAAAGCAGCGAATAAAAAATAAAACAAATAGCCGAAATGATTGGGCACCGCGAAAAATAGCCGAAATGATGGGGCAATCGCGACCTTCGCGATATAAAAGATGAAATGATAGAGCATCGCGGAAAGAAATAAAATATATATATTTATATATATATATATATATATATATATATATAATTTATACCCTACAGGTGATATCACAGCAATCCCTGTATACAATCTAGAGGCGCAAACAAAGAAGGAATCACACCTTTCCTCCCCAGCTTTCATCAGAAGAAGAAGCCAAATCTCAACGGTTCACAGATAGCCTGGACATCATCTCGACATTCGTCTCATTACAACAGACACAATAAAGCAGAACAGCGGCAACCCCCAGTTCCATGACTCGGCGGTACGCAGATGACCGATAGTCAAACCCTGACTCCGTGAAATGCGGATGAAGTCAATCATTCCTGGCTACGTGGAACGTGGCTTATGTCAATCCTAACCCCGTGGGAAACGTCCAGAGCGGATCCTGGTCCTCGCAGAGCACGGCAATGACCCCGTGTGAAGCATTCAGAGCGGAGCCTGGTCCTCGCAGAACACGGCAGTGAACCCGTGGGAAGCATCCAGAACAAAATTCCTGGCTACGTGGAACGCGGCTTATGTCAATCCTGACCATGTGAGAAACGTCCAGAGCGGATCCTGGTCATCGCAGAACACGACAGTGAACCCATGGGAAGCATCCAGAGAAAAATTCCTGGTTACATGGAACGCGGCTTATGTCAATCCTGACCCCGTGGGAAACGTCCAGAGCGGATCCTGGTCCTCGCAGATCACGGCAATGACCCCGTGTGAAGCATCTAGAACGGAGTCTGGTCCTCACAGAACACGGCAGTGAACCCGTAGGAAGCATCCAGAGCAAAATTCCTGGCTACGTGGAACGCGGCTTATGTCAATCCTGACCCCGTGTGAAGCATCCAGAGCGGAGCCTGGTCCTCGCAGAACACGACAGTGAACCCGTGGGAAGCATCCAGAGCAAAATTCCTGGTTACGTGGAACGCGGCTTATGTCAATCCTGACCCCGTGGGAAACGTCCAGAGCGGATCCTGGTCCTCGCAGAGCACGGCAATGACCCCTTGTGAAGCATCCAAAGCGGAGCCTGGTCCTCACAGAACACGGCAGTGAACCCATGGGAAGCATCCAGAGCAAAATTCCTGGCTACGTGGAACGCGGCTTATGTCAATCCTGACCCCGTAGGAAACGTGCAGAGCGGATCCTGGTCCTCGCAGAACACGGCAGTGAACCCGTGGGAAGCATCCAGAGCAAAATTCTTGGTTACGTGGAACGCGGTTTATGTCAATCCTGACCCCGTGGGAAACGTCCAGAGCGGATCTCGGTCCTCGCAGAGCATGGCAATGACCCCGTGTGAAGCATCTAGAGCGGATCCTGGTCCTCGCAGAATACGGCAGTGAACCCGTGGGAAGCATCCAGAGCAAAATTCCTGGCTATGTGGAACGCGGCTTATGTCAATCCTGACCCCGTGTGAAGCATCCAGAGCGGAGCTTGGTCTTCGCAGAACACGACAGTGAACCCGTGGGAAGCATCCAGAGCAAAATTCCTGGTTACGTGGAACGCGGCTTATGTCAATCCTGACCCCGTGGGAAACGTCCAAAGCGGATCCTGGTCCTCGCAGAGCACGGCAATGACCCCGTGTGAAGCATCCAAAGCGGAGCCTGGTCCTCGCAGAACACGGCAGTGAACCCATGGGAAGCATCCAGAGCAAAATTCATGGCTACGTGGAACGCGGCTTATGTCAATCCTGACCCCATAGGAAACGTGCAGAGCGGATCCTGGTCCTCGCAGAACACGGCAGTGAACCAGTGGGAAGCATCCAGAGCAAAATTCCTGGTTACGTGGAACGCGGCTTATGTCAATCCTGACCCCGTGGGAAACGTCCAGAGCGGATCCTGGTCCTCGCAGATCACGGCAATGACCCCGTGTGAAGCATCTAGAGTGGAGTCTGGTCCTCGCAGAACACGGCAGTGAACCCGTAGGAAGCATCCAGAGCAAAATTCCTAGCTACGTGGAACGCGGCTTATGTCAATCCTGACCCCGTGTGAAGCATCCAGAGCGGAGCCTGGTCCTCGCAGAATACGACAGTGAACCCGTGGGAAGCATCCAGAGCAAAATTCCTGGTTACGTGGAACGCGGCTTATGTCAATCCTGACCCCGTGGGAAACGTCCAGAGCGGATCCTGGTCCTCGCAGAGCACGGCAATGACCCCGTGTGAAGCATCCAAAGCGGAGCCTGGTCCTCGCAGAACACGGCAATGAACCCATAGGAAGCATCCAGAGCAAAATTCCTGGCTACGTGGAACGCGGCTTATGTCAATCCTGACCCCGTAGGAAACGTGCAGAGCGGATCCTGGTCCTCGCAGAACACGGCAGTGAACCCGTGGGAAGCATCCAGAGCAAAATTCCAGGTTACGTGGAACGCGGCTTATGTCAATCCTGACCCCGTGGGAAACTTCCAGAGCGGATCCTGGTCCTCGCAGATCACGGCAATGACCCCGTGTGATGCATCTAGAGCGGAGTCTGGTCCTCGCAGAACACGGCAGTGAACCCGTGGGAAGCATCCAGAGCAAAATTCCTGGCTACGTGGAACGCGGCTAATGTCAATCCTGACCCCGTGTGAAGCATCCAGAGTGGAGCCTGGTCCTCGCAGAACACGACAGTGAACCCGTGGGAAGCATCCAGAGCAAAATTCTTGGTTACGTGGAATGCGGCTTATGTCAATCCTGAACCCATGGGAAACGTCCAGAGCGGATCCTGGTCCTCGCAGAGCACGGCAATGACCCCGTGTGAAGCATCCAAAGCGGAGCCTGGTCCTCGCAGAACACGGCAGTGAACCCATGGGAAGCATCCAGAGCAAAATTCCTGGCTACGTGGAACGCGGCTTATGCCAATCCTGACCCCGTAGGAAACGTGCAGAGCGGATCCTGGTCCTCGCAGAACACGGCAGTGAACCCGTGGGAAGTATCCAAAGCAAAATTCCTGGTTACGTGGAACGCGGTTTATGTCAATCCTGACCCCGTGGGAAATGTCCAGAGTGGATCCTGGTCCTCGCAGAGCATGGCAATGACCCCGTGTGAAGCATCTAGAGCGGATCCTGGTCCTCGCAGAACACGGCAGTGAACCCGTGGGAAGCATCCAGAGCAAAATTCCTGGTTACGTGGAATACGGCTTATGTCAATCCTGACCCCGTGAGAAACGTCCAGAGCGGATCCTGGTCCTCGCAGAGCACGGCAATGACCCCATGTGAAGTATCCAGAGCGGAGCCTGGTCCTCGCAGAACACGGCAGTGAACCTGTGGGAAGCATCCAGAGCAAAATTCCTGGTTACGTGGAACGCGGCTTATGTCAATCCTGATCCTGTGGGAAACGTCCAGAGCGGATCCTGGTCCTCGCAGAGCACGGCAATGACCCCGTGTGAAGCATCCAGAGCGGAGCCTGGTCCTCGCAGAACACGGCAGTGAACCCGTGGGAAGCATCCAGAGCAAAATTCAAGGTCACGTGGAACGCGGCTTATGTCAATCCTGACCCCGTAGGAAACGTCCAGAGCGGAGCCTGGTCCTCGCAAAACACGGCAGTGAACCCGTAGGAAACATCCAGAGCAAAATTCCTGATCAAGTGGAACGCGGATAATGTCGATTCTGACCCCGTGGGAAACGTCCAGAGCAGAGCCTGGTCCTCGCAGAACACGGCAGTGAACCCATGGGAAGCATCCAGAGCAACTTCTAATTCCGTGAAATGCGGTTAATGATAACCTCACCCATCACTTGCGGGTCCTTATGACTCGTAAGGAAGCAAATTCTCTTGTGAGATCCTTACGACTTTCAAGAGAAAACACACTTAGGAATCTTCACTGTAAGTGCACGGCGGCGCCCCGGCCGTCAATCCGCGGCCAAAATGCGGAAACGATACTTTTCTTTAACTTTTAAACCGGCACCACCGCACAATAAAGTCCCGGATCGGGCCATTGATCTAATCCTAGCTAACTAGAGAAGGGGTAGAGAGATATACCGAGCGATCCATGTCCTTCGGTCTTCTCGTCGTCGTCCCGATCTCCCCGCGGAATCTCTGGTCTTCATCTCCTCGTCGGAAGGGCACCACATCGCCGGGTTCTTTTAAGGGCTCCCACCTCTGGACCGAGGCAACTCGGGCACGAAGTTGGCGAGCCGACGTGCCCAAGAAGTGCTGTAGATGAAGTGTAGAACTCTATGTGTCTCTAGGGGTTGAAGTTGCCATGTATTGGTGGAGGAATAAGATGTGAGCTTTTGAGATGAACAATGGAATTTTTAGCAAGCAAATGAGACCAAAACTCATGCCCAAAAATTTTGGACAGCCCCCTCTCCCTTGTGTGGCCGGCCATCTCTTGAGGGATGATGGAATGGAGAGAATGGAGAATGAAAAATGAGTGAGACCAATAATCAAGAGAGAGAAAAGGGTTATCATGAGAAATAATCACCACTACCAAATCCCCACTCCATCACCTAATCATGACTCCAAAGGTCAAGCCATCATGAACAAAAGAAAGTCAAGGGATGGTGGAACCATCATGAAACCATCATGATGCAACAATATACAAAGACCACCCTCCACAATGCTAATTTGCACAATTGCAAATAAGCCCTCCTCCACCAATTTTCAGCCAAGGAAAGAAACAAAGGAAAATGGCCGAAACGGAAAGCAAACTGGCAACTTCATAAAACTGATCCCGTAATAAATTACAGGAAAACCCCGCGACTGTATATACATACCCGCATTTGTATTCCGACCGAATACAAATGCAATGAGACAAAATCTACACTGTACAATACTAGGATCTGGCTTAAACCAAAGACTGCTAGTATTATCCGTCCGATCATGATCTGTGCAATACCGCACGTATCTGATTGAACCCTGCCATATCTCCATACGGCCTCTACAGCGTTTCGCCCGAAACTTGAGAAAACGGTCTGTGGGGGACTCTAAAGACTCGTCAATACTTTGGTTGTGGATTTAACCACTAGCACGTCAGAGGTATTAGCCATACGTAACAGGCTACCAGGTATTGACCAAAAGGGACGTCGATGAGCGAACTCATCCTGACACCCTACTGAGCCTGTCAGTGACAATATTCGTACAGTCCGGTCCGTTCGTCTATGAGCATCGCATTGCGGGCCTAGGGGGTTGGTAAAAGTCAGACCCCCAAAAGCGGTACAAGTCGTGTCGGAGTGTAGCCCAGAACACCCTGAGATACTACTGGAATACCTACCAGTAAATCTCCTGCCTTGGCCAAGGACTTCGTGTAATGGCTCTCCTAGACACAGCGCGACCTCACCCCCAATACCGGGAGAGACGAACCCCTGCAGATCTGCTCACTACCTCCATGTGGCTCGGGACTGTACCCAACTAAAACCTGTTTGCACGTCTCCTTTGAGCGTGGTAGGGTAGTAATCAAAGTATAGTGGGAACTCACACGAGACAAATGACGATCTCAGGTCGATGAACTAACCTGTACACATGTCACCAGGGAACTGCTATCTGACGTCTGGTATAAGACCAACTAGCATGTTCCCGGCGAGTCCTGTCCGGTGTACTCATAACCCAATGAGCACCTGTATACATCTTAGGTGAACCAACTGACACCAGTGGCTTGTGAGACCGGCCACCGCCCCTCGTCGGGGTCTCGACTGTATACACTAGTCTACTCTGGAGAATCGATGCCCTGTCTCGAAACTCCCACGACTAGGGATCTTTTAAGGATGTGGTTATAGACTCCAGCTCCCACGTATATGATCGCCCTCATACTGCTGGCAGTCAAGCAAGAATCCTAGGGGCTCTATCAACGTCCAATAGTGACCTGTAAGGTCACCTAAAGCAGTACACGATGATAAAGATAAACCAGATAGCATACTATCATCTTGAGTAAGACTGTCCTACCGGCATAGGTCCTCTCTCAATCATTGCAATCATGTGCCTGTAATCCAATAATTGACTCTGAGGGCACTATCTCCAACAATCTCCCACTTGCACTCAAGGCTAATTATTGCGATGTCGCATACTCACAGCCCGTGTGATACCGAACACCCAACTCCTCTACTAATCAGTCTCACAAAACCCGTTTGCGAAACTATTGCGTTCGAGGAATAGCCTCAGTGAGTGGATCCGCCCTGATGTTTCTTTCTATGTCTCTCTTTATCTCAAGATCGCGGAGAAATCTATCTCCCGAAATGAGCAATACCTGTCTTAGAATATGTCTGGATATCTGATGGGACCTAGCTCACAAATGAACTCCAAATCCAAATTTCTCAAACTGTATCGTCAACTGAACTTAATCAGTATCCTGCGCCATGCCTCCCTCAGTATCCACCTGGATCACCTGTCCAAAATACTGCCCCTCGTCAGAGGGAAAACTATAACTCTGACAGTCACTCTGTCATCCAAGTCACCTTGGAAGCCTGGAATGATAACTGTCTCCAGAATGAGGCTGTCGTTATCATATCCCTAGAATATCCACTTATATTCTAAAACTGCTTCCGATCGTTTCTCCAGGATTGGATTAATATCAACTTATTGCATCTACTGTAAAAACAACATCTGGTGGGCTACTTGACATCTCATGATTGACTCAATTGCCTAAGCAAGTGATCTGCCAATCATGTGCATCCCTCTCCCCTTTAGTCTGTAAGACACCTTTAGAGAGGGTGACTCCATCACCTGCAGGTACACTACCGTGCCAGGAGTCGTCCATTCTAAAACATCTTAAGAATGCTGTCTAAGTACCCTGATTGGGACACTTCCCAAATCTAGATCTAAAAGCATAGATCTAGTAACCAGAATGTCTGATATAATATCCAAGTCCCTATATGGAGAAACCACTGTGTGACAACCAAAGTATAACCGATCGTAGTATAGGAATATCACTTCCTACTCTGTGTATGTCATCCAGATACCAGGACATCATACCCTACTACCTTCTTAATAGATCCATCCCCTAGTCTGATGAAGTCAAACCTATGACTGTCACATCAGAAATAGATGATCTATCTCCGCTATTTCTGCTTTAGTCCATAAATAGACATAAGCTACATTTCCACCACTGCTTCCGCTGCTCCCACTGACTACGACAACCCTCTGGCAGAATCATATACACGTGCACTTCTAAAGCTTGTTTAGAACGACGCTATACTCATTCTCCTGCCGGGTCTCACAGTCTGGAACAACAGCAATGGCAAGTCTGGGTAAACAAGAACCTCCCTGCCACCGTCTTTAAGGCTACCGAAGTACCTCTCGGGTGCCTGAGGTTACCCACCAAATCTGCAGAGTGGCCAATGGAAAGTCAAACCAGATTGAATCTTTAGGTTCTCATCAAATTTTCAGTAATCGTTTGCGGTTCTGGAATCACTTCCAGTTCTACCATACTCCCACTACTGTTTTCTGAAAAAATCCATTTTTATTAAAAGTGTGGCGAGTCAAGAACAATATCACTATTGATCTTCCAGATGGTAGAAAGTCAACCCTCGTCATATCCTGGGTCAACCCACAAACAGCCATTACAGAAACGTGCCTTGAGTTATCCAGAGTCTGGTTTTAAGCATAAGCCAGACAACTCCCCGTACCTTAACAATGTCAAGATATGAACTGTTCTATATCCAATACAGAAACAGAGGCACTGATTTAATTGAACCAGATTCAAATCATGCAGCTGTCTCCAGTGCATGTTAACTGAATGGAGAGAGGTTGATCAGCATTACTCAACTTAGGAATACATTCAGATATGAGTAACCTGAAAGAGAAACAAGTTCTCTTAATCATTACTATCAACTGAATACCATACACAAGTATCTACATCTTCGATCATCTTGAAGAATCCTGATACTTGCAACACCTGGTTCTCTACTTTATTCTTATACCTATAATTTCTCAAAACTCAGACCTTGTGTTTCTACGAAACACTTGTCTAAGAACTAGAGAAGTCATAAGTAAACCGAATATAGTACGAGGACCAACCCCTCTATCCTAATGGACACTGGACAACATACAATACTCTGTATAAGTCCCCTGAGTCGAATAACTCAAACCCTGTGCGTCGTAGGTTGAAAACAGTACTTATGGTTAAGAAGAATTACACCGTTGTTTAATGCTCCTTACCTAACCATCCACTGATATAGGTAAATGTCATAGACATAATGTCAAAAAGGTATATCTCACTCTATGAAAATAGACGTACAGATATATCAATTTGAAATTGGTGCATAACAGCATGATATCGTGAAGGAATCCGCTCACGTTATCACACTCCAGAAGGTATAAGCATATCTGGCAAGTTTCAGTTTTTTTAGAAACTCCCGATGTAATTTTTACCTCATGCTCTTATGACCTTGACGAAGGCCAACAAATCATAAGTCACATGTCAAGTTCTACCCGTCATTATCCAGGTTGATTTGAACCCACCCGTACCTACCCTTGACTTTGGCCAACAAGGCAGTACGACTGTCCCAAACCAACGCATCTATCTATGCAGCAGAAAGGTAACAAGCAGCTACCATACACTATGCCTTGACGAAGGCCAACAAACATAGCATGAATACTACGTGCTACCCGTCTGAAATGACGGAGGGCTACGAATGGTTTTTGGCGAAAAACCTTTAACGTAATGAACTTGATATCGTTGAAGGAACCGGATATCTTTTAATAAAATATAGTGACGAAAACCTTTGCTAAAGAGGTCACTCCCGGTGAAGGGATCTCGGCCCTTTCCCCGTAGAATGAGGTGCAGGATATTCCAACTGAATACCACGATGCAAAGCAAAAGTAAACGACTATAGTGAAGTTATTGCCCTGACGCAAACTTCTGTCCAAGGGGTCACTCCCGGTGAAGGGATCTCGGCCCTTGCCTCGTCGACCGAGGTGCTGGATATTCATAACCGAATACCACTGTGCAAAACAAAAGGAGAACGTCCTTGTAATAACAGCTTTTTGAAAAGTTGTTCCAACAACATCAGAATAGGTTTGTTTAGCTTGCATTGATCCGAATCAATGCAGTCCCATCAATTGATCACACTAATAAAGAACGAAAAAAATGATGTACGTATATGCCATCCGCATTCGCCACTGGGTCCCATCATTACCCGTTAGGTCACTTAACTAACGACAGAGCGGGGACTGGACTAGCGCGGATGCAAAACATATACAACATCTACTAGTATATATATCAATATATAATATTCGCTCAAGGCATGATAAAATGCAACATCACAGAAATGTAATAAGTATCACAGAACAATACAGATATCTGGGATCCCCGGGTTTCACAGAGCCGCTACTGAAACCCGACGTTCCCCTGGTCGTGTGGATAGCCTATGCAATGAAATCCTAGACCCCTACGGGCGCAGCAAGTTACCCGCCAAAACCTGAAGCGAGGCAGACCCCTTCAGCAACGTGAATGGACTACCCAGCACTTCACGGAATCCGGTAACTTGGGCACCCCTCCTTGGGTCAACCTGTACCCCCTACGAGTGCGGCGAATAGCCCGCCAATTCTAGAGTGAAGCCCCCTCCGTCTCAATGCCATGAGATGCGGGCCCGTTGCCCTCTAGAACCCGGCTATCCGTGCACCCCACCATGGGGTAATCCTAGTACAGAAAGTAAAATATACATACAACGGGTACATCGACCTCAGCCCGGTCGTGCCCCAAAAGAATAATATACAAACAGGCAATGACGGCAGTCCACATGTCGGACGCTCGCCCCGCAATATCAAATGTACATAAAAATACCAAAACTGTACTAACATTGCATCCAGGCTATCCACCACGACAATCCGCAACATCACAGCACAACATAGAACATCAACGTGAATGTCACGTTCACAAATCCGTCTAAAAGGGCTATAGCAGTTAGACAGGATTTACCGATCAAATGACATTCACGGTCGCAGATATAATGTAAATACTGTGAACTAACATGTTTAAAATTTTCGATCGATCAAATTTACCGAAGTGGGCCCCAAGCACTACTGTAGCACTCAAAGAAAATCTGGGCCCAAACAGAACATACCAAAACCCCCATTTCCAAGTCCAAAGAGCTCTGTAGAAAATTGGTATGGTGATCACCTATTACTGCGGCGGAACCGCGGCCAGAACAGGGGTTTGGCCATGGTTCTGCGGCCTATCTACAGTGTCACATGACCAATTTTTCACAGAAGTCTTAAAACTTCTTGCATGTATTTCTGCAACACACTGAAAAAAATTTCGAGCCAAAAATAATTTGACAGAAAACTGATGCTTTGAAATCGCGGTTTTGGGATATTTATTCGATCGAAGTTTTAAACATGCTAGAGCAAGCTAGACTAGGTTAATGGCGTGGCTCTGATACCAGTGTAAATGCACGGCGGCGCCCCGGCCGTCAATCCGCGGCCAAAATGCGGAAACGATACTTTTCTTTAACTTTTAAACCGGCACCACCGTGCACTAAAGTCCCGGATCGGGTCATTAATCTAATCCTAGCTAACTAGAGAAGGGGTAGAGAGATATACTGAGCGATCCGTGTCCTTCGGTCTTCTCGTCGTCGTCCCGATCTCCCCGCGGAATCTCCGGTCTTCATCTCCTCGTCGGAAGGGCACCACATCGCCGGGTTCTTTTACGGGCTCCCACCTCTGGACCGAGGCAACTCGGGCACGAAGTTGGCGAGCCGACGTGCCCAAGAAGTGCTGTAGATGAAGTGTAGAACTCTATGTGTCTCTAGGGGTTGAAGTTGCCATGTATTGGTGGAGGAATGAGATGTGAGCTTTTGAGATGAACAATGGAATTTTTAGCAAGCAAATGAGACCAAAACTCATGCCCAAAAATTTTGGACAGCCCCCTCTCCCTTGTGTGGCCGGCCATCTCTTGAGGGATGATGGAATGGAGAGAATGGAGAATGAAAAATGAGTGAGACCAATAATCAAGAGAGAGAAAAGGGTTATCATGAGAAATAATCACCACTACCAAATCCACACTCCATCACCTAATCATGACTCCAAAGGTCAAGACATCATGAACAAAAGAAAGTCAAGGGATGGTGGAACCATCATAAAACCATCATGATGCAACAATATACAAAGACCACCCTCCAATATGCTAATTTGCACAATTGCAAATAAGCCCTCCTCCACCAATTTTCAGCCAAGGAAAGAAACAAAGGAAAATGGCCGAAACGGAAAGCAAACTGGCAACTTCATAAAACTGATCCCGTAATAAATTACAGGAAAACTCCGCGACTGTATATACATACCCGCATTTGTATTCCGACCGAATACAAATGCAATGAGACAAAATCTACACTGTACAATACTAGGATCCGGCTTAAACCAAAGCCCGCTAGTATTATCCGTCCGATCATGATCTGTGCAATACCGCACGTATCTGATCGAACCCTACCATATCTCCATACGGCCTCTACAGCGTTTCGTCCGAAACTTGAGAAAACGGTCTGTGGGGGACTCTAAAGACTCGTCAATACTTTGGTTGTGGATTTAACCACTAGCACGTCAGAGGTATTAGCCATACGTAACGGGCTACCAGGTATTGACCAAAAGGGACGTCGATGAGCGAACTCATCCTGACACCCTACTGAGCCTATCAGTGACAATATCCGTACAGTCCGGTCCGTTCGTCTATGAGCATCGCATGGCAGGCCTAGGGGGTTGGTAAAAGTCAGACCCCCAAAAGCGGTACAAGTCGTGTCGGAGTGTAGCCCCGAACACCCTGAGATACTACTGGAATACCTACCAGTAAATCTCCTGCCTTGGCCAAGGACTTCGTGTAATGGCTCTCCTAGACACAGCGCGACCTCACCCCCAATACCGGGAGAGACGAACCCCTGCAGATCCGCTCACTGCCTCCATGTGGCTCGGGACTGTACCCAACTAAAACCTGTTTGCACGTCTCCTTTGAGCGTGGTAGGGTAGTAATCAAAGTACAGTGGGAACTCACACGAGACAAATGACGATCTCAGGTCGATGAACTAACCTGTACACATGTCACCAGGGAACTGCTATCTAACATCTGGTATAAGACCAACTAGTATGTTCCCGGCGAGTCCTGTCCGGTGTACTCATAACCCAATGAGCACATGTATACATCTTAGGTGAACCAACTGACACCAGTGGCTTGTGAGACCGGCCACCGCCCCTCGTCGGGGTCTCGTCTGTATACACTAGTCTACTCTGGAGAATCGATGCCCTGTCTCGAAACTCCCACAATTAGGGACCTTTTAAGGATGTGCTTATAGACCCCAGTTCCCACGTATATGATCGCCCTTATACTGCTGGCAGTCAAACAAGAATCCTAGGGGCTCTATCAACGTGCAATAGTGACCTGTAAGGTCACCTAAAGCAGTACACGAAGATAAAGATAAATGTTCATACCATAATATTGCATTATTATATTCCCCATTCTTATTCGTTTGATAAATAAACAGGTGCTTTTAACGCATGTCTGCTACATATTACAGGTTACAGGTTCTTGGATCTAAAACAGTGAAAACAATGAAAGACGACGTAAAAGTGAGACTTTGACCGATAAACAGAGAATCTTGATCAAGCCTATACAAAGATCAGCACAAAGCAGCGCAAGGTCCAAGATGTCAAAGCGAACGGTTAAAAGACCACTACAAGTTTCACTGAAAGATCTGGAGAAGACCAGAAGCCAAACAGAGAAAAGAAATAAAGAAATAAAAAGCCCAAAGAACCAAGAATCAGCCCATAAAAGATAATCCACTGATCTCATCAATTGGCCGCGGAACCGCGGCCCAAGCCTGCCCATGCCGCGGTTCCGCGGCCGTTATATGCCCGTATTGGTGGATTTTGGCGGCGGTGCGTGTAGTGTTGAATAGGTCTTTTTATAGAGGGCTATTTTTGTAAATGCAGATTTGCGAATCAAATGTAACATAGGGTTTCCTATTCTCTATAAATAAGAACTCTAAAGATTGTAAACATCATGCCTCCTTTTAATAATAAATTCCAGAATTCTTTTGGAGAGCATCGATGCCTCTTTTCAATTCATGAATTCAGATCTGACAACCCTGCGTTGATATTTGGAGAGAGCCATCTGTAAGTAGTTTTATTTAATTGCTCTAGTTTAGATTTTAATTCTTTGCCCTAGGTAGATTTAATTCCTTGCCGTAGATAATTGTTTAGAGTTAGCTTTGGGGAAGGCTTTTGAGAGATGAGATCTCTCATCCCTTTCTTACCCATCATATATTTTCAATAGGACTCCATGCATACACGCACACACAGCGCCCTACGGCACCCTATCCCTCGAGGTAGCGGTGATGCCGTAGTATAAAGGCCCGGTTGTGCGCGTTTTCCATGAAGGTTAGGGTAAGGATCTCTAAAGGAAGGACAATAATCTAGAGGTAGGAACACCTTCCCGAATGGATCTAATCCCCGTTATTGATAATTACCATAACTCCTCATAGATCTTCATTCGGGTATAGAAAGCGTTGAGATTTACTTGCATTTCCAAACCATCCCTAAACCTAAACCTAGCAAGACTAGATCTAGATAATCTTAGATAAATAGATTTAGATTTTAGATTTAATAATCAATCCGAACACCCTTCGGAATTAACTCGTTAGCGCGATTAGGAGATTCACAACATCCCTGTGGACCGACCCGTACTCACCGGCTAGCTTCATGCGACGCCGTTCTTGATTGTGGTAATAGATAGTTTTTGAGATCAACCAAACGGCGCCGTTGTCGGGGATGGCGTAGAAATTTCCTTTTTGCAATTTCGGGTTAATCTTAAATTAAAAAAATCATAAAAATCTAAAAAATCCAAAAATTATAAAAATATATCAATTGTTATTTTTTTGGAAAGGGTACTTTTTTGTGTGAATCTTGCAGGAACAAACTTGGATCTGGAAATTTATAGAAAGACAAACAGAAAACAAAATATCAAAACAGAAGGGGACTACGAAATCAGAGCAGCAGAATATTTTCAGAAACACGACTCCTCCATCGCGCCGCGATTCCGCCGCTTAACCCCAACTTAAACCGCGGAAACGCGGTCCTCTTGCTGAATCAGAACGTCGAAATTTTTCTGGGGACCCGCGCCCACTTCTTCACCGCGGAACCGCGGTGGGAGACCCATTTTGGCCGCGGTTTAGCTGCTCTAAGGTGTCATCATCTCGTGGAATTTCCTCTGTAAGTTCCTCTGTTCCTCCTCTGTAATTTTTGAAATATCTTTTCTGAAAATTCCTGCAGGATTCCGTGCGCTTTAAAAAATATATTCCCTTCCATATAACAATCTTGTGCAGGATTTTTGTAGAGACGCTTAAATTATATTGCAAGTAATCTTTGTTGTTGCATATCTTTTCTCGAAAATCTTTTTGCAACAAATTCTTCCAAATAAAGAGAAAAAGAATAAAAAAAAGGGAAAATTTTTATTAGAAAACTTGCAAACTTTTTCCGCAAATAAATCCTTGCACCACCCAACCTTCTTTATTTTCACCCTTTCTTCTTACAACATGGGTACCCCACATAATAAATCACTTGCCGAACTTTGGTATCCCGAACCTAATTTTGCGTCGTACGTCAATTTGTTCGGTCAATTTAAAGACGATCCTTCCTTGCCTAAAATATCTTTGAAAGATCAAATAGAAGCGTCTAGGAGAAACAGTTTGACTTTGCAACCCACTTTGTGTCAACCAAGTCAACCTTTACCACCTCCATATGTTGATACCACTTTTTCAAGTCCTTCTGTCACTCCTAAGCTGATGTCCATTGCTGAGCATATTGCTCAATCTCGCAGCCGATCTTTCATCCCTCTCCACTCATCTAGTTCTAGGGATCCGCACGATTATTCACCTTTTTATCCACATGTTGACCCTACACCTGACCAACCAACCACTTCCTACCAGTCCTACCCGACCTTCCCACCTACACTAGACACTGTTTCTACACAGCCTGTTGGGAGTTTTGCATATCCCCACAATTTCGAATCTTTTACTGAAACTCCCTCACCACCCAAGTCTAGTTTGGAAGAGTCATTGGAGGCTTATATTTCAGCAACAAACAAAATGGTTAGGAATGTGGAAGTATCCATTACCGCCCTTATGCAACCTAGTGAACCGGTAGCTAGTTTCCCGCTAGCTCAAAAATTTTCAATGTATAAGGAGGCGGTTGGACAGAGTGAGAATGTGAGAGGATTTCCAAATCAAACCTACCCTTACCCAATTGAAGCCCACAACTCCCGTTTTCCATCGATTGTCCCAAATGATTCACCAGTTGAAAATAAAAACGAGTTGTGTGATTTTGTAGTCCTTGATTTGCCAAATTGTGAAGAACCCCTTTCGAGTGAAACCGTACCTAATCCGTTTGACCTTTACACCTCCACTCTAGAACCTACAAATATCCATGCTTTTGATGAGGTGTCTAAAGAAATTGATTTTCACTTGATTGAGGATATAGACGCCGGGAATATTTCGGATGATGAACCTGTCGATTTGATTGAAATTTTATGTTCAACTCATCATCCCGAGTCATTAGATGTTTCTCCCGAACCTCATATGCGTCTTGATTTTGATGATAATGGCATGGATGAGTTGAATTTTGAGGAGAATTATAAGGATAGTATTGAGGAGTGTTTTGAGGATCATATTGAGGTTGAACCATTTTTCTTTGATGTGTCGGATTTTCCAATTCATCCTCTTGAACTTTTAACTAAATCACCCTCCCTCCTGTCCATCGTTCCGACCACGCCTAGTTTCACGCTTGAAGACTGTGAGCTTGAAAATTTTTCCTTTGAATCTGACACAGTTCTCACAGCCGATAACACCTACGAGTGTTTCACTTTTTCGGACGACGTTGATATATCACCGCCCGAGTTTGAGTCCTTTACATTTTCAGATGAGTTAGTTGAACCATCAGACTCGGTTACTTATAGTAGTTTCAAATCATTAATGGAATCTTTTAAGTTCGAAATAGTTTCCTACGGTGAGAATGAGACTATCCCTAATCCGCTCCCTCTCGTCCTTCCTATCGTTCCGACCGTGCAAGAGACCGTTACGCTTTCATCTCCTATACCAAGTTCGGCGTACCCATGTTTTCTTACGAATCTTGAGGGATTTGACCCTATTTCTCGACGGGTTGATAGGTTAGCGCAATCGCTTTTAACACATTGGTCATCACAAATTGCGTTAATTTATTCACTCGATTTACACCCTCAAGTTCGTGCTTCACTTCTTTCTCTCTTTCGTCATTCTTCTCCTCCACCGAGACCATATTCTACCCTTCTTCCCACACGGTCTCGTGTGTTTCTCATTTCTTTTCTTTCCACCCCATTCTTTCACCAACTAGATCTTTACCACGATAAGATTTTTGAATGGTTGGTGCTAACCTTTGGCTTGTGTAAGGCCAAGCTTAAGTTTGGGGGGGACCTTGTTGTATATATGTATATATATTTTTGTTTTCTTTTTCTATAAAAATATATTAAAAAAAATTCAAAACAAAAAAAAATAAATAAATAAATAGGGGAGTGCCGGCATTTTGACCCTCTTGGTGTAGCATGACAGTGAGGACACTGTCAAGTTTAAGTTTGGGGGTATGCTCAGTACATCTTCCTCCTTCGCATTCATATGTATATTTTTGCATTTGCATATTTATTTGAAAACCCATAAAAATTGAAAAAAATTTGAAAAATTATAAAAATCATTGTATTCAATTTTGACTTATTTGACTAGAGTTTGACAGATAGGTTAACTAGCTAGGAACAACTAAATCTTAGACTTAGTAAATTAAAAACCCTAAAAATAACCTTCCTTAAAGTTTAACGGTAGAAAGTATATGTCTTTGTAGTTTATTTAGAAATAAGAAAATTTTGGGTTCACTTTTTGGGCTAAGTTGAAACAAGGGAAGAGTATTGATATATTTATTAAAGTATAAGTTTGAAAAAAAATTCCTAGCTTAAGTCTGAATTCTGAAAATGTTTACCCTACAAATTGCACAATCACGCACCTTGAAACTTGGAATAGTAGAGGAGACCTTGAAATGCTCTTGTCTAAAGTCCTTAGCACAATGAAAATGAAAAAAATATATACAAGTGTGAATAAAGAATAAAAAAAATGAACACTGGTTTTTGTGATTACTTAAGGCTGCAAAAATAGAAAAATATTTAGCGAAGGTGCTTCATCACCTAGTGCCTTAGACCAACTGGTTTGGGAGTCACTGCTAAAAGCCTTGGGTGTTGCAAGACTAGGAATTACGCTTTAATGTGCAAACACATCTTGTAATCGGTTGTTGGTACCTCAAGAAGTATTAACGGTCGCATGAAGGATGTGTAAGCAAAATTCATTTAAAAAATTCACCAACTAATAAGTACTTTGGACAACGGACAAGGGTATGATTGCTTGATTTGAATTTCCAAGTGTAGGGGTGATTTATACACACACGTGGGGATATGTGATTAGAGTTTAGATAAGAGAAAGGAATGAAGAATAGAACTTGTATCTTTAGTAGAGTTGATAAAAATTCCTAAGTGGAGATGGAACCCTAGAAGGAAAACTTAAGAGATGCCGAAAGCTAAGTAAGTCTACAGAACATATATAATCTTAAGTTAAATGATAAGGAAGTGTGAAAAATATGGGTGGATAATTTACAAGTCGACGATAATAGAATTCCTTGTTAGAAAACCAAATTGGAGAACAAAAGTCGAAAAGCCAAATTGATAGGATTTTGTGGGTAGTATCCGCTGAAAACCCTCAGGAGACAACACTCCTCCTACTAGGGACACCTAGAGGTTTAACGGCTTGTTGCACGTGCTCAGTGCAATCGTGTTTCCCTGCGAAAGTGCGGTTAGGTTTTTGTCGAGAATAAAAAAAATAAAATTGCTCGAGGACGAGCAAAAGATAAGTTTGGGGGTATTTGTTCATACCATAATATTGCATTATTATATTCCCCATTCTTATTCATTTTATAAATAAACAGGTGCTTTTGACGCATGTCGGCTACATATTACAGGTTACAGGTTCTTGGATCTAAAACAGTGAAAACAATGAAAGACGACGTAAAAGTGAGACTTTGACCGACAAACAGAGAATCTTGATCAAGCCTATACAAAGATCAGCACAAAGCAGCGCAAGGTCCAAGATGTCAAAGCGAACGGTTAAAAGACCACTACAAGTTTCACTGAAAGATCTGGAGAAGACCACAAGCCAAACAGAGAAAAGAACTAAAGAAATAAAAAGCCCAAAGAACCAAGAATCAGCCCATAAAAGATAATCCACTGATCTCATCAATGGGCCGCGGAACCGCGGCCCAAGCCTGCCCATGCCGCGGTTCCGCGGCCGTTATATGCCCGTATTGGTGGATTTTGGTGGCGGTGCGTGTAGTGTTGAATAGGTCTTTTTATAGAGGGCTATTTTTGTAAATGCAGATATGCGAATCAAATGTAATCTAGGGTTTCCTATTCTCTATAAATAGGAACTCTAAAGATTGTAAACCTCATACCTCCTTTTAATAATAAATTCCAGAATTCGTTTGGAGAGCATCGATACCTCTTTTCAATTCATGAATTCAGATCTGACAACCCTGCGTTGATGTTTGGAGAGAGCCATCTGTAAGTAGTTTTATTTAATTGCTCTAGTTTAGATTTTAATTCTTTGCCCTAGGTAGATTTAATTCCTTACCGTAGATAATTGTTTAAAGTTAGGTTTGGGGAAGGCTTTTGAGAGATGAGATCTCTCATCCCTTTCTTACCCATCATATATTTTCAATAGGACTCCATGCATACACGCACACACCGCGCTCTACGGCACTCTATCCCTCAAGGTAGAGGTGATGCCGTAGTATAAAGGCCCGGTTGTGCGCGTTTTCCATGGAGGTTAGGGTAAGGATCTCTAAAGGAAGGACAAGAACCTAGAGGAAGGAACACCTTCCCAAATGGATCTAATCCCCTTTATTGATAATTACCATAACTCCTCATAGATCTTCATTCGGGTATAGAAAGCGTTGAGATTTACTTGTATTTCTAAACCATCCCTAAACCTAACCCTAGCAAGACTAGATCTAGATAATCTTAGATAGATAGATTTAGATTTTAGATTTAATAATCAATCCGAACACCCTTCGGAATTAACTCGTTGGCGCGATTAGGAGATTCACAACATCCCTGTGGACCGACCCGTACTCACCGGCTAGCTTCATGCGACGCCGTTCTTGATTGCGGTAATAGATAGTTTTTGAGATCAATCAATAAACCAGATAGCATACTATGATCTTGAGTAAGACTGTCCTACCGGCATAAGTCCTCTCTCAATCATTGCAATCACGTGCCTGTGATCCAATAATTGACTCTGAGGGCACTATCTCCAACACTCACGATTCTTAAGGAGAAATTACACCTACGGGACCCTCTCGACCAGCAGGGAGAAAATTCTTTATGAGACCCTCACGGCTCATAAAGTTGAAAAGTCTTAGGAGGCAGATCTTAACCCTGAATCCTAAGCCATCATTGTCCTGCAAAGAAACTGAGATAGACTATCCACAGAATACATTTAATGAAAGGGACACACCATCATGAAGAAAAATATGTCTTTTATTCATGAATCAGAATGAATACAAAGTACAATTCGTGGAAGAAAAAAATATATACTCTCATTCAGAATATGTACAAAGGAAGAATGAAAAAATATATCTACAATTCTTTAGGTCGGCGGGCGATTTAGCAGATTTGCCAGTTCATCCCTTTTCCGTTGAGCCTCGCCTTCGTGATTCAGTATTGTCAGAAGAAGGGCCTCCGCCTGAGCTTGCTGAGCCTGGTATAAGGCAAGCCGGCCTTCAAACTCTTTCTCAGTAACCTTATGAGCCTCAACCCTTTCATGAGTGAACACGGCGGCTTTGTCGATGGGTACCACCTCCTTGATAGCCTCTTAAAGCACCCGCCAAAGTTCATACACTTTAGTGGCCTTGGCCGTAAGGTTGGCTTGAAGCTCCCCCAACGCTTTGGAAGCCAGCTCCCTCTCCAAAAACTTGCGGTCGAGCCTCTTCTCACATGAGATCATATTCGCAGCGCACCGCTCAATAAGCCCCTGTAAGCTCGCATTCGCGGCCACAACCTCCGAAGGAAGACACGTACACTCAAGACTATATAAATAAGCCTCCATTTGATGACAATTCTCGATCTAAGTTATGCACAAATCACCTGATATAGGAGGCAACAAGGAAAGTCTCCTATGTATAGCCCATCAAGAACGCATTTGCAACTATATGAATGTTTAAATGATACTCAAAGCACTGATGTACATGCAACATAACGATAAGTGCTCACAATTAAAGAAAAGTCCCATAGAAAAATATAAAGCTCATTTACGCAAGCGAGACGCACGTACGAGTATCTGACAAACATGAAAATTCAACAGAAAGCATGCAACAGCCAATGATAAAAAGAGTACATCGACTTGAACACACTACGCCACTGGGAAAAGATCACCAAACAAGAGATCGGTGACACAAGGGTGAACAAAACAGTATACAAAATTTTCTAACTCCTTCGTCGCCTTCTCCAGCATGTCGAAACGACGATTTTCACATGGAGTGGCTCCCCACCGATTGGCGCCATGGTCATCCGCAAAAGCAGACATAATAGCCCGCCGGGCTTTTATCTGGCCCAACAGATGAACCGAGCAATCTTTCAGAGCCTGAGTAATCAGGCACGCTTCATGAAAACACTCGAGCTTGTCTTCAGCCACATCAAGCATCGCCAGGGTCATCTCCGCTGGGTTAGGAGGGATGTTAGCGAGCACGGTAAGAAGAATTATCCGGAGCCAAACGGATCCCATTGGGAGAGGGGACCCCTTACGGATCACAAGTTCATACATCACCGCGTTACACTCGGCATCGGTGAGCAGGGGATCCACCAGTCGCGCAGCAAAATGAGGAATCATCTCCTCAACAGGTACCTCCCATGGTTGTCGACGAGCATGGGGACGGTTGCAAGCCATAGCACTTAGTTGTTTTCTCAAGATAAATCACCCTAAGTTATAATTGGAGTTCTTTGTGAGGAGAGAAGGAAAACTATAGCTTCAAGTTATAAAGGGGAGCATTAATGTTGCACACGGAAAATATTGCATGGTAGAACTATTTCCAAGACCCAGAAAAAGGAAAGGCATTGGAAATTAAAGAGGTGGAACTATTTCCAAAGCCCCCTCTCTGCGTTCAATATCTTACACAGAAAAGGTTGCATGGGAAATTAAACAACCCCATCAATAGGGCCTCATGTGCAGAGCACGTGAGCACCAACCGTAACATGCATTGAAAAGTAAAACAATATCGCACGTGAATAACACGTGAGTGGGAAGACAAGTTCTGTTAAGTGACCAACAAATTCAAAGTTGTGCGTTAAAGGGAAAAAACCCTTGGTGTGGATTTAAAATCCAAAGAGTTTATATGTATGGGAGTTCTTCGATCGTTCAAAGTCATTACCTGAAGAAAAGATTCTTCCTTGAACAGAGTTAAACTCTGAAGATTTTTAGAAATAAAGAACTAAGCTCTGAGAGCGAGAATTAAATTCTCAAAAGGAAAAATTAGCAAGGAAGAAGATGAAAGAGTGGAGGCGCTTCTGAAGAGACCCCTGCATTTATAGGATGTGATGGAAAACGTTTTATCTCCCCTATTCCCTAGACAGATCCAATGGTCACAAAAGTGACAGCGTTACACTCACGTGCAGACACGTGAGAGCAACGCTGTGGGGGCATTTGTTCCCTAATTAAAAATTAGGAATTATCTCAATGAGGTATCACGTGCTCACACGTGACAAGCTTTGAAAGCCTTATAACTTAATAGAATTAAATTCTAATTTCTCTAAATCTTTCCAAACGAAAAAGGATTATGGGGAACCGTTGGATTAGAAATCCAAGGGTGATTAAAAATCACCAATTTATGGAAAGATTTTAGACAAGGAAAGATTTCCCTAAATCTCACCAAAAATAACAAACAGAATATCTTTTGGATTAAAAATCCAACGGTGAATATAATGCACTGAGTGATCTAAAGGATCATATTAATTATGAAAATAAACAAAATCTTTCAATGAGAGATTTACTAAATAAATTGATTCTTTTCCTTCCCCTATAAATAGGAGCTAAGAAGAGAAGAGGGAGATAAAAAATTTTAGGATCTTGAAATTTTCTAAAAGAAAATAGCAGAGAGAAAAGAAAGGAGAATTTAATTCTCAAGAAAGAAAACCCTGGGTGAGAAAAGAGAAAGGGATCAAAACTTCATAAAACAAAAAAAGAGAATTTAATTCTCAATTTAAGAGTTTAACTCTTCTGCAAAAGAACTTAGTTCTTCCTCTGGTTAAAGATCTGCAGAAGCAATTCTCCCCATAGGTTGAGAATTTAATTCTCATCGGGTTGAGATTCTGCCATGCAGATCCAAAACTTAGAGGGAGAATTGAGTTTAGAGAATTTAATTCTCCTAAATTCACAGGAATTTAATTCCTCCAAGATGAAACTAGGGTTTAACCCTATATGAGAATTTAATTCTATCAAACTCACAGGAATTCAATTCCTTCATGATAAAATTAGGGTTACTCTCAAACTCATAGGAATTCAATTCCTTCAAGATAAAACTAGGGTTTAACCCTATATGAGAATTTAATTCTCCTCAAATTATAGGAATTTAATTCCTTCAAGATGGACAAAACTAGGGTTTAACCCTAATTGAGAATTTAATTCTTTTACATATACAGGAATTTAATTCCTCCTAAATGAAATTAGGGTTTAACCCTATATAAGAATTTAATTCTTTCATATACATGCGAATTTAATTCCTCTAAAAAATAATCAGGGTTTAACCCCACAGAGAATTTAATTCTTAAAAATAACAGAGAGCTCAAAAGGTCTCCATCACGTGTTCTCACGTGACCCCTGAACAGATCCCCTAAAAAAGAGAAGAAAAATTGTTGAGGCAACGCCTCACGTGCTCCCACGTGACCTCCAAAACACAGAAAATAAAAGCAAAGGAAATGTAAGTTTTGGGCGCTCTCACGTGTCACCACGTGACCCCTTAGCAAATGCTTTAGTAATCAGCGCACAGATGTCCATCACGTGCCAACACGTAATGCCCAAAAGAGCAAAGGTGTTTAACACTTATTTGCAAAGCAAAGTAAAAGGGATCTGATCCCACCTTTGGGTGCCCTCACGTAGCCCCACGTGACCCATTCCTATTTAGTGTTTAACACTAATTTAAAGGACTTATTTCCAGTGTTTAACACTATTGTTTTCTAGTGTTTAACACTAATCTGAAAGTTTTATTCCCAGTGTTTAACACTGTTGTCTTCTAGTGTTTAACACTAATTCGAGAATTCTATTTCTAGTATTTAACACTAATTTAAGAATTTTATTTTCAATGTTTAACGCTGCTGCTCTAGTGTTTAACACTAATTTTAGCCAAATTGGCTAATTTTCCAGAGGCAGAAGTCTTCCCTTCAACTGAGTCTCAAAATTGAGTAAAATGCAGAGCTATAATTTTCCATGCTCAGTCAAAGATAAAAATGTTACCAAAGCTTTCAAACTCTTGTTTAGCATGGCTAAAAATATGTGGGCTTGAACCCAGACAAGTGTTTAATGGTCCAACAAAGGGCCAACACTTCAAATTTAATTGGACTTAGCCCAAGTTGGCCATAAGTCCTCAATTCAGACTTAACTGAGCCAATGTGCTCATAATTTAATTAATTGATCTCAGTTCCAAATTGGACTACGGATCACTTAATTCACTTTGGTTTGAGGGTACATCTCTTCACTCCTCTGATATTTGTCATTGTAATCCTTCAACGTCTTCAGAGAGGTGATGGGTCCTGACAACCACACATTTCACAGACTATGACATCTCTAAACTACGGACTGTGGGGTCCATAAACCCATGGACTATGATGTGCTTAACCTCGACCGTGATATCTTTAAACTAATATCGGACTGTGGGGTCCTTAAACCCATGGACTATGATGTCCTTAACCTCGACCGCGATGTCTTTAAACTAACAATGGACCGAGATGTCCTTAAACTAACAATGGACCACCATGTCCTTAAACTGGTAATCGACCGCAATGTCACTAAACTAAACAATAGAGTCCAATTGTTCTCTTGTTGGATCTAAACGATCCCGTTAAGTTGATCTTAGTCTAAAATGAGACTAACGTATCCTTAACAAATGTTTAAGTTGATCTTAGTCTTAAATGAGGCTAACGTATCCTTAAACCCAACCCCCCAAATCCAAATCTAAGAAAGATACGGATTTAAACTAGTCCACGCCCTACGGGCGACAACATAAATTAGTCTCCGTATACAATCCACGGGCAACCACAAACAAAACAAACACATACGACACGAAATGACCATCTGGAGAAGGAGAAAGTTGTTACCGCGATGTGGTAGCGTAATTAACTACAGGGGCTTGCGTCTGCAGGGAAGAGCGTCCCCACAATCAAAAACCCCTCAAACGAGGGGGAATTTGACAAAGTCTGCTACATCGGCCGCATCCGTTTAAACCTTTGATATATGGTGCCATAAATCAACTTGGCATCTTCGGAGAGGTGGACGGATAGCACCAATTAGCATCTGCCCCGAAATTCAGGCAAGACGAATCTACTCGGTCGCATCTGCGTCTTTCGGCGGGGAACAGGGACTCCCAAGTGTATTTTTCCTTTGTGAGTCGTAAGGATCTCACGAAGGTGTTTTCTTATGAGTTGAGAGTATCTCATAAGTTTGTTCTCCTCATATATGTAAGAACACATAAGTAGGTCTTCCCAAAGGGAGCATAATTCCAAGGGCAGAGACCGGCAGCTGGATTGGTGATTGCGGTAGGGTATGGGTGTGATGAGAATTATTTGAGCACGTGGATTGTATACGGTAGTCAATTTAGGGACCAACCGTAAGGCTGGGAGAATTTTAGGACTTTGTTGGCATCTGCATCACTGCACTGGAATATGGTACCAGGAGCGACTCATCATTCGCCATTTGGGGTATTCAGGGATTTGAAATTTTGGTTGGCGTCTGCATCGCTGCACTGGAATATGCTACCAGGAACGACTCATCATTCGTCTTTTGGGGATTTGGATTTTGGTTGGCGTCTGCATCGCTGCACTGGAATATGGTACCAGGAGCGACTCATCATTCACCGTTTGGGGATTTGGATTTTGGTTGGTGTCTGCATCGCTGCACTGGAATATGGTACCAGGAGCGACTCATCATTCACCGTTTTTTATCGCGATTACTATATCATTTTAGCTTTTCTTATCATGAAGGTTGCGATTGCCCTATCATTTTGGCTATTTATTCAAGGTTGCCCCATCATATCGGCTGTTTATTTTTATTTTTATTTTTATTTTTATTTTACTCGCTAATTTTTATTGCAAGTCTCACCATCATTTCGGCTTTATTTATTTATTTATTTACATATCTTTTTACATCCCCGGTTCAACGACTTAGAGGTCGACTATCTCCAGTTTAACGACGTGGTGGTCGATTGTTGGAACTTGGGCTCGATTCTGCAGGAACCATGGGCTCCTTTGGCTTAATTGCATAAGCGAGCTCTTCGTCATCTAGACCAAGCCGATGTTGGGTAGCAATAGCTACATCATTGTCATGGATACAAAGCATAGGAGGACTTGTTCCTCTGAGCTCCACCATGTAAACCGTATGGGTTGTGTACTCGTCTATTGCTTCTTCATTGGTAATGTTACTCGTTTAGCTTTTAGCTTGTTCCTTGGTCCGCTCTTTTCAGAGAAAGGCAGATGTCTGAGAGAATCAGGTTCCCGATGGATTTCGGTCTCCGTTTGTATGAAATTGACGGTCGCAGCTTGACTGTTTGTTAACACGCCTTTAGACAGTTCTATCTCTCCTGCCTCGTATTGCTTTTCGACCCAATCTTTGAAAACAAAGCAGTCCTCAATGGCATAACCTATCAATCTGTGATAGGGGCAGTATTTGGGGTCGTCGGTTATATTCGGTTCTTGCGGTCTCTTTGAATCTGGCAATTGTAGACCGTTTCTTAGGGTATCTTTGAATATTTTATAGACTTTGTCTCTTCTGAAGGAACAAACCTTATCCAGCTTATTTTTCAGTGGAGATTCTCCTCCCTCTCCGAACACTGGCTTCCGAGGCTTGTTAGTATTAGTGTAACAACCTAGTTCATTTATACCAATTCCAGTTCCTGTATTTACTTATCCATGGTAATTTCTTGATTTAGCGTGTTTGGGTGCGAATGATATTTTACATTCGACCTGACCCGCTTGCTTGAACCTGTTTGATTCTTATTTATAGATTACCTTGACTTGTTGCATGGACACGTGCATCTCATGTTTAGTGCATACTGGTATTTTATCTAATATCGCATCTTTTTTTCACATAACATTTTAAGTCACGTAAAATAATTTAAAAATGCATAGCATGGCCTGCATGATACCCCTAACCCTGTGGTAGCGTCTTTGCATCATGTTCTCGTCCCGTTCAGTGAAACGGACGTGTTTGGATGGCTACGCGCACGTACGTGCGTCCGTTCTTGGGGGTATACCTTTTCATTACATAATCTTTCATTTTAAATTTTGGAACCTGCTAATAATTTTCGTATTTCAAATCCAAAATTTTGGACCCAACCCGGGCACTTTTCTGAATTATTTTACATCCCACTAAAATTCAATTGTTTGAATTTTTAAAAATTTAATTTCTAAATTTTTTCAGTTCAGCATATTTTCCCTAAACGATTTCTAAATCTTTTAAAATTTATTATGTTAACTAAGAACTTTCTTTCTCCCTCTTTATTTTCCACGAACCAATCAAAACACCCCTTTTTATTTCACCGAGCCCCACAATCCTCTCTCTCCTTTCCCTTTCTCCTTCTCTCTCTCTCTTTTTCTCTCACCCCCGCTAACAGACAATTCCATCTCTCCTCTTCTTTCTCTCTCCTCCCGCTTTCTCTCTGTCTCTCTCATCTTGCGTCTCTCTCTCTCTCCTCTCGCAGTGGACGAGGATCCCATCACCGCCTCCTTCCTTATTCTTACCTCCATTCTATCTTCTTCTTCTTCTTCTGTTTTTTCTAAAAACCTACAAACCTCGCCACGAGAACCCAAACTCTTCACCGCTTTCCTCAAACTCTAACTCCATCATCTCCTCAACCCCAATCGAGCCTCGTCATCTCCTTTCCTCCTCCTCTCCATCTTCTTCTTCTCTTTCTTCTTCCCGAGCCTCTCTCCCCTGCACACACCCACAGAACACCTAAGAACCCAACGTCACCGGTTGTTTCCAACGGCCCCAGCCTCGTACCCACCATCATCACCATCTCGTTTCCTTCCTCTCCTCTACATCAGCACCTCAACAAGACCCTGCACGTACCCTGCAATAAAACCCCAGAAACCAAACCCTAGTGCAACCCTAACCCATCACCCTGCACACCTCATCGCCGGCAATCCCTCAACCTCACCGTCACCACTCATTCTCCTCTTCTCTTCCTATTCATTCTCTTCTCCTCCCTCTCTTCTCTTCTTCTTTCTTAAAACCCCACACACCAGAACCCTAACTTGCACCCTGCACCCTCGCCGAAAACTCACCTCCGGCGACCCCGACATCGCCAACATCTCGTCTCCCGTTATCAGTGCAACCCCAGTGAGCCTTCTCTCTCTCTCGTCCTCCCCTTCTTTATTCTTCTTCCTTCAATTCTTCTTTCTTGTATTTTTCTCTTTTCTGTAAAAATTTTCAAGCCTCTGTTGATCGCCGGAGCCGTGACGACTCGACGATCCCGATGACCCAGCGAGGATATCTGACCCGTGTGATCCCATCGTGCATTGTTTGGACTCATTCCGTATACCGTGCGCGCGTCGCGACTTTTCCCGCTGACGCGTGACGTTCCGTATACCGCTTCATGATCCGATCAAGGCAAGTGAAACTTGCTACATGCTACTATATTATTTATACATATTTATTTCATGATTAAACCTGTAAATTGCACCTAAGGCTATTAGTTTTCATTCTTGCATTTCGATGTCAGATTATATCATTGTAGACTCGGATCTTAAATTATAATTTGTTGCATGTTAGAGTACAATATCGTGTACCCACATTCGTGTTTAAATTACTTAATAATTATCTGCATAACCCATAACACTTTTAGATAGTTTCTACCCCCGAATACCCGGTTACATCCATTGAACATATTTTAGATATCATTACATCTCTAGATCATTTAACCCATAATAACGAGATTTTAACAATCTATATTTGTTTAAGTGTATGGTACTTAATGTTGGAACCATAAACCGAACTCTAATCGATAACCGTACATCTATCTAGTTTATTCTGTACCTAATTGCATATCATATTACATGTTCCAGTTTATTATTCTGTTAGTACCCATGCTTGTTTATTTATACCCATGCTTATGTTAGTTTGATTATGAGCACCCATATGACATCTTGTGCTTCCTGACATGACCTGTTACACTTCCTACTTGACATGACATGGTACCGTACACTCTTGACATGACATGATTCCTATATACTACCTGGCTTGACCTGTTGTACTATGGCTTTACCCGTTACCTGATCCTGTGACTAATGCCAACAAACCTGACCTGTTGTCCTTACGGACAGTTCCTGTTGTCTATCTAGACAAACATGTACCTGCCTGATCCTATGTTGGCATTAGCTCCAGATTATTTAATACCTGACTTGAACACATATAACTTGGGGGTATGGAGAAATCAATGATGAAACCTGACTTGTAACTCGACAGTTCTCTACCTTTACTGATCAGTTTTAGAGGCTAAGCCAGCCTTGGGATGATGCTGCTGACATCATCCATCGTTATCCACTACCATTTTAGAGGCTAGGCCAGCCTTGGGATGATGCTGCAGACATCATTCATCATTACCCTTTTCCTGTAGTGTCTAGCGGCATGTCTCGGTTTCAGCCCGAGAATCTTCACCGTGATCCCGGGCACGCACGGGATACTATTGAATTACATCGATGATTCATCAAATTGATTTCAAAGACTTGAGAGTAGTTAACCCAATAGACCAGTTTAGATTACTCGCTGCACATTACCCCACTGTCCTTACTTATATCACTGTTATGCTTGTTTTATCATTTATACTCATATTTGCATGTCTTGCTACCCTGTTTATATATTATTGCTTGATATTATGACGCGCTGACGTCTGGGTTTTGCATGGCCCGGATCCTCTACCTTGGTTGCTGACTGATCAGGAGTACTGCCGCTGTTAGACCGAGCGGTGAGGACCCTGTTAGTATCCAGTTTTACTTTCCAGGTGTTTTATTTATTGTATCTTTTGCTTCCGCATATTATCATTTCTTGACTCATTTATTCGGGCTCATGGACATGTACTAGATAGTTTAGTTTACTTTCTTGTTCTTGATATCTATACAGCCGTAATATGACTGTAGAAGGATATTTCCTATCCACAGGTAGCATGGTTGGCTATGTCACGTGCTCATCTTAGCGTACTCTGGGAAGCGGGGCGTGACATGGTTCTTTTGGTATCAGAGCCATAGGATATAGGTTAATCGAGTTTGATTCTTTTGTAGTTGGGTATTGGACCCAATACACGAATCAGAATACTCATAATTAGGAACATGTCCTGCTACCTAGCTATCATGATTCTTAAATCATATCTTTCTTTTATCTTTCGCCTTGACGATATGCAAACCATTTTGCATCTCGACTTGAAACCTTTCTGGTTCTCTATTGTTTCTCCCTGTTTCTTGATTCTGATGCTAAGATTTGGGCGACTTAAGTGGAGTTATGTAATTGTACCCATGAACTGCAGCATGGTTACAATGCGGTACTCTATTTAAGTAACTTGGAGTCCTGATCTTGATTCACTTCTTTGTTTCATAGTTGTTATATTACCATGCTTCTCTCGGTTTCATTGCTTACCAGTTCTTGTTTTATCGCCAGCTTGAATCATGTTTACCGTGCTTAATCCTCTTCAGTATCTTGACTTCGGATGAAGTCATCTCGGTATCTTACTTGTTCTTGTTTCCCTGCATTAGGATTATTCAATTCTGGTGCATCCCTTTGTTTGTTGTTGTCTTGGGAATGGATTTTCGCGGCACTTTCCATGCTCATATTGATTGTAAGGAAAGGAAAGTGATTCTCCAGATTCCCGGACATCCGGAGCTTGTTTTGCTGGAGGAAGCAGTTCTGTCGGGCCAGTCGAGTTTAGGGCTAGGCCGACAAACAATGTTCTTCCGTCGATGGAAGTTGATAAGAAAGAAGCGCCGACTATATTTCGAGAGTTTATGGACGTGGTCGAGGACATCTCGGGTTTATCGCCAAAACGAGATGTGGAGTTCGCGATTAATCTTGTTCCTGGTGCAGCGCCAATCTCAAAGGCATATTATCCAATGGCACTAGTAGAGTTGGAAGAAGTCACGAAGCAGGTTGCTGAATTACTTGAGAAGGGTTGGATTCGCAGCAATAACTCACCTTGGGGAGCTCCAGTTCTTCTAGTCAAGAAGAAGGATGGCACAAGAAGAATGTGCATCGATTATCGAGAATTAAACCGGGTGATTATTAAGAATAAGTACCCGATCCCTCGCATTGGCAAATTATTTGAGCAGTTTAGTGGCGCGAGGGTATTCTTGAAGCTGGATTTGCGATCCGGATATCATCAGGTCCGAATTAAATCAGAGGATGATTGCAAGACGACGTTCATAACTCAGTATGGACATTACGAGTATTTAGTGATGCCCTTCGGAGTAACGAATGCACTGGCGATATTCTTGGACTTGATGAACCGAATCTTTTCACCATTCTTGGACTAGTTTATAGTGGTGTTCATTGATGATATTCTGGTCTACTCAGGGAGCAAGGAAGAGCATGTAGAACACTTGAAGATTGCACTGCAGACATTGAGGCAAGGAAATTGTATGCAAAGATGAGTAAGTGCGAGTTTGGGCTTGAAGAAGTGAAGTTTTTGGGCACGTTGTGGCTGGAGATGGAATCGTCGTTGATCCGAAAGATTACAGCAGTTCAAGATTGGCCGATTCCGAAGAATGTTGCGAAGATAAGGAGCTTCTTGGACTGGCCGAGTATTATAGAAGGTTCGTGGAGAATTTTTCTCGTTCGGCTGAGCCTTTGACCAAGCTTACGCGTAAGGAGGTACCATTTGTGTGGACGAATAGGTGTGCGTCGGCTTTTGAGGCGCTAAAGCAAAAGTTGATAACCGCTCCTATTCTGACCGTGCCAGAAAATTCCGGAGGATTGGTGATTCACAGCGACGCACCTGAGAAAGGATTGGGATGTGTTCTGATGCAGCATGGAAGGTTATAACTTACGCATTGAGACAGTAGAAGACCCATCAGGAGAACTACCTAACTCATGATTTGGAGCTTGCAGCAGTTATTTTCTCTTTGAAGATTTGGAGACACTACTTATTTGGGCGAAAGGGTCGAGGTATGCACCGATCACAAAAGCTTGAAGTATGTGTTCACGCAGAAGGAGCTTAATATGAGGCAGCGTAGATGGTTGGAGCTAATAGCTGATTACGATCTTATCTTAAGTACCATCCGGGGAAAGTTAATGTTGTGCCGGATGCGCTTAGTCGGTTGCCAGCAATTTGGATGATGTCAGCACAGAAGGAGCTTAGGGAAGACTTTCGAAGTTTCGATTTGGAGGTTGTGTTGCCGCATTCTTCGGGGCAGTTGGTGCAGCTGCAAGTACAGTCGTTGTTGATCGATAGTATTAAAGCAGCGCAATTGCAGGACCCAAGATTGCAAAAGTTTCGGGAACAAGTTGAAGCTGGACTTCGAACGGACTTACTGATTCATGAAGATGGTTCGTTGAGATATGGTAGCCGGTTGTGTGTGCCAAAGGGAGATATTCACGAAGAACTTATGAAGGAGGCACACAGTTCAGCATATTCCGTACATCCAGGAGACACGAAGATGTACCGAGACATACGACAGCATTTCTGGTGGGAAGGCATGAAACGGGAGATTGCCCGCTTTGTGGCAAAGTGCTTGATGTGTCAGCAAGTTAAGGCTGAACATCAAATGGTTGCTGGTTTATTGCAACCACTTCCGATTCCTTAGTGGAAGTAGGAACATATAACCATGGATTTCGTGAAAGCTCTACCGCGGAGTCTAAAAGGCAACAATGCAGTTTGGGTGATTGTTGATCGTTTGACCAAGGTAGCTCATTTCATTCCTTTTCGGGTTGGTCAATCAACAGAAACTTTGGCAGAACGGTACATGCAGGAGATTGTAAGACTTCATGGAGTACCGGTGAGCATCGTGTCTGACCGTGACACCGCTTCTTATCACACTTTTGGAGGAGCTTACAGGAAAGTTTGGGGACTCGATTGAAGTTTAGCACAGCTCGTCATCCTCAGACCGATGGCCAGTCGGAGAGAACGATCCAAACTCTTGAAGACATGTTGAGAGCTTTCATGTTAGATTTCAAGAGTTCATGGGAGGATCAGCTACACTTGGTGTAGTTTCGTACAACAACAGTTTCCAGATGACTATTCAGATGGCTCCATTCGAGGTTTTACATGGTCGCAAGTGTCGTTCACCTGTTTGTTGGAACGATATCGGTGAACGAAGATTGTTGGGACTAGATTTGGTTGTGCAGACTATTGAGAAGGTTAATACTATTTGGAATCATATTAAAGCAGCACGAGACCGACAAAGAGTTGGGCAGATACGTTGAGAAGACCTCTAGAGTTCGCCGTTGGTGATTTGGTATTCTTGAAGATATCACCGACTAGAGGGGTGATTCATTTCGGGAGTCGAGGAAAGCTCAGTCCTCGATTCGTCGGACCTTTTGAGATTTTGGAGCGTGTTGGTGAGATAGCGTATCGATTGGCGTTACCGCAATCCTTGGAGAATGTTCATGACGTGTTTCACGTATCTCAACTCCGTAAGTATGTTCGAGATGAAACACATGTGTCGGATCATTCGGAGCTGATTGTACGAGAAGACTTGACTTTTGAGGAGCGACCGATTGCGATTGTGGATCGAAGGGAAAAGATTCTTAAGAACAAAGTTATCCCCCTTGTACTTGTTTCTTGGGGTAATCGCTCACATGAGGAGTCAACTTGGAAATGAGAAGATGAAATCCGGCAGAAGTTTCCACATCTATTCTTGAAATTTCTTGTTTGTTTATCCTTTCTTATTCTTGGAATTTCGAGGACGAAATTCTTTTTGTAGTTGGGTATAATGTAACAACCTAGTTCATTTATACCAATTCCAGTTCCTGTGTTTACTTATCCATGGTAATTTCTTGATTTAGCGTGTTTGGGTGCGAATGGTATTTTACATTCGACCCGACCCGCTTGCTTGAACCTGTTTGATTCTTATTTATAGATTACCTTGACTTGTTGCATGGACACGTGCATCTCATGTTTAGTGTATACTGGTATTTTATCTAATATCGCATCTTTTTTTCATATAACATTTTAAGTCACTTAAAATAATTTAAAAATACATAATATGGCTTGCATGATACCCCTAACCCTGTGATAGCGTCTTTGCATCATGTTCTCGTCCCGTTCAGTGAAACGGACGTGTTTGGATGGCTACGCACACGTACGTGCGTCCGTTCTTGGGGGTATACCTTTTCATTACATAATCTTTCATTTTAAATTTTAGAACTTGCTAATAATTTTCGTATTTCAAATCCAAAATTTTGGACCCGACCCGGGCGCTTTTCTGAATTATTTTACATCCCGCTAAAATTCAACCGTTTGAATTTTTAAAAATTTAATTTCTAAATATTTTTCAGTTCAGCATATTTTCCCTAAACGATTTCTAAATCTTTTAAAATTTATTATGTTAACTAAGCACTTTCTTTCTCCCTCTTTATTTTCCACGAACCAATCAAAACTCCCCTTTTTATTTCACCGGGCCCCACAATCCTCTCTCTCCTTTCCCTTTCTCCTTCACTCTCTCTCTCTTTTTCTCTCACCCCCGCTAACAGACAATTCCATCTCTCCTCTTCTTTCTCTCTCCTCTCACTTTCTCTCTATCTCTCTCATCTCGCGTCTCTATCTCTCCTCTCGCGGTGGACGAGGATCCCATCACCGCCTCCTTCCTTATTCTTACCTCCCTTCTATCTTCTTCTTTTTCTATTTTTTTTTAAAACCTGCAAACCTCGCCACGAGAACCCCAACTCTTCACCGCTTTCCTTAAACCCTAACTCCATCATCTCCTCAACCCCAATCGAGCCTCGTCATCTCCTTTCCTCCTCCTCTCCATCTTCTTCTTCTCTTTCTTCTTCCCGAGCCTCTCTCCCCTGCACACACCCACAGAACACCCAAGAACCCAACATCACCGGTCGTCGCCGACGACCCCAACCTCGCACCCACCATCATCACCATCTCATTTCCTTCCTCTCCTCTACATCAGCACCTCAACAAGACCCTGCACGTACCCTGCAATAAAACCCCAGAAACCAAACCCTAGTGGAACCCTAAACCATCACCCTGCACACCTCGTCGCCGGCAATCCCTCAACCTCACCGTCACCACCCATTCTCCTCTTCTCTTCCTCTTCATTCTCTTCTCCTCCCTCTCTTCTCTTCTTCTTTCTTAAAACCCCACACACCAGAACCCTAACTTGCACCCTGCACCCTCGCCGGCAACTCACCTCCGGCGACCCCGACATCGCCAACATCTCGTCTCCCGTTATCAGTGCAACCCCAGTGAGCCTTCTCTCTCTCTCGTCCTCCCCTTCTTTATTCTTCTTCCTTCTATTCTTCTTTCTTGTATTTTTCTCTTTTCTGTAAAAATTTTCAAGCCTCTGTTGATCGCCGGAGCTGTGACGACTCGACGATCCCGACGACCCAGCGAGGATATCTGACCCGTGTGATCCCATCGTGCGTTGTTTGGACTCATTCCGTGTACCGTGCGCGCGTCACGACTTTTCCCGCCGACACGTGACGTTCCGTATACCGCTTCGTGATCCGATCAAGGCAAGTGAAACTTGCTACATGCTACTATATTATTTATACATATTTATTTCATGATTAAACCTGTAAATTGCACCTAAGGCTATTAGTTTTCATTCTTGCATTTCGATGTCAGATTATATCATTGTAGACTCGGATCTTAAATTATAATTTGTTGCATGTTAGAGTACAATATCGTGTACCCACATCCGTGTTTAAATTACTTAATAATTATCTGCATAACCCATAACACTTTTAGATAGTTTCTACCCCCGAATACCCGGTTACATCCATTGAACATATTTTAGATATCATTACATCTCTAGATCATTTAACCCATAATAACGAGATTTTAACAATCCATATTTGTTTAAGTGTATGGTACTTAATGTTGGAACTATAAACCGAACTCTAATCAATAACCGTACATCTATCTAGTTTATTCTGTACCTATTTGCATATCATATTACATGTTCCAGTTTATTGTTCTGTTAGTACCCATGCTTGTTTATTTATACCCATGCTTATGTTAGTTTGATTATGAGCACCCATATGACATCTTGTGCTTCCTGATATGACCTGTTACACTTCCTACTTGACATGACATGGTACCGTACACTCTTGACATAACATGATTCCTATATACTACCTGGCTTGACCTGTTGTACTATGGCTTTACCCGTTACCTGATCCTGTGACTAATGCCAACAAACCTGACCTGTTGTCCTTACGGACAGTTCCTGTTGTCTATCTAGACAAACCTGTACCTGCCTGATCTTGTGTTGGCATTAGCTCCAGATTATTTAATACCTGACTTGAACACATATAACTTGGGGGTATGGAAAAATCAATGATGAAACCTGACTTGTAACTCGACAGTTCTCTACCATTACTGATCAGTTTTAGAGGCTAGGCCAGCCTTGGGATGATGCTGCTGACATCATCCATCGTTATCCACTACCTTTTTAGAGGCTAGGCCAGCCTTGGGATGATGCTGCAGACATCATTCATCATTACCCTTTACCTGTAGTGTCTAGCGGCATGTCTCGGTTTCAGCCCGAGAATCTTCACCGTGATCCCGGGCACGCACGGGATACTATTGAATTACATCGATGATTCATCAAATTGATTTCAAAGACTTGAGAGTAGTTAACCCAATAGACCAGTTTAGATAACTCGCTACACATTACCCCACTGTCCTTACTTATATCACTGTTATGCTTGTTTTATCATTTATACTCATATTTGCATGTCTTGCTACCCTGTTTATATATTATTGCTTGATGTTATGACGTGCTGACGTCTGGGTTTTGCATGGCCCGGATCCTCTACCTTGGTTGCTGACTGATCAGGAGTACTGCCGCTGTTAGACCGAGCGGTGAGGACCCTGTTAGTATCCAGTTTTACTTTCCAGGTGTTTTATTTATTGTATCTTTTGCTTCCGCATATTATCATTTCTTGACTCATTTATTCGGGCTCATGGACATGTACTAGATAGTTTAGTTTACTTTCTTGTTCTTGATATCTATACAGCCGTAATATGACTGTGGAAGGATATTTCCTATCCACAGGTAGCATGGTTGGCTATGTCACGTGCCCATCTTAGCGTACTCTGGGAAGCGGGGCATGACAATTAGGCCCACTCATCCCTCGCTTATTTCGGCTAGCCGAAATGTTAAAAGATTCAGCATCGTCGGAATTTTCGCCTATGCGATTATCGTCCTTTCGGTTTCTCCAGGACCTATTGTTATTTGGAAATCGGAGGAGGACTCCTTCTTTGAGCGCTCCAACAACTGGACTTTCCTGGTCAGCTCTTGGAATGTTTTGAGACCCGCGGTGCATAGAAATGGGGCAATCCAATTGTTGAGATTTCCGACGAAGAGGCTGATAGATTGGTCCTGCTCTATCGGCGGTTCACATTTGACGAAGAGATTGCGCCATCGGGTTATAAAATCCGTGCTGCTTTCATTATTCTTTGGATTGGTCCTTATGAGGTCGGTGATGGTGATCTTATCGCTGACACTCATGAACCTTTTTCGAAACAGAGATTCCATTTGGACGAAAGTAGTAACGGAGCCATCCGGTATGCTCACGTACCAGTCGAAAGCGACATCGGCTAAGCTATTAATGAACTAGCGGAGGAGAAGCACATCATTGCCCCCAGTATTCCTACATGAGGCTTTAAAGTGGGCGATATGCGGATTCGTGTTTCCCGTCCTATCAAATCTTCCGAATTTGGGGATGACATGGCCGCCAGGAAACTTTACCAGATCATACCAAGCAAAATACGGTCTCCCACTACTGCTGGTATCTTTTTGCGCTTCGGCTTTGGCTACCAATGTTTTGACTTTGTTGGCAACCAAATCCATGATTTGATCTTGAGTTAGAGGTTGCTGTCATCGGTAGCCAAGACGTTTCCTGAGATAGGATGCGGCCGACTTTCATGCAGCTCGTCCACCTTTAAATTTGAAGGAATAGGCGTCGGCTACCTCGGGACACCGTTTCCCGGTTCATGAGCAGAGCCATGCGCTTAATTGGGTGGCTGAGAAGCAAGTCGGGTCGTAAGCTGTAAGACGACGTTCGTCAAGTCGTCAATTTTTGAGTAGAGCTTGGCCATCTCTTTGTTTTTGTTTCTGAGCTGCTTCTGGAGCTCTTGGAGAAGTTGCTGCTCTGTGATCTTGGGACGGAAGATTGACTCCTCTTTGCTTTTTGAGCCCGACTCCTCATGAACCGAGGGATCTTTCTGCTTATCAGCCTCACTGGAAGAGTCTTCATTACCTTCCAGAGGAGGCTGGTCTTGGAAAGTGGCAGCCACATTCAGACCCGATTGGATTTGAAATGTGGTGGCCCCGTTCTTGCTCTTGCTGCGCGTGTCCACCATGTAGACAGTGTGGACCACATATCCATCCATATTTTTATCTTTGGTGGCTGGTTTTTCGGAACATCGTAGTGGCCCTTCCTCTTCCAGAATGGGCAGGCGACTGAAGACGGTTGGGCCGACTGGGTCCTTGGGTGGCGCTGCCCGGATCGCAGCTTTCTTGACCCTTGCGGTCATGGGATTCTTCTGAACCAATTTCAGCAGTCCAAAAGAGTTAGTGAGCTTCACAGCCGATTCGACTGTTGTTGCGAGGTAACCCTATTCTTAGAACCCCCACGAAGTTCAGATTAGCAGGAGCCCTAGCCCTTTTGTTGGCTCTGTATCTGAGCCTTTTCTGTCTTAATTTCTCGATTTTGAGGGCTTTGCGGGCATCCGTTACCCAGGAAGCCATTGTGAGTTGATTGACGGGGAGCTTAGAAGAGGCTCCTCCTGCCATCTGATTGGCAGGGTGCTTAACTCCGGCAGATTGAGGTCTGCCCTTCCTCTTCACCACTGTCTCGTATCTTCGGGCAGCCTTCAAAGCCAAATCATGGGTTGGGAAATCCCCTGTAGCTAATGCTGCTTGGATTTCCGGGTCCAACCCTTACTGAAATCTTCTAGCTCTGATCTTAGCAGTCGGTAGGAGATGGGCCGCAAACCTGTTACGGTCTTGTGTTAGCTGTGTAGTATATGATATATTGAAAAATCGAATATTGAGACATATCTTACCTACTGAGCATGGTAAACTCAGCATCATACTCATCTACAAATTTGGTCCATATTGAACCTTGTTGCAGATGGATGAACTGCTATTCCATATCAAAGCGGGCAGTCTCAGGAAAGTACTTTGCGTCGAACATGTCTCGGAAAGTCTTCCATTCGATCGGTTGATCAATACGGCTTTCTTCCGCCTTCCACCAGACCCGTGTATTGTCCGTGAGCTGTAATTTTGCAACATGAACTCAAGCTATTTCTGGCACTTGTGCCGCTGCCAGATCATCTTCGATGCTCTGAGCCCATTCCTCAGCTTCCAGCGGGCTCTCTTTTCCCGAAAATTGTTTGGGGTGCAAAGCCCTGAATTGCTTTACCCCAGGTGCTTCTGCTTCTGGACAGTTCAAGAGAATAGCAGTCTGTTGCTGCTGTCCTTCCAAGAGGCTACGGATCGCCTCAAGCAGAACCGTCTGCTCGTTGATCGGAGCAGGGACGACAGGTGTGAGTGGTAGTGGTAGAGGTGTATTGTTGACATTGGTGCTGGTGTTCGGGGAATCCATAACCTTGAAGAAAAATTTAGGTTAGGACAGATTCAAAGTAAATGATAAGATTCAAGGAATATGAATTGTAAAGAATATTTTAGTTGTTGGTTCTTGTGTTATATTGCTTAGGTTGTTCACGTAGAACTGAACTGCATGGTAGGGTTCCATACAGCTCTGACCTGCATGGGCCACCAACAAAACATGTCACGTCCCGCTTCCCAGGATACGAGCAGAGGGCGCGACAAGGCCGCTACGTATTTACTCTGAAGTAAATATGCTAAGCGTATCTAAGCAATATAAAAGAAATATACATAAGAGGCAAATATAAAGAACAGCAACTTTATTTATTAACATTCTTTTTACAATACATGGAAAAGTAAATACATCTGAATGAAAGCAATGCCTAAACAGTGGCATAACAGAAATGGAAAGTACAGAATGTAAAGAAAATGTACAAGTGTAACTACAACTCGGGATCTTCAATAAACTGGTCCAAGTCTTCAGTGCTAGGCTCGATCTCTGGAAGATCCGAATCACCTGACGACATTCAAAGAAGAAAAAGAAGGAATGTCGTCAGCGAACAATTGCTCGGTAAGTCCCAAAGATAAGGAAGAAATAGATTAGACAGAAAGAGAGTGTGTAGCTTTTACAGTTGTATTTAGTGTTAACGCTGTAGTTTGTAGCTTGGTACAGAAGGATGCCAGTGTATACGAGAGAAGTGTCAGTATGCTAGAAACTAAGGCAACGGAATATAGAGTACAAGGCTCCGTTAGAATGCCCGAAACAACGGCGATTGAATTCAGATTAGGTGTCTTAAATCTTGCAGTCTCATGCCACTTCTAATATCTTCCATACCAATCTACCCCTTAAACCCAGTGATGTCTTGATAGTATTGTTTGTATTGTATTGCAACTTGTATTGTCTTATAATATAGATTGTATAATTGGATGACTTGCCGAAACCATGATATCAGTAAATGGAAGTAACTGGAGAATCATGGATGTGACTGAAGAATCATGTAAATGGAAGTATATTTATAGTTCGGTTCAGTCAATATAGATTGAATAGTTTGAACAGATTGATTATATAGATTCATGGAATCATATTGAATTATAGCTTGTACTTGAATCATATTCAAGTCAGATTATTTATAATGAGACTCAGTCTGAGTCAGAACAATTAGAAAAGAAATTGATGTCCTGAATTAGGTTTTGATGTTATCGATAACCGCTGCACATGGACGGCAGGATTTGTGTCTTTTTCAAAGACGATTACCGTGTTGATAACACCGTTTGTTAAGTTGTCTATCTTAAATAGGCAAGCACCCACTTCTCCAGCTCTCTGAGGCTCAAGAGACCGGTCCCGCTTAAACCTATATTTATTAGGGTCCTTACGGTAATTTATAGAACTTGAGGGGGTTATATGTAAAAATACTTTTGTATAATTTTCAAAATACACCCCAACTATTTAATTATCGTCTTTAGAGTTGTAATGGATATAGATTTTATATATGTGACATTTCTAGTGAAATAACCTAATTTCATAATATAAGGTATTTAATTGTAAAGAATTGAACTTGTATTTGTGTGGTATTTTCATGTAAAGTGATTCTTTTGACTTAGAAAAGTTGGAATATTTATACTATATCAAAAATAGATATTTTGATAATACATATATAAATATTTATAAAATAATTAAATTTATTATTTATCTAAAAATTACATTTTCTTAAGATGTTTGTATTTTAAATCTTTCGAGACCGAATGCTCCTTGCGGAGGTCTGCATCTCGCACTACTAAGCCCAGAGATGTGCGATAATCCATACCATCCCAGATGGGTTCCCCAAAATGGGTTGTAGCGGCGTTTTGCAAAGATTTGTAAAAATACGTAATTTTGTAGAAAACGGTTTTAATAGTAAAGATATTTAATTGTAAATTCGTATTCCCGTATTCTATGTTTCCAAAAGGTATCGTGCTATGTTGCATATGAGTGTTGTGAGGAGTTAGGTCATTACCTCGTGATCTATCTAAAGGTATAGCAAGATTAATAATGTTTTAAAGTCGAAACTAAACTACATGGTATTTTACTGAAAAAGTATGATAAAAATTGCAATATGAAATATTTTGCTATAGAACTTGTTCATGATATTTTGTTAATGATTAATAATCAAGATATAAGAGTTTGGAATGGTTGTGTTTAATGAAAATTGTATTTTTAGAGAAAACCGAATCGGAAGTCGGATTAACTCCGCTTCCGTCGGGTTTTAGTTTTATAAATTTTTAGAATAGAATAGAGAAGAGGGAGGTGGGACTTACGGGATTTCATATTAGAGGAGAGGGAGAGGGAGTGGAAGCAGGTTCCGGTGCATCGTTTCTTCGCCGGGAGTTCCTAGAGTCGTCGTCGGAATTTCGCCGGAGCTTCGCCCTTCGCTAACTCCACTTGTACACAAAAATTCTAGAGAGTTTTCTTGAGAGTTTGGACAGAATTTATGAGTGAGGGGGTGTGTTTAGGGGTGGTATTTATAGGAAAAGATTAGGGTTAGGGTAGATGAAAGGGTGTGAAAGAAAATGTATTAAATTTTGTATTAAAAAAAGTTTTAATTGGATTTTAAATTCTCTGTAATAATGCAGAGATTTTAAAGTATACAGGGGTTCAGGGAAGACAAAGAGACATAACTTTCATGAAGGAGACTCGGCAATCCGACTCAGTCGGAAGGCGCCACCGGCCCGAGTCGGCCGAGTCGGGCCGAGTCAAAGGGGCCACGTGTCCCTCGCCTCTTGGTTATCCTCCTGGGCCAGTTTGTTTTATTTGTGACTTTTGGTTTTACGGGTTTAGCACATGTAGACTCTTGGGATTCTAAAAATTTAAAAAGAAATCAATATTAAAAGTTGTACAGAAAGTTTAGGGTTGTTACAATTGTCCTTGGAGACATTTTGTTGCGTCCGAAGATTGCGGTCGAGAGTCGCTAACCTGCAATTAGAAGCATGATTTCAGTACAGGCAATCAATGTATAAGTTGATTGAGTTTGCATGGATATTTAACCCAAAATATGGGAGGAGAGATAGGGTCCCACCGGGCGTGCCAGAATCTGTAGGGTGTTTTTCGTCACCGCATTGAGATGGGAATACGCGTTGCTTGTCAGGCGTACTACAGATTCCCTCTGCCTAGGGTAAGCATGGGTTTATTGATTGTGGGGATCCGAATCTCTGGCAGCCGCGAACTAAGTTGTCGTTAATTACCTTCGCCTTTGGAGCGAGGGAACCTTCGACTGACGGGTCAAACTGGTCATGCGAACTTAATGTGCAGTGTGCGTGTGTTGTGTTTTGAAGGGTCTTGGATATATTGGAGGCCTCGCAGAGTTTACGGGGGCCTCACTACCCGGTTAGCGGGCTGGGGTTCAAGGGGGCTAGCAGCCTCCTTGTAGGGTGTGGGGCAGCACCCCGTTAGAAATTTTTTTCTAACGGGAAAAGTGTTTCTAGCGGGGAAAGTGTTGTGGAGTGTGTGTGTGTATAAAAGAGGGAAAATAGCATCCAAAGGACGTGTGGGTGCCAGCACCTCACGTGCCCAGCATGCGGGCACTGGACGCCGGACGCCAGCATTCACATGCTCGGCATGTGGGCGCTGGGCGCCGGCGCCTCGCGTGCTCGGCACGCGGGCGCTGGGCGCCGGCGCCTCGCGTGCTCTGCACGCAGGCGCAGGGCGCCGGCGCTTCGCATGCTCTGCACACGGGCGCTGGGCACCGGTGCCTCGCGTGCTCGGCACTGGGCTCCAGCGGGGAAAAGGGGCTTAGCCCCTATACTGGGAGTTATACTCCCAATTGACTTGTGGAGTTAAACTCCTGAAAAAGAGGACAAAGGGGGCTTAGCCCCTACACTGGGAGTTGTACTCCCCAAAAGAAAGATTTATTATTATTATTATTATTATTATTATTATTATTATTATTATTATTATTATTATTATTATTATATATTATTTTTTATTTTGTGGAGTTAAACTCCCAAGATATTTTTGAAGATGATGAAAGGGGACCCATTTCTTCTCTCTTGAGCCCTGGGTTTTCTATTGAGTCTTGGATCTTCCCAAAGTAGAATTTTTGGGGATGGGTCTCCTTCTTCCTTCTCTCTATTGGCTGGATCTTGGAGAAAGGATGGTGAGATTTAAAAATCTCCCATTTTGGAGATTTGATGGAAGATCCGCGTTTCCCTTTAAGGGTTTTGTGGTGAAAAACTATTTCTTTTTGGAAAAGAAAGAGTGAAACTCTTGATTTAATTCAAAAAAAGAGAAAAGATTTAGAACCTTGAGGAATGAGAAGGAGGCACAAAAACCCTAGCTTTTGGGGGAATGAATTATTTCTTTCATTTCATTATCATAATGCCTTATATAGGCTTACAAATTTACACATAGCCTCTTGGGCTTTACAAAATGGCAATTTGCCCATCTCATGCCTTATGTGCTCATTTCTTTTGCACATGAGCCATGGGCTTTACAAAAATTTGGTTTTATGCCCATTTTTCATACATTTATTCATAAAAATTACATCAAAATTATTTATTACATAATTTTCATATTGGCATAGGGGAGGCTGGCCGTAGGGCTCGACTTGGGCATGGACCCACTTGATCTGGGCTTGGGCCCATTTGCTTGGAGTTGACTTTGACTTGGTCAACCGGTATGTAATTTTTGACCCTAAAATTCTACACCAGCATAGAAAATTTGTGGCTTTTGCATCAAGACAACAAAAGGTTCATGAGCGCAACTATCCAACACATGATCTGGAGTTGGCAGCCGTCATCTTCGCACTCAAGATTTGGCGCCACTATCTTCTGGAAGAACGAGTGGATATATACACTAACTACAAGATTTTGAAGTATGTATTTACTCAGAAGGAAATAAACATGCAGCAGAGAAGATGGCTAGAACTCATGGCGGATTTCGACATTAACCAACAATATCATCCTGGGAAGGTGAATGTAGTTCCTGATGCACTTAGTCGCCAGCCATTAACAATGAACCTCACCGCTCAGTGGAAGTTACAGCAAGAATTGCACGGATTGGAGATCGAAGTAGTTATGCAAGGTAACGCTTCATATTTGATGAAATTACAAGTCCAGTCCACTCTTGTAAATCAGATCAAGACAGCTCAAGCAAATGATGCAAAGCTACAAAAGATCCGAGAACAAGTAGAAAGTGAACTTCGAACTGACTTCATCATCCACGAAGATGGATCCTTGCGATATGGAAGCCGTTTATATGTACCAGTCGGCTCTGTTCGAGAAAAGTTGATGAAAGAAGCTCACAGTTCTCCTTATTCGGTACACCCCGGTGGTACAAAGATATACAAGGATCTACGGCAACACTACTGGTGGCATGGAATGAAGAGCAAAGTAGCTAGAAGCGTAGCCAAGTGTTTGGTGTGTCAGCAAATGAAGGCTGAACATCACAGAACTGCTGGTCTACTTCAGCCGTTATTAATTCCAGAATGGAAATGGCAACACATTACCATGTACTTCGTGACTGCCCTTCCTCGCAGCACGAAGGTTAACGACGTAATATAGGTTATTATGGATCGACTCACCAAGTCGGCTCACTTTATTCCATTTCGAGTTGGCCAGTTAACCGAGACGTTAGCAAAGAAGTACATGGAGGAGATCGTGAGATTACATGGAGTCCCTGTTTGCATCGTCTCCGATCGTGATACAAGATTCTGATCACAATTTTAGCAGAGTCTCAAGCTATCCTGAGAATGAGTCTGAATTTCAGCATGGCTTATCATCCAAAAACGGGCGGATAGTCCAAGCGAACAATTCAGATTCTGGAAGACATGATAAGAGCCTGTATGTTAGACTTCGGAGGTTCGTAGGAAGATCACCTACACCTTGTGGAGTTTTATACAACAACAGCTATCAGGAAAGCATTGGAATGGCGCTATTTGCAGCACTCTACGGACGGAAATGTCGTTCACCGCTAAGTTGGGATGACGTTGGAGATCGTGAACTCTTTGGACCAAAGATGATCGTGGCAACTGTGGACATAGTTCGCACGATCAGGGAAAGGATGCGCATAGCCCAAGACCGACAGAAGCATTAGGCAGATGCAAAATGTTGACATCTGGAGTTCCAACCTGGAGACCATGTATTCCTGAAGATCTCTCCAAATAGAGAAGTGATACATTTTGGCAAGAGGGGTAAGTTAAGTCCAAGATACATAGGACCGTTCGACATACTTGAACGAGTTGGAGAAGTAGCATACCGTTTAGCACTACCACCCTAATTGGAAGGAGTGCAAAACGTGTTCCATATATCCCGGCTACGATGATATGTGAGCGACCTCGGCCACATACTTGATCACTCAGAGCTCACAGTACAGACTGACCTAACCTGCGAGCAACAACTAGTTGAGATCCTGGACCGAAAGGTGAAGACATTCCGGAACAATGAAGTAAACTTGGTCCGAGTGATATGGAGAAAGGATTCACAAGGAGAATCAACTTGGGAAAGAAAAGAAAATATGCATACACGATACCCTTATTTATTTGAAAATTAGTCCTTATGTAATTGTAAATTTCGAAGTCGAAATTTTTATAAAGAGGGTAAAATGCAACGACTCTGAAAACACTGTACAAAAATTTTCTTGTTATTATACAAAAGAGAGTATTACAGTCTGTGTAAGAGTTAAAAGTTACTTTTGTTAAATAAAAACAAGAAACAACTTGTAGCTCACTGGTAAAACCTCTACACTGCTGTGATATAGCCTGTGTGTTCGAATCCTATTAGACACAATTATTTTTTCTGATTTTTTATTTTTATTTTTGGAAGCCCAAGAGTTGCACGTGCAATACACAGGGAAATGAAAAGTTCAGAAAAATCAAACATGCGCAAAATGGAGTAAACACAGAAAAACCCATGTGGCATAAATCTCGAGGCAAGATCTCGAGAATTGACCAGCCAAAATGCCTTTAGGGCCGGCGCCGACGGTCGAATGAGCTCCAAATTGCTCCGTGCTTTGCACATTTGTTCTTTCAACTTCCCTTAACTTCTCTGCACTGTTTGATTTCCCAGTAATCAAACAGAGACCCTTCAATTCACCACTTAACATCATTTTAATGCTTTTTAATCCAAAATTTTAATTCCTAAACCCTAATTCTTCACTATAAATACCACCCCATGTTTTAGCTCCTCACCATTCTGAAATTCGAGCAAAAATTCTCTCAAAAAGTTCCTAAGTGCAAGTGGAGTTAGCGACTAAGCTCCTTTCGTTGAAGATCGAAGCCGATTCCGGAGCTCCCGCGACGCCACGAAGCCCCCCTCTTCTTCCTAATCCTTTTCTTGAGATTTTCAAACCGCAAGTCCCTCCCAACTCTCCTTATTTTTATCGAAATTCATCTCCTAATCATATATCGATAAAGTGGAGTTATTCCCGATACCTTTCTTTTTAAAACCTAAAACTCCATTTTCCATTATATCTTAGACAATCTAATTTCACCATTCTATTTGTAACTTTAATTACCAATAATTAGATTCAAATTTAACCAAAATCTTCATATGAAACGAACATAATTGAACTTTTTCATTATAATACCTTGAACTTTATTATCATCTCTTTACGATTTTAGTTTAAACAATAGCTTTAGAAAAAACTTCACGAGGTAACGACCTATCCCACACGCATACTTTGGTTTCATAGCATGATACCTATTTAGATGTATATTTGGTTCGAAGGATAACTTTACAATAAAATACCACATCTTTTAAAAAATCGAATTTCTTTTAAAACGGTATTTTGTAATCCTTAACAAATACGCCTCTACAACCCTCGTTAGGGAACACGCTAATAGATGGTGCAGATTATCACACATCCTTAGGATAGTAGAGCGAGATACAGAACTCCTCATGGAGTATTCGATCTCGAAAGGAAATAAAATACAGCTTTTAAGAAAACGTGACTTTTCTAAACAAAACTAATTTTTGAAAATTATATAAAATTATAAATCTATATTTTCGTTATATTATGAAAACTATATTTTTCTAAAAAATGAAAAATTAAAAAATGTTAATAAAATACCATCAGGTTACCAAAAAGGACTAGTTTTCAATAAAATACCATAAACTTTTAAAAGCTAAATATTTATCATTAAAATACCCCAATACTTAAAATACATGCTCATGAAAACCCTAAATGTTATAAATCACCCTCGAAGTTTATTTTTAATCCATATTAAAATATTTTTCATAAAACCCCCTCAAGATATACAAAACAATATTTTAAGGACTCTAATAAATATAGGTTTAAGCGGGAACAATTCTCTTGAGGCTCAGGGAGCCGAAGAAAGTGAGTGTTTACCTATTCAGGTTAGACAACTTAACGGAATTATCAATAGCAATTGTCTTGAAAAAAGACACAAATCCTGCAGTCCATGTGCAGCAATTACCGATTACTCCCGAAGCTAAGAATTCAAGAGTTAAATCAGTTTACAAGTGTCTGAGTCCAAACTCAAATCTGAATCCGAAATCAAAAATGAACTTGAATACTTGATCATGAACATGAATACTCGAATTCAAATATCAAACTCAAACTTGCATACTTGACTCGACTTGACCGAACCATGGTTATAACTTGACATGAACTCAATATGATTACTTGAACATATGATTACATCCTGAACATGAACCTGAACATTTTATATCCATAGTTTTGGCCAAGACCTGTAAACCTAATCTATACAATATATTACGCATGGATAAAGGGGTAGATTGGTACTGAACGTATATCATGGCACGAGAGGTCACTTAAAAGACTCCTACATGAATTCACATGCCGTTGTCCCATGGGTTATGACGGGGCCTTATACTACATGTTACCATAGTCCACGGGGTAAGATGGACTCCTCTCGTATACATGAATACGTTTCTTACAAAACTACAAATAACCACGTTAGAATAACCATTTTATACCTGTGAACGATCATATACAGCTTTACCTGTTCATTTCATATTACCTACTATCATCTATTTCTTCTTTTGGGACTTACCGAGCGCTAGTTCGCTGACGACATTCCTTTCTGTTGCTTTTTTTGGAATGTTCGTTAGGAGGACCAGACTCTGAGGAGATAGAGCCGAGCCAGAAGGACTTGGACCAGCTTACAACTCAGCCTGACTACTAGTTCTTTCTGCACTTATTTTCTGTAAGCCGTTGTTTAAGCATTTGCTTTATATCATTGTATCTTTTCATTACAAACAGTTGTATGTAAAGTTGAATGTAAATAAAATTATTGTTTCATTTTATTACTCTTGTCATTCTTATTCATTTATATATTGCTTAATTATGCTTAATGTATTTATTTCATAGTAAATATATTGCGGGCTTACCACGTCACCATTTCCGTCTATTGGGAAGCAGGGCGTGACACTATGTTGTCTCCTGTTGAGCTCCTTCTGTGTGAACACGTAATTTAGGCTCTTGTGATCCGTAAATACTTCAACTCTTTCGCCTAATAAGTAATGTCTCCAAATCTTTAGCTCGAAGATCACTGCTGCTAGCTCTAAGCTCATGAGTCTTCAATTGTCTCGAGGCATAGGCTATGACCTTCTCATGCTGCATCAGAGCACATCCCAAGCCTTTCCCAGATGCGTCGTTGTGAATAACTAATCCTCTGAAACCATCCGATACTGTCAGAATAGGAGCGGTGGTCAATCACCGCTTCAGCGCTTCAAAAGCTGACGCACACTTCTCAGTCCATACAAACGGTACCTCTTTTTGTGTTAGCTTGGTCAATAGTTCTGCTATTTGAGCGAAGTTCTCCACAAACCTTCTATAATATCCAGCAAGCCCAAGAAAACTTCTGATCTCCCCCACGCTCTTTGGAATCGGCCAATCGTGAATAACTGCAATCTTTTCGGGGTCAACTGCAATTCCATCTCCGGATACCACATGACCCAAGAACTTCACTTCTTCGAGCCAATAACTTTTCTTAACTCAACAGCTGCAGTGTGATCCTCAAGTGTTCTTCATACTCTCCATTGCTCCTCGGATAGAACAGAATATCATCAATGAATACCACCATGAACTGATCTAGAAATGGTAAAAAGATCATGTTCATCAAGTCCATAAATATCGCCGGTGCGTTAGTAACTCCAAATGGCGCATCACTAAATACTCATAATTCCCATATCGAGTTCGGAACGTTGTCTTGCAAATGTCTTCTTCTTTCACCCGAACTTGATAATACCCTGATCATAAATCCAATTTCGAGAATACTCTCACACTACTAAGTTGATCGAATAGTTCGTCGATGTGAGAGATTGGGTACTTATTCTTAATAGTCACTCAATTTAAATCTCGATAGTCAATGCACATCTTCCGCGTGCCGTCTTTCTTCTTGACTAAAGAACTAAAGCTTCCTATGGTGAACCATTACTACGAATCCAACTCTTCTCTAGTAATTCAAAAACTTATCTCTTTACCTCTTTCAGTTCCACCGGTGCCATCGGATAATAAGCCTTCGAAATTGGTGCTGCTACAGGAATAAGATCAATCACGAACTCCACATCTCGTTTAGACGATACACCCGAGATTTCCTTGAATACCTCCATTAATTTCCGAACAACTATCGGTGCTTCATCTGCAACCTATTCACGAACCTCACCTTTCGGCACACACACAAACAATTCCCTTCATCATGAATTTACAAGTCTGTTCTAAGACTTGTGGGTTATCAGGAAACCACACTTCCGCTGTGCTACTCTGATAAACTGAGGTGGGTTCGTCAGAACTTCTTCAATCAAACATCTTACATCTGATCGGCCTTGAAGCAGTCTGTACCAGCTCCCGCTAGGGCTAATCTCGAACTACTGCAATCATCATATGTTCTCCTGTATTTGTTCTTGTTCTTCGAAAGACAGACGGACTGGTCACTACGAGATAAGGGGAAAGATATAACGCGGTTGTTGGATTCAAGTTCGCAATAAGGTATAAATTCGTAAGCAATGAAACCGAGAGAAACAATGTAGTACCATGAACATAAGTCAAGAAAATGAATCGAAATAGGATTCCAGGTTACCAAAATAGAGTACCGCATTATAACTATACCGCGGTACATAGTTACAATCACATAACTCCATTCAAATCGCCTAAATCCTACTATAAGAATCGAAATAATAAGAAGGGAGAAACAATAAGGAATCAGGATGATTCCAAGTTGAGATGCAAAGTCATTTCCATATTGTCAAAATAAAAGAGTTAAGGGAAAGATAAGATTCAAGAATTCGAATGACAAAACAATAATGTGGAAGGACGGGTTCCTAAGATCTGGGTCTTAAGGACAATGTATTGGGTACCATACCCAACTACAAATTGAACTAAGCCCAAGCTAACCTAAAACCTATGGCTCTGAAACCAACCAAAACCTTGTCATGCCCCGCTTCCTAAAATACGTAAATACGATACGTGACAAAGCCAACCATGCTACCTATGGAAAGAAAAGATCCTTTCATAGTCACATTACAGCTGTCAATCAGATATCAAAAACAGTAAACTACTAAATCTATCTATCACATGTCTAATAGCCACAAGAACAATAACCGGAAAAGATAGCGGAAGCAATAAAGATCCAAGAAATAACTAACCCGCATAAGAGCTATATTAATGAGATGGTCCTCATTGATCGGCAATCCGGTCGAATACTCATATGCTATGTCAAGTATCTGGACCATGCAAAACCCAGACGTCAATGCGTCATAAATATCAAAATAATAGCAATAACCAGAATAGGATGCTATGATTAAACATGGGTATAAATAATGAACACATGTGCAAAACGGTGAGCTATAAGTATGTTATGTGTATCCTAAAATCTATGCTTCTAGGTTATCTATTCTACAAGTCTTTAAAATTAATTAATGAAATCGTCGATGTAACTCAATAGTATCCCGTGCGTGCCCAGGACCACGGTCAAGACTCTCGGGGCTGAATCCGAAACGTGCCGCTAAGCAGAAAAACATATATCATATACAGAAGAATGATGTCAGCAGCATCATTCCGGGGCCGGCCAAGCCCGTATCGACTAATCGGTATCTGGAAGTATCGAGCTGTTGAGTTACAAGTCGGGCTTCATTATTGATTTCCCCTTTTCCCTCCAGGTTGTGTTCAAGTCGGGTATTAATGATAAGATTCTAATGCCAACACAGGATCAAATAGATACAGATCTTGTCTATGTAGACAACAAGTCACGTCCATCAGTACAACAAGTCAGGATTATCGGCATTAGTAAAAGATCCAAGTAACAAATCTGGTAATGTGTCGTGAACATGTCATGCAATATATATTAACCAAAATAGACACCAAACGTAAAACTGTAACCAATATCGAAACACGGTAAACACAACTAATGCTAAGATGTATATGTATCTATCTGTAATAACCATTTTACGTTTATTATCAGGTATATTGCAATCTAGATAAAATACTGAACCGATATAGTAGTATAATAATATTGTGATGATTCGGCATGCAACTAGATAAACCATTATTGGTACGGATATAGACTGATAATATAAAACTGTAAATCGATAATATTTGTTGAATAGTAAAACACGTGTACTATAGTTAAGCATATAAATATTGATAAAACAAAATAGTGTAATACCCGGTTCCTTTATATACACCAATATCAGTATTTTATAAAATGGGTTTTACTTACAAATCTATTTACTTATATCGACAAATTATTTGTAGTATTTTAAATCCCCAACCCTTTTTATTCGCTATATATATATATATATATATATATATATATATATTCCCTCTCCCATAACCCTAATCCCACAGTCAATCCAAATTAATTCTTAAAAATCCCCAACACTCATTTTCCTTTTATTAATAAATCCCTACAGCCCAACAGCCGGCCCCCTTTTCCCATTCTTTTATTGTTTCTTTTATTTCTATTTTGCAAGCCCCGGCCCAGCAGTTCCCTCAGCCCACGAGAAATCTAAAAAGAGTTTATTTTCATTTAAAAGAGCCCGGCCCATTCCCCCTTTTCTCCTCAAATTTTCTTAATTTCGCTTCTCAGCCCAACGGCCCACTACCCTTCACCTTCTTCTTCCAACGGCTAGTTTCTGTTTCCCGCTCACTTCGCCGCACCCCATGCCCACGTCCACGCTCATGCGCCGTTACCCCCACGACGCGCAACCCTCGTGATCCCCTCGTCTTCCCTATCTCTCTCCCCATCACGTTCTCTCTCTCTCGCTTTCTCCCATTCTTCTTCTCTTCCCACTCCTTCTCTAGAACCCACGCCGCGCCCTCGCCTGCCTCACCGTCGCTCGCCTCCACCTCGTCCCCTCACCGTCGCTCGCCTCCACCTCCACCTCCATTTCATATGTTGGTATCGGGGTTCCAAGCTGTGGAGAAATCAACCCGGCTGAGATTCAAATAAATAGAATTTGTAATACAGAACTCCTGAAGTTCCATTGGATTCACATCTGAAACTATCCTAAACCCCCCGAGTATAATAGATTATAACTATTGTATCGACTTAGTTGATTTGATCGGTTGATAATAACATGTCTTGATCGAAACCATAAATTGCAAAAGTGAATAATGTAGTCGAGTAAGTCAAGTAGAATGCGAGTCATGTCAATTGCAATCCTGGATCGAGTCAAATTAGTTCGAGTAGATTGAGTTCGAGTTTAAGTTTAAGTTTAGGTTCGAGTTTGAATTTGAATTTTTGAGATTGGAAAATTATCGATAACCGCTATACATGGACGGCAGGATTTATGTCTTTTTCAAAAACGATTATCATTGATAATTTCCATCCTAAAATTACGATCTATATTTAGGGAGAGGCAAGTGATGTATCATTGTCTCCGGCAACCCCGAGACAACTGATGAGAGAAAACGCCATTCAAACCAATCTGCGACCTAAATACATAACCTAAACCAGTATATTGATTTTCTAGGGTATTTTAGTAAAAATGTTATTTAAAATTCTCAAGGGTTTTTAATTCGTCCTAAACTCGAATAAGTTTTTAAAAAATACGTTGTTTTAAAAAGTCAAGATTTTTGTATGAAAACGTACTTTATATTTTGTGGTATTTTAGTGTAAAAATCTAATTTTTAAAGTATATGGTATTTTAATGAAAAAATATCACTTTTGGAAACTTGATGGTATTTTATTAAAAATTAAATCTTCCATTTAAAAATATAGTTTTCACAATTTGTTTTCATTGAAAATACGGATTCGAATTTTATATAATTTTTCAAAGTTTAATTTGTTTTAAAAGTCGTATTCTTTAAAATCATATTTTTATTTCCTTTCGAGACCGAATTCTCAGTGAGGAGTTATGTATCTTACTCTACTATCCTAAGAACGTGCGATAACCCGCACCATCCATAAATGAGTCCCCTAACAAGAGTTGTAGAGGCGTAATTGCAAAGGGTTAAAAATATCGATTAAAAGCATTTTTAAAAGTGAGGGCACTTTAATGAAAATTGTTTAATTTTGGATAAAACTTTGTAATCTAAAATATCGTAATATGAAACCATAGTGTATGTGATGGGGTAGGTCGTTACTCCGTAAGTTTTCTAGAGTTATAGGTCAAAATAGCGATAAAGCGTGCATGCAAATCTCATGATATTTTTGTGTATTTTTGTTGTATGATTTATTTAGCACAAAATTTTAAACAATTCAAAAGTAAAAGAGATGACTAATATTCAAGATGGTGTTAGAAGAATTAGGATGAATTATTTAACGTGGCAAAGATGACAAAACTTTTTTTAAAGAAGGTTTATTTATTCTAACTCCACTTTAGTTGATATTGTTTTAAAGATGGTTTGGAGATGAAACAATGTGGAGAAAGAAGAGACTTACATGATGTTGGATCGATATAGCAACCGGCTTATCGATTCGATCCGGTGAAGAGCGATATATTTTGGCGATAAAGTGATGAGCGATAATGATACTCGATTCGCATCATCTGGATTCCTAGCGAACAGAAGTACTGCAAAGACGCCGGAATTATGACAGCTCTAAAAGTGAAGGGGGTTAGATTTTATTTAGGATTTTTCTTATCTAAATTTTTAGTATGAAAAAAAGAAGAGGAGGAAAACAAATAGTGATGAAATCCACATAAGAAAGCGGAGGATTATGAGTGGAGCTTTTGAACAAAATGAAGGAGGGAGATGACATATAATGTTCACCATAATTCTAATTTATGATGGATTATTTTGAAAATTAAAAGAAATTGAAAGGGTGATCATTTATTTGGGAATTAAAGAAAATGAAAGGTCTCATGAAGGGGTTTAAAAAATGGATAAAAATAATTACAAGACTCGGGATTCGAACATGTGGCTTATGAAATAACAATGTAAGGACTTAACCAATGAGCTACAAAATTGTTCATATACATATTTAAATAGAATTAAATATATGCTGTTGCTTGAAAAGAAAGTGAGCTAGGAAAAAAGGAAAAGAAAGAAATCAAATGAAACTGTTTTAGTTTGGGTTTCGGACTTTGAAAAATTATAGAATAGACAAAATAGAAAGAGAGATAAACTAATATATTTAATAGAGAATAAAATACACGAGGACACCCAAAAATAAATAAATACATTATTTTTTAAAAAGAAGAATGATATGAATATATAGGAATTTTAGGTTCGTTACATGCCCTTTTTGCAACGTGGACGGTAGATACTTGATTTGTTTCTCTTTTAGCGATGTGGATATCGATACTTGGTTTAGTTCCTTTTAGCGACGTGGATGTCGCTACTTGATTTGGTTCCCTTTTAACGATATGGAGGTTTTTGGGTTGATTTTTTTCCGACGCGGAGGTCATTTGTTGACTTGTTTCCGATGCGTAGGTCATTGGTCATTGCTTCGGTTAGTTTGAGGTTTGATTTAGGTGGTTCCAGCCTTGTCCGGTGGGACTTTTTGTACTTTGGAAGCACTATCAGGTAAGATTTTGGAATTTGAGGATTTGGGTTTTGGACAGTATCGACACTACTAATACTGAAATATAGTGTCAGGAGCGACTCATCATTTTCCTTTGAAGGATTTAGGATTTGAATTTTTGTTCGGCCTCAGTATCTCTACCACTGGACTATAGTATCAGGAGCGACTCATTATTTTCCTTTGGATGATTTTTTGTTCCCGGTTTAACGAGGGATCATCTATTTTCTGTTTAACTACTTAGAGGTCAATTGTTGACTTACTCTTTGTTTGGCCTTGTTAGTGCATTTTGTGGGCTGCTCGAGATCAGTTTTTATGTGATTTGGAGCATTTTATGTATAGCATTTCTTAAGATATCGGCTATCAATGGGTGGCATGGACCTATTTCCCTTGGCGTTTATCAGTTGGTAGGATTCTCCATTGAACGTTTTCTCGATGAAGTATGGCCCTTTCCAGTTTGGTTCAAATTTTCTTTTTGCATGTCGGCTGATGATGATCAGTCTTCTGAGGACCAAAACCAATTCTCCTTTCTTGAAAACATAGAGACGCGTCATTTTGTTATACGCCCGTGATATTTGGGCTCGGTAGAACTCCAGATTTTGTTGTATGATGAGTCCTTTTTTTTCTAGTGCATCAAGCTCTTCAAGTTGAAGGAGAGCATTTTCTTCCTTTGTCAGTCCGTGTTAGACGACCATTCTTAAACTTGGGATTTCGACCTCAAGGGGGAGTATTGCTTCCACCCTGAAGAGTGGGGAGTGTTGCTTCCACCGTGAAGAGTGGTGAGTGTGGGGTAGACTGTATTGGAGTACAATGCATAGTACGATATGCCCACAATAGTTCATGGAGCTTGAGATCCCAGTCTCGTTTGTTAACTAAGGCCTTCTTCTTTAAGAGCTTGCATAGGGTTTTGTTTAAGGCTTCGGCTAACCCGTTGTCTTTTGGATTGTAGATGGAGGAGTATCTTCAATCTATCTTGTACTGAGTGATGAATCTTGAGATTTTGAACGAAGGACTGTTGTCGGAAATGATCCATCAAGGTACACCAAAGCGATATAGAACGTTATGCCTGAAGAATGTCAGGATATTTTTTGTTTTTATTTCTTTTAGAGGGACAGTTTCGGCCCATCTGGAGAAATAGTCAGTGGCTGCCAGAATGAAACTATGACCCTTGGATGAAGGAGGGTCAATTGGACCAACTATATCGGTACCCCACGTTTCGAAAGGCTGCAAAGCTATAGTAGGATGTAGCGGATTGAGATGCTCGTGTATGAAGTTGCCGTGTATTTGTAACACCATAGTACGTTTATACAATATAATTTGGTATTTTAAGTATTTCTTTATAATTCTTTTATTCTTTTTGCTATTGGGTTGCGAATGATTCAAGTAGCAGTAGTCGTTATCCGATCTGACCCGCATGTTTAGAACCTGATATAGTACAAGATCATATCAAATATTTACTAGTACGGTGTATCTACATGAATCGAGTACTATATATACTTTATGTATGTTTAAATCTTTACATATCTATTTATAGTATAAGATATAAATAAATAATATTTTTCTAACTAACTTTGCATGGCATATCACCCCATATTTTATTGTTGCTTTTATCTATTATGGTCAAATCCTAAAATATAGACAACAAAATATTTAATAAATCTTTATGAATATTTACCTAAATTTTGTTTGGGGGTATATGTATTTAATACTAGATTATTGTATTATGGCCAAAATCTTCACGTATGTATTTTATTCTCAAAACTATATTTTTTGACTAGATTCGAGTAATATTTGGAGCGATTTGATATTATCTACAAACAAATACTATATATATATAATATATTATATACTATATATAATAATATAATTCTCTCTCTCTCCTGTCGCCTCTCTCCCCACCACCATGCCATGACCAGACCATCACCATGCCACCACCATATCACCACCAGACCACCACCATGCCATTACCGTGCTACCACCATGTCACCACCAGACCACTGCTATACCCAGACCGGACCACCATCAGACCATGCACCGTATCCAGACCATGTCATAACCGTGTAATCACCGTACCCAGACCATGCCATGACCGTGTCATCCCCGTACCTAAACCGTGTCACGCCATGTGCCCTGCTCCTGTGCCACGCCATGCCCGCTTCATGCTCAGCTCATGCCACTTGTGTGCCACCATTACATCAGCCCTGTATCACCGTAAGGCCCAGCACCGTGTCGTGCCGCTTCACGCACCGTGTCGTGTCGTGTCGTGTCGCGCCGATCCGTTGCACACCTTTATCATTGCGGACGCCATTGTCTTTTGATTTCTTGTGCAGCAATAGTCAATCAACCTATTGACATCATCGCCTGCACATCAACCATTGTTTCCGAGGCAAGTTCTAAAGTTGCAACATGCTATTTGTCACGCCCCGCTTCCCAAAATACGGAATACGGAGGGTTGACAAGGCCAGCTATGCTCCTACAGTCAAGGAAATATCCTGCCGTAGTCACACTTCGGCTTCTAGCTTTACATGGTAATCAGTAAACAACGCACAGGTAATGAGTAATGCAGTATCTGAAACGAAACAAATGCAAAGAACTGACCTGATGGAGGTAAAAAGGGTATAACTCTGAATAGCTGATCAAGATGTCCGCGATGTACGTCTGGTCCTGGTCCAGGCTAGATCCACTCCTCACCCTGAGCATGCATACTCAGGTCGTCAGAGCGACACAATAGCAAAATATATATAAAGATGCAAGTGGCAACCCGAACAGTGATAATAGATATATAACAGTAAATCAAGACGGTAAAGATATGAACGTGGAGTAACCAGTGAAGTGTCCAATAGATCAGGTGAACAGTAAAGCAGTAAAATGGTATGCCAGGTATGTCAACACAGTAAGTCATGTACATCAATGCCATTATCCCTATCAGTCTCTAAGTCTCACTGTACAGGTCACTAAGCCTATCGTCAGTCCAAGTGTGAGAGTCAACCACTCGCGAGTGTCCTCCACCCAAGCGTAGGACCCAAGGGCAAGGGACCACGGGCCCAAAATGTAACACACGGTAATAATCATGTACCATGTAAATCTCCATATATTTCCATATATATAAGCCGGCATGGGACTCCCGAGATTCTGTTGAACTCACACTCAAACTACCCCACACCCCGTGGTCTATATCAAACGCCAACTATAACCTCAAATACCGGTCGGTCCATGACAAGTCTGCGCGAGAACTGGAGACAGGATCTCCATCAAGCATGTCCCGACTAATACCCAAGATAAATGGGCAGTGTCTGGTGCCTTATCTGTGACACCCGTGCAAGAGCTTCCATAAGTGTCCCATACCACTTATAGTCACACTTACGCGTGTCCCACAGACGTCGACAATGCAATAGAATAATAGGGTTCACTGATTGTGTACAAGTATGTGTCACTTTCACTTATCCACTCATGCACGAACACTAACGTACTTGCCACAATCATCACTAATACTTAACACTGGGTAATCCACATGATCACTAGGTTATCAATGTAGTGACATATGTATGATATGATGAGAAAGCGGTATGTAAAACATGGTTAAAAAGTCATAAATCGGTATTCTACTACTTGCATAATTTATCATAAATCATACGTGCACAGTTAAGCGAAACGATGAACGGGGAATGAGTAGTATGTTTGATTATCTATTCAACAAATTTGGTTTCACATCAATCGGGTTTCGGGATCACTAGGTGTGGCCATTTCATTTTAAGCGTTCACTGCTGGAAATCCGGTTTCTGAATCGGAAGTCCGTTTCACAACGCATTTTAATCCTAGTTGGGATCAGAATTTAGCGATGCTACAGTTGAATGAAATCTAGGGTTTTCAGTAGGGTATTCAACGCAATAGACGGATTCTCAGTCGCGTCTGTACGTCGAAAGTTATACACTGTCTAACACTGGTATGTCACTTCTGAATCTGTTCTGGACTGTTATACGTCCTGCCCTCTTAATTTACAAATTAAATAGCAAACTACGATGAAACGGAATGAAACCACTTGTGTTATATAGCTAACAGATTTACCTTTAATAAACTATAGAGTTCCGCAACATATGAGTTCAGGAAACCAAGCGACACACATTACGGAACAGTAAACAGTAATCAGAGTCGTTCTGGACTGCAGTCCAAAGTCGCACTCTGACCCAAATATCGTCGTAATATCAGTACAGAAACCAATAGGAATATGCATAGGATTACAGGTCGTCGAGTCGGCTTCAATTTAAGCCCTCGAACGCATCATTTCAATATGTACGTCATTTACGGTGATTTTAACCATTTTCAGATACGGGATATTTCTAGTTTTACGGGTATATTTGGGGGTATTCATTTTAGTTACCAACAGTCATATTTTCCAGTGAGATTTATACAAGATATTCATCACTACATGGGCCAACATAAATAGTCCAATTCCATCAGATTAGGTGAGTATTTTCATTGGGATCCTGCATCGAACATGTATGCCACATAACCTACCGGAAATTGTAAATTTATAATCTATATGATTTAAGTTTGTAACATAAATATATTAGCATATAGCAAGTAAAATACTTGCCTGGAGACGTTTTGGCGATGCACGGAAGCGGCAACGGTACGAACGCGCGACGAACGGCGTGACTAGGTTTCGCGGTCTCGGCTCGAGCTTGTCTCTTGGACTCGATGTCTCGGTGGGTGCGACGGACACTGTGGCTCCCGCAGGGAGGAGAGGCGCTGAGAGAGAGAGAGAGAGAGTGAGAAAGAGTGAGAGACGGAGGGATTGAGAGAGAGACAGAGAGATTGAGAAATTGAGAGAGAGATTGAGAGAGATAAACAGAGAGATTGAGAAATTGAGAGAGAGACTGAGAGAGATAGACAGAGAGAATTAGAGAGAGAGAGAGACTGAGAGAGGGAGAGACAGAGGTTGAGAGGGAGAAGGAAACAGAGAGAAAGAGAGGGGAAACACAGAGAGAGAGAGAGGGAGCAGTGGGTAGAGGAGAGAGGTGGTGAAGGGTAGTGAGGGCTTAGGTTGGTGGTGCTGGAGGTGGTTGTAGGGAGTCGTGGTCGATGGGGGAGGTAGCCAGGGCTCGTCGGAGGAAGGGGACGGTATAACGACGACGACGAGGTGAGCTTCGGCGAAGGCGGCGAGGGCTTAGGGTTGTGAGCGAGAAGGAAGTGGATTGTGGCCTCGGGAGAGTTGCAGTGAATGCTTGGGAGAGGGAAGTGGCAAGGGAGGAGCTCGCGGTGGGCACGGTGAGGCGATGGTCGGAGTTAGGTCCTCGGGAAGGAGCACGAAGCTCGGAGGAGGAGGGCAGCGGTCGGGTGTGTAGGCGAGGTGATGGGTGCGATGAGGGTTGAGGACGAGGGTGGAGGCGGCGAGGTGGAGGCGAGCGACGGTTAGGGGATGAGGTGGAGGTGAGCGACGGTGAGGCAGGCGAGGGCGTGGCGTGGGTTCTAGAGAAGGAGCGGGAAGAGAAGAAGAATGGGAGAAAGCGAGAGAGAGAGAGAATGTGAGGGGGAGAGAGATAGGGAAGACGAGGGGATCGCGAGGGTTGCCCGTCGTGGGGGTAATGGCGCACGAGCGTGGGCATGGGCGTGGGCGTGGGGTGCGGCGAAGTGAGCAGGAAACAGAAACTAGCCATTGGAAGAAGAAGGAGAAGGGTAGTAGGCCGTTGGGCTGAGAAGGGAAATTAAGAAAATTTGAGGAGAAAAGGGGAATGGGCCGGGCTCTTTTAAATAAAAATAAACTCTTTTTAGATTTCTCGTGGGCTGAGGGAACTGTTGGGCCGGGGCTTGCAAAATAGAAATAAAAGAAACAATAAAAGAATGGGAAAAGGGGGCCGGCTGTTGGGCTGTAGGGATTTATTAATAAAAGGAAAATGGGTGTTGGGGATTTTTAAGAATTAATTTGGATTGGCTGTGGGATTAGGGTTATGGGAGAGGGAAAATATATATATATATATGGAGAATAAAAAGGGTTGGGGATTTAAAATACTACAAATAATTTGTCGATATAAGTAAATAGATTTGTAAGTAAAACCCATTTTATAAAATACTGATATTGGTGTATATAAAGGAACCGGGTATTACATCATACCACCCTTACAAAAATTTCGTCCTCGAAATTTAAAAGAAACGACAAGCTATAAAATAATAAGCTAAAAGTTACCACATCGAACACTAATACATAGTAATCTAAGTCAAGTGGGCCCGATCCCGAACCCAAGTCAAGTGGGCCCGAGCTCAAACATGGAGGCTGCCCCATGCTAAGGAAAGAGAAGGAAAATATAATAGATTAATATGACGTGTAATTTAGTAATGAAGAAATGTAAAAATTACGACCTCTGGGTCGTCTTAGTAATAGGTCTATTTAAGGGATCCCCTATCTTTTTACACGTGCGATTCACATGTATATTAAAATAAAAGTTTCGTGTTGGTATCTTCATTATCTTATCTTAACCAATATCTGAAATTTTATTATAATAACTAAAATCCTTCCAAATCTCTTCAAACATCTTGATTATGATGCTAACATATATTCATGTGCATTGCACATGCAAAAGTCGATGTCGTGGATTGCCTTAGATTTAAGGATTGTTCTTTTTTTTTCTGAATATTTTATTTCAATTAGTCATGAAAACACCACATGCACTCATTTCTCTCCCCGTTGTAATGGTAGAGGTTTTCTTTGCCCTTTTATTTTATTTTTCGTTTTCCCCTTGGCTCCAAGATTTAGTTGTGTACATTGATTGACTTGAGGAATGCTCTATTTGGCAGGTTTGGGTTTGGAGTGTTCCATGGATTAGGACCCTCCGCTATTTTCTCTGCATAAGAACCATGTTCTGTCTATGTTTAAAACGTTCGATCTTCTCTTTGACCTCCACCAAATCCTGGATCCTCTTGTTTTACACCAATCTCGACCGTTGAAATTTCAGAGGAGAGAGAAAAAATAGCAGGGGATCCGGATCCCTCCAGCAAGGGGGAAAACCATTTTTCAACCAAAATAAAATATAAAATATAAAATCAGCATGCAATCAAAGATGTATAATGCTAACACATGAATTTCCACCGAAGGAGGAAGACTAATTTTCCTCTCCCCTTTTGTCCCTTCTCAATAAATAAAAATGTATATTGATACTATGTGGAGGTCTAGGTATTTTGAATAGTATGCTATAATTCTTTTTCCCTGCTGACAGCAGGCCTCTTGTTGTCCATTGGAATGTCTCTTACTGATATATGGCTTAAGCATTTTGGCAATGAAATTAAATTAAAAAGAAATTACCTAAACCTCTTAAATTCATTTATATTCAAGGGATGATCCTACCCATGAAGCTTATTCTTTTAAATGTTTTTTTCTATGACATGAAGTAATGATTATGAGAGAACTTGTTCCACGGTGTTGACTGGAGACTAATCTCGGCATAAGTCTTCAGACTCTTAAAACATATATTATCGGTCAAAATATCTAAAAAATGAAATTAAAGTTATATTTATCCCGGTTTTTGGACTAGTGTCTGTAATTACTGAGATAATCGTGTTTAGAGTTACGGAAAGACATTAGGAATATTAAGAACAAATAATTAGGTTATGAAGGTAGCCCAGAAGACAATCAATGAAAATAAATACGCTTGGAATTGTTATCTTAATTAGATTTTAAAATGTCAATTAACAAAATTAGTGTTAGGAAAACTTAAAAGATATAAAAATTATACTAATTTTTCGATTTAATATCTCATATATTGTTCCGAAAATTTAATACCTCTTTTGATAAAGATTTGTCTAATAACAAGAATTTGAATAAAACACTTTTAAAGTTCCTTCAAATTATTCCAATTTTAAGCTTTATGCTAACATCCTCACAAACTTTGCCGCCTACCGACTCTTAGAGCGGGACCACACATGGTGGTTAATTACTTTCTCTTTTTGCCCCTTTTACTTTTGAAAAATAGTTAAATTAATTTCTCCATATTGGACCCTTGGCTTGCGACTTTTTCATAAATCTCCCTACAAATTTCTTTTCAACCCCACCATTCAAACGACCCAGTTTATTTATATACGTTAAAAATCAACAAATCCCTAAATTTCCATTCCCTAAATCTCAAACAAATCGCATCGGAGAGTTCGCAAGATCGAATTTTGAGAGAGGGGTTTTGTTAATCGAACGATTTGGAGTATTGGGTCGGTGAAAAATTTCCAGCATCGTAAGAGACAGGTACTGTATTTAATGCCAACCCCAATTTCAATTATTATTTTTGTTGGATTCTGCTGCAATCTGCAAGTTTTGGCTTGAGGAGCGTCATTTATTGTGTAGGTGAAGTAGAGATTTAGATTTGGCACATGTTGGTGGGGCTTGATTTTGGTTGAATTTGGTGAATTTTAATTATTAGTGTCCTTTTCCAAGGGGTTTTGATTTGGGTTAGGGTTTCCCTCATTCAGAAACACTGGTGGGTTTTTGATATTTGGTTCTCTGATCGATATCATAGCGCAATAATTCTGGTGATTTTCTCTTTAAAAATTCTTTTTATCATTTCTGATATGCATCTGCGAATTATTTTTAGTGAACCAAAGGGGTTCAATTAGCACATTGGAGATTGTTGAAAAAGTGGTGTTTGTCTTTTTCTTTAGATACTTTTGCTTTATTAGTTCGCTTTTCTTCTTCAGCAAGCCTAGATTTTACTCTTGGCATATGCTATTTTAACTCATACATCAATATTTCTTTCCAGTGGAATTTGTAATTCAAGTTTTTTTTTTTTTGCATCTTGATTGATGGTGATTAAAAGGGAGGGACGATGATTAAATGCGTGTGTTCTGGGGAACAATTGAATGAAGAGCAGATGGTTCCTTCATCCGGGTCTTTGGCTACCAAAGACTACCCTTCTCAAACCGGTGATGGTGAGCATAGAATTGATACTGGCGGTATCGAAGAAGCCGAGTCTTCCTTACGCGAGGGGGGCTGCCTGAATTATGAGGTGGGGTTTCGTTGTTATACTTGTTTTGTTGGTAGCTTCATAGTTAACGATGAACTGATTAGCGCCAAAGATCTTCTTGCTCGCAGACTATAAACAAGGGAAATTTTGAAGCTTTCATTACATAAGCTTGTGGGTGTGATTGCACAATGTTGGGGCAAAAGAGACTACTCCTCTACTTATGTCATTTAATTAGTTGAATTATAGGTTGGCATTATGGCTTATTATCCATTAGGTTGTGCCTCTAGGTATGTATAATTTCCCTTTCACTTTTTTCGCCAAGTTAGTCTGTTTTCTAGAAGGAATTTGATGCTATGAGTATGTCGATATTTGATGACTTATTGTTTACTGATGCAGGACATTGTACATTAAGGAAAAAGAACAGATAATAGATAGTATTATTTAATTTCAATATATGTGAAAGTAACATATGCCACTTCTACACATACTAAATATTTGCACAACTAGACAGTTCTCATCATTTGTGTGCATAATTATACTATCTGCACATTGACATTTAGAAAATCTTTCTTTTGATGATTGAAGTTTAGAAAAATATAAAAATAAAAACCTTGCTCTTTTGCAGGAAGCACGGGCATTGCTTGGTAGGCTAGAATATCAGAGAGGGAACATAGAAGCTGCGCTTCGTGTATTTGATGGAATAGATATCACTGCAATCTCTCCTAAGATTAAAATTGCCCTCTCAAAGAAAGCAGCGCGACGCAAATCACGCTCACACTGGGATACTCCCCCCATGTCAATACATGCTGTTAGTTTACTTTTTGAAGCAATATACCTCAAAGCAAGGGTGCTCCATGATCTTGGGAGATTTAAAGGTATGTCTTGTTATTATATATTTAAACAAATGTTAATTGCACAAAACCACCCTTAGTTTACCCCACACAGCACTTATACCCCTTCAAGTGATTTATTTGCATGACTGCCCCCTCTGCGCTTAAAAAAGGAAACTTTTAAAACACTATGGAACTCTAAACAACTTCAAGAATTGTATAGTTTAATTCTAGAACTTGTTTAGAATATGAATATTTTTAGGGTTTTTGTCGATTAGGAGAGGGAGTGTTTGCTCAAATAATTCACTATGGGAAGAATAAGTGCTATACTACACACAGCAACTACAAGCGGAGTTTTTATGCAGTTAACCCATTAAACAAGTACCAAAATATATGTCAAGCTTTCCCATCGGGCTATTTTTCTTACTTATTTATTTTGTTAGATTCATTAACATGTAAATCTACAAGTCTAGAAATATCAAGCTGAATAAATATGAAATCACTGGTAACATTTGTAATGCATGGGCATATGCCATTTTTTTTTTTTTTTTGGTTTTTGCAGAAGCTGCTCAATCATGCAGCATGGTTCTGGACACTGTAGAATCTGCATTACCTGAAGGCCTTCCAGAAAACTTTGGTACTGATTCCAAGTTACAAGAGACTCTCTGCAAGGCTGTAGAATTGCTCCCAGAGCTGTGGAAAATGGCAGGATTTTGTCACGAAGCCATCTTATCATATAGGCGAGCCCTTCTTAATCGCTGGAATCTGGATTCCGAGACTATTGCAAGGATACAAAAAGAATTTGCTGTTTTTCTTCTTTATAGTGGTTGCGATGCAAGCCCTCCAAATCTTCGTTCTCAAATGGACGGTTGCTTCTCACCTAGAAACAATGTAGAAGAGGCTATCCTTCTGTTAATGATCCTTTTGAGAAAGTTTGCTCTCAAGAAGATTGAGTGGGACCCATCTATTATCGATCACCTCACTTTTGCACTATCTGTATCAGGGCAAACACTAGCATTGGCCAATCAGTTTGAAGAGTTACTTCCCGGAGTAATGGAGAGAAAAGGACGTTACTACAATCTTGCATTATGTTATTTAGGAGCTGAAGATGACTTGACTGCCTTGAATCTATTGAAAAAGATATTGAGTGCAAGCGAGGATCCAAATTGTGTTAAAGCACTGCTGCTAGCTGCAAAGGTGTGTGGCAAGGTTGGAAATTTTGCAGAAGAGGGTGTTTCTTTCTCTCGCAGGACGCTTGCTAATTTAAATCGCGGATGTGATCAAATTGAAGCTGTTGCCAATTTCTTGTTAGGCATTTCTCTTTCAGCTCAGAGTAGATTTTCTGCCTCGGATTCGGAAAAAGATTCAAGGCAGAGAGAGGCGCTTGAAGTGCTTGAAAAGGCTAATGAAATGATGCAAGGAAAAGATTGTAAAATCCTATATAGTCTCAGCCTAGAAAATGCCGAACAGAGAAAGTTAGAGGCAGCACTTCGTTATGCGAAGCAATTATTGAAAATGGAAGCTCAATCAAATATTAACGGCTGGATTCTATTGGCTCGGATATTGTCAGCGCAGAAAAGGTTTGTTGATGCTGAGACTATTATCGATGCTGCTCTGGATGAGACTGGGAAATGGAACCAAGGAGAGCTACTGCGAACTAAAGCCAAGATTCAAATTGCACAAGGGAAACTGAAGAATTCTATCGAAACATTCAAAGATCTTCTTGCTGTTATTTACCTGAAAAAGAAAAGCTTCAAGCCACAGGGAGGAAAAGAAGAAGATAGAAGTGTCGAGATAGAAACATGGTATGATCTGGTGAATGTCTACATAAGCATGTCACAGTGGGGGGATGCCGAGGATTGTATCTCAAAGTTGAAGGCTATCAATCCTTATTTGGCTTCAGGATGGCATGCCACAGGTACGGTTACACATTACTTTTCTTATTAAGAAATTCTGCTATTACTAGTAATAAGTTAATTAATTTTTAGTGTTTTTTAGAAACATTCTCATATCTTAATGAGTTTTCTGGTTTATGCTAATTTCAGCATTTGAAAAATATTTTTTCTTTGACCCTTTGTACTGACGCATAATTCGATCATGTGTCATGCAGAATATCCACATAACACAGAGATAGAAAATATCATGTGTAAAATATTTACCAGCCACCAATTATTTATTTGTTCTTACATAACTTGTTGGTTTTGACGTTATTACATGTTAGTTTGTAAGCTAATCATTTAAGTTTGACTAGGTTGTAATGTTTCAGGGAAACTGAATGAAGCAAAGGGCCTTCATAAAGAAGCTCTGAGAGCATATTCTGAAGCGTTGGACCTTGAGCCAACACATGTGCCAAGCTTGGTTTCTACAGCTACTGTTCTTAGAGAGATTGGTGGTCACCCGTTGGCTGTTGTGAGAAGTTTTCTTACAGAAGCGTTGCGTGTAGATAGAACTAACTACATTGCATGGCTTAAGCTTGGCCAGCTTTATAAATCTGAGGGTGTTTCATTGATTGAGGCCGCTGATTGTTTTCAGGCTGCTTCTCTTCTAGAAGAGTCGGCCCCAGTTGAGCCTTTCAGATGACCTTTATATAAGGTTTAACTCTGTAAGCTGTTATGTACCTTTAATAATACCTCCATTTTCTTTATTATAAATTTATGAAAAAGATGCAGCCCACTCTTAGCTTGAAGCAATATCCAGCACACCTACTATAAATAGTTTCTGAAAAGCATTGGTTTCTATTAAAAAAAATTTGGGAGTTCTAAATGTATGTTTGCTCTGTGTTTGTATTGTATTTTTAGTAATTGGCATTAGTCTTAGAATGAGAACTTGCTTACCAATGTAGAAAGAAACAAGATCTAGAATGAAGCACAGGAGGCTTCTCATCCTGCTAGGAACAAAGAAAATGCATACGGAGGGCGTTGGAAGATAGTTATATTTTTGTTATGTATATATATACATAGAATGACAAATTAATGTATACATATGAATCAAATCCTAATTGTTTAGAGAATCGCAAATTTGCGAGTCCGGCTCGTAACGTATACCGTATCCGCATTCCTATTTGTTATGAATATAACTAGTTTAGATATTAATTATGGATTGTTAAGTATTAGTTATGAGTTTTTAGATCAGTTGAGATATGAGAGATGCTCTATGACCCCATATATATATTTGCATGTAGAACTCATTTATGTATTAAGCCAATGAAGTATTTTCCGCTTGATTCTTTTCATGGTATCAAAGCATCAATTTTTCTGAAAAGAATTAAGGGGGGGGGGGGAAACCTAATTTTCCTCACCAGCAGCGGTTGACCTACGAGTCTCATTCTTTTTAGTTTTGATTATTTTACAAAAATCATACTTCAAAGATACAGTATGTTACTAACCATGCCAGATATGTTAAAGTGCTAAAAACAACGGATTTAGACAAATAAGAGAACAATCAACACTTCAACTGGCATTACAATAATGACATCGAGCAACTCTGAAGACCAAATTACAAGATCAAAGGAAATGTCGAAAAAGTCATAAAACGGACGTATTCAAGATCTTTTATTTTCTTCGAGTGTAGAGTCGATCTCAATAGTTAGAATCTCTTTTTTTATCCTAATCGTCTATACTAGATACCTTTTTACTTAAAAAGATATCGACACTTTTGATTAGAGTTCCAAAATGTAGGTCTCGAGATCTTTTCAACGAGCCCAAAAACGTCGAAATCGGATAACCGAGCAAAAATTTATGATGGTTTCGGTTTTAGTATGTAATAAATCAGAAATAGACGTCTAGTAAAGCGTCTGTAAGATAAAGACATCTTTAGGACGTCTGTAACGCCATTGTAAGGTATTTTCGTCACCCCATTGAGATGGGAATATGCACGCGCTTGTCAGGCGTACTACAGATTCTCCCTATCTAAGGTAGGCGGGGGTTTATTGATCGTGGGGATCTGAATCTCCGGCAACCGCGGACTAAACTGCCGTTAATTACCCTTCTCTTTTGGATCGAGAGAACCTCCGATTGACGGGTAAACTAGTCATGCGAATGTGCAGTGTGCGTATGTTTTGAAGGGGTTTGGATATATCAGGGCCCTGCAGAGGTTTTACGGGGGTCCCGCTACTCGGATAGCGGGCTGGATGTTAAGGAGGCTAGCAGCCCCCTTGCGAGGTGCGGGGCAGCGTCCCGTTAGAAAAATTTTCCCAACAAGAGACGTGTTTTGATATGGAGTGCATAAAAATAATGGGGGAAGGGGCGTCTTAAAGACATGTGCGTGGCACGTGGGCGCATGGTGCCCACGGGCACATGCATGGCGCGTGAGCGCTTGCGTCCGTTGGTCACATGCACAGCACGAGACCGCGAGGCGCCTGCAGGTCACATGTGTTGCACGCGACCACTGGGCGTTGAGCGTGTCGCGTGGGGCGCACATGGGTGCCCTAGTGCCCGTGGGTCACATGCCTTGCACGCGACTGCGGGTCATGTGCGCTGCACGCGATCGTGGGGCATGCGCGCACATGGGCGCTTTAGTGTTCGCGGGTCACGTGCACTCACGTGGGTGCTTTAGTGCCCAAGGTCACGTGCGCTGCACGCGACCATTGGGCGCTTTAGCGCCCGCGGGTCACGTGCCATGCACGCGACTGCTAGGCACCCGCGGATCATATGCGCAGCACGCGACCACGGGAAACACCAGCGGGAAGGGGCTTAGCCTTTAGGTTAGGGAGTTGAACTCCCAAGAGGTTTTGGAGTTGAACTCCTAACAGAAATTTAATTTTTGGAGTTAAACTCCAACAGTCTAGAAAATAGTTAAACTTCTAGGAATCTTTAGTTCTTCTTTTGAGCCTTGGATGCTCGCAACGTGGGGTTTTTGGAGATAAGTCTTCTTCTTCCTCTCGGTTGGCCGGATCTTGGGAGAAAAGGGAGTGATTCAAAATCTCCCCTTTCAGAGATTTGATGGGAGATCCGAACTCCCCTTTGTGTGTTTTGTGGTGGAAAACTACTTTTTGAGAAAGGAAGAGTTAAACTCTTGATTTAATTCAAAAAGAGAAAGAGGGTTTTAGACCCTAGAGAAAGGGGAAGGAGGCACACAAACCCTAATTTTTTTTGAGAGAGAATGAATTGTATTCTTTATTTCATTACCATGTTGCTTTTTATAGACTTACAAATTTACATATAGTCCCTTGGGCTTTACAAAATGGCATTTTGCCCATCTCATGTCACATGTGCTTATTTCTTTTGCACATAAGTCATGGGCTTTATAAAAATTTTGCTTTATGCCCATTTTGCTTACATTTGTGCATAAAAAATTACATCAAAATTATTTATTACATGATTTTTATTTTGGCATTGAGGAGGCCGGCCGCGGAGCTCGACTTGGGCATGGGCCCACTTGATCTGGGTTTGGGCCCGCTTGCTTAGGGTTGACTTTGATTTTGACTTGATCAACCGGGGTGCAATTTTTGACCTTAACAGCCATAGATGTCTCTAAGACGTCTATAACAGGCATCAACTTTCAAATTTGGGTTTTTTGGTGGGAATTTCTGTTTTACAACGGCTATAAACCGTCAATAACTGTCCTAAACTTCAGGAACGGTTATTCTAACTGTTCTAACGGCCCTTCACTTAGTTTCTATAAATAGGACCTATTTCCAAAGAGTTTTGACCCATTCTTTTTCTTATCGCTTTCACGTTTTCAAACTTCAATCATTCTCAAATCTTTTTGTGAAAACTCTGCCTCTCTCGGTTCTTAAACTTTTAGTATTCTTTTTGAGAGAGGAGATCTTTTATGGATTTAGATTTTTCTAGTATTAGAAACGAAAGATCTTTTATTATTACAGAAGTTTTGTTTGCTTTAAATCTTTTTTTAATCCTTCTGAAAAACTTTTTTGAATCGTTCTTAAGTTTTTACTAATTTTTTTCAAAGAAGAGATCTTTAGGGCTTTAGATTTTCTAGTCATTAGAATCGAATGATCTCTAAATAGTCGAAGAAGTTTCTGTTTTCAAACTTTTCCTAATCCTTTTGCAAGTTGTTTTAAACGTTTCCTAATCTCCAAAATACAATCTATTATCTTCTTCGATTCGAAACTTGATTTATCTATTGAGATCATTAGGATTGTATAGTTGGTCCTGTAAAGATTTATTGAAATCTTACTTGTACAATCTAGTGAAGTAAGATCTAAGATCTTCACACTGTAAAAAAAATTGGACTTGAGCTTTTGGTAAAAAAAGTCTAGGTGTCCATCTCCAAGTGTAAAATGTTTCAGACTTGCGTCTTGGGTAAAACGTTTAGGCGTTCACTACATGCAAGTGTAAATGTTCAGATTTGAACCTGACAAAAAATCTGGGTTTCTCCACCCGTGAGAGAGTCGGTGAATCCTGAGCAGTAGTTTCATGCGAGGACTAGTTGCGGAGGTGGTGAACCTCGTTAAAAATCCTATGTCATCTGTATTTATTTTTACATTTTTATACCTCTGTGATGTTTTTGTGACTGTGATAATTTATTATACTTAAAATTCTTTTATTTCGCTGTATATTTTGTGTTTTCGCAAAAATACTATGGGTTTGTCATATAGCCTTATTCACCCCCCCTTTAGGCTGCTTTCAGCAGTAGCCACCATCCCTAGCCCCCTTGATCTTCCCTCCAGCCACCTCTAACCCATCCTCCAACCCTCTTTCGGTCATCCCCAGCACCATCGAACCCACCCTCCAGCACCATCGACCCCTCGAAGCCCTCCAGCAACCCTCGACAGCCACCAGACCACCATCGACGACCCCTCGGCAAACCACCAGACCCCTCGACAACCACCAGACCACCATCGACAGCCACCATCGACGTCTTAGACCCACCTCCCAGCCACCTTCAACAGCCCCTTCCACCTTCAACGACTCCCTGCACCCTCGACAACCATTGAAGAACCCTCGCCGACCTCCTCATCAGCCACTAGACCCCTTCACAGCCACCATCAAAGCCCTAGACTTCTCCTGCGCCATCGAATTTGTCTTTACACATAATCGTCCTCAGGCAGGGTAATTGTGCTAAGTATATGTTGATGATATTTTCATTACTGGAGATGATTCTGCTGGCATCTCCAAAGTGAGAATATTTGACTTCACACTTCCATACCAAGGACCTTGAGCCACTTAAATATTTTCTTGGAATTGAAGTGTCATGGAACTTTGGTAGATTACAATTTTCTCAGCTCAAGTATGCACTTGATTTTCTATCTGATACAGGATTTTTGGGATAGACCAGTAAACACTTCTATAAATTCCTCAGTCAAGCTATGTCGATTGAGCTTTCTCTCGGATCGTCCACTACCTGACCCAGGACGATATCGACGTCTAGTTGGGAAACTTATTTACCTCACTATCACGCGTCCTGACATTGCATTTGTTGTTAGTACAGTGAGTCAGTACATACATAATCCTTTAAATTCTCAACTTAAGGTGGTTGAGTATTTTATCAGATACATCAAAAGTTCTTAAGGACAGGGTCTTCTCTACAAATCATCTATGTTTCCGCTCACAGCCTTTGTAGATGCTGATTTTGCTGGATCTATTAATAATCGTCGTTTCACTAGTGGCTATTGTGTATTCTTGGGAGAAAACTTGGTTAAGTCGAGGAGTAAGAAGCAAAATGTAGTAGCTCGTTCTTCTGCTGAGGCTGAGTATAGATCTATGATGCATACAGTTACTGAGTTGGTATGGGTTACATCCCTTCTGACAGAACTTGAGGTTCCTTCTCTTCCGACTATATTTTTCTTTGATAACAAGGCCGAGATCCATATTGCTGAGAATCCAGTTTTTCATGAACGGACCAAGTATATCAAAATAGATTGTCGCTTTATTCGTGATAGGGTGAAAGATAAGGTGGTTGCACTCTTAAATGTTTTCTTTTCGACTCAACTAACAGATATTCTTATCAAAGCTCTTCCTCGATCGGTTTTTGCTCGTCTTCTGTCCATGCTTGGCGTGATTGACATCTATGCTACGACTTGGGGGGTATTATGAATATAATTAATTTAGATATTAGTTATGGATTGTTAGATATTAGTTTTGAGTTGTTAGATCATTTGAGATATGAGAGATGGTATATAACCCTATATATATTTGCATGTAGAACTCATTTATGTATTATGCCAATAAAGTATTTTCCTCTAGATTCTTTTCACTATTCATGCTACTAAGATTGATGTTTGGTATCATAGTTGATTGTCAAAGTTTTCTAATCTTACATGGAGCTGCTGAATTTTGATTATGGCTGCTTTCCCGTCCTCAAAAATTCATTAAATATAGTTTTTTTGCTAGATAGTCATGGCAGGGAAAACTGTTCTGCTGTACCTTGCAGGTCTGAAATTAAATTTGAAATGAAGGTCGTCTCATTCTCTCCCTTTTGATGAATATCAAGATTTAATTATTGTTCACCTGCAGAGTTGTAGACTGTGGTAACACAATAGTCAGCTAAGACTGAAATACAATGTCAGTTGTTTTTTGGCCAGTTGATGTCTTCACTGATGAAAGAAGGTATACTAGATCCCATCTACTACTAAATGATTTGCCATACTTGTTATTCTTCGGTCGCTGATGCTAGTTATCTGCTTGCAGAGTCAGATACCGGAAGAAGATACTCCATACATTACTTGCAGTTATTTTGGAAACTTATGAGAAGGTAAAAGTAAAACACATGTATTGCAGTTAATGTATTGGACGTTTTTCATGTCTTTTGCTTACTTCAATTGTTTACTGCTTGTTGGAATCCTAACCATGTTCATATAGGGCATTCAATCATGGAAATAGTAGTCTAGGCCCAAGAACATAGCAACTGTTGCTCGCTCCTTCAAAACATTTGAACATGAGCGAGTTTTGGCTCCATAAAGGATTTGGAAGCATATCCTTCCCATTCAAATTTAGAATCTTTTCATCTTAATCGACAATAATTAGAATGCCTTGAAATTAAGATTTGTTTGTTTTTCAATCTTCTTGGGTCACAAAATGGATAATCCAAGTTGTATGTTTCTTAGGCCTATGAAAATGTTTAATTAATTTGGAGTTCTTTTTGCTGCTAACTAGGTTTGGGTACACACCAAAAACGACCAAGCCCATAACCAAGCCCTGGCCATGCTCTATATTATTTGTCTTTGTACCAGGAGCATTTTGGAATAAAAAATTGTCGCCGAACCGTCGTAGTTCCTCTTTATACCTTTTACAACCCAAATTAACCAAGAGAACAATTTTTTCGTTATTTGTAAATCCGTATGGATTGTGTTCTCATATTTGTCGGCTATGTCCTGATATAGGTTGATTGTAATGGACGATCCACTGGACTTCTTTTGAAGTTCTTATTTTTATTTACTTTAGAAATTTGGATTTGTTTTCAGCTCTTTGTTGATTCTGAGTACTACTGGAATCAGCAAAGAAATTTTAGTCTATTTGGGGTTATTGAATTGCTATTTGTTTGTTTAATTGTGTTTTTTGCCGCCTAGTTCTTCTTGTTACTAAGTTGCCCAGCAACTAAAAATAAATTCTGTTTTGTTCCGTCCATGTATCACTATTTGTTGGTAAAATCTTTAGGAACATTTGTTTCCTTCTCCTCTTCTTTGCAGAGAACAAATAATGCTGGGAAAAAGTAGCCCAAACATTTTCTTTCTTGGCGTACCCACAAAAAGAAAGTACTTATCGATACTAACAGGTATATTTGAGGTGGGGGAAGTATCTGACATATTAAACCTTGTAATATCTTAATTTTGAACACGAGGTAACAAAGTCAGTTATCTTAAATTCATGACGACTCGCGAAGTTACCAATGCACATGATGTTTTCATTAGTATTATCAATGTTTTTTTCTGGTCACAAAATATGTGGATTCTAGTTCAGTTTGATTGATCTTCAAAGTTGGTAATTTGAACCAATGAAGTTTAGGTTTTATATCTAGCGGTGTGACGAAAGAGAAGGTACATTATTAAACGGGAAAAAGAGAGATCACAAAGCTAAACGAAAAAGGAAAACATAGTGGTTACAGATGATGTGCATGCTTATTGCTTACCCATCCTTGAAACTTATATTGTGATTTATTATTCTTTGTGCAGGCCAAATGCAGAAGGATAGAAGCTACCGAGATTATAGACCTTTAACATTTCAACAAGCTTGGCAATTAGTTCCGATGCTTAACAAATTGTGATGACCTAAATCTGATGGTTGCCATCGATTCACATAGCAAACTTCGTATATTGTTTGAACTGGTTGTGTTGTTGATTTAAGAACTGAGAAGTTTAAAATATTCATTGCGGCTTCTCTTCTGTATCATGTGAATAATGATTTTTTGTCTTGTAAAGCAAATTTTTTGTTGTGTATTATGTGAATAATGATTTGTGGTCTTGCAAAGCAAAATTTTTGTTGGAGTAAATCTGAGTTCTTGATTAAAATGACAAGTAATGATCTTTGTGTTCTGGTTACGTTCTAAGCCTACAGTTGATCTGAGGTCATAATACCAAACCTTTGTCGCTTGAGCGGATAAGATGCCGGTTAGATTGCACAATTCGGTTATAATGGTTTGGTTGTGATTTGTCTCAATTTTAACTTTTAGGCATAAATGACATTATACAGTAGTAATAAACTCAGCCTAATCTTACTTTCTCTAATTTATCGGTATCATGACAGTAAAAACAGCCATAATTTCGTTGTCGCCATCGATCTAATCATAAGCAGCTAAAGCCTATCTCTAGATCTTTCTCTTACGAATCCTGTTCACCAGTTGATTGCTCTTAGGTTTAACTTTGGTCGCCATTGATCTAGTACAAGTTTCTTGAAGATGTTGGTAGATTTAAGAAAGGTTAGTTATGGATTTTAAAACACTTCAAAAAGTTAGTAGATTTGAAATTAGCTCCTTTTTTTTCAAAACAGAACTCCAGATTTATCAAAAATTATGAGAAATTTTCTTGCCCTGCTTTATATTTAGTTTCAAATAGGTGACTTCAATATAAAATTAGCAAATATTTGTTTAATTCCGATAGTTCTATCATATTTTGCACTCTTAGTATATATCTATTAAATTAAAAATATTTTATGTTTTAAATTAAATTTTCAATATTTTGCACACTACAATACAAGAATATGTCGATATCTTAAAAATCTCAAATTTCTATTTACTTCTGTTTTCCAATATTTTTTTTGCTAACACAAGAAAATAATGAAATTTTCAAAAATAAAATATTTTTTGTTTTGTTCGATATTTCAATATTTTCATTAGTATAGCATACAAAAATTTTAAATTTTCTTTATTTTTTTCAATATTATGCATGTTATATAACATATGAAAATAATAAGATTTATAAAAATATCAAAAATTTCTGTTTTTCTTCTGTTTTTTAACATTTTGTATGCTATAGCATATGACAATCGCAAAGTTTACGGAATTCGCTACCACACAAAATTAGTGTGAATGTGTGATTTCCAAAAAATATCAAAAAATTTTGTTGTCTTTGATTTGCAATATTTGCTTACTACAGCAAATAAAAATAATGAAATTTCCAAACATTTTCAGTTTTTTTGAAAAGTTTCAAAATTTTCTTCCATTTTTGGTTTTTCAATATTTTGATAGTTATAACATATGAGAATCACGAAATAAAAATCCAATTTTTTTGTTTTCTTTAAATGTTCAATATTTTGCACCCTACAGTCTACGAATATGGAAAATTTTGAAAAATCTCAATATTTCTGTTTTCTTAGATTTTCTGGTATTTTTTCTGCTATAAAACAAGAAAATCATGAAATTTTCAAAATAAATTTTTTCTATTTTGTTCGATTTTTCAATATTTTCAATGATATGGTACACGAAAATCTCAAAATTTTCTATTTTTTTATTTATCTAATATTATGCATGCTATATTTGTCATGCCCTGCTTCCTAAAAATAATATGCTTGACAAAAATATTAAAATATTAGGGCTGCGAGGGCATGACGAGACTCGTAACGTATCTTATAAACACACATTTCCGATATAGATACGCTAAGCGTCTGTAAATGCAATAGTTGTATCACAAGAATTTATAACAATATTTACTAAACAAGATAATCAAGGTTCACAACAAAATAACAAGTTTCAAGCAATACAAAATAAAGAGCCTTCAAACATGATATATACACAAGATACATATCGTAAAGTAATAACAAAAGAAGATACTAATACTCCGGAAATGGCTGAAAGTGTGAAAAGTTTTAGGTTCACCGAACACTGCTTCGTCCCCCTCTAAAATAGAATCTGAAAGACATTTCAAGAAAAAAAATAAAACGATTGTAGAAATTATTTCCTCTAACAAAAGATATTTTAAATTAAAGATAAACCAAATCTTTTCCTTTAAAATACTAATAATTTTTTTATATTGAAAAACCTTTTCTAAAGATTTTGTTTTCAAAAATCCCCTTTATCAAAATGTAATAAAATTTAAAATAATGACTCTTTTTAAAAAAAATAAATTCCCTCTTTTCTTTTTTAAAATACTAGCAAATCAATTTTATCTTTTCAAAAATTAAAAATTCTCTTCTATTATTTAAGAAACAAAAATAACAAGATTAAATTCAAACAAAATTTTATTTATTTCAAACCGGGCACGATCGTTACAATATTGCACATGAAAATAATGAATTTTTAAAAAATATCAAAATTTTCTAGTTTTCTTTGGTATTTTAATATTTTGCATGCAATATGACAATTGCAAAATTTACAGAAATCGCAAAACTCTTTGTGTTTTCAAGTTTACTATATTTTGCACGTTACCGCATGAAAATTGTGTGATTTCCAAAAATATGAAATCTTTTTATTGCCTTCAGTTTTTCAATATTTTGATTACAATAAACAAAAATCATGAAATATTTTTAGTTTTCTTCGATTTTTCAATATTTTGCATGCTAATATACTATGACATACGAAAGTCACGAAATTTTCAAAAATCTCACCATGCACTTCGGTTTTTCAAAAAGTAGCTTGCTATAGCATATGCAAATCTCTATTTTTTTCGAAAAACCAGAAACTTTTTGTTTCCTTCAAAATTTCAATACACTGCATAATTTTTCAATATGTTGCATGCTAGCTCACGAAAATGACGTTTTCAAACTTTAAATTTTTTATTTTGTTTTAAAATTTTCAATATTTTACATTCTATAATACATAAATATCGATAATTAACTTTTCAAAAATATCATAATTTTATGTTTTTCTTCTGTTTTTAAAATTTTGTTTTAATACAGCACATGAAAATCGCTAACTTTAAAGGTCTCAATATAATTGTTTTTCAGTTTTACAATTTTTTGTATACTATGGCACATGAAAAACTTGAGATTTTCAAAATTCTTAAAAGTTTTTGATTTCTAAGGTTTTTTAATATTTTGATTATTATATAGTGTATGAAAATAGCAATATTTTCAAAAATCCCAAAAAAAATTATTTTCTTCGATTTTTCAACGTTTTGTTTGCTATAATAAACAAAAATCACAAGATTTTCAGAAATCTCAAAAGCTTATTGTTTTCTTCACTTTCTAATAATTTGCGTGTTATATCGCAAAAAATTTCAAAAATCTCTAAACAAACATTCTTTCTTCTTTTTTTTTTCATTATTTTGCATGTTATAACACGGGAATTATGAAATTTCAAAAATCTTAGGATTAATTGCTTTCTTCAATATTCCAATATTTTACTTGCTCATACTTTTTGAGAACTTCTGAATATCAAGAAGACAAAAAAATAAAATAAAAAAAGAAAAGGTAGCCGATTGCTACTTAGAAACTTTCAGGACAAAAAATCATGTCCAAGAGACTGAGACTCCGTATGACTTTGGATGAAGATCACGAAATTTTAGAAAAATTCCAATTTTTTTTTTTTCCTTTTCAGTATTAACATAAGAAAAATTGAAATTTTTTCCAAAATCTTAAGAATTTTCAAAAATCTTAAGCTTTTGTTTTCTTTTGCCCAAATGTAACTTTGCATGATAAAGATAAAGACTTGAAAATCCAAACTAATCGTATCTGAATAAATCTTAAGACTTGAAGATAAATAAGATAATGGATTTGAAATTTATACATATTATCGTAATATAGCAACTTACTCAACTTTGGATTTGAAATTTATACATCTTATCTTAATCACAACTTCCTCAACTTGAAATAAACTACTTTATTTAAATAGATTCTAAATTTGAATTTTAAATTAAAAAGATTAATTTGAATCTTAACTAATTGCAAAGTCCTTCTTATAACTTTTTTTTTGAATTATGACAATCCTAGTACGAAAAGGATTCTTAATCAAACGCTGGTTTTAACTAAAATACTCTATTATCCTTACATAAAATAGACTAAAATTATTCCTAAAATTTTAGTTCTGAATTTTCGGTTTAGAAGAGAATCTAGGAAGATTAGACGTAAGATAAAACCTAAAATTAAGTAGTAGCGACTGAAGAAAGGTAACCAAAAGACTTTTATAAATCGTGTAGTTTAAGAGGCGGATTGGCGGTCCGAAAATGATTCAGACAGAATATGGAATAAGATGGCTAGTTGTATCAAGAGGGTAGCTAGAGATCTACTTAGTGAGTCGAAAGGTGGTGCTCCACCATTTAAGGACACATCATGGTGGAACGAAAAAGTAAATTCTGCTATTAAAATCAAGAGAAGTTCTTATAAAGATTTGAAAAAAAACAGAGATGCAGAGAGATTTGAGAAGTGTAAAATAGCTAAAAAGAAATTTAAAAAGACTGTTCAGAAAGTTAAAACTAAAATTTATAAGGAGGTGTACAAGAAGTTGGATACTAAGGAGGCTGAAAATGATATATACTGGATTGCTCGGATGTGGGAAAAGAAGATCAGAGACTTATGTGCAGTGAAGTGTGTCAAAAATGAAGATCAGAAGGTTTTAGTTCAAGATGAGAATATCAAGGGAAGATGGAGAGATTATTTTGACAAATTGTTCAATGAGAGTTTTATTAAGAATTTGGATGAAGTTGTCATTCAAATCTCAAGATATAAACCGTGATTTCATGCGTAAAATAAAAATACCATAGGTTAAAAAAGGCTTTGAAGAGAATGAGATCAAGAAAAGCGGTTGGTCCAGATGAGATTCCTATCGAGATTTGGAGATACTTAGAAAAAATAAGCGTTAAATGGCTGATAGATTTATTTAATAAGATTTGGCAGACCAAAAATGTGCCAAATGAGTGGAGAAAAAGTACCCTTATACCTATCAACAAGAATAAGGGTGATATTCAAAGTTGCTCAAATTACCGTGGAATAAAACTTATGTGTCACACCATGAAGTTTTAGGAGAGAGTGATTGAACACATGCTAAGAAAGAATGTTAAGATAATAGAGAACCGGTTTGGGTTCATGCTTGGACGATCGATGACAGAGCTTATTCATTTGCTTCGTCAACTTGTCAAGCGTTTTCGAGAGAGAACATATTTGCATATGATATTTATTGATTTAGAGAAAACGTACGACAAGATACCTAGAGAGGTATTATGAGAGATAATGATGAAGAAGGGGGTCCTGTCAAATATATTGATATAATCAAGGATATGTACGATGGAGTAGTGGCAAATGTTAGAACTTGTGGCCGTCTAACTAGTGATTTTCCGATTATAATTGTCTTACATTAAGGATCTGCATTAAGTCCATTTCTATTTACCATCGTGATGGATGAGCTTACTAGAACTATCCAAGATGAGATACCTTGGTGTATACTATTCGCTAATGATATTTTTCTAGTAAATGAGACGAAAACAGGGGTTAATACCAAATTGGAATTATGGAGACAAACGTTAGAATCTCGGGGGTTTAGATTGAGCAGGTTCAAGACAACATATATGCATTGCAAATTTAGCAAGCAGAGAAGTCAAGACCACATTGGTATAACACCGAAAGGACAAGAGATATCACCGAGCGATCAGTTTAGATATTTAGGTTCCATCATCCAAAAGGATGGGGATATCGATAGCGATGTTAATCAAAAATTCAAGCTGGTTGGTTAAAATGGAGGAGTGCAAAAGGGATTTTGTGCGATCTTATCTTTCCGTTAAGATTGAAATGGAAGTTTTATCGGAACGCTCTTCGACCTGCTTTATTATATGGTACAGAATGCTGGGCTCTTAAGAAGCATCATGCATAGAAGATGCACGTAGCGGAGATACGAATACTTCGTTGGATGTGTGGCAACACTAAAAATATAAAGTGCGAAATGAGGATATTCGTGCAAAAGTTGGTGTAGTATCTGTGGAGGAGAAGATGCGGGAAAATCGGCTAAGATGGTTTGGTCATGTGCAACACAGACCTATGGAAGCACCAGTTCGACGAATGTATACTATTGATATAGACAATATCAAAAGGACGTAAGGGAGACCGAAGAAAATATAGATGGAGGTGATACAAAAAGTTATGGTTGCCAAAGGCCTCAATGAAAGTATATTGTTTGATAGGAGTGAGTGAAGACGGAGAATTCATGTGCTGGATCCGGCATGATTCTCATGTTGGTTCATATAACCTACCCCATATGCTTGGAATAAAAGGCTCAGTTGATGTTGTAGACATGTACAAAGATAAAAAAAACTAATCATGCATTGTTTTTTCCTTCGAATTGTTCCTTCTATGTTATGAAGTACTAGTTTTTTGCACGTGTTATACATGCTGAAAATTGATAAACTTTTTACTATTTGATAATTGTACCATGAATGAATTTTTTAAATGAGATTAAGAGTTTAGATGGAGTAAATAATTTTTAGATATGAAAGCTCAATTGTTTCAATTCATATTAACTACTATTTTGCAGGTCCGATCCTCGTCCAAATTTAAATAAAGGTTCGATATTGATTTCTTCATCATCTCAACTAAAAGTCTAAAAGATCTATTATCTTAACTAAAGATCATTAAAAATCTAATTATATCTTATAAAAAAAAAAAGCAGCCTGTGTATAAGTTATAGGTCATTTTTGTTAAATAAAAGCAAGAAGCAACTTGTAGCTCACTGGTAAAGCCTTTGCGCTGCTGTGATATAGCATGTGTGTTCGATTCCCATCAGACACAATTTTTTCTGAATTTTTCTTTTTAACTTTTTAGAAGCCCAAAAAATTGCACGTGTAATACATGGGAAAATGAAAAGTTCAAAAAAATCAAATATATGGAAAATGGAGTAAACAGAGAGTTGATCTGATGGCACGAATCTCGAGGCATTTGCCTCAAGATCGACCGGTGGAATTGATGATATGGCCGGCGGGGACGGCTCAGATGAGGCCAATTTGATCCGTGCTTTGCACACTCATCTCTTCAACTCCCCATAACTCCTCTGCACTGTTTGATTTCCCTGCAATCAAATAGAGACTCTTCATTTCATCAATTAACACCATTTTAATTATTTTTAATTTCTAAACCCTAATTATCCACTATAAATACCACCCCATAACCTAGCTCTTCACCATCCTGAAAATTCTAGCAAAAACTCTCTCAAAGTTCCTAAGTGCAAGTGGAGTTAGCGAGCAAACTTCTTCCGCCGAAAATCAAAACCGATTTCGGAGCTCCCGCGATACCACGAAGCCTCCCTCCTCTTTTTTAACCTATTCTTAATATATTCAAACTGTAAGTCCCTCCCAAACTCTTTTTCTCTTCATTAAAATTCAACTTTAAAACGTATATTGGTAAGTGGGGTTATTACCGATATCCTTTTTCTAAAACTTAGAAACTCCCTTTTCCTTATATATTATTCAACCTAATTTTTACACAATACTTGTAATCTTAAATACCAATGTTTAGAGTCAATTTTAGCCAAGAATCTCATGTGAAACATCCATAATTAAAAAATTTCATTAAAATACCTTGAACTTTAATATCACTCTTTTTCGTTTTCATTAAAACTATGCCTTTAGGAAAAACTTCACGAGGTAACAATCTACCCCTCACGTACACTGTGGTTACATAGCACGATGCCTATTGTATGTATTTTAGTTTCAAAGAATAATCCATATAATAAAATACCACATACTTTAAAACCGGGTTTCTTTTAAAACGGTATTTCATATTCCTTTGCAATTATAAATCTACATCTCTCGATAGGGGACCCGCTAATGGATGGTGTGGATTATCGTACATCCTGAGGATAGTATAACGAGATGCAACACTCCTCACGGAATATTCGATCTCGAAAAGATATAAATACGGAAAAACGAATTTTTCTAAATAAAACTAAAATTTTAAAATTAAAATTATATAAAATTATAAATCCATATTTTCATTATATTATGAATATATTTTTCTAAAAATAAAAGATTAAAAAATGTCAATAAAATACCATCAAGTTACTAAAAAGACTATTTTTCACTAAAATACCATAAACTTTTGACAGCTAAGTATTTATCATTAAATACCTCAATACTTAAAACACATGCTCATGAAAATTCTAAGTAATACAAATCACCCTTGAGATTTTATTTTTAATCCATATTAATATATTTTTCATAAAACCCCTTCGAGATATACAAAACAATATTTTAAGGATTTTAGTAAATATAGGTTTAAGCGGGATCAATTCTCTTGAGCCTCAGAGAGCCAGAGAAAGTGAGTGCTTGCCTATTCAGGTTAGAAAACTTAACAGGACTTATCAATGGCAATTGTCTTGGAAAAAGACACAAATCCTGCCGTGCATGTGCAGCAGTTGCCGATGACTCCCGAACCTAAGAATTCAAGAGTTAAATCAGTACAAGTATCTGACTCAGTCTGAGTCCAACCTCAAATCTGAATCTAAAATCAAACACGAATACTTGATCATGAACATGAATACTCGATATCAAACATCAATATCAAACATGTATACTTGACTTGACTTGACCGAACCATGGTTATAAGTTGACATGACTACTTGAATACATGATTATATCCTGAACATGAATATCTGAACATTTTGTATCCATAGTTTCAGCAAGACTTGTAAATATAATCTATACAATACATTACGCGGAGATAAAGTAGTAGATTGGTACGGAATGTATATCATGACATGAGAGATCATTTAAAAGACACCTACATGAATTCTCGTGCCGTTGTCCCATAGGTTATGACGGGGCCTTGTACTACATGTTACCATAGTCTACGGGGTAAGATGGACTCATCTCGTATGCTTTAATACCTTCCTTACCAAACTACAAAGAACTACGTTATAATAACTATCATATACCAGTAATAGGTCATATACACTTTACCTTTCATTTCACTTAATATACTATCTTATCTTTTTTCTTTTGAGACTTACCGAGCGTTAGTTCGCTGATGACATTCATTTTTGTTTCTTTCTTTAGAATGTTCGTCAGGAGGACCGAACTCTGAGGAGAAAGAGCCGAGCCAGGAGGACTTGGACCAGCTTACAGCTCAGCCGGACTACTAGTTCTTCTTGCACTTATTTTCTGTATGCCATTGTTTAAGTATTTGTTTTATATCATTGTATCTTTTCATTTCAAACAGTTGTATGTAAAGTTGAATGTAAATAAAATTGCTGTTTATTTATTACTCTTGTCATTCTTGTTCATTTTTATATATTTCTTAATTACGCTTAACGTATTTATTTCTTAGTAAATACGTTGCGGCTTGTCGCGTCACCGTTTTTGTCTACAGGGAAGCGAGGCGTGACAGGTTTTGTTGGTGGCCCATGCAGGTCAGTTCTGCATGAAGCCTTAAAAAATATATCACAAAAATTATAAGAATCGGTAACTATACATTCCTTACATTTCTAATTTCTTGAATCTATCCTAACCATCCATTTTCTATCAAGGTAATGGATTCTCCGAACAACACCAGCACGAACTTCAACGGAAATACCCCACCGCCTACTTTACCACCACCACCTACCGTTGCAGCTCTTATCAATGAGCAAACGGTACTGCTTGAGACTATCAAGAGCCTATTAGAGGGTAAGCAGAAACAGACTGCTATCCTCATGCACCGTCCCGAAACCGAGGCACCCGGAGTCAAACAATTTCGGGCACCGCATCCAAAATACTTCTCTAGAAAAGAGAGCCCACTAGAGGCAGAAGAATGGGATCAAGCGATCGAAGATGATCTGGCGGCATCTCAAGTGCTGGATATTGCCTGGGTAAGAGTTGCTAAGCTGCAACTGATAGACAATGCAAGAGTCTGGTGGAAGGCTGAGAAAAGCTGTCTCACACAGCCAATAGAATAGAAGACGTTTCACGATCTGTTCGATGCGAAGTTCTTGCCCGAGACTGCTCGATTTGAGATGGAGCAACAGTTCATCCACCTGCAATAAAGTTCTATGTGGGTAAAATCAGTGGACGAATATGATGCCGAATTCATCATGCTCAGCAGGTAAAGAATTCGTATCAAATACTATTCCGTTAAAACACATCTCTATCCTGACATTAATATCTTATCAGGTTCGCGGCACATTTGATCCCGACTGATAAGATTCGGGCTAGACGATTTCAACAGGGCTTAGACCCAGAGATTTAGGCGGCGTTAGCCACAGGCGATTACCCGACTCATGAACTCGCCCTAAAGGCAGCTCACCGTTATGAAACTGTGGTGAAGAAGAATCTGTAAGGTATTTTTCGTCACCCCATTGAGATGGGAATACGCCCGCGCTTGTCAGGCGTATACTACAGATTCCCCCTGCCTAAGGTAGGCTGGGGTTTAATGATTGTGGGATCCGAATCTCCGGCAGCCGCGAACTAAGCTGTCGTTAATTACCCTTCGCCTTTGGAGCGAGAGAACCTCCGATTGACGGGTTAAACTGGTCTTGCGAACTCAATGTGCAGTGTACGCGTGTTGTGTTTTGAAAGGGGGGTTTTGGATATATCGAGAGCCACACAGAGTTTTTACGGGGGTCCCGCTACCCGGATAGCGGTCTGGGGGTCAAGGGGGCTAGCAGCCCCCTTGCGGGGTGCGGGACAGCGCCCCGTTAGAAATTTTTTTCTAACAGGGACAGTGTCGTGGAGCACGTGTGTGTGCAAATATGTATACATATGTATATATATGTATATATGTGTATATGCATATATATAAAAGAAAGAAAGGGGGAAAAGGCATTCAAAGGATGTGTGGGGGCAGCACCTTGGGCGCTGTGCGCCTAGATGCTGTGCGCTCAGGCGCTAGAGTGCCGCGTGTAGGCACGTGGGCGCTGGGCGCTTGAGCGCAAGCGCGCCACGTGTCGGCACGTAGGCGCTTTGCGCTTGAGCGCCTGTGCTTGAGCGCAAGCGCGCCATGTGTCGGCACGGGGGAGACTTGCGCTCGAGCGCAAGCGCGCCACGTGTCGGCACCGGGGAGACTTGCGCTCGAACGCTTGCGCTCGAGCGCAAGCGCGCCACGTGTCGGCACCGGGGCGACTTGCGCTCGAGCGCTTGCACTCGAGCGCAAGCGCGCCACGTGTCGGCACCGGGGCGACTTGCGCTCGGGCGCTTGCGCTTGAGTGCGAGCGCGCCACGTGTCGGCACGTGGATGACTTGCGCTCGGGCGCTTGCGCTTGAGCGCGAGCGCGCCACATGTCGGCACGCGGGCGCTCTGCGCTTGAGCGCCGGTGAGAAAAAGTAGCTTTTAGCCTAAGAAACAGAAGCTATGCTTCAGAAAAGAAATATTCGTTATGTATATATGTATGGAGTTAAACTCCTGGGATGTTTTGAAGCTGATGAAGGGGGTTCTTCTTCATCCTCCTGTTGTTTGGCCGGATCTTGAAGATCAAGAAGTAGGAGATTTTAAAAATCACTCCTTTTTGAGATCTGATGGGAGATCTGAGTTCCCCTTTGTGGGTTTTGTGGTGGAAAACTACTTAGTTTTGGAAAAGAAAGAGTAAAACTCTTGATTTAATTCAAAAGAATTGAGAAGGTTTAGAACCTTGGAGAAGGAGCAGGAGGCACAAAGAACCCTGATCTAAAATTTTTGTTGAGAGAATGAAAAATTGTCCCTTTTTTATTCATCATGTTGCCTTATATAGGCTTACATATTTACATATAGCCCCTTGGGCTTTGCAAAATGGTATTTTGCCCATCCCATGTCTCATGTGCCATTTCTTTTTTGCACATAAGCCATGGGCTTACAAAATATTGGCTTTATGCCCATTTTGCATACATTCATGTATAAAAAATTACATAAAAATTATTTATCACATGATTTTGTTGTTGGCATGGGGAGGCTGGCTGCGGGCTCGACTTGGGCATGGGCCCGCTTGACCTGGGCTTCGGCCCACCTAGCTTAGGGGTTGACCTTGACTTTGACTCGGTCAACCGGGGTGTAAATTTTTACCCCAACAAAGTGCCCCCCATCAATAAATGCACACCGCACATTTGAGTTGTGTGCATGAAATTGATGGATCTTGAAGTTGGACTTCGAGGTAGAACATCATTCCAGGGGCGGAGCATCATCCCGGGGAGCATGATTCCCGGGGATCGGAGCATCATTCTGATTTGCGGAGTATAATTCCATAGATCAGAGCATCGTTCCGAAGGGGGGAGCATAATTCCAGGGTTCGGAGCATCGTTCCGAAGGGCGGAGCATAATTCCAGAGATCGGAGCATCGTTCCGAAGGGCGGAGCATGATTCCAGAGTTCGGAGCATCATTCCGATGAGCGGAGCATCATTCCAAGGATCGGAGCATCATTCCGATAAGCGGAGCATGATTCCAGGGGATCAGAGCATCATTCCGAAGGGCGGAGCATGATTCCAGGGATCGGAGCATCATTCCGATGAGCGGAGCATCATTCCAATTTGCGGAGCATAATTCCAAGGATCGGAGCATCATTCCGATGAGCGGAGCATGATTCCAGGGGATCGGAGCATCATTCCGAAGGACGGAGCATGATTCAAGGGATCGGAGCATCATTCCGATGAGCGGAGCATCATTCCAATTTGCGGAGCATAATTCCAAGGATCGGAGCATCATTCTGATGAGCGGAGCATGATTCCAGGGTTCGGAGCATCATTCCAAAGTGCGGAGCATGATTCCAGGGATCGGAGCATCATTTCGATGAGCGGAGCATCATTCCAGGGGTTCGGAGCATCATTCCGATGGGCGGAGCATAATTCCAGCGGATTGGATCATCATTCCGATGAGTGGAGCATAATTCCAGGATTCGGAGCATCATTCCGAAGAGCGGAGCATGATTCCAAGGATCGGCAGACATTCTGACCGAAGCATGATTTCGATGCAGAGGTAGATTCCTAGGCGAAGTATAATTCCGACAAGGGAGGCAAATATTCCGAGGTGAAGCATTGATTTCGACACGGGGTATATTCTGAGACGGGGCATGATTCCGGTGCAGAGCTTGATGGCTGACTCGATTCCGAGATGAAACATAATTTCGACAGGGAAGGCAGGTACACCGAGGCGAAGCATCATTTCGACTCGGGGTGCATTCTGAGACGAAGCATAATTCCGACGCAGAGCTTGCTGGTTGACTTGATTCCGAGGTGGAGCATAATTCCGATGACGAGGTCATTGGTTGATTCCGGGCCGAAGCATGATTTCGACACAAAGTAAATTCTGGGACAGAGCATGATTCCGTCGTAGAAGTTGTTGGTTTGATTTGATTTGGGTTGACATCAGCATCGCTACACTGGAATATGGTACCAGGAGCGAATCATCATTTGTCATGAGAGGATTTGGGAATTGGATTTTTTTTTTGTTTGGCATCAGTATCGCTACACTGGGATATGGTACCAGGAGCGAATCATCGTTTGCGTTTGCTTATTAGGAAACGATGGCTTAGGAGACAGGTTTTAGGTCCTTATCACCTAAGACTTTTCAATTTTGTGAGCCGTAAGGGTCTCACAAAGCATTTTCTCCCTACAGGTCGTAAGGATCCCGTAAGTGTATTTTCTCCTTGGGAGTCGTGGGGACTCCCATGTGTGTCGCTCCTTTATGAGTCGTAAGGATCTCACGCGGGAATTTTCTCCTCACAAAGTCGAGAGGACATTGCGAGTGCATTTCATCTTTTTCTCACGAGTTTGCGCCCTTTTGGGTTTTCACAAACTCGCCGGCAATCCTGCTGTTTTTACTCACGGAGCCCTTTCGGGTTTTCATCCGTGCCCATTTTGCTTGTGGACATACCTTTTTTTATTTTTATTTTATTATTTTTTTTTGGAGAGATTGGGATTGTTTTACGCCCGTGGATTATATACGGTTTTGCAGGATGTATGATTCAGACCGTAGGGCCATAAAAATTTTTGGGACTTTGTTGGCTTCTGCATCGCTGCACTGTAATATGGTACCAGGAGCGACTCATCATTCACCGTTGGGATATGGGATTTAGAATTTGGTTGGCGTCTGCATCGCTACACTGGAATATGGTACCAGAAGCGACTCATCATTCGCCGCTTTGGGATTTAGTTAGCGTCTGCATCGCTGCACTGGAATATGGTACCAGGAGCGACTCATCATTCGCCACTTGGGGTTTGAATTTGTAATTTGGTTGGCGTCTGCATCGCTGCACTGGAATATGGTACCAGGAGCGACTCATCATTCACCACTTGGGGGTTGGGGATTTGGAATTTGGTTGGCGTCTTCATCGCTGCACTGGAATATGGTACCAGGAGCGACTCATCATTCGCCACTTGGGGGTTGGGGAGCGATGGCTTAGGAGACAGGTTTAGATCCCTATCACCTAAGTCTTTTCAATTTTATGGGCCGTGGGGGTCCCATAAAAGCAAATTCTCCCTACGGTTCGTAAGGATCCCATAGGTGTATTTTCTCCTTAGGAGTCGTGGGGACTCCTAAGTGTGTTCTTCCTTCATGAGTCGTAAGGATCCCACAAAGATTTGTTCTCCTCATATATCGTGAGGACACATGAGTGGGTCTTCTTAATGGAGCATAATTCCAAAGGCGGAGACCAGCCGCGTAACTGGTGATTACGGTGGGGCATGAGTATGCTGAGAATTATTTGAGCCCATGGATTGTATACGGCAGTCAATTTGGGGACTGGCCGTAGGGCTGGCGAATTTTGGAAATTTGAATTTTTGTCGGCGTCTGCATCGCTGCACTGAAATATGGTACCAGGAGCGACTCATCATTCGCCTTTTTTTTTACCGCGATTGCTCCATCATTTCAGCTTTTCTTGTCGCGAAGATCGCGATTGCCCTATCATTTCGGCTTTTATTCGCGTTTGCCCCATCATTTCGGCTTTATTTTCATCTTTATTTTACTCGCTGATTTTTATTGCGAGTTGCCCCATCATTTCGGTTTTTCTTTATTTTTCTTTTATTTACATATTTTTTATTTACACATATATATTTACATTCCCAGTTTAACGACTTAGAGGTCGATTATTCCCAGTTTAATGACGTGGTGGTCGATTGTTTTCAGAGAAAGGCAGATGTCTGAGAGAATCCGTTTCACGAAGAACTTCAGTCTCCGTTTGTATGAAATTGGCGGTCGCATCTTGACTGTTTACTAACACGTCTTTGGACAGTTCTATCTCTCCTGCCTTATATTACTTTTCGACCCAATCTTTGAAGACGAAGCAGTCCTCAATGGCATGACCTATCACTCTGTGATAGGGGCAGTATTTGGGGTCGTCGGTCCTATTCGCTTCCTGCGGTCTTTTTGACTCTGGCAGTTGTAGACCGTTCTTCAGGGCGTCTTTGAATATTTTACGGATTTTGTCCCTTCTGAAGGAATAGACCTTATCCAGCTTCTCTTTCAATGGAGATTCTCCTCCCTCTCCGAACACTGGCTTCCGAGGCTGGTTAGCGCTAGGCCCATTCATCCCTTGCTTATTTCGGTTAGCCGAAGTGTTGAAAGATTCAGAATCATCAGAGTTTCCGCCTTTGCGATTATCGCCCTTTCGGTTTCTCCAGGACCTATTGTTATTTTGGGAATCCGAGGAGGACTCCTGTTTTGAGCGCTCCAGCATCTGAACTTTCCTGGTCAGCTCTTGGAATGCTTTGAGACCCGCGGTGCATAGAAACGAGGCCATCCAATTGTTGAGATTTCCGACGAGGAGACTGACAGATTGGTCCTGCTCTATCGGCGGTTCGTATTTGACGGAGAGATTGCGCCATCGGGTTATAAAATCCGTACTGCTTTCGTTGTTCTTGGGCTTGGTCCTTACGAGCTCAGCAATGGTGATCTTATCGCTGACGCTCATGAATCTTTGTCGAAACAAATACTCTATTTGGACGAAAGTAGTAACGGAGCCATCCGGTATGCTCGCGTACCAGTCGAAAACAACATCGGTCAAGCTATTAACGAACTGGCGGAGGAGAAGCGCATCATTGCCCCCAGTATTCCCGCATGAGGCTTTGAAGTGGGCGATGTGCTGATTCGCATTTCCTGTCCCATCGAATCTTCCGAATTTAGGGATGACATAGCCGCTAGGAAATTCTACCAAATCATACTGAGGGTCTCCCACTACTGGTGATATCTTTTTGCGCTTCGGCTTCAGCTACCAAGGTTTTGACTTTGTTGGCAACCAAATCCATGATTTGATCTTGAGTTAGCGGGCTACTGTCATCGGTAGCCAAGACATTTGCTGAGATAGGATGCGACTGATTTTCATGCGGTCCGCCCACTTTTGGATTTGAGGGAACGGGCGTCGGCTGTCTCGGGACACCATTTCCCGGTTCATGAGCTGAGCCCTGTGCTTGACTGGGCGGCTGAGAGGCAAGTTGGGCCGTAAGCCGTAAGACGACATTTGTCAAGTCGTCGATCTTTGAGTAGAGCTTGGCCATCTCCTTATCCTTGCTTCTGAGCTATTTTCGGAGCTCTTGGAGAAGTTGCTGCTCTGCGGTCTTAGGACGGAAAGTTGGCTCATCTTCGCTTTCCGAGCCTGACTCCTCATGAATTGAGGGCTCTCTCTGCCTATCAGCCTCATCGAGAGGGTTTTCATCATCCAGCGGAGGTGGCTGTTCTTGGGAAGTGGCAACCACATTCAAGCCAGATTGGATTTGAGATGTAGTGGCCCCGTCCTTGCTCTTGCTACGCGTGCCCACCACGTAGACAGTGTGGATAACACATTCAGCCATCCCCTCATCTTTGGCGGGGTAACCGTGCTCTTCGAATCTCATGAGGTTTAGCCTGGCAGGAGCTCTAGCCCTTTTGTTGGCTCTATATCTGAGCCTTTTCTCCCTCAGCTTCTCGATTTTGAAGGCTTGGCGGGCATTCGCTACCCGGGAAGCCATTGTGACTTGATCAGCGGGGATCTTAGAGAAGACACCCGATCGAGCATTTGTCAGGGGCGCCGCTGGAGCTTGATCGGGACGCGTTGTAGCTTTGTTGGTGTTGATGGCCTTGCCCCCAGCTGGGGCCAAGGAAAGTCGTTCAGATATCGACTTGCGTTTGGGTTGGGGCGCCCTTGAGATCACCACATTTGGTCTCCTGCCTTTCGAGACCGGTTTGTCTGCCACCGGGGCTTGAGGAGCTGGGATGACACCAACTGGCATGAACATGATAGAGCCGAATGGTAGCAGCGGCTCCTCCCATTGTCGCCCGAGACTGGCCGGAAGGACCGTCCTAGAGTCTATCCTCATCGTGTAGGAGACGGGAGCTGAGTTCATCATCAAAGACATCGTCGGAAGGTGATTGCTTGAAAATCTGCATGAAAAAGCATTATTTTTAGTATAAATACAGGTATGTATATTGATGAGTTCGCATGAACGCTTAACCCAAAATATGGGAGGAGAGATTGGTCCCATCGGGCGTGCCAGAATCTGTAGGGTGTTTTTCGTCACCCCATTGAGATGGGAATACGCGCGCGCTTGTCAGGCGTATACTACAGATTCCCCCTGCCTAAGGTAGGCTGGGGTTTAATGATTGTGGGGATCCGATTCTCCGGCAGCCGCGAACTAAGCTGTCGTTAATTACCCTTCGCCTTTGGAGCGAGAGAACCTCCGATTGACGGGTTAAACTGGTCTTGCGAACTCAATGTGCAGTGTATGCGTGTTGTGTTTTGAAAGGGGGGTTTTGGATATATCGAGAGCCACGCAGAGTTTTTACGGGGGTCCCGCTACCCGGATAGCGGGCTGGGGGTCAAGGGGGCTAGCAGCCCCCTTGCGGGGTGCGGGGCAGCGCCCCGTTAGAAAATTTTTTCTAACAGGGACAGTGTCGTGGAGCACGTGTGTGTGCAAATATGTATACATATGTATATATATGTATATATGTGTATATGCATATATATAAAAGAAAGAAAGGGGGGAAAGGCATCCAAAGGATGTGTAGGGGCAGCACCTTGGGTGCTGTGCGCCTAGGTGCTGTGCGCTCAGGCGCTAGAGTGCCGCGTGTCGGCAAGTGGGCGCTTGAGCGCAAGCGCGCCACGTGTCGGCACGTAGGCGCTTTGCGCTTGAGCGCCTGTGCTTGAGCGCAAGCGCGCCACGTGTCGGCACGGGGGAGACTTGCGCTCGAACGCAAGCGCGCCACGTGTCGGCACGGGGGCGACTTGCGCTCGAGCGCAAGCGCGCCACGTGTCGGCACCGGGGCGACTTGCGCTCGAGCGCTTGCACTCGAGCGCAAGCGCGCCACGTGTCGGCACGGGGGAGACTTGCGCTCGAGCGCTTGCGCTTGGGCGCAAGCGCGCCACGTGTCGGCACCGGGGCGACTTGCGCTCGGGCGCTTGCGCTTGAGCGCGAGCGCGCCACGTGTCGGCACGCGGGCGCTCTGCGCTTGAGCGTCGGCGAGAAAAAATGGCTTTTAGCCTAAGAAACAGAAGCTATGCTTCAGAAAGGAAATATTCGTTATGTATATATGTATGGAGTTAAACTCCTGGGATGTTTTGAAGCTGATGAAGGGGGTTCTTCTTCTTCCTCCTGTTGTTTGGCCGGATCTTGAAGATCATGAAGTAGGAGATTTTAAAAATCACTCCTTTTTGAGATCTGATGGGAGATCTGAGTTCCCCTTTGTGGGTTTTGTGGTGGAAAACTACTTAGTTTTGGAAAAGAAAGAGTAAAACTCTTGATTTAATTCAAAAGAATTGAGAAGGTTTAGAACCTTGGAGAAGGAGCAGGAGGCACAAAGAACCCTGATTTAAAATTTTTGTTGAGAGAATGAAAAATTGTCCCTTTTTTATTCATCATGTTGCCTTATATAGGCTTACATATTTACATATAGCCCCTTGGGCTTTGCAAAATGGCATTTTGCCCATCCCATGTCTCATGTGCCATTTCTTTTTTGCACATAAGCCATGGGCTTACAAAATATTGGCTTTATGCCCATTTTGCATACATTCATGTATAAAAAATTACATAAAAATTATTTATCACATGATTTTGTTGTTGGCATGGGGAGGCTGGCTGCGGGCTCGACTTGGGCATGGGCCCGCTTGACCTGGGCTTCGGCCCACCTAGCTTAAGGGTTGACCTTGACTTTGACTCGGTCAACCGGGGTGTAAATTTTTACCCCAACAGAAGGGTATTCCCCAAACAGCTGGAATCAAACGTCCTGCTGCACAGATATCAGGAGGAGCCTCTTCTAGGCAGACCTTTGCACCTAGGAGACCGGGAGGATCATTTAACCGGTCCAGTCCAGATTTCTGTTTCTACTGCAAGAGAACTGGACACCTGGCGAAGGACTGCAGGCGTGCAAATGGAATGTGTTTGGTTTTTAGCGCATCCACTCACACCATAGGAGCATATCCTTAGTGTTTCAACCCAGCACCAGCACCCGCACCCAGACCCACAGTCACAGTTCCGCCCCGGCCAGTCATTCAGGCACCTGCACCCCGCCTAGCTCTTCCTGCACCAGCTCCACGTGGACCTCTGCACAACCTCAACGTCAATTCCATCAGGCACAGAGAAACGTGCCCCAAGGACAGAGGAATATGCCTCCAGCAAGGAGGAATGTACCATGACGTCAGGCTTTTATAATGACGGTCGAGGAGGCCGAAACCACAGGACAAATCATCACTGGTAAATCCCTCAATCCTTTCAATCTTTGTGTATCACTATAACTTTTCCTATATCTAAACCCAAGCTTACACAACTCAGGTACTATACTGGTAGCCCTTCCTACACTCGCACTTTTCGACACTGGAGCTTCACACTGCTTCATGTCCTAACGATTCGTGAGAACGCATGCGATTCCTGTAAAGCCACTCATTTCAAGCTGGAATGCCAGTTCCGGGAATGGAGTCTTGAAGGCAACTATGGGGTTTGCTCAGTGTCCAGTTGTACTTTACAGACGAGAATTCTATGTAAATTTCAAAGTACTGGACATACAAAATTTCGATGTTATGTTGGGAATGAATTGGCTGGGAGTATTCTATGGTACTATTGACTGCCATCAAAGGAGAGTAGTATTTGAAATACCAGATCACCCAGTCTTCTATTTCAAAAGTGGAGATAGAACTTTAGAGCCAGGAAGATACCATGCAAAACCGAAGAATGCAGAAGTGTTTTCTCTACCGGTAGAAGAAGAAAACCTGAGGTAGTTCGAAAGTTCGAGAATGTGTTCCCTGAAAACATATCAGGTTTGCCTCCCGATTGAAATCTTGAGTTTAGTATTGATTTACAACCTGGTGCGCAACCTGTAATCAAAGCTCCGTACCGGTTAAGTCCAGAAGGATTGAAAGAGATTCGTATTCAGGTGGGCGAACTCCTGAAGAAAGGTTGGATTCGTCCCACTATTTCAAGCTGGGGATCTCCGGTATTACTCGTGAAGAAGAAAGAAGGTTCTTGCATGATGTGTGTAGATTATCGAGCTCTGAACGAGGTGACGATTAAGAACAAGTACCCGCTACCATGCATCGATGACCTTTTCGATCAGTTAAGTGGGTCTTGTGTATTTTCAAAACTAGATCTTCGTTCGGGTTACCATCAGGTGAAGGTCAAAGAGTCCGACATTCCGAAGACGGCGTTTAGGACTCGCTATGGTCATTATGAATATCTCGTAATGCCATTTGGAGTGACCAATGCACTTGCCATTTTTATAAACCTGATGAACCAAGTTTTCCGAGAGTACTTAAACATGTTGGTTGTCATATTCATCGACGATATCTTGGTATATTCAAAGAATCGGAAAGAACACGCCGAGCACTTACGGATTGTCCTAGAGATATTGCGACAACATCAGCTTTACGCTAAGTACAGCAAGTGTGAATTTTGGCTAGATCAAGTCGGATTTCTCGGACATATCGTTTCAGGCGAAGAAATCTCAGTAGATCCAGCTAAGGTGTCAGCTGTCAGCGAGTAGCCGACACTAAAGACGGTGAAAAATATACGAAGTTTCTTGAGCTTAGCAGGATACTACCGACGATTCAACGAAGGATTTTCAAAGATCTCAGCACCCCTGACCAAACTCACACGTAAAAATGAAGCATTCGTGTGGTCAGAAGCATATGAAAAAGCTTTTGTAGAACTCAAGTCGAGATTAATCTCTGCTCCTATCCTCGAAATACCGGATCAATCTGGAGAATTTTTTGTGCATTGTAATGCGTCTAGTAAAGGATTAGGATGTTTTCTACACCAGCATGAAAAAGTTATGGCTTTTGCATCAAGATAACTGAAGGTTCATGAGCGTAACTATCTAACATATGATCTGGAGTTGGCAGCTGTCATCTTCACACTTAAGATTTGGCACCACTATCTTCTGGGAGAACGAGTGGATATATACACTGACCACAAGAGTCTGAAGTATGTATTTACTCAAAAGGAATTAAACATGAGGCAGGGAAGATAGCTAGAACTCATGGCGGACTTTGACATCAACCTACAGTATCATCATGGGAAGGTGAATGTAGTTTTTGATGCACTTAGTTGCTGGCCATTAGCAATGAACCTCACCACTCAGTGGAAGCTACAGCAAGAATTGCATGGATTGGCGATCGAAGTAGTTGTGCCAGGTAACGCTTCATATTTGATGAACTTACAAGTCCAGTCCACTCTTGTCAATCAGATCAAGGCAGCTCAAGCAAATGATGCCAAACTACAAAAGATCCGAGAATAAGTAGAAAGTGGACTTCGAACTGACTTCTTCATCCACGAAGATGGATCCTTACGATATGGAAGTCGATTATATGTGTCAATTGTAGCGTGTTTTATCAACCCATTGAGATAGGAATACGCGTGCTTGTCAGGCGCATTATAGATTCCCCCTGCCTAGGGTAGGCTGGGGTTTATTGATCGTGGGGATCCGAATCTCCGCAAGCCGCGGACTAAACTGCCGTTAATTACCCCTCGCCTTTGGAGCGAACGAACCTCCGATTGATGGGTTAAACAGGTCATGCGAACTTAACGTGCAGTGTACGTATGTGTTGAAAAGGTTTTGGATATATCGGGAGCCCCGCGGAGTTTTACGGGGGTCCCGCTACCCGGATAGCGGGCTAGGGGTCAATGGGCCTAACAGCCCCCTTGCGGGGTGCGGGCCAGCGCCCCGTTAGAAATTTTTTTCTAACGGGGGATGGGGTTTACTGTGTAGTGCATAAAAAATGGGGGGAGGAGCGTCTTAAAGACGCCTGCGTGGCATGTGGGCGCATGGTGCCCACGAGTCACGTGCCTAGCGCGTGAGCGCTTGGCACCCGCTGGTCACGTGCGCAGCACGTGGGTGCTGGGTGCCAGCGGGTCATATGCGCAGCACGCGACCGCGAGGCGCCCGCGGGTTACGTGTACTGCACGTAACCACTAGGTGCTGAGCGGGTCATATGGGGCGCGCGTGGGTGCTATAGTGCCTGCAGGTCACATGCCTTGCACGCGACCTCGGGTCACGTGCGGTGCACGCGATCGCGGGGCATGCGCGCACGTGGGCGCTTTAGTGCCCGCGGGTCACGTGCACGCACGTGGGCGCTTTAGTGCCTGGGGTCGCGTGCGCTGCACGCGACCATTGGGCGCTATAGCGCCCGCGGGTCATGTGCCATGCAAGCAACCGCGGGGTGCCCGCTCGGCACATGATCGCTGGGCCCGCGGGTCACCGGCATGCGACTGCGGGTCACGTGCGCGGCACGCGACCACGAGGAACACCAGCGGAAAGGGGCTTAGCCCCTAACTTGGGGAGTTGAACTTCCAAGGGGTTTTGGAGTTGAACTCCCAACAAAAATTTAATTTATGGAGTTAAACTCCAACAAATAAGAATGAGTTAAACTCCTAGAAATCTTTGGCTTTTCTTTTAAGCCTTGGATCCTCCCAACGTGGGATTTTTGGATATGGGTCTCCTTCTTCTTCCTCTCGGTTGGCCGGCTCTTGGGGGATAGGGGAGTGAGATTCAAAATATCCCCTTTCAAAGATTCGATGGGAGATCCGAGCTCCCCTTTATGGGTTTTGTGGTGACAAACTACTTTTTTAGAAGAAGAGTTAAACTCTTGATTTAATTCAAAAAGAGGAAGAAGGTTTTAGACTCTTGGGAAAGGGAAAGGAGGCACAAAGCCTAGAATTTTGGGGAGAATGAATTGTCCTCCTTTTTTTATTCATCATCATGTTGTCTTATATAGGCTTATACATTTACATATAGCCCCTTGGGCTTTACAAAATGGAATCTTGCCCATCCCATGCCTTATGTGCTCATTTCTTTTGCACATAAGCCACGGGCTTTACAAAAATTTGGTTTTATACCCATTTTGCTTACATTCATGCTTAAAAAAATTACATCAAAGTTATTTATTACATGATTTTTTTATTAGCGTAAGGGAGGCCGGCCGCTTCATGTTCGGGCTCGACTCTGGCGTGAGCCCAGTTGATCTAGGCTTGGGCCCACCTGGCTTGGGGTTGACCTTGACTTTGACTTGGTCAACCGGGGTGCAATTTTCGACCCCAACACCAATCGGCCATGTTCGAGAAGAGTTGATAAAAGAAGCTCACAGCTCTCCTTATTTTGTACACCCCGGTGGCATGAAAATGTACGAGAATCCGCGGCAACACTACTGGTGGCATGGAATAAAGCGTGAAGTAGCTAGAAGCGTAGCCAAGTGTTTAGTGTGTCGGTAAGTTAAGGCTGAATATCATAGAACTGCCGGTCTACTTCAGCCGTTACCAATCCCATAATGGAAATGGCAGCACATTACCATGGACTTCGTGACTGACCTTTCTCGCAGCATGAAGGGTAACGACGCAATATGGGTTATTGTGGATCGACTCATCAAGTCGGCTCACTTTATTCCATTTTGAGTTGGCCAGTCAACCGAGACGTTAGCAAAGAAGTACATAGAGGTAAACATAAATCTAAAGTAAGATTTAAACTTTCAAGATGTACCATATTTGATACCCATGAACTCATGCAGGAGATCGTGAGATTACATGGAGTACCTGTTTGCATCGTCTCCAATCGTGATACAAGATTCTAATCACAATTTTGGCAGAGTCTGCAAGCTAGCTTGGGAACGTATTTGAACTTCAGCACGGCTTATCATCCACAAACGGATGGACAGTCCGAGCGAACGATTCAGATTCTGGAAGACATGCTAAGAGCATGTATTTTAGACTTCGGAGGTTCGTGGGAAGATCAGCTACACCTTGTGGAGTTTTCATACAACAACGGCTATCAGGCAAGTATTGGAATGACGCAATTCACCACACTCTACGGACGGAAGTGTTGTTGTCACGCCCCGCTTTCCAGTGTACGGGCAGAGAGCGCGACGAGGCCGCTACGTATCTACTCTGAAGTAAATACGCTAAGCGTATCTAAGCAATATAAAAGAATATACACAAGAGAAAAATGTAATGAAACAACAACTTTATTTATTAACATTCTTTTGTACAATAGATGGAAAAGTAAATACATCTGAATGAAAGAAATGCCTAAATAATGGCATAACAGAAATGGAAAGTACTGAAATGAAATGGAAAATGTACAAGTGAAACTACAGCTCGGGATCTTCAGTAAACCGGTCCAAGTCTTCAGTGCTGGGCTCGATCTCTGGAAGGTCCGAAACACCTGACGACATTCAAAGAAAGAAAGAGAATATCGTCAGCGAACAAATCGCTCTGTAAGTCCCAAAGATAAGGGAGAAGTAGAATAGACAGAGAGTAAGAGAGAGTGTGTAGCTTTTAAAGTTGTCTTATATTATTATAATGTTGTATTTAGTATTAACGCTGTTGTTTGTAACTTGGTACAGAAAGATACCAGTGTATACGAGAGGAGTCTCTATATGTCAGAGAGTAGAAGTAAATGGAAGTATAAGGCTCCGTTAGAAAGCCCGGAACAACGGCGTGGTATTCAGGTTAGGTGTCTTAAATCTTGCAGTTTTGTGCCATTTCTAACACCTTTCGTACCAATCTACCTCTTAAACCCCGCGATGTCTTGATTGTATTGTTTTGTATTGTATTACAACGTGAATTGTCTTGTAATATAGATTATATAATTGGATGACTTGCCGAAACCATGATATCAGTAAATGGATATAACTGGAGAATCATGGATGTAACTGGAGAATCATGTAAATAGAAGTATATTCATGGTTCGGTTCAGTCAATACAGATTGAATAGCTTGAACGGATTGATTATATGGATTCATGGAATCATATTAAATTGTAGTATTGCAGATTGTACTTGAATCATATTCAAGTCAGATTGTTTATAATGAGACTCAGTCTGAGTCGGACAATTAGAAAAGAAATTGAAATCCTGAATTAGGTTTTGGTATTATCGGTAACAGCTGCATATGGGCGGCAGGATATGTGTCTTTTTCAAAGACGATTACCGTGTTGATAACACCGTTTGTTAAGTTGTCTACCTTAGAATAGGCAAGCACCCACTTCTCCAGCTCCCTGAGGCTCAAGAGATTGGTCCCGCTTAAACCTATATTTACTAGGGTCCTTATTGTAATTTATAAAACTTGAGGGGGTTTTATGTAAAAATAATTTTGTATACTTTTAAAAATACACCCAAAGTATTTAATTATCGTCTTTAGAGTTTTCATAGTTGTGGATTTTATATTTGTGACATTTCTAGTGAATAAACCTATTTTTCATAATATAGGGTATTTAATTGTAATATTGAACTTGTATGGAATTCATGGTATTTTAATGTAAAGTGATTCTTGTGATTTTAGAAAAAAGTTGGAATATTTATATTATCACAAAAATAGATATTTTAATGATACGTATATATATTTATGTAAAAATAATTTTAATATATATATTATATTTCTAGAAATCTCATTTTCTTAAGATATTTGTATTTTAAATCTCTTGAGACCGAATGCTCCTTGCGGAGGTCTGAATCTCGCACTACTAATCCCAGAGATGTGCGATAATCCGCACCATCCCAGTCGGGTTCCCTAAAATGGGTTGTAGCAGCGTTTTGCAAAGATTGTAAAAATACGTAATCTTGTAGAAAACGGTTTTAATAGCTAGTGGTATTTATATGTAAAGTTTCGTTTTTCGATATTTTATGTTCCCGAAAGGTATTGTGCTATGTTGCATATGAGTGTTGTGAGGATGTAGGTCATTATCTCATGATCTAATTAAAGGTATAGCAAGATTAATGATGTTTTAAACTAGAAAGTAAACTACATGGTATTTTAGTGAAAAAGAGCGGTAAAAGTTACAAAATGAAATATATTGCCATGAAACTTGTTCAACATGTTTGGTAATGATTAATAGTCAACATGTAAGGGTTTGGTATATTTGTATTTAAGAAAAGATTGAATTTTTAGGAAGAACCGAATCGGAAATCGGATTAACTCCGATTCCGTTGGGTTTTAGAAAAAGAACTTTTTAGAATAGCAAAGGGGAGAGGGAGGTTGGACTTATGGGTTTAGAAGTTAGGGATGAGGAAGAGGAAGCGGTAGGAGGCGCCGGTGCGTCGTTTCGTCGCCGGGAGCTCCTAGAGTCGTCGTCGGAAGATTGTCGAAGTTTTGCCCTTTGCTAACTTCAATTGCACACTAAAATTTCTAGAGGAATTTCTTGAGAGTTTGGACAGAATTGTGAGTGAGAGGGGTGTGTCTAGGGGTGGTATTTATAGGGTAAAGCTAGGGTTAGGGTTAGGTGAAAGGGTGTAAAGAAAAATATATTAAATTGTATTAAAATTATGGTTTAATGGGATTTTAAAGAGCTCTGTTAAATTGCAAGAAATTTAAAGTGTACAGGGGTTTAGGAAAGACCAAGAGGCAGAACTTTCACGTTGGACAATCGGCGATCCGGCCGAGTCCGGTCGGCGGCGGCGGGCCGAGTCGGCCGAGTCGCCGTCCCGAGTCGGCCGAGTCGGGCCGGGGCTCGCCGCCATATGTCCCTCGTCGCTTGGTGTAGCCCCTGAGTCAGTTTGTTTTACATGTGCAGTAGGGTTTTTACGAGTTATGCATGTTTAGACCCTTGGACTTCTAAAAATTCAAAACAAAACAATATTAAAAATAATGTGAGAGATGTGATTTGAACTCTGGTGCTTTAGTTCAATAGTGCAAGGTCTTACCAATGAGCTACAAGCTCTTTCTTTCTATTAAAAAGCAAAACAAACTTATATCTTGTGATCAGGAAAAAATACCCCTTTCTGTATTTTTGAAAAATTTGTACAGAAAGTTGTACAGAAAATTTAGGGTTGTTACATTCTACCCTCTTTATAAAAATTTCGTCCTCAAAATTTATAAAAGGAAAGTGTAACAGATTCAAGGAAAGTTTGGTAGTGTATGAAGAATAACAAAGTGATACAAGGATTTGAGAATGTGATAGAGAATTACCAGTGTTATCTTGACCTACAGCCTCGGCTTCTACGGCTGTTAATGTGAAAGTCTGACGCCATGGTACATTTCTCCTTGCTGGAGGCACATTCTGTCCTTGGGGCATGTTTCTCTGCTCTCGAGGCATGTTCCTTCATTGCTTGTTGGAATTGGCGAGTAGGCTGTGCAGGTGGTGGAGCTGGAAGTGCAAGACGAGGTGCAGAAGCCTGGATAGCTGGCCGTTGTTCCCCTCCGATATACGGTGCCATAAATCAACTTGGCATCTTCGGAGAGGTAGACAGATAAAACCAATTAGCATCTGCCTCGAATCTTAGTGTAGAATCTAGGTGTAGAATCTGTTCCCCTCCGAAAGACGGCGCGCAGGACTGCGACAAGATTGTCTCGCCGTCTCTTCGAGATTAGGTGCATCAGATACACCGAGTGCACCTTATCCTCAGCAGCATCCAACGCCCCAAGCGGCACACCGGAACAGAATAAGGGAAGTGCTTCCCAAATGGCTCCCACGATAAGCTTCAGGAGAGAGGAGCGTCGAGGAAGCAGTTGACCCTTGTACGCGTCGAAGTGACTTATGATCTCAGCACACTCGGCGTTGGTAAATTCCCGGTTCTGAGAACGACCGAGACGGCGGATGTCTCCGTAAGAGATGATTTCATCAAGATCGTACATGTGGGCGTCCATTGTTTCTGTGAAAAAGAATCAACAAAATTATTAGAAAGACTGATTAAGCAAAGCGATATACTGCACCGAGGAATAAAATGCCATCTTAAACTCCAAGATCAATGAAAAACTCCTAAGAGTTCTTTTATATGATTTGGAAGGAGCAAAGCTCCATTAATGAAATGAGAAAATACAAGGAAAATCTTTTAAAGAGCAAAGCTCTATTAATGGAACCCTAATAGGGTTATCCTTAGTTCTCCTTAGTCCTCCTTAGACCCTTTTAGAGCAAAGCTCTGCTAAGTGAAACCCTAAATAGGTCTTCTTTAGATCAGGGATCTATTGAGAGCAAGGCTCTTAAAATTAATTTAACTTAATCCAAATTAATTTTTACCTAAAGGGCGAACTTTTAAAAGTGCTTAAACAAAAGAGCAGGGCTCTGAATAAAATTCCTATGAAGAGATGAAAGTCATCTAAGGGACCAAAGGTCCTATTAATAGGCAATAAGTGCTGTTTCAACTTCCTGACGGTTGGAATTCTGCCACCGCTGCGCTCACGTTTGGGGGCCATGTAAGCACAATGGTGCGGGGGCATTTGTTTACCCCAATTAGAGCAAAGCTCTGTTCAAATTCCAAGGCGGGAAACAGAATTAAATTTTAATAAATGAAGCAACGCTTCAGATGACTTGCGCTATGCACTGCGCGCCACGTGGCAGCGCAGTTGCGCTAGCACAGTTGCGCTGCGCTCTGCGCTGCGTGACAAGTGTCACGTGCTGGGACGTTTGCGCCAAACAGAATTAAAATTCTAGTAAGATCCTTCTGTTCTTGTTAAAAACAAGAAGATTGCCTTCTGTAAAACAGAAGCGCTTAGATCAAAGATCCAACGGTGGGGAAAAATCCCCAAATCACTCAGAGAAAGATCTCTCTAACCAATGCAACAAATCATTGGCACTATAAAAAGGCCCCCATACCCCAACACAAAAGGGGACATCAACACAAAAAAAAGAAGAAGAGAGAACTCTTCTAAAGAAAATTTTGAGAAGAGATCAGAGAAAGAAAAGGTAAAAACTTCTGAATAAAGAAGAATTTCTTCTAAAAAGATCATTGATCTAAGAACAAGATCAAAGATCTTCAATAAAAATATAATAATAGAGGCATTGCCTTTTGATGAACCACTGGTTCTTTGAAAACAAGAAAATTTGTTTTCTTTGATCTGAAATTGATCAAAATAATAAAACAGTGCCCTGCACTTGTAAATCTGCACTGTTGCGCTACTGGGTCGGCCGCAAGCCACCAGAAAGCGCCACGTGTCAGCTCCAGAACAATCTACGCTATGCGCTGTTAAAAAAGAGCACTGCTCTCATGATTTGGCGCAACCCACCAGAGCGCGCCACGTGTCAGAAGCGCAACAGCGCAGCGCATTGGCGCAGCGCACTGCGCTTGCGCTCACCAGAGCGTGATACGTGTCACCTCCCCATGGACTTGCGCCTTGCGCTCCTCAATTGGAGCAAAGCGCCTGACAAGCCACGTGGCACACTGTCAGATTAATTAATGCAGCGTATTATTAAAGGGCAGAGCCCAATTAAAAGGTCTAATGGACCAAAATAAATGCTCTGCATTATAAAAAGGGGACAGAGCCCAACTTAAAAGGCCTAAAGGGGCCAGAATAAAATACAGTGCAAGGGCAGACCCCTAATTAAGGTCTAATAGGCCTAATGCAAATAAAAATGTTGAACATCTTCAACTGGACTTACCCCAATCATGGCCGTAAGTCCTCAAATTAAATTGACTGAGCACAGCTGCTCTCTTAAATTAATTTACACCTGGTTCAAGGGTACATCTCTGAACTCCTCTGACACCTGTCGTTGTAATTCTTCAACGTCGTCAGAGAGGTGACGGGTCCCAACGGCCATACATTTAATGGACCACCACATCCCTAAACTGGAACATGGACCACCACATCCCTAAACTGGAACATGGAACACCACGTCCCTAAACTGGAAATTGACCGCAACGTCATTAAACTAAACAATAGAGCCAATTGCTCTTTTGATTGGATCTAAACGATCCCGTTAAGTTGATCTTAGTCTGGAGATTAGGCTAACGTATCCTTAACAAAAGTTTAAGTCGATCTTAGCCTCAATATGTCTAACGTATCCTTAAACTAAAACACCAAACCCAAATCTAAGTAAATACGGATTTGGACTAATCCACGTCCTACGGGCGACGGCATAACTTAGTCTCCGTATACAATCCACGGGCAACCACAAACAAAACAAACACACACGACACGAAGTGAAATTCTGGAGAAGGAGAAAGTTGTTACCGCGATGCGGTAGCGTAATTAACTGCAGGGGCTTGCGCCTTCAGGGAAGAGCGTCCCCACAATCAAAACCCCCCTCAAGCGAGGGGGAATCTGACGAACTCTGCTACATCGGCCGCATCCGTCTAAACCTCCGATATACGGTACCATAAATCAACTTGGCATCTTCGGAGAGGTAGACGGATAAAACCAATTAGCATCTGCCGTGAATCTCAGTGTCAGGACTTCGCAGTCCTGCGCGCCGTCTTTCGGAGGGGAACAGATTCTGGCACGCCCGGTGGGACCTTTTCCTCTTTCCACTCCACATTTCGTGTGTCGTGTTCGCGAACGAATCGCGGTTTGTTAATGGTTGCCTTTGGATTTCAAGCTACTAAGATTTGGTCTTTTGCCTGGTGCAGAAATCAAGCATCAATGGCCTCCAATTGTTCGAGCTGTCCAAAGTGCCAGTACAACCGACGCTCCACCTCACCTGGAAGTGTAGCTTATAGGCCTCAAGCGGCCTCCATCCTTCCAATGCCGGTAGAACAGGTGACCCAGGCCACCACCGGCCTGTTTTTCGGAACTATGATCCCGCCTGCAAGCTTCACCATGCCAGTGCCCGCATCGGAGGCAAACAAGAAGTCGGTCTTCGATCGGCTCACAGCTACAACGACCCTTTTCAACGGGTCGTCCAATATCAAGCCGGCGGCCTCCGTCTTTGCCAGGCTGAGCCAGAAACCTGATAGGCCCGCCAAAAAGCCCATAATACTTGAGAAGGCTATCCCAAAGAAGACGGCTGCTCCCGAAGTCGCCAAAGAGGTTTCTCCTGTCAAAGAGTCAGTATTTTCAAGGCTGACTATTCCGGCTCCTTCCCCTACTCGAGGATCTGTCTTTGACAGATTGAATATTGCCACTCAAAGAATGACCTCCGTCTTTAAGAGGCTGACACCGGCAGCACCTCATTCAGACAGGGGGCAAAAAGAAGCTGTCTCTATCACCGAGCCAGTCCCAATGGCTCGTCATGCTCGACGTCGCCACTGTCGCCGAGTAAGGAAGGCTGGGGGCAACTCCTCCTTGGGGCTAACTCTACCCGCTCTAATGGTGGAAGTTGATGCTGCTGTTCCAACTGGGAACAGCTTTGAACCGTTAAGGAGGGTGCGTAAGAACTCTCCAATTGCTATGCTGAAAAGATCTCCTCCACCTGCGGAGAGGGTTACAGAAATAAAGCTGGAGCAGCCCCCTCAACGGCTATCCTCCAAAATTTACAAGGTCTGGAGGAGGGTCCAAGATTCCGTAATCGACCAAGATCACTTTCGCCAACAGAAAAGGGCAAAAGTGCAAGAAGAAAAGAACAGTCCGAACAAACAGCAAAGGACGACCACCACCAGGGTGCCTGCTGCAACGGCCCCCTCAACTTCAACGGCCCATAAGAGAAGGGGGCCAGAGAAAATTCCCACACTCGCGGCAAATGCCAAAGGCGGTGAGCCTAAACGCCCTAAGTCCGGGGGCATCATGGTCCATACCGTCTACATGGCATCGGGGAAGGAAGACAGTCGTGTATCTACAGGTCATAGACCGCTTACACGGTCAATGACCAAGGCTCAGGAGCCTAAACGCGATGGCCGCACTCACTGGGCCAAAAGAAAGCCCCGAAGCGTCCTCAAATGAACGCCAGGAGCAAGAAACTGACGCTGAATTCCTTCGTCGGATATTGGAGAAGAAGGATAAAGAGGCTGCTGAACAAGCAGCCAACATAAAGCAAATGGCCCTCCTGTTCCAAGACATGGTGGGAATGATGATCCAACAAGATCCTCCAGTTGAAGATCCCCCGATCGTCCTTGAAGACGATAGGGGAGAAACGTCAAATCCTCTACCGGCTCTGTCGACAGCCAAGGCGGAGACAATCTCCAAAGTTGACTTGGACGAATATATAGCCCAGCAGATCCGGGTTCATCAGGCGACTAAGGCAACTAGCCAAGTTGTCAAGACGGGGCGACCATATCCGAGCTGGTACGATCAGATTAAGTACCCGTCGGGCTATACAATACCTAAGTTCCACGTATATAAAGGGACAGGGAATCCACATCAGCATGTCGCTCAATTCAGGGCCTTATGCGGAAATACTGGAGGCGATGACAAATTGTTGCTTCGCCAATTCGTCGGCAGCTTAGCAGAAACAACCTTTGAATGGTATTCGGAGCTACCTAACGACTCTGTCAAAACATTTGCGGAGATGGAGCTACTGTTTACACAAAGATTCGCGAGTGCTAGTGAACGCACCCCGATAACAGCACTGATCAATGCCAGGATAAGGCCAGGCGAAACGTGGGTCCAATATGCAACACGATGGCGGAATCTATGGTCGAAATGTGAACAACGTATCGAAGAAGCGCCAGCGGTGGGCATGTTCGTGGGCACTCTCGATCCTCAAGCGACCATCTCCCAATTTATGATGTTCTTCAGGCCGACCACTTTCCAGGCCTTGATCGACAAATTAGCCAAAATAGACCAGATGGGCCATGGACCGTCTCCTCCAAAGCCGGACTCTCGAAATGAGAAGGGGAAAGGAAAAGCGATCGTCGTCGCCAATACTCAACAGCAGCCGAGCAACTCAAAGCCGGTCGTTCGCCAAAACGACGTGCGTCTACGCCTATCCCTCGAGGAGAGACTAGGACGTCCTTACTCGTTTCCTCAGAATAAGATGAGAAGACTGTTTGAGCTGGCAGTGCGCAACAGACTCATCAATCTTCCAAGTCCAAAATGTCTGTTGCAGTTAGGCGATCCCAATAATCTCAATTATTGCCCTTACCACCAAACGGTAAGTCACCCGATCAAGGATTGTTTCGTCTTTAAGGGATGGATCGAAGATCAGTACCTACAAGGCAAGTTTGCCCTGTCTGAAAAGTGGAAGGTAAACCCACCACAGCCGCACACTCCAAGGAAGATGGATGCACCGGGGGAAACTTGTCATGTGATCTCTCACTCATTAGCGGATGATAAAGAGGCTCCTTGCTCTGAGAAACCGAGAGCGGACCCTGAACCAGAAATTCCACGGCTGTCAGACGAGTTGATCGATGCCTTCCTGTATGAGATTCGTCTGAAAGTTAAAGCCAATCAAGAGCGTGAGATGGCCATACTGGAAGGAGCCAAACACCGCCAACTAGACCAAAGAGTCGAGGCACTTTCGTCAAATCAAAAGTCATCCGCTGCGGATAAAAATAAATTCAAGACGAGGAAAATGTTTGCTAAAGCCCTATCAGTGAGAATGAAGCTACCACCCTCTGAAAAAAATACTCTCGGTGGAGTAGAGATGCATCCCAGCTTCTGCTTATATCATCAGAAGATCATACATCCTACCGAAGACTGCGACTCCTTTAAGTGTTGGTGGCAAGGATATGTCGCTCAAAAGCAACACTTCAACAGGACAAATTGTGAAGCTCCTAGACATCAGAAAAATGCGATAGATGAGCGCAAAAGAGCCGCCGCCGACTGTCATATAGCCGACTCCAAGGGATCGAAAATTATTACCTTTGGAAGCGACTCTGATGAAGAAGCTACCCTCAACCCTCTCCTCAAGGAATCCATTTCAAAAATGAAAGAATTGAGGAGTTGCGAGGACGTTCAGCCGTGCAATCGCACGTTACTCGAAAAAAATTTCGGACCCGCAAACAAAAGATCGAGCAAAAAGGATAAAGGGAAGGGAAAAACAACCCTCGTAGCCAATACTCAACAGCAATCGAGGAGCCCTAGACCGGTTGTTTGCCGAAACAACAAGCGGCAACCCTTCCAGGAAAAGTTGAAACGCCCTTAATCATTTCTGTAAGATAAAACAAGGGGACTGTTCGAGCTGGCAGTACGCGACAGACTCATCAGTCTGCCGAGTCCAAAACGTTCGTTGCGGCCAGGCGATGTTAATAATCCTAATTATTGCCCTTATCACCAAACAGTGGGTCACCTGATCGAGAATTGCTACGTCTTCAAAAACTGGGTTGAAGACCAATACCAACAGGGAAAGTTCGCACTGTCTGAAAGCTGGAAGGTGAGCCCGCCACAACCGCACGCTCCGAGAAAGATGGATACGCCGGGGGCATCATGCTCAGTCATAGAGAAATCCCCATAGACCGAAAAGTCAGTAAACTAGAGCTTCGCCTCAAATACGGCGACGACGGACCGAAACGTCCTTAAACTAATGACGGACCGAAACGTCCTTAAACTAATGATGGACCGAAACGTCCTTAAACTACTACCGCAGCATCCTTAGGCTGACGAGATAAAAAAAAACAGATGGTATGTCCGTAAGCAAAAGTGGGCACAGATGAAAACCCGAAAGGGCTCCGTGAGTAAAAACAGCAGAGCTACCGGCGAGTGTTCGTGAAAACCCGAAAGGGCGCGACCTCGTTAAAAAAATAATAATAAAAAATAATAATAATAAAGAAAAAAAAATAAAGACGGTATGTCCGTAACCAAAAGTGGGCACAGATGAAAACCAGAAAGGGCTCCGTGAGTAAAAACAGCAGGGCTACCGGCGAGTGTTCGTGAAAACCCGAAAGGGCGCGATCTCGTTAAAAAAAAAAGAAAAAAAAAGACGGTATGTCCATAAGCGAAATGGGCACGGATGAAAACCCGAAAGGGCTCCGTGAGTAAAAACAGCAGAGCTACCGGCGAGTGTTTGTGAAAACCCGAAAGGGCGCAATCTCGTTGAAAGACACTTACAAGGTCCTCTCGACCTTGTAAGGAGAAACCACCCGCGTGAGATCCTTACGACTCAAAAGGGAGCAACACACTTAGCGATCCTCACGATTCCTAAGGAGAAATTACACTTGCGAGATCCTCACGACTCGTAAGGAGAACCCTCTTATGGGACCCTCACGGCTCATAAGATTTGAAAGTCTTAAGCTACAGAGACATGAACCTGTTCTTAAGCAACTCCCACAACCCTCCGATACTGCCCTACAAGCTGTTCAGTATTGACCCTTGTATACAATCCATGGGCGCAAATAAACATTTCCCTAACCGGGTCCCACCCGTGACTGCGGATATGTCCATACGGTGAACAACCCTTGTAAGTCCTCTCGACTTATAAGGAGAAAACCTTTTTATAAGATCCTTACGACTTCCAGGGGAACATACACTTAGGAATCCTCACGATCCCTAAGGAGAAAACACACATACGAAATCCTCACGACTTGTAGGGAGAAATACCTTTGTGAGACCCTTACGGCTCATGAAGTCAAAAGCCTTAGTCGACGGGATTCTAACCATGTTCGCTAAGCCACCTTTGTTCAACATCAACAGAGGCAAATGATGATTCGCTCCTGGTAATGTCCCAGTTGTAGCGATACTGATGCCTAAGCCGGTATCAAATTCCAAGCCCTTTCATGGCAAATGATGATTCGCTCCTGGCAATATTCCAGTTGTAGCGATGCTGATGCTGAGATTGGCATCAGATTCCAAATTCCACATTCGCGATAAAAAAATCAGCGAGCCATACATGCATACGAAATAGCCGAAATGATGGGGCAACTTGCAATAAAAATCAGCAAGTAAAAATGTATGCATGCAAAATAGCCGAAACGATTGGGCAACTCGCAATAAAAAGCAGCGAATAAATATAAAATAAACAGCCGAAATGATTGGGCACCGCGAAAAATAGCCGAAATGATTGGGCAATCGCGACTTTCGCGATATAAAAGCTGAAATGATAGAGCATCGCGGAAATAAAACAATAAAAAAAATATGATAAAACTTTTTGCCCTACAGGCGATATCACATCGATCCCTGCATACAATCCAGGGGCACAAACAAAAAGGGAACCATACCTTCCCAACAGGCTCCACCAGAAAGCGAAGCCAAATCTCGACGGTTCACCAGCAACCTAGAGACAATCGCGACATTCGTCTCGATATGGAGGACGCAATGTCAGCAAACGAAGAAAAGGCCAAATTCCTAGCTTCAAGGTCTTAACGGCAAACCATATAAAGCCTGAAAGACAACTGGAGATCATTTCACACCAGCGCGAAATGGCCACCACTTCAACGTTCGTCTCAACACAGCAGGCGCAACACAATCAAACAAACGGAGCCACGGCAAAATCCCTAGTTCCAAACCTCGATGGTTCACCAGCAACCTAGAGACAACCGCGATGTTCGTCTCGATACAGCAGAATAGTTGTCACCCCAGCGTTCTTCCTACAGCAAGGTTCAGACGCGATCATCAAACAAACGGAGCCACGGAAAAATCCCTAGTTCCAAATCTCGACGGTTCACCAGCAACCTAAAGACAACCGCGACGTTCGTCTCGAGACAGCAGACGAGTTGTCACCCCAGCGTTCTTCCTCCAGCAGGGTTCAGACGCGATCATCAAACAAATGGAGCCACGGCAAAATCCCTAGTTCCAAATCTCGACGGTTCACCAACAACCTAGAGACAACCGCAACGTTCGTCTCGATACAGCAGACGAGTTGTCACCCCAGCGTTCTTCCTCCAGCAGGGTTCAGACGCGATAATCAAACTAACGGAGCCACGGCAAAATCCCTAGTTCCAAACCTCGACGGTTCACCAGCAACCTAGAGACAATCGCGACATTCGCCTCGATACAACAGACGCGATGCCAGCAAACGAAGCAAAGGCCAAATTCCTAGCTTCAGGGTCTTGACGGCAACTAACATAAAACCTGAAAGACTATCGGAGATCATCCCACACCAGCGCGGAGTGGTTATGACTCATCGGGGCTCTCCAAAATGAGCCTAACCTCAAGTAAAAAGTGGTATGACAAATTCCTAACGCTTGCTCTTCCGACGGTCAAACTACCTAGGAAGATTGCTCGAAGACGTCTTGTCCATCCCCCGAAGGGATCAGAGACACGGCAGTCGTAGGGCTACTCGAACAGCACGATTGCCTATCGAGAAATATATCAGCTTATGCGACGGTACGACGGCCAAAACCCTAAGTACTACAGACCCTAACGGACTTCTGTCGTAAAGAGCAGAGGTTAACTGGGACGTTAGGATGTTCTTGAGAGAAATGCTCGATTCGTCTCGACTTGTGAAGAAATTGATGTCTTTGTGAGAACTTCTCGATGCGGCTCGACTCGTGAGATAAAGCCTTAGGCAGTGGGCACAAAAGAAACCTGTTTCTTAAGCACTGGGACCCTGCAAGTTGGCCCAAAACGGTCTCTTGCATACTATCCACGGGTCTCACTCTCCAACGTCGAATCTCGACAAGGAGGGAAACAACCGCTTACGGGTCCTCTAGACTCGTAAGAGGGAAAATTCTCTTATAAGATCCTTACGACTTATAAGAGAAAACGCATTTAGGAATCCTCACGATTCCTAAGGAGAAAATCCACCTACGAGATCCTCTCGATCCGTAGGGAGAAAAGTCTCTATGAGACCCTCACGGCTCATAGAATTGAAAAGTCTTAGGCAGCAGATCTGAACTTGCGGCCTAAGCCTTCGCTATCTCTTGAAGAAACCAAAGTGCCTACTCTGTTATCTGTCAACCATGTTCATTAAGGTAACATACGGATAATAAAAAGAAAGCGACAGAAAGAACATCTGATTGGCGTTTGATCAAGCACTCGAGACACACTCATTCACGCATGTGCAAAAGACTCAGAACGGGGAATAAGACAAGCTGAAATAAAAATGTTCACTCATATTCCAAAAGGGTTCTTACAATCATGAAGAAATAAATAACAAAATTATTAAAGTGTCTACAATGGTATAACCTCAAACCCAGGACATGGGTTGAGGAACTCGAAGGTAACCCTATCTAGGACTTTCCAAGCCTCGCGGACCATCCTACTGTGCTTTCTTTCGTGAGCACAAGCATCGGGGTCCCCCCTGATGTCTTCCTCCCTCCAATAAGCAGCGAGTATGGCGAACTGTTGGAAAGCTTGGTGCAGGAGATCGACAAGATTGTCTCGCCGTCTCTTCGAGATTAGGTGCATCAGATACACCGAGTGCACCTTATCCTCAGCAGCATCCAACGCCCCAAGCGGCACACCGGAACAGAATAAGGGAAGTGCTTCCCAAATGGCCTTCAGGAGAGAGGAGCGTTGAGGAAGCGGTTGACCATTATACGCGTCGAAGCGACTCATGATCTCGGCACACTCGGCGTTGGTAAATTCCCGGTTCTGAGAACGACCGAGTCGGCGGATGTCTCCGTAAGAGATGATTTCATCAAGATCGTACATGTGGGCGTCCATTGTTTCCGTGAAAAAGAATCAACAAAATTATCAGAAAGACTGATTAAGCAAAGCGATATACTGCACCGAGGAATAAAATGCCATCTTAAACTCCAAGATCAATGAAAAACTCCTAAGAGTTCTTTTATATGATTTGGAAGGAGCAAAGCTCCATTAATGAAATGAGAAAATACAAGGAAAATCTTTTAGAGAGCAAAGCTCTATTAATGGAACCCTAATAGGGTTCTCCTTAGTTCTCCTTAGACCCCTTTAGAGCAAAGCTCTGCTAAGTGAAACCCTAAATAGGTCTTCTTTAGATCAGGAATCTATTGAGAGCAAGACTCTTAAAATTAATTTAACTTAATCCAAATTAATTTTTACCTAAAGGGCAAACTTTTAAAAGTGCTTAAACAAAAGAGCAAGGCTCTGAATAAAATTCCTATGAAGAGATGAAAATCATCTAAGGGACCAAAGGTCCTATTTATAGGAAATAAGTGCCGTTTTAACTTCCTGACGGTTGGAATTCTGCCACCGCTGCGCTCACATTTGGGGCCACGTAAGCACAACGGTGGGGGGCATTTGTTTACCCCAATCAGAGCAAAGCTCTGTTCAAATTCCAATGCGGGAAATGAAGCAACGCTTCTGATTCCCCCAGTCAGAGCAAAGCTCTACTTTGAAAATTTAAATTTTAATAAACGAAACAACGCTTCAGATGACTTGCGCTCTGCGCTGCGCGCCACGTGGCAGCGTAGTTGCGCTGCGCGCTGCGCTGCGCGCCACGTGGCAGCGCAGTTACGCTGCGATCTGCGCTGCGCGCCACGTGGCAGCGCAGTTGCGCTAGCACAGTTGCGCTGCGCTCTGCGCTGCGTGACACGTGGCACGCGCTGAGACGTTTGCGCTAAACAGAATTAAAATTCTAGTAAGATCCTTCTGTTCTTGTTAAAAACAAGAATATTGCCTTCTGTAAAACAGAAGCTCTTGGATCAAAGATCCAACGGTGGGGAAAAATCCCCAAATCACTCAGAGAAAGATCTCTCTAACCAATTCAACAAATCATTGGCACTATAAAAAGGCCCCCATACCCCAACACAAAAAGGGACATCAACACAAAAAAGAAGAAGAGAGAACTCTTCTAAAGAAAATTTTAAGAAGAGATCAGAGAAAGAAAAGGTAAAAACCTCTAAATAAAGAAGAATTTCTTCTAAAAAAATCATTGATCTAAGAACAAGATCAAAGATCTTCAATAAAAATATAATAATAAAGGCATTGCCTTTTGATGAACCACTGGTTCTTTGAAAACAAGAAAATTTATTTTCTTTGATCTAAAATTGATCAAAATAATAAAACAGTGCCCTGCACTTGTAAATCTGCACTGTTGCGCTACTGGGTCGGCCGCAAGCCACCAGGGAGCGCCACGTGTCAGCTCCAGAACAATCTGCGCTATGCGCTGTTAAAAAAGAGCACTGCTCTCATGAATTGGCGCAACCCACCAGAGCGCGCCACGTGTCAGAAGCGCAACAGCGCAGTGCATTGGCGCAGCGCACTGCGCTTGCGCTCACCAGAGCGTGACACGTGTCACCTCCCTATGGACTTGCGCCTTGCGCTCCTCAATTGGCGCAAAGCGCCTGACAAGCCACGTGGCACTCTGTCAGATTAATTAATGCAGCGCATTATTAAAGGGCAGAGCTTAATTAAAAGGCCTAATGGACCAAAACAAATGCTCTGTATTATAAAAAGGGGACAGAGCCCAACTTAAAAGGCCTAAAGGGGCCAGAATAAAATACAGTGCAGGGGCAGACCCCTAATTAAGGTCTAATAGGCCTAATGCAAATAAAAATGTTAAACATTTTCAACTGGACTTACCCCAATCATGGCCGTAAGTTCTCAAATTAAATTGACTGAGCACAGCTGCTCTCTTAAATTAATTTACACCTGGTTCAAGGGTACATCTCTGAACTCCTCTGACACCTGTCGTTGTAATTCTTCAACGTCGTCAGAGAGGTGACGGGTCCCGACGGCCATACATTTAATGGACCCCTACGTTCCTAAACTGGAACATGGAACACCGCGTCCCTAAACTGGAACATGGACCCCTACGTCTCTAAACTAACATGGACCACCACGTCCCTAAACTGGAAATTGACCGCAACGTCATTAAACTAAATAATAGAGCCAATTGCTCTTTTGATTGGATCTAAACGATCCCGTTAAGTTGATCTTAGTCTGGAGATTAGGCTAACGTATCCTTAACAAAAGTTTAAGTCAATCTTAGCCTCAATATGGCTAACGTATCCTTAAACTAAAACGCCAAATTTAAATCTAAGTAAATACGGATTTGGACTAATCCACGTCCTACGGGCGACGGCATAACTTAGTCTCCGTATAACATCCACGGGCAACCACAAACAAAACAAATACACACGACACGAAGTGAAATTCTGGAGAAGGAGAAAGTTGCTACCGCGATGCGGTAGCGTAATTAACTGCAGGGGCTTGCACCTGCAGGGAAGAGTGTCCCCACAATCAAAAACACCTCAAGCGAGAGAGAATCTGACGAAGTCTGCTACATCGGCCACATCCGTCTAAACCTCCGATATACGGTGCCATAAATCAACTTAGCATCTTCGGAGAGGTAGACGGATAAAACCAATTAGCATCTGCCCCGAATCTCAGTGTCAGGACTTCGTAGTCCTGCGCGCCATCTTTCGGAGGGGAACAGCCACTGCGGGTACTTGGTAGGTGTGTGAGCTGGGTTGCGTCTATAAAGACAGTTTCCAATTCCGTGATTGGACGCGTCACAAACTATACATAGGCCTTTTGCGCGCCTACAGTTCTTCCACAAGTGTCACCTTCTCCTGCAGTAGTATCGGAAGTCTGGACTCGACTGGTTATTGATTTCTTCAGTTCTCCTGGGTTCGAACGATGGCCTGGAAGAGACTCCTACTGTCATTTGAGTGGCAGGGCATTTCAAACCAGCAGATTGAGGTTTGCCCTTCCTCTTTGTAGGGTGTTTTTAGTCACCCCATTGAGATGGGAATACGCGCGCGCTTGTCAGGCGTACTACAGATTCCCCCTGCCTAGGGTAAGCCGGGGTTTAATGATTGTGGGGATCCGAATCTCCGGCAGCCGCGGACTAAGCTGCCGTTAATTACCCCTCGCCTTTAGAGCGAGAGAACCTCCGATTGACGGGTTAAACTGGTCATGCGAACTCAATGTGCGGTGTGCGTGTGTTGTGTTTTGAAAGGGGGTTTTGGATATATTGTGTGCAAATATGTATACATATGTATATATATATGTATATATGTATATATAAAAGAAAGAGGGGGGAAAAGGCATCTAAAGGATGTGTGGGGGCAGCACCTTGGGCGTTGTGCGTCTAGGTGCTGTGCGCTCAGGCGCTAGAGTGCCACGTGTCGGCACGTGGGCACTTGAGCGCAAGCGCGCCACGTGTCGGCACGTAGGCGCTTTGCGCTCGAGCGCCTGCGCTGGAGCGCAAGCGCGCCACGTGTCGGCACGGGGGAGACTTGCGCTCGAGCGCTCGCGCTTAAGCGCAAGCGCGCCACGTGTCGGCACGGGGGAGACTTGCGCTTGCGCGCAAGCGCGCTACGTGTCGGCACGGGGGAGACTTACGCTCGAGCGCTTACGCTTGGGCGCAAGCGCGCCACGTGTCGGTACCCGGGGCGACTTGCGCTTGGGCGCAAGCGCGCCACGTGTCGGCACCGGGGCGACTTGCGCTCGGGCGCTTGCGCTTGAGTGCAAGTGCGCCACGTGTCGACACGTGAGCAACTTGCGCTCGGGCACCACGTGTCGGCACGTGAGCAACTTGCGCTCGGGCGCTTGCGCTCAAGCGCAAGCGCGCCACGTGTCGGCACGCGGGCGCTCTGCGCTTGAGCGCCGGCGAGAAAAAGTGGCTTTTAGCCTAAGAAATAGAAGCTGTGCTTCAGAAAGGAAATATTTGTTATGTATATATGTATGGAGTTAGACTCCTGGGATGTTTTGAAGCTGATGAAGGGGGTTCTTCTTCCTTCTGTTGTTTGGCCGGATCTTGAAGATCAAGAAGTAGGAGATTTTAAAAATCACTCCTTTTTGAGATCTGATGGGAGAGCTGAGTTCCCCTTTGTGGGTTTTGTGGTGGAAAACTACTTAGTTTTGGAAAAGAAAGAGTAAAACTCTTGATTTAATTCAAAAGAAATGAGAAGGTTTAGAACCTTGGAGAAGGAGCAGGAGGCACAAAGAACCCTAGTTTTGGGGGGAATGAAAAGTATTACTTTATTCATCATCATTTTGCCTTATATAGGCTTACATATTTACATATAGCCCCTTGGGCTCTACAAAATGGCATTTTGCACATCCCATGGCTTATGTGCTATTTTTTTTTGCACATAAGGCATGGGCTTACAAAATATTGGCTTTATGCCCATTTTGCATACATTCATGTATAAAAATTACATAATAATTATTTATTACATGATTTTTTCGTTGCCATGGGGAGACTGGCTCTGGGCTCGACTTGGGTATGAGCCCGCTGGACCTGGGCTTGGGCCCACCTGGCTTGGGGTTGACCTTGACTTTGACTCGGTCAACCGAGGTGTAAATTTTTACCCCAACAAATTGCCCCCGATCAATAAATGCACACCGCATATGTGAGTCGTGTGCATGAAATTGATGGATCTTCTTTCACGTGGAGGCGACTTGCATTGGTTCCCACTTTTTGGGATGCACTGCCCTTTTTACGACGTGGACGGTCGACGCTCTGATCCGGAGCGATTTGGTAGACGTGTCCCCGGCACGGAGTGTCTGCTTGACGTTTCCCCGGCGTGGAGTGTCGCTGGTTGACGTGTCCCCGAGACGGAGTGTCTGCTTGACGTTTCCCCGGCACGGAGTGTCGCTGTTGGACGTTTCCCTGATGCGGAGTGTCTGTGTTGGATGTTTCCCCGATGCAGAGTGTCGCTGGTTGACGTGTCCCTGATGCGGAGTGTCTGTGTTGGACGTTTCCCCGATGCAGAGTGTCGCTTGTTGACGTGTCCCCGGCACGGAGTGTCTGCTTGACGTTTCCCCGGCGCGGAGCGTTGCTGGTCGACTTTTCCCCAGAACGGAGTGTCGGTGATCGACTTTTCCCCGGCGCGGAGTGTCGGGTTGACTTTTCCCCGGCACGGAGTGTCGCTGATGGACTTTTCCCCGGCGCGGAGTGTCGGGTTGACTTTTCCCCGGCACGGAGTGTCGCTGATCGACTTTTCCCTGGCGCGGAGTGTCGGGTTGACTTTTCCCCGGCACGGAGTGTTGCTGATCGACTTTTCCCGGCGCGGAGTGTCGCGGGTTGACTTTTCCCGGCACGGAGTGTCAATGATCGACTTTTCCCCGGCGCGGAGTGTCGCTGATCGACTTTTCCCCGGCGCGGAGTGTCAGGTTGACTTTTCCCCGGCGCGGAGTGTCGGGTTGACTTTTCCCCGGCACGGAGTGTCGCTGATCGACTTTTCCCCGGCGCGGAGTGTCGCGGGTTGACTTTTCCCCGGCACGGAGTGTCAATGATCGACTTTTCCCCGGCACGGAGTGTCGGGTTGACTTTTCCACGGCGCGGAGTGTCGCTGATCGACTTTTCCCTGGCGCGGAGTGTCGGGTTGACTTTTCCCCGGCGCGGATTGCCGCTGATCGACTTTTCCCCGGCGCGGAGTGTCGCTGGTTGACGTGTCCCCGGCACGGAGTGTCGCTGATCGACTTTTCCCCGGCGCGGAGTGTCGCTGGTTGAATTTTCCCCGGCGCGGAGTGTCGCTGATGGACTTTTCCCCGGCGCGGAGTGTCGGGTTGACTTTTCCCCGGCACGGAGTGTCGCCGATCGACTTTTCCCCGGCACGGAGTGTCGCTGGTTGACTTTTCCCCGGCGCGGAGTGTCGCTGATGGACTTTTCCCCGGCGCGGAGTGTCGGGTTGACTTTTTCTCGGCACGGAGTGTCGCTGATGGACTTTTCCCCGGCGTGGAGTGTCGGTGGTTGACTTTTCCCCGGCACGGAGTGTCGCTGATGGACTTTTCCCCGGCGCGGAGTGTCGCTGATCGACTTTTCCCCGGCGTTGAGTGTCGCTGGTTGACTTTTCCCCGGCACGGAGTGTCGCTGGTTGACTTTTCCCCGGCGCGGAGTGTCGGGTTGACTTTTCCCTGGCACGGAGTGTCGCTGATGGACTTTTCCCCGGCGCGGAGTGTCGGGTTGACTTGATTCCGAGGCGGAGCATAATTCCGGCAGGGAAGGTAGATATCCTGAGGCGAAGCATGATTTCGACACGGGGTAAATTCTGGGACGGAGCATGATTCCACCATAGAGGTTGGTTTGATTTGATTTGGGTTGACATCAGCATCACTACACTGGAATATGGTACCAGGAGCGAATCATCATCTGTCTTGAAAGGATTTAGGAATTGGTTTTTTGTCGCCATCTGCATTGCTGCACTGGAATAATGCCATGAGCAACTCATCATTTGCCCCGGGAGGATTTGGGAATTGGTTTTGTTTTGGCATCTGTATTGCTGCACTGGAATAATGCCATGAGCAACTCATCATTTGCCCCGGGAGGATTTGGGAATTGGTTTTTGTTTGGCATCTGCATTGCTGCGCTGGAATAATACCAGGAGAAACTCATCATTTGCCCCGGGAGGATTTGGGAATTGGTTTTGTTTTGGCATCTGCATTGCTGCACTGGAATAATACCAGGAGCAACTCATCATTTGCCCCGGGAGGATTTGGGAATTGGTTTTGTTTTGGCATCTGCATTGCTGCACTGGAATGATGCCAGGAGCAACTCATCATTTGCCCCAGGAGGATTTAGAAATTGGTTTTTGTTTGGCATCTGCATTGCTGCACTGGAATGATGCCAGGAGCAAATCATCATTTGCCCCGGGAGGATTTGGGAATTGGTTTTGTTTTGGCATCTGCATTGCTGCACTGGAATGATGCCAGGAGCAACTCATCATTTGCCCCGGGAGGATTTGGAAATTGGTTTTGTCGTTTGGCATCTGCATTGCTGCACTAGAATAATGCCAGGAGCAACTCATCATTTGCCTCGGGAGGATGGGATTTGGAATTTGGTTGGCGTCTGCATCGCTACACTGGAATATGGTATGAGGAGCGACTCATCATTCGCCACTTGGGGGTTGGGAAGCGATGGCTTAGGAAACAGGTTTAGATCCCTATCACCTAAGGCTTTTCAATTTTATAGGCCGTGAGGGTCCCATAAAAGCATTTTCTCCCTACAAGTCATAAGGATCCCGTAGGCGTACTTTCTCCTTAGGAGTCGTGGGGACTCCTAAGTGGGTCACTCCTTTATGAGTCGTAAGGATCTCACGCAGGAATTTTCTCCTCACAAAGTCGAGAGGACTTTGCGAGTGCATTTCATTTCTTTTTTTTTACGAGTTTGCACCCTTTCAGGTTTTCACAAACTCGCCGGCAGTCCTGCTTTTTACTCACGGAGCCCTTTCGGGTTTTCATCCGTGCCCATTTTGCTTGTGGACATACCGTTTTTTTGGAGAGATCGGGATTGTTTTACGCCCGTGGATTGTATACGGTTTTGCAGGATGTATGATCCAGACCGTAGGGCCGGAAAAATTTCAGGACCTTGTTGGCGTCTGCATCGCTGCACTGGAATCTGGCACCAGGAGCGACTCATCATTCGCCACTTGGGGGTTGGGGAGCGATGGCTTAGGAGACAAGTTTAGATCCCTGTTACCTAAGACTTTTCAATTTTATGGGCCGTGAGGGTCCCATAAAAGCATTTTCTCCCTACGAGTCGTAAGGATCCCGCAGGTGTATGTTCTCCTTAGGAGTCGTGAGGACTCCTAAGTGTGTTTTTCCTTTGTGAGTCATAAGGATCCCATGAAGGTTTGTTCTCCTCATGTATCGTGAGGACATATGAGTGGATTTCTCTCATTTCCAGTTTAACGACATAGTGGTCGACTGTTTCCAGTTTAACGACTTAGCGGTCGACTGTTTCCAGTTTAAAGACTTAGGGGGTCTGTGGTGCCTAGTTTAACGACTTAGCGGTCATCTGTTTCCAGTTTAAAGACTTAGGGGTCTGTGGTGCCCAGTTTAATGACTTAGCGGTCATCTGTTTCCAGTTTAACGACGTGGTGGTCATCTGTTTCTAGTTTAACGACTTAGAGGTCTACTGTCTCCAGTTTAATGACTTAGAGGTCATCTGTTTCCAGTTTAACGACGTGGCGGTCAACTGTTTCCAGTTTAAAGACTTAGAGATCTACTGTTTCCAGTTTAACGACGTGGCGGTCAACTGTTTCCAGTTTAACGACATAGAGGTCATCTGTTTCCAGTTTAACAACATAGAGGTCATCTGTTTCCAGTTTAGCGACGTGGTGGTCATTTGTTTCCAGTTTAAAGACTTAGGGGTCTATTGATGGCGAGCTTGGAATTTTGGGGTAGGGGCCGGCACCAGCGTTGCTAACACCGAAGCAGAGGTGCCAGGACACATAAGTGGGTCTTCCCAATGGAGCATAATTCCAAAGGCGGAGACCAGCCGCGTAACTGGTGATTACGGTAGGGTATGAGTATGCTGAGAATTATTTGAGCCCGTGGATTGTATACAGCAGTCAATTTGGGGACTGGCCGTAGGGCCGGAAGAATTTTGGGAAACTGGATTTTTGTTGGCGTCTGCATTGCTGCACTGGAATAATGCCAGGAGCAACTCATCATCCGCCCTTGTTGTTTTTTTTTTTTGGTTTTTGTTTTTGTTTTACCGCGATTGCTCTATCATTTCAGCTTTTCTTATCGCGAAGGTCGCGATTGCCCTATCATTTCGGCTTTTATTCGCGGTTGCCCCATCATTTCGGCTTTTTTTTCATCTTTATTTTACTCGCTGATTTTTATTGCGAGTTGCCCCATCATTTCGGCTTTTCTCTATTTTTCTTTTATTTACACTTTTTTTTTTGTTTATTTACACATATATATGTATATTTTTACATTCCCAGTTTAACGACTTAGAAGTCGACTGTTCCCAGTTTAACGACGTGGTGGTCCTCTTTGCTTATCCCAGCTCCTTGAACTTTGATCTTGGCGGAGCTGTGTTGATGACCTAGCTCTGTGGCTTGCCGATACATCCGAGGATTGTGAGGTTTTTCCCAGCTTATATTGGTCCTCTGCCCAATCTTTGAAAATATAGCAGTCTTCGATGGTATGACCCACCACTCTATGATATGGGCAGTATATGGGATCGCCGGTCATGTTCATTTCCTGTGGCCTCTTTGGAACAGGCAGTTGCAGACCGCTGTTCAGGGCGTCCATGAATATTTTGCGGACTTCATCCCTCCTGAAGGAGTATACCTTCTTCTTTCCCTCCATTGGAGTAGGTGCCTTTACTGATGCTGGTCCTCGAGGCACATGTCTGGGAGGATTAGGTTCCCGAAAGGTTTCGGTCTCCATTTGCATGAAATTGGCGATCGTAGCTTGACTGTTTGCTAACACGCCTTTAGACAGTTCTATCTCTCCCGTCCTGTATTGCCTTTCGACCCAATCTTTGAAGACGAAGCAGTCCTCAATGGCATGACCTATCACCCTATGATAGGGGCAATATTTTGGGTCGTCGGTCATATTCTCTTCTTACGGTCTCTTTGATTCTGGCAGTTGTAGACCGTTTCTTAGGGCGTCCCTGAATATCTTGTGGACTATTTCCCTATTGAAGGAATAGACCTTTTCCAGCTTCTCTTTCAGAGGTGATTCCCCCCCGGCGTATGTATCGGAAGGACTGGAGGCTGATTGCGGCCGTTTTTCACGAAGGCGCTCCGCTGTTAGGTTGAAGGGGATATCAGTTGGCTGCCTCCGGGTATCAATCCCTGGCTCATGAACCAAAATTTGATTCTGCTGTAATTGCAATCGGGAGACTTGGGTCGCGAGATCTGCCACGACGTTTGCCAGCTCGTCGACTTTGGAATAGACCTCGGCCATCTTCTCATCCCTGTCCTGAAATTGCCTTTGAAGCCATTGGAATAATGCTTGTTCTGTAGTTCCGGCTATGACAACCGGGTAATCTTTATTGCCTGAGCTCAATTCCGCAGGAACCACGGGCTCCTCTGGCTTATCGGCCTGAGCGGGCTCTTCATCGTTTAGATCGAGCCGATGCTGGGTAGCGTCAACCATATCATCACCATGGCTGTGAAGAAGAGGAGGGTTCGTTTCTTCATATCCGGCCATGTAGACAGTGTGGATAACACATTCAGCCATTCTTTCATCACTGGCAGCTGGTTTCGCGGAGCGGTCCGGGCTTTGGAAATTCATAAATTTTAACATGGCCAGAGCCCTAGCCCTTTTGTTGGCTCTATATCTGAGCCGCTTCTGCCTCAGCTTCTCTGCCTTAATCGCTTGGCAGGCTTCTGCTCTTCGGGGAGCCGCCATAGGCCGAGCGATGGGGATGCTTGAGAAGACATCTGCCCGCGTGTCCGTCGAAGGTATCGCCTGGGCTTGCCCACGACGTCTGGCAACTTCTTTTGTTCCGATAGCTTTGCCCCCAGTTGGGGCTATGGAAAGCCGTCCAGACACCGATTTGCGTTTGGGTTGGGGCGCCCTTGAGATGACCACATTCGGTCTCCTGCCTTTCGAGACCGGTCTGTCTGTTGCTGGGGCCTGAGGAGCTGGGATGGCGTTAGCTGACACGAACAGGATAGAGCCGAATGGTAGCGGCTCCTCCTCCCATTGTCGCCCGAGACTGGCCGGAAGGACCGTCGTGGAGTCCATCTTCATCGTGTAGGAAACGGGAGTCGTGCTGAGAGCTGAGATAGTCCTTGGAGACATTGTTGGAGATTGATTGCTTGGAAACCTTCATGAAAAAGCATTATTTTAGTATAAATATAGACATGTATATAGATTGAGTTCGCATGAACGCTTAACCCGAAATATGGGAGGAGAGATTGGTCCCACCGAGCGTGCCAGAATCTGTAGGGTGTTTTTCGTCACCCCATTGAGATGGGAATACGCGCGCGCTTGTCAGGCGTACTACAGATTCCCCCTGCCTAGGGTAAGCCGGGTTTTAATGATTGTGGGGATCCGAATCTCCGGCAGCCGCGGACTAAGCTGCCGTTAATTACCCCTCGCCTTTGGAGCGAGGGAACCTCCGATTGACGGGTTAAACTGGTCATGCGAACTCAATGTGCGGTGTGCGTGTGTTGTGTTTTGAAAGGGGGGTTTTGGATATATTGGGAGCCACGCAGAGTTTTTACGGGGGTCCCGCTACCCGGATAGCGGGCTGGGGGTCAAGAGGGCTAGCAGCCCGCTTGCGGGGTGCGGGGCAGCGCCCCGTTAGAAACTTTTTTCTAACAGGGATAGTGTCGTGGAGCACGTGTGTGTGCAAATATGTATACATATGTATATATATATGTATATATGTATATATATAAAAGAAAGAGGGGGGAAAAGGCATCCAAAGGATGTGTGGGGGCAGCACCTTGGGCGCTGTGTGCCTAGGTGCTGAGCGCTCAGGCGCTAGAGTGCCACGTATCGGCACGTGGGCGCTCTGCGCTGGAGCGCTGGGCGCTTGAGCGCAAGCGCGCCACGTGTCGGCACGTAGGCGCTTTGCGCTCGAGCGCCTGCGTTGGAGCGCAAGCGCGCCACGTGTCGGCACGGGGGAGACTTGCGCTTGCGCGCAAGCGCGCCACGTGTCGGCACGGGGGAGACTTGCGCTCGAGTGCTTGCGCTTGGGCGCAAGCGCGCCACGTGTCGGCACCGGGATGACTTGCGCTTGAGCGCAAGCGCGCCACGTGTCGGCACGTGGGCGACTTGCGCTCGGGCGCTTGCGCTTGAGCGTAAGTGCGCCACGTGTCGGCACGCGGGCGCTCTGCGCTTGCGCGCAAGCACGCCACGTGTCGGCACGGGGGAGACTTGCGCTCGAGCGCTTGCGCTTGGGCGCAAGCGCGCCACGTGTCGGCACCGGGGCGGCTTGCGCTTGGGCGCAAGCGTGCCACGTGTCGGCACCGGGGCGACTTGCACTTGAGCGCAAGCGCGCCACGTGTCGGCACGTGGGCGACTTGCGCTCGGGCGCTTGCGCTTGAGCGCAAGCGCGCCACGTGTCGGCACGCGGGCGCTCTGCGCTTGAGCGCCGGCAAGAAAAAGTAGCTTTTAGCCTAAGAAACAGAAGCTGTGCTTCAGAAAGGAAATATTTGTTATGTATATATGTATGGAGTTAGACTCCTGGGATGTTTTGAAGCTGATGAAGGGGGTTCTTCTTCTTCCTTCTGTTGTTTGGCCGGATCTTGAAGATCAAGAAGTAGGAGATTTTAAAAATCACTCCTTTTTGAGATCTGATGGGAGATCTGAGTTCCCCTTTGTGGGTTTTGTGGTGGAAAACTAAGTTTTGGAAAAGAAAGAGTAAAACTCTTGATTTAATTCAAAAGAAATGAGAAGGTTTAGAACTTTGGAGAAGGAGCAGGAGGTACAAAGAACCCTAGTTTTGGGGGGAATGAAAAGTATTATTTTATTCATCATCATTTTTCCTTTTATAGGCTTACATATTTACATATAGCCCCTTGGGCTCTACAAAATGGTATTTTGCCCATCCCATGGCTTATGTGCCATTTCTTTTTTGCACATAAGCCATGAGCTTACAAAATATTGGTTTTATGCCCATTTTGCATACATTCATGTATAAAAATTACATAATAATTTTTTATTACATGATTTTGTCGTTGCCATGGGAAGACTGCCGTGGGCTCGACTTGGGCATGGGCCCGCTGGACCTGGGCTTGGGCCCACCTGGCTTGGGGTTGACCTTGACTTTGACTCGGTCAACCGGGGTTAAATTTTTACCCCAACACTCTTTAGTACTGTCTCATATCTTCGGGCATCCTTCAAAGCCAAATCATGGGTTGGGAAATCCCCTGTAGCTAGAGCAGCTTGGATTTCCGGGTCCAACCCTTACTAAAATCTTCTAGCCCTGATCTCAGCAGTCGGTATGAGATGGGCCGCAAACCTGTTACGGTTTAGTGTTAGTTGTGTAGTATGTGATATAAAATCGAGTATTGAGACATATCTTTGTTGGGGTCGAAAATTGCACTCCGGTTGACCAAGTCAAAGTCAAGGTCAACCCTAAGCCAAGTGGGCCCAAGCCCAGATCAAGTGGGCTCATGCCCGAGTCGAGCCCGAACATGAAGCGGCCGTCCTCCCCCATGCTGAAATAAAAAATCATGTAATAAATAATTTTGAATCAATTTTTTATACATAAATGGGCATAAAGCCAAATTTTTGTAAAGCCCATGGCTTATGTGCAAAAAGAAATGGCACATGAGCCATGGGATGGGCAAAATGCCATTTTGTAAAGCCCAATGGGCTATGTGTAAATGTGTAAGCCTATATAAGGCAACATGATGAAAATATCTAGAGGAACTTATTCATTCTAAAAAATTAGGGCCTGTGCCTCTTTCTCCTTCCTCAAGGTTCTAAAATCTTTTTCTTTCTTTTGAATTAAATCAAGAGTTTTACTCTTCCTTTTCCAAAACTAAATAGTTTTTCACCACAAAACCCACAAAGGGAAACTTGGATCTTCCATTAGATCTCAAAAAGGGGAGATTTTTAAATCTCACCCCCTTTTTCCAAGATCCGGCCAAACGACAGGAAGAAAAAGGAGACACATCTCCAGAAACCTACTTTGGGGAAGATCCAGGGCTCAAGGGGAGAAGCCCCCTTCATCAGCTTCAAAATATCCTAAGAGTTTAACTCCTCACATACACACACACACAAAATAATAAGTGTTCCTTTCTGGGGGTACAACTCCCATCGCAGGGACTAAGTCCCTTTTGCCTCCCAAAGCACTAGCGTCCTTGCGCTCAGAGCGCTAGCGTCCGAGCGTCCACGTGCCTGGTACGTGGGGCGCTAGCGCTCTTACGCTCAAAGTGCTAGTGCCCAGAGCGCTAGCGCCTGAGCGCTTTCTCCCACGTATCCTTTGGATGCCCTTTTTCCTTTATACACACACACACACACTCCACACTAAAAATACCTTCCCCATTCGAAAAAATTTCTAACGGGGCGCTGCCCGGCACCCGCAAGGGGGCTGCTAGTCCCCTTGATCCCCAGCCCGCTATCCGGATAGCGGGACCCCCATAAAAACTCTGCAGGGCCTCCGATATATCCAAAACCCCTCCAAAACACAACACTGCACATTGAGTTCTCATGACCAGTTTAACCCATTAATTGAAGGTTCCCTCGCCCCAAAGGCGAGGGTTAATTAACGGCAGCTTAGTCCACGGCTGCCGGAGATTTGAATCCCCACAATCATTAAACCCCAGCCTACCCTAGGCAGGGGGAATCTGTAACGCGCCTGACAAGCGCGCGCGCATTCCCATCTCAATGGGGTGACGAAAAACACCCTACAGATTCTGGCACGCCCGGTGGGACCTATCTCTCCTCCCATATTTCGGGTTAAACGTTCATGCGAACTCAATCAATATGTATACATATATTATACTAAAATAATGCTCTTTCATGCAGGTTTTCAAGCAATCACTTTTCAACAATGTCTCCAAAGATGAACTCAGCTCTCAGTACGGCTCCCGTCTCCTACACGATGAAGATAGACTCCAGGACGGTCCTTCCGGCCAGTCTCGGGCGACAATGGGAGGAGCCGTTGCTACCATTTGGCTCTATTCTGTTCGTGTCAGCTAACGCCATCCCAGCTCCTCAAGCCCCGGTGACAGACAAACCGGTCTCGAAAGGCAAGAGGCCAAATGTAGTGGTCTCGAAAGCGTCCCAACTTAAACGCAAGTCGGTATTTGAACGACTCTCCTTGGCCCCAGCTGGGGGCAAGGCCATCAACACCAACAAAGCAACAAGGCGTCTCGAGCAAGCTCCGGCGATGCCCCTGACAACTGCTCAATTGGGTATCTTCTCTAAGCTTCCGATCACTCAGCCTATGGCGGCTTCCCGGAGAGCAGAAGCTTGCCAAGCGCTCAAGGCAGAGAAGCTGAGGCAGAAGCGGCTCAGATACAAAGCCGACAAAAGGGTTAGGGCTCCGGCCATGTTGAAATTTATGAATTTCCAAAGCCTGGACCGCTCCGCGAAATCAGCTACCAGTGATGAAAGGATGGATGAATGTGTTATCTACACCGTCTACATGGTGGGCACGCGTCCCAGCGACAACCTTCATAGCAAAAATAAGGATGGGGCCACCACATCTCAAATCCAACCTGGTGTGAATATAGCTGTCACTTCTCAAGACCAGCATCCTCCGGAGGGTGATGAAAATCCTTCCAGTGAGGCTGATAGTCAAAGAGAGCCCTCGGTTCATGAGGAGTCGGGCTCGAAAAGCGAAGATGAGCCAACTTTCCATCCTAAGACCGCAGAGCAGCAACTTCTCCAAGAGCTCCGAAAACAGCTCAGAAGCAAAGACAAGGAGATGGCCAAGCTCTACTCAAAGATCGACGACTTAACAAATGTCGTCTTACGGCTTACGGCCCAACTTGCCTCTCAGCCACCCAATCAAGCGCAAGGCTCTATTCATGAACCGGGAAACGGTGTCCCGAGACAAACGACGCCTATTCCCTCAAATCCCAAGGTGGGCGGACCGCACGAAAGCCAGTCGCATCCTATCTCAGGAAATGTCTTGGCTACCGATGACAGTAGCCCGCTAACTCAAGATCAAATTATGGATTTGGTTGCCAACAAAATCAAAACATTGGTAGCTGAAGCCGAAGCGCAAAAAGATGTTAGCAGTAGCGGGAGACCATATCCTGCTTAGTATGATCTGGTAGAATTTCCCAGCGGCTATGTCATCCCTAAATTCGGAAGATTTGATGGGACGGGAAATGCGAATCAGCACGTCGCCCACTTTAAAGCCTTATGCGGGAATACTGGGGGAAATGATGCGCTCGTCCTCCGCCAGTTTGTTAATAGCTTGACCGATATTACTTTCGACTGGTACGCAAGCATACCGGATGGCTCCGTCACAACTTTCGTCCAAATGAAGTCTCTGTTTCGGCAGAGGTTCATGAGCGTCAGCGATAAGATCACCATTGCCGATCTCGTAAGGACCAAGCCAAAGAACAACGAAAGCAGCACGGACTTTATAACCCAATGGCGCAATCTCTCCGTCAAATGTGAACCGCCGATAGAGCAGGACCAATCTTTCAGTCTCCTTGTCGGAAATCTCAATAATTGGATGGCCTTGTTTCTATGTACCGCGGGTCTCAAAACATTCCAAGAGCTGACCAGAAAAGTCCAGATGTTGGAGCGCTCAAAACAAGAGTCCTCATCGGATTCCCAAAATAACAATAAGTCCTGGAGAAACCGAAAGGACGATAATCGCAAAGGCGGAAATTCCAACGATTCTGAATCTTTTAACGCTTCGGCTAACCGAAATAAGCAAAGGATGAGCGGGCCTAGTGTCAACCAGTCTCGGAAGCCGGTGTTCGGAGAGGGAGAAGAATCTCCACTAAAAGAAAAGCTGGATAAGGTCTATTCCTTCAGAAGGGAAAAAATCCGTAAAATATTCAAAAACGCCCTGAGGAACGGTCTACAAATGCCAGAGTCAAAAAGACAGCAGGAAGCGAATATGACCGACGACCCCAAATATTGCCCCTATCACAGAGTGATAGATCATGCCATTGAGGACTGCTTCGTCTTCAAATATTGGGTCGAAAAGCAATACAAGGCAGGAGAGATAGAACTGTCCAAAGGCGTGTTAACAAACAGTCAAGCCGCGACCGCCAATTTCATACAAACGAAGACCAAAGTTATTCGTGAAACTGATTCTCTCAGACATCTGTTTTTCTCTGAAAACAGCTGACCACCATGTCATTAAACTGGGAATAATCGACCTTTAAGTCGTTAAACTGGGAATGTAAAAATGTGTAAATAAAAAAAAGGAAAAAGAAAAGAAAATCCGAAATGATGGGGCAATTCGCAATAAAAATCAGCGAGTAAAAATAAAAATGAAAATAAAGACGAAATGATGGGGCAACCGCGAATAAAAAGCCAAAATGATAGGGCAATCGCGACCTTCGCGATAAGAAAAGCTGAAATGATAGAGTAGTCGCGGTGTAAAAAAATAATAAATAAATAAATGGCGAATGATGAGTCGCTCCTGGTACCATATTCCAGTGCAGCGATGCAGACGCCAACCAAATTCCAAATCCTAATTGCGAATGATGACTCGCTCCTGGTACCATATTCCAGTGCAGCGATGCAGACGCCAACCAAATTCCAAATCCCAATGGCGAATGATGAGTCGCTCCTAGTACCATATTCCAGTGCAGCGATGCAGATGCCAACCAAATTCCAAATCCTAATGGCAAATGATGAGTCGCTCCTGGTACCATGTTCCAGTGTAGCGATGCAGACGCTAACCAAATTCCAAACCCAATACCCCAAGTGGCGAATGATGAGTCATTCCTGGTACCATGTTCCGGTGCAGCGATGCAGACGCCAACCAAATTCCAAATCCCATACCCCAACGGCAAATGATGAGTCGCTCCTGGTACCATATTTTAGTGCAGCAATGCAGACGCCAACAAAGTCCCGAAATTTTTCCGGCCCTACGGTCTGGATCATACATCCTGCTAAACCGTATACAATCCACGGGTGTAAAATGATCCCAATCTCTCCCAAGTCTTACCGGCGAGACCACATTCAAAGTTCCACCGGCGATGAAGATTCAAAAAAAAAGGTATGTTCACAAGCAAAATGGGCACGGATGAAAACCCGAAAGGGCTCCGTGAGTAAAAACAGCAGGACTGCCGGCGAGTTTGTGAAAACCCGAAAAGGCGCAAACTCGTGAAAAAGAGATGAAATGCACTCGCAAAGTCCTCTCGATTTTATGAGGAGAAAATTCCCCTGTGAGATCCTTACGACTCACAAAAGAGCAACACACTTGGGAGTCCCCGCGACTCCTAAGGAGAAAATACACCTACGGGATCCTTTCGACTCGTAGGGAGAAAATGCTTTTATGGGACCCTTACGGTCCATAAAATTGAAAAGCCTTAGGAGATAGGGATTTAAACCTGTCTCCTAAGCCATCAATTTCCAAATCCTCCCGGGGCAAATGATGAGTTGCTCCTGGCATTATTCCAGTGCAGCAATGCAGATGCCAAACCAAAACCAATTCCCAGATCTCTCATAGCAAATGATGATTCGCTTCTGGTACCATATTCCAGTATAGCGATGCTGATGTCAACCTAAATCAAATCAAACCAACCAACTCTGCGTCGCAGTCATACTTCGTCTCAGAGTATACCCCACGTCGAAATCAAGCTTCGTCTCGGTGTATCTGCCTTTCCTATCGGAATTATGCTTCGGCTCGGAATCAACCAACGACCGCCTCGTCGGAATTATGCTCCGCCTCGGAATCAAGTCAACCACTAAGCTCTGCATCGGAATCATGCTTCGTCTCAGAATGTGCACCCCGTGCCGGAATCATGCTTCGCCTCGGTGTACCTGCCTTCCCTGTCGAAATTATGCTTCGCCTCGGAATCAAATCAACCAACCAGCTCTGTGTCGGAATCATAATTCGTCTCAGAATGTACCCCGTGTCGAAATCATGCTTCGCCTTGGAGTATTTGCCTTCCCTGTCAGAATTATGCTTCGCCTGGGAATCAACCTCTGCATTGAAAGTATGCTTCGGCCAGAATGTCTGCCGCTCATCGGAATGATACTCTGATCCCTGGAATCATGCTCCGCTCATCGGAATTATGCTCCGATCCCTGGAATCATGCTCCGCTCAACGGAATTATGCTCCGATCCCTGGAATCATGCTCCGCTCTATGGAATGATGCTCCGATCCTCGGAATTATGCTCCAACCCTTTGGAATCATGCTCTGCTCATCGGAATGATGCTCCAATCCCTGGAATCATGCTCCGCTCATCGGAATGATGCTCCGATCCCTAGAATCATGCTCCGCTCATCGAAATTATGCTCCGATCCCTGGAATCATGCTCCGCTCTTCGGAATGATGCTCCGATCCTCGGAATTATGCTCCGACCCTTTGGAATCATGCTCTGCTCATCGGAATGATGCTCTGATCCCTGGAATCATGCTCCGCTCTTCGGAATGATGCTTCGATCCTCGGAATTATGCTCCGATCCCTGGAATCATGCTCCGCTCTTCGGAATTATGCTCCGATCCCTGGAATGATGCTCCGATCCCCGGAATCATGCTTCGATCCCCGGAATCATGCTCCGACTCTTCGGAATGATATTCCGACTCTGGAATTATGCTCCGCAAATCGGAATGATACTCCGATCCCCGGGAATCATGCTCCCTGAGGGATGCTCCGCCCCCAGAATGATATTCCACCTCGAAGTCCAGCATCAAGATCCATCAATTTCATGCACACAACTCAAATATGCGGTGCCCCGCACCCCGCAAGGAGGCTGCTATCCCCCTTGACCCCCAGCCCGCTATCCGGGTAGCGGGACCCCCGTAAAAACTCTGCGAGGCCCCCGATATATCCAAAACCCCTCCAAAACATAACACTGCACATTGTGTTCGCATCACCAGTTTAACCCGTTAATCGGAGGTTCTCTCGCCCCAAAGGCGAGGGGTAATTAACGGCAGCTTATTCCGCGGCTGCCGGAGATTCGGATCCCTACAATCATTAAACCCCAGCCTACCCTACGCAAGAGGAATCTGTAACACGCCTGACAAGCACGCGCGCATTCCCATCTCAATGGGGTAACGAAAAACACCATACAATCTTATCGACTGAGTATGGTGAATTCAGCGTCATATTCATCTATTGACTTGGTCCACATTGAACCTTGTTGCAGATGGATGAACTGTTGTTCCATGTCGAACCTGGTAGTCTCAGAGAAGTACTTTGCGTCTAACATGTCGCGGAAAGTCTTCCATTTAATGGGCTGATCAAGACGGCTTTCTTCCGCCTTCCACCAGACCCGTGCATTGTCCGTGAGCTGCAATTTCGCAATACGAACCCAAGCTATATCTGGCACTTGTGCCGCTGCCAGATCATCTTCGATACTCTGAGCTCATTCCTCAGCTTCTAGTGGGCTCTCCTTTCCTGAGAACTGTTTGGGGTGCAAAGCCCTGAATTGCTTCACCCCAGGTGCTTCTACCTCAGGACGGTTCATTAGAAGAGCAGTCTGCTGCTGTTGTCCCTCTAGGAAGTTACAGATCGCCTCAAGCAGAACCGTCTGCTCGTTGAGCGAAGCAGGGACTGCAGGTGTGATTGGTAGTGGAGGTGGAGTGTTGTTGAAGTTGGTGCTGGTGTTGTTTGGGGAATCCATAACCTTCAAAAAAAATTTGGTTAGGACAGATTCAAAGTATATGAAATGATAAGATTCAAGAAATATGAATTGTAAAGAATGTTTTAGTTGCTGGTTCTTGTGTTATATTGCTTAGGTTGTTCACGCAGAACTGAACTGTAGGGTAGTGTTCCATATAGCTTTGACCTGCATGGGCCACCAACAAAACCTGTCACGCTCCGCTTCCCAGTGTACGAGCAGAGAGCGCGACGAGGCCGCTGCGTATCTACTCTGAAGTAAATACGCTAAGCGTATCTAAGCAATATAAAAGAATATACACAAGAGACATATGTAATGAAACAGCAACTTTATTTATTAACATTCTTTTGTATAATGCATGGAAAAGTAAATACATCTGAATCAAAGCAATGCCTAAACAATGGCATAACAGAAATGGAAAGTACTGAAATGAAATGGAAAATGTATAAGTGAAACCACAGCTCGGGATCTTCAGTAAACCGGTCCAAGTCTTCAGTGCTGGGCTCGATCTCTGGAAGGTCCGAAACACCTGACGACGTTCAAAGAAAGAAAGAGAATGTCGTCAGCGAACAAATCGCTCGGTAAGTCCCAAAGATAAGGGAGAAGTAGAATAGACAGAGATTAAGAGAGAGAATATAGGTTTTAAAGTTGTCTTATATTGTTATAATGTTGTATTTAGTATTAACGCTGTTGTTTGTAACTTGGTACAGAAGGATACCAGTGTATACGAGAGGAATCTCTATATGCCAGAGACTAGAAGCAAATAGAAGTATAAGCCTCCGTTAGAAAGCCCGGAACAACGGCGTGGTATTCAGGTTAGGTGTCTTAAATTTTACAGTTTCGTGCCACTTCTAACACCTTTCGTACCAATCAACCCCTTAAACCCCGCGATGTCTTGATTGTATTGTTTGTATTGTATTGCAACGCGGATTGTCTTGTAATATAAATTGTATAATTAGATGACTTGTCGAAACCATGATATCAGTAAATGGATATAACTGGAGAATCATGCAAATAGAAGTATATCCATGGTTCGGTTCGGTCAACACAGATTGAATAGTTTGAACGGATTGATTATATGGATTCATGGAATCATATTAAATTATAGTATTGTAGATTGTATTTGAATCATATTCAAATCAGATTGATTATAATGAGACTCAGTCTGAGTCGGACAATTAGAAAAGAAATTGAAATCCTGAATTAGATTTTGGTGTTATCAGTAACCGCTGCACATGGGCGGCAGAATTTGTGTCTTTTTCAAAGACGATTACCGTGTTGATAACACCGTTTATTAATTTGTCTACCTTAGAATAGGCAAGCACCCACTTCTCCGACTCTCTGAGGCTCAAGAGATTGGTCCCACTTAAACCTATATTTACTAGGGTCCTTATTGTGATTTATAAAACTTGAGGGGGTTTTATGTAAAAATAATTTTGTATACTTTTAAAAATACACCCCAAGTATTTAATTATCATCTTTAGAGTTTTTATAGTTGTGTATTTTATATTTGTGACATTTCTACTGAATAAACCTATTTTTCATAATATAGCGTATTTAATTGTAATATTGAACTTGTATGGAATTCATGGTATTTTAATGTAAAGTGATTCTTGTGATTTTAGAAAAAAGTTGGAATATTTATATTATCACAAAAATAGATATTTTAATGATACATATATATATATATATATGTAAAAATAACTTTAATATATATATTATATTTCTAGAAATCTCATTTTCTTAAGATATTTGTATTTTAAATCTCTCGAGACCGAATGCTCCTTACGGAGGTCTGAATCTTGCACTACTGAGCCCAGGGATATGTGATAATCCGCACCATCCCAGTCGGGTTTCCTAAAATGGGTTGTAGCAGCGCTTTGCAAAAATTGTAAAAATACATAACCTTGTAGAAAACGGTTTTAATAGCTAGTGGTATTTATATGTAAAGTTTCGTTTTCCCGTATTTTATGTTCCCGAAAGGTATTGTGTTATGTTGCATATGAGTGTTGTGAGGATGTAGGTCATTACCTCGTGATCTAATTAACGGTATAGCAAGATTAATGATGTTTTAAACTAGAAAATAAACTACATGGTATTTTAGTGAAAAAGAGCGGTAAAAGTTACAAAATGAAATATATTGCCATGAAACTTATTTAACATGTTTGTTAATGATTAATAGTCAACATGTAAGGGTTTGGTATGTTTGTATTTAAGAAAAGATTGAATTTTTAGGAAGAACCGAATCGGAAATCGGATTAATTCCGATTCCGTTGGGTTTTAGAAAAAGAACTTTTTAGAATAGCAAAGGAGAGAGGGAGGTTGGACTTACAGGTTTAGAGGTTAGGGGTGAGGAAAAGGAAGCGGTAGGAGGCGCCGGTGTGTCGTTTCGTTGCCAGGAGCTCCTAGAGTCGTCTTCGGAAGATCGCCGAAGTTTCGCCCTTTGCTAACTTCAATTGCATACTAAAATTTCTAGAGGAATTTCTTGAGAGTTTGGACAGAATTGTAAGTGAGGGGGATGTGTCTAGGGGTGGTATTTATTGGGTAAAGCTAAAGTTAGGGTTATGTGAAAGGGTGTAAAGAAAAATGTATTAAATTGTATTAAAATTATGGTTTAATAGGATTTTAAAGAGCTCTGTTAAATTGCAGGAAATTTAAAGTGTACAGGGGTTTAGAGAAGACTAAGAGGCAGAAATTTCATGTTGTACAATCGGCGATCCGGCCGAGTCCGGCCGGCGGCGGCGGGCCGAGTCGGTCGAGTCGCCGTCCCGAGTCGGCCGAGTCTGGCCGGGGCATGCCGCCATGTGTCCCACGTCGCTTGGTGTAGCCCCTAAGTCAGTTTGTTTTACATGTGTAGTGGGGTTTTTACGAGTATGCACGTGTAGACCCTTGGACTTCTAAAAATTCAAAACACAACAATATTAAAAAAATGTGGGGGATGGGATTTGAACTCTGGTGCTTTAGTTCAGCACTGCAAGGTCTTAGCAATGAGCTACAAGCTCCTTCTTGCTATTAAAAAGCAAAACAAACTTATATCTTGTGCTCATGCAAAAATACCCCTTTCTATATTTTTGAAAAAATTGTACAGAAAGTTGTACAGAAAATTTAGGGTTGTTACAGTTGTTCACCGTTAAATTAGGACGACGTTGGAGATCGTGAACGCTTTGGACCAGAGATGATCCTGGCAACTGTGGACGTAGTTCGCGCGATCAGGGAAAGAATGCGCAGAGCCCAAGACCGATAGAAGTATTGGGCAGATGCAAAGCGTTGACATCTGGAGTTCCAACCTAGAGACCATGTATTCCTGAAGATCTCTCCAAACAGAGAAGTGATCTGTTTTGGCAAGAGGGGTAAACTCAGCCCAAGATACATAGGACCGTTCGACATACTCGAACGAGTTGAAGAACTGGCATACCGTTTAGCACTACCACCCTCATTGGAAGGTGTGTAAAACGTGTTCCACATATCCCAGTTACGACGATATATGAGCGACCCCAGCCACATACTCGATCACTTAGAGCTCACTGTACAAACCGATTTAACCTACGGGCAACAACCAGTTAAGATCCTGGACCGAGAGGTGAAAATATTACGGAACAAGGAAGTAAATTTGGTTCGAGTGATATAGAAAAAGGATTTGCCAGAAGAATCAATATGGGAACGAGAAGAAGACATGCGTGCAATATACCCTTACCTATTTTTAAATTAGTCCCTATGTAAATGTAAATTTCGAGGACGAATTTTTTTTAAGGAGGGTAGATAGTAACGACTCTGAAATCTTTGTAAAGAAATTTTCCTGTTAATACAGAAAAGAGTTTGACAGCTTGTGCATAAGTTATAAGTCACTTTTTGTTAAATAAAAGCAAGAAGTAACTTGTAGCTTACTGGTAAAGCCTTTGCACTGCTGTGACGTAGCCTGTGTGTTCGATTCCCATCAGACACAATTTTTTTCTGAATTTTTCTTTTTAACTTTTTGGAAGCCCAAAAGATTGCACGTGCAATACATGGGGAAATGAAAAGTTCAGAAAAATCAAATATGTAGAAAATGGAGTAAATAGAGAGTTAATATGGTGGCACAAATCTCGAGACATTTGCCTCAAGATCGACCTGTGGAATTGATGATATGGCCGGCGGGGACGGTTTAGATGGGGCCAATTTGATCTGTACTTTGCACACTCGTCTCTTCAACTCCCCACAACTCCTCTGCACTATTTGATTTCCATGCAATCAAATAGAAACCCTTCATTTCACCAATTAACACCATTTTAATATTTTTTAATCCACATTTTTAATTCCCAAACCCTAATTCTCCACTATAAATACTACCCCATGTTCTAACTCTTCACCATTCTGAAAATTCTAGCAAAAACTCTCTTAAAATTTCCTAAGTGCAAGTAGAGTAAAGTGGAGTTAGCGAGCAAACTTCTTCCGTCGAAAATCGAAGCCGATTCCGGAGCTTCCGTGTTCAGTCGAAAATATCGTATTTTTGAGATGACATTTTCCTTACTTTTCTTAAATATCTAAAGGTGTTTATTATAAATATGACACATATGAGGATTTATCTGTAAAAATACTATTTACCATATGTTTATATATTATAATTAACATTATGAAGAAAAATGTATGCATATAATATTTATATAATATTTTGATAATTTAAATATATATATATATATATATATATATATATATATCATATTAAATATCCTTAATCAATATTCTTAAAATATAATATCATATAAAATGGTTAGGATAATATCTCAAAAACACCAAATATTACTAACATTATTCTTTGAGATATTGTGCAAGTTTTAGCTCAGGTCAGGAGATCAAGATATTGAGATGTCGGGAATAAAAAATCTACAGATGAAGTTAGATAAAATCGAAGAATCAATACTGGCAGAGACTCAGAAAAGATATGAAGATTCTAGATATCAAATAAATCTCCATGTATCACAAAGAAGCAGACCCGGAATTTTGAAGCAATAATCCAACCAAACGACCGTGGTTCTGCGGCCAAACCATGCAATATGCGGCGGATCTGCGGCTGAGTTGGCGAGTTAGGAGTTGGGATTTTGTAGTTTTGATCTTCACAAAAAATCCTAATTCTGGGGATTTTTGGTTTCTGGTTTTGGGACTATATAAAGGGCCGAGGGCTAAACTTAGAAATCATCACATTTTATACGAAGCAAACCACCGTCAAAGAACAAGTGATCCACGACAGGTATGCGATTCGATGTGATAAGGCGACGTGAGATTCGACGGAGCATCTACTTCCTACGAGGTAGAGATCGAGAGCAACTTCTTCTTCCTCTTTTTCAACACGTCTAAACTAAGATTGAAAGATTCCACATATTTCTGAAGACGACTCGTACTCATCTCGGTTAGCTACACGCGACACCATTATTGATTGCGGTTATTACTACACACTTCTTTAAAACAGATCAATCATCCCGCGACACTGCGAGCCTCCCTCCTCTTCCTTAACCTCTTCTTAAAATATTCAAACTGTAAGTCCCTCCCAAACTCTCTTTCTCTTCATTGAAATCCAACTTTAAAACTTATATCGGTAAGTGGAGTTATTACCGATATCCTTTTTTTAAACCCTAGAAACTCCCTTTTTCCTTATATATTGTTCAACCTAATTTTTACACAATACTTGTAATCGTAAATACCAATGTTTAGAGTTAAGTTTAGCCAAGAATCTAATGTGAAACATCCATAATTAAAAAATTTCACTAAAATACCTTGAATTTTAATATCACTCTTTTTCGTTTTCATTAAAACTATACGTTTAGGAAAATCTTCACGGGGTAACGACCTACCCCTCACATACACTGTGGTTACATAGCACGATACCTATTTGTATGTATTTTAGTTTCGAAGAATAATCTTTACAATAAAATACCACATACTTTAAAACCGGGTTTCTTTTAAAACAGTATTTCATATTCCTTTACAATTATACATCTGCATCCCTCGTTAGGGGACCCGCTAATGGATGGTGCGGATTATCACACATCCTGTGGATAGTAGAACGAGATGCAACACTCCTCATTGAGTATTCGATCTCGAAAGGATATAAATACGGGAAAACGAATTTTTCTAAATTAAACTAAATTTTTAAAATTAAAATTATATAAAATTATAAATCCATATTTTCATTATATTATGAAACTATATTTTTCTAAAAATGAAAGATTAAAAAATGTCAATAAAATACCATCAAGTTACTAAAAAAGTCTATTTTTCACTAAAATACCATAAACTTTTGAAAACTAAGTATTTATCATTAAATACCTCAATATTTAAAATACATGCTCATGAAAACCCTAAGTAATACAAATCACCCTCGATGTTTTATTTTTAATCCCTATTAATATATTTTTCATAAAACCCCCTCAAGATATACAAAACAATATTTTAAGAATTTTAGTAAATATAGGTTTAAGCGGGATCAATTCTCTTGAGCCCGAGGGAGCCGGAGAAAGTAAGTGCTTGCCTATTCAGGTTAGAAAACTTAACATCAGTTATCAATGGTAATTGTCTTGGAAAAAGACACAAATCCTGCCGTCCATATGCAGCAGTTGCCGATAACTCCCAAACCTAAGAGTTCAAGAGTTAAATCAGTACAAGTATCTGACTCAGTCTGAGTCCAACCTCAAACTTGAATCCAAAATCAAACACGAATACTTGATCATGAACATGAATACTCGATTTCAAATATCAATATCAAATATATATACTTGACTTGATTTGACCGAACCATGGTTATAACTTGACATGACTACTTGAATACATGATTACATCCTGAACATTTTGTATCCATGGTTTCGGTAAGATTTATAAATATAATATATACAATATATTACGCGGGAATAAAAGGGTAGATTGGCACGGAATGTCTATCGTGGTACGAGAGCTCACTTAAAAGACACCTACATGAATTCTCGTACCGTTGTCCCATAGGTTATGACGGGGCTTTATACTACATGTTACCATAGTGCACGGGGTAAGTTGAACTCCTCTCGTATACATGAATGCCTTTTTTTATCAAACTACAAACAACCACGTTATAATAACTATCATGTACCAGTAATCGGTCATATATATTTTACCGTTCATTTCACTTAATATACTATCTTCTCTTTCTTCTTTTAAAACTTACCGAGCGTTAGTTCGCTGACGACATTTCTTTCTGTTTTTTTCTTTAGAATGTTCTTCAGGAGGACCAGACTCTGAGGAGATAGAGCAGAGCCAGGAGGATTTGGACCAGTTTACAGCTCAGCCAGACTAATAGTTCTTCTTACATTTATTTTCTGTATACCATTGTTTAGGCATTTGCTTTATATTATTGTATCTTTTCATTTCAAACAGTTGTATGTAAAGTTGAATGTAAATAAAGTTACTGTTTGTTTTATTACTCTTGTCATTCTTGTTCATTTTTATATATTGCTTAATTACGCTTAACGTATTTATTTCTTAGAATACATTGCGGTTTGTCGTGTCACCGTTTCCGTCTACTGGGAAGCGGGGCGTGACATACTCAAATCTTATAAGATAATAAGCTAACAACAAATTGATGTTAGAAATTTATTTAAAACTAAAAAACTAACAAATCTCCTTTTTTTAATATATCTTATTAGTTAATCAAGTGAATCGTACGTAACATAATAAGTGGACACATCGTGTCTACTTAGATGCAAATTAGAGTCTTTTTATCGTGTGATTCCTACACCCCTCCTTTCGCATTTAAATAGTAGAGAAATAAATTCGATTCATAAAAAATAAATTAAAAACTTCATCGATAACTAAACACGTGCAGTAAGAAGTAAAATCACTTTGAAAATATTATTTAAAAAGAAGTATTTGAAATTGATTTACTTCATACCTTCCAGTAGAATATAGATTTCAAAAATTGTAATTATATTCAAATCATGGTCCTTGACATATCAGAATGGAAAATGACTCATAAAGCGGACCCCAAAAATTTGGGATGGCTTGTTGTTGATGTTGATATTGGTATTGTATTCAAAGCGAAACTTTTATTAAAATAACTATTAACGAAGGAATCTTCGACATATTATATCCAATATTAGAAAAGACACTTTAGAACAAATCAAAATTTGAAGGCTTTTAACATCCAAATTAACAAAATATTAATTTCGACAAACTAAAAATAGAAAGATTTCTATAATCTGGGTATATATATTTAGTTTTCAAACAATATGTTACTGATCGATATATACAATTATAGATTACAAATAGATTATAGATATAAGTTGTTCTTCGAGCATTCATATTTTAATATATCCAAAATGTTCTTCTTTTTTCGTAAAATATGTTAAATATTCGTCAGTTAACAGTGTTTTATTTCAAATTAATTCTGAATAAAGTTATATTTTTTTACGTTTATTTTTTTTATAGGGCATGAAAATAAATTTTATATATACATTAGTTTACAACCTGCATTGCATTCATTTTAATTTTATATCAGATAACATGTAATCCAAAAACTCTTCAAGTATCAGATAAAATTTGATTGAAGAAATTCAATTTTTCAAGATGAGATCAATGGCTAATCCAACTGTAATTCTTATTATTAATCTGAATAGGACTCAAAACTAGTTTCAATCTATTTCGCTATTTTTTTTACTCTAAATTAGTTAGTATAGGTTCAAAAGATTGAATCATCCTTCTTTCTATACAAAACACCTCTTGTTTGTTTTCCTTTATTCTGCACACCTTCCGAATTAACCATGGAAAAAACCAGAGAAATTTGGAACCACAATATGTCACAAGAGATTGGAAACATCTCCCAACTCGCCAATTTGGAACCACAATATTGTTGCGCTTGAGTTGAAATTTGGAACCACAATATTGTCACAAGAGAAATTTGGAACCACAATATTGTTGCACTTGAGTTGAAAGAATAAGTAAATTGAATTCTCTCTCGCTCTGTTTTTTCGTTTGGTCGATTGTGTTCATGTGCTTGCAATTTTTCAGGCTCCATAGATAGTACAGCTTATGATGGATTGAATCGATGGAAAAATTAATTATCTGAATGTGTTACTGGTAATTAGAATATAAATGGATCTTGTATCAAAAGTGAAAAAATGATAGATAATCAGCATATCCAAAAGAAAAAGGGAAAAAGATGCACTGGATTTAAAAGAAATCATTCAGTGATCTAGATGGTATCTGTGATTATATGCACAGTCAGAGATAAGAACTTGATAAATAACCAAAGAATAGTACACGATCCTCAGAATATATAGGTGCATGCAGCTCAAATCAATATCCTTTTCCGTCACTATTTTATCTACCGACGTTACTCTAAAACCCAATAGTCTGATGGTAAAGCCCTTTGAGAGTTGAGCAACAGGTGTAGAGTTCAATTCCCACTTTCCTCACGGCCTATTACTCAGCCGAAGTAAAATAGCTGATTTCCACCGACGCAGTTAATTAGCAGCGATAAGCATAATTGAGCACAACCAATAATAGAGATCAACATGTTCCAAATGGATAAAAAGAAAATGTATTTTCACTGGTGTTGCGATTCCAACAATTACATGTATGGTGATTGAACTCCGAAGTATCATCCACAAATCAGTTGAATCACGAGCACACGTTTTCGCTCAAAAGAAAAAAATAAAGTCGAAAGAATTTTACATGAAAGCAAGAAACTCAGCTATACTTTTACATTGGTAGATTCAAATGTAAGGGGTGATAATCATAATTGATTGCTCTTAGGTTTAACTTTGGTTGCAACAAAACCGAGGAGAACACCAATTGATTGGTTTGGACTATATATATATATATATATGTATATATATATATATATATATATATATATATATATATATCAATGCTTAAACCTTTTGCGTTTTGAATTTCTTCAAGCCTCTCGCTTTGCGTTCCTTTAGTCCCACACTTGGAATTTAGATTGTGTTGCTGGGGATGATAGCGGGCAGGTTCTTTTCATCGAGTTCGTACATGTAGTAGCAGCGTTTTTCGAGTGTTTTCCTTGTGTTCTGCCTAAATCTCATCTTGTGTTTTCCTTCTTGAATTTTCCTAAATCTCATCTTGTTGGTGGCATATGATGCGGCATTGAGTTATTTGAAGTATGGGCAGCTACTATGAAACCTGAGGATTAAGATTCCATCTTCCACTACATTGTTTATATATGTCATGTTTGATTGTATTCCATATAATTGACTTTCGAATTTTGATAATTTATTTTCATAAACATTTTAAAAGTTAGTTATGGGTTTAAAGGAAAAGATTTATGGAATAGAGAAGATTTTAGGAATATTACTTCAAATGATAGACTTAAGAAAAGGCTAGTTATGGATTTTAAAGCACTTCAAAAAGTTGGAGGATTTGAAATTAGCTCTTTTTTTTCAAAAAAGAAATCCAGATTGTCAAAAATTATGAGAAATTTTCTTGCACTGCGGTTATATTTAGTTTCAAATAGGCAACTTCAATAGAAAATTTGCAGATATTTGTAAAATTCAGATAGTTCTGTCGCATTTTGCACTCGCAGTATATATCAATATTTATATTTTTAACCTGATTTGTCAAAAATTAAGATGCTGGTATTGCAACTCTAACCCTTTCAATAGGGTTTGTAATTTTGATTGGGGACGTAATACTGTTTATCTTATAATAAATAAAAGAAAATTCTTTTTTTAACATGTAGATTAAGTGTAGGACTAATCCCCCACCCCACCCCAACACACACACACACATATTTATATATATTAGCAAGGATCCAGTGCAACTCACAGTTAGAAATTCCAACGTCAAGAAAAATCATATATATTTTTTAGAACAAGAAAGAAAAGTCATATTAACTTAAAAGTTTATTATTATATGATTTGTAAGTTGTAATATAACATATTTACGAACTTCATATATGAAGAATCAATATTTTCTTTTAGCATAAGTAAATGGTTAAATTTTTTAAAGATTTCTTTCTTCTTTGGGTTTTTAATATTTTGCTAGTTTATAGCACACGAGAATCAAGAAATATTAAAAAATCCTAAAATTTTATGTTTTAAATTAAATTTCTATTTACTTCGCTTTTCCAATATTTTGTTTGCTAATACAAGAAAATCATGAAATTTTCAAAAATAATTTTTTTCCCGATTTTTCAATATTTTCAATGGTATAGAACACGAAAATCATAAAATTTTCTTTATCTTTTTCAATATTATGCATGTTATATAACATATGAAATAATAAGATTTATAAAAATTTCTGTTTTTCTTCGGTTTTTCAACATTTTACATGCTATAGTATATGACAATCGCAAAGTTTACAGAAATCGCTACCACATAAAATTAGTGTGAATGTGTGATTTCCAAAAAATATCAAAAAACTTTATTGTCTTTGATTTGCAATATTTTGCTTACTGCAGCAAACAAAAATAATGAAATTTTCAAACATTTTCAGTTTTTTGATAAAGTTTCAAAATTTTCTTTCTTTTTTGGTTTTTCAATATTTTGCCGGTTACGGTTACAGCACATGAGAATCACAAAATAATTCTTAGGTTTTCTAGTATTTTGTCTACTATAACATAAGAAAATCATAGATTTTCAAAAATAAAATATTTTTTTGATTTGTTTGATTTTTCAATGTTTTCAATAAATAACACACGAAAACCTCAAAATTTTGTTTCTTTCTTTTCTAATATTATGCATGCTATGTGTACGCCCTGCTTCCTAAAAATAATAGGGTTGACAAAAATATTAAAATATTATGGTTGCGAGAACATGACGAGGCCCGCGACGTATCTATATAAAGAAACACATCATCCCGATATAGATACGCTAAACGTCTGTACATGCAATAGTTGTATCACAAAAATTTGTAACAATATTTACTAAACAAGATAATCAAGGTCCACATCAAACTAAAGAATTTTAAGCAATACAAAATAAAGAGCTTACACGAGACATACCCAGATACATAGATACATATCGTAAAGCAATAACAAGAGGAGAGACTAATACTCCGGAAATGGCTGAAAGTGTAAAAGGTTTTAGGTTGATATATCCTCGTCCCCGTCTAAAATAGAATCTAACGGACATTTCAAGAAAAAGAGAAGATTAAAAATGCCGGTCAACAAACTAACGCTATAATCTAATGGTAAAGCTCTTTGAGAGTTGAGCAACAGCTCTGAAGTTCAATTCCCACTTTCCTCACAGCCGATTACTCAGCCGAAGTAAAATAGCTGATTTCCACTGATGCGGTTAGCAGTGATGAGCATAATTGAGCACAACCAAATATATAGATCGTGTTCCAAATGGATCAAAAGAAAAGGTATTTTCAATGGTGTATCCATTCAAACAATTACATGTATGGTAATTGAGCTCCAAAGTATCATCCACAAATCAGTTTATCACGAGCACACATTTTCGCTCGAAAGAAAAATTAAAGCCAAATGAATTTTACATGAAAGCCAGAAACTCAGCTATACTTTCGCATTGGCAGATTCAAATGTAAGGGGTAGTAATCATAATCTTAAATGCGATGGCACAAAAGGGATTATCGTCCCTGTTACTCTCCCTTTAGATCACATTAGAGTTGACGTCGGCTTGTAAGAAGCCACTCAATGGCTAAAGTATATTAGATTGCCAAACATAAAGGTTTAACACCCAAGAAATTTGTTGTTGAGATCAGTTCAAATTGTTCTTCACATCTTTAGAATTATCCTCCTCCTGAATGTTGCTATTGATGCTTTTACATCTGCATGATGGCCGAGGAATGGGCCCACCCTCACGAACCACCCAGGGATGGTCGGCTGCAGAATCTATCGTCAGCCTCTGTTTTGGATCTGCAACAAAATAACAACTTTAAATGGATTTATGCAACTCAACATTTTACAACACACTAACGAAATCTTGCACTAACGAAATCTTGGGTTAGAAAAACAAAAACTTGAATTGGAAGTTTGCTGACCTTTACAAAGAAGTCCCCGAAGAAGGTCTTGAAGCTCGGGATCTAGTTCTTCTGGAATACATAACAAAGTATTGACTATCTGAAAAACACGTAACATTGCAAGCAAAGAATTAAGTGAACAAGAAAATATACAAAATAATGATATATTGCTAATAAATAATAAATTCGGGGGCTTAGGAAAGGGAACAACCTTGTCATAAGTATCTTGGAAACTGTCCCCAATAAATGGGCAATTGCCGAGTATCATACAATACAACGTAATGCCTAGAGCCCATGCATCCGCAACTTTACCATGATAAGTTAAACCTATATTTAAAAAGATTGTGACATAAGGATTAATCAACATGCATAAATGTGAGTGTACTCTTTAGAAGTTGATTCATATATGCAAATTCTAGATTTACCTAAACAACATTCAGGTGCTGTAAAAACAGGGGTTCCTGGAGACCTCCAGAGCTCATCATTTCCATCCTGCATTGAAAGCAGATACAAGTTATAAGACTCCACCAACTTTAATATGCAGAAGAAAAGAAGACTTCTTAGGGGGGGGGGGGGGGGGGGGGAATATTCTGAGAAAAAGTAAAAAGAATATGACCGGTATTATCAGCATCCTGATTGTCATTTTTTACTTGACTATAAACTCGTATTTCTCTTAGCGAACAGCACAAAAACTACCGAAGGCAAGTGTCACTAGTTTGATTCCTAATTAAAGGGTTGCATCCAAGAAAATAAACAGCCATGAGGGATGTGGGTTCTGCTTAGTTGTACAATATCGCTTACCTTGTACAGCGGCTCAAGAAAAGTACCCCACATAAAGGCTTTCAATCATACAGCCGTAGAGTGTTTTTCGTCACCCATCGGGATGGATGCACTCGCTTGTCAGACGTTGTACAAAATCCCCCACCCGATGGTGGGCAGGAGTTAATTGATTGCGGGGATTCTAATGTACAACGCCTGACAAGCGAGCGCATCCATCACAAAATGAGTGACGAAAAAAATCCCCACAATCAATAGACCCCTCCATTATTGTGCATGGAGAATCTATACAACGCCTGACAAGCGAGCGCATCCATCCCAATGAGTGACGAAAAACTCTACAGATTCTGACACGCCCGGTAGAACTTTTTGAGCTTGGAAGTATTGCCGAGTGGGACTTGAAATTTGGGCTTTTGTTTGGCATCAGCACACACTAGCACTGAAACATTTCCAGGAGCGACTCATCATTTGCCCTTGGGGAATTTGGTTTTCGTTTGGCGTCAGCATCGCTATACTGGAATGGAGTACCAAAAGCGACTCATCGTTTGCCGTCGGAGGTTTTTATTTGTTCCCAGTTTAACGACCTAAGGGTTATCTATTCCCACATTAACGATTTAGGGATCATTATTGTTGGGAATTGAATTAGGACTTAAAGGTCGGATTTTGGGAGTTGAAATTTGGACTTTGTCTAGATTTTAGCCAGGATTTGCATTGAGTTGAATTTGAAGTTGAGAATTGGACTTTGAAGTTGGAATTGAATTTGGATTGAAAATTTGGAATTTTGGGTTTGGGGTTGACATCAGTGTTGCTAACACTGAAGCCCGGATGCCGGGAGCAATTCATCATTTACCGTTGGAGGCTTTGAGAATTTGGATGTTTGGATTTTGATTGGCGTCTGCATCGCTGCACTAGAATGGTACCAGGAGCAACTCATCATTCACTGTTTTTTTATACAGGTTTGCGCCCTCACGGGTTTTCACAAGCTCGTAGGTAGTCTCGTTGTTTTTACTTACGAAACATATTCAGGTTTTCATTCGTGCCCTTTTTGTTTGTGGACTGACCTTTTTTCCCCAGTTTATCTTAGGGGTCGATCTTTGCGCTTATTCTTTGTTTGACCTTGTTGGCGTCTTCTTGTGAAGTTATTTGAAATTCTCGAATTTTGAATTTGGAGTCGAACCGATGGTCGAGATGGTAGGCCTTGTTTGATTATTTTATTTGATCATTGGCTCATTCTGAAGCAGCTTCGACATTTGGCCAAGCGTATATCCCACAAAGGCTGCGTCATATCCGATTTGTTCCTTGGATCAGATGATTGAGTTGTTTGCTTCCGAAGGATTTCAGCATTCATTTGTATAATGTTGACAGTCGTGGCTTGATTGCTTATCGGAACACCAAAAAATAGAGAAATTTCTCCCGTTCTCCCGTCTTGTACCGTTCTTTGACCCAGTCTTTTAAAACATAGCATTCTTCAATTGTATGCCCCAACACTGTGATCTGAGCAGTAATTGGGATTATTGATCATTTTTGCTTCATGCGGTCTTTTTGGCACGAGTAGCTGCTGACCACTTTTCAGGGCATCCTCAAATATCTTGCAGATTTTATCCTTTCTGAAAGAGTTGCTCTATTCAACTTCACTTCCAGAGACGATTCTCCTGCTAATAATGACTTGAGGCCGGTTTTGGGTCCGCTAGCTGCTTGCTTGCCCCGGTCAACAGACGTATCGAAGGAGTTGGTATCGCTGGAACTTCCATCTCTACGGCTGCTGTCCTTTCAGTACCCGGAGTTGTTATTAGTTTGGAGGTCCGGGATGGACCTTGGATTTGCGCGCTCCATCATCTGGACCCTTTCGGTCAGGTCCTGAAGAGTTTTGGATCTGTCGTGCATAAGGGTCATCCATATATCGACATTTCCCCAGATAACATTGACGGCTTGCCCCTGTTCTATCAACTGTTCGCATATGGTGCGACGATTACACTGCCAGTTTACATGATCAGCAATGCTATTATTTTTATTCCGTTTGGTTTTCATGAGGTCAGCTATAATTTTATCACCGGCACTAATGAATCTTTGTTTCAACAGTGATTACATTTGAGCAAATATTTTGACCGAGTTGTTTGGTATAGTTGTGTACCAGTGGAAAGCAAAGTCGGTCAAACTTTTGACGAATTGTTTGAGCAGCACATCGTTGCGTTCTGTGTTTCCGCATGACGCCTTAAAGTGCACAATATGTTGATCGGCGTTCCCTATCCCGTTGAACTTTTCAAAATTAGAAATGACATAACAAAGGCATATTCCACAAGATCGTATTCAGCAGGGTAGGGCCTCCCATTATTTGTGCAGCCTTTCTGTACTTCGGCTTCGACCATCGATGATTTGCCTTTGATCTTATCTTGTGCCCATTTGCCACAGTTAAGTGTCAGAATTTCCCTGGAAGCTGGCTGCTATTGATGGGTGTTATGAGATGTCATCTCTGGTTCATGGATAAAGCCCAACGCTTGCAGCAACCGCATTCGAGCGACTTGGGTCATGAGGTTTGTTACGACATTAATCAAATCGTCGATTTTGGAATAGATCTTGACCAACTCCTTGTCTCTGTCATGTAGCTGCTTCTGGAGGTCTTGGAACAATATTTGCTCCGTGTTTTCGAGGAGAAAGGCTAGGCCATCATTGTCATCCAACCTTTCAGGAAGTGATATTTCTTTTTGCTTAACTGCATGTGCAGAGGCTTCAATATCGTCCGAACTGGGCAGGGATTGGACAGCGGCAACATTTTCATGATTGTGAAGCCAAGGACTTGTTCTTCCGAGTCCCACCATGTAGACTGTATGGATCATGTATCCACTTATTCCATCATCATTGATAACAATACTTGACGAGCCTTTGGACCGTTGCCGTGGTCCGCTCCTGAGAGCAGTCAGTTCCTAAAAAAACTTTGGTCTCCATTTGTATCAAATTGGCAGTCGCGGTTTGATTGTCTGGCAACACGCCAGGGGACAGTGAGATTTCCCCAGCCTTGTATTGGTCCTCAACCCAGCCCTTGAAAATATGGCAAATTTTGATAGTATGCCCTAACACTCTGTAATATGGGCAGTAATTAGGGTTGTTAGCCATATTCGCTTCATTTAGCCTCTTTGGTTCTGGTAGCTGTAGACCATTATTTAAAGCGTCCTTAGATATTTTATGGACCTTGTCCCTTCTGAAGAAGCAGACCATATTCCTCCTTTCCTCCTAATGCTGGCTTTCGAGGTTTGTTGGTCTTCGACCCGCCTATTCTTGGCCTGTTGAAAGAATCGGTACTGTTGGAACTTTCGCCTTTACGGTTGTCGTCCCTTCGATTCTTTGGCTTGTTAGTAAATTGGAAATCCTGAGTGAACTCGGACTTTGAGCATTCCAACATCTGAACCTTCTTGGTCAGTTCTTTGAATGTTTTAAGACCAGCTGTGCATAAGAAAGGACTCATCCAATTGCTGAGATTTCCTATAAGGAGGGTGACGGATTAGTCATGCTCTAATGGCGGTTCGCACTTGACAGTGAGATTGCGCCATCGGACTATAAAATCCGTGTTGCTTTCGTTCTTCTCGGATTTGGTTCTCACAAGGTCGGCAATGGTGATTTTATCGCCAACACTTATGAATCTTTGATTGAACAGGGATTCCATTTGAGCGAATGCCATTACCGAGCCGTCCGATACGCTTGCATACCGGTCGAAGGCAGCGCTTTAAATTGAGTAATGTGCTGGCTTGCATTTTTCGTTCCGTCAAACCTTCGGAATTTAGGAACATAACTGCTAGGAAACTCCATGAGATCATATCGTGCAGGATACGATCTCTCACTACTGCCGACGTTTTTCTATGCTTCGGCCACCAATGTCTTGACTTTGTTGGCAACCAAGTCCATTTTTTATCTTGAGTTAATGGGTCGCTGTCATCAAGAGTCGAGATGTCCCTTGACGCGGAATGCGAGCAATTTTCACGGAGCTCACCCACCATTGCACATGAGGGAACGGGCATCGGCTGCTTCGGGTCATCGTCACCCAGCTGAGCCTTATGCCTGATTGGACTGCGATCGGGTAACTTGGGTCGTGAGCTGAATTATAACATTCATCAAATCATCAATTTTGAAGTAGAACTTGGCCATCTTCTTGTCTTTGCTTTTAAGCTGTTTCCGAAATTCTTGGAGCAGCTGCTCTGCGGTCCTGGGGATGAAAATTGGCTCCTCGTCGCTTTCCGAGCTCGACTGCTCCTGAATCAAGGGATCTTTTTGCTTAGCAGACTCACCAAAAAGGTTCTCATTGTCTTCCAGAGGAGGCTGGGCCTGGGGAGTAACAGCCACATTCAAACCAGATTGGGCCTGGGAAGTGGCGGCCCCATCTTTGCTCTTGTTGCGAAAGTTATCATTGGGGCGTGTGCCTGCCATATAGATCGTATGGATCATGTATCCGGCCAAGCCTTCGCCATTGGCAGCAGCATTTGTTGAGCCTTTGACCCTTTGCTTCGACCCGCTCTTCTTAAGAAAGGATAGACGGCTGAAGACGGTAAACCTGGCTGGAGCTTCGAGTAAAACTGGTATGCTCGACCTCTCCTTGGCCTTCACACGGAAACGAGAGCTTGACAGACTCTTGATGAGATCGTATCGTGCCTTCGATTTTGGGGCTTAGACGCACCTCTTTGCACGACTCTTCGGATCGCTTGCTTTTTTATTCTCGCAGTCACGGTATTCTTCTGAACCAATTTTAATGGTTCAAAAGAGTAGGCGAGCTTCACGGCCGACCCAGCTTGTGTCGCGGGATAACCATCTTTTTGGAACCTCACGGATTCTAGATGGGCAGGAGCCTTGTCCTTTTATTGGCCTGTATCTGAACCGTTTTTTCTTTAGCTTCTCGGTTTTCAGGGCCTGGCGGACATTTGCTTTCTTGGTAGCTGCCATAAGTTGATTGACAGAGTCTGGAGTGGACATCTAAGCATGCAGCCATCAGGGACATCACATGAGCTTGCCACCGAGACGTCTTGCCGTCTCTTTTGAGTTAAGGGTCCTGCCCCCAGCTGGGACGACAAAGAGCCATTCGAAAACAGACTTACGTTCGGGCTCAGACACCCTTGCAACCACGACATTTGCCCTCCTCCCTTTTGAGGCCGGTTTAGCTTGCTGAAGCCTCCGCGGTAGGAGCACCGGCTGAGGTGACTGTGATGGACCCGAATTGAAGTGGTTGTTTCGTCCATTGCTGCATAAGACTTGACGGAAGAATCACCTTAGCGGTTGTTGTGAGCGTGTATGCGACAGCGGTCGCGTTAGAAGATGAGCTTGTTTGTTGACACATCGTTGAGCGATGTTGGTTGTTGATTGTTGAAAGTTGATTGCTGCATAAAAGAGCATGATTTCAGTACAAACGATATATGTGCATTTATTTTCAAACACATTCACATTGAGTTCGCATGATCGCAAGACCCATTAATCGGAGATTCCCACCCCAAAAGCGAGGGGTAATTAACGGCAGCTTTATCCGCGGCTGCCGAAAATTAGGATCCCCACAATAAATAAACCCTGCTTACCCTAGACAAGGGATATTTGTACACGTCTGACAAGCGAGCGCATCCATCCCAATGGGTGACGAAAAGCACTCTACAACAGCAAATATCATCAAATGAAGCGAATCGTTTAAATTAAATATACGCAATTTTTCTTCAAATAACAGTAAAGGTTGCATGAAATTCTTTGGAAAAAAAGATATCAGCCCTTTTGTCTTTGAAATCTTAATATATTCATATTGGTTATTTAAAATAATGCATTGCAATCTCATTGAGCTAACCCATGAATTTTTAATGATTCATAAAATAGCGCACTATATTTATTTAAATTGTTGCCAAAATTAATAATGCAAACCCATGAATATTTCTATATTTTCAATATAAAGACTTGGTAATCATTTTACTTGATTCTTATTAGAATTATTCATTTTCAATATGCTACACAAATTTTATTCTTCTCTTGAGATAATGTATTTATCATTTCATTTATTTTTCTTTTATCAAAGTAGTTATTTTTCGTGTGTTATAAGTTATAACTCATGAATTTCTGCTTTCTTGATATAATGAATAAGTCACCAATTAACTTAATTCAAATTAACATCCATCATTATCAGTGTACTACAAGTCTGCAACACATGAAGTTCCGTTTTCTTTTGAATTAACTTAATTATCTTTTAATCAAAATTAGTTGCCGAGTATTTTATAACCGGTGAATTTTCTCCGTCTTAGTTTTACTGACTTATTCACCAATACATAATTCTTATTGAATTGGTCATTCTCAATTCACTATAATGCATGAATTAGTACCTATGTCTGAAAAAAAATTATTTACTATAAATATTAAAAACTTATCAAAATTAGTTATATTCCATATGTTATAAGAGTCTATAGCCCATGAATTTTCTACTTTTCGGATATAATTTATAAATTATCTTATAGTATCATTGTGCTACAAAGCACAGATTTTCTAGTTTTAAAATAACGAGTTTACTAATTTACTCAAATTATATTTAAAAACAATATTTTCGTATGCTATAACCCATAAAAAATTTTCTGTTCATTAAAATTCATTATTTTCCGTATACTATAACATTTAGTTTTTTCCGTTTTAGAAATAATAACATATTCGGCTTTTACTTAATTATTGTAAAAAATCATATTTGGAGTACTATAATGCATTAATTTTCAACTTTTTTATAAAATGATATAGTTATATTAACTTAATTATTTTAAAAATTGGTTACCATCCATACACTGTAATCTATGAATTTTATTCTAATGAAGCATTTAACATTTTGCTTAATTTTCTTTAAAATTAATCCCAGATGTACCATAGCTCGGTACATACGAATATTCTTTCCATTTGAAATATATTAAATTTTTATGAAAATAATTTATTTTCCATGTGCTGAGTAATGCATGAATATTCTATTTTTTAGATGTAAAGATTCATCATTTTTATTAAAGTCCTATCACAATTAGTCATTCTGAATGTAATCCTACAAATTTTCTCCCACCTCTTGAAATAATAATTTTATTGTTTCTCATATTTTATCAAAATGTGCTAATTGTGTGCTATAACCATGAATTTCTTCTTTTGGATATCATTAGTTATTCATCATTTTACATTCTTATCAAATTTTGTCATTCGCAGTGTTCTATAACTCACAATTTTTTTTACTTTCGCATAAAATAATGTATATTCCATTTGCTTAAATTTTTATCAAAATTAATTATTTTCTGTGTGCTATATATTTCTTAAGTATATTGTTTTCCAAAATGAATATTTATCATATGACTTAATTTCTAAATTAACCATTCTTAATTTGATATAAGTATATAACTTATATTAATGAATTTTTTATTATTTTTGAAATAATGTATGTGCCATTTTGCTTAAATATCTACCAATATGCGTTAATTTTTGTATAGTGTAACCAATAAATTTTTTTTTTTATATATAATATCTTAACTATTTTTACTTATTGTAATAAGATTTTGTCATTCCTATTCTATTATAACATATAATTTTCTTCTTCTCTTAAAATAACATATTTATCTTTTCTAGCATTTTTTAAAAATCAAATTTAGTCATTTGTATGTTGCAAGTCAATAACTCATCAATTTTATCTTTTTCGATATAAAAACTTATTCATCATTTACTTGACCATTTCAAAATTAATCATTCTCAAAGTGCTATGCACGAATTTTCGTTTTCTCAAATACTTTATTTACTATTTACTAGAATTTATATAAAAAATTGTTTAAATTTCATGTGCTAGACCCATGGATTTTCTACTTTTTATATTTTTATTTATTCTTATCAAAATCAGCTTGTCTCGGTTATATTGTCTTTCTTTTAAAACGCACTTTCCATTTCACTGATTTTTTTTTATTAAAACTCGTTATATTTCATGTGCTACCCACAAATTCTCTTTTTTGGACTTATTCACCATTTTTGTAAGTTTTTATAAAACATAATGGTTAACAAATTAGTCATTTTGTGCACAGATTTTCATTTTCTATTGAAATAACGTAATTAGCATATATTGAATTTTTAATCAAAATTAATTTTTTCCATATGCTAAAAAATTATGACTAATATTTTTTTCTTTTTCACTATAATGGCATATTCAACATTTATGAATTTTCATCTTTCTTAAAATGAATGGACTAGAAAATTTATTCAAGTTAGTTAAAATCCATGTGCTATAACCATAAAAATGTAAATTTTCAATATAATTTATCATCTTACTTAAAGAATAATAAAGGAAAGAGATCATAGGAGAGAATTCCCTCCTATGGTGTCGAAGAAATACTTTCATTTTTTCCGCCGATCGGCACCAATCATCTTTATCATGTAAGATGTGGATACACCAAATTGCATGCGACTCAACCACTTTTTCACTCGATGCATACGCTTTCCATTCATAAGAATTATGTATCTCTATATTCATCGGCATCTCGTGAAGAAAGAAAAAATCTGAGTTATCTCTAAGAATGGAGTTGATTATACATGAGAAAGAGTCATTCTGGCTCAAGAAGAAAGGCTCGCTAGATGCTCAACTTTGCTATCTGGCCAATAGAAAAGAATCCAACAAAAGAAATGCAATTCAGAGTTTTCACTAGCGAAGAGTTCTATTGATGATGTCAAATAATCCTAATCCTGCTCTCAGTCTTTGAAGCCCGAAAAGTAACATCATAGTCTCAAGAAATTTCCTCCTTTTACATAGAATCAAGGGTCAATTCACGCCAAGACACAAAAAACCATACATGATAAAGATGAAGATAATGTGTGCCAATCATCGGGGGGGCGGGGGGGGGATGGAATATTTTTTCGACGAAATAGGAGGAAATTCCCTTCTATAGCATATTTCCTCCATAATTCTCTTTTACTTGATTCTTATCAACATTAGTTGTTACCCATATACTATAAAGTATGACCTCTCTTTTTTTAAAATAATGCATTTACAGCTTTCATTCAATACAAATCAAAATTTGGTATATTGCTTATGCTACATGACTCATGAAATTTTTCCTCATTTTTCAATATGACTTATTCACCGTTTACATAAATTTTTTAAAAGTTGGTATTCTCGGTATGCTATGTACACGAAATTTCATTTTTTATTTAAAATAGCATATTTATCACCTAATTATATTTTAATCAAAATTAGTTATCCTCTGTGGGACATAAGTCATCAATTTTCCTTTTTCATAGCAACGATCCCGCGCAATGCAGGGGTACAAAGTCAAAAGTTGAGAAAATCCATATCAATTTAAAAGTTTTGGTGATTTGTAAGTTGTAATATCTCATATTTAAAAACTTCATATGTAAAATATATGAGGTATTACTTACAGATACTTCAACATTTTTCTTAGGCTTTTCAATATTTTCTCACTATACCATACGGAAATCGTGAAATTTTCAAAAATCTCAAAATTTTCTTTTTTCTCGATTTTTCAATATTTTGCTTATTATATTACACGCGAGAATCACAAAATGCACAAAAAAAATCTTCAAACTTTCAATATTCTGCACGTTGTCACACGAATATAGTGAAATTTAAAAGGCTCGATTTCTATTTCTTCGGTTTCCTATATTATATCCGCAAAGCACAAGAAAATCATGAAATTTTCAAAAATAAAATATTTTGTTTCTTCGGATTTTCAATATTGTCCCATGATATATAGCATACGAAAATATCAAAATTTTCCGTTTTCCTTCCTCTTTTTCAATATTATGCATGCAACGTGCTATAGCACACTAACTTCATGAAATTATTTCAAAAATCTTACTTTTTCTGTTATCTTCGTTTTTTCAGTAGTTGACTTGCTATATATATATATATATATATATATATATATATATATATATCAGGAAATTTATATATACATGAATATCAGGAAATTTTCAAAAATCTCTTTGCTCTTCGATTTTTCAATATTTTTCTTAGTATATCACACAAGAATCGCGATGTCCTCAAAAATTCCAAAAAAATTGTTTTCTTCAGATTTCAATATTTGCATATACATGAAAATCGTGATTTTTTTAAAATTCAAGAAAATCTTGTTTTCTCCAAATTATCAATATTTTGTGTGCCAGCACATGAAAATCGCGAAATTTTCAAAAATCTTAATATTTTCTATTTTATTGGGTTTTTCAATATTTCTCTTATATAGCAAAAATCATGAACTTTTTAAAAATATTAAAATTTTATGTTTTATTCCAATTTTCAATATTTTGCTCAGTATAGCACATGAAAATCGCAAATTTTTCAAAAATATCAAGAATTCTTTGTTTTCTTCTGTTTTTCAATTGTTTGCGATAGAACACGAAAATTGCTTCAAGTCCCAATATTTTATTTTTTATATTTTGCGTGCTATAGCTCAAGAAAATCGCAAAATATTTCAAAAACCGCAAAAAAAAATCTGTTTTCTTTCGGTTTTTTTAATATTATGTATGTCTCAAACGAAAATCGTGAAATTTCCAAAAAAATTTCAAATTTCCATGTTTTCATCAAAATTTCACATGCAATACCAAACATGAAAATAGCAAATTTTTCAAAAATGCCAATAGCGAATTTTTCAAAAATGTCAAAAAATTTTATTTTGTTTGGCTTTTTTATATTTCTTTGCAATATCAAACATGAAAATCATAAAAAAAAATCCTCAGCTTTTTTGGAATATTTTGCATGCTATAGCACAAAAATATCATAGAAATTTTCAATATTCTGCCAGTTAAACCTAAATAGTGAGAAAAAATAGACAGATTTTGAAGAAAGGGACCGATCATAATTTTTCCACTAACCTAGCTGTATGGGATTTAAAAATTGATAATATTGAATTCGGAGCCAATAAAAAAGTTTCCTTGACCAAATGTACCAAGGGAATTAAATCACGGCTAGATAACAATTATTCCACTTATGGGTGGCATAAAAATCCCACATTTTCTACCGAAAAAACATCTTTTCTACTAAAGTCCAAGCAAGATAAGAGAATATTCTCATATAGCTTTATATAGATGTATTAACATTTTACTTGATTCTTGTCAAAATTTAATATAATCACTAATTCACCGTTATAATAATCATGTCTAATCCTCTAAATCTCACAAAAATGTAACAAGAAAAAAGTGGAAGTTACCTCAAGCACTTGGCTAACACTGAAATCACCAATCTTAACAGCGCCGGTTCCCGTTACTAATAGGTTTTCTGGCTTAATATCTCCATGCACGATGTCCTGGAATGAAGAAAAGAATGATTATTGCTGATGACAAGCATGTGAGATCCCTTTTTACAAGTGATGCCCAAAATTTTATATAGATAAAACCAAGCTGGAGTGTTGCATTGAAATTTCAATGGCATTCCATTTCCACTAGCTTAAACAATTTATCATATGTTGTTAATTTTTCATCTTCTTATGCAACAACGTGCTAAGGAAAATAAAGCAAAGAACGATACATGAAAATGTTTAATGAAGAAAAGAAAAGGTTCAACTGAGCTGGATTAAGAGAACAGTTGGATTTCTAGAAAAACTGAATTTGTTAGGTAACTAACAAATACTATTAGATAGCATGGAATTATAAGTACAAACCAGCCATCTGTCAAGAAAATTAGTTTCTCACATGCCCGCTAATCAATTCACACACAACACTCAGCAATCTTAAGCTAGCACTATATATTTGAAGCTCCTATTTTAGTCACAGCATTGTTGTAACAACCGAGTCCGGTTCTACAAGTTTCTGTTTCCGGATGAGTGGTGTGTAGTATTCATTTCATTATCCTGATTTTGATTGTTACTAGTTATGACTTACCCCGGCATGTCATATTCTGCATATAACAATTTAAATCATTTAAAATAAATTAAAAATATTTGACATGGCCTGCTTGACACCCCTAACCCTGTGGTAGCGTCTTTGCATCGTGTTCTCGTCCCGTTCGGTGAAACGGACGTGTTTGGACGTCGACACGCACGTGCGTGCGTCCGTTCTTGGGGGTATGCTTTTTAATTATAAAGTCCTTCATTTTAATTTTTGGAACCCGCCAATAATTTTCATTTTTCCAAATTCAAATTTTGGACCCGATCCGGGCACAGTTCTGAATTATTTTGTATCCCGCCGAATTCTATTTTAATTACTAAATCAATTTAAAAATATATTCTCTATTTTCTACAGTACTAGTTTCCCTTAACCAAAGTTTTTTTTCTAAAACAGAAAATCCTTGTAAAATTTTCCTAACCAAACAAATTTTTCCCCAACCAATCAGGTCTTTCCCTGTTGCGCACCGGGCCCCCACACGTTTCCATCTTTCTCTAAAATCTTTTCCCAATTTTTTCCCTTATTGGCCACGAGCCAATCGCAGCCCTCATTTTTCCTCCACCGGGCCCCACTTTCTCTCCCTCGCTCCTTTCTCCTTCTCTTTCTCTCTCTTCTTTCTCTCTCTGCGAATAAGGCCAAAACTATATCTCCTCACTGTTCCTCTCGCTCTCTCTCTCTCCTCTCGATCTTTCTCTCTCTCCCCAATATATATTCTTCTTCCTCTCGTATTTCCTTCAGCGTAGAAAACCCACCGCCAGAAAACCTAGCCGCCGCCTTTCTCCTCATCGTGCAGCCGACGACGAAGCCCTCGACCTCGCCATCTCCACACTATCACCTCCTCCGCCTCCACCTACTTCCTCTCCACAAAGCCGTCCCTACATCCCCGGCACCCTATACCAAGCAACCGTGCACCCCCTGCACCCTGCTGCACACCGTGGGATCGCCGCCAGTGATCTTGATCCGTGCCCCTGGCCCTCGCGCACCCCCAGTGAGCACCGCCCCTCCTTTCTCTCCTCCATACTCCTTCCTTCCCCTTCTTCCATTCTTTTTTCTGTTAAGTCTTTAAACTACCGTTGGTTCTCTGCAGGTCGTGCACCGGAGCTCCGTCGACGCAGTCGACGATCACAACCCCTCTACAGATCATCGTGAGCACCCCTCCTCAATCCTCCTTTTCTTCTTTCTTTTTGTTCTTCTCTTCTTTTTCTTTCATGCATTCTTGTATCTTTTAATGTTCACTGTTTGGTTGTTCGCCGGAATCCGACCGACGTTTCCCGACAACCCAGCGAGTACCCTGCGACCCGTGTGACTCCACTGTTCGTTGTTTGGGTTCATTCCGTGAACCGTGCGCACGTAACGATATTTCCCCGCCGACGCGTAACGTTCCGTTTTCCGTTTCGCGACCCGTCGAGGCAAGTAAAACTTGCTACATGCTAATTAATATATTACATATACATTTTATGGCACATTAAACCCGTAGTCTAACCTTGGTACCATGATTTTCCTTTTTCATGCTCGATGTCGCATTATATCATTTTATTTTCCAAACTTGAAACCTACCGTGTGCATTTACTTTATTAAACCCAATAACCACATCTATATGTTTAAATCACATTTTAACTATTGACACGGCCTATGGTATTCTCTATATAGTTTTACTCCATCGGACACTCATATGCATTTTAACCTGTTTTAGCTAGGATTTCATCCAGTGAACATAGCTCTATATCATTGCATCCCTAAAATTTCTTAATACCTGATAACATGAGTAAACATTCATTTTAGTTCTGTTGTAGTTAAGTAATGTTGACACCATCCCTTTAACTTAAAGTGATAACCACGCATCGTTATAATTTAATCAATACCTAATTGCTTATTATATCACCTGATCTGGTTTATTGTACTGATATTATATTACTCATGCTTGTTCATTTATAACCATAATTATGTTAGTTTGATTTAGGAGCACCCACATAGCATTTTGTGCTTCCTGGCATGACCTGTTGCACTTCCTACGTGACACGACATGGTACCGTACGACTCTTGATATGTCATGACACTTATATACACTACCCGGCTTGACCTGATGTACCATGGTCTTACCCGTTACCTGATCTTGTGTCTAATGCCAACAAACCTGACATGTTATCCTTACGGACCGTTCCTGTTGTCTATCCAGACAAACCTGTACCTGCCTGATCCTGAGTTGGCATTAGCTCCAGATTATTTAATACCCGACTTGAACACATATAACTTGGGGGTATGGGGAAATCAATGATGAAACCTGACTTGTAACTCGACGGTATGCTACCTTTACCGACTAGTTTTACCGACTAGTTTTAGAGGCTGGACCAGCCTTGGGATGATGCTGCTGACATCATCCATCGTTATCCATTTCCTTTTAGAGGCTAGGCCAGCCTTGGGATGATGCCATGGACATCACTCATCTTTACCCTTTTCCTTTAGTGCCTAGCGGCATGACTCGGTTTCAGCCCGAGAATCTTCACCGTGATCCCGGGCACGCACGGGATACTATTGAGTTACATCGATGATTCATCAAATTGATTTCGAAAACTTTAGAATAGATAACCCAACAGACCAGATTAGTTTACTCATTGCACCCTACCCTGCACTGCCTGATCTATTTTACTGTTACACCTGTTTTTCATTCATGTTTATATTTGCATTGCTTGTTACCCTGTTTATATTTTATCACTTGATGACACGACGCGCTGACGTCTGGGTTTTGCATCGCCCAGATTCCGTACCTTTGCTGCAGTCCGAGCAGGAGTACTTCAACCAGCAGGCTGAGCAATGAGGATTCTGTATTAGTTAGTTCTTTTATTTCCTGCATTTTATTCCTGATGTGAGCCCGCATTATGAGACATACATTCCAGTTATTTGTATTGGATCTTTTGCTTCCGCACTTCTATTATTCTTGACTCATGTTATCTTGGCTTATGAACATGTATTAGATAGTTACATTTTGTTCTTGATATCTCTACAGCCGTAAGGTGACTGTGGATGGATACTTCCTACCCACGGGTAGCATGATTGGCTATGTCACGTTCCTAATTTAGCGTACTCTGGAAAGTGGGGCGTTACATGGTTCTTTTGGTATCAGAGCCATAGGTTAGTCGGGTTGATTCTTTTTGTAGTTGGGTATTGTACCCAATACACGAATCAGAATACCCGTGTTTAGAAAACATGTCCTGCCACCTTGCCGTTTTACCATTCTTGAATCAAGTTCTTCCTGATTAAATCTTTTACGATGTGCAAACTTCCTTTGCATATCGACTCGAAAACCTGATTCCTTGTTATCTCTAGGACTTAGACGACTTGGGTGGAGTTATGTAATTGTAGCTATGATACCGCGGCATAGTTACAATGCGGTACTCTATTTAAGTAACTTGGAGTTCTAGCCTTGATCTATATTTTGAATCTGTTATCATGCTAATTTTGGGTGTTTTGGTTTCAGGAGTATGGCAGACAAGAATCTAAAGACGTACCAAAGGCGTGTTGATGAAGCCGCCATGCTTGGAGTGATACGGGGAATACTGGAGAATCAAAAGAGGCAGACCGAGCTGATCCAGCAGCAAGCTGAATCGTTTCAGGAAGGTTTGCGGACCGTTCAGCAGTCCGTGAACAATGTTGGAGCTAAACCAGTTGATCGTGTGGGGACCGTAGCAGATTTCAGGCGTTTGGACCCGTCTGTCTTTACTGGTTTGAAGGAGTCGTTGCCAGCAGAGCAGTGGCTAGTTGACACGGAGAACTTACTTATTGCGGCACAGATTCCAGATGAGAAAAGAGTGGATGTGGTGCGCATTCAGTTAGTGGACTACGCCCGTGAATGGTGGCTTGTGGCGGAGACCCGCTTGCCCAAGCCGATCAAGTGGGCGGATTTTTCGAAGAGTTTCCTGGAGAAGTTCTTCCCGCGGACTGCACGGGAGGAAATGGAAGAGAAGTTCATCAATCTGAAGCAGAATGGTGCGGCCGTAGATGTACATGCAGCGGAGTGGACACCACTCAATAGATTCGCTGGGCCTTTAGTTGCCGACGATGCAGACAGGGCAAGAAGGTTCATGCGCAGCTTGGATGTGGACATCCAGAGACAGATTGTCTCCCTGGGTTTGACCACTTTCTCACAGGTACTTACGGCAGCTCGAGAACAGCAGAGCTTATCTGAGAAGACTGGGAGTTCACAGCAGACAGCAATTACAGTACGGAAGCCGACTTTTGCACCGAACCGAGCACATGGACACAGGGGTATTCCAGTGAACCGTCATGGCGTAACACCGATGAAGAAGTCTGTTGTTGTTGACCAGAGAAAGAGCGTAACTTGTAACTACTGCCATTTACCCGGTCATGTGCAAAGAGACTGTCGAAGGAGACGAGGGCTTTGTTTGGTTTGTGGAACGGCGGATCACACTATCAACGCTTGTCCGTCGAAGCTTCGTACGAGGGATGAGATTCAGAAGCCTCCGCAGAAACCATTTCAGGGACAGAAGCAGCTGACTCAAGGATCTAAGCAGGCTCGAGCTTTTACCTTGACGGCTGAGGAAACTAAGGCGTCAGGAGAAGTTGTTTCAGGTATTCTACTCGTTCATGGTTTTCCCGCATTAGCGTTATTTGATTCTGGTGCATCCTATTGTTTTATGTCGTCCAAGTTTTTAGCTACACACTCAATTACCTGCACGACCCTGTCTAGTTTCTGGGACATACACACTGGGAATGGGAAAATCATATCTAGTAGAGAATGTAAAGATTGTACGGTTATTGTTTGCGGACGGGAGCTTTTTGCAGATTTCTTGGTGATTGATACGGGCAGCTACGAAGTCGTCTTGGGAATGGATTTTCTTGGCACTTTCCACGCTCACATTGATTGTAGGGCAAAGAAAGTAGTTTTCCAGATTCCCGGACATCCCGAGTTTACCTTCACTGGAGTAAGCAGTTCTGTCGGGCCGGTCGAGTTTAGGGCTAGGCCGACAAATAATATTCTTACATCAATGGAGGTTGATGAAAGTGAAGAGCCAGCTGTTGTTCGTGATTTTATGGACGTGTTTGAAGATATATCGGGATTACCGCCGAAGCGAGACGTTGAGTTCGCAATTGACCTTATTCCTGGTGCAGCGCCAGTATCTAAAGCGTATTATCCAATAGCATCAGTGGAGTTGGAAGAATTCAAGAAACAGGTTGCTGAACTACTTGAGAAGGGTTGGATTCGAAGCAGTAACTCGCCTTGGGGAGCTCCAGTTCTTCTAGTTAAGAAGAAAGATGGCACGAGAAGGATGTGCATCGACTATCGAGAATTAAACCGGGTAACTATTAAGAACAAGTACCCGATCCCTCACATTGGCGAACTTTTTGAGTAGCTCAGTGGCGCGAGGGTATTCTCGAAGCTGGATTTGCGATCCAGATATCATCAGGTCCGAGTGAAAGCAGAAGATATTTGCAAGACGGCGTTCCGAACTCGGTATGGACATTACGAGTACTTAGTGATGCCCTTCGGAGTAACGAATGCACCGGCGATATTCATGGACTTGATGAACCGAATCTTTTCACCATTCTTGGACCAGTTTATTGTGGTGTTCATTGACGATATTCTGGTTTACTCGAAGAGTTTTGAAGAGCATGCTGAGCATTTAAAGATCGCACTGCAGACGTTGAGACAAGAGAAGTTATATGCGAAGATGAGCAAGTGCGAGTTTTGGCTCGAGGAAGTAAAGTTTTTGGGGCATGTTGTGTCTGGCAATGGAATCGCCGTCGATCCAGAAAAGATTGCAGCAGTTCGAGATTGGCCGATTCCGAAGAATGTTGCAGAGATAAGAAGTTTTCTTGGACTAGCTGGGTATTACAGAAGATTTGTGGAAAACTTTGCTTGTCTAGCGGAGCCGTTGACCAAGCTTACGCGCAAGGAGGTACCTTTTGTGTGGACGGATAGTTGTGCGTCAGCTTTTAAGATGTTGAAGCAGAGATTGATAACCGCTCCTATTCTGACCGTGCCAGACAATTCCGGAGGATTAGTGATTCACAGCGACGCATCTGGAAAAGGATTGGGATGTGTTTTGATGCAGCATGGGAAGGTTGTAGCGTACGCATCGAGACAGTTGAAGACCCATGAGAAGAACTAACCAACTCATGACTTGGAGCTTGCGGCTGTGATCTTCGCTTTGAAGATTTGGAGACACTACATTTTGGGCGAAAGGGTCGAAGTTTTCACGGATCATAAGAGCTTGAAGTATGTATTCACACAGAAGGAGCTTAATATGAGGCAGCGTAGATGGTTAGAGTTGATGGCTGACTACGATCTTGATCTCAAGTACCATCCGGGGAAGGTTAATGTTGTACCGGATGCGCTCAGTCGGTTACCAGCAATTCAGATGTTGACTACGCAGAAGGAACTCGTGGAAGACTTTTGAGGATTTGATTTGGAGGTTGTGCTACCGCATTCTTCGGGGCAGTTGATGCAGCTGCAAGTACATTCGTCGTTGATCGAGAATATTAATGCAGCGCAATCGCGGGACCCTAGATTGCAAAAGTTTCGAGAACAGGTTGAAGCCGGACTACGAACAGATTTATTGATCCACGAAGATGGTTCGTTGAGACATGGTAGCCGTTTGTGTGTGCCAAAGGGAGTTATTCGTGAAGAACTTATGAAGGAGGCATGGTTCAGCTTATTCCGTACATCCAGGAGGCACGAAGATGTACCGAGACTTACGACAGCATTTCTGGTGGGAAAGCATGAAACGGGAGATCGTTCGCTTTGTGGCAAAGTGCTTGGTGTGTCAGCAAGTTAAAGCTGAACATCAAAGGGTTGCTGGTCTATTGTAACCACTTCCGATTCCTCAGTGGAAGTGGGAACATATAACCATGGATTTCGTGACAGCTCTACCGCGGAGTCCAAAAGGCAACAATGCAGTATGGGTGATTGTTGATCGTTTGACCAAGGCAGCTCATTTTATTCCTTTTTGGGTTGGTCAATCAACAGAAGCTTTGGCGGAGCGGTACATGCAGGAGATTGTAAGATTGCATGGAGTACCGGTGAGCATCGTGTCCGATCGGAACACTCGGTTCTTATCACACTTCTAGAGGAGTTTACATGAAAGTTTGGGAACTCGATTGAAGTTTAGCACAGCTTATCATCCTCAAACTGATGGCCAGTCGGAAAGAACGATCCAAACTCTTGAAGATATGTTGCGAGCGTGCATATTGGACTTCAAGGGTTCATGGGAGGAGCATCTGCATTTGGTGGAGTTTTCTTACAGCAACAGTTTTCAGGCGACGATTCAGATGGCTCCATTCGAAGCTTTGTATGGTCGCAAGTGTCGCTCACCTGTTTGTTGGGACGATGTCGGTGAACGAAGATTGTTGGGACCAGATTTGGTTGTGCAGACGGTTGAGAAGGTTAATGCTATCCGGAATCATATGAAAACAGCTCAAGACCGACAGAAGAGTTGGGCAGATACGTCGAGAAGACCTCTAGAGTTCATCGTGGGCGATTTGGTATTCTTGAAGATATCACCGACTAGAGGGGTGATTCGTTTTGGAAGTCGAGGAAAGATCAGTCCTCGATTCGTGGAACCCTTTGAGATCTTGGAGCGTGTTGATGAAATAGCGTATCGTTTGGCGTTACCGCAGTCCTTGGCGAATGTGCACGATGTGTTTCACGTATCTCAACTCCGTAAGTATGTTCGGGATGAAACGCATGTATTGGATCATTCGGAGCTGACGGTACGAGCAGATTTGACTTTTGAGGAGCGACCGGTTGAAATTGTAGATCGAAGGGAAAAAGTTCTTAAGAACAAGGTTATCCCTCTTGTACTTGTTGCTTGGGGTAATCGCTCACATGGAGAGTCCACTTGGGAACGAGAAGATGAAATCCGGCAGAAGTTTCCTCATCTTTTCTTGTAGGTTGTCTTTTCATCTATCTTTTGTATTCTTGGAATTTCGAGGACGAAATTCTTTTTGTAGTTGGGTATAATGTAACAACCGAGTCCAGTTCTACAAGTTTCTGTTTCCGGATGTGTGGTGTGTGGTATTCATTTTATTATCCTGATTTTGATTGTTACTAGTTATGACTTACCCCGACGTGTCATATTCTGCATATAACAATTTAAATCATTTAAAATAAATTAAAAATATTTGACATGGCCTGCTTGACACCCCTAACCCAGTGGTAGCGTACTTGCATCGTGTTCTCGTCCCGTTCGGTGAAACAGACGTGTTTGGACGTCTACGCGCACGTGCGCGCGTCCGTTCTTGGGGGTATGCTTTTTAATTATAAAGTCCTTCATTTTAATTTTTGGAACCCGCCAATAATTTTCATTTTTCCAAATTCAAATTTTAGACCCGATCCGGGCACAGTTCTGAATTATTTTGTATCCCGCCAAATTCTATTTTAATTACTAGATCAATTTAAAAATATATTCTCTATTTTCTACAGTACTAGTTTCCCTTAACCAAAGTTTTTTTTTCTAAAACAGAAAATCCTTGCAAAATTTTCCTAACCAAACAATTTTTTCCCCAACCAATCAGGTCTTTCCCTGTTGCGCACCGGGCCCCCACACGTTTCCTTCTTTCTCTAAAATCTTTTCTCAATTTTTTTCCAGCCCTCATTTTTCCTCCACCGGGCCCCACTTTCACTCTCCCTCTCTCCTTTCTCCTTCTCTTTCTCTCTCCTCTCTTTCTCTCTCTGCGAATAAGGCCAAAACTATATCTCCTCATTGTTCCTCTCGCTCTCTCTCCTCTCGAAGATTTTCTCTCCTCTCGATCTTTCTCTCTCCCCAATATATATTCTTCTTCCTCTCGTATTTTCTTCAGCGCAGAAAACCCATCGCCAGAAAACCTAGCCGCCGCCTTTCTCCTCATCGTGCAGCCAACGACGAAGTCCTCGACCTCGCCATCTCCACACTATCACCTGCTCCGCCTCCACCTACTTCCTCTCCACAAAGCCGTCCCTACATCCCGGCACCCTACACCAAGCAACCGCGCACCCCCTGCACCCTGCTGCACACCGTGGGATCGCCGCCGGTGATCTTGATCCGTGCCCCTGGCCCTCGCGCACCCCCCCAGTGAGCACCGCCCCTCCTTTCTCTCCTCCATACTCCTTCCTTCCCCTTCTTCCATTCTTTTTTCTGTTAAGTCTTTAAACTGCCGGTGGTTCTCTACAGGTCGTGCACCGGAGCTCCGTCGACGCAGTCGACGATCACAACCCCTCTACAGATCATCGTGAGCACCCCTCCTTCTCTTCTTTCTTCTTGTTCTTCTCTTCTTTTTCTTTCATGCATTCTTGTATCTTTTAATGTTCACTGTTTGGTTGTTCGCCGGAATCCGACCGTGCCGGCGACGTTTCCCGACGACCCAGCGAGGACCCTGCGACCCGTGTGACTCCACTGTTCGTTGTTTGGGTTCATTCCGTGAACCGTGCGCACGTCGCGGTATTTCCCCGCCGACGCGTAACGTTCCGTTTTCCGTTTCGCGACCCGTCGAGGCAAGTAAAACTTGCTACATGCTAATTAATATATTACATATACATTTTATGGCACATTAAACCCGTAGTCTAACTTGGTACCATGATTTTCCTTTTTCATGCTCGATGTCGCATTATATCATTTTATTTTCCAAACTTGAAACCTACCGTGTGCATTTACTTTATTAAACCCAATAACCACATCTATATGTTTAAATCACATTTTAACTATTGACACGGCCTATGGTATTCTCTATATAGTTTTGCTCCATCGGACACTCATGTGCAGTTTAACCTGTTTTAGCTAGGATTTCATCCAGTGAACATAGCTCTATATCATTGCATCCCTAAAATTTCTTAATACCTGATAACATGAGTAAACATTCATTTTAGTTCTGTTGTAGTTAAGTAATGTTGACACCATCCCTTTAACTTAAAGTGATAACCACGCATCGTTATAATTTAATCGGTACCTAATTGCTTATTATATCACCTGATCTGGTTTATTGTGCTGATATTACTCATGCTTGTTCATTTATAACCATAATTATGTTAGTTTGATTTAGGAGCACCCACATAGCATTTTGTGCTTCCTGGCATGACCTGTTGCACTTCCTACGTGACACGACATGGTACCGTACGACTCTTGATATATCATGACACATATACACTACCCGGCTTGACCTGATGTACCATGGTCTTACCCGTTACCTGATCTTGTGTCTAATGCCAACAAACCTGACATGTTATCCTTACGGACCGTTCCTGTTGTCTATCCAGACAAACATGTACCTGCCTGATCCTGAGTTGGCATTAGCTTCAGATTATTTAATGCCTGACTTGAACACATATAACTTGGGGGTATGGGGAAATCAATGATGAAACCTGAATTGTAACTCGACGGTGTGCTACCTTTACCGACTAGTTTTAGAGGCTGGGCCAGCCTTGGGATGATGCTGCTGACATCATCCATCGTTGTCCATTTCCTTTTAGAGGCTAGGCCAGCCTTGGGATGATGCCATGGACATCATTCATCTTTACCCTTTTCCTTTAGTGCCTAGCGACATAACTCGGTTTCAGCCCGAGAATCTTCACCGTGATCCCGGGCACGCACGGGATACTATTGAGTAACATCGATGATTCATCAAATTGATTTCGAAGACTTTAGAATAGATAACCCAACAGACCAGATTAGTTTACTCATTGCACCCTGCACTGCACTGCCTGATCTATATTACTGTTACACCTGTTTTTCATTCATGTTTATATTTACATTGCCTGTTACCCTGTTTATATTTTATCACTTGATGAAATGACGCGCTGACGTCTGGGTTTTGCATCGCCCAGATTCCGTATCTTTGCTGCAGTCCGAGCAGGAGTACTTCAGCCAACAGGCTGAGCAGTGAGGATTCTGTATTAGTTAGTTCTTTTATTTCCTGCATTTTATTCCTGATGTGAGCCCGCATTATGGGACATACATTCCAGTTATTTGTATTGGATCTTTTGTTTCCGCACTTCTATTATTCTTGACTCATGGTATCTTGGCTTATGAACATGTATTAGATAGTTACATTTTGTTCTTGATATCTCTACAGCCGTAATGTGAATGTGGATGGATACTTCCTACCCACAGGTAGCATGGTTGGCTATATCACGTGCCCAATTTAGCGTACTCTGGGAAGCGGGGCGTAACAATTGTAGTTTCCTTTCTTCTACAGTCACCTCCTACAGATCATTGCTCGCCTCTCTAAAAACTTTCGACCCTCTTTATATCTTCTGGCTTGCTAAAAAATAAAAATTTAGATATTCAGGATATTTCTAGGTTGTGTTTCACCTTTAACCTTTTATAATCAGTGCCCTTATCATAGTTGTCGAATCATGATACATATCACATATCGTTTTTTCATATCATATCGCACATCGTATGGTACATATTATATTGTAAGATATTTTATCGATTAATAGCTATACAATCAAGTATCCAACTATATATATCATAAATATATGTTCAAATTAGTAAATATAAAACAGAGAAATATAATGGTTAGTAAAGTGCTGGTCAAGTAAGTGGCAAAAGCATATAAATGCAAATCAAAATTACATGAATCAAGAAAATTCAAATGAACAATTTTAGTTCATAAGATAATTAACCAATATGAGCGAACGAACCTGAGTAGATTTTAGAAGCTAATTTTGGTACCATGCATCATTCTATATTGTATCATCTTGTATCGTATCAAAAAGCTATCATATCGTATTGTATCATAGGATAAGAAACTATATCGTAAGATATTGACAACTATGCCGCTTATAATTTAAAGTCAGGTCCATTAGTCTCTGAAAAACACCTACCATGCCATTATATCATGTCCAGTAAACAACATGTAATGCAAAAAAGAAGACGGGAAAAAAACTCAACTTAGCAAAACATTTACGCGCTATCCAAAGGTAGGCCTCCATTTTCATGGTTAATACAATAAAGACAAACCTTATGTGACACCAAATTTTCATTACAAGAAGACTACCACTAGCCCAGCAAACAATGACTTTTGCAGGCAATATTCCCTGACTTATGGATGCTCATAGAATCATAAATATAAGAACATCATACCAACTGATTACCACAAAATAGAACATGGCTATGGCATGGACGCCAATTAGGAGAGCATATATTCAACAAGTAAAAATTAAAAATACATGCTGCACAGTAAAAAATATTCTACTAATATGAACTTACATGGGCATGCAGATATATGAGTCCAGTGATCATGTCTCGCAGGTATCTTCTAGCAGTGCTTTCTCCTATACCACCACAAGCCCCCGAGGCATCACACACCCATTTGCCTTCCACATATTCTAAAACTACAAGCAGAACAAGCTTATATACAGCATGTTTGATGGAAATTTTTATAGAGTAAAATCAAGCACACATCCATAAATAGAATAGAGGAGCACAAGTGTATAATAAACTTACCCATGTAAAAACGATCAGATTCTGGGTCATCAATCACCTCGACAAGATTTATTAAATTTGGATGTTCCAACAACTTCATGATTGAAACCTGAAAAAAAATTAGGAAACTTAGTTGACACTTCTTCAATAAAAGCTCTAAAGTAAAACTAATGCGAACAAATTGCAGAAGACATTGCTACAGGCAACTAATGATAAATATACCATATGATGGTGATGCTAATTCCTCTTATTTAATTAAAAAATTGCAAGAGAATATGCAGATGACGGCAGAAAGAGCTAGCTAGTCAACAGAAACACCAACTTGCTAATTGAAAGATATAGAACAGAAAGTTAGTTTCGACATGTTCGATTAAGAAATCTTCAGAGTCGTTAAATCATTCTGTTTAATTATGTGAAGAAAATCACCTTCTCTGATCCATAATAATCTTGTGTGTGATGCTTCTGTCAATCTAGACACCTTAAATATCAAGGAAGAGAGGTCCAACCAAACTCATTACGTCCTATAATCTCAGACAACATTTTGAAAGCTTGATCCTTCATGTACAGATTCTCCAGGTAACCAATTGATTACGCAACACCAGAAAAAATAATTTGACCAACAAAAGACGAAATAATCCCAGGTTTTTCCTTAGTTCTGGACATTCATAAACTCGTTACGTCTAATCCAAACAAATTTGACGCGACGCACGCGCAGAAGTGATTTCAGAAAAGGGGAAGCAAATAAGGCTAAGTCAACATGAGGAATGGATTATAACAAATCAAAAGGCGTAAACAAACATGTAAGAAACAACAAATTGAGGAGCTCCTACCTCTCTACGGACATCTGTCATAGCTGTTTCAGAAGATGAAACTCGCACTTTCGATAGACGAGACTTGTAGAATGCCTGCATGGAGTAAGAAACATATGCATAAAAAGTATTATGTTTTAGCTAGCCAGTATCAAATATTTTATATGAAGAAAGAAGATTTAGTGCCATAAGCAAAGATCTGACAAACAAGAAGTTGAGGCATTCAATTAGCTACAGATAATTCAAACATATAGCACAATGGAGAACCTGAGTGCTGGTATGTTAGTTAATAACTGGGCAGGAATATGTGAGTGTGAGTGCGTGCGCGTGTGTGTGTTCCAACACAAATTTCTACCAATTGTAAAACATTTAGTCACGATATCAACAGAAAAACCTGGATATGGAGTGTTTATAGGCAAAGACTTTCACAAGTTTGCATCTACAGCAAAGAACTTCTTAGAGATTAGGACCAAAAAGAGTTTCAGATTTGGCACCTGCTACCTAATGGCTAATGCGGCATGCAGGCATGGAACAAAAAAAATTTAAGCAGAACAGGTGATACTTTTCACTTCAACATCAGCAAACAAAGAAAGAACTATTGCAGCAATTCTAAATTTGGACAGAATGGATTATTTCAGCTGTAATTCTTCAATTATCAGAATAAGTGATATCAGAGACCCGGGGATTTGACCATTTTCATAGTTACTCTGAGTATACAAGGAAAACACAGTTCCTTATGAAACATGTTGTTTCTCCATTGATTGACAACAAACCAAGAAAACGGCCATGGGAAAAAGTCAAGGTAAAATCTCCATAAGATGCTTTGACGGTCTATCTGTCTAATAACTACAACATTTACAGTTGATACCATTGGGCCAACCTATAAAAGGATTGCCAGTTAGGGTCAATCCCCATAATCAAGCCTGCATGTCATGTCCCGTCCTTTCTAAAGTGAAAAGAATTTCAGAAACACCCCAAGCCAGACCTTATATAAACCAAGAACCAAGCAGACATCACTAAGTGGCTTCATTAATTGCACTCTCCATTCCTATCCATGTTAGATTTTGCTCTCCTTTATCTGGCTTGGGGTTGAAAAAGTATTGGTCTATTGAAATATCCAAACTCTTTGGCTTTCTTTTACATCAGCTACCAGTGAAAAAGTATCTAGTGAAATATCCAAACCCTCTGGCTTTCTCATAGATCAGCTACCAGTGTGGCAGCCCTGCCCATTCCATCAACAGATCATTCTATCTACGGCCTTATAATTCTATTGAAACTGAAATTAAAAAAAAAAAAAATCTCAACTCAATCACGTTTGGCACAATAAACTTACCTCCTGTCATTTACGCGGTCTTCCATTTTTACACTTCTGGCAATGTGTTTAAGGAAAACACCAAAGTCTTGATTAATTACAGCATCATGCATTCATACCAGATAGAGCCTAGACAATAATACCTTTGCAGCAAACAAATACTAACAAATATCTTTTACCGAGTGTCGATTTTTAGTGCCCGGGTAACTTGCTGCTTCTCTAACATTAGATGGATTTATCTCAGAATTTCTTGTAGAGATAACAAAAATAAAAACATGACACTGCACAATTAATAAGCATATTTTTCTTGCGTTCAATTTCCAATACGAAAATAGTGTTTGCAAGACGGAGAATAGAAAACCATACCTTAATTGCATACTGCAGTCCGTCATTATTGCTTCGATATAATACCTACCCCATAAAGGAAAAAGACAAATCAATCCTTTCCCATTTTAACTAAGCATATGAACTATGTCACCATCTAAGATCCATCAAACTCAAAAGTCAAAGGTAGAGGTAAAAATGAAATATACCACTTTGCCATAGCTTCCACGGCCTATATTACCCTCTCTAACATATTCATTTATTGTTTTGTTGCCATCCGCATCCTGCATATTTGAATATTTATAAGGAAACAAAATCCACGTAATACCTTTTCTTCCAAACACAAATGACAAAAATGATATTATGCTACCTGAATTTTCAAAAAAACAAGCATTTACAGCTCATTAATACTTGAACCAGTATGAAACATATGGAAAGTGAATCCCAAATGACATCTCCAAGAGTAGTAAGAGTGAATGATTATATATAGGTGGCAAGAGGCATGATGATCATTCACTTGTCCCAGTATTAAACAACCATGACTGAATATCTTCGTAAGTGTCCACAGATTAGGCCACCAAAAACCAATGTGGTTACTCTTCATGCCGAGCATTAACTACACCAATGTAGTGCTAGCAGTAATCTTACAATAAAGGTCACACTTAGAAAAAAGTTATAGCAGGGGCGAAGGGGATGTAAGCAGGGTTTATTGCCAGATGGCTTTCTCCACTGAAAGCGAAAGCCTTAAATTCTTTTAACCCATAACGGAAAACAAGTTAACAAACCTGGCTCTGGAAATCTCCACTGGTGTCAAATCCATTACAGAAACATTTACAAGCAAACCCTAGTCGACATTTTCTAAGAAAATCTCCCCATATTTCCCCCTATATGTCAATCAAACTATATACACAATTAACAAACTAATCTCTAGCATAATCAATACAAAATTCACAATTTTACAAACATAAACAGAAAATTCTATTGGATAAAAATTCATACCTCGCCTCTCGTTAGATGGGTCGTCTCTTTGACTGGCTTTCCTCGACAAATCGCTCGATTGTTTGCAGGAAACGAAGGCGATCGCTTCTTGGACCCATCGTTGCAGAGATATCCATTAGGGCCATAGAAGGAGCCGTCGATCAAGTAGTCGCGATCTCCGGTGAAGGAATCCATCTCTCTCCCAGCTTTCCTTAGAAACCCTAGGCAGCTGCAGCACCCAACGTCTCGATCGAAATCGTCCAGCGCCATGCCCGACATCGCCAGCCAATTCAAGAAAGAAGAAGAAGAAACCCCGGAACGGAATCGAATTTGCCCCTAGGGTTTAGGATCCCCCCTCTCTTCTTCTAGGGTTTCAGGCCCCTTTTCGATGGCGACAAAAATGGGGAAATAATTACTGATTTAGGATCCTTTTATTATATTTTTTTCTATATTTTTTGGCACTTTGGAATCCTTTTTGTTTTTAGAGAGGTTGGTTTCGTTTTTAAAAGGAAAGGAAGGATTCCACATTGGTATTTTGCATTTGCGATCCATTAGAGATTTTAAATTTAAATGAGATATTTATAAAATCTAAGAAACTCAAACATTTAAAAAATGAAATTTAACTTTTTTTTTCTTCAGAAAATTATGAGGATATTTTGTGTTATTTAAATGTCTTTTTTTTTGTAATTCCTTTTATAGAAAATCTTGAATGGAGCAAAATTGAATCAGATTAAACTGAATAGATTTTTATATTAGTCATTGATGATCATGGATAAATAAAAGGACAATTCCATAAAAAGAAAGGATATTTCAGAGATAGATATCTTAAATATATTATCATAAAATATAAAACTCATCAGAAAGAATGGTAAAATAACGATGGAACCAACCATTAATCAACGCCAAGCATGTAAGCCCGGCAAGTGATAGCCAAAGATGATGTTGAAGTTGCACTCTTATGTAGCTTCTCCAATGTCTAAATCAGCAAGGCTTAAAAGGAATGAGAATGAGTATCGGGAAGAGAGAAAAGTGAGCTATGCTACTGGTATTACACCCACTATTCTTGTTGTCGGAATATGATATGGCTCTAAACAATGAAACAACTGGTGGGCTTTAGGCAAGCCTTGTAAATCTAACCTAGAGAGAGTGCGAATATAGATGCGAATATAGATCGTATGTTTTTGAAGCCCGCTTCTTCAAACATGGGATATCTTTTCCCTGCATCCAAAATGTTATACAAGCGCATAGATCGTATGTTTTTGAAGCCCGCTTCTTCAAACATGGGATATCTTTTCCCTGCATCCAAAATGTTATACAAGCGCATTAAGTTTTGGCACGTGAGATACACATGGACATGAGTAAAAGGTGATTATTCAAACTACCACTAATTTTATAGAAGATATCATGATGGATAATGTTCAAGAATTAAGATTTGTTTTTCTCTCGTCCCAAACCTTTCCTCTGATTTGAAATTGGAAGCACCACATGCCTTGTAATAGGAGAGATTATAGTGCAACCAGAATACATAGAATGTTACGCAATTGTGGAAATTAAAACCTTCTTAATAAATCTACAATTTGGCCAAATACAACAATAAGCGAAAAAACCATTCAGATATATGTGCTTCGAGTCCTTCGGTCTTACTAATCTTCATACATCTTTATACGAGCACATTTTACATGCATGCATAAAAATGCATCAAAGCGACCCGAGATAACTTCAGCCAAATAAGTATGATCAGTTGCTCGATAACAATTGCAGTAAAAATTATGGAAGTAAACTCCCGAAAGGCAGTAAGTATTCTACATACTGTACAGTCCAATGCGTAGAGAAGGCCTTTTTATAAATCAATTGGGGTCTTCTTATTTTTCCAGTTTCTCGAGTAAACCGAAAAACTCCCAATCCCTCTCTTTCTCTTTCTAGAATCAGGAGAGCAAAGAACTGTGCTATCCTATACAAACTATACTCCGTTAATTAGCAGTCACAGTGAAAGACGGAACTTCTGAAACAACCAACTTTTGGTGAGATCTTCTTTACTCCTGACTCGCTGAGAACCCTAATTGTGAGAGGGTTAATGTAAATCCTTTCCATTACATTAACTTTCGGGGCATCGATAATTGCTTTTGGAGGAGATAATGCCCATTGCATTGCCCAAATTGATAGGGGCCGCATATAGATCAGAGACCGATAGTGTCCATCAGTTGTCCATCCTTCCGGAGTCTGAAACCAATACCTGAATGGGGGGGGGGGGGGGATATATATATAAATAAGTATAAAAAAAAGGATTTCAGTTTGGTAAGAATTTGGAATTGCGAAGTGAAAAGAAAAATGATTAGGGTTGCAAAATATTGATGTCATTGTCTACTTCAAGCATGTTCATCGTTGGCCTTTAAATAAAGCTAAATTACACTAAAATACCCATTAACTATTGCTCTTTTTCTCTAAACTGCCTTACGGTGACTTTATTACATTAAACTGCCTTAAATTTTTGTTTTAAGTGAGTTTTCTTTTAACTAAACTACCCTTTACGTGTAGAAATGTGAAAACAGTGACAGTTAAGGTATGTTGTGTAACTTGGCGTTCAAGAAAAGGGCATAGTTCCAACTATATATGTCCTGTGATTCCCAATGAAACAGATTATAGACACCAGATATCCAATGTGAAACACGAAGAATAAGACATTTAACCGTCCATCCATCCATCCATATAATATATACAAAGTTATATGAGAGAATATTCCTTAAAATATTCCCTTCTCTAGCTTGGAGTTTAGTGAAATAATATTATATAGCACCTATTCAATTCTCTTAATACATTTGGGTCATGGAAAAAAATTATTGGTTTCCTACTAATATTTATAACTCTGTTATACAATACAGCCAAGCTTACATGGTGGAAAAATTCTGATGGGTTCCCTTCCTTAAACTCTCTTTCTATTTTGTATTCACTACATAGGTTTAACCGACAAGATATTGAAAACTTTCACGATTCTTGTGCACTATCACATGCAAAATATTAAAATGTCGGGGGAAAATGAAAAAAAAATTAGAGTTAAATTTCACGGTTTTCGTTTGTTATTACAAAAGAAAAATGGAAAAACCAAAGAAAACTGAAAATTTCGCTATTTTCATGTTAAAATTTTAAAGGAAACATGTCCCGCATGCATAATATTGAAAAAAACAAAATTTTGATATTTTTAAAAATTTTGCAATTTTCTTGTGCTATGTAAAATATGGAAAACAGAAAGTATCGAGACCTGCAAATTTCGCAATTTTCATGTGGAAATTTGAAGAAAACAAAAAAATAGCGCTTTTTTAAAATTCGAAGCAAACTACAACATTTTCTTCTTTTACTTTACAAAACTTTTTGTCTCCTTAATATCCGGAAGTTCTCCAAAACTATGAGCAAGTAAAATATTGAAAAACCGAAAGAAAACAAAAAATTCTAAGATTTTTGAAATTTCATGATTTTCGTATACTGATAAAAAAAGAAAGAAAACAATTTTTTTTGAAAAATTTGCGATTTTCATGGGTTATATATAATGATGTAAAATATTGAAAAAGTGAAGAAAACATAAATTTTCTAAGAACTCTGAAGAATATGCGCTAAATGTTGAAAAATCGAAGAAAACAGAAAATTTGAGATTTTCAATCTTCATGCTCTGCAGCAAGCAAAATAAAATAAAAACCAAAGAAAATAAAACGAATGGAAGAATTTAGAAATTTTCACAACTTTCGTGTGCTATATAAGTATATATATAGAATACAAAAAATTGAGATTTTAAAAATTTAGAAATTTTCGTGTGCTATAAAAAGCAAAATATTGAAAAAGATAAGAAAACCAAAAATTTTGATATTTTTGAAAGGTTTGCGGTCTTTGTGTGCATAGCAAGCAAAATATTGAAAAGCCGAATAAAACAGAAAAATTAGAGATTTTCAACTGCAATAGAAACCAAAATATTGAAACTTTGAAGAAAACATAATTTTTTTTAATTTTTAAAAAAATCACGGTTTCGTGTATTATCATGCAAAATATTGAAAATTTGAAGAAAACGAAAAAATTTGGAATTTTTAAAGATATAGCAATTTTCGTGTGTTGTAAATATTGACTGAAGAGCACAAAATTTGGGATTTTCGAAAATTTCATGATTTTCGTGAGCTATGCATGCAAAATATTGAAAAATCGAAGAAAATTGAAATCTATTAATATTTTTTAAAACTTCACGGTTTTCGTGTGCTATATATATATATATATATATATATATATATAGCAAGCAAAATATTGAAAACCCGTAGAAAACATAAAGGTTTGAGATATTTGAATATTACACAATAATTGTGTCATCATGCGGTAGCATGCAAAATATTGTAAATTTGAGGAATACAAATAATTTTGAATTTTTTGTAAATTTCACGATTGTCGTGTAAATTTCACTATAGCATACAAAATATTTTAAAATAGAATAAAACAAAAAAGAATGAGATTTTTGAAAATTTCATGATTTTCATGTGCTATATATATACTATAATATTGAAAAAAGGAAGAAACAGAAATATCTGAAACATTTGCAATTTTCTTAAGCAATATTATGGAAAATATTAACAGACCGAAGAAAACAAAAAACATTTTGTTTTTGAAAATTTCATGATATTCTTGTGCTATAGAAAATAAAATATTGGAAAACTGAAGAAAACATAAATTTTAATATTTTTAAAATTTTGACATATTCATGTGTTGTAGTGTGCAAAATGTTGAAAATCTAAAGGAAACAAAAAAAATTGGGATTTTTATACATTTCGTGATTTTTGTGTGAAAAATATTGAACATCCGAAAAAATTTGAGATTTTTAAAAATTTCGTGAATTGTGTATGCTACAGCATAAAAAACATTGAAAAGCTAAAGAAAAATACCGAAATATTTGCAAGTTAAACCTTCATATATTTTAGGGTAAATTGTCAACAAAAAACCAAAGCACTTTTTCCCGCTAAGAAAAAACCCCTGGCCTCAAGGCGCATGTCAAAAAACCCGTAAAAAAAGTTTTCAGTTGTCAAGAAGCCTCTTACTTATGATATCTACTAGTTGTTGCCAGTGATATCTAAGTAGTTGCCAGCAATATCTAAATAGTGTATGAATTGGTTATATATATAGCAACCTACTATATAGATATTGCTGGAAAAAATTTCGGGGTTTTGACTACCGCTTCGAGGTCAGGGGAGTTTTGACTACATGAAAAAGTGCTTTGATGGTTTTGACAATTTACTATATATTTAGGTATGAAATTCATAAATATGAGATATTACAACTTACAAATCATATAACAATAAAATTTTAAATTAATATGATTTTTCTTCACTTTACTCTTCATACCCGTGCATTACACGGGGGGGGGGGGGGGGGGGCACTTGCTAGTGATAAACTATATACCCAGATCACCATGCAAAGAAGATTAAAAGAGGGAGGGAGGGAAAGCAAAATTACTCACCCAAATCCTTCATCAGACCAGCCCGCAGTAAAAATCCCTTCAGCAGTAGTAAACCCTTGACTCTCCATACCAGCAAGAATCATGGTAGCAGCTACAGCATATGTCACTCCAGTCCAAATCTCACGCGATTGCATGCAAGTTTCATCAACTTTTCCATTAGGATGCATTCCATTAACCGCTCCCATCCTTCCACCATTAACTTTCATCACATTAAACTCGAATATTTTATGAAGCGTGCTTCTAATTTTACCCTCATCAAACAGTGAAGGCAATCCAGAAGAAGCAGCGTACCATTGCCCCGCCAATTGATCCGCCTGAATAGACCGACTATTGCTGCTTGTCCCACAATCGTAATTAAAATACGAACCATTCCATAATTTGGACTCAATCACCTGCTTTGCTTTCAAGAACTTAATAGTGCAATTCTCTGCAAACGCATGATCTCCAAGCTTATGAGCCATTGCTGTAGCAGCTTGCAACGAGGCAAGATATAATATCCCGCAATATGCACTAATGCCATGAACAGTCCATGTATCATAAGTTTGATCAGGGAAGCCATCATTTTCTATCATACCATCATCATCTTGATCAAATTGCTCCATGTAATCAATGGCAGCACAAACAGCAGGCCACACCTCCCTTCCAAATGCCATGTCACCAGTTGCTGCAAAATCCCTATACACCTGAAGCACAAATTTAGGGTTCAGATCCTTCCATTTACTAGTATTGTGTATGTTGTAAGCGTTCATCTCGTTCCAAGGATCATGAGCACCTAGATCATGAGGGACCGCGCCTTTAGCTTTACGGATTCCCCAATTACCTTCTGCTAAAAATTTTACTTTGCTTCTGTCTTCACATAAGACAGCCTTGGCGAAATCGCGTTGAATGCTCAGTTCGATTTTGGGGAAGAGGTCAATAAGAGCAAAAGATGCATAGAAGTGTACATCGTAAGTATTCCACATTTTGTACTCTACTCCTTCCAAGTACAAAAACTTGCCAACATTTTCAGAATCGCCGGGGTTTAGATGAGATCCGTTCTGTATCGTCTCTGGACTACTATGTTTCTCACAATCTGATAGTTCGGGTCCTCTGGCTCCATCGAGCGAGCTTGGTACCAAATTTTCATCATCATTCTTTGTCACAGTTACAGTGGTGGTTTGATCAACCGCACCATTCTTGCTACTTTTTGTAGCTCCTTCGAGTGAGCTTGGTCCTCTAGCTCCTTCGAGCGAGCTTGGTACCCAAATTTCATCATCATTCTTTGTCACAGTTACAGTGGCGGTTTGATCAACCGCACCATTCTTGCTACTTTTTGTGCTTCCAGGTTTTGAAGACTTTGTAGACTTCTTTTTCTTTTTCTTACCTCTAAGCTTCTCGTCAAAAGACGGAGCTTCACCATCTGCATTATGTAAGATATTGAGAAAGGATTGTAGAAAATAGCACTATAAAATGCTTAGGTGCTTATATAATAACCACAAAATGGAGGGGGGAAAAGGTTTTCCCTTGTCTAAAAGTAAAACGCAAATAAGATAAAACGCCTAGGACTGCATAGCAACCATCATTTTTATCATATAGTAAGAAACCAACAAAGTTCAACTAATAGTTGGGTTTCCAAATAAACCAGATATACAAATTGCAAAGGTCATTTTAAAGAAAATGAAACTTTGGATTACACAGAGCCAATAAAGTACAAAGCTTATACATGCATGCAATGATTAAAAAAATACCCGTCCAGATTGTTCCGCCAGCAACCAGAAAGTAAAGCTCATTGAAAAGTGTAAACTTGTACCTGGAACCAATCGAATTATAAATTAGACTGGAATTATAGCGCTGCGAAAACATAATTATTCAGAACCTTACACGTAGTAGTAAATTTGCACGGGCACCTAAGTTACATAAGTTGGAGTAGAAGGTTGAATCGGTAACATACATGGTCCCACATAATTTAAGGTAACATCAACATTATCGCTAGCAGTACCAATAACAAAATTAAAGAACACCTATTCAGAAGTAGAGGGGAAAAAACATATATTTCCATAGAGAACAGACTGACTTGTAAGCAACAGGAATGTGCAAGATATCATATCTAGGATATCTTTGGTTATATATAAGTTTCAAAGCAGCCGAGCACGGAATGCATTCTAGGATAGTAACTTGTTATGTGGGCCTCAGTGAAATATAATAGACTATGGATTGGCACAATTACTGAAGTTGCAAAATTTCCTCTGAATTTCTGATGCTTGCAAAACTATGGAAACAAGATTAAGAAGATGATGCAGTCTTGATGCCCATAGCCCAATGTTTAAAATAGCTCGCTACATGGCTCGCTATTTTGCGCCATGTAGCGTAGCTTAGCCTCTTCGCTGCGTAGCATCCGGAAATAGCTTAAATACAAAGTAGCTTACGTTTTTTTCCAAATAGCTTACGCTTTTTAACAAATAGCATACGCTATGCTATGAGTACGCTACTCTCACAAAAGACTTTCTATTAAGATTCTTAAGATTTCAGTATCTAATCCTAAAATATATGAAAACAGCCTCATTGAACTTTTACCCTCTTAATTTGAAATCGTATTTAATAGACACGTTTCTCAAATAGAGATTATTTGATTAATTTTCAATACATTTAATACAATTATGAATCATACATATGAACTCAAGGATTAAAAATTAAGAAAATAATGTTGTGTTACTTATTGTTGTATATCTTTATAATAAATAATTTATTGTAAATAAAATGATATTAATAATAATTAGTAATAATTAATAATTCATGTAGCTTACGTTATGCGCAACGGTCTTTGCGTTTTTTGCTATTCAGTAGTAGAACGTTATACTATACGTTGTCGCTATTTTGAACATTGTCATAGCCTAAAGCATGATACAGTAATTTTTCCAAGAGTTGTTGATCCTCTTTGGCTATTGATCAAGGGTAAACTGTTATACTGCCCATTAATTTTGCAACCATTCAATAATAGACAAAAGGTATCCAGAACATATAAATAAAAAGATAAAGATAGACGATGGCGACTATCCAAAAATAAAAAGCGGGGAGTCATTCCTTTAGGTTCTGTTCATAGGTAAGTTACCTATGAATGTTCACGGTGCCTTGATCAATGTATGTGTTTGTGTGTGAGTGTGTGTGCGCGCGCGAGCGTAAATAAAGTGATGGCGCTCCTTAACTAGTCCCTCAGGGACTTGGACTAAAATCAAATCATGGACCATCAAAATGCATGATTCACACTGTCAATCATTGTTTCCATGTCCTACACATGACTGAAAAAATCATGCACTTTTTATACCTCTAGGAGCATGCACTAAGTGGAAGTAAATTGAACGGTTTTCAATAATAGAACACTAAAGGGCATTTGATCCATGACAAAATGTGTAAATATCACACCATTGTTGATGTAGCTTTGGAGCATCAAGATCAAGATACCTTCAAGTACTTTCACATACACATTACACACAGTCGAAGCTATAATCTAAATCTGAGCATTCTAGAATAAATGAGGCAGAATTATGCTACCTGTCATCATTGCAACGAACTATATAATGAGGGAAATAAATGAATGGGGCTAAAAGAACTCAAGAGCAAAATATAGCACTTAACTTTACAGTACAGACTCTCATAACATTATTGAATCGCTCTTGATCCAAAGAGCAAACAAATTAAGAACTTAGTTACCATTCTGGAAGCTTTTCGTTCGTGAGAATAGGATTTTGCCATTTCTCAATCTCTTCCTCCCACCGCTTATAGTCTGAGAACTCATTCAGGATAGTATCAGATTGTGAGATTGCATAAGTATCTCTGAAGAGACATATTAGTTTCACACAAACATAAGAATTCAAAAACAGTAAAGGATAGTTCATACTTGTCAATGCGTCATGCACCAAATTAACTGCTGATCTTTCAGAAGTTCCATAGAATTTAGTGTATCTCCTGAGAATGTAAAAGTAAAATTTTAATGTTGTTTTCCAAGAAATCAAAGAAAACATGCATATAAAAATTAAGTAGCCTACTCAAAGAACTAAAGCAAATCTTTATGCTTCTTGAATCACAACGAAGATCGTACACTATTGAGAATGCACATAAACATGTATATTGTAGCCCAATAGTTGCTACAATATATGCATATAAAGACGGCTGATAGCGGATCAGGCTCTAAACAAGACCAGGACAAAGCATTGAGGAATAAATGTCTTAAACTTTGGATAGCGGGAAAATGTCCCAACTCCTGAGGCTTACCAGATTTCATTGTTTACACTGCACCAAGATTGGCAATAGTTTTACTTTCCACCTCTTTCTTCTTCATTAATGTTGGAATAGTTTAGATTGTATTGTTATTAGGGTCGTACCATAATACTTGGACATCAAGTAATTGTAATTTCTATATAAAGAGACCTTTGGTCGCATAATAAAATCTCTCTTTTCTCCTCTACTTTATATTTAACATGGTATCAGTACGGTCTCCTAAACCCTAACCCTTTCTCAAAAACAAAAAAAAAACTCGACCTCATCCTCGTCTTCGCTTCAGATCGCTGCAACTCGCCCACGTCGCCTCTCCCTCTCTTCAGATCGTTGCGCTCATTGCCGCCTCCCTCACGCCTCCTCTCCAAGCCGCAGATCCAGATCCAGATCAGCCAACCTCGCCGTCTCCTCCCTCACCTCCTCCCTCGAGCGCCTCGCTACGCCTCCCTCCCTCCTCGAACTCCTGTAGACCTCGAACGCCTCCCTCCCTCCTCGAGCGCCTCCCTCCCTCCCTCGCAAACCTCAAGCACCTCCGTCCCTCGCCTTCTCGAGAGCCCCCTCGAACACCCTAGCCCTCGCTGCGCCTTTGCCCTCGCCATGCCTTTCTCCAGTGATGAGTTCCCTCCTCCAACGCCGATCTCCCTCCACATCGCATCGATCTCCATGGATCTGAGGCCCCACTGATTCTATTCCACACCGATTAGATTCTCGACACCGTTGATCGTACCAAAAAAAAACTTTTCCCGATCTATAATGATCGGGAATTGGCTTGAGTAAACCCTAGTATTTTTCTCTCGATCTTTATGTGCTAGATCTGCACTTTCTATTGCTTACTCTCTTTGCGTGCGACATTCAATATGACGGACAACAAGATTAAATCTCGCGAACATGATCGTGGTTCCCTTTCTTACTCTCATTGCGGTCGTACCAACCATACAGATCACTTCTGTTAGAAGACGCATGACTATCCGGATCAGACTCCTACTACCCGACAGAGTACGACTTCTCCATCCACAACGACCCAACCGCTAGCATCATCATCCTCACGTATCTCTTCTGAAGACTTACAGCACATGCAACGTATTTTCTCTCATATCTTTACTACCAACTTGACGACATCAGGTATATTTTTACTATCTCAGTCAAACCCTTGGGTCCTTAACTCCGGGACTTCAAACCACATAACTGTAACGCCTCAATTCTCGGTATATGAAAATATGGACCGAAACCACCAGTGCTCCTAGACAAGAAGAAATCGTCTTGCCATAGTCACACCTAAGACTCTAACTAAACATGTACGATAATATCCAAGATATAATACTAATATCATGCTGCATAAATAACAAATAATACTGATTAATCCACGAGATAAAGATATGGCCAATAAAAGATCCAAATAATAAAGGGTTCCAAATAAACGAAATACAAGATCCAAAAAGAAAGATACATTATTCCTATCGTCTCACAAGGGGCGCACATTCTAATAGCAACTGAAATAAAATAGAAATAAACCTACAATACTGCTGATTTTCGACAAACTCCTGATAGTCACTTTGATCCTGCTTTACTTGTGAATCGGTCTCTAAACCTGAGATGGCAAATCCCAGGGATGTCAGAACATCCCAACAAATACGCAATCGTAATAGTGTGTGTGATGGCATGAATATGTGAGTGTAGTGAAGCCCGTGTGCACATGTAGATATAGATATAGCAGTAATATGAAGCAAGTAAACAGGTCAAGTCGGTAAAGCCATATCCTAATTGGTCGCTAAAAGGATAATCTATCCTATCGTGAGTTTGAGTGTGTGCATCAACCTCTGCAGGAGTATTCCCAACCCAAGGGTAGGGCCCAAGGGCAAGGAAACACGGGCCAAACTGTGGAATGAACAAGTGACTGATATAACCCGGTACGAGCTGTAATAACAAGCGACCGATATAGCCCGGTACAAGCGGCCGACATGGGACTCCTGAGATCCTGTTGAACGAATGCACTCAAACTACCCCAAAACCCCGCGTGTTTATAACTGACATGGCATTAAACTGAATCACTAATTAAGAATGCTGAATGGACGGGCACTTATAATATCATGTTAATTGTACGGAAATGGAACTTGTAAAGTATAGATTGTGTCATAGCATGTAATTCAACATTCTAATTAGAGATCTCGTTTTAATATGAGTAGACTAGAACAATGAGTAGTCATGGCATGTCAAGTACAGTATTTATAATATAATAGTGTGCATAAATAAAAATAGCATGTTAGAGTTGTTCAAGCATGTCGACAATAATAGTCTCAAGTAAAATGTTAAATATAGACGATATGATATGATAAAATCAAAAATATAAACAATACCCTACATAAATATGCAAGTATCTGTATTTAACATCCGAATTTATTTATTGGAAAGAATAATAAACTAAAATATGGTTTTAAAGGATTAATATGATTAAATAGGAATGATAAATTACAGATGCATAAAGCGGATGGTAGTAATATTAAAATTACGAGATAATAGTTAGTAAGATAAAATAAGTGACAGATTGACTAGTCATCATGTAAGTGCTAGTAATAAATTTTATAATCATGTGATAACAGAAAGTATTGATACAAATTATAGTATCAATTATATGACTAGGACACAGTGCAGTGATGTTATAAAGAGTGGTAGTGTAGAAACTTCAATTTATATATATTAAATATTAAGCCAAGAGCATTTATTGAATAACAGTAATAATGGCATATTTTTATGTTTTAGATTAGAGTATAAGTGTGACATTTTGCATACTAGTGTATACCAATATGGTTGCAACAGAAACATATAATTACTTATATATTAAACCACATCTACATGTTAATAATTATTTTATTACGCTTGCACTTTTACAGTTGATGAATGGATTAATGGGTGCTCTAAATCCTAGGGTTTTTATCATGTGTATAAGTATTATAAGATATATTAATGAAGCGGCATAATAGTACAATTTTATTTAAACATTGCAAGTTTATAATTTATTTAGAGAATTGCCGATTTTGTATCGACTAAAAATAAAGGAGCAAGAATGCTTGCCTCAGAGACGGATAAACACGACGACACGAAGAGCAACTCCAAGTTTTGATGACTCGGCTAATTTTGAAGAAGAAAATATTGTGATGGGAAAGAGAGAGAAGGTTGATTTATATGAGAAGGATATAGAGATGATAATGAATATATGTAAAGTTGTTATAAGGTAGGAAAATAAAATATTGAGGAGAGATATATTTGAAGAGAGATCCAAATACCGTTAAAAAGAATAAATTATGTAGGAGTTTGTAAAGGTTGTTTGGTGTGCGTATAGTTAAAATAGGTATAAGGTTTGTTATTATATAGGATAATAGGAAATATTTATATAAATATATATAGGGTTTTAAATAGATATGATGTATATAAATTAGTTTAAATGTGTATGATTAAAATAGGTATAGATTTGTTTGAGGAGATAAAATATATTTGAAAAGAGAATATAATAAAATATATATATTAGATATGATGTATATAGATTAGTTTAAATGTGTATGATTAAAATAGGTATAGATTTGTTTGGGGAGATAAAATATATTTGGAGAGAGGATATAAGAAAAAAAATATAAATTTAAAAAAATAATTCTCATAACCCCCAATAGTTTAATTTGAAAGATTTAAAATAGGATTTAAAGATTAAAATATTATTAATAATATATCATGGTAGACAAAATATTGTACTAGAATATAAATAAAATATTATTAGATTTAGCACAACAAAACTTTAAAAGTTAAATATCACATACTTAACTAACTTAGATAACCATAATATATTTGTTTATATATCTAGTATTTGAAAATATATTAGATGCAGACTAAAATAAGATATTAATAAATTATCAAACAACCTTAAATACTAAATATCTTTTGTTAAAATAACCATACTAATATTATCTATTTGGTTATGAAACTAATGTTAGGCAAATAAATATTGTGTATAGAAATTTAAGATATTAATAAAATAGTAAACAAACATAAATACTAATAATATATTTATTTAATAAACTTGGAAAACCATAATTATAACAAACGTAAAGCAACCATAATAATACATTCTATCTTAATTAGAAAGTATTAAACTCCGATTTAAAATAATAATAATAATAATATAACAAAACCCAATACATTCAAAAGAAAAAGATAAGAAAAAACTTACGATCGGGCTAGAGTGTTACAATGACTTATAAAACTTCTAATTCTGTATTTTCCACTTCGCATAAATTGTAATATCCTAGTTCGATCATGCATTTCTTTTTCTTTTGGATATATTGGGTTTTGTTTTATTTTTATTATTATAACTTGGAGTTTAATACTTTTAATCAAGATATATACATATAATTATGGTTTTTCAAGTTTGTTAAATATGCATATTATTAGTATTTAAATATTTATTTGTCTAACACTATTTTATAACCATATTTATATTTTAGTATCATAATTTAAACAGAAGATATTTTATTTGGTATTTCTTTAAACAATACATATACATAAGATTTTACCCCTTTTTAAATTCTATTTATAAGATATTTTGTCTTACGATATTTATTTGGTTAAAATATTTAATTTTGAAAAGTCATGAGAGCCCTTATTAAATCTTTTAACCATATAAATATTTTTCCTAATCTAACAACTCAATTTTCTCTCTCCAATCACCATATATGTCTCACCTGATAACTTTATTCTTTTAAAACAAATATTATTCTCTCTCCTAACAAATATCTTTTCCAACAGATTTCTTTCTCCCCATATTCTATTCTATGTACATATATTTTTCTATATCACTAACTATATTTCACCAAACCCCCGCTCTCTTTTTCTATATATATTTCCTAACAAAATCCCTCTCTCCAATCTAATCTAATCTCTCTCAGCAGATTCTTTCTCAAATCTACTCTTTAATTATTTTTCTACAAACCTATATACATATATATAATTGAAGATATTTTGCTATGATAGTTTAACTGAAAATATATTTTAGTTGTTTGATATCATAAAATCCTATATATATAACTAATTATATTTATTTTTATTAACCCATAACCATATACATATCTACATATATTTTCACTATATAGTAATATGTATATATGCATATACTTTTCTATTATTCTAACTATATACAAACTAATATGTATATATACAACTTTTCTAATATCGTATAGAAGTATATAACTCGTCATATCTCTCTTTTATAAAATCAAATCCAAATCCCATCTCATCAGAATATTTCTCTTCAATTATAATAATCTCTCCAATCTTTAACATCTCTCTTCCCTATAAATAACCTAATTATTATCATTTCTCCCATTCTCATATAAATCAACCTTCTCTTTTTCCCATCACAATATTTTCTTCAAAATTAGCCGAGCAATCAAACCTTGGAGCTGTTCTTCGTGTCGTCGTGTTTATCTGTCTCCGAGGCAAGTACTCTTACTCTTTTTTTTAGTCGATACAATATCGGCAATTCTCTAAATAAATTATTAAGTTACAATATTTAAATAAAATTGTAATATTTTGCCGCTTTATTAATATATCTTATAATACTTGTACATATGATGAAAACCCTAAGATCTAGAATACCTATTAATCCTTTCATCAAGTGAACTGTAAAAGTGCAAGCGTAATAAAATAACTATTAACATGTAAATATGGTTTAATATATAAAAAACTTTATAAGTAATTATATGTTTCTGTTGCGACAATATTGGTATACACTAGCATGCAAAATGTCAATACTTATATCCTAATCTAAAACATAAAAATATTCCATTATTACTGTTAATCAATAAACGTTTTGGGCTTAATATTTTATATATATAAATTAAACTTTCTACATTATCACTCCTTATAATATCGCTGCACTCTATGTGCCCTAGTCATATAAATTATTTTGATACTATAATTTGTATTAATATTTTATATTATCACATGATTATAAAACTTATTATTAGCACTTATATGATGACTGGCCAATCTGTCATTTATTTTATCTTATTTACTATTATCTCATTATTATACTATTACCACTATCCGCTTTATGCATCTGTAATTTGTCATTCCTATTTAACTATATTAACCCTTTAAAACCATATTTCAGTTTATTATTCTTTTCAATAAATAAATCCGGATGTTAAATACAGATGCTTGCATATTTATGTTGAGTCTTGTTTACATTTTTGATCTTATCATATCCTATCATCTATATTTAACATTTTACTTGAGACTATCATTGTCGGCATGCTTGAGAAACCTTAACATGTTATTCTTGTTTATGGACACTATCATTTTATAACTATTGTACTTGACATGACATGACTACTCATTGTTCCGGACTACTCATATTAAAATGAGATCTCTAATTTGAATGCTGAACTACATGCCATGACACACTACTATTTACCAGTTTCATCTCTATACAAATACCATACCACGATTCCAGTCTTTTCAGCATTCTTAATTAGTGCTCTAGTCATTACCATATTAGCTATAAATGCGCAGGTGTTGGGGTAGTTTGAGTGTGCGTTCGTACAACAAGATCTCAGGAGTCCCATGCCGGCAGCTCGTACCGGGCTATATCGGTCTCATGTTTACAGCTCGTACCGGGCTATATCGGTCTCATGTTCATTCCACAGTTGGGCCCGTGTTTCCTAGCCCCTGGGGCACCATTCTTGGGTTAGGAATACTCCTGCAGAGGTTAACGCACACACTCGAGCTTACGATAAGGTAGTTTACCTTTTAGTGACTAGTTAAGTTATGACTTGACCTCTTTATATGTTGGTTTCATAATATTAATGCATCTATTTATATGTGTGTGTGTTTTACTTGCGCATACAGGCTTCACTACATTCATATATTCATGTTATCACACCACACATACATTTTATACGTTGAGTACTTGCTGGGATATTCTGACATCCCTGAGATTTGTCATCTCAGATTTAGAGACAGATTTTCAGGCTGAGCAGGATCGCAGCGGCTATCAGGACTTTACCGAAGATCAGTAATCCGTAGGTTTATTTTCTTTTCTGTTAGTATTTAGCATGTGCGCCCTTCTGGGACATTAGGACTTATATATCTTTCAGATTTTGTTTTCTTTTCGAACTTATTGTATCGGATCCTTTCCTTGTGCTTTCATTGCAGCATGATTATCAGTATTATTCCTTTTGGTATTGGATTTTATTTTTGACAGGTTAATCTAGACAACCTTATGTGACTATGGAAGGATTTTTCCTTACCGTAGGTAGCACGGCTGACCTTCGTCGCTCTCCGTATTCCGTATTTTGGGAAGCGGGGCGTGCTTCACTACTTTCATATATTCTTGTTATTATACCATACACACACCTTATACGTTGAGTACTTGTTTGGATGTTCTGACATCCCTCAGATTTGCCATCTCAGGTTTAGAGACGGATTTACAGGCTGAGCAGGATCGGAGAGGCTATCAGGTCTTTGCTGAAGCTCAGAAAACCGTGGGTTTATTTTCCCTTTTCAGTTAGTTTTTAGCATGTGCGTCCTTATGGAACATTAGGACTTATGTATCTCTTTTGGATCTTATTTTATTTCTGAATCTATTGTATTGAATCTTTAATTGCATCAATTATCTAGTGGATCCATTTTTAGGATTTCTTGTGGTTTCATTGCAGCATGATTATCAGTATTATTCCTTTTTGGCATTGGATTTTATCTTTGATAGGTTAATTTAGACAGCCTTATGTGACTATGGAAGGATTTTTCCTTACCGTAGGTAGCACGGCTGGCCTTCGTCGCTTTCGTATTCCGTATTTTGGGAAGCGGGGCGTGATAAGGTTTTGTTAGAGTGTTACAATGACTTACGATCGGGCTAGAGTGTTACAATGACTTATAAAACTTTTAATTCTGTATTTTCCACTTCGCATAAATTCATTTCCATTGCCAATAGAGATGTCCTTCATGTTCATAGTTGTACCAATATTGATGTGACATCTTCCTTACCGCTTAAAATGTTCTAATTGTTTCTTCCCTTCATACAAATCTTTTATCTGTTCGTCTTATCAATAATTTTAACTGTTCAATAACTCTCTTCTAAGTACTTTTGATACAGGACAACCAGACGAAGGAAGGGTTTGTAGGGGTAAAGAACTTAATGGCATGTATTACTTAGATGTACCGTCTTCCGTGAAGGAGGGGTTGGTAGGGGTAAAGAACTTAATTTGCTGATGTTTCTACCATTTGCTGACATCGACGTTTTGGACATCCACCTCTTCTTAAACTACATACTATATTACATGATTTCTCTTTATCTGATTTTTCATGCAAGTCATGTATTTTGGGGAAACATTTCCATTCATTTTTTTCCTTCAGTTAATAACCGTAGTTTTTCGATATTTGAGTTAGTTCATTCTGACATTTAGAGTCCTTATAAATATACTAGCATATTTGGTTACAAATATTGTCACCTTTATTGATGATCACTCTAGAATAACATGGATGTTTCTTTTACGTGATCGATCTGAAATACCACGTGTTTAAAAAGTTTATTAATGAAGTGGTTAATTGGTTTAATACGTCTATTAAAACTCTAAGAACCGATAATACAAAAGAATATATGGGTCGTATTTTCAAACTCTTTGTCAATCTCGTGGGATTATTCATCAAACTTCCTACTCATACACACCATAACAAAATGGTATTGCTGAAAGAAAAAACTGCCACTTACTGGACGTTGCTCGGTCTATTATGTTTAACATCCATGTCCCAAAACGCTTTGGAATTGGCTTACTGCATATTTTTTGATTAATCGCATGCCTTCCACGATTCTTCAAAACCAAACACCGTTCTCTATTTTATTTCCCGACCAAAACCCTTTTTCCCTTCCTCCTAAAGTATTTGGGTATGTCTGATACTTTCATAATCACCGATTAACTCGCGATAAATTGATTCCTAAAGGTATCAAACATATATTTATTGGTTATTGTAGGACTCAAAAAGGTTAGATTTTCCTACTTCCTTCTATACCCATTATTGTAGTCTCTCATGATGTCATATTTCTTGAAGATCAGCCATTTTGCCCCAGCAGAAAGTCCTCACATCCCACCACCATCACCACTTCCATACATCCAGCTGACCAACCAATTCAAACCGAATTTACTAATGTCAAAGTTCCTCATCCTCTTCCGATTACGCATGTAAATCAGTGGTAGTGGTAGATTCAACAGCAAATACTAAACATCCTCCATGTATACAGCTGGAAACTGACGAGCCTTCACTCTCCCTCCTTTTGATGGTTTGTCCGACGACATACCAATTGCTCTTCGCAAAGGGAAACGAACATGCACTACTTCTCATCCTCTTGCTTCCTTTATTTCATATTATCGTCTTACTCCATCTCTATATCAGTTTGTCTCTTCCTTATCTGTTGTTTCCCTTCCTAATTGTTAACTAAGTTATGAGTCATCCAGATTGGTATAGGGCTATGATGGAAGAGTTGCAGGCACTGAAATCTAATCACTTGGGATCTGGTCAACCTCCCTTCACAGAAAAAGGTGGTTAGTTATCGGTGGGTCTTTACTGTCAAACATAATCCTGATGACAGTATATCTCATTTGAAAGCCCGCCTTGTTTCCAAAAGCTATACTCAGCAATACGGTATAGACTATACTGAGACTTTGTCTCCAGTGGCCAAACTCACTACTGTTCGTGTCTTGATCTCTTGCGGATATCCGTGTTTAACCTCTATATCAGCTAGACGTCAAGAATGCCTTCCTCAATGGCGAACTTTCCAAGACAGTTTATATGCAGCAGCCTCCTGGTTTTGAATGTGATCTCTTGTATGTCATCTTAAAAATCTATCTATGGACTAAAACAATCTCATCGGGTATGATTCAATAAATTCAGTATAGTCCTAAAAAGATAAATTTCACAAGAAGCCCGGCAGATCCATCTCTTTTTACACAGAGACGGAAAGAAGGAATGATTATTCTTCTTATTTATGTTGATGACATAATCATCATTGGAGATAATTCCGAAGGTATATCTAAGGTCAAAACTCATTTGGCCTCACTTTCACACCAATGATCTTGGTCTTCTATGGTACTTTCTTAGTATAGAAGTGTCTCAAAATAAGATATCATTATTTCTCTCACAGCGGAAGTACACTCTTGATCTTCTTAAAAAAAAACGCGATTTCTTGGTCGTCGTCCTGCTGATACTATCATGGATACAACAGTAAAACTCTCTAGCATTAGCTCACCTGATTATCAACCACTTTCCGATTCAGGTCAGTATTGACGGTTAGTTGAGAAGCTGATATATCTCACGGTTACTCACCCAGACATAATCCTTCGCAGTCAGCACAACGAGCCAGTTCATGCGGGCGCCCTTAGTTTTCCATTTTCGAGCTGTTAAGCGCATTCTCCGCTATTTTAAACGTGTACCTGGGCATGATCTTATCTATAAACCATGTTCTAATCTATCTCTTGTAGCCTATGTTGATGCCGATTTTACCGAATAAGTGGATGATCATCGCTCCATGAATGGATTTTGTGTTTTCTTTGCGGGGAACCTAGTTACTTGGCGCTGCAAGCAACATGTTGCACGCTCATCAGCCGAGACTGGATATAGGGTTATGGTCTATACCGTTTCAGAATTGATGTGGCCCTACACATTGCTTCAAGATCTAGTTCTACAATACCAGTATCTTTGTTCTCTGACAATAATGCTACAAATCATATTTCAGAAAATCCAATGTTTCACGAACGCACAAAACACATTGAAGTAGATTACCACTTTATCCAGGAGAAAGTTGTTGAAAATAAAGGCAATCTCTATCATGTTTGTACTCATGCACAGATTGCAGATATTTTGACGAAATCTCTTTCAAGACCCGCATACATTCATCTATTGTCCAAACTAAGCATCACTGATATCTATGCTCCAGCTTGAAAGAAAGTGATGAAATAGTTTGGACTATATTATTATTTGGGTACAACCATGCCATAATGCTTCGGCATCAAGTAATTGTAATCCCTATATAAAGAAACCTTTGGTCACATAATAAAATCTCTCTTTTTCTTCTCTATTTTATCTTTAACAATTAACACAAATTGGACTTGAGGAATGTGATGCATGAACATTTGAGTTTATGAACACTCTCTGAGTGGCAACAATTCATCTATATCTGAGGCTTCTAGCATTAAAGGATGAGAAAATTAAACCTACAGCAGATTCGTATGGTAACATAACTATGACAGCACATCATCACAAGGCCAAGAAAATGCAAAGAGGGTGAAGAGGAAATCTTTTACAAACACATACTGGCAAAAGCATGGATTTACAGAATGTTATCATCTAAGGTGTTTGTGGGTTAGAAAGGGTAACAGCTCTAAAGAATATGAAATATTAGGTCGAACAATCTAGAGCCAAGTTCAAGAGTGACTCCGCCAAAAAAAGAAAAGGAAAAAAAATCTAGAGCACAGCCAACCTAGTGACAGCAAGTTAATTAATTTCCCCTCTTAATGTGATAACAACTGAACAGATCCAGACCTTAGGCTGTCAGGCATCCAGTATGTGCATGTATATGAGCATGGATCCAAATAAAGAATTGAAAGTGTGACTAATAAAAACATATATACCTTATATCACATAAAAACCTAATATAATCAGTACCACAAATTTCACAAGATATAAAAAAAATTACCTGTCATAGATGCATCCTTTCTGAAATTTGATTTTAGGGGATGACCATGCCAAAGCAAATGCAACTGTACACTTTCCATGAGGTTCCACCCATGTAGAGGCTGTAACTGCTGCACAAAGTGTATCTCCTGGCATTGATGGTCTGCTGGGGCCAGAACTGAAATTTTCTCGCCCAAAATGTCCATCCTTATGACATTAGCGGTACAATTATAAGCTCATAATTCACACCATAAAGATGAACACAGGAAGAAGAAAAGGCACCAAGATAATGACCTCCATGTCACTAACTGAATCAAATTAGAACAGTTACCTGAACCATAGCGACCCACATATCGCTAGCTGTAACAGAATTCTCCCCTGAAACTCCAAAACTTGGCAACACTGTCACATTCACATTTTGAGTTTCACAGGCAGCAATAGCGAACGTAACTGGAGGGTTACCCTTCGCGGTCCTGTATTATTTCCCCAGATATCACACTCTAACAATGGAAAAATACCTAAATTTAAGATGCTTCAAAATGAACTGTGATTTCCATATAAAGAAACTTAAAACAATATGGATGCAAGCCAAATGACATCTAGAAACATGCAAAGCACAAAAGGCAAGGATCACTAGGTTGCTTGCAACCTACAGAAGCCATTTTGGGTCAACCTAGTGTGCTGTAAGGTGGACCCATGACCACAAAAAAAAGGCCTAAAGGAAAACTGCTAACCAACCGTCAAAAAAGAGCAATCAAGGATTGGCAACTTGCTTGTGATGAAGAAGCACCCCTGATACTCCATCATCAGCGCTGCAAATAATTTAAATGATAAGGTCCAAGTTAACCCCAAAAAAAAGTATATTAGAATGATGTAACTGTGAAGTATTTGCCATGGGGTAATACTAACATGAATGGCTCGTTGACGTGATCTCCAGATAGGTGAGAAACTCCTCCAATCGAATTCTGTACCAATTAATTAGATAAACTGATCAAAATAATGATGATGGAGAAAGAAAAGACAAAGTGTTTGAGAAAAAGGTTATTAGAAAAGTTTCCATACCGCCCAAGTCATAAGCAAGCTGACTTTTGCCCTCTCTCGACCAGTGTTCACTAGCTACAACAATAGAATAATATTTCAAATATAGTTCAGTGGACAAAAGATAAGGACTTTTGTGCATATATTTTCATGTATTTTTTGAAGAAACCCAAGATATTTCATGATGTCCTACTTCCCTAGAGAAACTGGCTGTTAGTTTTAAATAGTTGGCAACCATGTAGGAATATATTGCTAATTATGATTAGCAATATAGTCAACATCGAGTTACCAGAAGTCTAATACAGTGCAAATGTAAAATAAGCAGGTGATACTTTTTTTTATCTATAAGAATAATTTATCGATAGCCCATCTGTAATCTAATTCTACTCAGTCAGTTCCAATATACATAATATCAACCAAGTTACCCAAAAGCTAATAAGAAAAAAGCATATTCACGCATATCAGACACATCCCGAGCATAAGTGCACAAGAGAAAACAGTGAAAATAACGATAGGACGCAAATTTGTAGAATACCTACAGTGTAAGCAAAGACAGATGTGGGAAGGCTGCTCTCCCGATAATTGTGAGGTATAAATGGAGATATTTGTCGGCATGATATTTTGAGCTCTGGATCTGGTTCCCCTGTACAGGAGGAACAAATTTAAAACATCAAATGTATTAAGGATTCAAAAGTGAAGAATTTCTTCAGACATCAAAAGATCGTTTGGAAATAAAATCAAGTTAGGTTTTCTAAAATTTATTAATGTACATGAACTGTACCATCATATACTGTCCATGCCCTGGGGAATAAAGCATGATATGTGGAATGTTGACCACTTAGGTTCCAGTCCCATGATGATATCCCTTTGTCACCGTATTTCCTGAAGAATACAAGAAAAGTTAGATCTTCCAGTGAGATGGTTATATAACATCCACTTTCATCTTCAAATTATTGGTAAAGCTTTTAAAGTTCATAAAGGACACCGAGATTAAGTATATATCTAGATTACTGCAGCAAAAAAATTGAATTGGCCAGCTACAACTTCCAATCGCAAAGGAAGAGATTAATTTGACTGTATAACCAATAAAAACGAAGAGTTGGATTATTCAAACCCTTTTCCTCAAGCAACAAGTGTAAGATCTATGAATGTTTGGATTCTAAAACCAACTCTTCGGATCATACACATGATGCACAGCCACATCAATATAAATACATACATCTATTAACAGATATTGACGTATCTGTAAGGGTAAACTGAACAGTATTCATAGTATAGCACTTCAAAAGAGAAGCATAGGAGAGAAGATAATCTGACATAATTGTCAACGCATCAGATAGTAAGGATTCCGCACAAAATTAATCCCACTAAGATCGTAACGTGGAGATATGCATCACTAAAATGAAAATTTGAGGCATAGTTGGTAGATAAGACTGATGCGTCCGGTGAAGTATTTGTCTGTGAACTTTGTGCACCACAAAAATATCCTTATAATGAAGCTTGGCGCTACTGATAAAATTAACTTATAAATGCTAGATACAAGCAATTCCATAGAAAGTTGGATAAGAAAACTATAGCTCTGATGTATAGAGTAGATGTTACAATAAAACTTCAGGTATTAAACCAGGCATCGGCCGACATAATCAGCATGGCTCCACACACGGAAGAAAAACACAGCAATGAAATTCAACAGCTCAAAAGGAAAATCAAACCAGTTATGTGTGTGTGTGTGTGTTAACCTTTTCCATCTTCCCACGTAATTTTTCTAAAGGAAAAACAATCTTAAATTTACATAATTCAATCCTATCATCTTCATGGTCTAATTTATTCCAACTTGGATGCCTCTATAGGGATGCCCGCCTCTATAGGGATGCCTCTATAGTTAATTCTGGACCACTTTGGATACAAGAATTTAATTCTGAATGATTATATGTGCATGATATATAGACTGACATATTGATGCCAAACATTTGTCGAGAGTCTTGACACTACATTATGTATTTTTGTCTTGAAAACTTTTAACCGTATTAATGTTCCAATGCATGTTGAGAAGAAATTAGGTGCTGATAGTAAACTTTAACGTATCGATACCAAACTTTTAACCGTAGTAATTGCAGCCATATTTTCAAAAATATGCTGTTCATTTTAAATGAAATTTCTCATACATTTCTTACAAAAATAATGTATTCATACAAGTGAGAAGAAAACTTAAAAGTACCATCAAACAGAAAACCGACAATTTTCACTAAATAGCTTTTGAAAGAAAAAATCGAGGGCCTTACTTTATTCCTTCATGATGTCCGGGGGCTAAAACCGTAGAGAATTTCTTATTTCCTCCATCTCGAGATACAAATGTCTGCAATAGAAAAGTATTAGAAACAATTAAATAAATCAATCATTCTTCTAAGCAAAACAATAGAAACTTGATTAGTTGTGACGTTGCACATATGGTAGCAAAGTATATAAGTATGGACAAAGACACTTCACACTAGTAACTCAAGAAATTAATATAAACAAGACACTAGCAGACATGCAAATTTGTAGTCCTAGATTTGAAACTCATACAACCCTAACAAACAGTTCATTTTCTAAAAGGTGGTCACTTCATCCGTCCATCACTCTCTCTCTCTCTCCTCTCTCTCTCTCAAAAATCCGGTGCACACAGACAACATGAAAGGCGGTCCGAGAGACCTTTCTACGTTAATGCTATTTTTTCCACTTCATTTTTATAGAAATGCATGTCAGAAAAATCCCCGCTAACTACATGACATGTGACCTGTTAATTTGTCTTATAAGCTCCTCCAAGTCTAAACTAATTCTGAATGCAAACTGGTAGTAATTTCTTGAAATGAATTCTTTACAAAATGTGAAAAATTATTACATATAGCTGAAAGATGTAATAAACATCATAACCAAAAGAAATTATTATAAGTATGATTATAAATTATATACTTCAATAGGAAAATATAGCAATATAACTGTCTATATACTGCATCATTTGCCATGAAGTGTGAATAATTTATAAATAGTCCACAAAAGCAAAAATGGTTACCGAAAACTGATTTTCCATGACTGGTGACATTTCACATCGTCCTGGAAGAATCTGCCAGTGCTTAAATTCCCCTCTGAAGCCTCTAGATATGCTCCCACTCCTGCATAAAGGCCATCAAAAACTAAAATATTGCAAAGTACATGTTATAGATAGATTAATCTCACAAGTCTCTGTTACCCCATTCCTCCAAGTGGAACTCCCTGGGAAGCTGAGGGCTTACAACGTTCTCGGGTGAATGGATCAATTGGTGCTTTCTGCAGAATCAAGGAAGCTATCAGCTCCAATAGATAAGGAATGAACAGATTTTCTTCTGCTTTTTTTTTCCTTCTTTACTTTTTTTTGTGTTTTTTATTTTGTTTTTGTTTTTTTGGGGGTGGGGGTGTCTATGGTGGATCCGCCGCTAGTGCACACCTGCCTACTTACCAAAAATAATTATAAATGAAAAGGTAAACTGTTTTAATTACCCTCCCATGAGAAGCTTCTTCTCGAACATATGACCAAAGCCGAAGACCAAGAGTCATCTGAAATACAAATCCAAAACAAACATTAGGGGATTCGCTTGTGATCGCTTAACAGTTCAATAAAAGACACCAGACATCCAGGAAACAAAGTTTCAAGGAAACTACCATCTTAAGACCTTCCATGATTGTGACGCTAAATTCCTTTAATCTATTAGCATGGCTGCTTAACTTCCTTCTCCACGCCTGTCGAGGCGGTGCACCACCATCAAAATCCAACTACAAGCACATAACCAAATAAATGTCGTCATATATGTATTGTACACACAAATAAATTCATGGATTTGGCACTAATTAAGAGAGAAGCGACGTCAGGTTGACAACCACTGTAAAATTTTGTCAAATATTCAATGGAATCTCAAATTATTTGATGGGTAAAGGCTTAGAGCGACTATATAACCATTTAAAATTTTCAATTTAGTAACTTATAGATGTATCTGAAGGAAATTAACCAGTTCATGATCATAGATCTAGGATGAGCAACTTTTCAAATTACCACACATTTTCAGAACCAAAAAGGATCATTTCCAAAAGAAAAAAAACGCTAAGGAATCACAAAAAGAACAAATCTTTCCACTTCAAATCAATAAAAAAAAAAAGAAGAAAGGAACTCACCAATTCAAGAGTAGGTCTGCTAACATACTCATCAGGAGGCCATGAATGCTGCCTATAATGAAACAGATGCCCGCTCACCATGATCTTAATCTCTAGCCTCTAAGCGATCAAAAAAAATAAACCCTAGTTTCGCAGCCAACAAAGAATGATCAAATGAATTTCAAAGATCAAAAATAGATTCTGTGAAACTAAAGAGAGAATGTAAGATTCTGAAGGGAATCGACTATAAAGCCGCAGATAGATCGATTGAGTGAAGATTTAAGTGGGAAAAGATTATGAAAGAATTTGAAAAAAATTGCCTGTCTCTAATCTCTGTAAGGGGGAAAAAAATCAAAGGATAAAAATGGCAAGATCTTTTTCTCTTCTAATTCTTTTTTTTAAAGTGATTTTCATTTGAGGAATAAAAAGGCCACTGTCCAAGTTTGGAGCCAAGAGATTTGATAATGGACAGTTTTGTGGGATTTTCAGTTAAGCCCTTCATTTTTGTGTGTGTTGCCTTTTCAAATATATCAAGTTGTTGAATTTGAGTTCCAGAAATTAAAATACAGTTTTAAGGGCTTTTTTCTAAAAAATCCCTCATACTTCACTGATTACTAAAAAGCCCCTCCATACTTCGTATTTACTTAACAGACCCCAATACATTTAAATTGCACCAGAAGAATCCCTAACAGGCAAAAAAAGAATCTGTTTGGCACCTTCCATTACAACATTAGAAGTATAACGATGAGCATCGGATTAGGGTTTTAAAACCTTCATGGCCCCTTTTCTTTTCCCAAAACTCCAAAATTTTCCGCCAAATTGATTTTAGGATTAAAGCTTCGATCAAAAATATCTCAAATTGATCATGAAAAACGGCTTATCTTTCTCAACTTTCTCTAGCAACCGACTTGTCCAATGTCGTTGTCTCTTCACTTGCAAGTTTCGAAAGAGCGATTCTTTAGTTGTGTTAATCCCATTCTTCGACTAAACGAGAATGTGTGGTTATTTTTATAAAATAAAACCTATCTAAATACCTGAAAGGTAAGAACAGCGAAATATAAGTTCCAGATCTATCTTTCTAACGGGACAATAACTATTGATGGTAAACTGGCGAGAGGGGCTATTTAGTGCAATTTAAATGTATGGTTTTTTTAAGTAAATACGAAATATAGAGGAGCTATTTAGTAATTGATGAAGTACGAGGGCTTTTTAGTAAAAAGCTCAAGCATTAAATACCTAATTTTACATTCCACGTGCAGAATGCTAAGCAAAATTTAGAAAATAAATCCTTAAATTATTTTTTATAAAATAGGTCCGAAGATGGCATGAACAATATAGGCCAACGGATTTTATTTATTTTATTTTATTGGGTTTTTTCTGTTATCCTCTATACTTCAATATTTTTCTCTGTTCCACATAATTAGTATCTATCTATTATCCGCTCTATGCTTATAAGTTACTTCTATAATTCTCCACTTCATTTTTGAAAAGGAGGAGAAAAAAGGAGATAGCCGTGGAGACGGCAGCGATGTCCAAGAAGGAGGAGGATGAAAAAGGAGACGAAGGCAGTGGTGGTTGGCTGAAGAGGAGGAGGAAAAGGAAGGATGGCGGCAGCGGTGTGTTGTGGAAGATGGCGACGGCGGTTGTGGGTTGAAGAAGAGAAAGAAAAAAAAGGTGGTGCTGATGATGGTGATGATGGCGGCGGTGTTGAAGAGTAGGAGGAAGAAGATGTTGATGGATTGAAGAAGAGGAGGAGGAGAAAGACGGTGGTGTTTGCAGTGGTGTTTGCGGTGGCGGTGGCGGCGTTGATGAGGAGGAGAAAGAGGATGGCGGTGGCGGGGACGGCGGCGATTGCCGGAAAAAAGAATGAATCATTTTTTAAAGTGAAGCAGGGTTGCAGAATTAACTTATAAGTATAGGAGGCAAGAGGTAAATACCTGCAATGGGGGACAGTGTAAAGTATTGAAGCATCGAGGGTCTTTGGGGAAAAAACATATTTTTTTGTGTTTTTTTTGGACGGAAGACGTCATTTGTCACAAATGAATATGAAAGTATTTATTTAAAGAAATAAATAAACCATTTCTTTAGTTGTTGTTTTTTTTTGTTGTTGGTTAGCTATGAAACACATTTTATTATTATGATGACACTGACATCATTCCTCATGTTCCTGAAGTCTTTTGACTAAATCTTTGAAAAGGTCTCATGTTTGAGCTATATGACCAAGGCAATCTTGAATTTTGGTCAAGCATTATCTCTTTTAAAGCTTTGGTGTTTTGTAAAAAAAATTAATCTCTCTTTGTAAAAAAATTTGATTGGTGGTGAAAACATCTTATCCCTCTATACATGTGATAATACAAATCTTTATTTTTTAAATTTTCTCCTCAATAATTATTTCTTTGCAAAAGATCCTAGGGCATCACCTAATTATCGGTAGGTTATGACGCGTGTGATGCATGTGAAAATAACCGTCGGCATTGTCTATCAAAGAATGGTTATAAATTTTATTCAAGTTTCGATTTTAACTAAAACGTCGTCTTCTTTTTACATATCTTAAATAAATGCCGATTATAGTTTTCTTTTTACCGTTAAGTACTAATGATACTCATTAGTTGGAATTCCCAGATCACGACACGTAGCAGATGACGTGTCGTCCACGTAAGCCCATTAGATTCCTGGGGGCTATGGAGTGGGAATAGGTATGTGTTAGTTATATGTATGCCCTAGAGGCCATTATTGTACATATGATATATATTATAGTGGATGCTTGGACATATAGAGAGAGCACTTTCTTGCTCGACATGATAGTATGCTATCTGGTTGCTCTTTGTCTTAACATGTAGACGTGTATTGTGATACTGTCTTGCTCTCACATGTTGATAAAGCCTTTAGGACGTGTGCTTGACTACCAGGACTATGATGGGAATCATACTAGTGGGACTAGGGTAGTCCACAAGTACATCATTTGATTATTCTTAGTCGAGAGTGTATCGAGACAGGGCATCGATATTTAAGAGTAGACTAGCATATACGCTTCTTGACCCATATGATGGGCGATGGATGAACTCACATCCATTGGTGTTTGACATCAAATATTGTATACGGGTGCTCAATGAAGACTGGGTACACTGAACGGACTCGCCGAGAACTCCTAGTTGGTATTATACCTATCGTCATATAGCAGTTCTCTGGTGACACTGGTACAGGTTAGTCTGTAGACCCGAGATCATCATAGAGTCCTGTGTGATTCCCACTGTGCTTTGATTTCCACATTACCAAGTTTAAGAGAACGCACAAAACGGTGGTTTTTGGGTACAGTCCCGAGTCACATGGAGGCAATGAGCGATAGGAGGGGATTCGTCTCTCCCGGTATTGGGGGTTGACGTTGCGCTGTGCTCGATTGGCTATAACAGAAAGTCCATGGCCAGGGCTGATACGGAGATTTACTGGTAAGTGTTATCAGTAGTTTCTCGATCCGTTATGAGACTCACATTGGCACGACTTATCGGTTATTGGGGTTTGACGTTTACCACCCCTAGACTAGATATGCGACATATCAGACGAAGAGACCGGACTGTGCGGTAGTATTACTGACAGGCTTTGCGGGAGTTTAGACAAGCTTGCTTGTTAATCTTCTGATCGTTCAATACCCAGGTAGCCGTTATGTCCAGCTAGTACCACTGACGGCTTGTGGGTGACTGATATGATCATCACCTACTGCCGGCGTATAGGTACTGTGGCATATTCTGGGTACTTTTAAACTGCGCTCAAGTGTTGAGCTCTTTGGGAAATTTTGGGTGTTTGTTGATTCGATCGGAATGTTTAACATCGTCTAGCTATCTGTGAAATGTGATACAATATTTGGAATTCATATTGTTAGGCATGAAATCCGAAGTATGTGATATTTCGGGTTTATGATGTCTAAGGTGATTGTGGATTCCAAATGTTGTAATTTGACATTTTCTTTTCTGCAACCGTAAGTGTAATATGTGGCGTATCGCCGGTTTCATTGCTATATGTCAACGACAATTAGGATACGCATATTTACTTACGTTAATGACATGTGATGTTTTGTGTTGCTAGGATATGTTATATTGGATCGTCGTGTTTTGAATAGCCGGGGGGTTTTGCGTGATATGGGAGTTTTTCATTTTCATTCATGTAAAAGCTTGTATGTAATATTCTTTTATTGTGGCACTTCCAGGTTGAGGATGATATCACCATTGTTGTATATTATTTAGTTTTCCGCATTAGAATAGACCCAAGGTGGGGAGCACACATAACCGGATTCTAGAGTCCAGTAGGAGACCATTTCGAGGAGTCGAGTCTGGGTCTACTAACTCTAGAATTGGTATGGTTGCTTGCCGCTCTCGTAGGGGTCTAAGGATATGGGTTTGGCTATTCATCGCGACCGTGGAATCCGTGTTTTTTACTGGCTTAATATAAAACACGGAAATCCTAATATATCCAATATTTTATATGTGAACTTCTGCTGTTGATATTCTGCGATGTGATCACTTTATATACTTTAGATGAATGCTTTATTAGTATATATATGATATATAATAAACGTTGCTTATGTTTTGCACCCGCGCTAGTCCCGTCCTGCCATGCCGTTAGTTAAGTAACCTAACGGTGTATAATGGGACACTGTGGCGAATGCGGATGGTATAAGCGTACGTTGTATTTTTGTTTCTTCTGTGATGCTTAGGAAGCATAAATGATGGGACTTCATTAATGAGATTAATGAAAAAGAAAGAAACCTAAAAGATGTTGTAGAATCAAATTTTCAAAAAGAATAGCTCTAGTTTTTGTTTTGCATAGCGGTATTCCTTGTAGAATATCCAGCACCTCATTCGATGAGAAAAGAGCCGAGATCTCTTCACCGGGAGTGACCTCTTTAGCGAAACTAGCAGATGCTACAACCCACTCGGTTTTGTTTTTTGATTGCTTTTTTAGTTCTTACTTTGCATAGCGGTATTCCTTATAAAATATCCAGCACCTTATTCGATAAGGAAAGAGCCGAGATCTCTTCACCGGGAGTGACCTCTTTAGCGAAACTAGCAAAAGTCTCAAAAACACTCATTTTCAAAATCACTTGTTTCTACAACGATATCAAGTTTATTATGCAAAAGGTTTTCCTAAAATCCTGTCGTAGCCCTCTGATTGATCGTGAAAAAGTGTTTGTAGAATAACCACAATCAATAACGGTGTCGCTTGTAGCTAACCGAGATGAGTACGGGTCATCCGCAGGGATGTGTGGAACTTTTAATCTTACTTTAGACAGGTTGAATAAAATAAAAGAAGAAAGGAGAATAGTTTATTTATAATCTAAATTAATTACGGATGTAAATTATATAAGAAAAAGGCTTGTAGGGTTCGTTAAGATTTAGTAGTCATGAATGATTAATAAAATATTACTTCTTTTATCTTTTAATAGATTTAAAACTAGATCGGCGGTGATGCATGTAGATTTAGGGTTTTCGGAGGGAATAGGGTTTCCACTCTTAACCCCTATCTTTACATGGATCTCCGTTCATGTCTAGCCTTTACCAAAACAATTGCTAATCTAATCTCAAATCGCGGTCATGACTATCAATGAATTGATAGCGCGCCCGATTAGGATGTTAACAATTCTTTTGATAAAGTTTATAAACTTTATAGGATGTAAAAAGAGTTAAAAGATTTTAATCATCCATTGATCTAGCCTAATCTTATGAACCCTAACAAGCGGAGAATTACTCGCGCACGTTGGGAATAGAAGAAGAAAGGATAGTTAAAGAAATCATAATGCAGAAATAATACAGAATATAAATAACTAAACAAAATGATCTACCTTTATTAATCAACTTCACAAGTACAAATCCTACGAATTTAGATTACAAGAGGAAGAAGTTGCTCTCGATCTCTGCCCCGTAGGAAGTAGATGCTCTGTCGATTTTCACGTCGCCCTATTACGTCGAATCGTGGACCTGTCGTGGATTACTTGTTCTTTGACGGTGATTTGCTTTGTGGTAAAGGTGATCAGTTTTAATTTTAGGCATCAGTCCTTTATATAGCTTTCAAATTAGAAATCATAGATCTCATAGGTTTAGACTTGCCATAAAGATCCACTTTCTAAGTTTTCAGATCCTATGATTTTATTGGCAGATTTTTGATCCTGTCATTTTGAATATCTTGATCTCTTGACCTGAGCTAAATCTGCACAAAATCCCCATGAATAATATTAGTAATATTTATTAAATAAAAGAGAGTATCTTAATTATTTTATATGATAATAAATCTTTAAAAAACTGATTAAGAATATTTAATATGCTATTCACTTTATATGGTAATAAATCTTTAGGAAACATGATTAAGAATATTTGATATGCTATGCATCTATTAATTACTAAAATATTATACATATATTTTGAAATATTATTCTAACCATTTGTATGATATTATATCTTTTAAGAATTGTGATTAGAATATTTGATATGATATGTATATTTTCAATTACCAAAATATTATATAAATATAAAATGCCTATATTTTCCTTCATAATGTTAATTATAATATATAAACATATGGTAAATAATATTTTGCAGATAAATCCAAATATGTTCTATATTTATAATAAACACCTTTAAATATTTAAGAAAAGTAAGGAAAATGTTATATCAAAAGTGCAATATTTTCGACTGAACAAATACCACCAAACTTAACTTTGATCGTCCCGAGCAAACTAGTTATTCAAGAGAAGAAGAAAAATAAAAATAAAAATCTAAGTAGCATACTTTCGTAGGCAAACACGATTGCACTGAGCACGTGCAACAAGCCGTTAAATCTCTAGGTGTCCCTAATAGAAGGAGTGTTGTCTCCTGAGGGTTTTCAGCGGATTACACCCATAAAATCACATAATAAAAGGAAGATGGTGAAAGTTACATACAAAGATATGAATTAATAAAGAAAGAACTTGAAAATAAGAGTTTCCAACTATACTAGCTTTTCAGTTGCCATGAGCCCTATCTTAACGGTCGTGAAAAAATGTTAGAAATTACATCATTCCTCAATAAAACATCGGCTTTATTCTTTGTAACACCCGAGCCCAATAATACTAATTCTGTTACTGGTTGAGTGTTTGACATTGCTCATTTCATTTATCTTGCTTGTTTGGTGCTTGTTACTAAATTTTAACCGGCTAAGTCATTTTTGCCTATAACAAATTTTAACACCTAAAATGAAATTAAAAACATCCTTATTGGTCTACTCGTCGCCCCTAGCCGCGTGGTAGCGTCCTCGCGTCGAATTTTCATCCCGTTCGGTGAAACGGGCGAGTTTGGACGGCTACGCGCGCGTGCAAGTGTCCGACTTGGGGGCATGCATTTTAATCACAAAACATCTCATTTTAAAAATTGGAACTCGCTTAAAATCCTATTATTTGAATTTCAAATATTTGGGCGCAACCCGGGCGCGATTTGGAAATGTTTCATTTAGCGCCAAAATCCCAATTTAATTTAATAATCTAAAACTATACTAAAACTATAATAATTCAAAACTGTTACTGTATAACAAACTAATCCTTAAAAATCTTTTCTAAATTATTTCGCCAGCCAATCACGGGGGGATTAATCCCCCGTGGGCCAGCCTCTCCCTCTCTCTCTGTCCCTAAAATCTCTCTCTCTCTCTTCCTCTATCTCTATCTCTCTCTCTCTAACTGTCTCTCTCTCACATATATATATATTTATTCCCTACGCTTCGTCTTCCTTTCCCAGAAAACGATCGCGAGAACCCCATCGCACCCTAGCCCAGCCTGGTTCCCCGTCGCCACCGCCACCCTCGCCCGCGCCTCCTCATCTCGACCACGACCCTCGCCATTTTTCCCGTGCACCTGCAACCCACCAGAGCCTCGTCGTCGTCGCTGCCCTAGCCTCGTCCCTTCACCACCGCAGCCCACGCCGGCACCACCATCGCGTACGCCTTGACCTCCTCACCTCACCGAGACCACTCCCACTACCTCCTTCTCTCATCCCCTTCTTCAGGCGATCCCCGAAAAACCCTGTGCACCTCGACGATGCCACCTACAGCAACCTCCGGCGAGCCCCACCTCTCCGGTGACTAGCCATCGTCATCCTCCTCACCTCCCTCTCCACTTCCCGGCATAACAAGCCTCTACCTCCACCCTCTGCAAACCCCCGACCTTAACAGCACTCGGGCAACCCTCTGCCTCGCCGGAAAGAAACACCCCATTGCCGGAGATCCGTTGATCTCATTGGCATCCTCTCGCTTCTTCTGACCCCTGTGCACCTACAACCCAGTAAGAAACATTCCCTCTTCTCCTTCTCCCCTTCTTTCCTTTTCCCTTTTCTTCGATTTCTAGATTTCTGTATTTCCAGCGATCGCCGGAACCGTGCCCATCACCGACGATCCGGACGACCCAGTTGACGTCCTATCCGGCACAGCCATGCTCTTGCCTTGCCCGGTTCCGTTCTGTGCTCGCGTGGACACGTCACGACTTTTCGCCGACGAAGGACGTATAGTACAGATCCGTTTCGCATTTCGATCAGGCAAGTATTACTTGCCACATGCTATGCTATACCAATTAAATGTGCTTGACTCATAAAACTTGCAAAGATTAACTAGTGTAGTTACTTTTCTCATTTAGACGAAATATGAGTTATATCATGATACAGTTAACCTAAACCGTATTTGCCACTGTAACCCTAATAACAAAATTACCAGTTAATCATTTTGCTATTTAAAGGACGATAGCCGTACACATATAGCTTCATTACTTTCTGTTATTGATATTGCACTACCTTGTGATTATTGCACCCAAGGGTGCTCGAACCTGTTAATATGAGGATACAACTGCACCATATTAATGCGCCATTATGATTAAATGCACTGTTATTGTTGTTTACTTTATTTCCTGCTGTGATTCCTTATTCGATTATATACCTGTTGTGAGCACACCCTCGATTGCGTCACATATTGACCTGACCTTGATACACATGACATATACACATACCGATGCACCGGACATGGTACCCTTTACTACCAACTCAACCTGTTGTACCATGACCCGACCTGTTACCTGATCTCATGCCAAATGCCAACAAACCTGACTTGGGGTCCCCATGGACCATTCCTGTTGTCTATCCAGACAAACCTGATTTTACCTGATCCTGTGTTGGCATTAGTTCTTGATTACTGAATACCTGACCTGACATACATAACTTGGGGGTATGGGGAAATCAAAGGTGAAACCGACTTGTAACTCAACAGTTCGATACCTGTTCTGATCAGTCTTACGGGCTCGGCCAGCCCCGGAGTGATGATGCTGACATCACTCGTCCATCCTGCTATCTATTACTGCCTAGCGGCACGTCTCGGATTCAGCCCCGAGGGTCTTGACCGTGGTCCCGGGCATGCACGGGATACTATTGAGTTACATCGACGAGTCATCAATTGATTTCAAAGACTTTAGAATAGGAAACCTGATAGAACAGTTTAGTTACCCACTGCACATTACCCTGCCCTGTTGTTTCATATTATTGCTTTATTCATGTTTATCCCTGCATTGCTTATTACCATGTTCATATTATATATTGGTTGACATGACGCGCTGACGTCTGGGTTTTGCATGGCCCAGATTCTTTACCACTGTCGCCGACCGAGCAGGAGTACTTCAGCCAGCAGGCTGATTTGTGAGTTCTGCAGTGATTAGTTTATTTATTGCATTTCATTCCCAGACGTGAGCCCGCATTATGGGACGTACTTTTCTATTTATTGTATTGGATCATTTGCTTCCGCACTTATTTTTCATTGACTCTTGTTATTATGGATTTGGACATGTGTTAGATAGTTTATTTATCTTGTTCTTGATATCTCTACAGCCGTAATGTGACTGTGGATGGATACTTCCTACCCACAGGTAGCATGGTTGGCTATGTCACGTGCCCAATCTTGCGTACTCTGGGAAGCGGGGCGTGACATGGTTCTTTTGGTATCAGAGCGATAGGTTAGTTGGGTTGATTCTTTGTAGTTGGGTATTGTACCCAATACACGAATCAGAATACCCGTGTTTAGGAAACATGTCCTGCCACCTTGACCGTTTTATCATTCTTGAATCACATCCTTCCTGATTATATCTTTTACGACGTGCAAACTTACTTTGCATGTCGACTCGAAAACCTGATTTCTTGTTATCCCTAGGACTTGGACGACTTGAGTGGAGTTAAGTAATTGTGGCTATGATACCGCGGCATAGTTACAATGCGGTACTCTATTTAAGTATCTTAGAGTTCTAGCCTTGAGCCACATTCAGAATCTATCGTCATGCTAATGTTGGGTGTTTTGAGTTCAGGATTATGACAGGTAAGAAGTCGAAGACGTACCAGAGGCCTGTGAACGAAGCCGCCATGCTTGGAGTGATAAGAGGAATGCTGGAAATTAAAGAAACGGACCGAGCTGATCCAGCAGCAAGCAGATTCGTTTCAGGAAGGTTTGCATATTGTTCGGCAGTCTGTAAACAACGATGGAGCTAAACCAGTTGACCGAGTAGGGACCGTGGCAGATTTCAGACGTGTGGGTCCTACTACTTTCACTGGTATGGAGTAACTGTTGCCAGCCGAGCAGTGGCTAGTTGACACGGGAAATTTGCTGATTGCGGCACAGATCCCAGAGGACAAAAGAGTTGATGTGGTGCGCATTCAGCTGGTGGATTACGCCCGAGAGTGGTGGCTTGTAGAGGAGACCCGCTTGCCCAAGCCAATCAGTTGGGCGGATTTTTCTAAGAGTTCCTGGAGAAATTCTTCCCGCGGACTGCACAGGAGGAAAAGGAAGAGAAGTTCGTCGGACTAAGGCAGAATGGAGCGCCCGTGGACGTGCATGCAGCAGAATGGACGAGACTCAGTAGTCTCGCTGGACCTTTCGCGGCCAACGATGCCGACAGCAGTGGCGGTAAGGAGGCAGTTCTGTCGGGCCAGTCAAGTTTAGGGCTAAGCCGACAAACAACATTATTGCATCTATGGAAGTTGATAGTGGTGAAGAGCCGGCGGTTGTTCGCGATTTTATGGATGTATTTGAAGATATATCGGGTTTACCGCCGAAGCGAGACGTGGAGTTCGCAATTGACCTTATTCCTGGTGCAGCGCCAGTATCTAAAGCTTATTATCCGATGGCACCAGTGGAATTGGAAGAAGTTAAGAAGTAAGTTGGTGAATTACTTGAGAAGGGTTGGATTCGAAGCAGCAACTCGCCTTGGGGAGCTCCAGTTCTTTTAGTAAAGAAGAAGGATGGCACGGGAAGGATGTGCATTGATTATCGAGAATTAAACCGGGTGACTAGTAAGGACAAATACCCGATCCCTCGCGTTGGAGAACTTTTTGAGCAGCCTTGTGGCGCGAGGGTATTCTCAAAGCTGGATTTGCGATCCGGATATCATCAGGTCCGAGTGGAAGCAGAAGATATTTGCAAGACGGCGTTTCGAACTCGGTATGGACATTACGAGTATCTAGTAATGCCCTTCGGAGTAACAAATGTGCCGGCAGTATTCATGGACTTGATGAACCGAATCTTTTCACCGCTCTTGGACCAGTTTGTTGTGGTATTCATTGACGATATTCTGGTTTACTCGAAGAGTTTGGAGGAGCATGCTGAACATTTGAAGAACGCACTGCAGACACTGAGACGGAAGAAATTGTATACGAAGATGAGTAAGTGCGAATTTTGGCTGGAAGAAATGAAGTTTCTAGGCATGTTGTGTCGGGCGATGGAATCGCCGTCGATCCCGAAAGGATTGCAGCAGTTCGAGATTGGCCTATTCCAAGGAATGCAGCCGAGATAAGAAGTTTCCTTGGATTAGCCGGATACTACAGGAGATTTGTGGAGAACTTCGCTCGTTTGGCAGAACCGTTGACCAAGCTTACGCGCAAGGAAGTACCTTTTGTTTGGACGGATAAATGGGCATTGACTTTCGAGACGTTGAAGCAGAAGTTGATAACCGCCCCATCCTGACCGTACCAGACAATTCTGGAGGACTGGTGATTCACAGCGACGCATCTGGAAAAGGATTGGGTTGTGGTTTGATGCAGAATGGGAAGGTCGTAGCTTACGCATCAAGACAACTGAAGACCCATGAGAAGAATTACCCGACTCATGACTTGGAGCTTGCGGCCGTGATCTTCGCCTTGAAGATTCGGAGACACTACCTGTTGGGCGAGAGAGTCGAAGTCTTTACAGATCACAAGAGTTTGATGTATGTGTTCACTCAGAAGGAGTTGAACATGAGGCAACGCAGATGGTTGGAGCTGATGGCCGACTATGACCTTGATCTTAAGTACCATCCGGGAAAAGTTAACGTCGTGCCGGATGTGCTTAGTCGGTTACCAGCGATTCAGGTATTGACTACACAGAGGGAGATCATTGCGGATTTTCGAAGATTTGACTTGGAGGTTGTGCTACCACATTCTACGGGACAGTTGATGCAGTTGCAAGTACAGTCGTCCTTAGTTGAGAAGATTAAAGCGGCACAATCGCAGGATCCTAGACTGCAAAAGTTTCGAGAGCAGGTTGAAGCCGGACTGCGAACAGATTTACTGGTTCACGAAGACGGTTCGTTGAGATATGGTAGCCGTGTGTGCGTACCAAAGGGGGGTGTGCGTGAAGAGCTTATGAAGGAAGCACACAGTTCAGCTTACTCTGTACATCCAGGGGGTACAAAGATGTACCGAGATATTCGACAGCACTTCTGGTGGGAAGGTATGAAACGGGAGATCGCTCACTTCGTGGCTAAGTGCTTGGTATGTCAGCAAGTCAAGGCTGAACACCAAAGGGTTGCTGGTTTGTTGCAACTACTTCCGATTCCTCAGTGGAAGTGGGAACATATAACCATGGATTTCGTGACAGCTTTACCGCGGAGTCCAAAGGGCAACAATGCAGCATGGGTGATTGTCGATCGGTTGACCAAGGCAGCTCACTTTATTCCTTTTCGGGTTGGTCAATCGACGGAGACTTCGGCGGAGCGGTACATGCAGGAGATTGTAAGATTGCATGGAGTACCGGTGAGCATCGTGTCCGATCGGGACACTCGGTTCTTGTCGCACTTCTGGAGGAGTTTACAAGAAAGTTTGGGGACTCGATTGAAGTTTAGCACAGCTTATCATCCTCAAACTGATGGGCAGTCGGAGAGAACGATCCAAACTCTTGAAGATATGTCGAGGGCATGCATGTTGGACTTCAAAGGTTCTTGGGAGGATCACCTACACTTGGTGGAGTTTTCGTACAACAATAGTTTCCAAGCGACTATTCAAATGGCTCCGTTTGAAGCTTTGTATGGTCGTAAGTGCCGTTCACCTGTGTGTTGGGATGATGTTGGTGAACGAAGGTTACTAGGACCAGATTTAGTAGTACAGACAGTCGAGAAGGTGAATACAATCAGGAAGCATATGAAGGCAGCTCAAGACAGACAGAAAAGTTGGGCTGACACGTCAAGGAGACCTCTAGAGTTCGCCGTGGGTGATTTGGTATTCTTGAAGATATCACCGACTAGAGGGGTGATTCGCTTTGGGAGTCGGGGAAAGCTTAGTCCTCGATTCGTTGGACCCTTCGAGATATTGGAGCGTGTTGGAGAGGTAGCGTACCGTTTGGCGTTACCACAGTCCTTGGCAGGAGTGCACGATGTGTTTCATGTATCTCAACTACGGAGGTATGTTCGAGATGAAACCCACGTCTTGGATCATTCGGAGTTGACTGTACGGGAGGACCTAACTTTTGAGGAGCGACCGGTTGAAATCAAGGATCGAAGAGAAAAGGTTCTTAAGAACAAGGTTATCCCTCTTGTGCTAGTCTCTTGGGGTAATCGATCGCATGGAGAATCCACCTGGGAGCGAGAAGACGAGATCCGGCAGAAGTTTCCTCACCTTTTCCTGTAGTTATCTACTTTGTATTCTTGGAATTTCGAGGACGAAATTCTTTTTGTAGTTGGGTATGATGTAACACCCGAGCCCAATAATACTAATTCTGTTACTGATTGAGTGTTTGACATTGCTCATTTCATTTATCTTGCTTGTTTGGTGCTTGTTACTAAATTTTAACCGGCTAAGTCATTTTTGCCTATAACAAATTTTAACACCTAAAATGAAATTAAAAACATCCTTATTGGCCTACTCGTCGCCCCTAGCCGCGTGGTAGCGTCCTCGCATCGAGTTTTCATCCCGTTCGGTGAAACGGGCGAGTTTGGACGGCTACGCGCGCGTGCAAGTGTCCGACTTGGGGGCATGCTTTTTTATCACAAAACATCTCATTTTAAAAATTGGAACTCGCTTAAAATCCTATTATTTGAATTTCAAATATTTGGGCGCAACCCGGGCGCGATTTGGAAATGTTTCATTTAGCATCAAAATCCCAATTTAATTTAATAATCTAAAACTATACTAAAACTATAATAATTCAAAACTGTTACTGTATAACAAACTAATCCTTAAAAATCTTTTGTAAATTATTTCGCCAGCCAATCACGGGGGGATTAATCCCCCGTGGGCCAGCCTCTCCCTCTCTCTCTGTCCCTATAATCTCTCTCTCTCTCTCTTCCTCTATCTCTATCTCTCTCTCTCTAACTGTCTCTCTCTCACATATATATATATTTATTCCCTACGCTTCGTCTTCCTTTCCCAGAAAACGATCGCGAGAACCCCACGAGAACCCCATCGCACCCTAGCCCAGCCTGGTTCCCCGTCGCCACCGCCACCCTCGCCCGCGCCTCCTCGTCTCGACCACGACCCTCGCCATTTTTCCCGTGCACCTGCAACCCACCAGAGCCTCTTCGTTGTCGCTGCCCTAGCCTCGTCCCTTCACCACCGCAGCCCACGCCGGCACCACCATCGCGTACGCCTTGACCTCCTCACCTCACCGAGACCACTCCCTCTACCTCCTTCTCTCATCCCCTTCTTCAGGCGATCCCCGAAAAACCCTGTGCACCTCGACGATGCCACCTATAGCAACCTCCGGCGAGCCCCACCTCTCCGGTGACTAGCCGTCGTCATCCTCCTCACCTCCCTCTCCACTTCCCGGCATAACAAGCCTCTACCTCCACCCTCTGCAAACCCCCGACCTCAACAGCACTCGGGCAACCCTCTGCTTCGCCGGAAAGAAACACCCCATTGCCGGAGATCCGTTGATCTCATCGACATCCTCTCGCTTCTTCTGACTCCTGTGCACCTACAACCCAGTAAGAAACATTCCCTCTTCTCCTTCTCCCCTTCTTTCCTTTTCCCTTTTCTTCGATTTCTAGATTTCTATATTTCCAGCGATCGCCGGAGCCGTGCCCATCACCGACGATCCGGACGACCCAGTTGACGTCCTATCCGGCACTGCCATGCTCTTGCCTTGCCCGGTTCCGTTCTGTGCTCGTGTGGACACGTCACGACTTTTCGCCGACGAAGGACGTATCGTACAGATCCGTTTCGCGTTTCGATCAGGCAAGTATTACTTGCCACATGCTATGCTATACCAATTAAGTGTGCTTGACTCATAAAACTTGCAAAGATTAACTAGTGTAGTTACTTTTCTCATTTGGACGAAATATGAGTTATATCATGATACAGTTAACCTAAACCGTATTTGCCACTGTAACCCTAATAACAAAATTACCGGTTAATCATTTTGCTATTTAAAGGACGATAGCTGTACACATATAGCTTCATTACTTTCTGTTATTGATATTGCACTACCTTGTGATTATTGCACCCCAAGGGTGCTCGAACCTGTTAATATGAGGATACAACTGCACCATATTAATGCGCCATTGTGATTAAATGAACTGTTATTGTTGTTTACTTTATTTCCTGCTGTGATTCCTTATTCGATTATATACCTGTTGTGAGCACACCCTCGATTGCGTCACATATTGACCTGACCTTGATACACATGACATATACACATACCGATGCACCGGACATGGTACCCTTTACTACCAACTCAACCTGTTATACCATGACCCGACCTGTTACCTGATCTCATGCCTAATGCCAACAAACCTGACTTGGGGTCCCCATGGACCATTCCTGTTGTCTATCCAGACAAACCTGATTTTACCTGATCCTGTGTTGGCATTAGTTCTTGATTACTGAATACCTGACTTGACATATATAACTTGGGGGTATGGGGAAATCAAAGGTGAAACCGACTTGTAACTCAACAGTTCGATACCTGTTCTGATCAGTCTTACGGGCTCGGCCAGCCCCGGAGTGATGATGCTGACATCACTCATCCATCCTGCTACCTATTACTGCCTATCGGCACGTCTCGGATTCAGCCCCGAGGGTCTTGACCGTGGTCCCGGGCATGCACGGGATACTATTGAGTTACATCGACGAGTCATCAATTGATTTCAAAGACTTTAGAATAGGAAACCTGATAGAACAGTTTAGTTACCCACTGCACATTACCCTGCACTGTTGTTTCATATTATTGCTTTATTCATGTTTATCCCTGCATTGCTTATTACCATGTTCATATTATATATTGGTTGACATGACGCGCTGACGTCTGGGTTTTGCATGGCCCAGATTCTTTACCACTGTCGCCGACCGAGCAGGAGTACTTCAGCCAGCAGGCTGATTTATGAGTTCTGTAGTGATTAGTTTATTTATTGCATTTCATTCCCAGATGTGAGCCCGCATTATGGGACGTACTTTTCTATTTATTGTATTGGATCATTTGCTTCCGCACTTATTTTTCATTGACTCTTGTTATTATGGATTTGGACATGTGTTAGATAGTTTATTTATCTTGTTCTTGATATCTCTACAGCCGTAATGTGACTGTGGATGGATACTTCCTACCCACAGGTAGCATGGTTGGCTATGTCACGTGCCCAATCTTGCGTATTCTGGGAAGCGGGGCGTGACATTCTTCCTCCCTATCTTTTATCCAAATATCGATCATATACCCCTACGTGTGTGTAAATGACGTCCCTACACTTAGAGAATTCAATTCAAGCTATCATACTCTTGTCCATCTTCCACAGTATTTTATAGTTGGTGAATATTTTCGATAAAATTGCTCACACATTTTTCATGCGACCGTTAATACTTCTTGAGGTACTAACCAACCGATTACAAAAATGTGCTCGCGTATTTAGGCGTAATTTCTCATTTCGCAACACCTAAGGCTTAGCAGTGGCTCCCAAACCAGTTGGTCTAAGGCACTAGGTGATAAAGCACCCTCGCTATATTTTTTTTATGCCGCCTTAAGCAATTACAAAACCAGTGTTCATTTTTTTTCTTCCTTCACCACTTATACTTTTTTCCCCCTTCATACTAAGGTTTTTAGACAAGAGCATTTCAGGGTATCCTCTACTATCCCAAATTTCAAGATGTGTGTAAGTGCGTATATTAGGGTATCAACATTCAAATATTTGGCCTCAAGAATAGGGACTATTTTTCAGATTTATTTTTATTCTCAGATTAGTGACTTCCTTCATCTTACTAACCCTTGGGACAACAGCTCATAACTACTTATTACTAGTTTTGTTTAAGAAAACATCTAATTTTCTTGCTTTTCTCAAACTATTTCTATCTTTCATATGTAAATTTGCACTTTCTAACTTTCATTATCAAAAATTTTTTGTGCTTATATATAGTATAATGCAAAGCAACGCGTAAATAAGCACAAACCTCCCCCAAACCTGTTTCCAGTAGCGTCCTCACTGTTGTCATTTTTTAAACATCAAAATCTGTAGACTTTGGAGTAAAAGTTATCAAAGGGGACAAGAAATAATGAAAGTGAAATTCTTCCCCAAACTTATTTTTGGCTCGTAATTTTGTAAAAAAATTCTTTCAAGAGCCAAAATATTTCTCACCAAACTTGAGTAAAATCGCATTAAGCATTTAAAATTATGAGAGGGGGGTTAAACTTATTGGTCAAAGTAAAGCCTTATAAAGACCAAAATTCAACACCAACCATTAAAAAAATTTATCGATGAAGCACCAATATTGGTGGAAGAACATGTCGCCTATTGACGTGAAGAAGTGGGGAGGAGATAAGAGGTGTAATGGAAAAGGTTTACGTCTCGGTTTGTAGAGACAAAACAATGATGATGGATTACTCGCATTCTCATTCTTGATAAGAAAAAGATGTGGCGATTCAACTTCTTTGGGTTGGGATTGATTCATCACAACGCCCATGTCTTCTAAGAATGCGAGTTCTTCGGCGAAGATTTCTTCAAAGCTTTCATCGATATCCCGGATAATAATCTCATCGGAAAGAATGGGATGATACTTGGACTCCATAAAATGTTCACATTTAGCGTTAGATATTGACCAACCTGGACAACAACGTAATAGCGGAGTCGAGATTAGTATCGTGAAGCTCTTCAATTTCGCTACTGTCGGAATCTATCGTTTCGACAGAACACACATGAGCATAAGGTTCGGAGGGTTCACTTCCCAGCTTGTAAATGTTAAGCTCAATTGACATCTTCCCGAAGGATAGAGTCATAGAGCCATTTCGATAATTGATTATTGCGTTGGAAGTCGCAAGAAAAGGTCGACCTAAAATCACCGGAATTTGGTTTCGTGGGTTCGTTACAGGTTGTGTATCTATAACGATAAAGTCCACAGGAAATATAAATTCCCCGACTTTGATTAACACATCCTCTAGCTCACCTCTAGGTTGGGTGATAGATCGATCGGTCATTTGAAGAGTGTAATGCGCAGGTTTTAACTCTCCGATCCCTAATTGCTCATAAACAGAATACGGAAGCAAGTTAACACTAGCACCTAAATCGAGTAGAGCACGATTGATATTTTTACCCCCGATAGAAATAGAAATTGTAGGACTTCCAGGGTCCTTTCGTTTCTTGGGTAGTTGTTGTGGAAAAGCAGTGCTCACATTACTCGCAAGGAAAACTTTTTTAGGTACTTGAACTTTTCTCTTCCTGGTGCACAAGTCTTTTAGGATTTTCGCATAAGACGGAACTTGTTGAATAGCATCTAGGAGAGGAATGTTTATGTTACTTGCTTAAAAATTTCCACAATCTTCTCCATTTGTAGACTTGGTTTGTTGCCCCATAACCTGTTTGGATAAGGTGCTTTATCAATAAGGGTTGGGTCCAACATTGGAGAAGATTGTGGGGATAGAATGGATCCCAAAATTGGAATGAAAATCGTTTTAGGGAGACTCGGCGGAGGGTTCGAACCTAGTGGGAAACGTAGAATAGGCTCGGAAGTAGATGGGAGACTAGACGAATTAGGGGAAGAAGTAGAAGCCGGGGTATCATTGGTATCACTAACGTCATCAACTTGTTCACCTACTCGGTTATCTAGCACTCTTCCTGATCTCAATGTAGTAACGGCACCCACATTATGATTTTGTGAGTGGCCAGGATTCGGTAGGGGTTGAGATGGGAGTTTCCCTTTTTCTCCCGCACTCACCGCGCCATTCAACCGTGCAATTTGGGCTTCTATTGATTTAATACTCTCTGTAGGGTGTTTTTCGGCACCCCATTGAGATGGGAATACGCACGCGCTTGTCAGGCGTACTACAGATTCCCCCTGCCAGGGGTAAGCCGGGATTTATTGATTGTGGGGATCCGAATCTCCGGCAGCCGCGGACTAAGCTGCCGTTAATTACCCCTCGCCTTTGGGGCGGGGGAACCTCCGATTAACGGGTTAAATTGGTCATGCGAACTCAATGTGCGGTGTGCGTGTGTTGTGTTTTGAAAGGGGTTTTTGGATATATCGGGAGCCACTCAGAGTTTTTACGGGGTCCCGCTACCCGGATAGCGGGCTGGGGGTCAAGGGGGCTAGCAGCCCCCTTGCGGGGTGCGGGGCAGCGCCCCGTTAGAAAAAAATTTCTAATAGGGACAGTGTCGTGGAGCACGTGTATGTGCAAATATGTATACATATGTATATGTATATGTATATGTATGTACATAAAAAAAGGGGGAAAGGCATCCAAAGGATGTGTGGGGCCAGCGCCTTGGACGCTGTGCGCCCAGGTACTGTGCGCTCAGGCGCTAGCATGCCACGTGTCGGCACGTGGGCGCTCTGCGTTTGAGCGCAGGGCGCTGTAGCGCAAGCGCGCCACGTGTCGGCATGTGGACGCTTTGCGCTTCAGCGCCTGACGCTCGAGCGCAAGTGCGCCACGTGTCGGCACGGGGGCGATTTGCGCTTGAGCGTAAGTGCGCCACATGTCGGCACGGGGGCGACTTGCACCAGAGCGCTGTGCGCTTGAGCGCAAGTGCGCTTGAGCGCAAGTGCGCCACGTGTCGGCACTGGGACGACTTGCGCTCGAGCGCTGTGCGCTTGAGCACAAGTGCGCCACGTGTCGGAACTGGGACGACTTGCGCTCGAGCGCTTGCGCTTGAGTGCAAGCACGCCACGTGTCGGCACTGGGGAGACTTGCGCTTGAGCGCAAGCGTGCCACGTGTCGGCACTGGGGTGACTTGCGCTCGAGCGTTTGCGCTTGAGCGCAAGCGCGCCACGTGTCGGCACGTGGGCGCTTTGCGCTCGAGCGCAGGGCGCTGTTGTGCAAGCGCGCCACGTGTCGGCACGTGGGCACTGAGCGCTTGAGCGCAAGCGCGCCACGTGTCGGCACGTGGGCGCTCTGCGCTTGAGCGCCGGCGAGAAAAAGAGGCTTTTAGCCTAAAAAGATTCTCGGAAAAGAAATCAGAGTGGAGTTGGACTCCTAAGTGTGTTTTTGGGGTTAATGGAAGGGGTTCTTCTTCTTCCTCCTCTGTTAGCTGGATCTTGAAGATCAAGAGATGTGAGATCTCAAAATCTCTCCTTTTTGGGATCTAAAGACAGATCCAAGTTCCCCTTTGTGGGTTTGGTGGTGAAAAACTATCTTGTTTTTTAAAAGGAAGAGTAAAACTCTTGATTTAATTCAAAAGAAAGAAGAAGATTTGAGACCTTCAGAAAAGGGAAAGAAGTACAAACCCTAGGTTTTTGAGAGAATGGGAAAAGTGTTCTTTTTTATTCATCATCATGTTGCCTTATATAGGCTTACATATTTACATATAGTCCCTTGGGCTTTACAAAAATGGCATTTTAGCCATCCCATGGCTCATGTGCCATTTCATTTTTGCACATAAGCCATGGGCTTAAAAAATATTGGCTTTATGCCCATTTTGTTTACATTCATGCATAAAAAATTACATATTACATGATTTTGTTGTTGGCATGGGGAGGCTGGCCGCAGGCTCGACTTGGGCATGAGCCCGCTTGACCTGGGCTTGGGCCCACCTGGCTTGGGGTTGACCTTGACTTTGACTCGATCAACCGGGGTGTAAATTTTTACCCCAACACTCTCACCGTGGGAGGCGGAGTCTTTCTTTATGGTATCAATAGAAGACCTCATATCAGCCGATATTTGGATGGAATGTTTCATAAACAAATCCAAAGTTTGTGCGAGTGAAGAGGAGTTATCGGTACCGGTCGTTTGGAAAGAATTATTAGAAGGTACAGAATTTTTGACCGGATTTCGAAAATTTTTTGATTGAAAGGGGTGCTGACTCTGTTGTGGTGGTTGTTGCTGCTGTAGAGGAGGTCTTTGGTAATTTCTTTGAAACTGATTTTTATTTTTAGTTTGGTTTTGGTTCCAAACAAAGTTAGGATGATTCCTCCACCCATGATTGTATGTGGAAGAATAAGAATCGTTTCTAGGTCGCTACTGAAAAGTTGCATTGGTGTGTTCTTGACCTTGAAATGGTGCATTCATAGGACATTCTTCAAATGTGATGGGTCAGAACAGCAACCACATATGGTTTTGGGAAGCGTAACCTGGTTTAGGGAGACTGATGAGAATTTGCTCTCTATAGTGTCGAGTTTCTTTTGTATCGCTGCCATTTCGGTTTTTACTGCGATGGAAATATCGAGCTGATAGATACCTTCCCTAGATGAAGGTGGTCTAACGCTTTCCCATTGCAAAGTGTTTTCAGCAAGATCTTCCAGGTATTTCCAGGCTTCACCATCGTCTTTGGACATGAAATTGCATTGACACATGGTTTCAAGCATCTGCTTTGTTGCTGGATTAATACCCTCATATATAATTCGGCACAGAACCCATCTATGTATTCCATGATGAGGACATTGGACAAGCAGATCCTTGAACCGTTCAAAGCACTTCCAAAATGGTTCATTGGGGAGCTGGGTAAACTAGTTGATTTCGCTCCGAACACGGGCGGTCTTATGATTTGGGTAAAATTTCTTAAGGAATGCTATCACGAATTCATCCCAATTGGTAATAGAGTGTGCAGCAGTATTATAAAGCCATTTTTCTGCCAAGTTGCACAAAGTGAATGGGAGAAGACGCAAGCACATAGCATCCACTGAAAGTTGTGATGTACCTATCATTGCGCATACGTTTTCGAATTTGGTGATAAAAACGTACGCGTCTTCAGACTCGAGCCATGAAATTTGGGTAACCGGTTGATGAAGTGGGGTTTAATTTCAAAATTATCCACGTTAGCTGGTGGAATGGATAGACAAGTAGAAAGGGGACCACGTATATGATAGCATCTCTCTTGGAGAGAGAGATGCAGTGGGTTCTGCACACCTGCGGGTGGTGGCAGAGTGGTATCGTTCAATCCCGATGGAGATCCGTCCATTTCGGGAGATGTCGTGGGTGGAGGGAAAAAAGAAGATGAAGACCGACTTTGGAGTCGGTAGCCGAAACGCGGACAAGACGGGCACTAGAATCCCGTGTCCAGACGAGCATGCACTAAGCGGGTTTAGCGCACGTGGCAGCGTGTGAGAACTTAAAAATTGGATTGTTTTGAAAAGTGTTGGACGTGAGACAAACCACAAAAAAATGCACCCCCTAGAACTAAGGTTACCTAGGTCAAGTCTCTAGACCGCTCCTAGACTTCCAAAGGACAAGCCGCAGGATCAATCTTCTACCACCACTTTATCACTCTTGTGGCCAGGTAAGTGCCAGGTAAGTGGGAGGTATCCGCTATACGAATCACCGAAAATAGCGGGCCTAATTAAGTAACCACTTTCCTCAGACACACTTGCCTAGACACCACAAAAGTAATGCGGATAAGCGATAGATTACCCACGACCTTTCTCTGTCCTTATTGAGTGCGACGGTCCTTAGAGTCTTGGCATAGATATTTTTGAATTAATGTAGGGAGATGCGGATGCTCGTTTTGTGATTTGTAGGGCTTATGAAGGGTGATGAAATCCCCACCTAATCTGAATTTGGTCTTTGCCCCTTAATGTCCGTATTAAAATATGCAAAAACAAACCACAAAACAAAACTTGCAAAAAGATTTTTGAGCGGCGATATTTTGCAAAGAATCCCGCAGAAAATATATTATTGGATTTTTCAAAGGGGAGAGAAGGAGATAGAAAAGATATCATAGAAAATTGAAGCCCTGACTCACCAACACCGCCGCGGTTCCGCCACCAAAATGCACTTCTTGCCGCGGTTTCGCCGCGAAGTTGAGAGTTCTTTGAAAACTTTTTGCTACGGTGGCCTCTCTTGCTTCTCTGGGTCTTGATGAATGTCTCTGAATCCTTATCTCCTCGCTATAGTGACTCCAGATTCCCTCGCAAAAATCGCACACTAATCGTTAAATATGCAAGATGCGGTTTGTTTTGTTTTATGACATAGATCGAATAAGAATTCAACAAGAAAAGTAAGAATAAAAAATTACGCACGTATCCCCGGCAATGGCGCCAATTGATTGATCGTGAAAAAGTGTTTGTAGAATAACCGCAATCAATAACGGTGTTACTTGTAGCTAGCCGAGATGAGTACGGGTCGTCCGCAGGAATGCGTGGAACTTTTAATCTTATTTTAGACAAGTTGAATAAAATAAAAGAAGAAAGGAGAATAGTTTATTTATAATCTAAATTAATTACGGATGTAAATTATATAAGAAAAAAGCTTGCAGGGTTCGTTAAGTTTTAATAGTCATGGATGATTAATTAAAGATTACTCTTTTTATCCTTTAATAGATTTAAAACTAGATCGACGGTGATGCATATAGATTTAGGGTTTTCGGAGGGAATAGGGTTTCCACTCTTAACCCCTATCTTTACACGGATCTCCGTTCATGTCTAGCCTTTACCAAAACAATTGTTAATCTAATCTCAAATCACGGTCGTGACTACCAATGAATTGATAGCGTGCCCGATTAGGATGTTAACAATTCTTTTGATAAAGTTTATAAACTTTATAGGACGTAAAAAGAGTTAAAAGATTTTAATCATCCATTGATCTAGCCTAATCCTACGAACCATAACAATCGGAGAATTACTCGCGTATGTTGGGAATAGAAGAAGAAATGATAGTTAAAGAAATCATAATGCAGAAATAATACAGAAAATAAATAATTAAATAAAATGGTCTACTTTTATTAATCAACTTCACAAGTACAAATCCTACGAATTTAGATTATAAGAGAAAGAAGTTACTCTCGATCTCTGCCCCGTAGGAAGTAGATGTTCCGTCGATTTTCACGTCGCCATATCACGTCGAATCGTGGACCTGTCGTGGATCACTTGTTCTTTGACGGTGATTTGCTTTGTGGTAAAGGTGATCAGTTTTAATTTTAGCCATCGGTCCTTTATATAGCCTTCAAATTGGAAATCCTAGATCTCATAGGTTTAGACTTGCCATAAAGATCCACTTTCCAAGTTTTCAGATCCTATGATTTTATTGGCAGATTTTTGATCCTGTCATTTTGAATATTTTGATCTCTTGACCTGAGCTAAATCTGCACAAAATCTCCATGAATAATGTTAGTAATATTTATTAAATAAAAGAGAGTATCTTAATTACTTTATATGGTAATAAATTTTTAAGAAACTGATTAAGAATATTTAATATACTATTCACTTTATATGGTAATAAATGTTTAAGAAACATGATTAAGAATATTTGATATGCTATGCAACTTTTAATTACTAAAATATTATGCATATATTTTGAAATATTATTCTAATCATTTGTATGATATTATATCTTTTAAGAATTGTGATTAGAATATTTGATATGATATGCATATTTTCAATTACCAAAATATTATATAAATATAAAATGCCTATATTTTCCTTCATAATGTTAATTATAATATACAAACATATGGTAAATAGTATTTTGCAGATAAATCCAAATATGTTCTATATTTATAATAAACACCTTTAAATATTTAAGAAAAGTAAGGAAAATTTTATATCAAAAGTGCAATATTTCTGACTGAACACCCTTCGTCATTTCGGATAAGTACTATTTAGTATTCGTGCTGCGTTTGTTGACCTCTGTCAAGGCGTAGTGTGCGTTAGCTGATTAGTGCTTATCTGCAAAACATGTGATGCGATTGGATTAGGGTAGTCGTACGACCTTGTTGACCTCTGTCAAGAGTCGTGCGGGTGGATTTAATTCAATCATGAAATGGGGGGTTAAACTTGACTAGCGCACTTGTTCCCCTCCGAACGGCGGCGCACAAGACTGCGATGTCCTGACGCTGAGATTCGGGGCAGATGCTATTTGGTTTTATCCGTCTACCTCTCCGAAGATACCAAGTTGATTTATGGAACCGTGTATCGGAGGTTTAGACGGATGCGGCCGATGTAGCAGACTTTGTCAGATTCCCCCTCGCTTGAGGGGTTTTTGATTGTGGGGACGCTCTTCCCTGCAGGCGCAAGCCCCTGCAGTTAATTACGCTACCGCATCGCGGTAACAACTTTCTCCTTCTCCAGAATTTCACTTCGTGTCGTGTGTGTTTTTTTTGTTTGTGGTTGCCCGTGGATTGTATACGGAGACTGAGTAATGCCGTCGCCCGTAGGACGTGGATTAGTCCAAATCCGTATTTACTTAGATTTGGGTTTGGTGTTTTTAGTTTAAGGATACATTAGTCGCGTTGCGACTAAGATCAACTTAAACATTCGTCAAGGATACGTTAGTCCTGTTTTGGACTAAGATCAACCTGACGTGGTGATTCATTTAATTTATGGCCATCGGGACTCATCACCTCTCTAACATCGTTGAAGGATTACAACGATAGGTGTCAGAGGAGCTCAGAGATGTACCCTTGAACCAAAGCTGATTGAGGGTTTTATAGTCCATTTAAGTGTTTAAGGATACGTTAGCCATGTTTGGGGCTAAGATCAACTTAAACGGGATCGTTTAGATCCGGCAAAAGAGCAATTGGCTCTATTGTTCTAGTTTAGGGACGTAGTGGTCCATTATTAGTTTAGGGACGTCTCGGTCCGATACCAGTTTAAGGACGTAGTGGTCCATTATTAGTTTAGGGACGTTTCGGTCCGATGCCAGTTTAGGGACGTAGTGGTCCATTATTAGTTTAAGGACATTTCGGTCCATCGCCAGTTTAGGGACGTGGTGGTCCATCATTAGTTTAGGGACATTTTGGTCCGATACCAGTTTAGGGACGTTTCGGTCCAATATTAGTTTAAGGACGTTTCGGTCCGATATTAGTTTAAGGACGTCTCGGTCCAATATTAGTTTAAGGACGTCTCGATCCAATATTAGTTTAAGGACGTTTCGGTCCGATATTAGTTTAAGGACGTCTCGGTCCAATATTAGTTTAGGGACGTTTCGGTCCAATATTAGTTTAAGGACGTTTCGGTCCGATATTAGTTTAAGGACGTCTCGGTCCACGAGTTTAAGGACCCCGCAGTCTATATGGGTGTGTGGTCGTTGGGACCCGTCACCTCTTTGACGTCGTTGAGGAATTACAACGATGGATGTCAAAGGAGTTCAGAGATGTACCCTCGAACCGGTTGTGAATTGATTTAGGAGAGCCATTTTGCTCAATCAATTTAATTTAAGGACTTACGGCCAGAATTGGGCTAAGTCCAGTTGAAAATGTTTGGCATTTTTATTTGTTTTTGCATTGCATTTCTTTTTATTTTTATTTGGGCTTTGCCCAGAAAGGATGCAAAGCATCAATTTGTTTTGGGCTCTGCCCCTTTTTATTGTATTGCAATTTAATTTGGCCTACTAGGCCCCTCTGATTTGGGCCTGGCCTTTCAGTAAAATGCATTGCATTTGTCAGGCGCTTTGCGCCAATCACTGAGCGCAAACGCTTGTGGTGAGGACACGTGTCATGCTCTGGTGAGCGCAAGCGCAACAGCGCAGTGCGCTGCGCTAGTGCGCTGTGCTGTTGCGCTGCTGACACGTGGCGTGCTCTGGTGAGTTGCGCCCGTTCCAGAGAGCAAAGCTCTATTTCAAGGCGCGTAGCGCAAGTTGTTCCGCAGCTGACACGTGGCGCGCTCTGGTGAGTTGCGCCAGTTCCAGAGAGCAAAGCTCTATTTCAAGGCGCGTAGCGCAAGTTGTTCTGCAGCTGACATGTGGCGCGCTCTGGTGAGTTGCGCCCGTTCCAGAGAGCAAAGCTCTATTTCAAGACGCGTAGCGCAAGTTGTTCTGCAGCTGACACGTGGCGCGCTCTGGTGAGTTGCGCCAATTCCAGAGAGCAAAGCTCTATTTCAAGGCGCGTAGCGCAAATTGTTCTGCAGCTAACACGTGGCGTTCTCTCAGGAGCGCAACAGCGCAGTTTGGAAGTGCAAAGCACTAAGAATCTTTTTAGATTCCAGAACAGAAGTGCAAAGCACTATTTGTTTTCTTTGATCTAATTAGGATCAAAGAAAAATGAGTTTTTCTCTTTATTTCAAGAACCAGAGGTTCATAAAAGTGCAAAGCACTATTTTTTTATTTTATTTTTTTTTGTTTTAAAGAACCAGTGGTTCATACGAGTGCAAAGCACTATTTTTATTTATTTTTATTTTCTTCTTTGTTTTAAAGAACCAGTGGTTCATACGAGTGCAAAGCACTATTTTTATTTATTTTTATTTTCTTCTTTGTTTTAAAGAACCAGTGGTTCATACGAGTGCAAAGCACTATTTATTATGTGAAGATCATTGATCAATGATTTATCAAAAGAGATTTCTTTTCTCTCGTGAAGGTTTTTACCTTCTTCTTGAAATTTTTCTCAGAGTTCTCTCTGTTTGAAGCTCTTGATTTATTTTTTTCAAGAAATGTTGATGCCTTCTCTTCTCTTCTTGGCTCCTATTTATAGGAGAAGGAAAAGAATCAATTTGTTTAGCAAATCTCTCATTGAAAGATTTGATTTGATCGTTGAGAGATTTGATTTATATTTATCATTAATCTGGGCCTTTAGATCATTCAGTGAATTTTATTCACCGTGGATTTTAAATCCAAAAGATATTCTATTTGTTATTCTGGTGAGATTTTCAGGGAAATCTTTCCTTGTCCAAGATTTTTCCATAAATTGATGATTTTTAATCATCTTTGGATCTTTAATCCAACGGTTCCCATAATCCTTTTCCATTTGGAAAGATTTAGAAGCTTTTAGAATTTTAATTCTATTTCGAAAGATTTTTAGAGAAATTTAGAATTTTAATTCTACTAATCTGTAAGGCTTTCAAAGCCTGTCACGTGCTGGCACGTGACCCTTGGTCACGTGTGAGCACGTAACCCCGAAATTGGTTCCTTTAACAGTCGCTTGTTCATATTATTGTTTTAACCATCACGTGTCAACACGTGACCATTGGTCACGTGTGAGCACGTGATATTTCATTGAGATAACTTCTGATTTTTAATCAGGGAACAGATTTTAGAATTTAATTCTATTCATTATTTTAGAGGCCTTAAGAGCCCATCACGTGTCTGCACGTGGCCCATGGTCACGTGTGAGCACGTGATGCCCCATTGGGGTCTTTTCTAAGTTTTTATTATATCTTCTAACTCCTCCAGCGGATTCTTAAAAGCCCATCACGTGTGAACACATAATGCCTCATAACTTTTGATCCCGGATGAATTATGAAGCCCATAATATATCAAATCGAAGGGTTTTTCGAGACGCTTTCAATACAATCAGAATTTATCCGTTTCTCCTTCGGGATTTTGTCAAAAAACAGCCCGGAAGATACTGGTTCGTATTTCCTTAAGCGTATCGCTGCCATTTGATACCTTGGACTCTTTTGCGCAGAAATTTTTGGCGGGAACAAATGCCCCCCACTACTTTGCCCATGTAAGTATGTACGTGGGTGAAGTAGTGCAGAGTTATGCAGAGTTGTGCATGGCGTATGACCAGTTTTGGGTTGATGTATCACTTTCAGAATCTTGATCTGAGAAGATAACGAGCGGACACAAGCGTCGTCATTTATCATTGACTCAAATCTCAACTCTTAAGGGATATATTTCCAACCCTTAACTCCATGAGCCGCATCCTTCTATTTCTTTTTTTGTCTCACTCTGGCGTGGAGTAGTTCATACGCTTATGAGTAAGTTCTCCATTTCAGTGGCATGTAGCTTTGGCAAGTGTGGCCCATAGATGGTCGGCCCATCTTGACTTCTTTGCAGGGCAGTGATGGCTTAGGAGACAGGGGTAGGATCTGCCACCTAAGGCTTTTCAACTTTACGAGCCGTGAGGGTCTCATAAAGACTTTTCTCCCTACGAGTCGTGAGGATCTCGTAGGTGTATTTTCTCCTTGGGAATCGTGAGGATTCCTAAGTGTGTTTTCTCTTATAAGTCGTAAGGATCCTATAAGAGAGTTTTCCCTCTTACGAGTCGAGAGGACCCGTAAGCGGTTGTTTCCCTCCTTATCGAGATTCGACTTTGGAGAGTGTGACCCGTGGATAGTATGCAAGAGACCGTTTTGGGCCGACTTGCAGGGTCCCAGTGCTTAGGAAACAGGTTTTTTAATCCTTACTGCCTAAGGCTTTATCTCACGAGTCGAGACGAATCGAGAAAATCTCGCAAAGACATCAATTTCCTCACGAGTCGAAACGGATCGAGCAGATCTCGCAAGAACATCTTAACGTCGCATTTAACCTCTGCTCTTTACGACAGAAGCCCGTTAAGGTTGGTGGTACTTAGGGTTTTGGCCATCGTACCGTCGCATAAGCTGATATAGTCCTCGATAGGCAATCGTGCTGTTCGAGTAGCCCTGCGACTGCCGTGTCTCTGATCCCTTCGGGGGCTGGACAAGACGTCTTCAAGCAATCCTCCTTGGCAGTTTGACCGTCAGAAGAGCAAGCGCTAGGAATTTGCCATGCCGCTTTTTACTTGAGGTTAGGCTCATTTTGGAGAGCCCCGATGAGTCATAACCACTCCGCGCTGGTGTGGGGATGATCTCCGATAGTCTTTCGGGCTTTATATGAGTTGCCGTTAAGACCCTGAAGCTAGGAATTTGGCCTTTGCTTCGTTTGCTGGCATTGCGTCTGCTGTATCGAGACGAATGTTGCGGTGGGAACTAGGGATTTTGCCGTGGCTCCGTTTGTTTGATGACGTTACATCTGCTGTGTCGAGACGAACGTTGGGGTGACATCTCGTCTGCTGTATCGAGACGGACGTCAAGGTGGTGACCATTTTGTGCTGGTGCGAGATGATCTCCGATTGTCTTTCCGGTTTTATATGAGTTACCGTCAAGACGTCGAAGCTAGGAATGTGGCCTTCGCTTCGTTTGTTTTGGTGTGTCGAAATCCTGTTGGAGGAAGAATGCTGGGGTTGACATTTTGTCTGCTGTATCGAAACGAACGTCGAGGAGGTGACCACTTCATGTGAGATGATCTCCGATTGTCTTTCCGGTTTTATGTGAGTTACCGTAAAGACGTTGAAGCTAGGAATGTGGCCTTCGCTTCGTTTGCTTTATCACGTCCGAATCCCTGCTGGAGGAAGAACGCTGGGGTGACAACTCGTCTGCTGTATCGAAACGAACGTCGAGGAGGTGACCACTTCATGTGAGATGATCTCCGATTGTCTTTCCGGTTTTATGTGAGTTACCGTAAAGACGTTGAAGCTAGGAACGTGGCCTTCGCTTCATTTGCTTTGTTACGTCCGAATCCCTGCTGGAGGAAGAACACTGGGGTGACAACTCGTCTGCTGTATCGAAACGAACATCGAGGAGGTGACCACTTCATGTGAGATGATCTCCGGTGGTCTCTCAGGCCTTATATGACTTGCCGTTAAGACCTTGAAGCTAGGAATTTGGCCTTCGCTTCATTTATTCACACTGCGTCTGGTGTATTGAGACGAATGCTGAGGTGGAGCTGGGATTTTGCCGTCACTCCGCTTTGTTTCGACCATGGGGTCTTTTGTTAACTTCGTATGTACACCCTGCTGGACTGCGAAGGAACGCCGTTGTTGACACTGCGTCTGCTGTAACGAGACGAATGCTAAGGTGGAGTTGGGATTTTGCCGTTACTCCGCTTTGTTTCCGACCGTGAGGTCTTTTGTTGACATTGCATCTGCCTCCGGCTGGACTGCGGAGGAACGCTGTTGGTGATCTCTAAGTTGTCGATGTTGACGTCGAGACCCTGAAGCTCGAGATCTTTGTTTGCCTCATTTGTTGACATCGTGCCTGTAATATTGCGACAAATGTCGAGATGGTCTCTAGGTTGTCTATGAACCGTCGAGATTTGACTTCGCTTTCTGATGGAGCCTATCGGGAAGGTATGGTTCCCTTTTTATCTGTGCCCCTGAACTGTATACAGGGATCGATGTAATTTCACCTGTGGGGCAAAAAGTTTCATTCTTTCATTTTTTTTATTCTTTCCGCGATGCTTTATCATTTCAGCTTTTTATATCGCGAAAATCGCGATTGCCCAATCATTTCGGCTATTTTTCGCGGTGCCCAATCATTTCGGATATTTTTTCTTTTTACTCGCTGCTTTTTATTGCGAGTTGCCTAATCATTTTGGCTATTTATTTTATTTTTACTCGCTGCTTTTTATTGCGAGTTGCCCAATCATTTCGGCTGTTTATTTTATTTTTACTCGCTGCTTTTTATTGCGAGTTGCCCAATCATTTCGGCTATATATATATATATATATATATTTTACTCGCTGTTTTTTTTTTTGTGAGTTGCCCAATCATTTCGGCTATTTAATATGCATTTTCAGCTCGCTGATTTTTATCGCGAGCGTAGAACTTGGAATCTGGTGCCAATCTCAGCATCAGCATCGCTACAACCGGAATATTGCCAGGAGCGAATCATCATCTGCCATGAAAGGACTTGGAATTTGATACCGATTTAGGCATCAGTATCGCTACAACTGGGATATTGCCAGGGGCGAATCATCATCTGCCTTGAAAGGGCTTGGAATTTGATACCAGTTTAGGCATCAGTATCGCTACAACTGGGATATTGACAGGAGCGAATCATCACTTGCCTCTGTCGATGTTGAACAAAGGTGGCTTAGTAAACAGGGTTAAGGGTCCTGTCGGCTAAGGCTTTTGACTTCATGAGCCGTAAGGGTCTCACAAAGGTATTTCTCCCTACAAGTCGTGAGGATCTTGTAGGTGTGTTTTCTCCTTGGGAATCGTGAGGATTCCTAAGTGCATGTTCTCTTGTAAGTCGTAAGGATCTTACAAAAGGGTTTTCTCCTTATAAGTCGAGAGGACTTACAAGTGTTGTTTGCTGTACAAGCATATTCCTAGTCACGGATGGGACTTTGTTAGGGAAATATTTATTCGCGCCCGTGGATTGTATACAAGGGTCATTATGAGCCGCTTGTAGGGCAATATCGAAGGTTGTGGGGGCTGCTTAAGAACAGGTTAAGGTTTCTGTAACTTAAGACTTTCAAATCTTATGAGCCGTGGGGGTCCCATAAGAGAGTTCTCCTTACGAGTCGTGAGGATCTCGCAAGTGTATTTTCTCCTTAGGAATCGTGGGGATCCCTAAGTGTGTTGTTCCTTTGTGAGTCGTAAGGATCTCACGCAGGTGGTTTCTCCTTACAGGGTCGAGAGGACCTTATAAGTGTTTCTTAACGAGGTTGCGCCCTTTCAGGTTTTCACAAACACTCGCCGGTAGCCCTGCTGTTTTTACTCACGGAGCCCTTTCGGGTTTTCATCCGTGCCCATTTTGCTTATGGACATACCGTTTTTTTTTTATTCTTTTTATTTTTAATTTTTTTTTCTTTCTTTTTTTTTTTTTTACGAGGTCGCGCCCTTTCGGCTTTTCACGAACACTCGCCGGTAGCCCTGCTGTTTTTACTCACGGAGCCCTTTCTGGTTTTCACGAACACTCGCCGGTAGCCCTGCTGTTTTTACTCACGGAGCCCTTTCGGGTTTTCCTCCATGCCCGTTTTGCTTATGGACATACCGTTTTTTTTTATTCTTTTTATTTTTATTTTTTTTTTCTTTTTTTTTTACGAGGTCGCTCCCTTTCGGGTTTTCACGAACACTCGCCGGTAGCCCTGCTGTTTTTACTCACGGAGCCCTTTCGGGTTTTCCTCCATGCCCGTTTTGCTTATGGGCATACCGTTTTTTTTTTTTTTTTTTTTTTTATTTTCTCATCAGCCTGAGAATGCTGCGGTAGTAGTTTAAAAAAACATTTCGGTCATTTGCAAGTTTTAGGACATTGCGGTCCATGATTAGTTTAAGGACATCTCGGTCCGTTGTTAGTTTAAGGACGTTTCGGTCCGTTGTCGCCGTATTTGAGGCGAATATCTAGTTTATTGACTTTTCGGTCTATGAGTCTTTCTCCATGAATGAACATGATGCCTCCGGCGTATCCATCTTCTTCGGAGCGTGCGGTTGTGGCGGACTCACCTTCCAGTTCTCAGACAGCGCAAACTTGCCCTGTTGGTATTGGTCTTCAACCCAGTTTTTGAAGACGTAGCAGTCCTCGATCAGGTGACCTACTGTTTGGTGGTAAGGACAATAGTTAGGATTATTAACATCGCCTGGCCGCAACGGACGTTTTGGATTCGGCAGATTAATGAGTCTGTTGCGCACTGCCAGCTCAAACAGTCCCCTTGTTTTATCTTGCGGAAACGAGTAAGGACGTTTCAACTTTTCCTGGAGGGATTGCCGCTTGTTGCTTTGGCAAGCAACCGGTCTAGGGTCACCTGATTGTTGGTGAGTGCTGGCGACGAGGGCCTTTTTTCCTTTTCTTTTATCCTTTTTGTTCGATCCTTTGTTTACGGGGCCGAGATTTTTTCCGAGTAGCATGCGATTGCACGGCTGAACGTTCTCGCAGCTTCTCAATTCCTTTATTTTTGAAATAGATTCCCCAAGGGAAGAGTTGGGGATAGCTTCTTCGTCAGAGTCGCTTCCAAAGGTGATAATTTGTGATCCCTTGAAGTCGGCTATATGACAGTTTGCGGCGGCTCCTTTGCCCTCATATATCGCATTTTTCCGATGTCCACAAGCTTCACACTTTGTCCCGTCGAAGTGTTGCTTTTGAGCGACATACCCTTGCCACCAACAGTTAAAGGACTCGCAGTCTTCGGTAGGATGTATGATCTTCTGATGATATAAACAGAAGTTAGGGTGCATCTCTACCTCAGAGAAAGAATTTTCTTCAGAGGGCGGTAGCTTCATTCCTACTGATAGAGCTTTGGCGAACCGTTTCCTCGTCTTGAATTTGTTTTTACCCGCAGTGTATGGCTTTTGATTTGACGGGAATACCTTGATTCTTTCTAGTATGGCCATTTCACGTTCTTGATTGGCTTTTGCTTTCAGACGAATTTCATTTAGGAAGGCATCGATCAACTTGTCTGACGGCCGCGGAATTTCTGTTTCAGGGTCCACCCTCGTTTTCTCGGCGCAAGGAGCCTCTTTATTATCTGCCAATGAGTGAGAGATCACATGACAAGTTGCCCCCGGCGTGCTTGTCTTCTTTGGAGTATGCGGCTGTGGTGGGTTCACCTTCCAGCTTTCAGACAGCGCGAACTTGCCTTGCAGGTATTGATCCTCGATCCATCCCTTAAAGACGAAACAATCCTCAATCGGGTGACTTACCGTTTGGTGGTAAGGGCAATAATTGGGATTATTAAGATCGCCTGGCTGCGACAGACGCTTTGGACTCGGCAGATTAATGAGCCTGTTACGCACTGCCAGCTCAAACAGTCTTCTCGTTTTATTCTGAGGAAACGAGTAAGGACGTCCTAGCCTCTCTTCGAGGGATGGGCGTGGACGCACGTTGTTTTGGCGAACGACCGGCTTTGAGTTGCTCGACTGTTGTTGAGCATTGGCGACGATGATCGCTTTTCCTTTCTCATTTCGAGGTTCGGGTCTTGGAGGAGACGGCTTATGTCCCATCTGGTCCATTTGGGCTAATTTGTCGATCAAGGCCTGGAAGGTGGTCGGCCTGAAGAACATCATGAATTGTGAGATGGTCGCCTGCGGATCGAGAGTGCCTACAAACATGCCTACCGCAGGTGCCTCTTCTAAGCGTTGTTCGCATTTCGACCATAGGTTCCGCCATCGTGTTGCGTATTGAACCCACGTTTCGCTTGGCCTTATCCTGGCATTTATTAATGCTGTTATCGGGGTGCGTTCACTAGCACTTGCGAATCTTTGTGTAAACAGCAGTTCCATCTCTGCAAATGTTTTGACAGAGTCGTTAGGTAGCTCCGAATACCATTCAAAGGCTGTTTCTGCTAAGCTGCCGACGAATTGACGTAGCAACAATTTGTCATCGCCTCCAGTATTGCCGCATAAGGCCCTGAATTGAGCGACATGCTGATGCGGATTCCCTGTCCCTTTATATACGTGGAATTTAGGGATCGTATATCCTGGCGGGTAACTGATTTGGTCATACCAGCCCGGATACGGTCGTCCGGTTCTAACAATTTGCCCAGCCGCTTCATTCGTCTGATGAACCCGGATCTGCTGAGCTATATATTCGTCTAGGTCAACTTTGGAGATTGCCTCCTCCTTGGCTGTTGATAGAGCCGGCGGAGGATTTGACGTTTCTCCCCTGTCGTTTTCAAGGATGATCGGAGGATCTTCAGCAGGAGGGTCCGGCTGTGACATCATCCCTACCATATCTTGGAGGAGGAGGGCCATTTTCCTTATGCTGGCTGCTTGTTCCGCAGCCTCTTTATCCTTTTTTTCTAATATCCGGCGAAAAAAATCAGCGTCAGTTTCTTGTTCTTGACGCTCATCCGAGGATGTTTCAGAGCTTTCTTTTGGCTCAGTGAGTGCAGCCATTGCAGTCATTATTTCCTGAAGCTTTTGTTGTTGCTCCTGGGCTTTCGTCACGGATCGGGTGAGCGGTCGGTGGTCCGTAGAAGTGCGGCTTTCCTCCTTTCCAGAAGTCATATAAACAGTGTGCACCACCATGCCCCCAGACTTGGGGAGTTTGTGTTCAGTGTCTTTGCGATTTACCAAAGATACAGGGGCTTTTTGTGGCCTCCTTTTTTGAGTGATTGGAGTTAAGGGAGCCGTTGTAGTGGGCACCCAAGTAGCTTTTGCTTTTTGTGGTTTGACAGAGTAATCCTTCCCCTGCCGAACCTTCATCTTTTTCTGTCGTCGGAGGCAGTCTTGATCGATCACCGACTCTTGGACCTGTCGCCAGACTTTGTAAATTTTAGAGGACAGCCGTTGAGGGGGCTGCTCTAGCTTCTTCTCTGGAGTATTCTCTACAGGTGAAGGAGTTCGTTTCAACATCGCAGTAGGAGAGTTTCTGCGCACCGAGTTCAGCAACTCAAAGCTGTTCCTGGTTGGAACAGCAGTATCGATTCTCACCATCGGAGCTGACGGAGTTATCCCAGAGGGGGAGTTGCCCCCAGCCTTTCTTATTCGACGCCAGTGGCGACGTCGAGCGTGCCTTGCTGATGGAGTTTTTTCAGCTATAGGGGTGACCTTCTCATGCCCCATGTGTTGGTCAGAATATACTGGTATCAGCTTTTTAAAGATCGACGTCCGTTGAACGGGGACGGCCAACTTGTCAGAAGCGGACTTCTGAACATGGGAAGCAACCTTGGTGATTTTGCCAGGAACGTGAGTTGGAATGGCTATCCGCTTCGGGATAACGCCTTCTGGTATGGCAGGCTTCTTCATGAGCCTGTTAGAGCTCTGGCCTAGTCCGTTAAAAACTGAAGCAGTGGAGTTGGACGACCCGTTGAAAGGGGTCGCGGCAGTGGTAAGTCGATCGAAGACCGACTTTTTTGGAGCTTCTTGCAATGTCATTAGGGCGTTGAAGCTCATTGGTGGGAGCATGGTCCCAAAAAATAGTCCAGTGGTGGCTTGAGCCACCTGCTCCACCGGCATCTTGAAAAGGGAGGCCGCTTGGGGCCCATAAGTCACTCCTCTAGCAATGACGGAGCGAGAGTTATCGCTGCGGGCGGTGCAGTTCGAAGCCATCGATTTTCTGTTTTCTGCATAAAGCAAGACACCAAATCTTAGTACCTTGAATCCACAGGCAATCACAGCAAACCGCGATTTGTTCGCGAACACGACACACGAAGTGTGGAGTGGAAAGAGGAAGAGGTCCCACCGGGCGTGCCAGAATCTGTTCCCCTCCGAACGGCGGCGCACAAGACTGCGATGTCCTGACGCTGAGATTCGGGGCAGATGCTATTTGGTTTTATCCGTCTACCTCTCCGAAGATACCAAGTTGATTTATGGAACCGTGTATCGGAGGTTTAGACGGATGCGGCCGATGTAGCAGACTTTGTCAGATTCCCCCTCGCTTGAGGGGTTTTTGATTGTGGGGACGCTCTTCCCTGCAGGCGCAAGCCCCTGCAGTTAATTACGCTACCGCATCGCGGTAACAACTTTCTCCTTCTCCAGAATTTCACTTCGTGTCGTGTGTGTTTTTTTTGTTTGTGGTTGCCCGTGGATTGTATACGGAGACTGAGTAATGCCGTCGCCCGTAGGACGTGGATTAGTCCAAATCCGTATTTACTTAGATTTGGGTTTGGTGTTTTTAGTTTAAGGATACATTAGTCGCGTTGCGACTAAGATCAACTTAAACATTCGTCAAGGATACGTTAGTCCTGTTTTGGACTAAGATCAACCTGACGTGGTGATTCATTTAATTTATGGCCATCGGGACTCATCACCTCTCTAACATCGTTGAAGGATTACAACGATAGGTGTCAGAGGAGCTCAGAGATGTACCCTTGAACCAAAGCTGATTGAGGGTTTTATAGTCCATTTAAGTGTTTAAGGATACGTTAGCCATGTTTGGGGCTAAGATCAACTTAAACGGGATCGTTTAGATCCGGCAAAAGAGCAATTGGCTCTATTGTTCTAGTTTAGGGACGTAGTGGTCCATTATTAGTTTAGGGACGTCTCGGTCCGATACCAGTTTAAGGACGTAGTGGTCCATTATTAGTTTAGGGACGTTTCGGTCCGATGCCAGTTTAGGGACGTAGTGGTCCATTATTAGTTTAAGGACATTTCGGTCCATCGCCAGTTTAGGGACGTGGTGGTCCATCATTAGTTTAGGGACATTTTGGTCCGATACCAGTTTAGGGACGTTTCGGTCCAATATTAGTTTAAGGACGTTTCGGTCCGATATTAGTTTAAGGACGTCTCGGTCCAATATTAGTTTAAGGACGTCTCGGTCCAATATTAGTTTAGGGACGTTTCGGTCCAATATTAGTTTAAGGACGTTTCGGTCCGATATTAGTTTAAGGACGTCTCGGTCCAATATTAGTTTAGGGACGTTTCGGTCCAATATTAGTTTAAGGACGTTTCGGTCCGATATTAGTTTAAGGACGTCTCGGTCCACGAGTTTAAGGACCCCGCAGTCTATATGGGTGTGTGGTCGTTGGGACCCGTCACCTCTTTGACGTCGTTGAGGAATTACAACGATGGATGTCAAAGGAGTTCAGAGATGTACCCTCGAACCGGTTGTGAATTGATTTAGGAGAGCCATTTTGCTCAATCAATTTAATTTAAGGACTTACGGCCAGAATTGGGCTAAGTCCAGTTGAAAATGTTTGGCATTTTTATTTGTTTTTGCATTGCATTTCTTTTTATTTTTATTTGGGCTTTGCCCAGAAAGGATGCAAAGCATCAATTTGTTTTGGGCTCTGCCCCTTTTTATTGTATTGCAATTTAATTTGGCCTACTAGGCCCCTCTGATTTGGGCCTGGCCTTTCAGTAAAATGCATTGCATTTGTCAGGCGCTTTGCGCCAATCACTGAGCGCAAACGCTTGTGGTGAGGACACGTGTCATGCTCTGGTGAGCGCAAGCGCAACAGCGCAGTGCGCTGCGCTAGTGCGCTGTGCTGTTGCGCTGCTGACACGTGGCGTGCTCTGGTGAGTTGCGCCCGTTCCAGAGAGCAAAGCTCTATTTCAAGGCGCGTAGCGCAAGTTGTTCCGCAGCTGACACGTGGCGCGCTCTGGTGAGTTGCGCCAGTTCCAGAGAGCAAAGCTCTATTTCAAGGCGCGTAGCGCAAGTTGTTCTGCAGCTGACATGTGGCGCGCTCTGGTGAGTTGCGCCCGTTCCAGAGAGCAAAGCTCTATTTCAAGACGCGTAGCGCAAGTTGTTCTGCAGCTGACACGTGGCGCGCTCTGGTGAGTTGCGCCAATTCCAGAGAGCAAAGCTCTATTTCAAGGCGCGTAGCGCAAATTGTTCTGCAGCTAACACGTGGCGTTCTCTCAGGAGCGCAACAGCGCAGTTTGGAAGTGCAAAGCACTAAGAATCTTTTTAGATTCCAGAACAGAAGTGCAAAGCACTATTTGTTTTCTTTGATCTAATTAGGATCAAAGAAAAATGAGTTTTTCTCTTTATTTCAAGAACCAGAGGTTCATAAAAGTGCAAAGCACTATTTTTTTATTTTATTTTTTTTTGTTTTAAAGAACCAGTGGTTCATACGAGTGCAAAGCACTATTTTTATTTATTTTTATTTTCTTCTTTGTTTTAAAGAACCAGTGGTTCATACGAGTGCAAAGCACTATTTTTATTTATTTTTATTTTCTTCTTTGTTTTAAAGAACCAGTGGTTCATACGAGTGCAAAGCACTATTTATTATGTGAAGATCATTGATCAATGATTTATCAAAAGAGATTTCTTTTCTCTCGTGAAGGTTTTTACCTTCTTCTTGAAATTTTTCTCAGAGTTCTCTCTGTTTGAAGCTCTTGATTTATTTTTTTCAAGAAATGTTGATGCCTTCTCTTCTCTTCTTGGCTCCTATTTATAGGAGAAGGAAAAGAATCAATTTGTTTAGCAAATCTCTCATTGAAAGATTTGATTTGATCGTTGAGAGATTTGATTTATATTTATCATTAATCTGGGCCTTTAGATCATTCAGTGAATTTTATTCACCGTGGATTTTAAATCCAAAAGATATTCTATTTGTTATTCTGGTGAGATTTTCAGGGAAATCTTTCCTTGTCCAAGATTTTTCCATAAATTGATGATTTTTAATCATCTTTGGATCTTTAATCCAACGGTTCCCATAATCCTTTTCCATTTGGAAAGATTTAGAAGCTTTTAGAATTTTAATTCTATTTCGAAAGATTTTTAGAGAAATTTAGAATTTTAATTCTACTAATCTGTAAGGCTTTCAAAGCCTGTCACGTGCTGGCACGTGACCCTTGGTCACGTGTGAGCACGTAACCCCGAAATTGGTTCCTTTAACAGTCGCTTGTTCATATTATTGTTTTAACCATCACGTGTCAACACGTGACCATTGGTCACGTGTGAGCACGTGATATTTCATTGAGATAACTTCTGATTTTTAATCAGGGAACAGATTTTAGAATTTAATTCTATTCATTATTTTAGAGGCCTTAAGAGCCCATCACGTGTCTGCACGTGGCCCATGGTCACGTGTGAGCACGTGATGCCCCATTGGGGTCTTTTCTAAGTTTTTATTATATCTTCTAACTCCTCCAGCGGATTCTTAAAAGCCCATCACGTGTGAACACATAATGCCTCATAACTTTTGATCCCGGATGAATTATGAAGCCCATAATATATCAAATCGAAGGGTTTTTCGAGACGCTTTCAATACAATCAGAATTTATCCGTTTCTCCTTCGGGATTTTGTCAAAAAACAGCCCGGAAGATACTGGTTCGTATTTCCTTAAGCGTATCGCTGCCATTTGATACCTTGGACTCTTTTGCGCAGAAATTTTTGGCGGGAACAGCACTATGGTTTGTTGACCTCTGTTAAGGTCATAGAACGCTTGGGGCAAAATATTATCGGGAATTTCAAGTGTTGAAATTTGTAATGAGATTGCATACCTTCTATGAGATAGTTGGATCCCGATACCCACTGCGAGTAAGAGTTACTCTTGGGAGAGTTTTACACATCACAATTAGCCAATCAAGTAGGTGTCTAGAAAGGTGTTAACGGGGTTATGCCCCTGGGAAAACGAGGTTTATTTTGATTAGGTCCGTGCGAAAGCACGGAGAACCTCCCTCAAAGTACCGATACTGGCCTGGCTGAAAGATTGGGCGAACTTGTAAGGTGTAATTAATCTCGGCTAGTCTTACCTTTTATAGTTTGAAGGAAGATTTGATAAAAACAGTGGGAGCCATCCTGATTAGATAAGATAAAAACCAATCTAATCTTGCAAGAGTATATGCTAAGTGTTTTCTTCTCTCTCTCCAGGTAGCGACCATGTCAGGTCTTAATCAAGATAATAATATGGATGTATTGACCGAACCCGCTTGTTATACTGAGCTGGGATACGTTGGTTCCCCTCCAACTTATAATTGTTATAAGTCCGAGCAGAAAATAGGGAAATATCCGGATTCTCACGCCACCCAAACGAAGAATGAGTATGTTGATACATCTTCTTCGGGTGTGTTAGTTACCGAGAACCGTTTCTCAGTAAATTCTACGTCCTGGGTATTAGATACCGGATCGGGATCCCACATATGTAATATGTTGCATGGGCTAAGGAAATGTAGAGAACAGGGAATATGTGATCATTCTCTAAAAGTGGGAATGGTGCAAGTGTTGCAGCCAAAAAAATTGGTGAATATCACCTTGTATTACCAAATGGCAATACTTTGATCTTGAACGACTGTTATTACGTGCCCTCTATGATATGCAATTTAATATCAATTTCTTTATTAGATAAAGAAGGATATAACTTTGTAGTAGAGAATAATGATATGAACATTTACCTAAATCAAGTGTTGATTGGGTTTGGTGCGTTATGTAACAGTTTATACGTTCTAAATCAAAACACAGTTCTTAACGTACAGAACACACACAATAGGAAGAGTTAAAAAATGAACGAATCCGTCTTGTGGCATTGTAGACTAGGTCATATCAATGCGACTGATTGTTCGCGTTTTGCGTGTTCTTAATTTTTAATTACCGCAATCAAGACGGTGTCGCTTGGTAGCTAGCCGGTTGAGTACGGGTCGATCCACAGGGAGATATAATCTTTTTCTTTATGTTCTAACGAGTTAAATCCAAATATTTTGGGTTTTGTGTTAAGATCTACTAACAGGATAAAAGATGATAAAGGACTTGCTAGGGTTAGGATTATGTTAGTTCGAGTTAGGAATATCTCACCTCTTTCAATGCCCTTTTTAATATTGGTGTTAAGGTAATTGGCAACAACGGGGATTAGCACGACTAGGAAGGAACTTGCAAGTATAAGCTAGGCTTTCCATGCTTAGTTTCTTCCTTTTGGTCATTGTCCTTCCGTTCTTGTCTCTTAGCTCTAACCTCCAATTAATTCAACCAAAACCGGTCTAACTAGGGAATCACCGCTATCATGTAGGATAGGGTGCCGTAGCGAGCGGATTGTGGTTCAATTAAAGTGAGTCCGAATTAAAGTGTTGGGCAAAGAAAGGAGTGAGAGAGATTTCCTTCTCTCAAACCTTCCTTCTCCTGCCCTAACAAGTGAGAAATTACCCACTCATTAAAAAGATAAAAATAAAACAAGAGGGAAGGTAGAAAGAATTTAGGTTAAGAGGAATATACAACTAGCTATTTGAGATCTTACCTAGGCAAGGATCTTACTCAAGCACCATCGTTGTTTAATGATAAAGAAAAATAGAAAAGAGAAAAACAAAAGAAAAACACAATTAAATATTATGACTAGATTAGCAAACAATAAAAAGCGATAATAAATTGCAGAAAATAAATAGGCATTCAAGATAAATAAAAAGAACTCTTTTTTATTGATAATCTCTCAAAAGTCACTACAATTTTTCATAGAGAATTTAAATCCTAGATCTAATAAAAAGAGGCATGCTTAATTTGGTTTTGAGCTCTCCTATTTATACATAGGAAAATCCTAAGTTTACATTCTGATCCATACACGAAATTACAAAACTATCCCAATAGAGCCGAGTCAAAGCACCGACACTGCCACCGACATGTGCATAACGCGGCCGCGGAACTGCGGCAGAAGTGCCTGTTTGGCCGCGGTTCCGCGGCCATTTGGTGGATTTGTTGGATCATTTTTAGGGCTTCTTTCTGTTGCTTTTATCTTCTGTTTGATATACTTGGTTTCTCAAAAGCGCTTCTGTTCTCTTCCAGATATTTAGCAGTGGACTTTTGCCTTGAACTCCGCTTGAACTCGTATGCGGCATCATGCGGATCAGTATTCATCTGTTATTGGTCGTAGTCCCACATTTGTTGCGACTTTTCACGAATCTCACTGTAAAGAGCTGAGAATCTGTAACCTGCAACTATTTAGCAGACATGGATCAAAAGCACCTACTTATATGCAATGTGATTAAGATTGGGCGATATAAAAATGCAAAAATCTGATATGAACAAATACCCCCAAACTTATCTTTTGCTCGTCCCGAGCAAAGCCAATTTTATTCTCGAAAAATCCCAGCCTCACTTTCGTAGGGAACGCGATTGCACTGAGCTCGTGCAACAAGCCGCCAAACCTCTAGGTGTCCCTAGTAGGAGGAGTGTTGTCTCCTGAGGGTTTTCAGCAGAAACTACCCACAAAATCCAATCAATTTGGCCATTAACTCTAATTCCTCAATTCAGTATTCTAGCAAGAAGTTCTACTATCTTCAACTTAGAAATTATCAACCCGTATTTTTCACACTTCCTTTTCATTTATCTTATGATCATATACGTTTTGCCAGTTTATAAAGCTTTCAGCATCTCCTAAGTTTTCCTTCTAAGGTGCAATCTTAACTCAGGATTTTTTATCATCTCTACTGAAGATATAAGCCCTATCTTTTATTCCTATCTCTCCTCCAAACTCCAATTATATACCCCTACATGTGTGTAATTATCACCTCTACACTTGGAAATTCAATTCAAGCTATTATACTCTTGTCCATCTTCCAAAATACTTTTAGTTGGTGAATTTTATTTGAAATCGCTCACACATCCTTCATGCGACCGTTAATACTTCTTGAGGTACTAAACGACCGATTAAAAAATGTGCTTGCGCATTTAACCGTAATTCCTCGTCTTGCAATACCTAAGGTTTAGCAGTGACTCCCAAACCAGTTGGTCTAAGGCACTAGGTGATAAAGCACCATCGCTATATTTTTTTTATTTATGCTGCCTTAAGTAATTACAAAACCAGTGTTCATTTTTTTTTATCTCTTTATTCACCACTTATACTTTTATTTTATTTTCCTTCATACTAAGGATTTTAGACAAGAGCATTTCAAGGTATCCTCTACTATCCCAAGTTTCAAGATGTGTGTAAGTGCGTAAAGTAGGGTATATATTTTCAGAATTTGGATCTAAGGTTCAGAATTATTTTTTCAGACTTATACTTCAAATAAAGGTTTCAATACTCTTCCCTTATTTCGACTTAGCCCAAGAACTGAACTCAAAATTTGCCTATTTCTAAATAAAATACAAGGACGTATATTTTCTACAGTTAAACTTTAAGAAAGGTTATTTTTAGGGTTTTTAATTTACTAAGGTTAGGATCTAGTTTTTCCTAACTAGTCAACCGTCATGTTGAACTTGAGTCAAATATGGCCAAATTTTTTTAAAAATTTTTTGTGGGTTTTAATAACTATGCAAATGCAAAATATACAGATGAATGTGAAGATAGAAAACTTACCGAGCACACCCCCAAACTTAAACTTAACAGTGCCCTCACTGTCAGGCTACACCAAGAGGGTCAAAATTGTCGGCGCTCCTTAAAAGAAAATTTTAAACAAAAAAAAAAGCAAAAAAAAATATATATATATATACAAAAAAAAGGTCCCCCCAAACTTCAGTAAAACAGTGTTTCCACTGTTTAAGCGGTGGAGTTCAGGATTAGGGGGGAAAAGAGAACAATATCAATCTATACAAGGCCTTACACAGGCCAAAAGTGAGCACCAACCATTCAAAAATTTTATCGTTATAAAGCGGCGGTTGGTGAAAGAATATGGCAAGGAAAGAAATGGAGAGTACACGAGACCGTATTGGGATAGAAGTGGAATGCGGTCTCGGTATATGAGAAGAAGAATGGCGGAAGGGAAAAAGAAGTGGAATAAGAACTTGAGGGTGGAAATGATTTGAATAAATTAGTACCATCTGTAATGATCGATGTGAAAAGATGGATTGTACTAATCTATCAATATGGCGAGAAATTGGGTCAAATCCCTCAAGATTCATGAGAAAACATGGGTACGATGAACTTGGTAAACCAGACACAGATAATGAAGGTGATACGGTGTCTTGCGCGGTCGGAACGATGGAAAGGATTGAGGAAGGGTAACAGTTAAAGGTTCAGGAGGGTGTACACAGTCAGTGGAAGGGACATGATGAATTGGAAAATCCGACTCATCAAGCAAAACCGGTTCATCCTCAATACTATCCTCAAAATTCCCCTCAAAAGTTATCTCATCTATGCATTTATCATCAAAATCCAGAAGCATATGAAGTTCAGGAAAAACAGTTAATGACTCGGGATGATGAATTGGAGAGAGAAACTCATCCAAATCTGTGGGTTCATCATCCGAAATATTCCCAGCGTCGATATCCTCAACCAACTGAAAATCAATTTTTTCAGACACCTCATCAAAAGCATGGATATTAATCAATTCAGGTTCTAGAGTGGAGGTGTAGAGGTCAAAAGGATTGGTGATGGTTTCACTCGAAAGGGACCCTTCACAATCAGGTAAATCAAACACTACAAAGTTGCACAACTTATTAATCGTTCTATCTTCAACTGGTGAATCATTTGGGACACTTGATAGACCTTCAAAACCGGAGTTGTGGGATTCAATTGGGGATGTGTAGGTTTGATTTGGAAGGGTGCACAGCTCACTCTCTCCACTCAAATTCTCAATCTTTCCAACCGCCTCATCATACATTGGAAAATTTGGAGCTAGTTGGAAACTAGCTACCGGGTCACTAGGTTGTATGAGGGCAGCCATGGACGCATTCAAATCCATCATCTGTTGGTACGACGCTACCCGAAAGTCTTCCAACGACTGTTCAAGACCAGACATGGGTTGTGAAGGGGTTTCCGTAAAAGATTCAAAGTTATCTGGATATATGAAACTCCCAAATGGCTGTGTAGAAGCAATGTTTAGGGAAGGTGCAACAGTTGGGTAGGATGGATAGGAATTGAATGGTTGGACAGGAGTAGGATCAACATTTGGATAAGAAGGTGAATGGAATTGTTGATCCCAAAAACTGGAAGGGGTGAAAGATCGGCTACGAGATTGTTCAATACGTTCAGCAATAGACATGGGTTTCGGAGTTACAACCGGACTCTGAAAAGGGGTATCAACATGAGAAGGGGTGGATGTTTGGAACGGTTGATAAGAAGTGGATTGCTGAGTCCAATTGTTTGTCCTAGACGCGTCTATTCGATCTTTCCAAGAGATTTTTGGCATGGAAGGATCGTTCGAAGTTCGACCAAAGTAAGAACCGTATAAAAAAATGTCGGGTTGTGGGTACCAAAGTTCGGCAAGAGTTGTGCGTGGTGGGGTACCCATGTTAGAAGAGTGAAAAGGTAGGGGGGAAGGAAGTGGTTTTTCTTTTAATTATTTTTTTTAAAAAATTGTTTGTTTTTGGAGTTTTGAAAATTGTTTGTTTGAAAGAATACGGAATTATGGGACTAAACTTTTCATAAGCACAATCACAATATGCATAACACACCTAGAGCTAGGGTCTTCTAAGTCCACTAAACTGCTCCTAACTGTTCCAAAGTGACAAGTTGTGAGATAACTCTCAAATCGTCTCTTCGCTGCCAATTGTGGCCATGTAAGCACAAATGAAGAAAGGAGGGTTCCGCTCACGAATCACCGTGAGACGGGCCTTTTAAAATTACCTTTCTCACTTGTCTAGCCTAGGCACCACAAAGTCAAGTTTAGATAAACGATTGAATGCCCACAACCTTCCTCTGTCCTAATGAGCACGACAGTCCTTAGTTGGCTGAGTTTAGATATTTTTTAATTAAGTTTAAGGGTGATGCGTATGTTTTTAGTGATTTTTGGGGTCTTAGGAAGGGTGATGAAATCCCCACCCAATCTTAATTGGTGTTTTAGCCTCTTAGATTCCGTATTAATTATGCAAACCAGTAACACACTAAAAATCTAAAATACTTGCAAAATATTTTTATTTGGCAGTGCAAAGAATCCTGCACAAAAACAATTTATTGGATAGTAGAAAGAGAATCTGTGTAAAGAAACCTGCAGGAAAAATATTTCAGTGGAGTTCAGAGGGGATGAAAGGAGAAAAAAGATACTTACAGAGAAAATTGGGTGCTGACGTCACCAGTTGACCGCGGTTCCGCGGTCAAACCCTTGATTCTGCCGCGGTTCCGCGGTTGAACAGTTGGTTTGGATCTTCTGACTTTTTCCCTGTGCTGAGTTGGTTCTCCTCTTTCTATTTAGATCCCCTGATTCTGGATTTTTTCACTGAGTTTGCTCCAGATCTGAATCAGGCTTTCTTCCAATCCTGCACACTTGCACAAAGATTTTTCAAAAATAATAAGATGATTTTTTTTTATGTTTTTTAATTTTTTTAATTTTAATTAACCCGAAATTTCACAAAGAAAGAGACTACCGTCTCCCCGGCAACGGCGCCATTTGATTGTTCGCGTTTTGCGTGTTCTTAATTTTTAATTACCGCAATCAAAATGGTGTCGCTTGGTAGCTAGCCGGTTGAGTACGGGTCGATCCACAGAGAGATGGAATCTTTTTCTTTATGTTCTAACGAGTTAAATCCAAATATTTTGGGTTTTGTGTTAAGATCTACTAACGGGATAAAAGATGATAAAGGAATTGCTAGGGTTAGGATTAGATTAGTTCGAGTTAGGAATATCTCACCTCTTTCAATGCCCTTTTTAATATCGGTGTTAAGGTAATCGGCAACAACGGGAATTGGCACGACTAGGAAGGAACTTGCAAGTATAAGCTAGGCTTTTCATGCTTAGTTTCTTCCTTTTGGTCTTTGTCCTTCCATTCTTGTCTCTTAGCCCTAACCTCCAATTAATTTAACCACAACCGGTCTTACTAGGGAATCACCGCTATCATGTAGGATAGGGTGCCGTAGTGAGCGAATTGTGATTCAATTAAAGGGAGTCCGAATTAAGGTGTTGGGCAAAGAAAGGAGTGAGAGAGATTTTCTTCTCTTAAACCTTCTTTCTCCTGCCCTAACAAGTGAGAAATTACTCACTCATTAAAAAGATAAAAATAAAACAAGAGGGAAGGTAGAAAGAATTTAGGTTAAGAGGAATTTACAACTAGCTATTTGAGATCTCACCTAGGCAAGGATCTTACTCAAGCATCATCGTTGTTTAATGATAAAGAAAAATAGAAAAGAGAAAAACAAAAGAAAAACACAATTAAATATTATGACTAGATTAGCAAATAATAAAAAGCGATAATAAATTGCAGAAAATAAATAGGCATTCAAGATAAATAAAAAGAACTCTTTTTTTTATTGATAACCTCTCAAAACTCACTACAATTTTTCATATAGAATTTAAATCCTAGATCTAATAAAAAGAGGCATGCCTAATTTGGCTTTGAGCTATCCTATTTATAGATAGGAAAATCCTAGGTTTACATTCTGATCCATACACGAAATTACAAAACTATCCCAAGAGAGCCGAGTCAAAGCACCGACACTACCACCGACATGTGCAGAACGCGGCCGCGGAACCGCGGCAGAAGTGCTTGTTTGGCCGCGGTTCCGCGGCCATTTGGTGGATTTGTTGGATCATTTTTAGGGCTTCTTTCTGTTGCTTTTATCTTCTGTTTGATATACTTGGTTTTTCAAAAGCTCTTCTGTTCTCTTCCAGATATTCAGCAGTGGACTTTTGCCTTGAACTCTGCTTGAACTGGTATGCGGCATCATGCGGATCAGTATTCATCTGTTATTGGTCGTAGACCCACATTTGTTGCGACTTTTCATGAATCTCACAGTAAAGAGCTGATAATCTGTAACCTGCAACTATTTAGCAGACATGGATCAAAAGCACCTACTTATATGCAACGTGATTAAGATTGGGCGATATAAAAATGCAAAAATCTGATATGAACAGCGACACGACTAGCTAAGTTACATAATGATGGATATTTGAATCCGTTCGAATTATCATCTTATGAAACTTGCTAGTCATGTCTCAAAAGCAAGATGACCAAAACTCCGTTTACTGGACACAGAGAAAGAGTTACAGAACTCTTGGGACTGATACATAGTGATGTATGCGGTCCCATGTCTACACATGCCAGGGATGGTTCCTCATACTTCATTACATTCACCGACGATCTCTCAAGATTCGGTCATGTGTTCCTGTTGAAACACAAGTCTGAAACTTTTGAGAAATTCAAAGAATATAAGCATGAAGTTGAGAACCAGTAAAAGTATTAAAATCCTACGATATGATCGGGAAGGAGAATACTTGAGCATGGAATTCCGTGACTATCTAAAGGAGAATGGGATTCTCTCTCAGCTTACTCCTCCGTATACACCACAGTACAACGATGTATCGGAGCGGAGGAATCACACCCTATTGGATATGGTACACTCTATGATGAGCACCGCTGAGTTGCCTATTTCCTTTTGGGGTTATGCGCTTGAGACAACAGCATACCTATTGAATCAAGTTCCATCTAAATCTATACCTACCACACCATATGAGATATGGAGTGGAAAGAGACCATGTCCTAAACGAGTTAAGATATGGGGTTGTTCGGTCTATGTCAAAAGGCAAAATCCGGACAAACTCGAGGCACGATCAGTTCTTTGTATGTTTGTTGGATATCCTAAACATTCAAATGGATATCTATTCTACCACAGGAAGGAACAAAAGGTGTTTGTTGCTCAACATGCCACCTTTTTAGAAAAGAAATTTCTTGCAAAAGAAATTAGTGGCAAAGAGGGAGAACTGGAAGAAATTCCGGCAACACAAATTGCAACTGAAGATTTAGTGGAACCAGAGGATTCGATAGCTCCCAACGAATCTCAGCCTCTCCGCCGATCTAGTAGGGTTCCTAATCCACCTGAGAGATACTACGGTTTTCTTATTGATGGTGGGAGCGTGGATTGCATCATGGAATATGATGACCCAACTGTTAGTTATATATTTGCCCTAGAGGCCATTGTTGTACATATGATGTATATTATAGTGGATGCTTGGATATATATGAAGAGGAATTTCTTGCTCGATATGATAGTATGCTATCTGGTTGCTCTTTGTCTTAACATGTTGACTTATATTGGGTTACTGTCTTACTCTCACATGTTGATAAAGCCCTTAGGATATGTACTTGACTACTAGGACTATGATGCAGATCATACTAGTAGGGCCAGGGTAGTCTATAAGTACATCCTATAACTGTTCCTAGTCGAGGGTGTATCGAGACAGGGCATCGATACTCCAGAGTAGACTAGCGTATACGCATCATGACCCATATGATGGGTGATGGATGATTCCACATCCATTGGTGTGTGACATCTAAGATGGTATACGGGTGCTCAGTGGAGACTGGGTACACTGAACGGACTCGCCGAGAACTCCTTGTTGGTATTATACCTATCGTCAGATAGCAGTTCTCTGGTGACACTGGTACAGGTTAGTCTGTAGACCCGAGATCGTCATAGATTCTTGTGTGATTCCCACTGTACTTTGATTTCCACCTTACTACGTTCATGAGAACGTGCAAAACGGTGGCTTTTGGGTACAGTCCCGAATCACATGGAGGCAATGAGCGATAGGAGGGGTTTTGTCTCTCCCGGTATTGGGGGTTGATGTTGCGCTGTGCTCGATTGGCTATAACTGGAAGTTCCTGGCCAGGGCTGATATGGAGATCTACTGGTAAGTATTATCAGTAGTTTCTCGACCTGTTATGAGCCTCACATCGACACGACTTATCGGTTACTGGGGTCTGACGTTTACCACCCCTAGACTGGATATGCGACATATCAGATGAAGAGAAACCGGACTGTACGGTAGTGTTACTGATTTACAGGAGTTAGAGCAGACTTGCTTGTTGATCTTCTGATCAATCAATACCCGGGTGGCCGTTAAGTTTAGCTGACCGCTTGCGGCTTGTTGGTGTTTGATGTGATCATCACCTACTGCCGGCGTATTGACGAGTCTTTAGAGTCCTACATAGAGGTTTCCAGGCTCAGGCAAAATGGAGTAGGAATACATATGTGATATGTGCGGGATCGAGATTGATACGGGTATGTGATGATACCGTATTCTATTCTTGCGATATGTGATATCGGCCGGTTATATATGATATAACTGGGTTATCGGATCAAGTATTGATTCGATAAAATAATATATATATATATATATATATATATAATATGTGTGTGTGTGTATTATATGCTCACTTAAATATTTATTATTCTCACTTATGATGCATTTAACATATATGTGATATATGTTTATTGTATTGTTTTCTTTTGTTACATAAATATTATATATGTGATATATAATATTGTGACATGCTAGGTTATACATGAAACAAGGATGTATGAGAATTATACCATGCTACATATAATTTTTAGGTTTAAATTCTTAAGTAATTCAAAAATGTGGAAATGTGTCATGGTGGAAGCTTCATGAAGCTTGTTAATAACCATTGACAAAGTCCACCCTTTTTGTTTTGCTTATGATATTTTCTAACCCAACCATGATACATAGCCATGGTTAAATCTCTACAAGGATTAGGTATTCACATATACTAACCAAAGGTTGCATTTCTAATCTTATCTCATTCATTCATCTTCTTCTTCATCATCTCATTTTTTCTCTCTAGATTTTGATATCAAGAAGAAAAATAGTGAGAAATTAAATACTAAAGTGAGCTAAATTCCTACTTCATCATCCTCTTCTAGACTATCCATATAGATTAGTGTGTTAGCTTCACTAATTCCGTATTAGTGAAGAGTGAGCTTGAGTCCGTGTTTCCTCGACGTAGATCATCACAGACTTTGAAGACTTCAAGTAAGGATGTATCGTACATCTTGTGGAGCCTCTCAAGAGTTCGGGAGCTTATGGATCGCTGTAAAGGGACCACTACTCGGAGCTTTTGAAGTGAAGGAACGGACTACAAATGTTGTAATCCCTATCACTTAGATGTAAAGTTGTTTACAAGCAAAGTTAACCCTAATTCTCTAGTTCGATTACTTGGTTGGTTTGTTTAGCACCACAAAATTTTAATATAGCATATTTGATACTTGCCAAAACCTTCACAAGGTGCTAAGCTAACCCTACAGTGGAATCAGAACCAAGCTAGAGCATTAGGCGTTGTCTAGACGAAATTAGAATTCCGAGCGAACTCCGAAAACCCGATTTGGACCCACTCTCTGGAATTTTTTCAAAAAGTTGAAATTTTTCATGTTAAAAATATTCAGAAAATCATGCAGGCAATTCTATGGACACACCTGAAGAACGAAACCCTAACTCGTTTAAGTGACCGCGGATCCGCGGCCAAAACATGGTTTTGGCGGCGGATCCGCGGTGCCACTTGAGAGGCTTGGGTCGGGCTTTTCAGCTATAGGTCCGTAGGAACTGTGGTATGTCTCTGGTTAACTTTAACAGTGATCAAGTGTTGAGCTCTCCGAGAAATTTTGGGAATTTATTGAATCGATCGAATTGTCTAACTTCGCCTAGCTATCTGTGATTGTGATACAATATGTGGAATTCATATAGTTAGGCATGAAATCCGTAATATGTGATATTTTGGGTTTATGATGTTTAAGGTAATTGTGGATTCCAAATGTTATAGTTTTTCACTTTCTTTTCTGCGACCGTAAGTGTAATATGTGGTGTATCGCCGATTTCGTTGCTATACATCAACGACAATTGGGATACGCATATTTACTTACGTTGATGACATGCGATGTTATGTGTTGTTGTGATATGTTATATTGGATCGTCGTGATTAGAATAGCTGGGGGTTTTATGAAAGATGAGAGTTTTTATTTTCATTCATGTAAAATTCATTGTATGTAATATTCTTTTATTGGGGCACTTCCGGATTGAGGATGATGTCCCCATTGTTGTATATTATTTACTTTTCCGCATTAGAATAGACCCAAGGCGGGGAGCACAAGTAACCGGGTTCTAGAGTCCAGTGGGAGACCAACTCGAGGAGTCGAGTCCGGGTCTCCTAACTCTAGAATTGGTAGGGTTGCTTGCCGCTCTCGTAGGGGTCTAGGGATGTGGGTTTGGCTATTCATCACGACCGTGGAATCCGCATTTTTACTGGCTTAAATAAAACATGGAATTCCTAGTATATCCAATATTTCATATGTGATTCTTATGCTGCTGATATTCTGTGATGTGATCATTTTATATGCGTGAGACGAATACTTATACTATATAAATATGATATATAAATATTATTGCTTTCGTTTCTTCTGTGATGCTTAGGAAGCATAAATGATGGGAATTCATTAATGAGATTAATGAAAAGAAAAGAAACCTAAAATATGTTGTAGAATTAAATTTTCAAAAAGGGCAGCTTTAGTTTTTGCTTTGCATAGCGGTATTCCTTGTAGAATATTCAGCACCTTATTCGATAAGGAAAGAGCCGAGATCCCTTCACCGGGAGTGACCTCTTTAGCGAAACTAGCAGATGCTGCAACTCACTCGGTTATGTTTTTAATTGCTTCTATAGTTCTTGCTTTGCATAGCGGTATTCCTTGTAGAATATCCAGCACCTTATTCGATAAGAAAAGAGCCGAGATCTCTTCACCGGGAGTGACATCTTTAGCGAAAATAGTAAAAACCTCAAAAACACTCATTTTCAAAATCACTTGTTTCTACAACGATATCAAGTTCATTACGCAAAAGCTTTTCATAAAAAGCTGTCGTAGCCCTCCGTCATTTCAGATAAACACTATTTAGTATTCGTGCTGCGTTTGTTGGCCTTTGTCAAGGCGTAGTGTATGGTAGCTGACTAGTACTTGTCTGTTTAAGCATGTGATGCGATTGGATTAGGGTAGTCGTACGACCTTGTTGGCCTTTGTCAAGGATCGTACGGGTGGGTTTAATTCAAATCGGGAAATGACGGGTTGAACTTGATTAGCATCCTATGGTTTGTTGGACTTTGTCAAGGTCATATGGGGTTAGGGACAAAAGTATTATCGGGGATTTCAAGTGCTGAAATTTGCAATGAGATTGCATACCTTCTATGAGATAGTTGGATCCCGATACCCGCTGCGTGCAATAGTTGCTCCTGAGAGAGTTTTACACTTTACAATTAGCTAACCCATTAGGTGTCTAGAAAGGTGTTAATGGGGATACCCCTAAGGGAAAACGAGGTTTATCTTAATTAGGTCCGTGGGAAAGCACGGGGAACTTCCCTCAAAGTACCGGCACTGTCCTGGCTGAATGGTTAGCGAAGTTGTAGACTGTAATTAATCCCGGTAGGTCTTTCCTTTTTAAGGTTTTTTGAAGGAAGATTTGATCAAAACAGTGGGAGCCATCCTGATTAGATAAGATAATAACCAATCTAATCTTGCAAGAGCATACGCTAAAGTTTTTCCTTCTCTCTCTCTCCAGGTAGAGACCATGTCAGGCCTTAATCAAGATAATAATATGGATGTATTGACCGAACCCACTTATTAAACTGAGCAGGGGAACGTTGGTTCTGTTTTTTCTTATAATTGTTATAAGACTGAACAGGAAATAGGGAAATATCCAGATTCACACGCCGCCCAAACGAAGAATAAGCATAATGATGCATCTTCTTCGGGTGTGTTTGTTATCGAGAACTGTTTCTCAGTTCACTCTACGTCCTGAGCATTAGATACCGGATCAGGATCCCACATATGCAATATGTTGCATGGACTAAGGAAAGGTAGAGAACTGGGAAAGGGTGATCATTCCGTAAGAGTAAGGAATGGTGCAAATGTTTCAGCCAAAGCAGTTGGCGAATATCACCTTGTGTTATCAAATGGTAATACATTGATTCTGAACGAATGCTATTACATACCGAACCTGATATGCAATCTTATATCAGTTTCTTTATTAAGTAAAGAAGGATATAATTTTGTAATTCAGGATGATGTTATGAACATTTTTCTAAATCAAAAGTTGATTGGATCAGGCTCGTTACATAATGGCATATACATTCTAAATCAAACCACAGTTCTTAATGTACAAAACACTCACAAGAGGAAGAGTTCAGAAATGAACGAATCCTTCTTGTGGCATTGTAGACATGGTCATATCAATGTGACACGACTGGCTAAGTTGCATAAGGATGGATATTTGGATCCGTTCGAATTATCATCTTATGAAACTTGCCATTCATGTCTCAAAGGAAAGATGACCAAAACTCCATTTAGTGGACACGGAGAAAGAGTTACGAAACTCTTGGGACTGATACATAGTGATGTATGCGGTCCTATGTCTATACATGCCAGGAATGGTTCATCGTACTTCATTACATTCACTGACGATCTCTCAAGATACGGACATGTGTTCCTGTTAAAACACAAGTCTGAAGCTTTTGAGAAATTCAAAGAATATAAGCACGAGGTCGAGAACCAAACGGGTAAAAGTATTAAGATCCTTCGATCTGATCGAGGAGGAGAATACTTGAGCAATGAGTTTCTGGACTATCTAAAAGAGAATGGGATTCTCTCTCAGCTTACACCTCCGTATACACCACAGTACAACGGTGTATCGGAACGGAGGAATCGCACCCTATTAGATATGGTGCGCTCTATGATGAGCACTGCTGAGTTCCTTATTTCCTTTTGGAGTTATGCGCTTAAGATAGCTGCATACCTATTGAATCAGGTTCCGTCTAAATCTGTACCTACCACACCATATGAGATATGGAGTGGAAAGAGACCATGTCTTAAACGTGTTAAGCTATGGGGTTGTCCGGCCTATGTCAAAAGGCAAAATCCGGACAAACTCGAGGCACGGTCAGTTCTATGTAAGTTTGTGGGATATCCTAAATATTCACATGGATATCTTTTCTATCACAGCGAGGAACAAAAGGTGTTTATTTCTTGACATGCCACCTTTTTAGAAAAGGAATTTTTTGCAAAAGAAATTAGTGACAATGAGGTAGAGCTGGAAGAAGTTCCAGCACCACAAACTACAACTAAAGATTTAGTCGAACCAGAGGATTCGATAGTTCCCGATGAACCCCAGCCACTCCGCCGATCTAGTAGGGTTCTTCATCCACCTGAGAGATACTGCGGTTTTCTCATTGATGGTGGGAGCGAGGATTGCATCATGGAAGATGATGACCCAACTAGCTTCGTGCAGGCCATCACGAGTGGTGACTATGTGAAATGGCTGGATGCAATGCGATCTGAGATGGAATCCATATACACCAACAAAGTATGGACTTTGGAAATTGCTCCTGAAGGGGTGAAACCTATTGGAAGCAAATGGATCTTTAAGAAGAAACTTGGTGTAGATAGAAAAGTTGAGACTTTCAAAGCTACACTTGTTGCAAAGGGCTTTCGTCAACGACCAGGTGTGGATTATGATGAAACCTTTTCTCCAGTGGCTATGCTTAAGTCCATACGGATCCTACTTGCCATTGCTGCATACCATGACTACGAAATCTGGCAAATGGATGTTAAGACCGCCTTTCTAAATGGTGATTTAGAGGAGTGCGTGTACATGACTCAGCCAGAGGGCTTCATAGACAGTGGGAGCAGCGGAAAGGTGTGCAAGCTGCTTAAATCCATCTACGGGTTAAAGCAGGCATCGCGGAGTTGGAACATCTGTTTTGATGTTGTAGTCAAAGAGTTTGACTTCATAAAAAACGTAGATGAACCTTGTATATACAAGAAGTAGGCGGAGAGTAAGGTTGTCTTCCTCGTATTGTACGTGTATGACATGCTCTTGATAGGAAATGATGTTCCTATGCTGCACTCGGTCAAGTTCTTCTTATCACAAAGATTCTCCATGAAAGATCTAGGTGATGCCTCCTGCATCTTGGGAATTAATATCTATAGAGATAGATCTAAACGGATACTGGGATTGTCCCAATTTAGGTACATTGACACCATACTAAAGAGGTTTAATATGGAAGAATCTAAGCGTGGGAATTTACCCATGATCTGTGGACTCACTCTCTCCAAAGAGATCTCTCCTAAGACTGATTTGGAGAGATCTCTCATGCAAGAGATACCCTATGCTTTGGCAGTAGGCTCTATCATGTACGCGATACTATGTACCAGACCCGATGTAGCATACTCACTAAGTGTAGTGAGTAGGTATCAAGCAGATCCAGAAGAGAGTCACTGGATAGCTGTGAAGAACATTTTCAAGTACTTGAGAAGGACTAAAGAGATGTTTTTGGTGTTTGGTAACGGAGAACTCCAGGTGGAGTCCTTTACCGATTCGAGCTTCCAAAGTGATAAGGACGACTCTAAGTCGCACTCGGGGTTTGTCTTTACCCTAAATGGAGGGGCGGTGTGTTGGAAGAGTTCCAAACAGGAAACTGTTGCAGACTCGATGATGGAGGCTGAATACATCGCTGCCAACGATGTTGCCAAAGAGGCTGTCTGGATAAAGAAGTTCATTACCGAACTTGGAGTGGTTCCGTCCATTGAGCATTTAATACCTTTGTATTGTGATAACAATGGAGCTGTGGCTTTGGCCAAGGAACCCAGATCCCATCAGAGATCCAGGCATATTCTGAGGCGGTATCACCTGATCCGGGAGATAATTGATCTCCGGGAGATCGAGGTCAGGAGAGTATATACGAAGGATAACACTGCGGATCCATTCACGGAGGCCATTCCCCAGATACAATTTGAGAGACTCTTCGGGATGTTGGGTATGAGATACTACAACAGCTGGCCTTAGTGTAAGTGGGAGTTTGTTAGTTATGTATATGCCCTAGAGTCCATTGTTGTACATATGATGTATATTATAGTGGATGCTTGGATATATATAGAGAGGACTTTCTTGCTCGATATGATAGTATGCTATCTGGTTACTCTTTGTCTTAACATGTTGACTTATATTGGGTTACTGTCTTACTCTCATATGTTGATAAAGCCCTTAGGATATGTACTTGACTACTAGGACTATGATGCAGATCATACTAGTGGGGCCAGGGTAGTCCATAAGTACATCCTATAACTGTTCCTAGTCGAGGGTATATCAAGGCATCGATACTTCAGAGTAGACTAGCGTATACTCATCATGACCCATATGATGGGCGATGGATGATCCCACATCCATTGGTGTGTGACATCAAAGATGGTATACGGGTGCTCAGTGGAGACTGTGTACACTGAAAGAACTCGCCGAGAACTCATTGTTGGTATTATACCTATCGTCAGATAGCAGTTCTCTGGTGACACTGGTACATGTTAGTCTGTAGACCCGAGATCGTCATAGAGTCTTGTGTGATTCCCACTGTGCTTTGATTTCCACCTTACCACGTTCATGAGAATGTGCAAAACGGTGGCTTTTGTGTACAGTCCCAAATCACATGGAGGCAATGAGCGATAGGAGGGGTTTTGTCTCTGCCGGTATTGGGGGTTGATGTTGCACTGTGCTCGATTGGCTATAACTGGAAGTCCCTGACCAGGGCTGATATGGAGATCTACTGGTAAGTGTTATCAGTAGTTTCTCGACCCGTTATGAGCCTCACATCGACACGACTTATCGGTTACTGGGGTCTGACGATTACCACCCCTTGACTGGATATGCGACATATTAGATGAAGAGAAACCAGACTGTACGGTAGTGTTACTGATTGGATTTACAGGAGTTAGAGCAGACTTGCTTGTTGATCTATTGCTCAATACCCGGGTGGCCGTCACATTTAGCTGACCGCTTGCGGCTTGTTGGTGTTTAATGTGATCATCACCTACTGCCGGTGTATTGACGAGTCTTTAGAGTCCTACATAGAGGTTTCCAGGCTCAGGCAAAATGGAGTAAGAGCACATATGTGATATGTGTGGGATCGAGATTGATACAAGTATGTGATGATACCGTATTCTATTCTCGCGATATGTGATATCGGCCGGTTATATGTGATATAGCCGGGTTATTGGATCAAGTGTTGATTCGATGAAATAATATATATATATATATATATATATATAATATATGTATATATATATTATGCTCACTTAAATATTTATTATTCTCACTTATGATGCATTTAACATATATGTGATATATGTTTATTGTATTGTTTTCTTTTGTTACATAAATATTATATATGTGATATATAATATTGTGACATGCTAGGTTATACATACAACAAGGATGTATGAGAATTATACCATACTACATATAATGTTTGGGTTTAAATTCTTAAGTAATTCAAAAATGTGGAAATGAGTCATGGTGGAAGCTTCATGAAGCTTTTTGATAACCATTGACAAAGTCCACCCTTTTTGTTTTGCTTATGATATTTTCTAACCCAACCATGACACATAGCCATGGTTAACTCTCTACTACGGTTAGGTATTCACATATACTAACCAAGAGTTGCATTTCTAACCTTATCTCATTCATTCATCTTCTTCTTCCTCATCTCATTTTTGCTCTCTAGATTTTGAGATCAAGAAGAAAAATAGTGAGAAATTAAATACTAAAGTGAGCTAAATTCCTACTTCATCAACCTCTTCTATACAAACCATATAAATTAGTGTGTTATCTTCACTAATTCCGTATTAGTGAAGAGTGAGCTTGAGTCCGTGTTTGCTCGACGTAGATCATCACAGACTTTGAAGACTTCAAGTAAGGATGCATCGTACATTTTGTGGAGCCTCTCAAGAGTTTGGGAGCTCATGGATCGCTGCGAAGGGACCACTACTCGGAGCTTTTGAAGCGAAGGAACATACTACAAAGGTTGTAATCCCTATCATTTAGATGTAAAGTTGTTTACAAGTAAAGTTAATCCTAATTCTCTAGTTCGATACTTGGTTGGTTTGTTTAGCACCCCAAAATTTTAATATAGCATGTTTGATGCTTGCCGAAACCTTCACAAGGTGCTAAGCTAACCTTACTCCAACTAGCTTCGAGCAGGCCATCACGAGTAGGGGCTCTGTGAAATGGCTGGATGCAATATGATCTGAGATGGAATCCATATACACCAACAAAGTATGGACTTTGGAAGATACTCCTGAAGGGGTAAAACCCATCGGGTGCAAGTGGATCTTCAAGAAAAAATTTGGTGTAGATGGAAAAGTTGAGACTTTCAAAGCTAGACTTGTTGCAAAAGGTTTTCGTCAACGACCAGATGTGGATTATGATGAAACCTTTTCTGCAGTAGCTATGCTTAAGTCCATCCGGATCCTACTTGCCATCGCTGCATACCATGACTACGAAATCTGGCAGATGGATGTTAAGACCGCCTTTCTAAATGGTGATTTAAAAGAGAGCGTGTACATGATTCATCCAGAGAGCTTCATGGACAGTGGGAGCAGCAGAAAGGTGTGCAAGCTGCTTAAATCCATCTACGGGTTAAATCAGGCATCGCGGAGTTGGAACATCTATTTTGATGTGGTAGTCAAAGAGTTTGACTTCATCAAAAACGTAGATGAACCTTGTATATACAAGAAGGTGTCAGAGAGTAAAGTAGTCTTCCTCGTATTGTACGTGGATGACATACTCTTGATAGGAAATGATGTTCCTATGCCGCACTCGGTCAAGATCTTCTTATCACAACGATTCTCAATGAAAGATCTAGGTGATGCCTCCTACATTTTGGGAATTAAGATCTATAGAGATAGATCTAAACGGATACTGAGATTGTCCCAATCCAGGTACATTGACACCATACTAAAGAGATTTAGTATGAAAGATTCCAAGAGTGGAAATTTACCCACGATCTCAGGACTCACACTTTCCAAAGAGATGTCTCCCAAAATTGATTTGGAGAGAGCTCGCATACAAGGGATACCCTATGCTTGGGCAGTTTGCTCTATCATATACGCGATGTTATGTACCAGACCCGATGTAGCATACTCACTATGTGTAGTGAGTAGGTAACAAGCAGATCCTGGAGAGAATCACTGTACAGCTATGAAGAATATTCTCAAAACTTGAGAAGGACTAAAGAGATGTTCCTGGTGTATGGTAACGGTGAACTCCAAACGGAGTCCTTTACCGATTCGAGCTTCCAGAGAGATAAGGACGACTCTAAGTCGGTCTCGGGATTTGTCTTTACCCTCAATAGAGGGGCGGTTTGTTGGAAGAGTTCCAAGCAAGAAACCGTGGCAGACTCGACGATGGAGGCTGAATACATCGCTGCCAACGATGCTGCCAAAGAGGCTGTCTAGATGAAGAAGTTCATAAACGAACATGGTGTGGTTCCATCCATCGAGCATCCAATACCTTTGTATTGTGATAATAATGGAGCTTTGGCTTTGGCTAAGGAACCCAGATCCCATCAGCGATCCAGGCATATTCTGAGGCGGTATCACCTGATCCGGGAGATAGTTGATCGCTGGGAGATCGAGGTCAGGATAGTTGACACGAAGAATAACACGGCGGATCCACTCACGAAGGCCATACCCCAGATACAATTTGAGAGACTCTTCGGGATGTTGGGTATTAGATACTACAACAACTGGCTTTAGTGCAAGTGGGAGATTGTTAGTTATATGTGTGCCCTAGAGGCCATTATTGTATATATAATGTATATTATAGTGGATGCTTGGAAATATATAGAGAGGACTTTCTTGCTCGACATGATAGTATGCTATCTGGTTGCTCTTTGTCTTAACATGTAGACTTGTATTGTGATACTGTCTTGCTCTCACATGTTGATAAAGTCCTTAGGATGTGTACTTGACTACCAGGACTATGATGGAGATCATACTAGTAGGGCCAGGGTAGTCCACAAGTACATCCTTTGATTGTTCCTAGTCTTGGCGGAGGCATTTCCATGATCGCCTTGATCTTCGACGGGTCTATCTCGATGCCTCGGTGTTGTGCAATGAATCCTAGGAATTTACCCGAGGAGATTCCGAACGGGCATTTAAGAGGGTTCATCTTCAAGTTGTATTTCCGAAGGCGCTGAAACACGATCTTCAGATACTCCCAATGCTCCTCGTGTGATTTGCTTTTTACAACGAGATCTTCAATATAGCATTTGACGATTTCATGTATGAGGTCATCGAAAATCTTCGTCATAGCCCTCTGATAGGTAGCGCCGGCGTTCTTCAGACCGAACGTCATTACTTTGTAGCAAAATATCCCCAGCGGAGTCCGGAAAGCGGTATGCTTCTGGTCTTCGGGATGCATCTTTATTTGATTGTACCCCGATGAGCCGTCCATGAAGGAGAAAACTTCGTGAGTGGACGTGTTGTCTATCATCAGCTCAGTAACCGGTACAGGAAAATCATCCTTTGGTCAAGCTTTGTTGAGGTCATGAAAGTCCACACAGATGCGCACTGTCCTATTTTTCTTCATCACTAGGACGATGTTGGCAATCCAGTCAGGGTACTGAACCTCTTGGATAAAGCCGGAGTCGATTAACTTCTTGACTTGGCATTGATGCTCATTTCAAGTTCGAGCTGCATTCTTCTTGGTGCTTGCTTGAATGGCTTGACGTCTGGAGATATCGCCAATTTATGCACAGCTATCTCTGGATCTAGCCCCGGCATCTCGGAATAGTTCCATGAGAAACAGTATTTATACTGCACGAGCACGTCTCTTATCGTAGCTACCTGTTTTTCGGACAACAGTTCATTGACGAACGTCGGTCGTGAGTCGTTTGCCGTTCCTAAGTCAATTTTTCTAAGGTTATTTGCAGTAGTATGTATCCCATCTTCCAGCTCTTTTGGCGCTGGTGGAAACTCTGAGATCACCTCATCATCATCGTTTTCGAAGCACCAGGGGAGGTCAGCCATATCCTCGCGTACTCCTCCTGACAGCGTTATCGCGTGACAGGTACGAGATTGCTTCCAAGACCGATGTTGATCCGGCTCTACTCTCGCTGCATACGTGGCTTTTGGTTCATGTATTTGTGGTGGGGTTACCCTCCAACTGCTGGATAAAGCGAACCTGCCTTGCTGATACTGGTCTTTTATCCAGTCTTTGAATGTGAAGCAGTTTTCGAGAGGATGTCCTATCGCTCGGTGATAAACCAATAATCTGGGTGATGAACCTCAATTACTTGTTCGGGGTGCTTGGACTCCGGGAGCGTAATCATTTGGTATTTTATGACAAGATCGAATATCTTCCTTGTCTTGTCTTGGGGAAAAGAATATGCTCGACCCATCTTCTTTATATGAGACGGAACCCGGCTGCTCAATTTTCAATCGCGAGGCTTCTTGGAGCCGCTTTGTCGCCGTCGAACGTTTTTTCCCGTTCTTTAGCTTGTTTCTACATCCGCGTCGGGTCTTTTGTATGACGGCCTGGCAACGCAGGGCATCGTCCTTTTTCGTAGCTTGCTGAAGGAGGCGCTGCATTCTGGCTTTTTCATAGATGGCCATTTCGCGGCTATGGTCATCCCGGACCTTTTGACCCACTTCCCTTATTAGCTTATCCATCTGTTCTTCGAACGATGGACTTGGCACTTGATTGGTATGAAAAAGTGTTTTAAAGAAGTTTGTAGAATAACCGCAATCAGAACGGTGTCACGCGTAGCTAGACCGAGATGAGTACGGGCCGTCCTCAGGGAAACGGGGAAACTTTCAATCTTACTTTAGATGTGTTGAGAAAGGGGAAGAATAAAGAATGGTGGAAATAGTTTCTAGATCTACGTTAAACAAGGATGAAAAATATAGATCTAGATTAACTATGGAGGTAAGTTTAATATTAAAAGGGGGCTTGTAGAGTTCATTAGGATTTAGTAGTTATGGATGATTAATTAAAGATTACTCCTTTTATCTTTTAATAGATTTAAAATTAGAACGACAGTGATGCATGTAGATTAGGGTTTCTGGAGGGAAAAAGGGTTTCCACTCTTAACCCCTATCCCGACATGGAACTCCGTTCATATCTAGCGTTTACCAAAGCAATAGTTAATCTAATCTCTAATCGTGGTCGCGATTATCAATGAATTGATAGCGCGCCCAATTAGGATGTTAACTATTCTTTTGATAGAGTTTATAAACTTTATAGGACTTAAAAGGAGTTTAAGGATCTTCATCATCCATTAACCTGCCCTAATCCCATGAACCCTAACAAGCGAAGAATTACTCGCGCATGTTGGGAGAAGAAGAGATGGAGAGAGAAATCATATTAAAACTACAAAGAGATAGAATAAGAAAACTACTACCTTTATTAATCAACAAAATTCATTTACACTTTGTTCCCTTAGAAAATGATTACAAAATGCTAGTTTGCTTCTCGATCTCTTCTAAGGAGGTAGATGAACAGTTGATGATCAGCCTGGATGCGTGAGCCTGTCGTGGATTTCGTGATCTCTTCAGCTTGATGATTTTTCCAAGAGGCTCTCGGTCCTTATTTATAGTCCCAGAGCCAGAACCCTAGCTTCCTAATTTGGAAAATAGTTGTTACGATTCTGACCAAAAAATCCAGAATCCCAACTACCTTAAAATGCGGTGGATCCGCGGCCGTTGGATGGGTTTGACCGCGGATCCACGGTCTTATGGTGGGATCTTGGCCTTAAATTTCTTGTGGCTTCTTCTGGTGACACGTGGTGATCTTTTGAATTTCTGGAAACTGAAAATCTTTTCTACGTCACTGCCAGAATTGATTTCTTTAGTTTACTTTCTTAGTTAGGCAGGTTTGTTTTGCCAACTTTGATTTCCTTGATTTCAGCCCTGCAAATTTTGCACAATATCTCAACAAATAATATTAGTAGAGTTTGTTTTATTGAGATATTGACTTAATCATTAAGAATTTGTCAAAGGTATTTAATAAGGTCAAAGGTATTTAATAAGGTAAGCATATTTAAATCGGCCAAATGTTACATGGATATTATATGCTTACTTTTTCCTACATAATGTTAATTATAATATATAAACACATGAAAATGGTATTTTTATAGATAAACCCTCATATGTATCATATATTATAATAAACACCTTTATAATATAGAAATAGTAGGAAAAATGTCATATTAAATGTGCAGTTTTATCAACTGAACAAATACCCCCAAACTTATCTTTGATAGTCCCGAGCAAACTAGTTTATTCAAGAGAATGAGAAAAAGAAAGGAGAAAGCTAAGCACACTTTCGTAGGCAATACGATTGCACTGAGCGTGTGCAACAAGCCGTTAAACCTCTAGGTGTCTCTAGTAGAAGGAGTGTTGTCTCCTGAGGGTTTTCAGCGGATTACACCCACAAAATCCTATAATAAAAGAGAGATGGTGAAAGTTACATGTAAAGATAAGAACTATAAAAGAAAGAACTTGAAAATAAGAGTTTCCAACTAATACTAGCTTTTCGGTTGTCATGAACCCTATCTTAATCGTCATGAAAAGATGTTAGAAATCACATCATCCCTCAATAAAATATCGCCTTTATTCTTCATTCCTATCTTTCTTCCAAACACCGATCATATAACCCTACGTGTGTGTAAAAGACATCCTTACACTCGGAGAATTCAATTCAAGCTATCATACTCTTGTCCATCTACCTCAGTACTTTTTAATTGATATTTAGATGGAATTTGCTCACACATTTTTCATGCGACCGTTAATACTTCTTGAGGTACTAACCGACCGATTACTCATATGATCGCTTATATGGCGTATTTAGTATTTTCCTCGTCTTGCACCACCTAAGGCTTAGCAGTGACTCCCAAACCAGTTGGTCTAAGGCACTAGGTGATGAAGCACCCTCGCTATATTTTTTTTATTACTGCCTTGGCGATAACAAAACCAGTGTTCATTTTTCTCACCATTTTATCTTTTATTTTCCATTTATTATTTCCTTCATACTTTGGCTTTAGACAAGATCATTTCAAGGTATCCTCTACTATCCCGAGTTTCAAGACGTGTGTAAGTGCATATAGTAGGGTATCAACATTCAAATGTTTGGCTTCCAGAATAGAAACTATTTTTTAGACTTATTTTTATCCTCGGATTAGTGACTTCCTTCATCTTACTAACCCTTGGGACAACGGCTCATAACTACTTATTACTAGTTTCGTTTAAGAAAACTTCTAACTTTCTTGGCTTTCTTAAAATTTTCTAATCTTTTGGATGTAATTTTTTCACTATCTAATCTTTTGTTATATAAATTTTTTTGAATGCCCAGTGTCAAAGATAATACAAACCTCCCCCCAAACCTGTTTTCAGCAGTGTCCTCACTGATGTTGTCTTTTGAGAGCACGGACCTGTATACTTGGGGAGAGACAAAAGGGGTAAAATAGTTAAATGAAAACTACCCCCAAACTTGTTCTTTGGCGCACACATATATTCAGTTAAGTCCATTTTCACTCACCTCCATTCTTAAAATGAGAAAATGTTACCAAAACATGGAGGTGAGACGGAGGAAATTCAGTTCTGATAAAGCGGCTCCTGTAAAAACAGGAGCTCCTCCGCTGGGTCAGTAGAGAAATACGGTTTTAATCTATGCCCATTTACTTTAAAAATTGAACCATTTTTCAGATTTTCAACTTCTACTGCCCCGTGCGGGTGTACATACCGCACCACAAAATGTCCTTTCTAACGAGATTTAAGCTTACCCGGATGAAGATGGAGACGGAAATCGTAAAGAAGGACTTGTTGTCCCAATGTGAAAGTTTTTATAAAAAGGTTTTTATCGTGGAACACTTTAGTCCAGTTCTTTACTATCACCGCATTATCGTAAGCTTCATCGCGGAGTTCGCTTAGCTCATTCAATTGCAGCTTCCGATAGCTGCTCGCTTGATCAAAATCGAAGTTAAGCTTTTTAATAGCCCACATTACTTTATGTTCGATCTCGACGGGAAGGTGGCATGCCTTCCCAAATACAAGGCGGTATGGAGACATACCAAGATCGGTCTTATAAGCGGTGCGAAATGCCCAAATAGCATCCGTCAATTTGGTTGACCAATCTTTACGGTTTTTAGAAACCGTCTTCTCCAAAATTTGTTTGATCTGCCTATTTGAGATCTCAGCCTGCCCGCTTGTTTGGGGATGATAGGGCGTAGAAAGTTTGTGGGTGATTGAATATTTCCGCATCAAAGCCTCGAAAGACCGATTACAGAAATGTGTCTCGTTGTCGCTAATTATAGCTCGAGGGTGTCCGAATCGCGAAAAGATATTTTCTTTAAGGAACTTAATGGCAACTTTGTTGTCATTAGTACGACACGGTATTGCTTCCACCCATTTCGAGACGTAATCAACCGCTAACAAGATACACAGATTCCCAAAAGAGTTGGGAAAAGGGCCCAAAAAATCAATACCCCAAACATCGAATATTTCCGCAACCAATATAGGTTGGAGCGGCATCTCGTTTCTTCGTGAAATCCGACCCAAATGCTAACACCGCAGACAAGTTTTGCAATGTTCATATGCATCTTTAAATAATGTTGGCCAATAAAAGCCACATTGCAAAAATTTCTCCGCCGTTTTTCGAGGACCAAAATGACCGCCGCATGCCTGATCATGACCAAATGATAACACACTCTTGAATTCATTGTTAGGGACACACCTGTGAAAGATTTGATCGGAACAATACTTAAACATATAAGGTTCATCCCAGTAAAAGTATTTTACTTGGGATGGAAATTGAAGTTTGTCTTGTTTCGACCAATCGCTAGGAATAAGTCCCGTCGCAAGATAGTTCACAATATCCACGAACCAAGATTCGTAGGATATTGTCAAGAGCTGTTCGTCAGGAAATGAGTCATTTATCGGCACGGTCAATGTTGGTGAAGAAGTGATGCGTGAGAGATGGTCGGCTACAATGTTTTCACATCCACTCTTGTCTCGGATGACAAGATCAAATTCTTGTAACAATAGGATCCAACGTATTAGCCTGGCCTTAGCATCCTTCTTCGATAAAAGGTGTCGTAGGGCAGAGTGATCAGTGTAAACCACAATTGGCGAGCCAATCAAGTAGGGCCTGAATTTTTCTAATGCAAATACAACTGCCAAGAGTTCTTTCTCGGTAGTTGTGTAATTTATTTGTGCAGCATTCAAGGTCCTACTTACATAGTAAATTACATGTGGCATCTTTTCAATGTGTTGTCCTAAGACCGCACCAATAGCAAAATCTGATGCATCACACATAAGCTCGAACGGGTGGTTCCAATCCGGAGATGATAGAACGGGGGCTGTAGTGAGCGATCCTTTAAGCGATTCAAAAGCAGCCTCACAATCCGAATCGAAGTGAAATGTAGTATCCTTGGCCAATAGAAGAGTTAAGGGTCTAGCAATTTTGCTAAAGTCCTTAATGAATCTCCTATAAAATCCTGCATGACCAAGAAAGGATCGTATATCTTTGAAGCATTTGGGATGAGGGAGGTTATGGATGACATCAATTTTTGCTCTGTCAACCTCAATGCCTTTTCGTAAAATTATATGTCCAAGGACAATACCTTCTTGGACCATAAAATGGCATTTTTCCCAATTCAAAGTCAAGTTCTTATCCTTACAGCGGGTAAGAACAGCGTCAAGATTACGAAGGCAGTCCTCAAAGGAGTCCCCAAAAATGGAGAAATCGTCCATAAAAATTTCCAGAAAATTCTCAACCATATCTGAGAATATCCCCATTATACACCGCTGAAAAGTAGCGGGAGCGTTGCATAACCCAAAGGGCATGCGTCTATAAGCAAAAGTACCGAAAGGACAAGTAAATGTGGTTTTATCTTGATCCTTTTCGGCGATGGGGACCTGGTTATAGCCAGAGTATCCGTCCAAGAAACAATAGTATTCGTGTCCAGCTAATCATTCTAACATCTGGTCAATGAAAGGTAGAGGGAAGTGATCTTTCCTCGTCGCGGTATTGAGTTTTCTGTAATCAATACATACACGCCACCCAGTTTGGATGCGTGTTTGGATTAACTCATTAGCCTCATTAGTTATGACCGTGATGCCAGACTTTTTAGGGACTACATGAATTGGACTTACCCATTGGCTATCAGATATAGGGTAAATTATACCACTATCAAGGCACTTGACGATTTCTTTCTTTACCGCCTCCTTCATAACGGGATTTAACCGTCTTTGTGGGTCTCGGGTTGGTTTGGCTTCATCCATCAGATGTATATAATGTTCAACAATTAAGGGACTAATCTCTTTGATGTCAGCCATTGTCCAACCAAATGCTTGCTGATTTGATCTCAATACTGCCAAAAGTGCGTTCTCTTGCTCTAAGGTTAGAGAAGCGGATATGATCACTGGCAAAGTCTCATTCTCATCTAAATATGCATATTTAAGATGAGAAGGTAGCGGTTTGAGATCAAGTATTGGCGGAGAGACAATAGAAGGTGGGGTAAGGGAATGATATTCGGACTCCGTAAGAGGTTCAAAACTTGCATAGGATATTGACTCGGAAAGTGCTACTGACTTTTGCGACGAGTCAACGAATTCAAACTCTAGAACGGACTCATTGAACATATCCTCACTATGAAGTTGTGCAAGATCAAACGATGTCTCACCAGTTTTGTTGATATCATCAAAGCAAAGTTCCTCATCCATGCAGCTTTCAGAAGTTATCTCGTGGATGGAACAAATATCAACAAAATGAGCAGAAGGTTCAGATGGTTAACTTCCTAGCTTGTAAATATTAAGCTCAATTGTCATCTTCCCGAAGGATAAGTTCATAGAACCGTTACGACAAGTAAATACAGCATTAGAAGTTGCTAGGAAGGGTCGACCGAGTATTACCGGGATTTGATTGCGTGGGTTTGCCACAGGCTGTGTATCTAAAACAATAAAGTCCACGGAAAATATGAATTCCCCGACTTTAATTAACACATCCTCTAGTTCACCCCGAGGTTTGGTGATTAATCGGTCTGCCATCTGGAGAGTACAATGGGCGGGTTTCAACTCTCCAATCCCTAACTGCTCATATACGGAATAAGGAAGCAAGTTAACGCTAGCACCTAAATCGAGTAGAGCACGGTTAATATTTTTATCCCCAATAGAAATAGAAATTGTAGGACTTCCGGGGTCCTTTCGTTTCTTGGGTAATTGTTGTGTAAAAGCAGTGCTCACATTACTCGCAAGGAAAACTTTTTTAGGTACTTGAACTTTTCTCTTCCTATTGCCTCTTTTAGGATTTTCGCATAAGACGGAACTTGTTGAATAGCATCTAGGAGAGGAATGTTTATATTAACTTGCTTAAAAATTTCCACAATCTTCTCCAATTGTGGACTTGGTCTGTTGCCCCTTAACCTGTTTGGATAAGGTGCTTTATCAATAAGGGTTGGGTCCAACATTGGAGAGAATTGTGGGGATGGAATGGATCCCAGAATTGGAGTGGGGATCGTTTTAGATAGATTTATGGAAGTGGGCTGAGGGTTCGAGCCTTGGGGAAAACGGAGAATATGCTCGGAAATAGGTGGGAGACTAGACGAATTAGGGGAAGAAGTAGAAGCCGGGGTATCATTGGTATCACTAACATCATCAACTTGCTCACCCACTTGGTTTTCCAGCACTCTCACCGATCTCAACGTAGTAACGGCACTCACATTATGATGTTGTGAGTGGCCAGGATTCGGTAGGGGTTGAGATGGGAGTTTCCCTTTCTCTCTCGCACTCATTGCGGCGTTCAACTGTGCAATTTGGTTTTCTATTGATTTAATACTCTCACCGTGGGAGGCGGTGTCTTTCTTTATGGTATCAATAGAAGAACTCATATCAGCCGACATTTGAATGGAATGTTTCATAAACAAATCCAAAGTTTGTGCGAGTGAAGAGTTATCAGTACCGGCCAATTGCGGTGCAGAAGTGTTGGCCGGATTTTGAAAATTTTGTGAGTGAAAGGGGTGCTGACTTTGTGGTTGTGGTTGCTGTGGCTGTGGAGGAGGTCTTTGATAATTGCTTTGGAACTGGTTTTGATTTTGGGGTTGGTTTTGGTTCCAAGCAAAGTTAGGATGATTCCTCCATCCTTGATTGTACGTGGAAGAATAAGGATCGTTTCTAGGTCGCTACTGAAAAGCAGCATTAGTTTGCTCGTGACCTTGAAACGATACATTCATAGGACATTCTTCCGTCAAGTGTGAAGGATCTGAACAGCAACCACACATGGTCTTGGGTAGCGTGACCTGATTTAGAGAGACTGATGATAATTTGTTCTTAATAGCGTCGAGTTTCTTCTGCATCGCTGCCATTTCGGCTTTTACTGCGATGGAAAAATCGAGCTGATGAATACCTCCCCTAGATGAAGGTGTTCTTACGCTTTCCCACTACAAAGTGTTTTCAGCGAGATCTTCTAGATATTTCCAAGCTTCACCATCATCTTTAGACATGAAATTGCATTGACAATTTGTTTCAAGCATCTGCTTTGTCGTTGGATTAATGCCCTCATATATAATTCGGCACAAATCCCATCTATTTATTCCATGATGAGGACATTGGACAAGCAGATCTTTGAAACGTTCAAAGCACTTCCAAAATGGTTCGTTGGGAAGCTGGGTAAACTGATTGATCTCGCTCCTAACACGGGCGGTCTTATGGTTTGGGTAAAACTTCTTAAGAAATGCTATTACGAATTCATCCCAATTAGTGATAGAGTGTGCAGCAGTATTATAAAGCCATTTTTCTGCCAAGTCGCACAACGTGAATGGGCGAAGACACAAGCGCATAGCATCCACAGTCAGTTGTGAAGTACCCATCATTGCGCATACGTTTACGAATTTAGTGATGAAAACGTACGCGTCTTCAGACTCAAGACCATGAAATTTAGGCAACAGATTGATGTAGTGGGGTTTAATTTCGAAATTGTCCCCATTGGCTGATGGAATGGAAAGACAGATAGGAAGGGGACCACGGATAGGATAGCATCTCTCTTGGAGAGAAATGCGCGGTGGATTCTGCACACCTACGGGCGGTGGCAGCGTGGTGTTATAATTTGATGGAGTACGGTCCATCTCGGTCGATGTGGGGGATGGTGGGGAAAAAGAAGATGAAGAAGTACCGACCTCGGAGTCGATAGCAGGAACGCGGACAAGACGGGCACTAGAATCCCGTGTCCATCCGAGCATGCACTAAGCGGGTTTAACGCAAGTGGCAGCGTGTGTGCTTTTAAAAATGGTCTGTTTTGAAAAGTGTGTCGGACTTAGACAAATCACACAAAAAATGCACAAACAACCCTAGAATTAAGGTTACCTAGGTCAAGTCTCTAGACCGCTCCTAGACTTCCAAAGGACAAGCCGTATGATCAATCCTCTACCACATCTTTACTACTCTTGTGGCCAGGTAAGTGCCAGGTAAGTGGGAGGTATCCGCTATACGAATCACCGAAAATAGCGGGCCTTAATTAAATAACCACTTGCCTTCGACACACTTTCCTAGACACCACAAAAGTAATGTGGATAAGCGATAGATTACCCACGACCTTTCTTTGTCCTTATTGAGCGCGACAGTCCTTAGAGTCCTGTATAGATATTTTTTTAAATTAATGTAGGGTTGATGCAGATGCTCGGTTTGTGATTTGTGGGGCTTAGAAAGGGTGATAAAATCCCTACCTAATCTGAATTTTGGTCTTGTCCCTTAGAAATCCGTATTAAAATATGAATTAACAAACCAATTACAAAACTTTGCAAAATGATTTTTGAGCGGCAAATTTTTTGCAAAGAATCCTGCAGAAAAGATATTTTATTGGATTTCAGAGGAGAGAGAAAGAGTTGAGAAACTTACCAGAGAAGTTACGACCCCTAACTCCCCTGATGCACCGCGGTTCCTCCGCCAATATGCTCTTTGTGCCGCGGTTCCGCCGCCGACTAGGAAGATCTGATGAAGATTTTTGCTACGTGGCCTCTTTTTTTTCTCTGGATCTTGATGAATATTTCTGAATCTCTGTTTCCTTAAGTCCGTGACTCCATATTCCCTCGCAAAAATTACACAATAATCGTTAAATATACAATTTGCAGTTTTGTTTTATTTTTATGATATAGATCGAATAAGAATTCAACACAAATAGTAAGAAGAAAAAATTACGCACGGATCCCCGGCAACGGCGCCATTTGATTGGTATGAAAAAGTGTTTTAAAGAAGTTTGTAGAATAACTGCAATCAGAACGGTGTCGCGCGTAGCTAGACCGAGATGAGTACGGATCGTCCTCAGGGAAACGTGGAACCTTTCAATCTTACTTTAGATGTGTTGAGAAAGGGGAAGAATAAAGAATGGTGGAAATAGTTTCTAAATCTACGTTAAACAAGGATGAAAAATATAGATCTAGATTAAGTATGGAGGTAAGTTTAATATTAAAAGGGGGCTTGTAGGGTTCATTAGGATTTAGTAGTTATGGATGATTAATTAAAGATTACTCTTTTTATCCTTTAATAGATTTAAAACTAGAACGACGGTGATGCATGTAGATTAGGATTTCTGGAGGGAAAAAGGGTTCCCACTCTTAACCCCTATCTCGACATGGAACTCCGTTCATATCTAGCCTTTACCAAAATAATAGTTAATCTAATCTCTAATCGTGGTCGCGATTATCAATGAATTGATAGCGCGCCCAATTAGGATGTTAACTATTCTTTTGATAGAGTTTATAAACTTTATAAGATTTAAAAAAAGTTTAAGGATCTTCATCATCCATTAACCTGTCCTAATCCCATGAACCCTAATAAGCGAAGAATTACTCGCTCATATTCGGAGAAGAAGAGATGGAGATAGAAATCATATTAAAACTACAAAGAGATAGAATAAGAAAACTACTACCTTTATTAATCAACAAAATTCATTTACACTTTGTTCCCTTAGAAAATGATTACAAAATGCTAGTTTGCTTCTCGATCTCTTCTAAGGAGGTAGATGAACAGTTGATGATCAACCTGGATGCGTGAGCCTATCGTTGATTTCGTGATCTTTTCAGCTTGATGATTTTTCCAAGAGGTTCTCGGTCCTTATTTATAGTCCCAGAGCCAGAACCCTAGCTTCCTAATTTGGAAACTAGTTGTTACGATTCTAACAAAAAAATCTAGAATCCCAACTCCCTTAAAGTGCGGCGGATCCGCGGCCGTTGGATGGGTTTGACCGTGGATCCGCGGTCTTATGGTGGGATCTTGGCCTTAAATTTCTTGTGGCTTCTTCTGGTGACACGTGGTGATCTTTTGAATCTCTGGAAACTGAAAATCTTTTCTACGTCACTGCCAGAATTGATTTCTTTAGTTTACTTTCTTAATTAGGCAGGTTTGTTTTGCCAACTTTGATTTCCTTGATTTCCTTGATTTCAGCCCTGCAAATTCTGCACAATATCTCAACAAATAATATTAGTAGAGTTTGTTTTATTGAGATATTGCCTTAATCATTAAGAATTGGTCAAAGGTATTTAATAAGGTAAGCATATTTAAATCGGCCAAATGTTACATGGATATTATATGCTTACTTTTTCCTACATAATGTTAATTATAATATATAAACACATGAAAATGGTATTTTTATAGATAAACCCTCATATGTATCATATATTATAATAAACACCTTTATAATATAGAAATAGTAGGAAAAATGTCATATTAAATGTGCAGTTTTATCAACTGAACAACACTTTCATGGCGGGACTTTGTTTTCGTTCAGGGTTAGCGTCCTCTAACAGAGCATCTCCTTCTTCATCAAAGTCATGTATAACGTAGCATCCATGGAATCGTTCCCGTTTCTTGGATTGAACATATCCAAGCCCGATCGTTTCCATTCTCCCGTTGGGCAATTTTCGCTGAGTTCCAGGGACGTTCCAGATCCTGTTGTAGAACTGGGCTTGTCGCGCGGTCTGCTTCAAGGGTACGCCTTGGCGCCTCAACAGCCTTTTTAATCCTTCTGTGTTTTATCTGGGCAAACGGATGGGCTGGAGCCTATCAAGCGTAGAATCGGCACCATGCCAGATCTCTTTCTCCACTTTGGTTTCCGTGGATCGATAAAAGAGGATCGCCTTTTCATCTCTTCGCCTGGGAGGGATGTAGAACGTCAGCAGTTCTTGCACACTATAGGTATCAAGTGCGTCGAGCTCTTTGTAATGCTGCCGCGGAACCATACAGAATTGTAAACTCCGTTCATCTCCAATGAAGGCTTGCACTGATGGACGAGCCGAGAATACTGTGTTGACCTCGTCTTCAGAGTCACTGTCAAAGACCAGAATAGGGGTAGACGGTCCCGGTTTGTTGTATCGGGAAGGTCCCGAATAGTCTATCTCTTCTTCCTCCTCGGTATCGCTCCCGAAGACCGGAATGGTGGTGATAGATTTTTGCTTATCCTCAGGTTTATGGCATCTTTCCGTGTCTTCAAAGTCTTGTAAGAAGTACTTTGCATCTTCGTACTTTCGTACTTCGTTTATGAGAATGGGTTCAGCTCCCCTGTCACAGTGCATTCAAGCCTATCTTTGAAGTACTTCATACACTGATGCTGTGTAGAAGGGATAATGTTGTACTCGTGTAACCAAGGCCGGCCGATCAAAGCGTTGTAGCAAGTCTTGGCGTCAATGACATGGAACTTGATATCAGTGACGAGCAGCCCAAAGTGTAATGTCAGTATAATAGACCCGAGCGTCCGTGATGACCGGGAGTCGAACCCGGAGATAGTGATTTTATCCCGAGCGAGGTGTTGAACGCTCATGCAGATTTCTTTTAGCACCCTCACATTTAGGAGATTGACAGAGGACCCATTTTCAGCTAGGATCTTCCCTATCTTAATGTCATGGCAATACCCGGAGACATATAGGGGACGGTTGTGCTCGCATGTTCCGAGGAGGAGATCTTCATCGCCGAAAGTGATGCCAGCTGTGTGAATTTCTTCCAGCTCGTCCTTCATCTTTTCTTCGGCGAGGAAAGCTTGAAACTGGTCAGGCTCTTGTAATGCCTTGATCATGGAATCTCTCGCCTCTTTGGATAGCAGAAGGTCATCGAGAATGCTTAGCTGCGAGGGTATCTTCCTCAGGTGTGCCAGAACGTTGTAATCCACCTTGTTTTTCTTGGGCGGTTCCTTGGCTGCCAGCTCTTCGACGACTCGGTCATCGAGGGTGATATCCTCAGGGACCTTTTCTTTCCCCTTATCCTTTTTGTTCGATCCCTTGTTTGCGGGTCCGAGATTCTTTTCAGGTAGCGTGCGATTGCGCAGCTGAATGTTCTCGCAGGTCTTCATCTCTTCTGTTTCAGAGATGAATTCCTTAAAGAGAGGGCCGAGGGTTATTTCTTCATCAGAATCTGTAACAACCGAGTTCAGTTATACCAATTTTTGTTCCATATTTATTATATGTGTTTTTTTTACTGATATATCTTGTTTGAGTGCGAATGGTAGTTTACACCTTTACTTTACATTCGACCCGACCCGCTTGCTTAAACTGGTTGATTTATATTTATAGATTACCCTGGCCTGTTAAATAGACGTGCATCTCATATATACTGCATATTAACATTTTCACCTAGCATCGCGTATTTTACATATAACTTTTAGATCACGTAAAATAAATTAAAATTGCATTTCATAGCCTGCATGATACCCCCTAACCCCGTGGTAGTGTCCGCGCATCGTGTTCTCGTCCCGTTCAGTGAAACGGACGTGTTTGGACAGCCACATGCACGTACGTGCGTCAGTTCTTAGGGATACGCATTTTCGTTACCTAATCTTTCATTCTAAGTTTTGGAGGTTGCATAAAATTTTCGTATTTCAAATCCGAAATTTTGGACCTGATCCAGACGCATTTTGAAATATTTTGTATCCCGCCAAAATTCTAATTATTTTAAAATTTCTTTAAAGTCGTTTAATATATATATTTTACAGCCTAAAGATTTTACAACTAACCAAAACATATTTTAAAATCTAATTCAAATAAAATCTTTAATAGTTCACCAATATTTTCCTTAACTAAGTAAAAATCTTTTAACTTTAAATTCCTATTAAAATCCTAGGCACTCAGCCCTTTTTCCTCTGGGTCCCACTCCCCCGAACCAATGAAATTCCTTCATTTCCTTGCGCTGGGCCCCACAAAAATCCCTCTATCTTATTTCCTCTTTCCTTCTCTCTCTCCAGCGCAAACTGTCTCTCTCTCTCCTCTCGCGCTCTCTTTCGCTCATCTTGCGAGTACTGTGCATTTCTCGATTCCCGTCACCCCCCGTGAATCCCGTCACCTCCCTTCTTCATATCTTCTTCTTCTTCTTTTTTTAAAACCCGAGCGCTTCCTTTAACCCACAACTCCTCACCTCCTCCTCAAACCCTAAACCCTAAAACTTCATCACCCTCAACTCACCGAGCCTCCTCTTCCTCCTCCTCGCCATCTCCTTCTTCTCCTTTCCATTCCCGAGACTTACCTGCACCCAAAAGAACCCCCGAGAACCCATCGCCACCACCTCATCCCATCGCCGACCGCCTCTCGCCGTCGCCGACCGCCTCTCGCCGTCGCCGACCGCCTCTCGCCGTCGCCTCCTCATTCATCTCCTCTTCTCTCCCTATCTCCTCTGTTCTCCTTCCCTGCACCAACCTTGCACCAAGAAACCAACAACAAACCCTAGCAGAAACCCTAGCACCCGAGCCATTCCCTGCAACCAAGAACCTTGCTGCCTTGCCGTCGTTCTCGCCGGCGATCCCTTGCCGACGACCTCCCACCTTTGCAACCACATCCTAGCCTTCTCCCAACCCCAGTGAGCAACTCTTCTCCCTCATTCTTCTCTTCTTCTTCTTTCTTTTCTTTTTCTTTTATTTTTCCTTTTCTGTTTTTTTATATTTAATACCTCTGTAGATCGTCGGATCCGTGACGACGTCGACAATCCCGACGACCCAGCGAGCATACCTGACCCGTGTATTCACCTTGTACGTTGTTTGGATTCGTTCCGTGTACCATGCGCGCGTCGCGACTTTTCCCGCCGACGTGTGACGTTCCGTATACCGTATCGCGATCCGTCGAGGCAAGTGAAACTTGCTACATGCTATTCATAATATTTTTATACTTATTTGATTACATGTGAAACCTATAGATTTAATCTAGTGTCTCATGTTACGTTTTAAGCATTCGATATTCCATTATATCATTTTAGATTCATAAATTGAGACATACCCTGCTGCATTTTAGTTTACTATACATAGGACCCACATCCATATTTAAATCACATAATAATTATTTACATAGCCCTTAGTACCGTTTTAAATAGTTTATAACCATTCAAGCACCCGTTTGCATCCATCTCGTCTAGTATACATATTATTGCATCCATAGATCACTTGAATGTATAACATTGAAATATTAACATTCCACATTTAATAAATTGTAGTTTAATTAGTATTAGAACTTTAACTTTAACCCTAATCATAGCTGTGCATCTATATGCCTTAATCTGTACCTGATTGCATATCACATTACAATGTCCCATTTTATTGTTCCATTAGTACCCCATGCTTTTTTTGTATACCCATGCTTATGTTAGTTGATTATGAGCACCCACATGACATTTTGTACACCCTTGACATGACTTGTTACACCTACTACTTGGCACGACATGGTACCGTGCACCTCTCGACATGACATGATACCTATATACTACCTGACTTGACCTGATGTACCATGGCTTTATCTGTTACCTGATCTTATGACTAATGCAAACAAACCTGACCTGTTGTCCTTACGGACATTTCCTGTTGTCTATCCAGATAAACCTGTACCTGCCTTATCCTGTGTTGGAATTAGCTCCAGATTATTTAATACCTGACTTGAGCACATATAACTTGGGGGTGTGGGGAAATCAATGATGAAACCTGAATTGTAACTCGACAGTTCTATACCTTTTCTGATCAGTCTTACGGGCTAGGCCAGCCCCGGGGTGATGCTGCTGACACCACTCGTCATTACCTACCACCCTTTACTGCCTTGCGGCACGTCTCGGATTCAGTCCGAGAGTCATAGACCGTGATCCTGGGCACGCACGGGATACTATTGAGTTACATCGATGATTCATCAAATTGATTTCAAAGACTTGAGAGTAGTTAACCCAATAGACCAGTTTAGATTACTCACTGCACACTACCTTTCACTGCCCTGATTTATATTGCTGTTACACCTGCTTTACCATTTATGATCATACTTGCATGTCTTGCTACCCTGTTTATATATTATTGCTTGATGTTATGACGCGCTGACATCTGGGTTTTGCATGGCCCAGATTCCTTACCTTTGCTGCAGTCCGAGCAGGAGTACTTCAGTCAGCAGGCTGAGCAGTGAGGACTCATTAGTAGTTAGTTCTTTTATTTCAGTATTTTCATTCCTGATGTGAGCCCGCATTATGGGACATACATTCCAGTTATTCTTGTATTGGATCTTTTGCTTCCGCACTATTTTTATTCTTGACTCGTTTTATTCTGGCTTATGGACATGTGTTAGATAGTTTATTATTGTTCTTGATATCTCTACAGCCGTAATGTGACCGTGGAAGGATATTTCCTATCCACAAGTAGCATGGTTGGCTATGTCACGTGCCCATCTTAGCGTACTCTGGGAAGCGGGGCGTGACAGAATCACTCTCGAAGGTGAGAACTTGCGATCCCCTGGAATTAACCATGTGGCATTCATCGGCAATTCTTTTATGCTCATCTGTCGTAATTCTTTGTTCCCGACGAGTTTTGCGCTTCATCCGCTTAAAATTCTGTCGGTGAGCAACGTATCCCTGCCACCAACTTTTAAAGGCGTTGCATTCTTCAGTAGAGTGTGTGGTCCTCCGATGGTACAAGCAGTAGTTTGGATGTGCATCCTCTTCGTTAAGGTGTATCCTATCAGGAGTGTTTCCTTCGAAGGGTGGCAGCTTCATTACCATCGATATGGATTTGGCGAACCTTTTCCTTGTCTTGAACCTGCTTTTGCTGGCGGTCGAAGTGCTCCTATCCAGTTGGGGTATTTCAATCCTTTCATTCAGTCGCCGACGTTTGGCTTTTTCGTATACGGTGATTTCACGCTCCTGATCAGCTTTGCTTTTCAGAAGAGCTTCGTTCAGGAATACGTCAATCATTTCGTTTGACGGTCCTAGGAGTTCCAGTTCGGGATCTACCCCCAGTTTCTCTGTATCAGGAGCTTCTTCACTATCTACTAACGAGTGAGAGATCAAGTGGCAGCTTGCCACATAATCTTCAGGTTTGTCTAACGAGTCTTCTCCCTCATCTTCATCGCCATCTCTATCTTCAAGGATGTGGTTGAGAAACTCTTGGAGTGTGACCGGGGTTCGCGCCTTCTGGTTATATTCCTCCAGCGCGTTAATATGTTTTTGTAGGTCCGTGCGCTTGTCATTAGACTTCACGGGCTTTTTGGTCTTCTTCTTCTTCTTCGAAGATTTTGACGGCCGAGCCTGAGTTTTTTGATTATCGCTACCAATTCTTGGAGTTAGGCGCGGCTTCAGCATTCCCTCAATGATCTCGGGTTCCAGCGGACTTTTCCACCTGATTGCCGGGCATGTTTGGAGATCCTTCAGCATTCTTTTCGTCTTGGCTGAAAGAGCGACCTCCCATGGAGCTTCTTCTATAAAAGAGCATGATGCCCCCGGTGTGCCCCCCTTATAAGAGCGTGCGGCTGAGGCGGGCTTACTTTCCAATTCTCGGACAGTGCGAATTTTCCCTGTTGGTATTTGTTCCCCTCCGAATGGTGGCGCAACGTAGAGACGTCTTGCCTGTGATTCGGGCCAGTTGCTATTTGGTTTTATCCATCCACCTCTCCGAAGAAGCCAAATTGATTTATGGCACCGTGTATCGGAGGTTTAGACGGATGCGGCCGATGTAGCAGACTTCGTCAGATTCCCCCTTGCTTGAGGGGTTTTTGATTGCGGGGACACTCTTCCCTGCAAGCGCAAGCCCCTGCAGTTAATTACGCTACCGCATCGCGGTAACAACTTTCTCCTTCTCCAGAATTTCACTTCGTGTCGTGGGTGTTTGTTTTGTTTGTGGTTGCCCGTGGATTGTATACGGAGACTAATTTATGTCGTCGTCCGTAGGACGTGGATTAGTCCAAATCCGTATTTTCTTAGATTTAGGTTTGGGGTTTTGGTTTAAGGATACGTTAGCCGTATTTGAGGCTAAGATCAACTTAAACGTTTGTTAAGGATACGTTAGTCCAGTTTGAGACTAAGATCAACTTAACGGGATCGTTTAGATCCGACAAAAGAGCGTTTGTGCTCTATTGTTCCAGTTTAGGGACATGGTGGTCAATTTCCAGTTTAGGGACATGGTGGTCCATTGCCAGTTTAGGGACATGGTGGTCCATCGTTCCCGTTTTGGGGACGAATGTTGGTTTAAGGACGCATTAGTCCATGAGTTTAAGGACCCCACAGTCCGTATTGTTGGTTTAAGGACGCATTAGTCCATGAGTTTAAGGACCCCACAGTCCGTATTGTTGGTTTAAGGACGCATTAGTCCATGAGTTTAAGGACCCCACAGTCCGTATCGATGTATGGTTGTCGGGATCCGTCACCTCTCTGACGACGTTGAAGTATTACAACGACAAATATCAGAGGAGTTCGGAGATGTACCCTTGAACCGGGTGTAAATTGATTTGAGAGAGCATTTGTGCTCAGTTCAATTTAATTTGAGGACTTACGGCCAGAATTGGGCTAAGTCCAGTTGAAAATGTTCAACATTTTATTTGTATTTGGCCTTTTAGGCCTTTACTAGGGCTCTGCCCCTTTAATAATGCAGTGCATTTTTCTCTGGCTTATTAGGCCCTTTTAATTGGGTTCTGCCCCTTTTTTAAATGATGCACAGCATCTGTTTTGGTCTGACAGACCTTTGTTTGGGCTCTACCTATTTTTTTATAATGCAGAGCATTTGTTTTGGTCTGACAGACCTTTATTTGGGCTCTACCCATTTTTTATAATGCAGAGCATTTGTTTTGGTCCATTGGACCTCTTAATTGGGCTCTGCCCTTTGATAATGCGCTGCATTTAATATTCTGACAGTGCGCCACGTGGCCTGTCAGGCGCTCTGCGCCAGCGCAAGGCGCAAACTCATGTGGAGGTGACATGTGTCACGCTCTGGTGAGCGCAAGCGCAGTGCGCTGCGTTGTTGCGCTGCTAACACGTGGCGTGCTTTGATGGCTTGCGCCAATCCAAGAGCGCAATGCTCATTTTTTAAAGCGCAAGGCGCTGTTTGTTCTAGGGTTGACACGTGGCACTCCCTAGTGGCTTGCGCCATTCCAAGGAGCGCAACAGTGCAAACTCAAAAGTGCAAGGCACTGCTTAATATCTTGATCCAATTTTGGATCAAAGAAAAGAATCTTTTAAGATTCCAGAACCAATGGTTTATCAAAAGGCAATGCCTTTATGTAGATCAAATGATCTGTGAAGTAATACTTCTTTTTATCTTTTTGTGATTGGATCTTTTTGATCTTTTTTCCTTTTTAATTGAAGATCTTGATCTTGTTCTTAGATCATTGATCTTTATAGAAGAAAATTCTTCTTTATTTAAAGGTTTTTACCTTTTTTTTATCTGAGCTCTTCTCAAAATTTTCTTTAAAGGAGTTCTCTGTTTTTCTCTCTGTGTGTCAATGTGTTTTAGACTTGGAGTCTAGGGGCTTTTATATAGTGCCAATTGATTTGTTAAATCAGTTAAAGAGATTTTTCTCTGAGTGATTTAGGGGTTTTCCCCCACCGTTGGATCTTTGATCTAAGGGCTTCTGTTTTACAAAAGATATTCTTCTTGTTTTAACAAGATCAGAAAAATCTTTCTGGAATTTTAATTCTGTTTTAGTGCTGGCACAGTTGGCGCAAGCGTACCTGCGCTTGACACGTGTCGCGCAGCTCAACTGCGCCGACACGTGTCGTGCAGCGCAGAGCGCAGCGCAACTGCGCTAACACGTGTCGCGCTGCGCTGAGCGCAGGTCATCTGAAGCGTTGCTTCCTTTAATTTTGTTTTAAATAGAGCCATGCTTTGATTGGATGCGCTGTCTTGGGCGCATCGCTGGCGTGTCAGCTTTTGACACGTGGCGCGTTGCGCGCAGCGCAAGGAATCTGAAGCGTTGCTTCAATTTTTGAATTTTTGAAATTTAAACAGAGCTTTGCTCTGATTGGGGAAACAAATGCCCCCCCACCGTTGTGCTCACGTGGAGCACACGTGAGTGCAGCGGTGGCAAGATCTCAACCGTCAGATCAACTGAGGAATTGAAGGGGCGCAAGCGCCTATAAATAGGACCCTTGGCCCTCAACAGATGATTATCATGTTCAAGATTTTTAATTTTCAGAGCCTTGCTCTCGTTTTTCAAGAACTTCAGAGTTCAAACTCTAGAAAAATCTTAGGTAAAATTTAACTTAAATTAAATTAAATTAATTTTAATTAACAGAGCCTTGCTCTGAAGAATCCATAGATCTAAAGAGATCTTGTTTCAGGGGTTTTAACCCATGAACAGAGCTTTGCTCATGGACAAAGTATAGATCTTTTTGATCTAAAAATGATGCACTCTTAAGAGTTTTCATGGATCTTTAAGATCCTAATTTTTTTTAATTTTTAGGAGTTAAATTCTTTTTAAGGGATTTTCTCATCATTATTACAGAGCTAGGCTCTTTTAAGGAATTTTATTCCCTTGAGACCAGAGTTTGACAAGTGTCACTCTGTGACAGAGCTTTGCTCTGAAATGGGAGATTTTCTCCTTCTCTCTAGGGATTTCTCATTTAATGAGAGTATTCTTTTGGGGATCTATTCATTAATTGACAGTCCCATCCAATGATGGGGTTGTCTTATTAACTGATGAATTTTCATCTAGATTTTGTCGGTCCCCCTTTGGTCCCTTATCTACTGCATTGCAGTATGGTATAAATTTTAAAATGCCAAGCGTTGGAATTACAACACTGACGGCTGATTTTTGTCCTCCGCAGGAAACATTTCTGCTGACCTGTCATTCCCGTTTGTTCGCTCAGAGGAAGGATTTCCCGAGGCGCCGGTCGACCGGGAGGTGCTCGCTCTCATTAAGGATCATGACCCCGAGCATAAGAACCTTCACCCTTGGGGTAGGTGGTATAAAGAAATCATCAAGGGTCGCCGAAGCTTCGGTTCCGCGACACCGTCTGAGCCCATCTCGTCAATCCCCTATGCGGATGAACCCCCGGTGAAGTATGTCGTGGAGGTCTTGAACTGGAATTCGGAGGATCTTCTCTGGCCTTCGATCGCTGCCATTCTCGTGCAGCCGCCGCCGGCCATAGACATCTTGGGGCGGCGCATATGCCAGGGTGAGGCACGCCCTTGGGGACAGGCTTACAATATTGGATTGACCCCGCGACAACCGACCGGGTATTTGCAGTAGGCCCGGTACATCCTATCAGCTAAGAGGACGCATCTGATGAAGATTAGTCTGTACTCCACAGTCTACGTCTCGCTATTTGAGTACCCCGCTCCTCCAACGTGGTGGGTTAAGGCCTTCATCGAACATTGGAACATCCCTACCCACACCTTCCTTATGACGGACAGGGAAGTCTCCATCTCCCTGGAAGAGTTCGCCGAGATATCAGGTTTGCCGATGAGGGGGGAGCATTACGAGGAGCTGCTTCTTCCTGACGAGTACGTCTTTGCCACCAAGCCGCTGGTATTTGATTTAACGCCGGAGAATGCTATTCAGCACCCGTTTCCGGGCTTGGTGAAAGTGCTGAATATATACGAAGGTCTCTATTTGGAATCAGGAGTCCGGGGAGTTAGTTTTGCCGATTTTATCGCTCGCTTCCTTCGACCGGAGATTCTATCGGAGCGGAGTGAAAAGTTTGCCAAGCTCGACGACCCTTTCGACTTCGGCTTAGATCGTCGACCAGTATCGGAAGACGATCAAAAGGATTTCTATCTCCCCGATGCCGCCATCATGCCCTTATCAGAAATCGCCACCACGGGCATTGATGATGAGACCTTCTTTTAAGGGTTTCTGGGATTGTGGCTGTGCAGCTTCGTGCTCCCCATGTACCCGCGCTACATGCGGCCGTCCGTTTTCTACCCAGCGCATCGGATGGTGGCTGGCCTACAGTTGTCAATAGAAATCGCCGGGTTGGCTCACCTATACAATGGACTCAGCATGGCGGCAGACGCTAATGAACCTGGGGTGCAGCCTGCCAATTTCCCGATGCACTACTTCACTTCGTGGATGGAAATGCATGTGCACGGGGTATTCGGCATTCATAAGAGCCCTTCGTTTTTTAAGAGGTGCAGACTCCCAAGAGTCATGCGGCTGATCGGCGCCTCGATCGTGAATCCGCCTCCGCGGGAGGCTAGGGGGTTGCTCCTTCGTCCACACCTGATCGGAGTGAAGATTTTTTTCATGGATAAAGTCATAACTATTTGCTCAGAAACCTCTAAGGCAGTGGTGGCGCTGCGTGACGGCTTCAAGGATGGGGCCTCCGTACTGAAAGCCCGGGAGATTCTTCACCTCTACTCCATTCGGCCGGGCTACATGGTGTTCAGGCAGAATGAGATGACGCTTTTCATGAGGTACAATCCCTACCGGTTCGCCCAACAATCAAGCTATAACCAGGGGGTCCCATTGGAGGCGTTTTTAGAAGAGCCCGCGGCCAGTATGGAGGGAATACGGAGCGCGATGCACCATTTCATGCGGCTGAATACGGGCTCCCACTTCTTCATCAGCGAGCTGAGATGCGTCCCCCGGGTCCTCCACGCGTACGTGGATTGGTACGTGCACGCAATGGGTGCAGTCATCCATAAGGAGAAGCGCATGTTGGTTGACCGCAAGGGTGCGCCTCCCGGCGGCGATCGCAAGGCTCCCCTGAAGCCAATGACCCCGGTCGTTGCTCCGTTGAAAGATGCTGGAGCTGGACCACCGCGCGTGTCGAGCCCTCCGTGCGGATTACCTCGTGCTACCGCGGACGTGCCACCAGCGCCCCCTGCTCCAGTGGAGACGGTAAATATGGTTTTGCCGAAGTCCGGCGTGGGCGCGGATATCGGGACCCGCCGCCCTAAGGTGCCTGCAAAGCGCAAGTTGATCTTGGGTGCACTCGGGGCTCGCGTGTAGAAGAGGAAGAAGAAGTTGCTCCTCTCTCTTGATGCTATCCTCTTCTTAGAGCCTCAAGCCCCTCTTACCGAAGGCATAAGCGAGTACGGCAGCAATGAGGGCTTCTCGATAGATCCAGCAGACACCGATCTGGCGGCCGCCATTGCGGCTTCTGAGCGAACAGCCAGACTCGAAACATTGTTGGCTAAGCTCGCTCAATCAGGTAATCATTAGTTGCATTCTTCGTCATTTCATCGCACTTTTATCATTATCTTTGACTAATGCTTTTTCCCTTTTTTTTAACAGGTGTCACTGCTGAAGAAGCTATCGCTGCTTCCTTGAAAACCTTCCAGGAGGAGGAAAGGAAACGCGCTCTATCGGGCGTTGGTACGTCTCGGCTCGCTGAGTCTTTATTATCTTTCTTTTTTTATAGCCTATCTAATCTTCTCTTTGTCTCTTTGCAGGGGCCGTGCAAGCCAATGCGGGGACTCTCCCCGGGCCAACTACTGAAGTCCTGGCCTCATCAGGGCCGCCGCGAGAAACCCTACTTGAGAAGCCGATGAGAGATGCCTTGAATGCTCTGGAGGAAACTCTATACAAGGACGAAGACGTCTTGATGAAGGAAGCGTCGAAGAGGTCCGTCGTGACGGCCCGGGAGGAGAGGAAGCGGTTGAGGCGCGGGGTGAAGGAGCGCAGAGCTGCTTTGGCCGTGGGAGCGGGCCCAAGCACCATTATTCCCACTGCTTCTCCTTTCGAGGAGCCCCTGGTCGCCTTGTCTGCCGCTCATAGACAGGCGGCGCGTGCAGTTCGGGAGGCCAACGATCAGTCCACCTCAGGTAATGTGTCTCTCGAAACTTTGTTGCAAAAGTTGTACAACTATCGGTTCTCATACGTCTTTTCTTGTAGGGTCAAGTCCAACCGAAGGGGAGGCGGAAACCGTCGAGCCTAAGGGGACAGCGGAGGAGGTACTGGCTGAACCCGAGCCGACGATGGACGACGTAGCCGGGGTTGCTGGACCCGAGCTAGGGGCTGAGGAAACTGTGCCAGAGAAAGTTGTCGATGAGGTAGTGGCAAATGAGACGGCTGCTATAACCGAGCCTGGAGCAGCAGCGGACGGAGCGCCTGAGACCGGCGACCCCATGGCGACGGCGGACGAGACAGCAGCGACCGCCGAGCCCGAGGGAGTAGCGGGTGAGACGGGCATGACTCTTGAGGACAAGCCAGCCGCTCTTTCTCAAGAGTCTGGCAATGCTCCATTCATCGCTCTCCCCGTCTACGGTCCTCCGCCGTCTCCTGGCCTCGCGAGCACGACGATGGCCCCCGTAGTGATGAGGCCACGGAAGGTGGACTCATGTCAATAGAGGAAGGAGATGCCTCCGTTTCGGCTGGCGGCTCATCAGGTAAATTTCGGGTTACCGTCCCTTTTTTTTATCTTGCAATCCTTCCTGAAAGGTTTATCTTTGTTTTTAACGCAGGTGCGGCCAGTGCTGACGCTCCATTGCTCGAGGGAGCGCCGTCAGTTACTGCCTTGACGATGGCCACCTCTATACCTTCTCTCGCGCCATCACAAATGTTGGAAGGTATGAATTTATAATCTATGAGTTTCATCTTTAGGCTGCATAATTCATGTACTGATGTTGTACTACTGCATCTTTGCAGGAGTGCTTTTTGATCACCTTTACCAGGTGTTACACCCACACTTCTCCTTCTCGTTGGAGTGTGCTTCCTCCAGCAGCGCTGGTGAATATGATTTTCAATTAATACCCTTCCTCTTTTTAGTAATAGAATTATTTCTGATTCTTCCTCGCCCTGATTGCAGTGCTATAAATTGAAGGAGGAGATGCAAGATCGGTTGCGCCACCGGCCCTCCCGGCTTTACCGCCTGCTGCAGCTGGTATAGTAAACTCTCCCATTGATGACTTTCTCATATTTTTTAAACCGTCATCTGATTGTGTTTTGTCTTTTTAGCTGTCGTTCCGGTTCCGGCCGTCCTTGAGCCTCGCATCATGATGCCGGCAGGCCCCTTCTTGAGACGTCCATCTTCAAAGGGTGCCGCAATGAGCTTGGGCATGCTGAGCGAATACGTCGAAGAGCTTGACGCAGACGCTCCCCCATCTGCTGCAGATTTCGCTGTGGAGGTTAATCCGATGTTGGCGGCACTTGTAAATTTTTATAATGAAAGCGTCGTCAAGTTTTGGGTTAATCACCGCAGGGAAATCGAGGCCCGTCTGCATCAACTGGAGTTTATGTGCCCTGCCCCCGAGACCTTAGACGCAAGCACTCAACGGGCGGCATGGATCGAGCAAAGCGCTTCTTACTTCCGCCATTTGGAACAAGAAGCGGCTTTAAGGCCGAGGGAATGCCAAGAGACCTCAAGCGAAACTGCCCGCCTGCGTGCTGAGGTTGAGGCGAACGCTGCGCAGGTGAAGGCTATCTTCGAGGGCCTTCTGCAAAGTATTTCTAATGGGCTAACACTGAAGCAGAAGCTCGATGCCGCTGAGCGTGATGCCTAAGGTCGCGAAGCAGCTCAGCGGGCAGTCGAGGAGCAGCTTTCATCCTTCTTGCAGCAGCGGGCTCAAGTGGAAGCAGAATTGGCGGTGGCGGCCGGTCAGGAGAAGGCATGGAAGGAAGTGCGCGAGCAATTGATAGGGCTATTTAAGACGCTTCCTTCCCAGTAGCTGCCTTTGTATCAAATATATACTTGTAATTTTTTGAATAAGATGTATCCATTCTTTTATTCTTTTATACGATCCATCTTGTACTTGATTGAATTCATGAATAAAGATACACATTTTTTTTGCAATGTCTTGTGTCATCTCTGTGCTTTCTCCCTTCTTCTATTATCAGCATGCTACCTAAGTAAACATAGTTGACAGATGCTAGCGCGAGCATCTTGTCCTGGCTTCTTCAAGAGGTAATGATGGCTTAGGACGCAGGTTTAGATCTGCTGCCTAAGACTTTTCAACTTTATGGGCCGTGAGGGTCTCACAAAGACTTTTCTCCCTACGGATCGAGAGGATCTCGTAGGTGTATTTTCTCTTTAGGAATCGTGAGGATTCCTAAGTGTGTTTTCTCTTATAAGTCGTAAGGATCTTATAAGAGAATTTTCCCTCTTACGAGTCGAGAGAACTCGTGAGCGGTTGTTTCCCTCCTTGTCGAGATTCGACTTTGGAGAGTGACACCCGTGGATAGTATGCAAGAGACCGTTTTAGACCGACTTGCAGGGTCCCAGTGCTTAGGAAACAAGTTTTTTAATCCCTGCTGCCTAAGGCTTTATCTTGCAAGTCGAGACGAATCGGGAAGTCCTCGCGAAGACACTAACTTCCTCACGAGTCGAGACGAATCGAGCAGCTCTCGTCAAGGATACTAATTTCCCTGGGTTGGGGTATTTGCCAAGGACACCGATTTCCCTGGGGTTGAAACGAATCGGGGTATTCCTGCAGAGACACTGGTCTTTCTGCAGGCCGACGCGAATCAAGAAGCTCTCATCAAGGACGCTAGTTTCCCTGAGTCGAAGTATTTTGCCGAGGACACTGGTTTCCTTGAGGTTGAAACGAATCAAAGTGCTCCTGCAAAGACACTGGTTTTTCTGCGGGTCGACGCGAATTGAGATGCTCTCATCAAGAACACTGGTTTCTCTGAGTCGAAGAGGTTGCCAAGGACACTGATTTCCCTGGGTTGAGACGATTCGAGGTATTCCTGCAAAGACACTGATTTCCCTGCGGGTCGACGCGAATCGAGATGCTCTCGTCAAGGACACTGGTTTCCCTGACTTGAGAAGATTGCCAAGGACACTGATTTCCCTGGGATTGAGACGAGTCGAGGTATTCCTACAAAGACACTGATTTCTTTGCGGGTCGAAGCGAATCGAGATGCTCTCGTCAAGGACACCGGTTTCCCTGACTTGAGGAGATTGCCAAGGACACTGATTTCCCTTGGGTTGAGAAGAGTCGTGGTATTCCTGCAAAGACGCTAATTTCTCCGCGGGTCGACGTGAATAGAGGTGCTCTCGTCAAAGACGCTGATTTCCCTGAATCGAGATTTTTTGCCAAGGATACAGATTTCCCTTGGGGTTGGTTGACTTGTTTCCGAGACGGAACGTTAATCCAGCGGGGAAGTCATTGCTTGACTATAGATTGTCTGTGGACCGTAGAGTCTTGGAACTAGGGACTTTGCCGTAGCCGTTTGGTGATGCTGCGTCTGAATCCTGTTGGAATGAGGAGGATCACTGTTGCTGATTTTTAGGCTGTAGATGTTGCCGTTAAGGTTTGGAACTAGAGACTTTGCCATGGCTCTGATTTGTTGTGACTCTGGGGTCAGTTGTTGACGTCACGTCTGCATCTTGTTGGAATGAGGAGAAACGTCGCTGGTGATCTCTAAGTTGTCGATGTTGACGTCAAGACCCTGAAGTTAGGGATCTTCCTTTGCTTCGTTTGTTGACATTGTGTCTGCAATATTGCAACAAGTGTCGAGATTGTCTTTAGGTTGTCTATGAACCGTCGAGATTTGGCTTCACTTTCTGATGGAGCCTGGTGGGAAGGTGTTCCCCTCCTTTTTTGTTTGTGCCCCTGGATTGTATACAGGGATCGACGTGATTTCACCTGTAGGGCAAAAAGTTTCATTTTATATATTTTTCTTTCCGCGATGCTCTATCATTTCAGCTTTTATATCGCGAAAGTCGCGATTGCCCAATCATTTCGGCTATTTTTCGCGGTGCCCAATCATTTTGGCTTTTTGTTTTATTTTTACTCGCTGCTTTTTATTACGAGTTGCCCAATCATTTCGGCTATTTTGCATGCATACATTTTTACTTTCTGATTTTGTGGCAAGTTGCCCCATCATTTCGGCTATTTCATATGCATTTTTGGCTCGCTGATTTTTTTTATCACGAGTGTGGAACTTGGAATCTGACGCTAATCTTAGCATCAGCATCGCTACGACTGGAATATTGCCAGGAGCGAATCATCATTTACCATGAAAGGACTTGGAATTTGATATCGATTTAGGCATCAGCATCGCTACAACTGGGATATTGCCAGGAGCGAATCATCATTTGCCTCTTTCGATGTTGAACAAAGGTGGCTTAGCAAACATGGTTAGGATCCCGTCGACTAAGGCTTTTGACTTCATGAGCCATAAGGGTCTCACAAAGGTATTTCTCCCTGCGAGTCATGAGAATCTCGTAGGTGTGTTTTCTCCTTAGGAATCGTGAGGATTCCTAAGTGTATATTCCCCTGTAAGTCGTAAGGATCTTAAAAAAGGGTTTTCTCCTTATAAGTCGAGAGGACTTACAAGGGTTGTTCACTATATGGACATATTCCCAGTCACGGGTGGGACTTTGCTGGGGAAAAGTTTATTCGCACCCGTGGATTGTATACAAGGGTCAGTATTGAGCCACTTGTAGGGCACTATCGAAGGTTGTGTGAGGGTTGCTTAAGAACAGGTTCAGGTCTCTGTAACTTAAGACTTTCAAATCTTATGAGCCGAGAGGGTCCCATAAGAGAGTTCTCCTTACGAGTCGTGAGGATCTCGCAAGTGTAATTTCTCCTTAGGAATCGTGGGGATCCTTAAGTGTGTTGCTCCTTTGTGAGTCGTAAGGATCTCACACGGGTGGTTTCTCCTTACAAGGTCGAGAGGACCCTGCAAGTGTCTTTTATCGAGGTTGCGCCCTTTCGGGTTTTCACAAACACTCGCCGGTAGCCCTGTTGTTTTTACTCACGGAGCCCTTTCAGGTTTTCATCCGTGCCCATTTCGCTTATGGACATACCGTCTTCATTTTTTTTAATTCTTTTTATTCTTTTTTCTAACGAGGTCGCGCCCTTTCGGGTTTTCATGAACACTCGCCGGTAGCCCTGCTGTTTTTACTCACGGAGCCCTTTCGGGTTTTCATCCGTGCCCATTTCACTTATGGACATACCGTCTTTATTATCTTTTTTTTATATTTTTTTTTATTCTTTTTTTTATCTCGGCTTTGGGATGTTGCAATTCACCATAGTTTAGCGACATCTCGGTCAACAGCTAGTTTTAGGACGTAGTGGTCCGTCATTAGTTTAAGGACGTTTCGGTCCATTATTGAAGAAGGCCGGCTACTACTTATAGAGTTTGGACTTAGGAAGATAGCGAGCGGATATAGTCGTCGTCATCTATCATTGATCTAGCCGTGACTCGTCAAGCGTAGTATTTCTTTAGGAAGCGACCGTTTATTAGTCAGAAAGGCCTTTCACCGTGCATATCCATGAGTAGATAGGCTCCACCCTGGTAGACCTTGTCTATGATGTACGGGCCTTCATAGTTCGGTTCGAATTTTTCCCGCTTGGCGCGATTGGGGATCCTAGGTCTTTTAACTACTAGCACGAGTTCACCTTGGCGGAATGTCCTCGGCCTGGTCAATCTTTCATATGAGCGCGTCATCTTCGCTTTATAAGCCTCCAGATTTTGGTGCGCTATGAGCCGGGTTTCATCAAGGGCATCAAGCTCCTCAAGCCGAAGGTGAGCATTTTCTTTGTCTGTTAGCTCGTAGAGAGGGTAACTCTATCTCGAGGGGGAGTACTGCTTCTGTACCGAAGACTAACGCGTACGGCGTTGTGTTCGTGGCCGTCTTGAACGTAGTTCGATACGCCCAGAGAGCTTTTAGCAGTCTCTCATGCCAGTCCTTCTTATTTCGGGACACCGTCTTCTTCACAATCTTCGTCAAGGTTTTATTGAAAGCCTCAGCTAGACCGTTAGCTCGGGGATTATAAACTGAGGAATATCTCTAGTCTATGTTGTGTCGTTGCGCGAAGCGTCTGATCTTATGGTTTTTGTAGGCTGGCCCGTTATCGGAGATGATCCGTCGCGGAGTTCCAAATCGGTAAATGACGTGCGTCTTGAAGAAATGGAGGATATTCTCCGTCTTCACTTCCCTCAACGGTACTGCTTCTGCCCATTTGGAGAAGTAGTCAATCGTCGCCAAGATGAATCGATGTCCCCTGGACGATGCTGGTTCAATGGGGCCGATTACGTCAGCCCCCCACATTTCGAACGGCCAGCTAGCCACCGTTGGATGTAGTGGATTTGGATGCTGATGGATGAAGTCCCCATGAATCTGGCATGAGTGGCATTGCTTCGCATATTCAAGACAGTCCTGAATCATCGTTGGCCAATAGTAGCCCATCCGTTTAATTTTCAACTTCATCTTCGGGCCTGCTTGGTGAGAACCGTAGAGTCCGTCGTGAACTTCCTGAATGACTCTTTTCGCTTCGTCAGGTCCCAGGCATCTCAACCACAGAGAATCAAACGACCTCTTATACAGAGTATCATTGACGAAGGCGAAAGACAGAGCTCGTTTCATGAGCTGATGTCTTGAGGACGCATCTTCAGGCGTTCGACTGGATTTGAAGTAGTCTACGAAGACTTCTCTCCAATCTTCAGCCTTTTCCTGGTCTTTTATTAGCATAGCCATTTGCTCAGTCGCTCCCTTTTCTTCGGATGATTCCGGAGATATTTCTGCTGGGGCAAGCACCCGAAGGCTTTGTACCACGATTCTTACGTCATCGAGGTTCTCGTCGGCCAGTTCTTTAGCGAGCTTAGCTAGTGCGTCCGCCTTGCTATTTTCTGCACGCGGTATGCTTTCCAGCATATAGGAGGGAATTTGAGTCAGCAATTGTTGTACTCTCTCGCCATATTTCACCAGTTCTGGTTTGCATGTTTGGTAGTCGCCATTTACTTGACCGACGACCAGTTGAGAATCTCCGTGTATAAGGAGGTTTTCAATTCCTATGTTGATGGCGATCTCGAGGCCTGCTATCAAAGCCTTGTATTCGGCTTCATTGTTCGTCCTCGGCTCTGTTAAAGAGAAAGCAAAGCGCATTATCCCTCCTTGTGGAGTTACGAAGATGAGGCCTACCCCGATTTGATTATATGGGTGCTTTGTTTGCGCTTCTTCATGGAAGACGCTCCATCAAAATAAAGTTCCCATCGGGTATCACTACCGTCGATCGCATCAAACGCGTGTTCATCTGGCAGCTCGCAATTCAAAGGGGAATCGGCCGGTATCGGATGCTCAGCGAGGAAGTCGGCGATGGCCTGGCCTTTCATTGCCTTAAGAGGCTGATAGGTTATCGAAAACTCCATTAAGAGCAAGGCCCATTTAGCGAGTCTCCCTGTCAATATGGCCTTCGACATTAAATATTTAAGGGGGTCCACCTTCGAAATGAGACGGACTTCATGCGCCAACGCATAGTGCCTGAGCTTCGTTATCGTGAAGATCAATGCCAGGCAGTGTTTTTCGATGGGAGAATAATTGCTTTCTGCCCCCAGGAGAACTCGACTTAAGTAATAAAGAGCTCTTTCTTTCCCTTGGTCATTCTCTTGTGCCCATAATGCGTCTAAGGAACCTTCGAGGGCGGTTGTATAAAGAATGAGAGGCTTTCTCTTGACCGGAGCGGCAAACACTGGCGGATTCTGCAGGTATTGTTTGATTTCGTCCAGTGCGCTCTGGCATTTGTGATCCCAAACGAAAGGGGTCCCCTTCTTCATCAAATGACTGTAAGGGCGGCACTTGCCTGAAAGGTTGGCTATAAATCGCCGGATGTACGCGAGCTTCCCTTAGAGAGACCGCAATTGCTTGAGAGTCCTTGGCGGAGGTATTTCCATGATCGCCTTGATCTTTGACGGATCTATCTCAATACCTCGGTGTCGGACGATGAATCCTAGGAATTTGCCTGAGGAAACTCCGAACGTGCATTTGAGAGGGTTCATCTTCAAGTTGTATTGCCGAAGACGTTGAAATACGATCTTCAGATGCTCGAGATGTTCCTCGTACGATTTGCTTTTCACCACAAGGTCGTCGATATAGCATTCGACGATTTCATGTATAAGGTCATCGAAGATCTTTGTCATGGCCCTTTGATAGGTGGCACCGGCGTTCTTTAGACCAAAGGGCATTACCTTGTAGCAGAATATACCCAGAGGGGTCCGGAAATCGGTATATTTCTGGTCCTCGAGATGCATCTTTATCTGATTATATCCTGATGAGCCGTCCATGAAAGAGAAAACCTTGTGAGTGGACGTGTTATCTATCATCAGCTCGGTGACCGGTACTGGGAAATCATCCTTCGGGCAGGCTTTATTGAGATCCCGAAAGTCTACACATATGCGCACCGTCCCATTCTTCTTCATCACCGGAACGATGTTGGCGATCCAATTGGGATATTGAACTTCTTGGATAAACCCAGAGTCGATCAGCTTCTTAACTTCAGCGTTAATGCTCATCTCAAGCTCGAGCCGCATTCTCCTCAGTGCTTGTTTGATTGGTTTAACGTCCGAGGATATCGCCAATTTATGAACAGCAATCTCTGGATCTAATCCTGGCATTTCGGAATAGTTCCATGCGAAGCAATTTTTATACTGCATAAGCACGTCCTTTAATGAAGCCACCCTTCCTTCAGACAACAGCTCACTAACGAATGTCGGTCGCGGGTCGTTCGTCGTCCCCAACTGAATTTTCTTGAGGTTATCCACCATGGTGTGTATCCCATCTTCCAGCTCTTTTGGCGCTGGTGGGAATTCTGAGATCACCTCGTCATTGCTGTTTTCGAAGCACCAAGGAAGGTCATCCATATTCTCGGGCTTTTCTTTTGATATCGTTATCATATGAAAAGCACGAGCTCGATTCCAAGACTGATGTGGATCTGGTTCTGTTCTCGTGGCTTTGGGTTTATGCTTCTGTGGCGGCGTCACCTTCCGTCTGTCAGATAGACCAAACTTGCCGAGCTGATACTGATCTTCGACCCAATTCTTGAAGGTGAAGCAATCTTCGAGAGGGTGCCCTATTACCCTGTGATAAGAGCAATAGTTCGGGTGTGAGACTTCGCCTGCTTGTTCGGGGTGCTTGGACTCCGGAAGTGTAAGCATTTGGTGCTTTATAGCCAGGTCAAGTATCTTCTTTGTCTTGTCTTGAGGAAAAGAGTATGCTCGACTCATCTTCTTCATAAGGGAAAAATCCGGACCGCTCGATTCCCGACTACGTGACTTCTTGTTCCCGCTTTGTCGCTGTTGAATGCCTTTTCCGCTTTTCGACTTGTTTCTGCCTCTGCGTCGAGCCTTTTTTGCAACAGGTTGATAGGGAGCGACATTTTCATCTTTCACAGCCTGTTGAAGGAGGCGTTGCGTCCTGGCTTTCTAGTAGATGGCCATTTCGCGGTTGTGGTTGTCTCGAACTTTTTGACCAGCTTCCCTTATAAGCTGGTTCATTTGCTCTTCGAATGACGGACTGGGCATTTTCACGTCGGGGAATTTTTCTGGCTCAGGGTCAGCATCTTCCCATTGAGCATCCCCTTCTTCATCAAAGTTATGCACAACATAGCAGTCACGGAGTAGCTCCCATTTCTTGGACCGAACATATCCAAGCCCGATTTCTTCCATTCTCCCGTTAGGCAATTTGCGCTGAGTTCCGGGAACGTTCCAGACCCTGTCATAGAACTTAGCTCTTCGAGCGGTCTGTTTGAAGGGTATCCCTTGGCGCTTCAATAGCCTTTTCAAGCCCTCTGTGTAATATCTAGGCAGACGGATGGGCTGAAGCCTGTCAAGTGTAGGGTCTGCACCGTGCCAGATTTCTTTTTTTACTCTGGTTTCCCCGGAGCGGTAGAATAGAATCGCCTTTTCGCTTTCTCGCCTGGGAGGGATATAGAACGTCCGCAGCTCTTCTACACTGTAGGTGTCAAGCGCGTCCAGTTCTTTATGATGTTTGGGCGGAACCATGGCGACTTGCAGACTTTAATCTTCATCAGCGGAAGCTTGTATTGAAGATCGAGCGGAAAATATAACATGGACCTCATCTTCCGAGTCACTTCCAAAGATCAACGTAGGAGCGGATGGTCCCGGTTTGTTGTGTTGGGGTGGCCCGGAATAGACTATCTCTTCCTCTTCCTCAGTATCGCTCCCGAAGACAGGGATGGTGGCGATAGCCTTGTTCTCTGGTTTGCGACATTTTTCTGTGTCCTCGAAATCCGGTAAGAAGTATTTTGCATCTTCGTATTTGCGGACTTCGTTTACGGAGAATGGGTTCAAATCTCATGTTACGGTATACTCGAGGCCATCCTTAAAATATTTCATACACTGATGCTGTGTAGAAGGGATGATGTTGTACTCGTGTAACCAGGGTCGGCCGAGCAAAGCATTATAGCATGTCTTGGCGTCTATGACGTGGAATTTAATGTCCGTGACGAGTAGCCCAAAGCGTAACGTCAGTATCACAGACCCGAGAGTCCGTGATGATTGAGAGTTGAACCCGGAGATGGTGATTTTGTCCCGAGCGAGGTGCTGGACGCTCATGCAGATTTTCTTCAATACCCGTACATTGAGGAGATTGACGGAAGACCCATTGTCAACCAAGATTTTGCCTATCTTTATATCGTGGCAGTACCCTGAGACATAGAGGGGCCGATTGTGTTTGCATGTCCCAAGGAGGAGGTCTTCATCATCGAAAGTGGCATCGGCTGTATGCACTTCTTCCAGCTCGTCCTTCATCTTTTCTTCGGCGAGAAACGCTTGGAATTGTTCTGGCTCCTGTAGCGCTTTGATCAATGATTCTCTTGCTTCTTTTGATAGTAAGAGGGCATCGAGAATACTGAGTTGCGAGGGTAACTTCCTCAAGTGTGCCAGAACGTTGTAGTCCACCTTATTTTTCTTTGGCGGGTCCTTGGCGGTTAGCTCTTCCGTGATTTGGTCATCTAGGGCGTTATCATCAGAGACCTTTTCTTTTCCCTTATCTTTTTTATTTGAGGGTCCGAGATTCTTTTCGGGTAGCGTAGGATTGCGCAGCCGGATATTTTCGCAGGCCTTCGGCTCTTCCTCTTTTCCTGAGGTAGACTCTTTAAAGAGAGGGCTAAGAGCCATTTCCTTGTCAGAGTCGCTCCCGAATGTGAGAATTTGCGCTTCCCCAGCGTTAACCATGCGACAATCGCCGGTAGTTCTTATAAGCTCCCCGGTCGTACTTTTCCGCTCCCGACGAGTTTTGCGCTTATCCCGCTTGAAATGTTGCCGGTGAACAACATACCCTTACCACCATTTATTGAAAGCTTTGCACTCTTCGGTGGGGTGCGAAACCTTCCGATGATACAAGCAATAGGAAGGGTGCATTTCTGCTTGGCCGACAATGTTTCCTTCAGAGGGTGGTAGCTTCATCCCCATTGACATGGCTTTAGCAAACCTTTTCCTCGCCTTGAATTTGTTTTTATCCGCCACGGATGTCTTTTGTTTTGACGGGGGTGTCTCGACTCTTTTGTCTAGTCGCCGACGCTTGGCCCTTTCAAATATGACCGTCTCGCATTCCTGATCAGCTTTACTTTTCAAAAGAGTTTCGTTGAGGAATGCGTCAATTGTTTCATTTGATGGACCCACAAGTTCCGGTTTAGGATCTGCCCCCAGCTTCTCAATGTAAGGAGTTTTCTCATCGTTCGTAAACGAGTGGGAGATCATATGACAACTCGCCACGTAACCCTCGGATTCATCCGACGAGCTTTCTCCATGATCTTCCTCCTGAAAGACGTGGTTGAGAAATCCTTGGAGCGTGATGGGAGTCCATGCCTTCTGATTATACTCCTCCAGCGCGTCAATCTGTTTCTGCAAGTCCGTGCGCTTGTCGCCAGGCTTCACAGGCTTTTTGGATCTCTTCTTCTTCTTCTTTGAAGATTTTGACGGCTGGGCGTGAGTGCTTGGGCCATCATCATCGATCTTTGGAGTTGGGCGCGGCTTCAGCATCCCTTCGATGATCTGGGGTTCTAGCGAGCTCTTCCACCTGATCGCTGGGCATGTTTGGAGATCATTCAGCATCCTCTTGGTTTTGGCTGATAGCATAACCTCCTAAGGAGCTTCTTCAACAAGGGAGCACGTTGCCCCCGACGTATTCACCTTTTTAGGGGTATGAGGTTGCGGCGGGTTCACCTTCCATCTTTCGGATAACGCGAACTTTCCTTGCTGATATTGATTTTCAATCCAGTTTTTGAAGACGTAGCAATCTTCGATCGGATGAACCAATACTCGGTGGTAGGGGCAGTAATTGGGATCATTGACGTCATTTGGTTGCAACGGACGCCTTGCATCTGGCAGATTGATGAGCCTGTTGCGCAGCGCCAGCTCGAATAGTCTACTCGTTTTATCTTGAGGAAACGAGTAAGGACGTCCTAGCCTCTCCTCGAGGGGTACGCGTGGACGAATATTGATCTTCAACTCAATTTTTTAAGATGTAGCAATCTTCGATCGGATGACCCAATACTCGGTGGTAGGGGCAGTAATTGGGATCATTGACGTCATTTGGCTGCAACGGACGCCTTGCATCTGGCAGATTGATGAGCCTGTTGCGCAGCGCCCGCTCGAACAGTCTTCTCATTTTATCTTGAGGAAACGAGTAAGGACGTCCTAGCCTCTTCTCGAGGGGTACGCGTGGACGCATATTGTTTTGGCGGACAACCGGCTTCAAGTTGCTCGGCTGCTGTTGAGCATTGGTGACGACGATCGCTTTTCCTTTCCCCTTCTCATTTCAAGAGTCCGGCTTTGGAGGAGACGGTCTATGGCCTATCTGGTCCATTTAAGCTAGCTTGTCGATCAGGGCCTGGAACGTGGTTAGATTAAAGAACATCATGAACTGTGAAATAGTTGCATGAGGATCTAAGGTGCCCGTGAACATTCCCACCGCTGGCGCTTCTTCGATGCGCTGTTCGCACTTTGACCACAAATTCCGCCATCGGATTGTATATTGAACCCAAGTCTCGCCCGGCTTTACTCTCGCATTAATCAAAGCCGTTATTAGAGTATGCTCGCTGGCGCTTGCGAAACGCTGGGTAAACAACAACTCCATTTCAGCGAAGGTTTTGACGGAGTCATTCGGAAGCTCGAAGTACCATTCGAACGCCGTCTCCGACAAGCTGCCAATAAACTGGCGGAGCAGGAGCTTATCATCACCGCCGGTGTTACTGCAAAGAGCCCTGAACTGGGAAACATGTTGATGGGGATTGCTTGTCCCATTGTAGACATGGAATTTTGGGATCGTTTAGCCCGGCGGGTACTTGATCTGATCATACCAGCTCTGATATGGTCGTCCCGTTTTAACGACTTGACCGGCTGCCTCAGTTGCTTGGTGAACTCGTATTTGCTGAGCTATGTATTCATCTAGGGCAGCTTTAGAAATTGTCTCCTCCTTGGCTGTTGACAGCGCCGGTGGTGGATTCGACGTTTCTCCTCTGTCATCTTCAAGGACAATCGGAGAATCTTCGGCTGGGGGATCTTGTTGGATCATCATACCCACCATGTCCTGAAACACAAGGGCCATTCGTTTTATATTGGCTTCTTGTTCCGCAGCCTCTTTGTCCTTCTTTTCCAATATTCTCCGAAGGAACTCGGCGTCGGTTTCTTGCTCCTGGCGTTGATCCGAGGATGCTTCTGGGCTTTCTTTTGGCCCGGTGAGCGTGGCCATCGCATTCATCATTTCTTGGAGCTTCTGCTGCTGCTCTTGAGCTTTAGTCATCGATCGCGTAAGCGGTCTATGACCTGTGGATATGCGGCTGTCCTTTTTCCTGGACACCATGTAGACGGTGTGTACCACCATGCCCCCAGACTTAGGGCGTTTGGGTTCACTGCCTTTGACATTTTCCGCAGGCGTGGGGATTTTCTCTGGCCTTCTTCTCTTGTGGGCCATCGAAGTTGAGGTGGCCGTTGCTGTGGGTACCCAGGTGGCCGTCATCTCCCGTTGCTTAACAGGGCGGTTTTCTCCCTGTCGGACTTTCGACTTCTTATGCTGATGGGAGAAATTTGGATCAATCACTGATTCTCGGACTCGTCGCCAAGTCTTGTAGATTCTGGAAGACAGCCGTTGAGAAGACAGCTCCGGCTTTTCTGGTTTTGCTTCCACGACGGTCTCTACCGGTGGAGGAGATCTTTTGAGCACCGCAGTTAGCGAATTTCTGTGTACCCTGTTTAGCAGCTCAAAGCTGATCCCGGTTGGAACAGCAGCATTAACTTCCACTGTTGGAGCTGGTGGAGTTAACCCAGAGGGGGAGTTGCCCCCAGTCTTCCTTATCCGGCGCCAGTGGCCACGTCGGGCGTGACGGGTCGTTGGGATTGGTTCAGCGACGGTTTTATCTTGCCCCATGTTCAAGTGGGGGGCTGTTGCCGGTGTCAGCCTCTTGAAAACTGACATCCATTGAGAAGCCGTGTCCAACCGGTCAAATACAGATTTCTGAGCGGGAGCGGGAACGGGAGCAGTCAGCCTCGCAAAGACCGACCCTCTGGGAGGAGAAGCCGCCTTGACGACTTCAGGAGCAGCTATCTTCTTTGGGATGGCCACCTCAGGTATTATGGGCTTCTTGGTAGGCCCTTTGGAGCCCGAGTTCAGCCTAGTGAAGACTGAGAAGTTGGAATTGGACGACCCGTTGAGAGGGGCCGTGGTAGTAGTGAGCCGATCAAAGACCGACTTCTTTTGCGCTTCCGGTAAGGGCACTGGAATGGTGAAGCTTGCTGGCGGGAGCATTGATTGATGCGAAAAGGTGTTTGTAGTTAACCGCAATCAGAACGGTGTCGCGCGTAGCTAGACCGAGATGAGTACGGGTCGTCCTCTGGGAAACGTGGAACCTTTTACTTTTACTTTAGATGTGTTGAGAAAGAGAGGAGGGATAAAGAATTTTATAGAAAGATTTCTAGATCTACGTTAAACAAGAATGTAAAATATAGATCTAGATTATTTTAAATATGTAATTAATATAATAAGAGGGCTTGTAGGGTTCGTTAGGATTTAGTAGTTATGGACGATTAATTAAAAGTTACCCTTTTTATCCATTAATAGATTTAGAACTAGAACGACGGTGATGCGTGTAGATTAGGGTTTCTGGAGGGAAAAAGGAATCCCGCTCTTAACCCTTATCTCGACACGGAACTCCGTTCATATCTAGCCTTTACCAAAACAATCATTAATCTAATCTCTAATCGCGGTCGGAACTAGCAAAGAATTGCTAGCGCGCCCGATTAGGATGTTAATGATTCTTTTGATAAAGTTCCTAAACTTTATAGGACTTAAAAAGGGTTTAGATATTTTCATCGTCCATTAGCCTACCCTAATCCTTCGAACCCTAACAAGCAGAGAATTACTCGCGCATGTTGGGAGAAGAAGATGAAAAGAAAGAGAGGGAAAATATAATGTAAAATGCAAAAAGAATTAAATAAAACAACTACCTTTATTAATCAACTTGAACAATCTACACTTTATTCCTTAGAAAATGATTACAAAGACTAGTTTGTTTCTCGATCTCTTCCAAGGAGGTAGACGAACAGTTGATGATCAGCCTGGATGCATGAGCGTCTGGGGCTTCGTGATCGCTTCGGCTTGATAACTTTTCCAAGAGGCTCTCGGTGCTATTTTATAGTGCAAAGCCAGAATCTTTTAGTTGGAAACTTGGTAAAATTCAGCAATGATTGATCTCCAAAAATCTTGATTTCTAACTCCATAATATTGCGGCGGATCCGCGGCAAATGGGGGCTAAGGCCGCGGATCCGCGGCCAACGGATGAGATCTCTTGATCAAAATTCTTGTGCTTGCATCTTGTGACATGTGGCAATCCTAGGCACCTTCATAATTCAGAAATCTTCTCTCGGTTGCTTCCAGACTTGGTCTCCAAGTTTTGCTTCTTAATTTGGCAAGATTTCTTCAACAGCTTGATTTCTTTAATATATTCTGCATAACAACTTGGAAAATTTTGCAAAATAATCTTTAAATAATATTTAGTAGACTTAGTTCTACTAGGATTTGGTCAATGAATTTATTTGCATACATTTTTCTACCAAATGCTAATTAAAATATATTAATACATGGAAAATGGTGTTTTCACACATAAACCCTCATATATATAATATATTATAATAAAGCCCTTTTTTTAATATGAAAATGGTAGGAAAAATGTAATACAAATGTGCAGTTTTATCAACTGAACAAATACCCCCAAACTTATCTTTGATCGTCCCGAGCAAACTAGTTTATTTAAGAGGAGAAAAAGAAAGGATAAAAGGAAGCACACTTTCGTAGGCAGACACGATTGCACTGAGCACGTGCAACAAGCCGTTAAACCTCTAGGTGTCCCTAGTAGGAGGAGTGTTGTCTCCTGAGGGTTTTCAGCGGATTACACCCACAAAATCCTATAACAAAAGAGAGATGGTGAAATTTACATATAAAGATAAGAACCATAAAAGAAAGGCCTTGAAAAGAAGAGTTTCCAACTATACTAGCTTTTCAGTTGTCATGAGCCCTATCTTAATAGCCATGAAAAAATGTTAGAAATCACATCATCCCTCAATAAAACATCGTTTTTATTCTTCATTCCTACCTTTCATCCAAACATTGATCATATAACCCCACGTGTGTGTAAAGAACATCCCTACACTCGGAGAATTCAATTCAAGCTATCATACTCTTGTCCATCTACCTTAGTACTTTTTAATTTGATGAATATTAAGATTTGCTCACACATTTTCATGCGACCGTTAATACTTCTTGAGGTACTAACCGACCGATTACTCAAGTGCTTGCTGATTAGGTGATAATATTTTCCTCGTCTTGCACCACCTAAGGCTTAGCAGTGACTCCCAGACCAGTTGGCCTTAGGGCACTAGGTGAAGAGGCACCCTCGCTATATTTTTTTATTGCTGCCTTGGCGATACAAAACCAGTGTTCATTTTTTTTCTTTTCACCATTTTTATATTTTCTTCATTTTTTCTTTTCATTTCCTTCATACTTTGGCTTTTAGACAAGAGCATTTCAAGGTATCCTCTACTATCCCGAGTTTCAAAACGTGTGTAAGTGCATATAGTAGGATATCAACATTCAAATGTTTGGCTTCCAGAATAGAAACTATTTTTCAGACTTATTTTTATCCTCAGATTAGTGACTTCCTTCATTTTACTAACCCTTGGGATAACAGCTCATAACTACTTATTACTAGTTCGTTTAAGAAAACTTCTAATTTTCTTGGTTTTCTTAAACAATTCCTATCTTTTGGATGTAATTTTTCACTTTCTACTCTTTTGTTATAAAAGAAATTTTTTTAAATTTTTTTTGAAAATATTGTGCTTATGCAAAATATGATGCAAATTGATGTGTAAATAAGCACAAACCTCCCCTAAACCTGTTTACAGCAGTGTCCTCACTGATGTCATTCGTTAAGCTCAAAAACCTGTAGACTTGGGAGGAAATTATTAATGGGGTCAAGAATATATGAAAGTGAAAATCCTCCCCCAAACTTATTTTAGGCTCACAAATTTGTAAAAATCATTTTCTTTTCAAGAGCCAAAATATACCACCCCCCCAAACTTTAAACAATTTTAATCTTTTAAAATCACACGAGGGGGTCAAGGTTATTGGTCAATGCCCAGCTTTGCAAAGACCGAAGGTCAACACCAACCATTCAAAAATTTTATCAATGAAGCACCAAGGTTGGTGGAAGAAAATGTCACCTTTCGACGTGAAGAAGTGGGGAGGTGATAAGAGGTGTAATGGAAAAGGATTGCGTATCAATTTGGAGAGACGACACAGTGATAGTGATGATGGATTACTCGCATTATCATGATTGTCCAAAAGAGGGGGTGGAGGTCCAATTTCTTCATCTTGGAGTTGATTCATCTCAACACCCGTGTCTTGTAAAAATGCGAGTTCATCAGCGAAAATTTGCTCAAAGCTTTCATCGATACCCCGAAAAATAATGTCATCAGAAAAAATGGGGTGATCGTCAGACTCAATATAAAGTTCCTCATTAGATGTTGACCCGGACAACTCGGTGGAAGAGTAAATGGTTGGGTCAAACAACAACATATGAAAAGAGTCTGTATCATGAGGTTGATCAAATTTGCTGCTGTCGACATCCATTAATTCGACAGAACACACATGAGCATAGGGTTCGGAGGGTTCACTTCCCAACTTGTAAATGTTAAGCTCAATTGACTTCTTTCCAAAGGATAGGGTCATAGAGTCGTTTCTACAATTAATTACTGCGTTGGAAGTGGCCAAAAAGGGTCAACCGAGTATCACCGGGATTTGATTACGTGGGTTTGCTACAGGTTGTGTATCTATAACGATAAAGTCCACAGGGAATATGAATTCCCCGACTTTGATTAACACATCCTCTAACTCACCCCTAGGTTGGGTGATAGATCGATCGGCCATCTGAAGAGTGCAATGCGCATGTTTTAACTCTCCGATCCCTAATTGCTCATACACAGAATACGGAAGCAAGTTAACACTAGCACCTAGATCGAGTGGAGCACGATTGATATTTTTACCCCCAATGGAAATAGAAATTGTAGGACTTCCGGGGTCCTTTCGTTTCTTGGGTAGTTGTTGTGTAAAAGCAGTGCTCACATTACTCGCAAGGAAAATTTTTTTAGATACTTGAACTTTTCTCTTCCTAGTGCACAAGTCCTTTAGGATTTTCGCATAAGACGTAACTTGTTGAATAGCATCTAGGAGAGGAATGTTTATGTTAACTTGCTTAAAAATTTCCACAATTTTCTCCATTTGTGGACTTGGTCTGTTGCCCCTTAACCTGTTTGGATAAGGTACTTTATCAATAAGGGTTTGGTCCAACATTGGAGAGGATTGTGGGGACGGATTCGATCCCAAAACTGGAGTGGGAATCGACTTAGATAGATTTGGCGAAGTGGGCGAAGGGTTCGAGCCTTGGGGAAAACGGAGAATAGGCTCGGGTGAAGGTGGGAGACTAGACGAATTAGGGGAAGAAGAAGAAGCTGGGGTATCATTGGTGTCACTATCATCACATTGCTCACCCACTCGGTCATTCAGCACTTTTCCCGATCTCAACGTGGTAACAGCACTCACATTATAACTTTGTGAGTGGCCAGGATTAGGTATGGGTTGAGATGGGAGTTTCCCTTTCTCTCTCGCACTCATTGCGGCGTTTAACTGTGCGATTTGGTTTTCTATTGATTTGATACTCTCACCATGGGAGGAGGATTTTTTCGTTAGGGTATCAATAGAAGACCTTATCTCAGCCGAATTTTACATAGATTGTTTCATGAACATATCCAAAGTTTGTGCAAGTGAGTTGTCAGTACTGGCCACTTGTGGTGTAGAAATGTTGGCCGGATTTTGGAAATTTTGTGACTGAAAGGGGGGCTGATTCTGTGGTTGTGGTTGCTGTGGAGGAGGTCTTTGAAAATTACTTTGTTGGTTTCGATTCCAAGCAAAATTAGGATGATTCCTCCATCCTTGATTATATGTAGAAGAATAAGGATCATTTCTAGGTCGCTGCTGAAAAGAAGCATTAGCTTGAAACGATGCATTCATAGGACATTCTTCCGTTAAGTGTGAAGGATCCGAACAGCAACCACAGACAGTCTTAGGAAGCGTGACCTGATTTAGGGAGAATGTTGAGAACTTGTTTTCAATAGCATCGAGTTTCTTCTGAATCGCTGCCATTTCGGCTTTTACTGCGATAGAAACGTCGAGCTGATGAATACCTCCCTTAGTTGAAGGTGGTCTTATACTTTCCCACTGCAACGTGTGTTCAGCAAGGTCTTCCAGATATTTCCATGCTTCACCGTCATCTTTAGACATGAAATTGCATTGACACATTATTTCAAGCATCTGCTTTGTCCCTGGATTAATGTCCTCATATATAATCCGACATAAATCCCATCTTTGTATTCCGTGATGGGGGCATTGGACAAGCAGATCTTTGAAACGTTCAAAGCACTTCCAAAATGGTTCATTGGGAAGCTGGGTGAACTGGTTAATCTCGCTCCTAATATGTGCAGTCTTATGATTTGGGTAAAACTTCTTAAGAAATGCTACGACGAATTCATCCCAATTAGTGATAGAGTGTGCGGCAGTATTATAAAGCCATTTTTCTGCCAAGTCGTACAGTGTGAATGGGAGAAGACGTAAGCGCATAGCGTCTAAAGTCAATTATGAAGTACCCATCATTGCGCATACGTTTTCGAATTTGGTGATGAAAACGTACGCGTCTTCTGACTCAAGCCCGTGAAATTTGGGCAGCAGATTGATGTAGTGGGGTTTAATTTCGAAATTATCCCCGTTAGGTGGTGGAAGAGATAGACAAGTGGGAAGAGGACCACGGATAGGATAGCATCTCTCTTGGAGAGAAATGCGCGGTGGATTCTGCGCACCTTCGGGCGGTGGCAGCGTGGTGTTATAATTTGATGGAGTGCCGTCCGTCTCGGTCGTGGTGTGTGGTGGTGGAAAAGAAGATGAAAAAGTACAGACTTCGGCGTCGATAGCAGGAACGCGGACAAGACGGGCACTAGGATCCCGTGTCCAGCCGAGCATGCACTAAGCGGGTTTAGTGTAAGTGGCAGCGTGTGTGTGATTTAAAATTGGCTTGTTTTGAAAAAGTGGGACTCAAGACAAATCTCCCTAAAATGCACAAGCAACCCTAGAACTAAGGTTACCTAGGTCCAGTCTCTAGACCGCTCCTAGACTTCCAAAGGACAAGTCGCAGGATAAATCCTCTACCGCCTCCGTACTACCCTTGTAGCCAGGTAAATGCCAAGTAAGTGGGAAGGAACCACGTCGTGGGCCTAATTAAAAACCACTAGCCTTTGTCACACTTGCCTAGGCACTACAAAAGTAATGCGGATAAACGATAGATTACCCACGACCTTCCTCTGTCCTTATTGAGCGCGACAGTTCTTAGAGTCTGGTCTAGATATTTTTTAAATTAATGAAGGGTTGATCTATATGCTCGGTTTGTGATTTGTGGGGTTTAGGAAGGGTGATGAAATCCCTACCTAATCTTGATTTGGTCTTTGCCCCTTAAAGTCCGTATTAAAATATGCGAAACAAAACCAATCACAAAACTTTTGCAAAAAGAATTTTTTTTTGCGGCGCGATTTTGCAAAGAATCCTGCAGAAAATAGATTTTATTGGATTTAGAGGAGAGAGAAGGAGTTAAGAAATATACCAGAGAAGTTCGGAACCCTAGATCTCCTGTTTTCTCAAGTCCGTGACTCCAGATTCCCTCGCAAAATTCACACACAAATCGTTAAATATGCAATTTGCAGTTTTGTTTTAATAATGATATGACTCGTCTAAGAATTCAACACAAATAGTAAAAATAAAAAATTACGCACGTATCCCCGGCAACGGCGCCATTTGATTGATGCGAAAAGGTGTTTGTAGTTAACCGCAATCAGAACGGTGTCGCGCGTAGCTAGACCGAGATGAGTACGGGTCGTCCTATGGGAAACGTGGAACCTTTTACTTTTACTTTAGATGTGTTGAGAAAGAGAGGAGGGATAAAGAATTTTATAGAAAGATTTCTAGATCTACGTTAAACAAGAATGTAAAATATAGATCTAGATTATTTTAAATATGTAATTAATATAATAAGAGGGCTTGTAGGGTTCGTTAGGATTTAGTAGTTATGGACGATTAATTAAAAGTTATCCTTTTTATCCATTAATAGATTTAGAACTAGAACGACGGTGATGCGTGTAGATTAGGGTTTCTGGAGGGAAAAAGGAATCCCACTCTTAACCCTTATCTCGACACGGAACTCCGTTCATATCTAGCCTTTACCAAAACAATCATTAATCTAATCTCTAATCGCGGTCGGAACTAGCAAAGAATTGCTAGCGCGCCCGATTAGGATGTTAATGATTCTTTTGATAAAGTTCCTAAACTTTATAGGACTTAAAATGGGTTTAGTTATTTTCATCGTCCAGTAGCCTATCCTAATCCTACGAACCCTAACAAGCAGAGAATTACTCGCGCATGTTGGGAGAAGAAGATGAAAAGAAAGAGAGGGAAAATATAATGTAAAATGCAAAAAGAATTAAATAAAACAACTACCTTTATTAATCAACTTGAACAATCTACACTTTATTCCTTAGAAAATGATTACAAAGACTAGTTTGCTTCTCGATCTCTTCCAAGGAGGTAGACGAACAGTTGATGATCAGCCTGGATGCGTGAGCGTCTGGGGCTTCGTGATCGCTTCGGCTTGATAACTTTTCCAAGAGGCTCTCGGTGCTATTTTATAGTGCAAAGCCAGAATCTTTTAGTTGGAAACTTGGTAAAATTCAGCAATGATTGATCTCCAAAAATCTTGATTTCTAACTCCATAATATTGCGGCGGATCCGCGGCAAATGGGGGCTAAGGCCGCGGATCCGCGGCCAACGGATGAGATCTCTTGATCAAAATTCTTGTGCTTACATCTTGTGACATGTGGCAATCCTAGGCACCTTCATAATTCAGAAATCTTCTCTCGGTTGCTTCCAGACTTGGTCTCCAAGTTTTGCTTCTTAATTTGGCAAGATTTCTTCAACAGCTTGATTTCTTTGATATATTCTGCATAACAACTTGGAAAATTCTGCACAATAATCTTTAAATAATATTTATTAGACTTAGTTCTACTAGGATTTGGTCAATGAATTTATTTGCATACATTTTTCTACCAAATTCTAATTAAAATATATTAACACATGGAAAATGGTGTTTTCACACATAAACCCTCATATATATAATATATTATAATAAAGCCTTTTTTTTAATATGAAAATGGTAGGAAAAATGTAATACAAATGTGCAGTTTTATCAACGGAACAAATACCCCCAAACTTATCTTTGATCGTCCCGAGCAAACTAGTTTATTTAAGAGGAGAAAAAGAAAGGATAAAACTAAGCACACTTTCGTAGGCAGACACGATTGCACTGAGCACGTGCAACAAGCCGTTAAACCTCTAGGTGTCCCTAGTAGGAGGAGTGTTGTCTCCTGAGGGTTTTCAGCGGATTACACCCACAAAATCCTATAACAAAAGAGAGATGGTGAAATTTACATATAAAGATAAGAACCATAAAAGAAAGGCCTTGAAAAGAAGAGTTTCCAACTATACTAGCTTTTCAGTTGTCATGAGCCCTATCTTAATAGTCATGAAAAAATGTTAGAAATCACATCATCCCTCAATAAAACATCGTCTTTATTCTTCATTCCCACCTTTCATCCAAACATTGATCATATAACCCCACGTGTGTGTAAAGAACATCCCTACACTCGGAGAATTCAATTCAAGCTATCATACTCTTGTCCATCTACCTTAGTACTTTTTAATTTGATGAATATTAAGATTTGCTCACACATTTTCATGCGACCGTTAATACTTCTTGAGGTACTAACCGACCGATTACTCAAGTGCTTGCTGATTAGGTGATAATATTTTCCTCGTTTTGCACCACCTAAGGCTTAGCAGTGACTCCCAGACCAGTTGGCCTTAGGGCACTAGGTGAAGAGGCACCCTCGCTATATTTTTTTATTGCTGCCTTGGCGATACAAAACCAGTGTTCATTTTTTTCTTTTCACCATTTTTATATTTTCTTCATTTTTTCTTTTCATTTCCTTCATAGTTTGGCTTTTAGACAAGAGCATTTCAAGGTATCCTCTACTATCCCGAGTTTCAAGACGTGTGTAAGTGCATATAGTAGGGTATCAACATTCAAATGTTTGGCTTCCAGAATAGAAACTATTTTTCAGACTTATTTTTATTCTCAGATTAGTGACTTCCTTCATTTTACTAACCCTTGGGACAACAGCTCATAACTACTTATTACTAGTTCGTTTAAGAAAACTTCTAATTTTCTTGGTTTTCTTAAACAATTCCTATCTTTTGGATGTAATTTTTCACTTTCTACTCTTTTGTTATAAAAGAAATTTGTTATAACCGATGTAGCAGACTTCGTCAGATTCCCCCTCGCTTGAGGGGTTTTTGATTATGGGGACGCTCTTCCCTGCAGGCGCAAGCCCCTGCTGTTAATTACGCTACCGCGTCGCGGTAGCCACTTTCTTCTTCTCCAGATGTTCACTTCGTGTCGTGTGTGTTTGTTTTTGTTTGTGGTTGCCCGTGGATTGTATACGGAGACTAATTGATGTCGTCGCCCGTAGGACATGGATTAGTCCAAATCCGTGTTTACTTAGATTTGGATTTGGTATTTTAGTTTAAGGATACGTTAGCCATATTGAGGCTAAGATCAACTTAAACTTTTGTTAAGGATACGTTAGTCCAGTTTGAGACTAAGATCAACTTAACGGGATTGTTTAGATCCGACAAAAGAGCGTTTGGGCTCTATTATTCATTTAGGGACATAGTGGTCCATTGCCAGTTTAGGGACATGGTGGTCCATTTCCAGTTTAGGGACATGGTGGTCCATCGTTCCCGTTTTGAGGACGAATGTTGGTTTAAGGGCGCATTAGTCCATGAGTTTAAGGACCCCACAGTCCGTATTATTGGTTTAAGGACGCATTAGTCCATGAGTTTAAGAACCCCACAGTCCGTATTGTTGGTTTAAGGATGCATTAGTCCATGAGTTTAAGGACCCCACAGTCCGTATCGATGTGTGGTTGTCGGGACCCGTCACCTCTCTGATGACGTTGAAGTATTACAACGACAAATATTAGAGGAGTTCGGAGATGTACCCTTAAACCGGGTGTAAATTGATTTGAGAGAGCATTTGTGCTCAGTTCAATTTAATTTGAGGACTTACGGCCATAATTGGGCTAAGTCCAGTTGAAAATGTTCAACATTTTATTTGTATTTGGCCTGTTAGGCCTTTACTAGGGCTCTGCCCCTTTAATAATGCAGTGCATTTTTTTCTGGCCTATTAGGCCCTTTTAATTGGGCTCTGCCCCTTTTTTAAATGATGCACAGCATCTGTTTTGGTCTGACGGACCTTTGTTTGGGCTCTACCCATTTTTTTTATAATGCAGAGCATTTGTTTTGGTCTAACAGACCTTTGTTTGGGCTCTACCCATTTTTTATAATGCAGAGCATTTGTTTTGGTCCATTGGACCTCTTAATTGGGCTCTGCCCTTTGATAATGCGCTGCATTTAATATTCTGACAGTGCGCCACGTGGCCTGTCAGGCGCTTTGCGCCAGCGCAAGGCGCAAACTCATGTGGAGGTGACACGTGTCACGCTCTGGTGAGCGCAAGCGCAGTGCGCTGCGCTGTTGCGCTGCTAACACGTGGCATGCTCTGATGGCTTGCGCCAATCCAAGAGCGCAATGCTCATTTTTTAAAGCGCAAGGTGCCGTTTGTTCTGTGGCTGACACGTGGCGCTCCCTGGTGGGTTGCGCCATTCCAAGGAGCGCAACAGTGCAAACTCAAAAGTGCAAGGCGCTGCTTAATATCCTGATCCAATTTTGGATCAAAGAAAAGAATCTTTTAAGATTCCAGAACCAATGGTTCATCAAAAGGAAATGCCTTTATGTAGATCAAATGATCTGTGAAGTAATACTTCTTTTTATCTTTTTGTGATTGGATCTTTTTGATATTTTTTCCTTTTTAATTGAAGATCTTGATCTTGTTCTTAGATCATTGATCTTTATAGAAGAAAATTCTTCTTTATTTAAAGGTTTTACCTTTTTTTTCTCTGAGCTCTTCTCAAAATTTTCTTTAGAGGAGTTCTCTGTTTTTCTCTCTGTATGTCAATGTGTTTTAGACTTGGAGTCTAGAGGCCTTTATATAGTACCAATTGATTTGTTAAATCAGTTAAAGAGATCTTTCTCTGAGTGATTTAGGGGTTTTCCCCACCTTGGATCTTTGATCCAATTCCTTCTGTTTTACAGAAGATAATCTTCTTGTTTTAACAAGATCAGAAAGATCTTTCTGAAATTTTAATTCTGTTTTAGTGCTGGCACAGTTGGCGCAAGCGCACATGCGCTTGACACGTGTCGCGCAGCGCAGAGCGCAGCACAACTGCGCTAGCGCAACTGCGCTGACACGTGTCGTGCAGCGCAACTGCGCTGACACGTGTTGCGTAGCGCTGAGCGCAGATTATCTGAAGCGTTGCTTCTTTTAATTTTGTTTTAAATAGAGCCTTTCTCTGATTGGGTGCGCTGTCTTGGGCGCAGCGCTGGCGTGCCGGCTTTTGACACGTGGCGCGTTGCGCGCAGCGCAAGGAATCTGAAGCGTTGCTTCAATTTTTGAATTTTTGAAATTCAAACCGAGCTTTGCTCTGATTGGGGAAACGGTATTGGTCCTTAATCAAGCCTTTGAAGACGAAGTAATTTTCGATTGGATGGCCAACCACTTGGTGATAGGGGCAATAATTAGGATTATTGGTCTCACCGGGTTGCAATGGGCGTTTTGGATCCGGCAAGGTGATGAGGCTGTTGCGCACCGCCAGCTCGAACAGTCTCCTCGTTTTATCCCGGGAAAACGAATAAGGGCGCTTCAGTTTCTCATTGAAGAATCGCCGTCTATCATCTTGGCGATCAGTTGGTTTTGGACCACTGGGCTGCTGCTGAGCATTGGCGACGAAGGTCGCTTTCCCTTTCCCTTTTCGTTTGGAGATTCCAACTTCGAAGGAGATGGTCTATGACCCATCTGATCCATTTGGGTCAGCTTGTCAATCAAGGCCTGGAAAGTAGTTGGCTTGAAGAACATCATGAATTGGGATATGGTCGCCTGCGGATCAAGAGTACCCACGAACATGCCCACTGCAGGAGCCTCTTCTATGCGTTGTTCGCACTTTGACTATAGGTTCCACCACCGTATCGCGTACTGAACCCATGTTTCTCCAGGCTTCACCCTGGCATTGATCAATGCCGTGATTGGGGTGCGTTCGTCAGCGTTGGAGAATCTCTGTGTAAACAATAGGTCCATTTCTGCAAATGTCTTGACAGAGTCATTCGGTCGGAATACCACTCGAATGCTGTCTCCAACAAGCTGCCAATGAATTGGCGAAGCAGTAGCTTATCATCACCTCCGGTGTTGCCACATAGAGCCATGAATCGAGCCACGTGTTGGTGTGGATTTCCCGTCCCCTTATATACATGGAATTTAGGGATCGTATATCCCGGCGGATACTTTATTTGATCGTACCAACCCAGATAGGGTCGTCCAGTTTTAACGATTTGGTTAACCGCTTCGCTCGCCTGATGAGCTCGTATCTGTTGAGCTATATAGTCATCCAGGGCGGTTTTGGAAATGGTCTCTTCCTTGGCTGCTGAAAAAGCCGAAAGAGGGTTCGATGTCTCTCCCCTATCGTCTTCAAGGATAATCGGAGGGTCTTCAGCTGGAGGATCCGGCTGTAACATCATCCCGACCATGTCTTGGAATAAAAGCGTCATTCATTATATGTTGGCAGCTTGTTCCGCTGCCTCTTTGTCCTTCTTCTCGAGGATTCAGCGGGTATTCGGCATCAGTTTCCTGTTCTTGGCGCTGCTCCGACGACGTCTCCGGGCTTGCTTTTGGCCCGGTGAGTGCAGCCATAGTTGTCATCATCTCCTAGAGCTTTTGCTGTTATTGCTCCTGAGCCTTTGTTACTGATCGGGTGAGTGGTCGATGGCCTGTGGAGATACGGCTATCCTCTTTTCCGGATGCCATATAAACAGTGTGCACCACCATGCCCCCGGAGTTGGGGCGTTTAGGTTCAGTGCCCTTGAGATTCGTCGCAGACACGGGGATTTTCTCCAGCCTTCTCCTTTTATGGGCGGTCGACGTTGAGGTGGCCGTTGTAGCGGGCACCCAAGTAGAAGACACCTTCTGTGGTACGACAGGGTGGTCCTTCTCTTGCTAAATTTTCGTCTTCTTCGGTCGACGGGAGTAGTCTTGGTTGATCACCGAGTCTTGGACATGTCGCCAGACCTTGTGAATTTTAGAGGACAGCCGTCGAGGGGGCTGCTCTAGCTTCACCTTTGTAACATTCTCCATAGGTGGTGTAGATCTTTTTAGCACGGCCGTCGGAGAGTTCTTGCGCACCCTCCTGAGTGGTTCAAAGCTGTTCCCAGTTGGAACAGCAGCATCAATTTCCACCATCGGAGCTAGCGGAGTCAGTCCAGAAGGAGAGCTGCCCCCAGCCTTCCTTACTCGGCGCCAGTGACGACGGCGAGCATGTCATGCTGACGGGACCGGCTCAGTTATGGAGGTGGCTTTATCATGCCTCCTGTTCTGGCGGAAGGTTGTTGCCGGCGTTAGCCTCTTGAAAACCGACGTCCGTTGAGTGGGGATAGCCAATCTATCGAAGGCAGACTTTCGCGCAGGGGGAGCAGTTTTGATGAGTTCGCCTGGAACGGGAGCTAAAACGGTCAGTCTTGCAAAGACCGACTCCTTAGTAGGGGAAGTCGCTCTGATGACTTCAGGAACAGGAATGACTATCCGCTTTGGGGTGGCCGCTTCAGGTATCGCGGGCTTCTTCACGGGCCCACTTGAGCTTTGGCCCAGTCTGTTGAAAACTGAGGCACTGGACTTGGGTGACCCGTTGAGAGGGGCCGCGGTAGTTGTAAGCCGATCAAAGACCGACTTCTTCGGAGCTTCTTGCGACGACAATGGGGCGTTGAAGCTCAATGGTGGGAGCATGGTCCCAAAGAATAGCCCTGTAGTGGCTTGAACCTGGTCCACCGGCATCGTAAAAAGGGAGGCCGCTTGAGGCCCGTAGGTCACTCCTCCGGCGAGGACGGAGTGGGAGTTGTTGCAATTAGTGCAGTTTGAAACCATTGATCTTCTGTTTTTCTGCACGGAGTAAGATGCCAAATCTTAGTACTTCACATCCAAATGCAACCATGTCAAACCGCGACTTGTTCGCGAAACACGACACACGATGTGTGGAGTGGAAAGAAGAAAAGGTCCCATCGGGCGTTCCAGAATCTGTTCTCCGCCAAAAGACGCGACCGAGACATTGGGACGTCCGGCCTGAATTTGGGGACAGATGCTATTTGGTTTTATCCGTCCATCTCTCCGAAGATACCAAGTTGATTTATGGCACCGTATATCGGAGGTTTAGACGGATGCGGCCGTTGTAGCAGACTTCGTCAGGTTCCCCCTCGTTGTGAGGGTTTTTTGATTGTGGGGACGCTCTTCCCTGCAGGCGTAAGCCCCTGCAGTTAATTACGCTACCGCATCACGGTAACCACTTTCTCCTTCTCTAGATGATCACTTCGTGTCGTGTGTGTTTATTTTATTTTTGGTTGCCCGTGGATTGTATACGGAGACTAATTTATGTTGTCGTCCGTAGGGCGTGGATTGGTCCAAATCCGTATTTTCTTAGATTTGGGTTTGGGTTGGGTTTAAGGATCGTTAATCTCATTTGAGACTAAGATCAACTTAAACGTTTGTTAAGGATACGTTAGTCTAGTTTTTAGAATAAGATCAACTTAACGTTTGTTAAGGACACGCTAGTCTAATTTTAGACTAAGATCAACTTAACGGGATCATTTAGATCCAACAAAAGAGCATTTGGGCTCTATTGTTTTAATTTAAGGACGTTACGGTCCATAAGTTTAAGGACATCATAGTCCATGGAGTTTAAGGACATCATAGTCCATAGTTTAAAGACGTCATAGTCTGTAAAGTTTAAAGACATCATAGTCTATGAGTTTAAGGACCCCACAATCTGTGGAATGTCTGGTTGTCGGGACCCATCACCTCTCTGAAGACGTTGAAGGATTACAACGACAAATATCATAGGAGTGAAGAGATGTACCCTTGAACCAATATTGTTGGGAGATCTGTTGTCCAATTTAGGACTAAGATCAAAGATCAAAGATTTATAAGCATATAGGCTCAATTAATCTGAATTAGGAATCTGTGGCCAACTTAGGCTCGGCCTATTCAGTTAAAATGTTGGACATTTAATTAGGTTCAATCTTTTTCATTTAACAATGTTGAGCATTGGTTTGGGTTCTGACAACAGTTTTTGTCTTTTATTGAGTGCTGAGCACTCATTATAGCTCTAGGGCTTTATTTAAAGAACAATTTATGTTCTCTCAGCGCACATGTGAGAAGCACGTGGTGCGCTTGGCGCTGAGCGCCAATTAATGAGCGCAGAGCGCTTCTGTTAAGTAGCGCACACGTGAGGACGTGGCGTATTTGGCGTTGAGCGCCAGTCAATGAGCGCAGAGCGCTTCTGTTAAGTAGCGCACACGTGAGGAGTATGTGGCGCCCTTGGCGCTGAGCGCTAGTCAATGAGCGCAGAGCGCTTCTGTTTGAGTAGCGCACACGTCAGGGGCACGTGGCGTGCTTGGCGCTGAACGCCAGACTTGGAGCGTTGAGGCGCTTCTTTAAATTTGGAGCGTTAAGGCTCTGCAGCGCTGTGCGCTAGATTTGGAGCGCTGAAGTGCTTCGTTTAATTGGAGCGCTAGTGCTCTTTTTAGGCAACTCTGCTCTCTGAGAATTAAATTCTCTCTTATAAAAGACATTGTCTCATGGATCTAAGAACAAAGTTCTTATTTTATAGGAGATATTTCAATCTCTTATGTTTTTGGTGAAAGGCTTTGCCTTTATGGATCTGTGATCCTAAGAGAATTGAATTATTCTCCTCCCCTTTTTATAATGAGATGTTATGATCTCTTTGTGAAAGACATTTTCCTTATAGATCTATGATCTAGCATAAGAACTAAGTTCTTTTTCTGATGAGATACTTTGATCTTTTTATTTTACCTTGAAGAAATTCTTCTTCTACCAAGAGCTTGCTCTTCTCTCTGAACTTTCTCAAAGTTTGGGGGGGGGGTCCTCCCTGTGAGACTTGAAGTCTTGGGTCCTTTATATAGTAGAGGCTGATTTGTTGAATCAGCTGAAGAGATCTTTTCTCTAATTGATTTGGGGATTTTCCCACCGTTAGATCTTTAATCCTAGGGCTTCTGTTTCACAGAAGGCAATCTTCTTGTTTTTAACAAGATTGGGAAATCTTTTCCCATACAGAATTTATTCTGTATTTTGGTGATTTTTAATCACCATTGGATCATTGATCCAACGGTGCTCTGATTTTCAGAGCATAATCTTTCCTGTTTGGAAAGATTCTGAGGAACGTTTCCTTGACAGAATTTTATTCTGGTCAATTGATGATTTTTAATCATGTTCGTTGGATCTTTGATCTAAGGGCCGAGAAAATTTTGTTTTACCGCCAGCGCTCACGTGCTTTGCATGTGGTGCGCTGCTTAGAGTGCAGCGCTCTTAGCGCTAGCACTCACGTGCTTTGCACGTGGTGCGCTGCTTAGAGTGCAGCGCTCTCAGCGCTAGCGCTCATATGCTTTGCACGTGAGCGCTTGTCACGCCCCGCTTCTCAGAGTACGCTAAAATGGGCACGCGACATAGCCAACCATGCTACCTGTGGGTAGGAAGTATCCATCCACAGTCACATTACGGCTGTAGAGATATCAAGAACAAAATAAAACTATCTAAACATGTCCATAAACCAAGATAAATTATGAGTCAAGAATAATAAAATGCGGAAGCGAAAGATCCAATACAAACAACTGGAATGTATGTCCCATAATGCGGGATCACATCAGGAAATAAAAAATGCAGGAAAGAAAACTAACTACTGCAAACACTTACAGTTCAGCCTGTCGGCTGAAGTACTCCTGCTCGGACTGCGACAGCGGTACAGAATCTGGGCCATACAAAACCCAGATGTCAGCGCGTCAAGTCATCAAGTAATATAATATGAACAGTGTAGCAGGCAATGCAATATAAACATGAATAAAACAAGAGTAACAATAATATAAGTCAGAGCAGTGCAGGGTAATGTGCAGTAGGTAAACTAACTGTTCTATCAGGTTTTCTGTTCTAAAGTCTTTGAAACCAAATTGATGAATCATCGATGTAACTCAATAGTATCCCGTGCATGCCCGGGACCACGGTCTAAGACTCTCGGGCTGAAACCTAGACGTGCCGCTAGGCACTAAAAGGGAAAGGATAAAGACCAACGATGTCAGCAGCATCGTCACGAGGCGGGCCTGGCCTCTAAAACTGATCAGTACAGGTAGTGAACTGTTGAGTTACAAGTCAGGTTTCACCTTTGATTTCCCCATACCCCCAGGTTATATGTGTAAGTCAAGTCAGGTATCCCGAAATCAAGAAACTAATGCCAACACAGGATCAGGTAAACAGGTTTGTCTGGATAGACAACAGGAACGGTCCATGAGGACTACATGTCAGGTTCGTTGGCATTAGACACAAGATCAGGTAACGGGTCAGGTCATGGTACATCAGGTCAAGTCAAGCAGTATACGGTACCATGTCGGGTAGATCAATATATATGTAGCAAGTCAGGTCAAGATGTAAACAATATCATGGGTGTGCTCACAATCAGTTATACAAGCAAGCATAGTTATCATCAACATGATATAAGCAATGAATTAAGCAATAGGCAGATTTACTCAATTTGCAGTACAGTCATCAGTTGTGTCACAGAGATGATTTAAATGTTATGCGAATGCATTATGACAATTATGGCCTTGTAATCATGTTAACAAGTTTAAGAACTTTAGAGGTGCAATGATTTATATAACGGTTCAATACAGCTATTACAGGTTAAAATGCACACGAGTGTCCAAATAGAACAAAACTATAGAGATAAATGCCATAAGCTATGTCAATATTAAAAATGCGATTAAACAGGTAAATGTGGTTATTAGGTTCCAAATTAGTAATTACGATGGTAGGTTCCAAGTTTTGAAAGATAAATGATATTTAACAATATTGAACATGAAAAATGGGAAATTATAATACCAAAGTTAAATTGCGGGTTTTAGGGTGTCCTTAATTATAAGTAAATATTGATTAGCATATAGCAAGGGTTACTTGCCTCGACGGGTCGCGAACCGGGAAAAACGGAACGTAAAACGTCGGCGGGGAAACTCGCGACGGGCGCACGGTTCACGGAATGAACCCAAACGACGAACAATGGAACCACGCGGGTCGGGGTACCTCGCTGGAACGTCGGGTCACGTCGTCGGCATCGTCGGATTCCGGCCAAGAAATGAACAGTAAACAAACAAGAGATGCACACAAGAAAGAGAAGAGAATAAAGAAGAAGGGAAGAAGGAAAGAGGAGAAGGAGGCTTACAGTGGTCTGCAGAGGGGTCGTGAGGATCGACAGCGTCGAAGAAACTCCGGCGACCAGCCTACGACGACGGCGAGAAAAACTGCAGATCAAGAAAACTGGATCAGAGAAGGAAGAAGAGGAAAGGAGAAGATGAGGGGATGTGAAGCTTACCGAGGGGGTGCTTGCGAGGCCGGGGAGGCGGATCGAGATCGCCGGCGGCGACTCAAGGCGGCGCAGACGCGTGCAGGGGTGCAGGTGGCCGCGGTGATAGTGTAGGGTGCACGGGAACGTGGGGAAAGGAGGAAGGATGAGACGAGATTGAGGAGGCGAGGATGCAGGTGACGGTGGTGCCGGCGTTGGGGCTGCGGCGGCGAGGGCACGGTGGTTAGGGTTCGCGTGGGTTCTGGGTTGCTGAAGGAGAAAGAAAGGGAAGAAGAGAAATATATATAGATGAGAGAGAGAGAGAGAAAGATAGAGAGAGAGAGGAGAGAGAGAGAGAGGAGAGAGGGAGATGGGGAGAGAGAGATGAGAGATAGAGAGAGATAGAGAGCGACGGGAGAGAGAGGAGAGAGAAGTGGGGCCCACGGGGTTAAAGGAGAGGTTGCGATTGGCTAAGATTTGTTAAGGGAAAATATTAAAAATATTTATACGATTTTAAGGAACAGTGAATCTATATAGTTAAGAAAATATATGATGGTTTAAATATATTAAAATTTGGGATTTTGGCGCAAAGTGAAACATTTTCAAATTGCGTCCGGGTCGGGTCCAAAAATTTGAAATTGAAATAATAGAATTTTAAGCGGGATTCAAAGTGAAAATGAAGTGTTTTATGATCAAAAAGCATACCCCCAAGACGGACACACGTACGTGCGCGTAGCCGTCCAAACTCGCCCGTTTCACTGAACGGGACGAGAACACGACGCACGTACGCTACAACGGGGTTAGGAGTGTCAAGCAGGCCAAGATGAATATTTTTAATTTTATTTTAGATGCCAAAAATTGTTATATGTAGAAATGAATTTGCCGGGTAAAAATTTACAGTAAGTAACAATCAAGCAAGATAAATGAAATAAGTGCCATCCTACGTTCAAACGGTAACAGAAATTAGTAGTATTGGGCTCGGGTGTTACAGCGCTGCCTCAGAGTCTTTGACTCTCAACGCTGGCGCTGCTTCATTTCAAATTTCAAAATTTGAATAGAGTTTTGCTCTGATTGGGGAAACACGCGTATTCCCATCTTAATGGGGTGACGAAAAACACCATACAACATGCTCATGAAAACCCTAAATGTTATAAATCACCTCGAGATTTATTTTTAATCTATCTTAAAATATTTTTATAAAACCCTTCGAGATATACAAAATAATATTTTAAGGATTTTAGTAAATATATGTTTAAGCGGGATCAATTCTCTTGAGTCTTAGGGAGCCGGAGAAAGTGAGTGCTTGCCTATTCAGGTAGACAACCTAACGGAGTTATCAATGGCAATTGTTTTGGAAAAACAAACAAATCTTGCTGTCCATGTGCAGCAGTTGCCGATTACTTCCGAACCTAAGAATTTAAGAGTTAAATCAGTTTACGAGTGTCTGACTCAATCTGAGTCCAAACTCAAACCTGAATCCAAAATCAAACACGAACTTGAAAATTTGATCATGAACATGAATACTCGAATTTAAACATCAAACTCAAACTTGACTCGACTTGACCGAACTATGGTTATAACTTGACATGAACTCAATATGATTACTTGAACACATGAATACATCCTGAACATGAACCTGAACATTTTATATCCATGGTTTCGGCCAAGACCTGTAAACATAATCTATACAATATATTACGTGGGGATAAAAGGGTAGATTGGTACAGAACGTATATCGTGACACGAGATATCACTTTAAAAGACATCTACATGAATTCATGTGTCGTTGTCTCGTGGGTTATGATGGGGCCTTATACTACATGTTACCATAGTGCACGGGGTTAGATGGACTCCTCTCATATATATGAATACCTCCTTTATCAAACTACAAATAACCACGTTAGATTAACTATTTTATACCTGTGAACGATCATATACAACTTTACATGTTCACTTCACATTATATATTATCTCATATTTCTTTTTTTGGAACTTACGGAGCGCTAGTTCGCCGATGACATTCATTTCTATTTCTTTCTTTGAGATGTTCGTCAGGAGGACCGGACTCTGAGGAGATAGAGCCGATCCAGGAGGACTTGGACCAGGTTACAGCTTAGCCTGACTACCAGTTCTCTCTGCACTTATTTTCTATATGCCATTGTTTAGGCATTTGCTTTATATCATTGTGTCTTTTCATTACAAACAGTTGTGTGTAAAGTTGAATGTAAATAAAGTTGTTGTTTCCTTTTATTACTCTTGTCATTCTTATTCATTTATATATTATTTAATTACACTTAACGTATTTATTTTATAGTAAATACGTTGCGGGCTTGTCACGTCACCGTTTCCGTCTATTGGGAAGCGGGGCGTGACACCTCCCCTGCATACGTTCACTTTTCGCCTAACCGCTATCCAATTGCTCGTCTCCGAGCAATCATAGAGTTGAGCTTTCTCAGCTTTCTAGCTCGTCTCCGAGCTATCCTATAGCCGAGACTCCTCATCGTCCCTGTTTGGCCGGGAGCATGGAGCACGAGCGCCCCCGTAACGGCTCAATGTATCTCGTCACGACGAGATCTCCGCCGCTCCGCGTCCCGCGCCCCACTGTTGGGGTCAAAAATTACACCCTGCTTGATCGAGTCAAAGTCAAATTCAACCCCAAGCCAGGTGGGTCCAAACCCAGGTCAAGTGGGCCTATACCCAAGTCGAGCCCCGCGGCCAGCCCCCCCATGCCAAAATGAAAATTATGTAATAAATAATTTTGATGTAAATTTTATGAATAAATATAAGAAAAATAGGCATAAAGCCAATTTTTTGTAAAACCCATGGCTCATGTGCAAAAAAATGAGCACATGAGGCATGAGATGGGCAAAATGCCATTTTGTAAAGCTCAAGAGGTTATGTGTAAATTTGTAAGCCTATATATAGGGAACATGATAATGAAATGAAAAAAGCAATAGATTCCCCTCAAAATCTAGGGTTTCTGTGCCTCAAAATCTAGGGTTCTAAAGTTTCTTCTCTTTTCTGAATTAAATCAAGAGTTTAACTCTTTTTTTCCAAAGAAAAAACAGTTTTTCACCATAAAACCCTTGAAGGGGAGCTCGAATCTTCTATTAAATCTCTAAAATGGGAGATTTTTAAATCTCACTCTCTTTTCTCCAAGATCCAGTCAACAGAGAGGAGGAAGAAAGAGACCCATCTCCAAAAATTTCACTTTGGGAAGATCTAAGGCTCAAGAGAAAACTCAGGGCTCAGGGAAGAAGAAAGGGGTCCCCTCTGACCACCTTCAAAGATTTTTAGGAGTTTAACTACACCCAAGATCTGTTGGAATTTAACTCCATAAACAAATCCCTGTTAGGAGTTCAACTTCAAAACTGGTTGGGAGTTCAACTCCCAACCCAGGGGCCAAGCCCTTTTTCCGTTGGTGTTTCCAGCGGTCGCGTGCCCCACACGCGATCCGCGGGCGTCCAGCGGTCGCTTGCCGCGCACGCGACCCGCGGAAGCCCAGCGGTCGCGTGCGCCTCACGAGATCCGCGGACGTCCAACGCTCAGTGGTCGCGTGCAGGGCACGTGACTCGCTGGCGCCTAGTGTAACACCCTAGTTCATTTATACCAGTTCCAGTTCTCGTATTTGCTTATTTTTGGTATTTTCTTGATTTATCATGTTTTGGGTGCGAATGGTATTTCACATTAGTATTGCATCCAACCGACCCGCTTACTTGAAACTTGTTCGATTCATATTTATGAATTATCTTGACTTGTTACTTAGACATGTGCACTTTCATAAATACTGTGTACTGGCATTTTATCTGGCATTGCATCTTTTACCATATAACATTTTAAGTCACGTAAAGTATTTTAAAAATACATTGCATAGCCTGCATGATACTCCTAACCCCGTGACAGCATCCGCGCATCTTGTTCCTGTCCCGTTCAGTGAAACGGACTTGTTCGGATAGCTACGCGCACATACGTGCATCCGTTCTTGGGGGTATGCATTTTCGTTACCTGAGAATTCATTTTGAAATTTGGTCGTCGCATATATTTTTCATATTTCAAAACCAAATTTTTAGACCCGACCCGGACACGTTTTGGAATATTTTTATATCCTGCCAAAATTCAAATTTATTTAAAATAATATTAAATTTAATTTAACTGTTTAAAATTTCTTAACAGTTCAAATCTTTTAAAACTAACTAATATATTTTTAAATTAAAATCTAAACATTATAACAACCTCACCTCTCTCTCTCCTCTGGCCCCACCATCACAGAACTCTCTCTCAGCCTCTCTCCTCTCTCCTCTCTCTTCTCTTTCTCTCTCTCTCCCTCTCCCCGCACTGTCTCTCTCTCTCTCTCTCTTTTCTCTCTCCTCTCGAATCCCCTCTCACTCCTCTCGCAATTACTGTAGGTCACCTCCTCGCGATACGGTCACCTCTCTTTACTAAAACTCTTATATTTTTCTCCTTCTTCTTCCTTTATAAACCCCGAGCTCCATTCTTCTTAACCTATCACCACCACTGCTTTTCTCCTCGAAACCCTAACCTTCAAAATCCCCTCAACCTCAACAGAGCCCTCGTCTCATCTTCTCCCTCGCCAACTCCTTTGTCCATCATTCTCCATGCACCCCGAGCTCACCTGCACACACACCCTGCACCCATCGAACCCAGCACCACCACTCGTCGCCGATCACCTCTCGTCGCCATCTCCTTCCTCTCCTCCCTTTTCTCTGTTCTTTCTCCTACACCAACCCAACAACACCCGAGCCTGCACCAACACCCCAGCAACAGAACCCTAACCCTAACTCCTCTAAAACTAAACCCTAGATCGCCGGAGCTCCGTTCACCGCCGTTGACACCATCACCTCCTCTCTGCTACCACAGTAAGCCTTCTTCCTCCTCCTCTTCTTCTTCTTCTTCTTCTTCTTCTTCTCCCTCCTCTTCTTTCTTTCTTTTCTTTTCTTTCATTACTTCTTGATTTCTGTAGATCGCCGGAGCCGGAATTGACGCCGACGATCCAGACGACGTACCTTACCCGCGTGATCACCCCCGTGCGTTATTTGGACCCGTTCCGTGTACCGTGCGCGCGTCGCGACATTTCGCCGACGTGGGACGTACCGTACATATCCGTTTCACGTTCAATCTAGGCAAGTTAATCTTGCTACATGCTATAATACCACAATCTATATCTATTTGAAATATAATACTTCAAAATGGTAAATTTTGCAATCCACATTATTGTTTTCAGTTTTATCGATTTATTCGATGTCCGTTTACATTCATATAAAACATTTTAGATCTATGGCATGCAATTCAATCTTAATACATGCTACATTACTTTATATACATCCATTTTAACAAATATAATACTTGAAATTCAAATCGTGCATTCCAAGTTCTTGTTTTACAGTTTTACGATGTCCATATAAATCCATTCATATCATTTTAGATCTAGGGCATGAAAACCTGTATTGTTACTTATTATACTATAATATATTGCATCCATATCATACAGAATGCATATAGCTGCATCTACATATCTCATTAATAACCTAATATTGTTGTTGTAACACCCCATGTTTAATAAAGTGCATCCTAATTAGTTTTGGAACTATAAAAGTAGCCCTAATTAATAATTGTGCATCCATATCATTGATTTCATATCTATTTGCATACAATGTCGCATTATTTCATTTTATTGTTATATTAGTACTCCATACTTGATTTTGTGCACCCATACTTACTACAGTTTGATTATGAGTACCTACTTGATACCCGTGCACTACTTGATATGACTTGATACTTGAACACTACTTGACATGACCCGATATATTACTACTTGACTTGTTACCTGATCTTGTTACTAATGCCGACAATCTTGACCTGTTGTCTCGATGGACATATCCTGATGTTTGTATAGACAAAGTTGTTCCTGCTTGATTCCTGTGTTGGTATTAGTCTCAGATTTATCAATACCTGACTTGAACACATAACTTGGGGGTATGGGGAAATCAATGATGAAACCTGACTTGTAACTCGACAGTTCGATGCCTTTACTGATCAGTCTTACAGGCTAGGCCAGCCCCGGGATGATGCTGCTGACATCATTCGTCTTTACATACTACCTTTTACTGCCTAGCGGCACGTCTCGGATTCAGCCCGAGAGTCTTTGACCGTGGTCCCGGGTACGCACGGGATACTATTGAGCTATATCGACGATTCATCAAATTGATTTCAAAGACTTGAGAGTAGTTAACCTAGTAGACCGGTTTAGATTACTCACCGCACGTCACCTGTGCCTTTACCCTTCACTGTCCTTATTTATGTTACTGTTATACTTTATTTATCGTTCATACTCGTACCTGCATGTCTTGCCACTCCTTGATTATATTATTATTGATATTATGACGCACTGACGTCAGGGTTTTGCATGGCCCAGATCCTTTACCTTTGCTGCAGGCCGAGCATGAGTATTTCAGTGAACAGGCCGAGCAGTGAGGACCTGTCATTAGTTTAGTTCAGTATTATTTTATTCCTGATGTGAGCCCATATTTTGGGACGTACATTCCAGTTTATTATTGTTCATTGGATCTTTTGCTTCCGCATTATTTTATGACTCTTTATTTTGGCTCATGGATATGTATTAGGTAGTGTTTATTATTTCTACCGTTCTTGATATCTCTAGACAGCCGTAATGTGACTGCGGAAGGATTTTTCCTAACCACAGGTAGTATGGTTGGCTCTGTCACGTGCCAATCTTAGCGCACTCTGGGAAGCGGGGCGTGACACCTAGCGTCCGCGTGCCATGCACGCGTATTTAAAACACTCCTCACCCTCTCATTTCCCATGCACTCCATACCCAAAACATGTCCCCTGTTGGAAAAGTTTTTCTAACGGGACGCTGCCCCGCACCCCGCAAGGGGGTTGCTAGACCCCTTGATCCCAAGCTCGCTATCCGGGTAGCGGGACCCCCGTAAACTCTGCGAGGTCCCCGATATATCCAATACCTTTCAAAACACAACACACGTACACTGCACATTGAGTTCGCATGTCCAGTTTGACTCGTCAATCGGAGGTTACTTCGCTCTAAAGGCGAGGGGTAATTAATGGCAGCTTAGTCCGCGGTTGTCGAAGATTCGGATCCCCACAATCAATAAACCCCAGCCTACTCTAGGCACGGAGAATCTGTAATGCGCTTGAGAAGCGCGCGCGTATTCCAATCTCAATGGAGTGACGAAAAACACCCTACACCCGCGTTAGCGCATCTCGCCATTAATGGGTTTATCCTTCCATTAACGCGAACATGACGCAGGGGCAAAACGGACGGCGAGAATCTCGTATCGGCTCGCTCCAGTGCGACCTCTATATAAACCCCTCCTCCAGACGATTCAGGTAACTCCATTTGATTCCAATTGGCCGTTACTCTGCCCAATTATTTCTCGGTACTTGATCGTTGGAGGGTCCTATGGTGGTTTCCCGTCCCGAGACTTCCTTTGCAAGTAGCTCGGCGACAACAACAACCCATTAAGATCCACACCCAACCTCCACCACAAATCTCAATCGTTCAACCCCACTGGCCGCAAGATCGACAGAGAACAACATCTGAGAGAGATTCAGACCTCCATCAAATACTATTTTATTTTCTCCTCGGTAATTCTTTCTTTCAAAAAAATCGGAGGAGGTCAACTAATTATCACTAGATCATGACATGTGTTATGGGTGTGAAAATAAACCTCTGCCTTGTATATCAAAGAATGGTTGTAAATTTTATTTAAGCTTTGGTTTTAACTAAAACACCATCTTCCTTCTACATATCTTAAATAAATGTTGATTATAGTGTTCTTTTTACCACAATGTTGAATTATAGTGTGTTTTTGAGTTAAATAAAGAAGGGGTGAAATAAAAAAGACATGAGAAGATTTATGTGGTATAAGTGTAAGTTTTAAATTTTTATTTTTTTATATTTTGAAGAGAGAGAGAGAGAGAGCGCATTAAGCAATATCACTTGACGTTTTCTAATTATAATCGTATTCTAATTATAATCGTAGAGACGGCTGGCTATACAAAACCCTACGTCAAGAAATGCAAAATTTAAAGTAAGAAGGTGGACACTTGCAAGTTTTTATTTATACAACACCGACATCATCCGCATTTGAATGCAACAGCTCATATTCCAAGATCCCTTCTGCTTCCAGAATCTCATCTTAAGCCACACATTTTGGACAGGTTTGTAAAAAAAAAAAAAATTAATAATAATGTGAAGAGGAAAGGCATAGATCCCCAACCAGAGACGGCATTTGTTCTTTTATGCTTTGTTCTTAATTAATTGATTAAGGGATCTAACTCTTGTTCATTTGCCACAATTATTATATTTAATTATTGGATGATGCATTTTGACTTTGTTGCTAAATGTTACTAAGTTGTAGATTAGCAAGAAATTATGCCTGAGCAAAGACATTTCTCAATGCATTCAATTTTTAGGGTCAATCCAACAGCAGGAGGAAACGGAGCATAAAATGTCAGGTCGGTAAATTTTCTTCAACGGTCGTTTTAAGAATCAATCTTCTATCAATTTCTTTGAAAATCAGCACCGACTTTCTTGTTTTTTCTAATTACTGCGCCACATCCTTAAAATTGCACTCATCAATTTCAAGCGAATTGGGCATCTCTTGCCCTCGAATTTGATGATTGAATTCGATGATTGCAAAATTAACGCAGTGGAATGTTTTATGATGCCAGATGATTAGGCAAAAACTACTCGGGAATTATGAAAATCGGTATACCTACTCTTTAGGACACAAAGATAGCCCATCATCGGACAAAGCTAATGGATGATTGATATTTTGACCGCCAATATAAGACTGCATTTAATATGCCACCATGATACGCACTTAGAATAATAATGCTCATCTGCGTATGGAATATTTTGTTGGAGCCACCAAACGGGTTCTCATGATTTAATATATGATTTATTTTTTTTCTTGTGGAACATACCATAGTTCATTTTAAAATGGAGAAAATTAGTTTGCTTAATCTTAATCACTTCTAATTATTAGTCAGGAGATGGATGCAGCAGCTGACTTTCATGTGCCCATGCCACTTTCATGCATATTTTTGTTGAACAAGTAACAAACCTTGGCCATATATTAAAAGTTGGAAATGATGCAATTTGAACATCACATTTTATTTTTCCCTTGATACTTGGCTTTTCTGAACATCCATGACCTTTCCATATTTCATCAATTTGGAAATCAGAGAGTATATATTTTATTTTACCTTGATGCAATATAAATTTAAGCTGTTTTATAAAATTATACCATGAGATTTTCCCCCTAAATCACAAATGACGATCGATGGTCAAATTAATAATTAAATTGCAAACAAGAACGAGGAGCAATTAAAGTGAAAGGAAAATAGACGATGGATTAAAAGATATACTGAGAAGCCTGTGAAAGGCAGAGATATTTTTATGCCATTTACTATTGACCGAGATAAAAACTAATCATTTATTTGATATGGCAGTTATCAACAGGGTTTCAAGTCATTCTTCATTCTCCTTCCTCAACTTCTAATCTTGTGATTGCCTATTTTTGTAAAACAGGAACAAGCAGATATAAAATGTATTATATATTTAAGAGAGGCTCCAAACTTAATTAAAAAAATTTCATTCACTCAGATTAACAAAGTGGGCACGAGACATCTTATCTTGCACAATCAATAAAAGAAGAAAAGTCCATGTGAGGGTTCCAGAACAATAACACGCCAAGTCATTCTCTCATATACTTTTAGTTACATTTATACCCTTCAAAAATTATCAATACAAGATATCTCGGTCAAAAAGCCCTCGGCCTAACGATCATCAATAAAGCATACAAAAATTAATCATGTCACAGCGATTTTTTCACACATGTGCATGACATGTGGATGACATGTTACTGGTAATAATTAATTAATACATATAGAAAATATTAAGACACATCTCCATCATCGATACTTAGTTGTTGCCATTTGGCCATAAATAAGGGACCTAAAGCGTTAAATTTTTGGAAAGAAGAATCTATGACAGGTACCATCATAACTACCAATAAGGCCTAACTGCCAATAAGACGCCTTGAGGTTGTAGGATTTAGGAATGGATTCATTCTTTGGATCAAGGAATCCAAAAAAAAAAATAAAAAATGGGATGCACCCATCTTGGGTTTGGTTGAGATGATTTGCTATTTGGATTGGGTTATCTTTTAGTGGTGGGGCCCTTCCTCAAAAAATTGCCGGGTTCAAGAGGATTTGGGCAATTATGCAGGCCACACTCTCCCTTTCAATGTTAAAAACTCCTCTTTCTCTCTCCATAATCTTTTCAGTTCCAAGATCAAAAATTTTATCACCAACCAAATAAGGATTGCAAGAATTTACTAATCCAAAATTAGGATTTGATACCAACCAAACAACAAATTACACATCCATAAAATTTTAATCTAAGGATCTTGGAATACAAATTTAGCAATCCGGCAACCAAATATGCCTAAAGATTCAATAATAGGCCCTAACGATTCAATCACACGGACAAGAGAGATGGCCCACAGTTCATTGTCATCTGCCTTCCACTTTTAAAAGTTGATGAGTATGGAGAAAACAAATCGAACTGATCACCACAGTCATATATTTAGGCATTCGGTAATAATCCGGCGAGGTCGAAAAATCGGATTCAGAAAACTATTCGGAAAAGATGCGGCAAATATTCGGAAGATGTTCGAAAGGATTTTGAGGAAGGAATTAATATATGAGCATGCACATAACATGTAAACGGTAGATGAGACGATGAGTTTTGTTATTTGCGATTATTCGCTAATTTTTGCGAATTCTCAGTTGATTTTGCGAATCGTTCGCGAATGGCGGCCGGCAAAAATTACACGAATTCGTCGAATTATTTGCGAATATTATGACTATGGTGATCACTTATAAAGAAGTGGTCCATACCGGACAAGAGTGTGTATGATAACCCGTCTATTTCTATTCGGCTTTTTAAAAGCAGGGCCAACTAGTACCGTGTTATGTAAATGCTACAAATCCGATATGAGGCTTAGTAGGATATCTTTATTAAAGGAATTGGTAAGCACGTAAACATTTTGGTCCATAAACTCGAAAAGTAGGAAGTTGAATTGGAGTAAGACAGACTGTGAACTATCGTATATGTCAATCTGCACAAATTAAAATTCTGCAGCGGCGGCCATATCCTTTTAGAGCGGATCATTCTAAAAGAAAAAACGAGGATCGCATTATATGATTGGCGATTGATACAAAACCCGTTGTATCTTTATTTTAAAAGTATAGACATTTGCTTATACAAACTGTAGAATCATGTGACGAAGCCTTGCTGTTGTGTGCAGTATGAGAGTAATATCGAATGTACTTTTATAGTAGGATCCTTTCCATGCTTTTAACCTCAAAAAGAAAAGAGTGATATCGAATGTATGATCAAATGATTAAATTATAAGTTTGCTTCAACTCCTCTTTGCTAATAAGGGATATCTCTAATGTTCTTTTCATAAGCCATCAACAAATTTTGTTTCCATGTAGCGAGGATCTGCTGACTTAGCCAAATCTTTTATGCCATCACTAAATTTTGCTTCGGTTTGGGCCTGCTTGTTTTTTCCCTTAGCCTCTCAAAAGACCAAAACCCCATTCTTTGAAAAAATTCCTAGTGTTGTATCTTGGGCGTGAAGAAGGGTACTGTTTGCAATTAACCTGAAATAAAAGCTGAGTTCACAACTTCGTCCTGCACGACAAAACACAAGTAATTTTCGGAGTTTCGGCGACCTTATCTTCATAATTCTAAGGATTTGGCTCCCCACACTTTGTATAACAAAGAACATAATCCGATCAAGCTTTTCCTTGCATAAAGTTATCTGATCCCGCGAAAACATTTTCATATAAAAACACCACATAAGAAGTCTTACTTATTTTTAAGCCGTAAGATACTGAACACGGAAAAAATTAGTAACGGTAAGCTCTCATGAAAGTTTTGATATTTTCATCGATTTTATCCGAGCAACATAACTAACTCGTTCATGAGATGCTTCAAGTTAGTTATGGTACAAAATTTATGCACCCGGCCTAAACATTATGTCAATATTTGTGCGTAACTATAGAGCCAAAGAAAGAGCTGCAGTAGAAGTAATGGAGGATCAAAGCCTCATTTGGACGTCTTCAGCATCTCCAGATTGTATATCCCCCGATGCGCCTTCTTCCTCTACAGGTCCGACGACTGAGCACCCTCTCCAAGAGATGCTCAAGGATTAGCTATATATTGCAAACTTTTTGTGTAATGCCATCGTTAAAAAGAATTTTGTTATTCCTCGCTCCAAACTTCCAATGTATTATTAGTTAGTGATAAAGAATGAAACAGTTAGTCGAGGAGTAGAAATATCTTTGATTTTCGTGTTCAATAACATTTGAAATTCAATACCTATTGGTCATTGTTAACATTGCTATCAAAATATGTTTATTGTGAAAGCGTGCACTGTTCGCTGCGAAGATTTGCAACTTCAAAATAACGATGCTGGATTAACTTACTTTTCTGCGAATTTCCAAAGTCTCTCCCGCGTAACGTATTTAAGCCTTCTTGCCCACTCATTCTGTCTAGCGTACAGTGGAACTTGCACTGGATCGGCTTCTTGCTCAGATGGGCCCTTCACCTCAGATCATCTTTTTTCAGGTTCTTCTGCACTCACTTGGAATACGAAGCATTTTCGTGTTCTTAAGCAGTAGGAACAAGTAATATTATCTTCTTTTATTATCAATAGAATATGATATAACTTGTTTTTTGTTGCATTAAATTAATTTAAACTTGAGTATCCTAGATGGTTTATTCCAACCTTTCTAAGAAAGGCCTGAAGCTTATTGATTATTAGACTCCATGCACTCAAGGTGCATCTTAAAGTACCCAGTCATATATCATTAGATAAATTGCGCAGTTATACGATGTGTTTAAACCTCATTTATAATTTGGGTCACCTTAACCAAACGACCATACCGCTTGAGATATCGACCATACCGCTTGAGATATCGCCAAGTCCCCCAAATTTCTTTATCGATTCATCATCCAATTTCTTTACTCAAACTTCTGTGAGCAATTGTTTGCCGGTCTCTCTCTCAAATAAGCTTTTCATGAGAGATTTTACTCTTCCATTGATGTTGGGGTGAAAGCTCCATTATTTCTTGTGAGCTCATTGGGATTGGTGAAATCTCCATTGATTGCCCCATTGTGTGGGATCTTTTTCAATCTTGCTGGAGAATTTCTTGAAGTAGAAGCCCATATGGAAATCGCATAAGAAATCTAGAAACATGCTGATCAAAAGCCCCAGTTTAAATTCCTTGGTCTCTACAGTTCCAAAAGCCATTTCAACATAATCTCCAAAGTCTCTGAATAGAGCTACAGGAAGGGCAATCCCTTCAATTTCTCTGCTGTTGTCTACTTTTGACAAACGTCTATTCATAAAAAAGGGCAAGGAAGTTAAGAAAGAATAGCTTAAAAGTAAAAAAAAACTCCAATAATGAGTGACGTTCATCAGGTGCCATCAAAAGGAAATCAATATAAAGATGACATCTTTCATAAAAGAGCTGGGCTTAGATCCGAAAGACCTCCAAAAATATTTTACGATTCAAATTAAGCATGGATATCTGCATTTGGAATGCAAGGGGAATTGCTAACCCACGAACTCAAAGAAGAAATAAGCTCATCACAAAAGAGTATAAACTGAGAGTATTTTGTATCATGAAACCTTTGCTCGGTGTTTATAAAGCTACATATAGAGCTTGTCAGCTTGGTTTTACTCAATACTTCACTAATATAGATAGCAAGATCTGGATATTAGTAAATACTGGAGTTCAAGCTACCATACCCTCTACTACCGAGCAAAGCTTATCAATCAAAATATCAATTAGCTCGGCTTAAGACTTTGTTTTAACTGCGGTTTATGGTACGAATGATTATATAGAGAGAAGCTCCATCTCCTGCCCTGGATGATAAGTGGCGACTTCAATGCTATTTCATCCTTACAAGAAAGAAAAGGTAGAGGTAAATTCAATATAAAAAGTATTGATGATTTTAATGAAATGATTGATAGTTCTGCTCTGATTGATTGTGGATACTCTTGGCACTCCAATCACATATTGCAATACACAAGAAAAAAGAACAAGAGAATGGTCTAGGATTGACAGGTGCCTAATCAATCGCACGTGGTTGGATAAATATCTTGGTTTTCAGGTATACCACTTACCAAGAGCCTGCTCTGATCACTTGCCTCTTGTTTACACTTTGAAAACTCCCCAAGTCGTCCTAAGTCATTCAAGTTTCAGAATATGTGGGTCACACATCACTCTTATTTTGAATAGCTGGAATTCCCCTATTGATGCTCAAATTTGTCCTATTTTTAATATCCATCTCAAGCTCAAAAGACTCAAATTTTTTCTTAGGACCTGGAATAAAGATATCTTTGGAAATGTGCAAAATAAAGTTGAAGATTGTGAAAACAATATGAAGGTAGCTCAAGATACCTATGATGCAAACCCCACAAATGAAATTTTTTAGAAGTTATGGCAGGTTAAAGGCAATATGGAAGAAGTTTTAAAACAAGAGGAATTATTCTGGAAGCAAAAATCCAGAATCAAGCCGCTAAGTGTTGGTGACATAATTAAAAACACAAAATATTTTCATAATGCCGCTAAAATAAGACCTTGTACTAATAAGATTGTGCAGTTGCAGTGTGCAGATGGAAAGTGGATTGAGGGTCAAGGGCACCTAATCAAGCTAGCATCTGATCACTTTGAGAAGGCTTTTAGTTCTTAGGGAATAGATACCAGCTTTAATATAAAATCTCTCATTCCTACTATTCTCACTACTGAAGATAAACTTACCTTCCAACTGTACCAACTGAGGATGAATTGAAGAATTGTGTTTTCTCCATGGATTTAGAGAGTACCCCTGGACCTGAAGGCTTTTCAAGCAAATTCTTTACAACATCCTGGGTAATTATAAGGTTTTTTTATTTACCCCCCTCAAAAAGTCCATATTTTGAAAAAAAAACACACATTTTTTTGGTAATTTTAAATAACCCACTCCAAACTTCTCCATCAACTAAATACCCTACTCCTGTAGGCTTTTGTTAAATTAACCCTTAACCATGGTTAGTTATAATTGAGTAAAATAAGGTTTTTTTTATATACCCAATCACAAATTATATATTTTGAAAAATCCCACTCACTCTTTAGTCTTCTTATCCATCTAAGAGCTATTTTAAACGGTCAAAGAATATTGACCGGCTCTAAGTAAACTACAGTAGGGTATTTAGTCGGTTAAAAGTTGTGAGTGAGATTTAAAATTATCAAAAAGTAAGTGGGGTTTTTCAAATATGGACTTTTTGAGGTGGGTAAATCAAAAAAACCTACTAAAAATGATCTACTTCTTTTATCAAACTGGCAAAATTCCTAGAGTCGTCAACTCCACTCTTATCTTCCTTATCCCAAAGAAAACGGATTGCACTGCAATTACAGATTTTAGGCCTATTAGTATATGCAATGGTCTATATAAAATCTTCACAAAGCATATGAATGATAGGCTTGGATGCCACTTACCAAAATTAATCTCTTTACAAAAGAGGGCTTTTGCTCAAGGTAGAGATATCTCATATGATATTGCTTTAACGCATGAACTTGTACAAGACTTGAGCAAAAAAGTAAGAGGGCATAGCATCATATTTAAACTTGACATGTAAAAAGCTTTTGACAAACTAGAATGAGAGTTTATTTTTCAAATCTTAGATGTTTTTGGCTTCTATGCTCACTTCATCAAACTTGTGAAGGGTTGTCTACAAAATCAGCATTTTTTTGTACTCGAGGAGGAATAAGGAAGATTAGACAAGGAGAGCCCTTATCTTCATCTATTTTCATTCCAGCCTCAGAATTTTTAAGCAGAGGCATTACCCAGCTAATGGAAACTGCAAAGCTTACTCCATATAAAAGTAAAAGTGGATGTCCTATTGTTTCTCATCTTTTATTTGCATATGATACCATCATTTTTGCTAATGGAGGGAGCAAGAGTCTCAAAATTCTCTTTGATTTCATAAAGTTGTATGAAAATTGCTCAAAACAAAGGGTGAATAAAAATAAGAATCTTTTCTACACTTCCAGAATTTGCTCTGATACTTCTTGTGACATAATTGCTGCCTTATCTGGAATTTCTAGAGCACGTTGGCCTTTTATGTACTTAGGAGCCCCAATTTATACAGGAAGAAACAAGACATTATACTATGAAGAAATCATTGACAAAATTAGAAATAAACTTAAAGGATGGCAAAATAATTTCCTGTCAAGTGTTGGAAGACTCATCCTCATAAAGCATGTCCTGCTTTCAATGCCTCTACATCTAATAGAGGCTTGCAATCCTTCCAAGATCGTGCTTACTAAAATTAATGGATTGTTGGCTAGATTCTTTTGGAATGATCAGAACTCAGAGAAGTATTACCATTGGATCTCTTGGAAGAAAATCTGCAGACCCATATCTGAGGCGGTTTGAATGTTAGAAGCTTGGAGGAAGTATCCTTGACATATACATTGAAAAAGGCATGGACATTAGAAAATGGAAATTCCTTATGGATAGAATTCATGAGAAAGAAATACACAAAGAATAACTCACTCATTGCTCCACAAAGCTCCACTGAAATTTGGAGGAAAATTTATAAAATGCTACCAATCATTCAAACAAACTCAAAATGGCAAATAGGATGGGGAAATACTGATTTTTGGACAAGCATATCGCATGCTGACACTCCTCTAAAATTCTATGCATTAGGACCAGTTAAGCCTTTAAAAATAAAGGAGATTCTCACAAATGGAGAATGATATTTTTCAGAAATCCATCACATTATCCTTCAAACTTTGATTGATGATATTAAATCACAAAATTATGATACTTGTTCCTCATTAGACACTCTAGCATGGAAGCCATAGTCCCAAAGTAATTTCCCTCCCAAATCAGCTTGGAGCATGTCTAGAAATGCTAGTCCAGTAACTATTCAATCAAAATTTATTTCTAATGCTCAAATCCCAATAATATACTCATGTTTACGTGGAGGCTCCTCACAGATACGCTGCCATTGGATTCTGCAATTCTGAGGTTAGGAATTTCATTTCCCAGTAAATCCATTTGTTGTGCTTCCCCTTCACAAGAGAACCTGAATCATTTATTTTTTGATAGTGACATGCTAAAGCATTATGGTCTATGGTTATGAATGCATTTCAATTAAGTGTGCATGGTGCACAGCTATTGTGTGTTTTAATTTCTGGTATGGTAGCACCATTCTCAATAGCATAGCACAATGGATTCCTCATTTAATGCTTTGGAATATCTGGAAGCAAAGATGTGTAGTCAAATATCAAGAGCACTCTACCTCATCTGATGCAGTTTGGCAAAAATTTCTTTCTTATTTGAGGAACCTGGCAGTTATCTATAAAAATCACGCTTTCTCCACTGCTAATGCTGTTATTCTGGAATCTTTATCCATACAAGACATTGTGACTCCAACTCACAGAACAGAAGAAATCATCACAACCAAATGGCTGCTACCCCCTCAGGAAAACACGAGTTAAATACAGATATTGCACAGTGAGTTGAAACAAAAAATGCATCTGGTGGAGGCGTACTCAAGGATTCTAAAGGTGAGATCATTTTTATCACAAAATTTTTCTATGATAGATGTGGAATCCTTGAAGCTGAAGCTGAAGCTATTTTGGATGGGCTTTTGCAATGCTATTATATGCAGGTACATAAATAGAGGTGGAAACTGACTCAAAACTACCGGTGGACTTCATCAAAGGCAGCAATAGGTATATCTTGTCAAAGGTATTGTTTGCATGCTGGCGAATGCAGAAGTTACGAACACATAATGAAAAAACAACAAATTGACAGATTATACAGCCAAGGATGGTTTGATATCACAATGCTCGAGCTCCTACTGTACTCTACAACTCCCAAATTCCCTGAAAATCTAGCCAAATTGGACCTGACTACTATACCAAATTTTAGAATTACAAAGCAAAATGTTTTAGATGTGACTATATAGGGTCCTCCAGTGGCAAATGCTTTGCATGTAGGCCTATGGTCATTTTTGTTTGTTGTTGTGGTTAACATCTCATTGTACGGATATTTTGATGATGATATAAATGAGGGCTTTCCGGGGTCCTGAAAGTTCCCAGGAAAAAAAAGATACAAGAATTCCATATTGTTTTCTTGTACATTGTATATCAACCGATTCAGCGCACCAAAATCTGCATACCTAAACCCTAAAAGTCCATAGATAGAGAGCAACATAAACAACAATCAAACTCATTTAACAAAACTCTTTCATTAAGGACAGAGATCCTTGTAAAACCCCATGGAATTTTCCTTTATTTCATTAATAATTATCACTTGTATGTCTGCTTCAGTTCCACATACACAACTAGAAGTCACATATTCAAATTAAAGCAGCTTAATTTACTTGCTGAGGCCTAACCTCAATTCCCTGAACAATGAGCCCACTCTTCCAATGACCTCCCTTCACCTCCATTAGACTAATATCGATCTCACCTTCATCTCCCTCATCAATGTAAAACTCTCCCAACTCTAGCTTAACCCACTCATCATCTCTTGCATGTGACGTGTGCTCCACGCTATTCCGTGGGCCCCTCCACCGATTCAAAATTTGAATATCTGAAGGGCTACCTACAACTCCATGAGGCATATCATTGTGTACTAATTGCACTTGGCGTTCAGAGGCATAAGTTCCAAATCTAACTGATGCCTCAGCACGAAAGTCGAGGCCATATGCCTCCTCGGTTATTTTGAAGACAAGAAAAGCACGATAACTTGTTTTTGGAGAGAGGATTTTTGCATCGATCTTGCCGTGAATCTCCAACCAACATACATTTACGAGCTCCGCAACCTCTGCAAACCTGATAGAAAAGTTGATAGGGGTTGATGAAGAGAATGGCATTGCATTTAATCATTGCAACATGTAAGAGTTTGTAGTTGTTTCATTCATTGACTCAGCTCAAGAATTTATTGGCTTTGGATTAGCCAATCTATACATACACCACGAAGGCAAGGAGAATTGTTCCAAAACTGATAAGGAAAGTAAATTTGGGTTTTAGTTAATTATGACCTGTACTTTTATTAGTTGGTAATTTAGCTAATTGGAATGCTGTCAACCGTTGACAATTTTATATTTAATCAAATCCACGCCTTATATGAATTTATATAGCTCCCGTGTCATGTATGGTTTTGAGGTAGAAGGTTGGATCCATATAGAACCAGTACAAGACCTATCACCTCTCTAATTAGATAGAGATGGCGTGTTACTTTTTCCTTTTTGTTGGTTGCAATGCCTTAATATTGTAACCTCTTAGTCATTCTCATGTTCTATCGACTCTATCAACTGCTTGGAAGTGTCATATTATGTATTTTATGTAGATGATCAATAAAGAATATTGCTCAAAAGAAAAAAGAAAAAGAAGAAGAAATTTCCTTCTCAAGTTTCATGGCATTTGGATGTGGATAAAAATGATTTCCATAGACTACAAACTCTGTGATGCAGATGAATATGAGCTATAAACATGATACGTAAATGATTGGTTTGATCATGACCCGTTTGTATTAAATTACGAACCCAATTTTTCTCCCATTGTAAAACCCTAATCCTAGAGTAAGAGTCCAACCCTAAAGATAGCATACAACCCATCATCACTAAGGGCGTGTTTAGTTTCTTAAAGTCGGTACATTGCAATACATTTCCAACTACATGTTTTTCCAACAACTACAGTAGGATACAACCCATCATCACTAAGGGTGTGCCTGGTTTCCTAAAGTTGGTACATTGCAATGCATTTCTAACTACATGTTTTTCCAAAAGCTATAGTAGCATGAGACGGTTTACATACCATCTTGCATGGTACTGTGAGATAAAACCTAACTAACATGAGAAGTCTGCTTCCCTTTGGTGTTATGATTATCTCATCTAGCTGCTATTATTGCTTATCTTTATTAGCCGATTCTTCAATATATCTTTGTTGCTATAAAGATATCATTCCATGATTTTACCAAGATTATCGCCTCAGAGTCCCAGGTTAAATCACATCACAATATATTTTCTTTGCATATTTGCATAATCCATATACCGTACCACATTATAACTAGGTTTGGCCATTGCTTTATATGGTATACACATATATCTGTGAAATGCTTGCATCTTTATCTCATCTCTTACTATTAGCACCTACCACATCAAAAGCTTACAAAATGAAACCTGTAATCAGTGTGTACTTGAACTTGGCGAGGTCTTAGAGCATGGGCACACAACAAAGCTCTGATCAAAAACTTTTTTGAAATTTAAAAAGGTTTCCTTTGTTTCAAATTTACTACTGTCGTTTTTTTAAAAGTTTCTATTTTGCCTTTTCAAAACAAAAAGCAGATTTTGGGTGGAGGAATCAAAAGTTCTCTCTATAAAAGCAAATTGCCCAAATATGAACTCTAACAATTCGGTTTGAGATTTAAAGGGAAATTTCTTCAAATAAAAAAGGCTTGTTCCCAGAAAACTCCCCAACAGGTTTGAGCCATTTTAACAAAACTGCCATTACTTTTGAAACTATCAAGAAACTATCATAACTTGACAGTCAACGTTGGTCAACGTTATTGTTCATGTCAAATGACCATTTTTCCCTTTTCATCTTACAAGTAATTAATTATATTTACATTTTAAATGATTTTAATAATTATTAAATATTTATTAAATAATTAATAGTTTTTTTTTGGGGGGGGGGGGGCGGAGGAGGGGCCGGAGCCGGATTGAGGGAGCGGTGCCGGAGGATGAGAAGGAGGGGGCAAGATGATGATGATGATGGGGACAAAGATGAGGTGAGGATGAAGATGTAATGATGATGATGATTTTGGTGGGGAGATTGGGGGACGGCAAGGGATGGGTGAAGGGGATGAGGAGGTGGTGGTGGAGGATGACAACGTCATGGAGGGACTCGGCGGCGGAGTGGAGACGATTAAAGGAGGGGGCGGGATTGGAGATCAAGGGAGGGAATAAGAAGATGATGATGGTGATGATGGTGCTGCAGAGGGAAGGGGAGGTTGGGGATTGGGGTCGGGATGGGGGAGGGGTCGGGAAAGGGGCAGTCGGCCGGGGTCGGGGGTCAGAGGAATGGGGAGGTTGGGGAGGACAGAGCCGGAGGCGGCGATGACGATGATGATGAAGGTGGTGGTGATGAAGAAGGTGATGATGAAGATGATGGTGGTGATGATGAAAAAGATGGTGGTGGTTGTCGGGGATGGGGGCTGGAGTTGAGCTTGGGGTCGATGGTGAGATAACGGTCGCCCGAGATGGTGAGAGGGTGGACTGGTTAGGGTTTTTTCTTTTAATTTTTTGAAATTAGGGTTAGGGTTAGAATAGGGGTGTCTTAGGGTTTTTACAAAAAAAAGCTGTTGACGTAGCAATTTAAGTGACATGGCAGTGACACGACACAAACGTTGCAGGCATATCTCTGTTAAGTTTGGTAGTTTATTGATGGTCTCAAAGGTAATGATAGTTTTGTTAAAACCAGCTAAACATGTTGGGAGTTTTCAGTAAATAGGCCAATAAAAAAATACTGACCTAGAATCAGATGAAGGGATCCACCTCCAGTATTCAAGCGTATCTCCCCAAATAATCACCAACTCCCTCGCAGATATCATGAAGCACTTCTTCCCACTCGATCTCTCCAGCTCAAAGCTCTGCAATTTTGATCAAAAACCATTAGCTCTAGCCCTACAGTACCCTAAAAAAATAAAAAAGATTTACAGTTTCTCACCATTTTGTCGCCATCGATGAGGATCGGCTCGCATAGCCGAAAGTAGAGCCCCTTCTTCGAATCGAAGCTCAGGGATTCGACGGAGTTCGAAAGGATCCGGGGGAGATCGGACGGCAGGAAGCGATCCCAGACGGTGTCGGAGTCGGCGGCTCGCCGGAAGGTGGTGGAGAGCACGGCGGATCTGCAAGCATCGAGGGGCGAGGTGAAGGAGAGAGCGTGAGAGATGCAGCTCTCTGGCAAAATGCTGATGTCACCATTGATATCTTCCATCGATGAAAATGAAATTCTCAAGATTTTTTTGGGGGTGATTTTATGAATGAAACGAAGACGGAGAGCAAAAATCTTAGCGGCCAAGGTTTTTTTTTGTCGCTGTGTCCCATTTTACTTCCCATTTTAGAGAAATGCTTAATATGTAATTAATCTTGCCGCATAAACTCCAAAAGATCATACCATTTCTGCCATCAAGCATTAAGGAAAGTATTATCATCTTTTTAATATCAGCAATTAATTTTCTAGGTTATTTTTGGTATCGTATTATTTATTGATATATTTATCCTTAATAATTTCCTCCTTATTCCAAAAACATTAGCAAGATGGACGGACCAGCTCTCCATATGGGCCAACAGCCTTGAAATTTGATTTTTTAATATATAAAGCCCATTTATCCTTGAGGTATGGGATTATGCACCATGTCAATGGGTCGGGTTAGATCTGCAATGGCATGATACTATACCTGGATCCGTTTATGTTTAATGGATATAAGATTCTTATATTTATCAAACGGGTCTAAACTGAATGGATCCATTAATAACTAGATTAGACCGGTTTACCCAGATCATTCTAACAGGTTTTCATTATCATAATAAATTTCATTTTAAACATCATATTATATCGATTGAAGGAATATGCATAAGAAATGTAATAAAGGAATTGCAGCTCTTTACAAACAAGTATAAATTCCATTTTTGCTAGATTTTGATGATCATAAAATCCAAAGAGGTTTGGTTCTATAAATCTAGGGTTCAAAGAGGCTTCAATGTTTAGCCCTTGCCTCTCAAAGGGGATGAGAGAATATACTGTCTCTAGTAAAGAAAAATGAGAGGCAGAAATAACAGAGATGTAAAGGTCGGTAAAAGAATTAAGCTTGAACCGTAGGAAAGAATCGGAGATGGAGATGGGTATAAAGAAAAGGAACAGGAAATCGGTGTTAAAATTATTTGATAGTCACTCTCGGATTTTTTCACAATAGGATAATGGGTTATCCAAACGCATGAATCTTTTGTAAATGCAAGAAATTTATTTGTGGATGGGGAGTGCCGAAATTACAATTTGTATCAGTGTACCAATGAAGATAAGAGGTTTTATTTTGAGTTTTATATAATTTGAGTCATTCAGTACCTTCATCCTATCCCATTTGCATGCCTAGCCAATCAAAATTGTATGACAATCGATAAGCTCTTATGGTGCGACTCTTTTTTATTTTAATGTTTTTAAAGATAATCAATTTGTGACTCTTTTTTTTTTAATTATTCCTTAATGAGTTTAAACCTTGAATATTATAATTTGAATACCTTGTCGTACAAACAGTTACCCAAAGAAACACAAACAGTTGAAGATAAGTCAATCAAAACAAAAGTACATACATAACTTCCATTTGTTCTCATTATATATACATCGTATATCAAGAAATCGACAATCCGAAACTTGCAGAATTGAACCCTAACCCCATAGATAGAGATCAACGAGTCTGCTTCAACCAACTGGTCTTAGGTCGGTTAATACTAATTTCCTTTCTCCAATATGAGAGGTCGCAAGTTCGATTCCCGAAATGGGTTGATTTCGCCGGGGAGGAAGGGGGGCAAGTCTTAACCTCTTCAACATACTTCAATTCCATACTTACAACTGGAAGAAACAAACACTTGATCACATTAAAGCAGCTTTAACTTTACTTCCTAGGCCTGACTATGAGTCCATTCTTCATATACTGGATTTAACCTTGACTCATGAGACTGATATCAACCTCGGCGTCGTCTCCCTCATCGATGTAGAGCTCCCCCGACTCTGGTTTCACCCACTCATCATCACCCGCAATTGCGACGTGCTGTGCCCCATCCCCTAGTCCCCTCAACCGATGCCACATTGGAGTATTTGCAGGTATATGCATAACTCGTTGATGCATATCATCGTGTGTTAGTTGTACTTGGCGATTAGAGACATAAGTTAAATGGGATGATGGTATTTTAAATTTAAAAGTTAAAATATAGAAATAACTTGTTTGAATTTTAAATTTAAACGAGCCCGAGTAAAAAAGTTTAAATGAGATGATGGTATGAATAACTTGAAACGGGATAATTGAATTTAGGATTTTTCTGGTTGTCTTGAATTCTTTTATTAGAAAAAAAGAGACAGTCAATTGATGACAAGATCCACGACAGTCGGCATTACAAGAGTAGAGAGAAGATTTATTCCTATGTTTCTCTCTTTTTATACAAAACTTGCAAAGTAATTATCTGAAAAATGGAACATGCTATTTGTTTCTTGTTGCTCAGATATGTTGAGTATGCTCTATGATATTTCTACGTCGTCATCGGTGATCTTCATCTTCTGTTTTCCATAAGTGCATAAAACAATGAGTTCTTCTGTTTTACACTATTGTAGACCGTACGTATGTATTTCCTACGTTGACATTTATATCCATAAAACATCGGAATGCTAACTGTGAGGCCTGATCTCAGTGCCTTGTATGAGCTCATCTCCACCACCTCTCCCTCGTTCCCCTATCCTTTGCGGAATCAATAGGCTGGAAGGATTATATTGTTTGATATCTTTTTATGTTTTTAGCATGTTTTGAATTGATATCATAATTTTATATAATATCTTTATTGATTTTATTTAGCTACATGTCAACTGTAAACTACCATAGGGGTGTAGGTTTCGGTAGGTTAGGTCCAACAGGAGATCCGGTATCAAACATACCCATCATAAAAGCATGAGACGATAGAAAAATATTGCTCAAAAAATTGGGAAACAAAAAATTAAATTTAAATTTTTTAGTTCCTTGCAATTCAAGCCAACCACATATCCTTTGCTGAAGGTGTCAAATCAAACCCAACAAACTATCTTTATATCTATACTTTTACTATAAACAAATTGATAAAAACTTGGGTCCGTTTTTTTCTGTTAAACATCTTTATCTAATCGGGATCCTTACTATCTCAAATTTGCTATACTCCATTAGATTTTTCGCGACCCTCTTTTATCTTAAAATTCGTTATTTCTTCTCTAGATTCTCCGTGTTGTTTATTAAATATTGCGACCACATATGAAATTAGGTATATATATGAAACTACCCTTATAAGAATCCGATCCCAATGCTTTCCTCTTTTCTTTGAAGATTGAATTCCAAATTCTAGGATTTTGATATTTGATTCATCAATTGTTTTCTGTGCTCACTGAACCAAGTAAACATCTATGCTTTACTGATTGTTTCCTTCAACTCTATGTTAAGGTTTTGAGATTTTATATAAAAGTTGTTTTCCTGGATTTTTTTTGCAGGTGGCAATTCTTATTCGATTGGAGTTCGATCTCGTATCAAAGATGAGAATTTTGAAAACGCCAGTTCCATGCTTTTTATTAAAACATTAGGGTCACATATGAAATTAGATTTGTATGAAACTACTCTTATAAAAATCTGATCCTAATGCTTTCCTCCTTTTTTTTCTGAAGACCGAGTTCTAAGTTTTAGAGTTTTGACGTTTGATTCGTCGATTCTTTTCTGCTCAGTGAACTAGGTAAAGATCTATGCTTTACTCCAATCCTATGTTACGGTTTTGGGATTTTATATAAAAATTGTGTTCTTGGAGTTTTTTATTTTTTATTTGCAGATGGCAAGCCTTATTCGATCGGAATTTGATCTTATATCAAAGGTGAGAATTTTGAAAACCCTAGTTCTATTCTTTTAATTAAAACATTACGATCACATTTGAAATTAGGTATATATGAAAACTACTCTTATAAGAATTCGATCCCAATGCTTTGCTCCTTTTTTTGAAGACCGAGTTCCAAGTTCTAGAGTTTTGATCTTTGATTTATCGATTCTTTTCTGTTCAGTGAACAAGGTAAAGATTATAGTTTTACTGATCGTTTCCTTCAACCTTATGTTAAGGTCTTGGAATTTTATATAAAGGTTGTTTTCTTGGATTTTTTTTGCAAGCGGCCGTCCTTATTCGATCAGAGTTCGATATCATAGCAAATGTGAGAATTTTGAGACCCCTAGCTTTATTTCCAAACTTTAAAATAATTGATTGTATAAATTTGAGTTAGGGATTTTGATTGATTTTTATTTTAGTTTATGTAGTTTGAAATTGATGCAACTATATTGTATGAGCTGATTTTTATTAGGGAGTTTCAATAAATTAGTATAGGAGTCTACATATACATTATTATCCCCTTACTCAAATTCAACTTCCTATAAACCTAATTATGTGACAAAACTTATAAGCGCGGGTTATGGAGAATGATAAATTCGCTATTACGATCGAGGATCCAGCTTGTAGAAGACATATATGAAGGATCAACATGACATGAACAAAGTTCCATATTATAAGTGACTGCATTTTAATATCATTCTCAATAGATATTATTTACATGTTTTTGAAGTGAATTTCAGATGCTATTACAATTTTCATATTTACCTTTCTTTGAAGTATACTATCATATAGCCATAACTACCAAATTTAGCAATTTATATTTATATATATAACTTAAATATACACCAAGAAAATAACTTTTTTTTTATCCGATACTATTTCTCCACTAGATTTTATATAAAACTTTTAATATAATCAAACAAAAAAAATTGGGTTTTTCTTTTTTGGGATTTTTGTTATAATACACGCATGTTAGGATTTTGGATTTGCTATAATCATATATCATCTGTGTTCGAAAAGACTATTCATAAAAAATGCATTGCTATATTATAAACCGAGATCGAATTACTTCAGGTAAGATTACATTGTATGAGGAAATTAGCTTTTGGGTTTGCTTGAATAATTTTTTATACTAATGAATTATATGTTCCAATGGTTTGTAGAAAAAGGGTGTTATATATGCTAACGGAACAAGCAGAGAAAGTCCATGAACGAACTAACGAACTTAGGATGAATAGTAACAAGACAATACTTTCTTTTTCAATCAATTAAGTTTTTGGTATGTCCTTTACTTTCACGACGATTTTAGTAATCGGGATCCTTCTAATAACGGCGAGCGATGGGAACCATATGCAAAGCTAATTGGTTGCTTTTTCTTGTTTTGATTCATTTGAGTTGACGAATTTTTTGAAAAAAATAATAAACGAATTGGCTTATAACGTTGATAGAAACTAATTACTGAACTTCCTTTGCGTGAACAGGAAGAAAGTTGTTTAACTCCTAAATCTTGAATTTATTTGCGCCTTAGAAGGCTTTAGGAGTTTGTTCTTTTTAATTAAAGATGCATGATGGGCGGTGAGATTGACATAAATTCATAAAACCGTTCATATTTTTTATGAGAAGTAGGTATATATGATCCTTCACAATTGATATTTCCTATATTGCAATAAGCATTTTGTTAAACATATAGATATATGAGATTTTGTTTGAAGAAGGCTCGGTATTGTGCAAAATGAATACGACGCAACCATTTTATCTGTTCTTTGGGTGCATTTGGCTACTGATGATGCTCAATAACGGTAATTCCTCGGATCATGACACGTGGCGGATAGCGTGTCACATACGTAAACCAATTAGGCCCCTGAGGGCTACAGAGGTGGAACTAGTGTGCTACAGTAGGGGCTTTCCTCAAACCTCGTCTCCGAGGTTGCACCCCCACTTCTTACCCCCGAGCACTTCAGCAGCTGAACCAACAGTCTATTTGCTCGACTCCGAGCTATCGCAAGCCTGAGCTTCCTCGTCCTCACGGCTTGTCTCCGAGCCTCCTTTGGTCCGAGCTTCCTCGGCCTCCTGCTCGCCTCCGAGCCTCCCGCCGAGCTAAGCCTCCCCGGTTCTACCGAGCAACCAAGAATGTAGAGCCCAAGCGCATCTGCCATGGCTCTGCGTATCTTGCCAGAAGCGAGATATCCGCCACCCAACAATCCCGCGTTCTACGCTGTTGTATCCCCCTATTAACGAGCGTATCTTGTCATTAATGGAGAGATCCCATCATTCACGTAGGCGTAACGTCAGGGGCGTAACTGACGGCGAAGATCTCGCGCCAGCTCGCTCCATGCGACCACTATAAAAAACCCCTCTCCCAGATGACTCAGGTAAGGCAATTTCAATCCAACAAGCCGCTACTCTGCCCAAATTCCTCGGCTAACTTGATCGTAGGAGGGTCCACGGTGGTACAACCACCCTGCGACTTCTTTGCAGGTAGCTCGGCTTCACCTCGAAACCAACCCATTGAGATCCACACGTCCAAGGAGACAACCTTCAACACTAATCTCAACCCTTCATCGACGCTCGCAACAGATCGACGAAGGACAACATCCGAAGGAGATTCAGGCCTCCATCAGTTGGCTCCGTCTGTGGGAAACCTAATTTCATCCCCTAATCGAATGTTGATCTTCCGCTCTCGACTTCATGGCGAGCGAACACCATGACGATCCAAGCACAAGCCACCGCCTTCCCCACAACAGAGGCGCGGACGGATCTACTCCTCCTACGAATGCCATCCACGCCCTCTCGGCAAGGATCGACAGTCTCACATCTATAGTGGACGTCCTTGTCCTTGTCCAAACGGCGGGCCCAGCTCCCCAGGTCACCGTTCCCCCTCAAAGGGATCAAGACCTCCGCAAAGGGGCGAATGACACCGCCCACGCTGGCACCATCGAACAACGCCTTGCTCACTCTGGCGACCGCGGCTCCCCCGCGACGACCGATTAAATGACCCGCTTGGCGCCACACAGCTCCACACCGCGGTCTAGCGAAAGAGCCGATCGCCCCGAGGCCCATCACGTTCCAGTCCCTCTCGAGGAGGTACCAGTCAGCTCGCCTGTTCTCACGCATGACCGTGTAACGTTTTAAAAATCGTTTAGGCGAATTTTCCGATAATCGGTGAAATAATACGTGTTTTCCGTAAAAACCAAGATATAATCATTTTTCAACACAAACTTAATTATACCTATTTTAGCCATATAACTGCTAGTATTTGGTATTTAATTAGTCACTTATAAATTTGCTAGTTTACTTAAATATTTTTCCTAAATTAATTATTTTTAAATATTGTTTTAAGCTTTCACTTATACACTTAATTAGTGATTATTACAAATTGGAATGGGTTAAGTACACATTAGTGCACCATGACAACTTAAAAATCAAGTTTGTAACATGCTCTTTTCCTCTCAATTTGTCTCCATGGTTCTAAAGATTTCTAGGAAAAATTTAATTAGAAAATAAAATAATTAAGAGAAGGAGTTAATAGATGTGAAATGGGGGGTTTTCTTGACTTGACCTCATACACACTCATACCCTCACCTCTCTCCTCTCCTTATGGCCGCGCCTAAGGCCTGCTGCCCTCCCCCAATTCTCCATCTCATTCCCACTTCAAAATCCTCAAATTTCCATAAAAAATCCACACAAATTCTCATAAATTCATAGTTAAATCTCCACCCAATTTTCCATGGCTTAAATTAGCTTGGATCTAAGAGTAAGGAAGCATTTTGGGAGACTAAGTTTGCATGCTAGATCTCAAAAATTGTTGAGGTATAACCTTACTCAAATGGTTACCTTGTTCATACTTGTTATAATTTCATTTTAAATTAAGTGTTAATATGGTTTTAATTGAAAGTTAGGATTCTAAAGAAAAGGGTTTGAGTTTAAGTTAGGGTTTTTATCAATGAATCAAGTTAACTAAGTGTAGGTCATCATCTTAAGACTTGCAAAATCTAGTTTAGTTGTTAATTTGCAAATTGTTACTTTTAAATTGTCCAAATTACATATTCTTGCAAAATAATTTCATGATTAATCTAAAATAGGTGAGATTAAAATTTAGTTAATAATTGTGTAGCCTAATTAAGATATTAATTGAGTATTGTGGCCACTAGGTTTGCTAAAACATTTAGATTTGCACTAAAATAGTTAGGTGATGCTTACTAGGTTTTTGGAATAAATCGATTTTAATTAAATTTGAGGTTTTGTTGATTTACTACCTATTCCTTAATACATGTCGTGTGTTGTGAATGCGTGATTGGTACGATTGGATTTTAGGTTTGGGGATTGCTACGTATAGCGACCTTGGTTGTGGTTTGTGCCGTTGTCGCCAGCGCGTTTTGTACACCTAGTGCGTGCGCGTCTAGTTAGTGCGTGTTGGTTGATTTATATCGTTTGTGTCCGTGACCATTTATATATCTATTCTCTTATTTACTTGCGTACGATTCTAGGATCGGGTGTAGAGGCGTCGGACGTGGCGCGGAAAGACAAGGCTGAGATCGGATTACATTAGCCGAGGCGCCCCGGTGAGTAGATGTACACATTTATGGGGAGATCGTCTGGATGGCGCAAGACGCCTGATAGTTAGGAGTATTAGTAGTTCTTGCATCTTTATGCGTAGCCGATAGCTAGATTATTAGTAGTTCTTGCATCTTTATGTGTAGCCGATAGTTAGATTATTAGTAATTCTTGCATCATTATGCGTAGCTTCAAACCATTCATATCACGCATCACATCTTTTTACATATGATGTCATTACCTAGGACACTTGCACTATTACCATTGGTTTATACCGCACATGCACTATTTATGCGAACACTCACGCCTTTAGTAATTGCTATGCCACGAACACTATAGAACTTGCTTAAAACGGTATCTGAAACATTTGCATCATATATGATATGTAAACTGGTAGCTGTATATTCATTTCGTCAAGATTGATACGTAGGATTGCTGGTCATGTGTATATAACCCATTGCATCATACTTCATACATGGGTTCTGGTCATACGTTGCATGGTATATACTATCGTATCATAGACATCCATTATCACCAGCATGTTTACATATTGTAATTCTTCTTGAGGATTTCAGTACTTATGAGATTTCTGGATTTTGGGGAAAACCGCAAGGATTTTAAGAACTTATTACCATTTAAAAAATGTAAGTTGCGGTTTTCTCGTGATATGATGTATGTGTCGTCCACCATGAGTTTTCCTGATTTCTGTTAGTTTTCGAGACCCGATTCGAGGAGTAGAATGAACCGTTTCGGGTACATGGTGGGCCCGGTATGGTATCCCTGTGAAAGAAGCTCGAGTTGTAGATGATGAGCCTGGCAGGGGCAGGCTACTTACCGGTGATGTCTGACGCGGCGGATATCCGGAGGATGCCGACCGTAGTCATGATTTGATGATATAGGCCGATCCGGACTGACGGAGCCCGAGATATTGAGACATTGATATATATATATATATATATATTGTGTCGATACTTGACACGGATTTCTTTCGATTTCATTGATGATACTTCAGTTATTTCACAGAAGTTTTACTAAGATAAGAATACAGATTTTCTCATACCAAATATGTTCAGGGTTCGTGTTGATTATGCATTCATATTGCATGCATACTAGTGCATTGCATCATATCGTTATATGTAGGTTGTGACGCATTTGCGTGCATGCTTACGATAGCCTTATTAGATGTTACTTACTACTCACGAGTTGGCAACTCACCCCCGTTGTGCCACAGTATCTTGCAGGCCTGCCCCGTCAGCACAGTAGTGGCGGACGTACTTTCTTTTCGGCTTCGTTGCATCGACTTATAGCTTGCTCGTAGGTGGGTTTTTGGAGAATTTTCTTTTTCCCCCACCATGCATTTTATTTTGTTTCTAGTATACTCCATCTACCCTTCGTACATTGGACTTACATAGTGAGCTTGTGAGATTTGGATGTATTCTATCTCTGGTGTCGATGCTCACTTGAGCCGACGTGATGTTTTCTTATTTGCGTGCTTTTATATGCTTATTTTGCACTATTATGATATACATATTTTTTGTGGTTGTGATTCCGCCTTTGGCGAAGAGCTAGCTCCCACTTGGTGATGCCTTTATTCATTATTTATATGTATTTTCATGTGTTGTACCCGTTTGGGGGCCAGTATTTACAAAGAAGACTCTGCCGAAATTTTCGGGAAATTTTGATGTTTTAAAAATATTTTAATGTGACTTTGTTTTACTAAAATCACATTCTTAAGTTAAGTTTTCCTTCACTCTATTTCTTTAATGGTTTAGATTTCTGGGCTTTGGTTTACTTAGATTACGTTACGCCTTGAGACGTTTTCGTAATTTAAGTGCCAGTCACGTTCCGTACCTTCGGGTCATGACAAAGTTGGTATCGGAGCATTAGGTTTTACCTTTCTGAGTGTTGGACGACCCTTGGTAGATGGAGTATGTAACTTAAGTAGAGTGACAAAGCGTGTGTATGTTCCGCGGTATACTTACGATACGATACTTCGCCTAAGTGACCTTAGGATATATATTTGCTTGTATTTCCTTCCTTGATTCCGGAAATCCTTTGATTTGATTGCAATGTTCCTATCAATCCTGTTTCTTATTCCAGCCACTATGCCTCCGGAGACTACGAGGTCCAGAGGGTTGCCGCGAGAGATGAGATTAGAGTAGGTTCATTTGAGACAAGGACCGATCAGGGCGGTACACCTACCCTTCAGGGACAGAGTGACCCGCCTTCTCCAGACGGATAGCTAGGCTGGAGTCGAGTATTCAGGACTTGTGACAGATGGTTGGATTGTTAGTTGAGGCTAGTCGAGCTCCAAGAGCCGATGATGTCCCTCCTACTGCGGGGACTGTGAGTGTACCTGCTGCTCAGGCAGCTGTTCCTGTTGTTACCAAATTATTTCTGTATCCTTACAGGAGTTTTTGAGGCTGAAGCCTTCATTTTATACCGGCACAGACGCAGCGGAGGATCCGTAGACAATTCTCGACAGGATGGCTAGGATTTGTCGTTCACTGAGATGTTCTGACGAGGGATGGGTTGAGCTTGCGAGTTTTCGTTTAGGGGGTCTTGCTCAGACGTGGTGCGAGTCAATTGAGAGAGGCCGAGCTGCAGATCTATCTGCTATGACTGGGGATGAGTTCACAGCTGTATTTCTTGCTCGTTTCCTTCCGGAGAGCGTTCGAGATGTCCGAACTCATAGTTTTGAGTCTTTGCGCAAGACTCCAGGGATGACAGTGTCCGAGTACGACATTTAGTTTATTCAGCGGCCCGATATGCTCCTTACTTGGTGGACACTGAAGAGAAACGGATAAAGAGGTTCGTGTGGAGATTGGACATACAGTTATTTCTTGCTATTGGTGCCCAGCATTTTGACACTTACGCCGCTGCTATGAACGCAACCTTACGGTTGGAGGAGCGTATTTCTGAGACTTCGGTCGTTTCTGGACCAAAGCGGATTTGTACCGGTATGCTAACTCAGAGGCAGAGGACAGCCAGCTATTAGTGGTGGACAGGCCGAGTGTTCGCTTTGACTCTTCTGGATGCGCAGGCATCCAACGCTGTTGTGATGAGCATTCTTTCAGTGTTTTCTTCCGATGTGTATTTCTTTCTTGTATTGTTGGAAATGGTATCCATATATTTTGTATCGAAGTTTAGCCGATAGTAGTCCTTGCTAAATCAATCGCTTGTTGTGATTTCTCCCGTAAGCTAGCCTTTTGTCGCTCAAAATGTTTTCGCTCGTGTTTGTTTTGTTCGTATCGGAGATATGGATTTTTCTGTCAATTCGATTCTTCTCGATATGTTTGAGTTGAAGTTCTTTTGGGCATGGGTTGGCTAACCACGTGTTATGCATTGTGGACTGCCGTAAGAAGGCAGTCAGATTTAGTTTTTCGGGTGAGCCAGTTCTTGTTTTTCGGGGAGACCGCAGCGTCGCCTTTCCCAGTTTGATTTCTTCTCTTCGTGCCAGTTAGCTTTTGAGGAAATGATGTCAGGGATTCTTGGCGTGTGTTAGTGATGTTAGAGCCACAGAGGTCCTGTTGGACCAGGTCTCGATTGTGAGGGAATTTCAAGATGTCTTTTCTGACAAATTGCTTGGTTTGTTGCCAGAGCGCGATATTGAGTTCTGCTTTGACTTGATTCCCGGCACGGAGCCTTTTTCTATACCGCCATATCGGATGGACCCGGCGGAGCTTAAAGAACTAAAGGATCAGTTGCAAGATTTGTTGGATAAAGGGCTTGTTCATTTGAGTGCGTCACCTTGGGGAGCTTCTGTCATGTTCGTCAAGAAGAAGAACGGCAGTTTGTGTTGGTGCATCAATTATCGTCAGTTGAATCGGGTTACTGTGCGGAACAAATATCCCTTACCTCGCATCGACGATTTATTTGATTAGCTCCAGGGTGCGGGACATTTCTCGAAGATTGACTTGCGATCAGGTTACCATCAGTTGCGGGTTCGGAAGAATGATATTCTAAAGACTGCTTTTCACACACGTTACGGGCGTTTTGAGCCTTGGTGATGTCATTCGAGCTCACCAATGCCCCAACAACGTTTATGGATTTGATGAACCGTATATTCAGGCCGTTTCTTGATTAGTTTATCATCATGTTCATTGATGACGTCCTAGTATACTTTTGGTGCCGAGAGGAGTCTGGGCAGAAATTGAGGATTTTGTTGCAGACTTTGAGGGAGCACCAGCTATTCGCTAAATTATCTAAGTGTGTTTTCTGATTGGATGGTGTTGACTTCTTAGGTCACGTAGTTACGAGAGATAGTATATGTATGGAACCGAAGGAGATCGAGGTCGTTCAGCACTGGCCCAGACCTGTATCAGTGACGGAGGTTCGCAGCTTTTGGGTTTGACCAGATACTATCGACGTTTCGTACATGATTTTTCTCATATAGCTGCAACGTTGACCGGGTTGACCCGGAATGGAGTTTCTTTTTTTTGGACCTAGGCATGCGAGCAGAGCTTTCAGCAGTTGAAAACTCGTTTAATTACGGCGCCGGTATTATCTTTGTCTTAAGGATCAGGCGGTTTTGTTGGTTATTGCGATGCTTATCAGCAGTTGAAGAAGCACGAGCAGAATTATCCCACTCATGACTTAGAGATGGCTGCGGTGGTTTTTGCACTCAAGATCTGGAGACACCACTTATACGACGAGTCGTGCCAGATATTTACGGACCATAAGAACTTAAAGTATATCTTTCAGCAGCGAGATCTAAATTTGAGACAGCGCCGTTAGATGGGGCTAGTGAAAGACTATGATTGCGAGATTCTTTATCATCCGAGCAAGGCGAATGTTGTGGCAGATGCTTTGAGTCGGAGGCCGGAGAAAACTTATCTTAGGTGAGCGCAGTTCAGAGGCAGTTGACGGCAGAATGACAGTTTCTATGTGACAGCTGAGTACAGTTCGAGTTTACGTCGACCGGGGGACAACTTTACCGTGTCCATGCATGTCCACATTTACTTAATCGTATCCGTGAGGCACATTCCGGTGACGCTCGTTTGTCAGAGGTCATGGAGCAAGTTCGACAGGGCAGAGAGTCAGTGTTCATGATTGATGATCAGAGAGTACTACGATTTGGGACTCGACTGGGTGTGTCAGATTCTGAGGGACTGAGACGCGAGATTTTTAAGGAGGCGCATCATTCAGCATATAGTATCCATCCGGGTTCCACTAAGATGTATTATGATTTGAAAGAAGTCTACTGGTGTGAAGGGATGAAGAGAGATGTCACAGATTTTGTTTCGGGATGCTGACTTGTCAGCAAGTCAAGGCCGAGCATCAGGGGTCAGCAGGAGAGTTACAACCTTTGCCCATTCCGGAGAGGAAATGGGGGCAGATCTTTATGGAACTTATTGTGTATCTACCTAGGACCAGTCGAGGGTATGACTCTATTTGAGTGATCATAGACGGATTAACGAAAGCAGCTCACTTTTGCTAGTCAAGACCACTTCCGAATTCGTTCAGTACGCTCAGATTTATATCGATGAGATTGTGTGACTACATGGCGTTCTGACTTGTATTGTGTCCGACTGAGGCAGCCAGTTCACTCGCCGACTATAGAAGAAACTTCAGGAGACTTTGAACACCCCGATTGAGTTTTAGTATAGCTTTCTATCTGTAGACCGACGGTCAGTCAGAGCGGACTATTCAGATTCTTGAGGATATGCTCCGAGTTTGCGTTCTAGATTTCGTGGCAGTTGGGATCGTCATTTGCCTTTGATAAAGTTTTCCTATAATAACAGCTTCCAGGAAGAGAGTCAGATGGCACCCTTTGAGGCGTTTTATGGGGAGAGATGTCGATCGCCGTATGTTGGACAGAGCTCTGTGAGAGCAGTATTTTGGGGCCACATATTGTGCAGGAGATGACCGAAGGGATTCAGTTGATTGGGATAGGATGAGAGCGGCCCAGAGCAGGAAAAAATCTAATGCAGACCGACGTCGGTGCAGACTTGAGTTTATAGTAGGCGATCATGTTTTCTTGAGGGTTTTTCTGATGAAGGGCGTGTAGAGATTCGAAAAGGAAGGAAGGCTTAGTTCCAGATATGTGGGTTCTTTCGAGATTCTCGAGTATATCGGCACGGTTGCTTATCGTTTGGCTCTTCTACCAAGCTTTCCAGATGTTCACCCCGTATTTCATGTATCGATGCTCCGCAAGTACCTTCATGACCCCTCTCATGCGATACAGCATCAGACGATCCAGCCGGAGCGCAATCTTTCTTTCACCGAGCAGACGATAGTCATTCTAGATTGGCAGGTGAAGAAATTGAGGTCCGAGGTCATACCGTCTGTAAAGGGTTCTTTGGCGTGGCCCGAACAGCGAAAAGAGTCACGTGGGAAGCCGAGGATGAGATACGGAAGAAATTTCCCCATCTCTTCGAGGGTACGCATAGTTAGATTTTAAATTCGGGGACCGAATTTCTTTAAGGGGGGAACATTGTAACATTTTAAAAACCGTTTAGGCGAATTTTCCGATAATCGGTGAAATAATACGTGTTTTCCGTAAAAATCAAGATATAATCATTTTTCAACATAGACTTAATTATACTTATTTTAGCTATGTAATTGCTAGTATTTGGTATTTAATTAGTCACTTATAAATTTGCTAGTTTACTTAAATATTTTTCCTAAATTAATTATTTTTAAATATTGTTTTAAGTTTTCACTTATACACTTAATTAGTGATTATTACAAATTAGAATGGGTTAAGTACACATTAGTGCACCATGACAACTTAAAAATCAAGTTTGTAACATGCTCTTTTCTTCTCACTTTGTCTCCATGGTTCTAGAGATTTCTAGGGAAAATTTAATTAGAAAATAAAATAATTAAGAAAAGGAGTTAATAGATGTGAAATGGGGGGTTTTCTTTACTTGACCTCATACACCCTCACACCCTCACCTCTCTCCTCTCCCCATGGCCGAGCCTAAGGCCTGCCGCCCTCCCCCAATTCTCCATCTCATTCCCACTTCAAAATCTTCAAATTTCCATAAAAAATCCACACAAATCCTTACAAATTCATAGTTAAATCTCCACCCAATTTTCCTTGGCCTAAACTAGCTTGGATCTAGGAGTAAGGAAGCATTTTGGGAGGCTAAGTTTGCATGCTAGATCTCCAAAATTGTTGAGGTATAACCTTACTCAAATGGTTACCTTGTTCATACTTGTTATAATTTCATTTTAAATTAATTATTAATATGGTTTTAATTGAAAGTTAGAATTCTAAAGAAAAGGGTTTGAGTTTAAGTTAGGGGTTTTATCAATGAATCAAGTTAACTAAGTGTAGGTCATCATCTTAAGACTTGCAAAATCTAGTCTAGTTGTTAATTTGCAAATTGTTACTTTTAAATTGTCCAAATTACATATTCTTGCAAACTACTTTCATGATTAATCTAAAATAGGTGAGATTAAAATTTAGTTAATAATTGTGTAGCCTAATTAAGATATTAATTGAGCATTGTGGCCATTAGGTTTGCTAAAACATCTAGATTTGCACTAAAATGGTTAGGTGATGCTTACCAGGTTTTGGGAATAAATCGATTTTAATTAAGTTTGAGGTTTTGTTGATTTACTACCTATTCCCTAATATATGTAGTGCGTTGTGAATGCGCGATTGGTATGATTGGGTTTTACGTTTGGGGATCGCTACATATAGCGACCCTAGTTGTGGTTTGTGGCGTTGTCGCGAGCACGTTTTGTGCACCTAGTACGTACGCGTCTAGTTAGTGCGTGTTGGTTGATTTGTATCGTTTGTGTCCGTGACCATTTATATATCTATCCTCTTATTTACTTGCGTGCGATTCTAGAATCGGGTGCAGAGGCGTCTGACGTGGCGCTGAAAGACAAGGCTGAGATCGGATCACATTAGCCGAGATGTCCCGGTGAGTAGATGTACACATCTATGGGGGGATCGTCTGGATGGCACAAGACGCCCGATAGTTAGGAGTATTGGTAGTTCTTGCATCTTTATGCGTAGCCGATAGCTAGATTATTAGTAGTTCTTGCATCTTTATGCGTAACCGATAGTTAGATTATTAGTAGTTCTTACATCTTTATGCGTAACTTCAAACCATTCACATCATGCATCGCATCTTTTTACATATGATGTCACTACCTAGGACACTTGCGCCATTACCATTGGTTCATGCTGCACGTGCACTATTTATGCGAACACATCGCCTTTGGTAATTGCTATGCCACGAACACTATAGAACTTGCTTAAAACAGTATCTGAAACATTTGCATCATATACGATATTTAAACTGGTAGCTGTATATTCATTTCATCAAGATTGATACGTAGGATTGCTAGTCATGTGTATATAACGCATTGCATCATACTTCATACATGGGTTCTGGTCATACGTTGCATGATATATACTATCGTATCATAGACATCCATTATCACCGGCATGTTTACATATTGTGATTCTTCTTGAGGATTTCAGTATTTATGAGATTTCTGGATTTTGGGGAAAACCACAAGGATTTTAAGAACTTATTACCATTTTAAAAATGTAAGTTGCGGTTTTCTCATGATATGATGTATGTGTCGTCCACCATGAGTTTTCCTGATTTCTGTTGGTTTTCGAGACCCGATTCGAGGAGTAGGATGAACCGTTTTGGGTACATGGTGGGCCCGGTATGGTACCCGGGGCAAGAAGCTCGAGTTATAGACGATGAGCCTGGCAGGGGCAGGCTACCTACCGGTGATGTCTGGCGCGGCGGATATCCGGAGGATACCGACCGTAGTCGTGAGATTTGATGATATGGGCCGATCCGGATTGACGGAGCTTGAGATATTGAGACATTGAGACATTGAGAAATTGAGATATTTAGACATTGAGATATATATATTTTGTGTCGATACTTGACACGGATTTCTGTCGATTTCTATGATGATAGTTCAGTTATTTCACAGAAGTTTTACTAAGATAAGAATACAGATTTTCTCGTACCAAATATATTCAGGTTTCGTGTTGATTATGCATTCATGTTGTATACATACTAGTGCATCGCATCATATCGGTATATGTAGGTTGTGACGCAATTGCGTGCATGCTTACGATAGCCTTATTAGATGTTACTTACTACTCACGAGTTGGCAACTCATCCCCGTTGTGCCATTGTATCTTGCAGGTCTGACCCGTCAGCACAGTAGCGGCGGGTGTATTTTCTTTTCCGCTTCGTTGCATCGACTTACAGCTTGCTCGTAGGTGGGATTTTGAAGGATTTTCTTTTGCCCCCACCATGTATTTTATTTTGTATCTAGTATACTCCAACTACCCTTCGTACATTGGACTTAAATGGTGAGCTTGTGAGATTTGTATGTATTCTATCTCTGGTGTCGATGGTCACTTGAGCCGACGTGATATTTTACAAAGGAGACCCTGTCGAAATTTTTGGGAAATTTTGATGTTTAAAAATATTTTAATGTGACTTTGTTTTACTAAAATCACATTCTTAAGTTAAGTTTTCATTCACTCTATTTCTTTAATGGTTTAGATTTCTGGGCTTTGGCCTACTTAGATTACGTTATGCCTTGAGACGTTTTCGTAATTTAAGTGCCAGTCACGTTCCATACCTTCGGGTCGTGACAGACCAACACCCTCTCTCTCGAAGGGATCGCGCAAACGGCACTCGCCGGGAAAACTCAAGAAGGACCTAACCAGTGGACCTAAGGAATTTGATAGAACGGAACCAGAGTCGCAGCCTGGCGCACAAGCGGGAAGGGCCACCACTCCAACTGCGCCGAATCCTCGAGATACCACGACCGTCTCGACGCCCTCGAAAAGAAAATCGAAGGTATACATCGGGAGGGTCATCCATCCGGTGAAGGGCCAGGTACGCCGCCGACTCACTTACGAAGCCCTTCACCGAGGAGTTGCTCGCTGTACGCGTCTCATCCAGGAATAAGCCTCCCAAGGTGGCCCTCTTCGACAGGAAATCCGACCTAAAAGACCATCTGGACGCATTTGTGGCGGGCATGAGCTTCCAGGATAATTCCGACGCTGCCCAATGCCACGCTTTTCCAACCACTCTGATCTGGGCTGGTCGGGACTGGTTCCGAGGACTTACGCCATGCTCTATCTCGACCTTCGATGAGCTGGCCACCCAATTCCTCGGCCACTTCGTCGGAAATCGACGACAAAAGAGAACATTCGACTACCTGTTCTCCATAAAGAGTGGGGACAAGGAATCCTTTAAGGGACACGTCACTCGTTTCTACAACGCTCTTCCCAATGTCCCCGAGCACCGGGATGAAACTGTCATCACCGCACTAAGGTCGGGTCTTAGGCATAAAGAGTGGCTCCGCTCTTTTGCATTAGTGCAACCTAAAACCCTGGCCGAGATAAAAGCTTGGACCGAGCTGGAGATCCAGCTCGAGTTCGAGGTTAACTCAAACCTACCCCGGGCCGATCAGCCGGACAGAAAGAAAACGGACAAAGAGGAGAAAAAGAAAGCCGACCGTTCAATACCTTACTCCCCGAGGTTCCAGAAGTACACTCCTCTGAATATCTCCCAAACTGAGCTGTTGGAGGAAGCAAAGAACGAGAGTTTCTTTAAGCTCCCACCAATCACCCCAAGGGCGGAAAAATGTCTCCGCAGCCCTTACTACGCCTTCCATAGGACACAAGGGCACCCGACCAAGAACTACAAACAGCTCCGCAACTACGTTGAGGAGTTGATCTGCTCAGGTCACCTGGCGAAGTACCTATGAGACCAACGTCAAACAGATCGGAGGCAAGTCGATCAAATTAATGACGCAGAGCCGACGATCGGACAGATCATGGTCGTCGCCGACTGACCCAAGTCCGAACAACAAGGATACCTACCGAAACCAATTGTTCAACTGCAAAGGGCCGGGCAATTTCATGCTGGCCATCCGCAGCTGGTAGCTTCCTACCCCACAACGCTACGAATCGAAGCCTCATAACGAGGCCACCGGGCAGCTTCCTTACCCGGTCTGTCCCTGGCAGGTAGATTCCTATCCATTTACGCCAAGGATCTAAAGCCTTCCTTACGAGACCACCGAGCAGCTTCCCTGCCCGGTCCATCCCTGGCGGGTAGGTTTCTACCCATCTACGCCAAGAATTGAAGCCCTCATCTCGAGGCCACTGAGCAGCTTCCCTGCCCGGTCCATCCCTAGAGGGTAGTTTCCTACCCGTCTCCTCTAAGGATCGAAGCCCTCATCTCGAGGCCACCGAGAAGCTTCCTTGCCCGGTCCATCCGCAGCTGGTAGCTTCCTACCCCATAACGCTGCGGATCGAAGCCCTCATCAAGAGGCCACCGAGCAGCTTCCCTGCTCGGTCAATCCCTGGAGGGTAGTTCCCTATCCACCGACGTCTAGGATCTAAAGCCCTCATCAAGAGGCCATCGAGTAGCTTCCCTGCCCGGTCCATCCCTAGCGGATAGTTTCTTACCCATCTACGCTAAGGATTGAAGCCCTTATCAAGAAGCCACCGAGCAGTTTCCCTGCTCGGTCAATCCCTGGAGGGTAGTTCCCTACCCACCGACGCCGAGGATCTAAAGCCCTCATCAAGAGGCCAACGAGCAGCTTCCCTGCCCGGTCCATCCCTAGCGGGTAGTTTCCTACCTATCTACGCTAAGGATCGAAGCCCTCATCTCGAGGCCACTGAGCAGCTTCCCTGCCCGGTCCATCCCTAGCGGGTAGCTTCTTACCCATCTATGCTAAGGATCGAAATCCTCATTAAGAGGCCATCTAGCAGCTTCCCTACTCGGTCAATCCCTGACGGGTAGTTCCTTACCCACCGATGCCGAGGATCTAAAGCCCTCATCAAGAGGCCACCAAGCAGCTTCCCTGCCCGGTCCATCCGTAGCGGGTAGTTTCCTACCTATCTACGCTAAGGATCGAAGCCCTCATCTCAAGGCCACCGAGCAGCTTCCCTGTCCGGTCCATCCGCAGCTGATAGCTTCCTACCCCACAACACTGCAGATCGAAGCCTTTATCTTGAGGCCACTGAACAGCTTCCCTTCCCGGTCCATCCAAAGCGGGTAGCTTCTTACCCATCTACGCTAAGGATCGAAGCTCTCATCAAGAGGCCACCAAGCAGCTTCCTTTCTCGGTCAATCCCTGGTGTGTAGTTCCCTATCCACCGATGCCGAGGATCTAAAGCCCTCATCAAGAGGCCACCGAGCAACTTCACTGCCCGGTCCATCCCTAGAGGGTAGTTTCCTACCCATCTACGCTAAGGATCGAAGCTCTCATCTTGAGGCCACCGAGCAGCTCCCCTGCCTGGTCCATCTGTAGCGGGTAGTTTCCTATCCATCTACGCTAAGGATCGAAGTACTCATCAAGAGGCCACCGAGCAGCTTCCTTGCTCGGTCAATCCCTGGCGGGTAGTTCTCTACCCACCGACGCCGAGGATCTAAAGCCCTCATCAAGAGGCCACCGAGAAGCTTCCCTGCCCGGTCCATCCCTAGCGGGTAGCTTCCTATCCATCTATGCTAAGGATCGAAATGCTCATCTCGAGACTACCGAGAAGCTTCCCTGCCTGGTCCATCCCTAGCGGGTAGCTTCCTACCCATCTACGCTAAGGATCGAAGCCCTCATCAAGAGGCCACCGAGCAGCTTCCTTGCCTGGGCCATCCCTAGCGGGTATCTTCCTACCCATCTACGCTAAGATCGAAGCCCTTATCTCGAGGCCACCGAGCAGCTTCCTTGACCGGTCCATCCCTAGCGGGTATCTTTCTATCCATCTACGCTAAGGATCGAAGCCCTCCTCACGAGGCCACCGAGCAGCTTTCCTGCCCGGTCCATCCCTGGCGAGTAGATTCCTACCCATCTAGGCCAAGGATCGAAGCCCTCATCTCTAGGCCACCGAGCAGCTTCCCTGCCCGGTCCATCCGCAGCTGGTAGCTTCTTACCCCATAACGCTGCAGATCGAAGCCCTCATCTCGAGGCTACCGAGCAGCTTCCCTGCCCGGTCCATCCCTAGCGGGTAGTTTCCTACCCATCTATGCTAAGGATCGAAGCCCTCATCTTGAGGCCACCGAGCAGCTTCCCTGCCCGGTCCATCCGCAGTTGGTAGCTTCCTACCTCACAACGCTGTGGATCGAAGTCCTTATCTCGAGGCCACCGAGTAGCTTCCCTGTTCGGTCCATCCTTAGCGGGTAGCTTCCTACCCATCAACGCTAAGGATCGAAGCCCTCATCAAGAGGCCACCGAGCAGCTTCCATGCTCGGTCAATCCCTGGCGGGTAGTTTCCTACCCACCGACGCTGAGGATCTAAAGCCCTCATCAAGAGACCAGAGAGCAGCTTCCGTGCCCGGTCCATCCCTAGCGGGTAGTTTTCTACCCATCTATGCTAAGGATCGAAGCCCTCATCTTGAGGCCACCGAGCAGCTTCCTTGCCTGGTCCATCCCTAGCGGGTAGTTTCCTACCCATCTACGCTAAGGATCGAAGCCCTCATCTCGAGGCCACCGAGCAGCTTCCCTGCCCGGTCCATCCGTAGCTGGTAGCTTCCTACCCCATGACGCTGCGGATCGAAGCCCTCATCTCGAGGCCACTGAGCAGCTTCCCTGCCCGGTCCATCCCTAGCGGGTAGCTTCCTACCATCTACGCTAAGAATCGAAGCCCTCATCAAGAGGCCACCGAGCAGCTCCATTGCTCGGTCAATTCCTGGCGGGTAGTTCCCTATCCACCGATACTGAGGATCTAAAGCCCTCATCAAGAGGCCACCAAGCAGCTTCCCTGCCCGGTCCATCCCTAGAGGGTAGTTTCCTACCTATCTATGCTAAGGATCGAAGCCTTCATCTCGAGGCCACCGAGCAGCTTTCTTGCCCGGTCCATCCCTAGCGAGTAGCTTCCTACCCATCTACTGCACAACTCTGTTTCAGTGTACAGAAAATTGTTTAAAAATTAATGTACAAATGGAGTATTTGCAATCCTGTCGATACTATAAGTATTTGATTTGCTTTTGAACAGCAATAAAACACTTGTAGCTCATTGGTAAAGACTTGCACTGCTGTGACGTAGCCCCTGTGTTCGAATCCCCCAGCCACATAATTTTTCTTTTAAACTTTTAGAAGCTCAAAAGTTTGCACGTGCACTGCACGTAAAATGAAAAATTATACAGAAATCAAACATGTGCATTCGGCTAGTTGAAACGACAGGGACACGTGTCACAAAACCCAACCCCATCCCACCGGTTTGGACCGGCGAAATATGCATTGGGGGCCGGCACCGCCGGGTAAATCCATAGGGGATGCCCTCATCTTTTAACCCCGGAACCCCTTAGCCTACCCCACTACCCCCATGCTGTTTGATTTCTCTGCACATTTCCAGAGAATTAAAAATGGGCATTAATCCACATTTTAATGCACATTTTAATTCTATTCTTCATTACCCTAAACCTTAATTTTCCCTATAAATATCACACTACATTTCACCCCTCCTCATTCAGAATTCCATTACAAAAACTCTCTAAAATTTCCAAGTCCAAAGTTATACAAGTGGAGTTAATAAAGGTCGAAGTTCCGACGAAATTTCGAGAAGAATCCGGCGACGAAACGACGCCCCGATTGCTCCAAAAGCTTCCTCCATCTTTCTTCTTTCTTTATAACATGTAAGTTCCCATTTTCCCTCTTCTCTTCTATTAAAACGAAACCATTTTTCAAAACTCGTCGGAAGCGGAGTTAATCCGACTTCCGATTATATTTTTAACTAAAAACACAATTTTTCTTTAGAACAAATTCACCATATTTTTGTATATTGTTTAACAAACATAATATAACAATCACAACAAGTTTCATCTCAAAATATAATGAATATCAATTTCTATTCCATCTTTATGGTAAAATACCATCATGTTTACATACGATATTGTTATCCATTTTTAACCATATTACCTTTAGATAACTCACAAGGTAATGACCTATCTCATCATAACACACATTTTTGACATAGCATGATGAATTTTGGGACATTAGTTTGTGGGAAAATACCAGTTTACGATAAAATACCTTAAACATTCAAAAACCGTTTTCTTTAAAAAGTGTGTTATTTAATTCCTTGCCATTGCGTCTCTACAACCTATTTTGGGGATCTCGATCGGGATGGTGCGGGTTATCGCACATTCTCGGGCCTAGTAGAGCGAGATGCAGACCTCCTCACAGAACATTCGATCTCGATGGAATTTTTGATGCAATTTTTAAGAAAATGAGATTTCTACAAAATAAATAAAATTTATTTTTATTAAATATATATAACTATTAGAAAAATATCTATTTTAAATATACTATATAAATATTCTATGTTTTCTAAAGCAAAATAATCACAATTTCATGAAACTACCATGACAATTCAATACAATTTCAACATTTCATTAAAATACCATATATAATGAAAACTAGGTTTTACTCACTAGAAAATTTCATTTTTATAAAAACTACATCTATGAAAACCCTAAAGAGAATTAAATACTTGAGGTTTATTTTGAAAATATATCAAAACTATTTTTCATAAAACCTTTTCAAGTTATATTAATTTACAATAAGGACCCTAGAAAATATAGATTTAAGCGGGACCAGTTCTCTTGAGCCTCAGAGAGCTGGAAAATTTGGGTGTTTGCCTATCTAAGGTAGACAATCTAACAACGGTGTTATCAACATGGTAATTATCTTGGAAAAATACACAAATTCTGCCGTCCATGTGCAGTAGTTACCGATAATATCAAAACTAATTCAGGACTTCAATTTTGTTTAAAAGTCTGACTCAGTTCGAGTCACGGTCAAATATGAAATCTATCTAACTTGAATTCAATTCAATTATAACTCCAATTCAACATGAATCCATCTATACCAGAATTAATTCTATATCAACATGACTCGACCGAACCGAACCATGGATATACTTTGATTACATGAATACTCATCTATATCCATTCCGTTTACATGATATCATGGTTTTGGCAAGTTGTACATCTATTAAACAAACAATACAAATCAATACAAAATACATTACGGGGTTTTAAAGGGGTAGACTGGTACGGAATGTGTTAGAAGTGGCACGAGACGGTCACCTTAATACAGTTAACCTGAATATCCATTGTTGTTGTACCGTGGCTTAACGATTCCTTATGCTCCGTATACCTTAGTCTCCGGAACAGTGGGGCTCTTCTCGTATACACTGGCATATTCTGTACCAAGTTACAAACAACCGCGTTAACATTATAATCAAATATTACCATATATACTCTCTTTCTGTCTATTCTACCTCTACCTCTTTTTGGGACTTACCGAGCGATTGTTCGCTGACGACATTACTTTTCTTCTTTCAATGGAATGTTGTCAGGTCGATCTGACTCTGTAACGTTTCAGAAATCGTTTTGCGAATTTTTCCATTTTAGGGCAAAATAGTCGGTATTTTCCGTTTTAACCCGATTTCGATCAAACGTCCGTAAAAACTTGTTGGCACCTAGTTTTGCTAAAATAAATCTAGTGCACGAACTTTGGGGGTATATGGGAGGTTTTGGTTCGGATAGAATTTTTCCCTATTTAAATTATTATTTTAATGCTTTATTTGAGCACTTTATTTGTGGTAATTATTTTTTTATGCGGGTAAATTACTACAAATGGGTTTTTATGCTAAACTAATCATTAGAAATATGTTTAGAACCTTCACTCCAAATATCTTGATTTTTGGTGGAATTAATGGATTTTTTAAAAAGAAAATGGTGAATAATGCTATTTTTGTTTTATTATGCAAATTATTGTATTTTTTCCTTCTAGAAAATTCCACACAACTCCACACAAAACCTAGCTTCCTCCTTGGCCGGCCACAATCATTCCCTTGCTTCCCTTCATCATTTTTGATTCATTTCTTCTCATTTTGCTTCAAATAAATCATGAAAAATCCAAATTAATTCATAGAAATTCAAATAAAATCCAAAATCTTCATTTTTCTTCACAAAAGTTGCTTGGATCTTCTTTCTAGTGAGGATTTTGGAGGCTAAAGTTTGGTTTTATTCTTGATTCAAGTGGTGTTCTTGAAGGTATAAAACCTTAACTCTAATCTCTTTTTTGTTGCTTAATACTTTATGCTAGCTTAATTAGATATTAATTTAAGCTTTAATTTCATGTTTTAAAATTCTAGAAATGGTTTTAGAAATTCAAGTTAAGGTTAAAACTTGATTTAAGTGTTTAATGTTTTATTGAAGTGCTAATTTGTGATTAGGAAAAGCTTATCCTAATAGAAAATGTTAATTATTGTTAATGAATACTTTGTTTAATTATGTTATATTGCTTACTAGGTTTTTGCTAAAACTTATTTTGCAAGTGTTAAAAATATAGAATTGGTTTTGATAGCTTAGTTAAGCTATTTTAAGGTGTTTGTAATCGCTAGAAATATGTTAGCTTGATTCTACTGCGAAATATTGCGATAAGTTGTTTTCTAGGTTTCGGGGTTTTTCCGACGTGGGTTCGATTAGTCGTTTCGAGATTATATCTATTATATTCCTTGTATTTATTGTGTTGTATTGCGCAATCGGGACGATCGGAGTCTATGCATGGTGTTTCGTAGTTTAGCGACCCTAGTTAGTGTTTTTGGCCGATGTCGTGCACGATAGATGCGCTAAGTGCGCAGTGCATTTTTCAGGGCGTTATCCTTGCGTTTCGTTGTCTTTTCGTCGTTTTAGAATATTTAGCTTATGTGATGTGTTTGTGAAATTTTAGGTTCGCAGGCGGTGACTTCGGACGCTGCGACGAAGGGAAAACAGGTGGTAGGCTTCACTTATCCAGGAGTGTTGGTGAGTAGATTTAACATCTACAAGGGAATCGCCCGCATGGCGTTATGCGTCTGGGCTAGAGATAACTTGACTTGTCGCACATTCTATTTCATATTTAGAATTTGCGCATACACCTTATTACTTAATTAATTGTTGTGCTTAGACTAATACCCTTAGAACACTGTACATATTATTGACGGCTCTTGTTGCACGAGCACTGATTATATACCACACACACCGTCAATAATTGTCATGTCACGCACAACACCCATATAGATATAATATTGTTTGGATAGGGACATTGAGACATTGATTCATATTTCTTTATGCATATGACATATAGCATACCTGTATACCTACATGCTTACACATATGCCTTGACATGCTTACATGCTAGTTACCTGTATACCTATAGGGTATTGTACCATTAGTGATAGGTACATACACACATAATGACATAGCTACATGTATACCTTGCATACATACTTCACTTATACCCGGAGGGTATATTATATCATTACTTATAGGTAGATACATATACCTTGCTATACCTTTATGTTTACACATATATCTGGTTATAGCTACATGTTTACCTTTACTTGATATTATTTAGAATTGGAGAAAATAGGAACCGCATGATATTTTATATTAACTTGTTGCAGTTAATTAGCGGCTTTCCCTTTATATGCTTTCATTACAGTTTTATGTTGCATATATTATATTCATGGATTTTCGCATTGAGATATGAATTTTTCATAATGTTTTCTGGATTTGGGGACCGTGGGAGTTCATGAAATTATGCATTATTTGAAAAACCCGATTTCCCTTATATGAGCAGCCACCATGAGATTTATCGGTTCGGATATATATATACCCTACGCGAGGAATGGAGGGGTCCGTGTGCGGGTACATGGTGGGGCCCGGAGGTACCCGGGGCAAGAATCTCAGTGTGGAGATGAGTTAGTAGGAGAACCATACTTTCCGGTGATATTACCAATGACTCGGCGGTTATCATGGGGATACCGACGGGAGTCATGTATGTATGGATGCGTCGAAAGGCGAGGGTCAGAGCTAGGCACTCGAGCTTTCGGGATAGCGTATGATACGTACCTATCAGGGGGCCAGTCTTGGTGACAGCACCTGATAGATCAGCATTTCTGTGTCGATACTTGACACATTGGTTTCATGATATTTCTTTTTACTCCTAAGTATATATAACAGTGGAATGTGACGTTGTTATATATGCCTTTACACCAATATTAGTGGAATGGGACGCTAATATATGTGTATTGATATCAATTTATATATATCATCATATTTATTCATGCAAATATATTTAGGATATTAGAGATTTATTTGATATTGGATTTGGGATATAGGTGATTCATTTGATATTGGATACATGATATATATGAGATTGCTGATTTTGTACATTCAGGATATATGAGATTTATTCGATATTGTACATTAAGGATTTGTGAGACTTATATGATATGAGAGCCAATTTGGGGGCTGATTTGAGGAAATTGGGATTTGGATTGTCTTGATGGACTTTGATCTTACCACGATGTCAGGATTCCGTCGAAATGACATGTTTCATTCCATACTCCACATTTATTGTTTATGCACTGTTTCATGTATTAGTAGTACCTGATAGAGTACCTTCCATGACTGTTGCATTTACATATTTTTACTTTATATGCATTGCTTCATGTACTAGTAGTACCTGATAGAGTACCTTTCATGACTGTTGCATATATATATTGTCATATCATCGCTTCATGTATTAGTTGTACCTGATAGAGTACCTTACATGGTTGTTGCATACATATTGTCATATTACTGCTTCATGTATTAGTGATACTTGCTAGTGTACCTTTCATGACTATTGCACACATATGACTTTTGTTGCTATTAGTTGCTTATGTTAGATTCGCGCTGTACGTGCACACTTGCGATTACCTGCATATGTTATTTACTATTCATGAGTTGGCAACTCACCCCCGTTGTGCCACAGTGTTTGCAGGTTGTTCCCCAGAGTAGTCGAGGCAGACTATTCATCTATCTTGTCATCTTTTGCTGCCGATACCGCATCAGCTCACAGTGTGCAGTTTGCTTAGGTGGGTTTTGTGGTTATTCGTTATTGTATTGTATATTCATTGTATCCTTATACTCTCCATCTACTATTTTCATGTTGACTTAGAGACTTGGTGAGAACGATATTGTATATTATTTTGTGACTGGGTTGTCTTTTATAAAGTTTCCATTTTATCGTCTTTTATTTCTTCGCTACGGCGTTGTATATCTGTTGTGGTGGTTGTTTTCCACCGTTGGGCATGGATTTGCTCCCGTTGGAGATGCTTTACTTTATATTTATATTGTACCCATTTTGGGGTTGGTTTTTACAAAGGAGGTGCTGCCGAAATTTTCAAGAAAGTAAATTGGACTTAAAGAATTTATACTTGAGATTTTCAAAAGTTTAAACAATGTTTATTATCTTTTCTTGTCTTTTAATGGTTTAGATTTCTGGGTTTTGGCTTTCTTTATTGCGTTACGCCTGTAGACGTTGCGTAGTATTAGGGCCATCACGTGCCAATTTCGGGTCGTGACAGACTCATTAGAGATCGAGCCAAGTACCGAGGACTTGGAGCAGTTTGCCATCGACCCAGAGCTCTAGTTACTTGTACATATTTTCTTTTCAGTTATGCCATTGTTTAGGCATTGTTTTCCATTCCTGTATTTACATTTCAGTTGTACTTGTAAAGAAATGCTTAATAAATAAAGTTGCTGTTCATTTACATTCATGTCTCTTGTGTATATTTTACTTTATATTGCTTAGTTACGCTTAGCGTGTTTACTTCGGAGTAAATACGTAGCGGGCCAGTCACGTCTTCTTATCCGTACACTGGGAAGCGGGGCGTAACATCTACGCTAAGGATCGAAGCCCTCATCAAGAGGCCACCGAGCAGTTTCCCTGCTCGGTCAATCCATGGCGGGTAGTTCCCTACCCACCGACGCCGAGGATCTAAAGCCCTCATTAAGAGCCATTGAGCAGCTTCCCTGCCCGGTCCATCCCTAGCGGGTAGTTTCGTACCCATCTACGCTAAGGATCTAAGCCCTCATCTCGAGGCCACCGAGCAGCTTCCCTGCCCGGTCCATTCGCAGCTGGTAGCTTCCTATTGTTGAAGTCGAAAATTGCACCCCGGTTGACCAAGTCAAAGTCATGGTCAACCTCAAGCCAAGTGGGCCCAAGTCCAGATCAAGTGGGCCCATGCCCAGGTCGAGTTCGAACATGAAGCGGCCGGCCCTCCCCCATGCCAAATTGAAATCATGTAATAAATAATTTTTATGTAATTTTTTATGCATGAATGTAAAAAAAATGGGCATAAAGCCAAACTTTTGTAAGCCCATGGCTTATGTGCAAAGAGAAATGGCACATGAGCTATGGGATGGGCAAAATGCCATTTTGTAAAACCCAAGGGGCTATATGCAAATGTGTAAGCCTATATAAGGCAACATGATGAAAATATCTAAGACAATTTTTCATTCCCCCAAAAAATAGAGTTCTTTGTGCCTCCTGCTCCTTCTCCAAGGTTCTAAACCTTCTCATTTCTTTTGAATTAAATTAAGAGTTTTACTTTTTCTTTTCCAAAACTAAATAGTTTTTCACCACAAAACCCACAAAGGGGAACTCAAATCTACCATCAGATCTCAGAAAAGAGAGATTTTTAGATCTCACATCTCTTGATCTTCAAGATCCGGCCAACAAAGGAAGAAGAAGGAGACCCATCTCCAGAAACCCCATTTTGGGAAAGAACTAGGGCTCAAGGGGAGAAACCCTTCATCAGCTTCAAAACATCTTAGGAGTTTAACTCCTCATATATATATATACAGAATAATAAGTGCTCCTTTCTGGGAGTACAACTCCCATTGCAAGGACCAAGTTCTTTTTGCTGCTCGAGCGTCCACGTGCTGACACGTGGTGCGCTAGCGCTCAAAGCGCTAGCGCCCAAGCGCCCACGTGGTGACACGTGGCGCGGTAGCGCTCATAGCGCTAGGGCTCGAGCGTCCACGTGTTGATAAGTGGCGCGCTAGCGCTCTTGCGCTCAGAGCGCTAGCGCCCAAAGCGCTAGCACCTGAGCGCCCATGTGCTGACACGTAGCGTGCTAGTGCTCAGTGCGCTAGCGTTCTTGCGCCCAGAGCGCTAGCGCCCGAGCGCCCATGTGCCGATACGTGGCGCGCTAGCGCCCGAGCGCCCACATGCCGACATGTGGCGCGCTAGCGCTCTTGCGCTCAGAGCGCTAGAGCCCGAGCGCCCACGTACTGACACGTGGTGCGCTAGCGCTCAAAGCGCTGGCGCTGGCCCCACGCATCCTTTGGATGCCTTTTCCCCCTCTTTATATATATATACACATATGTATACATATGTACACATACACATACTCTACAACACCATCCCCCTCAAAAAATTTTAGGCCGGGGCGCTGCCCCGCACCCTGCAAGGGGGCTGCTAGCCCTCTTGACCCCCAGCCCGCTATCCGGGTAGCGGGACCCCCGTAAAAACTCTACGGGGCCCCCGATATATCCAAAACCCCTTCAAAACACAACACTGCACATTGAGTTCGAATGACCAGTTTAACTCGTCAATCGGAGGTTCCCTCGCTTCAAAGGCGAAGGGTAATTAACGGCAGCTTAGTCCGCGGCTGCCGGAGATTCAAATCCCCACAATCAATAAACCCCAACTTACCCTAGGCAGGGGGAATCTGTAATGCGCCTGATAAGCGCGCGCGTATTCCCATCTCAATGGGGTGACGAAAAACACCCTACAGATTCTGGCACGCCCGGTGGGACCTATCTCTCCTCCCATATTTCGGGTTAAACGTTCATGCGAACTCAATAAATATACATATTTATATTTATACTAAAATAATGCCCTTCCAAGCAGGGTTTTCGAGCAGTCACCTTTCAACAATGTCTCCAAAGATGAACTCAGCTCCCATCTTCTACACGATGAAGATGGACGCCAGGACGGTCCTCCCGGCCAGTCTCGGGCGACAATGGGAGGAGCCGCCGCTACCATTCGGCTCTATCCTGTTCGTGTCAGCTAATGCCATCCCAGCTCTTCAAGCTCCGGTAACCGACAAACCGGCCTTGAAAGGCAAGAGGCCAAATGTGGTGGTCTCGAAGGCGTCCCAACCCAAACGCAAATCGGTGTCTGGACGGCTTTCCATGGCCCCAACTGGGGGCAAAGCCATCAGAACAAAAGAAGTTGCCAGACGTCGTGGGCAAGCCCAGGCGATACCTTCGACGGACACGCGGGCAGATGTCTTCTCAAGCATCCCCATCACTCGGCCTATGGCGGCTTCCCGAAGAGCAGAAGCCTGCCAAGCGCTTAAGGTAGAGAAGCTGAGGCAGAAGCGGCTCAGATATAGAACCAACAAAAGGGCTAGGGCTCTGGCCATGTTAAAATTTATGAATTTCCAAAGCCCGGACCGCTCCGCGAAACCAGTTGCCAGTGATGAAAGAATGGTTGAATGTGTTATCTACACTGTCTACATGGCTGGACATGAAGAAACGAACCCTCCTCTTCTTAACAGCCATGATGATGATATGGTTGACGCTACCCAGCATTAGCTCGATCTAAATGATGGAGAGCCTGCTCAGGCCGATAAGCCAGGGGAGCCCGTGGTTCCTGCGGAATTGAGCTCAGGCAATAAGGATGACCCGGTTGTCATAACCGGAACTACAGAACAAGCATTATTCCGATGGCTTCAGGGGCAGCTTCACGACAGGGATGAGAAGTTAGCCAGGGTACAGTCCAAGGTCCACGAATTGGCAAACGTCGCGGCAGATCTCGCGGCCCAAGTCGCCCGATTGTAATTACAGCAGAATCAAATCTTGGTTCATGAGCCAGGGATTGATACCCGGAGGCAGCCAACTGATACCCCCTTCAACCTAAGAGCGGAGTGCCTTCGCGTAAAACGGCCGCAATCAACCTTCAATCCCTCCGATACATACGCCGAGGGGGAATCGCCTCTGAAAGAGAAACTGAAAAAGTCTATTCCTTCAAAAGGGAAAACGTCCACAAGATATTCAGGGACGCCCTAAGAAACGGTCTACAACTGCCAGAATCAAAGAGACCGCAAGAAGTGAATTTGACCGACGACCCAAAATATTGCCCCTATCACGGGTGATAGGTCATGCCATTGAGGACTGCTTCATCTTCAAAGATTGGGTCGAAAGGCAATACAAGGCAGGAGAGATAGAACTGTCTAAAGGCGTGCTAGCAGACAGTCAAGCTACGACCGCCGATTTCATACAAACGGAGACCGAAGTTCTTCGTGAAACTGATTCTCTCAGACATCTGCCTTTCTCTGAAAACAATCGACCACCACGTCATTAAACTGGGAACAATTGACCTCTAAGTCGTTAAACTGGGAATGTAAAAAAAATATATATGTGTAAATAAACAAAAAATGTGTAAATAAAAGAAAAATAAAGAAAAGCCGAAATGATGGGGCAACTCGCAATAAAAATCAGCGAGTAAAAATAAAAATGAAAATAAAGCCGAAATGATGGGGCAACTCGCAATAAAAATCAGCGAGTAAAAATAAAAATGAAAATAAAGCCGAAATGATGGGGCAACTCACAATAAAAATCAGCGAGTAAAAATAAAAATGAAAATAAAGCCGAAATGATGGGGCAACTCGCAATAAAAATCAGCGAGTAAAAATAAAAATGAAGATAAAGCCGAAATGATGGGGCAACTGTGAATAAAAGCCGAAATGATAGGGCAATCGCGATCTTCGCGATAAGAAAAGCTGAAATGATAGAGCAATCGCGGTAAAACAAAAAAAAAAACAAAACAAAAACAAAAACAAACAAACAAAACAAAGGCGAATGATGAGTCGCTCCTGGTACCATATTCCAGTGCAGCGATGCAGACGCCAACAAAAATTCAAATTTCCAAAATTCGCCGGCCCTACGGCTAGTCCCCAAATTGACTACCATATACAATCCATGGGTTCAAATAATTGTAATCATACCCATGCCCCACCGTAATCATTAGTTACGCGGCTGGTCTCCGCCTTTGGAATTATGCTCCATTGAGAAGACACACTCATGTGTCCTCATAATGCATGAGGAGAATAAACCTTCGTGGGATCCTTATGACTCACAAAGGAGAAATACACTTGGGAGTTCTCACGACTCCTAAGGAGAAAATACACCTACGGGATCCTTACGACCCGTAGGGAGAAAATGCTTTTATGGGACCCTCACAGCCCATAAAATTGAAAAGCCTTAGGTGATAGGGATCCAAACCTGTCTCCTAAGCCATCGCTCCCCAATCCCTAAGTGGCGAATGATGAGTCGCTCCTGGTTCCATATTCCAGTGCAGCGATGTAGACGCCGACCAAATTCCAAATCCCATACCCCAATGGCGAATGATGAGTCGCTCCTGGTACCATATTCTAGTGCAGCGATGCAGACGCCGACCAAATTCCAATTCCCATACCCCAATGGCGAATGATGAGTTGCTCCTGGCACCATATTCCAGTGTAGCGATGCAGACGCCAACCAAATTCCAAATCCCATGCCCCAATGGCGAATGATGAGTCGCTCCTGGTACCATATTCCAGTGCAGTGATGCAGACGCCAGCAAAGTCCCGAAATTTTTCCGGCCCTACGGTCTGGATCATACATCCTGCAAAACCGTATACAATCTACGGGCGTAAGACAATCCCAATCTCCCCCAAGTCCCACCGGCGAGACCACATTCAAAGTCCCACCGGCGATGAAAAAAAAGAGAAAAAAAAGAAAAAAAAGGTATGTCTACAAGCAAAATGGGCACAGATGAAAACCCGAAAGGGCTCCGTGAGTAAAAATAGCAGGACTACCGGCGAGTTTGTGAAAACCCGAAAGGGCGCAAACTCGTGAAAAAGAGATGAAATGCACTCGCAAAGTCCTCTCGACTTTGTGAGGAGAAAATTCTCGCGTGAGATCCTTACGACTCACAAAGGAGCAACACACTTGGGGGTCCTCACGACTCCTAAGGAGAAAATACACCTACGGGATCCTTACGACCCGTAGGGAGAAAATGCTTTGTGAGACCCTTACGGCTCACAAAATTGAAAAGTCTTAGGTGATAGGGACCTAAAACCTGTCTCCTAAGCCATCGCTTCCTGATAAGCAAGCGCAAATGATGATTCGCTCTTGGTACCATATTCCAGTGTAGCGATACTGATGCCAAGCAAAAACCAATTCCCAAATCCTCCCGGGGCAGATGATGAGTTGCTCCTGGCATTATTCCAGTGCAGCAATGTAGATGCCGACAAAAAAAAAACCAATCCCAAAATCCTCTCAAAGACAGATGATGATTCACTCCTGGTACCATATTCCAGTATAGCGATGCTGATGTCAACACAAATCATAATCAACAAGTCAACTTCAACTCCGACACCGCAGAAAGTGGAGCGAGTCAGAATCCAACCTCGACACCGCAAGAAGCGGAGCAAGTCAAGTTCACCCCTGACACTGCAGGAAGCAGAGCAAGTCAAATAGAGCGTCGACCGTCCATGTCGCAAAACGGGCAGTGCAGGCTTCCCACAAATCGGGAACCAAATCGCTCCGGATCAGAGCGTCGACCGTCCATGTCGCAAAATGGGCAGTGCAGGCTTCCCACAGATCGGGAACCAAATCGCTCCGGATCAGAGCGTCGACCGTCCATGTCACAAAACGGGCAGTGCAGGCTTCCCACAAATCAGGAACCAAATCGCTCCGGATCAGAGCGTCGACCGTCCATGTCGCAAAACGGGCAGTGCAGGCTTCCCATAAATCGGGAACCAAATCGCTCCGGGTCAGAGCGTCGACCTTCTATATCGCAAAACGGGCAGTGCAGGCTTCCCACAAATCGGGAACCAAATCGCTCCGGATCAGAGCGTCGACCGTCCATGTCGCAAAACGGGCAGTGCAGGCTTCCCACAAATCGGGAACCAAATCGCTCCGAATCAGAGCGTCGACCGTCCATGTCGCAAAACGGGCAGTGCAGGCTTCCCACAAATCGGGAACCAAATCGCTCCGGGTCAGAGCGTCGACCGTCCACGTCGCAAAACGGGCAGTGCAGGCTTCCCACAAATCGGGAATCAAATCGCTCCGGATCAGAGCGTCAATTGTCGATGTCGCAAAAAAGGGCAGTGCAGGCTTCCCACAAATTGGGAACCAAATCGCTCCGGATCAGAGCGTCGACCGTCCATGTCGCAAAAAAGGCAGTGCAGGCTTCCTACAAAGCAAGAACCAGATCACTCCGAGCCAGGGAAAAGTTTACCACGGACACTCCGTCTCGGAGACGCGTCAAGCGTCGACCGTCCAAGTCACAAAAAGGGCAGTGCAGGCTTCCTACAAAGCAGGACCCAGATTACTCCGAGCTAGGGAAAAGTCTAGAACGGACACTCCATCTCGGAGACGCGTCAAGCGTCGGCCGTCCATGTCGCAAAACGGGCAATGCAGGCTTCCCACAAATCGGGAATCAAATCGCTCCGAATCAGAGCGTCGACCGTCCATATCGCAAAACGGGCAGTGCAGGCTTCCCACAAATCGGGAACCAAATCGCTCCGGATCAGAGCGTCGACCGTCCATGTCGCAAAACGGGCAGTGCAGGCTTCCCACAAATCGGGAACCAAATCGCTCCGGGTCAGAGCGTCGACCGTCCATGTCGCAAAACGTGCAGTGCATGCTTCCCACAAATCGGGAACCAAATCTCTCCGGATCAGAGCGTCGACTGTCCATGTCGCAAAAAGGGCAGTGCAGGCTTCTTACAAAGCAGGATCCAGATCACTCCGAGCCAGGGAAAAGTCTACCACAGACACTCCGTCTCGGAGACGCGTCAAGCATCGACTGTCCATGTCATAAAAAGGGCAGTGCAGGCTTCCCACAAATCGGGAACCAAATCGCTCTGGATCAGAGCGTCGACCGTCCATGTCGCAAAAAAGGCAGTGCAGGCTTCCCACAAACCGGGAACCAAATCGCTCCGGATCAGAGCGTCGACCGTCCATGTCGCAAAAAGGGCAGTGCAGGCTTCCCACAAATCGGGAACCAAATCGCTCCGGATCAGAGCGTCGACCGTCTATGTCGCAAAACGGGCAGTGCAGGCTTCCCATAAATCGGGAACCAAATCGCTCCGGGTTAGAGCGTCGACCTTCTATATCGCAAAACGGGCAGTGCAGGCTTCCCACAAATCGGGAACCAAATCGCTCCGGATCAGAGCGTCGACCGTCCATGTCGCAAAACGGGCAGTGCAGGCTTCCCACAAATCGGGAACCAAATTGCTCCGAATCAGAGCGTCGACCGTCCATGTCGCAAAACGGGCAGTGTAGGCTTCCCACAAATCGGGAACCAAATCGCTCCGGGTCAGAGAGTCGACCGTCCACGTCGCAAAACGGGCAGTGCAGGCTTCCCACAAATCGGGAATCAAATCGCTCCGGATCAGAGCGTCGACCGTATATGTCGCAAAACGGGCAGTGCAGGCTTCCCATAAATCGGGAACCAAATCGCTTCGGATCAGAGCGTCGACCGTCCATGTCGCAAAAAAGGGCAGTGCAGGCTTCCCACAAATCGAGAACCAAATTGCTCCGGATCAGAGCGTCGACCGTCCATGTCGCAAAAAGGGCAGTGCAGGCTTCCTACAAAGCAGGAACCAGATCACTCCGAGCCAGGGAAAAGTCTACCACGGACACTCCGTCTCGGAGATGCGTCAATCGTCGACCGTCCATGTCGCAAAAAGGGCAGTGCAGGCTTCCTACAAAGCAGGACCCAGATTACTCCGAGCCAGGGAAAAGTCTACCACGGACACTCCGTCTCGGAGACGCGTCAAGCATCGACTGTCCATGTCGCAAAAAGGGCAGTGCAGGCTTCCCACAAATCGGGAACCAAATCGCTCTGGATCAGAGCGTCGACCATCCATGTCGCAAAAAGGGCAGTGCAGGCTTCCCACAAATTGGGAACCAAATCGCTCCGGATCAGAGCGTCGACCGTCCATATCGCAAAAAGGGCAGTGCAGGCTTCCCACAAATCGGTAACCAAATCGCTCCGGATCAGAGCGTCGACCGTCCATGTCGCAAAAAAGGTAGTGCAGGCTTCCTACAAAGCAGGAACCAGATCACTCCGGGCCAGGGAAACGTCTACCGCGGACACTCCGTCTCGGAGACGCGTCAAGTGTCGACCGTCCATGTCGTAAAAAGGGCAGTGCAGGCTTCCTACAAAGCAGGAACCAGATCACTCCGGGCCAGGGAAACGTCTACCACGGGCACTCCGTCTCGGAGACGCGTCAAGCGTCGACTGTCCATGTCGCAAAAAGGGCAGTGCAGGCTTCCCACAAATTGGGAACCAAATCGCTCCAGATCAGAGCGTCGACCGTCCATGTCGCAAAAAGGGCAGTGCAGGCTTCCCACAAATCGGGAACCAAATCGCTCCGGATCAGAGCGTCGACCGTCCATGTCGCAAAAAGGGCAGTGCAGGCTTCCTACAAAGCAGGAACCAGATCACTCCGGGCCCGGGAAACGTCAAATACTGACACTCCGTCTCGGAGACGCGTCAAGCGTCGACCGTCCATGTCTTAAAAAGGGCAGTGCATCCCAAAAAGTAAGAACCAAAACAAGTCGCTTCCACGCAAAAGAAGATCCATCAATTTCATGCACACAACTCATATATGTGGTGTGCATTTATTGATGAGGGGCACTTTGTTGAAGTCGAAAATTGCACCCCGGTTGACTAAGTCAAAGTCATGATCAACCTCAAGCCAAGTGGGCCCAAACCCAGATCAAGTGGGCCCATGCCCAGGTCGAGTCCGAACATGAAGCGGCCGGCCCTCCCCCATGCCAAATTGAAATCATGTAATAAATAATTTTTATGTAATTTTTATGCATGAATGTAAACAAAATGGTCATAAAGCCAAATTTTTGTAAGCCCATGGCTTATGTGCAAAGAGAAATGGCACATGAGCCATGGGATGGGCAAAATGCCATTTTGTAAAGCCCAAGGGGCTATATGCAAATGTGTAAGCCTATATAAGGCAACATGATGAAAATATCTAAGACAATTTTTCATTCCCCCAAAAAATAGGGTTCTTTATGCCTCCTGCTCTTTCTCCAAGATTCTAAACCTTCTCATTTCTTTTGAATTAAATTAAGAGTTTTACTCTTTCTTTTCCAAAACTAAATAGTTTTTCACCACAAAACCCACAAAGGGGAACTCAGATCTTCCATCAGATCTCAGAAAGGAGAGATTTTTAGATCTCACATCTCTTGATCTTCAAGATCCGACCAACAAAGGAAGAAGAAGGAGACCCATCTCCAGAAAACCCACTTTGGGGAAGAACTATGGCTCAAGGGGAGAAACCCTTTATCAGCTTCAAAACATGTTAGGAGTTTAACTCCTCATATATATATACAGAATAATAAGTGCTCCTTTCTGAGAGTACAACTCCCATTGCAGGGACCAAGTCCCTTTTGCTGCTCGAGTGCCCACGTGCTGACACGTGGTGCACTAGCGCTCAAAGCGCTAGCGTCCGAGCGCCTACGTGCTGACACGTGGCGCGCTAGCCCTCATAGCGCTAGCGCGCTTGAGCTCAGAGTGCTAGCGCCCATAGTGCTAGCGCGCTTGAGCTCAGAGTGCTAGCGCCCATAGCGCTAGCGCGCTTGAGCTTAGAGTGCTAGCGCCCGAAGCGCTAGCGCTCGAGCGCCCACGTGTTGACACGTAGCGCGCTAGCGCTCAAAGCGCTACCGCTCTTGCGCTCAGAGCGCTAGCGCTCTTGCGCTCAGAGCGTTAGCGTCCGAGCGCCCACGTGCTGACACGTGGCGCGCTAGTGCTCAGTGCGCTAGCGTTCTTGCGCCCAGAGCGCTAGCACCCGAGTGCCCACATGCCAACACGTGGCGCGCTAGCGCCCGAGCGCCCATGTGTCGACACATGGGGCACTAGCGCTCAGTGCACTAGCGCTCAGTGCGCTAGCGCTCTTCCGATCAGAGCGCTAGCGCCCGAGCGTCCACGTGCTGACAAGTGGTGCGCTAGCGCTCAAAGCGCTAGCGCTCTTGCGCTCAAAGCGCTAGCGCAGGCCCCACGCATCCTTTGGATGACTTTCCCCCCTCTTTATATATATACATGTATATACATATGTATACATATGTACACATACACATACTCTACAACACCATCCTCCTAAAAAATTTTTGGGCCGGGACGCTGCCCCGCACCCTCCAAGGGGGCTGCTATCCCTTTTGACCCCCTGCCCGCTATCCGGGTAGCGGGACCCCCGTAAAAACTTTGCGGGGCCCTTGATATATCCAAAACCCCTTCAAAACACAACACTGCATATTGAGTTTGAATGACCAGTTTAACCCGTCAATCGGAGGTTCCCTCGCTTCAAAGGCGAGGGGTAATTAACGGCAGCTTAGTCCGAGGCTGCCGGAGATTCGAATCCCCACAATCAATAAACCCCAGCTTACCCTAGGCAGGGGGAATCTGTAATGCGCCTGACAAGCGCGCGCGTATTCCCATCTCAATGGGGTGACGAAAAACACCCTACACCTACCCCATAACACTGCGGATCGAAACCCTAATCTCGAGGCCACCGAGCAGCTTCCCTGCCCAGTCCATCCCTAACTGGTAGCTTCCTACCTATCTATGCCAAGGATCGAAGCCCTCATCAAGAGGCCACCGAGCAGCTTCCCTGCTCGGTCAATCCCTGGATGGTAGTTCCCTACTCACCGATGCCGAGGGTCCAAAGCCCTCCTCGTGAGGCCGCCGAGTAACTTCCCGCTCGGCGCATCCGCAGCGGGAAGCCTCCTGCCCATCAGACACTATGGATCTAAAGCCTAAATCACGAGGCCACCGAGTAGCTTCCTACTCGGCGCATACGCAGCAGGTAGCCTCCTACCCATCAGGCGCTGTGGATCTAAAACCCTCTACATGAGGCGGCCGAGTATCTTCCTTCTCGGCGCATCCGCAACGGGCAGCCTCCTGCCCATCAGACGCTGTGGATCTAAAGCCCTCATCATGAGGCCGCCGAGTGGCTTCTTGCTCGGCGCATCCCCAGCGGGCAGCCTCCTGCCCATCGGACGTTGTGGATCTAAAGCCCTCCTCACAAGGCTGCCGAATGGCTTCCTGCTTGGCGCATCCCCAGCGGGCAGCCTCCTGCCCATCAGACACTGTGGATCTAAAGCCCTCCTTACAAGGCCACCAAGCAACTTTCCTGCCCGGTCCAATCCCAGCGGGCAGCCTCCTGCCCATCAGACGCTGTGGATCTAAAGCCCTCATCGCAAGGCCGCCGAGTAGCTTCCTGCTCGGCGCATCCGCAACGGGTAGCTTCCTATCCTACAAAGACACGGATCCAAGACCCGCCGAATAAATTCATACTCGACACACGATCAGCACCTCAACTCCGACAAAGGAAGGATAGTGACCTTCCTACAATTGGCACCCAATCGATTCACAGTCGGCGCGCGATCCCCACCCAGACCCCGGGGAAAGGGAGGACACCGACCTTCCCACACTCAGCTTTCATTCGACTCATACTCAATGCGCAACTACCAAAACACCGTGTCGTTCCCAGACAATCCACCATAAGGAATTACCAGCGCTAAGCCGCACAGAGAGAACCGAGCAGTTCACTCTCGACCCGACCCATAAATAGATTGGAACGAGAGTGTGGGGCTAATGCTGATGCTCAATAACAGTAATTCCTCGGATTATGACACGTGGCAGATGACGTGTCACATATGTAAGCCAATTAGGCCCATGAGGGCCACGGAGGTAGAACCAGTGTGCTACAGTAGGGGCTTTCCTCAGACCTCGTCTCCGAGGTTGCACCCCCACTTCTTACCCCCGAGCACTTCAGCAGCTGAACTAACAGTCCATTCGCTCGACTCCTAGCTATCGCAGGCCTGAGCTTCTTTGGCCTCATGGCTCGTTTCTAAGCCTCCTTCGGTCCGAGCTTCCTCGGCCTCCCGATCGCCTCCGAGCCTCCCGTCAAGCTAAGCCTCCCCGGTTCTACCGAGCAACCAAGAACGCAGAGCATAAGCGCCTCCGCCACGGCTCCGCGTATCTCTCCAGAAGAAAGATATCCGCCGCCCAACAATCCCGCGTTCTACGCCGTCGTATCCCTCAATTAACGAGCGTATCTCGTTATTAATGGAGGGATCCCGTCATTCACATAGGCGTAACGTTAGGGACGTAACTGACGGCGAAGATCTCGTGCCTACTCGCTCCATGTGACCACTATAAAAACCCCTCTCCCAGAAGACTCAGGTAAGGCAATTTCAATCCAACAAGCCGCTACTCTGCCCAAATCTCGGCTAACTTGATCGTCGGAGGGTCCACGGTGGTACAACCACCCCGGGACTTCTTTGCAGGTAGCTCGGCTTCACCTCGAAATCAACCCATTAAGATCCACACATCCAAGAAGACAATCTTCAACACCAATCTCAACCCTTCATCGATGCTCGCAACAGATCGACGGAGAACAACATCTGAAGGAGATCCAGGCCTCCATCAGCCACCTTTAATTTTATGATAACTTTTCTTATAATTACTAAAATTCTAAACTCAGATATTTAGGTATATTTTGTTTAGACTAATAATTTGTTTATGTCAAATTTCGTTCGGAATTAAATAGTTTGTTGTAGAATATTTAATTTAGATATATAAAGTTTAAAATAATAGTTAGTTTACTGAAAATTGTAGTTTGTATAGGATTTGATTTACGTATTTGATTCCAGTTATGCGAAAAATCGTATGATTAAATTTTATCGATTATACAAGATTAGATATATTAATATTATATAAAATTAAAAATCTTATTGAATTTGATATAAATATTTGAGTATTTGGTTTCATTTCTTTCCTCATCGAATTGTTAGTTATAGAATATTTAATTTGGATATTGTTAAATTAAAAATTAAAGATAAAGTTTAAAACAATAATTAGCTTATAAAGAATTTTAGTTTGAATATGAATTGATCTATATATTTACTATCTGCTACATAAAATATCGTAAGGTTAGATTTTATAATTTAAGGATAGGATCAGGATTAGGTCAAAATTAAAAAACTTACCAATTCAATCTAAATATTTGAAAACTAAATGATAAATATTTAATTTATTGTATTAATCGACCATCTTTTTTATATATCGCTTGATTATTTATTTATTTATTTATTTTTAAAAAATTGGATATGGTTTCTAATTTATCTTACTTAAAATTAATTGGCTTGAAGCCTTCAAACTTAAACAATTTTTTGAATAAAATACAAACTGATTTATCATAATAAATCATGTTTGGCTATTATTCAAATTATCTATAACAACTCTAAAAGACTATTGAATTTTTCTTTTGTTTTTGTTTCTTCTCTTGTTAAAACTCATTTTAGAATATTTTGCATTATTTATATTCTTATGAAAATATAAAAATGTAGCATGTTTGAAATTTATATAGTAATAATTTTAAAACACTAAAAACATTTTTATCCTTTATTTAGAGTTTAAAAAAATTAAAAAAATTAATCAACTCATAAGCCTGAATCGACAGAAAAATAATAAACCTATTAGAATTGTTTAATAATTTTAAATTACCAGATAACAATTTATTTTTTCAATTTTTCATGTGCGTGGCATGTGCAAAAAACTAGTTTATCAAAATCAAATTTATCTTTACTACAACTCAAACCCTCGAGTTGTAGATTATTCCATCAATTGATTGTCTATTTTTCTTAATAAGAAGGGTTTTTTTACTTACGGGACCTCAAAACATAGCAAATTCCTTTCTAACCCCTCAAAACTTGGTATTTATTTTTTACCCTCCAAAACTAATAAAATACATCATTTTACCCTTTTACGATTGTAACATCATAGCATGTTCGTACGTTGTTTAATTATTGAATGAATGTGTTAGGCATTTTAAATTATCTTTGTTTCGGGTTATGATTGGTGTTTGGATGGTTATTCATATTTATCTTGGTTGTACCCGACCCGCTTGTATATTAAACTAAATATTTTATCTATATCTTTAAGATTAAATTTTGTTAGCAAATCGTTAATAATAGTTACTATAATATTTTTATTTAGCATTTAATATTTTTTTGCTAATATATATTATCTGTTTTATATGCATATAATATTTGTCTAATATTAATTATGTGACAAAGGATATAGATTAATAGGCATGCTCAAATATTTGATGCTTGTGATTAGTTATTATACTGTTATGCATATGGAATATTTTGGGGGAGTGTTTTACAACTTGTCATGCCCCGTTTCCCAGTGTACGGGTAAAGGATATGGCGGGTCACGCGACGTATTTACTCAGAAATAAACACGCTAAGTGTAAGTAAGCAATATAATAGAGTACATAAGATAAATGATAAGATATGTAATTGAACAACAACTTTTATTGATTAAACATTTCTTTATAATACAACTGAAATGTAAATACAAGAATGAAAAGCAATGCCTAAATAATGGCATGAACTGAAAGAAAAGTGAGTACAAGTGAAGCCTAATGGTCGTGATGCTTAGTGGTCTGCTCCAAGTGCTCCTGGCTGCTCTCGAATTCCTCAGAGTCGGGTCCTCCTGACAATATTCCAAAGAAAGAAGAGAAATAGGAATGTCGTCAGTGAACAATCGCTCGGTAAGTCCCAAAGAGAGATAGAAATAGAATAGACAGATAAGAGGATATAACTGGTATAAAGTTTGATTGTTATGCTAACGCAGTTGTTTATAACTTGGTACAGAATATGCCAGTATATATGAGAGGAGTCCAACTTACACCGTGGACTATGATAACCCGTAGTATAAGGCTCCATCGATAAAACCACGGAACAACGGCAATGGATGTATAGTTATATCTTTTAATGACCATCTCGTGCCACTTTTAACACATTCCGTGCCAGTCTACCCCTTTAAAACCCCGTAATATATTATGTATTGATTGTATTGAAGTAATTTATAGATGTAAGACTTGCCAAAACCATGATATTAGTAGCTCATGTAAACGGAATGGATATAAATGGATAGTCATGTAAACCAGTCAAATGTATATTCATGGTTCGGTCAAATCATGTTCATGTTGATATAGATTGAATTCTGGTATAAATAGATTCATGTTGTATTCTAGTTATATTTGAATTGTATTCAAGGATAGATCGATTGATCGATTTCTGATTAGACCGAGACTCTGCCTGAGTCAGACACTTAAACAGAATTGAAGTCCTGAATTAGTTTTGATATTATCGGTAACTGCTACACATGGACGACAGGATTTGTGTATTTTTCCAAGACAATTACCGTGTTGATAACACCGTTTTTAGGTTGCTACCTTAGATAGGCAAGCACCCAAATTCTCCGGCTCCCTGAGGCTCAAGAGACCTGGTCCCGCTTAAACCTATGTTTACTAGGGTCCTTATTGTAAATTAATATAACTTGAGGGGGTTTTAAGAAAAATAGTTTTGATATATTTTCAAAATACACCCCAACTATTTAATTATCATTTTAAAGATTTTCATAGTTGTAATTTTTAAGAGTGATGAGACAGTCTAGTGGATATAAACCTAACTTGAATAGTATATGGTATTTTCTAGTAATTTAACTTGTATTGATTCTGGATGGTATTTTCATGATCTTTTGTGATTTCTTTTGATTAGAAACATGGAATATATATTATATTTAAAATAGATATTTTGATAATATTTATATATATAATGTAACAACCCTGAAATTTCTGTACAGAATTTTTTTCAAAATACAGAAAGGAATACCTTAGCCTGGGCACAAGTTATAAATTTAAATTGCTTTTGAATAGTAAGAAAACATCTGTAGCTCATTGGTAAAGCCTTGCACTGCTGTGATATAGCCCATATGTTCGAATCCCATCAGCCATATATTATTTTTGCTGATTTTTCTTTTAAACTTGTAGAAGCCCAAAAGTTTACACGTGCAAAACACGTAAAAATGAAAAGTCACTGAAAAATCAAACATGTGCAAAATAGTATTTATACAGACCTTGATACGTGGCTAAGATCCAAGCCCCCACACCCCACCAACGACCAGCAAGATGCTAGTTTTGGCCGGCGTCACTGGTCCCCCCGTCCCTATTGCCTCCAAAATTTTACCCTAGCACCCCCTGGTCTACCCCACCACCCTCATACTGTTTGATTTCCCTGTATTTATCCAGAGAATGATAATTCATCTTTTAATCCATTTTAATGTACATTTTTAATTCTCTCTTCATTACCCTAAACTCTAATTCTATCTTATAAATACCCCCTACACTTTGGCCCTCCTTATTCAGAAATCCATTGTCAAAACTCTCTAAAATTTCCAAGTCAAAAGTTGTACAAGTGGAGTTAGCCAAGGTCAATGTTCCGGCGACATCTCGGGACAAATCCGTTGACGACGTGATTCCACGACGCCTCCGAAATCTTCCTGTAGCTCCCCTCTCTGTAATCAATCAGTAAGTCCCCTCTCCCCTCTTCCATTTCTGATCTAAAACACTCTCTTCTCGCTGGAAGCGGAGTTATTCCGATTTCCGATTCTTATTTCTTTAAAAACTTAATTTTTCTTAATCACATAATAACCATCTTTTTACATCTTATTTAACAACCCTAAAACAACTTTTGCAACAAGTTTCAAGTCAATTAATATGTATTGCAAATTCTATTTCACCTTTTCAGTAAAATACCATCAAATTTACATACGACATCACTTTATCATTTTACTCATATTATCTTTAGAAAACTCATGAGGTAATGACCTATCTCATCATAACACTCATCTTGACATAGCATGATGGCTTTTGCAACAATTTTTGTGGGACAAAACACAATTTATATTAAAATACCTTAAACTATCAAAACCCGTATTTTTTAAATTGTTTTAATTAATTCCTTACAAATAAGTCTCTACAACCCATTTTGGGGAACCCGATTGGGATAGTGCAGGTTATCGCATGTCCTTGGAACTAGTAGAGTGAGATGCAGACCTCCTCATGGAGCATTCGATCTCGATGGAATTTTTAGTATAATTTTTTAAAGAGAACGTGATTTCTATTTAATAAATAAATTCTATTTTTATAATTATATATATATATATTATCAAAATATCTATTTTAAATATATAATATATTCCATGTTTTCTAATCAAAAGAAAAGAATCATAAAAGTTCATGAAAATACCATCACATTTCAATACAAGTCAAATTACAAGAAAATACCATATACTATTTAAGTTAGGTTTATATCCACTAGACTATCTCATCACTCTTAAAAATTACAACTATGAAAACCCTAAAAACGATAAATAAATACTTGAGCTTTATATTGAAAATATATCAAAATTATCTTTCATAAAACCCCTCAAGTTATATTAAATTACAATAAAGACCCTAGTAAATATAGGTTTAAGCGGGACCAGTTCTCATGAGCCTCAGGGAGCCGGAGAATATGGGTGTTTGCCTATCTAAGATAGACAACCTAAAAACGGTGTTATCAATACGGTAATTGTCTTGGAAAAAAACACAAATCGTACCGTTTATGTGCAGCAGTTACTCCAAAACTAATTCAGGACTTCAATTTTGTTAAGTGTCTGATTTAGGCAGAGTCTCAGTCTAATATAAAATTCAATAAATCTATCCTTGAATACAATTCAAGTATAACTACAATTCAACACGAATCCATCTATATCAGAATTCAATCTATATCAACATGACTCGACCGAACCGAACCATGGATATACTCTGATTACATGACTATCCATTTATATCCATTCCGTTTACATGATATCATGGTTTCGGCAAATCGTACATCTATTAAACAAAATAATATACATCAATACATAATATATTACGGGGTTTTAAAGGGGTAGACTGGCACGGAATGTGTTAAAAGTGGTACGAGATGGTCATTAAAAGACGTAACTATACATCCATTGCCGTTGTTCCGTGGTTTTATCGACAGAGCCTTATACTACGGGTTACCATAGTCCACGGTGTAAGTTGGAATCCTCTCGTATATACTGGCATATTCTGTACCAAGCTACAAACAACTGCGTTAGCATAACAATCAAACTTTATACCAGTTGCATTCTCATATCTGTCTATTCATCTGTTTATTCTATTTCTATCTCTCTTAGGGACTTACCGAGCGATTGTTCGCTGACGACATTTCTATTTCTCTTTTTTCTTTGGAATGTTGTCAGGAGGACCCGACTCTGAGGAGTTCGAGACCAGCCAGGAGCACTTGGAGTAGACTACTGAGCAGCATGACCATTAGGCTTTACTTGTACTCACTTTTCTTCCAGTCCATGCTATTGTTTAGGCATTGATTTTATCATTGTATTTACTCTTCAGTTGTATTGTAAAGAAATGTTTAATCAATAAAAGTTATTGTTCAATTACATCTCTGGTCATTTTTCTTGTGTACTCTATTATATTATTTAGTTACGCTTAGTATGTTTACTTCTGAGTAAATACGTCGCGGGCCAGTCACGTCCCCTTACCTGTACACTGGGAAGCGGGGCGTGGCATATATAATTATAAAAATAGAATTTATTTATTAAATAGAAATCACGTTTTCTTAAAAATTGTAATAAGAATTCCATCGAGATCGAATGCTCCGTGAGGAGGTCTGCATCTCGCTCTGCCAGTCCCGAGGACGTGCGATAACCCGCACCATCCCGATCGGGTTCCCCAAAATGGGTTGTAGAGGCTTATTTGTAAGGAATTAATTAAAACAATTTAAAGAATACGAGTTTTGATAGTTTAAGATATTTTAATGTAAATATAGTATTATGTCCCATAAAAAATGTTACAAAAGCCATCGTGCTATGTCAAGATGAGTGTTGTGATAAGGTATGTCATTATCTTGTGAGTTTTCTAAAGGTAATATGAGCAAAACGATAAAGTAACGTCGTTCGTAAACTTGATGGTATTTTACTGAAAAAGTGAAATAGAATTTGTTTAACACTAAATTTTGAATTGAAACTTGGTCAAATTGTTGTTTTATGGTTGCTAAACAATATAAGAAAAGATGGTAAATTTGTTGTTTAAGAAAAGTAAGTTTTTAAAGAAATTAGAATCGGAAGTCGGATTAACTTCGCTTCCGACGAGTTTTGAAAAGAGAGAGTTTTAGATTAGAATGAGACGAGGAGAGAGGGGACTTACTGATTGATTATAGAAGGAGGAGGTAGAGTAAGATTTCGGAGACGCCGTGGAGTCGCGTCGTCGCCGAATTTGTCCCGAGATGTCGCCGGAACTTTGACCTTGGCTAACTCCACTTGTACAACTTTTGGACATAGGAATTTTAGAGAGTTTTGACAATGGATTCTGAATGAGGAGGGCCAAAATGTATGGTGGTATTTATAGGATAGAATTAGGGTTTAGGGTAATGAAGAGAGAATTAAAAATGTACATTAAAATGGATTAAAGAGGTGAATTATCACTCTCTGGATAAATGCAGGGAAATCAAATAGTATGAGGGTAGTGAGGTAGACCAAGGGGTGCTAGGGTAAAATTTTGGAGGCAATAGGGATGGGGGGACCGGCGACGTCGGCCCAAACTCGCATCTCGCCGGTCGTTGGTGGGGTGTGTGGGCTTGGATCTTGGCCACATGTCAGGGTCTGTATAAATACTATTTTGCACATATTTGATTTTTCAGTGACTTTTCATTTTACGTGTAATGCACGTGCAAACTTTTGGCATTCTAAAAGTTTAAAAGAAAAATCAGCAAAATAATATATGGCTGAAGGGATTCGAACACAGGGGTTATGTCACAGTAGTGCAAGACTTTCCCAATGAGCTACAAGTGCTTTCTTGCTGTTCTAAAGCAATTTAAATTTATAACTTGTGCTCAGGCTTATGTGCTTCTTTCTATATTTTGAAAAAAATATGTACAGAAAGTTTAGGGTTGTTACACAACTAAACCAAACAAAAGGGGGTTCTGTGCAAGCTTTCCTTTAAATCTATATAAACAATTCATCATCTTCCTCTCTTTAAAATGATAGTCGACCACAATCAGCTCTCTCTCACTACAAATATTTTCTCTCTCATTAGAATCTCTATTTCTCTCTCTCCTTAAACAACCCATATTCACATCTCTCATCATCACCTTCATATTCTCTCTTCTCTAAACTAAAAACACCATCGCTGAGAACCCCTAACTTCATTTCCTACACCTACACACGACCCCATTAACGCCGAGACCCACACACCAAGACCCAATTCTAGCGCCTCATCGCCTCGTTTCCATTGTTGTCGCCAAACCCTAACCGAGCACCATTAAGGCCGGAACAGACCCCTAGCAATCTAAGTTGTGACCTTGGCGGCACCCAAGACCCCATACCCGAGCAACATCGACGTCGGCCCAAAATAGCCCATCGCCGTCATCGAATCCGTCTTCTTCCTTTGCTGTAGATCCCAAACCGTCCCCTAGCCAAGCCGAGATCGTGCTTCGTGTTAAGTTCGTGTCTCCGTCGTTTCCGTTGTCTAGATCATCGATCCGAGGCAATTATTTGATACTTGCTTTAAATGCTAGTTATGGTAAGATTAGATATTGACATAACATTATTATTACTGTTTAATAAATTATTCATGACGGTTTACAAACAGTCACACTTGTAAGGTTAGTATAGCACCCTATGAAGAGTTTTGAAGCATCACATGACCCAAAGTTTTAATTTTTAAGGTGCTAAACTAACATGCAAGTGGATCGATCCTAGAAATTAGGGTTATCAAACTATAAGTAAGTAAAGATTAGGGTTTGAAGGCTACAACCTTTGTAGCTCCCGTTTTTGCTTCACTCCTTAGGCTCTTTGGGTGTTGGATGAAGGTCCGCTTGTACTCCTCCCACGTCCACGACGATCCACCCGGAGTTTTCCCGTCCAAGCTTGCAACTTTGAAAAACAAAGAGAACACTCTAATCAAGTTGGCTAAACTTGATTAGAATGATGTTGTGGCTATGGATCTCACTTCAAAATCCTATTTTTATGAGTATTTTACTCTCTTATAAGAACTAGAGAGCAAAGCATGGAGGTTGATGAAGATGGTGGAAGAAGAGAATGAATTATCTTGTGAAAGAGAAAAGAAAAATGACTATATATATTTTTCTTTCTCATAACCAACCATGGTTAGATTTAAATGTATCATTTGATTTAAGTTAAAAGCACAACAAGAAAATAAACCATGGGTTAAAAGTTAGGTGAGCATGGTAGAGTTTAGAAGAGTGTAGAAACTCTTAAATGATTTAACCCATTTTTCATTTTCTTTTGCTTTAATTTAAATCCAATGATAATCCAAAAATAACTATGGTGTAATTCTTATACATCCACCATTCTCATTGTATAAACAACCATGATAAAAATTGATGTATGTATACATGTGTGCTTGCACATCAATATGTGCATGAACAAGAATGAATGCATACATGCATGCATACATCCAAAATAAGCAACATAGGATTTGTAGTGAGAAACTAATAATGAATCAACACTTGATTCACCAATCCGGTCATATCACATATGACCCGACCATTAGCAAGCCGCCCAATTAATATACGGTATCCCATACACGCATTTTAATCGGGTCCAAGCGCATATCGCATATGCGCACCACAACTTTTCGCCTGGACTAGGTAACCCCTATGTGGGACTCTAAGACTCGTCAATACGCCGGCAGTGGGTGATGATCATATCAAGCACCCCCAAGTCGCAAGCGGTCAGCTAAACGTAACGGCCACCCGGGTATTGAGCGATTAGAAGAAAACAAGCGAACCTGTTACAACTCCCGTCGAGCCAACCGGCAACACTACCGTACAGTCCGGTCTCTTCGTCAGATATGCTGCATATCGAGCCTAGGGATGGTCACGTCGACCCCAATAACTCAATAAGTCGTGTCGGTGAATGGTCTATAACAGATCGAGAAACTACTGATAACACTTACCAGCAAATCTCAGCAGCCCTGGCTAGGGACTTGCTGTTATAACCAGTCGAGCACAGCACAGCATCAACTCCCAATACCGGGAGAGACAAAACCCCTCCTATCGCTCATTGCCTTCGTGTGTCTCGGGACTGTACCCAACGGCCACCTGTTTGCACGACTCAGTAGAGCCGTGGTAGGGTGGCAATCAAAGTACAGTGGGAGAACACACAAGACTCCATGACGATTTCGGGTCTACAGACTAACCTGTACCAGTGTCACCTGAGAACTGCTATCCGACGATAGATATAATTCCATATAGGAGTTCTCGGTGAGTCCGTCCAGTATACCCAGTCAGCACTGAGGACCCGTATATGATCTTGATGTCAAACATCGATGAATGTGGGAACATTCATCGCCCATCACATGGGTCTAGTATCATATACGCTAGTCTACTCTGGTATATCGATGCCCCGTCTCGATACACCTCCGACTAGGGACATTTCAGGATATGCTTATAGACTACAAATGTCCCACTAGTATGATCTCTATCATAATCAGAGTAGTCAAGCAGATATCCTTGGGACTTTATCAGCATGTATGAATGAATAAAAGCATGATCAAATCAACATGTCAGATAAATAATAACCAGATAGCATACTATCATGTCGAGCAAGAATGCAAACTGAATATATATATACATGTATAGATACATCCACTATCACATAATGGCCTCTAGGGCATACATATATCCAACAATCTCCCACTTGCACTAAGGCCAGTTATTGGCGTATCTCATACCCAACATCTCAAAAAGTCGCTCATGCTGTGGTTGAGGGAGGGCCTTGGTGAGTGGATCCGCGGCGTTGTTCTTTGTGTCAACTCTCTTAATCTCGATCTCGCGGCGATCTACAATCTCCCGGATCAAATGGAAGCGCCTCAGGATGTGTCTGGACCGCTGATGGGATCTGGGCTCCTTGGCTAACGTCATAGCCCCATTATTATCACAATACAAGGGTATTGGATCAATAATGGTTGGAACTACTCCTAGCTCCGAGACGAACTTCTTCATCCAGACGGCTTCCTTGGCGGCATCATTTGCAGCAATGTACTCAGCTTCCATCGTAGAGTCTGCAACGGTATCTTGTTTGGAACTCTTCCAACTTACCGCCCCTCCATTGAGGGTAAATACAAACCCTGAGATAGATTTGCTGTCATCCTTATCGCTCTGGAAGCTCGAATCGGTAAAGGCCTCCATTTGGAGATCTGTATTACCATACACCAAGAACAATTCTTTAGTCCTTCGTAAGTACTTAAGAATGTTCTTCACAGCTGTCCAGTGGTTCTCCCCTGGGTTGGATTGATACCTGCTTACAACACTAAGTGCATAAGCTACATCTGGACGTGTACATAACATCGCATACATTATAGATCCTACTGCCGAAGCATAAGGTATAATGCTCATGCGAGCTCTCTCTTCATCGGTCTTTGGACAAGAATCCTTGGAGAGAGTGACTCCATGGCAAGCGGGTAAGGCACCCCGCTTGGAGTCTTCCATACTAAACCTCTTTAGGATGGTGTTGATGTACCTGGTTTGGGACAATCCCAATAACTTTTTGGATCTATCCCTATAGATCCGTATGCCCAGGATGTATGTGGCATCACCCAGGTCCTTCATGGAGAACCTTAGTGATAAGAATGATTTGACCGACTGTAGCATAGGAATATCATTTCCTATCAGAAGAATGTCATCCACGTACAATACGAGGAATGTGACAGCTCTTCCTACAGCCTTCTTATAAACACAAGGTTCATCTGGATTTTTGATGAAATCAAACTCTTTGATAACATCATCGAAACAGATGTTCCAACTCCGAGATGCCTGCTTCAACCCATATATGGATTTAAGCAATCTACATGCTTTCTCGCTGCTCCCACTGTCAATGAAGCCCTCTGGCTGATCCATATAAACGCATTCTTCTAAATCTCCATTTAGAAATGCTGTTTTAACGTTCATCTGCCAGATTTCATAGTCGTAGTGAGCAGCAATAGCAAGTAGGATCCGAATGGATTTAAGCATGGCTACGGGCGAAAAAGTTTCGTCATAGTCCAATCCTGGTCTTTGACGAACGCCTTTCGCCACAAGTCTTGCTTTATAGGTCTCTACCTGCCCATCCACACCAATCTTTCTTTTAAAGATCCATTTGGACCCTACAGGTTTTACCCCAGGGGGTACAACGTCCAAAGTCCATACTTTGTTGGTGTACATAGACTCCATTTCGGATCTCATGGCATCCAGCCACTTCACAGAGTCACCACTCGTGATAGCTTGCTGAAAACTGGTAGGATCATCATCATCCATGATGCAATCTTCTCCGTTACCATCAATGAGGAAACCGTAGTACCTCTCCGGTGGGCGAGAAGTCCTACCAGACCTACGGAGTGGCCGAGGTTCTTCAGTTTCTGTTGCAACAGCCGGTTCAACCAAATCGTCATTTGTAGTTTGTGTCTCTAGAACCTCTTCTAGGTCTACCACTTTGCCATCATCTTTATCTGTGAAAAACTCTTTTTCCAAGAATGTGGCATGTTGAGAAACAAACACTTTTTGTTCCTCTTTGTGGTAGAATAGATATCCATAGGAATTCTTTGGATATCCTACAAAGTTACACATGACTGACCGTGTCTCGAGTTTGTCCGGATTCTGCTTTTTAACATAGGCCGGGCAACCCCAAATCTTAATTCTCTTAAGAGATGGTCTCTTCCCATTCCATATTTCATATGGCGTGGTAGACACGGCTTTGGTTGGAACCCTGTTTAGCAGAAACGCTGCAGTCTCCAATGCATGCCCCCAAAACGAGACTGGTAACTCAGCATCACTCATCATGGACCGGACCATATCTAATAGGGTCCTATTCCGTCGTTCTGATACACCGTTGTGCTGTGGTGTGTAAGGAGGAGTGAGCTGAGAGAGAATCCCATTCTCTTTTAGGAAGTTTGCAAATTCTGTACTGAGATACTCTCCACCTCGATCTGATCGAAGCATCTTAATACTCAAGCCGGTTTGTTTTTCTACTTCTTGTTATATTCAATGAATTTCTCGAAAGCGTCGGACTTGTGCTTTAATAAAAATACATGACCGAATCTTGAGAAATCGTCGGTGAATGTAATGAAGTATGAAAAACCGCCTCTAGCCTGTGTAGACATAGGCCCACATACATCACTATGTATGAGGCCCAGGAGCTGAGTAGCTCTTTCTCCGTGTCCGGTAAACGGAGTTTTGGTCATTTTACCCTTGATGCAAGACTGGCAAGTCGCATAAGATTTATATTCAAAAGAATTTAAATATCCATCTTTGTGTAACTTGTTTAGTCTTGTTTCGTTAATATGACCAAGTCTACAGTGCCAAAGAAAAGCTTCATTTAATTCTGAAAGTTTTCTTTTATTAGTGTGTTGTATACTGAAAACTGTGTGTTGATTTAGGACATATATTCCGTTATTAAGTGTATCATACCCAACCAACATTTGATTTAGGTGAATGTTCATAACATTGTTCTGCAACACAAAATTATACCCTTCATTGTCCAACAAAGAAACGGATATTATATTACATAGCATAGTTGGTACAAAATAACATGGATTCAAAATCAAAATACATCCAGATGGCAACCCCAAGTGATACTCTCCCACTGCGACTGTATGTACATTGGAACCATTTCCAACGCGGAGAGTATGGTCACCTGTCCTCAAAACCTTGCTATTTCTCAGCCCCTGCATAGAATTGCAAATGTGAGAACCTGAACTGGTATCCAATACCCAGGAAGCAGAGTTTATAGAAAAACAGTTTTCAGTCACAAACGCACCTGAAGCAGAAGCATCACCATGCTTCTTCTTGAAACTTAGGTACTCCGTGCAATTGCGCTTCCAATGTCCTGTCTTGTGGCAATGAAAACACTCGCCTTTCCCTGGGTCTCCAGCCGTGGACTTTCCCTTTCCCTTCACCTTTTTGACTCCGCCCTTAGGATTAGTGGGTTTCTTCTTTTTCTTTCCCTTGGCCTTAGCTTTTGGGCGAGAAGAAGAAGACTGTCCAATGGTCATAACGGGAGTCTTTGCTGACTTCATAGTGCTCTCTGCACTCCTTAACATATTAAGGAGTTCAGGGAGGTCCTTCTCCATGCCATGCATGTTGAAGTTCACTATGAACTGAGCAAAAGTGGAGGGGAGGGACTGCAGAATAATATCTATATATTGTTCATTGTCCATTGTCCATCCAAGGTCCTCAAGCTCTTCTATAAGAGCTATCATCTTCAACACATGGTCTCCTACTGGTGTGCCAGGGGCCATTCGCATCTGAAACAGTTTCTTTGATGCTTCGTATCGTAATACGCGGGATTGCTCCCCATACAACTCCTTTGTATGGAGAAATATACCGTGAATGTCCATGTCCTCGTGCTGCTTTTGATGTGTGTTATCCATCGATGCAAGCGCGAGGCATGTGGCCGTGGCACAGTCAGCGTCCCATGTCTTGCGGACTTCAATGTCCGCAACTGAGGATTTTGGGCCTGGGACGGGCGGGGCTGAAGCCGTGAGGACATATGATACTTTATCATAAGTCAAGGCGATCTTCAGATTCCTTAGCCAGTCTTTATAGTTGGTCCCATTCAGTATGTTTTTATCTAGTAGAAGCTTAAGTCCAGTCATTGGTATCTGCCATTAAGAGAGAGAAAAGAATACACTCAGCGAAAGCTCTTGCACAGATTAGATTGGTTTATTATCTTGTCTAATCGATGTTTCCCACTGCTTTTTATCAAGTTTTCTTTCAAACCTTAAAAAGAAAAACTAGCCAGGATTAATTACAGTCTACAACTTCGCTAACCGTTCAGCCAGGCCAGTGTCGGTACTTTGAGGGAGGTTCCCCGTGCTTTCGCACGGACCTAATTAGAGTAAACCTCGTTTTCCCAGAGGCGGAGCCCCGTTAACACCTTTCTAGACACCTAATGAGTTAGCTAATTGTAAACTGTAAAACTCTCCTAGGAGCAACTATTGCCCGCAGTGGGATCGGGATCCAACCATCACATGGAAGGTATGCAATCTCATTGCAAATTTCAACACTTGAAATTCCCGATGTGGTTTTTACCCCTAATACTCGTGACCTTAGCTAAGGTCAACAAATCACGAGCACTAGTCAAGCTCAACCCGTCATTTCTTGATTAATTAGACCCGTTCACATGACCCTTGGCTAAGGTCAACAAAGTCATATGCCCGTCCTAATTAATCTGCATCATATGCGTTTGTAGGAAGACATCACTTAGCTACCGTACACTACGCCTTGGCTAAGGTCAACAAACGTAGCACGAATACTAAGTACTCTACTTCCTAAAATGACGGAGGGTTGCGGATGATTTTTAAGAAAATCTTTAACGCTTTGAGCTTGATATCGTTGTAGAATCAAACAGTTTTTCAAAAGGAGTGGCTTAAGCTCCGCAGTTTTGAAATGTAGCTTTTTCATAAATAGCCGAGTAGTTTTTAAATCCGATTCTACAACATCTTTTAGGTTTATTTTTCTTTACATTAATCACATTAATGTAATCCCATCATTTAAGTCCTAAAGCTAATCACAGAAAAGAAACGAAAATAACACGTACGCTTATGCCATCCGCATTCGCCGCAATGTTCCGTTATGCACCGTTAGGTTACTTAACTAACGGCATACCGGGACGGGACTAGCGCGGGTGTAAAACATAAGCAACGTCTACTATATATCATATATATAATATGTCATTCGTCTCAGATATCACAGAACACAGGCAGCAGAAATATAGATATAATGTGGGATATCCTAGGACGTCCGTATTTAGTACTTAGCCAGAATAGAAAATACGGATTCCACAGTCGCGATGAATAGCCAAGCCCACACCCTGGACCCCTACGAGAGCGGCAAGTGACCCTACCAATTCTGAAGTTTAGGAGACCCGGTCTCGACTCCTCGAGATGGCCTCCCACTGAACCCCAAAACCCGGTCATCTGTGCTCCCCTCCTTGGGTCCATCCTAATGCGGAAAAGTAAATAATATACAACACTGGTGACACAACCGCAACCTGGAAGTGCCCCAAATAAAAGAATATTACATTACATTTGAATTTACATGAATGAAAATATAAAACTCTCATCTCACAAAAAACCCCCCGGCTATTCGATCGCGACAATCCTGCATATCATATCTCAGCAACACATAATATCACATATCATCAACGTAAGTAAGTATGCGTACCCCGATTGTCGTTGATGTATAGCAACGAAACCGGCGATATCGTACATACTACACTTACGGTCACAGAAAAGAAAGTGTAAAACTACAATATTTGGAATCCAGATTCTCTTTAGACATCATAAATGCGAAATATCACATATTTCGTATTTCATGCCTTAACTATATGAATTCCACATATTGTATCATATTCCAGACAAACAGACAGTATTAAAGTTTTCGAACGAACATTCAAGCACCCAAGATTCACTAAAGCTCAACACTTGAGCAGGGTTCAAAAGATCCGGAGTGTGGCACAGTAGCGGCGGTCCAGCCGTAGAAGGGTCAAGCCAACGCCTCACATGTGGCACGCCGTACTGCCCCAAACCCTAGGGTTCAAAGGGCAGTTTGAGACGGTCACATAATTGAGTTAAGGTTTGTTGTCTTCTAGAGAGACCACCGCAAAAAGACTTGCACGCATCTCCAAACTATTTAAACCCCGTGAATAGTGAGTAAATGATATTCGTTCAAACACTTCAATACTTTCTAGTTTACCCGGAAAAGAAAACGAAATGAAAATTCCGATCGAAACCACGAGTCCAAAAATATCTCCAGAATTTTTCAACAGCAGATTCAGATTAAACATACTCAAAATACACTATAGCAGGTAAGGAAAAATACTGTGCAAAATGGAGTAAACGACCCCCTCTTATGGCCGCGGAACCGCGGCCTAAGCCTGCTTAGGCCGCGTTTCCGCGGTCGAAAGTACTGTTCATGGCCATGAATTTTCCAGATTGTCTAATATTTACCTGCTCTATTTTTTGAGAATTTTTAATTCTGAAAAAAGTCAGTTTTTAAAAAATTTCCAGAGAGCACCCTTAAAAGTCGTATTTTGTTTCGATCGGACTTTTTACTTCGCAAAAAGGTCGCCTAACGTTCTAGGTCAGCTCTGATACCAATGTAAGGTTAGTATAGCACCCTATAAAGAGTTTTGAAGTATCACATGACCCAAAGTTTTAATTTTTAAGGTGCTAAACTAACATGCAAGTGGATCGATCCTAGAAATTAGGGTTATCAAACTATAAGTAAGTAAAGATTAGGGTTTGAAGGCTACAACCTTTGTAGCTCCCGTTTTTGCTTCACTCCTTAGGCTCTTTGGGTGTTGGATGAAGGTCCGCTTGTACTCCTCCCACGTCCACGACGATCCACCCGGAGTTTTCCCGTCCAAGCTTGCAACTTTGAAAAACAAAGAGAACACTCTAATCAAGTTGGCTAAACTTGATTAGAATGATGTTGTGGCTATGGATCTCACTTCAAAATCCTATTTTTATGAGTATTTTACTCTCTTATAAGAACTAGAGAGCAAAGCATGGAGGTTGATGAAGATGGTGGAAGAAGAGAATGAATTATCTTGTGAAAGAGAAAAGAAAAATGACTATATATATTTTTCTTTCTCATAACCAACCATGGTTAGATTTAAAGGTATCATTTGATTTAAGTTAAAAGCACAACAAGAAAATAAACCATGGGTTAAAAGTTAGGTGAGCATGGTAGAGTTTAGAAGAGTGTAGAAACTCTTAAATGATTTAACCCATTTTTCATTTTCTTTTGCTTTAATTTAAATCCAATGATAATCCAAAAATAACTATGGTGTAATTCTTATACATCCACCATTCTCATTGTATAAACAACCATGATAAAAATTGATGTATGTATACATGTGTGCTTGCACATCAATATGTGCATGAACAAGAATGAATGCATACATGCATGCATACATCCAAAATAAGCAACATAGGATTTGTAGTGAGAAACTAATAATGAATCAACACTTGATTCACCAATCCGGTCATATCACATATGACCCGACCATTAGCAAGCCGCCCAATTAATATACGGTATCCCATACACGCATTTTAATCGGGTCCAAGCGCATATCGCATATGCGCACCACAACTTTTCGCCTGGACTAGGTAACCCCTATGTGGGACTCTAAGACTCGTCAATATGCCGGCAGTGGGTGATGATCATATCAAGCACCCCCAAGTCGCAAGCGGTCAGCTAAACGTAACGGCCACCCGGGTATTGAGCGATTAGAAGAAAACAAGCGAACCTGTTACAACTCCCGTCGAGCCAACCGGCAACACTACCGTACAGTCCGGTCTCTTCGTCAGATATGCTGCATATCGAGCCTAGGGATGGTCACGTCGACCCCAATAACTCAATAAGTCGTGTCGGTGAATGGTCTATAACAGATCGAGAAACTACTGATAACACTTACCAGCAAATCTCAGCAGCCCTGGCCAGGGACTTGCTGTTATAACCAGTCGAGCACAGCACAGCATCAACTCCCAATACCGGGAGAGACGAAACCCCTCCTATCGCTCATTGCCTTCGTGTGTCTCGGGACTGTACCCAACGGCCACCTGTTTGCACGACTCAGTAGAGCCGTGGTAGGGTGGCAATCAAAGTACAGTGGGAGAACACACAAGACTCCATGACGATCTCGGGTCTACAGACTAACCTGTACCAGTGTCACCTGAGAACTGCTATCCGACGATAGATATAATTCCATATAGGAGTTCTCGGTGAGTCCGTCCAGTGTACCCAGTCAGCACTGAGCACCCGTATATGATCTTGATGTCAAACATCGATGAATGTGGGAACATTCATCGCCCATCACATGGGTCTAGTATCATATACGCTAGTCTACTCTGGTATATCGATGCCCCGTCTCGATACACCTCCGACTAGGGACATTTCAGGATATGCTTATAGACTACAAATGTCCCACTAGTATGATCTCTATCATAATCAGAGTAGTCAAGCAGATATCCTTGGGACTTTATCAGCATGTATGAATGAATAAAAGCATGATCAAATCAACATGTCAGATAAAGAATAACCAGATAGCATACTATCATGTCGAGCAAGAATGCAAACTGAATATATATATACATGTATAGATACATCCACTATCACATAATTGCCTCTAGGGCATACATATATCCAACAACACTCACATAAATTTTCATATAGTATAGGCTAAAGAGCATATGGTATACAAATGGTTATATCTGTGTTTGTATTTAACAAGCATCATACATGTGAATATAGTATCTGTTGAATTTACAAAATGACATTATCAAGCAAAGAGTTAGATAAATATATCAGAGCTATGACGTTGCTGTGAAATGGTTGCTACACTAGTAGTATATTCAATATGGTGTTCAATGACAATGCAGTGTATATTTATATTCTCTAATATTTTTATAATGAACTTCCTTTCTTGCTTTACTGCCATTAACCCAACTCTATATACTTACATCATGCTATTAGTATTTAATCCTCTGTTGCTATCAACATGACTATATATTGTAGTGCTATTACTTCTTAAATAATGATATGCTTTTAAATTATTGTGTAGTAACTTAGGTAAACATTTAACCATAAACTGTGCTACATGATGTAAATCTCAGTTACTAAATTTCTGTAACTTAAATAATATACTCCTATATAGCATAAACGCACATGTAAATGCCTCTTAAAAATAGATAAACTATCTGTTGCAACTCATTATATGTTTCTTGTTCGTATAGTTTACAAATACACTTTACTAATGTAAACAATATTGTTAAGTTTATATTTAATCAAATGGCAACTTGTAATGTACCCATACTTGACTTGTTTACGCTTTACCACATCAATATATTCTTGTGATTTAATGATTACCCAAATGCCAACGAATCATGATACTTGTAACACCCTAGTGCATTTATACCATATTTTATTTGGGTTTTTCCTAATCTTGCGACAGTTTTCTTATTTATTATTACTTTTGGGTGCAGGTGCATTTAGTAACTGTGGTTAATATCCGACCCGAACCGCATGCTTGAAACTCATCTTGATTCTAGATTACGTTATATAATTACTAATACAGAGGATCCGTGCACATCTATGTTCTATATATATATATATAATATAATTGGTATCTGCATATCGTTAAATAATACAAATTATAGCCAAATAACACACTTTAATATCTAGCATGGCCTGTTATCATACCCTATATGACATGTTTGCATCCATACACCGTGTTCATGTCCAATTTGATAAAACAGACTCGTTTGGATCGCTACGTCATTTTACGTATATCCGTTCTTGGGGGTATGCATTTTATTTATCCGGGTATCGCATTATGGTTTTGGCTTATACATATATTATTCATATTTTAAAACTAGAATTTTAGAAGAGACCCGAGTATTTTTCGGAATATTTTTGTATTAGCTATAAAATCCTAGAAAATATATTATAATATTTTATCAGTTTATAATAATATATACAAATTAAATAAATATATTTTTCCTCACCGCCTCTCGCTCTCGTACTCTCTCCTCTTTTTCACTCTGTTTCTCTCTCTATTATATTACATATATATATATATATTTTTACCTAATATAATATTATACAACACCCCTCTCTCCCCCATATTTCCTTCTCTTCTTCCCTCGCGAAAACCCAAGCCGAACCCTACCCCATGCCTGCGCCCTCACCTCGCCACTGATCACCTCACCATCTCCTTGCCTCGCCGTAACCACCTCCTCTAACCCAAACCCTGCATGACCTCGACCTCCACGATGTGAACCCTAAAACCCAAACCTAGCCCAACGCCTTCACCGCCGACCTCCTCGTCCCCTTGCCCTCATCCCCCGACCTCGACCACCCTCACCACCTCTAATCCCTCTTATCCTTCCCTGAGAACCTATAACCCGAGAACCCAAGAACCCACACCTACAACCCCAGCAACCCAAGAAACTCCCACCTCGCCGTTACCTATTGACAGCGTCTCGCTATCGCCGTTACCTTCACCTTGCCATTGTCACCACCACCTCCTCGACTTCCTCCCCTCCTTATCCCCTCTACCTGAGCTCTCTACACCCGAACACCAACCCTGCAACCTACAAACCCGAACCCCAACCCAGCAACCTCACCTTTCCAGATACCCATAACCCCGTCGTCTTCACCTTCTCGCTTCGCCTCTATCCTCTGTCCCTAGCATCCAGAGCCGATACCACAGTCCTTCTTCTTCTTCTTTTTCTCTTCTTTCTTTCTTTTTTCTTGTTTTCTCGGTTCTTGACCGTCATCGGAGTCGCGCACGTCGCCGACGATCCGGACGACCTAGTCACCGTCGTCGTCCAGCATAATCACGTCTTTGATTAGCCAGGTCTATTCCTATACGCGCGTGTGTTGCATCGCGACGTTTATCCGACGTTGAACGTGACGTACGTACCCTACGTGAGATCCGATCAGGCAAGTTTATCTTGCAGCATGCTATGTTAATATATCTATATCCATATGAATAAAAATAATACATGTGTTTCATTATATAGCAAATATTATAGTTTTACGATATCCGTTCGTATCCGTACTGATTATAACATATTTAATTTCATGCCGGAACATCATGATATCATTATACTATTACATTAGTACCACATGATTTCTAATGTGCATCATATGTAGTCATGAACGTATAAAAGGTTATTACAGATAGATACATATGCATTTTGGTATCTGTTGTACTTACCGAGTTTAGATATTCGTTATAGTTTCACATTTGGTATCTATTTGATACATATGCATCACATGACTTGTTCACGACACACTACTTGACTCATTACTTGGATCTTGTTACTAATGCCAACAATCCTGACATACTGTCCTGACGGACGTAACTTGTTGTCTGCATAGATGAGAACTGTACCTGATTGATCCTGTGTTGGCATTAGATCTATATTGGCAATACCTGACTTGAACACAAACCTGGGGGTAAAGGGGAAATCAAGAATGTAACTGAAACGTAACTCAAAAGGCTATTATTACATGTTTGCCGTTTTTCCGGGCGTTACGGAATAATCCTGTTTGCCGTTTTTCCGGGTGTTACGGAATAATCCTGTTTGCCTTTTTTCCGGGGATTACGAAATAATCCTGTTTGCCTTTTTTCCGGGCATTACGGAATAAATTCTGTTACCGTGGTCCCGTGGGGAATGAACGGGACATACACTGTTGGGTTACGATGAGAATTACATTAATTGATTTCGAAGACTATTAGAATAGATAACCTAGAAGCACAGTTTTAGGTTACACATCACACATCACATACATACACATACTTCACTGTTTATATCTGTGTTATTTACTTACATTCATGTTTAGTTATATCGTTACATCCTGCTTATTATTATTGTTTTGGTATTATGATGCACCGACGTCTGGGTTTTGCATGGCCCAGTTCCTCTATCTTTATCGCAGGCTGAATATGAGCACTTTAGCCGTCATGCCGAACAGTGAGGAATTAAACATGTGTGGTTTAGAAATGTTTAGTTTAGTTTATTTTTCTGCAGTTTTATTTCTTGATGTGAGCCCATATTGGGACAAGTTTCAGATGTTGTCTATTGGATTTAATTTGTTTCCGCTTATGCATTTTCTTAACTCTATTTACTGTGGCAAATGGATATGTACTAGCTAGTTTTAAATATTTTTTGTTCTTGATATCTTATAGACAACCGTAATGTGACCGTGGAGGGATATTTCCTAGCCACAGGTAGCATGGTTGGCTCTGTCATGCGCCGTAGTTTACGCACTCTGGGAAGCGGGACGTGACATGGTTTGTTTTGGTATCAGAACCATAGGATTTAGGATTAATCGGGTTTGGTTCTTTTGTAATTGGGTATTAAAACCGATACACTAACCAGAAAACCTGTAATTAGAAACATGTCCTGCCACATTACTATCTTTCCAGTCTTGAATCCATAGCTATCTTGTTTATTGAATCCTGTTTACCGTTGCTAATCCTCTTCCGCGTCTTGGCTTCAGAATCATGGTGGATAGAGATTTTTGATCGTACCAAAGGCGTGTTGATGATGCCGTATTGCTTGGAGTTATACGTGGAATGCTGGAAAACTAGAAGCGGCAAACCGAGCTGAATCAGCGGCAAACCGAAGCTTTCTAAAAGGGCCTGCAGATAGTCCAGCAGTCCGTGGTTGCAGCAGCACCAGGGCTAGCACAGCGTGAGGGCACCATGGCGGATTTCAGAAGTCTTGGTCCATCCACTTTTACTGGATTGGAGGAGCCATTGCCAGTGGAGCAGTGGCTAGTTGATACGGAGAATCTGCTTGTCGCCGCACAGATTCCAGATGAGAAAAGGGTGGATGTAGTACGCATCCAACAGTTAGATTACGCTCACGAGTGGTGGCTCATAGAGGAGACCCATCTACCCAAGCCGATCAGTTGGGCAGCATTTTCATGAAGTTTCTCGGATAAGTTCTTTCCGCAAATTGCTCGAGAGGAAATGAAAGAAAAGTTTATTGACTTGAAGCATAATGGCGGATCCGTTGATGCACATGCGGCTGAGTGGACTCGGCTCGGTCGATTTGTGGGGCCTTTGGTTGCCGACGATGTAGATAGGGCACGAAGATTTATGCATAGTCTGGATGTGAAGATTCAGAGACATATTATATCTCTGGAATTGATCACCTTCTCCTAAGTTCTCAAGGCAGCAAGGGAGCAGTAGAGTTTGTCGGAGAAAGTGAAGAGGAGTACGCAACAACAAGCCATCGTAGTGCGGAAGCCGGCGTTTACACCAAACCGAGCTCCTGTACACAGAGGCATCCCGGTGAACAGGTGAGGCATTATTTCTATGAAGAAGCCCATTGTCCCCGATCAGAAAGCAAGGGTGTTTTGTGACTACTGCCAACGACCGGGTCATTTTCGGAGAGAATGTCGAAGGAGTCTTGGACTCTGTCTTGTTTGCGGATCAGCTGACTATACCATCGATGTTTGCCTTTCAAAGCTACGATTGAGTGGCGATATTCAGAAGCCACCACAGAAGCAGATTCATGGGCAGAAGCAGGTTACTCAGGGGCCTAATCAAGCACATGCATTCACTTTGACGGCCGAGGAGGCCAAGGCTTCAGACGAAGTCGTTTTAGGTATCCTACTCGTTCATAATTTTCCCGCATTGGTATTATTTGATTCAGGATCATCCAATTGCGTTATGTCGTCCAAGTTTATTGGTGCACACTCGATTCCACACATGGTCCTGTCTAGATGCTGAGACATACACACTGGTGTTTACCCAATATTTAAACCTAATAAAAGAGCAAAGCTCTGTTGAATTTAATGAGGCAGCGCCTCACGTGCTCTCTACGAGGGCGCCAGCGCTAGAGCCAATTTTATAGGATTATATCCTATGATGGCGCCTCACGTACTCCTCACGTAGGCGTCAATGTGCAAAGCACAGAAGAATTTATTACATAAAAGTTAAACTCTAAGATGACGCCTTACGTGCTCCTCACGCAGGCGCCAATGTGCAAAGCACAAGAATACCCAACATAAGAATTAAATTCTTAAGTGGCGCCCATGTGCAAAACACGTGAGCGCTGGTGCCCAAGTCAAAAACAATAGAATTAAATTCTACATGGGGTTATTTCCCTAAAAATGGGGATACTTTCTGTTAAACAGAGCCATTGGATTAAAGATCCAATGGTGATGATAAATCACCAAATAATAGAATAAAATTCTATTTTGGGAATATATTCCCTCAATCTTTAAAAACAAAAAAGATTTCTCTCTGTAAAACAGAGAGTCCTTGAATTAAAAATCCAATGGTGATTAAGAATCACCGTTTGATAGAATAAATTCTGTATATGGGAAAATATTTTCCCAATCTTGCTAAAAACAAGAAAACATATTCTGTCAAAACAGAAACACTTGGATCAAAGATCCAATGGTGGGTAAAATTCCCCAAATCAATTTTGAAATAAATCAATTGGAATCTCTCAATGAGAGATTTTTTGAAAACCAATTAACAACTTGCCTCCACTATATAAAGGACCCGACTCTTCAAGTCTCACACATACAGAGAGACACACAGAGAGAGACGCAGAGAGAGAGAGAGAGAGAGAGGGAACCCCCAATAAGCTTCTGAAAAATACAGAAAGCTTCCAAAACAACAGAGAATTCAATTCTTAAGAAAGAAGAAGACTGTCCTCCTCAAAACCATAAGTAAAGAAAAGGGATCAAAATAACTCTATCACATTTAAGGGTTTAACCCTTTTAAAAGAACTTAGTTCTTTCTCTGGATCTGAGATCCACAAGGTAAATCTCGCATAAGTTGAGAATTTAATTCTCATCGGGAAGATCTTGTTCTTGAGAATAAAAAATTCAGGGAATAACAAAATTTAAACGGAGTCCATGATACTTCAGGAACTCAGTTCCTTCAAATCGAAAACTTAGTTCTTTAAAAAACTCAATCTAAAATCCTCAAATATAGTGATTTTAGCGAGCGTTAATGGTCAAACCACCATTGATAGAGGTTTAAGCTCTCTGAAAATATCAACAGAGATTAAATCTCTATATAAAAGAAACTAGCGCTTCACGTGCTTTCCACGTGGGCGTCCCTCTTTAACAGCACCTAGCGCCTCACTTGAAAGACACGTGGGTGCCCAAAACAGAAGGCCAACGCCTCACGTGAAACACACATGAACGCCATATAAAAAGTGCTTAGCACTTCACATACAGCCAAAACGGCTGAGTGCTCAGCACTAATTGGGCAGCGCCTCACGTGCTCCTCACGGAGGCGCCACCAAAATAATAAGAGTGTTTAACACTCTATAAATAGCCAAAACGGCTGAGTGCTTAGCACTGATTAAGCAGCGTCCAGCGCCGCACGTGCTCTTCACGTGGGCGCCATAAAAAGAGTGCTTAGCACTCCATAAATAGCCAAAATGGCTGAGTGCTCAGCACTGATTGGGCAGCGCCCAGCACCTCACGTGTTCCTCACGTGGGCGCCACTAAAAAGAAATGAAGAGAGAAAAGTGCTTAACACTCCATAAACCGCTAAAATGGCTGAGTGCTCAGCACTCATTGGGCGGCGCCCATAATTAACTGCTTCACATGACACCCATGGGAATGTCAGAGCATCAAACAAGTGCTTAGCACTTTTGCACAAAAAAAGAGGGGATTGTGTTACGCCCCGCTTCCCAGAGTACGCTAAGATAGGCACGTGGCATAGCCAACCATGCTACGTGTGGATAGGAAATATCCTTCCACAGTCACATTACGGCTGTAGAGATATCAAGAATAATAATAAACTATCTAACACATGTCCATAAGCCAGAAATAAAGAGTCAAGAATAAAATAATGCGGAAACAAAAGATCCAATACAAGAATAAACTGGAATGTACGTCCTATAATGCGGGATCACATCAGGAATGAAATTACAGAAAGTAAAAAAAATGAACTAACTACTAACAAGTCCTCACTGCTCAGCCTGCTGACTGAAATACTCCTACTCGGCCTGTAGCGAAGGTAAAGAATCTGGGCCATGCAAAACCCAGACGTTAGTGCGTCATAACATCAAGAAATAATATAAACAGGGGTAACAAGACATGCAGGTATGATCATGAACGGTAAAACAGGTAAAATAACAATATAAATAAGGACAGTAAAGGGTAGTGCAGTGAGTAATCTAAACTGGTCTACTGTGTTAACTACTCTCAAGTCTTTGAAATCAATTTGATGAATCATCAATGTAACTCAATAGTATCTCGTGCGTGCCCGGGATCACGGTCTATGACTCTCGGGCTGAATCCGAGACGTGCCGCAAGGCAGTAAAGGGTAGTAGGTAATGACGAGTGATGTCAGTAGTATCACCCCGGGGCTGGCCTAGCCCGTAAGACTGATCAGTAAAGGTATCGAACTGTCGAGTTATAAGTCAGGTTTCATCATTGATTTCCCCATACCCCCAAGTTATATATGTTCAAGTCAGGTATTAATAAATCTGGAGCTAATGCCAACACAGGATCAAACAGTTACAGGTTTGTTTGGATAGACAACAGGAAATGTCCGTAGGGACAACAGGTCAAGTTTGTTGGCAGGTAAAACCATGGTACATCAGGTCAAGTCAGGTAGTATATAGGTATCATGTCATGTTAAGAAGTGCACGGTACCATGTCGTGTCAAGTAGTTGGTGTATCAAGTCATGTCAGGGGTGCACAAAATGTCACGTGGGTGCTCATAATCAAACTAAAATAAGCATGGGTATACAAAACAAGTATGGGGTACTAATGGAACAATAAAAATGGAACATTGTGATGCGGTATGCAAATAAGTACAGATTAAAACATATGGATGCACGGTTATTGATTTGAGTTAGGGTTATGGTTCCAACACTAATTAAATACACTTTATCAAATATGGAATATTAAAATCTTATTAATATGTATTAAATGATCTAGGGATGCAATTGAATTTATACTAGGCTAGATGTATGCAAATGGGTGTCCGATAGGGTATAAACTATTAAAAAGGTACTATGGGCTATGCAACCAAGCACTATATGATATAAATATGGACGTGGGTACCACGCATTGTAAACTAAAATGCAACATGATATGTTTCAAGTTCTAGATCTAAAATGATATAATGGAACATCGAAATGTTAAAATGGAACATGTGACATTAGATTTAATCTACAGGTTTAATATGCAATTAAATAAGTATAAAATAATATGAATAGCATGTAGCAAGTTTTACTTGCCTATGGATCAAGAAACGGGTATACGGAACGTCATACGTCGACAGGAAAAGTCGCGACGCGCGCACGGTACACGGATCGGATCCAAACAACGCACAAAGTGATCACACGGGTCAGGTACGCTCGCTGGGTCGTCGGGATGTCGACGTCGTCACGGCTCCGGCGATCTACAGAGATTCAAAAGAATACAGAACGGGAAAAAAATAACAGAAAGAAAAATAGAAAGAAGAAGAAGGGAAGAAGGGAAGAATAAGAGAGAGATCTCACTGGGGTTGCATTGGTAACGGGGAGACGAGACGGTGGCGACGAGATCAACAGAGCTCCGGCCAGGTACTGTGCAGGTGTGTGCAGGGTTCTTGGCTGCTAGGGTTTTGCTTAGGGTTTGGGTCACATGGTTTCTGGTGTAGGGATGTGCAGCCTGGTGTAGAGGGAGAAGAGAGAAGAAGGAGATGGAGAATAGGAGATGGTGATGAAGGTGGAGGCGGGAGGAGGAGGTGATCGGTGGCGATGGGTTCTGTGGGTGTGCAGGGGTCGCAGGAAGTGCTCGGGAAGGAGGAAGAAGAAGAAGGAGATGGCGAGGAGGAGGAGGCTTGGTTGGGGGTAGAGAGGTGATGGAGATAGGGTTAGGGTTTTGAGGAGAGGGGCTCGGCGATGGGTTAAAGTGATGGAGGTTCGGGTTTAAGAGCGAAGGAGAAGAAGAGAAAGGATTTTTTTGAAGAAGGGAGGTGACGGGATATAAAATATTTCAAAATGCGTCCGGGTCGGGTCTAAAAATTTAGATTTAAAATACGAAAAATATACATGTCGACCAAAATTAAAGTTGGAAATCCGGGTAACGAAAAATGCATACCCCCAAGAACGGATGCACGCACGAGCACGCAGTCATCCAAACAAGTCCGTTTCACTGAACGGGACGAGAACAAGATGCGCGGATGCTACCACAGGGTTAGGGGTATCATGCAGGTCATGTAATGTATTTTTAAAATATTTTATATGACTTAAATGTTATATTAAAATGCAAATGCCAGGTAAAATGCTAGTATGCAAATGAAAGTGCACGAGTCCACGTATCAAGTCAGGATAAATCATAAATATGAATCAAGACAGGTTTAAAGCAAGCGGGTTGGGTCGGATGCAAATACAGATACCAACTACACTATTCGCACCCAAAACACAGTAAATCAGGAAAATACCATAAATAAAGAAATATATGAACTAGAACTGGTATAAATGAACTAGGGTGTTACATTATACCCAACTACAAAAAGAATTTCGTTCTCGAAATTCCCAAGACAAGAAAAGGTAAACAACATGAATCTTCAAGAATAGGTGTGGAAAGTTCTGTCGAATTTCGTCTTCTCGTTCCCAAGTCGATTCTCCATGCGAGCGATTTCCCCAAGAAATAAGTACGAGAGGGATAACCTTGTTCTTAATGACCTTTTCTCTTCGATCAACAATAGACATTGGTCGTTTCTTAAAGGTCAAATCCTCTCTTACAGTCAGCTCCGAATGATCTAGCACGTGTGTTTCATCTCGAACATACTTACGGAGTTGAGATACATGAAACACGTCATGAACATTCGCCAAAGATTGTGGTAATGCCAATCGATACGCCATTTCTCCAACACGCTCCAAAATCTCGAAAGGCCCCACGAATCGAGAACTAAGCTTGCCTCGACTCCCAAAACGAATCACTCCTCTAGTCGGTGATATCTTCAAGAATACCAGATCACCAACAGTGAACTCTAGAGGTCTTCTCGATGTGTCGGCCTAACTCTTCTGCCGATCTTGTGCTGCCTTCATGTGATTCCGGATAGTATTAACTTTCTCTATTTTTTGCACGATCAAATCCGGTCCCAACAATCTTCGTTCTCTAATATCGTCCCAACAAACAGGTGAACGACACTTGCGACCATACAATGCTTCGAATGGAGCCATCTGAATAGTTGCCTGAAAGCTGTTGTCGTAAGAAAACTCCACCAAGTGTAGATGATCCTCCCATGAACCCTTGAAATCTAACATGTAAGCTCTCAACATATCTTCAAGAGTTTGGATCGTTCTCTCCAACTGGCCATCTGTCTGAGGATGATAAGCGGTGCTAAACTTCAATCGCGTCCCCAAACTTTCCTGAAAACTCCTCCAGAAGTGTGATAAGAATCGGGTGTCACGGTTGGACACGATGCTCACAGGTACTCCATGCAATCTCACAATCTCCTGCATGTACCGTTCTGCCAACGCTTACGTTGATTGACCAACTCGAAATGGTATGAAATGAGCTGCCTTGGTCAATCGATCAACAATCACCCAAACTGCATTGTTGCCCTTTGGACTCCACAGTAAAGCTGTCACGAAATCCATGGTTATATGTTCCCACTTCCATTGAGGAATCGGAAGTAGTTGCAATAAACCAGCAACCCTTTGATGTTCAGCCTTAACTTGCTGACCCACCAAGCACTTCGTTACAAAGCGAGCAATCTCCCTTTTCATGCCTTCTTACCAAAAATGCTGTCTTAGATCATGGTACATCTTCGTGCCTCCTGGATGTACGGAATATGCGGAACTGTGCGCCTCCTTCATAACTTCTTCGTGAATGTCTCCTTTTGGTACACACAAACGGCTACCATATCGCAATGAACCATCTTCATGAATTAACAAGTCCGTACGAAGTCCAGCTTCAACCTGTTCTCGAAACTTCTGCAATATTGGGTCCTGCGACTGCGCTGCTTTAATATTATCGATCAACGATGACTGTACTTGCAACTGCATCAACTGTCCCGAAGAATGCGGTAGCACGATCTTCAACTCGAATCTCCGAAAGTCTTCGATAAGCTCCTTTTGTGCAGTCAACATCCGAATCGCTGGCAACCGACTAAGCGCATCCGGCACAACATTAACTTTCCCCGGATGGTACTTAAGATCAAGATCGTAGCCAGCCATCAACTCCAATTATCTACGCTACCTCATGTTAAGCTCTTTCTGCGTGAACACGTACTTTTGGTTTTTGTGATCGGTGAATAGTTCGACCCTTTCGCCCAATAAGTAGTGTCTCCAAATCTTCAGAGCGAAAATCACTGCTGCAAGCTCTAAATAATGAGTTGGGTAATTCTTCTCCTAGATCTTCAACTGTCTCGATGCGTAGGCTATAACCTTCCCATGCTGCATCAAAACACATCCCAAACCTATCCCAGATGCATCGCTGTGAATTACCAATCCTCCTGAACTGTCCGGTACGATCAAAATAGGAGCGGTTATCCACCGCTTCTTCAACGCCTCAAAAGCAAACGAACATTTATCTGTCCACACGAACGGTACTTTTTTGCGCGTAAGCTTGGTCAAAGGCTCAGCTAAACGAGCAAAATTCTCCACGAACCTTCTGTAATATCCGGCAAGTCCAAGAAAACTTCTGATTTCTGCTACGTTCTTCGGAATCGGCCAATCTTGAACTGTTGCAATCTTCTCAGGGTCAACGGCGATTCCATCTCCGGATACGACATGCCCCAAAAACTTCACTTCTTCAAGCCAAAACTCGCACTTGCTCATCTTTGCATATAATCTTTCTTGCCTCAATGTCTGTAGTGCGATCTTCAAGTATTCCGCATGCTCTTCAATGCTCATTGAGTAGACCAGAATATCATCGATGAACACCACTAAAAACTGGTCCAAGAACGGTGAAAAGATTCGGTTCATCAAGTCCATAAATATTGCCGGTGCATTCGTGACTCCGAATGGCATCACTAAATACTCGTAATGTCCATACCGAGTTCGAAACGCAGTCTTGCAAATATCCTCTGATTTAACTCGGACCTGATGATATCCGAATCGCAAATCCAGCTTTGAGAATACCCTCACGCCACTAAGCTGCTCGAACAATTCGCCAATGCGAGGGATCGGGTACTTGTTCTTAATAGTCACCCAGTTTAATTCTCGATAATCGATGCACATCCTCCGTGTGCCATCTTTTTTCTTTACTAGAAGAACTGGAGCTCCCCAGGGAGAATTACTGCTGCTGCGAAACCAACCCTTCTCTAGCAATTCGGTAACCAGCTTCTTGACTTCTTCCAACTCTACTGGTGCCATTGGATAGTATGCTTTTGAGACTGGCGCTGCATTAGGAACAAGATCGATCGTGAACTCCACATCTCGTTTTAGTGGTAAACCCGAGATGTCCTCGAACACGTCCATGAACTCTCGAACTACAGCTGGTGCTTCCTCCTTATCAACTTCCATCAACGAAAGAATATTGTTTGTCGGCCAAGCCCTAAACTTGACTGGCCCGACAGAACTTCTTCCTCCAGCAAAACAAACTCCGGATGTCCGGGAATCTGGAAAATCACTTTCTTTGCCCTACAATCAATGTCAGTGTGGAAAGTGCCGAGAAAATCCATTACCAAGACAACAACAAACAAAGGGATGCACCAGAATTGAATAATTCTAATGCGGGAAAACTTGAATAAGTAGGATACCGGAAACAACTTCATCTGAAGCCAAGTCACTGAAGAAGATAAGCACGGTAAACAGGATTCAAGCTGAGGATAAAACATGAACTGGAAAGTAAGAGAAGCAAGGCAATATAACAACCATGAAACAAGGAAGTGAATCAAGACTTAGACTCCAAGTTACTTAAATAGAGTACCGCATTGTAACCATGCTGCAGTTCATGGGTACAATCACATAACTCTGTTCAAGTCGCCCAAATCCTAGTATCAGAATAAAAAGAAACAATAGGAAAACAGAAGGTTTCAAGTCGAGATGCAAAGTTGTTTGCATATCGTCAAGACAAGGGTCAAGAGAGAGATAAGATTCAAGGATCACGATAACAATGTGGCAGGACATGTTTCTATTTACGGGTTTTATGATTCATGTATTGGGTCCAATACCCAACTATAAAAGAATCAAACCCGATTAACCTAAATCCTATGGCTCTGATACCAAACAAACCATGTCACGCCCCGCTTCCCAGAGTACGCTAAGATAGGCACGTGACATAGCCAACCATGCTACCTGTGGATAGAAAATATCCTTCCACAGTCACATTACGGCAGATATTAAGAACAATAATAAACTATCTAACACATGTCCATAAGCCAGAAACAATGAGTCAAGAATAAAATAATGCGGAAGCAAAAGATCCAATACAAGAATAAACTGGAATGTACGTCCCATAATACGGGCTCACATCAGGAATGAAATTACCGAAAGTAAAAAAATGAACTAACTACTAACAAGTCCTCACTGCTCAGCCTGCTGACTGAAATACTACTGCTCGGCCTGTAGCGAAGGTAAAGAATCTGGGCTATGCAAAACCCAGACGTCAGTGCGTCATAACATCAAGCAATAATATAAACAGGGGTAACAAGAAATGCAGGTATGATCATGAACAGTAAAATAGGTAAAACAGCAATATAAATAAGGACAGTGAAGGGTAGTGCAGTGAGTAATCTAAACTGGTCTACTGTGTTAACTACTCTCAAGTCTTTGAAATCAATTTGATGAGTCATCGATGTAACTCAATAGTATCCCGTGCGTGCCCGGGATCACGGTCTATGACTCTCGGGCTGAATCCGAGACGTGCCACAAGGCAGTAAAGGGTAGTAGGTAATGACGAGTGATGTCAGCAGCATCACCCCGGGGCTGGCCTAGCCCGTAAGACTGATCAGTAAAGGTATCGAACTGTTGAGTTACAAGTCAGGTTTCATCATTCATTTCCTCATACCCCCAAGTTATATATGTTCAAGTCAGGTATTAATAAATCTGGAGCTAATGCCAACACAGGATTAAACATGTACATGTTTGTCTGGATAGACAACAGGAAATGTCCTAGGGACAACAGATCAAGTTTGTTGGCATTAGTAACAAGATCAAGTAACAGGTAAATCCATGATACATCAGGTCAAGTCAGGTAGTATATAGGTATCATGTCATGTTAAGAAGTGCACGGTACCATGTCATGTCAAGTAGTAGGTGTATCAAGTCATGTCAGGGGTACACAAAATGTCACGTGGGTGCTCATAATCAAACTAAAATAAGCATGGGTATACAAAACAAGTATGGGGTACTAATGGAACAATAAAAATGGAACATTGTGATGCGGTATGCAAATAGGTACAGATTAAAACATATGGATGCACGGTTATTGATTTGAGTTAGGGTTATGGTTCCAACACTAATTAAATACACTTTATCAAATATGGAATGTTAAAATCTCATTAATATGTATTTAATGATCTATGGATGCAATTGAATATATATTAGGCTAGATGTATGCAAACGGGTGTCCGATAGGGTATAAACTATTAAAAGGGTACTATGGGCTATGCAACCAAGCACTATGTGATATAAATATGGACGTGGGTACCACGTATTGTAAACTAAAATGCAACATGATATGTTTCAAGTTCTAGATCTAAAATGATATAATGGAACATTGAAATGTTAAAATGGAACATGTGACATTAGATTTAATCTACAGGTTTAATATGCAATTAAATAAGTATAAAATAATATGAATAGCATTTAGCAAGTTTTACTTGCCTACGGATCAAGAAACGGGTATACGGAACGTCACACGTCGGCGGGAAAAGTCGCGACGCGCGCACGGTACACGGATCGGATCCAAACAACGCACAAAGTGATCACACAGGTCAGGTACGCTCGCTGGGTCGTCGGGATGTCGACGTCGTCACGGCTCCGGCTATCTACAGAGATTCAAAAGAATACAGAACGGGAAAAAAATAACAGAAACTAAAATAGAAAGAAGAAGAAGAGAAGAAGGGAAGAATAAGAGAGAGATCTTACTGGGGTTGCACTGGTAACGGGGAGACGAGACGGTGGTAACGAGATCAACGGAGCTCCGGCCAGGTACTGTGCAGGTGTGTGCAGGGTTCTTGGCTGCTAGGGTTTTGCTTAGGGTTTGGGTCACATGGTTTCTGGTGTAGGGATGTGCAGCCTGGTGTAGAGGGAGAAGAGAGAAGAAGGAGATGGAGAAAAGGAGATAGTGATGAAGGTGGAGGCGAGAGGAGGAGGTGATTGGTGGCGATGGGTTCTGTGGGTGTGCAGGGGTCGCAGGAAGTGCCCGGGAAGGAGGAAGAAGAAGAAGGAGATGGAGAGGAGGAGGAGGAGGCTTGGTTGGGGGCAGAGAGGTGATGGAGATAGGGTTAAGGTTTCGAGGAGAGGGGCTCGGCGATGGGTTAAAGTGATGGAGGTTCGGGTTTAAGAGCGAAGGAGAAGAATAGAAAGGATTTTTTTGAAGAAGGGAGGTGACGGGATATAAAATATTTCAAAATGCGCCTGGGTCGGGTCTAAAAATTTAGATTTAAAATACGAAAATATACATGTCGTCCAAAATTAAAGTTGGAAATCCGGGTAACGAAAAATGCATACCCCCAAGAACGGATGCACGCACGAGCACACAGTCATTCAAACAAGTTCGTTTCACTGAACGGGACGAGAACAAGATGCGCGGATGCTACCACAGGGTTAGGGGTATCATGCAGGCCATGCAATGTATTTTTAAAATATTTTATGTGACTTAAATGTTATATTAAAATGCAGATGCCAGGTAAAATGCTAGTATGCAAATGAAAGTGCACGAGTCCACGTATCAAGTCAGGATAAATCATAAACATGAATCAAGACAGGTTTAAAGCAAGCGGGTTGGGTCGGATGCAAATACAAATACCAACTGCACTATTCTCACCCAAAACACAGTAAATCAGGAAAATACCATAAATAAAGAAATACATGAACTAGAACGGATATAAATGAATTAGGGTGTTACAGATTGAACCAACAGAGCCCAAATAAGTGCTTAGCACTTCTGAACAAAAAAAACTGAGCAGAGTAAGCCCAAATTGGCTAAGTCTATAAAACTTTCTTATAGACAAGCTCAAAATGATCTGTTGTTTAGATCTTAAATAAAAAATGATCTTCAAAATATTGCTAAGTTGATCTTAGTCTCAAATTAGACTAATGTATCCTTAGTTAAAAATAAATTGAGCCCAAATGCTCACACATTTAAGTCGATCTTAATCTTAAACCAGATTAACGGTCCTTAAATAAACTTAAGCCCAAATTTAAAATATACGGATTTGGACTAATCTGCGCCCTACGGGTGACGACACAAACTAGTCTCCGTATACAATCCATGGGCAACCAAAACAAACAAAAACACACACGACACGAAGTGAACTTCTGGAGCAGGAGAAAGTGGTTATCGCAATGCAGTAACGTAATTAACTGTAGGGGCTTGCGGCTGCAGGGAAGAGCGTCCCCACAATCAAAAATCCCTCAAAAAATGAGGGAGAATCTGATAAAGTCTGCTACAACGGTCACGTCTGTCCAAACCTCCGATATATGGTGCCAGAAATCAACTTGGTATTTTCGGAGAGGTAGATGGATAAATCCAAATAGCATATGCTCCAAGATTCAGGCAAGACGATCCATCCCAGTTCGTCCATGTCTCCGGCGGTAAACAGATTCTGGCATGCCCGGTGGGACCTTTTCCTCTTTCCAATTCACACTTCGTGTGTCATGAACAAAATCACGGTTCGCTATGGTTGCCCTTGGATTTGAGATACTAAAAGTATCTTGCTCCTGTGCAGAAAATCGATGGCTTCCTACTGCACCTCTTGCAACAGCAACTTTCGCTCCACCCCAGCTGAAGGAGTGACCTACGGGCACAACGCGGGCTCTATCTTTTCAGTACCAGTGGGGCAAGTAATGCAAGGCACTACGGGCTATTCTTCGGGGCCATGTTCCCACCAGTGGGTGTCGGTGCCTCAACGCCGCAGGAAGAAGCTCCCAAGAGGTCGGTCTTCGATCGACTGGCAACCACCACGGCCCCTCTCAACGGGCCGTCCAAATATGGTATCTCAGTTTTTAACAGACTGAGCCGAAACTCCAATGGGCCTTCAAAGAGGCTCGTGATACCTGAAGAGGCTTCCCCAAAATGGATAGCCTTCCCAACTCCTACAGGTGAAGCCATCAAAAGCGCTTCCTGCGTCAGAAGATCGGTCTTCGAAAGATTGGCCGGCCTTCCCCAAAATCCAGTCAGGACGTCGGTCTTCAACAGGCTGACACCAACAGTAGCCCCTCATCAAAGCCGGGGGAACAACGAAGCCGCTTCCAAAACCGAGGCGGTCTCTTTTGCAAGACACGCTCGACGTCGTCACTGGCTCCGGGTGAAGAAAGCTGGGGGCAATCCCCTTCTGGACTCACCCCATCAGCTCCAATGGTGGAAGTTGACGCCACTGTTCGAACCAGGAAGATCTTTGATTTGCTCAGGAAGGTGCACAAGAACTCTTCAACCGCGGTGCTAAAGAAATCACCCCTGCCTGCAGAAGCCACAGTGCAAGCAAAGACGGAGCAGCCCCATTAGTGGCTCTCCTCCCAAATTCACAGGGTCTGGCGGAAAGTCCAGGACCCTGTGATCAACAAAGACTACCCTCGTCGACCAAACAAATTGAAGGCTCAACAAGAAAAAGACCTTCCCTCCATTATACAGCGAGGGACTTCTTCTATACAGGTGCCTATTACAACGACTCCTTCAACTTCGACGTCCCATAAAAGGATGAGGCCAGAGAAAATCCCACCGCCGGTGGAAAATCCAAAAGCGATGAACCCAAACGCCCTAAGTCTGGGGGCATGGTCGTGCATACGGTCCATATGGCTTCCGGGAAAGAAAAAAACCGTGATTCTACGAGTCACCGATCGCAAACTCGGTCGCTGACTAAAGCTCAGGAGCAACAACAGAAGCTCCAAGAAATGCTGACCAAAATGGCAGCACTTACCAGGTAGAAAGAAAGTCCGGACACAACAGCTGAACATCGCCAGGAGCAGGAGACCGATACAGAGTTCCTACGAAAGGTGCTTGAAAGAAAATATAAAGAAGTTGCTAACAAGCTGCTAACATGATGCAGATGGCGCTCTTGTTTCAGGATATGGTTGGAATGATGATCCAACTAGAACCCCCAGCCGAGGATCCGTCGATAATCATCGAGGATGACAGAGGGGAAACATCAAATCCTCTTCCGGCCTTATCGGCATACAAAGAGGAAACAATCTCTAAGGCTACTCTTGATGATTATATAGCTCAACAAATAAGAGCTCATCAAGCAAATGAAGCGGCTGGCCAAATCGTCAGAATTGGACGACCGTATCCAGGCTGGTATGATCAAATCAAATACCCGCCGGGATATACGATCCCTAAGTTCCATGTATACAAAGGGACATGCAACCCCTATCAACACGTCGCGCTGTTCAGAGCTCTATGCGGCAACACTGGAGGCGACGACAAACTGTTTCTTTGCTAGTTCGTTGGCAGTTTGTCAGAAATGGCCTTTGAATGGTACTCGGAACTCCTAAATGACTCCGTAAAGACATTCAAAGAGATGGAGCTGATGTTCACACAGCGTTTCGCTAGCGCAAGCGAGCGCACTCCAATCACAGCGTTAATCAATGCCAGGGTAAGACCAGCAGAAACTTGGGTCCAATATGCGATCCCGTGGCAGAACATATGGTCAAAGTGCGAGCAGCGCATTGAAGAATCTCCCGCAGTGGGCATGTTCATCGGGACTCTTGATCCTCAAACAACTGTGTCCCAGTTCATGACATTCTTCAAACCAACCATCTTCCAGGCTTTGATCGATAAACTGGCCTAAATGGACCAGATGGGCCATGGTCCTTCCTCCTCAAATAAGGACTCTCAAAATAGCAAGGGTAAAGGGAAAGCGGCCTTCATCGCTAATACTCAACAACAACCGAGCGACCCAAAACCGGCTGCTTGCCAAAACAACGCGTATCCGCGCCCGTCCTTGGAGGAGAGACTAGGACGCGCTTATTTGTTTCCCCGTGATAAGATAAGGAGACTAATTGAATTGGCAGTGCGTAACAAACTCATCACATTGCCAGACCCGTGGTGCTTACCGCAACTCGGCGACGTCAACAACCCTAACTACTGCTTCTATCACAGAATGGTGAGCCACCCAATTGAGGATTTCTACGTCTTCAAGAACTGGGTCGAGGACCAGAATCAACCGGGGAAATTCACGCTGTCTGATAACTAGAGGGTAAACCCACTACAGAAGTACACTCCAAAAAAGTGGATGCGTCGGGGGCATCAGGCTCACTCGTGGAAGAAACTCCATGGGAAGTCGTTCTTTCAGCAAAAACCAAAAAAAATGCTGAAGGATCTACAGGCATGTCCAGCAGTCAGGTGGAAAAGCCCACTTGAACCCAAAATCATCGAAAGGATGCTGAAATCACGTCCCGTACTGAAAGTTGTTGACAAAGGGCAAAACCCCCAAGTCGAGTCTTCAAAGTCTTCGAAGAAAAAGAAAAAGACCAAGAAACCTGTGCAGCCTGCCGAGTATGACGACAAGCACACAGACCTACAAAAGTATATTGACACGCTGGAGAAGTACAACCAGAAGGTGCGAACACTGGTCACACTCGAAGAGTTCCTCAAGCATATTCTTGAGGGCGAAAATAGTGACAGCGATGAGGAAAATGACTCATCAGAAGATGCCGGGGACCGTGTAGCAAGTTGACACATGGTCTCCCATTCGTCGTTATATGGCAAAGAAGCTCCCTCGGCATTAGAAAAGAACGCGGAGGAAATGGAGGCCGAGTTGGCACTAAAATCCCCGGAACTGCCAGAGAAAGATCCGATTGATAGGATGTTAAACGAAGCCTTTCACAAAAGCAAACTTGACCGAGAACGCGAGACAACCATATACGAAGAGGCTAAGCATCAGCGTCAGGATGAAGAAGCTGTGGCAAGGATGATTCGTAAAGTACTCCAACCAAACCAAGGCTTACCTACGACAAATAAGAGCAGGATCAAGGCAGAGAAGCGGTTCGCCAAAGCCCTGTCAATGGGAATGAAGCTGCCACCTCTGGTAGGAAACACTCCTGGTGTCATATATCTCGACGGAGAGGATTCACATCCAAACTACTACCTATATCATCGGAGGGTTACCCACCCTACCGAAGAGTGCAGTACCTTCAAGAAGTGGTGGTAAGGATACATTTCCCATCAAAAACACTTCAAGAGGATGAAGCGCGAAGCTCGTCGACAGCAAAAAGGTGCGACAGATGCGCGTGAAAAAACGACCGACAACTGTCATATGCTTGGTACCAGTTCAGAAGGGGGAAAACCTCAAGTTCTTACTTTCGGGAGCGATTCTGAGCACGAAATACCCCTCAGCCCTCTCTTCAAAGACTCCATCTCTGGAAAAGAAGAGGAGGAGAAGGACTGCGAGAATATTCAGTTGCGTAACCGCACGTTGCCTGAAAAGAATCTCGGACCTACAAATAAAGGTTCGAGCAAAAAAGACAAAGAGAAAGAGAAAATCTCTGAGGAAATTGCTTTCGACGATAGAGTTGTCAAAGAGCTCGCAGCAAGGGACCCACCTAGAAAAAATAAGGTGGATTACAATGTCCTAGCACATATGAGGAAAATACCCTCGCATCTGAACATATTGGATGTTCTCCTCTTTTCCAAAGAGGCACGAGAGTCTCTGATCAAGATATTACAAGAACCCAATCAGTTCCAAGCTATTCTCACGGAAGAGAAGATGAAGGACGTGCTGGCAGAGGTTCATACAACTGATATTACATTCAGCGATGAACATCTCCTCGTCGGTACATGCGAACACAACCGTCCGTTATACGTCACCGGATACGGCCATGATATCAAAATAGGGAAAATCCTTGTCGACAACGGATCCTCCGTCAACCTTCTCAACATGTGAGTGCTGAAGGAGATTTGCATGAACGTTCAGCACTTGGCCCGAGACAAAATTGCAATCTCCGGATTCGACTCACAGTCATCACGGACGCTTAGGTCCGTAATACTGACGTTAGGCTTTGGGTTGCTCGTCACTGACCTCAAATTTCACGTCATTGACGCCAAGACTTGCTATAACGCTTTGCTCAGAAAGCCCTGGTTGCATGAGTACAACGTCATCCCTTCTACACAATATCAGTGTATGAAGTATTTCAAGGACGGCTTGGAATACACCGTCATAAGGGAGCTAAATCCGTTCTCCGTAAATGAGGTCCGGAAATATGAAGACGCAAAGTACTTCCTAGCAGACTTCGAAGATACAGAAAGATGTCATAAACTGGAGGATAAAAAGAAGTCCATCGCCACTATCTTGATTTTTGGGAGCGATTCCAAGGAAGATGAAAAATATTCTACTCGGACCCCAGAAAGAAAACAATAGGCCCGGACCATCTACTCCTATTCTGGTCTTTGGCAGCGACTCTGAGGACGAGGCCAACGCAGTTTTCTCTATCCACCCATCAGTGCAAACCCTCGCTGGAGCAGATCAGAGTCTGCAAATCACAATAGCTCCGTCTCAGCACTACAAGGAACTTGATGGGCTCGATACATACAGCGTACAAGAACTACAGACTTTCTACGTCCCTCCCAGACGAAGAGGTGAAAAAGCGATCCTCTTCTACCAATCTACGGAGACCAAAGTAAAGAAAAAAGTTTGGCATGGTGCCGATTTTGCACTCGACAGGCTTCAACCAATCCGTCTGCCAAGATACTACGCGGAGGGATTGAAAAGGCTGTTAAGAAGCTAAGGTGTACTCTTCGAACAAACTGTTCGACAAGCCCAATTCTACAAAAAGATTTGGGATATTTCCGGGATTCAGCGAAAAATGTCCAACGGGAAGATGGAGACAACCGGGCTCGGATACGTTCGGTCTAAGAAACGGGAGTAGCGCCACGGCTGCTGCATCATAAACGGCTGCTGCATCATGAACAGCTACTGCGAAAGGGAAAACGCTCTTCCGAATGGCTGCGACATTGAAATAGAGCGAGATCCCACTCTAAGAACGTTAAGTCCGTCGCTCGAAGAACAAATAAATAAGCTAATAAAAGAAGCTTTTCAAACGAGCCGAGTTGATCACAGCCGCGAAATGGCCATTTATGAAAAGACCAGGACGCAGTGCCTCAATCAGTAATCCGAGGAGAAGAAAGACTATAATGCTCTTCATCCCCAGCCCGCTGTATGTCCTCGCGAAAGGGGAAAATCCCAAAATAAAGGTAAAAATAGGGCAAAGAACGCAAACAGCGTTCAAAAACAACAAAGAGGATCTAAGAAGTCATGCAATCGAGAAAATGTAGATTGGAACCCATCCTTTATAAAGAAGATGGGTCGGGAATACTCTTTCCCCCAAGACAAGATATGGAAAATATTCAACCTTGTCATGAAGCACTAAATGATGACACTTCCAGAATCTCGGCACCCCGAACAAATAAACGAGGTCCATCATCCAGATTATTTCTTTTATCACCGAGTAATAGGTCATCCCCTTGAAGACCGCTTCACCTTCAAAGACTGGGTAGAAGAACAATATCAACAAGGCAGGTTCGCTTTATCCGACAGCTGGAGGGTAACTCCGCCGCAAAAGCATGAGCTAAAGATGACCTATACCGTGAGGATAGGACCAGCTCAACGTCAAGAATGGAAGCGAACTCATACTTACCATATGATAACACTATCAAATGATCGAGAGAACGAGACTATGGATGACCTCCATATGTGCTTCGCAAAAGAAGATGAGGATGAGGTGATCTCCGAGTTTCCACCGGTACCAAAAGAGCTGGAAGATGGGATACACACTACGGCGAACGACCTAAGGAAAATTGACTTAGGAACGGAAAATGATCTGAGGCTAACATTTGTCAGTGAGCTACTATCTGAAAAACAGGTAGCTACGTTAAAGGACGTGCTCATACAGTATAAAGATTGCTTCGCATGGAACTATTCTGAGATGCTAGGTCTAGATCCAAAAGTAGCAGTACATAAACTGGCCATATCGCAGGACATAAAGCCCGTCAAACAGGCGCCAAGAAGAACGCGGCTCGAACTTGAGATGAGTATCAATGCTGAAGTCAAGAAACTAATCGACTCCGGCTTCATCCAAGAAGTTCAATTCCCAACCGGATCGCTAACATCGTTCCAGTGATGAAGAAAAACGGGACGGTGCGCATCTGCGTGGGCTTTTGGGACATCAACAAAGCCTGCCCGAAGGATGACTTCCCAGTACCTATTACCGAGCTAATGATCGATAACACGTCTATCCATGAGGTCTTCTCTTTTATGGATGGATCTTCAGGATACAATCAAATTAAAATGCACCCTGAAGACCAAAAGCATACAGCCTTCCGGACTCCGCTGGGCATATTCTGCTATAAGGTGATGCCCTTCGGTTTAAAGAATGCTGGCGCTACCTATCAAAGGGCCATGACAAAGATCTTCGATGACCTCATCCATGAGATCGTCAAATTCTACATCGACGACCTCGTGGTGAAGAGCAAATCTTATGAGGAACATTGGGAACATCTAAAAATAATGTTCTGACGTCTTCGGAAGTATAATTTGAAGATGAATCCTCTAAAATGCACGTTTGAAGTCTCCTTAGGCAAATTCCTAGGATTCATCACATGTTACCGGGTATCGAAATCGACCCCTCAATGATCAAGGCGATTATGGAAATGCCCACGCCAAGAACTCTCAAACAATTGCGATCTCTTCAAGGAAAGCTCACATATATCCGGCGGTTCATAGCCAATCTCTCCGGAAAATGCCGTCCCTACAGTTATCTAATGAAGAAGGGGACCCCGTTTGTCTGGGATCGAAAGTGCCAAAATGCACTAAACGAAATCAAGCAATACATGCAAAATCCGCCGGTATTGACCGCTCTGGTTAAGGGAAAACCCCTTATCCTATATAAAACGGCCCTTGAGGGTTCTTTAGGTGTGGTATGGGCATAAGAGAACGATCAGGGAAAGGAGAGAGCTTTATACTATTTGAGTCGAGTTCTTCTGGGGGTAGAAAACAACTACACCCCCATCGAAAAGCATTGCCAGACACTGATCTTCGCGATAACGAAGCTCAGACATTACGCTTTGGCACATGAGGTTCATCTCATATCAAAAGTGGATCCTCTCAAATATCTAATGTCAAGGGCCATATTAACAGGAAGGCTTACTAAATGGGCCCTCCTCCTGATGGAGTTCTCGATAACGTATCGACCTCTCAAAGCAATTAAAGGCCAGTCCATTGCCAACTTTCTTGCGGAACATCCGATACCAGCCGACTCCCTCTTAAATTGCGAGTTGCCGGATGAACATGCGTTCGACACAATCGAAGGAGAGAAGGAAGAAAATGATTCCCAATAGGAACCCTACTTTGATGGAGCATCTTCCGTGAAGCGGCGAAAGCAAAACACCCCCATAATCAAAGTCGGGGTGAGCATTATCTTCGTGACTCCACAAGGAGGGATAATGCATTTCGCCCTTTCCTTAACGGAGCCGAGGACTAACAACGAAGCTGAATATGAAGCTTTGATAGCAGGTCTCAATATCGCTATCAACATAGGAATCAAAGACCTCCTCATATGGAGAATCCCAGCTGATCATTAGCCAAGTAAAAGGCGACTATCAGACATGCAAGCCAAAACTGATAAAGTATGGCGAAAGAGTGCAACAACTGCTGACACAAATCTTATCCTACATCCTAGAGAGTATACCGCGTGTAGAAAATAGCAAGGCAGATGCATTGGCCAAATTGGCTAAGGAACTGGCCGATGAAGATCTCGATGGCGTAAGGATCATCGTGCAACGCCGCCGGGTTCTCGCGCCAACAGATATATCTTCGGAAGGCTTAACAAAGCTATCCGAAGGAAAAGAAGTGACCGGACAAGTAGCCCTTCAAATAGAGGATGAATAAAAGGTCAAGGTTAGAAGGAAGTCTTTATAGACTACTTCAAATCCCGACGAACGTCCAAAAATGCGTCGTCTAGATATCAGCTCATGAAACGAGCTCTGTCCTTCGCCTTCGTCAATGATACTCTATATAAGAGATCTTTCGATTGTCTATGGCTAAGATACCTGGGACTAGAAGAAGCGAAGAGAGCAATCCAAGAAACTCATGATGGACTCTGCGGTTCTCATCAAGCTGGGTCAAAGATGAAGCTGAAGATAAAAAGAATGGGTTAATGTTGACCCATAATGATTCAGGACTACCTCAAATATGCAAAGCAATGTCACTCATGCCAAATTCATGGGGACTCTATCCACTAATATCCAAATCCGCTACATCCAACAGTAGTTCGCTGGCTATTCAAAATGTGGGGAACCGACATAATTGGCCCCATTGAACCGGCATCGTCCCAAGGACATCGGTTCATACTGGCAACGACCGACTACTTCTTTAAGTGGGCAGAAGCAGTACCACTAAGGGAGGTGAAGATGGAGAATATCCTCCATTTCTTCAGGACACATATCATCTATCGGTTCGGCACTCCGCAACAAATTATCTTGGATAATGAGCCAGCTTATAGAAGTCATAAAATCAGCCGCTTCGCTCAACAGCATAAAATAGATTGGAGATGATTTTCATTCTATAATTCTTGGGCCAACGGTCTAGCTGAAAATTTCAACAAGATCTTGACAAAGATTATAAAAAAACAGTGTCCAGAAATAAAAGAGACTGGCACGAAAGGCTGCATGAAGCTCTCTGAGCGTATCGAACAACGTTCAAAATGGCCACAAATACAATACCATACGTGTTGGTATTCGGCACGGAAGCAATGTTTCCCCTGAAAATAGAACTCCCTTCTCTACGAGTAGCGGTTCGATACAAGTTGACAGATGAAGAAAATGCTCATCTTCGGCTTGAGGAGCTCGATGCCCTCGGTGAAACTTGTCTTATAGCACAGCAAAATCTGGAAGCTTATAAGTCAAAGAAGACGCAGTCATATGAAAAACCGACCAGGCCGAGAACATTCCGCCAAGACGACTTGTGCTAGTCGTCAAAAGACCAATGATTCCTAATCGTGCAAAACGAGGAAAGTTCAAGCCAAACTATGAAGGCCCGTACATCATAGACAAGTTCTATCAAGATGGAGCCTACCTGCTCATGGATATGCATGGCGAAAGACCCTTCCGGCCAATAAACGACCGATTCCTCAAAAAATATTACGCTTGACGAGTCACGACTTAGGTCAATGATAGATGACGACGCTCGTGTCCACTCGCTATTTTCCTGAGACAGAATTTTGAGAGTAATACAAAAAAACGGTACGTCCACAAGCGAAATGGGCACGGATGAAAACCCGAAAGGGCGCCGTGAGTAAAAACAGCAGGGTTACCGGCGAGCTTGTGAAAACCCGGAAGGCCGCAATCTCGTAAAAAAAACGATATGTCTACAAGCAAAATGAGCACGGATGAAAGCCCGAAAGGGCGCCGTGAGTAAAAACAGCAGGGCTACCGGCGAGCTTGTGAAAACCCGGAAGGGCGCAATTTCGTAAAAAAAAGGTATGTCCACAAGCGAAATGGGAACGGATGAAAACCCAAAAGGGCGCCGTGAGTAAAAATAGCAGGACTGCCGGCGAGTTTGTGAAAACCCAAAAAGGGCGCAAACTCGTAAAATAAAAAAATTATGCGCACTCGCAAGGTCCTCTCGACCTTGTGAGGAGAAAATAACTGCGTGAGATCCTTACGAATCACAAAAAAGAAACACACTTAGGAATCCTACGATTCCTATGGAGAAATTACACTTGCGAGATACTCATGACTCGTATGAAGAATTCCCTCTATGAGACCCTCACGGTTCGTAGGATTCAAAATCCTTAAGTTACAGGGATCTAAACCTGTTCTTAAGCCGTCATATTCCCCTAATGTTGCCCTAGAGGTGGTGCTATATTGCCTCTTGTATACAATCCACGGGTATAAATAAATATATCCCCCACCAAGTTTCACCAATAGCAAGAAATGTCCTCGTATAGTAAACAACACTTGTAAGTCCTTTCGACTTATAAGGAGAAAATACTTTTGTAAGATCCTTACGCCTTACAAAGTAAAATATCACTTAGGAATCCCCACGATTCCTGAGTAGAAAACACACCTACATGATCCTCACGACTCGTAGGGTGAAATACCTTTATGAGACCCTTACGGCTCATAAAGTCAAAAGGCCTTAGTCGACAGGATCCTAACCCTGTTTGCTAAGCTACCTTTGTTCAAATCAACAGAGGAAAATAATGAGTCGCTCCTGGCAATATTCCATTCATAGCAATGCTGATGCCTGAAAAAGTATCAAACTTCAAGTCCTCTCAAGGCAAATGATGATTTGCTCCTGGTAATATCCCAGTTGAAGCGATGCTGATACCTAAATAGGTATCAAATTTCAAACTCTCGCAAAGTTAAATAATGATTCGCTCCTGGAAATATCCCAGTGGTAGCAATACTGATGCTAAGATTAATGTTAGACTTCAAATCCCCAACTCAAAAAAGAGAAAAAATGCTGAAATGTTTGGGCAACTCGCAATAAGAAGCAGCGAGTAAATAAAAAATAGCTGAAATGATTGGGCACCGCGATAAATAGTTGAAATGATTGGACAATCATGACTTTCGCGATATAAAAAGCTGAAAAGATAGAGCATCGTAGAAACAAAAAATAAAATAAAATAAAATTTCCTCTGTCGTGCAAGTATGTCCATATTGACTCTTGTATACGATTCATGGCGCAAATAAAGAAAAAGGGAACTATATTTTCCCACCACACTTCGTCGAAAGGAGCTCCGAGTCTCGACGGTACATATACAACCTCGGGACTATCCCTGCGTCCCCTTCTCATCCCAACAGGGGCAGACACAACAGTCAAATAAAAATGAAGTGACTGTAAAAGCCTAGCTTCAGATCTTAATGACAACATCTACAGCCTAGAGATTAACCCGACATTCTTCTCATTCCAACAGGGTGCAGACGTGACGTCAACAAAGCTCCAAGGAGCAAAATAAAAAAGGAGTAACGGCAAAATTCCAGGTCCAGCTCGACGTTCCTTCTCAGTGTAGATGTAACGTCAACAAAGGCTCCAAGGAGCTAAATCAAAAAGGTGTGACGGCAAAATCCTAACTCCAGCTCAACGTGCTTCTCATGCCAGCAGGATGCAGATGCAACGTCAATAAAAGACCCAAGGGTCAAAGCAAAAAAATGGAGCCATGGAAAAATCCTAGCTCTAAGTCTTGACGGCTCATATACAACCCAAAGACTATCTCGACGTTCCCCCTCATTTCAGCAGGATGCGGATGCAACTATCAAATGAAATTGGAGCAATAGCATATTCCTAGCTCCGGACTTCAATTGCAATACATACATCATAGAAGTCCTACAGATGTCTATCCTATTTCAGCAAAGGAGCGACACGACATCGTTAAAACAAAAATGAAGTGACGGCATATTCCCAGCTTCGGGTTTCGACTGTAGGGTTCCTAGGCACCCTAGTGAGGTCTCCCAAGCCATCAACCATGGCAATTTCAAATAATATGGTGCCTACAAACCCTAGTGTACGGATCTATAACTAGATGTCTAGGCGAAACAAAAACAAGCTAACAACTAAGCAAATGAGAATACGGAAATACAACCTTTGTAGATCCGTTTGCTCCACCTCCATAGCTCCGCAACGACGTCCTCTCGCTGTCCATAAGAAATCCGGGCTCTAAAGTCGACTTCTTCGGAGAGAAAACGAGCTAGGTCGTCGACGTCCATGCCGAAGATGATCTACGTCGAGGCATCGCTAAATCAAGCTCGACCTTCACCAAACCCTAAAATCTTGTGAAGGAAACACACTCTACTTCTTGGCAAGAGGTAGAGGATGAAGAAATAGGATGTGGGTAAACTTTGGAATTGGATTTCTCACTCAAAACATCAATCTACCATTGATGACCTCAAGCTTCTTCACTTGAAGAATGAAGAAGAAGAAGAATAATGATAAGAAAAGATTAATCCAAAAAGAAAAGAATTATCAATTCTTATCATAAGTGAACCATGGTAAAGTGTAGAGAGTTAACCAAGGTTAGTTGAATGGTTAGGGTTAAGAATGAGATAAGAATGGTGGACTTAGGTCAAAGCTTCATGAAGTTTCAACTAAACAACAAAACTAGCAACCATTCTTTTCTCATTTCTTTTATTCATTTATCAAAAAGAATAAAATGAATAATTAAGAAAATAAAACCCTAAACATAAATACAACCATGGTTCAAACTTTACACTTAACCAAAGTGGTATGCATCATCAAACATGATACATCCATGTGCACATAAACATATCGCATATGCAATGCGCACACCCGAGCGAGAAAATCCATCTTAAGTAAACCGATACTAGTTGATGCAAAGTAATATATCATATATATAAATATGCATTAAATCATTAATATCAACACTTGATTCAATGATCCGGTTATGTCGCACACAACCGACTAGTATACAATATATCGGCTTATCGAATCAAAGCTTGAATCGATAACTAGGTTATATCGCATACAACCATTCGATACATTTATCGCGAGAATAGAATACGGTATCACATACACGCATTATTCTCGGCCCCGCACATATCTCATATGCGCTCCTATTTCGTTTCGCTTGAGCCAGGAAACCTCTGTGTAGGACTCTAAAGACTCGTCAATACGCCGGCAGCGGATGATGATCATATCAAACATCCACAAGCCGCAAGCGGTCTGCTAAACGTAACGGCCACCCGGGTATTGAGCGATCTGAAGATCGACGAGCAAGCCCGCTCACACTCCAGTGAATCCGACCAGTAACACTATCGTATAGTCCGGTCTGTTCGTCTGATATGTCGCATATCTTGCCTAGGGGTGGTAAACGTCAGACCCCAGTAGCTCGATAAGTCATGCCGACTTGAGGTCCATAACATTCGTGAAACTACTGATAACTCTTACCAGTATATCACTGCAACCCTGGCCAGGGATTTTCTGTTATGGCCAGTCGAGCATAGCACAACATCAACCCCCAATACCGGGAGAGACGAATCCCCTCCTATCGCTCATTGCCTCCATGTGAATCGGGACTGTACCCAAAAACCACCTGTTTGCACAACTCAGTAGAGCCGTGGTAGGGTGGAAATCAAAGCACAGTGGGAGACACACAAGACTCTATGACGATCTCGGGTCAACAGACTAAGCTGTACCAGTGTCACCAGAGAACTGCCATCTGACGTGAGGTATAATACCATCTGGGAGTTCTCGGCGAGTCCGTTCAGTGTACCCAGTCTCCACTGAGCACCCGCATACCATCTTCGATGTCAAACACCAATGGATATGGGATCATCCATCGCCCATCGCATGGGTCGAGAAGATATGCGCTAGTCTACTCTGGAATATCGATGCCCCGTCTCGATATTCCCTCGACTAGGAACAATTCAAGGATGTACTCATGGACTACCCAGGCCCCACTAGTATGATCTACATCATAGTCCTGGAAGTCGAGTACACATCCTATGGGCTTTATCAACATGTAATCAGAGAGACAGAAAGTATACATGTTAAGACAAAGTGCAACCAGATAGCGTACTATCATGTCGAGCGAGAAAGTCCTTCCTATATATGTCCCAGCATCCACTACAATATACATCCCATGTACAGTAATGGCCTCTAGGGCATACATATAACTAACAATCTCCCACTTGCACTAGGGCCATCTGTAGCAGTGGTTGCAGTATCACATACTCAACCATCCCCTAAATTGTCTCTCTTTGGGAAAAGGGCCTTCGTGAGTGGATCCGCCGTGTTGTCCTCTGAGTCTTCTCTCCTTACCTCGATCACCCTGGAGATCAACTATCTCCATGATCAGGTGATGCTTCCTCAGAATTTGTATGGGTCACTGATGGGACCAGGGTTCCAGGGTCGAAACCACGCTTCCATTGTCATACAATGGCAGGAACCTAGTTCATCTTATGAACCAATATACACCCAAACAGCCTCTTTGGTAGTATCTTTAATAGCGATGTTACCAGCCTTTATCGTCTAGTTTGCCACGGTATCGAGCTTGGAACTCTTCCAACATACCGTCCCTTTACTGAGGGTAAAGACAATGCCCGTGACTGACATTCAGTCGTCTTTATCACCCTGGAACTCTTCCAGTGATTCTCTTCAGGATCGATTGATACCATCTCACTACATCTAGTGAGAATCCTAGCATCCAGTTACATCTATCTCATAGATGAAAACTCAGGTTTTTAGGAGGTATCACTTTGATCCTATTTGGAGAATTCTTGTGATAATAGGAGATTGACCGATCATAGTATAGGAAACTCTTTTCCTATCAAGAGTATGTTGTCTTCGTACAATACGAAGATGACCACCTTACTCTCTACTACCCTTTTGTATATACAAGGTTCGTCTACCATTTTGATGAAGTCAAACACTTTGACTATCACATCAAAACAGACGTTCCAACTCCGCGATGCCTGCTTCATCATGTAAAGCAACTTGCACACGTTTCCGCTGCTCCCACTGTTTACGAAGACCTCTGGCTGTGTTCTTATAGACGTTCTCTTCTAAATCAGTATTTAGAAAAGCAGTCATGGCACCCAATCGCTAGATATCGTAGTCATGGTATGTAGCCGTGGTAAGTAGGATCTGGATAGACTTAAGCATAGCTACTGGAAAAGGGTTTCATCATTATCCACGCCTGGTCGATGACGAAAACCTTTAACAAGTCTAGCTTTGAAAGTCTCAACTTTTCCATCTAAACCAAGTAATCTTCTCAAGATATACTTGCTCCTGACGGGGATTTAACCCTTCAGATATAGCAGCTAAAGTCCATACTTTGCTGGTGTACATGGATTCCATCTCAGATCGCTAAGCATCCAGCCATTCTTACAGAGTCCCTGCTCTCGATGGCCTGCTCGAAACTAGTTGGGTCATCATCTCATGATGCAATCCTTGCTCCCACTGTCATCGAGAAACCGAGGTATCTCTCAGGCGGATGAGGAATCCTACTAGATCGGCGGAGAGGCTGAGGTTCGTTGGAATCTATTGAATCCTTTGGTTCTGTCAAATCATTAGCAGTTTTGTACAGCTGGAACCTTTCCAGTTCTACAGAACTGATCTTGCCTCGATCTTGTCCGGATTTTGCTTTTGACATAGGCCGGACAACCCCAAATCTTATCTCGCTTAAGAGATGGGTTCTTCCCATACCATATCTCATATGGAGTGGTAGGCACTGATTTGATTCAAACCTAATTCAATAGGTATGCAGCTTCTCAAGTGCATAACCCCAAAAGGAAATAGGTAACTCAGTAGTACTCATCATAGAGCACACCTTATCATATAGGGTGTGATTGCTCCGCCCCGATATACCATCGTGCTATGGTTTATACGGAGGAGTAATGCTGAGAGAGAATCTCATTTTCTTTTGGAATAGTCCAGAAATGCCATGCACAAGTATTCTCCTCCCTGATCTTATCACAGGACATAATACTTATACCCGTATTTTGGTTCTCTACTTCCTACTTATATTCTGTGAATACCTCAAAAGGTTCGGACTTATATTTCAACAAGAATATATGACTGAATCTTGAGAGATTATCAGAGAATATAATGAAGTATAAAGAACCAGTCCTGGCATGTGTAGACAGGAGATCTTTCATACATCATCATGTATCAGTCCCAAGAGTTTACTAACTCTTTCTCTGTTTCCAATAAACAGAGCTATGGTCATATAATCTTTGTGACATGACTGGCAAGTTTCACAAGATGTAAATTCAAACTGATTTAAATATACATCTAAATGTAACTTCAGCCAGTCGGGTCGCAATGATATGACCTAGTCTACAATGCCTCAAGAAGAATTCGTTCATTTCTGAACTCTTCTTCTTGTGTGTGTTCTGTATACTAGGAACTGTAGTTTGATTTAGAACGTCAATGCTTTTAGATAACGCACCTGAACCGATCAACTTTTGATATAGGAAATATTCAAAACATTATCCAATTATACAAAATTTTATCATTTCTTTACTAATAAAGAGACTGATATGATTTTGTATATCAGGTTCAGCATCTAATAGCATTTGTTCAGAATCAATGTATTGGTAATACAGGGTGACAGTGACCAACAGACTTGGCTGCAACACTTGCCCCGGTTTCTGTCTCATGAAACTTATCACCCGTTCTCAGTTTTTCTATCTTTTTGTAGCCCTATGTAACAGATTACATATCTGGGATCCTGATCCGGTATCACATACCCAGGACGTAGAGAATACAGAGAAACAGTTCTACATAATGAACACACCCGAAGATGATGCATCAGCATGCACTCTCTTCGTTTGGGCGGCACGGGAATTCTGGTATTCCCCTATTTCCTGCTCTGTCTTATAACAATTATAAGTTGGAGCGGGACCAACGTTCCCCAGCTCAGTATAACAAGTGGGTTCGGTCAATACATCCGTATTATTATCTTGATTAAGGCGTGATATGGTCGCTACCAGGAGAGAGAGAGAAGAAAACACTCTGCGTGCGCTCTTGCAAGATCAGATTGGTTATATATTTTATCTAATCAGGATGGCTCCCACTGTTTTTATCAAATCTTCCTTCAAACCCTAAAAGGAAAGACTAGCCGGGATTAATTACACTCTACAAGTTCACCAATCTTTCAGCCAGGCCAGTGTCGGTACTTTGAGGGAGGTTCCCCGTGCTTTCACACGGACCTAATTACAGTAAACCTCGTTTTCCCAGAGGCGTAACCCCGTTGACACCTTTCTAGACACCTACTTGATCGGCTAATTTGTAATGTATAAAACTCTCCCAGGAGCAACACTTACTCGCAGTGGGTATCGGGATCCAACTATCACATAGAAGGTATGCAATCTCATTGCAAGTTTCAACACTTGAAACTCCCGATAAAGGTTTTTACCCCTAGCACCTATGACCTTAACTATGGTCAACAAATCATAAGTACTAGTCAAGTTCTACCCGTCATTTCGTGATTAATTAGACCCACCCACATGACCCTTAACTAAGGTCAACAAAGTCACGCGACTGTCCTAACTAATCGCATCATATGCTGTGTAGGAAGACATCACTTAGCTACCGTACACTGTGCCTTGACTATGGTCAACAAACACAGCACGAATACTAAGTACTCTACTTCCTAAAATGACGGAGGGTTGCGGCTGGTTTTTGGGAAAACCTTTAACGCTTTGAACTTGATCTCGTTGCGGAATCAAATGGTTTTTAAATGGAATGTTTTCGAGGCTTTTCTAGTTTTGCTAAAGGGGTCACTCCCGATGAAGGGATCGTCGGCCCTTTCCTCGTCGAATGAGGTGCGGGATATATCATATATATCACTGTGCAAAGCGGAAACTATAGAAGCGATCAAAGACAAACCGAGGGTTGTAGCATCTGCCAGTTATTGCTAAAGGAGTCACTCCCGGTGAAGGGATCTCGGTCCTTTCCTCATCGAATAAGGTGCAGGATGTTCTATAATGAACACCGCGATGCAAAGCAAGAACTGTAGCTACCTGTTTTTATTTTGAAATTCGATTCCACAACATCATTTAGGTTTATTTTCTTTCATTAATCTCATTAATGAATATCCCATCATTTAAATTACCTAAACATCACAGATAGATATAACGTACGCTTATGCCATCCGCATTCGCCTCGATGTCCCCTCGTGCACCGTTAGGTTAGGTAACTAACGGCAGAACGGGGCAGGGCTAGCGCGGGTGTAAAACATAAGTAACGTCTATATAATATATCATATATACTATAATATCTGTCACAGAACATCAGAACATCGCATGATCACAGATAGAACACAGCAGAAGAAACATATGAAATATTGGATATACTAGGACGTCCGTGTTTTCAATACGAGCCAGTATAAAACACGGATTCCACGGTCGTGACGAATAGCCAATCCCACACCCCTAGACCCCTACGAGAGCGGCAAGCAACCCTGCCAATTCTGGCGTTAGGAGACCCGGACTCGACTCCTCGAGTTGGTCTCCCACTGGACCCCAGAACCCGGTTACTTGTGCTCCCCTCCTTGGGTCTATCCTAGTGCAGAAAAGTAAATAATATACAAATGGTGACTACTTCCGCGACCTGGAAGTGCCCCAATAAAAGAATATTACATACAAGTTTTTACATGAATGAAAATAAAAAAAACACTCATCTCACATAAAAAAAAACCCCGGCTATTCAAACACGACGATCCAATATAACATATCCAGCAACACATAACATCACATGTCATCAACGTAAGTAAATATGTCCATCCCAATTGTCGTTGACATATAGCAACGAAACCGGCGATATCACATATTACACTTACGGTCACAGAAAAGAAAGTGTAAAACTACAACAGTTGGAATCCGCAATATCCTCAGACATCGCATGCCTGACCAAATGAATTACTTAGACATCGCATGCCTAACAATTATAAACCCCGCATTTTAGTCTCATTATCGAAAACACTTTTCAATATCAAGTCGGGCAATTCAACAAGATTCCCGACATCCTGATCGAATACTCGTCGCAAACTTCAGTAGACGGCCGCACCCCCGACGCCGTCGACAAAGTGCACCAAGGCGGAACACCGCTACCGCGAGCACCCGAACGGATGCTTTCGGCGACGGGGTTCTCCTACAGTCACTTGGTCGGGGCTATGGAGTGAGGCTGTCTATTAAGTTTACCGGCGAATATCCGCGTACGCTACGTGATTGCGACGGACTTTTGATCACATCAAAAATCCGTGGCAACCGATCAAGTGAGACTAAACTGCTACGTTTATAACATTCATTCAGTTATCATATAACTTATTGTGAATTCCAATTATTGTATCCCATTCCAGATAAACAGAAAATGTTAAACTTTCCGATCGAACAATTGAACACCCAAGTTTTCCCGATAAAGATCAACACATGAAACTAGTCTAACAACATTCAGTTCGTACCTCAGTACCAACGGTCCAGCCGTAGAAGGGTCAAGCCAACGCCTCACATGTGGCACGCCGTACTGCCCCAAACCCGAAGGTTCAAAGGGCAGTTCAAGACGGTCACATAATCGAGTTAAGGTTTGTGTCTTCTAGAGGGACCATCGCGTTACTTGCACTACTTAGAACGTCGTTAAACTACGGAAAAATCCAACACTTGGAAATTTCCCGACAGGGGAAAAATCGGGTATTTATATCCGGTCGAACTTTTTAACATATTCTAAAATTTATCCGGAAAACACATGGACAGAATTAGACTTTCCGATCGAAACAATGATTCCCAAAACAACTCAGAACAACTCAACACTTGAGTTCAGTTTAAATATTCCAGGAAAATGAGCATTGAATTTTACGAGTTACTGTGAAATTTGACACGTGTCGGCTTCTTATTGGCGGCCCTTCCGCCGCGTAAACCCCCTTTGTGCGGCGCTTCCGCCGCGCTATTGTGGAATTAGGGTACCAAATTTCACAGTAATTCTTAAAAAAGCCTGCTTGTTTTTCTGGATATTTTTAATTGCCAAAAATCAACAGTTTTGAAAAAAGTACAGAGAGCAATTTTGCAATGGGATTTTGGTTCGATCGGGTTTCTAATTCCGTCCGGGGATCGCCTAAGGCTCTAGCTAGGCTCTGATACCACTTTAGGGTTCCTAGGCACCCTAGTGAGGTCTCCCAAGCCATCAACCATGGCAATTTCAAATAATATGGTGCCTACAAACCCTAGTGTACGGATCTATAACTAGATGTCTAGGCGAAACAAAAACAAGCTAACAACTAAGCAAATGAGAATACGGAAATACAACCTTTGTAGATCCGTTTGCTCCACCTCCATAGCTCCGCAACGACGTCCTCTCGCTGTCCATAAGAAATCCGGGCTCTAAAGTCGACTTCGTCGGAGAGAAAACGAGCTAGGTCGTCGACGTCCATGCCGAAGATGATCTACGTCGAGGCATCGCTAAATCAAGCTCGACCTTCACCAAACCCTAAAATCTTGTGAAGGAAACACACTCTACTTCTTGGCAAGAGGTAGAGGATGAAGAAATAGGATGTGGGTAAACTTTGGAATTGGATTTCTCACTCAAAACATCAATCTACCATTGATGACCTCAAGCTTCTTCACTTGAAGAATGAAGAAGAAGAAGAATAATGATAAGAAAAGATTAATCCAAAAAGAAAAGAATTATCAATTCTTATCATAAGTGAACCATGGTAAAGTGTAGAGAGTTAACCAAGGTTAGTTGAATGGTTAGGGTTAAGAATGAGATAAGAATGGTGGACTTAGGTCAAAGCTTCATGAAGTTTCAACTAAACAACAAAACTAGCAACCATTCTTTTCTCATTTCTTTTATTCATTTATCAAAAAGAATAAAATGAATAATTAAGAAAATAAAACCCTAAACATAAATACAACCATGGTTCAAACTTTACACTTAACCAAAGTGGTATGCATCATCAAACATGATACATCCATGTGCACATAAACATATCGCATATGCAATGCGCACACCCGAGCGAGAAAATCCATCTTAAGTAAACCGATACTAGTTGATGCAAAGTAATATATCATATATATAAATATGCATTAAATCATTAATATCAACACTTGATTCAATGATCCGGTTATGTCGCACACAACCGACTAGTATACAATATATCGGCTTATCGAATCAAAGCTTGAATCGATAACTAGGTTATATCGCATACAACCATTCGATACATTTATCGCGAGAATAGAATACGGTATCACATACACGCATTATTCTCGGCCCCGCACATATCTCATATGCGCTCCTATTTCGTTTCGCTTGAGCCAGGAAACCTCTGTGTAGGACTCTAAAGACTCGTCAATACGCCGGCAGCGGATGATGATCATATCAAACATCCACAAGCCGCAAGCGGTCTGCTAAACGTAACGGCCACCCGGGTATTGAGCGATCTGAAGATCGACGAGCAAGCCCGCTCACACTCCAGTGAATCCGACCAGTAACACTATCGTATAGTCCGGTCTGTTCGTCTGATATGTCGCATATCTTGCCTAGGGGTGGTAAACGTCAGACCCCAGTAGCTCGATAAGTCATGCCGACTTGAGGTCCATAACATTCGTGAAACTACTGATAACTCTTACCAGTATATCACTGCAACCCTGGCCAGGGATTTTCTGTTATGGCCAGTCGAGCATAGCACAACATCAACCCCCAATACCGGGAGAGACGAATCCCCTCCTATCGCTCATTGCCTCCATGTGAATCGGGACTGTACCCAAAAACCACCTGTTTGCACAACTCAGTAGAGCCGTGGTAGGGTGGAAATCAAAGCACAGTGGGAGACACACAAGACTCTATGACGATCTCGGGTCAACAGACTAAGCTGTACCAGTGTCACCAGAGAACTGCCATCTGACGTGAGGTATAATACCATCTGGGAGTTCTCGGCGAGTCCGTTCAGTGTACCCAGTCTCCACTGAGCACCCGCATACCATCTTCGATGTCAAACACCAATGGATATGGGATCATCCATCGCCCATCGCATGGGTCGAGAAGATATGCGCTAGTCTACTCTGGAATATCGATGCCCCGTCTCGATATTCCCTCGACTAGGAACAATTCAAGGATGTACTCATGGACTACCCAGGCCCCACTAGTATGATCTACATCATAGTCCTGGAAGTCGAGTACACATCCTATGGGCTTTATCAACATGTAATCAGAGAGACAGAAAGTATACATGTTAAGACAAAGTGCAACCAGATAGCGTACTATCATGTCGAGCGAGAAAGTCCTTCCTATATATGTCCCAGCATCCACTACAATATACATCCCATGTACAGTAATGGCCTCTAGGGCATACATATAACTAACATCGACAACAACTCATATAAAACCTAAAAGACTATCGGAGATCATCCTACACCAGAGCGGAGTGGTTATGACTCATCGGGGCTCCGAACTGAGCCTAATCTCAAGTAAAAAGCGTCATGGAAAATTCCTAACGTTTGCTCTTCCGATGGTAATATGACCTAAGAAGATTACTTGAAGACGTCTTATCCAGCCTCCGAAGGGATCAGAGATATGACAGTGGCAGGGCTACTCGAACAGCGGCTTAAAGACTGCATATTGAGGAATACATCAGCCAATGCGACGGTACCATGGACTAAAACTTTAGTACCACAAACCTAACGGACCTCTGTCGTATAGAATGGGGGTTATCTGCATATAACGTTAGGACAAGTTTGCTTGCAAACCTAAATGAGGTAAACTAAAAATACTCCGAAATGAGTACATAAACCAGAAACTTCGAAACGAGTACATAAACCAGAAACTCTGAAACGAATGAATAAACTAGAAACTCCGAAACGAGTGAATAAACTAGAAACTCCGAAACGAGTGAATAAACTAGAAACTCCAAAATGAGTGAATAAACTAGAAACTCCGAAACGAATGAATAAACTACAAACTCCGAAACGAGTAAATAAACTAATGGGCGCTAAATTAAGACATCAAACACAGAGGAGCGTATGCAAAAAAAAGTGAATTCTTTATTCATAAATCGAAATGTTTAAGAGATACAGTTTACATTTATTAAAAATGGGAAATACAATTCTAGCCGTTAAGAAGGCGGGGCTTTCAGTAGATTGGCAACCCGCTCATTCTCTCCCCATAGCTCCTCCTCGCGTGCCACTATTGCAGCCAGCCTCGCTTCAACTTGAGCCCATTGTTGCAAGCATGATGAAAGCTTCTCGGCGATTTCCTGCTTAGCAACCTCGCAATCTCGCATGTCCCGCTCGGTAAAATCAAGTTTCTGCCTCAGTGCTAGTCCATTAGAAACACGTTGTTGGAGATTTTCAAAAATAACTTGCAGCTGCGTGGCATTCACTTCGACCTGGATGCGCAATTGGCTGGATTCGCCAGAAGCTGTCTCGTGCTCCTTTCGTTTTAGGGCCAACTTTTGCTCGAAGTATTGAATGGAATCGACACTTTGCTCTATCCATTCGATCAGTTGAGCCTTCGAGTTTAATGCTTCAGGAGTGAAACGCTTGTGTTCGATCTCATGCAAACAAGCCTCAATCCGCTTACAATAGTCAACCCAAATGCCGACGAAGTCTTCATTATTGAAATTCACAAGCGTCGCCAGTATAGGGTTGACTTCGTCAGCAAAATCTGCAGCCGAAGTGAGGGCTTCAACGTTGAGAACTTCGATAAATTCACTTAACATCCGCCTGCTATTTGCCGCGCCCCTGGAAGATTGACGCTTAACAAAGGACCCTGCGGGCATGGAAATACGAGACTTGAGGGGAGCCAAAGCCGGTGCAGCTGCTACAGAATGAAGTATGCACAAAGAAGGGTCAGATTTCAACCTGAAAAATAAAAAAGAATGGCGATGGCCGGAATCTACCATACCAGTGGTCAATAATGGCAAGGTAGGAAGAACAGGGGGTTCGGTTATTTCTTCGTTCTCTCCCTCGAGCCGTATTACTGACATCAATACGAGAAAAGCTTAGCAATAGAAGTTTGCTCGTGAAAACATGAAATAATAGGCGAAGAATATACTAACCAACGCCTGAAGGGGGAACGAAGTCCGATTGGAAGGCGAAATGTGAGCTTAACATTTGGTGTAAGCGGTCAAAAAACACTCTTGCAGGGTTGCAACAATATGTGGTAAAGAAACTAATCCAAGAAAATAATATCTACATTGAAACAAAGAGATGAGAAAACTTTACCTTCCATCATTAAACTCGAGAGAACTCGGGGGGACATAAAAGAGAGGGGTGGAACGGTGACATTTGTGGCAACGGCTGACAATGATTCTTCAATCAGCACGACACTGGGGTCTACCATGCCTGTATTCAAGAAATATCAGCAGAGATGCCTAGCAAGAGTGAGAAATCAAAAGTAATAGCCCAAGAAATACTTGATGGGGCAGAAACCCTAATAGGGTCTGGAGCGTCACCAGCTATGATGGCTTCCTCGGTTTCTACCCTCATCGGGAAGGTGGATTCAGCATCTGCACCTTCATCCCTTGAATCGATAAGGGCCGTTGTCATGCTCGCACCACCCGCCAATATCAGGGATCCACAAAGGGAAGCAGCGGCAGTCGGAACAATCCCAGGTTCAAGAGGAAGGCTTGAAACTCCAGGCACTTCAAGCGCCAGCACTTCACCTGCCACATCAGCACCTAAACTTGGCCCTATTTAAAAAAAGGGGGGGTGTTATAATTCAAGAAAAAAGGCTGTTACCAGGGGACCGTGCGCTATTTTACCTTGAAGTGACCACTCGGCCTCTTCACGATCCGCACACGCAACTTTCCTATGAGCGGTGGACAGGGCAGAAGGAACGTCTTCCACGGGAACGTCAGTAGGTTGAGCATCACTCGAACCCGCGTCTGCAGCCAGGTTAGCCTGACGCTCCCTTGCTGCAAGCTTTTTGCGCTTCATTTTGGGTTTGGCTGTACGAATGGATCTCCTCAGGACCTCCGACAAAGGAGCATCTTTATCCAAATCAGGCTTGGCCTTCGGATCTACTGCCACATCCATCATCGGCTGCTTCAGCGACGCCTCCACTGGCGGCTCTGAGAGGACCTTAACCATAGTCGGTGGCTCTAAAGGCTCCTCCGCACCATCACCCGAGGTTGGTATTGTATTGGGAACAACATGAGTTGTGGTGGTTCCGGTAAAAGAAAGAAGAAGGGGGGGGTCAGGTGGTGAATAAAATAAACTAAATATGTAAAGACGCCGCAAAATGAATCATACAGAGGCCCATGGAAGCGCGGAGCCTTTCCTCCTCCTCAAATATCTTAAGGGACGCTAAGAGAAACTTTTCAGTGTAAATTCCTGTTAAGAGAAAAGCATTAATAAAGCATAATAAATTCGTAAAAACAATATATACACAGAAAGGTGTAAATAGAATATACCGGACACCGCCAGAGAAGATAGCGTTGCTTGCTCATGGGACAATCTTTCAGAAGCTTTGAGGGTGGCCTGAAGATCCGTGGTGACGTTCTCATCGATAGAGGCTTCGAACAAACCATCATTGGTGCTGTATTCGGACAGGCCTTCGCCATAAGGAGCATGAGGTTCCTGACCCAATACAACATCAGTTGAGAATATAGATTTTTTTTCTTCAGTGACCCCTGACGACAAAACCTTTCGCTTAACTGGCAGCTTGGGACGGAGGCTCCCGATCTCCGAACCAATGCCCGACTCCTAGGACACCACAGCTACTACAGTCGTAGGAGCATCCGGTCAAAGCTTATCCGGAAAAACTCACGGAACTACGACCACACTGCTCTCTCTCCAGGAAGGGCGGACGACTGCTCGTTGCTTCAGCAGAACCGCGGGATTGCTGGATGGAACAGAATCCTTGTGGTCAAGGAGCATCCTCTTTTCCTCCTTGATGATGGCCCCCGTTGCATGTTGATACCAGGCAACGTAGGCATTCGAGGCCTTTGGAATATGACTCAGCTCGCTGATCAGGATGGGACCCTGTATTCAGACTCATGAAATGGTGCGCCGCGTTGCGAACACCCTCCTCAGTAGTGTTAGTTATATGTATGCCTTAGAGGCCATTACTGTACATACGATGTATATTGTAATGGATGCTTGGACATATATAGGGAGGACTTTCTTGCTCGACATGATAGTATGCTATCTGGTTGTACTTAATCTTAACATGTACTCTGATTGTCTCTATGTTACATGTTGATAAAGCCCTTAGGATATGTACTCGACTACTGGGACTATGATGAGATCATACTAGTGGGGCCACGGTAGTCGACGAGTACATCTTATAACTGTTCCTAGTCGAGGGTGTATCGAGACAGGGCATCGATACACCAAAGTAGACTAGCGTATACGCATCTTGACCCATATGATGGGCGATGGATGATCCCACATCCATCGATGTTTGACATCAAAGGATGGTGTACGGGTGCTCAGTGGAGACTTGGTATACTGGACGGACTCGCCGAGAACTCTCAGATGGTATTATACCTTACGTCAGATGGCAGTTCTCCGGTGACACTGGTACAGAGTAGTCTGTTGACCCGAGATCTTCATAGAGTCTTGTGTGATTCCCACTGTGCTTTGATTTCCATCATACCACGTCCAAAAGGGCGTGCAAAAAGGTGGCTTTTGGGTACAGTCCCGAATCACATGGAGGCAATGAGCGATAGGAGGGGATTCGTCTCTCCCGGTATAGGGAGTTGATGTTGCGCTGTGTTCGATTGGCTATAACCGGAAATATTTGGCCAGGGTTGCTGAGATCTACTGGTAAGTGTTATCAGTAGTTTCTCGAACTGTTATAGACCTTATATCGACACACTTATCAAGCTACTGGGGTCTGACGTTTACCACCCCTAGGCGAGATATGCGACATATCAGACGACGAGACCGGACTGTACGGGAGTGTTACTGATTGGATTCACAGGAGAATGTACAGGCTTGCTTGTTGATCTTCTGAGCGCTCAATACCTGGGTGGCTGTTACGTTTAGCTAACCGCTTGCAGTTTATGGGTGTTTGATATGATCATCACCTACTGCCGGCGTATTGACGATTCTTTAGAATCCTACACAGAGGTTTCTTGACTCAGGAAAAATGGAGTAGGAGCACATATGTGATATGTGCGGGACCGAGGATAATGCGGTATGTGATACCGTATTGGATTCTCGCAATATGAGATATCGGCCGGGTATATGTGATATAGCCGGGTCATCGTATTAGTCGGTTATATGCTATATAGCCGGATTGTCGGATCAAGTGTTGATTCGATAATTTAATGTATAATAATATATATGATATATTAAATTACATTAACTAATATTAGCTCACTAAAAGATTCTTTTTCTCACTCGGGTAATACATTGATATATATGCGATATATGTTAAATGTATTATTTTATTTTGTTACAATAAATATTATATATGTGATATATAATATTGTAACATGATATGATTACTAATGCAACATGTTTAGTGGAGTTTAAACATGATTAAGGTTTGGATTAGGGTTAAGACTTCTAGTAGATTCTAGAAGCTTTTCTTTTGTCTTGAAAAAGATATTATGCTTGATATTTTCAAGTGACTCACTTTTATCCCAACCCAAACCCTAGCCCTACTTAATTCTCTACATGGGTTTAGTTGACCATGGTTGCATTATTCATCATATTTATCTTTTCATTATTCATCACAAAAGGAATTGAATGATTCTTCTTCTTCTTCTTCCTTCTACTTTTCATGGAAAAAGCTTACTAGCTTTTTTCCAAGTGATGAAAAATGAGTGAGAAAAAGATTATAAATGAGAGCAAAAATCCTACTTCATCATTCTCATCTACCCTTGCCCTTTAGATAAGAGCGTTCACTTCATTTAGTGAGTGTTAGCTTGTGTTAATGAAACTCCAAGGTAGATCATCTTTGTTATCGAAGATCGGAAGCAAGACTGCATCTTTCTCTTCGTGGAGCCTCTCGAGAGTCCGGGACACGATAATCGCAGCGAAGGGACCTCAACACGGAGCTTAAGAAGTGAAGGACTGGATCTACAAAGGTTGTAATCCCTCTTACTTAGCGTTAAAGAGTTTAACATGCTTGTTTTCGCCTAATCTCTAGTTTAAAAATCTCGTATCGGGTTGTTCGGCACGGCTAATTTTTAAATCGGGCATGGTAGATGCCTCGTAGACCCTTGTGCATGTGCCCAGCAACCCTACAGTGGTATCAGAGCCAAGCTAGAGCTTTAGGCGATGTCTAGACGAAGTTTAAACTCCGATCGAACCCCGAAACCCTAATTTGAACCCTTCTCTGGATATTTTCTGAAAATGTGATTTTTTATGAATTAAAAATGCTCAAAAAATAGAGCAGGAAAAACTAAGAATTACTGTGAAGTACGGACCACTAATGCTTTTATATGACCGCGGAACCGCGGCCAAACCAAGGGTTTGGCGGCGGTTCCGCGGCCAAAATTATGACTTAGTCCCTCATATTTCATATATTTATTCTTAGGCCCTTTTTTGTCATTTTTTTCTGGGAATTTTTAATTACACTCAAATGTTGAGTTTTCTGGGTTGTATTGGGGACTCGTTGATTTGATCGGATAATTTAACTTTGTTTAGTTTGTTCCGGATATTTTTAGAAACTGTTAAAAAGTTCGAACGGATATCAATAACTCACTTTTTCCCCTGTCGGAAAATTTTCAAAAGTTGGATTTTTCCTCGTGTTTGAAACTTTCGTAAAGTCATGCAAGTAACGCGGTGGACCCTCTAGAAGACAACAAACCTTAACTCGATTATGTGACCATCTTGAACTGCCTATAAACCTTAGGGTTTGGGGCAGTACGGCGTGCCACATGTGAGGCGTTGGCTTGACCCTTCTACGGCTGGACCATCGGTACTGTGGCATGTGATGGATGTTTTTAAACTGATTTCAAGTGTTGAGATATTTTGGGGAAATCTTGGGTGTTTGATTATTCGATCGGAAAGTTTAACATTGTCTATTTATCTGGAATGTGATACAATATTTAGAATCCACAGGTAGTTATGAGATAACTAATTTGAATGTTATAAATCTAGCTGTTCAGTCTCAGATGATCGGTTGCCACGGAATTTTGATGTGATCAAAAGTCCGTCGCAATCACGTAGCGTACGCGGATACTCGTCGGGTAAACTTAAAAGACAGCCACGCCCCAAAGCCCCGACCAAGTGACTGTAGGAGAACCCCGTCGCCAAAAGCATCCATTCGGATGCTCGCGGCAGCGGTGTTCCGCCTTAGTGCACTTCGTCGACGGCATCGGGGGTGCGGACGTCTACTAAAGTTTGCGACGAGCATTCGATCAGGATGTCGGGAATCTTGTTGAATTGCCCGACTTAATATTGAAAAGAGTTTTCGATAAAGAGACTAAAATGCGGGGTTTATAATTGTTAGGCATGCGATGTCTAAGGAATTCATTTGGTTAGGCATGCGATGTATAAGGAGGTTGCGGATTCTAACTGTTGTAGTTTTACACTTTCTTTTCTGTGACCGTAAGCGTAGTATGTGGTGTATCGTCGGCTTCGTTGCTATACATCAACGACAATCGGGATACGCATACTTGCTTACGTTGATGATATGAGATATTATGTGTTGCTGTGATATGTTATATTGGATCGTCGCGTTTTGAATAGCAGGGGGTTTTATGTGAGATGAGAGTTTTTTCTTTTTCATTCATGTAAAATTCATTTGTATGTAATATTCTTTTATTGGGGCACTTCCGGGCTGAGGATGATGTCACCATTGTATATTATTTACTTTTCTGCATTAGGTAGACCCAAGGCGGGGAGCACAAGTAACCGGGTTCTAGGGTCCAGTGGGAGGCCATCTCGAGGAGTCGAGACCGGGTCTCCTAACCCTAGAATTGGCAGTATTGCTTGCCGCTCTCGTAGGGGTCTAGGGATGTGGGTTTGGCTATTCATTGCGACCGTGGAATCCGTGTTTTATATAGGCTCGTATTGAAAACACGGACGTCCTAGTATATCCAATATTTCATATATGTTCTTCTGCTGCAATGTTCTGTGATGAGATCATATTACTGCCTGAGACGAATGTTTATATTATATATATGAGATATATGTTATATTGCAGGTTTCGTTTCAAATGTGATGCTTGTGAAGCATAATAAAATGGGACTTCATTAATGAGATTAATAAAATAAAAGAAACCTAAAGATGTTGTAGAAACTTTTTTATAAACTGGTAGCTCTAGTTCTTGCTTTGCATAGCGGTGTTCCTTGTAGAACATCCAGCACCTTATTCGATAAGGAAAGAGCCGAGATCCCTTCACCGGGAGTGACCTCTTTAGTGAAACTAGCAGATATTACAAACTCGGTTTGTCTTTTGATTTCTTCAATAGTTCTTGCTATGCATAGTGGTATATATGATATACCCTGCACCTTATTCGATGAGGAAATGGCCGACGATCCCTTCACCGGGAGTGACCCCTTTAGCAAAACTAGAAAAGCCTAAAAAACACTCCATTTAAAAATCACTCGATTCTATAACGATATCAAGTTCATTACGCAAAGGGTTTTCTTAAAAACCTGTCGTAGCCCTCCGTCATTTCAGATAAGTAATAGTTAGTATTCGTGCTGCGTTTGTTGACCTTGTCAAGGCGTAGTGTGCGGTAGCTGATTAGTGCTTATCCGCATAAGTATATGATGCGATTGGATTAGGGTAGTCGTGCGACTTTGTTGACCTTGTTAAGGGTCGTGCGGGTGGGTTTAATTCATATCAGGAAATGACGGGTTGAACTTGACTTGCGGTCTATGGTTTGTTGACCTTGTCAAGGTCATAGATCGCTCGGGGCAAAATATTATCGGGAATTTCAAGTGTTGAAATTTTCAATGAGATTGCATACCTTCTATGAGATAGTTGGATCCCGATACCCGCTGCGAGTAAGAGTTACTCCTGGGAGAGTTTTACACATTATAATTAGCTGATCAAGTAGGTGTCTAGAAAGGTGTTAATGGGGTTACGCCTCTGGGAAAACGAGGTTTACTATAATTAGGTTCGTGCGAAAGCACGGGGGACCTCCCTCAAAGTATCGACACTGGCCTGGCTGAAAGATTGGCGAACCTATAGCGTGTAATTAATCTTGGCTAGTCTTTCCTTTTAGGGTTTGAAGGAAGATTTGACTAAAACAGTGGGAGACATCCTGATTAGATATATTAGATAACCAATCTAATCTTGCAAGAGCATACACTGAGTGTTTTCTTCTCTCTCTCTCCAGGTAGCGACCATATCACGCCTTAATAAAGATAATAATACAGATGTATTGACCGAACTCGCTTGTTATACTGAGCTGGGAAACGTTGGTCCCGCTCCAACTTATAATTGTTATAAGACAGAGCAGGAAATAGGGGATTACCAGAATTCCCGTGCCGCCCAAACGAAGAAAGTGCATGCTGATGCATCTTCTTCGGGTGTGTTCATTACAGAGAACTGTTTCTCAATATCCTTTACGTCCTGGGTATTTGATACCGGATCAGGATCCCACATATGTAATTGGGCTACAGATAGGTAGAGAACTGAGAACGGGTGATAAGTTTCATGAGATAGAAACGGTGCAAGTGTTGCAGCCAAGTCTGTTGGTCACTATCACCCTGTATTACCAGAATACATTGATTCTGAACGAATGTTATTAGATACCGAACCTGATATACAACATCATATCTTTTTCTTTATTAGTAAAGAAGGATATAATTTTGTATCGTTGGATATTATTTTGAACATTTCCTAAATCAAGAGTTGATCGGTTCAGGTACGTTATCTAAAAGTATAGACGTTCTAAATCAAACTACAGTTCTTAGTATACAGAACACACACAAGAGAAATAGTTCAGAAATGAACGAATCCTTCTTGAGGTATTGTAGACTAGGTCATATCAATGCGACCCGACTAGCCAAGTTACATTTAGACGCATATTTAAATTTGTTTGAATTTACATCTTGTGAAACTTGCCGGTCATGTCACAGAGAATGAGATGACCACAGCTCTGTTTATTGGAAACAGAAAAAGAGTTAGTGAACTCTTGGGATTAATACGTGCTGATGTATGAAGGTCTCCTGTCTACACATGCCAAGACCGGTTCTTTGGACTTCATTCCATTCTCTGATGATCTCTCAAGATTCAGACATATGTTCCTGTTGAGTCACAAGTCCGAACCTTTTGAGATATTCACAGAATATGAGTTAGGAGTAGATAACCAAAAATGGGTATAAGTATTATGTCCTTTGATGTGATCAGGGAGGAGAATACTTGAGCACGAAATTTCTGGACTATTCTAAAGGAGAATGAGATTCTCTCTCAGCATTACTCCTCCGTATACACCATAGCACGATGGTATATCGGGGCGGAGCAATCACACCCTATTAGATATGGTGTGCTCTATGATGAGTACTACTGAGTTTCCTATTTCCTTTTGGGAGTTATGCACTTGAGAAGCTGCATACCTATTGAATAAGGTTCAAATCAAATCAGTTACCTACCACTTCATATGTGATATGGAAAGGGAAGAGCCCATATCTTAAGTTTTAAGATTTAGGGTTGTCCGGCCTATGTCTGAAAAGCAAAATCCGGACAAGCTCGAGGCAAAGTCAGCTCTGTAAAACTGGAAAAGGTTCCAGCTATACAAACTACAGCAGATGATTTGGTAGAACCAAAGGATTCAATAGTTTCCAACGAACCTCAGCCTCTCCGCCGATCTAGTAGGGTTCCTCACCCACCTGAGAGATACTTCGGTTTTCTATATGACGGTGGGAGCGAGGATTGCATCATGAGATGATGACCCAACTATTTTCGAGCTGCCCATCAGGAGTGAGACTCTGTAAGAATGGCTGGATGCTTAGCGATCTGAGATGGAATCCTTATACACCAACAAAGTATGGACTTTGGTTGCTTTATCTGAAGGGTTAAATCCCCATCAGGAGTAAGTATATCTTAAGAAGATTACTCGGTGTACATGGAAAAGTTGAGACTTTCAAAGCTATGCTTAAGTCCATCCAGATCCTACTTGCCACGGCTACATACCATGACTACAATATCTGGTGGTTGGGTGTCATGGCAGCTTTTCTAAATGATGTTTTAGAAGAGAAGGACTATAAGTACACAGCCAGAGGGCTTCGTAGACAGTGGGAGCAGCGGAAACATGTGCAAGATACTTTATAGGATAAAGCAGGCATCGTGGAGTTGGAACATCTGTTTTGATGTGGTAGTCAAAGAGTTTGACTTCATCAAAATGGTAGATGAACCTTGTATATACAAAAAGGTAGTAGGGAGTATAGTGGTGATCCTCGTAGAGTACGTGGATGACATACTCTTGATAGGGAAGGAGTTTCCTATGCTACGCTCGGTCAATCTCCGCTTATCACAAGGATTCTCCATATAGGATCAAAGTAATACCTCATAAATCCTGAGTTTTGGATCTATGAGATATATCTATTTGGATGTTAGGATACTCACTAGTTGTAGTGAGATGGTATCAATCGATCCTGGGGAGAATCACTGGAAAGGTTCCAGAGTGATAAGGACGACTGAATGTCAGTCGCAGGTATTGTCTTTACCCTCAGTAGAGGGACGGTATGTTAGAAGAGTTCCAAGCTAGATACCGTGACATACTAGATGATTAAAGGTAAGATACATCGTTACCAAGGATGCTACCAAAGAGGTAGTCTGGATATATAAGTTCATAAGATGAACTTTGTTCCTACCATTGTGTGACAATGGAGTTGTGGCTTTTGCCAAGGAACCCTCGTCCCATCAGAAATCCAGATATAATTCTTAGGCAGTATCACCTGATCATGGAGATGGTTGATCTCCAAGGTGATCAAGGTTAGGAGAGTAGACACAGAGGACAACAGCGCGGATCCACTCACAAAGGCCTTTTTCCCAGTAGAGACTTTTATGGGTTGGTTGAGTATAAGATACTTCAACCACAGCTAATTGTTGGGTATGTGACACCACAACAGATGGCCCTAGTGCAAGTGGGAGATTGTTAGTTATATGTATGCCCTAGAGGCCATTACTGTACATACGATGTATATTGTAATGGATGCTTGGACATATATAGGGAGGACTTTCTTGCTCGACATGATAGTATGCTATCTGGTTGTACTTTATCTTAACATGTACTCTGATTGTCTCTATGTTACATGTCGATAAAGCCCTTAGGATATGTACTCGACTACTGGGACTATGATGAGATCATACTAGTGGGGCCACGGTAGTCGACGAGTACATTCTATAACTGTTCCTAGTCGAGGGTGTATCGAGACAGGGCATCGATACACCAGAGTAGACTAGCGTATACGCATCTTGACCCATATGATGGGTGATAGATGATCCTACATCCATCGGTGTTTGACATCAAAGGATGGTGTACGGGTGCTCAGTGGAGACTGTGTACACTGGACGGACTCGCCGAGAACTCCCAGATGGTATTATACCTTACGTCAGATGGCAGTTCTCCGGTGACACTGGTACAGAGTAGTCTGTTGACCCGAGATCGTCATAGAGTCTTGTGTGATTCCCACTGTGCTTTGATTTCCATCATACCACGTCCAAAAGGGCGTACAAAAAGGTGGCTTTTGGGTACAGTCTCGAATCATATGGAGGCTATGAGCGATAGAAGGGGATTCGTCTCTCCCGGTATAGGGAGTTGATGTTGCGCTGTGTTCGATTGGCTATAACCGGAAATTCCTGGCCAGGGTTGCTGAGATCTACTGGTAAGTGTTATCAGTAGTTTCTCGAACTGTTATAGACCTTATATCGACACGACTTATCAAGCTACTGGGGTCTGACGTTTACCACCCCTAGGCGAGATATGTGACATATCAGACGACGAGACCGGACTGTACGGAAGTGTTACTGATTGGATTCACAGGAGAATGTACAGGCTTGCTTGTTGATCTTCTGAGCGCTCAATACCTGGGTGGCTGTTACGTTTAGCTGACCGCTTGCAGCTTGTGGGTGTTTGATATGATCATCACCTACTGCCGGCATATTGACGATTCTTTAGAGTCCTACACAGAGGTTTCTTGACTCAGGAAAAACGGAGCAGGAGCACATATGTGATATGTGCGGGACCGAGGATAATGCGGTATGTGATACCGTATTGGATTCTCGCGATATGAGATATCGGCCGGGTATATGTGATATAGCCGGGTCATCGTATTAGTCGGTTATATGCGATATAGCCGGATTGTCGGATCAAGTGTTGATTCGATAATTTAATTTATAATAATATATATGATATATTAAATTACATTAACTAATATTAGCTCACTAAAAGATTCTTTTTCTCACTCGGGTAATACATTGATATATATGCGATATATGTTAAATGTATTATTTTATTTTGTTACAATAAATATTATATATGTGATATATAATATTGTAACATGATATGATTATTAATGCAACATGTTTAGTGGAGTTTAAATATGATTAGGGTTTGGATTAGGGTTAAGACTTCTAGTAGATTCTAGAAGCTTTTCTTTTGTCTTGAAAAAGATATTATGCTTGATATTTTCAAGTGACTCACTTTTAACCCAACCCAAACCCTAGCCCTACTTAATTCTCTACATGGTTTTAGTTGACCATGGTTGCATTATTCATCATATTTATCTTTTCATTATTCATCACAAAAGGAATTGAATGATTCTTCTTCTTCTTCTTCCTTCTACTTTTCATGGAAAAAGCTTACTAGCTTTTTTCCAAGTGATGAAAAATGAGTGAGAAAAAGATTATAAATGAGAGCAAAAATCCTACTTCATCATCCTCATCTACCCTTGCCTTTTAGATGAGAATGTTCACTTCATTTAGTGAGTGTTAGCTTATGTTAATGAAATTTCAAGGTAGATCATCTTTGTTATCGAAGATCGGAAGCAAGACTGCATCTTTCTCTTCGTGGAGCCTCTCGAGAGTCCGGGACATGATGATCGCAGCGAAGGGACCTCAACACGGAGCTTAAGAAGTGAAGGACCGGATCTACAAAGGTTGTAATCCCTCTCACTTAGCGTTGAAGAGTTTAACATGCTTGTTTTCGCCTAATCTCTAGTTTAAAGATCTCGTATCGGGTTGTTCGGCACGGTTAATTTTTAAATCGGGCATGGTAGATGCCTCGTAGTCCCTTGTGCGTGTGCCCGGCAACCCTACAAGTAGTAACTGGATCAACAATGAATGCCTCGAGGGGAACATCTTGGTTGTAGCCCGATTGCTGGGCAAAATGGTGCGGGTTATATCTCATAAACAAAGCTAAGGCGTTCTGTCTGAATACCAGGAAACCTGGCCTGATAGAATACAAATGGACGATCTCTCGAGCCCTCAATACAGAATGTAACGAATATGCTTTTAATGTATAGAATTTTTAAAATTGATGTACAGAATAGAGTATTTGCAAGCCCGAGCACAAGTTAGAAATTTAATTTATTTAAGAACAGCAAGAAAGCACTTGTAGCTCACTGGTAAAACCTTGCACTGCTGTGACATAGCCCCTGTGATCAAATCCCCTCAGCCACATATTATTTTTTACTGATTTTTCTTTTAAACTTTTAGAAGCCTAAAATTTTACACGTGCAATACACGAAAAAATAAAAAGTCGGATTAAATAAATATGTGCACAGTGTTATATGAATCAACTAATACACGTGGCACCAATCCAATCCCCAACCCACCCCAATCGACCGGCGAGATGAACAAAAGGGCCGGCGGTGCCAGTTCCAACCATTGGGAATACTCCAAGATTTTGAATCCTAAACCTTTGGCCTACCCCCACTACTCCTCTTCTGTTTGTTCTTCCTGCAATTAACCAGAGAATTAAAATTAAGCTTTTAATCCAAGTTTAAATGCATTTTAATTCTCTTTTTAATTCTCAAAACCCTAATTCTATCCTATAAATACAACCCCAAACCCTATCCCACTCTATTCAGAAATCCATTGTCCAAATTTCTCAAATTTTTCCAAGTCAAAGAAGTGTACAAGTGGAGTTAGCCCAAGATCAAGTTCCGGCGACGATTCAAGAAGATTCCGGCGACCCCGCGACTCCACGAAACTCTCAAATCCTTCCTATACCTCTCCTCTCTACCCTAAACTCGTAAGTTCCCTCTTTTCTTCTCTCTTCCTAACTTAAAATGTTCTTTTTTTCAAAACTCGTCGGAAGTGGAGTTATTCCGACGTCTGATTCTAAACTTGTTATAAAACACAATCATTCTTAATAAAAAATCATCCATATTGTTATATCTTGTTTAGTAATCATAAAACAAACATTGAGAATAAGTTTCATCTTAAAATACTATGCTATGCAACTTTTATTATACTTTTATGCTTAAATACCACAAACTTCACATACGACATTTATAATCATATTTGCTTGTATTACCTTTAGAAAAATCTCATGAGGTAATGACCTACCTCTCCCAACATATCTCTCCCAACATACATCTTGACATAGCACGATTGCTTGAAAATAATATTTTGGGACAAATATGAATTTACATTTAAATACCATAAACTATTAAAAACCGTATTCTTTAAATTGTTTTAATTAAATTCCTTACGATTATGTCTCTACAACCCACTTTTGGGGAATCCAATTTGGTTTGTGCGGGTTATCGCACATCCATCGAACTAGTAGGGAAAGATGCAGACCTCCTCACGGAGCTTACGATCTCGATGGAATTTTCAATACAATTTTTAAGAAAAACGTGAATTTCTATTTAATAAATAAAATTTATTTTTAATAATTATATATAATATTATCAAACCATCTATTTTAAATATATATAATAAATTCTATGTTTTCTAAACACAATAATCACAAGTTTCATGAAAATACCATTAGCAATCCATACAATTCCAATTTACACTGAAATACCATGTATTATTCAATTTAGGTTTATATTCACTAGAATACCTCACTTTTAAAAATTATATCCATGAAAACCCTAAATACGATAAATAAATACTTGAGCATTATTTTGAAAATATACTAAAACTATTTTTCATAAAACACCCTCAAGTTATGTTAATTTACAATAAGGACCCTAGTAAATGTAGGTTTAAGCGGGACCAATTCTTTTGAGCCTCAGGGAGCCGGAGAAAGTGGGTGCTTGCCTATTTAAGGTAGATAATTAAAACGGGGTTATCAATTGGTAAAGGACACAAATCCTGCCGTCCATATGCAGCAGTTACCGATAACTTCAAAACCTAATTCTGTTTAAGTGTCTGACTCAATATGAGTCTCAGTCTAATCTGAATACAATTCCAACCTGAATAAAATCCAAATATAACTCCAATCCAACATGAATCCATATATACTGGAACATGAACATGAATACCAGAATACTATCAAATATCAACATGATTTGATTTGACCGAACCATGGATATATATTGACTCGATTACCTGACTATCCGTTTACATCCTTATCTGTTTACATGAATAATTTATACCATGGTCTCGGCAAGTCTTATATCTACAAAACAATACAATCAATACAATATACATTACGGGGTTTTAAAGGGGCAGACTGGTACGAAATGTGTTAAAAATGACATGATGATGGTCACTATAATACATCTAACCTGAACATCGGTTGCCGTTGTTCCATGGGTTTTAACGGGGCCTTATATTCCATATACCTTAGTCTACGGAGTAAGTTGGACTCCTCTCGTATACACTGGCACATTCTGTACCAAGCTGCAAACAACTACGTTAGCATAACAAACATACATTATACAGTTATATTCTCTTTATTTGTCCATTCTATTTCTATTTTTCTTTTGGGAATTACCGAGCGATTGTTCGCTAACGACATTCTTTTTCTCTTCTTTCTTTGCAATGTTGTCAGGAGGACCCGACTCTCTAGAGATCGAGCCCAGCCAGGACGATTTGGAGCAGTTCATTGAGGACCCAGAGATCTAGTTCACTTGTATATACTTTTACTTTCTGTTCGTGCTATTGTTTAGGCATTGCTTTCCAGTATTGTATTTACTTTCCAGTGTATTATAAAGAATGTTTAATCAATGAAAAGTTGCTGTTTATTTACATCTCATATCTTTCTTGTGTATATTTATTATATTGCTTATTTACGCTTAGCGTGTTTACTTCTGAGTAAATACGTCACGTGACCCTTCACGTCTCCTTCTCCGTACGCTAGGAAGCGGGTCATGATAGGTTTTGTTGGAGGCCCATGTAGGTCACTTCTGCATGGAAACCTAAGCAATATATCACAAGAATTATAAGACTCAGCGGCTAAACATTTTTTACATTTTATATCCTTTGAATCTATCCTAACCCTATTTTTCTTTCAAGGTTATGGATTCTCCAAACATCACGAGCACCAACGTGAATGGAAACACCCCATCTCCTCTACCACTACCACCTACCGTAGCAGCTCCAATCAATGAGCATAAGGTATTGCTCGAGGTGATCAAGAACCTCTTGGAGGGACAGCGGCATCAGACTGCTATCCTAATGAACCGTCCAGAAGTTGAGGCACCCGGAGTGAGGCAGTTTCGGGCACTGCATCCGAAACAATTCTCTAGGAAAGAGATTGGAGGCTGAAGAATGGGCTCAGTCGATTGAGGAAGATCTGGCAGCAGCACAAGTGCCAGATATTGCTTGGTTAAGGGTTATGAAGCTGCAACTTACCGATAACGCTAGAGTATGGTGGAAGGCTGAAGAAAGTCGACTTACCTAGCTGATCGAATGGAAGACATCTCGCAACATGTTCGACGCGAAATATTTTCCCGAGACTGCCCATTTTGATATGGAGCAGTAATTCATCCACCTACAATAAGGTTCTATGTGGAGCAAATCTGTAGATGAGTATGATACTGAGTTCACCATATTAAGCAGGTTCGCGGCACATCTCATACCGACTGCTGAGATCAGGGTCAGACGATTTCAGCTAGGGTTAGACCAGGAGATCCAAGCTGCTCTAGCTACAGGGGATTTCCCAGCTCATGACTTAGCTCTGAAGGCTGCCCGTCGATACGAGACCGTAGTGAAGAAGAAGGGCAGACCCCAATCTGCCGGTGTAAAGCGCCCTCCTGCTCAGATGGCAGGAGGAGCCTCTTCCAGGCCACCGTTTGTACCCAGGAGACCGGGAGTACCTTTCAACCGGCCCAGTCTAGACTTTTGTTTCTACTGCAAAAGAAATAAATACCCGGCGAAGGACTACAGGTCTACTAATCCACACATGATATTGGATCTTGTCTTCATAGATTCAATCCAAACCCTGCACCTAGACCAGCAATCATGTATCCGCACCGGCCAGCTATCCAAGCACCTGTAAGTCCATGTCGTGCACCCCGCGTGTACGCGGGGAGGCGGAATTAAAAAAAAAAGATTTTTCAAAGCTCGCAACATGGACTTGAACTCCAGGATCTATGCTAAACCCTAGCTAACAAATAACTGTGTGAGGTTTAACTACTCGGATAGGAGTTTATACCTTACGATACAAGACCTTCGGGTCTTCTTTGCTGTCCTCCTCGTCATCATAGGCTCCAAGGATTGGAATGGATCATAGCTTCCTCGATTCAAAGACGATCCACCCAAGAGTATATAGTCCGAGCTCCAACCTCAACTCCGAGGTAACTAGGGCAAGTAGCTTGCTAAACTAGATGGCCTAGTTGATGTAGAGAGTGAATATAGAATACTTTGTCTCTTGGAACCCTATATTTCTCAACTCATGAGACAATTAGGGTTTATGAGAAAAGAAGAAGACTTGAGAAAATGAGAGTGAAATTGTGTACACTTGAATGAAGTCTTGGCTGCCCTCTTAGATAATAATGAGCATGAGTCACCAAGTAGCCATGCTAGATTCAATGTTTAATCCACCTCATTTCTCCACCTATTTTGTTTAATCCAAAAAAGAAATCAAACCCTAATAGGTGCCCCCTTCTAGAAGCTTTCCCAAACTAATTACGAGAATGTCCCTCATCCGTATTTACATACCCGCATCCGCATTTCGAAGAATACGAATACAAAGAGACGAAACAAATCCATCAGTACAATACTAGGATCCGGCTTAAACCAAAGCCCACTAGTATCATCCGCCCGAACATCATACGTGCACAAGTGCACGTAAGTGTTCGAAGCCCTGTCGTAAAACCATATGACCCCTACATCTTTCGCCCGATGCAGGAAAACCCTCTGTATGGGACTCTAAAGACTCGACAGTACGCTGGCAGTGGGTTTAACCACAAGCCGCAAATGGTACTATCTGCACGTAACGGCTACCCAGGTATCTGTCGATAAGAAGGCCGATGAGCAAACCCATCCGAACTCCTACCGAGGCTGTATGTGACAATCTCCGTACAGTCCGGTCTGTTCGTCTAAGAGTATCGCATATCGGGCCTAGGGGGCGGTAATCGTCAGACCCCTAATAGCGCAATAAGTCGTGCCGGAGTGTAGCCCAAAACACCTTAAGAAACTACTGGAATACCTACCAGTAAATCTCGCTTGCCCTGGCTAGGGACTTTGTGTAATGGTTCTCCAAACACAGCGCGATATCAACCCCCAATACAGGGAGAGACGAATCCTATCTAACCGCCACTGCCTCCAAGTGCTTCGGGACTGCACCCAACTACTACCTTTTTGCACGAATCCTTTAAGCCGTGGTAGTATAGTAATCAAAGTACAGTGGGAACAAACTCGAGGCGAAATATCAGTGTCAAGTCAATGGACTAAGCTGTACTCATGTCACCTGGAACTGCTACCCAACGATAGGTATAATACCCACCAGCAGTCCCCGACGAGTCATGTCCAGTGTACTCATAACCTAATGAGCACCTGCATACTATCTCCAGTACGGCGTACTAATGGCCGTGGGACAGACCATCTCCCCTGCTGGGATGAGAAGCGTATACACTAGTCTACTCCGGAGTATCGATGCCCCGTCTCGATAATCCTACGACTAGGGACCTGCATAAGGATATGCTTGTAGACTACCCAGCCCCTACTAGTGTGACTGCCATCACAACGCTGGTAATCAAGCAAAGATCCCAAGGGCTCTACTAACATGTATAAGCAGTATGCTAAAAGAAACACATGCACATATTGAAGTAGAAACAAACCAAGTAGCATACTACCATTTTGAGCAAGACCGTCAATACAACTGTGAATATCCCAAGCTTCCATTAAGTAATATACAAACCAGTATGATACAATAATGGCCTATAGGGCATACATTACTAACAATCTTCCATTTGCACTAGGGCCATGTACTAGCATATTGTAGACCTATCATCTCGATCAGCCGCTCGAACTGTGTCTGAGGGATGGCCTTCGTGAGTGGATCTGCAGTATTATTCTCCGTCTCTTCTCTCCTCACCTTGATCTCCCGGCGATCAACGACCTCCCTGATCAGGTGGTAACGCCGCAAAATGTATCTGGACTTTTGATGGGACCTGGGTTCCTTCGCTAAGGCTATAGTGCAGGGTTCCTAGGCACTCTAGTGAGGTCACCCAAGCCATCAACCATGGCAATTTCAAAAATTATGGTGCCTACAAACCCTAAAGTACGGATCGTTTGCTAGATGTCTAGGCGAACAAGAACTAGTTAACAATTAACTACTGAGAATACGGAAATACAACCTTTGTAGATCCGGTCCTCCACCTCCACGGCTCCGCAACGGGGTCGTCTCCGCTGTCCAAATCAAATCTGGGCTCTAAGATCGGCTTCGTCGGAGAATGGGCAAGCTAGGTCGTCGATGTCCATGCCGAAGATGATCTACGTCGAGGCATCGATGAATCAAGCTCCACCTTCACCAAACCCTAAAATCTTGTGAAGGAAACACACTCTACTACTTGGCAAGAGGTAGAGGATGATGAAATAGGAAGTGGGTAGACTTTAGAATTGGATTTCTCACTCATATGCATCAATCACCATTGATGGACTTCAAGCTTCTTCACTTGAAGCATGAAGAAGAAGAAGAAAAACATTATGATAAGTTTTTAGAAAAATGAAAAGAAAATGAATTCTTATCATAATATTAACTAGAGTTAAGTGTAGAGAATGAATCATGGTTAGTGGGAATGGTTAGGGTTAAGGATGAGATAAGTATGGTTGACTTGAACAAAGCTTCATGAAGCTTCAACTAAAGAACAAAAGAAGCCACCATTCTTTTCTCATTTTCATTTATTCATTTATCAAAAATAAAAAGGATAAATAAATAGATAAATGAATAACAAATAGGAAACCCTAAACTATTTCATTAACCAAGGTTTAATCTTTACACTTGAACCCTAGCATGACATGTATCATCAAACATGATACAAGCAAGTGCACAAAAGTATATCGCATATACAATGCGCACATCCGAGTGAGAAAATCCGTCTAAAGTGAACCGATACTAGTTAATGCAAAGTAATATATCAAATATATAATTATACATTAAATCATTAAATCAACACTTGATTCAATGATCCGGTCATGCGCACATAACCGACTGGTATCTAATATATCGGCTTATCGAATCAACACTTGAATCGATAACTAGGTTATATCGCATACAACTATTCGATATATTTATCGCGAGAATAGAATACAGTATCGCATACAGTATTATTCTCGGTCCCGCACATATCTCATATGCGCTCCTATTTCGTTTCGCTTGAACCAGGAAACCTCTGTGTAGGACTCTAAAGACTCGTCAATACGCCGGCAGCGGATGATGATCATATCAAACATCCACAAGCCGCAAGCGGTCTGCTAAACGTAACGGCCACCCGGGTATTGAGCGATCTGAAGATCGACGAGCAAGCCCGCTCACACTCCAGTGAATCCGACCAGTAACACTACCGTACAGTCCGGTCTGATCGTCTGATATGTCGCATATCTCGCCTAGGGGTGGTAAACGTCAGACCCCAATAGCTCAATAAGTCGTGTCGATATGAGGTCTATAACTGTTCGAGAAACTACTGGTAACACTTACCAGTAAATCTCAGCAACCCTGGCCAGGGATTTCCTGTTATAGCCAATCGAACACAGCGCAACATCAACCCCCATATACCGGGAGAGACGAATCCCCTCCTATCGCTCATTGCCTCCATGTGACTCGGGACTGTACCCAAAAACCACCGTTTTGCACGCCCTCTTGGACGTGGTAAGATGGAAATCAAAGCACAGTGGGAACCACACAAGACTCTATGACGATCTCGGGTCAACAGACTACTCTGTACCAGTGTCACCAGAGAACTGCCATCTGACGTGAGGTATAATACCATCTGGGAGTTCTCGGCGAGTCCGTCCAGTGTACCCAGTCTCTACTGAGCACCCGTATATCTCCTCTGATGTCAAACACCGATGGATATGGGATCATCCATCGCCCATCTGTATGGGTCGAGAAGGTACACGCTAGTCTACTCTGGTATTATCGATGCCCCATCTCGATACACCCACGACTAGGGACTGTGAAGGATGTACTTATGGACTACCATGTCCCCACTAGTATGATCCGCATCATAGTCCAGGTAGTCAAGTACAGATCCTAAGGGCTTTACCAACATGTAACAGAGAGACAATCAGTATACACGTTAAGGTAAAGAGCAACCAGATAGCATACTATCATGTCGAGCAAGAAAGTCCTCCCTATATATGTCCCAGCATCCACTACAATATACATCCTATGTATAGTAATGGCCTCTAGGGCATACATATAACTAACAATCTCCCACTTGCACTAGGGCCATCTGTAGCAGTGGTTTGAAGTATCTCATACTCAACCATCCCATAAAAGTCTCTCTCTGGGAACAGGCCTTTGTGAGTGGATCCGCTGTGTTGTCCTCTGAGTCTACTCTCCAAACCTCGATCACCCTGGAGATCAACTATCTCCATGATCAGGCGATGCTGCCTTAGAATATGTCTGGATCACTGATGGGACGGGCGTTCCTTGGCATAAGCCACAACTCCATTGTCACACAATGGGAGGAACATAGTTCATCTCATGAACCTATATACACCCAAACAGCCTCTTTGGTAGCATCTTAAGTAGCGATGTATCCAGCCTTTATCGTCTAGTATGTCACGGTATCTAGCTTGGAACTCTTCCAACATACCGTCCCTTTACTAAGGGTAAAGACAATGCCTGCGACTGACACTCAGTCGTCTTTATCACGCTGGAACCATTCCATTGATTCTCCCCAGGATCGGTTGATACCGTCTCACTACAATTAGTGAGTATCCTAACATCCATTTAGATCTATCTCATAGATCCAAAATCCAGGATTTAGTAGGTATCACTTTAATCCTATGTGGAGAATCATAGTGATAAGCGGAGATTGATCGAGCGTAGCATAGGAAACTCCTTCCCTATCAAAAGTATGTCATCCACGTACTCTACGAGGATCACCACCATACTCTCTACTACCTTTTTGTTTATACAAGGTTCATCTACCATTTTGATGATGTCAAACTCTTTGACTAATTCATCAAAACAGATGTTCCAACTCCGCGATGCCTGCTTTATCCTAAAAAGCATCTTGCACACGTTTCCGCTGCTCCCACTGTCTACGAAGCCCTCTGGCTGTGTACTTATAGACACTCTCTTCTAAATCATCATTTAGAAAAGCAGTCAAGACACTCAACCAGATATCGCAGTCATGGTATGTAGCCGTGGCAAGTAGGATCTGGATGGACTTAAGCATAGCTACTTGAAAAGGTTTCATCATGATCCATGCCTGGTCGATGACGAAAAGCTTTAACAAGTCTAGCTTTGAAAGTCTCAACTTTTCCATCTACACCAAGTAATCTTCTCAAGATATACTTGCTCCTGATGGGGATTTAACCCTTCAGATCTAGCAGCCAAAGTCCATACTTTGCTGGTGTATAAGGATTCCATCTAAGATCACTAAACATCCAGCCATTCTTACGGAGTCTTACTCTCGATGGCCAGTTCGAAACTAGTTGGGTCATCATCTCATGATGTAATCCTCGCTCCCACTGTCATAGAGAAACCGAAGTATCTCTCAGGTGGGTGAGGAACCCTACTAGATCGGCGGAGAGGCTGAGGTTCGTTGGTATCTACTGAATCCTTTGGTTTTATCAAATCATCTGCTGTATTTAGTATAGCTGGAACCTTTCCAGTTCTACATAACAGACCTTGCCTCGAGTTTGTCCGGATTTTGCTTTTAGACATAGGCCAGACAACCCCAAATCTTAACTAGCTTAAGACATGGGCTCTTCCCTTTCCATATCACATATGAAGCGGTAGGCAACTGATTTGATTCGAATCCTATTCAATAGGTATGCAGCTTCTCAAGCGCATAACACCCAAAAGGAAACAGGTAACTCAGTAGTACTCATCATAGAGCACACCATATCATATAGGGTGTGTTTGCTCCGCCCCGATATACCATCGTGCTATGGTGTATACGAAGGAGTAATGCTGAGAGAGAATCTCATTCCCCTTTAGAATATAGTCCAGGATTTTCGTGCTCAGGTATTCTCCTCCTTGATCACATCAAAGGACATAATACTTATACCCGTATTCTGGTTCTCTACTTCTAACTTATATTCTGTGAATATCTCAAAAGGTTCGGACTTGTGTTTCAACAGGAACATAGGTCTGAAACTCGAAAGATCATCAGAGAACGTAATGAAGTACAAAGAACCAGTCCTGGCATTTGTAGACAGGGGACCTTACATACATCAACATGTATCATCCCAAGAGTTCACTAACTCTTTCTCTGTTTCCAATAAACAGAGCTGAGGTCATCTTATCTTTGTGACATGACTGGCGAGTTTCACAAGATGTAAATTCAAACTGATTTAAATATGCATCTTTATGTAACTCTAGCTAGTCGGGTCACATTGATCTGACCTAGTCTACAATGCCTCAAGAAGAATTCGTTCATTTCTGAACTCTTCCTCTTGTGTGTGTTCCATATACCAAGAACTGTAGTTTGATTTAGAACATTAATGCTTTTAGATAACGTGCCTGAACCGATCAACCCTTGATATAGGAAATGTTCAAAACATTATCCAACAATACAAAATTATATCCTTTCTTTTCAGATAAAGAGACTGATATGATTTTGTATATCAGGTTCGGTATCTAACAACATTCGTTCAGAATCAATGTATTGTAATACAGGGTGACAGTGACCGACAGACTTGGCTGCAACACTTGCCCCGTTTTCTGCCTCATGAAACTTATCACCCGTTCTCAGTTCTCTACCTTTCTGTAGCCCTATGTAACAGATTACATATCTGGGATCCTGATCCGGTATCATATACCCAGGACGTAAAGGATACTGAGAAACAGTTCTTTGTAATGAACACACCCGAAGATGATGCATCAGTATGCACTCTCTTCGTTTGGGCAGCACGGGAATTCTGGTAATCTCCAATTTCCTGCTCTGTCTTATAACAATTATAAGTTGGAGCGGGACCAACGTTCCCCAGCTCAGTATAACAAGCGGGTTCGGTCAATATTCCGTATTATTATCTTGATTAAGGCGTGATATGGTCGCTACCAGGAGAGAGAGAGAAGAAAACACTCAGCGTGCGCTCTGTCAAGAATAGATTGGTTATTATTTTATCTAATCAGGATGGCTCCCACTGCTTTTTATCAAATCTTCCTTCAAACCCTAAAAGGAAAGACTAGCCGGGATTAATTACACACTACAAGTTCGCCAATCTTTCAGCCAGGCCAGTGTCGGTACTTTGAGGGAGGTCTCCCGTGCTTTCGCACGAACCTAATTAATGTAAACCTCGTTTTCCCAGAGGCGTAACCTCGTTGACACCTTTCTAGACACCTACTTGATCGGCTAATTGTAATGTATAAAACTCTCCCAGGAGTAACTCTTACTCGCAGCGGGTATCGGGATCCAACTATCTCATAGAAGGTATGCAATCTCATTGCAAATTTCAACACTTGAAATTCCCGATAATGTTTTGCCCCTAGCTCGCTATGACCTTGACGGAGGCCAAACAACCCATAGTCCGCTAGTCAAGTTCAACCCGTCATTTCCTGATTGAATTAAACCCACCCGCACGACCCTTGACGGAGGCCAAACAACGCCGTACGAATACCCTAATCCAATCGCATCATATGCTAGCAGATAAGCACTAGTTAGCTACCGTACACTACGCCTTGACGGAGGCCAAACAACCGCAGCACGAATACTAATTAGTACGTATCTGAAATGACGGAGGGCTACGACAGGTTTTTCTGAAAACCTATTGCGTAATGAACTTGATATCGTTGTAGGATCGAATGAATTTTGAAATGGAGTGCTTTTGAGGCTTTTCTAGTTTTGCTAAAGGAGTCACTCCCGGTGAAGGGATCGTCGGTCCTTTCCTCGTCGAATGAGGTGCGGGATATATCATATATATCACTGTGCAAAGCAAAAACACTTAAAAGCAATCAAAAAACAAACCGAGTGTGTAGCATCTGCCAGTTATTGCTAAAGGAGTCACTCCCGGTGAAGGGATCTCGGTCCTTTCCTCATCGAATAAGGTGCAGGATATATCGCATATACCGCTGTGCAAAGCAAGAACTGTAGCTACCTGTTTTATTTTGAAATTCGATTCTACAACATCTTAGGTTTCTTTTATTTCATTAATCATATTAATGAAGTCCCATCATTTAAGTACCTAATCATCACAGATAGATATGACGTACACTTATGCCATCCGCATTCGCCTCGATGTCCCCTCGTGCACCGTTAGGTTAGGTAACTAACGACAGAGCGGGGCAGGGCTAGCGCGGGTGTAAAACATAAGTAACATCTATATAATATATCATATATACTATATACTATATCCATCACAGAAACATCACATGATCTCATCACAGATATCGCAGCAGAAGAATCATATGAAATATTGGATATACTAGGACGTCCGTGTTTTCAATACGAGCCAGTATAAAACACGGATTCCACGGTCGTGATGAATAGCCAAACCCACACCCCTAGACCCCTACGAGAGCGGCAAGCAACCCTACCAATTCTGGAGTTAGGAGACCCGGACTCGACTCCTCGAGTTGGTCTCCCACTGGACTCCAGAACCCGGTTACTTGTGCTCCCCTCCTTGGGTCTATCCTAGTGCGGAAAAGTAAATAATATACAACAGGTGACAACTCCCGCAACCTGGAAGCGCCCCAATAAAAGAATATTACATACAAGTTTTTACATGAATGAAAATGAAAAACACTCATCTCACATAAAAACCCCCGGCTATTCAAACACGACGATCCAATATAACATATCCAGCAACACATAACATCACATGTCATCAACGTAAGTAAATATGTCCATCCCAATTGTCGTTGACATATAGCAACGAAACCGGCGATATCACATATTACACTTACGGTCACAGAAAAGAAAGTGTAAAACTACAACAGTTGGAATCCGCAATCACCTCAGACATCGCATGCCTGACCAAATGAATTACTTAGACATCGCATGCCTAACAATTATAAACCCCGCATTTTAGTCTCAAAATCGAAAACACTTTTCAATATCAAGTCGGGCAATTCAACAAGATTCCCGACATCCTGATCGAATGCTCGTCGCAAACTTCAGTAGACGGCTGCACCCCCGATACCGGCGACGAAGTGCACCAAGGCGGAACACCGCTACCGCGAGCACCCGGACGGATGCTTTCGGCGACGGGGTTCTCCTACAGTCACTTGGTCGGGGCTATGGAGCGAGGCTGTCTATTAAGTTTACCCGGCGAGTATCCGCGTACGCTACGTGATTGCGACGAACTTTTGATCACATCAAAATTCCGTGGCAACCGATCAAGTGAGACTAAACTGCTGTGTTTATAACATTCATTTAGTTATCACATAACTACTTGTGAATTCCAATTATTGTATCCCATTCCAGATAAATAGAAAATGCCAAACTTTTCGATCGAACAATCGAACACCCAAGTTTTCCCGAAACTGATCAACACATGAAACAAGTCTAACAACATTCCGTTCGTGCCTCAGTACCAACGATCCAGCCGTAGAAGGGTCAAGCCAACGCCTCACATGTGGCACGCCGTACTGCCCCAAACCCGAAGGTTCAAAGGGCAGTTCAAGACGGTCACATAATCGAGTTAAGGTTTGTGTCTTCTAGAGGGACCATCGAGTTACCTGCACTACTTAGAACGTCGTTAAACTACGGAAAGATCCAACACTTGGAAATTTCCCGACAGTGGAAAAGTTGGGTATTTATATCCGGTCGAACTTTTTAACATATTCAAAAATTTATCCGGAAAGCCACACAGACAAAATTTGATATCCCGATCGAAATACCGAATCCCCAAATCAACTCAGAAAAATTCAACTCTTGAAAATATATTAAAAATATCCAGGAATACCAGAACAGTACCATAGGAATTACTGTAGAAGACAAGTGTCACAAGACGACAAAATGGCCGCGCTTGCGCCGCACAAGCCAAGCTCGTGCCGCGGAAGCGCGGCACACTGTAGGAATTGTGTGCACGAATTTTACAGTATTTCTTAGAATTGCCTACTGATGTTTCTGAATATTTTTAATGTTGAAAAATCCCAGAATTTAAAAATTGTACAGAGAGCAATATTGGTTCGGGGTTTCGGGTTCGTTCGGACTTCAATTTCCGTCTGGACTTCGCCTAAGGCTCTAGCTAGGCTCTGATACCACTGCAGGGTTCCTAGGCACTCTAGTGAGGTCACCCAAGCCATCAACCATGGCAATTTCAAAAATTATGGTGCCTACAAACCCTAAAGTACGGATCGTTTGCTAGATGTCTAGGCGAACAAGAACTAGTTAACAATTAACTACTGAGAATACGGAAATACAACCTTTGTAGATCCGGTCCTCCACCTCCACGGCTCCGCAACGGGGTCGTCTCCGCTGTCCAAATCAAATCTGGGCTCTAAGATCGGCTTCGTCGGAGAATGGGCAAGCTAGGTCGTCGATGTCCATGCCGAAGATGATCTACGTCGAGGCATCGATGAATCAAGCTCCACCTTCACCAAACCCTAAAATCTTGTGAAGGAAACACACTCTACTACTTGGCAAGAGGTAGAGGATGATGAAATAGGAAGTGGGTAGACTTTAGAATTGGATTTCTCACTCATATGCATCAATCACCATTGATGGACTTCAAGCTTCTTCACTTGAAGCATGAAGAAGAAGAAGAAAAACATTATGATAAGTTTTTAGAAAAATGAAAAGAAAATGAATTCTTATCATAATATTAACTAGAGTTAAGTGTAGAGAATGAATCATGGTTAGTGGGAATGGTTAGGGTTAAGGATGAGATAAGTATGGTTGACTTGAACAAAGCTTCATGAAGCTTCAACTAAAGAACAAAAGAAGCCACCATTCTTTTCTCATTTTCATTTATTCATTTATCAAAAATAAAAAGGATAAATAAATAGATAAATGAATAACAAATAGGAAACCCTAAACTATTTCATTAACCAAGGTTTAATCTTTACACTTGAACCCTAGCATGACATGTATCATCAAACATGATACAAGCAAGTGCACAAAAGTATATCGCATATACAATGCGCACATCCGAGTGAGAAAATCCGTCTAAAGTGAACCGATACTAGTTAATGCAAAGTAATATATCAAATATATAATTATACATTAAATCATTAAATCAACACTTGATTCAATGATCCGGTCATGCGCACATAACCGACTGGTATCTAATATATCGGCTTATCGAATCAACACTTGAATCGATAACTAGGTTATATCGCATACAACCATTCGATATATTTATCGCGAGAATAGAATACAGTATCGCATACAGTATTATTCTCGGTCCCGCACATATCTCATATGCGCTCCTATTTCGTTTCGCTTGAACCAGGAAACCTCTGTGTAGGACTCTAAAGACTCGTCAATACGCCGGCAGCGGATGATGATCATATCAAACATCCACAAGCCGCAAGCGGTCTGCTAAACGTAACGGCCACCCGGGTATTGAGCGATCTGAAGATCGACGAGCAAGCCCGCTCACACTCCAGTGAATCCGACCAGTAACACTACCGTACAGTCCGGTCTGATCGTCTGATATGTCGCATATCTCGCCTAGGGGTGGTAAACGTCAGACCCCAATAGCTCAATAAGTCGTGTCGATATGAGGTCTATAACTGTTCGAGAAACTACTGGTAACACTTACCAGTAAATCTCAGCAACCCTGGCCAGGGATTTCCTGTTATAGCCAATCGAACACAGCGCAACATCAACCCCCATATACCGGGAGAGACGAATCCCCTCCTATCGCTCATTGCCTCCATGTGACTCGGGACTGTACCCAAAAACCACCGTTTTGCACGCCCTCTTGGACGTGGTAAGATGGAAATCAAAGCACAGTGGGAACCACACAAGACTCTATGACGATCTCGGGTCAACAGACTACTCTGTACCAGTGTCACCAGAGAACTGCCATCTGACGTGAGGTATAATACCATCTGGGAGTTCTCGGCGAGTCCGTCCAGTGTACCCAGTCTCTACTGAGCACCCGTATATCTCCTCTGATGTCAAACACCGATGGATATGGGATCATCCATCGCCCATCTGTATGGGTCGAGAAGGTACACGCTAGTCTACTCTGGTATTATCGATGCCCCATCTCGATACACCCACGACTAGGGACTGTGAAGGATGTACTTATGGACTACCATGTCCCCACTAGTATGATCCGCATCATAGTCCAGGTAGTCAAGTACAGATCCTAAGGGCTTTACCAACATGTAACAGAGAGACAATCAGTATACACGTTAAGGTAAAGAGCAACCAGATAGCATACTATCATGTCGAGCAAGAAAGTCCTCCCTATATATGTCCCAGCATCCACTACAATATACATCCTATGTATAGTAATGGCCTCTAGGGCATACATATAACTAACATATAGCGCCGTTGTTATCACAATACAGAGGTATTGGATCTACAATGGTTGGAACCACCTGAAGTTCTTGTAGGAACTTTCTCATCCAGACTGCCTCCTTCGCGGCGTCACATGCAGCTATGTACTCCGCTTCCATCGTCGAGTCAGCATCGGTGTCCTGTTTGGAGCTCTTCCAACAGACCGTCTCTCCATTGAGGGTAAAAACATAACCCGACATGGACTTGGAGTCATCCTTGTCACTCTGGAAGCTGGAGTCAGCAAAGGCCTTGATCTGGAGGTCTTTTCTGCCATACACCAAGAACATCTCCTTAGTCCTTCTTAGGTACTTGAGAATGTTCTTTACTGTTATCCAGTGCTTCTCCCCTGGGTTTGAATGGTACTAGCTTACCACGCTTAGTGCGTAAGCAACATCCGGTCTGGTACACAATATCGCATATATTATAGAGCCTACCGCAGATGCGTAGGGTATAGATGTCATGCAAGCCTTTTCTAAATCAGTCTTGGGAGATATCTCTTTGGAAAGGGTGATTCCGTGACAAGCCGGTAGATTACCACGCTTTGAATCTTCCATACTGATTCTTTTCAGTATGGTGTCAATGTACCTTAACTGCGAAAGTCCCAACATCCTCTTAGATCTATCATGATAGATCTGGATCCCTAGAATGTAGGAGGCATCACCCAGGTCTTTCATGAAGGACCTCTGTGACAAGAATCCTTTGACAGATTGTAGCATAGGAATGTCATTTCCTATTAAGAGAATGTCATCCGCGTACAAGACGAGAAATACCACAGTTCTCCCTACAATCTTACTATATATGCATGATTCATCTGGAGTTTTGATAAAGTCGAAATCTTTGACAGTATCATCAAAACAGATGTTTCAATTCCGCGATGCCTGCTTTAGTCCATAAAAGGACTTAAGCAACTTGCACACTTTCCAGCTGCTCCCACTCTGAATGAAACCCTCTGGCTGGTCCATATAGACACACTCTTTTAAGTTTCCATTTAGAAAAACCGTCTTTACGTCCATCTGCCAGATCTCATAATCGTGGAAGACAGCAATGGCAAGAAGGATTCGAATGGATTTGAGCATAGCCACTGGAGAAAAGGTTTCATCATAGTCCAAACCAAATCTTTGACGAAAAACTTTTGCAACAAGTTTAACCTTATAGGTTTCAACCTGTCCATCTACACCAATCTTCTTTCTAAATATCCATTTGCAGCCTACGGGTTTTATCCTTTCTGGAGCAATGTCCAACTGTTAGTGTATATGCCCTAAGGGCCATTATTGTATCATACTAGATTGTATATTACTTAATGGAAGCTTGGGATATCCACAGTTATATATACAGTCTTGCTAAAAATGGTAGTATGCTACTTGGTTTGTGTCTACTTTAATATGTGCATATGTTTCTTGTAACGTATCACTTATACATATTAGTAGAGCCCATAGGATCTTTGCTTGATTACCAGCGTTGTGATGGCAGTCATACTAGTGGGGGCTGGGTAGTCTGTAAGCAACATCCTATACAGGTCCCTGGTGTAGGGTTCCTAGGCACACTAGTGAGGTCTCACAAGGCATCAACCATGCCAATTTCAAAGGTTAGGGGTGCCGAGAAACCCTAATACGGATCGTTAACTAGATATATAGGCGAAACAATGAAACTAGTTTACAACTAGTCTAAAAGAACGGAAATACAACCTTTGTAGATCCGTTTCTCCACCTCCATAGCTCCATGATGAAGTCCTCTCCGCTGTCCAAATCGAACCATGACTCTAGCATCGGCTTCATCGGAGAAAAAGCGGGCTAGGTCATCGACGACGATGCCGAAGATGATCTACGTCGAGGCATCACAAGATCAAGCTCCACCTTCACCAAGCCATGAAAACTTGTGAAGGAAACACCCTATACTACTTGGCAAGAGGTAGAGGATGAAGAAATAGGAAGTGGGTTCACTTTAGAATTGGATTTCTCACTCATTTCATCAATTCACCATTGATGAAGTCAAGCTTTCTTCATTGAAGAAGATGAAGAAGAAGAAGAAAGAATATCATAAGTATTTTTTAAAAATAGAAAATAATATGAATACTTATCATATCCTAACCCTAGTTAAGTGTAGAGAATAGACCATGGTTTGTTTAAATGGTTAGGGTTAAGCATGAAGACAAAATGGTTACAAAGTCAAACCTTCATGAAGATTCAACTACAAACAAAGAAAGCCACCATTTTCTCTTTATTCTTTCCAAAACAAATAAATAAATAAATAAGAAAGAAAAGCAAAACCCTAATCATTAACTTAACCATGGTTTAATCTTTACACTTAACCAAGTTAACATGTATCATCAAACATGATACAATCAAGTGCACAAAAGTATATCACATATACAACTTGTGAACTTCTAGTGAGAAAATCCATTTAAGTGAACCTATATTAGTTAATGTAAAGTGATATATCAAATATATAATTATACATTAAATCATTAAATCAACACTTGATTTAACGACCCGGTCATATCGCATATAACCGACTAATATTAATAGTAACAACTTATCGAATCAACACTTGATTCGATAACCCGGCTATAACGCATATAACCGATCAATGTTACAAATCGTGAGAATCGAATACAGTATCACATACTGGTATCATTCTCGGTCCCGCACATATCTCATATGCGCTCCTATTTCGTTTCGCTTGAGCCAGGAAACCTCTGTGTAGGACTCTAAAGACTCGTCAATACGCCGGCAGCAGGTGATGATCATATCAAGCACCCACAAGCCGCAAGCGGTCTGCTAAACGTAACGGCCACCCAGGTATTGAGCGATCAGAAGATCGACGAGCAAGCCCGCTCACACTCCTGTGAATCCAACCAGTAACACTTACCGTACAGTCTGGTCTGATCGTCTGATATGTCGCATATCTCACTTAGGGGTGGTAAACGTCAGACCCCAATAGCTTGATAAGTCGTGTCGATATGAGGCCTATAACAGTTCGAGAAACTACTGATAACACTTACCAGTAAATCTCAGCAACCCTGGTCAGGGATTTCCGGTTATAGCCAATCGAACACAGCGCAACATCAACTCCCTATACCGGGAGAGACGAATCCCCTCCTATCGCTCATTGCCTCCATGTGACTCGGGACTGTACCCAAAAACCACCATTTTGCACGCCCTCTTGGACGTGGTAAGATGGAAATCAAAGCACAGTGGGAACCACACAAGACTCTATGACGATCTCGGGTCAACAGACTACTCTGTACCAGTGTCACCAGAGAACTGCCATCTGACGTAAGGTATAATACCATCTGGGAGTTCTCGGCGAGTCCGTCCAGTGTACCCAGTCTCTACTGAGCACCCGTATATCATCTCTGATGTCAAACACCAATGGATATGGGATCATCCATCGCCGATCTGTATGGGTCGAGAAGGTATACGCTAGTCTACTCTGGTATATCGATGCCCCGTCTCGATACACCCACGACTAGGGACTTTGAAGGATGTACTTATGGACTACCATGTCCCCACTAGTATGATCCGCATCATAGTCCAGGTAGTCAAGTACACATCCTAAGGGCTTTACCAACATGTAACAGAGAGACAATCAGTGTACACGTTAAGGTAAAGAGCAACCAGATAGCATACTATCATGTCGAGCAAGAAAGTCCTCCCTATATATGTCCAAGCATCCACTACATTATACAACCTATGTATAGTAATGGCCTCTAGGGCATACATATAACTAACAATCTCCCACTTGCACTAGGGCCATCTGATAGCAGTGGTTGTAGTATCTCATACTCAACCATCCCATAAAAATCTCTCTCTGGGAACGGGCCTTTGTGAGTGGATCCGCTGTGTTGTCCTCCAAGTCTACTCTCCAAACCTCGATCAACCATCTCCATGATCAGGTGACACTGCCTTAGAATATGTCTGGATCACTGATGGGACCGGCGTTCCTCGGCATAAGCCACAACTCCATTGTCACACAATGGGAGGAACAAAGTTCATCTCATGAACCAATATACACCCAGACTGCCTCTTTGGTAGCATCTTAAGTAGCGATGTATCCAGCCTTAATCGTCTAGTATGCCACGGTATCTAGTTTGGAACCCTTCCAACATACCGCCCCTTTACTGAGGGTAAAGACAATGCCTGTGACTGACATTCCGTCGTCTTTATCACTCTGGAACCTTTCCAGTGATTCTCCCCAGAATCAATTGATACCATCTCACTACAGCTAGTGAGTATTCTAACATCCATTTAGATCTATCTCATAGGTCCAAAACCCAGGATTTAGTAGGTATCACTTTGATCCTATGTGGAGAATCATTGTGATAGGCGGAGATTTATCGAGCGTAGCATAGGAAACTCTTTCCCTATCAAGAGTATGTCATCCACGTACTCTACGAGGATCATCACCATACTCCCTACTAACTTTTTGTATATACAAGGTTCATCTACCATTTTGATGATGTTAAACTCTTTGACTATTTCATCAAAACAGATGTTCCAACTCGGCGATGCCTGCTTTATCCTATAAAGCATCTTGCACACGTTTCCGCTGCTCCCACTGTCTACGAGGCCCTCTTGCTGTGTACTTATAGACGCTCTCTTCTAAAACATCATTTAGAAAAGCTGTCATGACACCCAATCACCAGATATCGTAGTCATGGTATGTAGCCGTGGCAAGTAGGATCCAGATGGACTTAAGCATAGCCACCGAAAAAGGTTTCATCATTATCCACGCCTGGTCGATGACGAAAACCTTTAACAAGTCTAGCTTTGAAAGTCTCAACTTTTCCATGTACACCAAGTAATCTTCTCAAGATTTACTTGCTCCTGATGAGGATTTAACCCTTCAGATATAGCAACTAAAGTCCATACTTTGTTGGTGTATAAGGATTCCATCTCAGATCGCTAAGCATCCAGCCATTCTTACAGAGTCTTACTCCTGATGGCCAGCTCGAAACTAGTTGGGTCATCATCTCATGATGCAATCCTCGCTCCCACTGTCATAGAGAAACCGAAGTATCTCTCAGGTGGGTGAGGAACCCTACTAGATCGGCGGAGAGGCTGAGGTTCGTTGGTAACTATTGAATCCTTTGGTTCTTTCAAATCATCAGCTGCAGTTTGTATAGCTGGAACATTTCCAGTTATACATAACAGATCTTGCCTCGAGCTTGTCCGGATTTTGCTTTTCAGACATAGGCTGGACAACCCCAAATCTCAACTAACTTGAGAGATGGGCTCTTCCCTTATCATATCAAATATGAAGTGGTAGACAACTGATTTGATTTGAACCCTTTTCAATAGGTATGCAGCTTCTCAAGTGCATAACTCCAAAAAAGGAAATAGGTAACTCAGTAGTACTCATCATAGAGCACACTTTATCATATAGGGTGAGATAGCTCCGCCCCGATATACCATCGTGCTATGGTGTATACGGAGGAGTAATACTGAGAGAGAATCTCATTCTCCTTTAGAATAATCCAGGAATTCCGTGCTCAAGTATTCTTCTCCTTGATCATATCAAAGGACATAATACTTATACCCGCATTTTGGTTCTCTACTTCTAACTTATATTCTGTGAATATCTCAAAAGGTTCTGACTTGTGTTTCAACAGGAACATATGTCTGAATCTTGAGAGATCATCAGAGAACGTAATGAAGTATAAAGAACCAGTCTTGGCATGTGTAGACAGGAGACCTACATACATCATCATGTATCATCCCAAGAGTTTACTAACTCTTTCTCTGTTTCCAATAAACAGAGCTGGTGTCATTATATCTTTGTGACATGGCTGACAAGTTTCACAAGATGTAGATTCAAACTGATTTAAAAATGCATCTAAATGTAACTTCAGCTAGTCGGGTCACATTGATATGACCTAGTCTACAATGCCTCAAGAAGGATTCGTTCATTTCTGAACTCTTCCTCTTGTGTGTGTTCCGTTTACTAAAGAACTGTAGTTTGATTTAGAACATTAATGCTTTTAGATAACGTGCCTGAACCGATCAACTTTTGATATAGGAAATGTTCAAAACATTATCCAACAATACAAAATTTTATCATTTCTTTACTAATAAAGAGACTGATATGATTTTGTATATCAGGTTCGGTATCTAATAACATTCGTTCAGAATCAATGTATTGGTAATACAGGGTGACAGTGACCAACAGACTTGGCTGCAACTCTTGCCCCGTTTTCTGTCTCATGAAACTTATCACCCGTTCTCAGTTCTTTACCTATCTGTAGCCCATGTAACATATTACATATGTGGGATCCTGATCCGGTATCATATACCCAGGACGTAAAGGACACTGAGAAACAGTTCTATATAATGAATACACCCGAAAATGATGCATCAGCATGCACTCTCTTCGTTTGGACGGCACGGGAAATCTGGTATTCCCCAATTTCCTGCTCTGTCTTATAACAATTATAAGTTGGAGCGGGACCAACGTTCCCCAGCTCAGTATAAGAAGCGGGTTCGGTCAATAATCCGTTTTATTATCTTGATTAAGGCGTGACATGGTCGCTACCAGGAGAGAGAGAGAAGAAAACACTCAGCGTGCGCTCTTGCAAGAATAGATTGGTTATTATTTTATCTAATCAGGATGGCTCCCACTGCTTTTTATCAAATCTTCCTTCAAACCCTAAAAGGAAAGACTAGCCGGGATTAATTACACACTACAAGTTCGCCAATCTTTCAGCCAGGCCAGTGTCGGTACTTTGAGAGAGGTCCCCGTGCTTTCGCACGAACCTAATTAATGTAAACCTTGTTTTCCCAGAGGTGTAACCCCGTTAACACCTTTCTAGACACCTACTTGATCGGCTAATTGTAATATGTAAAACTCTCCCAGGAGTAACTCTTACTCGCAGCGGGTATCGGAATCCAACTATCTCATAGAAGGTATGTAATCTCATTGCAAATTTCAACACTTGAAATTCCCGATAATATTTTGCTCCAAGCGATCTATGACCTTGACTGAGTCAACAAATCATAGACCACAAGTAAAGTTCAACCCGTCATTTCTCGATTGAATTAAACCCACCCGCACAACCCTTGACTGAGTCAACAAGGCCGCACGACTACCCTAATCCAATCGCATCATATGCTTTACAGATAAGCACTAATCAGCTACCGCACACTACGCCTTGACTGAGTCAACAAACGCAGCACGAATACTAACTAGGACTTATCTGAAATGACGGAGGGCTACGTCAGGTTTTTAAGAAAACCTTTTGCGTAATGAACTTTATATCGTTGTAGAATCAAATGATTTTAAAATGGAGTGTTTTTGAGGCTTTTCTAGTTTTGCTAAAGGAGTCACTCTCGGTGAAGGGATCGTCGGTCCTTTCCTCGTCGAATGAGGTGCGGGATATATCATATATATCACTGTGCAAAGCAAAAACTCTTTATAAGCAATCAAAAGACAAACCGAGTGTGTAGCATCTGCCAGTTATTGCTAAAGGAGTCACTCCCGGTGAAGGGATCTCGGTCCTTTCCTCATCGAATAAGGTGCAGGATATATCATATATACCGCTGTGCAAAGCAAGAACTGTAGCTACCAGTTTTATTTTTGAAATTCGATTCTACAACATCTTAGGTTTCTTTTTACTTTCATTAATTATATTAATGAAGTCCCATCAGGTAAATACCTAAACATCACAGATAAATACGACGTACACTTATGCCATCCGCATTCGCCTCGATGTCCCCTCATGCACCGTTAGGTTAGGTAACTAACGGCAGAGCGGGGCAGGGCTAGCGCGGGTGTAAAACATAAGTAACGCCTATATAATATATCATATATACTATATAAAGTATCCATCACAGAACATATCACATGATCACATCACAGATATCGCAGCAGAAGAATCATATGAAATATTGGATATACTAGGACGTCCGTGTTTTCAATACGAGCCAGTATAAAACACGGATTCCACGGTCGTGATGAATAGCCAAACCCACACCCCTAGACCCCTACGAGAGCGGCAAGCAACCCTACCAATTCTAGAGTTAGGAGACCCGGACTCGACTCTTCGAGTTGGTCTCCCACTGATTCCAGAACCCGGTTACTTGTGCTCTCCTCTTTGGGTCTATCCTAGTGCGGAAAAGTAAATAATATACATCAACGGTGACAACTTCCGCAACCTGGAAGCGTCCCAATAAAAGAATATTACATACAAGTTTTTACATGAATGAAAATGAAAAAAACTCATCTCACATAAAAACCCCCGGCTATTCAAACACGACGATCCAATATAACATATCCAGCAACACATAACATCACATGTCATCAACGTAAGTAAATATGCACATCCCAATTGTCGTTGACATATAGCAACGAAACCGGCGATATCACACATTACACTTACGGTCACAGAAAAGAAAGTGTAAAACTACAACAGTTGGAATCCGCAACCACCTCAGACATCGCATGCCTGACCAAATGAATTCTTTAGACATCGCATGCCTAACAATTATAAACCCCGCATTTTAGTCTCAAAATCGAAAACACTTTTCAATACCAAGTCGGGCAATTCAACAGGATTCCCGACAATTTGATCGAATGCTCGTCGCAAACTTCAGTAGACGGCCGCACCCCCGATACCGTCGACGAAGTGCACCAAGGCGGAACACCGCTACCGCGAGCACCCGAACGGATGCTTTCGGCGACGGGGTTCTCCTACAGTCACTTGGTCGGGGCTATGGGGTGTAGAAGACTATTAAGTTTACCCGGCGAGTATCCGCGTACGCTACGTGATTGCGACGGACTTTTGATCACATCAAAATTCCGTGGCAACCGATCAAGTGAGACTAAACCGCTAGATTTATAACATTCATTCAGTTATCTCATAACTACTTGTGAATTCGAATTATTGTATCACATTCCGGATAAATAGAAAATGTTAAACTTTTCGATCAAACAGTCGAACACCCAAGTTTTCCCGATATAGATCGACACATGAAATAAGTCTAACAACATTCAGTTCGTGCCTCAGTACCAACGGTCCAGCCGTAGAAGGGTCAAGCCAACGCCTCACATGTGGCACACCGTACTGCCCCAAACCCGAAGGTTCAAAGGGCAGTTCAAGATGGTCACATAATCGAGTTAAGGTTTGTTGTCTTCTAGAGGGTCCATCGCGTTACTTGCACTACTTAGAACGTCGTTAAACCACGGAAAAATCCAACACTTGGAAATTTCCCGACAGGGGAAAAATTGGGTATTTATATCCGGTCGAACTTTTTAACATATTCAAAAATTATCCGGAAAGCCACACAGACAAAATTTGATAATCCGATCGAACATTCGAATCCCCAAAACAATCCAGAATATTCAACTCTTGAATTAATATTAAAAATTCCCAGGAAAACCAGCACTGCTTAGTAGGAGTTACTGTGCAAAATTCAATGCACAAGGAGACATTTAGGCCGCGGAACCGCCGCACAAGCCATGCTTATGCCGCGGAACCGCGGCTGTTTGATGGATTCAAGCTGTCGAATTTCACAGTAACCCTTATAATCTCCTGCTGAATTTTCTGCATATTTTTAATACGGAAAAACTCCAGATTTTGGACAAAGTCCAGAGAGCATGTTTGTGTTAGGGTTTCGGGTTCGTTCGGGTTTCAAACTTCGTCTACGCATCGCCTAAGGCTCTAGCTAGGCTCTGATACCACTATAGGATTCCTAGGCACACTAGTGAGGTCTCACAAGGCATCAACCATGCCAATTTCAAAGGTTAGGGGTGCCGAGAAACCCTAATACGGATCGTTAACTAGATATATAGGCGAAACAATGAAACTAGTTTACAACTAGTCTAAAAGAACGGAAATACAACCTTTGTAGATCCGTTTCTCTACCTCCATAGCTCCATGATGAAGTCCTCTCCGCTGTCCAAATCGAACCATGACTCTAGCATCGGCTTCATCGGAGAAAAAGCGGGCTAGGTCATCGACGACGATGCCGAAGATGATCTACGTCGAGGCATCACAAGATCAAGCTCCACCTTCACCAAGCCATGAAAACTTGTGAAGGAAACACCCTATACTACTTGGCAAGAGGTAGAGGATGAAGAAATAGGAAGTGGGTTCACTTTAGAATTGGATTTCTCACTCATTTCATCAATTTACCATTGATGAAGTCAAGCTTTCTTCATTGAAGAAGATGAAGAAAAAGAAGAAAGAATATCATAAGTATTTTTTAAAAATAGAAAATAATATGAATACTTATCATATCCTAACCCTAGTTAAGTGTAGAGAATAGACCATGGTTTGTTTAAATGGTTAGGGTTAAGCATGAAGACAAAATGGTTACAAAGTCAAACCTTCATGAAGATTCAACTACAAACAAAGAAAGCCACCATTTTCTCTTTATTCTTTCCAAAACAAATAAATAAATAAATAAGAAAGAAAAGCAAAACCCTAATCATTAACTTAACCATGGTTTAATCTTTACACTTAACCAAGTTAACCAAGTTAACATGCACAAAAGTATATCACATATACAACTTGTGAACTTCTAGTGAGAAAATCCATTTAAGTGAATCTATATTAGTTAATGTAAAGTGATATATCAAATATATAATTATACATTAAATCATTAAATCAACACTTGATTTAACGACCCGGTCATATCGCATATAACCGACTAATATTAATAGTAACAACTTATCGAATCAACACTTGATCCGATAACCCGGCTATAACGCATATAACCGATCAATATTACAAATCGCGAGAATCGAATACAGTATCACATACTGGTATCATTCTCGGTCCCGCACATATCTCATATGCGCTCCTATTTCGTTTCGCTTGAGCCAGGAAACCTCTGTGTAGGACTCTAAAGACTCGTCAATACGCCGGCAGCAGGTGATGATCATATCAAGCACCCACAAGCCGCAAGCGGTCTGCTAAATGTAACGGCCACCCGGGTATTGAGCGATCAGAAGATCGACGAGCAAGCCCGCTCACACTCCTGTGAATCCAACCAGTAACACTTACCGTACAGTCTGGTCTGATCGTTTGATATGTCGTATATCTCACCTAGGGGTGGTAAACGTCAGACCCCAATAGCTTGATAAGTCGTGTCGATATGAGGCCTATAACAGTTCGAGAAACTACTGATAACACTTACCAGTAAATCTCAGCAACTCTGGCCAGGGATTTCCGGTTATAGCCAATCGAACACAGCGCAACATCAACTCCCTATACCGGGAGAGACGAATCCTCTCCTATCGCTCATTGCCTCCATGTGACTCGGGACTGTACCCAAAAACCACCGTTTTGCACACCCTCTTGGACGTGGTAAGATGGAAATCAAAGCACAGTGGGAACCACACAAGACTCTATGACGATCTCGGGTCAACAGACTACTCTGTACCAGTGTCACCAGAGAACTGCCATCTGACGTAAGGTATAATACCATCTGGGAGTTCTCGGCGAGTCCGTCCAGTGTACCCAGTCTCTACTGAGCACCCGTATATCATCTCTGATGTCAAACACCAATGGATATGGGATCATCCATCGCCCATCTGTATGGGTCGAGAAGGTATACGCTAGTCTACTCTGGTATATCGATGCCTCGTCTCGATATACCCACGACTAGGGACTTTGAAGGATGTACTTATGGACTACCATGTCCCCACTAGTATGATCCGCATCATAGTCCAGGTAGTCAAGTACACATTCTAAGGGCTTTACCAACATGTAACAGAGAGACAATCAGTGTACACGTTAAGGTAAAGAGCAACCAGATAGCATACTATCATGTCGAGTAAGAAAGTCCTCCCTATATATGTCCAAGCATCCACTACATTATACAACCTATGTATAGTAATGGCCTCTAGGGCATACATATAACTAACACCTGGTCGTTGGATTATCGAGATAGGGCATCGATATTCCGGAGTAGACTAAGTGTGTACGCTTCTCATCCCAGTTGGGGAGATGGTCTGTCCCACAGGCATCAGTACGTCGTACTGGAGATAGTATGCAAGTGCTCGTTAGGTTACGGGTACACCGGACAGGACTCGCAGGGGAACTGATTGGTTGGTATTATATCCGTCGTCAGTTAACAGTTCCCAGATGACATGAGTACAACATAGTCCGCAGACTTGACACTGCTACTTCGCCTCGAGTGTGTCCCACTGTTCTTAGATTGCTACCCTACCACGGCTCAAAGGAGTTGTGCAAACAGGTAGCAGTTGAGTGCAGTCCCGAGCACTTGGAGACAGTAGTGGTTAGACAGGATTCGTCTCTCCCGGTATTAGGAGATGATATCGCGCTGTGTCAGAGAGCCATTACGCAAAGTCCCTGGCCAGGGCAAGCGAGATATACTGGTAGGTTCCAGTGGCTTCTCAGGGTGTAATGGGCTTCGCTCCGACACGACTTATACAGCTATTAGGGGACTGACGCTTGCCGCCCCCTAGGCTCGATATGCGATAGTCTTAGACGAACAGAGCGGACTGTACGGAGATTGTCACATCAGGCTCAGTGGGAGTTCGGATGATTTTCCTCATCGGCCTTCTTATCGACATCTACCTGGGGACCGTTACGTACAGCTAGTGCCGCTTGCGGTCTGTGGTTAAACCCACTGCCAGCGTAGTGTCGAGTCTTTATAGTCCCACACAGAGAGTTTCCCTGCTCCAGGCGAAACGATATAGAGGTCGTATGGTTTTACGACAAGGGTTCGGACGCATACGTGTGTTTACGCATGTACGACTTTTCGGACAGTTTTTACTAGCAGGCTTTGGTTTAAGCCAGATTCAAGTATCGGGTTATTGGATTTATACAGTCTAAAGTTTTTCAGTGTTTTCACGGAAAGGAGGGGCGTTCTCGTAATTTGTCGGGAATCTTCTAGAAGAGTGGTGACTAAGGGGGTAAGGTGGCATTGCATTAAATGAGATTAGTGACTCATTTGTGTGATTCATCCATGTCATTAATGCATCATAAATGCTTAATGACTCATGGAGATGAATCACTCATAGATATTTATGAAGCATGGTTGTAAATTCTATTATTTCATTTTTGATAAATAAATAATGCTTCATATATATTATGATATATCATTATCTCATTTCATTATCATCTTTACCTTCTCTCTCCTCAAGCTCACTCTCTTTTCAAACCCTAACCCTAACCTCTCATGTATTGAGATCAAGGATTAGCTAGACTAATACATCCATAACCTCACTCTATATCCCCTAGGTAGCTTAGATTAGCACTTTAAGCAACCTAGTTATCTCAAGTTTGAGATCAAGCTTGGCATAGGAGCTTTCGGGTGGATCGTCTTTGATTCGAGGAGGCCGTTGAGGTGCCGATGTTCCAAGGAGCCTACGAGGAGTGGAAGACCGCGATGAAGACCCGAAGGACAAATAACGTGAGGTATAACTTCGTATCCGAGTAGTTAAACCTCTAGTAGTTAGTTAGCAATGGTTTAGATAACGATTCATGCGCTCAAGTCCGTGTTATGAAACTTTGATAATCGTTTTTCATATATTCCGCCTCTCCGCAAGTTCGTGGGGTGCGTGACATGGACTTACAGTGGTATCAGAGCCAACTAAACCATTACTAGCTTGTTAGCAACTAATTAGAAGTTCGATCGACGGAAAACACAAAAATGAAACCCCGGGATCCCTAAGGTTCTGTTAATTTTAAACATGTCTGAAAAATTATTTGATATGCTTTAAAATTCACAGCAGGGAAATATAAGAATACTGGGAAAATACGAGCCCCTAACTCGGCAAGACGGCCGCGGATCCGCGGCAATAAGGTGCTTTTGGCCGCGGATCCGCCGCCGAGTCAACGCCGAGTTGACCCGGATTTGCTCTGTTATTCATATTTATTGGTGTTTTGGTTTCCTGTATGCTCTGTTTCTACCCAGGTTACTTCAGTGCAGGTTTGCTTTTGGGGTAGACACGGAATATGGTAATCGATCGATATTCTAAGAAATTTTCTAATTGGGTTTTTATCTGTAATGTTTAATGTGTTCGTAAACCTCCCCTAACTGCTAGTATGTCGGTTGGCAGGGGGTTGCACATTTCTGTAATGTTTACTGTTTGTGTATATGAACTGTGTTGGACTGTTGTGATGATTAGCCGGGGTTTGAGATGTATTTAATATTCATTCAATATAAAAGTAATTTGATGTAATATTCTTTTGCAGGGCACATCCAGGTTGCGGTTGTAGCCACCGTTGTATTATTTCTTTTTACTGTTTTTTGCTCCTAGGATAGACCCAAGGTGGGGTACACAAACTACCGGGTACGTCGAAGTGTTTAGTGGCCTACTCACGTTGTTGAGGGAGACCGCTTCACTTCGGGTACTTGGCGGGTAGTTTGCCGTACCCGTAGAGGTCTAGGGTAGGGTAATGGCTATTCATCACAACTGTGTAATCCGTCTTTTATTGTAGGCTCAAAGCAAATGCGGATTGCTAATAAATCCAATAAAGTTCATCTGTGATCTGGAATGCTTATTATTGCGTCTGACGAATGTACAATATCTATATATGATAACTATTAGACGTCACTTATGTTTTACACCCGCGCTAGCCCAGCCCCCGCTCTGTCGTTAGTTAAGTAACCTAACGGGTGATGACGGGACCCAGTGGCGAATGCGGATGGCATAAGAGGACGTGGTATTTTCGTTGTTTTCTGCAATGATAGGATAAATGATGGGACGTATTATTATAATGCAAAGAAAATAAACCAAAGTTAAGTCGTTGGAACAAATTTAAAAGAAACCACTCGGTTATTTTTAAAAGATCAGAATTTTTAATTGCGGAGCTTTAACCACTCCTTTTAAAAAGTATCAGGTTCCTTCGATTAAATCAAGTTCATTACATTCACGGTTTTGCCAAAACCATTCGTAGCCCTCCGTCATTTCTTATGAATGGTCAGTAGTATTCAAGCTATGTTTGTTGGCCTTCGTCAAGGCATAGTGTTTGGTAGTTGCTGGGGTATTCATTTGATGCATAGATAGATGTGTTGGTTTGGGACAGTCGTATTACCTTGTTGGCCTTCGTCAAGGGTATGTACGGGTGGGTTCAAATTAACTAGATAATGATGGGCAGAACTTGACATGTGACTTATGATTTGTTGGCCTTCGTCAAGGTCATAAGAGCATGGGGCAAAAATCCACATCGGGAATTTCTAAAGAAACTGAAATTTGCAGAGAGAAGCATACCATTTTGGAGTTTGATGAATGTTGGTAGGATTCCTTCAACATTATCATACGATGATATTTTGGATTCCGATCCTACTGTGAGTATACACTACTTATCAGGAGATTCGTCACTTAACGATCAATACTATAAACCAAGTAGGTGCCTAGAAAGGTGTCAGCGGGGTTACGCCCCCAGAGAAAAGAGGTTATTTAATTAAGGAACTTCACGAAAGCGTTGGAAAACCTCCCTCGAAGTATCAACACTGGCCTGGCTGAACGGTTAAGCAAGTATTGTACGGTGAGAATTGTCCTGGCTAATTCATCTTTTATGGTTTGAGGAAGGATTCGAGAAACAGTGGGAGCCATCCTGTTTAGATAAAACTTAAAACCAATCTAAACTTGCAACAGCATCATGCTAAAATGTTTTCTTCTCTCTCTCTTAATTGCAGCGACCTTGTGACTGTAGGGATCCTAGGAACACCCAAGAGGTTCCACAACTGATCAACCATGCCAAAATCAAATTTTTCATGTGCCGAGAAACCCTAATGCTAGATCGTTAACTAGAGGATAGGCGAAAACTAAACTAGTTAACAACTTTAACTACAAGTGAAAGGGGCTACAACCTTTGTAGATCCGGTCCTCCACTTCTTTAGCTCAGTGATGACGTCCCTCCACTGCGATCATCGGGATCCTGGACTCTAGCGATGGTTTCGTCGGAGAAATGATCGGGCTAGGTCGTTGACTTCGATGCCGAAGATGATCTACGTCGAGGCAACTCAAACTCAAGCTCCGTCTTCACTAAGTCATGAAACTTATGAAGATAACACACTCTACTACATGGCAAGTGGTAGAGAATGAAGAAATAGGAAGTGGGTTCACTTTAGAATTGGATTTCTCACTCTAAATCTCATGGCACCATTGATGGTAGCAAGCTTTCTTCTTCTTGAAGAAGAAGAAGAAAGGATAATGATAAGAATAATATGAATAAAGAATGAAACTTATCCTTTTAATTATGGTACCATGGTTAAGTTAAGCCCTCATGCTTAACTTGTGTAGAGAATTAACCAAATACTTGGGTTAAGGGTTGGGTTAACTAGCATCCTAAAGAAATGACAAAAGAAATTGACTTTCTCAAAGTTTCTTCAAGCTTCATGAAGCTTGATAATTTTGACCAAAGTTTTATTTCTTTTGTTATTTATTAGGAAATTAGTAAACCCTAATTTAACCTCAATTTGGTTTAAGTCTCATACACACAACTTGTATGTATCATCAAGCATGATACAAACATGTACACTTGCACATATCACATATAAACAATGTGCACATTCAAGTGAGAAAATCAATCTTAAATGAACCAATATTAGTTAATGTAAATTAATATATCTAATATATAATTATACATTAAATCATTAAATCAACACTTGATTTAATGATCCGGTCATACTGTATATAACCGACTAATATCTAGTGTATCAATATATCGAATCAACATTTGATTCGGTAACCCGGCTATATCTTATATAACCGTTCGATGATACAGATCGCGAGAATAGAATTCAGTATCACATACTGGTATTATTCTCGGTCCCGCACATATCTCATATGCGCTCCTATTTCGTTTCACTTGAGCCAGGAAACCTCTGTGTAGGACTCTAAAGACTCGTTAATACGCCGGCAGTAGGTGATGATCATATCAAACACCCACAAGCCGCAAGCGGTCTGCTAAACGTAACGGCCACCCGGGTATTGAGCGATCAGAAGATCAACGAGCAAGCCCGCTCACACTCCTGTGAATCCAACCAGTAACACTTACCGTACAGTCCGGTCTGTTTGTCTGATATGTCGCATATCCCGCCTAGGGGTGGTAAACGTCAGATCCCAGTAGCTTGATAAGTCATGCCGATGTAAGGTCCATAACAAGCGTGAAACTACTGATAACTCTTACCAGTAAATCACTGCAACCCTGGCCAGGGATTTCCAGTTATGGCCAGTCGAGCATAGCGCAACATCAACCCCCAATACCGGGAGAGACGAATCCCCTCCTATCGCTCATTGCCTCCATGTGAATCGGGACTGTACCCAAAAACCACCTGTTTGCATGACTCAGTAGAGCTGTGGTAGGGTGGAAATCAAAGCACAGTGGGAGACACACAAGACTCTATGACGATCTCGGGTCAACAGACTAAGCTGTACCAGTGTCACCAGAGAACTGCCATCTAACGTGAGGTATAATACCATCTGGGAGTTCTCGGCGAGTCCGTTCAGTATCCCCAGTCTCCACTGAGCACCCGCATACCATCTCTGATGTCAAACACCAATGGATATGGGATCATCCATCGCTCATCACATGGGTCGAGAAGATATACGCTAGTCTACTTTGGAATATCGATGCCCCGTCTCGATATTCCCACGACTAGGAACATTGAAGGATGTACTCATGGACTACCCAGGCCCCACTAGTATGATCTACATCATAGTCCTGGAAGTCAAGTACACATTCTAAGGGCTTTATCAACATGTAATAGAGAGACAGCAAGCATACATGTTAAGATAAAGAGCAACCAGATAGCGTACTATCATGTCGAGCAAGAAAGTCCTACCTATATATGTCCCAGCATCCACTACAATATACATCCTATGTACAGTAATGGCCTCTAGGGCATACATATAACTAACAATCTCCCACTTGCACTAGGGCCATCTGTAGCAGTGGTTGTAGTATCTCATACTCAACCATCCCATATAAGTCTCTCTCTGGGAAAAAGCCTTTATGAGTGGATCCGCCGTGTTGTCCTTTGAGTCTACTCTCCTAACCTCGATCATCCTGGAGATCAACTATCTCCATGATCAGGTGATGCTGCCTCAGAATATGTCTGGGTCACTGATGGGACCAGGGTTCCTAGGCCAAAGCCACACTTCCATTGTCACACAATGGTAAGAACCTAGTTCTTCTTATGAACCATTATACACCTAAACTGCCTCTTTGGTAGTATCTTTAATAGCGATGTTACCAGCCTTTATCGTCTAGTTTGCCACGGTATCTATCTTGGAACTCTTCCAACATACCGTCCCTTCACTGAGGGTAAAGACAATGCCTGCGACTGACATTCAGTCGTCCTTATCACCCTGGAACTTTTCCAGTGATTCTCCCCAGGATCGATTGATACCATCTCACTAAACCTAGTGAGAACCCTAATATCCATTTAGATCTATCTCATAGATCCAAATCCCAGAATTTAGAAGGTATCACCTTTATCCTATATGGAGAATCCTTGTGATAAGAGGACATTGACCGTGTGTAGTATAGGAAACTTCTTCCCCATCAAGAGTATGTCATCCACGTACTCTACGAGGATCACCACCATACTCCCTACTATCTTTTTGTATATACAAGGTTCATCTACCATTTTGATGAAGTCAAACTATTTGACTACTACAACAAAACAGATGTTCCAACTCCGCGATGCCTGCTTTATCCTGCAAAGCAACTTGCACATGTTTCCGCTGCTCCCACTGTTTACGAAGCCCTCTGGCTGTGTTCTTACAGACGTTCTCTTCTAAATCATTATTTAGAAAAGCAGTCATGGCACCCAACCACCAGATATCGTAGTCATGGTATGTAGCAATGGCAAGTAGGATCAGGATGGACTTAAGCATAGCTACTGGAAAAAGGTTCCATCATTATCCATGCCTGGTTGATGATGAAAACCTTTAACAAGTCTAGCTTTGAAAGTCTCAACTTTTCCATCTACACCAAGTAATCTTCTCAAGATATACTTGCTTCTGATGGGAATTTAACCCTTCAGATATAGCAACCAAAGTCCATACTTTGTTGGTGTACATGGATTCCATCTCAGATCGCTAAGCATCCAGCCATTCTTACAGAGTCCTTACTCTTGATGGCCTGCTTGAAACTAGTTGGGTCATCATCTCATGATGCAATCCTCTCTCCCACTGTCATCGAGAAACCGAAGTATCTCTCAGGCGGATGAGGAACCCTACCAGATCGGCGGAGAGGCCGAGGCTCGTCGGGGACCATTGAATCCTTAGGTTCTATCAAATCATCAGTTGCAGTTTGTATAGCTGGAACCTTTCCAGTTCTACAGAACTGACCTTGCCTCGATCTTGTCCAGATTTTGCTTTTGACATAGGCCGGAAAATCCCAAATCTTAACTTACTTAAGAGATAGGCTATTCCCATACCATATCTTATATGGAGTGGTAGGCACTGATTTGATTCGAACCCAATTCAATAGGTATGCAGCTTCTCAAGTGCATAACTCCCAAAAGGAAACAGGTAACTCAGCAGTACTCATCATAGAGCGCACCATATCATATAGAGTGTGATTGCTCCGCCCTGATACACCGACGTGCTGTGGTGTATACGGAGGAGTAATACTGATAGAGAATCTCATTCTCCTTTAGAATAGTCCAGGAATTCTATGCACAAGTATTCTCCTCCCTGATCTTATCATAGGACATAATACTTATACCCGGTTTTTGGTTCTCTATTTCTAACTTATATTCTGTGAATATCTCAAAAGCTTCGGACTTATGTTTCAACAGGAACATATGGCTGAATCTTGAGAGATTATCAGAGAATGTAATGAAGTATAAAGAACCGGTTCTGGCATGTGTAGACAGGAGACCTTACATACATCATCATGTATCAGTCCCAAGAGTTTACTAACTCTTTCTCTGGTTCTAATGAACAGAGTTATGGTCATCTTATCTTTGTGACATGACTGGCAAGTTTCACAAGATGTAAATTCAAACTGATTTAAATATGCATCTAAAATGTAACTTAAGCTAGTCGGGTCACATTGATATGACCTAGTCTACAATACCTCAAGAAGGATCCGTTCATTTCTGAACTCTTCTTCTTGTGTGTGTTCTGTATACTAGGAACTGTAGTTTGATTTATAACGTCAATGCTTTTAAATAACGTGCCTGAACCGATCAACTTTTGATATAGGAAATGTTCAAAACATTATCCAACAATACAAAATTATATCCTTCTTTAGTAATAAAGAGACTGACATGATTTTGTATATCAGGTTCGGTATCTAATAACATTTGTTCAGAATTAATGTATTTGAAAATACAGGGTGATAGTGACCAACAGACTTGGCTGCAACACTTGCACCGTTTTCTGTCTCATGAAACTTATCACCCGTTCTCAGTTGTCTACCTTTCTGTAGCCCATGTAACGGATTACATTTGCGGGATCCTGATCCGGTATCTAATACCTAGGACGTAGAGGACACTGAGAAACAGTTCTTTATAATGAACACACCCGAAGGAGATGCATCATATGCACTTTCTTCGTTTGGGCGGCATAGGAATTCTGGTATTCCCCTATTTCCTGCTCGGTCTTATAACAATTATAAATTGGAGCGGGACCAACGTTCCCCAGCTCAATATAACAAGCGGGTTCGGTCAATACATCCATATTATTCTCTTGATTAAGGCGTGACATGGTCGCTACCTGGAGAGAGAGAGAAGAAAACACTCTGCGTGCGCTCTTGCAAGATTAGATTGGTTATTTATTTTATCTAATCAGGATGGCTCCTACTGTTTTTATCAAATCTTCCTTCAAACCTTAAAAGGAAAGATTAGCCGGGATTAATTACACTCTACAAGTTAATCTTTCAGCCAGGCCAGTGTCGGTACTTTGAGGGAGGTTCCCCGTGCTTTCGCACGGACCTAATTAAAATAAACCTCGTTTTTCCAGAGGCGTAACCCCGTTGACATCTTTCTAGACACCTACTTGATCGGCTAATTGCAAAGTGCAAAACTCTCCCAAGAGTAACAATTACTCACAGTGGGTATCGGGATCCAACTATCATATAGAAGGTATGCAATCTCATTGCAAATTTCAACACTTGAAACTCCCGATAATGGTTTTTACCCCTAGCACTTATGACCTTAACTATGGTCAACAAATCATAAGCACTAGTCAAGTTTTACCCGTCATTTCGTGATTAATTAGACCCACCCACATGACCCTTAACTAAGGTCAACAAAGTCACGCGACTGTCCTAACTAATCGCATCATATGCGGTGTAGGAAGAAATCACTTAGCTACCGTACACTGTGCCTTGACTATGGTCAACAAACACAGCACGAATACTAAGTACTCTACTTCCTAAAATGACGGAGGGCTGCGGATGGTTTTTAAGAAAACCTTTAACGCTTTGAACTTGATCTCGTTGCGGAATCAAATGGTTTTTAAATGGAATGTTTTTGAGGCTTTTCTAGTTTTGCTAAAGGGGTCACTCCCGGTGAAGGGATCGTCGGCCCTTTCCTCATCGAATAAGGTGCAGGATATATCATATATACCGCTGTGCAAAGCAAAAACTATAGAAGCAATCAAAAGACAAACCGAGGGTTGTAGCATCTGCCAGTTATTGCTAAAGGGGTCACTCCCGGTAAAGGGATCGTCAGCCCTTTCCTCATCAAATAAGGTGCAGGATATATCATATATACTGCTGTGCAAAGCAAGAACTATAGCTACCTGTTTTATTTTTGAAATTCAATTCCACAACATCTTTTAGGTTTGTTTTCTTTCATTAATCACATTAATGAATGTTCCATCATTTAATTCCACCTAAACATCACAGATAAATATAACGTACGCTTATGCCATCCGCATTCGCCTCGATGTCCCGTCTGCACCGTTAGGTTGGGTAACTAACGCCAGAGCGAGGCAGGGCTAGCGTGGGTGTAAAACATAAGCAACGTTTATATAATATATCATATATACTATATACAATATCTATCTGAACAAATCACATGATCACATCACAGATAACGCAGCAGAAAATATCATATGAAATATTGGATATACTAGGACGTCCGTGTTTTATTTTGAGCCTTAATAAAACACGGATTCCACGGTCGTGATGAATAGCCAATCCCACACCCCTAGACCCCTACGAGAGCGGCAAGCAACCCTACCAATTATAGGGTTAGGAGACCCGGACTCGACTCCTCGAGATGGTCTCCCACTGGACCCTAGAACCCGGTTACTTGTGCTCCCCTCCTTGGGTCTATCCTAATGCGGAAAAGTAAATAATATACAAATGGTGACATCTTCCGCAACCTGGAAGTTCCCCAATAAAAGAATATTACATACAAGTTTTTACATGAATGAAAATGAAAAACACTCATCTCACATAAAAAAAAACCCGGCTATTCAAACACGACGATCCAATATAACATATCCAGCAACACATAACATCACATGTCATCAACGTAAGTAAATATGCCCATCCCAATTGTCGTTGACATATAGCAACGAAACCGGCGATATCACATATTACACTTACGGTCACAGAAAAGAAAGTGTAAAACTACAACAGTTGGAATCCGCAAACTCTTTAGATATCGCATGCCTAATCAAATGAATTCCTTAGACATCGCATGCCTAACAATTATAAACCCCGCATTTTAGTCTCATTATCGAAAACTTTTTTCAATATCAAGTCGGGCAATTCAACAGGATTCCCGACATTCTAATCGAATGCTCGTCACAAACTTTAGTAGACGGCCGCACCCCCGATGCCGTCGACGAAGTGCACCAAGGCGGAACACCGCTACCGCGAGCACCCAAACGGATGCTTTCGGCGACAGGGTTCTCCTACAGTCACTTGGTCGGGGCTATGGAGCGAGGATGTCTATTAAGTTTACCCGGCGAGTATCCACGTACGCTACGTGATTGCGACGGACTTTTGATCACATCAAAATTCCGTGGCAATCGATCAAGTGAGACTAAACTGCTATGTTTATAACATCCAAATCAGTTATCTCATAACTACTTGTAGATTCCAAATATTGTATCGCATTCCGGATAAATAGAAAATGTTAAACTTTCCGGTCGAACAGTCAAACACCCAAGTTTTCCCGAAACAGCTCAACACATGAAATAAGTTTAAAAACATTCACTTCATGCCTCAGTACCAATGGTCCAGCCGTAGAAGGGTCAAGCCAACGCCTCACATGTGGCACGCCGTACTGCCCCAAACCCTAAGGTTCAAAGGGCAGTTCAAGATGGTCATATAATCGAGTTAAGGTTTGTTGTCCTCTAGAGGGTCCATCGCGTTACTTGCACTACTTCGAACGTTCTTAAACTAGGAAAGATCCAACACTTGGAAATTTCCCAACAGGGGGGAAAATGGGTATTTATATCCGGTCGAACTTTTTAACATGTTCTAAAATTATCCGGAAAAACACAAACGAGGTTAAAATATCCGATCGAAACATCGAGACCCCAAAAACAACCTAGAAAACTCAACTGTTGAGTATAAAATAAAAATACCCAGAAAACACAGGAGACAGATAGTGACATTACCATGCAAACTGCAATGAACAAGGTGACTATACGGCCGCGGAACCGCCGCACGAGCCATGCCCGTGCCGCGTTTCCGCGGCGCTTTGATCGACTTAGGTGCATGTTTTTCACAGTAACTCCTAGAAAACCCTGCTGATTTTTCTACATATTTTTAATTCACAAAATTCCACAGATTTGAAAAATGTACAGAGAAGGGTTTTGGATTAGGGTTTCGGGTTCGATCGGACATCTAACATCGTCTACCTCTCGCCTAAAGCTCTAGCTAGGCTCTGATACCACTGTAGGGATCCTAGGCACACCCAAGAGGTTCCACAACTGATCAACCATGCCAAAATCAAATTTTTCATGTGCCGAGAAACCCTAATGCTAGATCGTTAACTAGAGGATAGGCGAAAACTAAACTAGTTAACAACTTTAACTACAAGTGAAAGGGGCTACAATCTTTGTAGATCAGGTCCTCCACTTCTTTAGCTCCGTGATGACGTCCCTCCGCTGCGATCATCGGGATCCCAGACTCTAGCGATGGTTTCGTCGGAGAAATGATCGGGCTAGGTCGTTGACTTCGATGCCGAAGATGATCTACGTCGAGGCAACTCAAACTCAAGCTCCATCTTCCCTAAGTCATGAAACTTGTGAAGATAACACACTCTACTACATGGCAAGTGGTAGAGAATGAAGAAATAGAAAGTGGGTTCACTTTAGAATTGGATTTCTCACTCTAAATCTCATGGCACCATTGATGGTAGCAAGCTTTCTTCTTCTTGAAGAAGAAGAAGAAGAAAGGATAATGATAAGAATAATATGAATAAAGAATGAAACTTATCCTTTTAATTATGGTACCATGGTTAAGTTAAGCCCTCATGCTTAACTTGTGTAGAGAATTAACCAAATACTTGGGTTAAGGGTTGGGTTAACTAGCATCCTAAAGAAATGACAAAAGAAATTGACTTTCTCAAAGTTTCTTCAAGCTTCATGAAGCTTGATAACTTTGACCAAATTTTTATTTCTTTTGTTATTTATTAGGAAATTATTAAACCCTAATTTAACCTCAATTTGGTTTAAGTCTCATACACACAACTTGTATGTATCATCAAGCATGATACAAACATGTACACTTGCACATATCACATATAAACAATGTGCACATTCAAGTGAAAAAATCAATCTTAAATGAACCAATATTAGTTAATGTAAAGTAATATATCTAATATATAATTATACATTAAATCATTAAATCAACACTTGATTTAATGATCCGGTCATACTGCATATAACCGACTAATATCTAGTGTATCAATATATCGAATCAACATTTGATTCGGTAACCCGGCTATATCTTATATAATCATTCGATGATACAGATCGCGAGAATAGAATTCAGTATCACATACTGGTATTATTCTTGGTCCCGCAAATATCTCATATGCGCTCCTATTTCGTTTCGCTTGAGCCAGGAAACCTCTGTGTAGGACTCTAAAGACTCGTCAATACTCCTGCAGTAGGTGATGATCATATCAAACACCCACAAGCCGCAAGCAGTCTGCTAAACGTAACGGCCACCCGGGTATTGAGCGATCAGAAGATCAACGAGCAAGCCCGCTCACACTCCTGTGAATCCAACCAATAACACTTACCGTACAGTCCAGTCTGTTCGTCTTATATGTCGCATATCCCGCCTAGGGATGGTAAACGTCAGACCCTAGTAGCTTGATAAGTCATGCCGATGTAAGGTCCATAAAAAGCGTGAAACTACTGATAACACTTACCAGTAAATCACTGCAACCCTGGCCTGGGATTTCCAGTTATGTCCAGTCGAGCATAGCGCAACATCAACCCCCAATACCGGGAGAGACGAATCCCCTCCTATCGCTCATTGCCTCCATGTGAATCGGGACTGTACCCAAAAACCACCTGTTTGCACGACTCAGTAGAGCCGTGGTAGGGTGGAAATCAAAGCACAGTGGGAGACACACAAGACTCTATGACGATCTCGGGTCAACAGACTAAGCTGTACCAGTGTCACCAGAGAACTGCCATCTGACGTGAGGTATAATACCATCTGGGAGTTCTCGGCGAGTCCGTTCAGTGTACCCAGTCTCCACTGAGCACCTGCATACCATCTCTGATGTCAAACACCAATGGATATGGGATCATCCATCGCCTATCACATGGGTCGAGAATGTTAGTTATATGTATGCCCTAGAGGCCATTACTGTACATTGGATGTGCATTGTAGTGGATGCTGGGATATATATAGGGAGGACTTTCTCGCTCGACATTATAGTATGCTATCGGTTACTCTTTACCTTAACGTGTATACTGTTTGTCTCTCTGTTACACGTTGGTAAAGCCCTTAGGATGTGTGCTTGACTACCTGGACTATGATGCGGATCATACTAGTGGGAACATGGTAGTCCATAAGTACATCCTTCAAGGTCCCTAGTCGTAGGTGTATCGAGACGGGGCATCGATATACCAGAGTAGACTAGCGTATACCTTCTCGACCCATACAGATGGGTGATGGATGATCCCATATCCGTTGGTGTTTGACATCAGAGATGATATACGGGTGCTCAGTGGAGACTGGGTACACTGGACGGACTCGCCGAGAACTCCCAGATGGTATTATACCTTACGTCAGATGGCAGTTCTCTGGTGACACTGGTACAGAGTAGTCTGTTGACCCGAGATCGTCATAAAGTCTTGTGTGGTTCCCACTGTGCTTTGATCTCCACCTTACCACGTCCAAGAAGGCGTGCAAAACGGTGGTTTTTGGGTACAGTCCCGAGTCACATGGAGGCAATGAGCGATAGGAGGGGATTCGTCTCTCCCGGTATAGGGAGTTGATGTTGCACTGTGTTCGATTGGCTATAACCGGAAATCCCTGGCCAGGGTTGCTGAGATTTACTGGTAAGTGTTACCAGTAGTTTCTCGAATTGTTATAGATCTCATATCGACACGACTTATCGAGCTATTGGGGTCTGACGTTTACCACCCCTAGGCGAGATATGCGACATATCAGACGATTAGATCGGACTGTACGGTAAGTGTTACTGGTTGGATTCACAGGAGTATGAGCGGGCTTGCTCGTCGATCTTCTGATCGCTCAATACCCGGGTGGCCGTTACGTTTAGCAGACCGCTTGCGGCTTGTGGGTGTTTGATATGATCATCACCTGCTGCCGGCGTATTGACGAGTCTTTAGAGTCCTACACAGAGGTTTCCTGGCTCAAGCGAAACGAAATAGGAGCGCATATAAGATATGTGCGGGACCGAGAATAATGCGTGTATGTGATACCGTATTTCATTCTCGCGATGAATGTGTCGAATGGTTATATGCGATATAACCTAGTTATCGAATCAAGGATTGATTCGATAAAACGATACATTATATACTAGTCGGTTGTGTGCGACATGACCAGATCATTGAATCAAGTGTTGATTTAATGATTTAATGCATAATTATATATTTGATATATTACTTTGCATTAACTAGTATTGGTTCACTTTAAATGGATTGTCTCACTTGATTTGTGCACATTGTATATGTGATATACTTTTGTACACAAGTTTGTATCATGTTTGATGATACATGCATACTTGAGTATGTGTAAAGTTTAAACCATGGTTGTGTAATGGTTAGGGTTTTCCTTTTATTTATTCATTCATTTATTTATTTATTTCTTTATGGAAAAGATAATGAAAGAAAATGGTGGCTTATTTCGTTTGATTTTGAAGCTTCATGAAGCTTTGACTAAGTCACCATTTTGTCTCATGCTTAACCCTAACCATTCCACTTAACCATGATTCATTCTCTACACTTAACCATGGTTTGAATATGATAAGTGTTCATTTTTCTTTTGGATTTAATTAACTTATCATATTCATTTTCTTTCTTCTTCTTCTTCATGAGCAAGAAAGAAAAGCTTTCTACTTCAATGGCAACTTGAGCAATTGAGTGAGAAATGCAAATCTAAAGTGAACCCACCTCCTATTTCTTCATCCTCTACCTCTTGCCAAGTAGTATAGGGTGTTTCCTTCACAAGTTTTCATGGCTTGGTGAAGGTGGAGCTTGATCTTGTGATGCCTCGACGTAGATCATCTTCGGCATCGTCGTCGATGACCTAGCCCGCTTTTTCTCCGATGAAGCCGACGCTAGAGCCCGGGATCCGATGATCGCAGCGAGGAGAAATCATCACGGAGCTATGGAGGTGGAGCACCGGATCTACAAAGGTTGTATTTCCGTTCTTGTAGTTAAGTTGTTAACTAGTTTCTTTTGTCGCCTAAAATCTAGTTAACGATCCGTAGTCTAGGGTTTCTCGGCACCGTAAAATTTAAAATTGGCATGGTTGATGCCTTGTGAGACCTCTTGAGTGTGCCTAGGAACCCTACAGTGGTATCAGAGCCTAGCTAGAGCCTTAGGCGATGCGTAGACGAAGTTTGAAACCCGAACGAACCCGAAACCCTAACCTGATAATGCTCTCTGGACTTTTTTCAAATTTGTGGATTTTTGTCAATTAAAAATATGCAGAAAAATCAGCAGGGAATCTTAAGAATTACTGTGCAACACGTTTCCATGATTCCTCAAAAGTGCGGCGGAACCGCGGCAGAAGCCTGGCTTCTGCGGCGGTTCCGCGGCCGTATGATGACGTCATCCTTCCCTGTTTGCACAGTAACTCCTATTTTATTATGCTGAGTTTTCTGGGAATTTTTAATTTGACTCAAGAGTTGAGTATTCTGGGGTTGTTTTGTGGTTCGCATATTTGATCGGATTATCAAACTTTGTCTATGTGTTTTCCGGATAATTTTTTGAATATGTTAAAAAGTTCGACCGGATATAAATACCCAATTTTTCCCCTGTCGGGAAATTTCCAAGTATTGGATTTTTCCGTGGTTTAAAGACGTTCTAAATAGTGCAAGTAATGCGATGGACCCTCTAGAAGACAACAAACCTTAACTCGATTATGTGACCGTCTTGAACTGCCCTTTGAAGCTTAGGGTTTGGGGCAGTACGGCGTGCCACATGTGAGGCGTTGGCTTGACCCTTCTACGGCTGGACCGTTGGTACTGAGGCACGAACTGAATGTTGTTAGACTTATTTCATGTGTTGAGCAAATTGTCGGGAAAACTTGGGTGTTCGATTGTTCGATCGGAAAGTTTAACATTTTCTAATTATCTGGAATGTGATACAATAATTGGAATTCACAAAAGTTATGAGATAACTGAATGAATGTTATAAATCTAGCAATTTAGTCTCACTTGATCGGTTGCCACGGAATTTTGATGTGATCAAAAGTCCGTCGCAATCACGTAGCGTACGCGGATACTCGCCGGGTAAACTTAATAGACAGCCTCGCTCCATAGCCCCGACCAAGTGACTGTAGGAGAACCCCGTCGCCGAAAGCATCCGTTCGGGTGCTCGCGGCAGCGGTGTTCCGCCTTGGTGCACTTCGTCGACGGCGTCGGGGGTGCGGCCGTCTACTGAAGTTTGCGACGAGCATTCGATCGGGATGTCGGGAATCTTGCTGAATTGCCCGACTTGATATTGAAAGTGTTTTCGATAATGAGACTAAAATACGGGGTTTATAATTGTTAGGCATGCGATGTCTAAGGAATTTATTTACTCAGGCATGCGATGTCTGAGGATGTTGCGGATTCCAACTGTTGTAGTTTTACACTTTCTTTTCTGTGACCGTAAGTGTAATATGTGATATCGCCGGTTTCGTTGCTATATGTCAACGACAATTGGGATGCGCATGTTTACTTACGTTGATGACATGTGATGTTATGTGTTGCTGGATATGTTATATTGGATCGTCGTGTTTGAATAGCCGGGGTTTTTTATGTGAGATGAGTGTTTTTCTTTTTCATTCATGTAAAAAAAACTTGTATGTAATATTATTTTATTGGGGCACTTCCAGGTTGCGGAAGATGTCACTTTTTGTATATTATTTACTTTTCCGCACTAGGATAGACCCAAGGAGGAGGGCACAAGTAACCGGGTTCTGGAGTCCAGTGGGAGACCAACTCGAGGAGTCGAGTCCGGGTCTCCTAACTCTAGAATTGGTAGGGTTGCTTGTCGCTCTCGTAGGGGTCTAGAGGTGTGGGTTTGGCTATTCATCACGACCGTGGAATCCGTGTTTTATACTGGATCGTATTGAAAACACGGACGTCCTAGTATATCCAATATTTCATATGTTTCTTCTGCTGCGATATCTGTGATGTGATCATGTGATGTTCTGTGATAGATACAGTATATAGTATATATGATATATTATATAGACGTTACTTATGTTTTACACCCGCGCTAGCCCAGCCCCACTCTGCCGTTAGTTACCTAACCTAACGGTGCACGAGGGGACATCGAGGCAAATGCGGATGGCATAAGTGTACGTCGTATTTATCTGTGATGTTAAGGTATTTAAATGATGGGACTTCATTAATGTGATTAATGAAAATAAAAGAAACCTAAGATGTTGTAGAATCGAATTTCAAAATAAAACAGGTAGCTACAGTTCTTGCTTTGCACAGCGGTATATGTGATATATCCTGCACCTTATTCGATGAGGAAAGGACCGAGATCCCTTCACCGGAGGTGACTCCTTTAGCAATAACTGGCAGATGCTACACACTCGGTTTGTCTTTTGATTGCTTTTAAGAGTTTTTGCTTTGCACAGTGATATATATGATATATCCCGCACCTCATTCGACGAGGAAAGGACCGACGATCCCTTCACCGGGAGTGACTGCTTTAGCAAAACTAGAAAAGCCTTAAAAACACTCCATTTCAAAATCATTTGATTCTACAATGATATCAAGTTCATTACGCAATAGGTTTTCAGAAAAACCTGTCGTAGCCCTCCGTCATTTCAGATAAGTAGTAGTTAGTATTCGTCCTGCGTTTATTGGCCTTTGTCAAAGCGCAGTGTGCGGTAGCTAACTGGTGCTTATCTGCTTATGCATATGATGCAGATTGGATTAGGGTAGTCGTGCGACCTTGTTGGCCTTTGTCAAGGGCTGTGCGGGTGGGTTTAATTCAATCAGGAAATGACGGGTTGAACTTGACTAGCATCCTATGGTTTGTTGGCCTTTGTCAAGGTCATAGGACGCTGGGGGCAAAATATTATCGGGAATTTCAAGTGTTGAAATTTGCAATGAGATTGCATACCTTCTATGAGATAGTTGGATCTTGATACCCGCTGCGAGTAAGAGTTACTCCTGGGAGAGTTTTATACATTACAATTAGCCGATCAAGTAGGTGTATAGAAAGGTGTCAACGGGGTTACGCCTCTGGGAAAACGAGGTTTACATTAATTAGGTTCGTGCGAAAGCACGGGGGACCTCCCTCAAAGTACCGACACTGGCCTGGCTGAAAGATTGGCGAACTTGTAGTGTGTAATTAATCCCGGCTAGTCTTTCCTTTTTGGGTTTGAAGGAAGATTTGATAAAAAGCAGTGGGAGCCATCCTGATTAGATAAAATAATAACCAATCTATTCTTGCAAGAGCGCACGCTGAGTGTTTTCTTCTCTCTCTCTCCAGGTAGAGACCATATCACGCCTTAATCAAGATAATAATACGGAATATTGACCGAACCCGCTTGTTATACTGAGCTGGGGAACGTTGGTCCCGCTCCAACTTATAATTGTTATAAGACAGAGCAGGAAATTGGGGATTACCAGAATTCCCTTGCCGCCCAAACGAAGAGAGTGCATGCTGATGCATCATCTTCGGGTGTGTTCATTATGCAGAACTGTTTCTCAGTGTCCTTTACGTCCTGGGTATATGATACCGGATCAGGATCCCGCATATGTAATATGTTACATAGGGCTACAGGAAGGTAGAGAACTGAGAACGGGTGATAAGTTTCATGAGGCAGAAAACGGGGCAAGTGTTGCAGCCAAGTCTGTTGGTCACTGTCACCCTGTATTCCAAATACATTGATTCTGAACGAATGTTATTAGATACCGAACCTGATATACAAAATCATATCTATCTCTTTATTAGTAAAGAAATGATAAAATTTTGTATTGTTGGATAATGTTTTGAACATTTCCTATATTAAAAGTTGATCGGTTCAGGCACGTTATCTAAAAGCATTGATGTTCTAAATCAAACTACAGTTCATAGTATACAGAACACACACAAGAGGAAGAGTTCAGAAATGAACAAATCCTTCTTGAGGCATTGTAGACTAGGTCATATCAATGCGACCCGACTAGCTAAGTTGCACATAGATGCATATTTAAATCTGTTTGAATTTACATCTTGTGAAACTTGCCAGTCATGTCATAAAAAATTAGATGACCGTAGCTCTGTTTATTGGAAACAGAGAAAGAGTTAGTAAACTCTTGGGATGATACATGTTGATGTATAAAGGTCCCCTGTCTACACATGCCAAGACCGGTTCTTTGTACTTCATTACATTCTCTGATGATCTCTTTAGATTCAGACATATGTTCCTGTTGAAACACAAGTCCGAACCTTTTGAGATATTCACAGAATATAATTTAGAAGTAGAGAACCAAATACGGGTGAAAGTATTATGTCCTATGATGAGATCAAGGAGGAGAATACTTGAGCACGAAATTCTTGGACTTTTCTAAAGGAGAATGAGATTCTCTCTCAGCATTACTCCTCCGTATACACCATAGCATGATGGTATATCGGGGTGGAGCAATCACACCCTATATGATAAGGTGTGCTCTATGATGAGTACTACTGAGTTACCTATTTCCTTTTTGGGAGTTATGCACTTGAGAAGCTGCATACCTATTGAATAGGGTTCAAATCAAATCAGTTGCCTACCACTTCATATTTGATATGATAAGGGAAGAGCCCATATCATAAGTTGGTTAAGATTTGGGGTTGTCCGGGCTATGTCTAAAAGCAAAATCCGGACAAGCTCGAGGCAAGATCTGTTATGTAGAACTGGAAGGTTCCAGCTATACAAAACTGCAGCTGATGATTTGACAGAACCAAAGGATTCAATAGTTACCAACGAACCTCAGCCTCTCCGCCGATCTAGTAAGGTTCCTCACCCGCCTGAGAGATACTTCGGTTTCTCTATGACAGTGGGAGCGAGGATTGCATCATAAGATGATGACCCAACTAGTTTCGAGCTGGCCATCAGGAGTGGGACTCTGTAAGAATGGCTGGATGCTTAGTGATCTGAGATGGAATCCTTATACACTAACAAAGTATGGACTTTAGTTGCTTTATCTGAAGGGTTAAATCCCCATCAGGAGCAAGTATATCTTGAGAAGATTACTTGGTGTAGATGGAAAAGTTGAGATTTTCAAAGCTAGACTTGTTGAAGGTTTTCTTCATCAACCAGGCGTGGATAATGATGAAACCTTTTCAAGTAGCTATGCTTAAGTCCATCCAGATCCTACTTGCCACGGCTACATACCATGACTACGATATCTGGCGGTTGGGTGCCATGACTGCTTTTCTAAATGATGTTTTGGAAGAGAGCGTCTATAAGTACACAGCCAGAGAGCTTCGTAGATAGTGGGAGCAGCGGAAAAGTGTACAAGATGCTTTATAAGATAAAGCAGGCATCGCGGAGTTGGAACATCTGTTTTGATGAAGTAGTCAAAGAAGTTGACATCATCAAAATGGTAGATGAACCTTGTATAAACAAAAAGGTAGTAGGGAGTATGGTGACGATCCTCGTAGAGTACGTGGATGACATACTCTTGATAGGGAAGGAGTTTCCTATGCTACGCTCGATCAATCTCCGCTTATCACACTGATTCTCCACATAAGATTAAAGTGATACCTACTAAATCCTGGAATTTGGATCTATGAGATAGATCTAGTTGGATATTAGGATACTCACTAGTTGTAGTAAGATGGTATCAGTTGATCCTGGGGAAAATCACTGGAAGTGTTCCAGGGTGATAAAGACGACTGAGTGTCAGTCACAGGCATTGTTTTTACCCTCAGTAAAGGGGCGGTATGTTGGAAGAGCTCCAAACTAGATACCGTGGCATACTAGACGATTAAGGATGGATACATCGCTACTTAAGATGCTACCAAAGAGGCAGTCTGGGTGTATATTAGTTCATGAGATGAACTTTGTTCCTCCCATTGTGTGACAAATGGAGTTGTGGCTTATGCCAAGGAACGCCGGTCCCATCAGTGATCCAGACATATTCTAAGGCAGTGTCACCTGATCATGGAGATGGTTGATCTCCAGGGTGATCGAGGTTTGGAGAGTAGACTCAGAGGACAACACAGCGGATCCACTCATAAAGGCCTTTTCCCAGAGAGAGACTTTTATGGGATGGTTGAGTATGAGATACTACAACCACTGCTATCAGATGGCCCTAGTGCAAGTGGGAGATTGTTAGTTATATGTATGCCCTAGAGGCCATTACTGTACATTGGATGTGCATTGTAGTGGATGCTGGGATATATATAGGGAGGACTTTCTCGCTCGACATGATAGTATGCTATCTGGTTACTCTTTACCTTAACGTGTATACTGTTTGTCTCTCTGTTACACGTTGGTAAAGCCCTTAGGATGTGTGCTTGACTACCTGGACTATGATGCGGATCATACTAGTGGGAACATGGTAGTCCATAAGTACATCCTTCAAGGTCCCTAGTCGTGGGTGTATCGAGACGGGTCATCGATATACCAGAGTAGACTAGCGTATACCTTCTCGACCCATACAGATGGGCGATGGATGATCCCATATCCGTTGGTGTTTGACATCAGAGATGATATACGGGTGCTCAGTGGAGACTGGGTACACTGGACGGACTCGCCGAGAACTCCTAGATGGTATTATACCTTACGTCAGATGGCAGTTCTCTGGTAACACTGGTACAGAGTAGTCTGTTGACCCGAGATCGTCATAGAGTCTTGTGTGGTTCCCACTGTGCTTTGATCTCCACCTTACCACGTCCAAGAGGGCGTGCAAAACGGTGGTTTTTGGATACAGTCCCGAGTCACATGGAGGCAATGAGCGATAGGAGGGGATTCGTCTCTCCCGGTATAGGGAGTTGATGTTGCGCTGTGTTCGATTGGCTATAACCGGAAATCCCTGGCCAGGGTTGCTGAGATTTACTGGTAAGTGTTACCAGTAGTTTCTCGAATTGTTATAGACCTCATATCGACACGACTTATCGAGCTATTGGGGTCTGACGTTTACCACCCCTAGGCGAGATATGCGATATATCAGACGATCAGACCGGACTGTACGGTAAGTGTTACTGGTTGGATTCACAGGAGTATGAGCGGGCTTGCTCGTCGATCTTCTGATCGCTCAATACCCGGGTGACCGTTACGTTTAGCAGACCGCTTGCGGCTTGTGGGTGTTTGATATGATCATCACCTGCTGCCGGCGTATTGACGAGTCTTTAGAGTCCTACACAGAGGTTTCCTGGCTCAAGCGAAACGAAATAGGAGCGCATATGAGATATGTGCGGGACCGAGAATAATGCGTGTATGTGATACCGTATTTCATTCTCGCGATGAATGTGTCGAATGGTTATATGCGATATAACCTAGTTATCGAATCAAGAATTGATTCGATAAAACGATACATTATATACTAGTCGGTTGTGTGCGACATGACCGGATCATTGAATCAAGTGTTGATTTAATGATTTAATGCATAATTATATATTTGATATATTGCTTTGCATTAACTAGTATTGGTTCACTTTAAATGGATTGTCTCACTTGATTTGTGCACATTGTATATGTGATATACTTTTGTACACAAGTTTGTATCATGTTTGATGATACATGCATACTTGAGTATGTGTAAAGTTTAAACCATGGTTGTGTAATGGTTAGGGTTTTCCTTTTATTTATTTATTCATTTATTTATTTATTTATTTATGGAAAAGATAATGAAAGAAAATGGTGGCTTATTTTGTTTGATTTTGAAGCTTCATGAAGCTTTGACTAAGTCACCATTTTGTCTCATGCTTAACCCTAACCATTCCACTTAACCATGATTCATTCTCTACACTTAACCATGGTTTGAATATGATAAGTGTTCATTTTTCTTTTGGATTTAATTAACTTATCATATTCATTTTCTTTCTTCTTCTTCTTCATGAGCAAGAAAGAAAAGCTTTCTACTTCAATGGCAACTTGAGCAATTGAGTGAGAAATCCAAATCTAAAGTGAACCCACCTCCTATTTCTTCATCCTCTACCTCTTGCCAAGTAGTATAGGGTGTTTCCTTCACAAGTTTTCATGGCTTGGTGAAGGTGGAGCTTGATCTTGTGATGCCTCGACGTAGATCTCTTCGGCATCGTCGTCGATGACCTAGCCCGCTTTTTCTCCGATGAAGCCGACGCTAGAGCCCGGGATCCGATGATCGTAGCGAGGAGACATCATCACGGAGCTATGGAGGTGGAGCACCGGATCTACAAAGGTTGTATTTCCGTTCTTGTAGTTAAGTTGTTAACTAGTTTCTTTTGTCGCCTAAAATCTAGTTAACGATCCGTAGTCTAGGGTTTCTCGGCACCGTAAAATTTAAAATTGGCATGGTTGATGCCTTGTGAGACCTCTTGAGTGTGCCTAGGAACCCTACAGAGAAGATATACGCTAGTCTACTCTGGAATATCGATGCCCCGTCTCGATATTCCCACGACTAGGAACATTGAAGGATGTGCTCATGGACTACCCAGGCCCCACTAGTATGATCTACATCATAGTCCTGGAGGTCAAGTACACATTCTAAGGGCTTTATCAACATGTAATAGAGAGACAGCAAGTATACATGTTATGATAAAGAGCAACTAGATAGCGTACTATCATGTCGAGCAAGAAAGTCCTACCTATATATGTCCCAGCATCCACTACAATATACATCCTATGTACAGTAATGGCCTCTAGGGCATACATATAACTAACAGTGACCACACCTAGGTTACATCTAGATAACAAATTGACTGGATCTGACTTATATGACTGGCAAAGGTCTGTCCAGATGTCCATTGCCTATGACAAGCCGGAACACCCTATTACTACTCAAGATCCCGCCGTCCCAGGTCCAGTTTCCACCGTCGCGGATATGGATATCCGTCAGACAAAGGAAAAAGATAAAGCGAAAGCTAAGTGCCTCGTGTTAGCTTCAGTTGATGGTGTATACCAGAAGCAGCACGAGAAGATGGACTTAGTTTCCATCTTTCTCCATAACAAAGATTTATATGGAGAGCAATCTCATATGGCAAGATATGAGACCTCGAACGAATTAATTCAAGCAAGATTGGCTGACGGGTCATCTGTAGGGGACAACGTCCTTACATTGACTAGCTGTATTAATAAGCTCCAGGACCTGGAGATCGCGTTGGGAAACGAGTCAGATACTGACTTGATTCTACAGTCTCTACCTTCTACCCTGAAGGAAACCAGGAAAGTAGAAGGAAAGAAAAGGGCAAAAGTTTCGGGACTGGAAATAGTAAAAGAAGGGCGTTCCTATTGTTATGGAATTGGGCATAGGCAGAAAGATTGCAGGGCTTTAGAAGCCAGTAGCCAGGATACGAAGCATGTTGTGGCTTCAGCCTCAAGTGTGTTAGTAATAGAGAATTGTTTGTCAATTAACTCTACTTCCTGGGTACTAGATACCGGAGCAGGATCTCATATCTGTAATTCATTACATGCTTTGAGAAACCGTAGAGTTATAAAGGTTGGTGATTGGTTTCTCAGAGTTGCAAACGGAATGAGCGTGGACGCTGAATCCGTGGGAGAATATCGCCTAGGTTTGACAAGTGGGCAGATATTGATTTTACGTAACTGTCTGTATGTACCTAGTATGACTTGTAATATCATATCAGTATCCTCACTTTCAAGAGAGGGATATAATTTTACATTCGAAAGCGATGTAGTATACATCTACCTAAATCAAGTTCTGATTGGGTCAGGTACATTAGATAACGGTATATACGTATTAAGTCAAGCTCAGGTTTTCAATGTCCAGAATACACTTAAAAGAAAGTCTCCAGAATTAAATCAGGCTTTCTTATGGCATTGTAGACTAGGTCACATCAATGAAAGAAGGTTGACTAAGTTACATAGAGAAGGATATTTGAATCCGTTTGAATATCAATCTTATACTACTTGTGAATCTTGTCTCATAGGAAAGATGACCAAGACTCCGTTTACTGGACACGGAGTAAGAGCAAGCGAGCTCTTGGAACTCATACACAGTGACGTATGCGGTCCAATGTCTACACATGCGAGAGGTGGTTATTCCTACTTCATTACTTTTACGGATGATTTCTCTAGGTATGGACATGTGTTCTTGATGAAACATAAATCCGAGGCCTTTAAGAAATTCCAGGAATACAAGAATGAAGTAGAAACCAAAAAGGCAAAAGTATCAAGACACTGAGATCCGATCGAGGTGGTGAATACTTAAGTGCCGAGTTCCTGGGTTACCTAAAAGAGAATGGAATTCTCTCTCAGCTTACTCCTCCATACACACCACAACACAATGGTGTATCAGAAAGGAGGAATCGAACCCTATTAGATATGGTTCGTTCCATGATGAGTAAGGCTGAGTTACCGCGATCATTCTGGGGATATACACTAGAATCAGCTGCATATCTTTTGAACAAAGTTCCAACCAAAACTGTGCCTACCACACCATATCAGATATGGAGTGGAAAGAAACCCTATCTTCAGTACCTGAAGACATGGGGATGTCCAGCTTTTGTAACAAGGCAGCATGCGGACAAGCTCGAGGCACGCTCAGTACAGTGTAAATTTGTGGGATATCCAAAGAACTCCAAGGGGTATTACTTCTATTACGCAGAGGAACAAAAGCTTTTTGTTTCTCTTCATGCCTACTTCTTAGAAGCTGAATTTTTAGAAAATCAGAAGAGTGGGAGCGCAGTAGAACTGAAAGAAATTCCAGAACCATAAGCTATTACTGAAACCTTGGTGGAACAAGAAGGTTCAGGAGAACAGGACATCCCAATGCCACGCCACAGGAGTAGTAGGCAATCTCGTCCGCCCGAGAGATACTATGGTTTTCTCATAGACGGAGATATAGAGGGTTGCACTATTGACTATGATGAGCCTACTAGCTTCCAGCAAGCCATTCAGAGCGGCGACTCGGTAAAATGGCTGGATGCAATGCGGACTGAAATGGAGTCCATGTACACTAACAAAGTGTGGACTTTGGATATTGCTCCAGATGGGGTGAAACCCGTAGGATGCAAATGGATCTTCAAAAAGAAGATTGGTGTAGATAGACAGGTTGAAACCTATAAGGCTAGACTTGTTGCAAAGGGTTTCCGTCAAAGACCTGGTTTGGACTATGACGAAACCTTTTCTCCAGTGGCTATGCTTAAATCTATTCGGGTCCTTCTTACTATTGCTTCCTTCCACGATTATGAAATCTGGCAGATGGACGTAAAGACGGCCTTTCTAAATGGCAATTTAGAAGAAAATGTCTATATGGATCAACCAGAAGGATTCATTCAGAGTGGGAGCAGCGGTAAAGTATGCAAGCTGCTTAAGTCCATTTGTGGACTAAAGCAGGTATCGCGGAGTTGGAACATCTGTTTTAATGATGCTGTCAAAGAATTTGACTTTATCAAAAATCCAGATGAACCATGCATATACAGTAAGATTGTAGGGAGAGCTGTAGTATTCCTCGTCTTGTACGTGGATGACATTCTCCTAATAGGAAATGATATTCCTATGTTACAGTCAATCAAAAGATTCTTGACACATAAATTCTCCATGAAAGACCTGGGTGATGCCACCTACATTCTGGGGATCCGGATCTATCGTGATAGGTCAAAGAGGATATTGGGACTTTCGCAGTCCAGGTACATAGACACCATAGTGAAGAGATTCAGTATGGATGATTCTAAGCGCGGTAACTTACTGGCTTGTCACGGAATCACCCTCTCCAAAGAGATGTCTCCCAAGACTGATTTGGAAAGGGATCGCATGTCGATTATACCCTACGCTTCTGCAGTAGGCTCTATAATATATGCGATGTTATGTACCAGACCAGATGTAGCATACGCATTGAGCGTTATAAGCCGGTATCAGGCAAACCCAGGGGAGAAGCACAGGATAGCAGTAAAGAACATTCTCAAGTACCTAAGAAGGACTAAGGAGATGTTCTTGGTATATGGCGGAAAAGACCTCCAGATGGAGGCCTTTGCCGACTCTGGCTTCCAGAGTGACAAGGATAACTCCAAATCCATGTCGGGTTATGTCTTTACCCTCAATGGAGGGGCGGTCTGTTGGAAGAGTTCCAAGCAGGAAACCGTTGCTGACTCAACGATGGAAGCAGAGTACATAGCTTCTTGCGATGCCGCAAAAGAAGCTGTCTGGATGAAGAAGTTCCTCACAGAACTTCAGGTGGTTCCTTCCAGTGTTGGTCCAATACCTCTGTATTGTGACAACAACGGCACTATAGCTTTAGCGAAGGAGCCCAGGTCCCATCAGAAATCCAGACACATCTTAAGGCAGTATCACCTGATCAGGGAGATCGTAGATCGCCGGGAGATCGAGGTGAAAAGAGTAGAGACAGAGAATAACATTGCTGATCCATTCACAAAGGCCTTTCCTCAGACGCAGTTCGAGAGGCTATTCGAGATGATAGGTCTACGATATGCCAGCTCATGACCCTAGTGCAAGTGGGAGATTGTTAGTGTATATGCCCTAGGGGCCATTATTGTATCATACTAGATTGTATATTACTTAATGGAAGCTTGGGATATTCATAGTTATATATACAGTCTTGCTAAAAATGGTAGTATGCTACTTGGTTTGTGTCTACTTTAATATGTGCATATGTTTCTTGTAACGTATCACTTATACATATTAGTAGAGCCCATAGGATCTTTGCTTGATTACCAGCGTTGTGATGGCAGTCACACTAGTGGGGGCTGAGTAGTCTGTAAGCAACATCCTATACAAGTCCCTGGTCGTTGGATTATCGAGATAGGGTATCGATATTCCGGAATAGACTAAGTGTGTACGCTTCTCATCCCAGTTGGGGAGATGGTCTGTCCCACAGGCATCAGTACGTCGTACTGGAGATAGTATGCAGGTGCTCGTTAGGTTACGGGTACACCGGACAGGACTCTCAGGGGAACTGATTGGTTGGTATTATACCCGTCGTCAGTTAACAGTTCCCAGATAACATGAGTACAGCATAGTCCGCAGACTTGACACTGCTACTTCACCTCGAGTGTGTCCCACTGTTCTTAGATTGCTACCCTACCACGGCTCAAAGGAGTCGTGCAAACAGGTAGCAGTTGGGTGCAGTCCCGAGCACTTGGAAGCAGTAGTGGTTAGACAGGATTCGTCTCTCCCGGTATTAGGAGATGATATCGCGCTGTGTCAGAGAGCCATTACGCAAAGTCCCTGGCCAGGGCAAGCGAGATATACCGGTAGGTTCCAGTAGCTTCTCAGGGTGTAATGGGCTTCGCTCCGACACGAATTATACAGCTATTAGGGGACTGACGCTTGCCGCCCCCTAGGTTCAATATGCGATAGTCTTAGACGAACAGACCGGACTGTACGAAGATTGTCACATCAGGCTCAGTGGGAGTTCGGATGATTTTCCTCATCGGCCTTCTTATCGACATCTACCTGGGGACCGTTACGTACAGCTAGTGCCGCTTGCGGTCTGTGGTTAAACCCACTGCCAGCGTAGTGTCGAGTCTTTAGAGTCCCACACAGAGAGTTTCCCTGCTCCAGGCGAAACGATATAGAGGTTGTATGGTTTTACGACAAGGGTTCGGACGCATACGTGTGTTTACGTACGTACGACTTTTCGGACAGTTTTTACTAGCAGGCTTTGGTTTAAGCCAGATTCTAGTATCGGGTTATCGGATTTATACAGTCTAAAGTTTTTCCATGTTTTCACGGAAAGGAGGGGCATTCTCGTAATTTGTCGGGAAGCTTCTAGAAGAGTGGTGACTAAGGGGGTAAGGTGGCATTGCATTAAATGAGATTAGTGACTCATTTGTGTGATTCATCCATGTCATTAATGCATCATAAATGCTTAATGACTCATGGAGATGAATCACTCATAGATATTTATGAAGCATGGTTGTAAATTCTATTATTTCATTTTTGATAAATAAATAATGCTTCATATATATTATGATACATCATTATCTCATTTCATTATCATCTTCACCTTCTCTCTCCTCAAGCTCACTCTCTCTTCAAACCCTAACCCTAACCTCTCATGTGTTGAGATCAAGAGTTAGCTAGACTAATACATCCATAATCTCACTCTATATCCCCTAGATAGCTTAGATTAGCATTTTAAGCAACCTAGTTATCTCAAGTTTGAGATCAAGCTTGGCGTAGGAGCTTTCGGGTGGATCGTCTTTGATTCGAGGAGGCCGTTGAGGTGCCGATGTTCCAAGGAGCCTACGAGGAGTGGAGGACCGCGATGAAGACCCGAAGGACAAGTAACGTGAGGTATAACTTCGTATCCGAGTAGTTAAACCTCTAGTAGTTAGTTAGCAATGGTTTAGATAACGATTCATGCGCTCAAGTCCGTGTTACGAAACTTTGATAATCGTTTTTCATATATTCCGCCTCCCCGCAAGTTCGTGGGGTGCGTGACATGGACTTACACCAACGTCCATACTTTGTTGGTGTACATAGACTCCATTTCGGTCCGCATTGCATCCAGCCATTTTATCGAGATGCCGCTCTGAATGGCTTGCTGCAAGCTAGTAAGTTCATCATTGTCGATGATGCAATCCTCTCGATCCCCATCTATGAGAAAACCATAGTATCTCTCGGGCGGATAAGATTGCCTACTACTCTTGCGGAGTGGCTTGGGGATGCGGTTCTTCTAAAACCTCTGGTTCTACTATGCTTTTAGTAATAGTTTGTGGTTCTGGAGTTTCTTCCAGTTCCATTGCGCTCCCACTTTTCTGATTTTCTAAAAATTCAGATTCTAAGAAGTGGGCATGATGAGAAACAAAGAACTTTTGTTCCTCTGCGCAATAGAAATAATACCCCCTGGAGTTCTTTGGGTATCCCACAAACTTACACAGTACTAAGTGTGCCTCGAGCTTGTCCGCATGCTGCTTTTTTACAAAAGCTGGACATCCCCATGTCTTAAGATACTTAAGATAGGGTTTCTTCTCACTCCACATCTGATATGGTGTGGTAGGCACTGACTTAGTAGGAACCTTATTCAGAAGATATGCAGCTGATTCTAGAGCATAACCCCAGAAGGATCGTGGCAACTCAGTGTTACTCATCATGGAACGAACCATATCCAATAGGGTTCGGTTCTGTCTCTCCGATACACCGTTGTGTTGTGGCGTGTATAGAAGAGTAAGCTGAGAGAGAATTCCATTCTCTTTTAGGTAATCCAGGAACTCGGCACTCAAGTATTCACCACCCGATCAGATCTTAGTGTCTTGATACTTTTGCCTGTTTGTTTTTCCACTTCATTCTTATATTCCCAGAATTTCTCAAAGACCTCGGATTTATACTTCATCAAGAGGACATGTCCATACCTAGAGAAATCATTCGTAAAATTAATGAAGTAGGAATAAGCACTTCGTGCATGTGTAGACATTGGACCACACACATCGCCGTATATGAGTCCCAAGAGCTCGCTCGCTCTTACTCCGTGTCTAGTGAACGGAGTCTTTGTCATTTTTCTTATGAGACAAGATTGACAAGTTGCATAAGACTGATATTCGAACGGATCCTAATATCCCTCTCTATGTAACTTCATCAACCGTGTTTCATTGATGTGACCCAGTCTACAATGCCATAAGAAAGCCTGATTTAGTTCCGGAGACTTTCTTTTAAGTGTGTTCTGGACACTGAAAACCAGAGCTTGATTTAATACATATATACCGTTATCTAATGTACCTGACCCAATCAAAGCTTGATTTAGGTGGATGTGTACCACATCGCTTACAAATGTAAAATCATATCCTTCCTTAGAAAGTAAGGATACAGATATGATATTACAAGCTAGACTAGGTACATACAAACAGTTACGTAGAATCAATATCTGTCCACTTGTCAATCCTAGGTGATATTCCCCTACGGATTATGCGTCCATACTCATTCCGTTAGCAACCCTGAGAGTCAAATCACCTACGTTGATAACTCTACGGTTTCTCAAAGCCTGTAATGAATTACAGATATGAGATTCTGATCCGGTATCTAGTACCCAGGAAGTAGAGTTAATTGACATACAGTTTTCTATTACAAACACACCTGAAGTCGAAGCCACAACATGCTTCGGATCCTGGATTCTGGATTTCAAAGCCTTGCAATCCCTCTGCCAATGCCCTTTCCCGTGACAATAGGAACATCCCTCCTTCCCTACTGTTAGCCCTGAAACTTTTGCCTTTCCCTGTCCCTCTACCTTACTGACACCACCTATCGGCTTTGTAGAGGTCTTCTTCTTCTCACCCTTGGCTTCCGTCTTGGATTTAGAAGAGGAACATTCCCCAATAAGCTGAGCGGGTGTCACCCTGGTTTCCTTCAGGGTGCCATCATCTGGAAGTATAACTTTCTTCCCCTAGGCGTAAGTAGAAGGTAGGGACTGTAGAATCAAGTCAGCATATGACCCGTTCTTCAACGTGGTCTCCCGGTCCGTGAGCTCTGTTCAGACCATAATATTGCATTTATCATTCCCCTATTCTTAGCCTTTTTATAAATAAACAGGTACTCTTGACGCACGTTTGTTGCATATTACAGGATACAGGTTTCTGGAGCAAATACAGTGAGAAAGACACAAAACAACAGAAAAAGGGACTTTTGACCAACAATTAGACGGATCTCAGTCAAGCCTAGTCGAAGAACAGTGCAAGGTCCAAAAAGTCAAGTGAAACGGTTAAAAAGCCCAATACAAGTCTTCACTAAAAATCTGGAGAAGATCCAGAAGTCCAACAGAGAAAAGAAGAGTAAAAACAGAAGCCCAAAGAGCCACTGAACCAAGCCCAAAAAGCACAGGGCCCAACTCCCTTCTTTGGCCGCGGATCCGCGGCTAAACCCTGCCTGGCGCCGCGGTTCCGCGGCCATCTAGTGCGCGTGTCGGCGCGATTTTTCTATGACGGTGTTTTGTTGTGGGTGTTGGGATTTTATGTGGGCAAATCTGTAATTGCGCATGTGCGAGAGCCTGTAACCCTATTTTCCTATTTTCCTATAAATTGTAATTTTAGATCTAAAAATTGTATGCCTCTTTTCAATCAATAAAATTCAGAAATTCTGGGAATAAATTTCAGATCTGTTCTTCTTGTTTGGAGGGAGCCGTCAACCTAGTAAGTCTTTTATTTCTTTTAATTATAATGTCTTCTCATCCCCTAATGAGCGAGTAGTCTCCTCGCTTGTTAGGGTTAGCCTTAGGGAAAGGGTTGAGAGATGAAATCTCTCGCCCCTTTCAATGCCACCTTCACCTAATTAATTAGAACTTCACGCATACGAGCACAACCGCTCCCTGCGGCATCCTACCCTTCGAGGTAACGATGAACCGTAGTATAAAGGGCCGGTTCCGCGCGTTTTCCGTGAGGGTTATGATAATTATCAACAAAGGTAGGGTACAAATCTAGAGGAAGAAACATCTTCCCAAAAGATTTATATCCACTTTATTGATAATTAACTTAACACCTAATAGATCTAAAAAAAGGAAGGTATTGAAAGCGGTGAGGAAAAACATTAATTTCCAAAACTTCCCATAATCCTAACCCTAGCAAGATTCTTAATTAGATTAATTAGATCCAGTCTTTAGATTTTTATAAACCAACCAAAACTACAAATAGAATCAACTCGTTAAAACACTTTAAAGAAATTTACCCGTCTCTGTGGATCGACCCGCACTCACCGGCTAGCTGCGAAGCGACGCCGTTTTCTTGATTGCGGTAAACTCAAATTTTTGGATTTCAATCAAATGGCGCCGTTGCCGGGGACGGCGTAATCTTTCTTTTTGTGAATTTTCGGGTTGATATAAATTTTAAAAATTATAAAAATCTGAAAATATAAAAAATTTGATCTGTTTGAATGGTATATCTTTTGGATCTTGCAGGAACAGCGAAGAATCAAGGATCTAGAAATTTACAGAGAGGGAATCAGAAAGTTACAAATCAGAACAGAGAAGAAAGTGCCCAACAGAGCAGTAGAAATTTTTCCAGCCACTGATCTCCTCATCGAGCCGCGCTTCCGCCGCACCAGTGCCCCATATGCCGCAGATCCGCGCTCCTAGTGCCACGTCAGCGCACTAAAATTTTCTGGTTTGATTTCTTTCTCTCCCCTCTGCAACCTCCCATATATCTCTCTGTAAAAATCTTTCTGCAGGATTTCTTTGCGTAAAGAGTCTTTCTCCCCCTTCTAAATAACAGATTTCTGCAGGTTTCTTTGCGCCGCGCTAAAAAATTCTGATTGCAAGTGAAATTTTATTTGTTTTGCATAATTTAACCGGACTCTAAGGGGCTGTTTGACCAAATCCAGATTGGGTGGGGATTTCATCACCCTTCCCAGGACCCCAGAAAACACCTAAGCATTTTGCATCAACCACCTTTAATTAAAAAAGATTAGACTCAGACCTAAGGACAGCGAGCTCAATAGGAAAAGGACTAGGGTAGGCATCGGCCGTTTATCCTAACCGACATTGCGGTGTCTAGGCTAGTGGTTTTTAATTAGGCCCACTGTAGTGGTGGTTCCTTCCCACTTACCTGGCCGTACTTGTCCGTGAAGAGGCGGTTCGAGGTCTATTTCTAGCCCTAGTTAGGAGCTGTCTAGTAGACCTAGGCGACCCTAGATCTAGGCCTGATTGTGCATGTGTGGTTGATACTTTTTGTGTCACGAGTCCGTTTTCAAAAACCTCCTTGCAAAACTCACACATAAATAAATAAATAAAAAAAATAATAAAGAAAAATCTTTTCAAACTTGCAACTTGTCGCGAAGAAATTTGAAACTCACTTCCACCACTTCTTCTCACTGATGTTATCTTACCCCTACATTCTGTTTTTCTATTTTTTTTCTGACTGCACTACCCTTTAGTGTATGTCATTTTGGACTAGGGATACTAACGCCCGATTAGTCCGTGTTTCGTTGGTACCGACCAACGAACCCTTCGACGAACCCTTCGTCGACATTCCGTCCACTTCCTTACCTCCACATTCAAATTCTTCTTTCGAAGGTATGTCGGGATTCAACCCCAACGATACCTTAACGACGGGAATGATTCCACCTCCGCCAGGTGCGAATAACCCGAATCTTCCGCCTGTTGTAGCGCCCGCACGAGTCGCGCTCCAGGATCTCTTCTACCCCGTCCGCACTTCCTTACCTACATGTCTTTCACCCCTACCGGCAAATGGGGACAACTTTGAAATAAAACCACAATTCATCAATATGCTGCCTAAGTTTCATGGTTTGGAATCCGAAGATGCATATATTTTCATTAATAAATTCCAAAACGTTTGCAGCATGATGAAGACAACCCAATTAAGTGATGACGCAATAAGGCTAAGGGTCATTCCTTTCACCTTATGTGACCTAGCCGAGAAGTGGCTATACAGCACCGCATCACACTCCATTAGAAATTGGGACGAGTTTGTAAGAGCTTTTTTAAAAAAATTCTATCCTCACCATAAAACTGCTAGAATCCGAAACGAGATTATACAATTTTCACAGCTTCCGTCCGAACCATTCTGGAAATGCTTCGAGAGATTTAAAGACCTACTTGTTCAATGCCCTCATCATGGGATAGAAAATTGGCAACTTTGCCAAACATTATACGAGGGATTGAATGCGGCAACGAAGCAGTTGCTAGAAACAATATGTCAAGGTCATTTTCTCTCAAAGTCTAGCGACGAAGCTTGGCAGTTTCTTGAGGACCTAAGTGAGCAAACAATTCAGTGGGAGAGTACCAAGACCACATCATCTTCTTCAGTTGGTCAATCTAGGGCAGGCATACATCAAATAGATATGTCGATCGCTATGAAGGCCGAGATGGCCTCACTTATGAAAAAGCTAGAAGCCATTGAAACAAAAATCTCATCGTCTTCTCCTGCCCCTACTCTACCCACACGAACTGTTTGTGCTTGTTGTTCTAATCCATCACATCTCACCGAAGAGTGCCCTTATAATGCACCTATTCAAGGGCAGGATCAAGTCAATGCTGCATTCCAGCAAAGACAAAGAAATGATCCGTACTCTTCGGCATACAATCAGGGGTGGAGGAGTCACCCAAATCAACAGTTCCAAGAGAATAACAATTTTCAAAGAGCTCCTCCACAACAACAACAAGCACCCTTACAAACTCAAATACAGCAACCTTTCCAACAACAACCTTATACAAATCAAACGAACAATTTGGTTCAACCAAATGATGATAAGGTTACCTCGCTCGAAAAAAGTCTAGATGCATTTCTTAAGCAAACTACAGAATCCGCAGCAAGATTTGAAAGTTATGTTCAATCTTTAATGAATAACAACGCCTCACACGATCAAAGTATCAAATCTATTGAGGCACAAATTGCACAATTAACTGCTGCGTTGAGGGAGAGAGAAAAGGGAAAGCTTCCATCTCAACCATTGCCCAATCCCGGTCACGCACAAAACGCATATCACAATCACAATGTAAATGCGGTGACCACGTTGAGATCCGGAAGAGAGTTGCAAAATAATGTGGAAACTAGTGATGACATCCCCGCCGGTGGTTCTTCTTCCCCTTCTTCATTTTCTTCACTTCCTTCTTCACCTTTTTCTTTAGAGCCTATTCTCCACCCTTCACACGGCTCTACTTCTTCTGACTCGAACGGACCTATTTCTAACAACACGAACACATCCACACTGGGATCCGTTCCTATTCCACATTCTGCTCCACAGACTTTTGACTCAACAAATTTTCAGAATGCACCATTTCCAAACAGGTTGAGTCCTAATAAACCAAATACACAAGTGGAGAAGATTGTGGAGATATTTAAGCAGGTTAGCATAAATATACCCCTCTTGGATGCTATCCAACAAGTCCCTTCATACGCGAAAATCTTAAAGGGATTATGCACTTCAAAGAGAAAAGCATCTCAAGTACCCAAGAAAGTGCTAGTGGCTAGTGCAGTGAGCAATGCTATTAACCACCATCAAACCTTACCCCAAAAACGAAAGGACCCCGGCAGTCCTACGATTTCCATTACAATTGGGGATAAGAAAATTAATCGAGCACTTTTAGATCTTGGGTCTAGTGTTAACCTGATTCCTTACTCCGTGTACGAACAATTAGGGGTTGGAGAGTTGAAACACACTCGTTGCACTCTCCAAATGGCTGATCGATCAATCGCCTATCCAAGGGGTCAACTAGAGGATGTGTTGATCAAAGTCGGGGAATTCATATTCCCCGTTGATTTTATCGTTATGGATACACAACCTGTTGCTAACCCAATAAACCAAATTCCGGTGATTCTCGGTCGACCATTTTTGGCCACTTCCAATGCTGGAATAAATTGTCGCAATGGCTCCATGACTCTATCCTTCGGAAAGAGGTCTAGCGAGTTCAATATTTATAAGATGGGAAGTCTGCCCCCCGTGCCTAAAACTAGTACATGAGAAGTTTGCTCTATTCACGAAATCACGCAGGAGGACTGCGAGCTTGAAAGATTCTTGTTTGATGAAAACAGTTTTGACGCCACTAGTGCGTCCCTCCTTGAGCCTACCACCGTTGACACAACCGATGTTGATTATGAATGTTTCACTTTTTTGGATGATGACGACTCACAGCCCGAATATGAGTCGTTTGAATTTTTGGATGAGTCAGTCGAACCATCCGAATCGGTTGTTTGCAGTGATTTCGAACCTGTGTTGGAGTCCTTTGAGTTCGAGGTAGATTCCGCAATGATTCTTTCGCCTCCGAAACTCGAACTCACGCCCTTGCCGTCTCACCTTAGATATGCCTACATAGGTGAGAATGAGACCTTTCCCATTATCATATCGGCCTCTCTAGCCCTCGAGCAAGAGAATACCCTCTTAACGGTCTTACAAGATAGGCGGCAAGTTTTCGGTAGGACTATGGCGGACATCGAGGAGATAAGTTCCCTCATAAGTGAATATCATACACAATTGATGGATGATGCCATGTCAATAGAGGACACACGGGAACATCTTGGGGGTATTGTGGTGAGCCAACTTCCTCCCTTAGAAGTTGAAATACCCCCATTTCTTTTAATAAGGTACGAGAATGCTAACACTCCACTGATTGCTGATCATTTACATTCTCGTTTCGATGCATCACCATCACCTGTATATTCACCTCCACACCTCCCATTCCACTACTTCTATCTTCCCCAATTCTTTGCGGACCACCACAACTTAATTTTCCACCAACCAATATTCTTTACTGATAAATTTTTCAAATGGTTGGTGTTGACTTTTGGCCGATGCAAGGTTTGGCAGTAATCTCTAACATAGTTTAAATGAAGTTTGGGGGAGGGTCTTTTTGTATATATGTTTGTTTTTCTTAACAATAAAAAAAATTATAAATAAATAAACAGGGGAGTATCGGTATTTTGACCCTCTTGGTTTAGCATGACAGTGAGGACACTGTCAAGTTCAAGTTTGGGGGTATGCTCGGTACGTCTTCTTCCTTCGCATTCATTTGTACATATTTTTGCATTTGCATATTTATTTGAAAACCCATAAAAATTGAAAAATTTCAAAAATTATAAAAATATTTGTATTCAATTTTGGCTAATTGACTTGAGTTTGACTAATAGGTTAACTGGTTAGGAACAACTAGATCTTAGACTTAGTGAATTAAAAACCCTAAAAATAACCTTCCTTAAAGTTTAACAGTAGAAAGTATATGCCTTGTAGTTTATTTAGAAATAGGCAAATTTTGGGTTCACTTCTTGGGCTAAGTCAAAATGAGGGAAGAGTATTGATGTTCTTATTAGAGTATAAGTTTGAAAAATAGTTCCTAGCTTAAGTCTAGATTCTGAAAACGTATACCCTACAAATTGCACAATCACGCACCTTGAAACTTGGAATAGTAGAAGAGACCTTGAAAGGCTCTTGTCTAAAGTCCTTAGTATGAAAAAGTGTGAATAAAAAAAAAATGGACACTGGTTTTTGTGATTACTTAAGGCTGCAAAAATAGAAAAATATTTAGCGAGGGTGCTTCATCACCTAGTGCCTTAGACCAACTGGTTTGGGAGTCACTGCTAAAGCCTTGGGTATTGCAAAGACTAGGAAGTATGCTTTAAAGTGCAAACGCATTTTGTAATAGGTCGTTGGTACCTCAAGAAGTATTAACGGTCGCATGAAGGATGTGTAAGCAAATTTCATTTAAATTCACTAACTAATTAGTACTTTGGACAATGGACAAGGGCATGATTGCTTGAATTGAATTTCCGAGTGTAGGGGTGATCTATACACACACGTAGGGGTATGTGATTGGAATTTAGATAAAAGAAAGGAATGAAGAATAGAACTTGTATCTTTAATGGAGTTGATAGAAAATTCCTAAGTTGAGATGAAACCCTAGAAGGAAGACTTAAAAGATGCCGAAAGCTAAGTAGGTCTACACAACATATATAATCTTAAGTTAAATAATGAAGAAGCGTGAAGAATATGGGTGGATAATTTACAAGTAGAAGATAATAGAATTCCTTATTAGAAAACTTAATTGGAGAACAAAAGTCAAGGGGCCGAGTTGATAGGATTTTGTGGGTGTAATCCGCTGAAAACCCTCAGGAGACAACACTCCTCCTACTAGGGACACCTAGAGGTTTAACGGCTTGTTGCACGTGCTCAGTGCAATCGCGTTTCCCTGCGAAAGTGCGGTTAGGATTTTAGAGAATAAAATAATAAGTTTGCTCGAGGACGAGCAAAAGGTAAGTTTGGGGGTATTTGTTCAGACCATAATATTGCATTTATCATTCCCCTATTCTTAGCCTTTTTATAAATAAACAGGTACTCTTGACGCACGTTTGTTGCATATTACAGGATACAGGTTTCTGGAGCAAATACAGTGAGAAAGACACAAAACAACAGAAAAAGGGACTTTTGACCAACAATTAGACGGATCTCAGTCAAGCCTAGTCGAAGAACAGTGCAAGGTCCAAAAAGTCAAGTGAAACGGTTAAAAAGCCCAATACAAGTCTTCACTAAAAATCTGGAGAAGATCCAGAAGTCCAACAGAGAAAAGAAGAGTAAAAACAGAAGCCCAAAGAGCCACTGAACCAAGCCCAAAAAGCACAGGGCCCAACTCCCTTCTTTGGCCGCGGATCCGCGGCTAAACCCTGCCTGGCGCCGCGGTTCCGCGGCCATCTAGTGCGCGTGTCGGCGCGATTTTTCTATGACGGTGTTTTGTTGTGGGTGTTGGGATTTTATGTGGGCAAATCTGTAATTGCGCATGTGCGAGAGCCTGTAACCCTATTTTCCTATTTTCCTATAAATTGTAATTTTAGATCTAAAAATTATATGCCTCTTTTCAATCAATAAAATTCAGAAATTCTGGGAATAAATTTCAGATCTGTTCTTCTTGTTTGGAGGGAGCCGTCAACCTAGTAAGTCTTTTATTTCTTTTAATTATAATGTCTTCTCATCCCCTAATGAGCGAGTAGTCTCCTCGCTTGTTAGGGTTAGCCTTAGGGAAAGGGTTGAGAGATGAAATCTCTCGCCCCTTTCAATGCCACCTTCACCTAATTAATTAGAACTTCACGCATACGAGCACAACCGCTCCCTGCGGCATCCTACCCTTCGAGGTAACGATGAACCGTAGTATAAAGGGCCGGTTCCGCGCGTTTTCCGTTAGGGTTATGATAATTATCAACAAAGGTAGGGTACAAATCTAGAGGAAGAAACATCTTCCCAAAAGATTTATATCCACTTTATTGATAATTAACTTAACACCTAATAGATCTAAAAAAAGGAAGGTATTGAAAGCGGTGAGGAAAAACATTAATTTCCAAAACTTCCCCTAATCCTAACCCTAGCAAGATTCTTAATTAGATTAATTAGATCCAGTCTTTAGATTTTTATAAACCAACCAAAACTACAAATAGAATCAACTCGTTAAAACACTTTAAAGAAATTTACCCGTCTCTGTGGATCGACCCGCACTCACCGGCTAGCTACGAAGCGACGCCGTTTTCTTGATTGCGGTAAACTCAAATTTTTGGATTTCAATCAAGCTCATCTATATAGCTAGTCATCGTAAGGACGTTGTCCCTTATAGATGACCCGATAGCCAACATCGCTTGAAGCAATTCTTTCGAGGTCTCATATCTTGCGATACGAGATTGCTCTCCATATAAAACTTTGTTATGGAGGAAGATGGAAGCTAAGTCCATCTTCTCGTGCTGCCTCTGGTTTTCACTATCTACTGAGGCCAACACGAGACACTTGGTATTCGCACTGTCTTTTTCCGATGTCATACGGATATCAACATCCGCGATGATGGAAACTGGACCTGGGACGGCCGGGGCTTGAGTAGTAATGAGGTGGTCCAGCTTGTCACAGGCAATAGACATCTGGATAAACCCTTACCAGTCAATATAGTCTGGCCCAGTCAATTTATTAGCTAAATGTAACCTAGGCGCGGTCAACTGGTCACTGCAATTAGGAGAAAAGAGAAGAAACACTTTAGCATGATACTCTTGCAAGTTTAGATTGGTTTTTAATTATTTAAACAGGATGGCTCCCACTTGTTAGTTATATGTATGCCCTAGAGGCCATTACTGTACATAGGATGTATATTGTAGTGGATGCTGGGACGTATATAGGGAGGACTTTCTTGCTCGACATGATAGTATGCTATCTGGTTGAACTTTACCTTAACGTGTACACTGTTTGTCTCTCTGTTACATGTTGGTAAAGCCCTTAGGATCTGTACTTGACTACCTGGACTATGATGAGGATCATACTAGTGGGGACATGGTAGTCCATAAGTACATCCTTCAAAGTCCCTAGTCGTGGGTGTATCGAGACGGGGCATCGATATGCCAGAGTAGACTAGCGTGTACCTTCTCGACCCATACAGATGGGCGATGGATGATCCCATATCCATCGGTGTTTGACATCAGAGATGATATACGGGTGCTCAGTAGAGACTGGGTACACTGGACGGACTCGCCGAGAACTCCCAGATGGTATTATACCTCACGTCAGATGGCAGTTCTCTGGTGACACTGGTACAGAGTAGTCTGTTGACCCGAGATCGTCATAGAGTCTTGTGTGGTTCCCACTGTGCTTTGATTTCCATCTTACCACGTCCAAGAGGGCGTGCAAAACGGTGGTTTTTGGGTACAGTCCCGAGTCACATGGAGGCAATGAGCGATAGGAGGGGATTCGTCTCTCCCGGTATATGGGGGTTGATGTTGCGCTGTGTTCGATTGGCTATAACAGGAAATCCCTGGCCAGGGTTGCTGAGATTTACTGGTAAGTGTTACCAGTAGTTTCTCGAACGGTTATAGACCTCATATCGACACGACTTATTGAGCTATTGGGGTCTGACGTATACCACCCCTAGGCGAGATATGCGACATATCAGACGATCAGACCGGACTGTACGGTAGTGTTACTGGTCGGATTCACTGGAGTGTGAGCGGGCTTGCTCGTCGATCTTCAGATCGCTCAATACCCGGGTGGCCGTTACGTTTAGCAGACCGCTTGCGGCTTGTGGGTGTTTGATATGATCATCGCCTGCTGCCGGCGTATTGACGAGTCTTTAGAGTCCTACACAGAGGTTTCCTGGCTCAAGCGAAACGAAATAGGAGCGCATATGAGATATGTGCGGGACCGAGAATAATGCGAGTATGTGATACCGTATTCTATTCTCGCGATAAATATATCGAATGGTTGTATGCGATATAACCTAGTTATCGATTCAAGCGTTGATTCGATAAGCCGATACATTGTATACTAGCCGGTTATATGCGACATGACCGGATCATTGAATCAAGTGTTGATTTAATGATTTAATGCATATTTATATATATGATATATTACTTTGCATCAACTAGTATCGGTTTACTTAAGATGGATTTTCTCACTCGGATATGCGCATTACATATGCGATATGATTTTGTGCATTTGATTGTATCATGTTTGATGATACATGTTTACTTGGTTAAGTGCAAAGATTTAAACCATGGTTAAAAGAATGGTTAGGGTTTCTTTTCCTTTATTTATCTATTTATTTATTTATTTATTTATTGATTTTTGGAAAATAAAAGGCAAGAGAAAAGAATGGTGGCTATTTTTGTTTTAAGTTGAAGTTTCATGAAGCTTTGACTTTGTCCACCATTCTTATCTCATGCTTAACCTAACCATTTGAATTAACCCTAGTTAAATCTCTACACATAACCATGGTTATATTATGATAAGAATTGATTTTCTTTTCTTATTCTTTTAACTTATCATATCATCTTTCTTCTTCTTCTTCATTCTTCAAGTGAAGAAAAGCAAAGTCCATCAATGGTGATTGTTGGATATGAGTGAGAAATCCAATTCTAAAGTTAACCCACTCCCTATTTCTTCATCCTCTACCTCTTGCCAAGTAGTAGAGTGTGTTTCCTTCACAAGATTTTAGGGTTTGGTGAAGGTGGAGCTTGATTCATCGATGCCTCGACGTAGATCATCTTCGGCATGGACATCGACGACCTAGCTTGCCCATTCTCCGACGAAGCCGATCTTAGAGCCCAGATTTGATTTGGACAGCGGAGACGACCCCGTTGCGGAGCCGTGGAGGTGGAGGACCGGATCTACAAAGGTTGTATTTCCGTATTCTCAGTAGTTAATTGTTAACTAGTTCTTGTTCGCCTAGACATCTAGTTATCGATCCGTACTTTAGGGTTTGTAGGCACCATAATTTTTGAAATTGCCATGGTTGATGGCTTGGGAGACCTCACTAGAGTGCCTAGGAACCCTGCAGTGGTATCAGAGCCTAGCTAGAGCCTTAGGCGAAGTTCAGACGGAAATTGAAGTCCGAACGAACCCGAAACCCCGATTCAAAGTTGCTCTCTGTACAATTTTTAAAAACAGGGATTTTTCAGTATTAAAAATATCCAGAAAAACATGCAGGAATATCTAAGAGTAACTGTAAAATTCGTAACCCTAATTCCCTTAAAGCGCCGCGCTTCCGCGGCACGAGCCTGGCTTGTGCGGCGCAAGCGCGGCGGTTTTGTCGTTTTGTGAGACGAAGTTTGCACAGTAACTCCTAGTTTCCAGTTTTGGTATTCCTGGGTATTTTTAATATTTTTTCCAGAGTTGAATTTTTCTGAGTTGATTTGGGGATTCGGTATTTCGATCGGGGTATCAAATTTTGTCTGTGTGGCTTTCCGGATAAATTTTAGAATATGTTAAAAAGTTTGACCGGATATAAATACCCACTTTTTCCCCTGTCGGGAAATTTCCAAGTGTTGGATTTTTCCGTAGTTTAACGACGTTCTAAGTAGTGCAAGTAACGCGATGGTCCCTCTAGAAGAAACAAACCTTAACTCGATTATGTGACCGTCTTGAACTGCCCTTTGAACCTTCGGGTTTGGGGCAGTACGGCGTGCCACATGTGAGGCGTTGGCTTGACCCTTCTACGGCTGGATCGTTGGTACTGAGGCACGAACGGAATGTTGTTAGACTTGTTTCATGTGTTGATCTGTTTCGGGAAAACTTGGGTGTTCGATTCTTCGATTGGAAAGTTTAACATTTTCTATTTATCTGGAATGGGATACAATAATTGGAATTCACAAGAAGTTATGAGATAACTGAATGAATGTTATAAATCTAGCGGTTTAGTCTCACTTGATCGGTTGCCACGGAATTTTGATGTGATCAAAAGTCCGTCGCAATCACGTAGCGTACGCGGATATTCGCCGGGTAAACTTAATAGACAGCCTCACTCCATAGCCCCGACCAAGTGACTGTAGGAGAACCCCGTCGCCGAAAGCATCCGTACGGGTGCTCGTGGTAGCGGTGTTCCGCCTTGGTGCACTTCGTCGACGGTATCGGGGGTGCAGCCGTCTACTGAAGTTTGCGACGAGCATTCGATCAGGATGTCGGGAATCTTGTTGAATAGCCCGACTCGATATTGAAAAGTGTTTTCGATAAAGAGACTAAAATGCGGGGTTTATAATTGTTAGGCATGCGATGTCTAAGTAATTCATTTGGTCAGGCATGCGATGTCTGAGGTGGTTGCGGATTCCAACTGTTGTAGTTTTACACTTTCTTTTCTGTGACCGTAAGTGTAATATGTGATATCGCCGGTTTCGTTGCTATATGTCAACGACAATTGGGATGCGCATATTTACTTACGTTGATGACATGTGATGTTATGTGTTGCTGGATATGTTATATTGGATCGTCGTGTTTGAATAGCCGGGGGTTTTTATGTGAGATGAGTGTTTTTCATTTTCATTCATGTAAAAACTTGTATGTAATATTCTTTTATTGGGGCGCTTCCAGGTTGCGGGAGTTGTCACCTGTTGTATATTATTTACTTTTCTGCACTAGGATAGACCCAAGGAGGGGAGCACAAGTAACCGGGTTCTGGGGTCCAGTGGGAGACCAACTCGAGGAGTCGAGTCCGGGTCTCCTAACCCTAGAATTGGCAGGGTTGCTTTCCGCTCTCGTAGGGGTCTAGGGGTGTGGGTTTGGCTATTCATCATGACCGTGGAATCCGTGTTTTATACTGGCTCGTATTGAAAACACGGACGTCCTAGTATATCCAATATTTCATATGATTCTTCTGCTGCGATATCTGTGATGTGATCATGTGATGTTCTGTGATAGATACTTTATATAGTATATATGATATATTATATAGACGTTACTTATGTTTTACACCCGCGCTAGCCCTGCCCTGCTCTGTCGTTAGTTACCTAACCTAACGATGCACGAGGGGACATCGAGGCGAATGCGGATGGCATAAGTATACGTCATATCTATCTGTGATATTTAGGTACTTAAATGATGGGACTTCATTAATGTGATTAATGAAATAAAAGAAATCTAAGATGTTGTAGAATCGAATTTCAAAATAAAACAGGTAGCTACAGTTCTTGCTTTGCACAGAGGTATATGTGATATATCCTGCACCTTATTCGATGAGGAAAGGACCGAGATCCCTTCACCGGGAGTGACTCCTTTAGCAATAACTGGCAGATGCTACAACCCTCGGTTTGTTTTTTGATTGCTTTTAAGAGTTTTTGCCTTGCACAGAGGTATATGTGATATATCCTGCACCTTATTCGATGAGGAAAGGACCGAGATCCCTTCACCGGGAGTGACTCCTTTAGCAATAACTGGCAGATGCTACAACCCTCGGTTTGTTTTTTGATTGCTTTTAAGAGTTTTTGCTTTGCACAGTGATATATATGATATATCCCGCACCTCATTCGACGAGGAAAGGACCGACGATCCCTTCACCGGGAGTGACTCCTTTAGCAAAACTAGAAAAGCCTCAAAAACACTCCATTTTAAATTCATTCGATCCTACAACGATATCAAGTTCATTACGCAATAGGTTTTCAGAAAAACCTGTCGTAGCCCTCCGTCATTTCAGATAAGTATTAGTTAGTATTCGTGCTGCGGTTGTTTGGCATGCGTCAAGGCGTAGTGTACGGTAGCTAACTAGTGCTTATCTGCTAGCATATGATGCGATTGGATTAGGGTATTCGTACGGCGTTGTTTGGCATGCGTCAAGGGTCGTGCGGGTGGGTTTAATTCAATCAGGAAATGACGGGTTGAACTTGACTAGCAGACTATGGGTTGTTTGGCATGCGTCAAGGTCATAGCGAGCTAGGGGCAAAATATTATCGGGAATTTCAAGTGTTGAAATTTGCAATGAGATTGCATACCTTCTATGAGATAGTTGGATCCCGATACCCGCTGCGAGTAAGAGTTACTCCTGGGAGAGTTTTATACATTACAATTAGCCGATCAAGTAGGTGTCTAGAAAGGTGTCAACGGGGTTACGCCTCTGGGAAAACGAGGTTTACATTAATTAGGTTCGTGCGAAAGCACGGGGGACCTCCCTCAAAGTACCGACACTGGCCTGGCTGAAAGATTGGCGAACTTGTAGTGTGTAATTAATCCCGGCTAGTCTTTCCTTTTAGGGTTTGAAGGAAGATTTGATAAAAAGCAGTGGGAGCCATCCTGATTAGATAAAATAATAACCAATCTATTCTTGACAGAGCGCACGCTGAGTGTTTTCTTCTCTCTCTCTCCAGGTAGCGACTATATCACGCCTTAATCAAGATAATAAAACGGATTATTGACCGAACCCGCTTGTTATACTGAGCTGGGGAACGTTGGTCCCGCTCCAACTTATAATTGTTATAAGACAGAGCAGGAAATTGGGGAATACCAGATTTCCCGTGCCACCCAAACGAAGAGAGTGCATGCTGATGCATCATCTTCGGGTGTGTTCATTATACAGAACTGTTTCTCAGTATCCTTTACGTCCTGGGTATATGATACCGGATCAGGATCCCAGATATGTAATCTGTTACATAGGGCTACAGAAAGGTAGAGAACTGAGAACGGGTGATAAGTTTCATGAGGCAGAAAACGGGGCAAGTGTTGCAGCCAAGTCTGTCGGTCACTGTCACCCTGTATTACCAATACATTAATTCTGAACGAATGTTATTAGATACCGAACCTGATATACAAAATCGTATCTATCTCTTTATTAGTAAAGAAATGATAAAATTTTGTATTGTTGGATAATGTTTTGAACATTTCCTATATCAAAAGTTGATCGGTTCAGGCACGTTATCTAAAAGCATTGATGTTCTAAATCAAACTACAGTTCTTAGTATACGGAACACACACAAGAGGAAGAGTTCAGAAATGAACGAATTCTTCTTGAGGCATTGTAGACTGGGTCAGATCAATGTGACCCGACTAGCTAGAGTTACATAAAGATGCATATTTAAATCAGTTTGAATTTACATCTTGTGAAACTCGCCAGTCATGTCACAAAGAAAAGATGACCACAGCTCCGTTTACTGGAAACAGAGAAAGAGTTAGTGAACTCTTGGGATATGATACATATTGATGTATGTAAGGTCCCCGGTCTACACATGCCAAGACCGGTTCTTTGTACTTCATTACATTCTCTGATGATCTCTTTCGAGTTTCAGACCTATGTTCCTGTTGAAACACAAGTCCGAACCTTTTGAGATATTCACGGAATATAAATTAGAAGTAGAGAACCAAAATGAGGGTATAAGTATTATGTCATTTGATGTGATCAAGGAAGAGAATACTTGAGCACGGAAATCCTGGACTATTTTAAAGGAGAATGAGATTCTCTCTCAGCATTACTCCTCCGTATACACCATAGCACGATGGTATATCGGGGCGGAGCAGATACACCCTATTTGATATGGTGTGCTCTATGATGAGTAATACTGAGTTACCTTTTTCCTTTTGGGTGTTATGCACTTGAGAAGTTGCATACCTATTGAATAGGGTTCGAATCAAATCAATGCCTACCACTTCATATGTGATATGGAAAGGGAAGAGCCTATGTCTTAAGTTAGTTAAGATTTGGGGTTGTCCGGCCTATGTCTAAAAGCAAAATCCGGACAAACTCGAGGCAAGGTTAGTTATGTAGAACTGGAAAGGTTCCAGCTATGCAAACTACAGAAGATGATTTGACAGAACCAAAGGATTCAGTAGATTCCAACGAACCTCAGCCTCTCCGCCGATCTAGTAGGGTTCCTCACCCACCTGAGAGATACTTCGGTTTCTCTATGACAGTGGGAGCGAGGATTGCATCATGAGATGATGACCCAACTAGTTTCGAGCTGGCCATCAGGAGTGAGACTCTGTAAGAATGGCTGGATGCTTATCGATCTGAGATGGAATCCTTATACACCAGCAAAGTATGGACTTTGGCTGCTATATCTGAAGGGTTAAATCCCCATCAGGAGCAAGTATATCTTGAGAAGTTTACTTGGTGTAGATGGAAAAGTTGAGACTTTCAAAGCTAAACTTGTTAAAGCTTTTCGTCATCGACCAGGCGTGGATCATGATGAAACCTTTTCAAGTGACTATGCTTAAGTCTATCCAGATCCTACTTGCCATGGCTACATACCATGACTACGATATCTGGTGGTTGGGTGTCATGACTGCTTTTCTAAATGATGATTTAGAAGAGTGCGTCTGTAAGTACACAGCCAGAGGGCTTCGTAGACAGTGGGAGCAGCGGAAACGTGTGCAAGATGCTTTATAGGATAAAGCAGGCATCGCGGAGTTGGAACATCTGTTTTGATGAAGCGGTCAAAGAGTTTGACATCATCAAAATGGTAGATGAACCTTGTATATACAAAAAGGTAGTAGGGAGTATGGTGACGATCCTCGTAGAGTACGTGGATGACATACTCTTGATAAGAAAGGAGTTTCTTATGCTACGCTCGATCAATCTCCGCTTATCACAATGATTCTCCATATAGGATCAAAATGATACCTACTAAATCCTGGTTTTTGGATCTATGAGATAGATCTAATTGGATGTTAGGATTCTCACTAGTAGTAGTGAGATGGTATCAATTGATCCTGGGGAGAATCCCTGGAAGTGTTCCAGAGTGATAAGGACGACTGAATGTCAGTCGCAGGCATTGTCTTTACCCTCAGTAAAGGGACGGTATGTTGGAAGAGTTCCAAGCTAGATACCGTGACATACTAGACGATAAAGGCTGGATACATCGCTACTTAAGATGCTACCAAAGAGGCTGTTTGGATGTATATTGGTTCATGAGATGAACTATGTTCCTACCATTGTGAGACAATGGAGTTGTGGCTTATGCCAAGGAACGCCGGTCCCATCAGTGATCCAGACATATTCTAAGGCAGTATCACTTGATCATGGAGATGGTTGATCTCCAGGAAGATCGAGGCAAGGAGAGTAGACTCAGAGGACAACACAGCGGATCCACTCACAAAGGCCTGTTCCCAGAGAGAGACTTTCATGGGATGGTTGAGTATGAGATACTGCAACCACTGCTACAGATGGCCCTAGTGCAAGTGGGAGATTGTTAGTTATATGTATGCCCTAGAGGCCATTACTGTACATAGGATGTATATTGTAGTGGATGCTGGGACGTATATAGGGAGGACTTTCTTGCTCGACATGATAGTATGCTATCTGGTTGAACTTTACCTTAACGTGTACACTGTTTGTCTCTCTGTTACATGTTGGTAAAGCCCTTAGGATCTGTACTTGACTACCTGGACTATGATGAGGATCATACTAGTGGGGACATGGTAGTCCATAAGTACATCCTTCAAAGTCCCTAGTCGTGGGTGTATCGAGACGGGGCATCGATATGCCAGAGTAGACTAGCGTGTACCTTCTCGACCCATACAGATGGGCGATGGATGATCCCATATCCATCGGTGTTTGACATCAGAGATGATATACGGGTGCTCAGTAGAGACTGGGTACACTGGACGGACTCGCCGAGAACTCCCAGATGGTATTATACCTCACGTCAGATGGCAGTTCTCTGGTGACACTGGTACAGAGTAGTCTGTTGACCCGAGATCGTCATAGAGTCTTGTGTGGTTCCCACTGTGCTTTGATTTCCATCTTACCACGTCCAAGAGGGCGTGCAAAACGGTGGTTTTTGGGTACAGTCCCGAGTCACATGGAGGCAATGAGCGATAGGAGGGGATTCGTCTCTCCCGGTATATGGGGGTTGATGTTGCGCTGTGTTCGATTGGCTATAACAGGAAATCCCTGGCCAGGGTTGCTGAGATTTACTGGTAAGTGTTACCAGTAGTTTCTCGAACGGTTATAGACCTCATATCGACACGACTTATTGAGCTATTGGGGTCTGACGTATACCACCCCTAGGCGAGATATGCGACATATCAGACGATCAGACCGGACTGTACGGTAGTGTTACTGGTCGGATTCACTGGAGTGTGAGCGGGCTTGCTCGTCGATCTTCAGATCGCTCAATACCCGGGTGGCCGTTACGTTTAGCAGACCGCTTGCGGCTTGTGGGTGTTTGATATGATCATCGCCTGCTGCCGGCGTATTGACGAGTCTTTAGAGTCCTACACAGAGGTTTCCTGGCTCAAGCGAAACGAAATAGGAGCGCATATGAGATATGTGCGGGACCGAGAATAATGCGAGTATGTGATACCGTATTCTATTCTCGCGATAAATATATCGAATGGTTGTATGCGATATAACCTAGTTATCGATTCAAGCGTTGATTCGATAAGCTGATACATTGTAGACTAGCCGGTTATATGCGACATGACCGGATCATTGAATCAAGTGTTGATTTAATGATTTAATGCATATTTATATATATGATATATTACTTTGCATCAACTAGTATCGGTTTACTTAAGATGGATTTTCTCACTCGGATATGCGCATTACATATGCGATATGATTTTGTGCATTTGATTGTATCATGTTTGATGATACATGTTTACTTGGTTAAGTGCAAAGATTTAAACCATGGTTAAAAGAATGGTTAGGGTTTCTTTTCCTTTATTTATCTATTTATTTATTTATTTATTTATTGATTTTTGGAAAATAAAAGGCAAGAGAAAAGAATGGTGGCTATTTTTGTTTTAAGTTGAAGTTTCATGAAGCTTTGACTTTGTCCACCATTCTTATCTCATGCTTAACCTAACCATTTGAATTAACCCTAGTTAAATCTCTACACATAACCATGGTTATATTATGATAAGAATTGATTTTCTTTTCTTATTCTTTTAACTTATCATATCATCTTTCTTCTTCTTCTTCATTCTTCAAGTGAAGAAAAGCAAAGTCCATCAATGGTGATTGTTGGATATGAGTGAGAAATCCAATTCTAAAGTTAACCCACTTCCTATTTCTTCATCCTCTACCTCTTGCCAAGTAGTAGAGTGTGTTTCCTTCACAAGATTTTAGGGTTTGGTGAAGGTGGAGCTTGATTCATCGATGCCTCGACGTAGATCATCTTCGGCATGGACATCGACGACCTAGCTTGCCCATTCTCCGACGAAGCCGATCTTAGAGCCCAGATTTGATTTGGACAGCAGAGACGACCCCGTTGCGGAGCCGTGGAGGTGGAGGACCGGATCTACAAAGGTTGTATTTCCGTATTCTCAGTAGTTAATTGTTAACTAGTTCTTGTTCGCCTAGACATCTAGTTATCGATCCGTACTTTAGGGTTTGTAGGCACCATAATTTTTGAAATTGCCATGGTTGATGGCTTGGGAGACCTCACTAGAGTGCCTAGGAACCCTGCACCACTGTCTCTCGAATCCTTCCTCAAACCATAAAAGTAGAATTAGTCAGGATTAATCTCACCGTACAATATTTGCTTAACCGTTCAGCCAGGCTAGTGTTGGTATTTCGAGGGAGGTTTTATGACGCTTTCGTGAAGTTCCTTAATTAAATAACCTATTTTCCCTGGAGGCGTAGCCCCGTTAACACTGTTCTAGACATCTACTTGGTTTATAGCATTGATCATTAAGTGAAAAATCTCCCGATGAGTAGCATATACTCACAGTAGGATAGGGATCTAAATATCATTGTGTGATAATCCTGAAGGAATCCTACCAACATTATCACACTCCAAATGGTATGCAGCACCGGCAAGTTTCAGTTTCCTTAAAAACTCCCGATATGGATTTTTGCCCCATGCTCTTATGACCTTGACGAAAGCCAACAAATCATAAGTCACATGTCAAGTTCTACCCATCATTTTCCAGGTTAATTTGAACCCACCCGTATATACCCTTGACGAATGTCAACAAAGTAGTACGACTGTCCTAAACCAACGCATCTATCTATGCTACATATGAATACCCAACAGCTACCAATCACTATGCCTTGACGAAGGCCAACAAACATAGCTTGAATACTACTGAATATTCATATGAAATGACGAAGGGCTATGAATGGTTTTGGTGAAACCGTGAACGTAGTGAACTTGATATAATCGAAGGAACCCGATAGCTTTTAAAAGGAGTGGTTTTAATCTCCGCATTTAAAAGTCTGCCGTTTTGAAAAAACCGAGTGGTTTAAAAATTTGTTCCAACGATTCAACTTTGGTTTGTTTGCTTTGCATTAATTTAATGCGGTCCCGTCATTTACACCTATCATCACAGAAAGAAACAAAAATATGATGTACGCTTATGCCATTCGCATTCGCCACTGGGCCCCGTCTAACACCGTTATGTTACTTAACTAACGCCAGAGCGGGGGTTGGACTAGCGCAGATGCAAAACATAAGCAACGTCTAATATATAATATATATATTATAACCATTCGTCTCACGTAATAATAGGCATTCCAGATCACAGATGAACATATTAGATATATTAGGAATTCCGTATTTCGTTTAAGCCTGTAACGAAAGACGGATTCCACGGTTGTGATGAATAGCCAAACCCCACTCCAGACCCCTACGGGTGCGGCAAACTACCCGCCAAATACTCGAAGTGAAGAAGCCTCCCTCATCAAAGTGAGTAGGCCACTCGGCACTTCAAAGTACCCGGTAGTTTGTGCACCCCACCTTGGGTCTATCCTAGGAGCAGAAAACAATAAAAGAAAATAATACAACGGTGGCTACAAGCTCAACCCGGATGTGCCCCGAAAAATAATATTACATCACTTTACAATATTACATCGAATGAAAGAATGAAAATGTTAGTGTATTCGCCCTAGAGGCCATTACTGTATCATACTAGTTTGTATATTACTTAATGGATGCTTGGGATATTCACCTTGTATATACAATCTTGCTCAAAATAGTAGTATGCTACTTGGTTTGTTTCTACTTCAATGTGTACATGTGTTTATATTTTGTATATCGCCTATACACATTAGTGGAGCCCTTAGGATCTTTGCTTGATTACCAGCGATGTGATGGCCGTCACACTAGTGGGGCTGGGTAATCTATAAGCACATCCTTATGCAGGTCCCTGGTCGCAGGACTATCGAGACAGGGAATCGATACTCCGGAGTAGACCAGCGCATGCGCTTCTCATCCCAGTGTGGGAGACGGTCTGTCCCACAGCCGTCAGTACGTCGTACTTGAGATAGTATGCGGGTGCTCGTTAGGTTGCGGCTACACTGGACAGGACTCGTCGGGAACTGACTAGTTGGTATTATACCTATCGTCAGTTATCAGTTCCCAGGTGACATGAGTACAGCTTAGTCCGCTGACTTGACACTGTCACTCCGCCTCGAGTGTGTTCCCACTGTACTTTGATCACTACCCTACCACGGTTCAAAGGAGTCGTGCAAACAGGTAGTGGTTGGGTGCAGTCCCGAAGCACTTGGAGGCAATGACGGTTAGACAGGATTCGTCTCTCCCGGTATTGGGGGTTGACATCGCGCTGTGTCTAGGAGAGCCATTACACGAGTAGTCCCTGGCCAGGGCAAACGAGATATACTGGTAGGTTTCCAGTGTTATCTCAGGGTGTTTTGGGCTTCGCTCCGGCACGACTTGTACCGCTATTGGGGGACTGACGTTTACCGCACCCTAGGCCCGCCATGCGATGTATCAGACGAACAGATCGGACTGTACAGAGAATGTCACACTCAGGCTCAGTAGGAGTTCAGATGGGTTTCGCCTCGTCGGTCTTCTTGTCGGCATTACCTGGGGACCGTTACGCACAGCTAGTGCCGCTTGCGGTCTGTGGTTAAACCCACTGCCAGCGTAGTGTCGAGTCTTTAGAGTCCCACACAGAAAGCTTTTCGCCTTTAGGCAAAAGAGTAGAGGTCGCATGGTATTGCGATAGGTCGCATGGTTTTGCGACAGGGTTCGGTCACATCCGTGCACTTGTGCGCGTACAGTGTCCGGACAGTTTACACTAGCGGGCTTTGGTTTAAGCCAGATCCTAGTGTACCTTATGGGATTGGATTTATCCAGTTTGCATTCGTGTTCCTCGGAACGCGGATGCGGGTGTGTATGCACAGTTGACAGGGAGACAGAGGCAGTGGATTCTCATTAGGGTTGTTGACAGTTGACCGTTGACTATTGACCTTTTGATCAACCCTAATGAGAATATGATATGTGATTAACTATTATATTAATTAAGTATTATGGTGACATGGTTGTTGACTTTTGTTGACTTTGTTGACTTGTTGACTTTTGTTGACTTGTTGACTTTGTTGACCGGTTGACTAGGCTTGACTAGTTGACCATCATGATAACCATAGCCATCATTTCATGGCAAAGACTTTTTCTTGCTTGCTCATTTGTGTAAAATGAGTGCATGAAATGATATGGTTATGGTTGCTTCAAACCATCACATAAGACTTTTTTAGTATGATGAGTTATCATGACTTTGGATTATGAGAGGGTGAAAGACAAAAGAGAGCCTCATTCTTTCTTGCTCATTCTCTCTCTTGTTCTTGAGCTCTCCTTTTGCTCTCACCCTTTTGCTCTTGCTCCCTCTCTTTAATCTATGGTTCTCTTGTCTCATGAGTTGAGAATCAAGAACCATAGATAAAATCCCATTCTAATTCTTCTCTACTCATTCTAGTTCACTAGGTTTAGCAAACCAAGTGAACTAGTTTCTTCAAAGAACGAAGAAGGAGCTAAAGGTTGGAGCTTTCAGGTGGATCTATCTTCGGCGTACGGAGACGACGAGAAGAAGCCATTCCGGACCACCATCGGAGCTTGAAGACGAAGGAGTTCAAGACAAGCAAGGTATAACCCCCTAACCGAGTAGCTAGAAACTCGTAGTTAGGTTGCTAGATAGATGTTTAACCAAGATCCGGGTTTTAGGTCCATGTTACCACCTCCGTAAAAATCGTTTTTTTTTTACCAAATTCCGCATTCCCGAAAGTACCGGGAGAGGTAGCATGGACTTACAGTGGTATCAGAGTCTAGTTAAACTCTATCTAACAAGTTAGCAAGTAACTAGAAGATCGATCAAAGAAAAAGTCCCAAAAACGAACCCATGAATTTTCAACTTTCTGTCGATTTTAAAAGTACTGGAAAACCTTTTTAAAATACACCTAAAATCGACTCAGGCTTTTTTAAAGAAACTGCAAAAATTTGGGCCCTTGACTCGATCAAAGCGCTGCGTTTCCGCGGCGGGAGCACGCTCCCGCCGCGGAAACGCGGCCGAGTTGACTCGGTCAAGGGTTTTCTTTTTTGCAGTTTACTCTTTGGGGTATTTTGGGATTTTTGGAATATATATTTTCTGCCCAGATTTTCCAGAACGAAAATTTTATTTTGGGGTCCCGAAAATCCGTATTTTTGATCGAACTTCTAAAAGACTTAAGCTAACGGGTTTTCTGTAATGTGATATTTGTATTGAACGTCTACTAATCGCTATATGTCGATTAGTTGGGGTTATACAAATCTGTGATCTGTAATGTTGCTGGAATGTGGATATGAATATGTTGGATTGTCGCGGGTGAATAGCCGGGGGTTGTGAGACGAGAGTTTTCTTTTCTTTCAATTCATGTAAATTTGTAAATTGATGTAATAATTATTTGCATGGCCGCACAACCGGATCGGGGTTGTAGCCGTCATTGTATAATTTCTTTTTACTGTTTTTGCTCCTAGGATAGACCCATGGACGGGGTGCACAAACTACCGGGTATGCCGAAGTGTCGAGTGGCCTACCCATGGAGATGAGGGAGGTTACTACGCTTCGGGTACTTGGCGGGTAGTTTGCCGCACCCGTAGGGGTCTTGGGTGGGGTATTTGGCTATTCACCGCGACCGTGTAATCTGTTTGTCGTTACAGGCTCGTGCGAATTACAGATTCCTAGTATATCTAATGTATTCATCTGTGATCTGAAATGTTTATCATTGCAGTATATCTATATATGATATTATTTAGGCGTTGCTTATGTTTTACAGCCGCGCTAGCCCAGCCCCCGCTCTGTCGTTAGTTAAGTAACCTAACGGGTAATGACGGGGCCCCGTGGCGAATGCGAATGGCATAAGCGTACGTCATATTTTGGTTATTTTCTGCAATGGTAGGATTAAATGATGGGACGCATTAAAAGAACTAATGCAAGAATATCACGCATTAAAAGAACTAATGCAAGATAATAAACCAAGTTAAAGTCGTTGGAACACCTTCGAAAAACCACTCGGTTCTTTTCAAAACAACTTTTAAATACGGAGCTTGAGCCACTCCTTTTAAAAGCTATCTCGTTCCATCGACCAAATCAAGTTCACTACGTTCACGGTTTTGCCAAAACCATCCGTAGCCCTCCGTCGTTTCACATGAATAGTCAATAGTATTCAAGCTGTGTTTGTTGGCCAAAGTCAAGGCACAGTGATTGGTAGCTATTGGGTATTCATATGCAGCATAGATAGATGCGTTGGTTTGGAACAGTCGTACTGCCTTGTTGGCCAAAGTCAAGGGTAGGTGCGGGTGGATTCAAATTAACCTGGAGAACGACGGGCAGAACTTGACATGTGACTTATGATTTGTTGGCCAAAGTCAAGGTCATAAGAGCATGGGGCAAAAATCCACATCGGGAGTTTCATAAGTACTGAAACTTGCTAGATTTGCATACCATTTGGAGTGTGATGATTCTGGTAGGATTCCTTCAGTTTCGTCACGCGATGATATTTGGATCCCGATCCTACTGTGAGTATATGCTACTCCTCGGGAAATTTCTCACTTAACGATCAATGCTATAAACCTAGTAGGTGCCTAGAAAGGTGTTAGCGGGGCTACGCCCCCAGGGAAAAGAGGTTCTTTAATTAAGGAACTTCGCGAAAGCGTTGGAAAACCTCCCTCGAAGTACCGACACCGGCCTGGCTGAACGGTTAAGCAATTATTGTACGGTGGGATTGATCCTGACTAATTCTTCCTTTATGGTTTGAGGAGGGATTCGAGAAACAGTGGGAGCCATCCTGTTTAGACAAACTAAAAACCACTCTAAACTTGCAAGAGCATCATGCTGAGTGTTTCTTCTTCTCTCTCCTAATTGCAGCGACCAATCGACATGACTGGACTTAAGTTACTCCTAGATAAAAACAAACTGACAGGGCCAAACTACAAAGATTGGCTCAGGAATGTCAAGATAGCAATCACTTACGACAAGCTGGGGTATCTTCTTACCACCAAAGCTCCCCCTGTCCCTGGTCCAACTTCCAGCATCGCGGATAAGGAAATCCGCAAGACTTGGGAGATTGATAGCGCGAAGGCCAAATGCCTCCTGCTTGCCTCGATGGACAACGAACATCAGAGGAGGCACGAGAATATGGACATGGAATCCATATTGCTTCATACAAAAGAACTGTATGGAGAGCAATCTCGTATCGCAAGATACGAAGCGTCGAAAAAGTTATTTTCGACAAGAATGGCCGTCGGATCATCAGTAGCCGAGCACGTGCTAAAGATGATCGGCTACATTGAGGAGCTCGCGGACCTAGGGATCACATTGGAGAGTGAGCTATATACGGATATAGTTCTCCAGTCCCTTCCTTCCACTTACGCCCAGTTTATACTGAACTTCAACTTACAAGAAAAAGAGGTTGAACTTTCAGAGCTCCTCAACATGCTGAGGAGCGCAGAGGGCACCCTACAGAAAGGTAGGGATACATCCACTTTGTTTGTAGGAGGATCATCTTCTTCTAGGTCCAAGGCGAAAGCCAAGGGAAAGAAGAAGAAGGCCCCCGCCAAACCAAGGGGCGGTGTTAGTAAAGTGGATACGAAGGGAAAAGGTAAAGCAACAAAGATAGCGGGGAAGCTTGTGGATAAGGAAGAATGCTTCTATTGTCATAAGAAAGGACACTGGAAGAATGATTGCAGGGCCTGGAAGGCCAGAACACAGGAATTGAAGCAGGTTGCAGCTTCAGCTTTAGGTGTGTATGTTATTGAAAACTGTCTTTCAATAAACTCTACTTCCTGGGTATTGGATACCAGATCAGGATCTCATATCTGTAATTCTTTGCAGGCGTTGAGAAACCGTAGGGTTTTGAAAGCAGGTGACATGACCCTCAGAGTTGCGAACGGAGCTAGCATGGATGCTAAAGCCGTGGGGGACTATCACCTGGGAATGTCAGATGGACATGTTTTGGTTTTGCGTAATTGCTTTTTTGTACCCAACGCAACTTGTAATATCATTTCTGTATCTTTAGTTTCTAAAGAAGGTTATGAATTTGCGTTTGTAAGTAATGTTGTAAACATTCACCTTAATCAAGTTTTGATTGGGTCAGGTACATTGAGTAATGGTATATACGTGTTAAACCAACCACAGATTTTTAATGTCCAGAATACACACAAAAGAAAGTCTCCAGAAATAAATCAGACTTTCTTATGGCATTGTAGATTGGGTCACATCAATGAGAGAAGGTTGACGAAGTTACATACAGAAGGGTATTTGAATGCGTTCGAATATCAGTCGTATGCCACTTGTCAATCCTGTCTCAAAGGAAAGATGACAAAGACTCCGTTTACTGGACATGGAGTAAGAGCGAGCGAGCTCTTGGGACTCGTACACAGTGACGTGTGCGGTCCAATGTCTACACATGCCCGAAGCGGACATTCTTACTTCATTACTTTTACGGATGATTTCTCAAGGTACGGTTATGTCTTCTTAATGAAACATAAGTCCGAAGCCTTTGGAAAATTCCAGGAGTATAAGAATGAAGTAGAGAAACAGACCGGCAAAAGTATTAAGATTCTAAGATCGGATCGAGGTGGAGAATACTTAAGTGCCGAGTTCCTGTACTATTTAAAAGAGAACGGAATTCTCTCTCAGCTTACTCCTCCATACACCCCGCAACATAACGGTGTATCGGAGAGACGGAACCGCACCCTATTGGATATGGTGCGGTCCATGATGAGTAACGCTGAGTTACCGTGATCATTCTGGGGGTATGCGCTAGAATCAGCAGCATACCTTTTGAACCGAGTTCCTACTAAGACCGTGCCTACTACACCATATGAGATGTGGTGTGGGAAGAGACCCTATCTTAAGCACATTAAGACATGGGGATGTCCAGCTTTTGTCAAAAAGCAGCATGCGGACAAGCTCGAGGCACGCTCGGTACAGTGCAAGTTTGTGGGGTATCCGAAGAACTCCAAAGGATATTTCTTCTACTGTGAAGAGGAACAAAAAGTTCTTGTTTCTCGTCATGCCTACTTCTTGGAAACTGAGTTTTTGGAAACCCAGATAAGTGGGAGCACAGTAGAACTGGAAGAAATTCCAGAACCACGGACTATTACTGAAAGTTTAGTGGAACCAGAGGGTTCGGAAGAACAGGACATTCCTACGCCGCTCCGCAGGAGTAGTAGGCAGACTCATCCGCCCGAGAGATACTACAGTTTTCTCATAGACGGGGATAGAGAGGATTGCATCATAGATTATGATGAGCCTACTAGCTTCCAGCAGGCCGTTCAGAGCGTTGACTCAGTGAAATGGCTGGATGCAATGCGGACCGAAATGGAGTCCATGTACACCAACAAGGTATGGACGTTGGACATTGCTCCAGACGGGGTAAAACCCGTAGGATGCAAGTGGATCTTCAAAAGGAAGATTGGTGTAGATGGACAGGTTGAGACCTATAAAGCTAGGCTGGTAGCAAAAGGTTTCCGTCAAAGACCTGGCTTGGACTACGACGAAACCTTTTCTCCAGTAGCCATGCTGAAATCCATTCGGATCCTTCTTGCCATTGCTGCCTTCCACGATTATGAGATCTGGCAAATGGACGTAAAGACAGCTTTTCTAAATGGAAATTTAGAGGAGTGTGTCTATATGGACCAGCCAGAGGGTTTCATTCAGAGTGGGAGCAGCGGAAAGGTGTGCAAGTTGCTTAAGTCCATCTATGGACTAAAGCAGGCATCGCGGAGTTGGAACATCTGCTTTGATGAGACGGTCAAAGAATTTGGCTTTATCAAAAATCCAGATGAACCATGCATCTATAGTAGATTTGTAGCGAGAGCTGTAGTATTCCTCGTTTTATACATGGATAACATTCTCTTAATAGGAAATGACATTCCTATGCTACAATCTGTCAAGGGGTTCTTGTCACACAAGTTCTCCATGAAAGACCTGGGTGATGCCTCGTACATTCTGGGTATCCGGATCTACCGTGACAGATCCAAGAGGATATTAGGACTTTCTCAGTCCAGGTACATCGACACCATACTGAAGAGATTCAGTATGGAAGATTCCAAGCGCGGTAACCTACCGGCTTGTCACGGGATCACCCTCTCTAAAGAGATGTCTCCCAAGACTGATTTGGAGAGGGATCGCATGTCTATTATACCCTACGCTTCTGCGGTAGGCTCTATAATGTATGCGATGTTGTGTACCAGACCGGATGTAGCTTATGCACTGAGTGTGGTAAGCCGGTATCAGTCAAACCCTGGGGAGAAACACTGGATAGCGGTAAAGAACATTCTCAAGTACCTGAGAAGGACTAAGGAGATGTTCTTGGTGTATGGCGGAAAAGACCTCCAGATCGAGGCCTTTGCTGACTCCAGCTTCCAGAGTGACAAGGATGATTCCAAGTCCATGTCGGGTTTTGTCTTTACCCTCAATGGAGGGGCGGTGTGTTGGAAGAGTTCCAAACAGGAAACCGTTGCAGACTCGACGATGGAAGCGGAATACATCGCTGCATCTGATGCCGCAAAAGAAGCTGTCTGGATGAGGAAGTTCTTGAAAGAACTTCAGGTGGTTCCGTCCATTGTTGATCCAATACCTCTGTATTGCGACAACAACGGGGCTATAGCTTTAGCGAAGGAACCCAGGTCCCATCAGAGATCCAGGCACATCTTGAGGCGGTATCACCTGATCAGGGAGATCGTGGATCGCCAGGAGATCGAGGTTCGGAGAGTCGCTTCAGAAGATAACACTGCAGATCCATTCACCAAGGCCCTGCCCCAGACTCAGTTCGAGCGGCTGATCGAGATGATAGGTCTTCGATACGCCAGTACATGGCCTTAGTGCAAGTAGGAGATTGTTAGTGTATATGCCCTAGAGGCCATTACTGTATCATACTAGTTTGTATATTACTTAATGGATGCTTGGGATATTCACCTTGTATATACAATCTTGCTCAAAATAGTAGTATGCTACTTGGTTTGTTTCTACTTCAATGTGTACATGTGTTAATATTTTGTATATCGCCTATACACATTAGTGGAGCCCTTAGGATCTTTGCTTGATTACCAGCGATGTGATGGCCGTCACACTAGTGGGGCTGGGTAATCTATAAGCACATCCTTATGCAGGTCCCTGGTCGCAGGACTATCGAGACAGGGCATCGATACTCCGGAGTAGACCAGCGCATGCGCTTCTCATCCCAGTGTGGGAGACGGTCTGTCCCACAGCCGTCAGTACGTCGTACTTGAGATAGTATGCGGGTGCTCGTTAGGTTGCGGGTACACTGGACAGGACTCGTCGGGAACTAACTAGTTGGTATTATACCTATCGTCAGTTATCAGTTCCCAGGTGACATGAGTACAGCTTAGTCCGCTGACTTGACACTGTCACTCCGCCTCGAGTGTGTTCCCACTGTACTCTGATCACTACCCTACCACGGCTCAAAGGAGTCGTGCAAACAGGTAGTGGTTGGGTGCAGTCCCGAAGCACTTGGAGGCAGTGACGGTTAGACAAGATTCGTCTCTCCCGGTATTGGGGGTTGACATCGCGCTGTGTCTAGGAGAGCCATTACACGAGTAGTCCCTGGCCAGGGCAAACGAGATATACTGGTAGGTTTCCAGTGTTATCTCAGGGTGTTTTGGGCTTCGCTCCGGCACGACTTGTACCGCTATTGGGGGACTGACGTTTACCGCCCCCTAGGCCCGCCATGCGATGTATCAGACGAACAGACCGGACTGTACGGAGAATGTCACACTCAGGCTCAGTAGGAGTTCAGATGGGTTTCGCCTCGTCGGTCTTCTTGTCGGCATTACCTGGGGACCGTTACGCACAGCTAGTGCCGCTTGCGGTCTGTGGTTAAACCCACTGCCAGCGTAGTGTCGAGTCTTTAGAGTCCCACACAGAAAGCTTTTCGCCTTTAGGCAAAAGAGTAGAGGTCGCATGGTATTGCGACAGGTCGCATGGTTTTGCGACAGGGTTCGGTCACATCCGTGCACTTGTGCGCGTACAGTGTCCGGACAGTTTACACTAGCGGGCTTTGGTTTAAGCCAGATCCTAGTGTACCTTATGGGATTTGATTTATCCAGTTTGCATTCGTGTTCCTCGGAACGCGGATGCGGGTGTGTATGCACAGTTGACAGGGAGACAGAGGCAGTGGATTCTCATTAGGGTTGTTGACAGTTGACTATTGACCTTTTGATCAACCCTAATGAGAATATGATATGTGATTAACTATTATATTAATTAAGTATTATGGTGACATGGTTGTTGACTTTTGTTGACTTGTTGACTTTTGTTGACTTGTTGACTTTGTTGACCGGTTGACTAGGCTTGACTAGTTGACCATCATGATAACCATAGCCATCATTTCATGGCAAAGACTTTTTCTTGCTTGCTCATTTGTGTAAAATGAGTGCATGAAATGATATGGTTATGGTTGCTTCAAACCATCACATAAGACTTTTTTAGTATGATGAGTTATCATGACTTTGGATTATGAGAGGGTGAAAGACAAAAGAGAGCCTCATTCTTTCTTGCTCATTCTCTCTCTTGTTCTTGAGCTCTCCTTTTGCTCTCACCCTTTTGCTCTTGCTCCCTCTCTTTAATCTATGGTTCTCTTGTCTCATGAGTTGAGAATCAAGAACCATAGATAAAATCCCATTCTAATTCTTCTCTACTCATTCTAGTTCACTAGGTTTAGCAAACCAAGTGAACTAGTTTCTTCAAAGAACGAAGAAGGAGCTAAAGGTTGGAGCTTTCAGGTGGATCTATCTTCGGCGTACGGAGACGACGAGAAGAAGCCATTCCGGACCACCATCGGAGCTTGAAGACGAAGGAGTTCAAGACAAGCAAGGTATAACCCCCTAACCGAATAGCTAGAAACTCGTAGTTAGGTTGCTAGATAGATGTTTAACCAAGATCCGGGTTTTAGGTCCATGTTACCACCTCCGTAAAAATCGTTTTTTTTACTAAATTCCGCATTCCCGAAAGTACCGGGAGAGGTAGCATGGACTTACAGAAAAACCCTCATCTCTCATCCCCCGGCAATTCGTCCACGACGATCCAATAAAGTTCATATACACAAACCACAAGAACGGCAACACAGATATGTGCAACCCCGACTAATCGACGTATAGCAATTAGTCAACGTTTCCAAACACATATATCACAACTTGAAACTTTAAACGACGTTAAAACTACGACTTCGAAACACCCCGTATTGCCAAAGTAAAAAGATAACAGTATATCCAAAATTGGCAAAAACAAACAACACTTGAGACCTTAGATCCAAGCAACTAGAACACAGACCAAAATTCAATACATTTCACCACAACAAAAAAGGTGACACCGGTTTTTTTGAAGGTTTGGCCGGTCCAAAACAGGTGAAAGAGCCTCGTTTTTTGTATGTATTCATATCATAAGAAGTAGAGCACTCTGCAATTGTTTAAAAAAAATTTAGAGGCTCGGGAAAAATTAACAGAAACTTGGATCCTTGGCTCGATGTTTCGGAGTTATTTCGGTTTCGTAGTTTTACACTTCATCTAAATTGTTAGCTTTGGTTTAGTAGGCTCTGATACCACTGTAAGTCCATATCGCGCACCCCGCGTATCCGCGGGGAGGCAAAATTTTCAAGAAAACGATTTTTCAAAGCTCGCAACACGGACTTGAACTCTAGGATCGATACTAAACCCTAGCTAACAAATAACTGTGTGAGGTTTAACTACTCGAATAGGAGTTTATACCTCACGATACAAGTCCTTCTGATCTTCTTTACTGTCCTCCTCATCATTGTAGGCTCCGAGGATCGTAACGGATCGTGGCTTACTTGAGTCAAAGACGATCCACCCGAGAGTCTATAGTCCGAGCTCCAACCTCAACTCCGAGGTAATTAGGGCAAGTAGCTTGCTAAAATAGATGGCCTAGATGATATAGAGAGTGAAGATGTAATACTATCTCTTGGAACCCTATGTTTCTCAACTCATGAGACAATTAGGGTTTATGAGAAAAGAAGAAGACTTGAGAAAATGAGAGTGAAATTGTGAACACTTGAATGCCCTCTTAGATAATAATAAAGCATATAAGATATTTTTGGAGATTAATATCTCACACAAATATCTCATAGGCTTCACAAAATATCTATTGATGAGTCATGAGCATGATTCACCAAGTAGCCATGCTAGATTCAATGTTTAATCCACCTCATTTCTCCACTTATTTTGTTTAATCCAAAAAAGAAATCAAACCCTAATAGGTGTCCCCTTCTAGAAGCTTTCCCGAACTAATTACGAGAATGCCCCTCATCCCTATATACATACCCGCATCCGCATTCCGAAGAATATGAATACAAAGAGACGAAACAAATCCATCAGTACAATACTAGGATCCGGCTTAAACCAAAGCCCACTAGTATCATCCTCCCGAACATCATACGGCACAAGTGCACGTAAGTGTTCGAAGACCCGTCGTAAAACCATACGACCTCTACATCTTTTGCCCGATACAGGGAGACCCTTGTTCCCCTCCGAAAGACGGCGCACAGGACCGCGATGTCCTGACGCTGAGATTCGGGGCAGATGCTAATTGGTTTTATCCGTCTACCTCTCCGAAAATTCCAAGTTGATTTATGGCATCTTGCATCGGAGGTTTAGATGGATGCGGCCGATGTAGCAGATTTCGTCAGATTCCCCCTCAGGGTGAGGGGTTTTTGATTGTGGGGACGCTCTTCCCTGCAGGCGAAAGCCCCTGCAGTTAATTACGCTACCGCATCGCGGTAACAACTTTCTCCTTCTCCAGAATTTCACTTCGTGTCGTGTGTGTTTGTTTTGTTTATGGTTGCCCGTGGATTGTATACGGAGACTGAGTAATACCGTCGCCCGTAGGACGTGGATTAGTCCAAATCCGTATTTACTTAGATTTGGGTTTGGTGTTTTTAGTTTAAGGATGCCTTAGTCGCGTTGCGGCTAAGATCGACTTAACGTTCGTCAAGGATACGTTAGTCCTGTTTGAGACTAAGATCAACTTAACGGGATCGTTTAGATCCGACAAAAGAGCATTTGGGCTCTATTGTTCCAGTTTAGGGACATAGTGGTCCATTGCATGTATGGTCGTCGGGACTCGTCACCTCTCTGACGACGTTGAAGAATTACAACGACAAATGTCAGAGGAGTTCAGAGATGTACCCTTGAGCCAAAGTTGATTGGGGGAATTTATAGTCCAATTTGGGACTAAAGTCTGTTTGAAGGTTTAAGAATGCGTTAGCCATATTTGAGGCTAAGATCAACTTAAACGGTTGTTAAGGATACATTAGTCCAGTTTGAGACTAAGATCAACTTAACGGGACCGTTTAGGTCCGACAAAAGAGCATTTGGGCTCTATTGTGCCAGTTTAGGGACGTGGTGGTCCATATTCCAGTTTAGGAACGTGGTGGTCCAATATTAGTTTAGGGACGTTTCGGTCCGATATTAGTTTAGGGACGTTTCGGTCCGATATTAGTTTACGGACGTCTCGGTCCAATATTAGTTTAAGGACATTTCGGTCCACGAGTTTAAGGACCCCGCAGTCCATATGGGTGTGTGGTCGTTGGGACCCGTCACCTCTTTGACGTCGTTGAGGAATTACAACGATGGATATCAAAGGAGCTCGGAGATGTACCCTCGAACCGGATGTGGATTGGTTTAGGAGAGCCGTTTTGCTCAGTTAATTTAGTTTAAGGACTTATGGCCACGATTGGGCTAAGTCCAGTTAAAAATGTCCAATATTTTATTTGCATTTTTTTTTACTTAGGCTTTGCCCGGAAAAGATGCAGGGCATCAATTTGTTTTGGGCTCTGCCCTTTATAAATGATGCAGAGCATCAATTTCATTTGGGCTCTGTCCTTGTATAAAGGATGCAAAGCATCAATTTATTTGGGCTCTGCCCATTTATTACCTTGCAATTTATTTTGGCCTGTCAGGTCATTTTGATTTGGGCCTGGCCCTTTAAGTAATGCATTGCATTTGTGCAAAACACTGTTAATTTGAGAATCTTTTAGATTCAAGAACCGATGTTTCATAAAAGAAGTGCAAAGCACTATTTGATTTAGATCTAAGAAAAAACAAGTTTTTTCTTGTTTTTTCTTATCTCAGAGAACCAAAAGTTCATAAAAGTGCAAATCACTATTAATTTAAGAAACCTTTTAGGTTCAAGAACCGATGGTTCATAAAACAAGTGCAAGGCACTATTGGATTTAGATATAAAAAAAAAGAAACAAGTTTTTTCTTGTTTTTCTTATCTTAGAGAACCAAAGGTTCATGAAAGTGCAAAGCACTATTAATTTAAGAACCTTTTAGGTTCAAAAACCGATGGTTCATGAAACAAGTGCAAGGCACTATTTTATTTATTTATTTATTTATCGTTAAAGATCCATGATCTTGTTCATAAGAGAATTTTCTCTTCTTTTAAAGGTTTTTACCTTTTTTTTTTTTATTCTTCAAGAGTTCTCTTCTCTCTTTTTTTTAGCAAGATATTGATGCCTTTGAATTGAGCTCTAGGGTCCTTTTTATAGTGCCCATAAATTAGTTAAAGTTTGTTAAAGAGATCATTCTCTGAGTGATTTGGGGAATTTTCCCCACCGTTGGATCTTTAATCCGAAGGGCTCTGTTTTACAGAAGAAATCTTCTTGTTTTAACAAAAACAGAAAAGATTTCCTCAAATCTTTATTCTGTTTTTTGCATAACTCCTTAGCGCGTGACACGTGTCGTGCAGCATTTGCGCAACTGCGCAGACACGTGTCGCGCAATAAAAAAAATTTATTTTTTTAATTTTTTTTATTAATTAATTTTTTTTTATTTTTTTTTATTTACTGCGCAGCGCGCAGTTGCGCTCATTGCGCAGCGCGCAGTTGCGCACTGCGCAGCGCAGTGCGCAGCGCCCTGCGCAGCGCCCTGCGCAGCGCGCAGTTGCTGCGCAGTGCGCACGCAGCACGCAGTTGCTGCGCAGCGCGCAGTTGCGTGCAGTGCGCGCGCACTGCACTGCGCAGCGCGCAGTTGCGAGTTTTTTTTTTTTCAAGAGCTTTGCTCTTATGGAGTACGCTACTTCATTTATTTTAACTTTAATTTTCTTTTTAATTTTCAAGACAGAGTTTTGTTCTGATTGGAGAAAAACAGAAGTATTGCTTCTTTTCCCACCTTGGAATTTAAACAGAGCTTTGCTCTGATTGAGGTAAACAACCCTCTGTGTTGGACTTTAAAGACTCGACAGTACGCTGGCAGTGGGTTTAACCACAAGCCGCAAGCAGTACTAGCTGCACGTAACGGCTACCCAGGTATCTGTCGATAAGAAGGCCGATGAGCAAACCCATCCGAACGCCTACTGAGCTTGCATGTGACAATCTCTATACAGTCCGGTCTGTTTGTCTAAGAGTATCGCATATCGGGCCTAGGGGGCGGTAATTGTCAGACCCCTAATAGCTCAATAAGTCGTGCCGGAGTGTAGCCCAACACATTGAGAAGCTACTGGAATACCTACCAGTAAATCTCGCTTGCCCTGACCAGGGACTTTGTGTAATGGCTCTCCAAACACAGCACGATATCAACCCCCAACACCGGGAGAGACGAATCCTATCTAACCGCCGCTGCCTCTAAGTGCTTCAGGACTGCACCCAACTACTACCTGTTTGCATGACTCCTTTGGGCTGTGGTAGGATAGTAATCAAAGTACAGCGGGAATACACTCGAGGCGAAGTAGCAGTGTCAAGTCGACGGACTAAGCTGTACTCATGTCACCTGGAAACTGCTACCCGACGATAGGTATAATACCCACCAACAGTCCCCAACGAGTCATGTCCAGTGTACTCATAACCTAATGAGCACCTGCATACTATCTCTAGTACGACGTACTAATGGCTGTGGGACAGACCATCTCCCTTGCTGGGATGAGAAGTGTATACACCGGTCTACTCCGGAGTATCGATGCCCCATCTCGATAATCCTACGACTAGGGACCTGTATAAGGATGTGCTTGTAGACTACCCAACCCCTACTAGTGTGACTGCCATCACAACGCTGGTAATCAAGAAAAGATCCTAAGGGCTCTACTAATATGTATAAGCAGTATGCTAAAAGAAACACATGCACATATTGAAGAAGAAACAAACCAAGTAGCGTACTACCATTTTGAGCAAGACTGTCAATACAACTGTGAATATCCCAAGCTTCCATTAAGTAATATACAAACCAGTATGATACAATAATATCCTCTAGGGCATACATCACTAACAGCACCTGCTCCTCGTCTTTCTCTTCCAGCTCCACCTCCTCGTAGACCTACTGCACCTCCTCGTCGTCAGTTCCATCAAGCACAAAGGAACCTACCTCAGGGACAAAGGAACAGACAAAGGAATGCTCCCTCAGTAAGGAGGAATGTACCGAGGATACAGGCTTTCATAATGACCATGGAAGAAGCTGAAGCCACTGGCCAAGTCATCACTGGTACAATCTTAGTAGCCTCACTTCCTGCACTAGCACTCTTCCATGCTGGGGCATCTCATTACTTTATATCGCAACGGCTCGTCCGAACTCATGCGATTCTAGTTAAACCACTCGTATCTCGCTGTCATGTCAGTTCAGGGAACGGCGTTCTAAAAGCAACGATGGGATACGACCTATGTTCAGTGGTCGTCTGCAGCAGAGAATTTTATGCTGACTTCAAGGTGCTGGACATATCGAATTTTGATGTAGTTTTGGGTATGGATTGGCTAGGAACTTTCTACGCTACAATCGACTGTCGTCAAAGGAGGGTAGCGTTCAAGATTCTAGACCATCCGATCTTTTATTTCAAGAGTGGAGACCGTACACTGGAGCTTAGCACTTACAAAGCTAAACCGAAAAAGGCAGTAGTTGCAACACTGCATGCAGAGGAAGAATCGAAGCCAGATGTTGTTCGAGAGTTCGACGATGTATTTCCTGAAGACATATTAGGTTTGCCTCCCGATCGATCTCTGGAATTCGGTATTGATTTAGTACCCTGAGCACAACTGGTGATCAAAGCACCATATCGCTTAAGTTCAGAAGGTTTGAAGGAAATCCGTACTCAGTTGGACGAACTTCGGAAGAAAGGATGGATTCTTCCCAGCACTTCAAGTTGGGGATCTCCAGTTCTGCTTGTGAAAAAGAAGGAAGGTTCATACAGAATGTGCGTTGATTATAGATCTCTGAACGAAGTGATAATAAAGAACAAGTATCCACTACCGCATATCGACGATCTGTTCGATCAGCTAAGCGGGTCTTGAGTTTTCTCCAAGTTATATTTTTGTTCAGGTTATCATCCGGTGAAGGTCAAAGAATCTGATATCCCTAAAACGACATTCTGAACTCGCTATGGACATTACGAATATCTCGTAATGCCATTTGTAGTGACCAACGCACCAGCCATATTCATGAATCTGATGAACTAAGTTTTCCAAGAGTACTTATACAGGTTTGTTGTCATCTTCATCGACGGCATCCTGGTGTATTCGAAGAGTCGAAAAGAACATGCCGAGCATTTACGAATTGTCCTGGAGACTTTTCGACAGCATCAACTCTATACCAAGTACAGCAAGTGCAAGTTTTGGCTAGATCAGGTCGGATTTTTCGGGCATACCGTTTCAGGCGAAGGAATCTCAGTAGATCCAGCTAAAGTATCGACAGTAAGCGAAAGGCTGACACCAAAGACAGTGAAGGGCATTCGAATTTTCTTGGAATTAGCAGGATACTACCGAAGATTCATCAAAGGATTTTCGAAGATTGCAATAGCCCTGACCAAGCTCACACGTAAAGATGAAGAATTCGTGTGGTGAAAAACATGCGAACAAGCTTTCATAGAACTCAAGTCAAGATTGACATCAGCGCCTATTCTCGTCATACCGGACCAATCTGGAGGTTTCATTGTGCATTGCGATGCATCCGGTAAGGGATTAAGATGTGCTCTACACCAACACAGTAAAATGTAGCTTATTCATCAAGACAGCTAAAAGTTCATGAGCGCAACTATCCAACGCATGATCTGGAGTTGACAGCTGTTATTTTTTCACTCAAGATTTGGCGCCATTATTTTCTTGGAGAACGGGTAGATATATACACAAACCACAAAAGTCTTAAGTATGTGTTTACTCAGAAAGAATTGAATATGCGACAGAGAAGATGGTTAGAACTTATGGCGGACTTCGATATCAACCTACAGTATCATCCAAGGAAGGTGAATGTAGTTCTTGATGCACTTAGTCGCCAACCGCTATCAATGAATCTCACCGCACAATAGAAGCTTCAGCAAGATTTGCACAAGATGGAGATTGAAGTGGTCATGCCAGGTAACGCTTCGAATTTGATGAACTTACAAGTTCAGTCTACAATTGTCAATCAGACCAAAGAAGCTCAAGCAACTGATGCTAAGCTGCAAAAGATCAGAGAACAAGTAGAAAGTGGACTTCGAACAGACTTCATCATTCACGAAAACGGATCTTTGAGCTACGAAAGCAGATTATGTGTACCACAAGGTTCTGTTTGGGAAGAGTTGATGAGAGAAGCTCACAGCTCTCCATATTCAGTACACCGTGGTGGTACAAAGATGTACAAAGATCTGCGGCAACATTACTGGTGGCATGGAATAAAGCGTGAAGTAGCCAGAAGCGTAGTAAAATGCTCGGTGTGTCTGCAAGTTAAAGCTGAATATCATAGGATTGCTGGTTTACTTCAACCGTTACCTATCCCAGAATGGAAATGACAACACATCACCATGGACTTTGTGATTGCACTTCCTCGCAGCACGAAGGGTAACGATACTGTATGGGTTATTGTGGATCGACTCACCAAGTCGGCTCATTTTATTCCCTTTCGAGTTGGCCAATCTACCGAGACATTAGCAAAGAAGTACATGGATGTATGATTCTAAGTAAGATTTAAAATCTTCATAGTGTACTATTTTTGATACCCATGAACTCATGCAGGAGATCGTGAGATTACATGGAGTACCTGTTTGCATTGTCTCAGATCGTGACACCAGATTCCGATCGCAATTTTGGCAGAGTCTGCAAGCTAGTTTGAGAACAAGTCTGAACTTCAGCACAGCTTACCATCCATAAATAGATGGACAGTCTGAGCGAACGATTCAAATCCTTGAAGATATGCTAAGAGCTTGTATATTAGACTTCGGAGGATCGTGGGATGATCACCTACATCTTGTGGAGTTTTCATACAACAACAGCTACCAAGCAAGTATTGGAATGGCACCGTTTGCAGCTCTCTATGGAAGGAACTGTCGTTCATCATTAAGTTGGGACGACATCGGAGATAGAGAACTCCTTGGACCTGAGATGATCGTGGCAACTGTGGATATAGTTCGCACGATCAGGGAAAGAATGCGCATAGCCCAAGATCGACAGAAGCACTGGGCTAATGAAAAGCGCCGACATCTAGAGTTCCAACAGGGAGATCTTGTCTTTCTGAAGATCTCTCCAAACCATGGAGTGATTCGTTTTGGTAAGAGGGGCAAGCTAAGTCCGAGATTTATTGGACTGTTCGACATACTCGAAAGAGTCGGAGAAGTGGCATATCGTTTGACACTTCCACCCTCATTGGAAGGAGTGCACAATGTGTTCCACATATCCCAGCTCCAAAGATATGTGAGCGACCCCAGCTACATTCTTGATCACTTCGAGCTCATTGTACAGACAGATTTATCTTGTGAGCAATAACTGTTCATATCATAATTTTGCATTATTATATTCCCCATTCTTATTCATTTTACAAATAAACAGGTGATTTTGATCCATGTCTGCTACATAGTTGCAGGTTACAGGTTCTCGGAACAAAAACAGTGAAAATGTTGAAAAAGACGGCACAAAAGTGAGACTACGACCAATAAATGGAAGAATCTTGAACATGCCCACAGTTCGAAGAATAAACGAAGATCAATGGACAATTTCACAGAGCACAAAGGCAGCGCAAGGTTCAAGGCTTCGACACGAAGGAAAGGGTAAAAGTCCACGACATTATGCACTGTGGAAATCTGGAAGAGAACTAGATGACAATCTAAGAAACCAAGTGAAGAAACAAGAAGACAAATGCAACCAGAAGCAGCCCAGAGAAATTCAGTCAACAAGACCACTATATGGCCGAGGATCCGCGGCCAAACATGGCTTTTGGTCGCGGTTCTACGGCCATGATAAGCCCGTGTCGGTGCGTCGTTTGACGGTGTGGCGGTGCGTTGACTAGGCTTCTTAGGAGTAAATTTGTAAATGCAGAAAAGGATCGAATGTATTTCTATGATCTATAAATAGAAACCCTAAACCTCTTTTTGAGGTATGCCTCTTTTTATCCAAAAAATTCAGAATTCATTGTAATGTTTTGAAGAGAGTATCGAATAAAGTAAGTAGTTTTTTTTTACCTTGCCCTAGTTCTTAAATTCTTTTCTGCTCTAGTATAGATTTTATTATCTGCCCTAGTTAATTAGCTTAGCACTTTTTTCATCTGCCATAGCTTAGATAATTAGGTTATTGAATTGAAAACTCATAAAAAATGTTTTTTATCAATCCCCTAATGAGTGAGTAGTTCCTCACTTGTTAGGGTTAGGAATAGGAAATGTTTGAGAGATGAAAATATCTCACCCCTTTCTTGCCCATCATATTTTTTATATAGGACTCCATGCATACATACACACACCGCTCACTACGGCACCCTACCCCATGAGGTAACGGTGATACCGTAGTTTAAAAGACCGGTTGTGCATGTTTTCCATGGAGGTTAGGGTAAGAATTAAGAAAGGACGGACAAGGACCTAGAAGAAGAAACATCGTTTCTTCCCGATCGTCCTCATCCCCTTTATTAATTATTACCATAACACCTAAATAGATCTAAATTAGGGCATTGAAAGCGGTGAGAAATCTTAAATTTCCAAACTTAACCTAAACCTAAACCTAGCAAGGTTTTAATCCTAATATAAATCAACCTTAGTTTTTAGTGATAATCCAATCCACCACAATTGAAATTAACTCGTTAGAACAATTAGAAAATACACAAAATCCCTGTGGACCGACCCGTACTCACCGGCTAGCTACCAAGCGACGCCGTTCTTGATTGCGGTAAAATTCTTTGATCACAAAATCTCTCGCAAAATCAAATGGCGCCGTTGCCGGGGATGGCATAGTTATTTTCTTTTTGTAATTTCGGGTTAATATAAAATCATAAAAATCATTAAAAAATTGAAAAAAATATAAAAATATAAAATTTTTATCATCTTGTTATTTTTTGAAGGGTGTTTTGTTTGAATTGTGCAGGATCGACGAACGAATTCAGATCTGGAAAAATCCATAGAGCAAAACAGAAAACAGGAGATCTGAGCAACAGAGAAAAATCAGAACAGAGGAGCAGAAGAAACCTCGGGAACCGAACAACAGAGCCCACCGCGTTTCCACCATCGAAACCCGCTTTTAGCCGTGGATCCGCCGCGGGTTGCTGACGTCAGCAACCCGAAACCCCTCTGTAAGCTTCTTTTCTTCTTCTCTGCAACCCCATTATCTCCTCTGTGAAATTTTCCTGCAGGATTCTTTGCGCTAAAAACTTCCCCCCTTCTCCAATAACTTGATCTTGTGCAGGATTCTTTGCGCCGCTAAAAAAAAATTGTTTGCAAATGTTTGATTGTGTTTACTGCTTTGCATATCTAAATTGACTTTAAGGGGCTTGAACACCAATCCAGATTGGGTGGGGATTTCATCACCCTTCCCAGGACCCCAAAAATCACATAAAGCATATTGCATTGACCATCAAGTTAATTAAAAAAAGATTAGACTTAGCCCTAAGGACTTCGCGCTCAATAAGACAAAGGAATAGTTGTAGGCATCGACCGTTGATCTAAACCTGATTTTGTGGTGCCTAGGTTAGACAGGTAGGGAAAGGTAACTTTAAAAGGTCCGTCTCATTGTGATTCGTGAGCGGATCCCTCCTTTCTTTACTTGTGCTTATCTGGCCACAATTGGCGGTGAAGAGGCGGTTTGAGGTCCTCACATCTTGCCCTTTGGAACAGTTAGGAGCAGTCTAGCTGACCTAGGTGACCTTAGATCTAGGCTTGATTGTGCATTTGTCATTGATTGAAAGTGTGTCTAAGCCTTTTATTAAAAATCTTTTTGCAAAAGCTCCTCATATATAAAAAAAAAACAAAAAGAAAAAAATTTTTATAAAAACTTGCCACTTGTCGCTAAGATATCCGTTGCACCCCACTTACACCCACTTTCCTCTCATTGACGTTTTCTTACCCCCACCTTCTGTTTTTCACCTTTTGACTACACTACCTCTTTAGTGTATGTCCGGTTGGACTAGGGACACTAGTGCCCGATTAGTCCGTGTCTCGTTAGTACCGACTGACGACGCTTTCGACTCCGAAGTCGAAATCCCTTCCACTTCTTTACCTTCACCTTCACATTCTTCGTTTTCTAAGGAGATGCCAGGATTTAATCCTAACAACCCCTTACCCGCGGGACTGATTCCACCTCCACTAGGTGTGAATAACCCACAACACCCGCCTGTTGAAGCGCCTCAACGAATCGCGTTCCAGGATCTTTTCTACCCTATCTGCACCGCCTTACCTACTTGTCTTTCACTTCCTCCGGAAAATAGGGATAACTTTGAGATCAAACCCCACTTCATCAATATGTTGCCAAAATTTCACGGACAGGAATATGAATATGCCTACATCTTTATAAACAAATTCCAGAATGTTTGCGCAATGATGAAGACAACACAACTGTCTGATGATGCTATAAGGCTACGTGTCATTCCATTCACCTTATGTGACCTAGCCGAGAAATGGTTGTATAGCACAGCATTACACTCGATTAAAAATTGGGAAGAGTTTGTTAAAGCTTTTCTTAAAAAGTTTTATCCACATCACAAGACCGTGAGAATTCGCAATGAGATTATTCAATTTTCCCAGCTTCCTTCCGAACCTTTTTGGAAGTGTTTTGAAAAATTTAAAGACCTACTTGTTCAATGCCCTCACCACGGTATCGAAAATTGGCAACTTTGCCAAACTTTATACGAAGGATTGAACCCAGCAACTAAGCAGTTGTTGGAAACCATTTGTCAAGGTCACTTTCTAACAAAATCTAGCGAGGAAGCTTGGCAGTTTCTCGACGATCTTGCTGAACAAACACTTCAGTGGGAAAGCACTAAGACCACCTCATCTTCTTCAACAGGTCAGTTTAGGGCAGGCATACATTAATTAAATATGTCGATTGCAATGAAGGCCGAAATGGCCGCACTTACAAAAAGCTAGAAGCAATTGAGACCAAAATCTCATCGCCTTCTCCTGCCCCTGCTTTACCCCCACGAACTGTTTGTGCTTGTTATTTGGATCCATCACATTTTACTGAAGAGTGTCCTTACAATCCACCTGTTCAAAAACAAGATCAAGTCAATGCTTCCTTTCAGCAAAGACAAAGAAATGATCCATACTCTTCGACTTTTAATCCGGGTTGGAGGAGCCACCCAAATTTTGCTTGGAATCAAAATCAACAATTCCAAGGCAATAACAACTTTCAAAGGCCTCCTCCTCCACAACAACAAGCACCTCAACAAACTCAATACCAGCAACCTTTCCAACCACAACCTTACCCAAACCAAATGAACAATTTTGTGCCCAACAACTCTTATCCTCAAAACAATTTTGTTCAACCAAATAATGATAAGGTTACCTCGCTAGAAAGAAGTCTAGATGTGTTTCCAAAACAATCTACACAATCCGCAGCAAGGTTGGAAACTTCCATTCAATATTTAGTGCAAAACAGTGCTTCACATGATCAAAGCATCAAATCAATTGAGGCCCAAATTGCACAATTAAATGCTGCGTTGAGCGAGCGAGAAAAGGGAAAGCTTCCATCTCAACCATTGCCAAATCCCGGTCACACACACAATGCACATGTTGCTTATGAACAACAAAATCATAATGTAAATGCTGTGACCACGTTGAGATCTGGAAGAGTGTTGCACAATAATGTGGGTATTAGTAATGACACCCCTGCCGGTGCTTCTTCTTCTTCTTCATCCTCTTCTTCTTCATCTTCATCTTCCTCGTTAGAGCCTATTCTTCATTCTTCACAAGCCTCTATTTCTTCTATTTCGAACGGACCCACTTCTCACTTCACGAACACACCAACACTGGGATCCGTTCCAACTCCACATTCTACTCCACAGACATTGGACTCAACAAATTTTTAAAATGTTCCATTTCCAAACAGTTGAGATCTAATAAACCAACTCCACAAATGGAGAAGATTGTTGAGTTTTTCAAACAGGTTAGCATAAACATACCTCTTTTGGATGCAATCCAACAAGTCTCTTCTTACGCGAAAATCTTAAAGGACTTATGCACCAAGAAGAGGAAGTCACAAGTACCAAAGAAATTTTTCGTGGCTAGTGCTGTTAGTGATGCTCTTGTCCAATCTTTACCCCAAAAACATAAGGACCCCGGCTATCCTATAATTTCGATAACAATTGGGGACAAGAACATCAATAGAGCACTATTAGATCTTGGTGCTAGTGTCAATTTGCTACCATATTCAGTATACTAACAATTAGGAGTTGGAGAGCTTAAACCCACTCATTGTACTTTCCAAATGGCCGACCGATCCATCACCCATCCTAGGGGTGGGTTAGAGGATGTGTTAATTAAAGTAGGGGATTTCATTTTCCCCGTTGACTTCATTGTTATGGATACACAACCTGTAGCTAACCCCCGGAGTCAAATTCCGTTGATACTCGGTCGGCCATTCCTTGTGACTTCTAATGCGGTGATCAATTGTCGAAATGGTTCGATGAACCTATCTTTTGGAAATATGACAATTGAACTCAACATTTTTAAGTTGGGGAATCAGCCCTTCGAGCCTAATGCTAGTATACTAGATGTTTGCTCGATCCATGAGATCACGCAGGAGGACTGTGAGCTCGAAAAATTTCTGTTTGAGCACAGCAGTTTTGACGCCTCTAGTGCGTTCCTCCTAGAATCTGACACAGCTTTCACGCCGGAAAACGATTATGAGTGCTTCACTTTTTTTGACGATTTTGAAAACTCACCACCCGAGTTTGAGTCTTTTGATTTTTCGGATGAGTTAGTTAAACCATCCGACTCGGTTGCTTACACTCGATTTGAACCATTGATGGAATCCTTCGAGTTTGAAACAGTTTCACCAATATTACCTTCAATTGTTTCACCTCCGAAACTCGAACTAAAGCTTTTGCCGTCTCACCTTAAATATGCTTACCTAGGTGAGAATGAGACCCTTCCCGTTATCATATCGGCCTCTCTAGCCCTCGAGCAAGAGAAAGCCCTTTTAATGGTCTTACAAAACAACCGGCAAGCTTTTGGCTGGACTATGGCGGACATCAAAGGGATTAGTCCCCTCATAGTTGAACATCATATACACATGATGGATGATGCCAAGCCAGTAAGGGATCCACAAAGACGCCTCAACCCCATAATGAAGGAGGCTGTCAAGAAGGAGATTGTAAAATATCTTAATAGTGGTATCATTTACCCTATCTCGAATAGCCAGTGAGTTAGCCCCATTCATGTTGTCCCAAAGAAATCGGGCATAACGGTCATAACCAATGAGGCAAATGAGTTAATACCTACTCGCACCCAAACTGGGTGGCAAGTTTGCATCAATTATAGAAAACTCAATATCGCGACAAGGAAAGACCACTTTCATTTACCTTTTATTGACCAAATGCTAGAACGATTGGCTGGGCACGAATTTTACTGCTTTTTGGATGGCTATTCCGGCTATAATCAAGTCCCCATCACCGAAAAGGATCAAGACAAGACCACATTTACTTGTCCTTTCGGTACATTCTCTTACCGTCGCATGCCCTTTGGGTTATGCAATGCACCCACTACTTTTCAGCGGTGTATGATGGGGATCTTTTCAGACATGGTTGAAAAAATTTTGGAAATTTTTATGGATGATTTCTCCATTTTTGGTGACTCCTTCGATGAGTGTTTGCGGTACTTAGACGCAGTTCTTACCCGCTGTAGGGATAAGAACCTCACTTTAAATTGGGAGAAGTGCCACTATATGGTAAGAGATGGCATTGTCTTAGGACATGTCATCTCACAAAATGGCATAGAGGTTGATAAAGCCAAGATTGAAGTCATTTCCAATCTTCCTCCTCCTAAATGCGTCAAAGACATCCAAGCCTTCCTTGGCCATGTCGGTTTTTATAGACGGTTCATCAAGGATTTTAGCAAGATAGCTAGACCCTTGACTCTTTTATTGGCCAAGGACACCACTTTTGATTTTGACTCAACATGCATGAAAGCGTTCGAGTCATTGAAACACTCACTCATTTCTGCGCCCATTCTTTCATCTCCCGACTGGACGCACCCATTTGAAATTATGTGCGATGCATCTGATTTCGCCATTGGTGCTGTCCTTGGACAGCATATTAATAAGATGCCGCACGTAATTTATTACGCTAGCCGAACATTAAATGAGGCGCAATTGAATTACACAACAACAGAAAAAGAATTTTTAGCCGTTGTGTTTGCACTTGAAAAATTTCGGCCCTATTTAATCAGCTCTCCAGTGATTGTTTACACGGACCATTCAGCTCTTCGCCACCTTTTTGCGAAAAAGGATGCTAAATCGCGGCTAATACGTTGGATCCTCTTGCTACAAGAGTTTGACCTTGTCATAAGGGACAAAGAGGATGTGAAAATGTAGTTGCCGACCACCTTTCACGACTTCCTTCTTCGCCCACACTTGACATTCCTATTAAAGATGTTTTTTCCCGATGAGCAACTCTTAACCGTGTCATGCGAAGCTTGGTTCGCTGATATAGTAAACTATTTGGCCACCGGACTGATACCTAAAGATTGGTCAAAACAGGACAAACTCCGGTTCCTATCCCAAGTAAAACATTTTTATTGGGATGAACCGTATCTCTTTAAATACTGTTCCGACCAAATCATTCGTTGGTGTGTCCCCGAAAACGAGTTTAAGAGTGTGTTGTCTTTTTGCCACAATCAAGCGTGTGGCGGGCACTTTGGCCCCAAGAAGACAGCAGAGAAAATCTTGCAGTGTGGTTTCTACTGGCCACGTATTTTTAAAGATGCATACGAATACTGCAAGACATGCTCCCGGTGCCAACATTTGGGCCCGATATCGCGGAGAAATGAAATGCCGCTCCAACCAATTTTGGCTGTGGACATTTTTGATGTTTGGGGAATAGACTTCATGGGACCATTTCCCAATTCCTTTGGGAATACGTATATTCTATTGGCTGTTGACTATGTGTCAAATTGGGTCGAGGCTGTGCCTAGCCGAACGAATGACAACAAGGTTGTTGTTCGATTTCTTAAAGAAAATATTTTTTCTCGGTTTGGGCATCCTCGAGCGATTATAAGTGATAATGGATCTCACTTCTGTAATAGGACTTTTGAGTCCTTAATGCGCAAATACTCCATTACTTACAAATTGTTAACACCATATCATCCCCAAACGTGTGGGCAAGCCGAGGTTTCGAATCGGCAGATTAAACAAATTTTGGAGAAAACGGTTTCTAAAAACCGTAAAGATTGGTCACACAAACTGATTGATGCACTATGGGCATTCCGTACTGCTTACAAGACCGATCTTGGCATGTCTCCGTACCGACTTGTTTATGGGAAGGCTTGCCACCTTCCTGTTGAAATTGAGCACAAGGCATTTTGGGCAATTAAAGAGTTGAACTTATCGATGGCAGATGCGGACAGTAATAGAAGACTGCAATTGAATGGGTTAGATGAGCTGCGGGATGAGGCCTATGAAAATGCGGTAATTGTTAAAAACCGAACGAAGGTGTTCCATGACAAACACCTTATGCGCAAAACTTTCAAACCTGGCCAACCGGTTTTGCTATATGACACTCGGTTGCACTTCCACCCCGGCAAGCTCAAATCTAGATGGAAAGGGCTGTTTTTGGTACGCACCGTATATCCGCACGGTGCGGTAGACCTAGAAAACCCGGAGGACGGTACTTTGTTTAAAGTGAATGGACATCGACTCAAACTGTTCCTCACTGCGGACCCGTCGGAGGAGCTCCTGTTTTTGCAGGAGCCGATTTACACTGACTGATCTTCCTCCATTTTACCCCCAAATTTTCGATCATCTTGCCAAGACTTTGTTCCAAACAAGTTTGTGGGTATGTATCATTTGTTTCCAGTTTTAATAAAATAAAAATAAAAAAAGGGGGAGTGCCGACAATTTTTGACCCTCTTAGTGTAACCTAACAGTGAGGACACTGTTAAGTTTAAGTTTGGGGGTGTGCTCGGTAAGCTTTCTTCCTTCGCATTCATGTGTATATTTTTTCATTTGCATACTTATTTTTAAAACCCATAAAAATTGAAAATTTTAAAAATTATAAAAATTGAAAAATTCAATTTTGGCCATAATTGACTTGAATTGGACAAGAAGGTTAACTAGTTAGGAAAAATTAGATCCTAGACTTAGTAAATTAAAAATCCTAAAAATAACCTTTCTTAAAATTTAACGGTAGAAAATATATGTCTTTGTAGTTTACTTAGAAATAGGCAAATTTTGAGTTCACTTCTTGGGCTAAGTCAAAATAAAGGAGAAGTATTGATATTTTTATTAAAGTATAAGTCTGAAAAATAATTCCTAAGCTTAAGTCTAAATTCTGAAAATATATACTCTACAAATTGCACAAACACGAACCTTGAAACTTGGAATAGTAGAAGAGACCTTGAAATGCTCTTGTCTAAAGTCCTTAGTATAAAGGGAAATAAAATAAAAATACAAGTGTGAATAAAGAGATAAAAAAAATGAACACTGGTTTTTGTAAATTACTTAAGGCTGCATAAATAGAAAAATATTTAGCGAGAGTGCTTTATCACCTAGTGCCTTAGACCAACTGGTTTGGGAGTCACTGCTAAAGCCTTAAGTGTTACAAGACTAGAAATTACGCTTTAATGTGCAAACACATTTTGTAATCGGTCGTTGGTACCTCAAGAAGTATTAACGGTCGCATGAAGGATGTGTGAGCAAATTTCATCTAAAAATTCACCAATTAAGAAGTACTTTGGACGATGGACAAGAGTATAATAGCTTGATTTGAATTTCCAAGTGTAGAGGTAATATATACACACATGTTGGGGTATGTGATTGGGGTTTAGATAAAAGATAGGAATGAAAAATAGGACTTATATTTTTAGTAGAGATGATAAAAATTCCTAAGTTGAGATGGAATCCTAGAAGGAAAACTCAAAAGATGCTAAAAGCTAAATAAATCTACAGAACATATACAATCTTAAGTTAAATGATAAGGAAGTGTGAAAATATGGGTGGATAATTTTCGAGTCAAAGATAATAGAATTTCTTGTAGAAAACCGAATTGGAGAATAAAAGTCAATAGGCCGAATTGATAGGATTTTGTGGGTAGTATCCGCTGAAAACCCTCAGGAGACAACACTCCTCCTACTAAGGACACCTAGAGGTTTAACGACTTGTTGCACGAGCTCAGTGCAATCGCGTTTCCCTGCGAAAGTGAGGTTAGGTCTTTTTCGAGAATAAACTAGTTTTGCTTGAGGACGAGCAAAAGATAAGTTTGGGGGTATTTGTTCATATCATAATTTTGCATTATTATATTCCCCATTCTTATTCATTTTACAAATAAACAGGTGCTTTTGATCCATGTCTGCTACATAGTTGCAGGTTACAGGTTCTCGGAACAAAAACAGTGAAAATGATGAAAAGATGGCACAAAAGTGAGACTACGACCAACAAATGGAAGAATCTTGAACATGCCTACAGTTCGAAGAATAAACGAAGATCAATGGACAATTTCATAGAGCACAAAGGCAGTGCAAGGTTCAAGACTTCGACACGAAGTAAAGGGTAAAAGTCCACGACATTATGCACTATGGAAATCTGGAAGAGAACTAGATGACAATCTGAGAAACCAAGTGAAGAAACAAGAAGACAAATGCAACCAGAAGCAGCCCAGAGAAATTCAGTCAACAAGACCACTATATGGCCGCGGATCCACGGCCAAACATGGCTTTTGGCCGCGGTTCCGCGGCTATGATAAGCCCGTGTCGGTGCGTCATTTGACGGTGTGGCGGTGCGTTGACTAGGCTTCTTAGGGGTAAATTTGTAAATGCAGATAGGGATCGAATGTAACCCTAGGGTTTCTATGATCTATAAATAGAAACCCTAAAGCTCTTTTTGAGGTATGCCTCTTTTTATCCAAAAAATTCAGAATTCATTGTAATGTTTTGTAGAGAGCATCGAATAAAGTAAGTAGTTTTTTTTACCTTGCCCTCGTTCTTAAATTCTTTTCTGTCCTAGTATAGATTTTATTATCTGCCCTAGTTAATTAGCTTAGCACTTTTTATTCATCTGCCGTAGCTTAGATAATTAGGTTATTGAATTGAAAACTCATTAAAAAATGTCTTTTATCAATCCCCTAATGGGTGAGTAGTTCCTCACTTGTTAGGGTTAGGAATATGAAAGGTTTGAGAGATGAAAATCTCTCACCCTTTTCTTACCCGTCATATTTTTTATATAGGACTCCATGCATACATACACACACCGCTCACTACAGCACCCTACCCCATGAGGTAACGGTGATACCGTAGTTTAAAAGACCGGTTGTACATGTTTTCCATGGAGGTTAGGGTAAGAATTAAGAAAGGACGGACAAGGACCTAGAGGAAGAAATATCGTTTCTTCCCGATCGTCCTAATCCCCTTTATTAATTATTACCATAACACATAAATAGATCTAAATTAGGGCATTGAAAGCGGTGAGAAATCTTAAATTTCCAAACTTAACCTAAACCTAACCTTAGCAAGGTTTTAATCCTAATTTAAATCAACCTTAGTTTTTAGTGATAATCCAATCTACCACAATTGGAATTAACTCATTAGAATAATTAGAAAATACACAAAATACCTGTGGACCGACTCGTACTCACCGGCTAGCTACCAAGCGACGCCGTTCTTGATTGCGGTAAAATTCTTTGATCACAAAATCTCTCGCAAAATCAATAACCCGTTGAGATTCTGGACAGAAAGGTAAAGTCACTTCGGAACAAGGAAGTAAGCTTGGTTTGGGTGATGTGGAGAAAAGACTCACAAGGAGAATCAACGTGGGAAAGAGGAGACGACATGCGTACAAGATACCCTTACTTGTTTATAAATTGGTCTTTAAATAATTGTAAATTTCGAGGACGAAATTTTTATAAGGAGGGTAGAATGTAATGACTCTATTTTTAATGTACAGAATTTTTAAAATTGATGTACAGAATAGAGTATTTACAAGCCTGAGCACAAGTTATAAATTTAATTTGTTTAAGAACAGTATGAAAGCGCTTGTAGCTTATTGGTAAAGCCTTGCACTGCCGTGACATAGCCCCTGTGTTCAAATCCCCTCAGCCACATATTATTTTTTACTGATTTTTCTTTTAAACTTTTTAGAAGCTCAAAAGTTTATACTGCAATACACTTAAAAATGAAAAGTCGGATTAAATAAACATGTGCACGGTGTTATATGAATCGTCCAAGACACGTGGCACCAATCCAAGCCCCAACCCACCCCAATTGATCGGCGAGATGAACAAAGGGTCGGCGGCGCCGGTTCCAACCATCGGGAATACTCCAAGATTTTGAACCCTAAACCATTGGCCTACCCCCACTACTCTTCTTCTGTTTGTCTTTCTTGCAATTAACCAGAGAATTAAAATTAAGCTTTTAATCCAAGTTTAAATCCATTTTAATTCTTTTTTTAATTCTCAAAACCCTAATTTTATCCTATAAATACAACCCCACACCCTAGCCCTCTCCATTCTAAAATCCACTGTCCAAATTTTTCTAAGTCAAAGAAGTGTACAAGTGGAGTTAGCCTAAGGTCAAGTTCCGGCGACGATTCAAGAAGATTCCGGCGACCCCGTGGTTTTCGCGCGCTTTCGCGCGCCGTATTTTAAGTTCTAAAGTTAACTGCAATCAAGACGGCGTCGCGTGTAGCTAGCCGCGATGAATACGGGTCGTTTGCAGGGAGACGGTGTGTTTTGCGCTTGGTATGACGAGTTAATGCGAGGGTCGGAATTGTTCGTTTCTAACCTAAGTGTTTGTATATGTAAAGTATAAGTTGTTAGGAATAGATAGGTTAGTGTAAGTTAGGGAAATCCGTACTCAATCCTTTGAGCCGAGCTTAACCATTGAAGCTAGAGCAATCAGCAACAACGTGGATTAGGGTGCTTAAGCACGGTATTTGTGAAATCCGTCTTATTGACCCTTGTCCGTCCGTTCTCGTCTCTTGATTTTTTCCTCCGGCCAAATCGAACGCAACCGGTCACGGTTAGGGATCACCGATACTTTGGTAGGATAGAGTGCCTAACGGAGCGCGTGCGTAAGGTTTGGACGGAGTTCAATTGGAAAATATCGGGCAAAAGAAATGTGCAAGGAAACCTTAACTTACAATACCATTCTTTTTCCTAACAACACCATTATTTACAAACCATCAAAATAACAAAAAGAAAGAGCAAATGAAATGATAAAAGAAAAGAATAGAACAACATTGCAAGTAAGTAAATAGCAAGAAATAAATTGCAAGCAAGTAAAAGAGATAGAAAATACTAAGAACCCAAAAGCACAAATGAAAGTTTTATTAATTCCAAGTGATGATACAAATCTTGAGTTCAATAACCAAAACTTAAACTTGCAAGCTCAATGAAGAGGTTGCAAGATCAAGAGAAGGCAAAGAACTCAAGGCAAACTAGCTATGTATAAGGACAAAATGGAAAATAAACAAAAAGTGTATCCAACTATATCAAGTGTATGCATCCTTTCCCTTGCTCACTGATATGTATTTATGGGCCCAAAATAAGATTAAACAAACAATAAAAATAAGATGATGTGACAGTAAGGGATGGACAGAAGAAAATTAGGTCTAATTGGGCAACAAAAGACCGGTGCCGCCGGATTTTTAGGCTATTTCGCCGGTCGAAATGATGAGTCTGGGGCTCGTGTTGGTTCTGTGATGATGTGTTCTCTCGACAATTCCACTGGTGCTGTTTAATTTGTTTATATGAATCTGGTCTGCATTCAGGAATTTGGAGGGAAACATGTAGCTTTATATCACATCACAACCTTTTGCATTTATCATTCATGTCTCCCATGTGTGCCTACTACTTGCACAAGTCATCATTAGTGTGTGCTAACTAGGTTCATGCATCTCCCCTAGGTTCATGCATCACAAAAGGTGTTCACACTTGTATGTGTTGGATCATTTTAGATAAAAAGTGTGTACACATGCATGTTGCAAAAAGAAACTCTTTAGATAACGATCGGTTTGCAGTTCCGGTTGCAGTGTCGGCTCACAAATCGCATATCCACGTGTTTCCAGTATTTTGTCACGAATACCTGTAATCTGTATTTATTGAGCAGATACGGGTTAAAAGTACCGATACAATACAAAATAGATAATGAATGAGTGGTATTAAAATGCAGTTTTTTTGAGATGAACACCCTGTGACTCCACGAAACTCTTAAATCCTTCCTATACCTCTCCTCTCTACCCTAAACTCGTAAGTTCCCTCTTCCTAACTTAAAAAGTTCTCTTTTTCAAAACTCATCGGAAATGGAGTTATTCCGACGTCTGATTCTAAACTTGTTATAAAATACAATCCTTCTTAATAAACAATCATCCATATTGTTATATCCTGTTTAGTAATCATAAAACAAATATTGAGAACAAGTTTCATCTTAAAATACCATGCTGTGCAACTTTTATTACACTTTTACGCTTAAATACCACAAACTTCACATACGACATCTTTTATCATATTTGCTTGTATTACCTTTAGAAAAATCTCACGTGGTAATGACCTACCTCTCCCAACTATTAAAAACCGTATTCTTTAAATTGTTTTAATTAAATTCCTTACGATTATGTATCTAAAACCCACTTTTGGGGAATACGATTTGGTTGGTGCAGATTATCGCACATCCATCGGACTAGTAGGGCGAGATGCAGACCTCCTCACGGAGCATACGATCTCGATAGAATTTTTAATACAATTTTTAAGAAAAACGTGAATTTCATAAATAAAATTTAATTTTAATAATTATATATAATATTATCAAACCATCTATTTTAAATATATATAATAAATTCTATGTTTTCTAAACATAATAATCACAAGTTTCTTGAAAATACCATTAATAATCCATACAATTTCAATTTACACTAAAATACCATGTATTATTCAATCTAGGTTTATATTTACTAGAATATCTCACTTTTAAAAATTACATCCATGAAAACCTTAAATACGATAAATAAATACTTAAGGATTATTTTGAAAGTATACTAAAACTATTTTTCAAAAAACACCCTCAAGTTATGTTAATTTACAATAAGGGCCTAGTAAATATAGGTTTAAGCGGGACCAATTCTCTTGAGCCTCAGGGAGTCGGAGAAAATGAGTGCTTTCCTATTTAAGATAGACAACTAAAACGGGGTTATCAAATAGTAAAAGACATAAATTCTGCCGTCCATGTGCAGCAGTTACCGATAACTCCAAAACCTAATTTAGGAATCCAATTCTGTTTAAGTGTCTGACTCAATCTGAGTCTCAGTCTAATATGAATTCAATTCCAACCTGAATACAATCCAAATATAACTCCAATACAACATGAATCCATATATACTGGAACATGAACATGAATACCAGAATACTATCAAATATCAACATGATTTGATTTGACCGAACCATAGATATATATTGACTTGATTACCTGACTATCCGTTTACATCCTTATCTGTTTACATGAACAATTTATACTATGGTCTCGGTAAGTCTTATATCTACAAAACAATACAATCAATACAGTATACATTACAGGGTTTTAAAGGAGAGACTGGTACGGAATGTGTTAAAAGTGGCATGATGATAGTCACTATAATACACCTAACCTGAACATCCGTTGCCGTTGTCCCGTAGGTTTTGACGGGGCCTTGTACTCCATATACCTTAGTCCACGGAGCAAGTTGCACTCCTCTCATATACACTGGCACATTCTGTACCAGGCTACAAACAACTACGTTAGCATAACAAACATACATTATACAGTTATATTCTTTTTATTTATCCATTCTATTTCTATCCCTCTTTTGGGACTTACCGAGCGATTGTTCGCTAACGACATTCTTTTTCTCTTCTTTCTTTGAAATGTTGTCAGGAGGACCTGACTCTCTGGAGATCGAGCTCAGCCAGGAAGATTTGGAGCAGTTCATTGAAGACCCAGATCTCTAGTTCACTTGTATATACTTTTACTTTCAGTTCTTGCCATTGTTTAGGCATTGCTTTCCAGTATTATATTTACTTTCCAGTGTATTGTAAAGAATGTTTAATCAATGAAATGTTGCTGTTTATTTACATCTCATGTCTTTCTTGTGTACATTTATTATATTGCTTATTTACGCTTAGCGTGTTTACTTCTGAGTAAATATGTCGCGTGACCCATCATGTCTCCTTCTACGTACGCTGGGAAACGGGGCGTGACACAGAAGCTCCGTCCTTGAAAACATTGTGTAGCGGCTGGATCACTTCGGAAGATTCTTTGCCGATGGTAAGGACATTATCAACAAAGGTCATGCCGTCCCCAACCATGCGCGGGCGAAGAAGCAATCGCCGAGCCTCCCGCTGTGTTGGGTCTAGAGAAGAAGCACCGACCGAGTGCATGACCCTGTTCCCTTATAAAAAAAAAGAGAGAAAAAAGGAATGGGGAAAATTCCCCACTAATGGAGCCTCACGTGCCCACACGTGAGCGCCTAGATACAAAGATTATAGGCGCTTAACAGGCTGAAATTGAGCCTCACGTGTAAGCACATGAGCATCTATATACAAAGTATATAGGCTCCATATTAAAAAATAGCAGGCCAGAGAAGCTAGAATTTGAATGCTAATCCATGAAAGGACAACGGATGATGAAGAAACCCTAGTTTCTTCGATAGATCCCTAAATCTCGTTGATTATCATCGATCTACCAACAAATCTTCAATAGATAAGAATTTGTAATCATAAGTGTTCATCATCACTATCGATTGGATCGATTCCTACAAGCCTTGTTCCCTGATTAAAAATCAGGAATTACCTCAATAAGGTATCACGTGTTCACACGTGACCAAGGGTCATGTGTTGACACGTGATCTCTTTTACAGAATTAAATTCTAAGCAAGCAGAAGTGTAAACAAATGGCTAAGGAAAGACTCCAATAGGGCGTCACATGCTCACACGTGACCAAGGGTCACGTGCTGACACGTGGTGGTCTTTAGCCCAGGTAAAATACAGAATTAAATTCTGAATGAAGAGGAGTCACGTGCCAACACGTGATAGGATTTAAAAGCCTTCTGAATTAATAGAATTAAATTCTAACTAAGGGAAATCAAAGACCCTAACTGGGAAAGTTTTTCTCCAAATCTTTCCAAACAAAAAAGGATTATGGGGGACCGTTGGATTAAAAATCCAAGGGTGATTAAAAATCACCAATTTATGGAAAGATTTTAGACAAGGAAAGATTTCCTTAAATTTTACCAAAAATAACAAACAGAATATCTTTTGGATTAAAAATCCAATGGTGAATAAAATTCACTGAGAGATCTAAAAGATCATATTAGTTATGAAAAACAAACAAAATCTTTCAATGAGAGATTTACTAAACAAATTGATTCTTTTCCTTCTCCTATAAATAGGAGCCAAGAGGAGAAGAAAGGGATAGAATTTTGGGGAGATAGAATTTTGGATCTTGAAATTTTCTAAAGGCAAATAGCAGAGAGAAAAGAAAGGAGAATTTAATTCCCAAGGAAAGAAACCCTAGGTGAGAAAAGAGAAAAGGATCAAAACTTCAAAAAAAAAGAATTTAATTCTCAATCTAAGAGTTTAACTCTTCTGCAAAAGAACTTAGTTCTTCCTCGGGTTGAAGATTTGCAGAAGCAAATCTCCCCATAGGTTGAGAATTTAATTCTCATCGGGTTGAGATTCTGCCATGCAGATCCAAAACTTAGGGGGAGAATTGGGTCTAGAGAATTTAATTCTCCCAAATTCACAGGAATTTAATTCCTTCAAGATAAAACTAGGGTTTAACCCTATATGAGAATTTAATTCTCTTAAATTTACAAGGAATTTAATTCCTCCAAGGAAGAACTAGGGTTTAACCCTATATAAGAATTTAATTCTTTCACATACATAGGAATTTAATTCCTCTAAAACATAATTAAGGTTTAACCCTACAGAGAATTTAATTCTTAAAACAAGAGACTTAAAGCTCTCCATGCACGTAAAGAACATTGGTCACGTGATAACACGTGACCCCAATCCGCAGTGATCAGAAAAGAAAGAATAAACTAGGTCACGTGCTCCCACGTGACCCCTAAAACAGATCCCTTAAAATGAGAAAGAAAAGCTTTGAGGCAATGCCTCACGTGCTCCCACGTGACCTCCAAAATAACGAGAATAAAGCAAAGACAGGTTCTGACTTGGGCGCTCTCACGTGTTACCACGTGACCCCTTGATAAACGCTTTAACAATCAGCGCACAAACCTCCATCACGTACCAACACGTGATGGCCAAAAAATCAAAGTGTTTAACACTTATTTGCAGAACAAAGTAAAAGGGGATCTGGCCCCACCTTTGGGTGCTCTCACGTGTCCCCACGTGACCCATTCCCATTTTAGTGTTTAACACTATTTTTAAAGCGTTTTGTTCTTAGTGTTTTCAGCGCATCACGTGGGAACACGTGACCATAAAATATATGTTAATGTTTAACACTATATTCAAATCAACCCTAGCCTAAATTGGATAAGTCCTTCTGAGGCAAGACTTCTCTTTTTATTGAGTCTCAAGTACATCCTTGCCTTCCAAAATTAATCATTCTATATGGCATATGAGTGCCCAGCACTCAACAAAGATAAAATGTTGTCAGAACCCCTGGGGGTTGAACCCAGACAAATGTCTAATGGTTCAATAAAGGGCCAACACTTCAAATCTAATTGGACTTAGCCTAAGTTGGCCATAAGTCCTCAATCCAGATTTAACTGAGCCAATGAGCTCATAATCTAATTAATTGATCTCATTTCCAAATTGGACTACAGATCCCCAATCAACATTGGTTCGAGGGTACATCTCTTCACTCCTCTGATATTTGTCGTTGTAATCCCTCAACGTCTTCAGAAAGGTGATGGGTCCCGACAACCACACATTTCATGGACTATAATGTCCTTAACCTCGACCGTGATGTCTTTAAACTAACATTGGATTGTGGGGTCCTTAAACCCATGGACTATGATGTCCTTAACCTTGACTGTGAGGTCTTTAAACTCACGGGACTATGATGTCCTTAATCTTGACCGTGATGTCTTTAAACTAATATTGGACTGTAGGGTCCTTAAAGCCATGGACTATGATGTCCTTAACCTCGACCGTGATGTCTTTAAACTAAACATTGGACTGTGGGGTCCTTAAGCCCATGTACTATGATGTCCTTAACCTTGACTGTGAGGTCTTTAAACTCACGGACTATGATGTCCTTAATCTCGACCGCAATGTCTTTAAACTAACAATGGACCGAGATGTCCTTAAACTAACATTGGACCGTAATGTCCTTAAACTAATCGACCGCAATGTCACTAAACTAAACAATAGAGCATAATTGCTCTCTTGTTAGATCTAAACGATCCCGTTAAGTTGATCTTAGTCTAAAATAAGACTAACGTATCCTTAACAAACGTTTAAGTTGATCTTAGTCTCAAATGAGGCTAACGTATTCTTAAATCCAAACCCCCAAATCCCAAATTTAAGAAAGATACGGATTTGGACTAGTCCACGCTCTACGGACGACAACATAAATTAGTCTCCGTATACAATCCACGGGAAACCAAAAACAAAACAAATACACACATGACACGAAGTGGCCATCTGGAGAAAGAGAAAGTGGTTACACAATGCGGTAGCGTAATTAACTGCATGGGGCTTGCGCCTGCAGGGAAGAGCGTCCCCACAATCAAAAACCCCTCAACGAGGGGGAATCTGACGAAGTCTGCTACATCGGCCGCATCCGTTTAAACCTTCGATATATGGTGTCATAAATCAACTTGGCATCTTCGGAGAGGTGTACGGATAGCACCAATTAGCATCTGCCCTCAGAATTCAGGCCCGGGCATCCCAACATCCCGGTCGTGTCTTTCAGCGAAGAACAGATTCTGGTACGCCCGGTGGGACCTTTTCCTCTTTCCACTCCACACTTCGTGTGTGGTGTTCACGAACGAATCGCGGTTTGCTAATGGTTGCCCTTGGGTTTGAGGTACTAAGATTTGGCGTTTTGCTTGGTGCAGAAAGCGAAGGATCAATGGCGTCCACTTGCCTGAAGTGTTCCAGCTGCAACTGCAACTCACGTTCCGCCTCATCTTGAGGCATAGCTTACGGGCCCCAAGCGGCTTCCTTGTTCACGATGCCGCTGGAACAGGTCACTCAGGCCACCACTGGATTGTTTTTCGGGACCATGCTCCTGCCAACGAGCTTCGGCACTCCTATACCAACACAGGAAGCTCCCAAGAAGTTAGTCTTTGATCGGCTTACAACTACTGCGGCCCCTCTCAACGGGTCGTCCAGCTCCAGCGCCTCGGTCTTCGCCAGATTGGGCCAAAGTTCTTGTAGGCCCATGATGAAGCCTGCAATTCAAGAAAAGGTTATTCCGAAGAGAGTAACCCTCCCTGCTCCCGAAGTTGTCAAGGCGGCTTCTCCTGCCAAAGGGTCGGTCTTTACAAGACTGACTGTTCCGGCTCCAACTCCGGCCCTCGTTCCTGCTCAAAAGTCTGCCTTTGATAGATTAGACACTGCTGCTCAACGAATGTTGGTCTTCAAGAGGCTGACGCCAGCAACGCCTCACCTGAACAGGGGGCAAGACAAAGCCATCCCCATCACCGAAACAATCCCAATGACTCGACACGCTCGACGTCGCCACTGGCGCCGAGTAAGGAAAGCTGGGGGCAACTCCCCCTCTGGGCTAACTCCACCAGCCCCAACGGTGGAAATCAATGCTGCTGTTCCAACCGGGAATAGCTTTGAACTGTTGAACAAGGTGCGCAGGAACTCTCCTACCGCCATACTGAAAAGATCTCCTCCACCGGTGGAGAACGTTACAGAAATAAATCCAGATCAGCCCCCTCAACGGCTGTCCTCCAAAGTTTACAAAGCCTGGCGACGGGTCCAAGAGTCGGTGATTGATCAAGACCATCCCCGTCGATAGAAGAAGCTGAAGGTCCAGCAGGAAGAGAACCGTCCTGGCAAGCCACGAAGGATGACAACCAGCTGGGTGCCCGCTGTAATGGCCCCTCAACGTCAACTGGTCAAAAGAAAAGGAGGCCAGAGAAAGCCCCTATGACTACGGCAGATCGCAAAGACGCTAAGCTCAAACGCCCCAAGTCTGGGGGCATAACAGTTCATACTGTTTACATGGCTTCCGGAAAAGAGGAAAGCCGCACTTCGACGGGCCACCGATTGCTCACACGATCCATAACAAGGGCTCAGGAACAATAGCAGCAGAAGCTTCAGGAGATGCTGACTGCAATGGCCGCACTCACCGGACCAAAAGAAAGCCCGGAGGCGTCATCGGAGCAGCGCCACGAACAAGAAACCGATGCTGACTTCCTTCACAGAGTCCTCGAAAAGAAGGACAGAGAAGCTGCGGAACAAGCTGCAAACATAAAACGAATGGCACTTCTCTTCCAAAACATGGTCGGGATGATGTTACAGCCGGATCCTCCAGCTGAAGACCCTCCGATCATTATTGAAGACGACAGAGGGGAGACGTCGAATCCTCCTCTGGCTCTTTCAGCAGCCAAAGAAGAAACTATTTCCAAGGCCGCTCTGGATGACTATATTGCTCAGCAAATACGAGCTCACCAGGCAAATGAAGCGGCTGGCCAAGTCGTTAAAACTGGGCGACCGTATCCAGGCTGGTATGACCAAATAAAGTACCCGCCGGGATACGCAATCCCCAAATTCCATGTGTACAAGGGGACAAGCAATCCCCATCAATATGTCGCTCAGTTCAGGGCTCTTTACGGCAACACCGAGGGTGATGATAAGCTTTTGCTCCGCCAATTCGTCGGCAGCTTGTCGAAGACAGCATTTGAGTAGTACTCCGAACTTCCAAACGACTCCGTCAAGACTTTCGCAGAAATGGAGTTGTTATTCACCCAACGATTCGCGAGTGCTAGTGAACGCACCCCAATAATGGCATTGATCAATGCCAGGGTGAAGCCAGGTGAGACGTAGGTTCAATACGCAATCCGATGGCGGAATCTGTGGTCGAAATGCGAATAGCGCATCGAAGAAGCACCAGCAGTGGGCATGTTCGTGGGCACCCTAGACCCTCATGCAACTATTTCACAATTCATGATGTTCTTCAAACCGACCACGTTCCAAGCTTTAATCGACAAGCTAGCCCAGATGGACCAGATGGGTCATAGACCGTCTCCTCTGAAGCCGGAACCGCGGAACGAAAAGGGTAAAGGGAAGGCGACCTTCGTTGCGAATACCCAACAACAGCCCAGTGCCCCAAAACTAACGGATCAACTGGAAGAGAGACGGCGATACTACAATGAGAAAATGAAGCGTCCGTATTCATTCCCTCGGGACAAAACGAAGAGACTGTTCGAACTGGCGATGCGCAACAGGCTCATCAATCTACCAAATCCTAAGCGACCGCTGCAACCCGGCGAGGCTAATAGTCCCAATTATTGCCCTTACCACCAAACGGTAAGCCATCCAATCGAAGATTGCTTCGTCTTTAAGAGATGGATCGAGGATCAGTACCAACAAGGCAAGTTTGCGCTGTCTGAGAAGTGGAAAGTAAGCCCACCACAACCGCACACTCCTAAGAAGACGGATACACCGGGGGCATCGTGCTCTTTTGTTGAAGAAGCTCCATGGGAGGTCGCTCTTTCAGCCAAAACTAAAAGAATGCTGAACGATCTCCAGACATACCCGGCGATTAGGTGGAAGAATCCGTTGGAATCTGAGATCATCGAAGAGATGCTGAAGCCGCGCCCAACTCCAAAAATTGGTGGTGACATTCAGAACACTCACACCCAGCCGTCAAAGTATTTGAACAAAAAAAAAGAAGACCAAAAAGCCCGTGAAGCCTGGTGACAAGCGCACGGACCTGCAAAAGCAGATTGACGCACTGGAAGAGTATAACCAGAAGGCGCGGACTCCAATCACACTCCAAGAATTTCTCAGTCACGTCCTTGAAGACGGAGATGATGGAGGAGACTCGTCGGATGAACCTGAGGATTACGTGGCAAACTGTCATATGATCTCTCACTCGTTGATAAACGGTGAAGAAGCTCCTTACACAGAGAAACTGGGGGCAGATCCTAAGCCAAAACTTTTAGAGCCATCAGACGAAATGATTGATGCATTCCTGCATGAAGCTCTTCTTAAAAGCAAGGCTGCTCGAGAGCGTGAGACTGCCATATTTGAAAAAGCCAAGCGCCGGCGATTGGACGAAAGGGTTGAAGCACTCCCGCCGGATCAAAGGTCATCCGTCGCAAATAAAAACAGGTTCAAGAAAAGGAAAAGGTTCGCTAAAGCCATATCAATGGGAATGAAGCTGCCACCCTCCGAAGGAAACATCCTTAGTGAAGCAGAAATGCATCCTAGCTACTGCTTATATCATCGAAAGATTGCGCACTCCACCAAAGAGTGCAACGCTTTTAAAAGATGGTGGCAGGGATATGTTGCTCACCGGCAACATTTTAAGCGGATGAAATGCAAAACTCATTGGGAGCGAAGAAGTAAGACTGAGGAGCTTAGAAGAACTACCGGCAATTATCGCATGGTTAACGCTGGGGGATCGCAGGTTCTCACCTTCGGGAGCGACTCTGACGAAGAAATGACTCTTGGCCCTCTCTTCAAAGAATCCACCTCGGGAAGAGAGGAAGAACCGAAGACCTGTGAAAATATTCAGCTGCGCAATCATACGCTGCCCGAAAAGAATCTCGGACCCACGAATAAAAAAGATAAGGGAAAAGAAAAGGTCCCTGGGGATATCATCCTTGATTACCAAGCCGTCGAAAAGCTGACAGCCAAAGACCCGCCGAAGAAGAGCAAGGTGGACTACAACGTTCTGGCACACTTGAGGAAGCTACCCTCGCAGCTAAGCATTCTCGACGCCCTTCTACTATCAAAAGAAGCAAGAGATTCTTTGATCAAGGCACTACAGGAGCCCGAGCAATTCCAAGCGTTCCTCGCCGAAGAAAAGATGAAGGACGAGCTGGAAGAAGTGCACACGGCCGATATCACCTTCGGCGATGAAGATCTCCTCCTCGGGACATACGAGTACAACCTTCCCCTTTATGTCTCCGGATACTGTCACGATATCAAGATAGGCAAAATCCTGGTCGACAATGGATCCTCCGTTAATCTCCTTAACGTAAGGGTGTTAAAGGAAATCTGCATGAGCGTTCAACACCTCGCTCGTGATAAAATCACCATCTCCGGTTTCGACTCCCAGTCATCACGGACTCTCTGGTCTGTGATACTGACGCTGCGCTTCGGGTTACTTGTCACGGATATTAAATTTCACGTCATCGATGCTAAGACATGCTATAACACTTTGCTCGGCCGGCCCTGGTTACACGAGTACAATATCATCCTTTCTACACAACACCAGTGTATGAAGTATTTCAAGGATGGTCTCGAGTACACTGTGACGGGAGAGTTAAACCCATTCTCCGTGAACGAAGTCCGAAAATACGAAGATGCAAAATACTTCTTACCAGATTTTGAGGATACGGAAAGATGTCACAAACCGAAGAACAAAGCCATCATTACTATTCCGGTCTTTGGGAGTGACACCGAGAAGGAGGAAGAGATAGTTTATTCAGGGCCGCCACAACGCAACAACCCGGGACCGTCCGCCCCTATGTTGATTTTCGGCAGCGACTCGGAAGACGAGGTTAATGCTATATTTTCCGCTCGGCCATCAATACAAGCCTTCACTGGCGATAATCAGAGTTTGCAAATCACCATGGTTCCACAAGAGCATTACAAAGAGCTCGATGCACTTAAAACTTATAGTGTGCAAGAACTGCAGACATTCTACGTCCCTCCCAGGCGAAAAGGTGAGAAGGTGATCCTATTCTACCGATCCGAGGGAACCAAAATGGAAAAAGAAATTTGGCATGGCGCCGGCTCTACGCTCGATAGGCTCCAACCCATCCGTCTGCCTAGATATTACACGAAAGGCTTGAAAAGGCTATTGAAGCGCCAAGGTGTACCCTTCAGACAGACTACTCAACAAGTTCGATTCTACAATAGGATTTGGGACGTCCCCGGAACTCTGCGAAAGTTGCCCAATGGGAGAATGGAAACAATCGGGCTTGGATATGTTCAATCCAAAAAACGAGAGCAAGTCCATGGTAGCTACGTCATACATGACTTCGATGAAGAAGGAGACATTCTGTTAGAAAACACTGACCTTGAACCAAAACGAGATCCTACCATCAAAATGCCAAGTCCGTCATTTGAAGAACGAATGGACAAGCAAGTAAGGGAAGTGGGTCAAAAGATCCGGGATGACCATAACCGTGAGATGGCCATTTATGAAAAAGCCAGGATGCAGCGCCTCCTTCAACAGGCCGCGGAGAATGACAATGCTCTTCCTTATCAAACCGTCATACAAAAAGCCCGACGCAGGGGCAAAAATAAATCAAAGAGCCGGAAAAGCGTTCGAGAGCGACAAAGCGGGACCAAGAAGCCACGCGATCGGGAATCGAGCTATCTGGATTCGTCTCTTATAAAGAAGATCGGTCAAGCATACTCTTTTCCCCAGGACAAAACACGGAAGATACTTGATCTTGCCATAAAACATTAAATGATTACACTTCCGGAGTCCAAACACCCCGAGCAAGCCAACGAGGTCTCTCACCCAGACTATTGCTCTTATCACCGAGCAAAAAGACATTCTCTCGAAGACTGTTTCACCTTCAAGAAATGGGTCGAAGACCAATATCAACAGGGCAGGTTCGCTCTATCCAGCAGTTGGAAAATAACCCCGCCGCAGAAGCATAAACTGAAGACCATGAAAGCAGGACCAGATCAACATCGGTTTTGGAAGCGATCTCGTACTTGTCATATGATAACGTTGTCAAAAGAGGAGTCCGAGAATATGGATGACCTCCCCTGGTGCTTCAAAAACAATGATGATGAGGTGATCTCAGAGTTTCCACCGGTGCCGAAAGAGCTGGAAGATGGAATACACACTACTGCAGATAACCTCAGGAAAATTGATTTGGGGACTGCTAGTGACCCACGACCGACATTCGTCAGTGAGCTGCTGTCTGAGGAAAGGGTAGCTACACTAAAAGACGTGCTTATACAGTATAAAGATTGTTTTGCATGGAACTATTTCGAGATGCCAGGACTAGATCCAGACATTGCTGTCCACAAATTGGCAATATTACCGGATGCCAAGCCAATCAAACAAGCACTGAGAAGAATGCGGCTCGAGCTTGAGATGAGCGTCAACGCCGAGGTCAAAAAGCTAATCGACTCTGGCTTCATCCAAGAGCTTCAGTACTCTGACTGGATCGCCAACATCGTCCCGGTGATGAAAAAAAATGGAACGGTGCGCATATGTGTGGACTTTCGGGATCTCAATAAAGCCTGCCCGAAGGATGACTTCATAGTACCAGTCACTGAGCTGATGATAGATAATACATCCACTCACGAAGTCTTCTCGTTCATGGATGGATCGTCAGGATACAATCAGATAAAGATGCATCCCGAGGACCAGAAGCACCCGCTTTCCGGACCCCTTTGGGCATATTCTGCTATAAGGTGATGCCCTTCAGTCTAAAGAACGCCGGTGCCACTTATCAGAGGGCCATGACGAAGATCTTCGATGACCTCATACATGAAATCATCGAATGCTATATCGACGACCTCGTGGTGAAAAGCAAATCATACGAGGAACATTTAGAGTATCTGAGGATCGTATTTCAACGCCTTCGGCAATACAACTTGAAGATGAACCCTCTCAAATGCGCGTTTGGAGTTTCCTCGGGAAAGTTCCTAGGATTCATCGTCCGACACCGAGGCATCGAGATAGATCCGTCAAAGATCAAGGCGATTATGGAAATGCCCCCGCCAAGGACTCTCAAGCAATTGCGGTCTCTCCAAGGAAAGCTCGCGTATATCCGGCGATTTATAGCCAATCTCTTCGGCAAGTGCCGTCCTTACACCCACCTCATGAAAAAGGGAACCCCTTTCATCTGGGATCGCAAATGCCAAAGCGCGCTGGACGAAATCAAGCAGTACCTGCAGAATCCGCCAGTACTGGCCGCTCCGGTTAAGGGAAAGCTTCTCATTCTTTATACAACAGCCCTCGAAGGTTCTTTAGGCGCGCTATGGGCATAAGAGAATGACCAGGGGAAGGAGAGAGCCCTCTACTACTTGAGTCGAGTTCTATTGGGGGCAGAAAGCAACTACTCCCCCATCGAAAAACATTGCCTGGCATTGATCTTCGTGATAACGAAGCTCAGGCACTATGCGTTGGCATATGAGGTCCATCTCATATCAAAAGTGGATTCTCTCAAATACTTGATGTCGAAGGCCATATTAACAGGACGGCTTGCTAAATGGGCCCTGCTCTTGATGGAGTTCTCGATAACTTATCAACTTCTTAAGGCAGTGAAAGGCCAGGCCATCGCCGACTTCCTCGCTGAGCATCCGATACCTGTTGATTCTCCTTTGAATTGCGAACTGCCAGACGAACATGCGTTTGACACGATTGATCAGTCGAAAATATTGCATATTTTAGCCGGCAATTTCCTCATCATTTGCATTCAGATAGAAGTGTTCGGTATCCGTATTTCACATATTAGCAAATCTATCACAGATTATAAGATTACATGTATTAGACCTTAAAACCGGCATTTCTAAGGAAATTGACTGCATTGCATGGCATCACAATATTTCTATATGTCGCAACCCGTGTTTCGAAGTCTGTGAGAGGAAAACAAAAGCTTGCTCGAACATTACACCGCTCAAAAGATACGTCAACTCACTAACTTCAAATCTGGTATCAACCCAAAGGAGAAATTGCAAATCAGCATATCAAATAAAGCTCCAAATGGCAGTACAAGACAGCACCTAAAAGACCAAGGCCCAAGCCCCTCAAGCAGCCGCGGATCCACGGCAGGGACTTGCTAATGCCACGGATCCGCGGTGGGCCCAGGGAGTTAGCTCCTCAAATTTGCACCAAAACTCCTGTTTCATCTGCTACACTTCAAAAAGACATGTCAACTTCCAGAAGACTCCAGAGGTTTCTGCCAGATCAGCAAACAAGGGTTTCTAAAGCTTAATTAATCCTAGCTTAAACCCTAAGCTAGCTCCTAACAAACTATCTTCTAGAAGACTCAACAAACTTTTGGAGGGAACTACCATTTCAAACCTAAACCTAGGGTTTGGGAAGTCTATAAATAAGACCCTAGACTCAAGGAAGCCAGGATCTTAGAATCATCATAGTGTGGAGATAGATAGAATCAACCCATTTTATAGTTTTTTTAGCCAATCTCCTTCTTCATCTCCTTCTTCCACAAGTTTAGTGAGAGAGCTTGTAGGAAACCCTAACCCTAATTCCAATTAAAGATCAAGATCCCGAGTGCCCATTAAGCAAGAAGCCTTACAACCTTTAGGAGCGGAGCCGATCTTCAACGGAGCAAGCGATCCGAGCCGATCCACGACTCACAAAGCCGAGCGACGCCCGATCAACAATCTAGATTCTTCTTCTTGTAGTTCTTGAAGCGAATGTAATCAAAATTGTTGAGATAAATAAAGGTGATATTCTTTTATCTTTTTTTCTTTAAATTCTGCATCATGACATCTTTACAATTCGTGAATATATTCTGTGTGGTGATGTGTGAATAAAACTCCGCTCGTCGAGGAGTCGAGACGGTCAATAGAATGATGATGTAACATAGCTTTAATCGATTCTTGAATCCTATGAGTTTTGTAAACCCTAGCAAGTTCAAGAAACGACGACCCATTTCGTTTCGATGCTTTCTTGATTGACATCGATCGAAATTAGGAAGTTACGATCGTTTCTTGAATTTGGTAGAGGCTAGAAAAGGAATGATATCGACGAAAGAACAAGGGTTAAAAGATGAACCCTAGTTTCATCAAGAAAGCCCTAACTCTCGTCGATGATCATCGATCTAGTATCAATCCTTCGAAGGACAAGAACACGATATCTTTAGATTACATCACGTCTATAGACCCGATCGATTCCTACGAGCCTCTTTTAGATTCTTGACAGTTAATTGGAAATATTATCGAAACCCCGATTCTTGATTGTTTATAGTTTCTTGATTCTTGAATAAAGAATAGTGACACTCGAATACAAATCATTCTTGAATCATGATTTCGTTTATCTTAGCTTAACTTTTCAATTCAAACATATAAAAGATATAAATGAATCGTGCAATCCCTGTGGACGATCCGCACTCATTCATGAACTACAATTGACACCGTAGTTTGATTGCGGTCAAAATAATTTTTGGTTGTGAAGTTCTTTATAAATTTTCTGAATACCGACACAAGAACAGTTTCAATCAAATGGTACCTTTTTAGGAGACCTTTTGAATTGATTCATATTACACAACGGAAAATCTACCGATCAAAATGGCGCCGTTGCCGGGGATCGTGCTAATTCATTTATATTTTTAGTTTGAAGTGAAAGAATTATTACATTTTACTTCTTGAAATCAAAATTCGTACAAACTCTTATACGTGTGTTGTGATTGATTGCAAGGTGATCTGGAGCTTGCTGGAAATTGATAAAACTTTTTGGAATATACCAGAGAGCTGAGGGGGCCAAGATAAGCTCCTTGAAGAAATTGTGTACAGTGATCTCACTGTGGGACCGCGTTTCCGCGGCGAATACCCACCAAGTGCGGCGGTTCCGCGGCTTGGTAAAGGGGTCTCTGCAAAATTTTTAGTGCAGGTACTTTCTTGCTCTCTCCTCTCTCCTCTTTTAGCTCCAACTAACACTTTGCTGCAGGATTCTTTGTAAATAATCGCAGCGCCGCAAAAGCAAAATTAAAATTGTGTGTGATTTTGATTTCTTGGTTGTTTGCATTCTAATACGGAAATTTAAGGGGCACGGCCAAATCCAAATTAGGTGGGGATTTCATTACCCTTCCTAGACCCCGAAAATCGCAAAACTTGCATCCGCATTACCCTCATTAACTAAAAGAAATCTAGAGAAGACTCTAAGGACTGTCGCGCTCAATTAGGACAAGAGAAGGCCGTGGGTAATTCATTGCTTATCCGCGTTTTCTTGTGGTGCCTAAGGCGAGTGTGTTTAAGGCTAGTGGTTTTTAATTAGGCCCACTACTTACGTAGTGGAGTACCTTCCCACTTACCTGGCACTTATCCGGCCACAGGGGGACAAAGAGGCAGTGGAGGATTCTATCCTGCGACTTGTCTTTTGGCAGTTAGGAGCGGTCTAGAGCCGGACCTAGGTGACCACTAGATTCTAGGGTTGTGTGCTGCATTTGTTTTGTCGCATCATTTTTTCAAAAAAAAAAAAAAATCCGTCCCTTTTTCAAAAAGCAAACGCCGCATTCATTTACCCCTAATTATAAGTCAACGCTGCCACTTGTACTAACCCTTTTTAGTACAAGATAGGCTGGACACGGGATTCTAGTGCTCGTTTAGTCCGCGTACCCTTTATCGACTCCGAAGTCGATATTTCTCCATTTACCTTTCCTTTACCCACTACCACACCTACACCGATGGATCCGAATCCATCAAACTTCTTTAACCCTAATCTGCCGCCGTCCGTTGGTGCGCAGAATCCTCCCCGCATTTCTATCCAGGAAAGATGCTATCCACATAGAGGTCCTCTTTCGACCTGCTTATCCACACCACCAGCCAATGGGGATAACTTTGAAATCAAGCCCCAGTATATCAATCTTCTACCCAAATACCACGGACTCGAGACTGAGGACGCTTACGTTTTCATTACCAAATTTGAAAACGTGTGCGCAATGATGGGTACGTCACAACTTTCAGTGGATGCGATGTGTCTACGACTTCTTCCATTTACTTTGTGCGATATAGTCGAGAAGTGGCTATATAACACTACCGCACATTCTATTACGAATTGGGAAGAATTCGTCGCTGCATTCCTTAAGAAATTCTACCCACACCAAAAGACAGCTCGAATCCGTAGCGAACTGAACCAATTTGCCCAGCTCCCTGCTGAACCATTCTCTAAATACTTTGAACGTTTCAAGGATCTATTGGTTCAGTGTCCTAATCACGGCATCCCGAGATGGGAGCTTTGCCGAATCATATATGAGGGCAGTAACCCTAACACTAAACAGAGCCTTGAAAACATGTGTCAAGGTACATTTATGACTAAGGATGATGGGGAAGCTTGGAGGTATTTAGAAGAGTTCGCTGAAAAGTCACTACAGTGGGAGAGTGGAACCCAACCATTGAATAGGGGTGGCGTACACCAAATAGATGTGTCCATAGGTGTTCGAGCTGAAATGACAGCAATGCAAAAGAAGCTCGACGCTATGGAACACAAATTTGCAGCAGCCTCCCTAAACCCAGTGTCACTCCCCAAAACTGTTTGTGGGTGCTGTTCTGATCCGTCACATTTAACGGAAGAATGTCCATTAAACTCTGCGTTTCAAGGTCACGAGCATTCTAATGCCGCATTCCAAAGACCTCGAAACGATCCATATTCTTCCACGTACAATCAGGGTTGGAGGAATCACCCGAATTTTGCTTGGAACCAAAATCAATCTCAAAACACGGTTCCAAACACGAATAATTTTCAAAGGGCTCTTCCTCCACCACAACAGCAACCCCTTCAACTCACTCAGCACCCCTATCAGTCATAAAATTTCCAAAATCAGGTCAACACTCCCGCACAGTCTAATCCTATGCAGTCCTGTTCTGACGAGTTCTCTCAATTCACTCAAACCATGAAATCACTTTTGTCAAATTTCATAGAGGTTTCGGCTGAAGTTAGATCTTCCGTCGGTGAGATAAAGAAAAACTCAGCGTCCCAAGCTGAGAGTATTAAATCGATGGAAGCTGAAATCGCACGACTTAAAGCCGAAATGAGTGCGAGAGAAAAAGGGAAACTTCCCTCTCAACCCCTACAGAATCCTGGGCATTACAATGTAAATGCCATTACAACGTTGAGATCGGGAAGAGTGCTGAATAATAATGTCGGGGAAGATATTGATGATACTGAAAATCATATCAACACCCCGGCTGAGTCCTTTCCACACACACACACTTCTCCTTCTGATCCTTCTTCTTCTACCAAACCACCTTCTCATGAGCCTATTCTCCATTTCCCATTAGGCTCAACACCTTCACCCAACCCTTATAGTTCTCCACAGACGGTCCCCACACCTCTTTTGGGACCTCGTCTACCCCCCTTTCCTTCTCCTGTGATGGACCCTGCGCTTATTGCGAAAGCTCCTTACCCGAACCGGTTAAGGGCAAATAGAACGAGTCCTCATATGGAGAAAATTATAGAAATGTTCAAACAGGTTAACATCAATATCCCTCTCCTAGATGCGATTCAACAAGTCCCCGCTTATGCGAAAATTCTTAAGGACTTGTGCACTAGGAAGAGGAAGACTTAAGTGCCGAAGAAGGTCTTTATGTCTAATAATATCAGCACTGCTTTTATACCCCAGCTTCCAAAGAAAAGAAAGGACCCAGGTTGTCCTACAATATCGATTTCGATTGGGGGTAAAAACATAAATCGTGCTCTGTTAGACCTTGGCGCAGGTGTTAACCTGCTCCCTTATTCTGTCTATGAGCAACTAGGGATTGGAGAGCTGAAACCTGCTCATTGCACTCTCCAGATGGCAGACCGATCTATCACCAAACCAAGGGGTGAATTAGAGGATGTGTTGATGATTGGTAGAGATTTTATGATCAAAAATATAATTACCGCAATCAGGACGGCGTCGCTTCGCAGCTAGCCGGTGAGTACGGGTCGATCCACAGAGACGGGTAAATTCCTTTAGTGTGTCTTAACGAGTTGATTCTATTTGTCGTTTTGGTTTTATAAAAATCTAGATCTAAAACTTAATTAATCTAATTTAAATTCTTGCTAGGGTTAGGCTTAGAGGAAGTTTTGGAGATTGATGTTTCCTCACCGCTTTCAATGCCGTATTCTAGATCCATTAGGTGTTATAGTAATTATCGATAAAGTGGATACGACTCTTTTGGGAAGATGTTTTCTTCCTCTAGATTCGTATCCTTCCTTTATCGTTAATTACCCTAACCCCCATGAAAAACGCGCGCAACCGGCCCTTTATACTGCGGTTCACCGTTACCTCGAGGGGTAGGGTGCCGCAGGGAGCGGTTGTGCGCGCATGCATGGAGTTCTTAATGGGTTAGGCATTGAAAGGGGTGAGAGATCTCATCTCTCAACCCTTTCCCTAAGGCTAACCCTAACAAGCGAGGAGACTACTCGCTCATTAGGGGATGAAATAACATTAAAAGAATAAAAGAAAAATACTTACTAATGGTGATGGCTCCCTCCAAGCGATAAAGAACAGATCTGAATGTCACTTCCAGAATTTCTGAATTTTATTTATTGAAAAGAGGCATACAATTTTTAGATCTAAGATTACAATTTATAGGAAAATAGGAAACCTAGGGCTACAGACTCTCGCGCATGTGAATTTACAGATTTGACCCCTTAGAATCCCAACACCAGAACCGTCGCAGCAACAGAAGAAGAATCCACCGCCACGTGCATCAGACGGCCGCGGATCCGCGGTGCCAGGTAGGGTTTGGACGCGGATCCGCGGCCAAACTATGGAATTGGGCATTGTTGTTTTTGGGGCTTTTTCCTTGGCTCTTTGGGCTTCTGTTTTTACTCTTCTTTTCTCTGTTGGACTTCTGGATCTTCTCCAGATTTTTAGTGAAGACTTGTATTGGGCTTTTTAACCGTTTCACTTGACGTTTTGGACCTTGTACTGTTCTTCGACTAGGCTCGACTGAGATCCGTCTAATTGTTGGTCAAAAGTCCCTTTTTCTGTTGTTTTGTGTCCTTCTCACTGTATTTGCTCCAGAAACCTGTAACCTGTAATATGCAACAAACGTGCGTCAAGAGTACCTGTTTATTTATAAAAAGGATAAGAATAGGGGAATGATAAATGCAATATTATGGTCTGAACAAATACCCCCAAACTTACCTTTTGCTCGTCCTCGAGCAAACTTATTATTTTATTCTCTAAAATCCTAACCACACTTTCGCAGGGAAACACGATTGCACTGAGCACGAGCAACAAGCCGTTAAACCTCTAGGTGTCCCTAGTAGGAGGAGTGTTGTCTCCTGAGGGTTTTCAGCGGATTACACCCACAAAATCCTATCAACTCGGCCCATTTACTTTAGTTCTTCAATTAGGTTTTCTAACAAGGAATTCTATTATCGTTGACCCGCAAATTATCCACCCATATTTTTCACGCTTCCTCATTATTTAACTTAAGATTATATATGTTATGTAGACCTACTTAGCTTTCGGCATCTCTTAAGTCTTCCTTCTAGGGTTTCATCTCCACTTAGGAATTTCTATCAACTCTACTAAAGATACAAGTTCTATCTTTCATTCCTTTCCCTTATCTAAACTCTAATCACATATCCCCACGTGTGTGTGTATAAATCACCCCTACACTTGGAATTTCAAATCAAGCAATCGTACTCTCGTCCATTGTCCAAAGCACTTTGTGAATTTTTAAATGAAATTTGCTTACACATCCTTCATGCGACTGTTAATACTTCTTGAGGTACCAACAACCGATTACAAGATGTGTTTGCACTTTAAAGCGTAAATCCTAGTCTTGTAACACCCAAGGCTTTAGCAGTGACTCCCAAACCAGTTGGTCTAAGGCACTAGGTGATGAAGCACCCTCGCTAAATATTTTTCTATTATTGCAGCCTTAAGTAATCACAAAAACCAGTGTTCATTTTTTTTTTCTTTTATTTTCATTGTACTAAGGACTTTAGACAAGAGCATTTCAAGGTCTCTTCTACTATTCCAAGTTTCAAGGTGCGTGTTTGTGCATTTTGTAGGGTATACATTTTCAGAATCTAGACTTAAGCTAGGAACTATTTTTCAAACTTATACTCTAATAAGAACATCAATACTATTCCTTTGTTTGGACTTAGCCCAAGAAGTGAACCCAAAATTTGCCTATTTCTAAATAGACTACACAGCATATACTTTCTACCGTTAAACTTTAAGGAAGGTTATTTTTAGGGTTTTTAATTCACTAAGTCAAAGATCTAGTTGTTCCTAGCCAGTTAACCTATTTGTCAAACTCAAGTCAATTAGCCAAAATTGAATACAATTATTTTTATAATTTTTTGAAAATTTTCAATTTTTATGGGTTTTCAAATAGGTATGCAAATGCAAAAATATGTACAAATGAATGCGAAGGAAGAAGACGTACCGAGCATACCCCCAAACTTGAACTTGACAGTGTCCTCACTGTCATGCTAAACCAAGAGGGTCAAAATACCGATACTCCCCTGTTTATTTATTTATAGTTTTTTTTTTATACTGTCAAGAAAACAAAAATATATACAAAAAGGCCCTCCCCCAAACTTCATTTAAACTATGTTAGACATTACTGCCAAACTTTGCCTAGACCAAACGTCAACACCAACCAGTTGAAAAATTTATCAGTAAAGAATATTGGGTGGTAAAAAAATAAGTTGTGGGGGTCCGCAAAGAATTGGGGAAGATAGAAGTAGTGGTATGGGAGGTGTGGAGGTAAATATACAGGTGATGGTGATGCATCGAAACGAGAATGTAAGTGATCAGCAATCAGTGGAGTGTTGGCATTCTCGTACCTTATTAAAAGAAATGGGGGTATTTCAACTTCTAAGGGAGGAAGTTGGCTCACCACAATACCCCCAAGATGTTCCCGTGTGTCCTCTATTGACATGGCATCATCCATCAATTGTGTATGATATTCAATTATGAGGGAACTGATCTCCTCGATGTCCGCCATAGTCCTACCGAAAACTTGCCGCCTATCTTGTAAGACCGTTAAGAGGGCATTCTCTTGCTCGAGGGCTAGAGAGGCCGATATGATAATGGGAAAGGTCTCATTCTCACCTATGCAAGCATATCTAAGGTGAGACGGCAAGGGCGTGAGTTCGAGTTTCGGAGGCGAAAGAATCATTGCGGAATCTACCTCGAACTCAAAGGACTCCAACACCGGTTCGAAATCACTGCAAACAACCGATTCGGATGGTTCGACTGACTCATCCAAAAATTCAAACGACTCATATTCAGGCTGTGAGTCATCATCATCCAAAAAAGTGAAGCATTCATAATCAACATCGGTTGTATCAACGGTAGTAGGCTCAAGGAGGGACGCACTAGTGGCGTCAAAACTGTTTTCATCAAATAGAAATCCTTCAAGCTCGCAGTCCTCCTGCGTGATTTCGTGAATAGAGCAAACTTCTCGTGTACTAGTTTTAGGCACGGGGGGCAGACTTCCCATCTTATAAATATTGAACTCACTAGACCTCTTCCCGAAGGATAGAGTCATGGAGCCATTGCGGCAATTTATCACGGCATTGGAAGTGGCCAAAAATGGTCGACCAAGAATCACCGGAATTTGGTTTATTGGGTTAGCAACAGGTTGTGTATCCATAACGATAAAATCAACGGGGAATATGAATTCCCCGACTTTAATCAACACATCCTCTAGCTGACCCCTTGGATAGGTGATTGATCGATCAGCCATTTGGAGAGTGCAACGAGTGGGTTTCAACTCTCCAACCCCTAATTGTTCGTACACGGAGTAGGGAATCAGGTTAACACTAGCCCCAAGATCTAAAAGTGCTTGATTAATTTTCTTATCCCCAATTGTAATTGAAATCGTAGGACAGCCGGGGTCCTTTCGTTTTTGGGGTAAGGTTTGATGGTGATTAATAGCATTGCTCACTGCACTAGCCACTAGCACTTTCTTGGGTACTTGAGATGCTTTTCTCTTTGAAGTGCATAATCCCTTTAAGATTTTCGCGTATGAAGGGACTTGTTGGATAGCATCCAAGAGGGGTATATTTATGCTAACCTGCTTAAATATCTCCACAATCTTCTCCACTTGTGTATTTGGTTTATTAGGACTCAACCTGTTTGGAAATGGTGCATTTGGAAAATTAGTTGAGTCAAAAGTCTGTGGAGTAGGAACGGATCCTGGTGTAGATGTGTTCGTGTTGTGAGAAATGGGTCCGTTCGAGTCAGAAGAGGTAGAGCCGTGTGAAGGGTGGAGAATAGGCTCTAAAGAAAAAGGTGAAGAAGGAAGTGAAGAAAATGAAGAAGGGGAAGAAGAATCACCGGCGGGGATGTCATCACTAGTTTCCATATTATTTTGCAACTCTCTTCCGGATCTCAACGTGGTCACCGCATTTACATTGTGATTGTGATATGCGTTTTGTGGGTGACCGGGATTGGGCAATGGTTGAGATGGAAGCTTTCCCTTTTCTCTCTCGCTCAACGCAGCAGTTAATTGTGCAATTTGTGCCTCAATAGATTTGATACTTTGATCGTGTGAGGCATTGTTATTCATTAAAGATTGCACATAACTTTCAAATCTTGCTGCGGATTCTGTAGTTTGCTTGAGAAATGCTTCAAGACTTTTCTCGAGCGAGCTAACCTTATCATCATTAGGTTGAACCAAATTGTTCGTTTGATTTGTATAAGGTTGTTGTTGGAAAGGTTGCTGGTTTTGAGTTTGTGAGGGTGCTTGTTGTTGTTGTGGAGGAGGTCTTTGAAAATTATTGTTCCCTTGGACTTGTTGATTTTGGTTCCAAGCGAAATTCGGGTGACTCCTCCACCCCTGATTGTATGTCGAAGAGTAAGGATCATTTCTTTTTCGTTGCTGAAATGCAGCATTGACTTGATCCTGTCCTTGAATAGGTGCATTATAAGGACACTCTTCGGTTAAATGCGATGGGTTCGAACAACAAGCACAAACAGTTCGTGTGGGTAGAGTAGGGGCAGGAGAAGTCGATGAGATTTTTGTCTCAATGGCTTCAGCTTTTTCATAAGTGAGGCCATCTCGGCCTTCATAGCAATCGACATATCTATTTGATGTATGCCTGCCCGAGATTGACCAACTAAAGAAGATGATGTGGTCTTTGTACTCTCCCACTGAATTGTTTGCTCACTTAGGTCCTCAAGAAACTGCCAAGCTTCGTCACTAGACTTGGAAAGAAAATGACCTTGACATATTGTTTCTAGCAATTGCTTCGTTGCTGCGTTCAATCCCTCGTATAAAGTTTGGCAAAGTTGCCAATTTTCTATCCCATGATGAGGGCATTGAACAAGTAGGTCTTTAAATCTCTCGAAGCACTTCCAAAATGGTTCGGAAGGAAGCTGTGAAAATTGTATAATCTCGTTTCTGATTCTAGCAGTTTTGTGGTGAGGGTAGAACTTTTTCAGAAAAGCTCTCACAAACTCGTCCCAATTTCTAATGGAATGTGATGCGGTGCTGTATAGCCACTTCTCGGCTAGGTCACATAAGATGAAAGGAATGACCCTTAGCCTTATTGCGTCATCACTTAATTGGGTTGTCTTCATCATAGCGCAAACGTTTTGGAATTTATTAATGAAAATATATGCATCTTCGGATTCCAAACCATGAAACTTAGGCAGCATATTGATGAAGTGTGGTTTTATTTCAAAATTATCCCCATTCGCCGGTGGGGGTGAAAGACATGTAGGTAAAGAAGTGCGGACGGGGTAGAAGAGATCCTGGAGCGCAACTCGTGCGGGCGCTACAACAGGCGGTAGATTCGGGTTATTCTCACCTGGCGGAGGTGGAATCATTCCCGTCGTTAAGGTATCGTTGGGGTTGAATCCCGACATACCTTCGAAAGAAGAATTTGAATGTGGAGGTAAGGAAGTGGACGGAATGTCGACGAAGGGTTCGTCGAAGGGTTCGTTGGTCGGTACCAACGAAACACGGACTAATCGGGCGTTAGTATCCCTAGTCCAAAATGACATACACTAAAGGGTAGTGCAGTCAGAAAAAAAAAGAAAAACAGAATGTGGGGGTAAGATAACGTCAGTGAGAAGAAGTGGTGGAAGTGAGTTTGCAAGTTTTCTTTAGCGGCAAGTTGCAAGTTTTTAAAAGATTTTCTTTATTTTTTTTTTTATTTGTGAGTTTTGCAAGGAGGTTTTTGAAAACGGACTCGTGACACAAAAGTATCAACCACACATGCACAATCAGGCCTAGATCTAGGGTCGCCTAGGTCTGCTAGACAGCTCCTAACTAGGGCTAGAAATAGACCTCAAACCGCCTCTTCACGGACAAGTACGGCCAGGTAAGTGGGAAGGAACCACCACTACAGTGGGCCTAATTAAAAATCACTAGCCTAGACACCGCAATGTCGGTTAGGATAAACGGCTGATGCCTACCCTAATCCTTTTCCTGTTGAGCTCGATGTCCTTAGGTCTGAGTCTAATCTTTTTTAATTAAAGGTGGTTGATGCAAAATGCTTAGGTGTTTTCTGGGGTCCTGGGAAGGGTGATGAAATCCCCACCCAATCTGAGTTTGGTCAAATAGCCCCTTAGAGTCCAGTTAAATTATGCAAAACAGATAAAATTTCACTTGCAATCAAAATTTTTTAGCGCGGCGCAAAGAAACCTGCAGAAATCTGTTATTTAGAAGGGGGAGAAAGACTCTTTACGCAAAGAATTCCTGCAGAAAACTTTTTACAGAGAGATATACTTCAGGTTGCAGAGGGAAGAAAGAGAGACAAACCCACAAAAGTTGGTGCGCTGACGTGGCAGGAGGAGCGCGGATCCGCGGCAGTTATAGGGTTTAGGCCGCGGATGGGCGGCGGAATGATGGGATCAGCCTCTGGAAAAAATTTCACTGCTCTGGACTTGCAATTTCTCTCTGTTCTTATGTACCAAATTTTTATTTGCCCTCTGTAAAATTCCAGATCCGTGATTCTTTGCTGTTCCTGCAAGATTCAAAAGATACACCCTTCAAACCGATCAAATTTGATTATTTTTTTATTTTTTAATATTTTCAGATTTTTATAATTTTTATAATTTATATCAACCCGAAAATTCACAAAAAGAAAGATTACGCCGTCCCCGGCAACGGCGCCATTTGATTGGTAGAGATTTTACGATCAAAAATATAATTACCGCAATCAAGACGGCGTCGCTTCGCAGCTAGCCGGTGAGTATGGGTCGATCCACAGAGACGGGTAAATTCCTTTAGTGTGTCTTAACAAGTTGATTCTATTTGTCGTTTTGGTTTTATAAAAATCTAGATCTAAAACTTAATTAATCTAATTTAAATTCTTGCTAGGGTTAGGCTTAGAGGAAGTTTTGGAGATTGATGTTTCCTCACCGCTTTCAATGCCGTATTCTAGATCCATTAGGTGTTATAGTAATTATCGATAAAGTGGATACGACTCTTTTGGGAAGATGTTTTCTTCCTCTAGATTCGTATCCTTCCTTTATCGTTAATTACCCTAACCCCCATGGAAAACGCGCGCAACCGGCCCTTTATACTGCGGTTCACCGTTACCTCGAGGGGTAGGGTGCCGCAGGGAGCGGTTGTGCGCGCATGCATGGAGTTCTTAATGGGTTAGGCATTGAAAGGGGTGAGAGATCTCATCTCTCAACCCTTTTCCTAAGGCTAACCCTAACAAGCGAGGAGACTACTCGCTCATTAGGGGATGAAATAACATTAAAAGAATAAAAGAAAAATACTTACTAATGGTGATGGCTCCCTCCAAGCGATAAAGAACAGATCTGAATGTCACTTCCAGAATTTCTGAATTTTATTTATTGAAAAGAGGCATACAATTTTTAGATCTAAGATTACAATTTATAGGAAAATAGGAAACCTAGGGCTACAGACTCTCGCGCATGTGAATTTACAGATTTGACCCCTTAGAATCCCAACACCAGAACCGTCGCAGCAACAGAAGAAGAATCCACCGCCACGTGCATCAGACGGCCGCGGATCCGCGGCGCCAGGTAGGGTTTGGACGCGGATCCGCGGCCAAACTATGGAATTGGGCTTTGTTGTTTTTGGGGCTTTTTCCTTGGCTCTTTGGGCTTCTGTTTTTACTCTTCTTTTCTCTGTTGGACTTCTGGATCTTCTCCAGATTTTTAGTGAAGACTTGTATTGGGCTTTTTAACCGTTTCACTTGACTTTTTGGACCTTGCACTGTTCTTCGACTAGGCTCGACTGAGATCCGTCTAATTGTTGGTCAAAAGTCCCTTTTTCTGTTGTTTTGTGTCTTTCTCACTGTATTTGCTCCAGAAACCTGTAACCTGTAATATGCAACAAACGTGCGTCAAGAGTACCTGTTTATTTATAAAAAGGATAAGAATAGGGGAATGATAAATGCAATATTATGGTCTGAACAGTTGATAAAGGTCGGGGAATTTTTTTTCCCTGTAGACTTCATTGTGCTCGACACACATCCTGTAGCAAACCCCCGGGGCCAAATTCCGGTGATTCTAGGTCGTCCTTTCCTTGCCACTTCCAAAGCTGTTATAAACTGTAGAAACGGTTCAATGAACTTATCATTTGGAAATATGACCATTGAACTAAATATCTACAAAGTTGGAAGTCAGCCATCAGAACCCTCTGCTCATATTTTAGATGTGTGCTCTGTCCATGAGATCGCTCCCGATAGTTGTGGAGCTGAGGATCTTTGCTTTACTGATCTTGATGACATTACCACATCTCTGTTTGACTTTGCACAAGATCTTAGTGAGGACACTTTACCTACACATGAGTCCTGCACTTCTGACTTTTCTCCACCCGAGTCTGTATCTTTCACAGGCTCTGAGCTTCTTTGTAGATCCAAAAATCAATCTATGATCCCTCCTTCTATCATTTCTCCGCCTGAGTTAGATCTCAAAATTTTACCTTCTCACCTGAAATATGCATATCTAGGTGAGAATGAGTCTTTACCGGTTATCATATCCGCTTCTCTTGCATCAGAGCAGGAGAATGCCCTTTTATCGGTATTGAGATCTAACAAAGAGGCGTTTGGTTGGAGTATGGCGGACATCAAAGGGATTAGTCCCTTGATAGTTGAACATCATATACATGTGATGGATGATGCCAGACCGACCCGAGAACCACAGAGACGGTTGAATCCCGTCATGAAGGAAGCTGTTATGAAAGAGATCGTCAAATGCTTAGATAATGGTATTATCTACCCTATCTCCGATAGCCAGTGGGTGAGTCCTATACATGTCGTTCCTAAGAAATCCGGCATCACTGTGATAACAAATGAGGCGAATGAGTTGATTCAGACACGCGCCCAAACTGGGTGGCGTGTATGCATCGATTATAAAAAACTCAATGCCGCCACGAGGAAAGACCACTTTCCTCTACCATTCATTGATCAGATGCTGGAACGCTTAGCGGGACGAGAGTTTTATTGTTTTATGGACGGATACTCAGGCTACAATCAGGTCCCCATCGCCAAAAAGGATCAAGATAAAACCACTTTTACTTGTCCTTTTGGTACCTTTGCTTACAGTCGCATGCCCTTTGGGTTATGCAATGCTCCCGTTACCTTTCAGCGGTGTATGATGGGGATATTCTCTGCTATGGTAGAGAATTTTTTGGAGATCTTTATGGACGACTTCTCAATTTTTGGAGACTTTTTTTCAGATTGCCTAGCGAATCTTGACGCTGTTCTTACTCGTTGCAAAGAGAAGAACTTGACATTAAACTGGGAAAAATGCCATTTTATGGTCCAAGAAGGAATAGTCCTTGGACATGTCATTTCACAGAAAGGCATTGAGGTTGACAGAGCTAAAGTAGATGTCATTCAAAACCTCCCTCATCCCAAAAGCGTCAAAAATATTCGCTCTTTTCTTGGCCATGCGGGCTTTTATAGGAGATTCATTAAGGATTTTAGCAAAATTTCTAGACCTTTAACTCTTCTCCTGGCCAAGGATACGACCTTCCATTTTGACTCGGATTGCGAGACAGCTTTCGACTCACTTAAACACTCACTCACTTCAGCCCCCGTTTTATCATCACTAAACTGGGACTACCCCTTTGAGCTGATGTGTGACGCATCTGATTTTGCAGTAGGTGCAGTCTTAGGACAGCACATCGAAAAGATGCCACACGTGATTTACTATGCAAGTAAGACCCTGAATGATGCGCAAATCAATTATACAACCACCGAGAAAGAGCTTTTAGCGGTTGTATTTGCATTAGAAAAGTTCAGGCCTTACTTAATCGGCTCACCTATAGTTGTGTATACTGACCATTCCGTTTTAAAACATCTTCTGGCGAAGAAAGATGCAAAAGGTCGACTAATACGTTGGATCCTTCTGTTACAAGAATTCGATCTTGTTATCAAAGATAAGAAAGGATGTGAAAACGTAGTAGCTGACCACCTTTCACGCATCATTTCTTCCCCTGTGACCCTGCCGATCAATGATTCATTCCCTGATGAACAACTCTTGAGCATATCCGCTGAACCATAGTTCAGGGATATTGTGAACTATCATGCCACGGGACTAATACCGAGCGATTGGTCAAAACAGGACAAATATCGTTTTCTTTCCCAAGTAAAACACTTTTACTGGGACGAGCCCTATTTGTTTAAATATTGTCCTGATCAGATCATTCGTCGGTGTGTCCCGAATGAAGAGTTCAAGAGTGTTCTTTCATTCTGTCATGATCAGGCTTGTGGGGGTCACTTTGGTCCTAGAAAGACAACGGAAAAGGTTTTGCAATGTGGATTTTATTGGCCGACCTTATTCAAGGACGCATTTGAGTATTGCAAAACCTGTACACAATGTCAGTACACGGGTAGAATATCCCAGAGGAATGAAATGCCTCAGCAACCCATCTTGGTTGTTGAAATATTTGATGTTTGGGGCATAGATTTTATGGGTCCTTTTCCCAACTCCTTTGGGAATTTGTACATTTTGCTGGCGGTTGATTATGTCTCAAATGGGTAGAAGCCATTCCATGTCGCACTAATGACAGGAAAGTTGTCATTAAGTTCTTAAAAGAGAATATCTTCTCGCGATTTGGACACCCACGCGCTATTATTAGCGATAATGGGATACATTTCTGCAACAGATCTTTCGAGACTCTGATACGAAAATACTCAATCAACCACCGACTTTCTACACCCTATCATCCCCAAACAAGCGGGCAGGCTGAAATCTCAAACAGACAAATCAAACTTATCCTGGAGAAAACTGTTGCTAAGAATAGAAAAGACTGGTCGACCAAATTGACGGATGCTCTTTGGACATTCAGAACTGCATATAAAACCGACCTAGGAATGTCTCCATATAGGATAGTGTTTGGAAAAGCATGTCATTTACCCGTCGAGATAGAGCATAAAGCATTGTGGGCTATAAAAGAAATAAATTTTGATCTAAACCTTGCTTGCAACTTTCGGAAGCTGCAACTTAACGAGCTAAGCGAACTCCGCGATGAAGCTTATGATAATGCTGTAATCACAAAGAATAGGACTAAGGTTTTTCACGATAAAAGCATTTTAAGGAAAACATTTTTACCTGGTCAACTAGTCCTTCTTTATGATTCACGATTACACCTTCACGCGGGTAAGCTCCGATCTCTATGGAAGGGACCTTTTGTTGTGCGGTCTGTATACCCGCACGGGGCAGTAGAAGTAGAAAATGTTAAAAACGGCACTGTTTTCAAAGTAAATGGACATAGACTAAAGCCGTATTTTTCCACTGACCCCACGGAGGAGCTCTTGTTCTTACAAGAGCCAGTTTATTTGGATTAAAATTCCTCCGTCTCACCTTCATGTCCAGTATATCATTGCATCAATTTTTGAATGAAGGTGAGTGAAAGATAAGTTTGGGGGAAGTTCTTCGCTTATATATTTTGCCCCCACTAATAATTCCACCCAGATTTACAGTTTTGTATGTATAGCATTCGGCAACAATGAGGACACTGTTTAAAACAAGTTTGGGGGAGGTTTGTGCTTATTTCTGCATCTTTTGCATATCATCTGCATAAGCACAAAACATTTTTTTTTAAATCTATAAAAATTGAAAAATATTCAAAACCCATAAAAATTTAAAAATTTTCAAATATAAAAATAATTTTAATATTTACACTTTTTTGTATATAAATAAGATAATGAAAGTTTAGATAGTGAAAAGTTACATCTATGAGATTAGAAAAATTTTAGAAAACTAAGAAAATTAGAAGTTTTCTTATACGAACTAGTAATAAGTAGTTATGAGCCGTTATCCCAAGGGTTAGTAAGATGAAGGACGTCACTAATCTGAGGATAAAAATAAGTCTGAAAAATAGTTTCTATTCTGGAAGCCAAACATTTTGAACGTTGCTACCCTGCTATTCGCACTTACACACGTCTTGAAGCCTGGGATAGTAGAGGATACCTTGAAATGCTCTTGTCTTAAAGCCAAAGGTATGAAGGAAATAAAAAGAAAAAAAAAGTGAATAAAAAAATATAAAGTGGTGAGAAAAATGGACACTGGTTTTGTTATCACCGAAGGCAAGAAAAATGTATAGCAAAGGTGCTTCTTCACCTAGTGCCCTAAGGCCAACTGGTCTGGGAGTCACTGCTATGCCTAAGGTGGTGCAAGACGAGGAAAATACACCAAGTAAGCAAGCACATGAGTAATCGATCGGTTAGTACCTTAAGAAGTATTAACGGTCGCATGAAAGTGTGTGAGCAATCTCATCTAAATATTCATTAATTAAAAAGTACCGAGACTGATGGGCAAGAGTATGATAGCTTGAATTGAATTCTCCGGGTGTAGGGATGTCCTTTACATACACGCAGGGTTATATGATCGATGTTTGGAAGAAAGATAGGAATGAAGAATAAGACGATGTTTTATTGAGGGAGGACGTGATTTCTAACATCTTTTCATGACCATTAAGATAGGGCTCATGACAACCGAAAAGCTAGCTTAGTTGGAAACCCTAATTTTCAAAGTCTTTCTTTTACAATTCTTTTCTTTAAATGTAATATTCATGATCTTGCTTTTATTATTGGATTTTGTGGGTGCAATCCGCTGAAAACCCTCAGGAGACAACACTCCTCCTACTAGGGACACCTAGAGGTTTAAAGGCTTGTTGCACGTGCTCAGTGCAATCGTGTTGCCTACGAAAGTGTGCTAGTTAGTTTTTCTCTTTCTTTATTTTCTCCTTCTCTTTTTAAATAAAACATTCGCTCGAGACGATCGAAATTAAGTTTGGGGGTATTTGATCAGTCGAAAATATTGCATATTTTAGCCGGCAATTTCCTCATCATTTGCATTCAGATAGAAGTGTTCGGTATCCGTATTTCACATATTAGCAAATCTATCACAGATTATAAGATTACATGTATTAGACCTTAAAACCGGCATTTCTAAGGAAATTGACTGCATTGCATGGCATCGCAATATTTCTATATGTCGCAACCCGTGTTTCGAAGTCTGTGCAGGAAAAGAAAAGTTTGCTCGAACATTACACCGCTCAAAAGATACGTCAACTCACTAACTTCAAATCTGGTATCAACCCAAAGGAGAAATTGCAAATCAGCATATCAAATAAAGCTCTAAATGGCAGTACAAGACAGCACCTAAAAGACCAAGGCCCAAGCCCCTCAAGCAGCCGCGGATCCGCGGCAGGGACTTGCTAATGCCACAGATCCGCGGTGGGCCCAGGGAGTTAGCTCCTCAAATTTGCACCAAAACTCCTGTTTCATCTGCTACACTTCAAAAAGACATGTCAACTTCCAGAAGACTCCAGAGGTTTCTGCCAGATCAGCAAACAAGGGTTTCTAAAGCTTAATTAATCCTAGCTTAAACCCTAAGCTAGCTCCTAACAAACTATCTTCTAGAAGACTCAACAAACTTTTGGAGGGAACTACCATTTCAAACCTAAACCTAGGGTTTGGGAAGTCTATAAATAAGACCCTAGACTCAAGGAAGCCAGGATCTTAGAATCATCATAGTGTGGAGATAGATAGAATCAACCCATTTTATAGTTTTTTTAGCCAATCTCCTTCTTCATCTCCTTCTTCCACAAGTTTAGTGAGAGAGCTTGTAGGAAACCCTAATCCTAATTCCAATTAAAGATCAAGATCCCGAGTGCCCATTAAGCAAGAAGCCTTACAACCTTTAGGAGCGGAGCCGATCTTCAACGGAGCAAGCGATCCGAGCCGATCCACGACTCACAAAGCCGAGCGACGCCCGATCAACAATCTAGATTCTTCTTCTTGTAGTTCTTGAAGCGAATGTAATCAAAATTGTTGAGATAAATAAAGGTGATATTCTTTTATCTTGTTTTCTTTAAATTCTGCATCATGACATCTTTACAATTCGTGAATTTATTCTGTGTGGTGATGTGTGAATAAAACTCCGCTCGTCGAGGAGTCGAGACGGTCAATAGAATGATGATGTAACATAGCTTTAATCGATTCTTGAATCCTATGAGTTTTGTAAACCCTAACAAGTTCAAGAAACGACGACCCATTTCGTTTCGATGCTTTCTTGATTGACATCGATCGAAATTGGGAAGTTACGATCGTTTCTTGAATTTGGTAGAGGCTAGAAAAGGAATGATATCGACGAAAGAACAAGGGTTAAAAGATGAACCCTAGTTTCATCAAGAAAGCCCTAACTCTCGTCGATGATCATCGATCTAGTATCAATTCTTCGAAGGACAAGAACACGATATCTTTATATTACATCACGTCTATAAACCCGATCGATTCCTACGAGCCTCTTTTAGATTCTTGACAGTTAATTGGAAATATTATCGAAACCCCGATTCTTGATTGTTTATAGTTTCTTGATTCTTGAATAAAGAATAGTGACACTCGAATACAAATCATTCTTGAATCATGATTTCGTTTATCTTAGCTTAACTTTTCAATTCAAACATATAAAAGATATGAATGAATCGTGCAATCCCTGTGGACGATCCGCACTCATTCATGAACTACAATTGACACCGTAGTTTGATTGCGGTCAAAATAATTTTTGGTTGTGAAGTTCTTTATAAATTTTCTGAATACTGACACAAGAACAGTTTCAATCAAATGGTACCTTTTTAGGAGACCTTTTGAATTGATTCATATTACACAACGGAAAATCTACCGATCAACGATCGACGGGGACGATACCCGGTGGGAACTCTATTTTGATGGGGCGTCTTCCATGAAGAAGCGCAAACAAAGTACCCCCATAATCAAATCAGGGGTAGGCCTCATCTTCGTGACTCCACAAGGAAGGATAATGCTCTTTTCCTTCTCCTTAACAGAGCCGAGGACAAACAATGAAGCAGAGTATGAAGCTTTGATAGCAGGTCTCGAGATCGCCATCGACATGGGAATTGAAAACCTCCTCATATACGGAGACTCCCAACTGATCGTTAGTCAAGTAAACGGTGGCTATCAAACGTGCAAGCCAGAGCTGGTAAAGTACAGCGAGAGAGTACAGCAGCTGCTGACTCAAGTTCCTTCCTACACCTTGGAAAGCATACCGCGTGCGGAAAATAGCAAGGCGGATGCATTAGCCAATCTTGCTAAGGAATTGGCCGACGAGAACCTCGATGACGTAAGAATCGTGGTACAAAGCCGTCGGGTTCTTGCACCGGCAGAAATATCTCTAGAGTCATCCGAGGAAATAGGAGCTACCGAGCAAATGACTCTACAAATAAAAGACCAGGAAAAGGCTAAGAATTGGAGAGAAGTCTTTATAGACTACATCAAATCCCGTCGAACACCTGAAGATGCGTCCTCAAAATATCAGCTCATGAAACGAGCCCTATCTTTTGCCTTCGTCAATGATACTCTGTATAAGAGATCAATTGATTCTCTGTGGTTAAGATGCCTGGGACCTGAAGAGGAAAAGAGAGTCATCCAAGAAACTCACGATGGACTCTGCGGTTCCCACCAAGCCGGGCCGAGGATGAAGCTGAAGATCAAAAGGACGGGCTACTACTGGCCCACGATGATCCGAGATTGCCTCGAATACGCGAAGCAATGCCACTCGTGCCAGATTCACGGGGACTTCATCCATCAGCATCCAAATCCACTACACCCAATGGTGGCTAGCTGGCCATTCGAAATGTGGGGAACTGACATAATCGGCCCCGTCGAACCAGCATCGTCCAGAGGACACCGATTCATTTTGGCGACAACTGATTACTTCTCCAAATGGACAGAAGAAGTACCGCTGACGGAAGTGAAGACGGAGAATATCCTCCACTTCTTCAAGACGCACGTCATTTATCGGTTTAGAACTCCGAGATGGATCATCTCCGATAATGGACCAGCCTACAGAAGCTACAAGATCAGCCGCTTCGCACAACAACACAATATAGACTGGAGATACTCCTCAGTCTATAATCCCCGAGCTAACGGTCTAGCTGAGGCTTTCAACAAGACCTTGACAAAGATCGTGAAAAAGACGGTGTCTCAAAATAAGAAGGACTGGCACGAGAGACTGCATGAAGCTCTCTGGGCGTATCGGACTACGTTCAAAACGGCTATGAACACAACGCCGTATGCATTAGTATTCGGTACAGAAGCAGTACTTCCCCTCGAGATAGAGCTACCCTCTTTACGAGTGGCAATTCATTACGAGCTAACGAACGAAGAGAATGCTCACCTTCGGCTTGAGGAGCTCGATGCCCTTGATGAAACCCGGTTCACAGCGCAACAAAATCTGGAAGCTCATAAAGCAAAGATGACGCGTTCATATGAGAGATTGACTAGGCCGAGGACATTCCGCCAAGGCGAACTCATGCTAGTGGTCAAAAGACCTATGATCCCCAACCGTGCCGAGCAGGAAAAATTTGAGCCAAACTATGAAGGCCCGTACATCATAGATAAAGTCTACCAGGGTGGGGCCTATCTACTCATGGAAATGCATGGTGAAAGACCTTTCAGGCCAATAAATGGTCGCTTTCTGAAGAAACACTATGCTTGACGATTCACGGCCTAGGTCAACGATAGATGACGACGCCTATGTCCGCTCGCTGTCTTCTTAAGCCCAAACTCTATAAGTAGTAACCAACGACGGACCAAAACGTCCTTAAACTAACGACGGACCAAAACGTCCTGAAACTAACAACGGACCGAAACGTCCTGAAACTAACAACGGACCGAAACGACCTTGAACTAACAACGGACCGAAACGTCCTTAAACTAATAACGGACCACTATGTCCTAAAACTAGCCATTGACCGAGATGTCGATAAACTACGGTGGATTGCAGCATCCCAAAGCTGATACAAAAAAAAGAAGAATAAAAAAAGAGAAAAAAGAAAACGGTATGTCGATAAGCAAAATGGGCACGGATGAAAACCCGAAAGGGCTTCGTGAGTAAAAACAGCAGGGCTACCGGCGAGTTTTGTGAAAACCCGAAAGGGCGCAACCTCGTTGGAATAAAAAAAAAGGAATAAAAAAAGAGAAAAAAAACGGTATGTCCATAAGCAAAATGGACATGGATGAAAACCCGAAAGGGCTCCGTGAGTAAAAACAGCAGGGCTACCGGCGAGTTTTGTGAAAACCCGAAAGAGTGCAATCTCGTTAAAAGACACTTGCAAGGTCCTCTCGACTTTGTAAGGAGAAACCGCCTGCGTGAAATCTTTACGACTCACAAGGGAGCAACACACTTAAGAATCCTCACGGGTCCTAAGAAGAAATTACACTTGCGAGATCCTCACGACTCGTAAGGAGAATTTTCTTATGAGACCCTCACAGCTCATAAGATTTGAAAGTCTTAAGCTACAGGGATCTGAACCTGTTCTTAAGCAGCCCCCACAACCTCCGATACTGCCCTACAAGCGGCTCAATATTGACCCTTGTATACAATCCACGGGCGCGAATAAACATTTCCCTAATAAAGTCCTATCCGTGACTAGGGATATGTCTACATGGTGAACAACCCTTGTAAGTCTTCTCGACTTATAAGGAGAAAATCCTCTTGTAAGATCCTTACGACTTATAGGAGAACATGCACTTAGGAATCCTCACGATTCTTAAGGAGAAATCGCACCTACGAGATCCTCACGACTCGCAAGGAGAAATACCTTTATGAGACCCTTACGGCTTATGAAGTCAAAAGCCTTAGTCAACAGGATCCTAACCCTGTTTACTAAGCTACCTTTGTTCGTCATTGACAGAGGCAAATGATGATTCGCGCCTGGCAATATCCCAGTTGTAGCGGTGCTGATGCCGAAATCAGTGTCTAATTCTAAGCTTGCAGCGAAAAAAGCTAGCAAACCACACATGCATACAAAATAGCCGAAATGATGGAGCAACTTGCAAACAAAATCAGCAAGTAAAAATGTATGCATGCAAAATAGCCGAAATGATTGGGCAACTCGCAATAAAAAGTAGCGAGTAAAAATAAAGAAAAAATAGCCGAAATGATTGGGCACCGCGAAAAATAGCCGAAATGATTGGGCAATCGCGACCTTCGCGATATAAAAGCTGAAATGATAGAGCAACGCGGAAAGAGATAAAGAAAAAATGAAATTTATGCCCTACAGGTGATATCACATCAATCCCTTTATACAATCTAGGGGCACAAACAAAGAGGGAATCACACCTTTCCTTCCCAGGCTTCATCAGAAGAAGAAGCCAAATCTCGACGGTTCACAGATAGCCTAGAGATCATCTCAACATTTGTCTCATTACAACATACACAACATCAAGCAAAGCGGAACAGCGGCAACTCTCAGTTCCATGACTCGGCGGTGCACAGATGACCGAGAGTCAAACCCTGACTCCGTGAAATGCGGATAAAGTCAACACTTCCTGGTCACGTGGAACACGGCAATGACCTCGTGTGAAGCATCCAGAGCGGAGCCTGGTCCTCGCAGAACACGGCAGTGAACACATGGGAAGCATCCAGAGCAAAATTCCTGGCTGCGTGGAACGCGGTTTATGTCAATCATGATCCCGTGGGAAACGTCCAGAGCGGATCCTGGTCTTCGCAGAGCACGGCAATGACCCCGTGTGAAGCATCCAGAGCAGAGCCTGGTCCTCGCAGAACACGGCAGTGAACCCGTGGGAAGCATCCAGAGCAAAATTCCTGGCTACGTGGAACGCGGCTTATGTCAATCCTGACCCCGTGGGAAACGTCCAGAGCGGATCCTGGTCCTCGCAGAGCACGGCAATGACCCCGTGTGAAGCATCCAGAGCGGAGCCTGGTCCTCGCAGAACACGGCAGTGAACCTGTGGGAAGCATCCAAAGCAAAATTCCTGGCTACGTGGAACGCGGCTTATGTCAATCCTAACCCCGTGGGAAACGTCCAGAGCGAATCCTGGTCCTTGCAGAGCACGGCAATGACCCCGTGTGGAGCATCCAGAGTGGAGCCTGGCCCTCGCAGAACACGGCAGTGAACCCGTGGGAAGCATCTAGAGCAAAATTCCTGGTTACGTGGAACGCGAATAATGACAATCCTGACCCCGTGGGAAACATCCAGAGCGGAGCCTGGTCCTCGCAGAACACGGCAATGAACCCATGGGAAGCATCCAGAGCAAAATTCCTGGCTACGTGGAACGCGGCTTATGTCAATCCTGACCCCATGGGAAACGTCTAGAGCGGATCCTGGTCCTCGCAGAGCACGGCAATGACCCCGTGTGAAGCATCCAGAGCGGAGCCTGGTCCTCGCAGAACACGGCAGTGAACCCGTGGGAAGCATCCAGAGCAAATTCCTGGTCACGTGGAACTCGGATAACGTCAATCCTGACTTCGTGGAAAACGTCCAGAGCGGAGCCTGGTCCTCACAGAACACGGCAGTGAACCCGTGGGAAGCATCCAGAGCAACCCCTGATTCCGTGAAATGCGGATGATAATAACCTCACCCACCACTTACGGGTCCTCACGACTCGTAAGGAAGCAAACTCTCTTGTGAGATCCTTACGACTTGTGAGAAGAAACACACTTAGGAATCCTCATGATTCTTAAGAAGAAATTACACCTAAGGGATCCTCTCGACCGGTAGAGAGAAAATTCTTTATGAGACCCTCACAGCTCATAAAGTTGAAAAGTCTTAGGAGACAGATCTTAACCCTGAATCCTAAGCCATCGTTGTCCTGCAAAGAAATTGAGATAGACTATCCATAGAATACATTTAATAAAAGGGACACAACATCGTGAAGAAAAAATATGTCTTTTATTCATGAATCAAAATGAATACAAAGTACAATTCGTGGAAGAACAAAAAAAAATATACTCTTATTCAGGAGTATGTACAAAGGAAAAATAAAAAAGTATATACAAGTCTTCAAGTCGGCGGGCAATTTAGTAGATTGGCCAGTTCGTCCCTCTTTCGCTGGGCCTCGCCTTCATGATTCAGTATCGCCAAAAGACGGGCCTCCGCCTGAGCTTGCTGGGCCTGATATGAAGCAAGCCAGTCTTCAAGCCCCTTTTCGGTGACTTTAAGGGCTTCGACCATTTCACGAGTGGACACGGCGGCTTTGTTGATGGCTACCACCTCCTTGATGGCCTCTTGAAGCACTCGCCATAGTTCATACGCTTTATTGTCCTTGGCCGTAAGGTTGGCTTGAAGCTCCCTCAGCGCCTTAGAAGCCAGCTCCCTCTCTGAAAATTTGCGGCCGAGCCTCTTCTCACACGATATCATATTCGCCGCACACCGCTCAATTAAACCCCGTAAGCTCGCCTTCGCATCCACAGCTTCCGAAGAAAGGCGTGTACATTCTAGCACATGCAAGCAAGCCTCAACTTGCCGACAAAACTCAACCCAGACTTGCACCACTGCTTCACTATGATAGGTGGCAAGAAAGGGAAGAGAGCTATTAGCTTCAGCAGCAAACGCTTCGGCCGTAATTAAACTACCAGCGCGAAGTTCCTCAATTAGGGATGACAAAGAGGCGAGGCTTAGTTTGGCCATACGTTTCGAGGCACGCAGAGCATAGGGGCCAGGTGGCATGGCGATGCGTGACTCCAACGCGGTAAGAACTGGCAGAGCTGTTCAGATTTATAAACAATCAGCTGAATGTGTAAGCAAAAGAATAAATGGAACAACGTTGGGACATTACTTACCCACAGTCATGCAAGAGGGATCTGAAGGCTCCCCAGGCCCTTCGAGAATCTCAACCTCATCGACTGCCTCCATGACTGTAAAAGACATCAATGTCATTTTGTGAAATAATAACAATGCTGTGAAAAGAGGGTAGTCAACACTAACCTTGCCCAGAAGAGAGGACGATGCGCTGAGGAGGTATAGCTTGTGGGGCAGCCATCTCCAACAAGCGCTGAAAATACTGCCTGGGAGACAGATCAGCAATAGAGGCCGCTAATCCGCGCAATTCTGAAAAGACAAAAGGGTCGGATAATGGAAAGATTACTAATTTAAAATATAGAAGGCTACCTTCGACGCTCCTCCCATTCTGATCTGGAGGGATAGCAGCTTCAACGGCCTCCGCCGTGGCCTCGGACACGTCATCAGAGACGCGGTCTGGTGTAGCGGCCTTTGAGAAAGGAGCAGCGGCTGCCGCTGCGGGCTCCAACGAAAGGACGGTAGCCTCGGCTACCTGCACCCTAGCCTTCGGGTCGCCCTCAAGAACATCTATTGGAACGGCGACTGTCAAAGGTGCCTCCCCCGAGGGAGCAAGTGCTTTGGGAGCAGGAACCACCATAGGAGACTCTATCGCAAGAACAACAGTCGCATCAACCCCCTCCGCACTGATCGATGCTTCACTGGGGATATCAGCAGACTCTACGGTCAGAGCACGTCTTAGAGCCTCCGCAGCCGCCGAAGTCCCTGCAAAGTTCGTACGAGAATAAGGGTACATATATATATATGCGTGCAGACAATATGAAATATTACAAAGAAATATAGGAACATACTGATGCGCAAGGGAGCTTCCGGTATGGCTTGTTCAAGCCGACGCTCCTTCCTAAGGAGATGTGCTCGACGAGGTCCGAGGGTGGACTCGTGGCCACCGGTCCACAGTGAAAGCACGTCCTCGGCGTCGGCTGAAACAGCCTGTTTAAGGGCCCTTTCGCCCCATTCTTCCAAAGGGCCGATGAATCGTCGCCGGATCCACGGAGGGTCTTCGTAAAAGATGACGGCAGGATAGGGCTTCTTCGGAATCCTTACATTCTCTGACTCATCTTGCGAACGTCTTATAGCCTCAGCTAATTGTGTGGCTTCCTCGGCAGATGAACTCGGGAAAAGTAAGCCAGCATCCTATTCTTGCATAGCCAATGGTTCATCCTGAAGAATAGGCTCGGACTCTACTAAAGAGTCGAGCAGATTGGTGGCTGTTTTCCTCCGCCGCTTGGATCCAGAATCGACCACCGAGGACGACCGCTTCCTCCCCCGTGGAGCTTTGGCACGGCGCTGACCCACTTCACCTTCAACGCCCCTCGCTTGGCGGTGTTACCGAGGACAACACGGTCATTGTCGACGCCGCGAACGATGATACTACTACCGGCGCCCTATTAGCCCTCGATTGAGCCCGAGTACCCAATGACATACCAGCTGTGGGGGTGAAGTCCACATCCGCCGCCTCCGGAATAAGCGCAACACAGGTGTCCCTCAGGGGAAAGCGAACCGGTGCACGCGGTCGTGGCGGAACTCCCGTGGCTTGAACCGAAATGGGAGCGTTGTATCCCAGAAGCACCCTCTTCTCCTCAGCAATAATTGGACTGACCCGATGAAGGTACCAGCCCGTGAAGGATCCCACACATCGGGGAATGTGGTCAGCTTCAGGAATCATGAAGTGAGAACCAGTGTTCAGCCTCACAAAATGATGAGCAGCGTCACGAATAGCTTCAGGTGATTGGCTGGGCGCAACTGTAAATGCTTCGAAAGGGACGCCCTGATCATATCTAAGTTGCCGGGCAAAGCGGTGTGGGTTGTACCGCATAAAGAGGGCCGCACTGTTCTGACGAAATACCAGATAACCTGGTCTGATCACGTACAGATGCATGGCCTCCCTGGGCTTCAGAGAAGGTACCCCCTCTTTCGATAAGTCGTGGAGCTGTTGAATTGGTCCTGTGGGAGCAGATATGGCACGATCAATGAATACCATTCCGCCCATCTTAGCTTAGGGAGCGATCAACACGCGAATAGCCCCAGACTGAGTCGGGTCAGGAGCAGAAGCACCCACCAGCTGCATGAGTCGCGGAAAAGTGTAGGAGTCATAAAATGTGGGTCTTTGGTGCGCAGCAAAGGCCCCCAACACGTGCATCTCAATCCAAGATATGAAGTAATGAAGAGAAAAATTTACCACATCCACACCTGGAGTTGAGGTATTAGCCGCAGCGCCTAACCCATGATAAAGATGTACTAGCGCGGGGAGGCCTACAGCTAGCCGTGTCCCCTCAACGATACGATGAGCAGGGTAGATAACCGAGGCTCTCATAAAATGGCGATGCATGGGGATGACGAACCAGCTAAGCCAGACGCTGATGAAGCCTACAAAGAAATTCTCCTCATCCATGCCGGGAGCTGCAATCGATTCGAAAGACACCGCCGACATGATGGGAATATAATACTGCGGCAAGTCCTCTTCTTTAGTCGGTCGCCTGTCTAAACCAAACCCAAAGGGGTCATTAATGTTCGCAAACTTCAGAGCCGTCTTCGATAGGACACCCTCGCGAAGGAAGCAAGCGATAAAACTCTTAAAAGTGACGCCCTGCTCTTCTGATTCTGTGAACAGTTTGTCAAAAATGCCCAGGGCCATGATCAAACTCAGGCGCTTATGGCGGACGGCGTTCTCGGTAGACAGGCCGTCAAGCATTGCAGGCTCGGTTTCAAAAACGTACTCGTCGGGAGGCAGCAATTCTTCATAAAGTGTCCCCCTGATCGGCAGCCCCGAGATCTCGCGAAATTCTTCTAAGGAAATCGAAACTTCACGATCCCCTAGAAGGAAAGTGTTGGTGGGAAGATTCCATTGGTTCAAGAAAGCCTTAACCCACCAGACATGAGGAGATTGGTAGTGGAAGAGGGACACATATATCGCCTGATAAAACCCAACCTTCTGCAGTCGCGCGCGATGGGCGGACAAGATGTAACGAGCCCAAAGAAGGTAGCCCGTGGGGGTGTCGAGGGGTAAGCCCTATTTTATAAATCTTCCCCCATGGCTGGGCTTCGCCCTGGCAAATGCGGCGCCCCAAGATATCTATAGCCGGCACCAGATGGTTTGGAATACCATTCGTTGAAGGCTCAAGCCGCCCCATAGGGGTCCAATTCGGCATCTCCATAGCGAAGACAGTCCTAGGAGGATCCATCGGCAGGAATGGATAGGTGGGCTCCGTCGGTATCTCGCAAAGAAAACTTCGGCGACCGCGGATGATATGACCATACCAGGTCCCCCACAAAAGCAAATTGGTACGATTCGGGTCATGAGCCCTGATCATCGCCGTCACTTCCTCGTCAGATGGAGACTGAGGAAAAACGGCCTCCGAGCGAGTGAAGGGAAGTACGGAACGTAAGTCATTGTACCTGAAATAAAATAAGGGAAAACTGTTAAAGCGAAGCCAACAGTGTATATATATGATTATAAATATATATATAAAAAGACAGTGGAAGAAGGCGACAGGGGACTCATTTTATAGGACCACTGGTTACAAAACACATGGGTCCCACAAAATCAAGATGGCGGCTTGCTAATGATGAGGCAAAGCAATTATAATGAGACAAAAAGAAGATTCTCAATAAATGGACACTGGATTTCAAATGGCCCTACACATTCCCCAAAAGGAAATCCATCTTGGACTCTATAACAAATCAAATAAGAGCTAGGGAATTAAATTCCCAGAAAACACCATTGCAAACCTTTTCTTCTTCTGGGTTGCAAAGAAACAACTCAGGGCAAGAAAACCCCAAGAAGTTCTCTGGGAAGAACTAAGTTCTCCATAGGAATTAAATTCCTTTTGAAAAAAGGGAATTAAATTCCCAGAAACATCTTTTCAGAGCCAAAGCTCTTTGAGATGGAATTAAATTCCATGGAAAAGACAAACACCACCATTAACCCCTGAAGATCAGAGAAACCCTAAAGGGTCTGTTGATTAAAGAATGGGTGGTTTTCTTTTTAAAGAACTTTAAAAAAATGGGTTCTTGTTAAAGGGAAAAACCCTTGATGTGGATTTAAAATCCAATGAAAATGTTTGCAAAGTTCTTCAACCGTTCAAAGATCATTACCTGAAGAAAGGGTCTTTCTTGAACAGAGTTAAACTCTGAAGATTTTCAAAGCAGAGAACTAAGCTCTGGAAAAGAGAATTAAATTCTCAAAGGGAAAAAGTTAACAAGGAAGAAGATGAAAGAGTGGAGGTGCTTCTAAAGAGACCCCTGCATTTATAGGATGTGATGGGAAACATTTCATCTCCCCTATTCCCTAGACAGATCCAACAGTCACAAAGGTGACAGCGTTGCACTCACGTGCAGACACGTGAGAGCAACGCTGTGGGGGCATTTGTTCCCTGATTAAAAATCAGGAATTACCTCAATAAGGTATCACGTGTTCACACGTGACCAAGGGTCACGTGTTGACACGTGATCTCTTTTACAGAATTAAATTCTAAGCAAGCAGAAGTGTAAACAAATGGTTAAGGAAAGACTCCAATGGGGCGTCACGTGCTCACACGTGACCAAGGGTCACGTGCTGACACGTGATAGTCTTTAGCCCAGGTAAAATACAGAATTAAATTCTGAATGAAAAGGAGTCACGTGCCAATACGTGATAGGCTTTAAAAGACTTCTGAATTAATAGAATTAAATTCTAACTAAGGGAAATCAAAGACCCTAACTGGGAAAGTTTTTCTCCAAATCTTTCCAAACAAAAAAGGATTATGGGGGACCGTTGGATTAAAAATCCAAGGGTGATTAAAAATCACCAATTTATGGAAAGATTTTAGACAAGAAAAGATTTCCCTAAATTTTATCAAAAATAACAAACAGAATATCTTTTGGATTAAAAATCCAATGGTGAATAAAATTCACTGAGAGATCTAAAAGATCATATTAGTTATAAAAACAAACAAAATCTTTCAATGAGAGATTTACTAAACAAATTGATTCTTTTCCTTCTCCTATAAATAGGAGCCAAAAAGAGAAGAAAGGGATAGAATTTTGGGGAGATAGAATTTTGGATCTTGAAATTTTCTAAAGGCAAATAGCAGAGAGAAAAGAAAGGAGAATTTAATTCTCAAGGAAAGAAACCCTAAGTGAGAAAAGGGAAAAGGATCAAAACTTCAAAAAAAAGAGAATTTAATTCTCAATCTAAAAGTTTAACTCTTCTGCAAAACAACTTACTTCTTCCTCTGGTTGAAGATCTGCAGAAGCAAATCTCCCCATAGGTTAAGAATTTAATTCTCATCGGGTTGAGATTCTGCCATGCAGATCCAAAACTTAGGGGGAGAATTGGGTCTAGAGAATTTAATTCTCCCAAATTCACAAAAATTTAATTCCTTCAAGATAAAACTAGGGTTTAACCCTATATGAGAATTTAATTCTCTTAAATTTACAAGGAATTTAATTCCTCCAAGACAGAACTAGGGTTTAACCCTATATAAGAATTTAATTCTTTCACATACATGGGAATTTAATTCCTCTAAAACATAATTAGGGTTTAACCCTACAGATAATTTAATTCTTAAAACAAGAGACTTAAACCTCTCCATGTACGTAAAGAACATTGGTCACGTGATAACACGTGACCCCAATCCGCAGTGATCAGAAAAGAAAGAATAAACTAGGTCACGTGCTCCCACGTGACCCCTAAAACAGATCCCTTAAAATGAGAAAGAAAAGGTTTGAGGCAATGCCTCACGTGCTCCCACGTGACCTCCAAAATAACGAGAATAAAGCAAAGACAGGTTCTGACTTGGGAGCTCTCACGTGTTACCACGTGACCCCTTGATAAACGTTTTAACAATCAGCGCAAAAACCTCCATCACGTGCCAATACGTGATGGCCAGAAAATTAAAGTGTTTAACGCTTATTTGCAGAACAAAGTAAAAGGGGATCTGACCCCACTTTTGGGTGCTCTCACGTGTCCCCACGTGACCCATTCCCATTTTAGTGTTTAACACTATTTTTAAAGCGTTTTGTTCTTAGTGTTTTCAGCGCATCACGTAGGAACACGTGACCATAAAATATATGTTAATGTTTAACACTATATTCAAATCAACCCAAGCCTAAATTGGCTAAGTCCTTCTGAGGCAAGACTTCTCTTTTTATTGAGTCTCAAGTACATCATTGCCTTCCAAAATTAATCATTCTATATGGCATATGAGTGCCCGGCACTCAACAAAGATAAAATGTTGTCAGAACCCCTGGGGTTGAACCCAGACAAATGTATAATGGTCCAATAAAAGGCCAACACTTCAAATCTAATTGGAGTTAGCCCAAGTTGGCCATAAGTCCTCAATCCAGATTTAACTGAGCCAATGAGCTTATAATCTAATTAATTGATCTCATTTCCAAATTGGACTACAGATCCCCAATCAACCTTGGTTCAAGGGTACATCTCTTCACTCCTCTGATATTTGTCGTTGTAATCTCTCAACGTCTTCAGAGAGGTGACGGGTCCCGACAACCACACATTTCACGGACTATGATGTCCTTAATCTCGACCGTGATGTCTTTAAACTAACATTGGATTGTGGGGTCCTTAAACTCATGGACTATGATGTCCTTAACCTTGACTGTGAGGTCTTTAAACTCACGGGACTATGATGTCCTTAATCTCGACCGTGATGTCTTTAAACGAATATTGGATTGTGGGGTCCTTAAACCAATGGGCTATGATGTCCTTAACCTCGACCGTGATGTCTTTAAACTAAACATTGGACTGTAGGGTCCTTAAGCCCATGGACTATGATGTCCTTAACCTTGACTGTGAGGTCTTTAAACTCACGGACTATGATGTCCTTAACCTCGACCGCAATGTCTTTAAACTAACAATGGACCAAGATGTCCTTAAACTAACATTGGACCGTAATGTCCTTAAACTAATCGACCGCAATGTCACTAAACTAAACAATAGAGCCCAATTGCTCTCTTGTTGGATCTAAACGAGCTCGTTAAGTTGATCTTAGTCTAAAATGAGACTAACGTATCCTTAACAAACGTTTAAGTTGATCTTAGTCTCAAATGAGGCTAACGTATCCTTAAACCCAAACCCCCAAACCCCAAATCTAAGAAAGATACGGATCTGGACTAGTCCACGCCCTACGGGCGACAACATAAATTAGTCTCCGTATACAATCCACGGGTAACCAAAAACAAAACAAACACACACATGACACGAAATGACCATCTGGAGAAGGAGAAAGTGGTAACCGCAATGCGGTAGCGTAATTAACTTCAGGGGCTTGCGCCTGCAGGGAAGAGCGTCCCCACAATCAAAAACCCCTCAACGAAGGGGAATCTGACGAAGTCTGCTATATCGGCCGCATCCGTTTAAACCTTCGATATATGGTGTCATAAATCAACTTGGCATCTTCGGAGAGGTGGACGGATAGCACCAATTAGCATCTGCCCTTGGAATTCACGCCCGGACGTCCCGACGTCCCAACGTCCCGGTCGTGTCTTTCGGCGGAGAACAAGCCTCTTTACAAATCTTGATAATTCATTCGATTTGGACAATTCTTAATTCTTGATTCTTGATCTTTATTTTTTTTGATGATTCTTGAAACTAAATTTCATAATTATTGAATCATTTTCTTTTATTTTTTAATTTTCGACTCAACTAAAACAATAGCGAGCAAATCACACTTTCTCAGTGGACGATCCGTTCTCATTGACTAAACTATAATAGACACCGTCAATTGATTGCGGTATAAATTTCTTTGGTTGTAAAACATTCTAAACACGACACGGAAACGAATCAATCAGCCGCCAATTCCCGCAATTCTGAAGGAAAGAAGGGTTCAGATAACAGAGAGATCGTTAAAACAAAATGTAGAAGTTTACCTTCGATACTTCACCCTCCTTGAACTGGAGGGATAGCAGCTTCGACAGGCTCCTCCACACTCTCACATACATCACTGGGGATATGTGTCGGCATGGCAACTTCTAATGGAGAAACAACAGCCGCCACTTCAGGCTCCAAGGAGAAGACCACGGTCTCGGCAATCCTTTCCACGCCCTCCAAGGCGCCAATAGAGAGATCCATTGGATCTATGGCCGGCGGGGCCACCTCTGCTGAAAGTGTAGATACTAAAGGGATGGAAGTCGCCACAGGGAGCTCCAAGACAAGACTAATAGCTTTAGCAGTCTCTTCTACACTCTTCGGTGCGTCACTAGAGGTGTCCATGGGATCTGTGGCCGGTGAAGTCACCTCTGTTAGAGGAATAAACACTGAAGAAATAGAAGTTACCGCCGGAAGCGCCACAACAAGAGTAGAAGCTTTAATAATCTCCTCTACACCTGCCGGTGTATCATGGGAGATATTTGTAGAGTCCACAGTTAGGGCCCGATCTGGATTCAAATCCTTTTTCGCCGCAGAAGTCCCTGCAAAGTTTTCACAAAAATGAGAAGACATAAAAGTAATATAGACTATTCGCTAAAAGAAGGACATGAGAAAGACGCATACCAATGCGCCAAGGAGCTTGAAGTATGGCTTTCTCGAGACGTTTTTCCTTTCTTGCTAAGTGCGCTCGCCGGGGTTCAAGTGCAGATGAATGACTTCCTGTCTTTAATGCAAGCTCGTCTTCGGAGGCGATCGTTATGGGTTATTTGAGGGCCCGTTCTTCTTCCATTAACAAAAGACCCATATGTACCCGCCGTAATGATGGATCAACGTCATAGAATATGACCGGGGGGGAGGGCTTTTTCGGAATGCGCACGTTCTCGATCTCTTCTTGAGAGCGCCTTAGAGCCTCAGCCAATTGTGCGGCTTTCTCGGCGGACGAGCCAGGATAAATAAGACCGGCGTCCGATTCCTCCATAGCTATCGGTTCGTCCTAAATGAACGGCTCGAACTCAAGCAAGGTGTCAAGTAAGCCGGCGACCGATCTCTTCCTCCTCTTAGAACTTGTGCTAGCACTAGCCGAAGAACGCTTCCTTCCCCTCGGCGTTTTGGCACGACGTTGACCAACCTCACTTCCGGTATTCCCTTTTGGCAATACCACCGCTGATGACACCGTCATTGATGACGCCGCCGCTGATGACACTACCGCTGGCGCTTTACTAGAAGCCTTTGCTTCAGCTCTAGTACGCACCAGCATACCAGCAGTACGGGGGATCGATTCTATTTCAGCGGCTCTGGAGATAAGTACTGGGCCGCTATCCCTCAATGGAGGGTGAACCGCTGTCCGCGGCCACAACAGAACTCTAATGGCTTAGGTCTGAGCTGAAGCTCTACATTCGAAGAGTACCTGTTCATACCATAATATCGCATTATTATATTCCCCATTCTTATTCTTTTTATAAATAAACATGTGCTTTTGACGCATGTCTGCTATATATTACAGGTTACAGGTTCTTGGATCAAAAACTGTGAAAAAGAAAAAAGACGATACAAAAGAGGGACTTTGACCAACAAACAGAAGACTCTTGATCAAGCCTACATCAAAGATAAAATTCATAAAGTACAAGGCAATGCAAGGTCCAAGATTACAAAGCGAACGGTTAAAAGTCCACCGCAATTGTTCACTGAAAATCTAGAAGAAACTTAGAAGCTATTTTAATAAAAGAACCAAATAATAAGGAAGCCCAAAAATAGAAGAGCCAACAAAGGAAATTTCAAGGCCCAATACTTCCTTTTAAAGAGACAGAGACATAAATTTTACCAAAACTTGGAGTCTACTTTGACTAGGTCTTCCTAAGGATATTTTGGTAAATGTAGACATGCGAATCAATTGTAACCTAGGATTTTCTATCCTCTATAAATAGAAACTCTAAATCATTGTAAAGGTTATGCCTCCCTCATGCCTCTTTTTATGAATAAAATTTAGAAATCTTTTGGAGAGCATCGATGCCTCTTTCCATTTCAGAAATTCAGATCTGACAAGTTTTGTGTTGATGTTTGGAAAGAGTCATCTGTAAAGTAAGTAATTAATTTCAATTCTTGCCCTAGGTAATTTTTCATTCTCTGTCCTAGGTTAAATTTAATTCCTTGCCCTAGTTAAATTTAATTCCTTGCCCTAGGTTAAATTTATTATCTGCCCTAATTAGATAGTTAGATCTTTAATTCAATTGCCCTAGATTAATTTAGTTTTTAGATTTAATTAATCCATTCACACCGTTTGGAATTAACTCGTAAGAGCGATTAGGAAATTCACAACATCCCTGTGGACCGACCCGTACTCACCGGCTAGCTACATGCGACGTCGTTCTTGATTGCGGTAATAGATAAGTTTTTGACATACAATCAAATGGTGCCGTTGCCATTTGATTGATCTCAAAAACTATCTATTAACCGCAATCAAGAACGGCGTCGCATGTAGCTAGCCGGTGAGTACGGGTCGGTCCACAGGGATGTTGTGAATCTCCTAATCGCACTAACGAGTTAATTCCGAAGGGAGTCGGATTGATTTATTAAATCTATTAACTAAATCTATCTATACTAAAACTATCTAGATCTAAATCTTGCTAGGGTTAGGTTTAGGAATGGTTTGGAAATGTAAATAAATCTCAACGCTTTCTATACCCAAATGAAGATCTATGAGGAGTTATGGTAATTATCAATAAAGGGGATTAGATCCATTCGGGAAGGTGTTTCTTCCTCTAGGTTCTTGTCCTTCCTTTAGAGATCCTTACCCTAACCTCCATGGAAAACGTGCGCAACCGGGCCTTTATACTACGGTATCACCGCTACCTCGAGGGATAGGGTGCCGTAGGACGCGGTGTGTGCGTGTATGCATGGAGTCCTATTGAAAATATATTATGGGCAAGAAAGGGATGAGAGATCTCATCTCTCAAAAGCCTTTCCCAAAGCTAACATCTAATGCAAGGAATTAAAATCTAACTAGAGCAATTAAATAAAACTACTTACAGATGGCTCTCTCCAAACATCAACGCAGGGTTGTCAGATCTGAATTAATGAAGTGAAAAGAGACACCGATGCTCTCCAAAAGAATTCTAAAATTTATTAATGAAGGGAGGCATAACCTTTACAATGATTTAGAGTTCCTATTTATAGAGGATAGGAAACCCTAGGTTACAATTGATTCGCATGTCTACATTTACCAAAATATCCTTAGGAAGACCTAGTCAAAGTAGACTCCAAGCTTTGGTAAAATTTATGTCTCTGTCTCTTTAAAAGGAAGTATTGGGCCTTGAAATTTCCTTTGTTGGCTCTTCTATTTTTGGGCTTCCTTATTATTTGGTTCTTTTATTAAAATAGCTTCTAAGTTTCTTCCAGATCTCCAGTAAACAATTGCGGTGGACTTTTAACCGTTCGCTTTGTAATCTTGGACCTTGCATTGCCTTGTACTTTGTGAATTTTATCTTTGATGTAGGCTTGATCAAGAGTCTTCTGTTTGTTGGTCAAAGTCCCTCTTTTGTATCGTCTTTTGTCTTTTTCACAGTTTTTGATCCAAGAACCTGTAACCTGTAATATGTAGCAGACATGCGTCAAAAGCACCTGTTTATTTATAAAAAGAATAAGAATGGGGAATATAATAATGCGATATTATGGTATGAACAGTACCCACCTCTCCTCGGCAATGACAGGACCGACTCGATGACGATACCAACCCGTGAAAGACCACACACACCTTGGAAGATAGTCGGACTCAGGGACCATGAAACGAGAGCCAGTGTTCAGCCGCATAAAATGATGGATGATGTCATGAGGGACTTCCAGAGACGGAGTGGGCTCAACTAAGAACGCCTCGAAAGGGACACCCTGGTTATAGCCCAATTGCTGGGCAAAGTGGTGCGGGTTATACCGCATAAAAAGAGTCGTGTTATTTGGACGAAATACCAAGTAGCCCGGCCTAATCGAGTTCAGGTGTATAATCTCTTTAGGCTTTAAAGATGGCGCTCCCCCTTTTGATAGATTGAAAAGCTGTTGAACGGGCCCCGTGTACTCGGTCACTAAACACCATCCCGCCCTCATTTGAATATGGGTTAAGCAACACGCGAAGGGACCCTAGCTGAGTCGGATCGGGAGCGGAAGCATCCACCAACATCATAACCCGTGGGAAAGTATAGGAGTCATAGAAATCTAGCTGCCGATGTGCTGCGAATGCTCCCAGTACATGCATCTCGATCCACGACGTGAAGTAGTGGAGGGAGAAATTCACAACATCCGCACCTGGGGTTGAAGTATTGGATGCAACGCTTAATCCATGATATAAGTGCGAAAATCCCGCAATGCCAACGGCCAATCGTGCCCCTTCAGCTACGCGATGAGCGGGGTAGAGGACAGAGGCTCACATGAAGCGTCGATGCGTCGGCATGGCGAACCAACTGAGCCAAAGACTGATGAAGCCGACAAAGAAGGTCTCTTCGTCCATGCCAGGGGCCGCAATCGCATCGAAGGACACGGCCGACGAGGCCGGAACTTAAAACTGCGGCAAGTCTTCCTCTTTGGCCGACAGTTTATTCAGCCAAAACCCAAAAGGGTCGTCAATGTTTGCAAACTTTGGAGCCTCTTTGGATAAAGCGTCTTCAAGGATAAAGCAGGCGATGAAGCTCTCAAAGGTGACGCCCTGCCCCTCTGACTTCACGAACAGTTTCTTAAAAATACCCAGAGCCTTGATTAGACTGGGGTACTTATGGCGGACGGCGTTTTCAGTCGTCAGGCCGTCAAGCATAGCCGGCATGGTCGTGAACACATACTCGTCGGGAGGCAGCAACTCTTCATAATGCTTTCCCCTGATTGGCAATCCAGAGATCTCGCGAAACTCTTCTAGTGAAATAAAGACCTCGCGATCCCCTAGTAAGAAGGTGTCGGTAGGAAGATTCCATTAGTTCAGAAAAGCTTTAACCCACCAGACGTGAGGAGCCTGGTAATGGAATAGAGACGCGTACACCGCTTGATACAGCCTAACCTTCTGAAACCGTGCACGGTGGGAGGAAATAACGTATCGAGCCCAGGGAAGATAGCCTACTGAGTGGCGGGGGGTAAGGCCTACCTTATAAACTTGTCCCCAGGGTTGGGCTTCATCTTGACATATATGGCGCCCCAGGATATCTATAGCCGGCAGGGACTGGTTGGGTATCCCGGTTGTTGACGGCCCAAGTCGGCCTGTAGGAATCCAGTTAGTCACCTCCACCGCATAAGCGGTCTGCGAGCGTTCCATCGGCGGTATTGGGCGGAGGAGCTCTGTTGACACCTCACAAGTAAAACTGCGGCGGCCCCGGATGATGTGACCATACCAAACTCCCCATAAGAGTAGACTAGTACGGTCTCTGTCATGTGCCCTGATCATCGCCATAGCTTCCTCATCCGACGGTGATTGCAGAAAAGCGGCGTCTGAGCGAGTATAAGGAAAGTAGGGAAGTAAAGCCATTGTTCCTGAAATAACATTAATAAAATATATAATTATAAAATAACAGAAGAAAACGACAGGATGTTTATTTCGCAGGACCACTGCCCACAAAATACATGGCCCCCACAAAATCAATACGGCGGCTCACCAATGAGGAAGCAAAACAACCATTGATAGAATCGAAAAGGATTCTCTCCAAACAGTAAAGTTTAAACATCTCTTAAAGTAAGTTCTATTAGAAAATGCAACAGATTCAAATCTGCTTTAAGGGTATTAAAACCCTAAAAATATTCGAGAAAATCAAGGGATAAATTTTTTTCTCTGAATCTCTATTTCAGAGCCATGTTCTATGGGTATACGGAATTAAATTCCTTTAATAAAGGGATTAAACCCCAGAAAACCCCCATGGCAAGGAGTCAAGGAAAACGGAATTAAATTCCAAGGTTCTTAAAGATCGGTGATAGGGTAAAACCCTAAAAGGAGGATTAACAATCCCTATTGATCCATGGCTTCAAAATCTACAAAAAATTATGTTTTGGGATCTTTAAGAAACCAATTCAAGAAAGAGCTATGCTCTAATGAGGGATTTAAAATCCAGGGCAAAAAGCAAGAGAGCGTCGTTCAAGATCATTACCCAAAGGAAAGTTTTGCAGAGTTTAACTCTGAAAGATTTTAAGACAGAGAACTAAGCTCTGAATATGAGAATTAAATTCTCAATAAAATAATCAAGGAAGAAGATGAAAGAACAGTGGCTTCCCAAAGGTAAAACCCTTGCATTTATAAGACATGATGGGGAGCGGTTCATCTTCCCGTTCCCCAAGGCAGATCCAACGGCTGAAAGGATGATAGTGTTGCACTAACATGCAAGCCACGTGAGAACAAAGCTGGGGGGCATTTGTTCCCTTAAAAAAAAGAGAAAAAAGGAATGGGGAAAATTTCCCACCAATGGATCCTCACGTGCCCATACGTGAGCGCCTAAATACAAAGATTATAGGTGCTTAATAGGCTGAAATTGAGCCTCACGTGTAAGAACGTGAGCATCTATATACAAAGTATATAGGCTCCATGTTAAAAAAATAGCAGGCCATAAAAGCTTACATGTTAACACGTGATGCCCTTTGTTAGGCTGTTGCATATAAGCAAACAAGTTTAATTCCGTGGGGGGAACACTCACGTGCTACACGTGAGTGTTCCTAATCACCTTCCAAGATGATAGAATTAAATTCTAAATAAAAAGATCAAAATACTATTTGGAAATTATTTCCTTAAATCTTTCTAAACTATCTGATAGAATTAAATTATATATTTATGGGAAATATATCCCTGAAATTGAGCCTCACGTGTAAGTACGTGAGCATCTATATACAAAGTATATAGGCTCCATATTAAAACAAATAGCAGGCCAGAGGAGCTCACGTGTTAACACGTGATGCCCTTTTTAGGCTGTTAGATATAAGTAAACAAGTTTAACTCCGTGGGGGTCACATGCCACACGTGAGTGTTCCTAATCACCTTCCAACCTGATAGAATTAAATTCTATATATATGGGAAATATATCCCCGATCTTCATTAAAACAGAAACATCTTCTCTGTTGTTAACCGAAAGACCTTTAGATCAAAGATCTAACGGTGATCGTCTAATAGAATAAAATTCTATCTTAGGAAAATATTTCCTAATCTTATTAAACAAACAAGAAATCTTCTCTGTTACACGGAGAGCCTTTGGATTAAAAATCCAACGGTGAATAAAATTCACCGATTGATCTAAAAGATCATCGAATCAAGCATGATCTCTCAATGAGAGATTCTCTTAACAAATTGATTATTGTTCTTCTCGTATAAATGGGAGCGATGAGAGGAGGAGATAAAAAGAGAGATCCCCCCATAAGCTTTGAGAAACAAAAGGAAAAGAGAAAGAGAGAATTCAATTCTCTAGAAGAAGAAGATTCCCTTCTTAAACAAAAATCCTAGGTAAGAAGAAAGTACAGAGATTATCTTATCTCTTTTTTTAAGGGTTAAATCCTTCATACAAGAACTTAGTTCTTGCTCTGGTTGAGATCTGCAGAAGCAGATCTCCTTACATGTTAAGAATTTAATTCTCATAGGGGAGATTCTGTTATGTAGTTTCAAAACTTAGGGGAAAGAACTAAGTTCAAAGAATTTAATTCTTCCAAAAGTATATAAGAATTTAATTCCTCTGATAAAACTAGGGTTTAACCCTGTAAAAGAATCTAATTCTTATAAAATAAGGGACTTGATATTCTTAAAACTCAGATTAAAATCTCTATGCATATAAAAGAAAAGACTGGTCACATGTTCCCACGTGAGCACCTCCGATGAACAAAAAGGAATGACTGAGATCAAATCACAAGATCTCACGTGACCCCCAAACAGTTGCTTAAATGGAAAAAGGGGGAAATCCAAAGACAGCATTCACAGTTTTGAGCACCTCACGTGTCAGCACGTGAGCACTATATGAGCTAAGTGCTTAGCACTTATAAAAAGGAAGAGGAAATAAACCCAAAAAGGCAGTGCCCAACTCTGGGGCGCCTCACGTGCCTACACGTGATAGCCATAAGAATTAAGTGTTTAACACTTATATACAGACGGGGATTTGGACCCAAGTGTACAGCGCCAACTTTCAGGCGCCTCACGTGCCATACGTGAGCGCCTCAGATTTCAGTGTTTAACACTGCTTTAGAGTCTCACATGAGAGCACGTGAACACCGAGCATATATTAGTGTTTAACACCATGAGAAGCCGACTTCAGCCCCAAATTGGCTAAGTCTTCCTGAGATTAAAATATCTCGGATCTCCAAATAGACTGAGCATCTATGCTCATGACTTCCCAAACTAATTGACCAGAACGATGTCTATCCCGCATCTCCTAAGTTAATCTTAGTCTCCCAAAAATGACTAATGATTCTTAGATGGTCCACCACGATCTCTCCCCTCAATCTGGAATTTGGTTCAAGGGTACATCTCTCTACACATTTGATACATGTCATTGTAATTCCTCAACGTCTTTAGAGAGGTGGCGGGTCCCGATAGCCAACTGCTTTTTGATGCACTTTCCAAAATAGCGACAACGGACCGCAACGTCCTTAAACTAGTTACGGACCGAAACGTCCTTAAACTACCAACGGACCGAAACGTCCTTAAACTAAAGCAAAAAAGCCCAAACGCTCTTTTGTCGGATCTGAATGATCCCAAAATCCTGTTGAGTAGATCTTAGTCTAAAATTAGACTAACGTATCCTCAACAAACATTTAAATTGATCTTAATCTCAAACGAGATTAACGATCCTTAAATCAATCCAAACCCAAATCTTAGAATATATGGCTTTGGGCTAATCAACGCCCTACGGACAACAACATAAATTAGCCTCCGTATACAATCCACGGGCAACCAAAAATTAAACAAACACACACGATATGAAGTGACCTTCTGGAGCAGGAGAAAGTGGTTATCGCTACGCGGTAACGTAATTAACTGCAGGAGCTTGCGCCTGCAAGGAAGAGCGTCCCTACAATAAAAAAAACCTCACAAACGAGAGGGAATCTGATGAAGTCTGCTACAATGGCCGCATCTGTCCAAACCTCCGATACACGGTGCCATAAATCAACTTGTCATCTTCGGAGAGGTGGACGGATAAATCCAAATAGTATCTGCCCCCAAATTCAGGCAAGACGATCCATCTCGGTTCGTCTCTGTTTTCGGCGGTGAACAGACCCAAGGAAAATTGTATCCTTCATGAAATCTGGGTTGTTTATGCACACCAAAAGCACCCAGCACGTGCATATCGATTCACAAGGTGAATTAATGCAATGGGAGATTAACGGGCTTCACACCTGGCTGAGTGGTATCGGCCGCCAGACTCAGGCCATGATATAAGTGAGCCAGTCCTGCAATTCCAACAGCCATCCGCGTCCTTGCCACAATACAGTGAGCCGGATAAAAGACAGATGGTCTCATAACGAGGATGCATTGGAAACGCAAACCAGCTCAGCCACAAGCCGATGAACCCCAAGAAGAATGTCTCCTCATCAATGTCTGGAGCGGCGACCTCTGCGAAAGGGATGATTGGGGTATCCGGAATAAACAAAATTACTTTAAATCCGCCTCCGCGATCGGTAGTTTGTCCAAGCCAAATCCGAACGGATCATCGAGCTTGGCGAACTTTGCGGCTTTCTTCGATAAAGCCTCCGGACGAAGGAAATGAGCAACGAATTCCGTGAAGCTAATTCCGTGCCCCCAGACTCCAAGAATAAGCTTTCATATATGTTCAACACTTTGATCAAGCTCGGAAATTTGTGTCGAACGGAATTCTCTGGGGTTAGACCCATAACCATTGATTCGGTAGCGAAGACATACTCGTCAGGAGGAAGTATCTCCTCATAATGCTCTCCTCTGACGGATAACCCAGATATCTCCGTAAATTCCTCTAACGATATTGAGATCTTCCGATCCTATAAGAGAAATGTGTGGGTCGGGATATCCCATTGCTCCAGAAAAGATTTGACCCACCACACATGAGGGGTATGGTATTAAAAGAGGGATGCCTAGATAGCTGGATATAGCCCGGTCTTTAGTAGCAGTGACTTCTTGGCCGACAGAATGTAACGGGCCTACTGCGAATAGCCAGTCGGATGATGAGGAGTCATTCCTATCATATAAACCTGCCCCTAAGGACTCGACTCTCCTTGGCATATGTGACGCCCTAGAATGTCAAGAACCATCGGTGGCTGCTCTGGTATCGATGTCATGGAAGGTTGGAGATGACCTTCCGAGGTCCAGTTGACCTCTTCTACTGCGTAAGCGACCTGTGGAAGGTCGGTATAGTGAATCGACGAGATGGGTTTTGACGGTGCTGCGCAAGTAAAACTGCACCGACCCCGGATAATATGACTATACCTTGACACCCACAGATGAAGAGACTTTTGCTCTGGGTCATAATCCTGAATGAGTGCAAAGACCTCCCGATCTGTAGACACATCGGCGAAAGCACTCTTCGAGCGAACGTAGGAGAAGGTGGAATCGGAAGCCATAGTACCTATAAAAAGGGGGGATAATTATCGACACAATGTTCAAGACTTTAGCATTTTCAGTACACCCAAATTTGTACTACATTCTGGTATGTGAAAGTCACCACAGTTCAAAGAGAAAGGGACAATGGGCCCCACAAAATCAAGGTAATGCCCCCATCAATGATGAGGCAGGAACTCATTGTAAGAACCCAAAAATATTCTCATTTAATAAAAATTTTCATTGAACTGTGGAGTTAAACTCCCAATATTCTTGAAAAACGTGTTCTAGAGCAGATTCAAATCTGCAAGAAGAACCCTAAAAAGAAAATAAGAAAAGAGAATAAAATTCACAAAAGAATTTTTAAAAGAAATTTTCTCAGAGCTAAGCTCTGTAGAACAACCCAAAATTAAATTCCTCTGATAATGGGATAAAATCCCAGAAATACGCACGGGAAATGTTATTAAATTCCAAACAACCCTCAAAGAACAAAGTCACTAACAGGGTAAAACCCTAAGATCTCTAAGACCCATGGTCTACCTAAATAAAAGTTATTTTAATATCTCTAAGACAACGTTCCGAGAGAAGAGCAAACCTCTGTTAATGGGTTAAAAACCCAAAAGGAGAAGAGATTCTTTTAAGAGTTTCTTTAAGAATTAAATCGTGGTCATAATTCTTACCAATTTTTGACAGAGTTTAACTCTGAGAAAGTTCTGGGAACAGAGATCTAAGCTCTGAGGAGAGAATTAAATTCTCAAGAAAGAAGAAAGAAGATGATGGAATGATAGTCATCTTAAGGGTCAAAGGCCCTATTTATAAGACATAAAGAGACGGTTCAACTCCCCAGGAGATCGAACTGTGAAAAATGTGATACCGTTGCACTCACGTGTGAGCCACGTGAGTACAACGGTGGGGGCATTTGTTTACATAATATTTAAACCTAATAAAAGAGAAAAACTCTGTTGGATTTAATGAGGCAACGCTTCACGTGCTCTGCACGAGGGCGCCAGTGCCAGAGCCAATCTTATAGGATTATATCCTATTATGGTGCCTCACATGCTCCTCACGTGGGCACCAATGTGCAAAGCACAGAAGAATTTATTACATAAGAGTTAAACTCTTGAATTGCATCTCACGTACTCCTCATGCAGACGCCAATGTGCAAAACACAAGAATACCCATCATAAGAATTAAATTCTGAAGTGGCGTCCACATGCAAAATACATGAGCGCCGGCACCCAAGTCAAGATCAATAGAATTAAATTCTACATGGAGATATTTCCTTAAAAATGGGGATACTCTCTGTTAACCAGAGACGTTGGATTAAAGATCCAATGGTGATGATAAATCACCAAATAATAGAATAAAATTCTATTTTGGGAATATATTCCCTTAATCTTTACAAACAAAAAAGATTGCTCAATGTATAACAGAGAGCCCTTAGATTAAAAATCCAATGATGATTAAGAATCACCGTTTGACAGAATAAATTCTGTATATGGGAAAATGTTTCCCCAATCTTGCTAAAAACAAGAAAACGTATTCTGTCAAAACAGAAACATTTGGATCAAAAATCTAACGGTGGGTAAAATTCCCCAAATCAATTTTGAAACCTGTTAAATCAATTAGAATCTCTCAATGAGAGATTTTCTCAAAACCAATTAACAACTTGCCTCCACTATATAAAGGACTCGAGATTTCAAGTCTCACACACAGAGAGACACAGAGAGAGACATAAAGAGATAGAGACGAAGATAGAGGGAACCCCCCCATAAGCTTCTGAAAAATACAGAAAGCTTCCAAAACAACAGAGAATTCAATTCTCGAGGAAGAAGAAGACTTTCCTTCTCAAAACCCTAAGTAAAGAAAATAGATCAAAATATCTCTATCACATCAAAAGGTTTAACCCTTTTAAAAGAACTTAGTTCTTTCTCTGGATCTGAGATCTACAAGGCAAATCTCCAATAAGTTGAGAATTTAATTCTCATCAGGAAGATCTTGTTCTTGAGAATCAAAGATTTAGGAAAGAACAAATTTTAAATGGAGTCCATAATGCTCCAGGAACTCAGTTCCTTCAAATTGAGAACTTAGTTCTTTAAAAAACTCAACCTAAAATCCTCAAATATAGTGATTTTAGCAAGCGTTAATGGTCAAAGCACCATTGATAGAGGTTTAACTTCTCTGAAAATATCAACAGAAATTAAATCTCAATATAAAAGAAACTAGTGCCTCACATGCTTCTCATGTGGGCGCCCCTCTTTAACAGCGACACACGCGAAAGACACGCGGGTGCCCGAAACAGAAGGCCAGCGCCTCACGTGAAACACACGTGTACGCCATATAAAAAATGCTTAGCATTTCACATACAGCCAAAACGGCTGAGTGCTCAGCACTAATTAGGCAGCGCCTCACGTGCTCCTCACGGAGGCGCCACCAAAATAATAAGAGTGCTTAACACTCCATAAATAGCCAAAACGGCTGAGTGCTTAGCACTAATTGGGCAGCGCCCAGCGCCGCACGTGCTCTTCACGTGGGCGCCATAAAAAGAGTACTTAAGACTCCATAAATAGCCAAAATGGCTGAGTGCTCAGAACTGATTGGGCAGCGCCCAGCACCTCACGTGTTCCTCATGTGGACACCACTAAAAAGAAAAGAAGAGAGAAAAGTTCTTAACACTCCATAAACAGCTAAACTGGCTGAGTGCTCAATGCTCATTGGACGGCGCCCATAATTAACTGCTTCATATGACATCTATGTAAATGTCAGAGCGTCAAACAAGTGCTTAGCACTTTTGCATAAAAAAAGGGGGGACTGAACCAACAGAACCCAAATAAGAACTTAGCAATTCTGAACAAAAAAAACTGAGCAGACTAAGCCTAAATTGGCTAAGTCTATAAAACTTTCTTATAGTCGAGCTCAAAATGCTCTGTTGTTTGGATCTTAAATAAAAAATGATCCTCAAAATATTGCTAAGTTGGTCTTAGTCTCAAATTAGACTAACGTATCCTTAGTTAAAAATAAATTGAGCCCAAATGATCACACATTTAAGTCGATCTTAATCTCAAACCAGATTAACGGTCCTTAAATAAACTTAAGCCCAAATCTAAAATATACGGATTTGGACTAATCCGTGCCCTACGGGCGACGACAAAAACTAGTCTCCGTATACAATCCACGGGCAAGAAAAACAAACAAAACACACACGACACGAAGTGAACTTCCACAGCAGGAGAAAGTGGTTATCGCAATGCGGTAACGTAATTAACTGCAGGGGCTTGCGTCTGCAGGGAAGAGCATCCCCATAATCAAAAACCCCTCATAAAATAAGGGGGAATCTGATAAAATCTTCTACAACGGTCGCGTCTTTCCAAACCTCCGATATATGGTGCCATAAATCAACTTGGTATCTTCGGAGAGGTGGACGGCTAAATCCAAATAGCATCTTCCCCCAGATTCAGGAAAGATGATCCATCCCAGTCCGTCCCTATCTCCGGCTGTGAAAAACTGGGAATGGGAAAATTATATCGAGTAGCGAGTGCAAGGATTGTTTGATTGTTATTTGCGGACGAGAGTTATTCACGAATTTCTTGGAGATCGATACTGGCAGCTATGATGTCATCTTGGGAATGGATTTTCTCGGCACTTTCCACGCCCACATCGATTGTAGGGAAAAGAAAGTGATTTCCCAGATTCTTGGACATCCGATGTTTATATTTTTAGGAGGTAGCAGATCTGTCGGGCTAGTCGAATTTAGGGCTAAGCTGACAAGTGTCGTTCTTTCGTCGATGGAAGTAGATAAGGAGGAAGCGCCATCAATAGTTCGAGAGTTTATGGATGTGTTTGAGGACATCTTGGGTTTACCGCCAAAACAAGATGTGGAGTTCGCAATTGATCTTATTCCTGAAGCAGCGCCGATTTCAAAGGCTTATTATCCGATGGCACCGGTGGAGCTAGAAGAAGTAAAGAAACAAGTTACCGAATTTCTAGAGAAAGTTTGCATTCGCAGCAGCAATTCACCCTGGAGAGCTCCAGTTCTTCTAGTCAAGAAGAAATATATCACGCGGAGGATGTGCATCGATTATCAAGAATTAAATCGGATGACTATTAAAAACAAGTACTCAATCCCTCACATCGGCAAATTATTTGATCAACTCAGTAGCACGAGGGTATCTGGATTTGCAATCCAGATATCATCAAGTTCGAGTGAAACCAGAAGATATTTGCAAGACAACGTTCCGAACTCTATATGGGTATTACGAGTACTCAGTGATGCCATTTGGAGTTATTAACGCACCAGCGATATTTATGGACTTGATGAACTGAATCTTTTCACCGTATTTGGACCAGTTCATAGTGGTGTTTATTGATGACATTCTGGTCTATTCGAGGAGTAAAGAAGAGCATGCGGAACACTTGAAGATCGCACTGCAAACGTTGTGGCAAGAAAGGTTATATGCCAAGATGAGCAAGTGAGAGTTTTGGCTCGAAGAAGTGAAGTTTCCTGGGTCATATCGTATTCAGAGATGGAATTGCCATTGACCCTGAAAAGATTGCGGCAGTTCATGATTGGATGATTCCAAAGAATACAGCGGAGATCAGAAGTTTTCTTGGGCTTGTTGGATATTATAGAAGGTTTGTGGAGAACTTTGCTCCAATAGCAAAACCATTGACCAAGCTAACATGAAAGGAGGTACCGTTTGTATAGGCAGAGAAATGTGCATCAGCTTTTGAAGCATTGAAGTAAAGATTGACCACTGCTCCCATCTTGACAGTGCCAGATGGTTCCGGAAGGTTAGTTATTCATAACGACGCATCTGGAAAAAGCTTGGAATGTTCTAATGTAGAATGGGAAGGTTATAGCTTATGCGTCGAGACAATCAAAAACCCATGAGAAGAACTACCCAACTCATGATTTGGAGCTAGCAGCAGTGATTTTTGCTTTGAAGATTTGGGGACACTACTTATTGGGCGAAAGAGTAGAAGTATTTACCGATCACAAGAGCCTAAAGTATGTGTTCACGCAGAAAGAGCTCAATATGAGGCAACATAGATGGTTGGAGTTGATGGCTGACTATGATCTTGATCTAAAGTACCATCCGGGGATAGTTAATGTAATGCCGGATGCGCTAAGTCGGTTGCCAGCGATACGGATGTTGACTGCACAAAAGGAGATTATAAATGATATTCAGATATTCGAGTTGGAGATTGTACTACCTCATTCTTCGGGACAGTTGATGCAATTGCAAGTATAGTCGTCCTTGATCGATAACATTAAGGCAGTGCAGTCGCACGATCCAAAATTGCATCAAGAACAGGTTGAAGCGGGACTTCGAACAGACTTGTTAATTCATGAAGATGGTTCATTATGATATGGTAGTCATTTATATGTGCCAAAATGAGATGTTCGTGAAGAAATTATGAAGGAGGCTCATAGTTCCACATATTCCGTACATCCGGAAGGCACGAAGATGTACCGAGATCTATGATAACATTTCTGGTGGGAAGGCACGAAAAGAGAGATTACTCGCTACGTATCAAAGTGCTTGGTGTGTCAGCAAGTCAAGGCTGAACATCAAAGGGTAGTTGATTTGTTGCAACCGCTTTCGATTCCTCAGTGGAAGTGGGAACATATAACCATGGATTTCGTGACAGCTTTACCATGGAGTCCAAAAGGCAATAATGTTGTTTGGGTGATTGTTGATCGATTGACCAAGGTAGCTCATTTTATACCATTTCGAGCTTGCCAGTCGATGGAGGCTTTAGCAGAACGGTACATGCAGGAGATTGTAAGATTGCATAGAGTACCAGTGAGTATCATTTCCAATAGTGATACCCGATTCTTATCGCACTTTTGGAGGAGTCTACAGGAAAGTTTGGGGACTCAATTGAAGTTCAGCACCGCCTATCATCCCCAGACAAATGGCCAGTCTGAAAGAATGATCTAAACTCTTAAAGATATATTGAAAGCGTGCATGTTAGACTTCAAGGGTTCATGGGAGGATCATTTGCACTTGGTGGAGTTTTCTAATAACAGTTTTCAGGCGACTATACAGATGGTTCCATTCGAAGCATTATACGGTCGTAAGTGTTGCTCGCCCGTCTGTTAGGACAATGTTGGAGAAAAAAGATTATTGGGACCAGATCTTATTGTGCAAACAGTGGAGAAAGTCAACACGTGATCCAAAACCATATGAAGGTGGCACAAGATCGACAGAAATATTGGGCTGATACAGGACGAAGACCACTGGAGTTCACAATTGGTGATCTTGTATTCTTGAAGATATCACCAACCAGAGGATTGATCCATTTTGATAGTCGAGCCAAGCTTAGTCCTCGATTCGTAGGGTCTTTCGATATTATCGAGCGCGTTGGAGAAGTAGCTTATCGATTGGCTTTACCACCATCCTTGGCGAGTGTTCATGATGTGTTTTATGTATCTCAATTCCGTAAGTATGTTCGAGATGAGACGCACGTACTAGATCATTCATAGCTAATAGTAAGGGAAGACTTAACATACGAAGAACGACCGATAGTGATTGTGGATCGATGAGAAAAGGTCCTCAAGAACAAGATTATCTCTCTAGTACTTATTTCATGGGGGAATCGTTCACACGGAGAATCAACTTGGAGACGTGAAGACGAAATCCTATAGAAGTTTCCATACCTCTTTTCTTAAATTCATGTTTTCTTGTCTTTTTGTGTTCCGGAAATTTCGAGGATGAAATTCTTTTGTAGTTGGGTATAATGTAATACTCTAGTACATTTATACTATATTTTATTTGGGTTTTTCCTAATCTTGCGACAGTTTTATTGTTTATTATTGCTTTTGGGTGCGGATGGTTCATTTGGTAACTGTGGTTAATATCCGACTCGAACCGCATGCTTGAAACACATCTTGATTCTAGATTACGTCATATAATTACTAGTACAGAGGATCCGTGCACATCTATATTCTATATACATATATAATATAATTGGTATCTGCATATCGTTAAATAATACAAATTATAACCAAATAACACATTTTAATATCTAGCATGGCCTGTTATCATACCCCATATCATATTTTTTTCCATATATCGTGTTCATATCCAGTTTGATAAAACAGACTCGTTTGGATCACTACGTGATTTTACGTATATCCGTTCTTGGGGGTATGCATTTTATTTAATCGGACATCGCATTATGGTTTTGGTTTGTACGTATATTATTCATATTTTAAAACTAGAATTTTAGAAGAGACCCGGGTATTTTTCGGAGTATTTTTGTATTAGCTATAAAATCCTAGAAGATATATTATAATATTTTATCATTTTATAATAATATATATAAATTAACTAAATATATTTTTCCTCACCTCCTCTCGCTCTCTCGATTCTCTCTCTTTCCTCTCTTTCACTCTGTCTCTCTCTCTCTCTCTAATATTATATATATATATATATATATATATATATATATATATATATATATATATATATATATATATTTCCAAATATAATATTATAAAACACCCCTCTCTCCCCTCATATTTCCTTCTCTTCTTCCCTCGCGAAAACCCAAGCCGAACCCTAACCCATGCCTGCGCCCTTACCTTGCTGCCGATCACCCCACCGTCTCCTTGCCCTCATCGTAACCACCTCCTCTTCTCCTCTTCCCCAAACCTTGCATGACCCCGACCTCCATGACATGAACCCTAGAACCCAAATCTAGCCCAACGCCTTCGCCGCCGACCTCCTCATCCCCTCGCCCTCTTCCCCCAACCTCGACCACCCTCACCACCTCTCATCCCTCTCATTCTTCCCTGAGAACCCATAACCCGAGAACCCAAAAACCCACAACCCCAGCAACCCAAGAAACTTCCACCTCGCCGTTACCCATCGCCGGCGACTTGCCGTCGCCATCACCCTCACCTCGCCATCGCCGTCACCCTCAACTCGCTATTTGTAACGACTCTTTTTATAATGTACAAAATTTGTTTAAAGTTAAAATACTAAATGGAGTATTTGCAACCCTGAGTATGCTATAAGTATTTAATTTGTTTTAGAACAGCAAGAAACAACTTGTAGCTCATTGGTAAAGCCTTACACTGCTGTGACATAGCCCCTGTGTTCAAATCCTCTCAGCCACATATTATTTTTAATGATTTTTCTTTTAAATTTTTGGAAGCTCAAAAGTTTACACGTGCAATACACGTAAAAATGAAAAGTCACTCAAATCAAACATATGGAAAATAAAATATGAACAGCCGAGGAAACGTGGCCCCAATCCAAACCCCATCCTCACCCAATCGACCGTCGAAGAAGCCTCTGGAGCCGGCGCCGCCGGGCTTACCCATAGGTAATGCCCCCAAAATTTAAACCCTAACTCTTGGTCTTCCCCCCACCACTCCTCTTCTGTTTGTTTTTCCTGCAATTAAACAAAGAATTAAAAATCACCATTAAAACAAAATTTTAACGCAATAATTCTCAAAACCCTAATTCTATCCTATAAATACCACCCCATACCCTAGCCCTCTCCATTCTGAAATCCATTGTCAAAACTCTCAAATTTTTCCAAGTCAAATAAGTATACAACTGGAGTTAGCCCAAGGTCACCTTCCGGCGACGATTCAGGAAGATTCCGGCGATCCCACGACTTCACGAAGCTCTCAAAACCTTCCTACAGCTCTTCTCCCTACACTAATCCATTAAGCCCCCTCTCCTCTTCTTTTTCCTATTCTAAAAAGTTCTCTTTTCAAACTCATCGGAAGTGGAGTTAATCCGACATCCGATTTTAAATTTGTTAAAAAATCCAAATTTTCTTAATAACAAATCAACTGTTTCCTTATATATTATTTAGCAACCATAAACCAACATTGAGAACAAGTTTCAATTCAAAATACCATACTATGCAATTTGTATTACACTTTTACAGTTAAATACTACAAAGTTTACATACGACATTCTTTTATCATATTGCTCATATTACCATTAGAAAAACCTCACGAGATAATGACCTACCTCTCACAACACTCATCTTAACATAGCATGATTGCTTGAAAACCATATTTTTGTGGCTAATACAATTTTACATTAAAATACCCTAAACTATTAAAAAAACGTATTCTTTAAATTGTTTTAATCAAATTCCTGATGATTGTGTCTCTACAATCCATTTTGGGGAATCCGATTTGGTTGGTGCGGGTTATCGCATATCTATCGGACTAGTAGGGTGAGATGGAGACCTCCTCACGAAGCATACGATCTCAATAGAATTTTTATTATAATTTTTAAGAAAACATAATTTCTATTTAATAAATAAATTTATTTTTAATAATTATTTATAATATTATCAAACTATCTATTTTAAATACATATAATAAATTCTATATTTTCTAAACAAAGAAATCCCAAATTTCAAGAATATACCATCAAAAATCCATATAATTCCAATTTACATTAAAATACCATATACTATTCAATCTGGATTTATATTCACTAGAATACTTCATATTTAAAAATTGCATCCATGAAAACCCTAAATACGATAAATAAATATTTGAGGTTTATTTTGAAATTATATCAAAACTATTTTTTATAAAACCCCCTCAAGTTATATTAATTTACAATAAGGACCCTAGTAAATATAGGTTTAAGCGGGACCGATTCTCTTAAGGCTCAGGGAGCCGTAGAAAGTGGATGCTTGACTATTTAAGGTAGACAACTAAAACGGGGTTATCAATACGGTAATTGTCTTGGAAAAAGACACAAATCCTGCCGTCCATGTGCAGCAGTTACCGACCGATAACTCCAAAACCTAATTCAGGAATCCAATTCTGTTTAAGCGTCTGACTCAATCTGAGGCTCAGTCTAATCTGAATACAATCCGTATATGAACACAATCCAAATATAACTCCAAAACAATATGAATCCATATATACTGGAACTTGAACATGAATACCAGAATACTATACAATATGAATATGACTTGATTTGACCGAACCGGGGATATACATTGACTTGATCACATGACTATCCGTTTACATCCTTATCCGTTTACATGAAAAATTTATGCCATGGTCTCGGCAAGTCTTATATCTATAAAATAATACAATCAATACAATATACATTACGGGGTTTAAAGGAGTAGATTGGTACGGAATATGTTAAAAGCGGCACAATGATGGTCACTTTAATACACCTAACCTAAACATCCGTTGTCGTTGTCCCGTGTTTTTTGACGGGGCCTTGTACTCCATATACCATAGTCCACGGGGTAAGTTGGACTCCTCTCGTATACACCGTCATATTCTGTATCAAGCTACAAACAACTACGTTAACATAACAAACATACATTATACCAGTTATATTCTATTATCTATCTATTCTATTTCTATCTCTCTTTCGGGACTTACCGAGTGATTGTTCGCTGACGATATTCTTTTTCTCTTCTTTCTTTGGAATGTTGTCAAGAGGATCCGACTCTCTGGAGATCGAGCCCAACTCAGAAGATTGGGAGCAATTCATCAAGGACCCAGAGCTCTAGTTTACTTGAATATACTTTTACTTTCAGTTCATGCCATTGTTTAGGCATTGCTTTCCGCATTGTATTTACTTTTCAGTTGTATTATAAAAAATGTTTAATAAATAAAAAGTTGATGTTCATTTACATCTCATGTATTTCTTGTGTACATTTATATTATATTGCTTATTTATACTTAACGTGTTTACTTCTGAGTAAATACGTCGCGTGACCCGTCACGTCTCCTTACAGTACTCTGGGAAGTGGGGCGTGACAGGTTTTGTTGGCGGCCCATGCAGATCAGTTCTGCATGGAAACATAAACAATATATCACAATAATTATAAGACTCGGCAACTAAATATTCTTTATATTTCATATTCTTTGAATCCATCCTAACCTTATTTTTCTTTCAAGGTTATGGATCCTCCCAACAACACGAGTACAAACGTCAACGGCCCACTACCATCTCTTCCACTTACACCTACCGTAGCAGCTTCGATCAACGAGTAGACGGTACTGCTTGAGGCAATCAAGAGCCTCTTGGAGGGACAGCAGCAGCAGACTGCTATCCTAATGAACCGCCCAGAAGCTGAGGCACCCGGAGTGAAGCAATTCCGGGCACTGCACCTTAAGAACTTTTCTGGGAAAGAGAGCCCCTTAGAAGCTGAAGAATGGGCTCAGTCGATTGAGGACGATCTGGCAGCAACATAAGTGCCAGGCATTGCTTGGGTAAAGGTTGCGAAGCTGCAACTTACTGACAACGCCAGAGTATGGTGGAAGGCGGAAGAAAGCCATCTTGCCCAGCCGATCGAATGGAAGACTTTTCGCGATATGTTTGACGCAAAATACTTTCCCGAGACTGCCCAATTTGACATGGAGCAGCAATTCATCCACCTACAATAAGGCTCTTTATGGATCAAATCTGTGGATGAGTATGATACCGAGTTCACTATGTTGAGCAGGTAAGATGTGTCTCAGATATTCAAATTTTTTAATATCACATACTACACAGCTAACATAAGACCGTAACAGGTTCGCGGCACACCTCATACTGACTGTTGAGATCAGAGCACGACGATTTCAGTAAGGGTTGGACCCGGAGATCCAAGCTGCTTTAGCTACATGGGATTTCCCAACCCATGACTTAGCTCTGAAGGCTGCCCGAAGATATGAGGCGGTAGTGAAGAAGAAGGGCAGACCTTAATCTGCCGGGGAGAAGCGCTCTGCTACTCAGATAGCAGGAGGAGCCTCTTCCAGGCCACCGTTTGTACCCAGGAGACCGGGAGTACCTTTTAACCGGCCCAGTCCAGATTTCTACTTTTACTGCAAAAGAAATGGACACCTGGCGAAGGATTGCAGGCGTGCTAATCACCTTTGCTTAGTCTATTGCTCATCCACACACGATATTGGATCTTGTCCCTACAGACTCAATCAGAATCAGGCACCCAGACCAGCAATTACGTATCCACAGCGGCCAGCTATCTAGGCACCTGGTCCTCGACTTGCTCCCCTGCTCCACTTCCTCATAGACCTACTGCACCTCATCCTCATCAGTTCCATCAAGCACAAAGGAACTTACCTCAGGGACAAAGGAACGGACAGAGGAATGCTCCCCCAACAAGGAGGAACGTACCTAGGCGACGGACTTTCACAATGAATGTAGAAGAAGCTGAAGCCACTGGCCAAGTCATCACTGGTAACTTTCTATCTTTCAAAACTTTCTTTCAACCTTCATACATATCAAACTATCATTTCTTATATCTAAAACATATCCCACATAACTTAGGTACAATCTTAGTAGCCTCACTTCCTGCACTAGCACTCTTCGATACTAGAGCATCTCATTGCTTTATGTCGCAATGGATCATCCGAACTCATGCGATTCCAGTTAAACCGCTCGTATCCTGCTGGAATGTCAGTTCAGAGAACGGTGTTCTAAAGGCAAAAATGGGATACGACCTGTTTCCAGTGGCCATATGTAGCAGAGAATTCTATGCTGATTTCAAGGTGCTGGACATACCGAATTTCGATGTAGTTTTGGGTATAGATTGGCTAGGAACTTTCTACGCTACTATCGGCTGTCGTCAAAGGAGAGTAGTGTTCGAGATTCCAGACCATCCGGTCTTTTATTTCAAAAGTGGAGACCGTACCCTAGAGCCTATCACATATAAAGCAAAACTAAAGAAGGCCGTGATTGCAACATTTCAAGCAGAGGAAGAATCGAAACCAGATGTAGTTCGAGAGTTCGACGATGTATTTCCTGAAGACATTTCAGGTTTACCTCCTGATTGAGCTCTTGAATTTGGTAGTGATTTAGTACCTGGAGCACAACCGGTGATCAAAGCTCCATACCGGTTAAGTCCAGAAGGTTTGAAGGAGATCCGTACTCAGTTGGACGAACTTCTGAAGAAAGGATAGATTCGTCCCAGCACTTCAAGTTGGGGATCTCCAGTTTTACTTGTGAAGAAAACGGAAGGTTCATACAGAATGTGCATTGATTACAGAGCTCTAAACGAAGTAACGATAAAGAACAAGTATCCACTACCGCGCATCAACGATCTGTTCGATCGGCTAAGTGGGTCTTGCGTTTTCTCTAAGTTGGATCTTTGTTCGGGTTATCATCAGGTGAAGGTCAAAGAATCTGATATTCCTAATAGGGCATTCAGAACTCGCTATGGACATTACAAATATCTCATGATGCCATTTGGAGTGACCAACGCACCAGCCATATTCATGAATCTAATGAATCAAGTTTCTTAGAGTACTTAAATAGGTTTTTTTTCATCTTCATCGAAGACATCCTAGTGTATTTTAAGAGTCGGAAAGAACATGCCGAGAATTTACGAATTGTTCTGGAAACTTTGCGACAGCATCAACTCTATGCCAAGTACAGCAAGTGCGAGTTTTGGCTAGATCAGGTCGGATTTCTCGAGCATATCATTTAAGGCGAAGGAATCTCTGTAGATCCAACTAAAGTATCAGCAGTAAGCGAATGGCCTACACCAAATACAGTGAAGGACATTCGAAGTTTCTTGGGATTAGCAGGATATTACCGAAGATCCATCGAAGGCTTTTCGAAGATTGCAACACCCCTGACCAAGCTCATACGTAAAGATGAAGTATTCGTGTGGTCAGAAGCATGCGAACAAGTTTTTGTAAAACTCAAGTCAAGATTGATATCAGCGCCTATTCTCGTAATACCGGGCCAATCTAGAGGTTTCGCAGTGTATTGCGATGCATCCGGTAAGGGATTAGGATATGTTCTATATCAGCACGGTAAAGTTGTAGCTTATGCATCAAGACAGCTGAAGGATTATGAGCGCAACTATCCAACGCATGATCTGGAGTTGGAAGCCATTATCTTTGCACTCAAGATTTGGCATCGTTATCTTCTTGGAGAACGGGTAGATATATACACATACCACAAAAGTCTGAAGTATGTGTTTACTCAGAAAGAATTAAATATGCAGCAGAGAAAATGGTTAGAACTTATGGCGGACTTCGACATCAACCTACAATATCATCCAGGGAAGGTGAATATAGTTCCTGATGCACTTAGTCGCCAACCACTATCAATGAATCTCACCACACAGTGGAAGCTAGAACAAGATTTGCACCAGATGGAGATAGAAGTGGTCATGCCAGGTAACGCTTTGAATTTGATGAACTTGTAAGTTCAGTCTACAATTATCAATCAGATCAAAGCAGCTCAAGCAAGTGATGCCAAGTTGCAAAAGATCAGAGAATAAGTAGAAAGTGGACTACGAACAGACTTCATCATTCATGAAGACGGATCTTTGAGATACGAAAGCAGATTGTGTGTACCACAAGGTTCTGTTCGGGAAGAGTTGATGAAAGAAGCTCATAACTCTCCTTACTCAGTACATCCTGGTAGTATAAAGATGTACAAAGATCTGCGTCAACATTACTAGTGGCATGGAATGAAGCATGAAGTAGTCAGAAGCGTAGCCAAATGTTTGGTGTGTCAGCAAGTAAAGGCTGAACATCACAATACTGTTGGTTTACTTCAACCGTTACCTATTCCAGAATGGAAGTGGCAACACATCACTATGGATTTCGTGACTACTCTTCCTCGCAGCACGAAAGGTAATGATATTGTATGGGTTATTGTGGATCGACTCAGAAGTCGGCTCACTTCATCCCATTTCGAGTTGGCCAATCTACCGAGACAATAGCAAAGAAGTACATGGAGGTTAGTTTGAAGTTAAGTAAGATTTAACTCTTCAATATGTACTATGAACTCATACAGGAGATCGTGAGATTACATGGAGTACCGGTTTGCATTGTTTCCGATCATGACACCAGATTCCGATCGCAATTTTGGCAGAGTCTGCAAGCTAGCTTGGGAAAAAGTCTGAACATTAGCACAGCTTATCATCCACAAACAGATGGACAGTCTGAGCAAATGATTCAGATACTCGAAGATATACTAAGAGCGTGTATGTTAGACTTCGGAGGATCATGGGAAGATCACCTATATCTTGTAGATTTTTCATACAACAACAGCTACCAAGCAAGTATAGGAATGACACCCTTTGCAACTTTATATGGAAGGAAGTGCCATTCACTATTAAGTTGGGATGATATCGGAGATAGGAAACTCCTTGGACCTGAGATGATAGTGGCAATTGTGGATGTAGTTCGCACTATCAGGAAAAGAATGCGCATAGCCCAAGACAGACAGAAGCATCGGGCTGATGCAAAGCGCCGACACTTAGAGTTCCAACCGAGAAATCATGTCTGAAGATCTTTCCAAACCGTGGAGTGATTCTCTTTGGCAAGAGGGGTAAGCTAAGTCCGAGATACATTGGACCGTTCGACATACTCGAACGAGTCGGAGAAGTGGCATACCGTTTGGCACTTCCATCCTCATTGGAAGGAGTGCACAACGTGTTCCACATATCCCAGCTCCGAAGATATGTGAGCGACCTCAGCCACATCCTTGATCATTCCGAGATCACTGTACAGTCAGATTTACCTTGTGAGCAACAACCCGTTGAAATCCTGGACAGAAAGGTAAAGTCACTTCAGAAAAAGAAAGTAAACTTGGTACGAGTGATATGGAGAAAAGAATCACCAGGAGAATCAACATGGGAAAGAGAAGACGACATGCGTGTAAGATACCCTTTCTTATTTATAAATTAATCCTTAAATAATTGTAACTTTCGAGGACGAAATTTTTGTAAGGATGTAGAATGTAACGACTCTGTTTATAATGTACAAAATTTGTTTAAAGTTAAAGTACTAAATGGAGTATTTGCAACCCTGAATATGCTATAAGTATTTAATTTGTTTTAGAACAGTAAGAAACAACTTGTAGCTCATTAGTAAAGTCTTGCACACCTATGACATAGCCTCTGTGTTCAAATCCCCTCAGGCACATATTATTTTTAATGATTTTTCTTTTAAATTTTTGGAAGCCCAAAATTTTACACGTGCAATACACGTAAAAATGAAGTCACTCAAATCAAACATGTAGAAAATAATATATGAACCGAGGACACATGGCCCCAATCCAGACCCCACCCTCACCCAATCGACCGGTGAAGGAGCCTCTAGAGCCGGCACCGTCGGGCTTACCCATAGGTAATGCCCCCAAAATTTAAACCCTAACTCTTGGCCTTCCCCCACTACTCCTCTTCTGTTTGTTTTTTCTGCAATTAAACAGAGAATTAAAAATCACCATTAAAACAAAATTTTAATGCATTTGAATTCTCTTTTTAATTCTCAAAACCCTAATTCTATCTTATAAATACCACTCCATACTCTAGCCTTCTTCATTCTAAAATCTATTGTCAAAACTCTCAAATTTTTCCAAGTCAAATAAATATACAAGTGGAATAGCCCAAGGTCACCTTCCGGCAACGATTCAGGAAGATTTCAGCGATCCCACGACTCCACGAAGATCTCAAAACCTTCCTCCACCTCTTCTCCCTACACTAATCCAGTATGTCCCCTCTCATCTTCTTACTTCCTATTCTAAAAAGTTCTCTTTTCAAAACTCATCGGAAGTAGAGTTAATACGACATCCGATTTTAAATTTTTTAAAAACCCTAACTTACCTTAATAACAAATCAACCATTTCTTTATATATTGTTTAGCGACCATAAATCAACATTGAGAACAAGTTTCAATTCAAAATACCATGCTATGCAATTTGTATCACTTTTACAGTTAAATACCACAAAGTTTACCTACGACATTCTTTTATCATATAGCTCATATTACCATTAGAAAAACCTCATGAGCTAATGACCTATCTCTCACAACACTCATCTTGACATAGCAAGATTTCTTGAAAACTATATTTTTGTGGCTAATACAATTTTACATTAAAATACCCTAAACTATTAAAAACCGTATTCTTTAAATTTTTTTAATCAAATTCCTAACATTGTGTCTCTACAACCCACTTTGGGGAATCCGATTTAGTTGGTGCGGATTATCGCACATCTATCGGACTAGTAGGACGAGATGCAGACCTCCTCACGGAGTATACGATCTCGATGGAATTTTTATTACAATTTTTAAGAAAACATGATTTCTATTTAATAAATAAATTTATTTTTAATAATTATTTATAATATTATCAAACTATTTATTTTAAATACATATAATAAATTCCATATTTTCTAAACAAAGGAATCTCAAATTTCATGAATATACCATCACAAATCCATACAATTCCAATTTATACTAAAATACCATATACTATTCAATCTAGATTTATATTCACTAGAATACTTCACATTTAAAAATTACATCCATGAAAACCCTAAATACGATAAATGAATACTTGAGGTTTATTTTGAAATTATATTAAAATTATTTTTTTTAAAACCCCCTCAAGTTATATTAATTTACCCTAAGGACCCTAGTAAATATAAGTTTAAACGGGACCAATTCTCTTGAGCCTCACGAAGCCGGAGAAAGTGGGTGCTTGCCTATTTAAGGTAGACAACTAAAATGGGGTTATCAATACGGTAATTGTCTTGGAAAAAGACATAAATCCTGCCGTCCATGTACAGCGGTTACCGATAACTCCAAAACCTAATTCAGGAATCCAATTTTGTTTAAGTGTCTGACTCAATCTGAGTCTCAGTCTAATCTGAATATAATCCGTATATGAATACAATCCGAATATAACTCCAATACAATATGAATCCATATATATACTGTAACTTGAACATGAATACCAGAATACTATACAATATGAGCATGACTTGATTTGACCGAACCGTGGATATACATTGACTTGATCACATGACTATCCGTTTATATTCTTATCTGTTTACATGAACAATTTATACCATGGTGATTGAAACGAATTCTTGATGTGTAGTATAAATTTGTAAAGAAATCACAACCAAAAATTATTTGACCGCAATCAACTACGGTGTCGGATGTAGTTTGTATGTGAGTGCGGATCGTCCACAGGGAAAGTGTAATCGTTCGTCTTTTGATTTAGGTGAGTTGAAACTTTAAGGAAAAGAAAACAAACAATTCAAGATTTAAAGTTGAAGTTCAAGAATGAGAAAAAAACTAGATCTAAGAAAGCATTAAAAGATAGAATCAAGAATTGATCGTTTGTTGATTTTTCCAAACCAAATATCAAGAATCGAAATGAGGCTCGTAGGAATCGATCGGATCTATAGATGTGATGTAATCTTACAATTACGTATTCTTATCTTTCGATGAATTGATACTAGATCGATGATGATCGATGAGAATTAGAGACTTCTTGTGAAACTAGGGTTTCATCTTATCTCTTGTTCTTTCATTGATATCATTCATATTCTAGCCTCTAGTAAATTCAAGAAACGATCGTAGATCCCTAATTTCGAGCAATCACAATCAAGAAAGCATCGCTACGAAACTAGGTCATCGATTCTTGAACTTGCTAGGGTTTACAAAACTCGTAGGACTTAAAAATCGTATTAAGATTTGTTACATCATCATTCTACAATCGTCTCGACTCCTTTACGAGCGGAGTTTTACTCAAACATCACAACAAGAACAACAATTACAAATTGAGATCTAATCATGATGCAAGAATTAAAAGAAAGCAAGATTAAAGAAATTCACCTTTTATTTATATCAACAATTTAGTTACATTCGCTCAAGAACTACAAGAGGAAGAACTTGATCGTCGACTTGGCTTCGCTCGTCTCCGTGGATCGCGGATCGGCTTGGATCACTTGCCCGATTGAAGATCGGCTCGGCTCCTAAAAGGTTGAAGGCTTCTTGCTCGATTGGTACTCAAGATCTTGGATTTGGAGTGGAATTAGGGTTAGGGTTTCGCACAAGCCTTGTCACGAGACTTGTGGAAGAAAATGGTGTAGAATGAACCAATGGTTATTGATTAGCCTTTTACCCTAGGTCTAGGTTCCTATTTATAGATAACTAACCCTAGATCTAGGATTTCAAATCCTAAGTTTCCCTCCAAAAGTTTGTTGAGGGAATTCAAATTTCCCTCCAAAAGTTAGTTAGGGGAGAAGCTTCTAGATGTGATTAGTTAGGAGGAGCTTCTAGAAGAGGATTAATTAGGAGCTTAATTAGGATTAGCCTTCTTTAATTTTCTTTGCTGATCTGGCAGTAGCTTCGAGGGTATTCTGGAAATTTACATATCATAAAGCAATGTGGGCCCAGAGAAAGAGATTCTGCACTGAAATTGATATGCTGACGTGGCCAAACAGCCGCGGTTCCGCGGCCCAAGTAGGTTCCTGCCGCGGATCCGCGGCTGCTTGTGGGCTTTGGAGTTTGTGCTTTCTATTGCTTCTTGGGCCTGAGTTGTGGGCCTTTATCATATATATTGATTTGTATTTCTCCATCTGAATTGCTACCAGATCTGAAGTGATTTTGTTGGCGTATTTTTTTTTTGATCAGCTCTTTTGCTTTTCTTCCGTATTTCCTGCACAGACTCAAGACAAGTGTTGCGCAAATACAGAAATGATGCGATGCCATGAAATGCGGTTAATTTCCTTTAAAGTGTCGGTTTAAAAGTCTAACACATGCAGTCTCATATTTTGTGACAGATTTGCTAATATGTAGAATATGAATGCCGAACACTTCTAAATGTATGCAAATGTTAGGGAAATTGCCGGCTAAAATATACAATATTTTCGACTGATCAAATACCCCCAAACTTAATTTCGATCGTCTCGAGCGAATGTTTTATTAAAAAGAGAAGGAGAAAATAAAGAAAGAGAAAAACTAACTACCACACTTTCATAGGCAACACGATTGCACTGAGCACGTGCAACAAGCCTTTAAACCTCTAGGTGTCCCTAGTAGGAGGAGTGTTGTCTCCTGAGGGTTTTCAGCGGATTGCACCCACAAAATCCAATAATAAAAGAAAGATCATGAATATTACATTTAAAGAAAAGAATCGTAAAAGAAAAGCTTTGAAAATTAGGGTTTCCAACTAAGCTAGCTTTTCGGTTGTCATGAGCCCTATCTTAATGGTCATGAAAAGATGTTAGAAATCACGTCCTCCCTCAATAAAACATCGTCTTATTGTTCATTCCTATCTTTATTCCAAACATCGATCATATAACCCTGCGTGTGTGTAAAGACATCCCTACACCCGGAGAATTCAATTCAAGCTATCATACTCTTGCCCATCAGCCTCAGTACTTTTTAATTAATGAATATTTAGGATTTCTCACACACTTTCATGCGACCGTTAATACTTCTTGAGGTACTAACCGACCGATTACTCATGTGCTTGCTTATTTGGTGTATTTTCCTCGTCTTACACCACCTCAGGCATAGCAGTGACTCCCAGACCAGTTGGCCTTAGGGCACTAGGTGAAGAAGCACCCTCGCTATATTTTTTTTTATTGCCCTTGGTGATAACAAAACCAGTGTTCATTTTTCTCACCACTTTATATTTTTATTCATTTTTTATTTCCTTCATACTTTTGGCTTTAAGACAAGAGCATTTCAAGGTATCCTCTACTATCCCAGGTTTCAAGACGTGTGTAAGTGCGAATAGCAGGGTATCAACGTTCAAAATGTTTGGCTTCCAGAATAGGAACTATTTTTCAGACTTATTTTTATCTTCAGATTAGTGACTTCCTTCATCTTACTAACCCTTGGGACAACGGCTCATAACTACTTATTACTAGTTCGTATAAGAAAAATTCTAATTTTCTTAGTTTTCTTAAATTTTTCTAATCTCATAGATGTAATTGTTCACTATCTAATCTTTTATTATCTTATTTATGTACAAAAATATTTTTATAGTTTTAAAAAAAAATTTTATAGGTTTTGATAAAAAATGTTTTGTGCTTATGCAAATGATATGCAAATGATGCAAAAATAAGCACAAACCTCCCCCAAACTTGTTTTCAACAGTGTCCTCACTGTTGCCTTCTGCTAAATCTCGAAAAAACCTGTAAGCTTGGGAGGAATTATTAGTGGGGGCAAAATATTTAAGTGAAGAACCTCCCCCAAACTTATTTTTGGCTCATCATTTTGTAAAGATTTTCTTTTCAAGAGCCAGAAAATATACCCCCCCAAACTTGAGTTATGCAATGTTAAGCTTTCAAAATCATATGAGGGGGTCAAAAATCAGTGGTCGATGCCAAGCTTTGCAAAGACCAAATGTTAACACCAACCATTCAAAAATTTTATCAATGCAGTGCTCTGGTTGGTGGAAGAAGAAGTGGGGAAAGGTTAAGTGGTGGAATAGAATGTGTGAGCGTCTCGTTTTGGAGAGACGATGCAGTGAATGTGATGGATTACTCGCATTCTTTTTACAAGTCAAAAGAAAGGGTGGAGGTTCAATTTCAGTGATTGGGAGATGATTCATCTCAACACCCGTATCATTCAAAAATGCGAGTTCTTCAGCGAAGATTTCCTCAAAAGTTCCATCAATACCCCGATGAATAATGTCATCACAAAGTGCGGGGTGATCTTCAGACTCTAAGAACAGTTCATAATCCGTGTTAATTGTTGACCCGGACATCTCAGTGGAAGAGTCCGTATGTGTATGATACATAGTTGGGTCAAACAACAACGTATGAAAAGAGTCAAGATCAGTATAAAAAGGATCATCAAATTCGCTGCTGTCGCCATCCATTAAGTCGACAGAACAGACCTGAGCAATAGGTTCGGAGGGTACACTTCCCAACTTGTAAATGTTTAGTTCTATTGACCTATTCCCGAAAGATAGGGTCATAGAACCGTTACGACAGTTGATAATAGCATTGGAAGTGGCCAAAAAGGGGCGACCTAAAATCACCGGAATTTGATTCCGTGGGTTCGCTACAGGCTGTGTATCAATTACAATAAAATCTACCGGGAATATAAATTCTCCGATTTTTATTAACACATCCTCCAGTTCACCCCTAGGTTTGGTGATAGATCGGTCAGCCATCTGGAGAGTGCAATTGGTTGGCTTCAACTCTCCGATCCCTAATTGCTCATAGACTGAGTAAGGAAGCAAGTTAACACTAGCGCCAAGGTCTAGTAGAGCACGGTTAATGTGTTTTTCCCCAATAGAAACAGAAATAGTAGGATATCCTGGATCCTTACGTTTCCTCGGTAATTGTTGGGGGAAAGCCGTGTCTATTGTTTTTTCCATAAAAATCTTCTTGGGCACTGAATTCTTCCTTTTCCTAGTGCACAAGTTCTTAAGAGTTTTCGCATAGGAAGGAACTTGTTGGATGGCATCTAGGAGAGGGATGTTGGTGTTTACTTGCTTAAAAATGTTCATAATCTTCTCCATATGTGGACTCGGTGTGTTAGCCCTTAACTGATTAGGATAAGGTGCTTTAGCAATAAGTGCTGGGTCCATCACAGGAGAAGGAAGTGTTTGTGGAATCGATCCCATAATAGAAGTGGGGATCGTCCGTGGAGGAGTAAAAGAGGTGGGCTGAAGTGGCGAGCCTTTTGGGAAACGAAGAATAGGCTCGGAAGAAGGTGGTGGGGTAGAAGAACTGGGGTTAGAAGTGTGTGTGTGAGGAAAGGTCTCAGCCGGGGTGTTATTGATTGATTTATTAGTGTCATCAAACTCTTCCCCAAGGTGATGGTCAAGCACTCTTCCAGATCTCAACGTGATCTCATCCACATGATGTGAATAGCCAGAATTGGGTAAAGGTTGAGCTGGAAGTTTCCCTTTCTCTCGTGCACTCATTTCGGCTTTTAGTTGTGCAATTTGTTCTTCCATCGATTTAATACTCTCGCTTTGGGACGCAGAGTTTTTCTTTATATAATCGACAGAAGATTTCATTTCAGCCGAAACTTGCATGATATTTGTTAAGACCAAATTCATGCATTGTGCAAATGAATAGGATTCATCTGTTCCGGTCAACTGCAAAGGACTAGATGGTGCGGGTGTGTTGACCGGATTTTGAAAATTTTGTGCTTGAAAGGGGTGCTGACTCAATTGTGGTTGCTGTTGTGGTGGAGGGGCCCTTTGGAATTAATTCGGGTTTGGAACCGTGTTTTGAGATTGTGATTGGTTCCAACCAAAATTGGGGTGATTCCTCCAACCCTGATCATATGTGGAGGAAGATGGATTGTTTTTAGGTCTTTGAAATGCGGCATTGGTATGCTCATGACCTTGAAACGGACATTCTTCCGTCAAGTGAGATGGATCAGAACAACAGCCACATACAGTTTTGGAGAGTGACATTTGACTTAGGGCGGCGGCTAAAAATTTGTTTTCCATAGCATCGAATTTCTTGTGTAAAGCTGAAATTTCAGCTCTAATTCCTATGGAAATATCATTGCCATCCCTAGATGATTGACTCACACCCTCCCACTGTAAAGATTTTTCTGCGAAATCTTCTAGAAATTTCCAGGCTTCCCAATCATCTTTGGTCATAAAGTTGCCTTGACACATGGATTCAAGGGTCTGTCTTGTGTAAGGAGTAATGCCCTCATAAATGATTCGGCAAAGATCCCATCTCGGGATGCCGTGATGTGAACATTGGAGTAACAAATCCTTGAAACGTTCAAGACATTTTGAAAATGTTTCATTTGGAAGCTGGGTGAATTGATAGATTTCGCTGCGGACTCGAGCTGTCTTTTGATGTGGGTAGAATTTCTTAAGGAATGCTTTGACGAATTCGTCCCAATTTGAAATGGAATGTGCGGTAGTGTTATATAGCCACTTCTCGGCTAAATCGCACAAAGTGAATGGGAGAAGACGTAGACGGAAAGCATCCACAGAAAGCTGTGAAGTACCCATCATTGCGCATACATTTTCAAATTTCGTGATAAACACGTATGCATCTTCAGACTCGAGACCGTGGAATTTTGGTAGAAGGTTGATGTATTGGGGTTTTATTTGAAAATTTTCCCCGTTGGCTGGTGGAATGGAAAGACAGGTGGAAAGTGGGCCTCGTGTAGGATAGCATCTCTCTTGGAGAGAGATGCGAGGTGGATTCTGCGCACCAACGGACGGCGGCAGGGTAGTGGAAAAGAAGTTCGATGGAGGTGGATCCATCGATGTGGGTGTGGTGGTGGGTAAAAGAAAGGGTAAATGTAGAAATACCGACTTTTGGGTCGATGAGGGAAACGCGGACTTAACGGGCACTAGAAACCCGTGTCCAGCCTATCTTGCACTAAAAAGGGTTAGTACAAGTGGCAGCGTGATTTTATAATTAGGGAAAATGATGAATGCGGTGTTTGCTTTAAAAATTGATACGGATTTTTGAAAAATATGATGCAACAAAACAAATGCAACACACAAAACCTTAGAATCTAGTGGTCACCTAGGTCCGGCTCTAGACCGCTCCTAACTGCCAAAAGACAAGTCGCAGGATAGAATCCTCCACTGCCTCTTTATCCCCCTGTGGCCGGATAAGTGCCAGGTAAGTGGGAAGGTACTCCACTACGTAAGTAGTGGGCCTAATTAAAAACCACTAGCCTTAGACACACTCGCCTTAGACACCACAAGAAAACGCGGATAAGCAATGAATTACCCACGGCCTTCTCTTGTCCTAATTGAGCGCGACGGTCCTTAGAGTCATCTCTAGATTTCTTTTAATTAATGAGGGTAAATGCGGATGCAAGTTTTGCGATTTTCGGGGCCTAGGAAGGGTAATGAAATCCCCACCTAATTTGAATTTGGTCGTGCCCCTTAAATTTCCGTATTAATATGCAAACAACCAAGAATCAAAAACACGCACAAATTTTATTTTGCTTTGCGGCGCTGCGATTTATTTGCAAAGAAACCTGCAGGAAATTGTTAATTGGAGCAGATGAGGGGAGAGATAAGAAAGTGAGAGACTCACAGAGCAAAATTTGTGCAGAGAAGCTTCTACTGAGGCGCGGATCCGCCGCGGATTAGGGGTTCTTGCCGCGGATGGGCGGTGGTCTGTTGGGATCAGTGCACAGAAATTTGTGCACAAGCTCCTGTTCACCTACACAGCTCTCTGGATGTTTCAGAAAAAATTTTCCACAGCTCCAATGATTCCAGATTTTCTCGCAATCAAATCACAACACACGTATTAGTGTTTGCACGAGTTTAGATCTAAAAATTATGATGAAATAAATTGTTCAACTCAAATTTCAAAATACGAACTATTAGCGCACTATCCCCGGCAACGGCGCCATTTGATTGAAACGAATTCTTGATGTGTAGTATAAATTTGTAAAGAAATCACAACCAAAAATTATTTGACCGCAATCAACTACGGTGTCGGATGTAGTTTGTATGTGAGTGCGGATCGTCCACAGGGAAAGTGTAATCGTTCGTCTTTTGATTTAGGTGAGTTGAAACTTTAAGGAAAAGAAAACAAACAATTCAAGATTTAAAGTTGAAGTTCAAGAATGAGAAAAAAACTAGATCTAAGAAAGCATTAAAAGATAGAATCAAGAATTGATCGTTTGTTGATTTTTCCAAACCAAATATCAAGAATCGAAATGAGGCTCGTAGGAATCGATCGGATCTATAGATGTGATGTAATCTTACAATTACGTATTCTTATCTTTCGATGAATTGATACTAGATCGATGATGATCGATGAGAATTAGAGACTTCTTGTGAAACTAGGGTTTCATCTTATCTCTTGTTCTTTCATTGATATCATTCATATTCTAGCCTCTAGTAAATTCAAGAAACGATCGTAGATCCCTAATTTCGAGCGATCACAATCAAGAAAGCATCGCTACGAAACTAAGTCATCGATTCTTGAACTTGCTAGGGTTTACAAAACTCGTAGGACTTAAAAATCGTATTAAGATTTGTTACATCATCATTCTACAATCGTCTCGACTCCTTTACGAGCGGAGTTTTACTCAAACATCACAACAAGAACAACAATTACAAATTGAGATCTAATCATGATGCAAGAATTAAAAGAAAGCAAGATTAAAGAAATTCACCTTTTATTTATATCAACAATTTAGTTACATTCGCTCAAGAACTACAAGAGGAAGAACTTGATCGTCGACTTGGCTTCGCTCGTCTCCGTGGATCGCGGATCGGCTTGGATCACTTGCCCGATTGAAGATCGGCTCGGCTCCTAAAAGGTTGAAGGCTTCTTGCTCGATTGGTACTCAAGATCTTGGATTTGGAGTGGAATTAGGGTTAGGGTTTTGCACAAGCCTTGTCACGAGACTTGTGGAAGAAAATGGTGTAGAATGAGCCAATGGTTATTGATTAGCCTTTTACCCTAGGTCTAGGTTCCTATTTATAGATAACTAACTCTAGATCTAGGATTTCAAATCCTAAGTTTCCCTCCAAAAGTTTGTTGAGGGAATTCAAATTTCCCTCCAAAAGTTAGTTAGGGAAGAAGCTTCTAGATGTGATTAGTTAGGAGGAGCTTCTAGAAGAGGATTAATTAGGAGCTTAATTAGGATTAGCCTTTTTTAATTTTCTTTGCTGATCTGGCAGTAGCTTCGAGGGTATTCTGGAAATTTACATATCATAAAGCAATGTGGGCCCAGAGAAAGAGATTCTGCACTGAAATTGATATGCTGACGTTGCCAAACAGCCGCGGTTCCGCGGCCCAAGTAGGTTCCTGCCGCGGATCCGCGGCTGCTTGTGGGCTTTGGAGTTTGTGCTTTCTGTTGCTTCTTGGGCCTGAGTTGTGGGCCTTTATCATATATATTGATTTGTATTTCTCCATCTGAATTGCTACCAGATATGAAGTGATTTAGTTGGCGTATTTTTTTTTTGATCAGCTCTTTTGCTTTTCTTCCGTATTTCCTGCACAGACTCAAGACAAGTGTTGCGCAAATACAGAAATGATGCGATGCCATGAAATGCGGTTAATTTCCTTTAAAGTGTCGGTTTAAAAGTCTAACACATGCAGTCTCATATTTTGTGACAGATTTGCTAATATGTAGAATATGAATGCCGAACACTTCTAAATGTATGCAAATGTTAGGGAAATTGCCGGATAAAATATACAATATTTTCGACTGATCACATGGTTTCGGTAAGTCTTATATCTACAAAACAATACAATCAATACAATACACATTACAGGGTTTAAAGGGGTAGATTGGTACGGAATGTGTTAAAAGTGGCACGATGATGGTCACTTTAATACACCTAACCTGAACATCCGTTGTTGTTATCCCGTGTGTTTTGACGGGGTCTTGTACTCCATATACCATAGTCCACAGGGTATGTTGGACTCCTCTCGTATACACTGGCATATTTTGTACCAAGCTACAAACAACTACGTTAACATAACAAACATACATTATACCGGTTTTATTCTCTTATCTATCTATTCTATTTACATATCTCTTTCGGGACTTACCGAGCGATTGTTCGCTGATGACATTCATTTTCTCTTCTTTCTTTGGAATGTTTTCAAGAAGATCCGACTCTCTGGAGATCGAGCCTAGCTCAGAAGATTTGGAGCAGTGCATCAAGAACTCGGAGCTCTAGTTTACTTGTATATACTTTTACTTTGAGTTCATGCTATTATTTAGGCATTACTTTCCACATTGTATTTACTTTTCAATTTTATTGTAAAGAAAGTTTAATAAATAAAAAGTTGCTGTTCTTTTACATCTCATGTTTTTCTTGTGTACATTTATATTATATTGCTTATTTACACTTAACGTGTTTACTTCTGAGTAAATACGTCGCGTGACCCATCATGTCTCCTTACCATACTCTGGGAAGTGGGGCGTGTCACGCTCTGCTTCCCAGTGTACGAGCAGAGGACGCGACGGGCCCGCTACGTATTTACTCTGAAGTAAACACGCTAAGCGTATCTAAGCAATATAAAATAATAATGTGCACAAGAGACAAGATGTAAATAAACATCAACTTTATTTATTAAACATTTTTTTTACAATACAACTGAAATGAAAATATATGGAATGAAAGCAATGCCTAAACAATGGCATAACAGAAATGAAAATGAAATGTAATATACAAGTGAATCTAAAACTCGGGATCTTCAGTAAACTGATCCAAATCTTCGCTGTTGGGCCCGATTTCCAGTGAGTCCGAATCACCTGACGACATTCCAAAGAAGAAGAAAGAGAATGTCATCAGCGAACAAATCGTTCGGTAAGTCCTGTAAATAGACAAGAATGGAATAGAGAGTATATTGTTATAATGTTGTATTTAGTATTAACGATGTTGTTTGTACCTTGGTACAGAAAAATACCAGTGTATACATGAGGAGTCCTACTATTCCGAAGACTAAGGTATACGGAGCACAAGGAACCGTTCAGCCACGGTACAACGGCAATGGATATTCAGGTTAGGTGTGTTATGGTTACAGTCTCGTGCCACTTCTAATACCTTCCGTACCAATCTACCCCTTATGAACCCCGCGATATCTTGATTGTATTGTTTGTATTGTTTGAATATATTGTATATAGATGGATGACTTACCGAAACCATGATATCAGTAATGGAATGGATATAATGGATGAACTTGTAAATGGAGTCCATGGTTCGGTTCAGTCAAGTTGTATAGATTGAATGGATTGAATATATGGATTCATGTTGAATATATACTTGAATCACATTCAAGTCAGTTTGATTATATCAAGACTCGGTCTTAGTCAGACACTTTTAAAAGAACTTGAAATCCTGATTGTTTTGGTGTTATCGGTAACTGCTGCATATGGACGGCAGGATTTGTGTCTTTTTCAAAGACAATTACCGTGTTGATAACACAGTTTGTTATATTGTCTACCTTAAATAGGCAAGCACCCTTATCTCCGGCTCTCTGAGGCTCAAGAGACCAGTCCTGCTTAAACCTATGTTTACTAGCGTCCTTATTGTAATTTAGTATAACTTGAGGAGGTTTTATGTAAAAATAATTTTGTATAATTTTCATAATACATCTCAAGTATTTAATTATCGTCTTTAAAGTTTTCATAAATGTTTCTTTTATTCAATATGAAATTTCTAGTGAATATGACCTAGTTTTTAAAGTATAAGGTATTTATTTGAAATATTGAAATTGTATGGTATTTTCATGTAAATGAGATGTTTTTCTTGAATTTTGGAAATGTGGAATATTATAAATATTAAAAATAAATATTTTGATATTAATTAAATATATATATTTATTTATTAAAAAATATAAGTTTTATTTATAATATAGAAATCACATTTTCTAAAGAAAAAGTGTATTAAAAATCTTTCGAGATCATATGCTCCTTGTGGAGGTCTGCATCTCACTCTACTAAGCCCGAGAATGTGCGATAATCCGCACCATCCTGAACAGAGTTCCCCAAAATGGGTTGTAGAGAAATTGCAAAGATTTGTTAAATACACTTCTTATAGAAAAAGGTTTTATAAGTTGAAAATAGTTATATATAAAGTCGTATTTTCCCAAATCTATATTCCCAAATTCCATCGTGCTATATTAGATATCTGTGTTGTGAGGAGGTAGGTCATTACCTCGTGAACTATCTATAGGTATAGTAAGGAATTATGATGGTTTATGTCGAAACTAAATTATATGGTATTTTTCTGAAAAAGTATGTTAAAAGTTACAAAAATAATTATTTTGATGTGCAACTTGTTTTATTGAGTTTATTAATGTTTATTGATCAACATATAAGAATATGGTTTTATCTCGTTAAAGAAAAGTGTAGTTTTTAAAGAAAACCGAATCGGAAGTCGGACTAACTCCGCTTCCGTTGGGTTTTAGTTTTGAAAGTTTTTTTTTAGAATAGAGAAAAGAAGTGGAATAGGGACTTACTGGTTTTTTGGACTAGAGGAGAGAGAGGGGGTCCTAAAGAAAGCTTCGGGGCGTCATTTCGTCGCCGGAATCTCTTCGGAAGTTCGTCGGAGGTTCACCCTTCGCTAACTCCACTTGTACTAAAAAAGACTTGGGAATTTGGTATAATTTTTGTATAGAATTTTTAGTGTGAAGGGATGCAAAATGGAGTGGGTATTTATAGGACAATTTAGGGTTTAGGGGTGATGGAGAAATGCATTTAAATTTTCATTAAAATGGGGTTAAATGGGCATTTTATTGCTCTCTGAATTAATTCAGAGTAAACAAGCAATAAGGGAGTAGTGGGGTAGCTGAAAGGGTGCAAGGAGTGAAGTTTGGAGAGCATTGGGTATGGGGGGCCCGACCTCGCCGGATTTCCTAGGCTTGTCTCCGGCCCAATACCGACGGTCTTGGTTGCTGTTGGTCTAGTGGGTCGGGGTCGTTTGGTAGTCTACATTGCACGTGTTTGATTATCTTGTGTCTTTTCAGTTTACGCGTAGTGCACGTGTAGTCTTTTGGGCTTCTAAAAAGATTAAAAGGATTTAAAACAAAAAATAATGTGGCTGATGGGATTTGAACTCTGGTGCTTTGTAACAGCAGTGCAAGGTCTTACTAGTGAGCTACAAGCTCTTTCTTGCTGTTCTAAATAACAACAAATACTTATAGTACTCACAGGAAATGTAAATGCTCCAATTGTACATCAACTTTAAATGAATTTTATGTACACTAAAGTTATAGTTGTTACAGTCTACCCTCCTTACAAAAATTTCGTCCTCGAAATTTACAATTTATTTTAAGGACTAGTTTACAAATAAGTGAGGATATCTTGCACGCATCTCATCTTCTCTTTCCCATGTCGATTCTCCTGGAGCGTCTTTCTTCCACATTACTCGAACCAAGTTGACTTCCTTGTTCCGAAGTGATTTCACTTTTCTATCCAAGATCTCAACAGGTTGATACTCACAGGATAAATCGGGTTGTATAGTGAGCTCGGAATGATCAAGAATATAGTTGGGATCACTCACATACCTTCTGAGTTGGGATATGTGGAACACATTGTGCACTCCTTCCAATGAAGGTGGAAGTGCCAAGCAATAAGCCACTTTACCGACTCGTTCAAGTATGTCGAACGGTCCAATGTACCTTGGACTTAGCTTACCCCGTCTTCCAAAACGGATCACTCCATAGTTCGGAGATATCTTCAGAAATACATGTTCTCCCGGTTGAAACTCCAAGTGACGGTGTATCAGCCCAGTGCTTCTGTCGATCTTGGACTATGCGCATTCTTTCTCTGATAGTACGAACCACATCAACAGTTGCTACTATCATCTCTGGTCCTAGAAGTTCTCTATCTCGGATGTCGTCCCAACTTAATGGTGATCAACACTTCCTTCAATAAAGTACTGCAAAGGGTGCCATTTATATGCTTGCTTGGTAGCTGTTGTTGTATGAAAACTCCACAAGATGTAGGTGATCTTCCAACGATCCTCCGAATTCTAGCATACATGCTCTGAGCATATCTTCCAAGATCTGAATAGTTCGCTCAGACTGACCATTAGTTTGTGGATGATAAGCCGTGCTGAAGTTCAGACTTGTTCACAAGCTCGCTTGCAGACTTTGCCAAAATTATGATCGGAACCTGGTGTCACGATCGGAGACAATGCAGACTGGTACTCCATGAAGTCTCTCGATTTTCTGTATGAGTTCACGGGTATCAGAGATAGTAAATTTTGAAGAGTTTAAATCTTACATAGATTCTTACCTCCATGTACTTCTTTCCTACTATCTCAGTAGATTTGCCAACTCGAAATGGGATGTAGTGAGCCGACTTTGTGAGCCGATCCACAATAACCCATACCGCATCGTTACCCTTTGTGCTGCGAGGAAGTGCAGTCACAAAATCCATTGTGATGTGTTGCCACTTCCATTCTAGGATCGGTAACGGTTGAAGTAATCCAGCAGTCCTGTGATGTTCAGCCTTTACTTGCTGACACACCAAGCATTTAGCGACGCTTCTGGAAACTTCATGCTTCATTTCATGCCACCAGTAATTTTGACGCAGATCTTTGTACATCTTTGTACCTCCAGGGTGTACTGAGTAGGGAGAGCTATGAGCTTCTTTCATTAACTCTTCCCGAACAGAACCTTTTGGTATACACAATCTGCTGCCGTGCCTCAAAGAACCGTCTTCATGGATAATGAAGTTTGTTCTAAGTCCATTTTCCACTTGTTCTCTGATCTTTTGCAACTTAGCATCACTTGCTTGAGCTGCTTTGATCTGATTGACAATAGTAGATTGAACTTGTAAATTCATCAAACTTGAAGTGTTACCTGGCATGATTACTTCAATCTCCATCTGATGCAAATCCTGTTGAAGCTTCCACCGAGCGGTGAGATTCATCGATAATGGTTGGTGACTAAGTGCATCAGGTACTACGTTCACCTTCCCTGGATGATATTGCAGGTTGATGTCGAAATCCACCATCAATTCTAACCATCTTCTCTGCCGCATATTAAGCTCCTTCTGAGTAAACACATATTTCAGACTCTTGTGATCTGTGTATATGTCAACTCGTTCACCAAGAAGATAATGGCGCCAAATCTTAAGAGTAAAGATTACGGCCGCCAACTCCAAATCATGCGTCGAATAATTGCGCTCATGAATCTTCGGCTGTCTTGAAGCATAAGCCACAATCTTACCGTGTTGATATAAAACACATCCTAATTCTTTACCGGATGCATCTCAATGCCCTTCGAAACCTCTAGATTGGTCCGGTATGACAAGGATAAGTGCTGATGTCATCTTGACTTGAGTTCCACGAAAACTTGTTTGCATGCTTCTGACCACACAAAATCTTCATCTTTACGTGTGAGCTTGGTCAGGGGTGTTGCTATCCTCGAAAAACCTTCAATGAACCTTCTGTAATATCCAGCTAGACCTAAGAAACTTCGAATGTCCTTCACTGACTTTGGTGTCGGCCATTCGCTTACTGCTGAAACTTTCGCTGGATCCACAGAGATTCCTTTGCCTGATACAATATGTCCAAGAAAATCAACTTGATCTAGCCAAAACTCGCATTTGCTGTATTTGGCATAGAGTTGATGTTGTCGTAGAGTTTCCAGGACAATCCGTAGGTGCTTGGCATGTTCTTTCCGACTCTTAGAATACACCAGGATGTCGTCGATGAAGATGACAACAAACCTGTCTAGGTACTCCCGGAAAACTTGATTCATTAGGTTCATGAATATCATCGGTGCGTTGGTCACTCCAAATGGCATCACAAGAAATTCATAATGTCCATAACGAGTTCTGAAAGCCGTTTTATGGATATCAGATTCCTTGACCTTCACCTGATGATAACCTGAACGAAGATCTAATTTGGAGAAAACACAAGATCCACTTAGCTGATCGAACAGATCATCGATACACGGTAGCGGATACTTGTTCTTTATCGTTACTTCGTTCAAGGCTCTATAATCAATGCACATTCTGTATAAACCTTCCTTCTTCTTCACAAGCAGTACTGGTGATCCCTAACTTGAAGTGTTGGGACGAATCCATCCTTTCGCCAATAATTTGTCCAACTGAGTTCGGACTTCCTTCAAAACTTCCGAGCTTAACCGATATGATTCTTTAATCACCGGTTGTGCTCCTGGTACTAAATCAATGCTGAATTCAAGAGCTCGATCGGGAGGCAAACCTGATATATCGTCAGGAAACACATCGTCGAACTCTCGAACCACTTTTGGTTTTGATCCTTCCTCCGCTTGAATTGCTGCAATCACTGCCTTCTTTAGTTTCGCCTTGTAAGTACTTGGTTCCAGGGTACGGTCTCCACTTTTGAAATAAAAGACCGGATGGTCTGGAATCTCGAATACTACCCTCCTTTAACGACAGTCAATGATAGCATAGAATGTTCCAAGCCAATCCATACCTAGAACCACATCGAAGTTCGGTATGTCCAGCACCTTGAAGTCAGCATAGAATTCTCTGCTGCAGACGACTACTGGACACAAGTCGTATCCCGATGTTGCCTTTAGAACGCCGTTCCCTGAACTGACATTCCAGCTGGATACAAGATGAACTGTTGCGACATAAAGCAATGAGATGCTCCAGTATCGAAGAGTGCTAGTGCAGAAAGTGAGGCTACTAAGATTGTACCTAAGTTATGTGGGATAGGTTTAGGTATAGGAAAAATATGTAGGTAAGTGTTAAGGCTAAAAGAAAAGCTTGAGAAGAAAGGGTTACCAGTGATGACTTGGCCAGTGGTCTCAGCTTCTTCCACGATCATCGTGAAAGCCTGGCACCGTGGTACATTCCTCCTGGCCGGAAGAGCATTCCTCTGAATGTTCCTTTAAGCTTGATGGAACTAACGAGGAGGAGGTGCAGTCGGTGGTCCTCTAGGTGGTGGAGCAGGGAGAGAGAGTCTTGGAGCAGGTGCCTGAAGGGCTGGTCTCTGTTGGTAAGTGATTGCTGGCCTGGGTGCAGTAATTGGGTTGTGTTTTCGGGGACAAGACCCAATATCATGAGTAGCTGAGCCGCAGACTAAGCAAAGACGATTGGCTCGTCGGCAGTCTTTTGCCAAAAGTCCATATCTCCTGCAGTAGGTATAAAAGGCTGGGCTGGGCCGGTTGATTGGTACTCCCGGTCTCCTAGGCATAAATGGTGGCCTTGAAAAGGCACCTCCTGCCATCTGGGAGGCAGGGCGCTTCATTCCGGCAGTTTGAGGTCTGCTCCTCATCTTTACCACTGCCTCATATCGGCGGGCAGCTTTCAGAACCAATTCATAGGTCGGAAAATCTCCTGTGGCTAATGCAGCCTGGATCTCCGAATCTAACCCTTGTTGAAATCGACAGGCTTTGATCTCATCCGTCGGTATCAGGTGTGCCGCAAATCTGTTAAGGTATTGTGTTAGCTGTGTAGTATGTGATATTTTAAAATCGAAATATTGAGACGTATCTTACCGACTGAACATGGTGAACTCAGCGTCATATTCATCTACTGACTTGATCCACATTGAACCTTATTGCAGATGGATGAACTGTTGTTCCATATCAAAGCGGGAAGTCTCAGGGAAGTACTTTGCATCGAACATGTCACGGAAAGTCTTTCATTCGATGGGTTGGTCAAAACGGATTTCTTCCGCCTTCCACCAAACCCGTGCATTATCCGTGAGTTGCATCTTCGCAACATGAACCCAAGCTATCTCTGGCACTTGTGCCGCTGCCGGGTCATCTTCAATGCCTTGAGCCCATTCCCCAGCTTCTAATGGGCTCTCTTTTCCATAGAATTGCTAGGGGTGTAAAGCTCAGAATTGCTTTACCCCAGGTGCTCCTGCCTCGAGACGGTTAATCAAGATAGCAGTCTGTTGTTGCTGTCCCTCCAGGAGGCTGCGGATCGCCTCATGCAGAACCGTCTGCTCATTGATTGGAGCAGCGACGGCAGGTGTGAGTGGTAGTGGTGGGGAGTGTTATTGACATTCGTGCCGGTGTTGTTTGGGGAATTCATAACCTTGAAAGAAAAATTTGAGTTAGGACAGATTCAAAGTATATGAAATAATAAGATTCAAAGAATATGAATTGTAAAGAATGTTTTCAGTTGCTGGTTCTTATATTATATTGCTTAGGTTGTCCATACAGTTTGGACATGCATGTCCAAACAGTGTTGATCTGTATGTCCACACAGAGCTGACCTGCATCGGCCACCAACAAAACCTGTCACGCCCTGCTTCTCAGTGTACGGACAGAGGACGCAACGGGCCCGCAACGTATTTACTATGAAGTAAACACGCTAAGCGTATCTAAGCAATATAAAATAATAATGTACACAAGAGACAAGATGTAAATAAACAACAACTTTATTTATTAAATATTCTTTTTACAATACAACTGAAATGAAAATACATGGAATGAAAGCAATGCCTAAACAATAGCATAACAGAAATGAAAATGAAATGTAATGTACAAGTGAATCTAAAACTCTGGGTCTTCAGTAAACTGATCCAAGTCTTCGCTGCTGGGCTCGATCTCCAGTGAGTCTGAATCACCTGACGACATTCCAAAGAAGAAGAAAGAGAATGTCGTCAGCGAACAAATCGCTCGGTAAGTCCCGTAAATAGACAAGAATGGAATAGAGAGTATATTGTTATAATGTTGTCTTTAGTGTTAACGATGTTGTTTGTAGTTTGGTACAGAAGAATGCCAGTGTATACGAGAGGGGTCCCACTATTCCGGAGACTAAGGTATACGGAGCATAAGGAACCGTTCAGTCATGGTACAACAGCAGTGGATATTTAGGTTAGGTGTGTTATGGTTACAGTCTCGTGCCACTTCTAACACCTTCCGTACCAATCTACCCCTTATGAACCCCGCGATATCTTGATTGTATTGTTTGTATTGTTTGAATTGTATATTGTATATAGATGGATGATTTGCCGAAACTGTGATATCAGTAATGGAACGGATATAGTGGATGAACTTGTAAATGGAGTATATCCATGGTTCGGTTCGGTCAAGTTGTATTGATTGAATGGATTGAATATATGGATTCATAGATTCATGTTGAACATATACTTGAATCACATTCAAGTCAGTTTGATTATATCAAGACTCAGTATGAGTCGGACACTTTTAAAAGAACTTGAAATCCTGATTGTTTTGGTGTTATCGGTAACTGCTGCACATGGACGGCAGGATTTGTGTCTTTTTCAAAGACAATTACCGTGTTGATAACACTGTTTGTTATATTGTCTAGCTTAAATAGACAAGCACCCATATCTCCGGCTCCCTGAGGCTCAAGATACCGGTCCCGCTTAAACCTATGTTTACTAGGGTCCTTATTGTAATTTAGTATAACTTGAGGGGGGTTTATGTAAAAATAATTTTGTATAATTTTCAGAATACACCTCAAGCATTTAATTATCGTTTTTAGAGTTTTCATAGATGTTTCTTTTATTCAATGTGAAATTTCTAGTGAATATGACCTAGTTATTAAAGTATAAGGTATTTATTTGAAATATTGGAATTGTATGGTATTTTCTTGTAAATGAGATGTTTTTCTTGAATTTTGGAAATGTGGAATATTATAAATACTAAAAATAGATATTTTGATATTAATTAAATATATATATTTATTTATTAAAAAATATAAGTTTTATTTATAATAAAAATCACATTTTCTAAAGAAAAATGTATTAAAAATCTTTCGAGATCGTATGCTTCTTGCGGAGGTCTGCATTTCACTCTACTAAGCCCGAGGATGTGTGATAATCTACACCATCCCGAACGAGGTTCCCCGAAATGGGTTGTAGAGGCGCAATTGCAAAGATTTGTTAAATACACTTCCTATAGAAAAAGGTTTTATAAGTTGAAAGTAGTTATATGTAAAGTCGTATTTTCCCAAATCTATGTTCCCAAATTCCATCGTGTTATGTTAGATATGTGTGTTGTGAGGAGGTGGGTCATTACCTCGTGAACTATCTATAGTTATAGTAAGGAATTATGATGGTTTATGTCGAAACTAAACTATATGGTATTTTTCTGAAAAAGTATGATAAAAGTTACAAAAATAATTATTTTGATGTGCAACTTGTTTTATTGAGTTTATTAATGTTTATTAATCAACATATAAGAATATGGTTTTATCTCGTTAAAGAAAAGTGTAGTTTTTAAAGAAAACCGAATCGGAAGTCGGACTAACTCCGCTTCCGTCGAGTTTTAGTTTTGAAAGTTTTTTTTAGAATAGAGACAAGAAGAGGAATAGGGACTTACTGGTTTTTTGGACTAGAGGAGAGAGAGGGGGTCCTAAAGAAAGCTTCGGGGCGTCGTTTCGTCTCCGGAATCTCTTCGGAAGTTCGTCGGAGGTTCGCCCTTCGCTAACTCCACTTGTACTCAAAAAGACTTGGGAATTTGGTATAGTTTTTGTATAGAATTTTCAGTGTGAAGGGATGAAAAATGGAGTGGGTATTTATAGGACAATTTAGGGTTTAGGGGTGATGGAGAGATGCATTTAAATTTTCATTAAAATGAGGTTAAATGGGCATTTTATTGCTCTCTGCATTAATTCAAAGTAAACAAGCAATAAGGGAGTAGTGGGGTAGCTAAAAAGGTGCTGGGGATGAAGTTTAGAGAGCATTGGGTACAGGGGGCCCGACCTCGCCGGATTTCCTAGGCGTGTCTCCGGCCCAATACCGACAGTCTTGGTTGGTGTTGGGGTAGTGGGTTGGGGTCGTTTGGTATTCTACAGTGCACGTGTTTGATTATCTTGTGTCTCTTCAGTTTACGTGTAATGCACGTGTAGTCTTTTGGGCTTCTAAAAAGATTAAAAGAATTTAAAACAATAAATAATGTGGCTAATGGGATTAGAACTCTGGTGCTTTGTAACAGCAGTGCAAGGTCTTACTGGTGAGCTACAAGCTCTTTCTTGTTGTTCTAAATCAAAACAAATACTTATAGTACTCACAGGAAATGTAAATACATCAATTGTACATCAACTTTAAATGAATTTTATATACATTAAAATTGGAGTTGTTACAGGGCGTGACACCGTTGTCACCATCACGTCCTCAACTTCCTCCCCTCCTCATCCCCTCTGCCCAAGCTCCCTGCATTCGAACACCAACCCTGCAACCTGCAAACCCGAACCCAAACCCAGCAACCTCACCTCGCCGGATACCCACGACCCCGTGGCGTTCACCTTCTCGCCTCGCCTCTATCCTCTGTCCCCAGCACCCAGAGCCGACGCCACAGCCCTTCTTCTTCTTCGTCTCTTCTTTCTTTCTTCTTTCTTTCTCTTTTCTTGCTTTCTTGGTTCTTGACCGTCGCGTCGCGCATTTCGCCGACGATCCAGACGATCCAACCTTTTTTGTCTAATGGCGCCATGTCCATTTTCGAAGAGCCCACGTCTTTTTGGCGTAGTCACGTCTTTGATTAACCAGGTCTAGTCCTGTACGCGCGTGTGTTGTCTCGCGACGTTTATCCAACGTCGAACATGACGTACGTACCCCGTCGTGTGATCCGATCAGGCAAGTTTATCTTGCAATATGTTATGTTAATATATCTATATCCATATGAATAAAAATAATACATGTTGTTCCCTCATAAAAAAGGGGAGAGTAGGAAAGGGGAAACTCCCCACTATTCGAGTCTCACGTGTTAAACACGTGAGCGTCTATATGCAAAGCATATAGGCACTACATTCAAACAACTGATAGGCTAAAAAGCCTCACATGTTAAACACGTGAGCACCTATATGCTTTTATAAGCGCTGCATTCAAACAACTGATAAGCTAAAAAGCTTCGCGCCTATATGCTGCAGTCAAACAACAGATAGGCTAAACAAAGTCTCACGTGCTAACACATGAGCACCTGTAAGCAAAGCATATAGGCACTACAATCAAACAGCTAAGGGACCGAACTAAGTCCCACATGCTAAACACGTGAGGACACCTCCTTACGTAGAATTAAATTCTACTTAATGAACCGTTGATCAAGGATCCAACGGTGATTAAACATAGAATTAAATTCTATTGGGAAGAATATTTTCTGTTAAACAGAGAGTTAGTGGATCAAAGATCCAAAATATTTTCTATATCTTTCTAAACAGAGAAAGATTATACTCTGTTAACTGAGCACCCTTAGATTAAAAATCCAATGGTGATTAAAATGTCACCGCTTGATAGAATTTTATTCTGTATATGGGAGAATATCCCTAATCTTGTTAAAAACAAGAACAATATCTTCTGTAAATAAAAATGACAGAAGTCCTTGGATCAAAGATCCACGGTGGGTAAAATTCCCCAAATCAATTCTGAAACCAATTAAATCAATTGGGATCTTTCAATGAGAGATTTTCTCATAATTAAACAAATTTCTCTCCACTATATAAAGAACCCAATACTTCAAATCTCAAAAAAAAGGAGAAGGAGGAAGAAAAAGAAAATAAAAGAGAGACAGACACACACACACACACAGAGAGAGAACTCCCCAGAGGCTTAAAAAAAGAATATACAGTGAGCTTTTGAGGAACAGAAGAATTTAATTCTCAAAGAAAAGACTTGCTTTCTTGAAACACTAGGTAAAAAGAAAACACCTATCATTTGCCTCTCTAAGAGTTTAACCCTTCATATAAGAACTCAGTTCTTTCTTCTAGTTGAGATCTGCAGAAGCAAATCTCCCCACAAATTGAGAATTTAATCCTCGTCGGGGAGATTTTGCTCTGCAAGATTCAAAACCTAAGGGGAAAAAACCAAGTTACATAAAAAAAAAGGGAGAAAAAGAACGGGAACATATAGGAATTTAATTCCTCTAAAGAAAATTAGGGTTTAATCCTATATTAAGAACTTAGTTCTTCAATAAAAAAAACAGTGATCCAAGATCCCCAATGCCAAATCGTTAGTGCTTAGCACTCTTTCGAAACCTCTTGTGTTTCTCACGTGAGTGCTTCAAACGAACAAGAAAAATAACCAAAACTTCCTCACGTGTTTCCCACGTGATTTGTTTGAGAGGAAAACAAGTAAAAGAAAGAGAAAACTACAGCACTCCGGCATCAATAAAGAAAAAGGAGACACCCACGTGCTTTGCACGAGAACTCTAACCAAGTGCTTAGCACTTATTAAAAGGGGGGAGATAAAACACTAGTCCAGCGCCCATATTTGGGGTGCCTCACGTGTGTCACGTGAGCGCCATAAAACCCTAGTGTTTAACACTAGTCCAGTGCCCATATTTGGAGTGCCTCACGTGTGTCATGTGAGCGTCATAAAACTCTAGTGTTTAACACTAATCCAGTGCCCACGTGAAATGCACGTGAGCACTGTATTCCTCAGTGCTTAGCACTGTTGGAGATTCAATTTTAGCCCAAATTGGCTAAGTTTCCTGAGATTAGACATCTTTGATACTAGAACAAACGAGCCCATATTGCTCATGTTTTCCCAAGCTGACCTCAGTCTCAAAATGACCAGTGGTCTCCCATTGATGATATCCCAAATGATATTCATTTTATATCTCCTAAAATAATTTTGTCTCAAACATGACTAACATTTCTTAGGTCTACAACAGCCCTTTTCCACTCAAATACGGGATCTGTTTAAGCGTATATCTCTCCACACCTCTGATATATGTCGTTCTAATTCTTCAATGTCTTCAGAGAGGTGGTGGGTCCCGACAACCAACAACTCTTTGGTGTATTTCCAAATTGATATGCACACCTCAAATCAGACCACGCCCTAAATTAGGCACATTCCATATCAACATAGCTCACTTCGTCACGTAACAAATACATGTGCGCGCAAGATGAAGTCTGGACTAAAACATCCCTAATGGCGATAATGGACTGAAATGTCCCTAAACTAATATTCGCCTCCAAAATGGCGATAATGGACCGAAATATCCCTAAACTAATATTCACCTCCAAAATGGCGATAACGGACTGAAACGTCCCTAAACTAATATTCGTTTTCAAAATGGCGATAATGGACCGAAACGTCCTTAAACTAAAATAATAGAACCCAAACGCTCTTTTGTTGGATCCTAAATAAAAATAATTCTGAAACATCGTTAAGTGGATCTTAGTCTCAAATTGGACTAATGAATCCTTAACAAAAACAAATCGAGCCCAAAATGCTCACATACATTTAAGCCAATCTTAATCTCAAAATAGATTAACGATCCTTAAATAAAAAAACCCAAATCTAAGATATACAGATTTGGACTAATCCACGCCCTACGGACGACAACATAAATTAGTCTCCGTATACAATCCAACCAAAACAAACAAAAACACACACGACACAAAGTGAACTTCCAGAGCAGGAGAAAGTGGTTATCGCGATGTGATAACGTAATTAACTGCAGGGGCTTGCGCTTGAAAGGAAGAGCATCCCCACAATTAAAAAGCCTCTCATAAACGAGGGGGAATCTGACGAAGTCTGCTACAACGGCCGCATCCGTCCAAACCTCCAATATACCGTCATGACCCGGAAAAAGCACGTGACAGGCACTTGAATCATGTGAAGTCTATAAGACCCCACTTAATTCAAGTAAGCCAAAAGCCCAGAAATCAAAACCTTTTTAGGGAAAAATAGTGGAGGTGCAGTTTTGAAATAAGGTTTTACTAAAATCAAGTTCCTTCTACATAACATAGATAATAGTATACGAAAACACATTGTTTATATTTTACTTGAAGACATTTTCGTCATTGAAAATTTGGGCAGCACCTCCTCTGTAATTTTTAACCCGAAAATGGTACAAGCAGTAATAAATATAGGCATCTCCAAACGGAAGGTAGCTCTTCGCCAATTGGCGGAAACAACCACGCAAGATAATATAAATATACAATGCCGAAGGGCGAGGATCAAAACTCAGAAGGAAAGCGAGAAAACTAAGCATCATTAAGAAAATCCCAACAATAATGAATACAAAAGCGCAACTCCAAGGCCGAAAGAATATACAATCGTAGTTATCTAGGTCTACTAAATATACAAGTCTGGTTGATGGAGTTTTTAATTAGATACAACTGAAATAAATAACAATACAACTAAAATATAAAGTACATGTGCAACGGTGGTCACGATGCACGTGGAACCACCAGCCAAGCAATCACCCGAAAGAAATGATGTGCCAGCAAGCCGCAACGGAACCTGTACGGCTGAACCTGCAAAGAAACTGTGGCACAATAGGGGTGAGTTGCCAACTCGTGAGTAGAAAATATCACCGAATAGAAATCGCATGAAAGACGATCTCCTAGGTCATACAGTACAATAAAAATACTAATAATGTAACACTGATACATATAGTAGTGGTAAAGGCAGTAATATAAGCATAAGTGTAATACCAAATACTCGTGTCCGTGTCACAAGGTAACTATTTGTTATGAGTATCATGTATGAATGCATCACTAAATGGATGTGTCCAGCAACGACACAGAAAATCAAGATAAACCTGAGTGCCAAGTATCGACACTCAAAAATGTCATGAAAACCGTGTCCATCAGCAACACAAAAACTTCATATCTCGGGCTCCGTCAGTCCGGATCAACCCATATCATCTAATCTCATGACTGCGGTAGGTATCATCCATATGTCCGCCAAGCCAAATATCACCGGTAGGTAGTGCTTCCCTGCCAGGCTCATCGTCTACATCTCGAGCTTCTTGCCCTGGGGTACCTTACCGGGTCCACCATGTACCCGAGACGGTTCATCTTACTCCTCGAATCGGGTCTCAAAACCAACTCAAATGAAGAAAACTCATGGTAGACGCCATACACATCATATCACGAGAAAACCGCAACTTCCATTTTTAAATGATAATAAGTTTATAAAATTCTTGCGGTTTTCCCCCAAATCCAGAAATCTCATGGAAAATCCGAAATCTCAAAATCATGAGTCAATGAACGATGAATATCGGTATAAAACCCCATAATATTGCATAACAGAATAAATATATAAATGCATGGGGTAACTAAGTAAGGAATGTAATATCTAAACTAACATATGAGAGCAAGCATACTAATAATATGTTGAAACTACTAGCTAGTAGGTTATACCAATGAAGTAACGTTTTCTAAAGTGTACGTGACATGGCAATTACCGATGATGATGTGTGTGAGCCGGCAAACAAGTGTACGTGTAACATACGCATCATCGGTAATGGTGCAGGTGTCCTAGCAGGCGAGATCATAACAGCTAGTAAAAACACAATTAAATCTACAATGCAATGAAAACAATATGAATATAACGGAAAAGTGAATAGTAAACGCAATATTATAAGGTATGCATATCTGTGTACGAGTCATACGGTTTTAGTGTTTTGAAATAGCACGAATCGTGGTTTTTAGAAAAGTAGGGGCTACGGTGTTTTTGAGAAAAGATGTCCTTTGAAAAATTTTGTAGCATCGCTCGGATTGTCTTTTGAAAATACTCACGATTCGTTAGTTTTGAAAATAGGTATGACTCGAACCTAGTCTAGCATTTACCTAAACAACTAAAAGACTAAACTAAGAACCTAGTCAGAATGATAAGAAAATCTAAATATGTTCCGAGTCGATATACCTAGTAGTCGGCGATCCAGCCTCATAACGTCACATACTGTATAATACATAGTATGGCATTCTCAAGTCAAGAGTGTGGATCATTCATCATACCTATACCTCGTACGGTAAAATCCATCGTATGACATTCCCAAAATCAAGGGTACGGGTCAAATATCATATATACATCATCATTCGTACGATTTCATCCTCGTACAATATCTTGATCAGGGGTACGGATCTAAGGTCTCGTACATTTTAATACCAACAACTTACATATTATCCTATGTATGAATACATATCGCCCAACGATCCATTATAATATCATATCGTATATCATATCACGACTCAATCACATATCAAAATCTCACGGCATCGTGCCCGATCATATCGACTCATCTCCACATATCATATACTATCCTCATCACCCGTGTATATGTATATATATACACACACATATACACACAAACTCAAGTGTGTGTGTGTATGTGCAACAATATAACCAACGAGTCTTGACTATAGAAAGTGGACTAAGAATAAGTATTTTCTACAAGTATACCTATTCTAACCTAGAGTCTCCTAAAGCCCTACTTTCTAAGTATTCGCATCTCATAATAACACATATGTATATATATTCAATATACGCATCCTACCCTACGAAATTGCAAGGGTGCTATACGCCATCCACCCGACTTCCCTCGTAGATATACATCTACTCACCTTGATCCTCGCTTGTTGAAGTCAATGACGCCACGCTCTCCCTTGTCGTCCCGAAGTCCACGCGGAGGTACCTACATATCACAACATATCGTATCGCATCAAATATCCTATTTCAAACCCGACACGACACGCGAGGTGCCTATAAATTAGAACCTATATAGCCTACGCATGCGAAAACAATCATAAAACCCCTGTCGTTGACGTACAAACGTCCTATGACTAAAACCACATTCAAATACCAAAAACCAAGTTTTAGAAATCGGAAAACATAGTTAAAACCAACTAAAAATGCTCCCAGATTTTTGTTCAGGTAAATTAGGAATAAACCAATAGTACAGAGAGCTATGTTATAAGGTAAATGAGCTACAGACAAAACCCCCACACCAAATCCTATACTTGACCCGGCGAGATCCCCTTTCCACCCGGTGTCGCTGGCCGTACATGCGATTCCTTGGCTCATTTTCTCATGGTAGTCTCCTAGTGGTCTAATTAGGTTGATGTACATGTTTGATTTTCTCAGATATAACCCAGGTTGCTCCAGATTCCCTGCAGTCCCCAAAATTTCCATAAAACCGACATCGGAAAAACTAAAGTTCAAACATTTAGGGTTTAGTCTCGGTTTGGACCAGAAATACCAACACTACAAGGGTTAAGACACTATCTAATCCTCAATTTCACCTTTTCAACTCCACAAATCCCCTAAATTTTCATTCTTGGAAATTTCCAAGATCACTAAACTATATTGGTTTAACACTAAACTACTAGAGGAGTTAAGGAAACATAAAATTCTAAACTAAGAGTGAAAAGATCACCTCATTTCTTGAGTTGCTCAAAATCTTCAAAATCCAAACTTGAAGCCTCCATAGGGTTTGTGGTAAGCTTGGGATCAATTTTTGTGAAAGGATTGTGAGATTTTAGTAAGGATTTTGAGGGTGGTTGTGGATGATAGAGAGGGTTGAGGAGAAGGAGAAGGAGCAAAAAAGAGGAGGTGAGGAAAATGGATGAAGGGTGGGGAGTTTTCTAGAGCCATGCACTCTCTCCTTCTCACTCATAGCCTATACCTATTTGTCCCTATTTTCTTTTTATTTTTTAAAAAAACAACATAAAACAATAACCATATATATTGTGTAAAAATGAGGAATTTAGAACCATGGTTCATTTCAAAAATGTAACTAGTGTTTTGCAATATGTTATGTTACATGACATGCACTTAAACATGATTAATGCACGATTAGCAAATATTAATCAAGTTTAGCATAATTTGTATATAATTAATTGTATAAAATTTATAAATTACCTAAATCACATAAATTCTTTCAAAATCAATATTTGGTATAAATTTCCAAATATTTTCCAAACTATCGGTATATAACTATACCCTTTCATTAACACAAATTCTCATATTTTAATAATATTTATGAAATTAATTATTTTATTTATTTAAAATTTCCAAAAATAATGTTTTATTTTCTGAAATGTTACATATATGGTGCCATAAATCAACTTGGTATTTTTGGAGAGGTGGACGGATAAATCTAAATAGTATATGCCCCCAAATTCAGGTTGGACGATCCATCCTGGTTCGTCCCTATTTTCGGCGGTGAAAAGATTCTGGCACACCCGGTGCGACATCTTCCTCTTTCCACTCCACACTTCGTATGTCGTGTTCGCGAACAAAATCGCGATTTGCTATGGTTGCCTTTGGATTCGAGATACTAAGATTTGGTGTCTTGTTCCTATACTAGAAAGAAGAAGTGAACATCAATGGCTTCCAGCTGCACAAACTGCAACAGCAACTCCCGCTCCGCCCCAACTGAAGGAGTGACATACGGGCCTAATGCGGCCTCCATCTTTTCAATGCCGATGGGGCAGGTGACTCAAGCCACCACTGGATTGTTCTTCGGGACCATACTCCGACCAGCAAGTTTCAGCACCCCAGTGCCACCACAGGAAGCTCCTAAGAAGTCGGTCTTCGATCGACTTGCAACCACTACGGCCCCTCTCCACAGCTCATCCAAATCTGCCAACTCAGTCTTCAACAGGCTGAGCTGAAGCTCAAGTGGGCCCGCAAAGAGGCTCGCGATACCTAAAGGGGCTATCCCAAAACGGATAGTCCTCCCAACACCTCCGGCAGGTGAAATCATCAAAAGTGCTTCCCCTACCAGAAAGTCGGCCTTGGAAAGATTGGTCATTCCCTCTCAAAGGATGTCAGTCTTCGATAGGCTGGCACCAGCAGCAGCCCCTCACCAAAGCAGGGGGCACGACGGAGCCGCTTCCACAACTAAGGTGGTCCCGTCTGCAAGGCACGCTCGACGTCGCTACTGGCGCCGAGTGAGAAGAGCTGAGGGAAACTCCCCCTCCAGACTCACTCCACCATCTCCAATAGTGGAAACTGGCGTTGTTGTTCCAACCGGGAACAGCTTTGATCTACTTAGGAGGATGCGCAAGAACTCTCCAACCGCGGTGCTAAAGAAATCTCCCTCACCTACTGAAAACACGACACAGGCAAAGCCAGAGCAGCCCCATCAGCGGCTCTCTTCCCAAATTCATAAGGTCTGGCGGAAAGTCTAAGATTCTGTAATTGACAAAGACTACTCTTACCGACTGAAGAAAATGAAGGTTCGGCAGGAGAAAGGCTATCCCTCCGTTATACAGCGAGGGACGTCATCTACACAGGCGCCTGTTACAACGGCTCCTTCAACTTCAACCTCCCATAAAAGGATGAGGCTGGAGAAAATCCCACCACCGGCGGCAAATTCCAAAGGTGATGGACCCAAACGCCCCAAGTCTGGGGGCATGATCGTGCACACGGTTTACATGGCTTCCGGAAAAGAGGAAAGTCGTGCTTCCATGGGTCATCGGCCGCAAACTCGGTCGTTGACAAAAGCTCAGGAGCAACAATAAAAGCTCCAGGAAATGTTGATCAAAATGTCAGCGCTCACCAAACAAAAAGAAATTCCGAGTCAGCATCTCAACAGCGCCAAGAGCAGAAGACCGATACAGAGTTCCCGCAAAGGGGTGCTTGAACGGAAGGATAAGGAGGCTGCGGAACAAGCTGCTAACATAAAACAGATGGCGTTTCTGTTCCAGGACATGGTCGGAATGATAATCCAGCCAGAACCTCCAGCCGAAGATCCACCGATAATCGTCGAGGATAACAAAGGGGAAATATCGAGCCATCTTCCGGCTTTATCAGTGGCCAAGGAGGAAACAATCTCCAAGGCTTCTCTTGATGATTATATAGCTCAACAAATACGAGCTCATCAAGCGAATGAAGCGGCCGGCCAAACCATCAGAACTGGGCGACCGTATCCAGGCTGGTATGACCAAATTAAGTACCCGCCGGGATATACGATCCCCGAATTCCATGTGTACAAGGGGACAGGCAATCTGCATCAGCACGTCGCTCATTTTAGAGCTCTATGCGGCAATACTGAAGGCAACGAAAAACTGTTGCTTCGCCAGTTCGTTGGCAGCCTGTCAGAGACGGCCTTCGAATGGTACTCGGAGCTCCCAAATGACTCCGTCAAAAAATTCACAAAGATGGAACTGCTGTTCACACAGCGGTTTGCCAGCGCAAGCGAGCACACCGCGATCACGACATTAATCAATGCCGGGGTGAAGTCAGGAGAAACCTGGGTCCAATACGCGATCCGGTGGCGGAACCTATGGTCGAAGTGCGAACAACGCATCGAAGAATCTCCTACCGTGGGTATGTTCACCGGGACACTAGATCCTCAAACGACCGTGTCACGTCCCGCTTCCCAGAGTGCGCTAAGATCGGCACGTGACAGAGCCAACCATACTACCTGTGGCTAGGAAACTTCCCTCCACAGTCACATTACGACTTTCTAGAAGATATCAAGAATAGTAGAAATAAAATAAAATATCTAGTACATGTCCATAAGCCAGAATAAACGAGTCAAGAAATAATATGTGGAAGCAATAGATCCAATAAACAATAATAATCTGGAATGTACGTCCCAAATACGGGCTCACATCAGGAATGAAAATACTGAAAGGAAAAACTAAACTAAACTAATAACAGGTCCTCACTGCTCGGCCTGTTGATCAAAATACTCCTGGTCAGCCTGCGGCAAAGGTAAAGGATCTGGGCCATGCAAAACCCAGACGTCAATGCGTCATAATATCAAACAATAATAAATGAACAGGAGGTAACAAGACATGCAAGCATGAATTATAAAACGGTACATGAATGTAATAAGTGAGCAGCGATATAGAACAGTGAAGTGTAACAGTATATGTGAAGTGCAGCGGTGAAACTAAACTGTGCTACTGGGTTAACTACTCTCAAGTCTGTGAAATCAATTTGATGAATCATCGATGTAACTCAATAGTATCTCATGCATGCCCGGGACCACGGTCCAGATTCTCGGGCTGAAACCGAGACATGCCGCTAGGCACTAAACAGGAAACATGTACAGATAAATGATGTCAGCAGCATCATCCCAGGGCTGGCCTAGCCTCTAAAACTGATCAGTATAAGCATCGAACTGTCGAGTTACAAGTCAGGTTTCATCATTGATTTCCTCATACCCCCAAGTTATCTGTTCAAGTCAGGTATTGATAAATCTGAGACTAATGCCAACACAGGATCAAGCAGGAACAGGTTTGTCTATACAGACAACAGGATATGTCCATCGAGACAACATGTCAGGATTGTCGGCATTAGAAACAGGATCAGGTAACATATCAAGTAGGGATATATCAGGTCATGTCAGGTAGTGTACATGTATCAAGTCATGTCAAGTAGTGGTGTATCAGGTCATGTCAAGTAGTGCACAGGTATCAAGCGGGTGCTCATAATCAAACTGTAGTAAGTATTGAATCAGGGTGAAAGTACGGTTGTACAATAAAAGCATGGATGCACAAATATCGATCAGGGGTCACATCATGACTAAGTAGGATGCACAATTATCAAGCATGGTGCACTAATACAATAGTAACATGAAATAATATGGTCTCGGCGTGCAACTAGATATGTAATAAACCGTACGGATACAGATGGATACTATAAAACTGTAAATCAGTAAAATTTGCTGAATATTAAAACACAAGCACTATTATTTATTAAATAGATATTGATATAATAATATTAATATAGATAACATATTCAAACCGATTAATAACTATAAAAGTGGTATTGATTAACCATGCACAAGAAAGTTCCGTTCAGAAATTCAGCGTCACCCTGATTTGTAAAATAGCTTAAAAATAACAAATGTTCTCCAAAAAGGACGTGTCTTATGCCAAAACAAATATAATTCAATAAGGTTTTCATTTTTATAAGTTGAAGTATCTCAGATTATTCTTACAAAAAGTTATGAACATTCGAAATTGAAAGTTTGCTGCTGGAATTTTCCTGGATAGCAGTTTAGAGATATTTTCATTTGCATTTTACGTTATTTAAACAATTTATTTTGCAAGTAAATATTTCATAGAGTTATATTATTCTGAGTTAGCTTCGTAACGAACTAAAGAACTTATACTAATGATTTTTCTATGATTTATAATGATTTTTATAAGGTAAGGTGTACAGTAAATTTCAGATTTGTCGTATCCGCTTTGCAACGACGTTTCATGTGTAAACTATAATATTTTCAAACTATATTTTGTTTAAGATTATAAAATGCAGATTATAAACTAATTAAAGATAATAATAAGAAATATTACGACGATATATATTTTAAATGATATGGATGCAAACGGGTATCCAAAAACGGTAAAACTTTAATATGGATGTACAGTGCAATCAACATATGATATTTTTATTCATATGGATACAAAATAAGATACATAGCATATAGCAAGATGAATTAGCATGAGACTAGATATGTAAATAGTGATATGGATGCATACGGATGTCCGAAGACAGTAAAACTGTAAAATGGTAATGTGGGATGCATAACTAAACATTATGTGATATTATTATTCAAATGGGTGCAATATATTGTAGTCTAGTATGTAACAAGATAAATTTGCATGCACTAGATACGAAATAAATTATACGGATGCAAACGGACGTCGTAAAACAGTAAAATGATAACAGGGGTTGTACAATACACTAAACATGAAATATTATTATTAATATGGATGTAGTATATATCATAGCATGTAGCAAGATAAACTTGCCTCGATCGAATCACGCGACGGATACGCACGGCACGTCCGACGTCGGTAAATCGTCGCAACGCACAAGCGGCATGCGGGATGGGTCCAGGCAAGGCAAGAGGGTGATCACACAGGCAAGGTACATTCACTAGATCACTCGGATCGTCAGCGACGAGCACCGCTCCGGCGGTGATCACCGGAATCAAGAAACAAGATCAAAAAAAAGAAAGAAGAAAGAAGAAGAAGTAAGAAGAAGAGGTTGTGTATTAAATAAGAAAAGAAAAAAATAAATAAATAAAATATATATAAATATATATATATATATATGCAGAGGAGGGAGAGAAAGTGAAAGGGGTTGTTAGTTTGTTAGAAAATTAGTTTAGATTTAAATTTAAAAAATCATTTATTAGTTAACTAAATTTTAATTTGTATCAGTTTATAAAATTAATATTATATAAATAAAATTTGATATTCTGGTAAATACAAACATAGTCCAAAACATACCCGGGTCGGGTCTAAAATTCAGTTTTAAAATACGAAAAATATACATGTCGACCAAAATATAAAAAAAATGAATGTCTGGATAACGAAAATGTATAGCCCCAAGAACGGATGCAGGTACGTGCGCGTAGCCATCCAAACAAGTCCGTTTCACTGAACGGGACGAGAACAAGATGCGCGGATGCTACCACGGGGCTAGGGGTATCATGTAGGCCATGCAATGTATTTTTAAAATATTTTATGTGACTTAAAATGTTATATTGTAAAAATGCAAATGCCAGATAAAATTACAGTATGCAAGATGTATAAATTAAAATAAAAGTGCACGAGTCCATATAACAGGTCAGGATAAATCATAAATATGAATCAAGACAGGTTTCAAGCAAGCGGGTCAGGTAGAATGCAAATACAAATGTCAAATACACTATTCGCACCAAAAACACAGTAAATCAGGAAAATACCATAAATAAAGAAATAATTGAACTAGAACTGATATAAACGAACTAGGGTGTTACATTATACCTAACTACAAAAGAATTTCGTCCTCGAAATTCCCAAAACAAGAAAAATAAACAAACATGAAACTACAGGATGAGATCTGGAAACTTCTGTCGAATCTCGTCTTCTCGTTCTCAAGTCGATTCACCGTACGAGCGGTTCCCCCAAGAAACAAGTACGAGAGGGATAACCTTTTTCTTAAGGACCTTTTCTCTTCGATCAACAATCGACAGCAGTCGTTCCTCAAAGGTCAAATCCTCTCTTACAGTCAGCTCCGAATGATCCAGCACGTGTGTTTCATCTCGAACATACTTACGGAGTTGGGATACATGAAACACGTCATGAACATTCGCCAAAGATTGTGGTAAAGCCAATCGGTAAGCCACTTCTCCAACACGTTCCAAAATCTCGAAAGGCCCCACGAATCGAGGACTAAGCTTGCCTCGACTCCCAAAACGAATCACTCCTCTAGTCGGTGATATCCTCAAGAATACCGGATCACCAACAGCGAACTCTAGAGGTCTTCTCGATGTGTTGGCCCAACTCTTCTGCCGATCTTGTGCCGCCTTCATATAATTCCAGATAGTATTAACTATCTCCACGGTTTTCACAATCAAATCCGGTCCCAACAATCTTCGTTCTCCAACATCGTCCCAACAAACATGTGTGCGAAACTTGCGACCATACAATACTTCGAATGGAGCCATCTGAATAATCGCCTGAAAGCTGTTGTTGTACGAAAACTCCACCAAGTGTAGATAATCCTCCCATGAACCATTGAAGTCCAACATGCAAGCTCTCAACATATCTTCAAGAGTTTGGATTTTTCTCTCCGACTGGCCATCTGTCTGAGGATGATAAGATGTGCTAAACTTCAATCGCGTCCCCAAACTTTCCTGTAAACTCCTCCAGAAGTGCGATAAGAATTGGGTGTCACGGTCGGACATGATGCTCACAGGTACTCCATGCAATCTCACAATCTCCTGCATGTACCGTTCTGCTAACGCTTCCGTTGACTGACTAACTCGAAACGGTATGAAGTGAGTTGCCTTGGTCAATCAATCAACAATCACCCAAACTGCATTGTTGCCCTTTGGACTCCGCAGTAAAGCTGTCACGAAATCCATAGTTATATGTTCCCACTTCCATTGAGGAATCGGAAGTGGTTGCAATAAACCAGCAACCCTTTGATGTTCAGCCTTAACTTGCTGACACACTAAGCACTTTGCTACAAAGCGAGCAATCTCCCTTTTCATGCCTTCCCACCAGAAATGTTGTCTTAGATCGCCGTACATCTTCTTGCCTCCTGGATGTACGGAATATACGGAACTGTGTGCCTCATTCATAACTTCTTCGCGAGTGTTTCTTTTTGGCACACACAAACGGCTACTATATCGCAACGAACCATCTTCATGAATTAACAAGTCCGTTCGAAGTCCAGCTTCAACATGTTTTCGAAACTTCTGCGATCTTGGGTCTTGTGGCTGTGCTGCTTTAATATTATCGATCAACGACGATTGTACTTGCAGCTACATCAACTGTCCCGAAGAATGCGGTAGCACGATCTCCAACTCGAATCTCCGAAAATCTTCGATAAGTTCCTTCTGTGCAGTCAACATCCGAATTGCTGGTAACCGACTAAGCGCATCCGGCACTACATTAACTTTCCCCGGATGGTACTTAAGATCAAGATCGTAGTCAGCCATCAGCTACAACCATCTACGCTGCCTCATGTTAAGCTCTTTCTGTGTGAACACGTATTTTAGGCTTTTGTGATAAGTGAATACTTCGACCCTTTCGCCTAATAAGTAGTGTCTCTAAATCTTCAAAGCGAAAATCACCGCTGCAAGCTCCAAATCAAGAGTTGGGTAATTCTTCTCATGGGTCTCCAACTGTCTCGATGCGTAGGCTATAACCTTCCCACGCTACATCAGAACACATCCCAAACCTTTCCCAGATGTGTCACTGTGAATCACCAATCCTTCAGAACCGTCTGGTATGGTCAAATAGGAGCGGTTATCAATCTTTGCTTCAACGCCTCAAAATCTGACGCACAACTATCCGTCCATACGAACGGTACTTCCTTTCGCGTTAGCTTGGTCAAAGGCACAGCCAAACGAGAAAAATTCTCCACGAACCTTCTGTAATATCCGGCAAGTCCAAGAAAACTTCTGATCTCTGCTACGTTCTTCGTAATCGGCCAATCTCGAACTCTGCAATCTTCTCAGGGTCAACGGCGATTCCATCTCCGGATACGACATGCCCCAAAACTTCACTTCTTCAAGCCAAAACTCGTACTTGCTCATCTTCGCATATAATCTTTCTTGCCTCAATGTCTGCAGTGCGATCTTCAAGTGTTCTGCATGCTCTTCTAGGGTCCTCGAGTAGACCAGAATATCATAGATAAACATCACTATAAACTGGTCCAAGAACGGTGAAAGGATTCGGTTCATCAAGTCCATAAATATCGCTGGTACATTCGTGACTCTGAATGGCATCACTAAATACTCGTAATGTCCATACCGAGTTCGGAACGCAGTCTTGCAAATATCCTCTGATTTAACCCGGACCTGATGATATCCGGATCGCAAATCTAGCTTCGAGAATACCCTCGCGCCACTGAGTTGCTTGAATAATTCGCCAATACGAGGGATCGGGTACTTGTTCTTAATAGTCACCCGGTTCAATTCTCAATAATCGATGCACATCCTCCTTGTGCCATCTTTTTTCTTGACTAGAAGAACTGGAGCTCCCTATGGTGAATTGCTGCTGTGAATCCAACCCTTCTCAAGTAATTCAGTAACCAGCTTCTTGATTTCTTCCAACTCCACTGATGCTATCGGATAGTACGCCTTTGAGATTGGCGCTGCACCAGGAACAAGATCAATCGCGAACTCCACATCTCGTTTTGGCGGTAAACCTGAGATGTCCTCGAACACGTCCATGAACTCTCGAACTACAGCTGGCGCTTCCTCCTTATCAACTTCTATCGACGAAAGAACACTGTTTGTCGGCCTAGCCCTAAACTCGACTGGCCCGACAGAACTGCTTCCTCCAGCAAAAACAAACTCCGGATGTCCGAGAATCTGGAAAATCACTTTCTTTGCCCTACAATCAATGTGAGCGTGGAAAGTGCCGAGAAAGTCCATTCCCAAGACAACGTCATAACTGCCGGTATCAATCACCAAGAAATCTGCAAAACATGAACCGGTAAGCAATTAAACTGAGAGAACCAAGGTAATAAAACGACCATGGAACAAGGAAATGAATCAAGACCAGGACTCCAAGTTACTTAAATAGAGTACCGCATTATAACCATACTGCAGTTCATAGTTACAATTACATAACTCCGTTCAAGTCGCCCAAATCCTAGTATCAGAATCGAAGGAATAGGAAGGGAGAAACAATAAGGAACAAAAGGATTTCAAGCAGAGATGCAAAGTCATCCATCTCGTCAAGATAAAGGGTCAAGAGAAAGATAAGATTCAAGGATCATGACAACAATGTGGCGGGACATGTTCCTAATTACGGGTTTTCTGATTCGTGTATTGGGTCCAATACCCAACTACAAAAGAATCAAACCCGATAACCTAAATCCTATAGCTCTGATACCAAACAAACCCTGTCACCTCCCGCTTCCCAGAGTGCGCTAAGATCGGCACGTAACAGAGCCAACCATGCTACCTGTGGCTAGGAAACATCCCTTCACAGTCACATTACGGCTGTCTAGACGATATCAAGAACAGTAGAAATAAAATAAACTATCTAGTACATGCCCATAAGCCAGAATAAACGAGTCAAGAAATAATATGCGGAAGCAATAGATCCAATAAACAATAATAATCTGGAATGTACGTCCCAAATACGGGCTCACGTCAGGAATGAAGATACTGAAAGGAAAAACTAAACTAAACTAATAACAGGTCCTCACTGCTCGGCCTGTTGATCAAAATACTCCTGGTCAGCCTGCGGCAAAGGTAAAGGATCTGGGCCATGCAAAACCCAGACGTCAATGCGTCATAATATCAAACAATAATAAATGAACAGGAGGTAACAAGACATGCAAGCATGAATTATAAAACGGTACATGAATGTAATAAGTGAGCAGCGATATAGAACAGTGAAGTGTAACAGTATATGTGAAGTGCAGCGGTGAAACTAAACTGTGCTACTGGGTTAACTACTCTCAAGTCTGTGAAATCAATTTGATGAATCGTCGATATAACTCAATAGTATCCCGTGCATGCCCGGGACCACGGTCCAGATTCTCGGGCTGAAACCGAGACATGCCGCTAGGCACTAAATTGGAAACATGTTCAGATGAATGATGTCAGCAGCAGCATCCCAGGGCTGGCCTAGCCCATAAAACTGATCAGTATAAGCATCGAACTGTCGAGTTACAGGTCAGGTTTCATCATTGATTTTCCCATACTTCCAAGTTATCTGTTCAAGTCAGGTATTGATAAATCTGAGACTAATGCCAACACAGGATTAAGCAGGAACAGGTTTGTCTATACAGACAACAGGATATGTCCATCGGGACAACATGTCAGGATTGTCGGCATTAGAAACAGAATCAGGCAACATGTCAAGTAGGGATATATCAGGTCATGTCGGTAGTGTACATGTATCAAGTCGTGTCAAGTAGTGGTGTATCAGGTCATGTCAAGTAGTGCACAGGTATCAAGCGGGTGCTCATAATCAAACTGTAGCAAGTATTGAATCAGGGTGAAAGTACGGTTGTACAATAAAAGTATGGATGCACAAATATCGATCAGGGGTCACATCATGACTAAGTAGGATGCACAATTATCAAGCATGGTGCACTAATACAATAGTAACATAAAATAATATGGTCTCGGCGTGCAACTAGATATGTAATAAACCGTACGGATACAGATGGATACTATAAAACTGTAAATCAGTAAAATTTGCTGAATATTAAAACACAAGCACTATTATTTATTAAATAGATATTGATATAATAATATTAACATGGATAATATATTCAAACCGATTAATAAGTATAAAAGTGGTATTGATTAACCATGCATAAGAAAGTTCCGTTCAGAAATTCAGCGTCACCCTGATTTGTAAAATAGCTTAAAAATAACAAATGTTCTCCAAAAGGGACATGTCTTATACCAAAACAAAGATAATTCAATAAGGTTTTAATTTTTATAAGTTGAAGTATCTCCAGTTGTTCCTACAAAAAGCTATGAACATTCGAAGTTGAAAGTTTGCTACTGGAATTTCCCTGGGCAGCAGTTTAGAGATATTTTCATTTACATTTTACGTTATTTAAACGATTTATTTTGCAAGTAAATATTTTATAGAGTTATAGTATTCTGAGTTATCTTCTTAACGAACTAAAGAAATTATACTAATGATTTTTCTATGATTTATAATGAATTTTATAAGGTAAGGTGTACAGTAAATTTCAGATTTATCGTATCCGCTTTGCAACGACGTTTCATGTGTAAACTATAATATTTTCAAACTATATTTTGTATAACATTATAAAATGCAGATTATAAACTAATTAAAGATAATAATAAGAAATATTACGACGATATATATTTTAAATGATATGGATGCAAACGGGTATCCGAAAACGGTAAAACTTTAATATGGATGTACAGTGCAATCAACATATGATATTTTTATTCATATGGATACAAAATAAGATACATAGCATATAGAAAGATGAATTAGCATGCGACTAGATATGTAAATAGTGATATGGATGCATACGGATGTCCGAAGACAGTAAAACTGTAAAATGGTAATGTGGGATGCATAACTAAACATTACGTGATGTTATTATTCAAATGGGTGCAATATATTGTAGTCTAGTATGTAACAAGATAAATTTGCATGCACTAGATACGAAATAAATTATACGAATGCAAACGGACGTCGTAAAACAGTAAAATGATAACAGGGGATGTACAATACACTAAACATGAAATATTATTATTAATATGGATGTAGTATATATCATAGCATGTAGCAAGATAAACTTGCTTCGATCGAATCACGCGACGGATACGCATGGCACGTCCGATGTCGGTTAATCGTCGCAACGCACACGCGGCACGCGGGATGGGTCCAGGCAAGGAAAGAGGGTGATCACACAGGCAAGGTACGTTCACTGGATCACTCGGATCGTCAACGACGAGTACGGCTCTGGCAGTGATCACCGGAATTAAGAAACAAGATCAAGAAAAAAAAAGAAAGAAGAAGTAGAAGTAAGAAGAAGAGTCTGTGTATTAAATAAGGAAAGAAAAAAATAAATAAATATAATATATATAAATATATATATGCAGAGAGGAGAGAGAGAGAGAAAGAGGTTGTTAGTTTGTTAGGAAATTAGTTTAGATTTAAATTTAAAAAATCTTTTATTAGTTAACTAAATTTTAATTTGTATCAGTTCATAAAATTAATATTATATAAATAAAATTTGATATTCTGGTAAATACAAACATATTCCAAAACATGCCCGGGTCGGGTCTAAAATTCAGTTTTAAAATACGAAAAATATACATGTCGTCCAAAATATAAAAAAAATGAATGTCTGGGTAACGAAAATGCATACCCCCAAGAACGGATGCAGGTACGTGCACGTAGCCATCCAAATAAGTCCGTTTCACTGAACGGGACGAGAACAAGATGCGCGGATCCTACCACGGGGCTAGGGGTATCATGTAGGCCATGCAATGTATTTTAAAATATTTTATGTGACTTAAAATGTTATATTGTAAAAATGCAAATGCTAGATAAAATGCCAGTATGCAAGATGTATAAATTAAAATAAAATTGCACGAGTCTATGTAACAGGTCAGGATAAATCATAAACATGAATCAAGACAGGTTTCAAGCAAGCGGGTCGGGTAGAATGCAAATACAAATGTCAAATACACTATTCGCACCCAAAACACAGTAAATCAGGAAAATACCATAAATGAAGAAATACTTGAACTAGAACTGGTATAAACGAACTAGGGTGTTACAGACGGTGTCCCAGTTCATGATGTTCTTCAAGCCGACCACCTTCCAGGCTCTGATTGACAAACTGGCCCAAATGGACCAGATGGGCCGTAGGACTTCCTCCTCAAAAATGGACCCTCGAAATGCCAAGGGTAAAGGGAAAGTGGTCTTCATCTCCAATACTCAACAACAACCAAGTGACCCGAAACCGGTTGCTCGCCAAAACAACATGCGTCCGCGCTTATCCCTGGAAGAAAGGCTAGGACGCGCTTACTCGTTTTCTCGTGACAAAACGAGGAAACTGTTCGACCTAGCAGTGCGCAACAAACTTATCACATTGCCAGACCCACAACGTCTGCCGCAACCAGGCAATGTCAATAACCCCAACTACTGCTCTTATCATAGAATGGTGAGCCACCCAATTGAGAATTGCTACATCTTCAAGAACTGGATTGAGAATCAGTATCAACAAAGGAAGTTCACGCTTTCTAAGAACTGGAAGGTGAACCCGACACAAAAGCACGCTTCTAAAAAGGTGGATACGCCGGGAGAATCATGCTCGCTCGTGGAAGAAGCTCCATAGGAAGTCGTCCTTTCAGCTAAAACTAAAAGAATGCTGAAAGATCTCCAGGCATGTCCGGCAATCAGGTGGAAGAGCCCGCTTGAACCGAAAATCACCGAAGGGATGCTGAAACCGCGTCCCGTACCGAAAATTGTCGACAAAGGACAAAATCCCCAAGTCGAACCTTCAAAGTTTTTGAAGAAAAAGAAGAAGACCAAGAAGCCTGTGTGTAACACCCGAGCCCAATAATACTATTTCTGTTACTGGTTGAGTGTTTGGCATTGCTCATTTCATTTATCTTGCTTGTTTGGTTCTTATTGCAAAATTTTAACCGGCTAAGTCATTTTGCATATAACAAATTTTAACACCTAAAGTGAAATTAAAAATATCCATATTGGCCTACTCGTCACCCCTAGCCGCGTGGTAGCGTCCGCGCGTCGAGTTTTCATCCCGTTCGGTGAAACGGGCGAGTTTGGACGGCTACGCGCGCGTGCAAGTGTCCGACTTGGGGGCATGCTTTTTAATCATAAAACATCTCATTTTAAAATTTGGAACCCGCTTAAAATCCTATTATTTAAATTTCAAATATTTGGGCGCAATCCGGGCGCGATTTGGAAATGTTTCATTTGGCGCCAAAATCCCAAATTTTAATATTATTAAAACCATCGCATATATTTTTCTAACTAACCTGATATCTTACTGTTCATTACCTATCTTTTAAATCTTTAAGTTAACCATATAATATTTTTACAATCTTTTATATCCTTCTCAATTTATTCTCTCAGCCAATCGCAACCTCTCCTTTAACCCCGTAGGCCCCACTTTCTCTCTCTCCACTTTTTCTCTCTCTCTCATATATCCTCTCGTACTTCTCTTTATCATTCTTTCTCTTCTTCCTTCATGTCTCGTTTCTCATTTTTTTTAACTGTTCTTTTGTTGCCGGAATTCCGTCGTGCCGGTGACGCTTCTCGACGTTCCAGCGAGGTACCCCGACCCGTGTGGTTCCTTTGTTCGTCATTTGGGTTCATTCCGTGAACCGTGCGCCCGTCGCGAGTTTTCCCCGCCGACGGTTAACGTTCCGTTTTCCCGATTCGCGACCCATCGAGGCAAATTAATCTTGCTACATGCTATATACTTTTATAATCTTCATTTTATAATGTTATACATTTGAAAATCTTATAGTTTACACATGAAACGTCGTTGAAAAATCGGATATGACAAATCTGAAATTTACTGTATACCTTATCTTATAAAATTCATTATAAATCATAGAAAAATCATTAGTATACGTTCTTTAGTTCGTTACGAAGCTAATTCAGAATACTATAACTCTATGAAGTATTTACTGGCAAACTAAATTGTTTAAATAACGTAAAATGCAAATGAAAATGTCTCCAAACTGCTGTCCAGAAAATTCCAGCAGCAAACTTTCAACTTCGAATGTTCATAACTTTTTGTAGGGACAACCTGAGATGCTTATACTTATAAAACTGAAAACCTTATTGAATTATCTTTGTTTTGGTATAAGACAAGTCTCTTTTGGAGAACATTTGTTATTTTTAAGTTATTTTACAAATTAGGGTGACGCTGAATTTCTGAACGGAACTTTCTTGTGCATGGTTAATCAATACCACTTTTATAGTTATTAACCGCTTTGAATATGCTATCCATATTAATATTATTATATCAATATTTATATCACATATTGCTTAGTTGTGCATCCCACATTACCATTTTATAGTTTTATAACATTTCGGATACCCGTTTGCATCCATCGCATTTAAGTTGCATATAATTGCATCCATGAAGTCTTAAACTTATTAACATGATTAAATGTCTATAATTGTCTTACTGCATTCTTGTAATGTTGAAATCCTCTCTGTGACACAACTAATAACTGTACTGCAAACTGAGTGCATCTGCCTATTGCTTAATTCATTGCTTATATCATGTTGTTGATGACCATGCTTGATTCTATAACTGACTGTGAATTCACATATGATATTGTTCACAACTTGACATGACTTACTACATGTATATGGATCTACCCGACATGGTACCGTATACTGTTTGACTTGACCCGTTACCTGATCGTGTGTCTAATGCCAACAAACCTAACATGTAGTCCTCATGGACCGTTCCTGTTGTCTATCCAGACAAACCTGTTTACCTGATCCTGTGTTGGCATTAGTTTCTTGATTACGGGATACCTGACTTGACTTACACATATAACTTGGGGGTATGGGGAAATCAGTATTGTAACCAAACGTAACTCCAAGGGCCATCCTATTGTTTGCCGTTTTTCCGGGCGTTACGGAATATCCTATTGTTTGCCGTTTTTCCGGGCGTTACGGAATATCCTATTGTTTGCCGTTTTTCCGGGCGTTACGGAATACCTATTGTTTGCCGTCTTTCCGGGCGTTACGGAATAACTACCGACGAGTTACGATGAGGATTACCTTACCTGGTTTCAAAGACTTTAGAACAGAGAACCTGATAGCACAGTTTAGTTTACCCACTGCATACAACCCTGCACTGCTCTGATTCATATTATTGTTACTCTTGCTTATTTCATGTTCATATTCGCATTGCCTGTCTATTATGTTATTACTGGTTGACATGACGCGCTGACGTCTGAGTTTTGCATGGCCCAGATTCCGTACCGCTGTCGCCGACCGAGCAGGAGTACTTCAGCCAGCAGGCTGATTTGTGAGTTCTGTAGTGATTTGTTTATTTCTTGCATTTTATTTCCAGATGTGAGCCCGCATTATGGGACGTACTTTTCTATTATTGTATTGGATCATTTGCTTCCGCACTTATTTATCACTGACTCTTGTTATTCTGGATTTGGACATGTGTTAGATAGTTTATTTATATTGTTCTTGATATCTCTACAGCCGTAATGTGACTGTAGATGGATACTTCCTACCCACAGGTAGCATGGTTGGCTATGTCACGTGCCCAATCTTGCGTACTCTGGGAAGCGGGGCGTGACACTGTGCAGCCTGCCGAGTATGACGACAAGCGCATAAACATACAAAGGTGCATTGACGCGCTGGAGGAGTACAACCAGAAGGCGCGGACACCAGTCACCCTTGAAGAGTTTCTCAAGCATATTCTTGAGAACGAAGAGAGTGACGACAATGAGGAAAATGACTTATCAGAAACCGAAGACTGTGTAGAAAGTTTCCACATGGTCTCCCATTCGTCGTTAAATGACGAAGAAGAAACCTCGGCGTCAAAAAACAACGCAAAGGAACTGGGGTCAGGATCGGCGCCAAAATCCCCGGAACTGTCAGAAGAAGACCCGATCGATAGGTTGTTAAACGAAACCTTTCGGAAAAGCAAAGCCGATTGAGAACACGAAACAGCCATATACGAAAAGGCTAAGCGTCAGCGTCAGGATGAAGAAGCCGCGGCAAGGATGAGTCGTAAAGTACTCTAACCAAGCCAAGGCACACCTGTCACAAACAAGAGCATAATCAAAGCAAAGAAGCGGTTCGCCAAAGCCCTGTCAATGGGAATGAAGCTGCCCCTTCTCGTGGAAAACACTTCCGGGATCATATGTCTTGATGGAGCGGATATACATCCAAACTACTGCCTATACCATCGGAGGGTTACCCACCCCACCGAGGAATGCAGTGCCTTCAAGAAGTGGTGGCAAGGATATGTTGCCCATCAACAACATTTCAAGAGGGTGAAACGCGAAGCTTGTCGATAGCAAAGAAGTTTGTCAAGTGCGCGTGAGAAAACGACTGGCAATTGTCATATGGTTGATACCAGTCGGGAAAGCGAAAAACTCCAAATTCTTACCTTCGGGAGCGATTCGGAGGAAGAAATGACCTCGGCCCTCTCTTCAAGAACTCCACCTCCAAAAAAGAAAAGGAGGGGAAGAACTGCGAGAACATTTAGCTGCGTAACCGCACGCTGCCTAAAAAGAATCTCAGACCTACAAACAAGGGTTCGAGCAAAAAATACAAAGGGAAAGAAAAAATACCTGAGGAAATTGCCCTCGACGAAACCCGCCTTATAGCACAGCAAAACCTGGAAGCTTATAAGGCAAGGATGACACGATCATATGAAAAACTGGCCAGGCCGAGAACATTCCGCCAAGGCGAACTCATGCAAGTCGTCAAAAGACCTATGATCCCCAATCGTGCGAAACAGGGAAAATTCGAGCCGAACAATGAGGGCACGTACATCATAGACAAGGTCTACCAGGGTAGGGTCTACCGGCTCATGGATATGCATGGCGAAAGACCCTTCCGACCAATAAATGGCCGATTCCTCAAAAGATACTACGCCTAACGGGTTATGATTTAGGTCAATGATAGATGCCGACGCCTGTGTCTGCTCGCTATCTTCTTGAGTCAGAACCCTGAAAGTAGTATCCAGAAGATAAGTTGTCTCGAATATGGTAACAGTAGACCACTACATCCTTATATTGGCCATGGACTGAAACGTCCTTAAACTAACAATGGACTGAAAACGTCTTTAAACTAACAGTGGACCACTACGTTCCTAAACTAACAATGGATCGATATTTCCTTAAACTAAAACTTCGGACCGAGATGTCCTTAAACTAATTCGCCTCAAACATGGCGACATTGGACCGAGAAGTCCTTAAACTAGAAATTATCTGCCTCAAATATGGCGATAATGGACCGAAAAGTCCCTAAAATAGAAATTCTGCTTCAAATATGGCGGCAAAGGACCGAGATGTCTTTAAACTAAAACTTTGCCTCAAATGGCGACAACGGACCGAAATGTTCTTAAACTAAAATTTTGCCTCAAACATAGCGCATCGTCCTAAATACGGCGATATCCACCCTTGAGATCTATATTGCAATCGAAACCTCAATGGTGAAGACTGCAACTCAAGTCCTGCCAGCTATGCAGCCACTCCAGCGATGAAGCCACCCCCAAATCCCACCGGCAAACGGATGGATCATCTACGACGAAACTACTTCTGAGTGTTTCGCAAAAAAAAGGTATGTTCACAAGCAAATGGGCACGAATGAAAACCCGTAAGGACACCGTGAGTAAAAACAGCAGAGCTACCGGCGAGCATGTGAAAACCCAGAAGGGTGCAATCTCGTTAAATAAATAAATAAATAAACGGTATGTCCATAAGAAAATAAGCACGGATGAAAACCCGAAAGAGCGTCATGAGTAAAAACAGCAGAACTACCGGCAAGTTTGTGAAAACCCAAATAGAGCGCAAACTCATAAAAAATTCATCTGCACTTGTAAGGTCCTCTCGACCTTGTGAAGGGAAAATACCTGCGTGAGATCCTTACGACTCACAAAGGAGCAACACACTTAGGATCCTCATGATTCCTAAGGAGAAATTACACTTACGGGATCCTTACGACTCGTAAGGAGAATTCTCTTTATGAGACCCTCACGGCTCATAAGATTCAAAAGCCTTAAACTACAAAGATCTGAACCTGTTCTTAAACTATCACATCCCCCAAATTTCCCTATAGGCGGTCCAATATTGGCCGTTGTATACAATCCACGGGCACAAATAAATATAGCCCTCACCTAGTTTCACCAATGGCGCGAAATGTCCCCATATGGTAAACGACATTTGTAAGTCATCTCGACTTATAAGGAGACAACACTCTTGCAAGATCCTTATGACTTGCAAGGGAGAACACACACTTAGGAATCCCCATGATTCCTAGGGAGAAAATACACTTACGAGATCCTCATGACTTGTAGGGAGAAATAACTTTATGTGACCCTTACGACTTATAATGTTGAAAAGCCTTAGTCGACAGGATTCTAACCCTGTTTACTAAGCCATCTTTGTTCAAATCGACAAGGGCACATGATGATTTGCTCCTGGCAATATTCCAATTGTTGCAATACTGATGCCAAAGTTGGTATCAGATTCCAAACTCGCAATAAAAAAACATTAGCAAGCCAAAAAATGCATATGAAATAGCCGAAATGATGGGGTAACTCGCAATAAAAATCAGCGAGCAAAAAATATGCATACGAAACAGCCGAAATGTTTGGGCAACTCACAATAAAAACCAGCGAGTAAAAATATAAAAATAGCTGAAATGATTGGGCACTACGAAAATAGCCGAAATGATTGGGCAATCGCGACTTCCGCGACATAAAAGCTGAAAAGATAGAGCATCGCGGAAAAAAATGAAAATGAAACTTTTCTGCCCTGCAGGTGAGTCTACACTGACCCCTGTATACAATCAATGGGCACAAATGGAAGAGGAAACCATATTTTCCCATCAGGCTCCATCAAAAGGAAAGCCGAGTCTTGACGGTCTATACACAACCTAAAGACTACCCGATGTACTTTCTTATTCCGACAGGATGCAGACACGACGTCAATAAAAGACCCAAGGGTCGAATCAAAAATGAGTGACGGCAAAATCCCAGCTCCAGCTCGACATTCTTCTCGTTATAGCAGACGCAATGTCAACAAAGGCTCCAAATAGCCAAATCAAAAAGGAGTGACAGCAAAATCCCAGCTCCAGCTCGACATTCTTCTCGTTACAGCAGATGCAATATCAACAAAGGCTCCAAATAGCCGAATTAAAAAGGAGTGACGGCAAAATCCCAGCTCCAGCTCGACATTCTTCTCATTACAGCAGACGCAATGTTAATAAAGGCTCCAAATAGCCAAACCAAACTGGAGCAAAGGCATATTCCTAGCTCCGGAATTCAACTGCAATACATACAGCATAGAAGTCCCACAGATGTCTACCCTATTTTAGCAAAGAAACGGTACGGCATCGTCAAAACAAAAAATGAAGTAACGGCATATTTCCAGCTTCAGGGTCTCGATGGCAACTCATATAAAGCCTATAAGACTATCGGAGATCATCCCATACCAGCGCCGAGTGGTTATGACTCATCGGGGCTCCAAATTGAGCCTAACTTTAAGTAAAAAGCGACATGAAAAATTCCTAACGCTTGCTCTTCCAACGGTCATATAGCCTAAGGAGATTACTTGAAGACGTCTTGTCCAGCCCCCGAAGGGATCAGAGACATGGCAGTCGCAGGGCTACTTGAACAACAGCTTAAAGACTGCATATCGAGAAATACATCAGCCAACGCGACGGTACCATTGACCAAAGCCCTAGTACCACAAAACCTAACGGACCTCCATCGCAAAGAGTAGGGGTTATCTATATATAACGTTAGGATAAGTTTGCATGTAAACCCAAGGGAGGTAAACTAAACAAACTCTGAAATGAGTCCATAAACTAGAGACTCCGAAATGAGTGAATAAACTACAAGCTCCGAAATGAGTTCATAAACTAAAGACTCCGAAATGAGTAAATAAATTACAAGCTCTGAAATGAGTACATAAACTACTTTACGTCAAGTCAAGATATCGAAGGATAGAGAGAAACGAGTATGAAATGAAATATATCTTTTATTCATGAATCAAAATGAATACAAGATGCTTTTATTCATGAATCAAAATGAATACAAAGTGTAAAAAAATTTCTAAGATGGTCGGCGATTTAATAAGCCAACAAGTTTGTCATTTTTTCGCCGGACTTCTGCTTCGAGCTCTATCAACACCGCGAGCCGAGTCCCTGCCTGTGTCTGTTGGTTCTGGTATGAAGAAAATCGACAATCAAGCTCTTTCTCGGTAACCTTGTGGGCTTCGACCATCTCACGTGTAAAAATAACGGCTTTATCAAAAGACACTACCTCTGTAATGGCCTCTTGAAGAATCCGCCAAATTTCATAAGCACGAGTGGTCTTGGCAGTGAGTTGGGCTTGAAGTTTCCCTAAAGCCTTTAAAGCCAACTCCCTCGCCGAAAACTTCCGGTTGAGCCTTTTCTCGCATAACTGGAGATTGGTCGTACATCGGTCGATCAATCCACACAGGCTCGCCTTTACAGACAAGATGTCAGAGGGAAGGCATATGCATTCAATCCCATGTAGGCAGGCCTCCACTCGATGGCAATACTCGACCCAAGTACGCACCAGTGCCTCGTCATGATAAGTGGCAAGAACAGATAAGGAAGCGTTGGCTTCAACGGCGAATTCTTCGGCCGTGACAGAATTACCAGCGCGAAAATCTTCAATGAGAGTCGCCAATGAATGAATGCTCTGTTTTGCCATCCTCTCAGACATGCGCCGGACGTAAGGGCCTAGCGGCATAGAAATCCGGGGCTCTAATGGAGTCAGGAGTGGCAAAGCTATGAAGATACATGTGCGGTTAGTTGCCTTCCCAAATATAGAATAAGTAAAAGGATGCCAAAGATAAAACGTCACTTACCCACGGCCATACAAGGCGGGTTTGAGAGCTCCCCAGGTCCTTCAAGAATTTCAACTTCGTCGTCGGCATCCAGTACTGCAGTTTAAATAAAAGGGCATATCAGCATCATTGTGAAAATATAAAACAAAAAAGGCAAAAAAATACCGACCTTGTCCAGAAGAAAAGACTATGCTTTGTGGAGGTATCGCTTGCGGGGCCGCCATATCGAGTAAACGCTGGAAGGTTTTCCTCGGAGAATGATCCACAATAGAAGACGCCAACTCCCGCAATTCTGAGAGAGAGAAAGGTTCAGATATATGGAAGGGTCGTTAAACAAAATGTATATGTATATAAGATTACCTTCGATACTTCACCCGCTCAGAACCGGAAGGATAGCAGCTTCGGCAAACTCCTCTATACCCTCAGGCGTGTTACTGGAAGTATTCGTGAAATCTATGGCCAGCGTGGCCGTCTCCAATAGAGGGACAAAAGCTGCCGCTGGAAGCTCCAAAGAAGGGATAGCCGCTTCGACAATCTTTTCTACCCCCTCAGATGCGTCATTGGAAATATCCATTGAATCTATCACCGATGTGGAAATCTCTGCCGGAGGAACAGAAGTTGTCACCGAGGGCTCCAAAGTAGGGATGGCAGCTTCGGTGATCTCTTCTATCCCCTCAGGTATGTCATCGGAAATACTAATGGAATCTATTGCCGGTGTGGCAATCTCTGCTGGAGAGATAGAAGCCATCACCGGGAGCTCCACGGCAGGGATAGCAGCTTCAGTAATCTCTTTTACACCCTCCGGTGTGTCACGGGAGATAGTCGTAGAAGCTACGTCCATGGCGCGATCTGGGCTCAAGACTACACCCGTTGCAGAAGGCCCTACAAAATTTTTGTAAAGATGAGATGAGGTGAAAGTAGTACCAATTAATTACCAAAAGAGACGTAAAAAAATATAGAAATATACGTACCAATACCCCAAGGAGCCTGAAGGATGGTCTGTTCAAGCTGCTGCGCTTTTCTGTTCAGATGCGCTCGTCGGGCCTCAATCAAAAATGGATTCCTACCCGCTTTCAAAGCAGCTTCATCTTTGGAGACGTCCGACACCAGCTGTGTCAAAGCATGTTCCTCCTCCAGCGTCAAAGGAGTCATCGGTAACATGGCTGGAGCCAGATCGACATCATGAAATACAACAGCGGGAAGTTTTCCTTACCTGGAGGGGACGTTTGTTCCCCTCCGAAGGACGGCCAAGACAGGGACGTCTTGCCTGAGATTCAGGGTAGATACTATTTGGTTTTATCCGTCTACCTCTCCGAAGTTACCAAGTTGATTTATGGCACCGTGTATCGAAGGTTTAGACGGATGCGGCCGATGTAGCAGACTTCATCAGATTCCCCCTCGCTTGAGGGGTTTTTGATTGTGGGGATGCTCTTCCCTGCAGACGCAAGCCCCTGCAGTTAATTACGCTACCGCATCACGGTAACAACTTTCTCCTTCTCCAGCTGGTCACTTCGTGTCGTGGGTGTTTGTTTTGTTTGTGGTCGCCCGTGGATTGTATACGGAGATTAATTTATGTTGTCGCCCGTAGGACGTGGATTAGTCCAAATCCGTATTTTCTTAGATTTGGGTTTGGGGTTTTGGTTTAAGGATACATTAGCTATATTTGAGGTTAAGATCAACTTAAACGTTTGTTAAGGATACGTTAGTCTAATTTGAGACTAAGATCAGCTTAACAGGATCGTTTAGATCCGACAAAAGAGCATTTGGGCTCTATTGTTCTAGTTTAGGGACATAGTGGTCCATTGCCAGTTTAGGGACATGGTGGTCCATTGCCAGTTTAGGGACATAGTGGTCCAACATTCCCATTTTGGGGACGAATATTGGTTTAAGGACGCATTAGTCCATGAGTTTAAGGACCCCACAGTCCGTATTACCAGTTTAGGGACATAGTGGTCCAATATTCCCATTTTGGGTACGAATATTGGTTTAAGGACCTCATAGTCCATGAGTTTAAGGACCCCACAATCCATATCAATGTGTGGTTGTCGGGACTCGTCACCTCTCTGACGACGTTGAAGGATTACAACGACAAATACCAGAGGAGTTCAGAGATGTACCCTTGAACCGGGTGTAAATTGATTTGGGAGAGCAGTTGTGCTCAGTTCAATTTAATTTGAGGACTTATGGCCAGAATTAGGTTAAGTCCGGTTAGAAAGTGTTCATTTTGTTCATGATTGGCCTGTTTAGGCCTTTGCTTGGGCTTTTCCCCCTTTTTAAAATAATGCACAGCATTGGGCTTTTTAATTAAATGCATAACATTTATTTTGGCCTGTTAGGCCTTTTTAATTGGGCTCTGTCCCTTTTGTTTAATAATGCAGAGCATTCAATGGTCTGACAGCGCGCCACATGGCCTGTCAGGCGCTCTGCGCCAGTTGAAGAGCGCAAGGCGCCAGCGCATATGGAGGTAACACGTGTCATGCTCTGGTGAGCGCAAGTCTGTTAGCGCAGTGCGCTGCGCTAGTGCGCTGCTGACACGTGGCGCGCTTTGGTGCAGTGCGCCAACCCAAGAGTGCAGTGCTCTGTTTTTAAGAGTGTAAAGCGCAGATTGACACGTGGCGCTCTCTGGTGACTTGCGCCAGTCCAAGGAGCGCAACAGCGCAAATCAAGAGTGCAAGGCACTGTACAGTAGCGCAGAGCGCATCTTGATCTAATTTAGATCAAAGAAAAGAATCTTTTTAAAGGTTCTACCTCAAGATTCAAGAACCGATGGTTCATCAAAAGGAAATGCCTTTATATAGATCAAAAGATCTAGAAAAAAAGTAAATTACTTCTTTTATTTTTATGAATGGATCTTTTCTGATCTTTCTTTTTTATTGAAGATCTTGATCTTGTTCTTAGATCTTTGATCTTTTTAGAAGAAATTCTTCTTTTTTCAAAGGTTTACCTTTTTTCTCTTTGAGTTCTTCTCAAAATTTTTAGAGGAGCTCTGTATGATGTGAGACTTGGAGTCTAGGGGCCTTTATATAGGGCCAATTAGTTTGTTAGGTTGGTTACAGAGATCTTTTTCTGATTGATTTGGGGATATTTCCCCACCGTTGGATCTTTGATCCTAGGGTCTCTGTTTTACAGAAGACAATCTTCTTGTTTTAATAAGATTAAAAAGATCATTCTAGAATTTTAATTCTGATTTAGTGCTGGCACAGTTGGCGCAAGCGCACCTGCGCTTGACACGTGTCGCGCAGCGAGGAGCGCAGCGCAACTGCGCTGACACGTGTCGCGCAGCACAGAGCACAGCGCAACTGCGCTGACACGTGTCGCGCAGCGCAGAGCGCAAGTTATCTGAAGCGTTGCTTCCTTTATTTTTATTTTTAAAACAGAGCCTTGCTCTGATTGGGGGAAACAGAAGTGTTGCTTCATTTCCCGCCTTGGAATTTGAACAGAGGTTTTCTCTGATTGGGTGAAACAAAGCCCCCCCCCCACCGTTGCGCTTACGTGGCCCCAGACGTGAGCGCAGCGGTGGCAGAAGTCCAACCGTCGCGCCATCTTTTGGGAGTTGAAACGGCTCTCAATGCCTGTAAATAGGACCTTTAGTCCCTTAGATGATTTTCATCTCTTCATAAGAATTTTTATTCAGAGCATTGCTCTTAGGCTTTTAAGAACTTTTCAAGAGTAAGACTCTGTTAAAACATAGGTATAGTTTAAAACTTTTAAGAAACCAGGGCTTTACCCATTAACAGAGCTTTGCTCTATATAGATTTTTGATCTAAAGAGAACCATTTTAGGGTTCCAATAATAGAGCCTTTACTCTCTAAAAGGATTTTATTTTTTTATTTTTTTTTGATGAATTATATCATTTTTTCAGAGCAAAGCTCTCAATGTTCTCGGGGGATTTTTTTAAACTCCTTTCATAACTGATATTGACGGGTGTCACTCCTGTCTGTAGAGCATTGCTCTCGGGGAGTTTAATTTCCTGCGCCTGTTTTGAATCAAAAATTGCTTAATTAGTCTGTCTGCTAATTTTGCTGATTTTCTTTTACAGGAGTAATGGACGCCCATATGTGCGACCTTGATGAAATCATCTCTTACGGAGACATCCGCCGACTCGGCCGTTCTCAGAATCAAGAATTCACAAACATCGAGTGTGCCGAAATCATGAGTCGCTTCGACGCATACAATGGTCAACTGCTTCCTCGACGCTCCCCTCTCCTGAAGCTTATTGTGGGAGCAATTTGGGGAGCGCTCCCTCTATTCTTTACCGGCGTGCCACTTAGGGCATTGGACGTCGCTGAGGATAAGGTACACTCGGTGTACCTGATGAACCTAATCTCAAAGAGACGGCGAGACAATCTTGTCGATCTCCTGCACCAGGCCTTTCAACAGTCCGCCATTCTTGCTGCCTATCGGAGGGTGGAGGACATCAGTGGGTATCCCGATGCCCGTGCTCGCGAAAGGAAGCACACTAGGATGGTTCGCCAGGCTTGGAAAGTCTTGGACAAGGTCACTTTCGAGTTCCTCAATCCATGTCCAGGATTTGAGGTTTTGCCGTTGTAATCATTTGGATAATGTCTTTGTTTATTTCTTTATAATTGTAAGAACCTTTCCGAGTATGAATGACAAATCTTTTGCCTCCTTCCTTTCATTTTCTGCTTTGTTATTGGCATATTCCTTAAGTAAGCATAGCCTGAGGTGATATAGAACATTCCGTCTTGAATACTTTGGGAAGTAGTGATGGCTTAGGAAGCAGGTTCAGATCTGCTACCTAAGGCTTTTCAACTTTATAAGCCGTGAGGGTCTCATAAAGACTTTTCTCCCTACGAGTCGAGAGGATCCTGTAGGCATAATTTCTCCTTAGGAATCGTGAGGATTCCTAAGTGCGTTTTCTCTTGAGAGTCGTAAAGATCCCACAAGAGAATTTTCTTCCTTACAAGTCGAGAGGACTCGTAAGTGATTGATGAGTTGATCTACTCCCGAGTTAATGCATTGCTACAACAGGGAGTCGAGGGTTGACTTTGGGTTGTCTGTGCACTGCCGAGTCATGGAACTGGGAACTTTGCCGCGGCTCCGCTTTGCTGACGTTGTATATTCCTGCAGAGACACTGATTTCTCTGCGGGTCGGCGTGAATCGAGATATTCTCGTCAAGGACGCTGATTTCCCTGAATCAAGGTATTTGCCAAGGACACTGATTTCCTCGGGGTTGAGACGAATCAAGGTATTCCTGCAAAGACACTGATTTCTCTGCGGGTCGACGCGAATCAAGATGCTCTCGTCAAGGCCGCTGATTTCCCTGAATCGAGGTATTTGCCAAGGACACTGATTTCCTCGGAGTTGAAACGAATCGAGGTATTCCTGCAAAGACACTGATTTCTCTGCGGGTCGACGTGAATCAAGATGCTCTCGTCAAGGACGCTGATTTCCCTGAATCGAGGTATTTTCCAAGGACGCTGATTTCCTCGGAGTTGAAACGAATCGAGGTATTCCTGCAAAGACACTGATTTCTCTGCGGTTCGACGCGAATCAAGATGCTCTCGTCAAGGACGCTGATTTCCCTGAATCGAGGTATTTGCCATGGACACTGATTTCCTCGGAGTTGAAACGAATCGAGGTATTCCTGCAAAGACACTGATTTCTCTGCGGGTCGACGCGAATCAAGGTTTTTCCAAGGACACTGATTTCACTGGGGTTGAAACGAATCAAGGTATTCCTGCAAAGACACTGATTTCTCTGCGGGTCGACGCGAATCAAGATGCTCTCGTCAAGGACGCTGATTTTCCTGAATCGAGATATTTGCCAAGGACACTGATTTCCTCGGAGTTGAAACGAATCGAGGTATTCCTGCAAAGACACTGATTTCTCTGCGGGTCGAGACGAATCGAGCAGTTCTCGCAAGAATATCCTAAAGTCACAGTTACCCTCTGCTCTTTACGACAGAGGTCCGTTAGGGTCTGTGGTACTAGGGTTTTGTCTGTTGCACCGTCGCATTGGTTGATGTATTTCTCGATAGGCAGTCTTGCTGTTCGAGTAGCCTTGCGATTGTCGTGTCTCCGATCCCTTCTGGGGCTGGACAAGACGTCTTCAAGCAATCCTCCTAGACAGTTTGACCGTCGGAAGAGCAAGCGTTAGGAATGTTGCCATGCCGCGTTTTACTTGAGGTTAGGCTCATTTTGGAGAGCCCCCATGAGTCATAACCACTCTGCGCTGGTGTGGGATGATCTCCGATAGTCTTTCAGGCTTTATATGACTTGCCGTTAAGACCCTGAAGCTAGGAATTTGGCCTTTGCTTTGTTTACTGGCATTGCGTCTGCTGTATCGAGACGAATGTCGCGGTTGTGTCTAGGTTGCTGGTGAACCGTCGAGGTTTGGAACTAGGTATTTTGCTGTGGCTATTTTTGGTTATGTTGCGTCTGCTGTGTCGAGACGAACGTCGAGGTGGTGACCACTCCGCAATGGTGCGAGATAATCTCCGATTGTCTTTCAAGCTTTATATGACTTGCCGTTAAGACCCTGAAGCTAGGAATTTGGCCTTCGCTTCGTTTGCTGGCATTGCGTCTGCTGTGTCGAGACGAACGTCGAGGTGGCGACCACTCCGCACTGGTGTGAGATGATCTCCGATTGTCTTTCAGGCTTTATATGACTTGCCGTTAAGACCCTGAAGCTAGAAATTTGGCCTTCGTTTTGTTTTCTGGCATTGCGTCTGCTGTATCGAGACGAACGTCGAGGTGGTGACCACTCCGCACTGGTGCGAGATGATCTCCGATTGTCTTTCAGGCTTTATATGACTTGCCGTTAAGACCCTGAAGCTAGGAATTTGGCCTTTGCTTCATTTGCTGGCGTGTCCGAATCCTGTTGGAGGAAGAACGCTGTCGTGACATCTCGTCTGTTGTATTGAGACGAACGCTGAGGTGGAGCTAGGATTTCGCCATCACTCCGCTTTGCTGACCATGGGGTCTTTCGTTGACGTTGCATATACATCCTGCTGGACTGCGAAGGAACGCCGTTGTTGACATTGCGTCTGCTGTAACGAGACGAATGATGAGATGATCTCTAGGTTGTCTGTGAACCGTCGAGATTTGGAACTAGGGACTATGCCATGGCTCCGTTTGATGGTGTAGTGTCTATGTCCTGCAGGAATGAAGAGGCACACCGTTGTTGGTCTCCAGGCTGTAGATGTGGCCATTGAGATTTGGAAATGGGATCTTGCCATGGCTCCGTTTCGTTGCAACTCTGAGGTCGGTTGTTGACGTCACGTCTGCATCTGGTTAGAGTGAGGAGAAACGCCGTTGGTGATCTCTAAGTTGTCGATATCGACGTCGAGACCCTGAAGCTGGGGATCTTCCTTTGCTTCGTTTGTTGACATTGTGTCTGCAATATTGCGACAAATGTCGAGGTTGTCTCTAGGTTGTCTATGAACCGTCGAGATTTGACTTCGCTTTCTGGTGGAGCCTGTTGAGAAGGTATGGTTCCCTATTTGTTTGTGCCCCTGGATTGTATACATGGATCGATGTGATCTCACCTGTAGGGCAAAAGTTTCATTCATTTTTTATATTATCATTTTATTTCCGCGATGCTCTATCATTTCAGCTTTTATATCGCGAAGGTCGCGATTGCCCAATTATTTCGGCTATTTTTTCGTGGTGCCCCATCATTTCGGCTATTTATTTTCACTTGCTGCTTTTTATTGTGAGTTGCCCAATCATTTCGGCTATTTTGTATGCATACATTTTTACTTGCTGATTTTGTTGCAAGTTGCCCCATCATTCCGGCTATTTCGTATGCATGTGTGGCTTGCTGTCTTTTCGCCGCAAGCTTGGGATTAGACACCGATTTCGGCATCAGCACCGCTACAACTGGGATGTTGCCAGGAGCGAATCATCATTTGCCTCTGTCGATTTTGAACAAAGGTGGCTTAGTAAACAGGGTTAGGATTCTGTTGACTAAGGCTTTTGACTTCATCAGCCGTAAGGATCTCACAAAGGTATTTCTCCCTACAAGTCGTGAGGATCTCGTAGGTGTATTTTTTCCTTAGGAATCGTGGGGATTCCTAAGTGTATGTTCTCTTATAAGTCGTAAGGATCCTACAAGAGTATTTTCTCCTTATAAGTCGAGAGGACTTACAAGGGTTGTTCACCATATGGACATATCCCTAGTCACGGGTGGGACTTGGTTAGGGAAATGTTTATTCGCGCCCGTGGATTGTATACAAGGGTCAACATTGAGCCGCTTGTAGGGCAATATCGGAGGTTGTGGGGGTTGCTTAAGAACAGGTTCAGGTCTCTGTAACTTAAGACTTTCAAATCTTATGAGCCGTGAGGGTCCCATAAGAGAGTTCTCCTTACGAGTCATGAGGATCTCGCAAGTGTAATTTCTCCTTAGGAATCGTGAGGATCCCTAAGTGTGTTGCTCCCTTGTGAGTCGTAAGGATCTCATGCGGGTGGTTTCTCCTTACAAGGTCGAGAGGACCCTGTAAGTGTCTTTTAACGAGGTTGCGCCCCTTCGGGTTTTCACAAACACTCGCCGGTAACCCTGCTGTTTTTACTCACAGAGCCCTTTTGGGTTTTCATCCGTGCCCATTTTGCTTACGGACATACCGTCTTTTTTTTATTCTTTTTTCTAATGAGGTTGCGCCCTTTCGGGTTTTCACAAACACTCGCCGGTAGCCCTGCTGTTTTTACTCATGGAGCCCTTTCGGGTTTTCATCCGTGCCCATTTTGCTTATGGACATACCGTCTTCTCTTTTTTTTTTAATATATAACGAGGTCACGCCCTTTCGGGTTTTCACAAACACTCGCCGGTAGCCCTGCTGTTTTTACTCACGGAGCCCTTTCGGATTTTCAACCATACCCATTTTGCTTATGGACATACCGTTTTTATTTTTTTATTATTATTATTTTTTAGTATTCTTTTTATTGTATCGGCTTCGGGATGTTGCAATCCACCGTAGTTTATCGACATCTCGGTCAACAGCTAGTTTTAGGACATAGTGGTCCATGGGGCTTTCTCTATGAATGAGCATGATGCCCCCGACATGTCCATCTTTTTCGGAGCATGTGGTTGTGGCGGTCTCACCTTCCAGTTTTCGGACAGCGCGAACTTGCCCTGTTGGTATTGGTCTTCGACCAAGTTTTTGAAGACGTAGCAGTTTTCGATCGGATGGCCCAATACTCGGTGGTAAGGGCAGTAATTAGGATCGTTGACGTCGTTCGGTCGCGTTGGGTGTCTCGACTCCGGTAGAGTGATGGGCCCATTGCGCACTGCCAGTTTAAACAGTTTCCTTGTTTTATCCCGGGGAAACGAGTAAGGACGTCTCAACTTCTCATCGAGGGATTGCCGCTTGTTGCTTTGGCGAACAACCAGTCTCGGGTCACTCGGTTTTTGTTGAGCGTTGGCGACGAAGGTTGCTTTCCCTTTGCCATTTTCATTCTAAGGCTCCGTCTTTGAAGAGGAAGGACTATAGCCCATCTGGTCCATTTGGGCTAATTTGTCAATCAAGGCCTGGAACGTGGTTGGTTTAAAGCAAATCATGAACTGTGAAATAGTTACATGAGGGTCTAGGGTGCCCACGAATATGCCCACCGCTGGTGCTTCCTTGATGCGCTGTTCGCACTTCGACCACAAGTTCCTGTTCCCCTCCGAATGGCGGCCGAGATGACGTGAGGACGTCTGGCCTGAGATTCGGGGCAGATGCTATTTGGTTTTATCCGTCTACCTCTCCGAAGACGCCAAGTTGATTTATGGCACCGTGTATCGGAGGTTTAGACGGATGCGGCCGATGTAGCAGACTTCATCAGATTCCCCCTCGCTTGAGGGGTTTTTGATTGTGGGGACGCTCTTCCCTGCAGGCGCAAGCCCCTACAGTTAATTACGCTACCGCGTCGCGGTAACAACTTTCTCCTTCTCCAGAATTTCACTTCGTATCGTGGGTGTTTGTTTTGTTTGTGGTTGCCCGTGGATTGTATACGGAGACTGAGTAATGCCGTCGTCCATAGGACGTGGATTAGTCCAAATCCATATTTGCTTAGATTTGGGTTTGGTGTTTTTAGTTTAAGGATACGTTAGCCGCATTTGAGACTAAGATCAACTTAAACGTTCGTTAAGGATACGTTAGTCTGATTTGAGACTAAGATCAACTTAACGGGATCGTCTAGATCCATTTCCAGTTTAAGGACGTAGTGGTCCATTTAATATATGGCCATTGGGACCCGTCACCTCTCTGACGACGTTGAAGGATTACAACGACATGTGTCAGAGGAGTTCGGAGATGTACCCTTGAACCAAAGTTGATTGGGGGTCTTATAGTCCAATTTGGGACTAAAGTCTTTTTGAATGTTTAAGGATACGTTAGCCATATTTGAGGCTAAGATCAACTTAAACGGGATCGTTTAGATCCGACAAAAGAGCATTATTAGTTTAAGGACGTTTCGGTCCATCGCCAGTTTAAGGACGTAGTGGTCCATCATTAGTTTAAGGACGTTTCGGTCCATCGCCAGTTTAATGATGTAGTGGTCCATCATTAGTTTAAGGACGTTTCGGTCCAATATTAGTTTAAGGACGTTTCGGTCCACGAGTTTAGGGACCCCGCAGTCCGTATTGATGTATGGTCGTCGGGACCCGTCACCTCTCTGACGTCGTTGAAGGATTACAACGATGGGAGTCAGAGGAGTTCGGAGATGTACCCTCAAACCGATCGTAAATTGATTTAGGGAGCAGCCGTGCTCAGTCAATTTAGTTTAAGGACTTACGGCCAAAATTGGGCTAAGTCCAATTAAAAAAAAGGTCCACATTTTGTTTGCATTTGGCCTTTGCATAGCATTACTTCAGGCCATTTATGCCCATTTTGACCGGGCTCTGCCCTTTTTATAATGCAGAGCATTTATTTTGGTCCATTGGACCTCTCAATTGGGCTCTGCCCCTTTAGGGAATGCATTGCATTCATCAGGCGCTTTGCGCCCATCAGAGAGCGCAAGCGCTTGTAGTGCTGACACGTGTCGCACAAGCGCAGTGTGCTGCGCTAATGCGCTGCGCCTGCGCTGCTGACACGTGGCGCGCTCTGGTGGCTTGAGCCAGTCCAAGAGCGCAACAGCGCAGTTTGCAAGTGCAAGGCACTATGATCTAAGAATCTTTTAGATTCAAGAACCAATGGTTCATAGAAGTGCTGAGCACTATTCTTTTTTTTATTTTTGTTTCTTCTTGTTTTTAAAGAACCAGTGGTTCATAAGAAGTGCAAAGCACTGTTTTTTATATAAAGATCATTGATCTGGTTTTTAGATCAATGATCTATTAGAAGAAATTTCTTCTCTCTCGTGAAGGTTTTTACCTTTTTCTTGAGATTTTCTCAGAGTTCTCTCTGTTTGAAGCTCTTGACTTTTTTTCAGAAAAAAATGTTTCCCCCTCCCTTGAATTGAGGTCTGGGGTCCTTTTTATAGTGCCCATAAATTAGTTAAATTTGTTGAGGAGATCTTTCTCTGAGTGATTTGGGGAATTTTCCCCACCGTTGGATCTTTGATCCAAAGGCTTCTGTTTTACAGAAGAAAATCTTCTTGTTTTAACAAGAACAGAAAAGATTTCTTTAAAATTTCAATTCTGTTTTGCGCAAACGCCCCAGCGCATGACACGTGTCACGCAGCGCAGTGCTTGCGCAGCTGTGCTTGCGCAGCTGTGCTTGCGCAACTGCGCAGACACGTGTCGCGCAATGCAGCGCTTGCGCAGCTGAAACGTTGCTTCCTTTACGCACCGCCTCGGGTGCTGTGCTGACGCATCAACTTCTGACACGTGGCGCTTTGCGCGCAGCGCAGAGGATCTGAAGCGTTGCTTCAAAATTTGAATTGAATTTTTTTTGAAATTCAAACAGAGCCTTGCTCTGATTGGGGGAAACAAATGCCCCCCCACCGTTGCGCCCACGTGGCGCGCACGTGAGTGCAGCGGTGGCAAGATCCCAGCCTTTGGATCAACTGATAAGTTGAAGGGGCGCAGACGCGTATAAATAGGACCTTTGGTCCTTAGAAAATTCTTTACAACTTTCAAGAATTTTTGGTTCTCAGAGCCTTGCTCTTGCTTAAGAACTTTCAGAGCCTTGCTCTTGTTCTTTCCCCAAGAACTTCAAAGTTCAGAACCCAGAATCACTCTAGGTAATTTAAATTAAATTAAACATAATTAACGGAGCCTTACTCTTATAGATCTTTGATCTAAAGAAAACCCCTTTAGGGTTTCATCAACAGGGCCTTGCTCTCAAAACTTACAGAACCACAGAGATCTTGTCAATGGGTTTTAACCCATGAACAGAGCTTTGCTCTTGGATCAAATGTAGATCTTTTTAGATCTGAAAAATGAAGAATTTTTTATAAATTTTCATGGATTTTTCAAGATTCCAAAATTTTAATTCTTTTAAGTGTTAAAAAAAATTGATGGATCTTTCCCTTATTACCACAGAGCTATGCTCTTTTGAGGAATCTTGTTCCCCTGAGACCAGAGTTTGACGAATGTCACTCTGTGACAGAGCTTTGCTCTAAAAGAGGAGATTTCTCCTTGTCTCTAAGGATTTCCCATCAATGAAGATATTCTCTTGGGGATCTTTTTCATGAATTGACAGTCTCATCTAATGATGGAATTGTCTTATTAAATGATGCACCGTCATCCAGATTTCGTGGGTCCCCCTTTGGTCTCCTACCCACTGCATTGCAGTGTGGTGTGAGATTTTCAAGTGCCAAGCGTAGGAACACTAACGGTTATTTTTGTTTTTCTACAGGAAACATGCCTGCCAACCTGTCTTTCCCATTTGTTCGCTCGGAGGGAGGGTTTCCCCATGCACCAGTGGACCGGGTGGTGTTCGCTCTTATTAAGGACCATGACCCCGAGTACAAAAATCTTCACTTGTGGGGAAAGTGGTACAATGAAATCATCCAGGGTCATTGCAGTTTTAGTTTCGCCACGCCGTCTGAGCCCATAACTTCAATCTCCTATGCGGACAAACCCCCGGTGAAGTATGCCGTGGAGGTTAAAAATTGGAATTCGGATGACCTCCTCCAACCCGCAATTGGTGCTATTCCCGTGCAGCCGCCGCCGGCAATAGATATTTTAGGGAGGCGCATCTGTCAGGGTGAAGCACGCCCTTGGGGACAGGCCTACAATATTGGATTGGTGCCACGACCGCCTGCCGGATACTTGCAGTGGGCCCGATACATCTTATCGGCTAAAAGGACTCATTTGATGAAGATCGGTTTGTATTCGACCATCTACGTTTCGCTCTTCGAATATCCTTCCCCTCCAACGTGGTGGATTAAGGCTTTTATCGAGCAATGGAATATCCCCACTCACACTTTCTTGATGACGGATAGGGAGGTCTCTATTTGTTTGGAGGAGTTTGCCGAACTCTCGAGTTTGCCAATGAGGGGGGAGCATTACGAGGAGTTGCTCCCTCCTGATGAATACGTTTTTGCTACCAAGCCGCTGGTGTTTGACCTGACTCCGGAGAACGCCATTCAGCATCAGTATCCAAGCTTGGTGAAGGTGTTGGAGCTCTATGAAGGACTCCATCTGGAATCGGGCGACCGGGACGTCAGTTTCGCAGATTTTATTGCTCGCTTCGTTCGCCCGGAGTTTCTATCGGAGCAGGGCGAGAAGTTCGCCCGGCTCGATGACCCTTTTGGATTCGGTTTGGCTCGCCGACCCACATCGGAGGATGACCACCAAGACTTTTACCTCCCCAGTGCCGCAGTCGTCCCTTTTTCAGAAATTGTCGTCCCGGGCTTGGATGAGGAGACCTTTTTTATAGGGTTCCTGGGCTTGTGGCTGTGCAGCTTTGCGCTCCCTACGCACCCGCGCCACATGCGGCCCTCCGTCTTTTACCCAGCGCATCGGATGGTGGCTGGTTTGCAGTTATCAGTAGGAATCGCCGGGCTGGCTTATCTTTATAACGGACTTAGCATAGCGGCGGACGCTAGTGAGCCTGGGGTGCAGCCTGCTAACTTCCCGATGCACTATTTCACCTCCTGGATGGAGATGCACATGCAAGGGGTGTTCTGCGCCCATAAGATTCCTCCGTTCTTTGAGAAATATAGACTCCCGAGAGTCATGCGGTTGGTCGGCACTTCAATTGTGGTTGCACCCCCGCGGGAGTCTCGGGGGCTGCTCCTTCGTCCACATCTGGTCGGAGCGAAGGTTTCCTTCGTGGATAAGGTCATAACAATAGGCTCGGAGACCACCAAGTCAGTAGTGTCGCTATGCGATGATTTTAAAGATGGGGCTTCCATATTGAAGGCTCGGGAAATCCTCCATCTCTATTCCATTCGGCCGGGTTACTTGGTGTTCAGGCAGAGTGAGACTGCACTTTTTATGAGGTACAACCCGCACCGGTTTGCTCAGTAATCGAGCTACAACCAAGGGGTCCCGATGGAAGCTTTCTTAGAAAAGCCCGTGGTCAGCCAAGAGGGGATAAAGAATGCAATGCACCACTTCACACGGCTTAACACGGGTTCCTATTTCTTTATCAGCGAACCTAGCTGTGTCCCTAAGATGCTCAACACGTACGTAGCTTGGTATGCGCATGCGATGGGCCCAGTTATCTTAATGGAAAAAGCGCATGCTGGTTGACCGTAGGGGTGCTCCTCCTGGCCGTGATCGCAAGGCCCCCTTGAAGCCAAGGATCCCGGTCATTCCTCCGCTAAAAGATGCCGGAGTCGATCGACCACGCGTGTTGAGTCCCCCGCGTGGATTGCCGCTGCCTGCTATGGTGAATGCACCACCGGCACCCCGTGCTCCTGCGAAGACGGTTAATGTAATATTGCCAGAGTCGGGCACAGGAGCGGATATCGGGACTCGCCGCCCTAAGGTAACTGCCAAGCGAAAATCAATTCCAGGCACATCTAGAGCTGGCGGGCAAAAGAAGAAGAAGTTGATCCTTTCCCTCGACGCGATCCTCAGTTTAGAGCCTGAGGCCCCTCTCATCGAAGGAATAAGTGAATATGGCAGCAATAAGGGCTTCTTAGTAGACCCCGCAGACACTAATTTGGCAGCCGCTATTGCAGCTTCTGAGCGGTCAGCAAGGCTCGAAGCGATGTTAAGCAAACTCGCTGAGTCAGGTAACCATTAGCTGCTTTCTTCGTCACTTTATCGAACTTTTTATCATTATTTTTAACTAATACTTTCCCCTATTTTCGACAGGTGTCTCTACCGAAGAAGCTATTGCTGCCTCTTTGAAAACCTTCCAAAAGGAGGAGGAGAAACATGCCCTAACGGGCGTTGGTACGTACTACCCCCTTTTCTTTTATAAGAAAAACTTGTTATCTCTTCTGATGGTCAACCTAACCTCCTTCCTTTGTTTCTTCGCAGGGGCTATACCAGTTGATGCGGGGATCCTCCCCAAGCCTGTTATTGAAGTCCCGGTCTCGTCGGGGCTGCTGCAAGAGCCTCGACTCGACAAAACGACGAGGGATGCCTTGAAAGATTTGGAGGCATCCCTATTTACGGACGAAGACGCCTCGATTAAAGAGGCTCTGGTGGCATCCGTCTCAACGGCTCGGGAGGAGAGGAAGCGGTTGAGACATGAAGCAAAGGCGCGCAGGGCTGCTTTGGCCACGGGAGCGGGCCCTAGCACCATCTCTCGTGCTGATACTCCCCCCGAAGAGCTTCCCGTCGCCTTATCTACTGCTCGCAGGCAAGTGGCGCGCGAGGTTCGGAGTGCAAATGATAAATCCTCTTCAGGTAACATTTCTTTCAGAATCTTGTTGTAAGAATTATAAAGTCATCGGTTCTTATGTATTCTATCTTGCAGGGCCAAGTCCGACCGAGGGGGAGGCGAAGACCATTGAACCCAGGGAAACAGAGGAGGCGGTACCTGCCGAACCCGAGCTGACGGTGGGCAACGTCGTTGGGGCTATGGAGCCTGAAACAGAGGTTGAAGGATCTGCAGCCGAGAAGGTCATTGATGTCGAGCCTGAAGTGGCGGCAGATGAAATGATCGTTATAACCGAGCCGAGGGTAGTGGTGGGCGAGGTGCTTGAGGCTGGCGACCTCGTGGTGACGGTGGATAAGCCGATGGAGACGGCGGAGCCTGAAGAAGTAGTGGGTGAGATGGGCACGACCCTTGGAGGAGAGTCAGTCGCTTCCTTCCAAGAGTCCGGCAACGCTCCAATCATTGCCCTCCCCGTCTACGACCTTCTGCCATCTCCTGATCGCGCGAGCACGACGACGGTCCCTATCGAGTCGGGTGATGAGGTCACGGGCGGTGGCCTCATGTCAATGGAGAGGGGAGTCACTTCCGTTTCAGCCGGCAGCTCATTAGGTAAATCCTGAGTTGTTGTCTTTCTTTACCTTACAATCCTTTCTGAAAAGTTCACTTTTTTCGTAACGCAGGTGCAGCCAACGCCGATGCCCCACTGCTCGAGGGAGCGCCTTCAATGACCGCCTTGGCGGTGGTCACTTCTCAACCCTCTCTCATACCATCTAAGATGTTGGAAGGTATGGGTTTACAATCTACTGATCCTATCTTCCGGGCGTATAATTTGTATACTAAAGTCGTATTGTTGTGTCTTTTCAGGAGTGCTCTTTGATCATCTATATCAAGTGTTGCTCCCACACTTCTCCTTCCCATCTGAACTCCTTTCTCCCTCGGGCGGTGCTGGTGAGTATAGTTCCCGACTGATACCTTTCTTTTTTGGTGATGGAGTTATTTCTAACTCTCTCTTGTCCTGACTGCAGTGTTACAAATCGAAGGGGGAGAAGAAAGATCGGTCGCACCACCGGCCCTTCCGGCTTTGCCGTCCGTTGCAGCTGGTATAGTAAATTCCCTTATTGATGACTCTTCTACATCTCTTGAACCATCGTTTAATTATGTTTTGTTTTGCAGCTATCGTTCCGGCTCTGGTCCCTCTTGAGTCTCGCATCCTTTCGCCGGCAGGCCCCTTCCTGAAACGTCCATCTTCAAAGGGTGCCGTGATGAGTTTGGGCATGCTGAGCGGGTATATCGAAGAGCTTAACGCAGACACTCTCCCACCTGCTGCAGATTTTGCTGTGGAGGTTAACCCAATATTGGCGGCGCTCGTAAACTTTCATAACGAAGGCGTCGTCGAATCTTGGGTTAATCATTGCAGGGAAATCGAGGCCTGCCTGCATCGGCTGGAGTCGACGCGTCCTTCCCCTGAGATTTTGGCCGTGAGTACTCAACGGACAGCCTGGCTCGAGCAAAGCACTTCTTATTTCCGCCATTTGGAGCAAGAAGCAGCTTTAAGGTTGAAGGAACGTCAGGAGTCTTCAAGCGCAACTGCTCGTCTACGTGCCGAAGTTGAGGCGAACGCTGCCGAAGTGAAGGCCGTCTTTGAGGGCCTTCTGGCGCGTATTACTAATGGGCTAGCGCTGAAGCGGAAGCTTGATGCCGCCGAGCATAATGCCCGAGGTCATGAATCAGCTCAGCAGGTCGTTGGGGAACAGCTTGCATCCTTCATGCAGCAGCGGGCTCAAGTAGAGGACGAACTGACGGTGATAGCCGATCGGGAAAAGGCATGGAAGGAAGTGTGCGAACAACTGATAAAGCTACTTAAGACGCTTCCTTCCCAGTAGCTGCCTTTGTATGAATGTATTTGTAAAATTTTCCTTTTAAATAATATGTATCCGTTCTTTATTCTTTTGTACGACTCATCTTGTATTTGATTGAAGTCAATGAATAAAGATATACATTTTCTTTTGCAATGTCTTGTATGCTCTTTTGCTTTCGGCCTTCTCTTATTATCAGCATGTTGTCACGATTAACGTATAATAGAGTAGGCCTCTGGATTTCTTCATAGGATAGCGATGGCTTAGGCTGCAGGTTCAGATCTGCCTCCTAAGACTTTTCAACTTTATGAGCCGTGAGGGTCTCATAGAGACTTTTCTCCCTACGGATCGAGAGGATCTCGTAGGTGGGTTTTTCTCCTTAGGAATCGTGAGGATTCCTAAGTGTGTTTTCTCTTGTAAGTCATAAGGATCTTGTAAGAGAATTTCTCCCTCTTACGAGTCGAGAGGACTCGTAAGCAGTTGTTTCCCTCCTTGTCGAAACTTGACTTTGGAGAGTGAGACCCGTGGATAGTATGCAAGAGACCGTTCAGATCGACTTGCAGGGTCCCATTGTTCAGGAAGCAAGTATTTTAGTCCATGCTGCCTGAGGCTTCATCTTGTAAGTTGAGACGAATCGGGAGTTTTCCCGCGGAGACGCTGGTTTCTCTGCGAGCCGACACAAATCAAGAGGCTCTCGTCAAAGAGTGTTTGTTTCCTTGAGTTTGAGGAGTTTGCTAGGGATTATTTGTTTCCCTAGCGCCAAGGATTATTTGTTTCCTTGGTGTTGAAACGGATCGAGAATTTCCCACGAAGGCACTGGTTGCTCTGCGAGTCGACGCGAATCAGGAGGCTTTCGTCAAGGAGTGTTTGTTTCCTTGAGTTGAGGTTTTTGCTAGGGATTATTTGTTTCCCTAGCGCCAAGGATTATTTGTTTCCTTGGTGTTGAAACGAGTCAAGAATTTCCCACGGAGGCACTGGTTGCTCTGCGAGTCGACGCGAATCAGGAGGCTTTCGTCAAGGAGTGTTTGTATCCGTGAGTTGAGGTGTTTGCTAGGGATTATTTGTTTCCCTAGCACCAAGGATTATTTGTTTCCTTGGGGTTTGAAACGAGTCAAGAATTTCCCACGGAGGCACTGGTTGCTCTGCGAGTCGACGCGAATCAGGAGGCTCTCATCAAGGAGTGTTTGTATCCGTGAGTTGAGGTGTTTGCTAGGGATGATTTGTTTCCCTAGCGCCAAGGATTATTTGTTTCCTTGGTGCTGAAACGAGTCGAGAATTTCCTATGGAGGCACTGGTTGCTCTGCGAGTCGACGCGAATCAGGAGGCTTTCGTCAAGGAGTGTTTGTTTCCTTAAGTTTGAGGAGTTTGCTAGGGATTATTTGTTTCCCTAGCGCCAAGGATTATTTGTTTCCTTGGTGTTTGAAACGAGTCGAGAATTTCCCACGGAGGCACTGGTTGCTCTGCGAGTCGACGCAAATCAGGAGGCTCTCGTCAAGGAGTGTTTGTATCCGTGAGTGGAGGTGTTTGCTAGGCATGATTTGTTTCCCTAACGCCAAGGATTATTTGTTTCCTTGGTATTGAAACGAGTCGAGAATTTCCCACGGAGGCACTGGTTGCTCTGCGAGTCGACGCGAATCAGGAGGCTCTCGTCAAGGAGTGTTTGTATCCGTGAGTTGAGGTGTTTGCTAGGGATAATTTGTTTCCCTAGCACCAAGGATTATTTGTTTCCTTGGTGTTGAAACGAATCAAGAATTTCCCACGGAGGCACTGGTTGCTCTGCGAGTCGACGCGAATCAGGAGGCTCTCGTCAAGGAGTGTTTGTATCCGTGAGTTGAAGCGTTTGCTAGGGATTATTTGTTTCCCTAGCGCCAAGGATTATTTGTTTCCTTGGGGTTTGAAACGAGTCGAGAATTTCCCACGGAGGCACTGGTTGCTCTGCGAGTCGACGCGGATCAGGAGGCTCTCGTCAAGGATTGTTTGTTTCCCTGAGTTGAGGTATTTGCCGAAGACATTGGTTTCTTCGGAGTTGGGATGAATCGTCGAGATCTGGCTTCGTTTTCTGGCGAAGCCTGTTGGGAAAGTATGGTCCCCTCTTCGTTTGCGCCCTTGGATTGTATACAGGGATCGATGTGATCTTAACTGTAGGGCCAAAGTTTTATCATCATTTTTTTTTCATTCATTTTTTTTTGTTTTATTTCCGCGATGCTCTATCATTTCAGCTTTTATATCGCGAAGGTCGCGATTGCCCAATCATTTCGGCTATTTTTCGCGGTGCCCAATCATTTCGGCTGTTTATTTTATTTTTACTCGCTGCTTTTTATTGCGAGTTGCCCAATCATTTCGGCTATTTCATACGCATAGGCTTTCTTTACTTGCTGCTTTTTATTGCAAGCTGCCCCATCATTTCGGCTATTTCGTATGCACGTGCGGCCTAATGGCTTTTCGCCGTAAACCTGGAATTAGACACCGATTTCGACATCAGCACCGCTACAACTGGGATATTGCCAGGAGCGAATCATCATCTGCCTTTGTCGCTGTCAAACAAAGGTGGCTTAGCGACCAGGGTTAGGGTCATGTCGACTAAGGCTTTTGACTTCATGAGCCGTAAGGGTCTCACAAAGTTATTTCTCCCTACAAGTCCTGAGGATCTTGTAGGTGTATTTTCTCCTTAGGAATCGTGAGGATTCCTAAGTGTTTGTTCCTCTGTAAGTCGTAAGGATCCTACAAGAGGATTTTCTCCTTGTAAGTCGAGAGGACTTATAAGGGTTGTTCGTCATGCGTACATATCCCCAGTCTCGGATGGGACTTGGTTAGGGAAATGTTTATTTGCGCCCGTGGATTGTATACAAGGGCCAGTATTGGACCACTTGTAGGGCATTATTGAAAGTTGTGTGGGTTGCTTAAGCACAGGTTTAGGTCTCTGTAACTTAAGACTTTCAAATCTTATGAGCCGTGAGGGTCCCATAAGAGAGTTCTCCTTACGAGCCGTGAGGATCTCGCAAGTGTATTTTCTCCTTAAGAATCGTAGGGATCCCTAAGTGTGTTGCTCCCTTGTGAGTCGTAAGGATCTCACGCGGGTGGTTTCTCCTTACAAGGTCGAAAGGACCCTATAAGTGTCTTTTAACGAGGTTGCGCCCTTTCGGGTTTTCACAAACACTCGCCGGTAGTCCTGCTGTTTTTACTCACGGAGCCCTTTCGGGTTTTCATCCGTGCCCATTTTGCTTATGGACATACCGTTTTTTTTATTCTTTTTATTTTCTTCTTTTTTTTTACGAGGTCACGTCCTTTCGGGTTTTCACGGACACTCGCCAGTAGCCCTGCTGTTTTTACTCACGGAGCCCTTTCGGATTTTCATCCGTGCCTTTTTTGCTTATGGACATACCGTTTTTATCATCATTTTTTTTATATTTTCTTTTTCTCTTTTTTTTATTCATCTCGTCAACCTAAGGATGCTGCGGTAGTAGTTTTAAGGACGTTTCGGTCCGCTATTAGTTTAAGGACGTCCCGGTCCGTCATGGAGAAGGCTGGCTACTGCTTATAAAGCTTGAGCTTAGGAAGATAGCGAGCGGACATAGTCGTCGTCATCTATCATTGACCTAGGCTGTGGCTCATTAAGCGTAGTATTTCTTTAGGAAGCGACCGTTTATTGGCCTGAAAGGCTTTTCACCGTGCATATCTATGAGTACATAGGCCCCACCCTGGTAAACCTTATCTATGATGTACGGGCCTTCATAGTTTGGTTCAAATTTTTCTCGCTTGGCGCGATTGGGAATCATAGGCCTTTTGACCACTAGCACAAGTTCGCCTTGGCGGAATGTCCTCGGTCGGGTCAGTCTTTCATATGAGCGCGTCATCTTTGCTTTATAGGCTTCCAGATTTTGTTGCGCTATGAGCCGGGTTTCATCAAGGGCATCAAGCTCCTCAAGCCGAAGGTGAGCATTTTCTTCATCTGTTAGCTCGTAGTGGACTGCCACTCGCAGAGAGGGTAACTCTATCTCGAGGGGGAGTACTGCTTCCGTACCGAATACCAACGCGTACGGCGTTGTGTTCGTAGCCTTCTTGAACGTAGTTCGATACGCCCAGAGAGCTTCTTGCAGCTTCTCGTGCCAGTCTTTCTTATTTCGTGACACCGTCTTCTTCATAATCTTTGTCAGGGTCTTGTTGAAGGCCTCGGCTAGACCATTAGCTCGCGGATTGTAACTGAAGAATATCTCCAGTCTATATTATGCTGCTGTGCGAAGCGACTGATCTTATGGCTTCTATAAGCTGCCCCGTTATCGGAGATGATCCGTCTTGGCGTTCCAAACCGATATATGACGTGCGTCTTGAAGAAATGGAGGATATTCTCCGTCTTCACTTCCCTCAATGGTACTGCTTCTGCCCATTTGGAGAAATAGTCAGTCGTTGCCAGGATGAAACGATGTCCTCTGGACGATGCTGGTTCGATGGGGCCGACTATGTCAGTCCCCCACATTTCGAACGGCCAGCTAGCCACCGTTGGATGTAGTGGATTTGGATGCCGGTGGATGAAGTCCCCATGGATTTGGCATGAGTGGCACTGCTTCGCATATTCGAGGCAGTCTTGAATCATCGTGGGCCAGTAGTAGCCTATTCGTTTGATCTTCAACTTCATCTTTGGGCCCGCTTGGTGAGAACCGCAGATTCCGTCATGAACTTCCTGGACGACTTTTTTCGCTTCGTCAGGTCCCAAGCATCTCAGCCACAGAGAATCGAATGACCTCTTGTACAGAGTATCATTGACGAAGGCGAAAGACAGAGCTCGTTTCATGAGTTGATGTCTTGTGGACGCTTCTTCAGGCATTCGGTAGGACCTGAAGTAATCCATGAAGACTTCTCTCCAATCCTCGGTATTTTCCCAATCTTTTACTTGCAAGGTCGTCTGCTCGCTCGCTCCTTTTTCTTCGGATGATTCTGGAGATATTTCTGCTGGGGCAAGCACCCGACGGCTTTGTACCATGATTCTAACGTCATCGAGATTCTCGTCAGCCAGTTCTTTAGCAAGTTTGGCCAACGCGTCTGCTTTGCTGTTTTCCGCGCGCGGTATGTTCTCCAAAGTATAGGAGGGAATTCGGGCCAACAGTTGTTGCACCTTTTCCCCGTACTTCACCAACTTCGGTTTGCACGTTTGGTAGTCGCCGTTTACTTGACTAACGACTAGCTGGGAATCTCCATATATGAGGAGGTTTTCAATTCCCATGTCAATGGCGATCTCAAGGCCTACTATCAAAGCTTCGTATTCGGCTTCGTTATTTGTCCTCAGCTCTGTTAAGGAGAAAGCAAAACGCATTATCCCAGCTTGCGGAGTTACAAAGATGAGTCCTACCCCCGATTTGATTACAGGGGTACTTTGTTTGCGCTTCTTCACGGAAGATGCATCGTCGAAATAAAGCTCCCATCGGGTATTATCACCGTCGATCGCGTCAAACGCATGTTCGTCTGGAAGATCGCAATTCAGAGGAGAATCGGCGGGTATCGGATGCTCAGCGAGGAAGTCGGCGATGGCCTGGCCTTTCACTGCCTTGAGAGGCTGATAGGTTATCGAGAACTCCATCAAGAGCAGTGACCATTTAGCAAGTCGTCCTGTCAATATGGCCTTTGACATTAAATATTTAAGAAGGTCCACCTTTGAAATAAGACGGACTTCATGCGCCAACGCATAGTGTCTAAGCTTTGTTATCGCAAAGATTAACGCCAGGCAATGTTTTTCAATGGGGGAGTAGTTGCTTTCTGCCCCCAGCAGAACTCGACTTAAGTAGTAGAGTGCTCTTTCTTTCCTTTGATCGTTCTCTTGTGCCCATAATGCGCCTAAGGAGCCTTCGAGAGCGGTTGTATAAAGAATGAGGGGCTTTCCTTTGACCGGAGCAGCCAGCATTGGCGGGCTCTGCAGGTATTGTTTGATCTCGTCTAGCGCGCTTTGGCATTTTTGGTCCTAGACGAACGGGGTTCCCTTCTTCATCAGGTGCCTGTAAGGACGGCACTTGCCTGAAAGGTTAGCTATAAATCGCCGTATATACGCGAGCTTCCCTTGGAGAGACCGCAGCTGTTTGAGGGTCTTTGGCGGAGGCATTTCCATGATCGCCTTGATCTTTGACGGATCTATCTCAATGCCTCGATGCCGGACGATGAATCCCAGGAATTTGCCCGAGAAAACTCCGAATGCACACTTGAGAGGGTTCATCTTCAAGTTATATTGCCGAAGGCGTTGAAATACGGTCTTCAGATGCTCGAGATGTTCCTCGTATGATTTGCTTTTAACCACGAGATCGTCGATATAGCATTCGACGATTTCGTGTATAAGGTCATCGAAGATCTTCGTCATGGCCCTTTGGTAGGTGGCACCGGCGTTCTTTAGACCGAAGGGCATCACCTTGTAACAAAATATTCCCAAAGGGGTCCTGAAGGCTGTGTGCTTCTGGTCTTCGGGATGCATTTTTATCTGATTATATCCTGACGAGCCGTCCATGAAGGAGAAAACCTCATGAGTGGACGTATTATCTATCATCAGTTCGGTGACTGGCACTGGGAAATCATCCTTCGGGCAAGCTTTATTAAGATCCCGGAAGTCCACGCATATGCGCACCGTCCTATTTTTCTTCATTACCGGGACGATATTGGCGATCCAGTCAGGATATTGAACTTCCTGGATGAAGCCGGAGTCGATCAGCTTCTTGACCTCGGCGTTGATGCTCATCTCAAGCTCGAGCCGCATTCTTCTCGGTGCTTGTTTAATTGGTTTAACGTCCGGGGATATCACCAATTTATGGACAGCAATCTCTTGATCTAATCTTGGCATTTCGGAATAGTTCCATGCGAAGCAATCTCTATGCTGCACAAGCACGTCTTTTAACGCAGCCACCCTTTCTTCAGATAGCAGCTCACTGACGAATGTCGGCCGTGGGTCACTTGCCGTGGGCACCCAAGTAGCTATCGCCTTTTGTGGATTGATAGGACGGTCCTCTTCCCGCTGAACTTTCACCTTTTTCTGTCGGCGGGGATAATCTTGATCAATTACCGAGTCTTGGACTTGACGCCAGACCTTATAGATTTTAGAGGACAGCCGTTGAGGGGGCTTTTCCGGCTTCACCTTTGTAGCGCTCTCCATAGGTGGAGGAGATCTTTTCAGCACAGCGGTCGGAGAGTTCTTGTGGACCTTCCTAAGTGGTTCAAAGTTGTTTCCAGTTGGAACAGCAGCATCAATTTCCGCCGTTGGAATCGGCGGAGTCAGTCCAGAAGGGGAGTTGCCCCCGGTCTTCCTTACTCAGCGCCAGTGGTATATCCTTAGTAGGAGGGGTGTTGTCTCCTGAGGGTTTTCAGCGGATTACACCCACAAAATCGTATAATAAAAGAGAGATGGTGAAAGTTATATAAAGATAAGAACTATAGAAGAAAGAACTTGAAAATAAGAGTTTTCAACTCTACCAGCTTTTCAGTTGCTATGAGCCATATCTTAATAGTCATGAAAAGATGTTAGAAATCATATCATCCCTCAATAAAACATCGCCTTTAGTTTTCATTCCTACCTTTCTTCCAAACATTGATCATATACCTCTACGTGTGTGAACTGGACATCCCTACACTCAGAGAATTCAATTCAAGCAATCATACTCTTGTCCATCTACCTCAGTACTTTTTAATAGATATTTAGATGGAATTTGCTCACACATTCTTCATGCGACCGTTAATACTTCTTGAGGTACTAACCGATCGATTACTCATGTGCTTGCTAATTAGGTGTTTTTCCTCGTCTTGCAACACCTAAGGCTTAGCAGTGGCTCCCAAACCAGTTGGTCTAAGGCACTAGGTGATAAAGCACCCTCGCTATATTTTTTATTGCTGCCTCGGTGATAACAAAACCAGTGTTCATTTTTCTTTTCACCATTTTATCTTTTATTCTCCACTTTTATTTTCTTCATACTTTGGCTTCTAGACAAGAGCATTTCAAGGTTTCCTCTACTATCCCGAGTTTCAAGATGTGTGTAAGTGCGTATAGTAGGGTATCAACGTTCAAATGTTTGGCTTCCAGAATAGGAACTATTTTTCAGGTTTATTTTTATTCTCAGATTAGTAATTTCCTTCATCTTACTAACCCTTGGGACAACAGCTCATAACTACTTATTACTAGTTTCATTTAAGAAAACATCTAACTTTCTTGTTTTTCTTAAACTATTCTTATCTTTTAAATATAATTTTTCACTTTCTACTCTTTTATTATCACAATTTTTTTTTTGTGCTTATATATAGTATAATGCAAAGTAGGGCGTAAATAAGCACAGGAGCGCTAAAAAACGACTTCTTAGTAGCTTCTTGTGATGGTACAGGAGTGCTGAAGCTCGTTGGCGGGAGCATGGTCCCAAAGAATGGTCCAGTGGTGGCTTGAGTTGCCTGCTCCACTGGCATAGTGAAAAGGGAGACCGTTTGGGGCCCGTAGGTTACTCCTCCAGACAGGACAGAGCGAGAGTTGCTGTTGCAATTAGTGTGGTTCGAAGCCTGTTGATTTCTTGAAGAGCTTGAATATTCTGCCCCCTACGTCGACCTTGGTCTTTGGCATATACCAATTGTTTGAGGATCGATTCCGTTGGCAAGGCTGCTGCTTGACAGACATTCTCTGGGCTTCCTCCATCGGCGTTGAGGCACCGAGGGTGGGAGGTGGGAGCATCGACCCAAAAAGAATCCCGTTGATTTCTTGAAGAGCTTGAATATCCTGCCCCCTGCGTCGACCTTAGTCTTTGGCATGTGCCAGTTGTTTGAGGACCGATTCCGTCAGCAAGGCTGCTGCTTAACAAACATCCTCTGGGCTTCCTCCATCGGCGTTGAGGCACCGAGGGTAGGAGGTGGGAGCATCGACCCAAAAAGAATCCCGTTGATTTCTTGAAGAGCTTGAATATCCTGCCCCCTGCGTCGACCTTGGTCTTTGGCATGTGCCAGTTGTTTGAGGACCGATTCCGTCGGCAAGGCTACAGCTTGACAGACATCCTCTGGGCTTCCTCCATCGGCGTTAAGGCACCGAGGGTGGGAGGTGGGAGCATCGACCCAAAAAGAATCCCATTGATTTCTTGAAGAGCCGGATTGCAGAGATTTGAGCCTCCAAGTGGCCCATACTTGACTCCACCAGATATGACAGAGCCTGTATTGCTAAGGTCGGAACAAACGCTATTCTTCATAAAGACGAAGTGCCGACTTCAGTATCCACTCCCCTAAGGGCAACCACAAACATACACACCGCGATTATTTGATCGCGGGAAAAACACGACACACGAAGTGTGGAGTGGAAAGAGGAAAAGGTCCCACCGGGCGTGCCAGAATCTGTTCCCCTCCGAATGGCGGCCGAGACGACGTGAGGACGTCTGGCCTAAAATTCGGGGCAGATGCTATATGGTTTTATCCGTCTACCTCTCCGAAGACGCCAAGTTGATTTATGGCACCGTGTATCGGAGGTTTAGACGGATGCGGCCGATGTAGCAGACTTCATCAGATTCCCCCTCGCTTGAGGGGTTTTTGATTGTGGGGACGCTCTTCCCTGCAGGCGCAAGCCCCTGCAGTTAATTATGCTACCGCGTCGCGGTAACAACTTTCTCCTTCTCGAGAATTTCACTTCGTGTCTTGGGTGTTTGTTTTGTTTGTGGTTGCCCGTGGATTATATACGGAGACTGAGTAATGCCGTCGCCCGTAGGACGTGGATTAGTCCAAATCCGTATTTACTTAGATTTGGGTTTGGTGTTTTTAGTTTAAGGATACGTTAGCCGCATTTGAGACTAAGATCAACTTAAACGTTCGTTAAGGATACGTTAGTCTGATTTGAGACTAAGATCAACTTAACGGGATCGGCTAGATTCATTTCCAGTTTAAGGACGTAGTGGTCCATTTAATATATGGCCGTTGGGACCCGTCATCTCTCTGACGACGTTGAAGGATTACAACGACATGTGTCAGAGGAGTTCGGAGATGTACCCTTGAACCAAAGTTGATTGGAGGTCTTATAGTCCAATTTGGGACTAAAGTCTTTTTGAATGTTTAAGGATACGTTAGCCATATTTGAGGCTAAGATCAACTTAAACGGGATCGTTTAGATCCGACAAAAGAGCATTATTAGTTTAAGGACGTTTCGGTCCATCGCCAGTTTAAGGACGTAGTGGTCCATCATTAGTTTAAGAACGTTTCGGTCCAATATTAGTTTAAGGACGTTTCGGTCCACGATTTTAGGGACCTCGCAGTCCGTATTGATGTGTGGTCGTCGGGACCCGTCACCTCTCTGACGTCGTTGAAGGATTACAATGATGGGCGTCAGAGAAGTTCGGAGATGTACCCTCGAACCGATCGTAAATTGATTTAGGGAGCAGCCGTGCTCAGTCAATTTAGTTTAAGGACTTACGGCCAAAATTGGGCTAAGTCTAGTTTAAAAAAAAGGTCCACATTTTGTTTGCATTTGGCCTTTGCATAGCATTACTTCAGGCTATTTATGCCCATTTTGACTGGGCTCTGCCCTTTTTATAATGCAGAGCATTTATTTTGGTCCATTGGACCTCTCAATTGGGCTCTGCCCCTTTAGGAAATGCATTGCATTCATCAGGCGCTTTGCGCCCATCAGAGAGCGCAAGCGCTTGTAGTGCTGACGCGTGTCGCGCAGGCGCAGTGTGCTGCGCTAATGCGCTGCGCCTGCGCTGCTGACACGTGGCGCGCTCTGGTGGCTTGCGCCAGTCCAAGAGCGCAACAGCGCAGTTTGCAAGTGCAAGGCACTATGATCTAAGAATCTTTTAGATTCAAGAACCAATGGTTCATAGAAGTGTAGAGCACTATTCTTTTTTTTATTTTTGTTTCTTCTTGTTTTTAAAGAACCAGTGGTTCATAAAAAGTGCAAAGCACTGTTTTTTATATAAAGATCATTGATCTGGTTTTTAGATCAATGATCTATTAGAAGAAATTTCTTCTCTCTCGTGAAGGTTTTTACCTTTTTCTTGAGATTTTCTCAGAGTTCTCTCTGTTTGAAGCTCTTGACTTTTTTCAGAAAAAAATGTTTCCCCCTCCCTTGAATTGAGGTCTGGGGTCCTTTTTATAGTGCCCATAAATTAGTTAAATTTGTTGAGGAGATCTTTCTCTGAGTGATTTGGGGAATTTTCCCCACCGTTGGATCTTTGATCCAAATGCCTCTGTTTTACAGAAGAAAATCTTCTTGTTTTAACAAGAACAGAAAAGATTTCTTTAAAATTTCAATTCTGTTTTGCGCAAACGCGCCAGCGCATGACACGTGTCGCTTGCACAGCTGTGCTTGCGCAACTGCGCAGATACGTGTCGCGCAGCGCTTGCGCAACTGAAACGTTGCTTCCTTTACGTACTGCCTCGGGCGCTGTGCTGACGCATCAACTTCTGACACGTGGCGCTTTGCGCGCAGCGCAGAGGATCTGAAGCGTTGCTTCAAAATTTGAATTGAATTTTTTTTTAAATTCAAACAGAGCCTTCATCTGATTGGGGGAAACAGTTCCGCCATCGGATTACGTATTGAACCCAGGTCTCGCCTGGCTTCACCCTTGCATTGATCAAAGCTGTTATTGGAGTACACTCGCTGGCGCTTGCGAAACGCTGGGTAAACAACAACTCCATTTCAGCTAAAGTTTTGACGGAGTCGTTCGGAAGCTCGGAGTACCATTCAAACGCCGTCTCCGATAAGCTGCCGACGAATTGGCGAAGCAGGAGCTTATCATCGCCGCCGGTGTTGCCGTACAGGGCTCTAAACTGGGCAACGTGCTGGTGGGGATTGCCCGTCCTCTTGTAGACATGAAATTTTGGGATTGTGTAGCCCGGTGGGTATTTGATCTGATCATACCAGCTCAGATATGGTCGCCCCGTTTTGACAACTTGACCGGCCGCTTCATTTGCCTGGTGGACTCGTATCTGATGAGCTATATAGTCATTCAGGGCAGCTTTGGAAATTGTCTCCTCCTTGGCTGTTGAAAGAGCCGGCGGTGGATTTGACGTTTCCCCTCTGTCATCCTCGAGAGCAATCGGAGGATCTTCAGCGGGAGGATCCTCTGTTGGATCATCATACCCACCATGTCCTGGAAGAGAAGGGCCATTCGTTTTATATGGGCTGCTTGTTCCGTGGCTTCTTTGTCCTTCTTTTCGAGGACTCTGCGTAAGAAGTCAGCATCGGTTTCTTGTTCATGATGCTGCTCTGATGATACCTCCGGGCTTTCTTTTGGCCCGGTGAGCGCGGCCATCGCAGTCATTATCTCTTGAAGCTTCTGTTGCTGCTCCTGGGCTTTTGTCACGGATCGGGTGAGCGGTCGGTGACCCGTCGAAGCACGGCTTTCCTCCTTTCCGGAAGCCATATAAACAGTGTGCACCACCATGCCCCCAGACTTAGGGCGTTTAGATTCAGCGTCTTTGCGATTTGCCAAAGACACAGGTGCTTTTTGCGGCCTCCTTTTCTTTTGAGTGATTGACGTTAAGGGAGCCGTTGCAGTGGGCACCCAGCCAGCTGTTGCATTTTCTGGCTTGACAGAGTAGTCCTTCTCCTGCCGAACCTTCATCTTTTTCTGTCGGCGGAGATAGTCTTGATCAATCACCGACTCCCGGACCTGTCGCCAGACTTTGTAAATTTTGGAGGACAGCCGTTGAGGGGGCTGCTCCGGCTTCTTCTCTGGAGCATTCTCCACAGGTGAAGGAGTTTTCTTCAGTACTGCAGTAGGAGAGTTTCTGCGCACCTTGTTGAGCAGTTCAAAGCTGTTCTCGGTTGGAACAGCAGCATCGATCCCCACCATCGGAGCTGGCGGAGTTATCCCGGAGGGGGAGTTGTCCCCAGCTTTCCTTATCCGGCGCCAGTGACGACGACGAGCATGTCGCACGATTGGAGTTGGTTTAGCCGTAGGGGTGACCTCCTCATGCCCCCTGTGTTGGTCAGAATTCGCTGGTATCAGCCTTTTAAAGACCAACGTCCGTTGAATAGGGATGGCCAACCTATCAAAAGCAGACTTCCGAGTAGGGGAAGCAACCTTGGTGATTTCGCCTGGAACGGGAGTAGGGATGGCTATCCGTTTCGGGATAACGCCTTCTGGTATTGCAGGCTTCTTCATGGGCCCGTTGGAGCTCTGGCCTAGTCTGTTAAAAACTGAGGCATTGGACTTGGGCGACCCGTTGAGAGGGGCCGCGGTAGTTGTAAGCCGATCAAAGACCGACTTCTTTGGAGCTTCTTGTGAACAGGGGCGTTGAAGCTCATGGGTGGGAGTATGGTTCCGAAGAATAGTCCAGTGGTGGCTTGAGTTACTTGTTCCACTGGCATCTTGAAAAGGGAGGCCGCTTGGGGCCCGTAAGTCACTCCTCCAGCAAGGACGGAATGAGAGTTGCAGTTGCAGGTAGTGCAGTTTGAAGCCATTGATCTTCTGTTTTATGCACGGAGCAAGACACCAAATCTAAGTACCTCGAATCCACAAGAAACCACAGCAAACCGCGATTCGTTCGCGAACACGACACACGAAGTGTGGAGTGGAAAGAGGAAGAGGTCCCACCGAGCGTGCCAGAATTTGTTCCCATCCGAAGGACGGCCAAGACAGGGACGTCTTGCCTGAGATTCGGGGCAGATGCTATTTGGTTTTATCCGTCCACCTCTCCGAAAATGCCAAGTTGATTTATGGCACCGTGTATCGAAGGTTTAGACGGATGTGGCCGATGTAGCAGACTTTGTCAGATTGCCCCTCGCTTGAGAGGTTTTTGATTGTGGGGACGCTCTTCCCTGCAGGCGCAAGCCCCTGCAGTTAATTACGCTACCGCATCGCGGTAACAACTTTCTCCTTCTCCAGCTGGTCACTTCGTGTCGTGGGTGTTTGTTTTGTTTGTGGTGCCCGTGGATTGTATACGGAGACTAATTTATGTTGTCGCCCGTAGGACGTGGATTAGTCCAAATCCGTATTTTCTTAGATTTGGGTTTGGGGTTTTGGTTTAAGGATACGTTAACCATATTTGAGGCTAAGATCAACTTAAACGTTTGTTAAGGATACGTTAGTCTAATTTGAGACTAAGATCAGCTTAACAGGATCGTTTAGATCTGACAAAAGAGCATTTAGGCTCTATTGTTCTAGTTTAAGGACATAGCGGTCCATTGCCAGTTTAGGGACATGGTGGTCCATTGCCAGTTTAGGGATATGGTGGTCCAACATTCCCATTTTAGGGACGAATATTGGTTTAAGGACGCATTAGTCCATGAGTTTAAGGACCCCACAGTCCGTATTACCAGTTTAGGGACATGGTGGTCCAACATTCCCATTTTGGGGACGAATATTGGTTTAAGGACCCCATAGTCCATGAGTTTAAGGACCCCACAGTCCATATCAATGTGTGGTTGTCGGGACCCGTCACCTCTCTGACGACGTTGAAGGATTACAACGACAAATACCAGAGGAGTTCAGAGATGTACCCTTGAACCGGGTGTAAATTGGTTTGGGAGAGCAGTTGTGCTCAGTTCAATTTAATTTGAGGACTTATGGCCAGAATTGGGTTAAGTCCAGTTAGAAAATGTTTAACATTTTATTCATGATTGGCATGTTTAGGCCTTTGCTTGAGCTCTGCCCCCTTTTTAAAATAATGCACAGCATTGGGCTTTTTAATTAAATGCATAGCATTTATTTTGGCCTGTTAGGCCTTTTTAATTGGGCTCTGTCCTTTTTCTTTAATAATGCAGAGCATTCAATGGTCTGACAGCGCGCCACGTGGCCTGTCAGGCGCTCTGCGCCAGTTGAAGAGCGCAAAGCGCCAGTGCATGTGGAGGTGACACGTGTCACGCTCTGGTGAGCGCAAGTCTGTTAGCGCAGTGCGCTGCGCTAGTGTGCTGCGCTAGTGCGCTGTTGACACGTGGCGCGCTCTGGTGCAGTGCGCCAACCCAAGAGTGCAGTGCTCTGTTTTTAAGAGCGCAAGGCGCAGATTGACACGTGGCGCTTTCTGGTGACTTGCGCCAGTCCAAGGAGTGCAACAGCGCAAATCAAGAGTGCAAGGCACTGTACAGTAGCGTAGAGCGCATCTTGATCTAATTTAGATCAAAGAAAAGAATCTTTTTAGAGGTTCTACCTCAAGATTCAAGAACCGATGGTTCATCAAAAGACAATGCCTTTATATAGATCAGAAGATCTAGAAATGAAGTAAATTACTTCTTTTATTTTTATGAATGGATCTTTTCTGATCTTTTTTTTTATTGAAGATCTTGATCTTGTTCTTAGATCATTGATCTTTTTATAAGAAATTCTTCTTTTTTCAAAGGTTTACCTTTTTTCTCTTTGAGTTCTTCTCAAAATTTTTAGAGGAGCTCTGTATGATGTGAGACTTGGAGTCTAGGGGCCTTTATATAAGGCCAATTAGTTTGTTAGGTTGGTTACAAATATCTTTCTCTGATTGATTTGGGGATATTTCCCCACCGTTGGATCTTTGATCCTAGGGTCTCTATTTTACAGAAAACAATCTTCTTGTTTTAATAAGATTAAAAAGATCTTTCTAGAATTTTAATTCTGATTTAGTTCTGGCACAGTTGGCGCAAGCGCACCTGCGCTTGACACGTGTCGCGCAGCGAGGAGCGCAGCGCAACTGTTGCGCAGCGTAGAGCGCTGCGCCACTGCGCTAGCGCAACTGCGCTGACACGTGTCGCGCAGCGCAGAGCGCAAGTTATCTGAAGCGTTGCTTCCTTTATTTTTATTTTTAAAACAGAGCCTTGCTCTGATTGGGGGAAACAGAAGCGTTGCTTCATTTCCCGCCTTGGAATTTGAACAGAGCTTTGCTCTGATTGGGGGAAACAACGTTTTTAGCCTCGTCTTATGAGCGCTTTAAAGCCTCGGCCAACTGAGCAGCCTCCTCGGCAGAGGAACTGTGGAAAAGAAGACCGTCGTCTGGCTCCTGCATAGATATCGGCTCATCCTGGATAAGAGGCTCGGATTCAAGCAAAGCGTCGAGTAAGCCAGTGGCTGATTTCTTTCTTCGTTTGGAGCCTGAGCTAACACCAGCAGAGGAGCGCTTCCTCCCTTTTTGCGCTTTTGCGCGGCACTGCCCTACATCACCTTCGATATCTGCCTTCGTGGACGCCACGGTTGGTGCTTTATCAGGAGTCGCTCTCTTGGCCCTTGCACGTACCGGCATACCAGCAGTACTGGGGGATGATTCGTCTTGTGCAGCATTAGGAATGAGCACGGAGCCGCTGTCCCTTAGAGGAGGGAAAACAACCAACCGTGGCCACAACGGAACGCTGATGGCCTGAGCGGAAGCAGGGGCTTTACATTCAAAGAGGACCCTTCTCTCCTCTGCAATGATGGGAATAACCCGGTGACGATACCAGCCCTTGAAGGATCCCACGAGACTCGAAAGATAGTTAGGATCGGGAATCATAAAGAAAGAACCGGTACCCAATCGCATGAAGTGATGGACGACGTCGCGAGTGACCTCCAGCGAGAGAGTGGGCTCGATTAAAAAGGCTTCGAGGGGGATGCCCTGGTTGTAGCCTAACTGCTGGGCAAAACGATACGGATTATACCGCATGAAGAGGGTAGCGTCGTTAAGACGTAACACCAAATACCCTGGCCTGATTGAGTATAAACGTGTAACGTTTCAGAAATCGTTTTGCGAATTTTTCCGTTTTAGGGCAAAATAATCGGTATTTTCCGTTTTAACCCGATTTCGATCGAACGTCCGTAGAAACTTGTCGGCACCTAGTTTTACTAAAACAAAGCTAGTGCGCGAACTTTGGGGGTATGTGGGAGGTTTTGGTTCAGATAGAATTTTTCCCTATTTAAATTATTATTTTAATGCTTTATTTGGGCACTTTATTTGTGGTAATTATTTTTTTATGCGGGTAAATTACTACAAATGGGTTTTTATGCTAAACTAATCATTAGAAATATGTTTAGAACCTTCTCTCCAAATATCTTGATTTTTGGTGGAATTAATGGATTTTTTTTTAAAGAAAATGGTGAATAATGTTATTTTTGTTGTATTATGCAAATTATTGTATTTTTTCCTTCTAGAAAATTCCACACAAAACCTAGCTTCCTCCTTGGCCAGCCACAATCATTCCCTTGCTGCCCTTCATTATTTTTGCTTCATTTCTTCTCATTTTGCTTCAAATAAATCATGAAAAATCCAAATTAATTCATAGAAATTCAAATAAAATCCAAAACCTTCATTTTTCTTCACAAAAGTTGCTTGGATCTTCATTCTAGTGAGGATTTTGGAGGCTAAAGTTTGGTTTTATTCTTGATTCAAGTGATGTTCTTGAAAATATAAAACCTTAACTCTAATCTCTTTTTTGTTGCTTAATACTTTATGCTAGCTTAATTAGATATTAATTTAAGCTTTAAAATTCTAGAAATGGTTTTAGAAATTCAAGTTAAGGTTGAACCTTGATTTAAGTGTTTAATGTTTTATTGAAGTGTTAATTTATGATTAGGAAAAACTTAACCTAGTAGAAAATGTTAATTATTGTTAATGAATAATTTGTTTAATTATGTTATATTGCTTACTAGGTTTTTGCTAAAACTTATTTTGCAACTGTTAAAAATATAGAATCGGTTTTGATAGCTTAGTTAAGCTATTTTAAGGTGTTTGTAATCGCTAGAAATGTGTTAGCTTGATTCTACTGCGAAATATTGCGATAAGTTGTTTTCTAGGTTTCGGAGTTTTTCCGACGCGGGTTCGATTAGTCGTTTCGAGATTATATCTATTATATTCCTCGTATTTATTGTGTTGTGTTGCGCAATCGGGACGATCGGAGTCTAGGCATGGTGTTTCGTAGTTTAGCGACTCTAGTTAGTATTTTTGGCCGATATCGTGCGCGATAGATGCGCTAAGTGCGCAGTACATTTTTCAGGGCGTTATCCTTGCGTTTCGTTGTCTTTTCGTCGTTTCAGGATATTTAGCTTATGTGATGTGTTTGTGAAATTTTAGATTCGCAGGCGGTGACTTCGGACGCTGCGACGAAGGGAAAACAGGTGGTAGGTTTCACTTAGCCAGGAGCGTTGGTGAGTAGATTTAACATCTACAGGGAAATCGCCCGCATGGCGTTATGCGTCTGGGCTAGAGATGACTTGACTTGTCGCACATTCTATTTCATATTTAGAATTTGCGCATACACCCTATTGCTTAATTAATTGTTGTGCTTAGACTAATACCCTTAAGACACTATACATATTATTGATGGCTCTTGTTGCACGAGCACTGATTGTATGCCACACACACCGTCAATAATTGCCATGTCACGCACAACACCCGTATAGATATAATATTGTTTGGATAGGGACATTGAGACATTGATTCATATTTCTTTATGCATATGACATATAGCATATCTGTATACCTACATGCTTACACATATGCCTTGACATGCTTACATGCTAGTTACATGTATACCTATAGAGTATTGTACCATTAGCGATAGGTACATACACACTTCATGACATAGCTACAGGTATATCTTGCACACATACTTCACTTATACCCAGGGGGTATATTACATCATTACTTATAGGTAGATACATATACATTTCTATACCTTTATGTTTACACATATATCTGGTTATAGCTACATGTTTACCTTTACTTGATGTTATTTAGAATTGGAGAAAATAGAAACCGCATGATATTTTATATTAACTTGTTGCAGTTAATTAGCGGCTTTCCCTTTATATGCTTTCATTAAAGTCTTATGTTGCATATATTATATTCATGGATTTTCGCATTGAGATATGGATTTTTCATGATATTTTCTGGATTTGGGGACCGTGGGAGTTCATGAAATTATGCATTATTTGAAAAACCCGGTTTCGCTTGATATGATATTTCAGCAGCCACCATGAAATTTATCAGTTCGGATATATATACCCCACGTGAGGAACGGAGGGGTCCGTGTGCGGATACATGGTGGGGCCCGGAGGTACCCCGGGGCAAGAATCTCAGTGAGGAGATGAGTTGGTGCGGGAACCATACTTTCCGGTGACATTACCAATGACTCGGCGGTTATCATGGGGATACCGACGGGAGTCATGTGCGTATGGATGCGTCGAGAGGCGAGGGTCAGAGCTAGGCACTCGAGCTTTCGGGATAGCGTATGATACGTACCTATCAGAGGGCCAGTCTTGATGACAGCACCTGATAGATCAGCATTTCTGTGTCGATGCTTGACGCATTGGTTTCATGATATTTCTTTTTACTCCTAAGTATATATAACAGTGGAATGGGACGCTGTTATATATGCCTTTACACCAATATTAATGGAATGGGACGCTAATATATGTGTGTTGATATCAATTTATATACATCATCATATTTATTCATGCAAATATATTTAGGATGCTAGAGATTTATTTGATATTGGATTTGGGATATAGATGATTCATTTGTTATTGGATACAGGATATATATGAGATTGCTGATTTTGTACATTCAGGATATATGAGATTTATTCGATATTGTACATTAAGGATTTGTGAGACTTATATGATATGAGAGCCAATTTGGGGGCTGATTTGAGAAAATTGGGATTTGGATTGTCTTGATGGACTTTGATCCTACCACGATGTCAGGATTCCGTGGAAATGACATGTTTCATTCCATACTCCACATTTATTGTTTATACACTGTTTCATGTATTAGTAGTACTTGATAGTATACCTTCCATGACTGTTGCATTTACATAATTTTACTTTATATGCATTGCTTCATGTACTAGTAGTACCTGATAGAGTATCTTTCATGACTGTTGCATATATACATTGTCATATCATCGCTTCATGTATTAGTTGTACCTGATAGAGTACCTTACATGATTGTTGCATACAGATTGTCATATTACTGCTTCATGTATTAGTGATACCTGCCAGTGTACCTTTCATGACTATTGTACACATATGACTTTTGTTGTTATTAGTTGCTTATGTTAGATTCGCGTTGTACGTGCATACTTGCAATTACCTGCATATGTTATTTACTATTCACGAGTTGGCAACTCACCCCCGTTGCGCCACAGTGTATGCAGGTTGTTCCCTAGAGTAGTCGAGACAGGCTATTCATCTATCTTATCATCTTTTGCTGCGGATACCGCATTAGCTCACAGTGTGCAGTTTGCTTAGGTGGGTTTTGTGGTTATTCGTTGTTTTATTGTATATTCGTTGTATCCTTGTACTCTCATCTACTATTTTCATGTTGACTTAGAGACTTGGTGAGGACGATATTGTATATTATTTTGTGACTGGGTTGTCTTTTATACAGTTTCCATTTTATCGTCTTTTATTTCTTCGCTACGGCGTCGTATATCTGTTGTGGTGGTTGTTTTCCGCCGTTGGGCTTGGATTTGCTCCCGTTGGGAATGCTTTACTTTATATTTATATTGTACCCATTTTTGGGGTTGGTTTTTTTACGAAGGAGGTGCTGCCAAAATTTTCAAGAAAGTAAATTGGACTTAAAGAATTTATACTTGAGATTTACAAAAGTTTAAAAAATGTTTCTTATCTTTTCTTGTCTTTTAATGGTTTAGATTTCTGGGTTTTGGCTTTTTTTTACTGCGTTAAGCCTGTAGACGTTGCGTAGTATTAGGGCCGTCACGTGCCAATTTCGAGTCGTGACAAAGTGCATGATCTCTTTTGGCTTTAAAGATGGAACCCCATTTTTTAATAAATCAAACAACTGTTGAACGGGTCCCACAGGAGCAGAAAAGACTCGATCGCTAAAAACCATCCCGCCTTCGTTTGAATACGGATTAAGTAATACTTGCAAAGCCACTAGCTGGGTCGGGTCAGGAGCAGAAGCATCAACCAGTCTCATAATCCGTGGGAATGTATACGACTCATAGAAAGCAGGCCTTCGGTGCGCGACAAACGCCCTTAACACGTGCATCTTGATCCATGACGTGAAGTAATGGAGGGAGAAATTCACGGTATCCGTGTCTGGGTCCGAAGTGTTGGCGGCAGTGCTTAACCCGTGGTATAGGTGTGACAATCCCACAACACCAACAGCCAATCTCGCTCCTTCAGCTATGCGATGAGTAGGGTAGAAGATGGAAGCTCTCATGAAGCGGTGATGCATCGGCATGGCAAACCAGCGAAGACAAAGACTGATAAAGCCGACAAAGAAAGTTTCTTTATCCATGCCAGGAGCAGCGACCGCGTCAAAAGCCACGGCTGACAAGTTCGGAATATAAAACTGTGGCAGGTTCTCTTCTTTGGCCGGCGATTTCTTCAAGCCAAATCCGAAAGGATCTTCGACCTTCGCGAATTTCGGAGCTTTCTTGGATAAGACACCTTCACGAAGAAAGCAAGCAATATAAGCGTCAAAAGTGACACCTTACCCTTCTGATGCAATGAATAGTTTCTCAAAGATATCCAAGCTTTTGATCAGACTTAGATGCTTGTGCCGAACAGCATTCTCGGTCGTCAAGCCCTCAAGCATAGCTGGCATCGTGGCGAATATGTACTCATCAGGAGGCAGTAATTCTTCATAATGCTCTCCCCTGATCGACAACCCTGAAATTTCACGAAACTCCTCCAGCGAGATCGAGACTTCACGATCCCCTAGCAAGAACGTGTTCGTGGGAAGATTTCATTGGTTTAAGAAGGCCTTGACCCACCAGACGTGGGGAGCATGATAATAGAATAGTGACGCATATACTGCTTGGTATAACCCAATCTTCTGCAGCCGTGAGCATTGAGCGGAGAGAATATATCGAGCCCACGGAAGGTAGCCCACTGGATGGCATGGGGTAACGCCCACCTTATACACCTGCCCCCAGGATCGAGCTTCATCCTGACATATCCGGCATCCCAAAATGTCAATGGCCATCAAGGGTTGATTGGGTATTCCGGTCGTTGACGGTTCAAGCCGACCTGTGGGGGCCCAAGTAGTTGCCTCCACCGCATAAGTAGTCCGCGAGCGCTCCATCAATGACATTGAGCGGATGGATTCGGTTGGTATTTCGCAGGTAAAGTTGCGGCGGCCCCTGATGATGTGACCGTACCAAACCCCCATAAGAAAAGGCTCGTATTGTCATTATCATGTGCCCTAATCATCGCTATAACTTCCTCGTCTGACGGCGACTGTGGGAAAGCGGCCTCCGAGCGTGTGAAAGGGAAGTAGAGAAGTGATGCCATTATACCTTAAAAAAAGGGAGTGGACCCATTATATATATATATATAAGTTTGTTTCAGGAGACCACTAACTACAAAACCAGTAGGCCCCACGAAATCAAAATGACGGCTCACCAATGATAAGGCAAGATAATCATTGTGAGAATCCAAAAGGATTCTCTTTAAATAAACAGTGAAGTTTAAACAACTCCTAACATTCTCGATAAACGAATTATATTTAAAAACCCAACAGATTCAAAATTTGTGAAATGGGTATTAAAACCCTAAAAAGAAAAATATAATAATAAAAATATGGATTTTTTTCTGTCAGCCCCCTTCATACTTCAATATTTTTCTGTGTCCCCCCATATAGTTAGTATTTACCTGTAGTCCCCCTATACTTATAAGTTATTCATGCAGCCTCCTTATTCCTCCCCTATATATAATTGATGATAGTGGTGGTTGAAGAAGAGAAGGAAGCGGGGACGGCGGCGGCCGGGGAGAAGGAGAAAGAAGGTGGTGTTGATGGGTTGAAGAAGAAGAGAAGGAGGGGGAGGAGGGTGATGGTGATGGTGTTGACGGTGACGGTATTGAAGAGGAAAAGAAAGAAGGTGGCGGTGATGGAGACGGCGACGATGGCGGAGGAGGAGGGATAATTTTCAAAAATGAAAGAGGGGTTGCAGGATTAAGTTATAAGTATAGGGAGCTACAGGTAAATACTAACTATAGGAGGGGACAGAGAAAAATATTGAAGTATGAGGAAGGCTAACAGAAAAAAAAACCTAAATTTAAATGAGATATTTATAAAATCTAAGAAACTCAAACATTTAAAATATGAAATTTAACCGTTTTTTTCCTTCAGAAAATTATGAGGATATTCAGTGTTATTTAAATGTCTTTTTTTTTTGTAATTCCTTTTATAGAAAATCTTGAATGGAGCAAAATTGAATTAGATTAAGCTGAATAGAATTTCATATAGTCATTGGTGATCATGGATAAATAAAAGGACGATTCCATAAAAAGAAAGGAAGTTTCATAGATAGTCGTGCGCAACTTATTAAAAATATCTTAAATATATTATCATAAAATATAAAACTCATCAGAAAGAATGGTAAAATAAGGATGGAACCAACCATCAATCAACGCCAAGCATGTAAGCCCGACAAGTGATAGCCAAAGATGATGTTGGAGTTGCGCTCTTTTGTAGCTCCTCCAATGTCTAAATCAGCAAGGCTTAAAAGGAATGAGAATGAGTATCGGGAAGAGAGAAAAGTGAGCTATGCTACTGGTATTACACCCACTATTCTTGTTGTCGGAATATGATATGGCTCTAAACAATGAAACAACTGGTGGGCTTCAGGCAAGCCATATAAATCTCACCTTGATAGAGTGCGAATATAAATCGTAGGTTTTTGAAGCCGTTTCTTCAAACATGGGATATCTTTTCCCCGCATCAAAAATGTAATACAAGTGCACTAAGTTTTGGCAAAGTGCCATACACATGGACATAAGTAAAAGGTGATTATTCAAACCACTACTAATTTTACAGAAGATATCATGATGGGTAATGTTCAAGAATTAAGATTTGTTTTTCTTTTGCCCCAAACTTTTCCTCTGATTTGAAATTGGAAGCATGGCATGCCTTGTAATAGGAGAGATTATAATGCAACCAGAATACATAGAATGTTACAACACAATTGTGGAAATTCAAACCTTCGAAATAAATCTACAATTTGGCCAAATACAACAATAAGCGAAAAAACCATTCAGATAGATATATATGCTTCGCGTCCTTCCGTGTTACTAATCTTCATACATCTTTATACAAGCACATTTTACATGCATGCAAATGCATCAAAGCCGCCCAAGATAACTTCAGCCAAATAAGTATAATCAGTTGCTCGATAACAATTGTAGTAAAAATTATGGACATAAACTCCCGAAAGGCAGTAAGAATTCTACATGCTGTACAATCCAATGCGTAGAGAAGGCCTTTTTATAAATCAATTGGGGTCCCTAAATTACATGTTCTTATTTTTCTAGTTTCTCGAGTAAACCAAAAAACTCCCAATCCTTCTCTTTCTCTTTCTAGAATCAGGAGAGCAGAGACCTGTGCTATCCTATACAAACTATACTCCGTTAATTAGCAGTCGCAGTGAAAGACGGAACTTCTGAAACAACCAACTTTTGGTGAGATCTTCTTTACTCCTGACTCGCTGAGAACCCTGATTGTGACAGGGTTAACGTAAATCCTTTCCATTACATTAACTTTTGGGGCATCGATAATTGCTTTTGGAGGAGATAATGCCCATTGCATTGCCCAAATTGATAGGGGCCGCATATAGATCAGAGGTCGATAGTGTCCATCAGTTGTCCATCCTTCTGGAGTCTGAAACCAATACCTAAATGGGGAATATATATATATATATATATATATATATATATATATAGGATTTCAGTTTGGTAAGAATTTGGAATTGCGAAGTGAAGAGAACAATGATTAGGGTTGCAAAATATTGATGTCATTGTCTACTTGAAGCATGTTCATCGTTGGCCTTTAAATAAAGCTAAATTACACTAAAATACCCATAACTATTGCTCTTTTTCTCTAAACTGCCTTACGGTGACTTTATTACATTAAACTACCTTAAACTTTGGTTTTAAGTGAGTTTTCTTTTAACTAAACTACCCTTTATGTGTAGATATGTGAAAACAGTAATAGTTAAGGTATGTTGTGTAACTTAGCCTTCAAGAAAAGGGCATAGTTCAACTATATATGTGCTGTGATTCCCAAATGAAACAGATTATAGACACCAGATATCCAATGTGAAACAGGAAGAATAAGACATCCATCCATCCATCCATCCATATAATATATACAAAGTTATATAGAGAATATACCTTAAAATATTCCCTTCTCTAGCCTGGAGTTTAGTGAAAAAATATTATATAACACCTATTTAATTCTCTTACAACAATTGGGTCATGGAAAAAAATTATTGGTTCCCTACTAATATTTATAACTCTGTTATACAATACAGCCAGGCTACATGGTGGAAAAATTCTGATGGGTCCCCTTCTTTAAACTCTCTTTCTATTTTGTATTCACTACAAAGGTTTTACCGACAAGATACTGAAAACTTTCACGATTCTTGTGCACTATCACATGCAAAATATTAAAATGTCGAGGGAAAATGAAAAAAAAATTAGAGTTAAATTTCACGGTTTTCGTTTGTTATTACAAAAGAGATGTAGAAAAACCAAAGAAAACTGAAAATTTCGCTATTTTCATCTTAAAATTTTAAAGGAAATAAAAGATTTGATGTCTTGAAAATTTCATGATTTTCATGTCTAGCATGCATAATATTGAAAAAAACAAAATTTAGATATTTTTAAAAATTTTGCAATTTTCTTGTGCTATGTAAAATATGGAAAACGGAAGAAAACAGAAAGTATCGACACCTGAAAATTTCGCGATTTTCATGTGGAAATTTTAAGAACACAAAAAAATAGCGCTTTTTTAAAATTCAAAGCAAACGACAACCTTTTCTTCTTTTATTTCACATAACTTTTTGTCTCGTAGATACCCGGAAGTTCTCCAAAATTACGAGGAAGTAAAATATTGAAAAACCGAAAGAAAACAAATAATTCTAAGATTTTTGAAATTTCATAGTTTTCGTATGCTAATAAAAAAATAAAGAAAAAAAATTTTTGAAAAATTTGCGATTTTCATGGGTTATGTAAAATATTGAAAATGTGAAGAAAACATAAATTTTCTAAGAACTCCAAAGAATATGCGCTAAATGTTGAAAAATTGAAGAAAACGGAAAATTTTGCGATTTTCAATCTTCATGCTCTATACAGCAAGCAAAATAATATAAAAACCGAAGAAACTAAAACAAATTGAAGAATTTAGAAATTTTCACAATTTTCGTGTGCTATATAAATATATATAGCATAAAAAATTGTAAAACATAAGGGGGAAAAAATGAGATTTTAAAAATTTAGAAATTTTCGTGTGCTAAGCAAAATATTGAAAAACGGAAGAAAACCGAAAATTTTGATATTTTTGAAAGGTTTGCGATCTTTGTGTGCATAGCAAGCAAAATATTGAAAACCCGAATAAAACAAAAAAAAATTAGAGATTTTCAACTGCTATAGAAACCAAAATATTGAAACTTTGAAGAAAACATAATTTTTTTAATTTAAAAAAATCACAATTTCGTATATTATAATGCAAAATATTGAAAATTTGAAGAAAACGGAAAATTTTAGGATTTTTTAAAATATCTCAATTTTCGAGTGTTGTAAATATTGAAAAACTGAAGAACACAAAATTTGGGATTGTTCCCGCCAAATTATTTTGGCTAAGATCTATTTGTTCCCTTATAAAAAAAGGGGAGAGAAAAGAAAGAGGAAAAGAATCCTCATAGTTTGGCATCACGTGTTAACACGTGGGCCTTTATATGCAAAGCATATGAGCGCTGAAAACAAATAACTAAGGGCTAAACTGGACTCGTGTGTTAAACACGGAAGCATAAAATAAATCTAAAAGCCAAACTGGGAAATATTTTCCTGATCTTTCTAATATGGAAAGATCTTTCTCTAACAGAGAATCTTGGATTTAAAATCCAATAGTAATAAAATATCACCAATTAAACCGTCGGATAGAATTAAATTCTATGTGGAAAATATTTCCCTGATCTTTCTCAAACCATAAAGATCTTCTCTGTTAAACAGAGAACCCTTAGATCAAAAGATGGAACGGTGATTATAAAATCACCCATCGATCACTTAATACAATAAAATTCTATCTTAGAAAAATATTTTCTAATCTTATTAAACCAATAAGATATTCATATAACAGAATTAAATTCTATATTAGGAAAATATATTCCTAATCTTGCTAAACTAACAAGATATTCATATGATAGAATAAAATTCTAATCTTGTTAAACTAACAAAATATTCATATGATAGAATAAAATTCTATCTTAGGAAAATATTTCCTAATCTTGTTAAACAAACAAAAAATCTTCTCTGTTAAATAAAGAGCCTTTGAATTAAAAATCCAACGGTGAATAAAATTCACCGATTGATCTAAAAGATCATTTTGATTGATCATGAAATCAATTATGATCTCTCAATGAGAGATTTTCTCAACAAAATGATTTCTCTTTTCCTATAAATAGGAGCAAAGAGATTAATCAAGGAGGAGAAGAGAAACCCCCTAATAAGCTTCTGTAAAAATACAGAAGACTCTAAAAACAACAGAGAATTTAATTCTCTCAAAGAAGAAGATCTCTCTTCTAAAAACTTTAGATAAAGAAAAGATAAGAGATCAAAATATCTCATTTATCTAACATACCATATCTAAGGATTTAACCCTTCTAAAAAAACTTAGTTCTTTCTTTGGATCTGAGATCCACAAAACAAGTCTCCCACAAGTTGAGAATTTAATTCTCATTGGGAAGATCTTGTTCTTAAGAATCAAGGATTCAGAGAAGAACAAAGTTATAAAGAAAGAAGATGAAATCCATAATACTCCAGGAACTTAGTTTCTTTAAATCAAGAACTTAGTTCTCAAAAAACCCGATCCAAAATCCTCAAAATAGTAATCTTGGTGATCCTTAATGGTCAAAACACCATTAAAAATGTTTTACCTCTCTGAAAATATGAACATGAAAAACATGGAGTTCATAATACTCCAATAACTTAGTTCCTTCAAATCAAGAACTTAGTTCTTAAAAAACCCGATCCAAGATCCTCAAAATAATGATCTTGGTGATCGTTAATGGTCAAAATATCATTAACAGAGATTTAAGTTCTCTACAAAGATCAACAGAAATTAAATCTCCAAAGAACATAGCGCCTCACGTGAAACACATGTGAGCGTCGGAAAAAAATTAGTGTTTAGCACTATTGGGACGCCTCACGTGAAAAGCACGTGAGCGTCCAAGGATAAAAGCTCAACGCTTCACGTGAAACACACGTGAGCGCCAGAAAAAAAAACTAGTGCTTAGCACTATTGGAACGCCTCACGTGAAACACGCGTGAGCGCCACAAAAGACTAGCACTCAGCACTATTATAGTGCCTCACGTGAAACACACGTGAGCGCTATATGCAAATGAGTGCTTAGCACTGTTGGGTGTTATAGAAACCCAATCTCATCACAAATTGGCTAAGTTTCCTGAGATTAAACCTCTTTGATTTTAAATCAACCGAGCCCATATACTCGTGATTTCCAAACTAATTTTAGTCTCAAACATGACTAATGATCTCCCATTGATGATGTACAAAATGATATCCATCCCACATCTCCTAAGTTAATCTTAGTCTCAAATATGACTAACGATTCTGAGGTCCATCGCCCATTTTTTCTTTAAATACGGGATTTGGTTCAAGCGTACATCTTTCCACACCTTTGATATATGTCGTACTTCCTCAACGTCTTCAGAGATGGCGGGTCCCGACAACCAACAGCTCATTTCTTGTCCTAACTTGATATAAAATTTCATCAAGATAGAGAATGATACATCCCACATTTACACTTCCAAGCTGACATGCACACCTTAAATAAGATCGCACCCCAAACTGGACGCATTCAATGTCACCATCGTTCATTCCGCCACGTAACAAATACACATGCGCGCAAGATGAATGATGGACCGAAATGTCCTTAAACTAACATTCATCCCCAAAATGGAAATGTGGACCGAAATGTCCTTAAACTAATATTCGACCCTAAAACGGGAATGTGGACCGAAACGTCGCTAAACTAATATTCGCTCTAAACATGGCGATGTTGGACCGCGATGTCCTTAAACTAATATAATTGAGTTTATATGCTCATTTGTTTCTAAATTGACCTTGGTCTCAAATATGACTAACGATCCTTTAGATCAAACCAAAGTCTCATATGAACTGATGATCCTCATTTATATGAGATATGCATCCTAAGTTCACTCCCGTTGGTAAACCAAGCTACCAACGTGGACCCCGTCAAGTAAATCCTTGACCCAAACCCCAAATCTAAAAATATACGGATTTGGACTGATCCGCATCCTACGGGCGACGACATAAACTAATCTATGTATACAATCCACGGGCAACCAAAACAAACAAATATACAACACGACACGAAGTGAACCTCCGAAGAAGCAGAAAGTGGTTATCGCAACGCGGTAGCGTAATTAACTGGACGGGCTTACGCCTGCAGGGAAGAGCGTCCTTACAATCAAAAACCCCTCACAAACAAGGGGGATCTGATAAAATCACGCTACAATGGTCGCGTCTGTCCAAACCTCCGATATATGGTGCCAAAAATCAACTTGACATTTTCGGAGAGGTGGATGGATCAGTCCAAATAGCATCTGCCCCCAAATTCAGGAAAGATGATCTATCATGGTTTGTCTCTGTTTTCGGTGGTGATCAGATTCAGGCATGTCCGGTGGGACCTCTTCCTCCTTCCACTCCACACTTCGTGTGTCATGTTTTTTCGCGATCAAATAATCACAGTATAAATGTTTGTAGTTGCCCTTGGGTGATGGGATACTGAAACTGGCGTTACGTCTCTATGCAGAATGGCGTTTGCTTCCACTCATAGCAACTCAGGCTCTGTCACATCTGGTGAGTCAAGTATGGGCCACTTGCAGCCTCAAATCTATGCAATCCGGCTCTTTAAGAAATCAATGGGCTTCTCTTTGGGTCTATGCTCCCACCTCCCACCCTCGGTACCTCAACGCCGAAGAAGGAATCCCAGAAGAAGACTGTCTTCCACGGGCTGGCTCCTCGAGCTTCTGCTTTGCCGATGGAATCGGTCTCCAAACAACTGGTACCTTCCAAAGGCCATGGTCGGCACAGGGGGCAGAATACTCAAGCTCTCGAGGAAAATAGGGGGCAGGCTCAGCAAAATCCCGAGTCTAATCAAATTCCGGCCGTAAGAAACGGTCGACGTCGATATCGGCGTCGTACAAAACAAGCTGGAGGCAATTCTCCATCAGCGTTGACTCCACCTGCTTCAACTTTGATGATGAATGCTGCTGTTCCAATCGGGAACGGCATCAAACTGCTGCGAAGGGTCAAAAAAATTCTCCTACCGCGGTATTGAAGAAATCTCCGCGGCCCGTGAAAATCCAACGAGAGCAAAAGCCAGTTCGCTCCCTAAAAAAACTTTCCTCATCTATAAAGGTGTGGAAGCAGGTGAAAGGCTCGGTCGCCAACTGCGGCACTTTTCTTAAACGTCAGCCAAATTCTGACGAATTCCCTTTCAAATACAAGAGGACTCATCCCAAGACGGTTCCTGATACAGTGGTTCCTCCTAAAGCCAAAGCGGCTTCTCACAAAAAAGAGATGTCTAATAAAATCCAAATGCCCAAGGCAAACTCCAAGGGTCAAGATTCCAGATGCCCTAAGCCTGGGGGCATGATAGTTCACACAGTCCATATGGTGAACTCCAAAGACGAAGTTCGAGCTTCTACTAGTCACTGACTTCAAACTCGGTCCCTGACAAAAATTCAACTGCAACATGAAAAGCTGCAGGAGATGCTCGCTCAGGCGACAGTACTCGCTAATCCATCGCCTAAGGAAAATCCCAAGAACGCACCCGAAGAAAGAGTAAGGAAGGAGTCGGATATTGATTTTGTAAAGCGCGCTCTTAAAAAGAGAGAAGGGATGTCCGCTAAAATGACTCAGATGGCCCTTTTGATCCAGAATAAGGCTGGAATGATGGTTCAATCGAAACCACTGGCAGATGAACCGCTGGTAGTCGCTCTCAAAGATAAAGGTGACATTGCAAATTCTCTGCAAGCCTCATCAACGGCCGAAGAGGAAATGATTCCAAAAGCAAAACTGGACGAATATATCGCTCAACAAATCAAAGCTCACTACGCCAGTGATACTGCAAATAGATCGATCAAAACTGGTCGACCGTATCCGGCATGCTACGATCAAATATGGTACCCGCCAGAGTACACTTCCAACGTTCCATATGTACAAAGGAACTGGGAATCCTCGCCAGCACATTGCGCGTTTTAAATCCATATGCGGCAACACTGGAGGAAATAACATATTGCTCCTTCGATAGTTCGTCAGCAGTCTGATAGGCATCACCTAAAAATGGTACGCGAGACTCCCAAACAATTCCGTAAAGACCTTCGACGAGATGGATATGCCCGTCTGTCATAAATTCGCTAGTGAGAATGAACACATTAACGAGGCGACGTTGGTCAACGAAAGGGTTGGACTGAATGAAACATGGGTTTAATATGTTACCCGATGGCGAAATCTCTGATCAAAATACGAGCAACGCATCGACAAAACTACAGCCGTGGGAATGTTCATAGCCATCCTTGACCCAAATTCAAAGGTGTTCCCATTTATGGCCCTCTTCAGACCAACGACCTTCCAAGAGCTCATGGATAAAATGACTCGATTATATCAGATGGGTCAAGACCCTTCATCATCCGAAGAAGATGAATGAAAAGCGGAGGCAAGGTAGCGTTTGTTGCCAACGCTCAACAAAGAATGAGCAGCTCTGAATCAACCTGTCGCCAAAATAGCGACGGCGTGGGTACTCGCTCTCCCCGAGATATACACAGGGGGCATATTTCTCACTGGAGGAAGAATCTCAATGTGGGATGGTCCTTTCTTCTCAAAGAACAGAAAGAATATCAAGGGACCTACAAGCGGGTCTTGCAATCGAGTGAAATATCCCACTTGAACCAAAAAACCATGGGAGGGATGTGAAATCCATGTCCCATTCCGAATCAGACGTTGAGGGGAAAAACTCCGAAGTCAAATTAATTCTTCCAAGGAAGAGGAAGACCGGCAGAAAGAATGACGTGATATCTCGTTCCTTTGTATATGAAGAAGATGCTCCATCAGTATCGGAAAGCAACATTGATGAACAGGGGGCAGGTGCCGTGTAAAATGCCCGGTAGTTCCCGCAAAACAACCCGATTGGCACGATGATAGATGAAGCAGTCCAAGAAGATGAAAATATTCTAAGACGTGAAGTGTCCATACAAACAAAGGACAGACAACAGCGTCTCAGCAAACAAGAGTTGGAGAAGATGAGTTATGCAACTCCTCGGCCGAATGATAATAATGGACCGAAACGTCCCTAAACTAACGCGTTCCCCTAAAAAAACGGGAATGTTGACCAAAACGTCTTTAAACTAATAATGGACCGAAACGTCCTTAAACTAATAACGGACCGAAACATCCTTAAACTAACATTCGTTACCGAAACAGGAATGTTGGATCGAAATATTCTTAAACTAACATCCGTCCCCAAAACGGGAATGTTGGACCGAAACATCCCTAAACTAGTGTGTCGCCTCAAATATGGCGATAATAGACCGGAACGTCCCTAAACTAGTGCGTCGCCCCAAATACGATGATATGCTCTCTTGAGATCTATATTGCAATCGAAATCCCAACGGCGAAGGTTGCAACTCAAGTCCTACCGGCTACACAGCTACTCCAGTGGTAAAACCATCCCTAAATCCCACCAGCAAATAGATGGGTTACCTGCGACGAAACTACCTTCAAGAGTTTTACCGTTCGCAAAAAAAATGGTATGTCCACAAGTGAAATGAGCACGGATGAAAACCCGAAAGGACGCCGTGAGTAAAAACAGCAGGACTACCGGCGAGCTTATGAAAACCCGGAAGGATACAATCTCGTATAAATACAAAATAAAATACACTTGCAGGGTCTTTTCGATCTTGTAAGGAGAAAATACCTGCGTGAAATCCTTACGAATCACAAAGGAGCAACACTTAGAAATCCACACAATTTCTAAGGAGAAAATACACTTACGAAATCCGAACGACTCATAAGAACTCCCCCTATGAGACCCTCACGGTTTATAGAATTTGAAAGTCTTACGTTACAAAGATCTAAACATGTTCTTAAGCCGTCATATCCCCCAAGTTAACCCTACAGACGGTCTAATATTGACCCTTGTATACAATCCACGGGCATAAATAAACAATTCCCTACCAAGTTCCACCAATGGCGAGAAATACACCATATGGTGAACGACACTTGTAAGTCCTCTCGACTTATAAAAAGAAAATACTATTGTAAGATCCTTACGACTTGCAAGGGAAAACACCACTTAAGAGTCCTCACAACTTCTAAGGAGAACGTACACCTATGAGATCCTCTCGACTCGTAGGGAGAAATACCTTTATGAGACCCTTCCGGCTCATAAAGTCAAAAGCCTTAGTCGACAAGATCCTAACCCTATTTGCTATGCCACCTTTGTTCAAATCGACAAAGGTAAATGATGATTCGCTCCTGGCATTATCCCAGTTGTATCGATGCTGATGCCTAAATAGGTATCAAGTTTCAAGTTCTCGCAAAGGCAGATAATGATTCGCTCATGGCAATATCCCAGTTGTAGCGATAATGATGCCTAAATAGGAATCAAATTTCAAGTTCTCGCAAAGGCAAATGACGATTCGCTCCTGGAAATATCCCAGTGGTAACGATACTGATACCAAGATTGATATCAGATTTCAAAATCCCCAACTAAAAAAACCGAAATGATTGGACACCGCGATAAATAGCCGAAATGATTGTGCCCATGGATCGTCTACAACCTGTTTCCTAAGCACCATAGCTCTACAAGTAGGTCCAAATTGACTCCTGTACACTATACACGGGCCACATTCTCCAAAGCCGCATACCAACAAGGAAGAGAAACCACTTACGAGTCCTCTCGACTCGTAAGGGAAAAATTCTCTCGTGAGATCCTTACGACACTCACGAGAAAACGCAATTAGGAGTCCTCAGGACTGCTAAGGAGAAAATACACCTATGAGATCCTCTCGACTCGTAAAGAGAAATCTTTATGAGACCCTCATAGCTCGTATAGATGAAAAGCCTTAGGCGACAGATCTAAACTTGTTTCCTAAGCTATCGCTGTCCTACAAGAAGGTCCAAACTGACTCTTGTATACTATCAACGGGCCACATTTATCGATGAAATGAAGATGCCACTTACGGGTCGTCTCGACTCGTAAAGAGAAAATACCAGCATGAAATCCTTACAACTCATGAAGATGAAAGACACTTCGAAATCCCTACGATTCCCAAGGAGAATATACACCTGTGAAATCCTCAAGACTCATAGGAAGAAAAACCTTCTTGAGACCCTTACGGCTCATAAAGATAAAAAAACCTTAGGCTATAAGGATCTTAAACTTGTCTCTTAAGCCATCAATTCTATGATCATGCATAACTTTGCACTACTTCACCCACGTACATACTTATGTGGGCAAAGTAATAGGGGCATTTGTTCCCGCCAAAACTTTTTGGTTAAGAGTTATTTGTTCCCTTATAAAAAAAATGAGAAAAGAAAAAAGAAAAGAATCCTCATAGTTTGGCATCACGTGTTAAACACGTAGGCGCTAATATGCAAAGTATATAAGCGCCGAAAACAAATAACTAAGGGCCAAACTGGCTTCACATGTTAAACACGTAAGCGCTCATATACAAAGCATATGAGCGCTGAATAAAATAAACCTAAAGGCCAAACTGACGTCACGTGTTAAACATGTGAACGCTCATATGAAAAGCATATGAGCGTTGAACATAAATAACCAAAGGCCAAACAGGCCTCGCATGTTAAACACGTGAGCGCTCATATGCAAAGCATATCAGCGCTGAAAATAAACAAGCTAAAACCCCACTATGGGTCACGTGTTAAACATGTGGGTTCTCCTGCTGATTTCTTTGGCAGCGCTCACGTGCAAAGTATGTGAGCGCCCCAATTTAAAATGCTCCCATCTGATAGAATTAAATTCTATATGATAGAATTAAATTCTATTTGGGTAATATTTCCCTGATCTTTCTAATATGGAAAGATCTTTTTCTAACAGAGAATCTTGGATTTAAAATCCAATGGTAATAAAATATCACCAATTAAACCATATGATAGAATTAAATTCTATGTGGGAAATATTTCCCTGATCTTCTTCAAACTAGAAAGATCTTCTTTGTTAAACAGAGGACCTTTGGATCAAAGATCCAACGATGATTATAAAATCACCCATCGATCATATGATAGAATAAAATTCTATCTTAGGAAAATATTTTCTAATCTTTTTAAATTAACAAGATATTCATATAACAGAATTAAATTCTATGTTAGGAAAATATATTCCTAATCTTGTTAAACTAACAAGATATTCTTATGATAGAATAAAATTCTATCTTAGGAAAATGTTTCCTAATCTTGTTAAACAAACAAGAAATCTTCTCTGTTAAATAAAAAGCCTTTGAATTAAAAATCCAACGGTGAATAAAATTCACCGATTGATCTAAAAGATCATTTTGATTGATCATGAAATCAATCATAATCTCTCAATAAGAGATTTTCTCAACAAATTGATTTTTCTCTCTTCCTATAAATAGGAGCAAAGAGATTAATCAAGGAGGAGAGGTGAGGAAAAAAGGAAAGGAGACCCCCATAAACTTCTGTAAAAACTCAGAAGGCTCTAAAAACTACAGAGAATTTAATTCTCTCAAAGAAAAAGATCTCCCTTCTAAAAATCCTAGGTAAAGAAAAAAGAAGAGATCAAAACATCTCCTTTACCTAACATATCATATCTAAGGGTTTAACCTTTCTCAAAGAACTTAGTTCTTTTTCTGGATCTGTGATTCACAAGACAAATCTCCCACAAGTTGAGAATTTAATTCTTATCGGAAAGATCTTGTTCTTGAGAATCAAGGATTCGGGAAAGAACAAAGTTGTAAATAAAGAAGATGAAGTACATAATACTCCAGGAACTTAGTTCCTTCAAATTAAGAACTTAGTTCTTCAAAAACCTGATCCAAAATTCTCAAAATAGTGATCTTAGTGATCCTTAATGGTCAAAACACCATTAAAAGAGGTTTAACCTCTCTGAAAATATGAACATGAAAAACATAGAGTTCATAATACTCCAGGAACTTAGTTCCTTCAAATCCAGAACTTAGTTCTTAAAAAACCCGATCCAAGATCCTCAAAATAATGATCTTGGTGATCGTTAATAGTCAAAATATCATTAACAGAGATTTAAGTTCTCTGCAAAGATCAACAGAGATTAAATCTCCAAAGAACATAACGCCTCACGTAAAACACATGTGAGCGTCGGAAAAAAAAATAGTGCTTAGCACTATTTGAGCGCCTCATGTGAAAAGCACGTGAGCGTCCAAGGATAAAAGCTCAACGCCTCACGTGAAACACGAGAGCGCCAGAAAAAACTAGTGCTTAGCACTATTGAAGCATCTCACATGAAACAGGCGTGAGCGCCACAAAAGATTAACGCTCAGCACTAATCAGATCGCACCCCAAACTGGACGCATTCCATGTCACCATCGTTCATTCCGCCACGTAACAAATACACGTGCGCGCAAGATGAATGATGGACCGAAATGTCCTTAAACTAACATTCGTCCCCAAAACGGGAATGTGGACCGAAACGTCCTTAAACTAACATTCGTCCCCAAAACGGGAATGTGAACCGAAACGTCCTTAAACTACATTCGCTCCAAACATGGCGATGTTAGATAGCAATGTCCTTAAACTAATATAATTGAGTTTATATGCTCATTTGTTTCTAAGTTGATCTTAGTCTCAAATATGACTAACGATCCTTAAATCAAACTAAAGTCTCATGTGAACTGATGGACCTCAATTATATGAGATCTGCGTTCTAAATTCACTCCCGTTGGCAAACCAAGCTACCAACGTGAACCCTGTCAAGCAAATTCTTGACCCAAACCCCAAATCTAAAATATACGAATTTGGACTGATCCACACCCTACAGGCGACGACATAAACTAGTCTCCGTATACAATCCACGGGCAACCAAAACAAACAAAAATACAACACGACGCGAAGTGAACTTTCGGAGAAGGAGAAAGTGGTTATCACAGCGTGGTAGCGTAATTAACTGTGGAGGCTTGAGCCTGCAGGAAAGAGTATTCCCACAATCAAAAAACCCTCACCGACGAGGGGGAATCGGATAAAGTCACGCTACAACGGTCGCGTCTGTCCAAACCTCCGATATATGGTGTCATAAATCAACTTGGTATTTTCGGAGAGGTGGATGGATAAGTCCAAATAACATCTGCCTCCAAATTCAGATAAGACGATCTATCCCGGTTCGTCTCTGTTTTCGGTGGTGAAAGGGGATTTTCGAAAATTTCACGATTTTCGTGAGCTATATGCATGTAAAATATTGAAAAATCGAAGAAAATTGAAATCTATTAATATTTTTTAAAACCTCACGGTTTTCGTGTGCTATATATATATATAGCAAGCAAAATATTGAAAAACCGTAGAAAACATAAAGGTTTGAGAATACGTAATATTTGTGTCATCGTGTGGCAGCATGCAAAATATTGTAAATTTGAAGAATACAAATAATTTTGATTTTTTTTGTAAATTTCACGATTGTCATGTAAAATATTAAAAAATAGAAGAAAACAAAAAAGGTTGGGATTCTTGAAAATTTCATGATTTTCATGTGCTATATATATACTATAATATTGAAAAAAGAAAGAAACGGAAATTTTTGAAACATTTGCAGTTTTCTTATGCAATATTATGGAAAATATTAACAGACCGAAGAAAACAAAAAACATTTTGTTTTTGAAAATTTCATGATTTTCTTGTGCTATAGAAAGTAAAATATTGGAAAACTGAAGAAAACATAAATTTTAATATTTTTAAAATTTTGACATATTCATGTGTTGTAATGTGCAAAATGTTGAAAATCTAAAGGAAATAAAAAAAATTGGGATTTTTATGAATTTTGTGATTCTCGTGTGAAAAATATTCAACACCCGAAAAAATTTGAGATTTTTAAAAATTTCGTGAATTTTGTCTGCTACAGAGCAGAAAATATTGAAAAGCTAAAGAAAAATGCCGAAATATTTGCAGGTTAAACCTTCATATATTTTAAGGGTAAATTGTCAACAAAAAACCCAAGCATTTTTTCCCACTAACAAAAAAACCCTGGCCTCAAGACGCATGTCAAAAAACCCGTGAAAAAGGTTTTCAATTGTCGAGAAGCCTCTTACTTGTGATATCTACTAGTTGTTGCCAGTGATATCTAAGTAGTTGCCGGAGATATCTTAATAGTGTATGAATTGGTTATACATAGCAACCTACTATATAGATACTGCATGAAAAAATTTCGGGGTTTTGACTTCCGCTTCGAGGTCAGGGGAGTTTTGACAACGTGAAAAAGTGCTTTGGGGGTTTTGACAATTTACCTTATATTTTAGGTATGAGGTTCATAAATATGAGATATTACAACTTACAAATCAAATAACGATAAAAAAATTTAATTAATATGATTTTTCTTCACTTGACTCTTCATACCCGCGCATTACACCGGGGGGCGCTTGCTAGTGATAAACTATATACCTAGATCACCATGCAAAGAAGATTAAAAGAGGGCGGCGGGGAGAGAGAGAGAGCAAAATTACTCACCCAAATCCTTCGTCAGACCAGCCCGTAGTAAAAATCCCTTCAGTAGTAGTAAACCCCTGACTCTCCATATCAGCAAGAATCATGGTAGCAGCTACAGCATGTCACTCCAGTCCAAATCTCACGCGATTGCATGCTAGTTTCATCAACTTTGCCATTAGGATGCATTCCATTAACCGCTCCCATTCTTCCACCATTAACTTTCATCACATTAAACTCGAATATTTTATGAAGCGTGCATCTAATTTTACCCTCATCATACAGTGAAGGCAATCCAGAAGAACCAGCGTACCATTGCCCCGCCAATTGATCCGCCTGAATAGACCAACTGTTGCTGCTTGTCCCACAATCGTAATTAAAATACAAACCATTCCATAATTTGGACTCAATCACCTGCTTCGCTTTCAAGAACTTAATGGTGCAATTCTCTGCAAACGCATGATCTCCAAGCCTATGAGCCATTGATGTAGCAGCTTGCAACGAGGCAAGATATAATATCCCGCAATATGCATTAATGCCATGAACAGTCCATGTATCATAAGTTTGATCAGGGAAGCCATCATTTTCTATCATGCCATCATCATCTTGATCAAATTGCTCCATGTAATCAATGGCAACACAAACAGCAGGCAACACTTCCCTTCCGAATGCCATGTCGCCAGTTGCTGCAAAATCCCTATACACCTGAAGCACAAATTTAGGGTTCAGATCCTTCCATTTACTAGTATTGTGTATGCTGTAAGCGTTCATCTCGTTCCAAGGATCATGAGCCCCTAGATCATGAAAGACCGCGCCTTTAGCTTTACGGATTCCCCAATTACCTTCTGCTAAAAATTTTACTTTGCTTCTGTCTTCACATAAGACGGCCTTGGCGAAATCGCGTTGAATGCTCTGTTCGATTTTGGGGAAGAGGTCAATAAGAGCAAAAGATGCAAAGAAGTGTACATCGTAAGTATTCCACATTTTGTACTCTACTCCTCCCAAGTACAAAAACTTGCCGACATTTTCAGAATCGCCATGGGGGTTTAGATGAGATCCGTTCTGTATCGTCTCTGGACTACTATGTTTCTCACAATCTGATAGTTCGGGTCCTCTGGCTCCATTGAGCGAGCTTGGTACCAAATTTTCATCATCATTCTTTGACACAGTTACAGTGGTGGTTTGATCAACCGCACCATTCTTGCTACTTTTTGTAGCTCCTTCGAGCGAGCTTGGTCCTCTAGCTCCTTCGAGCGAGCTTGGTGTAGGATGTCTTTCGTCACCCCATTGAGATGGGAATATACGCGCGCTTGTTAAGCATACTACAGATTCTCCCTGCCTAGGGTAGGCGGGGGTTTATTGATTGTGGGAATCCGAATCTCCGACAGCCGCGGACTAAGCTGCCGTTAATTACCCCTCGCCTTTGAAGCGAGAGAACTTCCGATTGACGGATCAAACTGGTCATGTGAACTCAATGTGCAGTGTTGTGTTTTGAGGGGTTTTAATTATGTCGGGGGCCTCGCAGTGTTTACGGGGGTTCCGCTACCCGAATAGCGGGCTGGAGGTCAAGGGGGCTAGCAACCTCCTTACGGGGTGCGGGGCAGCGCCCCGTTAGAAATTTTTTCTAACGGGAGAGGTATTTTCAAGGGGACTAGCACGCGGGCGCTTGAGCGCTGGGCACGAGCGTCTCACGTGCCTGGCATGTGGGCACTGGACGTTTGGGCGCTGGGGACTTGGACGCTCGCAGCTCTGGCGCCTCACGTGCCCGGCACGTGGGCGCTGGACGCTTGGGCACCTGGGCACCGACGGAAAGAAGGGGTTTTAGCCTCAGAAAAAGAAGTTAAACTCTAAAAGAAGGATTATTTTAGTAGTTTAGGAGTTTAACTCTCAGGAAAGACTTTATTAACCGAGTTAAACTCCAAAAGATATTGAATGGAGTTAAACTCCCTGAAATCTTTAGAAATGATCAAAGGGGCCCCTTTCTTCTCCCCTTTGGCCCTGAATCTTCTTTTAGGCCTTGGATCTTCCTAAGTTGGGATTTTTGGAGATGGGTCTCCTTCCTCCTCTTCTGTTGGCCGGATCTTGAAGAAAAAGGGGATGAGATTTAAAAATCTCACCTTTTTAAGATCTGATGGAAGATCTGAGTTTCCCTTCAAGGGTTTGATGGTAAAATACTGTTTATTCTTAGAAAAAGAAGAGTTAAACTCTTGATTTAATTCAAAAGGGGGAAGAACGTTTTAGAACCTTAAGGAAGGAGAAGGAGGCACAGACCCTAATTTTTGCGAGAGAAAAAAAGTTGTTGAAATATTTTCATTATCTTTGTCTTTATAGGCTACACACTTTACATATAGCCCCTTGGGCTTTACAAAATGGCATTTTGCCCATCCCATGCCTCATGTGCTCATTTCTTTTGCATATGAGCCATGGATTTTACAAAAATTTGGCTTTATGCTCATTTTTCTTACATTTATTCATAAAAAAATGCATCAAAATTATTTATTACAAAATTTTTATTTTGGCATGGGGGAGGCCGGCGGCTTCATGTTCGGGCTCAACTCGGGCATGGGCCCACTTGACCTGGGCTTAGACCCACTTGGCTTGGGGTTGACTTCGATTTTTAACTTGGTCAACCGGGGTGTAAATTTTGACCCCAACAAATTGCCCCCCATCAATAAATGCACACCACATATGTGGGTTGTGTGCATGAAATTGATGGATCTTCTTTCGCGTGGAGGTTGATTTAATTTGGTTCCTGTTTTGACGACGTGGAGGTCGTTGCTTCCATTTTTGCGACTTAGACGGTCGTTGCTGCCCTTTTTGTGACTTGGCGATTTGGACGTTCGGTGCTGCCCTTTTAACGACTTGGACAGTTGGTGCTTGATTTGACTTGCTCCGCTTCTTGCGGTGTCAGGGATTGGATTTGATTTGCTCCGCTTTCTGCGGTGTCAGGATTCAACTTGTTTCCGAGGTGGAGCTTGATTCCGCCAGGGAGGTCGTTGGTTGTCTTGCTGATTTGATGTGAATTGGGTTGGCATCAGCATCACTACACTGGACTATGGTACCAGGAGCGAATCATCATTTGCCATGAGAGGATTTGGGGATTTTGGTTTTGGTTTGGCATCAGCACCACTACACTGGAATATGGTACCAGGAGCGAATCATCATTTGCCGTGAGGGAATTTCCCTCGTTCCCAGTTTAACGACTTAAGGGTCATCTGCTTCCAGTTTAACGACTTAGAGGTCATCTGTTCCTAATTTAAAGACTTAGGGTTCTATTGGATTGGAGTTTGGAATTTTGGGGTTAGGGTAGGCATCAGCGTTGCTAACACTGAAGTACATATGCCAGGAGTAATTCATCATTTGCCTTTGCCTGTTGGGGAGCGATGACTTAGGAGACAGGTTTAAGTCCATATCACCTAAGGTTTTTCAATTTTATGAGCCGTAAGGGTCCCATAAAAGCATTTTTTCCCTACGAGTCGAGAGGATCTTGTAGGTGTATTCTCTTTAGGAATCATGGGGACTCCCAAGTGTGTTTTTCCTTTGTGAGTCGTAAGGATCTCGCGAAGGTGTTTTCTTACGAGTTGAGTGGATCTCGTAAGTTTGTTCTCCTCATGTATCGTGAGGACACATGAGTGGGTCTTCCTAAATGGAGCATAATTCCAAGGAAGGAAACCGGCCGCGTGACTAGTGGTTGCTGTAGGGCATGGATGTGAGGAGAATTAATTGAGCATGTGGATTGTATACGGTAGTCAATTTGGGGACCACCTGTAGGGCTGGGAGAATGCTTGGCGTCTGCATCGCTGCACTGGAATATGGTACCAGGAGCGACTCATCATTCGCCATTGGGACATCTAGGGATTTGAAATTTTGGTTGACGTCTGCATCGCTGCACTAGAATATGATAGCAGGAGTGACTCATCATTCGTCGTTTGGGAATTTAGGGTTTGAGTTTTGGGTCGGCATCAACACCGCTAACACTGAAGCGTAATGCCAGGAGCGACCCATCATTTGCCGTCGCCCGTTGGGAACGATGGCTCAAGAGACAGGTTTAGATCCCTATCACCTAAGGTTTTTCAATTTTATGAGCCGTAAGGGTCTCATAAAAGCATTTTCTTCCTACGAGTCGAGAGGATATCGCAGGTGTATGTTCTTCTTAGGAATCGTGAGGATTCCTAAGTGTGTTGCTCCTTTGTGAGTCGTAAGGATCTCACGCATGGATTTTCTCCTCACAACGTCGAGAGGACTTTGCAAGTGTATTTCTATCTCTTTTTTACGAGTTTTCGTCCTTTCGGGTTTTCACAAACTCGCCGGCAATCCTGCTGTTTTTACTCACGGAGCCCTTTCGGGTTTTCATCCGTACTCGTTTTGCTTATGAACATCTTTTTTTGGCGTATCTCCATTGCGGGTGGGACTTTAAATGTAGTCTCGCCGGTAGGACTTGAAAGAGATAGAGGTCGTTCATGCCCGTGGATTGTATACGGTTTTACAGGATGCATGATCCAGACCGTAGGACTGGTGTGCTCAATTCGTCTACGACTTTGAGCATTCACGCATAGTATTTCTTGAGATATCGGCCATTGATGGGTGGCATGGGCCTTTCTCCCTCGGCATTTATCAACTGGTAGAACCCTCCATCCAACACTTTCTCGATGACGTAAGGTCCTTCCCAGTTTGGCTCGAATTTTCCCTTGGCATGTCGATTGAGGATGATTGGTCTTTAAGGACCAACACCAATTCGCCTTTCTTAAAAGCACGGAGATGGGTCATCTTATCATAGGCCCGTGACATTTGGGCTCGGTACAACTCCAGATTTTGTTGTACTGCGATCCTTTTTTCTTCGAGGGCGTCAAGCTCTTCGAGCCGAAGGAGGACGTTTTCCTCTTCCGTCAACTCGTGTTGTACAGTCATTCTTAGGCTTGGAACTTCGACTTCGAGCGGGAGAATTGCTTCCACTCCGAAGAGTAGTATGGAGTGGACCGAGTTGGAGTGCGGTGCGTGATACGATATGCCCACAACGCCTCGTGGTGCTTGAGATTCCAGTCTTTCTTGTTGGCCGAGGCATTTTTCCTCAAGAGCTTGCATAGAGTTTTATTGAAGGCTTCGGCTAGTCCATTGGCTCTTGGATTATAGATGGAGAAATATCTCCAGTCTATCTTGTGCTGAGTAGCGAACCTTGAGACTTTGCAGCTCTTGAAAGAAGGTCCGTTGTTAGATATGATTCTTCTCGGTGTACCAAAGCGGTATAGAATATTATGTCTGAAGAACGTCAGAATATCTTCTGTTTTGACTTCTTTTAGCGGGACAGCTTCAGCCCATCTGGAGAAGTAGTCTGTCGCAGCCAATATGATCCGGTGGCCTTTGGATGATAGAGGATCAATTGGACCAACTATGTCGGTGCCCCAAACTTCGATAGGCCATGACGCCATCGTAGGATGCAACGAATTGGGATGCTTGTGAATGAAATCACCGTGAATTTGGTAGAGATGGCATTGTTCTCCGCCGAAAGACGCGTCCGGGACGTTGGGACGTCCGGCCTGAATTTCGAGGGCAGGTGCTATTTGGTGTTATCCGTCCACCTCTCCGAATATGCCAAGTTGATTTATGACACCGTGTATCGAAGGTTTAGACGGATGCGGCCGATATAGCAGACTTCGTCAGATTCCCCCTTATTTGAGGGGGTTTTGATTGTGGGAATGCTCTTCCCTGCAGGCGCAAGCCCCTGCAGTTAATTACGCTACCGCATCGCGGTAACCACTTTCTCTTTCTCCAGATCGTCACTTCGTGTTGTGGGTGTTTGTTTTATTTTAGGTTGCCCGTGGATTGTATACGGAGACTAATTTATGTTGTCGCCCGTAGGGCATGGATTAATCCAAATCCGTATTTTCTTATATTTGGGTTTGGGGTTGGGTTTAAGGATACATTAGTCTTATTTGAGAATAAGATCAACTTAAACGTTTGTTAAGCATACGTTAGTCTAATTTTAGACTAAGATCAACTTAACAGGATCATTTAGATTCAACAAAAGAGCATTTGGGCTCTATTGTTTAGTTTAAGAACTTTGCGGTCCATTAGTTTAACGACATTACGGTCCAAGGTTAAGGACATCATAGTCCATGGGTTTAAGGACCCCACAGTCCAACTTAAAGACGTCATAGTCTATGAAATGTATGGTTGTTGGGACCCGTCACCTCTCTGAAGACGTTGAAGGATTACAACGACAAATATCAAAGGAGTAAAGAAATGTACCCTTAAACCAATTTTGGTTGGGAGATCTGTAGTCCAATTGAGACTAAGATCTGAGATTTATGAGCATATGGGCTCAGTTAATCTGAATGAGGGGTTTATGGCCAACTTGGGCTCGGCCCACTCAGTTAAAATGTTAAGCGTTTGACAATGCTGAGCATTGATTTGAATTCTGACAATATTTTTGTCTTTTATTGAATGCTGAGCATTCATCATAGCTCTGAGTTTTATTTAAAGAACAATTTATGTTCTATCAGCGCACACATGAGAAACACGTGGCGCACTTGGCGCTTTGCGCCAGTCAGAGCGCAGAGCGCTTCTGCTGAGTAACGAACACGTGAGGGACGCGTGCGCTTGGCGCTGAGCGCCAGTCTATGAGCGCATTGCGCTAATTTATAAGCGCAAAGCGCTAGCTGTTAAGTGGCGCACACGTGAGGGGCACGTGGTGCGCTTGGCGCTGAGCGACAGTCTATGAGCGCAAAACGCTAGTTTATGAGAGCAAAATGCTACCTGTTAAGTGGCGCACACATGAGGAGCACGTGGTGCGCTTGGCATTGTGCGCCAGTCCAAGAGCGCAAAGCGCTAGTTTATGAGCGCAAATTGCTAGCTGTTAAGTGGCGCACACGTGAGGAGCACGTGATGCGCTTGGCGCTATGCGCCACCCCAAGAGCGCAAAGTGCTAGTTTATGAGCGCAAAGCGCTAACTGATCAACTTTATGATCAGAGAAATAAATTCTCGTTTATAAGAGACTTTATCTCAAGGTTCTAAGAACAAAAGTTCTTACTTCGTAGGAGATGTTTCAATCTCTTATTTTAGTGAAAGGCTTTACCTTTATGGATCTGTGATCCTAAGAGAATTGAATTATTCTCCCCCCCTTTATTTTATAGTGGGATGTTCATGATCTCTTTGTATAAAAGACCTTAATCGTATAGATCTATGATCTGTGAGAAGAATTATGTTCTTTTTTTATTTTATGATGAGATCTTTTGATCTCTTTGTAAAAGACCTTGGTCTTGTAGATCTATGATCTTAGAAAAAGAAGTAAATTTTTCTTTTATACGAGACGATTTCGTCTTTCTATTTTTTTTACCTTGAAGGAAATCTTCTTCTTCTGAGCTTGGCTTTTCTTTCTGAGATTTCTCAAAGTTTTTGGAGGGGTTCCTCTGTATGCTTCTCTATATATGAGACTTGAAGTCTTGATGCCTTTATATAGGGTGAGCTGATTTGTTCAATCAGTTAAAAGGATCTTTTCTCCAATTGATTAGGGGATTCCCCACCGTTGGATCTTTGATCCAAGGGCTTCTGATTTACAGAAGGCAATTTTCTTGTTTTTTAACAAGATTGGGAAATCTTTTCCGTATAGAATTTATTCTGTATGTTTGGTGATTTTTTAATCACCTTTGGATCATTGATCCAACGGCGCTCTGATTTACAGAGCACAATCTTTTTGTTTGGAAAGATTTTGAGGAATCTCTCCTTAATAGAATTTTATTCTGATTAATTGATGATTTATCATCTTTATTAGATCTTTGATCTGACGGTGGGGAGCTTTTAATTCCAGCGCTAGCGCACCCGTGCTTTGCACGTGGTGCGCTGCTTAGAGTGCAGCGCATTTAGCGCTAGCACACGCGTGCTTTGCACGTGGTGCGCTGCTTAAGTGCAGCGCTCTTAGCGCTAACGCACATGTATTTTGCACGTGGTGCGCTGCTTAGAACGCAGCGCACTTGGCGCTGCTATGAAGCGTTGCTTCATTTCAAAATTTGAATTTTGAATAGAGCTTTACTCTGATTGGGGGAAACAGATGCCAAATGCCCCCCGCCGTTGCGCTCACGTGGCCTACATGTGAGTGCAACGGTGCCAGCATCTGCGCCCTTGGATCAACTCAGAAGTTGAAACGACATCTCAATGCCTATAAATAGGACCCTTACCCTTAGGATGATTTCTGTTCATCTTCATTTTTGTCTTTTGAGAATTTTTATTCTCTTTCAGAGCATAGCTCTTCATTTTAAGAACCTTCAAGAGTCAAAACTCTGCCAAATTTTTGTAAGATTTGAACTTTATCCATAGAGCTTTGCTCTTTCTCAGATCATAGATCTCAAAATGTTTTTAGGGTTTTACCCATTAACAGAGTTTTGCTCTTCATAGATCTTAGATCTAAAGAAAACCCTTTTAGGGTTTCACTAACAGAGCTTTGCTCTCATAGAACTAAAGAGAACTTTCTTGGGGTTTCTTAACCCATTAACAGAGCTTTGCTCTCTTGAATAGTGGAGATTTGTTAATCTCTTATGAAGAACTCTTAAGAGTTTGTTCATGGATCTTGAAGAATTCAGAATTTTAATTCATTAAAAAAAACTATTTCAATTTTTCTGATTGGTTATTTTACAGAGCAAGGCTCTTAGAATTCCCGAAAACTTTTCAATTCCCCTCATAATTGACTTTGAAAGGTGTCATTCCCGTCTGCAGAGCATTGCTCTCGAGGAGTTTAACTCCTAGACCCGAGAAGTCTCTCATTAAATGAGAGTCTTTCTTTAACATTCCTCTTTTATTTACACAAATTTAAATTTGTTGGTTGTCATAACCAGAGCTTGTTTTCTCGATAGGGATATCAAGAGTCATTTAAATCCTCGTGTCTGTTTTTAATAAGGATTCTATTAATCAGTCTGTTCACCAACTCCTGCTGATTTTCTTTTTTTTTTCAGACGTTATGGACGCTCATATGTATGATCTCGACAAAATTATTTCTTACGGAGACATTCGCGCGATCGGCCGTTCTCAAAACCAGGAATACACAAAGGCCCAGTGTGCTGAAATTATGGGTCGCTTTGATGCATACAATGGTCGACTGCTTCCTCGTCGTTCCTCTCTCTTGAAGCTTATTGTGAGAGCGATCTGGGGAGCACTTTCTCCATTTTACGCCGGCATGCCGATTAAAGTATTGGACGACGCCAAAGATAAGGTGCATTCGGTGTATATGATGGGCTTAATCTCAAAGAAAAGGCGAGACAACCATGTTGATATCCTGCATTAAGCTTTTCAGCAGGCGGCGATACTCGCGGCCTATCGAAGGGTGGAGGACATCAGTGGGGATCCTGACGCTTTTGATCGTGAAAGGATGCACACGAAGATGGTCCGAGATGCCCAAAAAATTTTGGATGGCCTCACTCTTGAATTTCTCAATCCATATCCTGGATTTGATATTTTGCCTTTGTAAACATTTTAATGGCGTTTTTATTCACCGTTTTCATCAATGTAAGAATTTTCTGAAGTATGAAAGCAAGTTTTTCCATTTTCATGTGTTTATTTTATGCATTAAACCTTTTCGCTCATGCATGAATAGGTGCGCTTTGAATGCTTAACTAAATGCGAATCAAATGTTCTCTTTACAGTCGCTTTCTTCTCTTCACCGTGTTGTTGCCATGTGGTTTTAGCAAGTGTGGCCGGTAGATAGTAAGTGACGGTCCATCTTGGACTCTTTGCAGAGTAGCGATGCTTAGGAGACAGGTTCAGATCTGTCGCCTAAGGCTTTCCAACTTTATGAGCCGTGAGGGTCTCATAAATACTTTTCTCCCTATGAGTCGAGAGGATCCCGTAGGTGTATTTTCTTCTTAGGAATCGTGAGGATTCCTAAGTGTGTTTTCTCTTGAGAGTCGTAAGGATCTCCCGAGAGAATTTTCTTCCTTACAAGTCGAGAGGAGTTGTAAGTGTTAGATTCCTTTTTTGTCGATGTTTGACTTAGGAGAGTGTGACCTGCAGAAAATCCACCTTGACCTTTCTGCGAGACAGTGATGGCTTGGAAGACAGGGTTAGGATCTGTCACCTAAGACTTTTCAACTTTATGAGCAGTGAGGGTCTCATAAAGAATTTTCTCCCTACAAGTCGAGAGGATCCCGTAGGTGTATTTTCTCCTTAGGAATCGTGAGGATTCCTAAGTGTGTTTTCTCTTGGAAGTCGTAAGGATCTCACAAGAGAGTTTTCTTTCTTACGAGTCGTGAGGACCCATAAGTGATTGATGGGTTGACATTATCCGCATTTCACGGAGTCGGAGGTTGCTCTGGGCGTTTCTCACGGGGTCGGGATTGACTTTAGCCGTATTCCACGGAACCAGGATTCGCTCTGGCTGTTTCCCACGGGGTCAGGATTGACATTAGCCGTGCTCCACTAGACCAGAATTTGCTCTGGACGCTTCCCACGGGATCAGAATTGACATTAGTCGTGTTCCACTAGACCAGGATTTACTCTGGACGATTCCCACGGGGTCAGGATTGACATTAGCCGTGTTCCACTAGACCAGAATTTGCTCTGAACACTTCCCACGGGGTCAGGATTGACATTAGCCGTGTTCCACAGGACCAGGATCCGCTATGGACGCTTCCCACGGGGTCAGGATTGACATTAGCCGTGTTCCACAGGACCAAAATTTGCTCTAGATGCTTCCCACGGGATCAGGATTGACATTAGCCGTGTTCCACGAGACCAGGATGTGCTCTGGACGCTTCCCACGGGGTCAGGATTGACAGGATCCGCTCTGGACGCTTCCCACGGGGTCAGGATTGACATTGGCCGTGTTCCACGGGACCAGGATCCTCTCTGGACACTTCCCACGGGGTCAGGATTGACATTGCCGTGTTCCACAGGACCAGGATCCGCTCTGGGCGCTTCCCACGGGGTCAGGATTGACATTAGCCGTGTTCCACAGGACCAGGATCCGCTCTGGACGCTTCCCACGGGGTCAGGATTGACATTAGCCGTGCTCCACTAAACCAGGATTTGCTCTGGACGCTTCCCACGGGATCAGGATTGACATTAGCCGTGTTCCACATGACCAGGATCCGCTCTGGACGCTTTCCACGGGTCAGGATTGACATTAGCCGTGTTCCACTAGACCAGGATTTGCTCTGGACGCTTCCCACGGGGTCAGGATTGACATTAGCCGTGTTCCACGAGACCAGCATTTGCTCTGGGCGCTTCCCACGGGGTCAGGATTGACATTAGCCGTGTTCTACGGGACCAGGATTTGCTCTGGACGCTTCCCACGGGGTCAGGATTGACATTAGCCGTGTTCCACGGGACCAGGATCCGCTCTGGACGCTTCCCACGGGGTCAGGATTGACATTGGCCGTGTTCCACGGGACCGGATCCGCTCTGGACGCTTCCCACGGGGTCAGGATTGACATTGGCCGTGTTCCACTAGACCAGGATTTGCTCTGGACGCTTCCCACGGGGTCAGGATTGACATTAGCCGTGTTCCACTAGACCAGGATCCGCTCTGGACGCTTCCCACGGGATCAGGATTGACATTAGCCGTGTTTCACAGGACCAAGATTTGCTCTGGGCGCTTCCCACGGGGTCAGGATTGACATTAGCCGTATTCCACGAGACCAGGATTTGCTCTGGATGCTTCCCACGGGGTCAGGATTGACATTAGCCGTATTCCACGGGACCAGGATCCGCTCTGGACGTTTCCCACGGGGTCAGGATTGACATTAGCCGTGTTCCACGGGACCAGGACTTGCTCTGGGCGTTTCCCACGGGGTCAGGATAGACATTAGCCGTGTTCCACGGGACCAGGAGGGGTTGACTTTATCTGCATTTCACGGAGTCGCGGGTTGACGCTCGGTTGTCTGTGTACCGCCGAGTCATGGAACTGGGAACTTTGTCACGGCTCTGATTTGCAGATGTTGCGTCTGTTGTAATGAGATGAATATTGAGATGATCTCCAGGCTGTCTGTGAACTGTCGAGATTGGGCTCTTTCTGGTGGAGCCTGGTGGGAAGGTATGGTTCCCTTTTTGTTTGTGCCCCTGGATTGTATACAGGGATCAATGTGATCTCACCTGTAGGGAAAAAAGTTTCATTTTATATATTTTTTTTTCCGCGATGCTCTACCATTTCAGCTTTTATATCGCGAAAGTCGCGATTGCCCAATCATTTCGGCTATTTTTCGCGGTGCCCAATCATTTCGGCTATTTATTTTATTTTCTCGCTGCTTTTTATTGCGAGTTGCCCAACCATTTCGGCTATTTTGTATGCAGATATTTTACTTGCTGATTTTGTTGCAAATTGCCCCATCATTTCAGCTATTTCATATGCATTTGTGGATCACTGGCTTTTGCTGCAAGTTTGGAATTTGATACTGATTTAGGCATCAGCATCGCTACAACTGGGATATTGCCATGAGCGAATCATCATTTGCCTTTGTCGGTTCGAACAAAGGTGGCTTAGCAAACAGGGTTAAGATCATGTCGACTAAGGCTTTTGACTTCATGAGCCGTAAGGGTCTCATAAAGGTATTTCTCCCTACGAGTCGTGAGGATCTCGTAAGTGCATTTTCTCCTTAAGAATCGTGAGGAGTCTTAAGTGTATGGTCTCTTATAAGTCGTAAGGATCTTACAAGAGTGCTTTCTCCTTATAAGTCGAGAGGACTTATAAGTGTCTTTTGCCATATGAGCATATCCCCAGTCTCTGGTGGGATTTTGTTAGGGAAATGTTTATTCGCGCCCGTAGATTGTATACAAGGGTCAATAGTGAACCGCTTGTAGGGCAAAATCGGAAATTGTGATGGCTTAAGAATAGGTTCAGATCCCTGTAGCTTAAGGCTTTTTAATCTTATGAGCCGTGAGGGTCTCATAAGAGGGTTCTCCTTACGAGTCGTGAGGATCTCGCAAGTGTAATTTCTCCTTAGGAATCGTGAGGATCCCTAAGTGTGTTGCTCCCTTATGAGTCGTAAGGATCTCACGCAGGTATTTTCTTCTCACAAAATCGAGAGGACCTTGCAAGTGTCTTTTAACGAGATTGCGCCCTTTCGGGTTTTCACAAAACTCGCCGGTAGCCCTGCTGTTTTTACTCACGGAGCCCTTTCGGGTTTTCATCTGTGCCCATTTTGCTTATGGGCATACCTTTTTTTTTGTCAGCCTTGGGATGCTGCGATCCGTAATAGTTTATAGACGTCTCGGTCGACAGCCAGTTTTAGGACATAGTGGTCCATCGTTAATTTAGGGACGTTTCGGTCCGTTAGCCGGCTACTACTTATAGAGTTTGGGCTTAGGAAGATAGCGAGCGGACATAGGTGTCGTCATCTATCGTTGACCTAGGCCGTGACTCGTCAGGCGTAGTATTTTTTTTTAGGAAACGACCATTTATTGGCCTGAAAGGTCTTTCGCCATGCATGTCCATGAGTAGATAGGCTCCATCCTGATAAACTGTCTATGATGTACGGGCCTTCATAGTTCGGCTCGAATTTCCCTTGTTTGGCACGATTGGGGTTCATTGGTCTCTTGACCACTAGCACGAGTTCGCCTTGGTGGAATGTCCTCGGCCTTGTCAATCTTTCGTATGAACGCGTCATCTTTGTTTTATAAGCCTCCAGGTTTTGTTGCGCCATGAGCCGAGTTTCGTCGAGGGCATCAAGCTCCTCAAGCCGAAGGTGAGCATTTTCTTCGTCTGTTAGCTCGTAGTGAACCGCCACTCGTAGAGAGGGTAACTCTATCGCGAGGGGGAGTACCGTTTCTGTGCCGAATACCAATGCATACGACGTGTTTGTGGCCGTTTTGAACGTAGTTCGATACGCCCAGAGAGTTTCATGCAGTCTCTCGTGCCAGTCCTTATTTTTGGACACTGTCTTTTTCACGATTTTCGTCAAAGTCTTGTTGAAAGCCTCAGCCAAATCGTTAGCTCGAGGATTATAGACCAAAGAGTATCTCCAGTCTATGTTATGCTGTTGTGCGAAGCGGCTGATTTTGTAGCTTCTGTAGGCCGGTCCGTTATCAGAGATAATCCGTCGCGGAGTGCCGAACCGGTAAATGATGTGTGTCTTGAAGAAATGGAGGATATTCTCCGTCTTCACTTCTCTTAACGGCACTGCTTCTGCCCACTTGGAGAAGTAATCAGTTGTCGCCAAAATGAATCGATGTCCTCTGGACGATACTGGTTCGATGGGGCCGATTATGTCAGTTCCCCACATTTCGAATGGCCAGCTAGCCACCGTTGGATGTAGTGGATTTGGATGCTGGTGGATAAACTCCCCGTGAATCTGGCACGAGTGGCACTGTTTCGCGTATTCTAGACAGTCTTGAATCATCGTGGGCCAATAGTAGCCCATCCTTTTGATCTTCAGTTTTATTTTTGGCCCGGCTTGGTGAGAACCGCAGAGTCCGTCGTGAGTTTCTTTGACGACTCTCTTTGCTTCTTCAGGTCCCAGGCATCTTAACCACAGAGAATCAAATGATCTCTTATACAGCGTATCATTGACGAAGGCAAAAGATAGAGCTCGTTTCATGAGCTGATGTCTTGAGAACGCATCTTCAGGAGTTCGACGGGATTTGAAGTAATCTATAAAGACTTCTCTCCAATCCATAGCCTTTTCCTGGTCTTTTACTTGTAGGGTTGCTTGCTCTGTCGTTCTCTTTTCTTCGGACGACTCTGGAGATATTTTTTCCAGTGCAAGAACCCGACGGCTTTGCACAACGATCCTCACGTCATCAAGGTTCTCGTCGGCCAGTTCTTTAGCGAGTTTGGCCAATACATCCGCTTTGCTATTTTCCACACGCGGTATGCTTTCTAGGGCATAGGCAAGGATTTGAGTCAGCAGTTGCTGCACTCTTTCGCCGTATTTCACCAACTCCGGTTTGCACGTTTGATAGTCGCCATTTACTTGACTAACTACCAGCTGGGAGTCTCCGTATATGAGGAGGTTTTCAATTCCCATGTCGACAGCGATCTCAAGACCTGCTATTAAAGATTCATATTCGGCTTCGTTATTTGTCCTCGGTTCTGTTAAGGAAAAGGCAAAGCGTATTATCCCTCCTTGTGGTGTCATGAAGATGAGGCCTACCCCTGATTTGATTACGGGGGTGCTGTGTTTTTGCTTTTTCATGGAAGACGCCCCATCAAAATAGAGTTCCCATCGGGTGTCAGTTTCTCTTCTCTCCCCGTTGATCGTGTCAAACGCGTACTCGTCTGGCAATTCGCAGTTCAAGGGAGAGTCGGCAGGTATAGGATGTTCAGCGAGGAAGTCGGCGATGGTCTGGCCTTTCACTGCCTTAAGAGGTCGGTATGTCACCGAGAATTCCATTAAGAGTAGGGCCCATTTAGCGAGTCGTCCTGTTAGTATGGCTTTTGACATCAAATACTTGAGAGGATCCACCTTTGATATGAAATGGACCTCATGTGCCAATGCATAGTGTCTAAGCTCCGTTATCGCGAAGATCAACGCCAGGCAGTGTTTTTCGATGGGGGAGTAATTGTTTTCTGCCCCCAGGAGAACTCAACTTAAATAGTAGAGTGCTCTCTCCTTCCCTTGGTCATTCTCTTGTGCTCATAGCGCGCCTAAAGAACCTTCAAGGGCAGTTGTATACAGAATGAGGGGATTTCCCTTGACTGGAGCAGTCAGCACCGGCGGATTCTGCAGGTATTGCTTAATTTCGTCCAGTGCGCTTTGGCATTTACGATCCCAGACGAACGAAGTTCCCTTTTTCATTAGGTGGCTGTAAGGACGGCACTTACCGGAGAGATTGGCTATAAATCACCGGATATACACAAACTTTCCTTGGAGAGACCGCAGTTGCTTGAGAGTCCTTGGCGGAGACATTTCCATGATCGCCTTGATCTTCGACGGGTGTATCTCGATGCCTCGGTGTCGGACGACAAATCCTAGGAACTTGCCCGAGAAAACTCCGAACGCGCATTTGAGAAGGTTCATCTTCAAGTTGTATTTCCGAAGGCGCTGAAATACGATCTTCAGATGCTCTAAATGTTCCTCGTATGATTTGCTTTTAACTACGAGGTCGTCGATATAGGATTCGACGATTTCATGTATGAGGTCATCGAAAATCTTCGCCATGGCCCTCTGATAGGTGGCACCGGTGTTTTTTAGACCGAAAGGCATCACCTTGTAGCAGAATATGCCCAAAGGGGTCCGGAAAGAGGTATGCTTCTGGTCCTCAGGATGCATCTTTATCTGATTGTATCCTGATGAGCCGTCCATGAAGGAGAAAACTTCGTGAGTGGACGTGTTATCTATCATTAGCTCAGTGACCGGTACTTGAAAGTCGTCCTTTGGGCAAGCTTTGTTGAAATCCCGAAAGTCCACATATATGCGCATCGTCCCATTTTTCTTCATCACCGGGACGATATTGGCGATCCAGTCAGGGTATTGAACCTCTTGGATAAAACCGGAGTCGATTAGCTTCTTGACCTCGGCGTTGATGCTCATCTCAAGCTCGAGCCGCATTCTTCTCGGTGCTTATTTGATCGGTTTGACGTCCGGAGAAATCACCAATTTGTGGACGGCAATCTCTGGATCTAGTCCCGGCATCTCGGAATAGTTCCATGCGAAGCAATCTTTATACTGCATGAGCACGTATTTAAGCGTAGCCTCCTTTTCTTTAGACAACAGTTCACTGACGAACGTCGGCCGTGGGTCGTTTGCCGTTCCCAAGTCAATTTTTCTGAGGTCGTCTGCAGTTGTATGTATCCCATCTTCCAGCTCTTTTGGCGCCGGTGGAAATTCTAAGATCAACTCATCTTCATTGTTTTCGAAGCACCAAGAAAGGTCATCCATACTCTCAGGTTTTTCTTCTGACAGCATTATCACATGACAGGTACGAGATCGCTTCCAAGACCGATGTTGATCTGGTTTTACTCTTATCGCATAAGTGGCTTTTGATTGATGCTTCTGTGGCGGACTTACCCTCCAACTGCTGGATAGAGCGAACCTGCCTTGTTGATATTGGTCTTCGACCCAGTTCTTTAAGGTGAAGCAGTCTTCAAAAGGATGTCCTATTGCTCGGTGATAGGAGCAATAGTCTGGGTGAGAGACCTTGTCTGCTTGCTCAGGATGCTTGGACTTCGAGAGTGTCATCATCTGATGTTTTATGACAAGATCGAATATCTTCTTTGTCTTGTCTTGAGGAAACGAATATGCTCGACCCATTTTCTTTATAAGAGACGGATCCCGGCTGCTCGATTCTCGATCGAGTGGCTTCTCAGGCCCGCTACGCTGCTGTCGAACGTTTTTCCTGTTCTTTGGTTTATTTTTGCCTCTGCGCCGGGTCTTTTGTATGACAGGTTGGCGGCGAAGAGCATTGTCATTCTCCGCAGCGTGCTGAAGGAGGCGTTGCGTCCTGGCTTTCTCGTAAATAATCGTTTCGCGGCTATGGTCATCCCGGACCTTCTGACCCGCTTTCCTTATTAGCTTGTCAGTTCTTCAAACGACGGACTTGGCATTTTCATGGCAGGACCTCGTTTTGGTTCAGGGTTAGTGTCTTTTAACAGAACATCTCCTTCTTCATCGAAGTCATGTATGACGTAACCGCCATGGACTCGCTCCCGTTTTTTGGATCGAATATATCCAAGCCCGATCGTTTCCATTCTCCCATTGGGCAATTTTCGCTAAGTTCCTGGGACGCTCCAGATCCTGTTGTAGAACTGGGCTTGTCGCGTGGTTTGCTTAAGGGGTACGCCTTGGCGTCTTAACAGCTTCTTCAATTCTTCTGTGTAGTATCTGGGCAGTCGGATGGGCTGAAGTCTGTCAAGTGTCGAATCGGCACCATGCCAGACTTCTTTCTCCACTTTAGTTTCCGTAGATTGATAAAAGAGGATCACCTTTTCATCTCTCCGTCTGGGAGGTACGTAGAATGTCTGCAGTTTCTGCACACCATAGGTATCAAATGCGTCGAGCTCTTTGTAATGCTCTTGCGGAACCATGGCGATTTGCAAACTCCGATCATCGCCAGCAAAGGCTTGTATTGATGGTCAAACAGAAAATACGACATTGACCTCATCTTCCGAGTCGCTGCCGAAGACCAGAATAGGGGTGGACAGTCCCGGCTTGTTGCAATTGGGCGGCCCTGAATAGACTATCTCTTCTTCCTCCTCGGTATCACTCGCGAAGACCGGAATGGTGGTGATAGCTTCGTTCTTCGGTTTGTGACATCTTTCCGTATCTTCGAAATCTGGTAAGAAGTATTTTGCATTTTCGTACTTTCGGACTTCATTTACGGAGAATGGGTTCAGCTCCCATGTCACGGTATACTCGAGACCATTCTTGAAATACTTAATACACTGATGTTGTATAGAAGGGATGATGTTGTACTCGTGTAACCAAGGCCAGCCGAGCAAAGCGTTGTAACATGTCTTGGCGTCAATGACGTGAAATTTGACGTTCATGACAAGTAGCCTAAAGCGTAACGTCGGTATCACAGACCCGAGCGTCCGCGATGACTGGGAGTCAAACCCGGAGATAGTGATTTTATCACGAGCGGGGTGTTGAACGCTCATGCAGATTTCCTTCAACACTCTTACATTGAGGAGATTGACGGAGGACCCATTGTCAACCAGGATCTTACCTATCTTAATATCATGACAGTATCCAGAGACATAAAGGGGACGGTTATGCTCGCACGTCCCGAGGAGGAGATCTTCATCGCCGAAGGTGATATCGGCTGTGTGTACTTCTTCCAGCTCGTCCTTCATCTTTTCTTCGGCGAGGAAAGCTTGGAACTGCTCGGGCTCTTGTAGTGCCTTGATCAAAGAATCTCTCGCCTCTTTGGATAGCAGAAGGGCATCGAGAATGCTTAGCTGTGAGGGTATCTTCCTCAGGTGTATCAGAACGTTGTAATCCACTTTGTTTTTCTTAGATGGATCCTTGGCTGTCAGCTCTTCGACGGCTTGATCATCGGGTGTGATATCCTCAGGGACCTTTTCTTTTCTCTTATCCTTTTTGTTCGATCCCTTGTTTACGGGTCCGAGATTCTTTTCAGGTAATGTGCGATTGCGCAGCTGAATGTTCTCACAGCTCTGCGGTTCTTTCTCTTTTCCTGAGGTGGATTCTTTGAAGAGAGGGCCAAGAGACATTTCTTCTTCAGAATCGCTCCCGAAGGTAAGAACTTGCGATCCCCTACTATCAACCATGTGGCAGTTGCCGGCAGTTCTTTTATGTTCATCTGTCGCATTTTTCCGCTATCGACGAGCTTCACACTTCATCCTCTTGAAGTGCTGCCTGTGAGCGACATACCCTTACCACCAATTTTTAAAGGCGTTGCATTCTTCAATAGGGTGTGCAATCTTCTGATGATATAAGCAGAAGTTAGGATGTACGTCCGCTTCATCAAGATGTATATCGCCAGGATAATTTCCTCTGAACGAGGGCAATTTCATTCCCATTGACAGGGCTCTGGCGAACCTTTTCCTTGTCTTGAACTTACTTTTGTTTGCGGCGGACGTACTTTGATCTGGTGGGAGTGTTTCAACCCTTTCATCGAGTCGCCGGCTTTTGGCCTTTTCAAATATGGCCATCTCGCACTCACGATCAGCTTTGCTTTTCAGAAGAGCTTCGTTCAGGAATGCGTCAATCATTTCATCTGATGGTCCTAGAAGTTCCGGCTCAGGATCTGCCCCTAGTTTCTCTGCATCAGGAGCTTATTCACCGTCTATCAACGAGTGAGATCACATGGCAGCTTGCTACGTAATCCTCAAGTTCATCCGACGAGTCTTCTCCATTGTCATCATCTCCGTCCTCAAGGACGTGGCTGAGAAACTCTTGAAGTGTAACCGGGGTTCACGCTTTCTGGTTATATTCTTCCAGCGCGTCGATATATTTTTGCAGGTCCGTGTGCTTGTCACCAGACTTCACGGGCTTTTTGGTCTTCTTCTTCTTCGAAGACCTTGACGGCTGGGTATGGACGCTTTGACTATCACCATCAGTTTTTGGAGTTGGACGCGACTTCAGCATTCCCTCAGATCTCGGGTTCTAGTTGATTTTTCCATCTGATCGCCGGGCATGTTTGGAGATTCCTCAACATTCTTTTCATCTTGGTTGAAATAACGACCTCCCATGGGGCTTCTTCGACAAAAGAGCACGATACCCCCGGTGTGTCCACCTTTTTTAGAGCGTGCGGCTGAGGCAGGCTTACTCTCCAATTCTCGGACAATGCGAATTTGCTCTGTTGGTATTGGTCTTCAATCCAGCCTTTGAAGATGAAGCAATCTTCGATTGGATGGCCTATCGCTTGGTGATAGAGGCAATAATTGGGATTATTAGCCTCACCGGGTTGCAATGGGCGTTTTAGATTCGGCAAATTGATGAGCCTGTTGCGCACTGCCAGCTCGAACAATCTCCTCGTTTTGTCCCGGGGAAACGAATAAGGACACTTCATTTTCTCATTAAAGAATCGCCGTCTCTCGTCTAGGCGATCAGTTAGTTTTGGGCCACTGGGCTACTGTTGAGCATTGGCGACGAAGGTCGCTTTCCCTTTCCCTTTTTCATTCCGTGGCTCCGGCTTCGAAGAGGAAAGCCTGTGGCCCATCTGGTTCATTTGGGCCAACTTGTCAATCAAGGCCTGGAAAGTGGTCAGTTTGAAGAACATCATGAATTGGGATATGGCCGCCTGCGGATCGAGGGTTCCTACGAACATGCCTACCGCAGGAGCCTCTTCGATGCGCTGTTCGCACTTCGACCATAGATTCCACCACCGTATTGCATACTGAACCCACGTTTCTCCAGGCTTCACCCTGGCATTGATCAATGCCGTGATTGGGGTGCGTTCGCTAGCGCTTGCGAAACGCTGGGTGAATAGCAACTCCATCTCTACAAATGTTTTAACGGAGTCATTCGGGAGCTCGGAATACCACTCAAATGCCGTCTCTGACAAGCTGCCAACGAATTGGCGAAGCAGCAGCTTATCGTCACCTCCGGTGTTGCCGCACAAAGCCCTAAATTGAGCGACATGCTGATGCGGATTTCCAGTCCCCTTATATACGTGTAATTTGGGGATCGTGTATCCCGGCGAGTACTTTATTTGGTCATACCAACCCGGATAGGGTCGTCCAGTTTTAACAATTTGCCCAGCCGCTTCATTCACACCTGGTGAACTCGTATCTGCTGAGCGATGTAATCATCCAGGACAGCTTTGGAGATTGTCTCCTCCTTGGCTGTTGACAGAGCCGGCTGAGGATTTGATGTTTCTCCTCTATCATCTTCAATTATTACCGGAGGATCCTCGACTGAAGGGTTCGGCTGGATCATCATGCCCCCCATATCCTGGAATAGAAGGGCCATTTGTTTTATATTGGCCGTTTATTCCGCGGCCTCTTTGTCCTTCTTCTCAAGCATTCTCCGAAGGAATTCGGCATCGGTTTCCTGCTCACGGTGCTGCTCCGAGGATGTCTCCGGGCTTGCTTTCGGTCCCGTAAGTGCGGCCATAGCTGTTAACATCTCTTGGAGATTTTGTTGTTGTTGCTCCTGAGCCTTAGTCACTAATCGCGTAAGCGATCGATGATCTATGGAGATACGACTATCCTCTTTTCCGGATGCCATATAGACGGTATGCACCACCATGCTCCCAGACTTAGGGCGTTCAGGCTCAGTGCCCTTGACATTTGTCGCAGACATGGGAATTTTCTCCGGCCTTCTCCTCTTATGGGCGGTTGAATTTGAGGGGGTCGTTGCAGTGGGTACCCAAGTAGTTGTCGCCTTCTGTGGCTTGACAGGGTGATCCTTTTCTTGCTGAACCTTCTTTTTCTGTCGGCGGGAGTAATCTGGATCAATTATCGAGTCTTGGACTTAACGCCAGACCTTGTAAATTTTGGAGAACAGCCGTTGAGGGGGCTGCTCCAGCTTCGCCTTTGGGGCATTCTCCATACGTAGAGGAGATCTTTTCGGCACAGCAGTTGGCGAATTCCTGCGCACCTTGTTAAGTAGTTCAAAACTGTTCCCAGTTGGAACAGCAGCGTTGACTTCCACCATTGGAGCTGGCGGAGTCAATCCGGAAGGGGAATTGCCCCTAGCTTTCCTCACTCGGCGCCAGTGGCGATGTCAAGCATGTCGTGCGGCCGGGACTGGCTCAGCTATGGGGGTGGTTTCATCACGCCCCATGTCTTGGTGAAGGGTTATTGCCGGTGCGAGCCTCTTGAAGGCTAACGTCCGTTGAGAGGGAATGGCCAGCCTGTCGAAGGCAGACTTTCGAGCGGGGGAAGCAGCCTTAACGACTTCGCTTGGATGGGAAGTTGTAACGGCCAGTCTTATGAAGACCGACCCTTTGGCAGGAGAAGTCGCTTTGACGACTTTAGAACCAAGAATAGCTATCCTTTTCGGGATAACCCCTTCTGGTATTGCGGGCTTCTTCATGGACCCGTTGGAGTTTTGGCCCAGTCTGTTGAAAACTGAGGCAGTGGAGTTGGGCGACCCGTTGAGAGGGGCCGCAGTAGTTGTAAGCCGATCAAAGACCGACTTCTTTGAGGCCTCCTGCAACGGCATTGGGGTATTGAAGTTCATGGGTGGGAGCATGGTCCCGAAGAATAGCCCAGTGGTAGCTTGGGTCACTTGTTCCACCGGCATCTTGAACAGGGAGGCCGCCTCCCTTGGGACCCGTAAGTCACTCCTCCAGATGAGGCGGAACGGGAGTTGCAGTTGCAGTTGGAGCAGTTAGAGGCCATTGATGTTCCTTTTTCTGTACGGGAGCAAAACCAAATCTTAATACCTCGAACCAAAGGGCAATCATATTAAACCGTGATTCGTTCGCGAACACGACACACGAAGTGTGGAGTGGAAAGAGGAAGAGGTCACACCGGGCATGCCAGAATCTGTTCTCCGCCGAAAGACGCGTCCGGGACGTTGGGACGTCCGGCATGAATTTCGAGGGCAGATGCTATTTGGTTCTATCGGTCCACCTCTCCGAATATGCCAAGTTGATTTATGGCACCGTGTATCGAAGGTTTAGACGGATGCAGCCGATGTAGCAGACTTCGTCAGATTCCTCCTCATTTGAGGGGGTTTTGATTGTGGGGACGCTCTTCCCTGCAAGTGTAAGCCCCTGCAGTTAATTACGTTACCGCATCGCGGTAACCACTTTCTCCTTCTCCAGATAGTCATTTCGTGTCGTGGGTGTTTGTTTTGTTTATGGTTGCCCGTGGATTGTATACGGAGACTAATTTATGTTGTCGTCCGTAGGGCGTGGATTAGTCCAAATCCGTATTTTCTTAGATTTGGGTTTGGGGTTGGGTTTAAGGATACGTTAGTCTCATTTGAGACTAAGATCAACTTAAACGTTTGTTAAGCATACGTTAGTCTAATTTTAGACTAAGATCAACTTAACAGGATCATTTAGATCCAACAAAAGAGCATTTGAGCTCTATTGTTTAGTTTAGAGACTTTGCGATCCATTAGTTTAAGGACATTACGGTCCAAGATTAAGGACATCATAGTCCATGGGTTTAAGGACCCCACAGTCCAGTTTAAAAACGTCATAGTCTATGAAATATATGGTTGTCGGGACCCGTCACCTCTCTGAAGACGTTGAAGGATTACAACGACAAATATCAGAGGAGTAAAGAGATGTACCCTTGAACCAATTTTGGTTGGGAGATCTGTAGTCCAATTAAGACTAAGATCTGAAATTTATGAGCATATGGGCTCAGTTAATCTGAATGAGGGGTTTATGGCCAACTTGGGCTCGGCCCACTCAGTTAAAATGTTAAGCGTTTGACAATGCTGAGCATTGATTTGAATTCTGACAATATTTTTGTCTTTTATTGAATGCTGAGCATTCATCATAGCTCTGAGCTTTATTTAAAGAACAATTTATGTTCTATCAGCGCACACGTGAGAAACACGTGGCGCGCTTGGCGCTTGGCGCCAGTCAAAGAGCGCAGAACGCTTCTGCCGAGTAGCGCACACGTGAGGGACACGTGGTGCGCTTGGCGCTGAGCGTCAGTCTATGAGCGCATTACGCTAATTTATGAGCGCAAAGCGCTAGCTGTTAAGTGACGCACACGTGAGGGGCACGTGGTGCGCTTGGCGCCAGTCTATGAGCTCAAAGAGCTAGTTTATGAGCGCAAAGCGCTAGCTGTTAAGTGGCGCACACGTGAGGAGCACGTGGTGCGCTTGGCGCGGTGCGCCTATCCAAGAGCGCAAAGCGCTAGTTTATGAGCGCAAAGCGCTAGCTGTTAAGTGGCGCACACGTGAGAAGCACGTGGTGCACTTGGCGCTGTGCGCCGGTCCAAGAGCGCAAAGCGCTAGTTTATGAGCACAAAGCGCTAACTGATCAACTTTATGAACCGAGAAATAAATTCTAGTTTATAAGAGAATTTGTCTCAAGGTTCTAAGAACAAAAGTTCTTACTTCGTAGGAGATGTTTCAATCTCTTATTTTAGTGAAAGGCTTTGCTTTTATGGATCTGTGATCCTAAGAGAATTGAATTATTCTCCTCCCTTTATTTTATAGTGAGATATTCATGATCTCTTTGTATAAAAGATCTTAGTCTTATATTTATGATCTGTAAGAAGAATTATGTTCTTTTTATTTAATGATAGGATCTTTTGATCTCTTTGTAAAAGACCTTGGTCTTGTAGATCTATGATCTTAGAAAAAGAAGTAAATTCTTCTTTTATATAAGACGATTTCGTCTTTCTGGGTTTTTTTTACCTTGAAGGAAATCTTCTTCTTCTGAGAGCTTGGCTCTTCTTTCTGAGATTTCTCAAAGTTTTTAGAGGGGTTCCTCTGTATGCTTCTCTATATATGAGACTTGAAGTCTTGAGGCCTTTATATAGGGTGAGCTGATTTGCTCAATCAGTTAAGAGGATCTTTTCTCCAATTGATTAGGGGATTCCCCACCGTTGGATCTTTGATCCAAGAGCTTCTGATTTACAGAAGGCAATTTTCTTGTTTTTTAATAAGATTGGGAAATCTTTTCCATACAGAATTTATTTTGTATGTTTGGTGATTTTTTAATCACCTTTGAATCATTGATCCAACGGCGCTCTGATTTACAGAGCACAATCTTTTTGTTTGGAAAGATTTTGAGGAATCTCTCCTTAACAGATTTTATTCTGATTAATTGATGATTTATCATCTTTATTAGATTTTTGATCTGACGGTAGGGAGCTTTTAATTCCAGCGCTAGCGCACCCGTGCTTTGCACGTGGTGCGCTGCTTAGAGCGCAGCGCATTTAGCGCTAGCGCACGCGTGCTTTGCACGTGGTGCGCTGCTTAGAGCGCAGCGCTCTTAGCGCTAGCGCACACGTGCTTTGCACGTGGTGCGCTGCTTAGAGCGCAGCGCACTTGGCGCTGTTATGAAGCGTTGCTTCATTTCAAAATTTGAATTTTGAACAGAGCTTTGCTCTGATTGGGGGAAACAGGCATTTCTTTGCATGCTCTTCGCAATCCCTTATTATGGTGGGCCAGTAATATCCAAGCCGTTTGATCTGAAGCCGCATTTTGGAGCCGTACTGGTGAGCCCGCAGACGCCCGAGTGAACTTCTTTCATGACTCTTTGGGCTTCGGCCGATGACAGGCACCTGAGCCAGAGTTGGTCATATGATCTGCGGTATAGCATATTATTTACAAACACGTATCGGAGAGCTCTCTTCTTCAGCTGAATCCTCGTAGATTTTTCTTCGGGCAGCTTGTTGTATCGAATGTACTCTATGAAGGGTTCTCTCCAATCGGACTTGTCTTGAATGATCGAAGCCTCTTCGGCAGGATTGTTCTTTTGTTCTATACTTTCTTCTTCACGCAAAGAGACTGGAGGCAGAATTTGCCGGCTTCTGACTGTGATTAGAATTTCGTCCATGTCAGGATCAGCTAGCTCTTTAGCTAGGCGAGCGAGTATATCGACTTTTCCGTTCAACGCCCTAAGGACTCTCATTAGTTCAATGTGAGTGAACCGTTTCATGAGTTCCGCCACTCGGTTTCTATATCGAGCTTACTTGGGTTTGTATATATTATAGTCGCCGCTTACCTGGTTGACGACAAGCTGGGAGTCACCGTAAACCCGTAGCCGAAGGATTTCCATTTCTATGGCGAGCTCCAGACCGGCTATCAAAGCTTCGTACTCAGACTCGTTGTTTGTGCGAGGCTCAGTGAGAGCAAAAGAACGTCGTAGGGTTCCCATCGATGGCGTGATGAACACCAATCCTAACCCTGCTTTTATCTGCGGGATGCTTGATTTAACAGAGCTCCTCATTGATAAGGCTCTATCGAAGTAGAGCTCCTAACATGGCTCATCATCCTCGAGGTGCAGCACTTGTTCGTCGGGTAACTCGCAATTGAGCGGTGACCCTTCTAGTATGGGATGAGCAGCAAGGAAGTCAGCAAGAGCTTACCCTTTTACTGCTTTCTGGGGAGTATAGATTATATCAAATTCAAGCAGCATGACAGCCCATCTTGCCATTCTACAGACTAGGCTTGCTTTGATCATCAAGTGTTTGAGCGGATCGACCTTGGAGATCAGCATAACCCGATGAGCGAGCAGATTGTGCCTCAACTTCTTCACAGCGAATATCAGAGCCAGGCATTGCTTTTCGATCGGGGAATAGTTGTGTTCCGCCTCGACTAGAGTTCGACTGAGGTAATAGAGGGCATTTCTTTTCCCTCCTCGTTGTTCTAGACAAGGAGCATACCGAGTGACTCATCTAGCGCGGCAGTATAGAGAATCAACGGTTTATTTAGAATAGGGACAGTAAGCACTGGAGGGTGTAACAGGTACTGTTTGATGCTTTCGAATGCTTCTTGATATTCGGCATCCCAGACAAAAGGAGCTCCTTTCTTCATGAGCTATGAGAAGGGCCTACATCTCCCCGATAAATTTGAGATAAACCTTCGTATATAAGCAAGCTTGCCTTGAAAAGATCTTAGCTGCGTCAGACTCTTTGGAGGGGGCATCTCCATGATGGCCTTTATCTTGGATGGGTCAACTTCGATCCCCCGATATCAGACTATAAAGCCCAGGAATTTTCCCGATGATATGCCAAAAGCGCACTTCAGAAGATTCATCTTCAGATCGTATTCTCTCAGTCTAGTGAGAACGGTCTTAAGATCTTGGATGTTATCGGCCTTGGCTTTAGTCTTGACGACCAGATCATCAACATAGTATTCGACGACTTTATGGATTAGGTCATCAAAGATATTGGTCATTGCCCTTTGATATGTAGCACCTGCGTTCTTCAGTCCGAACGACATCACTTTGTAACAGTATATGCCGATCGGGGTTCGAAATGTTGTATGCTTCTCATCCTCAGGCGGCATTTTTATCTGATTGTACCCAGACGAACCGTCCGTGAAGGTGAAAAGCTCGTAATTTGAGGTGTCATCGACCATCATTTTGATGACCGGAAGCGGAAAATCATCTTTAGGGCATGCCTTGTTAAGGTCCCTGAAATCGACACAAACCCGGATCTGCCCATTTTTCTTCTTTACTGGGACAATGCATGCGATCCAGTCTGTGTATTTCTCTTCCCTGATGAAGCCAGTATCGATAAGTTTCTTAGTTTCCTCGATGACCTTTTCTTCCAGCTCTTTTCTTATTCTTCGAGGAGCTTGTTTGACAGGCTTGGCATCAGGAGATATATCCAGCTTATGCACGGCCACTTCAGGGGAGAGGCCAGGTATTTCTTTGTACGTCCACGCGAAACAGTCGGCAAACTCATGCAGTAGGGCAATTATCTGCTCTTTCATTTTCTCTGACAAGAGTGAGCTGGTGTAGGTCGGGCTTGGATTATTGGGCGTTCCTAAGTCAATCTCGGTTAGCTCGTCAAAAGGTTGCTTAACGGCCGTTTTCGAGCTCTCGAGGGGCTTCTTCTGACTCGGCTATCTCATCGCCGTCATTTGACCTTTCGCTGGCTTCACCAACGTGGATCATGCAGCATGCTTTGGAATCAGGTTGAATGAAACCTATGCCCCGTCTATCTGGAATTCATCCATCGATGAGTGCTCGGACCTGAGGCGGATGCCATAGCCCTTCATAAAACTTTGCTTCGGACTCCGTTTGATATAACCGGCATCCGCACCTTTTGAAATATTCCCGCATCTCGGGCGCATAATACTGGGATTGAGGACGGCCCTTATGCCTCTCTCGTATGGAAGGCATGTCACAGACAAATCGTCCGAGTGCGCGACAGAATTTGACCCATAGAACAGGATGCCCTTCTGTCCACTTTTCCTTCCAGGAACGTAGAAGGTATTCAGCTGGTCCACGGTGGAGACTGACAATGCATCCAGCTCTTTACACATCTGCTCCAGCACCCTGGTGACGGCTAGGGACCCTTCTGCAATTTCGAAGGTCTCTCGTAGTTTTGCTCATTGCGTGGGGGCCCATTATGCACAGCTGTTGCAAGCCGGGCCCTCTTCCTCCGACTCTTCAGTGTCGCTGCCTAAACGAGGGCGAATTTTGCTGTTGGATGGGCCTTCAGTATCAGATTCGTCTGTATCGCTACCGAAATGAGAGCGGGTTTTACGGAAGGACGGACTTCCAGCATCGGACTCATCGATATCACTGCCGAAACGCGGACGTACTTGAGGGTTTTTGCTTTTGAAAGTGACAGTCGGCTCAGACTTGCCTTTGAGTTTTGGGGCCGCTCTGTCCTCGGTCAGTTGTGGCTTAACATTTTGGGGGCTCACAAAGTACCGAGAATCTTCATATCGGACTTCATGCACACCGAACGGCTGGATGTCTCTGTCAATGCGTCTTTCTTCGCCATTTTTAGTATATTTCATGCATTGATGGAGAGTTGACGGAACAATACCGTAATGGTGGAGCCACGGCCGTCCTAAGAGAATTTTATAAGACGTGTCAACGTCGATCATGTATATCTTAGCTTCAGTTTGCAGATCCCTAAATTTGATTGGCAGAGCTATGAATCGTAGAACTTGCTGACAATTTTGGTTGAATTCTGGAATGACAATCCTTTCCCTTGATAGGTGTCGGACGTCCATTGACAGACTCTTCAGAGTCCGCAAGTTCATGATGTTCATTGAGGATCCCGGATCAATCAATATGCGATTAATCCGGTCTCTGTCACTGTATCCTGTCACGTAAAGCGACCGATTATGCTCAGCCGTTCCCAGTAGCAAGTCTTCGTCCTTAAACGTGACTGCGGCAGCATGCAGAGCGTACTGGGCTTCTTTCATATTAATTTCTGCAAAACGAGTCTGATACCGCTCGAGATTTTGTAGAGCGTGAATGAGAACATCTCTAAGCTCTGTAGATAGGACCAAGGCATCGTAAATGCTCAGGAGAAACGGAAGCTTCCGGAAATGAGCCAAGATATATAGTCCACTGAGGAAGGACTTAAGTTTTCATTAGCCGGTTCTCTGCCATCTTCCTCATTAGCCACATGTTTTTCCTTTCCTTTTGGGGCGTTGTCCTGATTTGCGGCAGAGCCCTGCCGCTTCTGAGCTGGATTTGGTTGGTCTTTATGGCGAGTTTCTCGTCCTCTTCGGGAAAACATAGCTCCTCCTCAAAGCCGCTGCCAAGATAGATGGCGTAGCAGGTTACTATAGGGATCTCTTTATTGGAGTCTTCTTCTAACTCCTCCAGAATTTCAGCCACTTCTACAGGTAGGAACTCCTTCAATTGAATCAGAGTTCTTACCTTCTGTTCATAGTCTTCGAGAAAATCGATATATTTTTGAATTGTCGATCTCCCTGCAGACTCTTTTTCGTGTCGAGCTGCACTTTTCTTCTTCTTGAGCTTTTTGGATTTTGAGTCTGATGGAGCCGAATTGGCAGCTGGAATGGTAGGCTTCTTCTGCCCTTCCCATTCCGTTCTATGCTCTTTCCGAAGTAGTTTTAGCATCTTCTTCGACTTATTAAATATGTGCCTACTCCACGGAGACTGCGCTGAGTCGGTTTCATTTCTCAGGGCAGCGGGTTCAGCTGTCTGCTCCCAGAAGGCTTCAGTTTCTGTCTTTATAAAGTTGGTGGTTGCAACTTGATTGTTCACCAACACACTCTTAGACAGCTCGATCTCTCTAGTCTTGTACTTCTTCTTGACCCAGTCTTTGAAAATATAGCAATTCTCGATCGCGTGGCTCACTACTCTATGGTACGGGCAATGCAGGGGATTGTCGGTCATTTTTTCTTCATGGGGTCTCTTCAATTCCGGCAATTGTAGACCATTGTTCAAGACATCTTTGAATATCTTGCGGACCTTGTCCCTTCTGAAAGAGTAAATCTTGTTCTTTTTCTCATCTAGGAAAGGCCATTCTCCTTCCAGCAATGGCTTTCGAGACCGGTTGGTTTTGGAATCGCCTATCTTTCACTTGTCTTCATTGTCGGACGCATTGAAGACATTGGTACTGCTGGAATTCCCACTTCTACGGTTGTTATCCCACTTGCTTTTCCAAGTGTTGTCTCTCGGAAAGTCTGGGGTAGACTCTTGCTTCGAGCGTTCTAACATTTGGACTTTCTTGGTTAGCTCTTGAAACGTCTTGAGGCCTGCTGTACACAAGAATGGGACCATCCAATTGCTAAGGTTCCCAATGAGGAGGCCGACGGACTAGTTCTGCTCTAGCGGTAGTTCACACTTGACAGTGAGGTTGCACCATCAGGCAATAAAGTCTGTGTTGCTTTCGTTTTTCCCCGGCTTGGTTCTCACGAGGTCAGCAATGGAGATTTTGTCACAAACACTCATGAATCTTTGCCGAAACAGAGACTCCAATTGGGCGAAAGTAGTGACGGACCCGTCTGGAATACTCGCGTACCTGTCGAAAGCGACACCAGTCAGGCTGTTGATAAACTGACGAAGAAGGAGTGCATCATTGCCCCCTGTATTTCCGCACGACGCTTTAAAGTGGGCGACATGCTGATTTGCGTTTCCCGTCCAATCAAATCTTCCGAACTTAGGAATAACGCAGCCACTCGGGAACTCGATCAGATCGTACTGTGCGGGATATAGCCGCCCACTACTGCCAATTTCTTTCTGAGTTTCGGCTTCGGTCACCAATGTTTTAACCTTACTGGTGACCAAATCCATTATCCGATCTTATGTTAGCGGGATAGTGCTATCTGGGGCCAAGGCGTCCTCTGAAGCTGAATGTGGCCAGCTTTCGTGCGGCTCGACCAATCTTGGACCTAAAGGGACAGGTATCGGCTGCTTCAGGTTGTCATCACCCGGCTCATGAGTAGAGACTTGTGCTTGATTAGGAGGCGCTCGAGCAATTTGAGCCATAAGATGCATCACAACGTTCGTTAGGTCGTCAATTTTCGAATAGAGCTTAGCCATCTCTTTATCTTTGCTCCTGAGCTGTTTTCGAAGCTCTTGAAGCAGCTTTTGCTCCGCGGTCCTGGGGCGGAAAGTCGGCTCTTCCTAGCTGTCCGAGCTTGACTCCACATGGACTTAGGGGTCTTTCTGCCTATTGGCCTCATCGAGAGGATTTTCATCATCCAACGGAGGCGGCTGATCTTGGGAAGCGGCAACCACATTCAACCCAGATTGGGCTTGGGATATGGCGGCCCCATCCTTACTTTTGCTGTGGAGGTTGTCGCTGGGGCGTGTGCCCGCCATATAGACAATGTAGATAATATATCCGACCGTCCTTTCATTATTGCTAGCTGATTTTGTGGACCACCGTCTTGGCCCTTCTGTTTTAGTAACAGACAATTGATTAAAGATGGCTGGACTTGGATATCTCTAATGTTCTTTTCATAAGCCATCAGCAATTTTTGTTTCTATGTAGTGAGGATCTGCTGACTTAGCCAAATCTTTTATGCCATCATTAAATTTTGCTTCGGTTTGGGCCTGCTTGTTTTTTCCCTTAGCCTTTCAAAAGACCAAAACCCCATTCTTTGAAAAAATTGTAAGTGTTGTATCTTGGGCGTGAAGAAGGGTACTGTTTGCAATTAACCTGAAATAAAAGCTGAGTTCACAACTTCGTCCTGCACACCAAAACACAAGTAATTTTAAGAGTTTCGGCGACCTTATCTTCATAATTCTAAGGATTTGGCTCCCCCCGCTTTGTATAACAAAGAACATAATCCGATCAAGTTTTTCCTTGCATAAAGTTATCTGATCCAGTGAAAACATTTCCATATAAAAACACCAAATAAGAAATCTAACTTATTTTTAAGCCGTAAGATACTGAACGAACGGAAAAAATTAGTAACGGTAAGCTCTCATGAAAGTTTTGATATTTTCATCGATTTCATCCGAGCAACATAACTAACTCGTTCATGAGATGCTTCAAGTTAGTTATGGTACAAAATTTATGCACCCGGCCTAAACATTATGTCAATATTTGTGCGTAACTATAGAGTTGTTCAACTGAAGAATTATTGGTGCAGGAGGAAGTGATAGAAAGAGCCAAAAGAGCCAAAGAAAGAGCTGCAGTGGAAGTAATGGAGGATCAAAGCCTCATTTGGACGTCTTCAGCATCTCCAGATTGTAGATCCCCCGATGCACCTTCTTCCTCTGCAGGTCCGACGACGGAGGACCCTCTCCAAGAGATGCTCAAGGATTAGCTATATATTGCAAACTTTTTGTGTAATGCTATCGTTAAAAAGAATTGTAATTCCTCGCTCCAAACTTCCAATGTATTATTAGTTAGTGATAAAGAATGAAACTGTTAGTCGAGGCGTAGAAATATCTTTGAAAGTTTCCGTGTTCAATAACATTTGAAATTCAATACCTATTGGTCATTGTTAACATTGCTATCAAAATATGTTTATTGTGATAGCGTGCACGGTTCGCTGCGAAGATTTGCAACTTCAAAATAACGATCAGTCGTGTTCTTAAGCAGTAGGAACAAGTAATATTATCTTCTTTTATTATCAATAGAATATGATATAACTTGTTTTTTGTCGCATTAAATTAATTTAAACTTGAGTATCCAAGATGGTTTATTCCAACCTTTCTAGGAAAGGCCTGAAGCTTATTGATTATTAGACTCCATGCACTCAAGGTGCATCTTAAAGTACCCAGTCATATATCATTAGATAAATTGCGCAGATATACGATGTGTTTAAACCTCATTTATAATTTGGGTCACCTTAACCAAACAGCCATACCGCTTGAGATATCGCCAAGTCCCCCAAATTTCTTTAGCGATTCATCATCCAATTTCTTTACTCAACTTCTGTGAGCAATTGTTTGCCGGTCTCTCTCTCAAATAAGCTTTTCATGAGAGATTTTACTGTTCCATTGATATTGGGGGTGAAAGCTCCATTATTTCTTGTGAGCTCATTGGGATTGGTGAAATCTCCATTGATTGCCTCATTGTGTGGGATCTTTTTCAATCTTGCTGGAGAATTTCTTGAAGTAGAAGCCCATATAGAAATCGCACAAGAAATCTAGAAATATGCTGATCAAAAGCCCCAGTTTAAATTCCTTGGTCTCTACAGTTCCAAAAGCCATTTCAACAGAATCTCCAAAGTCTCTGAATAGAGCTACAGAAAGGGCAATCCCTTCGTTTTCTCTGCTGTTGTCTACTTTTGACAAAGGTCAATTCATAAAAAAAGGGCAAGGAAGTTAAGAAAGAATAGCTTAAAAGGAGAAAAACTCCAATAATGGGTGACGTTCATCAGGTGCCATCAAAAGGAAATCAATATAAAGATGACATCTTTCATAAAAGAGCTGGGTTTAGATCCAAAAGACCTCCAAAGAAAAATTTTACGATCCAAATTAAGCATGGATATCTGCATTTGGAATGCAGGGGGGATTGCTAACCCACAAACTCAAAGAAGAATTAAGCCTATCACAATAGAGTATAAACTGAGAGTATTTTGTATCATGAAACCTTACTTGGTGTTTATAAAGCTACATATATAGCTTTTCAGCCTGGTTTTACTCAATACTTCACTAATATAGATAGCAAGATCTGGATATTAGTAAATACTGGAGTTCAAGCTACCATACCCTCTACTACCGAGCAAAGTTTATCAATCAAAATATCAATTAGCTCGGCTTAAGACTTTGTTTTAACTGCGGTTTATGGTACGAATGATTATATAGAGAGAAGCTCCATCTCCTTCCCTGGTTGATAAGTGGCGACTTCAATGATATTTCATCCTTCCAAGAAAGAAAAGGTAGAGGTAAATTCAATATAAAAAGTATTGATGATTTTAATAAAATGATTGATAGTTCTGCTCTGATTGATTGTGGATGCTCTTGGCACTCCAATCACATATTGCAATACACAAGAAAAAAGAACAAGAGCATGGTCTAGGATTGACAGGTGCCTAATCAATCGCAAGTGGTTGGATAAATATCTTGGTTTTCAGGTATACCACTTACCAAGAGCCTGCTCTGATCACTTGCCTCTTGTTTACACTTTGAAAACTCCCCAGGTGGTCCCAAGTCATTCAAGTTTCAGAATATGTGGGTCACACATCATTCTTATTTTGAATAGCTGGAATTCCCCTATTGATGCTCAAATTTGTCCTATTTTTAATATCCATCTCAAGCTCAAAAGACTCAAATTTTTTCTTAGAACCTGGAATAAAGATATCTTTGGAAATGTGCAAAATAAAGTTAAAGATTGTGAAAACAATATGAAGGTAGCTCAAGATACCTATGATGCAAACCCCACAAATGAAAATTTTCAAAAGTTATGGCAGGTTAAAGGCAATATGGAAGAAGTTTTAAACCAAGAGGAATTATTCTGGAAGCAAAAATCCAGAATCAAGCCGCTAAGTGTTGGTGACATAATTAAAAACACAAAATATTTTCATAATGCCGCTAAAATAAGACCTTGTACTAATAAGATTGTGCAGTTGCAGTGTGCAGATGGAAAGTGGATTGAGGGTCAAGGGCACCTAATCAAGCTAGCCGCTGATCACTTTGAAAAGGCTTTTAGTTCTTAAGGAATAGATACCAGCTTTAATATAAAATCTCTCATTCCTACTATTCTCACTAATGAAGATAATACTTACCTTCAACTGTACCAACAGAGGATGAATTGAAGAATTGTGTTTTCTCCATGGATTCAGAGAGTACCCCTGGACCCGAAGGCTTTTCAAGCAAATTCTTTACAACATCCTGGGTAATTATAAGGTTTTTTTATTTACCCTCCTCAAAAACTCCATATTTTGAAAAAACCCCACTAATTTTTTTGGTAATTTTAAATAACCCACTCCAAACTTCTCCATCAACTAAATACCCTACACCTGTAGGCTTTTGTTAAATTAACCCTTAACCATGGTTAGTTATAACTGAGTAAAATAAGGTTTTTTTTATATACCCAATCACAAATTATATATTTTGAAAAATCTCACTCACTCTTTAGTCTTCTTATCCATCTAACAGCTATTTTAAACGGTTAAAGAATATTGACCGGCTCTAAGTAAACTACAGTAGGGTATTTAGTCGGTTAAAAGTTGTGAGTGAGTTATTTAAAATTATCAAAAAGTAAGTGGGGTTTTTCAAAATATGCACTTTTTGAGGTGGGTAAATCAAAAAAACCTATTAAAAATGATCTACTTCTTTTTTATCAAACTGGCAAAATTCCTAGAGTCGTCAAGTCCACTCTTATCTTCCTTATCCCAAAGAAAAAGGATTGCACTGCAATTACAGATTTTAGGCCTATTAGTATATGCAATGTTCTATATAAAATCTTCACAAAGCATATGAATGATAGGCTTGGATGCCACTTACCAAAATTAATCTCTTTACAAAAGAGGGCTTTTGCTCAAGGTAGAGATATCTCATATGATATTGCTTTAACGCATGAACTTGTACAAGACTTCAGCAAAAAAGTAAGAGGGCATAGCATCATATTTAAACTTGACATGTAAAAAGCTTTTGACAAACTAGAATGAGAGTTTATTTTTCAAATCTTAGATGTTTTTGGCTTCTATGCTCACTTCATCAAACTTGTGAAGGGTTGTCTACAAAATCAGCATTTTTTTGTACTCGAGGAGGAATAAGGGAGATTAGACAAGGAGAGCCCTTATCTTCATCTCTTTTCATTCCAGCCTCAGAATTTTTAAGCAGAGGCATTACCCAGCTAATGGAAACTGCAAAGCTTACTCCATATAAAAGTAAAAGTGGATGTCCTATTGTTTCGCATCTTTTATTTGCATATGATACCATCATTTTTGCTAATGGAGGGAGTAAGAGTCTCAAAATTCTCTTTGATCTCATAAAGTTGTATGGAAATTGCTTAAGACAAAGGGTGGATAAAAATAAGAACCTTTTCTACACTTCCAGAATTTGCTCTGATACTTCTTGTGACATAATTGCTGCCTTATCTGGAATTTCTAGAGGACGTTGGCCTTTTATGTACTTAGGAGCCCCAATTTATACAGGAAGAAACAAGACATTATACTATGAAGAAATCATTGACAAAATTAGAAATAAACTTGATGGCAAAATAATTTCCTGTCAAGTGTTGGAAGACCCATCCTCATAAAGCATGTCCTGCTTTCAATGCCTCTACATCTAATAGAGGCTTGCAATCCTTCCAAGATCGTGCTTTACTAAAATTAATGGATTGTTGGTTAGATTCTTTTGGAATGATCAGAACTCAGAGAAGTATTACCATTGGATCTCTTGGAAGAAAATCTGCAGACCCTTATCTGAGGCGGTTTGAATGTTAGAAGCTTGGAGGAAGTATCCTTGACATATACATTGAAAAAGGCATGGACATTAGAAAATGGAAATTCCTTATGGATAGAATTCATGAGAAAGAAATACACAAAGAATAACTCACTCATTGCTCCACAAACCTCCACTGAAATTTGGAGGAAAATTTATAAAATGCTGCCAATCATTCAAACAAACTCAAAATGGCAAATAGGATGGGGAAATACTGATTTTTGGACAAGCATATCGCATATGCTGACACTCCTCTAAAATTCTATGCATCAGGACCAGTTAAGCCTTTAAAAAATAAAGGAGATTCTCACAAATAGAGAATGAGATTTTTCAGAAATCCATCACATTATCGTTCAAAATTTGATTGATGATATTAAATCACGAAATTATGATGCTTGTTCCTCATTAGACACTCTAGTATGGAAGCCATAGTCCAGGCGTGGCTAATGAAGCGAGCCGACTTTGGAATTCATTTGCTTCGCCTAGTCGGCGAAGCGAATTTTTCTCACTTCGTCGGCTAGGCGAGGCGAGGCGAGGGCAACAGTAACAAAGCCAGAACCTGCTCGCTTCGCCTCATCGGTTCGCGAGGCGAGGCAAATTCGCCGAGCCAGGCGACTTTTTCGCCTGGCTCGGTTGCTATTTTTTAAAAAAAAATAAAAATTAAAATTAGACTTATTTTTTAAAATTTAAATAAGTTTTTATATTAAAAAAATCTTAATCAAATTACAATTTCATATACAATTTGTTGCTTTTTTATATTAAAGACTGAACCCACTCGGACTGCCTACGTATCCCTCCCAAATATTAATCTCAATGAGAGGGAATCGGGTCTACGTAGTTCTTTTTCTATTATTACAAATCTTACTTACTACTCGTCGGTGTCGATTGTGGTTCCTCCTCCTTCGGTGTTGGTCTCGTCTAAGCTCCTCTGGTAGATAATCTGAGTCCAAAATGATTGCATTTTGTTTCCTGACGGCTGCTGCTTCCCAATCTTGCGAGCAAATCATACACTCCATTGTGTTGTGTGCCAAGCTGCATCTCTTCTCGCTTAATATCTTGCCACATATACTAAAAGCACTTCCAGACGCTACGGTAGACATTGGAACGGTTAGTAAATCACAGGCCATAGTATAAAGCACCAGATACAAATGTCCGTGGCTTTTCCACCAGGCTAAAATATTAAAATCGTCTATAGTTAAATCTACATCTGACTCGGTTTATAAAAATATTGATAATTCATTTAAAGATGACGATGATGAGGCTACTGGGCCTTTTGCCCTTTTCTTCTGTTGAATAAGTGCTAAAACTAGAATCGAAGCACACGAACTGATTGAGGACGGTGGTCTACTAGTTCTACCAGAAGAAGATCGTGCAACATATAAATCAAACACTTCATCTAAATTACTTCTAACGATATTAACATATGTATCAATATCTACACCATGTCCCATAACCGTGTGGAACCTGGTTAAAAGAGCCTCCAAACCTTCTAATTTAATTCTAGGGTCCATTACCGAACATAAACAGTAAATAATTGGAACTTCAGATAAATATTTAGAAATCTTAGCTAGTATAGTAAGTATTGGATGGTAAAGTACTGGATTTTCGACATGACAAGCAAAACAATTAGCTATGTTATATAATTTAGAGACAAGAATATGAGAAGTGGGGGTATAAGTAGCAGAAAATCATTCGGTTGGTATTTTAAAAATCATAAGAAAATCTTTAAAAAGATCTACAACCGCCCAATGATCGGGTGTTAAGTGGTTTTTTATAGGCATTTGTTCATTCCACATGTTGCTAATAATTCCGGCGGTCTTTAATACAGTATGAAGCATGTCATATGTACTATTCCACCTAATGGCCACATCTTTTTTAAGAGACGGCCTTCACCTGCAGCTAGACATCTAGTTTTGTATTCAGCTTTTCTTTTTCCAGAACTTTTAATAAACCTACATGCATCTTTAATTGTTTGAATATTTGTATTACATGCGGTATATACATCCTGTACAGTAAGGTTAAGTATATGACATGCACAACGAATATGAAAAAAAGGCCTCTGCAAATTGGTTTGCATAGCCTAATGAGTTCAGCAATAATAAAATTATTGTTGCTATCATTATCGAAAGAAATAGAAAAAAAATTATTTACACAATGACATTCTAAAATAGATCTAATTTCTGAAGTTATATGAAAAGCACTGTGCGGGTATGGAATTGTCTAAAAGTAATAATTCCTTTTTGCAAAAATCAATCAGAATCTATTCAATATGCAGTAACACAGATCCAGAGAAGTTCCCTTCTATCCATTCAAATATTAGAAATTAATGAAATACCGATATCTAAAGAAGCAAGAGTAGCAATTAATACCTGTTTACCGTCGTTGTAGAGGCTAAAACGAGGACTTTTAAGTATAGTCCTTGGAACCCTTTTGAATGCCGGTTGCAACGCCGTTTGAACGTCCCGCTCAAAAGCAGCGCTTTCTCCGAATCCAAGAATCTGTTCATCTGCCATAACATATTTTGTCATTTCTGAAACAATTAAATCATGATTATATTGAAAAAGACCTTGACCGGCGAAACCAATTTGTGTTTGTGTAGTAGAGGAACCGGACGAGGTTTCTAAATGTTTTTTTTTGCATGTTTATTCAAACTACCAGTGCCGGCACTATCCTTATGTCTATATGCATTACCACAATATTTGCAAACGGCATATCTAACACCGTCCCTAAATTCAGTTTTATAATGATCCTAAACATCACTAGTAATCGCATGTTTTTTAGCTTCTCTCGATGTATGGGTGGATCCTTCCGCTTGTTCGGGATGAGGAATTTGGGTTTGATGCATATCAGGTGAACCCTCTATATCAATATTTTAACTAAATGTTAAAAAAAGAGTGTGGAGTAGAAAATTAGAAATAATAAATTAATAACAAGAAATAAGAAAGAGAGAAGAATGGATCGATCGGAGGCTCGGAGCTTCGAAAACTCGGAATTGGACCATCGGAGGATAGGATCAGAGCTTCTATTGTTTAGAGAGATGGAAATTGCCACAATAGTAAGAGAGATTAAGATCAATTTTTTTAGAGAGATGGGAATTTTTTTTGAAGAGAAAAGAATTTGGAATGAGAAGAAATGGGGTTTGAGGGGGTATTTATAGGTTTTTGGAGGGTTTTTGAATTTTTTGCCCGTTTATAGTCGTTACGAGGCGAGGCGAATCGAAATTCGCCTCGCTTTGCTTAGATGTGACTGTTAGTAGCCGTTGGATGGGAATTCCAAGACGAGGCGAAGTGAACCCGAGGCGAGGCGAAGCGATTTATCGAGCAGGCGGCCGAGTTCGAGGCGAATCCATGGCGAATCGGTCAATGAGGCGAGGCTAGACGAATCGGTGAGTCTTGACGATTCGTGGCGAATCATGGCGATTCCCGAGACGAAGCGAGGCGAGTTGGCAAGTTAAACAAGGCGAATTACGACGAAGCACGGTATGAAAAGTTGGGAACCCGCACGCTTCGCCAATTCGTTGTCGGCGAGGCGAATCGATTCGCCAAATTCGCCCACGTCATCACGAAGCAAATTTTATTTGCTTCGTGACGAGACGAAGCGAATCGATTCGCCGTCGATTCGCTTCATTAGCCGAGCCTACCATAGTTCCAAAGTAATTTCCCTCTCAAATCAGCTTGGAGCATGTCTATAAATGCTAGTCCAGTAACTATTCAATCAAAATTTATTTCTAATGCTCAAATCCCAATAATATACTCATGTTTACCTGGAGGCTCCTCACAGATATGCTGCCATTGGATTCTGCAATTCAGACGTTAGGAATTTCACTTCCCAGTAAATCCATTTCTTGTGCTTCCCCTTCACAAGAGAACCTGCATCATTTATTTTTTGATAGTGACATGCTAAAGCATTATGGTCTATGGTTATGAATGCATTTCAATCAAGTGCTGAAAAGTGTGCATGGTGCACGGCTATTGTGTGTTTTAATTTCTGGTATGGTAGCACCATTCTCAATAGCATAGCACAATGGATTCCTCATTTAATGCTTTGGAATATCTGGAAGCAAAGATGTGTAGTCAAATATCAAGAGCACTCTACCTCAGCTGAAGCAGTTTGGCAAAAATTTCTTTCTGATTTGAGGAACCTGGCAGTTATCTATAAAAATCATGCTTTCTCCACTGCTAATGCTGTTATTCTGGAATCTTTATCCATACAAGACATTGTGACTCCAACTCACAGAACAGAAGAAATCATCACAACCGAATGGCTGCTACCCCCTCAAGAAAACATGAGTTAAATACTGATAGTGCACAGTGAGTTGAAACAAAAAATGCATCTGGTGGAGCCGTACTCAGGGATTCTAAAGGTGAGATCATTTTTATAACTTTTTCTATGGTAGATGTGAAATCCTAAAGCCAAAGCTATTCTGGATGGGCTTTTGCAATGCTATTATATGCAGGTACATAAATTGAGGTGGAAACTTGACTCAAAACTACTGGTAGACGTCATCAAAGGCACCAACAGGTATATATCTTGTCAAAGCTATTGTTTGCATGCTGGAGAAGCTGAATGCAGAAGTCAAGCACACATATAGAGAAAACAACAGATTGACATATTATACAGCCAAGGATGGTTTGATATCACAATGCTTGAGCTCCTACTGTACGCTACAACTCCCAAATTTCCTGAAAATCTAGCCAAATTGGACCTGACTACTATACCAAATTTTAGAATTACAAAGCAAAATGTTTTAAATGTGACTATATAGGGTCCTCTAGTGGCAAATGCTTTGCATGTAGGCCTAAGGCCATTTTTGTTTGTTGTTGTAGTTAATATCTCATTGTAAGGATATTTTGATGATGATATAAATGAGGGCTTACTGGGGTCCTGAAAGTTCCCAGGTAAAAAAAGATGCATACAAGAATTCCATATTGTTTTCTTGTACATTGTATATCATGCGATTCAGCGCACCAAAATCTGCAAACCTAAATCCTAAAAGTCCATAGATAGAGAACAACATAAACAACAATCAAACTCATTTAACAAAACTCTTTCATTAAGGACAGAGATCCTTGTAAAACCCCATGGAATTTTCCTTTATTTCATTAATAAGTATCACTTGTATGTCTGCTTCAGTTCCACATACACAACTAGAAGTCACATATTCAAATTAAAGCAGCTTAATTTACTTGCTGAGGCCTAACCTCAATTCCCTGAACAACGAGCCCACCCTTCCAATGACTTCCCTTCACCTCCATTAGACTAATATCGATCTCGCCTTCATCTCCCTCATCAATGTAAAACTCTCCCAACTCTAGCTTAACCCACTCATCATCACTTGCATGTGACGTGTGCTCCACGCTATTCCGTGGGCCCCTCCACCGATTCGAAATTTGAATATCTGAAGGGCAACCTACAACTCCATGAAGCATATCATTGTGTGCTAATTGCACTTTGCGTTCAGAGGCATAAGTTCCAAATCTAACTGATGCCTCAGCACGAAACTTGAGGCCATATGCAAGGCCATATGCCTCCTCGACTATTTTGAAGACAAGATAAGCACGATAACTTGTTTTTGGAGAGAGGATTTTTGCATCGATCTTGCCGTGAATCTCCAACCAACATACATTTACAAGCACCGCAACCTCTGCAAACCTGATAGAAAAGTTGATAGGGGTTGATGAAGAGAATGGCATTGCGTTTAATCATTGCAACATGTAAGAGTTTGTAGTTGTTTCGTTCATTGACTCAGCTCAAGAATTTATTGGCTTTGGATTAGCCAATCTATACATACACCACGAAGGCAAGGAGAATTGTTCCAAAACTGATAAGGAAAGTAAATTTGGGTTTTTAGTTAATTATGACCTGTATTTTTATTAGTTGGTAATTTAGCTAATTGGAATGCTGTCAACCGTTGACAATTTTATATTTAATCAAATCCACGCCTTATATGAATTTATATAGCTCCCGTGTCATGTATGGTTTTGAGGTAGAAGGTTGGATCCAAATAGAACCAGTACAAGACCTATCACCTCTCTAATTAGATAGAGATGGCATGTTACTTTTTCCTTTTTGTTGGTTGCAATGCCTTAATATTGTAACCTCTTAGTCATTCTCATGTTCTATCGACTCTATCAACCCCTAGGAAGTGTCATATTATGTATTTTATGTCGATGATCAATAAAGAATATTGCTCAAAAGAAAAAGGAAAAAAAGAAGAAATTTCCTTCTCAAGTTTCATGGCATTTGGATGTGGATAAAAATGATTTCCATAGACTACAAACTCTGTGATGCAGATGAATATGAGCTATAAACATGATACGTAAATGATTGGTTTGATCATGAACCGTATGTATTAAATTACGAACCCAATTTTTCTCCCATTGTAAAAACCTAAACCTAGAGTAAGAGTCCAACCCTAAAGATAGCATACAACCCATCATCACTAAGGGCGTGTTTGGTTTCTAAAAGTCGGTACATTGCACTGCATTTCCAACTACATGTTTTCCAACAACTACAGTAGGATACAACCCGGCATGAGGATTCATGTGCTGGACCCGGCGTGATTCTCATGTTGGTTCATGTAGCCTACACCATATGCTTGGGATAAAAGGCTCAGTTGTTGTTGTTGTACAGTAGGATACAACCCATCATCACTAAGGGCGTGCCTCGTTTCCTAAAGTCGGTACATTGCAATGCATTTCCAACTACATGTTTTTCCAAAAACTATAGTAGCATGAGACGGTTTACATACCATATTGCATGGTACTGTGAGATAAAACCTGACTAACATGACAAGTCTGCTTCCCTTTGGTGTTATGATTATCTCATCTAGCTGCTATTGTTGCTTATCTTTATTAGCCGATTCTTCAATATATCTTGTTGCTATAAAGATATCATTCCATGATTTTACCAAGATTATCGCCTCAGAGTCCCAAGTTAAATCACATCACAATATATTTTCTTTGCATATTTGCATAATCCATATACCGTACCACATTTATATCTAGGTTAGGCCATTGCTTTATATGGTATACACATATATCTCTAAAATGCTTGCATCTTTATCTCATCTCTTACTATTAGCACCTACCACATCAAAAGCTTACAAAATGAAACCTGTAATCAGTGTACTTGAACTTGGAGATGTCTTAGAGCATGGGCACACAACAAAGCTGTGATCAGAAACAACTTTTTTGAAATTTAAAAAGGTTTCCTTTGTTTCAAATTTACTACTGTCGTTTTTTTTGAAGTTTCTATTTTGCCTTTTCAAAACAAAAAGCAGATTTTGGGTGGAGGACTCAAAAGTTTTCTCTATAAAAGCAAATTGCACAAATATGAACTCTAACAATTCGGTTTGAGATTTAAAGGGAAATTTCTTCAAATAAAAAAGGCTTATTTACAGAAAACTCCCAACAGATTTGAGTCATTTTAACAAAACTAGCATTACCTTTGAAACTATCAAGAAACTATCATAACTTGATAGTCAACATTGGTCAACGTTATTCTTCATGTCAAATGACCATTTTTCCCATTTCATCTTACAAGTAATTAATTATAATTACATTTTAAATGATTTTAATAATTATTAAATATTTATTAAATAATATTAATTAAATAATTAATAGTTTTTTAGGGGGCGGAGGAGGGGCCGGAGCCGGATTGAGGGAGCGGCGCCGGAGGATGAGAAGGAGGGGGCAAGATGATGATGATGATGGGGACGAAGATGAGGTGAGGATGAAGATGTCATGATGATGATGATTTTGGTGGGGGGAGGGGGATTGGCGGAAGGCAAGGGATGAGTGAAGGGGATGAGGAGGTGGTGGTGGAGGATGACAACGTCATGGAGGGACTCGGCGGCGGAGTGGAGGCGATCAGAGGAGGGGGCGGGATTGGAGATCAGGGGAGGGAATAAGAAGATGATGATGGTGATGATGGTGCTGCAAAGGAAAGGGGAGGTCGAGGTTTGGGGTTGGGATGGGGGAGGGGGTCGGGAAAGGGGCAGTCGGTCGGGGTCGGGGTCGGGGTCGGAGGAATAGGGAGGTTGGGGAGGACGGAGCCGGAGGCGGCGGTGACGATGATGATGAAGGTGGTGGTGATAAAGAAGGAGATGATGAAGATGATGGTGATGATGATGAAAAAGATGGTGGTGGTTGTCGGGGATGGGGGGCTGGAGTTGAGCTTGGGGTCGATGGTGAGATAACCGTCGCCCGAGATGGTGAGAGGGTGGACAGGTTAGGGTTTTTTCTTTTAATTTTTTGAAATTAGGGTTAGGGTTAGAATAGGGGTATCTTAGGGTTTTTACAAAAAAATTGTTGACGTGGCAACTTAAGTGACATGGCAGCGACATGACACAAACATTGCAGACATGTCTCCGTTAAGTTTGGTGGTTTATTGATGGTCTCAAAGGTAATTACAGTTTTGTTAAAACGGGCCAAACATGTTGGGAGTTTTCAGTAAATAAGCCAATAAAAAAATACTGAACTAGAATCAGATGAAGGGATCCACCTCCAGCATTCAGGCGTATCTCCCCAAATAATCACCAACTCCCTCGCAGATATCATGAAGCACTTCTTCCCACTCGATCTCTCCAGCTCAAAGCTCTGCAATTTTGATCAAAAACCATTAGCTCTAGCCCTACAGTACCCTAAAAAAATAAAAAAGATTTCCAGTTTCTCACCGTTTTGTCGCCATCGATGAGGATCGGCTCGCATAGCCGAAAGTATAGCCCCTTCTTCGAATCGAAGCTCAGGGATTCGACGGAGTTCGAAAGGATCCGGGGGAGATCGGACGGCAGGAAGCGATCCCAGACGGTGTCGGAGTCGGCGGCTCGCCGGAAGGTGGTGGAGAGCACGGCGGATCTGCAAGCATCGAGGGGCGAGGTGAAGGAGAGAGCGTGAGAGATGCAGCTCTCTGGCAAAATGCTGATGTCACCATTGATATCTTCCATCGATGAAAATGAAATTCTCAAGATTTTTTTGGGGGCGATTTTATGAATGAAACGAAGATGGAGAGCAAAAGGCTTAGGGCCTGTTTGGTTGCAAGATTATGGAATTTGGATTCCAAAATAGTACGGTTGCAATTTCTGGATTTGGTAATTTGTTGTTTGGTTGGTTTTGGATTCCTAGTATTGGATTTGTAGATCCTTGTAATCTTTGTTTGGTTGGTGGGAAAAAAATGGGATTTGGATTTGAGGATTTTAGGGTATGTTTGGTTGCAGGATTATGAGTTTGGATTTGGATTTTGGACTAGGATTGCACAATTTTGTGTTTGGTTGCAAGATTAGGATTTTTTGGATTCCTTTGTTTTGTATGGGGGCCCACCACAAAAGAAGGATTCATGAATCCTAAAAATTTTCAAGGATTCTCAAGGATTTGGCACTATTTATTGTACTTTTAGATGGGCCCGTGCACTTTATTTATTTAACAATCCTCTCTCTCTATCTCTCTTTAAAATCTTCAAATCCAAATTCTATTTTTTTCCACCAACCAAACAAAGATTATAAGGATCTACAAATCTAATACTAGGAATCCAAAACCAATCAAACAACAAATTACCAAATTCAGAAATTTCAACCGTACTATTTTTGGAATCCAGATTCCATAATCCTGCAACCAAACAGCCCCTTAGAGAGAGATATAGAGAGAGGATTGTTAAATAAATAAAGTGCATGGGACCCATCTAAAAGTACAATGAATAGTGCCAAATCCTTGAAAATCCTTGAAAATTTTTAGGATTCCATAATCCTTGTTTTGTGGTGGGCCTCCCATAAAAAACAAAGGAATCCTATAAATCCTAATCTTACAACCAAACACAAAATTATGGAATCCGAGGATTCCACAATCCAAAATCCAAATCCAAACTCATAATCCTGCAACCAAACAGGCCCTTAGCGACAAGTTTTTTTATCCGTTTGTACCTTTTTGCTTCTCGTTTTAGAGGAATGACTGCAAGTTCAGAAAATATCATTTTTTTAACATCAGCAATTAATATATAACCACGTTGCAGCTAAAAAATTCATATCATTTCTACCGTCAACTATTAGGAAAAGTATTATCACATTTTTAATATCATCAATTAATTTTCTACGCTGTTTTTGGTATTGTATTTTTTACTAATATATTTATCATTAATAATTTCTTCGTTATTCAAAAAATATCAATGTGATGGAGGTCCTTTTCGGGTCTCCGTCAGATGTTGTCTTCCGTTGATCTCCCGGTGCATTTTGGTGATGATCTTCTGTTGCGTGTGGATCTCAATGGTTTTTGCTGATTTGAGGGTTTTTAGCGCCGAATACCTGCAAAGAAGCTCCGGGGTGGTTTGGTACCACCGAGGACCCTCCGACGATCAAGTTAGTGCTAGATCCGGGCAGAGTAACGGCTAAGAGGAATAAAAAATGGCTTACTTGACCCCTCTGTCATGGGTTTTTATATAGCGGTGATGGCACGCAGCAGCAGGCGCGAGAATCTCGCCAGCAGTTACGCTCCCGACGTCATGCCCGCGCAGAGAGCGGATCACCCATTAATAGGGATCGCGGGGGCGTGGAACGTGGGATGTTGCCGGCGGAGAATCTGCGCATGGCGAAATTCGCGGAGCGGCGGTTACGCCTGTAAGCAGTGGATCTGGTCGGAGGAACTGAGGAAGACGGCCTCGGCTAGGGAGCTTGGAGATGAGAAATGTAATAAAGGAATTGCAGCGCTTTACAAATAAGTATAAATTCCATTTTAGCTAGATTTTGATGATTATAAAATCCAAAGAGGTTTAGTTCTATAAATCTAGGGTTCAAAGAGGCTTCAATGTTTAGCCCTTACCTCTCAAAGAGATGAGAGAATATACCGTCTCCAGTAAAGAAAAATGAGAGGCAGAAATAACAGAGATGTAAAGGTCGGTAAAAGAATTAAGCTTGAACCGTAGGAAAGAATCAGAGATGGAGATGGGTATAAATAAAAGGAACGGGAAATCGGTGTTTAAATTATTTGATAGTCAACTATATGTTTTGTTAATATGAATTAGTATACTAAATATTATTATCTAAATAAGTAGCAAATCGGGTGAAACAGGTCTGAACAGGGTTTATTCAAACATGTCCCATTATTTTAAGATTTTTATGGATCGACAAATTTAGAATCAATTCAAAACCTATTTTTTGGCAACTGGTTTAGGGTAAACCCGGCCTATTGACAAAACTATAAGATATGGGTATTTTGGAATAATTATCAACAATCTAAGAGTTAATTTGATAATCATATGGTTTCTAGTTATGTTATACTACCGTATAATTATTTTAGGTCTATATGTGAACCGGTTAAGAATTGTGTCATGTAAGAAAACAGAGTATATATTGTCACTCTAGGATTTTTTCACAACAGCGGGACATATGGCAATGGATAATGGGTTATCTACGTGCATGAATCTTTTGTGAATGCAAGAAATTTATTTGTGGATGGGGAGTGCCGAAATTACAATTTGTATCAGTGTACCAATGAAGATAAGAGGTTTTATTTTGAGTTTTATATAATTTGAGTCATTCAGTACCTTCATCCTATCCCATTTGCATGTCTAGCCAATCAAAATTGTATGACAATCGATAAGCTCGGACTCTTTTTGATTTTAATGTTTTTAAAGATAATCAAATTTGTGACTCTTTTTTTATTTTTTTATTCCTTAATGAGTTTAAACCTTGAATATTATAATTTGAATACCTTGTCATAAGATGCATACAAACAGTTACCCAAAGAAACACGAACAGATGAAGATAAGTCAATCGAAACAAAAGTACATACATAACTTCCGTTTGTTCTCATTATATATACATTGTATATCAAGAAATCGACAACCCGAAACTTGCAGAATTGAACCCTAACCCCATAGATAGAGATCAACGAGTCTGCTTCAACTAACTGGGCTTAGGTCAGTTAATACTAATTTCCTTTTTCCAATGTGAGAGGTCGCAAGTTTGATTCCCGAAATAGGTTGATTTCGCGGGGGAGGGGAGGGGGGCAAGTCTTAATCTCTTCAACATACTTCAACTCCATACTTACGACTGGAAGAAACAAACACTTGATCACATTAAAGCAGCTTTAACTTTACTTCCTAGGCCTGACTATGAGTCCATTCTTCATATACTGGATTTAACCTTGACTCATGAGACTGATATCAACCTGGCCCGTTGTTTCTTGTTGCACAGATATGTTGAGTATGCTTTGTGATATTGCTACGTTGTCATCAGTGATCTTCATCTTCTATTTTCCATAAATGCATAAAACAAAGAGTTCTTCTGTTTTACACTATTGTAGATCGTACGTCTTTATTTCCCACGTTGACATTTATATCCATAAAATATCGGAATGCTAACTGTGAGGCCTGATCTCAATGCCTTGTATGAGCTCATCACCACCACCTCTCCCTCGTTCCCCTCCTCACCGACATATCCTTTGCGGAATCAATAGGTTGCAAGGATTATATTGTTTGATATCTTTTTATATTTTTTAGCACGTTTTGAATTGATATCATGATGTTATATAATATCTTTATTGATTTTTTTTAGCCACATGTCAAGTGAACTACCATAGGGTGTAGTTTCGGTAGGTTAGGTCCAACAGAAGATCCGGTATCAAACATACCCATCATAAAAGCATGAAACACCAGAAAAATATTGCTCAAAAAATTGGGAAACAAAAAATTAAATTTAAAGCTTTTAGTTCCTCGCAATTCAAGCCGACCACATATCCTTTGCGGAAGGTGTCAAATCAAACCCAACAAACTACCTTTATATCTATATTTTTACAATAAACAAAGTGATAAAAACTTGGGTCCATGTTTTTCTGTTAAACATCTTTATCTAATCGGGATCCTTGCTATCTCAAATTTGCTATTTCTCCATTAGATTTTTCGCGATCCTCCTTTATCTTAAATTCGCTATTTCTTCTCTAGATTCTCCGTGTTGTTTATTAAAATATTGCGATCACATATGCAATTAGGTATAGATATGAAACTACCCTTATAAGAATCCGATCCCAATTCTTTCCTATTTTTTTTGAAGATTGAATTCCAAATTCTAGGATTTTGATATTTGATTCATCGATTGTTTTCTGTGCTTAGTGAACCAAGTAAACATCTATGCTTTACTGATTGTTTCCTTCAACTCTTTGTTAAGGTTTTGAGATTTTATATAAAACTTGTTTTCTTGGAATTTTTTTTTGCAGGTGGCAATTCTTATTCGATCGGAGTTCGATCTCGTATCAAAGGTGAGAATTTTGAAAACGCCAGTTCCGTGTTGTTTATTAATACATTAGGATTTGATAAAATCTAATCATACGATTTTTCGTATAACTGGAATCAAATACGTAAATCAAATCCTAACATAAGGTTGAAGGAAATGATCACTAAAACTATAATCTTTACCTGGTTCACTGAATAGAAAAGAATCGACGAATCAAAGATCGAAACTTTAGAACTTGAAACTCGGTCTTCAAAAAAAGGAGCAAAGTATTGGGATCGGATTCTTATAAGAGTAGTTTTCATATATACCTAATTTCAAATGTGATCGTAATGTTTTAATAAAAAGAATAGAGCTAGGGTTTTCAAAAATCTCACCTTTGATATGAGATAAAATTCTGATTGAATAAGGCTTGCCACCTGCAAATAAAAAATAAAATAAAAAAATCCAAGAAAACAATTTTTATATAAAATCCCAAAATTGTAACATAGGTTGGAGGAAACGATCAATAAAGCATAGATCTTTACCAGGTTCACTGAGCAGAAAAGAGTCGACGAATCAAAAGTCAAAACCTTAGAACTTAGAACTCGATCTTCAAAAGAAAGGAGGAAAGCATTAGGATTAGATTTTTATAAGAGTAGTTTCATAGCAAATGCTCGAATTTTGAGACCCCTAGCTTTATTTCCAAACTTTAAAATAATTGATTGTATAAATTTGAGTTAGGGATTTTGATTGATTTTTATTTTAGTTTATGGAGTTTGAAATTGATGCAATTGTATTGTATGAGCTGATTTTTATTAGGGAGTTTCAATAAATTAGTATAGGAGTGTACATGTACATTATTATCCCCTTACTCAAATTCAACTTCTTATAAACCTAATTACGTGCCAGAACTTATAAGCGCGGGTTATGGAGAATGATAAATTCGCTATTACGATCGAGGATTCAGCTTGTAGAAGATATATATGAAGGATCAACATGACAGGACAAAGTTCTATATTATAAGTGACTGCATTTTAATATCGTTCTCAATAGATATTATTTACATGTTTTTGAAGGGGTGCTATTACAATTTTCATATTTACCTTTCTTTGAAGTATGCTATCATATAGCCATAGCTACCAAATTTAGCAATTTATATTTATATATATAACTTAAATATACACCAAGAAAATAACTTTTTTTTATCCGGATACTATTTCTTCACTAGATTTTATATAAAACTTTTAATATAATCAAACAAAAAAATTTGGTTTTTCTTTTTTGGGATTGATGGAGGTCCTTTTCAGGTATCCGTCAGATGTTGTCTTCCGTTGATCTCCCGGTGGATTTTGGTGGTGATCTTCTGTTGCGTGTGGATCTCAATGGGTTTTGGTGAGATTGGTGATTTGAGGAGTTTAGCGTCGAGTACCTGCAAAGAAGTACTGGGGTGATTTGGTACTACCGAGGACCCTCCGACGATCAAGTTAGTGCTAGATCCGAGCAGAGTAACGGCTAAGTGGAATAAAAAATGGCTTACTTGACCCCTCTATGATGGGGGTTTATATAGCGGCGGCAGCATGCAGCGGTAGGCTCGAGAGTCTCACCGGCCGATACGCTCCCGACGTCACGTCCGCGTGAAGAACGGATCGCCCATTAATGAGGATCGTGATGGCGTGGAATGTGGGACATTGCTGGCGGAGAATCTGCGCGTGGCGAGATTTGCAGAGCGACGGTTACGCCTGCGAGTGGTGGAGTCGGTCGGTCGGAGGGGTCGAGGAGGACGGCCTCGGCTGGGGCGCTCGGAACCGAGCAAGAGGGTCGAGGAGTCTTGGTCCCGTGGCAGCCCGGGTGTAACACCCGAGCCCAATAATACTATTTCTATTGCTAGTTGAGTGTTATACATTGCTCATTCCAATTCTCCTGATTGTTTGGTGTTTATTGCTAAATTTTAACCGGTTAAGTCATTTTGGCACATAACAAATTTTAACACCTAAAATGAAATTAAAATATCCATGTTGGCCTACTCGTCGCCACTAGTCGCGTGGTAACGTCCGCGCGTCGAGATTTCGTCCCGTTCGACAAAACGGGCAAGTTTGGACGTCTACGCGCGCGTGCAAGTGTCCGACTTGGGGGCATGCATTTTAATCATAAAACACCTCTTTTCAAAATTTGGAACTCGCTTAAAATCCTATAATTTGAATTTGAAACATTTAGACGCAACCCGGGCGCGATTTGGAAATGTTTCATTTAGCACCGAAAAGCCCATTTAATTAAATATATTTAATAACTATAAAATATTCATTCTGTTAATGTAACGTTAAAATCCTTTCTTTTAAATCTTTAAAATTATATTTTTTCACCTACCGTACCTCTCCAGCCAATCACGAGGGATTTAAATCCCTCGTGGGCCCCGCCTCACCATCTCTCTCTCTCTCTCTGTGTGTAACAACCTCTCTCTCTCTCTCTATCTATATTATTTAAGCATTACTGTTCCTCAACCTCACCACGAGAAAACTCCTTCGACGAAACCTCACCGAACCCTAACCCTAGCTTCGTCGCGCCCTCGCCGTCGACCTCCCCGCGACCTCGCCGTCGCCGTCCTCGCCTCCACGGCCTTACCGCACCCCCTACCTCCTTCCTCCCTCCTTCCCGAGCCTCCAAACCCAACCCCGATCCCAGAATCTCCACCGCCTGCACCTCACCGTCGACGGTCCTCGTCGTCGACGACTCTTCCATCTTCCTCTCCTCTCTCGCCTTCCCAACTCAACCCTAGCCCTGCACCCCATTACACCGAGCCTAACCCAAGCCCAGACCCTAACCGGGACCCTAGCAACTCCTCTGGTTCGCCGGAAAAGGACACCGTCGACCCCCTCGTCGTCGCCAGCACACCGACTCCCACCTCTTCTTCCTCCTGCAACCCAGTCCAGACCAGTACATCCCTCGTCGCGGCAACACCAGAACCAGAAACCTTTCAGCCTTCGCTGCTCGCCGTCGCTGCCTCGCCGGCGTCCCATCGCCGTCGAGCCCGTCGTGGTTGCCCCCTGGTTCTTCTCTGTAAGCATCTCTCTACCTTTCCCTTTCCTTTTCCCTTCGCTGGTCGATCGTCGCGCGTGTATCGTGAAATTTTGCTAACGTGTTGCCGTTTTGACTTTTCGCCAGATTCCGGCCGTGCCGTCGTTTGGACCCGACTTTCCAGCGGAGTACTCTGGTCCGTGTGGTCCCGCTGTTCGCTGTTAGACTCGATCCGTGGCCCGTGTACCCGTCTCGTGTTTTCCGCCGACACTGCATCCGTGCTTTCCGGTTTGCGAAACCGTCGAGGCAAGTATCCGAATACTTGCTTTAACATGCTAGTACACATGATCAAGTCTTGCTATACACTTAATTATCATATTATCTATTATAACCACACAGCTATTAGTAATATCGATATTATTTTATAACTTAGAATTGACGGTTACAAATATTCTTAACATTGAATCGGTATAGTAGTTTCTTGTAATTAATCGGTCTGCTATCAATCCACACTTTACTAACTAAACCAAGTAGATCGTCCTTGCTTCATTTGTTAAATCGTCCATGAGACAATTATTTATACTTTAGTTTAAATTCATGTAGCTTCATTACTTTATGTTGTTGATATTGGTTCACCTTGTGACTATTGCACCCCAAGGGTGCTTGCACCTGTTAATACAGATAATACAAGCACCTTGTGATTAAGTGACTATTATTGCTGTTTACTTTAGATTCTTGCTGCTGTTACTTATTCGATTGTATACCTGTTGAGCGCACCCACTCGATCACATTACATATTGACCTGACTCTGCTGCACCCGACACATACATACATATCAACTCAACCTGTTGAAACATGACCCGACCTGTTACCTGATCTTATGCCTAATGCCAACAAACCTGACTTGGGGTCCTCATGGACCATTCCTGCTGTCTATCCAGACAGACCTATTTGTACCTGATTCTGTGTTGGCATTAGTCCTTGACTACTGAATACCTGACCTGACATACATAACTTGGGGGTATGGGGAAATCAAAGATGAACCTGACTTGTAACCCGACAGTTCACTACCTGTTCGAGTGTACACATTCCTGTTTTGTGCCTAGCGGCATGTCTCGGTTTCGGCCGAGAATATTGTGGCCGTGATCCCGGGTATGTACGGGGTACTACCGAGTGTACACTTTCCTGTTTTGTGCCTAGCGGCATGTCTCGGCTGCAGCCGAGAATATTGTGGCCGTGGTCCCGGGTATGTACGGGATACTATTGAGTTACATCGACGATTCATCAATTGATTTCAAAGACTATAGAGTAGAAACCTGATAGGACAGTTTAGTTACCACTGTACATTACCCTGCACGGTTGTTTCTTAGTACTGCTTTATTCATGTTCATACCTGCATTGCTTATTACCATGTTTATATTATATTATTTGGTTGACATGACGCGCTGACGTCTGGGTTTTGCATGGCCCAGATTCCTTACCACTGTCGACGACCGAGCAGGAGTATTTCAGCCAGCAGGCTGAACTGTGAGTCCTTAGTGATTAGTTTATTTATTTCATTTCATTTCCAGATGTGAGCCCGCATTATGGGACATACTGTTTATTTATTGTATTGGATCATTGGCTTCCGCACTATTGTTCATTGACTCTTGTTATTATGGATTTGGACATGTGTTAGATTAGTTTATTTATATTGTTCTTGATATCTCTACAACCGTAATGTGACTGTGGATGGATACTTCCTACCCACAGGTAGCATGGTTGGCTATGTTACGCGCCCAATCTTGCGTACTCTGGGAAGCGGGGCGTGACATGGTTCTTTTGGTATCAGAGCCATAGGTTAGTTGGGTTGATTCTTTGTAGTTGGGTAATGTACCCAATACACGAATCAGAATACCCGTGTTTAGGAAACATGTCCTGCCACCTTGACCGTCTTACCATTCTTGAATCACATTCTTCCGGATTATATCTTTTACGACGTGCAAACTTACTTTGCATGTCGACTCGAAAATCTGATTTCTTGTTATCTCTAGGACTTAGGCGACTTGGGTGGAGTTAAGTAATTGCGGCTATGATACCGCGGCATAGCTACAATACGGTACTCTATTTAAGTATCTTGGAGTTCTAGCCTTGATCTATATTCAAAATCTATCATCATGCTAATGTTGGGTGTTTTGAGTTCAGGATTATGACAGGTAAGAATTTGAAGACGTACCAAGGCGTGTGGACGAAGCCGCCATGCTTGGAGTGATAAGAGGAATGCTGGAAATCAAAGAAACAGACCGAGCTGATCCAGCAGCAAGCGGACTTGTTTCGGGAAGGTGCAGATCGTTCAGCAGTCTGTGAACAATGTTGGAACTAGACCAGTTGACCAAGTAGGGACCGTAGCAGATTTCAGACTTTTGGGTCCGTCTACATTTACTGGTTTAAGGGAGCCGTTGCCAGCCGAGCAGTGGCTAATCGGCACGAAGAATTTGCTGATTGCGGCACAGATTCCAGATGACAAAAGAGTTGATGTGGTGCGCACTCAGCTAGTGGATTACGCCCGAGAGTGGTGGCTTGTGGAGGAGACCCGCTTGCCCAAGCCGATCAGTTGGGCGGATTTATCTAAGGGTTTCCTGGAGAAATTCTTCTCGCGGACTGCACGGGAGGAAATGGAAGAGAATTTCATCGGACTAAGGCAGAATGGAGCAGCCGTGGACGTGCATGCAGCAGAGTGGACGTAGTTGAAGATATATCGGGCTTACCGCCGAAGCGAGACGTGGAGTTCGCGACTGACCTTATTCCTGGTGCAGCGCCAGTATCCAAAGCTTATTATCCAATGGCACCAGTGGAATTGGGAGGAGTTAAGAAACAAGTCGGTGAATTGCTTTAGAAGGGTTGGATTCGAAGCAGCAACTCGCCATGGGAAGCTCCAGTTCTTCTAGTAAAGAAGAAAGATGGCACGAGAAGAATGTGCATCGACTGTCGAGAGTTAAACCGGGTGACTATTAAGAACAAGTACCCGATCCCTCGCATTGGAGAACTTTTGAGCAGCTTAGTGGCGCGAGAGTATTCTCGAAACTGGATTTGCGATCCGAATGTCATCAGGTCCGGCAGATGTTGAGACAGGAGAAGCTTTATGCGAAAATGAGTAAGTGTGAGTTTTGGTTGGAGGGAGTGAATCTTTCGGGGCATGTTGTGCCGGGCGATGGAATCGCTGTCGACCCCTAAAAGATTGCAGCAGTTCGAGATTGGCATATTCCAAGAAATGTGGCTGAGATAAGAAGTTTCCTTGGATTAGCCGGATACTACAGGAGATTTGTGGAGAACTCCGCTCGTTTGGCAGAGCCGTTAACCAAGCCTGCGCGCAAGGAGGTACCTTTTAATTGGACGGATGAATGTGCATTGGCTTTCGAGACGTTGAAGCAGAAGTTGATAACCGCCCCTAGCCTGAACGTACCAGATAATTCAAGAGGACTGGTGATTCACAGCGACTCATCTGGAAAAGGATTGGGATGTGTTTTGATGCAGAATGGGAAGGTCGTAGCTTACGCATCAAGACAACTGAAGACTCATGAGAAGAATTACCCGACTCATGACTTGGAGCTTGCGGCCGTGATCTTCGCCTTGAAGATTTGGAGACACTACCTTTTGGGCGAGAGAGTCGAAGTCTTTACAGATTACCAGAGTTTGAAGTATGTGTTCACTCAGAAGGAGTGAACATGAGGCAACGCAGATGGTTGGAGCTGATGGCCGACTGCGACCTTGATCTTAAGTACCATCCGGAAAAAGTTAACGTCGTGCCGGATGCGCTAAGTCGGTTACCAGCAATTCAGGTATTGACCGCACAAAGGGAGATCATTGCGGATTTTCAGAGATTTGACTTGGAGGTTGTGCTACCACATGCTACGGGACAGTTGATGCAGTTGCAAGTACAGTCGTCCTTGGTTGAGAAGATTAAAGCGGCGCAATCGCAGGATCCTAGACTGCAAAAGTTTCGAGAGCAGGTTGAAGCCGGACTGCGAACCGATTTACTGATCCATGAAGACGGTTAGTTGAGATATGGTAGCCGTGTGTGTGTGCCAAAAGGGAATGTGCGTGAAGAGCTTATGAAGGAGGCACACAGTTCAGCTTACTCTGTACATCCAGGAGGGACAAAGATGTACCGAGATATTCGACAGCACTTCTGGTGGGAAGGTATGAAGCGGGAGATTGCTCGCTTCGTGGCTAAGTGCTTGGTGTGTCAGCAAGTCAAGGCTGAACACCAAAGGGTTGCTGGTTTGTTGCAACCACTTCCGATCCCTCAGTGGAAGTGGGAACATATAACCATGGATTTCGTGACGGCTTTACCGCGGAGTCCAAAGGGCAACAATGCAGTATGGGTGATTGTCGATCGGTTGACCAAGGCAGCTCACTTTATTCCTTTTCGGGTTGGTCAATCGACGGAGACTTTAGCAGAGCGGTACATGCAGGAGATTGTAAGATTGCATGGAGTACCGGTGAGCATCGTGTCCGATCGGGACACTCGGTTCTTGTCGCACTTCTGGAGGAGTTTACAAGAAAGTTTGGGGACTCGATTGAAGTTTAGCACAGCTTATCATCCTCAGACTGATGGGCAATCGGAGAGAACGATCCAGACCCTTGAAGATATGTTGAGGGCTTGCATGTTGGACTTCAAAGGGTCTTGGGAGGATCATCTACACCTGGTGGAGTTTTCGTACAACAATAGCTTCCAAGCGACTATTCAGATGGCTCCGTTTGAAGCGTTGTATGGTCGTAAGTGCCGTTCACCGGTTTGTTGGGATGATGTTGGTGAACGAAGGTTACTGGGGCCAGATTTGGTAGTCCAGACAGTCGAGAAGGTGAATACAATCAGGAAGCATATGAAGGCAGCTCAAGACAGACAGAAAAGTTGGGCCGACACGTCAAGAAGACCGCTAGAGTTCGCCGTGGGTGATTTGGTATTTCTGAAGATATCACCGACTAGGGGGGTGATTCGCTTTGGGAGTCGGGGAAAGCTTAGTCCCCGATTCGTTGGACCCTTCGAGATATTGGAGCGTGTTGGAGAGGTAGCGTACCGTTTGGCGTTACCACAATCATTTGCAGGAGTGCACGATGTGTTTCATATGTCTCAACTACGGAGGTATGTCCGAGATGAGACTCACGTCTTGGATCATTCGGAGTTGACTGTACGGGAGGACCTAACTTTTGAGGAGCGACCAGTTGAAATCAAGGATCGAAAAGAAAAGGTTCTTAAGAACAAAGTTATCCCTCTTGTGCTAGTTTCTTGGGGTAATCGATTGCATGGAGAATCCACTTGGGAGCGAGAAGACGAGATCCGGCCGAAATTTCCTCACCTTTTCCTGTAGTTAGCTATCTTGTATTCTTGGAATTTCGAGGACGAAATTCTTTTTGTAGTTGGGTATGATGTAACACCCGAGCCCAATAATACTATTTCTATTGCTAGTTGAGTGTTATACATTGCTCATTCCAATTCTCCTGATTGTTTGGTGTTTATTGCTAAATTTTAACCGGTTAAGTCATTTTGGCACATAACAAATTTTAACACCTAAAATGAAATTAAAAATATCCATGTTGGCCTACTCGTCGCCACTAGTCGCGTGGTAACGTCCGCGCGTCGAGATTTCGTCCCGTTCGACAAAACGGGCAAGTTTGGACGTCTACGCGCGCGTGCAAGTGTCCGACTTGGGGGCATGCATTTTAATCATAAAACACCTCTTTTCAAAATTTGGAACTCGCTTAAAATCCTATAATTTGAATTTGAAACATTTAGGCGCAACCCGGGCGCGATTTGGAAATGTTTCATTTAGCACCGAAAAGCCCATTTAATTAAATATATTTAATAACTATAAAATATTCATTCTGTTAATGTAACGTTAAAATCCTTTCTTTTAAATCTTTAAAATTATATTTTTTCACCTACCGTACCTCTCCAGCCAATCACGAGGGATTTAAATCCCTCGTGGGCCCCGCCTCACCATCTCTCTCTCTCTCTCTCTCTCTGTGTGTGTGTGTAACAACCTCTCTCTCTCTCTATCTATATTATTTAAGCATTACTGTTCCTCAACCTCACCACGAGAAAACTCCTTCGACGAAACCTCACCGAACCCTAACCCTAGCTTCGTCGCGCCCTCGCCGTCGACCTCCCCGCGACCTCGCCGTCGCCGTCCTCGCCTCCACGGCCTTACCGCACCCCCTACCTCCTTCCTCCCTCCTTCCCGAGCCTCCAAACCCAACCCCGATCCCAGAATCTCCACCGCCTGCACCTCACCGTCGACGGTCCTCGTCGTCGACGACTCTTCCATCTTCCTCTCCTCTCTCGCCTTCCCAACTCAACCCTAGCCCTGCACCCCATTACACCGAGCCTAACCCAAGCCCAGACCCTAACCGGGACCCTAGCAACTCCTCTGGTTCGCCGGAAAAGGACACCGTCGACCCCCTCGTCGTCGCCAGCACACCGACGCCCACCTCTTCTTCCTCCTGCAACCCAGTCCAGACCAGTACATCCCTCGTCGCGGCAACACCAGAACCAGAAACCTTTCAGCCTTCGCTGCTCGCCGTCGCTGCCTCGCCGGCGTCCCATCGCCGTCGAGCCCGTCGTGGTTGCCCCCTGGTTCTTCTCTGTAAGCATCTCTCTACCTTTCCCTTTCCTTTTCCCTTCGCTGGTCGATCGTCGCGCGTGTATCGTGAAATTTTGCTAACGTGTTGCCGTTTTGACTTTTCGCCGGATTCCGGCCGTGCCGTCGTTTGGACCCGACTTTCCAGCGGAGTACTCTGGTCCGTGTGGTCCCGCTGTTCGCTGTTAGACTCGATCCGTGGCCCGTGCACCCGTCTCGTATTTTCCGCCGACACTGCATCCGTGCTTTCCGGTTTGCGAAACCGTCGAGGCAAGTATCCGAATACTTGCTTTAACATGCTAGTACACATGATCAAGTCTTGCTATACACTTAATTATCATATTATCTATTATAACCACACAGCTATTAGTAATATCGATATTATTTTATAACTTAGAATTGACGGTTACAAATATTCTTAACATTGAATCGGTATAGTAGTTTCTTGTAATTAATCGGTCTGCTATCAATCCACACTTTACTAACTAAACCAAGTAGATCGTCCTTGCTTCATTTGTTAAATCGTCCATGAGACAATTATTTATACTTTAGTTTAAATTCATGTAGATTCATTACTTTATGTTATTGATATTGGTTCACCTTGTGACTATTGCACCCCAAGGGTGCTTGCACCTGTTAATAAAGATAATACAAGCACCTTGTGATTAAGTGACTATTATTGCTGTTTACTTTAGATTCTTGCTGCTGTTACTTATTCGATTGTATACCTGTTGAGCGCACCCACTCGATCACATTACATATTGACCTGACTCTGCTGCACCCGACACATACATACATATCGACTCAACCTGTTGAAACATGACCCGACCTGTTACCTGATCTTATGCCTAATGCCAACAAACCTGACTTGGGGTCCTCATGGACCATTCCTGCTGTCTATCCAGACAGACCTGTTTGTACCTGATTCTGTGTTGGCATTAGTCCTTGACTACTGAATACCTGACCTGACATACATAACTTGGGGGTATGGGGAAATCAAAGATGAACCTGACTTGTAACCCGACAGTTTACTACCTGTTCGAGTGTACACATTCCTGTTTTGTGCCTAGCGGCATGTCTCGGTTTCGGCCGAGAATATTGTGGCCGTGATCCCGGGTATGTACGGGGTACTACCGAGTGTACACTTTCCTGTTTTGTGCCTAGCGGCATGTCTCGGCTGCAGCCGAGAATATTGTGGCCGTGGTCCCGGGTATGTACGGGATACTATTGAGTTACATCGACGATTCATCAATTGATTTCAAAGACTATAGAGTAGAAACCTGATAGGACAGTTTAGTTACCACTGTACATTACCCTGCACGGTTGTTTCTTAGTACTGCTTTATTCATGTTCATACCTGCATTGCTTATTACCATGTTTATATTATATTATTTGGTTGACATGACGCGCTGACGTCTGGGTTTTGCATGGCCCAGATTCCTTACCACTGTCGACGACCGAGCAGGAGTACTTCAGCCAGCAGGCTGAACTGTGAGTCCTTAGTGATTAGTTTATTTATTTCATTTCATTTCCAGATGTGAGCCCGTATTATGGGACATACTGTTTATTTATTGTATTGGATCATTGGCTTCCGCACTATTGTTTATTGACTCTTGTTATTATGGATTTGGACATGTGTTAGATTAGTTTATTTATATTGTTCTTGATATCTCTACAACCGTAATGTGACTGTGGATGGATACTTCCTACCCACAGGTAGCATGGTTGGCTATGTTACGTGCCCAATCTTGCGTACTCTGGGAAGCGGGGCGTGACACCGGGGCAAGATGAGGGGCCGAGGAGGCAAATTTGCAGGGGGCCCCAAGGAGGGCTAACTTGTGCTTACAGGTCGGGTACAAGGGTGGCCTGGTCGGCCTCTGCGGGCCCTTTCTTCCGGGTCTTGGGACATGTCATCCGCCACGTGTCCTGATCTCGTATCGCCAATATTTAGCATCATCATTAGCCCCCCACTCTTTTCCCGACCAGCTAGCGGGTCATGTCAGGAGTGGACTGCCAGGCCTCCCGAGGTGAGCTCCTTCCTAAGGCTTTGTCGGGACGAGTCCTCGGGCTGTCAGTTGTCTTTTCTGCTAGCGAATCAGGGAGAGATCTCAGCATTTAAAGAAGGTGCGCCGGTTTGTGCACTCTGCTACTGAAGCGACGGTCCACGCGTCAAGCGTCGATTGGCCGACGCGACGTATGCAGGCCTGCGATGTCTGATGGGATGCGGTCCAACGCAGGATCGACACGTGGAGCGATCGGAGCCGCTGGACGCGAGGAGTCGTTTCGGCGGGAGATGACGGGCGTCGTTGGATGAGGCCGCTTGCACCAATAAACAGGGATGGGGCCCGTCCTTAAGCCCCTACCCCTTCATATTTCCCTCTTCTAAGTCCTGGTTGCTCGTCGCTCGTCTTCTTTCTCCCGCTTTCGACTCCCGAAGATTCTCTTTTTCAAGGTTAGATGTCTTCCTTTGTAGAGTCAGTAGATGTTGTAGAAGTAGGTTTTAGGGACCTTTTAGTTGTGTCCGAGTCCCCCAGGGTGCAGGGGTCGGATCCTCTCCCCGGGATCGTGCGGCGGGGGCAGCCCCTAGGGAGGAGGCGGCAGATGCGGCCCCCGGCTCCTCGTGTTGGTTGAGGTATGAGGATGAGCTCGCAAATGCTCGGGCTCGCTTCACATCCCCTCGTGTTACACGCTCCGACTGGCCAAGGAGGGAGAGAGGGAGGATCAAGTACGGGGCAGGAAGATCGCCTTGTATTTGGAAGCTTTTTGGGGCGGAATGCGCCTGCCCTTCTCTCCCGAGGTCGTTGCAGCGCTGAATTTTTTCGGTTTGGCCCCCGGCCAGTTGTGCCAAATTCGTGGAGGATCCTCCTCGGGTTCTTGATCCACCTGAAGTTACAGGCGGTTCCCTTCAGCCTCTCCCTTCTCGATTCTTCTCTCGTCTTCAAAAGTCACCCTGGTGGTCGAGCGGGCGACCCGAGATGGGTCTATCTCTCTTTCAGAAAGCGGCCGGGGGCGCTGCCGGGATTGGGGTCGTGGCTTGCCCTCTTCTGTTCATGATTGGAAGAAGAAATTTTTCTTCGTTTCCCCTCCCGAGGGCGAGGACTGGACCGTGCCTACCAAGTGGTCGAGAGAGAAATGTTTGCCGGGGAACCAGTCGAATGGCCCCGCCGCGGTAAGAGTGGCATCGTGGGAGCCTATCCCCCGACCTGACGTGCTGCTGTCTGAGAGGGTACTGAGCTGGGCCGGGCTCAGCCCCGTTGAGTTTGTCGGTAAGTTAGGCTTGCTTTTTGGCTTGTGTTTTGCTCGTCGCTGACTTGTTGGGTATTTGCTTTGTGCAGGATCCATGGATTTCGACTCGCTTAAAGCCTCCATGCGCCAGCCGAGGAAGGTTACGAAGGCTGGGGGCGCCAGCTCTTCTCGCGCGAAGCCCGCCCCGGCTCCTACTGCTCTGGTTGTGGTGTCCCGTGAGCGCTCGGGGGCGGATCCCGCCCTGGGTCCCAGCAGAGTGTCGGGCCGGAAGCGGGCCCTAGTTCTGGAGGACCCGGTCTTGGAGGAGGAGATCGGCTTTCCCTCGGAGCCGCTCAAGAGGAGCTCCCATAGACCTTCCCGGGGCCGGTCCTCGCCGATCGTGGTGGAGGAAGGGGGCCTCCGGTTCGCGGTTCCCTCGGGGCTATCCGTTGCAGATAGTTTTCTGCATGAGATAGAAGCCTCGGCCGGGGGTAGAGTTCCCGGGAGGACCTTCAGGGCTCAGCTGGCGTCCATCGTCCAGGAGTCTGTGCAGGTAAGATTTTGGTTCATTGTGAGATTCGGTGCCTCCTTCGTCTTTCTGATCTCTTTCGTATCTCCCAGGTTCTCCAGCACGTTGCCCTCGCCTTGCATATGGAAGTCGAGGTGGTAGCCCCGGCGCTGGAGGCTGCGGGCCGGCTCGCCTCGCTGGAAGAGAGCTCCAGGCGGGAGCTGGAGGTGGTGACGGCGAGGGTTGCCGCCCTGGGTGGCGAGGTGGAGGCCGGGAAACGGGAGGTAGCCCGGCACCGCGAGGCTGCCGTGATTGCCGAGGCCAAGCTCGGGGATGCCCAGGTGCTTGCCGGCAACCTGAAGAGGACGGTGAAGACCCTCCTGAAGGAGCTTGGGGTGGCGGCCTAGGCGGCCAAGTCGGCCGAACTGAAAGCGGTGGAGAGCTATAAGAAGTCGAAGGACTTCTATGATGACCTGGCCGTGGCTACGACCCGCATCTGGCACGACGCCCTCGATGCCGTTAAGGCCCGGATGCCGGAGTTTGCCGACGGAGATCTCCGGGCCGAGTTCCCCCTCGCGGATGCCGATGAGCAGGGGAAGAGGTTCCTGGCGAGAAAACCGCCAAGGCCCCCGTGCGTCATGTGGTGGATGTCGATGAGCTCGAGGTCGTACCTGTCCCCGAGGTCTAGAGCCCCCGTCTTCCTCCTTTTATTTCTTTGTTTTTGGAATTTTGTAAGGTTGGGGAGCCCCAAAAAATACCCTTTGTAAAGCCTTTGTCTTTGCTAGTAATAAAATTTTTCTTTGGCTTCATTGAATCGCGCTCTACCATCTGTTTGTGAAGAATGCTCGTAAGATATCTCTGCTTGCACCGTTGTGTTTTCATGTCAGGTTTGCCATCTGTCTAGCGATCGTCCGTCGGGTTGATTTCGATCACTTGCCGACGAGCATGCCAAGCGCTGCCGAGGAGGTATCCCCATGGGCCCTAAGTCGAGGGGAGATCGTTTAGACCTGGATATACTTGATCCCCCTCACTGGGGTCTCGGATCCTCCGCGGGTGACGGGCAGAGCGCTGTTCGCCGTATTTGTGCCGAGCGTGAGTGGGAGGCTACTCGGTAGCCCCATGGGGGGTGCCATCTTTTGAATTCTGGCAATGCGAGCATTGATCACCAGCCGGAGGTGACCGAGCAGGGTAGCTGCTCGGTTGCCTCTTGCGAGGGCTTTGATCCTTCAGAACGGGGACCGAGCGGGGTCACCGCCCGATGCCTCTTAGCGAGGACTTCGGTCCTTAGCGCGGGAGGGGCTGTAGGAAGCCTGCCAAGGACCCTTGGCCGGCAGGGTTTCTGCCCGGTGCCTCTTGGCAAGGGCTTTTGTTTTGACGGATAGCCGAGCGAGGGATCCTCAGGATCGACTGCCTCTGGGAGGGCTTTTTGATCCCTGGCGTTGCGGTAGGGAAGCTACCCACCAGGGACGACCGAGCAGGGTAGCTGCTCGGTTGCCTCTTGCGAGGACTTTGATCCTTAGCATTGGAGAGGCTGTAAGAAGCCCACTAAGGATGACCGGGTAGTGAAGCTGCGTGGTTGCCTCTTGGCAAGGGCTTTGACCTCTGGCGTCATGGGTAGGCAACTACCAGCCTGGGATGAACGAGCGGGGTAGCCGCTCGGGTGCCTCTTGTGGGTTTTGATCCCTGGCGTCGTGGGTAGGGAGCTACCAGCCGAAGTTGACCCAGCAGGGCAGCTGCTCGGTTGCCTCTTGCGAGGGCTTTGATCCTTCAGGACGGGGACCGATTGGGGTTACCGCCCAGTGCTTCTTGGCGAGGACTTTGATCCCTGTCGGTTGTGGTAGGAAGCTACCAGCCGGGGATAGCTAAGCAAGGACCCGACTGCCTCTGGGAGGACTTTGGTCCTTGGAGCGGGAGGGGCTGTAAGAAGCCTACCAAGGACCCTTGGCCGGGCAGGGTTACTGCCGGTGCCTCTTGGTGAGGGCTTTTGTCCTGAAGGATAGCCGAGCGAGGGATCCTCGGGCTCGACTGCCTCTGGGAGGGCTTTCTGATCCCTGGCGTTGCAGTAAGGAAGCTACCCGCCAGGGATAGCCGAGCAGGGAAGCTGCTGAGCTGCCTCTAAGGAGGACTTTCTGGTCCCTGGAGTTGCGGTAGGGAAGCTACCCGCTAGGGATAACCGACCAGGGTAGCTGCTCGGCTGATTCTTTATAAGGTCTCGCCCGACCGTCCAGTCGCAGGTATGGGGAACAGGAACGGTCGCGGCGATCACGCGCGCAGCATGCGCATTGAATGTGGGGGTGGCGCCCACCGTAGGGCAGAGGTTGGACCTCGCGAGGCCCCGGCTGGCGGAGATCTTTACCGGGTATCATGAGCAGTGCTCTCTGCACCCCCTTCCCCCACTGTTGTAATTTCTTTTTGCGTGTATGGCCGAGGAGCCCATAATACCTTTTGAATAAACAAGGTTTTTCCTTCTTTTTCGCAATGTTCTATTGATCTTTATTAAATTAACAACAGACCCTAGGAAGAGTTTACATTGCCCTAAAAGAAAAGTACAGTTTAGTAGATGACTTTATTGGCTCGGCCCGAGCTCCCTGAAGGACTGTTGGCCTCCGTGCTTGGCACAGGGTACGGGGCTCCCTGAGTTCCATGCTGGCCGTCCGCTGAAACGAGCATGATCTGACCCATGGTCAGGTCGGCGGGAGGGCGATGCTCCTCCTGCTCGCGGTCGGCCTGCCGTTTGTCCCTCAAGTATGTGGCGAGGTGTCCCGATCGGATGAGCTCTTCGATATAGTCTCTGAGTCGCTTGCAATCCTCCGTGGCATGACCCAGTGTCCGGTGGAAAGCGCAGTAAGGGCCCCGGGTTCGCTTCACGGCCTGACGAGGGATCGGAGGGAACTTGAAGAACCCCTCGTTCTGGGCCTCCTCTAGCAATACTGCGAGGGAGACGTTGAGGGGGGTATACTCCTGGAACTTCGGGTGATAGGGTTGCTGACGTTCCGGCCTCTCCTCCCGAGCCTTCTTCTTCTGGTCGGATCGTTCTGCTCGGGGGAGGTTCGCATTCACCTCGGATTCCAGCTGAACCTCGCGCTCGGTCCACGCCTTGACCTCGGCCATGGTCTTAGGTTGCGCCAACGCAAAGGAGCGTAACCACTCCTTATGCCTCAGACTAGATCTGAGCGCTGTGATGACGGTATCGTCCCGGTGCTCGGGGACCTCGAGAAGGGCGTTGTAGAAGCGGGTGATGTAGGCCTTGAATGTCTCCTTGTCCTCGCTCTTAACCGTGAAGAGGTAGTCGACCGTGCGCTTCTGCCGACGGTTCCCAACGAAATGGCCGAGGAACTGAGTAGCCAGCTCGTCGAAGGTCGAGATTGAGCGGAGCTCGAGCCCCCGGAACCAGTCCCGACCTGCGCGGATGAGGGTGGTCGGGAAGGCCCTGCACTGGGCGGCGTCGGAGTGGTCCTGGAAGCTCATTCCCGCGGTGAAAGCGTCCAAATGGTCATTCGGGTCGGTTTTCCCGTCAAACAGAGAGACCTTTGGGGGCTTGTTGTGCGAGGAGACGTGGACGACGAGCAATTCCTCGGTGAACGGCTTTGTGAGCGAATCAGAGGCGTATTTAGCCCGTCGCTCGAGAGGTGAGCCTCCCGGCGCATGCCCTCGATCTTCTTCTCGAGGGCGTCGAGTCGACCGTGGTATCCCGAGGAATCGACGCCTTGGGATCCCTGTCCTCCGCTGCGGGTGACCTGCGTCTGGGGGCGGCCCCGGTTCCTCTCGATGAGATGACTCAGATCCCTGGGCGAGGTGGCTCTCGAGCCGCCGAGGTGAACCTTTCTGTGCGGCCCCACCGAGGGAGGTGGTGTCGACCATGCCTATGGATAGGCGGGGTGACTGACATCTCCTCAGGGGGATAAGGGTTGTGAGGAGGCTCGAGGCGAGGCGTTCTGGCGGCGGACCTTGGTGTGGAGCCGTGGGGTGCCCAGCGGGCCTCAGGGAGTGCCGGCCCGAGAGATCTGTGACAAGGAGTCGTAGCCTGCTGGTGGTCAGCCGTCCCGACGGGGGCATAGCCTTCTGGAGGCAGTGGAGCGGCGATCTGGGGCCCACGCCCGGCCGTTTGGATACGGACGAGCGCCTCCACGAGGGACTGTAGCCGATCTATCCGGCTGGCGAGGGCATTGATGATGGTTGCTGGAGGAGGCTCGTCCACGCCTTCGGTGAGGGGAAGGCGGCGGCTGGTACCGGGATCTTCAGGATGGTTGCTTGCCATGCGGACGGGGATCGGAAGGCCAACTTTGTTTCTGTGGAGTTTGCTTTCCCACAAACGGCGCCAACTGATGGAGGTCCTTTTCAGGTCTCCGTCAGATGTTGTCTTCCGTTGATCTCCCGGTGGATTTTGGTGGTGATCTTCTGTTGCGTGTGGATCTCAATGGGTTTTGGTGAGATTGGTGATTTGAGGAGTTTAGTGCCGAGTACCTGCAAAGAAGTCCCGGGGTGGTTTGGTACCACCGAGGACCCTCCGACGATCAAGTTAGTGCTAGATCCGAGCAGAGTAACGGCTAAGTGGAATAAAAAATGGCTTACTTGACCCCTCTGTGATGGGGGTTTATATAGCTGCGGCAGCACGCAGCGGTAGGCACAAGAGTCTCGCTGGCCGTTACGCTCCCGACGTCATACCCGCGTGAAGAGCGGATCGCCCATTAATGGGGATCGTGATGGCGTGGAACGTGGGACGTTGCTGGCGGAGAATCTGCACGTGACGAGATTTGCGAAGCGGCGGTTACGCCCGCGAGTGGTGGAGTTGGTCGGTCGGAGGGGCCGAGGAGGACGGCCTCGGCTGGGGAGCTTGGAACCGAACAAGTGGGTCGAGGAGTCTTGGTCCCGTGGCAGCCCGGGACGAGCTGAGGGGCCGAGGAGGAAAATTTGCAGGGGGGGCCGAGGAGGGCCAGCTTGTGCTTGCAGGTCGGGTACAAGGGTGGCCTGGTCGGCCTCTGTGGGCCCTTTCTTCCGAGTCTTGGGACATATCATCCGCCACGTGTCCTGATCTCGTATCGCCAATATTGAACATTATCAGGGATTTTTGTTATAATAACACATATTAGGATTTTGGATTTGCTATAATCATATATCATCTATGTGTTCGAAAAGACTATTCATAAAAAGATCGGTAGGCACTGCTATATTATAAACCAAGGTCGAATTACTTCTAGTAAGATTACATTCTATGAGTAAATTAGCTTTTGGATTTGCTTGGATAATTTTTAATACTAATGAATTATATGTTCCAATGCTTTGTAGAAAAAGGGTGTTATAGTTACTAACGAACAAGCAGAGAAAGTCCATGAACGAACTAACGAACTTAGGATGAATAGTAAAAAGACAATACTTTCTCTTTCAATCAATTAAGTTTTTGGTATGTCCTTTACTTTCACGATGATTTTAGTAATCAGGATCCTTCTAGTAACGGCGAGCGATGGGAACCATATGCAAACGTAATTGGTTGCTTTTTCTTGTTTTGATTCCTTTGGGTTGACGCATTTTTCGAAAAATATAATAAACGATTTGGCTTATAATGTTGATAGAAACTAATTACTGAACTTCCTTGAGTGACCAGGAAGAGAGTTGTTTTACTCCTAAATCTTGAATTTATTTACGTCTTAGAAGGCTTTAGGAGTTTGTTCTTTTAATTAAAGATGAGTGATGGGCGGTGAGATTGACATAAATTCATAAAACTGTTCATATTTTTTATGAGAAGTAGATATATGTGATCCTTCACAATTGATGTTTCCTATATTGCAATAAGCATTTTGTTAAACATATAGATATCTGAGATTTTGTCTGAAGAAGACTCGGTATTGTGCAAAATGAATACGATGCAACCATTTTATCTGTTCTTTGCGTGCATTTGGCTACCTTTATTTTTATGATAACTTTTCTTATAATTACTAAAATTCTAAACTCAGATATTTAGATATATTTTGTTTAGACTAATAATTTTTTTATGTCAAATTTAGTTTGGAATTAAATAGTTTGTTGAAGAATATTTAATTTAGATATTTTTAGGATAAAGATAAAGTTTAAAATAATAGTTAGTTTACTGAAAATAGTAGTTTGTATACGATTTGATTTAGCGTATTTGATTCCAGTTATACGAAAAATCGAATGATTATATTTTATCAATTATACAGGATTATATATATTAATATTATATCAAATTAAAAATCTTATTGAATTTGATATAAATATTAGAGTATTTGATTTCATTTCTTTCCTCATCGAATTGTTAGTTATAGAATATTTAATTTGGATATTGTTAAATTAAAAATTAAAGACAAAGTTTAAAACAATAATTAGCTTATTAAGAATTTTAGTTTGAATATGAATCGATCCATATATTTACTATCTGCTACATAAAATATCGTTAGGTTAGATTTTATAATTTAAGGATAGGATCAGGATTAGGTCAAAATTAAAAAACTTACCGATTCGATCTAAATATTTGAATATTTGAAAAATAAATGATAAATATTTAATTTATTTTATTAATCGGCCATCTTTTATATATATCATTTGATTATTTATTTATTTTTAAAATTTTGACATGGTTTTTAATTTATCTTACTTAAAATTAATTGTCTTGAACCCTTCAAACTTAAACAATTTTTTGAATAAAATACAAATTGATTTATCATAATAAACCATGTATTCGAATTATCTATAATAACTCTAAAAGACTATTAAACTTTTCTTTCGTTTTTGTTCTTCTCTTGTCAAAACTCATTTTTAGAATATTTTTGCATTATTTATATTCTTATGAAAATATAAAAATGTAGCATGTTTGAAATTTATATAGTAATAACTTTAAAACAGTAAATACATTTTTATCCTTTATTTAAAGCTTAAAACAATTTAAAAAAATTAATCAACTCATAAGCCTGAATCGACAGAAAAATAATAAACCTATTAGAATTGTTTAAGATTTTAAAATTACTAGATAACAATTTATTTTTTCAATTTTTCATGTGTGTGGCATGTGCAAAAAACTAGTTTATCAAAATCAAATTTATCTTTACTATAACTCAAACCCTCGAGGTCTAGATTATGCCATCAATTGATTGTCTCTTTTTCTTAATAAGAAGGATTTTTACTTGCAGGACCTCAAAACATAGCAAATTCCTTTCTAACCTTCCAAAACTTGGTATTTATTTTTCACCCCCAAAACTAATAAAATACATTATTTTACCCTTTACGATTGTAACATCCTAGCATGTTCATACGTTGTTTAATTATTGAATGGATGTGTTAGGCATTTTAAATTATCTTTGTTTCGGGTTATGATTGGTGTTTGGATGGTTATTCATATTTATCATGATTGTACCCGACCCGCTTGTATATTAAACTAAATATTTTATTTATATCTTTAAGATTAATTTTTGTTACCAAATCGTTAATAGTAGTTACTATAATATTTTTATTTAGCATTTAATATTTGTTTGCTAATATATAATATTTGTTTTATATGCATATAATATTTGTCTAACATTAATTATGTGACAAAGGATATAGATTAGTTGGCGTATGATCAAATATTTGATGCTTATGATTAGTTATTATAGTGTTGTGCATATGGAATATTTTGGGGGAGTGTTTTGCAAGTAAACCAAGCAAAGGGGGGTTTTGTGCAAGTTTTCCTTTAAATCTATATAAACAATTCCTCATCTTCCTCTCTCTAAAACGATAGCCGACCCCCCATCAGTTCTCTTGCACCACAAATCTTCTCTCTCATCAGAATCACTATTTCTCTCTTTCTCCTCTCTCTCCTTAAACAACCCATATTCACATCTCTCATCATCACCTTCATATTCTCTCTTCTCTAAACTAAAAACCCGGTCGCCGAGAACCCCTAACTTCATCTCCCCCACCTACACTCAGACACCATTAATGCTGAGACCCACACACCAAGACCCAATTCCAGCGCCTCATCGTCGCCTCGTTTCCATCGTTGTCGCCGAACCCTAACCGAGCACCCTTAAGGCCGGAGCAGACCTCTAGCAATCTAAGTTGTGACCTTGTCGGCACCCAAGACCCCATACCTGAGCAACATCGACGTCGGCCCAAAGCAGCCCATCGCCGCCGTCTACTTTGTCTTCTTCCTCTGCTGTAGATCCCAAACCGATCCCCTAGCCAAGCTAAGATCGTGCTTCGTGTTGCGTTCGTGTCTTCGCCGTTTCCGTTGTCTCGATCATCGATCCGAGGCAAGTATTTGATACTTGCTTTACATGCTAGTTATGGTAAGATTAGCTCTTGACGTAATATTATTATTACTATTTAATAAATTATTCATGACGATTTACAAACAGTCACACTCACATAAATTTTCATATAGTATAGGCTAAAGAGCATATGGTATACAAATGGTTATATTATAGGTTATATTTGTGTGTGTGTTTAACAAGCATCATACATGTGAATATAGTATCTGTTGAATTTACAAAACGGCATTATCAAGCAAAGAGCTAGATAAATATATCAGAGCTATGACGTTGCTGTGAAATGGTTGCTACACTAGTAGTATATTCGATATGGTGTTCAATGACAATGCAGTGTATATTTATATTCTCTAATATTTTTATAATGAACTTCCTTTCTCGTTTTACTGCTATTGACCCAACTCTATATACTTACACTATGCTATTAGTATTTAATCCTTTGTTTCTATCAACATGACTATATATTGTAGTGATATTACTTCTTAAATAACGATATGCTATTGAATTATGTGTAGTAACTTAGGTAAACATTTAACCATAAACTATGCTACATGATATAAATCCCAGTTACTAAATTTCTGTAACTTAAATAATATACTCCTATATAGCATAAACGCACATGTAAATGCCTCTTAAAAATAGATAAACTATCTGTTGCAACTCATTATCTGTTTCTTGTTCGAATAGTTTACAAATACACTTCACTAATGTAAACAGTATTGTTAAGTTTATATTTAATCAAATGGCAACTTGTAATGTACCCATACTTGACTTGTTTACGCATTACCACATCAATATATTCTTGTGATTTAATGATTACCCAAATGCCAACGAATCATGATACTGCTTGACTTGACTTGATTTGAATCGATTTACACGACATGTACCTGTTTATTCTAAAGTTGGCATTATGTAACATACTATTGATACTTGACATAAAATTAAAACCTGGACATCTGTATTCTGGTCATTGGAGACATATGTATTTTGGTCCAAAGAGATGACATCTGCACTATGGCCCATGAGAGACATCTGAATTATGGTCAAGTGAGACATCTGTTTTATAATCAAAGGAACATTTGTATAATGGTCACAAGGGCATTTGTACATTGACATGCATGTAATTGACTTATGGCATACCTTATCCGTCCTGGGAATGATACGAGGAAGGATTACTATCACGATCCAATTTAAGAATGCGACCGACACTTAAATCACGTAACGTCTAAAGGCGTAACGTAATTCAAGTAAGTTGAAACCCAGAAATCTAAACCATGAAAAGGAGTAGAGTGATAAAACATTTTCGTTTTTCTGACTTTATGAATCAGCCAGGTCTGTTCTCGTCTTCCTTCGCTCTTCTCTCTTCTGCAGATTCCATTAGGCAATGATCAGTCTTTCTGAATCAGCCAGACGGGCCTCTTCTTTCTGAAGAGAATTCCTTCCTCTCGTCAAATTCTTGGGCCCAGGACTGCCTTCGTAAGGTCTAGTTCCAGAGCAAGGCGCTTGCGGTAAAGTGCCGGCTCAAGGAAAAGGAGGAATCCGATAACTTGTTTCAGTCCTTTATAAAATACCCTTCATTGAAACACTAGCTGGAGACGTATCGGCCTAAGGCCTTTTGTCAGCCCTATTGGTTTCTTTTGATTTTGAGAGTTCCAATCTCTTTTATAAGACAGTCAATTGAGAATACGAGACGTTTCCTATCTGTACTGCTTGGCCAAAAGAAGCAAAGCACTTTTTTTTTAAAAGTAACCAAGGAAATTCGTTATAGTTTTGCAGGATCCGCTTCAACCATCCTGAGAACGGCTAATTGGAGAAGGGCCTGGGTCATCGCGATAGCCATTTGCGAGTTGGTCCGTGGTGCGGTTCTTCGCTGATGAGACAGGAATCCCAGGCGATGCTCCCCAAGGGATTATATCGCCTTTTTCCACGAGACGAACCTGCCCAATCTGACTAGCAGCTATTTTATTAATCACCTCTTCTTTCTTTCGCAGTTCGTTGACAGAAGTGCCCAAACAACCACAATATTCACCACTTCCAATTGAAAAACAAATTGTAGTGATTTATGCAGCCCTTTTGTTTTTGCGCTGCCCGAAAGTCGAAAATGACTTTCCGGGGCAATAAAAAGGGTCGCTGATTTTTTGGCCCACCAATATCCACTAATCGTTGTTTCCAGATACGGTTGCCGGTTAACATCTCTTCTAATTCGTCGATACGAGAAGCAAATTATTGTGTGGAGGGATCAATATCTCGACATAAGCCAAGAGGCAGATCTGACCCCTGGATGCCGAAGGCGTCTTAGGGGCGATCTCGTAGTTCCTACGGGGTAGAGACGATGGGGTCGTTCAAAACTGTCTTTCTCCTCTCCTTTATAGTCGAGCACGTAAACCCCTCCCGCAAGAAGCACCTCCCGACTCCAATTCCATACTTGAATGGATAAGGCCGGGGCGACTTTGCGATCAAAGAGAGAATCTTTCTTCAAAATGTCACATCTTTATTTAAAATCTCAAGTTATTACAAAATTTTCGATAGCATCTCCTTTATAAAAACTAGTCCAAAACGGATACAAAACATAGTATATAAAAGGCATCCCTAATTGGGAGCAAACTCACTCCTAAAGGCGGAACACAAACACACACACGCGCGCGCGCGCGCGCGACGCCGTAAGCGAAGAAATAAGCAAATAAGAAGTAAAACAACACCGCAACATAAAACAAAAGCCGGCTCACATGAGCACAACACCCAGAGTCACATAATATACAAATATCGAATCTCTCAGTCTCGTTTCTAAATCAAATACACACAGGTGGTAGATTGAGAGTACTAGATACAAAATAAGATATACAAGTGGATGCATATGGATACTCGCACAAAAACCCACCTACAGAAATATCCCACGTCCAAAAGTAGCGGTATCCACAGAAATATGTGAAATAGAGAGCCCTACCGCGACTATACTAAGGGTCAACCCTGCAAAACACTGTGGCATAATGGTGGTGAGTTGCCAGCTCGTGAATAGTAAATAACATCATATGAGTAATCGCAAGCATGCACGAAAAAGCGACAAATCTGAAATATGCAGTCATGATGGCATATGTATATCAGTGTGAATATGCAACATAATCATGATCAAGGTACAACATCACGGTACAACAACTACATGAACCAAGCATGTCATAATAAGTCTGAATGTGGGATAAAACAGAGTCATCATCAGTAAATCATTATAAAAACCGGTGTCCATCAACGACACCCAAATCCCAATATCTCAAACGCCGTCACTCTGATCAGCCCTCATATCATCTCATCATATAACTCCGAACGGTATCCTCCGGATATCCGTCGAGTTTCCATACAATCACCGGTAGGCAGTGCTCCCCTGCCAGGCTCATCGTCTACTCCACGATCTTCTTGCCCCGGGGTACCTTACTGGGCCCACCATATACTCGCAGACGGTTCCTCCTCACCCCTCGAATTGGGTATACTCATAACTCAGAACCGAGAAACCCATGGTGGACACGAAATATCATGTCAAGAAAATCGCAAATCTCATGAAAACATCATATAAGAACATAGTGCTAATAGCAATGTATGTATAATCCTGACATGATGTGTACTAGCACAACAACGAGAGTATAACTACCATTTATGAATGTAATACAATGTAGTGATTTATGGCAAATTCTGGTGTGCGTGACATGGCAGTTACCAACAGTATGTGCGGGCATATGAATCAATGCTCGTGCAATATGAACTGTTAGTAATGGTGCAGTACTTCTATTAATAATATGTCAATGTACAACAGGTAATATGATGCACAATATGATACGCATGTACAAGTCACTACATATAAACATATAGCACAAGGTATTGTCACTTGAATCTAGCCATCGGCGCTTAACGCTATACAGGCGATTCCCCCGTAGATGTTAAATCTACTTACCGGATCTCGAGCTAAGTGAATCCGATCACCTCTTTCCCCCTCCTGACAGCGTCCGAAGTCTTCGCAAGTGATCCTAGCATCACACAAAACTATAACACGTGAGATTAGTAAACTTTCCGATAACACACGGACATAAACGCCAAACCAACGAATCGACTCCCATAAGCTACCATGTGTTAGCTTAGTGGGTTAAACGTGTGCAGCGATATTCTAGACCACTTCTATGGCTGCTAACTACGTGAAACACCTAAACAAAAGTCAGATAAATCTGCATCGCTACATTATCGAAACGCTTGAATTATAGAAAAATGGTCCCAGATTTCCCTACACAATAAATTAGAGAAAGTTGCACGTGCCATAAGCCTACACATAACCCCAGAGAACCTACGACCAACACACACACAGACTCCCCACTCTGGCCGCAAATTACGGCCAGAAAGAATAAATTTGCGGCCTAGTAAAGAGGGAGTGGGCTCAGGTTTTAGGGGTAGGTTCTAGGCCTCTAGACTATCTCTCTGTAGTGGCAACTTCTCAAAAGAACATCTGGATCGATAGCAGATTAAAAACAGAACCCTAAGTCTTAACAAAATACGATATTAACACTAAACTAGAACATTAAGGTATATTAGTGAAACTAGTTAACACAAGAACTTCCCTTAGAGCCTAATTAAGGGTTTAAGATCATTACCTCACCAAAACTTGGATGAAACCCTAGCCATGCAAGCTCCAAGACTTCTCAAGAGGGTTTAAACATGATTAGATAAGGGTTTAGTGAGGTTTGATGTTGGTTTAGGCTCAAGTGTGACGTAGGGAAATCTCAAGAGAGGGATTTTGTGGCAGAAGAAGAAGAAGAGAATGAGAGAGTGAGTGTTGTGAGAATGAGAGATAGCTCTTAAGAGCCATGCCCCCCTCTCTCTTTAATGCTTCCCATGTCTCCCATGTCTCCCCCCATGCCTCCATTCTTTATTCTTTTCATTCTTAAAATAAAACCTTTTACTTATATATATATATATATATATATATATATATATATATATATATATATATATATATATATATATATATATATATAACATAATAAAATGGTTAATGTGCCATGGCTAGCAAAGCATGGTTAACACCTTCTTAATGCTAGATTAGTATACACATGTGTGTGCATAACCACAACAAGTACATAAATAATTAAATAAAATATTAATTAATTATAATAAAATATGTGAAAAATAATTATTAGTTAAATTTATCAAAAACCCGCATTATATCGCTTACTTAACTCTAATCGCGTTTTAAGGTGCTACAATTATATTAATTGGTTCCAATACCGTAAGATATATAACCTAGCGACATGGACCCATAGAATACACATTGACATGATTGCTTTATTATACCTTGTTATATCATACGGTATTGCTATTGTTTATTATTTATGCACATGATATAGAGTTATTGTAAATGGTATATTGTATCACATTCCGGTTATATTCATAATTATTTTATCTATGACGCACTAACGTCTGGATGTTGCATAACCCGGATATTTGATTTTAGCATCGCAGGACAAGGGACATTGTGTGAAGGTTGCGGAGCATGAGGAGTTTTATTTAGCTAGTATTATGGTTTAGTTTCTTTCGGTACCGTCTATTTTATTGGATTTATCGTATGATCCCATAAGGGACAATATTATTATTATTCTGTATTTTATTCCCTTGGATCTTTCAAAACTTGATCGTTATTATTGCTTCCGCTTGTGATTTATATTATTGTTTCATCGTAGCAACTGGACATGTATTAGTGATTGTTATATTATATTTTGTGTTTGATTACTGCATGACAGCCTTAATGTGACTATGGAAAGATATTTCCTTACCGTAGGTGCTGTATCTTTGTGTGTTTTAGAAAATGGGGTGTGACAAAGTTTGTTGATATCAGAGCCTAGGTTTAGGTTAGATCGGGCTTGGGTTATTTTTATAGTTGGGTATTGTATCCAATACATTGACCTTAAATCTCTTGATCTATAGAAACATGTCTTGCCACATCATTGCCTTGTTATTCAATCCTTGAATCCTTGTCCTTATTGAATCATGTTTCCACTACTAATCCTCGTCATTTGTGCTTGACTTCAAAAAAATGGCAAGAAAGAATCAAGCCGCTACACCGACTAACAATGCTACACTCCTTGGAGCCATATACGAGATGTTGGAGAATTAGCAACGCCAGACAGACCTGAACCAGCAACGGGCTGAGACTTTTTAGGAAGACTTAAGGAAGGCCCAACAGACGGCTACCACTGTCATTGAGAGGACAACAGTTCCCAGGATGGGTCCACATGAGGGCACAATTGCTAATTTCAAGAAGCTGAGTCTGACAACTTTCACGGGAATAGAGGATCCGCTTCAAGCTAAGCAGTGGCTCATAGATATCGCTGCTCAGATTCCCGATGAGAAGAGAGTGGATGTAGTATGTATCCAGCTAGTTGATTATGCTCGAGAATGGTGGCTCGTCGAGGAGATTCGTTTGACGAAGCCAATCAGTTGGGCGGTATTCACCCAGAGTTTCTTAGAAAAGTTTTTCCCCCAGTCTTCTAGAGACAAGGTGGAAAAGAAGTTTATTGGTTTGAAACAGAATAGTGGGCTGGTAGACGTGCACGCGGCAGAGTGGAATCGACTCAGCCGATTTGCAGGGCCTTTAGTGGCTAATGAGGCTGACAGAGCAAGACATTTTTTGCGGAGTCTCAGTTTGGAAATCCAGTGGCACATTACTTCATTAAGATTGACTATCTTTTCTCAAGTTCTTACGGCGGCTAGAGAACACCAGAGGCTTACGGAAAGAGAGAAAGGTACTCATCAGCAAATTGTTCTAGCACGTTGGGAGGTTCAAGCACCGACTAGAGATCAGGTGCGTGGAGGCATTCATGTCCGAAGATAGGGAGTAGTTCATATGAAGCGGCCTTTTGTTCCAGTTCCGGCTATGAAGGAGGTAGTGGTTTGTAACTATTGCCGATAGCCAGGCTATACTTGGAGGTTTTGTCGGAAAGAGAAGGGAAAGTGTTTCGGTTGTGAAGCTACTGATCATCAGATCGACACCTGTCTGTTGAGATATCAGTTAAGAGATGATGTTGTAAGAGCACCACTTGTATAGCAAAAACAAGCTTTTGAGTAGAGGTTTCGGAGGATGCAGTTCAGGTATCCTATTCGTTTATAAGTTTTCTAACATTAGCTTTATTTGTTTCCATAGCATCCCATTGTTTTGTTTCCCTAGTTCTTTAGTTAAATCTCCAAATAAACTTTTTACATGGACTGTAGAGCAAGATTGTAACGATTACACCATGTGTTCATCCCTGAATCCCTCTTACTTTTCTGACGATCGTATCTCGACGAAAGGATACAGAATTTTGAACCTTTCATCCACGTTGATATTATTTTGAAATCTTCTTGATTTCCTTATTGTTTTATTAAACTTTATTCTATTGATTCTGATCAATAGTAGGATTTGGGAAACTTAAATAGAGTTACGTGATTGTAATTATGTACCACGGCATGGTTACAATAAGGTATTCTGCTTGGGTAACTTGGAGTCCTACTTTTGATTCATTTTCCTTGATTTGATTATGTGTACCACTTTGCTTATCCATTGTTCATTTACTTCCCAACATATGTTCTATCTTGAATCTCGAATCTAACAACTATTGTATCCTTCCTTACTCGACTGTTGGAGCACGAAGGAGATAGACGGCCGTGTTATTCTCTACCTCGTCCAGTAGTGACGAAATCCTTCTGAATTTCGAAGAACAAGGAAGAGTATTTAAGGATTATACTTCAGACATTGGAGCAAAAGAGTTGGATGCCGAACTCGCATTTGTTCAAGCTTAGTTTTGCTAGATAAAGTGAAGTTCATAGGCTATGTCAAAACATGATATGGCATAGCAGTTGATCCAGAGTAGATTGCAACTGTTCGTGATTGGAAGCTAGTACTTAGATACAGTCATCTTGGATAAACCGCATCAAGGTCGCTCAAGCATGGATGCGCGATTGAAGGAGTTTTGAAAACCTGTCTCAACTTATCAAAGTACGCAGCAGAAGTGTGGTAGGGTCGTAACCCATAAGTCTTCGAAGGGATTTGTTGATTCATGAAGATGGATCCTTGTGGTATGAAAATCGTCTGTGTGTGCCTAAAGGAGAAGTCCGTGAAGAAGTTATGAAGAAGCACACAATTCAGTGTTTTCGGTACATCGGGGAGGAACTAAGATGTATAGAGATATGCGATAGCAATTTGGTGAGATTGCTCACTTCATGTCAAGATACTTGGTGTGCCAGCAAGCGATGGTTGAACATCAAAGGATTGCCAGTTTGTTGTAACCACTTCCAATTCCTCGTTGGAAGTGAGAACATATCACCATAAACTTCATGACCGTTTACCGCGGAGTCTAAGGGGCAACAAATGTTGTATGGGTTATTATGGATCGTTTGACCAAGGCAGCTTCTTGTTTACCGTTTCGAGTTGGTCAGTTAACGGAGGCTTTAGCATGAAGTTTTATGAAGGAGATTAGGAGGTTGTGTGACACTTGCTTTCCTAAGTCAGATGATTTTGCGTAAGTTAATTCTCCTTGTTATTGTATCCATTTCGTTTGTTTCATTTTATTACTATGATTTAAATTGACATAACGTACCGTGATTAGTTTAATACACTTTAGCGCATGCAGTTCTCTTGACCTCCGTTTGACTTGATTTGACATCCTGACATTTGATTTACTATGAGCCTTGACAATTGATTTACCCTACGACCTGACACATTACTTGACATGGATATGATATAACTATAGTATACTTCCTGATTGATTGCGCTTTGCTTGACACGCTTGTATATTGATTGATAACTTGTATTGACATTGATATGTTAATGTTGTTGCATCATGTTATACCCTTCTTGTAATACAACGTACACCGTAGGAAATGGGGGGAAATCAAAATGGAACCCGAATCGTAGCACAAGAGTACTCTAAGACATCTGAATTATGGTTAAGGGGAGACATATGAATTGTGGTAAAAAAGGACATCTGTATTTTGGTCAAAAGGCGTGACATCTGCATTATGGTCAAAAGGTGTGTTATGGCCAATAAGGTGTCTGTGTTATAGTCTATATGTATCTGACTTATGACATTATTTGTTCTGTATGTATCTGATTTATGATATCTTTCATTTGAACATTGACACGTATGTATCTGAATTATGATGTTCTTGATCTACATCGAATACGATATGATAACAAGATATCTTGTACATTCGGATGATATTCACGCTAGACAAAACTACATCGTAGTCATGAGACATCTTTTTAGAGATGTTTACGCTGCTAACATAATTCATGTCATTATAGCTTCCAGCTAGTGATGGGATATTCCGGGGATACGAGAACTTACATCAGCCAGTTCCATACACACACATTGTTTTGAAATGGTACCGACTCTTAGATTAATACCCGATTTAATTAACATGTAAATTGACACTGGTACTTTTCAGCACGATTACCCTTCGATATTTTTATTATTTATTGACAACACGTGTCCTCACATTACCTTATGTCCATAAATTCATATATTTATTTCCTTGAATTCGTGTTTTCCTTGTTCTAGTCTTTTTTCTGTTTTCATGAATTTCGAGAACGAATTTTTTTTGTAGTTGGGTATAATATAACATCCTAGCACATTCGTACGTTGTTTAATTATTGAATGAATGTGTTAGGCATTTTAAATTATCTTTGTTTCGGGTTATGATTGGTGTTTAGATGGTTCTGCATGTTTATCATGGTTTTAGCCGACCCGCTTGCATATTAAACTAAATATTTTATCTATATTTTTAAGACTAATTTTTTTGTTAGCATATCGTTAGTAGCAGTTACTATAATATTTTTATTTAGCATTTAATATTTGTTTGCTAATATATAATATCTTTTTTATATGCTTATAATATTTGTCTAACATTAATTATGTGACAAAGAATATAGATTAGTTGGCATATGATCAAATATTTGATGCTTGTGATTAGTTATTATACTGGTGTGCATATGGAATATTTGGGGGGGGGGTGTTTTGCAAGTAAACCAAGCAAAGGGGGGTTTTGTGCATGTTTTCCTTTAAATATATATAAACAATTCATCATCTTTCTCTTTCTAAAAAGATAGCCGGCCCCTGTCAGCTCTCTCTCACTACAAATCTTTTTCGAATCTCTATTTTTCTCTCTCCTTAAACAACCTATATTCATATCTCTCATCACCACCTTCATATTCTCTCTCCCTTAAACTAAAACCCCTTCGCCGAGAACCCCCAACTTCATCTCCACCGCCTGCACTCGACACCATTAACGCCGAGACCCACACACTAGGACCCAATTCCAGCGCCTCACCGTCGCCTCATCTCCATTGTTGTTGCCGAACCCTAACCGAGCACCATTATGGCCGGAACAGACCCCTAGCAATCTAAGTTGAGACCTTGGCTGCACCTAAAACCCCATACCCGAGTACCATCGTCGTCGGCCCAAAGCAGCCCATCGCCGTCGTTGACTTCGTTTTCTTCCTCTTCGCTAGATCCCAAACCAATCCCCTAGCCGAGCCGAGATCGTGCTTCGTGTTGCGTTCGTATCTCCGTCGTTTCCGTTGTCTCGATTATTAATCCGAGGAAAGTATTTGATATTTGCTTTAAATGCTAGTTATGGAAAAATTAGATCTTGACATAACATTATTATTTCTGTTTAATAAATTATTCATGATGGTTTACAAATAGTCACAATCACATAAATTTTCATATGGTATAGGCTAAAGGGCATATGGTATACAGATGGTTATATTATAGGTTATATTTGTGTTTGTATTTAACAAGCATCATACATGTGAATATAGTATCTTTTGAATTTACAAAACGGCATTATCAAGTAAAGAGTTAGATAAATATATTAGAGCTATGACGTTGCTGTGAAATGGTTGCTACACTAGTAGTATATTCGATATGGTGTTCAATAGCAATACAGTGTATATTTATATTATCTAATATTTTTATAATGAACTTCCTTTCTTGCTTTACTACTATTGACCCAACTCTATTGCTATCCACATGACTATATATTGTAGTGCTATTACTTCTTAAATAATGAAATGATATTGAATTATTGTGTAGTAACTTAGGTAAACATTTAACCATAAACTATGCTACATGATGTAAATCCAATTTCTAAATTTCTGTAACTTAAATAATATACTCCTATATAGCATAAATGCACATGTAAATTGTGATGACCCTGAACTTTCTGTACAGAATTTTTTCAAAATACAAAAAAGAGCACCTAAACCTAAGCACAAGTTATAAATTTAATTTGCTTTTAAACAGCAAGAAAGCACTTGTAGTTTATTGGTAAAGCCTTGAACTGCTGTGACGTAACCCCTGTGATCGAATCTTCCTAGCCACGTATATTTTTTATTGACTTTTCTTTTAAACTTTTAGAAGCCCAAAAGTTTGCACGTGCACTGCACGTAAAATGAAAAGTCACAATAAAAACAAACATGTGGAAAATGATATTTAGACAGACTTTGACACGTGGCAAAAATCGAGAACCCAATCGTCGGATTTGGATCGACGAGATTCCCTTGGGGGTCGGCGCTGCCGGTCCTAACCGTAGCAAATGCTACAAAACTTCAACCCTAGCACTTCTTGGCCTACCCTATTTCTCTCATACTGTTTGATTTTTCTGCATTTATCCAGAGAATGATAATTCCCCTCTTAAATCCATTTTTAATGCACATTTTAATTTCATTCTTTATTACCCTAAACCCTAATTCTATCCTATAAATACCCCTACACCATAGTCATCTCCATTCTGAATATTATCACAAAAACTCTCTAAAAATTTCAAGTCCAAAAAGTTGTAAGTAGAGTTAGCCAAGGTCTAAGTTCCGGCGACGTTTCGAGACAAATCCGGCGACGAAACGACTTCCCGACGATTCCATAAGCTTCATATACCTCTTCTCTTTCTTTCTAATATGTAAGTCCCCCTTCCCCTTCTCCTTCTATTAAAACGAATTCTATTTTCAAAACTAGTCGGAAGTGGAGTTAATCCGACTTCCGTTTCTAATTTAACTAAACACACCATTTATCTTAATAACAAATTTACAATCTTTTTGTATATTGTTTAGCAATCATAAACAAACATATTATAATAAGTTTCATATCAAAATAATATATATTGCAACTTCTATTTCAGTTTTATGGTAAAATACCATCATATTTACATACGACATTGCTTATTCATTTTGATCATATTACCTTTAGAAAACTCATGAGGTAATGACCTATCTCATCACAACACTCATTCTTGACATAGCACGATGACTTTTGGAAGATTAGTTTGTGGGAAAATACGAGTTTACATTTAAATACCCTAAACATTCAAAAACCGTTTTCTTTAAAAGTGTATTATTTAATTCCTTGCAAATGCGCCTCTACAACCCATTTTGGGGAACCCCGATCGGGATGGTGCGGGTTATCGCACATCCTCGGGTCTAGTAGAGCGAGATGCAAACCTTCTCACGGAGCATCCGATCTCGATGGAATTTTTAATGCAATTTTTAAGAAAAATGAGATTTCTACTTAATAAATAAAATTTATTTTTACTAATATATATATATATATATATATATATATAGAGAGAGAGAGAGAGAGAGAGAATAATGGAGGAAAGAGGCCATAGGAGGGAAGTTCCTCCTATGGCGTCGAAAAAATACACCCTCTCTCATTTTTTCCGACGATCGTCACCCACCATCTTCATTGTTATCATTTAAGATGTGGGTACAACAAATTTCATGTGATTCTACAACTTTTTCACCGTTGATTTAGTGGGTTCAAAATTAACGGTTTACCGACAATAGAACATTTTACATCGCTAAATCAACGGTGAAAAAGTTATAGAATCACATGAAATTTGGTGTACCCACATCTTAGATGATAACGATGAATATGGTGGGTGCCGATCGTCGAGAAAAATGAGGGAGGGGGTATTTTTTCGACGCCATTGGAGGAAATTCCCTCCTATGGTATCTTTTCTCCATTATTCTCATATATATATATATATATTATCAAAATACCTACTTTAAATATATTATATATATTCCATATTTTTTCTAAATCAAAGCAATCACAAATTTCATGAAAATACAATTACAAATCAATACAATTCCAATATTACACTAAAATACCATATATACTGAAATCTAGGTTATATCCACCAGAATATTTTACTTTATAAAAATTACAATTATGAAAACCCTAAAGACGATAATTAAATACTTGAGGTGTATTTTGAAAATATATCAAAACTATTTTTCATAAAACCCTTTCAAGTTATATTTGTTAGGGTAAAAAATTACACCCCGGTTGACCAAGTCAAAGTCAAAGTCAACCCCAAGCCAAGTGGGCCCAAACCCAGATCAAGTGGGATCATGTCCGAGTCGAGCCCGAACATGAAACGGCCGGCCTCCCCCATGCCAAAATGAAATCATGTAATAAATAATTTCGATGTAATTTTTTATGCATGAATGTAAGAAAAATGGGCATAAAGCCGAATTTTTGTAAAGTCCATGGCCTATGTGCAAAATAAATGAGCACATGAGACACGGGATGGGCAAAATACCATTTTGTAAAGCCCAAGGGGCTATGTGTAGATTTGTATGCCTATAAAAGGCAACATGATAATGAAATAAAAAAAAAGAATTTTTCATTCCCCTCAAAATTTAGGGTTTGTGCCTCCTTCCTCAAGGTTCTAAAACCTTCTTCCCCTTTTGAATTAAATCAAGAGTTTAACTCTTCCTTTTTCAAAAAGAAATAGTTTTTCACCAAAAAACCCACAAAGAGGAGCTCTGATCTCCCATCAGATCTCTAAAGGGGAGATTTTGAATCTCACTCCCCCTTTTTCTTCAAGATCCAGCCAACGAAGAGGAGGAAGAAGGAGACCCATCTCCAAAAATCCCATTCCGGGAGGATCCAAGGCTCAAAAGAAGATCCAAAGATCTCTAGGAGTTTAACTCCATAAATCAAACCCATTTTTGGGAGTTTAACTCCTAACTCAGGGGCTAAGCCCCTTTTTCACTGGTGTTCCCAGCGGTCGCGTGTTGTGCACGTGACCCGCGGGCGCCCAGCAGTCGCGTGTATGGCATGTGACCCGCGGGCGCTAAAGCGCCCATGTGCGCTTCACGTGACCTGCGGGCGCTCAGCGCCCAATGGTTGTGTGCAGCGCACGTGACCTGCGGGCGCCCCGCGGTCGCATGCAAGGCACGTGGCCCATGGATGCTAATTGCCTACGTGTGCCTCATGCGATCCGCGGGCGCTCAGTGCCCAGCAGTCGCATGCTGTGCACGTAACCCGCTTGCACCCAGCGCCTATGTGCTAGGCACGTGACCCGTGGGCGCCAAGCGCTCACTCGCCAGGTACGTGACCCGCGGGTGCCAGCGCCCACACCCCAGGTACGTTACACGTGGGTCCCCAGCGCCCAAGTGCCATGCACGCATCTTTAAGACGCTCCTCTTCCCCCCATTTTATATGCACTCCACACTAAACACCATCCCTCGTAAAACTCTGCGGGGGCCCCGATATACCCAAAACTCCTTTCAAAATACAACATACGCACGCTGCACATTGAGTTCGCATGACCAGTTTTACCTGTCAATCGGAGGTTCTCTCGCTCCAAAAGAGAAGGGTAATTAACGACAGCTTAGTCCGTGGCTGCCGGAGATTCGGATCCCCACAATCAATAAACCCCGGCATACCCTAGGCAGGGGGAATCTGTAGTATGCCTGACAAGCGTGCGCGTATTCCTATCTCAATAGGGTGACAAAAAACACCCTACAATATTAATTTACAATAAGGACCCTAGTAAACATAGGTTTAAGCGGGACCAGTTCTCTTGAGCCTCAGGGAGCCGAAGAATATGGGTGCTTTCCTATCTAATGTAGACAACCTAAAAACGGTATTATCAATACGGTAATTGTCTTGGAAAAAGACACAAATCCTGCCGTCCATGTGCAGCAGTTACCGATAACATCAAAACTAATTTAGAACTTCAATTCATTGTAAAGTGTCCGACTCAGGCCGAGTCTCAGTCTAATATGAATCCAATCTATCCTTGAATATGATTCAAATATAATTCCTATTCAACATGAATCCATTTATACCAGAATTCAATTTATATCAACATGACTTGACTGAACCGAACCATGGATATACTCTGATTACATGACTATCCATTTATATCCATTCCGTTACATGATATCATGGTTTCGGCAGGTCGAATACAACCATTCATTACATCAATACAAACAATACAATAAACATTACGGGGTTTAAAGGGGTAGCCTGGTACGGAATGTGTTAAAAGTGGCACGAGATGGCCATTAAAAGACGTAACTATACATCCATTGCCGTTATTCCATGGTTTTATCGACGGAGCCTTGTACTACGGGTTACCAAAGTCCACGGTGTAAGTTGGACTCCTCACGTATACACTGGCATATTCTGTACCAAGCTACAATCAACTGCGTTAACATAACAAACACACAATACACCAGTTATATTCTCATATCTGTTTATTCATCTGTCTGTTCTATTCCTACTTTTCTTTGGGACTTACCGAGCGATTGTTCGCTGACGACATTCCTATTTCTCTTCTTTCTTTGGAATGTTGTCAGAAGGACTCGACTCTGAGGAGTTCGAGATTGGCCAGGAGCACTTGGAGCAGACCACTGAGCAGTACGGCCATTAGGCTTTATTTATACATACTTTTATTTTCGGTACATGCCATTGTTTAGGCATTGCTTTCCATTCTTGTATTTACTTTTCAGGTGTATTGTAAAGAAATGTTTAATCAATTAAGTTGTTGTTCATTTACATCTCTTATCATTTTCTTGTGTACTTTATTATATTGCTTAGTTACGTTTAGCGTGTTTACTTCTGAGTAAATATGTAGCGGGCCTCGTCGCGTCTCCGTACCCGTACACTGGGAAGCATGGCGTGACATAAATGCCTCTTAAAAATAGATAAACTATATGTTGCAACTCATTATATGTTTCTTGTTCGTATAGTTTACAAATACACTTTACTAATGTAAACAATATTGTTAAGTTTATATTCAATCAAATGACAACTTGTAATGTACCTATACTTGACTTGTTTACGCATTACCACATCAATATATTCTTGTGATTTAATGATTACCCAATGCCAACGAATCTTGATACTGCTTGACTTGACTTGATTTGAATCGATTTACACGACATGTACCTGTTTATTCTAGAGTTGGCATTAGGTAACATACTATTGATACTTGACATAAAATTGAAACCCATACATCTGTATTCTGGTCATTGGAGACATATTTATTCTAGTCCAAAGAGGTGATATCTGCATTATGGCCTATGAGAGACATCTGAATTATGGTCAAGTGAGACATTTGTCTTATAGTCAAAGGAACATTTGTATAATAGTCACAAGGACATCTGAACATTGACATGCATGTATTTGACTTATGGCATACCTTATCCGTCTTAGGAATGATACGAGGAAGGATTACATTAATTGGTTCCAATACCGTAGGATAGATAACCTAGGGACATGGACCCATAGAACACACATTGACATGATTGGTTTGTTATACCTTACGTGTTATATCATACGTTATTGCTATTGTTTATTATTCATGCACATGACATAGAGTTTGTTCTCCGCCGAAAGCCGGGAAGACTGACGTCTTGCTTGAATTTGGGGGCAGATACTATTTGGGTTTTATCCATCCACCTCTCTGAAGATGCCAAGTTGATTTATGGCACCATGTATCGAAGGTTTAGACGGATGCGGCCGATGAAGCAGACTTCATCAGATTCCTCCTCATTGTAAGGGTTTTTTGATTGTGGGGACGCTCTTCCCTGCAGGCGCAAGCCCTAAAATAAATTGTGGGGACGCTCTTCCATAATCACGTGCATCTCAATCCAAGATGTGAAGTAATGAAGAGAGAAATTTACCACATTTACATCTGGAGTTGAGGTATTAGACGCGGCGCCTAACCCATGATAAAGATGCGCTAGCGCTGGAATGCCCATAGCTAGCCGTGTTCCCTCAGCAATGCGATGAGCAGGGTAAATAACCGAGGCTCTCATGAAACGGCGATGCATGGGAATGACGAATTAGCTAAGCCAAACACTGATGAACCCCACAAAGAAAGTCTCCTCATCCATATCAGGAGCTGCAATCGACTCGAAAAATATTGCCAACATGATAGGAATGTAATACTGCGGCAATTCCTCTTCCTTAGTCGGCCGCCTGTTTAAACCAAACCCAAAGGGGTCGTTAATGTTCGTGAACTTCGGAGCCGTCTTTGATAGGACACCCTCGCGAAGGAAGCAAGCGATAAAACTGATGAAGTCTTAAGCCCCGGACATCTATATTCTCCTCGCTTCTTCCAGTCCCAGGCATCTTAGCCACAGGGAGTCGAACGATCTCTCATACAGAGTATCATTGATGAAGGCGAAGGATAAAGCTTGTTTCATGAGCTGATGTTTTGAGGATGCATCTTCGTGTGTCCGACGGGATTTGAAGTAGTCTATAAAGACTTCTCTCTAATCCTTGACCTTTTTCTGGTCCTCTATTTATAGGGCCGCTTGCTTGGTCGCTCCCTTTTCTTCGGACGGCTCCGGAGATATTTCTGCCGGTGCAAGAACTCGACGGCTTTGCATAGCGATCCTTACGTCATCGAGGTTCTCGTCGGCCAGTTCTTTAGCGAACTTGGCTAATGCATCCGCCTTGCTATTTTCCATGCGCGGTATGCTCTCCAGCATGTAGGAGGGGATTTGAGTCAGCAATTGTTGCACTCTCTCACCGTATCTTACCAACTCTGGTTTGCACGTTTGATAGTCGCCATTTACTTGACTAACGACCAGCTGGGAGTCTCCGTATATGAGAAGGTTTTCGATCCCTATGTCGACAGCGATCTCAAGTCCTGCTATCAAAGCTTCATATTCGGCTTCATTGTTTGTCCTCGGCTCTGTTAGGGAAAAGGCAAAGCGCATTATCCCTCCTTGTAGAGTCACGAAGATGAGGCCTACCCCAGATTTGATTATGGGGGTGCTGTGCTCTCGCTTCTTCATGGAAGATGCCCCGTCGAAGTAGAGTTTCCATCGGGTATCACTCTCTCCTTTCTCCCCATTGATCGTGTTAAACGCATGCTCGTCTGGCAATTCGCAATTTAGGGGTTGATTGAATGAGTTTCTCGTTGTGTGTTGTTTTAGAAAATTATAAAGAAATCACAACCAAAAATATTTGACCGCAATCAATAACGGTGTCGAATGTAGTGCATTAGTAAGTGCGGATCGTCCACAGGGATTGTGCGATTCGTTCGTATTTTGATTTGTTTTGAATTGAAACTTTAATCGAAAAGAAAAGAAAACAAGATTCAAGATTTTTATCAATGGTTTCAAGTGTCACTATTCTAATCAAGAATCAAGAAAATGATAAACATCGAGAATCGAGTTTCGATAGAATTCCAATCACTTAGGGTTTCAAGATTTGAAGTAAAGGCTCGTAGGAATCGATTAGATTGTAGATGTGATGAAGATTTGAAATCAACGTTTCTTATCCATTAGCAAATTGATGCTAACTCGATGTCGATTGATCGAGGTTTAAGGATCTTGCAAAGAATTAGGGTTCTTCGTCCTATCCTTTGTCCTTTCGATGAATCACATTCACTAGATAGCTTCTTGAAGATCCAATGATCGATTGTTGATTTTCTAGATCGGGTGAAAAGAATCAAGAACCCATTTCACATCGATCTAGATCATCGATCATTCTATTTTCAAGAATTTACAATTGCTATAGGACTTAAGAAAATGTTTACAGATTTATTAACATCATCATTCTACAATCATCTCGATTCCTCCACGAGCGGAGTTTATTCACACATCATCGCAAAGAATACATTCAAGAATCGAATTGAAATCATGATGCTAGAATTGAAATGTAAACAAGTTCAAAGAATCTTCACCTTTATTACATCAACAAGAAGTTACAACTCTCAAGAATTACAAGAGGAAGGAACATCGCTCGTCGAATCTTGCATCGCTCGGCTTCTTGAGTCTTGGATCGCTTCGATCTCGTGCTCCGATGAAGTCCGGCTTTGCTTCTAAAGGGTTGTAGAAGACTTGCTTGGCTTGAACTCCATGAATCTTGAAGTGGGTATTTGTGGATTGGATTAGGGTTAGGGTTTGGAGGTGGTTGTTGTTGGGTAGAAGAAGAACTAGGGTTTCTACACTCAACAACAATGAATTTTCTCACAATGAATCAATGAATGAATTGAATTGAATCAATTGAATAATATTTTACAAGCGAGCCTAGGGTCCTATTTATAGATTTCCCAAATCCTAGGTCTTTGATTTGAAATAGGACTTCCCTCCAAAAGTTTGTTGAAAGACTTCTAGAAGTAGTTAGTTAGGGGCTTAGCTTAGGGTTTAAGCTAGGGTTTAAGGAGAAGTTTCTAGAATGATAGGCTAGTTTAGTGTAGATCCAAGGGTTTGCTGATCTGGTAGAAGCTTCTGGGGCTTTCTGGAAAATGTTGTGTCATTCTGAGCTGTAGGCATTGAGATAGGAGTTGTGGTGCAAAGCTGAGGTTGTGAAGTTGACAAGCCGCCGCGGTTCCGCCGCATTAGCTGGCTTAGGCCGCGGAACCGCGGCCAAGTTGGCTCTTTGGGGCTTCAAACTTTTAGTGTTGGCTTCTGCTGTATTTTTCTGTATTTTATGATATGTTAAATCTCTGAATTCTTCTTAGAACAATACCAGATTCCAAATCCTTGAGTTGGCGTATCTTTTAGCAGTCTTCATTTGTAAATTTGACCGTTCTTCTAGAATTTCCTGCACGGACTTCGAAACACAAGTTGCGATATATAGGAATGATGCCATGCTATGAAATGCAGTCAATTTCCCTAGAAATGCTGGTTTTAAGGTCTAACACATGTAATCTGATATTTTACGACTGTTTTGCTAATATGTGCTATATGAATGCCGAACACTTCTATATGAATGCAAATGATAGGGAAATTGCCGGTTAAAAGATGCAATATTTTCGACTGATCATGGGTGAATCGGCAGGTATAGGATGCTCAGCGAGAAATTCGGCGATGGCCTGGCCTTTCACTGCCTTGAGCGGTCGATATGTTATCGAGAACTCCATCAAGAGTAGGGCCCATTTAGCGAGCCGTCCTGTTAGTATGGCTCTTGACATCAAATATTTGAGAGGATCCACCTTTGATATGAGATGGACTTCATGCGCCAACGCATAGTGTCTGAGCTTCGTTATCGTGAAGATTAATGCCAAGCAGTGTTTTTCGATGGGGGAGTAAATGTTTTCTGCCCCCAGGAGAACTCGACTCAAATAGTAGAGGGCTCTCTCCTTCCCTTGGTCATGTTCTTGTGCCCATAGCGCGCCTAAGGAACCCTCAAGGGCTGTTGTGTACAGGATGAGAGGCATTCCTTTGACCGGAGTGGTCAGTATTGGTGGATTCTACAGGTATTGTTTGATTTCGTCGAGTGCACTCTGGCATTTATGATCCCAGACGAACAGGTTCCCCTTTTTCATTAGGTGACTGCAGGGGCGGCATTTGCCGGAGAGGTTAACTATGAATCGTCGGAGTTTGACACCTGTCTAAGCATCTGTATCGCTACAACTGGGATATTGCCAGGAGCGACTCATCATTTGCCTTTGCTGATTTGAACAAAGGTAGCTTAGTAGACGGGGTTAGGATTTTGTCGACTAAGACTTTTGACTTTAAGAGCCGTAAGGGTTTTATAAAGATGTTTCTCCCTACGAGTCGTGAGGATCTCGTAGGTGCGTTTCTCCTCAGGAATCGTGGGGATTCCTAAGTGTGTTGCTCCCTTATAAGTCGTAAGGATCTCACGCAAGTATTTTCTCCTTACAAGGTCGAGAGGACCTTGCCAGTGTGCATGAATTTTTTACGAGACCGTGCCCTTTCGGGTTTTCATAGACTCGCCGGTAGCCCTGATGTTTTTACTCACGGAGCCCTTTCGGGTTTTCATCCGTGCCCATTTTTCTTGCGGACGTACCCTTTTTTTACGAGTCTGCGCCCTTTCGGGTTTTCACAAACATCGCCGATAGTCCTGCTGTTTTTACTCACGGCGCCTTTTCGGGTTTTCATCCGTGCCCATTTTGCTTGTGGACATACATTTTTTTTTGTTTTTTTTGGGTTTCAAGTGGGATATTCCACTTGACTGCAGGACCCGTTTGTAAGCCCCTTGATATCCTTTCTATTCTTTGAGAAGAAAGGACCATCTTACGTAGAGATTCTTCCTCCAATGAGAAATATGCCCCTTGTGTATACCTCGGGGGGGGGGGGTGAGTACCCACGCCGTCGCTATTTCGGCGACAGGTTGTTTCAAAGTCGCTCATTTTTTTGTTGAGCGTTGGCAACAAATATCACCTTACCTCCGCTTTTCATTCATCTTCATCAGATGATGAAGGGTCTTGACTCAACTGATCCAATCGAGTCATTTTATTCATAAGCACTTGGAAGGTTGTCGGCTTCCTGGCCGCAACTGCTGTCTGCTGCAAGCTCCCTTTCATCCCAGATAAACTATGTTGTTCCCGAGCTGCTGTAAGAACCTGTGAGAAAGTGGTCAAACCCAGGGAGACAATCTGCCTCTGGATGTCCACATCCAAGATGCGCATGAACCTTCGTGCCCTGTCTGCATCGTTGGCGACTAAAGGTCCAGCGAATCTGCTGAGTCTCGTCCACTCTGCTGCATGCACGTCCACGGGTGCTCCATTCTGCCTTAGCCCAATAAATTTCTCTTCCATTTCCTCCCGTGAAGTCCGCGGGAAGAACTTCTCCAGGAAACTCTTAGAAAAATCCGCCCACTTGATCGGCTTGGGCAAGCGGGCCTCCTCCACAAGCCACCACTCTCGGGCGTAGTCCACTAATTGAATGCGTACCACATCAACTCTTTTGTCATCTGGAATCTGTGCCGCAATCAGCAAATTCTCCGTGTCAACTAGCCACTGCTCGGCTGGCAACGGCTCCTCCAAACTAGTAAATGTAGACGGACCCAAACGCCTGAAGTCTGCCACGGTCCCTACTCGATCAACTGGTTTAGCTCCAACGTTGTTTACAGACTGCTGAACGATCTGCAAACCTTCCTGGAACGAGTCTGCTTGCTGCTGGATCAGCTCGGTCTGTCTCTTTTGATTTTCCAGCATTCCTCTTATCACTCCAAGCATGGCGGCTTCGTCCACACGCCTCGGGTACGTCTTGAAATTCTTATCTGCCATATTCCTGAAATCAAAACACCCAACATTAGCATGATGATAGATTCAATATATAGATCAAGGCTAGAACTCCAAGATACTTAAATAGAGTACCGCATTGTAACTATGCTGCGGTATCATAGCCACAATTACTTAACTCCACCCAAGTCGCTTAAGTCCTAGAGATAACAAGAAATCATGTTTTTCGAGTCGATATGCAAAGGAAGTTTGCACATCGTAAAAGATATAATCAGGACGAATGCGATTCAAGAATGGTAAACGGCAAAGTGGCAGGACATGTTTCCTAAACACGGGTATTATGATTCGTGTATTGGGTACAATACCCAACTACAAAAGAATCAACCCAACTAACCTATGGCTCTGATACCAAAAGAACCATGTCACGCCCCGCTTCCCAGAGTACGCTAGATTGGGCACGTGACATAGCCAACCATGCTACCTGTGGGTAGGAAGTATCCATCCACAGTCACATTACGGCTGTAGAGATATCAAGAACAAGACAAAACTATCTAAAACATGTCCATAATCCAGAATAACAGGAGTCAATAATAAATAAATGCGGAAGCAAATGATCCAATACAAATAACTGAAAAGTATGTCCCATAATGCGGGCTCACATCAGGAAATAAATGCAGGAAATAAAACTAACTACTATCGAACTCACAGCTCAGCCTGCTGGCTGAAGTACTCCTGCTCGGACTGCGACAGCGGTACAGAATCTGGGCCATGCAAAACCCAGACGTCAGCGCGTCATGTCAACAAGTAATATAATATGAACAATGTAACAGGCAATGCAAAATAAACATGAATAAAACGAGAGTAGCAATAATGAGAATCAAGCAGTGCAGGGTAGTGTGCAGTGGGTAACTGAACTGTTCTATCAGGTTTTCTATTCTAAAGTCTTTGAAATCAATTGATGAATCGTCGATGTAACTCAATAGTATCCCGTGCATGCCCGGGACCACGGTCAAGATCCTCGGGGCTGAATCCTAGACGTGCCGCTAGGCAGTAATAGGTAGCAGGATGGGCGAGTGATGTCAGCATCATCACTCCGGGGCTGGCCTAGCCCGTAAGACTGATCAGAACAGGTATCGAACTGTTGAGTTACAAGTCGGTTTCACCTTTGATTTCCCCATACCCCCAAGTTATGTATGTCGAGTCAGGTATTCAGTAATCAAGAACTAATGCCAACACAAGATCAGGTAAAAGCAGGTTTGTCTGGATAGACAACAGGAACGGTCCATGAGGACTACATGTCAGGTTTGTTGGCATTAGACACAAGATCAGGTAACGGGTCGAGTCATGGTACATCAGGTCAAGTCAACAGTATACGGTACCATGTCAGGTATATCAATATATACATGTGTAGCAATGTCAGGTCAAGATGTAAACAATATCGTGGGTGTGCTCACAATCAGATATATAATCAAACATGGGTATTAACAACATGAGATAGGCAATGAATTACATAATAAGCAGTTTCATTCAAATTACAAGAGTGCAGTAAAACGATATAGCCGTTTAGTCATGTTAACAGGTTTAAGCACCCTTAGCGGTGCAATAATTTATGTAACGGTTCAATACAGTTATTTCTGGTTAAATGCATGCGAGTGTCTGAATGTAATAGAACTACATGGATAAATGCTACCGGCTGTTTTAACAGTAAAATGTGATTGAACAGGCAGATATGATTATTAGGTTCAATTTGCAAACTGTAAGTTCCATGTTTAACAGTAAAATGATATAATGCAATATTGTAACCGAAAATGGGAACGATTATACCAAGTTAAATTCTACAGGTTTAGGGTGTCAATACATCTATGTAAATATTGTATAGCATGTAGCAAGGGGTACTTGCCTCGACGGGTCGCGAACCGGGAAAACGGGACGTAAATGTCGGCGGAAAAACTCGCGACGGACGCACGGTTCATGGATTGAACCCAAACAACAAACAATGGAACTACGCGGATCGGGGTACCTCGCTGGATCGTTGGGACACGTCACCGGCACGGCCGGATTCCGGCGAGCATGTGAACAGTAAACCGTCAAGGGATGCAGTTCAAGAATACAAGGAACAAGAGAAGAAAGGAAGGAGGAAAAGAAGTAGAAGGCTTACAGTGGGTCGTACGAAGGCCGGGGAGGCAGATCAAGATCGCCGGCGGCGACAGATCCGGCGATCGAACCTGTGCAGTGGGGTGCGCGCAGGCGCGGTGAAGGTACAGGGGTGCGGGAAAAGGAGAAAGGAGGATGATGGTGAGGGAAAGACGGCGAGGTGATCGTCGGCGGCGAGACGCTGGAACGGTTTCTGGTGGTCGCGGGTGGTGAGCAGGTGGCTGCAGCGGCGAGGGCGAGGCCGCTGTGAGGGTGCAGGCGCACGGGAAGGAGGACGAGGGGCTTGGTGAGGTGAGGAGGTGCGGCGTTGGCGACGGTGGCGCCGGCGTGGGGTTGCGGCGGCGACGGGGGACGAGGCGGCCGAGGTTCGCTGGGCTCGGATGGGTTCTGCGTTCTCTTTTTAAAAAAAAATGAAGGAGGGAAGATAATTTTATATAAGAGAGAGAGAGAGAATAAAGTTATAGGGAGAGAGAGATTTGAGGGGTAGAGAGAGAGAGAGAGATAGAGAAAGAGAGAGATCTGAGGGTAGAGAGAGAGAGAGAGAGAGAAGGTGGGGCCGCGGGGGAAAATTAGCCTCGTGATTGGCTGAAGAAGATTTAGAGGTTTAGGAAAATACTTAAAGATTTAATATAAAACAGTAAAATATATATAAGTTATCGAAATATATTATGGTTTAAATATTATTAAAATTTGGGATTTTGGCGCCAAATAAAACATTTCCAAATCGCGCCCGGGTCGGGTCCAAAAATTTGAAATTGAAATAATAGAATTTTAAGCGGGTTCCAAATTTTAAAATTAAACGTTTTATGATTAAAAAGCATACCCCCAAAAAGGACACACGCACGCGCACGTAGCCATCCAAACTCGCCCGTTTCACTGAACGGGACGAGAACACGATGCACGGACGCTACCACAAGGCTAGGGGTGTCGAGTAGACCAAGATGAATATTTTTAATTTTATTTTAGATGCCAAAATTGTTATATGCAGAAATGACTTTCCCAGGTAAAATTTTACAGTAAGTAACAATCAAGCCGGCTAAATGAAATGAGTGCCACATTATGCTCAAACAGCAACAGAAATTAGTAGTATTGGGCTCGGGTGTTACATCATACCCAACTACAGAAAGAATTTCGTCCTCGAAATTCCAAGAATACAAAGATAGAAAACTACAGGAAAAGGTGAGGAAACTTCTGCCGGATCTCATCTTCTCGTTCCCAAGTGGATTCTCCATGCGACCGATTACCCCAAGAAACAAGCACAAGGGGGATAACCTTGTTCTTAAGAACCTTTTCCCTTCGATCCATAATTTCAACCGGTCGCTCCTCAAAACTTAAGTCTTCCCGTACTGTTAACTCCGAATGATCCAATACGTGCGTTTCATCTCGAACATACCTTCGTAGTTGAGATACGTGAAATACATCGTGCACATTTGCCAAGGTCTGCGGTAACGCCAAACGGTACGCTACCTCACCAACACACTCCAAGATCTCAAAGGGTCCAACGAATCGAGGACTAAGCTTTCCTCGACTCCTAAAATGAATCACCCCTCTAGTCGGTGATATCTTCAAGAACACCAAATCACCCACGGTGAACTCTAGAGGTCTTCTTGACGTGTCTGCCCAACTCTTCTGTCGGTCTTGTGCTGCCTTCATATGATTTCTGATAGTGTTAACCTTCTCAACTGTCTGCACAACCAAATCTGGTCCCAACAGTCTTCGTTCACCGACATCATCCCAACAAACAGGTGAACGACATTTACGACCATACAAAGCTTCAAACGGAGCCATCTGGATAGTTGTTTGAAAACTGTTGTTGTAAGAAAACTCCACCAAGTGTAGATGATCCTCCCACGAACCTTTGAAGTCCAACATGCATGCTCTCAACATATCTTCAAGAGTTTGGATCGTTCTCTCCGACTGACCATCAGTTTGAGGATGATAAGCTGTGCTAAACTTCAATCGAGTCCCCAAACTTTCCTGTAAACTCCTCCAGAAGTGTGATAAGAACCGAGTGTCACGATCGGACACGATGCTCACCGGTACCCCATGCAATCTTACAATCTCCTGCATGTACCGCTCTGCCAATGTCTCCGTTGTTTGACCAACCCGGAAAGGACTAAAGTGAGCTGCCTTGGTCAACCGATCAACAATCACCCATACTGCATTGTTGCCCTTTGGACTCCGCGGTAAAGCCGTCACGAAATCCATGGTTATATGTTCCCACTTCCACTGAGGAATCGGAAGTGGTTGCAATAAACCGGCAACCCTTTGATGTTTAGCCTTAACTTGCTGACACACCAAGCACTTAGCCACAAAGCGAGCAATCTCCCGTTTCATGCCTTCCCACCAGAAATGCTGTCGAATATCTCGGTACATCTTTGTGCCTCCTGGATGTACAGAATAAGCTGAACTGTGTGCCTCCTTCATAAGCTCTTCACGAACATCTCCCTTTGGAACACATAAACGGCTACCATACCTCAACGAACCATCTTCGTGGACCAGTAAATCTGTTCGTAGTCCGTCTTCAACTTGCTTTCGAAACTTTTGCAGTCTAGGATCCTGCGATTGTGCTGCTTTAATTTTCTCAATCAAAGACGACTGCACTTGCAGCTGCATCAACTGTCCCGTAGAACGCGGTAGCACAACCTCCAAGTCAAATCTTCGAAAATCTGCAACGATCTCCTTCTGCGTAGTTAACACCTGAATTGCTGGTAATCGATTAAGCGCATCCGGCACAACATTAACCTTCCCCGGATGGTACTTAAGGTCAATATCGTAGTCAGCCATCAGCTCCAACCATCTACGCTGCCTCATATTCAGCTCCTTCTGTGTGAACACATACTTCAAGCTCTTATGATCTGTAAAAACTTTGACACTTTCGCCCAAAAGGCAGTGTCTCCAAATCTTCAAAGCGAAAATCACAGCCGCAAGCTCCAAGTCATGAGTCGGATAATTCTTCTCATGGGTCTTCAATTGTCTCGATGCGTATGCTACAACTTTCCCATGCTGCATCAAAACACATCCCAATCCTTTCCCAGATGCGTCGCTGTGAATCACCAATCCTCCGGAATTGTCTGGCACGGTCAGAATAGGGGCGGTTATCAACTTCTGCTTCAATATCTCAAAAGCTAACGCACATTTATCCGTCCATACAAAAGGTATCTCCTTGCGCGTAAGCTTGGTCAACGGCTCTGCCAGTTGAGCAAAGTTCTCCACAAATCTCCTGTAATATCCGGCTAATCCAAGGAAACTTCTTATCTCAGCAACATTCTTTGGAATAGGCCAATCTCGAACTGCTGCAATCTTTTCTGGATTGACGGCAATGCCATCGCCAGACACAACATGTCCCAAAAACTTCACTTCCTCCAGCCAAAACTCGCACTTACTCATCTTCACATAAAGCTTCTCCTGTCTCAATGTCTGCAGTGCGATCTTCAAATGCTCAGCATGCTCCTCAAAACTCTTCGAGTAAACCAGAATATCGTCAATGAAGACCACGATAAACTGGTCCAAGAACGGTGAAAAGATTCGGTTCATCAAGTCCATGAATACTGCCGGCGCATTCGTTATTCCGAAGGGCATCACTAAGTACTCGTAATGTCCATACCGAGTTCGAAATGCCGTCTTGCCAATATCTTCTGTTTTCACTCGGACCTGATGATATCCGGATCGCAAATCCAGCTTCGAGAATACCCTCGCGCCACTAAGCTGCTCAAAAAGTTCTCTAATGCGAGGGATCGGGTACTTGTTCTTAATAGTCACCCGGTTTAGTTCTCGATAGTCGATGCACATTCTTCTTGTGCCATCCTTCTTCTTTACTAGAAGAACTGGAGCTCCCCAAGGCAAGTTACTGCTTTGAATCCAACCTTTCTCAAGCAATTCAGCAACTTGTTTCTTAACTTCTTCCAACTCTACTGGTGTCATTGGATAATACGCTTTAGATACTGGCGCTGCACCAGGAATAAGATCAATTGCGAATTCCACGTCTCGCTTCGGCGGTAAGCCCGATATATCTTCAAATACGTCCATAAAATCGTGAACAACCGCCGGCTCTTCACCACTATCAACTTCCATTGCTGCAAGAATATTGTTTGTCGGCCTAGCCCTAAACTTGACTGGCCCGACAGAACTGCTTCCTCCAGTGAAGGTAAACTCGGGATGTCCGGGAATCTGGAAAATTACTTTCTTTGCCCTACAGTCAATGTGAGCGTGGAAAGTGCCAAGGAAATCCATTCCCAAGACGACTTCGTAGCTGCCCGTATCAATCACCAAGAAATCTGCAAAAAGCTCCCGTCCGCACACAACAACTGTACAATCTTTACACTCCCTACTAGATATGATTTTCCCATTCCCAATGTGTATGTCCCAGAAACTAGACAGAGTCGTGCAGGTAATCGAGTGTGTAGTTATAAATTTGGATGATATAAAACAGTGGGATGCACCAGAATCAAATAATGCCAATGCGGGAAAACCATGAACGAGTAAAGTACCTGAAACCACTTCTCCTGACGCTTTGGCTTCCTCAGCTGTCAAGGTAAAAGCTCGAGCCTGATTAGGTCCTTGAGTCAGCTATTTCTGCCCTTGGAACGGTTTCTGCGGAGGCTTCTGAGTATCATCCCTCGTACGAAGCTTCGACGGACAAGCACCAATGGCATGATCTGCCGCTCCACAAACCAAACAGAGTCCTAGCCTCCTTCGACAATCCTTCTGCACGTGCCCAGGTAAACGACAGTAGTCACAAATCACGCTCCTTCTTCGATCAACAATCACAGGCTTCTTTATGGGCGCTACACCTCGACGGTCCACCGGAATACCTCTGCGACCATGAGCTCGGTTAGGTACAAATGCGGGCTTCCTGGCCGCAACTGCTGTCTGCTGCAAGCCCCCTTTCATCCCAGATAAACTCTGTTGTTCCCGAGCTGCCGTAAGAACCTGTGAGAAAGTGGTCAAACCCAGGGAGACAATCTGCCTCTGGATGTCCACATCCAAGCTGCGCATGAACCTTCGTGCCCTGTCTGCATCGTTGGCGACTAAAGGTCCAGCAAATCTGCTGAGTCTCGTCCACTCTGCTGCATGCACGTCCACGGGTGCTCCATTCTGCCTTATCCCAATAAATTTCTCTTCCATTTCCTCCCGTGCAGTCCGCGGGAAGAACTTCTCCAGGAAACTCTTAGAAAAATCCGCCCACTTGATCGGCTTGGGCAAGCGGGCCTCCTCCACAAGCCACCACTCTCGGGCGTAGTCCACTAACTGAATGCGTACCACATCAACTCTTTTGTCATCTGGAATCTGTGCCGCAATCAGCAAATTCTCCGTGTCAACTAGCCACTGCTCGGCTGGCAACGGCTCCTCCAAACCAGTAAATGTAGACGGACCCAAACGCCTGAAGTCTGCCACGGTCCTTACTCGATCAACTGGTTTAGCTCCAACGTTGTTTACAGACTGCTGAACGATCTGCAAACCTTCCTGGAACAAGTCTGCTTGCTGCTGGATCAGCTCGGTCTGTCTCTTTTGATTTTCCAGCATTCCTCTTATCACTCCAAGCATGGCGGCTTCGTCCACACGCCTCTGGTACGTCTTGAAATTCTTATATGCCATATTCCTGAAATTAAAACACCCAACATTAGCATGATGATAGATTCAATATATAGATCAAGGCTAGAACTCCAAGATACTTAAATAGAGTACCGCATTGTAACTATGCCGCGGTATCATAGCCACAATTACTTAACTCCACCCAAGTCGCCTAAGTCCTAGAGATAACAAGAAATCATGTTTTTCGAGTCGATATGCAAAGGAAGTTTGCACATCGTAAAAGATATAATCAGGACGAATGCGATTCAAGAATGGTAAACGGCAAAGTGGCAGGACATGTTTCCTAAACACGGGTATTATGATTCGTGTATTGGGTACAATACCCAACTACAAAAGAATCAACCCAACTAACCTATGGCTCTGATACCAAAAGAACCATGTCACGCCCCGCTACTCAGAGTACGTTAGATTGGGCACGTGACATAGCCAACCATGCTACCTGTGGGTAGGAAGTATCCATCCACAGTCACATTACGGCTGTAGAGATATCAAGAACAAGACAAAACTATCTAAAACATGTCCATAATCCAGAATAACAGGAGTCAATAATAAATAAATGCGGAAGCAAATGATCCAATACAAATAACTGAAAAGTATGTCCCATAATGCGGGCTCACATCAGGAAATAAATGCAGGAAATAAAACTAACTACTACTGAACTCACAGCTCAGCCTACTGGCTGAAGTACTCCTGCTCGGACTGCGACAGCGGTACAGAATCTGGGCCATGCAAAACCCAGACGTCAGCGCGTCATGTCAACAAGTAATATAATATGAACAATGTAACAGGCAATGCAAAATAAACATGAATAAAACGAGAGTAGCAATAATGAGAATCAAGCAGTGCAGGGTAGTGTGCAGTGGGTAACTGAACTGTTCTATCAGGTTTTCTATTCTAAAGTCTTTGAAATCAATTGATGAATCGTCGATGTAACTCAATAGTATCCCGTGCATGCCCGGGACCACGGTCAAGATTCTCGGGGCTGAATCCGAGACGTGCCGCTAGGCAGTAACAGGTAGCAGGATGGGCGAGTGATGTCAGCATCATCACTCCGGGGCTGGCCTAGCCCGTAAGACTGATCAGAACAGGTATCGAACTGTTGAGTTACAAGTCGGTTTCACCTTTGATTTCCCCATACCCCCAAGTTATGTATGTCGAGTCAGGTATTCAGTAATCAAGAACTAATGCCAACACAGGATCAGGTAAAAGCAGGTTTGTCTGGATAGACAACAGGAACGGTCCATGAGGACTACATGTCAGGTTTGTTGGCATTAGACACAAGATCAGGTAACGGGTCGAGTCATGGTACATCAGGTCAAGTCAACAGTATACGGTACCATGTCAGGTATATCAATATATACATGTGTAGCAATGTCAGGTCAAGATGTAAACAATATCGTGGGTGTGCTCACAATCAGATATATAATCAAACATGGGTATTAACAACATGAGATAGGCAATGAATTACATAATAAGCAGTTTCATTCAAATTACAAGAGTGCAGTAAAACGATATAGCCGTTTAGTCATGTTAACAGGTTTAAGCACCCTTAGCGGTGCAATAATTTATGTAACGGTTCAATACAGTTATTTCTGGTTAAATGCATGCGAGTGTCTGAATGTAATAGAACTACATGGATAAATGCTACCAGCTGTTTTAACAGTAAAATGTGATTGAACAGGCAGATATGATTATTAGGTTCAATTTGCAAACTGTAAGTTCCATGTTTAACAGTAAAATGATATAATGCAATATTGTAACCGAAAATGGGAAACGATTATACCAAGTTAAATTCTACAGGTTTAGGGTGTCAATACATCTATGTAAATATTGTATAGCATGTAGCAAGGGGTACTTGCCTCGACGGGTCGCGAACCGGGAAAACGGGACGTAAATGTCGGCGGAAAAACTCGCGACGGACGCACGGTTCACGGATTGAACCCAAACAACGAACAATGGAACCACGCGGATCGGGGTACCTCGCTGGATCGTCGGGACACGTCACCGGCACGGCCGGATTCCGGCGAGCATGTGAACAGTAAACCGTCAAGGGATGCAGTTCAAGAATACAAGGAACCAGAGAAGAAAGGAAGGAGGAAAGGAAGTAGAAGGCTTACAGTGGGTTGTACGAAGGCCGGGGAGGCAGATCAAGATCGCCGACGGCGACAGATCCGGCGATCGAACCTGTGCAGTGGGGTGCGCGCAGGCGCGGTGAAGGTGCAGGGGTGCGGGAAAAGGAGAAAGGAGGATGATGGTGAGGGAAAGACGGCGAGGTGATCGTCGGCGGCGAGACGCTGGAACGGTTTCTGGTGATCGCGGGTGGTGAGCAGGTGGCTGCAGCGGCGAGGGCGAGGCCGCTGTGAGGGTGCAGGCACACGGGAAGGAGGACGAGGGGCTTGGTGAGGTGAGGAGGTGCGGCGTAGGCGACGGTGGCGCCGGCGTGGGGTTGCGGCGGCGACGGGGGACGAGGCGGCCGAGGTTCGCTGGGCTCGGATGGGTTCTGCGTTCTCTTTTTAAAAAAAAAATGAAGGAGGGAAGATAATTTTATATAAGAGAGAGAGAGAGAATAAAGTTATAGGGAGAGAGAGATTTGAGGGGTAGAGAGAGAGAGAAAGAGAGAGATCTGAGGGTAGAGAGAGAGAGAGAGAAGGTGGGGCCGCGGGGTAAAATTAGCCTCGTGATTGGCTGAAGAAGATTTAGAGGTTTAGGAAAATACTTAAAGATTTAATATAAAACAGTAAAATATATATAAGTTATCGAAATATATTATGGTTTAAATATTATTAAAATTTGGGATTTTGGCGCCAAATAAAACATTTCCAAATCGCGCCCGGGTCGGGTCCAAAAATTTGAAATTGAAATAATAGGATTTTAAGCGGGTTCCAAATTTTAAAATTAAGTGTTTTATGATTAAAAAGCATACCCCCGAAACGGACACACGCACGCGCACGTAGCCATCCAAACTCGCCCGTTTCACTGAACGGGACGAGAACACGATGCACGGACACTACCACAAGGCTAGGGGTGTCGAGTAGACCAAGATGAATATTTTTAATTTTATTTTAGATGCAAAAATTGTTATATGCAGAAATGACTTTGCCAGGTAAAATTTTACAGTAAGTAACAATCAAGCCGGCTAAATGAAATGAGTACCACATTATGCTCAAACAGCAACAGAAATTAGTAGTATTGGGCTCGGGTGTTACATCATACCCAACTACAGAAAGAATTTCGTCATCGAAATTCCAAGAATACAAAGATAGAAAACTACAGGAAAAGGTGAGGAAACTTCTGCCGGATCTCATCTTCTCGTTCCCAAGTGGATTCTCCATGCGACCGATTACCCCAAGAAACAAGCACAAGGGGGATAACCTTGTTCTTAAGAACCTTTTCCCTTCGATCCATAATTTCAACTAGTCGCTCCTCAAAAGTTAAGTCTTCCCGTATTGTTAACTCCGAATGATCCAATACGTTCTTTTCATCTCGAACATACCTTCGTAGTTGAGATACGTGAAATACATCGTGCACATTTGCCAAGGTCTGCGGTAACGCCAAACGGTACGCTACCTCACCAACACACTCCAAGATCTCAAAGGGTCCAACTAATCGAGGACTAAGCTTTCCTCGACTCCTAAAACGAATCACCCCTCTAGTCGGTGATATCTTCAAGAACACCAAATCACCCACGGTGAACTCTAGAGGTCTTCTTGACGTGTCTGCCCAACTCTTCTGTCGGTCTTGTGCTGCCTTCATATGATTTCTGATAGTGTTAACCTTCTCAACTGTCTGCACAACCAAATCTGGTCCCAACAATCTTCGTTCACCGACATCATCCCAACAAACAGGTGAACGGCATTTACGACCATACAAAGCTTCAAACGGAGCCATCTGGATAGTTGTTTGAAAACTGTTGTTGTAAGTAAATTCCACCAAGTGTAGATGATCTTCCCATGAACCCTTGAAGTCCAACATGCATGCTCTCAACATATCTTCAAGAGTTTGGATCGTTTTCTCCGACTGACCATCAGTTTGAGGATGATAAGCTGTGCTAAACTTCAATCGAGTCCCCAAACTTTCCTGTAAACTCTTCCAGAAGTGTGATAAGAACCGAGTGTCCCGATCGGACACGATGCTCACCGGTACCCCATGCAATCTTACAATCTCCTGCATGTACCGGTCTGCCAAAGTCTCCGTTGATTGACCAACCCGGAAAGGAATAAAGTGAGCTGTCTTGGTCAACCGATCAACAATCACCCATACTGTATTGTTGCCCTTTGGACTCCGCGGTAAAGCCATCACGAAATCCATGGTTATATGTTCCCACTTCCACTGAGGAATCGGAAGTGGTTGCAATAAACCGGCAACCCTTTGATGTTTAGCCTTAACTTGCTGACACACCAAGCACTTATCCACAAAGCGAGCAATCTTTCGTTTCATGCCTTCCCACCAGAAATGCTGTCGAATATCTCGGTACATCTTTGTGCCTCCTGGATGTACAGAATAAGCTGAACTGTGTGCCTCCTTCATAAGCTCTTCACGAACATCTCCCTTTGGCACACATAAACGGCTACCATACCTCAACGAACCATCTTCGTGGACCAGTAAATCTGTTCGTAGTCCGGCTTCAACTTGCTCTCGAAACTTTTGCAGTCTAGGATCCTGCGATTGTGCTGCTTTAATTTTCTCAATCAAAGACGACTGCACTTGCAGCTGCATCAACTGTCCCGTAGAACGCGGTAGCACAACCTCCAAGTCAAATCTTCGAAAATCTGCAACGATCTTCTTCTGCGTAGTTAACACCTGAATTGCTGGTAACCGATTAAGCGCATCCGGCACAACATTAACCTTCCCCGGATGGTACTTAAGGTCAAGATCGTAGTCAGCCATCAGCTCCAACCATCTACGCTGCCTCATATTCAGCTCCTTCTGTGTGAACACATACTTCAAGCTCTTATGATCTTTAAAAACTTTGACTCTTTCGCCCAAAAGGTAGTGTCTCCAAATCTTCAAAGCGAAAATCACAGCCGCAAGCTCCAAATCATGAGTAGGATAATTCTTCTCATGGGTCTTCAATTGTCTCGATGCGTATGCTACAACTTTCCCATGCTGCATCAAAACACATCCCAATCCTTTCCCAGATGCGTCGCTGTGAATCACCAATCCTCCGGAATTGTCTGGCACGGTCAGAATAGGGGCGGTTATCAATTTCTGCTTCAATGTCTCAAAAGCTAACGCACATTTATTCGTCCATACAAAAGGTACCTCCTTGCGCGTAAGCTTGGTCAACGGCTCTGCCAGACGAGCAAAGTTTTCCACAAATCTCCTGTAATATCCGGCTAATCCAAGGAAACTTCTTATCTCAGCAACATTCTTTGGAATAGGCCAATCTCGAACTGCTGCAATCTTTTCTGGATCGACGGCAATGCCATCGCCAGACACAACATGTCCCAAAAACTTCACTTCCTCCAGCCAAAACTCGCACTTACTCATCTTCGCATAAAGCTTCTCCTGTCTCAATGTCTGCAGTGCGATCTTCAAATGCTCAGCATGCTCCTCAAAACTCTTCGAGTAAACCAGAATATCGTCAATGAAGACCACGATAAACTGGTCCAAGAACGGTGAAAAGATTCGGTTCATCAAGTCCATGAATACTGCCGGCGCATTCGTTACTCCGAAGGGCATCACTAAGTACTCGTAATGTCCATACCGAGTTCGGAACGCCGTCTTGCCAATATCTTCTGTTTTCACTCGGACCTGATGATATCCGGATCGCAAATCCAGCTTCGAGAATACCCTCGCGCCACTAAGCTGTTCAAAAAGTTCTCCAATGCGAGGGATCGGGTACTTGTTCTTAATAGTCACCCGGTTTAGTTCTCGATAGTCGATGCACATTCTTCTTGTGCCATCCTTCTTCTTTACTAGAAGAACTGGAGCTTCCCAAGGCGAGTTACTGTTTCGAATCCAACCTTTCTCAAGCAATTCAGCAACTTGTTTCTTAACTTCTTCCAACTCTACTGGTGTCATTGGATAATAGGCTTTAGATACTGGCGCTGCACCAGGAATAAGATCAATTGCGAATTCCACGTCTCGCTTCGGCGGTAAGCCCGATATATCTTCAAATACGTCCATAAAATCGTGAACAACCGCCGGCTCTTCACCACTATCAACTTCCATTGCTGCAAGAATATTGTTTGTCGGCCTAGCCCTAAACTTGACTGGCTCGACAGAACTGCTTCCTCCAGTGAAGGTAAACTCGGGATGTCCGGGAATCTGGAAAATTACTTTCTTTACCCTACAGTCAATGTGAGCGTGGAAAGTACCAAGGAAATCCATTCCCAAGACGACTTCGTAGCTGCCCGTATCAATCACCAAGAAATCTGCAAAAAGCTCCCGTCCGCACACAACAACTGTACAATCTTTACACTCCCTACAGATATGATTTTCCCATTCCCAGTGTGTATGTCCCAGAAACTAGACAGAGTCGTGCAGGTAATTGAGTGTGTAGTTATAAATTTGGATGACATAAAACAGTGGGATGCACCAGAATCAAATAATGCCAATGCGGGAAAACCATGAACGAGTAAAGTATCTGAAACCACTTCTCCTGACGCTTTAGCTTCCTCTGCTGTCAAGGTAAAAGCTCGAGCCTGATTAGGTCCTTGAGTCAGCTATTTCTGCCCTTGGAACGGTTTCTGCGGAGGCTTCTGAGTATCATCCCTCGTACGAAGCTTCGACGGACAAGCACCAACGGCATGATCTGCCGCTCCACAAACCAAACAGTGTCCTAGCCTCCTTCGACAATCCTTCTGCATGTGCCCAGGTAAACGGCAGTAGTCACAAATCACGCTCCTTCTTCGATCAACAATCACAGGCTTCTTCATGGGTGCTACACCTCGACGGTCCACTGGAATACCTCTGCGACCATGAGCTCGGTTAGGTACAAATGCGGGCTTCCTGGCCGCAACTGCTGTCTGCTGCAAGCTCCCTTTCATCCCAGATAAACTCTGTTGTTCCCGAGCTGCCGTAAGAACCTGTGAGAAAGTGGTCAAACCCAGGGAGACAATCTGCCTCTGGATGTCCACATCCAAGCTGCGCATGAACCTTCGTGCCCTGTCTGCATCGTTGGCGACTAAAGGTCCAGCAAATCTGCTGAGTCTCGTCCACTCTGCTGCTTGCACGTCCATGGGTGCTCCATTCTGCCTTAGCCCAATAAATTTCTCTTCCATTTCTTCCCGTGCAGTCCGCGGGAAGAACTTCTCCAGGAAACTCTTAGAAAAATCAGCCCACTTGATCGGCTTGGGCAAGCGGGCCTCCTCCACAAGCCACCACTCTCGGGCGTAGTCCACTAACTGAATGCGTACCACATCAACTCTTTTGTCATCTGGAATCTGTGCCGCAATCAGCAAATTCTCCATGTCAACTAGCCACTGCTCGGCTGGCAACGGCTCCTCCAAACCAGTAAATGTAGACGGACCCAAACGCCTGAAGTCTGCCACGGTCCCTACTCGATCAACTGGTTTAGCTCCAACGTTGTTTACAGACTGCTGAACGATCTGCAAACCTTCCTGGAACGAGTCTGCTTGCTGCTGGATCAGCTCGGTCTGTCTCTTTTGATTTCCAGCATTCCTCTTATCACTCCAAGCATGGCGGCTTCGTCCACACGCCTCTGGTACGTCTTGAAATTCTTATCTGCCATATTCCTGAAATCAAAACACCCAACATTAGCATGATGATAGATTCAATATATAGATCAAGGCTAGAACTCCAAGATACTTAAATAGAGTACCGCATTGTAACTATGCCGCGGTATCATAGCCACAATTACTTAACTCCACCCAAGTCGCCTAAGTCCTAGAGATAACAAGAAATCATGTTTTTCGAGTCGATATGCAAAGGAAGTTTGCACATCGTAAAAGATATAATCAGGACGAATGCGATTCAAGAATGGTAAACGGCAAAGTGGCAGGACATGTTTCCTAAACACGGGTATTATGATTCGTGTATTGGGTACAATACCCAACTACAAAAGAATCAACCCAACTAACCTATGGCTCTGATACCAAAAGAACCATGTCACGCCCCGCTTCCCAGAGTACGCTAGATTGGGCACGTGACATAGCCAACCATGCTACCTGTGGGTAGGAAGTATCCATCCACAGTCACATTACGGCTGTAGAGATATCAAGAACAAGACAAAACTATCTAAAACATGTCCATAATCCAGAATAACAGGAGTCAATAATAAATAAATGCGGAAGCAAATGATCCAATACAAATAACTGAAAAGTATGTCCCATAATGCGGGCTCACATCAGGAAATAAATGCAGGAAATAAAACTAACTACTATCGAACTCACAGCTCAGCCTGCTGGCTGAAGTACTCCTGCTCGGACTGCGACAGCGGTACAGAATCTGGGCCATGCAAAACCCAGACGTCAGCGCGTCATGTCAACAAGTAATATAATATGAACAATGTAACAGGCAATGCAAAATAAACATGAATAAAACGAGAGTAGCAATAATGAGAATCAAGCAGTGCAGGGTAGTGTGCAGTGGGTAACTGAACTGTTCTATCAGGTTTTCTATTCTAAAGTCTTTGAAATCAATTGATGAATCGTCGATGTAACTCAATAGTATCCCGTGCATGCCCGGGACCACGGTCAAGATTCTCGGGGCTGAATCCGAGACGTGCCGCTAGGCAGTAACAGGTAGCAGGATGGGCGAGTGATGTCAGCATCATCACTCCGAGGCTGGCCTAGCCCGTAAGACTGATCAGAACAGGTATCGAACTGTTGAGTTACAAGTCGGTTTCACCTTTGATTTCCCCATATCCCCAAGTTATGTATGTCGAGTCAGGTATTCAGTAATCAAGAACTAATGCCAACACAGGATCAGGTAAAAGCAGGTTTGTCTGGATAGACAACAGGAACGGTCCATGAGGACTACATGTCAGGTTTGTTGGCATTAGACACAAGATCAGGTAACGGGTCGAGTCATGGTACATCAGGTCAAGTCAACAGCATACGGTACCATGTCAGGTATATCAATATATTCATGTGTAGCAATGTCAGGTCAAGATGTAAACAATATCGTGGGTGTGCTCACAATCAGATATATAATCAAACATGGGTATTAACAACATGAGATAGGCAATGAATTACATAATAAGTAGTTTCATTCAAATTACAAGAGTGCAGTAAAACGATATAGCCGTTTAGTCATGTTAACAGGTTTAAGCACCCTTAGCGGTGCAATAATTTATGTAACGGTTCAATACAGTTATTTCAGGTTAAATGCATGCGGGTGTCTGAATGTAATAGAACTACAGGGATAAATGCTACCAGCTGTTTTAACAGTAAAATGTGATTGAACAGGAAGATATGATTATTAGGTTCAATTTGCAAACTGTAAGTTCCATGTTTAACAGTAAAATGATATAATGCAATATTGTAACCGAAAATGGAAAACGATTATACCAAGTTAAATTCTACAGGTTTAGGGTGTCAATACATCTATGTAAATATTGTATAGCATGTAGCAAGGGGTACTTGCCTCGACGGGTCGCGAACCGGGAAAACGGGACGTAAATGTCGGCGGAAAAACTCGCGACGGACGCACGGTTCACGGATTGAACCCAAACAACGAACAATGGAACCACGCGGATCGGGGTACCTCGCTGGATCGTCGGGACACGTCACCGGCACGGCCGGATTCCGGCGAGCATGTGAACAGTAAACCGTCAAGGGATGCAGTTCAAGAATACAAGGAACCAGAGAAGAAAGAAGGGAGGAAAAGAAGTAGAAGGCTTACAGTGGGTCGTACGAAGGCCGGGGAGGCAGATCAAGATCGCCGGCGGCGACAGATCCGGCGATCGAACCTGTGCAGTGGGGTGCGCGCAGGCGCGGTGAAGGTGCAGGGGTGCGGGAAAAGGAGAAAGGAGGATGATGGTGAGGGAAAGACGGCGAGGTGATCGTCGGCGGCGAGACGCTGGAACGGTTTCTGGTGATCGCGGGTGGTGAGCAGGTGGCTGCAGCGGCGAGGGCGAGGCCGCTGTGAGGGTGCAGGCGCACGGGAAGGAGGACGAGGGGCTTGGTGAGGTGAGGAGGTGCGGTGTGGGCGACGGTGGCGCCGGCGTGGGGTTGCGGCGGCGACGGGGGACGAGGCGGCCGAGGTTCGCTGGGCTCGGATGGGTTCTGCGTTCTCTTTTTAAAAAAAAATGAAGGAGGGAAGATAATTTTATATAAGAGAGAGAGAGAGAATAAAGTTATAGGGAGAGAGAGATTTGAGGGGTAGAGAGAGAGAGAGATAGAGAAAGAGAGAGATCTGAGGGTAGAGAGAGAGAGAGAGGGAAGGTGGGGCCGCGGGGGAAAATTAGCCTCGTGATTGGCTGAAGAAGATTTAGAGGTTTAGGAAAATACTTAAAGATTTAATATAAAACAGTAAAATATATATAAGTTATCGAAATATATTATGGTTTAAATATTATTAAAATTTGGGATTTTGGCGCCAAATAAAACATTTCCAAATCGCGCCCGGGTCGGGTCCAAAAATTTGAAATTGAAATAATAGGATTTTAAGCGGGTTCCAAATTTTAAAATTAAATGTTTTATGATTAAAAAGTATACCCTCAAAACGGACACACGCACGCGCACGTAGCCATCCAAACTCGCCCGTTTCACTGAACGGGACGAGAACACGATGCACGGACGCTACCACAAGGCTAGGGGTGTCGAGTAGACCAAGATGAATATTTTTAATTTTATTTTAGATGCCAAAATTGTTATATGCAGAAATGACTTTGCTAGGTAAAATTTTACAGTAAGTAACAATCAAGTCGGCTAAATGAAATGAGTACCACATTATGCTCAAACAGCAACAGAAATTAGTAGTATTGGGCTCGGGTGTTACAAATACTGCAGTAGGAGAACTTTGTCTGACCCTTCACAACAATTTGAAGCTCCCAGTTGGAACAACAACATTCACCACTGGGTTTGAAACAGGACCATACGGAGAACTGCTCCCAGCTCATTTTGTATGACGCTGATATCGACGTCGACCATTTCTTATGGTCGAGATTTGATTAGCTTCAGGATTTTGCCGAGCCTGCCCCCTGTTTCCTTTGAGAGCTTAAATATTCTGCCCCCTGTGTCGACCTTGGTCCTTGGCATGTGCCAGTTGTTTAAGGACTGATTCCGTCGGCAAAGCTGCTGCTTGTGGAGCCTGCCTGTGGAAGACAGACTTCCTCTGGGCTTCCTCCATCGGCGTTGAGGTACCGAGGGTCGGAGGTGGGAGTATCGACCCAAAGAGAAGCCCGTTGATTTCTTGAAGAGCCGGATTGCAGAGATTTGAGCCTGCAAGTGGCATGTACTTGACTCCACCAGATATGACAGAGCCTGAGTTGCTAAGGTGGGAACAAACGCCATTCTTCATAGAGACGAAGCACCGACTTCAGTATTCCCTCCCCTAAGGGCAACCACAAACACATATACTGCGATTATTTGATCATGGAAAAACACGACAAACGAAGTGTGGAGTGGAAAGAGGAAAAGGTCCCACCGGGTGTGCCAGGATCTGTTCTCCGCCGAAAGCCAGGAAAGACTGATGTCTTGCCTGAATTTTGGGGCAGATGCTATTTGGTTTTATCCATCCACCTCTCCAAAGATGCCAAGTTGATTTATGGCACCGTATATCGGAGGTTTAGACGGATGCGGCTGTTGTAGCAGACTTCATCAGATTCCCCCTCGTTTGAGGGGTTTTTGATTGTGGGGACGCTCTTCCCTGCAGGCGTAAGCCCCTGCAGTTAATTACGCTACCGCATCGCGGTAACCACTTTCTTCTTCTCTAGACGGTCACTTCGTGTCGTGTATATTTGTTTTATTTTTGGTTGCCCGTGGATTGTATACGGAGACTAATTTATGTTGTCGCCCGTAAGGCGTGGATTAGTCCAAATCCGTATTTTCTTAGATTTGGGTTTTGGTTTGGGTTTAAGGATACATTAGTCTCATGTGAGACTAAGATCAACTTAAACGTTTGTCAAGGATATGTTAGTCTAATTTTAGACTAAGATCAACTTAACAGGTTGTTAAGGATACGTTAGTCTAATTTTAGATTAAGATCAACTTAACCAATTATTAAGGATACGTTAGTCTAATTTTAGACTAAGATCAACTTAACAGTATCATTTAGATCCAACAAAAGAGCATTTGGGATCTATTGTTTTAGTTTAGGGACTTTGCGGTCTAGTTTAAAGACGTCATAGTCTGTAAAGTTTAAAGACATCATAGTCTATGAGTTTAAGGACCTCACAATCCATAGTAGCTTAGAGACATCATAGTCTGTAATGTTTAAGGACATCATAGTCCATGAATTTAAGGACATCATAGTCCATGAATTTAAGAACATCATAGTCCAGTTTAAAGACATCATAGTCTATGGGTTTAAGGACCTCACAGTCCATTGAATGTTTGGTTGTCGGGACCTGTCACCTCTCTGAAGACATTGAAGGATTACAATGACAAATATCAGAGAAGTGAAGAGATGTACCCTTGAACCAATATTGGTTGGAAGGTTCTGGGAATCACTTTGAATGCCATATGAGATGATCAGTTTTGGAAGACAAGAGTATAATTGAGGTTCAGTTTCAAGGGATCTTGCCTCTGGAAGACTTAGCTAATTGGGGCTAAGATTGACTTGAATATAGTGTTAGAATACATTCAGTGCTCCCACGTGAGGCACTTAAAGTAGTGTTAAACACTAAAACTGAAGCGCTCACGTGGGGTCACGTAAGGCGCCTGAAGATTGGGCTGTGCTTCTTCTATTTTACTCTCAGAATATATAAGTGTTAAAGACTTGATCTTTATGGCCATCACGTGTGGGCACGTGATGGGTACCCATGCATTGGATATTAAAAGTATTTGTTAGGGGTCACGTGGGGACACGTGAGGGCGCCCATGCGTTGGATATTAATCCTTTAGTTTTACCCCATCTTTAAAATGGCGTTTGTCAGGGGTCACATGGAGACACGTGAGGCATTCTTTAGGTGGGCATTGCCCTTGGGTAGAATCCTCTTTTGTTTGATAATTGCTAAGGGGTCACGTGGGAGCACGCGAGACGCCCAAAATCTATTCTGCCTTGGCTTTACTCCCTTTTTATTTTGAGAAGTTTGTTCAAGGGTCACGTGGGAGCACGTGACCCAATTTCATTCGTTCTCTTTTGATCATTGACGAGGGGAGTCCCATGGACACACGCGATCAGGTTGGGTACTGATCTCTTTTACGTGCATGGAGAGTTAGATCCCTTATTTAAGAATTAAATTCTTTTATAGGGTTAAACCCTAATTTTATGTAGAGAAATTAAATTTCTATATGTTTGAAAGAATTAAATTCTTTAAAACCAATTCTCCCTCTAAGTTTTGGATCTGCATGGCAGAATCTCCCCGATGAGAATTAAATTCTCAACTTGTGGGGAGATCTGCTTCTGCAGATCTTCAACCAGAGGAAGAACTAAGCTCTCTTTTTTTTAGAAGAGTTAAACTCTTGGTTTGAGAATTAAATTATTTTTTGTTTTGTGGGAGCTTATAGAATGATCTCCTTCTTTCTCTTACCTAGAGTTTTCTTTCTCTGAAGAGATCTTTTTTTCTCTCTGGAGAATTAAATTCTCTTCTTCTTCTTTTTTCTTCTTGTTTCCCCACTCTCTGTTGTTGTATCCTTTCTGTATCTCCTTTTCTTTTCCATCTTGGCTCCTATTTATAGGAGAAAGAAATGAATCAGTTTGTTCAGCCAATCTTTCATTGGGAGATTTTGATTGATTTTATAACCAACATGATCTTTTAGATCACTCGGTGAATTTTATTCACCATTGGATTTTTAATCCAAAAGATATTTTATTTGCTGTTCCTTGCAAATTTTAGGAAAATATTTCCTTGTACAGAATCTTTCTATAAATTGTTGATTTTTAATCACCATTGGATTTTTAATCCAACGGTGCTCCCTTTTACAGAATGCAAACTTTTCTGCTTGGAAAGATCTAGGAAAATATTTTTTCTTTTAATTAGAATTTAATTCTATTAGTTCAGAAGGCTCATGAACCCATCACGTGTTGGCATGTGACCCCACTAATTAATCATTTAATTAGAATTTAATTCTATTGGTTCAGAAGGCTCAGGAACCCATCACGTGTTGGCACGTGACCCCACTAATTAATCATTTAATTAGAATTTAATTCTATTGGTTCAGAAGGCTCAGGAACCCATCACGTGTTGGCACGTGACCCCACTGATACAACATTTAATTAGAATTTAATTCTATTAGTTCAGAGGGCTCAGGAACCCATCACGTGTTGGCACGCGACCCCACTAATTAAGCATTTTCAATTGTTTATTTTATTCAGCGCATATAGGCTTTGCCTGTAAAAGGTCACGTGTCTGCACGTGAGACCCGGTCACGTGTGGGCACGTGATGCTCCCTTGGGGGTTTTCCTTGCTGCTTTATTTATATATTTTATTCAGTTCCCATGAGAGAACAAATGCTTTTAATTTCTTTTAATTAGAATTTAATTCTATTAATTCTGTGGGTTCAAGAGCCCATCACGTGTGGGCACGTGACTTTGTCAATTAGACATTCAGGCGTAGATAGAATCTGTCCATAAAAAGGTCACGTGTTTGCACGTGAGGACCGGTCACGTGTGAGTACGTGATGCCCCATTTGGGGTTTTTTCTTGCTACTCCATTTGTATTTTATTCAGTTCCCATGACCTGTCACGCCCCGCTTTCCAGTATACGGGAAGAGGACGCGTCGAGGCCGCTACGTATTTACTGTGAAGTAAATACGCTAAGCGTATCTAAGCAATTTAAAAGTAAATGCACAAGAGACAAGATATAATAAAACAACAAGTTTATTTATTCACACTCTTTCTGTCTAATACATGGAAATGTAAATACAAGTGAAATAAAGCAATACCTAAACAATGACATAACAGAAAAGGAAAGGTACTGAAATAAAGGTGTACAATGAACTAAAGCTCTGGGTCTTCAACGAAATGGTCCAAGTCTTCAGCGCTGGGCTCGATCTCTGACATGTCCAGATCACCTGACGACATTCGAAGAAGAAAGAAGAAAATGTCGTCAGCGAACAGATCGCTCGGTAAATCCCAAAGATAAGAGAGAAATATAATAGACAGAATAAGAAGGTAGTTTTTAAAGTTGTATTATATTGTTATAATGTGGTGTTAACGCTGTTGTTTATAGTTTGGTACAGAAGGATGCCAGTGTATACGAGAGGAGCCTCTATATGCTAGAGACTAGGGCAAACAGAATGTACAAGGAACCGTTGGGCCACGGTAGAACATCAACGAAATATAGGTTAGATGTCTTAATCTTACCGTCTCGTGTCACTTCTAACACCTCCATACCAATCTACCCCTTAAACCCCGCGGTGTCTTGATTGTATTGTTTGTATTGTAACTTGTAATTGAATTGTAATATATAGATTGTATATTTGGATGACTTGCCGAAACCATGATATCAGTAAAATGGATGTACTGGAGAATCATGGATGTAACTGGAGAATCATGTAAATGGAAGTATATCCATAGTTCGGTACAGTCAATACAGATTGAATAGATTGAATATATGTATTCATGGATTCATGTTGAATTGTAGATTGTACTTGAATCATATTCAAATCAGATTATTATAATAAGACTCAGTCTGAGTCAGAACAATTATAAAAGAAATTGAAGTCATGATTATTTTGATGTTATCGGTAACCGCTGCACATGGGCGGCATGATTTGTGTCTTTTTCAAAGACGATTACTGTGTTGATAACACTGTTATTAAGTTGTCTACCTTAAATAGGCAAGCACCCACTTCTCCGGCTCCCCGAAGCTCAAGAGATTGGTCCCGCTTAAATCTATATTTACTAGGGTCCTTATTGTAATTTATAGAACTTGAGGAGGTTTTATGTAAAAATACTTTTGTATAATTTTCAAAATACACCCCAAGTATTTATTTATCGTCTTTAGAGTTGTAATAAATGTAGATTTTATATTTGTGATATTTGATAACCTAATTTCATAATATAGGGTATTTAATTGTAATATTGCATTTGTATAGAATTCATGGTATTTTAATGTAAAGCGATTCCTTGATTTGGAAAAGTTGGAATATTTATATTATGACAAAAATAGATATTTTGATATTACATATATATATTTATATTTATAAAAAATAAATTTTAATATAAATATTATATTTCTAGAAATCTCATTTTTCTTAAGATTTTCGTATTTTAAATCTTTCGAGACCGAATGCTCCTTGCGGAGGTCTGCATCTCGCACTACTAAGCCCAGGAATATGCGATAATCCGCACCATCCTAGTCAGGTTCCCCAAAATGGGTTGTAGCGGCACTTTGCAAAGATTTATAAAAAATACTTAATCCTTTAGAAAATGGTTTTATTAATTCATAGTATTTATTTGAAATGTTTCGTTTTCCCGTATTCTATGTTCCCGAAAGGTATTGTGCTATATTGCATATGAGTGTTGTGAAGAGGTAGGTCATTACCTCGTGATCTATTTAAAGGTATAACAAGTTTGTGATGTTTAAATGTCAAAAATGAAACTATATGGTATTTTAATGAAAAAGTACGGTAAAAATGGAAATAACAATTTCTTTTGATATGGAACTTGTTCAATATAATTAGTTAGTATTTAATAGTCAACATGTAATGGTTTAACAAGATTGTATTAAAGGTAAAGTGATATTTTAGGAAGAACCGAATCGAAAATCGGATTTGTTCCGATTCCGTCGGGTTTTAGCATTTCGTATTTTCAGAAAGAGTATAGAAGGGGGATGGTGGGACTTACGGGTTTAGCTTAAAGAGGAGAGGGAGAGGGAGTGGACGTAGTTTCCGGTGCGCTGTTTCGTCGCCGGGAACTCCTAGGGTTGTCGCCGGAAAATTCACCGGAGCTTCGCCTCTTTGCTCACTTCAAATGCACACTAAACTTCTAGGAATTTTCTTGAGAGTTTTGATCAGAATTTTGGATTGAGGGGTGTGTGTGTAGGGTTGTATTTACAGGGTAAGGCTAGGGTTAGGGTAGGTGAAAGGTTGAAATGAAAAAATGTGATAAAATATATTAAAATGGAGTAATTAGTGTTTTAAAGGGGTCTTTGTTACTGGTCTAGGAATTTAAACCATACAGGTGTGCAGGGGAGTCCAAGAGGTACATTTTATATGTTGGGGACTCAACGGAATCGGCAACTCCAGCCGGCGGTGGCGGTCCGAGTCGGCCGGTCCGCCGGCCGAGTTGGCCGATTCCGGCCGATTCAGGCGGCCGAAATCCGTGCCGTCGGTTGGTGATCCCCCTGGCACAGTTAGAATTCTGGGTGTAGTGGGGGTTTTTGTGAGATATGCACGTGTAAACTGTTGGTATTCTAAAAATCCAAAATAAAACAATATTAAAACTAATGTAGGGGTATGGGATTTGAACTCTGGTGGCTTGGTTCAGCAGTGCAAGGTCTTACCAATAAGCTACAAGCTCCTTCTTGTAATTAATTAGCAAAACAAATATTTAACTTGTGCTCAGGAAAAAGTACCCCTTTCTTTAAATTTTGAAAAAATTCTACAGAAAGTTGTACAGGAAATTTAGGGTTGTTACAGGGAACAATCCACTTTTGATATGAGATGGACCTCATGCGCTAAAGCATAATGCCTGAGCTTCATTATTGCGAAGATCAGTGCCAGACAATGTTTTTCGATAAGGGAGTAGTTGTTTTCTGCCCCCAGGAGAACTCGGCTCAAATAGTAGAGGGCTCTCTCCTTCCCTTGGTCATTTTCCTGTGCCCATAGCGCGCCTAAAGAACCTTCAAGGGCTGTTGTGTACAGGATGAGGGGCTTTCCCTTGACTGGAGCGGTCAGTACCGGCGATTCTGCAGCTATTGCTTGATTTCGTCGAGTGCACTCTAGAATTTATGATCCCAAACGAATGGGGTCTCCTTCTTCATCAGGTGACTATAGGGACGGCATTTTCCGGAGAGATTGGCTATAAACCGCTGGATATACGTGAGTTTTCCTTGTAGAGACCGCAGTTGCTTAAGAGTTCTTGGCGGAGGCATTTCCATAATCGCCTTGATTTTTGATGGGTCTATTTCGATGCCCCGGTGTCGTACGACGAATCCTAAGAATTTGCCCGAGGAAACTCCGAACGCGCATTTGAAAGGGTTCATTTTTAGGTTGTATTTCCGAAGACGTTGGAACACTATCTACAGATGCTCCTAATGTTCCTCGTGTGATTTGGTTTTCACCACGAGATCGTCAATATAACATTCGACAATCTCGTGTATGAGGTCATCAAAGATCTTTGTCATGGCCCTCTGATAGGTAGCGCCGGCGTTCTTCAGACCGAAAGGCATTACTTTGTAGCAGAATATGCCCAGAGGGGTCCGGAAAGCGGTATGCTTCTGATATTCGGGATGCATCTTTATTTGATTGTACCCGATGATCCATCCATGAAGGAGAAGACTTCGTGAGTGGACATGTTATCTATCATTAGCTCGGTAACCGGCACGGGAAAATCATCCTTCGGGCAAGCTTTATTGAGGTCTCGGAAATCCACGCAGATGTGCCCCATCCCATTTTTCTTCATCACTGGGACAATGTTGGCGACCCAGTCGGGGTATTGAACTTCTTGGATGAAGCCGGAGTCGATTAGCTTCTTGACTTCGGCGTTGATACCCATTTCATGTTCGAGCCGCATTCTTCTTGGTGTTTGTTTGACTGGCTTGACGTCCGGAGATATCGCCAATTTATGCACAGCTATTTCTGGATCTAGCCCCGGCATCTCGGAATAGTTCCATGCGAAGCAGTCCTTATACTGCATGAGCACGTCTTTTAGCGTAGCCACCTGTTTTTTAGACAGCAGCTCGCTGACGAACATAGTCCGCGGGTCATTTGCCATCCCCAAATCGATTTTCTTTAGGTTGTCCGCAGTAGTATGTATTCCATCTTCCAATTCTTTTGGCGCTGGTGGAAATTCTGAGATCAATTCCTCTTCATCATCGTTTTCGAAGCACCAGGAGTGGTCATCCATATTCTCGCACTCTCCTTCTTCTGACAGCGTTATCACGTGACAGGTACAGGATCGTTTCCAAGGCCGATATTGATCTGATTCTACTCTTGCTATATACGTTGCTTTTGGCACATGCTTTTGCGGTGGGCTACCTTCCAACTGTCGGATAGAGCGAACCTGCCGAGTTGATATTCGTCTTCGACCCAGTTTTTGAAGGTGAAGCAGTCTTCTAGAAAATGTCCTATCGCTCGGTGATAGGAGCAATAATCCGGGTGATGAACCTCGTTTGCTTGATCGGGGTGCTGAGATTCCGAGAGTGTCATCATTTGATGTTTTATGATGAGGTCGAAGATTCTCCTTGTCTTGTCTCGAGGGAAAGAATATGCTCGATCCATCTTTTTCATAAGCGACGGGTTCCAGCTGACATTTTCTCGATCGCGTGGCCTTTTGGATCCATTTTGCCATTGTCGAACGTTTTTCTCGTTCTTTAACTTGTTTTTGCCTCCGCGTTGGGCCTTTTTCTTGTCTTGGGAATGCATGGTGGGCTGACGGCGGAGGGCATTGTCATCCTCCATAGCCTATTGAAAGAGACGTTGCGTCTTGGCTTTCTCGTAAATGGCCATTTCGCAGCTGTGGTCGTTTTAAACCTTTTGACTCGCTTCCCGTACTAGCTTGTCCATCTGTTCTTCAAACGACGGACTCTGCATTTTCATGGCAGGGCCGCGTTCTGGTTCAGCGTCAGCGTCTTTTAAAGAGCATCATCTTCTTTATCAAGGTCCTTTATGACATGGCAGCCATGGAACTGCTCCCGTTTCTTGGACTGGACATATCCAAGCCCGATCGTTTCCATTTTTCTGTTGGGCAATTTTCGCTGAGCTCCGGGGACGTTCCAAATCCTATTGTAGAACTGAGCTTCTCGAGCAGTTTGTTTGAAAGATACGCCTTGGCATCTTAATAACCTTTTCAATCTCTCTGCATAGTATCTGGGCAGACGGATTGGTTGGAGCCTGTCAAGCACAGGTTCGACACCATGCCAGACTTCTCTCTCGACTTTGGTTTCCCCGGATCGGTAGAATAGGATCGCCTCTTCACCTCTTTGCCTGAGGGGACGTAGAATGTCCGTAGCTCTTACACACTGTATGTCTCAAGCGCATCAAGCTCTCTGTAGTGCTGTCGTGGAACCATAGCGATTTGCAAACTCTGATCATCTCCAGTGAAGGCTTACATTGACGGACGGACCGAGAACACTGTGTTGACTTCATCTTCAGAGTCACTGCCAAAGACCAGAATAGGGATAAATGGTCCCGGCTTATTGCATTGGGGCGGCCCCGAATAGACTATCTCTTCTTCCTCCTCGGTATCGCTCCCGAAGACCGGAATAGTGGTGATAGCTTTTTGCTTATTTTCCGGTTTATGGCATCTTTCCGTGTCTTCAAAGTCTGGCAGGAAATACTTTGCATCTTCGTACTTTTAGACTTCATTTATAGAAAATGGGTTCAGTTCCCCCGTCACGGCATACTCGAGACCATCTTTGAAATACTTCATACACTGATGTTGTGTAGAAGGGATGATGTTGTATTCGTGTAACCAAGGCCTGCCAAGCAAAGCATTGTAGCAGGTCTTGGCATCAATTGTAAGTCTACGGTAGGGCCTCGGCCGTCGTACGAGGCCAAAATGCGGAAACGAAAACTTTAAACCGGCGCTATCGTATGCTTAAATCCCGGATCGAACCATTAACCTACTACTAGCTAACTAGAGAAAGGGTAGAGAGACTATACCGATCGATCCATGTTCTTCAGTCTCTGGCCCCCATCCCAAGCTCCTCGCGGCATCTTCGGTCTCGATCTCCTCGTCGGAAAGGGCACCACATCATCGATTCTTTTTACGGGCTCCCGCTTCGTCCGAAGCAACTCGGGTACGAAGTGTGCTAGCCGACGTGTCCAAGATGTTGTAGAGAATGTTTGTGATCACTTTGTCTCTTGCATCCATTGATTTGGATGGAGGTTGAAGGTGTTGCCATTGATGGAGATAATGAGCTAGAGGAAGAAGAAGAAGAGAAGAGGCTTTTTCTTTTCTTGTTGTGATAAAATGAGAGAGTTAGAATAATATGAGAGCAATCTACCATCTCATGGCTGCCCCTCTCTCTCATCCTCTCATTTCATCACTCAAATCTATCATATAATGTGACATAAGCACATAAAAAGAGACCATGAGTCACTAAAATGTCCATGTCACATTTAATGCATCTCATGATGAATTTCTAGCTCATTATTTCCAAATGCAAACATTAATCTAAATGTTTGCCATAACAAAAAGATACGGCAACATCTAAAGTAAACTCGTGACGGATCACAAGGATACCCCTCATCTGTATATACATACCTGCATCCGCATTCCGACTGAATGCGAATGCGATGAGACTAAAGTAATCCAACAAATCTAATATTAGGATCCGGCTTAAACCAAAGCCCACTAGTATGATCCGTCCGATCATGATCCGTGCAATACCGCACGTATATGATCGAACCCTGCCATATATCATACGGCCTCTACAACGTTTCGCCCGAAACTTGAGAAACTGTCTGTGGGGGACTCTAAAGACTCGTCAATACTTTGGCTGTGATTTAACCACTAGCACGTCAGAGGTATTAGCCGTACGTAATGGGCTACCGGGTATTGACCAAAAGGGAGGTCGATGAGCGAACTCATCCTGACACCCTACTGAGCCTGTCAGTGACAATATCCGTACAGTCCGGTCCGTTCGTCTATGAGCATCGCATGTCGGGCCTAGGAGGTTGGTGAAAGTCAGACCCCTAAAAATGGTACAAGTCGTGTCGGAGTGTAGCCGAGAACACCCTGAGATACTACTGGAATACCTACCAGTAAATCTCCTGCCTTGGCCAAGGACTTCGTGTAATGGGTCTCCTAGACACAACGCGACCTCACCCCCAATACCGGGAGAGACGAACCCCTGCCGATCCGCTCACTGCCTCCATGTGGCTCGGGACTGTACCCAACTAAAACCTGTTTGCACGACTCTTTTGAGCCGTGGTAGGGTAGTAATCAAAGCACAGTGGGAACTCACACGAGACAAATGACGATCTCAGGTCGATGAACTAACCTGTACACATGTCACCAGGGAACTGCTATCTGACGTCAGGTATAATACCAACTAGCATGTTCCCGGCGAGTCCTGTCCGGTGTACTCATAACCTAATGAGCACCTGTATACATCTTAGGTGATCCAACTGACACCAATGGCTTGTGAGACCGGCCACCGCCCCTCATCGGGGTCTCGACTGTATACACTAGTCTACTAATGGAGTATCGATGCCCAGTCTCGAAACTCCCACGACTAGGAACCTTTTAAGGATGTGCTTATAGACCCCAGCTCCCACGTATATGATCGCCATCATACTGCTGGTAGTCAAGAAAAAATCCCAAGGGCTCTATCAACGTATAATAGCGACCTGTAAGGTCACCTAAAGCAATACACGATGATAAAGACAAACCATGGCAGCATACTATTCTCCATCAATGTGTAATAGTGAACCACAATGTCACCTAAAGCATGTACACGATGATAGAGACGAGCCAGATAGTATACAATCATCCTGAGTAAGATTGTCCTACCGGCATAGGTCCTCCCTCAATCATTGCAATCACATACCCGCGATCCAATAATTGACTCTTAGGGCACTATATCCAATAATCTCCCACTTGCACTCAAGGCTAATTATTGCGATGTCGCATACTCACAGCCCGTGTGATACCGAACACCCAACTCCTCTACTAATCAGTCTCACAAAGCTCGTTTGCGAAACTATTGCGTTCGAGAAATAGCCTCAGCTACTGGATCCGCCCTGATGTTTCTTTTTTTGTCTCTCTTTATCTCAAGTTCGCGGAGAAAGCCTTCTCCCGAAGTGAGCAATACCTGTCTTAGAATATGTCTTGATATCTGATGGGACCTAGTTCATAAATGAACTCCAAATCCAAACTTCTTAGACTGTATCGTCAACTGAACTTAATCAGTATCCTGCGCCATGCCTCCCTCAGTATCCGCTTGGACCCTCTGTCCAAACAACTGCCCCTCGTCAAAGGGAAAACTATAACTCTGACAGTCACTCTGTCATCCAGGTCACCTTGAAAGCGTGGAATGATAACCGTCCCCCGAAAGAGGCTGTCGTTATCATATCCCAAGAACATCTACTTATGTTCTAAAACTTCTTCCGAATGTTTCTCCAGGATTGGATCAATATCAACTTATTGCATCTAGTGCAAAAACATCTGGTGTGGTACTTCATATCTCATGATTGACTCAATTGCCTAAGCAAGTGATCTGCCAATCATGCACATCTCCCCCCCCTTTAGTCTGTAAGACACCTTTAGAGAGGGTGACTCCATCACCTGCAGGTACACTACCGTGCCAGGAGCCATCCATTCTAAATACCTTAAGAATGCTGTCTAAGTACCCAGATTGGGAAACTACCCAAATCTAGATCTAAAATCATAGATCTAGTAACCAGAATATCTGATATAATATCCATGTCCTATGTGGAGAAACCACTGTGTGACAACCAAAGTATAACCGATCGTAGTATAGGAATTTCACTTCCTACTCTGTGTATGTCATCCAAATACCAGGACATCACACCCTACTACCTTCTTAACAGATCCATCCCCTATTCTGATGAGGTCAAACCTATGACTGTCACATCAGAAATAGATGATCTATCTCCGCTATATCTGCTTTATTCTATAAATAAACATAAGCCACTTGTCTACTATGCTTCCGCTGCTCCCACTGACTACGACAACCTTCTGGCAGAGTCATATACTTCTAAAGCTAGTTCAGAACGACGCTATACTCATCCTCCTGCCGGGTCTCACAGTCTGGAGCAACAACAATAGCAAGTCTGGGTAAACAAGAACCTCTCTGTCACCGTCCTTAAGGCTACCGGAGTACCTCTCGGGTGCCTGAGGTTACCCACCATATCTGCGGAGTGGCTAATGGAATGTCAAACCAGATTGAATCTTTAGGTTCTTATCAAATTTTCAGTAATCGTTTGCGGTTCTGGAATCACTTCCAGTTCTACCATACTCCCACTACTGTTTTCTGAAAAAATCCATTTTACTAAAACTGTGGCAAGTCAAGAACAATATTACTATTGATCTTCCAGATGGTAGAAAGTCAAACCTCGTCATAGCCCGGGTCAACCCACAAACAACCATTACAAAAACGTGCCTTGAGTTATCCAGAGTCTGCTTTTAAGCATAAGCCGGACAACTCCCCGTACCTTAACATTGTTAAGATATGAACTATTCTATATCCAATATAGAAACAGAGGCACTGATTTAATTGGAATCAGATTCAAATCATGCAGCTGTCTCCAGTGCATGTCAACTAAATGGAAAGAGGCTGATCAGTGTTACTCAACTTAGGAATACATCCAGATATGAATAACCTGAAAGAGAAGAAAGTTCTCATAAACATTACTATCAACTGAATACCATACACAAGCATCTGCATCTTCGATCATCTTGAAGAATCCTGATACTTGCAACACCTGGTTCTCTACTTTATTCATATACCTATAACTTCTCAAAACTTAGACCTTGCATTTCTACGAAACACATGTCTAAGAACTACAGAAGTCACAAGTAAACAGAATATAGTACGAGTACCAACCCCTCTATCCTAATGGACACTGGACAATATACAATACTCTGTATAAGTCCCCTGAGTTTAATAACTCATTCCTTGTGTGTCGTAGGTTGAAAACTGTACTTATGGTTAAGAAGAATTACACCGCTGTTTTAATGCTCCTTACCTAACCATCCACTATATAGGTAAATGTCATGGACATAATTTCAAAAAGGTATATCTCACTCTATAAAAATAGACGTACAGATATATCAATTTGAAATTGGTGCATAACAACGGATATTCAAAACCAAATATTTGCCGTCCGGCAAACAACCCAGGTGACTTCCTCAAATATCACCAGTTACAACGAATCCCGATATAATGAGGATGATCACCCAATTCCCAATAACTTACTCCCACTCATCATCTGTAAAACCATACAGATGTGACAATCAAACCTGGTAAATACATACCCTGGAGCAAGTGTCTAAGTGGGAAATCAGTTTTCTTTTAACAGTACACAGTGAAACTGAAACATGTAAATGTATCGAAGGGGTATCCGAGTATTCCTAGTAATGCCTCTTCCATTATCAGATTCACAACTGTAACCGTATATTTCTTTGCCATCTCTCCAAATTCCTTTATATGTTTTTAGTCATTACCTTCTGCACACCCCTTTAGGCTAAATGGTTTTCTTCCTTCTCTACCGTTCGGCACCAGCCTATGGTTTGGAAGAAGACTATCCAATAAGCATAATGGGTGTACTGTTCTAATCCTAGGAGCACTCGCAACCTGAGAGAAGGTAAAGATAAAAGACAACTGAATAGACCTCATTCCTATTTCTCCTGAACCAGAATCCATCCCCGAACTGGAACAAGTTCCTTTCGAGTTCGTATATAACCATACGATGGAGTATTCAAATAACTGTGGATCTTCATAGTGATACGGAGTGTTCTAGAGAAATACAAAGGTGAAGTAGGATTGACGAAGGAATACTTGGTTTGGTCGTGAATAGCAGTCGCAATTTACTTTGCCCTCTTACTGATCCCTTTATTTGTCTTTACTTAATACCTTCTGTACACCTTCATTAGGCTAATTGGTTTTCTTCATTCCCCACCGTTCGGCACCTGCCTATGGTTTGGAAGAAGACTATCCAATTAGCGTAATAGGTGTACCGTCCTAATCCAAGGAGCACACACAACCTGAGAGAAGGTAAAAGGAAAAGACAACTGAATAGTCCTATTCGTTTTCTTCAGAACCGGAAACCATCCTCGAATCTGGAATAAGTTCCTTCGAGTTCGTATATAACCATATGATGGTTTTATCCAATAGAAGTGGATGTTCGTAGTAATACGGGGTGTTCTGGAGAAAAGGGTAAAAGTAGGAGCGACAATGAGGTTTGCAACTCAGACAATCCAAAAGCCAGTGTTTTAAGAAGGTTCGGTTAACTTGGTCACTGAGTCATAGTCAAGGGTTGGGTCATGGTCGCTGCCAAAGAGAGAGTGTAACACCCGAGCCCAATGCTACTATTTTCAGTTACTGTTTGAGTATAATGCGGTACTCATTTCATTTAATTTGCTTGTTTGTTGCTTACTGTAAAATTTACCCGGCAAAGTCATTTCTACATATAACAAATTTTAGCATCTAAAATAAAATTGAAAATATTCATCTTGGCCTACTTGACACCCCTAGCCTCGTGGTAGCGTCCGTGCATTGTGTTCTCGTCCCGTTCAGTAAAACGGGCAAGTTTGGATGGCTACGTGCACGCACGTGTGTCCGTTTTGAGAGTATGCTTTTTAATCATAAAACATTTCATTTTAAAATTTGGAACCCGCTTAAAATCCTATTATTTGAATTTCGAATTTTTGGACCCAACCCGGACGCAATTTGGAAATGTTTCATTTGGCGCCAAAATCCCAAATTTTTAATATTATTAAAACCTTCGCATATATTTTTCTAACTAATCTGATATCTTACTGTTCATTACCTATCTTTTAAATCTTTAAGTTAACCATATAATATTTTTACAATCTTTTATATCCTTCTCAATTTATTCTCTCAGCCAATCGCAACCTCCCCTTTAACCCCGTGGTCCCCACTTTCTCTCTCTCCTTCTTCTCTCTCTCTCCACTTTCTCTCTTTCTCTACCCCTTATATATTCTCTCGTACTTCTCTTTATCATTTTTCTCTTCTTGCTTCATGTCTCGTTTCTCATTTCTTTTAACTGTTCTTTTGTTACCGGAATTCCGTCGTGCCGGTGACGTTTCTCGACGTTCCAGCGAGATACCCCGACCCGTGTGGTTCCTTTGTTCGTCGTTTGGGTTCATTCCGTGAACCGTGCGCCGTCGCGAGTTTTCCCCGCCGACGGTTAACGTTCCGTTTTCCCGATTCGCGACCCATCGAGGCAAGTTAATCTTGCTACATGCTATATACTTTTATAATCTTCATTTTATAATATTATACATTTGAAAATCTTATAGTTTACATATGAAATGTCGTTGAAAAATCGGATATGACAAATCTGAAATTTACTGTACACCTTATCTTATAAAATTCATTATAAATCATAGAAAAATCATTAGGATACGTTCTTTAGTTCGTTACGAAGCTAATTCAGAATACTATAACTCTATGAAATATTTACTTGCAAAATAAATTGTTTAATTAACGTAAAATGCAAATGAACACGTCTCTAAACTGCTGTCCAGGGAAATTCCAGCAGCAAACTTTCAACTTTGAATATTCATAACTTTTTGTAGGGATAACCTGAGATGCTTATACTTATAAAACTGAAAACCTTATTGAATTATCTTTGTTTTGGTATAAGATACGTCTCTTTTGGAGAACATTTGTTATTTTTAAGCTATTTTACAAATTAGGGTGACGCTAAATTTCTGAGCGGAACCTTCTTGTGCATGGTTAATCAATACATCTTTTATAGTTACTAATCGCTTTGAATATGCTATCCATATTAATATTATTATATCACATATTGTTTAGTTGTACATCCCACATTACCATTTTATAGTTTTATAACTTTTCGGATACCCGTTTGCATCCATCGCATTTAAGATACATATAATTGCATCCATAGATCACATCACTACATAATAATGTGATATTAACACTCCATGTTTAATAAATTGTATCCTAATTAATATTGGAACTATAAATGTAACCCTAATCGATAACTGTGCATCCATATCCTTGAAATTATATCTATTGGCATATCATATTACATGTTCCAGTTATTGTTCTGATAGTACTCATGCTTGTTTATTTATACACATGTTTATATTAGTTTGATTATGAGCACCCACATGACATCTTGTGCTTCCTGACATGACCTGTTACACTTCCTACTTGACATGATATGGTACCGTACACTCTTGACATGACATGACACCTTTATACATTACCTGACCTGTTACCTGATCTCATGCCTAATGCCGACAAACCTGACCATTCCCGCTGTCTATCCAGACAGACCTACTTTTACTTGACATTGCGTTGGCATTAGTCCTTGACTACTGAATACCTGACTTGACATATATAGTTTGGGGGTATGGGGAAATCAAAGGTGAAACCGACTTGTAACTCAACAGTTCGATACATTGTTCTGATCAGTCTTACGGGCTTGGCCAGCTCCGGAGTGTTGATGCTGACATCACTCATCTATCCTACTACCTTTTACTGCTTAGCGGCACGTCTCGGATTCAGCCCCGAGGATCATGACCGTGGTCCCGGGCATGCACGGGATACTATTGAGTTACATCGACGATTCATCAATTGGTTTCAAAGACTATAGAGTAGAAACCTGATAGGACAGTTTAGTCACCTTTGCACATTACCCTGCTTGTTACTTCTTATTACTGCTTTATTCATGTTCATGCTTGCATTGTTTATTACCATGTTTTACTGTATACTTGATATCATGACGCGCTGACGTCTGGGTTTTGCATGGCCCAGATTCCGTACCTTTGTCGTCGACCGAGCAGGAGTACTTCAGCCAGCCGGCTGAACTGTGAGTTCTTTAGAGTTTAGTTTATTTATGTCATTTCATTTCCAGATGTGAGCCCGCATTATGGGACATACTGTTTATTCATTGTATTGGATCATTAGCTTCCGCACTTATTGTTTATTGATTCTTGTTATCATGGATTCGGACATGTATTAGATTAGCTTATTATCTTGTTCTTGATATCTTTGCAACCGTAATGTGACTGTGGATGGATATTTCCTACCCACAGGTAGCATGGTTGGCTATGTCACGTGCCCAAATCTTGCGTACTCTGGGAAGCGGGGCGTGACATGGTTTTATGGTATCAGAGCCATAGGTTAATTGGGTTGATTCTTTGTAGTTGGGTATTACACCCGATACACGAATCAGGATACCCGTGATTAGGAAACATGTCCTGCCACCTTGACCGTTTTACCATCCTTGAATCATTCTTCCGGATCATGTCGACATGCAAACTTACTTTGCATTGTCAACTCGAAAACCTAACTTCTTGTTATCTCTAGGACTTAGGCGACTTGGGTGGAGTTAAGTAATTGCGGCTATGATACCGCGGCATAGCTACAATGCGGTACTCTATTTAAGTATCTTGGAGTTCTAGCCTTGATCCACATTCAGAATCTATCATCATGCTAATGTTGGGTGTTTTGAGTTCAGGATTATGACAGGTAAGAAGTTGAAGACGTACCAGAGGCGTGTGAATGAAGCCGCCATGCTTGGAGTGATAAGAGAAATGCTGGAAATCAAAGAAACAGACCGAGCTGATCCAGCAGCAAGCGGACTTGTTTCAGGAAGGTTTGCAGATCGTTCAGCAGTCTGTAAACGATGTTGGAACTAGACCAGTTGACCGAGTAAGGACCGTAGCAGATTTCAGACTTTTGGATCCGTCTACTTTCACTTTTCTGGAGGAGCCGTTGCCAGCCAAGCCGTGGCTAGCGACACGGAGAATTTGCTGATTGCGACACAGATTCAAGAGGACAAAGGAGTTGATGTGGTGCGCATTCAGTTAGTGGATTACGCCCGAGAGTGACGGCTTGTGGAGGAGACCCGCTTGCCCAAGCCGATCAGTTGGGCGAAGTTTTTCTAAGAACCCCCTGGAGAAGTTCTTCCCGCAGACTGCGCGGAGGAAAGGGAAGAAATTTATCGGACTAAGGCAGAATGGAGCAACCGTGGACGTGCATGCAGCGGAGTGGACGAGACTCAGTAGTCTCGCTGGACCTTTCGCGGCCAACGATGCAGACAGCAGTTGCGGTAAGGAAGCAGTTCTGTCGGGCCAGTCGAGTTTAGGGCTAGGCCGACAAACAGTGTTCTTACGACTATGGAAGTGAATAGTAATGAAGAGCCGGCAGTTGTTCGCGACTTTATGGATGTGTTTGCAGATATTTCGGGCTTACCGCCAAAGCGAGATGTGGAGTTCGCGATTGACCTTATTCCTGGTGCAGCGCCAGTATCAAAATCTTATTATCCGATGGCACCGGTGGAATTGGAAGAAGTTAAGAAACAAGTTGGTGAATTACTCGAGAAGGGATGGATTCGAAGCAGCAACTCACCTTGGGGAGCTCCAGTTCTTTTAGTAAAGAAGAAGGATGGCACGAGAAGGATGTGCATGGATTATCGAGAATTGAACCGGGTGACTATTAAGAACAAGTACTCGATCCCTCGCATTGGAGAGCTTTTTGAGCAGCTTAGTGGCGCGAGGGTGTTCTCGAAATTGGATTTGCGATCGGGATATCATCAGGTCCGAGTGAAAGCAGAAGGCATTTGCAAGACGGCGTTTCGAACTCGATATGGACATTTCGAGTATCTAGTGACGCCCTTCGGAGTGACTAATGCGCCGGCAATATTCATGGATTTGATGAACAGGATCTTTTCACCGTTCTTGGACCAGTTTATTGTGGTATTCATTGACGATATTCTGGTGTACTCGAGGAGTCCGGAGGAGCATGCTGAGCACTTAAGGATCGCACCGCAAACGCTGAGACAAGAGAAATTATTTGCGAAGATGAGTAAGTGTGAATTCTGGCTGGAAGAAGTGAAGTTTCTGGGGCATGTTGTGTCGGGCGATGGAATCGCCGTCGATCCCGAAAAGATTGCAGCAGTTCGAGACTGGCCTATTCCAAAGAATGTTGCAGAGATAAGGAGTTTTCTTGGACTCGCCGGATACTACAGAAGATTTGTGGAGAACTTCGCTCGTTTAGCTGAGCCGTTAACCAAGCTTACGCGTAAGGAGGTACCGTTTGTTTGGACAGATGTATGTGCATTGGCCTTCGAGACGTTGAAGCAGAAGTTGATAACCGCCCCTATCCTAACCGTACCGGACAATTCCGAAGGACTGAGGATTCACAGCGACGCATCTGGAAAGGGATTGGGATGTGTTTTGATGCAGAATGGGAAAGTCGTCGCTTACGCATCGAGACAACTGAAGACTCATGAGAAGAACTATCCGACTCATGACTTAGAGCTTGCAGCCGTGATCTTCGCCCTGAAGATTTGGAAACACTACCTTCTGGGCGAGAGAGTTGAAGTCTTTACGGATCACAAGAGTTTGAAATATGTGTTCACTCAGAAGGAATTGAACATGAGGCAACGCAGATGGTTGGAGCTGATGGCCGACTACGACCTTGATCTTAAGTACCATCCGGGAAAAGTTAACGTCGTGCCAGATGCGCTAAGTCGGTTACCGGCAATTCAGGTATTGACTGCACAGAGAGAGATCATTACGGATTTTCGGAGATTCGACTTGGAGGTTGTGCTACCCCATGCTATAGGACAGTTGATGCAGTTGCAAGTACAGTCGTCCTTAGTTGAGAAGATTAAAGCGACACAATCGCAGGATCCTAGACTGCAAAGGTTTCGAGAGAAGGTTGAAGCCGGACTACGAACAGATTTATTGATCCACGAAGATGGTTCGTTGAGGTATGGTAGCCGTGTGTGTGGGCCAAAAGGGGATGTGCGTGAAGAGCTTATGAAGGAGGCACACAATTCAGTTTACTCTGTACATCCAGGAGGGACAAAGATGTACCAAGATATTCGACAGCATTTCTGGTGGGAAGGTATGAAACGGGAAATTGCTCGCTTCGTGGCTAAGTGCTTGGTGTGTCAGCAAGTCAAGGCTGAACACCAAAGGGTTGCTGGTTTGTTGCAACCACTTCCGATTCCTCAATGGAAGTGGGAACATATAACCATGGATTTCGTGACGGCTTTACCGCGGAGTCCAAAGGGCAACAATGCAGTATGGGTGATTGTCGATCGGTTGACCAAGGCAGCTCACTTTATTCCTTTTCGGGTTGGTCAATCAATAGAGACTTTGGCAGAGCGGTGCATGCAGGAGATCATAAGATTGCATGGAGTACCGGTGAGCATCGTGTCCGATCGGGACACTCGGTTCTTATCACACTTCTGGAGGAGTTTACAGGAAAGTTTGGGGACTCGATTGAAGTTTAGCACAGTTTATCATCCTCAAACTGATGGTCAGTCGGAGAGAACGATCCAAACTCTTGAGGATACGTTGAGAACATGCAGGTTGGACTTCAAGGGGTCTTGGGAGGATCATCTACTTTTGGTGGAATTGTCTTACAACAACAGTTTTCAGGCAACTATTCAGATGGCTCCATTTGAAGCTTTGTATGGTCGTAAATGCCGTTCACCTGTTTGTTGGGACGATGTCGGTGAACGAAGATTATTGGGACCAGATTTGGTTGTGCAGGCAGTTGAGAAGGTTAACCCTATCAGAAATCATATGAAGGAAGCACAGGACCGACAGAAGAGTTGGGCAGATACGTCAAGAAGACCTCTGGAGTTCACCGTGGGTGATTTGGTATTCTTGAAGATATCACCGACTAGAGGGGTGATTCGCTTTGGGAGTCGGGGAAAGCTTGGTTCTCGATTCGTTGGACCCTTCGAGATATTGGAGCGTGTTGGAGAGGTAGCGTACCGTTTGGCGTTACCACAGTCCTTGGCAGGTGTGCACGATGTGGTTCGTGTATCTCAACTACGGAGGTATGTTCGAGATGAAACCCACGTATTGGATCATTCGGAGTTGACCGTACGGGAGGACCTAACTTTTGAAGAGCGACCAGTTGAAATCAAGGATCGAAGAGAAAAGGTTCTTAAGAACAAGGTTACCCCTCTTGTGCTAGTTTCTTGGGGTAATCGATCGCATGGAGAATCCACTTGGGAACGAGAAGATGAAATCCGGCAGAAGTTTCCTCACCTTTTCTTGTAGTTATCTATCTTTGTATTCTTGGAATTTCGAGGACGAAATTCTTTTTGTAGTTGGGTATAATGTAACACCCGAGCCCAATGCTACTATTTTCAGTTACTGTTTGAGTATAATGCGGTACTCATTTCATTTAATTTGCTTGTTTGTTGCTTACTGTAAAATTTACCCGGCAAAGTCATTTCTACATATAACAAATTTTAGCATCTAAAATAAAATTGAAAATATTCATCTTGGCCTACTTGACACCCCTAGCCTCGTGGTAGCGTCCGTGCATTGTGTTCTCGTCCCGTTCAGTAAAACGGGCAAGTTTGGATGGCTACGTGCACGCACGTGTGTCCGTTTTGAGAGTATGCTTTTTAATCATAAAACATTTCATTTTAAAATTTGGAACCCGCTTAAAATCCTATTATTTGAATTTCGAATTTTTGGACCCAACCCGGACGCAATTTGGAAATGTTTCATTTGGCGCCAAAATCCCAAATTTTTAATATTATTAAAACCTTCGCATATATTTTTCTAACTAATCTGATATCTTACTGTTCATTACCTATCTTTTAAATCTTTAAGTTAACCATATAATATTTTTACAATCTTTTATATCCTTCTCAATTTATTCTCTCAGCCAATCGCAACCTCCCCTTTAACCCCGTGGTCCCCACTTTCTCTCTCTCCTTCTTCTCTCTCTCTCCACTTTCTCTCTTTCTCTACCCCTTATATATTCTCTCGTACTTCTCTTTATCATTTTTCTCTTCTTGCTTCATGTCTCGTTTCTCATTTCTTTTAACTGTTCTTTTGTTACCGGAATTCCGTCGTGCCGGTGACGTTTCTCGACGTTCCAGCGAGATACCCCGACCCGTGTGGTTCCTTTGTTCGTCGTTTGGGTTCATTCCGTGAACCGTGCGCCGTCGCGAGTTTTCCCCGCCGACGGTTAACGTTCCGTTTTCCCGATTCGCGACCCATCGAGGCAAGTTAATCTTGCTACATGCTATATACTTTTATAATCTTCATTTTATAATATTATACATTTGAAAATCTTATAGTTTACATATGAAATGTCGTTGAAAAATCGGATATGACAAATCTGAAATTTACTGTACACCTTATCTTATAAAATTCATTATAAATCATAGAAAAATCATTAGGATACGTTCTTTAGTTCGTTACGAAGCTAATTCAGAATACTATAACTCTATGAAATATTTACTTGCAAAATAAATTGTTTAATTAACGTAAAATGCAAATGAACACGTCTCTAAACTGCTGTCCAGGGAAATTCCAGCAGCAAACTTTCAACTTTGAATATTCATAACTTTTTGTAGGGATAACCTGAGATGCTTATACTTATAAAACTGAAAACCTTATTGAATTATCTTTGTTTTGGTATAAGATACGTCTCTTTTGGAGAACATTTGTTATTTTTAAGCTATTTTACAAATTAGGGTGACGCTAAATTTCTGAGCGGAACCTTCTTGTGCATGGTTAATCAATACATCTTTTATAGTTACTAATCGCTTTGAATATGCTATCCATATTAATATTATTATATCACATATTGTTTAGTTGTACATCCCACATTACCATTTTATAGTTTTATAACTTTTCGGATACCCGTTTGCATCCATCGCATTTAAGATACATATAATTGCATCCATAGATCACATCACTACATAATAATGTGATATTAACACTCCATGTTTAATAAATTGTATCCTAATTAATATTGGAACTATAAATGTAACCCTAATCGATAACTGTGCATCCATATCCTTGAAATTATATCTATTGGCATATCATATTACATGTTCCAGTTATTGTTCTGATAGTACTCATGCTTGTTTATTTATACACATGTTTATATTAGTTTGATTATGAGCACCCACATGACATCTTGTGCTTCCTGACATGACCTGTTACACTTCCTACTTGACATGATATGGTACCGTACACTCTTGACATGACATGACACCTTTATACATTACCTGACCTGTTACCTGATCTCATGCCTAATGCCGACAAACCTGACCATTCCCGCTGTCTATCCAGACAGACCTACTTTTACTTGACATTGCGTTGGCATTAGTCCTTGACTACTGAATACCTGACTTGACATACATAGTTTGGGGGTATGGGGAAATCAAAGGTGAAACCGACTTGTAACTCAACAGTTCGATACATTGTTCTGATCAGTCTTACGGGCTTGGCCAGCTCCGGAGTGTTGATGCTGACATCACTCATCTATCCTACTACCTTTTACTGCTTAGCGGCACGTCTCGGATTCAGCCCCGAGGATCATGACCGTGGTCCCGGGCATGCACGGGATACTATTGAGTTACATCGACGATTCATCAATTGGTTTCAAAGACTATAGAGTAGAAACCTGATAGGACAGTTTAGTCACCTTTGCACATTACCCTGCTTGTTACTTCTTATTACTGCTTTATTCATGTTCATGCTTGCATTGTTTATTACCATGTTTTACTGTATACTTGATATCATGACGCGCTGACGTCTGGGTTTTGCATGGCCCAGATTCCGTACCTTTGTCGTCGACCGAGCAGGAGTACTTCAGCCAGCCGGCTGAACTGTGAGTTCTTTAGAGTTTAGTTTATTTATGTCATTTCATTTCCAGATGTGAGCCCGCATTATGGGACATACTGTTTATTCATTGTATTGGATCATTAGCTTCCGCACTTATTGTTTATTGATTCTTGTTATCATGGATTCGGACATGTATTAGATTAGCTTATTATCTTGTTCTTGATATCTTTGCAACCGTAATGTGACTGTGGATGGATATTTCCTACCCACAGGTAGCATGGTTGGCTATGTCACGTGCCCAAATCTTGCGTACTCTGGGAAGCGGGGCGTGACAGAGAGAGAGAGAAAAGAAACACTCAGCGTGAACTCTAACCAAGATCAGAATGGTTATCACTTTATCTAATCAGGAAACCTCCCACTGTAACGTCAAATTCTCCTCCAAACCTGAAAGAAGAATTAGTCGGGATCACCCGAGGAGTAAACCAACTCATCAGTGGGAATCGGGATTCAACTATCATCGCATGATAATGTGATGGAATCCACTCACGTTATCACACCCAGAAGGTATGCGCATGCCTGGCAAGTTTCAGTTTCTTTAGAAACTCCTGATGTGATTTTTACCCCATGCTCTTATGACCTTGACTTTGGCCAACAAATCATAAGTCACATGTCAAGTTCTACCCGTCATTATCCAGGTTAATTTGAACCCACCCGTACCTACCCTTGACTTTGGCTAACAAGGCAGTATGACTGTCTCAAACCAACGCATCTATCTATGCAACAGAAAAGTAACAAATAGGTACCATACACTATGCCTTGACTTTGGCCAACAAACATAGCATGAATACTGAGTGCTACCCGTCTGAAATGACGGAGGGCTACGAATGGTTTTTGGCGAAAAACCTTTAACGTAATGAACTTGATATCGTTGAAGGAACCGAATAACTTTTTATAAAAATATAGTGGCGAAAACCTTTGCTAAAGAGGTCACTCCCGGTGAAGGGATCTCGGCTCTTTCCCCGTAGAATGAGGTGCAGGATATTCCAACTGAATACCACGATGCAAAGCAAAAGGCAATCGGCTATAGTGAAGTTATTACCCTGACGCAAACTTCTGTCCAAGGGGTCACTCCCGGTGAAAGGATCTTGGCCCTTGCCTCGTCGACTGAGGTGCTGGATATTCATAACCGAATACCACTGTGCAAAACAAAAGAGAACGTCCTTGCAATAACAGCTTTCTGAAAAATGTTCCAACAACATCAAACAGGTTTGTTTAGCTTGCATTGATTCGAATCAATGCAGTCCCATCAATTAATCACACCACAAAAGAACGAAAGTATGATGTACGTATATGCCATCCACATTCGCCACTGGGTCCCGTCATCACCCGTTAGGTTATTTAACTAACAACAGAGCGGGGACTGGACTAGCGCGGGTGTAAAACATATACAACATCTACTAGTATATATATCAATATATAATATTCGCTCATGGCGTGAAAAAAATGCAACATCACAGAAATGTAATAAGCATCACAGAACAATACAGATAATCTGGGATCCCCGGGTTTCATAGAGCCGCTACTGAAACCCGACGTTCTCCTGGTCATGTGGATAGCCTGTGCAATGAAATCCTAGACCCCTACGGGCGCGGCAAGTTACCCGCCAAAACCTGAAGCGAGGCAGCCCCCTTCAACAACGTGAATGGACCACCCAGCACTTTAAGGAATCCGGTAACTTGAGCACCCCTCCTTGGGTCAACCTATACCCCTACGAGTGCGACGAATAGCCCGCCAATTCTAGAGTGAAGCCCCCTCCGTCTCAAAGCCATGAGATGCGGGCCCGTTGCCCTCTAGAACCCGGCTACCCGTGCACCCCACCCCAGGGTAATCCTAGTACAGAAAGTAAAATATATACAACGGGTATATCGACCTCAGCCCGGTCGTGCCCCAAAAGAATAATATACAAATAGGCAGTGACGGCAGTCCACATGTCGGACGCTCGCCCCGCAATATCAAATGTACATATACAACCAAACTGTACTACCATTGCATCCAGGCTATCCACCACGACAAATCCGCAACATCACAGCACAACACAGAATATCAACGTGAATGTCACGTTCGCAAATCTGTCTAAAAGAACTATAGCAATTAGACAGGATTTACCGATCAAATGACATTCACGGTCGCAGATATAATGTAAATATTGTGAACTAACATGTTTAAAATTTTCGATCGACAAAATTCCCCGAAGTGGGCCCCAAGCACAATACCCAGTACTCAAAATAATATGGGCCCAAACAAAACATACCAGAAACCCCATTTCCATGTCAGAAACCTACTGAAGAAATTTGGTGCACTGTGGCTACAGTACGGCGGCCGATCCGTGGCCAAAACGTGGGTACGGCCGCAGATCCGCCGCGCTACAGTGAAATCAGCCTACCAAATTTTCTCAGTTCTCTTAAAAAACCCTGCCTGATTTTCGGCAACACACCAAATAATTTTTTGACGACTATAAAAATTCGACAGAAAGTTCATGATTGGAAATGCAGTTTTTGGAAATTTCATCCGATCGAAGTTCTAAACACGTTACAGCAAGCTAGTAAAGGTTAATGGCGTAGTTCTGATACCATGTAAGTCTACGGTAGTGCCCCGGCCGTCTGTACGAGGCCAAAATACGGAAACGAAAACTTTAAACCGGTGCTATCGTATGCTTAAATCCCGGATCGAACCATTAACCTACTACTAACTAACTAAAGAAAAGGTAGAGAGGCTATACCGATCGATCCATGTCCTTCGGTCTCTGGCCACCATCCCAAGCTCCTCGCGGCATCTCCGGTCTCGATCTCCTCGTCGGAAAGGGCACCACATCATCGATTCTTTTTACGGTCTCCCGCTTCGTCCGAAGCAACTCGGGCACGAAGTGTGCTAGCCGACGTGTCCAAGATGTTGTAGAGAATATTTGTGATCACTTTGTCTCTTGCATCCATTGATTTGGATAGAGGTTGAAGGTGTTGCTATCGATGGAGATAATGAGCTAGAGGAAGAAGAAGAAGAGATGAGGCCTTTTCTTTTCTTGTTGTGATAAAATGAGAGAGTTAGAATAATATGAGAGCAATCCACCATCTCATGGCTGCCCCTCTCTCTCCTCCTCTCATTTGATCACTCAAATCTATCATATAATGTGACATAAGCACATAAAAAGAGACCATGAGTCACTAAAATGTCCATGTCACATTTAATGCATCTCATGATGAATTTCTAGCTCATTATTTCCAAATGCAAACATTAATCCAAATGTTTGCCACAACAAAAAGATACGGCAACATCTAATGTAAACTAGTGACGGATCACAAGGATACCCCTCACCTGTATATACATACCTGCATCCGCATTCCGACTGAATGCGAATGCGATGAGACTAAAGTAATCCAACAAATCTAATACTAGGATCCGGCTTAAACCAAAGCCCACTAGTATGATCCGTCCGATCATGATCCGTGCAATACCGCACGTATATGATCGAATCCTGCCATATATCATACGGCCTCTACAACGTTTCGCCCGAAACTTGAGAAACTGCCTATGGGGGATTCTAAAGACTCATCAATACTTTGGCTGTGATTTAACCACTAGCACGTCAGAGGTATTAGCTGTACGTAACGGGCTACCAGGTATTGACCAAAAGGGAGGTCGATGAGCGAACTCATCTTGACACCCTACTGAGCCTGTCAGTGACAATATCCGTACAGTCCGGTCCGTTCGTCTATGAGCATTGCATGTCGGGCCTAGGGAGTTGGTGAAAGTCAGACCCCCAAAAGCGGTACAAGTCGTGTCGGAGTGTAGCCCAGAACACCCTGAGATACTACTGGAACACCTACCAGTAAATCTCTTGCCTTGGCCAAGGACTTCGTGTAATGGCTCTCCTAGACACAGCGCGACCTTACCCCAAATACCGGAAGAGACGAACCCCTGCCGATCCGCTCACTGCTTCCATATGGCTCGGGACTGTACCCAACTAAAACCTGTTTGCATGACTCCTTTGAGCCGTGGTAGGGTAGTAATCAAAATACAGTGGGAACTCACACGAGACAAATGACGATCTCAGGTCGATGAACTAACCTGTACACATGTCACCAGGGAACTGCTATCTGACGTCAGGTATAATACCAACTAGCATGTTCCCGGCGAGTCCTGTCCGGTGTACTCATAACCCAATGAGCAACTGTATACATCTTAGGTGATCCAACTGACACCAATGGCTTGTGAGACCGGCCACCGCCCCTTGTCAGGGTCTTGATTGTATACACTAGTCTACTAATGGAGTATCGATGCCCAGTTTCGAAACTCCCACGACTAGGGACCTTTTAAGGATGTGCTTATAGACCCCAGCTCCCACGTATATGATCGCCATCATACTGCCGGTAGTCAAGCAACAATCCTAAGGGCTCTATCAACGTGTAATAGCGACCTGTAAGGTCACCTAAAGCAATACACGATGATAAAGACAAACTATGGTAGCATACTATTCTCCATCAACGTGTAATAGTGAACCACAATGTCACCTAAAGCATGTACACGATGATAGAGACGAACCAGATAGTATACAATCATCCTGAGTAAGATTGTCCTACCGGCATAGGTCCTCCCTCAATTATTGCAATCACGTGCCTGCGATCCAATAATTGACTCTGAGGGCACTATATCCAACATCAATGACATGAAACTTGACGTCGGTGATGAGTAGCCTAAAGCGTAACGTCAGTATTACAGACCCGAGCGTCCGTGATGACTGGGAATCGAATCCAGAGATGGTTATTTTATCCCGAGCGAGGTGTTGAACGCTCATGCAGATTTCTTTTAGTACCCTCACATTTAGGAGGTTGATAGAGGACCCGTTGTCGACTAAGATCTTCCCTATCTTGATATTATGGCAGTACCCGGTGACATACAGGGGACGGTTGTGCTCGCACGTTTCGAGGAGGATATCTTCATCGCCGAAAGTGATGTCAGCTGTGTATACTTCTTCCAGCTCGCCCTTCATCTTTTCTTCGGCAAGGAAAGCTTTAAACTGCTCGGGCTCTTGTAATGTCCTGATCAGAGAATCTCGTGCCTCTTTAGACAAGAGAAGGGTATCCAAAATTCTTAAATTTGAGGGTATCTTCCTCAGGTGTGCCAGGACATTGTAATCGACTTTGTTTTTCTTGGGCGGGTCTTTGGCTGTGAGCTCTTCGACGACTCGATCATCGAGGGTGATATCCTCAGAGACTTTTTCCTTCCCCTTATCTTTTTTGTTCAATCCCTTATTTGTAGGTCCGAGATTCTTTTCAGGTAACGTACGATTGCGCAGCTGAATATTCTCACAGTTCTTCATCTCTTCCTCTTTTTCTGAGGTGGATTCTTTGAAGAGAGGGTCGGGGGCTACTTCTTCATCAGAGCAGCTTCCGAAGGTGGGAACTTGCGATCCCCTGGCATCAACCACGTGACAGTTGCCGGCAGCTCTTTTGTGCCCATCTGTCGTGTTTCTCTGCTCCCGACGAGTTTTGCGCTTCATACGCTTAAAATGTTGTCGGTGAGCAACGTATCCCTGCCACCATTTCTTGAAGGCATTGCATTCTTCAGTGGGATGTGTAACCCTTTGATGGTACAAGCAGAAAGATGGCAGCTTCATTCCCATTGACAGGGCTTTAGCGAACCATTTCCTCGTTTTAAGCTTGTTTTTGTCTGCTGCAGGCATGCTTCGATCTGGTTGGAGCGCTTTGAGACCCATCCCTACCCTGATTTCTTCAACTTGATGCCGATGTCTGGCCTTTTCGAATATGGCCATTTCACGCTCTCGATCAGCTTTGCTCTTCTGACGGGCTTCGTTCAGCAGCATGTCGATCATCTCGTCTGACGGTCCTAAGGATTTTGGCACCGATCCTGCCCCCAGCTCCTCTACATTATCTTTTGATGCCGAGTGAGCTTCTTCGTTATTTAGCGACGAATAAGAGATCATGTGGCAACTTGCCACATAATCTTCGGGTTCCTCTGATGAGTCGTCTCCCTCATCATTGTCGTTATCTCCACTTTTAAGGATATGGTTGAGGAACTCTTGGAGCGTGACTGTGGTTCGCGCCTTCTGGTTGTATTCCTCCAGCACGTCAATATACTTTTGCAGATCCGTGCACTTATCGTCAGGCTACGCGGGCTTCTTGGTCTTCTTCTTTTTCTTTGAAGACTTTGACGGATGGGCCTGGGTGTTTTGCCCATCGTTACCAATTCTCGGTGTTGGGCACGGTTTCAGCATCCCCTCAATGATTTCTGGCTCTAGCGGGCTTTTCCACCTGATTGCCGAGCATGCTTGAAGATCCTTCAGCATTCTTTTAGTTTTTGCCGAGAGAACAACTTTCCATGGAGCTTCCTCTATAAATAAGCATGATGCCACCGGCGTGTCCATCTTTTTCGGAGCGTGCGGTTGTGGCGGGTTTACCCTCCAATTTTCAGACAGCGCGAATTTGCTTTGCTGGTACCGGTCCTCAATCCAGTTTTTGAAGACGAAGCAATCTTCGATTGGATGGCCCAATATCTGGTGATAGGGGCAGTAATTGGGATTATTAACGTCGCCTGGTTGTAGTGGGTGTTTCGGATCCGGCTGGGTGATGAGCCTATTGCACACCGCTAGTTTGAACAGTCTCCTCGTTTTATCCCGGGGAAACGAGTAAGGACTTCTCAACTTCTCGTTGAGGAATCGCGGTTTGTTTCCTTGGCGAGCAGTTGGTTTCGGATCACTCGGCTGTTGCTGAGCGTTGGCGACGAAGGTCGCTTTCCCTTTGCCTTTTTCATTTCGAAACTCCGTTTTCGAGGAGGGCGGTCTATGGCCCATCTGGTCCATTTGGGCCAGCTTGTCGATCAAGGCTTGGAAAGTGGTCGGCTTGAAAAACATCATAAACTGCGATATAGTCGCTTGCGGGTCAAGGGTCCCTACGAGCATGTCCACAGCAGGAGCTTCTTCTATGCGTTGTTTGCATCTCGACCATAAGTTCTGCCACCGAATTGCATACTGAACCCAAGTCTTTCCTGGCTTCACCCTGGCATTGATCAATGCCGTGATCGGGGTGCGTTCGCTGACGCTTGCAAAACGCTGGGTGAATAGAAACTCCATTTCTGTGAATGTTTTTATGGAGTCATTCGAAAGTTCCGAGTACCATTCAAATGCCGTCTCCGCTAAGCTGCCGACGAATTGGCGAAGCAGCGGTTTGTCTTCACCTCCAGTATTGCCGCATAGAGCCCTGAACCGAGCGACGTGCTGATGGGGTTTGACCGTCCCATTATACATATGAAATTTAGGGATCGTGTATCCTAGCAGGTACTTAATTTGATCGTACCAGCTCGGATAGGGTCTCTCAGTTCTGACGACTTGGCCGGCAGCTTCATTTGCCTGATGAGCTCGTATTTTGTTGAGCTATGTAGTCATCAAGTGTAGCTTTTGAGATCGTCTCCCCTCTGGCTATTGATAAAGCCGGAAGAGGGTTTGATGTCTCCCCTATGTCGTCTTCAATGATTATTAGGGGATATTCAGCTGGAGGGTCCGGCTGAATCATCATCCCGACCATATCTTAGAATAGTAGCGCCATTTGCTTTATGTTAGCCGCTTGTTCTATGGCCTCTTTATCTTTCTTTTCGAGCATTCTTCGGAGGAACTCGGTGTCGGTTTTCTGCTCTTGGCGATGATCCGACGATATTTCCGGGCTTTCCTTCTGCCCAGTGAGTGTGGCCACCTTTGTCAGCATTTCCTGGAGCTTTTGTTGCTGCTCCTGACTTTTTGTCACAGACCGTATAAGTGGTCAATGACCCGTAGAAGTACAGCTTTCCTTTTTTCTAGAAGCCATATAGACGGTGTGCACTACCATGCCCTCAGACTTGGGGTGTTTGGATTCAGCACCTTTGAAATTTGTCGTGGACATGGGGATCTTCTCCGGCCTTCTCCTTTTATGAACGGTCGAAGTTAAGGAGGCTGTTGCGGCCGATGCTTTCTGTGGTACAACTGCGGTGAGATGGTCCTCCTCTTGCCGAACCTTCATTTTCTTCTTTCGGCGGGAGTAGTCTTTGTCAATTACAGAGTCTTGGACTCTTCGCCAGACCCTGTGGACTTTGGAGGACAGCCGCCGAGGGGGCTGTTCCGGTTTCGCCTTAGTAACATTTTCAGCAGGCGAAGGAGACCTTTTTTGTAGCGCCTTGAAAAGTCGTTTTGGCGTTTTCCTGAAAATCGGTGAAAATTCGGTAATTTTCCGTAAACCGTCTTTTTTGTTATCTTGCAGTTTAGGACTAATTATACCTAATTTGGATAGGTAATTGCTAGTTTTTAGTAGCAAATGAGTTACTTATGAAATTCTGGTCGTTTAAAAATTTTCCCTAATTTTTCAATTTTTTAATATTATTTTAAGCTGGTAAGAAAATACATTAAATTAGCGATAAATACAAATTTAAATGGGCTAAATTTAAGCTTTAAAATCATGTTAATTAAAATCTAGTTGTAACATAAATTTTTAGTATTTTATTTTAAGTTTTAACTAATTTTTATTATGAAAAACGAAATTTATTGAATTTTAAGCTAAAACTTGCAATTTTGGACTTGTAGGGGGTCTTTTTGCATAGAATTTTTTTTGTAAAAACCCTCTCACTCTTCCCTCACCTCTAGTCCGGCCCCACCTCAGTAGCAAGCCCACAAAATTTTTCCCCGTCTCATTTGAACAAAATGATATGATAAGGGCTTTAATATATTAAATTGGGTATGGGTTTTGTTGTTTGACTTGGTCTTTTGACTTTGAAACTTCTCTACACTTTTCCCCAACTCCTCCACACCTCTCCCCACTCCCTCCTCAGCCCAAATTCCAGCAGAAAACAGCCCCAAAAATTTTCCCCATTTCTCCTTCTATTTTGCTTTATTTTCACCTCAAAAATCCATCAAAATTCAAATTTCCTTCACAAATCCAATGCAAACCCTTAATCCATCTCTTCTCACATCCCAATTGGTTTAAATCTTGGAGAAAGGAGGTGCCTTGGGAGGCTAGGGCAATCTAAGGTTTGAACTTGTGAGGTATAATTTCAATCTTTGGTTAATTGGTAGTTGATATATGCTAAATTAGAACCTTGATGTGTTAATTTTTGTTGTTGATTTCTAATCTAGGTTTTAAAGTGAATGGTTTGAATTTTAATTAGGGTTTTAGAAACCATTAATAAGTTAATTAAGTTATTTTGCCTTCTAGTGTTTTACTCTAACCTAATTAATGGAGTTATTTTGCTTAAGTGGTTCCAATTTTATGCGAATCTAAGTTAATCTAGTGTGAATTTGGATCGCTATTGCTTTTTAGAAAAATCAAGAAAGGGGTTTGTGTATGAAAATAGATTGAAGCATGGTTGTTGTGTTGTAATTATAGTGTTGTGGCTAACTAGTTATGCGGTTGGATGTTCTTGCTAGGTTGTACTCTTTTTGTCGCAAATCGGCAATGTTTGCACCGATTTTTTTTTTGAATGTAATGCTTACTAGGTTTTTATAAAAATATTATGATGAATTATTTGCAATATCTTGATGATATTTTTGGCATATCCTATGACATTTAGGATGTGTGGGTGCGGATTTTTGGGTGTTCGGGTTTTAGATTTTCCGGGCGACCAAATCGACGTTTTAGTTAGTTTTTGCGATTTTCGCTTGTGTTCCGCGCACCTTGTGCACGTTGTACCTAGTTTGTGAACGTTAGTATTTTCGTTTAGGTTTTGTTTTGTTCTCGATACGTAACCTTATGTTTGGTATTGATGTAAATTCCAGGTTCGGTCGCGGAGACGTCAGACGCGGCACGAAAGGGGAAAGCGGTGATTGGACGTGACTAGCTAGGGATTCCGGTGAGTAGATGTAACATCTACGGGGGACTATCGTTGGATGGTGCAAGTCGTCCGATAGTTTTAGTAACTTAAAAGATTCTTATTAATGTTAGTAATTAGGGGTGTAATACTTGTATGATTATTTCCCATATTCATGCCTTATATTGACATACATATGCGAACCCATTCTATAGGACACCTGCACCATTGCCAGGGTTTTTATATGCAGCACGAGCACTATTCATCCTTACACACATGCCCTGGTAATTGCCATGCCACCACACTAGATAACCTTTAAATTGAAACCTTTTACTATAATTGATACTTCAACTTGTGCTATTGCCTTTAATTCCTTAAAATAAAATCGTAGGATTGCTATTCATGTGCATGTACTTCATCATATTATTTGTTCATGCCTAATCTATTAATCACACATCGCAACTTGATTATTGATACCATATGCATTCATTATCATTGACATATGCACTTATGAGGATTTCTTGAGATTTTATGATATTTCTGGATTTCGGGGGAAAGCCGCAAAATTTCTAAACTTATTCTATTTTTAAAATATGTAAATTGCGGTTTTCTAGTGATGTAAGTGTCGTCCACCATGAGTTTGCTGTGGTTTTCGAGATCCGTGTCGAGGAGTGGAGGAACCGTCACGGGTACATGGTGGGCCCAGTAAGGTACCCCGGGGCAAGAGGAATGTGGTGTTGATGTTGAGCCTGGCAGGGGACGGATTACCTACCGGTGACTGTTTGGGACGGCGGATATCCAGAGGATACCGACCGTGGCCGCGAGATGATGAGATATTGATATTTGAGATGGGTCAGCCGGATGGCTGAGGCCAGAGATACATTGATATGAGATTTGAGATAGTTTTGAGGTGTCGATGCTGGACACAGATTCTTGTTGATTCTATTGGTATTGTGCTGGTATTTCAAAAGAGATTCCTAAAGGAAAATATGATTCTTATACTTACACATTCAGATCATGAGTTGATTCGCATTGCATTCATACCTGCCAGTATATTCATATTGCATACATACCTGCTATTATGTCCTGTCTTACCTGTATTTGAGATGCTAGGATGCTTGTGTGCATGCATTCGATAGCCTGTGTAGATGTTATTTATTACTCACGAGTTGGCAACTCACCCCCGTTGTGCCACAGCCTTTTTCAGGTCCGCTTCGTCAGTACAGTAGCGGCGGGCGCACTTGCTTCTTTTGCCTGGACTCGAGGTTTTGCTCTTAGGTGGGTTATGTTTCTATTTTTACACCACCTTGTATATTCTTTGTATCTAGTGTACTCCATCTACCGTATCTTCCAGTATTGTTGTATATTGACCTAGAGATGAGACTGTGAGATTTGTGGACTTTTTATGCTGTATTTTGGGGTCGAGCTCACTTGAGTCGACATGCTGTTTTTCTCATGCTTCTTTATAATTATTTTGCATGTTGTTGTTTTATATTGCGTAGGAATTGTGACCGCCTTGTGGCGAAGAGCTAGCTCCCGCTTGGGGATGCCATATTTATTGGATTTATATATATTCTTGTTGTACCCATTTTGGGGGCCAGTATTTACAAAGGAGACTCTGCCGAAATTTTCGGAAAAATTGATATTGTTTTTAAAAAAGGTTTTATATGACTTGTTTAATAAACTCGCTTTCAATTGATTGGTTTTTCTTCACTCTTTTGCTTTTTGGTTTTGGTTTCTGGGCTTTGGCTTACTTATTTTACGGACGTCTTGAGACGTTTCGTAAACTTAAGTGCCAGTCACGTCCGTACCCTGCGGGTCGTGACATTTTTAGTATGGCAATTGGAGAATTCGTGCGCACCCTCCTGAGCTGCTCAAAGCTGTTCCTAGTTGGAACATCAGCATCAACTTCCACCATTGGAGCTGGTGGAGTCAGTCCAGAGGGAGAGCTGCCCCCAGTTTTCCTCACTCGGCGCCAGTAGAGACGTCGAGCATGTCTTGCAGATAGGACTGGCTCAGTTACGGGGTGGTTTCATCATGCCCCCTGTTTTGGTGAAGGGCTACTGGGGTCAAACTGTCGAAGACTGGCATCCACTGAGAGGGAACGGTCAATCTTGCGAAGGCGACTTTTGGGCAGGGGAAGCACTTGTAACGACCTCACCCGAAGAAGGAATTGGGATGGCCAGTCTTGCAAAGACCAACCCCTTAGCAGGAGAAGCCCTTTTGATGACTTCGTCTACCAGCGTTGGAATGGCTATCCGCTTCGAGATAACTCCTTCGGGTATTGCAGGCTTCTTCACGGGACCACTTGAGCTTTGGCCTAGTCTATTAAAGACTGAGGCGTTGGACTTGGACAACCCATTGAGAGGGGCCGTGGTAGTGGTAAGCCTATCAAAGATCGACTTCTTTGGAGCTTCCTATGATGGCACTGGAGCGTTGAAGCTCATTGGCGGGGGCATGGTCCGAGGAACAACCCAGTGGTGGCCTATGTCACCTGTTCCACCGGCATTGCGAAGATGGAGGCCGCTTGGGGCCCGTAAGTTACTCCTCCAGGCGGGGCGGAGCGGGAATTGTTGTTGCAATTGGTGCAGTTGGAAGCCATTGATCTTCTTTTCTCTTCTGCACGGAGCAAGACACCAAATTTTAGTACCTCGACTCTACAGGCAACCATAGCAGACCGCGATTTGTTCGCGAAACATGACACACGAAGTATGGAGTGGAAAGAGAAAAATGTCCCACCGGGCGTGCCAGAATCTGTTTACCGCCGAAAGACGTGACTGGGACGTTGGAAGGTCTGGCCTGAATTTTGGGGGCAGATGCTATTTGGTTTTATCCGTCCACCTCTCCGAAGATAGCAAGTTGATTTATGGCACCGTGTATCGGAGGTTTAGACGGATGCACCCGTTGTAGCAGACTTCGTTAGATTTCCCCTCATTATGAGGTTTTTTTTATTGTGGGGACGCTCTTCCCTGTAGGCGCAAGCTCCTGCAGTTAATTACGTTACCACGTAGCGATAGCCACTTTCTCCTTCTCCAGATGTTCACTTTGTGTCGTGTGTATTTGTTTTCTTTTTTGGTTGCCCGTGGATTGTATACGGAGACTAATTTATGTTGTCGTCCGTAAGGCGTGAATTAGTCCAAATCCGTATTTTCTTAGATTTGGATTTGGTTGATTTAAGGATCGTTAACCTTGTTTAAGATTAAGATCAACTTAAATGTTTGTTAAGAATACGTTAATCTAAGTTTTAGACTAAGATCTACTTAACGGGGGTTCAGGATCATTTTTGATCCAACGAATGATCATTTGAGCTCTATCGTTTTTTTAGGGACGTTGCGGTCCATTGGGTTTAAGGACATCATAGTCTGTGTTTAAAGACATCATAGTCTGTATTTAAAGACATCATAGTCTGTAGGGTTTAAATACATTATAGTGTGTGGGGTTTAAAGACATCATAGTCTGTAGGGTTTAGTTTAGGGACGTTACGGTCCATGGTTTGAGGACATCATAGTCCGTGAAGTTTAAGGACATCATAGTCCATAGAGTTTAAGGACAATCATAGTCTATAGAGTTTAGTTTAGGGACGTTGCGGTCCATGATTTAAGGACATTATAGTCCGTGGTGTTTAAGGACATCATAGTCCATAGAGTTTAGTTTAGGGACGTTGCGGTCCATCATTAGTTTAAGGACGTTGCGGTCCATTGGGTTTCTATTGGGTTTAAGGACATCATAGTCCATAAAGATTAGTTTAAGGACATTACGGTCCATAGTTAGTTTAAGGACATTACGGTCCATTGGGGGTGTATCCATGGGTTTGGGAATGTACCAAAAAGTTGTTGGTTGTCGGGACCCGCCACCTCCCTGAAGACGTTGAGGAATTACAACGACATGTATCAGAGGTATGGAGAGATGTACACTTGAACCAATATCCCGACTCAGGGGGGATGGGATGACCATCATTCTAGACGCCATCTGTTAGGAGCTCATTAGCTATCTTTGGGACTGAGATCGGTTTGGGGGACCCTGAGCATGAGGGGATCAATTGATTGTCCTTGGGAGATTTGGTCTAAGTTAGGTTAATATTGGGCTCTCATAGTGTTAAACACTAGTATATGCTCAACGCTCACGTGCTCTCACGTGCGGCTTTAAAGCAGTGTTAAACACTGAAATTTTAGGGGCGCTTACGTGTGGCACATGAGGCGCCTGAAAATTGGCACTGTTCATTGGGTTCTATTCCCCTTTTATATATGTAAGTGTTAAACATTTAGCTCCCTGTGGTGCACACGTGCGAACACGTGAGGCGCCTTCAAAATGTGAGCGCTGCTTTTGGATATATTTCTTTTCCATATGAGTGCTGAGCAATTGGTTCATTAAATGGTCACGTGCGGACACGTGAGGTATTCTCCAAATGTAAGCGCTGTATTTAGGTGCTGAGCGCTTAGTTCATTAACGCTCACGTGCGAACACGTGAGGTGCTCTCAAAATGTGAGCGCTACCTTTGGGCTCATTCTCTTTTTTGTATAAGTGCTAAGCACTTTTAGAGGGCCACGTGGGATCACGTGAGGCGCCATAAAAGTGGTAACTGTCTATGAGGTTTATCCCCTTTCTCTTTTGGAAGTGCTAAGCACTTTTAGTGGGATCACGTGGGGACCTGTGACCTGATCTCAGTTGTTCTCTTTCATTCATCAAGGGTGCTCACGTAGGAGCACGCGATTGGCCGTTATCATGTTGGGTGCTAATCTTTTTACGTGCATGGAGATCTTGAGTTTTGAGACTTTCAAGCCCACTGTTTTGTAAGAATTAAATTCTTAGGACTTAGTTTTTCTCTTAGGTTTTGGATCTGCATGGCAGAATCTCCCCGATGAGAATTAAATTCTCAACTTGTGGGGATATCTGCTTTTGCAGATCTTTCACCATAAGGAAGAACTAAGTTCTTATATGAAGGGTTAAACCCTTTGTTTTATCAGAGGAATTAAATTGCTATATACTTTTTGGGAGAATTAAATTCTTTGAATTTAGATCTTCTTCTAGGTTTTGGATCTACATGGCAGAATCTCCCCGATGAGAATTAAATTCTCAACTTGTGGGGAGATCTGATTCTGCAGATCCTTTGCCAGAAGAAAGAACTAAATTCTTTGGAAGAATTAAACTCTTGTGGAGATGAAGAAGAAGTAAGATGTTCTCTGTGTTTTGTTCCTTCTTACCTAGGCTTTCTTCTTTTCTTTCGAACTTGCTGTTTAGGGGGGGTTCTCCTCTGTGCTAGACTTGAAGTCTTGGGTCCTTTATATAGGGGAGGCTGATTTGTTGATTCAATTAAGAAAATCTCTCATTGAGAGATTTCTTAATTGATTTGAGGAATTTATCCACCGTTGGATCTTTGATCCAAGGACTCTTGTTTTACAGAAGACATTTTTCTTGTTTTTAACAAGATTGGGAAAATATTTTCCCATACAGAGCTTATTCTGTATCTTGGTGATTTTTAATTACCATTGGATTTTTGATCCAACGGTGCTCTGATTTACAGAGCACAATCTTTCTTGTTTAGAAAGATTGTGGAAAATATTTCCAAAATAGGGTTATGATCCCTTTAATTTAGAATTTAATTCTATCGGCTCAGAAGGCATTTGGGATCTCTCACGTGCAGCACGTAACCCTTCATAGAATTAACTTGGTTCGTTTGTATGCAGCAGTCCAAACAGAGGGAAGGCATCACGTGGTAACACGTGAGTTTTTTTGCTCTTTATTTGTTTTATAACCGGGTCCTACACGTTTTTTGTGAAAGACGATCACGTGCTTGCACGTAAGGCTTTAATTGCCGCTTACTAAGTGGAGCCACTTACTCTGTATACATATGCATCACGTGCTTGCATGTGATGCTCCACTAGCGGGAAGTTTTTCCTTTCCCTCTCTGAGTCTATTTATAAGAGATCGATGATCACGTGCTTACATGTGATGCTTCCATTAGTGGGGAATTTTCCCTTCCCCTTTTCTTTCTGAATTTTTATAAGGGAACAATTCTCACTAGCGGCTGGCTATTGCGACACAGTTATTGATTGCGGTATTTAGGAAACACATAGACACACTTTTTCACGATCAATCAAATGGCGCCGTTGCCGGAAAAACGGTCGTAATATTTTTCTTATTATTCGGATTGATTTCTTATAAGTACCAGAAACATAAAAATATAAAGAGAATAAAAAATCACATTTTATATTTTTAACATTTTTTGTGCGGGTTTTGCGAGAAATCTGGAACACTTGGAGCAAACCAACAGAGATTCAAAGACTATCAAATAGGACCAAAAGAGTATTGGAGTGTTGTGAAGAAGTTTGGAGGCTCAAGTCCATAAGACGGCGGCGGAACCGCGGCTTAAAGAAGCTCTTGGCGGCGGAAGCGCGGCCACCTTGGGGAGTTGAGCTCCCAAAATTTTCTGGTATTTTCCTATAATCTTCCTCTTTTCTCTAAAGCTCCAATAAATTGTTTCTACCTGCAAGATTCTTTGCAAACAGCGCTGCTAAAAAAATCTTTTTGCGTATTTTAGATTTTGCATTGTTTTGCATATTTAAAACGGACATTAAAAAGCAAGAAACCCAAATTCAGATTAGGTAGGGATTTCATCACCCTTCCTAGTCCCTACTGTTCCCCGCCGAAACACGGAGACGCGACCACGCAGGTCCGTCTTGCCTGGATTTCGGGGCAGATGCTAATTGGTGTTATCCATCCATCTCTTCGAAGATGCCAAGTTGATTTATGACACCATGTATCGAAGGTTTAAACGGATGCGGTCGATATAGCAGACTTCGTCAGATTCCCCCTCGTTTAGGGGTTTTTGATTGTGGGGATGCTCTTCCCTGCAGGCGCACGCCCCTGCAGTTAATTACGTTACCGCATCGCGGTAACCACTTTCTCCTTCGCCAGATGGTCATTTCGTGTCGTGGGTGTTTGTTTTGTTTTTGGTTGCCCATGGATTGTATACGGAGACTAATTTATGTTGTCGCCCGTAGGGCGTGGATTAGTTCAAATCCGTATCTTCTTAGATTTGGGTTTGGGGTTGGGTTTAAGGATACGTTAGTCTCATTTGAGACTAAGATCAACTTAAACGTTTGTTAAGGATACATCAGTCTAATTTTAGACTAAGATCAACTTAACGGGATCATTTAGACCCAACAAGAGAGCATTTGGGCCCTATTGTTTAGTTTAGGGAAATTGCAGTCAATTACCAGTTTAAGGACATGGTGGTCCAATATTAGTTTAAGGACATCTCGGTCAGTTGTTAGTTTAAGGATATTACGGTCCAATGTTAGTTTAAGGACATCTCGGTCCATGGGTTTACAGGGACCCCACAGTCCAAGGTTAAGGACATCATAGTCCGTGGGTTTAAGGACCCCACAGTCCAAGGTTAAGGAAATCATAGTCCGTGGGTTTAAAGACCCCACAGTCCAATTTTAAGACGTCATAGTCTATGAAATGTATGGTTGTCGGGACCCGTCACTTCTCTGAAGACGTTGAAGGATTACAACGACAAATATTAGAGGAGTAAAGAGATGTACCCTTAAACCGATGGGGGTTGAGAGACCTATAATCCAATTGGGACTAAGATCTGTTAAAATATTTATGAGCAGATGGGCTCAATTAATATGAATTGAGGACTTATGGCTAATCTTGGGCTAAGTCCAATCAAATTAAAATGTTTAACATTTTATTTTGGGCTGTTGAGCCTTTATTTGGGCTTGGCCCTGATAGTATTTTTGTCTTTTACGGAATGCTGAGCATTTTTCAAAGCCTTGGGCTCATTAAAGAACAATTTATGTTCTATCAGCGCGACGCGTGGCGCGCTTGGCGCTTTGCACCACTCAAAGAGCGCAGTGCGCTTCTACCGAGTAGCGCACACGTGAGGGACACGTGTCGCGCTTGGCGCTAAGCGCCAGATGATCGGTGCATTGCACCAGTTTATGAGCGCATTGCGCTAGTTTATCAGCGCATTGTGCTATTAGTTCAGTGGCGCACACGTGAGTGACACGTGGTGCGCCTGGCGCTGAGCGCCAGCCCAAGAGCGTAGTGCGCTATTTTAAGAGTGCGAAGCGCTAACTGTTAAGTGGCGCATACGTGAGGGACACGTGTCGCGCTTGGCGCTGAGCGCCAGTCCAAGAGCGTAGAAGCGCAGTTCAAGAGCGCAAAGCGCATCTGATCAATTTTATGATCCCCAAAAGAGACTTTGTCTCAAGATTCTAAGAACAATGGTTCTTATTCTTATAGGAGATGGTTCAATCTCTTGTATTGATGAAAGACTTTGCCTTTATGGATCTATGATCCTTAAAAGAATTGAACTATTCTCATTTTTTTCGTTTATAACGAGATGTTCATGATCTCTTGAAAGACAATTTGTCTTATAGATTTATGATCTGTGAGAAGAATTATGTTCTTCTTCTTATTTTATGATGAGATCTTTTGATGTCTTTGTGAAAGAGCTTGGTCTTATAGATCTATGATCTTAGAAAAGAAGTAAATTCTTCTTTTATATGAGATGATTTCATCTCTTTGTTCTTTTTTCTTTTTACCTTGAAGAAAGTTTTCTTCTTCTAAGAGCTTGCTCTTGTCTTTAAATTTCTCAAAGTTTTTTTGGGAGTTTTTTCTCTATGCTTCTCTCTGTATCAGACTTGAAGTCTTGGGGCCTTTTTATAGGGCAAGCTGATTTGTTCAATCAGTTAAGGAGATTTTTTCTCCAATTGATTTGGGGATTTTCCCATCGTTGGATCTTTGATCCAAGGGCTTCTGATTTACAGAAGGTAATCTTCTTGTTTTTAACAAGATTGGGAAATCTTTCCATATAGAATTTATTCTGTATTTTTGGTGATTTTTTAATCACCATTGGATCATTGATCCAATGGCGCTCTGATTTACAGAGCACAATTTTGTTATTTGGAAAGATTTTGAGAAATCTTTCCATAACAGAATTTAATTCTGATTGATTAATGATTCATCATTATTATTAGATCTTTGATCTGACGGTGGGGAGCTTTTAGTTCCAGCACTAGCGCACCCATGCTTTGCACGTGGTGCGCTGCTTAGAGCGCAGCGCACCTAGCGCTAGCGCATCCGTGCTTTACACGTGGTGCACTGCTTAGGGCGCAGCGCACTTGGCGCTGCATCTGAAATATTGCTTCATTTCAAAATTTAAATTTTAAACAGAGTTTTGCTCTGATTGTGGGGAAACAAATGCCCCCCACCGTTGCGCTCACGTGGTCTACATGTGAGTGCAACGGTGGCAGTATCTGCGCCCTTGGATCAACTCAGAAGTTGAAAAGGCATTTCAGTGCCTATAAATAGGACCCTTGGCCCTTAGGATGATTTCTGTTCATCTTCCTTCTTGTTTTCTGAGAATTTTTGTTCTCCCATAGAGCATAGCTCTTCATTTTAAGAACTTTCTTAAGGACAGAACTCTGCCAAACTTAGGTAAAGATTAAATCTTTTTAAAAGACCTTTTAATAATCTAGGGTTTTACCCGTTAACAGAATTTTGCTCTTCATAGATCTTTGATGTAAAGAAAACCCCTTTTAGGGTTTCATCAACAGAGCTTTGCTCTCTATAAATCTTTGATCTAAAAAAAACCCTTTTAGGGTTTCATCAATAGAGCTTTGCTCTCCATAAATCTTTGATCTAAAAAAAACCTTTTAGGGTTTCTTCAACAGAGCTTTGCTCTTGTTAGATCTTAGATCTTAAGAGATCCTTTTCAGGGTTTCTTAACCCATTAACAGAGCTTTGCTCTTTTCAAATCACATAGATTTATTAATCTTTCATAAGGAACATTGAAGAGTTTGTTCATAGATCTTGAAGATTTTAGAAATTTTCATTCATTAAAACTCTTATTTTAAATTTTCTGATGGCTACTCCATTGTTTTTTACAGAGCAAGGCTCATAGAATTCCTGGAGACTTTTCAATTTCCCTCATAATTGACTTTGACATGTGTTTCCCCCAATCAGAGCAAAGCTCTGTTTGAAATTTGAATTTCAAAAAAAATTGAAGCAACGCTTCAGATGCAGCGCCAAGTGCGCTGCGCCCTAGGCAGCGCACCATGTGTGCGCTAGCTCTAGACGCGCTGCACGCCACGTGTCAAACACGGGTTTGCTAGCGCAGGGCACACTGCGCTCTGAGCAGCGCACCACGTGTCAAACACAGGTGCGCTGGCGCAAAGTGCGCTGCGCTCTGAGCAGTGCACCACGTGCAAAGCACGGATGCGCTAGCTCTGGAATTAAAAAAAACTCCCCACCGTTAGATCAAAAGATCTAATAGTAATAATAAATCATTAATTAATCAGAATTAAATTCTGTTATGGAAAGATTTTTCCAATCTTGTTAAAAACAAGAAAATTGCCTTCTGTAAAACAGAAGCTCTAGGATCAAAGATCCAATGGTGGGGAAATATCCCCAAATCAATCAGAGAAAGATCTTTTTAACTGATTCAACAAATCAGCTTGCCCTATATAAAGGCCCCAAGACTTCAAGTCTGATATAGAGAACCCCCCCTAAACTTTGAAAAATTCAAAAGAAGAGTAGCATAGCTCTCAACAAAAGAAGATTTTTTCTTCAAGGTAAAAAGAATGGTGATGAACAAAGAGATGAAATCATCTCATAATTAAAAAGAAGAATTATCTTCTTAAAAGATCATAGATCTACAAAGACCAAGGTCTTTTATAAAAAGATCAAAAGATCTCATCATAAAAACAAATAAATACTTACTTCTTTCACAGATCATAGATCTATAAGACAAATTGTCTTTCTGAGATTATGAACATCTCATTATAAAGGGGGAGAGAATTATTAAATTCTTTTAAGAGTCATGGATCTATAAAGGCAAAGCCTTTCATTAATACAAGAGATTAAAGTATCTCCTGCAAAATAAGAATTGTTGTTCTTAAATCTTGAGAAAAAGTCTCTTTTAAAAGAACATAAACTTGTTTTCCAGATCATAAAATTGATCATATGCACCTTTGCGCTCTAGAACTGTGCCTTGTGCTCTTGAACTGCGCTTCTGCACTCTCTGGACCGGCGCTCAGCGCTAAAATGCGCCACGTGTCAACCATGTATGCGCCAATTAACAACTTGTGCTTTGCGCTTCTGAAATAGCGCACTGTGCTCATGGGATGGCGCTCAGCGCCAAGCGCACCACGTGTTACTCACGTGTGCGCCACTAAACTGAAAGCGCAATGCGCTCATGGATTAGCGCTCAGCGCTCATAAACTGGCGTCATGCGCTCGTCATCTAGCGCCTAGCGCTGAGTGCGACACGTGTCTCTTACAGAAGCGCAATGCGCTCTTTGATTGGCGCAAAGCGCCTAGCGCACCACGTGTTGCGCTGACAGAATTAAATTCTGTCTTTTAATAAGCCCATAGCTTTGATCAATGCTCACCATTGTTAAAAGGGCCAAGCCCAAATAAAAGATCAACAGCCCTAAATAAAATGTTAAACATTTTTAATCTGATTGGACTTAGCCCAAAATTGGCCATAATTCCTCAACTTATATTAATTGAGACCATCTGCTCATAATTATTTCAACAGATCTTAGTCCTAAATCGGACTACAGATCTTCCAACCAACTCACACCGGTTCGAGGGTACATCTCTTTACTTCTCTGATATTTGTCGTTGTAATCCTTCAACGTCTTCAGAGAGCTGACGGGTCCCGACAACCACACATTCCATGGACTGTGGGGTCCTTAAGCCCATGGACTATGATGTCCTTAACCTTGACTGTAAGGTCTTTAAACTCACAGATTATGATGTCCTTAACCTTGACCGCGATGTCTTTAAACTAACACCGGACCGAGATGTTCTTAAACTAACATTGGACTGAGATGTCCTTAAACTAACATTGGACCGCGACGTCCTTAAACTAATCAACCGCAATGTCCCTAAACTAAACAATAGAGTCCACATGCTCTTTTGTTGGATCTAAACGATCTTGTTAAGTTGATCTTAGTCTAAAATTAGACTAACGTATCCTTAACACACGTTTAAGTTGATCTTAGTCCAAAATGAGGCTAACGTATCCATAAACCCAACCCCCAAACCCAAATCTAAGAAGATACGGATTTGGACTAATCCACACCCTACGGGCGACAACATAAATTAGTCTCCGTATACAATCCACGGGCAACCAAAAACAAAACAAACACCCACGACACGAAGTGACCATCTGGAGAAGGAGAAAGTTGTTACCGCGATGCGGTAGCGTAATTAACTGCAGGGGCTTGCGCCTGCAGGGAAGAGTGTCCCCATAATCAAAAACCCCTCAAATGAGGGGGAATCTGACAAAGTCTGCTACATCGGTCGCATCCGTTTAAACCTTTGATATACGGTGTCATAAATCAACTTGGCATCTTCGGAGAGGTGGACGGATAGCACCAATTAGCATCTGCTCCAAAATTCAGGCGAGACGTTTACCGCGTCTCCGCGTCTTTCGGTGGGGAACAGATTCTGGCACGCCCGGTGGGATCTTTTCCTCTTTCCACTCCACACTTCGTGTGTCGTGTTCGCGAACGAAACGCGGTTTGGTATGGTTGCCCTTGGGTTCGAGGTACTAAGATTTGGTGTCTTTCTTGGTGCAGAAAATGAAAGATCAATGGCGTCTACCTGCACAAAATGCTCCAGCTGCAACTGCGACTCCCGTCCCGCCTCATCTGGAGGTATAACTTACGGGCCCCATGCGGCCTCCCTTTTCACAATGCCGGTAGAGCAGGTAACGCAGGCTTCCACCGGGTTGTTTTTCGGGACCATGCTCCCACCAGTGAGCGTTAACATCCCGCTGCCGCAAGAAGCGCAGAAGAAGTCGGTCTTTGATCGGCTCACTACCACCACGGCCCCTTTCAACAGGTCATCCAATGCCAAACCAGCAGCATCAGTTTTCGATAGGCTGAGCCTGAACTTTATTGGGCCCGTCAAGAAGCCCACGATACCTGAAGCGGCCATCCCAAAGCGGATAGCCATTCCTACTCTCGAGGTCACTAAAGAAGCTTCTCCCGTCAAAGGATCAGTCTTTATAAGGCTGGCCACTCCGGCTCCCGTTCCTGATCAAAGGTCTGTCTTTGACAGATTGTATACTGCTGCTCAATGGACGTCGGTCTTCAAGAGGCTGATACCAGCAGTGCCTCACCAGAACAGGGGGCATGACAAAGCCATCCCTATTGCTGAACCAACACCATCTGCGCGACTTGCTCGCCATCGTCACTGGCGCCGAGTAAGGAAGGCTGGGGAAGCTCTCCGTCTGGATTTACTCCACCAGCTCCAACGGTGGAGATCGATGCTGCTGTTCCAACAGGGAACAGCTTTGAACTGCTTAACAAGGTGCGCAGGAACTCTCTTACTGCAGTGCTAAAGAGATCTCCTCCACCCGTGGAGAGTGCACCAAAGGCGAAGCCGGAACAATCCCCTAAGCGGCTTTCTTCCAAAATTTACAAAGTCTGGCGACAGGTCCAGGAATCGGTGTTGACCAGGACTACTCTCACCGACCAAAAAAGCTTAAAGCTCAGCGAGAAAAGAGCCATCTTGAGGTACCACAGAAGATATCATCCGTCTGGGTGCCCACTGCAACGGCTCCCTCAACGTCAACCGCTCAAAAGAGAAGGAGGCCAGAGAAAGCCCCTGTGAACGTGGCAAACCATAAAAGCAATGAATCTAAATGCCCCAAGTCCGGGGGCATGATGGTATATCCGGTTATATGGCTTCCGGAAAAGAGGAAAGCCGTACTTCTACGGGTCATCGACCGCTTACCTGGTCAATAACGAAGGCTCAGGAACAACAACAGCAGAAGCTTCAGGAGATACTGACTACAATGGCCGCACTCACTGGGCCAAAAGAAAATCCAGAGACCTCAGAGCAGCGTCGGGAACAAGAAACTGACACCGAGTTTCTCCGAAGAATGCTCGAGAGGAAAGAAAGAGAGGCTGCGGAACATGCAGCCAATATAAAACGAATGGCTCTCTTGTTCCAAGACATGGCTGGGATGATGTTATAGCCGGAACCTCCAGCTGAAAACCCTCCTATCATCATTGAAGATGACAGAGGGGAGACATCGACCCCTCCTCCGGCACTTTCAGCAGCCAAAGAGGAAACCATCTCCAAGGCCGCTCTGGATGACTACATTGCCCAGCAAATACAAGCTCATCAGGCGAATGACGCGGCCGGCCAAGTTGTTAAAACTGGGCGACTATATCCAGGCTGGTATGACCAAATAAAGTACCCGCCGGGATATACGATCCCTAAATTTCATGTATATAAAGGGACGGGCAATCCCCGCCAGCATGTCGCCCAGTTCAGGGCTCTATGTGGCAACACCGGAGGTGATGATAAATTGCTACTTCGCCAATTCATTAGCAGCTTATCGGAAACGGCATTCGAGTGGTATTCTGAACTTCCAAATGACTCTGTCAAGATGTTTGCGGAGATGGAACTGCTGTTCACGCAAAGATTCAAAAGCGCTAACGAGCGCACCCTAATCACAGCATTGATTAACGCCAGGGTAAAGCCAGGCGAGACATGGGTTCAGTACGCAATACGATGTCGGAATTTGTGGTCAAAATGCGAACGGCGTATCGAAGAAGCGCCGGCGGTGGGCATGTTCGTGGGCACTCTTGATCCACAGGCGACCATCTCCTAGTTCATGATGTTTTTCAAGCCGACTACTTTCCAGGCCTTGATTGACAAGCTGTCCCAAATGGACCAGATGGGTCATAGACCATCTTCCTCGAAAGCAGAGCCTCGAAATGAGAAGGGAAAGGGGAAAGCGACCGTCGTCGCCAATGCTCAACAACAACCCAGTGGTCTAAGACCACTTAATCGCCAGAATGATAGAACTCGATCTCTTGGAGATAAAATGAGACGCCCTTACTCGTTCCCTCGAGACAAGACGAAGAGGTTATTCGAGCTAGCACTGCGCAACAGGCTCATCACTCTGCCGGAGCCAAGACACCCAGCGCAACCAGGCGACGTTAGCAATCCTAACTATTGCCCTTATCACCGAATGTTGGGCCATCCGTTCGAAGATTGTTACATCTTCAAAAGCTGGATAAAAGATCAGTACCAACAGGGCAAATTCGTATTATCCGAGAATTGGAAGGTGAACCTGCCTCAACCACACGCTCTCAAGAAGACGGATACACCGGGGGCATCGTGTTCTTTCGTAGAAGAAGCTTCATGGGAGGTCGCTCTTTCAGCCAAAATTAAAAGAATGCTGAAAGATCTCCACACATGTCTGGCAATTAGGTGGAAGAATCCACTAGAACCTGAGATCATCGAGGGGATGCTAAAGCCGCGTCCAACTCCAAAAATAGGTGGTGATAACCAAAGCATTCACGCCCAGCCGTCAAAGTCGTCGAAGAAGAAGAAGAAGAAGACCAAAAAGCCCGTGAAGCCTGGTGACGAGCGCACGGACCTGCAAAAACAAATTGACGCATTGGAAGAGTATAATCAGAAGGCGTGGACTCCAGTCACACTCCAAGAATTTCTCAGTCATGTCCTTGAGGACGGAGACGATGGAGAAGACTCGTCGGATGAATCTGAAGATTACGTAGCAAGTTGCCATGTGATCTCTCAATCATCAATAAACGATGAAGAAGCTCCTTACACAGAGAAACTGGGGCAGGTCCTGAGCCTGAATTTCCAGGACCATCAGACGAAACGGTTGATGCATTCCTGAACGAATCTCTTTCGAAAAGCAAAGCTGATCGGGAGCGTGAGATGGCCATATTTGAAAAGGCTAAACGCTGGCGACTGGACGAAAGGATTGAAACACTCCTGCCAGATCGAAGTACGTCCACCGCAAATAAAAGCAGGTTCAAAAGGAGGAAGAGGTTCGCCAAAGCCATATCAATAGGAATGAAACTGCCACCTTCCGAAGGAAACATTCTTGGTGAAGCGGAAACACGCCCTAGCTACTGCTCATATCATCGAAAGATTGCGCACCTCACCGAAGAGTGCAACACTTTTAAAAAATGGTGGCAGGGATATGTTGCCCATCGACAACATTTCAAACGGATGAAACGCAAAGCTCATCGGGAGCAAAGAAATACGACCGAGGAGCACAAAAGAACTGCCGGCAACTGCCACATGGTTGACTATGGGGGATCGCAAGTTCTCACCTTTGGGAGCGATTCTGATGAAGAAATGACTCTTGGCCCTCTCTTTAAAGAATCCACCTTGGGAAAAGAGGAAGAACCGAAGAACTGCGAGAACATTCAGCTGTGTAATCGCACGCTGTCCGAAAAGAATCTTGGGCCCTCGAACAGTAGGTCAAATAGAAAAGATAAGGGAAAAGAAAGTCCCTGAGGATATCATCCTTGATGACCAAGCCATCAAAGAGCTGGCAGCCAAGGACCCGTCCAAGAAAAGTAAGGTGGACTACAACGTTCTGGCACACTTAAGAAAGCTACCTTCGCAGTTAAGCATCCTCGACGCCCTTCTGCTATCCAAAGAGGTAAGAGATTCATTGATCAAGGCACTACAAGAGCCAAAGCAATTCCAAGTTTTCCTCGCCGAAGAAAAGATGAAGGACGAGCTGGAATAAGTACACACGGCCGATATCACCTTCGGCGATGAAGATCTCCTCCTTGGGACGTGCGAGCATAACCGTCCCCTATATGTCTCCGGATACTGTCACGATATCAAGATAGGCAAAATCCTGGTTGACAATGGGTATTCCGTCAATCTTCTCAATGTGAGAGTGTTGAAAGAAATCTGCATGAGCGTTCAGCACCTCGCTCGCGACAAAATCACCATCTTCGGATTTGACTCCCAGTCGTCACAGACGCTTGGGTCTGTAATATTGACATTACGCTTTGGGCTGCTCATCACGGACATCAAGTTCCACGTCATTAACGCTAAAACATGCTACAATGCTTTGCTCGGCAGGCCTTGGTTACACGAGTACAATATTATCCCTTCTACACAACATCAATGTATGAAGTATTTCAAGGATGGTCTCGAGTATACCGTAACAGGGGAGTTGAACCTATTCTCCGTGAATGAAGTTCGAAAGTATGAAGATGCAAAATACTTCTTACCGGATTTCGAGGACACGGAAAGATGTCACAAACCAAAGAACAAAGCTATCACCACTATTCCGGTCTTCGAGAGTGATACCGAGAAAGAAGAAGAGATAGTTTATTCAGGGCCGCTCCAATGCAACAAGCCAGGACCATCCACCCCTATGTTGATCTTTGGTAGCGACTCGGAAGACGAAGTCAATGCCGTATTCTCTGCTCGGCCATCAATACAAGCCTTCGCTGATGAAGATCAAAGTTTGCAAGTTGCCATGGTTCCGCCAAAAGCATCATAAAGAGCTAGACGCGCTTGATACCTACAGTGTGGAAGAACTACAGATATTCTACGTCCCTCCCAGGCGAAAAGGTGAAAAGGAGATCCTATTCTACCGATCCGGGGAAACCAAAGTGGAGAAAGAAATTTGGCATGGTGCGGATTCTACACTTGACAGGTTCCAGCCCATCCGTTTGCCCAGATATTACACAGACGGACTAAAGAGACTCTTGAGACGCCAAGGTGTACCCCTTAAGCAAACTGCGCGACAAGCACGGTTCTATAACAGGATCTGGAATGTTCCCGAAACTCAACGAAAGTTGCCCAACAGGAGAATGGAAATGATCGAGCTTGGATATGTTCGATCCAAGAAACGGGAGCTGTTCCGCGACTGCTACGTCATACATGACTTTGATGGAGAAGGAGATGCTCTGTGGAAAGATGCTAACCCTGAACCAGAAAGAGCTCCCGCCGTGAAAATGCCCAGTCCGTCGTTCGAAGAACAAATGGACAAGTTTATAAGGGAAGCGGGTCAAAAGATTCGAGACGATCATAATCGCAAAATGGCCATCTATGAGAAAGCCAGAACGCAGTGCCTCCTTCAGCAGGTTGTGAAAAATGAAAATGCTCTTCCTTGTCAACCCGTCATACAAAAGGCCCGACGCAGAGGCAAAAATAAATCAAAGAGTAAGAAAGGCGTTCGATAGCGACAAAGCGGAACCAAGAAGCCACGCGATTGGAAATCGAGCAATCCGGATTCGTCTCTTATAAAGAAGATGGGTCGAGCATATTCTTTTCCTCAAGATAAGACATGGAAGATATTCGATCTTGTCATAAAACATCAAATGATTATCCTCCCGGAGTCCAAGCACCCCAAGCAAGCAGGCGAAGTCTCTCACCCGGACTATTGCTCCTATCACAGGGCAATAGGACATCCTCTCGAAGACTGCTTCACATTCAAAGATTGGGTAGAAGACCAATATCAGCTCGGCAGGTTCGCTCTATCCAGCAGTTGGAGGGTAACCCCGCCGCAGAAGCATGAACCAAAAGCCATGCATACAGCGAGAGCAGAACCAGATCAACATCGGTCTTGGAAGCGATCTCGTACTTGTCATATGATAACGCTGTCAGAAGAAGAGCCCGAGAATATAGATGACCTCCCATGGTGCTTCGAAAACGATGATGACGAGGTAATCTCAGAGTTTCCACCAGCGCCAAAAGAGCTGGAAGATGGAATACATACTATTGCAGATAACCTCAAGAAAATTGATTTGGGGACAGCACGTGACCCGCGGCCGACGTTCGTCAGTGAGCTGTTGTCTTAAGAAAGGGTGGCTACGCTAAAGGACGTGCTCATGCAGCATAAAGATTGCTTCGCATGGAACTATTCCGAGATGCCAGGATTAGATCCAGAGATCGCTGTGCACAAATTGGCGATATCTTCGGACGTCAAGTCGATCAAACAAGCGCCGAGAAGAATGCGGCTCGAGCTTGATATGAGCATCAACGCCGAGGTCAAGAAGCTAATCGACTCTGGTTTCATCCAAGAGGTTCAATATCCTGACTAGATCGCCAACATCGTCCCAGTGATGAACAAGAATGGGACGGTGCGCATATGTGTGGACTTTCGGGATCTCAATAAAGCCTACCCGAAGGACGACTTTCCAGTACCGGTCACCGAGCTGATGATAGGCAATACGTCCAATCATGAAGTTTTCTCCTTCATGGACGGCTCGTCAGGATGCAATCAGATAAAGATGCATCCCGAGGACCAGAAGCACACCGCTTTCCGGACCCCTTTGGGCATATTTTGCTACAAGGTGATGCCCTTCGGTCTAAAGAACGCCGGCGCCACCTATCAGAGGGCCATGACGAAGATTTTCGACGACCTCATACATGAAATCGTCGAATGCTATATCGACGACCTCGTAGTTAAAAGCAAATCATACGAGGAACATTTAGACCATCTGAAGATCGTGTTTCAGTGCCTTCGGCAATACAACTTGAAAATGAACCCTCTCAAATGCGCGTTCGGAGTTTCCTCAGGAAAATTCCTAGGATTCATCGTCCGACACCGAGGCATTGAGATAGATCCGTCAAAGATCAAGGCGATTATGGAAATGCCTCCGCCAAGGACTCTCAAGCAATTGCGGTCTCTCCAAGGGAAGCTCGTGTATATCCGGCGATTTATAGCCAATCTCTCAGGTAAGTGACGTCCTTACAGTCACCTGATGAAGATGGGAACCCCTTTCGTCTGGGATCGCAAATGCCAAAGCGCACTGGACGAAATCAAGCAATATCCCAGTGTTGGCCGCTCCCGTTAAAGGAAAACCTCTCATCCTGTATACGACAGCCCTTGAAGGTTCTTTAGGCGCGCTATGGGTACAAGAGAATGACCAAGGGAAAGAAAGAGCTCTCTACTACTTAAGTCGAGTTCTACTGGGGGGCAGAAAGCAACTACTCCCCCATCGAAAAACACTGCCTGGCGTTGATCTTCGCAATAACAAAGCTCATACACTATACGTTGGCATATGAGGTCCATCTCATATCAAAAGTGGATCCCTTCAAATATTTGATGTCAAAGGCCATATTAACAGGACGACTCGCTAATTGGGCCCTACTCTTGTTGGAGTTCTCGATAACTTATCGACCCCTCAAGGCAGTGAAAGGCCATGCCATCGCCGACTTCCTCGCTAATCATCCGATACTCGTCGATTCTCCTTTGAACTGCGAATTGCCGGATGAACACGCGTTTGACACGATCGACGAAGAGAGAAGAGATAATGATACACGCTGGGAACTTTACTTCGATGGAGCATCTTCCATGAAAAAGCGCAAATAAAGCACCCCCATAATCAAATCAGGGATAGGCCTCATCTTCGTGACTCCACAAGGAGGGATAACGCGCTTTGCCTTCTCCTTAACAGAGCCGAGGACGAACAATGAAGCCAAGTATGAAGCTTTGATAGCAGGTCTCGAGATCGCTATCGACATGGGAATTGAAAACCTCTTCATATACGGAGACTCCCAACTGTCGTTAGTCAAGTAAACGGCGACTATCAAACGTGCAAACCGGAGCTGGTAAAGTACGGTGAGAGAGTACAACAGTTGCTGACTCAAATTCCTTCCTACACCTTGGAAAGCATACCGCGTGCGGAAAATAGCAAAGCGAATGCATTAGCTAAGCTCGCTAAAGAACTGGCTGACGAAAACCTCGATGACGTGAGGATCGTTGTGCAAAGCCGTCGGGTTCTTGCACCGGCAGAAATATCTCCGGAGTCGTCCGAAGAGAAGGGAGCGACCGAGCAAATGACTCTGCAAATAAAAGACCAGGAAAAGGTTACGGATTGGAGAGAAGTCTTTATAGACTACTTCAAATCCCGTCGAACACCTGAAGATGCGTCCTCAAGACATTAGCTTATGAAACGAGCTTTGTCTTTTGCTTTCGTCAATGATACTCTGTATAAGAGATCATTTGATTCTCTTTGGTTGAGATGCTTGGGACCAGACGAGGCAAAGAGAATCGTCCAAGAAACTCACGATGGACCCTGCGGTTCTCACCAAGCTGGGCCGAAGATGAAGCTGAAGATCAAACAGATGGGTTATTATTGGCCCACGATGATCCAAGACTGCCTCGAATACGCGAAGCAGTGCTACGCGTGCCAGATTCACGGAGACTTTATCCATCAGCATCCAAATCCACTACATCCAACAGTGGCTAGCTGGCCGTTCGAAATGTGGGGGGCTGACATAATCGGCCCCATCAAACCAGCATCGGCCAGAGGACATCGATTCATTCTGGCGACAACTGATGTTAGTTATATGTATGCCCTAAAGGCCATTACTGTACATTGGATGTATATTGTAGTGGATGCTGGGACATATATAGGTAGGACTTTCTTGCTCGACATGATAGTACGCTATCTGGTTGCTCTTTATCTTAACATGTATACTTTCTGTCTCTCTGTTACATGTTGATAAAGCCCTTAGGATGTGTACTCGACTTCCAGGACTATGATGTAGATCATACTAGTGGGGCCTGGATAGTCCATGAGTACATCCTTCAATGTTCCTAGTCGTGGGAATATCGAGACGGGGCATCGATATTCCAGAGTAGACTAGCGATATCTTCTCGAACCATGTGATGGGCGATGGATGATCCCATATCTATTGGTGTTTGACATCAGAGATGGTATGCGGGTGCTCAGTGGAGACTGGGTACACTGAACGGACTTGCCGAGAACTCCCAGATGGTATTATACCTCACGTCAGATGGCAGTTCTCTGGTGACACTGGTGCAGCTTAGTCTGTTGACCCGAGATCGTCATAGAGTCTTGTGTGTCTCCCACTGTGCTTTGATTTCCACCCTACCACGGCTCTACTGAGTCGTGCAAACAGGTGGTTTTTGGGTACTGTCCCGATTCACATGGAGGCAATAAGCGATAGGAGGGGATTCGTCTCTCCCGGTATTGGGGGTTGATGTTGCGCTATGCACGACTGGCCATAACAGGAAATCCCTGGCCAGGGTTGCTGTGATATACTGGTAAGAGTTATCAGTAGTTTCACGATTGTTATGGACCTTACGTCGGCATGACTTATCAAGCTACTAGGGTCTGACGTTTACCATCCCTAGGCGAGATATGCGACATATCAGATGAACAGACCGGACTGTACGGTAAGTGTTACTGGTTGGATTCATAGGAGTGTGAGCGGGCTTGCTCGTCGATCTTCTGATCGCTCAATACCCGGGTGGCCGTTACGTTTAGCAGACCGCTTGCGGCTTGTGGGTGTTTGATATGATCATCACCTGCTGCCGGCGTATTGACGAGTCTTTAGAGTCCTACACAGAGGTTTCCTGGCTCAAGCGAAACGAAATAGGAGCGCATATGAGATATGTGCGGGACCGAGAATAATGCGTGTATGTGATATCGTATTCCATTCTCGCAATGAATGTATCGATTTGTTATATGCGATATAACCTAGTTATCGAATCAAGGATTGATTCGATAAGCCGATACATTGGATATTAGTCGGTTATATGCGATATGACCGGATCGTTAAATCAAGTATTGATTTAATGATTTAATGCATAATTATATATTTGATATATTACTTTGCATTAACTAGTATTGGTTCACTTTAAATGGATTTTCTCACTTGAAATACACAAGTTGTATATGTGATATACTTTTGTGCACTTGTTTGTATCATGTTTGATGATACATGCAAACTTGGGTTTGTGTAAAGAATTAAACCATGGTTATGTTAATGGTTAGGGTTTTGATTTACTTACTTATTCATTTATTTATTTATTCATTAATTCATTTTTGTCAAAAATGAAATGGTGGCTTAGTTTGTTTTGTTGTTGAAGCTTCATGAAGCTTTGACTAAGTGACCATTTTGTCTTCATGTCCTAACCCTAACCATTCAACTAAACCCTAGTTAATTCTCTACACTTAACCATGGTTGTAAATATGATAAGTATCATATTATTTTCTATTTGAAAATAACTTATCATATTCTTTTCTTCTTCTTCTCCTTCTTCAAGATGAAGAAAAACTTGCTACCATCAATGGTGAAATGAGAAAAAGAGTGAGAAATCCAATTCCAAAGTGAACCCACTTCCTATTTCTTCATCCTCCACCACTTGCCAAGCAGTATAGGGTGTTTTCTTCACAAGTTTCATGGCTTGGTGAAGTTGGAGCTTGATCTTGTGTTGCCTCGACTTAGATCATCTTCGGCATCGAAGTCGACGACCTAGCCCGCCCATTTCTCCGATGAAGCCGACGCTAGAGCCCGGGACCCGATGATTGCAGCGAGGGAACTTCATCACGGAGCTATGGAGGTGGAGGACCGGATCTACAAAAGTTGTAGCCTCTTTCCTTTAAGTTAAAGTTGTTAACTCGCATTGCATCGCCTCATTATCTAGTTAACGATCCGTATTAGGGTTTGTAGGCACATGAAAAATTAGAATTGGGCATGTTTGATCACTTGTGAGACCTCATTAGTGTGCCTAGGAACCCTACAGTGGTATTAGAGCCTAGCTAGAGCCTTAGGCGATGTGTAGACGGAGTTAGAAGTCCGATCGAACCGAAACCCTAATTCAAATTTGCTCTCTGTACATTTTTCCAAAACTGGGTTTTTTCCAGATTAAAAATTCTTAAAAAATTCAGCAGGAAGATCTAAGAATTATGGTGCAAAACGAGCTCATGAATCATCTAAACCGCCGCGGAACAGCGGCAGAAGCATGGCTTCTGCGGCGGTTCCGCGGCCGTATGGTCACATTCCCCAATAATTTTTGCACAGTAATTCCTATATTTTGGTTCTGGATTATCTGGGATTTTTTAAATATCACTCAAGAGTTGAGTTTTCTGAGTTGTATTGGGAGTTCGTAAATTCGATCGGATTATCAAACTTTGTCTGTGTGTTTTTCCGGGTAATTTTAGAATATGTTAAAAAGTTCGACCAGATATAAATACCCACTTTTTCTCCTGCCGGGAAATTTCCAATTGTTGGATTTTTCCATAGTTTAATGACGTTCCAAGTAGTGCAAGTAACACGATGGTCCCTCTAGAAGACAACAAACCTTAACTCGATTATGTGACCGTCTAGAACCGCCCTTTGAACCTTAGGATTTGGGGCAGTACGGCGTGCCACATGTGAGGCGTTGGCTTGACCCTTCTACGGCTGGACCGTTGGTACTGAGGTATGAACTGAATGTTTTTAAACTTATATCATGTGTTGAGCTGTATCGGGAAAACTTGGGTGTTCGATTGTTTGATCGGAAAGTTTAACATTTTCTATTTATCCGGAATGAGATACAATATTTGGAATCCACAAGTAGTTATGAGATAACTGAATGAATGTTATAAACATAGCGGTTTACTCTCACTTGATCGGTTGCCACGGAATTTTGATGTGATCAAAAGTCCATCGCAATCACGTAGCGTACGCGGATACTCGACGGGTAAACTTAATAGACAGCCTCACCCCATAGCCCCGACCAAGTGACTGTAGGAGAACCCCGTCGCCGAAAGCATCCGTTCGGGTGCTCGCGGCAGCGGTGTTCCGCTTTGGTGCACTTCGTCGTCGGCGTCGGGGGTGCGGCCGCCTGCTAAAGTTTGCAACGAGCATTCGATCAAAATGTCAGGAATCTTGTTGAATTGCCCGACTTGATATTGAAAAGAGTTTTCGATAATGAGACTAAAATGCTGGGTTTATAATTGTTAGGCATGTGATGTCTAAGTATTTCATTTGATTAGGCATGCGATGTCTAAAAAGGATGCGGATTCCAACTGTTGTAGTTTTACAGTTTCTTTTCTGTGACCGTAAGTGTAATATGTGATATCGCCAGTTTCGTTGCTATATATCAACGACAATTGGGATGCGCATATTTACTTACGTTGATGACATGTGATGTTATGTGTTGCTGGATATGTTATATTGGATCGTCGTGTTTGAATAGCCGGGTTTTTTTATGTGAGATGAGTGTATTTTCATTTTCATTCATGTAAAAACTTGTATGTAATATTCTTTTATTGGGGCACTTCCAGGTTGCGGATGATGTCACCATTTGTATATTATTTACTTTTCCGCATTAGGATAGACCCAAGGAGGGGAGCACAAGTAACCGGGTTCTAGGGTCCAGTGGGAGACCATCTCGAGGAGTCGAGTCCGGGTCTCCTAACCCTAGAATTGGTAGGGTTGCTTGCCGCTCTCGTAGGGGTCTAGGGATGTGGGATTGGCTATTCATCACGACCGTGGAATCCGTGTTTTATACTGGCTCGTATTAAAAACACGGACGTCCTAGTATATCCAATATTTCATATGATATTTTCTGCTGCGTTATCTGTGATGTGATCATGTGATTTGTTTAGATAAATATGGTATATAGTATATATGATATATTATATAGACGTTGCTTATGTTTTACACCCGCGCTAGCCCTGCCTCGTTCTGGCGTTAGTTACCTAACCTAACGGTGCAGACAGGACATCGAGGCGAATGCGGATGGCATAAGCGTACGTTATATTTATCTGTGATGTTTAGGTGGACTTAAATGATGGGATATTCATTAATGAGATTAATGAAAGAAAATAAACTTAATTGATGTTGTGGAATCGAATTTCAAAAATAAAACAGATAGCTACAGTTCTTGCTTTGCATCGCGGTGTTCCTTGTAGAACATCCTGCACCTTATTCGATAAGGAAAGGACCGAGATCCCTTGACCGGGAGTGACTCCTTTAGCAATAACTGGCAGATGCTACAACTCTCGGTTTGTATTTTAATTGCTTCTATAGTTTCTGCTTTGCACAGTGATATATATGATATATCCCGCACCTCATTCGACGAGGAAAGGGCCGACGATCCCTTCACCAGGAGTGACCCCTTTAGCAAAACTAGAAAAGCCTAAAAAACATTCTATTTAAAAACCATTTGATTCCGCAACGAGATCAAGTTCAAAGCGTTAAAGGTTTTCATAAAAACCATTCGCAACCCTCCGTCATTTTAGGAAGTAGAGTACTTAGTATTCGTGCTGTGTTTGTTGACTTTAGTTAAGGCACAGTGTACGGTAGCTAAGTGATGTCTTCCTACACCGCATATGATGCGATTAGTTAGGACAGTTGCGTGACTTTGTTGACCTTAGTTAAGGGTCATGTGGGTGGGTCTAATTAATCACGAAATGACGGGTAGAACTTGACTAGTACTTATGATTTGTTGACCAAGTTAAGGTCATAAGTGCTAGGGGTAAAAATCTTTATCGGAAGTTTCAAGTGTTGAAATTTGCAATGAGATTGCATACCTTCTATGTGATAGTTGGATCTCGATACCCACTGCGAGTAATTGTTACTCCTGGGAGAGTTTTGCACTTTACAATTAGCCGATCAAGTAGGTGTCTAGAAAGGTGTTAACGGGGTTACACCTCTGGGAAAATGAGGTTTACTGTAATTAGGTCCGTGCGAAAGCACGGGGAACCTCCCTCAAAATACCGACACTGGCATGGCTGAAAGATTAGCGAACTTGTAGAGTGTAATTAATCCCGGCTAGTCTTTCCTTTTAAGGTTTGAAGGAAGATTTGATAAAAACAGTGGGAGCCATCCTAATTAGATAAAATATATAACCAATCTAATCTTGCAAGAGCGCACGCAGAGTGTTTTCTTCTCTCTCTCTCCAGGTAGCGACCATATCATGCCTTAATCAAGATAATAATATGGATGTATTGACCGAACCCGCTTGTTATACTGAGCTGGGGAACGTTGGTCCCGCTCCAACTTATAATTGTTATAAGACAGAGCAGGAAATAGGTGAATACCAGAATTCCTATGCCGCCCAAACGAAGAAAGTGCATATGATGCATCTCCTTCGGGTGTGTTCATTACAAAAGAACCGTTTCTCTGTATCCTCTACGTCCTGGGTATTTGATACTGGATCAGGATCCCAGATATGTAATCTGTTACATAGGGCTACAAAAAGGTAGAAAACTGAGAACGGGTGATAAGTTTCATGAGGCAGAAAACGGGGCAAGTGTTACAGCCAAGTCTGTTGGTCACTGTCACCCTGTATTACCAGTACATTGATTCTGAATGAATATTATTAGATACCGAACCTGATATACAAAATCATATCAGTCTCTTTACAAGTAAAGAAATGATAAAATTTTGTATTGTTGGATAATGTTTTGAACATTTCCTATATCAAAAGTTGATCGGTTCAGGCACGTTATCTAAAAGCATTGATGTTCTAAATCAAACTACAGTTCCTAGTATACAGAACACATACAAGAGGAAGAGTTCAGAAATGAACGAATCATTCTTGAGGCATTGTAGACTAGGTCATATCAATGCGACCCGACTGGCTGAAGTTACATTTTAGATGCATATTTAAATCAGTTTGAATTTACATCTTGTGAAACTTACCAGTCACGTCACAAAGATTAGATGACCATAGCTCTGTTTATTGGGAACAGAGAAAGAGTTAATGAACTCTAGGGACTGATACATGATGATGTATGTAAAGTCTCCTGTCTATACATGCCAGGACTGGTTCTTTATACTTCATTACATTCTCTGATAATCTCTCAAGATTCAGACATATGTTCCTGTTGAAACACAAGTCCGAACCTTTTGAGATATTCACAGAATATAAGCCAGAAGTAGAGAACCAATACGGGTATAAGTATTATGTTCTATGATGAGATCAGGGAGGAGAATACTTGTGCATGGAATTCTTGGACTATTCTAAAAGAAAATGAGATTCTCTCTCAGTATTACTCCTCTGAATACACCACAGCACAACGGTGTATCGGGACGGAGCAATCGCACAATATTAGATATGGTGTGCTCTATGATGAGTATTACTGAGTTACCTATTTCCTTTTGGGGTTGTGCACTTGAGAAGCTGCATACCTAATGAATTAGGTTCGAATCAGATCACTGCCTACCACTCCATATAAGATATGGTATGGGAAGAGCCTATCTCTTAAGTAAGTTAAGATTTGGGATTGTCCGGCCTATGTCAAAAGCAAAATCCGGACAAGATCGAGGCAAGGTCAGTTCTTTAGAACTGGAAAGGTTCCAGCTATACAAAACTGCAGCTGATGATTTGACAGAACCAAAGGATTCAATAGTCCCCGACGAACCTCAGCCTCTCCGCCGATCTGGTAAGGTTCCTCACTTGCCTGAGAGATACTTCGGTTTCTCGATGACAGTGGGAGCGAGGAATGCATCATGAGATGATAACCCAACTAGTTTCGAGCAGGCCATCGAGAGTAGGGACTCTGTAAGAATGGCTGGATGCTTAGCGATCTGAGATGGAATCCATGTACACCAGCAAAGTGTGGACTTTGGCTGCTATATCTGAAGGGTTAAATCCCCATCAGGAGCAAGTATATCTGGAGAAGATTACTAGGTGTAAATGGAAAGGTTGAGACTTTCAAAGCTAGACTTGTTAAAGGTTTTCATCATCGACCAGGCATGGATAATGATGAAACCTTTTCCAGTGGCTATGCTTAAGTCCATCCAGATCCTACTTGCCATTGCTACATACCATGACTACGATATCTGGTGGTTGGGTGCCATGACTACTTTTCTAAATAATGATTTAGAAGAGAGCGTCTATAAGAACACAGCCAGAGGGCTTCGTAAACAGTGGGAGCAGCGGAAATGTGTGCAAGTTGCTTTACATAATAAAGCAGACAACGCGGAGTTGGAACGTCTGTTTTGATGCGGTAGTCGAAGTGTTTGACTTCATCAAAATGGTAGATGAACCTTGTATGTTCAAAAAGGTAGTATGGAGTATGGTGATGATCCTCGTAGAGTACGTGGATGACATACTCTTGATAAGAAAAGAGTTTCCTATGCTACGCACGGTCAATCTCCTCTTATCACATGGATTCTCCATATAGGATCAAAGTGATTCCTCCTAAATCCTGGGTTTTGGATCTATGAGATAGATCTAAATGGATGTTAGGATTCTCACTAGTTGTAGCGAGATGATATCAATCGATCCTGGGGAGAATCACTGGAAGGGTTCCAGGGTGATAAAGACGACTGAATGTCAGTCATAGGCATTGTCTTTACCATCAGTAAAGGGACGGTATGTTGGAAGAGTTCCAAGCTAGATACCGTGGCAAACTAGACGATAAAGGCTGGTAACATCGCTATTAAAGATACTACCAAAGAGGCAGTTTGGGTGTATATTGGTTCATAAGATGAACTAGGTTCCTATCATTGTATGACAATGAAAGTGTGGCTTTGGCCCAGGAACCCTGGTCCCATCAGTGACCCAGACATATTCTGAGGCAGCATCACCTGATCATGGAGATAGATGATCTCCAGGGTGATCGAGGTTAGGAGAGTAGACTTAGAGGACAACACGGCGGATCCACTCACAAAGGCTTTTTCCCAGAGAGAGACTTATATGGGATGGTTGAGTATGTGATACTGCAACCACTGCTACAGATGGCCCTAGTGCAAGTGGGAGATTGTTAGTTATATGTATGCCCTAGAGGCCATTACTGTATATTGGATGTATATTGTAGTGGATGCTGGGACATATATAGGTAGGACTTTCTTGCTCGACATGATAGTACGCTATCTGGTTGCTCTTTATCTTAACATGTATACTTTCTGTCTCTCTGTTACATGTTGATAAAGCCCTTAGGATGTGTACTCGACTTCCAGGACTATGATGTAGATCATACTAGTGGGGCCTGGATAGTCCATGAGTACATCCTTCAATGTTCCTAGTCGTGGGAATATCGAGACGGTGCATCGATATTCCAGAGTAGACTAGCGTATATCTTCTCAAACCATGTGATGGGCGATGGATGATCCCATATCTATTGGTGTTTGACATTAGAGATGGTATGCGGGTGCTCAGTGGAGACTGGGTACATTGAACGGACTCGCCGAGAACTCTCAGATGGTATTATACCTCACGTCAGATGGCAGTTCTCTGGTGACACTGGTACATCTTAGTCTGTTGACCCGAGATCGTCATAGAGTCTTGTGTGTCTCCCACTGTGCTTTGATTTCCACCCTACCCCGGCTCTACCGAGTCGTGCAAATAGGTGGTTTCTGGGTACAGTCCCGATTCACATGGAGGCAATGAGCGATAGGAGGGGATTCGTCTCTCCCGGTATTGGGGGTTGAAGTTGCGCTATGCACGACTGGCCATAACAGGAAATCCTTGGCCAGGGTTGCTGTGATATACTGGTAAGAGTTATCAGTAGTTTCACGATTGTTATGGACCTTACGTCGGCATGACTTATCAAGCTACTGGGGTCTGACGTTTACCACCCCTAGGCGAGATATGCGACATATCAGATAAACAGACCGGACTGTACGCTAAGTGTTACTGGTTGGATTCACAGGAGTGTGAGCGGGCTTGCTCGTCGATCTTCTGATCGCTCAATACCCGGGTGGCCGTTACGTTTAGCAGACCGCTTGCGGCTTATGGGTGTTTGATATGATCATCATCTGCTGCCGGCGTATTGACGAGTCTTTAGAGTCCTACACAGAGGTTTCCTGGCTCAAGCGAAACGAAATAGGAGCGCATATGAGATATGTGCGGGACCGAGAATAATGCGTGTATGTGATATCGTATTCCATTCTCACGATGAATGTATCGATTTGTTGTATGCGATATAACCTAGTTATCGAATCAAGGATTGATTCGATAAGCCGATACATTGGATATTAGTCGGTTATATGCGATATGACCGGATCGTTAAATCAAGTATTGATTTAATGATTTAATGCATAATTATATATTTGATATATTACTTTGCATTAACTAGTATTGGTTCACTTTAAATGGATTTTCTCACTTGAAATACACAAGTTGTATATGTGATATACTTTTGTGCACTTGTTTGTATCATGTTTGATCATACATGCAAATTTGGGTTCGTGTAAAGAATTAAACCATGGTTATGTTAATGGTTAGGGTTTTGATTTACTTACTTATTCATTTATTTATTTATTCATTAATTCATTTTGGGCAAAAATGAAATGGTGGCTTAGTTTGTTTTGTTGTTGAAGCTTCATGAAGCTTTGACTAAGTGACCATTTTGTCTTCATGTCCTAACCCTAACCATTCAACTAAACCCTAGTTAATTCTCTACACTTAACCATGGTTGTAAATATGATAAGTATCATATTATTTTCTATTTGAAAATAACTTATCATATTCTTTTCTTCTTCTTCTCCTTCTTCAAGATGAAGAAAAACTTGCTACCATCAATGGTGAAATGAGAAAAAGAGTGAGAAATCCAATTCCAAAGTGAACCCACTTCCTATTTCTTCATCCTCTACCACTTGCCAAGCAGTATAGGGTGTTTTCTTCACAAGTTTCATGGCTTGGTGAAGTTGGAGCTTGATCTTGTGTTGCCTCGACGTAGATCATCTTCGGCATCGAAGTCGACGACCTAGCCCGCCCATTTCTCCGATGAAGCCGACGCTAGAGCCCAGGACCCGATGATCGCAGCGAAGGAACTTCATCACGGAGCTATGGAGGTGGAGGACCGGATCTACAAAGGTTGTAGCCCCTTTCCTTTAAGTTAAAGTTGTTAACTTGCATTGCATCGCCTCATTATCTAGTTAACGATCCGTATTAGGGTTTGTAGGCACATGAAAAATTAGAATTGGGCATGTTTGATCACTTGTGAGACCTCATTAGTGTGCCTAGGAACCCTACAACTGATTACTTCTCCAAATGGGCAGAAGCAGTACCGCTGAGGGAAGTGAAGACGGAGAATATCCTCCATTTCTTCAAGACACACGTCATTTATCGGTTCGGTACTCCACGACTGATTATCTCCGATAACGGGCCAGCCTATAGAAGCCACAAGATCAGCCGCTTCGCACAACAGCATAACATAGACCAAAGATACTCTTCGGTCTATAATCCCTGAGCTAACGGTCTAGCTGAGGCTTTCAACAAGACCTTGACAAAGATCGTGAAAAAGACAGTGTCGCGAAATTAGAAGGACTGGCATGAACGACTGCATGAAGCTCTCTGGGCGTATCGAACTACGTTTAAAACAGCCACTAACACAATGCCGTATGCATTGGTATTTGGTACAGAGGCTGTACTACCCCTCGAGATAGAGTTACCCTCTCTACGAGTGGCCGTTCACTACGAACTAACAGACGAAGAGAATGCTCACCTTCGGCTTGAAGAGCTCGATGCCCTTGATGAAACCTGGCTCATGGCACAACAAAACCTGGAGGTTTACAAAGCAAAGATGACGCACTCATACGAAAGATTGACTAGGCTGAGGACATTCCGCCAAGACGAACTAGTGCTAGTGGTCAAAAGACCTATGATCCCCAATCATGCCAAACGGGGGAAATTCGAGCCGAACTATGAAGGCCCGTATATCATAGACAAGGTCTACCAGGATGGAGCCTATCTACTCATGGACATGCATGGCGAAAGGCCCTTCAGGCCAATAAATGGTCGCTTCCTGAAAAAGTACTATGCTTGATGAGTCACGGCCTAGATCAATGATAGATGACGACGACTATGTCCGCTTGCTATCTTCCTAAGCCAAAACTCTATAAGTAGTAGCCGGCTAACGGACCGAAACGTTCTTAAACTAACAACGGACTGAAATGTCCTTAAACTAACAACGGATCGAAACGTCCTTAAACTAACAACGGACCGAAATGTCCAAAAACTAACATTGGACCACTATGTCCTAAAACTGGCATCGGACCGAAACGTCCTTAAACTAACAATGGACCACTATGTCCTAAAACTAGCTGTTGACCGAGACGTTGATAAACTACTGTAGACTGCAACATCCCAAGGCTGACACAAAAAAAAAGAAGAGAAGAGAATAAAAAGAAGAAGAAGAAAGAAAAAGAAAAACGGTATGTCCATAAGTGAAATGGGCACGGATGAAAATCCGAGAGGGCTCTGTGAGTAAAAACAGCAGGGCTACCGACGAGTTTTGTGAAAACCCGAAAGGGCGCAATCTCGTTAAAAGACACTTGCAAGGTCCTCTCGACCTTGTGAGGAGAAACCACCTGCGTGAGATCCTTACGACTCACAAGAGAGCAACACACTTAGGGATCCCCATGACCTCTAAGGAGAAATTACACTTACGAGATCCGCACGACACGTAAGGAGAACCCTCTTATGAGACCCTCACGGCTCATAAGATTCGAAAGTCTTCAGCTACATGGATCTGAACCTGTTCTTAAGCGGCCACCACAACCTCCAATGCTTCCCTACAAGCGGCTCAATACCGACCCTTGTATACAATCCACGGGCGCGAATAAACATTTCCCTAACAAAGTCCCATCCATGACTAGGGATATGTTTACACAATGAACAGCCCTTGTAAGTCCTCTTGACTTAAAAGGAGAAATACTCTTGTAAGATCCTTACGACTTACGAGAAGCCATACGCTTAGGAGTCCTCACGATCCCTAAGGAGAAAATGCACCTACGAGATCCTCACGACTCGCAGGGAGAAATATCTTTATGAGACCCTTACGGCTCATGAAGTCGAAAGCCTTAGTCGACAGGATCCTAACCCTATTCGCTAAGTCACCTTTATTCGACATCGACAGAGGTAAATGATGATTTGCTCCTGGCAATATTCCAGTTATAGCGGTGTTGATGCCGAAATCGGTGTCTAACTCCAAGCTTGCAGCAAAGAAGCTAGCAAGCCACACATGCATACGACATAGCCGAAATGATAGGGCAACTTGCAACAAAATCAGCAAGTAAAAATGTATGCATGCAAAATAACCGAAATGATTGGGCAACTCGCAATAAAAAGCAGCGAGTAAAAATAAAATAAATAGCTGAAATGATTGGGCGCCGCGAAAAATAGCCGAAATGATTGGGCAATCGCGACCTTCGCGATATAAAAGCTGAAATGATAGAGCATCGCGGAAAGAAATAAAGAAAAATGAAATTTATGCCCTACAGGTGATATCACATCAATCCCTGTACACAATCCAGGAGCGCAAATAAAGAAGGAATCACACCTTCCCTCCCCAGGCTCCATCAGAAAACGAAGCCAAATCTCGACGGTTCAGGGATAGCCTAGAGATCATTAACAGCGTTCCTCCCCATACCAGCAGGATTCAGATGCGGCAATTAACCCTGGAGCTACAGCAAAGCCCCTACTCCAAATCTCGATGGACGATACGTCAACCAATGACCCCATTGCGGAAATACGTCATCTACATGACCCCGTCTCGGAAATACGTCATCCACATGACCCCGTCTCGGAAATACGTCAACCAATGACCCCGTCGCGGAAATACGTCATCTACATGACCCCGTCTCGGAAATACGTCATTCACATGACCCCGTCTTGGAAATACGTCAACCAATGACCCCGTCGCGGAAATACGTCATCTACATGACCCCGTCTCGGAAATACGTCAACCAATGACCCCGTCGCGGAAATACGTCATCTACATGACCCCGTCTCGGAAATACGTCATCCACATGACCCCGTTGCGGAAATACGTCATCCACATGACCTCGTCGTGGAAATACGTCATCCAAATGACCCCGTCATGGAAATACGTCATCCACATGACCCCGTCATGGATATACGTCATTCAAATGACCCCGTCGTGGAAATACGTCATCTACATGACCCCATCTCGGAAATACGTCATCCACATGACCCCGTTGCGGAAATACGTCATCCAAATGACCCCGTCGCGGAAATACGTCATCCACATGACCCCGTCACGGATATACGTCATCCAAATGACCCCGTCGTGGAAATACGTCATCCACATGACCCCGTCTCGGAAATACGTCAACCAATGACCCCATCGCGGAAATACGTCAACCAATGACCCCGTCGCGGAAATACATCATCTACATGACCACGTCTCGGAAATACGTCATCCACATGACCCCGTCGCGGAAATACGTCAACCAATGACCCCGTCGCGGAAATACGTCAACCAATGACCCCGTCGCGGAAATACGTCATCTACATGACCCCGTCTCGGAAATACGTCATCCAAATGACTCCGTCTCGGAAATACGTCACCCACATGACCCCATCTCGGAAATAAGTCAGCAAATGACCCCATCGCGGAAATACGTCATCGACATGACCCCATCTCGGAAATACGTCATCCACATGACGCCGTCGCGGAAATACGTCATCCAAATGACCCCGTCGCGGAAACACGTCATCCACATGACCCCGTCGCGGAAATACATCAACCAATGACCTCGTCGCGGAAATACGTCATCTACATGACCCCGTCGCGGAAATACGTCAACCAATGACCCCGTCGCGGAAATACGTCATCTAAATGACCCCGTTGTAGACAGTACGTCATCCACATGACCCCTTAGCGGAAATACGTCATCCAAATGACCCCGTCGTGGAAACACGTCATCCAAATGACCCCGTCGCGGAAACACGTCATCTACATGACCCCGCCTTGGAAATACGTCATCCAACGACTCCGTGGAACACGGCCAAAGTTAACCTTGACCCCGTGGGAAACGCCCGGAGCAACTTCTAACGCCGTGAAATGCGGATAATGTCAATCTCATTAAACACATACGGGTCCTCTCGACCCGTAAGGAAGAAAACTCTTTTGTAAAATCCTTACGACTTATAAGGGAAAACGCACTTAGGAATCCTCATGATTCCTAAGGAGAAAATACACCTACGAGATCCTCTCGACTGTAGGGAGAAAAGTCTTTATGAGACCCTCACGGCTTATGAAGTTGAAAAGTCTTAGGTAGCAGATCTGAACTGCTCCCTAAGCCATCACCACCTCTCAAAGAATTCAAAACAGAATGCTCTCTATCTTCTACAGGCTACGCTTACTAAGATAACATGCCGGCAACACAGAAAGGACAAGAAATCAAGAAATAACACAAGATGGTACGAAAGAAATGTATCTGTTATTTATGAGTTCAATTGAATACAAGCTACATCATCTGGAAAGATAAAGAAAAATGAATACATTTTATTCAAAATTTACAAATGGCGCAAAAGCAACTATTAGGAGGGAAGCATCTTCAGTAGGCCAATCAATTGCTCACGCACTCCCCTCAGCCTCTCGTCACGGTCAGCTGCCACGGCCAACTCGGTTTCAACCTGAGACCGTTGCTGCAAATAAGACGAAAGTCGCCCATCAACGACCCGCCGAGCTACCTCACGACTCTGCGTATCCTGCTCGATGAGGTCGAGCTTCTGCCTCAGAGTTAGCCCATCGAAAATACATCGTAGAAGGCCCTCAAAGATGATTTTCAACTGCACAGAATTGGCGTTAACCTGAGCATGCAGTCGAGCAGATTCGCTTGAAGTCTCTTCACATTCCTTATGCTTTAAGGCCGCTTCTTGTTCAAGATAGCGGAAGTAAGGAGTGCTCTGCTCGACCCACGCAGCCCGTTGAGAGTTCACAGCCAGGACCTCGGGAGCAGGACGTCCGACCTCGAGCTCATACAGACAAACCTCAATTTTCCTGCAGTGACTAACCCAAGACTCAACGACGCCCCCACTATGAAAGTTCATGAGCGTCGCTAGTATAGGATTAACCTCCGCGGAAAAATCCGCAGCAATGTGGGAGTCTCCACGTCAAGCTCCTCGATGTAGTCGCTCAACATGCGCAGACTATTCACAGCGTCTTTGGAAGATGAACGTCGAGAAAAGGGGCCTGCAGGCATCACGATTTGAGATTCGAACGGAGCTGAAGCTGATATCATCGCTGCAAAATAAATCACAGTCAAATGACGGTTCAAGAAATAGAGGAGTTCCATGAACAATGGAGTTTACTATACCGGCTGCAGCAGGTGGCAAGGCCGGGAGTACCAGTGGCGCAACTGTTCTTTCGTCTCATCCTTAGATCTGTAGTGCTGCAATCAAAACAAAGAAGAATTAGAAATGATTTGACTGCCGGTAAAAGAAGAGACATTAGCTGAAGGCTGTACTCACTATCGCCACTAGATGAGGCAATCTCTAACTGGAAGAGAAGTGTGGGTGTAGCACCTGTTACAGGTGATCAAAAAGGACTCCTGCAAGGACGCAGTAATGCAATGTCAGTACATAAATTATACAGCCTGTAATGAAACTAAGGGGTCATAAATCCGTACCTTCCAGCATTTGAGATGGTACGAGAGAAGGTAGAGGAGCGGTCACCGTTAAAGCAGCAACTGGAGATGCTTCCTCGGGTGGCACAATCCCAACGCTCATCACACCTGCATTAGAAATAAGAAAAATGCTGTCAAAAAGAAGTTAAAAGGGATTGTAGAATAAGGGGGAAAGTAATGACCCAAAATCTATCTGGTGAGTCGCCGGTCGAGACCTCGATAAGGGCGTCACTGGAGGCAGCAAATGCCTCACTCTCCTCCATCTGAATGGTCTCACCACCCGTAGCCTCATCTCCTGATTCCACGAGAATCGTCGTGACACTCGCATCACCCAGCAATGGCAAGGAGCCGCAAGGGGAAAGAGCGACGATTGGAGCAGTGCCCGACTCTTGAGAAAGAGTGTCTACCTAGGGCTCGGCAACTGTAACCATCTCACCCACCACTACCTCGGGCTCGGCAGTTGTAGCCATCTCACCCACCGCTACCTCGGGTTCGGCGATCGTGGCCGTCTCACCTGCCGCTACCTCAGGCTCGGCGGTGGCCGCCACTTCATCGGTAAGACTCGGCCCTGCAAAATGGGATATATGAGAACCTGAAAGTTAAAACTTTGATAAAAAAAACCAATATCGCGTTACCTTGAGCCGGTTTTCCGATTGCTTCCCGAGCCGCACATACTGCCTGTCTGTGGGCGGTGAACAAGGCAGCCGGAGCGTCCTCTGAAGGAGTAGGGGTAGGGGCAACAACGCTGGAACCCGCACCCGCATCCAAGGTAGTGGTACGCTCCCTTGCCGCGCACATCCTACGCTTCCTCTCCGCCCGGGCCGTGAGAGCAGATCTTCTAAAGACCTCCTTCAAAAGGACATCCTCATCCGCGCCAATAGTTACCTCTGGAGCCATTATGGCATCCGTCATCGGTTGCTTAAGTGAAGCTTCTTTCGGCAATACCGGCGGAACTGATATAGACGACCCGGGAAGCGTCTCCACACCGCCCTATGAAGTCGGTGCCACGCTTGGAATAACCTGAGTAGAGGTAGTTCCTGTGATAAGAAGAAAAAGAAGGGTCAGATTACCCATAAGAAACAGGAGTGGAGACACGGTGAACCGAAATATACCGATGCCTAAATATGCTCGAATCCTATCCTCCTCCTCGAAAGTCTTGAGAGAAGCTGCGAGAGCTTCTTCGGTGGAAATGCCTGTTAAAGAAGGAAAAGTGTCAGTCAAAACATGATTATAAAAATACGATGCAATGACGAAAGATACAGCTAATGGTTACCTGATTGCGCGAGGGTGGCCAGTCCCGCTTCGTGGCTTGCCAATTGCTCAGAAGCAGCAATGGCAGCCGCCAAATCAGTATCGTCCGGTGCTATGAACAGACCCTCGTTGGTCCCATATTCACTCAGGCCCTCGCTATAAGGAGCATGAGGCTCATGTCCGAGTACAACGTCGACAGAAAAGATCGACTTTTTCTTCTTCTTCTGTGAGCGAGCTCCGGTCGCAGCCAGCACTAGCCTACGTTTGGTGGGCACTTTGGGACGACGAGTCCCGATATCTGAACCCATGCCAGACTCGGGGGAAGCTACATTCGCCGTCTCCATGGGAGCACGGGGTATCGGTAGCTCAGGCCTGTCGTGCGGGACTTCAATCACGGCATCTTCTCTTAGCGGAGAGGGGACAATGGTCCGTCGCTTCAAAAGGACATTTCGATCACCAGCAGGGGGTGCACCTTTGCGGTCGAGCAGCAGTTGTTTCTCCTCCTGGATAACGGCGCCCACAGAATGTTGGTACCAGGCCACGTGTACATTAAGGGCCTTCGGGACACAACTCGGTTCACTGATAAAGAAGTGAGACCCTGTGTTCAGGCGCATAAAATGATGCAGCGAACTCCGCATTCCCTCTTCGGTAGTAGCAGGTTCTGCCAAAAAGGCCTCAAGTGGGACGCCCTGGTTGTAACTCATCTGCTGGGCGAAATGATGCGGATTGTATCTCATAAATAATGCCGCATCATTTTGCCTGAATACGAGAAAGCCCGGCCTGATGGAGTACAAATGAAGAATCTCCCGGGCTTTCAACACAGAGGCCCCGTTTTTAAAGATGTCTTGCAATGGCAGCACCGCTTTTGAAGTTTCCTGGCCGATGGTAAAGACTTTGTCTGTGAAAAACATACCAGCTCCAACCGTGCGTGGACGAAGGAGTAAGCCCCTAGCTTCCCGCGGTGACAGACTCACGATGGAGGCATCAACCAGCCGCATTATCCGAGGAAACTTGCATCAGTCGTAAAAAGAAGGTATTTTGTGGATGCCAAAGACCCCAAGCACGTGCAGCTCCATCCATGAAGTGACGTAATGCATTGGGAAGTTGGCAGGATGCACCCCTGGTTCAGTGGTATCCGCTGCTAAGCTGAGGCTGTGATATAGGTAGTCTAACCCGGCGATCCCGATGGCCACTTGTATTCCGGCAACCATACGATGCGCGGGGTAGAAGACAGAAGGCCTCATGTAATGAGGATGCATGGGAAGCGTGAACCAGCTTAACCATAAACTGAGAAACCCAAGAAAGAACGCTTTCTCATCAATGCCCGGAGCGACGATTTCTGACAAGAGGACGATCGCGACGTCAGGAAGAAAGAAACCCATTTGATCAGCTTCCAGTATTGGCCGACGGTCTAAGCCAAAGCCAAAGGGATCATCAAGTTTAGCAAACTTTTAGGCTTGTCGCGACAAAATTTCTGGGCAAAGAAAACGGGCAATGAAGTCTGCAAAGCTGACCCCCCGGCCTCCGGATTCAAGAAAGAGGCTCTCATACATGTTCAACACCTTTATCAGACTTGGGAATTGGTGCTGAATGGCGTTCTCTGGGGTAAGGCCCATCATCACTGGCTTAGTGGCAAAAAAATAATCATCCAGAGGAAGCAGCTCCTCGTAGTGCTCCCCCCTAACTCGTAAACCAGAAACCTCGGCAAATTCTTCCAAGGAAATAGAGACCTCTCTATCCAATAGGAGGAAGGTATGGGTCGGGATGTTCCACTGCTCCAAAAACGCCTTGATCCACCATGTGGGAGGTGCAGAATACTGGAACAAGGAAGCGTAGACCGCAGGGTATAAGCCAAGCTTTAGCAATTGCGATTTCTTTGCCGATAAGATATACCGGGCCCACTGCAAGTACCCAGCCGGATGACGGGGAGTTAGCCCGATGTTGTAGGGCTGTCCCCAAGGGCGCGACTCACCCTGACATATGCGCTGCCCTAAGGTGTCCAGAGCCGTCGGCGGCTGCACAGGAATCGCAGCTATAGAAGGCTGAAGGAGACACTCCGAAGTCCTATTAACCACCTCCACGGCATAGTTCACCGGGGGTGCATCTGCATACGGGATTGCCGAGATAGGCTCCGAAGGCGTCGCACAAGTAAAGCTCCGGCGGCCTCTGATAATCTGATCATACTATCTACCCCATAGGTAAAGATTCTTGTATTCTGGGTCGTGGTCTTTGATCAGCACGAGAACCTCTCGGTCTACAGGCACTTCAGGAAATCCGCCTTCTGATCGGATGAACGGAAAAAAAAGTGTCGAAAGACATGTCGTCTACGCGAAAAGGAATAAAGTTAACTGTCAGCGCTATAATTTAATTTAAATTCTGACACTTGGTACTTTAGAATTTGTACCACACTGCAATGCAGTGGAAAGGGGACCAAAAGGGGGACCCACAAAATCTAGATGACAATTCATCAATTAATAAAACAGCCTCATCATTTGATGGGACTGTTGTTTAAATGAGGAGATCCTCAAGAAAATTCTTATTGAATGAGAGATCCCTTGGGAAGAGGAGTAAATCTCCCTTTGAGGGCAATGCTCTGTGACAGAGTGACACTTGTCAAACTCTGATCATGAGGGAATAAAAATTCCTCAAGAGCCTTGCTCTGAAAAAAAATGATGGAATAATCCATCAAAAAGAAAAAAAAATTGAAATCAATTTTTATGAATTAAAAATTCTGGGATCTTCAAGATCCATGAACCAACTCTTAAGAGTTCTTCATAAGAGATTAAAAAATCTACATGTTATCAAAAGAGCAAAACTCTGTTCATGGGCTAAGAAACCCCAAGAAAATATCTCTTTAGATCTATGGGTTCAGGAGAGCAAAGCTTTGTTAATGAAACCCTAAACGGGTTTTCTTTAGATCAAAGATCTATGAAGAGCAAGGCTCTGTTAATAGGTAAAACCCTAGATTATCTATAAAAAATTTACCTAAAATTTTGGCAGAGTTTTGACTCTTGAAATTTCTTAAAATGAAGAGCTATACTCTGTGGGAGAATGAAATTCTCAGAAAACAAGAAGAAGATGAACATAATCATCTAAACGACCAAAGGTCCTATTTATAGGCATTGAAATGCCTTTTCAATTTCTGAGTTGATCCAAAGACGCAGATGCTGCCACCGCTGCACCCACATGTGGGCCACGTGAGCACAACGGTGGGGGGGCATTTGTTTCCCCCAATCAGAGCAAATCTCTGTTTGAAATTCGAATTTCAAAAAAAATTGAAACAACGCTTCGGATGCAGCGCCAAGTGCGTGCGCCCTAGGCAGCGCACCATGTGTGCACTAGCGCTAGGCGCGCTGCGCGCCACGTGTCAAACACGGGTGCGCTAGCGCAGGACGTGCTGCGCTCTGAGCAGTGCACCACGTGTCAAACACAGGTGCGCTGGCGCAAAGTGCTCTGCGCTCTGAGCATCGCACCACATGTAAAGCACGGATGCGCTAGTGCTGGAATTAAAAAAAACTCCCCACCGTCAGATCAAAAGATCTAATAGTAATAATAAATCATTAATTAATCAGAATTAAATTCTGTTATGGAAAGATTATTCCAATCTTGTTAAAAAACAAGAAGATTGCCTTCTGTAAAACAGAATCCCTAGGATCAAAGATCCAATGGTGGGGAAACATCCCCAAATCAATCAGAGAAAGATCTCTTTAACTGATTCAACAAATCAGCTTGCCCTATATAAAGGCCCCAAGACTTCAAGTCTGATATAGAGAACCCCCCCATAAACTTTGACAAATTCAAAGGAAGAGAAGCATAGCTCTCAGCAAAAGAAGATTTTTTCTTCAAGGTAAAAAGAATGGTGATGAACAAAGAGATGAAATCATCTCATAATTAAAAAAGAAGAATTATCTTCTTAAAAGATCATAGATCTACAAAGACCAAGGTCTTTTATAAAAAGATCAAAAGATCTCATCATAAGAACAAAGAAGTACTTACTTCTTTCACAGATCATAGATTTATAAGATGAATTGTATTTCTGAGATCATGAACATCTCATTATAAAGGGGGAGAGAATTATTAAATTCTCTTAAGGATCATGGATCTATAAAGGCAAAGCCTTTCATTAATACAAGAAATTAAAATCTCCTGCAAAATAAGAATTGTTGTTCTTAAATCTTGAGACAAAGTCTCTTTTAAAAGAACATAAACTTGTTTTTCAGATCATAAAATTGATCATATGTACCTTTGCGCTCTAGAACTGCGCCTTGCGCTCTTGAACTGCGCTTCTGCGCTCTCTAGACCGGCGCTCAGCGCCAAAATGCGCCACGTATCAACCATGTATGCGCCAATTAACAACTTGCGCTTTGCGCTTCTGAAATAGCGCACTGCGCTCATGGGCTGGCGCTCAGCACCAAGCACACCACGTGTGCGCCACTAAACTGAAAGCGCAATGCACTCATGGATTAGCGCTCAGCGCTCATAAGCTGGCATCATGTGCTCGTCATCTAGCGCCTAGCGCTGAGTGCGACACGTGTCCCTTACAGAAGCGCAATGCGCTCTTTGATTGGCGCAAAGCGCCTAGCGCACCACGTGTTGCGCCGGCAGAATTAAATTCTGCCTTTTAATAAGCCCATAGCTTTGATCAATGCTCACCATTTTTAAAAAGGCCAAGCCCAAATAAAAGATCAACAACCCTAAATAAAATGTTAAACATTTTTAATCTGATTGGACTTAGGCCCAAAATTAGCCATAAGTTCTCAACTTATATTAATTGAGCCCATCTTCTCATAAATATTTCAACAGATCTTAGTCCCAAATCGGACTACAGATCTTCCAACCAACTCACACCGGTTCGAGGGTACATCTCTTTACTCCTTTGATATTTGTCGTTGTAATCCTTCAACGTCTTCAGAGAGGTGACGGGTCCCGACAACCACACATTCCATGGACTGTAGGGTCCTTAAGCCCATGGAGTATGATGTCCTTAACCTTGACTGTGAGGTCTTTAAACTCACGGACTATGATGTCCTTAATCTTGACCGTGATGCCTTTAAACTAACACTGGACCAAGACGTCCTTAAACTAACATTAGACCGAGATGTCCTTAAACTAACATTGGACCGCGACGTCCTTAAACTAATCGATCGCAATGTCCCTAAACTAAACAATAGAGTCCAAACGCTCTTTTGTTGGATCTAAACGATCCCGTTAAGTTGATCTTAGTCTAAAATTAGACTAACGTATTCTTAACATACGTTTAAGTTGATCTTAGTCCCAAATGAGGCTAACGTATCCATAAACCCAACCCCCAAACCCAAATCTAAAAAGATATGGATTTGGACTAATCCACGCCCTACGGGCGACAACATAAATTAGTCTCCGTATACAATCCACGGGCAACCAAAAACAAAACAAACACCCACGACACGAAGTGACCATCTGGAGAAGGAGAAAGTTGTTACCGTGACGCGGTAGCGTAATTAACTGCAGGGGCTTGCGCCTGCAGGGAAGAGTGTCCCCACAATCAAAACCCCTCAAATGAGGGGGAATCTGACGAAGTCTGCTACATCGGTCGCATTCGTTTGAACCTTCGATATACGGTGTCATAAATCAACCTGGCATCTTCGGAGAGGTGAACGAATAGCACCAATTAGCATCTGTCCCGAAATTCAGGCGAGACGTCTACCGCGTCTCCACGTCTTTCGGCGGGGAACAACAGGTGTCATTCTCGTCTGCAGAGCATTGCTCTCGAGGAGTTTAACTCCTTAGCCTGAGGAACCTTTTTATTAAATGCGAAATCCTTTTTAGGTTTCCTTTCTTAATTGCACAGAATTAAATTCATTGGATGATTTAATTAGCACATATTTCCTCCTTGGGATATCAAGAGTTGTTTAAATCCCGTGTCTATTTCAGTAAGCTTTTTCTTAATCAGTCTGTCCACTAACTTTCACTGATTTTCCTTTTCAGACGTTATGGACGCTCATATCTATGATCTCGACAAGATCATCTCTTATGGAGACATTCGCGCACTCGGCCATTCCCAAAACCGAGAATTCACAAACGCCTAGTGTGCTGAAATTATGGGTCGCTTTGATGTATACAATGGTCGACTGCTTCCTCGTCGTTCCTCTCTCTTGAAGCTTATTGTGGGACCGATCTGGGGAGAACTTCCTCTATTTTATGCCGGCATGCTGTTTAAGGCATTGGACGACACTGAAGATAAGGTGCACTCGGTGTATCTAATGAGCTTAATCTCAAAGAAAAGGCGAGACAACCTTGTTGATATCCTGCATCAAGCTTTTCAGTAGGCGGCGATACTCGTTGCCTATCGAAGGGTGGAGGACATTAGTGAGGATCCTGACGCTTGCGATCGTGAAAGGATGCACATGAAGATGGTCCGAGAGGCCCACAAAATTTTGGATGGTCTCACTTTTGAATTTCTCAATCCATGTCCTGGATTTGATGTCGTGCCTTTGTAAACATTTTAATGGTGTTTTTGTTTACCGTTTTCATCAATGCAGGCATTTTCTGAAGTATGAATAGCAAGCCTTTTCATTTCTATGTGTTTATTTTATGTATCAAACTTTTTCGCACATGCATGAATGGGTATGCCTTGAACGCTTAACTGAATGTGAACCAAATATTCTCCTTACTGTCACTTTCTTCTCTTTTTCTTTGTTGCTGGCATGTTACCTTAGTAAGCATAGCTTGTAGATGATAGCGAGCATTCCGTCTTGAACTCTTTGAGAGGTAATGATGGCTTAGGAAGCAGGTTCAGATCTGTTGCCTAAGGCTTTTCAACTTTATGAGCCGTGAGGGTCTCATAAAGACTTTTCTCCCTACGAGTCGAAAGGATCTCGTAGGTGTATTTTCTCCTTAGGAATCGTGAGGATTCCTAAGTGTGTTTTTCTCTTGGGAGTCGTAAGGATCTCACAAGAGAATTTTCTTCCTTACGAGTCGAGAGGACCCGTAAGTGTCTGGTGAAGTTGACATTATCCGTATTTCACGGAGTTAGGGGTTTCTCTGGGCGTTTCCCACGGGGTCAGGATTGACTTTAGCCGTGTTCCACGGGACCAGGATTTGCTCTAGATGCTTTCCACGGGGTCAGGATTGACATTAGCCGTATTCTGCAAGGACCGGGTTCCGCTCTGGACGCTTCCCACGGGGTCAGGAATGACATAGGCCGTGTTCCACGTGACCAGGATTTGCTCTGGATGCTTCCCACGGGGTCAGGATTGACATAGTCGTGTTCCTCAAGGACCAGGTTCCGCTGTGGACGCTTTCCACGGGGTCAGGATTGACATAGGCCGTGTTCCACTAGACCAGGATTTGCTCTGGATGCTTCCCACGGGTCAGGATTGACATAGCCGTGTTCCGCAAGGACCAAGTTCCGCTCTGGACGGTTCCCACGGGGTCAGGATTGACATAGACCGTGTTCCACGTGACCAGGATTTGCTCTGGATGCTTCCCACGGGGTTAGGATTGACATAGCCGTGTTCCGCAAGGACCAGGTTCCGCTCTGGACGCTTCCCATGAGGTCAAGATTGACATAGGCCGTGTTCCATATGACCAGGATTTGCTCTGGATGCTTCCCACGGGGTCAGGATTGACATAGCCGTATTCCGCAAGGACCAGGTTCCGCTGTGGACGCTTCCCACGGGGTTAGGATTGACACTGGCAGTGTTCCACGTGTCCAGGATTTGCTCTGGATGCTTCCCACGGGGTCAGGATTGACATAGCCGTGTTCCGCAAGGACCAGGTTCCGCTATGGACGCTTCCCACGGGGTCAGGATTGACATAGGTCGTGTTCCACGTGACCAGGATTTGCTCTGGATGCTTCCCATGGGGTCGGGATTGACATAGCCGTGTTCCGCAAGGACCAGGTTCCGCTCTGGACGCTTCCCACGGGGTCAGGATTGACATAGGCCGTGTTCCACGTGACCAGGATTTGCTCTGGATACTTCCCATGGGGTCAGGATTGACATAGCCGTGTTCCGCAAGGACCAGGTTCCACTCTGGACGCTTCCCACGGGGTCAGGATTGACATAGGCCGTGTTCCACGTGACCAAGATTTGCTCTGGATGCTTCCCACGGGGTCAGGATTGACGTAGCTGTGTTCCGCAAGGACCAGGTTCTGCTCTGGACGCTTCCCACGGGGTCAGGATAGACATAGGCCGTGTTCTACGTGACCAGGATTTGCTCTGGATGCTTCCCACGGGGTCAGGATTGACATAGCCGTCTTCCACAAGGACCAGGATCCGCTCTGGACGCTTCCCACGGGGTCAGGATTGACATAGGCCGTGTTCCACTAGACCAGGATTTGCTCTGGATGCTTCCTACGGGGTCAAGATTGACATGGCCATGTTCCGCAAGGACCAGGATCCACTCTGGATGCTTCCCACGGGGTCAGGATTGACATAGGCCGTGTTCCACTAGACCAGGATTTGCTCTGGATGCTTCCCACGGGGTCAGGATTGACATGGCCGTGTTCCGCAAGGACCAGGATCTGCTCTGGACGCTTCCCACGGGGTCAGGATTGACATAGGTCTTGTTCCACTAGACCAGGATTTGCTCTGGATGCTTCCCACGGGGTCAGGATTGACATGGCTGTATTCCGCAAGGACCAGGAAGGGTTTACTTTATCCGCATTTCACGGAATTGGGGGTTGACTCTCAGTTGTCTGTGCACCGCCGGGTCATGGAACTGGGAGTTGCTGAGGTTCCGCTTTGCTGATGTTGTGTCTGTTGAAATGAGACGAACGTTGAGATGATCTCCAGGCTGTCAGTGAGCCGTCGAGACTTGGCTTTCTTTCGGATGGAGCCTGGGAGGAAGGTATGGTTCCTTCTTTGTTTGTGCCCCTGGATTGTATACTGAGATCGAATCGATCTCACCTGTAGGGCAAAAGGTTTCATTTTATATATTTTTCTTTCCGCGATGCTCTATCATTTCAGCTTTTATATCGCAAAAGTCGCGATTGCCCAATCATTTCGGCTATTTTTCGCGGTGCCCAATCATTTCAGCTATTTGTTTTATTTACTTGCTGCTTTTTATTGCGAGTTGCCCAATCATTTCGGCTATTTTGCATGCCTATATTTTTTTTACTTGCTGATTTGCAAGTTGTCCCATCATTTCGGCTATTTCATATGCATTTGTGGCTCACTGACTTTTCACTGTGAGTTTGGGATTTGATACCGATTTAGGCATCAGTATCGCTACAACTGGGATATTGCCAGGAGCGAATCATCATTTGCCTCTGTCGATGTCAAACAAAGGTGGCTTAGTGAACAGGGTTAGGATCCTGTTAATTAGGGCTTTTTGACTTTACGAGCCGTAAGGGTCTCATAAAGGTATTTCTCCCTACAAGTTGTGAAGATCTTGTAGGTGTATTTTCTCCTTAGGAATCGTGAGGATTCCTAAGAGTGTGTTCTCTTATAAGTCGTAAGGATCTTACAAGAGTATTTTCTCCTTATGAGTCGAGAGGACTTACAAGGGTTGTCCACTGTGTAAACATATCCCTAATCGTGGGTGGGAGTTTGTTAGGGAAATGTTTATTCACGCCTGTGAATTGTATACAAGGGTCAATACTGAACCGCTTGTAGGGCAAAATCAGGGTGCATGACTGCTTAAGAACAGGTTCAGATCCCTGTAGCTTAAAGCTTTTGAATCCTATGAGCCATGAGGGTCTCAAAGGGGAATTCTCCTTACGAGTCGTGAGGATCTCGTAAGTGCGTTTCTCCTTAGGAATCATGGGGATCCCTAAGTGTGTTGCTCCTTTGTGAGTCGTAAGGATCTCATACAGGCATTTCTTCTCACAAAGTCGAGAGGGCCTTGCAAGTGTCTTTTAACGAGATTGCGCCCTTTCGGGTTTTCACAAAACTCGCCGGTAGCCCTACTGTTTTTACTCACGGAGCCCTTTCGGGTTTTCATCCGTGCCCATTTTGTTTATGGACGTACCGTTTTCTTTCTTTTTTTATTTTATATGTTTCTTTTTTGCGTCAGCCTTGGGATGCTGCGGTTTATAGTAGTTTATCGATGTCTCGGTCAACAGCTAGTTTTAGAACATAGTGGTCCATCATTAGTTTAAGGACGTTTCGGTCCGTTGATAGTTTTAGGACATTTCGGTCCGTCGTTAATTTAAGGACATTTTGGTCCGTTGTTAGTTTTAGGACATTTCAGTCCGTTGTCGGCTATTACTTATAGAGTTTGGGCTTTAGGAAGATAGCGAGCGGACATAGGCGTCGTCATCTATCATTGACCTAGGCCATGACTCGTCAAGCGTAGTATTTTTTTAGTAAGCGATCATTTATTGACCTGAAAGGTCTTTCACCATGCATGTCCATGAGTAAATAGGCTCCACCCTGGTAAACCTTGTCTATGATGTACGGGCCTTCATAGTTCGGCTCGAATTTCCCGTTTGGCGCGATTGGGGATAATAGGTCTTTTGACCACTAGCACGAGTTCGCCTTGGCGGAATGTTCTCGGCCTAATCTATCTCTCATATGAGCGCATCATCTTTGCTTTATAAGCCTTCAGATTTTATTGCGCTATGAGCCGGGTTTCATCAAGGGCGTCGAGCTCCTCAAGCGGAAGGTGAGCATTTTCTTCGTCTATTAGCTCATAGTGAATCGCCACTCGTAGAGAGGGTAACTCTATCTCGAGGGGGAGTACCACTTCTGTGCCGAATACCAATGCATACGGCATTGTGTTCGTGGCTGTTTTGAATGTAGTTCGATACGCCCAGAGAGCTTCATGTAGTCTTTCGTGCCAGTCCCTCTTATTCTTGGACACCGTCTTTTTCACGATCTTCGTCAAGGTCTTGTTGAAAGCTTCAGTTAGACCGTTATCTCGGGGATTATAGACTGAAGAGTATCTCTAGTCTATATTGTGTTGTTGTGCGAAGCGGCTGATCTTGTGGCTTCTATAGGCTGGCCCGTTATTGGAGATAATCTGTTGCGGAGTGCCGAAACGATAAATGACATGTGTCTTGAAGAAATGGAGGATATTCTCCATCTTCACTTCCTTCAGCGGCACTGGTTCTGCCCATTTGGAGAAGTAATTAGTTGTCGCCAAAATAAATCGATGTCCTCTGGATGATGCTGGTTCGATGGGTCCGATTATATCAGTTCCCCACATTTCGAACGGCCAGCTAGCCACCGTTGGGTGTAGCGGATTTGGATGCTGATGGATGAAGTCCCCGTGAATCTGGCATGAGTGGCATTGCTTCGCGTATTCGAGGTAGTCTTGGATCATCGTGGGCCAATAATAGCCCATCCTTTTGATTTTCAGCTTCATCTTCGGCCCGGCTTGGTGAGAACCGTAGAGTCCGTCGTGAGTTTCTTGGACGACTCTTTTTGCTTCTTCTGGTCCCAGGCATCTTAGCCATAAAGAGTCAAACGATCTCTTATACAGAGTATCATTGACGAATGCAAAAGAAAGAGCTCATTTCATGAGCTGATGTCTCGAGGATGCATCTTCAGGTGTTCGACGGGATTTGAATTAGTCTATAAAGACTTCTCTCCAATCCATAGCCTTTTCCTGGCCTTTTACTTGTAGGGTCGCTTGCTCGGTTTCTCCTTTTTCTTCGGACGACTCCGGAGATATTTCTGCTGGTGCAAGAACCCGAAGGCTTTGCACAACGATCCTCACGTCATCTAGGCTTTCGTCGGCCAGTTCTTTAGTGAGCTTGGCTAATGCATCCGCCTTGCTATTTTCCGCACATGGTATGCTTTCCAGGGTATAGGCAGGGATTTGAGTCAGCAGTTGCTGCACTCTCTCGCCGTACTTCACCAGCTCTGGCTTGCACGTTTGATAGTCGCCGTTTACTTGACTAACGATCAGCTGGGAGTCTCCGTATATGAGGAGGTTTTCGATTCCCATGTCTACAGCGATCTCAAGACCCACTATCAAAGCTTCATATTCGGCTTCATTGTTTGTCCTCGGTTCGGTTAAGGAGAAAGCAAAGCGCATTATCCCTCCTTGTGGAGTCACGAAGATGAGGCCCACCCCGGATCTGATTATGGGGTGCTTTGTTTGCGCTTCTTCATGGAAGATGCTCCATCGAAGTAGAGTTCCCACTGGGTATCATTCTCTCTTCCCTCCCCGTCAATTGTGTCAAACGCGTGCTCGTCGGGCAATTCGCAGTTCAAAGGAGAATCGGCGGGTATCGGAAGCCCGGCGAGGAAGTCAGCGATGGCTTGGCCTTTCACTGCCTTGAGGGGGCGATAAGTTATCGAGAACTCCATCAAGAGTAGGGCCTATTTAGCGAGACGTCCTATTAATATGGCTTTCAACATCAAATATTTGAGAGGATTGACCTTTGATATGAGATGGACCTCATGTGCCAATGCATAGTGTCTGAGCTTCGTTATCGGGAAGATCAACGCCAGGCAGTGTTTTTCAATGGGAGAGTAGTTGCTTTCTGCCCCTAGTAGAACTCGACTTAAATAGTAAAGAGCTCTTTCCTTCCCTTGGTCGTTTTCTTGTGCCCACAGCGCGCCTAAAGAACCTTCGAGGGCTGTTGTATACAGAATGAGGGGCTTTCCCTTGACCGGAGCGGTCAGCACCGGCGGCTTCTGCAGGTATTGCTTGATTTCGTCCAGTGCGTTTTGGCATTTGCGATCCCAGACGAACGGGGTTCTTTTCTTCATTAGGTGACTGTAAGGACAACACTTGCCGGAGAGATTAGCTATGAATCGCCGGATATATGCGAGCTTTCCTTGGAGAGACCGCAGTTGTTTGAGAGTCCTTGGTGGAGGCATTTCCATGATCGCCTTGATCTTAGACGGGTCTATCTCAATGCCTCGGTGTCGGATGACGAATCCTAGGAACTTGCCCGAGGAAACTCCGAACGCGCATTTGAGAGGGTTCATCTTCAAGTTGTATTTCCGAAGGCGCTGAAACACGATCTTCAGATGCTCTAAATATTCCTCGTATGATTTGCTTTTGACTACAAGGTCGTCAATATAGCATTCGACGATTTCATGTATGAGGTCATCGAAAATCTTCGTCATGGCCCTCTGATAGGTGGCACCGGCGTTTTTTAGACTGAAGGGCATCACTTTGTAGTAGAATATGCCCAGAAGAGTCCGGAAAGCGGTATGTTTCTGGTCTTCGGGATGCATCTTTAACTGATTGTACCCTGATGATCCGTCCATGAAGGAGAAAACTTCGTGAGTGGACGTATTATCTATCATCGTGACTGGTACTGGGAAGTCGTCCTTCGGGCAAGCTTTGTTGAGATCCCGAAAGTTCACACATATGCGCACCGTCCCATTTTTCTTCATCACCGGGACGATGTTGGCGATCCAATCAGGATATTGGACCTCTTGGATAAAACCGGAGTCGACTAGTTTCTTGACCTTGGCATTGATGCTCATCTCAAGCTCGAGCCGCATTCTTCTCAGTGCTTGTTTGATCGGCTTGATGTACGCAGATATCGCCAATTTGTGCACAGCAATCTCTGGATCTAATCCCGGCATCTCGGAATAGTTCCATGCGAAGCAATCTCATACTGTATGAGCACGTCTTTAAGCGTAGCCACCCTTTCTTCGGATAACAGTTCACTGACGAACGTCATCCGTGGGTCGTTCTCCGTCCCCAGGTCAATTTTCCTTAGGTCATCTGCAGTAGTATGTATCCCATCTTCCAGCTCTTTTGGCACCGGTGGAAACTCAGAGATCACTTCGTCGTCGTCATTTTCGAAGCACCAGGGGAGATCAGCCATATCTTTGCATATTCTTTCTCCTGACATCGTTATCACATGACAGGTGCGAGATCGCTTCCAAGACCGATATTGGTCTGGTTCTACTCTCGCTGCATACGTGGCTTTCGGTTCATGCTTCTGCGGTGGTGTTACCCTCCAACTGCTGGATAAAGCGAACTTGCCGAGTTGGTATTGGTCTTCAACCCATTTCTTGAAGGTGAAGCAGTCTTCGAGAGGGTGTCATATTGCTCGGTGATAAGAGCAATAGTCGGGATGAGAGACCTCGTTTGCTTGCTCGGGGTGCTTGGACTCCGGGAGTGTCATCATCTGATGTTTCATGAAAAGATTGAATATCTTCTTTGTCTTGTCTTGGGGAAAAGAATATTCTCGACCCATCTTCTTTATAAGAGACGGATCCCGGCTGCTCGATTCTTGATTGCGTGGCTTCTTGGACCCGCTTTGCCGTTGTCGAACGTTTTTTCCGTTCTTTGGTTTATTTTTGCCTCTGCACCGGGTCTTTTGCATGGCGGGTTGGCGACGAGGAGCATTGTCATTTTCCGCGGCCTGTTAAAGGAGGTGCCGCGTTCTGGCTTTCTCGTAAATGGCCATTTCGCGGCTATGGTCATTCTGGACCTTTTGACCCGCTTCCCTTATTAGCTTGTCCATCCATTCTTCAAACGACGGACTCGGCATTTTGATGGCGGGACCTTGTTCTGGTTCAGGGTTAGCGTCTTTTAACAGAACGTCTCCTTCTTCATCGAAGTCATGTATGACGTAGATTCCATGGACTCGTTCCCATTTTTTGGATTGAACGTATCCAAGCCCGATCGTTTCCATTCTCCCGTTGGGCAAATTTCGCTGAGTTCCGGGGACGTCCCAGATCCTATTGTAGAACTGAGCTTGTCGAGCAGTCTGTTTGAAGGGTACGCCTTGGCACCTCAATAGCCTTTTCAATCCTTCTGTGTAGTATCTGGGCAAACGGATGGGCTGAAGCCTGTCAACTGTAGAATCCGCACCATGCCAAATTTCTTTCTCCACTTTGGTTTCCGTGGATTGATAAAAGAGGATTGCCTTTTCATCTTTTCGTCTGGGAGGGACGTAGAATGTCTGCAGTTCTTCCACACTATAGGTATCAAGCGCGTCAAGCTCTTTGTAATGCTCTTGCAGAACCATGGCAATTTGCAAACTCCGATCATCGCTAGTGAAGGCTTATATTGATGGCCGAACGGAAAATACAGCATTGACCTCATCTTCCGAATCGCTACCGAAGATCAACATAGGGGTGGATGGTCCCGACTTGTTGCGTTGGGACGGCTCTGAATAAACTATTTCTTCTTCCTCCTCAGTGTCACTCCCGAAGACTGGAATAGTGGTGATAGCTTTGTCCTTCGGTTTATGACATCTCTTCGTGTCTTCGAAATCTGGTAAGAAGTATTTTGCATCTTCGTACTTTCGGACTTCATTCACAGAGAATGGGTTTAACTCCCTTGTCACTGTATACTCAAGACCATCCTTGAAATACTTCATACACTGATGTTGTGTAGAAGGGATGATGTTGTACTCGTGTAACCAAGGTCTGTCGAGCAAAGCATTGTAGTAAGTCTTGGCGTCAATGATGTGAAACTTGATGTCCGTGATAAGCAGCCCAAAGCACAGCGTCAGTATCACAGACCTGAACGTTCGTGATGACTGGGAGTCAAACCCGGAGATAGTGATCTTATCCCGCGCGAGGTGTTGAACGCTCATGCAGATTTCCTTCAACACTTTTACATTGAGGAGATTGACGGACGACCCATTATCCACCAGGATTTTTCCTATCTTAATGTCATGATAGTATCCGGAGACATAAAGGGGACGGTTATGCTTACACGTCCTGAGGAGAAGATCTTCGTCGCCGAAAGTGATATCGGCCGTGTGCACTTCTTCCAGCTCGTCCTTCATCTTTTCTTCGGCGAGGAAAGCTTGGAATTGTTCAGGCTCTTGTAATGCCTTGATCAGCGAATCTCTCGCCTCTTTGGATAGCAGAAGGGAATCGAGAATGCTGAGCTGCGAGGGTATCTTCCCCAGGTGTGCAAGAACGTTGTAATTCACCTCACTTTTCTTGGACGGGTCCTTGGCTGCCAGCTCTTCGACGACTCGATCATCAAGGGCGATATCCTCAGGGAATTTTTCTTTCCCCTTATCCTCTTTGTTCAAGCCCTTATTTGCAGGTCCGAGATTCTTTTCAGGTAATGTGCGATTGCGCAGCTGAGTGTTCTCGCAGCTCTTCGGTTCTTCCTCTTTTCCCGAGGTGGTTTCTTTGAAGAGAGGGCCAAGAGTCATTTCTTCATCAGAATCGCTCCCAAAGGTGAGAATTTGCGATCCCCCAGCGTTGACCATGTGACAGTTGCCGGTAGTTCTTTTACGCTCCTCGGTCGTATTTCTTTGCTCCAGACGAGTTTTGCGTTTCATCCGCTTGAAATGTTGTCGGTGAGCAACATATCCCTACCACCAGTTTTTAAAAGCGTTGCACTCTTCGGTGGGGTACGCAATCCTTCGATGATATAGACAGTAGTTAGGATGTATATCCGCTTCATCAGGACTGTTTCCTTCGGAGGGTGGCAGCTTCATCCCCATCGATATGGTTTTGGCGAACCTTTTCCTCGTCTTGAACCTGCTTTTATTTGCGGATGGTGTATTTTGATCTGGTGGGAGTGTTTCAACCCTTTCGTACAGTCGCCGGCATTTGGCCTTTTTAAATATGGCCATCTCGCACTCTCGATCAGCTTTGCTTTTAAGAAGAGCTTCATTCAGGAATGCATCGATCATTTCATTTGATGGGCTTAGAAGTTCCGGCTCAGGATTTGCCCCCGATTTCTCTGTGTCAGGAGCTTCTTCACCGTTTATTGATGAGTGAGAGATCACGTGACAACTTGCCACGTAATCCTTAGGCTCGTCCGACGATTCTTCTCCATTGTCATCATCTCCGTCCTCAAGGACGTAGGTGGGAAATTCTTGGAGCGTGATTGGGGTCCGTGCCTTCTGATTATATTCTTCCAAAGCGTCAATCCATTTTTGTAGGTCCGTACGCTTATCACCAGGCTTCACGGGCTTTTTGGTCTTCTTCTTCTTCGAAGACTTTGACGGCTGGGTATGAGCGCTTTGGCTATCACCACAAATTTTTAGAGTTGGGCACGGTTTTAGCATTCCCTTGATGACTTTGGGTTCCAATGGATTTTTCCACCTGATCGCCGGGCATGTTTGGAGATCCTTCAGCATTCTTTTCGTCTTGGCTAAAAGAACGACCTCCCATAGAGCTTCTTCTACAAGAGAGCATGATGCCCCCGGTGTGTCCGTATTTTTGAGAGCGTGCGGCTGCGGCGGGCTTACTTTCCACTTCTCGGACAGGGCGAATTTTCCCTGTTGGTATTGATCCTCAATCCAGCCTTTAAAGATGAAGCAGTCTTCAATCGGATGGCCTATCGCATGGTGATAGGGGCAATAATTGGGATTATTAGTCTCACCGGGTTGCAACGGGCGTTTTGGATTTGGCAAATTGATGAGCCTGTTGCGCATTGCCAGTTCAAACAATCTCTTCGTTTTGTCCCGGGGAAACGAATAAGGGTGCTTTATTTTCTCATTATAGAATTGCCGCCTCTCGTCCAGGCGATCAGTTAGTTTTGGGCCACTGGGCTGCTGTTGAGTATTTGCGACGAAAGTCGCTTTCCCTTTGCCCTTTTCGTTCCGTGGCTCCGGCTTTGAAGGAGACGGTCTATGACCCATCTGGTCCATTTGGGCCAGTTTATCAATCAAGGCCTGGAACGTGGTCTGCTTGAAGAACATCATGAATTGGGAAATAGTCGCTTGAGGGTCAAGAGTGCCTACGAACATGCCCGCTGCCGGCGCTTCTTCGATGCACTGCTCACATTTCGACCATAAATTCCGCCATAGTATTGCGTATTAAACCCATGTTTTGCCAGGTTTTACCCTGGCATTGATTAATGCCATTATTAGGGTGCGTTCACTAGCACTCGTGAAACGCTGGGTGAATAGTAGCTCCATCTCTGCAAAAGTTTTGACGGATTCGTTGGGAAGCTCCGAATACCACTCAAACGCCATCTCTGACAAGCTACCAACAAACTGGCGGAGCAGAAGTTTATCATCACCCCCAGTGTTGCCGCACAAGGCTCTGAATTGAGCGACGTGCTGATGCGGATTCCCTGTCCCTTTATATACATGGAATTTAGGGATCGAATATCCCGGCGGGTACCTTATTTGGTCATACCAGTCTGGATAGGGTCGTCCAGTCTTAACGATCTGCCCGGCCGCTTCATTCGCCTGGTGAGCTCGTATTTGTTGAGCAATGTAATCATCCAGAGTGGCCTTGGAGATGGTCTCCTCCTCGGCTGCTGAAAGAGCCGGAGGAGGGTTCGATGCCTCCCCTCTGTCGTCTTCAACGATAATCGGGGGGTCTTCCGCTGGAGGTTCCGACTGTAACATCATTCCAGCCATGTCTTGGAACAAAAGAGCCATTCATTTTATGTTGGCCGCTTGTTCCGTGGCCTCTTTTTCTTTCCTCTCGAGCATTCTTCGGAGGAACTCAGTATCAGTTTCTTGTTCCCGACGCTGCTCTGAGGTCTCTGGATTTTCTTTTGGCCCAGTGAGTGCGGCCATTGCAATCAGCATCTCCTGAAGTTTTTGCTGCTGTTGCTCCTGAGCCTTTGTTATTGATCGGGTAAGCGGTCGATGACCCGTAGAAGCACGGCTTTCTTCTTTTTCAGAAGCCATATAAACGGTATGTGTTACTATGCCCCCAGACTTGGGGCGTTTAGACTCAGCGTCTTTGCGGTTCACCGCAGTCACAGGGGCTTTCTCTGGCCTCCTTCTCTTGTGAGCGGTTGACATTGAGGGATCCGTTGCAACGGGCACCCAGACGGATGACATCTTCTATGGTACCACAGGATGGCTCTTTTCTTGCCGAGCTTTAATCTTCTTTGGTCGGCGGGAGTAGTCCTGGTCAATCACCGATTCCTAGACCTGTCGCCAGACTTTGTAAATTTTGGAGGACAGCTGATGAGGGGGCTGCTCCAGCTTCTTTTCTGTAGTATTCTCCACAAGTGGAGGAGATCTCTTCAGCACGGCAGTCAGAGAGTTTTTGCGCACTCTCCTTAGCGGTTCAAAGCTATTCCCAGTCGGAACAGTAGCATCGATTTCCACCATGGGAGCTGGCGGAGTCAGTCCAGAAGGGGGGCTGTCCCCAGCCTTCCTTACTCGGCGCCAGTGACGACGGCGAGCATGTCATGCGGATGGGATTGTCTCAGCTGTAGTGTGATTTCATCATGCCCCTTGTTTTGGTGAAGGGTTGTCGCCAGCGTCAGCCTCTTAAAGACTGATGTCCGTTGAGAAGCAATATCCAATCTGTCGAAGACAGACCTCTGGGCAGGGGAAGTAGCTTTGAGGACTTCGCCTGGAGTGGGAGCCGGAATGGCCAGCCTTGTGAAGACTGACTTCTTGGCAGAAGAAGCCTTTCTGATGATTTCGTCCGCTTGAGCCGGGATGGCTATCCGCTTTGGAATGGCTGCTTCAGGTATCGCGGGCTTGTTGGCGTTCTGGCCCAGTCTGTTGAAAACTGAGGCAGTGGAGTTGGGCGACCCGTTGAGAGGGGCCGCAGTAGTTATAAGTCGATCAAAGACCGACTTCTTTGGGGCTTCTTGCGACAACAGCGGGGTATTGAAGCTCATGGGTGGGAGCATGGTCCCAAAGAATAGTTCAGTGGTGTCCTGAGTTACTTGCTCCACTGGGATCGTAAAAACGGAGGCCGCCTGAGGCCCGTAGGTTACACCTCCAGATGAGGTGGAACGGGAGTTGCATTTGCAGCTGGAACAGTTGGAGGCCATTGGTGTTCTGTTTTCTGCACGGGAGCAAAACCAAATCTTAGTACCTCGAACCCAAGGGCAACCATATCAAACCGTAATTTGTTCGCGAACACGACACACGAAGTGTGGAGTGGAAAGAGGAAAAGGTCCCACCGGGCGTGCTAGAATCTGTTCCCCGCCAAAACACGGAGACGCGACCGCGCAGGTCCGTCTTGCCTGGATTTCGGGGCAGATGCTAATTGATGCTATCCGTCCACCTCTCCGAAGATACCAAGTTGATTTATGACACCATGTATCGAAGGTTTAAACAAATGCGGCAGATGTAGCAGAGTTCATCAGATTCCCCCTCATTGAGGGGTTTTTGATTGTGGGGACGCTCTTCTCTGCAGGCGCAAGCCCCTGCAGTTAATTACGCTACCGCATCGCGGTAACCGCTTTCTCCTTCTCCAGATGGTCACTTCGTGTCGTGGGTGTTTGTTTTGTTTTTGGTTGCCCGTGGATTGTATACGAAGACTAATTTATATTGTCGCCCATAGAGCGTGGATTAGTCCAAATCTGAATCTTCTTAGATTTGGGTTTGGGGTTGGGTTTAAGGATACGTTAGTCTCATTTGAGACTAAGATCAACTTAAACGTTTGTTAAGGATACGTCAGTCTAATTTTATACTAAGATCAACTGAACGGGATCATTTAGACCCAACAAGAGAGCATTTATGCCCTATTGTTTAGTTTAGGGACATTGCGGTCAATTAACAGTTTAAGGACATGGTGGTCCAATGTTAGTTTAAGGACATCTCGGTCCGTTGTTAGTTTAAGGACATCACGGTCCAATGTTAGTTTAAGAACATCTCGGTCTATGGGTTTAAAGGGACCCCACAGTCCGAGGTTAAGGACATCATAGTCCGTAGGTTTAAGGACCCCACAGTCCAAGGTTAAGGACATCATAGTCCGTGGGTTTAAGGACCCCACAGTCCAGTTTAAAGATGTCATAGTCTATGAAATGTATGGTTGTCGGGACCCGTCACCTTTCTGAAGACGTTAAAGGATTACAATGACAAATATCAGAGGAGTAAAGAGATGTACCCTTAAACCGATATGGGTTGAGAGACCTATAGTCCAATTGGGACTAAGATCTGTTAAAATATTTATGAGCAGATGGGCTCAATTAATATGAATTGAGGACTTATGGCCAATCTTGGGCTAAGTCCAATCAAATTAAAATGTTTAACATTTTATTTTGGGCTGTTGAACCTTTATTTGGGCTTGGCCCTGACAGTGTTTTTGTCTTTTACTGAATGTTGAGCATTCCTCATAGCCTTGGACTCATTAAAGAACAATTTATGTTCTATCAGCGCGACACGTGGCGTGCTTGGCGCTTTGCGCCAGTCAAAGAGCGCAGTACGCTTCTGCCGAGTTACACACACGTGAGGGACACGTGTCGCGCTTGGCGCTAAGCGCCAGATGATTGGTGCATTACACCAGTTTATGAGCGCATTGCGCTAGTTTATGAGCGCATTGCGCTATTAGTTCAGTGGCGCATGTGTGAGTGACACGTGCTCAGCCCATGAGCGCAGTGCGCTATTTCAAGAGCGCGAAGCGCTAACTGTTAAGTGGCGCATACGTGAGGGACACGTGTCGCGCTTGGCGCTGAGCGCCAGTCCAAGAGCGTAGAAGCGTAGTTCAAGAGTGCAAAGCGCATCTGATCAATTTTATGATCCCAAAAAGAGACTTTGTCTTAAGATTCTAAGAACAAAGGTTCTTATTCTTATAGGAGATGGTTCAATCTCTTGTATTGATGAAAGGCTTTGCCTTTATGGATCTATGATCCTTAAAAGAATTGAACTATTCTCTTTTTTTTGTTTATAACGAGATGTTCATGATCTCTTGAAAGACAATTTGTCTTATAGATCTATGATCCGTGAGAAGAATTATGTTCTTCTTCTTATTTTATGATGAGATCTTTTGATGTCTTTATAAAAGACCTTGGTCTTATAGATCTATGATCTTAGAAAAGAAGTAAATTCTTCTTTTATATGAGATGATTTCATATCTTTGTTCTTTTTTCTTTTTACCTTGAAGAAAGTTTTCTTCTGCTAAGAGCTTGCTCTTGTCTTTGAATTTCTCTAAGTTTTTTTATTGGAGTTTTTTCTCTATGCTTCTCTCTGTATCAGACTTGAAGTCTTGGGGCCTTTTTATAGGGCAAGCTGATTTGTTCAGTCAGTTAAGGAGATCTTTTCTCCAATTGATTTGGGGATTTTCCCATCGTTGGATCTTTGATCCAAGAGCTTCTGATTTACAGAAGGCAATCTTCTTGTTTTTAACAAGATTGGGAAATCTTTCCATACAGAATTTATTCTCTATTTTTGGTGATTTTTTAATCACCATTGGATCATTGATCCAACGACGCTCTTATTTACAGAGCACAATTTTGTTGTTTGGAAAGATTTTGAGAAATCTTTCCTTAACAGAATTTAATTTCTGATTGATTAATGATTCATCATTATTATTAGATTTTTGATCTGACGGTGGGGAGCTTTTAGTTCCAGCGCTAGCGCACCCGTGCTTTGCATGTGGTGTGCTGCTTAGAGTGCAGCGCACCTGGCGCTACCACACCCGTGCTTTCCACGTGGTGCGCTGTTTAGAGCACAGCGCACCTAGCGCTAGCGCATACGTGCTTTGTACGTGGTGCGCTACTTAGGGCGCAGCGCACCGAGCGCTAGCGCATCCGTGCTTTACACGTGGTGCGCTGCTTAGGGCGCAACGCACTTGACGCTGCATCTGAAACGTTGCTTCATTTCAAAATTTAAATTTTAAACAGAGCTTTGCTCTGATTGGGGGGAAACACCTACAAATCACAAACAAGTATACGCATCACCCTATATTAATAAAAAAAATATCTAGACCAAGTCTCTAAGGACACTCGCGCTCAATTAAGATAAGGCAGGGTCGTGGGTAATCTATTGCTTATCCGCATTTTTCTTGTGGTGTTTAAGGTAAGCGAGACTAAGAAAAGTGGTATATTTAATTAGGCCCGCTATTTCGGTGATTCGTATAGTGGATACCTCCCACTTACCTGCCACTTATCTGGCTGTAAGATTGATAAGGAGGTGATAGAGGATTTATCCTACGTCTTGTCCATTGGAAGTCTAAGAGCGGTCTAGTGATTTGACATAGGTGACCCTAATTCTTGGTGTTGTTTGTGCATGTTTGTGGTTGGTTAATTCGAGTCCCTATTTCTACACAAAACAATCCCAAAATCCAAAAAAAATAGAACCTACCATTTCACCATCTTCTCTTTTCACCTCAATTGTTTTCACAATCTTATGATGGGTAACCCAAACCGATCAACTTTTGACGAGCTTTGCTACACATAACCAGATATTTCTTTATATCGATATTGCTTTTGTAGAACTTCCGACCTCACCATTTCTTTAAAGGATAGGATAGAACGCTCCAGAAATAACAGTTGGACACCTCACTCGAATTTCTATCAACAGTGTCAAAATTCAACACCTTCTTATGTTGATAACCCTTTTAAAGCTAGTGAGGAAACTCCTAAACCCATGTCCATTGCTGAACATATTGCGAAAGCCCGTAGCCAATTCATACCTTTCACTGATTCAAAACCCTTAGGACAACAATTGCAATCATTTCCATATGAAAATATTGATACTCTTTTTGAGGTGAATAAGGCAACTTTTCAATCCATGACCATTTCTGAGCAAATTGTAAAAGTCAGTCGCCAATAATTCAACCAATCTCAATCTTCTTCATATCAAAATGCTGATCATGTGGCAATTCGCAAACCCATTTCTATTGCGGAACACATTGAACTCATCCGTAGCCAACAATTAAACGCATTCCAACCATACTCAACTGTTGCATCTTATCTAGACAGTGCTCTGAACATCAATTAGAAAGTTCCATAGTTCAAAGAGAATTCTTCATTGAAACTTCTTCACAAACCATGTCTAGTCTTGAAGTAGAATCGGAATTTTGTAGTGAAAAAGAACCAGGGATCCCTTCAAGTCAAACCATAACCAATTCTTTTTATCTCAACACCTTCCATCCTGAAATCCAACCGAATATATTTGATGATCAACCGCTTAATAATCTAATTGATGAGGTGCCCGAGAATAACATGTTTGACTTTTCTGTAGGGTTCCTAAGCACTCTCAAGAGGTCTCACAATGCATCAACCATGCCAATTTCAAAAATTACGGTGCCGAGAAACCCTAGACTACGGATCGTTAGCTAGATGTCTAGGCGAAAGAGCAAACTAGTTAACACTTAACTACAAGAATACGGAAATACAACCTTTGTAGATCCGGTGCTCCACCTCCACGGCTCCGCAATGAAGTCCTCTCCGCTGTCCATATCGAACCATGACTCTCACGGTGGTGACATCGGAGAAAAGACCGGGCTAGGTCGTCGACAACGTGCCGAAGATGATATACGTCGAGGCATCACTAGATCAAGCTCCACCTTCACCAAGCCTTGAAAACTTGTGAAGGAAACACACTCTATTACTTGGCAAGAGGTAGAGGATGAAGAAATAGGAAGTGGGTAGACTTTAGAATTGGATTTCTCACTTGTTTTCATCAATCACCATTGATGAAGTAAGCTTCTTCATGGAAGAAGAAGATGAAGAAGAAGATATTATGATGAGTATTTTGTAAAATGAAAAATAATAATAATACTTATCATCTATCAACCATGGTCAAGTGTAGAGACTAAACTAGGGTTAGTGGGAATGGTTAGGGTTAAGCATGAGACAAAAGGGTGACTTTGGTCAAAGCTTCAAGAAGCTTTAACTAGAAAACAAATTAAGCCACCATTTTCTCTTAATGCTTATCATTTTCCAAAAAGAATAAATAAATAAATAAATGAATAATAAAATGAAAACCCTAACCAATCTACAACCATGGTTTAATCTTCACACAAAACACAAGTTAGCATGCATCATCAAACATGATACATACAAGTGCACAAAAATATATCACATATACAATGTGCACAATCCAAGTGAGAAAATCCATTTAAAGTGAACCAATACTAGTTAATGCAAAGTAATATATCAAATATATAATTATACATCAAATCATTAAATCAACACTTGATTTAACGATCCGGTCATATCACATATAACCGACTAGTATCCAATGTATCGACTTATCGAATCAACGTTTGAATCGATAACTAGGTTATATCACATACAACCATTCGATACATTCATCCCGAGAATAGAATACGGTATCACATACACGCATTATTCTCGGTCCCGCACATATCTCATATGCGCTCCTATTTCGTTTCGCTTGAGCCAGGAAACCTCTGTGTAGGACTCTAAAGACTCGTCAATACGCCGGCAGCAGATGATGATCATATCAAACACCCACAAGCCGCAAGCGGTCTGCTAAACGTAACGGCCACCCGGGTATTGAGCGATCAGAAGATCGACGAGCAAGCCCGCTCACACTCCAGTGAATCCAACCAGTAACACTACCGTACAGTCCGGTCTGATCGTCTGATATGTCGCATATCTCGCCTAGGGGTGGTAAACGTCAGACCCCAATAGCTCGATAAGTCGTGTCGATATGAGGTCTATAACAATTCGAGAAACTACTGGTAACACTTACCAGTAAATCTCAGCAACCCTGGCCAGGGATTTCCTGTTATAGCCAATCGAACACATCGCAACATCAACTCCCTATACTGGGAGAGACGGATCCCCTCCTATCGCTCATTGCCTCCATGTGATTCGGGACTGTACCCAAAAACCACCGTTTTGCACGCCCTCTTGGACGTGGTAAGATGGAAATCAAAGCACAGTGGGAACCACACAAGACTCTATGACGATCTCGGGTCAACAGACTACTCTGTACCAGTGTCACCAGAGAACTGCCATCTGACTTAAGGTATAATACCATCTGGGAGTTCTCGGCGAGTCCGTCCAGTGTACCCAGTCTCCACTGAGCACCCGTACATCATCTCTGATGTCAAACACCAATGGATATGGGATCATCCATCGCCCATCTGTATGGGTCGAGAAGGTATACGCTAGTCTACTCTGGTATATCGATGCCCCGTCTCGATACACCCACGACTAGGGACCTTGAAGGATGTACTTATGGACTACCATGTCCCCACTAGTATGATCCGCATCATAGTCCAGGTAGTCAAGTACACATCCTAAGGGCTTTACCAACATGTAACAGAGAGACAATCAGTATACACGTTAAGGTAAAGAGTAACCAGATAGCATACTATCATGTCGAGCAAGAAAGTTCTCCCTATATATGTCCCAGCATCCACTACAATATACATCCTATGTACAGTAATGGCCTCTAGGGCATACATATAACTAACAATCTCCCACTTGCACTAGGGCCATCTGTAGCAGTGGTTGCAGTATCTCATACTCAACCATCCCATAAAAGTCTCTCTCTGGGAATAGGCCTTCGTGAGTGGATCCGCCGTGTTATCCTCTGAGTCTGCTCTCCTTGCCTCGATCACCCTGGAGATCTACCATCTCCATGATCAGGTGATACTGCCTTAGAATAAGTCTGGATCACTGATGGGACCAGCGTTCCTTGGCATAAGCCACAACTCCATTGTCTCACAATGGTAGGAACATAGTTCATCTCATGAACCATTATACATCCAAACAGCCTCTTTGGTAGCATCTTAAGTAGCGATGTATCCTGCCTTTATCATCTAGTATATCACGGTATCTAGCTTGGAACTCTTCCAACATACCGTTCCTTTACTGAGGGTAAAGACAATGCCTGTGACTGACACTCAGTCATCTTTATCACCCTGGAACACTTCCAGTGATTCTCCCCAGAATCATTTGATACCATCTCACTACTACTAGTGAGAATCCTAATATCCAATTACATCTATCTCATAGATGAAAACTCAGAATTTAGGCGGTATCACTTTGATCCTTTATGGAGAATCATTGTGATAAGCGGAGATTGACCGAGCGTAGCATAGGAAACTCCTTCCCTATCAAGAGTATGTCATCCACGTACTCTACGAGGATCACTTCCATACTCCCTACTACCTTCTTGTATATACAAGGTTCATCTACCATTTTGATGAAGTCAAACTCTTTGACTACCACATCAAAACAGATGTTCCAACTCCGCGATGCCTGCTTTATTCTATAAAGCATCTTGCACACGTTTCCGCTGCTCCCACTGTCTACGAAGCCCTCTGGCTGTGTACTTATAGACGCTCTCTTCTAAAACACCATCTAGAAGAGCAGTCATGGCACCCAACCGCCAGATATCGTAGTCATGGTATGTAGCCGTGGCAAGTAGGATCTGGATGGACTTAAGCATAGATACTGGAAAAGGTTTCATCATAATCCATGCCTGGTCAATGATGCAAACCTTTAACAAGTCCAGCTTTGAAAGTCTCAACTTTTCCATCTACACCAAGTAATCTTCTCAAGATATACTTGCTCCTGATGGGGATGTAACCCTTCAGATATAGTAGCCAAAGTCCATACTTTGCTGGTGTATAAGGATTCCATCTCAGATCACTAAGCATCCAGCCATTCTTACAGAGTCTTACTCCTGATGGCCAGCTCGAAGCTAGTTGGGTCATCATCTCATGATGCAATCCTCGCTCCCACTGTCATAGAGAAACCAAAGTATCTCTCAGGTGGGTGAGAAACCCTACTAGATCGGCGGAGAGGATGAGGTTCGTTGGAAACTATTGAATCCTTTGGTTCTACCAAATCATCTACTGTAGTTTGTATAGCTGGAACCTTTCCAGTTCTACATAACAGATCTTGCCTCGAGCTTATCCGGATTTTGCTTTTAGACATAGGCTGGACAACCCCAAATCTTAACCAACTTAAGATATGGGCACTTCCCTTTCCATATCACATATGAAGCGGTAGGCTACTGATTTGATCGAAACCCTATTCAATAGGTATGCAACTTCATAAGTGCATAATTCCCAAAAGGAAAAAGGTGACTCAGTAGTACTCATCATAGAGCACACCTTATCATATAGGGTGTGATTGCTCCGCCCCGATATACCATCGTGCTATGGTGTATACGGAGGAGTAATGCTGAGAGAGAATCTCATTCTCCTTTAGAATAGTCCAGGATTTCCGTGCTCAAGTATTCTCCTCCTCGATCACATCAAAGGACATAATACTTATACCCGTATTTTGGTTCTCTACTTCTAACTTATATTCTGTGAATATCTCAAAAGGTTCGGACTTGTGTTTCAACAGGAACATAGGCCTGAATCTCGAAAGATCATCAGAGAATGTAATGAAGTAAAAAAGAACCAGTCCTGGCATGTGTAGACTGGGGACCTACACACATCAACATGTATCATCCCAAGAGTTCATTAACTCTTTCTCTGTTTCCAATAAACAGAGCTGGTGTCATTATATCTTTGTGACATGACTGGCAAGTTTCACAAGATGTAAATTCAAACTGATTTAAATATGCATCTATATGTAACTTCAGCCAGTCGGGTCGCATTGATATGACCTAGTCTACAATGCCTCAAGAAGGATCCGTTCATTTCTGAACTCTTCCTCTTGTGTGTGTTCTGTATACTAAGAACTGTAGTTTGATTTAGAACATCAATGCTTTTAGATAACGTGCCTGAACCGATCAACTTTTGATATAGGAAATGTTCAAAACATTATCCAACAATACAAAATTTTATCATTTCTTTACTAATAAAGAAACTGATATGATTTTGTATATCAGGTTCGGTATCTAATAACATTTGTTCAGAATCAATGTATTCTGGTAATACAGGGTGACAGTGACCAACAGACTTGGCTGCAACTCTTGCCCCGTTTTCTGTCTCGTGAAACTTATCACCCGTTCTCAGTTTTTCTACCTTTTTGTAGCCCTATGTAACAGATTACATATCTGGGATCCTGATCCGGTATCATATACCCAGGATGCGGAAGATACTGAGAAACAGTTCTTTGTAATGAACACACCCGAAGATGATGCATCATATGCACTTTCCTCGTTTGGGCGGCACGGGAAATCTGGTATTCCCCAATTTCCTGCTCTGTCTTATAACAATTATAAGTTGGAGCGGGACCAACGTTCCCCAGCTCAGTATAACAAGCGGGTTCGGTCAATAATCCGTATTATTATCTTGATTAAGGCGTGATATGGTCGCTACCAGGAGAGAGAGAGAAGAAAACACTCAGCGTGCGCTCTTGCAAGAATAGATTGGTTATTATTTTATCTAATCAGGATGGCTCCCACTGCTTTTTATCAAATCTTCCTTCAAACCCTAAAAGGAAAGACTAGCCGGGATTAATTACACACTACAAGTTCGCCAATCTTTCAGCCAGGCCAGTGTCAGTACTTTGAGGGAGGTCCCCCGTGCTTTCGCACGAACCTAATTAATGTAAACCTCGTTTTTCCAGAGGCGTAACCTCGTTGACACCTTTCTAGACACCTACTTGATCGGCTAATTGTAATGTGTAAAACTCTCCCAGGAGTAACAATTACTCGCAGCGGGTATCGGGATCCAACTATCTCATAGAAGGTATGCAATCTCATTGCAAATTTCAACACTTGAAATTCCCGATAATATTTTGCCCCTAGCGTGCTATGACCTTGACGCATGCCAAACAACCCATAGTCCGCTAGTCAAGTTCAACCCGTACATTTCTTGATTGAATTAGACCCACCCGCACGACCCTTGACGCATGCCAAACAACGCCGTACGAATACCCTAATCCAATCGCATCGTATGCTAGCAGATAAGCACTAGTTAGCTACCGTACACTACGCCTTGACGCATGCCAAACAACCGCAGCACGAATACTAACTAGTACTTATCTGAAATGACGGAGGGCTACGACAGGTTTTTCTGAAAACCTATTGCGTAATGAACTTGATATCGTTGTAGAATCAAATGATTTTGAAAATCGAATGTTTTTTAGGCTTTTCTAGTTTTGCTAAAGGAGTCACTCCCGGTGAAGGGATCGTCGGTCCTTTCCTCGTCGAATGAGGTGCGGGATATATCACATATATCACTGTGCAAAGCAAAAACTCTTAAAAGCATCAAAAGACAAACCGAATGTGTAGCGTCTGCCAGTTATTGCTAAAGGAGTCACTCCCGGTGAAGGGATCTCGGTCCTTTCCTCATCGAATAAGGTGCAGGATATATCACATATACCGCTGTGCAAAGCAAGAACTGCAGCTACCTGTTTTATTTTGAAATTCGATTCTACAACATCTTAGGTTTCTTTTATTTCATTAATCACATTAATGAAGTCCCATCATTTAAGTACCTAAACATCACAGATAAATACGACGTACACTTATGCCATCCGCATTCGCCTCGATGTCCCCTCGTGCACCGTTAGGTTAGGTAACTAACGGCAGAGCGGGGCAGGGCTAGCACGGGTGTAAAACATAAGTAACGTCTATATAATATATCATATATACTATATACTGTATCTATCATAGAACATCACATGATCACATCACAGATATCGCAGCAGAAGAAATATATGAAATATTGGATATACTAGGACATCCGTGTTTTTAATACGAGCCAGTATAAAACACGGATTCCACGGTCGTGATGAATAGCCAAACCCACACCCCTAGACCCCTACGAGAGCGGCAAGCAACCCTACCAATTCTAGAGTTAGGAGACCCGGTCCCGACTCCTCGAGATGGTCTCCCACTGGACCCTAGAACCCGGTTACTTGTGCTCCCCTCCTTGGGTCTATCCTAGTGCGGAAAAGTAAATAATATACAACGGGTGACAACTTCCGCAACCTGGAAGTGCCCCAATTAAAAGAATATTACATACAAGTTTTTACATGAATGAAAATGAAAAACACTCATCTCACATAAAACCCCCCCGGCTATTCAAACACGACGATCCAATATAACATATCCAGCAACACATAACATCACATGTCATCAACGTAAGTAAATATGCGCATCCCAATTGTCGTTGGCATATAGCAACGAAACCGGCGATATCACATATTACACTTACGGTCACAGAAAAGAAAGTGTAAAACTACAACAGTTGGAATCCGCAATCTCCTCAGACATCGCATGCCTGACCAAATGAATTCCTTAGACATCGCATGCCTAACAATTATAAACCCCACATTTTAGTCTCATAATCGAAAACTCTTTTCAATATCAAGTCGGGCAATTCAACAAGATTCCCGACATCCTGATCGAATGCTCGTCGCAAACTTTAGTAGGCGGCCGCACCCCCGACGCCGTCGACGAAGTGCACCAAGGCGGAACACCGCTGCCGCGAGCACCCGAACGGATGCTTTCGGCGACGGGGTTCTCCTACAGTCACTTGGTCGGGGCTATGGGGCGAGGCTGTCTATTAAGTTTATCCGGCGAGTATCCGCGTACGCTACGTGATTGCGACGGACTTTTGATCACATCAAAATTCCGTGGCAACCGATCAAGTGAGACTAAACTGCTATGTTTATAACATTCATTCAGTTATCTCATAACTTGTTGTGAATTCCAATTATTGTATCCCATTCCAGATAATTAGAAAATGTTAAACTTTCCGATTGAACATTCGAACACCCAAGTTTTCCCGATACAGATCAACACATGAAACAAGTCTAAAAACATTCAGTTCATGCCTCAGTACCAACGGTCCAGCCGTAGAAGGGTCAAGCCAACGCCTCACATGTGGCACGCCGTACTGCCCCAAACCGGAAGGTTCAAAGGGCAGTTCAAGACAGTCACATAATCGAGTTAAGGTTTGTTGTCTTCTAGAGGGTCCATCGAGTTACTTGCACTACTTAGAACGTCTTTAAACTACGGAAAAATCCAACACTTGGAAATTTCCCGACAGGGGAAAAATTGGGTATTTATATCCGGTCGAACTTTTTAACATATTCTAAAATTTATCCGGAAAGCCACACAGACAAAATTTGATACTCCGATCAAAACACCGAATCCCCAAAAAAATTCCAGAAAATTCAACTCTTGAATAAATTTTAAAAATACCCAGAGAACTCAGCACCTGAAACAATGAATTACTGTGCAAACAGTTAGGGCTGACGTCACAATTCTGCCGCGGAACCGCCGCATAAGCTAGGCTTATGCCACGGTTCCGCCGCCGATTACACTGTTCATGCAATAAATTTTGCGCCGTAATTCTTAGAATTCCCTGCTGAGTTTTCTGCATATTTTTAATTTGGAAAAATCCACGATTTTAGAAAAAGTACAGAGAGCAATTTTTGGGGTTGGGTTTCGGTTCGATCGGACGTCAAACTCCGTCTAGACTTCGCCTAAGGCTCTAGCTAGGCTCTGATACCACTGTAGGGTTCCTAAGCACTCTCAAGAGGTCTCACAATGCATCAACCATGCCAATTTCAAAAATTACGGTGCCGAGAAACCCTAGACTACGGATCGTTAGCTAGATGTCTAGGCGAAAGAGCAAACTAGTTAACACTTAACTACAAGAATACGGAAATACAACCTTTGTAGATCCGGTGCTCCACCTCCACGGCTCCGCAATGAAGTCCTCTCCGCTGTCCATATCGAACCATGACTCTCACGGTGGTGACATCGGAGAAAAGACCGGGCTAGGTCGTCGACAACGTGCCGAAGATGATCTACGTCGAGGCATCACTAGATCAAGCTCCACCTTCACCAAGCCTTGAAAACTTGTGAAGGAAACACACTCTATTACTTGGCAAGAGGTAGAGGATGAAGAAATAGGAACTGGGTAGACTTTAGAATTGGATTTCTCACTTGTTTTCATCAATCACCATTGATGAAGTAAGCTTCTTCATGGAAGAAGAAGATGAAGAAGAAGATATTATGATGAGTATTTTGTAAAATGAAAAATAATAATAATACTTATCATCTATCAACCATGGTCAAGTGTAGAGACTAAACTAGGGTTAGTGGGAATGGTTAGGGTTAAGCATGAGACAAAAGGGTGACTTTGGTCAAAGCTTCAAGAAGCTTTAACTAGAAAACAAATTAAGCCACCATTTTCTCTTAATGCTTATCATTTTCCAAAAAGAATAAATAAATAAATAAATGAATAAGAAAATGAAAACCCTAACCAATCTACAACCATGGTTTAATCTTCACACAAAACACAAGTTAGCATGCATCATCAAACATGATACATACAAGTGCACAAAAATATATCACATATACAATGTGCACAATCCAAGTGAGAAAATCCATTTAAAGTGAACCAATACTAGTTAATGCAAAGTAATATATCAAATATATAATTATACATCAAATCATTAAATCAACACTTGATTTAACGATCCGGTCATATCGCATATAACCGACTAGTATCCAATGTATCGACTTATCGAATCAACGCTTGAATCGATAACTAGGTTATATCACATACAACCATTCGATACATTCATCCCGAGAATAGAATACGGTATCACATACACGCATTATTCTCGGTCCCGCACATATCTCATATGCGCTCCTATTTCGTTTCGCTTGAGCCAGGAAACCTCTGTGTAGGACTCTAAAGACTCGTCAATACGCCGGAAGCAGATGATTATCATATCAAACACCCACAAGCCGCAAGCGGTCTGCTAAACGTAACGGCCACCCGGGTATTGAGCGATCAGAAGATCGACGAGCAAGCCCGCTCAAACTCCAGTGAATCCAACCAGTAACACTACCGTACAGTCCGGTTTGATCGTCTGATATGTCGCATATCTCGCCTAGGGGTGGTAAACGTCAGACCCCAATAGCTCGATAAGTCGTGTCGATATGAGATCTATAACAATTCGAGAAACTACTGGTAACACTTACCAGTAAATCTCAGCAACCCTGGCCAGGGATTTCCTGTTATAGCCAATCGAACACAGCGCAACATCAACTCCCTATACCGGGAGAGACGGATCCCCTCCTATCGCTCATTGCCTCCATGTGATTCGGGACTGTACCCAAAAACCACCGTTTTGCACGCCCTCTTGGACGTGGTAAGATGGAAATCAAAGCACAGTGGGAACCACACAAGACTCTATGACGATCTCGGGTCAACAGACTACTCTGTACCAGTGTCACCAGAGAACTGCCATCTGACGTAAGGTATAATACCATCTGGGAGTTCTCGGCGAGTCCGTCCAGTGTACCCAGTCTCCACTGAGCACCCGTACATCATCTCTGATGTTAAACACCAATGGATATGGGATCATCCATCGCCCATCTGTATGGGTCGAGAAGGTATACGCTAGTCTACTCTGGTATATCGATGCCCCGTCTCGATACACCCACGACTAGGGACCTTGAAGGATGTACTTATGGACTACCATGTCCCCACTAGTATGATCCGCATCATAGTCCAGGTAGTCAAGTACACATCCTAAGGGCTTTACCAACATGTAACAGAGAGACAATCAGTATACACGTTAAGGTAAAGAGTAACCAGATAGCATACTATCATGTCGAGCAAGAAAGTTCTCCCTATATATGTCCCAGCATCCACTACAATATACATCCTATGTACAGTAATGGCTCTAGGGCATACATATAACTAACAATTTCTAATCATGAGTATGAAAGAGAGCCTTATGCCATTTCAAATCAAACTGGCCCTTATCCAACAAAACTGAAATCTTTCAATTCCATCAAGTGAACTAAATGATCCATTGATTGAGGATAATATAATTGATGAATTTTTAATGAACTATTCGTCTGATTTGACTGACAGAGCTAGTGAGATCGGTGTTGAGAATATCTTTGAAGATGAACTCGCTATGATTGATGAGTTGGATCCCCCGATCCATCATGTCCCTTCCATTGAATGTGAACATCTTCCTGTACATTTAACCGATCCTATTCTTACACCCAACCTATCCGATAAGCAAAACGATATTTAGCCTTCATCTCCCATATTTAGATCAACAATGCTCGACACCCAACTTCGTTTACCTATTTCATTACACACTTATTCTCATCCTTTTTCACTTCCACTGAGTTTTGATGAATCAGACTCCGATATTTCGAATTCTATGATTCTTGAAAGACCACTTGATTTGGACTCTTTTAAGGACAAGGTAGACGAGCTTTTTGAGTCTCCTATCTCCATAATTTCTAACGAATCAAGTGTTTTGAATTCTAGTGAGCAACACATTGACCTTGAAAATTTCAACCTTCCTAGTGAATCCGACTATTCCACTGATATAGATATCGATTCCTTTCTTTCCAATGGCAACATCAATGAAAGTTTCAAAGATATTTTCATCGAAGAACTCACGTTCCTTGAAGATTTGGATGCTGTAATGAATCAACCTTCACCAGAAATTTGTATGCCTCCTTTTGAGGCCGAAGAAGTTGAACCGCCACCCATTCTTCTTATCACATATGAGAATGCAATTATTCCACCCATTCTTTATCTTTCACATTCTCATTTTCATTCACCATCACTTTTTCGTCTCTACTAACCGAGACGTAAAACCTTTCGATTACACTTCTTATCTTCCCCCCACCTCATCTCTTATCGTTACTCTCATTTTTGTTTCTTCTACTCGAGACATGATACAACCTCCATTCATATACAGTCTTGAGTTTTCTTCACGTCTATCCGTTACAATATCTTTCACCAACCATGGTGTTATATTGATAAAATATTTGAATAGTCGGTGTTGGTTTTTGGGCTTTGTAAAGCCTTGTATATACTAATGCGATTTTCTCCTCACTTACTTTGAACTTCAAATGCTTAAATAGTGGAAATACTATTTTAATTAAGTTTGGGGAGAAGAAAAATATTTTTTGGCTCTTGAATGAACGGAAATTTTTTGCACGATTGTGAGCCAAAAACAAGTTTGGGGGAAAATTTCACTGTCATTAACCCTTGTCCTATTTACTAATCTTTGAGAACTTTTTCTCCCAAATCTACAGGTTTTGAGCTTACAGGACGATATCAGTGAAGACACTGTTGCAAACAGGTTTGGGGGGAGGTTTGTGCTTATTCATGTATCATTTTGCACTATAAAACAACAAAAAAATTAAAAAAAAACAATTTTTTTTAAAATAAAAGTTAGAAAGTGAAAAATACATATGAAAAAGAAGAAAAGATTTAAGAAATTTAAGAAAATTAGATGTTTTAAAACGAAACTAGTAATACGTGGTCATGAGTTGTTGTCCTAAGGGTTAGTAAGATGAAGGAACCACTCATCTGCGGATAGAAATAAATCTGAAAAATATTCTTTATTCTTGAGTCCAAATTTCTGAACATTGATACCCTAATATATGCACTTGCATATATCTTGAAACTTAGGGATAGTAGATGATACCTTGAAATGCTCTTGCCTAGAAACCTTAGTATAAAAAAAATCAACAAAATATAAATGACAAAGTAAAATGAACACTGGTTTTGTAATTATTTAAGGCAGCATAAAAAAATATAGCGAGGGTGTCTTACCACCTAGTGCCTTAGACCAACCAGTTTAGGAGTCACTGCTAAACCTTAGGTGTTGCAAGACTAGAATATTGTTAATTACGCCTTAATAAGTGAGCACATTCGGTAATCGGTTGGTTAGTACCTCAAGATGTATTAACGGTCGCATGAAGAATGTGTAAGCAAATCCATTTAAAATATCACTGACTAAAAAGTACTAAGGAATATGGACAAAAGGTATGATAACTTGAATTGAACTTTCCAAGTGTAGGGATGTCTTTTACACACACGTATGGGTATATAATCGATATTTGGAGGAGTGATAGGGAGGAACACTAAAGACGATGTTTTATTGAGTGATGGTGTGATTTTCGACATTTTTTCATGACCATTAAGATAGGACTCAGGACAACTTAAAAGCTAGTGTAGTTTGAAACTCTTATTTTCAAGTTTTTCTTTTATACGTTTCTTATCTTTGCATATAATTTTTGTCTTCTTTATTTTATTTTGGGATTTTGTGGGTGTAATCCGCTGAAAACCCTCAGGAGACAACACTCCTCCTACTAGAGACATTTAGAGATTTAACGGCTTGTTGTACGAGCTAAGTGCAATCGTGTTGCCTACGAAAGTGTGCTAGGTTTTTCCTTTTCTTTTTAATGAATAAGTTTACTCGGGACGATCAAAGATAAGTTTGGGGGTATTTGATCAGTCAAAAATATTGCACATTTGTTTGGACATTTTCCCTATTATTATAAATTAATAAAAGGTGTTATTTGTAAATAAAGAACATATGTGGTTTATTTGTAAAAAGATTATTATCATATGTTTCTTCATTTATAATTAATATAATCGGGGGAAATATGCATATCATATTTAAATAAAATATTCATGAGATTATTTATTTTTAAAATATGAATATCATATCAAATATTCTTAACCAATATTCTTAAGATGTCATATCATTTATTTGGTTGGAATAATATCTCAAATAAAACAAATACTACTAACAATTTGATTTGAGATATTGTGCATGTATTATAATAGATCAGCTCAGGTCGGAAATATAAGTAGGAGATCCATAGCAAATCGATTCAATAAGCCAAATCTGCCGAATATTAGAAGCAAATTGAAGAATCTCGCAACAGCAGAGACTAAGAGCAATATTTCCAGAATATTTTTATCAGAAGGATCTCCAAATATCGAGAGAAGAAACCAAGAGAAATCCGAGGTCACAAACCCACAAAAGGACGGCGAATCCGCGTTCAAACTAGGCTATAGGCGGTGGTTGCACGGTCTTCTGGTGGCTGTAGGATTTGAAACTTCAGGATTTTGATCGTAATTTAACATAGTTCAACATGACGTCTAGGGTTTCACATTTCAGAACCTATATAAAGGACCGAGAGCTATTTATTTAAAATTATCATCGAAGACTCCATCGAAGAACCGATTAAGATCTAGCGAGCAAACTAGGGTTTTGTAAATTACTTTTTTCTGCGAGCAACTTGTAATGCATTAGAAAATCAATAAAAGGTAGTCTTTTCTTTAATTTTGTCGCATTTACTTTCCGCATTTTTATTTCTGCATTAATTTCCCCGTTACTTTCTGTATTTTCCTATGGATTCATTCAACTTCAACCTCTATTCTACTTCTCTAATATCCACGAGCAAGTAAATTCTTGCTTGTTAGGCTTTGTAGGATATGGTAGAATAATGGATGGGCATATCTTTTAAATTATTTTTAAAGTTTTAATTTTTATAAAATTTAGAAAAATGAATACTAACCCTCTTATCGGGCGTACTGTCCATTCATGATAGTCACGACCATGATTTGAGATTCATTAATACTTGTTTTGCTAAAGGCTAGAGACAAATAGAGATCAATGGAAGGAAAAGGGGCGGTAGAGGGAAACCTTAATTCCCTCCAAGAACTCGAATCCACATTCATCGCTATTCCTCTAGTATTAAATAATTAAAAGGATAAAAAGAATTATTTTTAAAATTCCATCCATTAAATACTAAGTGCTATAAACCCTACAAGCCCTTTTCTTATAAATTTTCAAACCTTCTTAATAATAAACGATAACAACAATCCCACCTTTCTTCTATCAGCTCGTCTAAAGCAAGAAAAACATTTCACCGTTTCTCTGTGGACGACCCGTATTCTCAACGGCTAGCTATTGCGACACCGTTATTGATTGTGGTATTTAGGGAACACATAGACATACTTTTTCACAATTAATCAATACGGGAAGCAACTCGACCAGCCATGCTAGCTACGGTAAGGAAATATCCTTTCATAATCACATTAAGCTTGTCATGCAGTAATCAAGCACAGAATATAATATAGGGGACTAAGACTTTTGACTTAGTAGACGGGGAAGAGCGTCCCCACAATCAAAAACCCTTACGGCTCTTAAGACTTCGTCAGTTTTATCGCTTGCTTCCTTCGCGAGGGTGTCCTATCAAAGACGACTCCGAAGTTCGCGAACATTAACGACCCCTTTGGGTTTGGTTTAAACAGGCGGCCGACTGGAAGAGGACTTGCCGCAGTATTACATTCCTATCATGTCGGCGGTATCTTTCGAGTCGATTGCAGCTCCTGATATAGATGAGGAGACTTTCTTTGTGGGGTTCATCAGTGTTTGGCTTAGCTGGTTCTTCATTCCCATGCATCGCCGTTTCATGAGAGCCTCGGTTATTTACCCTGCTCATCGCATTGCTGAGGGAACACGGCTAGCTGTAGGCATTCCAGCGCTAGCGCATCTTTATCATGGGTTAGGCGCCGCGGCTAATACCTCAACTCCAGGTGTAGATGTGGTAAATTTCTCTCTTCATTACTTCACATCTTGGATTGAGATGCACGTGTTGGGGGCCTTTGCTGCGCACCAAAGACCCAAATTTTATGACGCCTACACTTTTCCGCGACTCATGCGACTGGTGGACGCTTCTGCTCCTGACCCGACTCAGTCTGGGGCTATTCATGTGTTGATCGCTCCCTATGCTAATATGGGCGGAATGGTATTTATTGATCGGGCCCTATCTTCTCCTTCAGGACTGATTGAACAGCTCTGCGACTTGTCGAAAGAGGAGATACCTTCTCTGAAGCCCAGGGAAACCATGCACCTGTACGCGATCAGACCAGGTTATCTAGTATTTCGTCATAACGGTGCGGCCCTTTTTATGCGGTACAACCCACACCGCTTTGCCCGGCAACTTGGATATGATCAAGGCGTCCCCTTCGAGGCATTTACAGTGAAGCCTAGCCCATCGCCTAAAGCTGTTCGTGATGCCGCTCATCACTTTGTGAGGCTGAACACTGGTTCTCGCTTCATGATTCCTGAAGTTGACCATATTCCTCGATGTGTGGGGTCTTTCACGGGCTGGTACCTTCATCGGGTCAGTCCAATTATTGCTGAGGAGAAAAGGGTGCTTCTTGGATACAGCGCTCCCATTCCGATTCAAGCCACGGGAGTTCCACCGCAACCGCGTGCAACGGTTCGCTTTCCCCTGAGGGACACCAGTGTCGCACTTATTCTGGAGGTGGTGGAAGTGGACTTAACTCCTACAGCTGGTATGCCACTGTGTACTCGGGCTCAATCAAGGGCTAATAGGGCGCCGGTAGCAGTGTCATCGTCCGCGGCATCAACAATGGCCATGTTGTCCTTGGTAGCACCGCCGAGCGAAGACATTGAAGGTGAAGTGGGTCAACGTCGTACCAAAGCTCTACAGGGGAGGAAACGATCGTCTTCGGCGGTTAGTTCTGGGTCCAAGAGGCGGAGGAAGACGGCCACCAATCTGCTCGACTCTTTAATAGAGTCTGAGCCTATTCTTCAGGATGAACCGCAAGCTATGCAAGAATCGGATGGTGGCCTACTTTTCCCGAGTTCATCTGCCGAGGAAGCCGTACAATTGGCTGAGGCTATAAGACGTTCGCAAGATGAATCTGAGAACGTAAGGATTCCGAAGAAGCTTTACCCTGCCGTCATCTTTTACGAAGACCCTCCGTGGATATGGCGGCGATTCATAGGCCCTTTGGAAGAATGGGGCGAATGGGCCCTTAAACAGGCTGTTTCGGCCGACGCCAAAGACGTGCTTTCATTGTGGACCGGTGGCCATGAGTCTACCCTCGGACCTCGGCAAGCACATCTCCTCAGGAAGGAGCGTCGGCTTGAACAAGCCATACTAGAAGCTCCCTTGCGCATTGGTATGTTCATGTATTTCTTTGTAGTATTTCGTATTGCTTGCATACATATATATGTATCCTTATCCTTGTAGAAACCTTGCAGGGACTTCGGCGGCGGCGGAGGCTATGAGTCGCGCTTTGACCGTAGATTCTGCTGATATCCCCGGTGAAACACCAATCAGTGTGGAGGGGGTCGATGCAACTGTTGCTCTTGCGATAGAGTCTCCCTCGGTGGTTCCCGCTCCCGAAGCGCTTGCTCCCTCGGGGGAGGCATCTTTGTCGGTCGCCGCTCTAATGGATCTTCCTGAGGGCGACCCGAAGACTAGGGTACAGGTAGTCGAGGCTACCGTCCTTCCGCTGGAGCTTGCAGTGGTAGCCGCTGCTCCTCGCTCGGAAGCCGCTACACTGGTCCGCGTCCCCGATGATGTGCCTGAGGTCACGGAGGAGGCCGCTGAAGCTGCTATCCCTCCAGCTCAGAATGGGAGGAGCGTCGAAGGTAGCCTTCTATATTTTACATTAATAATCTTTCCATTATCTGAACCCTTCTTTCTTTTAAGAATTGCGCGGATTGGCGGCATCTATTGCTGATCTGTCAATCAGGCAGTCCTTTCAGCTCCTGTTGGAGATGGCTGCTCCGCAAGCGATATCTCCTCAGTGCATCGTCCTCTCTTCCGGGCAAGGTTAGTGTTGTTTACCCTCTTTTCACAGCATTATCACTATTTTATAAAATGACACCGACGTCTTTTACAGTTCTGGAGGCCGACGACGAGGTTGAGGTTCTTGACGGGCTTAGGGAGCCTTCAGATCCCTCTTGCATGACTGTAGGTAAGTAAAGTCTCAACGTCGTTCCATTTGTTCTTTGCTTACAAGTTTCGCTGTGTTTATAAATCTGAACAGCTCTGCCAGTTCTCACCGCGCTGGAGTCTCGCATCGCCATGCCACCCGGCCCCTATGCTCTGCGTGCCTCGGAACGGATGGCAAAGCTAAGCCTCGCCTCCCTGTCATCCTTAATCGAGGACCTTCGCGCTGGCAGTCTGATCACGGCCGAAGCGTTTGCCGCTAAAGCTAATGGCTCTCTTCCCTTTCTTGCCACATTCCATAGTGAAACATTGGTGCAAGTCTGGGTTGAGTTTTGTCGGCAGGTGGAGGCTTGCTTGCATGTCCTCGAATGTACACGCCTTCCTTCGGAGGTTGTGGCCGCGAAGGCGAGCTTACAGGGGCTGATCAAGCGGTGTGCTGCGAACACGATATCATGTGATTGTAAGGTTCCTAGGCGCACTAATGAAGTCTCACAAGTGATCAAATATGGCCAATTCAAATTTTTCATGTGCCTACAAACCCTAATACGGATCGTTAACTAGATATATAGGCGATGCAATGCGAGTTAACTACTTTAACTAAGAGGAAAGTGACTACAACCTTTGTAGATCCAGTCCTCCACCTCCTAGGCTCCGTGATGACGTCCCTCCGCTGTCCATATCGGATCCCGGACTCTAGCATCGGCTTCATCGGAGAAATGATCGGGCTAGGTCGTCGACTTCGATGCCGAAGATGATCTACGTCGAGGCAACACAAGATCAAGCTCCAACTTCACCAAGCCATGAAACTTGTGAAGAAAACACCCTATACTACTTGGCAAGTGGTAGAGGATGAAGAAATAGGAAGTGGGTTCACTTTAGAATTGGATTTCTCACTCTTTTTCTCAAGTTGCCATTAAAGGTTGCAAGGTTTTCTTCTTTTGTTGAAGATGAAGAAGAAGAAGAAATAGAATTATGATAAGTTCTTTAAAATAGGAAATAATAGGATACTTATCATAATTGCAACCATAGTTAGGTGTAGAGAATTAACTAAGGTTATATTGAATGGTTAGGGTTAAGTAAACAAACAAAATGGTCAAGCTTTCAACACTTCATGAAGCTTCATGAAAGAAACAAAATAAGCCACCATTCTATTTATCTTGCAAAAATGAATTAATGAATAAATAAATAAATAGTTAATAAAATCAAAACCCTAACCATTACATAACCATGGTTTAATTCTTTACACAAACCCAAGTTAGCATGTATCATCAAACATGATACAAAGAAGTGCACAAAAGTATATCACATATACAACTTGTGTGTTTCAAGTGAGAAAATCCATTTAAAATGAACCAATACTAGTTAATGTAAAGTAATATATCAAATATATAATTATACATTAAATCATTCAATCAACACTTGATTCAATGATCCGGTCATGTCGCATATAACCGACTAGTATCCAATGTATCGGCTTATCGAATCAATCCTTGATTCGATAACTGGGTTATATCGCATACAACCAATCAATACATTCATCGCGAGAAAAGAATACGGTATCACATACACGCATTATTCTCGGTCCCGCACATATCTCATATGCGCTCCTATTTCGTTTCGCTTGAGCCAGAAAACCTCTGTGTAGGACTCTAAAGACTCGTCAATACGCCGGCAGCAGGTGATGATCATATCAAACACCCATAAGCCGCAAGCGGTCTGCTAAACGTAACGGCCACCCGAATATTAAGCGATCAGAAGATCGACGAGCAAGGCCGCTCACACTCCTGTGAATCCAACCAGTAACACTTACCGCACAGTCCGGTCTGTCGCATATCTCGCCTAGGGGTGGTAAACGTCAGACCCCAATAGCTTGATAAGTCATGCCGATGTGAGGTCCATAACCTTCGTGAAACTACTGATAACTCTTACCAGTATATCACTGCAACCCTGGCCAGTGATTTCCTGTTATGGCCAGTCGAGCATAGCGCAACATCAACCCCCAATACCGGGAGAGAAGAATCCCCTCCTATCGCTCATTGCCTCCATGTGAATCGGGACTGTACCAAAAAACCACCTGTTTGCACGACTCAGTAGAGCCATGGTAGGGTGGAAATCAAAGCACAGTGGGAGACACACAAGACTCTATGACGATCTTGGGTCAACAGACCAAGCTGTACCAGTGTCACCAGAGAACTGCCATCTGACGTGATGTATAATACCATCTGTGAGTTCTCGGCGAGTCTGTTCATTGTACCCAGTCTCCACTGAGCACCCGCATACCATCTCTGATGTCAAACACCAATGGATATGGGATCATCCATCGCCCATCACATGGGTCGAGAAGATATACGCTAGTCTACTCTGGAATATCGATGCCCTGTCTCGATATTCCCACGACTAGGAACATTGAAGGATGTACTCATGGACTACCCAGGCCCCACTAGTATGATCTACATCATAGTCCTGGAAGTCGAGTACACATCCTAAGGGCTTTATCAACATGTAATCAAAGAGACAGAAAGTATACATGTTAAGATAAAGAGCAACCAGATAGCGTACTATCATGTCGAGCAAGAAAGTCCTACCTATATATGTCCCAGCATCCACTACAATATACATCCAATGTACAGTAATGGCCTCTAGGGCATACATATAACTAACAATCTCCCACTTGCACTAGGGCCATCTGTAGCAGTGGTTCCAGTATCACATACTCAACCATCCCATATAAGTCTCTCTCTGGGAAAAAGCCTTTGTGAGTGGATCCGCCGTGTTGTCCTCTGAGTCTACTCCCCCAACCTCGATCACCCTGGAGATCAACTATCTCCATGATCAGGTGATGCTGCCTCAGAATATGTCTGGGTCACTGATGGGACCAGGGTTCCTGGGCCGAAGCCACACTTCCATTGTCATACAATGGTAGGAACCTAGTTCATCTTATGAACCAATATACACCCAAACTTCCTCTTTGGTAGTATCATTAATAGCGATGTTACCAGCCTTTATCGTCTAGTTTGCCACGGTATCTAGCTTGGAACTCTTCCAACATACCGTCCCTTTACTGAGGGTAAAGACAATGCCTGTGACTGACACTCAGTCGTCTTTATCACCCTCGAACCCTTCCAGTGATTCTCCCCAGGATCGATTGATACCATCTTACTACATCTAGTGAGAATCCTAGCATCCAATTACATCTATCTCATAGATGAAAACTCAGGGTTTAGGAGGTATCACTTTGATCCTATTTGGAGAATCCTTATGACAAGAGGAGATCGACCGATCGTAGTATAGGAAACTCTTTTCCTATCAAGAGTATGTTGTCCACGTACAATACGAGGATGACTACCTTACTCTCTACTACCTTTTTGTATATACAAGGTTCATCTACCATTTTGATGAAGTCAAACTCTTTGACTACCACATCAAAATAGACGTTCCAACTCCGCGATGCCTGCTTTATCATGTAAAGCAACTTGCATACGTTTCCGCTGCTCCCACTGTTTACGAAGCCCTCTGGCTGTGTTCTTATAGACGTTCTCTTCTAAATCATTATTTAGAAAAGTAGTCATGGCACCCAACCACCAGATATCGTAGTCATGGTATGTAGCAATGGCAAGTAGGATCTGGATGGACTTAAGCATAGTCCCTGAAAAATATTTCATCATTATCCATGCCTGGTCGATGACGAAAACCTTTAACAAGTCTAGCTTTGAAGGTCTCAACTTTTCCATCTACACCAAGTAATCTTCTCTAGATATACTTGCTCCTGATGGGGATTTAACCCGTCAGATATAGCAACCAAAGTCCATACTTTGTTGGTGTACATGGATTCCATCTCAGATCGCTAAGTATCCAGCCATTCTTACAGAGTCCCTACTCTCGATGGCCTGCTCGAAACTAGTTGGGTCATCATCTCATGATGCATTCCTCGCTCCCACTGTCATCGAGAAACCGAGGTATCTCTCAGGCGGATGAGGAACCCTACTAGATCGGCGGAGAAGCTGAGGTTCGTCGGGAACTATTGAATCCTTTGGTTTTGTCAAATCATCAGCTGCAGTTTTGTATAGCTGGAACCTTTCCAGTTCTACAGAACTGACTTTGCCTCGATCTTGTCCGGATTTTGCTTTAGACATAGGCCGGACAATCCTAAATCTTAACTAACTTAAGAGATAAGCTCTTCCCATACCATATCTTATATGGAGTGGTAGGCAGCGATCTGATTCGAACCTAATTCAATAGGTATGCAGCTTCTCAAGTGCATAACCCCCTTAAAAGAAACAGGTAACTCGGTAATACTCATCATAGAGCGCACCATATCACATACGGTGCTATTGCTCCGCCCTGATACACCGTAGTGCTGTGGTATATTCAGAAGAGTAACACTGAGAGAGAATCTCATTCTCCTTTAGAATAGTCCAGGAATGATATGCACAAGTATTCTCCTCCCTGATCTTATCATAGGACATAATACTTATACCCGTATTGGTTCTCTACTTCTAGCTTATATTCTGTGAATATCTCAAAAGGTTCGGACTTGTGTTTCAACAGGAACATGTGTCTGAATCTTGAGAGATTATCAGAGAACGTAATGAAGTATAAAGAACCAGTCCTGGCATGTGTAGACAGGAGACTTTACATACATCATCATGTATCAGTCCCAAGAGTTCATTAACTCTTTCTCTGTTTTCAATAAACAGAGCTATGGTCATACAATATTTGTGACGTGACTGGCAAGTTTCACAAGATGTAAATTCAAACTGATTTAAATATGCATCTAAAATGTAACTTCAGCCAGTCAGGTCGCATTGATATGACCTAGTCTGCAATGCCTCAAGAAGGATTTTTTCATTTCTGAACTCTTTCTCTTGTGTGTGTTCTGTATACTAGGAACTGTAGTTTGATTTAGAACGTCAATGCTTTTAGATAACGTGCCTGAACCGATCAACTTTTGATATAGGAAATGTTCAAAACATTATCCATCAATACAAAATTTTATCATTTCTTTACTAATAAAGAGACTGATATGATTTTGTATATCAGGTTTGGTATCTAATAGCATTTATTTAGAATCAATGTATTGGTAATACAGGGTGACAGTGACCAACAGACTTGGCTGCAACACTTGCCCCGTTTTCTGTCTCATGAAACTTATCACCCGTTCTCAGTTTTTCTACCTTTTTGTAGTCCTATGTAACAAATTACATATCTGGGATCCTGATCCGGTATCAAATACCCAGGATGCAGAGGATACTGAGAAACAGTTCTTTGTAATGAACACACCCGAAGGAGATGCATCACATGCACTTTCTTCGTTTGGGCGGCATAGGAATTCTGGTATTCCCCTATTTCCTGCTCGGTCTTATAACAATTATAAGTTGGAGCGGAACCAACGTTCCCCAGCTCAGTATAACAAGCGGGTTCGGTCAATACATCCATATTATTATCTTGATTAAGGCGTGATATGGTCGCTACCTGGAGAGAGAGAGAGAAGAAAACACTCTGCGTGCGCTCTTGTAAGATTAGATTGGTTATATATTTTATCTAATCAGGATGGCTCCCACTATTTTTATCAAATCTTCCTTCAAACCTTAAAAGGAAAGACTAGCCGGGATTAATTACACTCTACAAGTTCGCCAATCTTTCAGCCAGGCCAGTGTCGGTACTTTGAGGGAGGTTCCCCGTGCTTTCGCACGGACCTAATTACAGTAAACCTCGTTTTCCCAGAGGCGTAACCCCGTTGACACCTCTCTAGACACCTACTTGATCGGCTAATTGTAAAGTGCAAAACTCTCCCAGGAGTAACAATTACTCGCAGTGGGTATCGGGATCCAACTATCATATAGAAGGTATGCAATCTCATTGCAAATTTCAACACTTGAAACTCCCGATAATGGTTTTTACCCCTAGCACCTATGACCTTGGCTAAGGTCAACAAATCATAGGTACTAGTCAAGTTCTACTCGTCATTTCATGATTAATTAGACCCACCCACATGACCCTTGGCTAAGGTCAACAAAGCCATATGACTGTCCTAACTAATCGCATCATATGCTGTGTAGGAAGACATCACTTAGCTACCGCACACTACGCCTCGGCTATGGTCGACAAACGTAGCACGAATACTAAGTACTCTACTTCCTAAAATGACAGAGGGTTGCGAATGGTTTTTAAGAAAACCTTTAACGCTTTGAACTTGATCTCGTTGCGGAATCAAATGGTTTTTAAATGGAATGTTTTTTAGGCTTTTCTAGTTTTGCTAAAGGGGTCACACCCGGTGAAGGGATCGTCGGCCCTTTCCTCATCGAATGAGGTGCGGGATATATCATATATATCACTGTGCAAAGCAGAAACTGTAGAAGCAATCAAAAAACAAACCGAGTGTGTAGTATCTGCCAGTATCTGCCAGTTATTGCTAAAGGAGTCACTCCCGGTGAAGGGATCTCGGTCCTTTCCTCATCGAATAAGGTGCAGGATGTTTTACAATGAACACCGCAATGCAAAGCAAAAACTGTAGCTACCTGTTTTATTTTGAAATTCGATTCCACAACATCAATTAGGTTTATTTTCTTTCATTAATCTCATTAATGAATATCCCATCATTTAAGTCCACCTAAACATCACAGATTAATATAACGTACGCTTATGCCATCCGCATTCGCCTCGATGTCCCGTCTGCACCGTTAGGTTAGGTAACTAACGCCAGAATGAGGCAGGGCTAGCACGAGTGTAAAACATAAGCAACGTCTATATAATATATCATATATACTATATATAATATCTATCTGAACATATCACATGATCACATCACAGATAACGCAGCAGAAAATATCATATGAAATATTGGATATACTAGGACGTCCATGTTTTTAATACGAGCCAGTATAAAACACGGATTCCACGGTCATGATGAATAGCCAATCCCACACCCCTAGACCCCTACGAGAGCGGCAAGCAACCCTACCAATTCTAGGGTTAGGAGACCCGGACTCGACTCCTCGAGATGGTCTCCCACTGGACCCTAGAACACGGTTACTTGTGCTCCCCTCCTTGGGTCTATCCTAATGCGGAAAAGTAAATAATATACATCAACGGCGACATCTTCCGCAACCTGGAAGTGCCCCAATAAAAGAATATTACATACAAGTTTTTACATGAATGAAAATGAAAAACACTCATCTCACATAAAAACCCTCGGCTATTCAAACACGACGATCCAATATAACATATCCAGCAACACATAACATCACATGTCATCAACGTAAGTAAATATGCGCATCCCAATTGTCGTTGACATATAGCAACGAAACCGGCGATATCACATATTACACTTACGGTCACAAAAAAGAAAGTGTAAAACTACAACAGTTGGAATCCGCATCCTCTTTAGACATCGCATGCCTAATCAAATGAAATACTTAGACATCGCATGCCTAACAATTATAAACCCCGCATTTTAGTCTCATTATCGAAAACACTTTTCAATATCAAGTCGGGGAATTCAACAGGATTCCCGACATTCTGATCGAATGCTCGTCGCAAACTTTAGTAGGCGGCCGCACCCCTGACGCCGTCGACGAAGTGCACCAAGGCGGAACACCGCTGCCGCGAGCACCCGAAAGAATGCTTTCGGCGACGGGTTTCTCCTACAGTCACTTGGTCGGGGCTATGGGGCGAGGCTGTCTATTAAGTTTACCCGGCGAGTATCCGCGTACGCTACGTGATTGCGACGGACTTTTGATCACATCAAAATTCCGTGGCAACCGATCAAGTGAGACTAAACTGCTATGTTTATAACATTCATTCAGTTATCTCATAACTACTTGTGAATTCCAAATATTGTATCACATTCCGGATAAATAGAAAATGTTAAACTTTCCGATTGAACAATCGAACACCCAAGTTTTCCCGAAACAGCTCAACACATGAAATAAGTTTAAAAACATTCACTTCGTGCCTCAGTACCAACGGTCCAGCCGTAGAAGGGTCAAGCCAACGCCGTACTGCCCCAAACCCTAAGGTTCAAAGGGCAGTTCAAGACGGTCACATAATCGAATTAAGGTTTGTTGTCTTCTAGAAGGACCATCACGTTACTTGCACTACTTAGAATGTCGTTAAACTACGGAAAAATCCAACAATTGGAAATTTCCCGGCAGGGGAAAAAGTGGGTATTTATATCCGGTCGAACTTTTTAACATATTCTAAAATTCCCCGGAAAAACAGACAAAGTTTGACAATCCGATCAAATCTACGAACTCCCAATACAACCCAGAATATTCAACTCTTGAATAAATATTAAAAAATCCCAGAAAATCCAGAACCAAAATATAGGAATTACTGTGCAAAAATTATTGGGTAATGTGACCAAACGGCCGCGGAACCGCCGCAGAAGCCATGCTTCTGTCGCTGTTCCGCGGCGGTTTAGATGAATCAGGAGCTCGTTTTGCACCATAATTCTTAGATCTTCCTGCTGAATTTTTTAAGAATTTTTAATTTGGAAAAAACCCAGTTTTTGAAAAATGTCCAAAGAGCATTTTGGAGTTAGGGTTTCGGTTCGATCGGACTTCTAACTCCGTCTACGCATCGCCTAAGGCTCTAGCTAGGCTCTGATACCACTGTAGGGTTCCTAGGCGCACTAATGAAGTCTCACAAGTGATCAAACATGGCCAATTCAAAATTCTCATGTGCCTACAAACCCTAATACGGATCGTTAACTAGATATATAGGCGATGCAATGCGAGTTAACTACTTTAACTAAGAGGAAAGTGACTACAACCTTTGTAGATCCGGTCCTCCACCTCCTAGGCTCCGTGATGACGTCCCTCCGCTGTCCATATCGGATCCCGGACTCTAGCATCGGCTTCATCGGAGAAATGATCGGGCTAGGTCGTCGACTTCGATGCCGAAGATGATCTACGTCGAGGCAACACAAGATCAAGCTCCAACTTCACCAGGCCATGAAACTTGTGAAGAAAACACCCTATACTACTTGGCAAGTGGTAGAGGATGAAGAAATAGGAAGTGGGTTCACTTTAGAATTGGATTTCTCACTCTTTTTCTCAAGTTGCCATTAAAGGTTGCAAGGTTTTCTTCTTTTGTTGAAGATGAAGAAGAAGAAGAAATAGAATTATGATAAGTTCTTTAAAATAGGAAATAATAGGATACTTATCATAATTGCAACCATAGTTAGGTGTAGAGAATTAACTAAGGTTATATTGAATGGTTAGGGTTAAGTAAACAAACAAAACGGTCAAGCTTTCAACACTTCATGAAGCTTCATGAAAGAAACAAAATAAGCCACCATTCTATTTATCTTGCAAAAATGAATTAATGAATAAATAAATAAATAGTTAATAAAATCAAAACCCTAACCATTACATAACCATGGTTTAATTCTTTACACAAACCCAAGTTAGCATGTATCATCAAACATGATACAAAGAAGTGCACAAAAGTATATCACATATACAACTTGTGTGTTTCAAGTGAGAAAATCCATTTAAAATGAACCAATACTAGTTAATGTAAAGTAATATATCAAATATATAATTATATATTAAATCATTAAATCAACACTTGATTCAATGATCCGGTCATGTCGCATATAACCGACTAGTATCCAATGTATCGGCTTATCGAATCAATCCTTGATTCGATAACTAGGTTATATCGCATACAACCAATCGATACATTTATTGCAAGAATAGAATACGGTATCACATACACGCATTATTCTCGGTCCCGCACATATCTCATATGCGCTCCTATTTCGTTTCGCTTGAGCCAGGAAACCTCTGTGTAGGACTCTAAAGACTCGTCAATACGCCAGCAGCAGGTGATGATCATATCAAACACCCACAAGCCGCAAGCGGTCTGCTAAACGTAACGGCCACCCGGGTATTGAGCGATCAGAAGATCGACGAGCAAGCCCGCTCACACTCCTGTGAATCCAACCAGTAACACTTACCGCACAGTCCGGTCTGTTCGTCTGATATGTCGCATATCTCGCCTAGGGGTGGTAAACGTCAGACCCCAATAGCTTGATAAGTCATGCCGACGTGAGGTCCATAACCTTCGTGAAACTACTGATAACTCTTACCAGTATATCACTGCAACCCTGGCCAGTGATTTCCTGTTATGGCCAGTCGAGCATAGCGCAACATCAACCCCCAATACCGGGAGAGACGAATCCCCTCCTATCGCTCATTGCCTCCATGTGAATCGGGACTGTACCAAAAAACCACCTGTTTGCACGACTCAGTAGAGCTATGGTAGGGTGGAAATCAAAGCACAGTGGGAGACACACAAGACTCTATGACGATCTTGGGTCAACAGACCAAGCTGTACCAGTGTCACCAGAGAACTGCCATCTGACATGAGGTATAATACCATCTGGGAGTTCTCGGCGAGTCCGTTCAGTGTACCCAGTCTCCACTGAGCACCCGCATACCATCTCTAATGTCAAACACCAATGGATATGGGATCATCCATCGCCCATCACATGGGTCGAGAAGATATACGCTAGTCTACCCTGGAATATCGATGCCCCGTCTCGATATTCCCACGACTAGGAACATTGAAGGATGTACTCATGGACTACCCAGGCCCCACTAGTATGATCTACATCATAGTCCTGGAAGTCGAGTACACATCCTAAGGGCTTTATCAACATGTAATCAGAGAGACAGAAAGTATACATGTTAAGATAAAGAGCAACCAGATAGCGTACTATCATGTCGAGCAAGAAAGTCCTACCTATATATGTCCCAGCATCCACTACAATATACATCCAATGTACAGTAATGGCCTCTAGGGCATACATATAACTAACAGTGAGAAAAGGCTCGGCCGCAAGTTTTCGGTGAGGGAGCTGGCTTCCAAAGCACTGAGAGAGCTTCAAGCCAACCTTACGGCCAAGGCTACTAAAGCGTATGAACTTTGGCGAGTGCTTCAAGAAGCTATCGAGGAGGTGGTAGCCACTGATAAGGTCGTTGTGTTTACTCGTGAAATGGTCGAAGCCCATAAAACCACTGAAAAAGAGCTTGAAGGCCGGCTTGCCTCGTACCAGGCCCAACAGGCTCAAACGGAGGCCCGTCTTTTGACGATATTGAATCATGAAGGCGAGGCTCAGCGAAAAAGGGATGAACTGGCCAATCTACTAAATCGCCCGCCGACTTAAAGAATTGTATATACATTTTTTATTCTTCCTTTGTACATACTCCTGAATGAGAGTATATTATTTTTTTTGTTCTTTCACGAATTGTACTTTGTATTCATTTTGATTCATGAATAAAAGACATATTTTTCTTTACGATGTTGTGTCCCTTTTATTAAATGTATTCTGTGGATAGTCTATCTCGATTTCTTTGCAGAACAACGATGGCTTAGGATTCAGGGTTAAGATATGCCTCCTAAGACTTTTCAACTTTATGAGCCGTGAGGGTCTCATAAAGAATTTTCTCCCTACCGGTCGAGAGGATCCCGTAGGTGTAATTTCTCCTTAAGAATCGTGAGGATTCCTAAGTGTGTTTTCTCTTGCAAGTCCTAAGGATCTTACAAGAGAGTTTGCTCCCTTACGAGTGGTGAGGACCCGCAAGTGATGGGTGAGGTTACCCTTATCCGCATTTCACGGAATCAGGAGTTGCTCTGGATTCTTCCTACGGGGTCATAGCCATGTTCTGCGAGGACCAGGCTCCGCTCTAGAAATTTCCCATGGGGTCATGATTGACTTAAGCCGCATTCCACGTAACCAGGAATTTTGCTCTGGATGCTTCCCACAGGGTCATTTCCGTGTTCCGCGAGGACCAGGCTCCGCTCTGGATGCTTCACACGGGGTCATTGTCGTGCTCTGCGAGGACCAGGATCCGCTCTGGACGTTTTCCATGGGGTCAGGATTGACAAAAGCCGCATTCCACGTGACCAGGAATTTGCTCTGGATACTTCACACGGGGTCATTGCCGTGCTCTACGAGGATCAGGATCCGCTCTGGACGTTTCCCATAGGGTCAGGATTGACATAAGTCGCGTTCTACGTGACCAGGAATTTGCTCTGGATTCTTCCCACGGGTCATTGTCGTGTTCTGCGAGGACCACGCTCCACTCTGGATGCTTCACACGGGGTCATTGCCGTGCTCTGAGAGGACCATGATCCGCTCTGGACGTTTCCCACAGGGTCAGGATTGATATAAGCCGCGTTCCACGTGACCAGGAATTTTGCTCTGGATGCTTCCCACGGGGTCATTGCCGTGTTCTGCGAGTACCAGGCTCCGCTCTGGATGTTTCACACGGGGTCATGATTGACATAAGCCGCGTTCCACGTAACCAGGAAGGGTTGACTTTATCCGTATTTCACGGAGTCGGGGTTTTACTCTCGGTCATCTGTGCATCGCCGAGTCATGGAACTGGGAGTTTCCGTTGTTCCACTTTGCTTGGTGTTGTGTCTGTTGTAATGAAACGAATGTTGAGATGATCTCCAGGCTATCTGTGAACCGTTGAGATTTGGCTTCTTCTTCTGATGAAGCCTGGGGAGGAAGGGTGTGATTCCCTCTTTGTTTGCGTCCCTGGAGTATATACAGGGATTGACGTGATATCACCTGTAGGGCGCAAATTTCATTTCATATTTTTTTTATTTCTTTCCGCGATGCCCTATCATTTCAGCTTTTATATCGCGAAGGTCGCGATTACCCAATCATTTCGGCTATTTTTCGCGGTACCCAATCATTTCGGCTATTTTTTTTATTTTTACTCGCTGCTTTTTATTGCGAGTTGCCCAATCATTTCGACTATTTTGCATGCATGCATTTTTACTTGCTGATTTTGTTGCAAGTTGCCCCATCATTTCAGCTATTTCATATGCATGTGTGGCTCGCTGGCTTTTTGCTGCAAGCTTGGAATTAGACACTGATTTCGGCATCAGCACCGCTATAACTGGGATATTGCCAGGAGCGAATCATCATTTGCCTCTGTCGATGACGAACAAAGGTGGCTTAGTAAACAGGGTTAGGATCCTGTTGACTAAGGCTTTTGATTTCATGAGCCGTAAGGGTCTCATAAAGGTAATTCTCCTTGCGAGTCGTGAGGATCTCGTAGGTGCGTTTTCTTTTTAAGATTCGTGAGGATTCCTAAGTGCATGTTCTCTTATAAGTCGTAAAGATCTTACAAGAGTGTTTTCGCTTTATAAGTCGAGAGGACTTACAAGGGTTGTTCACCGTGTAGACATATCCCTAGTCACGGATGGGACTTTAATAGGGAAATTTTTATTCGCGCCCGTGGATTGTATACAAGGGTCAATATTGAGCCGCTTGTAGGGCAGTGTTGGAGGTTGTGGTGGCTGCTTAAGAACAAGTTCAGATCCTTATAGCTTAAGACTTTTGAATCTTATGAGTTGTGAGGGTCTCATAAGATGGTTCTCCTTACGAGTCGTGAGGATCTCGCAAGTGTAATCTCTCCTTAAGAATCGTGGGGATCCCTAAGTGTGTTGCTCCCTTGTGAGTCGTAAGGATCTCACGCGGGTGGTTTCTCCTTACAGGGTCGAGAGGACCTTGCAAGTGTCTTTTAACGAGATTGCGCCCTTTCGGGTTTTCACAAAACTTGCTGGTAGCCCTGCTATTTTTACTCACGGAGCCTTTTCGGGTTTTCATCCGTGCCCTTTTCGCTTATGGACATACCGTTTTTTTTTCTTTCATCTTCTTTTTTTTTATTCTTTTCTCTTTTTTTGTGTCAGCCTTGAGATGCTGCAGTCTACAGTAGTTTATCGACGTCTCGGTCAACAGCTAGTTTTAGGACATAGTGGTCCATCGTTAGTTTAAGAATGTTTCGGTCCGTTGTTATTTTAAGGACGTTTCGGTCCGTTGTTAGTTTTAGGACATTTCGATCCGTTGTTAGTTACTACTTATAGAGTTTGGGCTTAGGAAGATAGCGAGCAGACATAGGCGTCGTCATCTATTGTTGACCTAGGCCGTGACTCGTCAAGAGTAGTATTTCTTCAGGAAACGACCGTTTATTGGCCTGAAAGGTCTTTCGCCATGCATGTCCATGAGTAGATAGGCTCCACCCTGGTAGACTTTGTCTATGATATACGGGCCTTCATAGTTCGGCTCGAATTTCCCTTGTTTGGCACGATTGGGGACCATAGGTCTTTTGACCACTAGCACGAGTTCTCCTTGGCGGAATGTTCTCGGTCTAGTCAATCTCTCATATGAATGCGTCATCTTTGCTTTATAAGCTCCAGATTTTGCTGCGCTATGAGCCGGGTTTCATCAAGGGCATCGAGCTCCTCAAGTCGAAGATGAGCATTTTCTTCGTTTGTTAGCTCATAGTGAACTGCCACTCGTAGAGAGGGTAACTCTATCTCGAGGGGGAGTACCGCTTCTGTACCGAATACCAATGCGTACGGCGTCGTATTCGTGGCCGTTTTGAACGTAGTTCGATACGCCCAGAGAGCTTCATGCAGTCTCTCATGCCAGTCCTTTTTATTTCGAGACACCGTCTTTTTCATGATCTTCATTAAGGTCTTGTTGAAAACCTCAGCTAGATCGTTAGCTCGGGGATTGTAGACCGAGGAGTATCTCCAGTCTATGTTATGCTGTTGTGTGAAGCGGCTGATCTTGTGGCTTCTGTAGGCTGGCCCGTTATCGGAGATGATCCGTCTCGGAGCTCCAAACCGATAAATGACGTGTGTCTTGAAGAAATGGAGGATATTCTCCGTCTTCACTTCCCTCAGCGGTACTGCTTCTGCCCATTTGAAGAAGTAATCAGTTGACGCCAAAATGAATCGATGTCCTCTGGACGATGCTGGCTCGATGGGGCCGATTATGTCAGTCCCCCACATTTCAAACGGCCAGCTAGCCACTGTCGGATGTAGTGGATTCGGATGCTGGTGGATAAAGTCCCCATGGATCTGGCACGAGTGGCATTGCTTCGTATATTCGAGGCAGTCCTGGATCTGGGCCAATAGTAGCCCATCCTTTTGATTTTCAACTTCATCTTCGGGCCGGCTTGGTGAGAACCGCAGAGTCCGTCGTGAGTTTCTTGGATGACTCTTTTTGCTTCTTCAGGTCTCAGGCATCTTAACCACAGAGAATCAAATGACCTCTTCTACAGAGTATCATTGACAAAGGCGAAAGATAGGGCTCACTTCATGAGCTGATGTTTTGAGGACGCATCTTCGGGCGTTCGACGGAATTTGAAGTAGTCTATAAAGACTTCCCTCCAATCCATAACCTTTTCCTGGTCTTTTATTTGCAGGGCCGTTTTCCTGGTCGTTACCTTTTCTTCGGACGACTCCGGAGATATTTCTGCTGGTGCAAGAACCCGACGGCTTTGCACAACGATCCTTACGTCATCGAGGTTCTCGTCGGCCAGTTCTTTAGCGAGCTTGGCTAATGCATCCGCTTTGCTTTTTTCCGTGTGTGGTATGCTTTCTAGGATGTAGGAAGGAATTTGAGTCAGCAGTTGTTGTACTCTCTCACCGTACTTCACCAACTCTGGCTTGCACGTTTGGTAGTCGCCTTTTATTTGACTAACGACCAGCTGAGAGTCTCCGTATATGAGCAGGTTTTCAATTCCCATGTCAATGGCGATCTCGAGACCTGCTATCAAAGCTTCGTATTCGGCTTCATTGTTTGTCCTCGGCTCTGTTAAGGAGAAGGCAAAGCGCATTATCCCTCCTTGTGGAGTCACGAAGATGAGGCCTACCCCTGATTTGATTATAGGGGTGCTTTGTTTACGCTTCTTCATGGAAGAGGCTCCATCAAAATAGAGATCCCATCGGGTATCATTCCCGTCGATCGTGTCAAACGCATGTTCGTCTGGCAATTCGCAGTTTAAAGGAGAATCGGCGGGTATCGGGTGCTCGGCGAGGAAGTCGGCGATAGCCTGGCCTTTCACTGCCTTAAGAGGCCTATAAGTTATCGAGAATTCCATCAAGAGTAGGGCCCATTTAGCGAGACGCCCCGTTAATATGGCTTTTGACATTAAGTACTTGAGAGGATCCACCTTCGATATGAGACTGACTTCATGCGCCAACGCATAGTGCCTGAGCTTTGTTATTGCGAAGATCAATGCCAGGCAGTGTTTTTCGATGGGAGAATAATTGCTTTCTGCTCCCAGTAGAACTCGACTCAAATAGTAGAGGGCGCTCTCCTTCCCTTGGTCGTTCTCTTGTGCCCATAATGCGCCTAAGGAACCTTCGAGGGCGGTTGTATACAGAATGAGAGGTTTTCCTTTAACGGGAGCGGCCAGTACTGGCGGATTCTGCAGGTATTGCTTGATTTCATCCAGTGTGTTTTGGCATTTGCGATCCCAGACGAAAGGGTTCCCTTTTTCATCAGGTGACTGTAAGGACGGCACTTGCCTGAGAGATTGGCTATAAATCGCCAGATATACGCGAGCTTCCCTTGGAGAGATCGCAATTGCTTGAGAGTCTTTGGCGGGGGCATTTCCATAATCGTCTTGATCTTTGACGGATCTATCTCAATGCCTCGGTGTCGGACAATGAATCCTAGGAATTTGCCCGAGGAAACTCCGAATGCGCATTTGAGAGGGTTCATCTTCAAGTTGTATTGTCGAAGGCGTTGAAATACGATCTTCAGATGCTCTGAATGTTCCTCGTATGATTTGCTTTTAAATACGAGGTCGTCGATATAACATTCGACGAATTCATGTATGAGGTCATCGAAAATCTTCGTCATGGCCCTCTGATAGGTGGCACCGGCGTTCTTTAGACCGAAGGGCATCACCTTGTAGCAGAATATGCCCAAAGGGGTCCGAAAAGCAATATGCTTCTGGTCCTCGGGATGCATTTTTATCTGATTATATCCTGACGATCCATCCATGAAGGAGAAGACTTCGTGAGTGGACGTGTTATCTATCATTAGCTCAGTGATTGGTACTGGAAGTCGTCCTTTGGACAGGCTTTATTGAGATCCCGAAAGTCCACGCATATGCACACTGTCCCATTTTTCTTCATCACCGGGACAATGTTGGCGATCCAATCAGGGTATTGAACCTCTTGGATAAAACCGGAGTCGATTAGTTTCTTGACCTCGGCGTTAATGCTCATCTTAAGCTCAAGCCGCATTCTTCTCGGTGCCTGTTTGATCGGCTTGACGTCCGGGGATATCTCCAATTTGTGCACAGCAATCTCTAGGTCTAATCCTGGCATCTCGGAATAGTTCCATGCAAAGCAATCTTTATGCTGCATGAGCACGTCCTTTAGCGTAGCCACCCTTCCTTCAGACAACAGCTCATTGACGAACGTCGGCCACGGGTCACTTGCCGTCCCCAAATCAATTTTCTTGAGATCATCTGCAGTAGTATGTATTCCATCTTCTAGCTCTTTTGGTGCCGGCGGAAACTCTGAGATCACCTCGTTATCATTATTTTCGAAGCACCAGGGGAGGTCATCCATATTCTCGGGCTCTTCTTTTGACTGCGTTATCGCGTGACAGGTACGCGATCGTTTCCAAGATCGATGTTGATCTGGTCCTACTCCCGCTATACGCGTCGCTTTCGGTTCATGCTTCTGTGGCGGACTTATCTTCCAACCGCTGGATAAAGCGAACCTGCCCTGTTGATATTGGTCTTCGACCCAGTTCTTGAAGGTGAAGCAGTCTTCGAGAGGATGCCCTATTGCTCGGTGATAAGAGCAATAGTCTGGGTGAGAGACCTCGTTGGCTTGCTCGGGGTGTTTGGACTCCGGAAGTGTAATCATTTGATGTTTTATGGCAAGATCAAGTATCTTCCGTGTTTTGCCCTGGGGAAAAGAGTATGCTCGACCCATCTTATTTATAAGAGACGAATCCGGATTGCTCGATTCCCGATCGTGTGGCTTCTTGGTCCCGCTTTGTCGCTGTCGAATGCCTTTCCCGCTCTTTGACTTATTTTTGCCTATGCGTCGGGCCTTTTGTATGACGGGTTGATAAGGAAGAGCATTGTCATTCTCCGCGGCCTGTTGAAGGAGGCGCTGCGTCCTGGCTTTTTCGTAAATAGCCATCTCACGGTTATGGTCATCCCGGACCTTTCGACCCGCTTCCCTTATGAGCTTGTCCATTCGTTCTTCAAACGACGGGCTCGGCATTTTAATGGTAGGATCTCGTTTTGGTTCAGAGTCAGCGTTTTCTAACAGAATGTCTCCTTCTTCATCGAAGTCATGTATGACGTAGCTGCCATGGACTCGTTCTCGTTTTTTTGATTGAACATATCCAAGCCCGACCATTTCCATTCTCCCGTTTGGCAACTTTCGCTGAGTTCCGGGGACGTCCCAAATCCTATTGTAGAATCGAGCTTATCGAGTAGTCTGTCTGAGGGGTACCCCTTGGCGCTTCAATAGCCTTTTCAAGCCTTCCGTGTAGTATCTAGGCAGACGGATGGGCTGGAGCCTGTCGAGCGTAGAATCAGCGTCGTGCCAGATTTCCTTCTCCACTTTGGTTTCCCGGATTGGTAGAATAGGATCGCCTCTTCAACTTTTTGTCTGGGAGGGACGTAAAATGTCTGCAATTCTTGCACACTATAAACTTCAAGTGCATCGAGATCCTTGTAATGTTCTTGTGGAACCATGGTAATTTGCAAACTCTTATCTTTGTCGGCGGAGATTTGTATCGACGGCCGAGCAGAGAATACAGCATTGACCTCATCTTCTGAGTCGCTGCCGAAGATCAACATAGGGATGGACGGTCTCGGCTTGTTGTATTGGGGCGGCCCTGAATAAACTATTTCGTCTTCCTCCTCGGTATCACTCCCGAAGACCGGAATAGTAGTGATGGCTTTGTTCTTCGGTTTGTGACATTTTTCCGTGTTCTCAAAGTCTGGTAAGAAGTATTTTGCATCTTCGTACTTTCGGACTTCATTCACGGAGAATGGATTCAACTCTCCCATCACAGTGTACTCAAGACCATCCTTGAAATACTTCATACACTGATGTTGTGTAAAAGGGATAATATTGTACTCGTGTAACCAGGGCCTGCCGAGCAAAGCATTGTAGCATGTCTTGGCGTTAATGACATGAAATTTAATATCCGTGACAAGTAGCCCGAACGCAGCGTCGGTATCACAGACCTGAGTGTCCGTGATGACTGGGAGTCGAAACCGGAGATGGTGATTTTATCACGAGCGAGGTGCTGAACGCTCATGCAGATTTCCTTCAACACTCGCACGTTGAGGAGATTGACGGAAGACCCATTGTCAATCAGGATTTTGCCTATCTTGATATCGTGACAATATCCAGGGACATAAAGGGGACGGTTGTGTTCGCACGTCCCAAGGAGGAGATCTTCATCACCAAAGGTGATATCGGCTGTTGTTAGTTATATGTATGCCCTAAAGGCCATTGCTATACATAGGATGTATATTGTAGTGGATGCTGGGATATATATAGGGAGGACTTTCTTGCTCGACATGATAGTATGCTATCTGGTTGCTCTTTACCTTAACGTGTACACTGATTGTCTCTCTGTTACATGTTGGTAAAGCCCTTAGGATGTGTACTTGACTACCTGTACTATGATACGGATCATACTAGTGGGAACATGGTAGTCTATAAGTACATCCTTCAAAGTCCCTAGTCGTGGGTATATCGAGACGGGGCATCGATATACCAGAGTAGACTAGCGTATACCTTCTCGACCCATACAGATAGGCGATGGATGATCCCATATCCATTGGTGTTTGACATCAGAGATGATATACGGGTGCTCAGTGGAGACTGGGTACACTGGACGGACTCGCCGAGAACTCCCAGATGGTATTATACCTTATATCAGATGGCAGTTCTCTTGTGACACTGGTACAGAGTAGTCTGTTGACCCGAGATCGTCATAGAGTCTTGTGTGGTTCCCACTGTGCTTTGATTTCCACCTTACCATGTCCAAGAGGGCGTGCAAAACGGTGGTTTTTGGGTACAGTCCCGAATCACATGGAGGCAATAAGCGATAGGAGGGGATTCGTCTCTCCCGGTATAGGGGGTTGATGTTGCGCTGTGTTCGATTGGCTATAACCGGAAATCCCTGGCCAGGGTTGCTGAGATATACTGGTAAGTGTTATCAGTAGTTTCTCGAATTGTTATAGACCTCATATCGACACGACTTATCGAGCTATTGGGGTCTGACGTTTACCACCCCTAGGCGAGATATGCGACATATCAGACGATCAGACCGGACTGTACGGTAGTGTTACTGGTTGGATTCACTGGAGTGTGAGCGGGCTTGCTCGTCGATCTTCTGATCGCTCAATACCCGGGTGGCCGTTACGTTTAGCAGACCGCTTGCGGCTTGTGGGTGTTTGATATGATCATCACCTGCTGCCGGCGTATTGACGAGTCTTTAGAGTCCTACACAGAGGTTTCCTGTCTCATGCTTAACCCTAACCACTCCATCTAACCTTAGTTAAATCTCTACACTAAACCATGGTTTGTATATGATAAGAATTGATTTTTCTTTTCTTTTTGATTATTCTTATCATATGATCTTCTTCTTCTTCTTCACATGAAGAAGCTTGCCTCCATCAATGGCAACTTGATGAAAAGAGTGAGAAATCCAGTTCTAAAGTGAACCCACTTCCTATTTCTTCATCCTCTACCTCTTGCCAAGTAGTATAGGGTGTTCTCTTCACAAGTTTCATGACTTGGTGAAGTGGGAGCTTGATCTAGTGATGCCTCGACGTAGATCATCTTCGGCACAAAGCCGACGACCTTGCCCGCCCATTTCTCCGATGAAGCCGACGCTAGAGCCCGGGTTTCCATTTGGACAGCGAGGAGACTTCATTGCGGAGCTATGGAGGTGGAGGACCGGATCTACAAAGGTTGTATTTCCGTTCTCTTAGTAAAGTAGTTTACTAGTTGCATCTTTCGCCTAGACATCTAGTTAACGATCCGTATTAGGGTTTCTCGGCACCCGTAAAATTTGAAATTGGCATGGTTGATGTCTTGTGAGACCTCATTAGTGTGCCTAGGAACCCTACAGTGGTATCAGTGCCTAGCTAGAGCCTTAGGCGATGCGTAGACGAAGTTTGAAACCCGAACGAACCCGAAACCCTAACCCGATAATGCTCTCTGGACTTTTTCTAAAAACTGGGAATTTTCCAGATTAAAAATGCTTAAAAAATTCAGCAGGGAAATATAAGAATCACGGTGCAAAATTTTACTCATGAACAGTCCAAAGAGCGGCGGAACCGCGGCAGAAGCCTGGCTTCTGCGGCGGTTCCGCGGCAAGTTAATGACGTCATCCTCCCCTTTTTGCACAGTAATTCCTACTTAATAATGCTGAGTTTTCTGGGAATTTTTAATTTTACTCAAGAATTGAGTATTCTGGGGTTGCTTTGGGAATCGCTGATTCGATCGAATTATCAGACTTTGTCTATGTGGCTTTCCGGATATATTGAATATGTTAAAAAGTTCGACCGGATATAAATACCCAATTTTTCCCCTGTCGGGAAATTTCCAAGTGTTGGATTTTTCCGTGGTTTAAAGACGTTCTAAGTAGTGCAAGTAACGCGATGGTCCCTCTAGAAGACAACAAACCTTAACTCGATTATGTGATCGTCTCGAACTGCCCTTTGAACCTTAGGGTTTGGGGCAGTACGGCGTGCCACATGTGAGGCGTTGGCTTGACCCTTCTACGGCTGGATCGTTGGTACTGAGGCATGAACTGGATGTTTTTAAACTTGTTTCATGTGTTGAGCTGTTTCGGGAAAACTTGGGTGTTTGGATGTTCGATCGAAAAGTTTAACATTTTCTATTTATCTGGAATGGGATACAATAATTGGAATTCACAAGTAGTTATGAGATAACTGAATGAATGTTATAAACATAGCAGTTTAGTCTCACTTGATCGGTTGCCACGGAATATTGATGTGATCAAAAGTCCGTCGCAATCACGTAGCGTACGCGGATACTCGCCGGGTAAACTTAATAGACAGCCTCACTCCATAGCCCCGACCAAGTGACTGTAGGAGAACCCCGTCGCCGAAAGCATCCGTTCGGGTGCTCGCGGTAGCGGTGTTCCGCCTTGGTACACTTCGTCGACGGTATCGGGGGTGCGGACGTCTACTGAAGTTTACGACGAGCATTCGATCAGGATGTCGGGTATCTTGTTGAATTGCCCGACTTGATATTGAAAAGTGTTTTCGATAATGAGACTAAAATGCGGGGTTTATAATTGTTAGGCATGCGATGTCTAAGAAATTCATTTGGTATGGCATGTGATGTCTGAGGTGGTTGCGGATTCCAACTATTGTAGTTTTACACTTTCTTTTCTGTGACCGTAAGTTTAATATCTGATATCGCCGGTTTCGTTGCTATATGTCAACGACAATTGGGATACGCATATTTACTTACGTTGATGACATGTGATGTTATGCGTTGCTGGATATGTTATATTGGATCGTCGTGGTTGAATAGCCGGGGGTTTTTATGTGAGATGGGTGTTTTTCATTTTCATTCATGTAAAAACTTGTATGTAATATTCTTTTATTGGGGCACTTCCAGGTTGCGGAAGATGTCACCGTTTGTATATTATTTACTTTTCTGCACTAGGATAGACCCAAGGAGGGGAGCACAAGTAACCGGGTTCTGGAGTCCAGTGGGAGACCAACTCGAGGAGTCGAGTCCGGGTCTCCTAACTCTAGAATTGGTAGGGTTGCTTGCCGCTCTCGTAGGGGTCTAGGGGTGTGGGTTTGGCTATTCATCACGACCGTGGAATCCGTGTTTTATACTGGCTCGTATTGAAAACACGGATGTCCTAGTATATCCAATATTTCATATGATTCTTCTGCTGCGATATCTGTGATGTGATCATGTGATGTTCTGTGATAGATACAGTATATAGTATATATGATATATTATATAGGCGTTACTTATGTTTTACACCCGCGCTAGCCCTGCCCCGCTCTGCCGTTAGTTACCTAACCTAACGGTGCACGAGGGGACATAGAGGCGAATGCGGATGGCATAAGTGTACGTCGTATTTATCTGTGATGTTTAGGTACTTAAATGATGGGACTTCATTAATGTGATTAATGAAATAAAAGAAACCTAAGATATTGTAGAATCGAATTTCAAAATAAAAAGGTAGCTACAGTTCTTGCTTTGCACAGAGGTATATGTGATATCTCCTGCACCTTATTCGATGAGGAAAGGACCGAGATCCCTTCACCGGGAGTGACTCCTTTAGCAATAACTGGCAGATGCTACACACTCGGTTTGTCTTTTGATTGCTTTTAAGAGTTTTTGCTTTGCACAGAGATATATATGATATATCCCGCACCTCATTCGACGAGGAAAGGACCGACGATCCCTTCACCGGGAGTGACTCCTTTAGCAAAACTAGAAAAGCCTCAAAAACACTCCATTTCAAAATTCATTCGATCCTACAACGATATAAAGTTCATTACGCAAAAGGTTTTCTTAAAAACCTGTCGTAGCCCTCCGTCATTTCAGATAAGTCCTAGTTAGTATTCGTGCTGCGTTTGTTGACTCAGTCAAGGCGTAGTGTGCGGTAGCTGATTAGTGCTTATCTGCAAAGCATATGATGCGATTGGATTAGGGTAGTCGTGCGGCCTTGTTGACTCAGTCAAGGGTCGTGCGGGTGGGTTTAATTCAATCAGGAAATGACGGGTTGAACTTTACTTGCGGTCTATGGTTTGTTGACTCAGTCAAGGTCATAGATCGCTTGGGGCAAAATATTATCGGGAATTTCGAGTATTGAAATTTGCAATGAGATTGCATACCTTCTATGAGATAGTTGGATCCCGATACCCACTGCGAGTAAGAGTTACTCCTGGGGGAGTTTTACACATTACAATTAGCCGATCAAGTAGGTGTCTAGAAAGGTGTCAACGGGGTTACGCTTCTGGGAAAACGAGGTTTACATTAATTAGGTCCGTGCGAAAGCACGGGGAACCTCCCTCAAAGTACCGACACTGGCCTGGCTGAAAGATTGGCGAACTTGTAGTGTGTAATTAATCCCGGCTAGTCTTTCCTTTTTGGGTTTGAAGGAAGATTTGATAAAAAGCAGTGGGAGCCATCCTGATTAGATAAAATAAAAACCAATCTATTCTTGCAAGAGCGCACGCTGAGTGTTTTCTTCTCTCTCTCTCCAGGTAGCGACCATATCACGCCTTAATCAAGATAATAATACGGATTATTGACCGAACCCACTTGTTATACTGAGCTGGGGAACGTTGGTCCCGCTCCAACTTATAATTGTTATAAGACAGAGCAGGAAATAGGGGATTACCAGAATTCCCGTGTCGCCCAAACGAAGAAAGTGCATATGATGCATCATCTTCGGGTGTGGTCATTTTACAGAGAATTGTTTCTCAGTATCCTTTACGTCCTGGGTATGTGATACCAGATTAGGATCCCAGATATGTAATCTGTTACATAGGGCTACAGAAAGGTAGAGAACTGAGAACGGGTGATAAGTTTCATGAGGCAGAAAACGGGGCAAGTGTTGCAGCCAAGTCTGTTGGTCACTGTCACCCTGTATTACCAATACATTGATTCTGAACGAATGTCATTAGATACCGAACCTGATATACAAAATCATATCAATCTCTTTATTAGTAAAGAAAGGATATAATTTTGTATTGTTGGATAATGTTTTGAACATTTCCTATATCAAAAGTTGATCGGTTCAGGCACGTTATCTAAAAGCATTGATGTTCTAAATCAAACTACAGTTCTTTAGTGTACTGAACACACACAAGAGGAAGAGTTCAGAAATGAACGGATCCTTCTTGAGGCATTGTAGACTAGGTCATATCAATGCGACCCGACTGGCTAAAGTTACATTTAGATGCATATTTAAATCAGTTTGAATTTACATCTTGTGAAACTTGCCAGTCATGTCACAGAGACAAGATGACCATAGCTCCGTTTACTGGAAACAGAGAAAGAGTTAGTAAACTCTTGGGATGATACATGTTGATGTATGTAAGGTCCCCTGTCTACACATGCCAAGACCGGTTCTTTGTACTTCATTACATTCTCTGATGATCTTTCGAGATTCAGACCTATGTTCCTGTTGAAACACAAGTCCGAACCTTTTGAGATATTCACATAATATAAGTTAGAAGTAGAGAACCAAATACGGGTAAAAGTATTATGTCCTATGATGAGATCAAGGAGGAGAATACTTGAGCACGAAATTCTTGGACTTTTCTAAAGGAGAATGAGATTCTCTCTCAGCATTACTCCTCCGCATACACCATAGCACAATGGTATATCGAGGTGGAGCAATCACACCCTATATGATAAGGTGTGCTCTATGATGAGTACTAATGAGTTACCTATTTCCTTTTTGGGAGTTATGCACTTGAGAAGTTGCATACCTATTGAATAGGGTTCCGATCAAATCAGTTGCCTACCACTTCATATGTGATATGGAAAGGGTAGAGCCCATGTCTTAAGCTAGTTAAGATTTGGGGTTGTCCGGCCTATGTCTAAAAGCAAAATTCGGACAAGCTCAAGGCAAGATCTGTTATGTAGAATTGGAAATGTTCCAGCTATACAAACTACAGCACATGATTTGATAAAACTGAAGGATTCAATAGTTTCCAACGAACCTCAGCCTCTCCGCCGATCTAGTAGGGTTCCTCACCCACCTGAGAGATACTTCTATTTCTCTATGACAGTGGGAGCGAGAGTTGCATCATGAGATGATGACCCAACTAGTTTCGAGCTGGCCATCAGGAATGGGACTCTGTAAGAATGGCTGGATGCTTAGCGATCTGAGATGGAATCCATGTACACCAACAAAGTATGGACTTTGGTTGCTGTATCTGAAGGGTTAAATCCCCATCAGGAGCAAGTATATCTTGAGAAGATTACTTGGTGTAGATGGAAAAGTTGAGACTTTCAAAGCTAGACTTGATAAAGCTTTTCGTCATCGACCAGGCGTGGATAATGATGAAACCTTTTCAAGTAGCTATGCTTAAGTCCATCCGGATCCTACTTGCCACGGCTACGTACCATGACTACGATATCTGGCGGTTGGGTGCCATGAATGCTTTTCTAAATGATGTTTTAGAAGAGAACGTCTATAAGTACACAGCCAGAGGGCTTCGTAGACAGTGGGAGCAGCGGAAACGTGTGCAAGATGCTTTATAGGATAAAGCAGACATCGCGGAGTTGGAACATCTGTTTTGATGTGTTAGTCAAACAGTTTGACATCATCAAAATGGTAGATGAACCTTGTATATACAAAAAGGTTGTAGGGAGTATGGTGATGATCCTCGTAGAGTACGTGGATGACATACTCTTGATAGGGAAGGAGTTTCCTATACTACGCTCGATCAATCTCCGCTTATCACAATAATTCTCCATATAGGATCAAAGTGATACCTACTAAATCCAGGGTTGTGGATCTATGAGATAGATCTAAATGGATGTTAGGAGCCTCACTAGTTGTAGTGAGATGGTATCAGTTGATCCTGGGAAGAATCACTGGAAGTGTTCCAGAGTAATAAGAACGACTGAATGTCAGTCACAGGCATTGTCTTTACCCTCAGTAAAGGGACGGTATGTTGGAAGGGTTCCAAGCTAAATACCGTGGCATACTAGACGATAAAGGCAGGATACATCGCTACTTAAGATGCTACCAAAGAGGCTGTTTGGGTGTATATTGGTTCATGAGATGAACTTTGTTCCTCCCATTGTGTGACAATGGAGTTGTGGCTTATGCCAAGGAACGCCGGTCCCATCAGTGATCCAGACATATTCTAAGGCAGTGTCACCTGATCGTGGAGATGGTTGATCTCCAGGGGATCAAGGTTAGGAGAGCAGACTCAGAGGACAACACGGCGGATCCACTCACGAAAGGCCTTTTCCCAGAGAGAGACTTTTATGGGATGGTTGTGTATGAGATATTGCAACCACTGCTATCAGATGGCCCTAGTGCAAGTGGGAGATTGTTAGTTATATGTATGCCCTAGAGGCCATTGCTATACATAGGATGTATATTGTAGTGGATGCTGAGATATATATAGGGAGGACTTTCTTGCTCGACATAATAGTATGCTATCTGGTTGCTCTTTACCTTAACGTGTACATTGATTGTCTCTCTGTTACATGTTGGTAAAGCCCTTAGGATGTGTACTTGACTACCTGGACTATGATACGGATCATACTAGTGGGGACATGGTAGTCTATAAGTACATCCTTCAAAGTCCCTCGTCGTGGGTATATCGAGACGGGGCATCGATATACCAGAGTAGACTAGCGTATACCTTCTCGACCCATACAGATGGGCGATGGATGATCCCATATCCATTGGTGTTTGACATCAGAGATGATATACGGGTGCTCAGTGGAGACTGGGTACACTGAACGGACTCGCCGAGAACTCCCAGATGGTATTATACCTTACGTCAGATGGCAGTTCTCTGGTGACACTGGTACAGAGTAGTCTGTTGACCCGAGATCGTCATAGAGTCTTGTGTGGTTCCCACTGTGCTTTGATTTCCACCTTACCACGTCCAAGAGGGCATGCAAAATGGTGGTTTTTGGGTACAGTCCTGAATCACATGGAGGCAATGAGCGATAAGAGGGGATTCGTCTCTCCCGGTATAGGGGGTTGATGTTGCGCTGTGTTCGATTGGCTATAACCGGAAATCCCTGGCCAGGGTTGCTGAGATATACTGGTAAGTGTTACCAGTAGTTTCTCGAACTGTTATAGACCTCATATCGACACGACTTATCGAGCTATTGGGGTCTGACGTTTACCACCCCTAGGCGAGATATGCGACATATCAGACGATCAAACCGAACTGTACGGTAGTGTTACTGGTTGGATTCACTGGAGTGTGAGCGGGCTTGCTCGTCGATCTTCTGATCGCTCAATACCCGGGTGGCCGTTATGTTTAGCAGACCGCTTGCGGCTTGTGGGTGTTTGATATGATCATCACCTGCTGCCGGCGTATTGACGAGTCTTTAGAGTCCTACACAGAGGTTTCCTGTCTCATGCTTAACCCTAACCACTCCATCTAACCTTAGTTAAATCTCTACACTAAACCATGGTTTGTATATGATAAGAATTGATTTTTCTTTTCTTTTTGATTATTCTTATCATATGATCTTCTTCTTCTTCTTCTTCACATGAAGAAGCTTGCCTCCATCAATGGCAACTTGATGAAAAGAGTGAGAAATCCAATTCTAAAGTGAACCCACTTCCTATTTCTTCATCCTCTACCTCTTGCCAAGTAGTATAGGGTGTTCTCTTCACAAGTTTCATGACTTGGTGAAGTGGGAGCTTGATCTAGTGATGCCTCGACGTAGATCATCTTCGGCACGAAGCCGACGACCTTGCCCGCCCATTTCTCCGATGAAGCCGACGCTAGAGCCCGGGTTTCCATTTGGACGGCGAGGAGACTTCATTGCGGAGCTATGGAGGTGGAGGACCGGATCTACAAAGGTTGTATTTCCGTTCTCTTAGTAAAGTAGTTTACTAGTTGCATCTTTCGCCTAGACATCTAGTTAACGATCCGTATTAGGGTTTCTCGGCACCCGTAAAATTTGAAATTGGCATGGTTGATGCCTTGTGAGACCTCATTAGTGTGCCTAGGAACCCTACAGCTGTGTGTACTTCTTCCAGCTCGTCTTTCATCTTTTCTTCGACGAGAAAGGTTTGGAAATGCTCTGGCTCTTGTAGTGCCTTGATCAATGAATCTCTCACTTCTTTGGATAGTATAAGGGCGTCGAGAATGCTGAGCTGCGAGGGTAGCTTCCTCAAGTGTGCCAGAACATTGTAGTCCACCTTACTTTTCTTTGGCGGGTCCTTGGCGGTCAGCTCTTTGATGACTTGGTCATCTAGGGCGATATCCTCAGAGACTTTTTCTTTTCCCTTATCTTTTCTATTCGTGGGTCCGAGATTCTTTTCGGGCAGCGTACGATTGCGCAGCTGAATATTTTCACAGGTCTTCGGTTCTTCCTCTTTTCCCGAGGTGGATTCTTTGAAGAGAGGGCCAAGAGTCATTTCTTCGTCAGAGTCGCTCCCGAAGGTGAGAACTTGTGATCCTCCGGCGTTAACCATGCGACATTTGCCGGTAGTTCTTCTAAGCTCCTCGGTCGTACTTCTTTGCTCCCGACGAGTTTTGCATTTCATCCGCTTAAAACGTTGCCGGTGAGCAACATATCCCTGCCACCATCTTTTAAAAGCGTCGCACTCTTCGGTAGGGTGTGCAATCTTTCGATGATATGAGCAGTAGCTAGGATGTGTTTCCACTTCACCAAGAATATTTCCTTCGGAGGGTGGCAGCTTCATTCCTATTGATATGGCTTAAGCGAACCTTTTCCTCGTCTTGAACCTGCTTTTATTCACGGTGGGTGTACTTTGATTTGGCAGGAGCGTTTCAACCCTTTCGTCTAATCGCCGGCGCTTGGCTTTTTCAAATATGTCCATCTCAAGTTCTCGAGTAGTTTTGCTTTTAAGAAGCGCTTCATTCAAGAACGCATCAATCATTTCATCTTATGGCCCTAGAAGTTCCGGCTCAGGACCTGCCCCCAGTTTTCCTGTGTAAGGAGCTTCTCCACCGTCTATCGAAGAGTGAGAGATCACATAGCAACTTACTACGTAATCTTCAGATTCATCCGAAGAGTCTTCTCCATCATCTCCGTCCTCAAGGACGTGACTGAGAAATTCTTGGAGTGTGATTGGAGTCCGTGCCTTCTAGTTATACTCTTCCAGCGCGTCAATCTGTTTTTGCAGCTCCATGCGCTTGTCACCAGGCTTCACGGGCTTTTTGGTCTTCTTTTTCTTCTTTGAAGACTTTGACGGCTGGGTGTGAGTGTTTTGAATATCGCCACCAATTTTTGGAGTTGGGCGCGGTTTCAGCATTCTCTTGATAATCTCGGGTTCCAGCGAATTCTTCCACCTGATCGCCGGGCATGTCTGGAGATCGTTCAGCATTCTTTTAGTTTTGGCTGAAAGAGCGACCTCCCATGGAGCCTCTTCAACAAAAGAGCACGATGCCCCCGGTGTGTCTGTCTTCTTAGGAGTGTGCGGTAGTGGTGGGCTTACTTTCCACTTCTCAGACAGCGCAAACTTGCCTTGTTGGTATTGGTTCTCGATCCATCCCTTAAAGACGAAGCAATCTTCAATTGGATGGCTTACCATTTGGTGGTAAGGGCAATAATTGGGACTATTAGTCTCGCCAGGTTGCAACGGTCATTTCGGATTCGACAGATTGATGAGCCTGTTACGCACCGCTAGTTCGAACAGTATCTTCGTTTTGTCCCGAGGGAATGAATAAGGATGCTTCATTTTCTCATTGTAGTATCGCCGTCTCTCTTCCAGTTGATCCGTTAGTTTTGGGGCACTAGGTTGCTGTTGAGTATTCGCAACGAATATCGTCTTCCCTTTACCCTTTTCGTTCCGCGATTCCGGCTTCGGAGGAGACGGTCTATGACCCATATGGTCCATCTGGGCCAGCTTGTCGATAAAGGCTTGGAATGTGGTCGGCTTGAAGAACATCATAAATTGGGAGATAGTTGCATGAGGGTCCAGAGTGCCCACAAACATGCCCACCGCCGGCGCTTCCTCAATGCGCTGCTCATATTTTGACCATAAATTTCGCCACCGTATTGCGTATCGTACCTAAGTTTCGCCTGGCTTTACCCTGGAATTAATTAATGCGGTAATCGGGGTACGCTCTCTAGCGCTCGCGAATCTTTGTGTAAACAGTAGTTCCATTTTCGCAAATGTCTTGACAGAGTCGTTTGGAAGTTCAGAATACCATTCGAATGCCGTCTCTGACAAGCTGCCGACGAACTGGCGAAGGAGCAGTTTATCATCACCTTTGGTGTTACCACATAGAGCCCTGAACTGGGCGACATGCTGGTGCGGATTTCCCGTCCCTTTATATACATGAAATTTAGGGATGGTATGTCCCAGCGGGTACTTTATCTGATCATACCAGCCCAGATATGGTCGCCCAATTTTAACAACTTGGCCGGCCGCTTCATTCGCCTGGTTAGCTCGTATTTGCTGAGCAATGTAGTCGTCCAGAGCGGCCTTGGAAATGGTTTACTCTTTGGCTGCTGAAAGAGCCGGAGGAGTGTTCGATGTCTCCCCTCTATCGTCTTCAATGATTGTCGGAGGGTCTTCAGCTGGAGGTTCTGGCTGTAACATCATCCCGACCATGTCTTGGAAGAGAAGCGCCATTCGTTTTATATTAGCTGCTTGTTCTGCGGCTTCTCTGTCATTCTTTTCGAGGACTCTGTGGAGGAAGTTAGCATTGGTTTCTTGTTCATGACGCTACTCTGATGACGCCTCCGAGCTTTCTTTTGGCCCAGTGAGTGCGGCCATTTGCGTTAGCATTTCTTAAAGCTTGTATTGCTGCTCCTGGGATTTTGTCATGGATCGGGTGAGCAGTCGGTGACCCGTAGAAGTGCGGCTTTCCTCCTTTCCGGAAGCCATAAAAACAGTATGCACCATTATGCCCCCAGACTTGGGGCGTTCGGGCTCAGCGTCTTTACGATTTGCCACAGTCACAGGGGCTTTCTCTGGCCTCCTTCTCTTTTGAGTGGTTGACGTTGAGGGGGCCATTACAGCGGGCACCCAGACAGCTGTTGCCTTTTGTGGCTTGGCAAGATGGTTCTCTTCTTATTGAACCTTCACCTTTTTCTGTCGGCGAGGGTAATCTTGATCAATTACTGAGTCCTGAACCCATCGCCAGACTTTGTAAATTTTGGAGGACAACCGCTGAGGGGGTTGCTCCGGCTTTGTTTCTGTAACATTCTCCGCGGGTAGAGGAGATCTTTTTAATACGGCGGTAGGAGAGTTCCTACGCACCTTGTTCAGCAATTCAAAGCTGTTCCCGGTTGGAACAGCAACATCGATCTCCACCGTTGGAGCTGACGGAGTGAATCCAGACGGAGAGCTGCCCCCAGCCTTCCGCACTCGGCGCCAGTGACGACGGCGAGCATGTCGTGCAGATGGTGTTGGTTCAGCTATGGGGATAGCTTTGTCGTGCCCCATGTTCTGTTGAGGCGTTGCGGGTACCAGCCTCTTGAAGACTGACGTCCGCTGAGCAGCAGTATCCAATCTGTCAAAGACAGACCTCTGAGCAAGAACGGGAGCCAGAGTAGGCAGCCTCGTAAAGACCGATCCCTTGACGGGAGAAGCTTCTTTAGTGACCTTGAGAGCAGGAATGGCTATCCGCTTTGGGAAGGCCGCTTCAGTTATCGTGGGCTTCTTGATAGGCCCATTGGAGTTCAGGCTCAGCCTGTCGAAGACTGACGCTGTTGGCTTGACATCAGACGGCCCGTTGAGAGGGATCGTGGTATTAGTGAGCCGATCAAAGACCGATTTCTTTTGCGTCTCTTGTGGCAGCGGGATGTTAATGTTCACTGGTGGGAGCATGGTCCCGAAGAACAAACCGGTAGTGGCCTGCGTTCCCTGCTCTATCGGCATTGTGAACAGGGAGGCCGCATAGGGCCTATAGGCTATACCTCCAGATGAGGCGGAACGTGAGTTGCAGTTGCAGCTGGAACACTTCGTGCAAGTGGACGCCCTTGATCCTTCGCTTTCTGCACCAAGCAAGACGCCAAATGTTAGTACCTTGAACCCAAGGGCAACTGTTTCCCCCAATCAGAGCAACGCTCTGTTTTGAAATTCAAAATTCAAAAATTGAAGCAACGCTTCAGATCCAGCGCTAGGTGCGCTGCGCGCCACGTGTCAAACACGGATGCGCTAGCGCCAGTTGCCCTGCGCCCTAAGCAGCGCACCCCCAATCAGAGCAAAGTTGTAAAAATTCAAAATTTAAAACTTAAAGCAACGCTTCAGATCCAGTGCTAGGCGCGCTGCGCGCCACGTGTCAAACACGGGTGCGCACGTGTCGAACGTAGGTGCGCTAGCGCTGGAATTAAAAATTCCCCATCATTAGATCAAAAGATCTAATAATAATGATAAATCATTAATTAATCAGAATTAAAATTCTGTTATGAAAAGATCTTTCCAATCTTGTTAAAAACAAGAAGATTGCCTTCTGTAAAACAGAAGCCTTAGGATCAAAGATCCAACAGTGGGAAATATTCCCAAATCAATCAGAGAAGGATCTCTTTAACTGATTTAACAAATCAATTGGCCCTATATAAAGGCCCCAAGACTTCAAGTCTGATATAGAGAAACCCCCTACAAAGTTTGAGAAATCTCAAAGAAAGAAGAGCAAGCTCTTAGAAAAAGAAGATCATTTCTTCAAGGTAAAGAATTAATTCTTGAACAACAGAGATGAAATCATCTCATAAAAGAAGAACTATCTTCTAGAAAAGATCATAGATCTACAAAATACCAAGGTCTTTGATAAAAAAAGAGATCAGAGATCTTATTATAAAAACTAAAAAAAGTATTCATTTCATTCACAGATCCTTGATCTATAAAGGCAGTGCCCTTTTTATAAACAAGAACTTTTGTTCTTGAATCTTGAGGCAAAGCCTCCTTTAAAAGAAGAACATAAACTTGTTCTCTGATCATAAATTTGGTCAGATGCGCTTTGCGCTACTGAACAGTGCCTTGCACTCATGAACTGCGCTTTTGCGCTCCTTGGATCGGCGCTTAGCGCCAAAACATGCCACGTGTCAAATACAGACACAGCTTGCGCTTTGCGCTTCTGAAATAGCGCACTGCGCTCATCATCTGGCGCAAAGCGCCAAACGCACCACGTGTCACTCACGTGTGCGCTACTCATGCAGAAGCGCAATGCGCTCATCATCTGGCGCTCAGCGTCAAGCGCGCCACGTGTCACTTACGTGTGCGCTACTCAGCAGAAGCGCAATGCGCTCATAAACTGACGCTTAGCGCTAAGCGCGATACGTGTCCTTTTTGTTTGCGCTACTTGGCAGAAGCGCAATGCACTCTTTAATTGGCGCAAAGTGCCTGGCATGCCACGTGGCGTGCTGTCAGAACACACATCGTTCTAATGAATGCTATGCATTCAATACAAGACAAAAAAATGTCAGGATCTAATGCTCAGCATTATTAAAAGAGCCAAGCCCAAGTAAAGGCTCAACAGCCCAGAACAATAAAATGTTAAACATTTTAATATTATTGGACTTAGCCCAATTCTGGCCATAAGTCCTTAACTCATATTTAATTGAGCACATGTGCTCATGAATATTTCAACAGATCTTAGTCCCAAATTAGACTACAGATTTTTCAACCAACTCACACCGGTTCGAGGGTACATCTTTTTACTCCTCTGATATTTGTCGTTGTAATCCTTCAAAGTCTTTAGAGAGGTGACGGGTCCCGACAACCACACACTTCACAGACTATGACGTCTCTCAACTGGACTGTGGGGTCCTTAAACTCATGAACTATGATGTCCTTAAGCTCGACTGTGAGGTCTTTAAACTCACGAACTATGATGTCCTTAACTTTGACTGTGAGGTCTTTAAACTCACGGACTATGATGTCCTTAACATTGGACCGAGATGTCCTTAATATTGGACTGTAATGTCCTTAAACTAACATTGGACCGTAATGTCCTTAAACTAACATTGGACCACAATGTCCTTAAACCGGTAATCGACCGCAATGTCCCTAAACTAAACAATAGAGCCTAATTGTTCTCTTGTCGGATCTAAACGATCCTGTTAAATTGATATTAGTCTAAAAATTGGGCTAACGTATCCTTAACAAACGTTTAAGTTGATCTTAGTCTCAAAAGAGACTAACGTATCCTTAAACCCAACCCCCAAATCCAAATCTAAGAAGATACGGATTTGGACTAAATCACGCCCTACGAGCGACAACATAAATTAGTCTCCGTATACAATCCACGGGCAACCACAAACAAAAAAAACACCCACGACATGAAGTGACCATCTGGAGAAGGAGAAAGTTGTTACTGCGATGCGGTGATGTAATTAACTGCAGGGGCTTGCGCCTGCAGGGAAGAGCGTCCCCATAATCAAAAACCTCTCACAACAAAGGGGAATCTAACGAAGTCTGCTACATCGGCCGCATCCGTTTAAACATTCGATACATGGTGTCATAAATCAACTTGGCATTTTCAGAGAGGTGGATGGATAGAACCTATTAGCATCTGCCCCGAATTTCAGGCAAGACGCGACCGCGCAGGTCCGTCTCCATGTTCGGCGGGGAACAGATTCTGGCACGTCCGGTGGGACCTTTTCCTCTTTTCACTCCACACTTCGTGTGTCATGTTTTTCCTGTGATCAGATAATCGCAGTGTGTATGTTTTTGGTTGCCCTTAGGGGAATGGATACTGAAGTCGGCGTTTCGTCTCTATGAAGAATGGCGTTCGTTTCCACCTTAGCAACACAGGCTATGTCATATCTGGTGGAGTCAAGTACGGGCCATTTGCAGGCTCAAATCTCTGCAATCCGGCTCTTCAAGAAATCAACGGGATTCTCTTTGGGTCGATACTCCCACCTCCTACCCTCGGTGCCTCAACGCCGATGGAGGAAGCCCAGAAGAAGTCTGTCGTCCACAGGCGGGCTCCCCAAGCAACAGCTTTGCCGATGGAATCAGTCCTCAAACAACTGGTACATGCCAAGGACCAAGGTCGACGCAGGGGGCAGAATATTTAAGCTCTCAAAGGAAACATGGGGCAGGCTCGGCAAAATCCTGAAGCTAATCAAATCCCGACCGTAAGAAACGGTCAACGTCAATATCGGCATCATACAAAATGAGCTGGGGACAGTTCTCCGCATGGTCCAGTTTCAACCCCAGTAGTGAATATTATTGTTCCAACTGGGAACAGCTTCAAACTGTTGCGAAGGGTCAGACAAAATTCTCCTACCGCGATATTAAAGATGTCTCCATAGCCCATGGAGATCCCACGAGAGCAGAAACAAGTTCGCTCTCTGAGACAACTTTCCTCATCTATATATAAGGTGTGGAAGCAGGTGAAGGGGACTCACCCTAAGACAGATCCTGAAACAGCGGCTCCTCCCAAAACCAAAGCGACTTTTCACAAAAAAGGAGGCCCAATAAAGCTCAAGTGCCCGAAGCAAACTCCAAATGCCAAAAACTCCAAAACCCCAAGCATGGGGGCATGGTAGTTCACATAGTCTATGTGGTGAATTCCAAAGACGAAGTTCGAGCTTCTACTAGTCACCAACCTCAAACTCGGTCCTTAACAAAAGTTCAACTGTAACGTGAAAAGCTGCAGGAGATGCTTGCTCAGGCGGCACCACTCGCTAATCCATCGTCTAAGGCAAATCTTGAAGACGCACCTGGAGAAAGAATAGAGAAGGAGTCGGATATTAATTTTCTAAAGCGCGCTCTGAAAAAGGGAGATGCAGAAGCGGCAGAAATGTCCACTAAAATGAACCAGATGGCCCTTCTGATTCAGAATATGCCTGGAATGATAGTTCAATCGGAACCACTGGCAGATGAACTGCCGATAGTCGATCTTAAAGATAAGGATGACATTTTAAATCCTCTGCAAAGCTCATCAATGGCTGAGGAGGAAATGATTCCTAAAAGCAAAGCTGAACGAATATATCGCTCAATAAATCGAAGCTCACTACGCCAGTGAAGCCGCAAATAGATCAATCAAGATTGGTCGACCGTATCCGACATGGCACAATCAAATACAATACCCGCCAGAGTACACACTTCCAACGTATCACATGTACAAAGGAACTGAGAATTCTCGCCGGCACATTGCACGATTTGAACCCATGTGCGGCAATATTGATATACTTCTCCTCTGACAGTTCATCAGCTGTCTGGCGGGCATTTCCTTCAAATAGTATGTGGAACTCCCGAATGAATCTATGAATACCTTCGACGAAATGAAAATGCTCCTCCTTATCAACCCGTTGTACAAAAAGCCCAACGCAGAGGCAAAAATAAACCAAAGAACGGGAAAGGCGTTCGACAACGACAAAGCGGGTCCAAGAAGCCACGAGATCAGGAACTGAGCAGTCCAGATTCGTCTCTTATAAAAAAGATGGGTCGAGCATATTCCTTTCCCTAAGACAAGACGAGGAAGATATTCGATCTTGTCATAAAACATCAGATGATGACACTCCCGGAGTCCAAGCACCCCGAGCAAGCAAGCAAAGTCTCTCACCCGGACTATTGCTCCTATCACAGGGCAATAGGACATCCTCTCGAAGATTGCTTCATATTTAAAGACTGGGTCGAAGACCAGTATCAGCAAGGCAGGTTCGCTCTATCCAACAGCTGGAGGGTAACCCCGCCGCAGAAGCATGAACCCAAGGCCGCAAGAGTAGACCCGGAGCAACGTAAGTCTTGGAAGCGAGCTCGTACCTGTCATGTGATAATGTTGTCGGAAGAAGAACCCGAGAATATGGGCCTCCCCCGGTGCTTCGACAACGATGATGACGAGGAAATCTCAGAATTTCCACCGGCACCAAAAGAGCTGGAAGATGGAATACATACTACTGCAGATAACCTCAAGAAAATTGATTTGGGGACGGCAAATGACCCACGGCCAACGTTTGTCAGTGAGTTGTTGTCTAAAGAAAGGGTGGCTACGCTAAAGGACGTGCTCATACAGCATAAAGATTGCTTCGCATGGAACTATTCCGAAATGCCAGGATTAGATCCAGAGATTGCTGTGCACAAATTGACGATATCTCCGGACGTCAAGCCGATCAAACAAGCACCGAGAAGAATGCGGCTTGAGCTTTAGATGAGCATCAATGCCGAGGTCAAGGAACTAATCGACTCCGGTTTTATCCAAGAAGTTCAATATCCTGATTGGATCGCCAACATCGTCTCGGTGATGAAGAAGAATGGGACGGTATGCATATGTGTGGACTTTCGGGATCTCAATAAAGCCTGCCCGAAAGACGACTTCCCAGTACCAGTCACCGAGCTGATGATAGACAATACGTCCACTCATGAAGTTTTCTCCTTGATGGACGGCTCGTCAGGATACAATCAGATAAAGATGCAACCCGAGGATCAAAAGCATACCGCTTTCTGGACTCCTTTGGGCATATTCTGCTACAAGGTGATGCCTTTCAGCCTGAAGAACGCCGGTGCCACCTATCAGAGGGCCATGACGAAGATTTTCGATGACCTCATACATGAAATTGTCGAATGTTATATCGACGACCACGTAGTTAAAAGCAAATCATACGAGGAACATCTAGAGCATCTGAAGATCGTATTTCAGCGTCTTCGGCAATACAACTTGAAGATGAACCCTCTCAAATGCGCGTTCGGAGTTTCCTCGGGAAAATTCCTAGGATTCATCGTCCGACACCGAGGCATCGAGATAGATCCGTCAAAGATCAAGGCGGTCATGGAAATGCCTCTGCCAAGGACTCTCAAGCAACTGCGATCTCTCCAAGGGAAGCTCGCGTATATCCGGCGATTTATAGCCAATCTCTCAGGCAAGTGCCATCCTTACAGCCACCTGATGAAGAAAGGAACCCTTTTCGTTTGGGATCGCAAAAGCCAAAGCGCGCTGGACGAAATCAAGCAGTACCTGCAGAATCCGCCAATGCTGGCTGCTCCGGTTAAAGAAAAACCTCTCGTCCTATACACAACAGCCCTCGAAGGTTCTTTAGGTGCACTGTGGGCACAAGAGAACGACCAGGGGAAGGAGAGAGCTCTCTACTATTTGAGTCGAGTTCTCCTGGGGGTAGAAAGCAATTACTCTCCTATTGAAAAACACTGCCTGGCATTGATCTTCGCGATAACGAAGCTCAGGCACTATGCGTTGGCGCATGAAGTCCGTCTCATATCAAAGGTGGATCCCCTCAAATATTTGATGTCAAAATCCATATTAACGTGACGACTCGCTAAATGGGCCCTGCTATTGATGGAGTTCTCGATAACTTATCGTCCTCTCAAGGCAGTGAAAGGCCAGGCCATCGCCGACTTCCTCACTGAGCATCCAATACCTGCTGATTCTCCTTTGAATTGCGAACTGCCGGAAGAACATGCATTTGACACGATCGACGGGGATGATACCCGGTGGGAAATTTACTTCAATGGAGCATCTTCCATGAAGAAGCGCAAACAATGCACGCCCATAATCAAATCGAGGGTAGGCCTCATCTTCGTAACTCCACAAGAAGGGATAATGCGCTTTGCTTTCTCCTTAACAGAGCCGATGAAAAACAATGAAGCCGAGTATGAAGCTTTGATAGCAGGTCTCGAGATCGCCATCGACATAGGAATTGAAAACCTCCTCATATACAGAGACTCCCAGCTGGTCGTTAGTCAAATAAACGGCGACTATCAGACGTGTAAGCCTGAGTTGGTGAAATACGGCGAGAGAGTACAGCAACTGCTGACTCAAATTCCTTCCTACACCTTGGAAAGCATACCGCGTGTGGAAAATAGAAAAGCGGATGCATTAGCCAAGATTGCTAAAGTACTGGCCGACGAGAACCTCGATGACGTGAAGATCGTCGTGCAAAACCGTCGGGTTCTTGCTCCGGCAGAAATATCTCCAGAGTCATCCGAAGAAAAGGGAGCGACCGAGAAAACGACTTTACAAATAAAAGACCAGGAAAAGGTTACAGATTGGAGAGAAGTCTTTATAGATTATTTCAAATCCCGTCGAACACCTGAAGATGCGTCCTCAAGACATCAGCTTATAAAACGAGCTCTGTCTTTTGCTTTTGTCAATGATACTCTGTATAAGAGATCATTTGATTCTCTGTGGCTAAGATGCCTGGGGCCTGAAGAGGCAAAGAGAGTCGTCCAAGAAACTCACGACGGACTTTGCGGTTCTCACCAAGCCGGGCCGAAGATAAAGCTGAAGATCAAAAGGATGGGCTACTATTGGCCCACGATGATTCAGGACTGCCTCGATTATGCGAAGCAATGCCACTCGTGCCAAATTCACGGAGACTTTATCCATCAACATCCAAATCCACTATATCCAACGGTGGCTAGCTAGCCGTTTGAAATGTGGAGGACTGACATAATCGAGCCCATCGAAGCAGCATCGTCCAGAGGACACCGGTTCATTTTGGGGACAACTGATTACTTCTCCAAATGGGCAGAAGCAGTACCGCTGAGGGAAGTGAAGACGAAGAACATCCTCCATTTCTTCAAGACACACGTCATTTATCGGTTTGGAACCCCGAGACGGATCATCTCCGATAACGGGCCAGCCTATAGAAGCCACAAGATAAGCCGCTTCGCACAGCGGCATAACATAGACTAGAGATACTCCTCAATCTATAATCCCCAAGCTAACGGTCTAGCTGAGGCTTTTAACAAGACCTTGACGAAGATCGTGAAAAAGACGGTGTCCCGAAATAAGAAGGACCGGCATGAGAGACTGCATGAAGCTCTCTGGGCGTATCGAACTACGTTTAAAACGGCCACGAACACAACGCCGTATGCATTGGTATTCGGTACAGAGGCGGTACTCCCCCTCGAGATAGAGCTACCCTCTCTACGAGTGGCAGTTCATTACGAGCTAACGGACGAAGAGAATGCTCACCTTCGGTTTTGAGGAGCTTGACGCCCTTCATGAAACCCGGCTCATAGCACAGCAAAATTTGGAAGCCTATAAAGCAAAGATGACGCGCTCATACGAAAGATTGACTAGGCCGAGAACATTCCGCCAAGGCGAACTCGTGCTAGTGGTCAAAAGACCTATGATCCCCAATCGTGCCAAACGGGGGAAATTCGAGCTGAACTATGAAGGCCCGTATATCATAGACAAAGTCTACCAGGGTGGGGCCTATTTACTCATGGACATTTATGGCGAAAGGACCTTCAGACCAATAAACGGTCGCTTCCTAAAAAAGTACTACGCCTGACGAGTCACGGCCTAGGTCAATGATAAATGACGACGACTATGTCCGCTCGCTATCTTCCTAAGCCCAAAGTCTATAAGTAGTAGCCGGCTAACGGAGCGAAACGTCCTTAAACTAACAGCGGACCGAAACGTCCTTAAACTAAGAGCGGACCGAAACGTACTTAAGCTAACAACGGACCGAAACGTCTTTAAACTAACAAAAGACCGAAACGTCGTTAAACTAACAATGGACCACTATGTCCTAAAACTGGATATTGACCGAGACGTCGATAAATTACTACAGACCGCAGCATCCCAAGGCTGATACAAAAAAAGAGACAATAAAAAAAAGAGAAAAAAAAAGAAAACGGTATGTCCACAAGAAAAATGGGCACGAATGAAAACCCGAAAGGGCTCCGTGAATAAAAACAGCAGGGCTACCGGCGAGTTTTATGAAAACCCGAAAGGGTACAACCTCGTTAGAATAAAAAAAAAAGAAAAAAGAAAACGGTATGTCCATAAGCAAAAGGGCACGGATGAAAATCCGAAAGGGCTCCGTGAGTAAAAACAGCAGGGCTACCGGCGAGTTTTGTGAAAACCCGAAAGGGCGCAATCTCATTGAAAGACACTTGCAGGGTCCTCTCGACTTTGTAAGGAGAAACCACCTGCGTGAGATCCTTACGACTCACAAGGGAGCAACACACTTAGGAACCCTCATGATTCCTAAGGAGAAATTACACTTGCGAGATCCTCACGACTCGTAAGGAGAACCCTCTTATGAGACCCTCACGGCTCATAAGATTTGAAAGTATTAAGCTACAGGGATCTAAACCTGTTCTTAAACAACCACCACAACCTCTAATATTGCCCTACAAGCGGCTCAACGCTAACCTTTGTATACAATCCATGGGCGCGAATAAACATTCCCCTAACAAAGTCTCATCCGTGACTAGGGATATGTCTACACGGTGAACAGCCCTTGTAAGTCCTCTCGACTTATATGAATTCATCAAATAAAATATCCGAATTACACTCTTGTAAAATACTTACGACTTATAAGAGACCATGCACTTAGGAGTCCTCACGATTCTTAAGGAGAAAACACACCTACGAGATCCTCACGACTCGCAGGGAGAAAAACCTTTATGAGACCCTTACGGCTCATGAAGTCGAAAGCCTTAGTCGACAGGATCCTAACCCTGTTCGCTAAGCCACCTTTATTCGACATCGACTGTCACGCACCGCTTCCCAAAATACGGAAAACGAGGGATGACTAGGCCAGCCATGCTTCTACGGTCAAGGAATCATCCCACCATAGTCACACTTTGGCTTCTAGCACTATATGGTGATCAGTAAATAAAGCACAGTATTAAAGGAATCACAACACTAATTTATTACATTAAAATTCCATTATTCACAAATTACAGATAATAAGAACAATAACTAACCAAGTTCAATATCACGATCACTCTAAGAAAAGCAATAAAGATAGGGAGTACACCAGACTATATCTCTGTGAACTCGAAGGGTAGATCCGTCTTCTGTGCTGGTCCTCCCGCGGAATCTGAGCATGCATACTCAGGTCGTCAGAGCGACACAATAACAATTTTATTATAATCAGATGAAACAGGTAAATGAGGTAATACTGGTATGAGAATAATGCAAGTAATCACTATGTCACTATATGATGCAGAATATGATATGTGTCCCTATCGGTCTCTAGGTCATGTTTGAAATCACATAGTGGAAGGAGGATCATGTTTAACAGGAGTCTCGTACATACCCGAGACAACGGCCCACATGCCCGGGACATAACCCTGTCAGCCGGATCGCTAGATCCTGTCCTACACGTATAAGTATCACGGTTCGAATGATCATCCTCTAAACACGGTCCCGCTAAATACGATACTCTTTCCACTTTGATTTCCCCTTTTTCCCCAGGTTACACTATTTATGATATTGATCTAGTTGTGTACAAGTATACCAATGGCACGGTTTCATCACTGTCCACTGTATCAATCACTGTCACGAATATTCACTTTCCATTGGTATAATCGTCACTCCTAAACCAACATCTATCACGCACGATAATGCAATGTCCACGCGCACTAACACTGAGTATATGACAAGGGTATGATATATGTATTGTATGCTACCAATAAGCTATGTACGTTATGAATTAACATGCATGTCATGAACTAAAATAAATTGCACAAATTAATATGTTAAGAATTCAGCAAAAATGATGTAAGTAAGATATATAGAACAATCAGTCAGTAATTCATCAAAATTTGTTTTAGTTCAATCGGAATTTCGGTTTTCAAGATATAACTGTTTCAGTTTAAGTGCTCGCGGCTGGAATTTCAATTTCAGAACTGAACGTCCGTTTCGCGCCATGAATTTCACCCAGTTGGGATCAGAATCTAGCGATGTCACAGTTAAATTAAATCTAGGGTTTTCGATAAAGTATTCAACGCAACAGACAGATCCTCGATCGCATCTGTACGTTGAAAGTTATACACAGTTTAACCTCAATATGTCATTTCAGAATCTGTTCTGAACAGTTATACGTTCTGCCCTTTTAAATGTAGTTTAAAATAGCAAGCGGCGATGAATCGGAATGGAACCACTTGTTTTGTTTAGCTAATAAAATTATCTCTAATCTACTGTAAAGTTCCGTAACGTACGATTTCAGGAAACACAATGACGCAGGTCTTTGGACAGAACACAATAATCAGAAACGCTCTGGACTGCAGTCCAGAGTCGCGTTCCGATCCAATTAACTTCATGGTTTCAGAACAGAAAACATTAAAATTCTACATAGGGTTAAAGTTCGTCGAGTTGGCTTCGATTTAAGCCCTCGAACGCAGCATTCCAGTTTGAATATAATTTATGGTGATTTTATTCGTTTTCAGCTACGAGAAAATTCTAGTTTTACCGGCATATTTGGGGGTATCAATTTTTGTCACTCACAATCGTATTTTCGAGCGAGATTCACACACGATATTCATCATGATAAGGGCCAACAGAAAGTATCGGTTCCCATCAAATTAAACAATTATTTCCATTGAGATCTAGCATCGAGCACTTAGGTCATGATATGTACCGGTAATCGGCAAATTCGTAATCGAGATTATTTAACTTTGTACTACAATTATTATAGCATGAAGCAAGTAAACACTTGCCTGGGATGTCTCGGGGTTGCAAGGCAGCAACGTCGTCACGAACGCGTGATATGCGCCGTGGAACCGATTCGCGCGAGCTTGGATCGAGATGCGGATCTCGCGTCGGGTGGTCCGGAGTCGTCTTGTGCGTGCTGAAGCTGTAGTCGAGGCTCTGTGGGTCTTCCGGGTGCGCTGGGGTCGACGATGTCGGCGGCGGTCGCTCCGGCGAAGTGCAACAGTGAAAAGTTTGGAAATGGGTTTGGGTGATCTTGGGTTTTGTGTGGTTTTGGAGAGGGGAGAGATTAATCAGTGGGGCTTGGGAATTGTGGTGAGGGTGATGAAGCTGAGGAGGTGGGGGTCGACGACGTGGTGGGTTGCCGGCGTCGAGGAGGCGTGCAGAGGTGACACGAGCTTGGTCGGGTAATGGGTTCCGTGTGCAGAGGTGTGGGTGCAGGGGGTCTCGAGTTGGTGTAAGTGGAGTCGTGGAGGGAGGAGGAGAGTGAACGTGTGGCTGTCGTCGTCGTGGGTCGAACGGAGCGGTGGGATGATCGCCGGCGGTGGAGGTGGCAAAGGTTTTGGTACTCTGTGAATTTTTATGTGAGGGAGAGAGATGAGGGATTAGTTTTGAAATAAACAGAGAAGAGAGATAGGGTGTGAGGGAAGAGAACGGGTTGAAGTCGTGGGTGTAACGGCCGGAGCGGGGGCATGGGCATGGGCGTGAGGCGCGGCAAGGAGCTGGGATCGCGCGTGAACAGGGATTGTTACCGTTGGAATTTAAAGGGGAGATGAACAGTGGCTAGTCGGGTCGGGTCTAAGGAGGAAGCGGGCTCGGGTTTAAGAGAGTGGGCCGGGCCACAACTTAGGTTAAGGAATTAATTAAAATAGGATTGGGCTGAGTAAGGAGTTTGGGCCGAGGGATTAAAGGATTTATTTAAATCCTAGTGGGCTGAGGAAAAGTGAGGGCTGGGCTATAAAAAAAATTCCCTTTATTATAAAACATAAGTGGGCTGAATAAAACTTAGGGTTTTAAATAATGGGTTAGGATTTTATTGATAAAATTTTGGTTTCGATTTACTCTGGCTTTAATTTAAATCCTGGGTTTAGGCTTTGAGGGTTTGGAAAATATAAATATTAAGCCTAACAACCAATTAAAAATATACGAGGACCAGAATAAGGTAATCTCTAGAACTCAGAAAATAGGAAACTTCATTTAGAAAGGAAACGGGGATTTACATCGACAGAAGCAAATGATTATTCTCTCCTGGCAATATCCCAGTTGTAGCGGTGCTGATGCCGAAATCGGTGTCTAATTCCAAGCTTGCAGCAAGAAGCTAGCGAGCCACACATGCATACGAAATAACCGAAACGATGGGGCAACTTGCAAACAAAATCAGCAAGTAAAAATGTATGCATGCAAAATAGCCGAAATGATTGGGCAACTCGCAATAAAAAGCAGCGAGTAAAAATAAAATAAATAGCCGAAATGATTGGGCACCGCGAAAAATAGCCGAAATGATTGGGCAATCGCGACCTTCGCGATATAAAAGCTGAAATGATGGAGCATCGCGGAAAGAAAAATATAAATAAAATTTATGCCCTACAGGTGATATCACATCAATCCCTGTATACAATCCAGGGGCACAAGCAAAGAAAGAATCATACCTTCCCTTCCCAGGCTCCATCAGAAAACGAAGCCAAATCTCGACGGTTCAGGGATAGCCTAAAGATCATCAACAGCGTTCCTCCCCATTCCAGCAGGATTCAGACGCTGTAATCAACCCTGGAGCTACGGTAAAGCCCCTACTCCAAATCTCGATGGTTCCCAGACAACCTAAAGACCACCTCGACATTCATCTCGTTACAGCAGACGCAACGTCATCAAGGCGGAGCGATGGCGAAATCCCAACTCCATCCCAGCATTCGTCTCATTACACTAGCCGCAATGTCAACAACGACGTTCCTTCTCAGTCTAGCAGGATGCAGATGCAACGTCAACGAAAGACCTCACGGTCAAAACAAAGCGGAGTGACGGCAAAATCTCAACTCCATCTCAGCATTCGTCTCGCTACAGCAGCCGCAATGTCAACAACGGTGTTTCTTCGCAGTCCAGCATGATGCAGGTACAACGTCAACAAAAGACCTTACGATCAAAACAACGGAGCCATGGCGAAAGTACCTAGTTCCAAGTCCCGACGGCCACATCCACAGCCTGGAGACCCACAACAGCGTTCCTACTCATTCCAGCAGGACTCCGACGCCACATCACCAAGCGGAGCCACGGCAAAATCCCTAGGTCCAAACCTCGACGGTTCACCAGCAACCTAGAGACAACCGTGACATTCATCTCAATACAGCAGACACAATGCCAGCAAACGAAGCAAAGGCCAAATTCCTAGCTTCAGGGTCTTGATGACAACTCATATAAAACCTGAATGACTATCGGAGATCATCCCACACCAGCGTGGAGTGGTCACCAGCTCGACGTTCATCTCGATACAGCAGACGAGATGTCACTACAGCGTCCTTCCTCCAACAGGATTCGGACACGCCAAAACAAACGAAGCGAAGGCCAAATTCCTAGCTTCAGGGTCTTGACGGTAACTCATATAAAACCTGAAAGACTATCGGAGATCATCCACACCAGTGCCGAGTGGTCACCACCTCGACGTTCATCTCAATACAGCAGACGAGATGTCACCACAGCATCCTTCCTCCAACAGGATTCGGACACGCCAAAGCAAACGAAGTGAAGGCTATACTCCTAGCTTCAAGGTCTTGACGGTGACTCATATAAAATCTGAAAGACTACCGGAGATCATCCCACATGGAGTGGTCACCGCCTCGACGTTCGTCTTGATACAGCAGACAAGATGTCACCACAGCGTTCTTCCTCCAGTAGGATTCAGACGCGACAATCAAACAACGGAGCCACGGCAAAATCCCTAGTTCCATACCTCGACGGTTCACCAGCAACCTAGAGACAACCACGACATTCGTCTTGATACAGTAGACGCAATGCCAGCAAACGAAGCGAAGGCCAAATTCCTAGCTTCAAGGTCTTGACGGCAACTCATATAAAACTAGAAAGACTATCGGAGATCATCCCACACCAGCGCAGAGTGGTTATGACTCATCGGGGCTCTCCAAAATGGGCCTAAGCTCAAGTAAAAAGCGGCATGGCAAAATTCCTAACGCTTGCTCTTCCGACGGTCAAACTGCCTAGGAGGATTGCTTAAAGACGTCTTGTCTAGCCCCCGAAGGGATCAAAGACACGACAGTCGCAAGGCTACTCGAACAAGCAAGATTGCCTATCGAGGAATACATCAGCCAACACGACGGTACGATGGACAAAACCCCAGTACCACATACCCTAACGGACCTTTGTCGTAAAGAGCAGAGGTTAACTGTGACGTTAGGATATCCTTGCGAGAAATGCTCGATTCGTCTCGACTCGTAGGGAAAAGCCTTAGGCAATCGGGATAAGAACCGGTTTTCTAAGCACTGGGGCCCTGCAGGTCGGTCTAAAATGGACTCTTACATACTATTCATGGGCCACACTCTCTAAAGTCGAATCTCGACAAGGAAGGAAACAGTCGCTTACGGGTCCTCTCGACTTGTAAGAGGGAAAATTCTCTTATGAGATCCTTACGACTCTCAAGAGAAAATGCGCTTAGGAATCCTCACGATTCCTAAGGAGAAAATACACCTACGAGATCCTCTCGACTCGTAGGGAGAAAAGTCTTTATGAGACCCTCACGGCTCATGAAGTTGAAAAGTCTTAGGTAGCAGATCTGAACCTGCTTTCTAAGCCATCACTACCTCTCAAAGAGTTCAAGACGGAATGCTCTCTATCATTCACAGGCTACGCTTACTAAGGAAACAAGCCGGCAACAAAGAAAAGAGAAGAAAGCAGAAAGATATCACAAGAAATTGCGAAGGAAATGTATCTTTTATTCATGAATTCAATTGGGCACAAAATACATCACGTGAAGGAATAAAAGAATGAATACATTTTATTCAAAATTACAAATGATACAAAAATTATGGAAAGGGAAGCGCTTTCAATAATTCGATCAGCCGCTCGCGTACTTCCCTCAGCCCCTCTTCTTGATCAGCTGCCGCGGCCAGCTCTGCTTCGACCTGGGCTCGCTGCTGCAAGTAAGACAAAAGTTGTTCCTCGACGACCCGCTGAGCTGCTTCCCGATTTTGTGCATCCCGCTCGACGACATCGAACTTATGCCTTAGTGTTAACCAGTCAGAAATGCATCGCAGAAAGCCTTCGAAGATAACTTTCAACTGGGCAGCATTCGCATCAACCTGAGCGTGCAGTCGAGCAGATTCGCTTGCAGTTTCTTTACATTCCTTCCGCTTTAAAGCCACTTCCTGTTCAAGATGGCGGAAGTAAAAGGTACTCTGCTCGATCCATACAGCCCGTTGAGTGCTCACAGCCAGAACCTCAAGAGCAGGACGCCTAAGCTCAAGCTCATGCAGGCAAGCCTCAATTGCCCTGCAGCGATTAACCCAAGAATCAACGACGCCCTCACCATGAAAGTTCACGAGCGTCGCTAGCATAGGGTTAACCTCCGCGGCAAAATCTGCAGCAGATGTGGGAGTCTCCACGTCGAGCTCCTCAATGTAGTCGCTCAGCATGCGCAGACTATTCGCGGCGCCTTTCGAAGACAGACGTCTGGAAAAGGGCCCTGCCGGCATAATAATGTGAGACTCGAATGGGGGCTGGAGTCGATGTGATCGCTGCAAAATAAATCACAGTCAGATGTCGGTTCAGGAAATAAAGAAGATACATGAAAACAGAGTCTACTATACCGGCCGCAACAGGGGGCAGAGTTGGGAGTACTGGCGGCGCAACGATAGCCTCGTCTCCACCTTCGATTTGTAAGGCTACAAGCAATACAAAGAGGGATTAGAAATAATGTGACTGCCCGTTAAAGAAAAGACATCATTTAGAAAAGATACTCACCGACACCGCCAGGCGGACCAATCTCTGACAGGAAGGAGAAGTGAGGGTGCAGCACCTGATACAGGTGGTCAAAAAGGACTCCTGCAAAAACGCAGTAATGCAACGTCAATACATAAGTTATACAGCTTAAAAATAAGACTGATGGGTCATGAATCCGCACCTTCCAACATCTGAGATGGTATGAGAGAGGGTAAAGGAGGTGTCACCGTCAAGGCGGTAGCTGATGGCATTGCCTCGGGTAGCGCGACCTCAACGCTCGCCACACCTGCATTAGAAACAAGATAAATGCTGTCAGGAAAGATTGAAAAGGATTGCAGAATAAAAAGAAAAGAAATGACCCAAGATCTACTTGATGAGTCGCCAGTCGGAACCGCGACGAGAGCGCCACTTGATACAGCGACGGCTTCTTCCTCCTCCATCGGGATGGTCTCACCTCCCATCGCCTCATCCCCTGACTCTACAAGAGCCTTCGTAACGCTTGTGACGCCAGGGGATGGCCAAGAACCGTAAGCCGGAAGAGCGATGATTGGGGCAGTGCTCGACTCTTGAGAAGGAGCGGCCACCTCGGACTCAGCAATTGTGGCTATCTCACCCATAGCCACCTCGGGCTCGGCAATGGTGGTCATCTCACCTACCGCCATCTCGGGTTCGGCAATGGCAGCTATCTCAGGCACAGCAATCGTGACTAACTTACCAGTCACCACCTCAAGCCCAGCAATTGTAACCACCTCACCTATCGTCGCCCCAGGTTCGGAAATCACAGCTACCTCCTCTATCGCTACCTCAGGCTTAGCGGTCGCCGCCACCTCTTCGGGAAGACTCGGCTCTACAAGATAAAATATATGAGAATTGATACTTAAAAATTTGACAACAGAACCCCGTGTCACATTACCTTGGGTTAGTCTTCCGACCGCTTCCCAAGCCGCACGTGTTGCTCGTCTATAGGCAGTAGACAAGGCAGCCGGGGACTCCTCCGAAGGAGTAGCGGCTGGGGTAGCGGCACTCGAACCCACACCCATGGCTAAGGCAGCACTACGCTCCCTTGCTGCACGCATTCTGCGCTTCCTTTCCGTTCGAGCCGTAAGAGCCGATCTTCTCAAGGCCTCCGTCAATGGGACGTCATCATCCACGCCAGGAGCTACCTCTGGAGCCGTTACGGCGTCCATCATCGGTTGCTTGAGTAAAGCCTCTTTTTGCAACCCTGAGGAGGCCGGGACTTCAATGCCTGGCCCGGGAAGAATCTCCGCATCAGCTTGCGGGATTGGCATTGTGGTCCCTGCGATAAGACAAAGAAAGGATCAGATTACTCATAAGAAACGGGAGCGGGAACATGGTGAACCGATATGTACCGATGCCTAAGGATACTCGAAGTCTTTTCTCTTCCTCAAAAGTCTTGAGAGAAGCTGCGAGAGCTTCTTCAAGGGAAATGCATGTTAAAGAAGGAAAAGCGTCAGTTAAAACATGATAATAGAAATACGATGCAATGGCGAAAAATACAGCTAATGATTACCTGATCGCGCGAGGATAGCCAACCCCTCTTCATGGCTGGCCAATTGCTCAGAAGCTGCAATGGCAGCTGCCAGATCAGTATCATCCAGCGGCATGAATAAGCCCTCGTTTTGTTGGATATAGTGCCCTCAGAGTCAATTATTGGATCACAGGCACGTGATTGCAATGATTGAGGGAGGACCTGTGCCAGTAGGACAGTCTTACTCGAGATGATAGTATGCTATCTAGTTTATCTTTATCATCGTGTACTGCTTTAGGTGACCTTATGAGTCGCTATTACACGTTGATAGAGCCTCTAGGATTCTTGCTTGACTACCAGCAGTATGAGGGCGATCATATACGTGAGAGCTGGGGTCTATAAGCACATCCTTAAAAGGTCCCTAGTCGTGGGAGTTTCGAGACCGCGCATCGATTCTCCAGAGTAGACTAGTGTATACAGTCGAGACCCCGACGAGGGGCGGTGGCCGGTCTCACAAGCCACTGGTGTCAGTTGGTTCACCTAAGATGTATACAGGTGCTCATTGGGTTATGAGTACACCGGACAGGACTCGCCGGGAACCTGCTAGTTGGGATTATACCAGACGTCGTCAGATAGCAGTTCCCTGGTGACATGTGTACAGGTTAGTTCATCGACCTGAGATCGTCATTTGTCTCGTGTGAGTTCCCACTGTGCTTTGATTACTACCCTACCACGCTCAAAGGAGACGTGCAAACAGGTTTTAGTTGGGTACAGTCCTGAGCCACATGGAGGCAGTGAGCGGATCTGCAGGGGTTCGTCTCTCCCGGTATTGGGGGTGAGGTCGCGCTGTGTCTAGGAGAGCCAGAACATGAAAAGACCTTGGCCAAGGCAGGAGATTTGCTGGTAGGTATTCCGGTAGTATCTCAGGGTGTTCTGGGCTACACTCCGACACGACTTGTACCGCTATTGGGGGTCTGACTTTTACCAACCCCCTAGGCCCGCCATCCGATGCTCATAGACGAACGGACCGGACTGTACGGATATTGTCACTGACAGGCTCAGTAGGGTGTCAGGATGAGTTCGCGCATCGACGTCCCTTTTGGTCAATAGCTGGTGGCCCGTTATGTATTGGCTGATACCTCTGACGTGCTAGTGGTTAAATCCACAGCCATAGTATTGACGAGTCTTTAGAGTCCACCACACACAGTTACTCAAGTTTCGGGCGAAACGCTGTAGAGGCCTTATGGAGATATGGCAGGGTTCGATCAGATATGTGCGGTATTGCACGGATCGTGATCGGACGGATTTTACTAGCCGGCTTTGGCTTAAGCCGGATCCTAGTATTAGACAGTGTAGATTTTGTCTCTTTGCATTTGTGTTCAGTGGGAATACAAATGCGGGCATGTATATGCAGTCGCGGGGTTTTCCTGTAATTTATTACGGGATCAGTTTTCTGGAGTTGCCAGTTTGCTTTCCGTTCCGGCCAGTTTTCTTTTGTTCCTTCGCGGCCGGACTTTCCATTAGAAGGGGGTTATTTGCAAGTTTGCAAATAACTTATTGTGAAGGGGTTTCTTGCATATGTGTGGATTCATGATAGTTATTCATCATGAGATTCTTTATTGGTCTTTTCTTTTGCTTTTAGAGATTGGATTTGTAAAAGATTAATTAAGTGTTTGATGTGAAGCTTACTTTTGATGTGGTCACCACCCTTGATCTCCTACACTCACCTCCCTTTGTTTTAATCCCCTCCTCATTCCAATTAGGGGCAGGCCACTTCATGGAGAGAAAGATAGAGGTTTCATTTTGAGTGAAGAAAAATGATTCATTACATTTCTAGCTTGCTTCAAAATTCCTCATCACTAAAAAGTTCATTCCATACCTTCATCCAAAGGCAACTAAACCCCAAAGAGACAAAGGTTCTACACTACAGTCTACAGCATTCCTTGGATGCGTCGGCTAGCCAACTTCGTGCCCGAGTTGCTGTAAGTCTACGGTAGCGCCCCGGCCGTCTACAGACGCCAAAGGCGGAACAAAACTTTTTATCTGGCGCTATCGTATACTTTAACCCGGATCTGCTATTATTGCTAAACTAACAAACTGTAAAGAGTGTAGAAAGGTTATACCGAACGATCCGAGTCCTTCGTTCTTTAACCATCATCCCACGCTCCGTTGCGGCTGCTCCGATCTCGTCGATCTCCGATCTGCTCGTCCAGGTGGCACCACATCAACAATTCTTTAAACGGGCTCCCGCCTCTGACTTGAGGCAACTCGGTCGTCAAGTTTGCTAAAAGAGACGACCAAGAATGATGTAGAGAATGAGTAGATGACTTTGTCTCACTTCGTCCAAAGCCTGTGGACGATCGGTTAATGAAGTTGCCGATGGAAATGAAATGGAACAAGAAATGAACTATGAAATTTCCATGCATCCAAAACTTTAGTCTTTTCTTTTTAGCAACCATAATTTTCTCAAGTGAGTGAATGGAGGAGGAGAGGGGGCCGGCTACTTATATGGAGGAGGAGGGTGAGTGTAGGAGCAATCAAGGAGGTGACCATAAACAAGAAGCTTATCCTCACAAAAATATCAAGAACAAATATCTTAAGGAAAACAAGAATCATTAAAGTCAAAGCATGAGTCATAATACATCTCATCAGCCTAGTCACCATATCTAGAACCTTCTAGAAGCATGACTCACCCTCATCCAAGAAAAGATAAATCCGTCTTTAACCGAATGTTAAAAGACGGCTGATAGAAAACTGGAAACTGGCAACTTCCAAAAGTGATCCTGAAACGACTTTCAGGATAACCCCGTAACTGTATAAATATACCCGCATTTGTATTACGACCGAATACAAATGCAACTGAGACAAAAATATTTATACCTACTCAATATAATACTCGGATCCGGCTTAAACCAAAGCCGACCAGTATCATCTGCCCGAAAAATAACACGTGCGTAAACGCACGTGCATTTTCCGAACCCTGCCATAAAACCATACGGCCTCTACAACGTTTCGCCCGAACTTGGGAAACTGTCTGTGGGGGACTCTAATGACTCGTCAGTACCCTGGCAGTGGGTTTAACCACAAACCGTCAGCGGCACTACCTATGCGTAACGGCTGCCCATGGACCGACCTCAAGGGAGGCTGATGAGCGAACTCATCCAGAAACCCTACTGAGCCTAACAGTGACAATGTATATACAGTCCGGTCCGTTCGTCTATGAGTATCGCATATCTGCCTAGGGGGCTAGAACGTTAGACACCCAATAGCAGTATAAGTTGTGTCGGAGTGTAGCCCAATAACATCCTGAGATACTACTGGAGTACCTACCAGTAAATCTCCTGCCATGGCCATGGACTTTGTGTAATGGCTCTCCTAGACACAGCACGACCTCGCCCCCCAATACCGGGAGAGACGAATCCCCTGCCGATCCGCTCACGTGCCTCCATATGGCTCGGGACTGTACCCAAAAGCTACCTGTTTGCACGACTCCTTTGAGCCGTGGTAGGGTAGAAATCAAAGCACAGTGGGAACTCACACGAGACAAATGACGACCTCAGGTCGATGAACTAACCTGTACACATGTCACCAGGGAACTGCTATCTGACGATAGATATAGTACCAACTAGCAGATTCCCGGCGAGTCCTGTCCGGTGTACTCATAACCCAATGAGCACCTGTATACATCTTAGGTGATCCAACTGACACCAGTGGCTTGTGAGACCGGCCACCGCCCCTCGTCGGGGTCTCGACTGTACACACTAGTCTACTCCGGAGTATCGATGCCCTGTCTCGAAACTCCCACGACTAGGGACTACAATTAAGGATATGCGTATAAACCACCCAACTCTCACGTATATGATCGCCATCATACAGTTGGAGGTAAAGCAAGATCCTAAGGGCTCTATCAAAGTGTAACATGTAATCAGTCACCTGAAAATGTACACGACTGATAAAGGCAAACCAGATAGCATACGATCATCTTGAGTAAGACTGTCCTACCGGTATAGGTCCTCCGCAATCATTGCAATCACGTACCTGCGATCCAATAATTGACTATGAGGGCACTATCTCCAAAAATCTCCCACTTGCACTCAAGGCTAATTATTGCGATGTCGACTACTCACAGCCCGTGTGAAACCGAACATCCAACTCCTCTACTAATCAGTTTCACAAAGCCCGTTTGTAAAACTATTGTGTTCGAGAAATAGCCTCAGTGAGTGGATCCGCCTAGATGTTTCTTTCTATATCTCTCTTAATCTCAAGTTCGCGGAGAAACCCATCTCCCGAATTGAGTAATACCTATCTTAGAATATGTCTGGATATCTGATGGGACCTAGTTCATAAATGAACTCCAAATCCAAACTTCTTAGACTGTATCGATCACTGAACCTAATCAGTATCCGGCACCATGCCACCCACAGTATCCTTTTGGACCACCTGTCCATAATACTGTCCCTCTTCGTCAGAGGGAAAAACTATAACTCTGACAATCACTCTGTCAACCCTGTCATCTTTGAAGCCTGGAATGATAACCGTCTCCCGAAAGAGGCTGCCGTCATCAAATCCGTAGAACATGTACTTATGTTCTAAAACTGCTTCCTTATGTTTCTCCAGGATTGGATTAATACAAACTTATTGCATCTAGTGCAAAAACAACATCTGGTGTGGTACTTGACATTTCATGATTGACTCAGTTTCCTAAGCAAGTGATTTGCCAATCATGCCCATCCCTCTCCCCTTTAGTCTGTAAGATACCTTTAGAGAGGGTGACTCCATCTCCTGCAGGTACACCACCATGCTAGGAGTCAACTATTCTAAAAACCATTAGAATACTGTCAAAGTATCCACATTGAGAAACTACCCAAATCCAGATCTAAAACCATAGATCTAGAAACCATAATGTCTGATATTATATCCATATCCTGTCTGGAGAAACAACTGTGTGACGACCACAGTACAACCGATCGTAGTATAGGAATTTTACTTCCTACTCTGTGTATGTCATCCAAATACCATGACATCACACCCTACTACCTTCTTAACAGATCCATCCCTTATTCTGATTGAAGTCAAACCCATGACTGTCACATCAAAACTAGATGATCTATCTCCGCTATAACTGCTCTAGTCTATAAATAGACATAAGCTACTTGCCCACCATGCTTCCGCTGCTCCCACTGACTACGACAACCCTCCTACCGGGTCTCATAACCTGGAACAACAGTAGTGTCAAGTCTGGGTAGATAAGAACCTCCCTGTCACCGTCCTTGAGGCTACCGAAGTATCTCTCGGGTGTCTGAGGTTACCCACCATATCTGCGGAGTGGCTATTGGAATGTCAAACCCGATTGAATATATAGGTCCTATTAAATTTTCCGTAATCGTTCGCGGTTCTGGAATCACTTCCAGTTCTACCATACTCCCACTACTGTTTTCTGAAAAAGATCAATTTTACTAAAACTGTGGCGAGTCAAGAACAATATCATTATTGATCTTCCAAATGGTAGAATATCAACCCTCGTCATAGCAAGGGTCAACCCACAAACAGCCATTACAGAAACGTGCCCTGAGTTATCCAGAGTCTGGTTTTAAGCATAAGCTGGACAACTCCCCGTACCTTAACATCTTTTAAGGTACGATCCATTCTATATCCAATACAGAAACTTTGGCACTTATTTAATTGGAACCAGATTCAAATCATGCAGCTGTCTCCAGTGCATATCAACTTAATGGAAAGAGGTTAATCAGCATTACTCAACTTAGGAATCCATCCAATTATGAGTAACCTGAAAGAGAAACACGTTTCTCAAAAACCATCACTATTATCTGAATACCAATCACAAGAATCTACATCTTCGATCTCTTTGAAGAATCCCGACACTTGTGACACCTGGTTCTCTACTTTATTCTTATACCCATAACTTCTCAAAACTTAGACCTTGTATTTCAACGAAACACTTGTCCAAATACTAGAGAAGTTATAAGTAAATAGAACATAGTACGAGGACCTACCCCTTTGTCCTGATGGACACTGGACAACATACAATACTCTGTATAAGTCCGCTGAGTTAAACAACTCAAAATCTGTGCGTCGTAGGTTGAAAACTGTACCCTGGCGATTTCCTCAAATATCACCAATTACAACGAATTCCGATATAATGAGGATAATCACCTAATTCCCAATAACTTACTCCCACTCATCATCTGTAAAACCATACAGATATGAGAATGAAACCTGGTAAATACATACCCTTGGAGTAAGTGTCTAATCGGGAAAACAGTTTTTCTTTAACAATGCACTGAAACATAAAAATGTTTCGTAGGGGTATCCTGGTATTCATAGCAATGCCTCTTCCATAATCCAATTCATGACTTCAACCGTATATTTTATTGCCATCTCTCCAAATCCCTTTATTTGTCTTTAGTCGTTACCTTCTGTACACCATCGTTAGGCTAAATGGTTTTCTTCCTTCCCTACCGTTCGGCACCAGCCTATGGTTTGGAAGAAGACTATCCAGTAAGCATAATAGGTGTACCCTCCTAAACCAAGGAGTACTCGCATCTCGAGAGAAGGTGATGATAAAAGACAACTGAATAATACCTTATTCTTTTAAAGGTGAAATAAGAGTGGCGATGAAGTACGCGGTTTGGTCGTGAATGATAACAGTCGCAATTTACTTTGCCCTCTTTCTAATCCCTTTATTTTGTCTTTACATATTACCTTCTGCACACCCTACTTAGGCTAATTGGTTTTCTTCATTCCCTACCTTTCGGCACCTGCCTATGGTTTGGAATAAGACTATCCAATAAGCGTAATAGGTGTACTCTCCTAAACCAAGGAGCCCTCGCAACCTGAGAGAAGGTGATAATAAAAGACAACTGAATAAACCAATTCTATTTCTCCTGAACCTGGATCCATCCTCGAAGAAGTCCCTTCGAATTCGTATATAACCATACGATGGATCTATCCAATGGAAGTGGATGTCCGTAGTAATACGGGTGTTCTGAGAAATTCAAAGGGTAAAAGAAGGAGTGGCAATGACTTATGCAACATAGACAATCCAAAAGCCAGTATTTTAAGAAGATTCGGTCAACTTGGTCACTGAGTCATAGTCTAGGGTCGGTCAAAGGTCGCTGCCAAAGAGAGAGAGAAAAGAAACACTCTGCGTGCACTCTAACCTAGATCAGAATGGTTATCACTTTATCTAATCCGGAAACCTCCCACTGTCCTGTCAAATTCTCCTCCAAACCAGAAAGAAGAATCAATCGGGATCACCCGAAGAGTAAACCAACTCATCAGTGGGAATCGGGATCCAACTCTTATCGCATGATAACGTGATGGAATGCATCCACGTTACTCATACTCCAGAAGGTATGCGCATACTTGGCAAGTTTCAGTTTCTTTAGAAACTCCCGATAAGATTTTTGCCCCATGCTCTTATAACCTTGGCGTTGGTCAAAATGTCATAAGTCACATGCCAAGTTCTACCCGTCACTATCTTGTCAATTTGAACCCACCCGCACATGCCGTTGACGTTGGCCAAAATGGCAGAACGACTGTCCCAAACCAACTCATCTATCTATGCAACAATTGAATACCAAGCAGCTACCAAACACTATGCCTTGGCGTTGGTCAAAATACATAGCTTGAATACTACTGAATACCCAAAAGAAGTGACGAAGGGCTACGGCTGGTTTTTGGCGAAAAACCTTTAACGTAGTGAACTTGATATCGCTGAAGGAACCTGATAGCTTTTTAAAATATAGTGGCGAAAACCTTTGCTAAAGAGGTCACTCCCGGTGAAGGGATCTCGGCTCTTTCCTCGTGGAATGCGGTGCAGGATATTCCACTGAATACCGCGGTGCAAAGCAACTTGTAATCGACTATAGTGAAGTTATTACCATGACGCAAACTTCTGCCCAAGGGGTCAGTCCCGGTGAAGGGATATCGGCCCTTGCCCCGTCGAATGAGGTGCAGGATATTCCACTGAATACCGCTATGCAAAACAAAAGGAAACGTCTTTGCAATAACACTTTTTAAATTTGTTCCAACAACTATAAACAGGTTTGTTTAACTTTGCATTGATCAGAATCAACGCAGTCCCATCAATAATCACACCAGAAAAGAACGAAAATAAAATATACGTATATGCCATCCGCATTCGTCACTGGGTCCCGTCATCACCCGTTAGGTTACTTAACTAACGACAGAGCGGGGACTGGACTAGCGCGGGTGTAAAACATATACAACATCTAATAGTATATAAACCAATATACAATAATCGCTCCAGGCGTGATAATATGCAACATTACAGAAAAGTAATAAGCATCACAGAACAATACAGATAATCTGGGATCCCCGGGTTTCACAGAGCCGCTGCTGAAACCCGACGTTCCCCTGTCGTGTGGATAGCCTGTGCAATGAAACCTAGACCCCTACGGGTGCGGCAAGTTACCCGCCAAAACCTGAAGCGAGGCAGCCCCCTACAGCAAAGTGAATGGACCACCCAGCACTTCACGGAATCCGGTAATCTTGGGCACCCCTCCTTGGGTCAACCTGTACCCCCTACGAGTGCGGCGAATAGTCTGCCAATTTTAGAGTGGGGCCCCTCTGCCTCTCAAAACCATGAGATGCGGACCCGTTGCCCTCCAGAACCCGGCTATCCGTGCACTCCGTCTCGGGGCAAAACCTAGTACAGTAATGAAAAATAGTACAACAGGTACATCGACCGCAACCTGATCGTGCCCCAAAAGAATATTATACAACAGGCAGTGACGGCAGTCCACAAGTTGGACGCTCGTCCCGCAATATCAAATGTACAAATAAATTCAAACTGCACTATCATTGCACACTGCTATCCACCACGACAAATCCGCAACATCACAGCACAACACAGAACATCAACGTGAATGTCACGTTCGCAAACCCGTCTAAAAGAACTATAGCAATCAGACGCGGTTTACCGATCAAATGACATTCCCGGTCGGAGATATAATGTAAGTACTGAAAACTAACATGTTTAAATTTCGATCGACTAAATATCACAAAGTGGGCCCCACGAACAACTGGTGAACAGTAACAAAATCTGGGCCCAAAAGATATATATCAAAAACCCCAAATTCCAACAGAGAAGACACAGACAAAATTTGGTGCACTGATCCCATAGAATGGCCGCGGATGCGCGGCCAAACCATGGGTTTGGCCGCGACTCCGCGGCGCTTTGGTGGGATCACGTGCTCAAATTTTGTCGGTGTACTTCTGAAACCCTGCACAACTTTCTGTGATATGTGGAATATTTTTAGGACACCATTTAAAATCGACAGAAACTGTGAAAATTGGATTTTGCAGTTTTTGATTTCCGGTTCGATCGATGTTTTAAACGCGTTAGCACAAGTTAGTATAGCAAAATGGTTAGGCTCTGATACCACTGTAAGTCTACGGTAGCGCCCCGGCCGTCTACAGACGCCAAATGCGGAACAAAACTTTTTATCTGGCGCTAACATATACTTTAACCCGGATCTGCCATTATTGCTAAACTAACAAACTGTAAAGAGTGTAGAAAGGTTATACCGAACGATCCGAGTCCTTCGTTCTTTAACCATCATCCCACGCTCCATTGCGGCTGCTCCGATCTCGTCGATCTCCGATCTGCTCGTCCAGGTGGCACCACATCAATGATTCTTTAAACGGGCTCCCGCCTCTGACTTGAGGCAACTCGGTCGTCAAGTTTGCTAAAAGTGACGACCAAGAATGATGTAGAGAATGAGTAGACGACTTTGTCTCACTTCGTCCAAAGCCGTGGACGATCGGTTAATGAAGTTGCCGATGGAAATGAAATGGAACAAGAAATGAACTATGAAATTTCCATGCATCCAAAACTTTAGTCTTTTCTTTTTAGCAACCATAATTTTCTCAAGTGAGTGAATGGAGGAGGAGAGGGGGCCGGCCACTTATATGGAGGAGGAGGGTGAGTGTAGGAGCAATCAAGGAGGTGGCCATAAACAAGAAGCTTATCCTCACAAAAATATCAAGAACAAATATTTTAAGGAAAACAAGAATCATTAAAGTCAAAGCATGAGTCATAATACATCTCATCAGCCTAGTCACCATATCTAGAACCTTCTAGAAGCATGACTCACCCTCATCCAAGAAAAGATAAATCCGTCTTTAACCGAATGTTAAAAGACGGCTGATAGAAAACTGGAAACTGGCAACTTCCAAAAGTGATCCTGAAACGACTTTCAGGATAACCCCGTAACTGTATAAATATACCCGCATTTGTATTACGACCGAATACAAATGCAACTGAGACAAAGATATTATACCTACTCAATATAATACTCGGATCCGGCTTAAACCAAAGCCGACCAGTATCATCTGCCCGAAAAATAACACGTGCGTAAACGCACGTGCATTTTCCGAACCCTGCCATAAAACCATACGGCCTCTACAACGTTTCGCCCGAACTTGGGAAATTGTCTGTGGGGGACTCTAATGACTCGTCAGTACCCTGGCAGTGGGTTTAACCACAAACCGTCAGCGGCACTACCTATGCGTAACGGCTGCCCATGGACCGACCTCAAGGGAGGCTGATGAGCGAACTCATCCAGAAACCCTACTGAGCCTAACAGTGACAATGTATATACAGTCCGGTCCGTTCGTCTATGAGTATCGCATATCTGCCTAGGGGGCTAGAAACGTCAGACCCCCAATAGCAGTATAAGTCGTGTCGGAGTGTAGCCCAATAACACCCTGAGATACTACTGGAGTACCTACCAGTAAATCTACTGCCATGGTCATGGACTTTGTGTAATGGCTCTCCTAGACACAGCACGACCTCGCCCCCAATACCGGGAGAGACGAATCCCCTGCCGATCCGCTCACGTGCCTCCATATGGCTCGGGACTGTACCCAAAAGCTACCTGTTTGCACGACTCCTTTGAGCCGTGGTAGGGTAGAAATCAAAGCACAGTGAGAACTCACATGAGACAAATGACGACCTCAGGTCGATGAACTAACCTGTACACATGTCACCAGGGAACTGCTATCTGACGATAGATATAGTACCAACTAGCAGATTCCCGGCGAGTCCTGTCCGGTGTACTCATAACCCAATAAGCACCTGTATACATCTTAGGTGATTCAACTGACACCAGTGGCTTGTGAGACCGGCCACCGCCCCTCGTCGGGGTCTCGACTGTACACACTAGTCTACTCTGGAGTATCGATGCCCTGTCTCGAAACTCCCACGACTAGGGACTACAATTAAAGATATGCGTATAAACCACCCAACTCTCACGTATATGATCGCCATCATACAGTTGGTTGTAAAGCAAGATCCTAAGGGCTCTATCAAAGTGTAACATGTAATCAGTCACCTGAAAATGTACACGACTGATAAAGGCAAACCAGATAGCATACTATCATCTTGAGTAAGACTGTCCTACCGGTATAGGTCCTCCGCAATCATTGCAATCACGTACCTGCGATACAATAATTGACTATGAGGGCACTATCTCCAACAGTTGCCTCGGTCCAGAGGTGGGAGCCCGTAAAAGAATCCGGCTACGTGGTGCCCTTTCTGACGAGGAGGTGACGGACAGAGATTCCGCGGGAGATTGGAGTGGAGACGAAGACCGAAGGACATGGATCGCTTGGTATATCTCTTCACCCATCTTTTAGTTTGCTAGTAGCTAGGTCAATGGCCCGATCCGGGATAAAAGTGCGCGGTGGTGCCGGTTTGCTAGTTTGCAAAGTTTTTCGTTTCCACATTTCCGGCGTCGGATCGACGGCCGAGGCGCCGCCGTGCACTTATATTGGTATCAGAGCCACGCCATTAACCTAGCCTAGCTTGCTCTAGTGTGTTTACATCTTCGATCGAACAAAATTCCAAAACCCGCGTTTTCAAATACACAGTTTCTGTCGAAATTTTTTTGGCTCCAAAAATTTTTCAGGTTGTTGCAGAATACTGTGCATGAAAATCTAAGCACTCTGTGAAAATTTGGTCGCGAGATCTCACTATATCACCGCGGAACCGCGGCCAAACCCATGCTTGGGCCGTGGTTCCGCCGCGCCTTTAACTGTTCAGCGTGCCAAATTTTTCCAGAGGGCTTTAGACTTGGAAATAGGGGTTTTGGGATATTATTGTTTGGGCCCAGATTTTCTGTAAGTGCTATAGTAATGCTTGGGGCCCACTTCGGTGAATTTGTTCGATCAGATATTTTAAACACATTAGTTCACAGTATTTACATTATATCTGCGACCGTGAATATCACTTGATCGGTAAATCCTGTCTAACTGCTATAGCCCGGTTAGACGGATTTGCGAACGTGACATTCACGTTGATGTTCTGTGTTGTGCTGTGATGTTGCGGATCGGTCGTGGGGATAGCCTGGATACAATGGTAGTACAGTTTTGTTTTATATGTACATTTGATATTGCGGGGCGAGCGTCCGACATATAGACTGCCGTCACTGCCTGTTTGTATTATTCTTTTGGGGCACGACCAGGTTGCGGTCGATGTACCCGTTGTATGTATATTTTTACTTTCTGTACTAGGATTACCCCACGGAGGGGTGCACGGATAGCCGGATTCTAGAGAGCAATGGGCCCGCATCTCATGGCCTTGAGACGGAGGGGGCTTTACTCTAGAATTGGCGGGCTGTTCGCCGCATTCGTAGGGGGTACAGTGTAAGTCCATATTGCGACCCCCGGTGCTTACGGGGAGGCGGAAACGGTATAAAAGACAAATTTTTATCGCAAGAGGCAACATGGACTAAACAAGGTCGGGATCGTGTCTAAACTAAACTAGCAAATACGCTAAAGGGAGTTAGCTACTCGGATGAAGGTTATACCTAAACTTGAACTCCTTCTTCTTGAAATCTTGTAGAGGTTGATGGTTCTCTTTTCGTCGCCTTCTCCCGTCGAAGATGGATCCACCTCGAAGGTTCGACCTTTGGGCTCTTCCTCGATCTTTGAGTGAACTGGGGTTTCCGGCTTGCTAAACCTTGAACCTAGAATGAGTAGAGAGTAACTAGGGTTTGTTTTTCTTTTTAAAGAGAAGGATTCTCAACACATGAGAAGGTTTCTCTTTGCTAGAGGAAGAAGAAGATGAAATGAGGAGAGAGAGAGGTTATGATAGAATGAGCTATATTTTTCTTTCTTGCAACCATAATGCAAAAGAAAAGAATTATCTAAATGATAATAATTGAAAATAAGAATAGTTGATGGTAATTTTGGAATGACCACTATCATGCTTCTTTAAATGAAGTGTAAGCATGAATCAAGGAGGATCTTTCAAAGCATGATGGTGGTCAACATTCAACCATGGTCAACAAGTCAACCATGGTCAACAAGTCAACAAAATCTACCATAACAAAATTCTCATTTAATTACTATTATTAATAAATAATATATAAACCCATTAGGGTTTGGAAAAAGATAACTGTCAACTGTGCAAACGCACCCGTTCCGAAACCCTAATGAAAAACCTCATTCTCCGCCTCAAGCAACTGTGCATACACACCTGCATTCTCGTTCCGAGGAACAAGAATACCAAGATATAAAAGCAACCCTAAAACATATACCAGTATCTGGCTCAAACCAGAGCCTGCCAGTATAATCCGTCCGGACTCCAAACGTGCACAAGTGCGCGGATGAGAACGAACCCTGTCGCAAAACCATGCGACCTCTACTCTGTTTTGCCCAGAGGCGAATACCCTCTGTGTGGGACTCTAAAGACTCGACACTACGCTGGCAGTGGGTTTAACCACAGACCGCAAGCGGCACTAGCTGTGCGTAACGGTCCCCAGGTAGATGTCGACAAGAAGGCTGACGAGGTGAAACCCCATCTGAACTCCTACTGAGTCTGAATGTGACATTCTCCGTACAGTCCGGTCTGTTCGTCTGATACATCGCATGTCGGGCCTAGGGGGCGGTAAAACGTCAGTCCCCCAATAGCGGTACAAGTCGTGTCGGAGTGAAGCCCAAAACAACCTGAGATAACACTGGAAACCTACCAGTATATCTCGCTTGCCCTGGCCAGGGACTACTCGTGTAATGGCTCTCCTAGACACAGCGCGATGTCAACCCCCAATACCGGGAGAGACGAATCCTGTCTAACCGTCACTGCCTCCAAGTGCTTCGGGACTGCACCCAATCACCACCTGTTTGCACGACTCCTTTGACCCGTGGTAGGGTAGTGATCAAAGTGCAGTGGGAATACACTCGAGGCGAAGTGCCAGTATCAAGTCAGCGGACTAAGCTGTACTCATGTCACCTGGGAACTGATAACTGACGATAGGTATAATACCAACCTTTCAGTTCCCGACGAGTCCTGTCCAGTGTACTCGTAACCCAACGAGCACCCGTATACTATCTCCAGTACGACGTACTGATGGCTGTGGGACAGACCATCTCCCACACTGGGATGAGAAGCGCATACGCTAGTCTACTCCGGAGTATCGATGCCCTGTCTCGATAGTCCTACGACTAGGGACCTGTATAAGGATGTGCCTATAGATTACCCAGCCCCCACTAGTGTGACTGCCATCACAACGCTGGTAATCAAGCAAAGATCCTAAGGGCTCCACTAATGCGTATAAGTGATATACTGAAATAAACACAAGTACACATTGAAGTAGAAACAAACCAAGTAGCATACTACTATATTGAGCAAGATTGTTTATACAAGGTGAATATCCCAAGCTTCCATCAAGTAATATACAAACTAGTATGATACAGTAATGGCCTCTAGGGCATATACACTAACATACAGGTTGGCCCAGGAGGGGTGCCCAAGTTACCGAATTTCGTGAAGTGCTGGGTGGTCCATTCACGTTGCTGAAGGGGGCTGTCTCGCTTCAAGTTTTGGCGGGTAATTTGCCGCGCCCGTAGGGGTCTAGGATTTCATTGCACAGGCTATCCACACGACCAGGGGAACGTCGGGTTTCAATAGCGGCTCTATGAAACCCGGGGATCCTAGATATCTGTATTGTTCTGTGATGCTGTACATTTCTGTGATGTTGCTTTTTATCACGCCTTGAGCGAAAATTATATATTATATATATACTAGTAGATGTTGTATATGTTTTGCATCCGCGCTAGTCCAGTCCCCGCTCTGTCGTTAGTTAGCTAACCTAACGGGTGATGACGGGACCCAGTGGCGAATGCGGATGGCATATACGTACGTCATTATTTTCGTTCTTTATGGTGTGATCAATTGACGGGACTGCGTTGATTCGGATCAATGCAAGATAAACAAACCTATTCTGATGTTGTTGGAACACTTTTCAAAAAGCTGTTATTGCAAGGACGTTTACTTTTGTTTTGCACAGTGGTATTCAGTTGGAATATCCTGCTCCTCAGTCGACGAGGCAAGGGCCGAGATCCCTTCACCGGGAGTGACCCCTTGGACAGAAGTTTGCGTCAGGGCAATAACTTCACTATAGCCGATTACTTTTGCTTTGCATCGTGGTATTCAGTTGGAATATCCTGCACCTCATTTTACGGGGAAAGAGCCGAGATCCCTTCACCGGGAGTGACCTCTTTAGCGAAGGTTTTCGTCACTATATTTTTCTAAAAAGCTATCCGTTCCTTCAACGATATCAAGTTCATTACGTTAAAGGTTTTCGCCAGAAACCATTCGTTGCCCTCCGTCGTTTCAGACGGGTAGCACGTAGTATTCATGCTATGTTTGTTGGCCTTCGTCAAGGCATAGTGTATGGTAGCTGCTTGTTACCTTTCTGCTGCATAGATAGATGCGTTGGTTTGGGACAGTCGTATAGCCTTGTTGGCCTTCGTCAAGGGCTTGTACGGGTGGGTTCAAATCAACCTGGACAATGACGGGTAGAACTTGACATGTGACTTATGATTTGTTGGCCTTCGTCAAGGTCATAAGAGCATGGGGCAAAAATCCACATCGGGAGTTTCTAAAGAAACTGAAACTTGCCAGATATGCGCATACTTTCTGGAGTGTGATAACGTAAGCGGATTCCGTCACGATATCATGCGATGATAGTTGGATCCCGATTCCCACTGATGAGTTAGTTTACTCCTCGGGTGATCCCGGCTAATTCTTCTTTCAGGTTTGGGGAAGAATTTGAAGTTACAGTGGGAGGTTTCCAGATTAGATAAAGTGATAACCATTCTGATCTAGGTTAGAGTGCACGCTGAGTGTTTCTTTTCTCTCTCTCTTTGGCAGCGACCATTGACCCGACCCTAGACTATGACTCAGTGACCAAGTTGACCGAACCTTCTTAACACTGGCTTTTGGATTATCAGAGTTGCAAACCTCATTGCCACTCCTACTTTTACCCTTTTCTCCAGGACACCCCGTATTACTACGAACGTCCACTTCCATTGGACAAAACCATCGTATGGTTATATACGAACTCGAAGGAATTCGAGGATGGTTTCTGGTTCTGGAGAAAACGAATAGGACTATTCAGTTGTCTTTTCCTTTTACCTTCTCTCAGGTTGTGAGTACTCCTTGGTTTAGGAGATAGTACACCTATTACGCAAATTGGATAGTCTTCTTCCAAACCATAGGCAGGTGCCGACCGGTAGGGAATGAAGAAAACCAATTAGCCTAAATGGTGTACAGAAGGTATTAAGTTAAGACAAAGAAAGGGATTAGTAAGAAGGCAAAGTAAATTGCGACTGCTATTCACGACCAATTCAAATATTTCTTCGCCAATCCTAAATCACCTTTGTATTTCTCCAGGACACTCCGTATCACTACGAAGATCCCAAGTTTATTGGATAATACATCGTATGGTTATATACGAACTCGAAAGGAACTTGTTCCAGTTCGAGGATGGATCCTGGTTCAGGAGAAATAGGAATAAGGTTTATTCGGTTGTCTTTTATCTTCACCTTCTCTCGCATTGCAAGTGTTCCTAGGACTAGGACAGTACACCCATTATGCTTATTGGATAGTCTTCTTCCAAACCATAGGCTGGTGCCGAACGGTATGGAAGGAAGAAAACCATTTGGCCTAAAGGGGTGTACAGAAGGTAATGACTAAAGACATAAAAAGGGATTTGGAGAAGTGGCAAAGAATTATACTGTTACAGTTGTGAATTTGGATAATGGAAGAGGCATTACTAGGAATACCAGGATACCCCATCGAAACATTTCAATGTTTCAGTTTCACTGTGTACTGTTAAAAGAAAACTGATTTCCCAATTAGACACTTGCTACAGGGTATGTATTTACTAGGTTTGATTCTCACATCTGTATGTTTTTACAGATGATGAGTGGGAGTAACTTATTGGGAATTAGGTGATCATCCTCATTATATCGGAATTCGTTGTAATTGGTGATATTTGAGGAAATCACCTGGGTTGTTTGCCGGACGGCAAATATTTGGTTTTGAATATCCGTTGTTATGCACCAATTTCAAATTGATATATCTGTATGTCTATTTTTATAGAGTGAGATATACCTTTTGAAATTATGTCTATGACATTTACCTATATCAGTGGATGGTTAGGTAAGGAGTATTGAACAGCGGTGTAATTCTTCTTAACCATAAGTACAGTTTTCAACCTACAACACACAGTGAATGAGTCATTTGACTCAAGGGACTTATACAGAGTATTGTATGTTGTCCAGTGTCCATGAGGACAGAGGGGTAGGTCCTCGTACTATATTCTGTTTACTTATGACTTCTCTAGTTCTTAGACATGTGTTTCGTAGAAATGCAAGGTCTAAGTTTTGAGGAGTTATAGGTATAAGAATAAAGTAGAGAACCAGATATTGCAAGTATCGGGATTCTTAAAGGTGATCGAAGATGTAGATACTTGTGTATGGTATTCAGTTGATAATAATGATTAAGAGAACTTGCTTCTCTTTCAGGTTACTCATAATTGGAAGTACTCCTAAGTTGAGTAACGCTGATCGGCCTCCTTCCATTTAGTTGACATGCACTAGAGACAGCTGCATGATTTGAATCTGGTTCAATTAAATCAGTGCCTCTGTTTCTGTATTGGATATATAACAGTTCATATCTTGACATTGTTAAGATACGGGGAGTTGTCCGGCTTATGCTTAAAACCAGACTCCGGATAACTCAAGGCACGTTTCTGTAATGGTTGTTTGTGGGTTGACCCGGGCTATGACGAGGGTTGACTTTCTACCATCTGGAAGATCAATAGTGATATTGTTCTTAACTCGCCACAGTTTTAATAAAAATGGATTTTTTCAGAAAACAGTAGTGGGAGTATGGTAGAACTGGAAGTGATTCCAGAACCGCAAACGATTACTGAAGATTTGATAAGAACCTAAAGATTCGATCTGGTTTGACATTCCATTGGCCACTCTGCAGATATGGTGGGTAACCTCAGGCGCCCGAGAGGTACTTCGGTATGCTCAAGGACGGTGGCAGGGAGGTTCTTGTTTACCCAGACTTGCCATTGCTGTTGTTCCAGACTGTGAGACCCGGCAGGACGATGAGTATAGCGTCGTTCTGAACTAGCTTTAGAAGTGTACGTCTATATGACTCTGCCAGAGGGTTGTCATAGTCAGTGGGAGCAGCGGAAGCATTGGTGGACATCAGGCTTATGTCTATTTATAGACTAAAGCAGATATAGCGGAGATAGATCATCTATTTCTGATGTGACAGTCATAGGTTTGACTTCATCAGAATAGGGGATGGATCTGTTAAGAAGGTAGTAGGGTATGATATCCTGGTATTTGGATGACATACACAGAGTAGGAAGTGATATTCCTATACTACAATCGGTTATACTTTGGTCGTCACACAGTGGTTTCTCCATATAGGACTTGGATATTATATCAGACATTCTGGTCACTAGATCTATGGTTTTAGATCTAGATTTAGGTGGTTTCCCAATCTGGGTACTTAGACAGCATTCTATGAGTATTTAGAATGGACGACTCCTGGCACGGTAGTATACCTGCAGGTGATGGAGTCACCCTCTCTAAAGGTGTCTTACAGACTAAAGGGGAGAGGGATGCGCATGATTGGCAGATCACTTGCTTAGGCAATTGAGTTGATCATGAGATGTCAAGTACCACACCAGATGTTGTTCTTGCAGTAGGTGCAATAAGTTGATATTGATCCAATCCTGGAGAAACGATCGGAAGCAGTTTTAGAACATAAGTGAATGTTCTAGGGATGTGATAACGGCAGCCTCTTCGGGAGACAGTTATCATTCCAGGCTTCCAAGGTGACTTGGATGACAGAGAGGTTGTCAGAGTTATAGTTTTCCCTCTGACGAGGGACAGTATTATGGACAGATGGTCCAGGTGGATACTGAGGGAAAGTATGGCGTAGGATACTGATTAAGTTCAGTTGATGATACAGTCTAAGAAGTTTGGATTTGGAGTTCATTTATGAGCTAGGTCCCATCAGACATCCAGACATTCTAAGACAGGTATTGCTCATTTCGGGAGATGGCTTTCTCCGCGAACTTGAGATATAGAGAGACATAGAAAGAAACACCAGAGCGGATCCACTCACTGAGGCTATTCCTCGAACGCAATAGTTTCGCAAACGAGCTTTGTGAGACTGACTAGTAGAGGAGTTGGGTGTTCGGTATCACACGGGCTGTGAGTATGCGACATCGCAATAATTAGCCTTGAGTGCAAGTGGGAGATAGTTGGATATAGTGCCCTCAGAGTCAATTATTGGATCACAGGCATGTGATTGCAATGATTGAGGGAGGACCTATGCCGGTAGGACAGTCTTACTCGAGATGATAGTATGCTATCTGGTTTATCTTTATCATTGTGTACTGCTTTAGGTGACCTTATGAGTCGCTATTACACGTTGATAGAGCCCCTAGGATTCTTGCTTGACTACCAGCAGTATGAGGGCGATCATATACGTGAGAGCTGGGGTCTATAAGCACATCCTTAAAAGGTCCCTAGTCGTGGGAGTTTCGAGACCGGACATCGATTCTCCAGAGTAGACTAGTGTATACAGTCGAGACCCCGACGAGGGGCGGTGGCCGGTCTCACAAGTCACTGGTGTCAGTTGGTTCACCTAAGATGTATACAGGTGCTCATTGGGTTATGAGTACACCGGACAGGACTCGCCGGGAACCTGCTAGTTGGGGTTATACCAGACGTCAGATAGCAGTTCCCTGGTGACATGTGTACAGGTTAGTTCATCGACCTGAGATCGTCATTTGTCTCGTGTGAGTTCCCATTGTGCTTTGATTACTACCTTACCACGCTCAAAGGAGACGTGCAAACAGGTTTTAGTTGGATACAGTCCCGAGCCACATGGAAGCAGTGAGCGGATCTGCAGGGGTTCGTCTCTCCCGGTATTGGGGGTGAGGTCGCGCTGTGTCTAGGAGAGCCAGAACATGGAAAGACCTTGGCCAAGGCAGGAAATTTGCTGGTAGGTATTCCGGTAGTATCTCAGGGTGTTCTGGGCTACACTCCGACACGACTTGTACCGCTATTGGGGGTCTGACTTTTACCAACCCCCTAGGCCCGCCATGCGATGCTCATAGACGAACGGACCGGACTGTACGGATATTGTCACTGACAAACTCAGTAGGGTGTCGGATGAGTTCGCTCATCGACGTCCCTTTTGGTCAATAGCTGGTGGCCCGTTATGTATTGGCTGATACCTCTGACGTGCTAGTGGTTAAATCCACAGCCATAGTATTGATGAGTCTTTAGAGTCCACCACACACAGTTACTCAAGTTTCGGGAGAAACGCTGTAGAAGCCGTATGGAGATATGGCAGGGTTCGATCAGATACGTGCGGTATTGCACGGATCGTGATTGGACGGATTTTACTAGCCGGCTTTGGCTTAAGCCGGATCCTAGTATTAGACAGTGTAGATTTTGTCTCTTTGCATTTGTGTTCAGTGGGAATACAAATGCGGGCATGTATATGCAGTCGTGGGGTTTTCCTGTAATTTATTACGGGATCAGTTTTCTGGAGTTGCCAGTTTGCTTTCCGTTCCGGCCAGTTTTCTTTTGTTCCTTCGCGGCCGGACTTTCCATTGGAAGGGGGGTTATTTGCAAGTTTGCAAATAACTTATTGTGGAGGGGTTTCTTGCATATGTGTGGCTTCATGATAGTTATTTATCATGAGATTCTTTATTGGTCTTTTCTTATGCTTTCTGAGATTGGATTTGTAAAAGATTGATTAAGTGTTTGATGTGAAGCTTGCTTTTGATGTGGTCACCACCCTTGATCTCCTACACTCACCTCCCTTTGTTTTAATCCCCTCCTCATTCCAATTAGGGGCAGGCCACTTCATGGAGAGAAAGATAGAGGTTTCATTTTGAGTGAAGAAAAATGATTCATTACATTTCTAGCTTGCTTCAAAATTCCTCATCACTAAAAAGTTCATTCCATACCTTCATCCAAAGGCAACTAAACCCTAAAGAGACAAAGGTTCTACACTACAGTCTACAGCATTCCTTAGACGCGTCGGCTAGCCAACTTCGCGCCCGAGTTGCCTCGGTCCAGAGGTGGGAGCCCGTAAAAGAATCCGGCTACGTGGTGCCCTTTCCGACGAGGAGGTGAAGGACGGAGATTCCGCGGGAGATTGGAGTGGAGACGAAGACCGAAGGACACGGATCGCTTGGTATATCTCTTCACACATCTTTTAGTTTGCTAGTAGCTAAGTCAATGGCCCGATCCAGGATAAAAGTGCGCGGTGGTGCCGGTTTGCTAGTTGGCAAAGTTTTTCGTTTCCGCATTTCCGGCGTCTGATCGACGGCCGGGGCGCCACCGTGCACTTACACGTTTGTCCCATACTCGCTCAAGCCCTCACTATAAGGAGCATAAGGCTCCTAACCAAATACGACGTCGGCAGAGAAGAGCGACTTCTTCTTTCTCTTCTGCGAGCGAGCTCCGATTGCCGCTAACACCAGCTTAAGCTTGGTGGGCACCTTGGGGCGACGAGTCCCGATATCTGAGCCCACGCCAGATTCGGGTGAAGCTACATTTACCGTCTCCGCGGGAGCACGGAGCGCCGATGGCACATCCACCGTCTCCACAGGAGCACGGGGCAATCCACGCGTAGGGCTTAGTACACGTGGAGGCTCAACTACAGCAACCTCTCTTAGCGGAGGGGGGATAGTGATCCGTCGCTTTAAAGGGACGTTGCAATCACCGGCAGAGGGCGCACGCTTGCAATCGAGCAGCAGCCGCCTCTCTTCCCTGATAACAGCACCCATCGCGTGTTAATACCAGGCCACGTGTATGTTAAGGGCCCTCGGGACGCAACTCGGCTCGCTAATGAAGAAGTGAGAGCCCGTATTCAAGCGCATGAAGTGATGCAGCGCACCCCGTATTCCCTCTGTGGTGGCAGCGGGTTCTACCAGGAAAGCCTCCAGCGGGACCCTCTGATTATAACTCAGCTGCTGAGCAAAATGATGGGGGTTGTATCTCATGAATAGCACCGCATCATTTTGCCTGAATACGAGATAGTCCGGCCGGATGGAGTATAAATGGAGAATCTCCCAGGCTTTCAACACGGAGGCCCCGTCCTTAAAAACGTCGCGCAATGCCAGCACCGACTTGGAAGTTTCCTGGCCGATCGTCAGGACTTTGTCCGTGAAAGACATACTATCTCCGACCGTGTGCAGACGAAGAAGCAAGCCCCTAGCTTCCCGCTGTGACGGACTCACGATGAACGCGTCAACCAGCCGCATAATTCGTGGGAACTTGCATTTCTCATAAAACGAAAGACTCTTATGAATGCCAAAGACCCCGAGCACGTGCATCTCCATCCACGAAGTAAAGTAATGCATCGGGAAGTTGGCAGCATGCACCCCTGGTTCAATGGTATCCGCCGCCACGCTAAGACCATGGTATAAATGGGCTAACCCGGCAATCCCGATGGCTACTTGTATTCCGGCCACCATGCGATGCGCGGGGTAGAAGACGGAGGGCCTCATATAACGAGGATGCATAGGGAGCGCGAACCAACTCAACCATAGCCCAAGAAACCCCAGAAAAAACGCCTCCTCATCAATGCCCGGGGCGGCGATTTCTGACAAAGGGATGACCGCAGCGTCAGGAAGAAAGAAGCCCTTCTGATCAGTTTCCAGTACCGGTTGACGGTCCAAGCCAAAGCCGAAGGGATCATCGAGCTTGGCAAACTTTTTGCCTCGTTGCGACAAAATCTCCGGGCGAAGAAACCGGGCAATGAAGTCCGCAAAACTGACCCCGCGACCTCTGGATTCCAGGAAGAGGCTCTCGTACATGTTCAGCACCTTTATCAGACTGGGGAATTGGTGTTGAATGGCGTTCTCTGGCGTGAGGCCCATCACCACCGGCTTGGTGGCAAAAACATATTCATCTGGAGGAAGCAACTCCTCATAGTGCTCCCCCCTAACCGGTAGACCGGAAACCTCAGCAAATTCTTATAAGGAGATAGAGACTTCTCTGTCCAGTAGAAGGAAAGTATGGGTTGGGATGTTCCACTGCTCCAAGAACGCCTTAATCCACCATGTGGGAGGAGCCGAATATTGGAACAACGAAGCATAAACCGCAGGGTATAGGCCAAGCTTCAGCAGCTGCGTTTTCTTCGCTGACAAGATGTACCTGGCCCACTGCAAATACCCGGCCGGATGACGTGGAGTTAGCCCGATGTTGTAAGGTTTTCCCCAAGGGCGTGACTCGCCCTGGCATATGCGCCGCCCCAGGGTATCCAAAGCCGCCGGCAGCTGCATGGGTATGGCGGCAATCGAAGGTTGAAGAAGACCCTCCGAAGTCTAATTGACCCTCCGAGATCGGCTCCGACGGCGTTGCACAAGAGAAGCTTTGACGACCTCTGATAATCTGGTCATACCATCTGCCCTACAAGTGGAGATTTTTGTGTTCCGGGTCATGGTCTTTGATGAGCGCGAGAACCTCCCGGTCCACAAGTGCCTCAGGGAATCCTCCCTCTGAACGGATGAATGGAAACGTGGCATCGAAAGACATGTCGCCTGCAAGAAAAAGGGGGACAGAAGTCAATTGTCAGTGCTATAATTCAATTTTTTGACATTCGGTACTTTAAAAGTTGTACCATACTGCAATGCAGTGGAAAGGGGACCCACAAAATCTAGATGACAATTCATCGATTAAAAATTAATAAAACAGCCTCATCATTGGATGAGACTGTCAATTAATAAGGAAATCCTCAAGGAAATTCTCATTGAATGAGAAATCCCTCGGGAAAAGGAGAAAATCTCCCTTTGAGAGCAAAGCTCTATGACAGAGTGACACTTGTCAAACTCTGATCATGAAGGAATAAAATTCCTTAAAGAGCATGGCTCTGTAATGATGATGGAAAAATCCATCAAGGATTAATTAAAATTAATATTTTATGAATTAAAAATTCTGGGATCTTCAAGATTCATGAAAAAACTCTTAAGAGTTCTTCATCAAAGATCAAGAAATCTACATATTATCAAAGAGCAAGGCTCTGTTTATGGGCTAAGAAACCCCAAAAGATCTCTTTAGATCTATGGATTCAGAAGAGCAAAGCTCTGTTAATGAAACCCTAAATGGGTTTTCTTTAGACCAAAGATCTATGAAGAGCAAGGCTCTATTAATGGGTAAAACCCTAGTTTATTAAAAGTTTTAATTTTTACCTAAAATTTTAACAGAGTCTTTACTCTTGAAGAAGTTCTTAAACAGGAGAGCAAGGCTCTGAGTGAAAATTCTCAAGAAGAAGATGATAATCATCTAGAGGACCAAAGGTCCTATTTATAGGCGTTAAGCCGCCTTTTCAACTTCTGAGTTGATCCAAGGGCTCAGATGTTGCCACCGCTGCGCTCACGTGTTGGCCACGTAAGCGCAACGGTGGGGGGCATTTGTTTCCCCCAATCAGAGCAAAGCTTTGTTTTGAAATTCAAAATTCAAAAATTGAAGCAACGCTTCAGATGCAGCGCTAGGTGCACTGCGCGCCACGTGTCAAACACGGATGCACTAGCGCCAGGTGCGCTGCGCCCTAAGCAGCGCACCCCAATCAGAGCAAAGCTCTGTTATAAAAATTCAAAATTTAAAACTTGAAGCAACGCTTCAGATCCAGCGCTAGGCGCGCTGCGCGCCACGTGTCAAACACGGGTGCGCTAGCGCAGTTGCGCTGTGCTCTGCGCTGCGCGCCACGTGTCGATCGTAGGTGCGCCAGCGCAAGGTGCGTCAGCGCTGGAATTAAAAACTCCCCATCATTAGATCAAAAGATCTAATAATAATGATAAATCATTAATTAATCAGAATTAAAATTCTGTTATGGAAAGATCTTTCCAATCTTGTTAAAAACAAGAAGATTGCCTTCTGTAAAACAGAAGCCTTAGGATCAAAAATCCAATGGTGAGAAATATTCCCAAATCAATCAGAAAAAGATCTCTTTAACTGATTTAACAAATCAATTGGCCCTATATAAAGGCCCCAAGACTTCAAGTCTGATATAGAGAAACCCCCCTACAAACTTTGAGAAATCTCAAACAAAGAAGAGCAAGCTCTTAGAAAAAGAAGATCATTTCTTCAAGGTAAAGAATTAATTCTTTAACAACATAGATGAAATCATCTCATAAAAGAAGAACTATCTTCTAAAAAAGATCATAGATCTACAAAAGACCAAGGTCTTTGATAAAAAAAAAAGAGATCAGAGATCTTATTATAAAAACTAAAAAGAAGTATTCACTTCATTCACAGATCCTTGATCTATAAAGGCAGTGCCCTTTTTATAAACAAGAACTTTTGTTCTTGAATTTTGAGACAAAACCTCCTTTAAAAGAAGAACATAAACTTGTTCTCTGATCATAAATTTGGTCAGATGTGCTTTGCGCTACTGAACAGTGCCTTGCACTCATGAACTGCGCTTTTGCGTTCCTTGGATCAGCGCTTAGCGCCAAAACATGCCACGTGTCAAACACAGACATAGCTTGCGCTTTGCGCTTCTGAAATAATGCACTGCGCTCATCATCTGGCGCAAAGCGCCAAACGCGCCACGTGTCACTCACGTGTGCGCTACTCATGCAGAAGCACAATGCGCTCATCATCTGGCGCTCAGCGCCAAGCACGCCACGTGTCACTTACGTGTGCGCTACTCAGCAGAAGCGCAATGCGCTCATAAACTGGCGCTAAGCGCGACACGTGTCCTTTTCGTGTGCGCTACTTGGCAGAAGCGCAATGTGCTCTCTAATTGGCGCAAAGTGCCTGGCACGCCACGTGGTGCGCTGTCAGAACACACATCGTTCTAATGAATGCTATGCATCCAATATAAGACAAAAAATGTCAGGATCTAATGCTCAGCATTATTAAAAAGGCCAAGCCCAAGTAAAAGCTCAACAGCCCAGAACAATAAAATGTTAAACATTTTAATATTATTGGACTTAGCCTAATTCTGGCCATAAATCCTCAACTCATATTTAATTGAGCACATCTGCTCATGAATATTTCAACAGATCTTAGTCCCAAATTGAACTACAAATTTTTCAACCAACTCACACCGGTTCGAGGGTACATCTCTTTACTCCTCTGATATTTGTCGTTGTAATCCTTCAACGTCTTCAGAGAGGTGACGGGTCCCGACAACCACACACTTCACAGACTATGACGTCTCTAAACTGGACTGTGGGGTCCTTAAACTCATGAACTATAATGTCCTTAACCTCGACTATGAGGTCTTTAAACTCACGGACTATGATGTCCTTAACCTTGACTATGAGGTCTTTAAACACACGGACTATGATGTCCTTAACATTGGACCGAGATGTCCTTAAACTAACATTAGACCGTAATGTCCTTAAACTAACATTGGACCACCATGTCCTTAAACTGGTAATCGACCGCAATGTCCCTAAACTAAACAATAGAGCCCAATTGCTCTCTTGTCGGATCTAAACGATCCTGTTAAGTTGATCTTAGTCTAAAAATTGGGCTAACGTATCCTTAACAAACGTTTAAGTTGATCTTAGTCTCAAAAGAGACTAATGTATCCTTAAACCCAACCTCCAAACCCAAATCTAAGAAAATACAGATTTGGACTAATCCACGCCCTACGGGCGACAACATAAATTAGTCTCCGTATACAATCCACGGGCAACCACAAACAAAACAAACACCCACGACATGAAGTGACCATCTGGAGAAGAAGAAAGTTGTTACCGCAATGCGGTAGCGTAATTAACTGCAGGGGCTTGCGCCTGCAGGGAAGAGCGTCCCACAATCAAAAACCCCTCACAACGAGGGGGAATCTGACGAAATCTACTACATCGGCCGCATCCGTTTAAACCTTCGATACATGGTGTCATAAATCAACATGGCATCTTCGGAGAGGTGGATGGATAGCATCTATTAGCATCTGCCCCGAACTTCAGGCAAGACGCGACCGCGCAGGTCCGTATCCGTGTTCGGCGGGGAACAGCAACCATTAGAAAACCGCGATTCGTTCGCGAACACGACACACGAAGTGTGGAGTGGAAAGAGGAAAAGGTCCCACCGGGCGTGCCAGAATCTGTTCCCCGCCGAAAGACGCGAGACGCGATAAACGTCTTGCCTGAATTTCGGGGCAGATGCTAATTGGTGCTATCCGTCCACCTCTCCGAAGATGCCAAGTTGATTTATGGCATCGTATATCAAAGGTTTAAACGGATGCGGCCGATGTAGCAGACTTCGTCAGATTCCCCCTCATTTGAGGGGTTTTTGATTGTAGGGACGCTCTTCCCTACAGGCGCAAGCCCCTGCAGTTAATTACACTACTGCATCGCGGTAACAACTTTCTCCTTCTCCAGATGATCACGTCGTGTCGTGGGTGTTTGTTTCGTGTTCGGTTGCCCGTGGATTTTATACGGAGACTAATTTATGTTGTCGTTCGTAGGGCGTGGACTAGTCCAAATCCGTATCTTCTTAGATTTGGGTTTAAGGGTTGGGTTTAAGGATACGCTAGTCTCATTTGAGACTAAGATCAACTTAAACGTTTGTTAAGGATACGTTAATCTAATTTTAGACTAAGATCAACTTAACGGGATCGTTTAGATCCAACAAAAGAGCATTTGGACTCTATTGTTTAGTTTAGAGACATTGCGGTCGATTAGTTTAAGGACATTACGGTCCATTGTTAGTTTAAGGACATCTCGGTCCAATGTTAGTTTAAAGACATCGCGGTCGAGGTTAAGGACATCATAGTCCGTGAGTTTAAAGTCCTCACAGTCAAGGTTAAGGACATCATAGTCCGTGAGTTTAAAGACCTCACAGTCAAGGTTAAGGACATCATAGTCCGTGAAATATATGGTTGTCGGGACCCGTCACCTCTCTGAAGACGTTGAAGGATTACAACGACAAGTATCAGAGGAGCAAAGAGATGTACCCTCGAACCGATGTTGGTTTGGGGATCTGTAGTCCAATTTGGAACTAAGATCAATTAATTAGATTATGAGCGCATTGGCTCAGTTAGATCTGAATTGAGGACTTATGGCCAACTTGGGCTAAGTCCAATTAGATTAGAAATGTTGGCCCTTTATTGGACCATTAGACATTTGTCTGGGTTCAGCTCATCCTCACTTAGCAATGCTAAACAAGAGTTTGAGGGCCCTTATAACATTTTTGTCTTTGACTGAGCCTTAAACATTATAGCTCTGAGTTTTACTCAACTTTGAGATGCAGTTGAAGCGGAGGTTTTTGCCACTGGAAACTTAGCCAATTTGGCTAAGATTGGTTTTAAAATAGTGTTAAACACTAGAGGACAACAGTGTTAAACACTGGAAATGAAATGCTCAAAGTAGTGTTAAACAGTAGAGGACAACAGTGTTAAATACTGGAAATAAAATGCTCAAATTAGTGTTAAACATTAGAGAGGAAGGGGTCACGTGGGGACACGTGAGGGCACCCAAAGGTGGGGCCAGATCTCCTTTACTTTGTTCTGCAAATAAGTGTTAAACACTTTTGATTTTCTGGCCATCACGTGTTGGCACGTGATGGATATTTGTGCATTGATTATTAAAGCATTTATTAGGGGTCATGTGGTAACACGTGAGAGTGCCCAAAACCAATACTGCCTTTACTTTTGTTCCCTATATTATGAGGGTCACGTGGGGTCACGTGAACCATTGCTTCAAAGCTTTTTCCTTCTCATTTTTGGGGGATCTGTTTAGGGGTCACGTGGGGATACGTGATCTAGTTCTTTACATGCATGGAGATCTTTCAAGTCTCTTTATTTTTAATAATTAAATTCTTTGTAGGGTTAAACCCTAATTTAGTTTTTAAAGGAATTAAATTTCTATGCATGTGGAAGAATTAAATTCTTATGTAGGGTGAAACCCTAATTTCATTTAGGAGGAATTAAATTCCTGTGAATTTGAGAGAATTAAATTCTCAAGTAGGGTTAAACCCTAGTTTTGTCTATCTTGAAAGAATTAAATTCCTATAAATTTAGGAGAATTAAATTCTCATATAGGGTTAAACCCTGGTTTTATCTTGGAGGAATTAAATTCCTGTGAATTGGGAGAACTAAATTCTCTAAACTCAATTCTCTCTCTAAATTTTGGATCTGCATGGCAGAATCTCCCCGATAAGAATTAAATTCTCAACCTGTGGGGAGATTTGCTTCTGCAGATCTTCAAGCAGAGGAAGAACTAAGTTTTTTTGCAGAAGAATTAAACTCTTAGATTGAGAATTAAATTCTCTTTTTTGCTTTATGAAGTTTTGATCCCTTTTCCCCTTTCTCACCTAGGGTTTCTTTTCTTGAGAATTAAATTCTCCTTTCTTTTCTCTCTGCTATTTGCCTTCTGAAAATTTCAAGATCCAAAATTCTCTTTTTTTCTTCTCTTCTTAGCTCCTATTTATAGGAGAAGGAAAAGAATCAATTTGTTTAGTAAATCTTTCATTGAAAGATTTTGTTTGTTTTTTCATAACTAATATGATCTTTTAAATCACTCAGTGAATTTTATTCACCATTGGATTTTTAATCCAAAAGATATTCTGTTTGTTATTTTTGGTGCAATTTAGGGAGATCTTTCCTTGTATACAATCTTTCCATAAATTTGTGATTTTTAATCACCATTGGATTTTTAATCCAACGGTGCTCCACTTTACAGAGTATAGTCCTCTTTTGTTTGGAAAGATTTAAAGAAATACTTTCCCGGTTAGGGTCTTTGATTTCCCTTAATTAGAATTTAATTCTATCCACTTATAAGGCTTTCAAAGCCTATCACGTGTTAGCACGTGACCCTCCCTCATTCAGAATTTAATTCTGTCTTTCAACAGGGCTAAAGGATCATCACGTGTCAGCACGTCACCCTTGGTCACGTGTGAGCACGTGATGCCCCATTGGGATCTTTCCTTAGCTGTTTTGTTTACCCTTTTGTTTGATTAGAATTTAATTCTAGAAAGAGATCACGTGTCAACACGTGACCCTTGGTCACGTGTGAGCACGTGATACCTCATTGAGGTGTTTCGTGATTTTTTTATCAGGGAACAGTCATCAAAGATGACCCCGTCACGGAAATACGTCATCCAACATAATCCCGTCGCTGAAATACGTCATCCAAATGACCCCGTCGTGGAAATACGCCATCCAAATGACCCCGTCGCGGAAACACGTCATCCAAATGACCCCGTCGCGGAAATACGTCATCCAAATGACCCCATATGGCCAAAGTCAACCCTCGATCTCCCTGTCAAAGCAATGCTTTGATTTGGGAGCAGGTTAACTCATCAATCACTTACGAGCGCTCTCGATTTGTAAGGAAGAAAATTCTCTTGTGAGATCCTTACGACTCTCAAGAGAAAACGCACTTAGGAATCCTCACAATTCTTAAGAAGAAAAAACACCTACGAGATCCTCTCGACTCATAGGGAGAAAAATCTTTATGAGACCCTCACGGCTCATAAAGTTGGAAAGCCTTAGGAGGCAGATCTGAACCTATTGCCTAAGCCATCACTACCCTACAAAGAGGTCAAGATGGACTATTTACAGACCACATTTGCCAAAATTACATGCCAGAGAAATGGAGGTGCTACTCAAGAGTGCGTAAACTGCCCTGCGTCAAATCAAGATGAATACTTTGAATGACAGTAAGAAGAACATTTGATTCGCATTCAGTTAAGCGTTCGAAGTATACCTATTTATGTATGTACGGAAAAGGTTTAGTGCATAAAATAAACATGTGGAAACAATAATTGTCTATTCATACTTCAGAAAATTCTTACAGTGATGAAAACGGTAAACAAAAACATCATTAAAATGTCTACAATGGCAAGATATCAAATCCAGGATATAGATTGAGAAATTCAAAAGTTAAGCCATCTAAAAAGTTTTGGGCCTCTCTGACCATTTTCATATGCTTCCTCTCACGATCACAAGCATCAGGGTCTTCACTGATGTCCTCCGCCCTTCGATACGCAGCGATTATCGTCGCCTGTTGAAAAGTTTGATGTAGAATATCAACAAGATTGTCTTGCCTTTTCTTTGAGATTAGGCCCATCAGATACACCGAGTGTACCTTATCTTCGGTGTCATCCAATGCTTTAAACGGTATGCCGTCATGGAAAAAAGGAAGTGCTTCCCAGATCGCTCTCACAATGAGCTTCAAAAGAGCGGAACGACGAGGAAGCAGTCGACCATTGTATTCATCAAACCGACGCATGATTTCGGCGTACTGAGCATTTGTAAACTCCTGGTTCTGGCAGTGACCAAATGCGCGAATGTCTCCATAAGAAATAATTTCGTCGAGATCATACAGATGAGCGGCCATAACGTCTGAAAAGGAAAATCAGTAAGAGTTTAGTAGGCAGACTGATTAAGAAAAAGCTTATTGAAACAGACAATAAGTTTGGGAGCTTACTACCTAAAGATCGTACATTCTTAAAGCTCGAAAAGTTGTGTTTTTATTAAAGGGAAAAACCCTTGGTGTGGATTTAAAATCCAAAGAGAATTTTATAAAAGGAGAAGAAAAGTTCCTCGGACGTTCAAGATCCTTACCAGAAAAAGGATTCTTTCTGTTGACAGAGTTAAACTCTGGATTTTGTTTAGTTGAACAGAGAACTGAGCTCTGAGAAAGAGAATTAAATTCTCAAGGCAAGAACGAAAAAGGAAGAAGATGAAGGAGTGGAGGCGCTGCTGAAGAGGCCCTTGCATTTATAGGACATGATAGGAAACGGTTCATCTTCCCTGTTCCCTAGGCAAATCTAACGGCCACAAAGGTTACAGCGTTGCACTCACGTGCAAACATGTAAGAATAACGCTATGGGGGCATTTGTTCCCTCATGGGAACTGAATAAAATACAAATGGAGCAGCAAGAAAAACCCCTAAATGGGGCATCACGTGCTCACACGTGACCAGGCCTCACGTGCAAACACGTGACCTTTTTATGGGCAGATCTATCTACGCCTGAATGTCCAATTGACAAAGTCACGTGCCCACATGTGATGGCTCTAGAACCCACTGAATTAATAGAATTAAATTCTAATTAAAATAAATTAAAAGCATTTGTTCTCTCATGAGAACTGAATAAAATATATAAATAAAGCAGCAAGGAAAACCCCCAAAGGGGGCATCACGTGCCCACACGTGACCGGGTCTCATGTGCAGACACATGACTTTTTACAGGCAAAGTATATATGCGCTGAATAAAATAAACAATTGAAAATGCTTAATCAGTGGGGTCGCGTGCCAACATGTGATGGGTTCCCGAGCCCTCTGAACTAATAGAATTAAATTCTAATTAAATATTGTATCAATGGGGTCACGTGCCAACACGTGATGGGTTCCTGAGCCCTCTGAACCAATAGAATTAAATTCTAATTAAATGATTACTCAGTGGGGTCATGTGCCAACATGTGATGAGTTCCTGAGCCCTCTGAACTAATAGAATTAAATTCTAATTAAAAGGAAAAATATTTCCCTAAATCTTTCCAAACAGAAAAGATTGCATTCTGTAAAAGGGAGCACCGTTGAATTAAAAATCCAATGGTGATTAAAAAAGGAAATATTTTCCTAAAATTTGCGAGGAACAATAAATAAAATATCTTTTGGATTAAAAATCCAATGGTGAATAAAATTCACCGAGTGATCTAAAAGATCATGTTGGTTATAAAATCAATCAAAATCTCCCAATGAAAGATTGGCTGAACAAACTGATTCTTTTCTTTCTCCTATAAATAGGAGCCAAGATGGAAGAGAAAAGGAGATACAGAAAGGATACAACAACAGAGAGTGGGGAAACAAGAAGAAAAAGAAGAAGAAGAGAATTTAATTCTCCAGAGAGAAAAGAACATCTCTTCAGAGAAAGAAAACTCTAGGTAAGAAAAAGAAGGAGATCATTCTATAATCTCCCACAAAACAAAAGAGAATTTAATTCTCAAACCAAGAGTTTAACTCTTCTAAAAAAAAGAGAACTTAGTTCTTTCTCTGGTTGAAGATCTGCAGAAGCAGATCTCCCCACAAGTTGAGAATTTAATTCTCATCGGGGAGATTCTGCCATGTAGATCCAAAACTTAGAGGGAGAATTGGGTTTAAAGAATTTAATTCTTTCAAATATATAGGAATTTAATTTCTCTAAATAAAATTAGGGTTTAACCCTATAAAAGAATTTAATTCTTAAATATGGAATCTAACTCTCCATGCACGTAAAAGAGATTGGTACCCAACCTGATCACGTGTGTCCATGTGACTCACCTCATCAATGATCAAAAGAGAACGAATGAAATTGGGTCACGTGCTCCCACGTGACCCTTGAACAAACTTCTCAAAATAAAAAGGGAGTAAAGCCAAGGCAGAATAGATTTTGGGCGTCTCACGTGCTCCCACGTGACCCCTTAGCAATTATCAAACAAAAGAGGATTCTACCCAGAGGCAATGCCCACCTAAAGAATGCCTCATGTGTCTCCACGTGACCCCTGACAAACGCCATTTTAAAGATGGGGTAAAACTGAAGGATTAATATCGAACGCATGGACGCCCTCACATGTCCCCACGTGACCCCTAACAAATACTTTTAATATCCAATGCATGGGTACCCATCACGTGCCCACACGTGATGGCCATAAAGATCAAGTGTTTAACACTTATATATTCTGGGAGTAAAATAAAAGAAGCACAGCCCAATCTTCAGGCGCCTCACGTGACCCTACGTGAGCGCTTCAGTTTTACTGTTTAACACTACTTTAAGTGCCTCACGTGGGAGCACGTGAGCGCTTCAGTTTTAGTGTTTAACACTACTTTAAGTGCCTCACGTGGGAGCACGTGAGCGCTGAATGTATTCTAGTGTTTAACACTAGATTCAAGTCAATCTTAGCCCAAATTAGCTAAGTCTTCCAGAGGTAAGATCCTTTGAAACTGAACCTCAATTATACTCTTGTCTTCCAAAACTGATTATCTCATATGGCATTCAAAGCGATTCCCAGAACCTTCAAACCAATATTGTTTCAAGGGTGCATCTCTTCACTCCTCTGATATTTGTCGTTGTAATCCTTCAACGTCTTCAGAGAGGTGACGGGTCCCGACAACCAAACATTCCATGGACTGTGAGGTCCTTAAACTCATAGACTATGATGTCTTTAAACTGGACTATGATGTCCTTAAATCTTATGAACTGTGAGGTCCTTAAATTCATGGACTATAATGTCCTTAAACTTTACAGACTATGATGTCTATAAACTACCATGGACTGTGAGGTCCTTAAACTCATAGACTATGATGTCTTTAAACTTTACAAGCTATGACGTCTTTAAACTGGACCGCAAAGTCCCTAAACTAAAACAATAGAGACCAAATGCTCTTTTGTTGGATCTAAATGATCCTGTTAAGTTGATCTTAGTCTAAAATTAGACTAATGTATGCTTAACAAATGGTTAAGTTGATCTTAGTCTAAAATTAGACTAACGTGTCCTTAACAATCTGTTAAGTTGATCTTAGTCTAAAATTAGACTAACGTATCCTTGACAAATGTTTAAGTCGATCTTAGTCTCACATGAGACTAATGTATCCTTAAACCCAAACCAAAACCCAAATCTAAGAAAATACGGATTTGGACTAATCCACGCCCTACGGGCGACAACATAAATTAGTCTCCGTATACAATCCACAGACAACAAAAAATAAAACAAATATACACGACACGAAGTGACCGTCTGGAGAAGGAGAAAGTGGTTACCGCGATGCGGTAGCGTAATTAACTGCATGGGCTTGCACCTGTAGGGAAGAGCATCCCCACAATCAAAAACCCCTCAAACGAGGGGGAATCTGACGAAGTCTGCTACAACGGCCGCATCCGTCTAAACCTCCGATATACGGTGTCATAAATCAACTTGGCATCTTCGGAGAGGTGGATGGATAAAATCAAATAGCATCTGCCCCCAAATTCAGGCAAGACGTCAGTCTTTCCTGGCTTTCGGCGGAGAACATGGATCCTCTCAAATATTTGATGTCAAAAGCCATACTAACGGGACGGCTCGCTAAATGGGCCCTACTCTTAATGGAATTCTCGATAACATACCACCTCTCAAGGCCGTGGAAGGCCAGGACATCGCCGACTTCCTCACTGAGCATCCGATACCTGCCGATTCACCCCTAAATTGCGAATTGCCAGACGAGCACGCGTTTGACACGATCGACAGGGAGAGAGGGGGGAGTGATACCCGATGGGAACTCTACTTCGATGGGGCATCTTCCCTGAAGAAGCGAAAGCACAACTCCCCTATTATCAAATCTGGGGTAGGCCTCATCTTCGTGACTCTACAAGGAGGGATAATGCGCTTTGCCTTTTCCTTAACAGAGCCGAGGACAAATAATGAAGCGGAATATGAGGTTTTGATAGCAGGTCTTGAGATCGTTGTCGACATGGCAATTGAAAACCTCCTCATATATGGAGACTCCCAGCTGGTCGTTAGTCAAGTAAACGGCGACTATCAAACGTGCAAACCAGAGTTGGTGAAGTACGGCAAGAGAGTGCAACAATTGCTGACTCAAATCCCTTCCTACGCCCTGAAAAGCATACCGCGTGCGGAAAATAGCAAAGCGGATGCATTAGCCAAACTCTCTAAAGAACTGGCTGACGAAAACCTCGATGACGTAAGGATCGTTGTGCAAAGCCGTCGGGTTCTTGCACCAGCAGAAATATCTCCGGAGTCATATGAAGAAAAGGAAGCGACCAAGCAAATAGCCCTACAAATAGAAGACCAGGAAAAGGCTAAGGATTGGAGAGAAGTTTTTATAGACTACTTCAAATTCCGTCGAACACCTGAAGATGCATCCTCAAGACATCAGCTCACGAGACGAGCTCTGTCTTTCGCCTTCGTCAATGATACTCTGTATAAGAGATCGTTTGACTCTCTGTGGCTAAGATGCCTGGGACCAGAAGAAGCAAGGAGAGTCGTCCAAGAAACTCACGACGGAATCTGCGGTTCTCATTAAACCGGGCCAAAGATGAAGCTGAAGATCAAAAGAATGGGCTACTATTGGCCTACGATGATTCAGGACTGCCTCGAATACGTGAAGCAGTGCCACTCGTGCCAAATTCATGGAGACTTCATCCACCAGCATCCAAACCCGCTACACCCAATAGTGGCTAGTTGGCCATTCGAAATGTGGGGAACCGACATAATTGGGCCCATTGAACCAGCGTCATCCGAAGGACATCGGTTCATATTGGCGACAACTGATTACTTCTCTAAGTAGGCAGAAGCAATACCGCTAAGAGAAGTAAAGACGGAGAATATTCTCCATTTCTTCAAGACACACGTCATCTATCGGTTCGGCACTCTGCGACGGATTATCTCCGATAACGGGCCGGCCTATAGAAGTCAAAAAATCAGCCGCTTCACACACCAGCATAATATAGACTGGAGATACTCTTCGGTCTACAATCCCCAAGCTAACGGTCTAACTGAGGCTTTCAACAAAACCTTGACAAAGATCATAAAGAAGACGGTGTCCAAAAATAAAAGGGACTGGCACGAGAGACTGCATGAAGCTCTCTGGGCGTATCGGACTACGTTCAAGACGGACACAAACACAACGCCATTCATGCTGCTATTCGGCACAGAAGTGGTACTCCCCCTGGAGATAGAGCTACCCTCTCTACGAGTGGCGGTTCGGTACGAACTAATAGACGAAGAGAATGCTCATCTTCGGCTTGAAGAGCTAGACGCTCTCGATGAAACTCGTCTCGTGGCACAGCAAAACCTAGAAGCTTACAAAGCGAGGATGACGCGCTCATACGAAAGATTGACTAGGCCGAGAATATTCCGCCAAGGCGAACTCGTGCCGGTTGTCAAGAGACCTATAATCTCCAATCGTGCCAAACGGAGGAAATTCGAGCCAAACTATGAGGGCCCGTACATCATAAACAAGTCTACTAAGGTGGGGCTTACTTGCTCATAGATATGCATAGCGAAAGACCCTTCAGGCCAATAAACGACCGGTTCCTGAAAAAATACTACGCCTGACGAGTCACGACCCAGGTCAATGATAGATGACGACACCTATGTCCGCTCGCTATCTTCCCAAGCCCAAACTCTATAACTAGTATCCAGCGAAACCTCGCCTCAAAATCCCTATGGACCGAAATGTTCCTAAACTGACAATGGACCGAAACGTCCCTAAACTCATAACGGACCGAAACGTCCCTAAACTAACTATGGACCGTAATGTCCTTAAACTAACTGTGAACCGAAACGTTCTTAAACTAACAATGGACCGAAACGTCCTGAAACTAGCTATGGACCAAAACGTCCCTAAACTAACAACGGACCGTAATGTCCTTAAACTAACAAAGGACCGAAACGTCCTGAAACTAATAACGGACCGAAACGTCCTGAAACTAGTTACGGACCGAAACGTCTTGAAATTAGCTACGGACCGTAATGTCCTTAAATTAACAACGGGCCGAAACGTCCCTAAACTAGCGATAGACCGCAATGTCCTGAAACTAGCTACGGACTGAAACGTTCTTAAACTACTATGAACCGCGGTATCCTTAGGCTAACGCAGCAAAAAACAAAAAAAAAACAAAAAACGGTACGTCCACAAACAGAATGGGCATGGATGAAAACCCGAAAGGGCGCCGTGAGTAAAAACAGTAGGGCAACCGGCGAGTTTATTAAAACCTGAAAGGGCGCAGATTTGTAAAAAAAAAATCCTGTGCACTTGCAGGGTCCTCTTGACCTTGTAAGGAGAAAATAGCCGCGTGAGATCCTTACGACTCACAAGGGAGAAAAACACTTAGGAATCCTCACATCCCTAAGGAGAAATTACACTTACAAGATCTTCACGACTTGTAAGGAGAATTCCCCCTATGAGACCCTCACGGCTCACAGGATTCAAAAGTCTTAAGATACAGAGACCTGAACCTATTCTTAAGCCATCATATCCCCCCAAGCTGCCCTATAGACGGTCAATATTGACCCTTGTATATAATCCACGGGCATAAATAAACGTCTCCCCCTCAAGTTCCGCCAATGGCGCTAAATGTCCTCATATGGTGACCGACACTTGTAAGTCCTCTCGACTTACAAGGAGAAAACATTCTTGTAAGATTCTTACGACTTATAAGAGAACACCACTTAGAAGTCCTCACGACTTCTAAGGAGAACATATACCTACGAGATCCTCACGACTCATAGGGAGAACTACCTTTATGAGACCCTTACGGCTCATGAAGTCAAAAGCCTTAGTCGACAGGATCCTAACCCTGTTTGCTAAGCCACCTTTGTTCGAATCGACAGAGGCAAATGATGATTCGCTCCTGGCAATGTCCCAGTGTAGCGATGTCGATGCCTAAATCGGTATCAAATTCCAAGTCATTTCACGACAAATGATGATTCGCTCCTGGCAATATTCCAGTCGCAGCGATGCTGATGCTAAGATTGGCATCAGATTCCAAGTTCCATACTCGCAGCAAAAAGTCAGCGAGCTATAAATGCATATGAAATAACCGAAATGATAGGGCAACTTGCAATTAAATCAGCAAGTAATAGATATGAATACAAAATAGCCAAAATGATTGGGCAACTCGCAATAAAAAACAGCGAGTAAAAAAATAGCCGAAATGATTGGGCACCGCGAAAAATAGCCGAAATGATTGGGCAATCGTGACTTTCACGATATAAAAAGCTGAAATGATAGAGTATCACGGAAGGAAATAAAAAAATGATGAAAATGATGAAAGAATGAAACGTCTGCCCTACAGGCAAGTCCATACTGACCCTTATATACAATCTATGGGCATAAACGAAAAGGGAACCACATTTCCCGACAGACTCTGTCAAAAAGAAAGTCAGATTTCAACGGCAACATCTGCATCTCAGGAGATCAGCAACGGCGTTCATCCTCGTTCCAGCAAGATACTGACACAGCATCACCAATCAGAGCTACGGCACAATTCCTAGTTCTAAGACTCTACGGTTCACAGACAACCTAGAGTCAATCACGACGCCACAGAAAGCGAAGCAAGTCAACCACGACACAGCAGAAAGCGGAGCAAGTCAATCCTGACACTGTAGAAAACGGAGCAAGTCAACCCTGACACCGCGGAAAGCGGAACCCCGACACCACGGAAAGCGGAGCAAGTCAACCCCGACACCGCAGCAAGCGGAGCAAGTCAACCCCGACACCACGGCAAGCGGAGCAAGTCAACCCCGACACCGCAGAAAGCGGAAACAAGTCAACCAATAATCCCTCGATTCGTCTCGACTCGTAGGTGGAAGCCTTAGGCAATGGGGATAAGGACCTGTTTCCTAAGCATTGGGACCCTGCAATTCGGCCTAAGATGGGCCATTGTATACTATTCACGGGCCACACTCTCCAAAGTCGAACATCGACAAGAAGGGAAACAATCACTTACGAGTCCTCTCGACTTGTAAGGGGGGAAAATTCTCTTGTGAGATCCTTATGACTCTCAAGAGAAAACACACTTAGGAATCCTCATGATTCCTAAGGAGAAAATACACCTACGGGATCCCCTCGACTCGTATGGAGAAAAGTCTTTATGAGACCCTCACGGCTCGTAAAGTTGAAAAGTCTTAGGTGGCAGATCCTAACCCTGTCTCCTAAGCCATCATTGCCCTGCAGGGAGGTCAAGATGAACCATCTACAGGCCACACTTGCTAAGGTTACATGCCACTGAAATGGAGGTGCTACTCAAGAGTACGTAAACTACTTTGCGCCAAGTCAAAACAAAAAGGCATAACCCATGGACGTCAACCACATACTATGCAAGGCAGTAAAGAGAATATTTGATTCGCATCCAATTAAGCGTTCGAAGCATGCTCACTCATGTATGTGCAAAAATGATTAATGCATAAAATAAATGCAAAGAAAGGAAAAATTTGTTATTCATACCTCAAAAAATTCTTACATTTATGAAACAGTAAAACAAAAACATCATTAAAATGTTTACAATGGTAAAACACTAAATCCGGGACATGGATTAAGAAATTCAGAAGTAAGGCCGTCTAAAATGCTCCTGGCCTCTCTGACTAGTTTCGTGTGCATCCTCTCACGAATGCAAGTGTCAGGATCCTCGCTGATGTCGTCCGTCCTCTGATAGGCAGAGATTATCGTCGTCTATTGGAAAATATGATGCAAGATATCAACAAGATTATCTCGCCGCCTCTTCGAGATCAGGCCCATCAGATATACTGAGTGCACCTTATTTTCGGCATCATCCAGTGCCTTAAGCGGTATGTGTCACGCCCCGCTTCCCAAAATACGGAATACGAGGGGTAAATAAGGCCAGCCATGCTCCTACGGTCAAGGAAAAGTCCTGCCGTAGTCACACTTCGGCTTCTAGTTTTTCATGGTAAACAGTAAATGATGCGCAGGTAATGAGGAATGCAGTAACTGAAAGAAACAATGTAAAGACTGACCTGAAGTGGAACAAAATAATGTAACTCGGAATGGCAAGTCAAGAAGTCTGTGATGCACGTCTAGTTCTGGTCCAGGCTAAATCTTCTCCTCACACTGAGCATGCATACTCAGGTCGTCAGAGCGACACAATAGCAATATAATATATATAACATCAAGTGACAGTTCTAACAGTGGTAATAGACATGAATAACAGTAAATCACTGACAGCATGAATATGAATGTGCAGTAATCAATGCAGTGGAGAGGTAAAGCAGTAGAACGATATATCACGTATGTCAACACAGTATATAAGGTATATAAATGTCCGTATCCCTATCAGTCTCTAAGTCTCACTGTACATGTCACTAAGCCTATCGTCAGTCCAAGTGTGAGAGTCAACCACTCGCGAGTGTCCTCCACCCAAAGGTAGAACCCAAGGGCAAGGGACCACGGGCCCAGCATGTAACATGTATATCACGGTGTATATCACATACCCTGTAAATCTCCATATATCTCCCTAAATATATAAGCCGGCATGGGACTCCCGAGATTCTGTTGAACTCACACTTAAACTACCCCACACCCCGTGGTCTACATCGAACGCTAACCATAACCCTAAATACTAATCGATCCGTGACAAGTCTGCGCAAGAACTGGAGGCAGGACCTCCATCAAGCACGTCCCGACTAATACCTAAGATAAATGGCAGTGTCTGATGCCTTATCTGTGACACCCGTGCAAGCGCTTCCATAAGTGTCCCATACCACTTATAGTCACACGTACACGCATCCTACAGACGTTGACAATGCAATAGAATAATAGGGTCACTGATTGTGTACAAATACGTTTCACTTTCACTTATTCACGGATACACGAACACTGACGTACTTGCCACAATCATCACTAAAATCTAACACTGGGTAAATGCACGATATCACTAGGTTATCACTACAATGATATGGGTATGATATGATACGTAAACAGTATATGAAGTATGATTAAGGTGTCATAAAGTAGTATTCTATCACTTGCACGATTTATCATGAAACGTACGTGTATAGTTTAGCGAAAAGATAAACATGTAATAATTAGTATGTTCAGTTGTCCATCCATCGAATTTAGTTTCAAGCAAATCGGGTTCCAGGATCATTAATTATAACCATTTCATTTTAAGCGCTCGCGGCTGGAAATCCGGTTTCAGAATCAGAAGTCCGTTTCGCAACGCATTTTAATCCCAGTTGGGATCATATTTTAGCAACTCTACAGTTGGATGAAATCTAGGGTTTTCAGTAAGGTTTTCAACGCAATAGACGGAGTCTCAATCTCGTCTGTACGTTAGGAGATATACACTGTTCAATACTAGTATGTCAGTTCTGATTCTGTTGGGACTGTTATGCGTCCCGATCTTTTAAATTATCGAATAAATAACAAATGGTAACGAAACAGAATGAAATCAATTACGCTGTCTAGATAACAGATTTATCTATAAAAACCAGCAGAGTTCCGCAATCTACGAGTTAAGGAGATCTTGTGGTACCCAATACGGAACAGCAAGCAACGACTGGAGTCGCTCTGGACTGCAGTCCAGAGTCGCACTCCGATCCAATTATCAACATAGTTTGAGTACAGGAATATCTGGAAACTAGTGTAGGGTTATAGTTCGTCAAGTTGGCTTCGATTTGAGCCCTCGAGCGCACCATTCTAGTATGTATATGATTTATGGTGAATTTAACGGTTTTCAGGTACAGTAAAGTTACAGTTTTACGATTAAACCTTGGGGTAGTTGTTTTAGTCGTTAACAGTCATATTATCAAACGAAATTTGCACAAGATATTCATCACACCAAGGGCCAACAAGAACAATCTAGTTCCGTCAAATTAGACAAGTAATTTCATTGGGATCACACATCAAACAGTTGCATCGTGTAATTTATCGAAGATGTTTAGTATAAAATTTATATGATTATAGTTTGTAACAAATACTAATTAGCATGTAGCAAGTATAAAACTTGCCTGGAGGCGCACGGCAGCGGGGTACAGTACGGGCGCGCGACGAGCTAGCACCGCGACGGTAACGGCTCCGGGTGAGCTCGGGTCTGCTCTCGGTCAGTGGGGGCTCGGGACGTCGTCGGGGTGTCTGCGGTGGTCGCAGCTCTTGATGGTGGGGCTGCAGTGGATTGGGCGAGTAGCGGGATCGAGAGAGAGAGATGAGAGATGAGGGAGAAATTGTTCAGAGGGAGAGAGAAGAGAGGGAGCAGTGAGAGAGAGAGTGTAAGAGAGAGGGGGTGAGGGATATAGTGAGGGAGAGAGAGTGAATATAGAGAGGTAGGGAGAGGGATAGAGAGATCAAGAGAGAGATGGGGATATAGAGAGGGAGTGGGCAGGAGAGAGATCAGAGAGAGAGAGGAAACAGAGAGAGAGAGAGAATGAGAGAGAGAGCAGAGGAAAGTGAGAAAGAGAGATGAGTTAAACAGAGAGGGGTAGAGAGCGACGATGACGACGACGACGATGATGATGTGGTGACGGCGTGGTTGAACGGCGGTGAGGTAGGGATCGGCTCGGGTGTTCGGTGATGATTGAACGGGGTGCAGGCGAAGGTGCTCGGGGAGGCAGTGGAGGAAGAGAGGAGGAGGAGGGAAGGAAGGGCTCGACGGTGGTGGTGTCGGGTTCAGATGAGAAGAAGGTGAGGGCGTGCGCGGCGATGGCGGAGCTCGTCGGCGAGGGGGTGTGAACTGGAAGTTTTCGAGAGAAGGGAAGTGTGGGTTGAGCGAGACTGGAAGGGAGCAGGGAGGGGTAGAGAGGCGAGGAGGGGTCGCGCTTCGTGGGGGTAACGCGCGCGAGCGGGGACGACGGCGGAGGCGAAAGGGGTGGGTCGCGAAGGAAACGCGCGCGAGAAATGAGGAAATAGCCGTTGGGGGAGAAGGCACTGTTGGGAGCGGGTCGGGTAGTGAAGCGGGGGCGGTGCGGCTTGGATAGGGGACGCGGGCTTGGTGGGCTGGGCCGGCGAAAATAAAATAAAGAATAAGGAAATTAGAAAAGGGCCGGGCTTGCAAATAAATCACAGAATAATTGAAAAGGGATGGAGATGGGCTTGGGATATATTACATGGAATTAGGTGAGAATGGAGGGGATGGGCCGCCGGGAAAATAAATTAAGTGGGGAAAAAGAGAAATGGGCCGGGGCTGAGATGGCAATAATATTAGGGAAAGAAAATGGGGTTTAGTAGAAATAAAAATTATAAAGTGACAAAATACGGATTTTGATAAAAAGGGGCTGGGTATTACAGTATGGCTTCGTAAAATCCAGGAAGTGCTTCCCAAATCGCTCCCACGATGATCTTCAAAAGAGCGGAACGACGAGGAAGTAGTCGACCGTTGTATTCATTGAAGCGACTCATAATCTCAGCGCATTGGGTGTTTGTAAACTCCTGATTTTGACAACGGCCTTGTACGCGAATGTCTTCATAAGAAATAATTTCGTCAAGATCATACAGATGAGTGGCCATAGTATCTGAAAAGAAAAATCAGTGAAAATTTAGTGATCAAACTGATCAAGAAAATACTTATTGAAATGGACACGAGAGTTTAAACAACTCTTGACATCCTCATAAAAAAACTGTTAAAAACATCCAACAAATTTAAAAATTGTACAACCCTATGAAGCGTGCTCAAGAACATCAGGGAAGGAAGTTCCCGAGGGGTCCTATTGATCTTCAAAGCAAAGCTCTACAGTGAGGAATTAAATTTCTTTTATGCAATGGAATTAAATTCCAAAAGCCCCCATAGAAAGGAAATCAAATGCCATGAATCATTGAAGGTCGGAGGAGGAATGCCCAAAGCGTTGAGAGTTATTGCTCAAAGATCACATCTTTGGATCTCTAAGAGATGGGTTTGGGGAGATGGGTTTTAGAGAAGAGCAAAGCTCTCATGATGGATTTAAAATCCAGAGGCTTTCTTTAAGAAAAGGGTTCTCTGATGTTCAAGAGCTTTACCTAAAAAGGGGTTCTTTTTGGCAGAGTTATACTCTGGAAATTTTCAATGGACAGAGAACTATGCTCTGAAGAGGAGAATTAAATTCTCAAAGAAAGCAAAGAAGGAAGAAGATGAAGGAGCGGATGTATTGCAAAGACGAGATCCCTACATTTATAAGAAATGATGGGGAACGGTTCATCTTCCCCGTTCCCCAGGCAGATCCAACGGCTACAAAGGTGACAGCGTTGCACTTACGTGCAAGCCACGTAAGAACAACGTTGTGGAAGGCATTTGTTCCCTTATAAAAATTTAGAAAGAAAAGGGGAAGGGAAAATTCCCCACTAATGGAAGCATCACGTGTAAGCATGTGATCATCGATCCCTTATAAAGAGACTCAGAAAGGGAAAGGAAAAACTTCCCGCTAGTGGAGCATCACGTGCAAGCACGTGATACATCTGTATATAGAATAAGTGGCTCTACTTAGTAAGCGGCAATTAAAGCCTTACGTGCAAGCACATAATCGTCTTTCACACAAAACGTGCAGGACCCGGTTATAAAACAAACAAAGACCAAAAAAGCTCATGTGTTACCACGTTATGCCTTCCCTCTGTTTGGACTGCTGCATACAAACGAACCAAGTTAATTCTATGAAGGGTCACGTGCTGCACGTGAGAGATCCCAAATGCCTTCTGAGCCGATAGAATTAAATTCTAAATAAAAGGCATCAGAACCCTATTTTGGAAATATTTTCCACAATCTTTCTAAACAAGAAAGATTGTGCTCTGTAAATCAGAGTACCGTTGGATCAAAAATCCAATGGTGATTAAAAATCACCAAGATACTGAATAATCTCTATACGGGAAAATATTTTCCCAATCTTGTTGAAAAAAAGAAAAATGTCTTTTGTAAAACAAAAGTCCTTGGATCAAAGATCCAACGGTGGATAAATTCCTCAAATCAATTAAGAAATCTCTCGATGAGAGATTTCCTTAACTGAATCAACAAATCAGCATCCCCTATATAAAGGACCCAAGACTTCAAGTCCGGCACAGAGGAGAACCCCCCCTAAACTGCAAATTCGAAAAAAAAGAAGAAACCCTAGGTAGGAAGGAACAAAACACAGAGAACATCTTACTTCTTCTTCGTCTCCACAAGAGTTTAACTCTTCCAAAGAACTTAGTTCTTTCTTCTGGCAAAGGATCTGCAGAAGCAGATCTCCCCACAAGTTGAGAATTTAATTCTGATCGGGGAGATTCTGCCATGCAGATCCAAAAGCTAGGGGAAGATCTAAGTTCAGAGAATTTAATTCTCCCAAAAATTATATAGGAATTTAATTTCTCTGATAAAACAAGGGTTTAACCCTTCATATAAGAACTTAGTTCTTCCTTATGGTGAAACATCTGCAGAAGCAGATCTCCCCACAAGTTGAGAATTTAATTCTCATCGGGGAGATTTTGCCATGCAGATCCAAAACCTAAGAGAAAAACTAAGTTCTAAGAATTTAATTCTTACAAAACAATGGGCTTGAAAGTCTCAAAACTCAAGATCTCCATGCACGTAAGAAGATTAGCACCCAACATGATAACGGCCGATCGCGTGCTCCCACGTGAGCACCCTTGATGAATGAAAGAGAACAACTGAGATCAGGTCACAGGTCCCACGTGACCCCACTAAAAGTGCTCAGCACTTCCAAAAGAGAAAGGGGATAAACCTCATAGACAGTTACCACTTTTGTGGCGCCTCACGTGATCCCACGTGGCCCTCTAAAAGTGCTTAGCACTTATACAGAAAAGGGAATGAGACCAAAGGCAGCACTCATATTTTGATAGCACCTCACGTGTTCGCACGTGAGCGTTAATGAACTAAGCGCTCAGCACCCAAATACAGCACTTACATTTGGAGAATACCCCACGTGTCCGCACGTGACAATTTAATGAACCAATTGCTCAGCACTCATATGAAAAAGAAACATATCCAAAAGCAGCACTCACATTTTGAAGGCGCCTCACGTGTTCGCACGTGAGCACCACAGGGAGCTAAGTGTTTAACACTTACATATATAAAAGGGGAATAGAACCCAATGAACATCGCTAATTTTCAGGCGCCTCACGTGCCACACGTGAGCGCCTCCAAAATTTCAGTGTTTAACACTGCTTTAAATCCGTACGTAAGAGCACGTGAGCGCTGAGCATATACTAGTGTTTAACACTATGAGAGGCCAATATTAGCCAAACTTAAACCAGATCTCCCGATGGACAATCAATTGAGCCCCTCATGCTCAGGGTCCCCCAAACCGATCTCAGTCCCAAAGATAGCTAATGAGCTCCTAACAGATGGCATCTAAAATGATGGTCATCCCATCCCCCCTCAGTCGGGACACTGGTTCAAAGGTACATCTCTCCACACCTCTAATACATGTCGTTGTAATTCCTCAACGTCTTCAGGGAGGTGGTGGGTCCTGACAACCAACAACTTTTTGGTACATTCCCAAACCCATGGATACACCCCAATGGCCCGTAATGTCCTTAAACTAACTATGGACCGTAATGTCCTTAAGCTAATCTTTATGGACTATGATGTCCTTAAACCCAATGGAAACCCAATAGACTGCAACGTCCTTAAACTAATGATGGACCGCAACGTTCCTAAACTAAACTCTATGGACTATGATGTCCTTAAACTCCACGGACTATGATGTCCTTAAACCATGGACCGCAACGTCCCTAAACTAATCTCTATGGATTATGATTGTTCTTAAACTCTATGGACTATGATGTCCTTAAACTCCACAGACTATGATGTCCTTAAACCATGGACCGCAACGTCCCTAAACTAAACCCTACAGACTATGATGTCTTTAAACCCTACAGACTATGATGTCTTTAAACCCTACAGACTATGATATCTTTAAACACAGATTATGATGTCCTTAAACCCAATGGACCGCAACGTCCCTAAACTAAGACGATAGAGCCTAAATACTCTTTCGTTGGATCAAAAATGATCCTGAACCTCCGTTAAGTAGATCTTAGTCTAAAACTTAGACTAACGTATCCTTAACAAATATTTAAGTTGATCTTAATCTTAAATAAGGTTAACGATCCTGAAATCAACCAAACACAAATCTAAGAAAATACGGATTTGGACTAATTCACGCCCTACGGGCGACAACATAAATTAGTCTACGTATACAATCCACGGGCAACCAAAAAAGAAAACAAACACACACGACACGAAGTGAAAATCTGAAGAAGGAGAAAGTGGTTATCGCTACGCGGTAACGTAATTAACTGCAGTGGCTTGCGCCTGCAGGGAAGAGCGTCCCCACAATTAAAAAAAACCCTCACAATGAAGGGGAATCTGACGAAATCTGCTACAACGGCCGCATCCGTCTAAACCTCCAATACACGGTGCCATAAATCAACTTGGCATTTTCGGAGAGGTGGACGGATAAAACCAAATAGTATATGCCCCCAAAATTCAGCTCAGACGCCCCAACGTCCCGGTTGCGTCTTTCGGCGGTGAACAAGTACGAGTCATCCACAAAGAAACGGTGAAATGCTTTTCTTACTTTAGATGAATTGATAGAAGAAATGTGCGATTGTTATCGTTTATTATTAAGAAGGTTTGAAAATTTGTAAGAAAAGGGCTTGTAGGGTTTATAGGACTTAGTATTTAATGCATGGAATTTTAAAAATAATTCTTTTTATCCTTTTAATTATTTAATACTAGAGGAATAGCGATGAATGTGGATTAGGGTTCTTGGAGGGAATTAGGGTTTCCCTTTACTGTCTCTTGTCCTTCCATTGATCTCTATTTGTCCCTAGCCTTTAGCAAAACAAGTATTAACGAATCTCAAATTGTGGTCGTGACTATCATGAATGGACAGCACATCCGATAAGATGGTTAGCATTCATTTTGCTAAAATTTATAAAAATTAAAACTTTAAAAATAATTTAAAAGATATGTTCATCCATTATTCTACCATATTCTACAAATCCTAACAAGTAAGAATTTACTCGCTCATAGATATTAGCGAAGTAGAAGAGAGGTTGAAAATGAATAAATCCATAGGAAAATACATAAAGTAATGCGGAAATAAAAATACGGAAAGTAAATGAGAAAAAATTAAAGAAAAGACTACCTTTTATTGATTTTCTAGTGCATTACAAGTTGTTCGCTGAAAAGGTAATTTACAAAACTCTAGTTTGCTCGCTAGATCTTAATCGATTCTTCGATGATATTTTTAGATAGATAACTCTCGGTTCTTTATATAGGTTCTGAAATGTGAAACCTTAGACGTCATATTGAACTGTGTCAAATTACAATCAAGACCCTGAAGTTTCAATTCCTACGGCCACCAGAAGACCGCGCAACCGCCGCCTATAGCTTAGTTTGGCCGCGGATCTGCCGCCCCTTTGTGGGTTTGTGACCTCAGATTTCTCGTAGCTTCTTCTCTCGATATTTGGAGATCTTTCTGATAAAAATATTCTGGAAATATTGCTCTTAGTTTTTACCGTTGCGAGATTCTTCGATTTGCTCTTAATATTCAGCAGATTTGGCTTGTTGAATCAATTTGCAATGGATCTCCTACTTATATTTTCGACCTGAGCTGATCTATTATAATACCTACACAATATCTAAAATCAAATTGTTGGTGACATTTGTTTTATTTGAGATATTATTCCAACCAATTAAATGATATGATATCTTAAGTATATTGGTTAAGAATATTTGATATGATATACATATTTTTAAAATAAGTAATCTTATGAATATTTTATTTAAATATGATATGCATATTTTCCTCAATTATATTAATTATAAATGAAGAAACATATGATAATAATTTTTTTATAAATAAACCACATATATTCTTTATTTACAAATAACACTTTTTATTAATTTATAATAATAAGGAAAATGTTCATCCGAATGTGCAATAATTTTGACTGATCACGTATCTTTGTGTGGGAAATGGGGCGTGATAACCATTTCCGTAAAAAATAAACCCATTAACTTTAATTTTAATTTTTCTCGAAAGATTTTAGTTTTGCTCTTTATCGCAGAAGTATATATCGTACAAGTAAAACCGCAGAAGTATTCAATTTCTTCATAACTAGAGAAGGATATTGGAGATGCTCTCGATTTCACGGCTGATTTTGAGAAAGGTGCAGCAAAAGCCTAAACCTTAAATTCAATTTGGAGAAGAAATGTCTTATTTCCAAATAAGAAGAGAGGATGAGATATTTTTAAGAAAAACCTGATACGCCGTTAAAGATTGATGGAAATTGTAAAGGGGTAAAATGATATATTTTATTAGTTTCGGGGTAAAAAGTAAATACTAAGTTTTTTGGGCAGAAAAGAATTTGCTAAGTTTCAGAGGGGCTACAGGTAAAAAACCCTAATAATAAACAAAATAAAATAGTAATGCAAAATTTCTTTCAAACCATTTCTCATTAAAAGATGTTCAAACTCATCATCTCATTAAAAAATTTCAAGACTCTTGTAAATTAAAATTTCTATAGAGATTTCAGGCCAGAATTACAGCATTTATTTTAATTAGGACCTATATGATATTACCGTAACTCAAAATGCTTACATGTGCAAAAAAACTAGTATTTTATATCTATCATATCCACCCAAGTTGACCGGGCCCTGATCAACTCACAAACCATCAAGAATTGGGCTCAATTACTTGATCCAGCCCATAGCATTGGCGGGAAAAACCGAAAATTCTCAAAATTTCTGGCGCCAAAAAAATTCAGAACCCAATTTCTGCAGAGAACCAAATATCCCAAATTCAATTTCTAAAACGTTTCAAAGAAAATGATGCAAAATGCAACAGTGAGGGGATTCGGCCAATCATCCCTCGCCTCTTCTTTCCTCTCCAAATCAAGGTTCTTTTTAATCTCCTCTTTCGATCCCATCCTTCGTTTTGTCTTCTCAAAATTTCGTTTTAGTTTCCAGAGTTCGCAATGGAGGTCAGGACTCGAAAATCTCAAAGAAGTCGATCTCGCTTTCGGATTTCTTGAACCGAAAGGTTGGGAAATCGGACGGAAAACCAATCAAGGTACCTCATGCATTACATAAAACTTTGACGGATTTTTTTATAAAAAATTTATTTTATTTTATTTGTAGAGTGGATTGAACTGGGTAATTGGATTACAGGAGAAACAGAGCCCGTTTTCGTCGATCGGGTTCGATAAAAAGGAGTTGCAGAGTAGAAAAGATGAAGGCGGCGATGGCTTTGTTCTTGATAGAGCTGTTTTTCAAAGATTCAATCAGCCATTCATGAAAGAAAGTGGTGGGGATGAAGTTGTGTCTTTAGATTCTAAGGGTGGTTGTAATGATTCCAAGAAGAGAGAGAACCCATTTGGAATCTCTGCAGGTTCGTTCTCACTACCCTATATATATATGAGGAAACGGGTTACTAACTATCTATCTCTTCATGCGTGGAGTAAGGTGGCCGGAGCGGATCGTCGATTTGACAGTTAGAGTGCGTTAGCTAATAGGTTAGCTGACGGCTTAATATCAGCTAACTAGCTGATAACCCGTTTACTATATATATGAGAATAATGGAGTAAAGATGCAATAGAAGGAATTTCGTCAAAAAAATACAATCTCCACGATTTGTTTCAATGATAGGCACCCATCATTATCATCCTTATCATCTAAGATAAGGATACACCAAATTTCATGCGAGTTTGTCACTTTTTTACCGTTGATTTAATGGGTGCAAAATTAACGGTTTATCGACAATAGAACTTTTTACATTGTTAATTCAACGGTGGAAAAGTGGTGAAATCATATAAAATTTGGTGTATCCACATCTTACATGAAAAAGATGATGATGATTGCAAATCGTCGAAAAAATTGTGGTGGACATAAATTTTTGACGCCGTCTAACAAAAAAGCCTCATTGTGTGTGTATGGAGATGAGGTCCGGTCTTATTTCTTATTTGAGGCCAACTTTTTAAACACCCAACCCCGTGTTTTACACCGATCCAAACCGGCCATCTTGATCTACATGTTATAGATAAGTTGCGTATCAAATTTTATAAGATTTCAAGATCTCTAAAAAATTATTGGTTCTTCGACACATGAAAAACGTGATCATTTGATGAACATACTAGAGGACTCCAAATCATTTGAAATTTAAATCATAAGCTAACTATAACATGCAGATTAAGATAACCGGGTTGGATTGGTGTAAAATTGTCACATCCCGTTTTTCAAAATACGGAATACGAGCGATGATTAGGTCAATCATACTTCTACAGTCAGGGAATAATCCCACCGTAGTCACATTTCGGCTTCTAGCATTACATGGCAGTCATTAAACAGTACTGGAGTAAAGAAAAATCACATCTCACAACTTTATTACATTGCAATAAAAGAGTTCGAAATACATTTATTTTGCACAAGAAAAAAACTAACCAATGAAATACAGGGTGTTTAAAAAAAAAGAAATGGTGCTGATGATACAGTCTAGACCTCTGTGATCTCGAATGGCAGGTTCTGCTCCTGTGCTGGATCCAGTTCGTCCTCTGAGCATGCACACTCAGGTCGTCAGGACGACACATACAACAATAATTATAAAATGGGTGTGCAATGTTATTAAACGCGAAAAGTGTAACAGAATGCAGAACATGAAAATAATGAACATCATTTGCATATGAACAGTGTGATATAAGTATCATGTCAATAAACCAGGCAATGCGTATGTCACTACTTATCAGTCACTAAGTCAATGAAATCAATTGATGGAAAGGATGCTCGTGTTTAACGAGGGTTTCATACATGCCCGAGATTCCGGTCCACTGTTGTCCGGAATATAACCTTGCAGCCGTGCCGTTAGGCCTATGACCTAATATATGTATGTATGTATGTATATATCAGTAATAGCGAATGATCATCCTCTAAATCACCGTACCTCGCTAAATACGAGTTTAATTCCATCTTGATTTTCCTATTCCCCAGGTTATAGTATGAATTCAGGTATTAGATAGGTTGTGAACAAATACGTATCGCTTTCACTTTCAATCAAATTTCCACTTATCAATATCACTTTCGTATTTACCACAACCTAATCACTAACACTTATATATTGACAATTCACAACAGTCGCTAGGTCTCAATGTAAACGATCACTATGCAGAAGGTATAATGCAAGCACAAAATAGGTAGAAATGCACCGAACATATATTCATAAAATTATGATACCCAACGCCATATGACTTGCAAAATTTACCATAAATCACACGTATAAAATAAACCAAAATAATATAAAAAGCGTACGAAGTACACTTGATTATCTAAGCAATAAAATTAATTTCATGTCAAACGGAACTCACGTTAGGGACTTATCATCATTTTAAATTTACGATAGAATACTAGAATTCCAGTTTCAGAAGTGGAAGTTCAACTTCACGCGTAGTTTACTTGAGATTGTGTTCAGATTCAGGTGTTGCCCCGGTTGAATAAAATCTAGTTCTATCTGTTAGGTTTTCAACGCATCAAGCGGATTATCAATAGCCTTCCTGTAGTAGAAGTTATGTTCTGTTTAATGTGACGGTGTAAGAAATGTCACTGTAGAAACTGCAGAACACATCGACATTCTAAAATACAAACTAAGTATCAAACGACTGCGAAACTGCACGGGACTAGATTCATGTGTTAGCTAACTAAATTATATACGCGACCATATGGGGCTCCACGCATTTTCATAAGTAAGGACGTGCAGGTATTTAAATTCACGTATCCTTATGAAATGCTGTCCCGGACTGCAGTTCAGAGTCGCATGCCCAGCCAAATCTCGTTACAGTAACCTCTCAATATTAAAATATAAAATATGGATGGTTTTAGATTATCGAGTCGGTTTCGATATGAGCCGTAGAACATTACATTCCAAACTGTATTGAATTTACAATGATTTTAATAAGGTAACATGCGCGGTAAAATTCAGATGTAGTGTTGTCTTTAGGGGGCGACAATATATGATTATAAATATGATATTTTGCATCCAAATTTCTACATGATATTCGTAAACAGTAAAGAGATCTAACTATTGCATGCCCCGCCATAATAAGATGTGTTATGGTTTAAGGTTTTGTATCGAGCACTTAGCATATCATTTCGTAACTATAGTGAATTTGGTTTATCGCATGTATGAACGGGATTCGATCTCGGAGAACTCTATATATCTATAATGGGACGTTAAGCTCATTATTGTTTAGTCGTCGTGTAATGCACAAATGCGCTTCCCAATATTTATCAGACTCCAAAATATATAACTAAATGTTGATTGTTGTTAATGGTAGTGTGTGTGTCATGTAGAGCAAGTGTTTAACTTGCATGGCGAAGACAGTAACGACGACAGCGAATGGCACAAGCACGACACGCATGGGCGGCGGCGACAACAACAACAAGGCAGCAGCACCAGTGCGACACGTGCAACAATACGGCCGTAGTAACAACACGGCAGCAGCACGAGCTATGTTTGGCTCGGCTAGTAAGGGGAGCCCAGGCGATGGAAGCTTAGACAGCGACGGAGGAGGTTCAGGCGGCGGTTGAACATGGAGGAGATGACAGCGGGGGGTTCGGTGGGTCGCCGGAGACGATGACGAGGAAAAAGTGGGTGCAGTGGGCTTGGGCTCGGGGTTGGAGGAGCACGTCGGTGTTGAGGCGATGGTGGTGAGGGAGATGATCGGTGACGGAGTTTGCAGAGGTGGTCGCGCTCGGGGTGTTAGAGCTTGGTGTGCAGGGGATGAGGAGGACTGGGCTCGTCGTCGATGGAGGAGTTGGTGGGGTTCAAATTGGTCGCTGGAGGTGGAGGGAGATGGCGAGGTAGTGATGGGTTCACGGTGGTGGTGAGCTTGAAGAGTTTGGTGGGGTTGTTGGCGATGATGAGAGAGAGGGAGAACGAGAGGGGTCGGGAAGAGAGTGAAGTAGAGAAAGAGACGAGTGATCGTCGAGGATAACGGGGAGGTAGGCGAGTGGATCACGGTGACCGTTGGCGAGGGGACGAGGTCGTCATGGCTGTTAGGAAAGCGAGCCTCGCGGAGAAGTCAGCGCAAGGGAGAGAAGAAATGAGAGGAGAGAGGATTTGGTGGAGGGGATCGCGGAGAGTATTTGGCAGTGGGCGCGGTCGTCGTGGATGCAAGCGCGAGGAAGGAGGAACCGGGGAAAAGAGGCAGGAAGAGAAAAAGAGCAAAGAAGAAGAAGAGGCATGGGGAGTCGGGTCGGGTAGGTTTAGGATTAGGAGATTGAGTTAGACTAGGAATAATTATTTAAATTAATAAAATATATATAAAAATGAAAAAAAAATAGGGAAAACTTAGGGGGGGATACTGAGAAAATATATATACGAACCGTGGATTTACAAAAACATCGGGGTTGGGTGTCGGAAAAGTTGACCTCAAAATAAGAAATGAGGCCGGACCTCATAGAATCATCTCTCTAGCCCCCATCCCTCTCTCTATATATAAATAATTTCAATAAATTAAAATATGTTTATTTTAAGTCTTGGTTATAATTAGTTTTGTGTTGGTTCATGAATAAGGTGCATGTAGTTTAGCCTAAGCTGTGGGTTGATATATTGAATTGTCTTTCATTAGGCAAATGGTTTTTGAACTCTAAACATTAGCCATCATTTGAACAATGATTTTCAATCGTACAAGTCTAAATTCATGACTGTTATCATTGGTGGGAAACCAATGAGCATGCACGGTTAATTCTTTTTTGAAGGAAGCAAACAGTAAGTATCTTTAAAACTGAAATGTTGCTTTAGGGCATGGTTACAACTTGCAGTTAAGGGACTCCAATAGAAAACTCAGACTCCTATGCACACCAACTTATTCATAAAGATCAAGTTCTTGAGCAACTCCCTGCGGGCGCAACACGATTGAACACAAGATTGGGTTGTGGTATCCTGGAAGCAAATTGTACAAATCCCTTTTGCATGGTAGGGAGCGAATATTGCTTTAAAGAAAGCGTTAGACGTGCCTCAAACCCGATCTATCGTGTTCTGTTTTTCTTGTCATTGATTTTAACTCCAATTTGCAATTACACAAAAGATGGGGGTCTTCAATTTGGAGCTTTGGCTATCTAATTTATAAGAGAAATTTATTTAAAAATATTTAAAAACTGTAACCACAACTAATCTCATATATCTGTTCCGATAACTAACTCCGCAAACTTCTCTTATTAACTAAATCCATATAAATCTTTTTTAAATTACACAAATCTTGTTTTAATTAGACTAAATGTGTATAGCATCTGCAAAACACTATTTAATTTAATGGCAATCCACGATCTTAAGACTAAGATCTACTCAATAAAATTTGAAAACAAATTACTATCAATTTGTAGTCATTAGATTTGATTTGAAATATGTGCTATCAATTATAAAGAAAAGATCTCATTTATTTTAATCATGATATCGTTGATTATATATATCTCAAAATAGTTCTAATGGCTAAAAACTTGACAGACTCGATATGTTTCCTTTTTAAGTCCTATTGAGTGGATTTTGCATTTACATCCTTCAAATGTGTACTCGTCCTTCATTTATAAATTCGTCTTCTCATCTGATCGGCAACATTTTTATAACCATGTTTCTTTCTGAAATTTACTTAAACGAAGAATATATACTTATATGTAAATTGTTCAGGGGAGGATGAGAAGCCTCAATCCAAAAAGTATCTGGTTGTCCTCGGCGACGATCCAAAGCCGAAACCGAAACCGAAAGGAAGAGAAAGAAAGCTACTGGATGAGAAACCCAAGCCCTTCTATAATCACTGTAACCGGTTATCCATTTTGAAATCTCATCGCACCCTCATTTCATGTTACAATTAAGATCAAATATTGTTGATGGGGTTAATAGTGTGTGTAAAATGGTTTCAGATGAAAATGGAAGCGGATGGTGGGACGAAAATAGAGAAGGCGTCGACAACAAAGAAGTCGGATTCAACAATGTTTGGGAAGGGATGGGATCAACTACTTTGGGAGGTTTAGAATGGCATTGAACATATTGATTTGTGTGGGAAAAAAAATATCATCAATGTAACTTTTTATTTGCTGCACAATCGAAGATCTGATGTGATTATCTTTTGGAATTGTCAAATGCATTCTATTTTATATTACAAAGTTTAAATATGGGTAGAAACCGATGTCAAGCCAAGAAATTGTGGAAATTTCAGCTGCAAACCACACTTCTAACTGCTACTTCCAACATATTTTCATCAAAACAAACTGAAACTAGCAATTCTTACAGAATTGTCAAATGCATTCTATTTTATATTACAAAGTTTAAATATGGGTAGAAACCGATGTCAAGCCAAGAAATTGTGGAAATTTCAGCTGCAAACCACACTTCCAACTGCTACTTCCAACATATTTTCATCAAAACAAACTGAAACTAGCAATTCTTACATATAACCAATGGAAACAAAAGAAAATGCATCATTTAATTTGGCAACCAAACTTTAACAATAGCCCAGTTACAGTTATGCCGAGCACAAATCAAGTTTAATACTAGAGTTTTACATGTAAAGAAAATGATAGGAATGAAAACTAGAGTTTCCTTAGTACAAAATTGGTTCCATTCATCTCCTCTTGCAATTTATAAACCTTTAGGCATCCATCCATAGGTTCCCCTTCCTCTGCATCAGCTGTATTAGCATTGGAATTCACATCAATCATTTGGTAATCTAGCTTGAAATCATAGTCAGCATCCATCTGATTCAGGTTCGATTTGTTCCTTTTCTTTTTCTGTTTCTTCTCTGCTTTCCGTTTGTGTGGATCTAGTAATGCCTTCAGCACTGTATAATTTATCATTTTGTCTGCTCTTTGTGTTTGCTTGCGCTTCAGCTATGTCTCTTTCCTCGTACGCCATGGGCTCATTGCTCTGTGAAATATTTCCTCATTCTCCACATCATCCTGAAGAAATACAGTTAGCAGAAATCTCTGCGTTATTATTTGAAAAGAAATACGACGTCCAACACATAATTTTTTTTGTTAAACTGACTACAATTGATATCCGTACATCATATAATCATAATAGGGTAAATCACATAAAACTGTAGTAACCCTCTCTCAGTTTTCTACGTACCACCACTGGCTTGAAAAATACAACAGGTGGTAGGGTGTTTAATACAATTTCAATGGCGCTTTATGTAACTTCTAATCCATTTTTTGAAAGTTCAACCGTGTTTGATGCAAATTTTGAAGTATAATGGCGTTCTCGATGAAAACGGAGACAGTGCAACGGTTTCCTTCTGAGTGATCATACTATTGAATTATATTTATAACTATTCATACAATAAATAATTAACAATTAACAAGCAAGTTTAAGGCTCACAATAGCGTAATCAGCCAGTATTTCGCTTAATCAGGTAGAAGCTCAACCAAAATGATTCTAAGGAAAAGAAATTAATTTGTACAAGCTATTCAAGTTACAGGCTTGTAACCCAGACACTATTCCCTTTAGCTGGAGATTATGAGTTATATATGAAGGGCCTAAAATGAGAGCGTTTTAAACCCCTTAGGCTGTCGAAATTAGGTGGCTTAACAATTTCAAAGTATTTAGTTGAGGCAATTGATAATATTGCTATTCAAGTTACATGCCATTTTTTCTGACATGCCTGAAGAGAAGTGACATTTGCATGATCACTGTGGCAACAATGGGTATAAATGGGGTTGTAAATTGTTTAAAGGAGAAAACTGAATACATTTTTAACTGTTATTTTATTCCAACGGTACTATATTTAGAATTATAATGATATTTTGGAGTGAACTGATATGATGCAAATTATATTTCATAAAGGTGCAAAATTTTATGTTTAAAGTAGGATCAACTAAAACGCCGAATGAATTAGCACAAAATAAAAAAGAAATAAATCTAGAGATAAAAGATCAGAAAAATACCTTTGGTTTCAATATTGAGAGGACGAAAGATTGAAGTGACAAAAGGCTAGCTTTCTTTAATTTCCAATTCGATGTTAATATAGTCTCTTCATCATTGGGCTGTTTTCTATTGGGGCTCTTTAATTTCCAATTCGATGTTAATATAGTCTCTTCAACATTGGTCTGTTTTCTACTAGGGTTTTGATGTCTAGGCGTGCTTGACTCATTTTTTGGATCTATTTTTGTCACATAATATCCATAAATTTGAAGTGACATGATGCATGAAGAGGGGTGATATTTGCATCATCACAGTGGCAACAAGGCGTATAAATGGGTTATAAATTGTTCAGATGAAAAAATTGGATATATTTTAAACTGTTATTTGATTCTAACAGTGCTATATTTAGATTTCTAATGAGATTTTTTTGGAGTGAACTGGTATGATGCAAATCATATTTTATAAGGGAGCAAGCTTTTACATTTAAATTAGGATCAACTAAAACGAACCAATGAATTAGCACAAACTCAGATCAAATGGAATAAACAAGAAATAAATTAGAAAAATACCTTTGATTTCAATATTGATCCTACCCTTTTTTTATTGTTAAACCTTGTAAATTTATGTCCAACTTTACTAAATCTTCGTATTTAGCGTATTTTAGCATGATACAAGATTAACGTATTGGGTGACAGTCAGTCTAATGAATTGTGATCACAACGTTAACGTTTGGAAAAGGGATAGGTGGTAATAGTATTTAGCACGTACGATGCATGTTCACATGTATATTGTTCAGCATTTTACAGACTCTTGCCTTCCCATCTGACCCGTAACATTATCATAACCATGTTTCTTTCTGAAATCTACTTAAACTAAGAATATGTTTATATGTAAATTATGAGAAGCCTCAAGCCAAAAAGTATCTGCTTGTCCTCGGCGATGATCCGAAGCCGAAACCAAAAGGGAGAGAAAGAAAGGTACTAGATGAGAAACCCAAGCCCTTCTATGATCACTGTAAGTTGTTATTCATTTTGGAAATCTCATCGCATCCGATTTCATGATACAATTATGATCGAATATTGTTGTAAAATGGTTTGAAGGGATGGGATCAACAACTTTGGGAGGCTTAGAACGGCATTGAACTTTTTCATCTGTCAGGTAAATAAAAGGAAGCATCAATGTAACTTTCTATTGGCTGCACAATTGAAGATCCGATGTGATTATTTTCGGAGTTTGTCATATACATTGCTATTTTATATTGCAAGGCTTTACGTAGGGGTAAAAACCGATGCCATGTTCAGAAATTATGGAAGCTTCAACAGCAAAACACATGGCTGACTCATAGGATTTGGCTACTGCTTCCAGCATTTTGTTCTATAAACAAAACTGAAACTTCTCAATTCCTACTAGCAACCAAAGAAAACAAAAGGGAAAAAAATTAACTCGTTTAATTTGGCAACCAAACTTTAACTAGACCAGTTACGGCGTTATGCCGAGAACAAACCTTTAGTCAAGTTTAATACTAGTCAAGTTTAATACACAAGTGCAAGAACAAACTACAAAAATGAGTTTTACATGTAAAGAAAATGACGAGAATAAAAACTAGAGTTTCCATGGTACAAAATTGGTTCCATTCATCCCCCTCATGCAATTTATAAATCTTTAGGCATCCATTTCAACTCCAGCCATAGGTTCCTCTTTAGTAGCTTCAGCATCTTCATTGCCGCTCTCTTCCTCCGCATCAGCTGTATTAACATCGGAATTTGCATCATTCATTTGGTAATCTACCTTGAAATCATAGTCAGCATCCATCTGATTCAAGTTCGATTTGTTTGCTTTCTTTTTCTGTTTCTTCTCTGCTTTCCGTTTGCGCGGATCTAGTATGCCTTCAGCACTGTATAACTTGTCATTTTGTCTGCTCTTTGTTTTTGTTCGCGCTTCAGCTGCGTCTCTTTCCTCGGACGCCATGGGTTCATCAATTTGATTTATTTCCTCATGCTTATTATCCTGAAGATACACAGTTAGCAAAACTCTCTGCATCTTTATTTGAAAAGAAATATAATGTCCAACACATCATTGTTTGTTGATCTTAGTGACACGGAGATGATCTCAATGATTCCCACCTACTAGTAAAATGACTACAATTTATAGCCGTACATCATATAATCATGGTAGGGTTAAATCACAAAAAACTGCAGTGACCTTTCTCGGTTTTCTACATAGCGCCACATAATTTCTAATCCAGTTTTTGAAAATTCAATGGAATTCTGAATGAAAACGGAGAAAGTGTATAGGATTCTTCTATGTGATCATACTATTGAATTATATTTGTAATTACCCATATATATGTGATTTAGCAGCGAACGAATGTGTAAGGTACCAAACCATACAATAAATAATTAACAAACAAGTTTAAGGCTCACAATAACGTAATCAACCAATCTTTCACTTAAGCAGGTTGAAGCTCAACCAAAATGGAAAAAAAATATTATACAAGCTATTCAAGTTATCAAGCATGAACCATGAAATGAGAGAATACCTAAAAACTCTTGTAACCAGACATGATTTCCATCAGCTGGAGATTATGACTAATGAAGGGCCTAAATCCAGTGTATTTTAAACCCCTTAAGCTGCTGAAATTAAATGTCTTAACAATTTCAATTATGACTAATGAAGGACCTAAATCCAGAGCATTTTAAACCCCTTAAGCTGCCGAAATTAAATGTCTTGACAATTTCAAAGTATTTAGTTGAGGCCATTGAAATTATTGCTTGTATGTTTAGTGCAATTGCAAATTTCGTTTGACGATCAAACCCCTCATGCAAATATGCAATTAATAGAATTGTCATATCTTTAAGATTTAATGTAAACAAAGTAACTACTTGATGGTTTCTGCAACACCTCCACCCAACATGCCATCCAGCTCATGCCATTTTTTCGGATCTGGAGAGCCTGCTATTATTTTTGCCCATGCTATTAGAAACAAGTAGGATCCAAAGGTGGATAATAGGGTAAAACAGGAGGCCCATAGGTTTGTGTTTTTTTTATGGATGATGTGGCTAGGATTTACATAGCAGGAAAAAACAGCAGTGACAGCTAGCAGAGACTCCTGGTCCATTTTTTTCTGCATGAGGCAAAACTTATTTTGTGCGTGATTTATGGGTGAATTTATTCATTTCGTTTATCTCCCTCTATTGGCTACAACATTGTGTTTGATATGCATACGCCAAAATTTGCATGTTAAACGATGCTAAATATTCTTGAGTAATGTTTTTCAGCAGTAACAGTGTTTGTCCGTATATAAAGATACAGCAAGAGAGTATGCTCAAATTTCTGCCAATATTTTATAGAGAGGCTAAATTTCACTAGAATACCACGGACCTTTTCGCATTGTTTCAGATGAATATTGTATACTTCAGAAATAGCATACAATGAGCTTAGCATTTTTAAATAAATATCATTTTTCTTGTAAAATAACAATTATGTGTATAGAATTAAAGGAGGATCTCAGCGAATATAGTGCATGACATTTATTTGCAGTTTAAGAAGTGAAGTGATGATTTGCAAGTAAAATTTAGCTTATAGAAATACAAAGGCGATAAGATACACACCTCCTCTAGCATTTGATCATCAAAATTTAGAGGGTTGCCTGGCGGGACTTCGACATGACGGAAATCCTCAACAGATGCAAGGCTGCCAATGAAGGAAGACTCGGTGTTGTAAACCTCATCAATATTAAATTCTTTAGCAAATTCCGACACAACGGTTGTCTCCAAATCTACTGCTTCCCTAACAGGCGGCAGTGTATAATATGGAATTTTACCTAAAACAAATGCAAGAAATCACATTTTGCACATATTTCAGAGTAATTGCACTTGAGACAAACATTAAGACCATACCCTCATTCCAATCATGCAGCACTATTCTTGCAGCAGCTTCAACATCCACAATGCCTCCTTTCTTTAGCTTGCCTCTAATGGTAGCAACTTTCTGAAGAAAGTCGTCCACAGAACTAAAACTCGGCAACTTGTACAGTGATATCAACCTCTCAGCCGGGCAGAGCTTCAGAATATCCTTAACTGCAACAAAATCGAAGTCCATACGATAAAGTTACAAGAAGGCTAAAAAGTCAATCTCGGATATTAAACATTTTCAGATGTTAAAAATATCCGAGACAAATATTACACTGTATGAAAGCAAATTCATATAGTGAATGCGGGCATCATAAATACTGGTATGATGCTGGAGATTGTATCATACCGGCACGAATGAAAATTCATAGGTATGAAATCCAAACCAGGATTGCATTCCAAAAAGCATATCCAAAAAGCAAAAACAAAGCTTTTAAATCGAACAACAAAAAAATCGATATAGTTTCAGAGAGAGATGAAATTTACCTGGGGCAATTGGATCATCTAACTTTTCGATTCTTTTACAATTGCGGAGGGCTATTGATGCATCGCTCTCACAAGACTTGAGCATTACAACTCCAGGGCAGTCCAATAACTTCACGTTCTTATCTAATTGAATCTCTTGCATCGATCTAGTCAATCCAGGAGTTGCACCGACATTGGCTACATGAGATCTTTTCAAGCTGTTGATCAAACTGCTCTTGCCAACATTAGGCAGCCCAACGATTCCCACAGTAATCGACAATTTAAGCTGCTCAAAATATAAACATATACATTCAGTTAGAATTCTATACAAGATATTGAGTTTTTCGTTAATAACACAAACTATAGATTTATACGTCTTTGCATGAGAAATCTAAGAGATTTGGATAAAGGCATTGTCATTATACTAGTGTGTAATGGAAAAAACAAGTCTTTTATTGGATAGATACGATCATTCTTTCTAATTTTCATGCAGACTTCCGGTTAATCAAAGACAGGCAACCATCCAATAAAAAGTAACTCAAATATGTCTTTATGATAGAAAGAAAAATAGGATCTGTACTCAAATAGGATTACCTATAAAACCAATAAGCTGGTGTTAGCTTAGAGCTGTTTTATAAAGAGCATATCGACTACTTAAGAAGTGAAGCAAAGAATATGATTAGCCCTAAAGCTGATTTTTATTGAGAAATACCGCAACCAACAACTGGTATTAGCTTAGAATGGTTTGGTAAAGAGCATAATGACCAGCAAAAAAGCGACGCATAAAAAGAAATAGAGGAAATTGACCGACTAAAACTTCAATGTTAAAGATTACATCAAATGCAAATGTGACCGCAACTAAACTTTTAAAGCAATAAGCTAATAATAGATTACAATTGTTGGTATAGGGCATATAGCTGATAAAGAACAGACAAATCCTTCAATTTGTTCTAGAGCCATAACCATGGCTACAGAAAATCTACTTCGTCCACTTCATAAAAGCCACTTTCTTTTAATTTGAAACGTACTATAGAGTATAGACTTGAGTTAGTTTTTACAATTGTATGAAACATATAGGTGACATGCAGGTTAGTATGTATGCTGATTACCATACAACATAAGTTCTGAATAAAAACAAAGACAAAAGTGATCTAAAAAAAATCATTTCACTTGTAATTTAATCAAGGAACACAAAAAAGTAAAGATTGGTAGAAACATTATTTTTCTGTGTTAGGGAGCTGGTATACACAGTTTAAAATTTAACCAAAATAAGCAAAGAAAATAAATTGACAAGCGAACATAGAGCATTGTCTGTCCCTTGGGAAAAGTACAATCGATCACCATTTCTACAAAATATATATCAAGAATGACAACTGTACAAAAATATAGAGCACGACGTAAACCGTTACCCCACAATACAAAATGAGTATATTGCAGGATTTACTTGCTATGAACAACTCCTACCATATGACTTCTAAACTACCATCCAATTATTATGAGAGTGTACAGGGTTTCAATTATACCTCAGAGCTTCTCGAATAATTCTTTAATAATTTTATAAGCGTGTCAGCTCCAAGACAATCACTGGTTTGCAAAATGTTGCTGGGTTTTGCTGCCTTCGAGCTCGATTTCCAACCTAAGTTCGCCCTCTGCTCTTGTGTGCTGCACTTGAAAGCTACTGCAGGTAGTTCTCCTCTAAGATAATTGAGCCATTTCTCAACTGCCTCCCGAGGAACCAGATCTACAAGGTGCATGGAAATAGTGATTAGAACATAAAAGTGTATACAACAATCTCACAAATAAAACGATCAATTCTCATTTCTTACTGTACGCGCATCTATTGAACAACAATAAGAGGTAATTTGACTTTGAGATGAATATAATATTCAGCTCTATGGAGTTATACCGGAAAAAACAATCTAGGGAATCAAAATCAATACCTATCTTGTTCAGCAACAGCACAAGACGTTTATTTGGATCAGATTTAAATATCATCTTTTCCATGTCAATGCAACGAGTGCCGAGGGGATCTCGTGCATCAAGAACCTCCACGATAACATCTGATGCCTCAATCACTTTAACCAGCTCCTTATAGAAAGCTCTTTCGGAGTGATCTGCAAAATCAATGATCAGTCAAATAAAAAGAACCATTGAACTACTTAAATAGCATATAAAAGTTGTATCAAATACATCCATTCTAACCACTGTTCCTTCTATATAAAAAATTACCATGAGTTTTTGCTCCAACTGAAGCCTCTTCCTCAATATTTCTGTTTTCAAAGACACTGTCTTTAGCAGAAACTACAGAAGCCAGATTCGCCAAGTCGTCATTCTCCAGCAAACCCAATTTTCTCTTCTGAGCCTGAAGATCATCAAAAGTAGCATCATTCACTGTTTAGCAAAATGAAGCACTAAATTCATCCTGATCCAAATGAAACATGTATACCTTGCAACTTCACCATTCTAATTTCTAGCAGAAGAATGCAAGTTACCATTTATAATCTAAACATTATAATGGCTCACTAAAAAATTGATGATGGAAAAGCAAATACATCAACATTACATTGTGTTATAACCGACAACTAATATGCTTCAATGAATCTGTGGTAATTAGCAGAGATATAAAACATGTTAAAAATTAATTGATACCCTCTCTTTTCTAGCAGCTTTCTTCTGCTCCAATTCCTCGATCGCCTTGGCCCGACGAGCCTCGAGGGCCTTAAGCTCCTGCTCCTTGAAAGGCCAATCATTGGGGATGCCGGGATCCTTCTCCACCTTACGTTTGTGGTTCAAACCGAGCTTCTTCGCCTCCTTTGCCTTCTTCTTGTGGTGCTCCTTCACCTTCTTTATGATCTTGTGCTTCTTCTTTAGAGATATCCTCTTACTCTTGCTCTCTAAATCCCCCAGATTTTAAAAATGAAAAATTTACTAAATAATTCGCCAAACCTCACGGTAAATGATCAAAAAACAGTAATAAGAAAAAACTTACTTTTGCTCTTCTTCACCATTATTTCGGGTTTTTTTATATAAAAATTAACCCTGTAAATAAAAAGAATGAAATCAAATGAACCCTAACACAGAATATCTTCCAATAAAGGAGCAAACTTTAATGGTTAAATTAGGATCAACAAAAACGACGGATCAATCAGCACAAAATCATATGAAATGAAATGAACAAGAAATAAATCTAGAAATAAGATCAGAAAAAATACCTTCAGCGATGAGACAGGAGGATCAAAGTAATGAGAGGAGGAAAGAGGAACCCTAATAAGTCGATAAAAGATCAGCTAGGGTTTTGTGAATTTTGCGGCGAAGGGTGGTCTGATGCCCCGCGGTCAGGGTTTGCTAACAGGTTCTTATATCACTTTGTTGAGCTGCTCCTTTTGCTTGGGCTGGGCTGGGCTGGGCTGGATGGATTATTCTTTATATTATACTTTATTAAAGACCCTTTAATTGTTCATGTGAAACATATCTAAAGTTAAATCTACTGCTAGTATTTTTGCACGTCGCTAATATCTAGCTGATTTGGTATGTTATTGTGATTAATTATTAGATTTGAAAATCAAGTTCTAAGTATTTAGATATTTTTAAAAAACACCCTCTAAAACTCAGTATTTTGAAAAAGGCTCCTTAAAGCTCAACTTTTGTCTAATCTAGATTGTTCCTTCTGTTGGGTTAACTTGGCTCCTCAAAACCCCCCAAAAAAACCCTAGGGTATACGAAGTTTGCAGCGCTATCTCAACCCTCTTAGGAGCTTTATGAAGATTTAGGCTCTCATTTGAGATTAAAAGTAATTTTCTGCACATGCTGTGTGAATCTAGGTTTTCAGCATTTTCAATGCTATTATCACAATGTTTGAACATGTTTCCATAATTTCCCCAATTTTTGTCGATCTTCGTCCCTTTTTTGAATAAAGATAGAATCTTTGGGGATGAACTAAAGCTATATTTTTACATATGGTTGATTGTCGAGAGCATGAATGAAAATTTATTGCATGTGTGCAGATTCAACCAATTTTGCCCAATTTTTTCATAACTTATTCATTTATAGGATTAGGTGGAAGTAGCATCTGTGCATATAAAGAGAGATGATGAAAAAGAATCATTCAAACTCATTATTTGTTATGTCAAGAAGCTGTTGTGTTCAGAAATTGTAAAGAGATGAGATGATAGAGAAGCTGCAGATGAACGGAGAGCTGCTGCTATTATAAAAGACAATAGCAGCATTAGCTCTTCCTACAAAAAGAAGAATTGGTCCAAGCAAGAGCTTCAAGTGTTGGGGGTATTTAAAAAGAGGAAACGGGGAGTGGCATCTCACATGGGTCTGTGGGGCTCGATGTTTATTTTGCAGTTAGGTCTCTTGGCCCCTCCGGCCCAAATAAGAGGTTGTTGCAAACCCCATTTTCTTATTTAAAAAGCATGCGGTCGACATTATGGGGGCACAATTCTCTTTTCAGCCCCAGCGATTACTTTTGATGGAGTTAGTGTTGAAATTCAACTAGAGGGTCTAATTTAGTTAGGTTACAGGTTTTTGGTTATTTTTTTAAAATGTTAAATTTTAGGGAGCGTATTTTTCACAATATCTAAGTTTTAGGGGGCCTATATTAAAAAAAACCTTAAAATAAATAACATAAATATTAATGACCGGATGGTTGATGGAGAGAGAGAGAAAGTAGGAAAATTTGAAATTTAAAATATTAAATTATTAATTAGGATCTGGACAGCTTCATGTAAGGTAATGTAAGGAATGATTTGAAGAAATTTTCTAATTTATTAAAAGTTAATCTCAAACAGTTTTGTGTGGGTTCCACACACTCCAGCGTTGGATCAGCTGATTTTTTTAGTGTTCCGTGGTTTATTATGCAGAAAAGTGTATAGAAATCCCTTTCCCACAAGTTATAAAATTTTAATTGGTCGTACTATTTTTTATTGTTAAACCATGTAAATATATGCCAAATTTTACTAAATCTTCATATTTGTCGGATCTAAATGGGATATAGGCTTAACGGATTAGGTGATGACCGGTCTAATGAGCTGCGATTATAGTGCAAAAGGAGATAGGTGCCGATAGATCAATTCTATATTGATTTCACAAGATCCACCTGAATTCCATTATAAACTTACTATGTTTTTGCACATGCTATGCACAAGCATGTATTCTAATTCGGTAATAAATAATCATATTACATATTTGTATTATAGCCTCCGAGTCAACTTGCAGCGTATCATGTATCTCCTTTTGAATTTAAAATTTAATCACTGCACTGCACAACGAATATAAGAAATTATAATTTTAGAAGGATCAAATCATCTGATTATAATTATTTATTATGAAAAGGCCTTCTTGTAAAATGATCATTAAATCTTTGTTTACTTTTAATATATAATTTAAATATAAATAAATGAAACAATTCCATAGTTTGCAAATCTTTTTTATTTTTAAAATTTTCAAATAGTTGTAAATTTTAGTTTTTGCTCCTGGGTTTTCAAATATTAAAAATCTTTTAATTCTTCAATAGATCAATTATATATTGATTTCACGAGATCCGTCTGAATTCCATTATAAACTTACTATGTTTTTGCACATGCTATGTACAAGCATATATTCTAATTCGGTAATAAATAATCATATTACATATTTGTATTATAGCCTCCGAGTCAACTTGCAGCGCATCATGTGTCTCCTTTTGAATTTAAAATTTAATCACAGCACTGCACAACACAACGTATTTAAGAAATTATAATTTTAGAAGGATCAAGTCATCTAATTATAATTATTCATTATGAAAAGGTCAATGATCATTAAATCTCTGTTTACTTTTAATATATAATTTAAATATAAATAAATGAAACAATTCCATAGTTTGCAAATCTTTTTTATTTTTATATTTTTCAAATAGCTGTAAATTTTATTTTGTACTCCTGGGTGTTCAAATATTAAAAATCTTTTAATTTTTTCAGACTTGAAAATATTGGCAAGTTGTTGCAAATATTTTTATATTTTAATATATTAGAAATTAAAATAAATCTTTTCAAATCTTCTTAGCTTTTATTTATTAATATTTTTAAATCCGTCTCTTTTTAGTTTTTAATTTTTAAGTCTTGTAAATCTGTTTAGAAATTTATCAAATTTTTGTAAATATTTTTAGTTTTTATTTGAATTTAACTATCTTTAAAAATATTTTAGTTTTTTCTTTTATTTCGAAGTTTGTCATGCACACAATTGTTGCTTAACCAACAAGAAAGAATTTTATTTTTTATAAATAAATTTTAGACATGTTTGTTCTCCTAATTATTTATTAAAAAGATATTCTTTTAGAAAATTGTTGTTATTACTTTAAATACAATTTATAAGGAAAAAACAATAAAGAAAAAATTTCAAATCTTACAAATATTAATTATTGTTTAGTTTTCTAATCTTGACTTAAAAAATATTTTCGAATGTATGTAATCTTTTAATATTTTTATTTTTCGGCATATTAAATATTTAAGATTTTCAGTTAGGATAAGTATTTGATTTAGTTAGAATCGTGGGATAAGAATTGAGATTTTGAACATAGATTTTAGTTAGGATAACAATAGCTTAAATGAGGTTTTAGGGAGCAAACTGTGATTTTAGTTGGATGAGTTTTTTTAAGGCAGGATAAGTAATTAGTTGAGATATGACTGGAAAAAAAGCATCAATTTCCTTTTAAGAGTGTTATAAATAGATTATAGATAGATATATGTGAGACTCATAAAATAGATTCCAAGAAGATTTTTAATTGAATTAAAGGTAAGTCTGAAGGAATTTAAGTATAATTTTGTAAGACTTGAAAATATTTAAATTGTAAAGTATTTGCAACTTACATGGTTTAACTTCCTCATAAGAGATTCAGATCGTAACACTGACATTAAATATAAATGGCAACTGAAAATTGATGGAGTTGCAGCTTGACTAAAAATTGATGAGTCAATGAACATGGTATTTCGATATATTATAAGAGATTCAAAATCAAACCCTTGTAAGATACATATAAACATTCAAACGAAAACCGAGTTCACATACAGCGGAGCAGAATGACAACACAGGAAAAAGAGGCTAGCGCGAAGAAAACAAAAAATAATCTGTCATATGATATCTATACCGGGAGCAAACAGTAGTTTACTGATTCAGATTTCATATAACATTGAAAACATGCAAAATGTTTTATAAATTATCAGAAAATTGTAAATCAATGAGTTTACAAGTTATAGACTCATCAACGCTGTATAACCAGGCACCTGGTCTCCCTAAGTTCAGCTAATACATGATTCACCAAAGCCAATCATGAGAAACACAAGAACAAGAAAAGATGCATTACGACAGAAATTTCTCAAACAACAAGAAATAACTATACACCAATTAGCGATGCATGTTTGTGATCTATCGACGATTTGGAGTAATTTATTTATGAGTAAAATGCCAGGCGTAAATCGTTTTGAAGCAAAAATGGCCGGATCCAGAGTAACCCTGCAGACGATTTGGAGTAATTTTCAGTAGGATCTTCGATGCAGAAACACATAACACCTCCTTGTATTTCATCTTGATCTGCATCAAAGAAGATGAGCCCAAATATGATCCCATTTCTACCATTGAAACCTGCATTGAAGTCCGAATCAAACAATCCTTGCATTACAAATTGCAGAAAAGAAAGGAGCCTTGGTTAAATAGTATATACCTGCAGGTACCAAACAAGACGGAAACTTCTGCATTCATCTTCCAATCTCAGAGACAACAAGTTCCATTTATCCGAGAGTAACCAGAAGCTAATGTGTCAGCGGGTTAAAATTTTACCTGGTTAATTACATTGACCTGGCTCTTTGTTATTTTGATTATTCTCTTCATTGTACTTCGTCTGCTATCAGACTCTAAGATGACTTATTTTAATTGTTTAAAGTGACTAATTTAATGCTCATAGGATTCTGAACAGCCTAGTGCATGTCCTTTATAGCTTGTAGTCATTTGTCACAAAAATAATCCTAGTACAGTCAACAGATCTAATGCTGCAATATCCTACACGATGTGTTTTTATCTAAAGAGAGAGCAAAAGACGGTAGCAAGTATGAGATAGTTTTGATCTCTAAGAACGTTAAATAGGTCGTTAGCAATGAGCAATCAACGAATACTAATACACGAAAACTGTTTCATTAAACAGAGACTGATAGAAATTCTTCATACATGTTGGATTCTGTTGGTAGTTGCAAAAAGACCAGATGTCACTGAAACACATGATTAATTTGTACTCGGTCCTAATGTACCCATATAAGCAGGCAATATTAGCCTCATGCATCAATGTACCCTGCGTCCACCCAAACTTAACACCCAATAATTCCTCTTGGGCTCAATAAAATTTTACCAAAAAATACAGATTCAGATCAAGTAATGATCATAGAAATAATTTTTAGGACATTGATGCGAATGATCTACACGATTTCTTCATGTCATCACAACATTCCTCATCATAATATCTATATCTATATAATCAACTTTTCTCTACGCTAACCACTTCATCTACCCTCACCTTTCTTCCTAAAATTTGTTTCCAAATGAAGACTAATCTCATCTCAGTGTTTTTCTTTACCATCATCTGCTTCTTCTCAGACTCTACTCTTCTACTAACTCACAGCCAACTTCAACTTCCCATCTACGGACCGAACCTCACAAGCAAACTGGAAACTTATATTGTCCACGTACACAACCCAACCACCCCAAATCTCCTCGAAAACAAGCACAACTGGTACAAATCCTTCCTTCCCTCAAACACTTTATCCACGGGCGAGCAGCGAATTATCTACTCCTACCAAAATGCAATCACCGGTTTTGCTGCAAAGCTAACTCATGAAGAAGTGAAGGCTATGGAGAACAAAGAGGGCTTCGTGCATGCGATCCCGGATCGACTTCTCTCCCTTCACACTACCCATGTCAATGACTTCCTCGGCCTCGGCCACCGAAGCAGCTGCTTCATTGAAGACACCAACATGGGAAAAGGAGTCATAATTGGAGTCCTTGACACCGGAATATTCCCCAAACATCCTTCATTCAAAGATGAAGGATTAGGCCACCCCCCGACGAAATGGAAGGGCCATTGCGATTTCAAACCGGGCCACTGCAGTGGGAAAATCATTGGTATGCTTCTACCCTTAAGTCTGTGTCTGACACAGCAGAAGTGTTTAGGGGCTGTTTGGTTCCTTGTGAATGGAGTTGCATGCAACATTTGTAACAAAATAGCTCCATTTCCTATGTTTGGTAAACAACAACTCGAGTTGGATTTGGAAAGGGAGTCGCATAAATGAACCGTATTCTTGCAACATCCGTTGTGGCCAAAAAAAAGTGCAATTCATGTTCTGATACCCTTTTCTCTGTTTAACAGGTGCCAAGTCCTTCAAGCACGGGTTCAAAGATGTCCCCATCGACGATATCGGCCATGGGACCCACACTGCCAGCATTGCAGCCGGGGGCTTAGTCAAACATGCCGATGTTCTCGGAAATGGTAAAGGTACGGCATCAGGCGTTGCACGAAACGCACATCTAGCAATTTACAAGGTGTGCCACTCAGGAGGATGCTTAGCAAGCGATGTGCTGGCTGGGCTTGATCAGGCGATTTCTGATGGAGTCGATGTCATCTCAATATCGCTTGGTGGGCACGCGATACCATATTATGATGACAGTGTGGCCATCGGAACGTTTTCTGCTGCCGAGAAGGGTATTTTTGTAAGTGTCTCTGCAGGCAATGGCGGTCCCGAAAAAAGCTCGGTTGAAAATGATGCACCATGGGTGATGACAGTAGGTGCGAGCACAATGGATAGGGTTATACGATCGACGGTGAAGCTTGGCAATGGATTAGAATTCGATGGACAGTCTGCTTACCAACCCGCCGGGTTAACCTCCGTTTTGCTTCCTATTGTTTATCCAGGACTTAAAGGCGGCTCTCGCGCGAAAACTTGCAGCGATGGGTCATTGAGCCGAATCAATGTAAAAGGAAAAGTAGTACTTTGCCACACTGGCGGATCAAATACGAGCATCGAAAAGGGAGCTGTGGTGAAAAAGGCCGGGGCCATTGCCATGATCCTGACGAACAATGAGAAGGAGAGATTCACTATTGTAGCCGATGCTCATGTGCTGCCTGCATCTCAGGTAAGCCACTCTGATGGTTTGAGGATTGCATCATACATTAAAACATCGCCAAACCCTACAGCAACAATCAAATTCAAAGGCACGTTGTACGGAACTCCAAAGTCTCCGTCTGTGGCCGCATTTTCATCTCGTGGGCCAAGCAAGGTGAATGAAGGTGTGGTGAAGCCGGACATTGTGGCACCTGGTGTGAACATTATCGCAGCATGGCCTTTCCCAGTGGGCCCCGCTTCCCTTGAGCTCACAAACGTAACAGTTCCGACTTTCAATACAATCTCCGGCACCTCAATGTCTGCACCTCTTATAGCAGGCATTGCGACATTGCTCAAACTATCTCATCCAGACTGGTCTCCTGCTGCAATCAAATCTGCAATCATGACATCATCCGACAAACTAGACAGTGACGGGAAGAAAATTTCGGACGAATCATCGAATCCCACGGACTATTTCGCAATGGGGTCCGGACACGTGAACCCATCAAAAGCCAATGACCCAGGCCTGGTCTATGATCTCAAATCCGAGACCTACATCTCGTATTTATGTGGATTAGGCTACACTGATAAGCAAGTATCTGCGGTGGCTCGTCGGTCGATAGATTGCTCGAGCATTGATGCGATATCAGCCGAGGAGCTTAACTACCCTTCAATCTCAGTAACGATGGGGCCATACACTGAGAAGACAATTACAAGGACAGTGATGAATGTTGGAGACGTGGAGTCGATTTATTCCGTGCAGATTACTGAGCCTAAAGGCGTAGAAATGAGTGTTTATCCTGAGAAGCTCGAATTCTCGGAGAAGAATCAGAATTCGAGCTTCAATGTGTACTTCACCAGTGGACATGTCCGTGCAATGAAGGGAAGAGTCGCAGAAGGAGAACTGAGGTGGGTTTCTAATAAGCATGTCGTTAGAAGTCCCATTTCAGTCAGCTATGTTTGAAATATCGATATGGTTAATTTTATTCTGCGATTAGGTCAATAAGCGTAGGCTATATATTGTATCAAGATGGATCATACAGATCCAAACATAAGTTTTGCAGCCATATTGCCTATAATAAAAGGAAACTGATTATTAGTGATCTATAATATACATGCTTAATGGAAATGACATTGGTAATATAAATCTCAAATTTATCTGTCAATTCTGAGCAGAAGAATCGATATAATATGTTAGCAGTTGTTTGACAGAGGAAGCATGATTCAAAATAACTAAATACAGGGGGAAAAAAATGTATGCAGATAATCAGATACCAAACTTTTGAGCCGAAGCATTTGCTGATGTGCTCTTTATTTTGAGCTGCAGAATTTAAGAAATTACAAAAGTTTTAGTTTTCCTCATAAATAAAAAATTGCAAGTACTCGGGTTTGTACAGAAAAATTTCAAAAATGCTCTTACTGCTTTAATTCAATACGGGTATAGTCATTGCACGACAGATCTCTAAATTACACTTGGAGTATTAGATTGATATTATTTACTCACCGACATTTTAGTGCCTTGATTTTCTGATGGTTAGTTGATTACCAGAGATACCCAACTGATCAAGCAAAAAGAAAACTATAGTAACTCGGGTAAAATAGATTAGCATTCACCATGATCACAACTACAACAAAGATTCAGAATCTTTCTCTGCTTGTTGAACTATCTAGTTGCGTGCTGGGTGAAGATGCTTCTGCAATTTCCATCTCTTTGCCCGAAGTTTTAGCAGTCACTTTTCTTGCCACCTTATCAAAATCAACCTCCTCTGATATTAGTCTTTTAGCATCCCTAAGAAAATGAGAATGAAAGAGGAAATGCTTATGACATGACTATGAGAAAACTTTGGGATCAGATTCTTGTTGATAGAAAATATTTACCTGAAGCCTGGGTTCCTTCGTCATGGGATTGTTGCATAGATCGATAGTCTTTGCCTTGGATTTTGTGGCATTCCCACACCAAGATTCACACCACAGCCATTCTTGGGGCAGTGAGAATATAGGAAGCATGTGATGCGCCTAGTTTGGAAGATCCTATAAACACACACAAAAAAGAAGTGATATCTCACAAATAAAAGTATTATAGACACCATCCAAAACTGTGTGTTGGCTTCTGAAAAGATAGCGGACAGGCACGAAAAATAGGAAATGGAAAATAAGAAAGAAAACACCGTTACCCGGATGCAACACACATACTGAGCTAGCTTGTACAAAAATGAATATACACTTGTGCAATCGAACAGGTAAGCTACATATCAGGTCCTAACCTTTGTCGAATACAAACACTTAAATTCAATGACACTGCACCAAAAATCTGAAGAGATGGTGGGGTTTGAGAGGTGTGTGTGTCTGTGTTGGGGGGTTGGGGGGCTATTATATATGGCAGCAAGATGCATATTGAGAAGTTTATAGCATGCATGAAGGTGCCATCGAAAAAGATGAAATCGGACACAAGTAATCACCATTAAAATGGTTTCACTATTAACCTAATATTTAGCTGAATCTCACAATGCAACGAGGCATTCCTCTGTCTAGCCTCGATTGGTATTCAACATACTTTCCAAATCAGCTATATTAATCAAGATATATAAGTTTTAAATGCCCAAACTAATTTCTTACCCCCTAATTTCCCCCAGAATCTTATACCACACTAGTGTTGGTTGAGTTGATTTTGTTTCTTTCTCAGGATTTAGAGAAGAATTGTCATCAAAGTTGGAGTCTTTTTCATCAAATTAAGAAATGCTACCAACACTCGGGACCTAATCTTACTCTCCTCATGGAATAACATTGCAATAAATTTGACGAGAGATCAGTACAAAAACTAAAACGATTCAAGAATGCAACCTTTTGTATTACCCTGCTTCCAACAACAACCAAGTTGCAGGCCGCTAAGCCCTGAGCGAGAACCGAAAATTCTTCTGTTGATGAGTCTCAGACGAGGATAGAACCCTCGATCCATGATCAGGCCTCCTCATGGTAGATTTACCCTTCTTAAAACGGTTAATTGCATATCACACTTCTTTATGCATAACTCGTAATGAGATTTTATAAACATTCCACCGGTTCATTAGCATGTATAAAACCTGTATGGGATAGACTTTTCATCGGTAGCTTACAAGGAACAAAAACAAATAAAGTTTATACAATTAGGGTTGTTTGCAGGAGATAACTATTTTTTCTTACAATAGACATGACATTTATCATTACATTTGAATCACTGAATTACAAGTAACAAAATGAGAGTAGTTACACAAGCAGGCTATGGTACAGGCAGCAAATACTTATTACATTAATAATATATTGGTTAATACATAAATCGTCGTGATTTTCCGTTGTTATAAATCTTTTGACTGATTTTTGTACCTGCAAGAAACTCTTTGTACCATTTCGCAGACAGTTTTGGAGTTCTCTCCTGTGTGTTGTAATCCACATGATAGAGCCCGAATCGTAAGGTATAGCCATGCAACCATTCGAAATTGTCGAGAAGGGACCAGACGAAGTAACCCCTCACATCAGCTCCTTTCCTGAAATTTTAAATACCCATTTTAAGGTATGAATATCTAGATTAATTTTGAAAGGCCTTAGGAAATGAAAGAAACAATATATGTGTTCACCTCATGGCTTTAGTCATAGAAGTGAGGTAGCTCTGCAAATATTGTATCCGATCGGTGTCATTCAGTAGATCTTTTGTCGATACATCTACGCCGTTCCTTTGTGCATAACCTGAATGTATCAGAAGCATCCGACTTAATTTTATCTTAAGAAAAAAATGCCTTAGATTAATCCGACACTGTGAAAGTAGTAACAAGAGAACTGTATATCGATGCTCAATACCATTTTCCGTGATGAATATGGGGATATTTTCATATCTTTTCATGATGTACATGATCATCTTCTCCATGCCACCAGGGACAACATAGAAATCTGGCATTGCCGTCTGCAATTAATTATTCAGTTAATAACAAACATTTTAGAACTTGCCTAGAAGCATACAGATTACGAGCATCGCATAAAAAAATATTTTTAAATTCTGATGTTTTCATTCTTACCGGAGCTCCAATCGGCTTCCCATTTCTTTCACCAGTTTTGAGATAATATCCATCGCTTCCGGAGCTGCCTAACCCACATGAAGAAAACATGCAGTCTCTTGCATACATGGTTGTGTAGTGATTCAAACCGACGAAATCTATTTTGTTTTGTAATTTCCTTTTATCTTCTCTTGAAAATGTCGGTAGCCTTGAACCCAAGACTTGTCGCATCTCAGGTGGGTACTCACCATATAATATAGGGTCAAGAAACCTACCCAAAATAAAAGATCATCAAATTTAGTTGAACATACAATATACAAAAAAAAAGATTTAGAATAAAAGAAAATGAAGCAAACATAAATTCTATATTAAAAAAATTGTCATAATAAAACCACGATTTACCACGCGACTTCATATGCCATGGCCCGTTGAGTTGCCAAGCAATCCGCTGGAGTATCCCTGAGTGGTTCAAGCCAATTGGTGGCCACCACAATACCAATTGAACCTCCTTGTTTCACCTTCATACACATCAATGATTATATTTTGAATTAGTTTATCTCCCACAAACAACTATGATATTCAGAAGTATTTTCAGTAAAGATAATGTATTGTTCGGATGTGTATTATCTACCTGATACTTCTTTTTGTATACGTCCACAGCATTGGCGTGAGACATTATCACGTTATGGGCTGCAATGAATGGTTCTAAATCAGAGTCGCCAGAGGAACAACGGCCAAAAGGTTCTGAGCAACGCATCGGAGGATATTCGCCCTTGAGATAACCAGAAAATACCATGACATTTGGTTCATTGAATGTGCTCCAGTATTTTACTCTGTCTCCAAATGCCTTGAAACATACTTCAGCATAGTATCCAAAATCTTCCCTGCAAGAGAATTCAAGGGACCGATGAATTCGAAATTCGATAGAAAATCAAGGTATTGCTTCTTTTCTCTCCTTTCCCCACCTCCTCAGTAAGCTCTTGGTTTTGGCTTCCTTGTTTGAGCAGATAATGCAAATACTACAGCGAGACTAATTAGAGTCTATACCTTATCTCCGAACTCAACCATGCACCATAGCGATCTTCAAGTTCTTGAGGAATGTCATAATGGCTCAATGTAACGAATGGTTGTATTCCTGTTCCAATATCAGCCCCCCCCCCCCCCCAAAAAAAAAAAGGAACCGCGTTATGTTATTACTGTAAACCATTGCATGAGTTAAGCAATTTTATCAAGTTAAATATTAGGTTCTACCTTTGAGCAAAAGGGCGTCAATTAAGTTGTTATAAAATTTGATGCCATCCGAATTAATCTCCCCGAATCTACCTCCTGTCGACAACAAAAAATGTTCTGTGTGAAACTTATCACTAATAATAATAATATTATACATGTTTAATTTTGTGTTCAAAACTCACTTGGTAGAACTCTTGACCATGATATGGAGAATCTGTAGGAGTTAACCCCCAATGAATGCATTAGCTCCACATCTTCCTGTTCATAGAAGTAGTTTGATTAGAATTTCAAATGCTAAGTGTAATATATATGCATAGATATGATCGAAGGGTAGACCATGTATCTGTGGTAGTGGTCATCAGCAACATCTCCAGTGCTCCCATCCTCGATATTTCCTGATGATAAACATCGGAAATTTAAGGGAAAATATTCAGAAAATACGTTAGTGTGATAGAGGAATTAAGCTGCAGTAATTATAATGGATGCATGCTTCGATAAATCAGATTAGAAAAAAGTTCAGCATTTTATAAGATTACGTACCTGGCAAGTGCGTGAAAACATCCCAATTGTTCAAACTTTTGTTACCCTCTACATAGCCGCCTTCAATCTGGAAAAAATTATATGAACCGCCAACAGAGTCATATTAAATGAAGGAATTTCACACTAGTTGTGAAAAATTTGATATAGCACGTGCTTGTGAGGAGGGAGGTCACATGTTCAAGCAGGTTACTAACAAGTTTAGTGAAATTTTCTTCTATGATAGAGAGAGTGTAGAAAATATCCACCTTGTTCTTTCAAAAGGACATATATAAACCCTGTGAAGGATTTGAGCAGCTTATTCCTATAAGAATGAACTAGCAAGTTTGATCATAATAATTTTATAAAGTTTCTCTTCTCATCATCTTTATCATCATTCAACACTCTTTCCATCAAAATGGAGACCCGATGGAAAAAAGGATACTTGAAAGATTTAACAAAGTTTTACGGCTGCATTATTCTTCTTGTAATTATCGTCAAATTCCTGACCAAGGGAACTTAGGATGAGAGGCTTATTATAATTGTAACTTATGAGTCAGCATCCTCCGATATTCTCTCAGAATTGTGTTAATAAAATCCAGGAGAAAGAGAAAGATGGTGTGTTTGTTTTAGAAAACTATATTCATACAAAACCAAACGCAATAGTGAAAACATACTGCATCTGCCCACTGTTTCAATCAAAAACAAATCATGTACATGCATACGTACAGTGTGTGCCGCGTGTTTGGATGTGTGTGCTGCTTGTGTGCATGCATGCGTGTTTAGACTTTCTCAATGCTTTAACCAAGATTTTTTTTAAAGAAAAGCAGGAAGTGAACCCAAAACCTTTTGGTTGACAGCAAAAAGCTTTTACCACTATGCTACAAAGACACTTGCTTAACCATGATCCGGCTAATCATACAAAGCTAGCATCTGTGTCTTTTACCTGATAACTCGAGGTTGCAGTGCCGAAGAGAAACGAAGAAGGGAAATGACTCCGATCAAGGCCAGCCGCTATAGAGCGCAGCCCAAGAAGCAATGCAAGTGCTATGACAATCTTCTTCTTCCAGTACTCCATAGGCAACATGCACAAACTGTTTCAGTAAGTTATCTTAAAACTTGGTTTAACTTGTGAAGGGTAATGGGGATTATATAGGGATGGGAGGGTGGATAATGTGAAGTGAAATCAAATGCCATACGCTATTTAAATATCAGCCATGCATCTGTAATGTGTTAATATGGGTGTTAGACCAAAAGACTACATCCCATTAATTTTTCTCTAATCTTCCTTTCCCCCCCCCCCCCCCCATAATTTTGTGATTAGTTGATAGAAAACGATTGTAGAGATTTTTTGGGTTTTGTTGGAAATTAGAAACAATAAAAAAAGTCGAATAAATGTCGGTGGATGTCGTGACTTTTGCATCAAAAGTAAATCTGCATAAGATGGTAAATAAAGGTTGAAAACGAGTGAAAATGAAAAGTGGGGGTTAAGGTTTATCTGTTGATTATTCTGTCTTTATCAGTCATTGTTATAAGATTTTACCTTGATCTGTGGATAATTTATTGTTTGGTTTCTAAGTTATTGAATGGTTTTTTTTTATTTAATTAACCTTTGAAACTTGAAACATTCATGAATATGGGAATGTGTTCATATGGGGGGCTTTAAAGGGGTATTCTTAAGAACCTTCCTCCAAGAAGTTGTGAATGTATTTTGCTTTTCCTCTCGAAATAAAGATAATCACCCACATCAGCTTGTGCTGGTTGTTCTGAAGTACGACTGACATGATGTTCTCTACTTTTGGATAGGGTATTCCGTTTGGTCAATAATCCCACTAAGATCCTACAAAATGCATTTTCATAAAATCAGGCATTTATCTAGAATTTGGTGTTATTAATGGTAAAATATTATCTAAATGTCTATTTTCTTTTTCTTTTTCTTTTTTCATGTCGCCCCTTCAGCAATCGAATCGACACTTTGGTTGGATAAGATTTAATATCAATAAATCTTAGGATGGGGGTGGGTTGGGTGCGGGGGAGCGGTACAGCTTTGAAAAGCCTCATAAAGAGAACACATCCTATGATTAAGTCAAGAAAAGTTAATGCTAGCCGCCTCCTCATTTTGTTTAAGCCTACAATAAGTTTTCATCCGGGCAAAATGCTTTTTAAAGTTTCATAATTATGATTAAAGAATAAAAATTTAGGAGTTTCTGATAAAGGAAGCAGCAGCAGTGGCACCCAGAACAACAAGAACTTATTCGGTGTGCCGGATATAATACACTCGGAGAGCAAAGTGAAAGAGATGGACAATTTCATTCGAACAACTTGTTGGGATCCATGCTTTTATTTCCTACTCTTTCATTACTGGACATATACAATTGGCACGGTAGAATTTTTCCAAAACAACGACCATGTAGAGCATTCTCCATTTAACAGCTTGACATGTCATTGTTTTGCCATATCGACAACTCTATAGGTTTGTAGATCAAATTTATAGTAATTTGAAATATGAAATATCAGGGTCGAAAAACTTTCTTTTCCCCCTCTTTTTATTTTTTTTTCCCTTTTTTCTCATGAACACTAAGCCGAAAATTGCCACAAAAGAACATTCATCTCGGATTCAGCCCAAAGGCCAGGCCAATCCATCTACGGGCTTTCTCGCAACCAAGTAAAATGATATGACGAGGAATACACAATAAGAAACTGATTCAAAATGTTCATTACAATCTTCAATCACTGGGCTCAATAGATAATAGCTCAGCGGTCATGTTAAGATGAATAAATCAACAAAACTCCAACAATCTTTAATGGATATAAACTGACCTCATTACAAATCACCGAAGAAAAGGATTTACATTTACATCTGTATAACATTAAGCGTATGAATACTTACATACAGTGCAACTCTGCACAGTTTTCAGTTAGATAGGAGCGGCAGTGCCGCTCCCTTCACACACGTCACAAGTGGTGAAGCCGAGGCCTTCGCAATATGGGCATTTTGTTCCCTCACCGACCCACTCGACAAACTGCACAGAATACAAATAAATATTTCAGTTCTACGTGTCTAAATGATTGTACTGTTAAGCAAGCTAGGGAGCATCAGCTAATCCGTGATTCAACATTTGTTCCCCCCTGCCATCACATTCTGAGAAAAGAAAAGAAGAAAAAGAATACTAAAATTCAGCACATCTCGCATTCAAAGCTCGAACAATCATCGGCAAATACCTCAGAGTTGTAAAATTGGGTATGCACCAATTTATATTGGTCTTAAATGAGAATATTCTGATAGTACAGAAGGAGATAATACAACAAGGTTTATAATGCAGAAATGACATCAACAAAGAAATCATAAAATAAAATAAAATAAAAATCAAGTTGTAAGCTATAAAAATCTGAAATTAAAATGATATGACGAGGAATACACATCAATTCTCTGCAAACCTTGTCCACATGATAAGAGGGCAATTGTCCGTAATTCATAGCTTCAAGTTCCTGATAGCATCTTTATAAATCAATTGCTCCATAATTTAATATTCATTGTAATAAATATTTGATTTGGTTACAAAGCTTGGGTTATATGCGTTATAATAGATCAACGTTTTTTTTTTGTGTGTGTGTGTGTGGGGGTGGGGGGGGGGGGGGGCAAAAAAGTTACGGGAAACGGTACAAGGCAGATACCTGTGCACATTATTCGGCCTTCTCCACGGCAGGTAAGGCACTTGGTTGTAGATGTGACATTGCTTCCACTGATGAGCTTATCCCTTCCCTTTAGCCTAGATGGTTCTTCCCAGCGATTCTCCCCTAGAAGAAACACTCTATTTTCAGATATCTCATATTCCCCATCACCACTCTCTTTGATGACTGTGTTTCCTCTATCTCCAAAATTTCGGACACAGACGCAGTTGGTGCTCCATTTATACCGCGCTACCGGAAATTTATTAATTCGGTCATCAGTCTGTAGTATGTTGGTAAACATAGATCATATGGATCGTAGTGGAAGTTAATAGCAATTAGAGAGTGTATCGCTAAAGAAGAAACAAATTAATCAAAAATAAAGCTGTTCTTTAGGATAAAATCAAGATCCATTCACTAACTAGAAAATGATGAAATATATTATCCAAAAGAAAATAGATAATGATGAAATAATTATTTTCGTAAAAACGACTTAAAGCATGAGGAAAACGGATATATAGATAATCATGTTTATAGTGACGAATATTGACCCAAGTGCATTCATGACCACTATAATTTACATATTGACGATAATTATTTCCGGTGCATCACATTTATATGTAGTATTAGCACCCACAAGATTTAAATCAAGACCACAAATCTGATATTCGTATGGATAATCATGTACCCCAAAACTGCCTAACATTGTAATAAGAAGAGTTATTACTTGCCTATAAGTTTAATTCAGTTATGAGTATGGTGGTTTTGTTATCGGCAATTTATTTTCACTTAGACATTTTTCTGGATGCTATCCTAATGACAAAAGCCACCATGAAGCGGTAAGAGAAATATAAATCCAAAACTGCATCTGCAATCTCTGGATTAATTCACAGGATATAATCTGAACTGTACCAGCTAGATCACAAGGAAATCAAACTATAACTAGATAAAAATTGTTGTATAGAACACTACAATGTCAAAAGAATGCTATTTCGCCTACCTTCACTGCTTCAGGTTCAGGAATCTTCAAGCTTCTTTCCATAAATAGCCTTTCCAAAAGCCCTAAAGTCATAACCCCAGCTCCCGACGCCCCTAATGATGCCTGCAAACAAAATCTCTAGCTGAGTTAGGCTCCATGTGTGTAGTGCAAATATAATAAAGACATATCAAAATTTGTGGACTGCTTCTCAAATATGGACATATCAAAATTTGTGGACTGCTTCTCAAATATGGTTCTCGAGTTACTTAAAGTTGCTGATAACAAGGAAGCCGAAACTCACTTGCCAAGTTTTGACAGCACGCTCAGTTCCACTGGAGAAACTAGAAAATTCCATATCCTCCTCACCAGAATAAAATCCCAATTTTTGCAAAGCTTCCTGCATAATCATGTTTTCGAAGAACATTTGCAATGGATGGATGACCAAGCAAAAAATTTAGAATGAGTAGATTACTAGATTTTTGAATATAAAATACACCCAAAGCTATCCGCTATCCAATTACAATAGTCAAAATAAGCATAGTGTTGCGTAGTGTGAAAGGACACAGCAGATGCCCATGTAAAATCTAACGGACACATGCAAGGCTCTTGGTAAGATCAAAACTTTTATGCTAACTAGCAACTAAAAAATGTTTGACATGATGAACAGCTGAAAATGGTAAAAGAATTAAGCCATAAAGATGGTTTCTTGCATAGTAGTAAACGAGTCTTGGTATGAACTGGTAGAATTCCGTTACGTCACAACTTAATCTGTGTGATAAGAAAGTAGGCATACAAATAGTTTTGGATCATTGTTACGAACAAGTTTTGACCGTTGAGAAACCAATATAATCGTTAAACCATTACTATTACTTACGGACTCGTCTGAAACAATCCCTACAAGTAAGTTTCAGGCTCATCCCTACTCGTCTGATGCATAACCTACTGGGGACATCTACTGGTCTAATAACTATTTAGCATGAAGGGGATACATCCATCTAATTGTACGGACATCCTTCGAATCTTGTGGTCACAGACTAACGCACTTTCTAATCGCATTTTAACTTTTAAGTAAAGCTCTATGCTGGTATCATAAATTGAACTAGTATCTGTTTCATAGCAAGTATGCCATTAATTATCTCTCAACATAGATCGGTTGTTCTCTCCTAATGTATTATAAAATTACAAATTAGATCAGAGCAACTCCTATGAAGATAGCATTGTTGATCCCATATATGCAATCCCTACCAACAAATATAGCCACCAAGTAATCATCAAACATTTCAAGTATCAATCAAATCTTTTAAATTTCAATCATCATTTATCAAAAAGTGCAGTTGGCAGACCTGCATCGCTCGAACAACGTGGCCTTCGGATCCCATCCTCAACGCTCACCTCTCCTTCTTCTTCCTCCCCTCCTCCTTCACCTTTCCGATTCCTTCATCTGAAACCCTAACCACCTCTTAAAGGATCAACTCCTTGACCTCCGCCTCCTCCACAAGCGCCAGCCTCTCCCCAATCTCCGAGATCCTTCCGATCGAGGCATCGACGGTAGCCGATGACGGCGGCGGCGACCTCCCGCACTCCAAAGCCTCGATCTTCAGCCTCAAGGCGGCAATTTCTCGGATGAGGGATTCCCTCTCTAATCGACTCTTCGCGGATCCACCGCTGCTCCTCTCGCAGCCATCGAATCTCCCCCCTCTCCCAAGACGACGACGAGGGATCTGAAGAAGAAGAAGAAGCGGAGATTGGGGATCTTTTGGGGGAGAGATTAGGGTTAGGGTTTCTGCGGACGTGGAAGGGGGTTAGAAAAGTGGATTTGATAGGGGGGCGTTGGCGTCCGGAGAGGAAAGGAGGATGAAGAGTGGAAGCAGAAGCCATGAGAGAAGTGGCGAGCTGTTGATGGATTGGATTTGGGGCAATATTTTTTATACCACTTTTTTTTTAAAAAAATTTATGCAGTACCCCTAAAACTTAGCTATTTTGAATTTCTCTCTCTCTTTTCTTTTAAAAAAATAAAATTCTTTTCTTTTCACTTTTTTCTTTAAAACTAACAAATAAAATCTTTCTTGAATAATCAAATAAATTCTTTTCTCTTTCCTTTTCCAAAAACAAAATTCTCCTATACAATTTATGAAACAAAATAAAGAAGATCAAATCCAAACAAAATTTTATTTACTTAAAAACGGATACAGTGCTCACGTTAGCCAATCTATTTAGCAAAATCGTAGATGTTAAGAGTTTTTGTTTCTTCTTAATTGAAATTGTATCGAACTTTAGTTAATCTTTTAACCAAGCACGCTCAACGCCTTCGGATCCGGGAGAATTGAAAGAACCTACAAAACTTGATCTCATTACATTCTAGCCATCTTGTTCATTGGGGGCTTGCAGCTGGATATTGAAGTAAAAACTTCCTTTTTTATAGAATTAGGAGGGAAAAATTCCTTAATTCTTAGACAATACATGTCACCCTCACCTTCTTTACTTCAGCATCTACCTTCTAATACCTAAAAACAAAATAAAAAATATCCACCCTCTAATTGTGGAAAAAAAGGGCTTGTACAAGCTCCTTACAAGCGTTTGGATGGGCCTTGAGATTCGTGTAGATATGCAAAAAAAAGTTTGCACGAATCTCAAAACCCATCCAAGAAAAGAAAGAGCGTGCAAAAGAGATTTGCACGATTCTCAAATCCCATTTAAAGGCCTGCAAGAGACTTGTAGCGAAATTTCTCTACAAGCCCTTGCAGAGAAGATTTTCCCTAATTGTGGCCAACCTCTTCTTGAGGCCACATGCATAGCACACGCGAAAAACTAGTCATGTGTAGCTCATGCATATAAACACATTATTGACATACAAGGCTTATCTCATTTATAACAGCTTGGCTTCATTTATATACGATATTGCAACTAATATTGCTCATTTCAATTTTCTTTTCACCCAATAATTATGACAATTTTTTCACATGATTAACATGATTTATGATATTTTAAGAATTCGAATAACGCCTGGTTTGCATTTATATCTAATATAACCTCTATTTTTTATTCATTTTATTTAATAAAATTATTCAACTTACCAATCCACTAAAAGTTACTTAGCCTAAATTTGTGAAATGTTGGAGGAAATCATTTAAGCCTAAATTTCTTATAACATGAATTCACCGCAATTAATTAAGGTATATTCTATTAATGTTTGTGAATAGAGATGGGTTTGCGGATGAATATAGGAACAATCTAATTCGAGAATACACTCATTGTATCCTATGGGTAACCGTCTTCACAATCAAATATTTTTAAATGGAAACTATAAATTATTGATTTTTTTTATACCTTTTTAGATTATAAAATCCTTCATAAGAAAAAGCAGCACTTGTGCAAGGTTGAAGAGTTTATGCTATTATGTAATTGGTATTTTAACTAAGTACAAGATATTTGTATCTATAAATTCAAGTAGGATTCAAGAAAATATGTTTTATTTTAAGGATTAACCTTATTTTTTTTAATAACGGTCAGCCTTATTTTTTTCCCATTACCAAAATAAAAATAGGTAGTTTGTTTATGGCAAGAATTAATAGAAATTCAAAGATATTTTATGAACAAAAAATTGACTGACTAAAATAATAACTTTATAAAGTCAAAGATTGTAAAACATATTTTTTTCAATAGAAAAAAGCAAAAGTTAGGGGTTTTCTGAAAAATAACACATTTTAGTACTTTGTCCCATATAAATTATTGTCTCATATATGATTTGGTATTAAAGCTTTAATATGTGTCAAGAGATTTTCAATGGGATCGGACATTAAGTTAAATCTTCAACTCTTAACAAGTCCATACATAATGGAAACACCAGTGTAATTGAATACCATGAGAGACTACTTTTTTTTATGCTTATACGGAAAGAAATTTTTTCTATGCACACAACGCCTGCACTCATATCATATCTGAAGAGTCGGTCGTTTGATCAGCGAATAATAGATAGCATCGATTGTCAGATTTTTACTCTAGATCCAGAGGAGGCACTATTTGTTTTTCTTTTTAGTTTAAATAATAATTGAAAAGGTTTGATATTCTCTCTTTATCCGTTACAATGTCAAATCTTTCTTCTTATAGGTTACTTTCGTAAAAGAAATTATTGGTTTCATTATTATACATTTTAATTTTCTCCTTATTTCATGACCAAATATTGTCCATCAGCCTTTACGAAATGTGCGCAAGAGATCTGAGATCCAAAACAGCAAGTTTTACTTTACGACCATCGGAGTAAACCTGCAACTAAACAGCAAGTTTTACTTTACGACCATCGGTTGACAGTAAACCTGCAACCAAATTGTTAATAATGCCTGAATTATAAATTTTATGGCGTTTTATTTATTAATTTGAACCTTATAATCTTCGGTATTTTTTTATATTAATTTGTACCTTATAATCTTATAATCTTTGGTATTTCCAAAAAAGACATCGGTATTCATACCTAAATTCATACTAAAAGGACGCCAATTCTGTAAATTAAACTAAATTAGTCCTAATTAATAGGGTTAGGATTCTTTTTGCTTCCATAGAGAAGGACAACACGAAGTGGTGGAGGGTTAGGGTAGTGGTTCTTCATACATTAATCATCAATGGAGAATTTTAGCAATTTATATGATTGTTTCCTATCATGTAATTGTTTTGCAGTCATCCTCCAACGCAAGTAGCTGTGATAAGGTAGATTTTAAGTTCTTAGCCAACAGAGAAGATGATCTCTTTTGGTTGGGCTCGTCCTTCTCTACTAATACAATGCAGATTCCAATCGGGGTATAAAAATGACCTCTTCTATTTAATAGATATTTTAAAAAAATTATAAAATTCCTCCAAAATATTCCTCACATGAAATAGTCAGATCATCAACCTAATTAATGTTTTAATGTTTTTAGTTTCAAATTTCAAATATATATTCCCTCCTTCCTCTCTCTCTCTCCCCATCCATCCGGCCATTAATATTTACTAGTGTTTTTGCACGTGCGATTTACTTATGTGTATATATTAGATGTCATGGACAAATCTATGGAAAAAAATTTAAAATGAAAAAAGAAATATTTGAGAGATGATCTATAAATTGTTCAAATTCATGAGTAATGAATGTGTGTGGGGAGAGGGGGAGGGCAAATGGCAATAATTGTTTTCTTTTAGCATTTCAATGAAAAAGATAAAAATATAACAATATTTATTTAAAAACATGAGGTGGCATCGTGTGGATTTAGAGCTTGTTAAAGAAATTTTCTCCTTCTTTTCATACATATTACTTGATGGTTTTTTACCAAAAAGGCTTTTGGGTCTAGCCGATGTGTTCTAGTTATCTTTGAATCGCCTGTATGAAGCACTTATAGCTGCTTCACTGTATAATGCCATCTCTGAATCACTTTTATTTTCCTTGTGTTCTCTTCGTATATCATCAGGATTCCTAGAATTCTCTTGAGCAACAATCCCAAATGTATAATGAATTAATAGACTATATAGTGGTGTCCTCTATTGCAGAGAAGTCAATATCACATCGATTGTTGTCTTAAATCCAGCAAAATATCTATTGTTAGCCAATCTCTTTAGGGGCTGTTTGGTTGCAGAATTTGTTTGGATTTGGATTGACCAATCCTAGAATTCTATAATTTTGTGTTTGGTTGGGGAATCTGGATTTATAGGATTCCTTTGTTTTTTATGGAGGGCCCACCACAAAACATGGATTTCTGAATCCTAAATTTTTTAAGGATTTGGCACTGTTCATTGTGCTTTTAGATGGGACCCGTGTACTTTATTTATTTAATAATCCCCTCTCTATCTATATCTTTCTAAAATCCTCAAATCTAAATCCCACTTTATTTTCATCAACCAAACAAAGATTACAATAATCTACAAATCCAATACAAGAAATCCAAAACCAACCAAACAAAAAATTACCAAATCCAGAAATTTTCAACCGTACTATTTTGGAATCCAAATTTCATATTCCTGCAACCAAAGAGGCCCTTAGGGCCTATTTGGTTGCAGGATTTTTTTGGATTTGGATTGTGGAATCCCAGTATTCCATATTTTGGTGTTTGGTTGGGGGATTTGGATTTCTAGGATTCCTTTGTTTTTTATGGGGGGCCACCACAAAATATGAATTCTTGAATCCTAATTTTTTTAAAGATTTTCAAGGATTTGACACTATTCATTGTACTTTTAGATGGGACCCGTGTATTTTATTTATTTAATAATCCTCTATCTATCTATCTCTCTCTAAAATCATCAAATCCAAATCCCACTTTATTTTCGCTAACCAAACAAAAATTACAAGAATCTACAAATCCAATACTAGAAATCCAAAACCAACCAAATAACAAATTACCAAATCCAGAAATTTCCAGCTGTACTATTTTGGAATCCAAATTTCATAATTATGAGGCTGGAAGCCCAAGAAGCTCCTAATCACCATTAAAGTGAGCAGCGTGTAACCTGTACGGATGATCTAGTGGCAAGAAACACCGATATCCACAATAACAAATATTTCTGCTAAAATTCAACCATTTCGATATTGTATATTGATGGCAATAAGGGCATGCTTTGTAACCATATACGGACCAACCTGATAGCATTCTATATGCAGGAAAGTCATTAATTGTCCAAATTAAAACCGCACGCAGTGTGAAGCTTGTATCTGTGTTTGCATCGTAAGTCTCTACACCATCATGAATAAAGATTTTAACTCATCGATCAGAGATCGGAGATAGACGTCGATATTGTTTCCCGGTGAGTTTGGTCTATCAATAAGAAGATGTATCATAAAGTAGAATTGAGCCATAGCCAATCAAGACGACAGATTATAAACTATCATTATAACAGGCCATGTGCTGTGCCTTCCAGCCATATAGTTGAATGGGCAGAAACCATCACTAGCGAGTCCAAGCCTGACATAGCGAGGATCATTGCTGAATTTTCGTGCCTCCTATCGAAATTCTTCCATACTGGTGAATCTCTTAGATGAATCATTTTTCCATCTTCACTTGGAGCAGCACGGTGATGCCAAATCATTGTCTCGGCTGTTTTCTTGCACCCGAACAGCCTCTGCAGCCTCTGTGTTATGGAAATATATCGTACTATCTTGACAGGTATATCGGGCTTCTTATCAGATTCTTTCGGTTTATACCTGGTCTCTCCGCATGTTGGACACTCTTTCAAATCTGAATTCTCTTTCCGACACAACACGCAATTTTTAGGACATGCATGAATCTTCTCACACTTCATACCCAAATCAGACATCATCTTCTGGGCTCCGTACCAGCTGTCGGGCACGTTATTTTCCGGGGGTATAGAATCTTTCAGGAACTTCAGAAGTATCGTGAATGATTTATTGCTCCATCTATCTAGGCACTCAATCTGGAAAAATTTTACGAACCATGATAGGGTGGAATATTTTGCATTCTCATAAATTGCTCTTCTAACATCATTCATGAACTTTTCATACTTATCTACACGCGGTCCTTGACCGGAAGGAATTTCATTTTCGGTAGGAATACTATCACCTATGGCAGCCTTTACTATATCCTCCATTTCTTCTCCTGGAAAGAAGTTATCGTCTTCTTCTACCGCATTACCGTCTTCTCCTTCTTCTTCTGCCACATTACCGTCCTCTTCTTCTCCTTCCCCATGATATAGCCAAGTTGTATAAAGTCTGGTAAAACTATGTTTAATGATGTGAAGCTCTACGATTTCTACCTTCTACCAGAACTTATTCTCACATCTATCGCACATGCAAACAATCTTCTCTAACACGATCTTATTATGTGCGCGTGCAAATTCAATGAAAGCAGCAACTCCTGCGACAAATTTAGATTGCATGCATTGTTGCCAATCCACGTACATCCAGTCCTTAACTCTGATGTACTCATGGGCCATGTTAGACCTTATAACATATAAATTGTAGTTATGGTGACTATATTGAGAAATCTAAGAATGAGATGGTTATCGACAAAGAAGAAAATTCATAAAGCCAAGTTTGTCGTTAAAAAGAATAAATTATCGATAAATAAAGTTAGATTTGAATATACCCAAGCATGAGTTGTATTCTGTGTATATGTGTTTCAATTTATGATTTCGCTTAAGTGTAGGATTGTTAGTGTGTATGTGTTTTGTGTGTGTGTTTGTTGTGTATTCGTGTTGTATGCGTGTGTTTCGGCTGTCGGGGTAAGGTTTCTATCCCATTAAGAATGTATAGAGCAGACACCTATTCGCTTGTGCTTTCCTCCGTTTCGAGTAAATTTCGGCAGCACCTCCCCGCTATTCTCCGAGTACACTCTAATAGAATAGATAATCATTTCAATGCTGTGAAACAACGTTGAAATGAACATCTAATCTATCTTTGTACATGGAGAAGCGACGGAAAAGTACCGATGAAATAAATCGAAACGAATGAAAACACAAGTGAATACAGGTGTTCGTTTTATCCATTCTTAACTTGTCCGCTGATTGATCGTGAAAAAGTGTTTGTAGAATAACCGCAATCAATAACGTTGTCGCTCGTAACTAGCCGAGATGGGTACGGGCCGTCCTCAGGAAAACATGGAACCTTTATCTTACTTTAGACGAGTTGATTGAAAAGAGGGAGAATGGTTTTGGGATCTATTTTAAATACGGATATAGATTTTATAAGGAAAATGCTCGTAGGGTTCATAGGATTTAGTAGTTGATGGATGACTGATAAAGATGACACCTTTTATCTTTTAATAGATTTAAAAATAGATTGATAGTGATGAATGGGGATTAGGGTTTTTGGAAGAAACTAGGGTTTCCCCACTATTGAACCTTGTCCCTTCATTGATCTCTATTCATGTCTAGCTCTTAACAAAACAATTGTTAATTTAATCTCAAATCACGGTCGAGACTATCAATAAATTGGTAGTGTGCCCGATAAGGATGTTAACGATTCTTTTGCTAAAGTTTATAAACTTCATAAGATGTAAAAGAAGTTAAAATATTTTCTCATCCATTATTTTGCCCTAATCCTACGAACCCTAGCAATTTAGGAATTACTCACGCATGTTGTGAGAAGAAGAAGAAAGAATAGTTAAAGAAATCATAATGCAGAAAGTAAAAATACAGAAAACAAATAATTAAACAAAATGATTTATCTTTATTAATCAACTTCACAAGTACAAATCCTATGAATCTAGATTACAAGATGAAGAAGTTGCTATCGATCTCTGTCTCGTAGGAAGTAGATGCTCCGCTGATTTTCACGTCGCCTTATCACGTCGAATCGTGGACCTGTCGTGGATCTCTTGTTCTTTGACGGTGATTTGCTTAGTGTAAAGATGATGATTCTAACTTCAACCATCGGTCCTTTATATAACCCTCAAATCAGAAACCCTAGATTTCATAATTTTAGACTTTCCATAAATATCCAATTTCCAAAATCACAGATCCTACGCCCACCAATTGGCTGCGGATCCGCCGCATCTATAGCATATTGGCCGCGGAAGCGCCGCGCTATAGAGGAGTTAGGGTTTGGATTTTCTTGTGTGGCCTCTTTTTGACACGTGGAGATCTTTTCCATACTTGGACTCTTCGAATATTTCCTGAGTCTCTGTCGGTATTGATTCTACGGTTTTGACAGATTTTTGATCTCGACATCTTGAAAATCTTGATTTCCTGACCTGTGCTAAATCTTGCACAATATCTCCATGAATAATGTTAATACTATTTATTAAATTAGAGAGAGTATCTTAATCACTTTATATGGTAATAAATCTTTAAGAAACTTGATTAAGAATATTTGATATGCTATGCATCTTTTAATTACTAAAATATTATATAAATATAAAATGCATATATTTTCCTTCATAATGTTAATTATAATATATAAATATATGGTAAATAGTATTTTGCAGATAAACCCAAATATGTTCTATATTTATAATAAACACCTTTAAATATTTAAGGAAATTAAGGAAAATGTTATATCAAAAGTGTAATATTTTCGACTGAACAAATACCCCCAAACTTAATTTTGATCGTTCCGAGCAAACTATTTATTCAAGCCGAGCTACCTGCAAAGTAGTCCAAGGGTGGGTGACCACCGTAGGACCCTCCGACGATCAAGTTAGCCAAGGAATTTGAGCATAATAGCGGCCTATTGGATTCAAGTTGCCTTACCTGAGCCGTTTGAGAGAGGGGTTTTATAGTGGTCGCATGGAGCGAGCAGACGCGAGATCTTTGCCTTCGGTTACGCCCCTGACGTTACGCGTGCATGAACGACGGAATCCCTTCATTAATGATGTGATACACTCATTAATGGGTGTACGTGCCAGCGTGGGACACGGGACGTGGGGCGGCGGTTATCTCGCTTTGGCGAGATACGTGGAGCCGTTGCGGAGGCGCTAGGGCTCCGCAATCTTGGTTGATCGGGGGAGGCCGAGAAAGCTTGGTACATTAGGGGCTCGGAGACGAGCGGGAGGCCGAGGAAGCTCGGCACGAGAGGAGGCGAGGAGACTAAGGAAGCTCGGAGACGAGCTGTTGGTGGTCTCCTAGATGAAGGTGGAATGTCTTTCAGGAGGATCTGTAACAACTCCAATTTTAGTGTACATAAAATTCATTCAAAGTTAATGTATACTTAGACTATTTGCATTTCCTGTGAGTACTATAAGTATTTGATTCAATTTTGGACAGCAAGAAAGAGCTTGTAGCTCACTGGTAAGACCTTGCACTGCTGAACCAAAGCACCATAGTTCAAATCCCATCAGCTACATATTCTTTTTATTTAATTTTCTTTTAATCTTTTAGAAGCCCAAGAGTCTACACGAGCACAACACGTAAACTGAAGAGTCACACATAAAACAAACGAGTGCACTGCAGTAGACCAACCGACCCCGACACGTGTCCCCAATACGAGGCCCTAACTCGTGACTCGGGTCGGCGAGATGCCAACTCGGGCCGGCGCCGCCGGTGGAAGTGAGCCCAAACCCTAATTTTCTTTAACCCCCTGCGCCCCTTGGCCTACCTCACTTCCCCTACACTGTTTAAATTCTCTGCAATTAACCAGAGAATTAAAATACCCCCTTTTAATCCTTTTTAATGCATATTTTTAATACATTTTCATCACCCCTAAACCCTAATTTTTCCCTATAAATACCACCCTCAAATCACCCCCCTCACTCACAAATCCCTGCCGAAACTCTCAAGAAAATTCCAAGATCCTTTTGTGTGCAAGTGGAGTTAGCAAAGGGCGAAACTCCGACGAACTTCCGGTGACAACTCAAGGAGTTTCCGACGACGAAACGACGCACATGCAATTCCCACCTCTTCTTCTTTCTCTCCTCTAGCCACTCATCCAGTAAGTCCCTACTTCTCCTTCCTTTCTCTATTCTAAAAACATTCAAAACTAAAACTCGACGGAAGCGGAGTTAGTCCGACTTCCGATTCGGTTTTCTTTAAAAGCGACAATTTTTCTTAATCAAGATACCTTCATGTCATCATATATTGTTCATTAAACATTAATAAATATCTTTAACAAGTTTCATCAAAAAAAATTGTTATATGCATCTTTTACCGCAAATTTACATTAAAATACCACAAAATTTAGTTTCCGACATAAACTCTATAATACCTTTATACCTTTAGATAACTCATGAGGTAATGACCTACCTCCTCACAACACATATATCTAATATAGCACGATAGAATTTGGGAACATAGATTCGGAAAATACGACTTTACATATAACTACCTTCAATTTATAAAACCTTTTTCTATAAGAAGTGTATTTAAGAAATCTTTGCAATTGCGTCTCTACAACCCACTATTGAGGAACCGGTCCGGTATGGTGCGGATTATCGCACATTCTCGGGCCTAGTAGAGTGAGATGCAGAGCTCCGCAAGGAGCATACGATTTCGAAAGATTTTTAATACAATTTTTCTTAAGAAAATGTGATTTCTATTATAAATAAAACTTATATTTTTAATATATATATATATATAATTAATATCAAAATATCTATTTTTAATATTTATAATATTCCACATTTCTAAAATTCAAGAAAAATATCTCATTTACAAGAAAATACCATACAATTCCAATATTACAAATAAATACCATATATTATGAAATTAGGTTTTATTCACTAGAAATGTCACATTGATAAAATATACATCAATGAAAACTCTAAAAACGATAATAAAATACTAGAGGTGTATTTTGAAAATTATACAAAATTATTTTTTTACATAAAACCCCCTCAAGTTATACTAAATCACAATAAGGACCCTGGTAAACATAGGTTTAAGCGGGACCAGTCTCTTGAGCCTCAGGGAGCCGGAGATATGGGCGCTTGCCTATTTAAGGTAGACAACTTAACAAACGGTGTTATCAATACGGTAATTGTCTTTGAAAAAGACACAAATCCCGCTGTCCATGTGCAACAGTTACTGATAGCACCAAAATATAATTCAGGACTTCAATTTCTTTTCTAATTGTCTGACTCAGACTGAGTCTCAATATTATCAATCTGACTTGAATATGATTCAAGTATGAAATTACAAAACTACAATTCAATATGAATCCATATATTCAATTTGTTCAATTTATTCAATCTATATTGACTGAACCGAATCATGGATGTACATCCATCTACATGATTCTCCAGTTATATCCATTTGCTGATATCATGATTCCGACAAGTCATCCATTTATATAAATCAAAACAATACAATACAATACAAATAATAACATCAAGATATCGCGGGGTTTAAGGGGTAAACCGGTACGGAAGGTGTTAAAAGTGGCATGAGACTGTAACCATAATACACCTAACCTGAATATCCATTGCCGTTGTACCGTGGCTGAACGGTTCCTTGTGCTCCATATACCTTTGTCTTCCGAATAGTGGGACTCTTCTCGTATACACTGGTATTCTTCTGTACTAAGCTACAAACAACAGCGTTAATACTATTATAACATTATAACAATATACTCTCTATTCTGTCTATTCCATTCTTGTCTATTTACGGGACTTACCAAGCGATTTTTTCGCTGACGACATTCTCTTTCTTTTTCTTTGGAATGTCGTCAGGTGATTCGGACCCACTGGAGATCGAGCCCACCGGCGAGGATTTGGACCAGCTAGCTTTCGACCCAAAACTCTAGATTTCTTGTACACATTTACATTATGTATTTTCCATTTCTGTTATGCCACTGTTTAGCATTGCTTTCCATTCCATATATCTACTTTTCAGATGTATTGTAAAAAGAATGTTAATAAATAAAGTTGTTGTTTATTTACATCTCGTCTCTTGTGCATTTTAATTATATTACTTAGATACGCTTAGCGTGTTTATTTCAGAGTAAATACGTAGCGGTCTCGTCGCGTTCTCTGTCAGTATACTGGGAAGCGGGGCGTGATAGTCTCCCGAAAGGTCGGGGACCTCCCCCGAGAAGGTGCCCCGGGGAATGTCCCCGATACGACTCACTTATTCAACCTCCCGTGGAATCCGGGACATGTTATCTGCCACGTGTCGTGATCTCGGGGGACACTACCTGTGAGCATCATCACACTTGCATCCTTTATTAAAGTTTATTTTATTTGTTATACTCCATCACTTGTTATACTTCATAATTCATCACTCAAATCTTTATAATTAAAATCGTATTTAGACGAAACATGTGTTTTTTTGATAACAAAACTGGCATCCCAGTTATTTTATTAAAGCCTCAAAATTAACAGAGGCCAAACCCGATACAACAGCCCGACTTCTACTAAATATATGCTATGTTATCAAGACCTAAGGTTTCAAGTGAGAGGAAGGGCAGAGGCGAGAGAGAGAGAAATATCTTCTCTCGTCGTCTTCTCCTCTGAGTCCTCTCTCAAATCAGAAACCCTATATCCTATATCATAACAAAAAATACCAAAATACAACAAAACACTTCATTCAATGCTTAGATCTATGCTTTTTATCAAAACTCCAAGCGATAAAAGCTCGAAATTTGCTATCTTGTGAGGCTTCCCAGCTTGCAAACACCATTGATCTACTGTCTTCTTTAATAAGTAAGTCTGATATCTTCATCTGTCTCCTGCTTGATAATCTCCATATGTTTACCATATTTCCACCTTTTCTCAGGCTTGAATGAAGATAAAAGATCAAAATTTTAAGCACATCTTCTTCCTTTTTCATCTCAAAATACCTCAGAACTATCAGTCACAGCATATAAGCAAGTCCTGAGCTATAGATCTAGACCTCCATAGCTTTTTCTCTTAATATGATACCAGATCATTAATTTATCTTCTACTAACATTTTCCTCCTTTTTCCTCTGAGATCCATACAGACAGGTTTGAATGAGGATAAAAGATTAAATTTTAATCAGATTTTTTCCTGATGATGCTCAATATTGGCGACCTTTCAGATCAGGACACGTGGCAGATGACATATCGCAGAACTCAGAAGAGAGGGTCCACATGGGCCGATCAGGCCCGACCTACAAGCACAAAGCTGGCCCACCTCAGGGCCCTTGTAAATTGGCCTCCTCGGTCTCTCAGCTCGCCTCCGAGCTACCGCAGGACCAAGATACCTCGGCCCTCTCGCTCGTTCCCGAGCTCTCCCGCCGAGACCATCTTCCTCGGTCCCAACGACCGACCAACTCCACCACTCACAGGCGTAACCGCCGCTTCTCAAATCTCGCCATGCGCAGATTCTCCGCCGGCAACATCCCACGTTCCACGCCATCATGATCTCCATTAACGGGCGATCCGCTCTTTACGCGGGCGTGACGTCGGGAGCGTAACTGCCGGCGAGATTCTCGCGCCTGCTGCTGCATGCCACCACCGCTATATAAACCCCCATCACAGGGGGGTCAAGTAAGCCATTTTTACACTTTTATGCCGTTACTCTGCTCGGATCACATCACTAACTTGAGCGTCGGAGGGTCCTCGGTGGTACCAAACCATCTCGGGACTTCTTTGCAGGTACTCGGCAATAGCTTCCTCACCTCACCTCTTCCTCCAAAAACCCATTGAGACCCACACGCAACGAAAGATAATCAGCTAAGTTCACCGCGAGATCAACGGAAGACAACATCTGACGGAGGCCTGAAAAGGAGCTCCATCAGTTGGCGCCGTCTGTGGGAACCGAAACTCCACAAAAAAACAAAGTTGGCCTTCCGATCTCCATCCCCATGGCAAGCGATCATCCTGAAGATCCAGATACCAGCCGCCGCCTCCCCCTCACCGGAGGCGTGGGTGAAACTCCTCCGGCAACCGTCATCAACGCTCTCGCCGGCCGAATAGACCGATACCCACTCCCTTGACGAGGCAGCACAGAGGGGGCTCGCCACGGAGGCTCAAGGGCCACCTCGCCCAAGGATCTAAGCCCTCACTAAGAGGCAGCCCAGCAGCTACCCTGCTCGGCTAGGCGGTCGAGCCCGAGAATCCCTCGCTCGGCTATCCTTTAGGACAAAAGCTCTCGCCAAGAGGCACCGGGCAGTAATCTTGCCCGACCAAGGGTCCTTGGTAGGCTTCTTACAGCCCTATAGCTCTTCCCGCGTCAAGAACCAAAGTCCTCCCAGAGGCAGTCGGGTCCTTGCTCGGCTATCCCCGGCTGGTAGCTTCTTACCACAATCGACAGGGATCAAAGTCCTCGCCAAGAGACACGGGGCAGCAACCCTGCTCGGTTCCCGTCTTGTAGGATCAAAAGCCCTCGCAAAAGGCAACCGAGCAGCTGCCCTTGCTCGGTCATCTCCGGCTGGTAGCTCCCTGCCCATGACGCCAGAGATCGAAGCCCTCGCAAGAGGCATTCGAGCGGCTACCCCACTCGGTCATCCCAGGCTGGTAGTTGCCTACCCACGACGCCAGAGATCAAAGCCCTCGCCAAGATGCAATTGCGCAGCTTCACTGCCCGGCCATCCTTAGCAGGCCTCTCACGGCCCTAACAGTGCTAAAGGTCAAAGCCCTGGGAGAGAGGCACCGAGCAGCTACCCTGCTCGGCCATCCTCAGCAGGCCTCCTACGTCCCTTTCGACGCTGATGGTCTGAAGCCCTCATCGCAAGGCCACCGAGTTTCTTCCTGCTCGGCGCATCCCTAGCGGACATCCTCCTGCCCATCAGATATTGAGGATCTCAAGCCCTCATCGTGAGGCCGCCGAGTTCCTTTCTGCTCGACGCATCCCAGCGGGCATCCTCCTGCCCATCAGACGCTGATGGTCTGAAGCCCTCATCGCGAGGCCACCGAGTTCCTTCCTGCTCGGCGCATCCCCAGCGGGCGTCCTCCGGCCCATCAAACGCTGAGGATCTGAAGCCCTCTTCGCGAGGCCGCCGAGCCCCTTCCTACTCGGCGCATCCCGGCGGGTAGCTTTCTACCCAACAAAGACAAGGATCAAAGTCCTTCTAGACTCGACTATCCCTGGCCGGTAGCTTCCCTACTCGCAACGCCAGGGGTCAAGACCATCGCCAAGATCAACCGAGCAGCTTCCCTACTCGGTCATCCCCAGCGGGCATCCTCCTGCCCAACAGACGCTGCGGGTTTGTAGCCCTCATAACGAGGCCGAGCCCATCACATGCAGCGGATCCGAAGCCCCAACAAGAGACATCAGGTCTATCCAAGTCTGAGTAATCCTCCCTCGACTTCGGAGCCATGGAGATACCTCCTTCTCAGCAGCGCTTGGCACACTCGGCAAGTGATCGAAATCAACTCGACGACCGATCGCTCCACATGTCACGCCCACACTGGGTTACGCCCCATCAGTCCAAAGGTCTGCACACGTCGCGTCGGCCAACCGGCGTTCGACACGTGGACCGTCACTTCAGTGGCAGGACGCTTGAACCGGCGCACCTTCCCTAAATGCAGAGATCTCGCCCCGATAAGCTGGCAGAAAAGACAGTTGACAGCCCGGGGACGCGTCCCGACGAAACCTTAGGAGGGAGCTTACCCCAGACGGCCTGGTAGTCCACTCTTGACCCGACCCACTAGCTGGTCGGGACAAGAGTGGGGGGCTAATGATGATGCTCAATATTGGCGACCTTTCAGATCAGGACACGTGGCAGATGACATGTCCCAGAACTCAGAAGAGAGGGCCCACAGGGGCCGATCAGGCCCGACCTACAAGCACAAAGCTGGCTCACCTCAGGGCCCTTGCAAATTGGCATCCTCGGTCTCTCAGCTCGCCTATGAGCTACCGCAGGACCAAGATACCTCGGCCCTCTCGCTCGTTCCCGAGCTCTCCCGCCGAGACCATCTTCCTCGGTCCCTCCGACCGACCAACTCCACCACTCACAGGCGTAACCGCCGCTCCGCAAATCTCGCCATGCGCAGATTCTCCGCCGGCAACATCCCACGTTCCACGCCATCACGATCCCCATTAACGGGTGATCCACTCTTTACGCGGACGTGACGTCGGGAGCGTAACTGCCGGCGAGATTCTCGCGCCTGCTGCTGCATGCCACCACCGCTATATAAACCCCCATCACAGAGAGGTCAAGTAAGCCATTTTTTACACTTTTATGCCGTTACTCTGCTCGGATCTCATCACAAACTTGAGTGTCGGAGGGTCCTCGGTGGTACCACACCATCCCAGGATTTCTTTGCAGGTACTCGGCAATAGCTTCCCCACCTCACCTCTTCCTCCAAAAACCCATTGAGACCCACACGCAACGAAGGATAATCAGCTAAGTTCACCGCGAGATCAACGGAAGACAACATCTGACAGACGCCCGAAAAGGAGCTCCATCACTTCCTTTTTTGTCTTAAAATACTGCAGAACATACTTATCTCTGTAAGCTTTAAATTTTTTCTTATGGCAACATGTAAAATGCAGATCTCTTTTAATATTAACCCGATCAACAAGTCGTATCAGATGCATAACTGATTTTCTTCATTCTGATCCGAGGTAATATAGAAAGGTCCAGTCTTGCTAATTTTTGGATACTTTCTGGCATTGATAAGCATGTATAAGTGCAACTTACCTTTGTTCTTTGAGCTTCATGTGCAAGATAATCTGCAGTTCTATTATTTTCTCTATAAGTATGCGATATCTCAGCATTCATCTTATTCACCAGAAATTTTATAGCTTGAATTCTGTATTTTAATTTCCAAGGGACAATTTTTCCTTCTATAATGCAAAGTATTTTAGAGTCTGTTTCTAGTGTAATCCCTTTTATTTTCATATGAAAGCACTGCAATAAACCATCCAGCAAGGCTCTAGCCTATGCTTGTAAGCTGTCTCCTTCACCATAATGGAATTGTGAGGCAAAAATAATGTTCCCTTTGGAATCTCTAAGAACTGCTCCCTAGAAGACTTTTGCATGTTACATTTGGCAGCTCCATCCACATTCAGCTTATAGTTGTTATCTGCTGGTTTGCTCCAATTTGTAAGAATGAAGTACTTTTGTCTGGAACTTTTTGAACCTATCAGATCATCAATGTTTAATTTTCCATATAACTGTATATGAGAATATGAGAAAATATGAACTTTTGAATAAGATAATTTTTTGGCAGATTTTTGTTCTGCAGGAAATTTGCAAAATCAACTTGAACATTCCATTCTCTTATGCAATGCCAAGCTGATGCTAAAGTAAATTCTCCTTTGCTGGAATGCTTCCAAACCATTTTATCTTCTGTATCATTAATAGTGTAGCTTGCATCCATAATATCATCGCTAATATGCTTTGGTAAGGACTCCTCAACACGAGAAAAATCCCATCTGTAATCCTTTAAAATGTCTCGAGCAATGATATTACTATCAACAATAGGCTCTGAACAGTAATTCCCAAGGGGCTCATCATTGTGCCAAATATCCTTCCAGAAATTTATTTTTCGACCTGTGAGCCATTTATAAGAAGAGTCGACAAAAGGAATCGCTTTAAATGTTCTCTAACAAGTATCTGATAAAGATCCAGGACAATACCAAATGGTTTTTTCATATATTTTGCTCTCATAAAAGAAACCCATAAGCTATCTTCAGATTTTAACTTTCAAGCAGCTTTGACAGTGATGATGCTCAATATTGAGGACCCCCAAGATCAGGACACGTGGCGGATGGCATGTCCCAGAACTCAGAAGAAAGGGCCCGCAGAGGCCGACCAGGCCTCCCCTGAACCCGACCTGCAATCACAAGCTAGCCTTCCTCGGGGCTCCCTGCGGATTGGCCTCCTTGGCCCCTCAGCTCGTCCTGAGCTGCCACAGGACCCAGGCTCCTCGGTCTTTTCGCTCGTCCCCGAGCCCTTCGGCCATGGCCGTCTTCCTCGGTCCTTCGACCAGCTCCACCGCTCGCAGGCGTAACCGCCACTTCGTGAATCTCGCCGTGCGCGGATTCTCCGCCAGCAACATCTCACGTTCCACGCCATCAGTCCTCATTAATGGGCGATCCGCTTTCTACATGGGTGCGACGTCAGAAGCATAACTGCCGGCGAGATTCTCGCGCCTGTTGCTGCGTGTCTCCACCGCTATATAAACCCCCATCACAGAGGGGTCAAGTAAGCCATTTTTACTCCACCCAGCCGTTACGCTGCTCGGATGTAGCACTAACTTAATCGTCGGAGGGTCCTCGGTGGTAACAAACCATCTCGGGACTTCTTTGCAGGTACCTGGCGTCAAACTCCTCCAACTACCAAATTTCCTCAAAACCCACTGAGACCCACATTCAATAGGGGGATACCTTTCGGAATTCACCGGGAGATCGACGAAAGACAACATCTGAAGGAGATCTGAAAAGGACCTCCATCAGTTGGCGCCGTCTGTGGGAAACGCAAACTCCACAAAAACAAAGTTGGCCTTCCGATCTCCGTCCACATGGCAAGCGACCATCCTGAAGATTCGGGTACCAGCCGCCACCTTCCCTCACTGAAGGCGCGGATGAACCCCCTCCGGCGATCATCATCCACGCCCTCGCCAGCCGAATAGATCGGCTACAATATCGACTACCTCTTCACAATTAAGAGTGGAGACAAGGAACGTTCAAGGCTTACATCACTCGCTTTTACAACGCCCTCCTCGAGGTTCCTGAGCACCGGGACGAGACCGTCATCATGGCGTTCAGATCTGGTCTAAGGCACAAGGAGTGGCTGCGCTCTTTTGCGTTGGCACAACCTAAGACCATGGCCGAAGTCAAGACGTGGACCGAGCGCGAGGTTTAGCTAGAATCCGAGGTGAATGCGAACCTACCCCGGGCAGAACGACCCGACCAGAAGAAAAGGGCTCGGGAGGAGAGTCCGGAGCGTCAGCAGTCCTATCACTCGAAGTTCCAAGAGTACACCCCGCTTAACGTCTCCCTCGCAGTGTTACTGTAAGTGCACGGCGGCGTCCCAGCCGTCTGTACGAGACCAAAATGCGGAAACGATACTTTTACGAAACTTGTAAACCGGCACCACCGCGCACTTTAAACCCGGATCGGGCCATTAACCTACTCCTAGCTAACTAGAGAATAGGTAGAGAGATATATCGAGCGATCCGTGTCCTTCGGTTTTCTCGTCGTCGTCCCGATCTCCCCGCGGAATCTCCGGTCTTCATCTCCTCGTTGGAAGAGCACCACATCGCCGGGTTCTTTTACGGGCTCCCATCTCTGGACCAAGGCAACTCGGGCACGAAGTTGGCGAGTCGACGTGTCCAAGGATACTGTAGATGAAGTGTAGAAAGCTTTTGTCTCTACGGGTTGTTTAAGTTGCCATTTTGGTGGGGGAATGAGGTGAACTTTTGGAGATAGAGCTATGGGATTTTTACAAAGCCAAAGAGATTAAAAATCCCACCTCACAATTTTGGACAGCCCACATTACTCTTGTGGCCTGCCATGCTAGAAGAAGGAGAGAGGAGGGAGTGAGGATCAATAATGTAAGAATGAGTGATGATGAGAGAATCCAATGATCACAGCAAAAGTCCACACTCATAAACAACCATCTCACATCACAAAAGTCAAGCAATGATGAGTGAAAAGGTCAAATGATGGTGCAACCATCATGAAGCAACAATATACAAAGACCACCCTCCACAATGCTAATTTGCACATTTGCAAATAAGCCCTCCTCCACCAATTTTCAGCCAAAGAAAGAAATAAAGGAAAATGGCCGAAACGGAATGCAAACTGGCAACTTCAGAAAACTGATCCCGTAATAAATTACAGAAAAACCCCGCGACTGTATATACATACCCGCATTTGTATTCCGACCGAATACAAATGCAATGAGACAAAATCTACACTGTACAATACTAGGATCCGGCTTAAACCAAAGCCCGCTAGTATTATCCGTCCGATCATGATCCGTGCAATACCGCACGTATATGATCGAACCCTGCCATATCTCCATACGGCCTCTACAGCGTTTCGCCCGAAACTTGAGAAACGGTCTGTGGGGGACTCTAAAGACTCGTCAATCCCTTGGCTGTGGATTTAATCACTAGCACGTCAGAGGTATTAGCCATACGTAACGGGCTACCAGGTATTGACCAAAAAGGATGTCGATGAGCGAACTCATCCTGACACCCTACTGAGTCTGTCAGTGACAATATCCGTACAGTCCAGTCCGTTCGTCTATGAGTATCGCATGACGGGCCTAGGGGGTTGGTAAAAGTCAGACCCCTAAAAGCGGTACAAGTCGTGTCGGAGTGTAGCCCAGAACACCCTGAGATATTACCGGAATACCTACCAGTAAATCTCCTGCCTTAACCAAGGACTTCATGTAAGGGCTCTCCTAGACACAGCGCGACCTCACCCCCAATACCGGGAGAGACGAACCCCTGAAGATCCGCTCACTGCCTCCATGTGGCTCGGGACTGTACCCAACTAAAACCTGTTTGCACGTCTCCTTTGAGCGTGGTAGGGTAGTAATCAAAGTACAGTGGGAACTCACACGAGACAAATAACGATCTCAGGTCGATGAACTAACCTGTACACATGTCATCAGGGAACTGCTATCTGACGTCTGGTATAAGACCAACTAGCATGTTCCCGGTGAGTCCTGTCCGGTGTACTCATAACCCAATGAGCACCTGTATACATCTTAGGTGAACCAATTGACACTAGTGGCTTGTGAGACCGGCCACCGCCCCTCGTCGGGGTCTCGACTGTATACGCTAGTCTACTCTGGAGTATCGATGCCCTGTCTCGAAAACTCCCACGACTAGGGACCTTTTAAGGATGTGGTTATAGACTACCAGCTCCCACGTATGTGATCGCCATCATTCTGCTGGCTGTCAAGCAAGAATCCTAAGGGCTCTATCAACGCGCAATACTGACCTGTAAGGTCACCTGAAGCAGTACACGATGATAAAGGTAAACCAGATAGCATACTATCATCTTGAGTAAGACTGTCCTACCGGCATAGGTCTTCCATCAATCATTGCAATCACGTGCCTGTGATCCAATAATTGACTCTAAGGGCACTATCTCCAACAATCTCCCACTTGCACTCAAGGCTAATTATTGCGATGTCGTATACTCACAGCCCGTGTGATACCGAACACCCAACTCTTCTACTAATCAGTCTCACAAAACCAGTTTGCGAAACGAATACGTCCGAAGAATAGCCTCAGTGAGTGGATCCGCTCAGATGTTTCTTTCTATGTCTCTCTTTATCTCAAGTTCGCGGAGAAAACCATCTCTCGAAATGAGCAATACCTGTCTTAGAGTATGTCTGGATATTTGATAGGACCTAGTTCATAAATGAACTCCAAATCCAAACTTCTTAGACTGTATCGTCAACTGAACTTAATCAGTATCCTGCGCCATGCCTCCCTCAGTATCCGTCTGGGCCACCTGTCCAAAATACTGCCCCTCGTCAGAGGAAAAACTATAACTCTGACAGTCACTCTGTCATCCAGGTCACCTTGGAAGTCTGGAATGATAACTGTCTCCCGAATGATGCTATCGTTATCAAATCCCTAGAACATTCACTTATGTTCTAAAACTGCTTCCGAATATTTCTCCAGGATTGGATCAATATCAACTTATTGCACCTACTGCAAAAACAAAATCTGGTGTGGTACTTGACATCTCATGATGGACTCAATTGCCTAAGTAAGTGATCTGCCAATCATGCACATCCCTATCCCCTTTAGTCTGTAAGACTCTTTTAGAGAGGGTGACTCCATCACCTGCAGGTATACTACCGTGCCAGGAGTCATACATTCTAAAACACCTTTAGAATACTGTCTAAATACCCAGATTGGGAAACTACCCAAATCTAGATCTAAAACCATAGATCCAGTAACCAGAATGTCTTGATATAATATCCAAGTCCCATATGGAGAAACTACTGTGTGACAACCAAAGTATAACCGATCGTAGTATAGGAACTTCACTTCCTACTCTGTGTATGTCATCTAAATACCAGGACATCACACCCTACTATCTTCTTAACAGATCCATCCCCTATTCTGATGAAGTCAAACATGTGACTGTCACATCAGAAATAGATGATCTATCTCCGCTATATCTGCTTTAGTCTATAGACATAAGCTACTTGTCCACCAATGCTTCCGCTGCTCCCACTGACTACGACAACCCTCTGGCAGAGTCATATAGACGTACACTTCTAAAGCCAGTTTAGAACGACGCTATAGTCATCCTCCTGCCGGGTTTCACAGTCTGGAACAACAGCAATGGAAAGTATGGGTAAACAAGAACCTCCCTGTCACCGTCCTTGAGGCTACCGGAGTACCTCTCGGGTGCCTGAGGTTACCCACCATATCTGCGGAGTGGCCAATGGAATGTCAAACCAGATTGAATCTTTAGGTTCTTATCAAATTTTCAGTAATCGTTTGCGGTTCTGGAATCACTTCCAGTTCTACCATACTCCCACTACTGTTTTCTGAAAAAATCCATTTTTATTAAAACTGTGGTGAGTCAAAAACAATATCACTATTGATCTTCCAGATAGTAGAAAGTCAACCCTCGTCATAGCCCGGGTCAACCCACAAACAGCCATTACAGAAACGTGCCTTGAGTTATCCAGAGTCCGGTTTTAAGTATAAGCCGAACAACTCCCCGTACCGTAACACCGTTAAGATATGAACTGTTCTATATCCAATATAGAACCAGATGCACTGATTTAATTGAACCAGATTCAAATCATGCAGCTGTCTCCAGTGCATGTTAACTAAATGGAAGGAGGCCGGTCAGCGTTGCTCAACTTAGGAATGCGTCCAGATATGAGTAACCTGAAAGAGAAGCAAGTTCTCTTAATCATTACTATCAACTGAATACCATACACAAGTATCTACATCTTCGATCACCTTGAAGAATCCCGATACTTGCAATACCTGGTTCTCTACTTTACTCTTATACCTATAACTTCTCAAAACTCAGACCTTGTGTTTCTACGAAACACTTGTCTAAGAACTAGAGAAGTCATAAGTAAACCGAATATAGTACGAGAACCAACCCCTCTGTCCTAATGGACACTGGACAACATACAATACTCTGTATAAGTCCCCTGAGTCTAATAACTCATTCCCTGTGTGTCGTAGGTTGAAAACTGTACTTATGGTTATGAAGAATTACACCGCTGTTTAATACTCCTTACCTAACAATCCACTGATATAGGTAAATGTCACAGACATAATTTCAAAAAGGTATATCTCACTCTATAAAAATAGACGTACAGATATATCAATTTGAAATTGGTGCATAACAGCGGATATTCAAAACCAAATATTTACCGTCCGGCAAACAACCCAGGTGACTTCCTCAAATATCACTGATTACAACGAATCCCGAAATAATGAGGATGATCACCCAATTCCCAATAACTTACTCTCACTCATCATCTGTAAAACCATACAGATGTGAGAATCAAACCTGGTAAATACATACCCTGGAGTAAGTGTCTAATTGGGAAATCAGTTTTCCATTAACAGTACACAGTGAAACTGAAACATTGCAGTGTTTCGTAGGGGCATCTGGATATTCCTAGTAATGCCTCTTCCATCATCAGATTCACAACTGTAACCGTATATTTCTTTGCCATCTATCCAAATCCCTTCATATGTTTTTAGTCATTACCTTCTGTACACCCTCTTAGGCTAAATGGTTTTCTTCCTCCCTACCGTTCGGCACCAGCCTATGGTTTGGAAGAAGACTATCCAATAAGCATAATGGGTGTACTGTCCTAATCCTAGGAGCACTCGCAATGCGAGAGAAGGTGAAGATAAAAGACAACCGAATAAACCTTATTCCTATTTCTCTTGAACCAGAATCCATCCCCGAACTGGAACAAGTTCTTTTTGAGTTCGTATATAACCATACGATGGAATATCCAATAAACTGTGGATCTTCGTAGTGATATGGAGTGTTCTGGAGAAATACAAAGGTGAAGTGGAAGTGGTAATGAAATACTTGGTTTGGTCGTGAATAGCAGTCGCAATTTACTTTGCCCTCCTTCTAATCCCTTTATTTGTCTTAACTTAATACCTTCTGTACACTACACTTAGGCTAATCGGCTTTCTTCATTCCCTATCGGTCGGCACCGGCCTAAGGTTTGGAAGAAGACTATCCAATGGGCGTAACGAGTATACTATCCCCTAATCCAAGGAGCACTCGCAACCTGAGAGAAGGTAAAAGGAAAAGACAACTGAATAGTCCTATTCGTTTTTCTCCAGAACCAGAAACCATCCTCGAATAAATTCCTTCGAGTTCGTATATAACCATACGATGGTTTTATCCAATGGAAGTGGACGTTCGTACTAATACGGGGTGTCCTGAAGAAAAGGGTAAAAGTAGGAGTGGCAATGAGGTTTGCAACTCTGACAATCCAAAAGCCGATCTTATAAGAAGGTTCAGTTAATCTTGGTCACTGAGTCATAGTCTTAGGGTCGGGCCATGGTCGCTGCCAAAGAGAGAGAGAAAAGAAACATTCAGCGTGCACTCTAACCTAGATCAGAATGGTTATCACTTTATCTAATCAGGAAACCTCCCACTGTAACGTCAAATTCTCCTCCAAACCTGAAAGAAGAATTAGTCGGGATCACCCAAGGAGTAAACCAACTCATCAGTGGGAATCGAGATCCAACTATCATCGCATGCTAACGTGATGGAATCCACTCACGCTATCATACTCCAGAAGGTATGCGCATACCTGGCAAGTTTCAGTTTCTTTAGAAACTCCCGATGTGATTTTTGCCCCATGCTCTTATGACCTTGACTAAGGCCAACAAATCATAAGTCACAAATCAAGTTCTACCCGTCATTGTCCAGGTTAATTTGAACCCACCCGTACAAGCCCTTGACTAGGTCCAACAAGGCTATACAACTGTCCCAAAACAACTCATCTATCTATGCAACAGATAAATACCCGGTAGCTACCAATCACTATGCCTTGGCGTAGGTCAAAATACATAGCTTGAATACTACCGAACATTTAACTGAAATGACGGAGGGCTATGAATGGTTTTTGGCGAAAAACCTTTAACGTAATGAACTTGATATCGTTGAAGGAACTGGATAGTTTTATAAAAATATAGTGGCGAAAACCTTTGCTAAAGAGGTCACTCCCGGTGAAGGGATCTCGGCTCTTTCCCCGTAGAATGGGGTGCAGGATATTCCAACTGAATACCACAATGCAAAGCAAAAGTAAACGACTATAGTGAAGTTATTGCCCTGACGCAAACTCCTGTCCAAGGGGTCATTCCCGGTGAAGGGATCTCGGCCCTTGCCTCGTCGACTGAGGTGCTGGATATTCATAACCGAATACCACTGTGCAAAACAAAAGAGAACGTCCTTGCAATAACAGCTTTTTGAAAATTGTTCCAACAACATCAGAATAGGTTTATTTAGCTTGCATTGATCCGAATCAATGCAGTCCCATCAATTGATCACACCAATAAAGAACGAAAATAATGATGTACGTATATGCCATCCGTATTTGCCACTGGGTCCCGTCATTACCCGTTAGGTTACTTAACTAACGACAGAGCGGGGACTGGACTAGCGCGGATGCAAAACATATACAACATCTACTAGTATATATATCAATATATAATATTCGCTCAAGACGTGATAAAATGCAACATCACAGAAATATAATAAGTATCACAGAATAATACAGATATCTGGGATCCCCGGGTTTCATAGAGCCGCTACTGAAACCCAACGTTCCCCTGGTTGTGTGGATAGCCTGTGCAATGAAATCCTAGACCCTACGGGCACGACAAGTTACCCGCCAAAACCTGAAGCAAGGTAGCCCCCTTCAGCAACGTGAATGGACCACCCAGCACTTCACGGAATCCGGTAACTTGGGCACCCCTCCTTGGGTCAACCTGTACCCCCTATGAGTGCGGCGAATAGCCCGCCAATTCTAGAGTAAAGTCCCCTCCGTCTCAACGCCATGAGATGCGGGTCCGTTGCCCTCTAGAACCCGGCTATCCGTGCACCCCTCCGCGGGGTAATCCTAATACAGAAAGTAAAATATACATACAACGAGTACATCGACCTCAGCCCGGTCGTGCCCCAAAAGAATAATATACAAACAGGCAGTGACGGCAGTCCACATGTCGGACGCTCGCCCCGCAATATCAAATGTACATAATAATACTGATTGATACGAAAAATTGTGTTTGTAGTTAACCGCAATCAATAACGGTGTCGCTTGTAGCTAGACCGAGATGAGTACGGGTCATTCTCTGGGAAACGTGGAACCTTTTACTCTTACTTTAGATGTGTTGAAAAAGAGAGAAGGGATAAAGAATATTGTAGAATGGTTTCTAGATCTACGTTAAGCACTAATGCAAAATATAGATCTAGATTATTTATGAATGTAAGTTTATATAAGAAGAGAGCTTGTAGGGTTCATTAGGATTTAGTAGTTATGGATGATTAATTAAAAATTACCCTTTCTATCCTTTAATAGATTTAAAACTAGAACGACAGTGATGCGTGTAGATTAGGGTTTCTGGAGAGAAAAGGAATCCCACTCTTAACCCCTATCTCGACATGGAACTCCGTTCATATCTAGCATTTACCCAAACAATCATTAATCTAATCTCTAATCGCGGTCGCGGCTAACAATGAATTGGTAGCACGCCCGATTAGGATGTTAATGATTCTTTTGATAAAGTTTATAAACTTTATAGAACTTAAAAAGAGTTTAGGGATTTTCATCATCCATTAGCCTACCCTAATCCTACGAACTCTAACAAATGGAGAATTACTCGCGCATGTTGGGAGAAAAAGAGATGGAGAGAAAATGCATAATTAAACTACGAAGAAATAGAATAAGAAAAAGAAAGTTACCTTTATTAATCAACAAAACTCATTACACTTTGATTCCTTAGAAAATGATTACAAAGACTAGTTTGCTTCTCGATCTTTTCTAAGGAGGTAGATGAACCGTTGATGATCAGCCTGGATGCGTGAGCCGTCTTGGACTTCGTGATCTCGTCGGCTTGATGATTTTTCCAAGAGGCTCTCGGTCCTTATTTATAGTCTCAGAGCTAGAACCATAGCTTCCTAATTTGGAAACTAGTTGATACGATTCTAACCAAAAAAATCCAGAATCCCAACTCCCTTAAAGTGCGGCGGAACCGCGGCCGTTGGATGGGTTTGACCGCGGATCCGCGGTCTTATGGTGGGATCTTGGCCTTAAATTTCTTGTGGCTTCTTCTGGTGACACGTGGTGATCTTTTGAATATCTGGAAACCGAAAATCTTTTCTGCGTCACTGTCAGAATTGATTTCTTTAGTTTACTTTCTTAATTGGGTAGGTTTGTTTTGCCAACTTTGATTTTCTTGATTTCAGCCCTGCAAATTCTGCACAATATCTCAACAAATAATATTTAGTAGAGTTTGTTATATTGAGATATTAACTTAACCATTAAGAATTGGTCAAAGATATTTAATAAGGTAAGCATATTTAATTGGGCCAAATGTTACATGGATAATATATGCTTACTTTTTCCTACCAAATGTTAATTATAATATATAAACACATGAAAATAGTATTTTTACAGATAAACCCTCATATGTATCATATATTATAATAAACACCTTTCATTATATAGAAATAGTAGGAAAAATGTCATATTAAATGTGCAGTTTTATCAACTGAACAAATACCAAACTGTACTAATATTGCATCCAGCCTATTCACCACGACAATCCGCAACATCACAGCACATCACAGAATATCAACGTGAATGTCACGTTCGCAAATCTGTCTAAAAGGGTTATAGCAGTTAGACCGGATTTACCGATCAAGTGACATTCACGGTCGCAGATATAATGTAAATACTGTGAACTAACATGTTTAAAATATTCGATCGACTAAATTTTCCCAAGTGGGCCCCAAGCACAACTGTAGCACTCAAAAATAATCTGGGTCCAAACAGAATATACCAAAAACCCTATTTCCCAGTCTAAGACCCACTGCAGAAATCTGGCACAGTAATGAGATGAAATGGCCGCGGAACCGCGGCCAGAGCATGGGTTTGGCCGCGGTTCCGCGGTGGAACAGTGCAATCATGTGACCAGATTTCTCCAGAATTCTTAGAATTCCCTGCACGTATTTCTGCAATGTACTGAAAAATTTTTTGAGCTAAAAAAAAATTCGACAGAAACTGATGCAATAGAAATTGTGGTTTTTGGAAATTTGTTCGATCGAACTTGTAAACACGTTAGAGCAAGCTAGACTAGGTTAATGGCGTGTCTCTGATACCAGTGTAAGTGCACGGCGGCGCCCCGACCGTCTGTACGAGACCAAAATGCGGAAACGATACTTTTACGAAACTTGTAAACCGGCACCACCGCGCACTTTAAACCCGGATCGGGCCATTAATCTACTCCCGGCTAACTAGAGAATGGGTAGAGAGATATACCGAGCGATCCGTGTTCTTCGGTTTTCTCGTCGTCGTCCCGATCTCCCCGCGGAATCTCCGGTCTTCATCTCCTCGTCGGAAGGGCACCACATCGCCGGGTTCTTTTACGGGCTCCCACCTCTGGACTGAGGCAACTCGAGCACGAAGTTGGCGAGTCGACGTGCCCAAGGATACTGTAGATGAAGTGTAGAAAGCTTTTGTCTCTACGGGTTGTTTAAGTTGCCATTTTTGGTGGAGGAATGAGGTGAACTTTTGGAGATGGAGCTATGGGATTTTTACAAAGCCAAAGAGATTAAAAATCCCACCTCATAATTTTGGACAGCCCACATTACTCTTGTGGCCGGCCATGCTAGAAGAAGGAGAGAGGAGGGAGTGAGGATCAATAATGTAAGAATGAGTGATGATGAGAGAATCCAATGATCACAACAAAAGTCCACACTCATAAACAACCATCTCACATCACAAAAGTCAAGCAATGATGAGTGAAGAAGTCAAATGATGGTGCAACCATCATGAAGCAACAATATACAAAGACCACCCTCCACAATGCTAATTTGCACATTTGCAAATAAGCCCTCCTCCACCAATTTTCAGCCAAAGAAAGAAACAAAGGAAAATGGCCGAAACGGAATGCAAACTGGTAACTTCAGAAAACTGATCCCGTAATAAATTACAGAAAAACCCCGCGACTGTATATACATACCCGCATTTGTATTCCGACCGAATACAAATGTAATGAGACAAAATCTACACTGTACAATACTAGGATCCGGCTTAAACCAAAGCCCGCTAGTATTATCCGTCCGATCATAATCCGTGCAATACCGCAATATATGATCGAACCCTGCCATATCTCCATACGGCCTCTACAGCGTTTCGCCCGAAACTTGAGAAACGGTCTGTGGGGGACTCTAAAGACTCGTCAATCCCTTGACTGTGGATTTAACCACTAGCACGTCAGAGGTATTAGCCATACGTAACGGGCTACCAGGTATTGACCAAAAGGGACGTCGATGAGCGAACTCATCCTGACACCCTACTGAGCCTGTCAGTGACAATATCTGTACAGTCCGGTCCGTTCGTCTATGAGTATCGCATGGCGGGTCTAGGGGGTTGGTAAAAGTCAGACCCCTAAAAGCGGTACAAGTCGTGTCGGAGTGTAGCCCAGAACACCCTGAGATATTACCGGAATACCTACTAGTAAATCTCCTGCCTTGGCCAAGGACTTCGTGTAAGGGCTCTCCTAGACACAGCGCGACCTCACCCCCAATACCGGGAGAGACGAACCCCTGAAGATCCGCTCACTGCCTCCATGTGGCTCAGGACTGTACCAAACTAAAACCTGTTTGCACGTCTCCTTTGAGCGTGGTAGGGTAGTAATCAAAGTACAGTGGGAACTCACACGAGACAAATGACGATCTCAGGTCGATGAACTAACCTGTACACATGTCACCAGGGAACTGCTATCTGACGTCTGGTATAAGACCAACTAGCATGTTCCCGGCGAGTCCTGTCCGGTGTACTCATAGCCCAATGAGCACCTGTATATATCTTAGGTGAACCAACTGACACCAGTGGCTTGTGAGACCGGCCACCGCCCCTCGTCGGGGTCTCGACTGTATACACTAGTCTACTCTGGAGTATCGATGCCATGTCTCGAAAACTCCCACGACTAGGGACCTTTTAAGGATGTGCTTATAGACTACCAGCTCCCACGTATATGATCGCCATCATACTGCTGGCTGTCAAGCAAGAATCCTAAGGGCTCTATCAACGCGCAATACTGACCTGTAAGGTCACCTGAAGCAGTACACGATGATAAAGGTAAACCAGATAGCATACTATCATCTTGAGTAAGACTGTCCTACCGGCATAGGTCCTCCATCAATCATTGCAATCACGTGCCTGTGATCCAATAATTGACTCTGAGGGCACTATCTCCAACAGTTACTAGATGAGGCCCAGGGCGAGGATGGGGCCATTCCTGTTCCCCAAATGTATGGTCGGGCGAAACCTCTTGAAGATCCGACCCAGCAGCTGTCCTGCTCTTTCACCCCTGGCGGGTAGCTTCCCTTCCACAACGCCAGGGACCAAAGCCCTCACCAAGACGCAACCTAGCAGCTGCCCTGCTCGGTCATCCCTGGCGGGTAGCTCCCCTACCGCAACGCCGGGGATCAGAAAGTCCTCCCAGAAGCAGTCGGGCCCAACCATCGCTCGGCTATCCTTGGCAGGTAGCTTCCCTACCACAACGCCAGGGATCAGAAAGTCCTCCTAGAGGCAGTCGAGCACAACCATCGCTCGGCTATCCCTGGCGGGTAGCTTCCCTACCTCAACGCCAAGGATTGGAAAGCCCTCTCAGAGGCAGTCGAGCCCGACCGTCGCTCGGCTATCCCCGGCGGGCAGCTTCCCTGCCGCAACACCGGGGATCAGAAAGCCCTCCCAGAAGCAGTCGAGCCCGAGGACCCCTCGCTCGGCTATCCTTCAGGACAAAAGCCCTCGCTAAGAGGCACCGGGCGGTAACCCTGCCCGGCCAAGGGTCCTTGGTAGGCTTCCATAGCCCCTTCCGCACCAAGGACCAAAGTCCTCCCAGAAGCAGTCGAGTCCTTGCTCGGCTATCCCCGGCCGGTAGCATCCTACCACGACCGACAGGGATCAAAACCCTCGCCAAGAGGCACTGGGCAGTAACCCTGCTCGGTCCCCATCCTGAAGGATCAGAGCCCTCGTAAGAGGCAACCGCACGGCTTCACTGCCCGGTCGTTCTTGTCCAGTCGATCCCTGCGGGTAGCTTCCCTACCGCAACGCCCAGGATCAGAAAGTCCTCCCAGAGGCAGTCGAGCCCTTGCTCGGCTATCCCCGGCCGGTAGCTCCTTACCCATGATACCAGGGATCGAAGCCCTCGTAAGAGGCACTCCCGAGCTGGTAGTTGCCTACCCACAACGCCAGAAATTAGAAGCCTTCACCTAAGGGCAACGGGGCAGCTTCCGTCAATCCTCGGCGACGCTTGGCAAGTGATCGAAGTCAACTCGACGAACGGTCGCTGAACAGGTGGCCGACCTGACATGAAAGCCCAGCAGCACAAACAGGAAATAAAGTGCGGACCGATGAAACCAAAGAAGAAGTTTTATTATCAAACGCACAGTCTTTACAAAGGGTATTTCGGGTTCCCTAGCCTTACAAACTGCCCGGAGGCTTACAAAAGGGGGGTAAGGAAATATCAAAAAGACCTAAGTCGCAAACCCCCCGCGCTTCGCTTCCCTCATCGCTGGGGGCTACACCACCGGAGGTTTTGCCACCAGGGGCGCGCCTCATTCCCCCCATCGTTGTCGGCCGGAGGCCTTGCCACCGGGAGCGGGGCCCGAGGATGGAGCTCGCCATCGGCGAAATCGGGAAGCTGCTTCTTCACGGCATCCAGAGCCTTATTCCACACGATGGCAGAATACTCACCGAGCTCGACGTAAAACTGCTCTGACACCTTGTAATCGGCCGCGGCTTTCCTGGCCCAGGCCTCAGTGGCCTGAGCCGACAGAAGCGCCGCCTCGGCATCCCTCCGGCTGGCATCTCTCTCTTTCTCCATGGCCGGGAAGCGATCAGCCAGATCCGCCAGCTTCCTCTCGGAAACCCGGAGAGATGCACTCAGGCGACGGCGGACGCCCTGGTTCGCTGGATTGGCAAGCTCCGCAGACTCCATACGGGATGCCAGAACATCGGCTCTGGCCTTCTCCAAGCGCAGGTCACGCCGCAGGGCCTCGACCTCCGAAGGGAATGCCTCTACCGGGCTCAGCGCGTGGAACACTCCCTCAGCTTCCATACGAGCGGCGATGGTGCAGTGTTGAAGGACCTGACAGGAAGCGGGTGAGAAACCAGGAGTCACTCGGGCCAAAAAAGGAAGGCCAAAGACAACACGTGAAGGGGTCCGTACCTGGACCGTCCCCTGGGCTATGGCCTCCATTTGGGCCCTCAAGGTGCCGCACGGAAGTCTCCCTCCTGCCGACTCTTCCCTCCCGGTGAGCAAGCCGGCAGCGACAGAAAGCGCGGACGGAACCATGAAAGACGGCCTCTCCCTCCTGCATGGGGATCCCTTCAGGGACCATTAACGGCGATGCACGAGAGATTGTCCTTTTCCTCTTAAGGGGGACCCCATCCTCACCCCCTCCTCCATCTCCCGCCTGGGGCTCGGATGACCGTGGACGCCTCTGACCGCCGCCGGAAAAACTCCCAGGAGCCGCCAACGGGGCAGACGACCCTGCCGCCGGCAGAACATTCGACGCAGAATCCCCAAAGAGTGAGAACGAACCGTGTATCCCCAAAAAGGAGAAGCGCCGAGGAGCCAAAACTTAAAAGAAAGGTGAGATGAAGGATTAGGGGCCATGGAGCAGGCCCCACCCCTATTTATCGCCACGAGCAACCTCATCCAACGGTGCCCTTCGTCTCCCGCCGAAACGCCTCCTCGCGCCCAAACGGCTCAGATTGCTCCACCTGTCGTTCCCACATTGGACCGCGTCCTTTTAGGCGTCGCAGGTCTGCACACGTCACGTCAGCCAATCAACGCTCGACACGTGGGCCGCCACTTCAAAGACAAGATACACGAACCGGCGCACCCTCCTTAAATGCAGAGATTTCGCCCTGATTCGCTAGCGGAAAAGACAGCTCATGGCCCGGGGACGCGTCCCGACGAAACCTTAGAATGGAGCTCATCCCGGATGGCCCGACGGTCCACTCATGATCCGACCCGATAGCTGGTCGGGACAGGAGTGGGGGCTAATGATGATGCTCAATATTGAGGACCCCCAAGATCAGGACACGTGGCAGATGACATGTCCTAGAACTCAAAAGAAAGGGCCTGCAGAGGCCGACCAAGCCTCCCCTAAACTCGACCTGCAATCACAAGCTAGCCCTCCTCGGGGCTCCCTGCAGATTGGCCTCCTCGGCCTCTCAGCTCGTCTTGAGCTGCCACAGGACCAAGGCTCTTCGGCCTTTTCGCTCGTCCCCGAGCCCCTCGGCCAAGGCCGTCTTCCTCGGTCCTCCGACCAGCTCTACCGCTCGCGGGCGTAACCGCCGCTCCGCGAATCTCGCCGTGCACGGATTCTCCGCCAGCAACATCCCATGTTCCACGCCATTAGTCCCCATTAATGGGCGATCCGCTCTCTACGCGGGCGTGACGTCAGGAGCATAACTGCCGGCGAGATTCTCGCGCCTGCTGCTGCGTGCCTCCACCACTATATAAACCCCCATCACAGAGTGGTCAAGTAAGCCATTTTTACTCCACCCAGCCGTTACGCTGCTCGGATCTAGTACTAACTTAATCGTCAGAGGGTCCTCGGTGGCAACAAACCATCCCGGGACTTCTTTGCAGGTACCTGGCGTCAAACTACTCCAACTACCAAATCTCCTCAAAACCCACTGAGACCCACATTCAACAAGGGATCTCCTCCGGAATCCACCGAGAGATCGACGGAAGACAACATCTGAAGGAGATCTGAAAAGGACCTCCATCAGACAGTGTAAGCTTTTGCCAGATCAGTTAAACTTCTTGAGTCAAGTCTTCCTATTAATGGCTTGCATATTTTTTTCCAAGAAACCCAATGGTGGCCTTTTTGTACTTCACTGTTTTTCCGAAGGAAATTAGCCATAATGCTTGAAATTCTCTGTAGTATAATCCTTGGAGGTCTAGCAACAGAGGGAATATCTAGAGGCATGGAAGAAAGAACATGCTTAATCAATATTAATCTTCCAGCTTGAGATAGAAATTTATTCTGCCACCCCTACAACTTTGATTTGACTTTTTCAATATAACTTCCAAAGTAGACTTTCTTGCCTCTTCCAGTAGCCTTTAGTAGTTTTTGTTTGCAGCTGAATATTAGATAGAAGAAGGAAAATCCATTGCAGTGTAATTTGCACTTTTGCCCCAGCTTACTTTCTGCCCTGAGTAAGTTTCATATTCTTGTAGAAAGTCAAAAAGGACTTTAATATTTTCGTTACTCGCATTCGAAAAAATAATGGTATCATCAGCATACAATAATTGAGTAGTTGCAGGGCCAGGGGAAACATGTATAATATACTGAAACAGGTGATAAAAACAACAAAACAAAAACCAAGACAAGATTTGAAGTAGTACTCATTTTCCTTTTTACAGGGGGTGCATATTAAAAACTATATATTACAGGGGGTGCATATTAATACAAAGTTTACAGGGAATATATAAATACTATATATTACAGGGGGTGCATATTAAAAACTATAAATAAATTAGCAGTTTATTAAGGAATTCATGTGGAAGTCGATCTAAAATGGGGTTGGTGCATACATGAAAATTTTATAAACTGTTCATATGTAATTAATGAGTTGTAAAATTTAATAAAAAATCTAGGCTGGGTATTTTAAATCAAGAGCAGCCGCCCATTCTCTTTTAGGGTTCATCTTCCCTTCTCAATCTCAATCGAGAGACCCGATTTGTTTCCACCCTCTATTTTTGATTGATCAACTTTTCACATCCATGAACAATTTTGGCGGAATGGAAGATTTTGGAAATTAATAAATTATTTTGGAGCAATTCAATTAAGAGTATACCATCAATCATAAATCCATACAAATTCATATATTACTTTTATAGTTGTCATCAAATTATTATTAAATTATTATTAGGTAATGTTGATTCATGTCTTTTAATTTTAATTGGCTACAATTTCCTGCTTTCTTTCATACATGTAGATTGTTATTTTGAACGCTAGATTACATTATTTTGATTTCTTGACCGATGAAAATTCGTCCAACGTAATAGAAACTCAGTGAATTTACTTTTGAAATCACATGCAAGCTTCATGATCGACCGTTCGGGTGAGCGGTCGTTTTGTAACCAAACCATATTTTGAGATGTGTTCGGGAAGCGGTGTATAACCATTGTTTGGTAAATATGGGCGCGCTATTATAATTTAGAAAAAAGCATTAAAAGGGGCCACCATTTACTCCATTTATAATTTAAAAAAAATATTAGCAGTCACAGCTTTATTTTTTAAAACAAAACAGGGGGCATCCTTTCTTTCCAACCGCTCAATTGAGCAATGGGAACCCATCGCCGCTCTCCCCCTCTGCAAAACACAGGGAGAGGCGAAGCGTTGAGCGGCTACTGCCGCGCCGCTCTTTCGAACAGGCCGGTGTCTCCAGGCATGTCGCATTCTCATCAACATAGTTTTCATTAATTTTAAACTTTTAGTTAAGTAAGCCGGTTTGGTATTTTTTAGCTAAACATGTCAATTAAGCTTGTTTATTTTAAGCACTTGTTTTGTTTGTTTCGATACAAACGTAAAGACTATTATATAAAGCCTCAATCTATTTTATTTTCCTTCTGTTTATATCTGGTCTTATACATGTTCAATGCTTGGTCTTCAAATGTTCTAGAATTTAGAAAAGTAACAATATTTAATGAATTAATATACTTTATGTTTTGGTGTTCTCTCTTGACGAGACAACGATACATAGATTATTCATGTGGAGTCACGAGAGCAGCGGCGGATGTTGAATATAGTATCCTCAAAATAATTATTGTAATTGCAAGTAGACGATTATGATAATTGATGAGCTATACAGATAGAGCAATCTTATACGAAATGATAGTTTGCCTTTTGATTTGTCTGTATCATTGATGTGTATATGTTTTACTTGTTATTACGTGTCGCTAATACATAATGATAAAGCCTGCAGAATTCTTGCTTGGCTACCAGTATTATGATGGCGATCATATACATGAGAACCAGGTGATCCATAAGCATATCCTTAAATGTCCCTAGTCAAGAGAGTATCGAAACTGAGCATCGATATTCCATAGTAGACTAGTGTATACGTTTCGAGACCCCGACGAGGGGCGATGGCCGGTCTCATAAGCTATTGGTGTGTGTCACCTAGTATACAGGTGCTCACTGAAGGTCAGTACACTAGACGGACTTGCCGAGAACTTCTAGATGGTATTATACCTATCGTCAAATGGAAATTCCCTGACGGCATGAGTACATGTTAGTCTTTTAATATAAGATCGTCATTTGTCTCATGTGCGTTCCCACTGTACTTAGATTACTATCCTACCACAGCTCGAAGAAGTCGTGCAAACATATTTTAGTTGGGTACAGTCCCGAGCCATATGGAGGCAGTGAGCGATTGCCGGGGATTCGTCTCTCCTGATATTAGGAGTCGATGCCGCGCTGTATTCGGTTGGCCATCATCCTAAATCTATGGTCACGGTAAATTGGTGATGAGCTTGACTCCGACACGACTTGGTTATTAGGGGTCTAGCGTTACCACCCACAAACCTCGTATGCGATACTCTTAGATAAAAAGACCGAACTGTACGGAAATTGTCACATTCAGGTTCAGTAGGGTACGGACGGGACGGTCTTGATTGTCGACCTCCCTTTCGGCATATATCTGGATAGCCGTTACGAATAGCTAGTGCCGCTGACGTGCTTGTGCTCATAGATTTATCCAGTAACTCACTTTCAGCGTATTGTCGAGTTTTTAGAGTGCAACACAGAAGGTTTTCCCGGTTCAGACCATATGATGTAGATACATATAGGGGTCCGATTAAATACGTGTACAACCTATACGGATTTTAATCGAACGGTTGATAATACTAGCTGGCTTAGCATTAAGACGGATTATTAAATCAAGTTTTGGTTTAATAATATATATATATATATTTTAAATATATATATTGTAGTATTATTGTTCACTATTCATTTTCTCTCTTGGTTATTTGTATTTTTATACGGATACGCGTATATGTATTTCGATACGTATACCGGAAAGCATTCCGTATTTATACGGAAATACTTCTAGAAGAAAAACACAGTTGATTTTCGTTTTAGAAATCCTTATTTAGTTACAAGGATTTGGAGGTTTTGAATTTGAATAAAAATTGGATTTCAAAGTCGGAGGTAAAAGAATTGAATTTTAAGGGATTTGAGGTCTTGTCTTATTTTTATTAAATCAAAAAGTAATTTTTTTTATCCATGTCTCTCTCTTCAAAGTGTATCTCAAATCCATATTTGAAATTTTCAATCAAACACACACCAACTAAAAAGATTTACTCTGAAAGTTCAATTTCATCTCAGTTTTTTCTTGCATCCAAAGATTGTTTCTTTCTTTTTGGCTTACAAAAAAAATTTAAACTTGTCACACATTTCATATCCATGTTTTTGGGATTTGCAACCAAACTGCGCGTGACAAGGGTGGGGGCTATATTCAAGAGGAAAGGCAATTGGTGGGCCCCACGTCCATACCCTCTCTATCTCAACTGTAAAGTCCCTACAGCCCGTTCGGGGGAGCGACTGTCGTGGTGGGCCCCACCCCTTTCTTAATTCTTTTTTTTAAAAAACTGAATAAGTGGTGGGCTCCACAGCTCGATTTAAGTCTGTTCTTTAAAATTAAAGTGAAGAAATTGTGGACCCTCTACTTTAATTCTTTTATATATATATATATATAACGCGGTGTCCCGTGGTTTCACATCACTCCCCCAAACATATCTCAAAATATGATTTTTCCGTATTTTTCCAAGTCCCTTTAAATGTTTTTCTATTTTCTCTATATTTTTGTATGAATTTAGATGCATATGTTTTTAAATTCTGAATTTTTCCTAAACAAAAGAAAATTCCCGGCCCAAGCCCCAATTCGACCCAGGCCCCATACCCGGCCCAAGCTCCATACCCGACCCGCTTCTCTTTCCCCACTCCCTTATTTTTCCCGCTTCTCTTTCCCCACTCCCTTATTTTTCCCGCCGCTCGTCGCGACCACGTCCTGATGGAGGTCCTTTTCGGGTCTCCGTCAAATGTTGGCTTCCGTTGATTTCCCGGTGGATTTTGGTGGTGATCTCCTGTTGCGTGTGGATCTCATTGAGTTTTGATGAGATTGGTGATTTGAGGGGTTTAGCGCCGAATACCTGCAAAGAAGTCCCTGGGTGGTTTGGTACCATCAAGGACCCTCCGATGATCAAGTTAGCGCTAGATCCGAGCAGAGTAACGGCTAAGTGGAATAAAAATGGCTTACTTGACCCTTTTGCGATGGGGGTTTATATAGCGGCGACAGCACGCAGCAGTAGATGCGAGAGTCTCGTCGGCCGTTACGCTCCCGACGTCACGCCCGCGTGAAGAGCGGATCGCCCATTAATGGGGATCGGGATTGCGTGGAACGTGGGACGTTGCTGGCGGAGAATCTGCGCGTGGCGAGATTTGCAGAGCGGCGGTTACGCCTGCGAGTGGTGGAGTTGGTCGGTCGGGGGGGCCGAGGAAGACGGCCTCGGCTGGGAAACTCGGAACCGAGCAAGAGGGCTGAGGAGTCTTGGTCCTCTGGCAGCCCGGGATGTGCTGAGGGGCCGAGGAGGCAAATTTGCAGGGGGCCCCGAGAAGGGCCAGCTTGTGCTTACAGGTCGGGTACAAGGGTGGCCTGGTCGGCCTCTGTGGGCCCTTCTTTCCGGGTCTTGGGACATGTCATCTGCCATGTGTCCTGATCTCGCATCGTCAATATTGAGCATCATCATTAGCCCCCGCTCTTGTCCCGACCAGCTAGCGGGTCGGGTCAGGAGTGGACTGCCGAGCTTCCCGAGGTGAGATCCTTCCTAAGGCTTTGTCGGGACGAGTCCTCGGGCTGTCGGTTGTCTTTCCTGCTAGCGAATCAGGGCGAGATTTCTGCATTTAAGGAAGGTGCGCCGGTTCGTGCATTCTGCCACTGAAGCGACGGTCCACGTGTCAAGCGTCGATTGGCCGACGTGATGTATGCAGGCCTGCGGCGTCTGATAGGATGCGGTCCAGCGCAGGATCGACACATGGAGCGATCGGAGCCGCTGGACGCGAGGAGTCGTTTTGGCGGGAAATGACGGGCGTCGTTGGATGAGACCGCTTGCAGCAATAAACAGGGGTGGGGCTCATCCTTGGGCCCCTACTCTTTCATATTTCCCTCTTCTAAGTCCTGGTTGCTCGACGCTCGTCTTTTTTCTCCCGCTTTCGGCTCCCGAGGATTCCTTTTTTCAAGGTTAGATGTCTTCCTTTGTAGAGTCAGTAGATGTTATAGGAGTAGGTTCTAGGGACCCTTTAGTTGTGTCTGAGTCCTCCCGGGGAGCAGGGTCGGATCCTCTCCCCGGGATCGTGCGGCGGGGGCAGCCTCCACGGAGGGGGTGGCAGATGCGGCCCCCGGCTCCTCGTGTTGGGTGAGGCATGAGGACGAGCTCGTTAATGCTCGGGCTCGCTTCCACATCCCCTCGTGGTACACGCTTCGACTGGCCAAGGAGGGAGAGAGGGCGGATCAAGTACGGGGTAGGGAGATCGCCTTGTATTTGGAAGCTTTTTGGGGCGGAATGCGCCTGCCCTTCTCTCCCAAGGTCGTCGCAGCGCTGAATTTTTTCGGTTTGGCTCCCGGCTAGTTAGTGCCGAACTCGTGGAGGATCCTCCTCGGGTTCCTGATCTGCCTGAAGTTACAGGCGGTTCCCTTCAGCCTCTCCCTTCTCGATTCTTCTCTCGTCTTCAAAAGTCACCCTAGCGGTCGAGTGGGCGACCCGAGATGGGTCTATCTCTCTTTCAGAAAGCGGCCGGGGGCCGCTGCCGGGACCGGGGTCATGGCCTTGCCCTCTTCTATTCATGATTGGAAGAAGAAATTTTCTTCGTTTTCCCTCCCGAGGGCGAGGACTGGCCCGTGCCTACCAAGTGGTCGAGGGAGAAATGTTTGCCGGGGAACCAATCCAATGATCCCGCTGCGGTGAGAGTGGCGTCGTAGAAGCCCATACCTCGACCTGACGTGCTGCTGTCTGAGAGGGTCCTGAGCTGGGCCGGGCTCAGCCCTGTTGAGTTCGTCGGTAAGTTAGGCTTGCTTTTTGGCTTGTGTTTTGCTCGTGTCGCTGACTTGTTGGGTATTTCTTTTGTGCAGGATCCATGGACTTCGACTCGCTTAAAGCCTCCATGCGCCAGCTGAGGAAGGTTACGAAGGCTGAGGGTGCTAGCTCTTCTCGCGCGAAGCCCGCCCCGGCTCCTACTGCTCCAGTGGTGGTGTCCCGCGAGCGTTCGGGGGCGGATCCCGCCCCGGGTCCCAGCAGAGTGTCGGGCCGTAAGCGGGCCTTGGTTCTGGAAGACCCGGTCTCGGAGGAGGAGATCGGCTCTCCCTCGGAGCCGCTCAAGAGGAGCTCCCAGAGACCTTCCCGGGGCCGGTCCTCGCCGATCATGGTGGAAGAAGGGGGCCTCCGGTTCGCGGTGCCATCGGGGCTATCCGTTGCGGATAGCCTTCTGCATGAGATAGAGGGCTCGGCCGGGGGTAGAGTTCCTGGGGGGACCTTCAAGGCTCAGCTGGCGTCCATCGCCCAGGAGTCCGTGCAGGTAAGTGTTTGGTTCATTGTGAGATTCAGTGCCTCCTTCATCTTTCTGATCTCTTTCGTATCTCCTAGGTTCTCCGGCACGTTGCCCTCGCCTTGCGTATGGAAGCCGAGGTGGTAGCCCCGGTGCTGGAGGCTGCGGGCCGGCTTGCCTCGCTGGAAGAGAGCTCCAGGCGGGAGCTGGAGGCCGTGACGGCGAGGGTTGCCGCCTTGGAAGGCGAGGTGGAGGCCGGGAAACGAGAGGTAGCCCGGTACCGCGAGGCTGCCGTGACTACCGAGGCCAAGGTCGGGGATGCTCAGGTGCTTGCCGGCAACCTGAAGAGGACGGCGAAGACCCTCCGGAAGGAGCTTGGGGCGGCGGCCGAGGCGGCCGAACTGAAGGCGGTGGAGAGCTATAAGAAGTCGAAGGACTTCTATGATGACCTGGCCGTGGCTACGACCTGCATCTGGCACAAGGCCCTCGATGCCGTTAAGGTCCGGATGCCGGAGTTTGCCGACGGAGATCTCCGGGCCGAATTCCCCCTCGCGGACGCCGATGAGCAGGGGGAAGAGGTTCCTGATGAGGAAACCGCCGAGGACCCCGTGCGTCACGTGGTGGATGTCGAGGACCCCGAGGTCGCACCTGGCCCCGAGGTCTAGAGCCCCCGTCTTCCTCCTTTTATTTCTTTGTTTTTGGAATTTTGTAAAGCTGGGGAGCCTAAAAAATACCCTTTGTAAAGCCTTTGTCTTTGGTAGTAATAAAATTTTCCTTTGGTTTCATCGAATCGCGCTCTATCATTTGTTTGTGAAGAATGCTCGTAAGATATCTCTGCTTGCACCGTTGTGTTTTCATGTCAGGTTGGCCATCTTTCCAGCGATCGTCCGTCGAGTTGATTTCAATCACTTGCCGACGAGCATGCCAAGCGATGCCGAGGAGGTACCCCCATGGGCCCCGAAGTCGAGGGGAGATCGTTTAGACCTGGAGAGACTTGACGCCCCTCACCGGGGTCCCGAATCCTCTGCGGGTGATGGGTAGAGCGCTGTTCGCCGTATTTGTGCCGAGCGTGAGTGGGAGGCTGCTCGGTGGCCCCATGGGGGGTGCCATCTTTTGACTTCTGGCAATGCGAGTATCGACCACCAGCCGGAGATGACCGAGCAGGGTAGCTGCTCGGTTGCCTCTTGCGAGGGCTTTGATCCTTCAGGACGGGGACCGAGCGGGGTTACCGCCCAGTGCCTCTTGGCGAGAACTTTGATCCCTGTCGGTTGTCGTAGGAAGCTACAAGCCGGGGATAGCCGAGCAAGGACTCGACTGCCTCTGGGAGGGCTTTCTGATCCCTGGCGTTGCGGTAGGGAAGCTACTCGCCAGGGATAGCCGAGCAGGGAAGCTGCCGAGCTGCCTCTAAGGAGGACTTTCTGGTCCCTGGCGTTGCGATAGGGAGGCTACCTGCCAGAGATGATCGAGCAGGGTAGTTACTCGGTTGCCTCTTACGAGGGCTTTGATCCTTAGCGTTGGAGGGGCTGTAAGAAGCCCACTAAGGATGACCGGGCAGTGAAGCTGCGCGGTTGCCTCTTGGCGAGGGCTTTGATCTCTGGCGTCGTGGGTAGGCAACTATCAGCCTGGGATGAACGAACGGGGTAGCCGCTCGGGTGCCTCTTGTGAGGGCTTTGATCCTTGGCGTCGTGGGTAGGGAGCTACCAGCCGGAGTTGACCAAGCAGGGAAGCTGCTCGGTTGCCTCTTGCGAGGGCTTTGATCCTTCAGGACACGGACCGAGCAGGGTTACCACCTAGTGCCTCTTGGCGAGGACTTTGATCCCTGTCGGTTGTGGTAGGGAGCTACCAGCCGGGGATAGCCGAGCAAGGACTCGACTATCTCTGGGAGGACTTTGGTCCTTGGCGCGGGAGGGGCTGTAAGAAGCCTACCAAGGACCCTTGGCCGGGCAGGGTTACTGCCCGATGCCTCTTGGCGAGGGCTTTTATCCTGAAGGATAGTCGAGCGAGGGGTCCTCGGGCTCGACTGCCTCTGGGAGGGCTTTCTGATCCCTGGCGTTGCGGTAGGGAAGCTACCCGCCAGGGATAGCTGAGCAGGGAAGCTGCTGAGCTGCCTCTAAAAAGGACTTTCTGGTCCCTGGCGTTGCGGTAGGGAAGCTACCCGCCAGAGATACCCGAGCAGGGTAGCTGCTCGGTTGATTCTTCTTGAGGTTTCGCCCGACCATCCAGTCGCGGGTATAGGGAACAGGAACGGTCGTGACAATCGCGCACGCAGCATGCGCGTTGAATGTAGGGGGGAGGCGAAGCGCCAGGGTCGCGTCATTTCAATTCAGCCAGGGAAGGCTCGTTGATCGCCGCGTGGCAGCAAATTTTTGGGCGAAGGCGGGCGACTGTTGAGTTCTGTTGGGACGCAGTGGGATATATAAGGCTGAAGGAGCACTGGTCCTTCTATTCTTCATAAGCAGATCGTTGAGGATGCAAGACTTCCCCTTTACTATCCCCGATATCATCCATTTCGAAGACGTATGCCTCTACGACCAGAACTGCACTGAGGACAAGGTGCAGTTGGCCTACGGGAGCATCGAAGACCACTTCGGCCGGCTGCTCCCTCGACGCTCCTCCTTGCTGCAGCTGCTAATGTACTCCATTTGGAGGGCGTCGCCGGGGCTTTACAACCCCCTGTCCGAGCAGCTTTATGACGAGGCCGTGGGCAAGCTGCAGTCTATGAGGCGCTTCGTCCTGATCTCCGCGAACCGACTGGCTCGCTCAGAGGCGCTTGTTCGCGAGTGCTACGAGCTGAGGCTCGGGATCAAAGCGCGCGGGGGGGACCAGGGGCAGAGGCTGGACCTCGTGAGGCCCCGGCTGGCGGAAATATTTACCGAGTATCACGAGCAGTGCTAGCTGCACCCCCTTCCCCCACTGTTGTAATTTCCTTTTCCTTTTTGCGTGTATGGCTGAGGAGCCCATAATACCTTTTGAATAAACAAGGTTTTTCCTTCTTTTTCGCAATGTTCTATTGATCTTTATTAAATTAACAACAGACATTAGGAAGAGTTTACATTACCCTAAAAGAAAAGTACATGCTAGTAGACGACCTTATTGGCTCGGCCCGAGCTCCCTGGAGGATTGTTGGCCTCCGTGCTTGGCACAGGGTACGGGGCTCCCTGAGTTCCGTGCTGGCCGTCCGCCGAAACGAGCATGATCTGACCGATTGTCAGGTCAGCGGGAGGGCGATGCTGCTCCTGCTCGCAGTCGGCCTGCCGTTTGTCCCTCAAGTATGCGGCGAGGTGTCCCGATCGGATGAGCTCTTCGATGTAGTCTCTGAGTTGCTTGCAATCCTCCGTGGCGTGGCCCAGTGTCCGGTGGAAAGCGCAGTAAGGGCCCCGGGTTCGCTTCGCGGCCTGACGCGGGATTGGAGGGAACTTGAAGAACCCCTCGTTCTAGGCCTCCTCTAGCAATACTGTGAGGGAGACGTTGAGTGGGGTATACTCCTGGAACTTCGGGTGATAGGGCTGTTGACGCTCCGGCCTCTCTTCCCAAGCCCTCTTCTTCTGGTCAGATCGTTTTGCTCGGGGGAAGTTTGCATTCACCTCGGATTCTAGCTGAACCTCGCGCTCGGTCCACGCCTTGACCTCGGCCATGGTCTTAGGTTGTGCCAACGCAAAGGAGCGTAACCACTCCTTGTGCCTCGGACCAGATCTGAGCACCGTGATGGTGGCCTCATCCCGGTGCTCGGGGACCTCGAGAAGGGTGTTGTAGAAGCGGGTGATGTAGGCCTTGAACGTCTCCTTGTCCCCACTCTTAACCGTGAAGAGGTAGTCGACCGTGCGCTTCTGCCGACGGTTCCCAACGAAGTGGCCGAGGAACTGAGTAGCCAGCTCGTCGAAGGTCGAGATTGAGCGGGGCTCGAGCCCCCGGAACCAGTCCTGACCTGCGCGGATGAGGGTGGTCGGGAAGGCCCTGCACTGGGCGGCGTCGGAGTGGTCCTGGAAGCTCATCCCCATGGTGAAAGCGTCCAAATGGTCCTTCGGGTCGGTTTTCCCGTCGAACAGAGAGACCTTTGGAGCCTTGTTGCGTGAGGAGACGTGGACGGCGAGCAATTCCTCGGTGAACGGCTTTATGAGTGAATCGGAGGCGTACTTAGCCCCGTCGCTCGAGAGGTGAGCCTCCCGGCGCATGCCCTCGATCTTCTTCTCGAGGGCGTCGAGTCGACCGTGGTATCCCGAGGAATCGGCGCCTTGGGATCCCTGGCCTCTACTGCGGGTGACCTGCGTCTGGGAGCGGCCTCGGTTCCTCTTGATGAGGTGCCTCAGATCCCTGGGCGAGGTGGCTCTCGAGCCGCCGAGGTGAACCCCTTCTGTGCGGCCCCGCCGAGGGAAGTGGTGTCGACTATGCCTGTGGACAGGTGAGGTGACTGACATCTCCTCAGGGGGATAAGGGTCATGAGGCTCGAGGTGAGGCGTTCTGGCGGCGGACCTTGGTGTGGAGCCGTGGGGCGCCCAGCGGGCCTCAGGGAGTACCGGCCCGAGAGATCTGTGGCCAGGAGTCGTAGCCTGCTGGTGGTCAGCAGTCCCGACGGGGGCAGAGCCTTCTGGAGGCGGTGGAGCGGCGATCTGAGGCCCATGCCCGGCCGCTTGGACGCGAACGAGCGCGTCCACGAGGGACTGTAGCCGATCCATTCGGCTGGCGAGGGCGTTGATGATGGTCGCTAGAGGAGGCTCATCCACGCCTTCGGTGAAAGGAAGGCGGCGGCTGGTACCGGGATCTTCAGGATGGTTGCTCGCCATGCGGAAGGAGATCGAAAGGCCAACTTTATTTTTGTGGAGTTTGCTTTTCCGCAAACGGCGCCAACTGATGGAGGTCCGTTTCGGGTCTCCGTCAGATGTTGTCTTCCGTTGATCTCCCGGTGGATTTTGGTGGTGATCTTCTGTTGCGTGTGGATCTCAATGGGTTTTGATGAGATTGGTGATTTGAGGGGTTTAGCGCCGAGTACCTGCAAAGAAGTCCCGGGGTGGTTTGGTACCACCAATGACCCTCCGAGGATCAAGTTAGTGCTAGATCCGAGCAGAGTAACGGCTAAGTGGAATAAAAATGGCTTACTTGACCCCTCTGCGATGAGGGTTTATATAGCGGCGGCAGCACGCAGCAGTAGGCGCGAGAGTCTCGCCGGCCATTACGCTCCCGACGTCATGCCCGCGTTAAGAGCGGATCGCCCATTAATGGGGATCGGGATGGTGTGGAACGTGGGACGTTGCTGGCGGAGAATCTGCGCATGGCGAGATTTGCGGAGCGGCGGTTACACCTGCGAGTGGTGGAGTTGGTCGGTCGCGGGGGCCGAGGAAGACGGCCTCGGCTGGGGAGCTTGGAACCGAGCAAGAGGGCTGAGGAGTCTTGGTCCTGTGGCAACCCGGGGCGTGCTGAGGGGCCGAGGAGGCAAATTTGCAGGGGGCCCCGAGGAGGGCCAGCTTGTGCTTGCAGGTCGGGTATAAGGGTGGCTTGGTCAGCCTCTGTAGGCCATTCCTTCCGGGTGTTGGGACATGTCATCCGCCACGTGTCCTGATCTCGCATCGCCAATATTGAGCATCATCACATCCCCACTCCTCAACCCACGACGTCACGCGCGCGCGCTCGCGAACTCCCTCCCTTGACCCCGTCTCCCTCTCTCATACCAAAACTGAGTCTCTCTCACCCAACACCACCGGTTGCCTCCACTATCTTCTTCACCAAAAACTCTTCCCAACTCCTTCGCCTCCTCCTCAAACCCTTGACCACCTCAACACCGAGCACCCTCGCCTGCACACCAACAGCCTCACCTTTTTCCTCCTCCACCTCTCTCCATCCCCGACTACACAACCCCAAACCCACTGCATCTCCACCGCACACATCTCCGACCACCAACCTCCATAGCCGACCCCTTGCCTTCAACCACCGCAGCCATCTCCGGCCACTACGACCTCTCGACACAGACGAATCCGTCAAGACCCCAGCAACCAAGCCGCCGCTGCCGAGGACTCGAGCTCGAACCAAGTCGAGTTGCCGTGCCGCGCTCATGTCGCGATCGTGCCGCTGCCGCTGCCGTACTGTCGTCAATACGTCACCAGGAAAGTATAATGCTTGCTTCATACTAATTTTACCAATTTCAATTCAAATTACTAATAAATTCTATATATACTTTTCGTGCAAATAGGTGTAACGCAAGTGTTCGATGCAAAACCCGAATGGAAAACCCCCGTTAAATTGATAGAAACTAATCACATATGATGGCCTGAGTAATAACGAACGCTGTCTTATGATTTGGCCGGAAAATACGGACTTTAATGACGTGATAGATATTTCCCATTTAGACCCGTTAAAACTGAAATTTTCATACTTGAACCTTGTAAAAATCACAGTTAATTGGTTATAAATCAGAATGTTACTTTCGAGATCTCATATCGAATCCGACTCGACAACCTAGAACACCATAAGAGTTTTTATCTGTTTCTATGCTAAAAAGGTGACGGAAACTGGTTCGGAGTGCGGCTCTGGATTACAGTCCAGAGCAGCACTGGCTGTCGATTCTTGTTTTGTAATACTTTCACCCTGCTGTATGAAAATGGCGGGATGCGGAACCCTATACCATAGCGAAGATAAATCTGTTAGATAACCATTGAAAGTGGTTTCATTCGTTTTTGCTGTCGTTTACTATTTAAATTACATTTTAAATTAACAGAACATATAGCAGTCCCAAACAGGGACAGAACGTATACCCCTTTATTGTACAATGCATAACTTCCAGTACACCATGGATATTATCGATCCGTATTATGCGTTGGAAACCTAACTAATAAACCTAAATTTTGTTCAACTATAACGTCGTCTAATTTTGATCCCAACAGGGTGAAAACTGTGTTGCGAAATAGACCTTCAGTTCAGGAACTTAATTTCCAGCAGCGAATACTTAAAATGAAACGACTGTAACTTGCGAACCTGAAACCCGATTGACTTGAAATCAATTTTGTTGAACTTCCGACTAAGCTTACTTATTACCTCTTTTGTATCTTTTTGCTTAATTCTGAATGCATGATTTAATACGAATTTTCTATATTCATAAGATGCATAACGACTTGTACTGCACATAAACTGTATAGCGGCATGATTCATAGTTCTACCCGACTACAAGACCTCTAGTGATAGTGAATATTCATGTTAATTCTCCGTGTATATTGCATTGTCGAACATGTACAGTATCGGTGTGGTTGTGTCAAGTACGCTAGTGAATAGTGAGTGATTCGTGTCAATGAACCATACAGTGAACAGTGAATAAAATTGTGTTACTGATGCGTACTTGTACACAACTAGCCCATATTCATAGATAGTGAAACCTGGGGAAAAAGGGGAAATCGAAGTGGAAAGGGAGTTGTATTTAGCGAGGTCAGTGATTTAGAGGATGATCATTCAAACAACGACTCTTATATATATTAGGTTGGGTCTAGCGGTCCGGCTGACAGGGTTATGTCCCGGGCAACAGCGGGCTGTAGTCTCGGGTACGTATGAGACCCTCGTTAAACATGATCAATCTTTCCACAACTCGATTTCAAAAGTGACTTAGAGACCGATAGGGACACAGATCATACATTGTATCAGCTAGTGACATATTGATTACTTGCATTTCATCTCCACCGTTATTACTTTCATTTTCTTGTCTCTTGTTATTATTATAATATTGCTATTATGTCGCTCTGACGACCTGAGTATGCATGCTCAGACCTTGAGAAAGAATCAGTTCAGGAGTCAGATCTGCCCTTTGAGCTTACAGAGATTTAGACGGTCGTGCCTCCAGTACCTTTACCGTTTCCTTAAAAAACCTTGTATTCGCACTTGGTTAGTAGTTCTTTTCTTTGTTTTGTTGCAAATTGTGAACAATGAAAGTTGATGTAATAACTAGTGATGTATTTCCTTTACTTCTGTGCTGTATTTACTGATTACCATGTAATGCTAGAAGCCGAAGTGCGACTACGGCGGGATTATTCTTTGACCGTTGGAGCATGGCTGGCCTAGTCGCCTCCCGTATTCCGTATTTTGGGAAGCGGGGCGCGACATGATTTTGTTGGTATCAGAGCCAGCTTTTAGTAGTAAGGGATAACATTAACTATACTTTATTACATTATTTTCGCTTCACTATCCCTCACTTTCATCTTTGTATCTAATCATATCCGTTTAAATATCTTCCAGCGATATGACGTCCCCGAACAACCACTCCTCGGACTCAAGTTCTTAGGATCACACGGAAAGGATATTGAGTGCACTGACGACCCTCGCAGAAGCTCAAGAGAGAAAGACGGACCTACTCACTGAGGGACTCAGGGCCATTACCGCAGTAGGGGGACCCTCCGCTCTCATTACTGCCCCCGAGGGCACTACTTCACCAGCTTTTTCTGCTAGGGATGGCACCGTGTTGGATTTTCGGAGGTTACATCCAGCTGTATTAACGGGACTAGCCGAACCACTCGAGGCTGAGCAATGGCTGGTCAATATGGAGAACCTACTGACGGCCGCAAGGGTACCCGATGAAGAGAAAGTGAATGTGATAAAGATCTAGTTGGAGAACGTAGCCCGTACTTGGTGGTCGGTTGAAGAAAGCAGACTAGAAGGGCCAATTGAATGGAGCAAATTCAAGGATTGCTTCTTAGACCACTATTTTCCTTCCACCGCCAAGGCAGGAGCTGAACAAGAAGAATGGCCATCCCGTGGACACATATACGGCATAATTCAACCGTCTGAGCCGATTTGCTCCGTATATGGTCGTTTCAGAGGCCACCAGGGCCAGGCGTTTCTTACTGGGACTTGATTTTGAGCTACAGCAGTTGATCGCGTCACTCGAGTTGCAGACTTTTTGCGCAGGTGCTCAACGCGGCACAAATTCAGGAGAAGCTGATCAATAAATTTAGGTGCCCTAGCTCGAGTGATAGGAGGCCCCCAGTTGTTCTAGCGCGTACTCACACACCGTCTCGAGGGGTCATACCAGTTCACAGGCCAGGGACGACGCAGATGAAGCATCCATTTGTGCCCTAGCATCGCCCCCAGAGTAAAGACTTAGTTTGCGGCTACTGCCAGAGGGATGGGCACACCCAGAAGGACTGTCGCCGTGCCAAGGGACAGTGTTTGATTTATGGATCCAGCCAGCACCGAGTTAGTGGTTGCCCCGAGCGAACAGAGTTACAGAGAGGGTCTGGACCGCAGCAGCAGAGATCATAGGAACATAGACAACCCTACACATGCCGCGGTCAAGGACGGGCTTTCACTTTGACCGCTGAGCAGGCAGAGGCTTCGGGTGAAGTTGTTACAGGTATTCTACTCGTACATTCCATGCCAGCTAGAGTACTGTTTGATTCTGGAGTATCACACTGTTTCATATCTGCGCATTTCATTGATACACACTCCATACCACATGAACTATTAACCAAGGGTTGGGAAATACATACGGGTAATGGTGTTATAGTATCCAGTCGAGAATGTAGATCATGTCCAGTTGTAGTGTGTGGCAGGGAATTCTATGCGAATTTCCTTTTAATCGGAACAGGCAGCTATGATGCAATTCTCGGGATGGATTGGATGAGTACATTCCATGCAATTATTGATTACCGAGCAAGGAATGTAACTTTCCGTATTCCCAATCACCCAGAGTTTATTTTTTAAGGCGAGAGCGAGTCTTTGGAGCCAGCCAAGTTTAGAGCCAAGCTAAAAGCGTTGACAGCTATGGAGATCGATGAGAGTCCACCCCCAGAGATTGTTCGGGATTTTTTGGATGTGTTCCCCGAAGATTTACCAGGTCTTCCACCTCCCCGCGTTTTGGAATTCTCTATTGATTTGATTCCAGGTACAGCTCCAGTTTCTAAGGCTCCGTACAGAATGACACCGGTTGAGTTGGCAGAATTGAAGAAGCAAATTGGAGATCTCCTGGAGAAAGGATTTATCCGTCCAAGCACTTCACTGTGCGGTGCACCAGTTTTGTTGGTAAAGAAAAATGATGGATCACTACGGATGTGCATAGACTACCAGGAGCTGAACAAAGTGTAACAAACCTAAATTTCCCGTACAATTTTCTGTACAATTTTTTCAAAAATCAAGAAAGGGGTATTTAGCCTGAGCACAAGATATAATTAATTAATTTGTTTTTTTAATTACAAGTTAAAATAATGTAACAACTCCATTTTTAGTGTACAAAATTTGCTTAAAAATTAATGTATATTTGAGGTATTTACATTTACTGTTATTACTTTAAGTAATTAATTAGCTCCATGATTACAAGAAGGAGCTTGTAGCTCATTAGTAATACCTTGCACTGCTGAACCAAGCCATCAGAGTTCAAATCCCATACCCCATATTATTTTTAATATTGTTTTATTTTAAACCTTTTGAATACCAAGTGTTTACACGTGCATATCTCACAAAAACCCCACTACACCCTAAAATGTAATATTGCCAGAGGATAGATGAACCGTTGGGGGGGAGGGGGATTCAGGCCGCCTGACTCGGCCGGAAATCGGCCGACTCGGCCTCGACTCGGCCGACTCAGGCCTCCGACCGAGTCACGGCCGAGTCGGCCGATTACGGCGATGACCCTAACATGAAAAATGTGTCTTTTCATCTCCCCTGTACACCTGCAAAATTTTATTCTCAGACCATTTCCAGAGGCCTCTTAATACCTCAATTACTCCACTTTTATTACATTTTAATATATTTTTAATACATTTTTTCAATTAAACTTTTCATCTACCCTAACACTATAAATACCACCCCTAAACATTACCCCCTCACCTTAAAATTCCGAGCCAACTCTCAAGAAATCCTTAGAAACCCTAGTGTACTTTGGAAGAAGCGAGAGGCGGAGCTCCGGCAAATTTCCGGCGACAACCCTAGGAGATCCCGGCGACGAAACGACGCACCGGCGCCTCCTTCCGACTCCTATTCCTTTCCTCTAAGTCCTAAGCCAGTAAGTCCCACCTTTCCCTTTCTCTACTCTTTTCTAAAATACGAAATTCCAAAATCCGACGGAATCGGAGTCAAACCGATTTCCGATTCGGTTTCTTTCTAAAACTCTCACTTTTCTTTAATACAATCTTGTTAAACCATTACATGTTGACTATTAAATACTAACTAATCATATTGAACAAGTTCCATATCAAAATAAATTGCTATTTCCATTTTACCGTACTTTTTCATTTAAATATCATATAGTTTCATTTCGACATTTAAACCATCAAAACCTTGCTATACCTTTAAGTAGATCACGAGGTAATGACCTACCTCCTCACACACTCATATACAATATAGCACAATACCCTCGGAAACATAGTATACGGGAAAACGACACCTTTTCAAATAAATACCATTACTAATAAAACCATTTTCTAGGCGATTTAGTATTTATACAAATCTTTGCAAAGCGCCGCTACAACTCATTTGGGGAACCCGTTCGGGATGGTACGGATTATCGCACATTCTCGGGCTTAGTTGTGCGAGATGCAGACCTCCGCAAGGAGCATTCGGTCTCGAAAGATTTAAAATACGACATTTTAAGAAAATGAGATTTTTAGAATTATAATATATATATATTAAAATTATTTTTATACACAACAACAACAACAACTGAGCCTTTTATCCCAAGCATAAGGGGTAGGCTACATGAACCAACATGAGAATCACGCCGGGTCCAACACATGAATCCTCTGTCTCCACTCACTTCTATCGAACAATATACTTTCATTGAGTCCTTTGGCAACCATATCGTTTCGTATCACCTCCATCCATGTTTTCTTCGGTCTCCCTTTTGCCCTTTTGCCATTACCCATATCGAGAGTATCTATTCGTCGAACCGGTGCTTCCATAGGTCTGCGTCGCACATGACCAAACCATCTAAGCCTGTTTTCCCGCATCTTCTCCTCCACGGGTGCTACACCAACTTTTGCACGAATATCCTCATTTCGTACCTTGTCTTTTCTAGTGTTACCGCACATCCAACGAAGCATGCGCATCTCCGCTACGTGCATTTTCTGTGTATGATATTTCTTAGGAGCCCAGCATTCTGTACCATATAATAAGGCAGGCCGAATAGCGCTCCGATAAAACTTCCCTTTCAATTTTAACGGAAAGTTACGATCACATAAAATCCCTGTTGCACTCCTCCATTTCAACCAACCAGCTTGGATCCTTTGATTAACATCACTATCGATCTCCCCATTCCTTTGGATGATGGAACCTAGATATCTAAACTGGTCGCTCGGTGATATCTCTTGCCCTTCCAATGTTATACCAATATGGTTTTGATTTCTCTGGCTACTAAATTTGCAGTGCATATATGCTGTCTTGGACCTGCTCAATCTGAATCCCCGAGATTCCAATGTTTGTCTCCATAATTCCAATTTGGCATTAACCCCTGCTTTCGTCTCATTTACTAGAACAATATCATCAGCGAATAGCATGCACCAAGGGACTTCATCTTGGATAGTTCTAGTAAGCTCATCCATCACGATGGTAAACAGGAAAGGACTTAATGCAGATCCTTGATGTAAACCAATAGTAATCGGAAAATCACTTGTTAAGCCACCGCAAGTTCTGACATTTGCCACTACTCCGTCGTACATATCCTTGATTATGTCAATATACTTGACGGGGACCCCCTTTTTCATCATTGTCCCCCATAATACCTCTCTAGGTACCTTGTCGTACGCTTTTTCTAAATCAATAAATATCATATGCAAATCTCTTCTCTTCTCTCGAAAGCGCTCGACAAGTTGACGAAGCAAATGAATCGCCTCTGTCGTCGATCGTCCAGGCATGAACCCAAATTGGTTCTCTGTTATCTTAATATCCTTCCTTAGCCTGTGTTCAATCACCCTCTCCCAAAGTTTCATGGTGTGACACATTAGTTTTATTCCACGGTAGTTTGAGCAACTTTGAATGTCACCCTTATTCTTGTAGATAGGTACAAGGATACTTTTCCTCCATTCATTTGGCATCTTTTTTGTCTGCCAAATCTTATTAAACAGATCTGTCAGCCATTTAACGCCTATTTCGCCTAAGCATCTCCAAATCTCGATAGGAATCCCGTCAGGACCAACCGCTTTTCTTAAACCCATTCTGTTCAAAGCTTCTTTAACCTCAGTAAGTCTTATTTTACGCATGAAATCACGATTTATATCTTGAGATTGAATGACAAGTCCATCCAAATTCTTAGTAAAGCTCTCATTGAACAATTTGTCAAAATAATCTCTCCATCTTTCCTTGATATCCTCATCTCGAACTAAAACCTTCTGATTTTCATTTTTGACACACTTCACCGCACATAAATCTCTAGTCTTCCTTTCCCGCATTCGAGCAATCCGGTATATATCATTTGCAGCCTCTTTAGTGTCTAATTTCTCGTACACCTCCTTGTAGACCTTAGATTTAGCTTCCCGAACAGCTTTCTTAACTTCCTTTTTAGCCATTTTGTACTTCTCAAATCTCTCCACATCTCTACTTTTCTTCAAATCTTTATAAGAATCCCTTTTAAGTTTAATAGCAGCCTTTACATCTTCATTCCACCATGATATGTCCTTAGATGGTGGAGCACCACCTCTCGACTCACCAAGTAGATCTCTAGCTACTTTCTTGATACAACTAGCCATTTTGTTCCATGTTTTGTCTGGATCATCTTCCGACTGCCAATCCGCTTCTTGTACTACACGATCTATAAAAGCCTTTTGATTACCTTCTTTCAATCGCCACCATTTAATTTTAGGCTCTACCTTACGTCTAATCTTTCTAGGCTCTCTTCTAAATCGAAAATCTTGAACTAAAAGTCTATGTTGAGTAGTTACACTCTCACCTGGCACTACCTTACAGTCGATACAACAACCTCTATCTATTCTTCTCGTCAGAAAAAAGTCTATTTGACTAGCATTTGATCCGCTCCTAAAAGTGATAAGGTGGGACTCTCTTTTCCTAAACCAGGTGTTTGCTAAGATCAAGTCATAAGATAAAGCGAAATCTAGAATCGAGTCACCTACTTCATTCCTTTGTCCGAAACCAAAACCTCCATGGATAGTATCAAACCCACTACGACTAGTACCTACATGTCCATTAAGATCACCACCAATAAATAACTTCTCTCCACTAGGTATACTTTGCACCATCTCGTCTAAATCCTCCCAGAATAGACGCTTACTAGCGTCATCAAGACCTATCTGTGGTGCATAAGCACTAATAACATTAAAGATCTCTCCACCTAGAATAAGCTTAACCAGTAAAATTCTATCACCTTTTCTCCTAATCTCAACTACATCCTCAAGCAACCGTCTATCTATGATTATACCTACCCCATTACGATTTTTATCTCTACCCGTATACCAAAGTTTATAACCCCAAGGCTCTATGACTCTACTCTTTTCACCTACCCACTTAGTTTCTTGCAAACACATAATACCAACTCTCCTCCTAATCATCACCTCCACTAATTCTATTAGTCTACCCGTAAGGGAACCTATGTTCCAGGAAGCTAGACGGATCCTATGAAACCCTTGCTTATTTGTCACTACACCCGGGGTCCGATGTAGCGCGCCGTCTCTGGACGACGACCCTTGCTTATTTGTCACTACACCCGGGGTCCGATATAGCGCGCCGTCTGTAGACGACGACCCTTGCTTATTTGTCACTACACCCGGGGTCCGATGTAGCGCGCCGTCTCTAGACGACGACCATTGCTTATTTGTCACTACACCCGGGGTCCGATGTAGCGCGCCGCATCTGGACGACGACCAAGCCCTTGCATATTTAACACTACACCCGGGATCCGATGTAGCGCGTCGCTGAGTAGGGGACGCCCCAACGATATTCTTGTAATGGTTCATGTCATAGAATGTGACAAAGTTTTCCGTTGGCTGTCACAAGCCTACCACAACCCTCACCCTTTCTCATCCGGACTTGGGACCGGCAACGGTGGGTTTATTAAAATTATTTTTATATAAATATATATATATATATATATATATATATATATAACATTAAAAGATCTATTTTGTAAGAATATAAATATTACAACTCTTTTAAAAAATCACAAGAATTAGTTTACATTAAAATACCATGAAATCCATACAAGTTTAATATTACACTTTAATACCATATATTATGAAAATTAGGTTAATCTCAATAGAAATGGTATATGTATAAAATCCACATTTATTACAACTCTAAAGGCGATAACTAAATACTTGGGGAGTATTTTGAAAACTATAGAAAAGTATTTTTACATAAAACCCCCTCAAGTTCTATAAATTACCCTGAGGACCTTAGTAAACATAGGTTTAAGCGGGACCAATCTCTTGAGCTTCAGAGAGCCGGAGAAGTGGGTGCTTGCCTATCTAAGATAAGCAATTAACAAACGGTGTTATCAACACGTTAATCGTCTTTGAAAAAAACACAAATCCTGCCGCCCATGTGCAGCGGTTACCGATAACATCAAAACAATCAGGACTTCAATTTACTTTTCTAATTGTCTGACTCAGATTGAGTCTCTCTATAATCTGACTTGAATATGATTCAAGTACAATCTACAATCTACAATCTATAATCTACAATATTACAATTCAACACGAATCCATGAATCCATTATTCCATATATTCAATCTATCAATCTATACAACTTGACTGAACTGAACCATGGATATACATTCCATTTATATGATATCCAGTTTACATGATTCTCCAGTTACATACATGATTCTACAGTTACATCCGTTTACTGATATCATGGTTTCGGCAAGTCATCCAATTATACAATTCAATTTACAAGATATTACAATACAATATCATCAGTACAATCATTACTATCAATACAATAAATACACGGGGTATTGGGGTAGTTCATTCGTGAATCCAACATAATCTCAAGAGTCCCCCTAGATCATGAATCCATGTCTACTAACACAAACAAGCAATCATGAGGGTCCGTGTTTCCATGCTCCTGGACTGTGGCCTGTTGAGTTTGGAATACTTCGGCGACGGTTGAAGTCCCACTACTAACATATCATTCGGGCTCGTGGTTTCCTACCCTTGGACTGTGGCCTGTTGGGTTTGAGAACACTCTTGAGATTAGTTGATATTCACCCTTGAACTTACGATAACAACAGCATTAACACTATAACAATATAATACAACTTTAAAAGCCACACTTTCTCTTTCTTCTTTTCTACTTCTCCCTTATCTTTGGGATTTACCGAGCGATTTGTTCGCTGACGACATTCTCTTTCTTTCTTCTTTGAATGTCGTCAGGTATTTCGGACCTTCCGGAGACAGAGCCCAGCATCGAGGACTTGGACCAGATTATTGAAGACCTAGAGCTCTAGCTTCATTGTACACATTTCATTCCAGTACTTTTCTTTTTCTGTTATGCCATTGTTTAGGCATTGTCTTCATCAGATGTATTTACATTTCCATGCATTGTACAGAAAGAATGTGAATAAATAAAGTTGCTGTTTTATTATATCTTGTCTCTTGTGTATTTACTTTTATATTGCTTAGATACGCTTAGCGTATTCACTTCACAGTAAATACGTAGCGGTCTCGTCGCGTCCTCTACCCGTATACTGGGAAGCGGGGCGTGACACAAAGTCACGATAAAGAACAAATACCCCATTCCGCGCATCGACGACTTATTTGATCAGTTAAGTGGGGCCAGAGTATTTTCGAAGTTGGATCTTCGTTCGGGCTATCGCCAGATCAGAGTAGCGGCCGAGAATATATGCAAGACGGCTTTCAGGACCCGATACGGGCATTATGAGTTCCTTGTGATCCCGTTCGGTGTTACCAATACTCCAGCTATATTTATGGATCTGATGAATCGAGTATTTGCGAAATACTTGGACACGTTTGTCGTTGTATTCATCGACGACATACTAGTTTACTCTAAGACTTGAGAGGAGCATGCCGAACACTTGCGAACAGTATTACGAATTCTTCGGGAAGAGAAGCTTTACGCAAAATTGAGAAAGTGTGAGTTCTGACTCGACAAGGTGCAGTTCTTGGGACACGTTGTTTCGGGCGAAGGCATCTCAGTGGACCCGGCAAAGATAGAATCTGTTAGAGATTGGCTGACACCGAAGTCAATGGCCGAGATCAGAAGCTTTCTGGGACTGGATGGATATTATCGACTGTTCGTTCAAGACTTTGCACGAGTCGCTGAACCTTTGACGAAACTGAGACAGAAGGATGTACCGTATGTGTGAACGGAGGAGTGTACTCAGGCTTTTAAGGCACTGAAGCAGAAATTGACCACGGCGCTTATTCTTATAGTACCGGATAATTCTGGTGGGTTGGTGATGTTCCCCTCCGAACGGCGGCCAAGACATGGACGTCTTGCCTGAGATTCGGGGCAGATGCTATTTGGTTTTATCCGTCCACCTCTCCGAAAATGCCAAGTTGATTTATGGCACCGTGTATCGGAGATTTGGACGGATGCGGCCGATGTAGCAGACTTCGTCAGATTCCCCCTCGCTTGAGGGGTTTTTGATTGTGGGGACGCTCTTCCCTGCAGGCGCAAGCCCCTGCTGTTAATTACGCTACCGCATCGCGGTAACAACTTTCTCCTTCTCCAGAATTTCACTTCGTGTCGTGGGTGTTTTTTTTGTTTGTGGTTGCCCGTGGATTGTATACGGAGACTAATTTATGTCGTCGCCCGTAGGACATGGATTAGTCCAAATCCGTATTTTCTTAGATTTGGGTTTGGGATTTTGGTTTAAGGATACGTTAGCCATATTTGAGGCTAAGATCAACTTAAACATTTGTTAAGGATACGTTAGTCTAATTTGAGACTAAGATCAACTTAACGGGATCGTTTAGATCCGACAAAAAAGCGTTTGGGGGCTCGATTATTCCAGTTTAGGGACATAGTGGTCCATTTAATATATGGCCGTCGGGACCCGTCACCTCTCTGACGACGTTGAAGGATTATAGACAGGTGTCAGAGGAGTTCGGAGATGTACCCTTGAACCAAAGTTGATTGGGGATCTTATAGTCCAATTTGGAACTAAAGTCTGTTTGAATGTTTAAGGATACGTTAGCCATATTTGAGGCTAAAATCAAATTAAACGGGATCGTTTAGATCCGACTAAAGAGCGTTTGGGGGGCTCTATTGTTCCAATTTAGGGATGTAGTGGTCCATAGGTAGTTTAAGGACATTGCGGTCCATTGCCAGTTTAGGGACATGGTGATCCATTGTTCCCGTTTTGGGGACGGATATTGGTTTAAGGACGCATTAGTCCATTGGTTTAAGGACCCCATAGTCCATATAGATGTGTTTAAGGACGCATTAGTCCATTAGTTTAAGAACGCATAAGTCCATGGGTTTAAGGACCCCACAGTCCGTATGGGTGTGTTTAAGGACGCATTAGTCCATTAGTTTAAGGATGCGTAAGTCCATGGGTTTAAGGACCCTACAGTCCATATTAATGTGTGGTTGTCGGGACCCGTCACCTCTCTGACGTCGTTGAAGGATTACAGCGATAGGTGTCAGAGAAGTTCGGAGATGTACCCTTGAACCGGATGTAAATTGATTTAAGAGAGCAGTCTTGCTCAGTCAATTTAATTTGAGAACTTACGGCCATGATTGGGCTAAGTCCAGTTGAGAATATTCAACGTTTTTATGTTTGGCCTATTAGGCCTGTGCTAGGGCTTTGCCCATATTTAATAATGCACTGCATTTTCTTTTGGTTTGCTAGGCCTTTTTGATTTGGGCTCTGTCCCTTTTAAATGATGGGCAGCATCCGTTTTTGTTTAGGCTCTGCCCTTTTAAAATAATGCATGGCATTTATTTGGCCTGTTAGGCCTTTTTTTAATTGGGCTTGGCCTTTCTATAAATAATGCAGTGCATTAATCAAACTGACAACGGCCATGTGGCCTGTCAGGCGCTTTGCGCCAATTATTGAGCGCAAGCGCATGTGGAGGTGACACGTGTCATGCTCTGGTGAGCGCAAGCGCAGTGCACTGCTGCCACGTGGCGCGCTCTGGTGAGTTGCGCCAATTTTAGAGAGCAATGCTCTATTTTAAAAGCGCATAGCGCAAGTTATCTTGGAGCTGACACGTGGCGCTCTCTGGTGGCTTGCGCCAACCCAGGAGCGCAACAGTGCAGATTTACAAGTGCAAGGCACTGTTCTTATATCTTAATCTAATTTTGGATTAAAAGAATGTTTAAGATTCCAGAACCAATGGTTCAAAAAAAGGCAATGCCTTTGTTATTTATTATATTTTTTTATTGAAGATCCTTGATTTTGTTCTTAGATCAATGATCTATTCAGAAGAAATTCTTCTTTTTATAAAGGTTTTACCATCTTTTTCCTTTCTGAATTCTTCTCAAAATTCTTTAGAGGAGTTCTCTCTTTTTTTCTGTGTTTTTTTCTCTCTGTTGTCTTTTGAATTGGGTTCTAGGGGCCTTTATATAGTGCCCATTAATTTGTTAAATTTGTTAAAGAGATCATTCTCTGAGTGATTTGGGGATTTTTCCCCACCGTTGGATCTTTGATCCAAGGGCTTCTGTTTTACAGATGACAATATTCTTGTTTTAACAAGAACAGAAAGATCTTACTAGAATTTTAATTCTGTTTGGCGCAAACGCATCTGTGCTTGACACGTGTCGCGCAGCGCAGAGCACAGCGCAACTGCTCTAGCGCAACTGCGCTGACACGTGTCGCGCAGCGCAGAGCTCAGCGCATCTGAAGCGTTGCTTCTTTTAATTTTATTTTAAATAGAGCCTTACTCTGATTGGGTGCGCTGCCTTGGGTGCTGCGCTGACGTATCAGCTTTTGACACGTGGCGCGTTGTGCGCAGCGCAAGGAATTTGAAGCGTTATTTCAATTTTTGAATTTTTGAAATTCAAACAGAGGTTTGCTCTGATTGGGGGAAACAAATGGTCCCCCACCGTTGCACTCACGTGGCCCACACGTGAGTGCAGCGGTGGCAAGATCCTGGCCATTGGATCAACTGAAGAGTTGAAGGGGTGCAAGCGCCTATAAATAGAACCCTTGGTCCTCAGTAAATAATTACCATTTTCAAGAACTTTGATTTTCAGAGTCCTGCTCTTGTTTTTAAGAACTTCAGAGCCTTGCTCTCGTTTCTTTTCAAGAACTCCAGAGTTCAAATTTTTAGAACATCATAGGTAAAATTTAACTTAAATTAAATTAAATTTAATTAACAGAGCTTTGCTCTCATAGATCTTTGATCTAAAGAAAAACCCCTTTGGGGTTTCATCAACAGAGCCTTGCTCTCAAGAATCCATAGATCTACAGAGATCTTGTTTCATGGGTTTTAACCCATGAACAGAGCTTTGCTCCTGGATCAAACATAGATCTTTTTGATCTAAAAATGGAGAACTTTTTATAAGTTTTCATGGATATTTTAAGACCCCAAATTTTTAATCTTTAGGAATTTAAAAAAAAAATTCTTTTAATAGATTTTCTTATCATTATTACAGAGCTAGGCTCTTTTAAGGAATTTTATTCCCTTGAGACCAGAGTTTGATAAGTGTCACTCTGTGACAGAGTTTTGCTCTGAAAGAGGAGATTTTCTCCTTGTCTCTAGGGATTTTTCATTAATGAGAATATTCTCTTGGGGATTAATTGAAAGTCTCATTCAATGATGGGGTTGTCTTATTAACTGATGCACTGTCATCCAGATTTTGTGGGTCTCCCTTTGGTCCCATACCCACTGCATTGCGGTGTGGTATAAATTTTAAAATATCAAGCGTTGGAATTACAACACTGACGGCTGATTTTTGTCCCTCCGCAGGAAACATGTCTGCTGATTTGTCTTTCCCATTTGTTCGCTCGGAGGGAGGATTTCCCCAGGCACCAGTGGACCGAAAGGTGCTCGCTTTCATCAAGGATCATGACCCCGAGCACAAGAGCCTTCACCTGTGGGGTAGGTGGTATAATGAGATCATCCAGGGTCGCCGAAGTTTCGGTTCCGCTACGCCGTCTGAGCCCATATTTTCGATCCCCTATGCGGATGAACCCCCGGTGAAGTATGCCATGGAGGTCAAAGATTGGAATTCGGATGATCTTCTCCAACCTGCGATTGGTGCTATTCCCGTGCAGCCGCCGCCGGCAATAGACATTTTGGGGAGGCACATATGTCAGGGTGAAGCACGCCCTTGGGGACAGGCCAATAACATTGGATTGACCCTGCGACCACTCGCCGGATATTTGCAGTGGGCCCGGTACATCTTATCGGCGAAGAGGACTCATCTGATGAAGATTGGTTTGTATTCGGCAATCTACGTTTCGCTCTTTGAGTATCCCTCTCCTCCAACGTGGTGGATTAAGGCTTTTATCAAACAATGGAATATCCCCACCCACACCTTCCTGATGACGGACAGGGAAGTCTCTATCTCCTTGGAAGAGTTCGCCGAGATCTCGGGTCTGCCGATGAGGGGGGAGCATTACGAGGAGCTGCTTCCTCCTGACAAATACGTCTTCGCCACCAAGCTTCTGGTGTTTGATCTAACGCCGGAGAATGCTATTCAGCACCAGTTTCCGGGCTTGGTGAAGGTGCTGGACATATATGAAGGGCTCTATCTGGAATCAGGGGTCCGGGGAGTCAGTTTCACAGATTTTATCGCCCGCTTCATTCGACCGGAGTTTCTATCGGAGCGGAGCGAGAAGTTCGCCAAGCTTGATGACCCTTTCGGCTTCGGCTTGGACCGTCGACTAACATCGGAGGACGATCAAAAGGACTTTTATCTCCCCGGCGCCGCCGTCATGCCATTGTCAGAAATCACCATCCCGGGCATGGATGAGGAGACCTTTTTTGTAGCGTTCCTGGGACTGTGGCTGTGCAGCTTCACGCTCCCCATGCACCCGCGCCACATGCGGCCGTCCGTTTTCTACCCAGCGCATCGGATGGTGGCTGGCCTGCAGTTGACAATAGGAATCGCCGGGTTGGCTCACCTATATAATGGACTTAGCATGGCGGCGGACGCTAATGAACCTAGGGTGCAGCCTGCTAATTTCCCGATGCACTACTTCACCTCATGGATGGAAATGCATGTGCACGGGGTGTTCGGCGTCCATAAGATCCCTCCGTTTTTTGAGAAGTGCAGACTCCCAAGAGTCATGCGGCTGATCGGCGCCTCGATCGTGGTTGCGCCTCCACGGAAGGCTAGGGGGTTGCTCCTTCGTCCACACCTGGTCGGAGCGAAGGTTTCTTTTTTGGATAATTTCATAACCATAGGCTCAGAAACCTCCAAGTCGGTGGTGGCGCTGCGCGACGACTTCAAGGACGGGGCCTCCGTACTGAAAGCCCGGGAGATTCTTCACCTCTACTCCATTCGGCCGGGCTACCTGGTTTTCAGGCAGAATGAGACGGCACTATTCATGAGGTATAACCCCCACCGGTTCGCCCAACAATCAAGATATCACCAGGGGTCCCGCTGGAGGCGTTTTTGGAAGAGCCCGCGGCCAGCAGGGAGGGGATACGGAGTGCGATGCACCATTTCATGCGGCTGAACACGGGCTCCTATTTCTTCATTAGCGAGCCAAGCTGCGTTCCCAAGGTCCTCAACGCGTACGTGGCTTGGTACGCGCACGCAATGGGTCCAGTTATCCATATGGAGAAGCGCATGCTGGTTGACCGCAAGGGTGCGCCTCCCGGCGGCGATCGCAAGGCTCCCTTGAAGCCAAGGACCCAGGTCATTCCTCCGCTGAAAGACGCCGGAGTTGGGCCACCGCGCGTGCTGAGCCCCCCGCGTGGATTGACGCTGCCTGATACGGTGGATGCGCCACCAGCGCCCCGTGCTCCAGTAGAGACAGTCAATGTTGTATCGCTGGAGTCCAGCATTGCTGCACTAGAATAATGCCAGGAGCAACTCATTGTTTGCCCCGGGAGGATTTGAGAATTGGTTTTTGTTTGGCATCTGCATTGCTGCACTGGAGTAATGCCAGGAGCAACTCGTCATTTGCCCCGGAAGGATTTAAGAATTGGTGGCTTAGGAGACAGATTTAGATCCCTATCACCTAAGGCTTTTCAATTTTATGGGCCGTAAGGGTCCCATAAAAGCATTTTCTCCCTACGAGTCGAAAGGATCTCGTAGGTGTATTTTCTCTTTAGGAGTCGTGGGGACTCCTAAGTGTGTTGCTCCTTTGTGAGTCGTAAGGATCTCACGCGGGAATTTTCTCCTCACAAAGTCGAGAGGACTTTGCGAGTGCATTTCATCTCTTTTTAACGAGTTTGCGCCCTTTCGGGTTTTCACAAACTCGCTGGCAGTCCTGCTGTTTTTACTCACGGAGCCTTTTCGGGTTTTTATCCATGCCCGTTTTGCTTGTGGACATACCATTTTTTTGCACTGGTGGGACTTTAAAAGTTGTCTCACCGGCAGGACTTGGGAGAGATTGGGATAGTTTTACGCCCGTAGATTGTATATGGTTTTGCCGGATGTATGATCCAGACCGTAGGGCTGGAAAAATTTCGGGACTTTGTTGGCGTCTGCATCACTGCACTGGAACATGGTACCAGGAGCGACTCATCATTCGTCGTTGGGGTATAGGATTTGGAATTTGGTTGGCGTCTGCATCGCGCACTAGAATATGGTACCAAGAGCGACTCATCATTCGCCATTGCCTATTGGGAAGCGATGGCTTAGGAGACAGGTTTAGATCCCTATCACCTAAGGTTTTTCAATTTTATGGGTCGTAAGGGTCCCATAAAAGCATTTTCTCCCTATAAGTCATAAGGATCTCGTAGGTGTACTTTCTCCTTAGGAGTCGTGGGGACTCCCAAGTGTGTTTTTCCTTCATGAGTCGTAAGGATCCCACGAAGGTTTGTTCTCCCCATGTATCGTGAGGACACATGAGTGGGTCTTTCCAATGGACCATAATTCCAAGGGCAAAGACCAGCCGCGTAACTGGTGGTTGCGGTGGGGAATGGGTATGACGAGAATTATTTGAGCCCGTAGATTGTATACAATAGTCAATTTAGGGGACCACCCGTAGGGCTGGAGGAATTTTGGGAAATTGGATTTCGGTTGGCGTCTGCATCGCTGCACTGGAATATGGTATCAGGAGCGACTCATCATTCACCATTTTTTTATTACCGTGATTGCTCTATCATTTCAGCCTTTCTTATCACGAAGGTTGCGATTGCCCTATCATTTCGGCTATTTATTCGCGGTTGCCCCATCATTTCGGCTATTTATTTTCATCTTTATTTTTACTTGTTGATTTTTATTGCGAGTTGCCCTACCATTTTGGCTTTTATTACTTTTGTTTTATTTACAAATTTTTACATTCCCAGTTTAACGACTTAGAGGTCGATTGTTCCCAGTTTAACGATGTGGTGGTCATTTGTTCCCAGTTTAACGACGTGGTGGTCTAGGGTTTTCTTATCCCAGCTCCTCGAACTTTGATCTTGGCGAGGCTGTGTTGATGATCGTAGCTCTATGGCTTGTCGGTTCATCTGACGACTGTGAGGCTTTCCCAAGTTTGTATTGGTTCTCCACCCAATCTTTAAAAACATAGCAGTCTTCAATGGTATGACTCACCATTCTATGATATGGGCAGTATATGGGATTGCCGGTCATGATCATCTCATGTGGCCTCTTTGGAATAGGCAGTTGAAGACCGTTGTTCAAGACGTCCACGAATATTTCGCGGACTTTATCCCTCCTGAAGGAGTATACTTTCTTCTTTCTCTCCATTAAAGTAGGTGCCCTTACTAATGCTGGACCCGAAGGACGATCAGTCTTTGGTTCTCCTACTGTCTGCTTACCACGTTCAGTGTACGTATCGGAGGGACTGGAGGCTGATCGCGTCCGTTTTTCACAATGGTGTTGTTAGTTATATGTATGTCCTAGAGGCCATTACTGTACATATGATGTATATTGTAATGGATGCTTGGACATATATAGGGAGGACTTTCTTGCTCGACATGATAGTATGCTATCTGGTTGTACTTTATCTTAACATGTACTCTGATTGTCTCTATGTTACATGTTGATAAAGCCCTTAGGATATGTACTCGACTACTGGGACTATGATGAGATCATACTAGTGGGGCCACGATAATCGATGAGTACATCCTATAACTGTTTCTAGTCGAGAGTGTATCGAGACAGGGCATCGATACACCAGAGTAGACTAGCGTATACACATCTTGACCCATATGATGGGCGATGGATGATCCCATATCAATCGGTGTTTGACATCAAGGATGGTGTACGGGTGCTCAGTAGAGACTGGGTACACTGGACGGACTTGCCGAGAACTCCTAGATGGTATTATACCTTACGTCAGATGGCAGTTCTCCGGTGACACTGGTACAAAGTAGTCTGTTGACCCGAGATCGTCATAGAGTCTTGTGTGATTCCCACTGTGCTTTGATTTCCATCATACCACGTCCAAGAAGGCGTGCAAAAAGGTGGCTTTTGGGTACAGTCCCGAATCACATGGAGGCAATGAGCGATAGGAGGGGATTCGTCTCTCCCAGTATAGGGAGTTGATGTTGTGCTGTGTTCGATTGGCTATAACTGGAAATCCCTGGCCAGGGTTGCTGAGATTTACTGGTAAGTGTTATCAGTAGTTTCTCGAACTGTTATAGATCTCATATCGACACGACTTATCAAGCTACCGGGGTCTGACGTTTACCACCCCTAGGCGAGATATGCGACATATCAGACGACGAGACCGGACTGTACGGGAGTGTTACTGATTGGATTCGCAGGAGAATGTACAGGCTTACTTGTTGATCTTCTGATCACTCAATACCTGGGTGGCTGTTACGTTTAGCTGACCGCTTGCAGCTTGTGGGTGTTTGATATGATCATCACCTGCTACCGGCGTATTGACGATTCTTTAGAGTCCTACACAGAGGTTTCTTGACTCAGGCAAAACGGAGTTGGGGCACATATATGATATGTGCAGGATCGAGGATAATGCGATATGAGATACCGTATTATATTCTCGCGATATTTGATATCAGCCGGGTCATCGGATCAAGTGTTGATTCGATGAATCGGTAAATGATATATTAGTCGGTTATATGCGATATAGCCGGATTTTCGGATCAAGTGTTGATTCGATAATTTAATGTATAATAATATATGTGATATATTAAATTACATTATCTAATATTGGCTCGCTTTATTGATTCATTTTCTCACCGGGTAATACATTGATATATATGCGATATATGTTAATTGTATTATTTACTTTTGTTACAAATATATATTATATATTTGATATATAATATTGTAACATGATATGATTACTAATGCAACATGTTTAGTGGAGATTAAACAAGGTTAGGGTTTAATTTGGGTTAGATCTTTCTTGATGCTTCTAGAAGGTTTTAGTTTGTTTCTAGCAAATATATTATGCTTGATATTTTCTAACCCAACCAAAACCCTTCACCCTTGGTTAAGTCTCTACATGGGTTAGCCTCTTCATGGTCAACCATGGTTTCATTATTAATTATTATGATATTTTTCATTATTCATCACAAAAGGATTATTCATTGTTCATCTTCTTCTTCCTTCTTGCAAAACTTTCTATCTTTGATTCTTGTGATGAAAATGGGTGAGATTATGAAAATAAAATAGAGCTACATTCCTACTTCATCATCCTAATCTATCCTAGCCATTTAGATTAGGGTGTTCACTTCATTTGAGAGTGAGTGCTTGTGTTTAAGAAACTTCAAGGTAGATCATCTTAGTTATCGAAGATCGGAAGCAAGTTTGCATCATTCTCTTCGTGCAGCCTCTCTAGAGTCCGGGAACATGATGATCGCAACGAAGGGACCTCAACACGGAGCTTATGAAGTGAAGGACAGGACTACAAAGGTTGTAATCCCAGACTCTTAAATGTTAAAGTGTTTAACATGCTTTGTTTCGCCTAATATCTAGTTTAAAGATCTTGTTAAGGGTTGTTCGGCACGTTTAAATTTTAAATCGGGTATGGTTGATACCTCGTAGACCCTTGTGAGAGTGCCTAGTAACCCTACAGGTGTTCCGCTCTCAGGCTGGAGGGAGCATCGGTCGGCTGCTTCCGGATATCAATCCCCAGCTCACGAACCAAAATTTGATTTTGCTGTAATTGCAATCGGGAGACTTGGGTCGTGAGATCCGCCATGACATTTGCCAGCTCGTCGACTTTAGAATGGACCTTGGCCATCTTCCCATCCCTGTCCTGAAGTTGCCTTTGAAGCCATTGGAATAATACTTGTTCTATAGTTCCGGGTGTGACAACGGGGTCACACTACCTCCTGAACTTGATTCAGCATGAACCAAAGGTTCCTTTGGCTCAATGGCCTGAGCGAGTTCTTCATCATTTGGATCGGGCCGATGTTGGATGTCAACAACCGCGTCATTGTCATGGTTATAAGGCGTAGGAGGACTTGTTCCTCTGAGCTCCATCATATAGACCGTATGGGTTGTGTACCCTTCTATCGCCTCTTCATTGGCAATGTTGCTCGCTTGGCTCTTAGCTTGTTGTCTTGGTCCGCTCTTTTTAGAGAAAGGTAGATGTCTGAGAGAAGCAGGTCCCTGAAGGACTTCGGTCTCCGTTTGTATGAAATTGGCGGTCGCAGCTTGATTGTTTGTTAACATGCCACGGGATAATGATATTTCTCCCGCCTTGTATTGTTTCTTGACCCAATCCTTGAAGATGCAACAGTCTTTAATAGTGTGTCGCAGCACTCGGTGGTATGGGCAAAAGTTGGGATGATCAGTCCTGTCCGCTTCACTTAGCCTTTTTGGTTCTGGTAGCTGCAGGCCATTCTTCAGAGCATCTCTTGAGATTTGTTAGTTTTTGCTCCGCCCGCTCTCTGCTTATTTAGAGAATCGGTGCTGTTAGAACTTCCGCCTTTTCGGTTGTCGTCCCTCCAAGGTTTCGGTCTATTTGTGAACTGAAGATCCTGAGCAGACTCGGGCTTTGAGCATTCCAACGTTTGGACCTTTTTGGTCAGCTCTTGGAATGTTTTAAGGCCTGCGGTGTACAGGAAAGGTTTCATCCAGTCCTTCAGATTTTCTATAAGAAGACTGACGGATTGGTCTTGCTCCAACGGCGGTTCACATTTGAGAGAGAGATTGCGCCATCGGACTATAAAATCCATGTTTCTTTCGTTGTTCTTTGACTCTGTCCTTACGAGGTCGGCAATGGTGATTTTATCGCTGACACTCATGAACCTTTGCTTGAACATGGATTCTATTTGAGCGAATGTAGTGATCGAGTCATCCGGTATGCTTGCATACCAATCGAAAGCAACATCCGTCAAGCTATTAGCAAACTGACGGAGAAGGAGCGCATCATTGCTCCCAGTATTTGCGCATGATATTTTAAATTGGGCAATGTGCCGGTTCGCATTTCCCGTCCTATCGAACCTTTCAAATTTGGGGATGACATAGCCAGTGGGAAACTCCACAAGATCGTACCGAGCAGGATATGGTCTCCCGCTACTGCTGGCATCTTTTTGCTCTCCGGCTTCGGCTACCAATGTTTTGACTTTGTTGGCAACCAAATCCTTGATTTTCGCTTGAGTTAGCTGGTTGCTGTCATCGGCCGCCAAGACATTTCCCGAGATAGGATGCGACTGGCCTTCATGCGAATGATGAGTCGCTCCTGGTGCCATATTCCAGTGCAGCGATGCAGACGCCGGCCAAAATCCAAACCCCCAAGTGGCGAATGATGAGTCGCTCCTGGTACCATATTCCAGTGCAGCAATGCAGACGCCAACTGAACTCTGAATGTCCCACCGGGCGTGCCAGAATCTGTAGGGTGTTTTTCGTCACCCCATTGAGATGGGAATACACGCGCGCTTGTCAGGCGCATTACAGATTTCCCCTGCCTAGGGTAGGCTGGGGTTTATTGATTGTGGGGATCCGAATCTCCGGCAGCTGCGGACTAAGCTGCCGTTAATTACCCATCGCCTTTGGAGCGAGGGAACCTCTGATTAACGGGTTAAATTGGTCATGCGAACTCAATGTGCAGTGTGCGTGTGTTATGTTTTAAAAGGGATTTGGATATATCGAGGCCCTCGCAGAGTTTTTACGGGGGTCTCGCTACTTGGATAGCGGGCTGGGGGTCAAGGGGACTAGCAGCCCCTTTACGGGGTGCGGGGCAGCGCCCCGTTAGAATTTTTTTCTAACGGGAGAGGTGTTTTTAGTGTGGAGTATGTGTGTGTATGTATATATACATATATATAAAAAAAGGGAAAGGGCATCTAAAGGATGCGTGGGAAAAAGCGCTAGCGCTTTGGGTGCTAGCGCTTTAAGCGTAAGGGCTTTGAGCGCAGCAGCGCTAGCGCCTCACGTGCCAGGCACATGGGCGCTCGGGCGCTAGCGCTCTGGGAGCAACAGCGCTAGCGTTTTGAGCGCAAGAGCGCTAGCACTTTGGGAGCTCGGGAGGCAAAAGGGACTTGGTCCCTGCAATAGGAGTTGTACTCCCAGAAAGGAACACTTATTATTTTTTGTGTGTGTGTGTGTGTCTATATATATATATATATATATATATATATATATATATATATATATATGAGGAGTTAAACTCCTAGGGTATTTTGAAGCCGATGAAGGGGCTTCTCCCCTGAGCTCTGGATCTTCCCCAAAGTGAGGTTTCTGGAGATGGGTCTCCTTCTTCTTCCTGTCGTTTGGTCGGACCTTGGAGAAAGGGGTGAGATTTAAAAATATCCCCTTTTGAGATCTAATGGAAGATCTGAGTTCCCCTTTATGGGTTTTGTGGTAAAAAACTATTTATTTTTATAAAAGGAAGAGTAAAACTCTTGATTTAATTCAAAAGAAAGAAGAAGGTTTTAGAACCTTGAGGAAGGAGAAGATCACAGATCTTGATGCTTTTTGGGAGAGGAAAAAAAGTTGTTGAGATATTTTCATTATCTTGGCCTTTATAGGCTATACACTTTACATATAGTCCCTTGGGCTTTACAAAAATGGCATTTTGCCCATCTCATGGCTCATGTGCCATTTCTTTTTGCACATAAGCCACGGGCTTTACAAAAATTTGGCTCTATGCCCATTCATGCATAAAAAATTACATAAAAATTATTTATTACATGATTTCATTTTGGGCATGGAGGAGGGCCGGCCGCTTCATGTTCGGACTCCACCTAGGCATGGGCCCACTTGATCCGGGTTTGGGCCCACTTGGCTTGGGGTTGACCTTGAATTTGACTTGGTCAATCGGGGTACAATTTTCGACCCCAACAACGCGGAGGATGTGCATCGACTATCGAGAGTTAAATCGGGGGACTATTACGAACAAGTACCTAATATTTCGCATAGGCGAATTATTCGATCAACTCAGTGGCGCGAGAGTAGTCTCGAAGGTTGATTTGCGATCTGGATATCAAGTTTAGGTGAAATCAGAAGATATTTGCAAGACAGCGTTCCGAACTCAATATGGGCATTACAAGTACTTAGTGATGCCATTTGGAGTGACAAGCGCACCTACAATATTTATGGACTTGATGAACTGAATCTTTTCGCTGTATCTGGACCGGTTCATAGTGGTGTTTATCGACGATATTTTAGTTTATTCGAAGAGCAAAGAAGAGCATGAAGAACACTTGAGGATCACACTGCAAACGTTGAGATGAAAAAGGTTATATGCTAAGATGAGCAAGTGCGAGTTTTGGCTCGAAGAAGTGAAGTTCTTGGGTCATGTTGTATCCGGAGATGGAATCACCGTTGACTCTGAAAAGATTGCAGCTGTTCATGATTGGCCACTTCCAAAGGAAGTAGGGGAGATCAGAAGTTTTCTTGGGCTCGCCGGATACTATAGAAGGTTCGTGGAGAATTTCGTTCGAATAGCTGAACCATTGACCAAGCTAACACGAAAGGAGATACCGTTCGCATGGACCGAGAAGTGTGCGTCAAATTTTGAAGCGTTGAAGCAAAGATTGACCACCGCTCCTATTCTGACCATGCCGGACAGTTCCGAAGGGTTGGTTATTCACAGTGACGCATCTGGGAAAGGCTTGGGGTGTGTTCTAATACATCATAGGAAGGTCATAGCTTATGCATCGAGACAATTAAAGACTCATGAGAAGAACTACCCAACTCATGATCTGGAGTTAGCAGCAGTGATTTTTGCTCTGAATTTGGAGACACTACTTATTGGAAGAAAGGGTAGAAGTATTTACCGATCACAAAAACCTAAAGTATGTGTTCACAGAGAAGGAGCTCAACATGAGGTAGCGTAGATGGCTGGAGCTGATGGCTGACTATGATCTTGATCTAAAATACTATTCGGCGAAAGTTAATGTAGTGCCGGATGCTCTAATTTGGTTGCCAGTAATACAGATGTTGATTGCACAGAAAAAGATTTTAGCCGATTTTCAGAGATTTGAGTTGGAGATTGTACTACCGCATTCTTCGGGACAGTTGTGCAGTTGTAAGTACAATCATCCTTGATCGATAACATTAAAGCAAGCATTCGCATGATCCAAGATTTCAGAAGTTTCGAGAACAAGTAGAAGCGGGACTTCGAACGGATCTGTTAATTCATGAAGATGATTCGTTACGATATGGTAGTCATCTATGTGTGCCTAAAAGAGACGTTCGTGAAGAAATTATGAAGGCGGTACAAGATCGACAGAAAAGTTGGGTCGATACTGGTAGGAGACCTTTGGAGTTTGCAGTTGGTGATCTTATATTCTTGAAGATATCACCGACCAGAGGAGTAATCCGATTTGGTAGTCGAGGCAAGCTTAATCCTCGATTCGTGGGGCTTTTCGATATCATCGAGCGTGTTGGAGAGGTAGCTTATCGATTGGTTTTACCACCATCCTTAGCGGGTGTTCGTGACGTGTTTTATGTATCTCAACTCCGCAAGTATGTTTGAGATGAGACGCACGTCCTAGATCACTCGGAATTGACAGTGAGAGAAGATTTGACTTTTAAAGAACAACCGATGACGATTGTTGATCGACGAGAAAAGGTTCTCAAGAATAGGGTGATCCCTCTAGTGTTTGTTTTGTGGGGAAATCGTTCGAATGGAGAATCTACTTGGGAACGTGAAGACGAGATTCGATAAAAGTTTCCACATCTCTTTCCTTAAATTTGTATCTTCTTATCTTTTCCTGTTTCGTATGTTTCGAGAACGAAATTGTTTTGTAGTTGGGTATAATATATAATATCCTAGTACGATTATACGACATTAATTGGTATTTTAACACTTGCTTTATATTTCTTCTATTCTATCTACTGGGTTGCGAATGGATCGAATAGTAGTAGTCGTTATCCGACCCGACACGGAAGTTTAGAACCAAATATGGTGCAAGACTGTATCTGAAATTTACCAGTAAAGTGTATCTATATGAATCTAGTATAATACCTATATTATATTTTTATATCTTTATATATCATATATCTAGATCATCATATATCTTTTAATAACCACAAATTAAGAATAATTTATATTTTGTTAACTGTCATCATATGGTTGTTATCTCATATCTTATTTTGCTTTTATCTTTTACGTTTAAATCTCAAGATATCTAATATCAAATATTTAATAAATCTAGATATATTTTTAGAATCCTTTTAAATCTTAAATTAGAGGTATGAGTTATTTAAAATATATTCTTGCATTATGGTTGAGAAGTTTACATATATGAATTATTTTCCAAAATATATTTTTGATGAGATTTTGGTGGAGATTGGTTATAGTTTGATATTATTTGTATACATTAAAACTAATATATATTTATAACCTAATTTAAACTATACTATATATATATATATATTTATATTAAACACAAAACCTCTCTCTCTCTCTCTCCCCCTCATCAATTTATATATTCTCCTTTTTCGTTCTTTAAGCCCATACCCATTCTCTCCGAAGCAACTCCAGCAGCATTCTAGAACCTTAACCGAGCAATCAAAACTTGGTGTTCATTTGTATAGCGTCATCTTGGTTCCGTTGATCGATTTTGTTTTGAGGCAAGTTTACAACTTGCTACATGCTATACTTTATGTAATTTACTTATATATTGTCGTATAATTATTATTATTATCATCATACATCTATATTTATATAATTTATACACCGTAGTTATTTAACGTTAATCAGTTTTATAATATGCAATGTATGAAAGTTTACAATTTGCGACATACTATAATTATATCTATAAATATATATATCGTCGTAATATTTATTATTGTTATCATTAATTAGTTTATAATCTGCATTTTATAACGTTATACAAAATATAGTTTGAAAATATTATAGTTTACAAATGAAACGTCATCGCAAAGCGGATACGTCAAATCTTATAAAATTCATTATAAATCATAGAAAAATCATTAGTATACGTTATTTAGTTCGTTAAGAAGCTAGCTCATAATACTATAACCCTGTAAAATATTTACTTGCAAAATAAATTGTTTAAATAACGTAAACTGTAAATAAAAGTACCTCTGAATTATTGTCCAAGGAAATTCCAGCAGCAAACTTTCAATTTTGAACGTTCATAACTTTTGTGGGAACAATCTAAGATACTTTAACTTATAAAAAATAAAAATATTATTGAATTAGTTTTGTTTTGGTATATGACACGTTCCTTTTGGAGAACATTTGTTATTTTTAAGTTATTTTACAAATCAGGGTGACGCTGAATTTCTGAACGGAACTTTCTTGTGCGTGGTTAATCAATACCACTTTTATAGTTATTAATTTGATTGAATATATTATCCCTGTTAATGTTATTATATCAATATTTATTTAATAAGAATAATGCATGTGTTTTATTATTCAGCAATTATTACCGATTTACAGTTTTGTAGTATCTGTTCGTATCCGTACTGATAATCGCATATCTGGTTACATGCCGGAATATCATGATATCAATAGACAACTACATCAGTACTACATGTTATCTAGTTTGCATTATACTTGGTAGTGAACGTATAATGGTTATTATAGATTAATATATATGCATCCTGGTATCAATTGTGTTTACCGTGTTCCGATATTGATTACAGTTTCACATTGGGTATCTATTTGGTTAATATACATCACATGACATGTTCACGATACATTACCAGAATTGTTACTTGGATCTTATTACTAATGCTAACAATCCTGATTGTTGTCCTGACGGACGTGACTTGTTGTCTGTATAGACAAAACATGTACCTGCTTGATCCTGTGTTGACATTAGACTTACATCATCAATACCTGACTTGAACACAAAACCTTGATGGTAAGGGGAAATCAATAATAAAACCTGACTTGTAACTCAACAGTTCGATACTTATACTGATCAGTCTCTACGGGCTCGGCCAGCCTCGGAATGATACTGCTGACATTATTCGTCTGTACATGTTACATGTTTACTGCTTAGCGGCACATCTCGGATTCAGCCCGAGGGTCTTGACCGTGGTTCTGGGCACGCACGGGATACTATTGAGTTATATTGAAGATTCTATTAAATTTATTTCGAAAACTTCTATAATAGATAACCTAGAGACACAGACTTTAGGATACACATAACATACCTATATCTCACTGTTTTACACCTGCGTTATTTATTTACACTCATATTTGATCATAACATCCTACTATGGTTATTACTATTATTTTGATATTTATGACGCACTGACGTCTGTGTTTTGCATGGCCCAGATACTTGACACAGCATGTGAGTATTTGACAGGATCGCCGATCGGCGAGGACCACCTCATTGATATAGCTCTTATGCGGGTTAGTTATTTCTTAGATCTTTATTGTTTCTGCTATTTTTTCCAATTATTGTTCTTGTGGCTATTGGACATATGATAGATAGATTTGGTATTTTACTGTTCTTGATATCAGATTGACAGCCGTAATATAACTATGGAGGGATTATTCCTAACCATAGGTAGCATGGTTGGCTCTGTCGCGTGCCGTGTTTACATATTTTGGGAAGCGAGACGTGACACGATGAGAATTAAATTCTCAACTTATGGAGGACTTGTCTTGTGGATCTCAGATTCAGAGAAAGAACTAAGTTCTTTTAAAAGGGTTAAACCCTTAAATGTGGTAGAGATATTTTGGACTCTTTTCTTTACCTAGAGTTTCGAGAAGGAAGGTTTTCTTCTTTGAGAATTGAATTCTTTGTTTTCTCGAGAGCTCACTGTAATTTTGCAGAAGCTTATTTGGGGTTTCCCCCCTTCTTTTTTCCTCTGTCTCCCCCCCTTTTTTTGAGACTTGAAGTCTCGGGTTCTTTAAATAGTGGAGGCAGATTGCTAATTAGTTTTAAGAAAGTCTCTCATTGAGAGATTCTAATTGATTTAATTGGTCTCAAAATTAATTTGGGGAATTTTACCCACCGTTGGATTTTTGATCCAAATGTTTCTGTTTTCACAGAATATGTTGTTCTTGTTTTTAACAAGATTGGAGAAATATTTTCCCATATACAGAATTTATTCTGTCAAGTGGTGATTTTTTAATCACTATTGGATTTTTATTTAAAGGGTTCTCTATTTTATAGATAGCAATCTATATTTTTTAGGAAGATTGAGGGAATGTATTTCCAAAATAGAATTTTATTCTATTATTGGATTATTGATCCAACTGAGAGTATCTTTCTTATTTAGAAAGATTTGGGAGATGTTTTCTCCTAATAGAATTTGATTCTATATTTTGATGATTTATCATCTCTGTTGGATATTTGATCCAACGGCTCTATTTAACAGAGAGTATCGTGGAATTTAATTCTACTTGGGCGCCGGCGCTCACGTGTTGTGCACGTGAGTACTATTTAAGAATTAAATTCTTAAGATGGGTATTCCTGTGCTTTGCACATTGGCGTCCGCGTGAGGAGCACGTGCGGCGCTATATAAGAGCCTAACTTTTATGTAATAATTTCTTCTATGCTTTGTACATTGGTGCCCGCGTGAGAAGTACGTGATGCGCCACTATAGGATTTAATTCTATAAGATTGGTTCTGGTGCTGGCTCCCTCATGGAGAGCACGTGAGGCGCTGCCTCATTAAATCCAACAGAGCTTTGCTCTTTTATTAGGTTTAAATATTGGGGAAACAAATGCCCCCCACCGTTGTTCTCACGTGGCTCACACGTGGATGCAACAGTGCCATTTTTTCCACCGTTGGATCTTCCAGGGAGTTGAACCGTCTCTTCACATCTTATAAATATGGCCTTTGGCCCTTGAGACGACTGCCGTTCCGTCTTCTTTTTTCTTCTTACTTGAGAATTTAATTCTTTTTTAGAGCTTAGATCTCTGCCCCAAAGGAACTCTTAGAGTTGAACTCTGTCAAAAAACTTGGTAAGAATCATGACCAAATTTCAACCCGTAAAAAAAACCCTTCCTTTTTGTTTTAGATTTTTACCCATTAACAGAGATTTGCTCTTTTCTTGGAATGATCTCTTAGATATCTTTAAAAAAAAACTTTATTTGGGTAGACCATGGTTCTTAGAGATCCTAGGGTTTTACCCTGTCAGTGACTTTAATCTCTGAAGGTTTTTCTGGAATTTAATTCCAATATATTTCCCATGAGGATTTCTGGAATTTAATCCCACTATCAGAGGAATTCAATTCCAGTTTTTTCTACAGAGCTTAGCTTTGAGAAAATTTCTTTTCGGAATTTTATTCTCTTTTCTTATTTTCTCTTTAGGGTTCTTCTTGCAGATTTGAATATGTTGTAGAACACGTTCTTCGAGGCTATTAGGAGTCTTGAACTCCACTGTTCAATGAAAATTTTCATTAAATGAGAATCCTTTTGGATTCTTATAATGAGTGCCTGCCTCATCATTGATGGGGCATTACCTTGATTTGGTGGGGATTTCTGTTTTTTCTTTTAGATTGTAATGATTTTAGTATTTTGATTGTTAACCCTTTACTGGTTTTTCTTTTCAGATACTATGGTTTCTCATCGGTATGATCTTAAAGAGATTATCTCTTATAAGGAGATTCGCATCCAAGGCCGCTGTCAAGGCCAGGAGTTTACTGACGCCCAATGCGCTGAGGTGATGCGTCGTTTCGATGATTACAGCGATCGATTGCTCTCCCGCCATTCTGCTCTTTTGAAGATTGTCGCTGGGTCGATTTGGTAAGCATTTCCTGAGCTTGATGAGGCCATGCCGCTCGAGGCACTTGATGATGCTGAAAACAAGGTGCATTCAATATCTGATGGGCCTGATCTCAAAGAAGCGAAGAGATGATCTTTTCACTGTTTTGAATCGCGTCTTCTAACAGAAGGCGATAATATCTGCGTACCAAAGGATGGACGACATCAGCGGGGATCCCGACGCTTGCGTTCGTGAGAAGATGCATAAGAAGATGGTCAACGAAGTTAGAAGCACTTTACTCAAACTTGCCTTTAAATTCATGAATCCGTGTTCAGAATTCAGCGTCTTGCCATTGTAAATATTTTGATGATATTTGTTCCTTTTTTATCATCAATGTATAAATTCTTCGAAGTATGAATGACACGCTCCCCCTTTTCTTTACGCCAATGTTCATATGTACCTCCCTGACGTGTTGTTACACACACACATTTATGTATGTATATACATATATATAAACTAGCGCCGGTGCTCATGTGTCATGCACGTGAGGCGCTGCTGATGGATTCAATCCTAAAAAGAATCAGCGGCGGCACTTGGCGTGCCATGCACGCGGGGGCGCTGCTGATGGATTTAATCCTAATAGAATCAGCGCCAGCGCTCACGTGTCATGCATGTGGGGCGCTGCTGATGGATTTAATTCTAAAAAGAATCAGCGACGGCGCTCACGTGTTATGCACGTGAAGTGCTGCTGAAGGAGTCACTTCACCTTCTGGCTCTAATTTTCATGGGTCAACTCTTTCTTTTCCCATGCCCTTTTTGTCAGGCCTTGGAAATAGTTCCACCATGCACAACATTTTTTGTGCCTAAATTTAACCGCTTCTCTTTATATTCTGAAGCAATGATCTTTTTTTCTACATAAGGAGAGAACCATTTTTAACAGACCAAGAGTCATGACTTGCAATCGTCCTCGCACTCGTCGGCAACCATGGGAGGTACCTATCGAGGGAATTGTTCTTCGTTTTGCTGCGCGATTAGTGGATCCCATTCTCATAAATGACCAATGTGACACGGTGATATTTAAGCTCCTGACTCGTAGGGGCTCTCCTTTTCCTTTTGGCTCCATTTGGCTCCGGATGATCTTCTCGTCTGTGCTTGCTGACATCCCCTTAATCCAGCGGAGATGACTCCGGCGATGCTCGACGCGGCGGAAGATAAGATCGAGTGCTTTCATGACGCACATTTGATTACTCAGCCTCTGAGGGATCATTCTGTTCAGTTGCTAAGTTAGATACGGGCTCAGCGGGCCATCATGTTTGCCTTCGCCGATGGGCACGACGCTGATCGATGGGGAGCAACTCCTCGTGAAGATCGCCGCTTCGACATGGTGGAGAAAGCAGAGAGGGCTTTAGAAAATTTTATTCTTAGTTTTTTAAACCCTTGTACTTTTGATCCCGTGTTCAATGATTTGTTTCCCGCAGAATAAAGTACTTATTTAAATGTGCTTCTTTATTGTTAACTGTTGAATATTTTATCCCCAGCACATATCCATGTGTGCATCTTGCCTCTGCACATATACTTTGCACTTTAATCTTAGAAGTTTCTGATGCATGCATCTAACTATAGGTGAAGACTGGACTGATGTGAACAAATGCTTCCCCCTACCACGTTGCTCACAGTCGTGAGTGAAGTAATGCATAGCATACGGGCGGTTTCGAGCTGGCATACACAATTTTTATTAGAATTTTGATCTGAGAAGATAGCGAGCGGACACAAGCGTCATCATCTATCGTTAACTCAGATCTTGATCCTTAAGAAATGTAGTTCTAAACCTCGAGGCCTATGAGTTGCGCCTTTCTATTTTTTGATGTCTTGATCTGGCACGAAGTAATTTATGTACTCATTTTGGAGTTTGTAGTTTATTCACTCATTTCGGAGTCTCTAGTTTATATACTCATTTCGGAGTTTGTAGTTTATTTACTTGTTTCGGAGTCTCTAATTTATGTACTCATTCGGAGTGTTTTTAGTTTACCTCCCTTGGGTTTACAGGCAAACTTGTCCTAACGTTGTATGTGGATAACCCCTATTCTTTACGGCAGAGGTCCGTTAGGTTTGTGGTACTAGGGTTTTAGTACCGTCGCGTTGGCTGATGTATTTCTCGATATGCGGTCTTTAAGCCGCTGTTCGAGTAGCCCCGCGATTGTCGTGTCTCTTATCCCTTCGGGGGCTGGATAAGACGTCTTCAAGTAATCTCCTTAGGTCATATTACCGTCGGAAGAGAAAACGTTAGGAATTTTCCATAACGCTTTTTTACTTGAGGTTAGGCTCAATTTGGAGTCCTGATGAGTAATAACCACTCCGCTCTGGTGTGGGATGATCTTCGATAGTCTTTTAGGCTTTATATGAGTTTCCGTCGAGACCCGAAGCTGGGAATATGCCGTTACTTTATTTTTGTTTTGACGAAGCTGTGCCGTTTCTTTGCTGAAATAGGGTAGACATCTGTAGGACCTCTATGCTGTATGTATTGCAATTGAAGTCCGGAGCTAGAAATATGCCATTTCCCTAATTTCATTTGATAGTTGCGTCCGTATCCTGCTGAAATGAGGGGGGAACGCCGAGATAGTCTTTAGGTTGTATATGTACCGTCAAGACTTGGAGCTGGGATTTTGTCATGACTCCATTTCTATTTGACCCTTGGGTCTTTGTTAACGTCGTGTCTGCACCCTGCTGGCATGAGAAGAAACGCCGGGATAGTCTCTAGGTTGTATATGCATCGTCAAGACTTAGAGTTAGGATTTTGCCATTACTCCATTTTTGCTTTGACTCTTGGGTCTTTTGTTGACGTTGCGTCTACATCCTGCTGGAATGAGAAGAATGTCGAGCTGATCACTAGACTGTAGATGTCGACGTTAAGATCTGGCTCTCCCTTTGATGGAGCCTGGTGGGAAAATATGGTTCTCTTTTCATTTGTGCCCATGGATTGCATACAAGGGTTAGTGTGGACTCACCTGCAGGGCAGAGGAAATTTCATTTTGTATATATATATATATATATATTTTATATTTCCGCGATGCTCTATTTTTTCAGCTTTTCATATCGCGAAAGTCGCAATTGTCCAATCATTTCGGCTATATTTTTATCGCGGTGCCCCATCATTTCGGCTATATATATTTTTTATTTACTCGCTGCTTTTTATTGCGGGTCAGGAACTTGAGATCTGATACCAATCTTGGCATCAGCATCACTGTAATTGGAATGTTGCTAGGATCGAATCATCATTTGCCTTTGTCGATTTGAACAAAGATGGCTTAGTAGACAGGGTTAGGATCCTGCCGACTAAGGCTTTTGATTTTATGAGCCGTAAGGGTCTCACAAAGGTATTTCTCTCTACGAGTCGAGAGGATCTCGTAAGTGTATTTTCTCCTTAGGAGTCATGGGGATTCCTAAGTGATATTTTCTCTTGTAAGTCATAAGGATCTTACAAGAGTGTTTTCTCCTTATAAGTCGAGAGGATTTACAAGTGTCGTTCACCATATGGAGACATTTCTTATCATTGGTGGAACTTGGTAAGGGAATATTTATTTGCACCCGTGGATTGTATACAAGTTTCAATATGGACCTCTTGTAGTGCAACTTGGGGGATATGATGGCTTAAGAACGGGTTTAGATCCCCGTAGCTTAAAGCGTCTGAATCCTATTGTAACGACCCTGAATTTTATATACAAAATTTTTCTTTTTAAAAATACAGAAAGGAATTTACAAGCCTGAGCACAATTTAAAAGTTATTCTTGTTTAAGAACGACAAGAAATAGCTTGTAGCTCACTGGTAAAGCCCTCGCACTGCTGTGACGTAGCCCCTATGTTCGAATCCCCTCAGTCACATATAATTTTTACTGATTTTTCTTTTAAAATTTTTGGAAGCCCAAAAGTTTACACGTGCAATACACGTAAAAATGAAAAGTCAGAAAAATCTAACATGTGCAAAATGTTGTATGAACTGAGATGAACACGTGGTAAGCATCCAACCCCCAACACCAACAAATTGGCCGGCGACGCTGGTTGGTCAGTAGGGAAAAGTCCCCATACTCTGTTAACATGACTCTTGGCCTACCCCTATTACCCCTACACTGCACTGTTTGTTTTCTCTGAAATTTAACAGAGAGTTTAATTTTCCAATTAATCCAATTTTAAATGCATTTTAATTCATTCTTTCAATTCCAAAATCCTAATTCCACACTGTAAATACAACCCCATACCCTAGCCTTTCTTCATTCTGAAATCTCTAGCCAAAATTATCAAATTTTTCTAAGTATAAGTAGAGTAGAAGTGGAGTTAGCCCAAGGTCAACTTCCAGCGAGAAAATAAAGCAATTCCGGCGACCCCGCGACGCCACGGCGACTACATAATCTTTTTCTATCTTTCACCCTTCTAGCTAGTAAGTCCCACTCCCTTCTTCTCTTTCTACATAAAAAGTCTCTTTTTATACAACATGTCGGTAAGTGGAGTTATACCGACATTTGATTATAAAATTTTTGAAATTACAATTTTTCTTAAGAATTGCTCATTCATATTCCTATACATTGCTTGTTAATCATAAAACTAAAGTTTAGAACAACTTTCACCCTAAATTATCATGCTAAACAACTTTAAATTGAGTTTTACTTTTAAATACCATGAACTTTGTATCGACCATATTTATTTGTTTTTTTTGCTTGCTATTACCTTTAGAAAACATCACGATGTAATGACCCACCCTTTACAACACACATGATTCCATAGCACGATTCTCTTTGCAACATAATTTTTGTGGCGAGTAATACATTTCATTAAAATACCATGAACTATAAAAACCCGGTTTTCTTTAGAATTGTATTTCAAACTCTTTGCGATTATACCTCTACAACCTATTTTGGGCAACCCGCAATTAGATGGTGCGGATTATCGCACATCCTCGGGCTAGTAGAGTGTTCAGTCGAAAATATTGCAATTTTTAATATAACAATTTCTCACTTTTCTATTCATCTAAGAATGTTTGTTATAAATATAACACGTATTACTAGTTTGTCTGGAAAATATCAATTACCACATGTTATAAATTATAATCAACATTCTGGAAGGAAATTGTATGTTTATTATTTCACGCATGATATTGTATATCTCAACATTCTTTATTGAGATTTTTGTGCAGAAAATTATTTCAGGACAGATATCGGAATCGCAAATTCGCCGACAAAATGCAGCAAATCAAAGAGTTAAAATCTGACAGAGATTCAGAAGAGATAAGAAGATTCCAGATATCACCTGAACACCAATTGGCCAACACCAGAATACACAGAGAAAATGAAGCAACAAGCTCACCAAACGGCCGCGGAACCGCCACCGAGTCAGGCCGATCCGCCGCGGATCCGCGGCCGAGTTTGGGTATCGGGTGACAAGTTCTTTTCAGAAGCTTCATTCCAACAGCCTAGCTTGTTGAAGATGCTCCATTATAACAACCTTGTTCTGGAAACTTCCCTACAACAGTCTAGCTTCTTCAGGAAGCTTGATAACTACTTTATTCTAGAAGTTTCCTTACAACTGCCTAGCTTCTTATGGAAGATCGACTTAGATTCTGGTGGAAGCTTGGTGAAGGGCTATAAAAAGGGACCTAAGCTTACATTAATGAGGTTGTTGATGGCAGTTGATTTCTAGTACACAATTCAAAACCAAATCCAATTCAATTCCAAATCAAGAATCGTTGAAAATAATATCGAGCGACGACATTCAAGATCCTTTACGCGAAGCTGATCGTTATCAAGAGCACGAGATCCTCGACAGGTCCAAGTCTCACGGAGATCGAGCAAAGCGAAATTCGATGGAATAGTTACCTATTCAAGGGAGCGATCGAGAGCAATTCTTGTAAACTCGGATTGAAGGAAAGTGTAATTAGAAGTTGATTAATAAAGGTGATCGTTTGTTAATTCTCGTTTTCTTTAAATTTTCGCATTATGAAATTTCTAATTGTTGATTCTTCCATTTTCATGATGCGTGAGTAAAATCTCCGCTTGCTAAGGATTCGAAGGAATTTGGTAATCAAATGGTGAGGAAATCCTATACCCATCTTAAGTCTTATGAGAATTATGAACTTTAGGAAAAAGAATCGTCAATGACCAAATTTGGAGCGAGATCACCGTTCTTGATAATTTCGTTGCAATTTGGGATTAAATGATTGATGATTTTCTTTGCTAAAGGCTAGATTTGAATGGCGATCAATGAAAAGACAAGGGATAGTGAAGGAGAAACCCTAGTTTCTTCGAAAGATCCCTAATCTTCATTCATCGCCATCGTTCTAGCTATAATTCATTAATAGATAAGATGGGTCATTTTTAGTATTCATCATTGCTACTAATTCCTATCAAATCCTACAAGCTATTCTTCAATTTTCTTGATAACTAAAATTGATTTTGGACATTTTCTTGATTACTAAATCTTAAACTCTTTCTTGATTTTTCTTGAAAATATTTCATCTAATAAATTTTGAATTATTTTCTTGAATTTTCGTTACTATTTCAATTCAATTCATCTAAAGCAATAATGAATAAATACACGAATCTCAGTGGACGACCAGTACTTATTAACGGACTACAACAACACCGTTATTGATTGCGGTTATAAATTCTTTGATTGTGATTATACTTTTCATTCAATCGAATCTTGATACCAATCAAATGGTGCCGTTGCCGGGGATCCGTACATAATTTGTTCGTTCTTGCTATTTGAGTTGAATTATTATTATTCCATAAAAAATTTGAATCAAAATCGTATCGTGTGCTTAACAATTAGTGTGTGAATTTTGCAAGGGAATCTGGAATCATTGGAGCAGTGAGAGAAAGATTCTGTAGCATTCAGGAAGTCCAGAGGATCAATAGGAGCACCAGTAAAAAAAATTCGTGCAAAGATCTTTCAAACTGGCCGCGGAACCGCGGCAGAAAGAGTGTATCCGCCGCGGAACCACGGCGATATTGCTGTGTTGAAACTCCAGCTCTCTGTTGTATATTTTCTACTTTCTTATTTCTCCTCCGATCTGTCCAATAACAACTTTTCTGCAGGATTCTTTGCAAAAATTCGCTGCGCTTAAAAAAATTGTTGCGTGTTTTGATATTGGTTGTTTTTGCATATTTTAATATGGAAATTAAGAGGCAAAGACCAAATTTAGATTAGGTGAGGATTTCATTACCCTTCCTAAGCCCCAAAAATCACAAAACTAGCATCCGCATCACCCTCATTAACTAAAAAAATCTAGATAAGACTCTGAGGACCGTCGTGCTCAATTAGGACAGAAGAAGGTCGTGGGTAATCTATTGCTTATCCGCATTTCTTTTGTGATGTCTAAGGCAAGTGTGTCTAAGGCAAGTGATTACTTAATTAGGCCCGCTACTTACGTAGCGGATACCTCCCACTTACCTGGAAGATTTACACTTACCTGGCCACATGAGAGATAAAGAGCTAGTAGAGGATTTATCCTGTGATTTGTCTTTTGGAAGTTTAGGAGCAGTATAATGACTTGACCTAGGTGACCGTAGATCTAGGGTTGATTGTGCATTTTTGTTGTGATTTTTCTAAATCCGTCTTTTTCAAAAACAAACTAAAAACAAAATTTTCTTTTCTTTTAATTAATTAACGTTGCCACTTGTGCTAAACCGCTTAGTGCATGCTCGGCTGGACACGGGATTCTAGTGCCCGTCTTGTCCGTGTTTCTCCTATCGACTCCGAAGTCGGTAATTCTGCATCTTCTTTTTCCTCACCACATACCACATCCACCGAGATGGACGGATCTCCATCAAATTTTAACACCACTTTTCCACCGCCCGCCGGTGCGCAGAATCTACCACGCATTTCTCTCCAAGAGAGATGCTACCGTATTCAAGGTCCTCTCCCTACCTTTCTTTCCATTCCACCAGCCAATGGGGATAATTTTGAAATCAAGCCACATTATATCAATGTTTTACCTAAATTTCATGGTCTCAAGTCTGAAGACGCATACGTTTTTATTACCAAATTTGAAAACGTATGCGCTATGATGGGCACTTCCCAACTTTCTGTGGATGCTATGCGTTTACGTTTTCTTCCGTTCACTTTGTGCGATTTAGCTGAAAAATGGATTTATAACACAGCTGCGCACTCTATTTCAAACTGGGATGAATTCGTCATAGCATTCCTCAAGAAATTTTATCCCAATCATAAGACCGCTCATGTCCATAGCGAAATCAATCAATGTACCCAGCTTCCCAATGAACAATTTTGGAAGTGTTCTGAACGATTCAAGGATTTGCTAGTCCAATGTCCTCATCACGGAATCCATAGATGGGTCTGTGCCGAATTATCTATGAGGGCATTAATCCAATAACAAAGCAGATGCTTGAATCCATGTGTCAAGGCAATTTCATGTCTAAAGACGATGGTGAAGCTTGGAAATTTTTAGAAGATTTTGCTGAAAAAACTTTGCAATGGGAGAGTGTTAGTCAACCATCATCTAGAGGTGGTATCCATCAACTTGATGTTTCCATAGCAGTCAAAGCTGAAATGACAGCAATGCAAAAGAAACTTGAAACTATGGAACACAAATTTTTATTAGCCTCCCTAAACCAGATCACACTCCCTAAAACCGTGTGTGGATGCTGTTCCGATTCATCACATTTGACGGAAGAATGTTCTTTGAATTCTCCGTTTCAAGGTCAAGAACACACTAATGTTGCTTTTCAGCAACGACCTAGAAACGATCCTTATTCTTCCACTTATAATTAGGATTGGAGGAATCACCCTAATTTTGCTTGGAACCAACACCAAACTCAAAAGACGGTTCCAAACCAAAATAACTTTCAAAGGATCCCTCCACAACAACAGCAATCACTACAACTGAGTCAGCATCCCTTTCAACCACAAAATTTTCAAAATCCAGCCAACAATTTTGCACCTTATAATAATTCTTTACAATTGGCCGGTACCGATAATTCCTCTTCACTCAAACGAACCTTAGATTTGTTTATGAAAAATTCCATCCAAGTGTCGGTTGATATAAGGTTTTCTATCGATGACATAAAGAAGAACTCCGCCTCCCACGGTGAGATTATTAAATCAATAGAAGCACAAATTGCACGATTAAATGCTGAAATGAGTGCTAGAGAGAAAGGGAAACTTCCATCTCAACCCCTACCGAATCCTGGGCATTCACAACACTACAATGTGGGTGCCATTACTACGTTGAGATCTGGAAGAGTGCTGAATAATCAAGTTGGTGAACAGATTGATAATGATGAATCTCTCAATGACACCCCGACTTCCACTTCCACTTCCACTTCTGATCCTATTTCGTCTTCTCCATCATCTTCTTCCGAGCCTATTCTCCGTTTTCCTCAAGGCTTGAACCCTCAGCCCACTTTTTCTAGTCAACCAAACACGATCCCCACTCCAATTCTAGAATCTGTTCCACCCACACGACCTTCTCCAATGTCAGACTCAGCTCTTATTGCTAAAGCTCCTTATCCGAATAGGTTAAGGGGAAACAAACCAAGTCCACAAATGGAGAAGATTATGGAAATGTTTAAACAAGTTAACATAAATATCTCTCTCCTAGATGCTATACAATAAGTTCCGGCTTATGCGAAAATCCTTAAGGACTTATGCACTAGGAAGATGAAGACTCAAGTGCCCAAGAAGGTATTCAGACAAATAATGTTAGCACAGCTTTTACCCCACAATTACCAAAGAAACGTAAGGACCCTAGATGTCTTACAATCTCTATTTCTATTAGGGGTAAAAATATTAACCGTGCTTTACTCGACCTTGGCGCTAGTGTTAACCTGCTTCCATACTCTGTCTACGAGCAGTTAGGTATTGGAGAGTTGAAACCTGCTTATTGTACTCTCCAGATGGCAGACCGATCCATCACCAAATTTAGGGGTGAGCTTGAGGATGTGTTGATAAAAGTCGGGAAATTTATATTCCCTGTGGACTTTATTGTTTTAGATACACAGCCTGTAGCAAACCCACGGAACCAAATTCCGGTGATTCTTGGTCGACCCTTCTTAGCCACTTCCAATGCTATCATTAATTGTCGAAACGGTTTCATGAACCTATCCTTTGGGAAGATGAAAATTGAGCTTAACATTTACAAGATTGGAAGCCAGCTATCTGAACCTTCTGTTCATTTGCTTGATATCTGTTCTGTCCATGAGATAGCTCCCGAAAGCTGCAAGGCTGATGAACTTTGCTTTGATGATCTCGACGAATTTAGCACATCATTATTTGATCTTGCACATTATAGTGAGGACACTTTTGACGAGTCCACCCCTGAGTTTGAACCTTCTGACTCATCACAAAAGTTAGTCACACTTCCCGAGTCTGTATCCTTTGCAGGCTATGAACTTCTTCGAGAATCCGAATGTCATTAATTTACCCCACCTTCTATTGTTTCTCCGCCGACATTAGATCTCAAATTGTTACCTTCTCACCTTAAATATGCATATTTAGGTGAGAATGAGTCTTTGCCTGTGATCATACCCGCTTCTCCAGCCTTAGAGCAAGAGAATGCTCTTTTGATGGTCTTGAGATCTAATCGGCAAGCCTTTGGTTGGACAATATCTGACATCAAAAGGATTAGTCCCTTGATTGTTGAACATCATATATATTTGATGGATGAAGCCAAGCTAACCCGAGAACTACAAAGACGGTTAGATCCCGTCATGAAGGAGGCGGTAAAGAAAGAAATCGTCAAGTGTCTTGATAGTGGTATCATTTACCCAATTTCTGATAGCCAATGGGCAAGTCCTATTCATGTAGTCCCTAAGAAGTCCGGCATCACGGTCTTCACCAATGAGGCTAATGAGTTGATCCAGACACGCACCCAAACTGGGTGGCGTGTATGTATTGATTACAGAAAACTCAATGCCGTAACAAGGAAAGACTACTTCCCTCTACCTTTTATTGACCAGATATTGAAACGATTAGCTGGACATGACTATTATTGTTTCATGGACGGATACTCTGGCTATAACCAGGTCTCTATTGCCAAAAAGGATCAAGATAAAACCACATTTACTTGTCTTTTCAGTACTTTTGCTTATAGACGCATGCCCTTTGGGTTATGCAATGCTCCCGCTACATTTCAGCGGTGTATAATAGGAATATTCTCGGACATGGTTGAGAATTTTCTGGAGATTTTCATGGAAGATTTCTCGATATTCGGGGACTCTTTTGATGATTTCCTATCTCATCCTGACGCAGTTCTTACTCGTTGTAAAGATAAGAACTTAATTTTGAATTGGGAAAAATACCATTTCATGGTCCAAGAGGGTATTGTGCTTGGACATGTCATTTCACGGAAAGGCATTGAGGTCGACAGAGCTAAGATAGATGTCATTCATAACCTTCCTCATCCCAAATGTGTCAAAGATATACGATCTTTCCTTGGTCATGCAGCATTTTATCGGAGATTCATTAAGGATTTTAGCAAAATTGCTAGTCCTTTAACTCTTCTCTTGGCCAAGGATACAACATTTCACTTTGATTCGGACTATGAGACTGCATTTGACTCGCTTAAAAATTCCCTCACTACAGCCCCTATTCTATCATCTCCTGATTGGAACCACCCGTTTGAGCTAATGTGTGATGCATCAGATTTTGCTGTTGGTGCAGTTTTAGGACAACATATTGATAAGATGCCACATGTGATTTATTATGCAAGTAAGACCTTGAATGATGCCTGTTCCCGCCAAAATTTTGGCTCAAAACTTGCTCCCTTAAAAAAAATAATAATAACAATAAAATAAAAATAAAAATAAAGGAAAAACTCCACATGCAAAGCATGTAGGTACTGCCTTGGATAGAATTAAATCCTATGATGGCGCCTCATGTGCTCCTCACGCGGGCACCAATGTGCAAAACAAAAAAATAAATCTATTAAATAAGAGTTAAACTCTAAGGAGGCAGCGCTTCACGTGCAAAGCATGAGAGCGTCAGCGCGCAGAGTCAAAGACTCTGAGGCAGTGCCTCACGTGCAAAGCACGAGAGCGCTGAGCGTCAAGAGCACCAGCGCTAAAGAGTCAAAGACTCTGAGGCAGCGCATTTCGTGCAAAGCACGAGAGTGCTGAGCACCAGCGCTAAAGAGTCAAAGACTCTGAAGCAGCGCATCACGTGCAAAGCACGAGAGTGCTGAGTGCCAAGCGCTAAGAGTCAAAGACTCTGTGATAGCGCATCACGTGCAAAGCACGAGAGCGCTGGCGCCAGAACTAAAAGTTCTCTGCCGTTGGATCAAAGATCCAATGGTGATTAAAAATCACCAAGCTACAGAATAAGCTCTGTAGGGGAAAATATCTTCCCAATCTTTCTAAACAAGAAAGATTGTTCTCTATAAATCAGAGCACCGTTGGATCAAAGATCCAATGGTAATTAAAAATTACCAAGCAACAAAATAAGCTTTGTAGGAGAAAATATCTTCCCAATCTTTCTAAATAAGAAAGATTGTACTCTGTAAATCAGAGCACCGTTGGATCAAAGATCCAATGGTGATTAAAAATCACCAAGATACAGAATAAGCTCTATATGGGAAAATATTCTCCCAATCTTGTTAAAAACAAGAAAATTGTCTTCTGTAAAACAGAAGCCCTAGGATCAAAGATCCAACGGTGGGAAACATCCCCAAATCAATTAAGAGATCTTTCAATGAGAGATTTGCCTAACTGATTCAACAAATCAGCCTCCCCTATATAAAGGGCCCAAGACATCAAGTCTTGCAGGGAGAGACCTCCCCATAAGTTCTCAAATCGAAAGAAGAAGAACAGAAAGAGAACACCCCCATAAAGTTCAAAAAGAAAAAGAGAAGAGCAAGCTCTGAAAAGAAGAATTTCTTCAAGGTAAATAAAACAGAGAGATCAAAGCATCTCATAAAAAAAAGAAGAACTTAGTTCTTTTCTAGATCATAGATCTACAAAGACAGAAGTATTTCATAAGAGTAGAAGAGATTGGAGCATCTCATCATAAAAAAAGGAGGGAGAAGAACTTAGTTCTCTTTAGATCACAGATCTATAAGACAAAGACAAAGTCTTTCACAAAAACAGAAGAGATCATAACATCTCCTATTAGAATAAGAACTTAGTTCTTAGATCCACGAGACAAAGTCACTTATAAACGAGAGCTTAATTCTCAGAGCACAGAATTGATCAAGAGCGCTTTGCACTCATTGGCTAGCAGCGCCAAGCGCGCCACATGCTCCTCACGTGTGCGCTATTTCATAAAATGCTCTTCAGCGTTCCAAGTCTGGTGCTCAGCGCCAAGCGCATCACGTGTTCCTCACGTGTGTGATATTTCATAAGAAGCGTTTCAGCGGTCCAAGTCTGGCGCTCAGCGCCAAGCGCGCCACGTGCTCCTCACGTGTGTGCTATTTCATAAGAAGCGCTTCAGCGCTCCTAGTCTGGCGCTCAGCGCCAAACGCGCCACGTGCTCCTCACGTGTGCGCTATTTTACAAGAAGCGCTTTAGCGCTCCGGGTCTGGCGTTCAGCGCCAAGCGCACCACGTGCTCCTCACGTGTGCACTGAGAGAATACAAAGTGTTCTATAAATAAAGCCCAGCGCCATAAAGAGTGTTCAACACTCAATAAAAGACAAAAGAAAAAGGGATGTCAGAACCCAAAATTAATGCTCTGCATTATTGAACAAAAAGGGCCTGAGCCCAAACAAATGTTAACATTTTGTTCAAAAATGAATGGAATGAGTCCAAATAAGTGTTCAAACACTTTAACTGAATGGACTGATCCCAAGTGGGCCATAAATCCCCCAATTCAGATTAACCAAGCCTATGTGCTCCCAATATTTTTAATTGGTCTTAGTCCTAAACTTGACTATAGATCTCCTAACCAATATTGGTTCAAGGGTACATCTCTTCACACCTCTGATATGCGTCGTTGTAATTCTTCAATGTCTTCAAAGAGGTGGTGGGTCCCGACAACCAGACACTTTATGGACCGCAATGTCCCTAAACTAAACTCTATGGACTATGATGTCCTTAAACTTATGGACCGCAATGTCCCTAAACTAAACTCTATGGACTATGATGTCCTTTAACTTATGGACCGCAACGTCCCTAAACTAAACCCCACAGACCATGACGTCTTTAAACTCCATGGACTATGATGTCCTTAAACTCTACGGACTATGATGTCCTTAAACTTATGGACCGCAACATTCCTAAACTAAAACGATAAAGCCTAAATGCCCTGTCATCGGATCTAAATGATTCTGAACCCCCGTTGAGTAGATCTTAGTCTAAAATTAGACTAACGTATCCTCGACAAACGTTTAAGTAGATCTTAATCTCAATGAGATTAACGATCCAAACCCAACCCAAACCCAAATCTAAAAAAATACGGATTTGGATTAATCCACGCCCTACGGGCGACAACATAAATTAGTCTCTGTATACAATCCACGGGCATCCAAAAATAAAATAAACACACACGACACGAAGTGACCATCTGGAGAAGGAGAAAGTTTTTGCCGTGATGCAGTAGCATAATTAACTGCAGGGGCTTGCGCCTGCAGGGAAGAGCATCCCCACAATAAAACCTCCCTCAAATGAGGTGGAATCTGACGAAGTCTGCTACAACGGCCGCATCCGTCTAAACTTCCGATACACGGTGCCATAAATCAACTTGGCATTTTCGGAGAGGTGGACGGATAAAACCAAATAGCATTTGCCCTCAAAATTCATGCCAGACGTCCCAACGTCCCGGTCGCGTCTTTCGTCGGAGAACAGATTCTGGTACGCTCGGTGGGACTTTTTCCTCTTTCCACTCCACATTTCGTGTGTCGTGTTCGCGAAAGAATCGCGGTTTTATGTGGTTGCCCCTGGATTCGAGGTACTAAGATTTGGTGCCTTGCTCCCGTGCAGAGAAAATGGCTTCCAACTGCACTAGCTGCAACAACTCCCACTCTGTCCTCCCCGGAAGAGTGACTTATGGGCCCCAAGCAGCCTCCATCTTTGCCATGCCAGTGGAACAAGTGACTCAGGCTACTACTGGACTGTTCTTCGAGGCCATGCTCCAACCAACAAGCTTCAACACCCCAGTGCCATCGCAAGAAGCTCCAAAGAAGTCGGTCTTTGATCGGCTTGCAACTATCGCGGCCCCTCTCAACGGGTCGCCTAAATCCAACGCCTCAGTCTTTAACAGACTGGGCCAAAACTCCAATGGGTTCGTGAAGAAGCCCGCGATACCTGAAGGGGTTTTTCCAAAACGGATAGCCATCCCTGTTCCAGTAAATGAAATCGTCGGAGAGGCTTCTCCTGCTAAGGGGCCGGTCTTCACAAGACTGGCCGTGCCAACTCCCGCTCCAGGCGAAGTCACCAAAGCCGTTACCCCTGCTCGAAAGTCTGCCTTCGACAGGTTGACCATCCCATCTCAACGGACGTCAGTCTTTGATAGGCTGACACTAACAGCGGTCTCTCATCAAAGCTTGAAGCACGATGCAGCTACCCCAACAGAAGAGGTGGTCCCAGCAGCTCAACATGCTTGACGTCGCCACTGGCACTGAGTAAGGAAAGGTAGGGGCAGTTTCTCTTCTGGACTTACCCCACCAGCTCCAACAGTGGAAGTTGATGCTGCTGTTCCAACTGGAAACAACTTTGAACCACTTAGGAGGGTGCGCAAGAACTCTCCAACTGCCGTATTGAAAAGGTCTCCCCCACCCACTAAAAATGTCACAAAGGCGAAGCCGGAGCAGCCCCCTCAGCGGCTATCCTCCAAAATCCACAGGGTCTGGCGAAGAGTCCAAGACTCTGTAGTCAACAACGACTACTCCCGCCAACCAAAGAAGATGAGGGTTCGGAAAGAGGAGGACCATCCCTCCGCCGTGTCATGAAAGGTGTCGTCTGCACGAGTACCTACATCAACATCCCCCTCAACTTCAATCGTCCATAAAAAGAAGAGGGTGGAGAAGATCCATGTGTCCGCGACAAAGCTCAAAAGCACTGAATTCAAACGCCCCAAGTCTGGGGGCATGGTGGTGCACACTATTTACATGGCTTCCAGGGAAGAGGATAGTCGAATCTCTACGGGCCATCGACCACTTACGCGGTCAGTAACTAAGGCTCAGGAGCAACAACAACAAAAGCTCCAAGAGATGCTGACAGCCATGGCCGTGCTCACTGGGCCAAAAGAAATCCCGAAAACATCGTCGGAGCAGCGTCAGGAACAGGAAACTGATGTCGAATTCCTCCGAAGAATGCTCGAGAGGAAAGACAAAGAGGCCGCGGAACAAGCGGCCAACATAAAACAAATGGCGCTTTTATTCCAAGATATGGTCGGAATGATGATACAGCCGGATCCTCCAGCTGAAAACCCTCCGATTGTCCTTGAAGACGACAGAGGGGAGACATCAAACCCTCTTCCTGCTTGTTTAGTGGCCAAGGAGGAGACCATCTCCAAAGCCGCCCTTGACGACTATATAGCTTAACGGATATGAACTTATCAGGCGAGCGAAGCGGCTGGCTAAATCGTCAAGACTGGACGACCCTATCCGGGTTGGTACGACCAAATAAAATACCCGCCGGGATACATGATCCCTAAGTTCCATGTGTATAAAGGGACGGGTAATCCACACCAGCACGTTGCTCAATTCAGAGCCCTGTGCGGTAATTCTGGGGGTGACGACAAACTGTTGCTTCGCCAGTTTGTTGGCAGCTTATCGGAGACAGCGTTTGAATGGTACTCTGAGCTCCCGAATGACTTCGCTAAGATATTTATAGAAATGGAGCTACTGTTTACACAAAGGTTCGCAAGCGCCAGTGAACGCACCCCAATCATGGCTTTGATCAATGCCAGGGTGAAGCCAGGAAAAACATGGGTTCAGTATGCGATACGGTGGCGGAACCTGTGGTCAAAGTGTGAACAGTGCATAGAGGAAGCTGCTGCCGTGGGCATGTTCATGGGAACCCTTGACCCTCAGGCAACCATTTCCCAATTCATGATGTTCTTCAAGCCGACCACTTTCCAGGCTTTGATCGACAAGCTGGCCCAAATAGACCAGATAGGCCATAGACCGTCCTCCTCGAAGATGGATCCTCGGAATGAGAAGGAAAAAGGGAAAGCAACCTTCGTCGCCAACGCTCAACAACAACCGAGTGGCCCGAGACCGGTTGTTCGCTAAAGTAACAAGCGGCAATCCCTCGATGAGAAGTTGTGACGTTCTTACTCATTTCCCCGGGATAAAACAAGGAGACTGTTCGAACTGACAGTGCGCAACGGGCTCATCACTCTACCGGAGTCGAGACACCCACTGCAACCGAACGATGTCAACAATCCCAATTACTGCCCCTATCACCAAATATTGGGCCATCCGATCGAAGATTGCTACGTCTTCAAAAATTGGGTCGAAGACCAGTACCAACAAGGCAAGTTCGTGCTGTCCGAAAACTAGAAGGTAAATCCGCCACAACAGCACACTCCTAAAAGGGTAGACACGCCGGGGGCATCATGCTCATTCATAGAAGAAGCTCCCTGGGAAGTAGTTTTTTCAGCAAAAACGAAAAGAATGCTGAAGGATCTTCACGCATGCCCCGCAATCATGTGGAAAAGCCTGCTAGAGCCCAAGATCATTGAGGGAATGCTGAACCGCGCCCGACATCGAGAGTTGGTAGCAATGGGCAAAATACCCAGGTCCAGCCGTCAAAGTCTTCGAAGAAGAAGAAGAAGACCAAGAAGCCCGTGCAGCCTGATGACAAGCGCACAGACCTACAAAAGTATATTGACATGCTGGTGGAATACAACCAGAAGGCGCGGACCCCAGTCACACTCCATGAATTTCTCAACCATATCCTTGAGAACAGAGGCAATGACAATGACGAGGGAGACGACGCGTCAGAAGAACCCGAAGATTATGTGGCAAGTTGTCACATGATCTCTCACTCGTTAATAGATGATAAAGAAGCTCCTGATGCAGAGAAGCCGGGGGCAGAATTGGCACCAAAATCCTTGAAACCGTCTGATGAGTTGATTGACGTGTTGCTAAACGAAGCCCGTCAGAAGAGCAAAGTTGATCGAGAGCACAAAATGGCCATACTCGAAAAAGCCTGGCGTCGACGTCAAGTGGAAGAAGTCGCGGTAGGGATGGATCACAAAACACCCCAACTAAACCAAATCACACCCTAAATGGGTGTATTCCGTCGCGTGACAAATACACGTGCATATAGGATGAAAAATGGACCGTAATGTCCTAAAACTAGCTATGGACAACTATCTATGGACCGCTATGTCCTAAAACTAGCGATGGACCGAAACGTCTCTAAAACTACTCCAAACCGCAGCATCCTAGGGCTGACCACAAAAAAAACGGTACGTCCATAAGCAAGATGGGAACGGATGAAAATCCGAAAGGGCTCCGTGAGTAAAAACAGCAAAGCTACCGGCGATGTTGGTGAAAACCCGAAAGGGCGCAGACTCGTAAATAAATAGGTACGTCCACAAGCAAAATGGGCATGGATGAAAACCCGAAAGGGTTCCGTGAGTAAAAACAGCAAGGCTACCGGCGATGTTCGTGAAAACCCGAAAGGGTGCAGACTCGTAAAAAAAAGGGTGTACGTCCACAAGCAAAATGGGAATGAATGAAAACCCGAAAGGGCTCCGTGGGTAAAAATAGCAGGGCTACCGGCGAGTTTGTGAGAACCCGAAAGAGCGCAATCTCGTTAAAAGACACTTGCAAGGTCCTCTCGACCTTGTAAGGAGAAAATTACCTGCGTGAGATCCTTACGACTCACAAAGGAGCAACACACTTAGGGATCCCACGATTCCTAAGGAGAAATTACACTTATGAGATCCTCACGACTCGTAAGGAGAACCCTCTTATGATACCCTCACGACTCATAAGATTCAAAAGCCTTAAGCTACAGGGATCTGAACCTGTTCTTAAACCATCATCTTTCCCAGATTGCCGTACAAGCGGTTCAATACCGACCCTTGTATACAATCCACGTGCACAAATAATCATTTCCTTGCCAAGTCCCACCAACGACGAGGAATGCCCTCATTTGATGAACAAACACTTGTAGGTCCTCTCGATTTACAAGGAGAAAACACTCTTGCAAGATCCTTATGACTTACAAGAGAACATACACTTAGGAATCCTCACGATTCCTAATGAAAAAATACACTTACGAGATCCTCACGACTCGTAGGGAGAAACAACTTTATGAGATCCTTACGGCTCGTGAAGTCAAAAGCCTTAGTCGACAGGATCCTAACCCTGTTTGCTAAGTTACCTTTATTCAAATCGACAGAGGCAAATGATGATTCACTCCTGGTAGTGTCCCAGTGGTAGCGATGCTGATGTCTAAATCGGTAATAAATTCCAAGTCCTTTCACGGCAAATGATGATTCGCTTCTGGGAATATTCCAGTCGCAGCGATGCTAATGCTAATATTGGTATCAGATCCCAAGTTCCATACTCGCGGCGAAAAGCCAGCGATCCAAAAATGCATATGAAATAGCCGAAATGATGGGGAAATTGGCAACAAAATCAGCAAGTAAAATATATGCATACAAAAATAGCCAAAATGATTGGGCAACTCGCAATACAAAGCAGCGAGTAAAAAGAAAAAAACAACCGAAATGATTGGACACCGCGAAAAATACCCGAAATGATTGGGCAATCGCAACTTTCGCGATACAAAAAGCTGAAATGATAGAGTATCGCGGAAAGAAAACAAAAAAAATACAGATAAAAAATGAAATTTTTGTCTTGCAGGTGAGTCCATACTGACCCCTGTACACAATCCATGGGCATAAACGAAAGGAAACCACTTGTCCCAACAAACTCTGTCAAAGGGAAAAGTCAGATCTCGACAACAACATCTGCATCCCAGAAGATCAACAATAGCGTTCCTTCTTATGCCAGCAGGGCACGGAAGCGACACAACGAAACGTAGCCATGGCAAAGTCTTTAGTTCCAAATCTTAACGGCAACATCTACAGCCTAAAAATCAGCAACGTTGATCCTCCTCATTCCAACAGGATTCGGACGCAACATCACCAAACGAAGCCAGGGCAAAGTACCCAGTTCTAAGACTCCACGGTTCAAGGGCAACCTAGAGTCAGCCAATGATTCCATTTCGGAAATACGTCATCCAATGACTCCATCTCGGAAACAAGTCAACCTACCTCCAGGGAAATCGGTGTCCTTGGCAAAACCTCGATTCAGGGAAATCAGCGTCTTTGACGAGAACATCTCGATTCGCGTCGACCCGCAAGGAAATCAGTGTCTTTGCAGGAATACCTCGATTCGTTTCGACCTCCAGGGAAATTAGTGTCCTTGGCAAAACCTCGATACAGGGAAATTAGCGTCCTTGATGAGAGCATCTCGATTCGCGTCGACCCGCAAGGAAATCAGTGTCTTTGCAGGAATACCTCGATTCGTCTTGACCTCCACGGAAATCGGTTTCCTTAGCAAAACCTCGATTCAGGGAAATCAACGTCCTTGACGAGAGCATCTCGATTCGCGTCGAACCGCAAGAAAATCAGTGTCTTTGCAGGAATACCTCGATTCGTCTCGACCTCCAGGAAAATTAGTGTCCTTGGCAAAGCCTCGATTCAGGGAAATCAGCGTCCTTAACGAGAGCATCTTGATTCGCGTCGACCCGCAAGGAAATCAGTGTCTTTACAGAAATACCTCGATTCGTCTCTACCTCCAGGGAAATCAGTGTCCTTGGCAAAACCTCGATTCAGGGAATCAGCATCCTTGATGAGAGCATCTCGATTTGCGTTGACCCGCAAGGAAATTAGTGTTTTTGCAAGAATACCTCGATTCGTCTCGACCTCCAGGGAAATCAGTGTCCTTGGCAAAACCTCGATTCAGGGAAATCAGCGTCCTTGACGAGAGCATCTCGATTCGTGTCGACCCGCAAGGAAATCAGTGTCTTTGCAGGAATCTCTCGATTCGTCTCGACCCGCAAGGAAATGGTGTCTTTGCAGTAATACCTCGATTCGTCTCAACCTCCAGGGAAATCAGTGTCCTTGGCAAAATCTCGATTCAGGGAAATTAGCGTCCTTGAAAAGAACATCTCGATTCGCGTCGACCCGCAAGGAAATCAGTGTCTTTGCAGGAATAGCTCGATTCGTCTTGACCTCCAGGGAAATCAGTGTCCTTGGCAAAACCTCGATTCAGGGAAATCAGCGACCTTGACGAGAGCATCTCGATTCGCGTCGACCTGCAAGGAAATCAGTGTCTTTGCAGGAATACCTCGATTCGTCTTGACCTCCAGGGAAATCAGTGTCCTTGGCAAAACCTCGATTCAGGGAAATCAGCATCCTTGACGAGAGCATCTCGATTCGCGTCGACCCGTAAGGAAATCAGTTTCTTTGCAGGAATCTCTCGATTCGTCTTGACCTCAGGGAAATTAGTGTCCCTGCGCATGAAAAGAAAATTCTCTTGCAAGATCCTTACGACTCTCAAGAGAGAGCACACTTAGGAATCCTCACGATTCCTAAGGAGAAAATGCACCTACGAGATCCTCTCGACTCGTAGGGAGAAAAGTCTTTATGAGACCCTCATGGCTCATAAAGTTGAAAAGTCTAAGGTGGCAGATCCTAACCCTGTCTTCTAAGCCATCACTGCCCTGCAAGGAGGTCAAGATGGACTATCCACGGGCTATACTCTCCCAAGTAGAATATCGACAAGGGGGCAAACAGCCACTTACGAGTCCTCTCGACTTGTAAGGGAGAAAATTCTCTTGTGATATCCATACGACTCTCAAGAGAAAACGCACTTAGGAGTCCTCACGACTCCTAAGGAGAAAATACACTTGCGGGATCCTCTCGACCCGTAGGGAGAAAAGTCTTTATGAGATCCTCACGGCTCATAAAGTTGAAAAGTCTTAGGCGGTAGATCCTAACCCTGTCTTCTAAGCCATCACTGCCCTACAAGGAGGTCAAGATGGACTATCCACGGGCCACACTCTCCAAAGTCGAATATCGAGAAGGAGGGAAACAACCACTTAAAAGTCCTCTCGACTTGTAAGGAAAAAAAATTCTTTTGTGAGATCCTTACGACTCTTAAGAGAAAACACACTTAGGAGTCATTACGACTCCTAAGGAGAAAATACACCTACGGGATCCTCTCGACTCGTAGGGAGAAAAATCTTTATGAGACCCTCACGACTCATAAAGTTGAAGAGTCTTAGGCGGCAGATCTGAACCTGTTTTCTAAGCCGTCGCTGCTCTATAAAGAGGTTAATATGGACTATCTGCGGGCTACATTTACCAAACCCACATTCGCCAATGAAACAAAGAAGCTACTTACGGGCCCTCACGATTCGTAAGGAAAAATACCCGAGTGAGATCTTTACGACTCACGGAGGCGATCAACACTTAGAAATCCTCACGATTTCTAGGGAGAATTTAAACCCACGGGATCTTTTCGACCCGTAAGGAGAAAAACCTTCTTGAAACCCTTACGGTTCATGAAGATGGAAAAAGTCTTTGGCTACAAGGACCCTAAACTTGTCTTCTAAGCCATCAATTCTCTGGCCACGCATAACATTGCACTACTTCACCCATGTACATACTTACGTGGGCAAAATAGGGGGGCATTTGTTCTCGCTAAAATTTTGGCTCAAAACTTGCACCCTTAAAAAAAATAATAATAACAATAAAATAAAAATAAAGGAAAAACTCCACATGCAGAGCATGTAGGTACTGCCTTGGATAGAATTAAATCCTATGATGGCGCCTCACGTGCTCCTCACACTGGCGCCAATGTGCAAAACACAAAAAGAAATCTATTAAATAAGAGTTAAATTCTTAGGAGGCAGCGGCTCACGTGTAAAGCATGAGAGTGCCAGCTCCCAGAGTCAAAGACTCTGAGGCAGCGCCTCACGTGCAAAGCACGAGAGTGCTGAGCGCTAAAAGCGCCAGCGCTAAAGAGTCAAAGATTTCGAGGCAGCGCATCACGTGCAAAGCACGAGAGCGCTGAGCGCCAGCGCTAAAGAGTCAAAGACTCTGAAGTAGAGCATCATGTGCAAAGCACGAGAGCGCTGAGCACCAAGCGCTAAGAGTCAAAGACTTTGTGACAGCGCATCACGTGCAAAGCACGAGAGCACTGGCGCCAGAACTAAAAGTTCTCTGCCGTTGGATCAAAGATCCAATGGTGATTAAAAATCACCAAGCTACAGAATAAGCTCTTTAGGGAAAAATATCTTCCCAATCTTTCTAAACAAGAAAAATTGTGCTCTGTAAATAAGAGCACCGTTGGATCAAAGATCCAATGGTGATTAAAAAGATATTTATGACAAGGGCTATAGCTCAGCTAGGTAGAGCACCTCGTTTACACGTGAGGTGAAATTTCCGCTTCTGAATCTCGGTTAATTGAATCTCCTGCCCCAGAGCTACAGAATAAGCTCTGTAGGGGAAAATATCTTCCCAATCTTTCTAAACAAGAAAGATTGTGCTCTGTAAATCAGAGCACCGTTGGATCAAAAATCCAATGGTGATTAAAAATTACCAAGATACAGAATAAGCTCTGTATGGGAAAATATTCTCCCAATCTTTTTAAAAAAAAGAAGATTGTCTTCTGTAAAACAGAAGCCCTAGGATCAAAGATCCAACGATGGGAAACATACCCAAATCAATTAAGAGATCTCTCAATGAGAGATTTTCCTAACTGATTCAACAAATCAGCCTCTCCTATATAAAGGCCCAAGACTTCAATTCTTGCAGGGAGAGACCTCCCTATAAGTTCTCAAATTGAAAGAAGAAGAACAGAAAGAGACCCCCCCATAAAGTTCAAAAAGAAAAAGAGAAGAGCAAGCTCTGAAAAGAAGAATTTCTTCAAGGTAAATAAAACAGAGAGATCAAAGCATCTCATAAAAAAAAAGAAGAACTTAGTTCTTTTCTAGATCATAGATCTACAAAGACAGAAATCTTTCATAAGAGTTGAAGAGATTGGAGTATCTCATCATAAAAAAAAGGAGGGAGAAGAACTTAATTCTTTTTAGATCACAGATCTATAAGAAAAAAACAAAGTCTTTCACAAAAACAGAAGAGATCATAACACCACCTATTAGACTAAGAACTTAGTTCTTAGATCCACGAGACAAAGTCTCTTATAAACGAGAGCTTAATTCTCAGAGCACAGAATTGATCAAGAGCGCTTTGCACTCATTGGCTAGCAGCGCCAAGCGCATCACGTGCTCCTCACGTGTGCGCTATTTCATAAGAAGCGCTTCAGCGCTCCAAGTCTGGCGCTCAGCGCCAAGCACGCCACGTGCTCCTCACGTGTGCGCTATTTCATAAGAAGCGCTTCAGCGCTCCAAGTCTGGCGCTCAGCGCCAAACGCGCCATGTGCTCCTCACGTGTGCGCTATTTCATAAGAAGCGCTTCAGCGCTCCAAGTCTGGCGCTCAGCGCCAAGCACGCCACGTGCACCTCACGTGTGCGCTATTTCACAAGAAGCGCCTTAGCGCTCCAGGTCTGGCGCTCAGCGCCAAGCGCACCACGTGCTCCTTATGTGTGCGCTGAGGGAACACAAAGTGTTCTTTAAATAATGCCCAGCGCCATAACGAGTGGTCAACACTTAATAAAAGACAAAAGAAAAAGGGGTGTTAGAACCCAAAATTAATGCTCTGCATTATTGAACAAAAAGGGCTTGAGCCCAAACAAATGTTAACATTTTGTTCAAAAATGAATGGACTGAGTCCAAATAAGTGTTTAAACACTTGAACTGAATGGACTGAGCCCAAGTGGGCCATAAATCCCACAATTCAGATTAACTGAGCCCATGTGCTCCCAATATTTTTAATTGGTCTTAGTCCCAAACTTGACTATAGATCCCCCAACCAACATTGGTTCAGGGGTACATCTCTTCACACTTCTGATATGCGTCGTTGTAATTCTTCAACGTCTTCAGAGAGGTGGTGGGTCCCGACAACCAGACACTTTATGGACCGCAATATCCCTAAACTAAACTCTATGGACTATGATGTCCTTAAACTTATGGACCACAATGTCCCTAAACTAAACTCTATGGACTATAATGTCCTTAAACTTATGGACCGCAACGTCCCTAAACTAAACCCCACAGACCATGACGTCTTTAAACTCCATGGACTATGATGTCCTTAAACTCTATGGACTATGATGTCCTTAAACTTATGGACCGCAACGTCCCTAAACTAAAACGATAAAGCCCAAATGCCCTATCATCGGATCTAAATGATTCCGAACCCCCGTTGAGTAGATCTTAGTCTAAAATTAGACTAATGTATCCTTGACAAATCTGTAAGTAGATCTTAATCACAATGAGATTAACGATCCTTAAACCCAACCCAAACCAAAATCTAAAAAAAAAATACAGATTTGGACTAATCCACGCCCTACGGGTAATAACATAAATTAGTCTCCGTATACAATCCTCGGACAACCAAAAAAAAATAAACACACACGACACGAAGTGAACATCTGGAGAAGGAGAAAGTTGTTACCGCGATGCGGTAGCGTAATTAACTGCAGGGGCTTGCGCCTGCAGGGAAGAACGTCCCCAAAATCAAAAACCCCTCAAATGAGGTGGAATCTGACGAAATCTGCTACAACGGCCGCATCCGTCTAAACCTCCGATACACGGTGCCATAAATTAACTTGGCATCTTCGGAGAGGTGGACGAATAAAACCAGTAGTATCTGCCCCCAAAATTCAGGCCAGACGTCCCAACGTCCCGGTCGCGTCTTTCGGCGGAGAACAATGCCCAAATTAATTATACAACCACCGAGAAAGAACTCTTGGCAGTTGTATTTGCATTAGAAAAATTCAGGCCTTACTTGATTGGCTCACCGATTGTGGTTTACACTGATCACTTCGCCTTAAAACATCTTTTATCGAAGAAGGATGCTAAGGGCAGGTTGATACGTTGGATCCTATTATTACAAGAATTTGATCTTGTCATTCGAGATAAGAAAGGATGTGAAAACGTAGTAGCCGACCATCTTTCGCGCATCTCTTCTTCACCTATTGTGACCCTGCCAATTAACGACTCTTTCTCGGATGAACAGCTCTTGACCGTATCCGACGAACCTTGGTTCGTGGATATTGTGAATTATCTAGCAATGGAACTTATTCCTAGCGAATGGTCTAAACAAGACAATCATCAATTTCTATCCGGAGTAAAGCATTTTTATTGGGATGAACCTTATTTGTTTAAGTATTGTCCTGACCAAATCATTCGCAGATGTATCCCCAATGATGAATTCAAGAGTGTTTTGTCTTTCTGTCATGATCAGGCATGTGGCGGTCACTTTGGTCCACGTAAGATGGCGGAGAAGGTGTTGCAATGTGGTTTTACTGGCTTACTTTATTTAAAAATGCTTATGATCATTGCAAAACCTGTCCACAACGTCAAAACACGGATCGGGTTTCTAAAAGAAATGAGAAGTCACTTCAACCAATCTTGGTTGTTGAAATTTTCGACGTTTGGAGTATTGATTTTATGGGTCCTTTTCCCATCTCTTTTGGGAATTTGTATATCTTGTTAGCGGTTGATTACATCTCGAAATGGATGGAAGTAATACCATGTCGCACTAATGACAACAAGGTTGTCATTAAGTTCCTTAAAGAAAATATCTTTTCGCGATTTGAACACCCTTGTGCATCATTAGCGACAACGGGACGCATTTCTGTAATCGGTCTTTCGAGACTTTGATGCGGAAATATGCAATGAACCATAAACTTTCCATGCCCTATCATCTCCAAATGAGCGAGCAAGCTGAGATTTCCAATAGGCAGATCAACTAATTCTGGAGAAGACAGTTTCTAAAAACCGGAAAGATTGGTCAACTAAATTGACGGATGCTCTTTGGGCATTTCGTACCGCTTATAAGACTGATCTGGGTATGTCTCCTTATCGCCTAGTGTTTGAAAAGGCTTGCTACCTTCCTGTCGAGATTGAACATAAAGCAATGTGGGCCATTAAAGAACTTAACTTCGATTTAAATCAAGCCTGCAACTTTCGAAAGCTGCAATTAAATGAACTAAGCAAACTCCGCGATGAAGCTTACGATAATGCGGTGATTGTAAAGAATCGGACTACGGAAATTCACGATAAAAATATTTTGAGAAAAACTTTTACCCCAGGACAACAAGTCCTTCTTTACAATTCCCGTCTCCATTTTCATGCGGGTAAGTTACGATTTCGTTGGAAAGGACCATTTGTGGTGCGGTATGTATATCCGCACGGGGCAGTTGAAATTCAAATTAGAAAAAATGGTACAATTTTCAAAGTGAATGGGTATAGATTAAAACCGTATTTTTCCACTAACCCCACGGAGGAGCTCCTGTTTTTACAGAAGCCGCTTTATAATGACTAATTTTCCTCCACCCCACCTCCATATCTCGGTAATATTGTCTCATCTTTAGAATGGAGGTGGGTCAATATATATATATAAACAAATATGCAAAATTGTACATAAATAAAAAATAAGTTTGGGGGAAGATTTTCACTTTCATTTATTCTTGTCCCCGTTAATAACTTTTCCTCCCAAGCCGACAGGTTTTCGAGATTTAAAAGAGCCAACAGTGAGGACACTGTTGTAAATAGGTTTGGGGGAGGTTTGTGCTTATTTACGCATCACTTTGCATTAAACTTTTTATAAGCACAAAATTTTCAAAAAAATTTCTTTTATAATAAAAGATTAGAAAGTGAAAAATTACATTTAAAAGATTAGAAGAATTTATGAAAACTAAGAAAGTTAGATGTTTTCTTAAACGAAACTAGTAATAAGTAATTATGAGCCGTTGTCCCAAGAGTTAGTAAGATGAAGGAAGTCACTAATCTGAGGATAGAAATAAGTTTGAAAAATAGTTCATATGCTGGAAGCCAAACATCTGAACGTTGATACCTTACTATACGCACTTACACACGTCTTGAAACTCGAGATAGTAGAGGATACCTTGAAATGCTCTTGTTTAAAAGACAAAGTACGAAGAAAAGAATAATAAATGAAAAATAAAAGTATAAAATGGTGAAGAACAATGAACACTGGTTTTGTAATCACTAAGGCAGCAAAAAAAATATAGCAAGGCTGCTTCATCATCTAGTGCCTTAGACCAACTGGTTTGGGAGTCACTGCTAAGCCTTAGGTGTTGAAGACGAGAAAATTGCTAATTACGCCTAATATGTGAGCACATTGAGTAGTCGGTCGGTTAGTACCTCAAAAAGTATTAACGGTCACATGAAAAATGTGTGAGCAATTTCATCCAAAATATTCACCGACTAAAAAGTACTGAGATAGATGGACAAGAGTATGATAACTTGAATTAAATTCTCCGTGTGTAGCGATGCCTTTTACACACACGTAGGGGTATCTGATCGGTGTTTGGAAGAAAGACAGGGATGAAAAATAAAGGCGATGTTTTATTGAGGGATGATGTGATTTCTAACATCTTTTCATGACTATTAGGATAGGGCTCATGACAACCGAAAAGCTAGTGTAGTTGGAAACTCTGATTTTCAAGTTCTTTCTTTTATAATTCTTATCTTTATATGTAATTTTCACAGTCTTCCTTTTATTATAGGATTTTATGGGTGCAATCCGCTTAAAACCCTCAAGAGATAACACTCCTCCTAGTAGGGACACCTAAAGGTTTAAAGGCTTGTTGCACGTGCTCAGTGCAATCGTGTTACCTACGAAGGAGTGCCAGTTAGTTTTTCTTTTTCTTTCTATTTTCTCCTTCTCTTGAATAAAAGAAGTTTGCTCGAGACGATCAAAATCAAGTTTGGGGAAATTTGTTCAGTCGAAAATATTGCAATCTTTAGCATAACAATTTCCTCACTTTTCTATTCATCTAAGAATGTTTGTTATAAATATAACACGTATTACTAGTTTGTCTGGAAAATATCAATTACCACATGTTATACATTATAATCAACATTCTGGAAGGAAATTGTATGTTTATTATTTCACGCATGATATTGTATATCTCAACATTCTTCATTGAGATTTTTGTGCAGAAAATTATTTCAGGACGGATATCGGAATCGCAAATTCGCCGACAAAATGCAGCAAATCAAGAGTTAAAATCTGGCAGAGATTCAGAAGAGATAAGAAGATTCCAATATCACCTGAACACCAATTGGCCAATACCAGAATACACAGAGAAAATGAAGCAACAAGCTCACCAAACGGCCGCGGCACCGCGGCCGAGTTAGGCCGTTCCGCCGCGGATCCGCGGCCGAGTTAGGGCATCGGGTGACAAGTTCCTTCCAAAAGCTTCATTCCAACAGCCTAGCTTGTTGAGCACGCTCCATTGTAACAATCTTATTCTGGAAACTTCCCTACAATAGCCTAGCTTCTTGCGAAAGCTTGATAATTATCTTATTCTAGAAGTTTCCCTACAACTACCTAACTTCTTGGGGAAGATTGACCTAGTTTCTGGTGGAAGATTGGTGAAGGGCTATAAAAAGGGACCTAAGCCTACATTAATGAGGTTGTTGATGGTAGTTGATTTCTAGTACACAATCCAAAACCAAATCCAATTCAATTCCAAATCAAGAATCGTTGAGAACAATATCGAGCGACGATATTCAAGATCCTTTACGCGAAGCCGATCGTCATCAAGAGCACGAGATCCTCGACAGGTCCAAGTCTCACGGAGATCAAGCAAAGCGAAATTCGACGGAATAGTTACCTCTTCAAGGGAGCGATTGAGAGCAATTCTTGTAACCTCGGATTGAAGAAAAGTGTAATTAGAAGTTGATAATAAAGGTGATCATTTGTTAATTCTCGCTTTCTTTAAATTTTCGTATTATGAAATTTCTAATTGTTGATTCTTCCATTTTCATGATGCGTGAGTAAAATCTCCGCTTGCTAAGAATTCGAAGGAATTTGGTAGATCAAATGGTGAGGAAATCCTATACTCATCTTAAATCTTATGAGAATTATGAACTTTAGGAAAAAGAATCGTCAATGACCAAATTTGGAGTGAGATCACCGTTCTTGATAATTTCGTTGCAATTTGGGATTAAATGATTAATGATTTTCTTTGATAAAGGCTAGATTCGAATGGTGATCAATGAAAAAATAAGGGATAGTGAAGGAGAAACCCTAGTTTCTTCAAAAGATCCCTAATCTTCATTCATCGCCATCATTCTAGCTATAATTCATCAGTAGATAAGATGAGTCATTTTTAGTATTCATCATTGCTACTAATTCCTATCAAATCCTACAAGCTATTATTCAATTTTCTTGATAACTAAAATTGATTTTGGACATTTTCTTGATTATTAAATCTTAAACTCTTTTTTGATTTTTCTTGAAAATATTTCATCTAATAAATCTTGAATCATTTTCTTGAATTTTCGTTACTATTTCAATTCAATTCATCTAAAGCAAGAACGAATAAATACACGAATCCTAGTGGACGACCCGTACTCATTAACGAACTACAACAACACCGTTATTGATTGCGGTTATAAATTCTTTGATTGTGATTATACTTTTCATTCAATCGAAACATAGAGCGAGATGCAGACCTCCTTGTGAGATCCTTACGACTCCCAAGGGAAAACCCGCTTAAGAATCCTCACGATTCTTAAGGAGAACTTACACCTATGGGATCCCCTCCACCTGTAGGGAGAAAAACTCTTTATGAGACCCTCACGGCTCATAAAGCTCAAAGTCTTAGGAGGCAGATTTTAACTCTGAATCCTAAGCCATCGCTATCCTGCAAGGAGACCAAGATAAATTGTCCGCAGAACACATTCAGTAAAAAGAGACACACCATTGAGAAGAAAAAATATGTCTTTATTCATAAAACAAAATGGATACAGAGTACAATTCATGAAAAAACAAAAAGAATATACTCTCATTCGGGAGTATATACAAAAAAAGGGAAAAGATACAAGTCTTCAAGCCGGCGGGCGATTTAGCAATGTTACTAGCTCATCCTTCTTTTGCTAGGCCACAGCTTCTTGATTCAGGATCGCTAGAAGACGGGCCTCCGCCTGAGCCTGCTGAGCCTGATACGAGATGAGCCGGCTTTCGAGCTCTTTCTCAGTAGCCTTGTGAGCCTCGACCCTTTCGCGAGTGAACACGACAGCCTTATCAAGAGCCACCACCTCTTTGGTAGACTCTTGAAGTACTCGCCAGAGTTCATACGCTTTATTGGCTTTGGCTGTAAGGCTGGCTTGAAGCTCGCTCAATGCCTTAGAGGCCAGCACCCTTTCCGAGAATTTGCGGCCGAGCCTCTTCTCGCATGACACCATATTTGCCGCGCACCGCACTATTGGCCCACGCAAGTCCGCCTTTGCAGCCACGGCCTCCGAGGAAAGGCGGGAACACTCAAGTGCGTGCAAGCAAGCCTCCACCTGCCGACAGAACTCCACCCAGACTCACACCACCTCTTCGCTAAGGTAGGTGGCAAGAAAAGGAAGAGAACCGTTAGCCTCGGCAGCAAATGCTTCAGCTGTGGTTGCGCTGCCAGCACGAAGCTCCTCGATCAAAGACGACAGGGAGACAAGGCTTAATTGGGCCAAGCGTTCTGAAGCTCGCAGAGCATAAGGGCCGGGCGGTATGGCGATACGCGATTCCAACGCTATGGGGGTTGGCAAGGCTGTTCAGATTTGAAAAATGTCAGTAAAACTCTTAAGCAAAGGAACAAGTCGGACTATATTGAAATGTCACTTACCTACGGTCATGCAAGTAGGAGCTGAAGGTTCCCCTAGCCCTTCGAGGACCTCAACCTCGTCATTGGCCTCCAAAACTGTAGAAAACATCCATGTCAATACGCAAAATAACAACGATGCTATGAGAAATGATGAACGACACTAACCTTGTCCAGATGAGAGGACGATGCGTTGAGGGGATATCGCCTGCGGAGCTGCCATCTCCAGCAGACGCTGAAACGATTGCCGGGGAGACAGATCAGCAATAGAGGCCGCCAGCCCGCACAATTCTGAGAAAACAAAAGAGTTCAGACAACGGAAAGATTGCTAATTTAAAATGAAGAAGGTTACTTTCAACACTCCTCCCATTCTGGGCCGGGGGGATAGCAGCTTCAACGGCCTCCACCGTGACCTCGGGCTCCAACAAAGGGAGGGTAGTCCCGACTACCTCTCTTCCAGCCTCTGGGACTCCCTCAGGAAGAGTCATTGGGGCGGCGACCACCAAAGGAGCCTCCCCGAAAGGAGCAAGCGCTCCGTGATCAAGAACTGCCACTGGAGGCTCTATTGTAAGAGGAGCAGCCTCGTCAGCCCCCTCCACATTGAGCAACGCTTCATCGGGAATGTCGACAGGCTTTAGCTTCAATAAGCCCGTAGGACCTCCCCCATCGTCGAAGATTCTGCGCAATTCACACAAGAATAAGCATACATACATACAGGCATAAACAATCTGAAAAGCTACAAAGAAGAACAAAAACATACCAATGCGCAGGGAAGCCTTCAATATGGCTTCTTCAAGCCGATGCTCCTTCTCAAAGAGGCATGCTCGCCGGGGTTCGAGGGTAGACTCATGGCCGCCGGTCCACAAAGAAAGCACGTCCGCTGCATCCTCTGAAGCAGCCTGCTTCAGGGCCCTTTCCCCCCATTCCTCCAAAAGGCCGATAAACCGCCGCCGGATCCACGAGGGGTCTTCGTAAAAGATTACAGCAGGATAGGGCTTCTTCGGAACCCTGGCGTTCTGAGACGCGTCTTTGGAACGTCTTATAGCTTCAGCCAACTGTGCGGCTTCCTCGGCAGCCGAACTTGGGAAAAGTAGTCCAGCATCTGATTCCTGCATGTCCAACGGTTCATCCTCAAGAATCAGCTCAGTCTCTATTAAAGAGTCGAGCAAGTTGGTAGCCACCTTCCTTCGACGCTTGGACCTAGAGCCGGTCGCCGAGAACGACCGCTTCCTTCCCCGCGGAGCCTTAGTACGACGCCGGCCCACGTCACCCTCAACAACCTCATCCCTGTCACCCTCACCCGGTGCCACAACCGAGGATGACACCGCCATTGTCGATGCCACGGGGGACGGTGCTGCCGCGGGTGGTGGTGCTGCTACTGGAGCCCGTTTACCCCGCGATCGGGTACCTAGGGGCATACCAGCTGTTGGGGTAAGATCCACCCCCGACTCTCCCGGAATAAGCGCGATACCGGTATCCCTCAGAGGAAAGCGGACCGGGGCGCACGGTCGCAGCGTAGCTCCTGTGGCCGGAACCTGAGTAGGGGCACCGTGGCCAAGAAGTACCCTTCTTTCTTCAATAATAATCGGGTTGACCCGATAGAGATACCAGCCCGTGAACGACCCTACGCATCGGGGCATGTAATTAGCATCGGGGATCATGAACTGGGAACCGGTGTTCAGCCTCACAAAATGATGGGCGGCATCTCGAACGGCCTCGAGCGAAGGAACCGGCGCGACTATGAAAGCCTCAAATGGGACGCCCTGATCGTAGCCAAGCTGCTGGGCAAAGCGATGCGGATTGTACCGCATGAAAAGGGCTGCGCTATCCTGACGGAATGCCAGGTAGCCCGGTCTGATTGCGTATAAGTGCGCGGCCTCCCGGGGCTTCAAAGAGGGCATGTTATCTTTTGACCGGTCCCAAAGCGGCTGAGTTGAACCCGAGGAAGAAGATAAGATCCGATCAGTAAATACCAACCCGCCAGCAGTAGCATAAGGAGAAATCAACGCCCGAATAGCCCCGAATTGAGTCGGGTCAGCGGCAGAAGCATCCACCAATCGCATAAGTCGCGGAAAGGGGTAAGCATCATAGAATGCAGGCCTCTGATGCATAGCGAAAGCACCCAAGATGTGCATTTCGATCCAAGACGTGAAGTAGTGAAGCGAAAAGTTTACCACATCTACGCCAGGGGTGGAAGTATTAGCTGCAGCGCCTAACTCGTGATAAAGATGCGCCAATGCCGGGATGCCAATGGCCAGCCGCGTCCCCTCAGCTATACGATAAGCCGGATAAATAACGGAGGCTCTCATAAAGCGGCGATGCATGGGGATGACAAACCAGCTGAGCCAGACACTGATAAACCCCATGAAGAACGTCTCCTCATCCATGCCGGAAGCTGCAATGGATTCGAAAGACATCGGCGACATTATAGGGATGTTGTACTGTGGTAGATCCAATTCATTGGTCGGCAGCTTCTTCGGACCAAACCCAGAGGGGTCTTTGATATTTGCGAACTTCGGAGCTGTCTTTGACAGGACGCCCTCGTGAAGGAAGCAGGCAATGAAGCTCTTAAAAGTGACGCCCTGCTCCTCAGATTCGGTGAACAATCGGTCAAAGATACCTAGCGCCTTGATTAAGCTGGGACGCTTATGGCGGACGACGTTCTTAGCAGACAAGCTGTCAAGCGATGCAGGCTCGGGTTCAAAGACGTATTCATCAGAAGGCAGCAATTCCTCATAAAGTGTCCCTCGAATTGGCAGCCCCAAGATCTCATAAAATTCCCCCAAAGAGATCGAAACCTCACTGTCCCCCAGAAGAAAAGTGTTGGTGGGGAGATTCCATTGATTCAAGAACGCCTTAACCCACCAGACATGCGAGGATCGATAATGGAAGAGCGACTCATATATCGCCTGGTAAAGCCCGACCTTCTGCAGCCGCGCGCGATGAGCAGAAAGGATGTAACGAGCTCAGAGGAGGTAGCCCGTGGGATGTCGAGGAGTGAGCCCTATTTTATAAATCTGTCCCCATGGGTGGGCCTCACCCTGACAAATACGTCGTCCCAGGATATCTATAACTGGGATCGGATGGTTCGGGATACCGGTTGTCGAAGGCTCGAACCGTCCCGTTGGAGTCCAATTCGGCATCTCTACAGCGAAAACCGTCCTCGGAGGGTCCATCGGCAAGAACGGGAAAGTGGGCTCTGTCGACACTTCGCAGAGGAAACTCCGGCGACCCCGGATAATATGGCTGTACTAAGTTCCCCATAGAAGTAAGCTAGTGCAGTTCGGGTCATGAGCCCGGATCATCGCCATTGCTTCCTCATCAGATGGTGACTGAGGAAAAGCGGCCTCCGAGCGAGTGAATGGAAAGCACGGAACATAAGCCATCGCACCTGAAACAAAGTAAGGGAAAACTGTCAAAAGTGAAGCCAGCAATATATATATATATATATATATATATATATGAGCATAAATATATGAAGACAGTTGAAGAAAGCGACAGAAGACTTGTTTGGTAGGACCATTAGTTACAAAGCATGTGGGTCCCACGAAATCAAGATGACGGCTGGCTAATGATGAGGCACAGCAATTATACTGAGGCAAAGGGAATATTCTAATCAAATAGGCAGTGGGTTTCAAGCGACCCTACACATTCCCCTAAAAGATAAATCCATCTTGGGCTCTATGATGAATCAAACAGAATCAAGGGAATTAAATTCCCAAAGACCAACAGTGCGAACTTCTTCTAAGTTGTGAAGAAGATGGCTCAGGGCAGGAAAACCCATGAAGTTCTTTAGGAAGAACTTAGTTCTTCGTAGGAATTAAATTCCTTTTTGAAAAAGGGAATTAAATTCTCAGAAAATGTGGTGCCAGAGCCGAAGCTCCTTGGGGACGGAATTAAATTCCATGGAAAAGGCGACAGATCTCATTATCTCCCTAAAGATCAGAAGAGACCCTAAGAGATCTACAATTTGAAAATTAGATGGTTTTCTGTTCCTGTGGACGAACTTGAAATAAAAAAGTGTGTTCTTGTCAAAGGGAAAAACCATTGATCTGGATTTAAAATCCCGTGGTGATTGCTGGGAAAGTTCTCCGATCGTTCAAAGATCATTACCTGAAGAAAGGGTCTTCTTGGAACAGAGTTAAACTCTAGAAAAAGTTCGAAGCAGAAAACTAAGCACTGGAAACGAGAATTAAATTCTCAAGAAAAAAGTTGCAAGGAAGAAGATAGGCAAGAGTGGAGGTGCTTCTGAAGAGACCCTTATATTTATAGGATGTGATGGAGACGCTTCATTTCCCCGATTCCCTAGATGGATCCAACGGTCACAAAAGTGACAGCGTTGCACTCACGTGCTGACACGTGAGAACAACGCTGTGGGGGCATTTGTTCCCTGATTAAAAAATCAGGAAAAGGTTTAGAAGAGGCATCACGTGCTCACACGTGACCAGTGGTCACGTGTTGACACGTGACCAGTGGTCACGTGTTGGCACGTGATGGTTAAGCAGCGGCAAAGAACAGAGCAAAGAAGAGGAAAAAGTTCAGGGGGTCATATGCTTACACGTGACCAGTGGTCACGTGTTGGCACGTGATGGTTAAGCAAGCGGCAGAGAACAGAGCAAAGAAGAGGAGGAAAAAGTTCAGGGGGTCACGTGCTCACACGTGACCGGGGGTCACGTGCTCACACGTGACCAAAGGTCACGTGGCCACACGTGACTGGCTTTAAAAGCCTTATTGTTTAACAGAATTAAATTCTGAACAAGATCATTCAAATCTTTCTAAAATAGAGAAGAATTATATAAAAACCGTTGGACAAGAATTTGAAGGTGATTAAATATCACCAATTTATGGAAGAATCTTGGACATGGAAAGATTCCCCCCTAAATCTAACCGAAATGACAAAAGAATATCTTTGGATTTAAAATCCAACGGTGAATAAAATTCTCCTAATAATTTAAAGGCCCGGATCAATGATGAAAATTAATCAAATCTTTCAATAAACAAATCAAATCTTTCAATGAAAAATTCGCTAAACAGATTGATTCTTTTCCTTCTCCTATAAATAAGTGCCAAGGGAGAGAGTCAAAAAAAAGAGGAGAGATACACAGAGGATAGAGATAAAGCCTTGGAATCTTGAAAATTCAGAAAGAAGAATTTGATTCTCTGCAAAAGAAAAACCCTAGGTAAGAAAAGAGAGGCTTCAAAAAGAGAATTTAATTCTCAAAAGAGTTTAACTCTTCTATAAAGAAAAGAACTTAGTTCTTTCTCTGGTTGAAAATCTGCAAAGTGCACATCTCCCCTATAAATTGAGAATTTAATTCTCATTGGGTTGAGATCCTGCCATGCAGAGCTAAAAGATAGAGGAGGAATTGAGTTTTGAGAATTTAATTCTCACAGAGTTATAGGAATTTAATTCCTTTGAGATAAAATTAGGGTTTAACCCTATACTATAGGAATTTAATTCCATCAAAATGGATAGAACTAGGGTTTAACCCTAATTGAGAACTTAATTATCTCAAACTCACAGGAATTTAATTCCCTTAAAAAAGAAATTATGGTTTTACCCTATGCCAGAATTTAATTCTTTACATATATGGAGAATTTAATTCCTACAGAAAAGAAATTAAGAATATAATTCTTCAAAAGAAAGTGAGAATTTAATTCCTTTAAAGTTATTGCTAGGGTTTAACCCTATGAAGAATTTAATTCTTAAAAAGATAAAGAGATCTTAAAACATGCAAAGAACCAGAGTCACGTGCTACCACGTGACCCCTGTAAAGATCCACAGAAAAGAACTTTGAGGCAAAGCCTCACGTGCTCCCACGTGACAGAAAAGAAAAAGCAAAAGAAACAGAAGCTATGGACGCTCTCACGTGCTACCACGTGACCCCTTGGCAAAATCTTTAACAGACAAATACCCAAATTCCCATAACGTGACAGCACATGATGCTCCAAAGTATTCAATACTATCGGCAGAACAAAATAAGGGGAATCAGGGCACTCTCACGTGTCTACACGTGACCCCCCTCTCTCCTTAGTGTTTAACACTAATCTGAGATCTTTTGTTCCCAGTGTTTAACACTGATTTTCTTGGTGTTTAACACTAATTTGAAAACTCTATTCCCAGTGTCTAACACTAATTTTCTTAGTGTTTAATATTAATTTGAAAACTCTATTTGCAGTGTCTAACACTGATTTGCCTTAGTGTTTAACACTAATTTGAAAACCTTATTTCCAGTGTTTAACACTGTTATGTGTTAGTGTTTAACACTAATTTGAGAATCACAATTTTTTTAGTGTTTAACACTAATTTGACAACTTCACTTTTAGTGTTTAACACTATTGTTTGCTAGTGCTTAACACTAATTTGGGGGATTATATTTTCAGGGCTTAACACTGATTATCTTTTAGTGTTTAACACTAATTTACTAATCTTATTCCCAGTGTTCAACACTGTGGGTCTTTAGTGTTTAACACCAGTTTTAGCCCAATTGGCTAATTTTCTAGAGGCAAAGCCTCTCCTGTAATTGGATATGTCTAATGGACCAACAGAGGGTCAATATTCTAAACATGATTGGACTTAGCCTAAATTGGCCATAAGTCCTCAATCCAGACTCAAATTGAGCTAATAAGCTCATAACTTAATGAACTGGTCTTGGTTCCAAATTGGACTACAGATCACTTAATCTACTTTGGTTCAAGGGTACATCTCTTCACTCCTTTGATACTTGTCGTTGTAATTCCTCAACATCTTCAAAAAGGTGACGGGTCCCGACAACCACACATTGATACGGACTGTGGAGTCCTTAAAATCCATGGACTATGAGGTCCTTAACCTTGACCGTGATGTCTTAAAACTAACGCCGGACTGTGGAGTCCTTAAATCCTCGGACTATGATGTCCTTAACCTTAACCGGGATGTCTTAAAACTAACAACGGACTATGACGTCCTTAACCTTGATCGTGATGTTTTAAAACTAATGCCGGACCGTGGAGTCCTTAAATCCACGGACTATGATGTCCTTAACCTTGACCGCAACGTCTTAAAACTAACATTGGACCGCAATGTCCTTAAACTACCTATTGACCGCAATGTCACTAAACTAACAACAGGGCTCCCTTAATTGCTCTTTTGTTGGATCTAAACGATCCCGTTAAGTTGATCTTAGTCTAAAAACTAGACTAACGTATCCTTAACAAACGTTTAAGTTGACCTTAGTCTCAAATGAGGCTAACGTATCCTTAAACCCAAACCCCCAAACCCAAATCTAAGATAATACGGATTTAGACTAGTCCACGCCCTACGGGCGACGACATAACTCAGTCTTCATATACAATCCACGGGCAACCAAATACAAAACAAACACACACGACACGAAGTGACCACATGGGGAAGGAGAAAGTTGTTACCGCAATGCGGTAGCGTAATTAACTGCAGGGGCTTGCGCCTGCAGGGAAGAGCGTCCCCACAATCAAAAACCTCTCAAGCGAGGGGGAATCTGACGAAGTCTGCTACATCGGTCTCATCCGTTTAAACCTTCGATACACGGTGCCATAAATCAACTTGGCATCTTCGGAGAGGTGGACGGATAGCACCTATTATCATCTGCCCCGAATCTCAGGCAAGACGTTCAGTCTTGGCCGTCATTCGGAGGGGAACAATTGCTATATTCTGTACCAAGTTACAAACAACTACGTTAATATAACAAACATAAATCTGTTCAATTACCAGTTCTATTCTCTTTACTTGTCTATTCCATTCTTTTTTTTTGGGACTTACCGAGCGCTAGTTCGCTGACGACGTTCTTGGCTCTTCTTTTTTTGGAATGTTCGTCAGGAGGACCCGACTCTCAGGAGATCAAGCCCAGCCAGGAGTAATTGGAGCAGATACCCGAGCAACACGACTACTAGCTTACTTGTACTTATTTACTTTCCTTTTCATATGCCATTGTTTAGGCATTGCTTTCATCATTGTACTTTTCTTTTCAAAAGCAGTTGTAACGTAAAGTTGAATGTTAATAAAAGTTGCTGTTTATATCATATCTCTTGTCATTCTTGTGATTTTATTTATATATTGCTTATTTACGCTTAGCGTGTTTACTTCTGAGTAAATACGTCGCGGCCCGTCACGTCTACTCCTTCGTACACTGCGAAGCAGGGTGTGACACCTATGAGCTGTGTGGGTCTTATAGGGGGAATTCTTCTTACGATCCGTGAGGATCTCATAAGTTTTTTTTAAATGAGATAGCTCCCTTCCGGGTTTTCAAAAGCTCGCCGGTAGTTCTACTGTTTTTACTCACGGTGCCCTTTCGGGTTTTCATCCGTGCCTATTTCACTTGTGAACATACCCGTTTTTTAACGAGGGAACACCCGAGAGTAGTTTCGCCGCAGGTTCCTATCAATTTGTCGATGGGACTTAGGGGTGGCTTCATTGCTGGAGTAGCTGTGTAGCCAGTGGGACTTGAGTTGCAATCTTTGCCGCTAAGACTTTGATTGTAATATGGATCTCAGGAGAGAATATCGTCGTATTTGGAGCGATGCACTTATTTAGGGATGTTCCGGTCTATCATCGCCATGTTTGAGGCGACATTTTAGTGTAGGGACTTTTCGGTCCAGTATCGCCATGTTTGAGGCGGACAGTTAGTTTAAGGACATCTCGGTCCGATATCGCCATATTTGAGGCGGAGTTCTTGTTTAGGGACATCTCGGTCTGTTATCGCCATATTTGAGGCAAGGTTATAGTTTAGGAAAATCTTGGTCCGTTGTTAGTTTAGGGACATCTCGGTCCGATGTCGCCATGTTTGAGGCGAGGTTCTAGTTTAGGGACATCTCGGTCCGATGTCACCATGTTTGAGGCGGGGTTCTGGTTTAGGGAAATCTCGGTCCGTTATCGCTATGTTTAAGGAGAATTTCTAGTTTAAGGACATCTCGGTCCTTCATCGCTATGTTTGAGGCGACAGAGCTTCTTTGCATACTACTCTCAGAGTTCTGACTCAGGAAGATAGCGAGCGGACATGGGTGTCGTCATCTATCATTGACCTAAGTCTTGACTCGTCAAGCGTAGTATTTTTTTAGAAATTGGCCGTTTATTGGCTGGAAGGATCTTTTGCCATGCATATCCATGAGCAGGTAGGCTCCACCTTGGTATACTTAGTTTATGATGTACGGGCCTTCATAGTTCGGCTTGAATTTCCTCTATTTTGCACGATTGGGGATCATAGGTCTTTTGACGACTAGCACGAGCTCACCTTGGCGGAATGTTCTCGGCCAGGTCAGTTTTTCATATGACCGCGTCATCCTTGGCTTATAAGCCTCCAGATTTTGCTATGCTATAAGGTGAGTTTCGTCGAGGGCATCGAGCACCTCAAGCCGAAGATGAGCGTTTTCTTCATCTATCAGCTCGTATCGAACCGCTACTCCTAGAGAAGGGAGTTCTATTTCCTGGGGAAGCACTGCTTCCGTGCCGAATACCAACGCATATGGTGTTGTATTTGTGGTCGTTTTGAACGTTGTTCGGTACGCCCAGAAAGTTTCATGCAGCCTTTCGTGCCAGTCTCTTTTATTTTTGGACACTGTTTTCTTTATAATCTTTGTCAACATCTTATTAAAAGCTTTAGCTAGACCGTTGGCATGAGAATTATAGACCGAAGAGTACCTCCAATCTATCTTATACTGTTGTGTGAAGCGGCTGATTTTATGGCTTCTATAAGGTGGCCCATTATCCGAGATAATTCTTCGCGGAGTGCCGAACCGATAGATGACATGTGTCCTGAAGAAATGGAGAATATTCTCCGTCTTCACCTCCCTTAGTGGCACTGTTTCTGCCCACTTAGAAAAGTAGTCGGTCGTTGCCAGTATGAACCGATGTCCTTTGGACGATACTGGTTCAATATGGCCAATTATATCGGTTCCCCACATTTTGAATGGCCAGGTAGCCATTGTTGGGTGTAGCGGATTTGGATGTTGGTGGATGAAGTCCCCTGAATTCGGCACGAGTGATACTGTTTTGCATATTTGAGGCAGTCCTGAATCATTGTGGGTCAATAGTAACCCATTCTTTTGATCTTCAGCTTCATCTTTGGCCCAGCTTGATGAGAGCCGCAGAGTCCATCATGAGTTTCTTGGACGACACACTTCGCTTCTTCTGGTCCTAGGCATCTTAGCCACAGACAGTTAAACGATCTCTTATATAGAGTGTCATTGACGAAGGCGAAAGACAGAGCTCGTTTCATGAGCTGATGTCTAGACGACGCATTTTTGGGCATTCGTTGGGATTTGAAGTAGTCAATGAAGACTTCCCTCTAATTGTTGACCTTTTCTTTTTCCTTTATTTGAAGGGTTACTTGTTCGGTCGTTCCTTTTCCTTCGGATAGCACTGTTAAGTCTTCCGAAGATATTTCTGTTGGCGAGAGAACCCTGCGGCTTTGCATAATGATCCTTACGTCGTCGAGGTCTTCGTCGGCCAATTCCTTGGACAATTAGGCTAATGTTTCTGCCTTGCTGTTTTCTGCACGCGATATACTCTCCAGGATATAGGAGGGGATTTGTGTCAGCAGTTGATGCGCTCTTTCGCCGTACTTTATCAACTCTGGCTAACGATCAGCTGCGAGTCTCCATATATGACGAGGTCTTTGATTCCCATGTCGACCGCGATCTCGAGACTTGCTATCAAAGTTTCATATTCAGATTTGTTATTAGTCCTTAGCTCCGTTAAGGAGAGGGCGTAATGCAATATCCCTCCTTGCGGAGTCACGAAGATAAGGCCCATCCTGGCTTTGATTATGGGGGTGTTTTGCTTTCGCCTCTTCATGAAAGACACTCCATCGAATTAGAGTTCCCATTGGGAATCATTTTCTTCCTTCTCTTCTTCGATTGTGTTGAACGCATGTTCATCCGGCAGCTCGCAATTTAAGGGGGAGTCTGCTGATATCGGATGCTCGGCAAGAAAGTCGGCAATAGCCTGGCCTTTCACTGCTTTGAGGGGTCGAGACGTTATCGAGAACTCCATCAGGATAAGAGCATATTTGGTAAGCCTTCCCGTTAGTATGGCCCTTGACATCAGATATTTGAGAGGATCCATTTTTATATGAGATGGACCTCATTTGCGAAGGCGTAATGTCTGAGCTTAGTTATCGCGAAGATCAGTGCCAGGCAATGCTTTTCGATGGGGGGATAGTTGATTTCTGCCCCCAGGAGAACTCGACTCAAATAGTACAGAGCTCTCTATTTTCCCTGATCATTCTCTTATGCCCATAGCACGCCTAGAGAACCCTCAAGGGCTGTCGTATATAGGATAAGGGGTTTTCCTTTAACTGGAGCGGTCAATACCAACGGATTTTGCAGGTATTGCTTGATTTCGCATAGTGCATTTTGTCACTTTTGATCCCAAATGAACGGGGTCCCCTTCTTCATTAAATGACTGTAAGGACGGCATTTTCCAGAGAGGTTGGATATGAACCACCGGATATATGCGGGCTTTTCTTGAAGAGACCGCAATTGTTTGAGAGTTTTTGGCGTGGGCATTTCCAAAATCGCCTTGATCTTTGAGAGATCAATTTTGATACCCCGGTGTCGTATGATGAGTCCTAGGAATTTTCCTGAGGAGATTCCAAACGCGCATTTTAGAGGATTCATTTTCAGATTATATTTCCGAAGACATCGGAACACCATTTTTAGATGTTCCCAATACACCTCGTGAGATCTGCTCTTTACCACAAGGTCATCAATATAGCATTCGACGATCTCGTGTATGGGTTCATCGAAGATCTTTGTCGTGGCCCTTTAGTAGGTAGCGCCGGCGTTCTTTAAACCGAAGGGCATCACCTTATAGCAGAATATGCCTAGCGGAGTCTGGAAGGTGGTATGTTATTGGTTTTCAGGATGCATTTTTACTTGATTGTACCCTGAAGATCCATCCATGAAGGAGAAGACCTCATGGGTAGACGTGTTATCGATCATCAGCTCAGTAACAAGTACTGGGAAGTCATTCTTCGGACATGTTTTGTTGAGGTCCCGAAAGTCCACGCACATGCACACTGTCCCATTTTTCTTCATCACTAGAACGATATTAGCGATCCAGTCAGGATTTTGAACTTCTTGGATGAAGCCGGAGTCGATTAGTTTCTTTACCTCGGCGTTTATACTCATCTCAAGTTCGAACCGCATTCTTCTTGGCGCCTGTTTGACTGGCTTTATGTCAGGCGATATGGCCAGTTTATGTACTGCTACCTTTAGATCTAGTCCCGGCATCTCGGAATAGTTCCATGCGAAGCAGTCTTTATATTGCATGAGCACGTCCTTTAACATGGCTACTTGTTTTTTAGATAGTAGCCCACTGACAAACGTTGGCCTCGGATCGTCTTCCGTTGACATTAAATGAACGACCTGAATGAATCACTGTCGAACCCGACGAAGCTCCCTAAGTCAATTCTTCTTAGGTTGTCCGCCGTGGTGTGTATCCCATCTTCCAGCTCCTTTGGTGCTGGTGGAAACTCGGAGATTACCTCATCCTCGTTTTTATTTGCGAAGTACATATGGAGGTCATCCATAGTCTCGTGCCTTCCCTCTTCTGAGCGCATTATCATATGGCAGGTACGAGTTCGCTTCCATTCTTGATGTTGAGCTGGTCCTATCCTCACGGTATAGGTCCTCTTTGGCTCAAGCTTTTGCGGTGGGGTTACCCTTCAGCTGTTGGATAAAGTGAACCTGCCTTGCTGATACTGATCTTCTACCCTGTTTTTGAAGGTGAAGCAGTCTTCGAGGGGATGACCTTTTGCTCGGTGGTAGGAGCAATAATCCAGATGATGGACCTCGTTTATTTGTTCGGCGTGCCGAGACTCCGGAAATTTCATCATCTGGTTCTTCAGGACAAGGTTGAATATTTTCCTTGTCTTGTCTTAAGGGAAAGAGTATTCCCGACCCATCTTCTTTATAAAAGACCGCCTCCAATCGAGTTTTTCTCGATTGCATGGCTTCTTGGATCCGGTTTGTTGTTTTCGAACGTTGTTTGCGTTCTTTACCCTATTTTTGCTATTATTTCAGGATTTTCCCTTTTCGCGAGGATATGCAGCAGGCCGGGGATGAAGAGCATTATAGTTTTCCTTCTCCGCGGATTGCTGATTGAGGCGCTACGTCTTGGCTCTTTCATAAATGGCCATTTCGCGGCTGTGATTGTCTTGGCTCTTTTGACAAGCTTCTTTTATTAGCTTGTCTATTTGTTTTTCGAGTGACGGACTTAACGTTCTTAGAGCGGGATTTCGATCTGTTTCGATATCACGGCCATTCGGAAGAGCGTTTTTCTCTTCGCTGGAGCTGTTTATGACATAGCAATTATGGAATCACTCCTGTTTCTTGGACCAAACATATCCGAGCCCAGTTGTCTCCATCTTCCCATTGGGCATCTTTTGCTGGGTCCCAGGGATGTCCCAAATCATTTTGTAGAATTGGGCTTACCGAACAATTTGTTCAAGGTGTATACATTGGCGTCTTAATATCCTTATCAATCCCTCCACATAATATCTTGGCATACGGATTGGTTGAACCCTGCTGAGTGCAAAATCGGCACAATGCCAGACTTCTTTTTCTACTCTGGTCTCCGTAGATCGGTAGAAGATGATCGCCTTTTCACCCTTTCTCCTGGGAGGGACGTAGAAAGTCTATAGTTCTTGTACGTTGTATGTATCGAGCGCATCAAGTTCCTTGTAATGTCGAGGCAAAGCCATTGTGATTTGCAGACTCTGATCTGCTCCGGCGAGGGTTTGCACTGACGGGCGGATGGAGAACACTGCGTTTGCCTCGTCCTTAGAATCGCTGCCAAAGACCAGAATAGGAGTAGATGGTCCGGGCCTGCTGTTTTCTTTCTGGGGTTGCCCCGAGTAGACTATTTTTTCATCTTCCTCGGAATCGCTCCTAAAAATCGGGATAGTGGCGATGGACTTCTGTTTATCCTCCGTCCTATGACACCTTTCCATATCCTCGAAGCTTGGCAGGAAGTACTTTGCGTCTTCATATTTTCGAACCTCGTTTACGGAGAACGGATTTAGCTCCCCTGTGATGGTGTACTCTAAGCCATCCTTGAAATACTTCATAAACTGATATTGTGTAGAAGGGATGACATTGTACTCGTGTAACCAAGGCCTGCCGAGCAAAGTATTATAGCAAGTCTTGGCCTCAATGACATGAAACTTGATGTCAGTGACGAGCAACCCGAAGTGCAACGTAACGGACCCAAGTGTTCATGACGACTGTGAGTCGAACCCGAAGATGGTAATTTTGTCTCGGGCTAGATGCTGAACGTTCATACAAATCTCTTTCCGCACTCTCACGTTGAGAACGTTGACGGAGGATCCATTGTCGACGAGTATTTTCCCTATCTTGATGTCGTGGCAGTATCCGGGGACGTATAACGGGCAGTTATGTTCGCACGTACCGAGAAGGAGATCTTCATCGCCGAATGTAATGTCAGCCATGTGGACCTCTTCCGGTTCATCTTTCATCTTCTCTTATGCGAGAAAAGTTTGGAACTGATCTGGCTCTTATAATGTCTTAATCAGAGAATCTTGTGCCTTTTTGGACATGAGGAGAGCATCCAGTATGCTCAGTTGTGAGGGTATTTTCCTCAAATGTGTTAGGACATTGTAATCCACCTTGTTTTTTCTCGGCTGGTTCCTTACTGTGAGCTCTTTGACAACTCTACCGTCGAGAGCAATTTCCTCAGAGATTTTTTCTTTTCCTTTGTTCTTTTTGCTCGAACCTTTGTTTGTAGGCCCGAAGTTCTTTTCAGGCAGCATGCGGTTACGCAGCTGAATATTCTCGCAGTTCTTCTCCTCCTCTTCTTTTTCGGAGGCGGAGTCTTTGAAGAGAGGGCTGAGAGGTATTTCGTCCTCAGAATCGCTCCCGAAAGTAAGAACTTTGAGTTCTTCCCCTTCCGAATCGGTATCAACAATATGACAGTTTCCAGTCGTTTTTTTATGCGCGTCTGTCGCACTATTTTGCCGTCGATGAGCATCACGCTTCACCCGCCTAAAGTATTTTTTATAAGCAATGTATCATTTCCATCACTTCTTGAAGACACTGTATTCCTCGGTGGGGTAGATAGCCCTCCGATGGTATATGCAGTAGTTTGGATGTGAATTCTCTCCGTTGAGACATATGGCCCCAGGAGTGTTTCGTACGAGAGATGGCAGCTTCATTTCTATTGACAGGGCTTTGGCGAACCGCTTCTCTGCTTTGATCCTGCTCTTATTTGTCGCAGTTATATTTTGGTTTGGTTGGAGTACTTTACGACTCCTCCTTGTCGCGGTTTCTTCATCCTGATGCTGACGCTTAGCCTTTTCGTATATGGCTTTTTCGCATTTTCGATAAGCTTTGCTTTTTCGAAAGGCTTCGTTTAACAGTCTATCGATCGGGTCTTCTGACAGTTCCGAGGATTTTAGCACCGACCATGCCCCCGGTCCCTCCACTTTGTTTTCTGACACTGAGGGAGTTTCTTCATCATTTAACAACGAATGGGAGACCATGTGGCAACTTGCTACATAGTCTTCTGATGAGTTATTTTCTTCATCGTTGTCACTATCTTCGTTCTCAATAATATGCTTGAGGAATTCTTCGAGCGTGACCAGTTTCCGCGCCTTCTGGTTGTACTCCTCCAGCACGTCGATGTACTTTTGTAGGTCTGTACGCTTGTCGTCATACTCGGCAGGCTGCACAGGCTTCTTGGTCTTCTTCCTTTTCTTCGAAGACTTGGAAGGCTTGACTTGGGGATTTTGCCCTTTTTCGACAATCTTCGATACGGGATGCGGTTTCAGTATCACTTCGATAATTTCAGGTTCAAGTGGGCTTTTCCACTTGACTGCCGGACATGCCTGTAGATCTTTCAGCATTCTTTTGGTTTTAACTGAAAGAACGACTTCCCATGGAGTTTCTTCCACGAGCGAGCATGTTGCCCCTGGAGCATCCACCTTTTTGGGAGTGTGCTTTTGTGGTGGGTTCACCCTCCAGCTCTCAGACAGCGTGAACTTCCCCTGTTGATACTGGTCCTCGACCCAGTTCTTGAAGACGTAGCAATCCTCAATTAGGTGGCTCACCATTCTGTGATATGAGTAATGGTTAGGGTTGTTGACGTCGCCGGATTGCGGTAGACGCCGTGGGTCTGGAAATATGATGAGTTTGTTGCGCACTGCCAACTCAAATAGTCTCCTCGTCTTGTCGCGAGGAAACGAGTAAGCGCGTCCTAGCCTTTCTTCCAGCGATAGGCATGGACGCACGTTATTTTGGCGAGCAGCCGGTTTTGGGCCACTCGGTTGTTACTGAGCGTTAGCAACAAAGTCCGCTTTCCCTTTACCCTTGGCATTTCGAGGGTCCTTACTTGAGGAGGAAGGCCCGCGGCCCATCTGGTACATTTGGGCATGTTTATCTATTAGAGCCTGGAAGGTTGTTGGTTTGAAGAACGTCATGAACTGGGACACAGTCGTTTGAGGATCAAGGGTCCCAATGAACATGCCCACGGTGGGGGATTCTTCGATGCGCTGTTCGCATTTTGACCATAAGTTCCGCCACAGGATCGCATATTGGATCCAGGTCTCTCCGGGCTTTACCCCGGCATTGATTAATGCCGTGATCGGGGTGCGCTCTCTTGCACTGGCGAACCGTTGTTTGAACAACAATTCCATCTCTGTAAATGTTCTCACGGAGTCATTTAGGAGCTTCGAGTACCATTCAAAGGTTGTTTCCGACTGGCTGCCAACGAACTGGTGAAGCAACAGTTTGTCGTCACCTTTAGTGTTGCCACACAGAGCTTTAAACTGCGCGACGTGCTGGTGTGGGTTACATGTCCCCTTGTACACATGGAACTTGGGGATCGTATATCCCGGCGGGTATTTAATTTGGTCATACCAGCCTGAATACGGTCACCCAGTTCTGACGATTTGGCCTACGGCTTCATTAGCTTGATGAGCTCGTATTTTTTGAGCAATATAATCATCAAGAGTGGCCTTGGAGATTGTTTCCTCTTTGGCTGCCGATAATGCCGGAAGAGGGTTTGATGTTTCTCTTTGTCATCATCGATAATTATCGGTGGATCCTCAGCTGGGGGTTCTGGCTGGATCATCATTCCAACCATATCCTGAAACAAGAATGCCATTCGCTTCATGTTAGCAGCTTCTTCAGCAGCTTCTTTGTCTTTTCTTTCTAGAACCCTTCGTAGGAACTCTATATTGGTCTCCTACTCCTGGTGTTGTTCGGCTGTTGTGTCCGGGCTTTCTTTCTGCCCGGTAAGTGCTGTCATTTTGGTCAGCATTTCCTGGAGCTTTTGTTGTTGCTCCTGAGTTTTAGTCACCGATCGAGTTTGCGGTCGGTGACTCGCCGAAGCACGGCTTTCCTCTTTCCCGGAAGCCATGTGGACCGTATGCATGACCATGCCCCTAGACTTGGGGCGTTTGGGTCCATCACCTTTGAAATTTTCCGCAGGCGGTGGGATTTTCTCCGGCTTCATCCTTTTGTAAGAGGTCGAAGTTGAAAGAGCCGTTGTAACAGGCTCCCGTGTAGAAGAAGTCCCTCGCTGTATGACGGAGGAGTGGTCCTTTTCTTGCCAAGTCTTCAATTTCTTCAGCCAAGGAGAGTAATCTTTGTTGATCACAGAGTCCTGGACTTTCCGCCAGACCCTGTAAATTTACGAGGAGAGCCGCTGATAGGGCTGCTCCGGCATTGCCTGCACTGTGACTTCCGCAGGCGGGGGCGATTTCTTTAACACCGCCGTTGGAGAGTTCTTGCATACCCTTATGAGCAGATCAAAGTTGTTCCCAGTTGGAACAGCAGCTTCAACTTCCACCATTGGAGCTGGTGGAGTAAGTCCAGAGGGGGAGTTGCCCCCAGCTCTTCTTACTCGGCACCAGTGGCAGCGTCGAGCGTGTCTTGCAGAAGAGACCTCCTCAGTTTTGGAAGCGGCTTCTTCGTGCCCCCAGTTTTGCTGAAGGGCTGCTGTTGGCGTCAATCTGTTGAAGACTGACGTCCTTGACAAGGTTTGAGGAGGGCCGGCCAATCTTTCAAAGATCGAATTTCTTGTAGGGAAGCACCTTTGACGACTTCACCTGTAGGAGGAGTTGGGAGGACTATCCGTTTTGGGACAGCCCCTTCAGGTATCATGAGCCTCTTTGCAGGCCCGTTTGGGTTCTTGCTCAGCCTGTTGAAGACTGAGACGTCATCTTTGGACGGCCCGTTGAGAGGGGCCGTTGCGGTCGCTATTTGATGGAAGAACGAACTCTTAGGAGCTTCCTATTGTGGCGCAGAGGCACCGAAACTCACTGGTAGGAACATGGTCCCGAAGAATAGTCCACCAGTGGCTTGCGTAACTTGCCCCACCGGCATTGAGAAAATTGAGGCCGTGTTGGGTCCGTAGGTCACTCCTCCAGTTGGGGTGGAGCGAGAGTTGCTGTTGCAAGAGATGCAGCTGGAAGCCATCGATTTTCTCTGCACAGGAGCAAGACACCAAATTTTAATACCTCAAATCCAGGAGCAACCATAGCGAACCGCGATTTTGTTCGCGAAACACGACACACGAACTGTGGAGTGGAAAGAGGAAAATGTCCCACCGGGAATGTGATTGAGTGATTTAGCGTGCTTGCGCTTTTTAAAAGATAGATCAAAAATATTTGTAACCGCAATCAAGAACGGCGTCGCTTTGCAGCTAGCCGGTGAGTACGGGTCGGTCCACAGGGATGTTGTGAATCTCCGATTCGTTCTTACGAGTTAATTCCGAAGGGTGTTCGGAGTTGTTATTAAATCTAAAAACCTAATTAACCTAGGGCAATTATCTAGATCTATTCTTGCTAGGGTTAGGTTTAGGGATGGTTTGGAAATGCAATTAAATCTCAACGCTTTCTATACCCAAATAAAGATCTGTGAGGAGTTATGGTAATTATCAATAAAGGGGATTAGATCCATTCGGGAAGGTGTTCCTTCCTCTAGGTTCTTGTCCTTCCTTTAGAGATCCTTACCCTAACCTCCATGGAAAACGCGCGCAACCGGGCTTTTACACTATGGTGTCATCGTAACCTCGAGGGGTAGGATGCCGTAGGGCGTGGTATGTGCGTGTATGCATGGAGTCCTATTGTAAATATTTGGTGGGTAAGAAAGGGATGAGAGATCTCATCTCTCAAAATCCTTCCCCAAAGCTAAACCCTAAACAAGTTCCTAGGGCATGAAATTAAATCTACCTAGGGCAAAGAATTGAAATCTAAACTAGAGCAATTAAATAAAACTACTTACAGATGGCTCTCTCCAAACATCAACGCAGGTTGTCAGATCTGAATTCATGAATCGAAAAGAGGCACCGATGCTCTCCATAAAGAAATCTGTATTTTATTATTAAAAGGAGGCATAAAGAAAATACAATGTTTTGGGTTCCTATTTATAGAGAATAGGAAACCCTAGAGTTACATTTTGAACCGCATGTCTAAATTTACAAAAAATAGCCCTAGGAAGACTTAGTCAGCGCCGCAAGAATTTTGGTAGAATTTTTACTCTCTTCAGACTCAACTCCGCCGCGGAACCGCGGTCCTAGGCCTGGTTTGGCCGCGGTTCCACGGTCAAACAAGGGAATTGACTGCTGGTCTTTCTTGTGTTGGCTCCTGCTGACTTGTAATTCCTACTTTTATATGTCTTTTTCCATTTGGGCTTCTAGGTTGGTTCCAGATCTTCAGCGAACAATTTGCAATGGCTTTTTAACCGTTTGCCTTGACATTTTAGGATCTTACGTTGCCTTGTTAATTGTGAACTGTTCTTTGATGTAGGCTTGAGCAAGAGCCTTCTGTTTATTGGTCAAAATCCACTTTTGCATCGTCTTTACATCGTTTTCACTATTTCCTGTTCAAGAACCTGTAACCTGTAACATATAGCAGACATGCGTCAAAAGTACCTATTTATTTATAAAAAGAATAAGAATGGGGAATATAATAATGCAATATTATGGTGTGAACAAATATCCCCAAACTTATCTTTTGCTCGTCCTCGAGCAAACTTAATTTTATTCACTAAAATCCTAACTGCACTTTCGCAGGGAAACGCGATTGCACTGAGCACGTGCAACAAGCCGTTAAACCTCTAGGTGTCCCTAGTAGGAGGAGTGTTGTCTCCTGAGGGTTTTCAGCGGATACTACCCACAAAATCCTATCAATTCGGCCTATTAATTTTAATTCTCCAATTAGGTTTTCTAACAAGGAATTCTATTATCTTTTGACTCGCAAATTATCCACCCATATTTTTCACACTTCCCTATCATCTAACTTAAGATTATATATGTTTTATAGACTTACTTAGCTTTCGACATTTCTTAAGTTTTCCTTCTAGGGTTCCATCTCCACTTAGGAATTTTTATCAACTCTATTAAAGATACAAGTTCTATTCTTCACTCCTTTCTTTCGTCTAAACTCTAATCACATATCCCCATGTGTGTGTATAAATCACCCCTACACTTGGAAATTCAAATCAAGCAATCGTACTCTCGTCCATTGTCCAAAGCACTTATTAATTGGTGAATTTTTAATTGAATTTCTCTTACACATCGTTCATACGACCGTTAATACTTCTTGAGGTACTAACAACCGATTACAAGATGCGTTAGCATTTTAAAGCGTAATTCCTAGTCTTGCAACACCCAAGGCTTTTAGCAGTGACTCCCAAACCAGTTGGTCTAAGGCACTAGGTGATGAAGCACCCTCGCTAAATATTTTTCTATTAATGCAGCCTTAAGTAATCACAAAAACCAGTGTTCATTTTTTTTTATTCACCCCTTTTTTTCTATTATTTTCATTGTACTAAGGACTTTAGACAAGAGCATTTCAAGGTCTCCTCTACTATTCCAAGTTTCAAGGTGCGTGATTGTGCAGATTGTAGGGTATACATTTTCAGAATCTAGATTTAAGCTAGGAACTATTTTTCAAAGTTATACTCTAATAAGAACATCAATACTCTTCCCTTGTTTCGACTTAGCCCAAGAAGTGAACCCAAAGTTTGCCTATTTCTAAATAAACTACAAGGCATATACTTTCTACCGTTAAACTTTAAGGAATGTTATTTTTAGGGTTTTTAATTCACTAAGTCTAAGATCTAGTTGTTCCTAACCAGTTGACCTATTCGTCAAACTCAAGTCAATTAGCCAAAATTGAATACAATAATTTTTATAATTTTTGAAATTTTTCAATTTTTATGTGTTTTTAAGATAAGTATGCAAATGCAAAAATATGTACAGATGAATGCGAAGGAAGAAGACGTACCGAGCATACCCCCAAACTTGAACTTGACAGTGTCCTCACTGTCATGCTAAACCAAGAGGGTCAAAATGCCGGCACTCCCCTGTTTATTTATTTACAAATTTTTTTTTATTTTTTTAATGTTTTGAATTTTTTTTATAGAAAAAGAAAACAAAAATATATATACATATATACAACAAGGTTCCCCCCAAAGTTAAGCTTGGCCTTACACAAGCCAAAGGTTAGCACCAACCATTCAAAAATCTTATCTTGGTAATGGCCGAGTTGGTGAAATAATGGGGTGTAGAGGAAAGAAATGAGAAACACGCGAGACCGTGTTGAAAGAAGAATGGTAGAATATGGTCTCGGTGGGGGAGAAGAATGGCGGAAAGGAGAAAGAAGGGTTGCGCGATCTTGAGGGTGTAAATCGAGTGAATAAATGAGCGCAATTTGTGATGACCGATATGTTAAAGGCGATTGCGCTAACCTATCAACCCGACGTGAAATGGGGTCAAAACCCTCAAGATTCGCAAGAAAACATGGGTACGCCGAACTTGGTATAGGATATGAAAGCGTAACGGTCACTTGTACGGTCGGAACAATAGGAAGGACGAAAGGATGTGAATTAAGGATAGTATCATTCTCACCGTAGTAAACTGTCTCGAACTTGAAAGATTCCATTAATGGTTCGAAACTACTGTAAGCAACCGAGTCTGATGGTTCAACTAACTCATCTGAAAACTCAAAGGACTCAAACTCGGGCGGTGAGTCATCAACATCATCCGAAAAAGCGAAACACTCATCTGTGAGAACTGTGTCAGATTCAAAGAAAATTTTTTCAAGCTCACAGTCTTCAAGTGTGGTCGGAACGATGGAAAGGAGGGAGGGTGATTTAGTTAAAGGTTCAAAGGGATGAATTGGAAAATCAGACACATCAAACAAAAATGGTTCAACCTCAATATGATCCTCAAAACTCTCCTCAATACTATCTTTATAATTTTCCTCAAAATTCAACTCATCCATGCCATTATCATCAAAATCCATACGCATATGAGGTTCGGGAGAAACATTTAATGACTCGGGATGATGGGTTGAACATAAAATTTCAATCAAATCGACAAGTTCATCATCCGAAATATTCCCGGCGTCTATATCCTCAATCAAGTGAAAATCAATTTCTTTAGACACCTCATCAAAAGCATGGATATTTATCAATTTAGGTTCTAGAGTGGAGGTGTAAAGATCGAAAGGATTAAGTGTGGTTTCACTCGAGAGGGGTTCTTCACAATTTGGCAAATCAAACACTACAAAGTCGCACAACTCATCATTTTGGACACATGTTTGAAAACTGGAGTTGTTGGATTCAATTGGGTATGGGTAGGTTTGATTTGGAAATCCTCTCACATTCTCGCTCTGTCCAACCGCCTCCTTATACATTGAAAAATTTGAAACTAGCGGGAAACTAGCTAGCGGTTCAGTAGGTTGCATAAGGGCGGTAATGGATGCTTCCACATTCCTAACCATTTTGTTTGTTGCTGAAATTTAAGCCTCCAACGACTCTTCCAAACTAGACTTGGGTGGTGAGGGGGTTTCGGTGAAAGATTCAAAATGGTGTGGATATGCAAAACTCCCAACAGGCTGTGTAGAAACAGTGTCTAGTGAAGGTGGGCGGGTAAGACTGGTAGGAAGTGGGTGATTGGACAGGGGTAGGGTCAACATATGGATAAAAAGGTGAATAATCGTGTAGATCCCTAGAACTAGATGAGTGGAGAGGGATGAAAGATCGGCTACGAGATTGAGCAATATGCTCAGCAATGGACATCAGCCAAGGAGTGACAGAAGGACTTGAAGAAGTGGTATCAACATATGAAGGTGGTGAAGGTTGACTTGGTTGATACAAAGTGGGTTGAAAAGTCAAACTGTTTCTCCTAGACGCCTCTATTTGATCTTTCAAAGATATTTTTGGCAAGGAGGGATCGTCTTTAAATTGACCGAACAAATTAACATACGACGCAAAATTAGGTTCGGGATACCAAAGTTCGGCTAATGATTTATTATGTGGGGTACCCATGTTGTAAGAAAGGGGAAAGAAAGAAAGTTTATGGTGCAAGGATATATTTGCGGCCAAAAAACTTTGCAAGTTTCTACAAAATTTTCCTTATTCTTTTTTTTATTCTTTTTCTCTTTATTAGGAAAAATTTTGTTGCAACAAGATTTTCAACAAAATATGCAATAGCAAAATATTATTTGCAATCTATTTTATTTCAAGCGGGTCCCAAAAATCCTGCACAAGATCGTTATTTGGAAGGGAATATGTTTCTAAAGTGCACAAAATCCTGCAGGCATTTCCAGAAAATATATTTCAAAATATACAAAAAAGAGACAGTGGGGCTTACAGAAAATTTTTCCTCAGATGAGGCCTCGAGATAGCCGCGTTTTCGCGGCAAATTTGCTCTAACACCGCGGTTCTGCGGTCCTCTGAACTCTTTGGATCCCCAGAAAAATTTTGGTGCGACGATTCGACAAGAAGGCCGCGGTTCCGCGGCCTAAGGTGGGTTTTAGCAGCAGAATCGCGGCGGTATAGGGGGTTCACTGCTCCAAAATTTTTGCACTGTTCTGTTGTTCAAATCTCTTCTGTTCGGATATTTTGTTTCCTGTTTTGCTTTCTGAAAATCTCCAGATTCGAATTTGTATATCCTGCCAAAATTCAACAACAAAGTATCCCTTCCAAAAATAACAAATGATATATATTTTTATATTTTTTTTTTTGATTTTTTTCAGATTTTTATGATTTTTTAATTTTAAGATTAACCCGAAATTGCGAAAAGGAAATTTCTACGTCATCCCCGGCAACGGCGCCATTTGATTTTAATGATTTAGCGTGCTTGCGCTTTCTAAAAGATAGATCAAAAATATTTGTAACCGCAATCAAGAACGGCGTCGCTTTGCAGCTGGCCGGTGAGTACGGGTCGGTCCACAGGGATGTTGTGAATCTCCGATTCGTTCTTACGAGTTAATTCCGAAGGGTGTTCGGAGTTGTTATTAAATCTAAAAACCTAATTAACCTAGGGCAATTATCTAGATCTATTCTTGCTACGGTTAGGTTTAGGGATGGTTTGGAAATGCAATTAAATCTCAACGCTTTCTATACCCGAATGAAGTTCTGTGAGGAGTTATGGTAATTATCAATAAAGGGGATTAGATCTATTCGGGAAGGTGTTCCTTCCTCTAGGTTCTTGTCCTTCCTTTAGAGATCTGATTAATGTCAAAAATATAAGTTTACCGCAATCAGAAACGGCGTCGCTTCGCAGCTAGCCGGTGAGTACGGGTCGATCCACAGAGACGGGTAAATTTCTTTTATGTGTTTTAACGAGTTGATTCAAAATGTCGTTTTGGTTGGTTTATAAAAATCTATAAAAACTGGATCTAATTAATCTAATTAAGAGTCTTGCTAGGGTTAGGCTTAGGGGAAGTTTTGGAGATTAACGTTTTTTTCACCGCTTTCAATGCCTTCATTTTGGATCTATTAGATGTTAAGATAATTATTAATAAAGTGGATCCAAATCTTTTGGGAAGATGTTTCTTCCTCTATATTTGTATCCTTCCTTTGTTGATAATTACCCTAACCCCCACGGAAAACGCGCGCAACCGGCCCTTTATACTACGGTTCATCGTTACCTCGAAGGGTAGGATGCCGCAGGGAGCGGTTGTGCTCGTATGCGTAGAGTTCTAATTCATTAGGTGAAAGTGGCATTGAAAGGGGTGAGAGATCTCATCTCTCAACCCTTTCCCTAAGGCTAACCCTAACAAGCGAGGAGATTACTCGCTCATTAGGGGATGAGAAAACATTTTAATTAAAAGAAACAGAAATAAAATACCTTCCTAAGTTGACGGCTCCCTCCAAACAAGAAGAACAGATCTGAATTTATCTCTCAGAAATTCTGAAATTTATTGATTGAAAAGAGGCATAGGGTTTTACAATTTTAGATTACAATTTATAAGTAAACAGAAGAATTAGGGTTTCAGAGTCTCGCGCATGTGCAATTACAGATATGCCCACGAAAAATCCCAACCCCTGCACCGACGCACCGACACGAGGAAAATCCACCGACACGGGCTCTGAATGGCCGCGGATCCGCGGCAAATGTTGGCTTGGGCCGCGGATCCGCGGCCCTTTGGTGGGCTTGGGTCACCAATTTTCTGCACTTGGGTTGTATTGTCTTGGGCTTCCTATTTTCATATGTATTTTCTCTGTTGGGCTTCTAGGTCTTCTCCAGATCTTCAGTGAAAAATTGTTCGTATCTTTTGACCGTTCACTTGACATTTTGGACCTTGCACTGTTCTTCGTCTAGGCTTAACTAGGATCCGTCTAATTGTTGGTCAAAAGTCCCTTTTTCTGTTGTTTTGTGTCTTTTTCACTGTATTTGCTCCAGAAACCTGTATCCTGTAATATGCAACAAACGTGCATCAAGAGTACCTGTTTATTTACAAAATGAATAAGAATGGAGAATATAATAATGCAATATTATGGTGTGAACAAATACCCCCAAACTTATCTTTTGCTCGTCCTCGAGCAAACTTATTTTTATTCACTAAAATCCTAACCGCACTTTCGCAGGGAAACGCGATTGCACTGAGCACGTGCAACAAGCCGTTAAACCTCTAGGTGTCCCTGGTAGGAGGAGTGTTGTCTCCTGAGGGTTTTCAGCGGATTACACCCACAAAATCCTATCAACTCGGTCCATTGACTTTTGTTCTCCAATTAGGTTTTCTAACAAGGAATTCTATTATCTTTTGACTCGCAAATTATCCATCCACATTCTTCACACTTCCTCTTTATTTAACTTAAAATTATATATGTTATGTAAACCTACTTAGCTTTCGGCATCTCTTAAGTCTTGCTTCTAGGGTTTCATCTCTACTTAGGAATTTCTATCAACTCTACTAAAGATACAAGTTCTATCTTTCATTCCTATCTCTTATCTAAATTCCAATCACATACCCCCACGTGTGTGTATAGATCACCCCTACACTTGGAAATTCAAATCAAGCAATCGTACTCTCGTCCATTGTCCAAAGCACTTATTAATAGTGAAATTTGCTTACACATCCTTCATGCGACCGTTAATACTTCTTGAGGTACCAACAACCGATTACAAGATGCGTTAGCACTTTAAGGCGTACTTCCTAGTTTTTTGCAATACCCAAGGCTTTTAGCAGTGACTCCCAAACCAGTTGGCCTAAGGCACTAGGTGATGAGGCACCCTTGCTAACGATTTTTCTATTTTTACAGCCTTAAATAATCATAAAAGCCAGTGTCCATTTTTTTTCTTTATTCACACTTTTTTTTTCTTTTATTTTCTTTGTACTAAGGACTTTAGACAAGAGCATTTCAAGGTCTCTTCTACTATTCCAAGTTTCAAGGTGCGTGATAGTGCAAATTGTAGGGTATACGTTTTCAGAATCTAGACTTAAGCTAGGAACTATTTTTCAAACTTATACTCTAATAAGAACATCAATACTCTTCCCTTGTTTCGACTTAGCCCAAGAAGTGAACCCAAAATTTGCCTATTTCTAAATAAACTACAAAACATATACTTTCTACCGCTAAACTTTTAGGAATGTTATTTTTAGGGTTTTTAATTTACTAAGTCTAAGATCTAGTCTTTCCTAACCAGTTGACCTATTTACCAAACTCAAGTCAATTAACCAAATTGAATACATTAATTTTTATAATTTTTGAAATTTTTCAATTTTTATGGGTTTTTGAATAAATATGCAAATGCAAAAATATGTACAAATGAATGCGAAGGAAGAAGACGTACCGAGCATACCCCTAAACTTGAACTTGACAGTGTTCTCACTGTCATGCTAAACCAAGAGGGTCAAAATATCGGCACTTCCCTGTTTATTTATTTATAAATTTTTTTTATTGAGAAAAACAAAAATATATACAAAAAAGGCCCTCCCCCAAACTTCATTTAAACTATGTTAGACATTACTGCCAAACTTTGCCTAGACCAAACGTCAACACCAACCAGTTGAAAAATTTATCAGTAAAGAGTATTGGTTGGTGGAAGAATAAGTTGTAGCGATTCGCAAAGAATTGGGAAAGATAGAAGTAGTGGTATGGGAGGTGTGGAGGTGAATATACAGGTGATGGTGATGCATCGAAACGAGAATATAAATGATCAGCAATCAGTGGAGTATTGGCATTCTTGTAACTTATTAAAAGAAATGGGGGTATTTCAACTTCTAAAGGAGGTTGACTCACCACAATACCCCCAAGATGTTCCTGTGTGTCCTCTAGTGACTTGGCATCATCCATCAATTTTGTATGATATTCAATTATGAGGGAACTTATCTCCTCGATGTCCGCCATAGTCCAACAGAAAATTTGCTGCCTATCTTGTAAGACCATTAAGAGGGCGTTCTCTTGCTCAAAGGCTAGAGAGGCCGATATGATAATGGGAAAGATCTCATTCTCACCTATGTAAGCATATCTAAGGTGAGACGGCAAGGGCGTGAGTTCGAGTTTCGGAGGTGAAAGAATCATTGCGGAATCTACCTCGAACTCAAAGGACTCCAACACAGGTTCGAAATCACTGCAAACAACCGATTCGGATGGCTCGACTGACTCATCCAAAAATTCAAACGACTCATATTCGGGCTGTGAGTCGTCATCATCCAAAAAAGTGAAACATTCATAATCAACATCGATTTTGTCAACGGTGGTTGGCTCAAGGAGGGACGCACTAGTGGCGTCAAAACTGTTTTCATTAAACAAGAATCTTTCAAGCTCGCAGTCCTCCTGCGTGATTTCGTGAATAGAGCAAACTTCTCGTGTACTAGTTTTAGGCACGGGGGGCAGACTTCCCATCTTATAAATATTGAACTCACTCGACATTTTCCCAAAGGATAGAGTCATGGAGCCATTGCAACAATTTATTACTGCATTGGAAGTGGCCAAAAATGGTAGACCAAGAATCACTGGAATTTGGTTTCTTGGGTTAGCAACAGGTTGTGTATCCATAACGATAAAATCAACGGGGAATATGAACTCCCCGACTTTGATCAACACATCCTCTAGCTGACCCCTTGGATGGGTGATTGATCAATCAACCATTTGGAGAGTGCAACGAGTGGGTTTCAACTCTCCAACCCCTAATTGTTCGTATACGGAGTAGGGAATCAGGTTAACACTAGACCCAAGATCTAAAAGTGCTCAATTAATTTTCTTATCCCCAATTGTGATGGAAATCGTAGGACAGCCGGGTTCCTTTTGTTTTTGGGGTAAGGTTTGATGGTGGTTAATAGCATTGCTCACTGCACTAGCCACTAGCACTTTCTTGGGTACTTAAGATGCCTTTCTCTTCGAGGTGCATAAGCCCTTTAAGATTTTCGCGTATGAAGGGACTTGTTGGATTGCATCCAAGAGAGGTATATTTATGCTAACCTGCTTAAATATCTCCACAATCTTTTCCACTTGTGCACTTGGTTTATTAGGACTCAACCTGTTTGGAAATGGTGCATTTTGAAAATTAGTTGAGTCACATGTCTGTGGAGCAGACTGTGGAGTAGGAACGGATCCCGGTGTAGATGTGTTCATGTTGTGAGAAATGGGTCCGTTAGAGCTAGAAGAAGTAGAGCCGTGTGAAGGGTGGAGAATAGGCTCTAAAGAAAAAGGTGAAGAAGGAAGTGAAGAAAATGAAGAAGGGGAAGAAGAACCACCGGCGGGGATGTCATTACTAGTTCCCACATTATTTTGCAACTCTCTTCAGGATCTCAACGTGGTCACCGCATTTACATTGTGATTGTGATATGCGTTTTGTGTGTGACCGGGATTGGGCAATGGTTGAGATGGAAGCTTTCCCTTTTCTCTCTCGCTCAACGCAGCAGTTAATTGTGCAATTTGTGCCTCAATAGATTTGATACTTTGATCGTCTGAGGCATTGTTATTCATTAAAGATTGAACATAATTTTCAAATCTTGCTGCGGATTCTGTAGATTACTTGAGAAATGCATCTAGACTTTTCTCGAGCAAGCTAACCTTATCATCATTTGGTTGAACTAAGTTGTTCGTTTGATTTGTATAAGGTTGTTGTTGGAAAGGTTGCTGGTTTTGAGTTTGTGAGGGTGCTTGTTGTTGTTATGGAGGAGGTCTTTGAAAATTATTATTCCCTTGGAACTGTTGATTTGGGTGACTCCTCCACCCCTGATTGTATGTCGAAGAGTACGGATGATTTCTTTGTCGTTGCTGAAATGCAGCATTGACTTGATCCTGTCCTTGAATGGGTGCATTATAAGGACACTCTTCGGTTAGGTGCGACAGGTTCGAACAACAAGCACAAACAGTTCGTGTGGGTAGAGTAGGGGCAAGAGAAGACGATGAGATTTTGGTCTCAATGGCTTCTAGCTTTTTCATAAGTGAGGCCATCTCGGCCTTCATAGCAATCGACATATCTACTTGATGTATGCCTGCCCTAGATTGACCAACTGAAGAAGATGATGTGGTCTTGGTACTCTCCCACTGAATTGTTTGCTCACTAAGGTCCTCAAGAAACTGCCATGCTTCGTCACTAGACTTGGAGAGAAAATGACCTTGACATATTGTTTCTAGCAACTGCTTCGTTGCTGCGTTCAATCCCTCGTATGATGTTTGGAAAAGTTGCCAACTTTCTATCCCATGATGAGGGCATTGAACGAGTAGGTCTTTAAATCTCTCGAAGCACTTCCAAAATGGTTCGGAAGGAAGCTGTGAAAATTATATAATCTCGTTTCGGATTCTAGCAGTTTTGTGATGATGATAGAACTTTTTCAGAAAAGCTCTCACAAACTCGTCCCAATTTCTAATGGAATGTGATGCGGTGCTGTATAGCCACTTCTCGGCTAGGTCACATAAGGTAAAAGGAATGACCCTTAGCCTTATAGCGTCATCACTTAATTGGGTCGTCTTCATCATAGCGCACATATTTTGGAATTTATTGATAAAGATATATGCACCTTCAGATTCCAAACCATGAAATTTTGGCAGCATATTGATGAAGTGTGGTTTTATTTCAAAGTTGTCCCCATTTGCCGGTGGGGGTGAAAGACATGTAGGTAAAGAAGTGCGGACGGGGTAGAAGAGATCCTGGAGCGCAACTCGTGCGGGCGCTACAACAGGCGGAAGATTCGGGTTATTCGCACCTGGCGCAGGTGGAATCATTCCCGTCGGTAAGGTATCGTTGGGGTTGAATCCCGACATACCTTCGAAAGAAGAATTTAAATGTGGAGGTGAGGAAATGGAGGGAATTTCGACGAAGGGTTCGTCGGTCGGTACCAACGAAACACGGACTAATCGGGCGTTAGTATCCCTAGTCCAAAGTGACATACACTAAAAGGGATAGTGTAGTCAGAAAAAGAGGAAAAAACAGAATGTGGGGGTAAGATAATGTCAATGAAGGAGAAATGGTGGAAGTGAGGTGCAAGTTTTCTTAGCGGCAAGTTGCAAGTTTTGAAAAGATTTTTCTTTATATTTTTTTTATTGGAGAGTTTTGCAAGGTTTTAGAAAATGGGACTCGTGACACAAATGTATCAACCACACATGCACAATCAGGCCTAGATCTAGGGTTGCCTAGGTCTGCTAGACTCCTAACTAGGGCTAGAAATAGGACCTCAAACTGCCTCTTCACGGACAAATACGGCCAGATAAGTGGGAAGGAACCACCACTACAGTGGGCCTAATTAATAACCACTAGCCTAGACACCGCAAAGTCGGTTAGGATAAACGGCCGATGCCAATACTAGTCCTTTTCCTATTGAGCTCGATGTCCTTAGGTCTGAGTCTAGTCTTTTTTATTTAATTGTGGTCGATGCAAAATTCTTTAGGTGTTTTCTGGGGTCCTGGGAAGGGTGATGAAATCCCCACCCAATTTAAGTTTGGTCAAATAGCCCCTTAGAGTCCGGTTAAATTATGCAAAACAGTAAAATTTCACTTGCAATCAATTTTTAGCGCGGCGCAAAAAAACCTGCAGAAAATCTGTTATTTAGAAGGGGGAGAAAGATTTTTTAGCGCAAAGAACCCTGCAGAAATTTTTTACAGTGGATATATTGTAGGTTACAGAGGGGAGAAGGAGAGAGCAAACCCACTAATTTTGAACTGCTGACGTGGCAGTCAGAGCGCGGAACCGCGGCGGGATCCCTGTATATGCGGCGGAAACGCGGCAGGATTAGGGTTTCAGGTTCTGAAAAAAATTGTACTGCTTCTCTGTCCAAATTCTCCTCTGTTCTTCTGCACCAACTTCAGTTTTGTTCTTTTGTAAATTTCCAGATTTGCAATCCTTCGCTGTTCCTGCAAGATTCAAAAGATACACCCTTCAAACAGATCAAAGTTGATAATTTTTGTATTTTTTATATTTTCATATTTTTATAATTTTTTAAAATTTATATCAACCCGAAAATTCACAAAAAGAAAAATTACGCCATCCCCGGCAACGGCGCCATTTGATTAATGTCAAAAATATAAGTTTACCGCAATCAGAAACGGCGTCGCTTCGCAGCTAGCCGGTGAGTACGGGTCGATCCACAGAGACGGGTAAATTTCTTTTATGTGTTTTAACGAGTTGATTCAAAATGTCGTTTTGGTTGGTTTATAAAAATCTATAAAAACTGGATCTAATTAATCTAATTAAGAGTCTTGCTAGGGTTAGGCTTAGGGGAAGTTTTGGAGATTAACGTTTTTTTCACCGCTTTCAATGCCTTCATTTTGGATCTATTAGATGTTAAGATAATTATTAATAAAGTGGATCCAAATCTTTTGGGAAGATGTTTCTTCCTCTAAATTTGTATCCTTCCTTTGTTGGTAATTACCCTAACCCCCACGGAAAACGCGCGCAACCGGCCCTTTATACTACGGTTCATCGTTACCTCGAAGGGTAGGATGCCGCAGGGAGCGGTTGTGCTCGTATGCGTAGAGTTCTAATTCATTAGGTGAAAGTGGCATTGAAAGGGGCGAGAGATCTCATCTCTCAACCCTTTCCCTAAGGCTAACCCTAACAAGCGAGGAGATTACTCGCTCATTAGGGGATGAGAAAACATTTTAATTAAAAGAAACAGAAATAAAATACCTTCCTAAGTTGACGGCTCCCTCCAAACAAGAAGAACAGATCTGAATTTATCTCTCAGAAATTCTGAAATTTATTGATTGAAAAGAGGCATAGGGTTTTACAATTTTAGATTACAATTTATAAGTAAACAGAAGAATTGGGGTTTCAGAGTCTCGCGCATGTGCAATTACAGATATGCCCACGAAAAATCCCAACCCCTGCACCGACGCACCGACACGAGGAAAATCCACCGACACGGGCTCTGAATGGCCGCGGATCCGCGGCAAATGTTGGCTTGGGCCGCGGATCCGCGGCCCTTTGGTGGGCTTGGGTCACCAATTTTCTGCACTTGGGTTGTATTGTCTTGGGCTTCCTATTTTCATATGTATTTTCTCTGTTGGGCTTCTAGGTCTTCTCCAGATCTTCAGTGAAAACTTGTTCGTATCTTTTGACCGTTCACTTGACATTTTGGACCTTGCACTGTTCTTCGTCTAGGCTTGACTAGGATCCGTCTAATTGTTGGTCAAAAGTCCCTTTTTCTGTTGTTTTGTGTCTTTTTCACTGTATTTGCTCCAGAAACCTGTATCCTGTAATATGCAACAAACGTGCGTCAAGAGTACCTGTTTATTTATAAAAAGGATAAGAATAGGGGAATGAAAAATGCAATATTATGGTCTGAACAAGATCCTTGCCCTAACCTCCATGGAAAACGCGCGCAACCGGGCTTTTACACTATGGTGTCATCGTTACCTCGAGGGGTAGGATTCCGTAGGGCGCGGTATGTGCGTGTATGCATGGAGTCCTATTGTAAATATTTGGTGGGTAAGAAAGGGATGAGAGATCTCATCTCTCAAAATCCTTCCCCAAAGCTAAATCCTAAACAAGTTCCTATGGCATGAAATTAAATCTACCTAGGGCAAAGAATTGAAATCTAAACTAGAGCAATTAAATAAAACTACTTACAGATGGCTCTCTCCAAACATCAACGCAGGTTGTCAGGTCTGAATTCATGAATTGAAAAGAGGCACCGATGCTCTCCATAAAGAAATCTGTATTTTATTATTAAAAGGAGGCATAAAGAAAATACAATGTTTTGGGTTCCTATTTATAGAGAATAGGAAACCCTAGGGATACATTTTGAACCGCATGTCTAAATTTACAAAAATAGCCCTAGGAAGACTTAGTCAGCGCCGCAAGAATTTTGGTAGAATTTTTACTCTCTTCAGACTCAACTCCGCCGCGGAACCGCAGCCCTAGGCCTGGTTTGGCCGCGGTTCCGCGGTCAAACAAGGGAATTGACTGCTGGTCTTTCGTGTGTTGGCTCCTGCTGACTTGTAATTCCTACTTTTATATGTCTTTTTCCATTTGGGCTTCTAGGTTGGTTCCAGATCTTCAGTGAAAAATTTGCAATGGCTTTTTAACCGTTTGCCTTGACATTTTGGGATCTTGCGTTGCCTTGTTAATTGTGAACTGTTCTTTGATGTAGGCTTGAGCAGGAGTCTTCTGTTTATTGGTCAATGTCCACTTTTGCATCGTCTTTACATCGTTTTCACTGTTTCCTGTTCAAGAACCTGTAACCTGTAACATATAGCAGACATGCGTCAAAAGTACCTATTTATTTACAAAAAGAATAAGAATGGGGAATATAATAATGCAATATTATGGTGTGAACAAATACCCCCAAACTTATCTTTTGCTCGTCCTCGAGCAAACTTATTTTTATTCACTAAAATCCTAACCGCACTTTCGCAGGGAAACGCGATTGCACTGAGCACGTGCAACAAGCCGTTAAACCTCTAGGTGTCCCTAGTAGGAGGAGTGTTGTCTCCTGAGGGTTTTCAGCGGATATTACCCACAAAATCCTATCAATTCGGCCCATTAACTTTAATTCTCCAATTAGGTTTTCTAACAAGGAATTCTATTATCTTTTGACTCGCAAATTATCCACCCATATTTTTCACACTTCCATATCATCTGACTTAAGATTATATATGTTCTATAGACTTACTTAGCTTTCGGCATTTCTTAAGTTTTCCTTCTAGGGTTCCATCTCCACTTAGGAATTTTTATCAACTCTATTAAAGATACAAGTTCTATTCTTCACTCCTTTCTTTCGTCTAAACTCTAATCACATATCCCCACGTGTGTGTATAAATCACCCCTACACTTGGAAATTCAAATCAAGCAATCGTACTCTCGTCCATTGTCCACAGCACTTATTAATTGGTGAATTTTTAATTGAATTTCGCTTACACATCGTTCATGCGACCGTTAATACTTCTTGAGGTACTAACAACCGATTACAAGATGCGTTAGCACTTTAAAGCGTAATTCCTAGTCTTGCAACACCCAAGGCTTTTAGCAGTGACTCCCAAACCAGTTGGTCTAAGGCACTAGGTTATGAAGCACCCTAGCTAAATATTTTTCTATTAATGCAGCCTTAAGTAATCATAAAAACCAGTGTTCATTTTTTTTATTCACCCCTTTTTTTTCTATCATTTTCATTGTACTAAGGACTTTAGACAAGAGCATTTCAAGGTCTCCTCTACTATTCCAAGTTTCAAGGTGCGTGATTGTGCAGATTGTAGGGTATACATTTTCAGAATCTAGACTTAAGCTAGGAACTATTTTTCAAACTTATAATCTAATAAGAACATCAATACTCTTCCCTTGTTTCGACTTAGCCCAAGAAGTGAACCCAAAGTTTGCCTATTTCTAAATAAACTACAAGGCATATACTTTCTACCGTTAAACTAACGGACTAATGCGTCCTTAAATACACCCATATGGACCGCAATGTCCTTAAACTACCGATGAACCGCAATGTCCTTAAACTACCTATGGACCAGTACGTCCCTAAACTGGAACAATAGAGCCCAAATGCTCTTTTGTTGGATCTAAAAGATCCCGTTTAAGTTGATCTTAGCCTCAAAAATGGCTAACGTATCCTTAAACCTTTAAACAGACTTTAGTCCCAAATTGGACTATAGACCCCCCAATCGACTTTGGTTCAAGGGTACATTTCTGAACTCCTCTGACACCTGTCGTTGTAATCCTTCAACGACGTCAGAGAGGTGACGGGTCCCGACGGCCATACATGCAATGGACCACTATGTCCCTAAACTGGAACAACAGAGCCCAAATGCTCTTTTGTCGGATCTAAACGATCCCGTTAAGTTGATCTTAGTCTCAAATTGGACTAACGTATCCTTAACGAACGTTTGAGTCGATCTTAGTCTCAAATATGGCTAACGTATCCTCACACCAAAACCCCAAAACCAAATCTAAGAAAATACGGATTTGGACTAATCCACGTCCTACGGGCGACGACATAAATTAGTCTCTGTATACAATCCACGGGAAACCACAAACAAAACAAACACACACGACACGAAGTGAAATTCTGGAGAAGGAGAAAGTTGTTACCGCGATGCGGTAGCATAATTAACTGCAGGGGCTTGCGCCTGCAGGGAAGAGCGTCCCCACAATCAAAAACCCCTCAAGCGAGGGGGAATCTGACGAAGTCTGCTACATCGGCTGCATCCGTCTAAACCTCCGATACACGGTGCCATAAATCAACTTAGCATCTTCAGAGAGGTGGACGGATAAAACCAAATAGTATCTGCCCCGAATCTCAGGCAAGACGTCTTCACGTCATGTGTCGTATTCGCGAACGAATCGCGGTTTATTAATGGTTGCCTTCGGATTTTAAGTTACTAAGATTTGGTCTTTTGCCTGGCGCAGAAATGAAGCATCGATGGCCTCTACCTGTTCAAAGTGCTCCAACTGCAGCTGCAGCTCGCGTCCGGCCTCAACTGGTGGAATAACCTACGAGCCCCAAGCGGCCTCTTTGTTCACCATGCCCGTGGAGCAGATTACTTAAGCCACCACGGGGTTGTTTTTCGGAACTATGCTTCCGCCAACAAGCTTCAGCACCCCCGTGCCCGTACAAGAAGCTCCTAAAAAGTCGGTCTTCGATCGACTTTCAGTTACTGCGGCCCCTCTCAACGGGTCGCCCAACACCAGTGCATCGGTCTTCTCCAGACTGGGCCAAAACTCCTGCGGGCCCACAATGAAGCTTGCAGTCCCAGAAAAGGTTATTCCAAAAAGAGTAGCCAAACCTGCTCCTGAAGTCGTCAAGGCGGCTTCTCCTACTATGAGATCGGTCTTTACAAGATTGACCGTCCCAACTCCCACTCCTGCTCTTGCTGCTCAAAAGACATCAGTCTTCAATAGGCTGACGCCGGTAACAGCCCCACACCTGAACAGGGGGCAAGAAGAAGCTGTTTCTGTCTCTGAACCAATACTGATGACTCGTCGCGCCCGACGACGCTACTGGCGCCAGAAAAGGAAGGCTGAGGGCAACTCCCCTTCTGGGATAACTCCGCCGGCTCCGACGGTGGAAGTTAACGTTGCTGTTCCAACCGGGAACAGCTTTGAGCTGTTGAACAGGGTACGCAAAAACTCGCCAACTGCGGTCCTTAAAAGAACTCCTCCACCGGTAGAGACCGCCGTGGAAGCAGAAAAGCCGGACCAGTCTCCTCAATCGCTGTCCTCCAGGATTTACAAGACATGGTGACGAGTCCGAGAATCTGTGATTGATCCTGATTTCTCTCGCCGACACAAGAAGTCGAAAAGTCGGCAAGAAGAAAATTCCCCGATCAAGCAGCGGAAGGTGACGACCACTTGGGTGCCCAAAGCAACGGCTCCCTCAACTTCAACGGCCCATAAGAGAAGAAGGCCGGAGAAAGTCCTTACGCCGACGGCAAATATTAAAGGTGGTGAACCTAAACGCCTTAAGTCCGGGGGCATAATAGTTCATACAGTATACATGGCATCGGAAAAGGAGGACAGCCGTGCATCCACAGGTTATAGACCGCTTACACGGTCAGTGACCAAAGCTCAGGAGCAACAACAAAAGCTCCAGGAGATGATGAACGCGATGGCCACACTCACTGGGCCAAAAGAAAGCCCTGAAGCGTCCTCGGATGAACGCCAAGAGCAAGAAACCGATGCCGAATTCCTTCGACGAATATTGGAGAAGAAGGATAAAAAGGCTGCTGAACAAGCAGCCAACATAAAGCGTACGGGCCTCCTGTTCCAAGACATGGTAGGGATGATGATCCAGCAAGATCCTCCGGCCGAAGATCCCTCGATCATCCTTGAAGATGATAGGGGAGAAACGTCGAATCCTCCACCAGTTCTATCAACAGCTAAGGAGGATACAATCTCCAAAGCTGATTTGGACGAGTACATAGCCCAACAAATACGGGTTCATCATGCGACCGAAGCAGCCGGTCAGGTCGTAAAAACAGGACGACCATATCCGAGCAGGTACGACCAGATCAAGTACCCGCCGGGCTACACAATTCCCAAGTTCCATGTCTATAAGGGGACGGGCAATCCCCACCAGCATGTTGCCCAATTCAGGGCACTTTGCGGCAACACCGGCGGTGATGAAAAACTGTTGCTTCGCCAGTTCGTTGAAAGCTTATCAGATACAGCGTTCGAGTGGTACTCTGAGCTCCCAAACGACTCTATCAAGACCTTCGCGGAGATGGAGCTACTGTTTACCTAGCGTTTTGCAAGCGCCAGCGAACGCACCCCGATGACGACATTGATTAATGCCAGGGTGAAGCCGGGCGAGACATGGGTCCAATATGCTATACGGTGGCGGAACCTGTGGTCAAAATGCGAGCAACGCATTGAAGAAGCTCCTGCAGTGGGTATGTTTGTGGGAACCCTCGATCCGCAAGCAACCATCTCGCAATTTATGATATTCTTCAAGCCGACCACCTTCCAGGCATTAATCGACAAGCTGGCACAAATGGATCAGATGGGCCATAGACATCCTCTTCCAAAGCCGGACTCCCGAAATGAAAAGGGGAAGGGGAAAACGATCGTTGTTGCTAATGCTCAACAACAGCCGAGCAACTCGAAGCCAGTCGTGTGTCAAAATAATATGCGCCCGTACGTAGCCCTTGAGGAGAGGCTAGGACGTCCTTACTCGTTTTCCCGAGATAAAACGAGAAGGTTATTCGAGCTGGCGTTACGCAACCGACTCATAAATCTGCCGGATCCAAAACGTCCGTCGCAACCAAGTGATGTCAATGAGCCCAACTACTGTCCTTATCATCGAGTACTGGGTCATCCGATCGAGGATTGCTACGTCTTCAAAAATTGGCTTGAAGACCGGTACCAACAGGGCAAGTTCGCGTTATCTGACAAATGGAAGGTGAATCCCCCGCAGCCCCACTCCTCTAAGAGGATGAATACGCCTGGGGCAACATGCTCTCTCGTTGAAGAAGCTCCTTGGAAGGTTGTACTATCAGCCAAGACAAAGAGAATGTTGAACGATCTTCAGACATGCCCTGCGATCAAGTGGAAGAACCCGTTGGAGCCGCATGTCATTGAAGGAATGTTGAAGCCGGGTCCAACTCAAATGATCGATGGAGGTGGCCCAAGCATTCACAATCAGCTGTCGAAATCTTCAAAGAAGAAGAAAAAGAAATCAAAGAAGCCCGTGAAGCCTGGCGACAAGCGCACAGACTTGCAAAAACAAATTGACGCGCTGGAGGAATACAACCAGAAGGCACGGACTCCCATTACACTCCAAGAGTTCCTCAACCACGTCTTTCAAGAGGATGATGAGGGAGATAGTTTGTCAGATGAATCCGAGAAATATGTGGCGAGCTGTCATATGATTTCCCATTCGCTCACGAACGATGAGGAGACTCCTTGCACTGAAAAGCTGGGGGCAGATCCTGAACCAAAAATTCTGGGGCCATCGGATGAAGTAATTGACGCATTCCTCAATGAAGCTTTCTTAAAAAGTAAAGCTGATCGGAAGCGCGAGGCGGTCATATTCGAAAGGGCCAAGCGCCAGCGCCTTAACGAAAGAATTGAGATACTCCCGCTGGAGCAAAGTACACCCACTGTGGATAAAATCAAATTCAAGACGAGGAAAAGGTTTGCTAAAGCCATATCAATAGGTATGAAGCTACCATCCTCTGAGGGAAGTGTTACTGGTGAAACGGAAATACACCCCTCCTACTGCTTATATCATCGGAAGATTTCGCACCCCACTGAAGAGTGCAAAGCTTTCGATAGATGGTGGAAAGGATATGTTGCTCACCGACAACATTTTAAGCGGGAGAAGCGCAAAACTCGCCGGGAGCGGAACGGTACGACTGAGGGGCTTAACAGAACCACCGGCAATTGTCGCATGGTTAACGCCGGGGGATCGCAAGTGCTCACATTTGGGAGCGATTCCGACGAGGAGCTGGCTCTTAGTCCCCTCTTTAAAGAGTCCACTTCGGGAAAAGAAGAAGAGCCGAAGGTTTGCGAAAATATCCGACTCCGTAATCGGACGCTACCCGAAAAGAATCTCGGACCCTCAAACAAAAAAGATAAAGCGAAAGAAAAGGTCTCTGAGGACATCGCCCTAGATGACCAAGTCATGGAAAAGCTAACTGCCAAAGACCCGCCGAAGAAAAATAAGGTGGATTACAACATTTTAGCGCATCTGAGAAAACTACCCTCGCAGCTTAGCATTCTTGATGCCCTTTTACTATCAAAGGAGGCGAGAGATTCGTTAATTAAGGCACTACAGGACCCGGAGCAGTTCCAAGCTTTCCTGGCCGAAGAAAAGATGAAGGATGAATTGGAGGAAGTGCACACGGCCGATGTCACTTTCGGTGACGAAGACCTTCTCCTTGGGACGTGCGAACACAATCTCCCCCTCTATGTCTTAGGATACTGCCATGATATAAAGATAGGCAAAATCCTGGTCGATAACGGATCGTCTGTTAATCTACTCAATGTGCGGGTGTTAAAAGAAATCTGCATGAGTGTCCAACACCTCGCTCGAGACAAGATCACCATCTCCGGGTTCGACTCCCAATCATCAAAGACTCTTGGATCTGTGATACTGACGCTACGCTTTGGGCTGCTCGTCACGGACATTAAATTCCACGTCATAGATGCCAAGACATGCTGCAACGCTCTGCTCGGCCGACCATGGTTACACGAGTACAACATCATCCCTTCTATACAGCATCAGTGTATGAAATATTTTAGGGATGGTCTCGAGTATACCGTAACGGGAGAACTGAATCCGTTTTCCGTAAACGAAGTCCGCAAATATGAAGATGCCAAATACTTCTTGCCGAATTTCGAAGACACAGAAAGGTGTCACAAGCCGGAGAACAAAACTAACGCTACCATCCCTGTCTTCGGCAGTGATACCGAGGAGGAAGAGGAAATAGTTCATTCGGGTCCGCCCCAATATACCAAGCCGGGACCATCTGCTCCTACGTTGATCTTTGGTAGTGATTCGGAGGATGAGGTCCATGCTGTATTCTCTGCTTGACCTTCAATACGAGCTTCCGTTGACGAAGAGCAAAGTCTGCAAGTCGCCATGGTGCCGCTTAGACATTATAAAGAACTGGATGCGCTTGATACCGACAGTGTAGAGGAGCTGCAGACGTTCTATATCCCTCCCAGGCGAGAAGGCGAAAAGGAAATTCTATTCTACTGCTCTGAAGAAAACAAAGTGGAGAAAGAAATCTGGCACGGTGCGGATCCTACGCTGGACAGGCTTCAACACATCCGTCTACCTAGATATTATACAGAAGGCTTGAAAAGGCTGTTGAAGCGCCAAGGGATACCCTTCAAACAGACCGTTAGAAAGGCCAAATTCTATGACAGGGTCTGGAACGTACCCGGAACTCAGCACAAGCTGCCTAGTGGGAGGATGGAAACAATCAGACTTGGATACATTCGGTCCAAGAAACGAGAGCTACTCCGCGATTGTTACGTCATGCATGACTTCAATGAAGAAGCAGATGCTCAACGGGAGGACGCTAATCCTGAAACAGTAAAAGTTCCTGATGCAAAAGTGCCCAGTCCGTCGTTCGAAGAACAAATGGACAGACTTATAAGGGCCGAGACGATCACAACTGCGAAATGGCTATCTACGAGAAAGCCAAAACGCAACGCCTCCTCCAACAGGCCGGGAAAGACGAAAATACTGCCCCCTGTCAACCTGTTATAAAAAAGGCTTGACGTAGAGGCAGAAATAAGTCAAAAGGCCAAAAAGGCGCTCAACAGCAACAAAGCGTGACTAAGAAGCCATGCAAGCGGGAAATGAGCGATTCCGATCTATCCCTCATGAAGAAAATGGGTCGAGCGTACTCGTTCCCTCGGGACAAGACGAAGAGAATACTTGATCTTGCTCTAAAACATCAAATGCTTACACTGCCGGAGTCCAAAAACCACGGACAAGCAGGCGAAGTCTCTGACCTAAATTATTGCACTTACCATCGAGTAATAAGGCACCCGCTCGAAGACTGCTTCACCTTTAAGAATTGAGTCGAAGATCAGTACCAGCTCGGCAAGTTCGCTCTGTCTGACAACTGGAGGGTAACGCCGCCACAAAAGCACGAAACCAAAGCCACGAGAACAAAACCAACTCCACATTGGGATTGGAAGCGGATTCGCACCTGTCATATGATAACAATATTAAAAGAAGAGCCCGAGAACATGGATAACCTTCCCTGGTGCTTCGAAAACAGCAATGATGAGGTGATCTCAGAATATCCACCAGCTCCGAAAGAATTGGAGGATGTAATACATACCACTGCAGATAACCTCAAGAAAATTGAGTTGGGGACGGCGGACGACCCGCGACCGACATTTGTCAGCGAGCTGCTATCTGAAGAAAGGGTGGCTGCGTTAAAAGACGTCCTTGTACAGCATAGAGATTGCTTCGCATGGAACTATTCCAAAATGCCGGGACTAGATCCAGAAATTGCTGTGCACAAATTGGCGATATCCCCGGACATCAAGCCAGTCAAACAGGCGCCGAGGAGAATGCGGCTCGAGCTTGAGATGAGCATCAATACCGAGGTCAAGAAGCTAATTGACTCTGGCTTTATCCAGGAGGTTCAATATCCTGAATGGATCGCCAACATTGTCCCGGTGATGAAGAAAAATGGGACGGTGCGTATATGCGTGGACTTTCGGGATCTCAATAAAGCCTGCCCGAAGGATGATTTCCCAGTGCCAGTCACCGAACTGATGATAGACAATACGTCCACTCATGAGGTTTTCTCCTTCATGGACGGCTCATCAGGGTATAATCAGATAAAGATGCATCCCGAAGACCAGAAGTATACCGCTTTCCGGACTCCTTTGGGAATATTTTGCTACAAGGTGATGCCCTTCGGTCTAAAGAACGCCGGTGCCACCTATCAGAGGGCCATGACGAAGATCTTCGATGACCTCATACATGAAATCGTCGAGTGCTATATCGATGACCTCGTGGCTAAGAGCAAATCATACGAGGAACATCTTGAGCATCTAAAGACTGTATTTCGACGCCTTCGACAATACAACTTGAAGATGAACCCTCTCAAGTGTGCATTCGGAGTTTCTTCAGGAAAATTCCTGGGATTCGTCGTTCGACACCGAGGTATCGAGATAGATCCATCGAAGATTAAGGCGATAATGGAAATGCCTCCGCCAAGAACTCTCAAACAACTGCGATCTCTCCAGGGAAAGCTTGCGTATATACGGCGATTTATAGCCAACCTTTCAGGCAAGTATCGTCCTTATAGCCACCTGATGAAGAAGGGAACCCCGTTCGTCTAGGATCAAAAGTGCCAAAGCGCACTGGACGAAATCAAGCAATACTTGCAAAACCCGCCAGCGCTGGCTGCCCCGGTTAAGGGAAAACCGCTAATCCTTTATACAACGGCCCTCGAAGGTTCCTTAGGCGTATTATGGGCGCAAGAGAACGACTAAGGGAAAGAAATAGCACTCTACTATTTAAGTCGAGTCCTACCGGGAGCAGAAAGCAACTACCCCCCATTGAAAAACACAGTCTGGCATTGATCTTTGTGATAACAAAACTCAGACACTATGCATTGGCACATGAAGTCCGTCTCATTTCGAAGGTGGACCCTCTTAAATATTTAATGTCAAAGGCCATATTGACGGGACGACTCGCTAAATCGGCCCCGCTCTTGATGGAATTCTCGATAACCTATCAACCTCTCAAAGCAGTGAAAGGCCAGGCTATTGCCGACTTCCTCGCTGAACATCCGATACCTGCTGATTCTCCTCTGAATTGAGATTTGCCAGACGAACATGTATTTGACGCGATTGACGGAGGTGATACCCGATGGGAGCTTTATTTCGATGGAGCATCTTCCATGAAGAAGCGCAGAAAAAACTCGCCCATAGTCAAATCGGGGGTAGGCCTTATCTTCGTGACTCCACAAGGAGGCATAATGCGCTTCGCTCTCTCCTTGACAGAGCCGAGGACGAACAATGAAGCCGAATATGAAGCTTTGATAGCAGGCCTCGAGATCTCCATCGACATGGGAATTGAAAACCTCCTCATATATGGAGACTCCCAGCTGGTCGTTAGTCAAGTAAACGGCGACTACCAAACGTGCAAACCGGAATTGGTGAAGTACGGCGAAAAGGTGCAACAACTGTTGAACCAAATTCCTTCCTATATCCTGGAAAGCATACCGCACGCGGAAAACAGCAAAGCGGACGCGTTGGCCAAGCTCGCTAAGGAACTGGCTGATGAGAACCTCGATGACGTAAGAATCGTGGTACAAAGCCGTCGGGTGCTCGCCCCAGCAGAAATATCTCCGGAATTACCTGAAGAGAAGGAAGCGACTGAACAGACGACCTTGCAAATAAAAGACTGGGAAAAGGCTGAGGATTGGAGAGAAGTCTTTATAGGCTACTTCAAATACCGTCGAACGCCCGAAGATGCGTCCTCAAGACATCAGCTCATAAATCGAGCTCTGTCTTTCGCCTTCATCAATAATACTCTGTACAAGAGGTCATTTGATTCTCTGTGGCTGAGATGCCTAGGACCTGACGAAGCGGAAAGAGTCGTTCAGGAAGTCCATGACGGAATCTTTGGTTCTCACCAAGCAGGCCCAAAGATGAAGTTGAAGATCAAACGGATGGGCTACTACTGGCCCACGATGATTCAGGATTGCCTCGAATATGTGAAGCAATGCCACTCATGCCAAATTCATGGGGACTTCATCCATCAGCATCCAAATCCACTACATCCAACGGTGGCTAGCTGGCCGGTAGAAATGTGGGGGACTGACATAGTCGGCCCTATCGAACCAGCATCGTCCAAGGGACATCGTTTCATCCTGGCGACGACTGACTACTTCTCCAAATGGGCAGAAGCGGTACCGTTGAGGGAAGTGAAAACGGATAATATCCTCCATTTCTTCAAAATGCACGTCATATATCGGTTTGGAACTCCGCGACGGATCATCTCCGATAACGGGCCAGCCTACAGAAGCCACAAGATCAGTCGCTTCGCACAACAGCATAATATAGACTGGAGATATTCCTCGGTTTATAATCCGCGAGCTAATGATCTAGCCGAGGCCTTCAACAAGACCCTGACGAAGATCATGAAAAAGACGGTGTCCCGAAATAAGAAGGACTGGCATGAAAGACTGCAAGAGGCTCTTTGGGCATATCGAACTTCGTTCAAGACAGCCACTAACACAACGCCCTACGCGTTGGTATTCGGTACAGAAGCAGTACTCCCCCTCGAGATAGAGTTACCTTCTTTACGAGTGGCAGTCCACTACGAGCTGACGAACGAAGAAAATGCTCACCTTCGGCTTGAGGAGCTTGATGCCCTTGAAGAAACACGGCTCATAGCGCAACAAAATCTGGAAGCTTATAAAGCAAAGGTGACACGCTCATATGAAAGATTGACCCGGCTGAGGACATTCCGCCAAGGCGAACTCGTGCTAATGGTCAAAAGGCCTATGATCCCCAATCGCGCCAAGCGGGGAAAATTCGAGCCAAACTATGAAGGCCCGTATATCATAGACAAGGTCTACCAGGATGGAGCATATCTACTTATGGATATGCACGGTGAAAGGCCTTACAGGCCAATAAATGGTCGATTCCTAAAGAAATACTATGCTTAGCTAGTTACTGCCTAGGTCAATGATAGACGACGACGACTATGTCCGCTCGCTATCTTCCAAAGCCCAAACTTTATAAGCAGTAGCCAGCCTTTTCCTGGACGGACCGAAACGTCCTCAAACTAATGACGGACCGAAACGTCCTTAAATTAATGACTGGACCGAAGCATCCTTAAAACTACTATCGCAGCATCCTTGGGCTGACGAGATGAATAATATATATATATATATATATATATATAATAAATAAAAACGGTATGTCCATAAGCAAAAAGGGCACGGATGAAAACCCGAAAGGGCTCCGTGAGTAAAAACAGCAGGACTACCGACGAGTGTTCGTGAAAACCCGAAAGGGCGCGACCTCGTAAAAAAAAAGAAGAAGAAGAAAATAAAAAGAATAAAAAAAACGGTATGTCCATAAGCAAAAAGGGCACGGATGAAAACCCGAAAGGGCTCCGTGAGCATAAACAGCAGGGCTACCGGCGAGTGTTTGTGAAAACCCGAAAGGGCGCAACCTCGTTAAAAGACACTTATAGGGTCCTCTCGACATTGTAAGGAGAAACCACCCGCGTGAGATCCTTACGACTCACAAGGGGGCAACACACTTAGGGATCCCCACAATTCCTAAGGAGAAAATACACTTGCGAGATCCTCACGACTCGTAAGGAGAACTCTCTTATGGGACCCTCACGGCTCATAAGATTTGAAAGTCTTAAATTACAGAGACCTAAACCTGTGCTTAAGCAACCCCCACAACTTCCGAGATTGCCCTACAAGCGGCTCGATACTAACCCTTGTATACAATCCACAGGCGTGAATAAACATTTCCCTAACCAAGTCCCAGCCGTGACTGGGGATATATACGCATGGTGAACAACCCTTGTAAATCCTCTCGATTTACGAGGAGAAAACCCTCCTGTAGGATCCTTACGACTTACAGAGGAACAAACACTTAGGAATCCTCACGATTCCTGAGGAGAAAATACACCTACAAGATCCTCACGACTCGTAGGGAGAAATACCTTTGTGAGACCCTTACGGCTCATGAAGTCAAAAGCCTTAGTCGATAGGACCTTAACCCTATTCGCTAAGCCACCTTTGTTCGACATCGACAGAGGCAGATGATGATTCGCTCCTGGCAATATCCCAGTTGTAGCGGTGCTGATGCCGAAATCGGTGTCTAATTTCAGGTTTACGGCGAAAAGCCAGTAGGCCGCACATGCATATGAAATAGCCGAAATGATGGGGCAACTTGCAATAAAAAGCAGCAAGTAAAAATGTATGCATGCAAAATAGTCGAAATGATTGGGCAACTCGCAATAAAAAGTAGCGAGTAAAAATAAAATAAACAGCCGAAATAATTGGGCAATCGCGACCTTCGCGATATAAAAGCTGAAATGATAAAGCATCGCGGAAATAAAACAAAAAAATGAAAATGAGAATGAGGATAAAACTTTGGCCCTACAGTTGAGATCACATCGATCCCTGTATACAATCCAAGGGCGCAAACAAAGAAGGAACCACACCCTCCGAGCAGGCTTCGCCGGAAAGCAAAGCCAAATCTCGACGGTTCGCCAACAGCCTAGAGGCAACCGCGGCATTCGTCTTAGTACAACAGACGCAGCGCCAGCCAACGAAGCGAAGATCAAATTCCTAGCTTCACGGTCTTGACGGTAACTTATACAAAACCTGAAAGACCACAACAGAACTCCTCAACTCAGGGAAACTAGCGTCCTTGATGAGAGCATCCTGATTTGCGTCGACTCGCAGAGAAACCAGTGTCTCCGTGGAAAATTCTCGATCCGTTTCAACACCAGGGAAACAAATATCCATGGTAAATTCCTTAATTCAGGGAAACTAGCGTCCTTGATGAGAGCCTCCTGATTCGCATCGGCTCGCAGAGAAACCAGTGTCTCCGCGGAAAATTCCCGGTTCGTTTCAACCCCAAAGAAACCAGTGTCTTCGGCAAATCCTTCGACTCGAGGAAACAAGCGTCCTTGACGAAGAAAATCCTGATTTACGTCGACTCGCAGAGAAACCAGTGTCTCTGCGGGAAATTCTCGATCCGTTTCAACACCAGGGAAACAAATATCTTTGGTAAATTTTTCAATTCAGGGAAACTAGCGTCCTTGATGAGAGCCTCCTGATTCGCATCGGCTCGTAGAGAAACCAGTGTCTCCGCGAGAAATTCCCGGTTCGTTTCAACCTCGAAGAAACCAGTGTCTTTGGCAAATCCTTCGACTCGAGGAAACAAGCATCCTTGACGAAGAAAATCCTGATTCGCGTTGACTCGCAGAGAAACCAGTGTCTCCGCGGGAAATTCTCGATCCGTTTCAACACCAGGGAAACAAATATCCTTGGTAAATTCCTCAATTCAGGGAAATTAGCGTCCTTGATGAGAGCCTCCTGATTCGCATCGGCTCGCAGAGAAACCAGTGTCTCCACGGGAAATTCCTGGTTCGTTTCAACCCCGAAGAAACCAGTGTCTTTGGCAAATCCTTCGACTCAAGGAAACAAGCGTCCTTGATAAAGAAAATCCTGATTCGCGTCGACTCGCAGAGAAACCAATGTCTCCGCGGGAAATTCTCGATTCGTTTCAACACCAGGGAAACAAGTGTCCTTGGCAAACTCCTCAATTCAGGGAAACTAGCGTCCTTGACGAGAGCCTCCTGATTCGCGTCGGCTTGCAGAGAAACCAGTGTCTCCGCGGGAAATTCCCAATTCGTCTCAACTCCAAAGAAACCAGTGTCTTCGGCAAAATTCTTCGACTCAGGGAAACAAGTGTCCTTGACGAAGAAAATCTTGATTCGCGTCAACTCGCAGAGAAACTAGTGTCTCCGCGGGAAATTCTCGATTCGTTTCAACAACAGGGAAACAAGTGTCCTTGGTAAATACCTCAATTCAGGGAAACTAGCGTCCTTGATGAGAGCCTCCTGATTTGCGTCAGCTCGCAGAAAAACCAGTGTCTCCGCGGGAAATTCCCTATTCGTCTCAACTTGCAAGATAAAGCCTTGAGAAAGCTTGTTTCCTAAGCCCTGAGACCCTGCAAGCCAGCCTAAAACGGTCTCTTGTATACAATCCACGGGTCTCACTCTCCAAAGTCGAATCCCGATAAGGAGGGAAACAACCGCTTACGGGTCCTCTCGACTCGTAAGAGGGAAAATTCTCTTATAGGATCCTTACGACTTATAAGAGAAGATGCATTTAGGAATCCTCACGATTCCTAAGGAGAAAATACACCTGCGAGATCCTCTCGATCCGTAGGGAGAAAAGTCTCTATGAGACCCTCACGGCTCATAGAGTTGAAAAGTCTTAGGCAGCAGATCTGAACCTGCGGCCTAAGCCATCGCTATCTCGTGAAAGGAGTTAAGATGCTTACTCTATTATCTGTCAATTATGTTCATCAAGACAACACGTTGATAAAGAGAAAGAGCAAAAGAGCATACAAGACATTGCAAAAAAAAATGTGTATCTTTATTTATTGATTCAATCAAGTACAAGGTGAAGCGTACAAAAGAATAAAGAATGGATACATCTTATTCGAAAAAGAAAACTTTTTTACAAGTTTATGGATATAAGGAGAACTACTGGGAAGGAAGCGTCTTGCATAGCTCTAGCAATTGCTCGCGCACCTCCTTCCAAGCTTTCTCCTGATCAGCCACCACCGCCAGCTTTGCCTCCACTTGAGCCTGCTGCTGCAAGACAGATGCAAGCTGCTCCCTAACGGCCTAATAAGCAGCTTCACGGCCTGGAGTGTCACGCTCGGCGACATCAAGCTTTCGCTTCAAGTTTAGCCCATGAGAGATGCGTTCCAGGAGGCTCTCAAAGATAGCCTTCACCTCGGCAGCGTTCGCCTCAACTTCGGCACGTAGGCGAGCAGTTTCACTTGAGGACTCCTGACACTCCTTCAGCCTTAAAGCTGCTTCTTGTTCCAAATGGTGGACGTAAGAAGCGCTTTTCTCGATCCACACGGCTCTTTCAGTGCTCACGGCCAAAACCTCAGGGGCAGGACGCACCGACTCCAGCTGATGCAGGCGAGCCTCGATCTCTCTGTAGTGGTTAACCCAAGACGCAACGATGCCTTCGTCATGGAAATTTACGAGTATCACCAGCATCGGATTAACCGCCGTAGCGAAGTCCGCAGCAGATGTAAGAGTCTCGACGTCGAGTTCCTCGAAGTAGTCGCTCAATATGCGCAGACTATTCGCGGCGCCTTTGGAAGACGGACGTCTCAAGAAAGGACCTGCCGGCATCATGACATGAGGCTCGAAGGGCGCCGAGACTGGAACGACAGCTGAAAAAACAAGATATAATCAGATAACGGTTTAAGAAATAAAAAAAGGGAGTTATCAATGTGATAGTTGCTGTACCAGCTAAGGCAGGTGGCAAGGCCGGAAGGGCCGGTGGCGCGGCCAATCTTTCATCCCCTCCTTCAATTTGTAGCACTGCAGTCGGGACGGGGAAAAGTTAGAAATAATTCCATCACTGAAAAAGAAAGATATCAATTGAAAACCATACTCACCAGCGCCACCAGAGGAGCTAGTGAATTCAGATGGGAAGGAGAAGTGTGGGAGCAACACTTGATAGAGATGATCAAAAAACACTCCTAAAAAGACACAGCAGTACGACTTCAGTACATGAACTATACGTCCGAAAAAAAAGACTAATAAGTTGCAGACTCATACCTTCCAACATCTTCGATGGTACGAGAGAGGGCTGTGAGGTGACCACCGCCAAAGTAGTAGTTGACGGCGCTCCCTCGAGCAATGGAGCATCGACACTGCCTGCACCTGCGTTAAAAAACAAGATAAACCTGTCAGGAAGGATTGCAAGATAAAAAAAGGGGGACAGTAATCCGAAATTTACCTGATGAGCCTCCAGCCGAGACAGAGGCGTTTCCCTCCTCCAACGACATAAGTGCACCACCCGTGGCCTCATCCCCAGACTCCACGGGGGCCGTCATCGTGCTCGCGAGGCCAACAGATGGCGGAAGGACGTAGGCGGGGAGAGCTATGACCGGAGTATTGCCAGACTCCTGAGAAAGAGCGGTCGGCTCGTCCTCAGGAATCATGTCCACCTCACCCGTTACTCCCTAGGGCTCAGCAGTCACGGCTGTCTTGTCCGCCGTCGCCACGGGATCATCGGTTTCAGGCACCCCGTCCGCTGCTAGCTCGGGCTCGGCATTGGCCACTTGCTCAGGCATAGTGGACGTGATTATTTCGTCAGCCACTAGCTCGGGCCCAGCAATCCCGGTCGTGTCGTCCGCCATCGGCTCGACTTCAACCAATACCTCTACCTCTGGCCCCTCAGGTTCGACGGTCTCCGCCTCCCCCTCGGTTGGACTTGGCTCTGCAGGACAGAATATATAAGAACCAATAGCTTTATAATTCTTACAGCAAAATTTTTAAAGAAATATTACCCGAAGTGGACTTATCGTTAGCCTCCCTATTGACGCGCACCGCTATAGGGTGTTTTTCGTCACCCCATTGAGATGGGAATACGCGCGCACTTGTCAGGCGCACTACAGATTCCCCCTGCCTAGGGTAGGCCGGGGTTTATTGATTGTGGGGATCCGAATCTCCGGCAGCCGCGGACTAAGCTGCCGTTAATTACCCCCCGCCTTTGGGGCGAGGGAACCTCCGATTGACGGGTTAAACTGGTCATGCGAACTCGATGTGCAGTGCATGTGTGTTTTGTTTTAGAGGGGGGTTTAAATATATCGGGAGCCACACAGTGTTTTTACGGGGGTCCCGCTACCCGGATAGCGGGCTGGGGGTCAAGGGACAGTGTCGTGGAGTATGTGTGTATGTAAATATGTATACATATGTACAGATATACATGTATATATATAAAAAGGGGAAAAGACATCCAAAGGATGCGTGGGGACAGCACCTTGGGCGCTGTGCGCCTAGGTGCTGTGCGCTCAGGCGCTAGAGTGCCACGTGTCGGCACGGGGGCGCTCTGCGCTCGAGCGTCGGCGAGAAAAAGAGGCTTTTAGCTTAAAAAATATTTCTCAGAAGAGAAATCAGAGAGGAGTTGGACTCCTGAGTGTGTGTGTTTTTTTTGTTTAATGAACGATGTTCTTCTTCCTCCTCCTCTGTTAGCTGGATCTTGAAGATCAAGAGATATGGGATTTCTAAAAATCTCTTCTTTTTGAGATCTAATGGAAGATCTGAGTTTCCCTTTATGGGTTTTGTGGTGAAAAACTAATTTGTTTTATAAAAAGAAGAGTAAAACTCTTGGTTTAATTCAAGAGAAAAAGGAAGGTTTTGGGAACCTTGAAGAAGGAGAAAAGATCTCAGATCTGAAGAAAATTTTGAGAGAGCGAAAAAGATGTTGAGATATTTCATTATCTTTGCCTTTATAGGCTGTACACTTTACACATAGCCCCTTGGGCTTCACAAAATGGCATTTTTCCTATCCCATGGCTCATGTGCCATTTCTTTTTGCATATAAGCCATGGGCTTTACAAAAATTTGGCTTGATGCCTATTTTTCTTACATTTATCCATAAAATGAAAAAAGAAATACAACAAAATTATTTATTACAAAATTTTTATCTTGGCATGGGGGGAGGCCGGCCGCTTCATGTTCGGGCTCGACCCGAGTATGGGCCCACTTGATCTGGGATTGGGCCCACTTGGCTTGGGGTTGACTTTGATTTTGACTTGGTCAACCGGGGTGTAAATTTTTACCCCAACAAATTACCCCCCATCAATAAATGCACACCACATATGTGGGTCGTGTGCATGAAATTGATGGATCTTCTTTCACGTGGAGGCGACCTGATTTGGTTCCCGCTTTTTAGGAAGCTGGCACTGCCCTTTTTACGACATGGACGGTCGTTGCTTGACATGTCTCCGAGACGGAGTGTCTGTGATAGACGTTTTCCTTGGCCCGGAGTGATCTGGTTCCCGCTTTGTAGGAATCCTGCGCTGCCCTTTTTGCGACTTGGACGGTCGATGCTGCCCTTTTTGCGACTTGGACGGTCGATACTGCCCTTTTTGCGACTTAGACGGTCGGTTCTGCCCTTTTTGCGACGTGGACGGTCGGTGCTGCCCTTTTTGCGACTTGGATGGTCGATGCTGCCATTTTAGTGATGTGGACGGTCGGTTCTGCCATTTTAGCGACGTGGACGGTCGGTGCTGCCATTTTAGCGACGTGGACAGTCGGTGCTGCCCTTTTTGCGACTTGGACGGTCGGTGCTGCCATTTTAGCGACGTGGACGGTCGGTTCTGCCCTTTTAGCGACTTGGACGGTTGGTGCTGCCATTTTAGCGACGTGGGCGGTCGATGCTTGATTTGACTTGCTCTGCTTCTTGCAGTGTCAGGGGTAGACTTGACTTGCCCCGCCTCTTGCGGTGTCGAGATTGGATTCTGACTTGCTCCGCTTCATGCGGTGTCGGAGTGGAAGTTGACTTGTTGATTTTGATTTGGGTTGACATCAGCATCGCTATACTGAAATATGGTACCAGGAGCGAATCATCATCTGTCATTAAGAGGATTTTGGGATTTTGGTTTTTGTTTGGCATCTGCATTGCTGCACTGGAATAATGCCAGGAGCAACTCATCATTTGCCCCGGGAGCATTTGGGAATTGGTTTTTTTGTTGTTTTTTGGGGACTTTGAATGTGGTCTCACCGGTAGGACTTGGGAGAGGTTGGGATTGTTTTACGCCCGTGGATTGTATACGGTTTTGCAGGATGTATGATCCAGACCGTAGGGCCGGAAAAATTTCGGAACTTTGTCAGCGTCTGCATCGCTGCACGGGAATATGGTACCAGGAGTGACTCATCATTCGCCGTTGGGGTATGGGATTTAGAATTTGGTTGGCGTCTGCATCGCTGCACTGGAGTATGGTGCTAGGAGCGACTCATCATTCGCCATTTGGGGATTGGGGAGCGATGGCTTAGGAGACAGGTTTAGATCCCTATCGCCTAAGGCTTTTCAATTTTATGGGCCGTGAGGGTCCCATAAAAGCATTTTCTCCCTACGAGTCGTAAGGATCCCGCAGGTGTATTTTCTCCTTAGGAGTCGTGAGGACTCCTAAGTGTGTTTTTCCTTTATGAGTCGTAAGGATCCCACAAAGGTTTGTTCTCCTCATATATCGTGAGGACACATGAGTGGGTCTTATCAATGGAGCATCATTCCCAAAGCGGAGACCAGCCGTGTAACTGGTGATTACGGTGGGGCATGGGTATGATGAGAATTATTTGAGCCCGTGGATTGTATACGATGGTCAACTTGGGGACCCACCGTAGGGCCGGAGAACTTTGAGAAATTGGATTTTGGTTGGCGTCTGCATCGCTACACTGGAATATGGTATCAGGAGCGACTCATCATTCACCGTTTGGGGACTTGGAATTTGGATCTTGTTTAGCATCAGCATTGCTGCACTGGAATAATGCCAGGAGCAACTCATCATTTGCCTTGGGAGGACTTGGGATTTGGGTTTTTGGTCGGCATCAGCACCGCTAACACTGAAGAAATGCCAGGAGCGACTCATCATTTGCCGTTATCCGTTGGGGAACGATGGCTTAGGAGACAGGTTTGGGTCCCTATCACTTAAGTCTTTTCAATTTTATGGGCCGTTAGGGTCCCATAAAAGCATTTTCTCTCTACGAGTCGTAAGGATCCCGCAGGTGTATTTTCTCCTTAGGAATCGTGAGGATTCTTAAGTGTGTTGCTCCTTTGTGAGTCGTAAGGATCTCACGCAGGGGTTTTCTCCTCATAAGGTCGAGAGGACTTTGCGAGTGTATTTCATCTCTTTTCACGAGTTTGCGCCCTTTCGGGTTTTCACAGACTCGCCGGTAGTCCTGCTGTTTTTACTCACGGAGCCTTTTCGGGTTTTCATCCGTGCCCGTTTTGCTTGTGGACATACCGTTTATTTTTTTTTATTTCTTTCCTTTTTTTTTCTTTTCTTCTTTTTTTGCCGCTGGTGGGACTTTAAAAGTAGTCTTACCGGCAGGATTTGGGAGAGATAGGGGTCATTTACGCCCGTGGATTGTATACGGTTTTGCAGGATGTATGATCCAGACCGTAGGGCTAATGTGCTCAATTCGCCTGCGACTTGGAGCATTCACGTGTAGTATTTCTTGAGATATCGGCCATTGATGGGTGGCATGGGCCTTTCTCCCTCGGCACTTATCAGTTGGTAGGATCCTCCGTCGAACACTTTCTCAATGACGTATGGTCCTTCCCAGTTTGGCTCGAATTTTCCCTTGGCATGTCGATTGGGGATGATCGGTCTTTTGAGGACCAACACCAATTCACCTTTCTTGAAAGCGTGGAGACGGGTTATCTTGTCATAGGCCCGTGACATTTGGGCTCGGTATAGCTCCAGATTTTGCTGCACCGCGAGCCTCTTTTCTTCGAGGGCATCGAGCTCTTCAAGTCGAAGGAGCACGTTTTCCTCCTCCGTCAACTCGTGCTGAATGACCATTCTTAAGCTTAGAACTTCGACTTCGAGGGGGAGGACCGCCTCCACTCCGAAGAGCAATGAGTATGGAGTGGACTGAGTTGGAGTACGGTGCGTGGTACGATATGCCTACAACGCCTCGTGAAGTTTGAGATTCCAGTCTCTCTTGTTGGCTGAAGCATTTTTTCTTAGGAGCTTGCATAGAGTCTTATTGAAGACTTCGGCTAGCCCGTTGGCTCTTGGATTATAGATGGAGGAATATCTCCAGTCTATCTTATGCTGAGTAGCGAACCTTGAGACATTGAAGCTCTTGAAAGAAGGCTCGTTGTCAGAAATGATTCTTCTTGGTGTACCGAAGCGGTGTAGAATATTATGCTGGAAGAATGTCAGAATATCTTTTGTCTTGACTTCTTTTAGCGGGACAGCTTCAGCCCATCTGGAGAAGTAGTCTGTCGCGGCCAGTATGAACCGATGGCCTTTGGATGACGGAGGATCAATTGGGCCAACAATGTCGGTGCCCCAGACTTCGAAGGGCCACGACGCCACCGTAGGATGCAATGGATTGGGATACTTGTGAATAAAATCACCGTGAATTTGGCAGATATAACATTTCTTTGCATGCTCTCCGTAATCCCGTATCATGGTGGGCCAGTAATACCCAAGCCGTTTAATCTGCAGTCGCATCTTGGGGCCAGATTGGTGAGCACCGCAAACGCCCGAGTGAACTTCTTTCATGACTTTTTGGGCTTCGGCCGATGACAGGCACCTGAGCCAGAGTTGGTCATATGACCTGCGGTATAACGTATCATTTACAAACACGTATCGAAGAGCTCTCTTCTTCAGCTGAATCCTCGCAGATTTTTCTTCGGGCAGCCTGTCGTATCGGAGGTACTCTATGAAGGGTTCTCTCCAATCGGGCTCGTCTTGGATGATCGAAGCTTCTTCGGCAGGACTGCTCTTCTGTTCCGCGCTTTCCTCTTCTCGTAGAGAGACTGAGGGTATAATTTGTCGGTTTCTGACTATGATCAGAATTTCGTCCATGTCAGGATCAGCCAGCTCCTTGGCTAAGCTAGCGAGTACGTCAGCCTTTCCATTCAACGCTCTAGGGACTCTCATTAGTTCAATGTGAGTGAACCGTTTCATGAGTTCCACCACTCGGCCTCTGTACCGAGCTAACTCGGGTTTGTATATTTTATAATCACCGCTTACTTGGTTGACGACGAGCTGGGAGTCACTGTAAACTCGTAGCCGACGGATTTCCATTTCTATGGCGAGCTCCAAACCAGCTATCTGAGCTTCATACTCAGCTTCATTGTTTGTCCGAGGTTCGGTGAGAGCGAAAGAAAGCCGTAGGGTTCCCATTGATGGTGTGATGAACACCAATCCTATCCCTGCTTTTATCTCCGGGACGCTTGATTTACTGGAGGTCCTTATCGATGAGGCCCCATCGAAGTAGAGCTCCCAACATGGCTCATCTCCCTCGAGGTGCAACACTTGTTCGTCGGGCAACTCACAATTTAGCGGCGACCCTTCTGGTATAGGATGAGCGGCGAGGAAGTCTGCAAGAGCTTGCCCTTTCACTGCTTTCTGAGGAGTATAAACTATGTCAAACTCAAGTAACTTGACAGCCCATCTTGCCATTCTGCCGGCTAGGCTCGCTCTGGTCATCAAGTGTTTGAGCGGGTCGACCTTGGAGACCAGCATAACCCGATGAGCAAGCAGATAGTGCCTCAGCTTCTTCACTGCAAATATCAGAGCCAGGCATTGCTTTTCGATTGGGGAATAGTTTTGTTCCGTCCTGACTAGAGTTCGACTAAGGTAGTAGAGGGCATTTTCTTTTCCCTCCTCGTTATTCTGGGCAAGGAGCGCACCGAGTGACTCATCCAGCGCGGCAGTGTAGAGAATCAGCGGTTTATTTGGAATGGGAGCGGCCAGCACTGGAGAGTGCAACAAGTATTATTTGATGCTTTCGAACGCTGCTTGACATTCGGCATCCCAGATAAAGGATCTCCTTTCTTCATGAGCTTTAAGAAGGGCCTACATCTCCCCGATAAATTTGAGATAAACATCCGTATATAAGCAAGCTTGCATTGAAAAGATCTTAGCTGTGTCAGACTCTTCGAAGGGGGCATCTCCATGATGGCCTTTATCTTTGATGAGTCAACTTCGATCCGTCGATGTCCGACTATGAAGCCCAGGAATTTTCCCGATGACACGCCAAAAGCGCACTTCAGAGGATTCATCTTCAGATCGTATTCTCTCAGTCTGGTGAGAACAATCCTAAGATCTTGGATGTGGTCGGTCTTGGCTTTAGTCTTGACGACCAAATCATCAACATAACATTCGACGACTTTATGGATTAGGTCATCAAAGATATTAGTCATTGCCCTTTGATATGTAGCACCTGCGTTCTTCAGTCCGAACGGCATCACCTTGTAGCAATATATTCCGATCGGGGTTCGAAATGATGTGTGTTTCTCATCCTCAGGCGACATCTTGATCTGATTGTATCCAGACGAGCCATCCATAAAGGTGAGTAGCTCGTAATTTGAGGTGTCATCGACCATCATTTCCATGACCGGTAGCGGGAAGTCGTCTTTAGGACATGCCTTGTTGAGGTCCCTGAAATCGATACAAACTCGGATCTGCCCATTTTTCTTCTTCACTGGGACTATGCATGCGATCCAGTCCTCATATTTCTCTTCCCTGATGAAGCCGGCGTCGATGAGCTTCTTGGTTTCCTCGATGACTTTTTCTTCTAGTTCTGATTGATACGAAAAAGTGTTTGTTTGTAGTTAACCGCAATCAATAACGGTGTCGCGTGTAGCTAGACCGAGATGAGTACGGGTCGTCCTCTGAGAAACGTGGAACCTTTTACTTTTACTTTAGATGTGTTGAGAAAGAGAGGAGGGATAAAAAATTTTTATAGAATGGTTTCTAGATATACGTTAAAAAGAATGTAAAATATAGATCTAGATTATTTTAGAGATGTAGTTAATATAATAAGAAGGCTTGTAGGGTTCGTTAGGATTTAGTAGTTATGGACGATTAATTAAAAGTTACCCTTTTTATCTATTAATAGATTTAGAACTAGAACGACGGTGATGCGTGTAGATTAGGGTTTCTGGAGGGAAAAGGAATCCCACTCTTAACCCTTATCTCAACACGGAACTCCGTTCATATCTAGCCTTTACCAAAACAATAATTAATCTAATCTCTAATCGCGGTCGGAACTAGCAAAGAATTGCTAGCGCGCCCGATTAGGATATTAATGATTCTTTTGATAAAGTTTCTAAACTTTATAGGACTTAAAAAGGGTTTAATTATTTTCATCGTCCATTATCCTACCCTAATCCTACGAACCCTAACAAGCGGAGAATTACTCGCGCATGTTGGGAGAAGAAGATGAAAAGAAGGAGAGGGGAAACATAATGTAAAATGCAAAAAGAATTAAATAAAATAACTACCTTTATTAATCAACTTGAACAATCTACACTTTATTCCGTAGAAAATGATTACAAACTAGTTGCTTCTCGATCTTTCCTAAGGAGGTAGACGAACAGTTGATGATCAGCCTGGATGCGTGAGCGTCTGGGGCTTCGTGATCTCTTCGTCTTGATGTCTTCTAATTTTAGCCCTTGGTCCTTTATATAGCCCTCAAAGAAGAAAAACTAGTTGTCATATATGGTGACTTCCTAATATGGTAACTTTCCATGCCTGGATTCTGAGTCCCTGTCAGTATTGATTTTATGATTTTGGCAGATTTTTGATCCTGACATCTTGATCTCTTGACCTGAACTAAATCTTGCACAATATCTCTCTGAATAATGTTAGTACTATTTATTAAATTAGAGAGAGTATCTTAATCACTATATATGGTAATAAATCTTTAAGAAACTTGATTAAGAATATTTAATATGCTATGCACTTTATATGGTAATAAATCTTTAACAAACATGATTAAGAATATTTGATATGCTATGCATCTTTTAATTAATAAAATATTATGCATGTATTTTGAAATATTATTCTAACCATTTGTATGATATTATATCTTTTAAGAATTGTGATTAGAATATTTGATATGATATGCATATTTTCAATTACCAAAATATTATATAAATATAAAATGCTTATAATTTCCTTCATAATATTAATTATAATATATAAACATATGGAAAATAGTATTTTGTAGATAAATCCAAATATGTTTAATATTTATAATAAACACCTTTTATTATTTAAGAAATGTAAGGAAAATACTTATACCAAAGTGCAATATTTTCAACTGAACAAATACCCCCAAACTTAACTTTGATCGTCCCGAGCAAACTAGTTATTCAAGAGAAAGAGAAAAAGAAAGGAGAAAACTAAGCACACTTTCATAGGCAACACGATTGCACTGAGCATGTGCAACAAGCCGTTAAACCTCTAGGTGTCCCTAGTAGGAGGAGTGTTGTCTCCTGAGGGTTTTCAGCGGATTACACCCACAAAATCCTATAACAAAAGAGAGATGGTGAAATTTACATATAAAGATAAGAACCATAAAAGAAAGGCCTTGAAAATAAGAGTTTCCAACTATACTAGCTTTTCAGTTGTCATGAGCCCTATCTTAATAGTCATGAAAAAATTTTAGAAATCACATCATCCCTCAATAAAACATCGTCTTTATTCTTCATTCCTACCTTTCATCCAAACATTGATCATAGAATCCCACGTGTGTGAAATGGACATCCCTACACTCGGAGAATTCAATTCAAGCTATCATACTCTTGTCCATCTACCTTAGTACTTTTTAATTTTATGAATATTTAGATTTGCTCACACATTTTCATGCGACCGTTAATACTTCTTGAGGTACTAACCGACCGATTACTCATGTGCTTGATGATTAGGTGATAATATTTTCCTCGTCTTGCACCACCTAAGGCTTAGCAGTGACTCCCAGACCAGTTGGCCTTAGGGCACTAGGTGAAGAGGCACCCTCGCTATATTTTTTTATTGCTGCCTTGGCAATAACAAAACCAGTGTTCATTTTTTTCTTTTCACCATTTTCTTATTTTCTTCATTTTTTTTTCATTTCCTTCATACTTTGGCTTTTAGACAAGAGCATTTTAAGGTATCCTCTACTATCCCGAGTTTCAAGACGTGTGTAAGTGCATATAGTAGGGTATCAACATTCAAATGTTTGGTTTCCAGAACAGAAAATATTTTTCAGACTTATTTTTATCCTCAGATTAGTGACTTCCTTCATCTTACTAACCCTTGGGACAACAGCTTATAACTACTTATTACTAGTTCGTTTAAGAAAACTTCTAATTTTCTTGGTTTTCTTAAATTATTCCTATCTTTTGGATGTAATTTTTCACTTTCTATTCTTTTGTTATAAAAGAAAATTTTTTTTAAAAATTTTTTGAAAATGTTGTGCTTATGCAAAATATGATGCAAATTGATGTGTAAATAAGCACAAACCTCCCCCAAACCTGTTTACAGCAGTGCCCTCACTGATGTCATCCGTTAAGCTCAAAAACCTGTAGACTTGGGAGGAAATTATTAATGGGGCAAGAATATATGAAAGTGAAAATCCTCCCCAAAACTTATTTTAGGCTCACAATTTTGTAAAAATCATTTTCTTTCAAGAGCCAAAATATACCACCCCCCAAACTTGAGTTAAACAATTTTAATCTTTTAAAATCACATGAGGGGGTCAAGGTTATTGGTCAATGCTAAGCTATGCAAAGACCGAAGGTCAACACCAACCATTCAAAAATTTTATCGATGAAGCACCAAGGTTGGTGGAAGAACATGTCACCTATTGACGTGAAGAAGTGTGGAGGTGACAAGAGGTGTAATGGAAAAGGATTGCGTCTCAATTTAGAGAGACGGCACAGTGATAGTGATGATGGATTACTCGCATTATCATGATTGTCCAAAAGAGAGGGTGGAGGTCCAATTTCATCATCTTGGAATTGATTCATCTCAACACCCGTGTCTTGTAAAAATGCGAGTTCATCAGCGAAAATTTGCTCAAAGCTTTCATCGATACCCCGAAAAATAATGTCATCAGAAAAAATGGGGTGATCGTCAGACTCTATAAAAAGTTTCTTATCAGCGTTAGATGTTGACCCGAACGACTCGGTGGAAGAGTCCGTGTCAAGCAACAACATATGAAAAGAGTCAGAATTATGAGGTTGATCAAATTCGCTGCTGTCGACATCCATTAATTCGACAGAACACACATGAGCATAGGGTTCGGAGGGTTCACTTCCCAACTTGTAAATGTTAAGCTCAATTGACTTCTTTCCAAAGGATAGGGTCATAGAGCCGTTTCTACAATTGATTACTGCATTGGAAGTGGCCAAAAAGGGTCGACCGAGTATCACCGGGATTTGATTGCGTGAGTTTGCCACAGGTTGTGTATCTATAACGATAAAGTCCACAGGAAATATGAATTCCCCGACTTTGATTAACACATCCTCTAGCTCACCCCTAGGTTGGGTGATAGATCGATCGGCCATCTGAAGAGTGCAATGAACCGGCTTTAACTCTCCGATCCCTAATTGCTCATAAACAGAATACAGAAGCAAGTTTACACTAGCACCTAGATCGAGTAGAGCACGATTGATATTTTTACCCCCAATGGAAATAGAAATTGTAGGACTTCCGGGGTCCTTTCGTTTCTTGGGTAGTTGTTGTGTAAAAACAGTGCTCACATTACTCGCAAGGAAAACTTTTTTAGGTACTTGAACTTTTCACTTCCTAGTGCACAAGTCCTTTAGGATTTTCGCATATGACGGAACTTGTTGAATAGCATCTAGGAGAGAAATGTTTATGTTAACTTGCTTAAAAATTTCCACAATCTTCTCCATTTGTGGACTTGGTCTGTTGCCCCTCAACCTGTTTGGATAAGGTGCTTGATCAATAAGTTTTGGGTCCAACGTTTGTGGAGAAGACTGTGGGGACGGATTCGATCCCAAAACTGGAGTGGGAATCGACTTAGATAGATTTGGTGAAATGTTTGAGCCTTGGGGAAAACGGAGAATAGGCTCGGATGAAGGTGGAAGACTAGACGAGTTAGGGGAAGAAGAAGAAGAAGGGGTATCAAATGTGTCACTATCATCAAATTGCTCACCCACTCGGTTGTTCAGCACTCTCCCCGTTCTCAACGTAGTGACGGCATTCACATTATGACTTTATGAATGGCCAGGATTCGGTAGGGGTTGAGATGGGAGTTTCCCTTTCTCTCTCGTACTTATTGCGGCGTTTAACTGTGCGATTTGGTTTTCCATTGATTTAATACTCTCACCATGGGAGGAGGAGTTTTTCGTTAGGGTATCAATAGAAGACCTTATCTCAGCCGAATTTTGCATGGATTGTTTTATGAACATATCCAAAGTTTGTGCAAGTGAGTTGTCAGTACCGGCCACTTATGGTGTAGAAATGTTGGCCGGATTTTGGAAATTTTGTGACTGAAAGGGGGGCTGATTCTGTGGTTGTGGTTGCTGTGGAGGAGGTCTTTGATAATTACTTTGTTGGTTTTGATTCCAAGCAAAGTTAGGATGATTCTTCCATCCTTGATTATATGTGGAAGAATAAGGATCGTTTCTAGGTCGCTGCTGAAAAGCAGCATTAGCTTGAAACGATGCATTCATAGGACATTCTTCCGTTAAGTGTGAAGGATCCGAACAGCAACCACAGACAGTCTTGGGAAGCGTGACCTGATTTAGGGAGACTGATGAAAGTTTGTTCTCAATAGAATCGAGTTTCTTCTGCATCGCTGCCATTTCGGCTTTTACTGCGATAGAAATATCGAGCTGGTGAATACCTCCCTTAGTTGAAGGTGGTCTTACGCTTTCCCACTGCAAAGTGCTTTCTGCGAGATCTTCCAGATATTTCCATGCTTCACCGTCATCTTTAGACATGAAATTGCATTGACACATTGTTTCAAGCATCTGCTTTGTCGCTGGATTAATGCCCTCATATATAATCCGACATAAATCACATCTTTGTATTCCGTGATGGGGACATTGGACAAGCAGATCCTTGAAACGTTCAAAGCACTTCCAAAATGGTTCATTGGGAAGCTGGGTGAACTGGTTGATCTCGCTCCTAATGTGGGCAGTCTTATGATTTGGGTAAAACTTCTTAAGAAATGCTACGACAAATTCATCCTAATTAGTGATAGAGTGTGCGGCAGTATTATAAAGCCATTTTTCTGCCAAGTCGCACAATGTGAATGGGAGAAGACGTAAGCGCATAGCATCTAAAGTCAATTGTGAAGTACCCATCATTGCGCATACGTTCTCGAATTTGGTGATGAAAACGTAAGCGTCTTCCAACTCAAGCCCGTGAAATTTGGGCAGCAGATTGATGTAGTGGGGTTTAATTTCGAAATTATCTCCGTTCGGTGGTGGAAGAGATAGACAAGTAGGAAGGGGACCACGAATAGGATAGCATCTCTCTTGGAGAGAGATGCGCGGTGAATTCTGCGCACCTTCGGGCGGTGGCAGCGTGGTATTATAATTAGATGGAGTGCCGTCCATCACGGTGGATGTGGTGTGTGGTGGGGGAAAAGAAGATGAAGAAGTATCGACTTCGGCGTCGATAGCAGGAACGCGGACAAGACGGGCACTAGGATCCCGTGTCCAGCCGAGCATGCACTAAGCAGGTTTAGTGCAAGTGACAGCGTGTGTGTGATATTAAAATTGGCTTGTTTTTGAAAAAGTGGGACTCAAGACAAATCTCCCTAAGATGCACAAGCAACCCTAGAACTAAGGTTACCTAGGTCCAGTCTCTAGACCGCTCCTAGACTTCTAAAGGACAAGCCGCAGGATCAATCCTCTACCGCCTCCGTACTACCCTTGTAGCCAGATAAGTGCCAGGTAAGTGGGAAGGAACCACGTCGTGGGCCTAATTAAAAACCACTAGCCTTTGTCACACTTGCCTAGGCACTACAAAAGTAATGCGGATAAACGATAGATTACCCACGACCTTCCTCTGTCCTTATTGAGCGCGACAGTCCTTAGAGTCTGGTCTAGATATTTTTTAAATTAATGAAGGGTTGATCTATATGCTCAGTTTGTGATTTGTGGGGCTTAGGAAGGGTGATGAAATCCCCACCTAATCTTTATTTGGTCTTTTCCCCTTAGAGTCCGTATTAAATATACAAAACAAAACCAATCACAAAACTTTTGCAAAAAGATTTTTGAGCGGCGCAATTTTGCAAAGAATCCTGCAGAAAATAGATTTTATAGGATTTGAGGGGAAAGAGAAGGAGTTGAAAAAGATACCAGAGATGTTCGGAACCCTAGATCTCCTGTTCCTTAAGTCCGTGACTCCAGATTCCCTCGCAAAATTCACACACAAATCGTTAAATATGCAATTTGCAGTTTTGTTTTAATAATGATATGAATCGTCTAAGAATTCAACACAAATAATAAGAATAAAAAATTATGCACGTGTCCCCGGTAACGGCGCCATTTGATTGATACGAAAAAGTGTTTGTTTGTAGTTAACCGCAATCAATAACGGTGTCGCGTGTAGCTAGACCGAGATGAGTACGGGTCGTCCTCTGGGAAACGTGGAATCTTTTACTTTTACTTTAGATGTGTTGAGAAAGAGAGGAGGGATAAAGAATTTTTATAGAATGGTTTCTAGATATACGTTAAAAAGAATGTAAACTATAGATCTAGATTATTTTAGAGATGTAGTTAATATAATAAGAAGGCTTGTAGGGTTCGTTAGGATTTAGTAGTTATGGACGATTAATTAAAAGTTACCATTTTTATCTATTAATAGATTTAGAACTAGAACGACGGTGATGCGTGTAGATTAGGGTTTCTGGAGGGAAAAGGAATCACACTCTTAACCCTTATCTCGACACGGAACTCCGTTCATATCTAGCCTTTACCAAAACAATAATTAGTCTAATCTCTAATCGCGGTCGGAACTAGCAAAGAATTGCTAGCGCGCCCGATTAGGATGTTAATGATTCTTTTGATAAAGTTCCTAAACTTTATAGGACTTAAAAAGGGTTTAATTATTTTCATCGTCCATTATCCTACCCTAATCCTACGAACCCTAACAAGCGGAGAATTACTCGCGCATGTTGGGAGAAGAAGATGAAAAGAAGGAGAGGGGAAACATAATGTAAAATGCAAAAAGAATTAAATAAAATAACTACCTTTATTAATCAACTTGAACAATCTACACTTTATTCCGTAGAAAATGATTACAAACTAGTTGCTTCTCGATCTTTCCTAAGGAGGTAGACGAACAGTTGATGATCAGCCTGGATGCGTGAGCGTCTGGGGCTTCGTGATCTCTTCGGCTTGATGTCTTCTAACTTTAGCCCTTGGTCCTTTATATAGCCCTCAAAGAAGAAAAACTAGTTGCCATATATGGTGACTTCCTAATATGGTAACTTTCCATGCCTGGATTCTGAGTCCCTGTCAGTATTGATTTTATGATTTTGGCAGATTTTTTATCCTGACATCTTGATCTCTTGACCTGAACTAAATCTTGCACAATATCTCTCTGAATAATGTTAGTACTATTTATTAAATTAGAGAGAGTGTCTTAATCACTATATATGGTAATAAATCTTTAAGAAACTTGATTAAGAATATTTAATATGCTATGCACTTTATATGGTAATAAATCTTTAACAAACATGATTAAGAATATTTGATATGCTATGCATCTTTTAATTAATAAAATATTATGCATGTATTTTGAAATATTATTCTAACCATTTGTATGATATTATATCTTTTAAGAATTGTGATTAGAATATTTGATATGATATGCATATTTTCAATTACCAAAATATTATATAAATATAAAATGCTTATATTTTCCTTCATAATATTAATTATAATATATAAACATATGGAAAATAGTATTTTACAGATAAATCCAAATATGTTTAATATTTATAATAAACACCTTTTATTATTTAAGAAATGTAAGGAAAATACTTATACCAAAGTGCAATATTTTCAACTGAACAAGTTCCCTTCTCATTCTTCGAGGAGCTTGTTTGACTGGCTTAGCATCAGGAGATATAGCCAGCTTATGCACAACCACTTCAGGGGAAAGGCCTGGCATTTCTTTGTATGTCCACATGAAGCAGTCGACGAACTCATGCAGCAGGGCAATTATCTGCGCTTTCATTTCCTCTGACAAGAGCGAGCTGATGTAGGTCGGCCTTAGATTATCGGGCATTCCTAAGTCAATCTTGGTTAGCTCGTCAAAGGTTGCTTGTCCACCATCTTCGAGCTCTTGAGGAGCTTCTTCTGGCTCGGCTATCTCGTCATCATCATTTGATCTTTCGCTGGCCTCACCAACATGGATCATGTAGCATGCTTTGGAATCAGGTTGAATGTAGCCTATTCCCCGTCTATCTGGAATTCGTCCATCGATGAGTGCTCGGACCTGGGGCGGATACCATAGCCCTTCGTAAAACTTTGCTTCGGACTCCGTTTGATATAACCGGCATCCGCACTTCTTAAAGTATTCCCGCATCTCGGGCGCATAGTATCTGGGATTGAGGACGGCTCTTATGCCTCTCTCATAGGGAAGGCATGCGACAGAAAGATCATCCGGGTACACAACGGAGGTTGACCCGTAAAACAGGATGCCCTTCTGTCCATTTTTCCTCCCGGGGACGTAGAAAGTTTTCAGCTGGTCCACGGTGGAGACTGACAACGCATCGAGCTCTTTGCACATCTGGTCCGGCACCCTTGTGACGGCTAGGGACCCTTCTGCGACTTCGAAGGTCTCTCGTAGTTTCGCTTGCTGCATGGGGGGCCAATCTGCACAGCTGTTGCACGGCAGGTCCTCTTCTTCTGATTCTTCAGTGTCACTGCCAAGATGAGGGCGGACTTTGCTGCTAGATGGGCCTTCAGTAACAGATTCGTCCGTATCGCTGCCGAAATGAGGGCGAGTTTTACGGAAGGACGGGCTTCCAGCATCGGACTCATCAGTGTCGCTACCAAAACGGGGGCGAACTTGGGCGTTTTTGCTTTTGAAAGTGATAGCCGGCTCAGATTTGCTTTTGAGTCTTGGAGCCGGTCTATCCTCAGTCAGTTGTGGCTTAGCATTTTGGTGGTTCATAAAGTACCGAGAATCTTCATATCGGACTTCATGCACACCGAACGGCTGGATGTCTCCGTCAATGCGTCTTTCTTCGCCATTTTTAGTATACTTCATGCATTGATGGAGAGTTGATGGAATGATGCCGTAATCGTGGAGCCACGGCCGCCCCAAGAGAATCTTATAAGATGTGTCGGCGTCGATCACATATATCTTAGCTTCAGTTTGCAAATCCCCAAATTTGATTGGCAAAGCTATAGACCCCAGAACTTGCTGGCAATTTTGGTTAAAGCCTTGAATGACAATCCTTTCCCTTGACAGGTGTCGGACGTCCATTGACAAACTCTTCAGAGTTCGCAAGTTCATGATGTTCACTGAGGACCCCGGATCAATCAGTATGTGATTAATTCGATCTCCGTCGCTGTACCCGGTCACGTAAAGCGGCCGATTATGCTCAGCCGTTCCCAGTAGCAAGTCTTCATCCTTAAATGTGACTGCGGCGGCATGCAAAGCGTGCTGGGCTTCTTTCATATTAATTTCAGCAAAGTGAGCCTGATACCGCTCGGGGTTTTGTAGAGCGTGAATGAGAACATCTCTAAGCTCCTTAGATAGGACCAAGGCGTCGTAGATGCTCAGGAGAGACGGAAGCTTCCGGAGATGTGTCAAGACATTATAGTCCACCGAGGAAGGACTTATGTTTTCATCAGCCGGTTCTCTGCCATCTTCTTCATTAGCGACTTGTTTTTCCTTCCCTTTTGGGGCGTTGCCCTGATTTGGCGGTAGAGCCCTGCCGCTTCTGAGCTGGATTTGATTGGCCTTTGTGGTGAGCTCCTCGTCCTCTTCGGGAAAACAGAGCTCATCCTCGGAGTCGCTGCCAAGATGGATGGCGTAGCAGGTCACTACTGGGATCTCTTCATTGGAGTCTTCTTCTAACTCCTCCAGAATTTCAGCCGCTTGTACAGGGAAGAACTCCTTCAATTGAATCAATGTTCTTTCCCTTTGTTCATATTCTTCGAGGGAATCGATATATTTTTGAATGGTCGATCTCCCTGCAGAATCTTTTTGGCGCCGAGCTGCACTTTTCTTCTTCTTGAGCTTCTTGGATTTTGAGCCTGATGGAGCCGCATTGGCAGCTGGACTGGTAGGCTTCTTCTGCCCTTCCCATTCCGTCCTAGGTTCCTTCCGAAGTAGCTTTATCATCTTCTTCGTCTTATTAGATATGTGCATACTCCACGGAGGCTGCGATGAGCCTGTTTCATTTCTCAGGGCAGCGGGTTCGGCTGTCTGCTCCCAGATGGCTTCAGTTTCTGTCTGTATAAAGTTGGTGGTTGCAACTTGATTGTTCACCAACACACTTTTGGACAGTTTGATCTCTCCAGCCTTGTACTGCTTCTCGACCCAATCTTTGAAGATATAGCAATCCTCGATCGCATGGCTCACTACTCGGTGGTACGGGCAATACAGAGGATTGTCGGTCATTTTTGCTTCTTGGGGTCTTTTCGACTCCGGCAATTGGAGGCCGTTGTTCAAGGCATCTTTAAATATCTTGCGGACTTTGTCCCTTCTGAAAGAGTAAACCTTGTTCTTTTTCTCCTCTAGGGAAGGCCCATCTCCTCCCAACAATGGCTTTCGAGACCGGTTAGTTTTGGATTCGGCCGCCCTTCGCTTTTCTTCATTGTCGGACGCATTGAAGACATTGGTACTGCTGGAACTCCCGCTTCTACGGCTGTCGTCCCGCTTGCTTTTCCAAGTTTTGTCTCTCTGAGAGTCCGGCGGGGACTCTTGCTTCGAGCGTTCCAGCATTTGGACTTTCTTGGTTAGCTCTTGAAACGTCTTGAGGCCTGCTGTACACAAGAATGGGACCATCCAATTGCTGAGGTTTCCAATGAGAAGACTGACGGACTGGTCCTGCTCCAGCGGCAGTTCACACTTGACCGTGAGATTACGCCATCGGGCAATAAAGTCGGTGTTGCTTTCATTCTTCCCTGGCTTGGTCCTCACAAGGTCGGCAATGGAGATTTTATCACTGACACTCATGAACCTTTGCCGAAACAGGGACTCCATTTGGGCAAAGGTAATGACGGACCCGTCCGGTATACTCGCATACCAGTCGAAGGCGACGCCGGTCAGGCTATTGACAAACTGACGAAGAAGGAGCGCGTCATTGCCCCCTGTATTTCCGCACGATGCTTTGAAGTGGGCGACGTGCTGATTTGCATTCCCCGTTCCATCAAATCTTCCAAACTTAGGAATAACGTAGCCGCTTGGGAACTCAATCAGATCGTACTGCGCGGGATATGGCAGCCCGCTACTGCCGATTTCTTTCTGAGCTTGAGCTTCGGCCACCAATGTTTTAACCTTGCTGGTGACCAAATCTATTATCCGATCCTGTGTTAGCGGGATAGTGTTATCTGGGGCCAAGGCGTCCCCAGAAGCGAAATGTGGCCGGCTTTCATGTGGCTCGACCAGTCTTGGTCCCAAAGGAACAGGCATTGGCTGCCTCGGATTGTCATCACCCGGCTGATTAGTAGTGGCTTGTGCTTGATTGGGAGGCGCTCGAGCAATTTGAGCCGTAAGCTGCATCACCACGTTCGTTAAGTCGTTAATCTTCGAATAGAGCTTGCCCATCTCTTTATCTTTGCTCCTGAGCTGTTTTCGAAGCTCTTGAAGCAGCTCTTGCTCCACAGTCCTGTGGCGGAAAGTCGGCTCTTCCTCGCTGTCCGAGCTTGACTCTACATGGACCGAGGGGTCTTTCTGCCTATCATCCTCATCGAGAGGGTTTTCTTCATCCAGCGGGGGCGGCTGTTCTTGGGCAGCGGCAACCACATTCAGGCCAGATTGGGCTTGGGATGTGGTGGCCCCATCCTTGCTTTTGCTGGGAAGGTTGTCGCTGGGGCGGCCGCCCGCCATATAGACCGTATGGATGATATATTTGGCCGTATTTCTATCATCGGAAGCTGATTTCACTGATCGCTGTCTTGACCCCCTTGTTTCGGTAGCTGGTAGTCGATTGAAGGCGGCTGGCCTAACCAGGTTCTTGAATGGTGCTGGCGCTTCTTTTCTGGGTTTGCCCCGCTGCTTTCATTCGGCACAGAGTGCTTGATAGACTCTTGAAGAGACAGTGTCATACTTTTTCTGTTGGGGCCAGGACAAGTCTCTTTGTGGCACTGTTCGGACCGCTGTCTTCTTGATTCTGGCGGTCATGGCGTTTTTCTGAACCTACTTCAGAGGCTCGAAGGAATTGCTGATTCTTACGTCCAACTCAGCCGTCGTCGCGGGGCAACCCTGCACTTGGAACTTCACACGATTCCATTTGGCCGAAGCCTTGGCCCTTTTGTTGGCTCGATACCTGAGTCGCTTCTGCCTTGACTTTTTTGTTCTAAGCACCTGGCAGACTTCGGCTCTTTGGGAAGACGGCGCAGACCGGTCGATGGAGGGCCTTGGAAATACGCTCGATTGTGCATTTGTTAGAGTCATCGCCTGAGCTCGTCCGCAACATTTGATGTTGCCCTTTGTACCGAAGTTCTTGCCCCCCGCTGAAGCACCAGGGAGTCATTCAGATACCGTCTTAAGTTTCGGTTGTGGTGCCTTGGCGATCACGACATTCGGCCTCTTACCCCTTGAGACCGGCTTGGCCACCTGTTCCGCCGGGATCTCCGCCAGATGAGCGCTTCCGGCAGGGTAGATGATGACGGAGCCAAACTGGCGGGGCGGTTCCCCCCATTGTCGACTGAGGCTCGCGGGGAGAACTACACGAGCGTTGATCTTGACCACGTACGGAATTGGGGTCACGTTGGGAGCTGAATTCGTCTGGGGAGACATTGTCTTCGAAGGTTGATTGCTGCATGGAAAAAAGAACATCATTTCAGTATAGGCAATCGATATGTATATTGATTGAGTTCGCATGAACGTTTAACCCAAAATATGGGAGGAGAGATGGGTCCCACCGGGCGTGCCAGAATCTGTAGGGTGTTTTTCGCCACCCCATTGAGATGGGAATACGCGCATGCTTGTCAGGCGTACTATAGATTTCCCCTGCCTAGGGTAGGACAGGGTTTATTGATTGTGGGGATCCGAATCTCCGGCAGCCGCGGACTAAGCTGCCGTTAATTACCCCCCGCCTTTGGGGCGAGGGAACCTCCAATTGACGGGTTAAACTGGTCATGCGAACTATATGTGCAGTGTACGTGTGTTTTGTTTTGGAGGGGGTTTAAATATATCGGGAGCCACGCAGAGTTCTAACAGGGACAGTGTCGTGGAGTATGTGTGTATGTAAATATGTATACATATGTACAGATATACATGTATATATATAAAAAGGGGAAAAGACATCCAAAGGATGCGTGGGGACAGCACCTTAGGCGCTGTGCGCCTAGGTGCTGTGCGCTCAGGAGCTAGAGTGCCACGTGTCGGTACGTGGGCGCTCTGCGCTTGAGCGCTGGGCGCTGGAGCGCAAGCACGCCACGTGTCGGTACGGAGGCGACTTGCGCTCGAGCGCTTGCGCTTGAGCGCAAGCGCGCCACGTGTCGACACGGAGGAGACTTGCGCTCGAGCGCTTGCGCTCGAGCGCAAGCGCGCCACGTGTCGGCACGCGGGCGCTCTGCGCTTGAGCGCCTGTGAGAAAAAGAGGCTTTTAGCCTAAAAAAGTTTCTCAGAAGAGAAATCAGAGAGGAGTTGGACTCCTGAGTGTGTGTTTTTTTTTTGGTTTAGTGAACGATGTTCTTCTTCCTCCTCCTCTGTTAGCTGGATCTTGAAGATCAAGAGATATGGGATTTCTAAAAATCTCTTCTTTTTGAGATCTAATGGAAGATCTGAGTTCCCCTTTATGGGTTTTGTGGTGAAAAACTAATTTGTTTTATAAAAAGAAGAGTAAAACTCTTGGTTTAATTCAAGAGAAAAAGGAAGGTTTTGGGAACCTTGAAGAAGGAGAAAATATCTCAGATCTGAAGAAAATTTTGAGAGAGAGAAAAAGTTGTTGAGATATTTCATTATCTTTGCCTTTATAGGCTGTACACTTTACACATAGCCCCTTGGGCTTCACAAAATGGCATTTTGCCTATCCCATGGCTCATGTGCCATTTCTTTTTGCATATAAGCCATAGGCTTTACAAAAATTTGGCTTTATGCCTATTTTTCTTACATTTATCCATAAAATAGAAAAAGAAATACAACAAAATTATTTATTACAAAATTTTTATCTTGGCATGGGGGGAGTCCGGCCGCTTCATGTTCGGGCTCGACCCGGGCATGGGCCCACTGGATCTGGGCTTCGGCCCACTTGGCTTGGGGTTGACTTTGATTTTGACTTGGTCAACCGGGGTGTAAATTTTTACCCCAACAACCGCCTGTCTATGAGTTGTAGACAAGGCGACCGGGGGCTCTTCTGACGGAGTATCGGCATGAGGGACGGTGCTTGGGCCCGCTCCAATGTCCAAGGCAGCCCTGCGTGCCTTTTCTTTGCGCCTCGACCGCTTCCTTTCCTTCCGGGCTGTCGCAATGGACCTCTTCGACGCTTCTTTCATCAAGGCGTCGTCGTCCTCCTTCAGAGATGCCTCCAGATCCTTTAAGGCATCTCTCATCGGCTCTTCAAGACGGACCTCCCGCGGTAGCCCTGAGGAAGCAGGAACATCGATAGCTGGCAGAATATCCGCGTCACTTGGCGGGAACGGCATTGAGGTTCCTGCGATAAAAAGGGAGAGGTTAAATCGACCATAACACAAGGAAAATGAAAACTTGATGAATTGAAACTTACTAAGGCCTAAAGATGCTCTAAGGCGTTCCTCCTCTTGGAAGGTCTTGAGGGAAGCGGCAATGGCTTCTTCAGTGGTGATGCCTGTTGGAAGAAAAGAAGGAAAAATTTTAGTCAAAGGCAATAATAAAAATATGATGCAATAGAAAGTGCGACTAGTGATTACCTGATTCCGCAAGTTTAGCCAGCCATGCGTCACGCCTCGCCAACCGCTCCGAAGCTTCAAGGGCGGCCTTCAAATCCGTGTCATCCGGCGGCATGACTAATCCCTCGTTAGTCCCATATTCACTCAGGCCCTCACCATAGGGAGCGTGGGGTTCCTGACCGAACGCGACGTCAGCAGCGAAGAGCGACTTCTTTTTCTTCTTCTGCCCACCAACCCGAGGTGCACCCGGGATCGACTTGCGCTTGGTAGATACCTTGGGGCGGCGGGTCCCGATGTTCGCACCCACACCAGACTCCGGCGAGGCTACAACCACTGTCTCCACTGGAGCACAGGGCGCTGGTGGTGCATCCTCAATATCGGGGAGTGGCAATCCGCGTGGAGGACTCTGCGCACACGGTGGTCCGGCTCTAGCATCTTTTAGAGGAGGAACTACCGGGGTCCTTGGCACTAGAGGAGCGTTGCGGTCGCTACCTGGAGGCGCACCCTTACGATCGACCAGCAATCGCATTTCCTCCTTTATGACGGCTCCCGTCGAATGAGTGTACCATTCTGTATATACCCTGAGGAGTCGTGGGGCGCAAGCCGGCTCACTGACAAAAAAGTGGGAACCTGTATTCAGACGCATGAAGTGGTGAAGCGCGCTCCGCATCCTTTCTTCAGTAGCGACGGGTTCCAGCAGGAAAGACTCCAACGGCACCCCTTGATCGTAGCTCAGTTGCTGGGCGAAACGGTGCGGATTGTATCTCATGAAAAAAGCCGCACCGTTCTGCCTGAACACCAGGAAGCCCGGTCTGATAGAATATAAGTGGAGGGTCTCCCGGGCCATCAGAACTGAGGCTCCATCTTTGAAAGTGTCCTGCAATGGCCGCACCGCAGTGGTAAACGCCTTTCCAATGGTCAACACCTTGTCGACAAAAGACACCCCGTCTCCAACGGTGCGGGGGCGAAGGAGTAACCCTCTTGCATTCCGTAGCGATGGAGTCATAATTGATGCTCCAATCAATTGTATGATGCGGGGGAAGCTGCACCTGTCGTAGAACGAGGGCCTTTTGTGCATGCCAAAGACACCCAATGTGTGTAGCTCGAGCCATGATATGAAATATTGCATCGGGAAGATCACGTGCAGCACCCCAGGCTCATTAGCATCCGCCGCTCAACTGAGGCCGTGATACAAGTGTGCCAAGCCGGCTATCCCAACGGCTACTTTTACCCCGATGGTCATCCGGTGAGCATGGTAAAAGATGGAGGGCCGCATATGGCGAGAATGCATTGGGAGCGCAAACCAACTCAGCCATAGCCCAAGAAATCCTAAGAAAAAGGCCTCCTCCATCCCAGGGGCCGCAATTTCCGCAAAAGCCACAGTCGGGGAGTTAGGAAGGAAAAAACCCTTTTGGTCTATTTCCTTCGCCGGTAGGTTATCCAAACCTAGACCGAAAGGGTCCTTGAGGGTGGCAAACTTGGCAGCTTCTGCTGAGAGGACGCTTGGGTGAAGGAACCGGGCAATGAAATCCTCAAAACTAACTCTGCGACTCCCACGCTCAATGAAAAGGGCCTCGTAGATGTTCAACACCTTGATCAAACTTGGGAATTGGTGTTGAACAGCATTCTTCGGCGTGAGGCCCCTTACCACCGGCTTAGCACCGAAGACATACTCGTCTGTCGGAAGCAACTCCTCATAATGCTCCCCTATAACCGGTAAACCGGAGACCTCTGTGAACTCCTCCAGAGAAATTGACACTTCCCGATCCATTGCGAGGAAAGTGTGAGTGGGAATGTTCCACTGCTCCAAGAAAGCCTTGAACCACCAGGTGGGAAGCGTGGGATACTGGAAGAGGGAGACGTAAACCGCAGTGTACAATCCTAATCTTATCAACCGCGACTTCTTCGTCGACAGGATATACCGAGCCCACGGCGGTAGCCGATCGGGTGGCGGGGGATTAGACCTATGGTATATGATTGCCCCCAAGGTCGCGCCTCGCCTTGACAAATACGGCGTCCCAGGATATCCAAAACCATGGGACGCTGAACTGGAATCGCATCTATGGCGGGATGAAGAAAGCCCTTCGAGGTCCAATCGACCATCTCCACGGCATACTGCACCGGGGGCGGGCTGGCGTAGTGGATCGCCGTAATAGGTTCTGACGGCACTGCGCACGTGAAGCTCCGTCGACCCATGATAATTTGATTATACTACGACCCCCAAATGTGGAGACTCTTATATTCCGCGTCGTGGTCCTTGATCATGGCTAAGACTTTACGGTCCAAGGGCGCTTTAGGGAACCCTTCCTCTGAGCGAGCGAACGGGAATGAAGTATCGAGAGACATAGTCGCAGCAAGGGAACAAAAGTAGCTGTTAGTGTTGCAACTCCAACGCTTGGCGTTTAAAATTTTAAATTAATTAATTAATTAAATTAAAAATTATTTTAAATTAAATTAAAATTAATTACACCACTCTGCAGTGCAGTGGGTAGGAGACCAAAGGGGCCCACAAAATCTGGACAACAATACGTCAGTTAATAAGACAACCCCATCATTGGATGAGATTGTCAGTTGGTCCCCAAGAGAATATTCCCATTAATAATAAAAAAATCCCTAGAGACAAGGAGAAAATCTCCTCTTTCAGATCAAAGCTCCGTCACAGAGTGACACTTGTCCAACTCTGGTCTCAGGGGAGTAAGATTCCTTAAAAGAGCCTAGCTCTGTGATAATGATGAGAAAATCTAAAAAGAAAAGTTTTTCTTTAAACTCCTAAAAGATTAAATTTTTTGGGGATCCTAAAAGATCCATGAAGACTCTTATAAATTCTTCATTTTTAGATCAAAAAATATCTACATTTTGATTCATGAGCAAAGCTCTGTTCTTGGGATAGAACCCATGAACAGAATCTCTTCAGATCTATGGATTCTTGAGAGCAAAGCTCTGTTGGTGAAACCCCAAAGGGAATTTCTTTAGATCAAAAGACCTATGAGAGCAAAACTCTGTTGGTTAAAATTGATTTAAATTAATTTAACTTAATTTTAAATTAATTTTACCTAAAGTTTTCTAACTTGGAAAATGAGAGCAAAGCTCTAAAGTTCTGGAAGCAAGAGCAAAGCTCTGAAGTTCTTAAACAAGAGCAAAGCTCTGTAAATCAAAATCTAGAAAATGGTGAAGATTTTTAAGGGCCAGGGGTCCTATTTATAAGGCGTTTGCGCCCCTTCAGCTCACCCGTTGATCCAACGGTCAGGATCTTGCTACCGCTGCACTCACGTGCGCCCCACGTGAGCGCAACGGGGGGGGGAATTTGTTTCCCCCAATCAGAGCAAAGCTCTGTTTGAATTTCAAAATTCAAAATTCGAAGCAACGCTTCAGATTCTTTGCGCTGCGCGCAACGCGCCACGTGTCAAAAGCTGATACACCAGCGCAGCGCCCAAGGCAGCGCGCCCAATCAGAGCAAAGCTCTATTTAAAACAAAATTAAAGGAAGAAACGCTTCAGTTGCGCAAGCGCTGCGCTGCGCGACACGTGTCAGCGCAGATGCGCTAGCGCAGTTGCGCTGCGTTATGCGCTGCGCGACACGTGTCAACGCAGCAAGCACAGTTGCACTACGCTGTGCAACACGTGTCAGCGCAGTTGCGCTGTGCGCTGCGTGACACGTGTCACGCGCTGGGGTATTTGTGCTAAACAGAATTAAAAGTTTAAAGAAATCTTTCTGTTCTTGTTAAAACAAGAAAATTTTCTTCTGTAAAACAGGAGCCCTTGGATCAAACATCCAACGGTGGGAAAAATTCCCCAAATCACTCAGAGAAAGATCTCTTTAACAAATTTATGGGCACTATATAAAGGTCCCTAGACCCCAACTCAAATGATCAGGAACATTGTGAGAAATCAAGAACTTCAAACAGAGAGAACTCTCAAGAAATTTCAAGAAGAAAAAAGGTAAAAATCTTTAAGATAGAAGAATTTCTTCTAATAGATCATTAATCTAAGAACAAGATCAATAATCTTCAATAAAAAAAATAAAAATAGTGCTTTGCACTTATGAACCATTGGTTCTCTGAGATCAAGAAAAAACAAGAAATACTTGTTTTCTTTGATCTAAATTAGATCAAGAAATCAAATAGTGCTTTGCACTTTTTTATGAACCATTGGTTCTGGAATCTAAAAGATTCTCAAGATTAATAGTGTCTTGCACTTGCAAAACTGCACTGTTGCGCTCTTAGGTTGGCGCAAGCCACCAGAGAGCGCCACGTTTCAGCACCAGAACCACTTACGCTCTGCGCTTTTAAGATAGAGCATTGCTCTCTGAGATTGGCGCAATTCACCAGAGCGTGCCACGTGTCAGCAGCGCAACAGCGCAGCGCACTAGCGCAGCGCATTGCGCTGTTGTGCTTGCGCTCACCAGAGCATGACACGTGTCACCTCCACATGCGCTTGCGCTCAATGATTGGCGCAAAACGCCTGACAAATGCATTGCATTGTTTACTGAAGGGCCAAGCCCAATTAAAAAAAGCCTAACAGGCCAAATAAAAATGCTATGCATTAAAAGGGCAGAGCTCCAAACAAAATAAAACGCAATAAAATGGCAGAGCCAAAACAAAATTGATGCTCTGCATCATTTATAAAAGGGCAGAGCCCAAACAAAATAAGAAATGCAGTGCATTATTAAACAGGGGCAAAGCCCTAGCACAGGCCTAATAGGCCAAAGACAAATAAGATGTTAAACATTTCTAAACTGGACTTAGCCCAATCATGGCCGTAAGTCCTCAAATTAAATTGACTGAGCACAGCTGCTCTCTTAAATCAATTTACATCCGGTTTGAGGGTACATCTCCGAACTTCTCTGACTCCTATCGTTGTAATCCTTCAACGACGTCAGAGAGGTGACGGGTCCCGACAACCACACATCAACACGGACTGTGGGGTCCTTAAACTCATGGACTTATGCGTCCTTAAACCAAGATACGGACTGTGGGGTCCTTAAACCCGCGGACTTATGCGTCCTTAAACTAACGGACCAATGCGTCCTTAAACACACCCATATGGACCGCAATTTCCTTAACACACCCATATGGACCGCAATGTCCTTAAACTACCTATGGACCACTACGTCCCTAAACTGGAACAATAGAGCCCAAATGCTCTTTTGTCGGATCTAAAAGATCCCGTTTAAGTTGATCTTAGCCTCAAAAATGGCTAACGTATCCTTAAACCTTTAAACAGACTTTAGTCCCAAATTGGACTATAGACCCCCCAATCGACTTTGGTTCAAGGGTACATCTCTGAACTCCTCTGACATCTGTCGTTGTAATCCTTCAACGACGTCAGAGAGGTGATGGGTCCCAACGGCCATACATGCAATGGACCACTATGTCCCTAAACTGGAACAACAGAGCCCAAATGCTCTTTTGGCGGATTTAAACGATCCCGTTAAGTTGATCTTAGTCTCAAATTGGACTAACGTATTCTTAACGAACGTTTGAGTCGATCTTAGTCTCAAATATGGCTAACGTATGCTCACACCAAAACCCCAAAACCAAATCTAAGAAAATACGGATTTGGACTAATCCACGTACTACGGGCGACGACATAAATTAGTCTCCATATACAATCCACGGGCAACCACAAACAAAACAAACACACACGACACGAAGTGAAATTCTGGAGAAGGAGAAAGTTGTTACCGCGATGCGGTAGCGTAATTAACTGTAGGGGCTTGCGCCTGCAGGGAAGAGCGTCCCCACAATCAAAAACCCCTCAAGCGAGGGGGAATCTGACGAAGTCTACTACATCGGCCACATCCGTCTAAACCTCCGATACACGGTGCTATAAATCAACTTGGCATCTTCGGAGAGGTGGACGGATAAAACCAAATAGCATCTGCTCCGAATCTCAGGCAAGACGTCTTCACGTCGTGGCCGTCTTTCGGAGGGGAACACCCTCCATGGGTCGACATCCCTGCCTAGTAACTCTGATACCATTGAAAATTCATGGTGCTCTCGCCACAAAAATCGTAGCGGATGCGAAATCGAAAAACAAAAAAAATTCAAGAGAGCACTAGAAACTAATCCCTAGAGATCGATCCAAGCTCCAGCTTCACCTAGTGAAACAACCGACGCTCCAAACTTGCTAGAAATGGAAAATGGGGACGTAAAAATTTTCCACTATAATTTTCACTCTCAAACAAAGCTCAAGAGAGTAATGAAGAAGAAGGATGTCATGCCCCGCTTCTTAAAATACGGAATACGAAGGTGACTAGACCAATCATGCTCCTACAGTCAAGGAAAAATCCCGCCGTAGTCATACTTTGGCTTCTAGTATTACATGGTTATCACTAAAATATAGCACGAATAAAGAGGAATGCAGTCAGTAGAACTATCATATATAAAGGAAATTGAGCGCGACGTATACAAACAAAAGGGACAACTAACCAGTGATATCAAAGGAATGATGTCACGCCCCGCTTCCTAATTGATGGAAACGGTGACGTGGCGGGTCACAACGTATTTACTAAGAAATAAATACGTTAAGCGTAATTAAGCAATATATGAAAAATGCACAAGAAGGACAAGAGATAAAATAAACAACAACTTTTATAAACATTCATCTTTACAATACAACTACTTTGAAAAAGGAAAGATACAATGATATAAAACAATCCCTAAACAGTGGCATATAAACTGAAAGTAAGTACAAGAAATGCAAGTTGTCCTGCTGGACAATAAGCTGGTCCACGTCCTCCTGGCTAGGCTCGATCTCCTGAGAGTCCGGTCCTCCTGATGAACATTCCAAAGAGAGAAAATAGACAGGAATGTAGTCAGTGAACTAGCGTTCGGTAAGATCCAAAAGAAAGAATGAAATAGAACAAGTAATGAGAATTGAACTGGTTAGTTGTACAAGTATAACCTTGTTATTCTAACTTGTTGTTTGTAGCTTGGTACAGAAGGTATTTGTGTATATGAAAAGGGTCCATCTTACCTCGTGGACTATGGTAACATATAGTATAAGGCCCCGTCAAAACCCACAGGACAACGGCACGAGAGTTCATGTAGGTGTCTTTTAAGTGACCATCTCGTGCCACATTAATACATTCCATACCAATCTACCTCATTATCCCCGCGTAATGTATTGTATAGAGTTATATTTACAAGTCTTGCCGAAACCATAGATATAAGTTGTTCAAGTAGTCAGGTTCAGGATGTAATCTTGTAGTCATGTCAAGTTATAACCATGGCTCGGTCAAGTCAAGTCATGTATTCAAGTTTGATTTTGGTGTTTGAATTCAGGTTTTAAGGTTCATGTTCAAGTATTCATATTAGCCTTTGGATTCATATTTGAATTGGAATCTTATTTGAATTTGGATTCGATTTGAGTTAGACTCGGACTCGAGTCAGACATTTGTAGCTGATTTAGATCCTGAATTGGGTTCGGGAGTTATCGGTAACTGCTGCACATGGACGACAGGATTTGTGTCTTTTCCAAGACAATTACCATTGATAACTTCGTTAAGTTTTGTATCTTAAATAGGCAAGCACTCACTTTCTCCAGCTCCCTGGGACTCAAGAGAATTGATCCCGCTTAAACCTATATTTACTAAAGTCCTTAATATTGTTTTATATAACTCGATGGGGTTTTATGAAAAATATTTTAATAAAATTAAAATAAATCTCGAGAAGTTATTTATATTATTTAGGGTTTTCATGGATGTGAATTTTAAGGCTTTGAGTTATTTTAGTGATAATAGCTTAGTTTGGAAAGTTCATGGTATTTTATTGTAAAACTTGTCTTTTGTTGGTATCTTGATGGTATTTTGGTGAAACTTGTAATTCTTTCATTTAAAAAAATGTACGTTTATTATATTTTGAAAATATATGGATTTGTAATATTTATATAATTATTAAAAATTAAATTTCTATTTAAGTATAAAAATACGTTTTGCTTAAAAACGGTATTTATAACCTTTCGAGACTGAATGCTCCGTGAGGAGGTCTGTATCTCGCACTACTAGCCCAAGGATGTGCAATAATCCGCACCATCCAATAGTGGGTCCATTAAAGAGGGTTGTAAAGGCGTATTTGCAAAGGAATTTAAAATACAATTTAAAAGAAATCCGGTTTTATAGTAAATGATATTTTCTTGTAATATTGTATTCGTAACAAAAATTCACACAAGGATATATCGTGCTATGGAAACATGTGTGTATGTGAGGGGCAGGTCATTACCCCGTGAAGTTTTCTAAAGGTATGTTTTAAAAAAATACGAAAAGAGGTGTAATCTAAAGTTCATAGTATTTAAATGAAAAGGTTAAATTGTGATTGTTTTACAAAATATTCTTGGATAAAATTTATTCTAGACATGTGTATTAAGTTTATAAGTGAAGCGGTACAATTTGTTTGATCAAAAGGTAAAGAAAAATGAAGTTATATGCTTTAGAAAAAGGAATATCGGTAATAACTCCACTTTTTACCGATTTTGATTAAAAACAATTTCAAGAAATAGAAAGGAAGACTGGGAGGGACTTACTAGTTGATTAGTTTAAAGAAATATAGAAGCGGGAAGGTTAAACTTCGTGGAGTCGCGGGATCGCCGGAATTGCTTCGATTCTTTGACGGAAGTTGACCGCTTGCTAACTCCACTTGTACTTCACTTGTGCTTAAGAAATTTTTGAGAGTTTTGGCTAGAATTTTCAGAATGATGAAGGGCTAGGGCATGAGGTAGTATTTATAGTGTAGAATTAGGGTTTTGGAATTAAAATGGTGAATTAAAATGCATTACAATGGTGATAAATTGGGAATTGAAGGGCCTCTGTTTGATTGCAAAGCAATCAAACAGTGCAGAGGAGTTAGGGGTAAGGAAAGGGGCAAGTGTGCAAAGCCCGGGCCTCATTAGGCTCGGGCCAACCGTCAGTGCCGGCCAAATTTGAAGATCCGCCGGTCGATCAATGGAGTGGGGTCATTGGATTCTTGCCACGTGTACATGTCTGTATTTAAACATTGGTGCACATGTTTGATTTTTCTGTATTTTCGTTTTTATGTGTGTAGTCCACGATTCGACGTGATAAGGCCACGTGAGATTCGACGGAACTGTTGGATATATGTATGCCCTAGAGGCCATTATATGATAGTGTATGTACCGGTATGTGTATATATATATTCAGGGGACATTCTTGCTCGACACGATAGTATGTTATCTGGTTGCACCTTTTATCTTGATATGTTCATTTGATCATGCTTTCATTCATTTGGTACATGTTGATATAGCCCTTAGGATGATGCAGGACTACTGAGATTATAATGCGGATCATACTAGTGGGACATGTGTAGTCTATGAGCATATCCTTGAAATGTTCCTAGTCGTGGGTGTATCGAGACGAGACATCGATATCACCAGAGTAGACTAGCGTATACGTTACTTGTCCCATATGATGGGCGATGGATGATCCCATATCTAGTAGTGTGGTGACACCAAAGATCGTATACGGGTGCTCAGTGGAGACTGGGTACACTGAACGGACTCGCCGAGAACTCCTATATGGTATTATATCTATCGTCGGATAGCAGTTCTCAGGTGACACCGGTACAGGTTTGTCTGTAGACCCGAGATCGTCATAGAGTCTTGTGTGTCTCCCATTGTACTTTGATCTCCACCCTACCACGGCTCTACTGAGTCGTGCAAACAGGTGGATTTTGGGTACAGTCCCGAGGCACATGGAGGCAATGAGCGATAGGAGGGGTTTCGTCTCTCCCGGTATTGGGGGTTGATGTTGTACAATGTACGATTGGCTATAATAGGAAGTCCCTGCCCAGGACTGCTGAGATTTACTGATAAGTGTTATCAATAGTTTCTCGATCTGTTATGAGCCATATACCAGCATGACTTATTGAGTTATTGTGGTCGACGATACTATCCCTAGACGCACATATGCAACATATTTGACGAAGAGATCGGAAATACGGTAAGTGTTGCCAGTTGGCTCGACGGGAGTTTTAGCAGGTTTTCTTTTGTTTCTTCTGATCGTTCAATACCTGAGATCCGTTACGTACAGCTTGTGCCACTGACGGTTTGTGGGCATGTGATGTGATCACTGCTTACTGCTAGCGTATTGACGAGTCTTAGAGTCCCACAAAGGAGTCTCCTAGCTCAGACAAAAAGATGTGGGGTGCATATGTGATATTCGCGGGAGCTCGATTAAATACGTGTATTGGATACCGTATTTTAATCGAGCGTTTACTATTGGACGGGTCGTATGTGATATGACCACATTATTAAATCAAGTGTTGATTTAATATTAAATCCATTAGCTCATTTATTAAAATCTATTTCTTTATGTTGCATGCATGAATGTATGTATATGTTGATATGCATGCACACATGCAAGCATAGATGTGTCATGGTTGATGATACATTAGTGGTGGCAATGCAAGACTCACATGGTAACATTTTTTAGATGTTTTGTTTATTTGAGAAAAGCAAAATGGGATTAAAATCATGGTTAACTATTCAACTCTCTTGAGTTGACAAAATCAATCGTTTCTTTTGCCCATGGTTTTGGCCAATGGTTTTGTTTAAACTCAAGTTACAAAATATTTAGATATTTTGTAACCATGGTTTAGCATGGATGACTTCTCTTACTCTCTTGAGTTTAGGGATAGTTATCACATTATTCTCTTGAGTTTGTTTTGTGCCATCTCCTTCTTCCTCTCTCTCCTCAAAAAGCTCACTAGGGTTTTAAAAGAAAGAGAAAGGATTAAAACGAAAAGGTTTTTAATTGAGATTCAAACCCACATCACCATTCTACTTTAGTCTAGCCCACTAGTGTGGAGTGTTTGCTTCATCTTCATCCTTGATCAAGTGAAGCTTGGAGCTTGGTGCAAAGGGACTTCGTGGTGGATCATCGTGGACTTGGAAGGACACAAGCCAACCGGTTCAAACCTCAATCGATCCAAGGAGTCTAGGAGGAGGTCTAAAAAGTTGTATCTCTCCCCACTTAGTGTTAGACACTTGTAGTATATGATACTAGCTAGTTGTTACTCTATTTTTCTAGTTCGATTCATGTTTGGAATTGTTTAGCACCCTCTAATTTTTGTTATAGCATGTGTGATGCAACCCTAAACCTATTGTGGTGCTATAGAATGCTTACAGTGGTATCAGAGCTAAGCTAGAACTTTAGAGTAACCTAGACGACGTTAAAAGCTTCGAACGAACGAAAACCGATATCCAAAGTAGTCCTCTCATGAAATTTTTTAAAAAGTTGGAATTTTTCATATTAAAATTACTCAGAAAATCATGCAGGGTATTGTATGGGCCCCAAAGAAGAACGAAATCCTAACTCGACTTAAGGACCGCGGAACCGCGGCCAAAAGGGTCTTTTGGCGGCGGTTCCGTGGCGCCGTTGGTAAGGCTTGGACTGTGCCTTCTTGTGCTGGCCCATATGTGCTTGATGCAGTCTCTGGTATATTTTGATCTGACTCAAGTGTTGAGCCATCTGAGAATTCTTTGGATGATTGATCGATCGATCGGATGTTTTAATTGCGCCTAGATTATTTATGAATGTGATACAATTATTGGAATCTACACTAATTAGTTTTGTGAAAAGTAATTAGCTGCGTGTAAATCTACTATTTTGGCCTCAGTAGAATCGGGAATCTTGTTGAATTACCAGGCTTCTTTTGAAAAGGTGTTTTCATGGTTAAGACCTAAATATAAGATTTGCATTGTTAGGCATGAAATCCTGAATATGTAATATTCCGGGTTTATGATGTCTAAAGGTAGTGTTGATTCTAAATGCTGTAGTTTTTCACTTTCTTTTCTGCGACCGTAAGTGTAGTATGTGGTGTATCGCCGGTTTTGTTACTATACATCAACGACAATTGGGGTACACATATTTACTTACGTTGATGATATGCGATATTATGTGTTGCTGAGATATGATGTGCAGGATCATCGTGAATGAATAACCGGGGGTTTTATGTAAGATAAGAGTTTTTCTTTTCATTCATGTAAAATTAATTGTATGTAATATTCTTTTATTGGGGCACTTTCGGGTTGAGGATGATATCACCATTGTTGTATATTATTTACTTTTCCGCATTCGGATAGACCCAAGAAGGGGAGTACAAGTGACCGGGTTCTAGGGTTCAGTGGGAGGCCATCTCGAGGAGTCGAGACCGGGTCTCCTAAACTCTAGAATTGGTAGGGTCACTTGCCGCTCTCGTAGGGGTCTAGGGGTGTGGGCTTGGCTATTCATCGCGACCGTGGAATCCGTATTTTCTATTGTTGGCTAAACAAAAAATACGGACGTCCTACTATATCCTGTATTTTCATATATGTGCTTCTGCAGTGGATATTCTGTAATGTGATTACTTTATATGCTGAGACGAATGATGTATTATATATATGAAATATAATAAACGTTGCTTATGTTTTGCATCCGCGCTAGTTCCGTCCCGCTATGCCGTTAGTTAAGTAACCTAACGGTACATAACAGGACATTGTGGCGAATGCGGATGGCATAAGCATACGTTCTATTTTCGTTTCTTTTCTGTAATGGCTTAAGGACTTAAATGATGAGACTACATTAATAAGATTAATGTAAACAAAAAGAAACCTAAAAAGATGTTGTAGAATCAGATTTGAAACCTACTCGGCTTTTTATGAAAAAGCAAGATTTCAAAAGGCGGAGCTTAAGCCACTCCTTTTTAAACCATTAGATTCTACAACAATATCAAGTTCGAAGCGTTAAAGGTTTTCTTAAAAACTATACGCAGCCCTCCGTCATTTTAGGAAGTAGAGTACTTAGTATTCGTGCTACGTATGTTGATTATAGTCAATGCGTAGTGTACGGTAGCTAAGTGATGTCTTCCTACACAACATATGATGAGATTAATTAGGACATTCATGTGATTATGTTGATTATAGTCAAGGATCATATGGGTGAGTCTAATTAATCATGAAATGACGGGTAGAACTTGACTAGTACTTATGATATGTTGATTATAGTCAAGGTCATAAGTGTTAGGGGTAAAAACCATATCGGGTGTTTCAAGTGTTGAAATTTGCAATGAGATTTCATACCTTCTATATGATAGTAGAATCCTGATCCCACTGTGAGCAATAGTTGCTCCCGGGAGAATTTTGCACTTTACAATTAGCTAACTCATTAGGTGTCTAGAAAGGTATCAATGGGGCTACGCCTCTGGAAAAATGAGGTTTATTTTAATTAGGTCAGTATGAAAGCACGGGGAACCTTCCTCAGAAGTATCGGCACTGGCCTGGCTGAACGGTTAGCGAAATTGTAGAATGTAATTAATCCTGGCTAATTTTTTCCTTTTAAGGTTTGAAGGAGAATTTGATAAAAGCAGTGGGAGATATCGATTAGATAAGATAACAAACCAATATAATCTTTGTAAGAGCTTTCGCTGAGTGTATTCTTTTCTTTCTCTTAATGGTAGATAACCATGACTGGAGTTAAGCTACTATTAGAGAAAATAAGCTTACCGGACCGAACTACAAAGACTGGTTGAGAAATATTAACATTGCTCTCATATATAATAAAGTACCATATGTACTCACTGCCACAGCCCTGCCCAAACCAGGCCCTGAATCTTCTGTTGCGGATAGGGAGATCCGCAAAACATGGGATATTGACTGTGCCACCGCCAAATGCCTCACGCTTGTATCGATGGACAATACACATTGAAAGCAGCACGAGGAGATGGATGTTCAGTCTATCTTTCTCCATACAAAGGAGTTGTATGGGGAGCAATCTCGTATCCTACGATACGAAGTATCGCGAAAGCTGTTTCAGATGCGGATGGCTCCTGGCACTTCAGTAGGCGAGCACGTTCTGAAGATGATAGCTCTTATTGAAGAGCTTGAGGGTCTCGGATGGACAATGGATAACGAGCAATATACGGATATTGTTCTACAGTCTCTTCCCTCTGCCTTTGCTCCTTTCATAGTGAACTTTAACATGCACAACATGGAGAAGTCACTACCTGAACTTCTCAAAATGTTGAGAAATGCGGAGAGCACGCTTAAGGCGAAGTCTCTCTCCCTGCTTGTTGGAAAATTTTCTTCTTTCGTCCCAAAAGCCAAGGCCAAGGGAAAGAACAAGAAGAAATCCACCAAGCCGAGAGGTGGAATAAAAAAGGCAAAGGGGAAAGACAAATCCAAAGCTGCGGAGTTGGAAAAAGGAGAATGTTTCTACTGCAAGAAGACGGGACACTAGAAGCGGAATTGTACTGTGTACCTTGGTCTCAAGAAAGGGAGGCATGGTGATACTTCAGCTTCAGGTGTGTTCGTAACTGAAAACTGTTTTTCTATAAACTCTGCTTTCTGGGTATTGGATACCGGTTCAGGTTTTCATATCTGCAATTCTGTGCAAGGGCTGAGAAATAGCAGAGTTTTGAAGACAGGTGATCATACTCTCCGGGTTGGAAATGGTTCCAATGTACATGCAGTTTCAGTAGGAGAGTATCATCTGGGGTTGCCATCGGGTTATATATTGGTTTTGAACCCATGTTATTTTGTACCAAGCATGCTTTGTAATATTATATTCGTTACTTTGTTGGACAATGAAGGATATCATTTTATATTGCAGCACAATATTATGAATATTAAACTTAATCAAGAGTTGATTGGTTGTGGTACACTTAATAACGGGATATACGTCCTTAATCAACACACAGTTTTCAACATATAACATACAAACAAAAGAAAATTTTCAGATATAAATGATGCTTTTCTTTGGCATTGTAGACTTGGTCATATTAATGAAACAAGACTAAACAAGGTTCATAAAGATGGATATTTAAATTCTTTTGAGTATAAATCTTATTCGATTTGCCAGTCTTGTATCAAAGGGAAAATGACCAAAACTTCGTTTACTGGATACGGAGAAAGAGCTACTGAGCTCTTGGGCCTCATACATAGTGAAAATGACCAAAACCAGTTGGTCTAAGGCAATAGGTGATAAAGCATCCTCGCTATAATTTTTGTATGTTGCCTTAAGTAATTACAATACCAGTTTTCATTTTTTTCTTCACCGTTTATACTTTTTTTTTTATTTTCATTCATACTAAGGCTTTTAGACAAGAGCATTTCAAAGTATCCTCTATTATCCTAAGTTTCAAGATGTGTGCAAGTGTGTATAGTAGGGTATCAACGTTCAAAAGTTAGGAATTAAGAATATAGACTATTTTTCAGATTTATTTTTATCCTCAGATTAGTAATTTTCTTCATCTTACTAACCCTTGGGACAACAGCTCATAACTACTTATTACTAGTTTCGTTTAAGAAAATATTTAATTTTCTGGCTTTTCTCAAATTATTCATATCTTTCATAAGTAATTTTTCACTTTCAAATTTTCATTATCAAAATTTTTTGTGTTTATATTTAGTATAATGCAAAATAATGCGTGAATAAGCACAAACCTCCCCCAAACCTGTTTGTAGCAGTGTCCTCACTGATATCATCTATTAAGCTAAAAAAAACTGTAAACTTGGGAGGAAAAGTTAGTAACGGGGACATGAATAATGAAAGTGAAATTCTCCCCCAAACTTATTTCTGGCTCACAATTTTGTAAAATTTATTTTCTTTCAAGAGCCAAAAGATTTTTCTCCCCCTCCCAAACTTGAGTAAAATAGTATTAAGCATTTAAAATTATGAGGGGGGTTAAAATTACTGGTCTATGCAAAACTTTACAAAGACCATAAGTCAACACCAATCATTCAAAGATTTTATCAATATAGCACTAAGGTTGGTAGAAGAATATGTTATATGTAGACAAGAAGTGAGGAGGAGATAAAAGGTGGTATGGTTTACGTCTCGGTTGATAGAGACGAAACAGTGATGGTGAAAACGAGAATGTGAATGATTAGGAATGAAAAAAATAGTCACATTATCGTATGGAATAAGAAGAAATGGTGGTGATTCAACTTCTTCGGGTGGAGGTCGATTAATCACAAAATCCGTGTCGTTTAGGAATACGAGTTCGTCGGCGAAAATATCCTCGAAACTTTCATCGATGATTCGATTGAACATTTCAATGTCAACAAGTGTCACACCAGAATTCAACACACTTGATTTGTCAAAAATTATGGAGGTAGGAGACTCGAAAAGCTCATCTACCTTATCCCCAAATGTGTCTAAATCAAGTTGTCTTTCTAGAATTATCGAACTTGAAATATCGGAGTGTGATTTGTCAAAACTCGATAGAATTAAAGAAAGATTAGAAGAAGAACCAAAAAAAGTGGGTGATAAAATGGGTAAACAAATTTGGGTGTCGAGTATTGCTGAACCAGATGTGGGAAATGAAGGCTGAATTTCGTTTTGCTTTTCGGTCATGCATTTATCATCAATTTCCAGACGCATATTGGGTTCGGGAAAAAAAGTTAAAGGTTCGAGATGATGTCCAAACGGAAGTGAAAGGACATGATGAATTGGTGAGAAAAACTCATCCAAAACTGTGGGTTCATCATCCAAAATATCCCCAGCGTCAATATCCTCAATCAAGTGAAAGTTAAAATTCTCAGACACCTCATCAAAAGCATGGTTTTCAATCAATTTTGGTTCTAGAGTGGAGATGTAGAGATCAAAAGGATTGGGTGTGGTTTCACTTGAAATGGACCCTTCACAATCGGGTAAATCAAACACTACAAAGTCACACATCTCATTAAACCTTTTATCTTCAATTGGTGAATCATTTGGTGTACACGATAGATTTGTAAAACTGGAGTTGTGGATTTCAATTTGGGATGGGGAGGTTTGATTTTGAAGGGTGTACTGCTCTCTCTCACTACCCAAATTCTCAATTTGTCCTATTGCCGTATCATACATTGAAATTTTTTGAGTTAGCTAGAAACTAGTTGCTCGTTCATTGGGTTGTATGAGGGCGGCCATATACGCATTCAATTCCTCTATGTGGCGGCGCGACGCTACCCGAAATTCTTCTAATGTCCGTTCAAGACTAGACATGGGTCGATAAGGGGTTTCAGCAGAAAATTGAAATTCTTGTGGATAGGTAAAACTCCCAAATGACTGATTAGAAGAATTGCCTAGAGTAGGTGTAAAAGTCGAGTAGGATTGATAGGAATCGAATGGTTGTGAAAATTGGACAGGAGTAGAATCAACATTGTGATAAGAAGAATATTGATATTGGTTGGTTAGTTGAAAACTGGCAACAGATGTTATATACGCCGCAAAACGAGTAGCAATATCTTTCTTAGAAATTGATGGTGTTTGTTGTCCTAATGGCTTGACCGGATTGAAAATTTGGCTTTTAGCCCTCGTCATATGCTCAGCGATGGATATGCGTTTAGGAGTTCCCTCACACGCTTTAAATGGAGTATCAACATAAGAAGATGTAGAATTTTGATGCGGTTGATAAGACCTGGAGTGAGGTGTTCAACTGTTTCTTTCCGCTTGCTCTATCCGATCTCTTAATGACATGGTAGAGTCAGAATTTTGACTAAAGCAATTATGAACGCTTGACTAAAGCAATTATGAACATAAGAAATATCTGGTTCTGGATAGCAAAGCTCGGCAAGAGTTCGTCTGTTTGGGTTACCCGTTATAAGAAGGTGAAAAGAAAAGAGGGTGAAAAGGGAAAGATTTAAGCTCTATTTGGATTGTTTTGCTTTGAAAAAGGACTTGAGGGTTGACTCAACAAATCACAAAATGCACAAGCAACCCTAGAAATAAGGTCACCTAGGTCAAGCACTAGACCGCTCCTAGACTTCCAAAGGACAAGCTGCAGGATAAATCCTCTATCGCCTCTTTATTACTCTTGTGACCAGGTAAGTGCCAGGTGAGTGGGAAGCATCCGCTATACGAATCACCGAAAATAGCGGGCCTAATTAATTAACCACTTTTCTAGACACGCTTGTCTAGACATCACAAAACAAATGCGGATAAGCGATAGATTACCCACGACCCTTCATTGTCCTAATTGAGCGCGACGGTCCTTAAGATCTTGGTCTAGATATTTTTTAATTAATATAGGGTTATGCGGATTCTCGTTTTGTGATTTTGGGCCCTAGGAAGGGTGATGAAATCCGCACCTAATCTGAATTATAGTCTTTCCCCTTAAAGTCCGTATTTTAAAATATGCACAAACAAACCAATTATAAAACACGCAAAAAGATTTTTGAGGGCAAAGAATCCTGTAGAAAATAAAATTATTGGATCTCGGAGGAGAGATAAACATATGAAGAAGTATACCAGAAGATTTTAGAGCCCCAACTCAACAAGACCGCCGCGGTTCCACGTCTAATTGCTTGCTTCTGCCGCGGTTTCGCCGCGCTTTGACATGTTCATTTGCTGAATTTTCTTCTGTGGTCTCCTTTAATCCTATAGGATTTGATGAATGTCTCTAAATATTTATCTCCTCAATCCAGTGACTACAAATTCCCTCGCAAAAAGTCGTACAATAATCGTTAAATACACAGTTTGCTGTTTTGTTTTATTTTTCTGTATAGATCGAATAAGAATTCAACACGAATAGCAAGAAAAAAATTATTCACGTATCCCCAGCAACGGCGCCATTTGATTGATCTGTGAAAAGTGTGTAGTAACCGCAATCAATAACGGTGTCGTGTGTAGCTAGCCGAGATGAGTAAGGGTCATCCTCAGGGATTCGTGAAATTTCTAATCTTGCTTTAGACGAGTCGATTAGAATAAAAGAAGAATTGAGAATAGATTCTAGATGTATTTTAAACACGGATGTAGAATATATATAGTTTTAAGATCTAGTTTAAATACGGATGTAGAATCTATAAAGAGGAGGCTTGTAGGGTTCGTTAGGATTTAGTAGTCATGGATGACTAATAAAGATTACTCCTTTTATCTTTTGATAGATTTAAAACTAGATAGATATGATGAATGAAGATTAGGGTTCTTGGAAGAAACTAGGGTTTCCCCACTATTGACCCTTGTCCCTTCATTGATCTCTATTCATGTCTAGCCCTTAACAAAATAATTGTTAATCTGATCTCAAATCGCGGTCAAGACTATCAATAAATTGATAGCGCGCCCAATTAGAATGTTAACGATTTTTTTGCTAAAGTTTATAAACTTCATAAGGCGTAAAAGAAGTTAAAATATTTTCTCATCCATTGTTCTACCCTAATCCTATGAACCCTATCAAGTGGAGAATTACTCGCGCATAATGGAGATAGAAGAAGAACGGATAGAGATCATAATGTAAATATAGAAAATAAATGCTAAATAATTAAACTAATGATCTACCTTTATTAATCAACTTTACACTTACAAAACCTTCGAATTTAGATTACAAGAGGAGGAAGAAGTTGCTCTCGATATCTGCCTCGTAGGGTGTAGATGTTCCATTGAATCTCACGTCGCCTTATCATATCGAATCATGGACCTGTCGTGGATCACTTGTTCTTTGACGGTGATTTGCTTCGTGAAAAAGGTGATGATTTCTGGTTTTAGTTCTTGGTCTTATTTATAGTCACAGAAGATACAAACCCTAGATGTCATATATGAGGGTTTGTTGAGATGATCCTACGCACAAAATCCCACACCCTAACTCTCCATATCGGCGGCGGATCCGCAGCAAATTGTATGTTTTGGCCACGGTTGGGCGGTGGGTTAGTAGGATTAATTGATGAAAATTATTCTGTAGCATCATATGGACACATGGATATTGTTGTGATATCTGAAATCTTCATATCTTCTCTGAGTCTCTGTCAGTATTGATTTTATGATTTATTTAAACTTCATTGGCAGATTTTTGATTCCCGATATCCCAATCTCCTGATCTGAGCCAAATCTTGCACAATATCTCCATGAATAATGTTAGTAATATTTGTTATAGAGATATTATTCTAACCATTTGTATGATATTATATCTTTTAAAGAATCTTGATTAGAATATTTGATATGATATGCATAATAAAAATATTATGCATATATTTTCCTTCATAATGTTAATTATAATATAAAAACATATGGTAAATAGTATTTTGCAAATAAACCCAAATATGTTCTATATTTATAGTAAACGCCTTTAGATATTTAAGAAAAGTAAGAAAAATGTTATATCAAATGTGCGATATTTTTTACTGAACAGCTTCCAAAAAGTTTTTTTAAAAAAAATCAGAAAAAATAATGTGTCTGGTGGGATTCGAAAATAGAGGCTTCGTCACAGCAGTGCAAGCACTTTACCAGTGAGCTACAAGTTGTTTCTTGCTGTTATTTAACAAAATTAACTTATAACCCAATCTCAGGCTGTATAACTCTTTTATGTACATTAAACTGGAAAATTCCGTAAATTCAGAGTAGTTTCAAATGATACAGTTGGTTCACTGGTCTGGATCTCCGCGATCTTCTCGAAATAAGTCAGGCCCACTTCTTTCTCTGAGTATGCATACTCATGTCATCAGAGCGACATAATATTATAATATAATAATACTAAACAGGTGACAGTAAATAGTAAAGCATGAAATAGGGGTATAAAGAACTAACATGAATGTATAAAATAACATAACAGATAGTGAAACCAACCACCGGGATGCCCTGTGCGGATTGGTCCTGCAGGTTATAGTTCGTCGCGAAGGGACAACGTAAAAGTAGCTGCTGAAAAGACTTTGGCCACCGTGACAAGCCGCTGCGCTGACCGACCCTTTTAAAGGTATCAGAGCTACTAGGCAGGGATGCTGACCCATGAGGGGTTCTCACTGTGCAACAGTGGTGGCGAAGCGCAGGCTCTTATCCCCAGGATGCCCCATGCGGATTGGTCTTGTAACACTCTAGTTCATTTATACCATATTCTATTTGAGTATTTCCTAATCTTGTGACTATTTTTTAATTATTATTTGTTTTGGGTGCGGATAGTACTTTGGTATCTATGGTTAGTATCCGATCCGACCCGCATGCTTGAAACCCGTCTTAGTTCTAGATTACGACATATCCTTACTAGTACGGAGGATCCAGGCACTTTTAGATTTGATATACGCCTGTATAATATTTTTAGTATTTGCATATATTTTTAAATAAGACAACTTATAGTCAAATAATATTTTTAATGTCTAGCATGGCTTGTATCATACCCCATATCTTGCGAGTGCATCCATATATCGTGCTTATGACCAGTTTGATGAAACGGACTCGTTCGGATCGCTACGTGCATTTAGGTGTATCCGTTATTAGGGTATGCATTTTCTTTAATCGGACATCTCATTATGGTTTTGGTTGATACGTATATTATCCGTAGTTTAAAACTTGATTTTTAGAAGTGACCTGGGTATTTTTGGGAATATTTTTGTATTAGCTACAAAATCCTAGATTATATATTAAAATATCTTTTAAAATACTTAACAGTTATTATATATATACTATATATATTAAATATTTTTTAACTAATTATTTTTCCTCACCAGTCTCTCTCCTCTCAGATGATTCCTCACATCTCTCTCCCTCTCTCATCTCGCGTACACTCTCTGTCTCTCTCTCAACTATATATATTTTATTAATTAACCTAATAACAAACACATTTCTCTCTCTTCCTCCTCCTCTATTTCCTTCGTCGCGACGAACCCAAAACCCATACCCGAGCCCTAGCCCTCGTCGTCGACCTTCCCATGACCATCCCAACCTTGTCATCACCCCCTCGTCTCCTCACCTCCTCCATCCCACGACGAGATCCCTGCACCCGAGAACCCTTGACACCCAAGAACCCAAGAGCCCCGACCTCACGCCTCCAACCCCCGACCTCGCCGCCGACCTCCTCGTCCTCTCGCCCTCGTCCTCATCTACTCAACCTCACCCTCACCTCTCTCCAACCCCCAACGACACCCTGCAAACCCATAACCCGAGAACCTGCACCCCATGCCCGCAAATTCTCACCACCTCATCGCCGATCACTCTGACACTATCGTCATCTCACCACCTCACCTCCTCTCCCTCTCCTACATCCCAGACGACAGCCAACGCAACCCATCCCTGCACCATTACACCACAATCCCGACCCTGACAGAACCCTAGAACCCTCTGCCCTTCGTCGTCAACGGCGACCATCGTCCCCATCGTCGTCGTCTCTGTTCTCTGTCCACAGAAACCCACAGCCTAGCCAACCCACTCTTCTTCTTCTTCTCTTTCTTCTCTTCTTTCTTTCTTAGTTTTCTTTCTTGATTCTTGGTTTTTCCGGCCGTCGCCAGAGTCGTGCACATCGCCGACGATCCGGGTGACCCAGTCGTCGTCCTCATCCAGCATAGTCACATCTTAGATTAGCCAAGTCATGTCTTGTACGCGCGTGTGTGCATCACGTCGTTTCCCCGACGTCGAACGCGACGTACGTACCCCGACGTGAGATCCGATCAGGAAAGTTTAGCTTACAACATGCTATGTTAATATATTTATATCCATATGAATAAAAATATTACTTGTGTTTTGATTATGCATCCAATGTTATAGTTTTACCGTTTTTCGATATCCGTTCGTATCCATACTGATAATCGCATATCTAATTGCATGACGGAACGTCCTGATATCATTTTACTATTACATTATTATAACGTGTTATCTAGATTGCATCATACATAGTCATGGACGTATAAAAGGTTATTAAAGATAGACACATATGCATCCTGATAGCAGAACTATTTACCGTGATTCCGATATCGATTGCAGTTTCACATTGGGTATCCATTTGATACATATGCATCTCATGACATGTTCACGACACACCACTTGACTCGTTACTTGATTTTGTTACAAATGCTGACAATCCTGATTTGTTATCCTGACGGACGTAACCTGTTGTCTGCATAGAAAAAACCTGTACCTGCTTGATCCTGTGTTGGCATTAGATTCATATCTTCAATACCTGACTTGAACACATAACCTTGGGAGTAAGGGAAAATCAATAATGAAACCTGACTTGTAACTCAACAGTTCGATACTTATACTGATCAGTCTTTACGGGTTAGGCCATCCCCGGGATGATGATGCTGACATCATTCATCTGTACATATTACCTGTTTACTGCCAAGCGGCACGTCTAGGATTCAGCCGGAGAATCTTGACCGTGGTCCCGGACACGTACGGGATACTATTGAGTTACATCGACGATTCCATTAAATTGATTACAAAGACTTTTAGATGTACAGACCATAAGTTACACGTTACATACATACACCTCACTGTTTCATACATGTGTTCTCTTTTATATTCATGTTTACCTATATCGTTACATCCTGGTTATTATTGTTATCTTGATATTATGACGCACTGACATCTGGGTTTTGCATATCCCAGTTCCTCTATCTCTATCGCAGGCTGAACATGAGTACTTTAGCCGTCAAGCCGAGCAGTGAGGAATTGATTATGTGTGATTTAGAGATGTTTAGCTCTTAGACTCTTGGCTTATTTTTCCGCGCTTTTATTTCTTGATGTGAGCCCATATTGGAACGTATTTTCATATGTTGTTGGATATTATCATCGTTTCCTCTTATACATTTTCTTAACTCTTTTATTTTGGCAAATGGACATGTACTAGATAGATTTTATATTTTACTGTTCTTGATATTCTATAGACAGCCGTAATGTGACTGTGGAGGGATTTTTCTTAGCCACAAGTAGTATGGTTAGCTCTGTCACGTGTCGTAGTTCACACACTCTGGAATGCGGGACGTGACAGGTCCGGAGGGTTGTAGTCCGTCGTGAGGGGACTACGTAAAAAGTAGCTGCTGAGGCACCTATGGTCGCTACGGCCAGTTTCCACTGCACTGACTAACCCTTTCAATGGTATCAGAGCCAAACCAAATACTAGAACTAGATTAGACAATATTTTGTTTTCGAGACCATAAATTTACCCGTATTTAGTTTCGAATTCCAAGTTTCTGTCCATTTCAAAATGGAACCTAAATTGTATTTTGTATATGTTAGTGAACTACATTTTAAAAAAGAAAACTTTATACAAAATTCGAGGAGAAACCGACAAATTATGGCCGAGGTTTCGCCAAAGTTAGCGGCCCAATTTTCTTTGTTTATCCCTAAATTTTTTCAGTTGTTTGAAATTGTAGAAACTTGATTTTTGGTATACCTCTTTTTCCCCAAGATTTTGTTTTGTACTGTTTGTGCATACAGGCAAATCGGGACTATTTTCGATCGAAATTTTAATATCGTTTATGTTTGTATCTTGGTTTATGTGTTGTTGAATATCGTCTAATTATATGTTCAATTAGACGGGGTTGCACACTTGCTTGTACTGCTTGTTCTGTGATGTGTGTGTGTGTGTGTATCTGTGATGGTTTAGCCGGATTGTCGTGTTGAAAAGCCCCTCGTACGTTTTTTTATACAGTTTTATTTTATTTGTTGTATTCATTTGTTCGGGACGAGCTCCAACTTGTAGCCGTCGTTTCCGTATTATGTATATTCTTTTATTGGGGCTCGACCAGGATGCGGTCGTTGTCACCCTTGTGTATATATATTTCATTTCTATACTAGGATTACCTCGCGGAGGAGCACACGAGTCACCAGATTCCAGAATTCAGAGGGTGTCCATGTCATGGAGTTGAGATCGTGCTGCCTATTTTTAGGATTGGCGGATGGCTCGCCGCTCTCATAGGGGGTTAGGATCAATATTGTACGGGCTATCCACACGACCGGAGAATGTTGCGTCTCATTTGCGGTTCAGATGAAACGCGGGGCTCTTAATTTATCCGTTATTCCATATTTTCGTTCGCATGCTTGTATGGTTATTATCTGCCTGTGATGATTATTACTTGTCTGCGATGATATATATATAGCAGATATTTCTATAGGTTTTGCATCAGCACTAACCCTATCCCCGCCATGCCATAAGTTAAGTAACCTTACGGTGTAGACCGGAGACCCCGTGATGAATGCGGATGGCATATAAAAGTATACTATTTTGGTTGTTTCTGGTATGGCTTAGAGACTTGTTTGATAGGACCGCATTATATGTTTAATGCAAGGAAAACAAACCTTACATGAAGTTGTCAGAACCAATTTTTAAAACTACTCGGTTTTTTCAAAACTATAGTCATATTTTTTTGCTTTGCATAATGTCACGACCCGAAATTTGGCACGTGACGGCCCTTAAACCACGTAACGTCTACAGGCGTAACGCAATTCAAGTAAGCCGAAAACCCCGCAGTCTAAACCATCAAAAGTAGTAAGTGATAAGAACATTGTTTAAAACTTTTGGGAATATCAAGTAAAAATCCTTTAAAGTCTAAATTTACTTTCTTAAAAAATTTGGCAGCACCTCCTTTGTAAAAACAAGTCCCGAAAAGGTCCTTAAGAGCAAAGATAACGACTGCTAACTCCAAATCATGCGTCGGATAATTGCGCTCTTGAATCTTTAGCTGTCTTGAAGTATAAGCCACAACATTTCCGTGCTGATGTAGAACACATCCTAATCCCTTACCGGATGCATCGCCAATCCATAAGAGCAAAGATAACTGTTGCCAACTCCAAATCATACGTCGGATAATTGGGCTCATGAATCTTTAGCTGTCTTGAAGCATAAGCCACTCCTTTCGGGTCGTGGCAGCACCTCCTTTGTAAAAACATGAAGTTGTCAGAACCAATTTTTAAAACTACTCGGTTTTTTCAAAACTATAGTCATATTTTTTTGCTTTGCATAGTGTCACGACCCGAAATTTGGCACGTGACGGCCTTTAAACCACGTAATATCTATAGGCGTAACGCAATTCAAGTAAGCCGAAAACCCAGTAATCTAAACCATCAAAAGTAGTAAGTGATAAGAATATTGTTTAAAACTTTTAGGAATATCAAGTAAAAATCCTTTAAAGTCAAAATTTACTTTCTTAAAAAATTTAGCAGCACCTCCTTTGTAAAAACAAGTCCCGAAAAGGGTACAACATAAAATATAAGTAAAGCATCCCCAACGGGAGCAAATCCACGCCAAAAGGCAGAAAACAACCACCACAATAGATATACGACGCCGTAGCGAAGAAAAAGACGATATAAAATGACAACAGCATAAAAGATATCCAAAATCACAAAATACTATACAATATCGTCCTCACAACTCGTCTCTAAGTCAATACATGAACTAGTAGATGGAGAGTACTAGATACAACGAATATACAAATGAGCATCATCGGATAACCGCAAAACCCACCTGTAGCAAAACTGCACACAGTCAGCCGTAGTAGTATCCGCTGCAAAAGATGATACGATAAGAAGAAGCCCTGCCGCTACCACTCCGAAGGACACCTGCAAAACACTGTGGCACAACGGGGGCGAGTTGCCAACTCGTGAATAGTAAATAACATATGCAGGTAATCGCAGGTATGCACGTACTGCGATAATCTATCACATGCAAGCTGATAGCAATAAATGGCAATATATATATGCAACAGTCATGAAAGACACTCTATCAGATACTACTAATACATGAAGCGATACATATCAAATAAATTCTGAGTATGGGATAAAACATGTCATCCTCACGGAACCCTCATCGTGGCAGGACCAGTATTCATCAAGACAATATAAATCCCAATACCTAAGGCACCGAATCCTCAGATCGACCCTCATATCCTGTAAGTCTCATAGAACCTGAGTGTCCAATATCGACACCCAAAAATATCATGAAAACATATGCATGGATATATATATATATATATATATATATATACATATGTGTGTATGTGTGTGTGCGTGTGTGTCCCTCAACGACACATCAATATCATGGAACCTGAGTGTCCAACATCGACACTCGAAACATCATGAAAACTAGTGTCCAGTATCGACACGTAAATACTCATCTATCAGGCGCCGTCACCATGAATGGCCCTGATGTCATGTTCGTACATGACTCCAGTCGTTATCCCCACGATAACCGCCGAATCCAGATACTATCACCGGTAAGGTAGTACTCCCCTGTCTCGAGCTCATCGCCATCATCTGCGATCTTTTTGCTCCGGGGTACCTCCGGGCTCCACCATGTACCCGCACACGGCTACGTCCACTCCTCGCATGGGGTATCTAACACAAGTCTCAGAACCGAGAAATCTCATGGTGGACGCATCGCAATATCATATCAAGAGAAACCGGGTTTTTCAAACAATGCATAGTTTCATGAACTACCACGGTCCTCAAATCCAGAAAACATCAAGTAAAGAATAAGAATACTTGTATAGATCATAATGATGATATATATTATATATATGTACATATATAACAGCGTCTCATACCACTGATATATATATATATACATATATATAACAGCGTCCCATACCACTGATCATGTCTCAATGTCCCTAACCAATACAATATCACGTATGTATATGTGTTTGTGCGTGTCAAGGAATTATCGACGGAGTGTATGTAGCATATAATTAGTGCTCGTGTAACATGAACCGTCAATAATGGTGTTGTGCCTCATTAATACCATGTCCATATGCAATAGGCAAATGAGGTATGTAACAATGGTACACATGCACAATCAATATCCATACACTTATAACTAATAATCATGTTATATAATCTAGCCCAGACGCATAACGCCATGCGGGCGATTCCCCTGTAGATGTTAAATCTACTCACCGATTACCTCGAGCTAAGTAAATCCGACTACCTGCTTCCCTTTCTTTGCAGCGTCCGAAGTCTCTGCTCGCGATCCTAAATTTCACAAAAACAACACATAAGACTAAATATCCTGCGCCGACACAAAGACAACGAAACGCAAGGATAACGTCCACAAGATAAACACACTGTGCACTTAGTGCACAAAACGCTTACGATATCGGCACAACCCTAGCTAGAATGACACAACCACCAAGTCTAGACCCCGATCGTACCGATCGCACAATCACAACACATTTTATATCGTGAAAGATAAAATAAATCATATCGCAACGTCAATAGAAACCCACGCCTAATTTATCTAAAAACCTAGTAAGTACTTTTTAAACATCTTAGCTCATATCTACTAGTTTAAACCATTCTAGCGATCACAATCATCACATAATAGTTTGATTAAACCACACAAACTCTTACTAGAATTTTAATCTCACCCATAAAAGATTTAGTAAAAGCTAGTTTGCATTTAAGCTTAATTAGACAATTAGGCAAAACAACAAATAACATTCTCACAACTAGGTTAAGTTTTTTCCAAGTCTACACTTTTCCATTTATCATTCAACCAATCAAAACCCTAACTTGATCTTCACAACTCTTTCATGAATTTCTAAACATGCTAATTAAAGCTATATTAAACATCTAATAAGCTAGCTTAAAGATTTAAACAACAACTAAAGTTTAGGATTAGGATTTTATACCTCCACTAGATTCACAAACTAGAAACTAACCTCCAAATTAGCCTCCAAAATGATAACTTTCATGAAGATCCAAGCTTGTTTAAGGCTAAATAATAATCAGTATGGATTTGTATTTGAGTTTGTGGGATTATTTGAGAAGATGATTTTTAGAAGCTTCAAAGAGTGGAAATGGAGCGGGGGAAAAAATGGGCAGCCAGATAGGGGTCGGCCACATGAGGAAAAGTGGGGGAAAGTTAGAAGTGTGTGGAAATATCTAAGTTAAAACAACATTAAACCTTAATTACATAATGCCACCTCAAAACCCTTTTAATTAAAACTTCCATTAACCTTCAAAATATCTAGATATTTTCCAAGATATTTTCAAAGAAGTCAAAGTTGCTTAATCTAGTGACTAAGTTAGCATAAATTCACATTAGCATAATTAACCCAATCAAATTTGTAATTACCACTAATTAAATGCATAATTAAAAGCTTATAATAATATTTTAATTAAGGAAAAATATTAAAGTGAACTAAAATTTTCAAGTGACAATTAAAAACCGCAAACTAGCAATTTCCTAGTTAAACTAGGTGCAGTTAAGTCTAAACTGAAAAATGATCACTTCAGGGTTTTTACGGAAAAACACCGCCTGTTTTACCTTTTAACGGAAGATTCGCCTAAACGATTTCTAAAACATTACAATCTTCCCCTTAAAGAAATTCGGTCCCCGAATTTAAATTTTATCTATACGTACTTTTGAAGAGATGAAGGAATATCTTCCGTATCTTGCTCGCAGCCTCCCAAGTGATCTCCTCACTAGACGGGCTACACCAAAGAACCTTCACAGATAGCAAGACCTTTGACCGAAATTTCTCCACCTGCCGATCCACTATAACTATTGGCTGCTGGTGAACGAAAAATCGCATCCCAAATCGAATGGTCTGGTGCTGAATCATGTGAGAAAGGTCATAAAGGTATTTGCGAAGTATCAACACAAAGAATACGGGGTGAATACTCAAAAATCAAGGCGGAAGTGCCAACGATAGGCAACCGTACTAACTCGCTCGAGAATTTCAAAAGGACCTACAATCTGGGACTAAGCTTCCCAAAACTCAACACGCCATTCATCGGAAAAATCCGTAGGAATACATGATCTCCCACTGCGAATTCAAGTCTTCGACAACGACGGTCGGCATAAGACTTCTGTCTGCACTGGGCTGCTCTCATCCTGTCCTGAATCAATTGGATCTTCTCCGAAGTCTCCTGACTAGCTAGGGTCCAAAAATCCTGCTCTCGTGGAGTCGGTAAAACAGACTGGCGATCGACACAACCTACCACACAAGGCCTGAAAGTTGCCACTTGAAATGTCTCCTGATAACTGTTATCGTAGGAGAACTCCATCAATGGCAAGTGACGATCCCACGGCCAACCAACATTTAGTACGTACGCACAAGCATATCCTCCAGAGTCTGTATTGTCCGCTCTGTCTGACCATCGGCCTGCGGATGGAAAGCGGAGCTAAAACTCAACCAGGTACCCAAGGCCTCCTGAAGCTTCTGCCAAAGACGGCTAGCGAACTGGGTGCCTCTATTGGATACAACGCATGAAGGAACTCCATGCAAACGCAAAACTTATCGAAAAACATCTGAGCAAACCGAGCATAACCAGATAACAATCACCCAAATGGAGTCATACCCTTGACTAGACCTGGGTAGACCCACAACGAAATTCATGGAGATCTGCTCCCATTCCCACTCTGGAACGGTTAAAGATTGCAATTCTCCTGCCGATCTCAAATGCTCAACCTTAGCTCACTAACAAGTCAGGCACTTCAAAACGAAATCTGAAACATCACTCTTCATCCCTGCCCACCCGTAACTATCTCTCAAGTTACGTTACATCTTGGTAAAACTTGGGTGAATACTAAAAACTGACTGATGTACCTGCTCTAGGATCTCGCATCTCTACCCATCAGTATCTGGTACACACAAGCGAGTCCCGCAACGTAACACACACTGGTCATCAATCAAGAACTCTGAATCTCTACCCTGCCAAACATGCTCAAGAATCTCAGACAAACGAGCATCGACAGGATGTGGCTCACGAAAACGATTAATTTGATGTGGACGGGCACGGACATGAGCAAGTTGTCCCCTAGTAGAGGTGAACTTAATCTGTACACAACGGTCGCACAAGAACTTCAAATCTGCAAAAGACTGTCTCTGAACTGCGCTCAACTGGAACAAGCTACCCCCGGGCCTACGACTCAAAGCATCAGCTACCGCAATCGCCATGCCACGGGTAATAAAGGATCTCACAAATCATAATCCTTCACAAGCTCCATCCAACGGCACTGTCTCAAACTCAGATCCCGCTGCAGGAAGATTAAACTCTGGTGGTTTGTGAAATCTGACACGACTCTCCAAACAAGTAGTGTCTCTAAATCTTCAGTGCAAGTCCACCACGGCCATCACAAGATCATGAGTGGGAAAATCCTGCTCGTACTTCCTCCAACTGTCAGGAACCATAAGCGATAACTCTATCATGCTACATCAGTACACAACTGAGCCTTACTCGCGAAACATCACAATAAACGACAAAATTGCCCGATCCAGAAAGCAAAGATAGAACCGGTGCAGTCATCAACTGAGTCTTCAACTGCTGAAACTCAGCTCGCATGCCTCAATCAAAAGAAAAGGAACCCCTTCCTGTTCAGTCTGGTCAGCGGTGCAGCGATACTCGAGAAATCCTGCATGAAACGGCGGTAAAAACCGGCTAAGCCTAAAAGCTGCGAACCTCTATCACTGAATAGGTCTGGGCCAAAGCTGTATGATCTCGATGCCTGAAGGAACACTTCGAGAATTTAGCAAACAGCCGGTGCTCTCTCCATGTATGCAAAGCCATCCTCAAGTGCTGCTCATGTTCCTCACGACTCTTGGAATAGACCAGAATGTCATCAATAACACAACAATAAACTGATCGAGGAACGGACTGGAAAAATCTGGTTCATCACATCCATGAATGCTGCTAGGGCATTGGTGAGTCCAACGACACCACCAAAAACTCATAATGCCCGAAGCGCACACAAAAGCAGTCTTCGGAATGTCATCACTCCGAACCCGCAACTGATGATGACCTGATCCAAAAAAAACTTAGAAAAATGTCCCGCACCCTGGAGATGATCAAAGAAATCGTCAATGCGAGGTAAAGGATACCTATCCCGCACCGTAACTCGGTTCAATTGACGATCAATCAATACACAACCGCAAACTGTCGTCCTTCTTCTTGACGAACAGAATAGGAGCTCCCCAAAACGAAACACTTGGACGTACAAGTCCCCCATCAAGCAACTCTGTAGCTGATCCTTAAGCTCCCTAAGCTCCGCCGGCTCATCTGGCACAACGTCGGAAAACTCTCGCATGATAGGAACCCGGTCCAACGAATCCACTATGGCTCCAGTATCACGAATGAAATTCAAGAATTCTCGACATCCTCTCTTCAAAAGCCGACTAGCGAAATAGGCTGAAATCAAGCTGTGAGGGGCGGCACCACGGTCCCCCTGCACAACAAGAACTGACTCGCCGGGAAAACAAAACCTGACTGTTTTCTCATGGCATTCCACAGACGCATAGCACGTAGCTAACCAGTCCGTGCCCAGGAGAACGTCAAAGTCCAACATCTCTAGAAGGATCAAATCGACGAACGAATCTCTATCTCCTATCCAATTGGCACATGACCGAAACACGTGTCGCGCAACAAAAGAATCGATAACAGGAGTAAACACAACAAACGGACGATCTAGCATACACGAATCTCGGCCCAACCTCGGCACGAAGTGTATATAAACAACGAGTGCATAGATCCCGAATTAAACAACATACGCATCAAAAGATCATACAAAAAAGAATACCTGAAACCACCGCATTGGACGCCGGGGCGTCCCGATGAGTAGAAGCAAACACTCGTGCCTGCCCTCTACCAGCAACTGGCTGTCCTCATTCTCTACCATCCTATTCTCTATGAACGAACCCTCCGCGGCCATTACCTCTCTGAACATAAGTCTAACACGGTGCGACAACAGGCGCAAGGGGCAATGCTCCCTGAGGTGAAGGTGGTAAGGTAACATATGGTACTACTGCCCTCCTCTGGCGTACCACAGAACAATTCCTAACGAGGTGATGGAAACTCCTGCACCGGAAACATCCGTACGACTGCTGACCCTCCTAGGGATAAGAGCTAAACAATTGCCCTCGTCCCAAGTCTCTACTACTCCCGCGACGTAAACGAAATCTTTCGCGGCGATTAAACATCTGTCTCTAGGCCGATACACCTGTACGAGCCCTCCTCGGTTCCGGAACTTCCAAAGTCTCGGAAAGACGCTCCTCATCTAGTAGGGCTGCGTCCACTGCTGTTGTATACATAACACAATGTCGTGTGCTGATAGCAAGGAATAACTGGATAACAGGGGTGGCAACCTCCTGTCGCTGCGCTCGACTGGCCTCAACCAACGATCCCATCATCTGGCGCAAGTCCTTCATATCTGCCTCAAGGCTGGCGATACGATTTATCAAAGGCGGATCAATCTGCTCCTGTACAGCGAGCGTACCACCCTGGTCAGTCCTCGTCCCAAACGAGTCAACTTTGACCTCGGCTCTCGTTGCCTCTCTTTGAGCCCTCATAATCATCGGCAGCATAAAGGCTAGAAATGGAAATAGGATTCGATATGAACACGGAAATCGAATAACAATGATATATATCATCATGGAAGGAATTTCAAGCAATAAGTACTAGGCGGAGTACCGTGTCGTAAGTATGCCGCGGACATACACACGCTACGTCATTCTGCTTAAGCTACCTACTCCATCATACCAAGATCATCCTACACTCCGAGAGGTAAAACCTAGCGCTCTGATACCAACTTTCTCACGACCCGAAATTTGGCACGTGATGGCCCTTAAACCACGTAACGTCTACAGGAATAACGCAATTCAAGTAAGCCGAAAACGCAGCAATCTAAACCATCAAAACTAGTAAGTGATAAGAACATTGTTTAAAGCTTTTGGGAATATCAAGTAAAAATCCTTTAAAGTCCAAATTTACTTTCTTAAAAAATTTGGCAGCACCTCCTTTGTAAAAACAAGCCCCGAAAAGAGTTCAACATAAAATATAAGTAAACCATCCCCAACGGGAGCAAATCGATGCCCAAAAGCGGAAAACAACCACCACAATAGATATACGACGCCGTAGCGAAGAAAAAGACAATATAAAGTGACGACAGCATAAAAGATATCCAAAGTCATAAAATAATATACAATATCGTCCTCACAACTCGTCTCTAAGTCAATACATGAAATAGTAGATGGAGAGTACTAGATATAACGAATTTACAAATGAGCATCATCGGATAACCGCAAAACCGACCTGTAGCAAAACTGCACACAGTCAGCCGTAGCGGTATCCGCTGCAAAAGATGATACGGTAAGAAGAAGCCCTGCCGCTACCACTCTGAGGGACACCTGCAAAACACTGTGGCACAACAGGGGTGAGTTGCCAACTCGTGAATAGTAAATAACATATGCAGATAATTGCAGGTATGCATATACTGCGATAATCTATCGCATGCAAGTTGATAGCAATAAATGGCAATATATATATGCAACGGTCATGAAAGGCACTCTATCAGATACTATTAATACATGAAGCAATGCATATCAAATAAATGCTGAGTATGGGATAAAATATGTCATCCTTACGGAACCCTCATCGTGGCAGGACCAGTGTCAATCAAGACAATCTAAATCCCAATACCAAAGGAACCGCATCCTCGGATCGATCCTCATATCCTGTAAGTCCCATGAAACCTGAGTGTCCAACATCAACACCCGAAAAATTATGAAAACATATGCATGTATATATGTGTGTGTGTGTGTCCCTCAACGACACATCAATATCATGGAACCTGAGTGTCCAACATCGACACTCGAAACATCATGAAAACTAGTGTCCAGCATTGACACGTAAACACTTATCTGTCAGGCGCCGTCGCCACGAATGGCCCTGATGTCATGACCGTACATGACTCCGGTCGGTATCCCCACGATAACCGCCGAATCCAAATACTATCACCGGTAAGGTAGTACTCCCCTGCCTCAAGCTCATCGCCATCATCTGCGATCTTCTTGCTCCGGGGTACCTCCGGGCTCCACCATGTACCCGCACACGGCCTCGTCCACTCCTCGCATAGGGTATCTAACACAAGTCTCAGAACCGAGAAATCTCATGGTGGACGCATCGAAATATCATATCAAGAGAAACCGGGTTTTTCAAACAATGCATAGTTTCATGAACTACCAAGGTCCTCAAATACAGAAAACATCAAGTAAAGAATAAGAATACTTGTATAGATCATAATGATGATATATATTATATATATGTACATATATAACAGCGTCCCATACCACTGATATATATATATACATATATAACAGCGTCCCATACCACTGATATATATCATCATGAGTGAAACATCCAGAAAACATCATAAGAAATTCATATCTCAATGCGTAAATCCATGAAATATAATATATGCAACATAAAACAATAATATGAGCATATAAAGGAAAACCGCTATTTAAATGCAACATGTTATTAAATATATCATGCGGTTCCTATTTCGCCAAAATCCAAAGCAACATCATATAAGGATGAACATGTAGCTATAGCAAGGTATATGTGTGTACATGTACGTATATATGCAAGATGTACATGTAGCTATATCTCATATGTGTATATACCTGTCAATAATGATACAATACCATATAGGTATGTGTGTAGCTATAGCAAGATATGCGTCTATACCTGTCAATAATGATACAATACCCTATAGGTATATGTGTAAGCATGTAGCTATATGCGTATGCTATCTCTCTTATGCATAATGGAAATAAGGACCATGTCTCAATGTCCCTAACCAATACAATATCTCGTATGTATATGTGTCAACTAAATCTCATATGCACAATGGAAATAAGGATCATGTCTCAATGTCCCTAACAAATACAATATCACATATGTATATGTGTTTGTGCGTGTCATGGCAATTATCGATGGAGTATATGTAGCATACAATTAGTGCTCGTGTAACATGAACCGTCAATAATGGTGTTGTGCCTCATTAATACTATGTCCATATGCAATAGGCAAATGAGGTATACAACAAAGGTACACATGCACAATCAATGTCCATATACTTATAACTAATAATCATGTCATATAATCTATCCCAGATGCATAACGCCATGCGGGCGATTCCCCTGTAGATGTTAAATTTACTCACCGATGACCTCGAGCTAAGTAAATCCGACCACCTGCTTTCTTTTCTTCGCAGCGTCCGAATTCCCGACTTGCGATCCTAAATTTCACAAACAAAACACATAAGACTAAATATCCTGCGCCGACACAAAGACAACGAAACGCAAGGATAACGTCCACAAGATAAACACACTGTGCACTTAGTGCACAAAACGCGTACGATATCGGCACAACCCTGGCTAGGATGACACAACCACCAAGTCTAGACCCCGATCGTACCGATCGCACAATCACAACACATTTTATATCGTTGAAGATAAAATAAATCAAATCGCAACGTCAACATAAACCCACGCCTAATTTATCCATAAACCTAGTAAGTACTTTTTAAACATCTTAGCTCATATGTAGTAGTTTAAACCATTCTAGCGATCACAATCATCACATAATAGTTTGATTAAACCACACAAACCCTTACTAGAATTTTAATCTCACCCATAAAAGATTTAGTAAAAGCTAGTTTGCATTTAAGCTTAATTAGACAATTAGGAAAAACAACAAATAACATTCTCACAACTAAGTTAAGTTTTTTCCAAGTCTACACTTTTCCATTTATCATTAAACCAATCAAAACCCTAACTTGATCTTCACAATTCTTTCATGAATTTCTAATCATGCTAATTAAAGCTATATTAAACATCTAATAAGCTAGCTTAAAAATTTAAACAACAACTAAAGTTTAGGGTTAGGATTTTATACCTCCATTAGATTCACAAACTAGAAACTAAAATCCAAATTAGCCTCCAAAATGATAACTTTCATGAAGATCCAAGCTTGTTTAAGGCTAAATAATAATCGGCATGGATTTGTATTTGAGTTTGTGGGATTATTTGAGAATTTTTGATGATTTTTAGAAGCTTCAAAGAGTGGAAATGGAGTGGGAGGAAAATGGCAGCCAAGGGGGGTCGGCAACATGAGGAAAAGTTGGGGAAAGTTGGAAGTGTGTAGAAATATCTAAGTTAAAAAAACATTAAACCTTAATTACTTAATGCCACCTCAGAACCCTTTTAATTAAAACTTCCATTAACCTTCAAAATATCTAGATATTTTCAAAGATATTTTCAAAGAAGTCAAAATTGCTTAATCTAGTGACTAAGTTAGTATAGATTCACATTAGCATAATTAACCCAATCAAATTTGTAATTACCACTAATTAAGTGCATAATTAAAAGCTTATAATAATATTTTAATTAAGGAAAAATATTAAAGTGAACTAAAATTTTCAAGTGACAATTAAAAACCGCAAACTAGCAATTTCCTAGTTAAACTAGGTGCAGTTAAGTCTAAACTGAAAAATGATCATTTCAGGGGTTTTACGGAAAAACACCGCCTGTTTTACTTTTTAACGGAAAATTCGCCTAAACGATTTCTAAAACGTTACAATCTTCCCTCCTAAAAGAAATTCGGTCCCCGAATTTAAAATTCTATCTACACGTACCTTCGAAGAGATGAGTGACTATCTTCCGCATCTCGCTCGCAGCCTCCCAAGTGATCTCCTCACTAGATGGGCTATGCCAAAGAACCTTCACAGATGGCAAGACCTTTGACCGAAGTTTATCCACATGCCGATCCACTATAACTATTGGCTGCTGGTGAACGAAAATCGCATCCCAAATCGAATGGTCTGGTGCTGAATCATGTGAGAAAGGTCATGAAGGTATTTGCGAAGAATCAACACAAGGAATACGGGGTGAATACTCAAAAATCTGGGCGGAAGTGCCAACAATAGGCAACGGTACTAACTCGCTCGAGGATTTCAAAATGACCTATAATCTGGGACTAAGCTTCCCAAAACTCAACACGCCATTCATCGGAAAAATCCATAGGAATACATGATCTCCCACTGCGAACTCAAGTCTGCGACAACGACGGTCGGCATAAGACTTCTGTCAGCACTGGGCTGCTGTCATCCTGTCCTGAATCAACTGGATCTTCTCTGAAGTCTCTTGACTAGCTGGAGTCCAATAATCCTGCTCTCGTAGAGTCGGTAAAACAGACTGGCGATCGACACAACCTACCACACAAGGCCTGAAAGTTGCCACTTGAAATGTCTCCTGATAACTGTTATCGTAAGAGAACTCCATCAATGGCAAGTGACGATCCTACAGCCAACAAACATTTAGTACGTACACACAAGCATATCCTCAAGAGTCTGTATAGTCCGCTCTGTCTGACCATCGGCCTGCGGATGGAAAGCGGAGCTAAAGCTCAACCAGGTACCCAAGGCCTCCTGAAGCTTCGGCCAAAGACGGCTAGCGAATTGGGTGCCACTATTGGATACAACGCATAAAGGAACTCCATGCAAATGCACAACTTATGGGAAGGCAACGGAGCAAACTGAGCATAACCAGACAACAATCACCCAAATGGTGTCATACCCTTTACTAGACTTGGGTAGACCCATAACGAAATTCATGGAGATCTGCTCCCATTCCCACTCTGGAACGGTTAAAGATTGCAATTCTCCTGCCGGTCTCAAATGCTTAATCTTAGCTCGCTAACAAGTCAGGCACTTCAAAACGAAATCTGAAACATCACTCTTCATCCCTGCCCACCCGTAACTATCTCTCAAGTCACGTTACATCTTGGTAGAATTTGGATGAACACTGAAAACTGACTGATGTGCCTACTCTAGGATCTTGTATCTCTACCCATCAGTTTCTGGTACACACAAGCGAGTCCCGCAACGTAGCACACCCTGGTCATCAATCAAGAACTCTGAATCTCTACCCTGCCGAACATGCTCAAGAATCTCAGACAAACGAGCATCGGCGGGCTGTGCCTCATGAAAACGATTAATTTGATGTGGATGGGCGCGGACATGAGCAAGCTATCCCCTAGTAGAGGTGAACTTAATCTGTACACAACGGTCGCACAAGAATTGCAAATCTGCAAAAGACTGACTCTAAACTGCGCTCAACTGGAACAAGCTACCCCCGGGCCTACGACTCAAAGCATCAGCTACCACAATCGCCTTGCCACGGGTAATAAAGGATCTTACAAATCATAATCCTTCATAAGCTCCATCCAACGGTGCTGTCTCAAACTCAGATCCCTCTGCAGGAAGATTAAACTCTGGTGGTCTGTGAAAATCTGACACGACTCTCCGAACAAGTAGTGTCTCCGAATCTTCAGCGCAAGACCACCGTGGCCATCACAAGATCATGAGTTGGAAAATCCTGCTCGTACTTCCTCCAACTGTCGGGACGCATAAGCGATAACTCTATCATGCTACATCAGTACACAATCGATACCCACTCGCGAAACATAACAATAAACGACAAAGTCGCCCGATCCAGAAAGCAAAGATAGAACCAGTGCAGTCGTCAACTGAGTCTTCAACTGCTGAAAACTCAGCTCGCATGCCTCGGTCCAAAGAAAAGGAACCCCCTTCCTGGTCAGTCTGGTCAGCGGTGCAGCGATACTCGAGAAATCCTGCACGAAACAGCGGTAAAAACCGGCTAAGCCCAAAAGCTGCGGACCTCTGTCACTGAACAGGTCTGGGCAAAAGCTGTACGGTCTCGATCTTCTTCGGGTCCATACGAATACCATCTCCCGTAACCACATGACCTAGGAAGTCAACACAATCAATCCTGAATGAACACTTCGAGAATTTAGCAAACAGCTGGTGCTCTCTCCATGTCTGCAAAGCCATCCTCAAGTGCTGCTCATGTTTCTCATGACTCTTGGAATAGACAAGAATGTCATCAATAACACAACAATAAATTGGTCGAGAAACGGCCTGGAAAAATCTGGTTCATCACATCCATGAATGCTGCTAGGGCATTGGTGAGTCCAAAGACACCACCAAAAACTCATAATGCCCGAAGCGCATACAAAAACAGTCTTCGGAATGTCATCACTCCAAACCCGCAACTGATGATGACCTGATCCCAAAACAAACTTAGAAAAATGTCCCGCACCCTGGAGCTGATCAAAGAAATTATCAATGCGAGGTAAAGGAATACCTATCCCGCACCGTAACTCAGTTCAATTGACGACCAATCAATACACAACCTGAAACTGCCGTCCTTCTTCCCGATGAACAGAATAGGAGCTCCCCAAAGCGAAACACTTGGACGTACAAGTCCCCCATCGAGCAACTCTGCAGCTAATCCTTAAGCTCCCTAAGCTCCGCCGGCTCATCTGGGACAACGTCGGAAAACTCTCGCATGTTAGGAACCCAGTCTAACGAATCCACTGTGGCTCCAGTATCATGAATGAAAGCCAAGAATCCTCGACATCCTCTCCTAAAATGCCGACTAGCGAAAAAGGTTGAAATCAAGCTGTGAGGGGCGGCACCACGGTCCCCCTGCACAACAAAAACTGACTCGCCGGGAAAACAAAACCTGACTGTTTTCTCGCGGCAGTCCACAGACGCATAACACTTAGCTAACCAGTCCGTGTCCAGGAGAACGTCAAAGTCCAACATCTCTAGAAGGATCAAATCGACGGACGAATCTCTATCTCCTATCCAATTGGCACATGACCGAAACACGTGTCACGCAACAAAAGAATCGCTAACAGGATTAAACACAACAAACTGCCGATCTAGCATACACGACTCTCGGCCCAACCTCGGCATGAAGTGTGTAGAAACAACGAGTGCATAGATACTGAATTAAATAACATACAAATCAAAAGATCATAAAAAAAAGAATACCTGAAACCACCGCATTGGACGCCTGGGCATTCCGATGAGTAGAAGAAAACACTCGTGCCTGCCCTTTACCAGCAACTGGCTGTCCTCCTCCTCTACCATCATGTTCTCTCTGAACGAACCCTCCGTGACCATGACCTCTCTGAACATAAGTCTGGCACGGTGCGACAACAGGTGCAAGGGGCAACGCTCCCTGAGGTGAAGGTGGTAAGGTAACATATGGTACTGCTGCCCTCCTCTGGCGTACCACAGAACAATTCCTAACAAGGTGATGGAAACTCCCGCACCGGAAACATCCATACAACTGCTGACCCTCCTGGGGATAAGAGCTAAACAACTGTCCTCGTCCCAAGCCTCTGCTACTCCTGCGACGTAAACGAAATCTTTCGCGGCGACTAAGCATCTGTCTCTGGGCTGATAAACCTGTACAAGCCCTCCTCGGTTCCGGAACTTTCAAAGTCTCGGGAAGACGCTCCTCATCTAGCAGGGCTGCGTCCACTGCTGTTGTATACGTAACACAATGCCGTGTGCTGATAGCAAGGAATAACTGGGTAACAGGGGTGGCAACCTCCTGCTGCTGTGCTCGACTGGCCTCAACCAACGATCCCGTCATCTGACGCAAGTCCTGCATATCTACCTCAAGCCTAGCGATACGATCTATCGAAGGCGGATCAATCTGCTCCTATACAGCGAGCGTACCGCCCTGGTCAGTTTTCATCCCAAACAAGTCAAATCTGACCTCGGCTCTCGCTGCCTCTCTCTGAGCCCTCATAGTCATCGGCGGCATAAAGGCTAGAAATGGAAATAGGATTCGATATGAACACGGAAATCGAATCACAAGGATATATATCATCATGGAAGGAATTTCAAGTAATAAGTACTAGGCGGAGTACCGTGTCATAAGTATGCCGCGGACATACACACGCCACGTCACTCTGCTTAAGCTACTTACTCCATCATACCAAGGTCATCCTATACTCCGAAAGGTAAAACCTAACGCTCTGATACCAACTTTGTCACGACCCGAAACTTGGCACTTGACGGCCCTTAAACCGCGAAACGTCTACAGGCGTAACGCAATTCAAGTAAGCCGAAAACCCAGCAATCTAAACCATTAAAAGTAATAAGTGATAAGAATATTGTTTAAAGCTTTTGGGAATATCAAGTAAAAATCCATTAAAGTCCAAATTTACTTTCTTAAAAAATTTGGCAGCACCTCCTTTGTAAAAACAAGCCCCGAAAAGAGTACAATATAAAATATAAGTAAAGCATCCCCAACAGGAGCAAATCCACGCCCAAAGACGGAAAACAACCGCCAAAATAGATATACGACGCCGTAACGAAGAAAAAGACGATATAAAGTGACAACGGCATAAAAGATATCCAAAGTCACAAAATAATATACAATATCGTCCTCACAATTCATCTCTAAGTCAATACATAAAATAGTAGATGGAGAGTACTAGATACAACGAATATACAAATGAACATCATCGGATAACCGCAAAACCCACCTGTAGCAAAACTGCACACAGTCAGCCGTAGCGGTATCCGCTGCAAAAGATAATACGATAAGAAGAAGCCCTGCTACTACTACTCAGAGGGACACCTGCAAAATACTGTGGCACAACGGGGGTGAGTTGTCAACTCGTGAATAGTAAATAACATATGTAGGTAATCGCAGGTATACACGTACTGCGATAATCTATCACATGCAAGCTGATAGCAATAAATGACAATATATATATGCAACAGTCATGAAAGGCACTCTATCAGATACTACTAATATATGAAGCGATGCATATCAAATAAATGCTGAGTATGGGATAAAACATGTCATCCTCATGGAACCCTCATCGTGGCAGGACCAGTGTCCATCAAGACAATCTAAATCCCAATACCAAAGGCGCCGCATCCTCAGATTGACCCTCATATCCTGTAAGTCTCATGAAACCTGAGTGTCCAACATCAACATCCGAAAACATCATGAAAACATATGTGTGTATATATATGTGTGTGTATGTGTCCCTCAACGACACATCAATATCATGGAACCTGAGTGTCCAACATCGACATTCGAAACATCATGAAAACTAGTGTCCAGCATCGACACGTAAATACTCATCTGTCAGGCGCCGTCACCACGACTGGCCCTGATGTCATGTCCGTACATCACTCCGGTCAGTATCCCCCACGATAACCGCCGAATCCAAATACTATCACTGGTAAGGTAGTAATCCCCTGCCTCGAGCTCATCGCCATCATCTGCGATCTTCTTGCTCCGGGGTACCTCCGGGCTCCACCATGTACCCGCACACGGCCTCGTCCACTCCTCGCATGGGGTATCTAAAACAAGTCTCAGAACCGAGAAATCTCATGGTGGACGCATCGAAATATCATATCAAGAGAAACCGGGTTTTTCAAACAATGCATAGTTTCATGAACTACCACGGTCCTCAAATCCAGAAAACATCAAGTAAAGAATAAGAATACTTGCATAGATCATTATGATGATATATATTATATATATGTACATATATAACAGCGTCCCATACCACTGATATATATATACATATATAACAGCGTCCCATACTACTGATATATATCATTAAGAGTGAAACATCCAGAAAATATCATATGAAATCCATATCTCAATGCGTAAATCCATGAAATATAATATATGCAACATAAAACAGTAATATGAGCATATAAAGGAAAACTGCTATTTAAATGCAATAAGTTATTAAATATATCATGCGGTTCCTAATTTCTCCAAAATCCAACGCAACATCATATAAGGATGAACATGTAGCTATAGCAAAGTATATGTGTGTACATGTAAGTATGTATGCAAGATGTATATGTAGCTATATCTCATATGTGTATATACCTGTCAATAATGATACAATACCCTATAGGTATGTAGCTATAGTAAGATATGCGTCTCTACCTGTCAATAATGATACAATGCCCTATAGGTATATGTGTAAGCATGTAGGTATATGTGTATGCTACTTTCATATGCACAATGGAAATAAGGATCATGTCTCAATGTCCCTAACCAATACAATATCACTTATGTAAATGTGTCAGCTAAATCTCATATGCATAATGGAAATAAGGATCATGTCTCAATGTCCCTAACCAATACAATATCACGTATGCATATGTGTTTGTGCGTGTCATGGCAATTATCGACGGAGTGTGTGTAGTATACAATTAGTGCTCGTGTAATATGAACCGTCAATAATGGTGTTGTGCCTCATTAATACTATGTCCATATGCAATAGGCAAATGAGGTATGTAACATTGGTACACATGCACAATCAATGTCCATACACATATAACCAATAATCATGTCATATAATCTAGCCCAGATGCATAACGCCATGCGGGCGATTCCCCTGTAGATGTTAAATCTACTCACCGATGACCTCGAGCTAAGTAAATCCGACCACCTGCTTCCCTTTCTTCGCAGCGTCCGAAGTCCCGACTCGCGATCCTAAATTTCACAAACAAAACACATAAGACTAAATATCCTGTGCCGACACAAAGTCAACGAAACGCAAGGATAACGTTCACAAGATAAACACACTGTGCACTTAGTGCACAAAACGCGTACAATATCGGCACAACCCTAGCTAGGATGGCACAACCACCAAGCCTAGACCCCGATCGTACCGATCGCACAATCACAAAAAAATTTATATCGTGGAAGATAAAATAAATCACATCGCAACGTCAATAGAAACCCACGCCTAATTTATCCAAAGACCTAGTAAGTACTTTTTAAACATCTTAGCTCATATCTAGTAGTTTAAACCATTCTAGCGATCATAATTATCACATAATAGCTTGATTAAACCACACAAACCCTTACTAGAATTTTAATCTCACCCATAAAAAATTTAGTAAAAGCTAGTTTGCATTGAAGTTTAATTAGACAATTAGGAAAAACAATAAATAATATTCTCACAACTAGGTTAAGTTTTTTCCAAGTCTACACTTTTCCATTTATCATTCAACCAATCAAAACCCTAACTTGATCTTCACAACTCTTTCATGAATTTCTAAACATGCTAATTAAAGCTATATTAAACATCTAATAAGCTAGCTTAAAGATTTAAACAACAACAAAAGTTTAGGGTTAGGATTTTATACCTCCACTAGATTCACGAACTAGAAACTAAACTCCAAATTAGCCTCCAAAATGATAACTTTCATGAAGAACCAAGCTTGTTTAAGGCTAAAGAATAATGGGTATGAATTTGTATTTGAGTTTGTAGGATTATTTGAGGATTTTTGATGATTTTTAGAAGCTTCAAAGAGTAGAAATGGAGTAGGGAAAAAATGGGCAGCCAAGGGGGGGTCGGCCACATGAGGAAAATGGAGGAAAGTTGGAAGTGTGTGGAAATATCTAAGTTAAAACAACATTAAACCTTAATTATTTAATGCCACCTCAAAACCCTTTTAATTAAAACTTCCATTAACCTTCAAAATATCTAGATATTTTCCAAGATATTTTCAAAGAAGTCAAAGTTGCTTAATCTAGTGATTAAGTTAGCATAAATTCACATTAGCATAATTAACCCAATCAAATTTGTAATTACCACTAATTAAGTGTATAATTAAAAGTTTATAATAATATTTAATTAAGGAAAAATATTAAAGTGAACTAAAATTTTTAAGTGACAACTAAAAACCGCAAACTAGCAATTTCCTAGTTAAACTTGGTGCAGTTAAGTCTAAACTGAAAAATGATCACTTCAGGGTTTTTACGGAAAAACGCCACCTATTTTACCTTTTAACGGAAAATTCGCCTAAATGATTTCTAAAACGTTACACATAGAGATATTCGGTTAGGAATATCCTGCACCTCATTCTATGAGGAAAGAGCCTTAATCCTTTCACGGGAAGTTCGCTTTTAAGCAAAAGTTTATCACACTAATTTTAAAAGCGGAGCCTAAACCACTCCTTTTCAAAGTCACTTGAGTTCCTTCAGCAATATTAAGTTTATTACATTAAATTTTTTTTGCCAAAAACCAATTGTAGCCCTCCGTCATTTCAGATTAGTATCACCTAGTATTCGTGCTATGTACGCTGGTCTCTATCAAGCTATAGTGTACGGTAGGTAGGTGATGCTTGTCTGCAGTATGGATATGCGATTATCTAGGACAGCTGCATAGTCATGTTGGTCTCTATCAAGAGCTTGTGCGGGTGGGTCTAAATCAATCATGGATAATGAAGGGTTGAATTTGACTAGCGACTTATGACACGTTGGTCTCTACCAAAGCTATGAAGTCATTTAGGGCAAAAACCATATCGGGAGTTTTAAATATATGGAAAACTTGCCAAGTTTGCGCATACCTTCTGAAATGCGGTAATTTTAGTCGGCTTTTGTCAAAATTATCACACAATGATAGTTAGGTCCCGATTCCCACTGATGAATAGGTATTACTCTTCTGGAAATTTTTACTTCACAACTAGTTAACCTATTAGGTATCTAGAAATTGTTAGAGAGGTTATGCTTCTGCGAAAATGGGTTATTTAATTGGTTTCGAGCGAAAGCACGGGGGTGCTCCTCCGGAGTACCAACACTGGCATAGCTGAAGGGTTAGCGAACTAGTAAGGTGTATATGATCCCAACTAGTTATCCTTTTAGGGTTTGAAGGAGAATTCGAGGAAAAAATGGGAGCCATCCTGATTAGATAAAGTGATTAACCAATCTAAGCTTGATAGAGTGCATGATGAATGTTTCTTTTCTCTCTCTCTGGTAACAGCGACCCTTGACTTACTTTAAACTAAAACTCCTAAACCAAGTTGACCGAACCTTCTTACACACTTTGGTTTTGGATTGTTATGATTCACGACAAAGTCAGATATCTCTGCTACTCCTACTTTCTTTTTGCTTTTCTCCAAAACACTCCGTATTACTACGATGATCCATATTTCTTGGAAAGGTCATCGTATAGTTACATACGAACTCGAAGAAATTATTTCAGTCGAGAATGGCCACTAGTTCTGGAGAAATTGAATAGGATTATTTGGTTGTCTCCCCCCTTTACCTTTTCTCAGCTTATGAGAGCTCCTTGTATCAGGAGAGTACCCCAGGTATGCTTATTGGACAGTCTTCTTCCAAAGATTAGGCTAGTGCCGAAAGGTAGGACAGGAAGAAAACCAATTAACTTAAGTGCGGTGTACAGAAAGTAAGATGTAGAGACATATAAAGGGATTGAAGTAATGGCAAAGGAAATTGCAACCACTGTTATGAATCTGATAGTGAAAGAGGCATTATTAGGAATACCCGGCCACCCCCTTAAAATTTTTTCATGTTTCCGTTTTTATGTGTGGTTGTTACTAAGAACTGTTTTTCCAATTAATTCTGACTCCAGCGTATGTATGTACCATATTTGGTTCTCACATCTGTACGGTGTTACAGATGTTGAGTAGGAGTAGAATATTAGGAAATGGACGATTTGATCCTTAATATTGGAATTCGTAGCAATTGGCGATATTGGATTAAATCGCCTGGATTTGCCTAACGGAAAATATTTGGTTTCGAATAACTGTTGTTATGAACCAATTTTTATATTGAATATCTGTATCTTTATTTTATAAAGTGAGATATAAATTTTGAAAATTGTGTTCTAAATATTTACCTTTATCAGTTGAGTATAAGGTAATGTGCATTGAATAACGGTGTAAGACGTTCTTGACTAAAATACAGTTTTCAATTTACAACACATGGAATTTGAGTTAGTATACTCTTTGAACATATACATGAAAATGTATGTTGTCCAGTGTCCTTCGGGACAAGGGTTGGTAATCATACTTCATTCAGTTTACCTATGAGTTCTCTATTTTTAGATACACATTCGTTGTAATGTAAGGTCCAATGATTTTGAGACGTTTATAGGTATAATAATAAAGTAGAAAACCATACGTTGGAAGTATCAGGATTTTTCAAGGTGATCAAAGATGTTGATACTTATGCTAGGTATTCTATCATAGTAATATTGAGAACTTGTTTCACTCACATATTACTCATCCGTGGATGCGCTTCTTGATGAGTAATGTTGTATTGAACTTTTTCCATTTAGGTGATATACACTGGAAACAGCTGCATAACTCTTGAATTTGGTTCCATCTATATCAGTGTCTTTGATTCTATATGGATATAGATTGGTTGCATATCTTGAGATTGTTAAAATATAGAGTTATTCGGTGTTTGTTTAAAACCAGAATCCGGACAAACTCAAGGCACGCTTCGGTAATAGCAGTTTGTGGATTATCCCAAGCATTTGTTAGGGTATTGCTTCTACCATTTTCTAGATCAATAGTTACATTGTTCTTCACACGCCACTTTTTTTAAAAGGAATCTTTTTGCAAAAGAAACTAGTGTGAGTATGGTAGAACTGGAAGTGATTTTAGAACCACAAACGGTTACTGAAAATTTAGTAGAACCTGGAGATTCAATTGGATTCGACAAACCTTAACCACTCCACCGATTTAGTAGGTGACCTCAACCATCCGAGAGATACTTCAATTTTCTCATAGGCGGTAACAGAGAGGTCAGCATCATTGTGATAATGTCCCTATTAGTTATCAAAAGGTCATACGATGTGGTAACTTTCAGGTGACCAGATTCAATATATCCAAGATGGACTCCACGCACTCCGGCAAATTCTAGATTTTGGATTTTGTTGGGTGCTCTTGAAGGGGTAAACCCCATTAGAAGCAACTAGATCTTTCGAGATCTGTGTAGGGGGAAAGGTATTAACCTTATAAGGCTAGATTTGTTTTAAAGATTTTCATCAAATACCCGATGTAGATTGTAATGAGATTTTTACTTCAGTATCTATGCTAAAGTACCTATGGATATGACTTACCACTGTTGCTATTCAAGACTATGATATCTGGCATGAAGATGACTATAACGTCTTTCTAAATCAGAATTTAGAACTGAACGTGTATATGACTCTGCCAGAGGGTTATCGTAGTTAGTGGGAGCAGCGGAAGGTGTGCTAGCAGCTTATGTCTATTTGTAGACTAAAGCAGGCATGGCGGAGACGGATCATCTGTTTTGATATGGCAGTCAAGATGGTTGACTTTATCAAAACAACAAATGGACTTTGTAAGAAGAATGTAGGGAGTTATGTCCTGAGATTTGGATGACATACTCCTGATAGAAAGTGATGTTGCTATACTAAAATCGATCAAACTTTGGTTATCACAAGATATTTCTCCATATAGGATCTAGATAATTTATATTAGGGATTCTGGTGACTAGATCTGCGGTTTTAGATCTAGATTTGGGAAGTAACCTGATCTGGGTACTTAGAAACCATTCTAAAAGTGTTTTAGAATGGACGACTCCTGGCATGGTGGTGTACCCACATGTAAAGGAGCCATCCTCTCTAAAGAGATGTCTTTCAGACTGATAAGGAGAAGGACTCGCATGAATGACATCATTTGCTTAGGCAACTGAGTCAATCATGCAATATCTTGTACCAAACCATATGTTGCTTCTGCACTTGTTGTAGTAAGCGGATATTAATCCAATCCTGGAAAAACAAAGGGAAACGGTTAAGAACATAAGAGAATATTCTTGGTATATGGTAACAGCAGCTTCCTTAACAAAGCGGTTATCGGTTTAGGCTTCCAAGGTGACCTGGATGACGGAGACACTATCATAGTTTCAAGTTTACTCTCTTCTGAGGAGCAGTATATTGGATAGGGTTCTGATAGGGATACTGAAGCAAACATGGTTCAGGATATTGGTTATGACTCAACGGAGGATACAACCCAAAGAGTTTGTTGGATAAAACTGTTCATTTATGAATTTGGTCCCATCAAGTATCTAGACAAACTCTTGAGCCAGGGTATCGCTCAGTTCGGGAGATTGTTGATCTTCGCGAAATTGAGACATAGAGAGAGGAAATTGGAATATTGTAATCCACTCACTGTGGCTATTTCTCGAACACGGATGTTTCAAAAACACGGTTTGCGAAACTGCTTAGTAGAGAAATTGGGTATTCGGTAGCCCACGGGATATGGGTATGTGATACTGTAATAATTAGCCTTAAGTGCAAGTGGAAGATTGTTGTATATAGTGCCGTCAAGGCAATTATTTTAATTGCAGGTTGGCGATTGTGATAATTGAGAGAGGACCTATACAGGTAGAACAGTTTTACTCGAAATGATACTATATTATCTGGTTTGTCTTTACCATTGATGTGTATACGTTTTACTTATTATTACGTGTCGTTAATACATAATGATAAAACCCATAGGATTCTTGCTTGACTACCAGCATTATGATGGCGATCATATACGTGAGAGCTGGGTAGTCCATAAGCTCATCCTTAAATATCCATAGTCGAGAGAGTATCGAGACTGGGCATCGATATTCCGGAGTAGACTAATGTATACGTTTCGAGACCCTAACGAGGGGCGGTGGATGGTCTCACAAGCCATTGGTGTTGTGTCACCTAAGATAATATACAGGTGCTCACTGGAGGTGAGTACACTGGACGAGCTCGCCGAGAACTTCTAGATGACATTATACCTATCGTCAGATGGAAGTTCTCTATCGGCATGAGTACGGCTTAGTCTTTTGACCTGAGATTGTCATTTTTCTCGTACTAGTTCCCACTGTACTTAGATTATTACCCTACTACGGCTTAAATGAATCGTGCAAATAGATTTTAGTTCGGTATAGTCCTGAGCTGCAAGGAGGCAGTAAGCGATTGTCGAGAATTCTTCTCTCCTGGAATTAGGAGTCGATGTCGCGTTGTGTTTGGTTGGCAATCCTCCTAAATCCTTGGCTACGGTGGATGAGATAGGAGTTCAGTAGTTTCTCGGTTGGTAATGAATTTGATTCCGACACGACTTATCGGCTTATCAAGGGTCTGACGTTATTACCCCTAGACCCGGCATGCGATACTCTTAGACGAAGAGACCGGACTGTACGAAAATTGTAACATTCAGGCTTAGTAGGGTATGAAAGGACTTGATTTTCGTCCTTCCTTTCGACATATATCTGGGTAGCCGTTACGTACAGTTAGTGCCGCTGACGTGCTTGTGGTTATGGATTTATCCAGTAACTCACTGCCAGCGTATTGTCGAGTCTTTAGAGTTCCACACTGAGATTTTTCCCAGTTCAGACGACATGATGTAGATGACGTATATTAGTACATACAGGGGTCAGATTAAATACGTGTATATGCTACACGAATTTCAATTGAACGATTGATAATACTAGCCAGCTTAGGATTAAGATGGATTATTAAATCAAGTTTTGATACACACACACACACACACACACACTAATATTATTGTTCACTATTCATTTTCTCTCTTGGCTATTCGTATTTTTATACGGATACATATATATTTCGATACGTATACTGAGAAGTATTCCGTATTTATACAGAAATACTTCTAGAAGAAGTACGCCTCATTTGTTGATTTTCATTTTAGGAAAATCAAATATGAGACGGAGGGTGAGGTGGCATTTGTGTATGGTTGAGAACACGTAGAGATGCATGGCTTCATTTGTTTGTTTGAAAATGGTGAGATATTTTATTTTGATGGTTGTAAATAAGATTATGAAGCCATTCTCTTTCTCTCCCTCTCTCATTCTTTTGAAAATTTACTCATTTTTGCTATGACTTCTCTTCTTCTTCTTCATACTCCTTCATTGCTCTCTTGAGCTTTGTTTGAGAGTGAAAATTATAGTTGTAAATTCCTACATCCCCACTCTCCATTCCAAGCAAGTTTGGAGCGTCGCTTGCTTCACTAGGTGAAACTGGAGTTTGGATCGGTCGCTGGGGATTGGTTTCTAGTGCTCTCTTTAAAAAAATTGTTTTTTGATTCCGCATCTGCCACGATTGTCATGGCAAGGGCACTAGGAATTTTCAACGAAGGCAGGATTATGGTTCAATGGGGTCAAAAATGCATTGGGCTACATTTCGATATGGTTCGGTGGGGTCAAATCTTTTTATAAGCCTTATTTTTCTATGCTGAAAAGTCTTATTCAAATATAAAATACATTATTCAATGCCGAAAATCACAAAAGAATTTTTTTGGAGTAGGGTCAAGTGAACCCATATCTCTCCACGTGGATCCGACAGTGCAGGAGAGTGCACCTAAATCTTACAAAATTTTCTTATTTTCATACCCTTTGAAAGGAGTGGGTACCAAATTATATTTTCAATGGACAGTGAGTAGAGTAGAGATGTATAAGGATTACCGGTCACCCTTTAGAATGGTGATTAAAATATTCAGGCCTATTTGGATATGGAGTTTGGTTAACTAGAGTTTATTTTTCACTGGAGGTAGAGAGGGATTCCAAGTCCCTGCTATTTTTTTCGCGTGCTATTGCAAACTATTAACATCCAGTGGTTCATATTTGGGTAAAATAGAGGGCCCATGGGTTTTGATTGAGATGTGTGTGTTCCCCGCCGAAACACGGAGACGCGACTGCGTAGGTCCGTCTTACCTAAATTTCGGGATAGATGCTAATTGGTTCTATCCGTCCACCTCTCCGAAGATGCCAAGTTCATTTATGGCACCGTGTATCAAAGGTTTAAACGGATGCGGCCGATATAGCAGACTTCGTCAGATTCCCCCTCGCTTGAGGGTGTTTTGATTGTGGGGATGCTCTTCCCTGCAGGCGCAAGCCCCTGCAGTTAATTACGCTACCGCATCGCGGTAACAACTTTCTCCTTCTCCATATGGTCACTTCGTGTCATGGGTGTTTGTTTTGTGTTTGGTTGCCCGTGGATTGTATACGGAGACTAATTTATGTTGTCGCCCGTAGGGCGTGGACTAGTCCAAATCCGTATCTTTTCTTAGATTTGGGTTTGGGGGTTGGTTTTAAGGATACGTTAGCCTCATTTGAGACTAAGATCGACTTAAACGTTTGTTAAGGATACGTTAGTCTCATTTTAGACTAAGATCAACTTAACGGGATCATTTAGATCCAACAAGAGAGCAATTGGGCTCTGTTGTTTAGTTTAGTGACATTACGGTCGATAATTAGTTTAAGGACGTTACGGTCCATTGTTAGTTTAAGGACATCTCGGTCCATTGTTAGTTTAAAGATATCACGGTCAAGATTAAGGACATCATAGTCCATGGATTTAAGGACCCCACAGTCTAATGTTAGTTTAAAGACATCACGGTCGAGGTTAAGGACATCATAGTCCATGGGTTTAAGGACCCCACAGTCCAATGTTAGTTTAAAGACATCACGGTCGAAATTAAGGACATCATAGTCCATGAGTTTAAGGACCCCACAGTCCGATGTTAGTTTAAAGACATCACGGTCGAGGTTAAGGATATCATAGTCCATGAGTTTAAGGACCCCACAGTCCGTAGTTTAGAGACGTCATAGTCTGTGAACTGTGTAGTTGTCAGACCCGTCACCTCTCTGAAGACATTGAAGGATTACAACGACAAATATCAGAGGAGTGAAGAGATGTACCCTCAAACCAAAGTGGATTAAGTGATCTGTAGTCCAATTTGGAGCTAAGATCAATTAATTAAATTATGAGCACATTGGCTCAGTTAAGTCTGAATTGAGGACTTATGGCCAACTTGGGTTAAGTCCAATTAAGTTTGAAATGTTGGCCCTTTGTTGGACCATTAGACATTTGTCTGGGTTCAGCCCCTCATCATTTAGTAATGCTTAAACAAGAGTTTGAGGGCTTTGGTAATATTTTTATCTTTGACTGAGCATTAAACATTATAACTCTGAATTTTACTCAATCTTGAGATTCAGTTGAAGAGGAGGCTTTTGCCTCTGGAAAATTAGCCAATTTGGCTAAAAAATAGTGTTAAACACTAGAAAACAACAGTGTTAAACACTGAAATTTAAATTTCTCCAATTAGTGTTAAACACTAGAAATAAGATTCTCAAATTAGTGTTAAACACTAGAAAACAACAGTGTTAAACACTGGAAATAAAATTGTCAAATTAGTGTTAAACACTAGAAGACGACAGTGTTAAACACTGAAGATAAAATTGTCAAATTAGTGTTAAACAATAGAGAGTAAGGGGTCACGTGGGGACACGTGAGGGTACCCAAAGGTGGGGCCAGATCCACTTTACTTTATTCCGTAGATAAGTGTTTAACACTTTTAATTCTCATAGTCATCACGTGTGGGCACGTGATGGATACTCATGCCCTGATTTATTAGAACATTTATTAAGGGTCACGTGGTAACACGTGAGAGCGCCCAAGTTATATTTTGCATTTGCATTTATTCCGATATAATGAGGGTCATGTGGGAGCACGTGAGGCATTGCCTCAAAGCTTTTTCTTCTCATTTTTGGGGGATCTGTTCAAGGGTCACGTGGGGACACGTGACCTAGTCCTTTACGTGCATGGAGATCTTTTAAGTCTCTTTATTTCTTTAAGAATTCAATTCTTTATAAGGTTAAATCCTAATTGTGGTTTCTTTGGAGGAATTAAATTCCTATGTTTGTGGAAGAATTAAATTCTTATATAGGGTTAAACCCTAGTTCTGTCTTGAAGGAATTAAATTCCTATTATTTTAGGAGAATTGAATTCTCATGCAGGGTTGAACCCTAATTTTGTTTGGAGGAATTAAATTCCTATAAATTTAGGAGAATTAAATTCTCATATAGGGTTAAACCCTAGTTTTATCTTAGAGGAATTAAATTCCTATAACTTTGAGAATTAAATTCTCATGTAGGGTTAAACCCTAGTTTTATCTTGGAGGAATTAAATTCCTGTGAATTTGGGAGAATTAAATTCTCTAAACTCAATTCTCCCTCTAAGTTTTGGATCTGCATGGAAAAATCTCAACCCGATGAGAATTAAATTCTCAACCTATGGGGAGATTTGCTTCTGCAAATCTTCAACCAGAAGAAGAACTAAGTTCTTTTGCAGAAGAGTTAAACTCTTAAATTGAGAATTAAATTCTCTTTTTGAAGTTTTTGATCCTTTCCCCCTTTCTCTCCTAGGTTTTCTTTCTTAAGAATTAAATTCTCCTTTCTTTTCTCTCTGTTATTTACCTTTTGAAAATTTCAAGGTCCCAAAATTCCTCTATTTTTTTTCCTCCTCTTGGCTCCTATTTATAGGAGAGGGAAAAAAATCAATTTGTTTAGTAAATTTTTCATTGAAAGATTTTGTTTGTTTTTCATAACTAATATGATCTTTTTGATCAATTAGTGAATTTTATTCACCATTGGATTTTTAATCCAAAAGATATTCTGTTTGTTATTTTTGGTAAATTTTAGGGAAATCTTTCCTTGTCTAAAATCTTTCCATAAATTGGTGATTTTTAATCACCCTTGGATTTTTAATCCAATGGTTCCCTATAATCCTTTTTTGTTTGGAAAGATTTAGAGAAATTAGAATTTAATTCTATTAAGTTATAAGGCTTTCAAAGCCTGTCACGTGTTGGCACGTGACCCTCACGTGTGAGCACGTGACCCCCAATTGGGTCCTCCTTCAGCCTTTTTTTCATCTTTGCCTGCTCAGAATTTTAACTATCACGTGTTAACACGTGACCCTTGGTCATGTGTGAACACGTGATACCTCATTGAGGTAATTCCTGATTTTTAATCAGGAAACAAATGCCCCCACAGCGTTGCTCTCACGTGTCTGCACGTGAGTGCAACGCTGTCACTTTTGTGACCGTTGGATCTGTCTAGGGAATAGGGGAGATGAAACGTTTACCATCACATCCTATAAATGCAGGGGTCTCTTCAGAAGCGCCTCCATTTTGCTCATCTTCTTCCTTGCAAATTTTTTCCTTTTGAGAATTTAATTCTCTTTCCCAGAGCTTAGTTCTCTGTCTTGAAAATCTTCAGAGTTTAACTCTGTTCAAAAAAGACCCTTTTCTTCAGGTAATGGCTTTGAACGACCGAAGAACTTTTACTGAAGTCTCCATTGGATTTTAAATCCACACCAAGGGTTTTCCCCTTTAACAAGAACCCATTTTTTTTTCTCTAAGTTCTTTAAAAAGAAAACCACTCATTCTTTTAATCAACAGACCCTTTAAGGTTTCTCTGATCTTCAGGGGTTAATGGTGGTGTTTGTCTTTTCCATGGAATTTAATTCCATCTTCAAAGAGGTTTGGCTCTGGAAAAAAAATTCTGGGAATTTAATTCCCCTTTTTCAAAAGGAATTTAATTCCTATGAAGAACTTAGTTCTTCCCAGAGAAGTTCTTGGGGTTTTCTTGCCCTGAGTTGTTTCTTTGCAACCAAGAAGAAGAAAAGGTTTGCAATGGTGTTTTCTGGGAATTTAATTCCCTAGCTTCTGTTTGATTTGTTACAGAGTCCAAGATGGATTTCTTGTTGAGGAATGGGTAGGGTCATTTGAAATCCACTGGTCATTTATTGAGAATCTTCCTTTTGTCTTATAGTAATTGCTTTGCCTCATCATTAGCAAGTCGCCATCTTGATTTTGTGGGGCCCATGTGTTTTGTAACCAATGGTCCCATAAAATAAGTCCTCTATCGCTTTCTTCCACTGTCTCTTTATATGTATACGTTTATAAACATATATATATATACACCGTTGGCTCCGCTTTAACAATTTCCCCTTATTTTATTTCAGGCACAATGACTTTCGTTCCGTACTTTCCTTTCACTCGCTCGGAGGCCGCTTTTCCTCAGTCGCCATCTGAGAGGAAGTGATGGCGATGATCAGGGCTCATGACCCGAATCACACCAATTTGCTTTTATGGGAGACTTGGTACGGTCACATCATCCGCGGCCGCAGCAGTTTTCTTTGTGAGATACCGACGGAGCCTACCTATCCATTCCTGCCGATGGATCCTCCAAGGACTGTCTTCGCTATGGAGATGTCGAATTGGACCCCGATGGGACAGCTTGAGCCTTCGACGACTGGCATCCCAAACCATCCGATACCGGCTATAGATATTTTGGGGCGCCGTATTTGCCAGGGCGAAGCCCAGCCATGGGGGCAGATTTATAAGATAGGGCTTACCCCTCGACACCCCACGGGCTACCTTCTTTGGGCTCGCTACATCTTGTCCGCCCATCGCGCGCGACTGCAGACGGTTGGGCTTTATCAGGTGATACATGCGTCCCTCTTCCACTACCAATCTCCTCATGTCTGGTGGGTTAAGGCTTTCTTGAACCAGTGGAATCTTCCCACCAACACCTTCCTTCTAGGGGACCGCGAAGTTTCGATTTCTTTGGAAGAATTTTGCGAGATCTCGGGGCTGCCGATTAGAGGTACACTTTATGAAGAATTGCTGCCTCCTGACGAGTATGTCTTTGAAACTGAGCCCGCAATGCTTGACGGCCTATCTACCGAGAACGCCGTCCGCCACAAGCGCTCGAGTTTGATCAAGACCCTAGGCATTTTTGACAAACTGTTCACAGAGTTAGATGAGCAGGGGGCCACTTTTAAAAGTTTCATCGCTTGCTTCCTTCGCGAGGGTGTCCTAACGAAGACGGCTCCGAAGTTTGCAAACATTAATGACCCCTTTGGGTTTGGTTTAGACAAGCAGCCGACTAAGGAAGAGGACTTGCCGCAGTATTACATTCCTATCATGTCGGCGGTATCTTTCGAGTCGATTGCAGCTCCTGAAATGGATGAGGAGACTTTCTTTGTGGGCTTTATTAGCGTTTGGCTTAGCCGGTTCGTCATTCCCATGCACCACCGTTTCATGAGAGCCTCGGTCATCTACCCTGCTCATCGCATTGCTGAGGGAATACGGCTGGCTGTAAGCATTCCAGCGCTAGCGCATCTTTATCATGGGTTAGGCGCCGCGGCTAATACTTCGACTCCAGGTGTGGATGTGGTAAACTTTTCTCTTCATTACTTCACGTCCTGTATCGAGATGCATGTGTTGGGGGCCTTTGCTATGCACCAGAGACCTAAATTTTATGATGCCTGCACTTTTCCGTGACTCATGCGGCTGGTGGGTGCTTCTGCACCTGACCCGACTCAGTCTGGGGCCATTCGCGTGTTGATCGCTCCCTATGCTAGCTCGGACGGATTGGTATTCGTTGATCGGGTTCTATCTGCTCCTTCAGGTCCGATTCAACAACTCTGCGATTTGTCGAAAGAGGAGGTACCCTCTCTGAGACCCAGGGAAGCCATGCACCTGTACGCGATCAGACCAGGTTATTTTGTATTTCGTCAGAACAGTGTAGCCCTTTTCATGCGGTATAACCCACACCGCTTTGCCCGGCAACTCAGGTATGATCAGGGCGTCCCCTTCGAGGAATTTACAGTTGCGCCCGTCCCATTACCTAAAGCCGTTCGTGACGCTGCTCATCATTTTGTGAGGCTAAACACTGGTTCTCGCTTCAAGATTCCTGAAGCTGACCACATCCCCCGATGCGTGGGGTCCTTCACGGGACAATACCTTCATCGGTTCAGTCCAATTATCACCGAGGAGAAGAGGGTGTTTCTTGGATACAGCGCTCCTATTTCAGCTCAAGCCACGGGGGTTCCGCCGCAACCACGTGCACCGGTTCGCTTTCCTTTGAAGGACACCAGTGTTGCGCTCATTCCGGGGGCGGCGGAAGTGGACTTCACTCCCACAGCCGGTATTCCACTGGGTACTCAGGCTCAATCGAGGGCTAATAGGGCGATGGTCGCAGTATCATCTTCCACGGCGTCGACAATGTCCGTGTCGTCTTCGGTAGCACCACCAAGTGAGGGCGTTGAAGGTGAAGTGGGTCAGCGCCGTGTCAAAGCTCCACGGGGAAGAAAACGATCATCTTCGTCGGTTGGTTCTGGATCCAAGCGGCGAAGGAAAACGGCTACCAATCTGCTCAACTCTTTAATAGAGTCTGAGCCTATTCTTCAGGATGAGCCATTAGCTATGCAGGAATCGGATGCTGGCCTACTTTTCCTGAGTTCATCTGCCGAGGAAGCCGCGCAATTGGCTGAGGCTATAAGACGCTCGCGGGATGAATCGAAGAACGTAAGGGTTCCGAAGAAGCCCTACCCTGCCGTCATCTTTTACGAGGACCCTCCGTAGATACGGCGATGATTCATCGGCCCTTTGGAAGAATGGGGCGAAAGGGCCCTTAAACAGGCTGTTTCGGCCGACGCCGAGGACGCGCTTTCACTGTGGACGGGTGGCCATGAGTCTACCCTTGGACCTCGGCGAGCACATCTCCTTAAGAAGGAGCGTCGGCTTGAACAAGCCATACTGGAATCTCCCTTGCGCATCAGTATGTTCTTGTATTTCTTTGTAATATTTCATATTGCTTGCATACATTTATATGTATCCTTATCCTTGTACAAACTTTGCAGAGACTTCGGCGGCGGCGGAGGCTCTAAGTCGTGCTTTGACCGTAGAGTCTGCTGATATCCCTAGTGAAGCACCAATCAGTGTGGAGGAGGCTGATGCAACTGTCGCTCTTGTGACGGAGTCTTCCTCGGTGGCTCCAGCTCCCCGAGCGCTTGCTCCCTCGGAGGAAGCATCTTCGTCGGTTGCCGGGCACAGGTAGTCGAGGATACCATCCTTTCGTTGGAGCCTGCATTGGCAGCCGTTACTCCTCGTCCAGAAGTCGATGTACCGGTCCGCGTCTCCGATGATGTGCCTGAGGCCACGGAGGAGGCCGTTGAAGCTGCTATCCCTCCGGCTCAGAATGGGAAGAGCGTCGAAGGTAGCTTTCTATATTTTAAATTAGTAATCTTTTCATTATTTTAACCCTTCTGTCTTTTCAGAGTTGCGCGGATTGGCGGCCTCTATTGCTGATCTGTCTCCCCGGCTGTCCTTTCAGCGTCTGTTGAAGATGGCTGCTCCGCAAGCGATATCTCCTCAGCGCATCGCCCTCTCGTCTGGGCAAGGTTAGTGTTGTTTACCCTCTTTTTACGGCATTATCACTACTTTATAAAATGACACCGGAGTCTTTTACAGTTCTGGAGGCCGACGACGAGGTCGAGATTCTTGAAGGGCCTGGGGAGCCTTCAAATCCCTCTTGCATGACTGTGGGTAAGTAAAATCCTATCGTTGTTCCATTTGTTCTTTTGCTTACACGTTTTGCTGACTGTTTATAAATCTGAACAGCCCTGCCAGTTCTCAGCACGCTGGAGTCACGTATCGCCATGCCACCCGGCCTCTATGCTCTGCGAGCCTCGGAACGGATGGCCAAGCTAAGCCTCGCCTCCCTGTCATCCTTAATTGAGGAATTTCGCGCTGGCGGTCTAATCACGGCCGAAGCGTTTGCTGCTGAAGCTAACAGCTCTCTTCCTTTTCTTGCCACCTATCATAGCGAAGCAGTGGTGCAAGTCTGGGTTGAGTTTTGTCGGCAGGTGGAGGCTTGCTTTCATGTGCTTGAATGTACACACCTTTCTTCGGAGGTTGTGGCTGTGAAGGCGGGCTTGCGGGGTCTAATTGAGCGGTGTGCGGCGAATATGATATCATGTGAGAAGAGGCTCGGCCGCAAGTTTTCGGAGAGGGAGCTGGCTTCGAAAGCGCTGAGGGAGCTTCAGGCCAACTAATCAGTCGAAAATATTGTATTTTTAACACGTCAATTTCCCTATCATTTGCACTCATCTAGTAGTGTTCGATTTGCATATTACACATATTAGCAAAACATCTGTAAAATACCAAATAACATGTGTTATATACTAAAACCGGCATTTTAAGGGAAATTGAGTGTTTATCATGACATCGCATCATCTTTGTATAGCGCAACACTTGTTTCGAAGTCTGTGCAGGGAATTCCAGGAACCGAGCCAGAACTGTCAAAGTGCTGATCAAAAGATGCGCCAAGTCTAAGCTTTCTGATCTGGCATTTATAGAGAAAGAAATATAAAATTCAACATATCATGAAAAGACCATTATGTTCAGAGGAAGCAACACAAAGAAAATCACTCACTGAAGCACCCACGTGACCGCGGATCCGCGGCTTGAGGAGGCACGTGCCGCGGATCCGCGGCAGTCTGATGACGTCAGAAGGTCAATTTTTCCCATGTGCTTAATTTTAATGGCCAAGCTTCCAGAACATTGCAGAAACTCCACGTGGCTTCATCTAGAAGGCTCTCTCCAACAACCTTCTTCTAGAAGCCTCCTTATAACAACCTTCTTCTAGAAGCCTCCTTGTAACAAGCTCATTCTAGAATATTCTCTCCAACAAACTTCTTCTAGAAGATTCTTTTTAACAACCTCATTTTGGAGGGAAAATTCAAATGAGCTAGTTCATTTTGGAGGGAAAATTCAAATGAGGTGGTTCATTTTGAAGGGAAAAGTTATTCATTTTGGAGGGAAAAGTGGTTCATTTTGGAGGGAAACTTGAAATTTGAATTCTAGATCTAGGATTTTGGATGGCTTATAAAAGGAAACCTAGATCTAGGGTTAAGGGTCTTCTTCTTCTTCTTCTCTCTCTCCCCAAATTCAATACAAGTTGAGTGACACAACTTGTAAACCCTAATTCAAATTCCAAAGCCAAATTCAAGATCCCGAATACCAAATCAAGCGAGAAGCCTTCAACCTTTTAGGAGCGGAGCCGATCTTCAACCGAGCAAGTGATCCAAGCCGATCCGCGACTCAAGGAGACGAGCGAAGCCAAATCGACGATCGAGTTATTTCCTCTTATAGTTCTTGAGCGATTTGTAACGGAATTGTTGATAAATAAAAGGTAAAATTCTTTAATCTTGCTTTCTTTAAATTCTTGCATCATGATTCGATCTCAATTTGTGATTGTGGTTCTTGTTGTGATGTTTGAGTAAAACTCCACTCGTAAAGGAGTCGAGACGATTAATAGAATGATGATGTAACAAACCTTGAAACGATTCTTAAGTCCTACGAGTTTTGTAAACTCTTGTAAATTGAAGAACCGACGACCTAGTTTCGTTGCGATGCTTTCTTGATTGTGATCGCTCGAAATTAGGGATCCACGATCAATTCTTGAATTTACTAGAGGCTAGAATGTGAATGATATCGACGAAGGAACAAGGGATAGATGATGAAACCCTAGTTTCACAAGAAATCCCTAATTCTCGTTGATCATCATCGATCTAGTATCAATTCATCGATGGATAAGAATACGTAATCGCTAGATTTCATCACATCTATAGATCCGATTGATTCCTACGAGCCTCACTTCGATTCTTGATATTTGATTTGGAAATCATCACAAATTCTCAATTCTTGGTTTTATTGTTTCTTGTTATTAGATCTAGATTATCCTAATTCTTGAACTTCAATTTATAAATCATGAATTGTTTGTTTTCTTTTCTTTAAAGTTTCAACTCATCTAAATCGAAACACGAACGATTACACCTTCCCTGTGGACGATCCGCACTTACTAACGCGCTACATTCGACACCGTTATTAATTGCGGTCAAATAATTTTTGGTTGTGATTTCTATACAATTTTCCAACTACACAATCCGAAATCATTTCAATCAAATGGCGCCGTTGCCGGGGACCATTTGATATATACAATCGGAAATCATATCAATCAAATGGCGCCGTTGCCGGGGATAGTGCGCTAATTGTTCGTATTTTGAAATTTGAGTTGAAAAGTTTATTCCATCTATATTTTTAGATCTAAATTCACACAAACCCTAAACGTGTTGTTGTGATTTGTTGCGAGGAAATCTGGAATTTGTGGAGCTGTGGAAAAAAATTTCAGAGCATTCCAGAGAGCTGTATAAGTGAACAGGAGCCTGTTGTGAAATTTTTGTGCAGTGAAGAGGATAAACCGCGGCGGATCCGCGGCATTAGGCGACTCCCGCGGTGGAACCGCGGTGATACAGTAGAATCACTGTTCCAAAATTTTTGGTAACTCTCTTAACTTTCTTATCTCCTACCTCATCTGCTCCAATTAACAATTTGCTGCAGGTTTCTTTGCAAATAAATCGCAGCGCCGCAAAAAGCAATAAAAATTGTGCGTGTTTTTGATTTTTGGTTGTTTGCATATTAATACGGAAATTAAGGGGCACGACCAAATCCAGATTAGGTGGGGAGTTCATTACCCTTCCTAAGCCCCAAAAATCACAAAACTGCATCAGCATTACCCTCATTAACTAAAAGAAATCTAGAGATGACTCTAAGAACCGTCGCGCTCACTTAGGACAAGAGAAGGCCGTGGGTAATTCATTGCTTATCCGCGTTTCTTTTGTGGTGTCTAAGGCAAATATGTCGAAGGCTAGTGGTTACTTAATTAGGCCCACTACTTACGTAGTGGAGAACCTCCCACTTACCTGGCACTTACCTGGCCACAGGAGAGACAACGAGGCAGTGGAGGATTTATCCTGCGACTTGTCTTTTGGCAGTTAGGAGTGGTCTAGAGCTTTGACCTAGACGATCAATAGAATTAGGGTTTTGCTTGTTGCATTTGTTGTGATCGCATCATTTTTTTCAAAAATCCGTATATTTTCAAAACAAACACCGCATTCATCATTTCCCCTAATTATAAGTCACGCTGCCACTTGTACTAATCCTTTTTAGTGCAAGATAGGCTGGACACGGGATTCTAGTGCCCGTTTAGTCCGTGTTCCTTTTATCGACCCAAAGTCTGTATTTCTACATTTACCTCTTCTTTACCCACCACCACACCCACATCAATGGATCCGTCTCCATCGAACTTCTTTACCACTACTCTGCCGCCGTCCGTTGGTGCGCAGAATCCACCCCGCATCTCTCTCCAAAAGAGGTGCTATCCTACAAGAGGTCCTCTGTCGACCTGCTTATCCATTCCACCAGCCAACGGGGACAATTTTCAGATTAAACCCTAATACATCAACCTTCTACCTAAATATCACGGTCTCGAGTCTGAAGACGCATATGCCTTTATCACCAAATTTGAAAATGTATGCGCAATGATGGGTACCTCACAGCTTTCTATGGATGCTATGCGTCTACGTCTTCTTCCATTTACCTTGTACGATATAGCCGAGAAGTGGCTGTATAACACTACCGCACATTCCATTTCAAACTGGGGAGAATTCGTCAAAGAATTCCTTAGGAAATTCTACCCACATCAAAAGACAGCTCGAGTCCGCAGCGAAATAAATCAATTCACCCAGCTTCCAAATGAAACATTTTCACAATGTCTTGAACGCTTCAAGGATTTGTTAGTCCAATGTCCACATCACGGAATCCCTAGATGGGATCTGTGCAGAATCATATATGAGGGCATTAACCCTAACACAAGACAGACCCTTGAATCCATGTGTCAAGACAACTTCATGACAAAAGATGATGGGGAAGCCTGGAAATTTTTAGAAGATTTCGCTGAAAAATCTTTACAGTGGGAGGGTGTGAATCAATCGTCTAGGGATGGTAACGATATTTCCATAGGAGTTAGAGCTGATATTTCAGCTATGCAAAAGAAACTCGAGACTATGGAAAACAAATTTTTAGCCGCCCTAAATCAAATGTCACTCTCCAAAACTATATGTGGCTGCTGTTCTGATCCTTCTCATCTCACGGAAGAATGTCCATTGAATTCTCCGTTTCAAGATCACGAACATACCAATGCTGCTTTTCAAAGACCTAGAAACGATCCATTTTCTTCCACATATAATCAGGGTTGGAGGAATCACCCTAATTTTGCTTGGAACCAATCACAATCTCAAAACACGGTTCCAAACCAAAACAATTTCCAAAGGGTCCCTCCACCACAATAGCAACCACCACTTCAATTGAGTCAGCACCCCTACCAATCACAAAACTACCAAAATCCGGCCAACACTTTTGCACCACATGAAAACACTTAGCAATTGACCGGTACAGATAATACCTCTGCACTAACACAAACCTTGGATATTTTCATGAAACAATCCATCCAAGGGACGGCAAGTTTCCAATCTTCCGTCGAGAATATGATGAAGATCATTGTCTCTCAAAATGAGAATATCAAATCGATGGAAGCAAAAATTGCACAACTAAAAGCCGAAATGAGTGCAAGAGAAAAAGGGAAATTTCCAGCTCAACCTTTGCCTAATCCTGGCTATTCACATCATGTGAATGCAATCACGTTGAGATCTGGAAGAGTGCTTGACAATCACGTTGGGGAAGAGATTGAAGACACTGAAAAATCTATCGATGATACCCCGGCTGAGACCTTTCCTTCCACTTCTACTTCTAATTCTGACCCCAGTTCTTCTACCCCACCACCTTCTTCCGAGCCTATTCTCCGTTTTCCCCAAGGCTCGACACCTCAGCCCAACTCTTCTAGTCCACCAAAAACGATCCCCACTCCTATTCTTAGATCGTTCCTACCCACACGATCTTCTCCAATGTTGGACCCTGATCTTATTGCTCCAGCTCCTTATCCGAATCGGTTAAGGAGAAACACACTGAGTCCACAAATGGAGAAGATCACTGAAATGTTTAAACAGGTTAACATCAACATCCCTCTTCTAGATGCTATCCAACAAGTCCCCGCGTATGCGAAAGTTCTCAAAGACTTGTGCACTAGAAAGAGGAAGACTCAAGTGCCCAAGAAGGTATTCATGTCAAAAACTGTAGACACGGCTTGCCCCCAACAATTACCGAGGAAACGTAAGGATCCTGGCTATCCTACGATTTCCATTTCTATTGGGGAGAAACACATTAACCGTGCTCTACTAGACCTTGGCGCAAGTGTTAACCTGCTTCCTTTCTCGGTATACGAGCAGTTAGGGATCGGAGAGTTGAAACCAGCCCATTGCACTCTCCAGATGGCTGACCGATCAATCACCAAACATAGGGGTGAACTGGAGGATGTGTTAATAAAAATCGGGGAATTTTTATTCCCTGTGGACTTTATTGTACTTGATACACAGCCTGTAACGAACCCACGGAATCAAATTTCGGTGATTTTAGGTCGCCCCTTTTTGGCCACTTCCAACGCTATTATCAACTGTCGTAACGGCTCTATGACCCTATCCTTCGGGAATAGGTCAATTGAGCTGAACATTTACAGGTTGGGAAGTGTACCCTCCGAACCTACTGCTCAGGTCTCTTCTGTCGACTTAATGGATGTCGACAGCAGCGAATTTGATGATCCCCCTGATACCGATCTAGACTCTTTTCATATGTTGTTGTTTGACCCAACTATATATCATACACATATGGACTCTTCCACTGAGATGTCCGGGTCAACAACTAACAATGATTATGAACTGTTTTCTGAGTCTGAAGATCACCCCGTGCTTTGTGATGATATTATTCTCCGGGGTATTGATGGAACTTTTGAGGAAATCTTCGCTGATGAACTCGCATTTTTGAATGACACGGGTGTTGAGATGAATCATCTCCCAATCAATGAAATTGAACCTCCACCCCTTCTTCTGAATTGTAAAAAGAATGCGAGCAATCCATCACATTCACTGCATCGTCTCTCCAAAATGAGACGCACACACATTCTAGTCCACCACTTACCTTTTCCCCACTTCTTCTTCCACCAACCTGAGCACTACATTGATAAAATTTTCGAATGGTTGGTGTTAACTTTTGGTCTTTGCAAAGCTTGGTATCGACCAATGATTTTTGACCCCCTCATGTGATTTTCAAAGATTAATATTGCTTAACTCAAGTTTGGGGGGGTATAATCGGGCTCTTGAAAAGAAAAGTTTTACAAAATTTTGAGCTAAAAATAAGTTTGGGGGAGGATCTTCACTTAAATATTTTGCCCCCATTAATAAATTTCCTCCCAAGCTTATAGGTTTTTCGAGATTTAGCTGATGGCAACAGTGAGGACACTGTTGAAAACAAGTTTGGGGGAGTTTTGTGCTTATTTTCGCATCATTTGTATCATACTTTGCATAAGCACAAAACATTTTTTTGAAAACCTATAAAAAATTTTAAAAAATTTCAAAAGATAAAAATATTTTTGTACATAAATAAGATAATAAAAGATTAGATAGTGAAAAATTACATCAAAAAGATTGGAAAAATTTAAGAAAACCAAGAAAATTAGAAGTTTTCTTATACGAACTAGTAATAAGTAGTTATGAGCTGTTATCCCAAAGGGTTGTAAGATGAAGGAAGTCACTAATCTGAGGATTAAAATAAGTCTGAAAAATAGTTCCTATTCTGGAAGCCAAACATTTTGAACGTTGATACCCTGCTATTCGCACTTACACACGTCTTGAAACTCGGGATAGTAGAGGATACCTTGAAATGCTCTTGTCTAAAAGCTGATGTATGAAGGAAATAAAAAAAATGAATAAAATATAAAATGGTGAGAAAAATGAACACTGGTTTTGTTATTGCCAAGGCAGCAATAAAAAAATATAGCGAGGGTGCCTCTTCACCTAGAGCCCTAAGGCCAACTGGTCTGGAAGTCACTGCTAAGCCTTAGGTGGTGCAAGACGAGGAAAAACACCAAATAAGCAAGCACATGAGTAATCGGTCGGTTAGTACCTCAAGAAGTATTAACGGTCGCATGAAAGTGTGTGAGCAAATTCATCTAAATATTCATTAATTAAAAAGTACTGAGGTGGATGGACAAGAATATGATAGCTTGAATTGAATTCTCCGGGTGTAGGGATGTCTTTACACACACGTAAGGTTATATGATCGATATTTGGAAGAAAGATAGGAATGAAGAATAAGACGATGTTTTATTGAGGGAGGACGTGATTTCTAACATCTTTTCATAACTATTAAGATAGGGCTCATGACAACCGAAAAGCTAGCTTAGTTGGAAACCCTAATTTTCAAGGCTTTTCTTTTACAATTCTTGTCTTTAAATGTAATATTCACGATCTTCCTTTTATTATTGGATTTTGTGGGTGCAATCCGCTGAAAACCCTCAGGAGACAACACTCCTCCTACTAGGGACACCTAGAGGTTTAAAGGCTTGTTGCACGTGCTCAGTGCAATCGTGTTGCCTACGAAAGTGTGCTAGATAGTTTTTCTCTTTCTTTATTTTCTCCTTCTCTTTTTAATAAAACAATTCGCTCGAGACGACCGAAAATAAGTTTGGGGGAATTTGATCAGTCGAAAATATTGTATTTTTAACACGTCAATTTCCCTATCATTTGCACTCATCTAGTAATGTTCGATTTGCATATTACACATATTAGCAAAACATCTGTAAAATACCAAATAACATGTGTTATATGCTAAAACCGGCATTTTAAGGGAAATTGAGTGTTTATCATGACATCGCATCATCTTTGTATAGCGCAACACTTGTTTCGAAGTCTGTGCAGGGAATTCCAGGAACCGAGCCAGAATTGTCAAAGTGTTGATCAAAAGATGCACCAAGTCTAAGCTTTCTGATCTGGCATTTATACAGAAAGAAATATAAAATTCAACATATCATGAAAAGACCATTATGTCCAGAGGAAGCAACACAAAGAAAATCACTCACTGAAGCACCCACGTGACCGCGGATCCGCGGCCTAAGGAAGCACGTGCCGCGGATCCGCGGCAGTCTGATGACGTCAGAAGGTCAATTTTTCCCATGTGCTTAATTTTAATGGCCAAGCTTCCAGAACATTGCAGAAACTCCACGTGGCTTCATCTAGAAGGCTCTCTCCAACAACCTTCTTCTAGAAACCTCCTTATAACAACCTTCTTCTAGAAGCCTCCTTGTAACAAGCTCATTCTACAATATTCTCTCTAACAAACTTCTTCTAGAAGATTCTTTCTAACAACCTCATTTTGGAGGGAAAATTCAAATGAGCTAGTTCATTTTGGAGGGAAAATTCAAATGAGGTGGTTCATTTTGGAGGGAAAAGTTGTTCATTTTGGAGGGAAAAGTGGTTCATTTTGGAGGGAAACTTGAAATTTGAATTCTAGATCTAGGATTTTGGATGGCTTATAAAAGGAAACCTAGATCTAGGGTTAAGAGTCTTCTTCTTCTTCTTCTCTCTCTCCCCAAATTCAATACAAGTTGAGTGACACAACTTATAAACCCTAATTCAAATTCCAAAGCCAAATTCAAGATCCCGAGTACCAAATCAAGCGAGAAGCCTTCAAACTTTTAGGAGCGGAGCCGATCTTCAACCGAGCAAGTGATCCAAGCCGATCCGCGACTCAAGGAGACGAGCGAAGCCAAATCGACGATCGAGTTATTTCCTCTTGTAGTTCTTGAGTGATTTGTAACGGAATTGTTGATAAATAAAAGGTGAAATTCTTTAACCTTGCTTTCTTTAAATTCTTGCATCTTGATTCGATCTCAATTTGTGATTGTGGTTCTTGTTGTGATGTTTGAGTAAAACTCCACTCGTAAAGGAGTCGAGACGATTAATAGAATGATGATGTAATAAATCTTGAAACGATTCTTAAGTCCTACGAGTTTTGTAAACTCTTGTAAATTGAAGAATCGACGACCTAGTTTCATTGTGATGCTTTCTTGATTGTGATCGCTCGAAATTAGGGATCCACGATCGATTCTTGAATTTACTAGAGGCTAGAATGTGAATGATATCAACGAAGGAACAAGGGATAGATGATGAAACCCTAGTTTCACAAGAAATCCCTAATTCTCGTTGATCATCATCGATCTAGTTGTAGGGCTCCTAGGCACTCTCAAGAGGTCTCACAAGGCATCAACCATGCCAATTTCAAATTTTACGGGTGCCGAGAAACCCTAATACGGATCGTTAACTAGAAATTTAGGCGAAAAACTAAACTAGTTAACAACTTAACTAAAGGAGAGAGGCTACAACCTTTGTAGATCCGGTTCTCCACTTCCTTAGCTCCACGTAGGCGTCCTCTCGCTGTCCATCTCGAATCCTAGACTCAATCGTCGGTTTCAACGGAAAAACGAGCGGACTAGGTCGTCGGCTTCGTGCCGAAGATGATCTACATCGAGGCATCACAAGTTCAAGCTCCGACTTCACAAATTTGTGAAACTTGTGAAGAAAACACCCAAAACAACTTGGCAAGAGGTAGAGGGTGAAGAAATAGGAGGTGGGTTCACTTTAGAATTGGATTTCTCACTTTAGAACTCAAGTTGCCATTGATGGCATCAAGCTTTCTTGAAGAAGAAGATGAAGATGAAGAAAGAATATGATAAGTTCCTTATTTAAAAATGAAACTAATATGAATACTTATCATATACTTACCATGGTCAAGTGTAGAGATTAAACTAAGGTGAGTTGGAATGGTTAGGGTTAAGGATGAGATAAGAATGGTGGACTTTGTCAAAGCTTCAACATAGAAACAAAATAAGCCACCATTCTTAATAATATCCAAAATGAATAAATAAATAAATAACTAAGTAAATAATCAAAACCCTAACCATTCATATAACCATGGTTTAACCTTTACACAAACCCAAGTGAGCAAGTATCATCAAACATGATACAAACAAGTGCACAAAAAATATATCACATATACAATGTGCATCAAGTGAGAAAATCCTTTTAAAATGAACCAATACTAGTTAATGCAAAGCAATATATCAAATATATAATTATACATTAAATCATTAAATCAACACTTGATTTAACGATCCGGTCATATCGCATATAACCGACTAGTATCCTATGTATCGGCTTATCGAATCAATCCTTGATTCGATATCTAGGTTATATCGCATATAACCAATCGATACATTCATCGCGAGAATGAAATACGGTATCACATACACGCATTATTCTCGCTCCCGCACATATCTCATATGCGCTCCTATTTCGTTTCGCTTGAGCCAGGAAACCTCTGTGTAGGACTCTAAAGACTCGTCAATACGCCGGTAGCAGATGATGATCATATCAAGCACCCACAAGCCGCAAGCGGTCTGCTAAACGTAACGGCCATCCGGGTATTGAGCGATCAGAAGATCGATGAGCTAGCCCGCTCACACTCCTGTGAATCCAACCAGTAACACTTACCGTACAGTCCGGTCTGTTCGTCTGATATGTCGCATATCAAGTCTAGGGGTGGTAAACGTCAGACCCCAATAACCGATAAGTCGTGCCGATGTGAGGCTCATAACGGGTCGAGAAACTACTGGTAACACTTACCAGCAAATCTCTGATCAGCCCTGGCCAGGGACTTCCCTATTACGGCCAATCGAGCACAGCGCAACATCAACCACAATACCGGGAGAGACGAAACCCCTCCTATCGCTCATTGCCTCCATGTGACTCGGGACTGTACCCAAAGACCACCATTTTGCACGCCCTCATGGACGTGGTAAGGTGGAGATCAAAGCACAGTGGGAATCACACAAGACTCTATGACGATCTCGGGTCTACAGACTAACCTGCACAAGTGTCACCTGAGAACTGCCATCTGACGTGAGGTATAATACCATCTGGGAGTTCTCGGCGAGTCCGTCCAGTGTACCCAGTCTCCACTGAGCACCCGCACACCATCTCTGATGTCAAACACCATTGGATATGGGATCATCCATCGCCCATCTCATGGGTCGAGAAGCGTATACGCTAGTCTACACTGGTATATCGATGCCCCGTCTCGATACACCTACGACTAGGGACCTTGAAGGATGTACTTATGGACTACCATGTCCCCACTAGTATGATCTGCATCATAGTCCAGGTAGTCAAGTACACATCCTAAGGGCTTTACCAACATGTAACTATAAGACAGTTTAAAGAGACAAGTGTACATGTTAAGATAAAGAGTAACCAGATAGCATACTATCATATCGAGCAAGAAAGTCATCTCTATATATGTCCAAGCATCCAATATAATATACATCATCTGTACAATACTGGCCTCTAGGGCATACATACAACTAACACTAGTATCAATTCACCGATGGATAAGAATACGTAATCGCTAGATTTCATCACGTCTATAGATCCGATCGATTCCTACGAGCCTCACTTCGATTCTTGATATTTGATTTGGAAATCATCACAAATTCTCAATTCTTGATTTTATTGTTTCTTGTTATTAGATCTAGATTTTCCTAATTCTTGAACTTCAATTTACAAATCATGAATTGTTTGTTTTCTTTTCTTTAAAGTTTCAACTCATCTAAATCGAAACACGAACGATTACACTTTCCCTGTGGACGATCCGCACTTACTAACGCGCTACATTCGACACCGTTATTGATTGCGGTCAAATAATTTTTGGTTGTGATTTCTATACAATTTTCCAACTACACAATCCGAAATCGTTTCAATCAAATGGCGCCGTTGCCAGGGACCATTTGATATACACAATCGGAAATCATATCAATCACCAACCTTACGGTCAAGGCCAATAAAGCGTATGAACTATGGCGAGTGCTTCAAAAGGCCATCAAGGAGGTGGTAGCCATCGACAAATCCGCCGTGTTCACTCGTGAAATAGTCGAAGCCCATAAAGTCACTGAAAAGGAGCTTGAAGGCCGGCTTGCTTCCTACCAGGCCCAGCAGGCTCAAGCGGAGGCTCGTCTTTTGGCGATACTGAATCACTAAGGCGAGGCCCAGCGAAAGAGGGATGAGCTGACCAATCTGCTAAATTGCCCGCCGACTTGAAGACTTGTATATATATTTTTTTATTCTTCCTTTGTACATACTCCTGAATAAGAGTATTTTTTTTTGTTCTTTCACGAATTGTACTTTGTATTCATTTTGATTCATGAATAAAAGACGTATTTTTTCTTCACGATGGTGTGTCCCTTTTATTAAATGTATTCTGTGGATAGTCTATCTCGATTTCTTTGCAGAACAATGATGGCTTAGAATTCAAGGTTAAGATCTGCCTCCTAAGACTTTTCAACTTTATGAGCCATGAGGGTCTCATAAAGAATTTTCTCCCTACGGGTCGAGAGGATCCCGTAGGTGTAATTTCTCCTTAAGAATCGTGAGGATTCCTAAATGTATTTTCTCTTGAAAGTCGTAAGGATCTCACAAGAGAATTTGCTCCCTTACGAGTCGTGAGGACCCGCAAGTGATGGGTGAGGTTACCATCATCCGCATTTCACGGAATCAGGAGTTGCTCTGGATACTTCCCACGGGGTCATAGCCGTGTTCTGCGAGGACCAGGATCTGCTCTGGACGTTTCCCACGGGGTCAGGATTGACGTAAGCCGCGTTCCACGTAACCAAGAATTTTGCTCTGGATGCTTCCCACGGGTTCACTGCCGTGTTCGGCGAGGACCTGGCTCCGCTCTGGATACTTCACACGGGGTCATTGCCGTGCTCTGCGAGGACCAGGATCCACTCTGGACGTTTCCCACGGGGTCAGGATTGACATAAGCCCCGTTCCACGTAACCAGGAATTTTGCTCTGGATGCTTCCCACGGGTTCACTGCCGTGTTCTGCGAGGACCAGGTTCCGCTTTGGATGCTTCACACGGGGTCATTGTCGTGCTCTGGGAGGACCAGGATCCACTCTGGACGTTTCCCATGGGTCAAGATTGACGCAAGCCGCGTTCCATGTAACCAGGAATTTTGCTCTGGATGCTTCCCACGGGTTCACTACCGTGTTCTGTGAGGACCAGGCTCTGCTCCGGATACTTCACACGGGGTCATTGCCGTGCTCTGCGAGGACCAGGATCCGCTCTGGACGTTTCCCATGGGGTCAGGATTGACCGCGTTCCACGTAACCAGGAATTTTGCTCTGGATGCTTCCCACGGGTTCACTGCCGTGTTCTGCGAGGACCAGGCTCCGCTCTGGATGCTTCACATGGGGTCATTGTCGTACTCTGCGAGGACCAGGATCCGCTCTGGACGTTTCCCACGGGGTCAGGATTGACGTAAGCCGCGTTCCACATAACCAGGGATTTTGCTCTGGATGCTTCCTATGGGTTCACTGCCGTGTTCTGCGAGGACCAGGCTCCACTCTGGATGCTTCACACGGGGGTCATTGCCGTGCTCTGCGAGGACCAGGATCCGCTCTGGACGTTTCCCACGGGGTCAGGATTGACGTAAGCCGCGTTCCACGTAACCAGGGATTTTGCTCTGAATGCTTCCCAGGGGTTCACTGTCGTGTTCTGCGAGGACCAGGCTCCGCTCTGGATGCTTCACACGGGGTTATTGCCGTGCTCTGCGAGGACCAGGATCCGCTCTGGACGTTTCCCACGAGGTCAGGATTGACGTAAGTCGCGTTCCACGTAACCAGGAATTTTGCTCTGAATGCTTCCCAGGGGTTCACTGCCATGTTCTGCGAGGACCAGGCTCTGCTCTGGATGCTTCACACGGGGTCATTGCCATGCTCTGCGAGGACCAGGATCCACTCTAGACGTTTCCCACAGGGTCAGGATTGACATAAGCCGCGTTCCATGTAAGCAGGAATGGTTGACTTTATCCGCATTTCACGGAGTCGGGGTTTGACTCTCGGTTATCTGTGCACCGCCGAGTCATGGAACTGGGGGTTGCCGCTGTTCCGCTTTGCTTGATGTTGTGCCCGTTGTAATAAGACGAATGTTGAGATGATCTCTAGGCTGTCTGTGAACCATTGAGATTTGGCTTCTCCTTCTGATAAAGCTTGGGGAGGAAGGATGTGATTCCCTCTTTGTTTGCGCCCCTGGATTGTATACAGGGATTGACATGATATCACCTGTAGGGCATAAATTTCATCATTTTTATTATTATTTTTTTTATTTCATTCCGCGATGCTCTATCATTTCAGCTTTTATAGCACGAAGGTCACTATTGTCCAATCATTTCGGCTATTTTTTCGCGGTACCCAATCAGGCTATTTTTTTTCTTTTTATTCGCTACTTTTTATTGCGAGTTGCCCGATCATTTCGGCTATTTTTCATGGATACATTTTTATTTGCTGATTTTATCGCAAGTTGCCCCATCATTTCGGCTATTTTGCATACATGTATGGCTCGCTAGTTTCTTTGCTGCAAGGTTGGAATTAGACACTGATTTCGGTATCAGCACCGCTACAACTGGGATATTGCCAGGAGCGAATCATCATTTGCCTTTGTCGATGTTGAACAAAGGTGGCTTAGCAAACAGGGTTAAGATCCTGTCGACTAAGGCTTTTGACTTCATGAGCCGTAAGGGTCCCATAAAGGTATTTCTCCCTACAAGTCGTGAGGATCTCGTAGGTGCATTTTTTCCCTAGGAATTGTAAGGATTCCTAAGTGCATGTTCCCTTATAAGTCGTAAGGATCTTACAAGATTGTTTTCTCCTTATAAGTCGAGAGGTCTTACAAGGGTTGTTCACCGTGTAGACATATCCTTAGTCACGGATGGGACTTTGTTAGGGAAATGTTTATTCGCACCCATGGATTGTATACAAGGGTCAGCATTGAGCCGCTTGTAGGGCAGTATCGGAGATTGTGGTGGCTGCTTAAGAACGGGTTCAGATCTCTGTAGCTTAAGACTTTTGAATCTTATGAGCCGTGAGGGTCTCATAAGAGGGTTCTCCTTATGAGTCGTGAGGATCTCACAAGTGTAATTTCTCCTTAGGAATCGTGGGGATCCCTGAGTGTGTTGCTCCCTTGTGAGTCGTAAGGATCTCATGCGGGTGGTTTCTCCTCACAAGGTCGAGAGGACCCTGCAAGTGTCTTTTAACGAAGTTACGCCCTTTCGGGTTTTCACAAACACTCGCCGGTAGCCCTACTGTTTTTACTCACGGAGCCCTTTCGGGTTTTCATCCGTGCCCTTTTGCTTATGGACATACCGTTTTTTTTTTATTATTCTAACGAGGTTGCGCCCTTTCGGGTTTTCACAAAACTCGCCGGGAGCCCTGCTGTTTTTACTCATGGAGCCCTTTCGGGTTTTCATCCGTGCCTATTTTGCTTATGGACATACCGTTTTTATTTTTTATATATATTCTTTTTTTTATTCTTTTTTTTGTATCAGCTTTAGGATGCTGCAATCCACCGTAGTTTGTCGACGTCTCGGTCAACAGCTAGTTTTAGGACATAGTGGTCCATCGTTAGTTTGAGGACATTTCGGTCCATTGTTAGTTTAAGGACGTTTCGGTCCGTTGTTAGTTTAAGAACGTTTCGGTCCGTTGCGCCGGCTACTACTTATAGAGTTTGGGCTCAGGAAGATAGCGAGCGGACATAGTCGTCGTCGTCTATCATTGACCTAGGCCGTGACTCGTCAGGCGTAATACTTTTTTAGGAAGCGACCGTTTATTGGTCCGAAGGGCCTTTCGCCATGCATGTCCATGAGTAGATAGTCTCCACCCTGGTAAACCTTGTCTATGATATACGGGCCTTCATAGTTCGGCTCGAATTTCCCCTGTTTGTCACGATTGGGGATCATAGGTCTCTTGACCACTAGCATGAGTTCGCCTTGGCGGAATGTTCTCGGCCTAGTCAATTTCTCATATGAGCGTGTCATCTTTGCCTTATAAGCCTCCAGATTTTGTTGCGCTATGAGCCGGGTTTCATCAAGGGCGTCGAGCTCTTCAAGCCGAAGGTGAGCATTCTCTTCGTCTGTTAGCTCGTAATGAACTGCCACTCGTAGAGAAGGTAGCTCTATCTCGAGGGGGAGTACTGCCTCTATACCGAATACCAATGCGTACGGTGTTGTGTTCGTGGCCGTTTTGAACGTAGTTCGATACGCCCAGAGAGCTTCATGCAGGCTCTCGTGCCAGTCCTTCTTATTTCAAGACACTGTCTTTTTCACAATCTTCATCAAGGTTTTGTTGAAAGCCTCGGCTAGACCGTTAGCTCGGGGATTATAGACCGAAGAGTATCTCCAGTCTATATTATGCCGTTGTGTGAAACGACTGATCTTGTGGCTTCTGTAGGCTGGCCCGTTATCGGAGATGATCCGTCACGGAGTTCCAAACCGATAAATGACGTGTGTTTTGAAGAAATGGAGGATACTCTCCGTCTTCACTTCCCTCAGCGGCACTGCTTCTGCCTATTTGGAGAAGTAATCAGTCGTCGCCAAAATGAATCGATGTCCTCTGGACGATACTGGTTCGATAGGGCCGATTATGTCGGTCCCCCACATTTCGAATGGCCAACTAGCCACTGTCGGATGTAGCGGATTCGGATGCTGGTGGATAAAGTCCCTATGGATCTGGCATGAGTGGTATTGCTTCGCATATTCGAGGTAGTCCTAAATCATCGTGGGCCAATAGTAGCCCATCCTTTTGATTTTCAACTTCATCTTCGGGCCGGCTTGGTGAGAACCGCAGAGTCCGTCGTGAGTTTCTTGGACGACTCCCTTCGCCTCTTCAGGTCCCAGGCATCTTAACCACAGAGAATCAAATGACCTCTTGTACAGAGCATCATTGACGAAGGCAAAAGATAGGGCTCGCTTCATGAGCTGATGTTTCAAGGACGCATCTTCAGGCGTTCGACGGGATTTGAAGTAGTCTATAAAGACTTCTCTCCAATCCTCAACCTTTTCTCAGTCTTTTACTTGTAGAGCCGTTTGCTCGGTCGCTCCCTTTTCTTCGGACGACTCCGGAGATATTTCTGCCGGTGCAAGAACCCGGCGACTTTATACCACGATTCTTATGTCATCGAGGTTCGCGTCGGCCAATTCTTTAGCAAGCTTGGCTAATGCATCTGCTTTGCTATTTTCCGCACGCGGTATGCTTTCCAAGGTGTAGGAAGGGATTTGAGTCAGCAGCTATTGCACTCTCTCGCCGTATTACACCAACTCTGGTTTGCACGTCTGGTAGTCGCCGTTTATTTGACTAACGACCAGCTGGGAGTCTCCGTATATGAGGAGGTTTTCAATTCCCATGTCGATGGTGATCTCGAGACCTGCTATCAAAGCTTCATACTCGGCTTCATTGTTCGTCCTCGGGTCTGTCAAGGAGAAGGCAAAGCGCATTATCCCTCCTTGTGGAGTTACGAAGATGAGGCCTACCCCCGATTTGATTATAGGGGTGCTTTGTTTGCGCTTCTTCATGGAAGATGCTCCATCGAAATAAAGTTCCCACCAGGTATCACTACCGTCGATCGTGTCAAACGCATTTTCGTCTGGCAGTTCGCAATTCAAAGGAGAATCGGAAGGTATTGGATGCTCAGCGAAGAAGTCGGCGATGGCCTAACCTTTCAATGCCTTGAGAGGACGATACGTTATCGAGAACTCCATCAATAGCAGGGCCCATTTAGCGAGTCGTCCCGTTAATATGGCTTTTGACATTAAGTACTTGAGAGGATCCACTTTTGATATGAGATGGACTCATGGGCTAACGCGTAGTGTCTGAGCTTCGTTATTGCGAAGATCAACGCCAGGCAGTGTTTTTCGATGGGGGAGTAGTTACTTTCTGCCCCCGGGAGAACTCGACTCAGATAATAAAGGGCTCTCTCTTTCCCTTGGTCGTTTTCTTGTGCCCACAGTGCGCCTAAAGAACCTTCGAGGGCTGTCGTGTACAGAACGAGAGGCTTTCCCTTGACCAGAGCGGTCAGCACCGGTGGATTCTGTAGGTATTGCTTGATTTCGTCCAGTGCATTTTGGCATTTGCTATCCCAAACGAAAGGGGTTCCCTTCTTCATCAGGTGACTGTAAGGACGACACTTGCCTGAGAGGTTAGCTATAAATCGCCAGATATACGCAAGCTTCCCTTGGAGAGACCGCAATTGCTTGAGAGTCCTTGGCAGGGGCATTTCCATAATCGCCTTGATTTTTTACGGATCTATCTCAATGTCTCGATGTCGGACGATGAATCCGAGGAATTTTCCCGAGGAAACTCCGAACGCGCATTTGAGAGGATTCATCTTCAGGTTGTATTTCCGAAGGCGTTGAAACACGATCTTCAGGTGCTCTAGATATTCCTCGTATGATTTGCTTTTTACTATGAGGTCGTCGATATAGCATTCGACGATTTCATGTATGAGGTCATCGAAGATCTTCGTCATGGCCCTCTGATAGGTGGCGCCGGCGTTCTTTAGACCGAAAGGCATCACCCTGTAGCAAAATATGCCCAAAGGGGTCCGGAAAGCGGTGTGCTTCTGGTCCTCGGGATGCATCTTTATCTGATTGTATCCTGATGATCCGTCCATGAAGGAGAAGACTTCGTGAGTGGATGTGTTATCTATCATCAGCTCAGTGACTGGTACTGGAAAGTCGTCCTTTGGACAAGCTTTGTTAAGATCTCGGAAGTCCACACATATGCGCACCGTCCCATTTTTCTTCATTACTGGAACAATATTGGCGATCCAGTCGGGGTACTCTTGGATGAAGACAGAGTCGATTAGCTTTTTGACCTCGGCGTTGATGCTCATCTCAAGCTCGAGCCGCATTCTCCTTGGTGCTTGTTTGATTGGCTTGGCATCCGGGGATATTGCCAATTTGTGGACAGCAATCTCTGGATCTAATCCTGGCATTTTGGAATAATTCCATGCGAAGCAATCTCTATGCTGCATAAGCACGTCTTTTAGTGCAGCCACTCTTTCTTCAGATAGCAGCTCACTGACGAATGTTGATCGCGGGTCACTTGCCGTCCCCAAATCAATTTTCTTAAGGTTATCTGCTGTAGTGTGTATTCCATCTTCCAGCTCTTTCGGTGCCGGTGGAAACTCTGAGATCACCTCATCATCATTGTTTTCGAAGCACCGGGGGAGGTCATCCATATTCTCGGGCTCTTCTTCTGATAGCGCTATCACGTGACAGGTACGAGCTCGCTTCCAAGACCGATGTTGATCTGGTTCTACTCTCGCTATACGCGTCGCTTTCGGTTCATGCTTCCGTGGCGGGCTTACCCTCCAACTGCTAGATAGAGCGAACCTGCCTTGTTGATATTGGTCTTCGACCCAGCTCTTGAAGGTGATGTAGTCTTTGAGAGGATGCCCTATTTCTTGGTGATAGGAGCAATGTCTGGGTGAGAGACCTTGTTTGCTTGCTCGGGGTGTTTGGACTCTGGGAGTATCATCATCTGATGCTTTACGACAAGATTGAATATCTTCTTTGTCTTTTCTTGGGGAAAAGAATATTCCCGGCTCATCTTCCTTATAAGGGACGGATTCCGGATTGCTCGATTCTCGATCGCGTGGCTTCTTGATCCCTCTTTGTCGCTGTCGAACGCCTTTCCCCCTTTTTGATTTATTTTTGCCTCTGCGTCGGGCCTTTTGTATGACGGGTTGGTGACGAAGAGTATTGTCATTCTCCGCGGCTTGTTGAAGGAGGCGCTGCGTCCTGGCTTTCTCGTAAATGGCCATTTCACGGTTATGGTCATCCCGGACCTTTCGACCCACTTCCCTTATGAGCTTGTCCATTCGTTCTTCAAATGATGGATTCGGCATTTCGATGCAGGATCTCGTTTTGGTTCAGGGTCAGCATTTTCTAACAGGGCGTCTCCTTCTTCATCGAAGTCATGTATGATGTAGCTACCATGGGCCGTTCCCGTTTCTTGGATTGGACATATCCAAGCCCGACCGTTTCCATTCTCCCGTTTGGCAACTTTCGCTGAGTTCCGGGGACGTCCCAAATCCTATTATAGAATCGAGCTTGTCGAGTGGTCTGTGTGAAGGGTACCCCTTGGCACTTCAATAGCCTTTTCAAGCCTTCCGTGTAATATCTAGGCTGACGGATGGGCTGGAGCCTGTCGAGCATAGAATCGGCGCCGTGCCAGATTTCTTTATCCACTTTAGTGTCCCCAGATTGGTAGAATAGGATCGCCTCTTCACCTTTTCGCCTGGGAGGGACGTAAAATGTTTGCAGTTCTTGCATGCTATAAGCTTCAAGTGCATCGAGCTCTTTGTAATGCTCCCATGGAACCATGGTAATTTGCAAACTCTGATTATCGTCAGGGAAGGCTTGTATTGACGGTCGAGCGGAAAATATAGCGTTAACTTCATCTTCCGAGTCACTGCCGAAGATCAACATTGGGGCGGACGGTCCCGGGTTGTTGCGTTGGGACGGCCCTAAATAAACTATCTCTTCTTCTTCCTCGGTATCACTCCCGAAGACCGGAATAGTGGTGATAGTCTTGTTCTTCGGTTTGTGACATCTTTCTGTGTCCTCAAAATCTGGTAAGAAGTATTTTGCATCTTCGTACTTTCGGACTTCGTTCACGGAGAATGGGTTCAACTCTCCCGTCACAGTGTACTCGAGACCATATTTGAAATACTTCATACACTGGTGTTGTGTAGAAGGGATAATGTTGTACTCGTGTAACCAAGGCCTGCGGAGCAAAGCATTGTAGCATGTCTTGACATCAATGACATGAAATTTAATATCCGTGACGAGCAGCCCGAAGCGCAGTGTTGGTATCACAGATCCGAGAGTCCGTGATGACTGGGATTCGAAACTGGAGATGGTGATCTTATCACGAGCGAGGTGTTGAACGCTCATGCAGATTTCTTTCAATACTCTCACGTTGAGGAGATTGACGGAAGACCCATTGTTAACCAGGATTTTGCCTATCTTGATATCGTGACAGTATCCGGAGACGTAAAGGGGACGGTTGTGCTCGTACTTCCCGATGAGGAGATCTTCATCGCCGAAAGTGATATCGGCTGTGTGCACTTCTTCTAGCTCGTCCTTCATCTTTTCTTCGGCGAGGAAGGCTTGGAATTGTTCTGGCACTTGTAGCATCTTGATCAATGAATCTCTCGCCTCTTTGGATAGCAGAAGGGCGTCGAGAATGCTGAGCTGTGATGGTAGCTTCCTCAAGTGTGCCAGAACGTTGTAGTCCACATTGCTGTTCTTTGGCGGGTCCTTGGCGGTCAGCTCTTTGACGACTTGGTCATCTAGGGAGATATCTTCAGGGAATTTTTCTTTTCCCTTATATTTTCTATTCGTGGGTCCGAGATTCTTTTCGGGCAGCGTACAATTGCACAGCTGAATATTTTCACAGGTCTTTGGTTCTTCCTCTTTCCCCGAGGCAGATTCTTTGAAGAGAGGGCCAAGAGTCATTTCTTCGTCGGAGTCGCTTCCGAAGGTGAGAACTTATGATCCCCCGGCGTTAACTATGCGACAGTTACCGATAGTTCTTTTATACTCCTCTGTCGTACTTCTCTGCTCCCGACGAGTTTTGTATTTCATCCGCTTAAAATGTTGCCGGTGAGCAACATATCCCAGCCACCATCTCTTAAAAGCGTTGCACTCTTCGGTGGGATGCGCAATCTTTCGATGATATAAGCAGTAGCTGGGATGTGTTTCCGCTTTACCAAGAATGTTTCCTTTGGAGGGTGGCGGCTTCATTCCCATTGATACGGCTTTGGCGAACCTCTTCCTCGTCTTGAACCTGCTTTTATTCGCGGCGGATGTGCTTTGATTTGGTTGGAGCGTTTCAACCCTTTCGTTCAGTCGCCGGCGCTTGGCTTTTTCAAATATGGACATCTCACGCTCTCGAGCAGCCTTGCTTTTAAGCAGCGCTTCATTCAGGAACACATCAATCATTTCGTCTGATGGTCCTAGAAGTTCCGGCTCGGGACCTGCCCCAAGTTTTTTTGAGTAAGGAATTTCTTCATCGTTTATCGACAAATGAGAGATCACATGGCAGCTTGCTACATAATCTTCAGATTCATCTGACGAGTCTTCTCCACCATCTCCGTCTTCAAGGACGTGACTGAGAAATTCTTGGAGTGTGATTGGATTCCGCGCCTTCTGGTTATACTCTTCCAGCGCGTCAATCTGCTTTTGCAGGTCCGTGCGCTTATCGCCAGGCTTCACGGGCTTTGTGGTCTTCTTTTTCTTCTTCGAAGATTTTGACGGCTGGGTGTGAGTGTTTTGAATATCACCACCAATTTTTGGAGTTAGGCGTGGTTTCAGCATTCCCTCGATAATCTGGGGTTCCAGCGGATTCTTCTACCTAATCGCCGGGCATGTTTGGAGATCGTTCAGCATTCTTTTAGTTTTGGCTGAAAGAGCGACCTCCCATTGAGCTTCTTCAACAAAAGAGCACGATACCCCCGGTGTGTCTGTCTTCTTAGGAGTGTGCGGTTGTGGTGGGCTTACTTTCCACTTCTCAGACAGCGCAAACTTGCCTTGTTGGTATTGGTCCTCGATCCATCCCTTAAAGACGAAGCAATCTTCAATCGGATGGCTTACCGTTTGGTGGTAAGGGCAATAATTAGGACCATTAGCCTCGCCGGGTTGCAATGGTCGTTTCGGACTCGGCAAATTGATGAGCATGTTACACACCGCTAGTTCGAACAGTCTTTTCGTTTTGTCTCGAGGGAACGAGTAAGGACGCTTCATTTTCTCGTTATAGTTGCGCCGTCTCTCTTCCAGTTGATCCGTTAGTTTTGGGGCACTGGGCTGCTGTTGGGTATTCGCAACGAAGGTCGCATTCCCTTTACCCTTTTCGTTCCGCGGCTTCGGCTTCGGGGAGACGGTCTGTGACCCATCTGGTCCATTTGGGCCAGCTTGTCGATCAAGGCTTGGAACGTGGTCGGCTTGAAGAACATCATAAATTGGGAAATAGTTGCCTGAGGGTCTAGGGTGCCTACGAACATGCCCACCGCTGGTGCTTCTTCGATGCGCTGTTCACATTTTGACCACAGATTCCGCCATCGAATTGTGTATTGAACCCAAGTTTCGCCCGGCTTCACCCTTGCATTGATCAATGCCGTTATCGGGGTGCATTCACTAGCACTCGCGAATCGCTGGGTGAATAACAACTCCATTTCGGCGAAAGTCTTGACGGAGTCGTTTGGAAGCTCGGAGTACCACTCAAATGCCATCTCCGACAAGCTGCTGACGAATTGGCAAAGCAAAAGCTTATTATCACCTCCGGTGTTGCCGCAAAGAGCCCTAAACTGAGTGACATGTTGATGGGAATTGCCTGTCCCCTTGTACACATGGAATTTGGGGATTGTGTATCCCGGCGGATACTTTATTTGGTCATACCAGCCTGGATACGGCCGCCCAGTTTTCACGACTTAGCCAGCCGCTTCATTTGCCTGGTGAGCTCGTATTTGCTGAGCAATATAGTCATCCAGAACGGCTTTGGAAATAGTTTCCTCTTTAGTTGCTGAAAGAGCCGGAGGAGGATTCGACGTCTCCCCTTTGTCGTCTTCAATAATGATCGGAGGGTCTTCGGCTGGAGGATCCGGCTGTAACATCATCCCAACCATGTCTTGGAAGAGAAGTGCCATTCGCTTTAAATTAGTCGCTTGTCCTGCGGCTTCTTTTTCCTTCTTTTCGAGGACTCTGCGAAGGAAGTCAGCATCGGTTTCTTGTTCATGACGCTGCTCCGATGATGTCTCCGGGCTTTCTTTTGGTCCGGTGAGCGCAGCCATTGCAGTCAGCATCTTCTGAAGCTTCTGCTGTTGTTATTCCTGAGCCCTTGTTATTGATCGGGTGAGCGGTCGGTGGCCCGTCGAAGTGCGGCTTTCTTCTTTTCCGGAAGCCATATAAACAGTATGTACCATCATGCCCCCAGACTTGAGGCGTTTAGGCTCAACACCTTTGCAGTTTGCCGCGGTCATAGGGGTTTTCTTCGGACTCCTTTTCTTTTGAGCAGTTGAAGTTGATGGAGCCGTTGCAACGGGCACCCAGACAGCTGTTGCCTTTTGTGGCTTGGCAAGATGGTTCACTTCTTATTGGACCTTCGCCCTTTTCTGTCGGCGAGGGTAATCTTGATCAATTGCTGAGTCTCGAACCTATCTGTAGACTTTGTAGATTTTGGAGGACAGCCACTGAGGGGACTACTCCGGCTTCGTTTCCGCAACATTCTCCACGAATGGAGGAGATCTTTTCGGTACGGCGGTAGGAGAGTTCCTGCGCACCTTGTTCAGCAACTCGAAGTTGTTCCCGGTTGGAACAGCAGCATTGACTTCCACCGTTAGGGCTGGTGGAGTTAGCCCAGAGGGAGAGTTGCCCCCAGCCTTCCTTACTCGGAGCCAGTGGCGATGTCGAGCGTGTCGAGCTGTTGGGATTGTTTCAGCTTGAGGGGTGACTTTGTCATGTCCCCTGTTCAGGTGAAGCGTTGGTGCTGGCGTCAGCCTCTTGAAGACTGATGTCCGTTGAGTAGCAGTATTTAATCTGTCAAAGACAGACTTTTGAGCAGGAACGAGGATCGGAGTTGGAGCCGGAATAGTCAGTCTTGTAAAGACCGACCCTTTGGCAGGAGAAGCCGCCTTGAAGACTTTAGGGGAAGGGATGGTTACTCTCTTCGGAACAACCTTTTCTTGAGTTGCAGGCTTCATCACGGGCCTACAGGAACTTTGGCCCAATCTGGCGAAGACAGAGGTGCTGGAATCGGATGACCCGTTGAGAGGGGCCGCAGTAGTTGTGAGCCGATCAAAGACCGACTTTTTGGGAGTCTCCTGTGTTAGTATAGGAGCGCTGAAGCTTGTTGGTAGAAGTATGGTCCCAAAAAACAATCCAGTAGTGGCCTGAGTGACCTGTTCCACCGGCATCATGAACAGGGAGGCCATTTGGGGCCCGTAAGCTATGCCTCCAGATGAGGCAGAAGTGCATTGCAGTTGCAGCTGGAACACTTCGCGCAAGTGGACGCCATTGATCCTTCGCTTTCTGCACCAAGCAAAAAGCCAAATCTCAGTACCTCAAACCCAAGGGTAACCATTAGCGAACCGCGATTCGTTCGCGAACACGACACACGAAGTGTGGAGTGGAAAGAGGAAAAGGTCCCACCGGGCGTGCCAGAATCCGTTCCCCGCCGAAACACGGAGACGCGACCGAGCAGGTCCGTCTTGCCTGAATTTCGGGGCAGATGCTAATTGGTGCTATCCGTCCACCTCTCCGAAAATGCCAAGTTCATTTATGGCACCGTGTATCGAAGGTTTAAACGGATGCGGCCGATGTAGCAGACTTCGTCAGATTCCCCCTCGCTTGAGGGGTTTTTGATTGTGGGGACGCTCTTCCCTGCAGGCGCAAGCCCCTGCAGTTAATTACGCTACCGCATCGCGGTAACAACTTTCTCCTTCTCCATATGGTCACTTCGTGTCGCGGGTGTTTGTTTTGTGTTTGGTTGCCCGTGGATTGTATACGGAGACTAATTTATGTTGTCGCCCGTAGGGCGTGGACTAGTCTAAATCCATATCTTTTCTTAGATTTGGGTTTAGGGGGTTGGTTTTAAGGATACATTAGCCTCATTTGAGACTAAGATCGACTTAAACGTTTGTTAAGAATACGTTAGTCTCATTTTAGACTAAGATCAACTTAACGGGATCATTTAGATCCAACAAGAGAGCAATTAGGCTCTATTGTTTAGTTTAATGACATTACGGTCGATAATTAGTTTAAGGACATTACGGTCCATTGTTAGTTTAAGGACATCTCGGTCCATTGTTAGTTTAAAGACATCACGGTCAAGGTTAAGGACATCATAGTCCATGGGTTTAAGGACCCCACAGTTTAATGTTAGTTTAAAGACATCACGGTCGAGGTTAAGGACATCATAGTCCATGGGTTTAAGAACCCCACAGTCCGATGTTAGTTTAAAGACATCACGGTCGAGGTTAAGGACATCATAGTCCATGAGTTTAAGGACCCCACAGTCCGATGTTAGTTTAAAGACATCACGGTCGAGGTTAAGGACATCATAGTCCATGAGTTTAAGAACCCCACAGTCCGTAGTTTAGAGACGTCATATAGTCTGTAAAATGTGTGGTTGTCAGGACCCGTCACCTCTCTGAAGACGTTGAAAGATTACAACGACAAATATCAGAGGAGTGAAGAGATGTACCCTCAAACCAAAGTGGATTAAGTGATCTGTAGTCCAATTTGGAGCTAAGATCAATTAATTAAATTATGAACACATTGGCTAAGTTAAGTCTGAATTGAGGACTTATGGCCAACTTGGGCTAAGTCCAATTAAGTTAGAAATATTGGCCCTTTGTTGGACCATTAGACATTTGTCTGGGTTCAGCCCCTCATCATTTAGCAATGCTTAAACAAGAGTTTGAGGGCTTTGGTAATATTTTTATCTTTGAATGAGCATTAAACATTATAACTCTGAATTTTACTCAATCTTGAGATTCAGTTGAAGAGGAGGCTTTTGCCTCTGGAAAATTAGCCAATTTGGCTAAAAATAGTGTTAAACACTAAAGAACAACAGTGTTAAACACTAGAAATAAAATTTCTCCAATTAGTGTTAAACACTAGAAATAATATTCTCAAATTAGCGTTAAACACTAGAAAACAACAGTGTTAAACACTGGAAATAAAATTGTCAAATTAGTGTTAAACACAAGAAGACGACAGTGTTAAACACTGGAGAAAAAATTGTAAAATTAGTGTTAAACAAAAGAGAGGAAGGGGTCACGTGGGGACACATGAGGGTATCCAAAGGTGGGGCCAGATCCCCTTTACTTTATTCCGCAGATAAGTGTTTAACACTTTTAATTCTCATAGTCATCACGTGTGGGCACGTGATGGGTACTCATGCCCTAATTTATTAGAACATTTATTAGGGGTCACATGGTAACATGTGAGAGCGCCCAAGTTATATTTTTCCTTTGCATTTGTTCTGATATTATGAGGGTCACGTGGGAGTACGTGAGGCATTGCCTCAAAGCTTTTTCTTCTCATTTTTGGGGGATCTGTTCAAGGGTTACGTGGGGACACGTGATCTAGTCCTTTACGTGCATAGAGATCTTTTAAGTCTCTTTATTTCTTTAAGAATTCAATTCTTTATAAGGTTAAACCCTAATTGTGGTTTATTTGGAGGAATTAAATTCCTATGTATGTGGAAGAATTAAATTCTTATATAGGGTTAAACCCTAGTTCTGTCTTGAAGGAATTAAATTCCTATGATTTTGGGAGAATTGAATTCTCATGCAGGGTTGAACCCTAATTTTGTTTGGAGGAATTAAATTCCTATAAATTTAGGAGAATTAAATTCTCATATAGGGTTAAACCCTAGTTTTATCTTAGAGGAATTAAATTCCTATAACTTTGAGAATTAAATTCTCATGTAGGGTTAAACCCTAGTTTTATCTTGGAGGAATTAAATTCTTATGAATTTGGGAGAATTAAATTCTCTAAACTCAATTCTCCCTCTATGTTTTGGATCTGCATGGAAAAATCTCAACCCGATGAGAATTAAATTCTCAACCTTTGGGGAGATTTGCTTCTGCAGATCTTCAACCAGAGGAAGAACTAAGTTCTTTTGCAGAAGAGTTAAACTCTTATATTGAGAATTAAATTCTCTTTTTGAAGTTTTTGATCCTTTCCCCCTTTCTCACCTAGGTTTTCTTTCTTGAGAAATTAAATTCTCCTTTCTTTTCTCTCTGCTATTTGCCTTTTGAAAATTTCAAGATCCCAAAATTCCTCTCTTTGTTTTTTTCCTCTTGGCTCCTATTTATAGGAGAGGGAAAAGAATCAATTCGTTTAGTAAATCTTTCATTGAAAGATTTTGTTTGTTTTTCATAACTAATATGATCTTTTATATCACTTAGTGAATTTTATTCACTATTGGATTTTTAATCCAAAAGATATTCTGTTTGTTATTTTTGGTAAATTTTAGGAAAATCTTTCCTTGTCTAAATTATTTCCATAAATTAGTGATTTTTAATCATCCTTGGATTTTTAATCCAACGGTTCCCCATAATCCTTTTTTGTTTGGAAAGATTTAGAGAAATTAGAATTTAATTCTATTAAGTTATAAGGCTTTCAAAGCCTGTCACGTGTTGGCACATGACCCTTGGTCACGTGTGAGCACGTGACCCCCAATTGGGTCCTCCTTCAGCCGTTTGTTTTCATCTTTGCCTGCTCAGAATTTTAACTATCATGTGTCAACACGTGACCCTTGGTCTCGTGTGAACACGTGATACCTCATTGAGGTAATTCCTGATTTTTAATCAGGAAACAGTGTGGTCAAGATTTAACATAGCATGAAAAATAGTAGAAGAGGATAGTAGGGGTTCCTGGTCTGGTAGAGAGGATGCTAACTATTCTTTGCAAGCCCCATACTCCATTTAAAAATAAACTTGAGTTATTTTATAAAAGATGTGTTTGAAAAAATAGAGTTCATAAAACTTAGATCGCATTGGAGTTTAGATAACTCTTTAAGGTTGTGATAACCGAAGTTATCTAAACTCCAAAATGAATGTCAAATAAGGAAAAAAATCGGATTTTACAGAAACATATGCTAACTTTATGAAACTCCAATTTAGTAAACTTAACTCCATTCCCAAACAGGGCCTAAATATGCATAGGATCAAGACCTTGTTTTCAAAACGAATGTCTTTGATTGGGTTGACCCATTACATAGGATAGAAAGATCAGAAGATAAGACGATGAAAAGGTCATAAAAGTTACGGAATCATGAATTTGAAATCTTTGCCCTTATGACTAGAAGTCTGTTGGATGATGTCATTAGTTTGCAAAATAAAAAAGCCAAAGTTGAGAATAGAAGATATCCGTCTCATCCAATATTTTTATTTTCTTCTTGGTAAACAAAATACAAAAATTGGTAAATGAAAAATCAACAATCATCTCTTTCTCTCACACACACTAGTTATACACCCCCCCCACCTCCCCGCAAAAAATCCCATAAAGAGGCATGTTTTATAAATTTACACATAAGCCGGTATATCTTTGTTATTTTATATGACTCGTAAAATTTTCAATTCTGATATCAGCGCTAATCACATTCATTTAATTTAAATTCTATAGAGACATTTAGAAATTTATATGCAATGTACATAGATAAAAAATCTTACAAACGCCTTTTTGGGGATATATATGTTGTTCAAAATATAGATACGTGTATCGTATGTGCAAAATACTGATAATAATAATTTAAGAGTTAGCACACCCAAAGCCAAAAGGAAGATAATTAACATAAATACCTTAAAAGTTTATATATTGTAAGAAACAAGTCGACCCTCAAAATTAATATGAAGTTTACTATGGTGATTGGTGGGATTCAAATCCTTTCCATTGCCAGGATGGACATGGAGAGTCCAGTAATTAATGTGAGTCGTTGGATTAAGATCCAATGGATATGAGGCTTAGCCAAAAAAATAATTAAAACGATTATTACCCACTGCTTCTTCACAGCTCTCTCTCTCTCTCTCTGATGATGCTGGATATCGTCATTTCACGGATCGTGACACGTGGCAGATGACGTGCCCCGAATCTACCAAGAAAAAACTAGGAACGGTATGTCGGTAGAATACCCCGGGTCTGCGGCCCGTGGACGTGACCGACTTTTTGCTACCGACCACACCACAATGTGCCTGCCTTACAAACAACCGCTGGCTCCCCTCTGAGCCTCCTGCACGACTGGCCTCCTCGACCATTTCAGCTCGTCTTCGGGCTTTAGCAGAACCAGGATACCTCGGCCTCCCGCTCATCCCCGAGCTTCCCGCCGAGCTCATCCCCCACAGTCTCATCCTGACCAACCCGCGGCATTGATCACAGGCTCCTACACCACGGCTCCGCAAATCTCGCAATACGCGAGATATCCGTCCTCCACGATCCCATGTTCCACGCCATCACGATCCCCCATTAACGAGCCTATTTCGCCATTAATGCGGGATCCCGTTTATCACACGGACGTGACATCGGGAGCGTAACGGCCGGCATGATTCTCGCGCCTGCTGATTTGTGAGATGTTTTACGATCAAAGAATTAATTACCGCAATCAAGAACGGCGTCGCTTGGTAGCTATCCGGTGAGTACGGGTCGGTCTACAGGGATTTTGTGTATTCTCTAATTGTTCTAACGAGTTAATTCCAAACGGTGTTGGTTGATTATCACTAAAAACTAAAGTTGATTTAAACTAGGATTAGAATCTTGCTAGGGTTAGGTTTAGATTAAGTTTGGAAATTTAAGATTTCCCACCGCTCTCAATGCCCTAATTTAGATCTATGAGGTGATATGGTAATAATTAATAAAGTGGATTAGTACCATCGGGGAGAAACGATATTTCTTCCTCTAAGTTCTTGTCCTTCCTTTCTCAATTCTTACCCTAACCTCCATGGAAAACATATACAACCGGTATTTTAAACTACGGTATCACCGCTACCTCGTGGGGTAGGGTGCCGTAGGGAGCGGTGTGTGTATGTATGCATGGAGTCCTATGAATTATTATATGATGGGCAAGAAAGGGGTGAGAGATTTTCATCTCTCAAACCTTCCCTATTCCTAACCCTAACAAGTGAGGAATTACTCACTCATTAGAGAATTGATAAACATGTTTTAAACTAATTAACTAGGGCAGATAATAAAAATTATACTAAGGCAGAAATAAAATCAAGAACTAGGGCAGATAATAAAAATCTTACTTTATTTGATGGCTCTCTCCAAACATTTATACCGAATTAAAATTCTGAATAGATGAAATAAAAAGAGGCATACCTCAAAAAGAAGTTTAGGGTTTCTATTTATAGATCATAGAAACCCTAGGGTTACATTCGATACATATCTGCAATTACAATTTTACCCTAAAGAAGCCTAATCAACGCACCGCCACGCAGTCAAAGTTCCCACCGACACGTGTCTAGCACGGCCACGGATATGCGGCCGTATGCCCTGTTTGGCCGCGGATCTACGGCCAAATGGTAGGGTCTTGGGTTGCATTTCTCAGGACTTCTTCTATTTGCATTTGTCTTCTTGTTTCTTCACTTGGTTTCTCAGATTGTCATCTAGTTCTCTTCCAGATTTCCACAGTGCATATGTCGTGGACTTTTACCCTTTGCTTCGTGTCGAAGTCTTGAACCTTGCGCTGCTTTTGTGCTTTGTGAAATTGTCCATTGATCTTCATTGTCCCTCAAACTGTAGGCATGATCAAGATTCTTCCATTTGTCGGTCGAAGTCTCACTTTTGTATCGTCTTTTCATCGTTTTCACTGTTTTTGTTCCGAGAACCTATAACCTGCAACTATGTGCAGACATGGATCAAAAGCACCTGTTTATTTGTAAAATGAATAAGAATGGGGAATATAATAATGCAAAATTATGGTATGAACAAATACCCCCAAACTTTTCTTTTGCTCGTCCTCAAGCAAAACTAGTTTTATTCTCGAAAAAGACCTAGCCTCACTTTCTCAGGGAAACGCGATTGCACTGAGTTTGTGCAACAAGCCGTTAAACCTCTAGGTGTCCCTAGTAGGAGGAGTGTTGTCTCCTGAGGGTTTTCAGCGGATACTACCCATAAAATCCCATCAATTCGGCCTATTGACTTTTATTCTCCAATTAGGTTTTCTAACAAGAAACTCTATTATCTTTAACTCGGAAATTATCCACCCGTATTTTTCATGCTTCCTTATTATTTAACTTAAGATTATATATATTCTTGTGAATTTACTTAACTTTTGGCATCTTTTAAGTTTTCCTTCTACGGTTCCATCTCAACTTAGGAATTGTTATCATCTCTATTAAAAATATAAGTCCTATTTTTCATTCATATCTCTTATGTATACCCTAATCACATACCCCTAAGTGTGTGTATATATCACCCCTACACTTGGAAATTCAAATCAAGCTATTATACTCTTGTCCATCGTCCAAAGTATTTTTCAATTGGTGAATTTTTAGATGAAATTTGCTCACACATTCTTCATGCGACCGTTAATACTTCTTGAGATACCAACAACCGATTACAAAATGTATTTGCATATTAAGGCGTAATTCCTAGTCTTGTAATACCTAAGGCTTATAGCAGTGACTCCCAAACCAGTTGGTCTAAGGCACTAGGTGATAAAGCACCCTCGCTAAATATCTTTTGTATTTATGCAGCCTTAAGTAATTATAAAAACCAGTGTTCATTTTTTTTCTTTATTCACACTTGTATTTTTATTTTTATTTTCCTTCATACTAAGGACTTTAGACAAGAGCATTTCAAGGCCTCCTCTACTATTCCAAGTTTCAAGGTTTGTATTTGTGCAATTTGTAGGGTATATATTTTCAGAATTTAGACTTAAGCTTAGGAATTATTTTTCAAACTTATACTTTAATAAAGATATCAATACTTTTCCCTTATTTTAACTTAGCCTAAGAAGTTAACTCGAAATTTGCCTATTTCTAAATAAACTACAAAGACATATACTTTCTACCGTTAAATTTTAAGAAAGGTTATTTTTAAGGTTTTTAATTTACTAAGTCTAAAGTCTAGTTGTTTCTAGCTAGTTAACCTATTTGTCAAACTCAAGTCAATTAAAGCTAAAATTAAATGTTTTAATTTTTATAATTTTTCAATTTTTTTAGTTTTTATTTGATTTTTATTTTTCTATATTTTTTTTATTTTCAATTTTTCAATTTTTATGATTTTTATATAAAGATGCAATGCAGAATTTAAACATGCAAAAGAAAAAGGGAAAATATATACAAAAATTTTAAAAAAATGTATGCAATGCAAAAGATAACTATATACAACCACCAACTCCCCCAAACTTATCCAAAGCAGTGCCCTCACTGCTCGGCCCCACGCCGCGCTCTCGATCGTGAACGTGAACGCTCCTCCCTAGCCAACAGGGTTCGAATCCCCTGGTCGACTTTAGTCAACCTTCTGTCGTGCTCCCTCGATATTGCCCTCAACTCCTCTATGCCCCTAACAGCTCTCCTCATCAACTGTGCATGTTCTAGAGGGGTCATTTCTCCTTCGCTCGCGGTCGAGCTAGAGCTAGGTGTGCGGGCGGGTACATGCTCCGCCGGTTCGGTCCTCGACCATACATCTGTTAATCGTGAATAGGACGTAGAAATGCTCTCAATAAAAGGCCGGATAGGTATGCCTCCCATCATGTAAAATTCGAATTCCTCCACGGGGAGGAAATATCGACAAAGTTGTGTGACAAGTATTGGACAAGGGTAATTTGCTGCTCGTTTACCCGCACCTATAGAGTTTAGCAATTCTATGCACATGTCGAAACGCGGGTTCTTTGTCATAAGGGTATGCACAATATGCAAAGAGGGTGTAAAAAATGTTGTGTTGGCTACCGAAAATATTATTTTGTGCCCACCGGCACACAGTCAAAACATTCGCGAAAAGGGTTCTCGCTTGGATACCCTTACGCGACTCCCTTGAGCAATCGTTGCCCATCAAGGGCATGTAATCCTCAAATTGCAAGGGTTGGTCATGTGCGGGTATGCGAAGGATTAATGTGACTTCGTGTATAATATCCCTATCAATGATAATTTCTCGATCACCCCATTGCAATTTAATAAAACCAAATAGGGTGAGACACCCATCCTCCATACACTCGTAAAACGAGTGACTAATTCCGGCAATGCATACGCATAAGAGTGATTATAAATCAGAAAGTTCCAACCCCTACGCGCTATTTCGTTTGCAAAATAACTACCGTACAGCTCGTGTGAAAATACTTGTGAAAAATCGCGTTCAAGCTGCATGTTGTGTGCCATTGGGTGTTCTACAGATCTAAAAATATAAGAACAGAGAGGGTATGGAGAGATCGTACCTCCCCTGAAAAATTCAGGGGGCAATGACAGCAGAGTGCGGCGGATGCGCGGCGGGAGCGGGCTTTGCGCGGCGGAATCGCGGCGGCGCTGTAGGATCTCGATGCAAACTGTCAGGAGGCGGCGGCTAGGGTTTTTTAGGAGATGAATTTAGGGTTTGTGATCAGAGAAAGGGGTCGGGGACTTTATATAGGGGAAGAGTTAGGGATATTTGCAAATAAACCCCTCTAAAAGAGGAAATTATTTGCAAATAACAATTTTATTTTATTTATTCATTCTGTAAATTTACAAAAATACCCAAAAAACAAAAAAAAAATATTTTCAATTTTTTTTTAAATTTTTTATGTTATTTTTAAAAGCCAATTATACCCCCCCCCCAACTTGAGTTACTTGAGTTAAGCGATGTTACAAGTCAATGCCAAACTTTGCAAAGACCAAAAGTGAACACCAACCAGTTGAAAATTTATCTGTGTAAAGTATCGGTCGGTGGAAGAACATGTTGTACAGAGCCAAGAATAAGTGGGGAAGAGATAAGTGGTGGTATGGAAAGTGTTTGCATGTACGTGGAAGTGAAGAGATAGGAGGTGATGATGAATAAAAACGAGAATGTGAATGATCAGAAATCAGTGGAATATTGGCATTCTCGTAGTTTATTTGAAGAAAAGGGGGTGATTCAACTTCTATAGGGTGAGGTTGATTAACCATTGTTCCCCTCCGAAAGACGGCGCGACGTAGGGGCGTCTTGCTTGAGATTCGGGACAGATGCTAATTGGTGCTATCCGTCCACCTCTCCGAAGATACCAAGTTGATTCATGGCACCGTGTATCAGAGGTTTAGACGGATGCGTCCGATATAGCAGACTTCGTCAGATTCCCCCTCGCTTAAGGGGGTTTTGATTGTGGGGACGCTCTTCCCTGCAGGCGCAAGCCCCTGCAGTTAATTACGCTACCGCATTGCAGTAACAACTTTCTCCTTCTCCAAATAGTCACTTCGCGTCATGTGTGTTTGTTTTGTGTTTGGTTGCCCGTGGATTGTATACGGAGACTGAGTTATGTCGTCGCCCATAGGGCGTGGACTAGTCCAAATCCGTATTATCTTAGATTTGGGTTTGGGGGTTTGGGTTTAAGGATACGTTAGCCTCATTTGAGACTAAGATCGACTTAAACGTTTGTTAAGGATACGTTAGTCTAGTTTTAGATTAAGATCGACTTAACGGGATCGTTTAGATCCAACAAGAGAGCAATTAGGGGAGCCATGTTGTTTAGTTTAGTGACATTGCGGTCGATAGGTAGTTTAAGGACATTGCGGTCCAATGTTGGTTTTAAGACATCCCGGTCAAGGTTAAGGACATCATAGTCCGTTGTTAGTTTTAAGACATCCCGGTCAAGGTTAAGGACGTCATAGTCCGTTGTTATTTTTAAGACATCCCGGTCAAGATTAAGGACGTCATAGTCCGTTGATAGTTCTAAGACATCCCGGTCAAGGTTAAGGACATCATAGTCCGAGGATTTAAGGACTCCACAGTCCGGCGTTAGTTTTAAGACATCACGGTCAAGGTTAAGGACATCATAGTCCATGAGTTTAAGGACCCCACAGTCCGTATCAATGTGTGGTTGTCGGGACCCGTCACCTCTTTGAAGGCGTTGAGGAATTACAACGACAAGTATCAAAGGAGTGAAGAGATATACCCTTGAACCAAAGTAGATTAAGTGATCTGTAGTCCAATTTGGAACCAAGACCAATTTATTAGGTTATGAGCACATTGGCTCAGTTGAGTCTGGATTGAGGACTTATGGCCTTCTTGGGCTAAGTCCAATCATGTTTGGAATATTGGCCCTCTGTTGGTCCATTGAAGGAGAAGCTTTGCCTCTGAAAAATCAGCCAACTTGGCTAAGAGTAGTGTTAAACACTAAATATCAAAAGTGTTAAACACTAGAGATAGATTTCTTAAACTAGTATTAAACACTAAGAGTACAATCAGTGTTAAACACTGGAAATATAGTTCTTGATGTAGTGTCAAACATCAGAAGGTAATAGTGTTAAACACTGCAAATAGGGTTGTTCAAATTAGTGTTAATCATTAAGAAAATCAGTGTTAAACACTGGAAACATGGTTTTCAAATTAGTGTTAAACACTAAGAAAATCAGTGTTAAACACTGGAAACAGAGTTTTCAAATTAGTGTTAAACACTAAGAAAGTCAGTGTTGAACACTGGAAACAGGGTTTTCAAATTAGTGTTAAACACTAAGAAAATCAGTGTTAAACACTGGAAACAGGGTTTTCAAATTAGTGTTAAACACTAAGAAAGAAGGGTCACGTGGGGACACGTGAGAGCGCCCTGATTCCCTTCATTTTGTTCTTCCAAAAGTATTGAATACTTTGGAGTATCACGTGCTGTCACGTGATGAGAATTTGGGTGTTTGTCTGATAGAGCTTTTGCCAAGGGGTCACATGGTAGCACGTGAGAGCGCCCATAGCTTCTGTTTCTTTTGCTTTTACTTTGTGTGCTTCAGGGGTCACGTGGGGCACGTGAGGCATTGCCTCAAAGTTCTTTTCTGTGGATCTTTACAGGGGTCACGTGGTAGCCCGTGACTCTGGTTCTTTGCATGTTTTAAAGATCTGTTCATCTTTTAAGAATTAAATTCTTCATAGAGTTAAACCCTAGAAATAACTTTAAAGGAATTAAATTCCTACTTTCTTTTGAAGAATTATATTCTATTCTTAGATAGGGTTAAACCCTACTTTCTTTTCTGCAGGAATTAAATTCCCCATATATGTAAAGAATTAAATTCTGGCATAGGGTGAAACCCTAATTTTTTAAGGGAATTAAATTCCTGTGAGTTTGGGAAAATTAAGTTCTCAATTAGGGTTAAACCCTAGTTCTGTCCATTTTGAAGGAATTAAATTCCTATAATATAGGGTTAAACCCTAAGTTTATCCCAAAGGAATTAAATTCCTATAACTCTGTGAGAATTAAATTCTCAAAACTCAATTCCTCCTCTATGTTTTAGATCTGCATGGCAGGATCTCAACCCAATGAGAATTAAATTCTCAATTTATAGGGAGATGTGCACTTTGCAGATCTTCAACCAGAGAAAGAACTAAGTTCTTTTCTTTATAGAAGAGTTAAACTCTTTATATTTTTTTGAGAATTAAATTCTCTTTTTGAAGCCTTTACCCCCTTTCTTTTCTTACCTAGGGTCTTTTTTTTAGAGAATCAAATTCTTCTTTCTTTTCTCCCTGAATTTTCAAGATTCCAAGGCTCTATCTCTCTCTGTGTATCTCTCTCTCTAAAACTCTCTCTTTTGGCTCCTATTTATAGGAGAAGGAAAAAAATCAATCTGTTTAGTAAATCTTTCATTGAAAGATTTGATTTGTTTATTGAGAGATTTGATTTATTTTCATCGTTGATCTGGGCCTTTAGATTATTAAGTGAATTTTATTCACCGTTGGATTTTAAATCCAAAGATATTTCTTTGTTATTTCGGTGAGATTTAGGGGAAATCTTTCCATGTCCAAGATTTTTCCATAAATTGGTGATATTTAATCACCCTCGGATTCTCAATCCAACGATTTCACACAATTCTTCTCCGTTTTGGAAAGATTTAAATGATCTTTTTTCAGAATTTAATTATGTTTAACAGCAAGGCTTTTAAAGCCAGTCACGTGCGGCCACGCGACCCCCGATCACGTGCGAGCACGCGACCCCCGGTCACGCCCCTGATAGGACTCCTCTTCCACGCTATGTTCTTTGTCACTGCTTAACCATCACGTGCCAACACGTCAGCACTAGTCACGGTGTGAGCACATGATGCCTCTTCTGAAGTTTTTCCTGATTTTAAATCAGGGAACAAATGCCCCCACAGCGTTGCTCTCACGTGTCTGCACATGAGTGCAACGCTGTCACTTTTGTGACCGTTGGATCCGCCTTGGGAGTAGGGTAGATGAAACGTTTTTCATCCCATCCTATAAATGCCAATGTCTTTTCAGAAGCGCCTCCGCTTTTGCTTATCTTCTTCCTTGCAACTTTTCTTCTTGAGAATTTAATTCTCGCTTCCAGAGCTTAGTTCTCTGCCTCAAAAATTCCCAGAGTTTAACTCTGTTTAAGTAAGACCCATCTCTTCAGGTAATGTCTCCGAATGATCGAAGAACTTTCATACATAAAACTCTCTGGATTTTAAATCCACACCAAGGGTTTTCTGCTTTAATCAAGAACCCATTTTTAAGTTCTTTTGAAACAGAAAACCACTCAATCTTTAATCCCCAGACCCTTTAGGGTTTTCTCTGATCTTCAGGGAGCTAATGGTGGCGGTTGTCTTTTCTATAGAATTAAATCCCATCTCAAAAGCTTCGGCTCTGAAAAAATGTCTCTGGGAATTTAATTCCCCCCCCCCCCTTTTTTAACAAGGAATTTAATTCCTATGAAGAACTCAATTCTTCCCAGGGGATTTCTTGGGGTCTTTCTGCCCTGAGTTGTCTTCTGTGCAGCCAAGAAGAAGAAGTTTACAGTGTTGCTTTCTGGGAATTTAATTCCCTTGATTCTGTTTGAATTGTCACAGAGTCCCAGATGGATTTCTTTTAGGGGGATGTGTAGGGCCATTTGAAATCCACTGTTTATTTAATGAGAATCTTCCCTTTGTCTCATTATAATTGCTTGGCCTCATTATTAACGAGCCGCCATCTTGATTCTGTGGGACCCATGTGTTTTGTAGCCCATGGTCCCATAAAAAAGGAGTCTGCTGTCACTTTCTTCAACTTTCTTTATATGCATATATATATTTATACTCATATATATATATATATATATATATATTGCTGGCTTTGCTTTTAACAGTTTTCCTTTATTTTATTTCAGGTACAATGGCTTCCGTTCCGTATTTTCCTTTCACTCGCTCGGAGGCCGCTTTTCCTCGGTCACCATCTGATGAGGAAGCGATGGCGATGATCAGGGCCCATGACCCGAACTGCACCAACTTACTTTTGTGGGGGACCTGGTACGACCATATCATCCGGGGTCACCGGGGTTTCCTCTGCGAAGTGCCGACAGAGCCCACCTTCTCATTAGCTTGCTCAGGGTGCTTAGACTCCGGGAGTGTAATCATTCGATGTTTTAAAGCAAGATCAAGTATCTTCTTCGTCTTGTCTTGAGGGAAAGAATACGCTCGACTCATCTTCTTCATGAGGGACAAATCCGGCCCGCGCAATTTCCGATCACATGACTCTTTGATCCCGCGTTGTCGTTGTCGAATCCCTTTTCCGCTCTTTGACTTATTTCTGCCTCTGCGTCGGGCCTTTTGCACAGCAGGTTGACAGGGAGGAGCATTTTCGTCTTTTGCAGCCTGTTGAAGAAGACGTTGTGTCCTGGATTTCTCGTAGATGGCCATTTCGCGATTATGGTCGTCCCGAGCTTTTTGACCCGCTTTCCTGATAAGCTTGTCCATTCGCTCTTCAAATGACGGACTCAACACTTTGATTGCGGGATCTAGTTTTGATAAGGGGTCGGTGTTTTCTGACAAGGCATCCTCTTCTTCATCGAAGTTATATATGGCGTAGCTACCGTGGACTCGTTCCCGTTTCCTGGATCTCACATATCCAAGCCCAAGCGTTTCCATTCTCCCGTTGGGCAATTTGCGCTGAGTCCCAGGGACATCCCAAATCCTGTTGTAGAACCGAGCTTGTCGAATAGTCTGTTTTAAGGGTACCCCTTGGCGCTTCAATAGCCTTTTTAGTCCGTTCGTGTAATATCTGGGCAAACGGATGGGTTGGAGCCTGTCGAGTGTAGAATCCGCGCCATGCCAGATTTTTTTCTCCACTCTTATTTCCGTGGATCGGTAGAATAGGATCGCCTTTTCACCTTTTCGCCTGGGAGGGACGTAAAACGTCTACAAGTCTTGCACATTGTAAGCTTCAAGTGCGTCAAGATCTTTGTAGTGCTCCCGCGGAATCATGGTAATTTGCAAACTCTGATCACCACCAGGGAATTCTCGTATTGACGGCCGACTGGAGAACACAGCATTAACCTCATCTTCCGAATCACTTCCGAAGATCAATATGGGGGCGGACGGTCCCGAGTTGTTGCGTCGAGACGGCCCAGCGTAAACTATCTCTTCTTCTTCTTCGGTATCACTCCCGAAGATGGGAATGGTGGCGACATCTTTGTTCTCCGGTTTGCGACATCTCTCTGTGTTCTCGAAATCTGGCAAAAAGTATTTTGCATCTTCGTACTTGCGGACTTCGTTCACGGAGAATGGGTTCAGCTCACTTGTTACGGTATACTCAAGACCATCCTTGAAATACTTCATACACTGATGTTGTGTAGAAGGGATGATGTTGTGCTCGTATAACCAGGGACGACCGAGTAGAGCGTTGTAGCAGGTCTTGGCATCAATGACGTGAAACTTGATGTTCGTGACGAGTAGTCCAAAGCGTAATGTTAGTATTACAGATCCGAGAGTTCGTGACGACTGGGAGTCGAAACCGGAGATGGTAATTTTATCACGAGCGAGGTGCTGAACGCTCATGCAGATTTCCTTCAACACCCGAACATTAAGGAGATTGACGGAGGATCCATTATCAACCAGAATTTTGCCTATCTTGATATCATGGCAGTATCCAGAGACGTACAGGGGACGGTTGTGGTCGCACGTACCAAGGAGAAGGTCTTCATCACCAAACGTGATATCGGCTGTGTGCACTTCTCCCAGTTCATTCTTCATCCTTTCTTCGGCGAGGAAGGCTTGGAATTGCTCGGGCTCTTGTAGCGCCTTGATTAATGAATCTCTCGCTTCTTTTGATAATAAGAGGGCGTCAAGAATGCTGAGCTGCGAGGGTAGCTTTCTCAGGTGCGCTAGGATGTTATAGTCCACCTTACTCCTCTTGGACGGGCCCTTGGCAGTTAACTCTTTCATGACTTAGTCATCTAAGGCGATATTCTCAGCGACCTTTTCCTTTCCCTTATCTTTTCTAGTTGCGGGTCCGAGATTCTTTTCCGGGAGCGTGCGATTGCGCAGCTGAATGTTTTCGCAGGCCTCTGGTTCTTCCTCTTTCCCTAAGATGGATTCTTTAAAGAGAAGGCCCAGAGCCATTTCCTCATCAGAGTCGCTCCCAAAGGTGAGAACTTGTGATCCTCCGGCGTTGACCGTGTAATGGTTACCGGTAGTTCTTTTGTGCCCTTTGGTCATACTTCTCTGCTCCCGACGAGTTATGCGTTTCATTCGCTTAAAATGTTGCCGGTGAGCAACATATCCCTGCCACCATCTCTTAAAAGCGTCGCACTCCTCAGTAGGGTGTGAAATCTTCCGATGATATGAGCAGTAATCAGGATGCATTTCTGCTCCACCGAGCGTGTTTTCTTCCGAGGGTAGTAGCTCCATTCCCATTGATATGGCTTTAGCAAACCTTTTCCTCGTCTTGAATATATTTGTATCCGCATCGGATGTCTTTTGATCTGGCGGGAGTGCTTCGACTCTTTCGTTTAGTCGCCTGCGTTTGGCTCCTTCTTATGCGGCCATCTCACGCTCCCGATCGGCTTTACCTTTCAGAAGAATCTCATCCAGAAAAGCGTCGATCATTTCGTCTGACGGCCATACAAGCTCCGGTTCAGGCTCTGCCCCCAGTTTCTCAGTGCCAGGAGTTTTTTAATCGTCCGTAAATGAGTGGGAGATCACATGACAACTCGCCACGTATCCCTCGGATTCATCCGACGAGCTCTCTCCATTATCTTCCTCCTGAAAGACGTGGTTGAGAAACTCTTGGAGTGTGATGGGAGTCCGCGCCTTTTGATTGTACTCTTCCAGCGCATCAATCTGTTTCTGCAAGTCCGTGCGCTTGTCGCCAGGCTTCACGGGCTTTTTGGATCTCTTCTTCTTCTTCCTTGAAGATTTCGACGGCTGGGTGTGAGTACTTGGGCCATCACCACCGATCTTTGGGGTTGGACGCGGCTTCAGCATCCCTTCGATGATCTGGGGTTCCAGCGGGTTCTTTCACCTGATCGCTGGGCATGTCTGGAGATCATCCAACATCCTTTTGGTTTTGGATGAAAGCACGACCTCCCATAGGGCTTCTTCAACAAAAGAGCACGTTGCCCCCGGTGTGTTCGTCTTCTTCGGAGTGTGCGATTGTGGTGGGTTTACTTTCCACTTCTCAGACAGCGCAAACTTGCCCTGTAAGTACTGATCCTCAATCCATCCCTTAAAGACGAAGCAATCCTCAATCGGATGGCTTACCGTTTGATGGTAAGGGCAGTAATTGTGGTTATTCACCTCGCTGGGTTGCGGCGGTCGCTTTGGATTTGGCAAGTTAATAAGCCTGTTACGTACCGCCAGCTCGAATAACCTTTTCGTCTTATCCCGCGGGAATGAGTAGGGGCGCTTCATTTTCTCATTATAATACCGCCGTCTTTCTTCCAGTTAATCCGCTAGCTTTGGGGCACTGGGTTGCTGCTGAGCGTTCGCAACGAAGGTCGCCTTCCCTTTACCCTTGTTGTTCCGCGGTTCTGGCTTTGGGGGTGAGGGTCTGTGACCCATTTGATCCATCTGGGCTAACTTATCAATTAACGCCTGGAATGTGGTCTGTTTAAAGAACATCATGAACTGTGAAATAGTTGCATGAGGGTCTAGAGTGCCCACGAACATACCCACCGCTGGTGCTTCTTCGATGCGCTACTCGCACTTCGACCACAGGTTTCGCCACCGGATTGCATATTAGACCCAAGTTTCACCCGGCTTCACTCTTGCATTGATCAGAGCCTTATTGGAGTATGCTCGCTGGCGCTTGCGAAACGTTGGGTAAACAACAACTCCATTTCAGCAAATGTCTTGACGGAGTCGTTCGGAAGCTCGGAGTGCCATTCGAACGCCATTTCCGACAAGCTGCCGATGAACTGGCGGAGCAGGAGCTTATCATCGCCGCCGGTGTTACCACAAAGAGGCCTGAACTGAGCAACATGTTGATGGGGATTGCCAGTCCCTATGTAGACTTGAAATTTCGGGATCGTGTAGCCCGGCGAGTATTTGATCTGATCGTACCAGCTCGGATATGGTCGTCCCGTTCTGACAACTTGACCGGCTGCCTCAGTCACCTGGTGAACCCGTATCTGCTGAGCTATATATTCGTCCAAGTCAGCTTTGGAGATTGTCTCCTCCTTGGTTGTTGACAGAGCCGGTGGAGGATTTGACGTTTCTCCCCTGTCATCTTCAAGGGCGATCGGAGGATCTTCAGCAGGAGGATCTTGTTGGATCATCATACCCACCATGTCCTGGAACAGAAGGGCCATTCGCTTTATATTGGCTGCTTGTTCCGCAGCCTCTTTATCCTTCTTTTCCAGTATCCTGCGAAGGAATTCAGCGTCAGTTTCCTGCTCCTAGCGTTGATTCGAGGATGCTTCATGGCTTTCTTTTGGCCCAGTGAGTGCGGCCATCGCATTCATCATTTCTTGGAGCTTCTGCTGCTGCTCCTGAGCTTTAGTCACCGATCGCGTGACCGGTCGATGACCTGTAGATGTACGGCTGTCTTCCTTCCCGGACGCCATGTAAACGTATGCACCACCATGCCCCCAGACTTAGGGCGTTTAGGTTTACTGTCTTTGACATTTGCTGCAGGCGTGGGGACTTTCTCCAGCCTTCTTCTCTTTTGAGTAGTCGACGTGGAGGGAGCCGTTGCAGCGGGCACCCAAGTGGTTGCCGTCCTTTGTTGTTTGACAGGACGGTTCTTTTCTTCCTGAACCTTCACCCTCTTCTGCCGGCGAGAGTGATCTCGGTCGATTACTGAGTCCTGAACCCTTCGCCAGACCTTGTAAATTTTGGAGGACAGCCGTTGAGGGGACTGCTCCGGCTTTGTTCCCGCAACATTCTCCGCGGGTGGAGGAGATCTTTTCAGCGTGGCAGTTGGAGAGTTCTTGCGTACCCTCCTTAGCGGTTCAAAGCTGTTCCCGGTCAGAACAGCAGTATTGACTTCCACCATTGGAGCCGGTGGAGTTAGCCCTGAGGGGGATTGCCCCCGGCCTTCCTTACTCGACGCCAGTGGTGACATCGAGCATGTCGAGCTGCTGGGGCTGGCTTGGCGATAGGGATGGTTTTGTCTTGCCCCCTATCTAGATGAGACGCCGCTGGTGCCAGCCTCTTGAAGACTGATGTCTTTTGAGTGGCGGTGTCCAATCTGTCAAAGACAGACCCTCGAGCAGGAACGGGAGCCGGAATAGTCAGCCTTGAAAAGACCGACTCTTTAGCAGGAGAAGCCGTCTTGACGACTTCAGGAATAGAGACGGCTGTCTTCTTTGCGATGGCCACGTTAGGGGTCATGGGCTTCTTGGCAGGCCCATCAGAGTTTAGGTTCAGCCTGGTAAAGACCGAGGCTGCCGGCTTGACATTGGATGACCCGTTGAGAGGGGCCGTGGTAGTAGTGAGCCGATCGAAGACCGACTTCTTTTGCGCTTCCGGTACGGGTACTGGAATGGTGAAGCTTGCTGGTGGGAGCATGGTCCCGAAGAACAGACCGGTAGTAGCTTGAGTCACTTGTTCCACCGGCATAGCAAGGATGGAGGCCGCTTGAGGCCTATAGGCTACACCTCCAGGTGAGGCGGAGCATCGGTTGCATTTGCATTTGGAGCAGCTCGAGCAGTTGGATGCCATTGATGCTTGATTTCTGCGCCAGGAAAAAGACCAAATCTTAATAACTTGAAACCCAAAGGCAACCATTAACAAACCGCGATTCGTTCGCGAAGACGACACACGAAGTGTGGAGTGGAAAGAGGAAAAGGTCTCACCAAGTGTGCCAGAATCTGTTCCCCTCCGAAAGACGGCGCGACGCAGGGACGTCTTGCCTGAGATTCGGGGCAGATGCTAATTGGTGCTATCCGTCCACCTCTCCGAAGATTCCAAGTTGATTCATGGCACCGTGTATCGGAGGTTTAGACGGATGCGTCCGATGTAGCAGACTTCGTCAGATTCCCCCTCACTTGAGGGGTTTTTGATTGCAGGGACGCTCTTCCCTGCAGGCGCAAGCCCCTGCAGTTAATTACGCTACCGCATTGCGGTAACAACTTTCTCCTTCTCCAGATAGTCACTTCGCGTCGTGTGTGTTTGTTTTGTGTTTGGTTGCCCGTGGATTGTATACGGAGACTGAGTTATGTCGTCGCCCGTAGGGCGTGGACTAGTCCAAATCCGTATTATCTTAGATTTGGGTTTGGGGGTTTGGGTTTAAGGATACGTTAGCCTCATTCGAGACTAAGATCGACTTAAACGTTTGTTAAGGATACGTTAGTCTAGTTTTAGACTAAGATCAACTTAACGGGATCGTTTAGATCCAACAAGAGAGCAATTAGGGGAGCCATGTTGTTTAGTTTAGTGACATTGCGGTCGATAGGTAGTTTAAGGACATTGCGGTCCAATGTTAGTTTTAAGACATTGCGGTCAAGGTTAAGGACATCATAGTCTGTTGTTAGTTTTAAGACATCCCGGTCAAGGTTAAGGACATCATAGTCCGTTGTTAGTTTTAAGACATCCCGGTCAAGGTTAAGGACGTCATAGTCCGTTGTTAGTTTTAAGACATCCCGGTCAAGGTTAAGGACGTCATAGTCCGTTGTTAGTTTTAAGACATCCCGGTCAAGGTTAAAGACATCATAGTCCGAGGATTTAAGGACTCCACAGTCCGGCGTTAGTTTTAAAACATCACGGTCAAGGTTAAGGACATCATAGTCCATGAGTTTAAGGACCCCACAGTCCGTATCAATGTGTGGTTGTCGGGACCCCTCACCTCTTTGAAGACGTTGAGGAATTACAACGACAAGTATCAAAGGAGTGAAGAGATGTACCTTTGAACCAAAGTAGATTAAGTAATCTGTAGTCCAATTTGGAACCAAGACCAATTTATTAGGCTATGAGCACATTGGCTCAGTTGAGTCTGGATTGAGGACTTATGGCCTTCTTGGGCTAAGTCCAATCATGTTTAGAATATTGGCCCTCTGTTGGTCCATTGAAGGAGAGGCTTTGCCTCTGAAAAATCAGCCAACTTGGTTAAGAGTAGTGTTAAACACTAAAGATCAAAAGTGTTAAACACTAGAGATAGATTTCTTAAACTAGTATTAAACACTAAGAGTACAATCAGTGTTAAACACTGGAAATAAAGTTCTTGATGTAGTGTCAAACATCAGAAGCTAATAGTGTTAAACACTGCAAATAGGGTTGTTCAAATCAGTGTTAATCATTAAGAAAATCAGTGTTAAACACTGGAAACAGGGTTTTCAAATTAGTGTTAAACACTAAGAAAATCAGTGTTAAACACTGGAAACAGAGTTTTCAAATTAGTGTTAAACACTAAGAAAGTCAGTGTTAAACACTGGAAACAGGGTTTTCAAATTAGTGGTAAACACTAAGAAAGAAGGGTCGCGTGGGGACACGTGAGAGCGCCTTATTTCCCTTCATTTTGTTCTTCCAAAAGTATTGAATACTTTGGAGCATCACGTGCTGTCACGTGATGAGAATTTGGGTGTTTGTCTGTTAGAGATTTTGCCAAGGGGTCACGTGGTAGCACGTGAGAGCGCCCATAGCTTCTGTTTCTTTTGCTTTTTCTTTGTGTGCTTCAGGGGTCACGTGGGGCACGTGAGGCGTTGCCTCAAAGTTCTTTTCTGTGGATCTTTACAGGGGTCACGTGGTAGCCCATGACTCTGGTTCTTTGCATGTTTTAAAGATCTGTTCATCTTTTAAGAATTAAATTCTTCATAGGGTTAAACCCTAGCAATAATTTTAAAGGAATTAAATTCCTACTTTCTTTTGAAGAATTATATTCTATTCTTAGATAGGGTTAAACCCTACTTTCTTTTCTGCAGGAATTAAATTCCCCATATATGTAAAGAATTAAATTCCGGCATAGGGTGAAACCCTAATTTTTTTAAAGGAATTAAATTCCTGTGAGTTTGGGAGAATTAAGTTCTCAATTAGGGTTAAACCCTAGTTCTGTCCATTTTGAAGGAATTAAATTCCTATAATATAGAGTTAAACCCTAATTTTATCTCAAAGGAATTAAATTCCTATAACTCAAAACTCAATTCCTCCTCTATGTTTTAGATCTGCATGGCAGGATCTCAACCCAATGAGAATTAAATTCTCAATTTATAGGGAGATGTGCACTTTGCAGATCTTCAACCAGAGAAAGAACTAAGTTCTTTTCTTTATAGAAGTTAAACTCTTTATTATTTTTTTGAGAATTAAATTCTCTTTTTGAAGCCTTTACCCCCTTTCTTTTCTTACCTAGGTTTTTTTTGGTAGAGAATCAAATTCTTCTTTCTTTTCTCTCTGAATTTTTAAGATTCCAAGGCTCTATCTCTCTGTGTGTATCTCTCTCTCTCTAAAACTCTCTCCTTTGGCTCCTATTTATAGGAGAAGGAAAAGAATCAATCTGTTTAGTAAATCTTTCATTGAAAGATTTGATTTGTTTATTGAGAGATTTGATTTATTTTCATCGTTGATCTGTGCCTTTAGATTATTAGGTGAATTTTATTCATCATTGGATTTTAAATCCAAAGATATTTCTTTGTTATTTCGGTGAGATTTAGGGGAAATCTTTCCATGTCCAAGATTTTTCCATAAATTGGTGATATTTAATCACCCTCGGATTCTCAATCCAAGGGTTTCACACAATTCTTCTCCATTTTGGAAAGATTTAAATGATCTTTTTTCAGAATTTAATTCTGTTTAACAGCAAGGCTTTTAAAGCCAGTCACGTGCGGCCACGTGACCTTTGGTCATGTGTGAGCACGCGCCCCTCGGTCACGTGCAAGCACGCGACCCCCGGTCACGTGCAAGCACGTGACCCCCTGAAAGGACTCCTCTTCCGCGCTATGTTTTTTTGCCGCTGCTTAACCATCACGTGCCAACACGTGACTACTGGTTACATGTGAGCACGTGATGCCTCTTCTGAAGCTTTTCCTGATTTTAAATCAGGGAACAACCATAAAATCCCCGAGATGTTTCTGTGGATCTTTTACTGGCTCGGCATCATCCATCATATGCATATGATATTTAATTATGAGGGAACTAATCTCCTCGATATCAGCCATAGTCCAGCCAAAAGCTTGCTGGTTATTTTGTAAGACCATTAAAAGGGCTTTCTCTTGCTTGAAGGCTAGAGAGGCCGATATGATAACGGGAAAGGTCTCATTCTCACCTAGGTAAGCGTATTTAAGGTGAGACGGCAAAGGCCTGAGTTCGAGTTTCGGAAGCGAAACAATTGAAGGTAAAATTGGGGAGGCTATCTCGAACTCAAAGGATTCCAACAATGGTTCGAAATCACTGTAAGCAACCGAATCGGATGGTTCAACTAACTCATCCAAAAATTCAAAAGACTCATACTCGGACGGTGAGTCGTCAAAATCGTCCGAAAAAGTGAAACATTCATAATCGTTATCGGTTGTGCAAACTGTGTCAGATTCAAGGAGGGACGCACTAGTGGCGTCAAAACTGTTGTGATCAAACATAAATTTTTCAAGCTCGCAGTCCTCCTGCGTGATTTCGTGGATCGAGCAAACTTCTCATGTACTAGCTTTAGGCACGGAGGGCAGACTTCCTGTCTTGTAAATATTGAACTCACTAGACATCTTCCCGAAGGATAGAGTCATAGAACCATTGCAACAATTGATTACGGCATTGGAAGTGGCCAAAAATGGTCGACCGAGGATCACCGGAATTTGGTTCCGTGGGTTAGCAACAGCTTGTGTGTCCATAACAATAAAATCAACGGGGAATATGAAGTCCCCTACTTTGATCAACACATCCTCTAACTCACCCCTAAGATGGGTGATTGATCGATTAGCCATTTGGAGAGTACGATGAGTGGGTTTCAACTCTCCAACACCTAATTGCTCATACACGGAGTAGGGAAGCAGGTTAACACTAGAACCAAGATCTAAAAGTGCTCGATTGATGTTCTCATCCCCAATTGTTATTGAAATTGTAGGACAACCAGGGTCCTTTCGTTTTTGGGGTAAGGGTTGAGGTTGGTTAATAGCATTGCTCACTGCACTAGCTACTAGCACTTTCTTGGGCATCTGAGACTTTCTCTTCGAGGTGCATAAGCCCTTTAAGATTTTCGCGTAAGAAGGGACTTGTTGGATTGCATCCAAGAGAGGTATATTTATACTAACCTGTTTGAATAACTCCACAATCTTCTCCATTTGTGGAGTTGGTTTATTGGATCTCAACCTGTTTGGAAAAAGGAACATTTTGAAAATTTGTTGAGTCTAATGTCTGTGGAGTAGAATGTGGAGTTGGAACGGATCCCAGTGTTGGTGTGTTCGTGATGTGAGATGTGGGTCCGTTCGGATTAGAAAAAGAAAAGCCTTTTGAAGAATGAAGAACAGGCTCTGACGAAGAAGATGAAGATGAAGAAGAAGAAGAAGAAGATGATGATGATGAAGAACCACCGGCAGGGGTGTCATTACTAATACCCTCGTTATTGTGCAACACTCTTCCAGATCTCAACGTGGTCACAGCATTTACATTATGATTTTGTTGTTCATATGCAACATGTGCATTGTGTACGTGACCGAGATTTGGCAATGGTTGAAATGGAAGCTTCCCTTTTCTCGCTCGCTCAACGCAGCATTTAGTTGTGCAATTTGTGCCTCAATAGATTTGATGCTTTGATCATGTGAAGCATTGTTGTGCACCAAAGACTGAATGGAAGTCTCCAACCTTGCAGCGGATTGTGTAGATTGTTTTAGAAACGTATCTAGAGTTCTTTCTAGCGAGGTAACCTTATCGTCATTTGGTTGAACAAAATTGTTTGGAGGGTAAGAGTTGTTGGGCACAAAATTGTTCATTTGGTTTTGATAAGGTTGTGGTTGGAAAGGTTGCTGGTATTGAGTTTGTTGGGGTGCTTGTTGTTGTGGAGGAGGAGGCCTTTGAAAGTTGTTATTGCCTTGGAATTGTTGATTTTGATTCCAAGCAAAATTTGGGTGACTCCTCCAACCAGGATTATAAGTCGAAGAGTATGGATCATTTCTTTATCTTTGCTGAAAGGCAGCATTGACTTGATCTTGTCCTTGAACAGGTGGATTGTAAGGACACTCTTCGGTAAGATGTGATGGATCTGAACAACAAGCACAAACAGTTCGTGGGTGTAAAGCAGGGGCAGGAGAAGGCGATGAGATTTTGGCCTCAATTGCTTCTAGCTTTTTCGTAAGTGCGGCCATCTCGGCCTTCATTGCAATCGACATATCTAATTGATGTATGACTGCCCAAGACTGACCAACAGAAGAAGATGAGGTGGTATTGGTGCTTTCCCACTGAAGTGTTTGTTCAGCAAGATCATCGAGAAACTGCCAAGGTTCTTCGCTAGATTTTACTAAAAAGTGACCTTGACAAATGGTTTCCAGCAACTGCTTCGTTGCTGGGTTCAATCCTTCGTATAAAGTTTGGCAAAGTTGTCAATTCTCGATACCATGGTGACGGCATTGAACAAGTAGGTCTTTAAATCTTTCAAAACACTTCCAAAAGGGTTCGGAAGGAAGCTGGGAAAATTGAATGATCTCATTGCGAATTCTCGCGATCTTGTAATGTGGATAAAACTTTTTAAGAAAAGCTTTAACAAACTCTTCCCAATTTTTAATTGAGTGTGATGCAGTGCTGTATAACCATTTCTCAGCTAAGTCACATAAGGTGAAAGGAATGACCCATAGCCTTATAGCATCATCAGAAAGTTGGGTTGTCTTCATCATTGCGCAAACGTTTTGGAATTTGTTTATGAAGATATAGGCATCTTCGGATTCCAGTCCGTGAAATTTTGGCAACATGTTGATGAAGTGGGGTTTGATCTCAAAGTTGTCCCCATTTGCCGGTGGAAGTGAAAGACAAGTAGGTAAGGCGATGCGGATAGGGTAGAAAAGATCCTGGAGCGCGATTCGTTGGGGCGCTTCAACAGGCGGGGGTTGTGGGTTATTTGCACCTAACGGAGGTGGAATCAATCCCGCGGGTAAGGGGTTGTTAGGATTAAATCCCGACATCTCCTTAGAAGATGAAGAGTTTGAAGGTGAAGGTAAGGAAGTGGAAGGAATTTCGACTTCGGAGTCGAAAGCGTCGTCAGTCGGTACCAACGAGACACGGACTAATCGGGCACTAGTGTCCCTAGTCCAACCGGACATAAACTAAAGAGGTAGTGTAGTCAAAAAGGTGAAAAACAGAAGGTGGGGGTAAGAAAACGTCAATGGAGAGAAAGCGGGTGTAAGTGGGGTGCACGGATTTCTTAGCGACAAGTTGCAAGTTTTTGTAAAAAAAATTTCTTTTTTTTCTTTTTGTGTTTTTTTTTAATGTGGAGCTTTTTGCAAAAAATAGATTTTCGATAAAAGTCTTAGACACACGTTCAATCAATCACAATTGCATAATCAAGCCTAGATCTAGGGTCACCTAAGTCAGCTAGACAGCTCCTAACTGTTCCAAAGGGCAAGAAATGGGACCTCAAACAGCCTCTTCACCGCCAATTGTGGCCAGGTAAACACAAGTAGAGAAAGGAGGGATTCGCTCATGAATCACCGTGAGACGGGCCTTTTAAAGTTACCTTTCACTACCTGTCTAGCCTAGACACCACAAAGTCAGGTTAGGATCAACGGTCGATGCCTACAACTAGTCCTTTGTCCTATTGAGCGCGAAGCCCTTAGGGCCGAGTCTAATCTTTTTTAATTACTTGATGGTTAATGCAATATGCCTTATGTGATTTTAGGGGTCCTCGGAAGGGTGATGAAATCCCCACCCAATCTGGATTGGTGTCAAGCCCCTTAAAGTCAATTTAGATATGCAAAGCATTAAACACAATCACTTGCAAACAATTTTTTTTTTGTTTAGCGCGGCGCAAAGAATCCTGCACAAGATCAAGTCATTGAGAAGGGGAGAAATTTTTGTGTAAAGAATCCTGCAGGAAATTTTTACAGAGGAGATAATGAGATTGCAGAGGAGAAGAGAAAACTCACAGTGGGAATTTTTCATGCTGACGTCACCACCAGGCCGCGTTTCCACGGTCAGAAGATGCTAACTACGGTGGTTCCGCGGTTGACTTGTTGACTCGGCCCTCCAAACTTCTTCTGTTGCTCTGTTATGGAAATCCTCTGTTGTTTAAATCTAGGGTTTTCTGTTTTGCTCTCTGGATTTTTTCAGATCCGAACTTGTTTGTCGATCCTGCACAATTCAAACAAAACACCCTTCAAAAATAACAAGATGATAAAAATTTTATATTTTTTAATTTTTCAGTTTTTTATGAGTTTTATGATTTTATATTAACCCGAAATTGTAAAAAGAAAATACTACGCCATCCCCGGCAACGGCGCCATTTGATTTGTGAGATGTTTTACGATCAAAGAATTAAGTACCGCAATCAAGAACGGCGTCGCTTGGTAGCTAGCCGGTGAGTACGGGTCGGTCCACAGGGATTTTGTGTATTCTCTAATTGTTCTAACGAGTTAATTCCAAACGGTGTTGGTTGATTATCACTAAAAACTAAAGTTGATTTAAACTAAGATTAGAATCTTGCTAGGGTTAGGTTTAGGTTAAGTTTGGAAATTTAAGATTTCCCACCGCTTTCAATGCCCTAATTTAGATCTATGAGGTGATATGGTAATAATTAATAAAGTGGATTAGTATCATCGAGGAGAAACGATGTTTCTTCCTCTAGGCTCTTGTCCTTCCTTTCTCAATTCTTACCCTAACCTCCATGGAAAACATATACAACCGGTCTTTTAAACTACGGCATCACCGCTACCTCGTGGGGTAGGGTGCCGTAAGGAGCGGTGTGTGTATGTATGCATGGAGTCCTATGAATTATTATGTGATGGACAAGAAAGGGGTGAGAGATTTTCATCTCTCAAACCTTCCCTATTCCTAACCCTAACAAGTGAGGAACTACTCACTCATTAGGGAATTGATAAACATGTTCTAAACTAATTAACTGGGATGGATAATAAAAATTATACTAAGGCAGAAATAAAATCAAGAACTAGGGCAGATAATAAAAATCTTACTTTATTTGATGGCTCTCTCCAAACATTTACACCGAATTAAAATTCTGAATAAATGAAATAAAAAAAGGCATACCTCAAAAAGAGGTTTAGGGTTTCTATTTATAGATCATAGAAACCCTAGGGTTACATTCGATACATATCTGCAATTACAATTTTACCTTAAAGAAGCCTAGTCAACACACCGCCACGCAGTCAAAGTTCCTACCGACACGTGTCTAGCACGGCCGCGGATCCGCTTATGCCCTGTTTGGCCGTGGATCCGCGGACAAATGGTGGGGTCTTGGGTTGCATTTCTCAGGACTTCTTCTGTTTGCATTTTTCTTCTTGTTTTTTCACTTGGTTTCTCAGATTGTCATCTAGTTCTCTTCCAGATTTCCACAGTGCATAAGTCATGGACTTTTACCCTTTGCTTCGTGTCGAAGTCTTGAAGCTTGCGCTGCCTTTGTGCTTTGTGAAATTGTCCATTGATCTTCATTGTCCCTCAAACTGTAGGCATGATCAAGATTCTTCCATTTGTCGGTCGAAGTCTCACTTTTGTATCGTCTTTTCATCGTTTTCACTGTTTTTGTTCCGCGAACCTGTAACCTGCAACTATGTAGCAGACATGGATCAAAAGCACCTGTTTACTTGTAAAATGAATAAGAATGGGGAATATAATAATGCAAAATTATGGTATGAACACCTGCCTGCCCATCGCTGCTGCTATATAACCCCTCTCTCAGACGATCAAGGTAAGTCATTTTCTCGTCAGTAAACCGTTACTCTGCCAAAATATCCGGTCTAACTTGATCGTCGGAGGGTCCTCGGTGGCATAACCACCTCGGGACTTTCTTGCAGGTAGCTCGATCACAACAACCTCAAACCCATTGAGATCCACACGCTTCAGGAGGCAGCCTCCAACTCAATCCCAGTCGTCTATTGTCACTCGCAGCAGATCAACGGAAGGTAACATCTGAAGGAGGTCCAGACCTCCATCAGTCTCTCTCTCTCTCTCTCACATACACACACAGATCATTTCCTTCTTTCATTCACCCTATTTCATATATATATTTGGGATTTGATCATCACAGGCCATCCCCATCAGGAAACCGGATGCCACCACGACAATCAAGTTCCTGCTGAACAACATGATACTCCGGTTCGGCATCCCGAGGTATATCATCACCGACCATCAGACGAACTTCGAAAATGAGAAAATGAAGGAATTCTGCAATGAGTATCATATCCTCATGAATTTTGCCGCGGTCGCACATCCTCAATGCAACGGGCAAGCCGAGCTCTCCGGACCCGCCTAGAAGAACGCCGAAGCAGTTGGGTCGAGGAATTACCTCGGGTCCTATGGGCCATGCGCACGTCAAAGAAGATCCCCTCCGGGGAAACCCCTTTCAGCCTCTGCTACAAGACCAAGGCAATGGTCCCAGCAGAGATCGGGCTACCTAGTCATCTGATCGAACACTTCGACAACGAAGCAAACACCACGGCCCTCCGGACTAATCTAGACATCTTGTTAGAGAAACGCGACCGGGATCAGATCAGAGCGGTCGCCTATCAACAGCAAACCACCCGATACTACAACGCGCGAGTCAAGCGTCGCTTCTTCAAGACTGGAGACCTGGTCCTGAGGCGAAACGAGTTCGTCGATCAAGGCAGGCTGCATAAATTTTCCCCGAAATGCGACAGTCCATTCCTCGTCTCCGAGGTCCTTCCCGGCGGAGCCTACCGCTTGCAAGACGCGGACGGGCGCAAGTTTCCACGGCCCTACAATGCTGAAAAGCTCAAGTTGTGCCAGTGAGGAGAACATCTACGAGTGTGTATTTCTTCTTTCACAAGGACAATGTAAACTTTTCTAAAGTCCTTTCTATTTAAATAATAAGAAGGGAATGCTAGGACATTGCAAATAGAAGAATTTTATTCATTCAAAAAGGTACTATGCGCTCCTCAGCCTTACGGAAAAAGAAAAAGTTACAACAGAGGTGGAACAGGATCGAGGAAGTACTCCTGGTGATACTCGGAGTAGATTTCCGTTAGCCGGGCCTTAGCCGTTGCAGCCCGCTCCTGCCGCCGCTGCACGCGGACCCGGGACGCCTCAGAAGCACCCGACGCTCCGCCCTCTGAGCCTTGGCCCACGACGTACCTCATCTTGAAACACTCTAGAATCAGAGCCAAGGATCGGTCGTGCCTGGCTTTCGAAATGAAGCCGAACAGGAAGATCGATTGCACCTTGTCGAGCGCTTTGTCCGGAAGCTCCTCAGTGAAGGGGTTGTCCAACCTCTGGAGTCTCCTCCAGATCGCGTGCATCAACATCTGAAGTAGTAACAGCCGCCGAGGGAGAAGCCGACCAAAGTGATTCTCGAGGCGCTGAACCACTCCCGGTACCCCTCCTCGGCTAGAGATTGGTCGTACAAGAAGACATCACCAAGGGTGATGATCTCTTCAATCAAATACACGCGCCCAGTCATCTCGAAAGAAAGCGGTGCCGAAGGAGCCGCCATCTCCTTCCCTATTTATAACTTCAAACGGAATCTTCAAGTACCCGGATTCTCGGGAATCACAGCAACTACTCCAATACCACACCGCCACGTGGCGAAACTGACGCAGCTTCCCAAAACGTCATGCCTTCCCCCGCACGTTCCTGACACGGGTTGGCAACTATTACCCTTCCCGATGCTTACACGATGGGAGGGTCAGGCGAATCCTTGCGTGACTGAGCAGCAACCCTGCTCTGCCTGTCCTTAGCAGGCCCTTCATGGCCCCTCCCACGCTAAGGATCAAAGTCCTCGCCAAGAGGCAACCGGGCAACAACCCTGCTCGGCCCGTCCTTAGCAGGCCCCTTACGGCCCCTCCCGCGCTAAGGATCAAAGCCCTCATCAAGAGGCAACCGGGCTCGCCCTTGCTCGGTTATCCCTGGCTGGTAGTTCCCTACCCTCACAACGCCAGAGATCAAATCCCTCATCAAGAGGCAACCGGGCTCGCCCTTGCTCGGTTATCCCTCGCTAGTAGTTCGCTACCCCGCAACGCCAGGGATCGAAGCCCTCACCAAGAAGCAGCCGAGTGGCTACCCTGCTCGGCTTTCCCTGGCTGGTAGTGCGCTACCCCGCGACGCCAGGGATCGAAGCCCTCACCAAGAGGCAGCCGAGCGGCTACCCTGCTAGGCTGTCCCTGGCTAGAAGTTCACAACCCCGCAACGCAGGGATCGAAGCCCTCGCCAAAAAGCACCGGGCAGTAACCCTGCTAGGCTCGTCCTTAAGGATTAAAGCCCTCGCCAAGAGGCACCGAGCAGCGACCCTGCTCGGCCCATCCTTAGCAAGCCACTCACGGCCCCTCCCGCGCTAAGGATCAAATCCCTCATCAAGAGGCAACTGGGCTCGCCCTTGCTCGGTTATCCCTGGCTGGTAGTTCCCTACCCCATGACGCCAGGGATCAAAGCCCTCACCAAGAGGCACCGGGCAGCAACCCTGCTTGGCCCATCCTTAAGGATCAAAGCCCTCACCAAGAGGCACCGAGCAGCAACCCTGCTCGGCCCGTCCTTAGTAGGCCCCTTGCGGCCCTTCCCGCACTAAGGATCAAAGCCCTCATCAAGAGGCAACCGGGCCCGCCCTTGTTCGGTTATCCCTGGCTGGTAGTTCCCTACCCCACAACGCCAGAAATCAAAGCCCTCACCAAGAGGCACCGGGCAGTAACCCTGCTCGGCCCATCCTTAAGGATCGAAGCCCTTGCCGAGAGGCACCGGGCAGCAACCCTGCTCGGCCCGTCCTTAAGGATCGAAGCCCTCGCCGAGAGGCACCGGGCAGCAACCCTGCTCGGCCCGTCCTTAAGGATCGAAGCCCTCGCCGGTAGCAACCCTGCTCGGCCCGTCCTTAAGGATCAAAGCCCTCGCCAAGAGGCACCGGGTAGCAACCCTGCTCGGTCCACCCTTAGTAGGCCTCTTACGGCCCAACCCGAGCTAAGGATCGAAGCCCTCGCCGAGAGGCACCGGGTAGCAACCCTGCTCGGCCCGTCCTTAAGGATCAAAGCCCTCGCCAAGAGGCACCGGGTAGCAACCCTGCTCGGTCCACCCTTAGTAGGCCTCTTACGGCCCAACCCGAGCTAAGGATCAAAGCCCTCGCCAAGAGGCCTCGAGCAGAAACAATGCTCGGCCAATTCTTTGGAAAGCATCAACCTTCCTGCAACAAAGGTTCCCCCAAACTGTTCAAGTAAATGATCACCACATCGACTCCGGGGGCTAGAGGACACCGGCATTCTTTCACAGCGGTTAACCGACAAGCACTCGAAGGGCGATCGTTATCTAAAACATGGGCCATCGATCTGCGGCCTAACGCTTGATCAAGGTCAGAACTGGCAAGCTCAAGTACACACACAGGGAAAGTATTGTCACACAAAAGAAAAAGGCTAAGTTTCATTCAAACTTCCAAAATCTTTTACAAGGTACTCTGGGCTCCCCAGCCTTACCAAATTGCCCGGAGGCATACAAAAAGAGAGAGAAAAAGGGAAAGCCAAAAAGTTCAGGCCGCAAGCCCGCCTAGACCTCACCTACCTCGGTACCATCCCCAGGAGCTAGGGCTTCCGCTCTAGCGGCAGCCCCTCCCTCGTCACCATCTGTCGGAGGCATGACCACCGAAAGTGGGACCCGAGCGCGGAGCTCACCGTCTGCAAACCCCGGAAACTGCGCCTTGACGGCATCAAGAGCTTCGTGCCACACAATGGCAGAGGCTACGCTGAGGTCAGCGTGAAACTGGTCCGACCCTTTGTAATCGGCCACCGCCTTTCGAACTCGAACCTCGGCAACCTTCACCGCCTGAAGCGCAGCCTCGGCATCCCGTCTGCTGGCATCCCTCGCCCTTTTCACTGCTACATAGCGATCGGACAACTCCGCCTACTTAGCCTCGATGGCTCGGTAGGACTCACTAAGCTGGTGATAGAACTCCCGGCTTTTTGAGACGGTGAGCTCCCCGGCGGCCAATTGGGCTTCGAGGACGGCCATCCTCTCCCTCTCTAGACGCAGCTCGAGTCGCAGTTTCTCGGCCTCCGAAGAAGACTCCCCCGCCAACCTCATAGCATGGGCATTCCCCTCGGCCTCCATGCGAGCAACGAGGGCGTAATACTGAAGGACCTGATGAAAAACAGTAGAGAGACTTAGAGACGCTCGAACTGAGAAAAGGGCGCTCAAAGTAACACATAAGAGAGTACGTACCTGCACCGCCTCCTGAGCTATAGCTGCACTTGGGCCCTCAGGGTCCTCCACGGAATCTTGCCTCCGGCCGACTCTTCCATATCAGCGAGTAGGCTGGCAGCAACGGAAAGCCCGGACGGGAATACGAAACAGGCGTCCCCCTCCTGCACAGGAATCCCCTCGGGAATTTCAGTCAGTGACGCGTGAGAGACCGTCTTCTTCCTCTTAAGAGTGACCTCGTCATCGTCCTCTTCCGCTTCCCCCGTCCGGGGGTTCGGGAACCCGCGGACACCTCTGGCCGCTGCAATCATCGGGGGCTCGGGTCGAGGTGGATGGCCCCGTTACCGGGGGCTCCCTTGGTGCGGAACTCGGGTCAGCCCGAGGCACGGCCACGCCCCCGGCTCTCTTCCGGGACAGGGCACCGAGGGCAGCAAGAATCCTGGATCGGTCCATTTGTTCTGCCGGGGGTAGGGGTGGTAATTGAACGAGCTAGCTCGGGTTCGATTAGGGTTCAGCTCGGTATTAGCTCATTCAAGCTCAGTTCATTTATTAATGAACCGAACATAAGCCTGAAAGCCTGGCCCGTTTATTAAACGAACCGAACTCGAGTTCAGCCAGGCTCGTTCGGTATTAACTCGAGTTCGGCTCGGTTACACAGTTTGGAAAAAAAACAGTAATATGTAATATAGGACAGACTCTATACAACTCTCAGGACACTTAATTCAATTAAGGGACAATATATGAAGTGTAACTGAGGTGAATATAAAACCCAACACTTAGACCCATTAAATGCTCTAGATGTTAATTTTTTTAATCTTTCCATACCTCAAACCTCTGAGTCTTAGGCTCTATGATTGTTGTCCTCGGCCTAACCTCTTACAGAATACTTTCATATTTTCTTCTAAAACACCTGTAATAGCCATTGACATATCCTCATCCTCCACCAAATGCCTCTTTGTCATTTTCCTTTTAGAGATCACCTAATAGTAGATGCATCCGAGCTTGACTTTGGCTCGTTTAAAGCTCGGTAAGCTAACGAGCTGAACATAAACCAGACCTGCTCAGCTCGAGCCGAGATTGAGATAGCATAAACTAAGCCGAGCCGAGCTTGGACAAGGGTCGGCTCGTTCAAGCTCGTCTCGGTTACACCCCTAGCCGGGGGGGGAGGGAACAGGCACGACTCAAAAGAAGAAGAAGCAGAAGAAGAAAACGAAGAATCTACAGGGGGCTACCTAGACTCTACCCGATCTATTTTTATAGACTCTTCACAAGAAGACATCTAACCTGATGGAGAGGATGGGTCCTCGGAAGAGAAAACGCAGAGATCCGACCTAAAAAGGAGAGCGCCGAGCTAACGAGACTCTGAACGAGAAAATTATATAGAAGTATGGGCCCTGATGAAGACCCCACCCCTATTTGTAGCATCCGGCGTACACATCCAACAACGACAGTCATCTCCCGCTGAAACGACTCATTGCATTCGACGACCACCATCGCTCCACCAGTCGCGCGCGCATGAATCGCATCCCATCGGACGCCGAAAATCTGCGGCACGTCGCGTCAGCCAACTAGCACCAAACACGTGGGTTGTCGCTTCGGTGAGCGTACGCACGATCCGGCGCATCCTCTTTAATACAAGATCTAGCCCCTGATCTGCTGAGGTCATCAAGAAAATACTACTGATTGCCCGAGAATGCACGCTTACGATATCTACGGAAAGGAGCTCACCTCGAGTGACCCGGCAGACCACTTTCGACCCAATCCGTGAACGGGTCGGGACGAGAGTGGGGGGCTAATGATGATACTGGATATCGTCATTTCCCGGATCGTGACACGCGGCAGATGACGTGTCCCGAAACTACCAAGAAAAGACCAGGAACGGTACATCGGCAGAATACCCCGGGTCTGCAGCCCGTGGACGTAACCAACCTTCTGCTACCGACCACACCACACATGTGCCCGCCTTACAAACAACCGCTGGCTCCCCTCCGAGCCTCCTGCACGACTGGCCTTCTCGGCCATTTCAGCTCGTCTCCGGGCATTAGCAGAACCAGGATACCTCGGCCTCCCGCTCGTCCCCGAGCTTCCCGCCGAGCTCATCCCCCATAGTCTCATCCTGACCGACCCACGGCATTGATCACAGGCACCCATACCACGGCTCCGCGAATCTCTCCATACGCGAGATATCCGCCGCCCACAATCCCACGTTCCACGCCATCACGATCCCCCATTAACGAGCATGTCTCGCCATTAATGCGGGATCCCGCTTATCACGCGGGCATGACGTCGGGAGCGTAACGGCCGGCGTGATTCTCTCGCCTGCCTGCCCATCGCTGCTGCTATATAAACCCCTCTCTCAAACGATCAAGGTAAGTCATTTTCTCCTTACTAGTCCGTTACTCTGCCAAAATATCCGGTCTAACTTGATCGTCGTAGGGTCCTCGGTGACACAACCATCCCGGGACTTTCTTGCATGTAGCTCGGCCACAACAACCTCAAACCCATTGAGATCCATACGCTTCAGGAGGCAACCTCCAACTCAATCACAGCTGTCCATCGTCGCTCGCAGCAGATCTACGGAAGGTAACATCTGAAAGAGATCCAGACCTCCATCACTCTCTCTCTCTCACAGATCATTTCCTTCTTTCATTCACCCTATTTCATATATAGATTTGGGATTTGATCATCACAGGATATGAAGGTTGGGATTTAATCATTTTGGTAGATATACAGGTCCAAATCCCATTTTTCATCTTTCAAATAAAAAAAAAACTATGTCAGAAAAAAAGAGAGAAGAAAAAATCCATGTTATATATTTTTCATCTATTAAAACCCTCTTCATTCTATACGAAAATAGATAATTTGCTAGCGTAATATCACGGGGCTAAATGAAATATCTTGTAGCCGTTTCATTAATAACAGCAGATCAATAAAACATCACCACTCGCAGCATGCCACGTACCCCTTCCCCTTCCTTTCTTCTCAAATTTCAAATTAAAACCCCTATTATTTTCCCGCCCAAATCCCAACTCAAATGCAGCATCTCTCTCATTTTCTCTCTCTCTCTCTCGCATCAAAATCTCCATCGTCTTCGGACATCCAAAAACGCCAACCCTAAACCCTAGTAGAAGAAAAATGTCCACTCATCTCAAAGAACGAGGGGGCGGCGGCAAAATAATGGCGTCCAAACCCCAAAAATCCCTAACCGACAACACTCCAAAGGCCAAGCTGATCAATCGAAGGACCCCCATCGCCTCCGGAAAAGAGAACTCCGCCGCCCTCTCATCCTCCGCTCGCCGGAATCCGGCGGCGGTCCCCGCCGTCCGATGGTCCACGTCATCAATCCCGAGAGGTAAGTCCCCGAACCCCTCGGATCTGAACCCTAGGGCTTCTGGAACCCAAGATAGTAAAGATTTAGGCGCTAGGGCTAGGGTTTTGAAGGGGAAAGATGCAAGCTCGAAACCTAATTTATTGAGAAGAAGCAGTCTAGATACCAATTTGGGGAAGAACAGTGGAAAAGCTCGAAAAGTTGTAGTTGATTCGAGGGTTGCGGAAGAATCAGCTCCCAAATCCACTGCAGAAACATGTAAAATTAAAAATAATTTAGGTGCAGATTCCATTGGCACCCAAAAGAAAGAATCAGCTCCCAAATCTACATCGGAAACGTGTAAAGATAAAAATAATTCTGGTGCAAGTTCCAAAAGTCTTGATTTGAAAACTTGTGATGCTGTTAAGGTGTTTGATGAATTACCTAAGGAGAATGCATCTAAAAGACTTGCTAGTGAAATAGCTAAGTCAAAAGAGATCAGCAGCGGTAGTAAATTAGAGGAAAAAAGGTTGGGATGCATCAAAGTTTTTGAGAACTCCAGTGACAATGGTGTTCAAGCTGTTAACAAGTATCCGAGCAAGCTTCATGAAAAGCTTGCTGCACTAGAAGGGAGAGTCCAGAGAATTGCTTCCGATATCAAAAGAACCAAAGAGATGTTGGATGTCAATAATAACCAGACTAATTCAAAGTTGATACTTTCTGATATTCAAAAAAAGATATCAGGGATTGAGAATGCGGTCGGTTGTGTGATGGATGAAGATGGGATTGAGCTGGGTTTGTCTGAAATCATGAAAGATAACAGCTTGCAATCTAAAAATGTGACGGGTCAAAATTTAATTAGTTTTGGTAAAGCATTGAATCTTGATGAGTTGGAAGCAAGGTTTTTTCCACATCAGAAAGTAATCAAGAACAGAACAGCGGTGGAATGTAAGCCTGAGTTGCCAAAGGCTAAAGGTTCTATGAGCCCCATTGATGAAAACCCAATTGAAATAGAATTCTTAGCTTCTATAAATTCAGATCAGCAAGGCAGCAAGAAGGATGGTGGAGTTTTAAAGTCGGAGTTGACTGCATTCAGGGAGAATGGCATGGAAAGAACATCTACAGGAGCTAATTTTGAATCGAACAAAGTGTGTGCTTTGCGTTACAGTGAAGATATAGCATTGATGGCGAGTGAGAAGCTTGAAGATTTTGATGACCAAGAGAATAAGCCGACAATGATGGTGTTTGAGGATGCAGAGGATTCTTTCAAGAGTCAGTTATTTGAAATTGGTCACAAATCCTCAACAAGTGGATGGTTTGTTTCTGACGGGGAAGCCGTTCTTCTAACTCATAGCGATGGATCATGTCTGTATTATGACATTGCAAACTCTGAGGTACGGTACTTCTTAAATCTATAGTTTCCGAGCTCGTGTTTCTATTATGTATGTAGATTCATCAATACTAAAGTATGCCGTACACTTATATATCCTCTAAATGTAAATATTTTTTCTTCTTGGATCCTATATGACGCCCTCAGCTATACATGTGTTTATATAAAGTTCTAATAGTATTAGTTCTTGATGTTTTGTGGACCGGTCATCTATTTGGATTTTCATAAGTCTGAGCACGCATGCTTAATATGAGCCCCAGGTAGTTTAACAATGACTTCGTTGGGTTTTTTTGTTTTAAGATTACATCCAGTTGGTGATGAGTTTGATGACCTATGCTTAATGTTATTTGCCTTTTGTATCTGCAACCTGTAAGAATGATATTTTTGAATGAAAGAAGGGATCCTTTCTTTACTTCCTTTGTATATACGTCATGAATTTACCATACATTTAGTTGTAGGAAATAATATGCCTTTTCTTGGGGGGTGGGTGTATGTTGTTTTTGCCCCTGAAACATGGATAAGGTCATCCAGTCCCTAGCCTAATAGAAAGCATTTCATTGTAATCAAGAAATGAGAAAAAGTTACAAAACAGTGAAAAAAGACTTGGCAGGATATATAACATGTATTTTCCCGAAGTTCACCCCTCAAAAAGACTAAACAGAAAGTACCTACACATCAGCTTCAACAACAACAATTAGTGTTTTAGCAAACAAATCGAATATATCATGCCAAAGAAACCATCTTCCTCTTCAAAGTCCTCGTCCAAAATTCCAGCAGAATATTAGAGTATGAATTATGGCCAAAACAGAATCTTGTGAGGATGTTATTTCCAATTTTTCCATTCTTTCATGTGTTTGCATAGAGTGCAGTTATTATAACTACACATGTGTAATGATTTATATCGGTTATTGTTATATATCAGGAGAAGGCAGTGTACAAGCAACCAGACAGAATATCAAATAATTTGTGGGGCGACTGCTGGTTAATTAGGGCACCTGGTGCCGACGGCTGCGCTGGGAGATATGTTGTGGCTGCTTCAGCTGGCAGTACTGTAGAATCGGGCTTCTGTTCGTGGGACTTCTACACAAAAAACATCCAAGCATTTCAAGTTAAAGAGGAAACTCCAAATTCCTTTTCAATTTCATCATCACGAACAGCACTCGCTCCTCTCACTAATGCAGGCCTGTTTAGAAGAAGTGTTTCATGCACAATGCCAGTTGTTGAAAGCCGACAGTGGTGGTATAGGCCATGTGGTCCCCTCTTGATCTCTACCGCGAGCGGGCAGAAGAAGGTTAGTGCTTATGATATCCGTGATGGGGAAAATGTATTGAAGTGGGATATAAATAGTCAAGTGGTGGCGATGGAATACTCGAGCCCTCTACAATGGAGAAGTAGGGGAAAGGTGATTGTGGCTGAAACTGAAGCGATTAGTCTTTGGGATGTCAGTTCATTGACTCCTCAACCTTTGTTGTCTGTTCCGTCGTCTGGTAAAAAGATTTATTGCCTTCATGTGAACAATGCGGATGGTGAAATTGGTGGAGGGGTTCGCCAAAGGTAAGATCATATTTCTTTCTACTAACATTTATTATAAATTCTTTAACGTTGTTAATTTTTGGACAATCAACTCTTAATTCTTAGTATTTTTGAAATGCAGAGCACGTGATGAAGTAAGCGATGGCGTTTTCTGCACTCAAGACAGTATCAACATACTTGATTTCCGTCAGTCAACAGGTATCGGTCGTAAAATATCCAAACAAGTGTCTAATGCACAATCGATCTTTTCCAGTTCAGACTCTATATATATTGCAAATGGCTCCCGCTCTCGTGTGCAACAATTCTCAGTGCACAATGGAAAGCTCGTTGCAACTTATGCCTTTCCTGATACCAAATCTCATGCTCACCACTCTTCGATAACTCAAGTATGGGGAAACACAAACTTTGTCATGGGCGTAAGTGGTATGGGACTATCTGTTTTCAATGCGGTGAAGGACGAGTCTATTTCCGAAGCTGAAGAGGCAGTTGACCCCAATGATCTCTATTGCCCGACTTTTGATTATTTCGGATCACGGGTACTGATTATTTCTCGAGATCGGCCTGCCGTGTGTAGGTACTTGCTGTAGCTTATTTTTACTTGTGTCACATATAAGTTATTTATGTATTCCTATGTTATGCAAGTGTAATGTGGGTAGTAGTACTTCGTCTTTGGCTTGAAGGAAATTTCTTGTTTCTTGCAGTTTAATGTATTTGTTAATACAATGAAGGTAATTATGTTTGTTTGATGCTCATTCTGTTCTCTTGAACATTTACTAAAGTTTTCAAGTCTTAATATGGGGGGTGATTTGTTAGATGTAGTGTCATCATCTAGAAAATTCTTCCTGATTCAGAACAACAGTTATTTATAGTCTAGTTTAGGCTTTAAATTTGTAAGTGATTTCTATATGCATTGTTTGGTTGAAATATAGAAAAATTGAAGGATAACAGTGAGCTGCAAACACTGATTTTGAAAGTGCAGCTGGAAAATTTATCAGAGGGTGCTGCTCAAATTCAAATTTGCCGCAGGTATTGAATTTCCTTTCACTTTCCTTTGATCAAAAGGGTACTAATCAAAAATACACCATGTGGTTCGACTCTTTTACAAGAAACCGCGGTTTGTCCATTTTTGAAAAAAGACCAAGAAAAATATAGAATTTGGAAGCTGACAAAAGAGAGGCAATATAGATTTTTCCCAACAGCTTGTATGGTGCAAGTTCTTGCATATTAGATTTTTCTTAAGTTGTGGACTGAAGAGGGGCAACGCAGATCCCTATGAAATGGCCCAATCGCAGCATGTCCATGTGTCATTAAGAGTCTTTTGCTTCAACCCACTCTTTAATTTATTTAGAATCATGTTGCTTTGTTTCTTCATTAATAACTATTATTGAAGGGCCGACTTGTTGATGGCATATCTAGTTCACGCTTTTTGATCTCTAAACACAATTATTTTTTATGTGCGTTCATTCTGTTCATTAATGCAAGAGTCAGTTATACCTCTCCAGCGATTTAGTATCACAAACATCATCTCTGTTTGTCTACCAGAACCATGAAAACATACTTAAATTAGACTGCACAAGCAAGTTCTAAAGTTAAATTCGATCATCGCTCGAGTTTTTCTAGAGTTAAAGTTGAGCGGTCTTAAGGGTCCATGAATAGAGAGCTGTTTTTGCTTATTTGAGGAGTAATTAATGCTACAACTATTCGCGCACCAAATTCAAGCTTTTTTTTTTTTATAAAAAAATTCCAACCTCAACTTTCAATCATGGATTCAACTGCTCTACAAATACCACCGAACCATATATAAATATAGGGTTTCTTTTGTTTTGGTCCCACAAACTTTCATATTTTCAAAAAATATTTTTTCTTAAAAAACAAATAATTCTAACTAAAAAGGACTCTTTCGTCAGTGTGGTGATAGTTTAGGAGGTTAGTTACGTTAAGTAGGATTAAATTAAATATTTAATTATATTTAACTCATCTTCTTCCTCCCATCATTTCTCTGTTTCTCTCCATTAAAACCTCCATGGCCTTTTCCTCCTCTTCTCTCTCCCTGTTGAAACTCTCTCTCCTCTTCATCATTCATCTTCTTCCTCCTCTTCTTCCCTCATCCTGACCCTCAATCCCATGCTTGATGTCTCCTCCAATCACCAGGCATCATCACTATAATAAATAGACACCTATTTCGACGGCACTATACCGTCTAAATAGGTCTATTTCGTCGGGTGACACTAAATAACCACGAAGGAACGCCGACGCGATAGGTTATTTTAACAGCTAAAGTTCGTCGCAATAATCTAAACTATTTTTACGGCTAATTCCCGTCAAAATAGTTTTTTTCTCGACGGGTAATTTCTGTCAAAATATATAAGTTTTTTAAGTTAAAAATTGTTTCAGGAATCATTTAAAAATCCTTTCCTATATTTCGACGGGAAATTGCCGTCGAAATAAGACTATTTCAACAGGCCAGTTCCGTCGAAATAGAGTAGATTACAGTAAAAAAAAACAACCAAGAAAATCTCCAACCCAATCTATTTCAATTTAATATCGATTACATTCCAGTCAAATAACGATTCTAATATAAATTCCATTCCATTCAAATATCGATTATCTAAATACGATTACAATACATACTACACGTTTCTTTGCAATCTTAATATCATAAATTTACAAAAATGGGAAATGAAAATCAACGGAAGACGAAAGGTAGGAGAGTCGATCACGAAGGAGGCACTCATGGATTTCCTAGATAAAGCCCCTGCGATTAAAAGTTTAAAATACATAAATTAGTATATATATTTTATATTAATCAAATGTGTGTGCGCGCGCATGTTTGTGTGCGTGCATGTATGTATGCTTGTGTGCGCACGTGCATGTTTGTTTGTATGTGTGTATGCTTGTGTGCGCACGCGCGCCTGATTGTGTCTGTGTGCATGTGTGTGTATGTGCGCACGCGTGTATGTATGCATGTGTGTATGTATGTGATATGTGCGTATGTCACATGTGATATGTATGCATGTGTGTATGTGATATGTGCGTGTGTATGCATGCGTGTTTGTGTCTGTGTATGTATGATTGTGTATGTATGTGTGTATGTGATATGTGCGTATGTATGGATGTGTGTGTATGATTGTGTGTATGTGTCATGTGATATGCATGCATGTGTGTATGTGATATGTGCGTTATGCATGTGTGTGTATGATTGTGTGTATGTGACGTGTGATATGTATGCATGTGTGTATGTGATATGTACGTATGTATGCATGTGTGTGTATGCTTGTGCGTGTATGTATGATTGTGTGTGTTTGTGATATGTGTGTGTATATGTAAGGGTTATCAAACTTACCGGAGGTAGGACCTTCCAGCCTGGACGTACGCGTCAATAAGATTAAAACTCTGCTCGAGAGTCCAGCCGGCAAATAGATCGGCAGCAGGAGCGGGAACGGCAATGGGAGCGGGAGCGGCAATCGATCGGTGTGAGGAACCGCCAGATTCCGACGTCCGCTTCTGGGACGATCCATGAAACATAAGGGTCATGGTCCTAGAAGCCTTGGTCTGTATAGGCATCTCCGAAGGCGATTCGTCAGCGGCTGAAACCTAGGAGGTGGATGCCCGGTCGACTGGAAAGGAGTGTGATACTGATGCGGAGTGATCTTAGAGGACACGCACTGTACTATCCCGTGACGATCAGGCCTAAACATCGTAAAATCCCTATCTATGATGAATGTTCTCTGCGCGTTATCAACCGGGTGTTTCTGCTCCGCCTCCATCGCCTGAATCAACTGATCTCTCTTAGCCGTCATAGCCGCATGTTTGTAGAAATGTATTACTGTCATTCTAAAAGCTACATAATAATTATTCTGAAATAATTAAGAAACTCAGCATATGTAGAGTCTTACATATATCTCATGTACCTCAATCGATGCAGGCGCGTCGTCATCCCGTACAAATTGAGCCTGGTAGATTTTGATACGATCAAAAGACTCTCCACCATAACTTTCTTCCTGCATATAACATTTAGAAAGTTCATACATAAATTTCTAAGATAATTTTAACGTATTAATATCAAATACGATACTTACGTGTTCGATGGCAACCTGCTGGGAACTCTTACTCCCACCCAATAAATATCGTGCAGCTGAGCGCGAGATGCTTTTCTCGCTCGCTTTTCTTCTGCAGTTGCATCACATATTGTTTACTGAGTTGCTATAAAATAGTAAAAAGGTATCATCAAATACATACCATAAATTCTCCGGACAAGAAATGATCGACCAAGGCATGACAGCACTCATCGGACCAATCTGGATCCGGCTTAATCGAATACATCTCATCCGGTGAAGCGCGGTTTTCAAGCTTTCTAAAGATTTTGTTCTTATAGCCTCTCCAATTCTTCGCCATATGACTACATATCTTATCATAAATTGCGCGTTCATCGCAAACCCCCTGTGGGCCCTTTACGCCAACCCACCGGAACTCGAACCGAGCCTGCGAAACGGGATAATTCATCATTGTATGGGTATTTTATAGTAATTTAGTAAATGTGTATGTATATATGTGTGTGTTTGTGATATACGCGTATGTGTGTACATGTGTGCATATAAAAAAAAGTGCAGTATTGAATTGTATAAATAAATCTAACTATCATCTCCCATATAGCGACTTGCTTTTTTAGTCCTAACGCTTCACTGTCCCAATTTAGGACCTCCCACTCGTCATCTTCGTCTTTCAACAAATGAGGCATGCGGTCCTCACTGTTCACTATCGACATCATTTTTTTTCACTTCTTGGCTCCTGTCATAACGTCCCCTGTGAACGCAACGTATATAATCGGCTTGTCAGGAGTATGTGGCATCCTCCTCCATATATCACTGGCTCGTATGGGTTTTCTCCAGTCCATTTCTTTTTCTGAGAGGATGGCCCCTCGTTCCCGGTAGAATGATCGGTCTTGCTATCTGAACCTGACATATCTAAAACAACTTTACGGAATATAGTTTAATATGTTAGATAAAAAATTACTAGTGAAAATTATTGCTGAAAAGAATATCATACATGAGCAATAAATGGTGGAAATAATATGCAGGGAAAAATGAAATGCGAAAATAATATAAATTAACTTGAAAATTCCTGTACATTTGAATTCAAAACTGTAGGAGATAATATGCGGAAATAATATGCGGAAAAAGATAAAATGTATGAAATAATATGCGTAAAGAAAGATATAATAAATTGTAAGTTTCACATTACTTGAGTTATGAATATCATACAAGAGCGAGTTAATATATCAAGATATTTAAAGTCTTAATTAGACTTCTAGTTATACAACCGCCGATGGCACATCAGAGACTATTTCTGGTTCTATGTCTGTTCTTGATAAACCGTTGTTGAATTCGATAGGAATAGTATCATCTTGTATAACCGGTTGTAGGACAACTAATCTCGCTTATATCACTTTCACCCATATTGTAATAGTCTCGTGAATTCGTCACAACAGCAACATTCCACTGGGCATCCCTAAGGTCTGCGACATAAAAGTATTGACGGGCTTGGCTGGCAAGAATATAAGGCTCTTCACCAAAAGTGAGTTTCGATGAATTGAGTAAAAGTATGCCATTTTCAACTTTGAACCCAATATGTTCATGATGTACATCGTACCACAGACACTTGAACATGAAAACCGTCTGTTCATGATAACGCACCCGAATTATTTTTTTAAGCATCCCGTAATAGTCCAATTTTCCCGTGGTTGGATTTGAATATCTAAAAGATGAATATCCAGTAACAGTGGATGTGACAAAAACGCCACAATTCTGAACTATTTATTTTGATCTCTTTTTCTGGTGTGAAATCTAAACCCGTTAACAACGTAACCGGAGTGATACTCAGGTTGTTCATCTAGACCATACGCTAGCGCTTTTATATCTTCTGAAACATGTCTATCATTGGGATTTCTTTCAACCTATTAGGGTAAAACGGATTAAGTTGTATGTAGGTATCAACATGAGTTGTAGTTTAGTTTTTATAGTTTACAACTTATACGCGTTTTCGACCAAGCAGGAAAGTGTTTATGTCGCTCCTTATCGATATCTCATTACCGAGTTCGTTTAGTAGGTGGACGGTATTGAGCATTCCAAACGCTGTATATCGCAAATAAACATTTAATTTTGACTTGAAAATATTCAATAATTATGTTAAGAAAAAAGCAATAAATACTTACCCGATAAAACTGTTCACATCTGAACAGTTAAATAAAACGTAACGATGAATCATGCCGAGCTGCTCAGATGCAGTGTGACCCGACATCACTTTACCCGGTTCCTTTCCTTGGACCCGAAAGACGGATATTACAGGTCTATTGTCAACCATATCCTCATTACGTCTCGGCCTATTGAATGCAGTCTCAACACCCCCTAGATACATAGAACAGAATGTCATACATTTCTCCGCGAGAAACTCTTCAGCGATCGGCCCTTCAGGCCGACTCCTGTTATAGATTTACCGTTTTATTTTGTACATGAACCCGACGGAAGCAAACAAATTTAATTCATTTTATTATAAATATTTGATTTATTATGAACAGTAAATAGTTGTTATATAAGTTTTACCTCTCGAACGGGTACACCGATAATTCACGGGACCACCTAAACGTGCCTCTTGAACAAGGTGAACCGTGAGATGCAAAATTACGGTGAAAATAGAAGGCGGAAACAACATCTCCATTCTATAAAGTATGCAAGGTATTTTATTCTCTAAGGTTCTAAAATCGTTTGCCGAGTAATCTTTGGAGCATAATTCTCTGAAGAAATAACACAAATCAGTCACAACCGATACAACGTCATTATCTGGTAACACCCTAACAGCAATGGGAAGCAATTGCTGCATGATCACATTACAGTCGTGACTTTTCAGGCCGACGAGAGTTTTCTTTTTCAAGTTTACGCATTTACTAATGTTCGCAGAATATGCATCCGGTACCTTTACTTGTTTAAGTACCTTAAGGAAACACAACTTCTCATCATCGGACATTGTGTACTTTGCTGGTGGAATAGCCCATTTACCATTCTCTTTCGAAGTTGGATGCAATTCTGGACGAAAATTCTTTGTAGCAAACCATTGTCGTATCGCTAATGTGTCTTTATTCTTGAATTTGGTATTCAACATGGTACCCAGCAAGAGCCCACAGACATTTTTCTCGATGTGCATTACGTCGAAGTTATGGAGAAGATTAAGAAAACGGTAAATCATAAAATATAGATATTTTTCTCCAGTTATTTGATATCTCATTCGGAATAGTATGCTTATGTTTCTTACCAAAAACAATATTGATGTGGTCAACGTCTACAAACGCCTTTATCCCATTTGGCTCAGGAGGAGGGGGTCGATTCTCCTGCTCACCATTTAACTTGATTCGATTGCGTCGATAAGGATGATCAACATCTAGCCAACGACGGTATCCAGTGTAACAGAAAATCCGATTTACTGGCATTTCACAGACGGTATTCTCTTGAGAACAGAGACAAGCACGATGATCTTTCGTACTCCATCCCGACAACATGGCATATGACGTGAAATAGTTTATTGTCCAAAGCAACGCTACGCGCAGTGTGAATCTCTCATTTCTGTGGACATCATAAGCAACGATGCCGGTCTTCCACAGCTCATTCAACTCATCGATCAACGGCTTCAAATAAACATCGATATCAATACCAAGAGAGTTGCTTCCAGGGATCAACAGAGGCATTTGGATGTAAGATTGTTTCATACTCATCCACGGCGGTAGGTTATAAACTACTAGTGTAACGTGCCATACACTGTGAGATACACCTCCTTTAAACGGTTCCAATCCATCAGCCGATAATCTAAGTCTCACATTACGAGCTTCCGCAGCGAACGCAGGAAATCGAGCGTCAAATATTTGCCACTCTTCACTATCAGCGGGATGCCGTAAGACTCCAACCTTCCTGCGACCATCTATATGCCATGTCATATGTTCGACGGTTTTAGACGACAGAAATAATCTCTGTAGTCTTTTCTTAATAGAAAAAAGCGCAACACCTTCACAGGAATTTTCGAAATTGACTCCTCGTCCCTCGGCGGCCTTTTAGATAATATCCACCTCGATTCCCTACAAGTTCTACACCTATTTAAATTCCTGTCATCATCTGTCGTGAATAACATGCAGTCACTTGGACATGCATCGATTTTTTGATAACCGAAACCGATGTCGGCAATAATCTTCTTCATCTCTTGAAAATTTGCAAGGAGATCAGAATTCGGATAAGCCTCCTTCTCTATCTTTAGAAAATTATCGACCGACTAGTTGCTGTAGGGTATTTTTCGTCACCCCATTGAGATGGGAATACGTGCGCGCTTGTCAGGCGCATTATAGATTCCCCCTGCCTAGGGTAGGCTGGGGTTTATTGATTGTGGGGATCCGAATCTCCGGCAGCCACGGACTAAGCTGCCGTTAATTACCCCTCGCCTTTGGAGCGAGAGAACCTCCGATTGACGGGTCAACTATTCATGCGAACTCAATATGCAGTGTGCGTGTTTGGAAAAGGGTTTTGGATATATCGGGAGCCCCGCAGAGTTTCACGGGGGTCCCGCTACCCGGATAGCGGGCTGGAGGTCAAGGGGGCTAGCAGCCCCCTTGCAGGGTGCGGGCCAGCGCCCGGTTAGAAATTTTTTCTAACGGGGGACAATGTTGTAGAGTATGTGTATGTGTGTGTGTGTGTATACATATCTATATATACATAAAAAAAAGGGAAGGGCATCCAAAGGATGCGTGGGCCAGCGCGCCACGTGCCTGGCACGCGGGCGCTGCGCGCCAGAGCGCCAGTGCCCCACGTGCCTAGCACGCGGGCGCTAGGCGTCAGCAACAGAAGGGACTTGGTCCCTGAACTGGGAGCTGTGCTCCAAAAAGGAAATATTTATTATTTTGTATATATATATGTATATATTTTTTTGAGGAGTTGAACTCCTAAGATATTTTGGAGCTGATAGAAGGGGCTTCTCCCTTGAGCCATGGATCTTCCTCAAAATAGGGTTCTTGGAACCGGGTCTCCTTCTTCCTCCTCTGTTGGCCGGATCTTGAAAAACAAGAAGTATGAGATTTTAAAAATCTCTCCTTTTTGAGATCTAATGGGAGATCTGAGTTCCCCTTTGTGGGATTTGTGGTGAAAAACTATTTATTTTTGAGAATGGAAGAGTTAAACTCTTGATTTGATTCCAAAAAGAGAAAGAGGGTTTTAGACCCTTGAGAAAGGGGAATGAGGCACAAACCTTAGTTTTTTTAGAGAATGAAAAGTTGTATATTTTATTCATCATCATGTTGCCTTATATAGGCTTACACATTTACACATAGCCCTTTGGGCTTTACAAAATGGCATTTTGCCCATCCCATGCCTCATGTGCTATTTCTTTTTGCACATAAGCCATGGGCTTTACAAAAATTTGGCTTTATGTCCATTCATGCATAAAAAATTACATTAAAATTATTTATTACATGATTTTTATGTCGGCATGGGGAGGCTGGCCGCGGGCTCGACTTGGGCATGGGCCCACTTGACCTGGGCTTGGGCCCACCTGGCTTGGGGTTGACCTTGACTTTGACTTGGTCAACCGGAGTGCAAATTTTGACCCCAACAAAGTGCCCCCCATCAATAAATGTACACCGCACATTTGAGTTGTGTGCATGAAATTGATGGATCTTGAAGCTGAACTTCGAGGTGGAACATCATTCCGGGGGCTGAGAATCCCTCGGGGAGCATGATTCCCAGGGATCGGAGCATCATTCCGAAGAGCGGAGCATGATTCCAGGGATCGGAGCATCATTCCGAAGAGCAGAGCATGATTTCAGGGATCGGAGCATCATTCCGAAGAGCGGAGCATCATTCCGAAGAGCGGAGCATCATTCCTGGGATCGGAGCATCATTCCGATGAGCGGAGCATGATTCCGATGAGCGGAGCATGATTCCGATGAGCGGAGCATGATTCCAGGGATCGGAGCATCATTCCGATGAGCGGAGCATGATTCCAGGGATTGGAGCATCATTCCGAGGATCGGAGCATCATTCCGATGAGCGGAGCATGATTCCAAAGGGGTCAGAGCATAATTCCGACGGGCGGAGCATGATTCCGAAGATCGGAGCATAATTCCAAAGAGCGGAGCATGATTCCAGGGATCGGAGCATCATTCCGAAGAGCGGAGCATCATTCCAGGGATCAGAGCATCATTCCGAAGAGCGGAGCATGATTCCAGAGATCGGAGCATCATTTCGAAGAGCGGAGCATGATTCCAGAGATCGGAGCATCATTCCGATGAGCGGAGCATGATTCCAGGGATCGGAGCATCATTCCGAAGAGCGGAGCATGATTCCAGGGATCGGAGCATCATTCCGATGAGTGAATCATGATTCCAAGGATCGGAGCATGATTCCGATGAGCGGAGCATGATTCCAAAGGGGTCGGAGCATGATTCTGACGCGCGGAGCATGATTCCGAAGATCGGAGCATGATTCCACGGATCGGAGCATCATTCCGAAGAGCGGAGCATGATTCCAAGGATCGAAGCATCATTCCGAAGAGCGGAGCATGATTCCAGAGATCGGAGCTGTTCCCCGCCGAACATGGAGACGCGGCCGCGTAGGTCCGTCTTGCCTGAATTCGGGGCAGATGCTAATTGGTGCTATCCGTCCATCTCTCCGAAGATGCCAAGTTGATTTATGGTACCATGCATCGAAGGTTTAAACGGATGCGGCCGATATAGCAGACTTCGTCAGATTCCCCCTCATTTGAGGGGTTTTTGATTATGGGGACGCTCTTCCCTGCAGGCGCAAGCCCCTGCAGTTAATTACGCTACCGCATCGCGGTAACCACTTTCTCCTTCTCCAGATGGTCACTTCGTGTCGTGGATGTTTGTTTTGTTTTTGGTTGCCCATGGATTGTATATGGAGACTAATTTATGTTGTCGCCCGTAGGGCGTGGATTAGTCTAAATCCGTGTTTTCTTAGATTTGGGTTTGGGGTTGGGTTTAAGGATACATTAGTCTCATTTGAAACTAAGATCAACTTAAACGTATGTTAAGGATACGTTGGTCTAATTTTAGACTAAGATCAATTTAACGGGATCATTTAGATCCACCAAGAGAGCATTTGGGCTCTATTATTTAGTTTATGATCATTGCGGTCCATTACCAGTTTAAGAAAATGGTGGTCCAACATCAGTTTAAGGACATTACGGTCCAACATTAGTTTAAGGACATTACGGTCCAAGGTTAAGGACATCACGGTCCAAGGTTAAGGACATCACGGTCCATGGGTTTAAAGGGACCCCACAGTCCGAGGTTATAGTCCGTGGGTTTAAAGGAACCCCACAGTCCGAGGATAAGGACATCATAGTCCGTGGGTTTAACGAGACCCCACAGTCCGAGGTTAAAAACATCATAGTTCATGAGTTTAGGGACCCCACAGTCCATGGAATGATTGGTTATTGGGACCCGTCACCTCTCTGAAAACGTTGAAGGATTACAACGGCAAATATCAGAGGGGTGAAGAGATGTACCTTTGAACCAAAGTTGATTGGGAAATCTGGAGTCCAATTTGGGACTAAGATCAATTAATTAGATTATGAGCACATAGGCTTAGTTAAATCTGAATTGAGGACTTATGGCCAACTTGGGCTAAGTCCAATTAGGTTTAAGAAAGTTGAACATTTGTTTGGGTTCAATTCTTCTTTATTTAGCAATGCTAAACAGGGATTTGGGGGCTCTGACAACATTTTGTCTTTGGCTGAGCACTAAACCCTTCATTATAGCTCTGGGCTTTACTCTGCATATCATATGAAATGATCAATTTTGAGGTTCAGTTGAAGGAGAGGCTTGCCTCTGGAAAACTTAGCCAATTTGGGCTAAGATTGGCTTTAAAATAGTGTAAAACACTAGAGGATATTTGGCGATCATGTGCTCCCTCGTGATGTGCTGAAAATAGTGTTAAACACTAAGGACGAAGCGCTTAAAGTGGTGTTAAACACTAAAATTGAATTGGTCACGTGGGGTCACGTGAGACATCTGAAGATGGGGCAAACATCCTTTATTTTGTTATCAGAATATTCAAATAAGTGTTAAACACTTTTAGTCTTTGAAATCATCACGTGTGGACACGTGACAATGCCTCTGCTTTGGGCATCAATTCCTCTGTCTTCCCCTATTTTATTCTTTTGAAAAGGGTGTTTGCCAGGGGTCACGTGGGGACACGTGAGGCGCCTTAGATCAGTACTGCCTTTGGCTTTGTTCTCTTTTATTTTGAGGGGCACGTGGGGGCACGTGAGGCATTGCCTCTGGGCTAATTCCTTCTTATTTTGAGGAGTCCATTAAAGGGTCACGTGGGGGCACGTGAGCATGCCTTATTCATTCCTTTTTGTTCGTTGGGATGAAGGGTCACATGTTACCACGTGATCATGTTGGATACTTGATCTTTACGTGCATGGTGAGCTTTAAGTCTCTTGTTTTAAGAATTAAATTCTTATGTAGGGTTAAACCCCAGTTTTATTTAGAGGAATTAAATTCCTATGTATTTTGGAAGAATTAAATTCTTCAAACTCAATTCACTCTCTAAGTTTTGGATCTGCATGGTATAATCTCGCCGATGAGAATTAAATTCTCAACTTATGGGGAGATCTGCTTCTGCAGATCTTCAACAAGAGAAAGAATTAGGTTCTTATTCAGAAGAGTTAAACTCTTAAATTGAGAATTGAATTCTCTTTTATTTTGTGAGAGCTTGTAGAATGAACTTCTTCTTTTTTTCTCACCTAGAGATTTTTCTCTGAAGAGATCTTTTTTTCTCTCTTGAGAATTAAATTCTCCTCTCTTTTTTCTCTCTGTTGTTGTATCTCTCCAAAAAAAAGATCCCCTTCCCTTCTCTTCTTGGCTCCTATTTATAGGAGAAAGAAAAGAATCAATTTGTTTAGTCAATCTTTCATTGAAAGATTTTGGTTGTTTTTGTAACCAACATGATCTTTTAGATCATCCAGTGAATTTTATTCACCATTGGATTTTTAATCCAAAAGATATTTTGTCTGTTATCCCTGGCAAATTTCAGGGAAATCTTTCCTTGTATAGAATCTTTCCATAAATTGGTGATTTTTAATCACCATTGGATTTTTAATCCAACGGTGCTCCATTTTATGGAGCACAATCCTTTTTGTTTGGAAAGATTTAAAGAAATATTAGGCTTTTTGATTTCCCTTAATTAGAATTTAATTCTATTAGTTCAGAAGGCTTAAGAGCCTGTCACGTGTTGGCATATGACCTTCTGATTGACCATTTAATTAGAATTTAATTCTATTATTTCAGAGATCTTACGATCCCATCACGTGTTGACACGTGACCCCCCCTCCCGATTAAGCATTTTAACCAGAATTTAATTCTGTTGTTTAAAGAACTCAGGAATTATCACGTGTCATCACGTGACCCTTGGTCACGTGTGAGCACGTGATGCCCCATTGGGGTTTTTCCTTGCTGTTTTATTATACTTTTAATTCTTTTCAGTTGGTTTAAAGGCCCATCGCATGCGTAGCATATTTGCTCATAACTTTTGATTCCGGATGAATTATGAGTCCCATAATATATCAAATAGAAGGTTTTTTTGAGACTCTTTAAATACCATCAGAATTTAGCTATTTCTCATTCGGGAGTTTGTCAAAATAAAGCCCGAAAATTTCTGGTTCGCATTTTCTTAAGCGTAACGCTGCCATTTGATACCTTGGGCTTTTTTGCACAGAAATTTTTGGCGGGAACAAATGCCCCCCACTAGTTTGCCCACGTAAGTATGTACGTGGATGAAGTAGTCCAGAGTTATGCATGGCCATAGAATTGAGGGCTTAGGAGACAAGTTTTAGGGTCCTTGTAGCCTGAGTCTTTTCCATCTTCATGAGCCGTAAAGGTCTCAAGAAGGTTTTTTCTCCCTAAAGGTCGAGAGGATCCTGCAGGTGTATTTTCTCCTTAGGGTCGTGAGGACTCCTAAGTGCGTTTCTCTTGAGAGACGTAAGGATCTCATAAGAGAATTTTCTCCCTTACAAGTCGAGAGGACTCATAAGTGATTGTTTCCCTCCTTGTCGATGTTCGACTTTGGAGAGTGTGGTCCGTGAATAGTATGCAAGAGCCCATTTTGGACCGACTTGCAGGGCCCCAGTGCTTAGGAAACAGGTTTTTTAATCCCCACTGCCTAAGGCTTTTCCCTACGAGTCGAGACGAATCGAGAAGTTCTCGCAAGGATGTCCTAACGTCACAGTTAACCTCCGCTCTTTACGACAGAAGTCCGTTAGGGTCTGTGGTACTAGGGTTTTGCCTGTCACCGTCGCGTTGGCTGATGTATACCTCGATAGGCAATCTTGCTGTTCGAGTAGCCTTGCGACTGTCGTGTCCCTGATCCCTTCGGGGGCTGGACAAGACGTCTTCAAGCAAGCTTCCTAGGCAGTTTGACCATCGGAAGAGTAAGCGTTAGGAATTTTTCCATGCCGCTTTTTACTTGAGGTTAGGCTCAGTTTGGGGAGCCCCAATGAGTCATAACCACTCCGCGCTGGTGTGGTATGATCTCCGATAGTCTTTCAGGTTTTATATGAGTTGCCGTCAAGATCATGAAGCTAGGAATTTGGTCTTTGCTTCATTTGCTGGCATTGCTTCTGCTGTATCGAGATGAATGTCGCGGTTGTCTCTAGGTTGTTGGTGAACCGTCGAGGCTTGGAATTAGGGATTTTGCCGTGACTCCGTTGTTTGATTGTCGCGTCTGAACCCTACTGGAGAAAGAACGCTGGGGTGACATCTCGTCTGCTGCATCGAGACGAACGTCGAGGTGGTGACCACTCCGCGCTGGTGTAGGATGATCTCCGATAGTCTCTTAGGTTTTATATGAGTTGCCGTCAAGACCCTGAAGTTAGGAATTTGGCCTTCGCTTCGTTTGTTTTGGCGTGTCCGCTGTTGGAGGAAGGACGCTGTAGTGACATCTCGTCTGCTATATCGAGACGAACGTCGAGGTGGTGATCACTCCGCGCTGGTGTGGGATGATCTCCGATAGTATTTCAGGTTTTATATGAGTTGCCGTCAAGACCCTGAAGCTAGGAATTTGGCCTTCGCTTCGTTTGCTTTGGTGTGTCCGAATCCTGTTGAAGGAAGGACGCTGTAGTGACATCTCGTCTGCTGTATCGAGACGAACGTCGAGGTGTTGACCACTCCGCGCTGGTGTGGGATGATCTCCGATAGTCTTTCAGGTTTTATATGAGTTGCCGTCAAGACCCTGAAGCTAGGAATTTGGCCTTCGCTTCGTTTGCTGGCATTGCGTCTGCTGTAACGAGACGAATGTCGCGGTTGTTTCTAGGTTGTTGGTGAACCATCGAGATTTGGAACTAGGGACTTTGCCATGGCTCCGTTGTTTTGACCCTGGGGTGACATTGTGTCTGCTGTAACGAGACGAATATTGAGGTGGAGCTGGGATTTTGCCGTCACTCCGCCTTGTTTCGACCATGAGGTCTTTCGTTGATATTGCATCTGCATCCTGCTGGACTGTGAAGGAACGCCGTTGTTGATATTGCGTCTGGTGTAACGAGATGAATGCTGAGGTGGAGTTGGGATTTTTCCATCACTCTGCTTTGTTTCTACCGTGAGGTCTTTCATTGACGTTGCATCTGTATCCTGTTGGACTGCGAAGGAACGTCGTTGTTGACATTGCTTCTGGTGTAACGAGACGAATGCTGAGGTGGAGCTGGGATTTTGCCGTCACTCCGCTTTGTTTCGAACGTGAGGTATTTCATTGACATTGCATCTGCATCCTGCTGGACTGTGATGGAACGTCGTTGTTGACATTGCGTCTGGCGTAACAAGACGAATACTGAGGTGGAGTTGGGATTTTGCCGTCACTCCGCTTTGTTTTGACCGTGAGGTCTTTTATTGACGTTGCATCTGCATCCTGCTGGACTGCGAAGGAACGTCGATGTTGACATTATGTCTGGTGTAACGAGACGAATGCTGAGGTGGAGTTGGGATTTTGCCGTCACTCCGCTTTGTTTCGACCGTGAGGTCTTTCATTGACGTTGCATCTGCATCCTGTTGGACGGTGAAGGAACGCCGTTGTTGGCATTGCGTCTGGTGTAACGAGACGAATGCTGAGGTAGAGTTGGGATTTTGCCGTCACTCCGCTTTGTTTTGACCGTGAGGTCTTTCATTGACGTTGCATCTGCATCCTGCTGGACTGTGACGGAACGCCGTTGTTGACATTGCGTCTGGTGTAACGAGACGAATGCTGAGGTGGAGTTGGGATTTTGCCATCAGTCCGCTTTGTTTCGACCGTGAGGTCTTTCAGTGACGTTGCATCTGCATCCTGCTGGACTGCGAAGGAACGCCGTTGTTGGTCTCCAGGCTGTAGATGTGGCCGTCAAGACTTGGCTCTTTTTCGGATGGAGCCTGGTGGGAAGGTATGGTTCCCTCTTTGTTTGTGCCCCTGGATTGTATACAGGGATCGATGTGATCTTACCTGTAGGGCAAGCGTTTCATTTTATATATTTTTTTTCTTTCCGCGATACTCTATCATTTCAGCTTTTATATCGCGAAAGTCGCTATTGCCCAATTATTTCGGCTATTTTTCGCGGTGCCCAATCATTTCGGCCTTTTGTTTTATTTACTCGCTGCTTTTTATAGAGAGTTGCCTAACCATTTCGTCTATTTTGTATATATACATTTTTACTTGCTGATTTTGTTGCAAGTTGCCTCATCATTTCGGCTATTTCATATGCATTTGTGATTCGCTGGCTTTTCGCTGCGAGTTTGGGATTTGATACCGATTTAGGCATCAGCATCGCTACAACTGGGATATTGCCAGGAGCGAATCATCATTTGCCTTCGTCTAGGTTGTACAAAGGTGGCTTAGTAAACAGGGTTAGGATCCTGTCGACTAAGGCTTTTAACTTTACGAGCCGTAAGGGTCTCATAAAGGTATTTCTCCCTATGAGTCGTGAGTATCTCATAGGTGCGTTTTCTCCTTAAGAATCATGAGGAGTCTTAAGTGTATGGTCTCTTATAAGTCGTAAGGATCTTACAAGAGTATTTTCTCCTTATAAGTCGAGAGGACTTACAAGTGTCATTCGCCATATGAGCATATCCCCGGTCTCTGATGAGACTTTGTTAGGGAAATATTTATTCACGCCCCTGGATTGTATACAAAGGTCAATACTGAACCGCTTGTAGGGCGGCATTAGAGGTTGTGATGGCCTAAGAACAGGTTCAGATCCATGTAGCTTAAGGCTTTTGAATCCTATGAGCCGTGAGGGTCTCAAAGGAGTGTTCTCCTTACGAGTCGAGAGGATCTCGCAAGAGTAATTTCTCCTTAAGAATCGTGAGGATTCCTAAGTGTGTTGCTCCCTTGTGAGTCGTAAGGATCTCACGCAGGTGGTTTCTTCTTACAGGGTCGAGAGGACCTTGCAAGTGTCTTTTAACGAGCTTACGCCCTTTCGGGTTTTCACAAAGCTCGCCGGTAGCCCTGCTGTTTTTACTCACGGAGCCCTTTCGGGTTTTCATCTGTGCCCATTTTGCTTATGGACATACCTTTTTTTTTTTGTGTTAGCCTTGGGATGCTGTGGTCCGTAATAGTTTATCGACGTCTCGGTCAACAGCCAGTTTTAGGACATAGTGGTCCATCGTTAGTTTAGGGATGTTTCGGTCCGTCATTTGTTTTAGGACATTTCGGTCCATCGTTAGTTTAAGAACGTTTCGATCCGTCGCCAGTTTTAGGACATAGTGGTCCATCGTTGCCATATTTGAGGCAAATTTGTAGTTTACGGACTTTTCGATCCAGGGACTTTCTCTATGAATGAGCACGATGCCCCAGACATGTCCATCTTTTTCGGATCATGTGGTTGTGGCGGGTTCACCTTCCAGTTTTCGGATAGCGCGAATTTGCCCTGCTGGTTTTGGTCCTCAATCCAGCCTTTGAAAACGAAGCAATCTTTGATTGGATGGCTTACTGGTTGGTGGTAAGGGCAGTAATTAGGGTTGTTGACATCGCCTGGCTGCAACGGACGTTTTGGATTCGGCAGATTGATGAGTCTGTTGCGCACTGCCAGCTCGAACAGTCTCCTCGTTTTATCCCGGGGAAACGAGTAAGGGCGTCCCAGTCTTTCCTCGAGGGATGGGCGTGGACGCACGTTGTTTTGGCGAACAACCGGCTTTAAATTGCTCGGCTGTTGTTGAGTATTGGCGACAAAAGTCGCTTTCCCTTTCCCTTTTTCATTCCTAGATTCCAGCTTCGAAGGAGGTGGTCTATGATCCATCTGATCCATTTGGGCTAGCTTGTCGATCAAGGCCTGGAAAGTAGTTGGCTTGAAGAACATCATGAATTGGGAGATGGTCGCTTGAGGGACAAGTGTCCCTACGAACATACCCACGGCAAGAGCTTCCTCTATGCGCTGTTCGCACTTCGACCACAGATTCCGCCATCGTATTGCGTACTGAACCCATGTTTCTCCAGGCTTCACCCTGGCATTGATCATTGCCGTGATTGGGGTGCGTTCGCTAACGCTTGCAAAGCGCTGAGTGAATAACAGCTCCATCTTCATGAATGTCTTGACGGAGTCGTTGGGAAGCTTGGAATACCATTCGAATGCTATCTCTGCCAAGCTGCCGACAAATTGTCGAAGCAGCAGCTTATCGTCGCCTCCAGTATTACCGCACAAGGCTCTAAATTGAGCAACATGTTGGTGCGGGTTCCCCGTCCCTTTATATACATGGAATTTAAGAATCGTATACCCCGGCGGGTACTTTATTTGGTCGTACCAACCCGGATAGGGTCGTCCAGTCTTAACAACCTGACCGGCCGCTTCATTCACCTGGTGAGCTCGTATCTGTTGAGCGATGTAATCATCCAGGGCGGCTTTGGAGATGGTCTCCTCTTTGGCTGCTGAACAAGCCGGCAGAGGGTTTGATGTCTCTCCTCTGTCATCTTCGATTATTACTGGAGGGTCTTCGGCTGGAAGGTTCGGCTGGATCATCATGCCCACCATATCTTGGAATAGGAGGGACATTTGTTTTATGTTGGCCGCTTGTTCTGCGTCCTCTTTGTCCTTCTTCTCAAGCATTCTCCGAAGGAATTCGGCATCCGTTTCCTGCTCATGACGCTGCTCCGAAGATGTCTTCGGGCCTGCTTTTGGTCCCGTGAGTGCGGCCATGGCTGTTAGCATCTTTTGGAGCTTTTGTTGTTGTTGCTCCTGAGCCTTAGTCACTGATCGCGTAAGTGGTCGATGACTTGTGGAGATACGGCTATCCTCTTTTCCGGATGCTATATAAACGGTATGCACCACCATGCCCCCAGACTTAGGGTGTTTAGGTTCAGTGCCCTTGACATTTGTCGCAGACGCCGGGATTTTCTCCAGCCTCCTTCTTTTGTGGGCGGTCGAAGTTGAGAGGGCCGTTGCAGCGGGCACCCAAGTAGTTGTCGCCTTCTGTGGATTGAAAGGATGATCGTCTTCTCGCTGAACTTTCACCTTTTCCTGTCGGCGAGAGTAATCTTGATCAATCACCGAGTCTTGGACTTGACGCCAGACCTTGTAAATTTTAGAGGACAGCCGCTGAGGGGGCTGTTCGAGCTTCGCCTTTGTGATCCTTTCAACAGGCGGAGGAGACTTTTTTAGCACGGCAGTTGGCGAATTCCTGCGCACCCCGTTAAGTAGTTCAAAGTTGTTCCCAGTTGGAACAGCAGCATCAACTTCCACCATTGGAGCTGGCGGAGTCAGTCCAAAAGGGGAGTTGCCCCCAGCTTTCCTCACCCGACGCCAGTGGCTACGTCGAGCATGCCGTGCGGCCGAGATCACCTCCGCTATTGGATCAGCTTTTCCATGCCCCCTGTTCTGATGAGAGTCTGCTGTTGGCGCCAGCTTGTCAAAGACAGATGCTCGCTGAGAGGTAATGGCCAATCTTGAAAATGCTGATTTTCGTGCAGGGGAAACGGCCTTGGTTACTTCACCCGGAATGGGAGCTGAAACGGCCAGTCTTGTGAAGACCGACCCCTTAGCCGGAGAAGCCGTCTTGGTGACTTCAGGAGTAGGAATAGCTATCCGCTTCGGGATAACCCCTTCCGGTATCGCGGGCTTCTTCACAGGCCCATTGGAGCTTCGGCCCAATCTGTTAAAGACTGAGGCGCTTGGTTTGGGTGACTCGTTAAGAGGAGCCGTAGTAATGGTAAGCCGATCAAAGACCGACTTCTTCTGAGCTTCTTGCAATGGTACAGGGGCATTGAAGCTCATCGGTGGGAGCATGGCCCCGAAGAACAGCCCAGTGGTGGCCTGAGTCACCTGCTCCACTGGCATTGTGAAAAGGGAGGCCGCTTGGGGCCCGTAGGTTACTCCTCCAGATGAGGCGGAGCGGGAGTTGCAGTTGCAGTTGGAGCAGTTAGAGGCCATTGATGTTCTTTTTTCTGCACGGGAGCAAAACCAAATCTTAGTACCTCGAACCCAAGGGCAACCATATTAAACCGCGATTCGTTCGTGAACACGACACACGAAGTGTGGAGTGGAAAGAGGAAGAGGACACACCGGGCGTGCCAGAATCTGTTCCCCGCCGAACACGGAGACGCGACCGCGTAGGTCCTTCTTGCCTGAATTCGGGGCAGATGGTAATTGGTGTTATCCGTCCACCTCTCCGAAGATACCAAGTTGATTTATGACACCATGCATCGAAGGTTTAAACGGATGCGGCCGATGTAGCAGACTCCGTCAGATTCTTCCTCATTTGAGGAGTTTTTGATTGTGGGGACGCTCTTCCCTGCAGGCGTAAGCCCCTGCAGTTAATTACGCTACCGCATCGCGGTAACCACTTTCTCCTTCTCCAGATGGTCACTTTGTGTCGTGGGTATTTGTTTTGTTTTTGGTTGCCCGTGGATTGTATATGGAGACTAATTTATGTTGTCGCCCGTAGGGCGTGGATTAGTCAAGATCCATATTTTCTTAGATTTGGGTTTGGGGTTGGGTTTAAGGATGCGTTAGTCCTATTTGAAACTAAGATCAACTTAAACGTATGTTAAGGATACGTTAGTCTAATTTTAGACTAAGATCAATTTAACGGGATCATTTAGATCCACCAAGAGAGCATTTGGGCTCTATTGTTTAGTTTAGGGACATTGCGGTCCATTACCAGTTTAAGGACATGGTGGTCCAACATTAGTTTAAGGACATTACGGTCCAACATTAGTTTAAGGACATTACGGTCCAAGGTTAAGGACATCATAGTCCATGGGTTTAAAGGGACCCCACAGTCCGAGGTTAAGGACATCATAGTCCGTGGATTTAAAGGGACCCCACAGTCCGAGGTTAAGGACATCATAGTCCATGAGTTTAGGGACCCCACAGTCTATGGAATGATTGGTTATCGGGACCCGTCACCTCTCTGAAGACGTTGAAGGATTACAACGACAAATATCAGAGGGGTGAAGAGATGTACCTTTGAACCAAAGTTGATTGGGAAATCTGGAGTCCAATTTGGGACTAAGATCAATTAATTAGATTATGAGCACATAGGCTTAGTTAAATCTGAATTGAGGACTTATGGCCAACTTGGGCTAAGTCCAATAAGGTTTAAGAAAGTTGAACATTTGTTTGGGTTCAATTCTTCTTTACTTAGCAATGCTAAACAGGGATTTGGGGGCTTTGACAACATTTTATCTTTGGCTGAGCACTAAACCCTTCATTATAGCTCTGGGTTTTACTCTGCATATCATATGAAATGATCAATTTTGAAGTTCAGTTGAAGGAGAGGCTTGCCTCTGGAAAACTTAGCCAATTTGGGCTAAGATTAGCTTTAGAATAGTGTTAAACACTAGAGAATATTTGGCGATCACGTGCTCCCACGTGATGTACTGAAAATAGTGTTAAACACTAAAGATGAAGCGCTTAAAGTAGTGTTAAACACTAAAATTGAATTGGTCACGTAGGGTCACGTGAGGCATCTGAAGATGGGGCCAGACTTCCTTTATTTTGTTATCAAAATATTCAAATAAGTGTTAAACACTTTTAGTCTTTGAAATCATCACGTGTGGACACGTGACAATGCCTCTGCGTTGGGCATCAATTCCTCTATCTTCCCCTATTTTATTCTTTTGAAAAGGGTGTTTGTCAGGGGTCACGTGGGACACGTGAGGCGCCTTAGATCAGTACTGCCTTTGGCTTTGTTCTCTTTTATTTTGAGGGTCACGTGGGGGCACGTGAGGCATTGCCTCTGGGCTAATTCCTTCTTATTTTGAGGAGTCCATTAAAGGGTCATGTGGGGGCACGTGAGCATGCCTTATTCATTTCTTTTTTGTTCGTTCGAATGAAGGGTCACGTGTTACCACGTGATCATGTTGGATACTTGATCTTTACGTGCATGGAGAGCTTTAAGTCTCTTGTTTTAAGAATTAAATTCTTATGTAGGGTTAAGCCCCAGTTTTATTTAGAGGAATTAAATTCCTATGTATTTTGGAAGAATTAAATTCTTCAAACTCAATTCTCCCTCTAAGTTTTGGATCTACATGGCATAATCTTCCCGATGAGAATTAAATTCTCAACTTATGGGGAAATCTGCTTCTGCAGATCTTCAACAAGAGGAAGAACTAGGTTCTTATTCAGAAGAGTTAAACTCTTAAATTGAGAATTAAATTCTCTTTTATTTTGTGAGAGCCTGTAGAATGAACTTCTTCTTTTTTTTCTCACCTAGAGTTTTTTCTCTGAAGAGATCTTCTTTTTCTCTCTTGAGAATTAAATTCTCCTCTCTTTTTTCTCTCTGTTGTTGTATCTCTCCAAAAAAAAAGTAGATCCCCTTCTCTTCTCTTCTTGGCTCCTATTTATAGGAGAAAGAAAAGAATCAATTTGTTTAGTCAATCTTTCATTGAAAGATTTTGGTTGTTTTTGTAACCAACATGATCTTTTAGATCATCCAGTGAATTTTATTCACCATTGGATTTTTAATCCAAAACATATTTTGTCTGTTATCCCTGGCAAATTTTAGGGAAATCTTTCCTTGTATAGAATCTTTCCATAAATTGGTGATTTTTAATCACCATTGGATTTTTAATCCAACTGTACTCCATTTTACAGAGCATAATCTTTTTTGTTTGGAAAGATTTAAAGAAATATTAGGATTTTTTATTTCCCTTAATTAGAATTTAATTCTATTAGTTCAGAAGGTTTAAGAGCCTGTCACGTGTTGGTATGTGACCTTCTGATTGACCATTTAATTAGAATTTAATTCTATTATTTCAGAGATCTTAAGATCCCATCACGTGTTGACACGTGACCCCTCCCCTCCCCCCCCCCCCCCCCCCGATTAAGCATTTTAACCAGAATTTAATTCTGTTATTTTAAAGAACTCAGGAATTATCACGTGTCAGCACGTGATGCCCAATTGGGGATTTTCCTTGCTGTTTTATTATACTTTTAATTCTTTTCAGTGGGTTTAAAGGCCCAACGCATGCGTAGCATATTTGCTCATAACTTTTGATCCCGGATGAATTATGAGGCCCATAATATATCAAATCAAAAGATTTTTCGAGACTCTTTCGAAACCATCAGAATTTAGCTGTTTCTCATTCGGGAGTTTGTCAAAATAAAGCCCGGAAAATACTGGTTCGCATTTTCTTAAGCGTAACGCTGCCTTTGATACCTTGGGTTTTTTTGCGCAGAAATTTTTGGCGGGAACAAGAGAATCATTCCGATGAGAAGAGCATGATTCCAGGGATTGGAGCATCATTCCGAAGAGCGGAGCATGATTCCAGAGATCGGAGCATCATTCCGATGAGCGGAGCATGATTCCAGGGATCGGAGCATCATTCCGAAGAGCGGAGCATGATTCCAGAGATCGGAGTATCATTCCGATGAGCGGAGCATGATTTCAGGGATCGGAGCATCATTCCGATGAGAGGAGCATGATTCCAAGGATCGGAGCATGATTCCGATGAGCGGAGCATGATTCCAAAGGGGTCGGAGCATAATTCCGACGGGCAGAGCATGATTCCGAAGATCGGAGCATGATTCCGAAGAGCGGAGCATGATTCCAAGGATCGGAGTATCATTCCAAAGAGCGGAGCATGATTCCAAAGGGTCGGAGCATAATTCCGACGAGCAGCAGACATTCTGACCGAAACATAATTTCGATGTAGAGGTTGATTCCCAGAAGAAGCATAATTCCGATAGGGAAAGCAGATACTCCGAGGCGAAGCATGATTTCGACACGGGGTGCATTCTGAGACGAAGCATGATTTTGACGCATAGCTTGTTAGTCGACTTGATTCTGAGGCGGAGCTTAATTCCGACAGAGAGGTCGTTGGTTGATTCCGAGCCGAAGCATAATTCTGACAGGGATGGCAGATACACCGAGGCGAAGCTTGATTTCGACGCGGGGTACACTCTAAGACGATGCATGATTCCGACGCAGAGCTTGTTGGTCGACTTGATTCCGAGGCGGAGCTTAATTCCGACGGGGAGGTCGCTGGTTGATTCCGAACCGAAGCATAATTCCGAAAGGGAAGGCAGATACACCGAGGCGAAGCATGATTTCGACACGGGGTAAATTCTGGGACGAAGCATGATTCCGCCGCAGAGGTTGTTGGTTTGATTTGATTTGGGTTGACATCAGCATCGCTGAACTGGAATATGTAATCCAGGAGCGAATCATCATTTGCCATGAGTGGATTTGAGGATTTCGATTTTTGTTTGGCATCTGCATTGCTGCACTGGAATAATGCCAGGAGCAACTCATCATTTTCCCTGAGAGGATTTAGGAATTGATGGCTTACAAGGCAGGTTTAGATCCCTATCACCTAAGGCTTTTCAATTTTATAGGCCGTAAGGGTCCCATAAAAGCATTTTCTTCCTATGAGTCGAAAGGATCTCGTAGGTGTATTTTCTCCTTAGGAGTCGTGGGGACTCCTAAGTATGTTGCTCCTTTGTGAGTCGTAAGGATCTCACGCGGGAATTTTCTCCTTACAAAGTCGAGAGGACTTTGCGAGCTCATTTCATCTCTTTTTTACGAGTTTGCGCCCTTTCGGGTTTTCACAAACTCGCCGACAGTCCTGCTGTTTTTACTCGCGGAGCCCTTTCGGGTTTTCATCCGTGCCCATTTTGCTTGTGGACATACCCCTTTTTTGTGTCGCTGGTGGGACTTTGAATGTGGTCTCACCGGTAGGACTTGGGAGAGATTGGGATCGTTTTATGCCCGTGGATTGTATACAGTTTTGCAGGATGTATTATCCAGACCGTAGGGCCGGAAGAATTTCGGGACTTTGTTGGCGTCTGCATCGCTGTACTGGAATATGGTACCAGGAGCGACTCATCATTCTCCACTTGGGGATTTGGATTTTGGCCGGCATCTGCATCGCTGCACTGGAATATGGTATCAGGAGCGACTCATCATTCCCATTGCCTATTGGGAAGCGATGGCTTAGGAGACAGGTTTAGGTCCCTATCACCTAAGACTTTTCAATTTTATGAGCCATAACGGTCCCATAAAAGTATTTTCTCCCTACGAGTCGAAAGGAACTCGTAGGTGTATTTTCTCCTTAGGAGTCGTAAGGACTCCTAAGTGTGTTTTTCCTTTGTGAGTCGTAAGGATCCCACGAAGGTTTGTTCTTCTCATGTATCATGAGGATACATGAGTGGGTCTTCCCAATGGAGCATAATTCCAAAGACGGAGACCGGCCGCTGGACTGATGATTGTGGTGGGGTATGGGTATGATGAGAATTATTTGAGCCCGTGGATTGTAAACGGTAGTCAACTTGGGGACCAACCGTAGGGCTGGAAGAATTTTGGGAAATTGGATTTTGGTTGGCGTCTGCATCACTGCACTGGAATATAGTACCAGGAGCGACTCATCATTCGCCGTTGTTTTGTTTTTTTTGTTTTTGTTTTTGTTTTTGTTTTACCGCGATTGCTCTATCATTTCAGCTTTTCTTATCGCGAAGGTCGCGATCGCCCTATCATTTCGGCTTTTATTCGTAGTTGCCCTATCATTTCGGCTTTATTTTTCATCTTTATTTTACTCGCTGATTTTTATTGTGAGTTGCCCCATCATTTCGGCTTTTCTTTTTATTTATTTATCTACACATTCCTTTTTTTTATTTACACATTTTTTTACATTCGCAGTTTAACGACTTAGAGATCGATTATTCCCAGTTTAATGACATGGTGGTCAACTGACGGGGAACTTAGAGAAGATACCCGATTGAGCAGTTGTCAGTGGCACCGCTGGTGCTTGCCCGAGATACCTTATTACTTTGTCGGTGTCGATGGCCTTGCCCCCAGCTGTGGCCAAGGAAAGTCGTTCAAATACCGACTTGCGTTCGAAGATAGCAATTGAAAATTGTTAACCCCTACACAAAAAAAGCATGATTTCAGTACAGGCAATCGATATGTATATTGATTAAGTTTGCATGAACGTTTAACCCGAAATATAGGAGGAGAAATTAGGTCCCACCGGGCGTGCCAGAATCTGTAGGGTGTTTTTTGTCACCCCATTGAGATGGGAATACGCGCGCGCTTGTCAGGCGCATTACAGATTCCCCCTGCTTAGGGTAGGCTGGAGTTTATTGATTGTGGGGATCCGAATCTCTGGCAGCCGCGGACTAAGCTGCCGTTAATTACCCATCGCCTTTGGAGTGAGAGAACCTCCGATTGACGGGTCAACTATTCATGCGAACTCAATATGCAGTGTACGTGTTTGGAAAAGGGTTTTGGATATATCGGGGGCCCCGTAGAGTTTTACGGGGTCCCGCTACCCGAATAGCGGGCTGGGGGTCAAGGGGGCTAACAGCCCCCTTGCGGGGTGCGGGGTAGCGCCCCATTAGAATTTTTTTCTAATGGGGGACAGTATTGTAGAGTATGTGTGTGTGTGTGTGTATGTGTGTGTGTGTGTGTGTGTGTGTATACATAAAAAAGGGAAGGGCATCCAAAGGATGTGTGGGCCAGCGCCCCACGTGTCTGGCACGCGGGCGCTAGGCGTCAGTAGCAGAAGGGACTTAGTCCCTGCACTGGGAGCTGTGCTCCAAAAAGGAAATATTTATTATTTTGTATATATATGTATATATATTTTTGAGGAGTTGAACTCCTAAGATATGTTGGAGCTGATAGAAGAGGCTTCTCCCTTGAGCCCTGGATCTTCCCCAAAATAGGGTTCATGGAAGCGGGTTTCCTTCTTCCTCCTCTGTTGGCCGGATCTTGAAGAACAAGAAGTATGAGATTTTAAAAATCTCTCCTTTTTGAGATCTAATGGGAGATCTGAGTTCCCCTTTGTGGGATTTGTGGTGAAAAAGTATTTATTTTTGAGAATGGAAGAGTTAAACTCTTGATTTAATTCCAAAAAGAGGAAGAAGGTTTTAGACCCTTGAGAAAGGGGAAGGAGGCACAAACCCTAGTTTTTTTAGAGAATGAAAAGTTGTATATTTTATTCATCATCATGTTACCTTATATAGGCTTACACATTTACACATAGCCCCTTGGGCTTTACAAAATGGCATTTTGCTCATCCCATACCTCATGTGCTATTTCTTTTTGCACATAAGCCATGGGCTTTACAAAAAATTGGCTTTATGCCCATTCATGCATAAAAAATTACATTAAAATTATTTATTACATGATTTTTATGTTGGCATGGGGAGGCTGGCCGCGGGCTCGACTTGAGCATGGGCCCGCTTGACCTGGGCTTGGGCCCACCTGGCTTGGGGTTGACCTTGACTTTGACTTGGTCAACCGGGGTGCAAATTTTGACCCCAACAGTTGCTCTATAAACTTTTGCATTTTAGATGAAACATGTGAACCATCCAATCCAATTTCGTCATTATCGTACCCTCGTAAAGAGATTTCTTAGCATCCTCCATATACTTAAAAAAACTAGCAGATTCGAAATCTGGAACCGCATCATCCGTAGGGTTATCATCGTTCATGCCATCATATAACTCATCCATCATATCATTTAAACCGCTGGTTGATGGGGTTCTCATAGGTGGCGGTAACAGACGATATACACCGATTCTATAGTCTACGACCTCTCCATGCAGGTACCAGATAGTGTAACATTCACATAATCCGTTAGCAAGTATATGCAGTCAAACCGTCCCCCGACTATCATTTCTACCATTACAACATTTCCTACATGGACAGTGGTTCCGACTACCACCCACTCTTGACGAGAATTGCATAAACTCTTCTACGCCGATTTTAATTTCAGAGCCAAACTTGTTCTTATTTATCCAAGTCTTTTCCATTCTTATCCGATACGTAAAACCTAATAAAGTTCACAATTAATTATTATATCATAACAAACATTTTAAAATCATACACGATATTAACAATTCTAACCCGCAATGAGAAAGCTAAGAACGAAATGGTTATAAACAAAGAAGATAATGACAACTGTGTCTCGAAAATACATTTGAGTGATTTATCTTGGCTAGAAATAATATTAACGATTCTATCTTGGATGTCAATGGGTAACGGCTGTCGGGGGTAAGGCTTCAATCCCATTAAGAATGTATAACGCATACACCCTCTAGACTTATGCTTTCATTTCCTTCAAGAAAATTTCGGCAGCACCTTCCCGCTGTTCTCCAAGTACACTGCAATAGAAGAGATAAACATCTCAATACTATCAGTATTGAGATGTTCATCTCAACTATATTTGTACATGGAGAACAAGCGGAAAGGTACTGACGAAATTTATCTCGAAACGAATGAAAAGCATACGTATGCAGAGAAGTGTATACGTTATACATTCTTAACTTGTTCAAAACGGGACAAATCTATCGGTTATAGTACGACTAGTATTCTCGTCGTATAAACTACGAGATGGTTGTCAACGAAGAACGATTAACGTTCAAGATTGACAACGCACGCGTAATTTTATGTCACAAAAATAACCGCACGTGTATAACTGATAGACGGGTTGTAAATCGCGATATTTTTTCAATGTGAGATACTCGATGACGATATGTATCGGTTTGCTTTTTTTCATCATCGGGTATCATGCACTTAATTAGATTGGTTTTGATGGTTATCGTTTCAGTATCGTCGGTTATTTAACTATTTTGTTTAAGGTTCTGGAATTTTTGGTTTGAATGATAAGTTCTCAAACAATTGATATTAGTAACAAAACATCTGCATTCATTAAAATAAACACGCAACCATACAATGAAAATTATATAAAGGTAAGTCTCACGCACTCTCTCACACCCCATATTTCTATAAACAATATATTACACACACAGTACACACACCTCCACATTAGATCCCGACATTGACTATTTGTTTAAGAAATGATGATTAATTGATTTTAAACTCGTGAAAGAAAACATGTATATAGCTAATTGGTTTATATCATGTTAAGTGTCCTTGTTTTCGGTTTAATTAATATTTAATTGGTAACTTAATCTAGGTATAGTGACTTCGGCTAACTGTAGTACTTAAAAATTAAAAGTGATAAAGTTGTGTACCGGAGACTGACGTATATAGAAAGCAAAGAAACAGGAGCAATCACGTCCACGTCAACCTTACAAACACACAAATTTTTAGTTACATATGTTTCCATTCTCTATCAATATCAATAACAACACACACACACACACACACTCCTAACTAAAATTAACAACCTAACCCAAGCTCTAAACCTAAAATTTTCAACAAGTAAACTAACTCAACCCCAACCCTAACCCCAAAATTAACCATAACACTAACCCTAACCCTAAAATTAACCCTAACCCAACCCCAAAATTAATTAACCCTAACCCCAAAATTATTAACCCTAATCCTAACCCTAACACTAACCCCAAAATTAGCCCTAATACTAACCATAAAATTAACCCTGACCCTGACCCTAAACCTAAAATTAATAAACCAAAAATTAGCCCCTATATTAAAATTAATCCTAACCCTAAAATAAGTCTTAGCACTAGCACAAAAATTACTTAAATTTAACAAAATTTCAAACAACCTAAATAAATTAATACACCAACCCACCGATTAGCGTCGGAGGCGGAGACCGGATCCGGGGGGATCGGATTTCATAGCAAGAGCCGGGGGGATCGGAGGGGTTCAAAGCCGGGAAGAACCGGCCAGAAGGCGACTTGAGACGGGTGGTGGCAGGTGGAGTCTCAGGGAGAGGTTTAGATCGGGTGGTGGAGGAAGGGAAAAGGAAAGGACGCGGGTGGAAGGCTAAGATTGAAGACCAGCGAAGTATTTTTGAGCAGTCGAAAAACTTTTTTTGGTGGCCGGCGGGTGCAGGGATAGAGGAGAAGGGAAGAGGGGAGGAGGGAATTTTTAAGAGGGAGAGATAAAAAAAAATGGGGAGAAAGGGTTTACTATGGGGGAAAAAGGGGGAGATCATAGGAAATTGTTGATTTGGGTCAACAATTTTTTCAGCGGGAATTAGCCGTCGAAATAACTGTTGACCGAAGTCAACAAAATTTCATTTTTTTTGACAGGATGTTGCCTATTTCGACAGAAATATTCCGTCGAAATAAACCTCAACAAATTCGTCGTCGAAATTGGACTCGTTTTCCTGTAGTGCATGCTCCGCCTCCTTCCCACCGCAGTTGTCGGAATCACTTTCCTCCATCGAAACACCCTCCTCCACCTCTCCTCTCCTCCACCTCCGCCCGTCACTTCTCTCCCGTTCTCTGCCTCTTTCCATTCATGTTTGATGTTAATTGGATGTAAATCCATAAGTAAAACAACCATAATGACTATGATTATATCTAATTAATGGAGTTTGGATGTTAATTGGATGCCAGTTAACCAGGGGACTTTTTTAGTTAACTTTAGACTCTTTGGGTGTCCATTTTAGAAAAACCGAGTTCGAGATATACCTTTTGAAAATATGGAAGTTTGGACAGAAGTTTGGACAGGTCCCAAATAAAATTAAAATAAAAAACTCATAAATATAATTGTAAAGATGGATAGCTCCTCAAATTATAAAAGTGAGACACGTAGATATTTTTGTCCAAATAACAATATTACTACCATATATTAAAAAATATTATAATATGGTCCCCCATATGATTCTATTTATAATATTAAAGTCTCCGTCGTTGTTTGGAAACTCCGAAGTAACGTATATATCGGTAAGAGCGAGAATTGGTCGAAATATTTTTATTATCTGTATACGAAACTGACAAGGGGATGACTAAACTTACAGATATTTTAAAGATAAAATGTGAACTTGTAGATGCTTACTTGGTTTATGGGAGAATATATGATGGAGTAGAAGCTCTGATGAAAATGATGCGGAGCTTATTTCTATTAAATAATAAATCTTATACTTGGGGATATGGAATGGATGCGCACCCTTCTAACAGAAGACGTGTACGCACCAGTTCTGAATTCAAATGAGAATGACCAAATTATATTTTAGGGAGCTGCTCTTAATAATTCACTTTGTTTGTAAATTATTGACGTTGTTTGTTTGAATTTGGTTGTTAAACCGATGTTTAAAGCGAGATAATGTTAAACACACACACAGAGAGAGAGAGACTGCATGCTATTTGGATTTCGGATGAATTTATGTTAGCTACCAAAAGCAGCATCGCTGTGTGGTAATACTTTGTAGATCAAAAAATAATATAAAAACTACAGGTTAAACATGCATTTCATATTTACTTACTATGGGTAAAAACTATAAGGGCTTGGGGTAGCCCAGTGGGAAGACTCGGGATCAAGCCCGGGATCTCTCATTTATGAGCGGGTGGCTAATTTATTCCTCCTATTATCTCATCAACTATGAGTAAATGATGTTTTTATAGGGTTAAAATGCAAAACACGAAACGTGTATATATATATATATATATAACCGTCAAGTTTTCCGTCGACCAAAACCCCCAAGTCTGGAGACTGTTGTCAAAACCTCCTTGAAAAAGTTTTAGCTGTCAAACAAAACTCCATGTCTACAGTGACTGTCTAACTGTCTGATATATCTAATTTTTATGCAATATCTATACGGTTTTCTACTATACGTACAGATACCGCAGGAAAAAAATTCAAGTGTTTTTAAAAACCGTTTCGGGACCAGGTTTTTTTGTCGGCACGGAAACCAGCCGAGGGCTTTTGACAATTTATCCTAAATAAAAATATGATTTTTTACCTGTACCCTCCAAAACATAGCAAAATCCTTTTTACCCCAAAAACTTGACATTTACTTTTTACCCCGGAACTAAGAAGATACATTATTTTATCTCTTTACGTTTTCCGTCAACTTTTAACAGCATAATATCAGGTTTTTCTTTAAAATATCCCACCACTTTTTTCTTTGGAAATACTCAATTTCTTTCTCAAATTGAAAATATCTTCAACGTCATATTCTCAAGCAATGAAGAAGTTGAATGTTTATGCGGTTTTACTTGTTGTCTTCGGATAAATGGTTAACCTAAAACTTATGGAGAAAAATCAAAGTTAAAATTAACGGGGTTTTTTTCTGACAGAAATCGTAAAAGAGATAAAATGATGTATTTTATTAGTTTTGAGGTAAAAAGTAAACACCAAGATTTTGGGTAGAAATGAATTTGCTATGTCGGGAGGCCAGGAGTAAAAAACCTATAAAAATATCCTAGAAACAAAAATACCCGATCTGTCTATAAAATAACACACCCATGATCCCTTATCCCAAGACCAACAAACAAATTGGCTCTCATCTTAAAAAAGATAAAAACGCCCCTCAACTTTTCTCATATTTGCAAAACAAGGACATGGAAGCAGGTGGCCACACTCTCCTCAGAGGAGGAAGAGGAAGGAGAGAGGGGTACAGCCATGGGTTCTTGAGGTCTCAGATGGCGTCGCTGGCTGCCATGTGTGAGGCCCTCATTCCCCCCCTCGCCGTAGAGGACCTCCACGTCAGCGCCGGCGGCAAGGGGGGCCCACCAAGCAAAACCCTTCAGGCCTTCTACCTTTCCTCTGCCTCTCACTCCCCTGTCCCTGATGAGGTCCTTTTTCCTTCCTCCCTTGCTTCCACATTTTTGTTTCATTTTCAGCCCAAAATAAAATAAAATAAAAGTTGGGTTTTTTTAAAAAATTATAATTTGAAGATAATTTAGTTGTTGATGTAATTAAAAGAGTGGAATTTAGCAAGACATAATGGAAATTGAGGGCAAATGCTATGAATTTGGGTCGGTCTTCTTTATTGCATTTTTCTTATAAAAAAATTTGTATGGGCGTTTCAAAAAGCCAATGCATGTTTGTTTAGTGCATTTATTGGTGTAAATAACAACTCGGGTTAGCAATAATAAAGCATAAATAGGGATATTTTGGGTTTGTTTCCTGTAATCAGCAGTTTTGGTAGCTTTTGGTGTGGTATTAGCTACAATAATTTATTTAATCGGATCATCTTTTCTTGGCACAATCATTGACTGTTTGCTTTTCATATATTGAAAACTTTGGATCGGTTGAAATTTTCTTGAGCCAAACATCATCAAAACCCCTGTTTGCATATCTTTTTTGATGACTTGATGCATTCTTTGAAATTCATTGGTGTGGTGTTGTGCTTAAAGTCTTTTTATGTCACTATCTGCATAAAAAAAACTTAGTAGGATCTCCATGAAATGAGTCACTAAAGAACAAAATTATCATTAGACTGATTATTCCGTTTTTATTTTCTTTTTGACTGAACCTATGGAATTATCCATGAAATTCTATGGTGCTATGTTCATTATTTGTGAATTTGTTTATAAATAATTAGTGCCCCCTTGTAATAGCTCTCTTGAGTTCATGCCGAATGAGTGATGACAGAGCAGTTACTATTCAATAATTCATTTCTGTCGGGATCTATCTCTAATGCTAGAATTGATTTCAGCTTGCCACCTTCTTAATTTTATTGCTGTTACAAAAATGTGAACATTTATTTTTGGAAAAAGGGCAGGTTGCAGAGCTTTTAGTGAAGAGGGCCCTGAAGGAGGCAATTTTCTTGGTGAAGTTGGTTCTATGGCTCCTTTCCACCAGGCTGGGAACCCTTGTTCTTTGTGGGTCCCTCAGTTTTCGCCGAGGGTTCCCGTTCGTTGACAGTTATCCGCAAATGTCGGTGGAGAAGAGAGAAGAGGTTCTAAAGAGATGGAACAGGGAGAAATCCTTTGTGGTTTTGAGGATGGCATTTCTGTTGGTCAGAGTTGGTTGCTTCTTTGTTTTCTACTCCATGGTAACCTCAAGTCTTCGAAAATTACCTGCTCCTTTTACATCTTATTTAAGTTTATGTTGTTTTTTTTCACATTTTTTATTTTTTGGGGAGTTAAAACGGTGAGAACTAGGCTTTGTGTTCCGTCAAAAAATTAAAGATATTAAATACCCGGTCATTATTTGTTCCCGGCCTTAATTCTAATAGTTTAGTTTGAGCCGGAGTTGAAATACGATCTATACGAGAAAGAAATCCCAATCTGAATATAGCTTGGATACGCATGAATAGGGAAGTACGTGCAACTGCTTGTGTACGGTCGAAGGAGAAAAAATGGGGTAAACCTCACTGAAATACCCTTAACTGGCGTTGTTTTTTGATGTTTTTTTTTATTTCATTAAATATCATTAAACTTGGTTGTAAGGGAATATTTTTAGCTGCAGTGCCCTTAAACGTAGCGCTGTAAAGGACCTTGCTGCAAGCAAAAATAAAAAATAACGTCAAGGCAAATAATGAACAATAATGATAGTTTAGGGTATTTTTCGGGAAGTTTAGCCGATGTAAAGTAATGGAAGTAGGATATCCTCTCTGGGATCATCTCATCTCTTTTCAGAAGGAACCTAATATAATTATTGGGTTCTTCAATGTGTCGTTTTGGGTATGAGAAATTGTAGACAATCCATCGTACAATCTCCCCGATTTTTAATAAGATCTCCATCATCTCTTAATTATATGAAAGAAAGAAAGAGAAAGGAAGCGAGCACAAGGAAACCTTCAACCTGCATTTTTTTCAATTTTAGCTAGTTTTGGCCACATTTGACGGAAGCAAAAATGAGAGGAGAAGATTCTCCCATCACTTTTGACACATCGTAATAGCCTCAAGTTTCCCCCCTTGGTGTCATGACTTATTTCGCACATATTTTTTAGTTGATGTGTTTCTTTTATTATTTCTTTAGAAAAAGGCAAGGTTATGCAATCCTAATTTCCGAAAGATGAACTAGCTTGAGTTTAGAGTTGCATCTTGCGAACTTTAGATAGTTGCCTTAGTTAGGATCACGGTTGTAAAAAGAGCTAGACGGAGCTGAGCGGTTGGTGTGCCGCCTAGCGTCTAGCCGCCGCTTAAGCGCCGTCTAGACGGGTTTTTTTTAACTCGGGTTAAAATTATATTTAATATATATACATATTGAAATTTTAGCAGTATATTAACACTTCAGCATAGAAAACGACATATTGAAATTTCAACAATAGAAGTAAAAATATTTTGATAATTCAGCATAATAACCAGTAATATATTGATGTTTTAACGGTAAAAGTCGGTAAAAAATAGATTTTGAGCTATATAATTCAAAAATTATTCAGAAGAAGACAAAATTGACTAACTTTTATTTTATCAAGTATGGACTTGGGTCGGATATGGTGAAAAGAGAATAAACTCAACCCATGATACTACAAAATGACTAAATTTTATTCAATTAAGTGGGTTGGGCCCACTTAGACGCCCGTGTAAGCGGGCTAGGTAGCTTAAGCGCTTATTAAGCACTTAAATAGCTTAATTAAGCCGTCTAGGACTGAATCGGAACGGCCTAGCACCCCTTCCGCCTAGACCGCTTTTTAAAACACTGCTTGGGATTGTCTCATATCAAGTTGCATCTTGCCGACTTCATATGTTTTGCATTACTTGGGATTTTCTCTCTAGTATTGCTAAAGATTACAGAAGTTAATTATTGCTAACTTGAAGAATTGTAGCAATCATCTTATAAACAAATGCTACCCGTTAGTTATGCGATTATGCAAATATAGGTCGTTCTCGCAATCAACATGGCATCGCAATCTTGCCAACTAAATAATAATTTCCACCTTAAATTTAGATTACTTTCTTTTTCTTACAACAAAATACCCGACAAAGCACCTATAATTGATTGATATGTAAACAAGCAAGTGACAAGCATTTTAGGTATTTGGATTGTCATTATCATATAACTGGCATCAAGACTATTAAGTATTAAGCCCTTATTTGGGAATGGAGTTAAAGTTTTCTAAACTGGAGTTTCATAAAGTTAGAAAAACTTTACTCCAAAATGCTAACTTCACCCTGTTTGGCAATTATTTTGAGTTGAGAGATAACTACAACTCTAAAGTTGAGATGATTGCAGTTGTATCTAAGTTATCTAAACTCCATTTTTGGAGTTTGGGGCTTGCAAACTACAGTTTACATACCCTCCTAGCTCCACTTAAAAATAAACTACAGTTATCCTAACCCCATATCCAAACAGGGCCTAAATGTGTACATCACATACAGTTGTGTTAATCATAACTTAGCATATTAATATCATTTTTAATAGTGCTAATCGTAACTTAGCATACTAATATCATTTCTTTATGGCTTTTATGTTGTAGATTATATGTAACTATGTGGTTGGTGCTGATTAGTACAGAAATATAAGATTTTTTTGCAATTAAAAACAAATCTAGCCCTTGTTTGTTTCCTTCACACGTATTTATTTGCTTAAGGACTTGCTTAAATTTGAGTTTAAAGATCTTATATTAGGTGCACGCAATTATATCCTTTTCCTCATTAATCCTTCTGAATATATTTTCTCTTAACTATCTTAAATATTATCTTAAAATTTAAATTTCGCAAATTCTGACACAGAAATATCTCCTTTCCTTACGACAGACGAATGAAAACTCCGAAAACCCATTTTGGAATGCGATCGGATACAACAAACCAACTCCCGAAAAATCTCTGAAAGCAAAAACAGAGAGACCTCTGGAAAAGGGCATAGTAGAAACTACTGATCGAACCACCGACTCATCTCTCCTTGAATCACTATCCAAAAAAGGTGTAAAAATCATCGAAAATAAAAATCAAAACGACTTTTTTAACCTCGAATGTGACGTTGTCATTGTTGGTTCTGGCTGTGGTGGCGGCGTTGCTGCTTCTATCCTTTCAAACTCCGGCCACAAAGTAATTGTCATCGAAAAAGGAAATTATTTTACATCACAAGACTACACTTCAATTGAAGCCAAATCAATGGACCAAATGTACGAATCTGGGGGGATTTTAAGTACCCTCGATGGAAAGATGATGCTTTTAGCTGGCTCAACAGTCGGAGGAGGCTCAGCTATCAATTGGTCGGCTTGTATAAAAACACCCGATAAGGTCATAAAAGAATGGGCAGAAGAAGAAAAGCTATGTCTCTTCAAAAGCGAAGAATACGTGGAAGCGATGAACAAAGTATGCGAAAGAATCGGAGTTACAGAGAGTTGCTTGAAAGAAGGGCTTCAGAACCAAGTTCTTCGAAAAGGGTGTCAAAAGCTTGGTCTTGATGTTGATTTTGTTCCGAGAAATTGCCCAGAATCTCATTATTGTGGTAGCTGTTGCTACGGCTGCCCAACTGGAGAAAAACGAGGAACCGATACAACTTGGTTGGTTGATGCAGTTAATTCTGGTGCAGTGATTATAACAAATTGCAAAGCTGAAAAATTCCTGTTCGAAGAAAATAAAAACAATTCGGGGAAAAGGAAGTCTAAAAAGTGTGTCGGGCTGACGGCAAAGATTTTAAGCAACAATGTGACGAGAAAGCTGCAAATCAAAGCGAAAGTGGCTATATCGGCTTGCGGGGCCCTCTTGACTCCTTCTCTGCTAACTGCTAGTGGGTTAAAAAATCCGAACATAGGGAAGAATCTCCATTTACACCCGGTTTTATTAGCATGGGGTTATTTTCCGGATTCAATAAAAGACCTTAAAGGCAAAAGGTTTGAAGGAGGTATCATCACTTCGCTCCATAAAGTTTCGAATTCAAATTCTCGTACAATCATCGAGGCGCCTGCAATGGGACCCGCATCGTTTTCCACATTGGTCCCTTGGGCCTCAGGAAAGGACATGAAAGAAAGAATGTTAAAATACAGCCGAACTTCTCATCTTTTCGCGTTGGTTCGAGACTTCGGATCCGGTACCATCGAATCAGAAGGGAGAATAAACTACCAATTAGATCCAAAAGACGAAGAAAATCTGAAACAAGGGTTGAGGCTTGCGTTAAGGATCTTGGTGGCGGCAGGGGCCACAGAGGTCGGGACCCATAGGAGCGACGGGCAAAAGTTGAAATGCCGAGGGGTAAAAACGGAAGAGTTGGAGGAGTTTTTGGATGAGGTGGGGGCGGTGGGCGGCCCGCGGTCGAGAGAGGAGCATTGGACAGTGTATTGTTCCGCGCATCAAATGGGGAGCTGTAGGATGGGGGTCGACGAGAATACGAGCGCGGTGGATGAAAAAGGAGAGAGTTGGGAGGCCGAGGGGTTGTTTGTTTGCGATGGGAGCGTGTTTCCTACTGCACTCGGGGTGAACCCTATGATTACCATTCAAGCAGTTGCTTATTGCATCGCTAATGGGATAGCGGAGTCTCTGAAGTGAGGGTTCCGGTCGTCATTCCAGTTGTGCAAATTTCCGTAGTTGTTATTCATTGTTGGATTATGATCTTTATATATGCCCTTGATGTGCTTAATTTAGTGATGTGTGCATTTAGGTTTGTAGACCATTTGGTCGTTCTCATAAAAGGAATAAGAGAAGGGATTAAGGGTGAGAGAATTGTTTGGATTAATGCTTATTGATGTTAGCAGTGGAGGTTGTTTGTTGTCTCCCACTGTTTGGTGTCTTTGTACCATAATTTGGAGATTCTTGATGTTTTATTTTGCATATCAAAGTGTATCCTTGGATATCCGTAGCCATGCTTCGTCTTCTTCTTCAGAAGAATGAGCATTAAATATTGTACCAAGAGCTACTCAAGATTAATTGCTTATCTCTACTATTATAACTCGATATTATAACTGAGATATTATAACTACTCACAGGTATAACACAAAAAATTTCTTATTTTTTGATTAAATAAATACAAAAAAGGAGAAAAATCCATATAGGCATTGTAAAATAAGAGCATGCCATGTCATTCTTTAATATACATGCAATTATATTTATCCTCTTCAACAATTTTTAATACAAAAAATCTTCTCTTTGGTAAATGAATAAAATTAGGGCCGTTTGGTTGGGTTTGGAACCCAAAAAACCTCTTTTGGAGCTAAAAAAAATTTGCCCAAACCGGCCCTCGGTACAAAAGCTCTTTCGGAGGGAGAAAAAGATCTGCTTTTTCAAAAGCTAAAAAATTGAAGCTTTTGGGAAAAAATATTTCCTAAATATTTTTTTTATTCCTATCATCTCCTCATCATCATCAACTAAGCCCGACCCTTACACTTGATTTCTCTCCTCATCATCTCCTCAGATCGAAGAGGGGAGAGAGAGAGAGAGATAGCGAGGGAGATCATGGTCGACAGTGGCGAATCGAGGGATCACGGGGGTTGGTGGAGGCCGATTTGGGTTAGGGTCTATCGAGATCGAGGGAAGTCAACAGCACTTCTGCAACTTCTAACAGCTTTTTGAACCAAACGGCTTTTCAAATCAAAAGGCACATTTTACAATACCACTTTTGCCTAAAAAACTTTCTTCAACACCACTTTTTCTAAATGCTCTTTTCGTAACAGCACAACCAAACAGACACTTAGTAAAAAAAATCCTTGGACATTGACCATCAAGGAAGCATACAAAAAAAATCATGACACGCGATAATTTTTCCACATCACACACTTGTATGGCACGTGGATGGTACTAGTAAATATATAAATAAAGGGCTCGTTTTGGGTTTTGGGTATGGAGTGAATTTATTTTTTAGGTAAATTGTCAAAAAGCCTTTGGCACGCTTCAAACTCGTGTAAAAAACCCTGGAGCCAATCAAAATAATATCTAAGCAGTTGCATATAATATCTAAGCAGTTGAAGTTGCCAATAATATTTAAACAGAATACAAGGCTTAAATGAAATATGCACAGAGGTTTTTTATAAAGATTTTGAATATGCACTGCCAACAATTTGGGAATTTTTTTTCCCAGATAAAACAATTTTTGAAAATTACAGAGGATTTTAGGGCTTTTTGATAATTTACCCTTAATTTTAAGTATGGTTTGCAAGCTTTAAACTCAATTTATTTAAAAGTAAATGCCAATTATGTTACGGAAGATGTGTCGGGGAGAAAAGAGTTTAGAAGAGATTAGAAAACTTATGGTCAATTGAAGTTTGGATAACTGCAGCGATCTCAACTTTCGGACTGAGATAACGATTCAACTCCAAAATAAATGCCAAACAGCAGTATGTAACATTTTGAAGTAAAGTTTTGCTAACCTTCCGAAACTCCAGTTTAGTAAACTTAACTCACATCTTCAAACATGGCCTGAATGGCTTTAATATTACATAGGTACGGGCAATGGTTTTATATAAAAAATAAAAACAAAAGAGACAAATCGAAACGGAACCACGTGAAAAGAGGCTGGCAAGATGAACTGCAAAAGAAAACAAAAATGGGTGCTTAATGTTGGTTACACTTGCGGTATCAAAATTACCGAAGAAAAACATCCCCTTGTACATGAAATTACAAGTATCATGTCCAATTCTTTAAATTGTTTCCATCAAAAAGGGTCGAGATGAAGATCATAAATATCTTGAAACTGTCATGACATCTTGTAGTGGAACTGTTCATTTAAAAATAATAATCACATGCTAGAAAAGTCTTCTTCTTGGATTGTTTTTCTATATAGTCAACAATAATATGGTAAAGTTTTGGACTGATTCTCCGAAGAGAAAAAAGGATTCTTTCCAGCATGATGCCCTGACTTTGCTGGTAATTAGGAACTAAGCTAACTCAAGAGTTATTCAAGGATGGGCTTTCAACTTATTGGCCAGCTTTACCAGTCAATTATGATGATCTGGGAACATAGACATTCTGGACCCGTTCACATCAGAAATTAAAGCCAACCGACCTAGCTGTGTCACACTTAACCATATGATGATGATGTCGAAGAAATCGAGCACAACAGCCATATATTCACGAGTAAACTGGGATTGACGCACCTCATGCAAAGGGGTTTTAACAGGGGGATGGGGCCCTTGGCTTAAGTGGGTGGGCCCCACCCCCCACAGGCCGGGTCTCAGGACCGCAGCCCAATTAAATTCTATTCGTATATATAAGCGATCCTATATTTCGCATCATGTTATAATTTAGCATATAATCTCATACGATATGCCATCTTCAAATTATTGAGTTATCTATCAAATGGTATAAAACTCTGAGATTAATTCATTTACAAAAAGGCATGTGCCTGGTGGCCTCCTCGGTCCTTTGCGAATCATACGATTGCATGTGACATTGCAAAAACCAAAAAGGACTAAAGGACCACATACCTATAGTTAGTTATGCAACATACGATTGCATGTGACATTGCAAAAACCAAAAAGGACTAAAGGACCACATACCTATAGTTAGTTATGCAACGTCAATGGCAACCACTCCATTATCATCTTGAACATAAAAATAAAAAAAATAAAAATTCTGGCAAAAACAATAGCATGTTTTTATTTCAGTGTCAGTAGCTGACCACAAAAAATATATAAGAATCTCAAAATCTTTTCTAAGGCAGTTTTGATCCCCAAAAAGAAATGCACCCAACATACCATTGGAGAGCAATCGGTTGCCATTTTATCCTTAATGAGAAAGACCAAATTTGTGAATACAAGTCAACAAAATTTGTAACTGGCTCAAGCTGAAGCTGAAGCTTTCACTGCCTTCTCTGCAGCATCATCCAAATCTTCTGCGGTAATCAATGCCATCCTGCTCTCCTGCACGATTTACGCCACAAACATCAATAGCTAAGTTTTTCTCGTTTTCATCAACTGTATGACAATAAAGAACTGATACTTGAAAAAAGAACGAATAATGTGGTCGCATTCTTCGATTACCTTGAGAATTCTCTTTCCTTGATCAACATTGGTGCCTTCTAATCGAACAACTACTGGTACCTTCAGTGAAACCTGGGGAAATAAAAATTTACAGTGAAGACGAAACAAACTCCGATAAATTCATGACATGTTTTTTTTATCGCTCTGACTTGAGATTTACATTAAGCTGAACATGCTTAAAATGGATTAGTATGCTAAGAGGCCTTACTAAACTTCTTGCTTGTTGGCTTATTCAATGATAGTTTTCTTATGACTGCCCATCAGATAAGGCAATTGTTGTTTAGCCTGATTTTTGTTATTTTCATTCTATATTCTGAAGACTAGATTGATGACAGGTTTAGTACTACTTTCTTATATCAGAGTAAAGAGTGAATACTGAATCCTACCAGTTCACATTTTTGTAAAATGTCAGGGCCAAGGTTAAAAATCTCGGAGTTGGTTCGGTATCATATGGCCACTTTTGGGATCGGAATCGGCAATCTCGGCTGTAGAGGTCGTATCGGATCGGAATATCATATTTTATATCGTTTGAGAAAAAGATTTTTTTTAAGAATTAGGTGAAAAAATTAATGAGTAATTAAAGTAAACTATGGCCAATTTGTCAAATTCCCGCAATTAATGATGTCTACAGTCATATTGATGATTTCAAACTAACCGTAATAATCCATAACCTATAAGAAACCCATTAAACCACTAATGAACTCATTAACACATTAATAAATTCACTAACCATTAAGAAACTTAATTCGAAAACCCCATTATAAAATGGTAAGCACAATATTGCTTGGTATCGCTCTCGGAACTAGGATGGCCATTTTTTGGATCGGAATTGGCCATCTAGGATTGGGATCAACGGAAATTTCAAACAACAGTGTGGAATATATTGTAATTTGATAAGAGTTGAGCTCTTTTTTCATGTGTCTGTGTGTGTGGGGGGGGGGATGGGGTGTGTGTTCCATGGCAGTTTAGGTTAACAAAGGGAAACAGAACGGCAAATGGAAAGACCAAAAAACCATTAAACGAGATCTGACCTGTTTAGCAGCGTTAACAATCCCACTTGCTATAACATCACATTTCATGATTCCTCCGAATATGTTGACCAAAATTGCCTTCACTTTATCATCAGATGTCAAAATTTTAAATGCCTCCACAACCTGAAGCAACAAAGGTTAAAAAGGGACATTAGGCAATGGGAAGATATCTTGTAAAAAAATTATATGAAAAAACTTTAAATATAAGAGAAGAATGGAACATATCTATGTACTTTAAAGAAGAAAATACTAAACATTAAAAGTTCTTGAAGAATAATCCTTCAAATTAGCATATGTGTGAAAGCTAACGGATCAGTGAAATCACACAAGCATTTTCAATGGAACCAGTATTTCTGCTAATTTTTACCTGCTAATGGGTGAAGGAAGACGCAATATAACAACCACTTCTAAGATAATTTTTACCTGGTTTTCTGATGCATTTCCACCAACATCTAAAAAATTGGCAGGTGTACCACCATGCAATTTTATTATATCCATTGTAGCCATTGCAAGTCCTGCACCATTCACCATGCACCCAATTTCTCCATCAAGCCCAATATAGTTCAAGTCTGCTTTGGCAGCAGCAACCTACAGAGGCAAAAGGAATCAGAAAGTTGAAATTTTTATGCTTGCAGATAAATAGATACATGAGAGACTTAGCTATAATTCAAGAAATCAACTACCACATCGTTTGTTACAACGTTTTTTTTTTAAATCATCCCGCTTCAGGGATCGAGCTTGTGACCTTGATATTGGGGAGAAAATGGTTACCATTTGAGCTAAGCCCAGTTTGTTGTAACGTTAGTTGGGAATACGAGAACAAGTATCAGACCTCTCTAGGATCCTCTTGTGTTGTATCACGCATAGCAAAGATCTCCTTTTGCCGGTATGCAGCATTATCATCAAAATTCAACTTTGCATCAGCTGCAACTAGCTGCTTATCAGATGTTTCTGCAATTGGGTTTATCTAGCCAAAATGGAGGAAAATAAAGCTTTAAGTATACAAAATTGGAGATGTCCAGTTAAGAATCCAAGAGGAAGATAACAGTAACAGATATTGCAAAATTCACCTCCAACATTGTGCAATCACATGCACAGAAAAGTTTGTAGAGCTTCTTCACTTGTTCAATACAATCGCTTCTATCAGCTACAATAGGTGCCATGCCATCAACGACTTTGGCAGCATCTTCATCTGTGATTCCCTTGAAAACATCAATGGGGACCTTTCCATTCATAAAAATGAAGGTTAATAACGCATGGAGACAAACTTGTCACAAACTAAAAAGATAGGCCTTGGTAATGATGGTGTGTAGACATAATGCAAGCCATGAAACACCAAGAGAATAAATAAATAAATAAATAAAAGCACCTTAATAATCATGTCAGGGAACTTCTCTGCAAGGTCTTCAATACTGGTCCCTCCCTTCTTACAAGCTATGATGAGCTGGAAGTATAAAACTCACAGGAGATTAAAATATGAATAGAAGATCCATTCCTATAAAGCAAAAAAACTAATATTGACACCACAGCAGAATATACCAGTAAATGAACAACTAAAAATCAAGATAGATATTGTCGTTTTTTATGCATATTGTCATGTTACATAACCTATGATATGTATGCATATGTTACATAACTTATGATGTGTATGTGTGCGCCGATCGTTTTTTATGCATATTGTCATGTTACATAACTTACGGTGCTGAGCCAAGCCCATATTACAAAACTCCAACCACATAACATAGAGGTTTTAGTTATATGGGTTCTTGGGTCAGCCTGGTCATGTCTATTAAACCTAAACCCATATTAACTTCGATCCAAATAAATCTTCTGCCTCAACATAGAGCACTTTGTTTTTCCAGAACAAAACCAACTTCTCGCCCAAGCGTAAATGTAATCATCACTCTCAACATTCAGCAAAAGAGTAAAGCAAGCTCCAGTAACACCACAACCAGGCCACTACAGCAATGAAACTGGGCAGATTGGAATTGCAGGCCGAGTGGCAGCATGCACTATTTTCAGTTTTGATATTTAATAATGATGATAAGACTGTCCAAATAGATAAATATATTTAGAGATAGGATTCTTCATTCGCAATGTGAATATTCAAATTTAATGATCAGTCCAAATTGGAAATCCACACCATTGTATGTAATCTCTTATGTATAAACTACGTAGAAATGAAACTAAAGTTTGACAGTTTATGATGGAACAAGCGCATGCAGTATAACCGTTTTATCTTTTTTAGTGGATAAATTTCTGTGAAGTTAATGGACATTTCTACCATGTGGAAACGTGTTATTTGTTTCTATTTTATTTCTTTTCACTTTACTATTTTAAATTTCAATTTTGAAGGTAAATCAATAAATTTGGAGTGTGAGCATTCGTATGCAACCAAAATATATGAGAAAGTCTACCATTCAATTAATCCTGTTAGACCAAGCATAACCCAAAAGAAACTGACAAAAACCAATAACTTGATTCCTACATGTTCAACATGTATATGGATGGGTATGAGGTAAATATACGAAAATCATGTATCACGTAAAATGAAGACAATAAAACGATAACAGATTCTCAACAGGTGATTTTAAACATACTGGACCAGCAGAAGCACGATCGAGAGTGATGGCAAAGTACATCTCATTTACTAGTGACAGCTTCTCGCACAAGTACACCTGCAAAAAATTGAAAAAAAACAAAGTATAAGGCACTCATTTGAATATATAAGCATTAAGAAGGGCCAACGAAATTCAACACTGAGCATTTCCACTCCACAAGATCAAAGGATCTAGTCCATGCCCAATTTAACACCAAGTATTTCCACAAGAAAGAAGAGAGGAAAATGACAAAATGTGGAGTTTTTTTCGAGAAATAGAGGCTCGGATGTTCGCTTAGAGGATGGACGGAGTGAGTGGAAGATAAGTTGGGGAGGAGGAGATCTTTTTCCCAGGCTTCAGAATGATGTGGGACTTATTTACACAAGTATCTGGTAAAATTAGGTTATTGAACCTCATAGGAGCAAAAGAGATCCAAAAAAGAAAGGAAAAGTCACCAATGTCGCCACCAAAACTTATGAGAGGAAAAAATGCGAAGAGCAACTACGTAGTACTACTTTTTTTGGCAATCCTTGTATATACTACTTACTAGTATACTAAGGAAATAAAGACATTTTGTTATGTAATTATTTAACTTTAGAACTTCACATTCTAAGATGCTTGTGAATGAGAGACAAAATCATAAAGATTGAAGACGATGATGAAGTGGAGGGGTCAAAGTGACGAGGAGGTGGACTTCGAGAATGAATACGAAAAACATACCTTAACATTTTGACACCATGAGTGATTGCTTGAGTCGTCGGCCGATATTGACTTTAATTAAATATATATATTTTCCTAGTATGCAATGATAATGTTTTAATTGTTTCATTGTTTCATTCGAACAATTTGCTGCTCGTGATGATTGATGAACTGGTGGTCAAGAAATCATTCTCCTTTTGCCTTTTCAATCTAGACATCAGTTTAGTGTTCAGCTATGATCTATGATGAAATAGCACTGATATACACATAATATGGTACATTCTTTTTCATCGCATTGCATTATTATCATGATATAATTGTCTTTTTTGAATATTTGAAATAAGATGATATTAATAATTCGTTGATACTCGTTACATTGAAATTATGAATACAATATATTTTGTACACACGTTTAGTATTTTTTTCATTTTATGTCGTGTGCGTGTGGAGAGAGAGAGAGAGAGAGAGAGAGATTAATGTAGGAAAGAGGCCATAGGAGGAAATTTCCTCCTATAGCATCGAAAAAATACACCCTCCACGATTTTTTCCGACGATCGGCACCCATCATCATCATCTTTATCATCTAAGATGTGGATATACCAAATTTCATTTGATTCCATCACTTTTTCACCGTTGAATTAGCAATGCAAAAAGCTCGATTATCGATAAACCATTAATTTTGCACCCACTAAATCAACAGTGAAAAGGTAGTAGAATCAAATGAAATTTGGTGTATCCACATCTTAGATGATGATGACAGGTGCCGATAGTCGAAAAAAATTACGGAGGATGAATTTTTTTTGACGCCATGGGAGGAAATTCCCTCCTAAGACACCTTTCCTCAATTACTCTCATATATATTACTCTCATATATATATATATATATATATATATATAGAAAGAGAGAGAGAGGCTTATTTCACTAAAACCACTCTGTGGTTTACTCGAGTTTTCCAAAACACCCACTATTTCAAACTCATCACGAAGCCCCCTAAACCTTCAATTCCTTGTACAAAAAACCCTTGCAGTTATTTATTATAAAATTTGATTAAATTAACATCATATTTTAATAAAAATACATATTCTCTAGATACATTGAAGGTAAACCATATTACCGGTGCCGTTTATTGAGCAGTTTGCCCTAATTTGGAGAACAATACTTTAGATTTGAGGAATTGGAGAAGTCTCAATTTGAAATTAAATCAAAATTTAGAGAAAAAGGGCAGATATAACAAGACTAAGATGGATAACTTATGATAAAACTACAAAAATCGGTCATTGTGAGGTCATATTAATCGCCAAAAAACTTTACAAATCAAACAACAAGGTGTTTTTGTACAAGGAATTGAAAGTTTAGGGGGCCTTCGTGATGAGTTTGAGCTATGTGGTGGTTTTGGAAAACTCGAGTAAAGCACAGGATGGTTTCTGTGAAATAAGCAATATATATGATTTTTTAATTTAAATAATGTCATGCGACGGATAATTCGCTTGTGCACTATGCAATCCTCAAGCGCATGAAAGTGCATACTGCATTCCATAACATTGGTTGTACTCCATAACCGACACCCATTACTACAAAAGAACTGGATAGTGTGGCCTCTAAATGTCACACGGAATTCCAATACTACATAATCTCGTAATAGGGTTTTAAATCGAATTAAGAAGAATAAAGTAAATCCATAGTTTTCTTCTAGAGATCGTGATAGGAATATCGAGGTTAGAATAATGTTGAGATTTGAGTTTTACTTGTGACTTTGTTTAGATCGTGGCATTCACAAGCTGAACACATGCAGGAAGATTTTCAGATAAATCATGGGAAGGTTCATGGTTAAGAATAAAAAAAATTGTTTAAGTGTTCACGCTGGTTTTGCAAACCTTTAACGAATAATTTCAGAGCACATAGCTAGTAAACATTATGAAAAGGAAAAAAACAGAATCCTGGGTATATATGCTGTAAAAATGATAAACCTTTTCAATTAAAATTTTCATATGCATCATTAGAGAAGGATATAAACTATGCACCTATTGGGTCTTATAGGTAATGAATATATACAACAAAAGAAATGATGACAAAGCAGCCAAAAAGGTTAATTGCGGGAAACATGAAGAACATTTATCATATGATGTATTGAACTAACAAATGCTCCTAAGTAATATAAAATAAATTACTACAAGCACATGAACAAAAATAGGAAAACACATTCTAACCAACAAACATCATATTGCAAGGTTTATCACAATAATTGAACACGTCAATAATTGGTAGAAGAGAAGACAAACAATCCCTGACCTTGCTCACAATCTTTCCTTGAGGACCTGTTTGTTTGGTGACAAGAATCTGGCCAAGCATTTTACCTGAAACCGCATGGAAGCAGGATCAAATAATATAAAAATAACAATTAATACAATGTATTTTTCATAGTGTTATTTAAAACCAAGCAAACAGACAAAATGGGTCTAACTCAGACAAAGGGGAATTACTTGGTCTCTAACTTTCCGATAGGTCTAAAACAAAATTTTCACATTGTAGTTAGTTTAATAAAGGAGTTTCATGGTTATCTAAACTTGATTCCAACTTCCAAACTATGCACCACTCATATTTCATCTTGGAGTTGAAATAACTACAACTATCCAAATCCCAAAGTTGTGATAACCAGAGTTTGGAAAAAGGAGGTTGTATCGGATATTCAGAGTTTAGGTAACAATAGGTAACTTCGATTCAACCTCCTTTTTCTAAACTTCCAAAAGTGAAAACAAAACACCATGTGAAGTTTAGATCGCTCGAAAACAACCTTCGAGGAGTTTAGGTACTTCAAAGCAAAACAATCCCTCAAAGTTAAATTTTAACTGGAGGGAGAGCCTTGCAAACTAGAATTTGCATAACCATTACCTCTAGTAAAAATAAACTCCGATTATCCAAAATCTAACCCAGACAGTCCCCAAATAGTACGCTAATATGATTAAAGGTGTGAAGCTGCTTGACTAAAAAGATGCTTCACATATGTACCTAACGAAACAGAAGCTATGTAGAGTAGTCCCGTTTAATTTTAATATCAATTATCTTTTATCGGAAGCAACTATCTCCATACTGACTAAACCCAAAAACTATTAGAAAACCGAGTGAAACCTGATTGAACTCCAAATTAAATATCCAGGTACGTAGCATAGTTTATTTGTTGGCTTCTGAAGAGTTTAGTTTCAGAGTTCATATTCTTGCCTGGCCCTGTTGTGTTGCATCGCCTACCACTTAAGTTTCTTACCATGAATACACAAGTTTCTCACCATAGACTCATTTCTCATTCTTATTATATAAAACCTATAAATTGTCTTCTTGTATACAATAATCAGATGTAAACTCTCGTGTGTTCAATTTCATGACCTTGGAGAGGGGGGATAACTAGAAACTCGCACACTTTATATTGATCCTTTCATAGGAGAACACTGCATATGTAACATTCATCGACATATGTGATTACTTTATAACTTGCACTCGTTCTAAACAAAATCTGTAAGCTAACATCAATGGACAATACCTCAATATTTTAGCCAAATGTCTTCACTTCTAAAGCAACAATAGGATTATAAGAGCACGAGAAGGAGAAAGAAGGTGAAACATAATAATTCGGTAAAGCTAACCCCCATACCAGCTATATCTTCCGCCTCCTCAGCTTTAACAATATGTACCCCACCCTTAAGTCCGCTTTTAAAGGTTCCCAATCCTCTACCACCAGCAAGAATTTGGCTTTTCACCACGATCTGAAGAAACAGCACAGCTGTAGTTAGACTGGAAGATTAGTTCGCTCAAATTTTGTTCGGAATTTATTCTGAAATAGAACATTAACACACAGGCTATTCGAGTAATTAAGTTCCAAACCAAATTATTATACCCCCTGTAAAACTACAGAAGTTAATGCAATCGTTTGCGTATTATGTTACCCAACCAAATACTGATGTTTAAATTTCTTGCTACTGTGTGGACAATAGAAATTACACATGATAACAAGATGATTAATACACTGATTCTATATCCAAAAAGGTTTGTGAGACATCTTGTAACTTAAAGCATCAATAATTACTCATATATAATCTTCTCTAAGAGGATTTTTTGACAAACGATTTGCTTGAACCACAAAAAAGTCTGTGATACGTCTTCTAGCGTGAAGCATGAATAATTACTCATATATAATCTTCTCTAAGAGGATTTTTTTGACGATCAATTCATTACAACAGATTGTGGAAACTTATTCTCCTTTGTATCTAAAGAACCTACACATATGCAACAAATTTCTCTTAAGTCATAACTAAAATTCTAAAACAAATGTTCACTTAAATTTATAAGGTCTGATTATAAATGGTGAATATGAATATAAGGAGTCACACTAGGTGCGTAGATTGATTCTTATGAACACGCTTACAGATTGGCATTGGGTTCAAAAAAGCGCAAGCCTTGCTATGAAAACGATTAATCCTATAACCGCTAATACCTAACAGTCCCTTGATCCGTATGCCGCTATGTGATATGGTTGCTATTATGTTTATGTTCTTCACTAAATTCTCACTTTTGTGGCTGTTACATGATAATATATTGGCGGGTTCCTAGTTTTCACCATAACCAAGAAAACGGTAATTTTGCCTTGAAGATGAATTTTTTACCTCCTTCTCGTTGGGGAAAATTTCTTTCAGAGCCTTCTTCACCTCCTCAACCGAGGAGACGGCAACTCCCCTAGGGACATTGATGTCATGCTTGCTCATCAACTCAGCACCCTGTCGCAAAATCAAATCATCATCTTTACAAACAAACGAAGCAGATCCTAAAAATAACGCTAAGGATCCCTAAACAACGATGGTCGTAGCATATAACAATAGATTGATCCGAAGATTAATCAGATCAAATGTTTCTACAAACGAATCAAGACGCATCGAACAATGATAAAACCCTAGATCGATCGATACCTGGTACTCGTGGATGTTGAGGCGGCGGAGCTGCTGCTGCTGCCATTTCCCAGCGATGGAGAGAGACCGAGACGCGAGCTTTCCGAGCAATCCCCTCACCATTTCTTGTCTCTCTCTCTCTTTCGATCTGATCGATAACAAAACCCTAGATCTCTGAGGAGATCGATACACTAGCTTGAGGAAGAAGAATGAGAAAGAGAAATCAAACCCTAGCTTTTTTTAATTTGGTTTTGCTTTAAAATGGAAATTGGGGCCAGGTCCAAATTGGCAACCAAGGGCGTCTTCTGCTGTGGTCATGCTGCATGAAAAGTGTTCCGTGTCTACCGGGCTGAATTGCCCTCTTTTAGGCCCGTTTCTGTTGAATAAAAGGTATTTACCAAAACCCACCATTTGGTTTTATCCCTTCACTCCAAAGTACGATGTGGTTTTTTCTTTAACCAAAATCATCTTGAAATATGTATTATAAGCGAAAAAACACCATGTCTTTAGGTATATCATAAAATGACATTTCTATCCCTTATTTTTAATTCGCCGGATTGATATATTTACCAAAAAACATCCTGTAGTTTGATGGTTTTTGAAAAAAAATATCAAATAATTTAATAGTTTTAGCATGAAACCATCATGTAAGGTGATTGAGGTGGTTTTTTGCTAATACTGTATATTTTATGATGGTTTTTCATTAAAGAAGAAATCACGGGATAGTTTTTTGTAAGACAGTCAAACCATGAGATAGTTTTTGGTAAATACACCGAGAGAAGCTAAATTGTTACGCCCCATACATATGAAATGCCAAAAATATACATGGTAAAATAATATTATTCTTAAATGATTTATAAGGTGTGGTATATAGATGCATGCATCACGTCATTCACACATGGGAATCAGTTGTATATAGACGGGCACATGTACTGATCGGCTTTATCTGGCAATCCCGGCCATCTAATTACCAATCAGGCTAGTAATGCGTATATTACGAGGAAAAATCATCATGTGTCGTGATTTATGTATACTTTCTTAATGGTCATCGGTCCAACTGCCCTTTTATTAAGTTTGCTCATTTCCCAAAAGGAAGATATTCTGTATTGAAAATTGTTGAAGATGATAAAGTCAATTATATGTACATGAGAGAATGACGTAACATGCTCTTACTTTATAATCCCCATATGGATTTTTCTCGTCTTTTTCTATTCCTCTAATGAAAAGACGAGAAAATTTTTATGCTCGTCCTAGGAGCTTGTCTATGAGTGTGGTGAGGCACAATAATTGCAAATTTAGGAGGGACGAAGGCCAGGGCCTAGGCCCTAGGGGGAGAGAGTGGCAACATGCGGTAGAGAGTGGGGCATAAATTTTCGGCCTAGGAACTTGTAGAATTTATTTTTGGCATTTTGAATTAGAAGCCGGGAGCGATGCTGACAATTTAGATATGGTAAGAAAAAAATGAGTAGCATAAAAGATATGATTTCATTTTCGTTTCAATCTCAACAGTCATACTATGCACGGTTGATAACCATTTCAAACTCAAAATGTCAAGAATGGCTCTTACACGATCCTGACGAAAATATTGGGCAAGGGAGGGCTTAGAAAAATGTGTAACCTATCAGGCTTGAAATCCTACCACAATCTATCCAAGCGACAAACACTATCGGCCAACTTGTTTGGAACTGGTATGTAGATGTTGTAGGTCCTCCCATACTGTCTTTTGGATAGATTGCAATAGGATTTCAAGCCCGGTAAGTAAAATATTACTCGGGGAGTTATGAAATGATGTGGATACCTAAGAAGAGGGAAGTTGGTATGGGCCATCAACTTGGGTTAAAAATAGGAAGACATTGTTTCTTCCTCCCTCTTTCTTTTTTTCCCAATTCTTTTTGAACCAGTAAGTATGTCTTATCCAACTACATACTACATCCATACCCACAGCACACATAACCACGCGACACGCACGCACCCATGGTAGAGGTCTCAAACGGACGGGTCGGGCCATCCATGGACGGGTTTTGGCAGATGACGAATAAAATGGATACGGGTAGAAATGCCCAGAGTTAAACAGGTGTTGATTTTTTGTGCCCAGCACCCGACCCATATGACGTGCGGGTGTGTGAATAACCCGTGTATGATAAACGGGTCATCCATGAATGTGCTGACGTGTCAATTGTAATTTACTTTTGTTTTTCATGGTTCTTTTAGAAATGGTTTGTAATATAATGTAAAATTTTGTTTTTAGACTTTGGGTTAAATAGATTAATTGTGATGATAATTGTATGTTCTAAGAACCGTACCGATATAACTTTTTACATGAAAATTAATTGAAAATGACAATAGAATTAATAGGATAAGTTGCTCTATTTTATTTAATTTTAAGGCGGTCCGGATAAAACCTACGGATGCGAATCACTCGACGGCAAAACTCGTGGACCCGCGGGCCGGGTTGATCCCATGATATTTTTAAATAGACAGTTTGGGTACGGACAATTTTTAAATGGATTGTAAATGTTTGATCCATAACCGGTATTTTACGGGCCGACCCATGGGCCAAACGGATCACGGGTCATTCTTGAGAGTTCTAATCTAGAGACCCACAATTTGGCATCGAAAGCATTAATTTGTGGTTATTTTCCTTCTGAAATTCAAAACCTGCGTGCCTCTGAAAAAGGGATAGGAAAGTTTGCTTGAACCTAAGTACCAGCAAACTTAAGAAAAATATCTCTAATGTAATATCATGATAAGATATCTATATTTCTTTCTTATCCTTGATCACAACCATTCTTAATACATATATAATTGTATATCTAGCATTCTTGACATCATTTTTCTTCTCATGCATCCATCCATCCATCTACTGATTATTAATTAATTAATCTAATACAGAGTTAGGTTGGTAAATGAATCTTTTACAAATCAAATCACTAATTTTGGCATTTCCTGTGATGTTCTCCTTACCTATATTTATTTCCATATACTTTTCCATTCTTTATTTTCAAAAGGCCCATTAATATGAGATCTAAGAACAAACGAAAATTAATCTGTGGGCTATTTCTTTTTTAATAATTTTGTTTTTATTTTATTTTAATTCAATTCTGCTAAAAGGTTATTTCTCAAGAATTTCTCATAGCCAAAAATAATCAAAAGTGGCTTTTTCCCCAATTTTTTATTTTAATTTTTGAAAAATATTCATGATTGAATTTTTTGCAAAGATTTATTCTTGGCACATCATATATTGAGTTTTTTGTAAAGAAAAATGTTCATGATTTCCATCCCAAAAAATGTTCAAGATTGAGTTATTTCTCAAAAAATTTAATATTTGTATCTAGATAACAAAAAAAACAACACCATTTATCGTTTTTCAAACATAATGAAAACATATGTATAAAAAACAATATTTGTATGTTTTTTTTAAATATACCAAAAAATAATATTCATCTATAAATATATGCGATCGTTTTTATCCCAAGCGTTACGCGTGTGGGATCAAAATCCAGTATTTAACAAGATAATATATGTTAGGCTTAAAATTTAAATTTTATTCCAACTGAAATAAAGCCTGTTTATACACAGCAAAAAATAGACTATCAAAACATAGAGATGTCAAATTAACCATATATGAAGGGATTAGGTAAATTTACATTAGTGAATGATTAGCCTAGGAAAATCTTCTTTTGAATAAATCTTATGTCAAAACAAAACAAATGCAGCTATCTTCAAGCTAAACCTCTAATCCAGTGTATCCATAACTCATGGACGAGTTGGTTGTAACATGGGTGTGCGGACTGAAAGGTCTCATGTTCGAGACTCCACACTCAAAGCCTCTGTTTCTAGCCAGGGATACTCGGTTGTCAAAAAACGCATCAAGAGTATGAACTTCTATCTATGCTCAAGTGGTATTTTAGGGTTTGTATTTCATATCAAACATGAAATCATCATACTTTGATTTTTTCTTATGAACCGTAAAAATAAAGTTTCTATTATTTATAGTTTTCATTCAGAAACATCGGATGTTGAGATATAAGGTCATAAATTGCAAAATACATGGTAAACATATTTTTAAATTAGATTTTGTTTCCATTAAAAAACATGGGACTTTGAGATAAATTCATAAATGGAAAATACACGGTAAACATTTTATTCAAATTGTATATTTTTCATTAGTATATCCAACAACAAATCGATGTCTATTTACAAATACTAACAAAATTTACCTGTAGCTGGCATGACTGCATGTTTTAAAGAAATTTAGGCTAAAATGGTTTTGATGGATGTCAGAATTTATTTTAGATGTTGTCCTTTGTCGATTTTGTTGCCGGCGGTGCTGAACGGTTGAGATTTGAGGTGAGGGTTAAACGTGTGGATCTCAATAGGTCATTGGTTGTTATTGACGCCGAACTAACTGCAAGCGAAGTCCCGGGATGGAAAACCACTGCAGGACCCTCCGACGATCAAGTACTGAGTAATATTAGGATTGAGTAGCGGCGTATTAGAATGAGTTCTAGAAACCTGAATCGTTGGGAAAGGGTTCTATATAGGGGTCGTATTGGAGCGGGCCGATGCAAGATTCCCATCGTCCGTTTCGCCCTTACGTCATGCTTGCGTTGTAACGACTCTGAATTTACTGTACGAAAATTTTCAATTTAATGTACAGAAAAGAGTTTACAAGCCTGAGTATAATTTATAAGTTATTTTTGTTTAAAAATAGCAAGAAAACACTTGTAACTCATTGGTAAACTCTTGCACTGCTGTGACGTAGCTCTTGTGTTTGAATCCTCTCAGACACATTATATTTTTTCTGATTTTTCTTTTAAACTTTTTGGAAGCCCAAAATTTACACGTGCAATGCACATAAAATGAAAAGTGTGGAAAAATAAACATGTGCAAAATATTATAAATACAGACATGACACATAGCAAAGATCCATCGGCCCCACGCCAAAGAACGACCGGTGAGATGCCTTGTATGGCCGGCGGCGACGGTCCATCCGTAGGTGATGGTGCCCGGGTTTTGCACACGGTTCTTTTCCCCTACCCCCATCACTCATACACTGTTTGATTCTCTGCAATCAAACAGAGACCCCTCAAATCCCCAATTTATCACTTTTTAATGCATTTTAATTCACCCTTTTCATCCTAAAACCCTAATCCAAACTATAAATAATGCACCATGCCCCAGCCCTTCCTCATTTTGAAAATTCTATTCAAAATTCTCAAATTTTTCTAAGCACAAGAAGAGTACAAGTGGAGTTAGCCAACGATCAATTTCCGGCGAGGAATCGAAACAAGTTCCGGCAGCCCCGCGACGCCATGAAGATCAACACTCTCTCGTCTATCTTTCTTTAGAATAACTAGCTGGTAAGTCCCTCCCAATCTCTCTTTTACCTCTTTGAAATCTCTTTTCAAAACAAATATCGGTAAGTGGAGTTAATACCGATGTCAATCATCTAAACCCTAAAAAACTCGCCTTTTTACTTACATACTGTTCATTCAACTTTTACACAATATTTGTAACACTATTATAAATGTTTAGAATAAATTTTAATCTAGAATTCCATGAAAAATCACTTTAAATTAACTTTTACGCTAAAATACCATGAACTTCATATATTCATATTTTAGTACTTTTGCTAATTATACATTTAGGAAAATTCACGGGGTAATGACATACCCCTCACATACACAAATGTTTCTATAGCACGATACTCTTCGAGCGTATTTTTAGTTACGAACACAATATTTCATTAAAATACCATTTAATATAAAAATCCGGTTTTCTTTTGAATTGAATTTCAAAACACTTTGTGATTATGCCTCTACAACCCATTTGGGGAACTAGCTATTGGATGATGCGGATTATCGCACATCCTTGGACTAGTAGAGCGAGATGCAGGCCTACTCACGGAGCATTCGATCTCGAAAGGTTTTTAATACGATTTTTAAGAAAAACGCAATTTTCTACTGAATAATAAAATTATTTTTTATAATTATATAAATATTAAAAATCCATATTTTTTCAAAATATAATAACATTACCTTTTTTCAAATGAAAGAATTACAGGTTTTATCAAAATACCATCAAGATACCAACAAAAGTCAAGGTTTACAGTAAAATACCATGAACTATTCAAGTTAAGGTAACTACCACTAAAATACCTCAAATCCCTAAAATTCACATTCATGGAAACCCTAAATAACATAAATAATTTCTCGAGATTATTTGAAATTATATTAAAAATATTTTGCATAAAACCCCCTCGAGTTATATAAAATTACATTTAAGGACTTAGTAAATATAGGTTTAAGCGGAATCAATTCTTTTGAGTCTCAGAGAGCCGGAGAAAGTGAGTGGTTACCTATTTAAGGTAGAAAAGTTTAACGGAGTTATCAATGGCAATTGTCTTAGAAAAAGACACAATCCTGCCGTCCATGTGCAGCAGTTACCGATAACACCCGAACCTAATTCAGGATCCAAATCAGTTTAAAGTGTCTGGCTCAAATCTGAGTCTAAATCAATCTGAGTCTAACCCAAATCAGAATCTAATTCAAACATGAATCCAAATTCTAACATGTATACCTGAACCTGAATATCAGAACAATATCAACATGCAAACATGACTTGACTTGACCGAACCATGGCTATAACTTGACTTGATTACATGACTACTTGTTTACATCCTGAACTTGATTACATGAACAACTTGTATTCATGGTCTCGGCAAGTCTGATAATTATAATCTATATAAAACATTACACGGGGTTAACGGGGTAGATTGGTACGGAATGTATTAAAAATAGCACGATGATTGTCACTAAAAGACACCTACATGAACTCTCGTGCCGTTGTCCCATGGGTTTTGACCGGGCCTTATACTTACATGTTACCATGGTCCACGGGACAGTTGGACTCCTTTCATATACACTGATACCTTCTGTACCAAGCTACAAATAACTACGTTAGAATAATAAACTGATACCTGTATAACTTAACGGTTTTCTTTCACATTACTTGTTATATTCCTTCCTTTCTTTTGGGACTTACCGAGCGCTAGTTCGCTGACAACATTCATGTCTCTTTCTTTCTTTGGAATGTTCGTCAGGAGGACCGGACCTTCAGAAAACCGAGCCCTGCCAGGAGTACTTGGAGCAGATGGAGGCACAGCCAGACTACTAGCTTACTTGTTCTTACCTTCCAATTTGTATGCCACTGTTTGGGCACTGCTTTATTCATTGTACTTTTCCTTTTCAAAACAGTTGTATGTAAAGATGAATGTTAATAAAAGTTGTTGTTTATTTTACACCTCTTGTTATTCTTGTGCATTTTACATATATTGCTTAATTTACGCTTAACGTATTTATTTCTAAGTAAATACGTTATGGTCCGCCGCGTCACTGATTCCGTACACTGGGAAGCGGGGCGTAACATGTTTTGTTGGCGGCCCATGCAGGGTCAGTTCTGCATGAAGTCTTACCATGCAGGTTCAGTTCTGCATGGAATCCTAAGCAATATATCACAAGAATTATAAGAATCAGCAACTATACAAAAAAAAAATTCTTGAATCTATCCTAACCCTTCCTTTTCTATCAAGGTCATGGATTCACCGAACAACACGAGTATCAACGTCAATGGCAACACTCCACCACCTCCTCTACCACTACCACCTACCATTTCAGCTCCCATCAACGAGCAGACGGTACTTCTTGAGTCGATAAAGAGCCTTTTAGAGGATCAGCAGCAGCAGACTGCTATTCTCCTGTACCGCCTAGAAGTCGAGGCACCCGAAATCAAGCAATTCCGGGCACTGCACCCGAAACATCTCTTTGGGAAAGAGAGCCCCCTGGAGGCAGAAGAATGGGCTCAGTTTATCGAATATGATCTGGCAGAAGCACAAGTGCCAGAGATTGCTTAGGTGAAAGTTGCAAAGCTGCAACTAACAGATAACGCCAGAGTCTGGTGGAAGGCTGAAGAAAGCCGACTCGCCCAACCTATTGAATGGAAGACGTTTTGCGATATGTTCGACGCGAAATACTTCCCAGAGACTGCCCGTTTCGACATGGAACAACAGTTCATCCACTTGCAATAAAGCTCGATGTGGAGCAAGCCCGTGGATGAATACGATACTGATTTTACCGTGCTTAGCAGGTAAAATAATGTCTCAATATTCAATTCCCTAATATCACATATTACACTGCTAACACACGACCGCAACAGCTTCGCGGCACACCTGATCCCGACTGCTGAGATCCGGGCATAAAGATTTCAGCAAGGGTTGGACCCGGAAATCCTGGCTGCACTCGCTACAGGGGATTTCCCAACCCATGATCTTGCACTGAAGGCTGCCCCGACACTATGAGACTGTGGTGAAGAAGAAGGGCACACCTCAGACTGCCGGTGTGAAGCGCCCTGCCACCCAGATGGCAGGAGGAGCCTCTTCCAGGCCAACTTTTGCACCCAGAAGTCCGGGAGGATCATTTAACCGGCCCAGTCCAGACTTTTGCTTCTATTGCAAGAGAAATGTGTTGGGTCTACGTTAGTGCCCCGGCCGTCTTTTCGATGCCAAATGCGGAATAAAAACTTTTTACGAAACTGGCGCTATCGTAGTCTTTCGCCCGGATCTAACCATTAACACTAAACTAGTATTCTATAAAATAGGGTTTCAAGATTATACCGATCGATCCGAGTCCTTCGGTCTTTAACCTATGCCCCTAGCATGTTGCGGATGCGCCGACGAAGTTGTCTCCTCGATCTCACTCGATCCACGATCTCCTCTTCGCCGAAAACTGCGCCACATCAACGAATCTTTATACGGGCTCCCGCCTCTGAACCGAGGCAACTCGGACACGAAGTGTGCTAGCCGACGTGTCCAAGATTGCAGTAGAGTAAGTGTAGAATGCTTTGTCTCGAGGGTTAATCAAAGTTGCCATTTAGAGTGGAGATGAATAAATGAGCTTTTGGAATGACAAAGGAAATTTTGTGCAAGATGAAATGAATCAAAATCCTCACTCAAAAAATGGGGCTGCCCATTTCTTGTGCTCGGCCAGGAAAAATTAGAGGAGGAAAGGGGTGAGCATAAGCAAAAGAATGGGGTGATCATAAGAATAATGTCACACCAATATCTTTTTCAATCCATTCACAATTAATGCACCAAAAAGGAGCCAAGCCCATCTAGAAACATCAAGAGACTTCATCGAAATTCTGGAGACCCTGTGACCACAGAAAAGCCCCCCGTTTACAAAATTCTACTTTTGCAAATAAACCCCTAAATGCAAATTTCAGCCAACAAGGAAAGAATAGGAATTTGGCTAAAAAGAAGATACAAACTAGCAACTTCGAAAAGCGATCCGGTAACAAAATTACAGGATAACTCCGCAACTGTATATACATACCCGCATTTGTATTTCGACCGAATACAAATGCTACGAGACAAAATCTACACAGTATAATACTAGGATCCGGCTTAAACCAAAGCCCGCTAGTATTATCCGTCCAAACATGTGCACAAGTGTACGTGTACGTTCGAACGCTGCCATAAAACCATACGGCCTCTACAACGTTTCGTCCGAACTGGAAAACTTTCTGTGGGGGACTCTAAAGACTCGTCAATACTCTGGCAGTGGGTTTAACCACAAGCCGTCAGTGGTACTAGTTGTACGTAACGGCTGCCCATGTACTGAGTGAAAGGGAGTCCGATGAGCGAACTCATCCTGGAACCCTACTGAGCCCATGTGTGACAATATCCGTACAGTCCGGTCCGTTCGTCTATGAGTATCGCATATCGGGCCTAGGGAGCTGGTAAACGTCAGACCCCCAAAAGCGGTATAAGTCGTGTCGGAGTGTAGCCCAAAACACCTGAGATACTACTGGAATACCTACCAGCAAATCTCGCTTACCATGGCCATGGATTTTGTGTAATGGCTCTCCTGACACAGCACGATCTCACTCCCAACGTAGGGAAAGATGAATCTCCTGCCGATCCTTTCACTGCCTCCATGTGGCTCGGGACTGTACCCAACTAGAACCTATTTGCACGACTCCTTTGAGCCGTGGTAGGATAATAATCAAAGCACAGTGGGAATTCACACGAGACAAATGACGATCTCAGGTCGATAGACTAACCTGGACATATGTCACCTGGGAATTGCTATCTGACGACAGGTTTTAATAACCAGCTAGCATGTTCCCGGCGAGTCCTGTCCGGTGTACTCATAACCCAATGAGCACCTGTATACATCTTAGGTAAACCAACTGACACCAATGGCTTGTGAGACCGGCCATCGTCCCTCGTCGGGGTCTCGACTGTATACACTAGTCTACTCTGGAGTATCGATGCCCTATCTCGAAACTCCCGCGACTAGGGACCACTTTTAAGGATGTGCTTATAGACTACCCAACTCTCACGTATATGATCGCCATCATACTGTTGGTAGTCAAGCAAGAATCCTATGGGCTCTATCAACGTGCAATAATGATACATATCATGTCACCCAAAACAGCACACGATGACAAAGATAAACCAGATAGCTTACTATCATCTCGAGTAAGACTGTCGTACCGGTATAGGTCCTCCCTCAATCATTGCAATCACGTGCTTGCGATCCAATAATTGACTTTGAGGGCATTATATTCAACAATCTCCCACTTGCACTTAAGGCTAATTATTGCGATGTCGCATACTTACAGCCCGTGTGATACCGAACACCCAACTTCTCTACTGATCAGTCTCACAAAGCTTGTTTGTAAAACTATTGTGTTCGAGAAATAGCTTCAGTGAGTGGATCCGCTTTGATGTTTCTTTCTATGTCTCTCTTAATCTCAAGTTCGCGGAGAAACCCATCTCCCAAAAAGAGCAATACATGTCTTAGAATATGTCTGGATATCCGATGGGACCTAGTTCACGAATGAACTCCAAATCCAAACTTCTCAGAATGTATCGTCAACTGAACTTAATCAGTATCCTACGCCATGCCTCCCTCAGTATCCGCTTGGACCACCTGTCCAAACTTCTGCCCCTCGTAGGAGGGAAAACTATAATTCTGACAGTCACTCTGTCATCCAGGTCATCTTGGAAGCCTGGAATGATAACTGTCTCCCGAAGGAGGCTACCGTTATCAAATCCCTAGAACATTCACTTATGTTCTAAAACTACCTCCGAACATTCACTTATTGCATTTAGTGCAAAAACAATATCTGGTGTGTTACTTGACATCTCATGATCAACTCAATTGCCTAAGCAAATGATCTGCCAATCATGCACATCCCTCTCCCCTTTAGTCTGTAAGACACCTTTAGAGAAGGTGACTCCATCACCTGCTGGTACACCACCATGCCAGGAGTCGTCCATTCTAAATACCTTTAGAATGCTATCTAAGTACCCAGATTAGGAAACTACCCAAATCTAAATCTAAAACCATAGATCTAGTAACCAGAATGTCTGATATAATATCCATATCCTATGAGGAGAAAACACTGTGTGACAACCACAGTATAACCGATCGTAGTATAGGAATTTTACTTCCTACTATGTGCATGTCATCCAAATACCAGGACATCACACCCTACTACTTTCTTAACAGATCCATCCCTTATTTTGATGAAGTCAAAGCCCACGACTGTCATATCAAAAATAGATGATCTATCTCCGCTATATCCGCTTCAGTCTATAAATAGACATAAGCTACTTGTCCACTACGCTTCCGCCGCTCCCACTGACTACGACAACCCTCTGGCAGAATAATATATACGTGCACTTCTAAAGCTAGTTTAGAACGATACTATACTTATCCTCCTGCCGGGTCTCATAGTCTGGAACAGCAGTAATGGCAAGTCTGGGTGAACAAGAACCTCCATGTCACCGTCCTTGAGGCTACCGGAGTACCTCTCGGGTGTCTGAGGTTACCCACCATATCTGCGGAGTGGCTAATAGAATGTCAAGCTTGATTGAATCTTTAGGTCCTATTAAATTTTCCGTAATCGTTTGCGGTTCTGGAATTTCTTCCAGTTCTACCATACTCCCACTACTGTTTTCTGAAAAAATCTATTTTACTAAAACTGCGGCGAGTCAAGAACAATATCACTATTGATCTTCCAGATGGTAGAAAGTCAACCCTCGTCAAAACTAAGGTCAACCCACAAACAGCCATTACAGAAACGTGCCTTGAGTTATCCAGAGTCTGGTTTTAAGCATAAGCCGGACAACTCCATATACCTTGATATCGTTAAGATATGATCTATTCTATATATAATATAGAAACAGAGGCACTGATTTAATTGGAACCAGATTCAAATCATGCAGCTGTCTCCAGTGCATGTCAACTAAATGGAGAGAGGCCGATCGGCATTACTCAACTTAGGAGTTCATCCAATTATGAGTAACCTGAAAGAGAAGCAATTTCTCTAAACCATTACTATCAACTGAATACCAACCACAAGTATCTACATCTTCGATCACCTTGAAGAATCCCGATACTTGCTACACCTGGTTCTCTACTCTATTCTTATACCTATAACTTCTCAAACTTGAACCTTGTATTTCTACGAAACACTTGTCTAAAACTTGAGAAGTCACAAGTAAACAGAATATAGTACGAGGACCAACCCCTTTGTCCTAATGGACACTGGATAACATACAATACTCTGTATGAGTCCCCTGAGTTGAATAACTCAAACCCTGTGCGTCGTAGGTTGAAAACTGTACCCAGGCGATTTCCTCAAATATCACCAATTACTATGAATTCAGATATAATGAGGATGATCACCTAATTCCCAACAACTTACTCCCACTCATCATCTGTAAAACCATACAGATGTGAGAATCATACCTGGTAAATACATACCCTGGAGCAAAGACTGATTGGGAAATCAGTTATCTATTAACAATACACAGCGAAACTAAAACAAGAATATGTTTCGAAGGGGTATCCGGGTATTCCTAGTAGTGCCTCTTCCATTATCCAGATTCATAACTGTAACCGTATATTTCCTTTGCCATCTATCCAAATCCCTTTATTTGTCTTTGTAAATCCCCGTTCCACATCTATAGAATTTTCCTGTATTTTCCTAATTCCCGTTTGTTTCCTGACTTTTCCTGCGTGAATTTCGTTGGTAATTGGTTGCTTGAGTTTCAATATTTAGATTAATCAAAACCCAAAATTTAATTTAAAACCTAAAACAAAAACCAAACTAAAGAAATCATTCCCTTTCTATTAAAACCCTCAGCCCATAGAAAATTTATTTCCTTAAATTAAAACCCTCAGCCCAAAATCCTTTTCAAATAAATAAATTATTTTCTTTGCCTAGGCCCAGCCCGTCCCCTCCTCAGCCCACTATAAAATTTAATGAAATTAAACAATTAATTTAAATTTTCTGGCCCAAGCCCGCCAGCCCAACTCCCTAAACCCGCGCCCTGACCCAACCCGACCCGCTTCTGTTTCCCTTCTCCTTCCCAACGGCTACTTCGTTTTCCCGCTCACCTCTTCAATTCGCGATCCGCCTTCTTCGCCGCACCTCGCGCCCACGCCCCCGCCCTCGCTCATGCGCCGTTACCCCACGACGCGCACCCCTCATCTCCCCTATCTCCCTCACACCCTCACTCTTCTCTCACAATCTCTAAAACTCCTCACCTCTCCCTCTCGAAAACCCATTCCCGCAGCCACCGTTTCCATCACCCACCACTCTCGCCGTCGACTGCAATCCCCATTCTTCCTCCCTCACACTCTTCTCTCCAAAAACCTACTCCTCACGAGCCCTTGCACCCACCAACCGAGTCCCCTGCACTCCCAAACCCACTGCATCCGAGCTCGACCACCCCCTGCACCCTCGACGCCGGTGATCTCCCCATCACGTCGTCGACCTCTACACTCTCTTCTCCCCAGCCTCATCTCCATCACGACAACCACCCCGAGCCTCTCTCTCTCTCTCTCTCTCTCTCTCTCTCTTCCTCTCAAAACCCACAACACACCCACGCCCCCACTGTTGCTCATCGCCGGAGTCCGCCGCCGACCATCGTCAACCTCGGCACTTCCCTGGCAAACCACTGAGCACCCTCTCCGCTTTCAGTGACCGTGAAACGCCTCCGAATTGCTCCGACGTCAAACCGTATCGCGAGCCAAGATCGTGCGAACAAATTCATGTCGTTCGACGCGTGTTCGTGACGTTGCCGCCGCCGTACATCCACGAAACGTTTCCAGGCAAGTATTTTACTTGCTACATGCTAATCTACTCGTATTACAAACTCAAACAGATAAGTTATGAAATTACAATTCCCGATAAAATTAAACGACATACGTGTTCGATGCATGATCCCAATGAAAATACTCACCTAATTTGACGGAATTGGATTGTTTCTGTTGGCCCATGTAGTGATGAATATCTTGTATAAATCTCACTGGAAAATACGACTGTTAGTGACTAAAACGAATACCCCCAAATATACCCGTAAAACTAGAAATTTCACGTATCTGAAAGTTGTTTAAATTATCATAAATTATGTACATACTGGAATGATGCGTTCGAGGGCTTAAATCGAAGCCGACTCGACGAAATTTAACCCCATGTAAGTTTCTAATGGTTTCTGTGCTGAAACTGCGACGATATTTGGATCGGAGTGCTACTCTGACTGCAGTCCAGAGCGACTCTGGTTACTATTTACTGTCTCATAATGCGTGCCATTTTGTTTCCTGAATTCGTATATTGCAAAACTTTGCAGTGTATTAAATTTTAATCTATTAGCTATACAACACAAGTAGTTTCATTCCGTTTCATTGTTGTTTGCTATTTAATTTGTAAATTAAGAGAGAAGGACGTATAACAGTCCAGAACAGATTCAGAAGTGACATACTAGTGTTAAACAGTATATAACTTTCGACGTACAGACGCGATTGAGGATCCATCTGTTGATTTGAATACTCTATTGAAAACCCTAAATTTTATTTAATTGTAGCATCGCTAAATTCTAAACCCAACTGGGTGAAATTCGTGTCGCGAAACGGACGTTCAGTTCAGAAACTGAATTTCCAGCCGTGAGCACTTAAAATGAAACTGTTGTAACTTGAATACCGGGAACCCGATTGAACTAAAACTAATTTTGATCAATTTCTGACAGAGTGTGCTATTTATCGTATTTGTATCATTTCGTTGAATTCTAAACATGTGAATTTATGCAAATTTTGTAAGTTGATGACGTGCATATTAATTCATATCATACTTGGCTTGTTAATGGCATACATACACATATCTTACCCCATTTGCCATATACATAGTGTTAGTGCGTGTTAGTGTTCAGTAGACATTACATTATCGTGCGTGATTGATGTTGGTTTAGGAGTGACAAGTACACCAATGGAAAGTGAACATTCGTGACAGTGATTGATACAGTGAACAGTGATAAAACCGTGCCATTGGTATACTTGTACACGACTAAATCATAATCATAGATGGCGTATACCTGGGGAAAAAGGGGAAATCGAAGTGGAAAAATAATCGTATTTAGCGGGACCGTGTTTTAGAGGATGATCATTCGAGCAGTGATATATATATTAGGTAGGATCTAGCGATCCGGCTGACAGGGTTATGTCCCGAGCATGTGGGCCGTTGTCTCAGGTATGTACGAGACTCCTGTTAAACATGATCCTCCTTTCCACTATACGATTTCAAACATGACCTGGAGACTGATAGGGACACAGATCATACTTTGCATCATATAGTGACATATCGATTACATGCATTGTACTTTCACCGTTATTACTTCATTTACCTGTTTCACCTTATTATAATAATATTGCTATTGTGTCGCTCTGACGACCTGAGTATGCATGCTCAGATTCCGTGGAAGAACCAGCGCAGGAGACGGATTTATCTTTCGAGCTCACGGAGATCTAGTCTGGAGTACCTTTCTTCCTTTACTTCTTTCCTTAAAAGAGATCGTGTAATTGAACTTGGTTAGTAACTGTTCTTGTTATTTGTAATTTGTGAACCATGGATTTTAATGTAATAATTTAGTGATGAAATTCCTTTACTACTGTGCTTTATTTACTGATTACCATGTAATACTAGAAGCCGAAGTGTGGCTACGGCGGGATTATTCCTTAACCGTAGGAGCATGGCTGGCCTAGTCATCCCTCGTTTTCCGTATTTTGGGAAGCGGGGCGTGACATGGTTTAGTTGGTATCAGAGCCGTGTTTAGTAACAAGGGATAACATTAACTATACTGTGTTACATTATTTTTCGTTTCACTATTCCTGATTTTCATCCTTGAATCTGATCTTATCCTTTTGAATCTTCCAGCGATATGACGTCCCCGAATGACCCCTCCTCGGACTCCAGCTCTCAGGACCGCACGGAAAGAATACTTAGTGCATTGACCTCTCTCGCGGAAGCTCAGGAGAGGAAGACAGACTTACTCACTGAGGGACTCAGGGCGATTACCGCCGCAGGAGGACCCTCCGCACTCATTACAGCCCCCGAGGGCGCTACCCCACCAGCTTATCATGTTAGGGCTGGTACCGTATCAGACTTCCGACGGTTGCATCCAACTGCATTCACAGGGCTAGCTGAACCCCTTGAGGCCGAGCAATGGTTAGTGAACATGGAGAACTTACTGACAGCCGCCAGGGTACCAGATGAAGATAGGGTGGACGTGATAAAGATACAATTGGAAGATGAAGCCCGTACTTAGTGGTCAGTGGAAGAAAGTAGGCTGGACAGGCCGATTGAGTGGGGCAAATTCAAAGAATGCTTCCTAGATCATTATTTCCCTTCCACCGCCAAGCCAAAGATGGAGGAAAGGTTTATTCTATTGAAGCAGAATGGACGTCCAGTAGACGTAAATGCGGCAGAGTTCAACCGTCTGAGCCGCTTTGCTCCATACATGGTCGCCTCAGAGGCCACCAGGGCCAGACGCTTCTTGCAAGGGTTTGATTTCGAGTTGCAGCAGTTGATTGCATCACTGGAGTTGCAGACTTTCGCACAAGTACTCAACGCGGCGAGAGTCCAGGAGCAGTTGATCAACAAGTTCAGGAAACCCCCAGTCGTTCCAGCACGTACCTCTGCACCTTCTCGAGGAGCCATACCGGTTCACAGGCCTGGAACGGCACAAATGAAGCGTCCGTTCATGCCACAGCATCGCCCCCAGAGACGGAACGTGGTTTGCGGCTACTGTGGTAGAGATGGGCATACCCAGAAGGACTGTCGTCGTGCTAAGGGACAGTGCCTGATTTGCGGATCCAGTCAGCACAGGATTAGCGGTTGCCCTGAGCGAGCAGAGATTCAGGGAGGTTCTGGACTGCTGCAGCAGAGGCCACAGGAGCAGAGGCAACCCTTTACAGGTCGCGGTTAGGGACGGGCTTTCACCTTGACCGCCGAGCAGGCAGAGGCGTCAGGAGATGTTGTTACATGTACTCTACTCGTACACTCCTTACCAGCTAGAGTACTATTTGATTCTGGAGCATCGCACTGTTTCTTGTCTGAGCATTTCACTGATACAAACTCCATACCACATGAATCACTAACCAAGGGATGGGAGATACATACGGGTAATGGTATTATAATATCTAGTCGAGAATGTAGATCATGTCCGGTAGTAGTGTGTGGCAGGGAATTCTATGCGAATTTCCTTCTGATTGGGACAGGCAGTTACGACGCAATTCTCAGGATGGATTGGATGAGTACCTTCCATGCAGTTATCGATTGCTGTGCAAGAAATGTGATCTTCCGCATTCCCAATCACCCGGAGTTTATTTTCGAGGGCGGGAGCGAATCTTTGGAGCCAGCCAAGTACAGAGCCAAGCCCAAGGAGCTGACAGCTATGGAGATTGATGAGAGCCCAGTCCCAGAGATTGTTCAGGAATTTCTGGATGTATTTCCTGAAGATCTACCAGGTCTACCTCCTCCTCGCATCTTGGAGTTCTCGATCAATTTGACTCCAGGTACGGCCCCGGTATCCAAGGCCCCATACAGAATGGCACCAGTTGAATTGGCGGAATTGAAGAAGCAAATTGAAGAGCTATTGGAGAAGGGATTTATTCGGCCGAGCGCTTCACCGTGGGGTGCACCAGTTCTGTTAGTAAAGAAGAAGGATGGATCGTTGCGAATGTGTATAGATTATCGGGAGCTGAACAAGGTCACAATAAAGAACAAGTACCCAATCCCGCGCATTGATGACTTATTCGATCAGTTAAGTGGGGTCAAGGTATTCTCAAAGTTGGACCTCCGTTCTGGATATCATCAAATCAGAGCAGCAGCCGAGGATGTGTGCAAGACGGCTTTCAGGACCCGATACGGACATTACGAGTTCCTTGTGATACCGTTCGGTGTTACCAATGCCCCAGCAATATTCATGGACTTGATGAACAGGGTGTTCGCAAAGTACTTGGACACGTTTGTCATTGTGTTTATCGACGACATACTTATCTACTCGAAGACTCGGGAGGAGCATACTGAACATTTACGCATGGTTCTACAAATTTTTCGGGAAGAGAACCTGTATGCGAAGCTAAGCAAGTGTGAATTCTGGCTTGACAAGGTTCGGTTTTTGGGACATATTGTTTCGGGCGAAGGTATCTCGGTGGACCCGGCAAAGATAGAATCTGTCAGAGATTGGCCAACGCCGAAGTCAGTGGCCGAGATTAGGAGTTTTCTGGGATTGGCGGGTTATTATCGGAGATTCGTCCAAGACTTCTCAAGAATCGCTGAACCATTGACGAGGCTGACACGGAAGGATGTACCGTTTGCGTGGACAGAGGAGTGCACTCAGGCATTTGACAAGCTGAAGCAGAAGTTAACCACGGCGCCTATTCTTACAGTACCAGATGATTCCGGTGGTTTGGTGATACACAGTGATGCCTCAGGAAAGGGTTTAGGCTGTGTTCTGATGTAGCACGGCCGAGTGGTTGCTTACGCCTCTCGAAAAACGCATGACTTGGAGTTAGCTGCAGTAGTCTTTGCGTTGAAGATTTGGAGGCACTACCTATTGGGCGAGAAAGTGGAGGTGTACACAGATCATAAAAGTTTGAAGTATGTCTTCACTCAGAAGGAACTAAACATGAGGCAGCGTCGATGGCTAGAGCTGATGGCAGATTATGACTTGGACCTTCAGTATCACCCGGGAAAGGTGAATGTTGTACCAGACGCACTCAGTCGCAAGCCAGTGGTCATGATGTTGACCGGTCAGAGGAGCATTATTAAGGACTTTCAGAGACTCGAGCTTGAAGTCGTTACACCATGCGCACTCAGTCAACTTTGGCAACTGCAGGTGCAGTCTTCCCTTGTGGATCGCATCAAGGCTGCACAAGCGAATGATCCCCGATTGCAAAAGTTCAGAGCGCAAGTGGAAGCCGGGCTGAGAACGGACTTGATCATACATGAAGATGGCTCTCTGAGATTCGGTAGTAGACTCTGCGTACCCAAGGGAGATGTTCGAGAAGAGGTACTGGCTGAAGCGCATAGTTCGGCTTATTCTGTGCATCCGGGAGGTACAAAGATGTATCGGGATCTAAAACAGCACTTTTGGTGGAACGGAATGAAACGGGAAATTGCGAGGTTCGTATCCAGGTGCTTGGTATGCCAGTAAGTGAAGGCGGAGCATCAGAAGACAGCGGGATTGTTGCAACCGCTTCCGATACCAGAATGGAAGTGGGAGCACATTACCATGGATTTCATGACGACCTTACCACGGAGCCCTAGGGGCAATAACGCCATTTGGGTGATCGTCGATCGCCTCACGAAAGCTGCACACTTCATACCATTCCAAGTAGGACAGTCGACAGAGTCACTGGCAGAGAGATATATGCAGGAGATTATGCGACTTCACGGTGTTCTAGTCAGCATTGTGTCAGACCGGGACACCAGATTCTTGTCGCACTTTTGGAGGAGCCTACAGGAGAGCTTGGGTACCCGCCTCAAATTCAGCACAGCTTATTACCTGCAGACGGATGGATAATCCGAGCGTACGATTCAGACGCTCGAGGATATGTTGAGAGCCTGTATGTTAGACTTTCAGGGTTCCTGGGAGGACCATCTGCATCTAGTCGAGTTTTCTTATAACAATAGTTATCAGGCTAGCATTCAGATGGCTCCTTTTGAAGCACTTTACGGGCGGAAGTGTCGATACCCAGTATGTTGGGATGATGTGGGAGAACGAAGATTACTGGGCCCCAAACTCATTGTTCAGACAGTCGACAAGGTCCAAATGATCAGGCGGCATATTAAGGCGGCTCAGGATCGACAGAAGAGTTGGGCAAATACCAGCAGGAGGGCACTAGAATTCGAAGTCGGAGATCACGTGTTCTTAAAGATTTCCCCTACCCGTGGAGTTATCAGGTTCGGAGGTCGGGGAAAGCTCAGTCCCCGTTTTATCGGACCTTTTGAGGTGCTAGAGCGAGTAGGAGAGGTGGCCTACCGACTTGCCTTGCCTCCTTCGCTAGCTGGTGTGCACAATACATTCCACGTGTCACAGTTGCGGCGTTATGTTCGGGATGAGAGCCATGTCCTGGACTATTCAGAGCTAGTTTTGGGTACCGATCTGTCATACGAGGAGCAGCCCACTACCATCCTCGACCGCAGAGAGAAAGTGCTGAAGAATAAGGTCATTCCGTTAGTCCGAGTTTCTTGGGGCGGTCGTTTCCCAGGAGAATCCACCTGAGAGCGGGAAGAAGATATCCGTGCTCGTTTTCCACATCTCTTTGCATAGTACCCTTGTTTCTTTGTGTCCTTGTTAAATTTCGAGGACGAAATTTTTGTAGGGGAGGTATGATGTAAATCCCCATTCCACATCTATAGAATTTTCCTGTATTTTCCTAATTCCCGTTTGTTTCCTGATTTTTCCCTCATGAATTTCGTTGGTAATTGGTTGCTTGAGTTTCAATATTTAGATTAATCAAAACCCAAAATTTAATTTAAAATCTAAAACAAAAACCAAGCTAAAGAAATCATTCCCTTTCTATTAAAACCCTCAGCCCATAGAAAATTTATTTCCTTAAATTAAAACCCTCAGCCCAAAATCCTTTTCAAATAAATAAATTATTTTCTTTGCCTAGGCCCAGCCCGTCCCCTCCTCAGCCCACTATAAAATTTAATGAAATAAACAATTAATTTAAATTTTCTGGCCCAAGCCCGCCAGCCCAACTCCCTAAGCCCGCGCCCTGACCCAACCCGACCCGCTTCTGTTTCCCTTCTCCTTCCCAACGGCTACTTCGTTTTCCCGCTCACCTCTTCAATTCGCGATCCGCCTTCTTCGCCGCACCTCGCGCCCACGCCCACGCCCCCGCTCGTGCGCCGTTACCCCATGACGCGCACACCTCGTCTTCCCTATCTCCCTCACACCCTCACTCCTCTCTCACAATCTCTAAAACTCCTCACCTCTCCCTCTGGAAAAACCCATTCCCGCAGCCACCGTTTCCATCACCCACCACTCTCGCCGTCGACGAAAACGACGACTGCAATCCCCATTCTTCCTCCCTCACACTCTTCTCTCCAGAAACTCACTCCTCACGAGCCCTTGCACCCACCAATGAAGTCCTCTGCACTCCCAAACCCACTGCACCCGAGCTCGACCACCCCTGCACCCTCGACGCCGGCGATCTCCCCATCACGTCGTTGACCTCTACACTCTCTTCTCCCCAGCCTCATCTCCATCACGACAACCATCCCGAGCCACTATATCTCTCTCTCTCTCTTCCTCTCAAAACCCACAACACACCCACGCCCCCACTGTTGCTCATCGCCGGAGTCCGCCGCCGACCATCGTCAACCCCGGCACTTCCCTGGCAAACCACTGAGCACCCTCTCCGCTTTCAGTGACCGTGAAACGCCTCCGAATTGCTCCGACGTCAAACCGTATCGCGAGCCAAGATCGTGCGAACAAATTCACGTCGTTCGACGCGCGTTCGTGACGTTGCCGCCGCCGTACATCCACGAAACATTTCCAGGCAAGTATTTTACTTGCTACATGCTAATCTACTCGTATTACAAACTCAAACAGATAAGTTATGAAATTACAATTCCCGATAAAATTAAACGACATACGTGTTCGATGCATGATCCCAATGAAAATACTCACCTAATTTGACGGAATTGGATTGTTTCTGTTGGCCCATGTAGTGATGAATATCTTGTATAAATCTCACTGGAAAATACGACTGTTAGTGACCAAAACGAATACCCCCAAATATACCCGTAAAACTAGAAATTTCACGTATCTGAAAGTTGTTTAAATTACCATAAATTATGTACATATTGGAATGATGCGTTCGAGGGCTTAAATCGAAGTCGACTCGACTAACTTTAACCCCATGTAAGTTTCTAATGGTTTCTGCGCTGAAACTGCGACGATATTTGGATCGGAGTGCTACTCTGACTGTAGTCCAGAGCGACTCTGGTTACTATTTACTGTCTCATAATGCGTGTCATTTTGTTTCCTGAATTCGTATATTGCGAAACTCTGCAGTGTATTAAATTTTAATCTATTAGCTATACAACACAAGTGGTTTCATTCCATTTCATTGCCGTTTGCTATTTAATTTGTAAATTAAGAGAGCAGGACGTATAACAGTCCAGAACAGATTCAGAAGTGACATACTAGTGTTAAACAGTGTATAACTTTCGACGTACAGAGGCGATTGAGGATCCGTCTATTGCGTTGAATACCCTATTGAAAACCCTAGATTTTATTCAGTTGTAGCATCGCTAAATTCTGAACCCAACTGGGTGAAATTCGTGTCGCAAAACGGACGTTCAGTTCAGAAACTGAATTTCCAGCCGCTAGCACTTAAAATGAAACTGCTGTAACTTGAATACCGGGAACCCGATTGAACTGAAACTAATTTTGATGAATTTCTGACAGAATGTGCTATTTATCGTATTTGTATCATTTTGTTGAATTCTAAACATGTGAATTTATGCAAATTTTGTAAGTTGATGACGTGCATATTAGTTCATATCATACTTGGCTTGTTAATGGCATACATACACATATTTTACCCCATTTGCCATATACATAGTGTTAGTGCGTGTTAGTGTTCAGTGGACATTGCATTATCATGCGTGATTGATGTTGGTTTAGGAGCGACGAGTACACCAATGGAAAGTGAACATTCGTGACAGTGATTGATACAGTGAACAGTGATAAAACCGTGTCATTGGTATACTTGTACACGACTAAATCATAATCATAGATAGCGTATACCTGGGGAAAAAGGGAAAATCGAAGTGGAAAGAGAATCGTATTTAGCGGGACCGTGTTTTAGAGGATGATCATTCGAGCAGTGATATATATATTAGGTAGGATCTAGCGATCCGGCTGACAGGATTATGTCTCGAGCATGTGGGTCGTTGTCTCGGGTATGTACGAGACACCTGTTAAACATGATCCTCCCTTCCACTATACGATTTCAAACATGACCTAGAGACTGATAGGGACACAGATCATACTTTGCATCATATAGTGACATAGCGATTACATGCATTGTACTTTCACCGTTATTACTTCATTTACCTGTTTCACCTTATTATAATAATATTGCTATTATGTTGCTCTGACGACCTGAGTATGCATGCTCAGATTCCATGGAAGAACCAGCGCAGGAGACGGACTTATCTTTCGAGCTCACGGAGATCTAGTCTGGAGTACCTTTCTTCCTTTACTGCTTTCCTTAAAAAAGATCGTGTAATTGAACTTGGTTAGTAACTGTTCTTGTTATTTGTAATTTGTGAACCATGGATTTTAATGTAATAATTTAGTAATGAAATTCCTTTACTACTGTGCTTTATTTATTGATTACCATGTAATGCTAGAAGCCGAAGTGTGACTACGGCGGGATTATTCCTTAACCGTAGGAGCATGGCTGGCCTAGTCATCCCTCGTTTTCCGTATGTTGGGAAGCGGGGCGTGACAGTCTTTAGTCATTACCTTCTGTACACCATCGTTAGGCTTAATGGTTTTCTTCCATCCATACCGTTCGGCACCAGCCTATGGTTTAGAAGAAGACTATCCAATAAGCATAATAGGTGTACTCTCCTAATCTTAGGAGTACTCGCAACTTGAGAGAAGCTCATGATAAAAGACAACTGAATAAACCTTTATTCTGTTTCTCCTGAACCAGAATCCATCCCCGAAATGGAACAACTTCCATCGAGTTCGTATATAACCATATGATGGATTATCCAAATAACTGTGGATTTTCGTAGTGATACAGGATGTTCTGGAGAAATACAAAGGTGAAGTTGGAGTGGCGATGAAATACTTGGTTTGGTCGTGAAATAGCAATCGCAATTTACTTTGCCCTCTTTCCAATCCCTTTATTTGTCTTTACTTATTACCTTCTGTACACCACACTTAGGCTAATTGGTTTTCTTTATTCCCTACCTTTCGGCACCTGCCTATGGTTTGGAAGAAGACCATCCAATAAGCGTAATAGGTGTACTCTCTCCTAATCCTAGGAGCCCTCACAACCTGAGAGAAGGTAAAAGAAAAAGACAACTGAATAGTCCTATTCAATCTCTCCAGAACCAGAATCCGTCCTCGAATCTGGAACAAGTTCCTTCGAGTTCGTATATAACCATACGATGGATTTATCCAATGGAAGTGGACGTTCGTAGTAATACGAGGTGTTCTGGAGAAATGCAAAGGGTAAAAGAAGGAGTGGCAATGATATATGCAACTCAGACAATCCAAAAGCCAGTGTTCTAAGTAAGTTCGGTTAACTTGGTTACTGAGTTATAGTGTAGGGTCGGGCCATGGTCGCAGCCAAAGAGAGAGAGAAAAGAAACACTCTGCGTGCACTCTAACCTAGATCAGAATGGTTATCACTTTATCTAATCAGGAAACCTCCCAATGTATCCTCAAATTCTCCTCCAAACCTGAAAGAAGAATTAGTCAGGATCACCAGGGGAGTAAACCAACTCATCAGTGGGAATTGTGATCCAACTATCATCGCATGATAACTTGATGGAATCCACTCAAGCCACCACACTCCAGAAGGTATGCGCATGCCTGGCAGGTTTCAGTTTCTTTAGAAACTCCCGTTGTGATTTTTACCCTTAGGACCCAAGTGACCTTGACACAGTCAACAAATCAAAGAGTCCTATTCGAGTTTAACCCGTCATTATCCTGGATTGCATTAAACCCACCCGTACGAGCCCTTGACACAGTCAATAAGGCTGCACGACTGTCCTAACCAATCGCATTAATATGCTACAAACAAGCACTACTTAGCTACCGCACACTACGCCTTGACACAGTCAACAAACGCATCACGAATACTAAGTAATACTTATAAGAAATGACGGAGGGCTACAGCTGGTTTTTGGCGAAAAAACCTTTAGCGTAACGAACTTGATATCGTTGAAGGAACCACATAACCTTTTATAAAAAATACAGTGGCGAAAACCTTTGCGAAAGAGGTCACTCCCGGTGAAGGGATCTCGGCTCTTTCCCCGTAGAATGAGGTGCAGGATATTTCAGCTGAATACCACGATGCAAAGCAAAAAGTAATCGACTATAGTGAAGTTATTACCCTGACACAAACCTCTATCCAAGGGGTCACTCCCGGTGAAAGGATCTCGGCCCTTGCCTCGTCAAATGAGGTGCTGGATATTCTAAACTGAATACCACTGTGCAAAACAAATGAAAACATCCTTGCAATAACGGCTTCTTGAAAAAATTTTCCAACAACATCTGTATAGGTCTGTTTTCTTTGCATTGATCCGAATCAACGCAGTCCCATCAATTAATCACACCAGAAAAGAATGAAAATAAAATGTACGTATATGCCATCCGCATTCGCCATTGGGTCCCGTCATCACCCGTTAGGTTACTTAACTAACGACAGAGCCGGGACTGGACTAGCGCAGGTGTAAAACATATACAACATCTACTAGTATATATATCAATATATAATAATCGCTCCAGGCATGATAAATGCAACATCACAGAAAAGTAATAAGTATCACAGAACAATACAGATAATCTGGGATCCCCGGGTTCCATAGAGCCACAAATGAAACCCGACGTTCCCCTGGTCGTGTGGATAGCCTGTGCAATGTAAACCTAGACCCCTACGAGTGCGGCAAGTTACCCGCCAAAACCAGAAGCGGGGCAGCCCCTTCAGCAAAGTGAATGGACCACCCAACATTTCACGGAATCCGGTAACTTGAGTACCCCTCCTTGGATCAACCTATACCCCCTACAAGTGCGGCGAATAGCCCGCCAATTCTAGAGTGAAGCCCCTTCCGTCTTAAAGCCATGAGATGCGGACCCGTTGCCCTCTAGAACCCGACTATCCGTGCACTTCACCGCGGGGTAATCCTAGTACAGAAAAGAAAATATATACAACGGGTACATCGACCTTAGCCCGGTCGTGTCCCAAAAGAATAATATACAAACAGGCAGTGATGGCAGTCCACATGTCGGACGCTCGCCCCGCAATATCAAATGTACAAATAAATCCAAACTGTACTACCATTGCACGCAAGCTATCCACCACGACAAATCCGCAACACCACAGCATAACACAGAACATCAACATGAATGTCACGTTCGCAAACCCGTCTAAAAGAGCTATAGCAATTAGACATGATTTACCGATCGAATGACATTCACGGTCACAAATAATAATGTAATTCACTGTAAACTAACATATTTAAAATCTCGATCGACAAAATTTTCCGAAACGGGCCCCAAGTACAAATCCAGCACTCAAAATAATCTGGGCCAAAACTAAAAATTCCAGAAATCACAATTCCATGTTAAAGACCTAAAGGAAAAATTTAGTGCGCTGAAACACCAACACTGCGGCGGAACCGCGGCCAAAACGTAAGTACTGCCGCGGTTCCGCGGCGCTACAGACGGATCATGCTACAAAATTTTTACAGTGGTCTTAGAAAAGCCTGCCTGATTTTCTGAAACACTCAAAATAATTTTTCGACGACAAAAAATTTCGACAGAAACTTTGAACTTGGAATTGCAGTTTTTGGAAATTTCGTCCGATCGATATTTTAAACAAGTTAGAATAAGCTAGTAAAGGTTAATAGCGTGGCTTTGATACTATTGTTGGGTTGCGGCTGCGCCCCGGCCCTCTTTTCGAGGCCAAATGCGGAACAAAAACTTTTTACGAACTGGCGCTAACCGCATTTGAATCCCGGATCGTTCCATTAACCGTAAACTAGAAAACTGTAAACGGGGTTTCGAGATTATACCGATCGATTAAAGTCCTTCGGTCTTTAACCTCTGCCCCTAGCATGTTGCGGATGCGCCGACGAAGTTGTCTCCTCGATCTCGCTCGATCCACGATCTCCTCCTCGCCGAAAACTGCGCCACATCAACGAATCTTTATACGGGCTCCCGCCTCTGAACCGAGGCAACTCGAACACGAAGTTTGCTAGCCGACGTGTCCAAGATTGCAGTAGAGTAAGTGTAGAATGCTTTGTCTCGAGGGTTAATCGAAGTCGCCATTTGGAGTGGAGATGGAGAAATGAGCTTTTGGAATGGCAAAGGAAATTTTGTGAAGGATGAAATGAATCAAAATCCTCACTCAGAAAATGGGGCTACCCATTTCTTGTGCTCGGCCAGGAAAAATTGGAGGAGGAAGGGGGTGAGCACAAGCAAAAGAATGGGGTGATCATAAGAAAAATGTCACACCAATATCTTTTCCAATCCGTTCACAATTAATGCACCAAAAAGGAGCCAAGCCCATCTAGAAACCTCAAGAGACTTCATCAAGATTTTGGAGCCCCTGTGACCCCAGAAAAGCCCCCCATTTGCAAAATGCTACTTTTGCAAATAAACCCCTTAATGCAAATTTCAGCCAACAAGGAAAGAATAGGAATTTGGCCAAAAAGAAGATACAAACTGGGAACTTCGAAAAGCGATCCGGTAACAGAATTACAAGATAACTCCGCAACTGTTTATACATACCCGCATTTGTATTTCGAACGAATACAAATGCAACGAGACAAAATCTACACAGTTTAATACTAGGATCCGGCTTAAACCAAAGTCCGCTAGTATTATCCGTCCAAACCGTGACATGTGCACAAGTGCACGTGTACATTCGAACCCTGCCATAAAACCATACGGCCTCTACAACGTTTCGCCCGAACTGGGAAATTTTCTGTGGGGGACTCTAAAGACTCGTCAATACTCTGGCAGTGGGTTTAACCACAAGCCGTCAGTGGTTCTAGCTGTACGTAACGGCTGCCCATGTACTGAGTGAAAGGGAGTCCGATGAGCGAACTCATCCTGGAACCCTACTGAGCCTATGTGTGACAATATCTATACAGTCCGGTCCGTTCGTCTATGAGTATCGCATATCGGGCCAGGGAGCTGGTAAACGTCAGACCCCCAAAAGCGGTATAAGTCGCGTCGGAGTGTAGCCCAAAACACCTGAGATACTACTGGAATATCTACCAGCAAATCTCGCTTACCATGGCCATGGATTTTGTGTAATGGCTCTCCTGACACAGCACGATCTCATTCCCAACGTAGAGAGAGACGAATCTCCTGCCGATCCGCTCACTGCCTCCATGTGGCTCGGGACTGTACCCAACTAGAACCTATTTGCACGACTCCTTTGAGCCATGGTAGGGTAATAATCAAAGCACAGTGGAAACTCACACGAGACAAATGACGATCTCAGGTTGATAGACTAACCTGTACACATGTCACCTGGGAATTGCTATATGACGACAGGTTTTAATAACCAGCTAGCATGTTCCCGGCGAGTCCTGTCCGGTGTACTCATAACCCAATGAGCACCTGTATACATCTTAGGTGAACCAACTGACACCAATGGCTTGTGAGACCGGCCATCGCCCCTCGTCGGGGTCTTGACTGTATACACTAGTCTACTCTGGAGTATCGATGCCCTATCTCGAAACTCCCGCGACTAGGGACCACTTTTAAGGATGTGCTTATAGGCTACCCAACTCTCACGTATATGATCGACATCATACTGTTGGTAGTCAAGCAAGAATCCTATGGGCTCTATCAACGTGCAATAGTGATACATATCATGTCACCCAAAACAGCACACGATGACAAAGATAAACCAGATAGCTTACTATAATCTCGAGTAAGACTGTCCTACCGGTATAGGTCCTCCCTCAATCATTGCAATCACGTGCCTGCGATCCAATAATTGACTTTGAGGGCACTATATCCAACAGAATGGACACCCGGTGAAGGACTGCAGGCGTGCAAATGGCCTGTGCTTAGTTTGTGGTGCATCCACTCATGCCATTGGAGCATGTCCTTATATACTCAACCCAGCTCCAGCCCCCGGACCAGCAATCACCTTTCCGCAGCGGCCAGCTATCCAAGCTCCTGCACCTCGTCTTGCTCTATTTGCTCCACCTCCACGTATACCTCCTGCACAGCCTCCTTGTCAATTCCATCAGGCACAGAGGAACATGCCTCAAGGGAAGATAAATATGCTCCAAGGACAAAGAAATATGCCTCCAACAAGGAGGAATGTACCCCGACGTCGGGCTTTCACAATGACTGTTGAGGAAGCCGAAACCACCGGCAAAGTCATCACTGGTAACTCCCAATCTTTCAAACCTTTTCAATCCTTATACATCAATATATTTTTTCTATACCTAAACATATCCCACACAATTTAGGTACAATTTTAGTAGCCTCTCTATCTGTTTTAGCACTTTTCGACACTAGAACATCATATTGCTTTATGTCACAACGGTTCGTCCGAACTCATGCGATTCCAGTTAAACCGCTCGTATCCAGCTGGAATGTCAGTTCAGGAAACGACGTTCTAAAGGCAACTATGGGATTTGATCATGTCACGCCCCGCTTCCCAGTAGATGGAAACGGTGACGTAGAAAGCCCGCGGCGTATTTATTCCGGGAAGGTCATTTTTCGAAATAAATACGCTAAGCGTATATAAGCAACATAAATTAACAAGAATAAACAAAAGAATGAAATCCAACTGTGATTTATTACATTCATGATTCATAGTAGACAAAATATCTGAATACAAGATATTAAACATGATAAGCTTTAACAATGAGGCATACATAAATATGCTGAAATGAAATGAAAAACTGAATGAAACTATACGTCTATTTGTGATGTGAACTGGTTGTACTCCTTTTCGACCACTTCTATCTTCTCTGTCTCAATGTCACCTGACGAACATTCTAAGAATAGAAAGAAGTGGGTGGAATGCCCCTCAGCGAACTTGCGCTCGGTAAATCCCCAAGAATGGTGGGATGTGAAAGTATATAAATGAATATGCAAGGTGACATGTGATATAGCATGAATGGAAATAAAACATGAACAAGTATAACATGGTGATATCAATGACAACTATGTAAACATGACAATATGACATGGGCATAGTATACAAGTATAGCATGAATATAAATCATGAACGTATAAACAAGTATGGTAGCATGCATGGTAATGTGTATGTCAACTATATCAGCTGTTAGTTATATGTATGCCCTAGAGGCCATTACTGTACATGTGATGTATATTGTAGCGGATGCTTGGACATATATAGGGAGGACTTTCTTGCTCGACTTGATAGTATGCTATTTGGTTGCACTTTATCTTAATATATACACTTATTGTCTCTCTGTTACATATTGATAAAGCCCTTAGGATGAGTACTTGACTACCGGGATTATGATGCAGATCATACTAGTGGGGACAGGGTGGTCGATAAGTACATCCTTCAAATGTTCCTAGTCGTGGGAGTATCGAGATAGGGCATCGATACTCCAGAGTAGACTAGCGTATGCGCTTCTCGACCCATATGATGGGCGATGGATTATCTCATATCCATTGGTGTTTGACATCAGAGAAGGTATACGGGTGCTCGGTGGAGACTGGGTATACTGGACGGACTCGCCAAGAACTCATAGATGGTATTATACCTATCGTCTGATAGCAGTTCTCCGGTGACACTGGTACAGGTTAGTCTGTAGACCCGAGATCGTCATAACTTGTGTGATTCCCACTGTGCTTTGGTTTCCACCATACCACGGTCAAGAGATCGTGCAAAAAGGTGGTTTTTGGGTACAGTCCCGAGTCATATGGAGGCAATGAACGATAGGAGGGGTTTCGTCTCTCCCGATATTGGGAGTTGATGTTGCGCTATGCTCGATTGGCCATAACAGGAAATCCCTGGCCAGGGTTGCTGAGATCTACTGGTAAGTGTTATCAGTAGTTTCTCGAACCGTTATGGACCTTGTATCTGCATGACTTATCAGGCTATTGGGGTCTGACGTTATACACCCCCAGGCTGTGATATGCGACATATCTGACGAAGAGATCGGACTGTACGGTAGTGTTACTGATTGGATTCGCAGTAGTACGAGCATGCTTGCTTGTTGATCTTCTGATCGCTTAATACCCGGGTGGCTGTTACGTTTAGCAGACCGCTTGCGACTTGTGAGTGTTTGATATGATCATCACCTACTGCCGGCGTATTGACGAGTCTTCAGAGTCCTACACAGAGGTTTCCTGGTTCGTGCGAAACGAAATAGGAGCACATATGTGATATATGCGGGACCAAGATTAATGCGAATATGTGATACCGCATTCTATTCTCGCGACTTGTGACATCGTAGGTTATATATGATATAGCCGAGTTATCGGATCAAGTGTTGATTCGATAAGTTGTTACATTTGATATTAGTCGGTTATATGTAATATAGCCGGATTATTAAATCAAGTGTTGATTTAATAATTTAATGTAGAATTATATATTTGATATATTAAATTACATTAACTAATATTAGCTCACTCAAGTAATTATTTTTCTCACTTATGATACATTGATATATATGTGATATATGTTAAATGTATTGTTTTCTTTTTGCATACAAAATATATATATGATATATATTATTGTGTCATGCTAGGTTACACATGCAACATGTATGTATGGGACTTATACCATGCTAGGGTTTATGTTATGGTTTATATTTATTTCAAGCAAATTCAAAATTGTGGATATTTTGTCATGGTTCAAAGCTTGCAGAAGCTTGTAGGTTTCATTGATTTTGTCCACTCTTTTGTCTAGCTTAAGCTATTTATTAACCCAACCTTAACTCATAGCTATGGTTTAGTCTCTATAATGGTTAGTGCATGACATACGCTCACCATGGTTGCATTTCTAACCTCACTTGATTATTCTTTGATCACTTGCTTCATCTTCTTCCTCACTTAAGAAAAAGCTTGTTAGTTTTTTCTAAGTGATGAAATCTTATGAGAAAAATAAATCTAAAGTGAGCCCACTTCCTACTTCATCATCCTCTACTATTAGCCATTTAGTTTAGGGTGTTTGCTTCACTAATTCACATATTAGTGAAGAGGTAGCATGGGCTCGAGTCTTCTCGACGTAGATCATCTTCGGGCTCGAAGACATTGAGCAAGCTTGTTCCGTACATCTCGTGGAGCCTTTTCTAGAGTCCGAGGAGTTCACTATTTGGAACGAAGGGACTACTACACGAAGCATTTGAAGTGAAGGACCGGTCTACAAAGCTTGTATTCCTTCTTCTCTTTAGTTTGTAAAGTGTTTACAATCTAGAAAACCCTAAGTTTATAGTTCGATCCTCGTTCGGGTTCTTTAGCTCTCTAGAAAATTTTGAAATGGCATGTTCGATGCCCTAGCCAACACCGTGAGGATGCTAAGGAACCCTACATCAGTGTTTCCTGATTTAAAATCAGGAAAGCTTCTGGGAAAAGCTTCAGAAGAGGGTCACGTGCTTACACGTGACTAGCGGTCACGTGCTGGCACGTGACACCTAAAAACATCATCAAGGCAAGTTCAGTATACTGACTACGTTGAAGAAAAGGGGGCTTCAGAAAGAGTCACGTGCTCCCACGTGACCCGGGTCACGTGGCGACACGTGACATTTAAACGCAAGAGTCAAAAGGCACACCAGTTCCCTGATCAAGTCAAGGAAAAGGTTTCAGAAGAGGTCACGTGCTTCCACGTGACCAGGGTCACGTGTTGCCACGTGACGTTCAAGACAGCAAACTCGTTCTCCAGTTGAACCAAGGAAAGAGAGAGTTCAAACAAGGGTCACGTGCTCACACGTGACCAGGGGTCACGTGGCAGCACGTGACGTTTAAGCAGCAATAAGAAGACAGAGCGCAAAAGAAAGGAAAAGGCTCATTCCAAAGGGGGTCACGTGCCCACACGTGACCATGAGTCACGTGGTCACACGTGACCGGCTTTCAAAGCCCACTGTGTTAACAGAATTAAATTCTGAGAGAAATTCAAATCTTTCCAAAGGAAAGCAACTATCTGGAACCAATCGAATTAAAGATTTAGAGGTGATCTATCTATGGGAAAATCTCGGGTTTGGAAAGATTTCCCCTTTAAATCTAACCGAAATAATAAAGGGGAACCCCTGGATTTGAAATCCAATGGTGAATAAAATTCACCTAATAATCCAAAGGTCCAAAATGAATGATGGATGCAAATCAAATCTTTCACGAAGATTCGTCAAAAACTAATTGATTCGGCCGCTTCTCCTATAAATAGGAGCCAAGAGACATACATACATATAGATGCGCAGAGAAGAAAAAAGAAAAAAGGAGGAGAGCTTTGATACTTTGAAAAGACTCGGATCTTCTGCAAAAACCCTAGGTAAGAAAAGGGAAGGCCTTTTGAAAGAAAGAGAATTTAATTCTCAACAGAGTTTAACTCTGATAATATAAAAACAGAAGAACATATTTCTTCTCTCTTTGATAGAGGATCTGCAAAGTGCACATCTCCCCTTAAGGTTGAGAATTTAATTCTCAATGGGTTGAGATCCTGCCATGCAGATCCAAAAACATAGAGAAGGAATGCAAGCACGAGAATTTAATTCTCACAGAACTATAGGAATTTAATTCCTTTAAAACAAAAGTAGGGCTTGACCCTATATCATGGGAATTTAATTCCTTCAGAACAAAAAAAGAAACAGGGTTTAACCCTAATTAAAAAACCCAGTTCTGTTGAAATATCGGGAATTTAATTCCCTTAATCATAATTTAACAGAGGATGGAAGTTTAAACTCCTTAAAAACTTTTATTAGGGTTTAACCCTATTCAGCCCTTCACATATATGAGGAATTTAATTCCTACAGAAAATTCAGAGTTAAACTCTATTCCAGAATACAAAGTCTTCGAAAGGAAGTAGGAATTTAATTCCTCTGAAATTTACAGTTCGAGGAATTTAATTCCTGAAAGAAGATTAACAAAGCTTCTAAACAAAATACATAGAGGCAGGGTCACGTGTCATCACGTGACCCCCCAAGAGATCTACAAGAAAGCCCCTTTGAGGCAGCACCCCACGTGATCCACGTGACCCTTGGCAGAAGCTCTAATACATAGGCATTTGAATGCCCATCACGTGATAGCACGTGATGCTCTGAAAGATGCGATAATCTCAGCAGAATAAATGAGGGGAGGGCGCTCTCACGTGCTGCCACGTGACCCCTCTTGTCTTAGTGTTTAACACTAAATTGAAAACTCTCGAACCCAGTGTTAAAATATTGTTGGGCTTTAGTGTTCAACACTAATTAAAAAGCTTTATTTGCAGTGTTCAACACTGATTACCTTAGTGTTTAAACACTAATCTGAGATCTTCATTTGCAGTGTTCAACACTGATCTGTTTTAGTGTTTAACACTAATTTGAAAAGCCTTGTTGCTGGTGTTTAACACCAATTATCTCTTAGTGTTAAACACTAACTTGTCAACCTCATTCCCAATGTTCAACACTGACTGTTCTGAAGTGTTTAACACTCGGCTTTGGCCCAATTGGCCTAAATGGATGGAGGCAAAGCCTCTCCTGATTGGACTTAGCCCAAGATGGCCATAAGTCCTCAATTTGTGATTAACTGGTCCAATGGACTCATAACATAATTAATTCGTCTTGACCCCAAATTGGGCCAAGGACTATTTAATCCATTCCGGTTCTAGGGTACATCTCTTCACTCTTTTGATACTTGACATTGTAATCCCTCAATGTCTTCAAAGAGGTGACGGGTCCCGACGACCACACATTGATACGGACTGTGGGGTCCTTAAACCCGTGTTTAATGCAAAATTCCTGCTTACGTGGAACGCGGATAATGTCACTCTTTGACCCCGTGGAAAACGTCCAGAGCGGAGCCTGGTCCTCGCAGAGCACGGCAGTGAACCCGTGTGAAGCATCCAGAGCACATACCAGACTGTGGGGTCCTTAAACCCATGGACTACGACGTCCTTAACCTTGACCGAGATGTCTTAAAACTAACAATGGACTGTGGGGTCCTTAAACCCATGGACTACGACGTGCTTAACCTTGACCGAGATGTCTTAAAACTAACAACGGACCGCAATGTCCTTAAACTACCCATGGACCGCAATGTCCTTAAACTACCCATGGACCGTAATGTCCTTAAACTAGAACAATAGAGCCCCAAATGCTCTTTTGTCGGATCTAAACGGTCCCGTTTAAGTTGATCTTAGCCTTAGAGATGGCTAACATATCCTTAAACCTTCAAACAGAGTGGACTATAAATCCCCCCAATTAATCCTGGCTCGAGGGTACATCTCTGAACTCCTCTGACATCCGTCGTTGTAATCCTTCAACGTCGTCAGAGAGGTGACGGGTCCCAACGGCCATACATTCATGGACCACTATGTCCCTAAACTGGAACATTAGAGTCCAAACGCTCTTTTGTCGGATCTAAACGATCTCGTTAAGTTGATCTTAGTCACAAAGTCAGACTAACGTATCCTTAACAAGCATTTGAGTTGATCTTAGCCTCAAGTATGGCTGACGTATCCTCAAACCAAACCCCCCCCAAACCCAAATCTAAGATAATACGGATTTGGACTAGTCCACGCCCTACGGGCGACGACATAACTCAGTCTCCGTAAACAATCCACGGGCAACAAAATACAAAGCAAACACCCACGACACGAAGTGACCATCTGGAGAAGGAGAAAGTTATTACCGCAATGCGGTAGCGTAATTAACTGCAGGGGCTTGCGCCTGCAGGGAAGAGCGTCCCCACAATCAAAACCCCCTCATTCGAGGGGGAATCTGACGAAGTCTGCTACATCGGACGCATCCGTCTAAACCTCCGATACACGGTGCCATAAATCAACTTGGCATCTTCGGAGAGGTGGACGGATAGCACCAATTAGCATCTGCCCCGAATCTCAGGCAAGACGCAGTGTCGCGCCGTCTTTCGGAGGGGAACAGATTCTGGCACGCCCGGTGGGACCTTTTCCTCTTTCCACTCCACACTTCGTGTGTCGTGACTCGCGAACCAATCGCGGTTCGCTAATGGTTGCCCTTGGGTTTCAAGATACTAAGAATTGGCGTCTTGCTTATTGCAGAAGGCAAAGGATCGATGGCTTCTACTTCCGTGAAATTCTCCAACTGCTCAGACTGCAATTGCAACCAACGCTATGCCTCGCCAGGAGGTATAGCCTACGGACCCCAAGCTGCTTCGCTATTCACAATGCCCGTGGAACAGGTCACCCACGCTACCACAGGATTGTTCTTTGGGACCATGGTCCCGCCGACAAACTTCACCGCTCCAGTGCTGACAACGGAAGCTCTCAAGAAGTCTGTCTTTGATCGTCTTACCCCTGCCGCGGCTCCCCTCAACGAGTCGCCCAACGTCAACGCCTCGGTCTTCTCTAGATTGGGCCAGAAATCCTGCGAACCCATCATGGGACCTACAATCTCAGAGAAGGTTGCTTCTAAGAAGGTGCCCGCTCCTGCCCCCGAAGTCGTCAAGGCAGCTTTTCCGGCCAAAAGGTCGGTCTTTACAAGATTAACGGCTTCAGCTCCCGCTCCTACTGCCCAAAGGACATCGGTCTTTGACAGGCTAATACCAACTGCGACCCCCCACCCAGACAGGGGGCAAGACGAAACCATTCTTACCGCTGACCCTACACCGTCCGCTCGACACGCTCGACGTCGCCATTGGCGCCGAGTAAGGAAGGCTGGGGGCAACTCCCCCTCCGGGTTGACTCCATCGGCCCCGATGGCAGAGGTTAATGCTGCTGTTCCAACTGGGAACAGCTTTGAAATGCTAAATAAGGTGCGAAGGAATTCTCCTACGGCAGTGCTGAAGAGGTCTCCTCCCTCATTAAAAAAGAGTGTCGAAATAAAACCCGAACAACCCCGATCTCCTCAACGGCTGTCTTCCAAAATCTATAAGGTTTGGCGGCAGGCACGGGACTCGATCATCGATCCGAACTTCTCCCGCCAACACAAGAAGCTGAAAATCCAACCGGAAGCTGGTCACCAGGCTAAACCCCAAAAGGCTGTCTGGACGCCCACCTCAACGCCCCCTCAACCTCCATGGCTCATAAAAGGAGGAGGCCAGAGAGGACCCCACAGCATGCAGCGACGGCTAAAAGCACTGAGCCCAGACGCCCTAAGTCTGGGGGCATGGTGGTGCACACTGTTTACATGGCCTCTGGAAAAGAGGAAAGCCGCACGTCTACGGGCCACCGACCGCTAACCCGATCCGTGACGAAGGCTCAAGAGCAGCAACAAAAGCTTCAAGAAATGATGAATGCTATGGCCGCGCTCACCGGGCCAAAAGAAAACCCAGAAACATCCTCAGACGCACGTCGGGAGGAAGAAACCGATGCTGAATTCCTTCGCCGGACACTGGAGAAAAGGGATAAAGAGGCTGCTGAACAAGCGGCCAATATACAACGGATGGGCCTCCTCTTCCAAGATGTGATAGGAATGATGATCCAGCAGGACTTACCCGCCGAGGATCCCCCAATCGTTCTTGAAGACGACCGAGGAGAAACGTCAAATCCACCACCAGCCCTCTCAACGGCCAAGGAGGAGGCAATCTCTAAGGCTGACTTGGCTGACTACATAGCCAAGCAAATCCGGGTTCATCACGCTACTGAGGCAGCTGGTCAAGTCGTGAAAACGTGGCGGCCGTATCCGAGCTGGTACGACCAAATCAAATACCCGCAAGGCTATACGATACCAAAATTCCACGTGTATAAGGGGACCGGCAATCCCCATCAACATGTCGCCCAGTTTCGGGCCCTCTGCGGTAATACCGGCGGTGATGATAAATTGTTGCTCCGCCAGTTCGTGGGCAGCTTATCAGAAACAGCGTTCGAATGGTATTCGGAACTCCCGAACGATTCTATCAAAACGTTCGCTGAAATGGAGTTGTTGTTCACTCAGCGATTTGCAAGTGCCAGCGAACGCACTCCAATAACTGCACTTATTAATGCCAGGGTAAAACCAGGCGAAACCTGGGTCCAGTACGCTATACGCTGGCGGAACTTGTGGTCGAGATGTGAGCAATGCATTGAGGAAGCACCTGCGGTGGGCATGTTCGTGGGAACTCTAGACCCTCACGCAACTATCTCCCAGTTTATGATGTTCTTTAAGCCAACCACATTCCAGGCTCTGATCGACAAGTTGGCTCAGATGGACCAGATGGGTCATAGACCACCTACACCGAAGTCGAAACCTCGGAATGACAAGGGTAAAGGGAGGGCAACCCTTGTTGCGAATGCCCAGCAGCAACCTAACGCCCCGAAACCGGCAGATCAACTCGAGGAAAGGCGTCGGTATTATAATGAGAAGATGAAGCGTCCCTACTCGTTCCTACGGGACAAGACGAAACGGCTATTCGAGCTGGCAATACGCAACAGACTTATAAACCTGCCAAATCCAAGGCGACCGCTTCAACCCACCGAAGTGAATAACCCTAACTATTGCCCTTACCATCAAACGGTAGGTCATCCGATTGAAGATTGCTTCGTCTTCAAAGGATGGATTGAAGACCAGTACCTCCAGGGGAAGTTTGTACTGTCTGAAAAGTGGAAGGTGAACCCCCCACAGCCGCATGCTCCTAGGAAAGCGGATACGCCGGGGGCAACATGTTCTTTTATTGAAGAAGCTCCATGGGAGGTCATGCTATCAACTAAAACCAGAAGAATGCTGAGAGACCTTCATGCGTGCCCTGCGATCGAATGGAAGGACCCTCTTGAACCTCAAATTATCGAAGGGATGCTAAGGCGCCGCCCGACTACAAAGACTCACGGTAAGAGCCCAGATACTCACGCCCAATCGTCAAAATCTTCGAAGAAAAAGAAGAAGAGATCCAAGAAGTCCATGAAGCCTGGAAAAGAGCACACGAACTTGCAGAAGCAAATCGACGCACTGAAAGAGTACAATCAAAAGGCGCGAACTCCTGTCACACTGCAAGAGTTCCTCAACCACATCTTTCAAGAGGAAGATGATGGAGAAAGCTCGTCGGATGAATCCGAAGGATATGTGGCGAGTTGTAACGTAATCTCCCACTCGTTTACCGATGAGGGGAAAACTCCTGGCACTAAAAAGCTAGAGGCAGAGCCTGTACCAGAGCGTGCATGGCCAACGGACGAAATGATCGACGCTTTTCTAGACGAGATTCGTCTAAAATGTAAAGCGGACCAGGAGCGTGAGATGACCACGTCGGAAAGAGCCAAATGCGGGCGACTGAACGGAAGAGTTGAACTACCTCCGCCAGAGCGAAAGGTATCCGAAGTAGACAAGAAGATATTCAAGACGAGAAAAAGGTTTGCCAAAACCATGTCAATGGGGATGAAGCTACCGCCCTCGGAAGGAAACACACACGATGGGGTGGAGAGGCACCCTGACTATTGCGCATATCACCGGAAAGTCTCACACCCCACGGAGGAGTGCGACGCCTTTAAGATATGGTGGCAAGGATATGTCGCTCGTCGGCAACATGTTAAACGCATGAAACGCAAGATCCGTCGGGAACGAAGAAGTACTGTCGATGGGCACAACAGAACGACTGGCAACTGTTGCATGGTTAACGCCAGGGGGTCACAAGTTCTCACCTTTGGGAGCGACTCTGATGAAGAAATGGCTCTGGGCCCTCTCTTTAAAGAATCTGTTTTGGGGAAAGAGGAGGAATCGGAGGCCTGCGAGAACATTCAGCTGCGCAATCGCACACTCCCAGAAAAGAATCTCGGGCCCGGGAATAGAAAGGATAAGGGAAAGGAAAAGGTCACTGAAGATATCACTTTAGATGACCAAGTCATGAGAGAGCTGGCTGCCAAAGACCCTCCTAGGAAGAGTAAAGTGGACTATAACATCCTCGCGCACCTAAGGAAGCTGCCTTCTCAGCTTAGCATTCTCGATGCCCTCCTACTATCAAAAGAAGCGCGAGACTCACTAATTAAGGCGTTACAAGAACCCGAGCAATTCCAAGCCTTCCTCGCCACTGAAAAGATGAAGGATGAACTGGAGGAAGTGCATACAGCCGACATCACTTTCGGTGATGAAGACCTCCTTCTCGGGACATGCGACCATAACCGTCCCCTATATGTCTCCGGATACTGCCATGATATCAAGATAGGCAAGATCCTGGTAGATAATGGATCCTCCGTCAACCTCCTTAATGTTCGGGTGTTGAAGGAAATATGCATGAGCGTGCAACACCTCGCTCGTGACAAAATTACTATCTCCGGTTTCGATTCACAATCGTCACGGACTCTCGGATCTGTGATACTAACATTACGCTTTGGACTTCTCGTCACAGACATCAAATTCCATGTCATTGACGCCAAGACCTGCTACAACGCCTTGCTCGGCCGTCCTTGGTTACACGAATACAACATCATCCCTTCTACACAACATCAGTGTATGAAGTACTTTAAAGATGGTTTCGAGTATACCGTAACAGGTGAGTTGAACCCGTTTTCCGTCAACGAAGTCCGCAAATACGAAGATGCGAAGTACTTTTTGCCAGATTTCGAGGATACAGAAAGGTGTCGCAACCCGGAGAACAAAGCCGCCGCCGCCATCCCTGTTTTTGGGAGCGATACCGAAGAAGAGGAAGAGATAATTTATGCAGGGCCATCTCAACGCAACAACCTAGGGACGTCCGCCCCCGTGTTGGTCTTCGGAAGTGATTCAGAAGATGAAGTTAATGCTGTGTTCTCCAATCGGTTGTCAACTCAAGCACCCCTTGGCGATGACCATAGTTTGCAAATCACCATGGTACCGCGAGAACACCACAAGGATCTCGACACGCTTCAAGCTCACAGTGTGCAGGACCTGCAAACATTTTACATCCCTCCCAGGCGAAGGGGTGAGAAAGTGATCATATTTTACCGATCCTCAGAGTCGAAAATAGAGAAAGAGATCTGGCATGGCGCAGATACTACACTCGATAGGCTCCAACCCATCCGTCTGCCCAGATACTATACAGATGGATTAAAGAAGCTATTGAAGCGCCAAGGAGTACCCTTAAAACAGGCTGTTCGGCAGGCTCGGTTCTACAACAAGATTTGGGATGTCCCCGGGACTCAACGCAAATTGCCCAACGGGAAGATGGAAACACTCGGGCTTGGATACGCAAGAACTAGACCCCGCGATTGAACCACCGAGTCCGTCGTTTGAAGAACGAACGAACAAGCCTATCAGGAAAATGGGTCAGAAAGCTCAGGAAGACCACAACCGCGAGATGGCCATCTACAAGAAGGCCAGGACGCAACGTCTATCTCAACATACCGAAAAAGACAAAGACGCATATCCTCGTCAATCCGTTGTACGAAAGGCCCGACGCAGAGACGGAAATAGATCAAGAAGCGGCTCGGGTTTGTCCCTCATGAAGAAGATGAGTCGAGCGTACTCCTTCCCCCGAGACAAGACGGAGAGGTTACTCAACCTCGCTATAAAACATCAAATGATCACGCTTCCAGAGTCTAGACATCCTGAGCAAGCTAGCAAGGTCTCTCATCCGAGTTATTGCTCTTATCACCAAGCCATAGGACATCCTACCGAAGACTGCTTCACCTTCAAGAACTGGGTCGAGGACCAGTACCGACGGGGTAGATTCGCTTTATCCGACGGCTGGAAGGTAACGCCGCCGCGAAAGCATGAGCCCAAGGCCGCAAGAGCAGAACCGGGTCCACCTCAGTCCAGGGAGCGGGTTCGCACTTGTTATACGATTACGATATTAGGAGAAGAGCCCGAGAACGTAGATGACATTTACTGGTGCTTTGAGAACATCGATGATGAGGTGATCTCGGAATTTCCGCCCGCTCCGAAAGAACTGGAAGATGGTATACATACTACTACAGATAACCTCAAGAAGATTGAGTTGGGATCGGCAGACGACCCGCGACCGACATTTGTCAGCGAGCTGTTATCCGAAGAAAAGGTGGCTGCGTTAAAGAACGTGCTTCTACGGCATAAAGATTGCTTCGCGTGGAACTATTCCGAGCTGCCAGGATTGGATCCGGAGATTGCTGTGCATAGATTAGCAATATCCCCAGATATCAAGCCAGTCAAGCAGGCGCCAAGGAGGATGCGACTCGAGCTTGAAATGAGCATCAACGCCGAAGTCAAGAAGTTGATTGATTCTGGATTTATCCAAGAAGTCCAATATCCCGACTGGATTGCCAATATCGTCCCGGTAATGAAGAAGAATGGGACGGTACGCATATGCGTGGATTTCAGGGATCTCAATAAAGCCTGTCCAAAGGATGATTTCCCAGTACCGGTAACCGAGCTAATGATAGATAACACGTCAACTCATGAGGTTTTCTCCTTCATGGATGGATCGTCAGGATACAATCAGATAAAGATGCATCCCGAAGACCAGAAGCATACCGCTTTCCGCACCCCTTTGGGTATATTTTGCTACAAGGTTATGCCCTTTGGTCTAAAGAACGCTGGCGCCACCTATCAAAGGGCCATGACAAAGATCTTCGACGACCTCATACATGACATCGTCGAGTGCTATATCGATGACCTCGTAGTAAAGAGCATGTCATACGGAGAACATTTAAAGCATCTGGAGATTGTATTTCAACGCCTTCGGCAATATAATTTGAAAATGAATCCCCTCAAATGCGCGTTTGGAGTCTCCTCGGGCAAATTCCTAGGATTCATCGTTCGACACCGAGGTATTGAAATAGATCCGTCAAAGATTAAGGCGATCATGGAAATGCCTCCGCCAAGAACCCTCAAGCAGTTGCGGTCTCTCCAAGGGAAGCTCGCATACATCCGGCGGTTTATCGCTAATCTTTCGGGCAAATGCCGTCCTTACGGCCACCTGATGAAAAAGGAAACTCCATTCGTTTGGGATCACAAATGTCAAGGTGCACTAGACGAAATCAAGCAGTACTTGCAAAACTCTCCAGTGTTGGCTGCTCCAGTGAGGGGAAAGCCCCTCATTCTTTATACAACCGCCCTTGAAGGTTCTTTAGGCGCATTATGGGCACAAGAGAACGATCAGGGGAAAGAAAGAGCACTTTACTACTTAAGTCGAGTGCTGCTGGGGCAGGAAGCAACTATTCCCCCATTGAAAAGCACTGCCTGGCGTTGATCTTCGCAATAACAAAGCTTAGACATTACGCATTAGCACATGAAGTCCGTCTTATTTCAAAGGTGGACCCTCTCAAATATTTGATGTCGAAAGCCATACTGACGGGACGACTTGCTAAGTGGGCCCTGCTCTTGATGGAGTTCTCGATAACGTATCAACCTTTCAAGGCAGTGAAAGGCCAGGCCATTGCCGACTTCCTCGCCGAGCACCCGATACCGGCCAATTCTCCTCTGAGCTGTGATTTGCCGGACGAGCATGCATTTGATGCGATTAGCGGCGGAAGCACCCGATGGGAACTCTATGTCGATGGAGCATCCTCCATAAAGAAACAAAAACAAGGTGTCCCAATGGTCAAATCAGGGATAGGCCTCATCTTTGCAACTCCACAAGGAGGGATAATGCGCTTCGCCTTCTCCTTAACAGAACCGAGGACGAACAATGAAGCCGAATACGAAGCTCTGATAGCAGGCCTCGAGATCGCCATCGACATGGGAATTGAAGACTTTCTTATATACGGGGATTCTCAGCTGGTCGTTAGTCAAGTAAATGGTGACTACCAAACGTGCAAGCCGGAGTTGGTAAAATACGGCGAAAGGGTGCAACAACTATTGACCCAAATTCCCTCCTATACTTTGGAGAACATACCGCGCGCGGAAAACAGCAAAGCAGACGCGTTGGCTAAACTTGCTAAAGAACTGGCTGACGAAAACCTCGATGACGTCAGAATCGTGGTACAAAGCCGTCGAGTGCTCGCCCCGGCAGAAATATCTCCGGAATTATGCGGAAAAAAGGGAACGACTGAGCAGATGACCCTACAAACAAAAGACCATGAGAAGGCCGAAGACTGGAGGGAAGTCTTCATAGACTACTTTAAATCCCACCGAATGCCCGAAGAAGCGTCCCCAAGACATCAGCTCATGAAACGAGCTTTATCTTTCGCTTTTGTCAACGACATTCTATACAAGAGATCGTTTGATTCCCTATGGCTGAGATGCTTGGGACCTGACGAAGCAGAAAGAGTCATTCAGGAAGTTCATGACGGACTTTGCGGTTCTCACCAGGCAGGCCCAAAGATGAAGTTAAAAATTAAACGGATGGGTTATTACTGGCCCACGATGATCCAGGACTGCCTCGAGTATGCGAAGCAATGCCACTCATGCCAGATCCATGGAGACTTCATCCACCAACATCCGAACCCACTGCACCCGACGCTGGCTAGTTGGCCATTCGAAATGTGGGGGACTGACATAGTCGGCCCCATTGAGCCAGCATCATCCAGGGGACACCGCTTTATCCTGGCGACAACTGATTACTTCTCCAAATGGGCAGAAGCAGTACCCCTGAAGGAAGTGAAGACGGAGAATATTCTCCACTTCTTCAAGACGCACGTCATCTATCGGTTTGGGACCCCACGGCGGATTATCTCCGATAATGGGCCGGCCTACCGAAGCCATAAGATTAGCCGCTTGGCACAGCAGCACAATATAGACTGGAGATATTCTTCAGTCTACAATCCACGAGCTAACGGCCTGGCCGAGGCTTTCAATAAGACCTTGACGAAGATCATAAAAAAGACCGTTTCCAGGAATAAGAGAGACTGGCACGAAAAGCTGCAAGAAGCCCTTTGGGCTTATCGAACTACATTCAAGACGGCCACAAACACAACGCCGTACGCGTTGGTATTTGGGACAGAAGCAGTGCTCCCCCTCGAGATAGAGTTACCCTCTCTACGAGTAGCAGTCCACCACGAGCTGACGAACGAAGAAAATGCTCACCTTCGGCTTGAGGAGCTTGATGCCCTCGATGAAACCCGGCTCATAGCGCAACAACATCTAGAAGCCTACAAAGCAAAGATGACGCGCTCGTACGAAAGATTGACCAGGCCGAGGACATTCCGCCAAGGCGAACTCGTACTAGTGGTCAAAAGACCTATGATCCCCAATCGTGCCAAGCGAGGAAAATTTGAGCCAAACTATGAAGGCCCGTACATCATAGACAAGGTCTACCAGGGTGGAGCCTACCTACTCATGGACATGCACGGTGAAAGGCCTCTCAGGCCAATAAACGGCCGCTTCTTAAAGAAATACTACGCTTAATAAGCCGCAGCCTGGGTCAATGATAGATGACGATGACTATGTCCGCTCACTATCTTCCTAAGCTCAGACTTTACAAGTAGCAGCCGGCCTTCCTATAACCACGGACCGAAACGTCCTTAAACTAACAGCGGACCGAAACGTCCTTAAACTAACGGCGGACCGAAACGTCCTTAAACTATCGACGGACCGAAACGTCCTTGCACTATCGACGGACCGAAACGTCCTTAAACTAACGGCGGACCGAAACGTCCTTAAACTATCGACGGACCGAAACGTCCTTAAACTAACAGCGGACCGAAACGTCCTTAAACTATCGACGGACCGAAACGTCCTTAAACTAACGGCGGACCGAAACGTCCTTAAACTATCGGCGGACCGAAACGTTCTTAAACTAACGGCGGACCGAAACGTCTTTAAACTATCGACGGACCGAAACGTCCCTAAACTACTACCGCAACGTCCTTAGGTTGACGAGATGGATAAATAAAAAAATAAAAATAAAAAAAAAACAAAAAAAAACGGTATGCCCATAAGCAAAGTGGGCACGGATGAAAACCCGAAAGGGCTCCGTGAGTAAAAAAACAGCAGGGCTGCCGGCAAGTGTTCGTGAAAACCCGAAAGGGCGCGACCTTGTAAAAAAAAATGAATGAAAAAGAAAAAAAAAGGGGGTATGTCCATAAGCAAAATGGGCACGGATGAAAACCCGAAAAGGGCTCCGTGAGTAAAAACAGCAGGACTACCGGCGAGTGTTTGTGAAAACCCGAAAGAGCGCAACCTGGTTAAAAGACACTTGTAGGGTCCTCTCGACCTTGTAAGGAGAAACCACCTGCGTGAGATCCTTACGACTCACAAAGGAGCAGCACACTTAGGGATCCTCACGATTCCTAAGGAGAAAATACACTTACGAGATCCTCACGACTCGTAAGGAGAATTCTCTTATGGGACCCTCACGGCTCATGAGATTTGAAAGTCTTAAGTTACAGAAACCTGAACCTGTTCTTAAGCAAATCCTCCACAACCTCCAATACATGCCCTACAAGAGGCTCAATACTGACCCTTGTATACAATCCACGGGCGCGAATAAACATTTCCCCAGCAAAGTCACACCCGTGACTGGGGATATGTCCATATGATGAGCAACCCTTGTAGGTCCTCTCGACTTATAAGGAGAAAACCCTCTTGTAGGATCCTTACGACTTACAGAGGAACATACACTTAGGAATCCTCACGATCCCTAAGGAGAAAATACACCTGCAAGATCCTCACGACTTGTAGGGAGAAATACCTTTGTGAGACCCTTACGGCTCATGAAGTCAAAAGCCTTAGTCGACAGGATCCTAACCCGGTTTGCTAAGCCACCTTTGTTCAACATCGACAGAGGCAAATGATGATTCGCTCCTGGCAACATACCAGTTGCAGCGATGCTGACGCCGAAATCGGTGTCCAAAATCCAAGCTTGCGGCGAAAAAGCTAGCAAGCCACACATGCCTACAAAATAGCCGAAATGATGGGGCAACTTGCAATAAAAAGCAGCAAGTAAGAATGAAGGCATAAAAAAAATAGCCGAAATGATTGGGCAACTCGCAATAAAAAGCAGCGAGTAAAAATGAAATAAATAGCCGAAATGATTGGGCACCGCGAAAACATAGCCGAAATGATAGGGCAATCGCGACCTTCGCGATATAAAAGCTGAAATGATAAAGCATCGCGCAAAGAATAAAAAAAATGAAAGAATGAAACTTTTTGCCCTACAGGTGACGCTACACCAATCCCTGTATACAATCCAGGGGCGCAAACAAAGAAGGAGTCACACTCTTCCTCCCCAGGTTTCATTAGAAGAAGAAGCCGAACCTTGACGGGTCACGAGCGACCTAAAGATCATCCCAATACTCGTCTCATAACAACGGACACAACTTCAAGCTAAGCGGAACAGCGGCAACTCCCAGTTCCATGGCTCGGTGGTGTACATCTCGCCAACAGTCAAACCTTCACCCCGTGAAATGCGGATATCTAGTGCAAAATTCCTGGTCACGTGGAACGCGGATAATGTCACTCTTTGACCCCGTGGAAAACGTCCAGAGTGAATCCTGGTCCTCGCAGAGCATGGCAGTGAACCCGTGCAAAGCATCCAGAGCGGAGCCTAGTCCTCGCCTAACGCGGCAGTGAACCCGTGTAAAGCATCTAGTGCAAAATTCCTGGTTACGTGGAACGCGGATAATGTCACTCTTTGACCCCGTGGAAAACGTCCAGAGCGGATCCTGGTCCTCGCAGAGCATGGCAGTGAACCCGTGCGAAGCATCCAGAGCGGAGCCTAGTCCTCGCCTAACGCGGCAGTGAACCCGTGTGAAGCATCTAGTGCAAAATTCCTGGTCACGTGGAACGCGGATAATGTCACTCTTTGACCCCGTGTGAAGCATCCAGAGCGGAGCCTAGTCCTCGCCTAACGCGGCAGTGAACCCGTGTGAAGCATCTAGTGCAAAATTCCTGGTCACGTGGAACGCGGATAATGTCACTCTTTGACCCCGTGGGAAACGTCCAGAGCGGATCCTGGTCCTCGCAGAGCATGGCAGTGAACCCATGCGAAGCATCCAGAGCGGAGCCTAGTCCTCGCCTAACGCGGCAGTGAACCCGTGTGAAGCATCTAGTGCAAAATTCCTGGTCACGTGGAACGCGGATAATGTCACTCTTTGACCCCGTGGAAAACGTCCAGAGCGGATCCTGGTCCTCGCAGAGCATGGCAGTGAACCCGTGCAAAGCATCCAGAGCGGAGCCTAGTCCTCGCCTAACGCGGCAGTGAACCCGTGTGAAGCATCTAGTGCAAAATTCCTGGTCACGTGGAACGCGGATAATGTCACTCTTTGACCCCGTGGAAAACGTTCAGAGCGGATCCTGGTCCTCGCAGAGCATGGCAGTGAACCCGTGCGAAGCATCCAGAGCGGAGCCTAGTCCTCGCCTAACGCGGTAGTGAACCCGTGTGAAGCATCTAGTGCAAAATTCCTGGTTACGTGGAACGCGGATAATGTCACTCTTTGACCCCGTGGAAAACGTCCAGAGCGGAGCCTGGTCCTCGCCAAGCATGGCAGTAAACCCGTGTGAAGCATCCAGAGCAAGTACCGGACTGTGGAGTCCTTAAAATCCACGGACTATGACGTCCTTAACCTTGACCGTGATGTCTTAAAACTAACGATCAACCACCCCGATTCCCTACAGACTTTGCCTTGGTTTAAGGGTACATCTCTTCACCCCTTTGATGCCCAGCGTTGTAATTCCTCAACGTCTTCAAAGAAGTGACGGGTCCCTGCAACCAAACACCGGACTGTGGAGTCCCTAAATCCACGGACTATGAGGTCCTTAACCTTGACCGTGATGTCTTAAAACTAACAGCGGACTGTGGAGTCCTTAAATCCACGGACTATGAGGTCCTTAACCATGACCGTGACGTCTTTAAACTACGATACCTTAAGCGACCCCTGACCCCGTGAAACACGGATAAGGGCGATCACATCCGACACTTGCAGGTCCTCACGACCTGTAAGGAAGAAAAACTTTCTTGTGAGATCCTTACGACTCTCAAGGGAAAACCCGCTTAAGGAGCCTCACGATCTTTAAGAAGAACTCACATCTATGGGATCCTCTCGACCTGTAGGGAGAAAAACTCTTTATGAGACCCTCATGGCTCGTAAAATGCAAAAGTCTTGGCAAGCAGATCTTAACCCGGAGTCTCAAGCTATCGCTGCCCTGCAAAGAGATCGAGATAGAGTATCCGCAGAATACATTCAATAGAAAGGGGACACACCATTGAAGAGAAGAATATGTCTTCATTTATAAACCTCCCTTCGACAACAATACTCGATCTAAAGCCAGCACAAACCACCCGATACGGGAGATAACGTGGCAAGTTTCTGATCTGTATCCTATCAAGCACGCATTTGCAACTGTATGAATGTTTAAAAGGAAATGTTGCCGGAGGCACTGATGTGCATGCAACGTAACGATGGTGCTCGTAATTAAAGAAAAACAGACAGCTCATTTACGCAAGCAAGACACACGTACAACTATCTGACAAGCATGAAAATTCAACAGAAAGCATGCAAACCACCAATGATTAAAGGAGTACATTGATTCAAACATGCTATATCAGTGGGAAAAGATTACCAAACAAGGGATCAGAAATACAAGGGTTAACAAAGCAAAATACAAAATTCTCCAACTCCCTTTCCGCCTTCTCCAGCACGTCAAAACGGCGGTTTTCGTGAGGAGTCGCTCCCCACCGGTTGGAGCCGTGCTCATCAGCGAAAGCAGACATGACGGCCCGACGAGCTCTTATCTGACTCAGTAAATGAACTGAGTGATCCTTCAGAGCTTGAGTGATTAGACAAGCCTCATGAAAGCACTCAAGCTTGTCCTCCGCCGCGTCAAGGATCGCCGAAGTCATCTCCACCGGATGAGGGGGTATATCGGCAAGCAAAGACAGGAGGATCATCCGGAGCCAAATGGAGCCCATGGGAAGAGGAGAACCCCGACGGGTCAGTAGCTCGTACATCACCGTGTCACATTGAGCGTCGGTGAGAAGGGGATCCGCCAGCCGCGCAGCGAAGCGAGGAATTATCTCCTCAAGAGGCACCTCCCATGGTTGCCGACGAGTATGGGGACGATCGCAAGCCATGGAGATTGACCGGGTTCTCAAAAATGACCACCTTAAGGTATGAATGGGTTTCTCTGTGAAGAAAAGAAGTAAGGCATAAGGTTCAGGTTATAAAGGGGCGCATTTAATGCCATGCACAAAAAATGTTGTGCATGGTGGGACTATTCTCAAAGCCCGAAAAGAAGGGGAGAGCGTTGGGAATGAAATCCGACGACGCATTGGAATTAGGTTAGGGAAATGAAACGTCCCCATCAAGCAGATCCTTGCATACGCAACACTTGAGCACTAGCCTTTGATGGAAAATGAGGCGGCACTGCACAGGCACAACAGAGAACTAAGCTCTGAGAACGAGAATCAAATTCTTAAAAGAAAGGTTTGAAAGGAAGGACATGAAAAAGTGAAGGCGCTTCTAAAAGGACGTTTCGTCTACCCTACTCCCCCAAAGCAGGTCCAGCGGTCATAAAAGGTGACAGCGTTGCACTCACGTGCTGACACGTGAGAACAACGCTGTGGGGGCATTTGTTTCCTGATTTAAAATCAGGAAAGCTTCTGGGAAAAGCTTCAGAAGAGGGTCACGTGCTTACACGTGACTAGCGGTCACGTGTTGGCACGTGACACCTAAAAACATCATCAAGGCAAGTTCAGTATACTGACTACGTTGAAGAAAAGGGGGTTTCAGAAAGAGTCACGTGCTCCCACGTGACCCGGGTCACGTGGCGACACGTGACATTTAAACGCAAGAGTCAAAAGGCACACCAGTTCCCTGATCAAGTCAAGGAAAAGGCTTCAGAAGAGGTCACGTGCTTCCACGTGACCAGGGTCACGTGTTGCCACGTGACGTTCAAGACAGCAGACTCGTTCTCCAGTTGAACCAAGGAAAGAGAGAGTTCAAACAAGGGTCACGTGCTCACACGTGACCAGGGGTCACGTGGCAGCATGTGACGTTTAAGCAGCAATAAGAAGGCAGAGCGCAAAAGAAAGGAAAAGGCTCATTCCAAAGGGGGTCACGTGCCCACACGTGACCATGAGTCACGTGGTCACACGTGACCGGCTTTCAAAGCCCACTGTGTTAACAGAATTAAATTCTGAGAGAAATTCAAATCTTTCCAAAGGAAAGCAACTATCTGGAACCAATCGAATTAAAGATTCAGAGGTGATCTATCTATGGGAAAATCTCGGGTTTGGAAAGATTTCCCCTTTAAATCTAACCGAAATAATAAAGGGGAACCCCTGGATTTGAAATCCAATGGTGAATAAAATTCACCTAATAATCCAAAGGTCCAAAATGAATGATGGATGCAAATCAAATCTTTCACGAAGATTCGTCAAAAACTAATTGATTCGGCCGCTTCTCCTATAAATAGGAGCCAAGAGACATACATACATATAGATGCGCAGAGAAGAAAAAAGAAAAAAGGAGGAGAGCTTTGATACTTTGAAAAGACTCGGATCTTCTGCAAAAACCCTAGGTAAGAAAAGAGAAGGCCTTTTGAAAGAAAGAGAATTTAATTCTCAACAGAGTTTAACTCTGATAATATAAAAACAGAAGAACATATTTCTTCTCTCTTTGATAGAGGATCTGCAAAGTGCACATCTCCCCTTAAGGTTGAGAATTTAATTCTCAATGGGTTGAGATCCTGCCATGCAGATCCAAAAACATAGAGAAGGAATGCAAGCACGAGAATTTAATTCTCACAGAACTATAGGAATTTAATTCCTTTAAAACAAAAGTAGGGCTTGACCCTATATCATGGGAATTTAATTCCTTCAGAACAAAAAAAGAAACAGGGTTTAACCCTAATTAAAAAACCCAGTTCTGTTGAAACATCGGGAATTTAATTCCCTTAATCATAATTTAACAGAGGATGGAAGTTTAAACTCCTTAAAAACTTTTATTAGGGTTTAACCCTATTCAGCCCTTCACATATATGAGGAATTTAATTCCTACAGAAAATTCAGAGTTAAACTCTATTCCAGAATACAAAGTCTTCGAAAGGAAGTAGGAATTTAATTCCTCTGAAATTTACAGTTCGAGGAATTTAATTCCTGAAAGAAGATTAACAAAGCTTCTAAACAAAATACATAGAGGCAGGGTCACGTGTCATCACGTGACCCCCCCAAGAGATCTACAAGAAAGCCCCTTTGAGGCAGCACCCCACGTGATCCACGTGACCCTTGGCAGAAGCTCTAATACATAGGCATTTGAATGCCCATCACGTGATAGCACGTGATGCTCTGAAAGATGCGATAATCTCAGCAGAATAAATGAGGGGAGGGCGCTCTCACGTGCTGCCACGTGACCCCTCTTGTCTTAGTGTTTAACACTAAATTGAAAACTCTCGAACCCAGTGTTAAAATACTGTTGGGCTTTAGTGTTCAACACTAATTAAAAAGCTTTATTTGCAGTGTTCAACACTGATTACCTTAGTGTTTAAACACTAATCTGAGATCTTCATTTGCAGTGTTCAACACTGATCTGTTTTAGTGTTTAACACTAATTTGAAAAGCCTTGTTGCTGGTGTTTAACACCAATTATCTCTTAGTGTTAAACACTAACTTGTCAACCTCATTCCCAATGTTCAACACTGACTGTTCTGAAGTGTTTAACAATAGGCTTTGGCCCAATTGGCCTAAATGGATGGAGGCAAAGCCTCTCCTGATTGGACTTAGCCCAAGATGGCCATAAGTCCTCAATTTGTGATTAACTGGTCCAATGGACTCATAACATAATTAATTCGTCTTGACCCCAAATTGGGCCAAGGACTATTTAATCCATTCCGGTTCTAGGGTACATCTCTTCACTCCTTTGATACTTGGCATTGTAATCCCTCAATGTCTTCAAAGAGGTGACGGGTCCCGACGACCACACATTGATACGGACTGTGGGGTCCTTAAACCCGTGTTTAATGCAAAATTCCTGCTTACGTGGAACGCGGATAATGTCACTCTTTGACCCCGTGGAAAACGTCCAGAGCGGAGCCTGGTCCTCGCAGAGCACGGCAGTGAACCCGTGTGAAGCATCCAGAGCACATACCGGACTGTGGGGTCCTTAAACCCATGGACTACGACGTCCTTAACCTTGACCGAGATGTCTTAAAACTAACAATGGACTGTGGGGTCCTTAAACCCATGGACTACGACGTGCTTAACCTTGACCGAGATGTCTTAAAACTAACAACGGACCGCAATGTCCTTAAACTACCCATGGACTGCAATGTCCTTAAACTACCCATGGACCGTAATGTCCTTAAACTAGAACAATAGAGCCCCAAATGCTCTTTTGTCGGATCTAAACGGTCCCGTTTAAGTTGATCTTAGCCTTAGAGATGGCTAACATATCCTTAAACCTTCAAACAGAGTGGACTATAAATCCCCCCAATTAATCCTGGCTCGAGGGTACATCTCTGAACTCCTCTGACATCCGTCGTTGTAATCCTTCAACGTCGTCAGAGAGGTGACGGGTCCCGACGGCCATACATTCATGGACCACTATGTCCCTAAACTGGAACATTAGAGTCCAAACGCTCTTTTGTCGGATCTAAACGATCTCGTTAAGTTGATCTTAGTCACAAAGTCAGACTAACGTATCCTTAACAAGCGTTTGAGTTGATCTTAGCCTCAAGTATGGCTGACGTATCCTCAAACCAAACCCCCCCAAACCCAAATCTAAGATAATACGGATTTGGACTAGTCCACGCCCTACGGGCGACGACATAACTCAGTCTCCGTAAACAATCCACGGGCAACAAAATACAAAGCAAACACCCACGACACGAAGTGACCATCTGGAGAAGGAGAAAGTTGTTACCGCAATGCGGTAGCGTAATTAACTGCAGGGGCTTGCGCCTGCAGGGAAGAGTGTCCCCACAATCAAAAACCCCTCATTCGAGGGGGAATCTGACGAAGTCTGCTACATCGGACGCATCCGTCTAAACCTCCGATACACGGTGCCATAAATCAACTTGGCATCTTCGGAGAGGTGGACGGATAGCACCAATTAGCATCTGTCCCGAATCTCAGGCAAGACGCAGTGTCGCGCCGTCTTTCGGAGGGGAACAATCAGCATGGCAAACAAGTATAATATGGCCGTGGAGTATAGGTATAGTGAACATGAAGTGAATGTAAGTGTCTTAACAGGTCTCTACTTGGGTATACTAATCTAACGTGAGTTCAAGTGTGAATGTCAACCAATCTCAAGAGTGTTCTCGAACCCAACAGGCTGTAATCCAGGGGTAGGGAACCACGGGCCCGAATCAAATGTTAGTAACATGACTTCAATTTAGTGTTAAAGTATTCCAAACTCAACAGGCTGTAATCCAGGAGCATGGAAATACGAGCCCTCATGATAGCTTGCTTGTGTCAGTAGACATGGATTCATGATCTACGGGGACTCTTGAGATTTTGTTGGATCCACGCATGAACCACCCCAACACCCAGTGTATATAAGTCTATGATTAATGTTATGAGTCTTGATCAAATCCATGAATACAAAAGGTGATGTATGATATCAAGTTTTCAAGATTGAGTTCATGTAGTCATGTCAAGTGCAAGTCATGACAATTGTATTCATGGTTCGATGTCAAGTTGGTTCAAGTGTACATACTGGGTTCAAATATTCATGATTGAGTCGTGTCAAGATCAAGTCAATTCTAACATGTAATGATTTAATCACAGGTCATATAAATAAAAATAAATAAGCAATTACAGAATATGATATGAGATAAGTATACAAGTAACGTCCAAAACAATGTTGTAAATATGTGATATGTTCGACTAGTTAATCAAGTCATTTGAGATCAGAATATAAATGAAAACATGGCCTTAAGTGTTATGCACATGTGAGTTCCAGTCTCGCCTAAATACAACTACCGGTTTGGGAGATATACATGTTTTCGTATCGTCGCGCAAAACAGATCAGAATCTGTTCGGCACCGTCACACATTTTTTAAAACGCGGTTTTTGTTAATTTCTATCGGGTTTCAGGTTACAGAAATTATTATAAAATCGTAGGTCTTTCGATTTACTTATCTAAAACACCAAGATTCATATGATTTGGATTTCTGAAGCTCTAGTTATGATCATTTTAACATCAACGTTTAAAACAGAAATTCAGATTTCTAGACAGCAACTATATATTGTATTGCAAAGCCTATATTGGGTTGTTTCACGTATTTATAAGTATTATAGTATACATAAAATTATAGTTCTATCAATTTACATCTTCACATCTAAAGTTTGTCACGAACGGACATCGGGAGTTTGAGTTATGTCTAATTTAAAAACAGTGTGCGAATCAGGACAGATTCTGTCCAGATTCGTCGCTTAATATTGTAATGCAGTTTTGTATATTTTACGTCAGTTTTCAATAAAAACTTAAAACTAAGAAAATATAGATATTTCGATGTAGATATTCAAAGTATCTGAAAACACTTAATTTGGATTAACGATTACAGATTTATGGTCTCTCGAAGAAAACCCTTATTGGCAGTTTTCTGGTTTTAAAAACAGTGAATAAAAAATACATAACACCTAAACCGTTATGCGGTTAGATCTAAATTTTTTTACAGCGTATACAAAAAAATATATTCTATCCAAGATAATTTTCTTGAAATTTCCAAAATTAAAAATTAATTTCTAAAAATTATTTTAATGGTAAGGTATTGCTATGTCATATGTGAGAATGAGTAAATCATAGTATTTATTCGTAACTTTATTTTTTTTACAAAATTTAAATAAAGTAATTTAAAATACAAAAACAAATGATGCAATCCTAATTGGTTACTATGAAATCTTAACATATGGATTGAGAGTAATGAAAAAAAGACTTTACAAACTATATATGTGTGTATGTTTGTGTGCGTTCATTATTTATATATGTATCTATTTAATTAATTATTTAGGTACTATAATATGATAATAGAAGTTTTTTTTCATGGCAACATGACAAGAGAAAGATAGAGAGAAGGAGATAGAGGGAAGTAAAGAGATAAGAGACTTACATACACAGGCCGGTATTGTCACCGGGTTTGTCTATCCACCGATAATCTCACGTTACCAGCGAGATTTTCTTGAAAACTTCTTTGTGTTTTTCTAGGACTCTAGGTGAAGAGGGAGAAGGGAGAGATAGAAAAATGTGAGGAAGAAAAAGAAAGAGGGGGACAAATAAAGATGGTGTAATGGTGAATTATCTATAATAATATATGCATTTAACATGGGGATTAAAAGAGAAATGAAAGGTCACCATTCATTTTGAAAATGAAAGGTTTCATTTGTAAGTTATGAGAAGAATAAAAATTGATAAAAAAAATAATTGCAAAAATGGGGATTTGAACATATGATCTATGGAATAACAATACAAAGACTTAACCAATGAGCTACAAGGTTGTTCATACACATATTTAATACGAATTAAATATATGATGCTGCTTAAAAAGAAAGTGGGTTTTTGGGCTAATAGTTTTATTAAAGAATATGAAAATGAAATTGGATTTAAGTTATGGGCTGGGTTAGGACTTATGTTTAATTTGAAAAAAAAGGTTAAAATTTAGTTTTAAAGAAATGTGATTGGGAAAAATTGATGGAATAATAAAATAATATATTTATATTAAAAAAATATACAGAAAATACTAAGAATAAATAAATACAATATTTTACTAAAGAAAGAAAATACAGAGGTATATTAATATCGGGGTCGTTACAGATCATTGTCCAGTTGTAGTTTGCGGACGAGAATTCTACGCGAATATCAAAGTACTGGATATCCTAAACTTCGATGTTATGTTGGGAATAGACTATATGGGAGTTTTCTATGCTACGATAGACTGCCGTCAAAGGAGGGTGGTATTTGAGACACCAGATCACTCAGTCCTCTAATTCAAGAGTGGAGATAAAACGTTGGAGCCAGGGAGATACCGTGCTAAACCGAAGGATACAAAAGTGTTTTCTCTCGGCAGTACCAAAATGTATAAGTATCTACGATAACACTATTGGTGGTATGGAATGAAGCGCGAAGTAGCCGGAAGCGTAGTCAAGTGTTTGGTGTGTCAGCAAGTAAAGGCTGAACATCACAGAACTGCTGGACTACTTCAGCCGTTACCAATCCCAGAATGGAAATGGCAGCACATTACCATGGACTTTGTGACTGCCCTTCCTCGCAGCATGAAGGGTAACGACGCAGTATGGGTTATTGTGGATCGACTGACCAAGTCGGCTCACTTTATTTCCTTTCAAATTGGCCAATCTATTGAGACATTAGTAAAGAAGTACATGGAGGTAAGCATGAATCTAAATAAGATTTAACCTTCAAAGTGTACTATTTTGATACCCATGAACTCATGCAGGAGATCATGAGATTACATGGAGTACCAGTTTGCATCGTCTCCGATCGAGATACCAGATTTCGATCACAGTTTTGACAGAGTCTGCAAGCTAGCCTGGGAACGAGTTTGAACTTCAGCACGGTTTACCATCCACAAACAGATGGACAGTCTAAGCGAACAATTCAGATTCTAGAAAACATACTAAGAGCTTGTATGTGAGACTTCGAAGGTTCATGTGAAGATCACCCACACCTTTTGGAGTTTTCATACAACAACAGCTATCAGGCGAATATTGGAATGGCACCATTTGCAGCACTCTACAGAAGGAAGTGTCGATCACCACTAAGTTGGGACAATATCGGAGATCGAGAACTCCTTGGATCAGAGATGATCATGGCAACTGTAGACGTAGTTCGCACGATCAGGGAAAGAATGCGCATAGCCCAAGACCAACAGAAGCACTAGGTTGATGCAAAGCGTCGACATCTGGAGTTCCAACTTGGAGATCATGTTTTCTTAAAAATCTCTCCAAACCGAGAAGTAATCCGCTTTGGCAAGAGGGGTAAGCTCAGTCCGAGATACATAGGACCGTTCGACATTCTCGAACGAATCGGAGAAGTGGCATACCGTTTGGCACTACCACTCTCATTGGAAGGAGTGCACAACGTGTTCTATATATCCCAGCTTCAAAAATATGTGAGCGACCCCAGCCACATCCTTGATCACTCCGAGCTCACTGTACAGACAGATCTAACTTGTGAGCAACAACCTATTGAGATCCTGGACAGAAAGGTAAAGACACCGCGGAACAAGGAAGTAAACTTGGTCCGGGTGATGTGGAGAAAAGATTCGCCAGGAGAATCAACGTGGGAATGAGAACACGACATGCGTGCAAGATACCCTTACTTATTTGTAAATAAGTCCTTATATAATTGTAAATTTCGAGGACAAAATTGTTATAAGGAGGGTAGAATGTACCGACTCTGGATTTACTGTACGAAAATTTTCAATTCAATGTACAGAAAGGAGTTTACAAGCCTGAGTACAATTTATAAGTTATTTTTGTTTAAGAACAGCAAGAAAACACTTGTAGCTCATTGGTAAAGCCTTGCACTGCTGTGACGTAGCTCTTGTGTTCGAATCCCCTCAGACACATTATACTTTTTCTGATTTTCTTATAAACTTTTTGGAAGCCCAAAAGTTTACATGTGCAATGCACATAAAAATGAAAAGTCTAGAAAAACAAACATGTGCAAAATATTATAAATACATATATGGACACATGGCAAAGATCCACCGGCCCCACGCCAAAGAACGACCGGCGAGATGCCTTGTATGTCCGGCGGCGACGGTCCATCCGTAGGTGATGGTGCCCGGGTTTTGCACACGAGTCTTCTCCCCTACCCCCATCACCCCTGCACTGTTTGATTGCTGTGCAATCAAACAGAGACCTCTCAAATCCCTAATTTATCACTTTTTAATGCATTTTAATTCACTCTTTTAATCCTAAAACCCTAATCCACACTATAAATATTGCCCCATGCCCCAGCCCTTCCTCATTCTGAAAATTCTATCCAAAATTCTCAAATTTTCCTAACTACAAGAAGAGTACAAGTAGAGTTAGCCAACGATCAATTTCGGCGAGGAATCGAAGCAAGTTCCGGCGGCCCCGCGACGCCATGAAGATCAACACTCTCTCGTCTACCTTTTCTTAGGATAACTAGCTGGTAAGTCCCTCCCAATCTCTCTTTTTCCTCTTTGAAATCTCTTTTCAAAACAAATATCGGTAAATAGAGTTAATACCGATGTTAATCTTCTAAACCCTAAAAGACTCACCTTTTTACTTACATATTGTTCATTCAACTTTTACATAATATTTGTAACACTATTATAAATGTTTAGAATAAATCGTAATCTAGAATTCCATGAAAAATCACTTTAAATTAACTTTTACGCTAAAATACCATGAACTTCATATATTCATCTTTTAGTACTTTTGCTAATTATACCTTTAGAAAAATTCACGGGGTAATGACCTACCCCTCACATACACACATGTTTCTATAACACGATACTCTTCGAGCGTATTTTTAATTACGAACACAATATTTCATTAAAATACCGTTTAATATAAAAACCCGGTTATCTTTTGAATTGTATTTCAAAACTCTTTGCGATTATATCTCTACAACTCGTTTAGGGAATCCGCTATTGAATGATGCGGATTATCACTCATTCTTGGGCTAGTAGAGCCAGATGCAGACCTCCTTACGGATCATTCGGTCTCAAAAGGCTTTTAATATGATTTTTAAGAAAAACGCAATTTTCTACTTAAATTAATTTTTATAATTATATAAATATTACAAATCCATATATTTTCAAAATATAATAACATTACTTTTTTTTCAAAGGAAAGAATTACAAGTTTTATCAGAACGCCATCAAGATACCAACAAAAGTCAAGTTTTACAGTAAAATACCATGAACTATTCAAGTTAAGGTAATTATCACTAAAATACCTCAAATCCCTAAAATTCACATTCATGGAAACCCTAAACAACATAAATAATTTCTCGAGATTATTTTGAAACTATATTAAAAATATTTTGCATAAAACCCATTCGAGCTATATAAAATTACATTTAAGGACTCAGTAAATATAGGTTTAAGCGGGATCAATTCTCTTGAGCCTCAGGAAGCCGGAGAAAGTGAGTGCTTGCCTATTTAAGGTAGAAAATCTTAACGGGGTTATCAATGGTAATTGTCTTGGAAAAAACACAAATCCTGCCGTCCATATGCAGCAGTTACCGATAACACCTGAATCTAATTCAGGATCCAAATCAGTTTAAAGCGTCTGAATCAAGTTTGAGTCTAAATCAATCTGCGTATAACCCATATCGGAATCTAATTCAAATATGAATCCAAACTCTAACATGTATACCTGAACCTGAATATCAGAACAATATCAACATGCAAACATGACTTGACTTGACCGAACCATTGCTATAATTTGACTTGATTACATAACTACTTGTTTACATTCTGAACTTGATTACATGAACAATTTATATCTATGGTCTCAGCAAGTCTGATAATTATAATCTATATAAAACATTACACGGGGTTAACATGGAAGATTGGTACGGAATGTATTAAAGCGACACGATGATGGTCACTAAAAGACACCTATATGAACTCTCATGCCGCTGTCCCGTGGTTTTTGACGGGGCCTTGTACCATAGCCCATGTGACAGTTGGACTCCTCTCGTATACACTGATACCTTCTGTACCAAGCTACAAACAACTACGTTAGAATAATAAACCGATACATGTATAACTTAACAGTTTTTTCCACGTTACTTGTTGTATTCCTTCCTTTCTTTTGGGACTTACCGAGCGGTAGATCGCTGACGACATTCCCGTCTCTTTCTTTCTTTGGAATATTCGTCGGGAGGACCGGACCCTCAGAAGACCGAGCCTAGCCAAGAATACTTGGAGCAGATTGAGGCACAACCAGACTACTAGCTTACTTGTACTTACCTTCCAGTTTGTATGCCACTATTTAGGCACTGCTTTATTCATTGTACTTTTCCTTTTCAAAACAGTTGTTTGTAATGATGAATGTTGATAAAAGTTGCTGTTTATTTTACACCTCTTGTTATTCTTGTGCATTTTACATATATTTCTTAATTTACGCTTAACGTATCTATTTCTAAGTAAATACGTTGCGGCCTGCTACGTCACCGATTCCGTACACTGGGAAGTGGAACGTGACACGCGTTGATGGCGGGATGCGCCTATAAATGGCGGGATACGCTCATTAACAATGAAACACGCTAGCGGGGGATGCGGGACGTGGAGCGGCAGAGATCTCTCGCGATGAGATACACGGGGTCTTTATGGGGGGGGCGCTCGTGCTCCGTGTTCTTGGCTAAATAGGGATGCTGAGGAATCTCGGCTATAAGGGAGCTCGGAGACAAGCAAGTGAGCTGAAGAATCTCAACTATATGATAGCTTGGAGACGAGCTATTGGTTAGGGGTTAGCCGTACTCCGGGGAGGTCTTCAAAAGGTTGGGCGCGACCTCGGGGACAAGACGAGGAGCGGAGGAATGTCCCCAAGGCATCATACTAATTCCAGCTCCATAGCCCTTAGAAATCTAGCGGGCTTATATGAACGACACGTCATCTGCTACTTGCCGTGATCTAGAAAATCTCTACTTACGAATATCATCTGGTTTCCTCCAACATATAAAAAATTTATGCCAAATAACCTTTCATGGATTAGTAAGCTTGAATAATTCATTTTATTAAAACGAACTAAAACAATAGAGGTTATATTAGTTATAAAGGCAAACAAAGCACTAATTACAAAAATTTATATTATCATAAATCATGTTAATCATGTGAAAGAACTGTCATAATAATCATGTGAAAAAGAAAAATGAAATGGGCAATACTAATTGTAATGTCGGAGACCGATGAATCCAAACTCTTATAAGCAAGCCTTGCGGGTCAACACCATCGAACATGCTCTGTTTGGCAAGTGCTATACTAGTCACCACGGTTTGAGGATGGTTATTTAAACTCTAAACACTTCACATACCACTCTTATTTCCTAACTACATATCCAAAAGATTTTTTTTTTGAAGGCAAGAGCTGGATTCCTTTCAGGAATCCGTCCCATAACAAATTTTTATAAAAAGCAAAAGAAAAGGAAATTGTACTATTATAGACCGTAAGGAGGTAAAGAAAAAGAATAGAGGATACACCGTCACAACATGGCTACAACAAAATAACCCTCAAACAAGAATAAAAGAAAAGAGAAGAAAACACACAAAAAAAGATTGCAGGGAAGAGACGCGGAGAAAGGAAAGTGGCTCAGCTTTTCCTTCGGAACAGCAAGGTAAAGAAGCAACTCCAGATTGTTTGTGCCTTGATTTCAACATCCTGATCATTGTGTAAGTATGTGCAAAGCCTGATTTTAATTTTGATAGAGATATAACGCATCCTTTCGAGATCAGCCGCTTATGCTACATCCTGCCAAGGGAAAGAAGCGGCAGCAGTGCCCAAAAACAGATTTGCAAAGCAAGATCAACATATAGCAGCACTAAACAAAATGCAAACTAAATGCTGCCCATTTTAAGTCCTCTTGATTGCCAAAAAAGAAAAAAAGAAAAAAATGCATTTCAGTAACTTTTCAGAGACATACCTGACATAGGTCTCTAACCCCCAGTAAGGACATGAAAAGGTAGTGGTGTGGGACGGGCGGGCGAAAATATTAAGAAGAATTTGGGGACCCCAAAAAATGAACACCAGGTTCGAAGTTACACAAGGTTTTCATCCAAAAAAAATAGTAAACAATTACACCAGGTTTTTATCCAAAAAAATAGTAAACAAAGCACAAGTCCAGGTTTGTCAAAAAAACCATGGATAAAACTAAAAGAATACCAGGGTTTTACCCAAAGGAAAAGTGAACAAAACACAAGTTTGAAGCTTAAAGCAAAAACACTCGGTTTTTCAAAACAAACCAAGAGGAGGCATCATCATAATATCAAAGAAGTTAGGGGTAGCCACATCATTAGAATTTTTTGGCCGTGAAACAACCACGAAAAATCTAAAGAATAAAAAAAGGATCATATTTTCCATGAATGAGCATGTCCACATCCCCAGTATAGAGAGCTCTCAATCCATGAAAACCAGGGGAGCTAAGCGTGTGCCTTTTAGTTTTGATAGGCATGCCCCTATCAATTAAAAAAAGTGATACAAACCGGTGTTAGGGGTGTGAGTCCACGTTATTTGGATTTTGGTGCCATAAAAAAGGTTCATAGTATCTGTCTTTTGGATAGCATGCGAGTAATACTAGTAAAAGATACGCGGAAAAGATATTTCTATTTAACTATACATCATGTTCCTATGGTTAATTTTAAATAAATTCTAATGTCCAGTATGGTCTAAGAATTAAGGAATTTTTTTCTTCTAATTTCTCCTATGAATTGAAATTTGAGTTGCCATACAACACCCTTATGCTTATAGAGATCTATAAAAAAGTTAAAGAAAATCGTTTTATTCTCACTTGAAACTTGGATTGATGAGTGATGGCATGCATAAACAAATTGTCAATATTCGATGTATCGACTAGTCGACACACATTGTTTGAGATGTTATTGAGTTTATTCTTATATGATATATATTTTTCATCTGTTATATTCTGCCTTCAGATAAAAAGGACAGGGACAAGAGGTTTTTGAATGACCCGTGCGATTTGGCAGTGAAATATAAAAATACAAAGTTCAGGGATGAAAAATGGAAATATCAAAATTCTGAGGGTGAGATATAAAGACGAGACACCGACGATTCAGAAACTCATATGAGTCCGAAACTTCGTTCTTTGAATCAAACTTCTTCGTCATCAAAGCTAGGGTTTCGTCATCAGCTTCAAAGATTTAACTCCAATGGCAGAACACAATAGCGATCCCAAGGTATCATTTTTCTTATAGCCCCAAATTTGCTAATTTTCCCTTTTATGGATTGTTGCGTTATCGATTTGTTGGTTTGCTTGGCGACTCTTCTTTTCTTTTTTCCTTCTTCTTTTCTTGTGTGACAAAAGGGTTCCCCTTTTTTGTGGTTCTTAAATTAGTTTGAATGGATTGATCAAAATTCGTTAGAAACCCTAAAAGACGAGGGGCTAACAAGTGCTCAGCGGTGAAACTTTCCATTTCGAGTGAGAGGTCTTGGGGGAGGTTGATGTATGTTGTTAGTTTATTTTCAAGTTATAAGGTTGGACCTATGTATTTAACAAATCCTGATAACTTCGGATAGCGATCTAACACATACTTGATAAGTTATAGAAACTTATGGGTATTTAACAAATCTCAATAAGTTCGGTTGATGGCTCCAGTAATCAATTTTTACGTTGTTTTATAACCAAAACGGAAGTATAACCCCCGCGTTTCATTGAATGGAAAGTTTAGGTAAAATGTTTTGGATAAACCCAACACAGTCCACATCGAACACCACCGAACGGCACAATCATAGGATTCAGGTCATTGACCATCCGTATGTTCGCTGTGGTTTCTCCTGCAATATACATAAATGCCTTTTTTTAATTTCATAATAGGCTCCAGTAATTTGAAAATCGTATGGATAACCCCTCTGCATCCAAAGACCTACATGAATAGCATGATGCTAATGACCTTTTTGCATCCGAACACCCTCCAATTGTTTGTATCTTTCTTGGGAAAATGCAGCAGGTTTAATGGTTTTCCTTAGCATTATAATAGAAAATTTTACATGTGTGAGATGTAGTGTAGGATATTCTGATTTGGAGATCGATGCAATTTCTAGCTACAAAGCTTCCTGGGAATAATTTCAAGAGAAGCCTTTCTAACCTGATATCAACCATTGTCCTTCCAATGTTCTCCTAGATGCATAGATATAAGAATATCAAAGAACATTAAACAGTTTTTTTTCATCCTGCATTTTAGGTTTTTCTTTTTGAAATTTAGGGATATAGAAAGGAATATGTGCGGTTAGCCCCCGTCACAAGGTTTCATTAACTACATTTAATGAAGTAATAAAGTAATCAAAAGTCTATGTCAATCATCTTAAACAACTTCTTGCAGATAACGTTTTATCTCTTGGAACTATATCAAATTAATAATAAGCGTAATTTCTTAAATTCTAAGCATAATCATATGGATGGTGTTTGACAAATTAGATTTAAAATGTTTAAGGGAATGATGGTAAATAATTGGTAAGTGCTGAATGTAGGCGAATCGTTTATTAACAACCAATTGAAGTCCTTAGCTTCCTTCCATTCATTGTCACATTCTATATAAAATCCTCAAATCAATCCTTACTCGATTTATCTTCTGAAAGTGATTGATTGTAACCCACACAAGAACACTTGAGAGAAGAAGTAAAGAAATCAAGAACGACAAGAAGCAGACCCAAGTATGTTTCTCCGTCTTTAGGATGTATAATATCAAGCAATACGATAATCGTATTCCATTACAGCGAGGCATATATAATATCAAGATTATATTATATTCTACAAAGTTAATTATTTTGAAAATAATGATGCCGAATGCCAATACAGTACGCATCAAAGAGCAAGGTCCGTAATTTTCAGATAATTTCTTCTAAGCCTTCAATATCTGAAACAATGAATGCCGATTCTGTGAAGTGTTTGAGATCATAATGGTTGACCTTTGGCCTTGATTAGCAAAAGCATGATGAGAAAAATCTGAATTATAGAATTTTGAAAAGCATATCATTTGGAAGTATCGTTTGGGATCATAATTACTATATTAATCTTTTTATTACACAATAGTTTATTTCTTGTGAAGAACTGGTATCGAATTTACCTTGTAGCATTCCGCTAAAATTTTAAATAGCAATTGAATACCAATATTAAATATGTTCGTTACTGTTAGGGTCAAAAATTACAACCCGGTTGACCAGGTCAAAGTCAAAGTCAACTCCAAGCCAAGCGAACCCAAGTCCGAACCCAAGTCCAAGCAAGTGAACCCATGCCCAGGTCGAGCCCAAGCATGAAGCGGCCTGCCTTCCATGCCAAAGGAATAATTGTTAAAGCATAAATAGGCTTAATGTAATTTTTATGAATAAATGTAGTAAAATGGGCAACAAACCCAAATTATGTAAAAGCCTATGGCTTATGTGCAAAAGAAAAAAGCGCATGGGATGGGAAAGGCACATGTGCCATTTTGAAAAGCCCAATGGGTTATATGTAAAATGTAAAACATATATAACGTATCATGATGAATGATAACAAACAAGATTCTTCCCATATTTTTCTAGGGTTCTGTGCTTCTTCCTTCCTCAAAGTTTTAAACCTCCTTTTCTTTTTTTGAATTAAATCAAGAGTTTAACTCTTCTTTTTCTAAAAACAATTAGTTTTTCACCATAAAATCCTTGAAGAGGTTAAATCTCCCAGCAAATTTTTAAAAGGAGAGATTTTTAAATCCCACAACCCTATTTCTCTAAAATCCAACAAATAGAGAGGAGGAAGAAGGAGATCCATATTAAAAAATCCCACTTTGGGAAGATCCAAGGCTTAAGAGAGGATGCGCTCAAGGGAGAAGAAAAGGGTCCCCTTTCATTATCTCCGAAAATCCTTTAGAAGTTTAATTCCAGAACAAGAATCTCTTCTTTAGGAGTTTAACTCTAAACCAATCTTTGAGGAGTTCAACTCCAAGATTCAAATTCTCATAAGAGTTTAACCTCAAAACCTAGATCTTTTAGGAGTTTAACTCTACTAAAAGATCTTTTTTTAGGAGTTTAACTCCTAAAGTCACTCGGGAGTTCAACTCCCAGTCCAGGGGCTAAGCCCTTTTTCCCGCAGGCGTTCAGCGCCCGCGCGGGGCTCATGGCCCGCTGGCGCCCAGCGCCCACGTACTATCTTACGCTTCCTTAGGACTCTCTTCATCCTTCTTTCTCCCACACGTTCCACACTCAAAACACATCTCCTTTTAGAAAAAAAATTTCTAGCGGAGTACTGCTCGGCACCTGCAAGGGGGCTGCTAGCCCTCTTGACCTCCAGCCCGCTATCCAGATAGCGAGACCCCCATAAACTCTGCGAGGCCCCCGATATACCCAAAATCCCTCAAGACACATATGCACTGCACATTGAGTTCGTATGACCAGTTTGACCTGTCAATCGGAGGTTCTCTCGCTCTAAAGGCAATGGGTAATTAACGACAGCTTAGTCCGCGGCTGCCGGAGATTCAAATCCCCACGGCTAATAAACCTCGACTTACTTTAGACAAGGGGAATTTGTAAGGCGTCTGACAAGCGCGCGCATTCCCATCTCAATGGGGTGACGAAAAATATCCTATAAATTCTGGCACGTCCGGTGGGATATTTTCTCTCTTCCCATATTTCGGGTTAAATGTTCATGCGAACTCAATCAATATATATATTAATTGGCTGTACTGAAATCATGCTTCTTTGTGCAGGATAACAGCTTTCCAATTACAGTCTTCAAATTCAACAAAGATGTCTTCAAGGAAAAGCTCAACTCTCGACACAACTCCCATCTCCTACATGGTGAAGATGGACGCCGGGACGGTCCTTCCGGCTAGTCTCGGGCGACAGTGGGAGGAGCCGCTGCAACAGTTCGGATTTATTTTGTTTATGCCAGCTAACACCATCCTAGCTCCTCAAGCTCCGGTAAGAAACAGATCGGCCTCGAAAGACAGGATGCCAAATGTTGTGGTTTCGAGGGCGACCAACCCAAACGCAAGTCGGTATTCGAACGACTCTCCTTGGCCCTAGCTGGGGGGGGCAAAGCTGTCGGAATGAAAGAAGTCGCCGAACGTCGCGGGCAAACTCAGGCGATACCTTCGACGAGTGTGCAATCAGATGTCTTTTCAAGGTTCTCTACCGGCCGACCCACGGCGGCTTCCCGAAGAGCAGAATCCCGCCAGGCACTTAAAACAGAAAAGCTAAGGCAGAAGCGGCTCATGTATAGAGCTAACAAAAGGACGCGGAATCCGGCCAAGCTGGATTTTGTGAAGTTCCAAGAGCCGAGTTATCCCGCAAAGACCACCGTCTCGGCCTTAAAAATCCGCAACTCTTTTGAACTTCTAATATGGGTCAAGAGAAACTCTATGACTACGGAGAGCAAAAGGACGACAATTCGTACAGTACTGCGAAGGGACGTGTCTAAACCCCAGCGTAAAAAACCTGACACCGTCTCTTCAAGCATTTACTAGGCGCTCCATGTAGTGCGAAAGCAGCAGGGCAAGGCCCGAAAAGAAGCGTCGGCGCTACTCGATAACCCTGTCAGGCCAACCGTCTTCAGTCGATTGTCCTTTCTCAAAGCAAAAGGGCCACGACAGCGGTCCGTAAAACCAGCTGCCAAAAGCAAAAGGATGGCCGGCTATGTTGTCTACATGGCAGGTACGCGCCCCAGTGACACCCTTCGCAGCAAAAGTAAGGATGGAGCCACCACATCCCAAGCCCAATCTGGCTTTGAATGTGACTACCCCTTCCCAAGACCAGCCTCCTCTGCAGGATGATGAAAATCCTCTCGATGAGGCCGATAGGCAGAAGGACACTTCATTCCACATGGAATCAAGCTCGGACAGCGGAGAAGAGCTGACCTTTCGCCCTCGGACTGCAGAACATGAGCTCCGAAAACAACTGCGAAGTAAAGATAAAGAGATGGCCAAGCTATACTCCAAAATTGACGACTTGATAAATGTTGTGATCCAGCTCACGGCTTAAATTGCTCGGACGCCCTCTAATCAAACGCAAGTCTACTCATGAGCCGGACGATAACGATCCGAAGTGACCGATGTATGTCCCTTCAGGTCCGAATATGAGCGAGCTACATGAAAGCCGACCGTATTCCACTTCTGGGGAAGCCTTGGCTCCAGATGGCGTCATTCCGCTGATGCAAGATCGAATAATGGATTTGGTCACCAACAAAGTTAAAACATTGGTGGCCGAAGCTGAGGTTCAGAAAGACGTTGGCAGCAGTGGGAGGGCGTACCTCGCACAGTACGAACTAATTAAGTTCCTTAATGGTTACGCCATCCCTAAATTCGGGAGATTCGATGGGACGGGAAATGCGAATCAGCATGTTGCCCACTTTAAAGCATCATGTGGGAATACAGGGGGCAACGATGCGTTTCTTCTCCGTCAGTTTGTCAACAGCCTAACTGGTGTCGCTTTCGACTGGTACGCGAGCATACCAGACTGTTTCGTCACTACTTTCGCTTAGATGGAGTTTCTGTTTCGGCAGAAATTCAGAGTGTTAGCGACAAAATCTCCATTGCTGACCTTGTGAGGACCAAGTTGGGGAAGAATGAAAGCAACACGGACTTCATTGCCCGATAGCGCAATCTCACCGTCAAGTGCGAGCCACTGTTAGAACATGACCAATCCGTCACCTTCCTCATTGGGAACCTCAGCAATTGGATGGTCATGTTCCTATATACCGCGGGTCTCAAAACGTTTCAGGACCTGACCAAGAAAGTTCAAATGTTGGAGCGTTCGAACCAAGAATCTACTTTGGACTTTCAAAATGACAAACCTTGGAAGAGCCGAAAGGATGACCATCGTAAAGGTGGGAGCTCCAACAATACCAATGTCTTCAACGCGTCTGACAATGAAGACAAAAAAGGGCGGACGGATAAAAACCGACCGATCGCAAAAGCCAGTACTGGGAGGAGAAAGATCGACTTTGGAAGAGAGAAAAAGCAAGGTCTACTCCTTCGGAAGGGACAAGGTCCGGAAGATATTCAGGGACGTCTTGAGGAATGGTTTACAACTGCCGAACCCAAAGAGGCTGCAGAAAGCAAGCATGACTGATAACCCTCTGTATTGCCCATACCATAGAATGCTAGGTCACGTTATCGAGGATTGCTACGTATTCAAAGATTAGGTCGAGAAATAGTACAAGACGGGAGAAATCTCATTGGCCCCTGGCGTGTTGACGAACGATCAAGACGCAACGCTAATTTCGCACAGACAGAAGTTGAAGCCTTTTGGAGGCATACTGCTGAGCCGTCTGCACTAAGAAATGAGGACAACGTGTCGCAACCTCCGTGGAATGTGTACATATCCAAGAAGACGGAGAAGATGCTAAAGCTGCTTCAAAAAGATCCCAGAATCGAGTGGGAAGGATAAAAAGGGCCCACTGTCCCATCCACCAATCCGAGATGGACAGGCTAGAAGTCCAAGAAGCTTAGAAAGAAGAAAAAGAAAGACACGACTCGATGCGAAGAAGAGTCTACGAAGAGAACGACCATTCAAAAATATGTCGATTCCCTTGAAGACTGTGTAAAAGGAAAGAACTCTTATCCAACTGAAGTAGTTCTTTCCTATAGAAGCCACAGAAATCTTAGAAGAATTGGAGGAGGGTGCCGATGTTGGGATCCATACTGTGACTTGCTACGTCATCCATCTTGGCAGTGACTCTGAGGATGAGCTCTGTTTTCCCGAAGAGGACGATGGACTCGCAACAAAAGCGAACAAATCTAGCTCAGAAATGGTAAGGCTCTAGCGCCAAGACAAGGCAACGCCCCAAAGGAGAAGGAAAAACATGTGGCTAATGAAAAAGACGACAGAGATCCGATTCACGGAGACTCGAGCTCTTCCTCGGTAGAGTATAACGTCTTGGCTTACCTCTGGAAGCTTCCATCCTTCTTAAGCATCTATGATGCTTTAGTTCTATCCAAGGAGCTTAGGGACGTCCTTATTTATGCTCTGCAAAACTCCGAGCGGTACTAGGCACGCTTCGCGGAGATCAATATAGAAGAAGCCAAGTACTTTCTACACAGCTGCGGTCGCATTTAAAGATGAAAACCTGCTATCAGGGACAACTGAGCACAACCAGCCGCTTTACATGACAGGGTACAACGACGGAGATCGGATTAATTGCATATTGATTGATCCGGGGTTCTCAGTGAACATCATGAACTTGCAGACTCTAAAGAGTTTATCAATGGACGTCTGACACCTGTCAAGGGAGAGGATTGTCATCCAGACCTTCAATCAAAACCGCCAGCAAGTTTTGGGATCCATAGCTTTGCCAATTAGGTTTGGGGCTCTACAAACCGAAACTAAGATATACGTGATCGACGCCGACACGTCCTATAAGATCCTTCTGGGACGACCGTGGCTTCACGATTATGGCATTGTTCCGTCAACACTACATCAATGCATGAAGTATATCAAAAATGGCGAAGAGAGACGCATTGACGGAGACGTACAGCCGTTTGGCGTACATGAAGTCCGATATGAAGATTCTTGGTACTTTATGAAACCCTAAAATGCTGAGCTGCAGTCGACTAAAGACGAGAGGGCCCAGTGTCTCATTAGGGAAATCTGAGCCGCAGTCAACTAGAGATAAAAGGGTCCAGAATCTCAAAAGCAAAGCTGAGCCGTGGTCAATTAAAAACAAGAAGGCTCAGAATCTCAAAAGCTAATCTAAGCCGGTCGTCACTCTTAAAAGTAAAAATCCCCAAGTGCGCCCGCGTTTCGGCAGTGACACTGATGAGTCCGACGCTGGAAGTCCGTCCTTCCATAAAAATCGCCCTCATTTCGGTAGCGATACGGACGAGTCTGAATATTGAGGGCCCATCTTGTAGCAAAGCTCGCCCTCATTTCGGTAGGGATACTGAAGAGTCAGAGGACCCGTCTTGCAACAGTTGTACTGGTCGGACTCTCACGCAAAAAGCAAAACTAAGAGAAACCTTTAAACTCACAGAGAGATTCTTGGCCATCACCAAAGTTCCGGAACAGATGTTTAAAGAGCTCGACGTATTGTCGGTCTCCACCGTGGACCAACTGACAACCTTCTACATCTCTGGAAGGAACATCGGACAGAAGATCATCCTGTTTTATGGGTCGAACCTTGTCGTGCACCCGGACGATTTGTCCGCAACGTGCCTTCCCTATGAGAGAGGCATAAGAGCCGTCTTAAACCCTAGATATTATGCGCCTGGGATGTGAGAATATTTTAAAAGTTGTGGATGTCGGTTATACCAGACAGACTCCGAAGCAAAGTTTTATGAGAGGCTATGGCACCCGCCATAGGTCCGATCGCTCATTGAGGGGAGAGTCCCAGATAGACGGGCTTAGGCTATGTGCAACCCGACGCCAAATCATGTTACATGATCCATGTTAGCGAAGCCAGCGAAGAGTCGAATGATGAAGGTGAGCTGTCCGAGCCAGAAGAAGCCCTTCGAGAGTTCGAAAATGGCGGACAGACAACATTCGACGAGCTAACCGAGATTGATTTAGGGACGCCCGATTATCTAAGGCCGACCTACATCAGCCCGCTCTTGACAGAGGAAATAAAAGAGCAGATAATCGCCCTTCTACGCGAATTCGTCGACTGCTTCACGTGGACGTATAAAGAAATTCCTGGCTTCTCCCCCGAAGTGGCCATGCATAAGCTTGCTATTTCTCCTGATGCCTAGCCAATCAAACAAGCTCCTCAAAAAATGAGAAGGGAGGTGGAGGAAAAGGTCATTGAGGAAACCAAGAAACTCATTGATGCCGACTTCATCAGAGAAGAGAAATACGCGATCTGGATTGCATGCATTGTCTCAGTAAAGAAGAAAAATGGGCATGTCCGGGTTTGGGTCGATTTCAGGGACCTTAACAAAGTGTGCCCTAAAGATGATTTCCCGCTTCCGGTCATGGAAATGATGGTCGATAACACCTCGAATTACGAGCTGTTCACTTTCATGGATGGTTCGTCTGGCTACAATCAGATAAAAATGTCGCCTGAGGATGAGAAGCATACAACATTTCGAACCCCGACAGGCATAAACTATTACAAAATGATGCCCTTTGGACTGAAGAACGCAGGTGCCACATATCAAAGGGCATGACCAAAATCTTTGACGACTTAATCCATAAAGTCGTTGAATGTTGTGTTGATGATTTGGTCGTCAAGACTAAGACCAATGCCAATCACATCCAAGAGCTCCGAACTGTCTTCACCAGACTGAAAGAGTACGATCTGAAGATGAATCTTCTGAAGTGCGCCTTTGGCGTATCATCGGGGAAGTTCTTGGGTTTCATAGTCCGGCACCGAGGGATCGAGATCGACCCGTCGTAGATAAAAGCAATCGTGGAGATGCCTCCTCTAGAGAATCTGACATAACTAAGATCCTTTCAAGGCAGGCTCGCGTACATAAGAAGGTTCATCTCAAACCTATCAGGAAGATGTCGACCTTTTTCAAAGCTCATGAAGAAGAGAACCCCTTTTGTCTGGGACGCCGAATGTTAAGAAGCATTTGATAGCATCAAGCAGTACCTGTTGCACCCTCCAGTGTTTGATGTCCTCATTCTAAATAAACCGTTGATCCTCAACACCGTCGCGCTGGACAAATCACTCGGCGCCCTCCTCACTCAAAACAACGAGGAGGGAAAGGAAAATGCCCTCTTCTACTTCAGCCGAACATTAGTTGGGGTAGAGTATAATTTCTCCCCGATTGAAAAGCAATGTTTAGCCTTGATACTTGCCGTAAAGAAGTTGACGCATTATCTGCTTGCTCACCGGGTTATGCTGATCTTCAAGCTCGACCCGCTAAAGTATTTGATGACTAAGATGGGTCTAACTGGTAGAATGGCCAGATGGGTTGTCATGCTGCTTTAGTTTGATATAGTTTATACTTCTCAGAAAGCAGTAAAAGGGCAAGCCCTCGTCGACTTTTTGGCTGCTCATCCCATACCTGAAGGGTCACCACTAAATTGCGAGTTACCCGATGAACAAGTGTTACACTTCGAAAATGACGAGCCATGTTGGGAGCTTTATTTTGATGGAGCCTCATCAATAAGGAGCTCCAGCAAATCAAGCATCTCGTAAATAAAAGCAGGAATAGGATTGGTGTTCATCAAACCTTCGGGAGGAACCCTGCGAAGTTCTTTCGCTTTTACCGAGTCTCGCACAAACAACGAGACTAAATATGAAGCTCTGATAGCTGATCTGGAGCTCGCCATAGAAATGAAGATCCTTCAGCTGCGTGTCTATGGCGATTCCCAGCTAGTCGTCAACCAAGTAAGCGGCGAATACATGATATATAAGTTCAAATTAGCTCGATACAAAGGCCGAGTGGTGGAGCTCATGAAGCGTTTCATCCACATTGAACTGGTGAGAGTTCCTAGGGCGTTGAACGGAAAAGCCGACGTACTCGCTCGTCTAGCCAAGAAGCTGGCTGATCCTGATATGGATGAAATTCTGATCACAGTCAGGAGCCGACAAATCCTGCCTCCTGTCCTTTTATGAGAAGAAGAAATCGTAGAACAAAAGAACGGTCCTGCTGAAGAAGCTCAGATTGTCAGGGACGAGTCGGATTGGAGAAAACCCTTCATAGAGTAACCTCCGTTACGACAAGCTGTCTAAGGAAAAATTCGTGAGGGTTCAGTTGAAGAAGAGAGCTCTCCGATATGTGTTTGTGAATGACATGTTATACCGCAGGTCGTACGACCGGTTTTGGCTCAGGTGTCTGTCTCCGGCCGGAGCTCGAGAAATTATGAAAGGAATTCATTCGGGCGTCTGCGGAGCTCACCAATCCGGTCCCAAAATACGGCTTCAAATCAAACGGCTTAGATATTACCGGCCTACCACGATAAAAGATTGCGAAGAGCATGCAAAGAAATGTCATCTATGCCAAATTCATGGTGACTTCATTCACAAGTATCCCAACCCGCTGCACCTTTCCGTGGCGTCCTAGCCCTTCGAAATTTGGGACACCGACATAGTTAGTCCAATTTATCCCCCGTCATCTAAAGGCCATCGGTTCATATTGGCCGCGACTGACTTTCTCCAGACGGGCTGAAGCTGTCCCGCTAAAGGAAGTAAAGATAAAAGATATTTAGACGTTCTTCCGGCGTAATATCTTATACCATTTCGATACACCTAGAAGAATCATTTCTGACAATGAGTCTTCTTTCAAGAGCTGCAAAATCTCAAGGTTCGCTACACAGCACAAGATAGACTGGAGATATTCTTCCATCTATAATTCAAGGGCGAATAGGTTAGGCCAAAGCCTTCAACATAACATTGTGCGAGCTCCTAAGAAAAAATACCTCAGCCAATAAATGAGACTGGGATATGAAGCTCCATGAGGCGTTGTGGGCATATCGTACCACGTACCGCACTCCGACGCAGTCCACTCCATACTCGCCGCTCTTTGGAGTGGAGGCAATCTCCCCTCTCGAAATCGAAGTTCTAAGCTTAAAAATGGCCGTCCAATACGAGTTGACGGAGGAGGAAAACATCTTTTTTCGGCTCGAAGAGTTCGATGCCCTCGAAAAAAAGAGCCTCGCAGTCCAGCAAAATCTGGAGCCGTACCGAGCCTAAATATCATGGGCCTATGACAAGATGATCCGTCTCCGTGCTTTCAAGAAAGGTGTATTGGTGTTGGTCTTCAAAACACCGATCATCCCCAATCGACATGCCAAGGGAAAATTCGAGCTAAATTGGAAAGGGCCATACGTCATCGAGAAAGTGTTCGACGGAGGATCCTACCAATTAATAAGTGCCGAGGGAGAAAGACCCATGCCACCCATCAATGGCCGATATCTTAAGAAGTACTACGCATGAATGCTCTAGGTCGCAGACGAATTGAGCACACCGGCCCTACGGTATGGATCATACATCCTATAAAACCGTATACAATCCATGGGCGCAAATGACCCATAACTCTTCCAAGTCCTACTGACGAGACTACAGCTGAAGTCCTACCGACGATGAAGCATAGAAAAAAAGAAGAAAAAAGGTATGTCCACAAGCAAAATAGGCACGGATGAAAACCGAAAGGGCTCCGTAAGTAAAAACAGCAGGACTGCCAGCGCGTTTGTGAAAACCCGAAAGGCGCAAACTCGTGAAAAGAGATGAAATACATTCGCAAAGTCCTCTTGACCTTTTAAGGAGAAATCCCCGCGTGAGATCTTTACGACTCATAAAGGAGCAACATACTTAGAAATCCTCACGATTCCTAAGGAGAACATACACCCGCGAGACCCTCTCGACTCGTAGGGAGAAAATGTTTTTATAAGACCCTTACGGCTCATAAAATTGAAAAGCCTTAGGTGATAGAGATCTAAATCTGTCTTCTAAGCCATCGCTCCACAACGGGCATCGACAAATGATGAGTCGCTTCTGGCACTACGCTTTAGTGTTAGCGGTGCTGATACCGACCCAAAATTCAAACCCCAAGTTTTCCCAACGGTAAATGATGAGTCGCTCCTGGCACTACGTTTCAGTGTTAACGGTGCTGATGCCGACCCAAAACTCAAACCCAAGTTTTCCCTAAAGGCAAATGATGAAGCGCTCCTGACACTACACTTCAGTGTTAGCGGTGCTGATACCGATCCAAAAACCAAGTCTCAAGTCCTTCTAGGGCAAACGATGAGTTGCTCCTGGCGTTATTCCAGTGCAGCAATACTGATGCTAAACAAAATCCAAATTTCTAGCTCCTCAAATTCGAAAGTCCCGCCAAATAAGACAGAAATCAAACAGATCAAATCAATGTCCCACTCTGTAGCACTTCTAAGCTCAAAAGTCCCACTGGACGAGTAAAGAACTCCCAAAACAAAACAAATCACCAGTCAACCAATGACCTTGGCGAAATCAAGCTTCACCTCGGAAACAAATCAAATCCCGACACCGCAGAAAGCGGAGCAAGGCAAATCAAATCCCTCCACCGTAGAAAGCGTAGCAAGTCAAATCAAATCCAGACACCGCACGAAGCGGGGCAAGTCAAATGGCAGCACCGATCGTCCACGTCGCAAAAATGGCAGCACTGACTGTCCACGTCGCTAAAAAGGCAGCGCCGTCCCTCCGTAGGGAACCAAACCAAATAAATCCCCATATAGAACAAAGTCCATCAATTTCATGTACACAACCTATATGCACGGTGTGCATTTATTGATGGGGGGCACTTTGTTGGGGTCAAAAATTACACCCCGGTTGACCAAGTCAAACAACTTCAATCCAAATGGGCCCAAGTCCGAACCCAAGTCCAAGCAAGTGGACCCATGCTCAAGTCGAGCCCAAGCATGAAGCGGCCGGCCCCCAATGCTAAAGGAACAATTGTTAAAGCATAAATAAGCTTAATATAATTTTTATGAATAAATGTAGTAAAATGGGCAACAAACCCAAATTATGTAAAAGCCTATGACTTATGTGCAAAAGAAAAAAAACATGTCATGGGAAAGGCACATGTACCATTTTAAAAAGCCCAAGGGGTCATATGTAAAATGTAAAGCCTATATAAGGCATCATGATGAATGATAACAAACAAGATCCTTCCCATATTTTTCTAGGGTTCTGTGCGTCCTTCTCCTTTCTTAATTAAATCAAGAGTTTAACTCTTCTTTTCCCAAAAAGAAATAGTTTTTCACCATAAAACCCTTGAAGAGGAGTTCAAATCTCCCAGCAAATCTCTAAAAGAGAAGATTTTTAAATCCCACCACCATTTTTCTTCAAGATCTAACCAATAGAGAAGAGGAAGAAGGAGATCCATCTTCAAAAATTCCATTTTGGGAAGATCCAAGGATTAAGAGAGAATTCAGGACTCAAGGAAGAAGAAATGAGTCCCCTTTCATTATCTCGGAAAATCTTTTGGGAGTTTAACTCCAGAACAAGAATCTCTTCTTTAGGAGTTTAATTCCAAACCAATTTTTGAGGGGTTCAACTCCAATATCCAAATTCTCAAAGGAGTTTAATCTCAAAATCCAGATCTTCTAGGAGTTTAACTCCACTAAAAGATCATTTTTAGGAGTTTAACTCCAAAAGTCACTCGGGAGTTCAACTCCCAGTCCAGGGGTTAAGCCCCTTTTTCCGCCGGCGTTCAGCGTCCGCACGTGGGATGTGTAGCCCGCTGGCGCCCAATGCCTACGTGCTATCTCACGCGTCCTTAGGACGCTCCTCACCCCTCTTTCTTCCACACGTTCCACACTCAAAACACATCTTCTTTTAGAATTTTTTTCTAACGGGACGCTGTCCAGCACTCCGTAAGGGGGCTGCTAGCTCTCTTGACCCTCAGCCTGTTATCCGGATAGCAGGACCTCGTAAACTCTGCAAGGCCCCCGATATATCCAAAACCCCTCAAGACACAAACACGCACACTGCACATTGAGTTCGCATGACCAGTTTGATCCGTTAATCGAAGGTTCCCTCGCTTCAAAGGTAAGGTAATTAACGGCAGTTTAGTATGCGGCCGCCGGAGATTCGGATCCCCACAGTCAATAAACTTCGGTCTACCCTAAGCAGGGGAATCTGTAATGCGTCTGACAAGCGTGCGCATTCCCATCTCATTTGGGTGACGAAAAATATCCTACAATTACGGTAGTAATTTTCCACTTACATAACTATTGAATCAAATGACTGTGTTTCGGCGAGGACAGTGTGGGGGTAACGAGTACGACACATAAACTTCAGGATATAACAATAAACAAGAGATCAATTTCATGTTGCATAACAATAATTGCCGATTTCAACACGTATATCCTTTTGACTTTCCCATCAATTGATCTCATCATCCCCAACACCAACCAGGCTGCCATTAGGAATTTGAAGGTGTCCATAGGAAGTTAACAAGTGAATACGCTCATTGAGAGCCCAAAAAATTAAAGTTGATTGGTACTAACAATAATGTTAACTTGATATAGATTATGAAACATAGGTAAAGTGGTTCTTGACATACATTAGAGCACACGAAGTTCCAAAAGGTCATGTGTTCGTAATTCAAACCTCATTATCGTCAATTTAAGAATATATTTAATTACCCCGGTTTTTCTATCTTTACAAGCGAGTGTTTCAGTCAATGGCCTTTCCATGTGGCCTAGCGCCTACATAACGGGAGTGTTAAGTATTATGTTGGTTTGATTAGACAGAGTGAATATAGGCATATCCGCACTATCGCAGGCAGATTCGAATACATATATAGATAGTTATCAGAATTGAAAATTATTTGGGTAAATTGTAAAAAAAAACCAAGCATTTTTTTCAGTTGTCAAAACTCGCTGGCCTCGAAACAGTAGTCAAAACCCCTAAAAAAGTTTTTAGCTGTCAAGAAACCCATTACCTGTGATATCTAGTAGCCTGCTATATCTAGTTTCCTGTGATATATAAACAGCAGCCAGTGATATCTAGTAGCCTGCTATATCTAGTTTCCTGTGATATCTAAACAGCAGCCAGTGATATCTAAGCAGTTGTCTGTGATATCTAAACTGTTTCCTGCGAAATTTAAGTAGTTTGTATGAATTGGTTAGACATGGCATGTTACAATGTAGATACCGTATGAAAATTTTCCAGGGTTTTTGACAATTTACCCAAATTTTTAACAGTATTTGATATAAATCGGATAGAGATACTAATATATAATGAATATTGGAAAACATATACTTGATAGAGTCAAATAGTATAATTTTTTATATCGGATACGGGTACAGAACGGATATATATGGTACTATATCTGCATCCGGTGGCTTTTGGCAGGTGGGGATACGGATACAGATTGTCATTGTAAAGAAAATTACTATCCGTATCTGATGAAAATGGGATACGAATATAGAGTTAGCTCGGATTATTCATTTATGTTTACATTTTCATTTATGTTTACATATCCCTAGTTGAAATACATTGTTATCCAACAACCGAGAGCTTAAGCTTATGGGTAAAGTACCTCATAACCATTTGTCTAGGTTCACATTTACAATCATCTCCTTCGCTATCCACTTAACCTTTTGACGTGGAACTATTTTGATGAATATTTAACAGTATTCCCCCAACTCCTCTGGGTTCATGCATAAATTGTGTAGATCTAAGTTCAATGCCTTAAAAAACTATACGAGTTGCACATTAAAATAATATGATGGCCATCATTTTAATTGTGACGACCCTTAGCAGCTGAATCCCCCCCTCCGATTTTGCAACATTTTTATTTATTGATATGTTTTACCTTTTACAGATGAGGATCTTTCTGAAAATCATGCAGACTATTGCCCTTGATGTGCATGCCTTGGACACAATCAAAGACGTCAAAACTAAGGTTTGCGCAATGAAGGGTGTTGGAGAGAATCAACTAGAGTTATTTTTTGATGGCGATCACCTAAGTGACACCACCAGATCTCTTGCTAATTACAAAATCCCCAATAATTCAACCATCAATCTTTACATCGGAGAAGGGATGCAAATATATGTAAAGATCTCACCGAGTGGGAAATCCGTTACTCTTGATGTGAAGAGCCGAGACACAATTGAAGCGGTAAAAGCTAAAATTAAAAGTAAAGAGGGAATACCATTAGAAAGACAGGAGTTGCTCTATTTAGGTCAATCTCTTGAAGACCACGAGACCTTGACTGCATGCAATATCAAAAACAATTCCATCCTTCAAATGGTGTTAAGTCCGGAGGTAATGGACAAGCTTCTAATCTTTGTGAACAAGGCTTGTGGAAAAACCCTTACCCTCGAAGCGAGAACTTGGTTCCTTGTAAAAGATGTGAAAATGATGATCGAGAGCATCGAAGGTGTTAATTCTACCCGACAAAACCTTTTCTATAATGGAATAACCCTTTTGGATCATATGGCATTGTCTCAGTACGAAGTTAAGGATAAATCAAATCTTGACTTGTCAATTCAAATGCAAATCTTCATTAAAATGTGGTCCGGAAAGTCTATAGCACTCTCCGTGGAGGAGAATGATACCGTTGCCGCCACGGTCGCAAAGCTTGAGAATAAGATGGGCAGTAGTATCAAAATGCCTACGCCGTATTATAACGGCAAGTCTCTTGAGGGGTTCAGGACTCTGGGATACTACCATATCCGAGGTGGGGATACTCTTCGGATGCGAATGACTGTCTAATTTGAGCCATGGTTGATGTTTGTGGAAACGAGTTGCTCTGGAGTTCTCTCTTTGGGTCTTACAGAGAAGATCACTGTCAAGGATGTGAAAGATTTGATTCGAACAAGGACCAACACGAAACTAAAGAGATTTTAAGCTCAGTAATCAACGTGGAGTGGAGCTTAAGAAGAAAAATATTGCTATTGTGCATTATGGCATCCGGATACACTTGGGAGATAAATTGATCATTAGTTTCAAATGACAAAATCCGAGAAGTAGATTTTGATGGTTGAACAGCTCCTATGTTTTGTTATAAAGTTAATTGCACGACACCCCACTTATTTTACGTGGTATAACACTTATATTTCATGAGTGAATTATTAACACAAACACCCGTTGTGCTGATCCATCAAAACCTTTTATTTAAAAAAATGCTCAAATTTTACTCCAAACTACTCAACTGACCTGCTGATTTAAATCCAGAAATTGTTTACAGTTGTTTGGAGTGGAACGGAGTGCTCACAAGGGTTTTGTGCAAATTAACCTTCTCTTATATGTATGCTGGCTGTGTAAATATTAGAACCAGTGTTGAACACGCATATGCTTCTACCCTTTTGCAAACTTTCATTGGTTGTTTCTACTGTTATAACTCGATGAACTCAATGAACCACTTTTGGTTTCTTATATAATATGCATTTCAAGTGTACCTCTTTCTGGTTAAGTTCACCAAAATTGATCAGTAGCAATTGAATTGGAATTTGCAGTTAGTTGCAGGCCTAAACCCGATATTTCACTCTCAGTTGCATTCTAATTGAAGCCATTGATGTTAATCTTTTGGGCACTGGATTTTTTCCAGTTTTTTATGGTCCTCTTTCTTACTCTATCTTCACGTTTTTCACCAAAATTCAACTATGCACTTAACGAAAAGGCTTGCTAAGACTTGTGTCCATGATATAAAGACGGCACAGGTACAAATACTTAAATAAATTTGTAACAAATATGGCACTAAATCGCTAGCATGAGAGCAGGCGCCATAGAAATATTTCGAGGCTTGTTATAATTCATCATCTTTACACGTGCCTATATTACAATAGAAATATATCAAGCATAGATATGTCTAGATGGTTTCTCGTTCTTTACTTGTACCCCCAACACAGCAAATTCCTTAAACCCCCATCCCAAAAAAATATATATAAAAATATAAAAAATTGGTATTTGATTTTTACCCAAAACTAGAAAGAGACATCATTTTATCCCCATTTTATGATTTCCTCAAAAAAAAAATCTTGGATATGGATTCTCCTCCTCTCAGATTTTGAATACTTAGGGAGCTCTTTTAACCATAAAAAGAACCCGCATCATTCTTCATTTGTATATCTAGAGCAACCAAAGAATTTTTCTCCATAGGTTTTAGGTTTACCATTTACTCAAAGACAGCAAAAAGGCCACAAAAGCATTTGACTTCTTCATGGTTATAGAAGAATGTTGAAGAAGATCCTGATTTCATGACCGATTTTGAGAAAGATGCAGTAGAAACCTAAACCCTAATTTCAATTTGGAAAAGAAATTGGGTTTTTCCAATACACAAGAGAGGTTTGAGATAAAGATGTTGTTTTCATGAGTGGTGTACTGTTAAGCTCATCTTTTATATATATATATATATATATATATATATATATATATATTATTATTGGGTGTGGAGGGCGGTAAAGTAAACACCATGTTTTTTTGAAGGGGTTAAAAATGAATTTGCTATTATTTTATAAAAGAATCAAGAAATGAGAAAGGTTTTCCAATCTTGTTTTTTCATTGAACCATATCATCAACCTATTCAATAATTTAACATTTAAATTTAAATTTCAAACTCTCTTTCTACATTCAGATAGGGATATTCATGCCATATATTTCACTTTCAAGAGATATCTCTATAATTTTATACCCAAACATAAATATTTAAATCACATGGTCATTTTTTTGGCAACGGCTCATAAACATAAATCACATGACATTCACATGGACTGCACATGCAACATACTAGATCTATCAATTTGACTCTGGACAATCTCTCAAAAACTCCTTGGCAAATATATTTTCGTCTATGAAAAAGCTCAGAAGATCATCATGACTTGGCCCGAGAATACAACAATTGCAACAGTGTTGAACTTTAGTTTGGTTAAGACATAATTAAAAGCTTTGAGGCGTGCATGATACATTTTCCGAAAGGTGATATTGCCCCCACTATGGGAGTACAGTGGAAGGCAATCACCCCCAAGATACAACAAAACCCTTGAAACTCTCTTAGAAGATAATGAGAAGAAAATGACAAACCTGTGAAGAGAATGACATAATTTATAGAGTTGAACAGACACAACCGTTTGAACGGTTGTGACTGTTTAGAGTTAAACAGACACAACCGTTTAAATGGGCGTGACTGTTCTGCTCAGACAACCTTTGAATTTGGAATTCAAAATATCAAACTCTGTTATTAAGTCAACCCAAGATGCCCCAAGTGCCTCATCAAAGACAATAATAAATAAATGTTATAAGCCTGCTAGAAATCAGGCCCACTTGGCTCATAATCCACTTTATTCAAGATATTACTTAAATATTAGGAATTATTATAAAGACTTGGGCATTCGTCTCTCCATCCGATGTGGGACTATTTCCCACATACAAATGCTACCAATAGATTCAAACTACTAACAATCCCCCACTAGTTTGTATATATTGGCTGCAACCACATCTCTCTCGTGACAAGTATTATGCATAAAGAAAGGTATCTCTCGATTTAAACCTTCCATTAGTGTATATATATCAATCGTCTAACAAAGTTTTTGGTGCCCGCAGATTAAACCAAAACTTTTATTATTAGAATTTGAAATACAACACACACAATATTCATCTTCTTTTCTAAGAGGTTTATAACTGCTTTAGCACTATTATGGCCATGTGCTGCTCGTGTACTTCATAAACATTTACAAGAGAATACTTCATATCTCTTGTTGAAGCGGCACCACTTCTATACTAATATAGGTGGAGTTTCCTTTATTATATCCCTGTTACTGTGGATATTTAAAAAATTAAATAACTCCATTGAGAGCTTTCGCTCATCCTCTTTATCGTACAGATAACACTAGATACTTATTTATATAAGAATGAGACGTCTAGTGCAATACAGGCACATGACAGTAACTTGTTATTACCCATTGAACTATTAAAATTAGTTTTTACTAATTAAAATTGGGTTACCATTACTGGTGCCAAATTGTAAATGTTTAAGTCCCATTCCAATTGACGTATTCTTTACCAAATCTCTAGATAATGTCTTGGTAAAGGGATCTGCTAAATTCTTTGCAGATCTCACATAAACTATGGTAATTTCTATTAGTAATTAATTCTCGAACATATTCATGCCTTAAGCTAATGTGTCTAGATTTACCATTATAAACATTATTATAAGCTCTAGACATAGTCGTCTCGCTATCGCAATGCAAAGAAATATATGGCATTGGTTGTGGCCACAACTCTATATCCAATAATAAATTTCTCAGGCATTCCGCTTCCTTGCCGGCAGCAGCCAAAGCGACAGATTCAGATTCCATTGTTGAATGTGTGATGCAAGTTTGTTTCTTAGAGGCCCAACTAATAGCACCGCCTCCAATTGTAAACACTCAACCTGTTGTGGATTTATTATCACTTGCACTTGTGATCCAACTTGCATCCGAATAACCTTCTAGTACTGCAGGATAATTGGAATAAAATAGACAAAACTCTTTTGTTTTTTTTAGATACCCAAGAACTCTACTGATGGCCTTCCAATGATTAGTACTGGGTTTACTGGTGTATCGTGACAATTTGCATACTGCAAAAGCTATATCAGGCCTTGTACAATGCATCGCATACATAAGGCTTCCAATAGCGTTAGCATATTCTAATTGTGCAATTACATTTGTTAGTTATATGTATGCCCTAGAGGCCATTACTATACATAGGATGTGTATTGTAGTGGATGCTGGGACATATATAGGGAGGACTTTCTTGCTCGACATGATAGTATGCTATCTGGTTACTCTTTACCTTAACGTGTATACTGATTGTCTCTCTGTTACATGTTGGTAAAGCCCTTAGGATGTGTACTTGACTACCTAGACTATGATGCGGATCATACTAGTGGGGACATGGTAGTCCATAAGTGCATCCTTCAAGGTCCCTAGTCGAGGGTGTATCGAGACGGGGCATCGATATACCAGAGTAGACTAGCGTATACATTCTCGACCCATACAGATGGGCGATGGATGATCCCATATCCATTGGTGTTTGACATCAGAGATGATATACGGGTGCTCGGTGGAGACTGGGTACACTAGTTTAAGGGCATTACGGTCCATAGGCTAGTTTAAGGACATTACGGTCCATTGAGATATGCTCATGGGTTTGAGAGTGCATCCAAGAACTGTTGGTTGCTGGGATCCTCCACCTCTCTGATATCGTTGAAGAATTACAACGACATATATCAGAGGTGTGGAGAGATGTACCCTTGAACCGAACTCCAGATTGAAGGGAGAGATCATGGTGGAACGAACATTATTTTAGATGCCACGTGTCAGGAGATCATTGGCCATCTCTGGGACCAAGATCGATTTGGGGGGACCTGAGTATAGGAAGGCTTCGGTTGATTGATGGTCAAAAGGTTTTTGGCCTTGAGAGACTTGACTGATTTGGGCTAAGGTTGGCCTCTCACAGTGTTAAACACTGCTAAATGTTTAGCGCTCACGTGCCCCCACGTGAGGCTCTTAAGCAGTGTTAAACACTGAAACTTGGAGCACTCACGTGTAGCACGTGATGCACCTAAATATTAGGCATTGTTTCCTTGGGCTTATTCTCTCGTTCTGTACATGTAAGTGTTAAATACTTAAGTCTTGCAACCATCACGTATAGACACGTGAGGCGCCACTAAGCTAGGCACTGCCTCTTTTGAATTTATCTTCCTATTCTTTTCTAAGTGCTAAGCACCGTTGGAGGTCACGTGGGATCACGTGACTCGATCTCAGTTGTTCCTTTTTGTTTCTCAGAGATGCTCACGTGCGAACATGTGATCTGTCGTTGTAGCGTTAAACGCTAATATGCATGGGGCTCTTGATCTTAGTCTTGATAATTTCAAGTCCTTTGTTTTATAAGAATTAAATTCTTATGTAGGGGTTAAACCCTAGCTTTATCAGAGGAGTTAAATTCCTGTATGTTTGGAAGAATTAAATTCTTCAAAGCTAATTCTTTCCTCTAAATTTTGGGACTGCATAACAGAATCTCCCCGATGAGAATTAAATTCTCAACTTATGAGGAGATTTGCTTCTGCAGACCTCAACCAGAAGAAGAACTAAGTTCATTTTTGGAAGAGTTAAACTCTTGTAAAAGGAGATAAAATGATCTCTGTGTCTTTTCCTCACCTAAGGTTTCTTTTTCTCTAAGGAGAACTCCTTTTCTTTTTGTTTCCTCAAATCTTATGGGGGGTCTCCTCCTTCTGTCTCGAGTCTTTTATATAGCAGAGGTAAGTTTGTTGATTTTTGTTAAGGAAATCTCTCATTGAGAGATTTTTGATTAATTCGGGGATTTTATCCACCGCTGGATCTTTGATCTAGGGACTCCTGTTTTACAGAAGACATTTTCTTATTTTTAACAATATTGGAAAAATATTTTCCCATGAAGAGCTTATTCTGTATCTTGGTGATTTTTAAACACCATTGGATCTTTAATCCAACGGTGCTCTGATTTACAGAGCACAATCTTTCTTGTTTAGAAAGATTGGGAAAATATTTCCCCATACAGAGCTTATTCTGTAGCTTGGCGGTTTTTTAATCATCATTGGATTTTTAATCCAACGGTGTTCTGATTTACAGAGCACAATCTTTCTTATTTAGAAAGATTGGGAAAATATTTTCCCATACAGAACTTATTCTGTATCTTGGTAATTTTTAATCACCATTGGATCTTTAATCCAACGGTGCTTTGATTTACGAAGCACAATCTTTCTTGTTTAGAAAGATTGGGGGAAATATTTCCAAAATAGGGTTCTGATCCCTTTTATATAGAATTTAATTCTATCGGCTCAGAAGGTATTAGGAATCCTCACGTGTAGCACGTGACCCAATGGTACTAGGCCGGTTTGCTTATATGCAGCAGTCCCAGAGAAGAGCATCACGTGTTGGCACGTGATGCGTCTTCTGGCATGTTATTTGTTTTATGAAGGCGCCTATATAATTTGTATATAGATGCTCACGTGAGGCTCAACTTCAGCCTTATTTGTTAAGTGTAATGCTTATAATTTTTGCTCCAAGGTGCATCACGCGTGAGCACGTGATACTCCTTTTTGGGAATTCTTCCATCGCTTTTTAGTTCATTATTTATTTATTTACTTATTTTTTTATAAGAGAACAACCCATCCTGGAACTTCCCTGGCTCAAGCACACTTAACTACGAAGTCCTTAAGCTCATGTAGTTTCGGTTCACTTAAAAGAATCCTCTGTATTAAAGAGTGGCATCATTCCATTTATAATACAGATCTGCCCTCTTTCGGAATGTATTCCGAAGAGTTCCTATTGTTCTACAGTGGGTCCCACGGACTCAAGAGGTGACCCCCACGGATTCAAGAGGTGGCCCCTGCCCCCTTAATATGACACTTGGCGCGGCACTTTGTTCCGTGAGTAAGAACCGGGTCTCGACACAACTGCTTATGCTACATTCTACCAAGGGAAAGATGCGGCAGCAGTGCCCAAAAACAGATTTGCAAAGCAAGATCAACATACAGCAGCAGTAAACAAAATGCAAACTGAATGCTACCCATTTTAAGTACCCTTGATTGCCAAAAAAGATAAAAAGAAAAAATGCATTTCAGTAACTTTTCAAAGACATACCTGACATAGGTCTCTAACCCCCAGGAAGGACATGAAAAGGTAGTGGTGTGGGGCGGGCGAGTGAAAATATTAAGAAGAATTTGGGGACCCTTAAAAATGAACACCATGTTCGAAGTTACACCAGGTTTTCATCCAAAAAGAATAGTGAACAAAGCACAAGTCCAGGTTTGTCAAAAAACACCATGGATAAAACTAAAAGAATACCGGTGTTTTACCCAAAGGAAAAGTGAACAAAACACAAGTTTGAAGCTTAAAGCAAAAACACTCGTTTTTTCAAAACAAACCAAGAGGAGGCATCATCGTAATATCAAAGAAGTTAGGGGTAGCTACATCATTAGAATTTTTTGGCCGTGAACCTGTAAATCCCCAGTTTCGAATATGATTTTTTCCGTATTTTTCCAGATTTCTATTCCATTTTTTCATTTTTAGATATTTTATAATATTATATTTTAATTATTCCCTAAACTCTTAAAATCCTAACGCTACCCGTACCCCACCCGACCCATGCTCGACCGACCCGACCCGCTTTCCCCCTCTCCTTCTTCCTCACTTCCTCTCGTTTCCCGCCTTTCCTCCAACTTTCCCCGCTTCTCGCGCCCGCGACGATCGCACCCACGCTCGCATCTCGCGCCGCTCTCCAACTTCCTCGCGTCCATCTTCCCCATGATCCGCTCGCTCCCCCAACGACCACTTTCCCTAACGGCTCTCCCCCTCGACTCCTCCCTTCTCGCGCCGCCTTCAGGAGACGCGCCCACGTCCTCGCTTCCCCAACGTCCCGACTCCACTCGCCCAAAACCCCTGATCGCTCGCTCCCTCTCTCTACTTCACTCACCTCCTTGATCACCTCACCTCCTCCTTCATCTCGCCAACGCCTGCAACCCCGAACCCATACCCACAACACCGATCCCTCCCATCCACAAGCTCCGACCGCCACCGACGATATCCCCGACGACCTCGTCTCTCTCCCTCTTCCCTCCAAACCCCGACTCCATCAACACAAACCAACAACCGCCGAACCCTGCGCCCATCACCGCGACCGCCACCAGCACAACCCCCGCCGACGAACTCAATCCCCGTCTCCTCCTTTCCTCCCCTTCCTCAACGACCGAGCTACTCCCTTGCTCACCACCTCCGGGCTGCGAACTCCGAGCACCCCAACACCGAGCCACAGCACCCGAACCCAACACCCTCGTCCCTGCACCTCGCTTGCACCCTCACCTGAGCTCCGACCCTCGTCGCCTCCGCGCCTCGCCGACCATCTCCGAGCTCCTCCCCTGCTCACCCTCCCCGATCCACCAACTCCAAGCCCCAGTACTGCCCGAGCTCACTGCCGTCGCCGCTATACGAACTGCCCGAGCTCGCTGCCGTAGCCGCTGCCTGTGCCGTGTCGTGCCTTTGCGTGTGCCTTCGCCGTTACCGTTGCTGCCTCTCGCCATCGTCTCTGCCGGGATTATCGTCGTTGTGATCGTCTAAGGCAAGTGAAACTCCTCACTTGCTACTCATGCTATCATATTATGTTACAACAAGTAATCTAAAGTACGGACATTTTATATATTTTGTCGTATAACCGTTCCATTTCAATTACAATCGTAACTATGATGGTTGTAACGTGATTGAGTGAACAACGCATATTGTTATTGTGTAGAGCGCAGAAGAATCACTTACCGTTGTTAGTTGAAAGAAAACGAAGTATCGATCGTGACATATTTGTATTTGACAAGTATTCGATACACCACCCTAATGAAAACCTCATTTCAAAATAGCGAAAGTTATGGCGCATAAATCCCTTTAATGATAATAAATGACCTATAGGAAATTGAGATGAAAATATTGACTTCATCGCTATGAAATGATACCTCCATCTAGCTACGTCAAATCTGAAAGTTTACCGCGCATGTTGCTTATTAAAATCTTTGTAAATTAAATACAAATTGGAATGCAGGGTTTTACGGTTCATATCGAAGCCAACTCGATAATCTAGAACCATATATAGTTTATTTTTCGATATCGATAGATTACGGCAACGAGAATTGACTGGGAATGCAACTCTGGACTACAGTCCGGGGCAGCATTCCACGGAGGAAACCTGAATTTAAGCACCTGTACATACCGGCATAAAACTGAAAATGCGCGGAGCCTCGTAGGGTCGCGTAGATAACTTAATTATCTAACACATGGATCTGGTCCCGTGCATTTTCACTGTCGTTTGATATTTAAATTGTATTTTAGAGTGTCGCTGTGTTCTGCAGTTTCCGCAGTAATATTCCTTACACCGTCACATTAAACTGAACATAACTTCTAATATAGAGGTGCTATTGACAATCCGTTTGATGCGTTGGAAACTTAACTGATAGAACTATATTTCATTCAGCTGGAGCAATATCGGAATCTGATGATGCTCGATATCGGTGATCTCCCAGATCATGACACGTGGCAGACGACGTGTCCCAGAGCATGCAAGAAAGGACATACAGTGGCCAACCAGACCACTCCTTTGCCCGTCCCACAAACAAGCGCTGGCTCACCTCTGAGCCCTCAGCACAATTGGCATCCTCGGCCTCACAGCTCGTCTCCGGGCTACCACGGAACCAAGATATCTCGGCTCTCCCGCTCGTCCGCGAGCTCTCCCACCGAGGTCATCTTCCTCGGTCTCATCGACCGACCAACGGCACCGCTCACAGGTGCAACCGCCATCCCGCGAATCTCGCCATGCACGAGATATCTGCCGGCCACATCCCACATTCCACGCCATCACGATCCCCCATTAACGAGCCTGTCTCGCCATTAATGGTAGATCCCGCTCATCATGCGGGCGTGACGTCGGGAGCGGAACGGCCGGCGTGATTCTCGCACCTGCCCTGCTTGTTGCCACCGCTATATAAACCCCTTCTTCAGATGGTTCAAGTAAGCCATTTTTACTCTACTAAGCCGTTACTCTGCTCGGATTTCCTCTCTAACTTGACCGTCGGAGGGTCCTCAGTGGTACAACCACTCCGAGACTTCCTTGCAGGTAGCTTGGTGCAAGCAACCTTAAACCCATTGAGATCCACGTGCTTCAGGAGCCAGCCTCCAGATCAAATCTCAGCCATCTATCGCCCCCATCAGCAGATCAACGGAAGGTGACATCTTGACGCGCGGATCCGACCCGCTTCAGAATTTGAACACAATCACTAATAAAACGTGCGCGAAGTTGGGCTTCCAGTTCTGCAACTGGAATTCCAGCAATCGATCGCTACCTTAAAATGATAATAATTCCCAAAGCTGAATCCAGATTGACCTGAAATTAATTTTACTGTTTAGATGATCAAGTGTACTTCGTACGCCTTTTATATTATTTGGGTCGATTTTACACGTGTGATTTATCATAAATTTTACAAGTTATATGGTATTGGTCGTCATTGAAATAGTGAATACCTGTTCGGTGCATTTATGCATATTTTCGTGTTTGCTTTATACCTGCTACTTAGTGATCATTCACTTTGAAACCTAGCGACTGAATTGCATTGTCGATATAGTAGTGTTAGTGATTGTGTTGTAGTAAATACGACAGTGATATTTATAAGTGGAAAAGTGACTGAAAATGACAGCGATACGTATTTGTTCACAACTTATCTGATACCTGAATGCATACTATAACCCGGGGAATGGGGAAATCAAGATGGAATTGAACTCGTATTTAGCGAGGTACAGTGATTTAGAGAATGATCATTCGCTATTAGTGATATATATATATATATACTTTAGGTCATGGTCCTAGTGGCACGGCTGACAGGGTTATGTCCCGGACACAGCAGACCGTAGTCTGAGACATGCACGAGACCCTTGTTAAACACGAGTATCCTTTCCACCAATTGATTTCATTGACTTAGTGACTGATAAGTAGTGACATACACCTTGCTTAGTTTACTGACATGATAGTTATACCACTGTTCTTATGCACGACATCCTTCATTTCATGTTCTACAATCTGTTGCGTTGTTGTGTTTAATAACATTCCATGCCTTTATATAATTATTGCTTATGTATGTCGTCCTGACGACCTGAGTGTGCATGCTTAGAAAACGAAGCGGACCTAGCCCAAGAGCAGGACCTACTATTCGAGATCGCAGAGGTCTAGACTGCATCACCGGCGCTATTTCCTTTGATTTCATCACTTGTTTTGTTGGTTAGTTGTTTTATTCTACAAAATAAATGTATCTCGAACTATTTTATTTGTAATGTAATAAAGCTGTGAACTGTGATTTTCCTTTACTCAAGTACTGTTTACTGACTACCGTGTAATGCTAGAAACCGAAGTGTGACTACGACGAGATTATTCCCTGACCGTAGAAGCATGGTTGGCCTAGTCATCCCTCGTATTCCGTATTTTGGGAAGCGGGGAGTGACAGAAACAACCAGGAAAAATGTAAAGAATCAAAAAAGGATCATATTTTCCATGAATGAGCATGTCCACATCCCCGGTATAGAGAGCTCTCAATCCATGAAAACCAGGGGAGCTAAGTGCATGCCTTTTAGTTTTGATAGGCATGCTTCCTATCCAATTGAAAAAGTGATAACGGTGTTAGGGGTGTGAGTCCACGTTATTTTGATTTTGGTGCCGTAAAAAAGGTTCATAGCGTTTGTCTTTTGGATAGCATGCGAGTAATACTAGCAAAAGATGCGCGGAAAAGGTATTTTCTGTTTAACTATACATCATGTTCCTATGGTTAATTTTAAATAAATTCTAATGTCATGTATTGTCTAAGAATTAAGGAATTTCTTTCTTTTATTTTCTCATATGAATTGAAATTTGAATTGCCATACAACACCCTTATCCTGAGAGAGATCTATAAAAAAATTAAAGAAAATCTTTTTATTTTCACTTGAAACTTGGATTGATGAGTAATGGCGTGCATAAACATATTGTCAATATTCGATGTATTGTCTAGTCGACACACATTGTTTGAGGTGTTATCGAGTTTATCTTTATATGATATATATTTTTCATTAGTTACATTATAAAATGGGTGGGGAAAAGAGGTTTTTGAATGACCCGTTGAATTTGGGGATGAAATATAAAAATACAAAGTTTTGTGATAAAAAATGGAAATATCAAAATACTGGGGGTGAGATATAAGACGAAACACCGACGATTCAGAAACTCATATGAGTCCGAAACTTCGTTCTTTGAACCAAACTTCTTCGCTATCAAATCTAGGGTTTCGTCATCAGCTTCAAAGATTTAACTCCAATGGCAGAGCACAATAGCGATCCCAAGGTATCATTTTTCTTATAGCCCCAAATTTGCTAATTTTCCCTTCTATGGATTGTTGCGTTATCGATTTGTTGGTTTGCTTGGCGACTCTTTTTTTTTTATTTCTTTTTCTTTTCTTGTGTGACAAAAGGGTTCCTATTTTTTTGGTGGTTCTTAAATTAGTTTGAATGGATTGATCAAAATTCGTTAGAAACCCTAAAAGATGAGGGGCTAACAAGTGCTCAGCGGTGAAACTTTCCATTTCGAGTGAGAGGTCTTGGGGGAGGTTGATGTATGTTGTTAGTTTATTTTCAAGTTATAAGGCTGGACCTATGTATTTAACAAATCCTGATAACTTCGGATAGCGATCTAACACATACTTGATAAGTTATAGAAACTTATGGGTATTTAACAAATCTCAATAAGTTCGGTTGATGGCTCCAGTAATCAATTTTTACGTTTTTTATAACCAAAACGGAAGTATAACTCCCGCGTTTCATTGAATGGAAAGTTTAGGTAAAATGTTTTGGAGAAACCCAACACAGTCTACATCAAACACCACCGAACGGCACAATCATAGGATTCAGGTCATTGACCATCCGTATGTTTGCCGTGGTTTCTCCTGCAATATACATAAATGCCTTTTTTTTTTAAAATTTCATAATAGGCTCCAGTAATTAGAAAATCATACGGATAACCCCTCTGCATCCAAAGACCTACATGAATAGCATGATGCTAATGACCTTTTTGCATCCGGAAAACCTATTAACTCTCCAATTGTTTGCATCTTTCTTGGGAAAATGCAGCAGGTTTAATGGTTTTCCTTGGCATTATAATAGAAAATTTTACATGTGTGAGATGTAGTGTAGGATATTCTGATTTGGAGATCGATGCAATTTCTAGCTACAAAGCTTCCTGGGAATAATTTCAAGAGAAGCCTTTCTAACCTGATATCAACCATTGTCCTTCCAATGTTCTCCTAGATGCATAGATATAAGAATATCAAAGAACATTAAACAGTTTTTTTTCATCCTGCATTTTAGGTTTTTCTTTTTGAAATTTAGGGATATAGAAAGGAATATGTGGGGTTAGCCCCCGTCACAAGGTTTCATTAACTACATTTAATGAAATAATAAAGTAATCAAAAGTCTATGTCAATCATCTTAAACAACTTCTTGCAGATAACGTTTTATCTCTTGGAACTATATCAAATTAATAATAAGTGTAATTTCTTAAATTCTAAGCATAATCATATGGATGGTGTTTGACAAATTAGATTTAAAATGTTTAAGGGAATGATGGTAAATAATTGGTAAGTGCTGAATGTAGGCGGATAGTTTACTAACAACCAATTGAAGTCCTTAGCTTCCTTCCATTCATTGTCACATTCTATATAAAATCCTCAAATCAATCCTTACTCGATTTATCTTCTGAAAGTGATTGATTGTAACCCATACAAGAACACTTGAGAGAAGAAGTAAAGAAATCAAGAATGACAAGAAGCAGACCCAAGTATGTTTCTCCGTCTTTAGGATGTATAATATCAAGCAATACGATAATCGTATTCCATTACAGCAAGGCATATATAATATCAAGATTATATTATGTTCTACAAGGTTAATTATTTTGAAAATAATGATGCCGAATGCCAATACAGTACGCATCAAAGAACAAGGTCCATAATTTTCAGATAATTTCTTCTAAGCCTTCAATATCTGAAACAATGAATGCCGATTCTGTGAAGTGTTTGAGATCATAATGGTTGACCTTTGGCCTTGATTAGCAAAAGTATGATGAGAAAAATCTGAATTATAGAATTTTGAAAAGCATATCATTTGGAAGTATCGTTTGGGATCATAATTACTATATTAATCTTTTTATTACACAATAGTTTGTTTCTTGTGAAGAACTGGTATCGAATTTACCTTGTAGCATTCCGCTAAAATTTTAAATAGCAATTGAATACCAATATTAAATATGTTCGTTACTGTTGGGGTCAAAAATTACACCCCGGTTGACCAGGTCAAAGTCAACTCCAAGTCAAGTGGACCCAAGTCCGAACCCAAGTCCAAGCAAGTGGACCCATTCCCAGGTCAAGCCCAAGTATGAAGCGGCCTGCCCTCCATGCCAAAGGAATAATTGTTAAAGCATAAATAGGCTTAATGTAATTTTTATGAATAAATGTAGTAAAATAGGCAACAAATCCAAATTATGTAAAAGCCTATGGCTTATGTGCAAAAGAAAAAAGCGCATGGCATGGGAAAGGCACATGTGCCATTTTGAAAAGCCCAATGGGTCATATGTAAAATGTAAAGCCTATATAACGTATCATGATGAATGATAACAAACAAGATTCTTCCCATATTTTTTTAGGGTTCTGTGCTTCCTCCTTCCTCAAAGTTTTAAACCCCTTCTCTTTTTTTGAATTAAATTAAGAGTTTAACTCTTCTTTTTCCAAAAACAAATAGTTTTTCACTATAAAATCCTTGAAGAGGTCAAATTTCCCAGCAAATCTTTAAAATGGGAGATTTTTAAATCCCACAACCATATTTCTCTAAGATCCAACAAATAGAGAGAAGGAAGAAAGAGATCCATCTTCAAAATCCCATTTTGGGAAGATCCAAGGCTTAAGAGAGAATCCAGTGCTCAAGGGAGAAGAAAAGGGCCCCCTTTCATTATCTCCGAAAACCTTTTAGGAGTTTAATTCCATAACAAGAATCTCTTCTTTAAGAGTTTAACTCTATACCAATCTTTGAGGAGTTCAACTCCAAGATCCAAATTCTCAAAAGAGTTCAACCTCAAAATCCAGATCTTCTAGGAGTTTAACTCTACTAAAAGATCCGTTTTTAGGAGTTTAACTCCAAAAGTCGCTCGGGAGTTCAACTCCCAGTCCAGGGGCTAAGTCCCTTTTCTCGCAGGCTGCCAGCGCCCGATCGGGGCTTGTGGCCTGCTGGCGCCCCGGCGCCCACGTGCTATCTCATGCGTCCTTAGGACGCTCCTCATCTTTCTTTCTCCCACACGCTCCACACTCAAAACACATCTTTTAGAAAAAAATTTCTAACGGAGCGCCGCTCCGCACCCGTAAGGGGGCTACTATCCCTCTTGACCTCCAGCCCGCTATCGAGATAGCGGGACCCCCGTAAACTCTGCAAGGCCCTCGATATACCCAAAATCACTCAAGACACGCACTGCACATTGAGTTCGCATGACCAGTTTGACCCGTCAATCGGAGGTTCTCTCGCTCTAAAGGCTAGAGGTAATTAACGACAGCTTAGTCCGCGGTTGCCGGAGATTCGAATCCCCACAGCTAATAAACCTTTACCTACCTTAGACAGGAATTTGTAAGGCGCCTGACAAGCGCACGCATTCCCATCTCAATATGGTGACAAAAATATCCTACAAATTCTGGCAAGTCCGGTGGGATATTTTCTCTCTTTCCATATTTCGGGTTAAACGTTCATGCGAATTCAATCAATATATATTTATATCAATTGGCTGTACTGAAATCATGCTTCTTTGTGCAGGATAACAACTTTCCAATTATAGTCTTCAAATTCACCAAAGATGTCTTCAAGGAAAAGCTCAACTCTCGACACAACTCCCATCTCCTACACGATGAAGATAGACGTCAGGACGGTCCTTCCGGCTAGTCTCGGGCGACAGTGGGAGGAGCCGCTGCAACAGTTCGAGTTTATTTTGTTCATGCCAGTTAACACCATCCTAGCTCCTTAAGCTCCGGTAACAGACAAACCGGCCTCGAAAGACAGGAGGCCAAATGTTGTGGTTTCGAAGGCGGCCCAACCCAAACGCAAGTCAGTATTCGAACGGCTTTCCTTGGCCCCAGCTGGGGGGCAAAGCCGTCGGAACGAAAGAAGTCGCCGAACGTCGCGGGCAAGCTCAGGCGATGCCTTTGACTAGTGTGCAACCAGATGTCTTTTCAAGGTTCTCTACCGGCCGACCCACGACGGCTTCCCGAAGAGCAGAATCCCGCCAGGCACTCAAAACAGAAAAGCTAAGGCAGAAGCGGCTCAGGTATAGAGCTAACAAAAGGACGCGGAATCCGGCCAAGCTTGATTTTTTTGAAGTTCCAAGAGCCGAGTTATCCCGCAAAGACGGCCGTCTCGGTCGTAAAAATCCGCAACTCTTTTGAACTTCTGATATGGGTCAAGAGAAACTCTATGACTACGGAGATCAAAAGGACGACAATTCGTACAGTACTGCGAAGGGACGTGTCTAAACCCCAGCGTAAAAAACCTGACACCGTCTTTTCAAGCGTTTACCAGGCGCTCTGTGTAGTGCGAAAGCAACAGCACAAGGCCCGAAAAGAAGCGTCGGCGCCACTCGATAACCCTGTCAGGCCGACCGTCTTCAGTCGATTGTCCTTTCTCAAAGCAAAAGGGCCACGGCAGCGGTCCGTAAAACTAGCCGCCAAAAGCAAAAGGATGGCCAACTATGTTGTCTACACGGTCTACATGGCGGGTACGCGCCCCAGTGACACCCTTCGCAGCAAAAGTAAGGATGGGGCCACCACATCCCAAGCCCAATCTGCTTTGAATGTAGCTGCCCCTTCCCAAGACCGGCCTCTTCTGCAGGATGATGAAAATTCTCTCGATGAGGCCGATAGGCAGAAGGACACTTCATTCTACGTGGAATCAAGCTCGGACAGCGGAGAAGAGCTGACCTTTCGCCCTCGGACTGCAGAACAGGAGCTCCTCCAAGAGCTCCGAAAACAACTTCGAAGTAAAGATAAGGAGATGGCCAAGCTATACTCCAAAATTGACGACTTGATGAATGTCGTGATGCGGCTCACGGCTCAAATTGCTCGGACGCCCTCCAATCAAGCGCAAGTCTCTACTCATGAGCCGGGTGATAACGACCCGAAGCGACTGATGTATGTCCCTTTAGGTCCGAATATGAGCGAGCTATATGAAAGCCGACCGTATTCCGTGTCTGGGGAAGCCTTGGCTCCAGATGGCGTCATTCCGCTGATGCAAGATCGAATAATGGATTTGGTCACCAACAAAGTTAAAACATTGGTGGCCGAAGCTGATGTTTAGAAAGACGTTGGCAGCAGTGGGAGGCCGTACCTCGCACAGTACGACCTGATCGAGTTCCTTAGCGGTTACGTCATTCCTAGATTCAGGAGATTCGATGGGACGGGAAATGCGAATCAGCATGTTGCCCACTTTAAAGCATCATGTGGGAGTACATGGGCAACGATGTGTTTCTTCTCCGTCAGTTTGTCAACAACCTAACTGGTGTCGCTTTCGACTGGTACATACCAGACTGTTCCGTCACTACTTTCGCTCAGATGGAGTCTCCGTTTCGGCAAAAATTCATGAGTGTTAGCGACAAAATCTCCATTGCTGACCTTGTGAGTACCAAGCCGGTGAAGAATGAAAGCAATACGGACTTTATTGTCCGATGGCGCAATCTCACCGTCAAGTGCGAGCCACCGTTAGAACATGACCAATCCGTCACCCTCATCATTGAGAACCTCAGCAATTGGATGGTCATGTTCCTATATACCGTGGGTCTCAAAACGTTCCAGGACCTGACCAAGAAAGTTCAAATGTTGAAGCGTTCGAACCAATCTGGACTCTCAAAATGACAAACCTTGGAAGAGCCGAAAGGATGACCATCGTAAAGGCAGGAGCTCCGACAATACCAACGTCTTCAATACGTCTGACAATGAAGACAAGAAAAGGGCGGGCGAACAAAAAACCGACCGATCGCAAAAGCCAGTACTGGGAGGAGAAAGATCGACTTTGGAAGAGAGAAAAAGCAAGGTCTACTCCTTCGAAAGGGACAAGGTCCGGAAGATATTCAGGGATGTCTTAAGGAATGGTTTATAACTGCCGAACCCAAAGAGGCTGCAGAAAGCAAGCATGACTGACAACCCTCTGTATGCCCATACTACAGAATGCTAGGTCACGTTATCGAGGATTGCTACGTATTCAAAGATTGGGTCGAGAAATAGTACAAGACGGGAGAAATCTCATTGGCTCCTGGCGTGTTGATAAACGATCAAGCTGCAACCGCTAATTTCGTACAGATAAGTTAAAGCCTTTTGGTGGCATTCTGCTGAGCCGTCTGCACTAAGAAATGAGGACAACATGTCGCAACCTCCGTGGAATGTGTACATATCCAAGAAGACGGAGAAGATGCTAAAGCTGCTTCAGAAAGATCCCAGAGTCGGGTGGGAAGGATAAAAAGGGCCCACTGTCCCGTCCACCAATCCGAGACAGACATGCTCGAAGTCCAAGAAGCTTAGAAAGAAGAAAAAGAAAGACGCGACTCGATGCGAAGAAGAGTCTACGAAGAGAACGACCATACAAAAATATGTCGATTCCCTTGAAGACTATGTGTAAAAGGAAAGAACTCTTATCCAACTGAAGTAGTTCTTTCCTATAGAAGCCATATAAATCTTAGAAGAATTGGAGGAGGGTGCCGATGTTGGGGTCCATACTGTGACTTGCTATGTCATCCATCTTGGCAGCGACTCTGAGGAGGAGCTCTGTTTTCCCGAAGAGGACGTAGGACTCGCCACAAAAGCCAACAAATCCAGCTCAGAAATGGTAAGGCTCTAGCGTCAGGACAAGGCAACGCCCCAAAAGAGAAGGAAAAACAGGTGGCTAATGAAGAAGACAGATCCGACTCACGGAGACTCGAGCTCTTCCTCGGTAGAGTATAACGTCTTGGCTTACCTCCGGAAGCTTTCATCCTTCTTAAGCATCAATGATGCTCTAGTTCTATCCAAGGAGCTTAGGGACGTTCTTATTTATGCTCTGCAAAACTCCGAGCGGTACCAGGCACGCTTCGCGGAGATCAATATAGAAGAAGCCAAGTACTCTCTACACAGTTGCGGTCGCATTTAAAGATGAAGACCTGCTATCAGGGACAACTGAGCACAACCGGCCGCTTTACATGACAGGGTACAACGACGGAGATCGGATTAATCGCATATTGATTGATTCGGGGTTCTCAGTGAACATCATGAACTTGCAGACTCTAAAGAGTTTATCAATGGACGTCTGACACCTGTCAAGGGAGATGATTGCCATCCAGACCTTCAATCAAAACCGCCAGCAAGTTTTGGGATCCATAACTTTGCTAATTAGGTTTGGGGATCTGCAAACCGAAACTAAGATATACGTGATCGACGCCGATACGTCCTATAAGATCCTCCTAGGACGACCGTGGCTTCACGATTATGGTATTGTTCCGTCAACACTACATCAATGCATGAAGTATATCAAAAATGGCGAAGAGAGACGCATTGACGGAGATGTGCAGCCGTTTGGCGTACATGAAGTCCGATATGAAGATTCTTGGTACTTTATGAAACCCTAAAATGCTGAGCCGCAATCGACTAAAGACGAGAGGGCCCGGTGTCTCACAGGGAAATTTGAGCCGCAGTCAACTAGAGATAAAACAGTCCAGAATCTCAAAAGCAAAGCTGAGCCGTGGTCAATTAAAAACAAGAAGGCCCAGAATCTCAAAAGCTAATCTAAGCCGGTCGTCACTCTTAAAAGTAAAAATCCCCAAGTGCGTCCGCGTTTCGGCAGTGACACTGATGAGTCCGATGCTGGAAGTCCGTCCTTCTGTAAAAATCGCCTTCATTTCGGTAGCGATACGGACGAGTCTGAATATTGAGGGCCCATCCGGCAGCAAAGCTCGCCCTCATTTCGGCAGAGATACCGAAGAGTCAGAGGACCCGTCTTGCAACAGTTGTACTAGTCGGACTCTCACGCTAAAAGCAAAACTATGAGAAACCTTTAAACTCACAGAGAGATTCCTGGCCATCACCAAAGTTCCGGAACAGATGTTTAAAGAGCTCGACGTATTGTCGATCTCCACCGTGGACCAACTGACAACCTTCTACATCTTTGGAAGGAACATCGGACAAAAGAGCATCCTGTTTTATCGGTCGAACCTTGTCGTGCACCGGACGATTTGTCCGCAACGTACTTTCCCTATGAGAGAAGCATAAGAGCCGTCTTAAACCCTAGATGTTATGCGCCCAAGATGCAAGAATATTTTAAAAGTTGCGGATGTCGGTTATAACAGACAGACTCCGAAGCAAGGTTTTATGAGAGGCTATGGCACCCGCCTTAGGTCCGATCGCTCATTGAGGGGAGAGTCCCAGATAGACGGGCTTAGGCTATGTGCAACCCGACGCCAAATCATGCTACATGATCCACGTTAGCGAAGCCAACGAAGAGTCGAATGATGACGGTAAGCTGTCCGAGCCAGAAGAAGCCCTTCGAGAGTTCGAAAATAGCGGACAGACAATATTCGACGAGCTAACCGAGATTGATTTAGGGACGCCCGATTATCTAAAGCCGACCTATATCAGCTCGCTCTTGGCAGAGGAAATGAAAGAGCAGATAATCGCCCTTCTGCGTGAATTCGTTGACTGCTTCGCGTGGACGTACAAAGAAATTCCTGGCTTCTCCCCCGAAGTGGCCATACATAAGCTTGCTATTTTCTCTGATGCCAAGCCAGTCGAACAAGCTCCTCAAATATTGAGAAGGGAGGTAGAGGAAAAGGTCATTGAGGAAACCAAGAAACTCATTGATGCCGGCTTCATCAGAGAAGAGAAATACGCGATCTGGATCGCATGTATTGTCTCAGTAAAGAAGTAAAATGGGCATGTCCGGGTTTAGGTCGATTTCAGGGACCTTAACAAAGCATGCCCTAAAGATGATTTCTCGCTTCCGGACATGGAAATGATGGTCGATAACACCTCGAATTACGAGCTGTTCCCTTTCATGGATGGTTCGTCTGGGTACAATCAGATAAAAATGTCGCCTGAGGATGAGAAGCATACAACATTTCGAACCCCGACAGGCATAAACTATTACAAAGTGATGCCGTTTGGACTGAAGAACGCAGGTGCCACATATCGAAGGGCATGGCCAAAATCTTTGACGACTTAATTTTTAAAGTCGTCGAATGTTGTGTTGATGATTTGGTCGTCAAGACTAAGACCAATGCCAATCACATCCAAGAGCTCTGAACTGTCTTCACCAGACTGAGAGAGTACGATCTGAAGATGAATCTTCTGAAGTGCGCCTTTGGCGTATCATCGGGGAAGTTCTAGGGCTTCATAGTCCGGCACCGAGGGATCGAGATCGACCCGTCGAAGATAAAAACAATCGTGAAGATGCCTCCTCCAGAGAATCTGACACAACTAAGACCCTTTCAAGGCAGGCTCGTGTACATAAGAAGGTTCATCTCAAATCTATCAGGAAGATGTCGACTTTTTTCAAAGCTCATGAAGAAGAGAACCCATTTTGTCTGGGACGTCGAATGTTAAGAAGCATTTGATAGCATCAAGCAGTACCTGTTGCACCCTCCAGTGTTTGTTGTCCTCATTCTAAATAAGCCGCTGATCCTCAACACCGCCGCGTTGGACGAATCACTCGGCGCCCTCCTCACTCAAAACAACGAGGAGGGAAAGGAAACTGCCCTCTACTACTTCAGCCGAACATTAGCTGGGGTAGAGTATAATTTCTCCCCGATTGAAAAGCAATGTTTAGCCTTGATACTTGACGTAAAGAAGTTGACACATTATCTGCTTGCTCACCGGGTTATGTTGATCTCCAAGCTCGACTTGCTAAAGTATTTGATGACTAAGATGGGTCTAACTGGTAGAATGGCCAGATGGGCTGCTGCTTTAGTTTGATTTAGTTTATACTCCTCGGAAAGCAGTAAAAGGGCAAGCCCTCGTTGACTTTTTGGCTGCTCATCCTATACCTGAAGGGTCACCACTAAATTGCGAGTTACCCGATAAACAAGTGTTGCACTTCGAAAATGACGAGCCATGCTGGGAGCTTTATTTTGATGGAGCTTCATCAATAAGGACCTCTAACAAATCAAGCATCCCGTAAATAAAAGCAGAAATAGGATTGGTGTTCATCACGCCATCGGGAGGAACCCTGCGAAGTTCTTTCGCTTTTACCGAGTCGCAAAAACAACGAGACTGAATATGAAGCTCTGATAGCTGATCTGGAGCTCGTCATAGAAATGAAGATCCTTCAGCTGCGTGTCTATGGCGATTCCCAGCTAGTCGTTAACCAAGTAAGCGGCGAATACATGATATATAAGTTCGAATTAGCTCGATACAAAGGCCGAGTGGTGGAGCTCATGAAGCGTTTCATCCATATTGAACTGATGAGAGTTTTTAGGGCGTTGAACGGAAAAGCCGACGTACTCGCTCGTCTAGCCAAGGAGCTGGCTGATCCTGATATGGATGAAATTCTGATCACAGTCAGGAGCCGACAAATCCTTCCTCCTGTCCTTTTATGTGAAGAAGAAATCGTAGAACAAAAGAACGGTCCTGCTGAAGAAGCTCAAATTGTCAGGGACGGGTCGGATTGGAGAGAACCTTTCATAGAATAACCTCCGTTACGACAAGCTGTCTAAGGAAAAATTCGCGAGGGTTCAGTTAAAGAAGAGAGCTCTCCGATATGTGTTTGTGAATGACACGCTATACCGCAGGTCGTACGACCAGTTTTGGCTCATGTGTCTGTCTCCGGCCGGAACTTGAGAAATTATGAAAGGAATTCACTCGGGCATCTGCGGAGCTCACCAATCCGGTCCCAAAATACGGCTTCAAATCAAACGGTTTGGATATTACTGGCCTACCACGATAAAAGATTGCGAAGAGCATGCAAAGAAATGTCATTTATGCCAAATTCATGGTGACTTCATTCACAAGTATCCCAACCCGCTGCACCTTACCGTGGCGTCCTAGCCCTTCGAAATTTGGGACACCAACATAGTTGGTCCAATTGATCCTCCGTCATCTAAAGGCCATCGGTTCATAATGGCCGCGACTGACTTTCTCCAGACGGGCTGAAGCTGTCCCGCTAAAGGAAGTAAAGATAAAAGATATTTTGACGTTCTTCCGGCGTAATATCTTATACCGCTTCGATACACCTAGAAGAATCATTTCTGACAATAGGTCTTCTTTCAAGAGCTACAAAGTCTCAAGATGCGCTACACAGCACAAGATAGACTGGAGATATTCTTCCATCTATAATTCAAGGGCGAATAGGTTAAGCCAAAGCCTTCAACATAACATTGTGCAAGCTCCTAAGAAAAAATACCTCAGCCGATAAATGAGACTGGGATATGAAGCTCCATGAGGCGTTGTGGGTATATCGTACCATGTACCGCACTCCGACGCAGTCCACTCCATACTCGCTGCTCTTTGGAGTGGAGGCAATCCCCCCTCTCGAAATCGAAGTTCTAAGCTTAAGAATGGTCGTCCAGTACGAGTTGACGGAGGAGGAAAACGTCCTTTTTCGGCTCGAAGAGCTCGATGCCCTCGAAGAAAAGAGGCTCGCAGTCCAGCAAAATCTGGAGTTGTACCGAGCCCAAATGTCATGAGCCTATGACAAGATGACCCGTCTCCGTGCTTTCAAGAAAGGTGAATTGGTGTTGGTCCTCAAAAAATCGATCATCCCCAATCGACATGCCAAGGGAAAATTCGAGCCAAATTGGAAAGGGCCATACGTCATCGAGAAAGTGTTCGACGGAGGATCCTACCAACTAATAAGTGCCGAGGGAAAAAGGCCCATGCCACCCATCAATGGCCGATATCTTAAGAAGTACTACGCATGAATGCTCTAAGTCGCAGACGAATTGAGCACACCGACCCTACGGTATGGATCATACATCCTATAAAACCGTATACAATCCATGGGCTTAAATGACCCATATCTCTTCCAAGTCCTACTGGCGAGACTACATCTGAAGTCCTACCGGCGATGAAGCATAGAAAAAAAGAAGAAAAAAGGTATGTCCACAAGCAAAATATGCACGGATGAAAACCCGAAAGGGCTTCGTAAGTAAAAACAGCAGGACTGCCGGCGCGTTTGTGAAAACCCGAAAAGGCACAAACTCGTGAAAAGAGATAAAATACATTCGCAAAGTACTCTCGACCTTTTAAGGAGAAAATCTCCGCGTGAGATCTTTACGACTAATAAAGGAACAACATACTTAGGAATCCTCACGATTCCTAAGGAGGACATACACCCGCGAGACCTTCTCGACTAGTAGGGAGAAAATGTTTTTATGAGATTCTTACGGCTCATAAAATTGAAAAGCCATAGGTGATAGAGATCTAAACATGTCTTCTAAGTTATCGCTCCCCAACGGGCAACGACAAATGATGAGTCGCTTCTGGCACTACGCTTTAGTGTTAGCGGTGCTGATACCGACCCAAAACTCAAACCCCAAGTTTTCCCAACGGCAAATGATGAGTCGCTCCTGGCACTACGTTTCAGTGTTAACGGTGCTGATACCGACCCAAAACTCAAACCCCAAGTTTTCCCAACGGCAAATGATGAGTCGCTCCTGGCACTACGTTTCAGTGTTAACGGTGCTGATGCCGACCCAAAACTCAAACCCTAAGTTTTCCCTAAAGGCAAATGATGAGGCGCTCCTGACACCACGCTTCAGTGTTAGCGGTGCTGATGCCGATCCAAAAACCAAATCCCAAGTCCCAAGTCCTTCTAGGGCATATAATGAGTTGCTCCGGGCGTTATTCCAGTGTAGCAATACTGATGCTAAACAAAATCCAAATTTCTAGTTCCTATCAAATTCAAAAGTCCCGCCAAATAAGGCAGAAATCAAACAGATCAAATCAATGTCCCACTCGGTAGCACTTCGAAGCTCAAAAGTTCCACTAGACGAGTAGAGAACTCCCAAAACAAAACAAATCACCAGTCAACCAATGACCTTGGCGAAATCAAGCTTCACCTCGGAAACAAATCAAATCCCGACACCGTAGAAAGCGGAGCAAGTCAAATCAAATCCCGTCACCGTAGAAAGCGTAGCAAGTCAAATCAAATCCCGATACCGCATGAAGCGGGGCAAGTCAAATGGCAGCACCGATCGTCCACGTCGCAAAAATGGCAGCACTGACTGTCCATGCCGCAAAAAGGGCAGCACCAACCGTCCACGTCGCTAAAAAGGCAGCGTCGTCCCTCCGCAGGGAACCAAACCATATCAATCCCCATATAGAACAAGGTCCATCAATTTCATGCACACAACCTATATGCACGGTGTGCATTTATTGATGGGGGCACTTTGTTGGGGTCAAAAATTACATTCCGGTTGATCAAGTCAAAGTCAACTCCAAGCCAAGTGGTCCTAATCCCGAACCCAAGTCCAAGCAAGTGGACCCATGCTCAAGTCGAGCTCAAGAATGAAGCGGCCGGCCCCCATGCTAAAGGAACAATTGTTTAAGCATAAATAAGCTTAATGTAATTTTGATGAATAAATGTAGTAAAATGGGCAACAAACCTAAATCATGTAAAAGCCTATGGCTTATGTGCAAAAGAAAAAACACGTCATGGGAAAGGCACATGTACCATTTTGAAAAGCCCAAGGGTCATATGTAAAATGTAAAGCCTATATAAGGCATCATGATGAATAATAACAAACAAGATCCTTCCCATATTTTTCTAGGGTTCTGTGCGTCCTTCTCCTTCCTTAAGGTTTTAAAACTTCGTCTCTTTTTTTGAATTAAATCAAGAGTTTCTCTTTTTTTCCCTAAAAGAAATAGTTTTCACCATAAAACCCTTGAAGAAGAGTTCAAACCTCCCAGCAAATCTCTAAAAGAGAAGATTTTTAAATCCCACCACTATTTTTCTTCAAGATCCAACCAATAGAGAAGAGAAAGAAGGAGATTCATCTCCAAAAATTCCATTTTGGGAAAATCCAAGGGTTAAGAGAGGATTCAGGACTCAAAGAAGAAGAAATGAGTCGCCTTTCATTATTTCGAAAAATCTTTTGGGAGTTTAACTCCAGAACAAGAATCTCTTCTTTAGGAGTTTAACTCCAAACTAATTTTTGAGTAGTTCAACTCCAAGATCCAAATTCTCAAAGGAGTTTAATCTCAAAATCCAGATCTTCTACGAGTTTAACTCCACTAAAAGATCTTGTTTAGGAGTTTAACTCCAAAAGTCACTCGGAAGTTCAACTCTCAGTTCAGGGGCTAAGCCCCTTTTTCCACCGGCGTCCAGCGTCCGCGCGCGGGATGTGTGGCCTGTTGGCGTCCAATGCCTGCGTGCCATCTCATGCGTCTTTAGAACGCTCCTCATCCCTCTTTCTTCAACACGCTCCACACTCAAAACACATCTCCTTTTAGAATTTTTTTCTAACGGGACGCTGTCCAGCACTCCGTAAGGGGGCTGCTAGCTCTCTTGACCCTCAGCCCGCTATCCGGATAGCAGGACCCCGTAAACTCTGCAAGGCCCCGATATATCCAAAACCCCTCAAGATACAAACACGCATACTCCACATTGAGTTCGCATGACCAGTTTGATCCGTCAATCGAAGGTTCCCTCGCTTCAAAAGTAAGAGGTAATTAACGGCAGTTTAGTATGCGGCTGCCGAAGATTCGGATCCCCACAGTCAATAAACTTCAGCCTACGTTAGGCAGGAGGAATCTGTAATGCGTCTGACAAGCGTGCGCATTCCGGTCTCACCGGGATGACGAAAAATTCCCTACAATTACGGTAGTAATTTTCCACTTACATAACTATTGAATCAAATGACTGTGTTTCGGCGAGGACAGTGTGGGGGTAACAAGTACGACACATAAACTTCAGGATATAACAATAAACAAGAGATCAATTTCATGTTGCATAACAATAATTGCCGATTTCAACTCGTATTTCCTTTTGACTTTACCATCAATTGATCTCATCATCCTCAACACCAACCAGGCTGCCATTAGGAATTTGAAGATGTCCATAGGAAGTTGACAAGTGAATACGCTCAATGAGAGGCCGAAAAATTAAAGTTGATTAGTACTAACAATAATGTTAACTTGATATAGATTATGAAACATAGGTAAAGTGGTTCTTGACATACATTAGAGCACACGATGTTCCAAAAGGTCATGTGTTCGTAATTCAAACCTCATTATCGTCAATTTAAGAATATATTTAATTACCCCAGTTTTCTATCTTTACAAGCGAGTGTTTCCGTCAATGGCCTTTCTATGTGGCCTAGCGCCTACATAACGGGAGTGTTAAGTATTATGTTGGTTTGATTATACAGAGTGAATGTAGGCATATCTGCACTATCGCAGGCAGATTCGAATACAGACATGGATAGTTATCAGAATTGAAAATTATTTGGGTAAATTGTAAAAAAAAAAAACCAAGCATTTTTTCAGTTGTCAAAACTTCCTGGCTTCGAAACAGTAGTCAAAACCCCCAAAAAAGTTTTTAGCTGTCAAGAAACCCATTACCTGTGATATCTAGTAGCCTGTTATATCTAGTTTCCTGCGATATCTAAACAGCAGCCAGCGATATCTAAGCAGTTGTCTGTGATATCTAAACCGTTTCCTGCGAAATTTAAGTAGTTTGTATGAATTGGTTAGACATAGCATGTTACAATGTAGATACCGCATGAAAATTTTCCAGGGTTTTTGACAATTTACCCAAATTTTTAATAGTATTTGATATAAATCGGATAGAGATACTAATATATAATGAATATTGGAAAACATATACTTGATAGAGTCAAATAGTATAATTTTTTATATCGGATACGGGTACAGAACGGATATATATGGTACTATATCTGCATCCGGTGGCTTTTGGCAGGTGGGGATACGGATACAGATTGTCATTGTAAAGAAAATTACTATCCATATCTGATGAAAATGGGATACAAATATAGAGTTCGCTCGGATTATTCATTTATGTCTACATTTTCATTTATGTTTACATATCCCTACTTGAAATACATTGTTATCCCACAACCGAGAGCTTAAGCTTATGGGTAAAGTGACTCCTAACCATTTGTCTAGGTTCACGTTTGCAATCATCTCCTTCGCTATCCACTTAACCTTTTGACGTGGAACTATTTTGATGAATATTTAACAGTATTCCCCCAACTCCTCTGGGTTCATGCATAAATTGTGTAGATCTAAGTTCATTGCCTTAAAAAACTATACGAGTTGCACATTAAAATAATATGATGGCCACTTAGCAGCTGAATCCCCCCCTCCGATTTTGCAACATTTTTATTTATTGATATGTTTTACCTTTTACAGATGAGGATCTTTCTGAAAATCATGCAGACTATTGCCCTTGATGTCCATGCCTTGGACACAATCAAAGAAGTCAAAACTAAGGTTTGCGCAATGAAGGGTGTTGGAGAGAATCAACAAGAGTTATTTTTTTATGGCGATCACCTAAGTGACACCACCAGATCTCTTGCTAATTACAAAATCCCCAATAATTCAACCATCAATCTTTACATCGGAGAAGGGATGCAAATATATGTAAAGATCTCACCAAGTGGGAAATCCGTTACTCTTGATGTGAAGAGCCGAGACACAATTGAAGCGGTAAAAGCCAAAATTAAAAGTAAAGAGGGAATACCATTAGAAAGACAGGAGTTGCTTTATTTAGGTCAATCTCTTGAAGACCACAAGACCTTGACTGCATGCAATATCAAAAACAATTCCATCCTTCAAATGGTGTTACGTCCGAAGGTAATGGACAAGCTTCTAATCTTTGTGAACAAGGCTTGTGGAAAAACCCTTACCCTCGAAGCGAGAACTTGGTTCCTTGTAAAAGATGTGAAGATGATGATCGAGAGCATCGAAGGTGTTAATTCTACCTGACAAAACCTTTTCTATAATGGAATAACCCTTTTGGATCATATGGCATTGTCTCAGTACGAAGTTAAGGATAAATCAAATCTTGACTTGTCAATTCAAATGCAAATCTTCATTAAAATGTGGTCCGGAAAGTCTATAGCACTCCCCGTGGAGGAGAATGATACCGTTGCCGCCACGGTCGCAAAGCTTGAGAATAAGATGGGCAGTAGTATCAAAATGCCTACGCCGTATTATAACGGCAAGTCTCTTGAGGGCTTCAGGACTCTGGGATACTACCATATCCGAGGTGGGGATACTCTTCGGATGCGAATGACTGTCTAATTTGAGCCATGGTTGATGTTTGTGGAAACGAGTTGCTCTGGAGTTCTCTCTTTGGGTCTTACAGAGAAGACCACTGTCAAGGATGTGAAAGATTTGATTCGAACAAGGACCAACACGAAACTAAAGAGATTTTAAGCTCAGTAATCAGCGTGGAGTGGAGCTTAAGAAGAAAAATATTGCTATTGTGCATTATGGCATCCGGATACACTTGGGAGATAAATTGATCATTAGTTTCAAATGACAAAATCCGAGAAGTAGATTTTGATGGTTGAACAGCTCCTATGTTTTGTTATAAAGTTAATTGCACGACACCCCACTTATTTTACGTGGTATAACACTTATATTTCATGAGTGAATTATTAACACAAACACCCGTTGTGCTGATCCATCAAAACCTTTTATTTAAAAAAATGCTCAAATTTTACTCCAAACTACTCAACTGACCTGCTGATTTAAATCCAGAAATTGTTTACAGTTGTTTGGAGTGGAACGGAGTGCTCACAAGGGTTTTGTGCAAATTAACCTTCTCTTATATGTATGCTGGCTGTGTAAATATTAGAACCAGTGTTGAACACGCATATGCTTCTACCCTTTTGCAAACTTTCATTGGTTGTTTCTACTGTTATAACTCGATGAACTCAATGAACCACTTTTGGTTTCTTATATAATATGCATTTCAAGTGTACCTCTTTCTGGTTAAGTTCACCAAAATTGATCAGTAGCAATTGAATTGGAATTTGCAGTTAGTTGCAGGCCTAAACCCGATATTTCACTCTCAGTTGCATTCTAATTGAAGCCATTGATGTTAATCTTTTGGGCACTGGATTTTTTCCAGTTTTTTATGGTCCTCTTTCTTACTCTATCTTCACGTTTTTCACCAAAATTCAACTATGCACTTAACGAAAAGGCTTGCTAAGACTTGTGTCCATGATATAAAGACGGCACAGGTACAAATACTTAAATAAATTTGTAACAAATATGGCACTAAATCGCTAGCATGAGAGCAGGCGCCATAGAAATATTTCGAGGCTTGTTATAATTCATCATCTTTACACGTGCCTATATTACAATAGAAATATATCAAGCATAGATATGTCTAGATGGTTTCTCGTTCTTTACTTGTACCCCCAACACAGCAAATTCCTTAAACCCCCATCCCAAAAAAATATATATAAAAATATAAAAAATTGGTATTTGATTTTTACCCAAAACTAGAAAGAGACATCATTTTATCCCCATTTTATGATTTCCTCAAAAAAAAAATCTTGGATATGGATTCTCCTCCTCTCAGATTTTGAATACTTAGGGAGCTCTTTTAACCATAAAAAGAACCCGCATCATTCTTCATTTGTATATCTAGAGCAACCAAAGAATTTTTCTCCATAGGTTTTAGGTTTACCATTTACTCAAAGACAGCAAAAAGGCCACAAAAGCATTTGACTTCTTCATGGTTATAGAAGAATGTTGAAGAAGATCCTGATTTCATGACCGATTTTGAGAAAGATGCAGTAGAAACCTAAACCCTAATTTCAATTTGGAAAAGAAATTGGGTTTTTCCAATACACAAGAGAGGTTTGAGATAAAGATGTTGTTTTCATGAGTGGTGTACTGTTAAGCTCATCTTATATATATATATATATATATATATATATATATTATTATTGGGTGTGGAGGGCGGTAAAGTAAACACCAGGTTTTTTTGAAGGGGTTAAAAATGAATTTGCTATTATTTTATAAAAGAATCAAGAAATGAGAAAGGTTTTCCAATCTTGTTTTTTCATTGAACCATATCATCAACCTATTCAATAATTTAACATTTAAATTTAAATTTCAAACTCTCTTTCTACATTCAGATAGGGATATTCATGCCATATATTTCACTTTCAAGAGATATCTCTATAATTTTATACCCAAACATAAATATTTAAATCACATGGTCATTTTTTTGGCAACGGCTCATAAACATAAATCACATGACATTCACATGGACTGCACATGCAACATACTAGATCTATCAATTTGACTCTGGACAATCTCTCAAAAACTCCTTGGCAAATATATTTTCGTCTATGAAAAAGCTCAGAAGATCATCATGACTTGGCCCGAGAATACAACAATTGCAACAGTGTTGAACTTTAGTTTGGTTAAGACAGAATTAAAAGCTTTGAGGCGTGCATGATACATTTTCCGAAAGGTGATATTGCCCCCACTATGGGAGTACAGTGGAAGGCAATCACCCCCAAGATACAACAAAACCCTTGAAACTCTCTTAGAAGATAATGAGAAGAAAATGACAAACCTGTGAAGAGAATAACATAATTTATAGAGTTGAACAGACACAACCGTTTGAACGGTTGTGACTGTTTAGAGTTAAACAGACACAACCGTTTAAATGGGCGTGACTGTTCTGCTCAGACAACCTTTGAATTTGGAATTCAAAATATTAAACTCTGTTATTAAGTCAACCCAAGATGCCCCAAGTGCCTCATCAAAGACAATAATAAATAAATGTTATAAGCCTGCTAGAAATCAGGCCCACTTGGCTCATAATCCACTTTATTCAAGATATTACTTAAATATTAGGAATTATTATAAAGACTTGGGCATTCGTCTCTTCATCCGATGTGGGACTATTTCCCACATACAAATGCTACCAATAGATTCAAACTACTAACAATCCTCCACTAGTTTGTATATATTGGCTGCAACCACATCTCTCTCGTGACAAGTATTATGCATAAAGAAAGGTATCTCTCGATTTAAACCTTCCATTAGTGTATATATATCAATCGTCTAACAAAGTTATTGGTGTCCGCAGATTAAACCAAAACTTTTATTATTAGAATTTGAAATACAAAGCACACAATATTTATCTTATTTTCTAAGAGGTTTATAACTGCTTTAGCACTATTATGGCCATGTGCTGCTCTTGTACTTCATAAACATTTACAAGAGAATACTTCATATCTCTTGTTGAAGCGGCACCACTTCTATACTAATATAGGTGGAGTTTCCTTTATTATATCCCTGTTACTGTGGATATTTAAAAAATTAAATAACTCCATTGAGAGCTTTCGCTCATCCTCTTTATCGTACAGATAGCACTAGATACTTATTTATATAAGAATGAGACGTCTAGTGCAATACAGGCACATGACAGTAACTTGTTATTACCCATTGAACTATTAAAATTAGTTTTTACTAATTAAAGTTGGGTTACCATTACTGGTGCCAAATTGTAAATGTTTAAATCCCATTCCAATTGACGTATTCTTTACCAAATCTCTAGATAATGTCTTGGTAAAGGGATCTGCTAAATTCTTTGCAGATCTCACATAAACTATGGTAATTATTCTATTAGTAATTAATTCTCGAACATATTCATGCCTTAAGCTAATGTGTCTAGATTTACCATTATAAACATTATTATAAGCTCTAGACATAGTCGTCTCACTATCGCAATGCAAAGAAATATATGGCATTGGTTGTGGCCACAGCTCTATATCCAATAATAAATTTCTCAGCTATTCCGCTTCCTTGCCGGCAGCAGCCAAAGCGACAGATTCGGATTCCATTGTTGAATGTGTGATGCAAGTTTGTTTCTTAGATGCCCAACTAATAGCACCGCCTCCAATTGTAAACACTCAACCTGTTGTGGATTTATTATCACTTGCACTTGTGATCCAACTTGCATCCGAATAACCTTCTAGTACTGCAGGATAATTGGAATAAAATAGACCAAACTCTTTTGTTCTTTTTAGATACCCAAGAACTCTGCTGATGGCCTTTCAATGATTAGTACTGGGTTTACTGGTGTATCGTGACAATTTGCATACTGCAAAAGCTATATCAGGCCTTGTACAATGCATCGCATACATAAGGCTTCCAATAGCGTTAGCATATTCTAATTGTGCAATTACATTTATTAGTTATATGTATGCCCTAGAGGCCATTACTATACATAGGATGTGTATTGTAGTTGATGCTGGGACATATATAGGGAGGACTTTCTTGCTCGACATGATAGTATGCTATCTGGTTACTCTTTACCTTAACGTGTATACTGATTGTCTCTCTGTTACATGTTGGTAAAGCCCTTAGGATGTGTACTTGACTACCTAGACTGTGATGCGGATCATACTAGTGGGGACATGGTAGTCCATAAGTGCATCCTTCAAGGTCCCTAGTCGAGGGTGTATCGAGACGGGGCATCGATATACCAGAGTAGACTAGCGTATACCTTCTCGACCCATACAGATAGGCGATGGATGATCCCATATCCATTGGTGTTTGACATCAGAGATGATATACGGGTGCTCAGTGGAGACTGGGTACACTGGACGGACTCGCCGAGAACTCCCAGATGGTATTATACCTTACGTCAGATGGCAGTTCTCTGGTGACATTGGTATAGAGTAGTCTGTTGACCCGAGATCGTCATAGAGTCTTGTGTGGTTCCCACTGTGCTTTGATTTCCACCTTACCACGTCCAAGAAGGCGTGCAAAACGGTGGTTTTTGGGTACAGTCCCGAATCACATGGAGGCAATGAGCGATAGGAGGGGATTCATCTCTCCCGGTATAGGGAGTTGATGTTGCGCTGTGTTCGATTGGCTATAACCGGAAATCCCTGGCCAGGGTTGCTGAGATTTACTGGTAAGAGTTACCAGTAGTTTCTCGAACTGTTATAGACCTCATATCGACACGACTTATCGAGCTATTGGGGTCTGACGTTTACCACCCCTAGGCGAGATATGCGATATATCAGACGACGAGACCGGACTGTACGGTAAGTGTTGCTGGTTGGATTCACAGGAGTGTGAACGGGCTTGCTTGTCGATCTTCTGATCGCTCAATACCCGGGTGGCCGTTACGTTTGGCAGACCGCTTGCGGCTTGTGGGTGCTTGATATGATCATCATCTGCTACCGGCGTATTGACGAGTCTTTAGAGTCCTGCACAGAGGTTTCCTGGCTCAAGCGAAACGAAATAGCAGCGCATATGAGATATGTGCGGGACCGAGAATAATGCGTGTATGTGATACCGTATTCCATTCTCGCGATGAATGTATCGATTGGTTATATACGATATAACCTAGTTATCGAATCAAGGATTGATTCGATAAATCGATACATTGGATATTAGTCGGTCATATACGATATGACCGGATCGTTAAATCAAGTATTGATTTGATGATTTAATGCATAATTATATATTTGATATATTACTTTGCATTAACTAGTATTGGTTCACTTAAATTGGATTTTCTCACTTGATGTGCACATTGTATATGTGATATACTTTTGTACACTAGTTTGTATCATGTTTGATGATACATGCTAACTTGAGTATGTGTAAAGATTAAACCATGGTTGTGTAATGGTTAGGGTTTTCCTTTTATTTATTTATTCATTTATTTATTTATTTCTTTTTGGCAAAAGAAAAGAAAAATGGTGGCTTTCTTTGGATGCATGTTGAAGCTTCATGAAGTTTTGACTAAGTCACCATTTTTGTCTTCATGCTTAACCCTAACCATTCACCTAACCCTAGTTTACTCTCTACACTTGACCATGGTTAGAGTATGATAAGTATTCTTTTTTCTTTTCTATTTAAAAAGACTAATCATATTATCATCATCATCATCATCATCTTCTTCTTCAAGAAGAAACTTGCTACCAACAATGGCAACTTGAGAAAAAGAGTGAGAAATCCAATTCTAAAGTGAACCCACTTCCTATTTCTTCATCCTCTACCTCTTGCCAAGAAGTATATGGTGTTTTCTTCACAAGTTTCATGACTTGGTGAAGTGGGAGCTTGATCTTGTGATGCCTCGACGTAGACCATCTTCGGCATCGTAGTCGATGACCTAGCCCGCCAATTTCTCCGATGGGCTATGGAGGTGGAGGACCGGATCTACAAAGGTTGTATTTCCGTTTTCCCTTTAGTTAAGTTGTTAACAAGTTTCTAGTTTCGTCTAAAATTCTAGTTAACGATCTAGTCTAGGGTTTCTCGGCACCGTAAAATTTGAAATTGGCATGGTTGATGCCTTGTGAGACCTCATTAGCGTGCCTAGGAACCCTATAGTGGTATCAGAGCCTAGCTAGAACCTTAGGCGATGCGTAGACGAAGTTTGAAACCCGAACGAACCCGAAACCCTAAAATTTCACGCTCTCTGGAATTTTTTCAAAAACTGGGTTTTTTCCATATTAAAAATACTTAAAAAATTCAGCAGGGAATTATAAGAATTACGGTGCAAAATTTGACCAAAGATACCTCAAACATGCGGCGGTTCCGCGGCCCTCTGGTGACGTCAGCCCTCTATATTTGCACAGTAATTCCTCTTTCACAGTGCTGAGTTTTATGGGAATTTTTAATATTTATTCAAGAGTTGAATTTTCTGGGGTTATTTTGGGGATTCGATGATTCGATCGGATTATCAGATTTTGTCTATGTGGATTCCGGATATTTGGAATATGTTAAAAAGTTCGACCGGATATAAATACCCACTTTTTCCCCTGCCGGAAAATTTCCAAGTGTTGTATTTTTCTGAGGTTTAAAGACGTTCTAAGTAGTGCAAGTAACGCGATGGTCCCTCTAGAAGACAACAAACCTTAACTCGATTATGTGACCGTCTTGAACTGCCTTTTGAACCTTCGGGTTTGGGGCAGTACGGCGTGCCACATGTGAGGCGTTGGCTTGACCCTTCTACGGCTGGACCGTTGGTACTGAGACACGAACTGAATGTTTTTAGACTTATTTCATGTGTTGAGCGGTTTCGGGAAAACTTGGGTGTTCGAATGTTCGATCGGAAAGTTTAATATTTTCTATTTTATCCGGAATGTGATACAATAATTGGAATTCATAAGTTGTTATATGATAACTGAATGAATGTTATAAACATAGCAGTTTAGTCTCACTTAATCGGTTGCCACGGAATTTTGATGTGATCAAAAGTCCGTCGCAATCACGTAACGTACGCGGATACTCGCCGGATAAACTTATTAGACTACTACATCCCTTAGCCCCGACCAAGTGACTGTAGGAGAACCCCATCGTCGAAAGCATCCGTTCGGGTGCTCGCGGTAGCGGTGTTCCGCCTTGGTGCACTTCGTCGACGGCGTCGGGGGTGCGGCCGCCTACTGAAGTTTGCGACGAGTATTCGATCAGGATGTCGGGAATCTTGTTGAATTGCCCGACTTGATATTGAAAAGAGTTTTCGATAATGAGACTAAAATGCGGGGTTTATAATTGTTAGGCATGCGATGTCTAAGGAATTCATTTGATTAGGCATGCGTTGTCTATGGAGGTTGCGGATTCCAACTGTTATAGTTTTACACTTTCTTTTCTGTGACCGTAAGTGTAATATGTGATATCGTCGGTTTCGTTACTATATGTCAACGACAATTGGGATGGGCATATTTACTTACGTTGATGACATGTGGTGTTATGTGTTGCTGGATATGTTATATTGGATCGTCGTGTTTGAATAGCCGGGGGTTTTTTTATATGAGATGAGTGTTTTTCATTTTCATTCATGTAAAAACTTGTATGTAATATTCTTTTATTGGGGCACTTCCAGGTTGCGGAAGATGTCACCTTTTGTATATTATTTACTTTTCCGCACTAGGATAGACCCGAGGAGGGGAGAACAAGTAACCGGGTTCTGGAGTCCAGTGGGAGACCAACTCGAGGAGTCGAGTCCGGGTCTCCTAACTCTAGAATTGGTAGGGTTGCTTGCCGCTCTCGTAGGGGTCTAGGAGTGTGGGTTTGGCTATTCATCACGACCGTGGAATCCGTGTTTTATACTGGCTCGTATGGAAAACACGGACGTCCTAGTATATCCAATGTTTCATATGCTTCTTCTGCTGCGATATCTGTGATGTGATCATTTGATATATTGTGATAGATACTATATATAGTATATATGATATATTATATAGACGTTACTTATGTTTTACACCCGCGCTAGCCCTGCCCCGCTCTGCCGTTAGTTACCTAACCTAACGGTGCACGAGGGGACATCGAGGCGAATGCGGATGGCATAAGTGTACGTCGTATTTATCTGTGATGTTTAGGTACTTAAATGATGGGACTTCATTAATGAGATTAATGAAATAAAAGAAACCTAAAGATGTTGTAGAATCGAATTTCAAAATAAAACAGGTAGCTACAGTTCTTGCTTTGCACAGCGGTGTATATGATATATCCTACACCTTATTCGATAAGGAAAGGACCGAGATCCCTTCACCGGGAGTGACTCCTTTAGCAATAACTGGCAGATGCTACACCCCTCGGTTTGTTTTTTGATTGCTTCTATAGTTCTTGCTTTGCACAGTGATATATATGATATATCCCGCACCTCATTCGACGAGGAAAGGACCGACGATCCCTTCACCGGAAGTGACTCCTTCAGCAAAACTAGAAAAGCCTCAAAAACACTCCATTTTAAAGTTCATTACGCAATAGGTTTTCAGAAAAACCTGTCGTAGCCCTCCGTCATTTCAGATAAGTAGTAGTTAGTATTCGTGCTGCGTTTGTTGGCCTTTGTCAAGGCGTAGTGTGCGGTAGCTAACTGGTGCTTATCTGCTTATGCATATGATGCAGATTGGGTTAGGATAGTCGTGCGACCTTGTTGGCCTTTGTCAAGGGCCGTACGGGTGGGTTTAATTCAATCAGGAAATGACGGGTTGAACTTGACTAGCATCCTATGGTTTGTTGGCGACGAGAATTGAAAGAGATACTAATTTATTAGAACTTGCAATATTTACCTGTCCCAACTTGAAAATCGTTCCAACTTGAAATCGTTCCAACTTGAAATGAATCAGGGACTTTAATTTCAAATTCGCTCAGTTCAGAGACGAGAATTTGTAATTCATGCACTTGATCCATGATTGACATGTCATCAGTCATTTTAAATTCAAAATATTTAAGCGCTAGAAATTTATCCGTATCTTTCTTCTCATTTTTGTACTTTGTTTCTAGGGCACTCCAGGTTTCCTTTGGTGTTTTCATATTTCTGTAAAGATTATACAGACGATCGGTGAGGGAATTGAGAATGTAACCGCCACAAACTAGTTCATCTTCTTCATGCTTGTTTTTCTCTGTTCTGGCACTCTCGGCATTGTTCCCCTCCGAACGGCGGCCTGCGACGTTGGGACGTCACGTGCCTGAGGTTCGGGGCAGATGCTATTTGGTTTTATCCGTCTATCTCTCCGAAGATGCCAAGTTGATTTATGGCACCGAGTATCGGAGGTTTAGACGGATGCGGCCGATGTAGCAGACTTTGTCAGATTCCCCCTCAGGGTGAGGGGTTTTTGATTGTGGGGACGCTCTTCCCTGCAGGCGCAAGCCCCTGCAGTTAATTACGCTATCGCGTTGCGATAACAACTTTCTCCTTCTCCAGAATTTCACTTCGTGTCGTGTATGTTTATTTTGTTTGTGGTTGCCCGTGGATTGTATACGGAGACTTAGTGATGTCGTCGCCCGTAGGACGTGGATTAGTCCAAATCCGTGTTTGCTTAGATTTGAGTTTGGTGTTCTTTTAGTTTAAGGATGCCTTGGTCGCGTTGCGACTAAGGTCAACTTAAACGTTCATCAAGGATACGCTAGTCCTGTTTTGGACTAAGATCGACCTGACGTAATGATTGATTTAATTATCCGGCCGTCGGGACTCGTCACCTCTCTGACGTCATTGAGGGATTACAACGACATACGTCTGAGGAGTTCCGAGATGTACCCTTGAACCAAAGTTGGTTTGGGATTTTATTGTTTATTTAGATGTCTAAGGACACGTTAACCGTATTTGGGGTTAAGATCAACTTAGACGGGACCGTTTAGATCCGACAAAAGAGCATTTGGGCTCTATTGTGCCAATTTAAAGACGTGGCGGTCCATTGCCAGTTTTAGGGACGTGGTGGTCCATTATTAGTTTAGGGACGTTTCGGTCCGTCGCCAGTTTAGGGACGTAGTGGTCCATTATTAGTTTAGGGACGTTTCGGTCCGTCATTAGTTTAGGGACATTTCGGTCCGTTATTAGTTTAGGGACGTTTCGGTCCGTCATTAGTTTAGGGACGTAGTGGTCCATTATTAGTTTAGGGACGTTTCGGTCCGTCGCCAGTTTAGGGACGTAGTGGTCCATTATTAGTTTAGGGACGTTTCGGTCTGATGTTAGTTTAAGGACGTTTCGGTCCGATTTTAGTTTATGGACATTTCGGTCCAATGTTAGTTTATGGACATTTCGGTCCATTATTAGTTTAGGGACGTTTCGGTCCGTCGCCAGTTTAGGGACGTAGTGGTCCATTGCCAGTTTTAGGGACGTGGTGGTCCATTATTAGTTTAGGGACGTTTCGGTCCGTCGCCAGTTTAGGGACGTAGTGGTCCATCATTAGTTTAAGGACGTCTCGGTCCATCGCCAGTTTAGGGACGTTTCGGTCCGATATTAGTTTAGGGACGTTCCGGTCCGATATTAGTTTAAGGACGTTTCGGTCCGATATTAGATGAGTGGTCGTTGGGACTCGTCGCCTCTTTGACGTCGTTGAGGAATTACAACGACTGATGTCAAAGGAGTTCGGAGATGTACCCTCGAACCGGTCGTGACTTAATTTGTGAGAGGCATTTAATTTAAGGACTTACAGCCAGGATTGGGTTAAGTCCAAATTTTATTTTAGGCTTTGCCTGATTAGAAGAGTCAATCTAAACAGGGCTTTGCCCCTTTCATTATTTTGCAAATCTGATTTGGGCCAGGCCCTTTTAATTAATGAGTTACAAGAACTCAGGAATTCTCCAAACAGGGCCTTGCCCTTTTTATTTTTTTATTTTTTGCAATTGGGCTAGGCCCTTTTAAATAATGAGTTGCAGAAACTCAATAATTTTCTTGAGTTGGGCCAGGCCCTTTTAATGAGTTTGCAGAAACTCTAGAAATTTTCCCAACAGGGCCTTGCCCTTTTATTTATTCTGCAATTTAATTTGGGCCAGGCCCAAAACAAGGGGTTGTAGAAACCCTAGAAACCCTTAGGTTTAAGAACACAAGTGCATGGCACTTTTGATTTGAATTTGGATCTAAGAAAAACAAGTTCTTGTTTTTTCCTGATCATACAGAACCAAGGGTTCATATCAAGTGCAAGGCACTAATTTTTTTTTATTCTTTTATTATTATTATATATATATATTTTTTTTTTAGAACCAGGGGTTCATATCAAGTGCAAGGCACTAATTTTTGTTCTTTTTATTTTTCTTATTTCTTTTTTTTTCTTTTCTCTTTTCAGAAATTCTACCTCTTTTCTTTGTTTCTTCTTCTCTGTTCTTAATCTTCACCAGCTCTCTTTTTTCTCAGAAGTTGATGCCTTTTTAATGAGGTCTGGGGTCTTATTTATAGTGCCCACAAAGTTGTTGGATTTGTTAACAAAATCTTTCCTGAATTATTTTGGGAATTTTCCCACCATTGGATCAGAGATCCAAGGGTCCCTGTTTTACAGGAGAACAGAAAAGATTTACTTAAATTTTCATTCAGTTGCTGCGCAACTCACCAGCGCGTGACACGTGTCGCGCATCCGAGCGCTTGCGCAGCTGCGACTGCGCAACTGTGCAGACACGTGTCGCGAATCTGAGCGCTTGCGCAGCTGCGACTGCGCAACTGCGCAGACACGTGTCGCGCATCTGTGCGCTTGCGCAGACACGTGTCGCACATCGGTGAGTTTGCGCAGCTGCGATTGCGCAACTGCGCAGACACGTGTCACGCATCCGTGGGCTTGCGCAGACACGTGTCGCGCATCCGTGCGCTTGCGCAGTTGCGATTGCGCAACTGCGCAGACACGTGTCGTGCATCCGTGCGCTTGCGCAGACACGTGTCGCGCTGTCATGCATTTGCGCAGTTAAGTCTTTAATTACGTTTTCTGAAGAGCCTTGCTCTGATGGGACGCACCGTCTCGGGCGTTACGCTGCCGAATTGGCTTCTGCCACGTGGCAAATTGCGCACTGCGCACGGAAACCGAAGCGTTGCTTCAAATTTTGAATTTTCAAAATTCAGTAGAGCCTTGCTCTGATTGGGGGAAACAGATGCCCCCCCACCGTTGTGCTTACTTGGCGCGACGTAAGCGCAACGGTGGCCAGGGTCAGTTGAAGGGGCGCAGGCGCCTATAAATAAGACCCTTGGTCTTTGTTAATCTCTTCATCATCTTCAAGATTTCTCATTTTCAGAGCCTTGCTCTTGCCTTCAAGAACTTCAGAGCCTTGCTCTTGGTTCCAAAGTTAGAACTTTTTTAGAACAACTTAGGTAAAGAAATTAAACCTAAATTAAATTAAATTAAATTAATTTTAATCAATAGAGCCTTGCTCTCATAGATCTTTTGATCTAAGGAAAACCCCTTTGGGGTTTCACTAACAGAGCCTTGCTCTTATAGATCTTTGATCTAAAGGAAACCCCTTTGGGGTTTCTATTCACAGAGCCTTGCTCTCAAAATTTGCAGAGACTCTGTTCTTAGGTTTTAACCCATGAACAGAGCTCTGCTCACAGATCAACTAGAAAACTTTTTTAAAAGTTTCCATGGATTTTTTTTTTTAAGACCCCAAAATTTTAATTCTTAGGAGTTGTGAATTTTTATTATTGCTACAGAGTTAGGCTCCTTTTTTTTTTTTTAAGAAGTTTTATTCTTTTGAAACAGGAGTTTGACAAATGTCACTCTATGACAGAGCTTTGCTCTGAAAAGAGGAGATCTTCTCCTTGTCTCTAGGGGCTTTCCCACCAATGGGTGTATCCTATTGGGAATTTTTTTATGAATCGACAGTCCCATCTAATGATGGGATTGTCTTATTAAATGATGCACATCATCCAGATTTTGTGGGTCCCCCTTTGGTCCCCTGCCTACTGCATCACAGTGTGGAGCAAAATATATACATATTTTTTAAATGCCAAGCGTTAGGCCACTAATGATGTATGTTTCTTTGTCTTTCCACAGAAAAGATGTCTGACGACTTGTTTTTCCCCTTTGTTCGCTCGGAAGGAGGGTTCCCCCATGCGCCAGTGGATCGGGTGGTACTCGCTCTTATTAAAGACCGCGACCCTGAATGCAAAAAGCTTCATCTGTGGGGAAGGTGGTATAGCCAGATCATCCAAGGCCGCCGCAGTTTCAGTTCCGCCTCGCCTTCCGAACCCATAGTTACGATTCCCTATGCGGACAAACCCCCGGTGGAGTATGCCGTGGAGGTAAAAAATTGGAATTCAGACGACCTTCTCCAGCCCGCAATCGGCGCTATTCCGGTACAGCCGCCGCCGGCCATAGATATCTTAGGAAGGCGTATCTGTCAGGGTGAAGCACGCCCTTGGGGACAGGCCTACAATATTGGATTGAATCCACGACCGCTTGCTGGATACCTGCCATGGGCCCGGTACATTTTAGCGGCGAAAAGAGCTCACCTGACGAAGATAGGTTTATATTCCGCCGTCTACGTCTCGCTTTTCGAGTATCCTACTCCTCCAACGTGGTGGACAAAGGCCTTCATCGAACAATGGAATATCCCCACGCATACTTTCCTGGCGGCGGATAGGGAAGTTTCAATTTCTCTAGAGGAATTCGTTGAGCTTTCTGGTTTACCGGCGAGGGGGGAGCATTACGAAGAGCTGCTTCCTCCTGATGAGTATGTCTTTGCCACCAAGCAAGTGGTACTCGACTTGACTCCGGAAAATGCCATCCAGCATCAGCATCCGGGCCTGGTGAGGGTTTTGGAGATTTACGAGGAGCTTCATTTGGAATTGGGCGACCGAGGAGTTAGTTTTGCGGACTTCATTGCTCGTTTTATTCGCCCGGAATTTCTATCAGAGCAAGGTGAGAAGTTTGCCCAACTTGCTGATCCTTTTGGTTTCGGTCTGGACCGCCAACCTTCATCAGAAATTGATCAGCGAGGTTTTTACCTTCCCGGCACTGCTAGCGTTCCTTTCTCAGAGATCGCCGTTCCTGGCATGGATGATGAGACCTTCTTCATCGGGTTCTTAGGTCTGTGGCTGTGCAGCTTCGCGCTCCCTATGCACCCACGCCTCATGAGGTCTTCTGTCTTTTACCCGGCGCATCAAATGGTGGCCGGTCTACAGTTATCAGTGGGGATTGCCGGGTTGGCTCACCTCTACAATGGACTTAGGGTAGCGGCGGACGCTAATGAACCTGGGGTGCAGCCTGCTAACTTCCCGATGCATTATTTCACTTCTTGGATGGAGCTGCACGTTCGAGGAGTGTTTGGTGCCCACAAAACTCCTCCATTCTTTGAGAGATTCATATTTCCAAGAATCATACGATTGATCGGGGCTTCCATCGTGTTTGCATCTCCGCGGGAGTCTAGGGGACTGCTTCTTCGTTCGCATCTAGTCGGGGCGAAGACCTCTTTTGTGGACAAGGTCGTCACCATGGGTTCCGAGACCACTAAGTCGGTGGTGCCGCTGCGTGATGACTTTAAGGGCGGTGTCTCCGTGTTGAAGGCTCGGGAAATCCTCCACCTTTATTCCATTCGGCCGGGTTATTTGGTATTTAGGCAGAATGAAACGGCCCTCTTCATGAGGTATAACCCGCATCGATTTGCCCGGCAATCGAGTTATAACCAAGGAGTCCCGTTGGAAGCCTTCTTGGGAACACCTGCAGTCGGTCCAGAGGGAGTACGGAATGCGATGCATCACTTCATCCGGCTCAATACAGGCTCCTACTTTTTCATCAGTGAGCCCAGCTGTACCCCCAAGATACTCAATCCGTATGTGGCTTGGTACGCGCACGCGATGGGCCCCATTATCTTGATGGAGAAACGTCTATTGGTCGATCGTAGGGCTGCGCCTCCCGGCAGCAATCGCAAGGCTCCATTGCAGCCTAGGGTCCAGGTTATCCCTCCGACGAAAGAGGCCGGAGCAGATCGACCACGGGTGTTGGCCCCTCCGCGTGGATTGCCACTGCCCATTACGGTGGATGCCCCAACGGCGCCCCGTGCTCCGACAGAGACGGTTAAAGCGGCATCGCCGGAGTCGGGTGCAGGAGCAGACATCGGGACTCGCCGTCCGAAAGTGACTGCCAAAACTGGCAAGCGCAAAACTGCTCCTGGTGGATCCAAGGCTGGTGAACAAAAGAAGAAGAAGTCCACCTTATCCCTCGACGCGATTCTTAACTTGGAGCCCGCGGCTCATCCTGCCGAGACTATATGCGAGTACGGCAGCAACGAGGGTTTCGTGGTGGATCCTGCGGACACCAACCTAGCCGCCGCCATCGCAGAATCAGAGCGATCAGCAAGGCTCGAAGCGATGCTGAGTAAACTCGCCGAGTCCGGTAATCATCAGACGCCTTATTTGTTATCTCATTGCACTCTATATTGTTACATTTAACTAACTTTTGCTCCCTTTTTTAACAGGTATCTCCACTGAAGATGCTATCACTGCATCCTTGAAGACCTTCCAAGAGGAGGAGAAGAAACGAGCCCTGGCAAGCGTCGGTATGTTTTATCCCTTTCTCTTTTATAAGGAAAGTTTGTTGTCGACCTGACCTTCTCTTGTTTCTTTACAGGGGTGGTATTAATCGGCGCAAGGACCCTTCCCAAGCCTGTCATCGAAGTCCCAGCTCCGTCAAAGCTGCCGCAAGAGCCTCGGCTTGATGCAACAACGAGGGATGCTCTGAAAAATCTGGAGGCATCCCTCTACACGGATGAGGAGGCTTCGCTCAAGGAAGCTCTGATGGCATCTGTCTCATCGGCTCAAGAGGAACGGAAGCGGTCCAGACGCGAAGCTAAGGCACGCAGAGCTGCTCTGGCCGCAGGAGCGGGCCCCAGCACTGTCCCTCGCGCTAGTACTCCTTCTGAAGAGCCCCCTGTGGCTCTGTCTACCGCTCGTCGGCAAGTTGCGCGGGCGGTTCGGAACGCCAATGATAAATCCGCTTCAGGTAGTACTCCTTTCAGAGCCTTGTTGCATGACTTGTAAAACTATTGGCTTATACATATCTCATCTTGCAGGGTCAAGTCCAACTGAGGGGGAGGCGGAGACGACCGTCGAACCCAAGGGAGCGGAAGAAGTGGTACTTGCCGAACCCGAACCGACAGTGGACAACTTTGTCGAGGCCGTGGGGACTGGAGCCGAGATTGAGGAACCTACCGCGGAGAAAGTCATTGATGCCGTACCCGAAGCGGTGGCAGATGATATGATTGTCTCGATCGAGCCGAAGGCGGTAGAGGGCGAGGTACTTGAGGCTGGGGACCTCGTGGTGCCGGTGGACGGGGCAGCTGTAATCGCTGATCCTGAGGGAGCAGCAGGTGAGGCGGCCATGATTCCTGAGGACGAGCTAGGCGCTCCTTCTCAGGAATCTGGCAATGTTCCTATCTTGGCCCTCCCTGTCTATGGTTCCCCACCGCCTGCAGAGCTTGAGAGCGTAACAACGATTCCCCTTGAATCGGGTGATGAAGCTACAGGCGGTGGTCTTCCGTCAGTGGAGGAGGGGACCGCCTCAGTTTCTGCTGGCAGCTCGTCAGGTAAAATTTTTTTATCGCCAGCATTCCCCCCTTTTTTTGTATATATCTTGTGATATCTTCTAACAAATTTGTTCTTGCAGGTGCGGCCAGTGCCGACGCTCCATTGCTCGAAGGAGCACCGTCAACTACTGCTTTGGCAGTGGTGGCCTCCCCGTCTTCACTTGTACCATCGCGGATGTTGGAAGGTATGGATTTACGACTCATGTATTAATCTTTTTTTTTTTTTTTTTTTTTAAATGTAGCTTTGGTACTAATGTTATGCCACTGCATCTTTTCAGGAGTGCTCTTTGATCATCTATATCAAGTGTTGCTCCCACACTTCTCCTTCCCGTCCGAACTCGCTTCTCCCTCTGGTGGCGCCGGTGAGTATACTTTCACTACAATGTCTTTATTTTCCCCTTTTTAGCAATGGGATGGTTCCTTGACTTTTCCTTTTCCTTATTGCAGTGCCACAAATCGAAAGAGGGGATGTAAGACCCGCCGCGCTGCCGGCCCTTCCGGCTTTGCCATCCGTTGCAGCTGGTATAGTAAATTTCTTTTTGGTAACCCTTCAACATTTTCTGAACCATCGTTTAACCATGTTTTGTTTTGCAGCTATCGTTCCGGTTCCGGTCCCCTTCGAGGCTCGCGTCCTTTTACCGGCAGGCCCCTTTCTGAGACGTCCGTCTTCAAAGGGTGTGGTGATGAGTCTAGGCATGCTGAGCGGGTATATTGAAGAGCTCAGCATGGACGCTCTCCCTTCTGCTGTCGATTTCGCTGCGGATGTTAACCCAATGTTAGCGGCGCTCGTAACTTTTCATGACGAGGGCGTCGTTGGATCTTGGGTTAACCACTGCAGGGAGATCGAGGCCTGCTTGTATCGGCTGGAGTTGACGCGCCCTGCTCCCGAAGTTTTAGCTCTGAGCGCCCAACGCACAACTTGGCTCGAGCAAAGCACTTCGCACTCCCGCCACTTGGAGCAAGAAGCAGCTTTAAGACTAAGGGAATGCCAAAAGACCTCGAACGAAACGGCCCATATGCGCGCCGAGGTTGAGGCAAATGCTGCCCAAGTGAAGAATATCTTTGAGGGTCTCATGGAGCGCATCTCCCATGGGCTAAACTTGAAGCGGAAGCTTGACGTAGCTGAGCGCAATATCCCAAGTCGGGAAGCTGCCTATCAGGTCGTCAGGGAGCAGCTTGCGTCGGTTTTACAGCAGCGAGCCCAAGTGGAGGCAAAGCTGGCGGTGGTAGCCGATCGGGAAAAGGCCTGGAAGGAAGTGTGCGAACAACTGATAAAGCTACTTAAGACGCTTCCTTCCCAGTAGCTGCTTTTGTATCAATGTATTTGTAAAATTTTTCTTTAAAATAATATGTATCTATTCTTTATTCTTTTGTACGATTCGTCTTGTATTTGATTGAAGTCAATGAATAAAGATACACATTTTCTTTTTCAATGTCTTGTATGCACTTTTTCTTTCTGCGTTCTCTTATTATCAGCATGTTGTCTTTGATAAACATAATTGGCAGATAACTTAGTTTTTTCCAAGAGATAGCGATGGCTTAGGCCGCAGGTTCAGGTCTGCTATCTAAGACTTTTCAACTCTATAAGCCGTGAGGGTCTTATAGAGACTTTTCTCCCTGCGGATCGAGAGGATCTCGCAGGTGGATTTTTCTCCTTAGGAATCGTGAGGATTCCTAAGTGTGGTTTTCTCTTGTAAGTCGTAAGGATCCTACAAGAGAATTTTCCCTCTTACGAGTCGAGAGGATTCGTAAGTGGTTGTTTCCCTCCTCGTCGAAATTCGACTTCGGAGAGTGAGACCCGTGAATAGTATGCAAGAGACCAGTTTGGATTGACTTGCAGGATCCCATTGCCCTCTTACGAGTCGAGAGAGCTCGTAAGCGGTTGTTTCCCTCTTTGTCGAGAATCGACTTCAGAGAGTGAGACCCGTGAATAGTATGCAAGAGACCATTTAGGATTGACTTGCAGGGTCCCATTGTTCAGGAAGCAAGTTTTTGAATCCTTACTGCCCGAGATGTGAGTCAAAGAAGCTCTCGTCACGGAGTGTTTGTATCCGTGAGTTGAGGAGTTTGCTGGGATTATTTGTTTCCCAAGCGCCAAGGATTATTTGTTTCCTTGGGGTTTGAAACGAGTCGAGGGTTCCTACGGAGGCACTGGTGGCTCTGCGGGTCGACGCGGATCAGAAGGCTCTCGTCAAGGAGTGTTTGTATCCGTGAGTTGAGGAGTTTGCTGGGATTATTTGTTTCCCAAGCGCCAAGGATTATTTGTTTCCTTGGCGTTTGAAACGAGTCGAGGGTTCCTACGGAGGCACTGGTGGCTCTGCGGGTCGACGCGGATCAGAAGGCTCTCGTCAAGGAGTGTTTGTATCCGTGAGTTGAGGAGTTTGCTGGGATTATTTGTTTCCCGAGCGCCAAGGATTATTTGTTTCCTTGGGGTTTGAAACGAGTCGAGGGTTCCTACGGAGGCACTGGTGGCTCTGCGGGTCGACGCGGATCAGAAGGCTCTCGTCAAGGAGTGTTTGTATCCGTGAGTTGAGGAGTTTGCTGGGATTATTTGTTTCCCGAGCGCCAAGGATTATTTGTTTCCTTGGGGTTTGAAACGAGTCGAGGGTTCCTACGGAGGCACTGGTGGCTCTGCGGGTCGACGCGGATCAGAAGGCTCTCGTCAAGGAGTGTTTGTATCCGTGAGTTGAGGAGTTTGCTGGGATTATTTGTTTCCCAAGCGCCAAGGATTATTTGTTTCCTTGGGGTTTGAAACGAGTCGAGGGTTCCTACGGAGGCACTGGTGGCTCTGCGGGTCGACGCGGATCAGAAGGCTCTCGTCAAGGAGTGTTTGTATCCGTGAGTTGAGGAATTTGATGAAGATATTGATTTCTTCGGAGTTGAACTGAACTGTCGAGATTTGGCTTCGTCTTCTGGCGGAGCCTGTTGGGAGAGTATGGTTCCCTCTTTATTTACGCCCTTGGATTGTATACAGGGATCGATGTGATCTTAATTGTAGGGCCAAAATTTTATCATCATTATTTTTTGTTTTATTTCCGCGATGCTCTATCATTTCAGCTTTTATATCGCGAAGGTCGCGATCGCCCAATCATTTCGGCTATTTCTCGCGGTGCCCAATTATTTCGGCCATTTCTTTTATTTCCACTCGCTGCTTTTTATTGCGAGTTGCCCAATCATTTCGGCTATTTATTTTATTTTTACCCGCTGCCTTTTATTGCGAGTTGCCCAATCATTTCGGCTATTTCTTCATGCATATGTTTTTACTTGCTGCTTTTTTATTGCAAGTCGCCCCATCATTTCGGCTATTTCGTATGCATGTGCGGCCTACCGGCTTTTCGCTGTAAAGCTGAAATTGGACACCGATTTCGGCATCAGCACCGCTACAACTGGGATATTGCCAGGAGCGAATCATCATTTGCCTCTGTCGTTGTCGAACAAAGAAGGCTTAGCGACCAGGGTTAGGGTCCTGTCGGCTAAGGCTTTTGACTTCATGAGCCGTAAGGGTCTCGTGAAGGTATTTCTCCCTACAAGTCGTGGGGATCTTGTAGGTGTATATTTTTTTTTAGGAATCGTAAGGGTTCCAAAGTGTTTTGTTCCTCCGTAAGTCGTAAGGATCCTACAGAGGGGGTTTTCTTCTTGTAAATCGAGAGGGCTTACAAGGGTTATGCGAACATATCCCCGGTCACGGATGAACCTTGGTTAGGGAAATGTTTATTCGCGCCCGTGGATTGTATACAAGGGTCAATATTGAACCACTTGTAGGGCAACATTGGAAGTTTGTGGGGGTTTGCTTAAGCACAGGTTTAGGCCTCTGTGACTTAAGACTTTCAAATCCTATGAGCCGTGAGGGTCCCATAAGAGAGTTCTCCTTACGAGTCGTGAGGATCTCGCAAGCGTATTTTCTCCTTAGGAATCGTGGGGATTCCTAAGTGTGTTGTTCCCTCGTGAGTCGTAAGGATCTCACGCAGGTGGTTTCTCCTTACAGGGTCGAGAGGACTCTGTAAGGGTTCTTTAACGAAGTTGCGCCCTTTCAGGTTTTCACAAACATTCGCCGGTAGTCCTGCTGTTTTTACTCACGGAGCCCTTTCGGGTTTTCACCCGTGCCCTTCTTGCTTATGGACATACTTTTTTTTTTTTTTTATATTTTTAGCAGTAGTAGTTTAAAGACGTTTCGGTCTGATATTAGTTTAAGGACATTTCGGTCCAATATTGAGAGGGCTGGCTACTGCTTATAAAGCCTGAGCTTAGGAAGATAGCGAGCGGACATAGTCGTCGTCATCTATCATTGACCTAAACTAAGGCTCGTTAAGCGTAGTATTTCTTTAAGAAGCGACCGTTTATTGGCCTGAAAGGCCTTTCACCGTGCATGTCCATGAGTAGATAGGCCCCGCCCTGGTAGACCTTATCAATGATGTACGGTCCTTCATAGTTTGGCTCAAACTTTCCCCGCTTGGCGCGATTGGGGATCATGGGCCTTTTGACGACTAGCACGAGTTCGCCTTGGTGGAATGCCCTCGGGCGGCTCAATCTTTCATATGAGCGCGTCATCTTTGCTTTATAAGCTTCCAAATTTTGCTGTGCTAGAAGCCGGATTTCATCAAGGGCGTCAAGCTCTTCAAACCGAAGGTGAGCATTTTCTTCGTCCGTCAACTCGTAATGGACTGCCACTCGTAGAGAGGGTAATTCTATCTCGAGGGGGAGCACTGCCTTCGTCCCAAATATCAACGCGTATGGCGTTGTTTTTGTGGCTGTCTTGAACGTCGTTCGATACGCCCAAAGAGCTTCTTGCAGCCTCTCGTGCCAGTCTTTCTTATTTCGGGATACCGTTTTCTTGATGATCTTCGTCAAGGTCTTGTTGAAGGCCTCAGCCAGACCGTTAGCTCGCGGGTTATAAACTGAGGAATATCTCCAATCTATATTGTGCTGCTGTGCGAAGCGGCTAATCTTATGACTTCGGTAGGCTGGCCCATTGTCAGAGATGATCCTTCTTGGGGTTCCAAACCGGTATATGACATGCGTTTTGAAGAAATGGAGTATGTTCTCCGTTTTTACTTCCTTCAACGGTACCGCTTCTGCCCATTTGGAGAAGTAATCAGTCGTCGCCAAGATGAAACGATGTCCCTTTGACGATGCCGGTTCGATGGGGCCGACTATGTCAGTTCCCCACATTTCGAATGGCCAACTAGCCACTGTTGGATGCAGTGGATTGGGATGTTGATGGATGAAGTCTCCATGAATTTGGCATGAATGACATTGCCTCGCGTATTCTAGGCAATCCTGCATCATCGTGGGCCAGTAGTAGCCCATCCGCTTTATTTTCAGTTTCATCTTAGGGCCTGCTTGGTGGGAACCGCAGAGTCCGTCGTGAACTTCTTGGACGACCCTTCTCGCTTCGTCAGGTCCTAAGCATCTCAACCACAGAGAATCGAATGACCTCTTGTACAAAGTATCATTGACGAAGGCGAAAGACAGAGCTCGTTTCGTGAGCTGATGTCTTGTGGACGCTTCTTCAGGTACTCGTTGGAACTTGAAGTAATCTACGAAAACTTCTCTCCAGTCTTCGGTCTTCCCATGGTCTTTTATTTGTAGGGTCGTCTCCTCGTTCGCTCCTTTTTCTTCAGACGATTCTGGAGATACTTCTGCTGGGGCAAGCACTCGACGGCTTTGTACCACGATTCTAACGTCGTCGAGGTTCTCGTCAGCCAGTTCTTTAGCAAGTTTGGCTAGTGCGTCCGCTTTGCTGTTTTCCGCTCGCGGTATGCTCTCCAAAGTGTAGGAGGGAATTTGGGTTAGCAGTTGTTGCACTTTTTCACCGTATTTCACCAACTCTGGTTTGCACGTTTGGTAGTCGCCGTTCACTTGACTGACGACCAGTTGGGAGTCCCCATATATGAGGAGGCTCTCAATTCCCATATCGATGGCGATCTCGAGGCCTGCTATCAAAGCTTCATATTCAGCTTCATTATTCGTTCTCGGCTCCGTTAAGGAGAAGGCGAAGCGCATTATTCCTCCTTGGGGAGTCACAAAGATGAGTCCCACCCCTGATTTGATCGTTGGCATACTTTGTTTGTGCTTTTTCATAGAGGACGCTCCATCAAAGTAAAGCTCCCAACGGGTATCACCACTGTCGATTGCATCAAATGCATGTCTGTCTGGCAAATCGCAGTTTAAAGGAGAGTCGGCAGGTATGGGATGCTCAGCAAGGAAGTCAGCGATGGCCTGGCCTTTTACTGCCTTGAGAGGTTGATATGTTATGGAAAACTCCATCAAGAGCAGGGCCCATTTAGCGAGTCGTCCTGTCAATATGGCTTTTGACATTAAATATTTGAGAGGGTCCACTTTTGAAATTAGACGGACCTCGTGCGCCAACGCATAGTGCCTAAGCTTTGTTATTGCGAAGATCAATGCCAAGCAGTGTTTTTCAATGGGAGAATAGTTGCTTTCTGCCCCCAGCAGCACTCGACTTAAGTAGTAGAGCGCCCTCTCTTTCCCTTGATCGTTTTCTTGTGCCCATAATGTGCCTAAGGAACCTTCGAGGGCGGTTGTATAAAGAATAAGAGGCTTCCCCTTAACCGGAGCAGCCAACACCGGCGGGTTCTGCAGGTATTGCTTGATCTCATCCAGTGCGCCTTGGCATTTTTGATCCCAAACGAATGGGGTTCCCTTCTTCATCAGGTGACTATAAGGACGGCACTTTCCTGAAAGGTTAGCTATAAATCGCCTTATATACGCGAGCTTCCCTTGGAGAGACCGCAGCTGTTTGAGAGTCCTCGGCGGGGGCATTTCCATGATTGCTTTGATCTTTGACGGATCTATTTCAATACCCCGGTGTCGAACGACGAATCCTAGGAATTTGCCCGAGGAAACCCCGAACGCACATTTAAGAGGATTCATTTTCAAGTTGTATTGCCGAATGCGTTGAAACACGATCTTCAAATGCTCGAGATGTTCCTCGTATGATTTGCTTTTAACCACGAGATCGTCGATATAGCATTCAACGATTTCATGTATGAGGTCGTCGAAGATCTTTGTCATGGCCCTCTGATAAGTAGCACCGGCGTTCTTCAAACCGAAGGGCATCACTTTGTAACAAAATATACCAAGAGGAGTCCTGAAGGCTGTGTGCTTCTGGTCTTCGGGATGCATTTTTATTTGGTTATACCCCGACGAGCCGTCCATGAAGGAGAAAACCTCATGAGTGGATGTATTGTCTATCATAAGTTCAGTGACTGGCACTGGGAAATCATCTTTTGGGCAGGCTTTATTAAGATCCCGAAAGTCTACGCATATGCGCACTGTCCCATTTTTCTTCATTACTGGGACGATGTTGGCAATCCATTCAGGGTACTGAACTTCCTGAATGAAGCCAGAGTCGATTAACTTTTTGACTTTGGTGTTTATGCTCATCTCAAGTTCGAGTCGCATTCTTCTCGGCGCCTGTTTGATCGGCTTGACGTCTGGGGATATTGCTAGTCTATGTACAGCAACTTCTGGATCTAGTCCCGGCATCTCGGAATAGTTCCATGCGAAGCAATCTTTATGCTGCACAAGGACGTCTTTTAACGCAGCCACCCTCTCTTCAGACAGTAGCTCGCTGACGAATGTTGGTCGCGGGTCATTTTCCGTCCCCAACTCAATTTTCTTGAGATTATCTGCAGTGGTGTGGATTCCATCCTCCAGTTCTTTCGGAGCTGGGGGAAACTCTGAGATCACCTCATCGCTGCCGCTTTCAAAGCACCAAGGAAGGTTGTTCATATCGTCGGACCCTTCTTTTAATATTGTTATCACATGGCAGGTGCGAGTTTCCTGCCAACCCCAATACGGAGATGGTTTTACCCTTGTGTTTTCGGGTTCGTGCTTTTGCGGCGGCGCTACCCTCCAACTGTCAGACAACGCAAATTTGCCATGCTGATATTGATCTTCGACCCAATTCTTGAAGGTGAAGCAATCTTCGAGCGGATGCCCTATTACTCGATGGTAAAAGCAATACTTTGGGTTGGAGACTTCGCCTGCTTGCTCAGGGTGTTTAGACTCTGGCAGAGTAAGCATTCGATGTTTCAGAGCAAGCTCAAGTATTTTCCTTGTTTTGTTCTGAGGAAATGAGTATGCTCGACCCATTTTCTTCATGATGGCTTGGTCAACAATGCTCGACTCTCGGATGCGTGGCTTCTTAGCTTTGCTTTGTGGTTGTCGAGCGCTTCTCTTGCCTTTCAACTTATTTCTGCCTTCGAGTCGAACCTTCTTCATAGCGGGTTGACAAGGGGCGGCGTTTTCGTCTTTCATCGCCCGCTGAAGGAGGCGCCGTGTCTTGGCCTTCTCATAGATTGCCATTTCACGATCATGATCATCTCGGGATTCTCGACTGGCATCCCTTGTAGGTTTGCTCATTTGGCCTTCAGACGATGGGTTAGGAGGTCTTGCATCGGGAACTTTTACTGATTCCGGATTAGTGTCTTCCCAGTGAGCGTCTGCTTCTTCATCAAAGTCATACATGACGTAACAGCTGTTTATTAGCTCACGTTTCTTTGAGCGAATATACCCGAGTCCTTTCGTCTCCGTTCTCCCGTTAGGCAGTTTGCACTGAGTCCCGGGAACGCTCCAGACCTTGTCATAGAATTTGGCTTTTCTAGTGGTCTGTGTGAAGGACATCCTTTGGCGTTTCAGCAGTTTCTTCAAACCTTCGGTATAATACCTGGGAAGACGGATAGGCTGGAGCCTGTCGAGCGTGGGATCCGCGCCGTGCCAAATTTCCTTTTCCACCTTGTTTTCTTCAGAACGGTAGAATAGGATTGCTTTCTCGCCTTTTCGTCCGGGAGGGATATAGAATGTCTGCAATTCTTCTACGCTGTTGGTGTCGAGTGTATCCAGTTCTTTGTAATGCTCAAGCGGCACCAAGGTTATCTGTAGACTTCGCTCTTCATCGGCAGAAGCCCGTATCGAAGGCCGAGCAGGGAATACAGCATGAACTTCATCCTCTGAGTCACTACCGAAGATCAATGAAGGAACAGATGGTCCTGGCCTGGTGGACCGGGACGGACCTGAATAAATTATATCCTCCTCCTCCTCGGTGTCACTGCCGAAGATAGGGATGGTTGCGTTAGTTTTGTTCTCCGGTTTGTGACACCTTTCCGCGTCTTCGAAATTCGGTAAGAAGTATTTGGCATCTTCATACTTGCGAACTTCGTTCACGGAAAACGGATTCAACTCTCCTGCCACTGTGTACTCGAGGCCGTCCCTAGAATACTTCATGCACTGATGCTGTGTAGAAGGGATGATGTTGTATTCGTGTAGCCATGGTCGGCCGAGCAGAGCATTGTAGCACGTCTTGGCGTCTATAACATGGAACTTGATGTCTGTGACGAGCACCCCGAAACGTAGCGTCAATATCACAGATCCAAGAGTCTTTGAGGATTGAGAGTCGAAACCGGAGATGGTGATTTTGTCCCGGGCGAGATGTTGGACACTCATGCAAATCTCCTTTAACACTCGCACATTGAGTAAATTGACAGACGATCCGTTATCGACCAAGATTTTTCCTATCTTTATGTCATGGCAGTATCCTGAAACATAAAGTGGTCTTCATCACCAAAAGCAACGTCGGCTGTGTGCACCTCTTCCAATTCATCCTTCATCTTTTGTTCGGCTAGGAAAGCCTGGAACTGGTCCGGATTTTGTAGGGCCTTAATCAAAGAATCCCTCGCTTCTTTCGATAGCAATAGGGCATCGAGAATGCTGAGTTGTGAGGGTAGCTTTCTCAGATGCGCCAAGACATTGTAATCTACTTTATTCCTTTTTGGGGGATTCTTGGCAGTTAACTCTTCCGCAACTTGGTCATCCAAAGCGATGTCTTCAGAGACCTTCTCTTTCCCTTTGTTTGTCTTATTCAAGGGTCCGAGGTTCTTTTCGGGTAATGTTCGATTGCGCAGCTGTATATTCTCGCAGGCCTTCAGTTCTTTTTCTTTTCCTGAAGTGGATTCTTCGAAGAGGGGGCCAAGCTCTAGCTCTTCATCGGAGTCGCTCCCAAATGTAGGCACTTGTGACCCGGTAGTGTTAACCATGTGACAATTGCCGGTAGTTCTTTCAAGTTCTTTAGTCGTATTTCTTTGCTCTCGGCGAATTTTACGTTTTTCCCGTTTAAATCGTTGTCGATCGGCGACGTATCCTTGCCACCATCCATTGAAAGCTTTGCAATCTTGGGTGGAATGCGAGACCTTCTGATGGTATAAGCAATAAGAGGGGTGCATTTCTACCACGCCAGTAACTTTTTCTTCAGAGGGTGGTAGCTTCATGCCCATCGATATGGCCTTAGCAAATTTTTTTTTTATCTTGAATTGGCTTTTGTCAGCGGTGGAGGCATTTTGCTCCAACGGGATCATTTCGGCTCCTTCCTCAAGTCGCTGACGCTTGGCCCTTCCGAATATAGCCGTCTCGCGCTCTCGATCAGCCTTGCTTTTCAACCGAGCTTCATTAAGAAACGCATTAATCATTTCAACCGGTAACCCTGGGGTTCCTGATTCGGCATTTGCCCCCAGCGTTTCAGTGCCAGAAGTCCCTTCATCGTTCGTGGTCGAATGGGAAATCATATGACAGCTTGCTACATATTTGTCGGACTCATCCGATGAACTTTCCTCCTCATCTTCTTTTTGGAAGACGTGATCAAGGAAATCTTGGAGCGTGATGGGAGTTCGCGCCTTTTGGTTATATTCATCCAGCGCATCGATTTGCTTTTGTAAGTCCGTGCGCTTGTCGCCAGGCTTCACGGGCTTCTTAGATTTCTTCTTCTTCTTTTTCGAAGATTTTGACGGTTGGCTATGAACGCTTGAACTACCACCATCGGTCTTCGGAGTCGGTCGTGGCTTCAACATCCCTTCAATAACCTGTGGTTCCAAGGGGTTCTTCCACTTGACCGCTGGGCAGGTTTGAAGATCATTTAGCATTCTCCTCGTTTTGGCTGATAATACAACCTCCCAGGGAGTTTCTTCAATAACGGAGCATGTTGCCCCCGGCGTATTCGTCCCCTTAGAGGTGTGGGGCTGCGGAGGATTCACCTTCCATTTGTCGGATAGCGCAAATTTGCCCTGACGGTACTGGTTCTCGAGCCAATTCTTGAAAACGTAGCAATTCTCAATTGGATGGCCTAGCACTCGATGATAAGGGCAGTAATTGGGCTCGTTGACGTCACTCGGTTGCGACGGACGTTTTGGGTCTGGCAGATTTATAAGCCTATTGCGCAATGCCAGCTCAAATAGCCTCCTTGTTTTATCACGGGGGAAGGAGTAAGCACGTCCCATCCTGTCTTCAAGGGGTACGTATGGGCGCGTATTGTTTGGACGAGCAGCCGGCTTCGAGTCGCTCGGTTGTTGTTGGGCATTGGCGACGATGATCGCTTTTCCCTTTCCTTTATCGTTTCGGGGGTCCGGCTTCGGGAGAGGGGGTTTATGGCCCATCTGGTCCATCTGCGTTAATTTGTCGATCAAAGCCTGAAAGGAAGTCGGCTTGAAGAACATCATGAACTGCGAGATGGTTGCCTGTGGATCAAGCGTTCCAACAAACATCCCCACCGCTGGCGCTTCTTCTATGCGTTGTTCACACTTAGACCATAGATTACGCCACCGTATAGCGTATTGAACCCACGTCTCGCCGGGCTTTACCCTGGCGTTAATCAGCGCCGTCATCGGAGTACGCTCGCTGGCGCTTGCAAAATGTTGGGTGAAGAGCAGCTCCATCTCCGCAAAGGTTTTAATAGAGTCGTTGGGGAGCTCGGAATACCACTCGAAAGCCGTGTCTGATAAGCTTCCAACGAATTGGCGCAGCAAGAGTTTGTCGTCGCCTCCAGTGTTACCACACAGCGCCCTGAACTGGGCAACATGTTGATGGGGGTTGCCGGTCCCCTTGTAGACATGAAATTTAGGAATCGTGTAACCTGGCGGGTACTTGATTTGATCGTACCATCCCGGATATGGGCGCCCCGTTTTCACGATCTGACCGGCTGCTTCAACCGCCTGATGCACTCGTATTTGTTGAGCAATATATTCATCCAAATCAGCTTTAGATATGGTATCCTCTTTAGCTGCGGATAGAGCCGGTGGAGGATTCGATGTCTCTCCCCTATCATCTTCAAGAATGATTGGGGGATCTCCAGCAGGTGGATCTGGTTGAATCATCATACCCACCATATCCTGGAACAGGAGGGCCATTTTCTTTATGTTGGCCGCCTGTTCTGCAGCCTCTTTGTCTCTTTTTTCCAGTATTCGGCGGAGGAACTCAGCGTCGGTCTCCTCCTCTTGACGTTCATCTAAGGACGTCTCAGGATTCTCTTTTGGCCCCGTGAGTGCAGCCATTGTAGTCATCATCTCCTGGAGCTTTTGTTGCTGCTCCTGAGACCTGGTCACTGACCGGGTAAGCGGTCGGTGACCCGTAGAAGTACGACTTTCTTCTTTTCCTGAAGCCATATAGATTGTATGAACTGTTATGCCCCCTGACTTAGGGCGTTTAGGTTCACCACTGTTAACTCTTGCTGCTGTTGCGGGAGCTTTCTCTGGCCTCCTTCTTTTGTAGACCTTTGAGGTTGAAGGAGCCGTTGAAGCGGGCATTCTAGCATTTGTTGCCCCCTGCTGTTTAATGGGGCAGTTTTTGTTACTCTCCACCTTCGCCTTCTTCTGGTGACGCAAGTGGTCTGGATCGATCACAGAGTTTTGAACCCTGCGCCATACTTTATAAACTTTTGATGACAGCCGTTGAGGGGGCTGTTCCTGTTTCGTCTCCGGAGCTTTTTCCATGGGTGGAGGAGACCTTTTCAATGTAGCAACCGGGGAGTTCTTTCTCACCTTCCTTAGCAATTCAAAGCTGTTCCCAGTTGGAACAGCAACGTTGACCTCCGCCACTGGAGCAGGCGGGGTTAGCCCTGAAGGGGAGTTGCCTCCTGCTTTCCTTATTCGCTGCCAATGGCGACGTCGCGCACGACGAGCCATTGGGACTGGCTCAGATATCGGGATAGTTTTTTGTTGCCCCTTGTTTGGGTGTGGGGTAACTGCCGGTGTCAGCCTATCAAAGACTGATGCTTTTTGATCAGCTGAAGGAGGAGTAGGAACCGTCAATCTTGTGAAGGCTGACTTTCTGATAGGAGAAGCTGCTTCAACGACTTCCGAAGCTGTGGCCGTTGCCCTCTTTGGGACAGCCACTTTATGATCCTGACCTAGCCTGGTGAAAACAGAGGCTGTCAGCTTAGTAGCGGGCGACCCGTTGACAGGGGTCGTAGTAGCAGCGAGCCGGTCGAATACCGACTTCTTGTTCGTTTCTGGTGCGGATATCGGCATGGAGAAGCTTGCAGGGGGGACCATGGTCCCGAAAAATAGGCCGGTGGTGGCCTGAGTCACCTGGTCTACCGGCAGAGTCAGGAAGGAAGCCGCCTGGGGCCCATATGCTACACCTCGCGGTGAGGTGGAACGTCCGCTGCAATGGCATTTCGAGCAGTTGGTGGCCATTGAATCTTGAGTTCTACGCCAGACAAAAGACCAAATCTTAGCAACTTGAAATTCGAGGACAACCATTTAACAAACCGCGATTGGTTCGCGAAGACGACACACGAAGTGTGGAGTGGAAAGAGGAAAAGGTCCCACCGGGCGTGCCAGAATCTGTTCCACTCCGAACGGCGGCCTGCGACGTTGGGACGTCACGTGCCTGAGGTTCGGGGCAGATGCTATTTGGTTTTATCCGTCTATCTCTCCGAAGATGCCAAGTTGATTTATGGCACCGAGTATCGGAGGTTTAGACGGATGCGGCCGATGTAGCAGACTTTGTCAGATTCCCCCTCAGGGTGAGGGGTTTTTGATTGTGGGGACGCTCTTCCCTGCAGGCGCAAGCCCCTGCAGTTAATTACGCTATCGCGTTGCGATAACAACTTTCTCCTTCTCCAGAATTTCACTTCGTGTCGTGTATGTTTATTTTGTTTGTGGTTGCCCGTGGATTGTATACGGAGACTTAGTGATGTCGTCGCCCGTAGGACGTGGATTAGTCCAAATCCGTGTTTGCTTAGATTTGAGTTTGGTGTTCTTTTAGTTTAAGGATGCCTTGGTCGCGTTGCGACTAAGGTCAACTTAAACGTTCATCAAGGATACGCTAGTCCTGTTTTGGACTAAGATCGACCTGACGTAATGATTGATTTAATTATCCGGCCGTCGGGACTCGTCATCTCTCTGACGTCATTGAGGGATTACAACGACATACGTCTGAGGAGTTCCGAGATGTACCCTTGAACCAAAGTTGGTTTGGGATTTTATTGTTTATTTAGATGTCTAAGAACACGTTAACCGTATTTGGGGTTAAGATCAACTTAGACGGGACCGTTTAGATCCGACAAAAGAGCATTTGGGCTCTATTGTGCCAATTTAAAGACGTGGCGGTCCATTGCCAGTTTTAGGGACGTGGTGGTCCATTATTAGTTTAGGGACGTTTCGGTCCGTCGCCAGTTTAGGGACGTAGTGGTCCATTATTAGTTTAGGGACGTTTCGGTCCGTCATTAGTTTAGGGACATTTCGGTCCGTTATTAGTTTAGGGACGTTTCGGTCCGTCATTAGTTTAGGGACGTAGTGGTCCATTATTAGTTTAGGGACGTTTCGGTCCGTCGCCAGTTTAGGGACGTAGTGGTCCATTATTAGTTTAGGGACGTTTCGGTCTGATGTTAGTTTAAGGACGTTTCGGTCCGATTTTAGTTTATGGACATTTCGGTCCAATGTTAGTTTATGGACATTTCGGTCCATTATTAGTTTAGGGACGTTTCGGTCCGTCGCCAGTTTAGGGACGTAGTGGTCCATTGCCAGTTTTAGGGACGTGGTGGTCCATTATTAGTTTAGGGACGTTTCGGTCCGTCGCCAGTTTAGGGACGTAGTGGTCCATCATTAGTTTAAGGACGTCTCGGTCCATCGCCAGTTTAGGGACGTTTCGGTCCGATATTAGTTTAGGGACGTTCCGGTCCGATATTAGTTTAAGGACGTTTCGGTCCGATATTAGATGAGTGGTCGTTGGGACTCGTCGCCTCTTTGACGTCGTTGAGGAATTACAACGACTGATGTCAAAGGAGTTCGGAGATGTACCCTCGAACCGGTCGTGACTTAATTTGTGAGAGGCATTTAATTTAAGGACTTACAGCCAGGATTGGGTTAAGTCCAAATTTTATTTTAGGCTTTGCCTGATTAGAAGAGTCAATCTAAACAGGGCTTTGCCCCTTTCATTATTTTGCAAATCTGATTTGGGCCAGGCCCTTTTAATTAATGAGTTACAAGAACTCAGGAATTCTCCAAACAGGGCCTTGCCCTTTTTATTTATTTTTTTTTTGCAATTGGGCTAGGCCCTTTTAAATAATGAGTTGCAGAAACTCAATAATTTTCTTGAGTTGGGCCAGGCCCTTTTAATGAGTTTGCAGAAACTCTAGAAATTTTCCCAACAGGGCCTTGCCCTTTTATTTATTCTGCAATTTAATTTGGGCCAGGCCCAAAACAAGGGGTTGTAGAAACCCTAGAAACCCTTAGGTTTAAGAACACAAGTGCATGGCACTTTTGATTTGAATTTGGATCTAAGAAAAACAAGTTCTTGTTTTTTCCTGATCATACAGAACCAAGGGTTCATATCAAGTGCAAGGCACTAATTTTTTTTTATTCTTTTATTATTATTATATATATATATATATATATTTTTTTAGAACCAGGGGTTCATATCAAGTGCAAGGCACTAATTTTTGTTCTTTTTATTTTTCTTATTTCTTTTTTTTTTCTTTTCTCTTTTCAGAAATTCTACCTCTTTTCTTTGTTTCTTCTTCTCTGTTCTTAATCTTCACCAGCTCTCTTTTTTCTCAGAAGTTGATGCCTTTTTAATGAGGTCTGGGGTCTTATTTATAGTGCCCACAAAGTTGTTGGATTTGTTAACAAAATCTTTCCTGAATTATTTTGGGAATTTTCCCACCATTGGATCAGAGATCCAAGGGTCCCTGTTTTACAGGAGAACAGAAAAGATTTACTTAAATTTTCATTCAGTTGCTGCGCAACTCACCAGCGCGTGACACGTGTCGCGCATCCGTGCGCTTGCGCAGCTGCGGTTGCGCAACTGCGCAGACACGTGTCGCGCATCCGAGCGCTTGCGCAGCTGCGACTGCGCAACTGCGCAGACACGTGTCGCGCATCTGTGCGCTTGCGCAGACACGTGTCGCACATCGGTGAGTTTGCGCAGCTGCGATTGCGCAGACACGTGTCACGCATCCGTGGGCTTGCGCAGACACGTGTCGCGCATCCGTGCGCTTGCGCAGTTGCGATTGCGCAACTGCGCAGACACGTGTCGTGCATCCGTGCGCTTGCGCAGACACGTGTCGCGCTGTCATGCATTTGCGCAGTTAAGTCTTTAATTACGTTTTCTGAAGAGCCTTGCTCTGATGGGACGCACCGTCTCGGGCGTTACGCTGCCGAATTGGCTTCTGCCACGTGGCAAATTGCGCACTGCGCACGGAAACCGAAACGTTGCTTCAAATTTTGAATTTTCAAAATTCAGTAGAGCCTTGCTCTGATTGGGGGAAACAGGCATCATTTGAAATTGAGGCTGAATCTGGAATTGGCGGCAAGTTCGGATCGAGAACGTAAAATATCTTCAAGACGGTCAACAAGAACACCATTTTGTCTTTCCATCTAGTGTAATTGCTCCCATCGAATCGATCCAGTTTGATAACATCTTGGTTCTGGAAATGAACATTGACACTTGAATTTAATTCTGTCTCCATGATATCACCTTTCGATTGTTGAACTTTAGTTTGGTTAAGACAGAATTAAAACCTCTGAGGCGTGTATGACACACTTTCCGAAAGATGATATTGCCCCCACTATGGGAGTACAGTGGAAGGCAATCACCCCCAAGATACAACAAAGCCTTTAAAACTCTCTTAGAAGATAATGAGAAGAAAATGCCAAAACTGTGAAGAGAAGGACATAATTTATAGAGTTGAACAGATACAACCGTTAGCTGTTTAGAGTTGAACATACACAACCGTTTAAATTCAAAATATCAAACTCTGTTATTAAGTCAACTCAAGATGCCCCAAGTGCCTCATCAAATACAATAATAAATAAATGTTATAAGCCTGCTAAAAATCAGGCCCACGTGGCTCATAATCCACTTTATTTAGGATATTACTTAGATATTGGGAATTATTATAAAGACTTGGGCATTCGTCTCTCCATCCGATGTGGGACTATTTCCCACATACAAATGCTACTAATAGATTCAAACTACTAACAAACAGTCCTTTGGATTCTCTTTAGGAATCCTCTTTCTTCTCAAGCCTGTCTTGCTCCAAGAAACATCTTTAAGTTCCTTCTCTGAATGGTAAATATTGCTTCTTGCCATCATATTCTTGTTTTTGGCCGAGGTTTAAGTTGGCGAGGTGCTATGCAAGCTTATCTATTCGTACTCTTTTGTTTTCGTATCTGTATTACTTTCTGTTTCTGTTGTTGTGAAAGAGTTGGCAGCTTAGCCGGTTTCATTTCGATTCGTCGTGTAATTCGTAGTTTTGAGCTCATGGTTTTTGAATAAGCAAAGAAAAATCAAAGCCCAAATTTTTTTTCTGGATTGAAAGCTTTAGTTTCATTTATATAAGGTTGATAGAGTTGTTTAGTTCTAACCTGTATTCGTTTATGAATCTTTATTGCACTAGGATTGAGTCTTAAAATTTAATTCTTTATTTAAAAAGGGACTTTGTAATCAGTTTTTCAAATCCAGAATCTATTTTAAATTCTATAGACATATTTAGAAATTTATATGCAATATTTATATTCAAAATATAGGTATGTGCATCGCACGTGCAAAATACTAGTAAGTAAGGCAGTTAAACTAGACAAACAAGCCGAGTTTTAGGTTGTTCGGCTTGGCTTGGCTCGGTTATTTAAACGGGTTTAAAAACTTGTTCAAACTTGGCTCGTTTATTTATCAAACTTAAACGAGCCCGAGCCGAGCCTTCATTGAGCCGGAGCAAGTTTCGAGCTTATCTAAAATCTTGAAAAATTCTATAAATAGTTACATCAATATATAAGAACATTACACCGATGTTCAATATTATCTCCGACAAAGTGAGTAAGGAGGAATGCATTTATTATAATTAAATAAACGAGTTTAAAATTTTCTTTGAACTCCGTGAGCAAAGTTATTAATTATTTAAATTCTTCTGTATTTTAGCATAACTATAGACGATTCAAATTCATCATGATGTAAGTCCTAGTTAACTTCGACATGCTAATAATTATAAGCTAAATTTAAGAATAAGTAATCTAAATCTATTCACAGTGAACACCAAATAAGATATAAATTATTTAACTTTACATGAGTCTTAAATAATCCGAGCTTGAATACGAGCCGAGCTCGAGCCTGCCGTATATGTGTTGGTCATTTATTTCACAGAGTTTAAATTTACTCGGCTCGTTTAAGCAGGCAAAAACTCGGGTGGATAAAAAATAAATAAAACGTAAAAACAATGGTAGAAAAATTAAGAAAGTCAACAAGAAGGGCATCTCATTTTCCGCGTCTTTTACAAGTGGGGTCCACACTCCATTACGTGGGCCCCACAAAGACCCTTCCAACCAATCATAAAAAATTCACACGCAATCTTAACTTGTCGATTCAATTATGAATTAAAATTCCTCTCCCTTTTTTCTTTTTATTTCTCACTCTCGAATTTGCTTTGTTTCGAAGCGAATCATCCAAAATCTAAAGACCCTCCTTTTTTGCTATCGATTTGCTACTCCCCCCAAATTTCACTCGAATCTGGTGAGTTTTTTTCTCAATTAATTGTTTTTTCTGGTGGTTTAAATGTCGATTTTTGTTTCTTTTAAAAAAAAAAAAAAATCTAAATCGCAGTTCTCAATTTCCCGAATCTCATGAAGTCACTCAAATTTACTCAAATCTTTATGTTTCGTTACTTTTTCCTCCCTAATCAATCAAGCTGCCAATTTTTTCCCTCAATACTCACAATTTTTTTGTATCTTGTGAGTTTGTCCAACATTTTCTTCAATTGTTGGTTTTGTTTGTTGAAACGTCAAGTTTTACCTTAGATTGTATTTGCAGTTCTAAATTCGATCACAAATCTCATCAAACCATTGAACTTTTCTTACGATCTCACAGAAAAATCGGTACTTTATCCTCTTTTGCTTACAATACCAATCCTGAATCCTCAAAACCCCTCAAATTCCATCGCATTCTCAATTTCTATATTTAAATTCAATCAAAGCCCTTAAATTTCTTACAATCTAAGCTTCAAAATTACTAATCTCTACTCTTTTTATTAACAAATTCAACCAGAAACAACCATGTCAGCAATCGATGACGAGGATTCATTCGAGCACACTCTCTTGGTTGTTCGTGAGGTCTCGGTCTTCAAGATCCCTCCAAGATCCACTAGCGGTGGTTACAAATGCGGAGAATGGCTTCAATCCGATAAGATTTGGACTGGTTATCTTCGAGTCGTTTCTTGCCGCGATCGATGCGAGATCAAGCTGGAGGATCCAAACTCTGGTGATCTTTTCGCAGCTTGTTTCGTGCTCCCGGGCCAAAGAGAGAACACGGTGGAGACGGTTCTTGATTCGTCGAGATATTTTGTGTTGAAGATCGAAGATGGACAAGGGAAACATGCGTTTATAGGATTGGGGTTTAATGAGAGGAACGAGGCGTTTGATTTTAATGTAGCACTTTCGGATCATGAGAAGTATGTGAAGAGGGAGGGTGAGAAGGAAATTGGGGGCGAGGAGAGCGATGAAGGTGGTCCCATTGATATCCATCCCGCGGTGAATCATCGGCTGAAGGTATGGCTGGTTTTGGCTTTTGTTTATGTTTGGTAGGTATAAAATGTTTGTTTGTATGATTTTAGCTAGCTTTTAATACCCTGTTGGAAAGTGGAAACAAATTTCATTCACAACATGTCATGCTTATAGAGTAGTTTGTAGTCACATTTCGGTAATTAGTAGATACAAGGTGGATCGACTTAGGCTGAAGATTCGCAGGATTCAACTGAGACGAAACCTATATATATATATATATATATATATATATATATATATATATATATATGTAAACGGATTGGTAAGCTTCATATGAAAAATATGTTAGCTATTTTAAACTGAGGACGGAATCAACATGGAAATTTGAGAGCCAATGTTTAGCGGCACAAGACTTAGATTGGTTTAGGTTCGAGTATCAGAATGTGCTTCGTGGCTTTTGTCTGGTAATACTGAGAATGATTTATTATCATGGCGTGAAAATTACCATTAGCAATTGATGCGTTCATAGATTACTTTTTGATTTGACCCGTCTAGTTCATGGAGAACCAAGAACATCACATATTGATCATGTATATAACGGATCTGCAGATGAATCTATACAGAAGGTAATTTAAATTCTTGGAAACTTGACCTCAGATTAGTATTCCGGCTTGAGAGAAAAGGCAAAGGACTACCATAGTTGGTGTAGGGCCATGATGTATTTGAATATTTTGCTCACGTGTCCAGGATAAGCTTCAGTGACAGATCTGTGGTCAAGAAATTTTAGTAGCTTTGGTGCTACATTTACACTTGGCTTTACAATATTGTACATAAAGTTTTAGAATTATTTGATTTCTTTTATTTATCAACTAGGAGTTCTGAAGTAACCACTTCTGCTAGTAGAGTTTGCGAACTTGGATATACAATTTGGTTGAAATTACCTCAATCATTTATGGACTAGTTCTACGAGCTGTGCAATTTTACTAGTTAGTGAGCCTACTAGCTGAAAAATGTGATCAACTAAGGGCAACAAATATAATATTTGTCATAGCAGCTGCGACGATACCTATCCTATCCAGATTTGGGGTCGCTGCTGTGCTTCCGGTGCTATTTTGGAATCTCAGCCGCATATCTCTCATAAAAAAAACCAAACTGTGGGCCCCATATTTTACCCAAATTTGACCGTTGGATTGGATAGCACCGAATAGGAGCGAGCAAATATTAGCACCCATCCCGAATCCATCCTATCCTACATATGTTTTCCACCATCATATAGGTGCTTGTTTTATATTTTTCCTTAAATACAAAAGCTTTGCGAAAGCGCACACATTTTTTCCCTCATATTTTCTCGTGGTTCCTTGTTCCGCGTATTAGATTATAATCCTTAATGCTACTTAACAAGTAACCTGCTTGAGAATGATTGTTCATATCGAAGCTGCCCCCCCCCCTCCCCCCCCCCCCCCAAAAAAAAAAAAAAAAAAAACAAACAAACAAACAAACAAACACACCAAAAAAAAGGAAAAAAAGAAAAAAGAAGAAGAATCCTGAGAACCATTTTCTTGTGACAATCAAGTGCTATTTCTCGTGCTTCTCATATGGTCATATGCAAAACTCTTCAAAAAACTTTGTTCAAGTTATTTAACTCATGTTTTGAAATGTTCTTAGGAAGGCGAGACCATTCTGATAAATGTGAAAAGCAAGCCAACGGCTGGAACTGGCATGCTTTCAGCTGCTGGTTTATCGGCAGGAGGCTCCGGCACAAAAAAGCCACTTCTTCAACCTCCGCCTACCGCAGCTGGGAAGATTAGGTCTCCTCTGCCACCTCCACCTAACGACCCTGCCATTGCTCGGATGACATCAGGTCATGGCGCTGGTCTCAAGGCTCCCAAAGAATCTGTAAGGCGGTCTACTGATCCTTTCTCAGACCTTTCCCAGATTGAGGTAGGCAACAGATAAGTGCTCAATTTTAAAAATCCATTTATTATTTTTAAAGTAAGTTATATTACCAATGAACTTTCACCATTTTGAGATAAATGCCATGAGCTTTATAATTGCATTCAAATACCACCATGCGTCTTTTATCTTTACCAAAACTGTTATCATAGAGTTGAAGTGACTTATCAGGCGATCGATTTATCATTGTTTTATCTTTATAGATTTTTCAAAAAACGAATCCTATCTTTTGCTTTTTATAATTATTCTCATCGTGTCCATGTTGTTGTAAGGATTATGTATCTATGCACAGCGGAAATTCAAGACCTTTGTTTTAGGGTAGATTGAAAAAAAAACTATTCGACGGATACCAAATCACACGAAAAGAACACACCGACAACAATACACAAGATTTACCCAGGTTCGGCGTAATTAACATCTAATCCTGCAAACCACGACGACCACCATGATAAAGAATTACAAAAGACTACACCGACTGCTCATCCTCCTTTACAAAGAAATACCCCTTACAAAATCTCTCTATCCCGTGATCGCGCTTGATCGCTCTCTCTCACTCTAATCAAACCTTAAGTTATTATAGAATTATAGATTCATGAAAAAACCTAGAGAAAGTCTCGTATGTATAAGGTATATAAACATTCGAAGATAAATTCATATTTAAATTAGAGATAAATATGAATATAATCTAGAGATTAAATTTAAATCTAAACTAAAAATATTAGATTTAAATCCTAACCAATCCCTAACTAATCCGAATTTAAATCAAATTTAACAATTTCCACCTTGATTCAAATCCGTCTTAATCTCTTCACTTCTCAACACCTTGAAACTCGGTTCTCGTCGCCTTGAGTCCGAAAGCATCTCAATAATCTACTAGGTAAAACTTGAACTTAGACCGGAACTATCTCAGAAATGCATCCGCCGGATTATCTAGGGTAACAACCTCCGTAAAAGGCATCACATTCTTCTCGGCCTCCAAGAAGAACACTCACCTCTTCTGGTTCTTCCAAACCCAACAATCTTCGCAAATTGATAGCCTCCCTAACCGTCTCCATGACGGCTATCAACCATACATCTATTGTTGAAACCGCGATACCGGCATGAAGTGTCGATCTATCTAGCACTGCATCCGTGCCTAATATGTAACCTGTCGCCGACCTCCATTTGCCCCTATCACCATACCCTGTCACGATGCACCTATCAACACTGTCTCCGTTGAATGATAAGCTGAAGCCTTCACGATCTCTTAAGTATATGAGGATCCACTCCTCAGCCTGCCAATGCTCTCCGCTTGGAATAGCCCAGTATCTGCCGATTGCTCCAACTGACTGTGCAATATCCGCACTCCCATATGGCACTATAGACACGTGATCTCTATCTGCATCCGACCCAGATGATAATATCGCCGAAAGCCTAAAGTGTTCCTCTAAGTGAGAAGACACGGGTCGAGTCTCTTCCATCCCATACTGAGCTAGAACCTGCTCGATACACTGCTGCAACCGATGCAACTCTCCATCCATGACATTATCCATGCCATGAATTAAACGTGCACTCTCTGTCGAGCTCTCGATCCTCTTGCCTTGAAGACACGTCCCTAGCCACTCCTGTGCGTCGAATTGTGCTCGACCTCTACACTACTGGCTCTACTGGACTCTCCATCTGAATCGAAGTATTGACCATCTCATCTTTCATAACTTGGACCGTGACTTCGAAATCTACCTCTCTTGGCGGCATACCAGTTCTCTGTTCACCATTTGATCGAGTCTGTCTTCGAAATATCTCAGACTTAACGAATGTCACTTGGCTGATTACTCCACTCTGGGTCCTAAGACACCATCACCTGTATCCTTTTGCTCCGTCTCCAAAGCCGACAGGAGAACGTCTCTCGATGCTCGGCTCCTCGATGCATCGAATTTTACGATGCTCTGAGTAATTCTCAGCCCATCCAGTTCATAACTCGGAAATTCTTATATTTACTGCCGTCGATGGTGACCGATCAATGAGGTACACGGTTGTAAATAGGGCTCCGGCCCGAAACTCTCTGGGAAAACCAGTCGTAAGCCGTAAAGTTATATTCTTCCCAACTGTCTGAACCATCCATCCCGCAATGCCATCTGACCGAGGATCTCCCAACGTGGTGTATGATGCATGATCCTCTCCGGTCAGCACAATCCTGCGAAACGAACCCTCGATCTAAACCGAACCGAAGAACCTCTATGCGCTTCCCGGACTGCTTTAGATAAAAATCGGTTAGTAAGAGATTTTTTTATGTAAACGGAATCCAACTTGTTCCACAATCCTGCCGTTGTCATCTTTTGCGCAACTTCGCAAAGAATCTTATCGGCCATTTAAAGTGGATCAAACCGTGAATTTTGTCTTCCATCTCTACACTTTCCGCTACCATGGTCGTTGCTGGATTTCTATCTTTCGTAAAGACAATCTTGTGTACACCTAGTTGCTTCAGCAGCGCCGTCATTTTCAATCTTCATAGACTGAATTTATTGCGCCATCGAACTTTTCGATCTTGCAACTTGTAAACGCTATCTTTCCAATTAACTCCAAAATATGAACTTGACGCTCTAATACCACTTATTGTAAGGATTACGTATTTATGCATAGCGTTAATACAAGACCTTTATTTTAAGGTAGATTGAAAAAGAACTATCCGACGGACATCAAATAACACGAAAAGAACGTGCGGTCCGACGCAGTGGAAATAAACAGAATCACGTGTAAACGAAAACGATGAAAAATATATATCTGATGGCTATTGCAACACTAAACAAATAGAAAATCACACCAACAACAATACACAAGATTTATCCAGGTTCGACGCAACTAGCATCTAATCCTACAAACCGCGACGAAAATTTCCACCATGATAAAGAATTATAAGAGATTACGCCGACTTCTCATTCTCCTTTATAAAGAAATACCCTTTCTTACAAAACCTTTCTCTATCCCGCGATCGTGCTTAGCCGCTTTTTTCTACTCTAATCAATTAGTAGAGAATTATGGATTCATGAAAAAAACCTAGAGAAAGCCTCATATATATATATATATATATATATATATAGGGTATAAAAATGCTAGGAGATAAATTCATATTTAAACTAGAAATAAATATGAATATAATCTAGAGATTAGATTTAAATCTAAACTAAAGAGATTAGATTTAAATCCTAACTAATCCGAATTTAAATCAAATTTAACACATGTCTCTCCTATCTTCAAAGAATTAAATTTAATCAAAGATATGTGGGAAGAATTAGAAGAAAAGATATGTGGAAATGAATTCTTAAACAATATACAAAGTTAAAATGGGAATGCATTAATTATCTACACTCATGAATTTTGCAGTTAGTGTTTATATAAATGGTATGATATTTTCATGTAAACAACCAGGAGTAGTTCATGGTATTAAATGTAACTTATGAAGTGTCATTTGTTAGTATTCTTAATACTATAGAACAAGAATATTTTCACATTCTTATCTTATTAAGTTGTAATTTTTTTTTTGTTATTTGTATTTTTTTAAATCGATCTATACTTAAAGTCAGAATCCAAATTTGACTTTGCGCCATTGATTCAACCACACCGATAATTCTGAGCTTCATGTTACTCCTTCCAAGACACATGTGAGAGTCGGGGCATCCCAGTCGGATTGAATGGGATGGCATTTTATTAGTCCGAATTTGTAAAATGCAAATTTCAATCAAATCACACATAGCAATATACTAGGCCTTCTAATTCTATAAGGGGCTTATCAAAATGAATTATTTAAAAGAAATTGATTATCTTACCATTAATTTCACAACTTCTATTATCTCTTCCCGAACCAAATATGAATTGTTCGATTCATTTGGCTCTCACACTGGTATTATCTCAATACTGGTTAAAGTTCGTGGTGTTTTAATATAGTTACCATAAAATATATAGGGTTCAGCAATTCCCTTTCACACTTGCTAAGTTTGTAGAAGTTCATGTATAGAGCTTTGATACATGAAATGTGCTTTGATGAAGCCTCCCATGACGTGACTATTATTCTGGTTATGTTGCTTGTAACCTGTTTCTAGTTGATGCCTTTTTGACATCATCGTATTCAACTATGCTGAATTTGCAGAGAAGCTTGCCTTCAACAACTGGTTCAGGGTCAACCAAGAGCACTGCATCAGGATGGGCGGCATTTTGAGTTTGACAGAAGCAGTTTGTTGATGGAACCTATATTTTGAATGATGGGAGCAAGAAGTGATGAAAGAGTGAAAAGAATGTATGGAAGCCCACATTGGTTCTTTTTATGAGATGCATGTCTATTGGTTTGTGCATTCCTCTCATTGCTCAAAAAACAATTTTTACAGCAAATATGTTTACTATCTTAATGTCATATGATTTGAAACTTTGGGTTCTATTTCTGTTGCTGCACATTAAAACTCCTCACTCTTGCTATCATCACAATTATTTGCTACGAAATGTTCGCTCCTTCAAGTTCATTACATTTGGCATTAATCTTTCCCCCCTTTCTTTTATGTACTTATTTGCTACATTATATTTGCTAACTGGTTTACTATATCGTTTATTTTTTTTAAATAGGAATTTTATCTTCAACCCAATATTATTACTAGTTACCTGAAGCCCCATTGATTTGCGTAATGAATAATTGGGAGGTGGAAATGGAAGTTATATATCTATTAATGTTACAAGCTAATTAAAACGCTGAAACCTGGGATCGGAATATAACTTAAGCACCACAGGCATTGGTTGTGATCGTAATATAACTTAAGCACCACAGGCATTGGTTGACTAAAGGATCAAACCTTTCATTAATTGGAGATTTGGAGGACATTTATGTTAAAGGTCACGAAACAGCAGATTTTATATTGGATTGGATGCTGAAGTTCATATTAATTACACATTTGAGAAGTTATTACATATCTGAGATCTTGTGTTGTGGGTATGAGCAACATTGGAGAACACACACACACACACACACACACACACACACACACACTATTACATATCTGAGATCTTATGTTGTGGGTTTGAGCAACATGAGAACACACACACACACACACACACACACAGAGAGAGAGAGAGAGAGAGAGAGAGAGACCTTAACGTAGCTAAATGAAATAAAAAAGATAATTCATCTCAGTAGAATGGGTTAGAGACTTGTGGATTTTCTAGATGCATATGCTGTTAAAATGCATGGATGGCTGATTAAGCTGCTAGATTTTCACCCAAACAGAGTTATAGAATATATATTCACAGTAATTGTCTTATGCACAAAGGAAAGAAGCTGTATTCACTTTGTTAAGAAGCATGGTCTAAATGAACCTCAACTGTGAGTTAATTCTTGGTAAGGGATGAGATTTCTTAGTTCTGGTAACTAGAATATGTGAATTCTTCGAGTTAAGAAGTGTTGGATGATGTGAATTGCATCATTTTTCCATGTAGGATTTAAGTCATGAATATAATCTCATAAGATGATCGAAAATTTAGACGATAACTTCTGTTGAATGATGACTGCCATGATCTGATTATTAACATGAAACAAAAATCGATCAGTAATAACTAGCAACACGCTAAGGGTTTAGCCTTCATTCATACAATAACTTAAAGAAAATTTTAGTGAAAAATTCAAATGAAGGTGACAGCTATGGGGCTTCTCACTACATGCTTTCCAGAAATCCACAATATCTGGCCTTCTGAGACCTCGCCTATTCTCCTTGGTATTTTCCTGCTACTAAATTCAATGCTGAACCTTCGCTTCTGCCCAGCTTTATTAAAATTAAATTTAGAAGGAGAAACAGAAACCCTAACCCCTTTCGGTTCTTCTATATGCGCTGCATAAACTTCATCCACATCCCCAACATTTGTCACAGTACGCGATACGATCTTCTTTTGCCCAGATTTTAGCGACACCGGGATCGAAGGATAGTTCAGTTCTTCTACTCTAGCGCCTAAGCCATCAACACAATTAACTTTATGACGAGCTATAACTGTAACCTGCTTATTTGTGAATCCCAAACTACAAAGATATCGGATGTAATCTTGCGGTTGAATATCATAAACGAGACCTGGGTCATTTGCTAGAGTTGGGTTCACTTGTCCCGAGCCCAAGGCGAAGATGTTTGCTTCGCCCATATATTCATCAATGATAGGGTTTCCTTCGATATCCAGTCTGTTTGCAGTTGTCATGATTGCAGATTTAATTGCAGCAGGAGACCATTGCGGATGGGTTTCCTTAAGCAATGCTGCGATGCCTGCGATGTGAGGTGTAGCCGTAGATGTACCACTAAGAAATTTGTATTTGGAAGATGGTGATGATGATAATATATTGACACCTGGCGCGATAACATCTGGCTTTATTATCCCGCCATTTGTCAGACTCGGCCCTCGAGAAGAAAAGGTGGCTACAGCTGGCGACGGTCGTGCTCCAAGATCGGTGCCAAAAAATTTGATCATTGACTTTGGAGCAGAATTAGATTTTAGATAAGATATGACCTTTTGTGCATCGGTGTAACTGAGGTGAGCTGATGGGAGAGAATGAGCTTCAGAAAATGTAGTAGAGCCTAAGTAAAATGGATTCATGACTATCATAGCAATGCCTCCCGCTTTTTTAACAAGCTTGCCCATCTTTGTGTTATCAGTGCCTTCAGCTTTGCACAATACAATTTTCCCCTTGACATTGATAGAATCAAATGATCTCTTCTTGCATGGTGGGAAAACTAAGGGAAACATTGTGGAAGTGAAGTTACTTGGTTGGTAAGCAGACTCTCCTTCTAACTCCATTCCATTTCCTAGCGTAACCATTGCCTTTATCCTTCGGTCCATCGTGCTTGCGGCAACTGTCAGAATCCATGGCGCGTCATTGAATATTATACTTCTATAAGGCCCGAAATTTCCAGCTGGCAGGATAGGCAAAATCCCCTTGTTTATCGCGGCGAGGGTGCCTATAGCAATTGTATCATTATACATAGGCAAGATCCGCTGATGAGATATAGAGATTGATAGCACATCAACCCCGTCACTAATGGCTTGGTCTATGCTTGCCAGCACGTCGCTGGCAGCGCATCCATCTCTTAGGAAACAGGCTTTATACACTGCGAGATGGGCTTTCGGTGCAATCCCCGATGCTGTCCCCCTGGCCTGTCCGTGAATGTGCGCGTCAGGAACGAACACGCCTGCTGCAATGCCGGCCATGTGGGTCCCATGGCCGTTGTAAATTACATCAATCGGCTCCGGCCTGCAGCCCCCACGAAACGCCATAGCCCCGACGAGTTTCTTGTTGCACAGTGAGCTGTTCCGGAAGCCACATCTCCCTTTCCATTTGGTCGGTGGAGGGGGCATCGATGAGTCGTCTGCGAACGATGGATGTTTTGGATCGACACCGGAGTCGATGACTCCGATGATGGATCCTTGGCCATACGAGGAGTCGAGCCAGATGGCGCTCTCCCATTGGCTAAGTCCCAAGAACAAAGGCGAGTAGGTTGTTGCTTTAGACAGGAAGTCATCGGGCTGAGCATGCAGGAATCCCTCAACTAATTTCATGGAATCAACTTCTGCGTGGGTGAGCTTAGCGGCGAAGCCATTGATAGCATTGCGGTACGAGTAGATCAGTCGTCGATCGCCGGAGAACAAGGTTGTGTTTGGGAGAAAGGACATGTGCCAGTTTTTAGGGTGAAGGGAGTTTGTGGGTTTAGGAGATTGTAAATGAACAATGTAGGTTTGGATTTGGGTAGCATTGTAGATTGGGGAGGGATGAGTTGAGGTGGAGAAGAGGAGGAGGAGGAGGAGGAGGAGGAGGAGGATTGAGTTGATTTTGTTCCTTCTCATTTCTGTCACATGATCCATTCATTGGAAAGGTGAGTTAATTAAGCAAAGTGTTTAAAAGCGAGCGTACTATCAACATGTAGAACACATTAGATGTGAAAAATGTGGGGTGGATTGTACTGAGATGTGAAATCCCATGGCTCAATATTTTCAACATGCATCCTATGCACTACCGATTAAAATCCAACCCAACAGTTTATAACCTGAAGCCTGCCTGCCTGCCTGCCTGCCTATAATGCATGGTTGTTGTATATATTATCGTATCTCTGCTCCGAACTGATTGATTAGCTAGCGCGCGAAAATGATCTTGATTATTTATTGAACTGATTAGCATGCGTCGTTCCTTTTTCTGTCTAGACTGGCTGTGATTCTTATGTCTCCGGTTCTCGAAAATGTACATTATTGCCTTGTTCCTTACTATCTAAGCATTTTCGTAAATGTAACATTCCTGTATTTGTATCTAAGTATGATACCATGTAAACTATTTGGTTCCACATTTGGGATGTGGCGTGCAGTATTAATTTCTATATGACTATTTGGTTCCACATTTGAGATGTGGCGTGCAGTATTAATTTCTATATGACGTTGTGTATTTGAGCATGATTCTCATGCATTATATTCTCAGTAATATTACGGCAATGTAAAGTAGTACTACTATTGTTGTTTGTGTTGTAAAGAGCGGTATTAAATTAGCATTGGGAAAATTATAAGCGATAAAGTCTCAACTTTATACCGGGTACGAATACGAGGTGGAGGTACGTGTCATCGTATCCGTATCAAGAGGCTATGCGGATGCGTTACGGGTATTTATAGTCATCAGAAATGAAAACCAGTATCCGCATTTGATAAAATCGAATACGGATATAGGGTCAGCTCGGATACTCGATTTACATCACATCGTATTTTCATGTTATATTTGCTATGGGATCTGAGCCGTCCATGGATTATCAAGATGGACGGTCTGGATGAACCGGAACAGCATCTGATCCTCATCTTCCCGCTTTCAACGTGACCCCCGAAAGATCCTCCTCTCACGAAAAAGGCAACATAAAAAAATATCAGCAAAAAATGTATAAACAAATTAAAATAGAAAAGGAAAAAAAGGAGACAAGCACTTAACGCTCGACACGTGTCCCGTCATGGTCTCCATCTCATCCAGCCGTAACGTGTCGGTTTCGTTAAAAGCCCATCATTATCCAACAAATCCCGTTACTGTCGCCCTCTGTGGGCCCCACTTCCTTTCACATGCTTCAGAGCGCTGCACGTCGGCAAAGCATCCGTGTTTGCTGTTCGAAGCCAGCATCTGATCACTCTACGTCAGCTGCGGGCCACGTCAGCGGCTTCTATCGACATCAGGAGGAAGCTTCGTCGCGCTTAAATGGGACCCACCAAAATATCTGGTGCTGGGTGTTGGCCCCACGCGATCTCTGGGGGTGAGGAGGCGGGGGCAAAAAAACGGTTAATATTTTGTGATTTATGTAAGGATAATGATGTCACGTTAGTTGTCTCCCCAAGTTGAAACAGCATGGGGTTAAGTTTAGATCTAATGCCTTGTATTTTTAGTATATAATAAATCACAACTTTGACGTGGGCTTTAGACATCATACTCCATTGCAAAAATATTATTTGCTTATCTATCCTAAATTGCTAAATACATTTGTATATTATAACAGCAATGGCTTACACGGCCTTACACCAGATAATTACGACCGGTTGATGTTGATGTGTTCTTAACCGAAAAAATTCGGTGCAGTAACTCAACCAAAAGATAGAAGAGAGAATTCTATCAGATGAAAGATATTATTAAAAACCATTTGAAGCTGTGTTTGTTACGGAGATATTTATAACTTTTGCAGCCGTAGCTGAAATTGCATGTAAATGGCTTCTATATCTTTATTCATACGATTATAAGTAAGGCCACAACATTTTTCAAGTATGGATTCAATACATAATACGTTGATATGCTGCACATGAAGTATTTCTTTGCTTATTAAAGACTTCTATTATCAGGCAAATGGCAATCGCAAAATCTCGCTCCACGGTCTCCATGGTAAGATACAAAATCTCTTTTTCTTCTATTCTGCTGCATCAAAAAAGTCGGCGACTCAAAATTCCTAATCTGAAATCTATTCAGATCCAAACCAAGCCTGATATCAGCGTCCAACCCTATACTTCCGTCTGCTTTGCAGAAGAATAAGTTCCCAATTCGCAATTTGCAATATCTATTAAAATTGCTGGCATTAAAGTTGCAATTTTATAGAGTTGGTATGTGTTTCCAAAACTCATTTTCTTAGGGGGCTAAATGAAACTAAATTTCATTTTTGGTTGGTCTCACATTTTAATTAGTTTTGAGCCAGAAGAGAATCCAGTTGCATGTCCAAAGCTCGTCGCTTTTGAAGCAGCGGAAATGGCGCTCTCTCTTTGGTGACCTTTTTGATTCACTCCGGTTCTAAATCCTAGGGTTTTTTTAAATAAAAAAATTTAAATTTTCTCTCTCCATTTTCTTCATTAAAGTTACTATTTTTAATTAATCATTCTTATAGCTCTCTCATTCATCAAATCCCTTTCTACGACCATCCGAATCCCCCTCCGATCTCTCTGCGAATCGCCCCAATTTAGGGTTTCATTTCCTCCTTCTTCGGTCCAATTTTGTTCATTTCCTGAGATTTCCCGCTATTTTTGGATTTTTATTTCAAATTGATCGACTGATCTCATCGATATGCTGGATTCTCTGTGTCTGATTGGATTTTGGTGTTTTTTTTTCGATTAGGGTTCCATGAGGTCGGAGTTTGATTGAATAGGGAAAAGGTTTCTTTTTTCTTTCTTATTGCGATGAGGAATCGGAATAAAGATTGAATTTTTCTGGAATTATTCTATTCTGTGAGATCCAACATATTGCGCAATTTATAGGGAAAGAAGACGCTTCGGTATTTGATTCGATTTGATTACAGCGGGATGGATTCAGCTAGGAGTTGGTTGAATAAGTTTCAGCCGAGAGAGAAGTCTACCAGCAAGAAGAAGGAAGAAGGGAAAGATAGTGAAAAACCACCCATGGGGGAGGATGCGGCGTCGGCTGCGACGAAGCAAAGAGTTGCTGCAGCAAAGCAGTATATCGAGAACCATTACAAGGAGCAGTTGAAGAACTTGCAAGAACGCAAGGAACGGTAATGCACATTTTGAAGCTAACATTTGTTTGTTATGCATGGATAATGCATTTTTGAATAATTTATTCGCCATTTTAAGTTCTTTGATTATATTCGGTATTGCCGTGGTAGAGGAAATTTAATCAGGGAATATGGCCTAAATTATATTGATTGAGTAGTGTCATAGCGGATCGTTATACATGATTCCTGGTAGCTTATGTTTAGTTGGATGTGTAAGAGGTAAATTTTAATAACTATGCTTATTGACTTTGCATATATATTAACTCAAAATGGCTAAAACAGTTGGTCTATTTACACATAGGAAATCAAGAGAAACCTCCGGACAAAAAAACAGTCAACGTGAAAAACGGTGGAAACTATAATATATGACAGCCGAAGAATCATTATATTTCATTATTAATGTAACAACCTAGTTTATTTATACCAATTCCAGTTCTCGTATTTATTTATCTGTGGTATTTTCTTGATTTATTGTGTTTTGGGTGCGAATAGTGTATTTGACATTTGTATTTGCATTCGACTCGACCCGCTTGCTTGAACTTATTTGATTCATATTTATGAGTTATCCTGACTTGTTATGTAGACTAGTGCATTTTCATGTTTAGTGCATACTGACATTTTATCTGGCATTTGCATTTTTACAATATAGCATTTTAAATCACATAAAATATTTTAAAAATACATTGCATGGCCTGCATGATACCCCTAGCCCCGTGGTAGCATCCGCGCATCTTGTTCTCGTCCCGTTCAGTGAAACGGATTTGTTTGGATGGCTACGCGCACGTGTGTGCATCCGTTCTTGGGGGTATGCATTTTTCGTTATCCGGACATTCATTTTTTATTTTGGTCGACATGTATATTTTCCGTATTTTAAAACTGAATTTTAGAGCCGACCCGGGCATGTTTTGGACTATATTTGTATTTACCAGAATATCAAATTTTATTTATATAATATTAATTTTATAAATTGATACAAATTAAAATTTAGTTAACTAATAAAAGATTTTTTAAATTTAAATCTAAACTAATTTCCTAACAAACTAACAACCCCTTTCTCTCTCTCCTTTGCATATATATATATATTTATATATATTTTATTTATTTTATTTTTTCTTTCCTTATTTAATACACAGCCTCTTCTTCTTCTTTCTTCTTCTTTTTTTCTTGATCTTGTTTCTTGATTCCGGTGATCACCGCCGGAGCCGTGCGCGTCGCTGACGATCCGAGTGATCTAGTGAACGTACCTGACTTGCGTGATCACCCTCGTGCGTTGTTTGGAACCGTTCCGTGTACCGTGCGCGTGTCGTGACATTTCGCCGACGAAGCACGTTCCGTACACATCCGTTCTTGTTCCGTCTAGGCAAGTTAATCTTGCTACATGCTATATAACTTATCATATACCTATTTAAATAAATATCACACCTGTATTTTAAATCAAGCATCGCATGTTTCATATTACAGCCTCTCGACGTTCCGTTTACATTTGTATAATGCATTTTAGATCTAGGACATGCAAACCAATCTTAATTACATGCTACATTACTTTAGACGCATCTATTTTAACAATGGAATACCTGTATTTAAAATCATGCACCCCATATTTAGTTTTATAACTTTTCGATGTTCCGTTTGCATCCATTCATATCATTTCAGATCTAGGTCATGAAAACTTATCTTGTTACATACTATACTATCATATACTGCATCAAATTGAATAGTTACATTTCATATTACTTAGTTATATGTTTCGCACTTGTTAGTTTATCATTTTACGATTATGTGATACCCGTTTGCATCCATATCATTTAAAATATATATCGTCGTAATATTTCTTATTATTATCTTTAATTAGTTTATAATCTGCATTTTATAATGTTATACATTTGAAAATAGTATAGTTTACATATGAAACGTCGTTGTAAAGCGGATACGACAAATCTGAAATTTACTGTACACCTACCTTATAAAATTCATTATAAATCATAGAAAAATCATTAGTATACGTTCTTTAGTTCGTTACGAAGCTAACTCAGAATACTATAACTCTATGAAATATTTACTTGCAAAATAAATTGTTTAAATAACGTAAAATGCAAATGAAGATATCTCTAAACTGCTGTCCAGGGAAATTCCAGCAGCAAACTTTCAATTTTGAATGTTTATAGTTTTTTGTAGGGACAATCTGAGATACTTATACTTATAAAAATGAAAATCTTATTGAATTATCTTTGTTTTGGTATAAGACACGTCCGTTTTGGAGAACGTGTGTTATTTTTATGCTATTTTATAAATCAGGGTGACGCTGAATTTCTGAACGGAACTTTCTTATGCATGGTTAATCAATACCACTTTTATAGTTATTAATCGGTTTGAATATGTTATCTATGTTAATATTATTATATCAATATCTATTTAATAAATAATAGTGCTTGTGTTTTAATATTCAGCAAATTTTACCGATTTACAGTTTTATAGTATCCGTCTGTATCCGTACGGTTTATTACATATCTAGTTGCACACCGAGACCATATTATTTCATGTTACTGTTGTATTAGTGCACCATGCTTGATAATTATGCATCCTACATGGTCATGATGTAACCCCTGACAAAATATTTGTGCATCCATGCTTTATCGTGCATCCGTACTTGTTACAGTTTTAGAATGAGCATCCGCTTGACACATGTGCACTACCTATCATGACCTGATATGCTACTGCTTGACATGACTTGAGACACCACTACTTGACACAACTCGATACATGTGCATTACTTGACATGATTGGATCCATGCATATTGCCTGACATGACCTGATGTACCACATCTTGACCTGTTACCTGATCCTATTTCTAATGCCGACAATCCTGACATATTGTTCCGATGGACATATCCCGTTGTCTGTACAGACAAACCTGTTCCTGCTTGATCCTGTGTTGGCATTAGTCTCAGATTTATAAATACCTGACTTACACATAATTTGGGGGTATGGGGAAATCAATGATGAAATCTGACTTGTAACTCGATAGTTCGATGTCTTTACTGATCAGTCTTACGGGCTAGGCCAGCCCCGGGATGCTGCTGCTGACATCATTCATCATTACATACTACCTTTTACTGCCTAGCGGCACGTTTCGGATTCAGCCCAAGAATCTTGACCGTGGTCCCGGGCATGCACGGGATACTATTGAGTTATATCGATGATTCATCAAATTGATTTCAAAGACTTGAGAGTAGTTAACCCAGTAGACCAGTTTAGATTTCTCACTGCACATCACCTATACCTTACCCTGCACTGTCCTTATTTATGTTATTGTTATACCTTATTAGCCGTTCATACTCGTACCTGCATGCCTTGCTACTCCTTGATTTTTATTATCGTTTGATATTATGACGCACTGACGTCTGGGTTTTGCATGGCCCAGATCCTCTACCTTTGTCGCAGGCTGATCAAGAGTATTTCCGCCGTCAGGCCGAGCAGTGAGGATTCTGTTAGTATCCAGTTAGTTATTTCCTTACTTTCCAGATATTATTGTTACTTGGATTTATTGCTTCCGCATGTTATTTCTTGACTCGTTTGTTCTGGCTTATGGACATGTACGAGATAGTTTATTTACTTTCCTGTACTTGATATCTCTACAGCCGTAATGTGACTGTGGAGGGATTTTTTCTATCCACAGGTAGTATGGTTGGCTCTGTCACGTGCCTATCTTAGCGCACTCTGGGAAGCGGGACGTGACAGAGTTTGTTTGGTATCAGAGACATAGGATTTAAGTTAATCGGGTTTGATTCTTTTGTAGTTGGGTATTGGACCCAATACACGAATCAGAAAATCCGTGATTAAGAACATGTCCTGCCATATTGTCACGCCCCGCTTCCCAGAGTACGCTAGAATGGGCACGTGACATAGCCAACCATGCTACCTGTGGATAGGAAGTATCCATCCACAGTCACATTACGGTTGTAGAGATATGAAGAACAAATAAAACTATCTAAACATGTCCATAATCCAAGATAATCTGAGTCAAGAATAATAAAATGCGGAAGCGAAAGATCCAATACAAATAACTGGAATGTATGTCCCATAATGCGGGCTCACATCAGGAATAAAAATGCAGAAAAGAAAATTAACTATTACTGAACTCACAGCTCAGCCTGCTGGCTGAAGTACTCCTGCTCGGATTGCAACAGCGGTACAGAATCTGGACCATGCAAAACCCAGACGTCAGCGCGTCATGTCATCAAGTAATAAAATATGAACAGTGTAACAGGCAATGCAATATAAACATGAATAAAGCAAGGGTAACAATAATACAAGTCAGAGCAGTGCAGGGTAGTGTGCAGTGGGTAAACTAAACTGTTCTATCAGGTTTTCTGTTCTAAAGTCTTTGAAACCAAGTAATGTAATCCTCATCGTAACTCGTCGGTAGTTATTCCGTAACGCCCGGAAAAATGACAAACAATGGGTATTCCGTAACGCCCGGAAAAACGGCAAACAATAGGTATTCCGTAACGTCCGGAAAAACGGCAAACAATAGGTATGGCCCTTGGAGTTACGTTTGGTTACAATACTGATTTCCCCACACCCCCAAGTTATGTGTATGTCAAGTCAGGTATTCAGTAATCAAGAACTAATGCCAACACATGATCAAGTAAACAGGTTTGTCTGGATAGACAACAGGAACGGTCCATGAAGACTACATGTCAGGTTTGTTGGCATTAGACACAAGATCAGGTAACGGGTCAGGTCATGGTACATCAGGTCAAGACAAGCAGTATACGGTACCATGTCGGGTAGATCAATATATATGTAGCAAGTCAGGTCAAGATGTAAACAATATCATGGGTGTGCTCACAATCAGTTATACAAGCAAGCATGGTTATCATCAATATGATATAAGCAATGAATTAAGCAATATGCAGATTTACTCAATTTACAGTACAGTCATCAGTTGTGCCACAAAGATGATTTCAATGTTATGCGAATGCAGTATGGCCTTTTAAATCATGTTAACAAGTTTAAGAACTTTAGAGGTGCAATGATTTATATAAAGGTTCAATACAGCTATTACAGGTTAAAATGCACACGAGTGTCCAAATGGAACAAAACTATAGAGATAAATGCCATAAGCCATGTCAATATTAAAATGTGATTAAACAGGTAAATGTGGTTATTAGGTTCAATTGCAAACTGTAGGTTCCAAGTTTAAAGATAAAATGATATATAACAATATTGTACATGAAAATGAGAAATGGTCGCACCAAGGTTAAATTTACAGGTTTAGGGTGTCATAATATATATCTGTAAATATTGTATAGCATGTAGTAAGGGGTACTTGCCTCGACGGGTCGCGAATCGGGAAAACAGAACGTAGAATGTCGGCGGGGAAAACACGCGTCGGGCGCACGGTTCACGGAATCAACCTAAACGACGAACAGTGAAGCCACATGGGTCAGGGTACCGCGCTAGAACGTCGGGACGTGTCGCCGGCACGGCCAGATTTCGGCGAGATCAAAAACAGCGAATCGATCAAGATTGCAACAAGAAAAGAAAAGAAAATAAAGAAGAAAGGGAAGGAGGATGGAGAAGGGATTGCTTACGAGAATCTGTGGGACGGGTGGTGACGGTCGGCCGCGTCGACGGAGCTCCGGCGGTGGCCTACGACGGCAGCGACAAGAACCTGCAGTTCATGAAATTTCACAGAGAAGGGAAAAAAAGAGGAAAGGAAAGAGGAGGAGAGGAGAAGAGGCTTACAAAGGGGATGTGCGAGGCCGGGGAGGCGGATCGAGATCGCCGGCGGCGATCCCACGAGGTGCAGACGGCTGCGGTTGCCGGTGCAGGGAAGTGTGCAGGCGCTCGGGAGACGATGAAGGAGGATGTGGATGAGACAAGGTTGAGGAGGTGAGGAAGCCGGTGGTGGTGGCGTCGGCGTTGGGGCTGCGGCGGCGACGGGCACGGTGGCTAGGGTTCGCTGGAGGTTGGGTTTGGGTTACGCTGCTAAATGAAAAAGAAAAGGAAGGGGAAGGTGTTTTAAATAGAGAGGAGAGAGAGAGATCGGGGGGAGAGAGAGATAAACGAGAGAGAGAAAGAAAGAGATAAAGAAAGAGAGAGATAAAGGAGGTGGGGCCCACGGCTTATAAAGGTGCTGATTGGTTGGATGAATTCGTTTGTTAGGAAAAATATATATTAAAAGCTTTTAAAGATTTAAGGTAACAGTGCAATTTATAAGGTTAAGAAAAAATATGCGATGGTTTTAAATATAATAGAAAATGGGATTTTGGCGCAAAGTAAAATATTTCCAAATCGCGCCCGGGTCGGGTCCAAAAATTAGAAATTGAAATAATAAAATTTTAAGCGGGATCCAAAAGTGAAAATGAAGTATTTTATGATCAAAAAGCATACCCCCAAAACTGATACACGTACGTGCACGTAGCCGTCCAAACTCGCCCGTTTCACTGAACGGGACAAGAACACGACGCACGGACGCTACAGCGGGGTTAGGGGTGTCAAGCAGGCCAAGATGAATGTTTTTAATTTTATTTTAGATGCCATAAATTGTTATATGCAGAAATGAATTTGCCGGGTAAAATTTTACAGTAAGTAACAATCAAGCAAGATAAATGAAATAAGTGCCACACTTCGTTCAAACGGTAACAGAAATTAGTAGCATTGGGCTCGGGTGTTACACATATTGTTATCATGATTCTTAAATCTTATCTTTCTCTTGACCCCTGTCCTGACGATATGCAGACAACTTTGCATCTCGAGTTTAAATTCTTTTGGTTCCCTATTGTTTCTTCTGTCATATTCCTTTGATTATGATATTAGGATTTGGGCGATTTGAACGGAGTTATGTGATTGTAACTATGAACTGCAACATGGTTACAATGCGGTACTCTATTTAAGTAACTTGGAGTCCTGGTCTTATTTCATTTCCTTGTTTCATGGTCGTTCTATTACCTTGGTTCTCTCCGTTTCATTGCTTACCGGTTTATGTTTTGCAGATTTCTTGGTGACCGATACCGGCAGTTATGAAGTTGTCTTGGAAATTGATGGTCTCACTTTCCACGCTCACATTGATTGTAGGGCAAAAAAAGTGATTTTCCAGATTCCCGGATATCCGGAGTTTGTTTTGCTGGAGGTAGCAGTTCTGTCGGGCTAGTCAAGTTTAGGGCTAGGCCGACAAGTAATGTTCTTTCGTCAATGGAAGTTGATAAGGAGGAAGCGCCAGCTGTTGTTTGAGAGTTCATGGACGTGTTCGAGGACATCTCGGCTTTACCGCCAAAACGAGATGTGGAGTTCGCGATCGATCTTGTTCTTGGTGCAGCACCAATCTCAAATGCGTACTATCCGATGGCACCAGTGGAGTTGGAAGAAGTAAATAAGCAGGTTACCGAATTGCTAGAGAAGGGTTGAATTCGCAGCAGCAATTCATCTTGGGGAGCTCAAGTTCTTCTAGTAAAGAAGAAAGATGGCACAAGGAGAATGTGCATCGATTATCGAAAATTAAACAGGGTGACTATTAAGAACAAGTACCCGATCCCTCGCATTGGCGAATTATTCGAGCAGCTTAGTGGCGCGAGGGTATTCTCGAAGCTGGATTTGGGGTCCGGATATCATCAGGTCCGAGTTAAATCAGAAGATATTTGCAAGACCGCGTTCCGAACTCGGTATGGACATTACAAGTATTTAGTGATGCCATTCGGAGTCACGAATGCATCGGCGATATTTATGGACTTGATGAACCGAATCTTTTCACCGTTCTTGGATCAGTTTATAGTGGTGTTCATCGATGATATTCTGGTCTACTCGAGGAGCATTGAAGAGCATGTGGAACACTTGAAGATTGCACTGCAGATATTGAGACAAGAAAGATTATATGCAAAGATGAGCAAGTGCAAGTTTTGGCTTGAAGAAGTGAAGTTTTTGGGGTACGTCGTATCCGGAGATGGAATCGCAGTTGATCCCGAGAAAATTGCAGCTGTTCAAAAATTGGCTGATTCCGAAGAACGTAGCAGAGATCAGAAGTTTTTTTGGACTTGCCGGCTATTACAGAAGGTTTGTCACGTCCCGCTTCCCAGAGTACGCTAAGATGGGCACGTGACATAGCCAACCATACTACCTGTGGATAGGAAATATTCTTCCACAGTCACATTACGGTTGTAGAGATATCAAGAACAATAATAAACTATCTAATACATGTCCATAAGCCAGAATAAAACGAGTCAAGAATAAAATAATGCGGAAGCAAAAGATCCAATACAAGAATAAACTGGAATGTACGTCCCATAATGCGGGCTCACATCAGGAAAGAACAATACCGAAAGTAAAAAAATGAACTAACTACTAGCAAGTCCTCACTGCTCAGCCTGCTGACTGAAGTACTCCTGCTCGGACTGCAGCAAAGGTAAGGAATCTGGCCATGCAAAACCCAGACGTCAGTGCGTCATAATATCAACCAATAATATAAACAGGGGTAGCAAGACATGCAGGTATGAGTATGAGCAAGAATATAATAAGAATATATAACAGTGAGTGTGCCAGTATAAGTGACGTACAGTGATATCTAAACTGTGCCTACGGGGTTATCTATTCTAAAGTCTTCGAAACCAAGTAATGTAACCCATCGGTGATTATTCCGGAACGCCCGGAAAGACGGCAAACAATAAGTATTCCATAACGCCCGGAAAAATGACAAACAATAGGTATTCCGTAACGCCCGGAAAAACGGCAAACAATAGGTATTCCGTAACGCCCGGAAAAACAGCAAGCAATAGGATGACCCTTTGAGTTACGTTCGGTTACCTTCCTGATTTCCCCATACTCCCAAGTTATATATGCCAAGTCAGGTATTAATAAATCTGGAGTTAATGCCAACACAGGATCAAGCAGGTACAGGTTTGTCTGGCTAGACAACAGGAAATGTCCGTAGGGACAACATGTCAAGGTTGTTGGAATTAGTAACAAGATCAGGTAACAGGTAAAGCCATGGTACCTCAGGTCAAGTCAGGTAGTATATAACTATCATGTCATGTTAAGAAGTGCACGGTATCTCGTCGTGTCAAGTAATAGTGTAGGGACAACATGTCAAGGTTGTTGGAATTAGTAACAAGATCAGGTAACAGGTAAAGCCATGGTACCTCAGGTCAAGTCAGGTAGTATATAACTATCATGTCATGTTAAGAAGTGCACGGTATCTCGTCGTGTCAAGTAATAGTGTATCAAGTCGTGTTAGGGGTGCACAAGTAACAAGTGGGTGCTCATATCAAACTATAATAAGCATGGTATACAAAACAAGTATGTGGTGCTAATGGAACAATAAAATGGAACATTGTAATGTTGTATGCAAATAGGTATAGATTAGAGCATATGGATGCACGGTTATCGATTTGGGTTAGGGGGATAGTTCCACATTAATTAAATACGGTTTATAAAATATGGAATGTTAAAAATCACATTAATATGTATTAAATGATCTAGTGATGCACTTGAATATACATTAGGCTAGATGTATGCGAACGAGTGTCCAATATGGTAAAAACTACTAAAAGGGTATTATGGGCTATGCAAATAATTATTATGTGATTTAAATATGGATGTGGGTACTATGTATAGTAAACTAAAATGCAACATGATATGTTTCAATTTCTAGATTTAAAATGATATATGGAACATCGTTAGGTTTAAATGGAACATGCGGCATTAGATTTAATCTACAGGTTTAGTATGCAATTAAATAAATATAGCATAATTTAAATAGCATGTAGCAAGTTTTACTTGCCTCGACAGATCAAGAAACGGGTATACGGAACGTCACACGTCGGCGGGAAAAGTTGCGACGCGCGCACGGTACACGGAATGAATCCAAACAACGTACAAGAGAATCACACGGGTCAGATATGCTTGCTGGGTCGTCGAGATCGTCGACGGCACGGCCGGATTCCGGCGAACAAAAAGAACAGTGAACATTTAACAAAAGAAAAACTATAGAAAGGAAGAAGGAAAGATCTTACTGTGGATAGGTGCTCTGGGATACTAGGGAAGTCGGCAAGGGGCGATGACGACGACGAGGGGTTGCCGGCGAAGGGTAGAGGCTTCGGTTCTTGGTGCAAGGAATGGTGCTCGGGTTCTTGGGTTTGTAGGGTTAGAGAAGGAAAGAGGGGGAGATGAGGGGGAGATGGTGACCAGGGGAGGCCGACGAGGTGGTCGGCGACGATGGAAAGTGGAGGTGGTGGAGATGGGTGTGCAGGGCTCTCGGGTTCCTGTGGGTGTGCAGGGCTGCTCTGTAGCGAGGAAGAAGATGGAGGCGGAGGAGATGAGGGTGAGGAGATGACGAGGTCGGGAGTGGCGTCGTCGGCTGTGGGCGACGGCGAGAAGGAAGCGGCTAGGGTTTAAGATTATGGGTTCGTTTTTAAAAAAAATAAAGAAGGAAGAAAGAAATATATACAGAGGGGGAGAGAGAAAGAATTAGCGAGAGGAGAGAGAGAGATTCTGAAAGGGAGAGAGAGAGTCGCGAGATGAGAGAGAGAGGGAGAGAGATCGAGAGGAGAGAGAGAGGGTGCGGTGAACAGTACGGAGAGAAATTTGGCCTTTTCTGAAAGAGAGAGAGAAAGAAGAGAGAAAAAGAAGAGGAAAGGAAGAGAGAGATTCTAGTGGGGCCCGGCGCAATGGAAATGAGGGATTTGATTGGCTCGTATCGGTGGGGCCAGAAAGAGAAAGAAAGAGAGTTGAGGGAATTGGTTAAGGAAAGGGTTTAAGAAAATTTAAAAAGATTTTTATATTTTGAAGAAAATATTTCGTTGGCTGAGAAATCTTAGGCTGTTTTTAAAAAAAATTGGAATTAGATTTTAAACAAATTAAATAATTGAATTTTTGGCGGGACACTAAAGTATTTCAAAATGCGTCCGGGTCGGGTCCAAAATTCAGATTTTAAAATATGAAAAATATATACGACTTTCAAAATTCAAAATGAATGTTCAGGTAACGGAAAAGCATACCCCCAGGAACAGATGCACGCACGTGCGCGTAGCTATCCAAACACGTCCGTTTCGCTGAACGGGAGGAGAACAAGATGCGCGGATGCCACCACAGGGTTAGGGGTATCATGCAGGCTATGAAATGCAATTTTAATTTATTTTACGTGATCTAAAATGTTACATGTAAAATATGCGATGCTAGGTGAAATGTTAATATGCAGTATCTATGAGATGCACGTGTTTATTTAACCAGCCAGGGTAGTCTATAAATATGAATCAACCAGTTCAAGCAAGCGGATCGGGTCGAATGCAATGTAAAATGTAACTACCATTCGCACCCAGACATGATAAATAAATAAATACCACCAATACACAAATACGGAAACAGAAAATTGGTATAACTGAACTCGGTTGTTACAAGGTTCGTGGAGAATTTTGCTCGTTTGGCTGAGCCTTTGACTAAGCTTACGCGCAAGGAAGTACCATTTGTGTGGACGGATAAGTGTGCGTCAGCTTTTGAGGCGTTGAAGCAGAGATTGATAACCGCTCCTATTTTGACCGTACCAGACAGTTCCGGAGGATTAGTGATTCATAGCGACGCATCTGGGAAAGGATTGGGATGTGTTTTGATACAGCATGGAAAGGTTATAGCGTACGCATCGAGACAGTTGAAGACCCATGAGAAGAATTACCCAACTCATGATTTGGAGCTAACAGCTGTGATTTTCGCTTTAAAGATTTGGAGACACTACTTATTGGACGAAAGGGTCGAAGTATTCACCGATCACAAAAGCCTGAAGTATGTGTTCACACAGAAGGAGCTTAATATGAGGCAGCGTATATGGTTGGAGCTGATGGCTGACTACGATCTTGATCTTAAGTACCATCCGGGGAAAGTTAATATTGTGCCGGATGCGCTTAGTCGGTTGCCAGCAATTCAGATGTTGACTGCCCAGAAGGAGCTTATGAAAGACTTTCGGAGATTCGAGTTGGAGATCGTGCTACCGCATTCTTCAGGACAGTTGATGCAGCTGCAAGTACAGTCGTCATTGATCGAGAGTATTAAAGCAGCGCAGTCGAAAGACCCAAGATTGCAAAGGTTTCGAGAATAGGTTGAAGCTGGACTTCGAACGGACTTGTTAATTCATGAAAATGGTTCGTTGCATTATGGTAGCCGTTTGTGTGTGTCAAAAGGAGATATTCGCGAAAAATTTATAAAGGAGACACACAGTTCCGCGTATTCCGTACATCTAGGAGGCACGAAGATGTACCGTGATTTACGACAACATTTCTGGTGGGGAGGCATGAAAAGGAAGATTGCTCGCTTTGTAGCAAAGTGCTTGGTGTGTCAGCAAGTTAAGGTTGAACATCAAAAGGTTGCTGGTTTATTGCAACCGCTTCCGATTCCTCAATGGAACTGGGAACATATAACCATGGATTTCGTGACAGCTTTACCGCGGAGTCCAAAGGGCAACAATGCCGTTTGGGTGATTGTTGATCGATTGACCAAGGCAGCTCATTTCATCCCATTTCGAGTTGGTCAATCAACAGAAGCATTGGCAGAACGATACATACAGGAGATTGTAAGATTGCATGAAGTACCTGTGAGCATCGTTTCTGATAGTGACACCCGTTTCTTATCACACTTCTGGAGGAGCTTACAGAAAAGTTTGGAGACTCGATTGAAGTTTAACACATCTTATCATCCTCAGATAGATGACCAGTAGGAGAGAACAATCCAAACTCTTGAAAATATGTTGAGAGCTTGCATGTTGGACTTCAAGGGTTCGTGGGAGGATCATCTACACTTGGTGGAGTTTTTGTACAACAATAGCTTTCAGGCGACTATTCAGATGGCTCCATTCAAAGTATTGTATGGTCGCAAGTGTCGCTCACATGTTTGTAGGGACGATATTAGAGAACGAAAATTGTTGGGACCGGATTTGATCGTGCAAACCGTGGAGAAAGTTAATACTATGCGGAATTATATGAAGGCAGCACAAGATCGGCAGAAGAGTTGGGCCGACACATCGAGAAGACCTCTAGAGTTCGTTGTTGGTGATATGATATTCTTGAGGATATCACCGACTAGAGGAGTGATTCGTTTCGGGAGTCGAGGCAAGCTTAGTTCTCGGTTCGTTGGGCCTTTCGAGATTTTGGAGCGTGTCGGAGAAGTGGCTTATTGATTGGCTTTACCGCAATCTTTGGCGAATGTTCATGACGTGTTTCATGTATCTCAACTCTGTAAATATGTTTGAGATGAAACGCACGCGCTGGATCATTCGGAGCTGACTGTACGAGAAGATTTGACTTTTGAGGAGCGACCGATGTCGATTATTGATCGAAGAGAAAATGTCCTTAAGAACAAAATTATCCCTCTTGTACTTGTTTCTTGGGGAAATCGCTCATATGGAGAATCGACTTGGGAACGAGAAGACGGAATCCGATAGAAGTTTCCACATCTATTCTTGTAGTTTCTTGTTTGTTTATCCTTTCTTGTTCTTGGAATTTCGAGGACAAAATTCTTTTTGTAGTTGGGTATAATGTAACAATCTAGTTCATTTATACCAATTTCAGTTCTTGTATTTACTTATCTGTGGTATTTTCTTGATTTATTGTATTTTGGGTGCGATAGTGTATTTGACATTTGTATTTGTATTCGACCCGACCCGCTTGCTTGAACTTATTTGATTCATATTTATGAATTATCCTGACTTGTTATGTAGACTGGTTTATTTTCATGTTTAGTGCATACTGACATTTTATCTGGCATTTGCATTTTTACAATATAACATTTTAAATTACATAAAATATTTTAAAAATACATTGCATAGCCTGCATGATACCCCTAGCCCCGTGGTAGCATCCGCGCATCTTGTTCTCGTCCCGTTCAGTGAAACGGACTTGTTTGGATGGCTACGCGCACGTGCGTGCATCCGTTCTTGGGGGTATGCATTTTTCGTTATCCGGACATTTATTTTTTATTTTGGTCGACATGTATATTTTCCGTATTTTAAAACTGAATTTTAGAGCCGACCCGGGCATGTTTTGGACTATATTTGTATTTACCAGAATATCAAATTTTATTTATATAATATTAATTTTATAAATTGATACAAATTAAAATTTAGTTAACTAATAAGAGAATTTTTAAATTTAAATCTAAACTAATTTCCTAACAAACTAACAACCCCTTTCTCTCTCTCTCTCCTCTGCATATATATATATATATATTTTTTTTTTATTTATTTAATTTTTTCTTTCCTTATTTAATACACAGCCTTTTCTTCTTTCTTCTTTCTTTTTCTTGATCTTGTTTCTTGATTCCGGTGATCACCGCCGGAGCCGTGCTCGTCGCTAACGATCCGAATGATCCAGTGAACGTACCTGACTTGCGTGATCACCCTCGTGCGTTGTTTGGAACTGTTCCGTGTACCGTGCGCGCGTCGCGATATTTCGCCGACGAAGGATGTTCCGTACACATCCGTTCTTGTTCCGTCTAGGCAAGTTAATCTTGCTATATGCTATATAACTCATTATATACCTATTTAAATAAATATCACACCTGTATTTTAAATCAAGTATCGCATGTTTCATATTACAGCGTCTCGACGTTCCGTTTACATTTGTATAGTGCATTTCAGATCTAGGACATGCAAACCAATCTTAATTACATGCTACATTACTTTAGACGCGTCTATTTTAACAATGGAATACCTGTATTTAAAATCATGCACCCCATGTTTAGTTTTATAACTTTTCGATGTTCCGTTTGCATCCATTCATATCATTTCAGATCTAGGTCATGAAAACTTATCTTGTTACATACTATACTATCATATACTGCATCAAATTGAATAGTTACATTTCATATTATTTAGTTATATGTTCCGCACTTGTTAGTTTATCATTTTACGATTATGTGATACCCGTTTGCATCCATATCATTTAAAATATATATCGTCATAATATTTCTTATTATTATATTTAATTAGTTTATAATCTACATTTTATAATGTTATACATTTAAAAATATTATAGTTTACACATGAAACGTCGTTGTAAAGCGGATACGATAAATCTGAAATTTACTGTATACCCTACCTTATAAAATTCATTATAAATCATAGAAAAATCATTAGTATACGTTCTTTAGTTCGTTACGAAGCTAACTCAGAATACTATAACTCTATGAAATATTTACTTGTAAAATAAATTGTTTAAATAACGTAAAATGCAAATGAAGATGTCTCTAAACTGCTGTCCAGGGAAATTCCAGCGGCAAACTTTCAATTTCGAATGTTCATAGCTTTTTGTAGGGACAATCTGAGATGCTTATACTTATAAAAATGAAAACCTTATTGAATTATCTTTGTTTTGGTATAAAACACGTCCGTTTTGGAGAACGTTTGTTATTTTTAAGCTATTTTACAAATCAGGGTGACGCTGAATTTCTGAACGGAACTTTCTTATGCATGGTTAATCAATACCACTTTTATAGTTATTAATCGGTTTGAATATGTTATCCATGTTAATATTATTATATCAATATCTATTTAATAAATAATAGTGCTTGTGTTTTAATATTCAGCAAATTTTACCGATTTACAGTTTTATAGTATCCGTCTGTATCCGTACGGTTTATTACATATCTAGTTGCACACCGAGACTATATTATTTCATGTTACTGTTATATTAGTGCACCATGCTTGATAATTGTGCATCCTACATGGTCATGATGTAACCCCTGACAAAATATTTGTGCATCCATGCTTTACCGTGTATCCGTACTTGTTACAGTTTTAGTATGAGCATCCGCTTGACACATGTGCACAACCTATCATGACCTGATATACTACTGCTTGACATGACTTGATACACCACTACTTGACACGACTCGATACATGTGCACTACTTGACATGATTGGATCCATGTACACTACCTGACATGATCTGCTGTACCACAGCTTGACCTGTTACCTGATCCTGTTTCTAATGCCGACAATCCTGACATGTTGTTCCGATGGACATATTCTATTGTTTGTACAGACAAACATGTTTCTGCTTGATCCTATGTTGGCATTAGTTTCAGATTTATAAATACCCGAGTTACACACATAACTTGGGGGTATGGGGAAATCAATGATGAAACCTGACTTTTACCTCGACAGTTCGATGCCTTTACTGATCAGTCTTACGGGCTAGGCAAGCCCCGGAATGCTGCTGCTGACATCATTCATCGTTACATACTACCTTTTACTGCCTAGCGGCACGTCTCGGATTCAGCCCGAGAATCTTGACCGTGGTCCCGGGCATGCACGGGATACTATTGAGTTATATCGATGATTCATCAAATTGATTTCAAAGACTTGAGAGTAGTTAACCCAGTAGACCAGTTTAGATTTCTCACTGCACATCACCTATACCTTACCCTGCACTATCCTTATTTATGTTACTGTTATACCTTATTGGCCGTTCATACTCGTACCTGCATGCCTTGCTACTCCTTGATTTTTATTATCGCTTGATATTATGATGCACCGACGTCTGGGTTTTGCATGGCCCAGATCCTCTAACTTTGTCGCAGGCTGATCAAGAGTATTTCCGCCGTCGGGCCGAGCAGTGAGGATCCTGTTAGTATTCAGTTAGTTATTTCCTTACTTTCCAGATGTTATTGTTACTTGGATTTATTGTTTCCGCATATTATTTCTTGACTCGTTTATTCTGGCTCATGGATATGTACTAGATAGTTTATTTACTTTCCTGTTCTTGATATCTCTACAGCCGTAATGTGACTGTGGAGGGATTTTTCCTATCCACAGGTAGCATGGTTGGCTCTGTCATGTGCCTATCTTAGCGCACTCTGGGAAGCGGGGCGTGACAATTAACAAGATTTAAACATATTATCTGCTGCTTCGAATATGAAAGGCCATTTATATTGTAATGCTATTCCTGCTAAAAAATTGAACGGTTCCTTATGTTGTCCTAAAATATGCTAGCCCGTATACAGGAATTAAAAAAATAAGTTTAGATTGCTAATGACATATATTGATGCAATGGTCCTAGCGGATGGCCTTAATCATGTCTGAGACATGAAAATGTGCTTCATGGACAGATTCTATTTTTCAGCATTATAAATTTCTCGACAGACCCATTTAAGTTGTCTATCAAACTGTTCTCCCTTTTCTTATGTATGTTGGGGTCAAAAATCAAAATCAAGTTCAAAGTTAGAGCCAAAATTAAAAGCAAAATCCAAGTAGGCCCAAACCCAAATCAAGCCCAAACATGAAGAGGGGGATTGGCCAAAGAAAAGTAAAGAAAAGGATGATTAAATGTAATTTTTGTTTTTTAATAGGCAATGAGCCATTTTTTGTTAAAAAAAACTATGGGGTTAAGTGTAAAGATGTAAGCCTATAAAAGACCCTCCATAATGATTTGATAACTAATCTTAATCTTGATTCCTCAAAAACAAATCTTAAGTTTTGAGCCACTCTTTATTGCGCAAGTTTCTTTCGCCTTCCTCCTTTCTTTCTTTTCAATTAAATCCAAGTACGTAAGTCAGGAGGCCTCAAAAAAGAGAGGAAAAGAGCCCTTTTTGATCTTCAAAAGTCAAAGTCTTTGTGGACTGTTGCTCCATTGGATTTTGACCCTACTTGCACTGTGCAAGGTGTCCATTTGGCTTAGGTGCACACCCCGTTGGGTGCACATCAAGCCAAGTGCGCACCAGCCCAGGTGTGCACCTCTCTAGGTGTGCACCTTACTGGACCTTTTGGCCCATCCAGGACCTTTTGGCCCATCCAGGGCACATATACACTAATCATCTCTCTCGTTAGAAAAAATTTCTAACAGGACGCTACCTTGCATCCTGCAAGGGGCTGCTAGCACCCTTGACCCCCCAGTTCGCTATCCGGGTAGCGGGACCCCCGTAAAAACTCTGCGAGGCCCCCGATATGTCCGAAGCACCCTCAAACTTGTTCCCAAATACACACGCACATATTGCATATTGAGTTTACATGATCTGTTTGACTTGTTAAGCAGAGGTTCTCTCTCTCCAAAAGAGAGGAGTAATTAACGGCAGGTTAGTCTGTAGTTGCCGGAGATTTGGATCCCTACAATCAATAAATCCCTGCCTATCCCAGACAAGGAGAATATGTAATATGCCTGACAAGCGAAGCGCATTTCTATCTCAATAGGGCGATGAAAAACACTCTACAATGTGTATATAGGGGGTGTAGTGTATTATGATCTTCAAGGATCAATCAACAATATTTCCAAATCTATGGTACTTAACAATATGCTTGTTAGTGTGTTATACACCTGTTTCCTGCATATATACAGTTTATCAGCACATATGGTGTATTTGAAATAGTTACCGCCATTAGAGAATTAAAAAGCTATAATTTTTTTTTCAAAACAGACGAAACAATCTGGAGAAGAAGTTAGCGGATGCTGATGTATCTGAAGAAGATCAAAATAATATTCTCAACTATTTGGCAAGAAAGGAAACAGAATATATGCGTATCCAAAGGCATAAGATGGGAGTGGAAGATTTTGACTTACTGACAATGATAGGGAAGGGTGCATTTGGTGAGGTATATTTTTCTGCTTCACAAGCATTTTCAAGCTTTTGATATTGTGTAACAGGTCTAGGTTCAGTATATTTATACTAAGAGATATGTGCTCAGCTGATATATTTCTTTCAAAAAATGATGCATATAAGAATCTATAGTTTATCCCCCGAGTTTAATGATGTTCCCCTTGTTGGGAGGAATATCATCCTGATTGTTATATTATTTGCTATGATCTCCAAGTCTATACCATAGTTTCAAATCTTGGTCGTTCCTGATCTGAGGTGATTGATTTTGATCCTGTCAAGAACTGTCCGAGAACCAATATGGAGATCGATACCGAGATTATAAACCATCGTAACGGGTTTACCAATTGATTATCGGGATTTTAGCTTTAAGTTTATTGATACGTTTGTGGGTTTATTAATAAGTTAATGAGTTATTGGTTTATTTGTTATCATCAATTACTGAATAAATGCCCAAAAAATTATAGTAATATTTGTAACATATTTTTTAAAAACCTCCTGACAGCATTAATTAGTGAAAAAGATGTCAAACTTTTTATAGTTATATTATTTATTTGATAGTCTTGCAAATTCTTAAAATTCTCTGGGTCAAACAATAAAGAAGTCTGATATTCCGATCTGTGATGGGCGTCCTGATTCCATTCCTAACAATCACAGTCCAATACCTATACCCATACCAAGATTTTAAACCTGATCTGTACTTGTGAATGCTGAAGATCTTTGGCCTGCATGAGGTTTGTCCTATCGTTCAATTGTTGTTCTGATAAAAGCACAGGCCTCTTGTTTTGTATTTGTCATTACTTGTTACTTCTGTTTCGATGATAAGATTTTTATCTATCTTGATTTTTTAGTGCAGGTCAGGGTCTGCAGGGAGAAAAGTAGTGGTTGTGTATATGCTATGAAGAAGCTTAAGAAATCCGAGATGTTACGTCGAGGCCAGGTTGAGCATGTTAGAGCCGAAAGAAACGTTCTTGCAGAGGTTGATAGCAATTGTATAGTGAAACTTTATTGTTCGTTTCAAGATAATGAGTTTTTGTACCTTATTATGGAGTACATACCTGGTGGGGATTTGATGACGCTGCTTATGCGAAAGGATACATTGACTGAGGATGAGGCTAGATTCTATGTTGGAGAGGCAGTTCTTGCAATCGAATCTATTCACAAACACAACTACATCCACAGGTTTGCAGAATATTAAGTGTTAACTGCAACTAACCCCCCCCCCCCCCCCCCCCACACACACACACACTAAAGGAAAAGGAAAAAAAAGAAAAAGAAAACCACCCACCCACCTACACACACACAGTTGTAGTTTCCATGAACATCACAATTAGCACCTGTACAATTTTAAAATACTTTTCTAATTTCCATATAGAACCCATAAACCTAACCCAAGAATCAAATGAGGAGAAGAATCCCTATCAAAAGCAATTAGAGAAACAATGACACGGTAAAATAGTAAAAATACTCATCTTGGATCCTTTTTACCTTCAGGAACTAACGGAAGAGAAGATGTTAACATCATCATATTCAAAAATAAAGAGAAACAATCGAAAAGAAAAGAAATAACTTAGGGACAATGAAAGAAAGTTTGGAATTTCTAATGGAGGATGAGAAAAGATCACTGAGCTTTTAGGTTAGGTTAAAAATTGCTTCTTCAGGATTTAAGGGTAAGAAGGAAAGGGAAAAAATGGATATTATAAAGAAAAAAAGATTTTTTTTCCTTTAGGTTTTTTTTTTTGGGGGTGGGGGTGGGGGTGGGGGTGGGGGGAGTGGTAAAAAGCTTATTATGATAGTTATCGGTAAATAACTGCTTGACCCCCTATATTACATGGCGGCTCTGTGCAATTAGCTCAAATAATAATGTATTCTCAAGATTTCTTTATCTGCTTTGATCTAAGCATTGGTGGTATTTGATGTTACAGAGATATCAAGCCCGATAATCTATTACTAGACAAATTTGGTCACCTGAAGCTCTCAGATTTTGGATTGTGTAAGCCATTGGACTGCAGTAACTTTCCAAATCTGAATGACACACAAGGGAAAAACCATAGCGGGGCCCTGCAAAATGATGGAAAGCCTGCTCCACCAACGCGTACACAACAAGAACAGCTACAGCACTGGCAAAAGAATAGGAGAACACTGGTACAATTTAATCCAGTTTACACCATATTCTTTATAAGATTTCTGTGCTGTCTTTAATAGATTTTCCTGTAGTGATAGGTGATATGAATCATATGATTCTGCGGGCTTTATGACATAGAAAACTTAGTGTCCTTATACCTGTCATTTGTTGTACCTTTATTGTATAATTGAAATTTTAATTAGTTATGCTATTCACTTATGCTTGTAATCACAATAACTCTTGTGCACATGTAGTTTTGTAAGATAACAGCTTGAATAGACATTTGATAACTATATTGGGTTCACAGTAATGGTTTATATAATGATATGCCTGCAAAATTATATTATGCATGAACTATATGTATGTGCTTGTTTGTCTGAGCATACTTCCGTTTGAAAAAGAACCAGACTTACTCTTGTAACCATTAATCTTTTAGCTATACATGTGCTTCTGGAAACTTATTAGTCTTGGACTGTTATTCATGTTTGCCTCGGCCTATTGCTTTTTGCAATTATTTCAGGCCTACTCTACTGTCGGTACACCTGATTATATTGCTCCTGAAGTTTTATTGAAGAAAGGTTATGGGATGGAATGTGATTGGTAAATATTGTTTTTGGCCTTTCGTGTTCAGTATTTCTTAGTGCATGCTTATACCTTTAATCTCTTTTTTCTCCAATAGGTGGTCGCTTGGTGCTATCATGTATGAAATGCTTGTGGGTTATCCTCCATTTTATTCTGATGAACCAATGACAACATGTAGGAAGGTAAATTGGAACTATAGTTGTCGTATTTGATCTTTAATTGCTAGTATTTGAGGTATGTATAAGTAATCTTGACTTGCCAATATGTTTTCTGTGTGTGGAACTCATTGTAAAAGGTGATACCTTTTTGTCAATTTTGCCTCATGGAAAAAAATATTCAGTTAAGCTGTCATAATCCTGAAAAGAAGTCATTTAAGAATTAATTTGCCAAATTCTTGCAATGATTACAATCAATAGTTCGTTGAACAAAGTACAAAGTGGTATGTATGAGCATATTATTATAGTGTCGCAATAAATCTAGTCATATTCGTTTCAGCAGTAAATATTTTGCATTTAATGCAGATCGTTGATGCGTCCAGTATGTAAAAAATGCTTTACAGAACTGTGCCAAAGCTATCTTTTACTTCATAATTATTAATTCCTTTCAATCAAACGTCTAATTTATGATTCTTTTTAATTGATTCATCAGATAGTAAATTGGAGGTCGCATTTAAAATTTCCTGAAGAAGCTAAGCTATCTCCAGAAGCTAAAGATCTAACCAGTAAACTTTTATGCAATGTTGACCAGAGGCTTGGGACAAATGGTGCTGATGAAATAAAGGTTTTTTCGTTTATCGGTCTAACTTATGTTACCACTTATACTTTTTTAACATGTTATACTTTTCTTGAATAGCTTTTATTTTTTCCAATTTTAGGATCACCCTTGGTTTACAGGTGTCCAATGGGACAACCTATATAACATGGAGGCTGCATTTATACCTGAAGTCAAGGATGAGTTGGATACTCAAAATTTTGAAAAGTTTGATGAGGTAAGAATTACGGCAAAATTGGCACCCATCAGTGGAATGAAAGATTCTCCATTTGTAATTTATATTTTTATATGACGTCACATATATGTGGTCGCAGGTTGACAACCAGGCTCAAACTTCAGCTAAGCCTGGCCCTTGGAGAAAGGTAAAATATGTTACATTCAGTTAATGATTCTCTCTCTTCTCATAGGGAGGCTAACTTAATGCATTAGGATCATTATGGCCAATAAACACTCCCCAATTCTAGTGGCTCATAAACACCTCCCAGTATTACCAGCTAGATTCAATGTAGCAAGGAGTAACTTAGTTCAGTATTATCATTATGTGGATCTTAGCATAACTTTTATTCATTGTATACATAGCTATAATAAGGTATTTGATTATAGAGGAACTTGAGGACAGCTGGCTTAGTTTTTCAAGTAACATGGGTAGCAGATTGGTGTTGCTGTTTCTCTTTAGGGTTTATTTATGAACTGCTGAAACATGTGCACTTTTTAAAATACAACCCAAAATCTCCAGAGGTCGTATCACCGTTAACAAGTGCTTGACAGGAGTTGCTATCAATTTGTAATGATCAGCTTGCAGATATTTCAGTTGATTTTTGGAAACCCTCTGCTAACTCTTCTGCATCATTACAAGTAAAGTTCAGTTTTGTGTTAGTATTATAAAACACTTGAAGCTACATGTACCCTTGAACTTCATTGTTTTTTTTTCTTTTTCTTTTGCTGTATATTGGCCATTATCTTGAGAAATCGTTCAAGCTGTGGCTTCTCTTTTGCTCCTCCAGATGCTTTCCTCAAAGGATTTAAATTTTGTGGGCTACACATATAAGAACTTCGAAATTGTCAATGATCATGAAGTGGCTGGGATAGGTAAATTATTTCGCCAAATTCACTTTACACGATCTTTTTATTTTCTTGTTCATTGGTATCTCTACCTTCCACCTTTGTATATTGCAGTTCTAATTACCTACTGCAATCAAATCAAGCTTCTTGCTAAAATCACATATATAAATTTCTGTCTATCTTTTGCTATTTAATTTTTTTCCCTTTCAGCTGAATTGAAGAAAAAGACATCGAAGATTAAGAGGCCATCCATCAAGTCTCTCTTTGGTATGTTCTCTTCTCCTTTGAGTGATATTGCAAAGTTTTGATCATGCTTATTGTTTCTTTTATCATACAACTGGATGTGTTATTTTTCAAAAAAAAAAATTATTTAATGAACTTGTTAGAAAAGCAGTTATCAAATGAATCCATGAGGTTTTTTCCTGAAAATTTTCTTATATGTTCTAACTTCTAATATGAGATGTTGCATACCAACGGAGCTCTCGTAAAAAAATCATATATTTCGATTAACTATCTGCTTGTTACAAGCGCGAGCCAATCAACCTTAAAAACCCAATATTTTCAGTAGTTCATAAAATTCTTATAATTCTATAATTAAAGGTTTATCTATAAAAGAAGATTTTGCTTTATAACTCCAAGAAGCATTTTGTTTCAATGAAAATTCCTAATTAATTACCATGCATAACTGAAAAGACATCTCATGCAAAGTTTTTTAAAATAGATATTTTAGGGTGGGGGGGGGGGGAGGTCCTTGCTATTTATTTCATCTATTTTTATCGCATGTTTCAGAATCTTCGGATGCGGATGATCAACAACCACTTGATGATGAAAATGATGAGGAATCTGATCAAGGGAGCTTCATCAATCTCTTGCCTTCTTAACTAGAGACATCCAAGAGTAACAAGTCAACGACTACATAATTTTATTGGGGGGGGGGGGGAATGGATCTCCAATTGATTACAAGGGATATAAATTTCATGATATGATACGACCATTTTAACATTTGCCCTTATCTTTCAAGCCTTGCCTGGTTGCTGGCTGGGAAAATATCAGTTAGACACAGAAAATAGAAGAAAAAGAGGACGCGACACGGAATTTGGGTACAGGGTGGTGATATTTGTACCGATTGTTTTTTTGTTAAAGTAAATATTTGATTCTTTTACAGTGTAATCGATATCTTCGTATGTTAAGTGTATATAACCGTGTTATGGTTGAGTTGGTTGTCAGCATGTTGTAGAAATATTACTGATGCGCTTTATACCGGCTTGTTATTTAGTTGAAATTATCCGTACAGCAAAAGGCTGCCAATGCGCCTTGTACATTCAGGAAATATTTATGGAGTTGGTTTCATTGCTTGAATCATATTTGATATTTGAATGATAAGCTTCAAATAGCTTAGGTTTTGAGATTTACTAAGCTAAGATTGTATTTGCACACAGCACATGTACACGCATCCAAGGGACACATGAATTTGCCCTGAAAGCGTAATTGTGGTGTTGGCCTCTTCGCTTTGAGCTCAGCAAGATGCAGGTGTGTTCCCAATCTCGTATTGTGCTCTTTTTTTCCCCTTCTCAATTGCAAATGCTAACACTAATTAATTTTAATGATGCAAGAATTTTATGTTTCTTCATCTTGCAGAACTTGTTGATTTTGTAATGGGATGTTGTTATAGCGAAACCCTAGCCCTATATTGCGGCTAATTCAAAACTCCAGATCATGAAATATATCTACTTGTATCCATAATTTGTTGCTGCTACTAGCAAATTTTTTGACCATTACTTGTGCTGTTTCTGCTGCAAAATTTAAACAGCAAACATTCTGAAGCTAGTCCTGCTATCATTAAGCATTTCCGTAGGTTCTGAGTGTGTTCGTTTCAATAGAGGTTTTGTATACGAGCTTGAATTCGATGAGATTCTGTTAGTATCTCAAGGCCTAACTATGCATTTCTTGTTATGAATCGTTATAATTTCATTAATGATAACTCGAAAAGTAAAATGAATGTTTGTTTTATAGGCCGGCGATAGGTTTAACATTAATTCCCAGCTCGAGCACCTTCTTGCTAAGTATGTTGGGACCGGCCGTGCTGATTTGAACAGATTGTGGGTTCTCTACTCTAGGCTTGAAACTTTTACCCTTTTTTATATTGCTTGCTAGCTTATTTGAATGCTTTGCCTCTGAATGGACAGAGAGTGAGCAGTGAACATTCAGCTTGATAGTTACGCTTCTTCTGTTGGTCACTACCCGTTGTTGGTGTATTTCGCTAGTGCGGAGAATGAATCGATTGGAACAGAGCGCTACAACTTCATGCAGGTTAGCTTTCAATAGTTTATTTTTCCTTGCTTGTTGTATTATTTTTATGCTGGCAGCTTGTTTGATGTAAATTAATCCTGTGCCTTTGTGCCTATAAGAGTAACACACGCATTGCGTTTTCTGAATAGTGAATCATTGAGCGTAACATAATATGTGCGAAAAGTTTATAATCGGAAGGCATCGGAATTAAATCTAGTTCAAGGGTTATCATGCCATTATCGAAATAGGTGCTGTGGCGGAATGTCAGTTTAGGTACTATGGAGAGATGGAAAAGAACTGACGATAAGAACATTCATGGCTGAGAATAACCCAGTATTGAATCCTTAATTTCAAAGCGAAAAAACCATCTTGTACAACTTCTGATCAATTTTTGAAGGTTCAGAAAAACTCAATTTGCACCTTCATGCTTGTTGTTTTATCTTTTCTTATGAGAGACAGGCTTGCAAATTAAGTTTGAACTCATTAGTTAATGCATTCCCAGAATGTCAAGTCTTATAATCTCTTTCTTCATATTCTGCAATTATGGTTTGCTTCCTGTCTATTATTATGATTGTAACTTGAGAGGATTGATGGCGCTTTTTTTTTGCTTTGGATGCAGAAAATGCTGTTGCCATGTGGGCTTCCTCCTGAGAGAGAGGAAGATTGAGGGAGGAAGCAAACTTTCTTCATGTTGTGATGTAGCTTGCTTACTGAAATTGTAGACGAATTTTATCGCATTTCAGCTTTGATTCTGGAACATCTTCCATATTATTGAATCTGAAAGTTACAATTCTATTTTGAGAGTTTCTGCCAAGTAGCATCGCGGTCTGATATTGTGAAGGTATTCATTATGATATGTTTTTGAATTTCTTTGCTATCCATATTGTATGCCATAATTCAAACTTCAAATCTCAAACAGGGAAAAGCATTGAGAAATGATGAGCTGCGTTACTTGAAGTTTACTGTTTCATTAACTTGGGTGTGGGCGAGGGGGGTGTTGTTTGTGTGTTTGTGTTCGGGGTGTTTGGGTTGGGGGTGGAAGGGGTGGGGGCGTGAGGGACATCACAGAAGAAAAATGAGCATTAGCTCAGCTGGTATGGACACTTTCTTTTTAGGGAAAGTGCGGGTTTTGAATATGAGGAATCCTATAGGGGGACTTGACGGGGAGTTGATACAAATTAAGGCTTTCAATTTATTATAGGGATTTTTACTAAAATGCCTTTCATACTTCACTAATTACTCAAAAGCTTCATATTTATTTAAAAGGCATTTCATGCATTTAATTTGCCCTAAAACCTTCTAACATGCCAAAAAAAAGTCTTTTCGGCATCATCCATTACTCTGTGAGGGGGCATATGATGAGTATTAGGCTAGGATTTCAAAACCCTTGGGCTACTCTTCTTCTCTCAAAATTCCCAATTTCCCCTCTAAATTGGCTTTAGGTTAGAGTTTTGATTAAATCTCTCACAAATTGATCATGAAAACCTGATCGTCTTTCTCAATTTTCCCCAACAACAAGCTTGTCTAATGTCGTTATCCTTTCAATTGCAAATTTCGAGTTTGTGAGTAACCTTATTCGGAAGTAAAACGATTCTTTAGTTGCGTCAAATCCTAATTTTTAACCAAGTGAGGATATAGGGTGCTTTTTAGTGCAAATTAATGATATGGGGTCATTTAATTAAATATGAAGTATATGGGGCTTTTTATTAATTATTGAAGTATGGTTTTTTTATTAGTAAAAAACCATTTATTTTTTAAAATTCATAATATTTATTAGTTCATATTTAGTCAGCGGTTTCAAGTTCTGTTTTATTTCTTTAGTTAATGAAAACTTTTTTTTATTTTTTATTTTTGCATCAAACAAATATGAACAAGCCCATGATGATGGAAAGAAGAAAAAAAAGAAGAAAAAAGGGATATAGCATGCCTCTTGTTTTAACCTGAAACATCCATGGGCTGTTTGGTTAGCAACAAAATTAAGTTGGAAGTGAAAATAGAGATGCAAAAGGCATCAAGTTCTCGCAACATTTATTGCACTCATTTTAATTGTAACAAGAGTTGCAAATTTGGAAAAGTTGGGTATAGTAATTATTATGGGTTGCCAAATAAAAAATGTTTTGGATTTAAAAATCCAAATTGCTAAACATGAACATAACCAATAAATGGATTTGGACCATTTTTTTTACAACAGATTATGCAACATTTATTGCACGAAAGCTGATGCAAATTTTTTTCTTCTGGTAACCAAACATCTTATAGTTATCCTATATCCCGTGGATAGTTTGTGGAAACCACGTGTGCACATGAGCAAGTTCCATAATTACCTTGATCACATGGCCCGATGGTGAGCAATAATAGTTTGTGGAAGGAGATCTGGATCGAAGCAGGAATCTTCTATTTAGTGCTTCGATAAGGGACATACAAGGCCGGTGGTCTTCTTTACGGTAAATTAAACACACAATTATAATCTCAAAATACCAACATTGTTTATTCAATACATATTAAATAGGTGCCATAAGTGTAATTATTTCAAAGTTCCGCCCTTCACTAAAATTCACTGTTTTTTTCGCTCATGCCTCCGCCCCTGGACCCACATATATAATTGCAGTTATTGACGGATTTTTACCATCCGTTCCATTTGTAACCCTATCATGTTATATTATAAAAATTACACAAAATTGCTAATGCATTATTTATTCTTAGCGAAACAAAGTATTTGATAGATACCGGCAAAACTGAGAAAATAGAAAATTTCCACAGCAGGTGTGGCCCATGATGTGATGTGTATAATGTATAAGAATACGAGCAGTTTTTTGCCATGTTTTTTCCACATTTACCCTAATTAGTTGAATAATATTTCAAGAAAACCATGATTCTTCATGTTCAAAAAAAATCAGTACGATAAATTTTTAAAACAAAATCAGTACAATAAATTTTAAGAAGGTGTAATATTTGGTATTTTAAAAGTCCACACAGCATCCCACTTTCTATTTTATATATATTAGATGGCAAGTAGGCCTTTCTGGACTGAAGGGAACGACAAGACAATAACATATATATATAAAAAGAAGAAGCTATAACTTGTTAAATGGAAAAAAGAAGAAGATGTAACTTGTAAGAAATACCACATGCGAAGTGTATCTCCTCCTCATCGCGTTAGATTTTCTTGATAGGAAACAATCACGCGCCGTTCCAGAGTAAAATAAAAAGAAAATCTTAGTTACAATCTCACATATTCTCGATCTAACTTATCAGATTACTAAGATCTTAAATTCATCATTCCAGTAAAAATGGAAAAAATTATTGTTAAGAGTTAAAAGACTTTTTGCTTGAGTTCGATCTTCTAATTCTCCTCATAAGAAGGCGACATTTTTCTCAACATTAACAAATTATTTTTATAAAAAGAAGGATTTTAGAAATTTTGGCACCAAATAAGTATTCATAAAACATGGAAAAGGCAGTAAGAGAAAGAAAAAGAAAAAGAAATTCTGCATTTCAACCAAAACATAAAATTTCTAATTATCCTTGCACTAATTTTGGACCGAAAATTTTTAAACTAACAATTCAGAATAAATGTTACTCAAATTGGGTCTATGAGTAAAGTGGTATCTATACAGGTAAGACTCTGTAATCTATTATTGACATAAATGGCAAAGCAACCATAGTATCTAATTCATCATTTTAAAGCTAATTTGCATGCCCCCTCCTTCTTTCGTTGCCTTTTCCCTTTCTCCGTTACCTTCTTCTTCTTCTTCCCCTTCTCAGTATCCTCTTCCATCTCCTCTCTTTCCATCCATTTCCTTCTCGTTATCAGTGAGCAGTGGCGGAACCAGAATCTCGAATTAGATGAGACAAGAACTTTAGTTATCGAAAACTAATTTAGGAAGTGCAAATAAAGTTGGACGAAGAGACCAAAAATTTGTACATCAATGAAATCTATTCATAAAGTTGCCTATTGGGTTGATATTCACATGTAAACGGTATTCTAAATATTTATATAACCTATGAAATATCAATTTTTCCCTTGAAAACTCATTTAAGAAGATTGAAACTTAAGGTGTATAAAAGAAGGTAAATTTAAAAAGTTTGAAATCTGATGATAAATAAAAGAAGATAAATTTATATAATAAAACTCGTTGAAACTTCAGGATTCAATGTGTGATAAAAGAAAGTTTAATGAGTGGAAGACCCAACAAATATGTAATTGAGGTGACGAATCCTCAACAAAGCTAAATGGAATATAATTATTAATATAGCGAACTCAAATAATGGCTTTGAATCAATTTTTCCTCGATATCCCAAGTCCCCTCTCCATCGTCTCCTTACTGTATTTCTCTCTTGGCTACGACGGTTTCGCTTAATTACGGGTTTCAGGAATAGAAGGTTCTTCAACCTCATAGCCAGTCAGACGATATTTCTCAGACTCATAATCGATATTTGAATACGCCAATTTCACGTTGCTACCATCCTCAGAGTCGGAGATTTTATAAGCCTTCATAGGCTCGAGGAGAACTGCATCTATATATACTACTATATATTCGAATCCGAATCGACCTTTAAGACTCCTCATATATATAAATGCAAAACTGAAATACAGATTTTATAACAAAGCTACTTTTGATGTTAACATTATTTTTGAAAATAAAGGCCCTTGTAAATATAACATTTTCATGTTATTTTGATGTTTTCACTATTTCTGCTAGTTAAGGAAAGATATCTTTGCATGCCAAACCACACACATACGAAATGCTATAGAGATATATACATGTTTTATCCTAATTATTTATGTGGCAGAATTATGTATATTTTGATAAATAAATTTCAGTAAGCTTTTCCCCTAATTATTTATTAAAACAAGATCTCCTTATTGTTACTGGTGATTTGCACGTGCGATGCACGTATACGTCAAGCTTTCTCATTTAATTTTTCATTAAAATCTATAATAGGATTATTTTCTTTTTTTTGATAATAAGTGGGTTAATAAAGGTTATTAATCTTTGTCGGACTTTTTATGTTTTATGTATTGATTTTTCTTGAAAAATAAGAAATCCACGTCACCAATCAATTTCAAAATAAAAGGACCCCATTCCTTTTGCACTATAACAGTAGAATATTATTTTGTATTCTTGCCAAGTTGGCTTGGCCCTCACTTATGTTGATTCCTAGCTCCGTCCCCGTTATCGAGTGCCTAGCTCCGTCCCCGTTATGGAGTCTTCACTCGCTAATTATAATATTAAGTACTTCAAAATTTTGTAAACCCCTGTTTTAAAAGTAGTTTGGAGCTTGCTCCCTGAAAATAACTCCTGTTATCCCAACTCGATATCCAAACAGGGCCAAAAATGCTTTTCATTTGATCACATTTCATCTCCCATGCAAAACACCAAATTAAATCATGCAATCACCCCTGGTGAAATCTCTGCTCCAAAACCCATCTTCAGTAAAATCAATCTCCCAAGCTCAACAGCTCCATGCCCATCTCCTCAAATCCCCGTCATCATCGTCGTCGTCGTCGTCCATCATCATCACTCTCTACTCCTCTCTCAACCTCATCCACGAAGCCCATCTCTTCTTCTCCTCTCTCTCCTCACCCCCTTCTCCTCTCTCCTACAAAACCCTCATCCGCTGCTCAACCTCTCACGGCCTCTACTCTCAATCCCTCTCCATCTTCGCCCGAATGCAGGCTTCAGGTCACAGACATGATCACAGCTCTTTCCCTTCTGCTTTAAAAGCTTGCGCCGCGCTGAAAAGGCGCGAGCTCGGAGAATGCCTTCATGGGGTTGTCATCACTTTAGGTTTGACCTCTGATCTTTATACTTGCAATGCATTGATGAACATGTACTCGAAGCTGGGTCGTTTCGGCAATGCGCATAAGCTGTTTGATGAAATGCCAAATAAAGATGTCGTGTCTTGGAACACCGTGATTGGAGCGGACTGCGAAGGTGGGTCTTACAGGGACGCGCTGTCGATGGTTAGAGAAATGGGTTTTTCTGTTGGAATGAAACCCGATCCGTTCACTCTGTCGACCGTCTTGCCTGTGTTTGCTGAATCTGTCGATGTTTCTAAAGGGTTGGAGATTCATGGGTATGCCATACGAAATGGGTTTGATTCCGATGTTTTCGTTGGAAGTAGTTTGGTCGACATGTATGCAAATTGCACTAAAGTGGACTACTCTCTTCGTCTGTTCCGTTTGTTAAAGAACCCTGATGCGATAACATGGAACTCTATAATAGCTGCATGTGTGCAGAATGGGATGTTTGATGAGGGGCTTAGAATTCTACGCTCGATGCTTTGCCGCAAAATTAAGCCCATGCCCGTGACTTTCTCCAGTATAATGCCAGCGTGCGGGCACCTGACTACGCTGCATTTAGGCAAACAGCTTCATGGGTTTATAATCCGAGGGGGGTTTGACGAAAATGTGTTTGTGGCTAGTGCTTTGGTGGACATGTATGCTAAATGTGGAAACATTCGTGTCGCTCGTGAAATATTTGATTCGATGAAGTTACCCGATATGGTGACATGGACGGCTATGATTATGGGTTGTGCATTGCATGGCTCAGCCGAAGAAGCCATCGCTCTGTTCGAAAGGATGTTGACTGAAAATGGGAAGCCTAATTATGTATCATTTGTCGCGGTTTTAACCGCTTGTAGCCATAAAGGATTGGTCGACGAGGCTTTCACTTATTTCAATAGTATGACCAGAGATTATGGGATTAACCCGTGCTTAGAGCACTATGCAGCTGTAGCTGACGTCTTAAGCCGCAGAGGGAAATTAGAAGAAGCTTACGATTTTATCTCCAAAATGCACATAAAACCCACGGCAAGTGTTTGGTGCACGTTGCTAAGTGCATGCAAAATCTACAAAAACGCGGATTTAGCTGAAAAGGTTGTGGAGAATATCTTCGAGCTCGAGCCCAAGAACATGGGGTCTCATGTGCTTATGTCAAACATCTATTCATCTGTTGGAAAATGGAAAGATGCTGCAAAGATTAGGAAAACAATGAAAGGCAAAGGGATAAATAAGCAACCAGCTTGTAGTTGGATCGAAATAAAGAACAGAGTCCATGCATTTGTGACTCATGACAAGTCTCACCCTTGTCTTGATAGAATCGGTGAGGCTTGGGATAACTTGAGAGAGCAAATGGAGAAACAAGGATATGTTGCCAACACCGAAGACGTGCTGCATGATATCGATGAAGAGCAAAAGAGAGAGCTTTTAAGCGGGCATAGCGAAAGGCTAGCGATAATGTTCGGGATTATAAGCACAGCGCCGGGGACTACGATTAGGGTTACGAAGAATCTCAGGGTTTGCGTTGATTGTCATAATGTGACTAAGTTTCTTTCGAAGCTCGTCGGGCGAGAGATTGTTGTCAGGGATACTAATAGGTTTCATCATTTTAGAGATGGCAAGTGTACCTGTGGGGATTTTTGGTAGGCTGTTTTGAATTTTTATATGATTTTATTAAAGTGAGATAATATGTTCCTTATTTTTAACAAGGAGTAAATCTCTTGAAATTTTATCCTTGTTGTATCATAAAATTCTTGTTGATGGTGTGTTGGAAGAAGAAGAAGAAGAAGAAGAAGAAGAAATTACTCTTTGAATGACTTTCTCAGAAAGGGCCAGACATTAGAGCTCCTATGGCTACCTGTGCAACTACCTTGTCATGTTGATTTTTTAGTAGTTGTTGTTTCATGCTGATAATTTTATTTTGGGGTTAAATTTCTGATTGTTATTGCCGAAAAGTATAAAATAATATTTTGCTTTCATAACCCCCTCCATATTTCCATATTTCACTCCTAAAACATCTTTGTTAACAAAAAAAAAAAAACCATTTTATCTATATTCCGTTAGAATTTAATTAGGATTAGATTATTTTAGGCATAACTTGAGTTGTAAGTGTGATTCCTCTTTATCTCCACCTAAAAATCATGGGACTCTTCCCTCTTCTTTCTTTTCTTCAACCCCATTATGAGATATCGTCTTTTTCATAGCACTTGAAACTTAAGTTGATTTTTATTTTTGGAGTTATCAAAATTGGTAAAAAAGGCAAGTATAGTCTAGTTTATATATCCATAACTAATGAATGTGTGAATAGGAAAATCCCTAAGTTTTTATGTAAAGAAAAGCTTGATTTGAAATTGAAGAGAAACCCTAACCTTAACCCTAAATTGAAAACGTAGAAAATGATTTTGAAAGATATTTTTGCTTTTTAGCAGCCACTTAAGGAAGAAGATGATTTGGAAAGGCATGTTGAGGAAAATACACCCTAACGATGTTAAATATACTTTATGTTTCTTATTTCTGAACAACTATCATTGTATCCTACTATCAAACATGTACCGTAATATGTAACATAGTTGTATACCAAGAAAAAAAAGTAATAAATAAAGGCAAAAATGTAGTTGTGCACTTCATAGCTAAGGTGCGCAGCGAAGTGCACACCATTTTACTGTTTGGATAGATCCTGATTTTTAAGTTGCGGCGGGATCCAAAACAGTAAAATGGATGTGCATCCACAGCCAACCTCTGCTGTGATGTGGACAACCACATTAACCTCATAAATAAAACTATATATGAACACATCAATCAGTATTACTTCTCGACCTTATGAATTTAAGTATGCCGCAGGTGCAGATTAACAGAAATCAACCTGATTATTCAAGAAACAAAATCAATAAAACTAAGGTTAAGTTGGCCAGCTTTACAATGTACGTAATTCATTTGTCCTAATGTTGAAATTTACCGATAGATAATAAGAATTAACAAAATTTCACATTATATCTAAAGAATTGAGCTTTAGTTTAAAGGGAGCTCAAATGCTTGATGCGGAGGAGCAAAGGAACCGAGGGTCCAGAAATTTCACATGCAGGCCGCACAATCTCTTGTACAGATGAACACTACAATCTATGAAGCATGAATACTTTGCCTTGCGTTCTGTTATTTGTTTTGGAAAACCAGACGTCTGTAATTCTTTTGGACAGACGTCTGATGAAGGATTTTATTGTTCTTCAGATATCTGGCCAATTACGCTTTAGACGCGTGTCTTCGATCCGTGCTTTAAATTGCCTTCTTTAAAATGATCGACAGACGTCTGAAAAAGAAAATGTTTGAAAATATAACCGTTGGGGTTTTCTTTTATATGAGGCCAAACGTCCGCACTTTATAACTTCAAACGTCTGCCATGTGTTTTTTCTGCTTGTCCTCACTTGTTTTTGAGTTTTTTTTCTTAAGGCTATAAAAGGGTTTTGGGTTGGATTTTTCTTGGCATCAATTACTCATTTACTTGAGTTTTTTAATTGCCAATATCTAAGTGATCTTGAGCTAAAAATCTCATCCTTTATGAGAATTTAAAAAGACTTTCATTTGCTTATCCAATCACTCTCACCCACAAAACATTTAAGAGCTTCAATTGATTATCTATGCTTCTAGAATATTTGTTTGAGCTTGAAAGAAACTCCTAAAGAGTATTGTGCTTATTGTAACCCTCTTCTTGTTTTTGTGTAGGTTCATTGAGTGCAAGGGTGTTTTTGTAAGAGAGAAGAGTGAGGGAAATTTTTCTTTATTTGTGTGAGGATTCTTGAGTGCAATGGTGCTTTTGTAAGAAAGAAGAACTTATAGTCTTGGTGGAGGCGTGATCGTGAGAGGTTGCAAGTGTGTAACGCGTTGTCTCGGTGGAGACGTGTTTGGTTGCAGGTACGCAACGTGAATGTCTCGGTGGAGACGTGTTTAGTGAAATGGACCCGTGCGGCTAAAGAAAGTGAACCAGGGATCTGCCGAACCACTATAAAAGCTCGTGTTTGCTTTTGCAATTTCTCTCTTATTTTATATTTCTTATCAGCTTAGAAATTCCATGCTTATGGTCTTCCACTATATGATCATTGCTATACTTATATTGTTCTTGTTGTTATATGTTCATTATTCATAATTGCAGACCTGCTTAGTCTCTTATGTCATTGGTATATCATTTGCTAAGCTATTTAATTGTGTTTGTGCATTTGCAAGTGTAGTATAAATTTTTTTTGAGCATTTCGGTAGCATATTCTTATTCACCCCCTTTAGGAATACTTTCAAATACTTGTATATGCCTCATAAATCGTCTCCAGTCGCGGTGGAGTCTGAAACTCTGAGAAACTCTTGAATTCTTTTGGATTCGTTCGAACTTTTAAAGGTCTCACCGACCTCTCTCGAATCAATGCATCTTCTCTTTTTCTCGAAAATTAAGACACTCAGAAATTTGAAAGTGTATTGAATACCTAACATAATACTATTATTTATTTATATTATTATATATTGGCAAGTATATCTTAATCTCTATCCATCTTAATTTAGTTAATTTAAAATCGATGTAAAAATACATCACGTGTTCTAGATTTTTGGAAAATTGCAAATCCATATCGTATCATATCCCATCCCGTATCTGTATTTGAACTCGTGCTGCATAGACTGCAACAATATAAAACGAAAAAGGTCAAAAAGGAAAAGAAGGGAAAGATGACCAAAATTGCATAATTGTTGATGTATTTTTCACAAGTAAATCAAGTACTGAAAGCTGCTGAAAAGTAAAAGGAATTAATTTGATAAAAAATGAATTGGTAATATTGAGAAATAAAAATTTGTGTAGGAGGGGAATATTGTTACTTTTTATAATTTTAATCAATTATTTGCTTTCAAGAAAATCAAGAATTGAACCAGAAAAATAAAACAGATAATTGATCCAAAAAAATATGCAAAACTGACAAAAACAAGAAATCATTCAAGAATTATAAAATTGAGAAATTAACAACATGAAACTTGTATATGTCGAGGATATGGTTGCATAGGAATAGCACTACTATAATAAGGAGTTGTCCCCACGGAGATAAGAATCCCTCGGAGCAACTTTTTATTACTCCTACGGATTAATCCGTAGGGCCATTGGTTTGCCCTTACGGTACTACACGGATTAATTAAAAAATATTAAAATGTAATCTTTTATTTGGCTCTACGGAGCCGCAAAAAAAATCCCGACGGATTAATCCGTAAGAGCAACAAAGGATTATTTATAAAAAAATAAAGCTTAGCAATTTCTCCATCTTCCCCAAAAATTCCCAACTCCCGTGATCGATTCCCTCGCGCGCCTCATCGCCACCACATCCATCGTCGACTTCCTCATCGTCACCACATCCATCGTCGACTTCCTCATCGTCTGTCACGCCCCACTTCCCAGTATACGGGCAGAGGACACGACTGGCCTCTACGTATTTACTCTAAAGTAAATACGCTAAGCGTATTTAAGCAATATAAAAGAAATGTACACAAGAGACAATTGTAATGAAACAACATTATTTATTAACATTCTTTTGTACAATGCATAGAAAAGTAAATACATCTGAATGAATGCAATGTCTAAACAGTGGCATAACAGAAATGAAAAGTACTGAAATAAAATGTGTACAATGAAACTAGAGCTCTGGGTCGTAGGCAAGCTGATGCAAGTCCTCACTAGTAGGCTCGATCTCCTGGGTGTCCAGATCACCTGACAATATTCCAAAGAAGAAAGAGAGGGAATGTCGTCAACGAACAATCGCTCGGTGAGTCCCAAAGGTAAAGGAGAAATAGAATAGACAGAGAGAGAATATAGCTTTTAAAGTTGTATTATATTGTACTAGTGTTAACGCTGTTGTTTGTAGCTTGATAAAGAAGAATGCCAGTGTATACGAGAGAAGTCTCTATATGCCAGAGACTAGAGACACGTGTAGTATAAGGAACCTTTTATACCACGGTACAACAGCAACGGAAATACAGGTTAAGTGTCTTAAATCTTACAGTTTCGTGCCACTAACACCTTCCGTACCAATCTACCCTTTAAACCCTGCGATGTCTTGATTGTATTGTTTGTATTGCAACTTATATTATCTTGTAATATAGATTGTATAATTGGATGACTTGCTGAACCATGATATCAGTAAATGGATATAACTGGAGAATCATGTATGTAACTAGAGAATCATGTAAATGGAAGTATATCCATGGTTCGGTTCAGTCAATATAGATTGAATAGTCTGATCCGATTGATTATATGGATTCATGAAGTCATATTGAATTGTAATATTGTAGATTGTATTTGAATCATATTTAAGTCAGATTATTATAATGAGACTCGGTCCGAGTCAGAACAATTTAGAAAAGAAATTGAAGTCCTGAATTAGGTTTTGATGTTATCGGTAACCGCTACACATGGGCGGCATGATTTGTGTCTTTTTCAAAAACGATTACCGTGTTGATAACACCGTTGTTAAGTTGTCTACCTTAAATAGGCAAGCACCCATTTCTCCGGCTCTCTGAGGCTCAAGAGATTGGTCCCGCTTAAACCTATATTTACCAGGGTTCTTATTGTAATTTATAAAACTTGAGGGGGTCATATGTAAAAATACTTTTGTATAATTTTCAAAATACACCCCAAGTATTTAATTATCGTGTTTAGAGTTGTCATAGATGTGAATTTTATATATGTGACATTTCTAGTGAAAATAACATAATTTCATATTATAGGGTATTTAATTGTAATATTGAACATGTATGGAATTCATGGTATTTTCATGTAAAGTGATTCTTATGATTTAAGAAAAAGTTGGAATATTTATATTATCACAAAAATAGATATTTTAATGATATATATATATATATATATATATATTTATATAAAAATAATTTTAATATATATTATATTTCTAGAAATCTCATTTTCTTAAGATATTTCTATTCAAATATTTCGAGACCGAATACTCCTTGCGGATGTCTGCATCTCGCACTTCTAAGCCCAGGGATGTGCGATAATCCGCACCATCCCAGTTAGGTTCCCCAAAATGGGTTGTAGCGGCGTTTTACAAAGATTTATAAAAAAACGTAATTTTGTAGAAAACGGTTTTAGTAGTAAAGCGTATTTATATGTAAAATTTCGTTTTCCCGTATTCTATATTCCCAAAAGGTATTGTGCTATATTGTATATGAGTGTTGTGAGGAGGTAGGTCATTATATCGTGATCTATCTAAAGGTATAGCAAGATTAAGAATGTTTTAAAGACGAAACTAAACTTCAGGCTATTTTACTGAAAATGAGTAGTAAAAGTTACAAAATGAAATATATTGTCATGAAACTTGTTCAATATATTTGTTAATGATTAATAGTCAACATGTAAGGGTTTGGTATGATTATATTTAAGAAAAGGTTGAATTTTTAGGAAGAACCGAATCGGAAATTGGATTAACTCCAATTCCGTCGGGTTTTAGAAATACGTGTTTTTAGAAAAGAATAGAGAAGAAGGATGTGGGACTTACTGGGTTGTAGTATAGAGAAAAGGGAGAGGAAGACGTAGGAGGTGCCGGTGCGTCGTTTCGTCGTCGGGAGATCCTAGGGTCGTCGTTGGAATTTCGCCGGAGTTTCGCCCTTCGCTAACTCCACTTGTACACAAAATTCTAGAGAGTTTTCTTGAAAGTTTTGGACAGAAATTTGGAGTGAGGAGGGTGTGTTTAGGAGTGATATTTATAGGGTAAAGTTAGGGTTAGGGTAGGTGAAAGGGTGTGAAGAAAAATGTATTAAATTGTATTAAAAATAGGATTTAATGGGAGTTTAAAGAGCTCTGGAAACGTGCAGGAGATTTAAAGTATGCAGGAGTTATAAGAAGCTAAAAAGACAGAGAGTCACAGAAGGGAGTTGGTCGATCCGGCTCAACTCGGTCGGCGGCGGCAGGCCGAGTCGGCCGGTCCGCCGGCCGAGTCAGGCCGAGTTGGGCCGGGGTCGGTAGCCGTGGGTCCGCCGTTGGTTGGTCTACTCCCTGGGACAGTTTGTTTTTAGTGCGACGTGGGTTTTTTTACGAGTTATGCACGTGTAGATTCTTAGACTTCTAAAAATTAAAAAGAAAACAATATTAAAAATAATGTGGGGATGGGATTTGAACTCTGGTGCTTTGGTTCAGTAGTGCAAGATATTATCAGTGAGCTACAAGCTCCTTCTTTCTATTAAAAAGCAAAACAAATTTAAAACTTGTGCTCAGGCAAAATTACCCTTTTCTGTATTTTTTGAAAAATTTGTACAGAAAGTTTAGGGTTGTTACATTCTACCCTCCTTATAAAAATTTCGTCCTCGAAATTTGTAAAAGGAAAGTGTAACAGATTCAAGAAAAGTTTGGTGATTGGAGTACTGATAGTGTATGAAGAATAACAAGTGGTACAAGGATGTGAAAGAGACTTACCAGTGTTACCTTGGTCAACTGTCTCGGCTTCTACGGCTGCTAATGTTGAGGCTTGGCGTCTCGACACATTTTTCTGTGTATGCCGGTATATCGATGCCTGACTGGGTAGAGGTGGTCCATATGGAGGTGGTGCTGGGAGTGCAAGACGAGGTGCAGGAGCCTGGATAGCTGGCTGCTGCGGGTAGTTAGTGTGTGTGTGAGCTGAGTTGCGTCTATAGGGACAGTTTCCAATTCTATGATCGGATGCGCCACAAACTAGGCACAGGCCTTTTGCGCGCCTACTGTCCTTCACCAAATGTCCATTCCTATTGCAGTAGAAACAAAAACTTGGACTTGGCCGGTTAATTGTTTCTTTCTGTCTCTTGGGTTTAGAAGGTTGGGTAGGGTAGGCTCCTATTGCCTTCTTGGTGGCAGAGCGCTTTATACCGGTTGCTTCTACTTCTGGTCGGTTCAATAATATAACAGTCTGCTGCTGCAGTCCTTACAGGAGGCTTTGGATTTCCTTAAGCAGAACCGTCTGCTCGTTGATCGGAGAAGAGACGGCAGGTGTGATTGGTAGTAGAGGTGGAGTGTTGTTGAAGTTGGTGCTGGTATTGTTCGGGGAATCCATAATCTTGAATGAAAAGTTTGGGTTAGGACAGATTCAAAATATATGAAATGATAAGATTCAAGGAACATGAATTGTAAAGAATTTTTTAGTTGCTGGTTTTTATGTTATATTGCTTAGGTTGTTCACGTAGAACAAAACTGCATTGTAGGATTCCATACAGCTCTGACCTGTATGGGCCACCAACAAAACCTGTCACGCCCCGCTTCCCAGTATACGGGCAGAGGACGCGGCTGGCCGCTACGTATTTACTCCAAAGTAAATACGCTAATCGTATCTAAGCAAAATAAAAGAAATGTACACAAGAGACAATTGTAATGAAACAACAACTTTATTTATTAACATTCTTTTGTACAATGCATAGAAAAGTAAATACATCTGAATGAAAATAATGCCTAAACAGTGGCATAACAGAAATGAAAAGTACTAAAATAAAATGTGTACAATGAAACTAGAGCTCTGGGTCGTAGGCAAGCTGATCCAAGTCCTCGCTAGTAGGCTCGATCTTTTGGGTGTCCAGATCACCTGACAACATTCCAAAGAAGAAAGAGAAAGAACGTCGTCAGCGAACAATCGCTCGGTAAGTACCAAAGGTAAGGGAGAAATAGAATAGACAGAAAGAGAAGGTAGCTTTTAAAGTTGTATTATATTGTATTAGTGTTAACGCTATTGTTTGTAGCTTGGTACAGAAGAATACCAGTGTATACGAGAGGAGTCTCTATATGCCAGAGACTAGAGGCACGTGTAGTAAAAGGAACCATTTATGCCACGGTACAACAGCAACGGAAATACAGGTTATGTGTTTTAAATCTTACAGTCTTGTGTTACTTCTAACACCTTCCGTACCAATCTACCCCTTAAACCCCGCGATGTCTTGATTGTATTATTTGTATTGCAACTTGTATTGTCTTGTAATATAGATTGTATAATTGGATGGCTTGCCGAACCATGATATCAGTAAATGGATATAACTGGAGAATTATGGATGTAACTGGAGAATCATGTAAATGGAAATATATCCATGGTTTGGTTCAGTCAATATAGATTGAATAGTTTGATCCGATTGATTATATGGATTCATGGATTCATATTAAATTGTAATAGTGTAGATTGTACTTGAATCATATTCAAATCAGATTATTATAATGAGACTCAGTCTAAGTCAGAACAATTTAGAAAAGAAATTGAAGTCCTGAATTAAGTTTTGATGTTATCGGTAACCGCTGCACATGGCTGGCAGGATTTGTGTCTTTTTCAAAGACGATTACCGTGTTGATAACACCGTTATTAAGTTGTCTACCTTAAATAGGCAAGCACCCACTTCTCCGGCTCCCTGAGGCTCAAGAGATTGGTCCCGCTTAAACCTATATTTACTAGGGTTCTTATTGTAATTTATAAAACTTGAGGGGGTTAATGTAAAAATACTTTTGTATAATTTTCAAAATACACCCCAAGTATTTAATTATCGTCTTTAGAGTTGTCATAGATGTGGATTTTATATATATGACATTTCTAGTGAAAATAACCCAATTTCTTAATATAGGGTATTTAATTGTAATATTGAACATGTATGGAATTTTATGGTATTTTCATGTAAAGCGACTCTTGTGATTTTAGAAAAAGTTGGAATATTTATATTATCACAAAAATAAATATTTTAATGAGATATATATATAATTTTAATATATATTATATTTCTAGAAATCTCATCTTCTTAAGATGTTTGTATTTCAAATATTTCGAGACCGAATGCTCCTTACGGAGGTCTGCATCTCGCACTACTAAACCCAGGGATGTGCGATAATCCGCACCATCCCAGTCGGATCCCTCAAAATGGGTTGTAGCGGCGCTTTGCAAAGATTTATAAAATACGTAATTTTGTAGAAAACGGTTTTAGTAGTAAATGGTATTTATATGTAAAATTTTATTTTCCCGTATTCTATATTCCCGAAAGGTATTGTGCTATATTGCATATGAGTGTTGTGAGGAGGTAGGTCATTATCTCGTGATCTACCTAAAGGTATAGCAAAATTAAGGATGTTTTAAAGACGAAACTAAACTTCATGGTATTTTACTGAAAAAGAGTAGTAAAAGTTACAAAATAAAATATATTGTCATGAAACTTGTTCAACATGTTTGTTAATGATTAATAGTCAACATGTAAGGGTTTGTTATGATTGTATTTAAGAAAAAAATGAATTTTTAGGAAGAACCGAATCAGAAATCAGATTAACTCCAATTCCGTCAAGTTTTAGAAATACGTGTTTTTAGAAAAGAATAGAGAAGAAGGATATGGGACTTACGGGTTTGTAGTATAGATAAGAGGGAGAGGAAGACGTAGGAGGTGCCGGTGCGTCGTTTCGTCGCTGGGAGCTCCTAGGGTCTTCGTCGGAATTTCGCCGGAGTTTCGCCCTTCGCTAACTCCACCTGTACACAAAATTCTAGAGAGTTTTCTTGAGAGTTTTGGACAGAAATTTGGAGTGAGGAGGGTGTGTTTAGGAGTGATATTTATAGGGTAAAGTTAGAGTTAGGGTAGGTGAAAGGGTGTGAAGAAAAAATGTATTAAATTGTATTAAAAATAGGGTTTAATGGGAATTTAAAGAGCTCTGGAAATGTGCAGGAGATTTAAAGTATGCAGGAGTTAAAAGAAGCTAAAAATACAGAGAGTCACAGAAGGGGGTCGGCCGATTCGGCCAACTCGGCTGGCGGCGGCGGGCCGAGTCGGGCCGGGGTCGGTCGCCGTGGGTCCGCCGTCGGTTGGTCTACTCCCTGGGACAGTTTGTTTTTAGTGTGACGTGGGGTTTTTACGAGTTATGCACGTGTAGACCCTTGGACTTTTAAAAAATAAAAAGAAAACAATATTAAAAATAATATGGGGGGATGGGATTTGAATTCTGGTGCTTTGGTTCAGCAGTGCAAGATATTACCAGTAAGCTACAACCCCCTTCTTGCTATTAAAAAGCAAAACAAATTTATAATTTGTGCTCAGGCAAAATTATCCCTTTCTGTATTTTTTGAAAAATTTGTACAGAAAGTTTAGGGTTGTTACATCGTCGTTGGCTGCACCACAGTCTTGCTACGATCTCGTCGAGCTCTTTGCCGTCACCACAATCTCGTCGACAGTAAATCCCTGGCCTCCTCCACCTCGTCCAGCTCTTTGCCGCCGGCAAAACTACTACCGAGGTGAGTTAATTTCAATTTTGAACTTATAATTATGTTTTTTTGCGTTATAGTTGATTTTAGGGTTAGGGTTATAGCTATTTCCGAGTTAATTGGGGGTTAATTAGGGTTAGGGTTAGGGTGAGGGTGAGGGTTAGGGTTAATTAAGTAGGGTTAGGGTTAGGGTTCGGTTTAGGGTTAATTAGGTAGGGTTACGGTTAGGGTTAGGGTTAATTAGGTAAAATAGGGCCGGTGATGATTAGGGTTAAGGTTATGGTTAATTAGATTAATTAGGGTTAATTTTGATTTGGGCTAAAGTTAATTTGGGTTGGGGTTTGGGTAATGATTAGGGTTAGGTTAATTTGGGTTAGGGTTTGAGCTAGGCTTACTTTGGGTTAATTAGGTAAAATAGAGTGTATTTGTGTTGTGGTGTTTATCAGGGTTAATTTTGTTTAATTAGCTTAATTTTGGATTAATTAGGGATAATTTGAGTGTGGGTTAATTTTGGGTTAATTAGGGATAATTTGAGTTAGGGTGATGATTAGGGTTAATTTGGGTTAATTAGGGCTAATTAGGGTTAGGGTTTATGGTGCACCAGTTTTATCGGTAGGATACTCGTAAACTAACAACTGTCGTGCAGTCTATGTGACGAGAAGATTCAATCGTATGATAACCGATAAATTTGTCCAGTGTGGACAAACTAGGAATATATAAAGCAAACACCTGCATTCACTTGTATTTTCATTCATTTCGAATTATTTTGTCGGTACTTTTCCGCTGGTTCTCAGTGTAAAAAGATAGATTAGATATTCATTTCAATGTTATTTCACAGCATTGAAATGATTATCTATTCAATTATAGTGTACTCGAAGAACAGCGGGGAGGTTCTGCCGAAATTTACTCGAAACGGATGAAAACACAAGCGAATGGGTGTCTGCTCTATACATTCTTAATGGGATAGAAGTCTTACCCCCGACAGCCGAAACACACACTTACAACACGAATACAAAACAAATGCACACACAAAGCACATACACACCAACAACCCTACACTTAAGCGAAATCATAAATTGAAACACACATACACAGATTGCAACACAAACTTGGGTATCTTCAAATCTAATTTTGTTTATCGATAATTTATTCTTTTCAACGACAAACTTGCCTCTACGGATTTTCTTCTTTGTTGGTAACCATTTTGTTCTTAGATTTCTCAATATAGTCGCCATAACCAACAATTTATATGTTATACAGTCTAACATGGCCCATGAGTACATCAGAGTTAAGAACTGGATATACGTGGATTGGCAATAACGCATGCAATCTAAGTTTGTCGCAGGAGTTGATGTTTTCATTGAATTTGCACGGGCACATAATAAGATTGTGTTAGAGAAGATTCTCTGCCCATGCGATAGATGTGGGAATAAGTTCTGGCAGAAGGTAGAAATCGTAGAGCTTTACATCGTTAAACATGGTTTTACTAGACTTTATACAACTCGAATATATCTCGGGGAAGGACAAGTAGAAGACGGTAATGCGGCAGAACAAGAAAGAGAAGACGGTAATATGGCAGAAGAAGAAGGAGATGATAACTTCTTTCCAGGAGAAGAAATGAAAGATATGGTTGTTCCTCTCCGAACAACGAAGACGCGACCGTGCGGGTCCGTCTTGCCTGAAGTTCGGGGCAGATGCTAATTGGTGCTATCTGTCCACCTCTCCGAAAATGCAAAGTTGATTTATGGCACCATGTATCGAAGGTTTAAACGGATGTGGCCGATGTAGCAGACTTCGTCAGATTCCCCCTCGTTTGAGGGGTTTTTGATTGTGGGGACGCTCTTCCCTGCAGGTGCAAGCCCCTGCAGTTAATTACGCTACCGCATCGCGGTAACAACTTTCTCCTTCTCCATGTGGTCACTTCGTGTCGTGTGTGTTTGTTTTGTGTTTGGTTGCCCGTGGATTGTATACGGAGACTAATTCGTGCTATCGCCCATAGGACGTGGATTAGTCCAAATCCGTATCTTTCTTAGATTTGGATTTGGGGGGGTGTTTGTTTAAGGATACACTAGCCTTATTTGAGGCTAAGATCAACTTAAACGCTCGTTAAGGACACGTTAGTCTAATTTTAGACTAAGATCGACTTAACGGGAACATTTAGATCCGACAAGAGAGCAATTGGGGGATTTATTGTTTAGTTTAGTGACGTTGCGGTCGATAAGTAGTTTAAGGACATTGCGGTTCAATGTTAGTTTTAAGACGTTGCGGTCAAGGTTAAGGACATCATAGTCCGTGAGTTTAAGGACCTCACAGTCCGGTGTTAGTTTTAAAACATCACGGTCGAGGTTAAGGACATCATAGTCCGGGATTAGTTTTAAGACATCACGGTCGAGGTTAAGGACGTCATAGTCCATGAGTTTAAGGACCCCACAGTCCATAGCAGTGTGTGGTTGTCGGGACCCGTCACCTCTCTGACGACGTTGAAGGATTACAACGACAGATATTCGAGGAGTAAAGAGATGTACCCTCAAACCGGGTGTAAATTGATTGGGAGAGCAGTTGTGCTCAGTTCAATTTGTATTGAGGACTTATGGCCAGAATTGGGCTAAGTCCAGTTGAAAATGTTCAACATTTTATTAATGTTCTGCCTATTAGGCTTTTATTTGGGCTCTGCCCTTTATAATGCATAGTATTGGGCTCTGTAATTAAATGCATAACATTTATATTTGGTCTGTTAGACCTTTACTTGGGCTCTGCCCTTTTTTAATAATGCATAGCATTGGGCTCTGTAATTAAATGCATAGCATTTATATGTGGTCTGTTAGACCTTTACTTGGGCTCTGCCCTTTTTTAATAATGCATAGCATTTATAGTGGTCTGATAGTGCGCCACGTGGCTTGTCAGGCGCTTTGCGCCAATCAAAGAGCGCAATGCGCCAGCGTATACGAAGGTGACACGTGTCACGCTCTGGGCTAAGCGCAATTCTGTTAGTGCAAAGTGCTTTCTGAGTGCGCCGCGCCAGTGCGCTGCGCCAGTGAATGACACATGGCGCGCTCTGGTGCAGTACGCCAGCCCAAGAGCGCAGTGCGCTATATTTTGAAGCGCAAAGCGCAGATTGTTCTGTGGTTGACACGTGGCGCGTTCTGGCGCAGTGCGCCAATCCAATAAGCGCAAAGGCGTATTTCAAAAGTGCAAGGCACTGTCCAATAGCGCAGAGCGCATCTTGATCAAATTAAGATCAAAGAACAAGTTCTTTGTTCTCTTAAAAGAGGTTCTACCTCAAGATTCAAGAACCAAGGTTCTTATTCTCATCAAAAGGCTGTGCCTTTATATAGATCAAAAGATCTAAGAATGAAGTAAATTACTTCTTTTTAATCTTTTATAATTAGATCTTTTTGATCTTTTTCTTTTTCATTGATGATCTTGATCTTGTTCTTAGATCTTTGATCTTTTTAGGAGATGATTTTTGTGAGATGATTTCATCTCTGTTCTTCAAGAATCAAATTCTATACCTTTAAAGATAAATGAGATGATCTTCTTTCTTCAAAGGCTTGCTTTTCTTCTCTTTTAGGTTTTTTCTCAAATTTTTGCAGAGGGTTCTCTCTTCTGTATCTTTATATGTGTATCTTGGAGTCTAGGGGCCTTTATATAGGGCCAATTGGTTTGTTAAATTAGTTACAGAGATCTTTCTCTGATTGATCTGGGGTTATTTCCCCACCGTTGGATCTTTGATCCTAAGACCTCTGTTTTACAGAAGGCAATTTTCTTATTTTAATAAGGTTGAAAAGATCTTTCTAGAATTTTAATTCTAATTAATTAATAATTAATTATTTAAATTCCAGTGCTGGCACAATTGGCGCTAGCGCGCCTGCGCAGCGCAACTGCGTTAGCGCGCCTGTGTTTGACACGTAGCGCGCAGCGCAGAGCGCAAGTGATCTGAAGCGTTGCTTCATTTATTTTAAAATTTGAATTTTGAAACAGAGCCTTGCTCTGATTGGGGGTGCGCTGCCTTGGGCGCAGCGCTCCTTACGCTGGCGTGTCTGCTTTTGACACGTGGCGCGCAGCGCACAGCGCAAGAAATCTGAAGCTTTGTTTCAATTTTTGAATTTTGAAATTCAAACAGAGCTTCACTCTGATTGGGGGAAACAGATGCCCCTCCACCGTTGCGCTCACGTGGCGCACACGTGAGTGCAGCGGTGGCAACATCTGAGCCCTTGGATCAACTCAGAAGTTGAGGAGGCGCTTCAGCGCCTATAAATAGGACCCTTGGTCCTCAGATGATTATCATCTTCTCAAGATTTTTATTTTCAGAGCCTTGCTCTTCTTTCCAAGAACTTCAAGAGTTAGAACTCTAGAAAATCTTAGGTAAAAATTTAAATTAAATTAAATTAATTCTAAATAACAGAGCCTTGCTCTCATAGATCTTTTGATCTAAAGAAAACCCCTTTGGGGTTTCATAAACAGAGCTTTGCTCTCAAGAATCCATAGATCTAAAGAGATCTTGTTTCAGGGTTTCTTAACCCATGAACAGAGCTTTGCTCATTGACAAAATATAGATCTTTTGATGAAGAACTCTTAAGAGTTTTTTCATGGATCTTTAAGATCCCAGAATTTAAATTCTTAGGAATTAATTTTCTTTGATGGATTTTTCCATCATCATTACAGAGCTAGGCTCTTTAAGGAATTTTATTCCCTTGTGACCAGACTTTGACAAGTGTCACTCTGTTACAGAGTTTTGCTCTGAAAGGGAGATTTTCTCCTTGTCTCGAGGGATTTCTCATTTAATGAGAATATTCTTTGAGTCTCATCCAATGATGAGGCTGTCTTATTAACTGATGTATTGTCATCTGGATTTTGTGGGTCCCCCTTTGGTCCCCTCTCCACTGCATTACAGTGTGGTACAAATTTTAAAGTACCGAGCGTCGGGCTTTTAAAATTAAATTATGATACTGATAATTGAATTTCGCTTTTTCTTGCAGGCAAAATGTCTGATGATCTCTCGTTCCCGTTTTTCCGTTCGGAGGGAGGATTTCCTGAGGCACCGGTAGACTGGGAGGTTCTTGCTCTCATTAAGGATTACGACCCGGAGTACAAGAACCTTCACCTGTGGGGTAGGTGGTACAATGAAATTATCAAAGGTTGCCGAAGCTTCTCTTGTGCGACGCCGTCAGAGCCGATCTCATCGATCTCATACACAGATATACCCTCGGTGAACTATGTCGTGGAGGTTGTTAACTGGACTTCGGAGGGTCTTCTTCAACCCTCGATCGCTGCCATACCCATGCAGTTGCCGGCAGCCATGGATATTTTGGGACGGCGCATATGCCAGGGCGAATCGCGCCCTTGGGGACAATCCTACAACATCAGGTTGGCCCCTCGACACTCGGCAGGGTATTTGCAGCAGGCCAGGTATATTTTATCAGCGAGGAAGACGCACCTGCTGAAGATCGGTCTATACCTCGCAGTTTACGCCTCGCTGTTTGAGTACTCTGCTCCTCCGACATGGTGGACTAAGGCGTTCATGGAGTAATGGAACATCTCCACCCATACCTTTCTTTTAATGGACAGGGAAATTTCCATCCCTCTAGAAGATTTTGCTGAGATTTCCGGTTTGCCGGTGAGGAGGGAGCACTATGAGGAGCTGCTTCCTCCTGATGAATATGTTTTTGCCACCAAGCCGTTGGTAATGGGCTTAACGCCGGAGAACGCTATTCAGCACCCGTTTCCGAGTCTGGTAAAGGTGCTGAATATGTATGAAAGTCTTTACTTGGAATCAGGAGGCCGGGGAGTTAGTTTCGTAGATTTCATCACCCGCTTTCTTCGACCGGAGATTCTATCGCAACGGGGCGAAAAATTCGCCAAGCTCGACAACTCCTTCGGCATTGGCTTAGATCGTCGACTAGCACTGGAAGCCGATCAAAAAGGTTTTTATCTCCCCGACGCCGCAATCATCCCTTTATTGGAAATCGCTGCTCCGGGCATCGACGAGGAGACTTTCTTTCTCGGATTTCTGGGGCTATGGTTGTGCTGGTTCACGCTCCCCATGCACCCTCGCTATATGAGGCCGTTCGTCTTCTACCCAGCGCATCGGATGGTGGCTGGCATACAATTATCCATTGGAATTGCCGGGTTGGCCCACCTGTACCATGGTCTTAGTGTGGCGGCGGACGCAACTGAACCGGGGGTGCAACCCTCTAATTTCCCGATGCACTACTTCACTTCATGGATGGAAATGCACGTGCTCGGGGTATTTGTTATTCATAAAAGACCCTCATTTTACAAGAAGTATAGATTCCCGAGAGTTATGCGGCTGATCGGCGCTTCTATCATGAACCGCCTCCACGGGAGGCTAGGGGGTTGCTTCTTCGTCCGCGCACGGTCGGAACGGGTATTTCTTTCACGGACAAGGTTCTGACAATCGGCCCGGAGACCTCCAAGGCGGTGTTGGCTTTGCGCGATAATTTCAAGGACGGGACCTCCGTATTGAAAGCCCGGGAGATTCTACATCTATACTCCATTAGGCCGGGCTTCCTCGTGTTCAGGCAGAACGATGCGGCGCTTTTTATGAGGTACAACCCCCATCATTTCGCCAAATAATTAAGTTATAACCAGGGGGTCCCACTGGAGGCGTTTTTGGAAGAGCCTGTGGCCACCAGAGAGGGGATACGGAGTGCACTACATCATTTTATGCGGCTAAATACGGGCTCCCACTTCTTCATTAGCGAGCCGACTTGCATTTCAAGGGCCCTCAACGTGTACGGGGCCTGGTATCAGCATGCGATGAGCGCCGTCATCAGGGAAGAGAAGCGGCTGCTGCTTGATCGCAAGGGTGCGCTTCCCGCCAGCGATCGCAACGTTCTCCTAAAGCGAAGGACCCCTGTCCCTCCTCCACTAAGAGGAGATGCTGGAGATGAGCCTCCTCGTGTGCTAAACCCCATGCGTGGATTGCCTCGTGATCCTGTGGACGTGCCCTCAGCGCCCCGTGCTCCCGTGGAGATGGTGAACGTGGTTTCACCCGAATCCGGCGTAGGCTCGGATATCGGGATCCGCCGTCCCAAGGTGCCCACAAAGCGTAAGCTGATTTTGGGTGCGACCGGGGTTCGCGCGCAGAAGAGCAAGAAGAAGTCGATCCTCTCTGCTGACTTTGCGTTCAGTCAGGAACCTCATGCTCCTTATAGCGAGGGCTTGGGTGAGTACGGGACCAACGAGGGCCTATTTATGCCGCCAGATGACACTGATCTGGCGGCCGCCATCGCAGCTTCTGAGCGACTGGCACGGCGCGACGAGTGGTTGGCTAAACTCGCGCAATCAAGTAATCACTAGTTGTATTTTTCATTATTGCATCATACCTCTATCACTGTCTTTGACTAACGCTTTTCCTTCTTTAACAGGAATTTCTACCGAAGAAGCCATCGCTGCTTCTCTCAAAACTTTCGAGGAGGAGGAACGCTTCAGAGCGTCCTTAGGTCTTGGTACATTTCGGTTTGCTATGTTTTTGCTTCCATTTTTTTATGAGTAATCTGACCCTCTCTTTATCTTATCGCAGGGACCACAAGACCTATCTTGCAAGCTGATGCGGGAATTCTCCTCGGGCCAGCTACCGAAGTCCCGGCCTCTTCGGGATTGCCGCAGGAGGCCCTACTTAAAAAGCCGATGATGGAAGCCTTGACGGCTCTGGAGGCAACCTTGAATGCAGACGACGACTTGCTGAAGGAGGCTTCCAAAAGGTCTGTCATGACGGCCCAGGAGGAAAGAAAGCGTCTGAGGCGCGCAGCAAGGGAGCGTAGCGCTGCTTTGGCTGTGGGAACAGACTCAAGCGCCGTTACTCCCGTCGCTACTCCTTCAGAGGAGCTCCCGGTCGCCTTGTCTACTGCTCATAGACGGGCGGCGCATGCAGCTCGGGAAGCCAACGGTAAATCCGTCTCAGGTAATGTGCTTTCGAGGCTTTGTTATCAAAGTCTTAAAACCGTCGGTTCTTATATATCTTGTCCTGCAAGGCCAAGCCCTACTGAAGGAGCGGTGGCGACCGTCGAGCCTGAGGGGACAGTGGATGAGGCAGTGGCTGAACCCGAGGCGACGGTAGGCGGTGCAGCCGTAGATGCCGGGCCCGAGCCAGTGGCTGACGAGACAGTCACGACTACTATGCCCGAGACGGCCACCACTGCCGAGCGCGAAGTGGCGGCAAATGAGACGGCTGCTACAACTGAGCCTGAGGCAGCAGCGGATGAAGCGGCTGCGACCGACGAACCTATGGCAGCGGTGGATGAGACGGCTGCAACCGCTGAGCCCGAGGTGGTAGCGGGTGAGACAGTTATGATCGTTGAGCACGAGACGGCCGCTCTTTCTCAAGAGTCGGGCACCGCTCCGATCATCGCTCTCCCTGCCTATGGTTATTTGTCGTCTCCTGGCCCCACGAGCGTGACGACGGCTCCTGTAGAGTCGCGATGAGGCAACGGGAGGTGAAACCATGCCAATGAAGGAGGGAGACTCCACCGTTGCATCAAGTGACGCCATCGTTAGGGCTCCGGCTGGCGACTCTTCAGGTAAATCTTAGATTACCGCCCTTATTTCTTTTTATTCTTTAATCCTTCCTGACAGGGCTTATCTTGTTTCTAACGCAGGTGTGGCTAGTGCTGATGCCACTTTACCCGAGAGAGCGCCGTCAGTTACTGTCTTGACGGTGGCCACATCTCTACCCTCTTTCGTACCGTCGCAGATGTTGGAAGGTATGGATTTGTAACCCATTAGTCTTATCTTGGCCGCATAATTTATGTACTGACGTTGTACTGTTGCGTCTTTGCAGGAGTCCTTTTTGACCACCTGTACCAGGTGCTGCGTCCCCACTTCTCCTTCCTGTCGGAGCTTGCTTCATCCAGTGGCGCTGGTGAATATAGCTTTCAATTAATGCTCTTTCTTTTAACGATAATGAACTTATTTCTGATTCTTCTTTGCCCTGATTGCAATGCTACAGATTGAAGGAGGAGATGTAAAATCAGTTGCGCCACCGGTCCTCCCGGCTTTGTCACCTGCTGCAGCTGGTATAGTAAATTCCATTGTTCATGAATCTTTTATATTTCTAGATCCGTCATCTGATTGTGATTTTTTTTGCAGCTATCGCTTCGACTCCGGTTCCTTTCGAGTCTCGCATTATGATGCCGGCATGCCCATTCTCTAGATATCCATCCTCAAAGGGTGCTACGATGAGTCTGAGTATGCTGAGCGGATGCGTTGAGGAGCTTGACGCAGAAACTCCTACATCTGCTGCAGATTTTGCTGCCGAGGTTAATCTGATGCTGGCGACGCTTGTAAATTTCCATAATGAAGGCGTCGTCGAGTCTTGGGTTAATCACTGCAGGGAAATTGAAGCTTGCTTGCATGAGCTCGAGGTTGGATGTCCTGCTCTATAGGTCCTGGCTATGAACGCTCAGCGGGCTGCGTGGGTTGAGTAGAGCACTCCCTACTTCCGTCATCTTGAACAAGAGGCGGCTTTAAAATGTAAGGAGTGCGGAGAGACTTCGAGCAAATCTGCCCGACTGCATGCTCAGGTTGATGCAAATGCTGCACAGTTGAAAGTTATCTTTGAAGGCCTTCTGCGATGCATCTCTGACGGGTTAACACTGAGGCAGCAGCTTGACGTTGTCGAGTGGGATGCACAAAATCGCTGGGCAGCTCAGCAGGCAGTCGAGGAACAGCTTTCATCTTATTTGCAGCAACGAGATCAGGTTGAAACAGAGTTGGCCGCGGCAGCTGACCATGACGAGAGGCTGAGGGGAGTGCGTGAGCAATTAATTAGCCTACTTAAGACACTTCCCTCCCAATAGTTGCTTTTGCGTCATTTGTAAATTTTGAATAAAATGTATTCATTCTTTTATTCTTTCATATGATGTATTTTGTACCCAACTGCATACATGAATAAAAGATACATTTCTTTCGCAATGTCTTGTGTCATCTTTCTGCTTTCTTTTTTCTTGCTGTGTTGCTTGACATGCGATTTTAGCAAGTGCGATCCGTAGATGGTATATAACTGTCAATCTTACGCTTTTTGTAGAGTGGCGATGGCTTAGAAAACAGGGTTAGGATCTGTTACCTAAAACTTTTCAACTTTATGAGCCGTGAGGGTCTCATAAAGAATTTTCTCCCTACCGGCTGGGAGGGTTCCATAGGTGTAATTTTCTCCTTAAGAATCGTGAGGATTCCTAAGTTTGTTTCCTCTTGAGAGTCATAAGGATCTCACAAGAGAATTTACTCCCTTACGAGTTGTGAGGACCCGCAAGTGATGGGTGAAGTTGCCTTTATCCGCATTTCACGGAGTCAGGGGTTGCTGTGGATGCTTTCCAGGATACCGTAGTTTAAAGACATCGCGGTCGAGGTTAAGGACATCATAGTCTGTGGATTTAAGGACTCCACAGTCCGTTGTTAGTTTTAAGACATTACGGTCGAGGTTAAGGACATCATAGTCCATGAGTTTAAGGACCTCACAGTCCAATGTTAGTTTTAAAAAATCACGGTCGAGGTTAAGGACATCATAGTCCGTGAGTTTAAGGACCTCACAGTCCCATGTTAGTTTTAAGACATCACGGTAGAGGTTAAAGACATCATAGTCCATGAGTTTAAGGACCTCACAGTCCGCGAAATGGGTGGTTATTGGGACCCGTCACCTCTTTGAAGACGTTGAGGAATTACAACGACAAATATCAAAGGAGCGAGGAGATGTACCCTTGAACCAAGGTAAAATCGGTTTAAAATTATTTTGGTTGATTGTTAGTTTTAAGACATCACGGTCAAGATTAAGGACATCATAGTCCATGGATTTAAGGACTCCACAGTCCAATGTTTGCTCTGGATGCTTCCCACAAGTTCACTGCCGTGTTTGGCGAGGACCAGGCTCCGCTCTGGATGCTTCACACGGGTTCACTGCCGTGCTCTGCGAGGACCAGGATCCGCTCTGGACGTTTTCCACAGGGTCAGAAGTGACATTATCCGTGTTCTACGTAACCAGGAATTTGCACTAGATGCTTCCCATGGGTTCACTGTCGTGTTCGGCGAGGACTAGGCTCCGCTCTGGACGTTTTCCACAGGGTCAGAAGTGACGTTATCCGTGTTCCACGTAACCAGGAATTTGCACTAGATGCTTCCCACGGGTTCACTGTCGTGTTCGGCGAGGACTAGGCTCCGCTCTGGACGTTTTCCACGGGGTCAGAAGTGACATAATCCGTGTTCCACGTAGCCAGAAATTTGCACTAGATGCTTCACACGGGTTTACTGCCGTGTTCGGCGAGGACTAGGCTCTGCTATGGATGCTTCACACAGGCTCACTGCCGTGCTCTGCGAGGACCAGGATCCGCTCTGGACGTTTTCCACGGGGTCAGAAGTGACGTTATCCGTGTTCCACGTAACCAAGAATTTTTCTCTAGATGCTTCCCACGGGTTCACTGCCGTGTTCGGCGAGAACTAGGCTCCGCTCTGGACGTTTTCCACGGGGTCAGAAGTGATATAATCCGCGTTCCACATAGCCAGGAATTTGCACTAGATGCTTCATACGGGTTCACTGCCGTGTTCGGCGAGGACTAGGCTCCGCTCTGGATGCTTCACACGGGTTCACTGCCGTGCTCTGCGAGGACCAGGATCCGCTGTGGACATTTTTCACGGGGTCAGAAGTGACGTTATCCGTGTTCCACGTAACCAGGAATTTTGCTCTAGATGCTTCCCACGGGTTCACTGCCGTGTTCGGCGAGGACTAGGCTCCGATCTGGATGCTTCACACGGGTTCACTGCCGTGCTCTGCGAGGACCAGGATCCGCTCTGGACGTTTTCCATGGGGTCAGAAGTGACGTTATCCGCGTTCCATGCAACCAGAAATTTTGCTCTAGATGCTTCCCACGGGTTCACTGCTATGTTCGGCGAGGACTAAGCTCCGCTCTGGATACTTCACACGGGTACACTGCAGTGCTCTGCGAGGACCAGGATCCGCTCTGGACGTTTCCACGGGGTTAGAAGTGACGTTACCCGCGTTCCACGTAACCAGGAATTTTGCTCTAGATGCTTCCCACGGGTTCACATCCGTGTTTGGCGAGGACTAGGCTCCGCTCTGGACGTTTTCCACGGGGTCAGAAGTGACATAATCCGCGTTCCGCGTAGCCAGGAAGGGTTGACTTTATCCGCATTTCACGGAGTCGGAATTTGACTCTCGGTTATCTGTATACCGCCGAGTCATGGAACTGGGAGTTGCCGCTGTTCCGCTTTGCTTGATGTTGTGTCTGCTGGGACAAATGTTGAGATGGTTTCCAGGTTATCTGTGACTCATCGAAATCTGGCTTCTTCTTCTGATGAAACCTGGGAGAGAAGGAGTGTGATTCCTTCTTTGTTTGCGTCCCTGGATTGTATACAGGGATTGATGTAATATCACGTGTAGGGCATAAATTTCATTTTATTTTTATTTCTTTCCGCGATGCTTGTAACACCCGAGCCCAATGCTACTATTTTCAGTTACTGTTTGAGCATAAAGTGGTACTCATTTCATTTAACTTGCTTATTTGTTGCTTACTGTAAAATTTACCCGGCAAAGTCATTTCTACATATAACAAATTTTGGCATCTAAAATAAAATTGAAAATATTCATCTTGGCCTACTTGACACCCTTATCCTCGTGGTAGCGTCCGTGCATTGTGTTCTCGTCCCGTTCAGTGAAACGGGCGAGTTTGGACGGCTACGCGCGCGTATATGTGTCCGTTTTGGGGGTATGCTTTTTAATCATAAAACACTTAATTTTAAAATTTGGATCCCGCTTAAAATCCTATTATTTCAATTTCAAATTTTTGGACTCGACCCGGGCGCGATTTGAAAATGTTTTATTTGGTGCCAAAATCTCAAATTTTAATATTATTAAAACCATCGCATATATTTTTCTAACTAACCTGATATCTTACTGTTCATTACCTATCTTTTAAATCTTTAAATTAACCTATATATATATCCTACTGTTCCTTAAAATGTTTTGAATCTCTAATTAATATTTATCCCGAACTAACGATTCCCCTTTAGCCAATCGCGTTCCTTTTAATTCCGTGGGCCCCCACCTGCAGCTCTCTCTCTATTGATTCGCGTTCCTTTTAATTCCGTGGGCCCCCACCTGCAGCTCTCTCTCTCTATCTCTCCACTTTTCTCTCTCTCTCTCTATCTCTCCACTTTCTCCCTCTCCACTTTTTCTCTCTCTCTCTCTCATATATTCTCTCGTACTTCTCTTTATCATTCTTTCTCTTCTTGCTTCATGTCTCGTTTCTTATTTTTTAACTGTTCTTTTGTTGTCGGAATTCCGTCGTGACGGTGATGCTTCTCGATGTTCCAGCGAGGTACTCCGACCCGTGTGGTTCCTTTGTTCGTCGTTTGGGGTCATTCCGTGAACCGTGCGCCCGTCGCGAGTTTTCCCCGCCGACGGTTAACGTTCCGTTTTACCGATTCGCGACCCATCGAGGCAAGTTAATCTTGATAGATGCTATATAATTCATTTTATACCTATTTAAATAAATACCATACCTATAGTTTAAATCTAGTACCCCATGTTTAATTTTATAACGTTTCGATGTTCCGTTTGCATCCGTTTATATCATTTTAAATTTAGATCATGAAAACTTATCTTGTGACATACTAGATTACATTATACTACATCCATATCATTTAATATATATATCGTCGTAATATTTCTTATTATTTTCTTTAATTAGTTTATAATCTGCATTTTATAATATTATACATTTGAAAATATTATAGTTTACACATGAAATGTCGTATAAAAAGCGGATACGACAAATCTGAAATTTACTGTACACCTTACCTTATAAAATTCATTATAAATCATAGAAAAATTATTAGTATACGTTCTTTAGTTCATTACGAAGCTAACTCAGAATACTATAACTCTATGAAATATTTACTTACAAAATAAATTTTTTAAATAGCGTAAAATGCAAATGAAAATGTCTCCAAACTGCTCTCCAAGGAAATTCCAGCAGCAAACTTTCAACTTCGAATGTTTATAAATTTTTGTAGGGACAACCTGAGATGCTTATACTTATAAAACTGAAAACCTTATTGAATTATCTTTGTTTTGGTATAAGACACGTCCCTTTTGGAGAACGTTTGTTATTTTTAAGCTATTTTACAAATTAGGGTGACGCTGAATTTCTGAACGGAACTTTCTTGTGCATGGTTAATCAATACCACTTTTATAGTTATTAATCGCTTTGAATATGCTATCCATATTAATATTATTATATCAATATTTATATCACATATTGCTTAGTTGTACATCCCACATTACCATTTTGTAGTTTTATAACTTTTCGGATACCCGTTTGCATCTATCGCATTTAAGATACATATAATTGCATTCATAGATCACATTACTACATAATAATATGATATTAATACTCCATGTTTAATAAATTGCATCCTAATTAATATTGGAACTATAAATGTAACCCTAATCGATAACTGTGCATCCATATCCTTGAAATTATATCTATTTGCATATCATATTATATGTTCCAGTTTATTGTTCTGATAGTACTCATGCTTGTTTATTTATATACATGCTTATGTTAGTTTGATTATGAGCACCCACATGACATCTTGTGCTTCCTGACATGACCTGATACACTTCCTACTTGACATGACATGGTACCGTACACTCTTGACATGACATGACACCTTTATACATTACTTGACCTGACCTGTTGTACCATGGCTTTACCTGTTACCTGATCTTGTGTCTAATGCCAACAAACATAACATGTAGTCCTCATGGACCGTTCCTGTTGTCTATCCAGACAAACCTGCTTTTACCTGATCCTATGTTGGCATTAGTTCTTGACTACTGAATACCTGACTTGACATACATAACTTGGGGGTATGGGGAAATCAAAGGTGAAACCTGACTTGTAACTCAACAGTTCGATACCTGTTCTGATCAGTCTTACGGGCTAGGCCAGCCCCGGAGTGATGATGCTGACATCACTCGCCCATCCTGCTACCTGTTACTGCCTAGCGGCACGTCTCGGATTCAGCCCCGAGGGTCTTGACCGTGGTCCCGGGCATGCACGGGATACTATTGAGTTATATCGATGATTCATCAATTGATTTCAAAGACTTTAGAATCGAAAACCTGATAGAACAGTTTAGTTTACCCACTGCACGCTACCCTGTACCGGTATGATTCATATTATTGTTATTCTTGCTGTATTCATGTTTATATTACATTGCCTGCTATACCGTTCATATTATATTACTTGATGACATGACGCGCTGACGTCTGGGTTTTGCATGGCCCAGATTCCGTACCGCTGTTGCAGTCCGAGCAGGAGTACTTCAGCCAGCAGGCTGAGCTGTGAGTTCAGTAGTAGTTAGTTTTATTTCCTGCATTTATTTTCTGATGTGAGCCCGCATTATGGGACACACTTTTCAATTATTTGTATTGGATCATTTGCTTCCGCATTTATTTATTATTGACTCCTGTTATTCTGGATTATGGACATGTTTTAGATAGTTTTATCTTGTTCTTGATATCTCTACAGCCGTAATGTGACTGTGGATGGATACTTCCTACCCACAGAATGGTTGGCTATGTCACGTGCCCAATCTAGCGTACTCTGGGAAGCGGGGCGTGGCATGGTTCTTTTGGTATCAGAGCCATAGGATAGTCGGGTTAATTCTTTTGTAGTTGGGTATTATACCCAATACACGAATCAGAATACCCGTGTTTAGGAAACATGTCCTGCCACCTTGACCGTTTTACCATTCTTGAATCATATTCTTCCTGATTATATCTTTTATGATGTGCAAACTTCCTTTGCATATCGATTCGAAAACCTGATTCCTTATTATCTCTAGGACTTAGGCGACTTGGATGGAGTTATGTAATTGTGGCTATGATACCGCGGCATAGTTACAATGCGGTACTCTATTTAAGTATCTTGGAGTTCTAGCCTTGATCAATATTCAAAATCTATCATCATGCTAATGTTGGGTATTTTGAGTTCAGGATTATGGCCGGTAAGAATTGAAGACATACCAGAGGCGTGTGGACGAAGCCGCCATGCTTGGAGTGATAAGAGGAATGTTGAAGAATCAAAGAAACAGACCGAGCTGATCCAGCAGCAAGCGGACTCATTTCGGGAAGGTTTGCAGATCGTTCAGCAGTCTGTGAACAATGTTGGAGCTACACCAGTTGACCGAGTAGGGACCGTAGAAGATTTCAGGCGGTTGGGTCCGTCTACATTTACTGGTTTAAAGGAGCCGTTGCCAGTGGAGCAGTGGCTAGTTGACACAGAGAACTTGCTTTTTGCGGCACAGATTCCAGATGACAAAAAAGTTGTTGTGGTACGCATTCAGCCAGTGGACTACGCCCGAGAATGATGGCTTGTTGAGGAGGCCCGCTTGCCCAAGCCGATCAAGTGGACGGATTTTTCTAAGAGTTTCCTGGAGAAGTTCTTCCCGCTGACTGCACGGGAGGAAATGGAAGAGAAGTTCATCGGACTAAAGCAGAAGGGAGCACCCGTAGATGTGCATGTAGCAGAATGGACGAGACTCAGTAGTTTCGCTGGACCTTTAGTTGCCAACGATGCAGACATGGCACGGAGGTTCATGCGCAGACTGGACGTGGACATCGAGAGGCAGATTGTCTCCCTGGGTTTGACCACTTTCTCAAAAATACTTGCAGCAGCCAAGAGCAGCAGAATTTATCTGGGATGAAAGGGAGTTTGCAGCAGACAGCAGTTGCGTTAAGGAAGCAGTTCGGTCGGGCCGGTCGAGTTTAGGGCTAGGCCGACAAACAATATTCTTGCATCAATGGAAGTGATGAAAGTAAAGAGCCGGCTGTTGTTCGTGATTCTATGGACATGTTTGAAGATATATCGGGTTTACCGCCGAGGAGAGACGTGGAGTTCACAATTGATCTTATTCCTGGTGCTGCGTCAGTATCTAAAGCGTATTATCCAATGGCGCCAGTAGAGTTGGAAGAAGTAAAGAAACAGGTTGCTGAATTGCTTGAAAAGGGTTGGATTCGAAGCAGTAACTCGCCTTGGGGAGCTCCAGTTCTTCTAGTAAAGAAGAAGGATGGCACAAGAAGGATGTGCATCGACTATCGAGAATTAAACCGGGCGGCTATCAAGAACAAGTACCCGATCTCTCGCATTGGAGAACTTTTTGAGCAGCTTAGTGGCGTGAGGGTATTCTCGAAGTTGGATTTACGATCCGGATATCATCAGGTCCGAGTGAAAATAGAAGATATTTGCAAGACGGCGTTCCGAACTCGGTAGGGACATTACGAGTACTTAGTGATGCCCTTCAGAGTAACGAATGCGCCGGCAGTATTCATGGAGTTGATGAACCGAATCTTTTCACCGTTCTTGGATCAGTTCATTGTGGTATTCATTGACAATATTCTGGTTTACTCGAAGAGTTTTGAAGAGCATGCTGAGCATTTGAAGATCGCACTGCAGACGTTGAGACAGGAGAAATTGTATGCGAAGATGAGTAAGTGCGAGTTTTGGCTGGAGGAAGTAAGGTTTTTGGGGCATGTTGTGTCTGGCGATGGCATTCCCGTCGATCCAGAAAAGATTGCAGCAGTTCGAGATTGGCCTATTCCAAAGAATGTTGCTGAGATAAGAAGTTTCCTTGGATTAGCCGGATACTACAGGAGATTTGTGGAGAACTTTGCTCGTCTGGCAGAGCCGTTGACCAAGCTTACGCGCAAGGAGGTACCTTTTGTATAGGCGGATAAGTGTGCGTTAGCTTTCGAGACGTTGACGCAGAAGTTGATAACCGCCCCTATTCTGACCGTGCCAGACAATTCCGGAGGATTGGTGATTCACAGCGACGCATTTGGGAAAGGATTGGGATGTGTTTTGATGCAGCATGGGAAGGTTGTAGCATACGCATCGAGACAGTTGAAAACCCATGAGAAGAATTATCCAACTCATGACTTGGAGCTTACGGCTGTGATTTTCGCTTTGAAGATTTGGAGACACTACCTTTTGGGCGAAAGAGTCAAAGTTTTTACAGATCATAAGAGCTTGAAGTATGTGTTCACACAGAAGGAGCTTAACATGAGGCAGCGTAGATGGTTGGAGCTGATGGCTGACTACGATCTTGATCTTAAGTACCATCCGGGGAAGGTTAATGTTGTGCCGGATGCGCTTAGTCGATTACCAGTAATTCAGGTGTTAACTACGCAGAAGGAGATCGTCGCAGATTTTCGAAGATTTGACTTGGAGGTTGTGCTACCGCGTTCTACGGGACAGTTGTTGCAGCTGCAAGTATATTCGTCTTTGATCGAGAATATTAAAGTAGTTCAATCGCAGGATCCTAGACTGCAAAAGTTTCGAGAGCAGGTTGAAGCCGGGCTACGAACAGATTTATTGATCCACGAAGATGGTTCGTTGAGGTATGGTAGCCGTTTGTGTGTGCCAAAGGGTGATGTTCGTGAAGAGCTTATGAAGGAGGCACACAGTTCAGCTTATTCTGTACATCCAGGAGGCACAAAGATGTACCGAGTTATTCGACAGCATTTCTGGTAGGAGGGCATGAAGCGAGAGATTGCTCGCTTTGTGGCGAAGTGCTTGGTGTGTCAGCAAGTTAAGGCTGAACATCAAAGGGTTGCTGGTTTATTGCAACCACTTCCGATTCCTCAGTGGAAGTGGGAACATATAACTATAGATTTCGTGACGGCTTTACCGCGGAGTCCAAAAGGCAACAATGCAGTATGGGTAATTGTTAACCGATTGACCAAGGCAGCTCACTTTATTCCTTTTCGGGTTGGTCAATCAACAGAGACTTTGGTAGAGCGGTACATGCAGGAGATTGTAAGATTGCAGGGAGTACCGGTGAGCATCGTGTCCGATCGGGACACTCGGTTCTTATCACACTTCTGGAGGAGTTTACAGGAAAGTTTGGGGACTCAATTGAAGTTTAGCACAGCTTATCATCCTCAAACCGATGGTCAGTCGGAGAGAACGATCCAAACTCTTGAGGATATGTTGAGAGCATGCATGTTGGACTTCAAGGGGTCTTGGGAGGATCATCTACTTTTGGTGGTGTTGTCTTACAACAACAGTTTTCAGACAACTATTCAGATAGTTCCATTTGAAGCTTTGTATGGTCGTAAATGCCGTTCACTTGTTTGTTGGGACGATTTCGGTGAACGAAGATTATTGGGACCAGATTTGGTTGTGCAGACAGTTGAGAAGGTTAACCCTATCAGAAATCATATGAAGGCAGCACAGGACCGACAGAAGAGTTGGGCAGATACGTCAAGAAGACCTCTAGAGTTCACCGTGGGTGATTTGGTATTCTTGAAAATATCACCGACTAGAGGGGTGATTCGTTTTGGAAGTCGAGAAAAGCTTAGTCCTCGATTCGTTGGACCCTTGAGATCGTGGAGCGTGTTGGTGAGGTAGCGTATCGTTTGGCGTTACCGCAGTCCTTGGCAAATGTGCACGATGTGTTTCACGTATTTCAACTCCGTAAGTATGTCGAGATGAAACACACGTTTTGGATCATTCGGAGCTAACCGTACGAGAAGACTTGACTTTTGAGGAGCGACCGATTGAAATCGTAGATCGAAGGGAAAAGGTTCTTAAGAACAAGGTTATCCCCCTTGTGCTTGTTTCTTGGGGTAATCGCTCGCATGGAGAGTCCACTTGGAAATGAGAAGATGAAATCCGGCAGAAGTTTCCTCATCTTTTCTTGTAGTTATCTATCTTTGTATTCTTGGAATTTCGAGGACGAAATTCTTTTGTAGTTGGGTATAATGTAACACCCGAGCCCAATGCTACTATTTTCAGTTACTGTTTGAGCATAATGTGGTACTCATTTCATTTAACTTGCTTGTTTGTTGCTTACTGTAAAATTTACTCGGCAAAGTCATTTCTACATATAACAAATTTTGGCATCTAAACTAAAATTGAAAATATTCATCTTGGCCTACTTGACACCCCTAGCCTCGTGGTAGCGTCCGTGCACCCGTTCAGTGAAACGGGCGAGTTTGGACGGCTACGCGCGCGTACATGTGTCCGTTTTGGGAGTATACTTTTTAATCATAAAACAATTAATTTTAAAATTTGGATCCCGCTTAAAATCCTATTATTTCAATTTCAAATTTTTGGACTCGACCCGGGCGCGATTTGGAAATGTTTTATTTGGCGCCAAAATCCCAAATTTTAATATTATTAAAACCATCGCATATATTTTTCTAACTAACCTGATATCTTACTGTTCATTACCTATCTTTTAAATCTTTAAATTAACCTATATATATATCCTACCGTTCCTTAAAATGTTTTGAATCTTTAATTAATATTTATCCCTAACTAACGATTCCTCTTTAGCCAATCGCGTTCCTTTTAATTCCGTGGGCCCCCACCTGCAGCTCTCTCTCTCTTGCTTTCACTTCTCTCTCTCTCCATCTCTCCACTTTCTCTCTCTCCCTCTTCTCTCTCCCTCTCTCTCTCTCCACTTTCTCTCTCTCTCTCTCTCATATATTCTCTCGTACTTCTCTTTATCATTCTTTCTCTTCTTGCTTCATATCTCGTTTCTCATTTTTTTAACTGTTCTTTTGTTGCCGGAATTCCGTCGTGACGGTGATGCTTCTCGATATTCCAGCGAGGTACCCCGACCCGTGTGGTTCCTTTGTTCATCGTTTGGGGTCATTCCGTGAACCGTGCGCCCGTCGCGAGTTTTCCCCGCCGACGGTTAACATTCCGTTTTCCCGATTCGCGACCCATCGAGGCAAGTTAATCTTGATACATGCTATATAATTCATTTTATACCTATTTAAATAAATACCATACCTATAGTTTAAATCTAGTACCCCATATTTAATTTTATAACGTTTCGATATTCCGTTTGCATCCGTTTATATCATTTTAAATTTAGATCATGAAAACTTATCTTGTGACATACTAGATTATATTATACTACATCCATATCATTCAATATATATTTCGTCGTAATATTTCTTATTATTATCTTTAATTAGTTTATAATCTGCATTTTATAATGTTATACATTTGAAAATATTATAGTTTACACATGAAATGTCGTTGAAAAAGCGGATACGACAAATCTGAAATTTACTGTACACCTTACCTTATAAAATTCATTATAAATCATAGAAAAATTATTAGTATACGTTCTTTAGTTCATTACGAAGCTAACTCAGAATACTATAACTCTATGAAATATTTACTTACAAAATAAATTGTTTAAATAGCGTAAAATGCAAATGAAAATGTCTCCAAACTGCTGTCCAGGGAAATTCCAGCAGCAAACTTTCAATTTCGAATGTTTATAAATTTTTGTAGGGACAACCTGAGATGCTTATACTTATAAAACTGAAAATATTATTGAATTATCTTTGTTTTGGTATAAGACACGTCCCTTTTGGAGAACGTTTGTTATTTTTAAGCTATTTTACAAATTAGGGTGACGCTGAATTTCTGAACGGAACTTTCTTGTGCATGGTTAATCAATACCACTTTTATAGTTATTAATCGCTTTGAATATGCTATCCATATTAATATTATTATATCAATATTTATATCACATATTGCTTAGTTGTACATCCCACATTACCATTTTGTAGTTTTATAACTTTTCGGATACCCGTTTGCATCTATCGCATTTAAGATACATATAATTGCATCCATAGATCACATTACAACATAATAATGTGATATTAATACTCCATGTTTAATAAATTGCATCCTAATTAATATTGGAACTATAAATGTAACCCTAATCGATAACTGTGCATCCATATCCTTGAAATTATATCTATTTGCATATCATATTATATGTTCCAGTTTATTGTTTTGATAGTACTCATGCTTGTTTATTTATATACATGCTTATGTTAGTTTGATTATGAGCACCCACATGACATCTTGTGCTTCCTGACATGACCTGATACACTTCCTACTTGACATGACATGGTACCGTACACTCTTGACATGACATGACACCTTTATACATTACTTGACCTGACCTGTTGTACCATGGCTTTACCTGTTACCTGATCTTGTGTCTAATGCCAACAAACATAACATGTAGTCCTCATGGACCGTTCCTGTTGTCTATCCAGACAAATCTGCTTTTACCTGATCCTATGTTGGCATTAGTTCTTGACTACTGAATACCTGACTTGACATACATAACTTGGGGGTATGGGAAAATCAAAGGTGAAACCTGACTTGTAACTCAACAGTTCGATACCTGTTCTGATCAGTCTTACGGGCTAGGCCAGCCCCGGAGTGATGATGCTGACATCACTCGCCCATCCTGCTACCTGTTACTGCCTAGCGGCACGTCTCGGATTCAGCCCCGAGGGTCTTGACCGTGGTCCCGGGCATGCACGGGATACTATTGAGTTATATCGATAATTCATCAATTGATTTCAAAGACTTTAGAATAGAAAACCTGATAGAACAGTTTAGTTTACCCACTGCACGCTACCCTGTACCGGTATGATTCATATTATTGTTATTCTTGCTGTATTCATGTTTATATTACATTGCCTGCTACACCGTTCATATTATATTACTTGATGACATGACGCGCTGACGTCTGGGTTTTGCATGGCCCAGATTCCGTACCGCTGTTGCAGTCCGAGCAGGACTACTTCAGCCAGCAGGCTGAGCTGTGAGTTCAGTAGTAGTTGGTTTTATTTCCTGCATTTATTTTCTGATGTGAGCCCGCATTATGGGACACACTTTTCAATTATTTGTATTGGATCATTTGCTTCCGCATTTATTTATTATTGACTCCTGTTATTCTGGATTATGGACATGTTTTAGATAGTTTTATCTTGTTCTTGATATCTCTACAGCCGTAATGTGACTGTGGATGGATACTTCCTACCCACAGGTAGCATGGTTGGCTATGTCACGTGCCCAATCTAGCGTACTCTGGGAAGCGGGGCGTGGCATGGTTCTTTTGGTATCAGAGCCATAGGATAGTCGGGTTGATTCTTTTGTAGTTGGGTATTGTACCCAATACACGAATCAGAATACCCGTGTTTAGGAAACATGTCCTGCCACCTTGACCGTTTTACCATTCTTGAATCACATTCTTCCTGATTATATCTTTTATGATGTGCAAACTTCCTTTGCATATCGATTCGAAAACCTGATTCCTTATTATCTCTTGGACTTAGGCGACTTGGATGGAGTTATGTAATTGTGGCTATGATACCGCGGCATAGTTACAATGCGGTACTCTATTTAAGTATCTTGGAGTTCTAGCCTTGATTTATATTCAAAATCTATCATCATACTAATGTTGGGTATTTTGAGTTCAGGATTATGGCCGGTAAGAAATTGAAGACATACCAGAGGCGTGTGGACGAAGCCGCCATACTTGGAGTGATAAGAGGAATGTTGGAGAATCAAAGAAACAGACCGAGCTGATCCAGCAGCAAGCAAACTCGTTTCGGGAAGGTTTGCAGATCGTTCAACAGTCTGTGAATAATGTTGGAGCTAGACCAGTTGACTGAGTAGGGACCGTAGCAGATTTCAGACGGTTGGGTCCGTCTACATTTACTGGTTTAAAGGAGCCGTTGCCAGTGGAGCAGTGGCTAGTTGACACAGAGAACTTGCTTTTTGCGGCACAGATTCCAGATGACAAAAAAGTTGTTGTGGTACGTATTCAGCCAGTGGACTACGCCCGAGAATGGTGGCTTGTTGAGGAGACCCGCTTGCCCAAGCCGATCAAGTGGATGGATTTTTCTAAGAGTTTCCTGGAGAAGTTCTTCCCGCGGACTGCACGGGAGGAAATGGAAGAGAAGTTCATCGGACTAAAGCAGAAGGGAGCACCCGTAGATGTGCATGTAGCAGAATGGACGAGACTCAGTAGTTTCGCTGGACCTTTAGTTGCCAACGATGCAGACATGGCACGGAGGTTCATGCGCAGACTGGACGTGGACATCTAGAGGCAGATTGTCTTCCTGGGTTTGACCACTTTCTCAAAAATACTTGCAGCAGCCAAGAGCAGCAGAGTTTATCTGGGATGAAAGGGAGTTTGCAGCAGACAGCAGTTGCGTTAAGGAAGCAGTTCGGTCGGGCCGGTCGAGTTTAGGGCTAGGCCGACAAACAATATTCTTGCATCAATGGAAGTGATGAAAGTAAAGAGCCGGCTGTTGTTCGTGATTCTATGGACGTGTTTGAAGATATATCGGGTTTACCGCCGAGGAGAGACGTGGAGTTCGCAATTGATCTTATTCCTGGTGCAGCGCCAGTATCTAAAACGTATTATCCAATGGCGCCAGTAGAGTTGGAAGAAGTAAAGAAACGGGTTGCTGAATTGCTTGAAAAGGGTTGGATTCGAAGCAGTAACTCGCCTTGGGGAGCTCCAGTTCTTCTAGTAAAGAAGAAGGATGGCACAAGAAGAATGTGCATCGACTATCGAGAATTAAACCGGGCGGCTATCAAGAACAAGTACCCGATCCCTCGCATTGGAGAACTTTTTGAGCAGCTTAGTGGCGTGAGGGTATTCTCGAAGTTGGATTTACGATCCGGATATCATCAGGTCCGAGTGAAAATAGAAGATATTTGCAAGACGGCGTTCCGAACTCGGTAGGGACATTACGAGTACTTAGTGATGCCCTTCGGAGTAACGAATGCGCCGGCAGTATTCATGGAGTTGATGAACCGAATCTTTTCACCGTTCTTGGATCAGTTCATTGTGGTATTCATTGACGATATTCTGGTTTACTCGAAGAGTTTTGAAGAGCATGCTGAGCATTTGAAGATCGCACTGCAGACGTTGAGACATGAGAAATTGTATGCGAAGATGAGTAAGTGCGAGTTTTGGTTGGAGGAAGTAAGGTTTTTGGGGCATGTTGTGTCTGGCGATGGCATTGCCGTCGATCTAGAAAAGATTGCAGCAGTTCGAGATTGGCCTATTCCAAAGAATATTGCTGAGATAAGAAGTTTCCTTGGATTAGCCGGATACTACAGGAGATTTGTGGAGAACTCTGCTCGTCTGGCAGAGCCGTTGACCAATCTTACGCGCAAGGAGGTACCTTTTGTATAGGCGGATAAGTGTGCGTTAGCTTTTGAGACGTTGACGCAGAAGTTGATAATCGCCCCTATTCTGACCGTGCCAGACAATTCCGGAGGATTGGTGATCCACAGCGACGCATCTGGGAAAGGATTGGGATGTGTTTTGATGCAGCATGGGAAGGTTGTAGTATACGCATCGAGACAGTTGAAGACCCATGAGAAGAATTATCCAACTCATGACTTGGAGCTTGCGGCTGTGATTTTCGCTTTGAAGATTTGGAGACACTACCTTTTGGGCGAAAGAGTCGAAGTTTTTACAGATCATAAGAGCTTAAAGTATGTGTTCACACAGAAAGAGCTTAACATGAGGCAGCGTAGATGGTTGGAGCTGATGGCTGACTACGATCTTGATCTTAAGTACCATCCGGGGAAGGTTAATGTTGTGCCTGATGCGCTTAGTCGGTTACCAGTAATTCAGGTGTTAACTATGCAGAAGGAGATCGTCGCAGATTTTCGAAGATTTGACTTGGAGGTTGTGCTACCGCGTTCTACGGGACAGTTGTTGTAGCTGCAAGTACATTCGTCTTTGATCGAGAATATTAAAGCAGCTCAATCGCAAGATCCTAAACTGCAAAAGTTTCGAGAGCAGGTTGAACCCGGGCTACGAACAGATTTATTAATCCACGAAGATGGTTCGTTGAGGTATGGTAGCCGTTTGTGTGTGCCAAAGGGTGATGTTCGTGAAGAGCTTATGAAGGAGGCACACAGTTCAGCTTATTCTGTACATCCATGAGGCACAAAGATGTACCGAGTTATTCGACAGCATTTCTGGTGGGAGGGCATGAAGCGAGAGATTGCTCGCTTTGTGGCGAAGTGCTTGGTGTGTCAGCAAGTTAAGGCTGAACATCAAAGGGTTGCTGGTTTATTGCAACCACTTCCGATTCCTCAGTGGAAGTGGGAACATATAACCATAGATTTCGTGACGGCTTTACCGCGGAGTCCAAAAGGCAACAATGCAGTATGGGTAATTGTTGACCGATTGACCAAGGCAGCTCACTTTATTCCTTTTCGTGTTGGTCAATCAACAGAGACTTTGGCAGAGCGGTACATGCAGGAGATTGTAAGATTGCAGGGAGTACCGGTGAGCATCGTGTCCGATCGGGACACTCGGTTCTTATCACACTTCTGGAGGAGTTTACAGGAAAGTTTGGGGACTCGATTGAAGTTTAGCACAGCTTATCATCCTCAAACCGATGGTCAGTCGGAGAGAACGATCCAAACTCTTGAGGATATGTTGAGAGCATGCATGTTGGACTTCAAGGGGTCTTGGGAGGATCATCTACTTTTGGTGGTGTTGTCTTACAACAACAGTTTTCAGACAACTATTCAGATAGTTCCATTTGAAGCTTTGTATGGTCGTAAATGCCGTTCACCTGTTTGTTGGGACAATGTCGGTGAACGAAGATTATTGGGACCAGATTTGGTTGTGCAGACAGTTGAGAAGGTTAACCCTATCAGAAATCATATGAAGGCAGCACAGGACCGACAGAAGAGTTGGGCAGATACGTCAAGAAGACCTCTAAAGTTCACCGTGGGTGATTTGGTATTCTTGAAAATATCACCGACTAGAGGGGTGATTCGTTTTGGAAGTCGAGAAAAGCTTAGTCCTCGATTCGTTGGACCCTTGAGATCGTGGACCGTGTTGGTGTGGTAGCGTATCGTTTGGCGTTACCGCAGTCCTTGGCAAATATGCACGATGTGTTTCACGTATTTCAACTCCGTAAGTATGTCGAGATGAAACACACGTTTTGGATCATTCGGAGCTAACAGTACGAGAAGACTTGACTTTTGAGGAGCGACCGATTGAAATCGTAAATCGAAGGGAAAAGGTTCTTAAAAACAAGGTTATCCCCCTTGTACTTGTTTCTTGGGGTAATCGCTCGCATGGAGAGTCCACTTGGAAACGAGAAGATGAAATCCGGCAGAAGTTTCCTCATCTTTTCTTGTAGTTATCTATCTTTGTATTCTTGGAATTTCGAGGACGAAATTCTTTTGTAGTTGGGTATAATGTAACACCCGAGCCCAATGCTACTATTTTCAGTTACTGTTTGAGCATAATATGGTACTCATTTCATTTAACTTGCTTGTTTGTTGCTTACTGTAAAATTTACCCGGCAAAGTCATTTCTACATATAGCAAATTTTGGCATCTAAAATAAAATTAAAAATATTCATCTTGGCCTACTTGACACCCCTAGCCTCGTGGTAGCGTCCGTGCATTGTGTTCTCGTCCCGTTCAGTGAAACGGGCGAGTTTGGACGGCTACGCGCGCGTACATGTGTCCGTTTTGGGGGTATGCTTTTTAATCATAAAACAATTAATTTTAAAATTTGGATCCCGCTTAAAATCCTATTATTTCAATTTCAAATTTTTGGACTCGACCCGGGCACGATTTGGAATTGTTTTATTTGGCGCCAAAATCCCAAATTTTAATATTATTAAAACCATCACATATATTTTTCTAACTAACCTGATATTTTACTGTTCATTACCTATCTTTTAAATCTTTAAATTAACCTATATATATATATCCTACCGTTCCTTAAAATGTTTTGAATCTTTAATTAATATTTATCCCTAACTAACGATTCCTCTTTAGCCAATCGCGTTCCTTTTAATTCCGTGGGCCCCCACCTGCAGCTCTCTCTCTTGCTTTCACTTCTCTCTCTATCTATCTCTCCACTTTCTCTCTCTCCCTCTTCTCTCTCCCTCTCTCTCTCTCCACTTTTTCTCTCTCTCTCTCTCATATATTCTCTCGTACTTCTCTTTATCATTCTTTCTCTTCTTGCTTCATATCTCGTTTCTCATTTTTTTAACTGTTCTTTTGTTGCCGGAATTCTGTTGTGACGGTGATGCTTCTCGATGTTCCAGCGAGGTACCCCGACCCGTGTGGTTCCTTTGTTAGTCGTTTGGGGTCATTCCGTGAACCGTGCGCCCGTCGCGAGTTTTCCCCGCCGACGGTTAACGTTCCGTTTTCCCGATTCGCGACCCAGCGAGGCAAGTTAATCTTGATACATGCTATATAATTCATTTTATACCTATTTAAATAAATACCATACCTATAGTTTAAATCTAGTACCCCATGTTTAATTTTATAACGTTTCGATATTCCGTTTGCATCCGTTTATATCATTTTAAATTTAGATCATGAAAACTTATCTTGTGACATACTAGATTACATTATACTACATCCATATCATTTAATATATATATCGTCGTAATATTTCTTATTATTATCTTTAATTAGTTTATAATCTGCATTTTATAATGTTATACATTTGAAAATATTATAGTTTACACATGAAATGTCGTTGAAAAAACGGATACGAAAAATCTGAAATTTACTGTACATCTTACCTTATAAAATTCATTATAAATCATAGAAAAATTATTAGTATACGTTCTTTAGTTCATTACGAAGCTAACTCAGAATACTATAACTCTATGAAATATTTACTTACAAAATAAATTGTTTAAATAGCGTAAAATGCAAATGAAAATGTCTCCAAACTGCTGTCCAGGGAAATTCCAGCAGCAAACTTTCAACTTAGAATGTTTATAAATTTTTGTAGGGACAACCTGAGATGCTTATACTTATAAAACTGAAAATATTATTGAATTATCTTTGTTTTGGTATAAGACACGTCCCTTTTGGAGAACGTTTGTTATTTTTACGCTATTTTACAAATTAGGGTGACGCTGAATTTCTGAACGGAACTTTCTTGTGCATGGTTAATCAATACCACTTTTATAGTTATTAATCGCTTTGAATATGCTATCCATATTAATATTATTATATCAATATTTATATCACATATTGCTTAGTTGTACATCCCACATTACCATTTTGTAGTTTTATAACTTTTCGGATACCCGTTTGCATCTATCGCATTTAAGATACATATAATTGCATCCATAGATCACATTACTACATAATAATGTGATATTAATACTCCATGTTTAATAAATTGCATCCTAATTAATATTGGAACTATAAATGTAACCCTAATCGATAACTGTGCATCCATATCCTTGAAATTATATCTATTTGCATATCATATTACATGTTCCAGTTTATTGTTCTGATAGTACTCATGCTTGTTTATTTATACACATGCTTATGTTAGTTTGATTATGAGCATCCACATGACATCTTGTGCTTCCTGACATGACTTGATACACTTCCTACTTGACATGACATGGTACCGTACACTCTTGACATGACATGACACCTTTATACATTACTTGACTTGACCTGTTGTACCATGGCTTTACCTGTTACCTGATCTTGTGTCTAATGCCAACAAATATAACATGTAGTCCTCATGGACCGTTCCTGTTGTCTATCCAGACAAACCTGCTTTTACCTGATCCTATGTTGGCATTAGTTCTTGACTCATGCAATTTACCTGGCCACATGCAAAAGGATTGTCGAAGGAGGCTGGGACTCTGTTTGGTTTGTGGAGCGGCAGATCACGCCGTTAATGCTTGTCCGTCGAAGCTTCGTATGAGAGATGATTTTCAGAAGCCTCCGCAGAGACCATTCCAAGGGCAGAAACAGCTGACTCAAGGACCTAATCAGGCTCGAGCTTTTACCTTGACAGCTGAGCAAGCTAAGGCATCAGGAGAAGTGGTTTCAGGTATTCTACTCGTTCATGGTTTTCCCGCAGTGGCATTATTTGATTCTGGTGCATCCCACTGTTTTATGTCATCCAAATTTATAACTACACACTCGATTGCCTGCACGACCCTGTCTAGTTTTTGGGACATACACACTGGGAATGGGAAAATCATATCTAGTAGGGAGTGTAAAGATTGTACGGTTGTTATGTGCGGATGGGAACTCTTGCAGATTTCTTGGTGATTGATACGGGCAGCTATGAAGTCGTCTTGGGAATGGATTTTCTTGGCACTTTCCACGCTCACATTGACTGTAGAGCAAAGAAAGTAATTTTCCAGATTCCCGGACATCCTGAATTTACCTTCACTGGAGGAAGCAGTTCTGTCGGGCCAGTCGAGTTTAGGGCTAGGCCGACAAACAATATTCTTGCAGTAATGGAAGTTGATAGTGGTGAAGAGCCGGCGGTTGTTCGCGATTTTATGGACGTATTTGAAGATATATCGGGTTTACCGCCGAAGCGAGACGTGGAGTTCACAATTGATCTTATTCCTGGTGTAGCACCAGTATCTAAAGCGTATTATCTAATGGCACCAGTAGAATTGGAAGAAGTTAAGAAACAGGTTGCCGAATTGCTTGAGAAGGGTTGGATTCGAAGCAGTAACTCTCCTTGGGGAGCTCCAGTTCTTCTAGTAAAGAAGAAGGATGGCACAAGAAGAATGTGCATCGACTATCGAGAATTAAACCGGGTGACTATTAAGAACAAGTACCCGATCCCTCGCATTGGAGAACTTTTTGAGCAGCTTAGTGGCGCGAGGGTATTCTCGAACCTGGATTTGCGATCCGGATATCATCAGGTCCGAGTGAAAGCAGAAGATATTTGCAAGACGGCGTTTCGAACTCGGAATGGACATTACGAGTACTTAGTGATGCCCTTCGGAGTAACGAATGCGCCGGCAGTATTCATGGACTTGATGAATCGAATCTTCTAACCGTTCTTGGACCAGTTTATCGTGGTATTCATTAACGATATTCTGGTTTACTCGAAGAACTTTGAGGAACATGCGGAGCATTTGAAGATCGCACTGCAGACGTTGAGACAGGAGAAATTGTATGCGAAGATGAGTAAGTGCGAATTTTGGCTGGAGGAAGTGAAGTTTCTGGGGCATGTTGTTTCGGGCGATGGAATCGCCGTCGATCCCGAAAAGATTGCAGCAGTTCGAGATTGGCCTATTCCAAAGAATGTTGCTGAAATAAGAAGTTTCCTTGGATTAGCCGGATACTACAGGAGATTTGTGGAGAACTTTGCTCGTCTGGCAGAGCCGTTGACCAAGCTTACGCGCAAGGAGGTACCTTTTGTATGGACGGATAAATGTGCGTTAGCTTTTGAGACGTTGAAGCAGAAGTTGATAACCGCGCCTATTCTGACCGTGCCAGACAATTCCGAAGGATTGGTGATTCACAGCGACGCATCTGGGAAAGGATTAGGATGTGTTTTGATGCAGCATGGGAAGGTTGTAGCATACACATCGAGACAATTGAAGACCCATGAGAAGAATTATCCGACTCATGACTTGGAGCTTACGGCTGTGATCTTCTCTTTGAAGATTTGGAGACATTACCTTTTGGGCGAGAGAGTCGAAGTTTTTACAGATCATAAGAGCTTGAAGTATGTGTTCACACAGAAAGAGGTGAATGTGAGGCAGCGTAGATGGTTGGAGCTGATGGCTGACTACGACCTTGATCTTAAGTACCATCCCGGGAAGGTTAATGTTGTGCCGGATGCGCTTAGTCGGTTACCAGCAATTCAGGTGTTAACTACGCAGAAGGAGATCATTGCAGATTTTCGAAGATTTGACTTGGAGGTTGTGCTACCGCGTTCTACGGGACAGTTGATGTAGTTGCAAGTACAGTCGTCTTTAATTGAGAAAATTAAAGCAACACAATCGCAGGATCCTAGACTGCAAAAGTTTCGAGAGCAAGTTGAAGCCGGACTACGAACATATTTACTGGTCCACGAAGATGGTTCGTTGAGGTATGGTAGCCGTTTATGTGTGCCAAAGGGAGATGTTCGCGAAAAGCTTATGAAGGAGGCACACAGTTCAGCTTACTCTGTACATCCAGGAGGCACAAAGATGTACCGAGATATTCGACAGCATTTCTGGTGGGAAGGCATGAAACGGGAGATTGCTCGCTTTGTGGCGAAGTGCTTGGTGTGTCAGCAAGTTAAGGCTGAATATCAAAGGGTTGCTGGTTTATTACAACCACTTCCGGTTCCTCAGTGGAAGTGGGAACATATAACCATGGATTTCGTGACGGCTTTACCGCGGAGTCCAAAGGGAAACAATGCTGTATGGGTGATTGTTGATCGGTCGACCAAGGCCGCTCACTTTATTCCTTTCCGGGTTGGTCAATCAACGGAGACTTTGGCAGAGCGGTACATGCAGGAGATTGTAAGATTACATGGAGTACCGGTGAGTATCGTGTCCGATCGGGACACTCGGTTCTTATCACACTTCTGGAGGAGTTTACAGGAAGGTTTGGGGACTCGATTGAAGTTTAGCACAGCTTATCATCTTCAAACTGATGGTCAGTCGGAGAGAATGATCCAAACTCTTGAAGATATGTTGAGAGCATGCATGTTGGACTTCAAGGGTTCTTGGGAGGATCATCTACACTTGGTGGAGTTTTCTTACAACAACAGTTTTCAGGTAACTATCCAGATGGCTCCGTTTGAAACTTTGTATGGTCGTAAATGCCGTTCACCTGTTTGTTGGGATGATGTTGGTGAACGAAGATTATTGGGACCAGATTTGGTGGTGCAGACGGTTGAGAAGGTTAACACAATCAGAAAGAATATGAAGGCAGCTCAAGACAAACAGAAGAGTTGGGCCGACACGTCAAGAAGACCTCTAGAGTTCGCCGTGGGTGATTTGGTATTCTTGAAGATATCACCGACTAGAGAGGTGATTCGTTTTGGGAGTCGAGGGAAGCTTAGTCCTCGATTCGTTGGACTCTTTGAGATATTGGAGCGTGTTGGAGAGGTAGCATACCGTTTGGCGTTACCGCAGTCCTTGGCAGGTATGCACGATGTGTTTCACGTATCTCAACTACGAAGGTATGTTCGAGATGAAACACACGTCTTGGATCATTCGGAGTTAACAGTATGGGAAGATTTGACTTTTGAAGAGCGACCGGTTGAAATCGTGGATCGAAGGGAAAAGATTCTTAAGAACAAGGTTATCCCCCTTGTGCTTGTTTCTTGGGGTAATCGATCGCATGGAAAGTCCACTTGGGAACGAGAAGATGAGATCCGGCAGAAGTTTCCTCACCTTTTCCTGTATTCTTCTATCTTTGTATTCTTGGAATTTCGAGGACGAAATTCTTTTTGTAGTTGGGTATGATGTAACACCCGAGCCCAATACTACTATTTTCTGTTACTGGTTGAGCATTAGATAGTACTCATTTCATTTAGCTTGCCTGTTTGACACTTACCGTGAAATTTTATCTGGCAAAGTCATTTCTGCATATAACAAATTTTAGCACCTAAAATAAAATTAAAAATATCCATCTTGGCCTACTCGACACCCCTAGCCTCGTGGTAGCGTCCGTGTATCGAGTTCTCGTCCCGTTAGGTGAAACAGGCGAGTTTGGACGGCTACGCGCGCGTACAGGCGTCCGTCTTGGGGGCATGCTTTTTAATCATAAAACACCTCATTTTAAAATTTGGAACCCGCTTAAAATCCTATTATTTAAATTTCGAATTTTTGGACCCAATCCGGACGCAATTTGGAAATGTTGTATTTAGCGCCAAAATCCCAAATTTAATATAATATCCAAACCATATAATATTCGTTTATATATATATATATATTACTGTTAATTTAACATTCTAAAAATCTTTTAAATATTTCTTTTAAAGTTTTTGAGTCTTCCTGGCCAATCACGAGGGGTTTTACCCGTGGGCCCCTCCTTTCACTCTGTCTCTCTCTCTCTACTCCTCACATCTCTTTCTTTCTCTCTACCTTTCTCTATCTCTCTCTCTCTAACCTTCTCTCTCTCCTATATATAATAATCTTCCTCTTCTCTCTTTCTTTAACCACGAGCAGAGAAACCCCGAGAACCCAAAACCCAGCGCGCCCTAAACCCTAGCCGTCTTCAACGTCGCCGCCGCAGCCCCGACGCCGGCGTCCATGTCACCGTTGCCCTCGCCTCCGCCTCCTCTTCCCAACCTCAACATTTTCTTCCTTTTCCCCGTGCGCCCTGCGCAGCCGCAACCCCTGCAGAGTTCGCTGCAGCCGCCTGCTCGCCGGCGGCCTTCGTCGTCTCCATCCGCGCCATCACCGGCGCCCTCCTCATCACCTGCGCACTCCAGCACCCCGACCACCTCCTCTCCCTCTCCGTTTTCCTTTCCTGCGCCGAAGTTCCATACCCGAGCCATAACCCTAACGGCTGCAACCTCCTCGCCGGCGCCTCACCGCCGTCGACCTCATCGCCGTCACACCCTCTGCAACCCCAGTAAGCCTTCTCTCCTCTTCCTCCTTCCTTTTCCCCCTCCGGTTTATCCTTGGATGTGCATTGAATCTCTGGTTTTTGTAGCCGCTGTTCGCCGGAATCCGGCCGTGCCGGTGACATGTCCCGACGATCCAACGGAGTGCCCTGACCCGTGAGGTCCCTTGGTTCGTTGTTTGGGTTCAATCCGTGAACCGTGCGTTCGTCGCGTGTTTCCCAGCCGACGTTACGTTCCGTTTTTCCCGGTTCGCGACCCGTCGAGGCAAGTATCACTTGCTACATGCTATACTATATATTTATATATGTTTTGACATATTAAACCTGTAAACTTAACTTGGTATTGTCGTTTCTCATTTGGTTGCAATATGACATTATATCATTTTACAGTTAACGTAAAATCTACAGTTTGCTAATTTAAACCTAATAACCAAGTTTACTTGTTAATCACATTTTGCTGTTTAATAGATGGTAGCACTTACCCATGTAGTTCTATTACATTCGGGCATTCGTATTCAAGGCTTGATATAACTGTATTGCATCGATATCTAGACGATTGCACCGCTAAGGGTGCTCAAACCTATTAATATAATAAAACGGCTGCACTGTATTATTGCACTCTTGAGAGTGAATGAAATATGCTTATTATTTAGTCCATTTGCGATCCGGATATCATCAGGTCCGAGTGAAAGCAGAAGATATTTGCAACACGGCGTTTCGAACACGGTATGGACATTACGAGTACTTAGTGATGCCCTTCGGAGTAACGAATGCGCCGGCAGTATTCATAGACTTGATGAATCGAATCTTCTCACCGTTCTTGGACCAGTTTATCATGGTATTCATTGACGATATTCTGGTTTACTCGAAGAGCTTTGAGGAACATGCGGAGCATTTGAAGATCACACTGCAGACGTTGAGACAGGAGAAATTGTATGCGAAGATGAGTAAGTGCGAATTTTGGCTGGAGGAAGTGAAGTTTCTGGGGCATGTTGTGTCGGGCGATGGAATCGCCGTCGATCCCGAAAAGATTGCAGCAGTTCGAGATTGGCCTATTCCAAAGAATGTTGCTGAAATAAGAAGGTTCCTTGGATTAGCCGGATACTACAGGAGATTTATGGAGAACTTTGCTCGTCTGGCAGAGCCGTTGACCAAGCTTACGCGCAAGGAGGTACCTTTTGTATGGACGGATAAATGTGCGTTAGCTTTTGAGACGTTGAAGCAGAAGTTGATAACCGCTCCTATTCTGACCGTGCCAGACAATTCCGGAGGATTGGTGATTCACAGCGACGCATCTGGGAAAGGATTAGGATGTGTTTTGATGCAGCATGGGAAGGTTGTAGCATACGCATCGAGACAATTGAAGACCCATGAGAAGAATGATCCAACTCATGACTTGGAGCTTACGGCTGTGATCTTCGCTTTGAAGATTTGGAGACATTACCTTTTGGGCGAGAGAGTCGAAGTTTTTACAGATCATAAGAGCTTGAAGTATGTGTTCACACAGAAAGAGGTGAATATGAGGCAGCGTAGATGGTTGGAGCTGATGGCTGACTACGACCTTGATCTTAAGTACCATCCCGGGAAGGTTAATGTTGTGCCGGATGCGCTTAGTCGGTTACCAGCAATTCAGGTGTTAACTACGCAGAAGGAGATCATTGCAGATTTTCGAAGATTTGACTTGGAGGTTGTGCTACCGCGTTCTACGGGACAGTTGATGTAGGTGCAAGTACAGTCGTCTTTAATTGAGAAAATTAAAGCAACACAATCGCAGGATCCTAGACTGCAAAAGTTTCGAGTGCAAGTTGAAGCCGGACTACGAACAGATTTACTGGTCCACGAAGATGGTTCGTTGAGGTATGGTAGCCGTTTATGTGTGCCAAAGGGAGATGTTCGCGAAAAGCTTATGAAGGAGGCACACAGTTCAGCTTACTCTGTACATCCAGGAGGCACAAAGATATACCGAGATATTCGACAGCATTTCTGGTGGGAAGGCATGAAACGGGAGATTGCTCGCTTTGTGGCGAAGTGCTTGGTGTGTCAGCAAGTTAAGGCTGAACATCAAAGGGTTGCTGGTTTATTACAACCACTTCCGGTTCCTCAGTGGAAGTGGGAACATATAACCATGGATTTCGTGACGGCTTTACCGCGGAGTTCAAAGGGAAACAATGCTGTATGGGTGATTGTTGATCGGTCGACCAAGGCCGCTCACTTTATTCCTTTCCGGGTTGGTCAATCAACGGAGACTTTGGCAGAGCGGTACATGCAGGAGATTGTAAGATTACATGGAGTACCGGTGAGTATCGTGTCCGATCGGGACACTCGGTTCTTATCACACTTCTGGAGGAGTTTACAGGAAAGTTTGGGGACTCAATTGAAGTTTAGCACAGCTTATCATCCTCAAACCGATGGTCAGTCGGAGAGAACGATCCAAACTCTTGAGGATATGTTGAGAGCATGCATGTTGGACTTCAAGGGGTCTTGGGAGGATCATCTACTTTTGGTGGTGTTGTCTTACAACAACAGTTTTCAGACAACTATTCAGATAGTTCCATTTGAAGCTTTGTATGGTCGTAAATGCCGTTCACTTGTTTGTTGGGATGATGTTGGTGAACGAAAATTATTGGGACCAGATTTGGTGGTGCAGACAGTTGAGAAGGTTAACACAATCAGAAAGCATATGAAGGCAGCTCAAGACAGACAGAAGAGTTGGGCCGACACGTCAAGAAGACCTCTAGAGTTCGCCGTGGGTGATTTGGTATTCTTGAAGATATCACCGACTAGAGGGATGATTCGTTTTGGGAGTCGAGGGAAGCTTAGTCCTCGATTCGTTGGACTCTTTGAGATATTGGAGCGTGTTGGAGAGGTAGCGTACCGTTTGGCGTTACCGCAGTCCTTGGCAGGTGTGCACGATGTGTTTCATGTATCTCAACTACGAAGGTATGTTCGAGATGAAACACACGTCTTGGATCATTCGGAGTTAACAGTATGGGAAGATTTGACTTTTGAGGAGCGACCGGTTGAAATCGTGGATCGAAGGGAAAAGATTCTTAAGAACAAAGTTATCCCCCTTGTGCTTGTTTCTTGGGGTAATCGATCGCATGGAGAGTCCACTTGGGAACGAGAAGATGAGATCCGGCAGAAGTTTCCTCACATTTTCCTGTAGTTTCCTATCTTTGTATTCTTGGAATTTCGAGGACGAAATTCTTTTTGTAGTTGGGTATGATGTAACACCCGAGCCCAATACTACTATTTTCTGTTACTGGTTGAGCATTAGATAGTACTCATTTCATTTAGCTTGCCTGTTTGACACTTACCGTGAAATTTTATCTGGCAAAGTCATTTCTGCATATAACAAATTTTAGCACCTAAAATAAAATTAAAAATATCCATCTTGGCCTACTCGACACCCCTAGCCTCGTGGTAGCGTCCGTGCAACGAGTTCTCGTCCCGTTCGGTGAAACAGGCGAGTTTGGACGGCTACGCACGCGTACAGGCGTCCGTCTTGGGGGCATGCTTTTTAATCATAAAACACCTCATTTTAAAATTTGGAACCCGCTTAAAATCCTATTATTTAAATTTCGAATTTTTGGACCCAATCCGGGCGCAATTTGGAAATGTTGTATTTAGCGCCAAAATCCCAAATTTAATATAATATCCAAACCATATAATATTCGTTTATATATATATATATTACTGTTAATTTAACATTCTAAAAATCTTTTAAATATTTCTTTTAAAGTTTCTGAGTCTTCCTGGCCAATCACGAGGGGTTTTACCCGTGGGCCCCTCCTTTCACTCTGTCTCTCTCTCTCTCTCTACTCCTCACATCTCTTTCTTTCTCTCTACCTTTCTCTATCTCTCTCTCTAACCTTCTCTCTCTCCTATATATAATAATCTTCCTCTTCTCTCTTTCTTTAACCACGAGCAGAGAAACCCCGAGAACCCAAAACCCAGCGCGCCCTAAACCCTAGCCGTCTTCACCGTCGCCGCCGCAGACCCGACGTCGGCGTCCATGTCACCGTCGCCCTCGCCTCCGCCTCCTCTTCCCAACCTCAACATCTTCTTCCTTCTCCCCGTGCGCCCTGCGCAGCCGCAACCCCTGCAGAGTTCGCTGCAGCCGCCTGCTCGCCGGCGGCCCTCGTCGTCGCCATCCGCGCCATCACCGGCACCCTCCTCATCACCTGTGCACTCCAGCACCCCGACCACCTCCTCTCCCTCTCCGTTTTCCTTTTCTGCGCCGAAGTTCCATACCCGAGCCATAACCCTAACGGCTGCAACCTCCTCGCCGGCGCCTCACCGCCGTCGACCTCATCGCCGTCACACCCTCTGCAACCCCAGTAAGCCTTCTCTCCTCTTCCTCCTTCCTTTTCCCCCTCCGGTTTATCCTTGGCTGTGCATTGAATCTCTGGTTTTTGTAGCCGCTGTTCGCCGGAATCCGGCCGTGCCGGTGACGTGTCCCGACGATCCAACGGAGTGCCCTGACCCGTGAGGTCCCTTGGTTCGTTGTTTGGGTTCAATCCGTGAACCGTGCGTTCGTCGCGTGTTTCCCCGCCGACGTTACGTTCCGTTTTTCCCGGTTCGCGACCCGTCGAGGCAAGTATCACTTGCTACATGCTATACTATATATTTATATATGTTTTGACATATTAAACCTGTAAACTTAACTTGGTATTGTCGTTTCTCATTTGGTTGCAATATGACATTATATCAGTTTACAGTTAACGTAAAATCTACAGTTTGCTAATTTAAACCTAATAACCAAGTTTACTTGTTAATCACATTTTACTGTTTAATAGATGGTAGCACTTACCCATGTAGTTCTATTACATTCGGACATTCGTATTCAAGGCTTGATATAACTGTATTGCATCGATATCTAGACGATTGCACCGCTAAGGGTGCTCAGACCTATTAATATAATAAAATGGCTGCACTGTATTATTGCACTCTTGAGAGTGAATGAAATATGCTTATTATTTAGTCCATTTGCGATCCGGATATCATCAGGTCCGAGTGAAAGCAGAAGATATTTGCAAGACGGCGTTTCGAACTCGGTATGGACATTACGAGTACTTAGTGATGCCCTTCGGAGTAACGAATGCGCCGGCAGTATTCATGGACTTGATGAATCGAATCTTCTCACCGTTCTTGGACCAGTTTATCGTGGTATTCATTGACGATATTTTGGTTTACTCGAAGAGCTTTGAGGAACATGCGGAGCATTTGAAGATCGCACTGCAGACGTTGAGACAGGAGAAATTGTATGCGAAGATGAGTAAGTGCGAATTTTGGCTGGAGGAAGTGAAGTTTCTGGGGCATGTTGTGTCGGGCGATGGAATCGCCGTCGATCCCGAAAAGATTGCAGCAGTTCGAGATTGGCCTATTCCAAAGAATGTTGCTGAAATAAGAAGTTTCCTTGGATTAGCCGGATACTACAATAGATTTGTGGAGAACTTTGCTCGTCTGGCAGAGCCGTTGACCAATCTTACGCGCAAGGAGGTACCTTTTGTATGGACGGATAAATGTGCGTTAGCTTTTGAGACGTTGAAGAAGAAGTTGATAACTGCCCCTATTCTGACCGTGCCAGACAATTTCGGAGGATTGGTGATTCACAGCGACGCATCTGGGAAAGGATTAGGATGTGTTTTGATGCAGCATAGGAAGGTTGTAGCATACGCATCGAGATAATTGAAGACCCATGAGAAGAATTATCCGACTCATGACTTGGAGCATACGGCTGTGATCTTCGCTTTGAAAATTTGGAGACATTACCTTTTGGACGAGAGAGTCGAAGTTTTTACAGATCATAAGAGCTTGAAGTATGTGTTCACACAGAAAGAGGTGAATATGAGGCAGCGTAGATGGTTGGAGCTGATGGCTGACTACGACCTTGATCTTAAGTACCATCCCGGGAAGGTTAATTTTTTGCCGGATGCGCTTAGTCGGTTACCAGCAATTCAGGTGTTAACTACGCAGAAGGAGATCATTGCAGATTTTCGAAGATTTGACTTGGAGGTTGTGCTACCGCGTTCTACGGGACAGTTGATGTAGTTGCAAGTACAGTCGTCTTTAATTGAGAAAATTAAAGCAATACAATCGCAGGATCCTAAACTGCAAAAGTTTCGGGAGCAAGTTGAAGCCGGACTACGAACAGATTTACTGGTCCACGAAGATGGTTCGTTGAGGTATGGTAGCCGTTTATGTGTGCCAAAGGGAGATGTTCGCGAAAAGCTTATGAAGGAGGCACACAGTTCAGCTTACTCTGTACATCCAGGAGGCACAAAGATGTACCGAGATATTCGACAGCATTTCTGGTGGGAAGGCATGAAACAGGAGATTGCTCGCTTTGTGGCGAAGTGCTTGGTGTGTCAGCAAGTTAAGGCTGAACATCAAAGGGTTGCTGGTTTATTACAACCACTTCCGGTTCCTCAGTGGAAGTGGGAACATATAACCATGGATTTCATGACGGCTTTACCGCGGAGTCCAAAAGGAAACAATGCTGTATGGGTGATTGTTAATCGGTTGACCAAGGCCGCTCACTTTATTCCTTTCCGGGTTGGTCAATCAACGGAGACTTTGGCAGAGCGGTACATGCAGGAGATTGTAAGATTACATGGAGTACCGGTGAGTATCGTGTCCGATCGGGACACTCAAATCTTATCACACTTCTGGAGGAGTTTACAGGAAGGTTTGGGGACTCGATTGAAGTTTAGCACAGCTTATCATCTTCAAACTGATGGTCAGTCGGAGAGAACGATCCAAACTCTTGAAGATATGTTGAGAGCATGCATGTTGGACTTCAAGGGTTCTTGGGAGGATCATCTACACTTGGTGGAGTTTTCTTACAACAACAGCTTTTAGGCAACTATCCAGATGGCTCCGTTTGAAACTTTGTATGGTCGTAAATACCGTTCACCTGTTTGTTGCGATGATGTTGGTGAACGAAGATTATTGGGACCAGATTTGGTGGTGCAGACAGTTGAGAAGGTTAACACAATCAGAAAGCATATGAAGGCAGCTCAAGACAGACAGAAGAGTTGGGCCGACACGTCAAGAAGACCTCTAGAGTTCGCCGTGGGTGATTTGGTATTCTTGAAGATATCACCGACTAGAGGGGTGATTCGTTTTGGGAGTCGAGGGAAGTTTAGTCCTCGATTCGTTGGACTCTTTGAGATATTGGAGCGTGTTGGAGAGGTAGCGTACCGTTTGGCGTTACCGCAGTCCTTGGCAGGTGTGCACGATGTGTTTCATGTATCTCAACTACGAAGGTATGTTCGAGATGAAACACACGTCTTGGATCATTCGGAGTTAACAGTACGGGAAGATTTGACTTTTGAGGAGCGACCATTTGAAATCGTGGATCGAAGGGAAAAGATTCTTAAGAACAAGGTTATCCCCCTTGTGCTTATTTCTTGGGGTAATCGATCGCATGGAGAGTCCACTTGGGAACGAGAAGATGAGATCCGGCAGAAGTTTCCTCACCTTTTCCTGTAGTTTCCTATCTTTGTATTCTTGGAATTTCGAGGACGAAATTCTTTTTGTAGTTGGGTTTGATGTAACACCCGAGCCCAATACTACTATTTTCTGTTACTGGTTGAGCATTAGATAGTACTCATTTCATTTAGCTTGCCTGTTTGACACTTACCGTGAAATTTTATCTGGCAAAGTCATTTCTGCATATAACAAATTTTAGCACCTAAAATAAAATTAAAAATATCCATTTTGGCCTACTCGACACCCCTAGCCTCGTGGTAGCGTCCGTGCATCGAGTTCTCGTCCCGTTCGGTGAAACAGGCGAGTTTGGACGGCTACGCGCGCGTACAGGCGTCCGTCTTGGGGGCATGCTTTTTAATCATAAAACACCTCATTTTAAAATTTGGAACCTGCTTAAATTCCTATTATTTAAATTTCGAATTTTTGGACCCAATCCGGGCGCAATTTGGAAATATTGTATTTAGCGCCAAAATCCCAAATTTAATATAATATCCAAACCATATAATATTCGTTTATATATATATATATATTACTGTTAATTTAACATTCTAAAAATCTTTTAAATATTTCTTTTAAAGTTTCTGAGTCTTCCTGGCCAATCAAGAGGGGTTTTACCCGTGGGCCCCTCCTTTCACTCTGTCTCTCTCTCTACTCCTCACATCTCTTTCTTTCTCTCTACCTTTCTCTATCTCTCTCTCTCTCTAACCTTCTCTCTCTCCTATATATAATAATCTTCCTCTTCTCTCTTTCTTTAACCACGAGCAGAGAAACCCCGAGAACTGTTCATAACATAATATTGCATTTTGTATGCCCCATTCTTATGCATTTAAGAATAAAAACAGGTGCTTTTGACCCATGTCTGCTACATGTTACAGGTTACAGGTTCTTGGCGCGGAAATAGTGAAAAACACAAAAGACGACACAAAAGAAGGATTTTGACCAGCAAATAGGAAGATCTTAGTAAAGCTCAGCAGAAGAACGGTTCACCATCAACAAAACAACAAAAGATCCAAATTTACAAGAAAGACGGTTAAAAGATCCATTGCAAAGTGTTCGTTGAAAATCTGGTATCACTGTAGAAGCCCAAATGATGATCTGAATACAGAACCAGGAAGCCCAGAGATATACCAAGCAACACAGAAAAAACAATCAAGTGACCTCATCATCAGGCCGCGGAAGCGCGGCCCAAAGCCCATCAAGGCCGCGCTTCCGCGGCGGAAAGAAGCCCTAGTGCGTATAAATTTTGCCATATTTTGTGACGGCTCTGGAGAGATCTTTTTAGGGGTATAATTGTAACTTTAGACATGCGGTGCAATCTGTAGCCCTAGGGTTTCTATGTCCTATAAATAGAACCCAAGACCTTGTATTTTCTCATGCCTCTTCTCATGAAATAAAATTCTGTTTTTCTTGAAATAAGAGTGCATCAAAAGTAAGTAGATTATTTTCTTTGCAATAATTTTAGTTTTTCATATCTGTTCTTATTTTCTCGCCTTAGTTTAGTTTTTATTAACTTGCAATCGATGTCTTCTTTCTTTAATAAATTCTTGTTTTCTTTCATCCCCTCAATGAGCGAGTAGTTTCCTCGCTTGTTAGGGTTAGGAATAGGGAAGGATTTGAGAGATGAAGATCTCTCATCTCTTTTCATCGCTAAACTTTTATGAACATTAGAACTCCATGCATACCTTTTGATTCCGCTCCCTACGGCACTTTTACCTTCAAGGTAACGGTGAACTCCGTAGTCTAAAGGCCCGGATCTTAAGGTTTTTCATGGAGGTTAGGGTGAAGATTAAGAAAGGGAGGACAAGGATCTAGAGGAAGAATCAATCTTCCCAATCATCCTAATCACCTTTGTTAATATTTACCATAACTCTAATATGATTGATTTAATTGATGGCAATGGAAAGAGATGTAAATCTTTATTAACCAAATTTTCCCTAAACCTAATCCTAGCAAGTTTCTAATTCTACCTTCATACAACTTCGATTTTTAGATTTAATTAAAACTTCCAAACACCATTTGGAATTAACTCGTAAGAACTTAAAGAAGATTTACACATCCCTGTGGACCGACCCGTATTCACCGGCTAGCTTCATGCGACGCCGTTCTTGATTGCGGTAATTATTTTTGATCGACAAAACTCTTCCAATCAAATGGCGCCGTTGCCGGGGATGGCGTAAAATTTTCTTTTTGTAATTTCGGGTTAATCTAAAACAAAAAAAAATCATAAAAATTTGAAAAAAATAAAAAATAAAAAAAAATATATCTTCTTTTATTGTTTGAAGGGTTTCTTTGTGAATCTTTGCAGGTTTGACGGATCTGAACCAACACTGAAAGGGAAACAGAGAACTATACATCAGAAAAGGAGGATATTGGAATTCTAGAGCAGCTGAAGAAAGTTGGAGAGCTGAAGCCCCCATAGTGCCGCACTTCCGCCGCATAACCCTACATCGCGCCGCGCTTCCGCCGCAACTTGGAGCCTTCTCTGCGAAATTTTTGCACTGTTTGTTTCCTTATTCTTCCCCTCTTCAAATCTCCATATATCTCTGTCAAATTTTCTGCAGGATTCTTCGCGCTAAAAATCTTCTTCCCCCTTCCAATAATTGATTTTCTGCAGGATTCTTTGCGCCGCGCTTAAAAGCAAATTGATTGCAAGTGATTTACTGCTTTGCATACTTTAATCTGACTTTAAGGGGCTATTGACCAATTCAGATTGGGTGGGGATTTCATTACCCTTCCCAGGACCCCAGAAATCACTTAAAGCATCTGCATTGACCACTTTTAATCTAAAAAATATTAGACTCAGCCCTAAGGACGTCGAGCTCAATAGGACAGAGGACTAGTATAGGCATCGGCCGTTTATCCTAACCGACATTGCGGTGACTAGGCTAGTGGTTTTTAATTAGGCCCACTGTAGTGGTGGTTCCTTCCCACTTACCTGGCCGTACTTGTCCGTGAAGAGGCGGTTTGAGGTCCTATATCTAGCCCTTTGGAACAGTTAGGAGCTGTCTAGCTGACCTAGGCAACCCTAGACTTAGGCCTGATTGTGCATGTGTGGTTAATTGCAGTTGTGTCACTAGTCTCTTTTCAAAATCTTTTTGCAAAAGCACAATTAAAAAGAAAAAGGAAAATCTTTTCAAAACTTGCAACTTGTCGCTAAAGAATCTTTGCACTCACATTCTGTCTCGACTACACTAACCCTTTTAGTGTATGTCCGGTTGGACTAGGGACCCTAGCGCCCGATTAGTCCGTGTTTCGTTGGTACCGACCGACGAACCTTTCGACTCCGAAGTCGAAATCTTGTCCACTTCTTCACTTTCACCATCACATTCTTTCGAAGGTATGTCGGGATACGATCCTAACAACACCTTACAGACGGGAAGGATTCCACCTCCGCCAGGTGCGAATAACCCGAATCTTCCGCCTGTCGAAGCGCCCGCACGAGTCGCGCTCCAGGATCTTTTCTACCCCATTCGCACCGCCCTTCCCACTTGTCTTTCCCTTCCACCAGCTAATGGGGACAACTTTGAGATCAAACCCCACTTCATCAACATGCTGCCTAAGTTTCATGGTTTGGAATCCGAAGATGCATATATCTTTATCAACAAATTCCAAAACGTTTGCGCCATGATGAAAACTACCCAATTAAGTGATGACGCTATAAGGCTAAGGGTCATTCCTTTCACCTTATGTGACCTAGCCGAGAAGTGGCTATACAGCACCGCATCACACTCAATCAGAAATTGGGACGAGTTTGTGAAAGCTTTTCTTAAAAAGTTCTATCCTCATCACAAAACTGCAAAAATCCGTAATGAAATCATTCAATTTTCACAGCTTCCTGCCGAACCATTTTGGAAATGTTTTGAAAGATTCAAAGACCTTCTCGTTCAATGCCCTCACCATGGAATCGAAAGATGGCAACTTTGCCAAACATTATACGAGGGATTGAACCCGGCAACGAAGCAGTTGCTAGAAACCCTTAGTCAAGGTCACTTTCTGTCCAAATCAAGTGATGAAGCGTGGCAGTTTCTTGAGGATCTTAGTGAGCAAACGATTCAGTGGGAGAGCACCAAGACCACATCATCTTCTTCCATTGGTCAACCTAGGGCAGGCATACATCAAGTAGAGATGTCAATTGCTATGAAGGCCGAGATGGCCGCTCTTATGAAAAAGATAGAGGCGCTTGAGACCAAAATCTCAGCACCTTCTCCTGCCCCTGTTGTGCCCCCACGAACTATTTGTGCGTGTTGTTCGGATCCATCACATCTCACTGAAGAGTGTCCTTACACTGCATCCACTCAAGGACAAGATCAAGTCAATGCTGCCTTTCAGCAACGACAAAGAAATGATCCATACTCTTCAACATACAATCCGGGTTGGAAGAGCCACCCTAATTTCGCTTGGAACCACAATCAACAAGTCCAAGGAAACAACAATTTTCAAAGAGCTCCTCCTCCACAACAACAACAAGCACCTCCACAAACTCAATTTCAGCAGCCTCCCCAACAGCAACCTTACCCTAATCAGATGAACAATTTTGTTCCCAACAATTTTGTTCCCCCTCAAAATGCTGTTAGCTCGCTCGAAAGAAGTCTAGAAGCATTCCTAAAGCAATCTGCACAAACTTTGGTGCAATCACAACAATCCACAGCTAGGATAGAGACTTCTGTTCAATCTTTGGTGCAAAACAGTGCCTCACACGATCAAAGCATCAAAGCTATTGAGGCACAAATTGCACAACTCAACGCAGCATTGAAAGAGCGAGAGAAAGGAAAGCTTCCGTCTCAACCACTCCCAAATCCCGGTCACGCACATGTTGCACATGAACAGCAGAATCATAACGTGAATGCTGTGACCACGTTAAGATCCGGAAAAGTGCTGCACAACAATGTGGGTATGCACCGTGACACCTCTGCCGGTGGTTCTTCATCATCATCTTCTTCTTCTTCTTCTTCTTCATTAGAGCCTATTCTCCATCCTTCACATGGCTCTACTTCTTCTAGCTCGAATGGACCCTCTCCTCACAACACGAACACATCTACACGGGGTTCCGTTCCAACTCAACAATCTGATCCACAAAAATTGGACTCAACAACTTTTCAAAATGCTCCTTTTCCAAATCGGTTGAGATCCAATAAACCAACTCCACAGATGGAAAAGATTGTAGAGTTATTCAAGCAGGTTAGCATAAACATCCCTCTTTTGGATGCAATCCAACAAGTTCCTTCATATGCAAAAATCTTAAAGGACTTATGCACCAAAAAGAGGAAGTCACAAGTACCAAAGAAAGTTTTTGTAGCTAGTGCTGTTAGTGATGCTCTTGTCAATTCTTTACCCCCAAAGCACAAGGACCCCGGTTGTCCTACTATTTCGATCACAATTGGGAACAAGACCATCAATAGAGCACTATTAGATCTTGGTGCTAGTGTCAATTTGCTACCTTATTCGGTGTACGAACAATTAGGCGTTGGAGAGCTCAAGCCTACTCATTGCACTCTCCAAATGGCCGACCGATCAATCACCCACCCTAGGGGAGAGTTGGAGGATGTGTTAATTAGAGTAGGGGATTTCATTTTCCCCGTGGACTTTATTGTTATGGATACACAGCCTGTCGCTAACCCCCGTAATCAAATTCCGGTGATACTTGGTCGACCATTCCTCGCGACTTCTAACGCGGTAATCAACTGTCGTAATGGTTCAATGAATTTATCTTTTGGCAAGATGACAGTTGAACTCAACATTTTCAAGTTAGGAAGTCAGCCTTGCGAGCCTAATTCTAGCGTACTTGATGTGTGCTCGATCGATGAGATCGCGGAGGAGGACTGTGAGTTCGAGAATTTCATGTTTGATCACAGTAATATTGACGCCACTAGTGCGTTCCTCCTAGAATCCGACACAGCTTTCACGTCGGACAAAGATTATGAGTGTTTCACCTTTGTTGATGATCTTGAAGACTCTCCACCCGAGTTTGAGTCTTTTGCTTTTTCGGATGAGTTAGTTGAACCATCCGACTCGGTAGCGTACACTCAATTTGAACCTTTGATGGAATCCTTCGAGTTTGAAACAGTTACTCCATTGTTACCATCTATTGTTTCACCACCAAAACTCGAACTAAAGCTTTTGCCGTCGCACCTAAAATATGCTTATCTAGGTGAAGATGAGACCTTACCCGTTATCATATCGGCCTCTCTAGCTCTTGAGCAAGAGAAGGCTCTTTTAACGGTCTTATATAATAATCGGCAAGCTTTCGGCTGGTCTATGGCGGACATCAAGGGGATTAGTCCCCTCATAGTCGAACATCATATACACTTGATGGATGATGCCAAGCCGGCAAGGGATCCACAAAGACGCCTCAACCCCATCATGAAGGAGGCGGTTAAGAAGGAGATTGTTAAGTGTCTTGATAGCGGTATCATTTACCCTATCTCGGATAGCCAATGGGTTAGCCCCATTCATGTCGTGCCAAAGAAATCGGGCATCACGGTCATCACCAATGAGGCAAATGAGTTAATTCCTACTCGCACCCAAACTGGGTGGCGAGTTTGCATCGACTACCGGAAACTCAATGCCGCGACAAGGAAGGACCACTTTCCTTTACCATTCATTGACCAAATGCTAGAACGATTAGCGGGGCACGAATTCTACTGCTTTTTAGATGGCTATTCCGGTTATAATCAAGTCCCCATAGCCAAAGAGGATCAAGACAAGACTACATTTACTTGTCCCTTTGGCACTTTTGCTTATCGTCGCATGCCCTTTGGGTTGTGCAATGCACCCGCTACATTTCAGCGGTGTATGATGGGGATCTTTTCGGACATGGTGGAGAAGTTTTTAGAAATCTTTATGGATGATTTCTCCATTTTTGGTGACTCCTTCGATGAGTGTTTACGACATCTTGACGCGGTTCTCACCCGCTGTAGGGAAAAGAACTTGACCTTGAATTGGGAGAAGTGCCACTTTATGGTACGTGAAGGCATTGTCTTAGGACATGTGATCTCGCAAAACGGTATAGAGGTTGATAGAGCTAAAATCGAAGTCATTTCTAATCTTCCTCCTCCTAAATGCGTCAAAGATATCCGAGCTTTCCTTGGCCATGCCGGTTTTTATAGACGGTTCATCAAGGACTTTAGCAAGATTGCTAGACCCTTGACTCTCTTGTTGGCCAAGGACACTACTTTTGTTTTCGACTCAACTTGCATGAAAGCGTTCGAGTCTTTGAAACACTCACTCATTTCTGCGCCCATCCTTTCATCTCCAGACTGGACGCATCCCTTCGAAATTATGTGCGACGCATCAGATTTTGCAATTGGTGCTGTTCTTGGACAGTACATTAACAAGATACCGCATGTAATTTACTACGCTAGCCGAACATTAAATGAGGCCCAATTAAACTACACAACAACAGAAAAAGAGTTTTTAGCGGTTGTGTTTGCACTTGAGAAATTTCGGCCTTATTTAATCAGCTCTCCAGTTATAGTGTACACGGATCACTCAGCTCTTCGCCACCTTTTTGCGAAGAAGGATGCTAAGTCTAGGCTCATACGTTGGATCCTCTTGCTCCAAGAATTTGACCTTATCATACGGGACAAGAAGGGATGTGAAAACGTAGTGGCCGATCACCTTTCACGACTTCCTTCGTCGCCCACGCTTGAACTGCCTATCACTGATGCTTTCCCCGATGAGCAACTCTTGACTGTTTCTTGCGAACCGTGGTTCGCCGATATTGTAAACTACTTAGCCACCGGCTTGATACCTAACGATTGGTCGAAACAAGACAAACTACGATTTTTGTCCCAAGTAAAGCATTTTTACTGGGATGAACCTTATCTTTTTAAATATTGTTCCGACCAAATCATTCGCCGGTGTGTACCTGAAAATGAGATTAAGAGTGTGCTATCTTTTTGCCACGATCAAGCATGTGGCGGGCACTTTGGCCCAAAGAAGACAGCCGAGAAAGTTTTGCAGTGTGGTTTCTATTGGCCATGACTCTTCAAAGATGCATTCGAATACTGCAAAACTTGCTCCCGGTGCCAACACTTGGGCCGGATATCGCGGAGAAATGAAATGCCGCTCCAACCAATTTTGGTTGTAGACATTTTTGATGTTTGGGGTATAGACTTCATGGGACCATTTCCCAACTCTTTCGGAAATGTGTATATTCTTTTGGCTGTTGACTATGTTTCAAAGTGGGTCGAGGCTATACCAAGTCGAACGAATGACAACAAGGTTGTCGTTCGATTTCTGAAAGATCACATCTTTTCTCGATTTGGGCACCCTCGCGCAATCATAAGTGATAATGGTTCTCACTTTTGCAATAGGACTTTTGAGTCCTTAATGCGCAAATACTCTATCACCCATAAGCTGTCAACGCCATACCATCCCCAAACATGTGGGCAAGCCGAGATCTCGAATAGACAAATTAAACAAATCTTGGAGAAAACGGTTTCTAAAAACTGTAAAGATTGGTCACTAAAATTGATCGATGCACTATGGGCTTTCCGTACTGCATACAAGACCGATCTTGGCATGTCTCCATACCGGCTTGTTTACGGGAAGGCCTGCCACCTTCCAGTAGAAATTGAGCATAAAGCATTTTGGGCCATTAAAGAGCTGAATCTATCTCTAGGAGATGCGGGCAGCAATCGAAAGCTGCAGCTGAATGAATTGGAGGAGCTGCGGGATGAGGCATATAATAATGCCGTGATTGCTAAGAACCGAGTTAAGGTATTTCATGATAAAAACCTTTTGCGAAAGACATTCAAACCGGGTCAACAGGTTTTATTATATGATACTCGGTTACACTTTCATCCCGGCAAGCTCCGTTCTAGATGGAGAGGACCTTTTGTAGTCCGCACCGTTTATCCGCACGGTGCGGTTGATCTTGAGAATCCTGAAGACGGTACTTTATTCAAAGTAAATGGACATCGTTTGAAACCGTTCTTCTCAGCGGACCCTTCGGAGGAGCTCCTGTTCTTGCAGGAGCCGATGTACACCGACTGATTTCCTCCACCTTCACCCTCGAATTTCTTTTTTTTCCAAAACTTTATTTTCAAATAAGTTTGGGGGTGTGTATACTATGTAAATATAATAATAAGCAGGAACTCGCCGATATTATCAACCCATTTGGTGCAGCATGACAGTGAGGACACTGTCCATTATAAGTTTGGGGGTATGTTCGGTAAGTTTTCCTTTTGCATTCATATGTATATTTCTGCATTGCATCTTTATATAAAAATCATAAAAATTTGAAAAATTTGAAAAATAAAAAAAAATTAGAAAACAGAAAAACCCATAAAAATTGAAAAATTTCAAAAATTATAAAAATTAATGTATTCAATTCTGGTTAATTGACTTGAGTTTGATAGATAGGTTAACTGGCTAGGAAAAACTAAATCTTAGACTTAGCAAATTGAAAACCCTAAAAATAACCTTCCTTAGAGTTTAACTGTGGAAAGCATATGTCTTTGTAGGTTATTTAGAAATAGGCAAATTTTGGGTTCAGTTCTTGGGCTAAGTCGAAACGAAGGAAAAGTATTAAAACTTTTATTAGAGTATAAGTTTGAAAAATAGTTCCTAGCTTAAGTCTAGATTCTGAAAACGTATACCCTACAATTTGCACGATCACGCACCTTGAAACTTGGATTAGTAGAAGAGACCTTGAAATACTCTTGTCTAAAATCCTTAGCACAACGAAAAAGGAAAAAAAAAAGGTGGATAAAAAAAAATGGACACTGGTTTTTGTGATTACTTAAGGCTGTAAAAATAGAAAAATATTTAGCGAGGGTGCTTCATCACCTAGTGCCTTAGACCAACTGGTTTGGGAGCCACTGCTAAAAGCCTTGGGTGTTGCAAAACTAGGAAGTACGCTTTAAAAACGCTAACGCATCTTGTAATCGGTTGTTGGTACCTCAAGAAGTATTAACAGTCGCATGAAGGATGTAAAAGCGAAATCTCACAAGTGCTTTGGACAATGGGCGGGAGTACGATTGCTTGATTTGAATTTCCAAGTGTAGGGGTGATATTTACACACACGTGGGGATATGTGATTAGAGTTTAGATAGGAGAAAGGAATGAAAAATAGAACTTGTGTCTTTAATAGAGTTGATAGAAATTCCTAAGCGGAGATGGAACTCTAGAAGGAAAACTTAAGAAATGCCGAAAGCTAGGTAATTCTACAGGATATATGTAATCTTAAGTTAAATAATGAGGAAGTGTGAAGAATATGGGTGGATAATTTGCGGGTCGACGATAATAGAATTCCTTGTTAGAAAACCTAAATGGAGAACAAAAGTCGGGAAACCAAGTTGATAGGATTTTGTGGGTAGTATCCGCTGAAAACCCTCAGGAGACAACACTCCTCCTACTAGGGACACCTAGAGGTTTAACGGCTTGTTGCACGAGCTCAGTGCAATCGCGTTTTCCCTGCGAAAGTGTGGCGAGGTTAGATTTTTAAATAATAAGTTTGCTCGAGGGCGAGCAAAAGATATGTTTGGGGGTATTTGTTCATAACATAATATTGCATTTTGTATGCCCCATTCTTATGCATTTAAGAATAAAAACAGGTGCTTTTGACCCATGTCTGCTACATGTTACAGGTTACAGGTTCTTGGCGCGGAAATAGTGAAAAACACAAAAGACGACATAAAAGAAGGATTTTGACCAGCAAATAGGAAGATCTTAGTAAAGCTCAGCAGAAGAACGGTTCACCATCAACAAAACAACAAAAGATCCAAATTTACAAGAAAGACGGTTAAAAGATCCATTGCAAAGTGTTCGTTGAAAATCTGGTATCACTGTAGAAGCCCAAATGATGATCTGAATACAGAACCAGGAAGCCCAGAGATATACCAAGCAACACAGAAAAAACAATCAAGTGACCTCATCATCAGGCCGCGGAAGCGCGGCCCAAAGCCCATCAAGGCCGCGCTTCCGCGGCGGAAAGAAGCCCTAGTGCGTATAAATTTTGCCATATTTTGTGACGGCTCTGGAGAGATCTTTTTAGGGGTATAATTGTAACTTTAGACATGCGGTGCAATCTGTAGCCCTAGGGTTTCTATGTCCTATAAATAGAACCCAAGACCTTGTATTTTCTCATGCCTCTTCTCATGAAATAAAATTCTGTTTTTCTTGAAATAAGAGTGCATCAAAAGTAAGTAGATTATTTTCTTTGCAATAATTTTAGTTTTTCATATCTGTTCTTATTTTCTCGCCTTAGTTTAGTTTTTATTAACTTGCAATCGATGTCTTCTTTCTTTAATAAATTCTTGTTTTCTTTCATCCCCTCAATGAGCGAGTAGTTTCCTCGCTTGTTAGGGTTAGGAATAGGGAAGGATTTGAGAGATGAAGATCTCTCATCTCTTTTCATCGCTAAACTTTTATGAACATTAGAACTCCATGCATACCTTTTGATTCCGCTCCCTACGGCACTTTTACCTTCAAGGTAACGGTGAACTCCGTAGTCTAAAGGCCCGGATCTTAAGGTTTTCCATGGAGGTTAGGGTGAAGATTAAGAAAGGGAGGACAAGGATCTAGAGGAAGAATCAATCTTCCCAATCATCCTAATCACCTTTGTTAATATTTACCATAACTCTAATATGATTGATTTAATTGATGGCAATGGAAAGAGATGTAAATCTTTATTAACCAAATTTTCCCTAAACCTAATCCTAGCAAGTTTCTAATTCTACCTTCATACAACTTCGATTTTTAGATTTAATTAAAACTTCCAAACACCATTTGGAATTAACTCGTAAGAACTTAAAGAAGATTTACACATCCCTGTGGACCGACCCGTATTCACCGGCTAGCTTCATGCGACGCCGTTCTTGATTGCGGTAATTATTTTTGATCGACAAAACTCTTCCAATCAAGAACCCAAAACCCAGCGCGCCCTAAACCCTAGCCGTCTTCACCGTCGCCGCCGCAGCCCCGACGCCGGCGTCCATATCACCGTCGCCCTCGCCTCCGCTTCCTCTTCCCAACCTCAACATCTTCTTCCTTCTTCCCGTGCGCCCTGCGTAGCCGCAACCCCTGCAGAGTTCACTACAGCCGCCTGCTCGCCGGCGGCCCTCGTCGTCGCCATCCGCGCCATCACCGGCGCCCTCCTCATCACCTGCGCACTCCAGCACCCCGACCACCTCTTCTCCCTCTCCGTTTTCCTTTCCTGCGCCGAAGTTCCATACCCGAGCCATAACCCTAACGGCTGCAACCTCCTCGCCGGCGCCTCACCGCTTCGACCTCATCATCGTCACACCCTCTGCAACCCCAGTAAGCCTTCTCTCCTCTTCCTCCTTCCTTTTCCCCCTCCGGTTTATCCTTGGCTGTGCATTGAATCTCTGGTTTTTGTAGCCGCTGTTCGCCAGAATCCGGCCGTGCCGGTGACGTGTCCCGACGATCCAACGGAGTGCCCTGACCCATGAGGTCCTTTGGTTTGTTGTTTGGGTTCAATCCGTAAACCGTGTGTTCGTCGCGTGTTTCCCCGCCGACGTTACGTTCCGTTTTTCCCGGTTCGCGACCCGTCGAGGCAAGTATCACTTGCTACATGCTATACTATATATTTATATATGTTTTGACATATTAAACCAGTAAACTTAACTTGGTATTGTCGTTTCTCATTTGGTTGCAATATGACATTATATCATTTTACAGTTAACGTAAAATCTACAGTTTGCTAATTTAAACCTAATAACCAAGTTTACTTGTTAATCACATTTTACTATTTAATAGATGGTAGCACTTACCCATGTAGTTCTATTACATTCGGACATTCGTATTCAAGGCTTGATATAACTGTATTGCATCGATATCTAGACGATTGCACCGCTAAGGGTGCTCAAACCTATTAATATAATAAAACGGCTGCACTGTATTATTGCACTCTTGAGAGTGAATGAAATATGCTTATTATTTAGTCCATTGCTCATTCCATGTTGTTAAATACCCTGTTCGATTATATATCTGTTTGTGAGCACACCCACGATATTGTTACATCTTGACTTGACATTGTCACACATGGTATATATATGATACACCTGACATGGTACCGTTTACTGTTGATTTGACCTGATATACCATGACCCGACCTGTTACCTGATCTCGTGCCTAATGCCAACAAACCTGACATGTAGTCCTCATGGACCGTTCCTGTTGTCTATCCAGACAAACCTGCTTTTACCTGATCCTGTGTTGGCATTAGTTCTTGATTACTGAATACCTGACTTGACTTGCACATATAACTTGGGGGTATGGGGAAATCAAAGGTGAAACCTGGCTTGTAACTCGACAGTTCACTACCTATCCTGAGTGTACACATTCCTGTTTTGTGCCTAGCGGCATGTCTCGGTTTAAGCCGAGAATATTGTGGCCGTGGTCCCGGGTATGTATGGGATACTATCGAGTGTACACATTCCTGTTTTGTGCCTAGCGGCATGTCTCGGCTGCAGCCGAGAATATTATGGCCGTGGTCCCGGGTATGTACGGGATACTATTGAGTTACATCGACGATTCATCAATTGATTTCAAAGACTTTAGACTAGAAAACCTGATAGAACAGTTTAGTTACCCACTGCACATTACCCTGCACTGCTTGTTTCACATTATTGCTTTATTCATGCTTATTTTGCATTGCCTGTTACATTTTCATATTATATTTCTGGTTGACATAACGCGCCGACGTCTGGGTTTTGCATGGCCCAGATTCTATACCACTGTCGCAGTCCGAGCAGGAGTACTTCAGCCAGCAGGCTGAGTTGTGAGTCCAGTAGGGGTTAGTTTTATTTCCTGCATTTATTTTCTGATGTGAGCCCGCATTATAGAACATACCTTTCAGTTATTTGTATTGGATCATTTGCTTCCGCACTTATTTATTATTGACTCTTGTTATTCTGGATTATGGACATGCTTTTAGATAGTTTTATCTTGTTCTTGATATCTCTACAGCCGTAATGTGACTGTGGATGGATACTTCCTACCCACAGGTAGCATGGTTGGCTATGTCGCGTGCCCAATCTAGCGTACTATGGGAAGCGGGGCGTGACAAATCAGTTGTCGCCAAAATGAAACGATGTCCTCTGGATGATGCCGATTCGATGGGGCCGATTATGTCAGTTCCCCACATTTTGAACGGCCAGCTAGCCACTGTCGGGTGTAGTGGATTTGGGTGCTGATGGATAAAGTCCCCGTGAATCTGGCACGAGTAGCATTGCTTCGCATATTCGAGGCAGTCTTGAATCATTGTGGGCCAATAATAACCCATCCGTTTGATCTTCAACTTTATCTTTGGCCCGGCTTGGTGAGAACCGCAGAGTCCATCGTGAACTTCCTGAACGACTCTCTTCGCCTCTTCAGGTCCCAAGCATCTCAACCACAGAGAATCAAATGACCTCTTGTACAGAGTGTCATTGACGAAGGCAAAAGATAGGGCTCGCTTCATGAGCTGATATTTTGAGGATGTATCTTCAGGTGTTCGACGGGATTTGAAGTAGTCTATAAAGACTTCTCTCCAATCCTCAGTCTTTTCCTAGTCTTTTATTTGAAGGGCCATTGGCTCAGTCGCTCCCTTTTCCTTGGATGATTCCGGAGATATTTCTGCTGGTGCGAGGACCCGACGGCTTTGTACCACAATTCTGACGTCATCGAGGTTCTCATCAGCCAGTTCTTTAGCGAGCTTAGCTAACGCATCCGCCTTGCTATTTTCTGCCCGCGGTATGCTTTCCAAAGCGTAGGAAGGAATTTGGGTCAACAGTTGCTGCACCTTTTCGCCGTACTTCACCAACTCTGGTTTGCATGTTTGGTAGTCGCCATTTACTTGACTGACGACCAGTTGGGAATCTCCATATATGAGGAGGTTCTCAATTCCCATGTCAATGGCGATCTCGAGGCCTGCTATCAAAGCTTCATACTCGACTTCATTGTTCGTCCTTGGCTCTGTCATGGAGAAAGCAAAGCGCATTATCCCTCCTTGCGGGGTTACGAAGATAAGGCCTACCCCTGATTTGATTATAGGCGTGTTTTGTTTGCGCTTCTTCATAGAGGATGCTCTATCGAAATAAAGTTCCTACCGGATACCATTTCCGTCGATCGTGTCAAACGCATGTTCGTCTGAAAGTTCGCAATTCAAAGGAGAATCGGCCGGTATCGGATGTTCAGCGAGAAAATCGGCGATGGCCTGGCCTTTCACTGCCTTAAGAGGCTGATAGGTTATTGAGAACTCCATCAAGAGTAATGCCCATTTAGCGAGCCGACCTGTCAATATGGCCTTTGACATCAAATATTTGAGAGGGTCTACCTTCGATATGAGACGGACTTCATGCGCCAATGCATAGTGCCGGAGTTTCGTTATCGCGAAGATCAACGCTAGGCAGTGTTTTTCGATGGGAGAATAATTGCTTTCTACCCCAAGGAGAACTCGACTCAAATAGTAGAGAGCTCTTTCTTTCCCTTGGTCGTTCTCTTGTGCCTAGAACGCGCCTAAGGAACCTTCGAGGGCTGTTGTATAAAGAATAAGGGGCTTTCCCTTGACCGGAGCGGCCAGCACTGGCGGGTTCTGCAGATACTGCTTGATTTCGTCCAGCGCGCCTTGTCATTTATGATCCCAGACGAACGGGGTCCCTTTTTTCATCAAGTGACTATAAGGACGGCGCTTGCCAGAGAGATTGGCTATAAATCGCCGGATGTACGCGAGCTTCCCTTGGAGGGATCGCAATTGTTTGAGAGTCCTTGGCGGAGGCATTTCCATGATCGCCTTGATTTTTGACGGATCTATTTCGATACCTCGGTGCCGGACGATGAATCCTAGGAATTTACCTGAGGACACCCCGAACGCGCATTTGAGTGGGTTCATCTTCAAGTTATATTGCCGAAGGCGTTGAAACACGACCTTCAGATGCTCGAGATGTTCCTCGTATGATTTGCTTTTCACCACGAAGTCGTCGATACAGCATTCGACGATTTCATGTATGAGGTCATCGAAGATCTTCGTTATGGCCCTCTGATAGGTGGCGCCGGCGTTCTTCAGACCGAAGGGCATCACCTTGTAGCAGAATATGCCTAAAGGGGTTCGGAAAGCAGTGTACTTCTGGTTTTTGGGATGCATCTTTATTTGATTGTATCTTGACGATCCGTCCATGAAAGAGAAAACTTCGTGAGTGGACGTGTTATCTATCATCAGCTCAGTGACCGGTACTGGGAAATCGTCCTTCGGGCAGGCTTTATTGAGATCCCTGAAGTCCACGCATATGCGCACTGTTCCATTTTTCTTCATCACCGGGACGATGTTGGCGATCCAGTCAGGATACTGAACTTCTTGGATGAAGCCAGAGTCAATCAGCTTCTTGACCTCTGCGTTGATGCTCATCTCAAGCTCAAGCCGCATTCTTCTCGGTGCTTCTTTGATTGGCTTGATATCCGGGGATATCGTTAGTTTGTGGACCGCGATCTCTGGATCTAATCCTGGCATTTCGGAATAGTTCCATGCGAAGCAATCTCTATACCGCATAAGCACGTATTTTAGTGCAGCCACCCTTTCTTCAGACAACAACTCACTAATGAATGTGGGTCGCGGGTCACTTACCGTTCCCAACTCAATTTTCTTGAGGTCATCTGCAGTGGTATGTATTCTATCTTCCAGCTCTTTCAGCACCGGTGGAAACTCTGAGATCACCTCGTCATCAGTGTTTTTGAAGCACCAGGGGAGATCGTCCATATTCTCAAACTCTTCTTTTGATAGCGTTATCATATGATAAGTACGAGCCCGCTTCCAAGACCGATGTTGATCTGGTTCTACATTTGCTACATGCGCAGCTTTTGGTTCGTGTTTTTGTGGCGGATTTACCCTCCAGCTGTTGGACAGGGCGAACTTGCCAAGCTGATATTGGTCTTCGACCCAGTTCTTGAAAGTGAAGCAGTCTTCAATAGGATGTTCTATTGCCCTATGATAGGAGCAATAGTTCGGGTGAGAGACTTCGCCTGTTTGCTCGGGGTGTTTAGACTCCGGAAGTGTAAGCATTTGGTGTTTTATAGCTAGGTCAAGTATCTTCCTCATCTTATCTTGAGGAAAAGAGTATGCTCGACTCATCTTTCTTATAAGGGACAAATCCGGACAGTTCGATTCCCGTTCGTGTGACTTCTTGGTCCCGCTTTGTCGTTGCTGAATGCCTTTTCCGCTTTTTGACTTATTTCTGCCTCTGCGTCGGGCCTTTTTTACAATAGGTTGACAAGGAGCGGCATTTTCATCTTTCGCAGCCTGTTGGAGAAGGCGTTGCGTCCTGGCTTTCTCGTAGATGACCGTTTCGCAGTTATGGTCGTCTTGAACTTTTTGATCAGCTTCCCTTATAAGCTTGTCCATTTGTTCTTCGAACGACGGATTGGGCATTTTTACGTCGGGGACTTTTTCTGGTTCAGGATTAGCACTCTCCCATTGAGCATCTCCTTCTTCATCAACATCATGTACGACATAGCAGTCGCGGAGTAGCTCCCGTCTCTTGGACCGAACATATCCAAGCCCGATTGCTTCCATTCTCCCGTTGGGCAACTTGCGCTGAGTTCCGGGAATGTTCCAGACCCTGTCATAGAACTTGGCTTTTCGAGTGGTTTGTTTGAAGGGTATCCCTTGGCGCTTCAACAGCCTTTTCAAGCCTTCTGTATAATATCTAGGCAGACGGATGGGTTGAAGCCTGTCAAGTGTAGGATCCGCGCCCCGTGCCAGATTTCTTTTTCCATTTTAGTTTCCCCGGAGCGGTAGAATAGGATCGCCTTTTCGCCTTCTCGTCTGGGAGGGACATAGAACGTCCGCAGCTCTTCCACACTGTAGGTATCAAGCGCGTCCAGTTCTTTATGATGTTTGGGCGGAACCATGGAAACTTGCAAATTTTGTTCTTCATCAATGAATGTTCGTATTGAAGGCCGAGCGGAAAATATAGCATGGACCTCATCCTCCGAGTCGCTGCTAAAGATCAACATAGGAGCGGACGGCCCTGGCTTGTTGTGCTGGGGTGGGCCTGAATAAACCATCTCTTCTTCTTCCTCAGTATCACTCCCGAAGACGGGAATGGTGGTGGTAGCTTTGTTCTCCGGTTTATGACATCTTTCCGTGTCTTTGAAATCTGGCAAGAAATATTTTACATCTTTATACTTGCGTACTTCGTTTACGGAGAATGGATTCAGCTCTCCTGTTACGGTATACTCAAGACCATTCTTAAAGTACTTCATACACTGATGTTGTATAGAAGGGATGATGTTGTACTCGTGTAACCAAGGCCGGCCGAGTAAAGTGTTATAGCATGTCTTGGCGTCAATGACATGAAATTTAATATCCGTGACAAGTGGCCCGAATCGTAATGTCAATATCACAGACCCGAGAGTCCGTAATGATTGGGAGTCAAAACCAGAGATGGTGATTTAATCACGAGCGAGATGCTGGACGCTCATGCAAATTTCCTTCAACACTCGCACGTTGAGGAGATTGACAGAAAACCCATTGTCGACCAGGATTTTGCCTATCTTGATATCGTGGCAGTACCCTGAGACATAGAGGGGACGGTTGTGGTCGCACGTCCTAAGGAGAAGGTCTTCATCACCGAAAGTGACATCGGCTGTGTGCACTTCTTCCAGCTCATCCTTCATCTTTTCTTCGGCGAGGAAAGCTTGGAATTGCTCAGGCTCTTGTAGTGCCTTGATCAATGAATCTCTCGCTTCTTTAGATAGTAAAAGGGCGTCGAGAATGCTGAGTTATGAGGGCAATTTCCTCAAGTGCGCCAGAACGTTATAGTCCACCTTATTCTTTTTTGGCGGGTCTTTGGCGGTCAGTTCTTTCATGACTTGATCATCCAAGGCGATATCCTCGGAGACCTTTTCTTTTCCCTTATCTCTTTTACTCGTGGATCCGAGATTCTTTTCCGGAAGCGTGCGATTGCGCAGCTGAATGTTTTCACAGGCCTTCGGTTATTCCTCCTTCCCCAATGCGGATTCTTTAAAGAGGGGGCCAAGAGCCATTTCTTCGTCAGAGTCGCTTCCGAAAGTGAGAATTTGCGATCCCCCGGTGTTGGTCATGCGAAAGTTACCGGTATCTCTTTTATACTCCTCAGTCGCACTTCTTTGCTCTCGCTGAGTTTTGCGTTTTATTCGCTTAAAATGTTGCCGGTGAGCAATATATCCCTGCCACCATCTTTTAAAAGCATTGCACTCCTCGATGGGGTGAGAAATATTTCGATGATATGAGCAGTAGCTAGGATGCATCTCTGCTTCACCGGGAGTGTTTTCTTCGGAGGGTGGTAGCTTCATTCCCATTGATATGGCTTTAGCAAACCTTTTCCTTGTCTTGAATTTGTTTTTATCCGCAACGGATGTCTTTTGATTTGGCGGGAGTGTCCTGACTTTTTCGTCTAGTCGCCAGCGTTTGGCTCTTTCAAATATGGCCGTCTCGTGCTCCCGATCAGCTTTACTTTTCCGGAGAGCTTCGTTGAAGAATGTGTCAATCATTTTATCTGACGGTCCCAGAAGTTCTGGTTCAAGGTCTGCCCCCAGTTTCTCTGTGCAAGAAGCCTTTTCATCGTCTGTAAACGAGTGAGAGATCGTATGACAACTCGCTACATAACCCTCAGATTCATTCGACGAGCCTTCTCCATCATCTTCTTCCTGAAAGACGTGGCTGAGGAATTCTTGGAGCGTGATTGGAGTCCGCGCTTTCTGGTTATACTCTTCCAGCGCGTCAATCTATTTTTGTAGGTCCGTGCGCTTGTCGCCAGGCTTCACGGGCTTTTTAGATCTCTTCTTCTTCTTCTTTGAAGATTTTGACGGCTGGGTGTGAGTGCATTGGCCATCACCACCAATCTTTGGAGTTGGGCACGGCTTCAGCATCCCTTCGATGATCTGGGGTTTTAGCGGGTTCTTCCACGTGATCACCGGGCATGTCTGAAGACCATTCAGCATCTTTTTGGTTTTGGCTGAAAGCACGACCTCCCATGGAGCTTCTTCAACAAAAGAACAAGTTGCCCCCGGTGTGTCCGTTTTCTTAGGAGTGTGTGGTTGTGGTGGGTTTACCTTCCACTTTTTGGACAGCGCAAACTTTCCTTGTAGGTATTGATCATCGATCCATCCCTTAAAGACGAAGCAATCCTCGATCGGATGACTTAGCGTTTGGTGGTAAGGGTAGTAATTGGGATTATTCACTTCGTTGGGTTGCGGCGGTCGCCTGGGATTCGACAAACTGATAAGCCTGTTGCGCATAGCCAGCTCGAACAGCCTCTTCATCTCGTCCCATGGGAATGAGTAAGGACGCTTCATTTTCTCATTGTAATAGCGCCGTCTCTCTTCCAGTTGATCTGTTAGCTTTGGGGCACTTGGCTGTTGTTGGGTGTGTTAGTGTATATGCCCTAGGGGCCATTATTGTATCATACTAGATTGTATATTACTTAATGGAAGCTTGGGATATTCACAGTTGTATATACAGTCTTGCTAAAAATGGTAGTATGCTACTTGGTTTGTGTCTACTTTAATATGTGCATATGTTTCTTGTAACGTATCACTTATACATTAGTAGAGCCCATAGGTTCTTTGCTTGATTACCAGCGTTGTGATGGCAGTCACACTAGTGGGGGCTGGGTAGTCTATAAGCAACATCCTATACAGGTCTCTAGTCATAGGATCATCGAGACACGGCATCGATACTCCAGATTAGACTAGTGTGTACGCTTCTCATCCCAGTTGGGGAGATGTTCTGTCCCATAGCCATCAGTACGTCGTACTGGAGATAGTATACAGGTGCTCGTTAGGTTACGGGTACACCGGATAGGACTCGCAGGGGAACTGTTGGTTGGTATTATACCCATCGTCAGTTAACAGTTCCCAGGTGACATGAGTACAGCATAGTCCGCAGACTTGACACTGCTATTTCGCCTCGAGTGTGTCCCACTGTTCTTAGATTGCTACCCTACCACGGCTCAAAGGAGTCGTGCAAACAGGTAGCAGTTGGGTGCAATCCCGAGCACTTGGAGGCAGTAGTGGTTAGACAGGATTCATCTCTCCCGGTATTGGAAGATGATATCGCGCTGTGTCAGAGAGCCATTACGCAAAGTCCCTGGCCATGGCAAGCGAGATATACTGGTAGGTTCCAGTAGCTTCTCAGGGTGTAATGGGCTTCGCTCTGACACGACTTATACAGCTATTAGGGGACTGATACTTGCCGCCCCCTAGGCTCGATATGCAATAGTCTTAGATGAACAGACCGGACTGTACGGAGATTGTCACATCAGGCTCAGTGGGAGTTCGGATGGGTTTCCTCATCATCCTTCTTATCGATATCTACCTGGGGACCGTTACGTACAGCTAGTGCCGCTTGTGGTCTGTGGTTAAACCCACTGCCAGCGTAGTGTCGAGTCTTTAGAGTCCCACACAGAGAGTTTCCCTGCTCCAGGAGAAACGATATAGAGGTCGTATGGTTTTACGACAAGGGTTCGGACGCGTACGTGTGTTTACGCACGTACGACTTTTCGGACAGTTTTTACTAGCCGGCTTTGGTTTAAACCAGATTCTAGTATCGGGTTATTGGATTTATACAGTTTAAAGTTTTTCCGTGTTTTCACGGATTGGAGGGGCATTCTCGTAATTTGTCGGGAAGCTTCTAGAAGAGTGGTGACTTGGGGGGTAAGGTGGCATTGCATTAAATGAGATTAGTGACTCATTTGTGTGATTCATCCATGTCATTAATGCATCATAAATGCTTAATGACTCATGGAGATGAATCACCCATTTGTATTTATGAAGCATGGTTGTTAAATCCTTTATTTTCTTTTTTTGGATAAATAATAATGCTTCATATATATTATGATAGATCATTATCTCATTATCATTCTCATCTTCACCTTCTCTCTCCTCAAGCTCACTCTCTCTTCAAACCCTAACCCTAACCTCTCATGTGTTGAGATCAAGGGTTAGCTAGACTTATACATCCATAACCTCACTCTATATCCCTTAGGTAGCTTAGATTAGCAGTTTAAGCAGCCTATTTATCTCAATTTAGAGATTAAGCTTGGCGTAGGAGCTTTCGGGTGGATCGTCTTTGACTCGAAGAGGCCGTTGAGGTACCGATGTTCCAAGGAGCCTACGAGGAGTGGAGGACAGCGATGAAGACCCGAAGGACATGTAACTGTTGGGGTAAAAATTTACACCCCCGTTGACCGAGTCAAAGTCAAGGTCAACCCCAAGCCAGGTGGGCCCAAGCCCAGGTCAAGCGGGCCCATGCCCAAGTCGAGCCCGCGGCCAGCCTCCTCCATGCTAAAATATAGATCATGTAATAAATAATTTTCATGTAATTTTTTATATATGAACGTATGCAAAATGGGCATAAAGCCAAATTTTTGTATGCCCATGGCCTATGTGCAAAAATGAAATGGCACATGAGCCATGGCATAGGCAAAAATGCTATTTTTGTAAAGCCCAAGGGGCTACATGTAAATATGTAAGCCTATAAAAGGCAAAATGATGATGAATAAAGCAAAAAAATTACTTTTTCATTCCCCCAAAAACTAGGGTTCTTTGTGCCTCCTGCTCCTTCTCCAAGGTTCTAAACCTTCTCAATTCTTTTGAATTAAATCAAGAGTTTTACTCTTTCTTTTCCAAAACTAAGTAGTTTTCCACCACAAAACCCACAAAGGGGAACTCAGATCTCCCATCAGATCTCAAAAAGGAGTGTTTTTTTTAAAATCTCCTACTTCTTGATCTTCAAGATCCGGCCAAACAACAGAAGGAAGAAGAAGAACCCCTTTCATGAGCTTCAAAACAACCCAGGAGTTTAACTCCATACATATATACATAACAAATATTTCCTTTCTGAAGCATAGCTTCTGTTTCTTAGGCTAAAAGCCTCTTTTTCTCGCCGGCGCTCAAGTGTAGAGCGCCCGCGTGCCGCCACGTGGCGCACTTGCGCTCAAGCGCAAGCGTCCGAGCGCAAGTCGCCCATGTGCCGACACGTGGCGCGCTTGCGCTCAAGCGCAAGCGCCCGAGCGCAAGTCGCCCCGGTGCCGAGACGTGGCGCGCTTGCGCCCCAGCGCAAGCGCTCGAGCGCAAGTCTCCCCCGTGCCGACACGTGGTGCGCTTGCGCCCCGGCGCAAGCGCTCGAGCGCAAGTCTCCCCCGTGCCGACACGTGGAGCGCTTGCGCCCCAGCGCAAGCGCTCGAGCGCAAGTCTCCCCCGTGCCGACACGTGGCGCGCTTGCGCTCAAGCGCAGAGCGCCCACGTGCCGACACGTGGCACTCTAGCGCCTGAGCGCACAGCACCTAGGCGCACAGCGCCCAAGGTGCTGCCCCTACACATCCTTTGGATGCCTTTTCCCCCTTTCTTTCTTTTATATATATACATATATACATACATATATATATATACATATGTATACATATTTGCACACACACGTGCTCCACGACACTGTCCCTGTTAGAAAAAAATTTCTAACGGGGCGCTGCCCCGAACCCCACAAGGGGGCTGCTAGCCCTCTTGACCCCCAGCCCTCTATCCGGGTAGCGGGACCCCCGTAACAACTCTGCGTGGCTCCCGATATATCCAAACCCCCTTTCAAAACACAACACATGTACACTGCACATTGAGTTCGCATGACCAGTTTAACCCGTTAATCAGAGGTTCCCTCGCCCCAAAGGTGAGGGGTAATTAACGGCAGCTTAGTCCGCGGCTGCCGGAGATTCGGATCCCCATAATCAATAAACCCCGGCCTACCCTAGGCAGGGGGAATCTGTAGTACGCCTGACAAGCGCGCGCGTATTCCTATCTCAATGAGGTGACGAAAAACACCCTACAGTAACGTGAGGTATAACTTTGAATCCGAGTAGTTAAACCTTTAGCATATAGTTAGTAATGGTTTAGATACGATTCATGCGCTTAAGTCCGTGTTACGAAGCTTTGATAATTGTTTTTCATATATTCCGCCTCCCCACAAGTTCGTGGGGTGCGTGACATGGACTTACAGGGTGTTCGCGACGAAGGTCGCCTTCCCTTTACCCTTGTCGTTCCGAGGTTCCGGCTTTGGGGGAGACGGTCTGTGAACCATTTGATCCATCTGGGCTAGCTTATCGATTAAAGCCTGGAACGTGGTCGGTTTAAAGAACATCATGAACTGTGAAATAGTTGCATGAGGGTCTAGGGTGCCCACGAACATGCCCACCGCTGGTGCTTCTTCGATGCACTGTTCACACTTGTTCATATCATAATATTGCATTTTATATTCCCCATTCTTATGCATTTTAGAATAAAAACAGGTGCTTTTGACCCATGTCTGCTACATGTTACAGGTTACAGGTTCTTGGAGCAAAAACAGTGAAAAACACAAAAGACAACGCAAAAGAGGGATTTTTGACCAAAAAATAGGAGGATCTTAGTAAAGCCTAAAAGAAGAACAGTTCACCATCAACAAGGCAACGTAAGGTCGAAGAATACAATGTAGACGGTTAATTGCAAAGTGTTCACTGAAGATCTGAAATCAATGCAGAAACCCAAATAGAGAAAAAACTGAAGAAATGAGAATCCCAAAGAAACCTGAAGCGGCCCAGAAAAACCCATCAGAAGAGCTCACTAAAGGGCCGCGGAACCGCGGCCCAAGCCCTCCATTGCCGCGGTTCCGCGGCCACATGAAGCCCGTACTAGGTGAAAATTTTACCATAATGCATTGGCGGCTCTGAAAAGATTTCCTAAGGGTATATTTGTAATTGTAGACATGCGGAGCAATTGTAAACCTAGGGTTTCTATGTCCTATAAATAGAACTCAAACCATTGTATTTTTCTTATGCCTCTATTCATGAATAAAATTCTGTTTTCTTGAAGTTAGAGCACATCAATCGTAAGTAGGTTATTTTTCTTGCCCTAGTTCTTGTTTTTTATATCTGCCCTAGGTAAATTATTTTCTTGCCCTAGTTTAATTAAGTTTAGAATTTTATTAACTTGCAATAGATGTTTCTTCTCTTTAATAAAAACAAAACAAAATTCATGTCTTTCTTAATCCCTTCAATGAGCGAGTAGTTTCCTCGCTTGTTAGGGTTAGGAATAGGGAAGGATTTGAGAGATGAAGATCTCTCATATCTTTTCTTTGCCAATCTTTTATGAACATTAGAACTCCATGCATACCTTCTTATTCCACTCCCTACGACACTCTACCCTCGAGGTAACGGTGATTCCGTAGTCTAAAGGCCCGGATTTTAAGGTTTTCCATGGAGCTTAGGGTAAAGATTAAGAAAGGAAGGATAAGGATCTAGAGGAAGAATCATCTTCCCAATCATCCTAATCCCCTTTATTAAGATTTACCATAACACTAATATGATATCTTTAATTAAAGGCATTGGAAAGAGGTGTAGATCTTTGTTTACCAAATTTTCCCTAAACCTAATCCTAGCAAGTTTCTAATCCTAGTATCACACAACTTCAATTTTTAGGTTTAATTATAAGACCAAACACCATTTGGAATTAACTCGTAAGAACTTAAAGGAGATTTACAACATCCCTGTGGACCGATCCGTATTCACTGGCTAGCTTCGTGCGACGCCGTTCTTGATTGCGGTAAATATTTTTTGATCGATAAAACCTCTCTAAATCAAATGGCGCCATTGCCGGGGATGACGTAAAATTTTCTTTTTGTAATTTCGGGTTAATATAAAATATAAAAAATCATAAAAATCTGAAAAAATCAAAAATATAAAAAAATCTACCATCTTTTATTGTTTGAAGGGTTTTCTTTGTGAATCTTTGCAGGTTTGACGGATCTGAAACAACACAGAAGGCAAAACAGAAAAAGGTACATCAAAACAGTAGGAGATTGAAAGTACAGAACAGCCGAGAAAATCCAGAGACCTGATTCCTCAAGACGACAGCGATTCCGCGGCTTATACCTGTTAGTGTATATTCCCTAGAGGCCATTACTGTATCATACTAGTTTGTATATTACTTAATGGAAGCTTGGGATATTCACCTTGTATATACAATCTTGCTCAAAATAGTAGTATGCTACTTGGTTTGTTTCTACTTCAATGTGTACATGTGTTTATTTTAGTATATCGCCTATACACATTAGTGGAGCCCTTAGGATCTTTGCTTGATTACCAGCGTTGTGATGGCAGTCACACTAGTGGGGTTGGGTAATCTATAAGCACATCCTTATGCAGGTCCCTGGTCACAGGACTATCGAGACAGGGCATCGATACTCCGGAGTAGACTAGCGCATGCGCTTCTCATCCCAGTGTGGGAGACGGTCTGTCCCACAGCCGTCGGTACGTCGTACTTGAGAGAGTATGCGGGTGCTCGTTGGGTTATGAGTACACTGGACAGGACTCGTCGGGAACTGACTAGTTGGTATTATGCCTATCGTCAGTTATCAGTTCCCAGGTGACATGAGTACAGCTTAGTCCACTGACTTGACACTGTCACTTCGCCTCGAGTGTGTTCCCACTGTATTTTGATTACTACCCTACCATGGCTCAAAGGAGTCGTGCAAACAGGTGGTAGTTGGGTGCAGTCCCTAAGCACTTGGAGGCAGTGACGGTTAGACAGGATTCGTCTCTCCCGGTATTGGGGGTTGACATCGCGCTGTGTCTAGGAGAGCCATTACACGAGTAGTCCCTGGCCAGAGCAAACGAGATATACTGGTAGGCTTCCAGTGTTATCCCAGGGTGTTTTGGGCTTCACTCCGACACGACTTGTACCGTTATTGGGGGACTGACGTTTACCGTCCCCTAGGCCCGCCATGCGATGTATCAGACAAACAGACCGGACTGTACGGAGAATGTCACATTCATGCTCAGTAGGAGTTCAGATGGGTTTCGCCTCGTCAGTCTTCTTGTCGGCATCTACCTGGGGACCGTTACGCACAGCTAGTGCCGCTTGCGGTCTGTGGTTAAACCCACTGCCAGCGTAGTGTCGAGTCTTTAGAGTCCCACACAGAAAGCTATTCGCCTTTAGGCAAAAGAGTAGAGGTCGCATGGTTTTGCGACAGGTCGCATGGTTTTGCGACAGGGTTCGGTCACATCCGTGCACTTGTGCACGTACAGTGTCCGGACAGTTCACACTAGCGGGTTTTGGTTTAAGCCAGATCCTAGTGTACCTTTTAGGATTGGATTTATCCAGTGTGTATTCGTGTTCCTCGGAACGCGGATGCGGGTGTGTATGCACAGTTGACGGAGAGACAGAGGCAGAGGATTCTCATTAGGGTTGTTGACCGTTGACAATTGACGATTGACTTTTTGCTCAACCCTAATGAGAATATGATATGTGATTAACAATTATATTAATTAAGTATTGTGGTGACATGGTTGTTGAGGGGTTGACTTTGTTGACTTGTTGACTTTGTTGACCGGTTGACTAGGTTGGACTAGTTGACCATCATGATGACTATGGCTATCATTTCATGGCAAAGACTTTTTACTTGCTTATTTCTTTTGTGAGAAATGAGTGCATGAAATGATTTAGCCATTTTGACTTGAACCATTTTACACAATACTTGATTATTATTTTTGTGATGATGGTTTTGGATTATGAGAGCCAAATGAGAAAAGTCTTCCCTCATTCTTTCATGCTCACTCTTTCTCTTGTTCTTGAGCTCTCATCTTCCTCCTCTTGCTCTCCCTCTCTTGATTCTATGGTTCACTTGTCTCATGAGTTGAGAACCAAGAACCATAGATAAAATCCCATACAAACTCTTCTCTACTCACTCTAGTTCACAAGGTTTAGCAAACCGAGTGAACTAGTTTCTTCAAAGATCGAAGATGGAGCCAAAGGTTGAAGCTTTCAGGTGGATCTATCTTCGGCGTAAGGAGACGACGGGAAGAAGCCGATCCGGACCACCATCGAGGTTTGAAGACGAAGGAGTTCAAGACAAGAAAGGTATAAACCCCCTAATCGAGTAGTTAACGACTCCTAGTTAGGTTGTTAGTTAGATGTTTAACAAAGATCCGGGTTTTAGGTCCATGTTACCACATCTAAGAAAATCGTTTTTCATCAAATTCCGCATGCCCGAAAGTACCGGGAGAGGTAGCATGGACTTACAATACTTACCCAAGACCGCGATTCCGCGGCTCCCTGTGGTGATCTCTGCGCAATTTTTGCACTGTTTGTTTCCTCATTCTCCCCTCTACAAATCCCCATATATCTTTTACCAAATCTTCTGCAGGATTCTTTGCGCTAAAAATCTTCTTCCCCCTTCCAATAATTGATTTTCTGCAGGATTCTTTGCGCCGCGCTAAATAGCAAATTGATTGCAAGTGATTTACTGCTTTGGATATTTTAATCTGACTTTAAGGGGCTATTGACCAATTTAGATTGGGTGGGGATTTCATCACCCTTCCCAAGTCTCCAGAAATCACTTAAAGCATTTGCATTGACCACTCTTAATTAAAAAATATTAGACTCAGCCCTAAGGACGTCGCGCTCAGTAGGACAGAGGACTAGTATAGGCATCGGCCGTTTATCCTAACCTGACTTTGCGGTGCCTAGGCAAGTGTGTCAAGGCTAGTGGTTTTTAATTAGGCCCACAGCGTGGTTCCTTCCCACTTACCTGGCACTTACCTGGCCGCAATTGGCGGTGAAGAGGCGGTTTGAGGTCCTATCTCTAGCCCTTTGGAACAGTTAGGAGCTGTCTAGCTGACCTAGGTGACCCTAGATCTAGGCCTGATAATGCATGTGTGGTTAATTGCATTTGTGTCACAAGTCTCTTTTCAAAAATCTTTTTGCAAAAGCACACATAAAAAAAAAAGAAAAAGGAAAAATCTTTTCAAAACTTGCAACTTGCCGCTAAAAGAATCTTTGCACTCACTTACACCACTTCTTCTTATTGACGTTTTCTTACTTCCACATTCTGTCTTTCATCTTTCGACTACACTAACCCTTTTAGTGTATGTTCGGTTGGACTAGGGACCCTAGCACCCGATTAGTCCGTGTTTCGTTGATACCGACCGACAAACCTTTCGACTCCGAAGTCGAAATCCTGTCCACTTCTTCACTTTCACCATCACATTCTTCTTCCGAAGGTATGTCGGGATACAATCCTAACAATACCTTACCGACGGGAATGATTCCACCTCCGTTAGGTGCGAATAACCCGAATCACCTGCCTGTTGAAGCGCCCGCACGAGTCGCGCTCCAGGATCTCTTCTACCCCGTCCGCACCGCCCTTCCTACTTGTCTTTCCCTCCCACCGGCAAATGGGGAAAATTTTGAGATCAAACCCCACTTCATCAATATGCTGCCTAAGTTTCATGGTTTGGAATCCGAAGATGCATATATCTTTATCAACAAATTCCAAAACGTTTGCGCTATGATGAAAACGACCCAATTAAGTGATGACGCTATAAGGCTAAGGGTCATTCCTTTCACCTTATGTGACTTAGCCGAGAAGTGGCTATACAGCACAGCATCACATTCAATTAGAAATTGGGACGAGTTTGTGAAAGCCTTTCTTAAAAAGTTCTATCCTCATCACAAAATTGCTAGAATCCGCAACGAGATTATACAATTTTCTCAGCTTCCGTCCGAACTATTTTGGAAGTGTTTTGAAAGATTCAAAGACCTACTCGTTCAATGCCCTCATCATGGGATCGAAAGTTGGCAACTTTGCCAAACATTATATGAGGGATTGAACCCGGCAACGAAGCAGTTGCTAGAAACCATTTGTCAAGGTCACTTTCTAACCAAATCTAGTGACGAAGCGTGGCAGTTTCTTGAGGACCTTAGTGAACAAACAATTCAGTGGGAGAGCACCAAGACCACATCATCATCTTCTTCTATTGGTCAACCTAGGGAAGGCATACATCAAGTAGAGATGTCGATTGCTATGAAGGCCGAGATGGCCGCTCTTACGAAAAAGCTAGAAGCGATTGAGACCAAAATCTCATCGCCTTCTCCTGCCCCCGTTGTGCCCCCACGAACTATTTGTGCTTGTTGTTCGGATCCATCACATCTCACCGAAGAGTGTCCCTACACTGCATCCACTCAAGGACAGGATCAAGTCAATACCGCCTTTCAGCAACGACAAAGAAACGATCCATACTCTTCGACATACAATCCGGGTTGGAAGAGTCATTCAAATTTCGCTTGGAACCAAAATCAACAATTCTAAGGAAATAACAATTTTCAAAGGCCTCCTCCTCCACAACAACAAGCACCTCCACAAACTCAATTTCAACAACCTTTCCAACAGCAACCTTACCCTAATCAAGTGAACAATTTTGTGCTTAACGCTTCTTACCCGCCAAACAGTTTTGTTCAACCTTATAATGACAAGGTTAGCTCGCTCGAAAGAAGTCTAGAAGTGTTCCTAAAGCAATCTACACAATCTACAGCAAGATTAGAGACTTCTATTCAATCGTTGGTGCAAAACAGTGCCTCACACGATCAAAGCATCAAATCTATTGAGGCACAAATTGCACAACTCAACCCTGCGTTGAAAGAGCGAGAGAAAGGAAAGCTTCCGTCTCAACCACTGCCAAATCCCGGTCACGCATATGTTGCATATGAACAGCAGAATCATAACGTAAATGCTGTGACCACGTTGAGATCCGGAAAAGTGTTGCAAAACAATATGGGTATTAACCATGACACCCCTGCCGGTGGTCCTTTTTCATCTTCTTCACCTTCTTCCTCTTCTTCTTCATCGTTAGAGCCTATTCCCCATCCTTCACACGGCTCTATTTCTTCTAGCTTGAACGAACCCATTTCTCACAACACGAACACATCTACACGGGGTTCCGTTCCAACTCAACAATCTGATCCGCAAAAATTGGACTCAACAACCTTTCCAAATGTTCCTTTTCCAAATCGGTTGAGATCCAAAAAACCAACTCCACAGATGGAAAAGATTGTAGAGTTATTCAAACAGGTTAGCATAAATATCCCTCTTTTGGATGCAATCCAACAAGTTCCTTCATATGCAAAAATCTTAAAAGACTTATGCACCAAAAAGAGGAAGTCACAAGTACCAAAGAAAGTTTTCGTGGCTAGTGCTGTTAGTGATGCTCTTGTCAATTCTTTACCCCCAAAGCACAAGGACCCCGGTTGTCCTACTATTTCGATAACAATTGGGGACAAGAATATCAATAGAGCACTACTAGATCTTGGTGCTAGTGTCAATTTGCTACCTTATTCTGTGTACGAGCAATTAGGCATTGGAGAGCTTAAGCACACTCACTGTACTCTCCAAATGGCTGATCGATCAATCACCCATCCAAGGGGTGAGCTAGAGGATGTGTTGATCAAAGTTGGGGAGTTCATATTCCCCGTTGATTTTATTGTTATGGACACACAACCTGTTGCTAACTCTCGGAACCAAATTCCGGTGATCCTCGGTCGACCATTTTTGGCCACTTCCAATGCCGTAATAAACTGTCGCAATGGCTCCATGACTCTATCCTTCGGGAAGACGTCTAGTGAGTTCAATATTTACAAGTTAGGAAGTCTGCCCCCCGTGCCTAAAACTAGTACACGAGAAGTTTGCTCTATTCACGAAATCACGCAGGAGGATTGCGAGTTTGAAAGATTTTTGTTTAATGAGAACAGCTTTGACGCCACTAGTGCGTCCCTCCTTGAGCCTTCCACAGTTGACACAACCGATATTGATTATGAAAGTTTCACTTTTTCGGATGATGACGACTCACAGCCCGAATATGAGTCTTTTGAATTTTTGGATGAGTTAGTTGAACCTTCCGAATCGGTTGTTTGCAGTGATTTCGAACCTGTGTTGGAGTCTTTTGAGTTCGAGGTAGATTCCGCAATAATTCTTTCGCCTCTGAAACTCGAACTTATGTCCTTGCCGTCGCACCTTAAATATGCTTACATAGGTGAGAATGAGACCTTTCCCATTATAATATCAGCCTCTTTAGCCTTCGAGCAAGAGAACGCTATTTTAAAAGTCTTACAAGATAGGCGGCAAGTTTTCGGTTGGACTATGGTGGACATCGAGGAGATTAGTTCCCTCATAATTGAATATCATATGCAAATGATGGATGATGCCAAGGATCCACAGAAACATTTTGGGGATATTGTGGTGAGTCAACCTCCTCTTTTAGAAGTTGAACCACCCCCATTTCTTTTAATAAGCTATGAGAATGCCAATATTCCACTGATTGCTGATCATTCTCATTCTCGTTTTGATTCATCACCATATCATATCTATTCACTTTCATACTTTCCCTGCCATCACTCCTATCTTTCCCAATTCTTTTTGGATCGGTACAATATGTTCTTCCACCAACCGACACTCTTTACAGATTAATTTTTCGACTGGTTGGTGTTGATGTTTGGTCTGTGCAAAGTCTGGCAGTAATGTCTAACATTGTTTCACTGAAGTTTGGGGGGGCCTTTCTGTATATATTTTTGTTTTTGTTTTAACAATAAAAAAAAATTTAAAAAATAAATAAACAGGGGAGTGCCGACATTTTGACCCTCTTGGTGCAGCATGACAGTGAGGACACTGTCCATTTTAAGTTTGGGGGTATGCTCGGTAAGTTTTCTTCCTTCGCATTCATATGTATATTTTTGCATTGCATCTTTATATGAAAATCATAAAAAATTGAAAAATTTGAAAAATAAAAAATTAGAAAAAGAAAAACCCATAAAAATTGAAAAATTTCAAAAATTATAAAAATTAATGTATTCAATTTTGGCTAATTGATTTGAGTTTAACAAATAGATCGACTGGTTAGGAAAAACTAGATCGTAGACTTAGTAGATTAAAACCCCTAAAAATAACCTTTCTTAAAGTTTAACGGTAGAAAGTATATGCCTTTGTAGTTTATTTAGAAATAGGCAAATTTTGGGTTCACTTCTTGGGCTAAGTCGAAACAAAGGAAAAGTATTGAAACTTTTATTAGAGTATAAGTTTGAAAAATAATTCCTAGCTTAAGTCTAGATTCTGAAAACGTATACCCTACAAATTGCACAAACACGTACCTTGAAACTTGGAATAGTAGAGAAGACCTTGAAATGCTCTTGTCTAAAGTCCTTAGTACAATGAAAATAAAAGAAAAAAAGTAAATAAAGAAAAAAAAAATGGACACTGGTTTTTATGATTACTTAAGGCTGTAAAAATAAAAAAAATATTTAGCGAGGGTGCTTCATCACCTAGTGCCTTAGACCAACTGGTTTGGGAGTCACTGCTAAAGCCTTGGGTGTTGCAAAACTAGGAAGTACGTTTTAAAGTGCTAACGCATCTTGTAATCGGTTGTTGGTACCTCAAGAAGTATTAACGGTCGCATGAAGGATGTGTAAGCGAAATTCAATTGAAAATTCACCAATTAATAAGTGCTTTGGACAATGGACAAGAGTACGATTGCTTGATTTGAATTTCCAAGTGTAGGGGTGATATTTACACATACGTGGGGATATGTGATTAGAGTTTAGATGAGAGAAAGGAATGAAGAATAGAACTTGTATCTTTAGTAAGAGTTGATAGAAAGTCCTAAGTGGAGATGGAAATCTAGAAGGAAAACTTAAGAAATGCCGAAAACTAAGTAATTCTATAGAACATATATAATCTTAAGTTAAATGATGAGGAAGTGTGAAGAATGTGGGTGGATAATTTGCGGGTCGATGATAATAGAATTCCTTGTTAGAAAACCTAAATGGAGAACAAAAGTCGAAAAGCCAAATTGATAGGATTTTGTGGGTGTAATCCGCTGAAAACCCTCAGGAGACAACACTCCTCCTACTAGGGACACCTAGAGGTTTAACGGCTTGTTGCACGAGCTCAGTGCAATCGCGTTTTCCTGCGAAAGTGCGGCTAGGTTAGATTTTTATCGAGAATAAATGCAAAAAATAAGTTTGCTCGAGGACGAGCAAAAGATAAGTTTGGGGGTATTTGTTCATATCATAATATGGCATTTTATATTCTCCATTCTTATGCATTTTAGAATAAAAACAGGTGCTTTTGACCCATGTCTGCTACATGTTACAGGTTACATGTTCTTGGAGCAAAAACAGTGAAAAACACAAAAGACGACGCAAAAGAGGGATTTTTGACCAAAAAATAGGAGGATCTTAGTAAAGCCTAAAAGAAGAACAGTTCACCATCAACAAGGCAACGCAAGGTCGAAGAATACAAAGTAGACGGTTAAAAATCCATTGCAAAGTATTCACTGAAGATCTGGAATCAATGCAGAAGCCCAAATAGAGAAAAAACTGAAGAAATGAGAATCCCAAAGAAACCTGAAGCAGCCTAGAAAAACCCATCAGAAGAGCTCACTAAAGGGCCGCGGAACCGCGGCCCAAGCGCTCCATTGCCGCGGTTCCGCGGCCATATGAAGCCCGTACTCGGTGAAAATTTTACCATAATGCATTGGCGGCTCTGAAAAGATTTCCTAAGGGTATGTTTGTAATTGTAGACATGCGGAGCAATTGTAAACCTAGGGTTTCTATGTCCTATAAATAGAACCCAAACCATTGTATTTTTCTTATGCCTCTATTCATGAATAAAATTCTGTTTTCTTGAAGTTAGAGCGCATCAATCGTAAGTAGGTTATTTTTTTTTGCCCTAGTTCTAGTTTTTTATATCTGCCCTAGGTAAATTATTTTCTTGCCCTAGTTTAATTTAGTTTAGAATTTTATTAACTCGCAATAGATGTTTCTTCTCTTTAATAAAAACAAAAAAAATTCATGTCTTTCTTAATCCCCTCAATGAGCGAGTAGTTTCCTCGCTTGTTAGGGTTAGGAATAGGGAAGGATTTGAGAGATGAAGATCTCTCATCTCTTTTCTTTGCCAATCTTTTATGAATATTAGAACTCCATGCATACCTTCTTATTCCGCTCCCTACGGCACTCTACCCTCGAGGTAACGGTGATTCCGTAGTCTAAAGGTCCGGATTTTAAGGTTTTCCATGGAGGTTAGGGTAAAGATTAAGAAAGGAAGGACAAGGATCTAAAGGAAAAATCATCTTCCCAATCATCCTAATCCCCTTTATTAAGATTTACCATAACACTAATATGATATCTTTAATTAAAGGCATTGGAAAGAGGTGTAGATCTTTGTTTACCAAATTTTCCTTAAACTTAATCCTAGGAAGTTTCTAATCCTAGTATCACACAACTTCAATTTTTAGGTTTAATTATAAGACCAAACACCATTTGGAATTAACTCGTAAGAACTTAAAGGAGATTTACAACATCCCTGTGGACCGACCCGTATTCACTGGCTAGCTTCATGCGACGCCGTTCTTGATTGCGGTAAATATTTTTTGATTTATAAAACCTCTCTAAATCAGCACTTCGACCACAGGTTCCGCCATCGGATTGCGTATTGAACCTACGTTTCGGCCGGCTTCACCCTTGCATTAATCAACGCCGTTATTGTGGTGCGTTCGCTGGCATTCGCGAATCGCTGAGTGAATAGCAACTCCATCTCTGCGAAAGTTTTGACGGAGTCGTTCGGAAGCTCGGAGTACCACTCAAACGCCGTCTCCGATAAGCTGCCGACGAATTGGCGGAGCAAAAGCTTATCATCGCCCCCGGTGTTGCCGCACAGAGCTCTGAACTGGGCGATGTGCTGGTGCGGATTGCCCGTCCCCTTGTACACGAGGAATTTCGGGATCGTATAGCCCGGCGGGTATTTTATCTGGTCATACCAGCCCGGATATGGTCGCCAAGTTTTGACGACCTGGCCAGCCGCTTCATTCGCCTGGTGAACTCGTATTTGTTGAGCAATATAATCATTCAGGGCGGCCTTGGAGATAGTTTCCTCTTTGGCTGTTGAAAGAGCCGGAGGTGGATTTGATGTTTCTCCTCTGTCGTCTTCAAGGATAATCGGAGGATCTTTAGCTGGAGGGTCCTGCTGGATCATCATACCCAACATGTCTTGGAACAGAAGAGCCATTTGCTTTATATTGGCCGCTTGTTCCGCAGCCTCCTTGTCCTTGTTTTCGAGCATTCTATGAAGGAATTCAGCATCAGTCTCGTGTTCGCGACGTTGTTCCGATGACGCCTCCCTGCTTTCTTTTGGTCCGGTGAGTGCGGCCATCGCAGTCAGCATCTCCTGGAGCTTCTGCTGCTGTTGTTCCTGGGCTCTTGTGATAGATCGAGTAAGCGGTCGGTGGCCCGTAGAAGCGCGGCTATCCTCCTTCCCAGATGCCATGTAAACAGTATGGACCACCATGCCCCCAGACTTAGGGCGTTTGGGTTCAGTGCCTTTGACTTTTGCCCCAGGTACGGGGATCTTCTCTGGCCTTCTCTTTTTATGAGCGGTCGAAGTTGAGGGGGCCATCGAGGTGGGCACCCAGATAGCTTTTTGTGGCTTGGCAGGATGGCTTACTTCCTGTTGGACCTTCAGCTTCTTGTGCTGGCGGGAGAAATTTGGATCGATCACCGAGTCTCGGACCTGCCGCCAGACTTTGTAGATCTCGGAGGACAGCCGCTGAGGGGACTATTTTGGCTTTGTTTCCGTGACAGTCTCTACCGGAGGAGGAGACCTTTTCAATACGGCGGTAGGAGAATTCCTACGCACCTTATTAAATAGCTCAAAACTGTTCTCGGTTGGAACAACAGCATTAATTTCTGCCGTCGGGGCTGGTGGAGTTAGCCCAGAAGGGGAGTTGCCTCCTGACTTCCTCACTCGGCGCTAGTGGCGACGCCGAGCATGTCGAACTGAGGGAGTTGGCTCGGTGATGGGGATGGCCTTGTCTTGCCCCCTGTTCAAGGGAGGGGCTGTTGCCGGTGTCAGCCTATTAAAGATTGATGTCCTTTGCGTAGCCGGAGCAGGAGTGGGAGTTGGGACGGCCAGTCTTGTAGAGACCGACCCCTTGGCAGGAGAAGCCGCATTGACGACTTCAGGAGCAGGTTTGGTTACTCTCTTCGGAATAACCTTCTCTGGGACTGCAAACTTCATTGTGGGCCCGCAGGAATTTTGGCCCAATCTGGAGAAGACTGAGGCGCTTGTGCTGGACGACCCGCTGAGAGGGGCCGCAGTAGCTGTAAGTCGATCAAAGACCGACTTCTTAGGAGCTTCTGGTACAGGCACGGGAGCAGTGAAGCTTGTTGGCGGAAGCATGATTCCGAAAAACAGCCCTGTGGTGGCTTGAGTAATCTGCTCCATGGGTATCGTGAACAAAGAGGTCGCTTGGGGCCCATAGGTTATGCCCCCAGTTGAGGCAGGACGTGGGTTGCAGCTGCAGTTGGAGCACTTTGAGCAGGTGACTTCCATTGATCCTTTGCTTTCTGCACCAAGCAAAACGCAAAATCTTAGTACCTTGAAACCCAAGGGCAACCATTAGCAAACCGCGATTGGTTCGCGAACACGACATACGAAGTGTGGAGTGGAAAGAGAAAAAGGTCCCACCGGGCATGCCCGAATCTGTTCCCCTTCGAACAACGAAGACGCGACCGTGCGGGTCCGTCTTGCCTGAAGTTCGGGGTAGATGCTAATTGGTGCTATCCGTCCACCTCTCTAAAGATTCCAAGCTGATTTATGGCACCATGTATCGAAGGTTTAAACGGATGCGGCCGATATAGCAGACTTCGTCAGATTCCCCCTTGTTTGAGGGGTTTTTGATTGTGGGGACGCTCTTCCCTGCAGGCGCAAGCCCCTGCAGTTAATTACGCTATCGTATCGCGGTAACAACTTTCTCCTTCTCCATGTGGTCATTTCGTGTCGTGTTTGTTTGTTTTGTGTTTGGTTGCCCGTGGATTGTATACGGAGACTAATTTATGCTGTCGCCCGTAGGACGTGGATTAGTCTAAATCCGTATCTTTCTTAGATTTGGGTTTGGGGGTACGTGTGTTTAAGGATACGTTAGCCTTATTTGAGGCTACGATCAACTTAAACGCTCGTTAAGGACATGTTAGTCTAATTTTAGACTAAGATCGACTTAACGGGATCGTTTAGATCCGACAAGAGAGCAATTGGGGGCTCTATTGTTTAGTTTAGTGACGTTGCGGTCGATAAGTAGTTTAAGGACATTGCGGTCCAATGTTAGTTTTAAGACGTTGCGGTCAAGGTTAAGGACATCATAGTCCGTGAGTTTAAGGACCTCACAGTCCGCTGTTAGTTTTAAGACATCACGGTCGAGCTTAAGGACATCATAGTCCGGTATTAGTTTTAAGACATCACGGTCGAGGTTAAGGACATCATAGTCCGGTATTAGTTTTAAGACATCACGGTCGAGGTTAAGGACGTCATAGTCCATGAGTTTAAGGACCCCACAGTCTGTAGCAGTGTGTGGTTGTCGGGACCCGTCACCTCTCTGACGACGTTGAAGAATTACAACGACAGATATCAGAGGAGTAAAGAGATATACCCTCGAACCGGGTGTAAATTGATTGGGAAAACAGTTGTGCTCAGTTCAATTTGTATTGAGAACTTATGGTCAGAATTGGGCTAAGTCTAGTTGAAAATGTTCAACATTTTATTAATGTTCTTCCTATTAGGCTTTTATTTGGGCTCTGCCCTTTATAATGCATAGCATTGGGCTCTGTAATTAAATGTATAGCATTTATATTTGGTCTGTTAGACCTTTACTTGGGCTCTGCCCTTTTTTAATAATACATAGCATTGGGCTCTGTAATTAAATGCATAGCATTTATATTTGGTCTGTTAGACCTTTACTTGGGCTCTGCCCTTTTTTAATAATGCATAGCATTTATAGTGGTCTGATAGTGCGCCACGTGGCTTGTCAGGCACTTTGCGCCAATCAAAGAGCGCAATACGCCAGCGTATGCGAAGGTGACACGTGTCACGCTCTGCGCTAAGCGCAATTCTATTAGCACAACGTGCTTTCTGAGTGCGCTGCGCCAGCGAATGACACGGGGCGTGCTCTGGTGCAGTGCGCCAGCCCAAGAGCGCAGTGCGCTATATTTTGAAGCGCAAAGCGCAGATTGTTCTGTGGTTGACACGTGGCGCGTTCTGGCACAGTGCGCCAATCTAATAAGCGCAAAGGCGCATTTCAAAAGTGCAAGGCACTGTCCAATAGCGCAGAGCACATCTTGATCAAATTAAGATCAAAAAACAAGTTCTTTGTTCTCTTAAAAAAGGTTCTATCTCAAGATTCAAGAATCAAGGTTCTTATTCTCATCAAAAGGCTGTGCCTTTATATAGATCAAAAGATCTAAGAATGAAGTAAATTACTTTTTTTTAATCTTTTATAATTAGATATTTTTGATCTTTTTCTTTTTCATTGAAGATCTTGATCTTGTTATTAGATCTTTGATCTTTTTAAGAGATGATTTTTGTGAGATGATTTCATCTCTGTTCTTCAAGAATCAAATTCTTTACCTTTAAAGATAAAGAAGATGATCTTTTTTCTTCAAAGGCTTGCCTTTCTTCTCTTTTAGGTTTTTTCTCAAATTTTTGCAGAGGGTTCTCTCTTCTGTATCTCTATATGTGTATCTTGGAGTCTAGGGGCTTTTATATAGGGCCAATTAGTTTGTTAAGTTAGTTACAAAAATCTTTCTCTGATTGATCTGGGGATATTTCCCCACCGATGAATCTTTAATCCTAAGGCCTCCGTTTTACAGAAGACAGTCTTCTTATTTTAATAAGATTGAAAAGATCTTTCTAGAATTTTAATTCTAATTAATTAATAATTAATTATTTAAATTCCAGTGCTGGCACAATTGGCGCTAGCGTGCCTGTGTTTGACACGTGGCGCGCAGTGCAGAGCGCAGCGCAACTGCGCTAGCGCGTCTGTGACGTGGCGCGCAGTGCAACTGCGCTACCGCGCCTGTGTTTGACACGTGGCGCGCAGCGCAGAGCACAAGTGATCTGAAGCGTTGCTTCATTTATTTTAAAATTTGAATTTTGAAACAGAGCCTTGCTCTGATTGGGGGTGCGCTGCCTTGGGCGCAGCGCTTCTTGTGCTGGCGTGTCTGCTTTTGACACGTGGCACGCAGTGCAAGGAATCTGAAGCGTTCTTCAATTTTTGAATTTTGAAATTCAAACAGAGCTTTACTCTGATTGGGGGAAACAATGGTAGAGGCTACCTAGATGGTAGTATTTCTACCGAAGATGACATTCCTTCCGGTCAAGGACCGTGTGCGGATAAGTATGAAAAGTTCATGAATGATGTTAGAAGACCAATTTATGAGAATGCAAAGTATTCCACCCTTTTATGGTTCGTCCAACTTTTCTAGATTAAGTGCCTAAATGGATAGAGCAACAAGTCATTCACGATACTTCTAAAGTTCCTGAAAGATTCTATACCCCCGAGAAATAACGTGCCCAACAGCTGGTATGAAGCCCAGAAGATGATGTCTAATTTGGGTCTAAAGTGTGAGAAGATTCATGCATGTCCTAAAGATTGTGTGTTGTACCGGAAAGAGAATTCAGATTTGAAACATTGTCCAACATTCGGAGAGACTAGGTATAAACCGAAAGAATCTGATAAGAAGCACGATATACCTGTCAAGATAGCACGATACTTTCCCATAACACAGAGGCTGCAGAGGCTATTCAGGTGCAAGAAAACAGCCGAGGCAATGATTTGGCATCACCGTGTTGCTCCAAGTGAAGATGGAAAAATGAGTCATCCAAGAGTCTCACCGGCATGGAAGGATTTCGATAGGAGGCACGGAATATTTAGTAGTGATCCTCGCAATGTCAGGCTCGGACTCGCTAGTGATGGCTTCTGCCCATTCAACTATATGGATAGAAATCACATCACATGGCTCGTTGTGATGATAGTTTATAATCTATCGCCTTGGTTGGCTATGGATCAATCCTGCTTTATGATACCTCTTCTTATTGACGGACCAAACTCATCGGGAAACAATATCGACGTCTTTCTCCGATCTCTGATTGATGAGTTAAAATCTTTATTCATTGATGGTGTAGAGACTTACGATGCAAACACAGATACAACATTCACATTGCGTGCGGCATTAATGTGGAAAATTAATGACTTTCCTGTGTATGGAATGCTATCAGGTTGATCCGTACATGGTTACAAAGCATGCCCTTATTTCCATCAATATACAATATCGAAATGGTTGAATTTTAGCATGAAAGTTTGTTATTGTGGTCATCGGCGTTTTCTGCCACTAGTCCATCCCTACAGGTTAGACGTTGCTCACTTTAATAGTCATCAGGAGCTTCTTGGGCCTCCGGCCTCATTGTCCGGAGAGGACGTGACTGCTCAGTGGGATGGTTATAATAATGTGACCTTCGGGATAGATCCGGCAAAACAGGTCTAACCACCATTCTAGAACAAGTTAAGTATTTTCTACGAGCTTCCGTACTGGTCAATAAATTTAGTGCGTCATTGTCTGGACGTCATGCACATAGAGAAGGGAGTATCCGAGCATGTACTCAATTTACTTCTTTGTAAAGACAGAAAATCGAAAGACAACCTCCATACTTGGATGGATTTTCAGGACTGGGAAATTAGAAGTGAATTGCATTCTAAACCGATAGCGGGTAAACCAGGCAAGTTTGTACTTCCCAATGCCGGGTATCATATGTCACAACCGGAGAAGAAAAAGGTTCATGCAGGTGTTGTATAATTTGAAAATTCCTACAGGTTTCTCAGGATCATTTAGCAAGAAGATAAAAATTGTGAAAGGCAAGATTGATGGGCTGAAAACTCATGATCACCATGTTATTATGGAGCACCTTCTCACATTAGCCCTCAGGACTTCCCTTCCCGAATTGGTTGGTCTAGTAATCAATGACCTTTGTTGCTTTTTTAGAGAATTAGGCGCTAAAACCTTGGATGTTGTGACGCTGGAGAATCTAGAAAATTCTATTTCATTGATACTTTGCAAGTTTGAGCGTATTTTCCCACCGTCATTCTTCGATATCATAATACACCTGACGGCTCATCTTACAACCGAGACTAAATTAGCCGGACCGGTAAAATGTCGATGGATGTATCCCGTCGAAAAGTACGTGGAATTTTTTGTTTCACGCAATTTGTAAAATTATTGTTGTCCTATATGCCCATATTTATTTATTTAACATATTTTTCTTTAGGTACCTTTACATTCTAAAAAGTATATACGCAATAGAAATCGACTAGAGGGTTCTATCATTGTCACGACCCGAAATAGCACGTGACTGGCCCTTGAATCATGTGAATTCTATAGGACCCCACCTAATTCAAGTAAGCCAAGAGCCCAGAAATCTAAACCATCTTTAAAGAAATGAATAAAGGAAAACTTGTTTTAAAGCAAGTAGTTTTAACAAAATAAGGCATTAAACATTTTAAAAGCAATATCATATTTTCCCGAAAATTTCGACAGTTACCTTTGTAAATACTGGCCCCCAAACGGGTACAACACAAGAAATACATAATAATGAATCAAGGTATCCCCAAGCAGGAGCTAGCTCTACGCCAAATGGCAGAAACCACCACACAAGCAATATAATATACAACGCCGAAGGGCGAGTATCAAAACTCATAAGAAAACCAACATCCTCAAGAAAACCAGAGAAGAATCATAATAATACAAGCGCGCGACTCTAAGGTCGAAAGAATATACAACTGGTCTTCTAAGTCCATAAATTAATACAAGTCTGGTTGATGGAGTTACTAGATACAAATGAATATAAATAAAGTATAATGGTGCTCACGATGCGAGTGAACCCACCTACCAAAGCAATCACCCGAAATGAATCAGTATGCCAGCAAGCCGTCAAGGAAACCTATACGGCACAACCTGCAAGAAACTGTGGCACAACGGGGGTGAGTTGCCAACTTGTGAGTAGAAAATATCACCGAGAAGAAATCGCATGTATGACTCTATCCTAAGTCATACCATAGTAATAACATCAAAATAATGTAGCCTGAAGCATATAATAATGGCAAAGGTAAACATCTATACATAAGTGTAATACCAAGTGCTCGTGTCAGTGCCTTAGGTACAACATATCATATATATGATGTATGAATGCATGAAACATAATACATCTAAATGACAAAACTGTTTTCTTGTCTCAGTGAGATTTCTATATAAAATCAAAGTTTCATTAATGAAATCAACAGAGAAATCCTTGTCAAGCATCGACACAAAACATATATCCCAATATCTCAATATCTCGGGCTCCGGCAATCCGGACTGGCCCATATAATCAATCTCTGTATCTCGAGCTCCGGCTATCCAGACTGGCCCCTATTATCAAATCTCAATATCTCGGGCTCCGGCTATCCATACTAGCCCATATCATCAAATCTCAAGACTACGTTGGTATCCTCCGGATATCCGCCGCATCACAATAACCGGTCGGTGGTGCTCCCTTGCCAGGCTCAACGCCATCATCTGCGACCATCTTGCCCCAGGGTACCGCACCGGGTCCACCATGCACCCACAGACGATTCATCCTCCTCCTCGAATCGGGTGTATGATATCACTCAAGAGCCGAGAAAACTCATGGTGGACATATCTCACATCATATCACGAGAAAACCGTATTTTCTATCTTTAGAAATGATAATCAGTTTATAAAATCCTTGCGGTTTCTCCAAATCCAGAAATCTCATGGAAAACCGAAATCCCAATCTCAAGAGTAAATAACTGTGAATTACCGGCATAAAGTTCTATAATATTGCATGACCAATAAATATATGAATGCATCGGATATCAAGCAAGGAATGCAATAATTAAACTAGTATAGTAATTAGATATCGGAATTATCTACAAGCAGTTATATCCATGAAGTAATATTTTCTAGAGTGTACGTGATATGGAAATTACCGATGATGTTGTGTGTGGCCGGCACGTAAGTGTATGTGGAGCATACGCATCATCGGTAATGGTGCTGATGTCCTGATAACAGGGTTCATAATAACTAATGAAAGCACATTTAAGCATACAATACGATGCGAACAACAAGAATATATGAAAAATGAATAGTAAATGCAATAATAAAGAAATATACATTCCTATATATGAGTCATACCGTTTTTGGTGTCTGAAATCGCACGAATCATGGTTTTAGTAAAAATAGGGCTACGGGGTGTTTGAGAAAAGATGCATCCTTTAAAAAATCCGTAGAATCCCTAGGCCTGTCTCTAAAATACTCACGATCCGTTAGTTTTGAAAATAAGTATGAATCGAGCCCAATCTAACATCTACTAAGTAAACTACAGTACGAAGCTAAGACACTAGTCAAAAGGTAAGGAAATCCACCTAAGTCCGAGTTGATATATCTAGTAGTCGGTGATCCCGCCTCAATAGCGTCACGTATGATAAAATATATTATACGACATCCTCGAGTCGAGAGTGCGGGTCAATCATCATCATTATACATTGTACGGTAAAAATCCATCGTACGGCATCCCAAATCGGGGTACGGGTCAAATATCACATATAACTCACTATTTATCTGGTATCATTATCAACATATCCTGAATTAGGGATACTGATCTACAGTCTAGTACATTCTGATACCACCAAACATATATCTGCGTGTGAATAAAACACATTGCCCATCGATCCACTATACTATAATGTAGTATCATAACACGACCCAATTCACATCACCGATCTCACGGCATCATGCCCAATCACATCGACTCATCTCCAAGTATCATATACTATCTTCATCATACGTGTATACGTATATATATATATATATATATATATATATATATGTACTAACGCATCCCCCCCATATATATATATACATACATACATATAAACATATACACCCAATACCATATCCCGTGTGTGCGTGCGTGTGTGTGTCCACTTTTACACTAGGGTTTCGTAACTAAGAAACTAAACAAAAAACACTAACTTTCAATTACGCTAAAACTAACCTATGACCTCCTAAAGTATTCTTGCTAATTAATAACGTCTCACAACACACACACACACACACATACATATGCACATATACATAGACTATACTACGAAACTGTGGGGGTGCTATACGCCATCCATCCGACTTCCCCCGTAGATATATATCTACTCACCTAGACGCCTCGGCTACTCTGATCAGATTCTAGCTCTGCCATCTCCGCGCCACATCCGACGCCTCTGCATCCGATCCTAGAAACGTACACAAGTAAAAGAGAATAAATATATAATTAGTCCCGGACACAACCAATACAAGTCAACCACGCGTACTAACTAAACGCGCGCGCACTTGGTGCACGAACGCGCCGCGACAACGCCACAAATCACAACTAGGGTCGTAATACGGGGCAAACCCCAAACTAAAAACCCAATCACACGAATCGCGTGTTCACAACAAACTAAATATATATGAAATAGGGTTTATATCATCAAAACCCTAAACTTAATTTAAATCGATTTATTCCAAAAACCAAGTAAGCATCAATTAACCGTTTTAGTACATAACTTGGTGTTTTAACACTTCTAGTGGCCACAATGCTCACTAAATATCATAATTAGGTCACTCCCATACTAATTATATTTTAAACTCACCTCTTAACCTTAATCACAAAAATCTAGTTTGTAAAATTATCTAATTTGGACAATTATAAAATAACAATTAGCAAACTAGCTACTAGCTTATCTTTTACATGCTTTGATATGTTAAACTATATCTCACAATCATAATTAAATGATCAAAACCCCTAACTTGATCCAAACCTAATTCTTAAATTTTCAAGTTAGCAACTAGAACCAAATTAACACTTAAATAAATTTGCTTTAAGCAATTAACTAGCAAATTCATTATAGGGTTAAAATTTATACCTCCTAGAATTTTGAGATCTAGCATGAATCTTAGCCTCCCAAATTGTCATCTTGCTCCTTGATCCATGCCAGTTTGGGCCAAGGAAAAATAGGTAGAGATTAGATTAGGGATTTGTGTGAGTTTGTATGGATTTTTGATGAATTTCTTTGAATTTTGGAAGTGAAATGATGTGGGGAATTGAGGGGTTGCTGCCGCTGCTGCTGGGAGAGGAGGGTGTTTCCCCAATTGAGTGCAAAGCTCTATTCAAAATTCAAAATTTGAACCGAGGCAGCGCCTCACATGCAAAGCACGAGAGCGCTGTGCCAGGAGCGGCAGGGCGAGGAGCTCCAGCACTAAGAGTCAAAGACTCTGAGGCAGCGCCTCACGTGTATAGCACAAGAGCGCTAGCGCCAGCGCTAGGAGTTAAAGACTCTCAAGCCAGAGCCTCACGTGCAAAGCACGTGAGCGCTAGCGCCAAGTGCGCTAGACTTTAAGGCAGCGCCGTGAGCGCTAGCACCAGGAGTCAAAGACTCTGAGGCCAGCGCCTCACGTGCAAAGCATGTGAGCGCTAGTGCTAAGAGCGCTAGACTCTGAGGCAGCGCCTCATGTGCAAAGCACGAGAGTGCTAGCGCTAGAACAAAATATTCTCAGCCCTTGGATCAAAGATCCAATGAACATGATTAAAAATAATCAAATTACCAGAATAAAATTCTGTTGAAACTTTCCAAATAAGAAAGATTGTGCTCTGTAAATCAGAGCACCGTTGGATCAAATATCCAATGGTGATTAAAAATCACCAAGGTGTATGGGAAGATATTTTCCCAATCTTGTTAATAACAAGAAAACTATCTTCTGTAAAACAGAAACCCTCGGATCAAAGATCCAACGGTGGATAAATTCCACAAATCAATTGGAGAACTCTCAATGAGAGATTTCCTTAACTGATTCAACAAATCAGTCTCCACTATATAAAGGCCCCAATACTTCAAGTCTTGCACAGAGAAATCCCCCACAAACTTTGAGAAATTTTAAAGAGAAGAGCAAGCTCTCAGAAGAAGAATTTCTTCAAGGTAAATAAAACAGAGAGATCAAAGCATCTCGTCAAGAATAAGAACTTAGTTCTTTTTCTAGATCATAGATTTATAAGACAGAGGTCTTTCACAAAAAGAGATCTTAGCATCTCATCATAAAAAGGTGGGGAGAAGAATTCAATTCTCTTCAGATCATACATCCATAAAGACAAAGTCTTTCACAAAAAAAAAACATAAGAGATTGTAACATCTCCTATAAAATAAGAACTTTATTCTTAGAGCTACGAGAAAAAATCTTTTATAAATGAGAATTTAATTCTCAGAGCGCAGAACGGATCAAAGCTGCCTAAAAAGAGCATTAGCGCTCCAATTTAAAGAAACGCCTTAGCGCTCCAAGACTGGCACACAGCGCCGCAGCGCTCCTAGCGCTCCAATTTAAAGAAGCGCCTTAGCACTCCAAGACTAGCGCACAGCGCCGCAGCGCTTCTAGCGCTCCAATTTAAAGAAGTGCCTCAGCGCTCCAAGTCTGGCGTTCAGCGTCCAGCGCTCCAAGCGCTATTTTAAAAGAAGCGCCCAGCGCTCCCAGCGCTATTTTAAAAGAAGCACTTAGCGCTTCAAGGTTGGCGTTTAGCTCCAAGCGCACCACGTACTCCTCACGTGGGCGCTATTTTATAAAGAGCGCTCCGCACTCATTGACTGGCGCTCAGCGCCAAGCATGCCACGTGCTCCTCACGTGTGCGCTATCTCACAGGAAGCTCCTTAGCGCTCTAAATCTGGCGCTCAGCGCCAACCGCGCCACGTGCTCCTCACGTGGGCGCTGGGCGCTGAGGGACCATAAACTGTTTTTTAAATAAATCCCTAGAGCCATAATGAAGGCTCAACACTAAATAAAAGACAAAAAGGTCGTCAGAACCCAAACCAATGCTCAGTATTGTTAAATGAAAAATGGCTGAGCCTAATTAAATGTCCAATATTTTAACTAAGTAGGCTGAGCCCAAGTTGGCTACAGATCCCTAATGTAGATTAATCGAGCCCATATGCTCATAAATTTTTTGAACTGATATGAGTCCCAAACTTGACTACGGATCTCCCAACCAATATTGGTTCAAGGGTAAATCTCTTCATACCTCTGATATATGTCGTTATAATTCCTCAACGTCTTCAGAGAGATGGAAGGTCCCAATAACCAATAACTTTTGGTGCATCCCCAAACGGTTGAACCAAAACCACACAGACTATGACGTCTTTAAACTGGACTATGATGTCCTTAAACTTTACGGACTGTAGGGTCCTTAAACTCATGGACTATGATGTCCTTAAACTTTATGGACTGTGAGGTCCTTCAACTCATAGACTATGATGTCTTTAAACTTTATAGACTATGACATCTTTAAACTGTCACGGACTATGATGTCCTTAAACCTAATGGACCGCAACGTCCCTAAACTAAAACAATAGAGCCCAAATGCTCTTTTGTTGGATCTAAATGATCCTGTTGAGTAGATCTTAGTCTAAAATTAGACTAATGTATCCTCAACAAATGTTTGAGTTGATTTTAGTCTAAAATTAGACTAACGATCTTTAAACCCAACCCAAACCCAAATCTAAGAAAATACGGATTTGGACTAATCCACGCCCTACGGGCGACAACATAAATTAGTCTCCGTATACAATCCACGGGCAACCAAAAATAAAATAAACACACACGACATGAAATGACTATCTGGAGAAGGAGAAAGTGGTTAACGTGATGCGGTAGCGTAATTAACTGTAGGGGCTTGTGCCTGTAGGGAAAAGCGTCCCCACAATCAAAAACCCCTCAAACGAGGGGGAATCTGACGAAGTCTGCTACAACGGCCGCATCCGTCTAAACCTCCGATATACGGTACTATAAATCAACTTGGCATCTTTGAAGAGGTGGACGGATAAAACCAAATAGCATCTGCCCCCAAATTCGGGCGAGACGTTTGTCTTCCCGGCTTTCGGCGGAGAACAGATTCTGGCACGCCCGGTGGGACCTTTTCCTCTTTCCACTCCACACTTCGTGTGTCGTGTTTGCGAACGAATCGTGGTTTGATATGGTTGCCCTTGGATTTGAGGTACTAAAATTTTGTGTCTTGCTCCGTGCAGAAAACAGAAGATCAATGGCTTTTAACTGCACCAAATGCAACAACGGCAATAACTCCCACTCCGTCCTTGCTGGAAGAGTGACCTATGGGCCTCAAGTGGCCTCTGTTTTCAAGATGCCAGTAGAACAGGTGAGCTATCATTTGGCCGTTCTTCGGGACCATGCTCCCACCAATGAGCTTTAACGCCCCAGTGCCATCGCAAGAAGCTCCAAAGAAGTCGATCTTCGATCGGCTTGCAACTATCGCGGCCCCTCTCAACGGGTCACCCAAATCCAACGCCTCAGTCTTTAAAAGACTGGGCCAAAGCTCCCATGGGCCCGTGAAGAAGCTCGCATTACCTGAAGGGGCTATCCCGAAACGGATAACCATCCCTATTTCAATAAATGAAATCGTCGGAGGGTCTTCTCTTGCTAAGGGGTCGGTCTTCACAAGACTGGCCATGCCAACTCCCGCTCCAGGCGAAGTCACCAAAGCCGCTACCCCTACTCAAAAGTTTGCCTTCGACAGGTTGACCATCCCTTCTCAACGGACGTCAGTCTTTGATAGGCTGGCACCAGCAACAACCCTTCACCAAAACAGGGGGCATGATGAAGCCACCCCCGTAACTGAGCCAGTGCCATTTGCAAGACATGCTCGACTTCACCACTGGCGCCGAATGAGGGAAGCTGGGGACAGTTCCCCTTCTGGATTGACTCCATCAGCTTCGATGGTTGAAGTCGATGTTGCTGTTCCAACTGGGAACAACTTTGAACCACTTAAAAGGGTCCGCAAGAATTCTCCGACTGCTGTATTGAAAATATTTCCTCCACCTATGGAGAGCACCACAAAGGTAAAGCTGGAGCAGCCCCCTCAGCGGCTGTCCTCAAAAATTCACAGGGTTTGGCGAAGGGTCCCAGACTCAGTAATCGATAAGGACTACTCCCGTCGATCCAAGAAAATAAAGATTCAGCAAGAGCGGGACCATCCCTCTACCACGCCACGAAAGGTGTCGTCTGCACAGGTGCCTACATCAACAGCTCCCTCAACTTTAACCATCCATAAAAGGAGAAGGCCGGAGAAGATCCCTGTGTCTATGCTGAATCGCAAGGACATTGAATCCAAACGCCCCAAGTCTGGGGGCATGGTAGTGCATACTGTTTATATGGATTCCGGAAAATAGGAAAGCCGTGCTTCTATAGGAGCTCACACGATCAGTGACAAAGGCTTAGGAGCAACAACAGAAAAAGCTCTAAGAGATGCTGACAACCATGGCTACACTCACCAGGCCAAAGGAAAACCCGGAGACGTCGTCGGAGCAGCGTCAGTAACAAGAAATCGATGCTGAGCTCCTCTGCAGAATCCTCGAGAAGAAAGATAGAGAGGCCGCGGAACAAGCGGCCAACATAAAACGAATGACACTTTTATTCCAAGATATGGTCAGGATGATGATACAACCGGATCCTCCAGCTGAAGACCCTCCGATTATCCTTAAAGACGACAGAGGGGAGACACCGAACCCTCTTTTGGCTCTATCAGAAGCCAAGGAAGATACCATCTCCAAAGCCGCCCTGGATGACTATATCGCTCAACAGATACGAGCTCATCAGGCGAGCGAAGCGGCTAGCCAAATCGTCAAGACTGGACGACCCTATCCGGGTTGGTATGACCAAATAAATTACCCGCCGGGATATACGATCCCTAAATTCCATGTATATAAGGGGAAAGGGAATCCATACCAACACGTGGCTCAATTCAGGGCTCTGTGCGGCAACACCGGAGGTGACGATAAGCTACTGCTTCGCTAATTCGTTGGCAGCTTATCGGAGACAACATTCGAGTGGTATTCTGAGCTCCCGAATGACTCTGTCAAGACATTTGCAGAAATGGAGCTACTGTTTACACAAAGATTTGCGAGCACTAGCGAGCGCACTCCGATCACCGTACTAATTAACGCTAGAGTGAAGCCGAGAGAAATCTGGGTTCAATACGCCATTCGATGGCAGAATCTGTGGTCAAAGTGTGAACAGCGCATAGAAGAGGCTCCTGCAGTGGGTATGTTTGTAGGAACCCTCGATCCGCAGGCGACCATATCCCAGTTCATGATGTTTTTCAGGCCAACCACTTTCCAGGCCTTGATTGAAAAGCTTGCCCAAATGGACCATATGGGTCATAAGCCTTCTTTTTCAAATTCAGAGCTGCGGAATGAAAAGGGCAAAGGGAAAGCGACCTTCGTCGCCAACACTTAACAATAGCCAAGCAACATAAAACCGGTTGTTCGCTAAAGCAACGTGCGCCCATGCCAATCCCTCGAGGAGAAACTGGGACGTCCTTACTCTTTTTCCCGAGATAAAACAAGGAGACTGTTCGAACTGGCAATGCGCAATGGGCTCATCACTTTGCTGGAGCCGAGACACTCATCGCAACCCGGTGACGCCAACCATCCAAACTATTTTCTCTACCATCGAGTAATGGTTCATCCAATCGAAAATTACTACGTCTTCAAAAACTGGGTTGAAGACCAGTACCAACAGGGTAAATTCACGTTGTCTGAAAACTGGAAGGTAAACCCTCCACGATCGCACGCTCCTAAAAAGATGGACACACCGGGAGCATCATGTTCGTTCATAGAGGAAGCTCCATGGGAGGTAGTTCTTTCGGCAAAAACAAAAAGAATACTGAAGGATCTTCAAGCTTGCCCCGCAATCAGGTGGAAAAGCCCACTAGAGCCCGAGATCATTGAGGGAATGCTGAAACCACGCCCAACACTGGGAGTTAATAGCGATGGGCAAAACACCCAGGCCCAGCCTTCAAAGTTTTCGAAGAAAAAGAAGAAGACCAAAAAACCCGCGCAGTTTAACGACAAGCACACAGATCTACAAAAGTATATTGACGTGCTGGAGGAATACAACCAGAAGGCGCGGACCCCAGTCACACTCCAGGAATTTCTCAACCATATCCTTAAGAACAGAAGCAATAACAATGGCGAGGGAGACGATGCGTCAAAAGAACCCTAAGATTACATGGCAGGTGTTCCCTCATGGGAACTGAATAAAACATATGAATAAAGCAACGAGGAAAGTCCCCAAGTGGAGCATCACATGCCCACACGTGATAGGCGCTGTGCTTGGCAAAACTGAACTAAAAAATTGGGCCTCTCGTGCAGACACGTGACCTTTATAGGCAAAGTCTATAGGCGCCTGAATGAAATAAATAATTGAAGATGCTTAATTGGTGAGGTCACGTGCCTACACGTGATGAGCTCCTGAGCCCTTTGAATTAATAGAATTAAATTCTAATTAGAAACTTTATGCTTAATTGGTGAGGTCACGTGCCAACACGTGATGGGCTCCTGAGCCCTCTGAACTAATAGAATTAAAAGTTTTATGCTTAATTGGTGAGGTCACGTGCCAACACGTGATGGGCTCCTGAGTCCTCTGAACTAATAGAATTAGATTCTAATTAGAAGCTTTATGCTTAATTGGTGAAGTCACGTGCCAACACGTGATGGGCTCCTGAGCCCTCTGAACTAATAGAATTAAATTCTAAAGAGAAGAAATCAAAAGCCCTAATTGGAAAAATATTTCCCTAAATCTTTCCAAATAAGAAAGATTGCGCTCTGTAAAACAGAACACCGTTGGATTAACGATCTAATGGTGATTAAAGATCACCAATCTACAGAAAATTCTGTACAGGAAAATATTTTCCTAATCTTGTTAAGAACAACAAACAAGATATCTTCTGTAAAACAGAAGTCCTTGGATTAAAAATCCAACAGTGAATAAAATTCACTAATTGATGTAAAAGATCTTTTTAGCTGATTATAAAATCAACCAAAATCTCTCAATAAGGGATTTTCTAAACAAATTGATTCTTTTCTTTCTCTTATAAATAGGAGCCAAGAAGGAGAAAGGAAAAAAAGGAGAGAGAAAAAACCCCTTTAAAGCAAAAAAAAGAAAAGAAAAGAGAATTTAATTTTCCAGAAAGAAGAAGATCTCTTCAAGGAAGAAAGAAACTCTAGATAAGAGAAGGAAGGAGATCAACTCATAAGCTCACACAAAACAAAAGAGAATTTAATTCTCAAACTAAGAGTTTAACTCTTCTAAAAAGAACTTAGTTCTACCTTTGGTTGAAAATCTGCAGAAGCGGATCTCCCCACAAGTTGAGAATTTAATTTTCATCGGGTAGATCTGTCATGCAGATTCAAAACTTAGGGGGAGAATTGAATTTAAAAAATTTAATTCTTTCAATGTAACACATGGGAATTTAATTCCTCTAAATAAAATTTGGGTTTAACCCTATAAAAGAATTTAATTTTTAAACAAGAGATTTAACTCTCCATGCACGTAAAAGAGATCAACATCTAACATGATAAATGTTAGATCACATGCGCCCATGTGAACCCCCCCAATGACCAAAATAGAACAATTGATATTAGGTCACGTGCTCCCACGTGACCCCTGAACTAGCCTCTTCAAAAGGATAAAAGGAGAGTAAACCTAAAACAGATCTTAATTTGAGACGCCTCATGTTACCTTACGTGATCCCTTGATAGTGCTTAGCACTCAGAAAAAGAAAAGGAGAATAAAACAAAGGCAATTTTCATTCTTTATAGTGCCTCACGTGATCTCACGTGACCCAATAGTGCATAGAATCAGAATAGGAAAAAGGGAATAAACCCAAGATAGCTCGCATTTTGAAGGCACCTCACGTGTTCCCATGTGACCCCTAAACAGTTGTGTATAAAAGAAGGAAAAAATTCCAAAGACAGTGCTCGCATTTTGAAGGTGTCACGCCCCGCTTCCCATAGTGCGCTAAGATCAGCACGTGACAGAGCCAACCATGCTACCTATGGATAGGAAACATCCCTCCACAGTCACATTACGGCTGTCTAGAGATATCAAGAACAGTAGAAATAAAATAAACTATCTAGTGCATGTCCTTGAGCCAGAATAAACGAGTCAAGAAATAATGTGCGGAAGCAATAAATCCAAGTGACAACAATCTGAAAGGTACGTCCCAAATACGGGCTCACATCAGGAAATAAAAAAATGCTGAAAGGAAACTAAATTAAACGGGAATACTAACAGGTCCTCACTGCTCGGCCTGTCGACTGAAGTACTCCTGCTCGGCCTGCGACAAGGGTAGCGGATCTGGGCCATGCGAAACCCAGACGTCAGAGCGTCACAATATCAACAATAATATAATCAGGGGGTAACAGGATATGCAGGCATGAATTATAAACTGGTAACATGAATATAATAAATGAGCAGGGATATCGAACAGTGAAGTGTAACAACATAGGTGAAGTGCAGCGATAAACTAAACTGTGCTACTGGGTTAACTACTCTCAAGTCTGTGAAATCAATTTAATGAATCATCGATGTAACTCAATAGTATCCCGTGCGTGCCCGGGACCATGGTCCAGATTCTCGGGCTGAATCCGAGACATGCCGCTAGGCACTAAACAAGAAACATGTACAGATGAATGATGTCAGCAGCAGCATCCCCGGGCTGGCCTAGCCCGTAAAACTGATCAGTATAAGCATCGAACTGTCGAGTTACAAGTCAGGTTTCATCATTGATTTCCCCATACCCCCAGGTTATGTGTTCAAGTCAGGTATTGATAAATCTGAAGCTAATGCCAACACAGGATCAAGCAGATCCCCGGGCTGGCCTAGCCCGTAAAACATGTTTTGTCTATACAGACAACAGGATATGTCCATACAGACAACAGGATATGTCCATTGGGACAACATGTCAGAATTGTCGGCATTAGGAACAGGATCAGGTAACATGTCAAGTAATGGTGTATCAGGTCATGTCAGGTAGTGTACATGTATCAAGTGGGTACCCAACAGAAAATGTAGCAAGTATCGAATCACGGCAAAAGTACAAATGTACAATACAAGCATGGATGCACAATTATCTATCAGGGGTTACATCATGGCTATGTAGGATGCACATTATCAAGTATGGGGTGCTAATAAAACAATAGTTTGAATTAATACGACATGGCATGCAACTAGATATAAAGAATTAACGGTATGGGTACACAATAAAATATGGATGCTCAATTATCTATCAGGGGTTGCAACTATAGCTCTATTTCTATGTATGATGCACATTATCTAGCATGGAGTGTTAATGTAGCAGTAGTATGAAACAACGTGACATGGCTTGCAACTTGATATATAAAGAATTAATGGTATGGAAGCACAAATATCGATCACGAGTTACATTTACAGTTCCAAGTCTAAGTGGGATGCACATTATTAAGCATGGGGTGTTACTACAACAATAACATGAATTAATATGATATATAGATCCACCTATATATATTTTAAATGATATGGATGCATACGGGTATCCGAAAACAGTAAAACTGTAATATGGATGCACAATGAAATAAATATGTAATATTATTATTACTATGGATGCAATTATAATAACATAGCATGTGGCAAGATAAACTTGCCTGAACGGGCCGCACGATGGATGCGTACGGCACGTCCGACGTCAGTAAATCATCGCAACGCACACACGGCACCCGAGACGGGTCCCAGGCAAGGCAAGAGGGTAAACATGCAAGCAAGGGGTGTTCACTGGATCGCCTGGATCGGCAGTGACGAGCACGGCTCCGGTGGGTAACCATCGGAAAAAGAACCAAGATCAAGAAAGAAAAGAGAAAGAAGAAGAGGAAGAAGAAGAGAAAGAATGTACTCACTGGATATGGGACATAGGAGGCGAGAGGGTGACGATGGTGTGAGGTCGTCGGGTTAACGGAGCTCCGGCGAGGTAAGGTGTGCAGGGTGCTTGGTCTCGGTTAGGGTTTCAAGGTGGTCGTGGTTTGGTTATTGGGGTGTGCAGGGTTTTAACAGAAGAAGAAAATAAATGAAGGAGGAGAAGTGAATGAAGATGAGGAGGAGAGGAGAATGTGGTGAGGTCGAGGTGGTGATCGGCGGTTGGGTTGGTGGTTCTTGGGTTGGTTTGGGTGTGTAGGGGTTTTAGGGTTTGCAGCGGGGAGCTCGGGGATGGCGCGGAAGAAGAGTGGAGGAGATGGAGATGAGGGTGACGAGGAGATGAGGGAGATGATGACGAGGGTTGAGGAGGCAGCGGAGTTAGGGTTTTGGCTGCATGGGTTCTCGTCACGGGGTTTATAAAAGAAGAGGAAGAAAGAAAAAAAAGAGAAGGGAGGTGATGCTAAAGAAAGAAGGAGGTGATGGGACTCGAGAAGTGCACAGTAATTATGATAGACGAGAGAAAGGAAGAGAGAGAGGGGGAGAGAGGGAGAGAAAGAGAATGGGCTTGGGAAATATATAGGTTTAAAAGATAAAGAAATAATATAATAGGAAGAGAGAGAGAGAGAGAATGCTTCTGTTAGAAAAGATTTTTACTTTTAAAATCATTCTTTAAAAAAATATATTCTGTTAACCATATTTTATATATATATATATATATAACAGTAAATAAGTATAATATAATATTAATAAAACTTGATGTTTTGGTTAATACAAAAATAGTCCAAAACACGCCCGGGTCGGGTCGGATGCAAATACAAATGTCAAATGCACTATTCACACCCAAAACACAGTTAATCAAGAAAATACTATAAATAAAGAAATACTTGAACTAGAACTGGTATAAATGAACTAGGGTGTTATATTATACCCAACTACAAAAGAATTTCGTTCTGGAAATTCCTAAAACAAGATAAGATAAATAAACATGAAACTACAGGAAAAGATCTGGAAACTTCTGTCGAATCTCGTCTTCTCGTTCCCAAGTCGATTCTCCGTGCGAGCGATTTCCCCAAGAAACAAGTATGAGAGGGATAACCTTGTTCTTAAGGACCTTTTCTCTTCGATCAACGATCGACATCGGTCGTTCCTCAAAAGTTAAATTCTCTCTTACAGTCAGCTCCGAATGATCTAGCACGTGTGTTTCATCTCGAACATACTTACGGATTTGAGATACATGAAACACGTCATGGACATTCGATAAAGATTATGGTAAAGCCAATCGATAAGCCACTTCTCCAACACGCTCCAAAATCTTGAAAGGCCCCACAAATCGAGGACTAAGCTTGTCTCGACTCCCAAAACTAATCACTCCTATAGTCGGTGATATCTTCAAGAATACCAGATCACCAACAGCAAACTCTAGAGGTCTTCTCGATGTATCGGCGCAACTCTTCTACCGATCTTGTGCTGCCTTCATGTGATTCCAGATCGTATTGACTTTCTCCACGGTTTGCACGATAAGATCCGGTCCCAACAATCTTCGTTCTCCAATATCGTCCCAACAAACGAGTGAATGACACTTGCGACCATACAATGCTTTGAATGGAGCTATCAGAATAGTCGCCTGGAAGCTGTTATTATACGAAAACTCCACCAAGTGTAGATGATCCTCCCACGAACCCTTGAAGTCTAACATGCAAGCTCTCAACATGTCTTCAAGAGTTTGGATCATTCTCTCCGACTGGCCATCTGTCTGAGGGTGATAGGCTGTACTGAACTTCAATCGCATCCCCAAACTTTCCTGTAAACTTCTCCAGAAGTGCGATAAGAATCAAGTGTCACGGTCGGAAATGATGCTCACAGGTACACCATGCAATCTCACAATCTCCTGCATGTACCGTTCTGCCAATGCTTCTGTTGACTGACCAACTCGAAATGGCATGAAATGAGCTGCCTTGGTCAAACGGTCAACAATCACCAAACTGCATTGTTGCCCTTTAGACTCCGCGGTAAAACTGTCACGAAATCCATGGTTATATGTTTCCACTTCCATTGAGAAATCGGAAGTGGTTGCAATAAACCAGCTACGCTTTGATGTTCAGCCTTAACTTGCTGACACATCAAGCACTTCGCTACAAAATGGGCGATCTCCCTTTTCATACCTTCCCACCAGAAATGCTGTCGTAGATCACGGTACATCTTCGTGCCTCCTGAATGTACGGAATATGCGGAACTGTGCGCCTTCTTCATCACTTCTTCACGGATGTCTCCTTTCAGTACACACAAATAGCTACCATAACACAACGAACCATCTTCATGAATCAACAAGTCCGTTCGAAGTCCCGCTTCTACCTGTTCTCGAAACTTTTGCAATCTTGGGTCCTGCGACTGCGCTGCTTTAATATTATCGATCAATGGCGACTGTACTTGCAACTGCATCAACTGTCCCGAATAATGCGGTAGCACGATCACCAATTCAAATCTCTGAAAGTCTTCGATAAGCTCTCTCCGTGCAGTCAACATCCGAATTGCTGATAACCGACTAAGTGCATCCGGCACTACATTAACTTTCCCCGGATGGTACTTAAGATCAATGTTCCCCTCCGAAAGACGGCGCGACATGGCATCTTGCCTGAGATTCGGGGCAGAAGCTAATTGGTGCTATCCTTCCCCTCTCCGAAGATGCCAAGTTGATTTATGGCACCATGTATCGAAGGTTTAGACGGATGCATCCGATGTAGCAGACTTCATCAGATTCCCCCTCGTTTGAGGGGTTTTTGATTGTGGGGACGCTCTTCCCTGCAGGCGCAAGCCCCTACAGTTAATTACGCTACCGCATTGCGGTAACAACTTTCTCCTTCTCCAGATGGTCACTTCGTGTCGTGGGTGTTTGTTTTGTATTTTGTTGCCCGTGGATTGTTTACGGAGACTGAGTTATGTCGTCGCCCGTAGGGCGTGGACTAGTCCAAATCCGTATTATCTTAGATTTGGGTTTGGGGGTTTGGTTTGAGGATACGTCAGCCATACTTGAGGCTAAGATCAACTCAAACGTTTGTTACGGATACGTTAGTCTAACTTTGAGACTAAGATCAACTTAACGGGATCGTTTAGATCCGACAAAAGAGCGTTTGGGCTCTAATGTTCCAGTTTAGGGACCTAGTGGTCCATTAAATGTATGGCCGTCAGGACCCATCACCTCTCTGACGACGTTGAAGGATTACAACGACGGATGTCAGAGGAGTTCAGAGATGTACCCTCGAGCCAGAGTTAATTAGGGGGATTCATAGTCCAGTCTGTTTGAAGGTTTAAGGATACGTTAGCCATCTTTGAGGCTAAGATCAACTTAAACGGGACCGTTTAGATCCGACAAAAGAGCATACGGGGCTCTATTGTTCTAATTTAAAGACATTGCGGTCCATGGGTAGTTTAAGGACGTTGCGGTCCGTGGGTAGTTTAAGGACATTGCGGTCCATTGTTAGTTTTAAGACATCTCGGTCAAGGTTAAGGACGTCGTAGTCCATGGGTTTAAGGACCCCACAGTCCGGTATGTGCTCTGGATGCTTCACACGGGTTCATTGCCGCGCTCTGCTAGGACCAGGCTCTGCTCTGGATGCTTCACACGGGTTCACTGCCGTGCTCTGCGAGGACCAGGATCCGCTCTGGACGTTTTCCACGGGGTCAAAGAGTGACATTATCCGCGTTCCACGTGACCAGGAATTTTGCATTAAACACGGGTTTAAGGACCCCGCGGTCCATATCAATGTGTGGTCGTCGGGACCCGTCACCTCTTTGAAGACATTAAGGGATTACAATGCCAAGTATCAAAGGAATGAAGAGATGTACCCTAGAACCGGAATGGCTTAAATAGTCTTTGACCCAATTTGGGATCAAGACCGATTAATTATGTTATGAGCCCATTGGCCCAGTTAATCACAAATTGAGGACTTATGGCCATCTTGGGCTAAGTCCAATCAGGAGAGGCTTTGCCTCTATCCATTTAGGCCAATTGGGCCAAAGCCTAGTGTTAAACACTACAGAGCAGTCAGTGTTGAACACTGGGAATGAGGTTGACAAGTTAGTGTTTAACACTAAGAGATAATTGGTGTTAAACACCAGCAACAAGGCTTTTCAAATTAGTGTTAAACACTAAAACAGATCAGTGTTGAACACTGCAAATAAAGCTTTTTAATTAGTGTTGAACACTAAGGCCCAACAGTGTTTTAACACTGGGTTCGAGAGTTTTAATTTAGTGTTAAACACTAAGGCAAGAGGGGTCACGTGGCAGCACGTGAGAGCGCCCTCCCTTCATTTATTCTGCTGAGATTATCGCGTCTTTCAGAGCATCACGTGCCATCACGTGATGGGCATTCAAATGCCTATGTATTAGAGCTTCTGCCGAGGGTCACGTGGGTCACGTGGGGTGCTGCCTCAAAGGGGCTTTCTGTAGATCTCCTGGGGGGGTCACGTGGTGACACGTGACCCTGCCTCTATGTATATTGTTTTAGAGGATCTGTTAATCTTTTCCAGGAATTAAATTCCTCGTAGGGTTAAACCCTGACAGTAATTTCAGAGGAATTAAATTCCTACTTTCTCTTAAAGGTTTATATTCTGAATAGAGTTGGATTCTGAATTTTCTGCAGGAATTAAATTCCTCATTCATGTGAAGAACCAAATAGGGTTAAACCCTAATAAAAGCTTTTAAGGAATTAAATTCTCACTCTCTTGTTAAATTATGATCAAGGGAATTAAACCCCCGCTGTTCCAACAGAACTAGGTTCTTAATTAGGGTTAAACCCTGTTTCTTTTTGTTCTGAAGGAATTAAATTCCCATAACACAGGGTCAAGCCCTAGTTTTATTTTAAAGGAATTAAATTTCTATAGTTCTGTGAGAATTAAATTCTTGTGCTGCCATTCCCTCTCTATGTTTTGGATCTGCATGGCAGGATCTCGACCCATTGAGAATTAAATTCTCAACCTTAAGGGGAGATGTGCACTTTGCAGATCCTCTATCAAAGAGAGAAGAAATATTTTCTTCTGTTTTATATATCAGAGTTAAACTCTGTTGAGAATTAAATTCTCTTTCTTTCAAAAAGCCTTCCCTTTCTTACCTAGGGTTTTCTTTTGCAGAAGATCCAAGTTCCTCGAAGTTTCGAAGCTCTCTTCCTTTTCTTTTTCTCTCCCTGTCTCTGTCTCTCTTTTTTTGTGTCTCTTGGCTCCTATTTATAGGAGAAGCAGCCGAGTCAATTAGTTTTTTGACGAATCTTCCTTGAGATATTTGATTTGCATCCATTATTTGTTCTGGACCTTTGGATTGTTAGGTGAATTTTATTCACCATTGGATTTCAAATCCAGTGATTCTCCTTTGTGATATCTGTTAGATTTAAAGGGGAAATCTTTCCAAGTTCGGGATTTTCCCATAGATAGATGATATTCAATCAGCTTTAAATCTTTAATTTGATTGGTTCCAGATAATCGCTTTCCTTTGGAAAGATTCGAATCTCTTTCAGAATTTAATTCTGTTAACAAAGCGGGCTTTGAAAGCCGGTCACGTGTGACCACGTGACCCATGGTCACGTGTGGGCACGTGACCCATGGTCACGTGTGGGCACGTGGCCCCCTTGGAACGAGCCTTCCTCTTTCTTTTTGCGCTCTGTCTTCTGTTTGCTGCTTCACCGTCACGTGCCACCACGTGACCCCTGGTCACGTGTGAGCACGTGACCCTTGTTTGGATTCTTTTTCTTGGTTTAACTGGAGAACAATTCTGATGTTTTGAGCGTCACGTGCCAACACGTGACCCCTGATCACGTGGGAGCACGTGACCTCTTTTGAAGCTTTTTCCTTGATTTGATCAGGGATCCGGTGTGCCCTTGACGCTTGCATTTAAATGTCACGTGTCGACACGTGACCCTGGTCACGTGGGAGCATGTGACTCCTTCTGAAGCCCCTTTTCTTCAATGTAGTCAGGAAACTGAACTTGCCTTGATGATGTGTTTAGGTGTCACGTGCCAACACGTGACTGCTGGTCACGTGTAAGCACGTGACCCTCTTCTGAAGCCTTTCCCAGAAGCTTTCCTGATTTTAAATCAGGAAACAAATGCCCCCACAGCGTTGTTCTCACGTGTCAGCACGTGAGTGCAACGCTGTCACCTCTTGCGACCGTTGGATTCCTTTAGGGATCTGGGGAGATGAAACGTTTCCATTGCCTTCTATAAATACCTCTGTCTTTTCATAGGGGCCTTCACTTTGCTCATCTTCTTCTTCTGAGAACTTTTTCCTTGAGAATTTAATTCTCGCTTCCAGAGCTTAGTTCTCTGTCTTGAAACAATTTTCAGAGTTTTAACTCTGTTCGAAAAGAATTCTTTTCCTCAGGTAATGTTCTTGGACAAACGATGGACCTTCTCATTCCTCTGGATTTTAAATCCAAAACAAGGGTTTTTACCCTTTTTTTTCTTCTTCCTGTTTTTCCATAAGAACATGAAACCTTCAAACTGTAGATCTTTTAGGGTTTAGATGATTTTTGGGGAGATGATGATGGCGTTTCAACACCATGGAATTTAATTCCATCCAAAAATGTTTTTGGGAATTTAATTCCCTTTTCTCAATAAGGAATTTTAATTCCAATGAAGGACTCGATTTCTTCACACAGAGGCTTCTTGGGGTCTCTTGGCCCGAGGTTGTTCTTCTGCAATTAATGCAATGGGGGTTTTCTAATGATTCTCATGACCTTTATTTCAGGTATCATGGATGCCCATCTGTATGGTCTTGACGAGATCATTTCCTATGGGAATATTCGTGCACTGGGCCGCAGTCAGAACCAGGAGTTCACCGATACTCAATGTGCCGAGATTATGAGCCGCTTTGATGAGTACAACCATCGGCTACTCCCCCGTCGCTCTTCTCTTCTGAGGCTGATCGTGCTGGCGATCAGGGAGGCTCTCCCTCTATTCTGTGCTGGTGTGCCCCTTGGGGCATTGGACGCCGCCGAGGATAAAGTACATTCGGTGTATCTGATGCACTTGATCTCAAAGAGAAGGCGGGATAATCTCATTGATCTCCTGCATCAGATGTTCCAGCAGTCGGCCATACTTGCCGCCTATCGGAGGGTGGAGGACATTCGTGAGGACCCCGATGCTTGTGATCGTGAGAGGAAGCATACTCGGGAGGTTCGAAATGCTTGGAAAATCTTGAATAAAGTTAATTTTGAGTTTCTCAACCCATGTCCCGCATCTGAAGTTTTACCGTTGTAAATGTGTCCTCTGTGTTTTGTATAAACCTCTTGAAGTATGAGTGACAATTGTTATTATGTCTTTCTATGTTTGCATGTCTTTTCTCTGGGATTTTATCATTTTGCTACTGTTGTTGTTGGTGCTTTCAATATGCAGGGTGCTACTCCATTTTCTTTTTTTTTTAGTGTACATCAGGTTTAGGCCTCACGTAGTCTGTACGTGGGGTCCCTTGATGTGGCTGTTCACAAAATCTTCTCATGCCCTGTTTTCGGCGCACAATATTAGACGCAGAAAAAAGGGCCTTGGAAATAGTTCCATCTCCTTGATTTTCGATGCCTTTCCTTTTTTGGGCCTTGGAAATAGTTTCACCATGCAAGATTTTCCGCGCACAGCACTTAATGCATTTCCTTATATATGAGGCTATAGCTTCCCTTTTCCTCTCACAAAGAGATTTATATTATTATTATTATTATTTTTATCTTGGAGTAACTTGTCTCGAGAAACAAACGAGAGCCATGGCCTGCAATCGCTCTCATGCTCGTCGACAGCCATGGGAGGTTCCTATTGAGGAAATGGTCCCTTGCTTTGCTGCTCGGTTGGTGGATCCCCTCCTTACCGACAACGAATGCGACTCAGCCATGCATGAACTCTCGATCCGTAGGGGGTCCCCCCTCCCGATGGGTTCTCTCTGGCTCCGGATGATTCTCAAGGCCGTGCTTGCCGACATCCCTCCTCACCCGGCGGAGATGACCCTGGCGATGCTCGACGCGGCAGAAGAAAAGCTCGAGGGTTTTCACGACGCGTGCCTGATTACTCAGGCTTTGAAGGATTGCTCAATTTATCTGCTGAGCCAGATCAAGGCCCGGCGAGCTATTATGTCTGCTTTCGCGGACGAACACGGTGCCAATCGATGGAGAGCGACTCCTCGTGAGAACCGTCGCTTTGACGTGCTGGAGAAAGCAGAGAGAGAGATGGAGAATTTTGTCCTCTGTTTCATTAACCCTTGTGCCGTTGATCCCATGTTTGGTGACCTTTTCCGTTAGCGTAGAACATTTTTAAATTAGTCCCTCCTTTTTTACGCTTTATGCCGAGATTCCGTGTAGGCTTGGTGCTAGTATGTATGTTTCCGCTTGCATAAATAAACTTTGTATTCTTCTCGTGAGAACTTTCTTTAATTGCAAATGCTACCATCACTTTCCTGCGCATCAGACCATTTTGGGTATTATGAACGTTCATGCGATTGCAAACGCTATTATTATTATTATTCCTTTTTTGAATACTCATATGATTGCGAACGTATGCTTGAAATATGTCGGAAACTTTTCTTGTTGCCTTTCACATCAGGCGATGTGAGCGCGTTTGCTGTGGTTACGAAAGCGAGCTTACGTGGCTTGATAGAGCGATACATAGCGAACATAAGGTTGTGGCTCTCGATAAAGCTGCCACGTTCACTTGTGAGAGGGTCGAGGCTCATAAGGCCATTGAGAAAGAGCTCGAAGCCCGGCTTGCTTTGTATCAGGCCCAACAAGCTCAGGCGGAGGCTCGTCTTTTGGAGATCTTGCGTCATGAAGCCGTGGTCCAACAAAAGCAGGATGAGCTGACCAAGCTGCTGAATCGCCCGCCGGCCTGAAACATTTGTATCTTTTTCTTCCTTTTTGTACATACTCATGGATGAGAGTATTTTCTTTTTGTTTCTTTCATGAATTGTACTTCGTATCCATTTCGGTTTATGAATAAAAGATACATTTTTCTTCTCAATGATGTGTTTCCTTTTCATTGAATGTATTCTGCGGATATTCTATCTTGATCTCCTTGCAGGACAGCAATGGCTTAGGATTCAGGGTTAAGATCTGCTTCCTAAGACTTTTGCATTTTACAAGCCACGAGGGTCTCATAAGAATCTTTTTTTTTTCTCCCTACAGGTCGAGAGGATCCCATAGGTGTAAGTTCTTCTTAGAGATCGTGAGGGTCCTTAAGCGAGTTTTCCCTTGAGAGTCGTAAGGATCTCACAAGAGAATTTTTCTTCCTTACAGGTCGTGAGGGCCTGCAAGTGCCGGATGTGATCATCCTTATCCGTGTTTCACGGAGTCAGGGGTCTACCAAGGTATCGTAGTTTAAAGACGTCACGGTCAAGGTTAAGGACCTCATAGTCCGTGGATTTAAGGACTCCACAGTCCGCTGTTAGTTTTAAGACACCACGGTCAAGGTTAAGGACCTCATAGTCCGTGGATTTAGGGACTCCACAGTCCGGTGTTTGGTTGCAGGGACCCGTCACCTCTTTGAAGACGTTGAGGAATTACAACGCCGGGCATCAAAGGAGTGAAGAGATGTACCCTTAAACCAAGGCAGAATCCGTAGGGAATCGGGGTGGTTGATCGTTAGTTTTAAGACATCACGGTCGAGGTTAAGGACGTCATAGTCCGTGGATTTTAAGGACTCCACAGTCCGGTATTTGCTCTGGATGCTTTACACGGGTTCACTGCTGTGCTTGGCGAGGACTAGGCTCCGCTCTGGGCGTTTTCCGTGGGGTCAAAGAGTAACGTTATCCGCGTTCCACGTAACCAGGAATTTTGCACTAGATGCTTCACACGGGTTCACTGCCGTGCTCGGCAAGGACTAGGCTCCGCTCTGGATGCTTCGCACGGGTTCACTGCCATGGTCTGCGAGGACCAGGATCCGCTCTGGACGTTTTCCACGGGGTCAAAGAGTGACATTATCCGCGTTCCACGTGACCAGGAATTTTGCACTAGATGCTTCACACGGGTTCACTGCCGCGTTAGGCGAGGACTAGGCTCCGCTCTGGATGCTTCGCACGGGTTCACTGCCATGGTCTGCGAGGACCAGGATCCGCTCTGGACGTTTTCCACAGGGTCAAAGAGTGACATTATCCGAGTTCCACGTGACCAGGAATTTTGCACTAGATGCTTCACACGGGTTCACTGCCGTGCTCGGCGAGGACTAGGCTCTGCTCTGGATGCTTCGCACGGGTTCACTGCCATGCTCTGTGAGGACCAGGATCCGCTCTGGACGTTTTCCACGGGGTCAAAGAGTGACATTATCCGCGTTCCACTTGACCAGGAATTTTGCACTAGATGCTTCACACGGGTTCACTGCCGTGCTCGGCGAGGACTAGGCTCCGCTCTGGATGCTTCGCACGGGTTCACTGCCATGCTCCGCGAGGACCAGGATCCGCTCTGGACGTTTTCCACGGGGTCAAAGAGTGACATTATCCGCGTTCCACGTGACCAGGAATTTTGCACTAGATGCTTCACACGGGTTCACTGCCGCGTTAGGCGAGGACTAGGCTCCGCTCTGGATGCTTCGCACGGGTTCACTGCCATGCTCTGCGAGGACCAGGATCCGCTCTGGACGTTTTCCACGGGGTCAAAGAGTGACATTATCCGCGTTCCACGTGACCAGGAATTTTGCACTAGATGCTTCACACGGGTTCACTGCCGTGCTCGGCGAGGACTAGGCTCCGCTTTGGACGTTTTCCACGGGGTCAAAGAATGACATTATCCGCGTTCCACGTAACCAGGAATTTTGCACTAGATGCTTCACACGGGTTCACTGCCGCGTTAGGCGAGGACTAGGCTCCGCTCTGGATGCTTCGCACGGGTTCACTGCCATGCTCTGCGAGGACCAGGATCCGCTCTGGACGTTTTCCACGGGGTCAAAGAGTGACATTATCCGCGTTCCACGTGACCAGGAATTTTGCACTAGATGCTTCACACGGGTTCACTGCCGTGCTCGGCGAGGACTAGGCTCCGCTCTGGACGTTTTCCACGGGGTCAAATAATGACATTATCCGCGTTCCACGTAACCAGGAATTTTGCTGAATATATCCGCATTTCACGGGGTGCAGGTTTGACTGTTGGCGATATGTATATCACCGAGCCATGGAACTGGGAGTTGCCGCTGTTCCGCTTAGCTTGAAGTTGTGTCCGTTGTTACGAGACGAATGTTGGGCTGATCTCTAGGTCGCTTGTGGCCCGTCGAGCTTCGGCTTCTTCTTCTAATGAAACCTGGGGAGGAAGAGTGCGACTCCTTCTTTGTTTGCGCCCCTGGATTGTATACAGGGATTGATGTAGCATCACCTGTAGGGCATATATTTTGTTTTTATTTTATTTCTTTTCCCGCGATGCTCTATCATTTCAGCTTTTTATATCGCGAAAATCGCGATTGCCCAATCATTTCGGCTATTTTTCGCGGTGCCCAATCATTTCGACTATTTTTCTTTTTACCCGCTGCTTTTTATTGCGAGTTGCCCAATCATTTCGGCTATTTTTCATGCATACATTTTTACTTGCTGATTTTGTTTGCAAGTTGCCCCATTATTTCGGCTATTTCGTATGCATTTTTTGGCTCGCTGATTTTTTTTATATATCGCGAGTGTGGAACTTGGGATCTGATACCAATCTTAGCATCAGCATTGCTGCGACTGGAATATTGCCAGGAGCGAATCATCATTTGCCATGAAAGAACTTGGGATTTGATACCGGTTTAGGCATCAGCATCGCTGCAACTGGAATATTGCCAGGAGCGAATCATCATTTGCCTCTGTCTATGTTGAACAAAGGTGGCTTAGCAAACAGGGTTAAGGTCCTGTCGGCTAAGGCTTTTGACTTCATGAGCCGTAAGGGTCTCACAAAGGTATTTCTCCCTACAAGTCGTGAGGATCTTGTAGGTGTGGTTTCTCCTTAGGGATCGTGAGGATTCCTAAGTGCATGTTCTCTTGTAAGTCGTAAGGATCTTACAAAAAGGTTTTCTCCTTATAGGTCGAGAGGACCTAAAAGGGTTGCTCACCATATGGACATGTCCCTAGTCACGGGTGTGACTTTGCTGGGGAAATGTTTATTCGCGCCCGTGGATTGTATACAAGGGTCAGCATTGAGCCTCTTGTAGGGCAATATCGAAGGTTGTGGAGGATTTGCTTAAGAACAGGTTCAGGCTTCTGTAACTTAAGACTTTCAAATCTCATGAGCCGTGAGGGTCCCATAAGAGAATTCTCCTTACGAGTCGTGAGGATCTCGTAAGTGTATTTTCTCCTTAGGAATCGTGAGGATCCCTAAGTGTGCTGCTCCTTTGTGAGTCGTAAGGATCTCACGCAGGTGGTTTCTCCTTACAAGGTCGAGAGGACTCTGTAAGTGTCCTTTAACGAGATTGCGCCCTTTCGGGTTTTCACAAACACTCGCCGGTAGTCCTGCTGTTTTTACTCACGGAGCCCTTTCGGGTTTTCATCCGTGCCCATTTTGCTTATAGACATACCGTTTTTATTTTATTCTTTTTCACTTTTTTTTTACAAGGTCGCGCCCTTTCGGGTTTTCACGAACACTTGCCGGCAGCCCTGCTGTTTTTACTCACGGAGCCCTTTCGGGTTTTCATCCGTGCCCACTTTGCTTATGGACATACCGTTTTTTTTTATCATTTTTTTATCTTCTTCTTTTTTTTTTATCTCGTCAACCTAAGGATGTTGCGGTAGTAGTTTAGGGACGTTTCGGTCCGTCGATAGTTTAAGGACGTTTCGGTCCGCCGTTAGTTTAAGGACGTTTCGGTCCGTCGATAGTTTAAGGACGTTCCGGTCCGCCGTTAGTTTAAGGACGTTCCGGTCCGTCGTTAGTTTAAGGACGTTTCGGTCCGTCGTTAGTTTAAGGACGTTTCGGTCCGTTGATATGGGAAGGCCGGCTGCTGCTTGTAAAGTCTGAGCCTAGGAAGATAGTGAGCGGGCATAGTCGTCGTCATCTATCATTGACCCAGGCTGCGGCTTATTAAGCGTAGTATTTCTTCAATAAGCGGCCGTTTATTGGCCTGAAAGGCCTTTCACCGTGCATGTCCATGAGTAGGTAGGCTCCACCCTGGTAGACCTTGTCTATGATGTACGAGCCTTCATAGTTTGGCTCAAATTTTCCTCGCTTGGCACGATTGGGGATCATAGGTCTTTTGACCACTAGTACAAGTTCGCCTTGGCGGAATGTCCTCGGCCTGGTCAATCTTTCGTATGAGCGCGTCATCTTTGCTTTGTAGGCCTCTAGATGTTGTTGCGCTATGAGCCGGGTTTCGTCAAGGGCATCAAGCTCCTCAAGCCGAAGGTGAGCATTTTCTTCGTTCGTCAGCTCGTGGTGGACTGCTACTCGTAGAGAGGGTAACTCTATCTCGAGGGGGAGCACTGCTTCCGTCCCAAATACCAACGCGTACGGCGTTGTGTTTGTGGCCGTCTTGAATGTAGTTCGATAAGCCCAAAGGGCTTCTTGCAGCCTTTCGTGCCAGTCTCTCTTATTCTTGGAAACGGTCTTTTTTATGATCTTCGTCAAGGTCTTATTGAAGGCCTCAGCCAGACCGTTAGCTCGTGGGTTGTAAACCGAAGAATATCTCCAGTCTATGCTGTGCTGCTGTGCGAAGCGACTAATCTTATGGCTTAGGTAGGTCGGCCCATTATCGGAGATAATCCGCCGTGGAGTTCCGAACCGATAAATGACGTGCGTCTTGAAGAAATGGAGGATATTCTCCGTCTTCACTTCCTTCAGTAGTACTGCTTCTGCCCATTTGGAGAAGTAATCAGTTGTCGCCAGGATAAAACGGTGTCCCCGGGATGATGCTGGCTCAATGGGGCCGACTATGTCAGTCCCCCACATTTCGAATGGCCAACTAGCCAGCGTTGGGTGCAGTGGATTCGGATGTTGGTGGATGAAGTCTCCATGAATCTGGCATGAGTGGCATTGCTTCGCATACTCGAGGCAGTCCTGGATCATCGTGGGCCAGTAATAACCCATCCGTTTAATTTTTAACTTCATCTTTGGGCCTGCTTGGTGAGAACCGCAAAGTCCGTCATGAACTTCCTGAATGACTCTTTCTGCTTCGTCAGGTCCTAAGCATCTCAGCCATAGAGAATCAAACGATCTCTTGTATAGAATATCGTTGACGAAAGCGAAAGATAAAGCTCGTTTCATGAGCTGATGTCTTGAGGACGCTTCTTCGGGCATTCGGTGGGACTTAAAGTAGTCTATGAAGACTTCCCTCCAGTCTTCGGCCTTCTCATGGTCTTTTACTTGTAGGGTCGTCTGCTCAGTCGTTCCTTTTTCTTCGCATGATTCCGGAGATATTTCTGCCGGGGCGAGCACTCGACGGCTTTGTACCACGATTCTGACGTCGTCGAGGTTCTCGCCAGCCAGTTCTTTAGCAAGTTTAGCCAACGCGTCTGCTTTGCTGTTTTCCACGCGCGGTATGTTCTCCAAAGTATAGGAGGGAATTTGGGTCAATAGTTGTTGCAACCTTTCGCCGTACTTCACCAACTCCGGCTTGCACGTTTGGTAGTCACCATTTACTTGACTAACGACCAGCTGAGAATCCCCGTATATAAGGAGGTCTTCAATTCCCATGTCGATGGCGATCTCGAGGCCTGCTATCAGAGCTTCGTATTCGGCTTCATTGTTTGTCCTCGGCTCTGTTAAGGAGAAGGCGAAGCGCATTATCCCTCCTTGTGGAGTTGCAAAGATGAGGCCTATCCCTGATTTGATCATTGGGATACCTTGTTTCTGTTTCTTTATGGAGGACGCTCCATCGAAATAGAGTTCCCATCGGGTGCTTCCGCCGCTAATCGCATCAAATGCATGCTCGTCTGGCAAATCACAGTTCAGAGGAGAATCGGCCGGTATCAGGTGCTCGGCGAGGAAGTCGGCAATGGCCTGGCCTTTCACTGCCTTGAGAGGTTGATACGTTATCGAGAACTCCATCAAGAGCAAGGCCCACTTAGCGAGTCGTCCCGTCAATATGGCTTTCGACATCAAATATTTGAGAGGGTCCACCTTCGAAATAAGACGGACTTCATGTGCTAATGCGTAATGTCTAAGCTTTGTTATTGCGAAGATCAACGCCAGGCAGTGCTTTTCAATGGGGGAATAGTTGCTTTCTGCCCCCAGCAGCACTCGACTTAAGTAGTAAAGTGCTCTTTCTTTCCCCTGATCGTTCTCTTGTGCCCATAATGCGCCTAAAGAACCTTCGAGGGCGGTCGTATAAAGAATGAGGGGTTTTCCCTTGACCGGCGCGGTCAACACCGGAGGGTTCTGCAGGTACTGCTTGATCTCGTCTAATGCACCTTGACATTTGTGATCCCAAACGAATGGAGTTCCCTTTTTCATCAGGTGGCTGTAAGGAAGGCATTTGCCCGAAAGATTAGCGATAAACCACCGGATGTATGCGAGCTTCCCTTGGAGAGACCGCAACTGCTTGAGGGTTCTTGGCGGAGGCATTTCCATGATCGCCTTAATCTTTGACGGATCTATTTCAATACCTCGGTGTCGAACGATGAATCCCAGGAATTTTCCCGAGGAGACTCCAAACGCGCATTTGAGGGGATTCATTTTTAAATTATATTGCCGAAGGCGTCGAAATATAGTCTCTAGATGCTTTAAATGATCTTCGTATGACATGCTCTTTACTACGAGGTCATCGATATAGCAATCGACGACGTCGTGTATGAAGTCATCAAAGATCTTTGTCATGGCCCTTTGATAGGTAGCGCCAGCGTTCTTTAGACCGAAGGGCATAACCCTGTAGCAAAATATACCCAAAGGGGTGCGGAAAGCGGTGTGCTTCTGGTCTTCGGGATGCATCTTTATCTGATTGTATCCTGACGAACCATCCATAAAGGAGAAAACCTCGTGAGTGGACGTGTTATCTATCATTAGCTCGGTTACTGGTACTGGGAAATCATCCTTTGGACAGGCTTTATTGAGATCCCTGAAATCCACGCATATGCGTACCGTCCCGTTCTTCTTCATTACCGGGACGATATTGGCGATCCAGTCGGGATATTGGACTTCTTGGATAAATCCAGAATCGATCAGCTTCTTGACTTCGGCGTTGATGCTCATCTCAAGCTCGAGTCGCATCCTCCTTGGCGCCTGCTTGACTGGCTTGATATCTGGGGATATTGCTAATCTATGCACAGCAATCTCCGGATCTAATCCTGGCATCTCGGAGTAGTTCCACGCGAAGCAGTCTTTATGCCGTAGAAGCACGTCCTTTAACGCAGCCACCCTCTCTTCGGATAACAGCTCGCTGACAAATGTCGGTCGCGGGTCATCTGCCGATCCCAACTCAATCTTCTTGAGGTTATCTACAGTAGTATGTATACCATCTTCCAGTTCTTTCGGAGCGGGCGGAAATTCCGAGATCACTTCCTCATCGCTGTTCTCAAAGCACCGGGGAAGGTCATCTACGTTCTCGGGCTCTTCTCCTAATATCGTAATCGTATAACAAGTGCGAACCCGCTCCCTGGACTGAGGTAGACCCGGTTCTGCTCCTGCGGCCTTGGGCTCATGCTTTCGCGGCGGCGTTACCTTCCAGCCATCGGATAAAGCGAATCTGCCCCGTCGGTACTGGTCCTCGACCCAGTTCTTGAAGGTGAAGCAGTCTTCGGTAGGATGTCCTATGGCTTGGTGATAAGAGCAATAACTCAGATGAGAAGCCTTGCTAGCTTGCTCAGGATGTCTAGACTCTGGAAGCGCGATCATTTGATGTTTTATAGCGAGGTTGAGTAACCTCTCCGTCTTGTCTCGGGGGAAGGAGTACGCTCGACTCATCTTCTTCATGAAGGACAAACCCGAGCCGCTTCTTGATTTATTTCCGTCTCTGCGTCGGGCCTTTCGTACAACGGATTGACGAGGATAAGCGTCTTTGTCTTTTGCAGCACGTTGAGATAGACGTTGCATCCTGGCCTTCTCGTAGATGGCCATTTCGCGGTTGTGGTCTTCCCGAGTTTTCTGACCCATTTTCCTGATAGGCTTGCCCATTCGTTCTTCAAACGACGGACTCGGCGCTTTAATCGCGGGGTCTAGTTTTGATGGGGGTTTGGCATCTCCTGACAGGGCATCCTCCTCTTCATCAAAGGTATATATAGCGTAGCTGCTGTGAGCCCATTCCCGTTTTCCGGCTCTTGCGTATCCAAGCCCGAGTGTTTCCATTTTTCCGTTGGGCAATTTACGTTGAGTTCCGGGGACATCCCAAATCCTGTTGTAGAACCGAGCCTGCCGAACGGTCTGTTCTAAGGGTACTCCTTGGCGCTTCAGTAGCTTCTTTAATCCATTTGTATAGTATCTGGATAGACGGATGGGTTGGAGCCTGTCAAATGTAGCATCCGCGCCATGCCAGATCTCTTTCTCTATTTTCGACTCTGAGGATCGGTAGAACAGGATCACCTTCTCACCTCTTCGCCTGGGAGGGACGTAAAATGTTCGCAGGTCCTGCACATTATTAGCCTGCAGCGTGTCGAGATCCTTATAGTGTTCTCACGGTACCATGGTGATTTGCAAACTATGGTCATCGCCAGGGGGTGCTTGTATTGACAGCCGATTGGAGAACACAGCATTAACTTCATCTTCTGAATCACTTCCGAAGACCAACATGGGGGCGGGCGTCCCCAGGTTGCTGCGTTGAGATGGCCCTGCATAAACTATCTCTTCCTCTTCTTCGGTATCGCTCCCGAAAACAGGGATGGTGGCGGCGGTTTTGTTCTCCGGATTGCGACATCTCTCTGTATCCTCGAAATCTGGCAAAAAGTACTTCGCATCTTCGTATTTGCGGACTTCGTTCACGGAAAATGGGTTTAACTCACCTGTTACGGTATACTCGAAACCATCCTTAAAGTACTTCATACACTGATGTTGTGTAGAAGGGATGATGTTGTATTCGTGTAACCAAGGACGACCGAGCAAGGCGTTGTAGCAGGTCTTGGCGTCAATGACATGGAATTTGATGTCTGTGATGAGAAGTCTAAAGCATAATGTTAGTATCACAGATCCGAGAGTCCGTGACGATTGTGAATCGAAACCGGAGATAGTAATTTTGTCACGAGCGAGGTGTTGTACGCTCATACAGATTTCCTCCAACACCCGAACATTAAGGAGATTGACGGAGGATCCATTATCCACCAGAATCTTTCCTATCTTGATATCATGGCAGTATCCGGAGACATATAGGGGACGGTTGTGGTCGCACGTCCCGAGAAGGAGGTCTTCATCACCGAAAGTAACGTCGGCCGTATGCACTTCCTCCAGTTCATCCTTCATCTTTTCAGTGGCGAGGAAGGCTTGGAATTGCTCAGGTTCTTGTAACGCCTTAATTAGTGAGTCTCGCGCTTCTTTTGATAATAGGAGGGCATCGAGAATGCTAAGCTGAGAAGGTAGCTTCCTTAGGTGCGCGAGGATGTTATAGTCCACCTTACCCTTCCTAGGAGGGTCTTTGGCAGCCAGCCTCTCATGACTTGGTCATCTAAAATGATATCTTCAGTGACCTTTTCCTTTCCCTTATCTTTTCTACTCGCGGGCCCGAGATTTTTTTCTGGGAGTGTGCGATTGCGCAGCTGAATGTTCTCGCAGGCTTCCGATTTCTCCTCTTTCTCTGAAACAGATTCTTTAAAGAGAGGGACCAGAGCCATTTCTTCATCAGAGTCGCTCCCAAAGGTGAGAATTTATGACCCCCTGGCGTTTACCATGTAACAGTTGCCAGTAGCTCTGTCGTGCCCATCGATAGTACTTCTTCGCTCCCAACGGCTCTTGCGTTTCATGCGCTTAACATGTTGCCGACGAGCGACATATCCTTGCCACCATATCTTAAAGGCGTCGCACTCCTCCGTGGGGTGTGAGATTTTCCGGTGATATGCGCAATAGTCAGGGTGCCTCTCCACCCCATCGTGTGTGTTTCCTTCCGAGGGTGGTAGCTTCATTCCCATTGAAATGGCTTTGGCAAACCTTTTCCTCGTCTTGAATATCTTCTTGTCTACTTCGGATGCCTTTCGCTCTGGCAGGGGTAGTTCAACTCTTTCGTTCAGTTGTCCGCATTTGGCTCCTTCCGACGTGGTCATCTCATGCTCCTGGTCCGCTTTACATTTTAGACGAATCTCATCTAGAAAAGCGTCGATCATTTCGTCTGTTGGCCATGCACGCTCTGGTACAGGCTCTGCCTCCAGCTTTTTAATGCCAGGAGTTTTCCCATCATCGGTAAACGAGTGGGAGATTACGTTACAACTCGCCACATATCCTTCGGATTCATCCGACGAGCTTTCTCCATCATCTTCCTCTTGAAAGATGTGGTTGAGGAACTCTTGCAGTGTGACAGGAGTTCGCGCCTTTTGATTGTATTCTTCCAACGCGTCGATTTGCTTCTGCAAGTTCGTGTGTTCTTTTCCAAGCTTCACGGGCTTCTTGGATTTCTTCTTCTTTTTCTTCGAAGATTTTGACGGTTGGGCGTGAGTATTTGGGCCCTTATCGCGAATCTTCGTAATTGGGCGGGGCTTCAACATTCCTTCGATAATTTGAGGTTCAAGAGGGTCCTTCCATTCGATCGCAGGGCACGCATGAAGGTCTCTCAGCATTCTTTTGGTTTTAGTTGATAGCACGACCTCCCATGGAGCTTCTTCAATAAAAGAACACGTTGCCCCCGGTGTATCCGCTTTCCTAAGAGCATGCGGCTGTGGTGGGTTCACCTTCCACTTTTCGGACAGTACAAACTTCCCCTGGAGGTACTGGTCTTCAATCCATCCTTTGAAGACGAAGCAATCTTCAATCGGATGGCCTACCGTTTGATGGTAAGGGCAATAGTTAGGGTTGTTCACCTCGGTGGGTTGCGGCGGTCGTCTTGGATTTGGCAGGTTTATAAGTCTGTTGCGTATTGCCAGCTCGAATAGCCGTTTCGTCTTGTCCCGTGGGAACGAGTAGGGGTGCTTCATCTTCTCATTATAATACCGACGCCTTTCCTCCAGTTGATCTGCCGGTTTCGGGGCGTTAGGTTGCTGTTGGGCATTCGCAACAAAGGTTGCCCTTCCTTTACCCTTGTCATTCCGAGGTTCCGACTTCGGGGGAGGTGGTCTATGACCCATCTGGTCCATCTGAGCCAACTTGTCGATTAAAGCCTGGAATGTGGTTGGCTTAAAGAACATCATAAACTGGGAGATAGTTGCGTGAGGGTCTAGAGTTCCCACGAACATGCCCACCGCAGGTGCTTCCTCAATGCGTTGCTCGCATCTCGACCACAAATTCCGCCAGCGTATAGCATACTGGACCCAGGTTTCGCCTGGTTTTACCCTGGCGTTAATTAGTGCAGTTATTGGAGTGCGTTCGCTGGCACTTGCGAATCGCTGAGTGAACAACAACTCCATTTCAGCGAACGTTTTGATAGAATCGTTCGGGAGTTCCGAATACCATTCGAACGCAGTTTCTGATAAGCTGCCCACGAACTGGCAGAGCAGCAGTTTATCATCACCGCCGGTGTTACCGCAGAGGGCCCGGAACTGGGCGACATGTTGATGGGGGTTGCCGGTCCCCTTGTACACGTGGAATTTTGGTATCGTATAGCCTGGCGGGTATTTGATTTGGTCGTACCAGCTCGGATACGGCCGCCCCGTTTTCACGACTTGACCAGCTGCCTCAGTCGCGTGATGAACCCGGATTTGCTGGGCTATGTAGTCAGCCAAGTCAGCCTTAGAGATTGCCTCCTCCTTGGCCGTTGAGAGGGCTGGAGGTGGATTCGACGTTTCTCCTCGGTCGTCTTCAAGAACGATTGGGGGATGCTCGGCGGGTAAGTCCTGCTGGATCATCGTTCCTATCATATCTTGGAAGAGAAGGCCCATCCGTTGTATGTTGGCCGCTTGTTCAGCAGCCTCTTTGTCCTTTTTCTCCAGTGTCCGACGAAGGAATTCAGCGTCGGTTTCTTCCTCCCGGCGTGCGTCTGAGGACGTTTCTGGGTTTTCTTTTGGCCCGGTGAGCGCGGCCATAGCATTCATCATTTCTTGAAGCTTTTGTTGCTGCTCCTGGGCCTTCGTCACGGATCGGGTTAGCGGTCGGTGGCCCGTAGAAGTGCGGCTTTCCTCTTTTCCAGAGGCCATGTAAACAGTGTGCACCACCATGCCCCCAGACTTAGGGCGTCTGGGCTCAGTGCTTTTAGCCGTCGTTGCATGCTGTGGGGTCTTCTCTGGCCTCCTCTTTTTATGAGCCAGTTGATCAACAGCCTTTTGGGCTTTAGCCTGGTGACCAGCTTCCGGTTGGATTTTCAGCTTCTTGTGCTGGCGGGAGAAGTTTGGATCGATGATCGAGTCTCGGGCCTGCCGCCAAACCTTATAGATTTTGGAAGACAGCCGTTGAGGAGATCGGGGCTGTTCGGGTTTTATTTCCACAACCTTTTTTAATGGGGGAGGAGACCTCTTCAGCACTGCAGTAGCATAATTCCTTCGTACCTTATTTAGCATTTCAAAGCTGTTCCCAGTTGGGACAGCAGCATTAACTTCTGCCACCGGGGCCGATGGAGTCAACCCGGAGGGGGAGTTGCCCCCAGCCTTCCTTACTCGGCGCCAATGGCGACGTCGAGCGTGTTGAGCGGACGGCGTAGGGTCAGCGGTAAGAATGGCTTCGTCTTGCCCCCTGTCTGGGTGGGGGGTCGCTGTTGGTATTAGCCTGTCGAAGAACGATGTCCTTTGGGCAGCAGGAGCGGGAGCTGGAGCCGTCAATCTTGTAAAGACCGACCTTTTGGCCGGAGAAGCCGCCTTGACGATTTCAGGGGCAGGAGCAGCCACCTTCTTAGAAGCAGCCTTCGCTGAGATTGTAGACTCCATGATGAGTTCGCAGGATTTCTAGCCCAATCTAGAGAAGACCGAGGCGTTGACGTTGGGCGACTCGTCGAGAGGAGCCGCGACAGGGGTAAGACGATCAAAGACCGACTTCTTGAGAGCTTCCGTTGTCAGCACTGGAGCGGTGAAGTTTGTCGGCGGGAGCATGGTCCCAAAGAACAATCCTGTGGTGGCGCGAGTGACCTGTTCCACGGGCATTGTGAATAACGAAGCAGCTTGGGGTCCGTAGGCTATACCTCCTGGCGAGGCAGAGCGTTGGTTGCAATTGCAGTCTGAGCAGTTGGAGAATTTCACGGAAGTAGCAGCCATCGATCCTTTGCTTTCTGCAATAAGCGAGACGCCAATTCTTAGTATCTTGAAACCCAAGGGCAACCATTAGCGAACCGCGATTGATTCACAAGTCACGACACACGAAGTGTGGAGTGGAAAGAGGAAAAGGTCCCACCGGGCGTGCCAGAATCTGTTCCCCTCTGAAAGACGGCGCGACATGGCGTCTTGCCTGAGATTCGGGGCAGATGCTAATTGGTGCTATCCGTCCACCTCTCCGAAAATGCCAAGTTGATTTATAGCACCATGTATCGAAGGTTTAGACGGATGCATCCGATGTAGCAGACTTCGTCAGATTCCCCCTCGTTTGAGGGGTTTTTGATTGTGGGGACGCTCTTCCCTGTAGGCGCAAGCCCCTGCAGTTAATTACGCTACCGCATTGCGGTAACAACTTTCTCCTTCTCCAGATGGTCACTTCGTGTCGTGGGTGTTTGTTTTGTATTTGGTTGCCCGTGGATTGTTTACGGAGACCGAGTTATGTCGTCGCCCGTAGGGCGTGGACTAGTCCAAATCCGTATTATCTTAGATTTGGGTTTGGGGGTTTGGTTTGAGGATACGTCAGCCATACTTGAGGCTAAGATCAACTCAAACGTTTGTTACGGATACGTTAGTCTAACTTTGAGACTAAGATCAACTTAACGGGATCGTTTAGATCCGACAAAAGAGCGTTTGGGCTCTAATGTTCCAGTTTAGGGACCTAGTGGTCCATTAAATGTATGGCCGTCAGGACCCGTCACCTCTCTGACAACGTTGAAGGATTACAACGACGGATGTCAGAGGAGTTCAGAGATGTACCCTCGAGCCAGAGTTAATTAGGGGGATTCATAGTCCAGTCTGTTTGAAGGTTTAAGGATACGTTAGCCATCTTTGAGGCTAAGATCAACTTAAACGGGACCGTTTAGATCCGACAAAAGAGCATACGGGGCTCTATTGTTCTAATTTGAAGACATTGCGGTCCATGGGTAGTTTAAGGACGTTGCAGTCCGTGGGTAGTTTAAGGACATTGCGGTCCATGGGTAGTTTAAGGACATTGCGGTCCATGGGTAGTTTAAGGACATTGCGGTCCATTGTTAGTTTTAAGACATCTCGGTCAAGGTTAAGGACGTCGTAGTCCATGGGTTTAAGGACCCTACAGTCCGGTATGTGCTCTGGATGCTTCACACGGGTTCATTGCCGCGCTCTGCGAGGACCAGGCTCCGCTCTGGATGCTTCACACGGGTTCACTGCCGTGCTCTGCGAGGACCAGGATCCGCTCTGGACGTTTTCCGCGGGGTCAAAGAGTGACATTATCCGCGTTCCACGTGACCAGGAATTTTGCATTAAACACGGGTTTAAGGACCCCGCGGTCCATATCAATGTGTGGTCGTCGGGACCCGTCACCTCTTTGAAGACATTGAGGGATTACAATGCCAAGTATCAAAGGAATGAAGAGATGTACCCTAGAACCGGAATGGCTTAAATAGTTTTTGACCCAATTTGGGATCAAGACCGATTAATTATGTTATGAGCCCATTGGCCCAGTTAATCACAAATTGAGGACTTATGGCCATCTTGGGCTAAGTCCAATCAGGAGAGGCTTTGCCTCTATCCATTTAGGCCAATTGGGCCAAAGCCTAGTGTTAAACACTACAGAGCAGTCAGTGTTGAACACTGGGAATGAGGTTGACAAGTTAGTGTTTAACACTAAGAGATAATTGGTGTTAAACACCAGCAACAAGGCTTTTCAAATTAGTGTTAAACACTAAAACAGATCAGTGTTGAACACTGCAAATAAAGCTTTTTAATTACTGTTGAACACTAAGGCCCAACAGTGTTTTAACACTGGGTTCGAGAGTTTTAATTTAGTGTTAAACACTAAGGCAAGAGGGGTCACGTGGCAGCACGTGAGAGCACCCTCCCTTCATTTATTCTGCTGAGATTATCGCGTCTTTCAGAGTATCACGTGCCATCACGTGATGGGCATTCAAATGCCTATGTATTAGAGCTTCTGCCGAGGGTCACATGGGTCACGTGGGGTGCTGCCTCAAAGGGGCTTTCTGTAGATCTCCTGGGGGGTCACGTGGTGACACGTGACCCTGCCTCTATGTATATTGTTTTAGAGGATCTGTTAATCTTTTCCAGGAATTAAATTCCTCGTAGGGTTAAACCCTGACAGTAATTTCAGAGGAATTAAATTCCTACTTTCTCTTAAAGGTTTATATTCTGAATAGAGTTGGACTCTGAATTTTCTGCAGGAATTAAATTCCTCATTCATGTGAAGAACCAAATAGGGTTAAACCCTAATAAAAGCTTTTAAGGAATTAAATTCACACTCTCTTGTTAAATTATGATCAAGGGAATTAAACCCCCGCTGTTCCAACAGAACTAGGTTCTTAATTAGGGTTAAACCCTGTTTCTTTTTGTTCTGAAGGAATTAAATTCCCATAACACAGGGTCAAGCCCTAGTTTTATTTTAAAGGAATTAAATTCCTATAGTTCTGTGAGAATTAAATTCTTGTGCTGCCATTCCCTCTCTATGTTTTGGATCTGCATGGCAGGATCTCGACCCATTGAGAATTAAATTCTCAACCTCAAGGGGAGATGTGCACTTTGCAGATCCTCTATCAAAGAGAGAAGAAATATGTTCTTCTGTTTTATATATCAGAGTTAAACTCTGTTGAGAATTAAATTCTCTTTCTTTCAAAAAGCCTTCCCTTTCTTACCTAGGGTTTTCTTTTGCAGAAGATCCAAGTTCCTCGAAGTATCGAAGCTCTCTTCCTTTTCTTTTTCTCTCCCTGTCTCTGTCTCTCTTTTTTTGTGTCTATTGGCTCCTATTTATAGGAGAAGCAGCCGAGTCAATTAGTTTTTTGACGAATCTTCCTTGAGATATTTGATTTGCATCCATTATTTGTTCTGGACCTTTGGATTGTTAGGTGAATTTTATTCACCATTGGATTTCAAATCCAGTGATTCTCCTTTGTGATTTCTGTTAGATTTAAAAGGGAAATCTTTCCAAGTTCGGGATTTTCCCATAGATAGATGATATTCAATCAGCTTTAAATTTTTAATTTGATTGGTTCCAGATAATCGCTTTCCTTTGGAAAGATTCGAATCTCTTTCAGAATTTAATTCTGTTAACAAAACGGGCTTTGAAAGCCGGTCACGTGTGACCACGTGACCCATGGTCACGTGTGGGCACGTGACCCCCTTGGAACGAGCCTTCCTCTTTCTTTTTGCGCTCTGTCTTCTGTTTGCTGCTTAACCGTCACGTGCCACCACGTGACCCCTGGTCACGTGTGAGCACGTGACCCTTGTTTGGATTCTTTTTCTTGGTTTAACTTGAGAACAATTCTGATGTTTTGAGCGTCACGTTCCAACACGTGACCCCTGATCACGTGGGAGCACGTGACCTCTTTTGAAGCTTTTTCCTTGATTTGATCAGGGATCCGGTGTGCCCTTGACGCTTGCATTTAAATGTCACGTGTCGACACGTGACCCTGGTCACGTGGGAGCACGTGACTCCTTCTGAAGCCCCTTTTCTTCAATGTAGTCAGGAAACTGAACTTGCCTTGATGATGTGTTTAGGTGTCACGTGCCAACACGTGACTGCTGGTCACGTGTAAGCACGTGATCCTCTTCTGAAGCCTTTCCCAGAAGCTTTCCTGATTTTAAATCAGGAAACAATCAAGATCATAGTCAGCCAGCAGCTCCAACCATCTTCGCTGCCTCATGTTAAGCTCTTTCTGCTTGAACACGTTCTTTAGGCTTTTGTGATTGGTGAATACTTCAACCCTTTCGTCCAGTAAGTAGTGTCTCCAAATCTTCAAAGTGAAAATCACTGCTGCAAGCTCTAGATCATGAGTTGGGTAATTCTTCTCATGGGTCTTCAACTGTCTCGATGCGTAAGCTATAACCTTCCCATGCTGCATCAAAACACATCCCAAGCCTTTCCCAGATGCGTCGCTGTGAATCACCAATCCTCCGGAACCGTCTGGTACGGTCAAAATAGGAGCGGTTATCAATCTCTGCTTCAACGCCTCAAAAACTGATGCACACTTATCCGTCCATACGAACGGTACTTCTTTGCGCGTAAGCTTGGTCAAAGGCTCAGCCAATCGAGCAAAATTCTCCATGAACTTTCTGTAATATCCGGCAAGTCCAAGAAAACTTCTGATCTCCGCTACATCCCTCAGAATCAGCCAATCTTGAACTGCTGCAATCTTTTCGGGATCAACGGCAATTCCATCTCCGGATATGACATGCCCCAAAAATTTTACTTCTTCAAGCCAAAACTCGCACTTGCTCATCTTTGCATATAATCTTGCATGCCTCAACGTCTGCAGTGCGATCTTCAAGTGTTCTGCATGCTCTTCTAGGCTTCTCGAGTAGACCAGAATATCATCGATGAACACCACTATAAGCTGGTCTAAGAACGGTGAAAAGATTCGGTTCATCAAGTCCATAAATATCGTCGGTGCATTCGTGACTCCGAATGGCATCACTAAATACTCGTAATGTCCATATCGAGTTTGGAACGTAGTCTTGCAAATATCCTCTGATTTAACTCGAACTTGATGATATCCGGATCGCAAATCCAGCTTCGAGAATACCCTCGCGCCACTAAGTTGCTCGAATAATTCGCCAATGCGAGGGGTCGGGTACTTGTTCTTAATAGTCACCCGGTTCAATTCTCGATAATCGATGCACATTCTTCTTGTGCCATCTTTCTTCTTTACTAGAAGAACTGGAGCTCCCCAAGGTGAATTACTGCTGTGAATCCAACCTTTCTCTGCAATTCAGTAACCTATTTCTTGACTTCTTCCAACTTCACTGGTGCCATTGGATAGTACGCCTTTGAGATTGGCGCTGCACCAGGAACAAGATCAACCGCGAACTCCACATCTCGTTTTGGCGGTAAACCCGAGATGTCATCGAACACGTCCATGAACTCTCGAACTACGGCCGGCGCTTCCTCCTTATCGACTTCCATCGTCGAAAGAACATTGTTTGTCGGCCTAGCCTTAAACTCGACTGGCCCGACAGAACTGCTTCCTCCAGCAAAAACAAACTCCGGATGTCCGGGAATCTGGAAAATCACTTTCTTTACCCTACAATCAATATGAGCGTAGAAAGTGCCGAGAAAGTCCATTCCCAAGACAACTTCATAACTGCCGGTATCGATCACTAAGAAATCTGCAAACAACTCTCGTCCACAAATAACAACTGAACAATCCTTATATTCTCTACTAGCTGTGATCTTCCCATTCCCAGTGTGTATGTCCCAACAACAAGATAGGGTCGTGCAAGAAATCGAGTGTGTAGCAATAAACTTGGATGACATAAAACAATAGGATGCACCAGAATCGAATAACGCAAACGCGGGAAAATCATGAACAAGTAGGATACCTGAAACAACTTCATCTGAAGCCTTGGCCTCTTCAGCCGTCAGGGTAAAGGCTCGAGCTTGATTGGGTCCCTGAGTTAACTGCTTCTGCCGCTAAAACTGCCTCTGCAGTGGCTTCTGAGCATCATCACTCAAACGAAGTTTCGACGGACAAGCATTGATAGTATGATCCGCTGATCCACAAACCAAACAAAGTCCCCGCATCTTTCGACACTCCCTCTTCACATGTCCGGGTAAATGGAAGTAGTCACAAATCACGCTCTTTCTCTGATCAACGATGGGCTTCTTCATCGGTACTACGCCACGTCGGTTCACCGGAATACCTCTGCGTATAGGTGCTCGGTTCGGTGTAAACACCGGCTTCCGCACCATAACTGCCTGCTGCTGCGTACCCTCTCTCTTCAATGATAAACTCTGCTGCTCTCTGGCTGCTTTAAGAACTTGCGAAAAAGTGGTCAATCCCATAGATATAATGTGCCTCTGGATTTCCACGTCCAAACTGCGCATGAACCTTCGTGTCCTATCAACTTCTTTGGCCACCAAAGGTCCAGCGAATCAACTGAGCCGTATCCACTCAGCCGCATGCGCATCCACGGATCCGCCATTCTGCTTCAAACTGATAAACTTTTCTTCCATTTCTTCCCGTGCAGTCTGTGGAAAGAACTTCTCCAAGAAACTCTGCGAGAAAGTTGCCCAACTGATCGGCTTGGGCAAACGGGTCTCTTCCACAAGCCACCACTCACGGGTATAGTCCACCAATTGGATGCGAACAACATCCAATCTCTAGTCTGGAATCTGTGCTGCAGCGAGCAGATTCTCCATATCGACCAGCCACTGCTCTGCTAGCAACGGCTCCTCCAAACCAGTGAAAATGGACGGACCAAGTCTCCCGAAATCCGCCACGGTACCCACACGCTCAACTGGTCTAGCTGCAACATTGTTTACGGACTGCTGGACGTTCTGCAAACCTTCCTGAAAGGCTTCATCTTGCCGCTAGTTCTGCTCGGTTTGCCGCTTCTGGTTCTCTAGCATCCCACGAATTACTCCAAACAAAGCGGCATCATCGACACGTCTCTGGTACGATCACAGATTTCTATCCGCCATGTTCCTGAAACCAAGACACCAAAAGGATTAGTATGATAAACAAGATTCAAACTTGCGATGAATAATGATCATAAATCAAGGATATTAATCAAGACTAGAACTCCAAGTTACTTAAATAGAGTACCGCATTGTAACTATGCCATGGTACATAGTTACAATCACATAACTCCACTCAAGTCGCCCAAATCCTAGTATCAGAATCAAAGGAACATGGAGAAACAATAGGGAACCAAAAGGTTTCAAGCCGAGATGCAAAGTTGTTTGCATATCGTCAAAACAAGAGTCAATAGAAATATATGATTCAAGAATCACGAGAACAATGTGGCAGGACATGTTCCTAATTACGGGTTTCCTGATTCGTGTATTGGGTCCAATACCCAACAACAAAAGAATCAAACCCGATTAACCTAAATCCTATGTCTCTGATACCAAACAAACCCTGTCAAGCCCCGCTTCCCAGATTGCGCTAAGATCGGCACGTGACAGAGCCAACTATGCTACCTGTGGCTAGGAAACATCCCTCCACAGTCACATTACGGCTATCTAAAGATATCAAGAACAATAGAAATAAAATAAACTATCTAGTACATGGCCATGAGCCGGAATAAACGAGTCAAGAAATAATATGCGGAAGCAATAAATCCAAGTAACAAAACAATCTGGAAGGTATGTCCTGAATACGGGCTCACATCAGGAAATAAAAAAATACTGAAAGGAAACTAAACTAAACTGGAATACTAACAGGTCCTCACTGCTCGGCCTATCGACTGAAGTATTCCTGCTCGGCCTGTGATAAGGGTAGCGGATCTGGGCCATGCAAAACCAAGACGTCAGAACGTCCAATATCAACAATAATATAATCAGGGGGTAACAGGATATGCAAGCATGAATTATAAACTGGTAACATGAATATAATAAATGAGCAGGGATATCGAACCGTGAAGTGTAACAACATAGGTGAAGTGCAGCGATAAACTAAACTGTGCTACTGGGTTAACTACTCTCAAGTCTGTGAAATCAATTTAATGAATTATCGATGTAACTCAATAGTATCCCGTACGTGCCCGGGACCACGGTCCAGATTCTCGGGCTGAATCCGAGACATGCCGCTAGGCACTAAACAAGAAACATGTACAGATGAATGATATCAGCAGCATCATCCCCGGGCTGGCCTAGCCCGTAAAACCGATCAGTCTAAGTATCGAACTGTCGAGTTATAAGTCAGGTTTCATCATTGATTTCCCCATACTCCCAGATTATGTGTTCAATTCAGGTATTGATAAATCTGAAGCTAATGCCAACACAGGATCAAGCAGGAAAAGGTTTGTCTATACAGATAACAGGATATGTCCATTGGGACAACATATCAGGATTGTCGGCATTAGAAACAGGATTATGTAACATGTCAAGTAATGGTGTATCAGGTCATATCAGGTAGTGTACATGTATCAAGTGGGTGCCTAACAGTAAATGTAGCAAGTATCGAATCACGGCAAAAGTACAAATGTACAATACAAGCATGGATGCATAATTATCTATCAAGGGTTACATCATGACTATGTAGGATGCACATTATCAAGTATGGGGTGCTAATATAACAATAATATGAATTAATACGACATGGCATGCAACTAGATATAAAGAATTAATGGTATAGGTATACAATAAAACATGGATGCTCAATTATCTATCAGGGGTTGCAACTATAGCTCTATTACTATGTATGATGCACATTATCTAGCATGGAGTGTTAATGTAGCAATAGTATGAAACAACGTGACATGGCTTGCAACTAGATATATAAAGAATTAATGGTATGGATGCACAAATATCGATCAGGAGTTACATTTACAATTCCAAGTCTAAGTGGGATGCACATTATTAAGCATGGGGTGTTACTACAACAATAACATGAATTAATATGATCTATAGATGCAGCTATATATATTTTAAATGATATGGATGCATACGGGTATCCGAAAACAGTAAAACTGTAATATGGATGCACAATGAAACAAACATGTAATATTATTATTACTATGGATGCAATTATAATAACATAGCATGTGGCAAGATAAACTTGCTTGAACGGGCCGCACGACAGATGCGTACGGCACGTCCGACGTCGGTAAATCGTCGCAACGCACTCACGGCACGCGAGACGGGTCCTAGGCAAGGCAAGAGGGTAAACACGGAAGCAAGGGATGTTCACTGGATCGTCTGGATCGGCAGCGACGAGCACGGCTCCGGCGGGTGATCACCGGAAAAAGAACTGAGTTCAAGAAAGAAAAGAGAAAGAAGAAGAGGAAGAAGAAGAGAGGGAATGTGCTCACTGGATATGGGACAGAGGAGGCGAGAGGGTGACGATGGTGTGAGGTCGTCGGGTTAACGGAGCTCCGGCGAGGTAAGGTGTGCAGGGTGCTCGGGCTCGGTTAGGGTTTCAAGGTGTTCAGGGTTTGGTTGTTGGGGTGTGCAGGGTTTTAACAAAAGAAGAAAAGAAATGAAGGAGGAGAAGAGAATGAAGATGAGGAGGAGAGGAGAATGGGGTGAGGTCGAGGTGGTGATCGGCGGTTGGGTTGGTGGTTCTTGGGTTGGTTTGGGTGTGCAGGGGTTTTAGGGTTTGCAGCGGGGAGCTCGGGGATGGCGAGGAAGAAGAGTGGAGGAGATGGAGATGAGGGTGACGAGGAGATGAGGGAGATGATGATGAAGGTTGAGGAGGCAGCGGAGTTACGGTTTGGGCTGCATGGATTCTCGTCGCGGGGTTTATAAATCAAGAGGAAGAAAGAAAAAAAAGAGAGAAGGGAGGTGACGCTAAAGAAAGAGGGAGGTGATGGGACTCGAGAAGTGCACATTAATTGCGATAAGAGAGAGAAAGGAAGAGAGAGAGGGAGAGAGAGAGAGAGAACGGGCTGGGGAAATATATGGGTTTAAAAGATAAAGAAATAATATAATAGGAAGAAAGAGAGAGAATGCTTCTATTAGAAAAGATTTTTACTTTTAAAATCTTTCTTTAAAAAAATATGTTCTGTTAACCATATTATATATATATATATATAACAGTAAATAAGTATAATATAATATTAATAAAACTTGTTATTTTGGCTAATACAAAAATAGTCCAAAACATGCCCGGGTCAGGTCGGATGCATATATAAATGCCAAATACACTATTCGCACCCAAAACACAATAAATCAAGAAAATACCATAAATAAAGAAATACTTGAACTAGAACTGGTATAAATGAACTAGAGTGTTACAGAAGACACCTCACATGTCTGCACGTGACTGTTTGATGAACCAAGTGCTTCGCACTTATAAATGAAAGAGGAATAAAATCTTGATGAACTAAGTGCTTAGCACTTATAAATGAAAGAGGAATAAAATCCAGAGAACAGTTCTCATCCCGAGCGCCTCACGTGACCTCATGTATGCTCAGCACTTTTATATATGAGGGAATAAACTCAAGGAACAATGGCCACTTCGGGGCCCCTCCAAAATCCAGTATTTAACACTGATTCAGTGCTTAGCACTATGGGGTGACTAAGGGAAATCAACCTTAGCTCAAATTAGCCAATTCTTCCGAAGCCAAGACCCTTTTTGTCACCAATCAACCGAGCCCCCATGTTCAGGTCTCCCCAAACTAATCTTAATCCTAAAGATGACTAGTATTCTCCTAACATATGACATCTAAACTGATGTTCATCCCATTCCCCAAATCGGGATATTGGTTCAAGGGTACATCTCTTCATACCTCTGATATATGTCATTATAATTCTTCAACATCTTCAGAGAGATGGAGGGTCCCAATAACCAATAACTTTTGGTGTATCCCTAAACGGTTGAACCAAAACCACACATACTATGACGTTTTTAAACTGGACTATGATGTCCTTAAACTTTACGGACTGTGGGGTCCTTAAACTTATGGACTATGATGTCCTTAAACTTATAGACCGCAACGTCCCTAAACTAAAACAATAGAGCCCAAATGCTCTTTTGTTGGATCTAAATGATCCTGTTGAGTACATTTTAGTCTAAAATTAGACTAACGTATTCTCAACAACGTTTAAGTTGATCTTAGTATAAAACAAGATTAACGATCCTTAAACCAGCCCAAACCCAAATCTAAGAAAATACGGATTTGGACTAATCCACGCCCTATGGGCGACAACATAAATTAGTCTTCGTATACAATTCCCGGGCAACCAAAAATAAAACAAACATACACGACACGAAGTGACCATCTGGAGAAGGAGAAAGTGGTTACCGCGATGCAGTATCGTAATTAAGTGCAGGGGCTTGTGCCTGCAGGGAAGAGCATCCCCACAATCAAAACCCCCTCACAATGAGGGGGAATCTAACGAAGTCTGCTATATCGGCCGCATCCGTCTAAACCTCCGATACATGGTGCCATATATCAACTTGGCATTTTCGGAGAGGTGGACGGTAAAACCAAATAGCATCTGCCCCCAAATTCAGGCACGACGAACCTACGCGGTCCCGTCTTCCTTATTTGGCGGAGAACAGATACTGGCACGCCCGGTGGGACCTTTTCCTCTTTCCCTCCACACTTCGTGTGTCATGTTCCATGAACGAATCGCGGTTTAGTATGATTGCCCCGGGATTCGAGGTACTAAGATTTAGTGTCTTGCTCCCGTGCAGAGAAAATGGCTTTCAACTACAACAACGGCAATAACTCTCACTCCGTCCTTGCTGGAGGAGTGACCTATGGGCCTCAAGCGGCCTCCGTTTTTACGATGCCAGTGGAACAGGTGACTCAGGCCACCACTGGACTGTTCTTTGGGGCCATGCTCCCTCCAATGAGCTTCAACGCCCCACTGCCACCGCAAGAAGCTCCGAAGAAGTCGGTCTTTGATTGGCTCACCACTACCGCGGCCCCTCTCAACGGGTCGTCCAAGTCTAATACTTCAGTCTTCGACAAGCTGAACCTAAGCTCAAAGGGACCCACGAAGAGGCTCTATCCCAGCTCCTGTTGCAGCTGAAGCCGTCCAAACTGCTTCCCCTACTTGAAAGTCGGCCTTCGATAGGTTGACTATTCCTTCCTAGCGGATGTCAGTCTTTGACAGGCTGGCACCAACAGCAACCTTTCACCAGATCAGGGGGCATGAGGGAGCCACCCCCATAGCTGAATCAATATCATCTGCAAGGTATGCTCGACGTCATCATTGGCGCCGAGTGAGGAAAGCTGGGGGCAGTTCCCCTTCTGAACTGACTCCACCAGCTCCAGCGGTAGAAGTCAATGCTGCTGTTCGAGCTGGGAACAGCTTCGAACCACTCAGGAGGGTGCGCAATAACTCTCCGATGGCCATGCTAAAAAGATCCCCTCCACCTGTGGAGAGCGCCACAAAGGCAATGCCAGAACAACCCCCTCAAAAGTTATCCTCTAAAATTCACAAGGTCAGGCGACAGGTCTAAGACTCGGTGATCAACCAAGACTACTCCCGCCGAACGTAGAAGATGAAAGTTCGGAAAGAGAAGGACCATCCTGTTGTACCACAGAAGGTGTCATCTACTTGGGTGCCCACTACAACGGCCCCCTCAACTTTGACCGTTCACAAAAGAAGAAGGCCGGAGACAATCCCCGTGTCCGCAACAGAGCTCAAAGGCACTGAATCCAAACGCCCCAAGTCTGGGGGCATGGTAGTGCATACTGTTTATATGTCTTCCAGAAAAGAGTAAAGCCGTGCTTTTACAGGTCATCGACCGCTCACACGGTCTGTGACAAAGGCTCAGGAGCAACAACAGCAAAAGCTCCAGGAGATGCTAACGAAGATGGCCGCACTCACTAGGCCAAAAGAAAGCCCGAAAACATCGTCGGAGCAGCATCATGAACAAGAAACCGATGCCGAGTTCCTTCGCAGAATCCTCGAGAGGAAAGACAAAGAGGTCGTGGAACAAGCAGCTAACATAAAACAGATGGCGCTTTTATTCCAAGACATGGTCAGCATGATGGTCTAGCCGGACCCTCCAGTCGAAGAGCCTCCAATAATAATTGAAGACGATAGAGGGGAGACATCAAACCCTCTTCCAGCTTCATCAGCTGCAAAGGAGGAAACAATCTCAAAAGCGGCGCTCGATAATTATATAGCTCAACAAATACGAGCTCACCAAGCGAACGAAACCGCTGGCCAAGTCGTCAGAACTGGGCGACCATATCCAGGCTGGTACGATCAGATTAAGTACCCGCCAGGATACACGATTCCTAAGTTCCACGTATATAAGGGGACAGGCAACCCCCACCAGCATGTCGCCCAGTTCAGGGCTCTGTGCGGCAACACTGGAGGTGACGATAAGCTACTGCTTCGCCAATTCATCGGCAGCTTGGCAGAGACGGCGTTCGAATGGTATTCAGAGCTTCCCAACGACTCCATCAAAACTTTTACGGAGATGGAATTGCTATTCACCCAGCGTTTCGCGAGCGCTAGCGAGCGCACTCCGATCACCGTACTAATTAACGATAGAGTGAAGCAGGGAGAAACCTGGGTTCAGTATGCGATACGGTGGCGGAACCTATGGTCGAAGTGCGAACAGCGCACATAAGAGGCTCCTGCAGTAAGCATGTTTATAGGAACCCTCGATCCGCAGGCGACCATATCCTACTTTATGATGCTCTTCAAGACGACCACTTTCCAAGCTTTGATCGACAAGCTAGTCCAAATGGACCAGATAGGCCATAGACCGCCCTCTTCAAAGACGGAGCTTCGAAATGAAAAAGGCAAAGGGAAAGCGACCTTTGTCGCCAACGCTCAACAACAACCAAGTGGCCCGAAACCGGTTGTTCGCCTAAGCAACAAGCGGCAATCCCTTGATGAGAAGTTGAGACGTCCCTACTCATTCCCCCGAGATAAAACAGGGAGACTGTTCGAACAAGCAGTGCGCAACGGGCTCATCACTCAACCGGAGCCGAGACACCCACTACAACCGAACAATGTCAACAAACCCAATTACTGCCCCTACTACCGAGTATTAGGCTATCCAATCGAAGGCTGCTACGTCTTCAAAAATTGGGTTGAAGACCAGTATCAACAAGGCAAGTTCGTGCTGTCCGAAAACTGGAAGGTAAATCCGCCACAACAGCATATCCCTAAAAGAGTATACACACCGGGGGCATCATGCTCATTCAGAGAGGAAGCTCCATGGGAGATTGCTCTTTCAGCCAAAACAAAACGAATGCTGAAGGATCTTCAAACATGCCCGGTGATCAGGTGGAAAAATCCGTTGGAACCCGAGATTATTGAGGGATGTTGAAACCTTGCCTGACGCCAAGAGTTAATAGCGATGGGCAAAACATCCAGACCCAGCCGTCAAAGTCTTCGAAGAAAAAGAAGAAGACCAAAAAGCCCGCGCAGTTTGACGACAAGCGCACGGATCTGCAAAAGCATATTGACGCGCTGGAGGAATACAACCAGAAGGCACGGACCCTAGTCACACTCCAGGAATTTCTCAACCATATCCTTGAGAACATAGGCAATGACAATGACGAGGGAGACGACGTGTCAAAATAACCTGAAGATTACGTGGCAGGTTGTCACATGATCTCTCACTCGTCAATAGATGATAAAGAAGCTCCTGATGCAGAGAAACTGGGGGCAGATCCAGAACCAGAATCAAAATCCCTGGAGCCATCGGACGAATTGATTGACAGACTGCTAAGCGAAGCTCTTCAGAAAAGCAAAGCTGACAGAGAGCGGGAAACAATCATATACGAAAGGGCCAAGCGTCGACGTCAAGTTAAAGAAGCTCCGGTAATGAGAAGTCATAGAATACCCCAACCGGATAGAAGCATCCCTGTCGCTAGCAAAAGCAAGGTTAAAGCAAGGAAACGATTCGCTAGGGCCCTGTCAATGGGAATGAAGTTGCCTTCTTTCAGAGGAAATACTCCCGGCAGTATACAACTTTATGAAGCGGACGTACATCCTAACTTCTGCTTATACCATCAGAGGATTGCACACCCTACCGAAGAGTGCATAGCCTTTAAAAACTGGAGGCAGGGATATGTTGCCCACCGACAACACGTCCAGCGAGTGAAGCGCAAGGCTCGTCGGGAACAGAGAAGTACGATAGATGAACGCAAAAGAACTGCCGGCAACTGTCACATGGTTGACACCAAGGGATCACAAGTTCTCACCTTTGGAAGCGACTCTGATGAAGAAATGGCCTTCAGCCCTCTCTTCAAGGAATCCACCTCCGACACAAAAGATACGAAGATTTGCGAGGACATCTAGCTGCGAAATCGTACGTTTCCCGGGAAAAATCCCGGACCTACGAACAATGGACCGAAACGTTCTTAAACTACTACAAACCACAGCATCCTAGGGCTGACCAAAAAAAAAGGTATGTCCACAAGCAAAATGGGTACGGATGAAAACCCGAAAGGGCTCCATAAGTAAAAACTGCAAGGCTACCAGCGATGTTTGTGAAAACCCGAAAGGGAATAAACTTGTAAAAAAAAAAGAAAAAGAAAAAGAAAAAAAAAACGGTACGCCCACAAGCAAAATGGGCACGGATGAAAACCCGAAAGGGCTCCGTGAGCAAAAACAGCAGGGCTACCGGCGAGTTTGTGAAAACCCGAAAGGGCGCAATCTCGTTAAAAGACACTTGCAAAGTTCTCTCGACCTTGTAAGGAGAAAACTACCTGCGTGAGATCCTTACGACTCACAAAGGAGCAACGCACTTAGGGATCCCCACGATTCTTAAGGAGAAATTACACTTACGAGATCCTCACGACTCGTAAGGAGAACCCTCTTATGAGACCCTCACGGCTCATAAGATTCAAAAGCCTTAAGCTATAGGGATCTGAACCTGTTCTTAAGCCATCACCTTTTTCAGACTGCCCTACAAACGGTTCAATATTGACCCTTGTATACAATCCACGGGCACAAATAATCATTCCCTTGCCGAGTCCTACCAACAACGAGGAATGCCCTCATTTGATGAATAAACACTTGTAGGTCCTCTCGATTTACAAGGAGAAAACACTCCAGCAAGCTCCTTACGACTTACAAGAGAACATACACTTAGGAATCCTTACGATTTCTGAGGAGAAAAGACACCTACGAGATCCTCACGACACATAAGGAGAAACGTCTTTATGAGATCCTTACGGCTCATGAAGTCAAAAGCCTTAGTCGACAGGATCTTAACCCTATTTGCTAAGCCACCTTTGTTAGAATCGATAGAGGCAGATGATAATTCACTCCTGGCAATATCCCAGTTGTAGCGATATTGATTCCTAAATCAGTATCAAATTCCAAGTCTTTTCATGGCAAATGATGATTCATTCCTGGCAACATTCCAGTCGTAGCGATACTGATGCAAGATTGGTATCAGACCTTGAGTTCCATACTCGAAAAAAATGCATACAAAAATAGCCGAAATGTTTGGGTAATTCGCAATAAAAATCAACGAGTAAAATATATGCATACAAAAATAGCCGAAATGATTGGGCAACTCGCAATAAAAAACAGCGAGTAAAAAAACACACAGCCGAAATGATTGGGCATCGCGAAAAATAACCGAAATGATTGGGCAATCGCGACTTTCGCGATACAAAAAGCTGAAATGATAGAGCATCGCGGAAAGAAAACAAAAAAATATAGATAAAAATGAAACTTTTACCCTGCAGGTGAGTCCATACTGACCCCTGTACACAATCCATGGGCATAAACGAAAGGGAACCACATGCCCCAACAAACTCTGTCAAAGGGAAAAGTCAGATCTCGACAGCAACATCTGCATCCCAGAAGACCAACAACGACGTTCATTCTTATGCCAGGAGGGCACGGACGCGACACAACAAAACAGAGCCATGGAAAAGTCTCTAGTTCCAAATCTTAACGGCAACATCTACAGCCTAAAAATCAGCAACGGCGATCCTCCTCATTCCAACAGGATTCGGACGCAACATCACCAAACGGAGCCAGGGCAAATTCCCCAGTTCTAAGACTCCACGGTTCATGGACAACCTAGAGTGAGCCAATGATTCCATTTCAGAAATACGTCATCCAATGAATCCGTCTCGGAAATAAGTCAATCGACCTCCAGGGAAATCAGTGTCCTTGGAAAAACCTTGATTCAGGGAAATCAGCGTCCTTGACGAGAACATCTCAATTTGCATCGACCCGCAAGGAAATCAGTGTCTTTGCAAGAATACCTCGATTCGTCTCGACCTCCAGAGAAATCAGTGTCCTTGGCTAAACCACGATTCAGGGAAATCAGCATCCTTGAGGAGAGCATCTCGATTCATGTCGACCCGCAACGAAATCAGTGTCTTTGCAGGAATCTCTCGATTCGTTTCAACCCTAGGGAAATCAGTGTCCTTGGCAAATATCTCGATTCAGGGAAATCAGTGTCCTTGACAATAACATCTCGATTCGCGTCGACCCGCAGATAAATCAATGTCTTTGTAGGAATACCTCGATTCGTCTCGACCCCCAGGGAAATCAGTGTCCTTGGCAAAAACCCCGATTCAGGGAAATCAGCGCCCTTGACGAGAGCATCTCGATTCGCGTCAACCCGCAGAGAAATCAGTGTCTTTGCAGGAATACCTCGATTCGTCTCAACTCCGAGGAAATCAGTGTTCTTGGCAAAATACTTCGATTCAGGGAAATCAGTGTCCTTGACGAGAGCATCTCGATTCGCGTCGACCCGCAGAGGAAATCAGTTTCTTTGCAGGAATCTCTCGATTCGTCTCAACTCCGAGGAAATCAGTGTCCTTGGAAAAAACCTCAATTCAGGGAAATCAACGTCCTTAACGAGAGCATCTCGATTCACGTAGACCCGCAGAGAAATCAGTGTCTCTGCAGGAATACACGACGTCGGCAAAACGGAGCCATGGCAAAGTCCCCTAGTTCCAAATCTTGACGGTTCACAGACAACCTAGAGACTACCTTAGAGCCATAGCAGAGTCCCTAGTTCCAAGTCTCAACGACAACATCTACAGCCTAGAGATCAACAACAGCGTTCTTCCTCCAGCAGGATGCAGACGCGACATCAATAAACGAAGCCATGGCAAAGCCCCCTAGTTCCAAATCTCGACAGTTCACAGACAACCCAGAGACAACCTCGACATTCGTCGCAATATTGCAGACACAATGTCAACAAACGAAGCAAAGGAAGATCCCTAACTTCAGGGTCTTGACGGCAATAAGACCTGAAAGACTATCGGAGATCATCCCACTCCAGCGCGGAGTGGTCATGACTCATCGGGGCTTCCAAACTGAGCCTAACCTCAAGTAAAAGGCGACATGGAATATCCCTAACGCTTGCTCTTTCAACGGTAATATTACCTAGAAGATTACTTGAAGACGTCTTGTCAAGCCCCCAAAGGGATCAGAGATACGACAGTTGCGGGGCTACTCGAACGGCAAGATTGCGTATTGAAGAATACACCGGTCAACGCGGTGGTACGACGGGTAAAAAAAACCTAGTACCACAGACCCTAACGGATTTCTATTAGCAGGAGTTAACTGTGATGTTAGAACATCCTTACGAGAACTTCTCGATTCGTCTCGACTCGTAGGGAAAAGCCTTAGGCAATGGGAATAAGGACCTGTTTTCTAAGCACTGGGTCCCTGCAAGTTGGTCCAAGATAGACTATTGCATACTATTCACAGGCCACACTCTCCAAAGTCGAATCTCAACAAGGAGGGAAACAACCACCTACGAGTCCCCTTGACTTGTAGGCGGGAAAATTCTTTTGTGAGATCCTTACGACTCTCAAGAGAAAACACACACTTAAGAGTCCTCACGACTCCTATGGAGAAAATACACCTACGGGATCCTCTCGACATGTAGGGAGAAAAGTCTTTATGAGCCCCTCACGGCTTATAAGGTTGGAAAGCCTTAGGCGGCAAATCTGAACCTGTCTCCTAAGCCATCGCTACCCTGCAAGGAGATCAAGATAGATTATCTACAAAATGCATTTGCTAAAAGGGACACAACACCATGAAACAAAATATGTCTTTTATTCATAAATCCAAATGAATACAAAGCACAATCTATAAAAGAATAAAAAAATTACTCTCATTTAGGAGTAAGTATAAAAGGAGAATAAAAAACACATATATATCTTTAGGCCGGCGGACGGTATAATAAATTCGTCAATTCATCCTTCTTCCGCTGGGCCTCGGCTTCATGTTTTATTATTGCTATGAGACGGGTCTCCGCCTGAGACTGTTGAGCCTGATACGAGGCGAGCCGACTCTCAAGCTCATTTTCAGCAACTTTGTGAGTTTCAACCATCTCGCGAGTAAAAATAACGGCTTTATCAATAGCTACCACCTCCCTGATAGCTTCTTGAAGCACCTGCCAAAGTTCATACGCCCGAGTGGTCTTAGCCGTGAGTTCAGCTTGAAGTTTCCCCAAAGCATTTGAAGCTAGCTCCCTCTCTGAAAATTTTTGGTTGAGCCTCTTCTCACATGACTGCAGATTTGCGGTGCACCGTTCAATCAACTCCCGCAAACTCGTCTTTGCAGCCACGACCTCTGAGAGAAGGCGTATGCTCTCGAGACCATGTAAGCAAGCCTCCACTCGACGACAAAACTTAACCCAGACATGCACCAATGTTTCATCATGGTAAGTGGCGAGAAAGGGCAGAGAAATGTTGGCTTCGGCAGCAAATTCTTCGGCTGTGATCGAACTACCAGCACGAAGATCTTCGATAAGAGCCGACAAGGAGTGAAGGCTTTGCTTCGCCATCCGTTCAGATGCGCGCCGGGCATAAGGGCCGGGTGGCATAATGATGCGAGATTCCAGTGGGATAGGAACCGGCAAAGCTGTCAAGATTCATGAACAATCAGCGAGATTTGCAAACAAAGAATAGATGAAACTACGTCAAAACCTTACTTACCCGCAGTCATGCAAGGAGGGTTTAACAAATCCCCAGGCCTATCGAGGATCTCAACTTCGTCGTCAGCTTCCAGAACTACAGAAGACATTAACATCGTTATACGAAATAATGATAATGCAATGAGGGGGTCAAATAACAACGACCTTGCCCAGAAGAGAGGACGATGTGTTGCGGGGATATTGCCTGCGGGGTGGCCATCTCGAGCAGACGCTGAAAAGACTTCTGGGGGATAGATCCGCGATGGACCCCGCCAATCCTCGTAATTCTGAAAAGACAGAAAGATTCAGATAATGGAGAGATCATTAAAACAAATTATATAAGACTACCTTTGATGCTCCTCCCGCTTTGAACTGGAGGGATAGCAGCTTCGGCAGCCTCCTCCGTACCCTCAGTCACATCACCGGGGACGTGGGCTGGTGTAACAGCTTCCAATTAAGGGGCAGCGGCCACTACTTCAGGCTCCAATGAAGGGACGACGGTCTCGACTACCTGTTCCACAATCTCCGGGCCGTCACCAGAAAGATCCATTAAATCTGCGGCCAATGAAGATGCCTCTTCTGGGAGAGCAAGCACCGGGAGAACAGAAGCCACCAATGGAAGCTCTGCGGCAGGAATAGCAGCCGTAACGATCTCCTCTGCACCTATTAGTGCTTCATCGGGGACATTTACAGAGCCCACAGTTAGGACACGACTTGAGCTTAAATTTTCTGCCATGGCCGAAGTCCCTGCAAAGTTTTTCGCAAAGATAAGGAAATATAAAATACAATACAAAAGAAAAAATACGGAAAGCATGCATACCAATGCGCCAGGGTGCCTCCAGTATGGCTTTTTCAAGCCGTCGTTCCTTCCTCAGGAAATGTGCTCGCCGGGCATCAAACGTAGACTCATGACCACCGGTCTTCGCTGCTAGCTCATCTTCGGAGGTAGCTGAAATGGGCTGCTTGAGGGCTATATCATCTTCCGGTCGCAGGGGACCCATATAAACCCTTCGCAGTGATGGAGGATCTTCGTAAAAGATAACCGAGGGGTAAGGCCTCTTCGGGACACGTATGTTCTCGGTCTCATCCTGAAAACGCCTTATAGCCTCAGCCAATTGTGCGGCTTCCTCGGCAGACGAACCCGGAAAGAGAAGACCATCATCCGGCTCTTGCATGGATATTGGCTCGTCTTGAACAATAAGCTCGGATTCCAGCAAAAGGTCGAGCAGACCGGTGACCGTCTTCTTCCTCCTTTTCAAGCCAGAGCTGACACCAGAGGAGGAGGATCGCTTCTTTCCTTTTGGTGCTTTGATACGGCGCTGCCCAACCTCGCCTCCAGTGTCCTCTTTTGGCGGTATTACCGAAGATGACACTGCCATTGATGACGCCGCAACTGATGGAACTACTGCTGGCGCCTTGTTGGAAGCCTTTGCCTAGGCTCTAGTACGCATTGGCATGCCAACTATAGGAGGAGTTGATTCCGCATCCGCCACCTCAGGGATAAGTAAAGCACTGGTACCCCTTAATGGAGGGCGAACCACTATCCGTGGTCGAGGAGGAACGCCTGTGTCTTGGATCGGGGCGGGAGCTCTATATCCGAAGAGTATCCGCTTCTCCTCAGTAATGATTGGACCAACTCGATGATGGTACCAACCCGTATAAGACCCCACACACCTAGGAATACAGTCGGCCTCGGGAATCACGAAACGAGAGCCGGTATTCAGTCGCATGAAGTGATGGGTGATGTCACGAACAATTCCCAGAGATGAGCTGGGCTCCACCAAAAATGCCTCGAAGGGAACACCCTGGTTATAACCCAATTGCCGGACAAAGCAGTGCAGATTGTATCGCATGAAAAGATCCGCATCATTTCTACGAAACACCAAATAACCCGGCCGAATCGAATATAAGTGCATAATTTCCTTAGGCTTCAAGGATGGCGCTCCCCCTTTCGATAAATCGAACAGCTGTTGAAAAGGTCCCGAAGGAGTAGAGAGGACCCGGTCATTGAATACCATCCCGCCTTCATTAGCATACGGGTTAAGCAAAACACGAAGAGCCCCTAACTGAGTCGGATCAGGAGCAGAAGCATCTACCAACCTTATGAGCCGCGGGAAGGTGTAAGCATCATAGAAATCTGGCCTTTGATGCGCTGCGAGCACCCCCAATACATGCATCTCGATCCACGACGTAAAGTAGTGGAGGGAGAAACTCACAACATCTACACCCGGGGTTGAAGTATTGGTCGCAGCGCTCAGCCCATGGTATAAGTGCGAAAGCCCCGCGATGCCCACAGCCAGTCGTGCCCCTTCAGCCACACAATGAGCAAGATAGATGACCGAAGCTCTCATGAAGCGACGGTGCGTTGGAATGGTGAACCAGCTAAGCCAAAGGCTGATAAAACCTATAAAGAAGGTCTCTTCGTCCATGCCAGGAGACGCGATTGAATCGAAGGGTACGACCGACAAAATCGGGATGTAAAACTGCGGTAAATCTTCTTCTTTGGCCGGCAGTTTATTTAGCCCAAACCCAAAAGGGTCATTAATATTCGCAAATTTTGGAGCCGTCATAGACAAAACGTCTTCGCGGATAAAGCAGGCAATGAAGCTGTCACGGCCCGGTTCCCAGAGTACGCTAAAGTGGGCACGTGACATAGCCAACCATGCTACCTGTGGGTAGGAAGCAGTCACATTATGGCTGTAGAGATATCAAGAACAAAATAAAACTATCTAAACATGTTCATAATCTAAGATAACATAAGTCAAGAATAATAAAATACGGAAGCGAAAGATCCAATACAAAATAATTGGAATGTATGTCCCATAATGCGAGTCACATCAGGAATAAAATGCAGGAAAGAAAAGCTAACTACTGCTAACACTCACAGTTCAGCCTGTCGGCTGAAGTACTCCTGCTCGGATGCGACAGCGGTACAGAATCTGGGCCATGCAAAACCCAGACGTCAGCGCGTCAAATCATCAAGTAATAACATAATAAACAGGCAATGCGAAAATAAACATAAATAAGCAAGGGTAATAATAATATGAATCAGAGCAGTGCAGGGTAGTTTGCAGTGGGTAAACTGGACTATTCTATCAGGTTCTCTGTTCTAAAGTCTTTGAAACCAAATTGATGAATTATCGATGTAACTCAATAGTATCTCGTACATACCCGGGACCACGGCCTCAAGATTCTCCGGCTGAACCGAGACATGCCGCTAGGCACCAAACAGGAATGTGTACACTCAATAGTATCCCGTACATACCCGGGATCACGGCCTCAAGATTCTCGGGCTGAAACCGAGACATGCCGCTAGGCACCAAACAAGAATGTGTACAGATGAATGATGTCAGCATCATCATTCCAAGGCTGGCCTGGCCGAAAACTGATCAGAACAGGTAGTGAACTGTTGAGTTACAAGTCAGGTTTCACCTTTGATTTCCCCATACCCCCAAGTTATATGTGTAAGTCAAGTCAGATATCCCGTAATCAAGAAACTAATACCAACACAGGATCCGGTAAACAGGTTTGTATGGATAGACAACAGGAACGGTCCATGAGGACTACATGTCAGGTTTGTTGGCATTAGACATAAGATCAGGTAACGGGTCAGGTTATGGTACATCAGGTCAAGTCAAGCAGTATACGGTACCATGTCGGGTAGATCAATATGTATGTAACGAGTCAGGTCAAGATGTAAACGATATCATGGGTGTGCTCATACTCAGTTACATAATCAAGCATGGTTAACAACATGATCTAAGTAATGAATTAAGCAATAAGCAGATTCACTCAAATAGCAGTACAGTTATCAGTTGTGTCACAGAGATGATTTCAAAATTCTAAGAATGCAGTAAGACAATTATAGCCATTTTAATCATGTTAACAAGTTAAGACTTCATGGATGCAATGATATAAATATATATATATATATATATGTTCCACGGAAGAAATCACAGTTATACAGGTTAAATGTTCATGAGTGTCCGATTGTAGTGAAACGATAGCTAAAGTGCCATAGGCTACGTTATTAGTGAAGGTGAAATTAAAATCTGTAAATATGGTTATTAGGTTCAAAACAGTAATTGCAACAGGTAGGTTCCAAGTTTGAAAGATAAAATGATATATAACAGTATTGCACACGAAAATGGGAAATGATCTTACTAAAGTTAAAGCTACAGGTTTAGGGTGTCACCAATGTGTAAGTAAATATCATTTAGCATGTAGCAAGGGGTACTTGCCTCGACGGGTCGCGGATCGGGAAAACGGAACGTAAAACGTCGGCGGGGAAAATTCGCGATGGGTGCACAGTTCACGGAATGAACCCAAACGATGAACAGTGGAACCACACGGGTCGGGGTACCATGCTGGAACGTCGGGACATGTCGCCGGCATGGCCGGAATCCGGCGAGATACAAAAACAGTGAATGTCAAGAGTTGCCACAAGAAAAGAAAAGAAAATAAAGAAGAAAGGGAAGGAGGATGGAGAAGGGAAGGCTTACAATGGTCTGTGGGACGGATGGTGACGGTCGACCACGTCGACGGAGCTCCGGCGGTGGCCTACGATGACAGTGAAAGAAGTTTCCATATCAAGAAACCAGATCAGCGAAGGAAAAAGAAGAAAGGAGGAGGTGAGGGGATGTGAAACTCACCGAGGAGGGTGCTTGCGAGGCTTGGGACGTGAGGAGATCGCCGGCGGCGATCCCACGACGAGTTGCGGCTGTAGGTGGCCGCGGTGCTGGTGCAGGGTGCACGGGAAGAAGGGAAAGGAGGAGGGAGGTGTGGTGGATCGGTCGAAGGCGAGGAGGCGACGAGCCCGGTGGTGATGGCGTCGGTGTTGGGGCTGCAGCGGCGAAGGAGGAGGCGGCTAGGGTTGCGACGAAGGTTTCTGGTTACGTGAAAAAAAGAAAAGAGAAGGAAGAAGAGAGAATATATAGCGGAGAGAGAGAGAGAAAATTAGAGAGAGAGAGAGAGACGGGGAGAGAGAGAGGAGGTGGGGCTCACGGGAAAAATGAAGGTTTTGATTGGTTGAGTAAATTCGTTTGTTAGGAATAGATTTTAAATAGAAGATTTAGAATATTAAAGAAAATATTAAGAGGTTAAAAACATATATTCGGCGGTTTATAAAATATTAGAAATTTGGGATTTTGGCGCAAAGTAAAACATTTCCAAATTGCGTCCGGCTCGGGTCCAAAAATTTGAAATTGAAATAAGAACATTTTAGGCGGGATCCAAAATTTAAAATGAAATATTTTGCAATCAAAAAGTATACCCCGAAAACGGACACACGTACGTGCACGTAGCCGTCCAAACTTGCCCGTTTCACTGAACGGAACGAGAACACGATGCACAGACGCTACAACAGGGCTAGGGGTATCAAGTGGGCCAAGATGAATATTTTTAATTTTATTTTAGACGTCTTAAATTGTTATATGCAGAAATGAATTGTCGGGATAAAATTACAATAAGTAACAATCAAGCAAGATAAATGAAATAAGTGACATACTACATTCAAACGGTAACTGAAATTAGTAGCATTGGGCTCGGTTGTTACATTATACCCAACTACAAAAAGAATTTCGTCCTCGAAATTCCAAGAATACAAAGATAGATAACTACAAGAAAAGGTGAGGAAACTTCTGCCGGATTTCGTCTTCTCGTTTCCAAGTGGACTCTCCATGCGAGCGATTACCCCAAGAAACAAGCACAAGAGAGATCACCTTGTTCTTAAGAACCTTTTCCTTTCGATCCACGATTTCAATCGGTCGCTCCTCCAAAGTCAAGTCTTCCCGTACTGTTAGCTCCGAATGATCCAATACGTGCGTTTCATCTCGAACATACCTACGGAGTTGAGATACGTGAAACACATCGTGCACATTTGCCAAGGACTGCGGTAACGCCAAACGATACGCTACCTCACCAACACGCTCCAAGATCTCAAAGAGTCTAACGAATCGAGGACTAAGCCTTCCTCGACTTCCAAAACGAATCACCCCTCTAGTCGGTGATATCTTCAAGAATACCAAATCACCCACGGCGAACTCTAGAGGTCTTCTTGACGTGTCTGCCCAACTCTTCTGTCGGTCTTGTGCTGCCTTCATAAGATTTCTGATAGTGTTAACCTTCTCTACTGTCTGCACTACCAAATCTGGTCCCAACAATCTTCGTTCACCGACATCGTCCCAACAAACAGGTGAACGGCATTTACGTCCATGCAAAGCTTCAAATGGAACCATCTGGATAGTTTCCTGAAAACTGTTGTTGTAAGAAAACTCCACCAAGTGCAAAGGATCCTACCAAGACCCCTTGAAGTCCAACATGCATGCTCTCAACATATCCTCAAGAGTTTGGATTGTTCTCTCCGACTGACCATCAGTTTGAGGATGATAAGCTGTGCTAAACTTCAATCGAGTCCCCAAACTTTCCTGTAGACTCCGCCAAAAGAGTAATTAGAACCGAGTGTCCCGATCGGACACAATGCTCACCGGTACTCCATGCAATATTACAATCTCTTGCATGTACCGCTCTGCCAAGGTCTCTGTTGATTAACCAACCCGAAAAGGAATAAAGTGAGCTACCTTGGTCAAACGATCGACAATCACCTATACAGCATTGTTGCCCTTTGGATTCCGCAGTAAAGCCGCCACGAAATCCATGGTAATATGTTCCCACTTCCACTGAGGAATCGGAAGTGGTTGCAATAAACCAGCAATCCTTTGATGTTCAGCCTTAACTTGCTGACACACCAAGCACTTTGCCACAAAGCGAGCAATCTCCCATTTCATGCCTTCCCACCAGAAATGCTGTCGAATATCTCGGTACATCTTTATGACTCCTGGATGTACAGAATAAGCTGAACTGTGTGCCTCTTTCATAAGCTCTTCACGAATATCCCCCTTTGGCACACACAAACGGCTACCATACCTCAACGAACCATCTTCGTGGATCAATAAATCTGTTCGTAGTCTGGCTTCAACCTGTTCTCGAAACTTTTGCAGTCTAGGATCCTGCGATTGTGCTGCTTTAATATTCTCGATCAATGATGAATGTATTTGCAGCTGCAACAACTGTCCCGAAGAATGCGGTAGTACAACCTCCAAGTCAAATCTTCGAAAATCTTCAACAAACTCCTTCTGCGTAGTTAACACCTGAATTACTGGTAATCGACTAAGCGCATCCGGCACGACATTAACCTTCCCCGGATGGTACTTAAGATCAAGATCGTAGTCAGCCATCAGCTCCAACCATCTACGCTGCCTCATATTAAGCTCCTTCTGTGTGAACACATACTTCAAGCTCTTATGATCAGTAAAAACTTCGACCCTTTCGCCCAAAAGGTAGTGTCTCCAAATCTTCAAAGCGAAAATCACAGCCGCAAGTTCCAAGTCATGAGTTGGGTAATTCTTCTCATGGGTCTTCAACTGTCTCGGTGCGTACGCTACAATCTTCCCATGCTGCATCAAAACCCATCCCAATCCTTTCCCAGATGCGTCGCTGTGAATCACCAATCCTCCAGAATTGTCTGGCACGGTCAGAATAGGAGCGGTTATCAATTTCTGCTTCAACGTCTTGAAAGCTAACGCACACTTATCCGTCCATACAAAAGGTACCTCCTTGCGCTTAAGCTTGGTTAACGGCTCCGCCAGACGAGCAAAGTTCTCCATGAATCTTATGTAATACCCGGCGAGTCCAAGAAAACTTCTTATCTCCGCAACATTCTTTGGAATCGGCCAATCTCGAACTGCTGCAATCTTTTCTGGATCGACGGCAATTCCATCGCCAGACACAACATGCCCCAAAAACTTTACTTCCTCCAGCCAAAACTCGCACTTACTCATCTTCGCATACCACTTCTCTTGTCTCAACGTTTTCAGTGCAATCTTCAAATGTTCAGCATGCTCTTCAAAACTCTTCGAGTAAACCAGAATATCGTCAATGAACACTACAATAAACTGGTCCAAGAATGGTGAAAAGATTCGGTTCATCAAGTCCATGAATACTGCCGGCGCATTCGTTACTCCGAAGGGCATCACTAAGTATTCGTAATGTCCATACCGAGTTCGGAACGCCGTCTTGCAAATATCTTTTTCTTTCACTCGGACCTGATGATATCCGGATCGCAAATCCAGTTTCGAGAATACCCTCGCGCCACTAAGCTGCTCGAAAAGTTCGCCAATGCGAGGGATCGGGTACTTGTTCTTAATAGTGACCCGGTTTAATTCTCGATAGTCGATGCACATCCTTCTTGTGCCATCCTTCTTCTTTACTAGAAGAACTGGAGCTCCCCAAGGCGAGTTACTGCTCCGAATCCAACCCTTCTCAAGCAATTCAGCAACCTGTTTCTTGACTTCTTCCAACTCCCTTGATGCCATTGGATAATACGCTTTGGATATTGGCGCTGCACCAGGAATGAGATCAATTGCGAACTCCACGTCTCGATTCGGCGGTAAACCCGATATATCTTCAAACTCGTCCATGAAATCACGAACAACAGTTGGCTCTTCACTTTTATCAACTTCCATTGATGCAAGAATATTGTTTGTCGGCCTAGCCCTAAACTCGACTAGCCCGACAGAACTGCTTCCTCCAGTGAAGCTAAACTCGGGATGTCCGGGAATCTGGAAATTTACCTTCCTTGCCCTACAATCAATGTGAGCGTGGAAAGTGCCAAGAAAATCCATTCCCAAGACGACTTCGTAGCTGCCCGTATCAATCACCAAGAAATCTGCAAAAAGCTCCCGTTCGCACACAACAACTGTACAATCTTTACATTCCCTACTAGCTATGATTTTCCCATTCCCAGTGTGTATGTCCCAGAAATTAGACAGGGTCGTGCAGTCAATCGAGTGTAGTTATAAAATTGGCTGACATAAAGCAATGGGATGCACCAGAATCAAATAACGCTAATGCGGGAAAACCATGAACGAGTAGAGTACCTGAAACAACTTCTCCTGACGCCTTAGCTTCTTCAGCTGTCAAGGTAAAAGCTCGAGTCTGATTTGGTCCTTGAGTCAGCTGTTTCTGTCCCTGGAACGGTCTCTGCGGAGGCTTCTGAATATCATCCTTCGTACGAAGCTTCGACGGACAAGCGCTAACGGCGTGATCTACCGCTCCACAAACAAAACAGAGTCCCAGCCTCCTTCGACAATCCTTTTGCACATGTCCGTGTACATGGCAGTAGTTACAAATCACGCTCCTCTTCCGATCAACCATAATTGTTTTCTTCATTGGTGCTATACTGCGTCTGTTCATCGGAACACTTCTACGTACGGACGTCTGGTTCAGTGCAGACGCCGGTTTCAGCTCGGTCTGTCCCTTTTGATTCTCCAGCATTCCCCTTATCACTCCACGCATTGCGGCTTTGTCCACACGTCTTTGGTACGTCTTCAAATTCTTACCGGCCATATTCCTGAAATCAAAATACCCAACATTAGCATGATGATAGATTCGAAATATAGATCGAGGCTAGAACTCCAAGTTACTTAAATAGAGTGCCGTATTGTAACTATGCCGCAGTATCATAGCCACAATTACATAACTCCACCCAAGTTGCCTAAGTCCTAGAGATAACAAGGAATCAGGTTTCGAGTCGATATGCAAAGGAAGTTTGCACATCGCAAAAGATATAATCAGGAAGAATGTGATTCAAGAATGGTAAAACGGCAAGGTGGCAGGACATGTTTCCTAAACACGGGTATTCTGATTTGTGTATTGGGTACAATACTCAACTACAAAAGAATCAACCCGACTATCCTATGTCTCTGATACCAAAAGAACCATGTCACGCCCCACTTCCCAGAGTATGCTAAAGTGGGCACGTGACATAGCCAACCATGCTACATGTGGGTAGGAAGTATCCATCCACAGTCACATTATGGCTGTAGAGATATCAAGAACAAAATAAAACTATCTAAATATGTCCATAATCCAAGATAACATGAGTCAAGAATAATAAAATGCGGAAGCGAAAGATCCAATACAAAATAACTGGAATGTATGTCCCATAATGCGGGCTCACATCAGGAATAAAATGCAGGAAAGAAAAGCTAACTATTGCTAACACTCACAGCTCAGCCTGTCGGCTGAAGTACTCCTGCTCGGACTGCGACAGCGGTACAGAATCTGGGCCATGCAAAACCCAGACGTCAGCGCGTCAAATCATCAAGTAATAACATAATAAACAGGCAATGCGAAAATAAATATAAATAAGCAAGGGTAATAATAATATGAATCAGAGCAGTGCAGGGTAGTGTGCAGTGGGTAAACTGGACTGTTCTATCAGGTCTCTGTTCTAAAGTCTTTGAAACCAAATTGATGAATCATCGATGTAACTCAATAGTATCCCGTACATATCCGGGATCACGGCCTCAAGATTCTCGGGCTGAAACCGAGACATGCCGCTAGGCACCAAACAGGAATGTGTACACTCAATAGTATCCCGTACATACCCAGGACCACGGCCTCAAGATTCTCGGGCTGAAACCGAGACATGCCGCTAGGCACCAAACAGGAATGTGTACAGATGAATGATGTCAGCATCATCATTCCAAGGCTGGCCTAGCCTAAAACTGATCAGAACTGGTAGTGAACTGTTGAGTTACAAGTCAGGTTTCACCTTTGATTTCCCCATACCCCCAAGTTATATGTGTAAGTCAAGTCAGGTATTCCGTAATCAAGAAACTAATGCCAACACAGGATCCTGTAAACAGGTTTGTCTGGATAGACAACAGGAACGGTCCATGAGGACTACATGTCAGGTTTGTTGGCATTAGACACAAGATCAGGTAACGGGTCAGGTCATGGTACATCAGGTCAGGTCAAGCAGTATACGGTACTATGTCGGGTAGATCGATATGTATGTAGCGAGTTGGGTCAAGATGTAAACGATATCATGGGTATGCTCATACTCAGTTACATAATCAAGCATGGTTAACAACATGATCTAAGCAATGAATTAAGCAATAGGCAGATTCACTCAAATAGCAGTACAGTTATCAGTTGTGTCACAGAGATGATTTCAACATTCTAAGAATGCAGTAAGACAATTATAGCCGTTTTAATCATGTTAACAAGTTAAGACTTCCTGGATGCAATGATATATATATATATATATATATATATATATATATATATATAGGTTCCACGGAAGAAATCACAGTTTATACAGGTTAAATGTTCACGAGTGTCCGATTGTAGTGAAACGATAGATAAAGTGCCATAGGCTACGTTATTAGTTAAGGTGAAATTAAAATCTGTAAATATGGTTATTAGGTTCAAAACAGTAATTGCAACAGATAGGTTCCAAGTTTGAAAGATAAAATGATATATAACAATATTGCACACGAAAATGGGAAATGATCTTACTAAAGTTAAAGCTACAGGTTTAGGGTGTCACCAATGTGTAAGTAAATATTATTTAGCATGTAGCAAGGGGTACTTGTCTCGACGGGTCACGGATCGAGAAAACGGAACGTAAAACGTCGGCGGGGAAAACTCGCGACAGGTGCACGGTTCACGGAATGAACCCAAACGAAGAACAGTGGAACCACACGGGTCGGGGTACCACGCTGGAACGTCGGGACATATCGCCGGCATGGCCGGAATCCAGCGAGATACAAAAACAGTGAATTTCAAGAGTTGCCACAAGAAAAGAAAAGAAAATAAAGAAGAAAGGGAAGGAGGATGGAGAAGGGAAGGCTTATAATGGTCTGTGGGACGGGTAGTGACGGTCGACCACGTCGATGGAGCTCCGGCGATGGCCTACGATGACAGTGAAAGAAGTTTCCAGATCAAGAAACCAGATCAGCGAAGGAAAAAGAAGAAAGGAGGAGGTGAGGGGATGCGAAACTCACCGAGGAGGGTGCTTGCGAGGCTCGGGACGTGAGGAGATCGCCGGCGGCGATCCCACGACTAGTTGCGGCTGTAGGTGGCCGCGGTGCTGGTGTAGGGTGCACGGGAAGAAGGAAAAGGAGGAGGGAGGTGCGGTGGATCGGTCGAGGGCGAGGAGGCGACGAGCCCGGTAGTGATGGCGTCGGCGTTGGGGCTGCAGCGGCGAAGGGGGAGGTGGCTAGGGTTGCGACAAAGGTTTCTGGTTACGTAAAAAAAAGAAAAGAGAAAGAAGAAGAGAGAATATATAAAGGAGAGAGAGAGAAAAATAGAGAGAGAGAGACGGGGAGAGAGAGAGGAGAGATAGAGAGAGGAGGTGGGGCCCACGGGAAAAATGAAGGTTTTGATTGGTTGAGTAAATTCGTTTGTTAGGAATAGATTTTAAATAGAAGATTTAGAATATTAAAGAAAATATTAAGAGGTTAAAAACATATATTCGGCAGTTTATAAAATATTAGAAATTTGGGATTTTGGCGCAAAGTAAAGCATTTCCAAATTTCGCCCGGGTCGGGTCCAAAAATTTGAAATTGAAATAAGAATATTTTAGGCGGGATCCAAAATTTAAAATGAAGTATTTTGCAATCAAAAAGCATACCCCCAAAACGGACACACGTACGTGCACGTAGCCATTCAAACTTGCCCGTTTCACTGAACGGAACGAGAACACGATGCACGGACGCTACAACAGGGCTAGGGGTGTCAAGTAGGCCAAGATGAATATTTTTAATTTTATTTTAGACGCCTTAAATTGTTATATGCAGAAATGAATTGTCGGGATAAAATTACAATAAGTAACAATCAAGCAAGATAAATGAAATAAGTGCCATACTACGTTCAAACGGTAACTGAAATTAGTAGCATTGGGCTCAGGTGTTACAGAAGCTCTCAAAAGTGACACCATGCCCTTCCGACACTGCGAACAATTTCTCAAAGATAACCAAAGCCTTGATTAAGCTAGGGTGCTTATGACGGACGGCATTTTCACTCGTCAAGCGGTCAAGCGAAGCTGGCATCGTCTCAAACACATACTCATCGGGAGGCAGCAACTCTTCATAGTGCTCTCCCTTGATCGACAATCCAGAAATCTCGCGGAACTTTTCCAGGGAAATCGAGACCTCGCGATCCCCTAGCAAGAAAGTGTTGGTAGGAAGATTCCATTGATTTAGGAAAGCTTTAACCCACCAGACATGGGGAGACTGATAATGAAAGAGAGACGCATACACTGCCTGATAAAGCCCGGCCTTATGCAATCGCGCACGATGAGCGGACAAGATATAGCGAGCCAAGAGAAGGTAGCCCGTTGGATGGCGAGGAGTAAGCCCTATCTTATAGACTTGTCCCCAGGGCTGGGCTTCACCTTGGCAAATACGACGCCCCAAGATGTCTATGATTGGTAAAGGCTGGTTTGGTATTCCAGCTGTCGACGGCTTAAGCAGGCCTATAGGAGTCCAATCCATCACCTTTACTGCAAAGGAAGTGTGCGGACGCTCCATCGGCAAGATTGAACGAAGAAGCTCGGTTGGCACTTTGCAAAGAAAGCTGCGGCGTCCCCGGATGATGTGGCCATACCAAGTGCCCCATAAGAGCAGACTTGTCCGGTCTTTGTCATGAGCTCTGATCATCGCCATTGCCTCCTCATCTGACGGTGATTGTGGGAAAGCGGCATCTGAGCGGGTGTATGGGAAATAGAGAAGAGAAGTCATTGTGCCTGAAATAAGAAAAAGAGGAAACTATTAATAAAGCCTATGCACGCGCGCACGCACACACATAATAAAACAGGATGTCTGATTTGCGAGGCCATTGCCTACAAAACACATGGACCCCACAAAATCAATATGACGGCTCACTAATGATGAGACAGGGAAATCATTGTGAGAATAAAAAAAAAGAAAAAAAAGAAGATCCTCATTAAACAGACATTGGAATTCAAACAACTCTTGGAAAACAATCTCTGATAAGACACCTAACAAAATTAAAAATCTGCACGAATAAGGGTAAAACCCTATGAAAAGATTATCAAGAACACCAAGGAATAAAATTCCCAAGGGGGTCCTCCTGACCTTTCAGAGCTAAGCTCTTCATCTTAGGAATTAAATTCCCTTTACATGATGGAATTAAATTCCAAGAACTCAAAAAAGAAGAACTTAAATGAGAAACAAAATCCCATGAATCCCTAAAAAACAGAGGTGAATGTTCGAGATGTGGAAGTTTACTAATCAAAGACCACATCTTTGGATTCCTAAGCGAATGGGTCCCTGAGGAGAGCAAAGCTCTCATGGTGGATTTAAAATCCAGAAATTTTTGTTCAGAAAGAAAGTTCTTTTTTATGAGCAGAGAGTCCTTACCTAAAAAAAGGGTTTCTTTTTTAACAGAGTTAAACTCTGGAATTACAATGGCAGAGAACTAAGCTCTGAGGAGGAGAATTGAATTCTCAAAGAAGATGAAGAGGGAAGAAAATGAGTAAAACAGTTGTTGCTTCAAGAATGAGACCTCTGCATTTATAAGACATGATAGGAAACGGTTCATCTTCCCCGTTCCCTAGGCAAATCCAACGGCTATAAAGGTGACAGCGTTGCACTCACGTGCAAAACATGTGAGAACAACGCTGTGGGGGCATTTGTTCCCTCATGGGAACTGAATAAAACATATGAATAAAGCAACGAGGAAAGCCTCCAAGTGGAGCATCACGTGCCCACACGTGATAGGCGCTGTGCTTGGCAAAACTGAACTAAAAAATTGGGCCTCACGTGCAGACACGTGATCTTTATAGGCAAAATCTATAGACGCCTGAATGAAATAAACAATTGGAGATGCTTAATTAGTGAGGTCACGTGCCAACACGTGATGGGCTCCTGAGCCCTTTGAATTAATAGAATTAAATTCTAATTAGAAGCTTTATACTTAATTGGTAAGGTCACGTGAAACGCGTGATGGGCTCCTGAGCCCTCTGAACTAATAGAATTAAAAGCTTTATGCTTAATTGGTGAGGTCACGTACCAACACGTGATGGGCTCCTGAGCCCTCTGAACTAATAGAATTAGATTCTGATTAGAAACTTTATGCTTAATTGGTGAGGTCACATGCCAACACGTAATGGGCTCCTGAGCCCTTTGAACTAATAGAATTAAATTCTAATTAAAAGGATTCAAAAGCCCTAATTGGAAAAATATTTCCCTAAATCTTTCCAAACAAGAAAGATTGCGCTCTGTAAAACAGAATGCCGTTGGATTAACGATCCAATGGTGATTAAAGATAATCAATCTACAGAAAATTCTGTACAGGGAAATATCTTCTTAATCTTGTTAAGAACAACAAACAAGATATCTTCTGTAAAACAGAAGTCCTTGGATTAAAAATCCAAAAGTGAATAAAATTCACTGATTGATCTAAAAGATCTTTTTAGCTCATTATAAAATCAACCAAAATCTCTCAATGAGGGATTTTCTAAACAAATTGATTCTTTTCTTTCTCCTATAAATAGGAGCCAAGAAGGAGAGAGGAAAAAAAGAAGGAGAGAGAAAAAAAACCCTTCAAAGCAAAAAAAAGAAAAGAGAATTTAATTCTGCAGAGAGAAGAAGATCTCTTCAAAGAAGAAAGAAACTCTAGGTAAGAGAAGGAAGGAGATCACCCCATAAGCTCCCACAAAACAAAAGAGAATTTAATTCTCAAACTAAGAGTTTAACTCTTCTAAAAAGAACTTAGTTCTTCCTATGGTTGAAAATCTACAGAAGCGGATCTCCCCACAAGTTGAGAATTTAATTCTCATAGGGGAGATCTGTCATGCAGATTCAAAACTTAAGGGGAGAATTGAATTTAAAGAATTTAATTTTTTCAACGTAACACATGGGAATTTAATTCCTCTAAATAAAATTGGGGTTTAACCCTATAAAAGAATTTAATTTTTAAACAAGAGACTTAACTCTCCATGCACGTAAAAGAGATCAACATCTAACATGATAAATGTTAGATCACGTGCGCTCACGTGAACCCCCCAATGACCAAAAGAGAACAATTGATATCAGGTCACGTGCTCCCACGTGACCCCTGAACTAGCCTCTTCAAAAGGATAAAAGGGGAGTAAACCTAAAACAGATCTCAATTTGAGGCGCCTCACGTGACCTCACGTGATCCCTTGATAGTGCTTAGCACTAAGAAAAAGAAAAGGAGAATAAAACAAAGGCAATTTTCATTCTACATAGTGCCTCATGTGATCTCACGTGACCCAATAGTGCTTAGTACTCAAATAAGGAAAAAAAGGGAATAAACCTAAGATAGCTCGCATTTTGAAGGCACCTCACGTGTTCCTACGTGACCCCTAAACAGTTGTGTATAAAAGAAGGAAAAAATTCCAAAGACAGCACTCGCATTTTGATGGCACCTCACGTGTCTGCATGTGACTATTTGATGAACCAAGTGCTTAGCACTTATACATGAAAGAGGAATAAAATCCAGAGAACAGTTCTCACCCCGGGCGCCTCACGTGACCTCACATGTGCTCAGCACTTTTATATATGAGGGAATAAACTCAAGGAACAATGCCCACTTCGGGGCCCCTCCAAAGTCCAGTGTTTAACACTGATTCAGTGCTTAGCACTATGGGGTGACTAAGGGAAATCAACCTTAGCTCAAATTAGCCAAGTGTTTTGAAGCCAAGACCCTTTTTGTCACCAATCAATTGAGCCCCCATGTTCAGGTCTCCCCAAACTAATCTTAGTCCCAAAGATGACTAGTGTTCTCCTAACAGATGACATCTAAACTGATGTTCATCCCATTCTCCAAATCGGAATATTGGTTCAAGGGTACATCTCTTCATACCTCTGATATATGTCGTTGTAATTCCTCAACGTCTTCAGAGAAATGGAGGGTCCCAATAACCAATAACTTTTGGTGCATCCCCAAACTGTTGAACCAAAACCACACAGACTATGACGTCTTTAAACTGGACTATGATGTCCTTAAACTTTACGGACTGTGGGGTCCTTAAACTCATGGACTATGATGTCCTTAAACTTATGGACCACAACTTCCCTAAACTAAAACAATAGAGCCCAAATGCTTTTTTGTTGGATCTAAATGATCCTGTTGAGTAGATCTTAGTCTAAAATTGGACTAGCGTATCCTCAACAACGTTTAAGTTGATTTTAGTCTAAAACAAGATTAACGGTCCTTAAACCAACCCAAACCCAAATCTAAGAAAATACGGATTTGGACTAATCCACGCCCTACGGGCAACAATATAAATTAGTCTCCGTATACAATCCACGGGCAACCAAAAATAAAACAAACATACACGACATGAAGTGACCATCTGGAGAAGAAGAAAGTGGTTACCGCGATGCGGTAGCGTAATTAACTGCAGGGGCTTGCGCCTGCAGGGAAGAGCGTCCCCACAATAAAAAACCCCTCACAATGAGGAGGAATCTGACGAAGTCTGCTACATCGGCCGCATCTGTCTAAACCTCCGATACATGGTGCCATAAATCAACTTGGTATCTTTGGAGAGGTGGACGGATAAAACCAAATAGTATCTGCCCACAAATTCAGGCAAGACAAACCTACACGGTCCCGTCTCCCGTATTCGGCGGAGAACTGTAGGTTGTCACATGATCTCTCACTCGTCAATAGATGATAAAGAAGCTCCTGATGCAGAGAAACTGGGGGCAGATCCAGAACCGGAATCAAAATCCATGGAGCAATCGGACGAATTGATTGACAGACTGCTGAGTGAAGCTCTTCAGAAAAGTAAAGCTGACAGTGAGCGGGAAACGGCCATATACGAGAGGGCCAAGCGTCGGCGTCAAGTTAAGAAGCTCCGGTATTGAGAAACCGTGGAGTACCCCAACCAGATCGAAGCACGCATACAGCAGACAAAAGCAGGCTTAAGACAAGAAAGCAATTCGCCAAAGCCCTGTCAATGGGAATGAAGCTGCCGTATTTTAAAGGAAATACTCCTGGCAGCATACACCTTGACGAAGTGGATGCATATCCAAATTACTGCTTATCCCATCGGAGGATCACACACCCTACGCAGCATACACCTTGACGAAGTGGATGCATATCCAAATTACTGCTTATCCCATCGGAGGATCACACACCCTACCGAAGAGTGCATGTCCTTTAAAAACTAGTGGCAGGGATATGTTGCCCACCGATAACACGTCCAGCGAGTGAAGCGCAAAGCTCGTCGGGAACAGAGAAGCACGACAGATGAGCGCAAAAGAACTGCCAGCAACTGTCACATGGTTGACACCAAGGGATCACAAGTTCTCATCTTTGGAAGAGACTCTGATAAAGAAATAGCCCTCAGCCCTCTCTTCAAGGAATCCACCTCCGACACAAAAAATACGAAGACCTGCAAGAACATCTAGCTGCGTAATCGTACATTGCCCAGGAAAAATCCTGGACCTACTAACAAGTGACCGAAACGTCTTTAAACTACTACAAACCCGCAGCATCCTTGGGCTGACTCGTTAAAAAAAAAGCGACGGTACATCCATAAGAAAAATGGGCATGGATGAAAACCCGAAAGGGATCCGTGAGTAAAAACAGCAGGGCTACCGGTGAGTTTGTGAAAATCCGAAAGGGTACAATCTTGTTAAAAGATACTTGCAAGGTCCTCTCGACCTTGTAAGGAGAAAACTACCTGCTTGAGATCCTTACGACTCACAAAGGAGCAACACATTTAGGGATCCCCACGATTCCTAAGGAGAAATTACATTTACGAGATCCTCACGACTCGTAAGGAGAACCCTCTTATGAGACCCTCATGGCTCATAAGATTCAAAAACCTTAAGCTACTGGGATCTGAACCTTTTCTTAAGCCATCACCTTTTCCAGTTTGCCCTACAAACGGTTCAATACTGACCCTTGTATACAATCCACGGGCACAAATAATCATTTCCTTATCGAGTCCCACCAACGACGAGGAATGCCCTCATTTGACGAATAAACACTTGTACGTCCTCTCGATTTACAAAGAGAAACACTCTTGAAGATCCTTACGACTTATAAGAGAACATACACTTAGAAATCCCCACGATTCCTGAGGAGAAAAGACACCTACGAGATCCTCACGACTCGTAGGGAGAAACACCTTTATGAGACCCTTACAGCTCATGAAGTCAAAAACCTTAGTCGACGGGATCTTAACCCTGTTTGCTAAGCCACCTTTGTTCGAACCGATGAAGGCAGATAATGATTCGCTCCTGGCAATATCCCAGTTGTAGCGATGCTGATGCCTGAATCGGAATCAAATTCCAAGTCCTTTCACGGCAAATGATGATTCACTCCTGGCAATATTCCAGTTGCAGTGATGCTGATGCTAAGATTGGCACCAGATTCCAAGTTCCATACTCGTGGCGAAAAGTCAATGAGCCAAAAATGCATATGAAATAGCCGAAATGATGGGGCAACTTGCAACAAAATCAGTAAGTAAAAAAAATATGCATACAAAATAGCCGAAATGGTTGGGCAACTCGCAATAAAAAGCAGCGAGTAAAAACAAAAAATAGCCGAAATGATTGGGCACTGCGAAAAATAACTGAAATGATTGGGTAATCGCGACTTTCGCGATACAAAAAGCTGAAATGATAGAGCATTGCGGAAAGAAATCAAAATACGTATAAAATGAAACTTTTGCCCTGCAGCTAAGTCTATACTAACCCCTGTATACAATCCATGGGCATAAACGAAAGGGAACCACGTGTCCCAACAAACTCTGTCAAAGGGAAAAGTCAAATCTCGACAGCAACATCTGCATCCCAGAAAACCAACAACGGCGTTCCTTCTCAACTCCAGCAGGATGTAAACGTAACGTCAATAACCGATCTCAGGGTCGCAGCCAATCGGAGCCACGGCAAAGTCCCTAGTTCCAAATCTCGACGGCCACGTCTATAGCCTAGAGAACAACAATGGCGTTCCTTCTCATTCCAGCAGGATTCGGACACGATATCACCAATCGGAGCCACGGCAAAGTCCCCAGTTCTAAGACTCTACGGTTCATAGACAACCTAGTGTCATCCAATGACCCCGTTGCGGAAACACGTCATCAAATGACCCCGTCTCGGATACATGTCAGCAAATGACTCTGTCGCGGAAATACGTCATCAAATGACCTCGTCTCGGAAATATGTCATCCAATGACTCTGTTTTGGAAATAAGTCAACCAACCCCAAGGAAATCAGGGTCCTTGGTAAAACCTCGATTCAGAGAAATCAACGTCCTTGACGAGAACATTTCGATTTGCGTCGACCCGCAAGGAAATCAATGTCTTTGCAGGAATCTCTCGATTTGTCTCAACCTCGAGGAAATCAGTGTCCTTGGCAAATATCTCGATTCAGGGAAATCAGCGTCCTTGACGAGAACATCTCGATTCACGTTGACCCGCAAGGAAATCGGTGCCTTTGCAGGAATACCTCGATTCGTCTCGACCCCCAGGGAAATCAGTGTCTTTGGCAAATATCTCGATTCAGGGAAATCAGCGTCCTTGAAGAGAACATCTCGATTCGCGTCGACCCGCAAGGAAATCAGTGTCTTTGTAGGAATCTCTCGATTCGTCTCAACCCCGAGGAAATCAGTGTCCTTGGCAAAAACCACTATTCAGGGAAATCAGCGTCCTTGACGAGAGCATCTCGATTCGCGCCGATCCGAAGAGAAATCAGTGTCTTTGCAAGAATATACGACGTCAGCAAAACGGAGCCACGGCAAAGTCCCTTAGTTCCAAATCTCGACGGTTCACAAACAGCTTAGAGATTGCAACGGAGCCATGGCAAAGTCCTCTAGTTCCAAATCTTGACGGTTCACAGACAACCCAGAGAAAACCTCGACATTCGTCATAATATTGCAGACACAATATCAACAAACGAAGCAAAGGAAGATCCCTGGCTTCAGGGTCTTGACGGCAACTCAAATAAGACCTGAAAAGACTATCGGAGATCATCCCACACCAGCGCAGAGTGGTCATGACAAATCGGGGCTCCCAAACTGAGCTTAACCTCAAGTAAAAAGCGACATGGAATATCCTTAACGCTTGCTCTTTCAACGGTAATATCACCTAGAAGAATACATGAAGACATCTTGTCCAGCCCCCAAAGGGATCATAGACACGACAGTCGCAGGGCTACTTGAACAACAAGATTGCATATCGAGGAATACACCGGCCACCGCGGCGGTACGACGGGTAAAAAACCCTAGTACCACAGACCCTAACAGACTTCTATTTGCAGGAGTTAACTGTGACTTTAGGACATCCTTGCGAGAACTTCTCAATTCGTCTCAACTCGTCAGGAAATTAGTGTCCTTGCGAGAACTTCTCGATTCGTCTCGACTCGTAGGGAAAATCCTTAGGCAATAGGGATAAGGACCTGTTTCCTAAGCACTGGGGCCCTGCAAGTCGGTCCAAGATGGACTATTGCATACTATTCACTGGCCACACTCTCCAAAGTCGAATATCGACAAGGAGAGAAACAACCACTTACGAGTTCTCTCGACTTGTAAGGGGGAAAATTCTCTTGTGAAATCCTTACGACTCTCAGGAGAAAACGCACTTATAAATCCTCACGATTTCTAAGAAGAAAACACACCTACGAAATCCTCTCAACTCGTAGGGAGAAAAGTCTTTATGAGACTCTCACGGCTCATAAAGTTGAAAAGTCTTAGGTGGCAGATCCTAACCCTGACTTCTAAGCCATCACTTCCCTACAAAAAGGTCAAGATGGACTATTTACGGGTCATATTCCCAGAAGTCAAATATCGACAAGGAGGGAAACAACCACTTACGAGTCCTATCGACTTGTAAGCAGAAAAAATTCTCTTGTGAGATCCTTACAACTTTCAGGAGAAAACGCACTTAGGAATCCTTACGATTTCTAAGGAGAAAATACACCTACGGGATCCTCTCGACTCGTAGGGAGAAAAGTCTTTATGAGACCCTCACGGCTCATAAAGTTGAAAAGTCTTAGGTGACAGATCATAACCCTGTCTCCTAAGCCATCACTGCCCTACAAAGAGGTCAAGATGGACTATCTACGGGCCACATTCCCCGAAGTCAAACATCGACAAGGAGGGAAACAACCACTTACGAGTCCTCTCGACTTGTAAGCTGAAAAAATTCTCTTGTGAGATCCTTACGACTCTCAAGAGAAATCACACTTAGGAATCCTCACGATTCCTAAGGAGAAAATACACCTACGAGATCCTCTCGACTTGTAGGGAGAAAAGTCTTTATGAGACCCTCACGGCTCATAAAGTTGAAAAGTCTTAGGCGACAGACCTGAACCTGTTTCCTAAGCCATCGCTACTCTACAAAGAGCTTAAGATGAACTGTTACTTATTATCTACAAGCCGCACTTGCCAAAATTACATGCCGTCGAAATCGAGATGCTGCTCAAGAGTACGTAAACTGCTTTTCGCCAAGCTAAAACAAAAAGGCATAACCCACGGACGTCAATCACATATTATGCAAGGCAATAAGAAGAAGATTTGATTTACATCCAACTGTAACAACCCTAATTTTCATATACACTTTTCTGTACAAAATTTTTAAATTTTTTTTTAAATCCATAAAGGAGTATTTTAATCTGAGCACAAGATATATAATTAATTATTTTGTTTTTAAATAATTTCATTTTTTTAGTGTATATAAAATTGTTTTAAAATTAAAGTGTACTTGGGGTATTTAATGTTGCTGTTACCACTTTAAGTAGTTATTTTGCCACAATAATTACAAGAAAGAGCTTGTAGCTCATTGGCAATACCTTGCACTGCTGAACCAAGCCACCAGAGTTCAAATCCCATACCCCACATTATTTTTTATATTATTTTGTTTTAATTTTTTTGGAAAGTCAACAGTCAAACAGCCATAACTCTCAAAATTTATACTGCACAAAAAAAGTTAAATATACCGAAAATCCCCCCATGAGATTACCCACCCGACGGTACCACGACTCGGCTCGACTCGGCCGAGTCAGCCGGCGGACCGGCCGAATCGGCCGGCGCCGCCGGCCGGACTCGGCCGGACGGCCGAGTCGTCAACACGGAATTTCTCCGTGTTGACCTGGTCATCCCCCCTGCATACTTTATTTTATTTGATCGGTTACCAGATTCTCAATAAATCACTTTTATTCCAAAATTTAATGATTTTTAATGTTTTTCTTATATATTTTTATATTTTTTTTAATTAAAACCCTAACCCTAGCCTAGCCCTATATAAACACCCCTACCCTCTACCCTTTCACCCTACATTTCTAAGTCCACTCTCCCAAAATCTCAAGAGAACTCGGTACATTAGAAAACGAGCGAAAGGCGAAGCGCTGCTGAAATCGACGGCGAATTCCGGCGATCGTACTAGGACCTTCACGACGTTTCGACGCACCGACCAACCCACTACATCCCTAGCACTCTCTAGCGTTGTCCAAACCCGTAAGTCCCCCTCTTTCTATCTTCCTTTTCTTTTAAGAAAAATACGACTTTTTAAAACCCGACAGAAATCGGAACAAACCGATTTCCGATTCGGTTTTCTATCAAAACTCACTTGTCACAAATTACATAATGCTTAAACATATTCATGTTGACTATTAATCACTTAAAAATCATTTTGGATAAAGTTTTTCACATGAAATGATAACGTTTCCATATATCGTATTTCTTTCACTTAAATACCACAATGTTTAGTTATCACATTTAACCCTGAACAATTGCTATACCTTAACGTAGATCACGAGGTAATGACCTACCTCCACACACACGCTAATACAACCCTAATTGATATCATCAAAACTTAGAATACGAAAATACAAGACTTTACATTAAAATACCCTTTTCTTTATAAACATTTTCTAAAAGTTCTAAGTTGTATACAATTTTAATGCAATACCTTTTAATAGGAAAATACGATTTGTCATGGACATCGATCGTTTATCTAAACTGACTTTGTGGTGTTTAGGCTAGGCAAGTGAGCTTGGGTAACTTTAAAAGGCCCGCCTCACGATTCGTGAGCGGATCCCTCCCTCCTCACTTGTACTTACCTGGCCACAATTGGCGGTGAATAGGCGATTTGAGGCTTCTAATGACTTGTCGTTTAGACCATTTAGAAATAGGCTAGTTGGCTTAGGAAACCCTAGAATCTAAAATACGGAAATTTACACCCTTTTACAAATAAATACCTTATTTTTATAAAACTGTTTTCTAAATGATTAGTATTTATTCAATCTTTGCAAAGCACCACTACAACCCACCTTTGGGGAACTCGTTAGGGATAGTACGGTTTATCGTGCACCCTCGAGCTTAGTAGTGCGAGATTCAGACCTCCGCAAGGAGCATTCGGTCTCGAAAGGTTTAGAATACGACATTTATGAAAATTGAGATTTTGGAAAATAAAATACTTATTTAAAATTATTCTTGTATTTATATATATATATATATATATATATATATAATTATCATTTAAACGCCTATTTTGTTATAAGATAAAGTTTCCACCTTTTCCTAAAAATTACAAGATTAACAGTTACATTAAAATACCATGAATTTCAAATAAATCAATATTATAAATTAATACTTTTATTAGGATATATTCACTTGAATAACACAAATAAAATTTACACTCATTATAACTATAAAGACGAATAATAAATACCTGAGGTGTATCTTGAAAACTATACAAAAGTACATTTTTACATAAAACCCCCTCAAGTTTTATAATTTACAATAAGGACCCTAACAATTATAGAACTTCAAATTACTTTTCTTTTAGTCTGACTCGGGTATGAGTCTGACTATTTTTGACTTGAATATGATTCAAGTCAATCTATATTCTTTAATATTCCAACTCAGTATGACACATGAATCCCAGAATCCAGTTAACAATCTATACAACTTGACTGAATCAAACCATGGATATACATCCATTATTCCGTTATTCCATTTACCTGATTATGCAGTTACAACATGTTTACCGATATCATGGTTTTGGTCAGTCATCCAACTTACACAATACAATACAACAATAATACTGTCAAAACATTACGGGGTTTAAGGGGTAGATTGGTACGGAAGGTGTTAAAGGTGGCACGAGACGGTAAGATTAAGACACCTAACATGAATCCAATTGCCGTTGTTCCGGATTGTATAACGGAGCCTTGTACTCTATATTCCGTTTGCCATGGTCTCTAGCATACAGAGATCCCTCTCGTAAACACTGGCATTCTTCTGTACCAAGCTACAAACAACAGCGTTAATACAATAATACAATACAACATTAAAAGCTACTCTCTCTCTCTCCTACTCTTTGTCTTTCTCTCCCTTATCTTCGGGACTTACCGAGCGACCTGTTCGCTGACGACATTATATTTCTTTCTTCTTTGAATTTCGTCAGATGTTTTGGACCCAGCAGAGATCGAGCCCACCGGTGAAGATTTGAAGCAGTTTCAGGAAGACCCCGAGCTATAGATATTGTACCTTGTTCTAGTCAGTGCTTTCATTTCCTATTATGCCATTGTTTAGGCATCGCTTTTCATTCCAGTTGTATTTACTTTTCATGCATTGTACAAAAGAATGTTATTAATAAAGTTGTTGTTATTTCTATATCTCTTGTCTTTTGTGATTTACTTTTATATTGCTTAGATACGCTTAGCGTATGTACTTCTAAATATATACGTAGCGGACCTCGTCGCGTCCTCTTCGCCGTACACCGGGAAGCGGGGCGTGACACCAACTAAGCGTCCGACGCGTATCCACTCATGTATGTGTGAAGAGGATAAAATAAACGTATGGAAAGGAAAAAATTGTTATTCATACCTCAGAAAGTTCTTACATTGATAAAAAAAAGAAAAAAAAAGCATCATTAAAATGTTTACAATGGCAAAACATCGAATCCGGGACAAGGATTAAGAAATTTAAAAGTGAGACCGTCTAAAGTGTTTCTAGCTTTTTTGACCATTGTTGTGTGCATCCTCTCACGCTCACAAGCGTCAGGATCTTCGCTGATATCCTCCACCCTCTGATAAGTAGCGATTATCGCCGTCTGTTGGAAAGTTTGATGCAAGATATCAATGAGATTATCTCACCGCTTCTTCGAGATCAGGCCCGTCAGATACACTGAGTGCACCTTATCTTCAGCGTCATCTAGTGCATTAAGCGGCATGGCTTCATATAATCCAGGAAGTGCTTCCCAGATTGCTCTCACTATAATCTTCAAGAGAGCGGAGCGACGAGAAAGTAGTCGACCGTTGTGTGCATTGAAACGATCCATAATTTCAGCGCATTGGGCGTTTGTAAACTCCTGGTTTTGACAACGTCCTTGTGCGTGAATGTCCTCATAAGAAATGATTTCGTTAAGACAGTACAGGTGAGTGGCCATAGCGCCTGAAAATGAAAATCAGTGAGAGTTTAGTGGACGGACTGATCAAGAAAATTGTTATTGAAATGGACACGGGGATTTAAACAACTCTTGATATCCGCATGAAGAAAACAAGTGCTAATTAAGACACCCAACAAATTCAAATTTGTGCAATTAAGGAGGAAATCTTAAAAAGATTCTCATTTAATGAGAGACTTCTCGAGAGCAACGCTCTACAGATAAGAGTGACATTTGTCAACTCTAATTATGAGGAAATAAAAATTCCCCCAAAAATTCTGAAGAGCAATGCTCTGCAAGAAAGATGGAACAATCCATCAAAAATCTTAAAAGCAAAGCTTTTTACAGAAGTTAAAAACTTCAAGATCTTTAAAGATCTGTAAAGCGAACTCTAAGAGTTCTTCGTTAATGGGTTAAAGGAACCCTAAAAAGGATTTCTTTTTTTAGATCTACGATCTTGAAAGAGTAAAGCTCTTGTTTTTAATTAACGGGTTGAGAAACCCTAAAAATCTTTAAAATCTGTGATCTAAGAAGAGCAAAATTTTGTTAATAAGTTCAATTCTTACGGAATTTGGGCTGAGTTTTGAATCTGAGAAATTTCTTAAGGGAGAGAGCGGGGCTCTGAAAGAGAATTAAATTCTCAAGAAACAAGAACAAATAAAGAAGATGAACAAGCAGTCATCTTAAAGGGCCAAAGGTCCTATTTATAGGTGTTGGAAGTCGATCCAATTTCCAAGTTGATCCAACGGTGGTAAAGCTGCCACCGCTGCACTCACGTGTAAGCCGCGTGAGCGCAACGGTGGGGGGCATTTATTTCCCCAATTGAGAGCAAAGCTCTATTCAAAATTCAAAATTTGAACTGAGACAGCGCCTCATGTGCAAAGCACGAGAGCGCTGGCGCCAGGAGCGCCAGCGCTAAGATTCAAAGACTCTGAGGCAGCGCCTCACGTGCAAAGCACGAGAGCGCCAGGAGCGCTAGGAGTCAAAGACTCTGAAGCCAGCGCCTCACGTGCAAAACACGTGAGCGCTAGCGCCAAGTGCGCTAGACTCTGAGGCAGCGCCGTGAGCGCTAGCACCAGGAGTCAAAGACTCTGAGGCCAGCGCCTCACATGCAAAGCATGTGAACGCTAGCGCTAAGAGCGCTAGACTCTAAGGCAGCGCCTCACGTGCAAAGCACGAGAGCGCTAGCGCTAGCGCTAGAACAAAATGTTCTCGGCCCTTTGATCAAAAATCCAATGAACATGATTAAAAATCATCAAATTACCAGAATAAAATTAAACTTTCCAAACAAGAAATATTGTGCTCTGTAAATCAGAGCACCGTTGGTTCAAAGATCCAATGGTGATTAAAAATCACCAAGATACAGAACAAATTCTGTATGGGAATTTCTTAATCTTGTTAATAACAAGAAAACTATCTTCTGTAAAACAGAAGCTCTCGGTTCAAAGATCCAATGGTGGATAAATTCCACAAATCAATTGGAGATCTCTCAATGAGAGATTTCCTTAACTGATTCAACAAATCAGCCTCCACTATATAAAAGCCCCAAGACTTCAAGTCTTGCACAGAGGAAACCCTCCCCCCCCCCAAAACTTTGAGAAATTTTAAAGAGAAAAGCAAGCTCTCGGAAGAAGAATTTCTTCAAGGTAAATAAAACAGAGAGATCAAAACATCTCGTCAAAAAGAAGAAGAATTTAATTCTTTTTCTAGATCATAGATCTATAAGCCAGAGGTCTTTCACAAAAAGAGATCATATCATCTCATCATAAAAAGGGGGGAGAAGAATTCATTTCTCTTTAGATCATAGATCCATAAAGACAAAGTCTTTCACAAAAAAAACATAAGAGATTGTAACAACTCCTATAAAATAAGAACTTTGTTCTTAGAGCTACGAGACAAAGTCTCTTATAAATGAGAATTTAATTCTCAGAGCGCAGAACAGATCAAAGCTGTCTAAAAAGAGCATTAGCGCTCCAATTTAAAGAAGCTCCTTAGCGCTCCAATTTAAACGCACAGCGCCGCAGCGCTCCTAGTGCTCCAATTTAAAGAAGCGCCTTAGCGCTCCAAGACTGGTGCACAGCGCCACAGCGCTCCTAGCGCTCCAATTTAAAGAAGCGCCTCAGCTCTCCAAGTCTGGCATTCAGCGCCCAGCGCTCCAAGCGCTATTTTAAAAGAAGCGCCCAACGCTCCCAGCGCTATTTTAAAAGAAGCACTCAGCACTTTAAGGTTGGCGTTCAGCGCCAAGCGCACCACGTGCTCCTCACGTGAGCGCTATTTTATAAAGAGCTCTCCGCACTCATTGACTGGCGCTCAGCGCCAAACGTGCCACGTGCTCTTCACGTGTGCGCTATCTCACAGGAAGCGCCTTAGCGTTGTAAGTCTGGAACTCAGCGCCAAGCACACCACGTGCTCCTCCCATGAGCGCTGAGGGAATATAAATTGTTCTTTAAATAAAGCCCCAGAGCCATAATGAGGGCTCAACACTCAATAAAGACAAAAAGGTCGTCATAACCCAAACCAATACTCAGCATTGTTAAATGAAAAAGGGCTGAGCTTAATTAAATGTCCAACATTTTAACTGAGTGAGCCGAGCCCAAATTGGCCACAGATCCCTAATGTAGATTAATTGAGCCTATATGCTCATAAATCTTTTTAACTGATCTAAGTCCCAAACTTGACTACAGATCTCCCAACCAACATTGGTTCAAGGGTACATCTCTTCATATCTCTGATATATGTCATTGTAATTCCTCAACATTTTCAGAGAGATGGAGGGTCCCAATAACCAATAACTTTTGGTGCATCCCCAAATGGTTGAACCAAAACCACACAGACTATGATGTCTTTAAACTGGATAATGATGTCCTTAAACTTTACAGACTGTGGGGTCCTTAAACTCATGGACTATGATGTCCTTAAACTTTATGGACTGTGAGGTCCTTAAACTCATAGACTATGATGTCTTTAAACTTTACAGACTATGATGTCTTTAAACTATCACGGACTATGATGTCCTTAACCCCAATGGACCGCAACGTCCCTAAACTAAAACAATAGAGCCCAAATGCACTTTTGTTAGATCTAAATGATCTTGTTGAGTAGATTTTAGTCTAAAATTAGACTAACGTATTCTCAACAAATGTTTGAGTTGATCTTAATCTAAAATAAGACTAACGATCCTTAAACCCAATCCAAACCCAAATCTAAAAAAATACAGATCTGGACTAATCCATGCCCTACGGGCGACAACATAAATTAGTCTCCGTATACAATTCACGGGAAACCAAAAATAAAATAAACACACACGGCACGAAGTGATCATCCGGAGAAGGAGAAAGTGGTTACCGCGATGCGGTAGCGTAATTAACTGCAGGGGCTTGCGCCTGCAGGGAAAAGCGTCCCCACAATCAAAAACCCCTCAAACGAGGGGGAATATGACGAAATCTTCTACAACGGCCGCATCTGTTTAAACCTCCGATATACGGTACCATAAATCAACTTGGTATCTTCGGAGAGGTGGACGGATAAAACCAAATAGTATCTGCCCTCAAATTCAGGCAAGACGTTTGTCTTCCCGGCATTCGGCGGAGAACAGAGGGCTCAGCCAATCATTTGGAGAGGAGAAAGAGGGGTGAGGTGTTGTGTTGAATTCCCCCAAAGTCAATAAAAACCATACCTCATTGTTTAATCTTTTCCTTTTCATTTTGTTTTCTTTCCAAAACATTTCAAGTGAGGAAATGAGGGGAGGGGCTACTGATTTCAGCCACAATAGGGGAGAGGGTGAGGATGTGTGGGTGTGTGTGAGGAATACCAAGTAACATGCAACCATACCCCAAGTCATCAAGCCCAAACCTCATTTCTATTTAATTTATTTTCACAATTTAAGCCTTTTTCTTATATATTTTCTAAAACCATCTTGATAACTTTTTTTTTCATTTCAAAAACTACATGTTACACTTTGGTTTAATGTGTCATGATGCACAAAACTTGTATTAACCTATTCTAATTTGTAAATATCACTAATTAAATGTATTAGTGAAGGCTTAAAATAAATTTAAAATAATTAATTTCGGAAAATATTTTAGTAAACCAGAAATTTTACAAGTGACCCAATAAATACCAAATACTAGCAATTACATAGCTAGAATAGGTATATTTAAGTTTATGTTGAAAAATAATTATATCTTGGTTTTTACGGAAAACACCAGTTATTTACCGATTATCGGAAATTTCACCTAAACGATTTTCAAAACGTTACAATCATGCAAGGTTATCTTCTAGATGAAGTAACCATATTTTATTCCCGCTATCTAGAAGAGAATATTGAGACGAAACTTAACCGGCCTCGGAGAATTCAGGACGGGCCATATGGTAAAGCTGATTATAAGAGACTAGACACTATATTTATCAACAAGATATATCGATTTATCCTCCTCGATAGCGTATGTCTTGAAGAAATTAGAAAGAGTTTTTTTGGATTAATTGTTATATTTGTATTTGTGTGTGTATAAAATGATATAATATTAATGTCATAATTTATTGTTGAGAACAGAATTCATATTAATGAGGTACGTGAAAGGCATCCTGATTGGAATGATGAACGATTGGAAAAATATTACCAGGATAATTTTTGCGATTGGGCTGCAGATCATGTAAGTTGTTCGAATGACATGTTTTTTCTATCAGTCTTAATCTAAACTTATATCATTATGTATTTGTCGTAAAATTTGTTTTGTCAAATCCACGATCCGAACTTGTTTGCATCATTAGAGAGATTCAAGATGTTTAGCTCAGTTTCCTAGCATGGACGTTGCATATTATAAAAGATTTGGTGTCCTTGGATACAAATTTGAAGTTAAGGACATAGAAACATCTCGAACCACTTAGAATAATGGGATTGTGACGGTAGAATCGGATAATGTGATTTATTATGGATACTTAAATTGCATACTTGGCATCCAATATCCCGGACGATTAGAACCGTTTTATATATTTCAGTGTATTTGGTACGATACACGAACCGATACGGATAAGTGGAGAAACAATCTCGGGATTTAGAAAGATGAATATAGATTAACTAGTTTGAATACACTTTGATTTTACGGTCGGGACGATCCATTTATCTTTCCGAACCAAGCATTCCAAGTATACTACTCACAGTGCTTGAAATATCCGGGATGGAGTGTCGTATGCCGTTGGAAACCCAATGATGTTTACGATGTCTCAGAATTTGAGGATCGTATGGAGGACAGCGATGAGGATGAAGAAGAGAGAAAACTTAGAGTGCTTCGACCGTCTGTTTCAAAAGACGGGTTGTCTTCGTCTGATCGTGAAGTTACGTAGGTTAGAAATGATATCGATGATGAAATCCAAGTAGATATGTCTAATGCATTTACGAAACGAAAAAGGTTATCGGTAATGTTATATTATTACTTCGCATTTCTACGATCTATACATATATTGCATGCATATGTAATGATTGTACTCTTATTTAGGTTTGATGATGACGACCGGAGCAGCGAGAGGCGACAGGAGTAGTACCCGCGGCAGCGGCAGAGGCAGAGGCAAAGGCAGAGTGGTTCTGCCGCCCGGAGAGCTGCGTAGGGAGCTTCATAGGGCCGGTCTTTCACCCCGATCGGTATCCCCTTCGGATGACTCCTTCCGTGTGGACTTTGCCACACCTCCAAGTATATTGCACGCATATTCATTTTGAATATAATATTATAGATATACACGCGTATTTATTTCAAAATTACTTATATAGTCAATATTTAATTATCTAGCTGTTGGTGGTGCGTCCACATCAGAGGCAGAGGCCACTACCGCACCTACAGGTATATTTATATATCCTGTAGTGTATGCATATTGAGTTAGAATGTTATATCATAAATATACACACATTTTTTTGCTCTTACTTAGATAATCATTTTTTGATTGTCTAGCTGTAGGTGGTGCCTCCACATCTCGGACAGAGGCCGCCACCGCACCTGCGGGTATGTTTATATATCTTATATTGCATGCATATTGATTTAGAATGTTATATTATTGATATACACATTCTTTTTGCAATTACTAATATAATCTATTTTTAATTGTCTAATTATAGGTGGTGCGTCCATATCTGGCGCAGTGGCCACTCCCGCCACTTCCGTACCCTCCGCTCAGTCTGCAGGTTAGTATGAATAAATATAAAATATTTATTCATTTTACATATCCTCTAAGAATAAACATGAACTTCATATAATTTTATCGTCAATGTTTATTTTCTAGTTGGAGAGCGTGCGTCCACGTTCGGGTCATCGGCTGTTCCTCATCGGAGGAACTATCGTTCCGCTCGTGCTGCTGTTGCCGGAGGTATATATCGCACTTCAATTTTCGTTAATCCTTGATTTCTTAATACCACTTTGTCTTAATATTGCTTGTTTTGATATTTCTTGTAGATGCAGGGCAGCCCCATCTCGAGAGGGGGACTCGGAGGCCGAATCAGTCCCACAGGCTGAGGCTCGATAGAACTAGGGGGAGGCACAATTCTCTCTCTTCTTTATCCTCGATTATCTCTATACTGGTGATTATGCCGAGAGGTTCGGCCGGTATAGGAGGATGAGAGCCGCATCCTAAAGAAGTATCCACTTCACGTTGAGTAGGGCGATCGGCACCGGCGCTCATTTGCCCTCTTCTGGGATCAGGCTCGGGTATTAATATATATTTTCATTTGACTTATCCAATATATTTATTATTATTTAACACTTGCAATTTAAATACATTGTTTTTTTTTGTATTTTCAGTTGGATTATGACTTTTAGCCTACACCCGGCCCTGATCATCCTGAGAGAGTGCTCGATCTTCACGCACTGTACCAGAGCCTGATGAAGAACATGCAATCAAAGGTCTGATACAATAGGAACGAGCAGAAGATCGACTACTATTCTCTATGGATGATGACGCCCGAGACAGGGAGAGCGGCTCTCCTATATACTACGGCCTTTGCGAAAGTCGACATAGATACACGGCCTCTCTTGTGCTAATATTTCGACTCTCAGCGCAAACAGATTTGTAATTTAAATGTAATTCATTGTTTAGTATATAATTTATTTTTTTGTGTTGCTTAATTAGAAAACTAAATCTGAATGTTTTTTGCAGAAATATGCCGATCAAAATAAAGAGAATAGGAAGTCGACGAAGAGGAGTCGCCTCACTTATACTGGTGGCTCGAGAAATATTACTTGTGCCATGGAGATATCGGTAAATTACAATACATTTATTTTGATATAATGTAATACTAAGAGTTATTTTATAATATATGTAAATTTTTGACGAATTGCATAGAGCTCAGACCCTGGCACGGGGTGGTACACCGAATGTGTTGACCGCGTATCTTGTTGTCCACGGCACCTCGACAGATCCCGTCTCGGGCGAGCTTCGATTCTTTGACACCACTACCCAAGAGTATTGCGTAAGTGTTAATATTTGTTCTAACAGGTTTGAAATTTTTGTTTTGAAAATTTCAAATTTAAATGATATACTTATATTTTAATGGTTAATGTAAGTGTAGGAGCGAGTAGTTGAGCAGGCGGAGGCATCAGGATCGATTTTACTGGACAGACCGATCCGATGCTGCTGACCCCAGTCCTTGACGCTGCACATGGAGAGCACCACGGAGGTTGGTAGAGAGGTCGAGGACTGGGTCCTAGCAGGGCCCATATGAGGTTGGACTCCATTCCAGCGGTTACTTCCCCACCCCCCATGAGCGACGTTTAGAGCATGATGTTGCCGCCTTGAAGACCACTGTCGAGGAGTTGAAGGATATGTTAATACGTATACTACTTAATAGTAAAATATTATATCACATTATAGATAGTAACATTTGCAATATTAGTAGCCTGAGCTTATTTGGTTATAGATTTAACTTTAATTAATCATACTTACATAAAACTATCTAATTAAAAAAAACAACGGTTTTCCAAACTAGATACCCAAACAAGACCTAAGTCCCTTAGTATTCTTAGATTGGGGTTTCGCAATAACCTGATAATGATACGAATTCGACTAAAATCTAATACACCGTTCTTACTCATTTATTACACACAAAATTTAACGGATGCGACATGCTCCTTCGGCTGCGGCTCTGCAAGCCACTACAACAGCTGCGGTTACGCAGACCACTCCTGCAGCTCCACAGCCCGCTCAGACTCCCGCACAGTTCGCTCCTTCATTAGACGAGTTTTTGACTACTTAGGGCTGCACCGAGGAGCAGATGCGTCAGATTACGGCGTTTATCAGAGGTTGAGGAGCTGGACCGAGCTAGGATAGCTTTTTTCATATTTTGAGGATGTATGTACTTATATGATACATATTGTATATATTTTGGATGATATTGGTGTTGTTTACTTGTTCACGATGATTTAGATTGATATCGTATTCTGCTTGTTTATTTCTTTCATATATTATGCGTAAGATATTGATTATGAATATTTCTGTATTTGGTTATATGATGTATATATTATTGTGCATAGGGCGGGGAAAAAACAGGAAGCCCATTTTAAAGAAAAAAATCCTGATATTTTGTCCCTATGGATTAATCCGTAGAGCCATCTGTTGCTTAGGTGCAAATTTTGCCTCTACACAGTTAGTTGTAGGGACAAAATATCAAGATACCTGATATTTTGTCCTTATGGACTCAGTAACAGGGGTTAAACTTTTTCCTACGAATTTATCCGTAGGGACATTTATCTGGACTAATGGATAAATCCGTAAGGGTAAGTATCAGGCCCTACGGATAAATCCGTAATGACAAGTATTTTATTTTATAAATCAATAAATTAAATAAATATTTTGTCCCTACGGAGTAATTTGTAGGGATATCTGTCCCTACGGAGTAAGGCGTAGGGGTAATTATTACTACATATAGGTATGTTCAGGACGAAAACTTGCACATGCTGCCTTTGAATCTACGGGGGAATTTTGTGTCCCTACGGATATATCGATAGGGGCAGTGGTTTTCCCCTATGACCAAATCCGTAGGGACAACTCATTATTGTAGTAGTATAGGAAGGAATGAAATTTGCAGACTTTAATAGATAGGGTAGTCATGGCTAATTTGAGACCAGCGACGGGTTCGAGTACTTTTCATCTTGATCTAAGTCATTCTTTGATCACATTTTAACTTTTATGGGAACCGGCCTCTATCAATGTTAATGTGTGTGTATTTTCTTTTAGTAGCTTTTGTATGGGGCATTTTGATCATGTAATATTGTATTGGGTTGTCAACACAACCTTTGTGTTTCGTAAATTAATGAGTTTAGGTAAAGAAACAGTATCGGGTAGAAAATAATACGGAAAAAAAATAAAGAAGTGTTCGGATTTCGGTTTGACCCAAACTAAAATAGTTCTATTTTGACTCGAGCAGTTTTATGGGTTTTTTTTTCTTTTTTTAAAAATCAACCTCTTTCGAGGATTGATCTTATGACCTCTCATATTGAAGATTAAATTGGTACCAACTGGGCTTAATAAATGCATTTTGTAGGTTGAATCAAACCAAAATCCCAAGAAGAAAGAGAAATTCTATGAAAACGGCAAAACAAATCAGATTGGAAAGAAATACAAACCTCATGAGGCAGGGAAGAATTGTTCATTGGGTTCCCTCCTCATCCTTCTTTTTCTTGTCGTTGTTATTCTTAGGCGCCGTCGACGACGGGCCCGCCACGTTCCCTCGTTGAAGAAGCCTTCTTTGTCCTTTTCCGTCGACATCAAATAAGCTTCTTCTCTTTTAGCGTCGCGAATTCCTTGAAGTGTGATCATACATGATCTTTTCCTCTTCAATCTCGCCGTACAATGCGACGGTGGTGTGGTTGGAAGTGGGCCTGTAGAAGACGTAGGTTTGCATGTACCATAACTGATGTTGTCTTGGAAGGCATATATATTACTATCTCATTGCAGCTGATGTCTTTTGCAAAAGGACTCTGTTGGAGGTCAGGATCTCCATCAGATGTTGTCTTCCGTCGATCTGTCGTGAGACTTGATGAATGGCTGAGTTTGGGTTTGAGGGTTGCCTCCTGAAGCGTGTGGATCTCAGTAGGCTTGATTTGGAATGAAGCTGAGCTACCTGCAAAGAAGTCCCGGGATGGCTGTACCACTGTGGACCCTCCGACGATCAAGTTAGTCAAGATATTTAAGCAGAGTAGCGGACTATTAGGGTCAAATTATGTTACCTGAGTCATCTGAGAGAGAAGTTTATTTAGCGGCTGTCATGGGCTAGCTGGCGCGAGATACTCGCCGGCCGTTACGCCCCTGGCGTTACGCCTGCATGAATGGAGAGATCCCCCATTAATGACGAGATATGCCCGTTAATGTAGGGATGCGATGGCGTGGAATACGGGATCGTGGGGCGGCGGATATCTCGCGTCTGGCGAGATTCGAGGAGCCGTGGTGGAGGCGCCTGTGACCCGCATTCTAGGTTGCCTGATAGAACCGAAGAAGCCTAACTCGGTGAGAGGTCTAAAAGAGGGCGGGAGGCCGAGCTAGTTCAGTTCCGTGATAGCTCGGAGGCGAAAAGCTGAGGAGCTCGGTGTATAGTAGGGCTCGGAGGCAATCCAATAGCCGTTTATATGGCGAACGCAGGAACGTTCAAGGCATCCTCGGAGATCGGGGCCAAGTAGCGGGACGATAGCCCGGGGGACGCCTCCAATGCTTGGTCCATGCCCTGTTTCCATGTGCCTCAGGACACGTCATCTGCCACGTGTCATGATCTGGGGAGTTCCCGATTATGAGCATCATCATTAGCCCCCCCACTCTCATCCCGATCTATTTATGGGTCGGGTTGAGAGTGGTCTAATCGATTCCCCGGGCTCAGTTCGTAGTTAAGGACCTCGTCAGTGCGGATTTGCGAGGTGGTTAGGCGTATCCTCGAAGACGTCAGCGGATCAGAGAGGAGATCATGCATAAAAGAGAGAGCACCGATTCAATTGTACGTCCGTTGGGGCGCAGGCCACGTGCCCGACACCGATCGGCTGACGTGACGGGTCGTCACCGTCTTTTGCGCTTGAAGGGACGTCTCCAATGGTTACACGACACGTGGAGCGCCGACAGCTGGGAAGCGCGAAGCGTCGTTTTGGCAGGAAACGACCTAAGCCGTCGGATGTGTTTGCTAAAGTACTATAAATAAAGGTGGGATCCCCTCACGGTCCACACTTTCGCCAACATTTCCTTATTGCTGCGAGAGATAGCTCGGTGCTTTTTCCTTTAGGTCGGATCTCTCGCGCTCTTCCCTCGGATGACTCTTTCTTTGAATCAGGTTAGATATCTTCCTCTGAGGAGTCTGTTGAGATCATTAGGGTAGAGTTTAGGGAGTCTTCTTCTGCTTCCTCCTTGGCCCCATCCGAGTCGGATTCCGCTCGTAGAGTTAGGGTTACCCGTGCCATCCATGGTCAGGTGATGGGAAGGGTCCCCAAAGCGCGCATCGGAAATGCTCGCGATGCGCCCTCCCTCCTAAGGAATATGGACGAGCTCACCACGATCCGGGCTCGCTTCCACATTCCCCCTAACTATTCACTTCGTTTGGCTACGGAAGGCGAGAAGGCGGATCAGGTGCAGGGCAAGGAGATCGCCTTGTACCTAGATGCATTCTGGGCTAGACTGCGTCTCCCCTTTTTTCCCGAGGTATGCGGGGCGCTACGTTGCTTTCAACTAGCCCTGGGCCAGCTAGTGCCGAACTCATGGAGAATTCTTCTCGGGTTCCTGGTCTGGTTGATACTTGAAGAAACCCCCTTCAGCTTGACCCTTCTCCTTTCCTCTCTTTATTATAAAAATCATCCCTACACCCGTAAGGACGAGCCGAGCTGGGTGTACGTTTCCTTTTGAAAACGCAGGGGAGGGGAGGCCGGGTCGGGGGTCGTAGTAGTTCCTTCTTCCATCCATGAATGGAAGGAGAAGTTCGTATTTGTCAGGCAACCCGAGAGTGAGGATTCACCTGTCCATGTACAGTGGCACATGGCCGACTGCCCGCGGGTAAAGCGGTTGTCCTTTCCCAAGGCGAGGGCGGTGTTGAGGTGGGAGCCTATCCAACGGGCCGATGTTCTGCTTTCCGAGCAGGCCCTCGGTTGGGCCGGGCTCAGTCCCGCTCGATTCATGGGCAAGTTAGGAGCCTAGCCGACCTGTTTAGACTTGCATACTTTTCTTCTGCCCTTTCTGGCGTCACTAACTCCCTTTGTGTATTTTCCTTTTTGCAAAACCGATGGACCGATCCAAATTCCTGGCTGCCATAGCCGTGAAGAATAGGAGGAAGACCGAGGGCGCCGGCTCATCCCGCCACGCTCCGAGCCCGGCCCCAAAGGCGGCCGCATCGGTTAGGCATTCCACCATTCCCCGGGCTTCGGAGACCAGCTGCGGGGAGAGCCGTAAGCATGCTCGGGGACCGAAGCCCCGGGCTTTAGAGGTGGAGGATGAAGCCGAACCCCCCGAAGTCCCTCTTAAGAGGTACAAGAGGACAGTATCTCGATCTCCGTCCTCCCCGATCTTTGTGCAGGAGGGGGACATTTGTTTCGAGGTGCACTCGGGGCTTTCTGTCGCTGATAGCTTGCTCTCGGAGATGGAACGATCGGCCGCGGGAAAAATCCCCCGGAGGACCCTCAAGGCCCAAGTCGTCACCATTGCTCAGAAGCCTGTCACGCCCCGCTTCCCGGTGTACGGGCAAAGGACGCGATGGGTCATGTGACGTATCTACTCAGAAGTAAACACGCTAAGCGTATTTAAGCAATATAAAATAAAATATACACAAGAGACAAGATGTAAATGAAATAGAAACTTTATTTATTAATATTCTTTTTACAATACATCTGAAAAGTAAATAAATGGAATAAAAGCAATTCCTAAACAATGGCATAACAAAAATGAAAATAAAATGTAATGTACAAGTGAATCTAAAATTCCGGGTTTTCAGCAAACTGATCCAAGTCCTCACTGCTGGGCTCGATCTCCAGTGAGTCCGAAACACCTGACGATAGTCCAAAGAAGAAGAAGGAGAATGTCGTCAGCGAACAAATCGCACGGTAAGTCTCAAGGGTAAGTAGAGACAGAATAGACATAAAGAGAATGTAACTTTTAAAGTTGTACTATATTGTTAACGCTATTGTTTGTAGCTTGGTACAGAAGAGGCCAGTGTATACGAGAGGAGTCTCACTAACCCGGAGACTAAGGTATACGGAGTACAAGGAACCGTTCAGCCACGGTACAACGGCAATGGAGATTTAGGTTAGGTGTCTTATGGTTGCAGTCTCATGCCACTTCTAACATCTTCCGTACCAATCTACCCCTTAAAAATCTCGCGATGTCTTGATTGTATTGTTTGTATTTTATTGTCTTGTTTTATATAGATGGATGACTTACCGAAATCATGATATCGATAAATGGAACGGATATAATGGATGAACATGTAGATGGAATATATCCATAGTTCGGTTCGGTCAATATAGATTAATATAGATTGAATAGAAGGATTCATATTGAATTGTTGTATTGTAGATTGTACTTGAATCACATTCAAGTCAGATTAGTTATATTGAGATTCAGTCTGAGTCAGACATTTTTTAAAGAACTTGAAATCCTGATTGTTCTGATGTTATCGGTAACTACTGCACATGGACGGTAGGATTTGAGTTTTTTTCCAAGACAATTACCGTGTTGATAACACCGTTTGTTAGGTTTTCTACCTTAAATAGACAAACACCCATATCTCCGGCTCCCTGAGGCTCAAGAGATCGGTCCCTCTTAAATCTATGTTTACTAAGGTCCTTATTGTAATTTAGTATAACTTGAGGGGGTTTTATATAAAAATAATTTTGTATAATTTTCAAAATACACCTCAAGTATTTAATTATCGTCTTTAGAATTTTCATAGATATATATTTTTATACAAGTGAAATTTCCAGTGAGTTAAACCTAATTTTATAATATATGGTATTTATTTGCAATATGGATATTGTTTGAATTATCATGGTAGTTTCAAATAATATTGGAATTCTTTTCTTGAGTTTTGGAAACATGGAATATTATATATATTTAAAATAAGTATTTTGGTAATAATTTTATATTCATAATTAATGAAAATAATATTATTTATTTTCTTATAAAAATCTCATTTTCTGAAGAAAAATGCATAAAAATTCCATCGAGATCGAAAGCTCCTTGCGAAGGTCTGGATCTCGCTCTACTAAGCCTGAAGATGTGCGATAATCCGCACCATCCTGAACGGGGTCCCTAAAAATGGGTTGTAGAGGCACAATTGCATGGAAAGTTACATACACTTTTTAAAGGAAACGGTTTTATAAGTTAAAGGAATTTATTTGCAAAATCGTATTTCCCATATTCTATTGTCCCAACATTCATCGTGCTATGATAGTTATGTGTGTTGTGATGAGATAGGTTATTACCTCATGAACTATCTAAAGATATAGCAAGAATTAAGGTTAAAAGGTCGAAATGAATAGTTTGTCGTATTTTTATGTAAAAATACGATAAATGTCACAAAAATGATTATTTTGATACGAAACTTATTTTATTGAGTTTTTTAATGTTTAATAATCAACATATGAGAATATAGTTTTATCTTGTTAAAGAAAAGTTCGGAAGTCGGACTAACTCCGTTTCCATTGGGTTTTAGTTTTGAAAGTTTTTAGAATAGAGAAAAGAAAAGAAAGAGGGACTTACAGGCTTGTGGAACTAGAGGAGAGAGATGGGGTCCTAAAGAAAGTTTCGGGGAGTCGATTCGTCGCCGGAATCTCCTCGAAAGTTCGTCGGAGTTTCGCCCTTCGCTAACTCCACTTGTACACTAAAAAACTTAGGATTTTGGTATAGTTTTTGTAGGAAAATTCTGAGTGAGAGGGGTGTGAGATAGAGTGGGTATTTATAGGACAATTTAGGGTTTAGGGGTGATGAATATTGCATTTAAATTTGCATTAAAATGGGATTTAAAGGGTTTTATTATTCTCTGTAAATGTGCAGAAAATAAGCAATACTGGAGTAATGAGAGTAGTCCAAGGGTCTAGGGTCTATAAAAATTTTTGGGTTTGGGCTTGGAAAAACCGGTGGTGGTGGCCCGTGGAGCATTCTCGCCGGTCCGATCATGGAGGTGGGGGCTCGGATTCTCGCCACGTGTCTAAGACGGTCCGAATACTAATTTGTATCTGTTTGTTTTAAGTGCGACTCTTGATTTTACGTGTTGTGCACGTGTAGACTCTTGGACTTCTAAAAGATTAAAATAATTTTAAATAAAAAGAATGTGTGGCTGATGGGATGTAACAACTCCAATTCTGGTGTACATAAATTTGATTAAAAGTTAATGTATACTTGGGGTAATTACATTTCCTGTGAGTACTATAAGTATTTGATTCAATTTTGAACAGTAAGAAGGAGCTTGTAGCTCATTGGTTAGACACTGCTGAACCAAAACACTAGAGTTCAAATTCCATCAACCACACATTTTTTTTAATTAGATTCTTTTAATCTTTTAAAAGCCCAAGAGTCTACACGTGCACTAAACGTAATAGGATAAGTTACAGAATAAACAAACGGGTCCACGAGTCAAGACCAAACGATGGGGACACGTGGCAAGGAGACGCGGCCTGACTCGGACCGGCGACTCGCCAGACTCGACTAGCGCCGCCGGTCAGACTCAGCCGAAACCCCAATTTTCTTTACCTGTTGCGACCTTTGAACTCCCTCCATAACCCCTGTATTATTTAAATTCCCGGCACATTTACAAAGCAAATTAAAACACACATTTAATCTATTTTAATACAAAATTTTAGTACACCCTTTCATTACCCTAAACCCCAATTTTTCCTATAAATACCACACCTAAAATCACCCCTCCTCACTCCCAAATCCCTACCCAAACTCTCAAGAAAAATTCCCAAGCCTTTTGTGTGCAAGTGGAGTTAGCAAAGGGCGAACCTCCGATGATCTTCCGACGACGATCCGAGAAGATTCCGACGACGAAACGACGCACAGGCACCTCCTAACTCTTCCTCCTTCTCTCTTCTAATCAATTAACCAGTAAGTCCCTAATTCTTCTTCTTTTCTCTATTCTAAAAATATTCAAAACTAAAACCTAACGGAAGCGGAGTTAATCCGACTTCCGATTCGGTTTTCCTTAAAAAGTTCTATTTTTCTTAAACACGATAATACCAAACTCTTATGTCATGACCATTAAACATTAACAAAGGCAATAGAATAAGTTTGATATCAAAATAATAACCGTAGCAAGTTTTATTCCGCTTTTACATTAAAATACCTTCATATTTCATTTTGACATGCTTGAACTTTGTAAACCATATTACCTTAGAAAACTCACGAGGTAATGACCTACCTCCTCACAACATACATATGTAACATAGCACGGTATAATTTGGAAACATAGATCTGGAAAAAATACGACTTTACACGTAACTACCTCCGACTTATAAAAACCTTTTTCTACAAGATATGTATTTTAACAAATCTTTGCAAATGCGTCTCTACAACCCATTTCGGGGAACCCGTTAGGGATGGTGCAGATTATCTCACATCCTCGGGTTTAGTAGAGTGAGATGCAGACCTCCGCAAGGAGCATACGATCTCGAAAGATTTAAAATACAATTTTCTTTAGAAAATATGATTTTTATTATAATTAAAACTTATATTTTTAATAAATATATATATATGTAATTAATATCAAAATATCTATTTTTAATATTTATAATATTCCACATTTCTAAAATTCAAGAAAAACATCTTATTTACAAGAAAATACCATACAATTCCAACATTACAAATAAATACCATATATTATGAAATTAGGTTTTATTCACTAGAAATGTCACATTGATAAAATATACATCCATGAAAACTCTAAAGACGATAATAAAATACTTGAGGTGTATTTTGAAAATTATACAAAATTATTTTTACATAAACCCCTCTCAAGTTATACTAATTTACAATAAGGACCCTAGTAAACATAGGTTTAAGCGGGACCAGTCTCTTGAGCCTCATGGAGCCGGAGATATGGGTGCTTGCCTATTTAAGCTAGACAACTTAACAAACGGTGTTATCAACACGGTAATTGTCTTTGAAAAAGACACAAATTCCGCCGTCCATGTGCAGCGGTTACGGATAGCACCAAAACATAATTCAGGATTCAATTTCTTTTCAAATTGTCTGACTCAGACTCAGTCTCGATATAATCAATCTGACTTGAATATGATTCAAGTATCAAACTTCAATACAATATGGATCATGAATCCGTCTATTCAATCTATATCAAACTATATTGACTGAACCGAACCATGGATATATTCCATCTACATGATCATCCATTATATCCGTTCTATTACTGATATCATGGTTTCGACAAGTCGTCCATCTATATACAATATACAATACAAACAATACAATCAAGATATCGCAGGGTTTATAAGGGGTAGATTAGTACGGAAGGTGTTAGAAATGGCACGAGACTGCAACCATAACACACCTAATCTGAATTCAATTGTCGTTGTACCGTAGCTGAACGGTTCCTTGTGCTCCGTATAGCTTAGTCTCCGGAATAGTGGGACTCCTCTCGTATACACTGACATTCTTCTGTACTAAGTTACAAACAACAGCGTTAATATTAAATACAACATTATAACAATATACTTTCTATTCTATCTATTCCATTCTTATCTATTTACGTGACTTACCGAGTGATTTGTTCGCTGACGACATTCTCTTTCTTTTCTTTGGAATGTCGTCAAGTGATTCGGACCTTCAGGAGATCGAGCCCACCTTCAAGGACTTGGATCAGCTAGCTTTCGACCCGGAGCTCTAGTTACTTGTACATTTCATTTCAATACTTTCCATTTCTATTATGCCACTGTTTAGGCATTGCTTTTCATTCCATGTATTTACTTTTCAGATGTATTGTAAAAAGAATGTTAATAAATAAACTTGATGTTCAATTATATCTATTGTCTTTGTCTCTTGAGTATTTTACTTATATTGCTTAGATACACTTAGCGTGTTTACTTCAGAGTAAATACGTAGCGGTCTCGTCGCGTCCTCTGCTCGTACACTGGGAAACGGGGCGTGACAGGTTTTGTTGGTGGCCTATGCAGGTCAGAGCTATATGGAACCCTACCATGCAGTTCAGTTCTGCGTGGACAATCTAAACAATATAACACAAGAATCAGCAACTAAAAACATTCTTTACAATTCATACTTCTTGAATCTTATACTTTGAATTTGTCATAACCCAAATTTTTCATTCAAGATTATGGATTCCCCGAACAACACCAGCACCAATGTCAACAACATACCTCCACCACTACTACTCACACCTGCCTTCGCTGCTCCAATCAACGAGCACACGGTTCTACTTGAGGCAATTCACAGTCTCCTGGAAGGACAGCAGCAGCAGACTGCTATCTTGATGAACCAACCAGAGACAGAAGTACCTGGGGTGAAGCAATTCAGGGCTTTGCAACCCAAACAGTTTGCAGGAAAAGAGAGCCCTCTTGAAGCTGAGGAATGGGCTCAAGGCATTGAAGATGATCTGGCAGCGGCACAAGTGCCAGAGATAGCTTAGGTCCGAGTTGCGAAACTGCAGCTCACGGACAATACACGGGTTTGGTGGAAAGTGGAAGAAAGCCGTCCTGATCAACCCATCGAATGGAAGACTTTCCGCGACATGTTCGACGCAAAGTACTTCCTAGAGCTTGCTAGGTTCGACATGGAACAACAGTTTATTCACTTACAACAGGGTTCGATGTGGACCAAATCAGTGGATGAATACGATCCTGAGTTCACCATGCTCAGTCGGTAAGATATGTCTCAATAATTCGATTTTCAATATATCACATACTACACAGCTAACACAATACTTTAACAGATTTGCGCACACTTGATACCGACGGATAAGATCAGAGCCCGTCGATTTCAACAAGGGTTAGATTCGGAGATCCAGGCTGCATTAGCCACAGGAGATTTTCCGACTCATAAATCGGCTCTGAAAGCTGCCCGCCGTTATGAGGCAGTGGTAAAGATGAAGGGCGGATCTCAATCTGCTGGAGTTAAGCGCCTTGCCAACCAGATGGTAGGAGGAGCCTCATCAAGGCCACTATTTGTGCCCAGGAGACCGGGAGTACCAATCAACCGGCCCGGCCTAGCCTTTTGTACCTACTACAAGAGAGATGGAAATTTGGCCAAAGACTGCCGGCGAGCCAACCGTCTTTGCTTAGTCTACGGCTCAGCTACTCATGATATTGGGTCTTATCTCCGAAGACACAACCCAATTGCTGCACCCAGGCCAGCAATCACTTACCAGCAGAGACCAACCCTTCATGCACCTACTCCAAGACTCGCTCTCCCTGCTCCACTACCTAGAGGACCACCGACTGCACCTCCTCCTCATCAGTTCCATCAAGCTCAACAGAAAGTTCCGAGGAATGCTCCTCCGGCCAGGAGGAATGTACCACGGCAATAGGCTTTCATGATGACCGTGGAAAAAGCTGAGGCCACTGGCCAAGCCATCACTGGTAACCCTTTCTTTACAAGTTTTTCTTTCAATCTTAACACCTACCTACATATTTTTCTTATACCTAAAACCTATCCCACATACCTTAGGTACAATCTTAGTAGCCTCACTTCCTGCACTAGCACTATTTGATACTGGAGAATCTCATTGCTTTATGTCGCAACGGTTCGTCCGAACTCATGCGATTCCAGTCACACCGCTTGTGTCCATCTGGAATATCAGTTCAGGAAATGGCGTTCTAAAGGCAACAATGGTACACAGCTTGTGTCAAGTAGTCGTCTGCAGCAGAGAATTCTATGCTGACTTCAAGGTATTGGACATACCGAACTTCGATGTGGTTCTAGGTATGGATTGGCTCGGAACATTTTATGCTACCATTGACTGTCGTCAAAGGAGGGTAGTATTCGAGATTCCATAGCATCCGGTCTTCTATTTCAAAAGTGGAGACCGTACTCTGAAACCAAATACTTACAAGGCGAAACCAAAGAAGGCAGTGATTGCGGCAATTCAAGCGGAGGAAGGATCAAAGCCAGAAGTGGTTCGAGAGTTCGACGATGTGTTTCCTAACAATATATCAGGTTTGCCTCCCGATCGAGCTCTTGAATTCAGTATTGATTTAGTACCAGGAGCACAACCGGTGATCAAAACACCATATCGATTAAGTCCGGAGGTTTGAAGGAGGTCCGAACTCAGTTGGACGAATTATTGGCGAAAGGATGGATTCGTCCCAGCAGTTCAAGTTGGGGATCTCCAGTTCTACTTTTGAAGAAGAAGGAAGGTTCATACAGAATGTGCATCGATTATAGAGCCTTAAACGAAGTAACGATAAAGAACAAGTATCCACTCTCGCACGTCGATGATTTATTCGATCAGCTAAGTGGATCTTGTGTTTTCTCCAAATTAGATCTTTGTTCAGGTTATCATCAAGTGAAGGTCAAGGAAGGTGATATTCATAAAACAGCATTCAGAACTCGCTATAGTCATTACGAATTTCTTGTGATACCATTTGAAGTGACCAACGCGCCAGCAATATTCATGAACCTGATGAATCAAGTTTTCCGGGAGTACTTAGACAGGTTCGTTGTCATCTTCATCGACGACATCCTGGTGTATTCAAAGAGTCGGAAAGAACATACCGAGCGCCTACGAATTATCCTGGAAACTCTACGACGACATCAACTCTACACCAAGTACAGCAAGTGCGAGTTTCGGATAGATCAAGTTGTTTTTCTCGGACATATTGTATCAGGCAAATGAATCTCGGTGGATCCAGCGAAAGTTTCAGCAGTATGCGAATGGCTGACACCAAAGTCAGCGAAGGACATTCAAAATTTCTTGGGTCTAGCTGGATATTACCGAAGGTTTATTGAAGGATTTTCGAAAATAGCAACACCCCTGACCAAGCTCACACGTAAAGATGAAGACTTTAAGTGGTTAGAAGCATGCGAGCAGGCTTTCGTAGAACTCAAATCAAGGTTGACATCAGCGCCTATTCTCATTATACTGGACCAATCTAGAGGTTTCGAAGTGCATTGTAATGCATCCGGTAAAGGATTAGGATGTGTTCTACATCAGCACGGTAAAGTTATAGCTTATGCTTCAAAACAGCTGAAGATTCATGAGGGCAATTATCCGACGCATGATTTGGAATTGGTAGCCGTTATCTTTGCTCTTAAGATTTAGCCCCATTATCTTCTTGGTGAACGAGTGAACATATACCCAGATCACAAGAGTCTGAAATATGTGTTTACTCAGAAGGAGCTTAATATGTGGCAGAGACGATGGTTAGAACTCATGGCGGACTTTGACATCAACCTGCAATATCACCCATGAAAGGTGAATGTGGTACCTGATGCCCTTAGTCGCCAATCATTAGCAATGAATCTCACCGTTCAGTGGAAGCTTCAACAAGACTTGCATCAGATGGAGATTGAAGTGGTCATTCCAGGTAACGCTTCAAACTTGATGAATTTACAAGTTTAATCTACTATTGTCAATCAGATCAAAGCAGCTCAAGCAAGTAATGCTAAGTTGCAAAAGATGAGAGAACAAATAGATAATGAACTCAGAACAGACTTCATCATTCATGAAGACGGATCTTTGAGATACGGCAGTAGATTGTGTGTACCAAAAGATTCTGTTCGGGACGAGTTGATGAAAGAAGCTCACAGCTCTCCCTACTCAGAATACCCTGGAGGTACAAAGATGTACAAAGATCTATGTCAGAATTACTGGTGGTATGGAATAAAGTGTGAAGTAGCCAGAAGCGTCGCTAAATGCTTGGTGTGTCAGCAAGTAAAGGCTGAACATCACAGGATAGCTGGATTACTTCAACCGTTGCCTATCCCAGAATAGAAGTGGCAACACATCACAATGGATTTTATGACTGCACTTCCACGCAGCACAAAGGGTAACGATGCAGTATGGGTTATGGTGAATCGACTTACAAAGTCGGCTCACTTCATCTCATTTTGAGTTGGCCAATCAACTGAGACATTAGTAAAGAAGTACATGGATGTAAGAATCTAAGATTTTAAATCCTCAAATATGTACTATCTCTGATACCCATGAACTGATACAAGAAATTGTGAGATTTCATGGAGTACCGGTCTGCATTGTCTCCGATCGTGACACTGGATTCCGATCACAATTTTGGCAAAATCTGCAAGCGAGCTTGAGAACAAGTCTGAACTTCAGAAAAACTTATCATCCACAAACAGATGGTCAGTCTGAGCGAACTATTCAGATCTTGGAAGATATGCTCAGAGCGTGTATGTTAGACTTCGGAGGATCATGGGAAGATCACCTACATCTTTTAGAGTTTTCATACAACAACAGCTACCAAGCAAGCATCAGAATGACACCTTTTGCAGCACTTTATGGAAGAAAGTGTCGATAGCCATTAAGTTGGGACGACATCGGTGATAGAGAACTTCTTGGACCTGAGATGATAGGAGCAACTGTTGATATGGTTCGTATTAGGGAAAGAATGTGCATAGCCCAAGATCGATCGAAGCACTGGGCTGATGCAAAGCGCCGTCATTTGGATTTCCAGTTGGGAGATCATGTATTTCTGAAGATATCTACGAACCGCGGAGTGATCCGATTTGGAAGACGGGCTAAGCTAAGTCCGAGATATATTGGACCGTTCGACATACTCGAACGAGTCGGTGAAGTAGCTTATCGCTTGACACTTTCACCTTCATTGGAAGGAGTGCACAATATGTTCCACATATCCCAACTCAGAAGGTATGTGAGTGACCCCATCCATATTCTCGATCATTCCGAGCTCAGTGTACAGCCTGACTTGTCTTGTGAGCAACAACCTGTTGAGATCCTAGACAGGAAAGTGAAGTCACTTCGGAACAAGAAAGTCAACTTGGTTCGAGTGATGTGGAGAAAAGACACTCCAGGAGAATCGACATGGGAAAGAGAAGATGAGATGCGTGCAAGATATCCTCGCTTATTTGTAAACTAGTTCTTAAATAAAATTGTAAATTTCGACGACGAAATTTTTGTATGGAGAGTAGACTATAACAACTTCAATTCTGGTGTACATAAATTTGATTAAAAGTTAATGTATACTTGGAGTAATTACATTTTCTGTGAGTACTATAAGTATTTGATTCATTTTTGAACAGCAAGAAGGAGCTTGTAGCTCATTAGTAAAACCTTGCACTGCTGAACCAAAGCACCAGAGTTCAAATCCCATCAACCACACATTTTTTTAATTAAATTCTTTTAATCTTTTAGAAGCCCAAGAGTCTACACGTGCACTACACGTAATAGGGTAAGTTATAGAATAAACAAATGGGTCCATGAGTCAAAACCAAGCGACGGGGACACGTGGCAAGGAGACGTGGCCCGACTCGGCCGGCGCCGCCGGTCCGACTCAGCCGAAACCCCAATTTTCTTTACCTGTTGCGACCTTTGAACTCCTCCCATAACCCTTGTATTGTTTAAATTTCCTGCACATTTACAGAGCAAATTAAAACACATATTTAATCCATTTTAATACACCCTTTCATTACCGTAAATCCTAATTTTTTCTATAAATACTACACCTAAAATTACACCTCCTCACTCCTAAATTCCTGCCCAAACTCTCAAGAAAAATTCCTAAGTCTTTTGTGTGCAAGTGGAGTTAGCAAAGGGAGAAACTCCGACGAACATCCGACGACGATTCGAGAAGATTCCGATGACGAAACGACGCACCGGAACCTTCTACCTCTTCCTCCTTCTCTCTTCTAGTCAAATAACCAGTAAGTCCCTAATTCTTCTTCTTTTCTCTATTCTAAAAATATTCAAAACTAAAACCCGACGGAAGCGGAGTTAATCCGACTTCCGATTCGGTGTTTCTTAAAAAGTTCTATTTTTCTTAAACACAATAATACCAAACTCTTATGTCATGACCATTAAATATTAACAAAGGTAATAGAACAAGTTTGACATCAAAATAATAACCGTAGCAAGTTTTATTTCGCTTTTATATTAAAATACCTTCATGTTTCATTTTGACATACTTGAACGTTGTAAACCGTATTACCTTAGAAAACACACGAGGTAATGACCTACCTCCTCACAACACACATATGTAATATAGCACGATGGAATTTGGGAACATAGATCTGGGAAAAATACGACTTTACACGTAACTACCTCCGACTTATAAAAACATTTTTCTATAAGATAAGTATTTTAACAAATCTTTGCAAATGCGCATGTACAATCCATTTCGGGGAACCCGTTCGGGATGGTGCAGATTATCGCACATTCTCGGTCTTAGTAGAGTGAGATGCAGACCTCCGCAAGGAGCATACGATCTCGAAAGATTTAAAATACAATTTTCTTTAGAAAATGTGATTTCTATTATAATTAAAACTTATATTTTTAATAAATAAATTATATGTAATTAATATCAAATATATATTTTTAATATTTATAATATTCCACATTTCCAAAATTCAAGAAAAACATCTCAATTAAAAGAAAATACCATACAATTCCAACATTACAAATAAATAGCATATATTATAAAATTATGTTTTATTCACTAGAAATGTCACATTGATAAAATATACATCTATGAAAACTCTAAAGACGATAATAAAATACTTGAGGTGTATTTTGAAAATTATACAAAATTATTTTTACATAAACCCCCCTCAAGTTATACTAATTTACAATAAGGACCCTAGTAAACATAGGTTTAAGCGGGACCAGTCTCTTGAGCCTCAGGGAGCCGAAGATATGGGTACTTGATTATTTAAACTAGACAACTTAACAAACGGTGTTATCAACACGGTAATTGTTTTTGAAAAAGACACAAATCCTGTCGTCCATGTGCATCAGTTACGGATAGAACCAAAACATAATTTAGGATTCAATTTCTTTTCAAATTGTCTGACTCAGACTGAGTCTCGATATAATCAATCTGACTTGAATATGATTCAAGTATCAAACTTCAATACAACATGGATCTATGAATCCGTCTATTCAATCTATATCAAACTACATTGACTAAACCGAACCATGGATATATTCCATCTACATGATCATCCATTATATCCGTTGCATTACTGATATCATGGTTTTGGCAAGTCATCCATCTATATACAATATACAATTCAAACAATACAAATAATAGAATCAAGACATCGCGAGGTTTATAAGGGATAGATTGGTACGGAAGGTGTTAGAAATGGCACGAGACTGCAACCATAACACACCTAACCTGAATTCAATTGTCGTTGTACCGTGGCTGAACGGTTCCTTGTGCTCCGTATACCTTAGTCTCTGGAATAGTGGGACTCCTCTCGTATACACTGGCATTCTTCTGTACCAAGCTACAAACAATAGCGTTAATATTAAATACAACATTATAACAATATACTTTCTATTCTGTCTATTCCATTCTTGTCTATTTACGGGACTTACCGAGTGATTTGTTCGCTGACGACATTCTCTTTTTTTCTTTGGAATGTCGTCAGGTGATCGGACCATCAGGAGATCGAGCCCACCTTCGAGGACTTGGATCAGCTAGCTTTCGACCCGGAGCTCTAGTTACTTGTACATTTCATTTCAGTACTTTCCATTTCTGTTATGCCACTGTTTAGGCATTGCTTTTCATTCCATGTATTTACTTTTCAGATGTATTGTAAAAAGAATGTTAATAAATAAAGTTGTTGTTCAATTATATCTATTGTCTTTGTCTCTTATGTATTTTACTTATATTGCTTAGATACGCTTAGCGTGTTTATTTCAGAGTAAATACGTAGCGGCCTCGTCGCGTTCTCTGCCCGTACACTGGGAAGCGGGGCGTTGTTCATCTCATAATTTTGCATTATAATATTCCTCATTCTTAATCATTTTATAAATAAATAGGTGCTTTTGATCCATGTCTGTTGAATAGTTGCAGGTTACAGGTTCTCGGAACAATACAGTGGAAATGATGAAAAAACGCTACAAAAGTGAGACTACGACCAACAAATAGAAGAATCTTTATGATGCCGCCTACAGTTAAGGAACAAATGAAGATCAATGAACATTTTGATTTCATAAAGTACAAAGGCAGTACAAGATTCAAGACTTCAATACGAAGCAAACGGGAAAAGTCCACAACATTCTGCACTGTGGAAATCTGGAAGAAACTAAAAGACATTCTGAAGAACCAAGTGAAGAAAATTCAAGGAAAAAGCAACATGAAGTATACCTGAGAAACAGAGCGCAAGAGCCTACTATATGGCCGCGGAACCGCGGCCAATCCATGCTTATGGCCGCGGATCCGCGGCCGTGCATCGCACGTGTCGGCGTGTGTCGGTGCGTCGGTGCATTGACTTGGTTTTCTTAAGGGTATTTTTGTAATTCTAGATATGGATCAGATATAAATCCTAGGGTTTCTATTATCTATAAATAGGAATCCTACAGCTCTTTTTGGAGCGTTCCACTTTTTGGATGCCTCTTCCTATGCCACTTTTTATTTATCAAATTCAGAATTTTAATTCCTGTAATGTTTGAAGAGTGCATCAAATAAAAAGTAAGTCTTTTTCCTTACCTTGCCTTAGTTAATTTTCTTTCCTGCCCTAATTATAAATTTTATTTATCTGCCGTAGTTTAGCAATTTTATTCATCTGTCGTAGATTAGTTAATTAGGTTATTGAATTAAAATCATAAAAATGAACTCTTTTATCAATTCCCTAATGAGTGAGTAGTTCCTCACTTGTTAGGGTTAGGAATAGAAAAGTTTTAAGAGATGAAAATCTCTCACCCCTTTCTTATCCGACATACATTTTAATAGGACTCTATGTATACATACACACACCGCTCACTACGACACTCTATCCCATGAGGTAGCGGTGATACCATAGTTTAAGACCGGTTGTGTATGTTTTTCATGGAGATTAAGGTAAGAATTAAGAAAGGACGGACAAGGACCTAGAGCAAGAAACCTAGTTTCTTCCCGATGGTACTAATCCCTTTTGTTAATTATTATCTTAACACCTAAATAGTTCTTAATTAGGGCATAGAAAGCAGTGAGAAATATTGAATTTCTAAAGTTAACCTAAACCTAACCCTAGCAAGATTTTAATCCTAATCAAACTCATTCAGTTTTTAGTGATAATCAATCCAACCCCAATTGGAATTAACTCGTTAGAACAAATAGAAAATACACAAAATCCCCGTGGACCGACCCGTACTCAACCGGTTAGCTATCAAGCGACGCCGTTCTTGATTGCGGTTAATATTCTTTGATTCATCTTTCGAAAGCGCATAAGCATGCACTAAAATCTCTCTCAATCAAATGGCGCCGTTGCCGGAGAGACGGTAGTTTTTTTCTTTATGTAATTTCGGGTTAAAAAAATAAAAAATTTAAAAATTATAAAAATTGAAAATTTTAAAACAAAAATAAATAAATAAAATAAAATTCATCTTGTTCTTCTTGAGAGGTATTGTGTGAATTGTGCAGGAAAAGAAGACGGACAGATTCAGATCTGGAAAATCCCAGTGAATAAATCAAGAAACAGAAAATCTGAACAAATAGGGGAGAATTCAAACAACACAGAGAAATATTTTGGAGATCCAAACCAACTAAACCGCCGCGGAACCGCGGCAGATTCAGGGATTTGACCGCGGAACCGCGGCCAACCAGTGACGTTAGCATCCCAAAACTTCTCTATGAGTATTTTATCCTCTCTTCTACCCTCTGAACTCAACTAAAAAATTTTCCTGCAGGGTTCTTTGCGCAAAATCGTTCTCCCTCTCCAATAAATTGTTTTTGTGCAGGATTCTTTGCGCTGCAAAATAAAAAAAAATTTGAAAGTGTTTTAGATTTTTGGTGTGTTAATTGCTTTGCATATTTAAAACGGAATTTCAAGGGGCTTTAACACCAATTCAGATTGGGTGGGGATTTCATTACACTTCTTAGGATCCCAGAAATCACAAAAAGCATTTTGCATCAACCCTCGAGTTAATTAAAAAATATTAGACTCAACCAATAAGGATTGTCGTGCTCATTAGGACAAAGGAAAAGTTGTAGGCATTGGTCGTTTATCTAAACCAGACTTTGTGGTGCCTAGGCTAGACAAGTGAGAAAGGTAATTTTAAAAGGCCCGTTTCACGGTGATTCATGAGCGGATCCCTCCTTTCTTTACTTGTGCTTACCTGGCTACAATTAACGGTGAAAAGGCGATTTGAGAATCTCACAACTTGCCTTTTGGAGCAGTTAGGAGCAGTTTAGTTGACTTAGGAGACTCTAGCTCTAGGTTTGATTGTGCATGCTTATATTATGACTGTTTGAAAGTGTGTAGTAGTCCATAAAAGTTTGCAAAAACTCTTTCTAAAAAAAACACATTCAAAAATTTCAAAACTCCAAAATCAAACAATTTTTTTTTTAAAATTTTTTTTTAAATCATCACATTCTTTTTATTCTCCTTTCTTACATCATGGATACCCCACCTCGCAAAACTCTTGCCGAACTTTGGTACCCTCATCCAAACTTTGCTTCCTACGCGCATTGTTTTGGTCGAATTACGGACGACCCCTCCATGCCCAAAATTTCTTTGAAAGATCGAATAGACACGTCTAGGAGAAATAGTTGGACTCCGCAATCCATTTTTTATCAACCGTTTAAACCTTCACCACCTTCTTACGTTGATACCCCTTTTGAGAGTCCGAAGGTAACTCCGAAACCCATGTCTATTGCTGAACATATTGAACAATCTCATAACCGATCTTTCGCTCCTTTCAACACTTCCAGTTCTTGGGATCAACAAGTCCATTCACCTTTTTATCCAAATGTTGATCCTACTCCTGTCCAACCATTCAATTCCTACCAGTCCTACCCGACTCTCGCACCTTCCCTAGACATTGCTTCTATACAACCATTTGGGAGTTTCCAGAATCCAAATAATTTTGAATCTTTTACTGAAACCCCTTCACAACCCATGTCTAGTCTGGAACAGTCGTTGGAAGTTTATATTGTAGCGACAAACCAACAGATGAGGAATCTGGATGCGTCCATTGCCGCCCTTAATTCATCAAGACAACCTAGTGAACCGGTAGCTAGTTTTCAATTAGATCCAAATTTTCCAATGTATGATGAGGCGGTTAGACAGATTGAGAATTTGAATGAAGAGAGTGAGCTGTGCACCCTTCCAAATCAAACCTATCCATCCCCAATTGAATCCCACAACTCCGGTTTTGAATGTCAATCAAGTGTCCCAAATGATTCACCAGTTGAAAATAAAACATTTAATGAATTGTGTGACTTTGTAGTGCTTGATTTGTCAGATTGTGAAGGGTCCCTTTTGAGTGAAACCATCACTAATCTTTTTGACCTCTACACCTCCAATCTAGAACCTGAATTGATAAATATCTATGCTTTTAATGAAGTGTCCGAAAAAATTGATTTTCACTAGATTGGGGATATTGACGCAGGGAATAATTTGAATGATGAACCCGCAGATTTGGCCGAGTTTTTCTCTCCAATTCATCATCCCGAATCATTAAATGTTTTTCCCGAACTTCATATGCGTCTTGATTTTGATGAGAATGGTATGGTTAAGCTAAATTTTGAGGAGAATATTGAGAAAATTATTGAGGATAAACCAGTTTTGTTTGATGAGTTGGATTTTCCAATTCATTCTGTTCTTTCCACTGACTGTGTACACCCTCCTGAACCTTTAACTGTGACCCTTCCTAAATCACTCCCCTTCTTCCTTTCAATCGTTCTGACCGCGCACGAGACTGTATCCCTTTCATTTTCAATGTCTGGTTTACCAAGTTCGACGTACCCATGTTTTCTCACGAACCTTGAGGGATTTGACCTCATTTCTCAGTGGGTTGATAGATTAGCACATTCGCTCTTTATACATCGATCATTACAAAATGTGCTAATTTATACACTCCATCTCCACCCTCAAGTTCGTATTCAACTTCTTTCTCCCACTTTCTCTGATTCTTCTTCTAATCTTCCTTTAATGATACCGTGTGTTAATGAATCACAATCCGATATTTTGAGTTCAATAATTCTAGGAAAACAACTTGATTTAGACTCTTTTGAAAATAAGGTAAATGAGCCTTACGACTATCCTACCTTCATAAATTTTGAAAAATCAAGTATGTTGATTTCTGGCGTGACACTTATTGACATTGAAACGTTCAATCGAACCTTCGATGAAAATTTTGAAGATATTTTTGCCGACGAACTCGCATTCTTAAACGACACGGATTTTGTGATTAATCAACCTACCCCTGAAGAGTCGAACCACCACCATTTCTTTTTCCCTTCCGCCATTCTTTTCCTCCACCGAGACCGTATACTGCTTCTATCTCCACACAGTCTCGTGTGTTTCTCACTCCATTCTTTCAACAACCACACCATTATAACGATAAAAATTTTGAATGGTTGGTGCTAACCTTTAGCCTGTATAAGGCCTTGTATAGCTTGATACTGTGTTTTTTCTCCCCCCCTAACTCTGAACTTTAATGCTTAAACAGTGGAAACACTGTTTCACTTAAGTTTGGGGGGAACCTTTTTGTGTATATATATTTTGTGTTCTTTTTCTGTTAATAATTAAAAAATAATAATAAAATAAACAGGGGAGTGCCGACAATTTTGACCCTCTTGGTGTAGCCTGACAGTGAGGACACTGTCAAGTTTAAGTTTGGAGGTGTGTTCGGTAAGCTTTTTTCCTTCGCATTCATATGTATATTTTTGCATTTGCATACTTATTTTAAAACCCATAAAAATTGAAAAAATTTAAAAATTATAAAAATTGAAAAGCTCAATTTTGGCCATAATTGGCTTAAGTTTGACAAGACGGTTAATTAGCTAGGAAAAACTAGATTCTAAACTTAGTAAATTAAAAACGCTAAAAATAACCTTTCTTAAAATTTAACGGTAGAAAATATATGTCCTTGTGGTTTACTTAGAAATAGGCAAATTTTGAGTTCACTTCTTGGTCTAAGTCAAAATAAAGGAAGAGTATTGAAATTTTTATTAAAGTGTAAGTCTGAAAAATAATCCATGAGCTTAAGTCTAAATTCTGAAAATATATACCCTACAAATTGCACAAACATGAACCTTAAAACTTGAAATAATAGAGGATATCTTGAAATGCTCTTGTCTAAAATCCTTAGTATGAAGGAAAATAAAATTATAAATGTGAATAAAGAGATAAAAAAAAATGAACACTGGTTTTGTAATTACTTAAGGCTATGTAAAAAAAATATATAGTGAGGGTGATTTATCAACTAGTGCCTTAGACCAACTGGTTTGGGAGTCACTGCTAAAACCTTAGGTATTACAAAACGAGGAATTACGCCTTAATGCACAAACACATTTGTAATCGATCGTTAGTACCTCAAGAAGTATTAACGGTCGCATGAAGGATGTGTGAGAAATTTCATCTAAAAAAATTCACCAACTAAAAGTACTTTGAATGATGGACAAGAGTATAATAGCTTGAATTGAATTTCTAAGTGTAGGGGTGATACATACACATACATAGGGGTATATGATTGGGGTTTGGATGAAAGAAAGGAATGAAAAATAAGACTTATATTTTTAGTAGAGATGATAAAAACTCCTAAGTTGAGATGGAACCTTAGAAGGAAAATTCAAAAGATGCTAAAAGCTAAGTAAATTTACAGAACATATACAATTTTAAGTTAAATGATAAGGAAATGTGAAAAATACGGGTTGATAATTTCTGAGTTGAAGATAATAGAATTTCTTGCTAGAAAACCGAATTGGAGAATAAAAGTCAATAGGCCGAATTGATAGGGTTTTGTGGGTAGTATCCGCTGAACTACTATGGACACCTAGAGGTTTAACGGCTTGTTGCACGAGCTCAGTGCAATCGCGTTTCCCTGCGAAAGTGAGGTTAGGCTTTTTCAAGAATAAAACTAGTTTTGCTCGGGATGAGCAAAAGATAAGTTTGGGGGTATTTGTTCATCTCATAATTTTTCATTATAATATTCCCCATTCTTAATCATTTTACAAATAAATAGGTGCTTTTGATCCATGTCTGTTGAATAGTTGCAGCTTACAGGTTCTCGGAACAATACAGTGGAAATGATGAAAAACGCTACAAAAGTGAGACTACGACCAACAAATAGAAGAATCTTTATGATGCCGCCTACAGTTAAGGAACAAATGAAGATCAATGAACAGTTCGATTTCACAAAGTATAAAGGCAGTACAAGATTCAAGACTTCAACATGAAGCAAACAGGAAAAGTCCACAACATTCTGCACTGTGGAAATCTGAAAGAAACTAGAAGACATTCTGAAGAACCAAGTGAAGAAAATTCAAGGAAAAAACAACATGAAGTATACCTGAGAAACAGAGCGCAAGAGCCTACTATATGGCCGCGGAACCGCGGTCAATCCATGCTTATGGCCGCGGATTCGCGGCCGTGCATCGCACGTGTCGGCGCGTGTTGGTGCGTGTCGGTGCGTCGGTGCATTGACTCGGTTTTCTTAAGGGTATTTTTGTAATTCTAGATATGGATCAGACGTAAATCCTAGGGTTTCTATTATCTATAAATAGGAATTCTACAGCTCTTTTTGGAGCGTGCCTCTTTTTGGATACCTCTTCCTATGCCTCTTTTTATTTATCAAATTCAGAATTTTAATTCCTGTAATGTTTGAAGAGTGCATCAAATAAAAAGTAAGTCTTTTTCCTTACCTTGCCTTAGTTAATTTTCTTTCCTCCCCTAGTTATAAATTTTATTTATCTACCGTCGTTTAGCAATTTTATTCATCTGCCGTAGATTAGTTAATTAGGTTATCGAATTAAAATCATAAAAATGAACTCTTTTATCAATTCCCTAATGAGTGAGTAGTTCCTCACTTGTTAGGGTTAGGAATAGCAAAGGTTTGAGAGATGAAAATCTCTCACCCTTTTCTTGCCCGACATACATTTTAATAGGACTCTATGCATACATACACATACCGCTTTTTTACGGCACCCTATCCCACGAGGTAGCGGTGATACTGTAGTTTAAGACCGGTTGTGTATGTTTTCCATGGAGGTTAGTGTAAGAATTAAGAAAGGACGGATAAGGACCTAGAGAAAGAAACTTAGTTTCTTCCTGATAGTACTAATCCCCTTTGTTAATTATTATCTTAACACCTAAATAGTTCTTAATTAGGGCATAGAAAGCAGTGAGAAATATTGAATTTCCAAACTTAACCTAAATCTAACCCTAACAAGATTTTAATCTTAAGCAAACTTATTTCAGTTTTTAGTGGTAATCAATCCAACCCCAATTGGAATTAACTCGTTAGAACAAATAGAAAATACACAAAATCCCTGTGGACCGACCCGTACTCAACCGGCTAACTACCAAGCGACGCCGTTCTTGATTGCGGTTAATATTCTTTGATTCATCTTTCAAAAGCGCATAAGCACGCACTAAAATCTCTCTCAATCAGGCGTGACATGGGATTTGAACTCTGGTGCTATGTCTCAGCAGTGTAAGGTCTTACCAATGAGTTACAAGCTCCTTCTTGCTGTTCTAAATCAAAACAAATACTTATAGCATTCATAATAATTGTAAATACGCCAATTGTATATTAATTTTAAATGAATTTTCTGTACACTGAAATTGGAGTTATTACAGAGGCTGTACAGGTCAGTATCTGCTTTCCGTCTAGGTTTTCACTAAGCATTTTTTCGTCGAATCGGATGCTTTTTAACCCCTTCTTTTATCTTCCTCAGGTCCTCCAGCACTGCGCCCTCATATCACTAACATGGAGCACGAGAAGATTTCTCCGGCGATGCAGAAGGCGGGAGAGTCTTCTTCGCGAGAGGACGATCTGTGGCAGGAGAAGGAGAAGATCGCCGCCCTCGAGAACCGGGTGGCCACCGAAGAGGTGATGAACTCCAAATGCAAGGAGTCCATCCGGATCCTGAAGGAGTCCAACAGGTCCGTCGAGGCTAAGTTGGAGGAGGCCAGGGTGCTGAACTACACGATGAAGAAGTCGCTTAACGCCTGCAAGAGGGAGACCGAGGAGGCGAAGGAAGCGGTGAAGATCGCCGACCTCCGGGCTGTAAGGTCGGTGGAGAGGTATAAGGAGTCGGAACAATTCTACGCCGACCTCGCCGATGCCTCGGCCATTGTCTGGCACCAAGATCTCGATGCTTTCAAGGCGTTGATGCCGGGGTTTGCCGACGGTGAGCTCCGGCTCGAATACCTCCTCGGGGATAAGCCGCATGGGGATGCCGCAGGTGGGAGTGCTGGAGATAAGGCAATCACCTTAGCTCCCAGCGCCGAAGCTCCTGGTGGGGGTGCCGACCTTAAAGCCACCACCCCAGCTACCGATGCTGGCGTTGGGCAGATCGAGGTCCTCCCCGGGCCCGAGGCCTAAGCCTTTCTGCATTCTTCCCTTTTTTTGTTTTTGAATCTTGTAAGCTTTCGGGCAATTTTGTAAGGCTGAGGTGCCTATAATACCTTTTGTAAAGACTCCTAAGTTGTGAATAAAGCCATTTTGATTTTTGTTCGCGTGGCAATATTTTTTTATGTAAGCCTGTTAGCGTTCTCTTCGCCTAACGAGTCAGACCATAGGTCGGTGATCGGTCCTTTAGATGGCGATCACGCATCGAGTGAAATCCAATTATTCGTCAAGTATAAAAAGGCCGGTGTCCTTATGTCCCCGAAGTCGAGGTGACGATCGCTCACTTAAGGTACGTCAGTTGGCTCCTTCGATTAAAAAGGTATATAATTGCCCATTCCTTTAAGTTGGACTGGTGACCACTTCTCTTAGAATAAGTTAGACAAAAGCCTAGTTTGGATTGGTCGGCGTTTGCCGAGGTTGAGGGCTTCAGATCCTTAGTGTAGATGGGTAGGAAGTTACCCGCTAAGGACTGACCGTGCATGGAATCTGCTCGGTGGTCTCTTGGTGAGGGCTTTTGATCTTTGGCATCGGTTGGTAGTAAACTACCAGCCAGAGATGGACCGAGCAGGGAAACTGTTCGGCGGCCTATTGATGAGGGCTTTCGATCCTTGGCGTCGTGGGTAGGGAACTACCAGCCAGGGATGGACTGAGCAGCGAAGCTGCTCGGTGGCCTCTTGATGAAAGCTTTCGATCATTGGCGTCGGTGGGTAGTAAACTACTAGCCAGGGATCGACTGAGCAGGGAAGTTGCTCGGTGGCCTCTTGATGAGGGCTTTCGATCCTTGGTGTCGGTGGGTAGTAAACTACCGGCCAGAGATGGACTGATCAGGGAAACTGCTCGGTGGCCTCTTGATGAGGGCTTTGATCCTTAGCATAGATGGGTAAGAAGTTACCCACTAAGGATGGACCGAGCAGGGAAGCTGCTCGGTGGCCTCTTGATAAGGGCTTTGATCCTTAGCATAGATGGATAAGAAGTAACCACTAAGGATGGACCAAGCAGGGAAGCTACTCGGTAGCCACTTGATGAGGGCTTTGATCCTTAACATAGATGGGTAGGAGCTACCCGCTAAGGATGGGCTGAGCAGAGGAGCTGCTCGGTTTTGCGAGGCGTCGCTCGATCTCCCCCGACGTGTGAAAATCTGGAAGAGTGACCGTCGCAGGCGGCACGTGGCTGAAATGCATAGGCGAGGCATTCCAAGATCCACGTCGTTCCGATTTTGGTTGGCCGTGAGACACGAGATGCCCGCAATGTAGCAGTCCTGTATTGGAAAAATTGAAAATATCTCAGGATTCGCGCCATTGCGTGCGCAAATTTCAGCCCCTGGGGTATTCTGTTGAGGCTATAAATAGTGAAGGAGATGGAACGATCGGTCGAGGGCAAAATCTCCCGGGCGTTCCACCATGCCCCGTGCTTCGGAGACCAGATGCGGGGAGAGCCGTAAGCATGCTCGGGAGCCGGAGCCCCGGGCTTTGGAGGTAGAGGATGAGGCCGACCCCCTCGAAGTCCCCCTCAAAAGGTACAAGAGGACGGTATCTCGATCTCCGTTCTTCCCGATCTTCGTGCAGGAGAGGGACGTTTGTTTCGAGGTGCCCTCGGGGCTTTTTGTCGTCGATAGCTTGCATTCGGAGATGGAACGATCGGCAGGATCTCCTTCAGATGTTGTCTTCCATCGATCTGTCGCGAGACTTAATGAATGGCTGAGATTGGATTTGAGGGTTGCCTCCTGATGCGTGTGGATCTCAGTAGGCTTGATTTGGAATGAAGACGCGCTACCTGCAAAGAAGTCCCGGGGTGGTTTACCACCGTGGACCCTCCGACGATCAAGTTAGTCGAGCTATTTGAGCAGAGTAGTGGCCTATTGGGGTCAAATTGCGTTACCTGAGTCGTCTAAGAGTGGTGTTTATATAGCGGCTGCCATGGGCTAGCTGGCGCGAGATACTCGCCGGCCGTTACGCCCCTGGCGTTACGCCTGCGTGAATGGTGGGATCCTCCATTAATGACGAGATACGTCCGTTAATAGGGGGATGCAACGATGTGGAATGCGGGATCGTGGAACGGCGGATATCTCGTGTCAGGCGAGATTCGCGGAGCCGTGGCGGAGACGCCTGTGACCCGCGTTCTAGGTCGTCTGATAGAACCAAAAAAGCCTAGCTCGACGAGAGGCCTAAAAGAGGGCGAGAGGCCGAGCTAGTTCGGTTCCTTGATAGCTTGGAGGAAAAGGCCCGAGGAGCTCGGTGTGTAGGAGGGCTTGGAGGCGAGCCAATGATCGTTTACATGGCAAGCGCAGGAACGTTCAGGGCATCCTCGGAGGTCGGGTCCAAGTAGCGGGGCGATAACCCGGGGACGCCTCCAATACTTGGTTCATGCCTTGTTTCCGTGTGTCTCTGGACACATCATCTACCACGTGTCATGATCTGGGGAGTTCCCGATTATGAGCATCATGAGACTCATTTTTTTTAATTTTATTTTCGTTGGCTTCTTCAGGTTTGAGAGTTAATTCTTGAAGGAAAATTGAAAAAAGAGAGGGAGGGGGTTAGTTACTTTATATATATATATATATATATATATATATATATATATATAAGGGAAATTCTTTGGTACTTCCCACCAAAGAATCTTGTGTAGAGAGAGAGTGTGTGTATGTGTGTGAGTGTGAGAGAGAGAGAGGTAAAAAATATAGGGAAGCACCAAAGAATAACCCTATATATAATAGTTACTTTATTTATATATATATATATATATATATATATATATATATATATATATATATATATATAAAAGGGATCAAGTCCGATGGTGCCTCGAGGGGTGTATCTTGCCGTCCATCAAAATTGGACGGTCATGATCTTCTCCGTGTTTCCTTTGAGATGCTAGAGGGCCCCATCCACCTACAATTTGGCCAAAACTTAGTTAACCTACTGTTGATTTCGCATCATTGGCTCGTTGTGGAATCCCTAATCCATGGAATCCCTAATCCACCGACCACGAATCCTTGGCGTAATGGATATCATTCAAACTATGATATCAAGTAAAACGCCGATTTGGAGCGATTCTACGTACGGTGGTTGCAAATATTGTTTGGAACGTATAGAAATAACGAAACAACCGAATCTTTAGGTCCTATTGTAGGATTAAACAGATTATTTTTCGTGATATTATCTCCGATACTTCCATTACATTAGCAAAGTTTTTTGATGTCACGGATCTTGTGGTGGATTAAATGCTCGCAATTGGAATGCACTACCTGCTTTCTTAAAAGTTCGATCTTGAACTATTATTTTGTGATAGTATTGATCTTGTTCATTTATGTTTTTTCTTTTTGTAACTTTATTTTATTTTAATATCTAAAATTTGGGCTTCATGCCCTGGCCTTTGGCAAAAAATACTTTTGATTTTGCATCCATATTCCATAATCATGCATTATTTCTTTTAGTTTTTTATATATAGTGATATTCTATATTTTTTTCAAGTTAGCATCGATCACAAAGTAGAAGAAATTAATTTATAATTGTTTATTTTCATAAATCACCAAGATATCACATAAGTTCTAAACTTTTTGATTGCAAGCTGTATATAAGAAGGCTTTCATAATATCCATTGCATGCGATCTTTTCACGCTGAAACAAAATTAGTGGAATAGATTATTTTTTTTTTGTTATCTTTTAAGACGTGGGCTGTATTTTTTTAGACTGTATCATTATTTGTTGATGGTACATTTTTTTACTTTAGATATTTTTGGTTATAGGTTTCAAATTATAATAGTAGCAAATTTGAGAATAAGCCGTTTATAGGACTAGAAGGTTTTTTTAATTACGTATTAACTATTTAACATTAACTATTTAACTTTACTCCTAGAATCCCGAGTCATATTAATGCATTTATGTCATAATGTATATGTAGATGAAATAGTCAAATCTGTAATTTACTGGGAAAAAGAAAATAGATAAATGAATATGGGTAAACAGGTCGATATGCTAAACGGATATAGGATAGGTTTTGGACATAGTAGATCCGACCCGACCCTAACCCTATATAAACTAAATCCCTAATCATCCTCAATAGAGTAAAATCCAAATTGAGGCAATGGAGATTTTTTCTTTTCTTGCGGAATGCCTTATTTTAGTGTAGAGACCTTGCGGGATTCGGTTTCAAGTTTGCCTTATCTAATTAGAACCAAATTATTAATGAAGCATAGGATGGAAACACCGTTATCCTTAAAAGAATAAAAAAAAATTACAACCGAATTAGGCTCGGCACCAAATTGAGAACATATGCGTTTTTATTTTGCATTGCATTAGTAAATTATGCGCTTTTAATAAGTATATTTCCTGCGTTTAATCTCCTCAAGTAAATAATTGCACCTATGTAAACAAGTTTCACACTGGTGCCTTTCTTTTCAAATTAGCATCATGTAGAAACTTTTTTTTGTAAGTCGTACTAAAATACGTTAAAGAAGTGTACAACCCTAGTCATTTCACGACGACTAGGATTGATACTAATATTCTGGATCACATGCCGGTAGGTTGGTAAATTGGATGAAAAGATAGTAAGTTGGATGAAAAGACACAAAAGGGTTAATTAATTCTAAGTTAGGACTTAAAGTCGAAATATCGAAATAGATTACAGAGTACTTCTCATTATAAAAAAATGATAAGAGTGTGGAGCATGATATGAATTTTTTTTCAAGATACTATTGATTTTGATTGTTTGAATGCTTTGATTTGCAGTGATGTGAATTTTTAGAAGAGGCACCACGCTTTGTACTCAAATGAGCCCATATTCTTAACAGGACGTGATGGAGGATGTGATCTCGCTTAGATATTGTCCACTGTCGATCTGGTAGCGAACGGTTTTTAGCGGCTGAGATTTGTTTTGGGATTGTTGAGCGTGTGAGTCTCAATGGGTTGTTGAAAGTTGCTGAGACCAGACTACCTGCAAGGGAAGTCTCGGGATGGGAGACTACCGTAGGACCCTCCGATGATCAATTTAGTGCCGGAGAATAAGAGCAGCGTAGCGACCTATTAGTAACACTTACCGTACAGTCCGATCTCTTCGTCTGATATGTCGCATATCATGTCTAGGGGTGGAATCGTCAGACCCCAGTAACATGATAAGTCATGCCGATGTCTGGCCTATAACGGTTCGAGAAACTACCGATAACTCTTATCAGTAAATCTCAGCAGTAGCCCTGGTCAGGGACTTCCAGTTATAGCTAATCGTGCATAGCGCAACATCAACCCCCAATATGGGGAGAGATGAAACCCCTCCTATCGTTCATTGCCTCCATGCGACTCGGGACTGTACCCAAAATCCACATGTTTGCACGACTCATTTGAGCGTGGTAGGGAGGAAATCAAAGCACGGTGGGAGCCACACAAGACTCTATGATGATCTCAGGTCTACAGACTAACCTGTACCAGTGTCACCAGAGAACTGCTATCTGACGATAGGTATACAACTAACTAAGAGTCATCGGCGAGTCCTGTTTGGTGTACCCATTCTCTAATGAGCACATGTGTACAATCTTTGATGTCAAACACCAATGGCTATGGGACCAACCATCGCCCCCATACAGGGTCAAAAAACGTACACACTAGTATACTCTGGTAATATCGATGCCCTGTCTCGATATACTCTCGACTGGGAACAATTGAAGGATGTACTTGTAGACTATCCTGATCCCATTAGTATGATCCGTATCATAGTCCTGGTACTCAACCAAACACCCTAAGGGCTTTATCAACATGTAAGAGATAGACAGTATAAGAATATCAGTCTATATGTTAAGATAAAAACAATCAGATAGCATACTATCATGTCGAGCAAGAAAGTTCTCTATATATGTATCCAAGCATCCACTATATCATACAATAATGGCCTCTAGAGCATACATATTCCTAACAATTATGTTGTTCTACAGGTACTTTATCGTAGAGGTGGCATCCGGCTTCCTGATGGGTACAGCATCTATCCATTTCGTGAAATAGTCCACAGCGACGAGAATGTATCTGTGCCCGCCCGTACCGATGAGGAGTTGGCCCACCATATCCATCTCCCATTGTGCAAACAGTCAAGGGGAACTGAGTGGAGTTAGCTCGGTGGCGGGGAGACGAGGTATGCTGCCGAAGAGTTGGCAATTCTTACATCTTCTGACCAGCTTCTCGGCATCCTGGTGCAATCTCGGACAATAGTACCCTTGCAGTAGTGCATTTTGGACCAGGGTTCGGGCCCCTTGATGTGCTTCGCCGACCCCTTCATGTATCTCTCCCAAAACATAGTCAGCCTCGTGGAGGTCGATGTACCGGAGCAGAAGCTGAGTGTATGATTTCTTGTACAGGTTTCTGTTGCTCCAGACGAAATGTCGTGCTTTGGCCCGAAGCCGGTGAGCTTCTCCTCGATCTTTGGGAAGTACACCGCTCTTTAGGAACTCCACGAGGGGCTTTCTTCAATCCCGGCCTTCTTGAGTTGTGTAGATCTAGAGTGTTACCTTTCCGTCTTCTACGACGGGCCGTGGTAAGATTTTGAAGAGGATATTTCTCTATGGTTGGCTGAATAGGAAGAAGCGAGCTTGCTCAAGGCGTCGGCTTGGGTGTTCAAGTTCCTGGGAATCTGCTCCACTTGGACTTCGTCGAAATTTTTTCGAATCCTTTTGACTTCGGCCAGGTATTTTATCATGAGTGGCTCTCGGGTTTCGAAATGCACGGTTACTTGGCCGACGACCAGCGCGGAGTCGCTGCGAACTCTGATGGTCTTCAGCCCTACCCCGGAGGCGATTCGCTGCTCGGCCAACAAAGCTTCGTATTCCGCGGCGTTGTTCGACACTCTGAACCCGAGCTTTCCATTTCTGCTTCGTCCAGGCCGCGGATGATGAGGCCAGCCCTGCTCCCCTCCTCGGTAGAGGATTCATCCACTTAGAGCACCCAGTCCGGGATGGGATCGGGTACCTCTTCAACCGAGGGACATGGTTCGGGGCCTTGCGCTGCCGTTTCTTTTTTAGCGGAAATAGCGCATTCGACAACGAAATCTGTTAAGACCTGCGCTTTGATTGCTTGTCGGGGGAGGTACTTGATATCAAATTGGGACGATTCCCACCTCCATTTCTCCAGACGACCTGATGACTCGGGGGAGGCGAGAATAGACCCTGAAGGTCGCTCGGTGAGGACGAAGATTGTGTGCACTTGGAAATAGTGTCGAATTTTTCTGGAGGCGACGACAAGCGCCAGGACTATCTTCTCTATGTCCGGGTATCTTGTTTCCGCATCCTTGAAGATATGGCTTACGTAGTAGACCGGCCTCTGTATGCTTTCAAATTCTCTGATAAGCACCGAGCCTGCAGTCTAGTCGAAGACGGCTGGATATAATAATAGCTCGTCGCCCTCGACCGGTCGGGTGAGTAGCGGGGGAGTCGCTAAGTGCGCTTTGAGTTACTCGAAAGCGTTATGGCATTCCTCAGACCGTTCGAGCTTAGGAATTTTCCTTAGGGCCTTGAAGAACGGGATGCACTTCTCTCCGGATCTGGACATAAAGAGACTCAGGGCAGCCATCCTTCCCATGAGGCGCATGATGTCGACATTGCTCTTGGGCGTTACTATGTTGAGGATGGCGCTGATCTTTTTTGTGTTTGCTTCGATTCCTCGATGGGTAACCATGAACCCGAGGAACTTCCCACTGGTGACTCCAACGCACACTTAGCTAGATTCAGCTTCATTTTGTACTTGCGCAGAACACCGAATGTATCGCCGAGATCTTTAGTGTGCCCGACTGAGGAGACGGATTTTACGAGCATGTCGTCGACGTAGACTTCCATGTTTCTCCCAATCTGTGGTTTGAACAGCCTGTTGGCCAGGTGTTGATATGTGGCCCCTACGTTCTTGAGTCCGTAGGGCATCACTTTGTAGCAGTATACCCGCGATCCGTGGTGAAGGCGGTAAGCTCTTCGTCGGTCGGGTTCATCCGGATCTGATTGTAACCGGAGAAAGCGCCCATGAAGCTCAATAGTTCATGGCCGGCCGAACTTTCCACTAGCTGATCAATCCGAGAAAGTGGATAGTTGTCTTTGGGGCAAGTTTTGTTCAAGTCCGTGAAATTGACGCACATGCGCCATTTCCTGTTTGCCTTCTTGACCATGACCACATTCGCCAGCCAATCTGAGTAGTCCAGCTTTCTGATGAAGTTGGCTGTAAGAAATCGATCTACCTCATCTTCTATTGCCTTTTGTTTAACCGGCGCAAAGCTTCTCTTCTTTTGTCGGGTGGGTCGGGCTTGCGGGTCGACCCGAGCTTGTGGGAGATCACTTTGGGGTCGATCCCGGACATGTCCGCGGGCGTCCAAGAGAATACGTCTGAGTTTCTCCGGAGGAAACGGATCAAGTCTTCGCGGCGGTCCCCGGTTAAGAGAGAACCGATCTGGACTATGCGGCCATCGATTCCTTCTTCGATGGGTACTTCCGTCAATGCTTCCACCGGGGCACCTCGAATTTCTTTCTGGTTGTCGCGTGTATCTAAGGACCCCTGTAAATCATGTGCGTCCTCAAAATCGTCGCCCTGCTCTCCGACGATGGACGTCGAAATGAGGCAAATCTTAGCGGTTTGCTGGTCTCCATAGGCCCGGCCTATCCCCCCTTGATCCAAAAGGAATTTGATCGCAAGGTGATAAGTCAAGATCTGTGCCCGGAGGGCGTTTAAGGTAGGATGTCCCAGAATAATGTTATAAGATGAAGGGACCTTGGCGACGAGAATGTCCACTGGTATGGTTCGCGTATTGCCCGCTTCCCCAATGTTGAGGAGGAGGGTGACCAATCTCTCGGCCGGGACGAAATGATTGGTGAACCCAGAGAGGACATGGGAGGTTGGTCAAAGGTCAGATGGTCCTAACCCCATACGCTGGAAACAGTCATGGAACAGGATATCCGCCGAGCTCCCTAAGTCGACTAATATTCTCTGGACTTCGTAATGGTGGACTCTGGCCATTATCACGAGAGCGTTATTGTGAGGAAGCTATATGTCGTGGATGTCTTCATCGGTGAAGATGATTGGTTCGTCCCTCCTGTACCTCTTGTGTGGTATATCGTTTACACCCTTGACTGGGAGGATGTGCTGGTTCCCCCCACTTTCCCGAGCTGGATCTGAGGTAATGACCATGATTTGCCCGATCGTTAATTCCTCAGGAGGGGTTTGGTCCATTTGCTCCCGCTCCGCCTGCCGCTTGTCCCGCAGGTATTTCGCCAGGTGGCCAGAGCGGATCAACTCCTCGATGTAGTCACGAAGTTGTTTGCAGTTCTTAGTCGGGTGACCCTGCGACCCGTGGAAGGTGCAGTATGGGCCACGGAGACGCTTTCCCGCTCTTTGGGTGACTGGCGGGAGCTTAAAGAACCTCCGGCCCTTATCTTCTTCCAGCAGCTCGGTCTGGGAAATGTTTAGAAGAGTGTGCTCCTGAAACCTCAGGGAGTAAGGCTTCGGACGATCGACTTTCTTCTTCTCCTCCCTGTCCTTTTTCTTTCTGTCCGCCTGGTCCGCTCGGGGCAGGTTTGAGTTCACCTCCGACTCGAGTTGGATTTCTCGCTCGGTCCAGGCTTTCACTTCGGCCATAGTCTTAGCTTGCGCTAATGCAAAAGAGCGGAGCCACTCTTTGTGCCTAAGACCCGACCTCAGCGCAGTGATAACTGTTTCATCACGGTGCTCGAGAACCTCCAGGACGGCATTGTAAAAGCGGGTGACATACCCTTTGAAGGATTCTTTGTCTCCACTCTTGACAGTGAACAGGTATGCAACCGTTCTTTTCTGTCGTCGGTTCCCGACAAAGTGACCAAGGAATTGGGTAGCCAGCTCGTCGAAGGTCAAGATGGAGCATGGAGTAAGCCCTCGGAACCAGTCCCAGCCAGCCCGGATCAGGGTGGTGGGGAAAGCTCGGCATTGAGCCGCGTCCGAGTTATCTTGGAAGCTCATGCCCGCCGTAAATGTGTCCAAGTGATCCTTCGGGTCGGACTTCCCGTCGAAGAGGGCCACTTTTAGCGGCTTGTTCCTGGACGAGACGTGCTCGGCTAGCATCTTTTCTGTAAAAGGCTTTGTTAGTGAATCAGCGGAATAGCTGGCCCCTTCGCCGGACGCATGTCATCCCGTCATATGCCTTCGATTTTCTTCTCGAAAGCTTCAAGTCAGTGGTGGTACCCTAAGGATTCTGCACAGTCGGATTGGTAGCTACCCCCGCTCCGGGTCTGCGCGATGGTGCGTCTTCGATTCCGCTCTATAAAATTTCTCAAATCCTCGGGCGAGGCCCTTCTTGAGTAGTCCCAACGTTTGCCGTTCCCACGGCCTCGGCGATAGTGGGGGCTTCGGTCATGCCTGGAAGCAGACGAACTGACCGACACCTCCTCAGGGGGTGAGAGCGCACGGTGGGCATCGGACCGACGGCCTAATATTCCCTGGGATCGGGGTGTGGAGCTGTCCGGCGCCCAGCGGGTCATAGAATCATTCGCCGCATAAGGGCCATGTTAGCCGGAGTCGGCACGCCGGCGCTCGGTGACGCTGAGATGAGCGTGAGCGAGATCGAGGGCCTGAGCATAGCCATCTGTCCTTCTGCGGACGTCGTTATCCCAGGGAGGGGGAACCGCGTTCTGGAGGGTAGGGTTCACTACTTGAACGCGGACGAGTGTATCCACCATCGATGTGAGCCTGTCGATCCTAGCGGATAAGGCGTTGATGACATTAGGGGGAGACGAGCCGCTCCTGCCTCCGTTGTGGGGAGGATGGCGGCTAGTATTTGGATCGTCACGGTTGTTGCTCGCCATCGGGTCGAGGGCGGAAGATCAACTTATGGGTGGAGAAGCTTCTGAAAGGTTCCTACAGACGGCGCCAACTGATGGAGGCTATGATTTCCCTCAGACGTTGTCCTCCGTCGAGATGGTAGCAAGTGGTTTTTAGCGGCTGAGATTTGTTTTGGGGGTTGTTGAGTGTGTGGGTTGTTTCCCTCAATCAGAGCAAAGCTCTGTTCAAGTTTTGAAATTTGAAATGAAGCAGCGCTTCATAATAGCACCATCGCTAAGAGTCAAAGACTCTGATGCAACGCTCACGTGCAAAGCACAAGAGCGCCAGCGCTAAGAGTCAAAGACTCTGATGCAGTGCTCACGTGAAAAGCATGAGAGAACTAGCGGTAGCAGCGCCGGCGCTAAGAGACAAAGACTTTGATGCAGCGCTGATTGTTTGAGTTAATGTGCGTGCTTGCGCTTTTAAAAGATGAATCAAAAATATTTACCGCAATCAAGAACGGCGTCGCTTGGTAGCTAGCCGGTGAGTACGGGTCGGTCCACAGGGATTTTGTGTATTTTCTATTTGTTCTAACGAGTTAATTCCAATTGTGGTGGATTGGATTATCACTAAAAACTAAGGTTGATTTAGACTAGGATTAAAACCTTGCTAGGGTTAGGTTTAGGTTAAGTTTGAAAATTTAAGATTTCTCACCGCTTTCAATACCCTAATTAAGATCTATTTAGGTGTTATGGTAATAATTAATAAAGGGGATTAGCATGATCGGGAAGAAACTATGTTTCTTCCTCTAGGTCCTTGTCCGTCCTTTCTTAATTCTTACCCTAACCTCCATGGAAAACATACACAACCGGTCTTTTAAACAACGGTATCACCGCTACCTCGTGGGATAGGGTGCCGTAGTGAGCGGTGTATGTATGTATGCATGGAGTCCTATAAATAATATGCGATGGGCAAGAAAGGGGTGAGAGATTTTCATCTCTCAAACCTTTCCTATTCCTAACCTTAACAAGTGAGGAACTACTCACTCATTAGGAGATTGATAATAAAAGACATTTTTTATGATTGTTTTTAAAAGACTAATTATCTAAACTACGGCAGATAAATAAAATCTAACTAGGGCAGATAAATAAATTTCTAAACTACGGCACAAAAGAAATTAAAACTAGAGCAAGGTAAAAAAAAAACTACTTACTTTATTCGATGCACTCTTCAATACATTACAGCGATTAAAATTTCTAAATTTGATAAACAAAAAGAGGCATAAAAAGGGGCATTAGGGTTTCTATTTATAGATCATAGAAACCCTAGGGTTACATCCGATCTCTATCTGCATTTACAAATTTATCCTAAGAAGCCTAGTCAACGCACCGCCATACCGTCAAAGTTTGCACCGACACGTGCCTGGCACGGTCGCGGATCCGCGGCCATATGCTTTGTTTGGCAGCGGATCCGCGACCATATGGTGGGGTCTTGGGCTGGATTTTTCTAGGCTGCTTCTGGTTGCATTTGGCTTCTTGTTTCTTCACTTGGTTTCTCAGATTGTCTTCTAGTTTCTTCCAGAATTCCACAGTGCATAATGTCGTAGACTTTTACCCTTTGCTTCGTGTCGAAGTCTTGAACCTTGCGCTGCCTTTGTGCTTTGTGAACTTGTCCATTGATCTTCATTTGTCCCTCAACTGTAGGCATGACCAAGATTCTTCCATTTATTGGTCGTAGTCTCACTTTTGTATCATTTTTTCATCATTTTCACTGTTTTGTTCCGAGAACCTGTAACCTGCAACTATATAGCAAACATGGATCAAAAGCACATGTTTATTTGTAAAATGAATAAGAATGGGGAATATAATAATGCAAAATTATGATATGAACAAATACCCCCAAACTTCTCTTTTGCTCGTTCTCGAGCAAAACTAGTTTTATTCTTGAAAAAGACCTAGCCTCACTTTCGCAGGGAAACGCGATTGCACTGAGCTCGTGCAACAAGCCGTTAAACCTCTAGGTGTCCCTAGTAGGAGGAGTGTTGTCTCCTGAGGGTTTTCAGCGGATACTACCCACCAAATCCTATCAATTCGGCCTATTGACTTTTATTCTCCAATTCGGTTTTCTAACAGGAAATTCTATTATCTTCGACTCAGAAATTATCCACCAATATTTTTCACGCTTTCTTATCATTTAACTTAAGATTGTATATGTTTTGTAAATTTACTTAGTTTTTTAGCTTCTTCTGAATTTTCCTTCTAAGGTTCCATCTCAACTTAGGAATTTTTATCATCTCTACTAAACATATAAGTCCTATATTTCATTCCTATCTCTCATCCAAACCCCAATCATATACCTATACGTGTGTGTATATATCACCCCTACACTTGGAAATTCAAATCAAGCTATTATACTCTTGTCCATCATCCAAAATACTTTTAGTTGGTGAATTTTAGATGAAATTGCTCACATATTCTTCATGCGACAGTTAATACTTCTTGAGATACCAACGACCGATTACAAAATGTGTTTGTACATTAAGGCATAATTCCTAGTCTTGTAACACCTAAGGCTTTAGCAGTGACTCCCAAACCAGTTGGTCTAAGGCACTAGGTGATAAAGCACCCTCGCTAAATTTTTTTTTCTATTTATGCAGCCTAAAGTAATTACAAAAACCAGTGTTCATTTTTTTTCTCTTTATTCACACTTGTATTTTTTATTTTATTTTCCTTCATACTAAGGACTTTAGACAAGAGCATTTCAAGGTCTCCTCTACTATTCAAGTTTCAAGATTCGTGTTTGTGCAACTTGTAGGGTATATATTTTCAGAATTTAGACTTAACCTTAGGAATTATTTTTCAGACTTATATTTTAATAAAAATATCAATATTTTTCCCTTGTTTTGACTTAGCCCAAGAAGTGAACTCAAAATTTGCCTATTTCTAAGTAAACTACAAAGACATATATTTTCTACCATTAAATTTTTAAGAAAGGTTATTTTTAGGGTTTTTAATTTACTAAGTCTAAGATCTAGTGTTCCTAGCTAGTTAACCTTCTTGTCAAACTCAAGTCAATTATGACCAAAATTGAATGTTTCAATTTTTATAATTTTTCAAATTTTTCAGTTTTTATTTGATTTTTATATTTTTATATTTTTTTTTTATTTTCAATTTTTTTTCAATTTTTATGATTTTTATATAAAGATGCAATGCAGAATTTAAACATGCAAAAGAAAAAAGAAAAAATATATACAAAATTTTTTTAAAAAATATGCAATGCAAAAGATAACTATTTACAACCACCAACTCCCCCAAACTTATCACAAGCAGTGCCCTCACTGCTCGGCCCCACGCCGCGCTCTCGAGCGTGAGCGGGAACGCTCAGCCCTACCCAGCAAGGTTCGGATCCCCTGCTCTACCTCAGTTAACCGCCTATCATGCTCCCTTGATATCCCCCTCAACTCATCAATGCCCCTAACAGCTCTCCGCATCAAATGTGCATGTTCTAAAGGAGTAAGTTCTCCTTCACTCGCGGTCGAGCTAGAGCTAGGTGTTCGGGCGGGTACGTGCTCCGCCGGTTCAGTTCTTAACTACACGTCCGTCAATCGTGAATAGGACGTAGAAACGCCCTCAACGAGAGGCCTGAGAGGTATGCCTCCAAGCATGTAAAATTCGAACTCCTCCACGGGGAGGAAATATCGACATAGTTGTGTAACAAGAATAGGACAGGGGTAATTTGCGGCTCGTTTGCTCGCACCTATTGAGTTTAGAAAAACTGTGCACATGTCGAAACGAGGGTTTCTTGTCATAAGGGTATGCACAATATGCAGTGAGGGTGTAAAAAATGTGGTGTTGTGGGAGCTTCCAAAAATATTGTTTTGTGCCCAACGGCACACAGTTAAGACATTGGCAAAAAAGGTTCTCGCTTGGATCCCCTTCCGCGGCTCCCATGAGCAATCATTGCCCATCAAAAGTATGTAATCCTCAAATTGTAAAGGTTGGTCATGAACGAGTATCCGAGGGATTAATGTGACTTCATGTATAATGTCCCTATCGATGATAATTTCCCTATCACCCCATTGCAATTTTATAAAGCCGAATTGGGTGAGACACCCATCTTCCATATACTCGTAAACATGAGTGACTAATTCCGGAAGTGCATAAGCGTTAGGGTGATTATATATCAAAATAGTTCCAACCCCTACGTGCTATCTCGTTCGCAAAATAACTCCCATACACATCGTGTGAAAAAATTTGTGAAAAGTCACGTTCAAGTTGCATACTGTGTGCCATCAGGTAAGTTAGTGATCTACAGAAAATAAAAATAGAGATGGGTACAGAGATCGAACCTCCCCTGAAAAAATCAGGGGGTGAAGACAGTGAGGCGCGGTGGATCAGCGGCGGCAAGGTAGCTCATGTGGCGGATCAGCGGCGGCGCAGAGGAATCTTGCTGCAGAAATTGAGTGCGGCGGCGCTAGGGTTTTTAGAAGATGAAAATTAGGGTTTGTGATCCGAGAGAGGTCGGGGTCTGTATATATAGGGGGAAATGATGGATATTTGCAAATAAACCCCTCTAAAAAGAGAAAATTATTTGCAAATAAAAATTTTATTTTATTTTAAAATCTGGAAATTTACAAAAATACCCAAAAAAAATTTTATCTTTCAATTTTTTATTTTTTATGTTATTTTGTATTTATATATTTACAAATGATACATACCCCCAAACTTGTCTGAAACAATGTTCTGGCTAGATGATCGAAAATTTGGGGGTAAATGGAGGAAGATCAGTCGGTATAAATCGGCTCCTGCAAAAATAGGAGCTCCTCCGACAGGTCCGCAGTGAGGAACGGTTTGAGTCGATGTCTGTTTAATTTAAATATTGTACCGTCCTCCGGGATTTCTAGGTCTACCGCACCGTGCGGATATACGGTGCGTACCAAAAACGGCCATTTCCATCTAGATTTGAGCTTGCCGGGGTGGAAGTGTAACCGAGTGTCATAAAGCAAAACCTGTTGACCAGGTTTGAAAGTTTTGCGTATAAGATGTTTGTTATGGAACACCTTCGTTCGGTTTTTAACAATTACCGCATTTTCGTTGGCCTCATCCCGCAGCTCATCTAATTCATTCAATAGCAGCCTTCTATTGCTGCCCGCATCTCTCATGGATAAGTTCAACTCTTTAATCGCCCAAAATGCCTTGTGCTCAATTTCAACAGAAAGGTGGCAAGCCTTCCCATAAACAAACCAGTATGGAGACATGCCAAGATCGGTCTTGTAGGCAGTACGGAATGCCCACAGTGCATCAATCAGTTTGTGTGACCAATCTTTACGGTTTTTAGAAACCGTTTTCTCCAAAATTTGTTTAATCTGCCGATTCGAAAGCTCGGCTTGCCCACAGGTTTGGGGGTGATATGGTGTTGACAATTTGTGAGTAATGGAGTATTTGCGCATTAAGGACTCAAAAGTCCTATTACAGAAGTGAGATCCATTATCACTTATAATCGCTCGAGGATGCCCAAACCGAGAAAAGATGTTTTCTTTAAGAAATCTAACGACAACCTTGTTGTCATTAGTTCGAATGGGCACAGCCTCGACCCATTTTGACACATACTCAACAGCCAAAAGAACATATATATTCCCAAAGGAATTGGGAAATGGTCCCTTGAAGTGTATTCCCCAAACATCAAAAATATCAACAACCAAAATTGGTTGGAGCGGCATTTCATTTCCCCGTGATATCCGGCCCAAGTGTTGGCACCGGGAGCATGTCTTGTAGTATTCGTATGCATGTTTAAAGAGTCGTGGCCAGTAGAAACCACACTGCAAGATTTTCTCGACTGTCTTCTTGGGGCCAAAGTGCCCGCCACACGCTTGATCGTAGCAAAAAGACAGCACACTCTTAAACTCGTTTTCGGGGACATACCGACGAATGATTTGGTCGGAATAGTATTTAAAGAGATACGGTTCATCCCAGTAGAAATGTTTTACTTAGGACAGGAATCGGAGTTTGTCCTGTTTCGACCAATCTTTAGGTATCAGTCCGGTGGCCAAATAGTTTACTATATCAGCGAACCAAGGTTCGCATGACACGGTTAAGAGCTGCTCATCGGGAAAAATATCTTTAATAGGAATGTCAAGTGTGGGCAAAGAAGGAAGTCGTGAAAGGTGGTCGGCAACTACATTTTCACATCCTCTTTTGTCCCTTATGACAAAGTCAAACTCTTGTAGCAAAAGAATCTAACGTATTAGCCAGGATTTAGCATCCTTCTTCGCAAAAAGATGGCGAAGAGCTGAATGGTCCGTGTAAACAATCACTGGAGAGCCGATTAAATAGGGCATGAATTTTTCAAGTGCAAACACAACAGCTAAAAATTCCTTTTCTGTTGTTGTGTAATTCAATTGGGCCATTTAATGTTCGGCTAGCGTAATAAATTGCGTGCGGCATCTTATTAATGTGCTGTCCAAGGACAACACCAATGGCAAAATCGGATGCATCGCACATAATTTCAAATGGATGCGTCCAGTCGGGAGATGAAAGAATGGACGCAGAAATGAGTGAGTGTTTCAATGACACGAACGCTTTCATGCATGTTGAGTCAAAATCAAAAGTGATGTCCTTGGCAATAAAAGAGTCAAGGGTCTAGCTATCTTGTTAAAATCCTTGATGAACCGTCTATAAAAACCGGCATGGCCAAGGAAGGCTCGGATGTCTTTGACGCATTTAGGAGGAGGGAGATTGGAAATGACTTCAATCTTGGCTTTATCAACCCCTATGCCATTTTGCGAGATGACATGTCCTAAGACAATGCCCTCTCGTACCATAAAGTGGCACTTCTCCCAATTTAAAGTGAGGTTCTTATCCCTACAGCGGGTAAGAACTGCGTCTAAGTGTAGCAAACACTCATCGAAGGATACGCCGAAAATGGAGAAATCATCCATAAAAATCTCCAAAAATTTCTCCACCATGTCTGAAAAGATCCCCATCATACACCGCTGGAATGTAGCAGGTGCATTGCATAACCCAAAGGGCATGCGACGGTAAGTGAATGTACCGAAAGGACAAGTAAATGTGGTCTTGTCTTGATCTTTTTCGGCGATGGGAACTTGATTATAGCCAGAATAGCCATCCAAAAAGCAGTAAAATTCGTGCCCAGCCAATCGTTTTAGCATTTGGTCAATAAAAGGTAACGGAAAGTGGTCTTTCCGTGTCGCGGTGTTGAGTTTTCTATAGTCGATGCAAACTCGTCACCCAGTTTGGGTGCGAGTAGGTATTAACTCATTTGCCTCATTGGTTATGACCGTTATGCCCGATTTCTTTGGGACAACATGAATGGGGCTAACCCGCTGGCTATCCGAGATAGGGTAAATGATACCACTATCAAGACATTTGACAATCTTCTTTTTGACAGCCTCCTTCATTATAGGGTTGAGGCATCTTTGTGGATCCCTTACTGGCTTGACATCATCCATCATATGTATATGATGTTCAACTATGAGGGGACTAATCCCCTTGATGTCCGCCATAGTTCAGCCAAAATCTTGCCGGTTATTTTGTAAGACCATTAAAAGGGCTTTCTCTTGCTCGAGAGTTAGAGATGCTGATATGATAACGGGAAGGGTCTCATTCTCACCTAGGTAAGCATATTTAAGGTGAGACGGCAAAAGCTTGAGTTCGAGTTTTGGAGGTGAAACAATTGATGGGAACATTGGTGAAACTGTCTCGAACTCGAAGGATTCCAACAATGGTTCAAATCAAGTGTAAGCAACCGAGTCAGATGGTTCAACTAACTCATTCGAAAAATCAAAAGACTCAAACTCGGGTGGTGAGTCTTCAAAATCGTCCAAAAAAGTGAAACACTCATAATCGTTATCCGTCGTGAAAGCTGTATCAGATTCTAGGAGGAACGCACTAGAGGCGTCAAAACTGCTGTGATCGTTTCGAGCTCACAGTCCTCCTGCATGATCTCGTGGATCGACCAAACATCAAGTATACTAGCATTAGGCTCGGAGGGCTGATTCCCTAACTTAAAAATGTTGAGTTCAATTGTCATATTTCCAAAAGATAGGTTCATCGAACCATTTCGACATTTGATCACCGCATTAGAAGTCACAAGGAATGGTCGACCGAGTATCACCGGAATTTGACTCCGGGGGTTAGCTACAGGCTGTGTATCCATGACAATGAAATCAACGGGGAAAATGAAGTCCCCTACTTTGATCAAGATATCCTCTAACTCACCCCTAAGATGGGTGATGGATTGGTCGGCCATTTGGAGAGTACAATGAGTGGGTTTAAGCTCTCCAACGCCTAATTGTTCGTATACTAAATAGGGTAGCAAATTGACACTAGCACCAAGATCTAAAAGTGCTCTATTGATGTTCTTATCCCCAATTGTTATCGAAATTGTAGGACAGCCGGGGTCCTTATGTTTTTGGGGGTAAAGACTGGACAAGAGCATCACTTACAATACTAGCCAAGAAAACTTTCTTTGGTACTTGTAACTTCGTCTTCTTGGTGCATAAGTCCTTTAAGATTTTCGCGTAAGAAGGGACTTGTTGGATTGCATCCAAGAGAGGTATGTTTATGCTAACCTGTTTGAACAACTCTACAATCTTCTCCATTTGTGGAGTTGGTTTATTGGATCTCAACCTGTTTGGAAATGGAACATTTTGAAAGTTTGTTGAGTCTAATGTTTGTGGAGTAAATTGTGGAGTTGGAACGGATCCCAGTGTTGGTGTGTTCGTGATGTGAGATGTGGGTCCGTTCGAATTAGAAGATGTAGAGCCTTGTGAAGAATGAAGAATAAGCCCTAAAGAAGATGAAGATGAAGAAGAAGAAGCACCGGCAGGGGTGTCATCGCTATTACCCACATTATTATGCAACACTTTTCCAGATCTCAACGTGGTCACAACATTTACATTATGATTTTGTTGTTCATATGCAACATGTGCATTGTGTGTGTGACCGGGATTTAGCAATGGTTGAGATGGAAGCTTTCCCTTTTCTCGCTCTCTCAACGCAGCATTTAGTTGTGCAATTTGGGCCTTAATTGATTTGATACTTTGATCATGTGAAACACTGTTTTGCACCAAAAATTGAATGGAAGTTTCCAACCTTGCTGCAGATTGTTTAGATTGTTTCAAAAATGCATCTAGACTTCTTTCTAGCGAGGAAACCTTATCGTTATTTGGTTGAACAAAATTGTTTTGAGGATAATAGTTGTTGGGCACAAAATTGTTCATGTGGTTTGGATAAGGTTGGGGTTGGAAAGGTTGCTGGTATTGAGTTTGTTGAGGTGCTTGTTGTTGTGGAGGAGGAGGCCTTTGAAAGTTGCTGTTGCCTTGGAATTGTTGATTTTGATTCCAAGCAAAATTTGGATGGCTCCTCCAACCAGGATTATAAGTCGAAGAGTATCGATCATTTCTTTGTCTTTACTGAAAGGCAGTATTGACTCGATTTTGTCCTTGAACAGGTGGATTGTAAGGACACTCTTCAGTAAGATGGGATGGATCCGAAAAACAAGCGCAAACAGTGCGTAGGGGTAAAACATGGGCAGGAGAAGCCGATGAGATTTTGGTCTCAATTGCTTCTAGCTTTTTCGTAAGTGCGGCCATTTTGGCCTTCATTGCAATCGACATATCTAGTTGATGTATGCCTATCCTAGACTGACCTGTTGAAGAAGATGAGGTGGTCTTAGTGCTTTCCCACTGAAGTGTTTGTTCAGCAAGATCGTCGAGAAACTGCCAAGCTTCCTCGCTTGATTTTGTTAGAAAGTGACCTTGACAAATGGTTTCCAACAACTGCTTAGTTGCTGGGTTCAATCTTTCGTATAAAGTTTGGCAAAGTTGCCAATTTTCGATACCGTGGTGAGGGCATTGAACAAGTAGGTCTTTAAATCTTTCAAAACACTTCCAAAAAGGTTCGGAAGGAAGCTGGGAAAATTGAATAATCTCATTGCGAATTCTCGCGGTCTTGTGATGTGGGTAAAACTTTTTTAGAAAAGTTTTAACAAACTCTTCCCAATTTTTAATCAAGTGTGATGCTGTGCTATATAACAATTTCTCGGCTAGGTCACATAAGGTAAATGGAATGACACGTAGCCTTATAGCATCATCAGAAAGTTGTGTTGTCTTCATCATTGCGCAAACATTTTGGAATTTGTTTATGAAGATGTAGGCATCTTCGGATTCCAGTCCGTGAAATTTTGGCAGCATGTTGATGAAGTGGGGTTTAATCTCAAAGTTATCCCCATTTGCCGGTGGAAGTGAAAGACAAGTGGGTAAAGCGGTGCGGATAGGGTAGAAAAGATCCTGGAGCGCGATTCGTTGGGACGCTTCAACAGGTGGGTGTTGTGGGTTATTTGCACCTAGCGGAGGTGGAATCAGTCCCGCGGGTAAGAGATTGTTAGGATTAAATCCCGACATCTCTTTAGAGGATGAAGAATATGAATGTGAAGGTAAGTAAGTGGAAGGAATTTCGACTTCGGAGTCGAAAGTGTCGTCAGTCGGTACTAACGAGACACGGACTAATCGGGCGCTAGTGTCCCTAGTCCAACCGGACATACACTAAAGAGGTAGTGTAGTCAAAAGGTGAAAATAGAAGGTGGGGGTAAGAAAATGTCAATGGAAGGAAAGTGGGTGTAAGTGGGGTGCAACGGATTTCTTGGAGACAAGTGGCAAGTGTTCCCCTCCGAATGGCGGCGTGATGACAGAGGGACGTCTTGCCTGAGATTCGGAGCAGATGCTATTTGGTTTTATCCGTCCATCTCTCCGAAGATACCAAGTTGATTTATGGCACCGTGTATCGGAGGTTTAGACGGATGCGGCCGATGTAGCAGACTTCGTCAGATTCCCCCTCGCTTGAGGGGTTTTGGATTGTGGGGACGCTCTTCCCTGCAGGCGCAAGCCCCTGCAGTTAATTACGCTACCGCATCACGGTAACTTTCTCCAGAATTTTACTTCGTGTCGTGGGTGTTTGTTTTGTTTGTGGTTGCCCGTAGATTGTATACGGAGACTAATTTGTTTCGTCACCCGCAGGACGTGGATTAGTCCAAATCCGTATTTTCTTAGATTTGGATTTGGAGTTTTGGTTTAAGGATACCTTAGCCATATTTGAGGCTAAGATCAACTTAAACGTTTGTTAAGGATACGTTAGTCCAATTTGAGACTAAGATCAACTTAACCGGATCGTTTAGATCCGACAAAAGAGCGTTTGGGGGCTCTATCGTTCCAGTTTAGGGACGTAGTGGTCCGTTGCCAGTTTAGGGACATAGTGGTCCAATATTCCCATTTTGGGGACGGATATTAGTTTAAGGATGCATTAGTCCATGAGTTTAAGGACTCCACAGTCCGTATTACCAGTTTAGGGACATGGTGGTCCACCATTCCCATTTTGGGAACGGATATTGGTTTAAGGACGCATAAGTCCATGAGTTTAAGGACCCCCACAGCCCGTATTACCAGTTTAGGGACATGGTGGTCCACCATTCCCATTTTGGGGATGGATATTGGTTTAAGGACGCATTAGTCCATGAGTTTAAGGACCTCACAGCCCGTAACAGTATGTGGTTGTCGGGACCCGTCACCTCTCTGTGACGTTGAAGGATTACAACGACAAATATCAGAGGAGTTCGGAGATGTACCCTTAAACCGGATGTAAATTGATTTGAGAGAGCAGTTGTGCTCAGTTCAATTTAATTTGAGAACTTACGACCAGAATTGGGTTAAGTCCAGTTAGAAAAATGTCTAACATTTTGTTTATCTTTGGCCTATTAGGCCTCTGCTTGGGCTTTGCCCTTTTATTAATGCATAGCATTTTTGTTTGGTCTATTAGATCTTCATTTGGGCTTTGCCCCTTTTTGAATAATGCATTGCATTTTTATTAGGCCTGTTAGGCCTTTTTAATTAGGCTCTACCCTTATTTGATAATGCAGAGCATTTATTTTTCTGACAGTGTGCCACGTGGCTTGTTAGGCACTTTGCGCCAATTGAGGAGCGCAAGACGCAAACTGTTGTGGAGGTGACACGTGTCACGCGCTGGCGAGCGCAAGTCTGTTAGCACAGTGCGCTGCGCCAGTGCGTTGCTGACACGTGGCGCGCTTTGGTGTCTTGCGCCAAAACGAAAGAGCGGTGCTCTGTTTTTAGAAGCGCATGGCGCAGTTATTCTGTGATTGAGACGTGGCGCTCCCTGGTGGCTTGCGCCAATCCAAGGAGCGCAACAGTGCAAACTTAGAAAGTGCAAAGCACTGTTTAATATTTGGATCAAAGAAAACAAGTTTTTCTTGTTTTCAGAGAGGTTTTACTTCAAATTTCAAGAACCAGTGGTTCATCAAAAGGCAATGCCTTTATATAGATCAAAAGATCTAGTAAAGAAGTAAATTATTTTTTTTATTGAAGATTTTTTATCTTGTTCTTAGATCATTGATTTTTTTAGAAAAAAATCTTCTTTTTTCTAAAGGTTTTACCTTTTCTCTTTTTCTCTGAATACTTCTTAAAGTTTTAGAGGAATTCTCTGTATTTCTCTATCTGTGTGTGTGTTTTAGACTTGGAGTCTAGGGGCCTTTATATAGTGCCAATTGATTTGTTATGTTGGTTACAGAGATCTTTCTCTGATTGATCTGGGGAATTTCCACACCGTCGGATCTTTGATCCAAGGGCTCTGTTTTACAGAAGATAATCTTATTGTTTTAATAAGATTTAAAAAGATCTCTCCAGAATTTTTCTGTTTTAAATGCTGGCACAGTTGGCGCAAGCGCACCTGCGCTTGACACGTGTCGCGCAGCGCAGAGCGCAGCGCAACTGCGCTGACATGTGTCGCGCAGCGCAGAGCGCAGCGCAACTGTGCAAGCGCAACTGCGCTGACACGTGTCGCGCAGCGCAGAGTGCAGATCATCTGAAGCGTTGCTTCCTTTATTTTTATTTTAAATAGAGCCTTACTCTGATTGGGTGCGCTGTCTTGGGCGCAGCGCTGGCGTGTCAGCTTTTGACATGTGGCGCGCTGCGCGCAGCGCAAGAAATCTGATGAGTTGCTTCAATTTTTGAATTTTTGAAATTCAAACAGAGCTTTGCTCTGATTGGGGGAAACAAATGCCCCCCCACCGTTGCGCTCACGTGGCGCACACGTGAGTGCAGCGGTGGCAAGATCCTAGCCGTTGGATCAACTCAGGAGTTGAAGGGGCGCGCAAGCGCCTATAAATAGGACCCTTGGTCCTCAACAGATGATTATCATCTTTAAGATTTTTAATCTCAGAACTTCAGAGCCTTGCTCTTGCTTTCAAGAACTTAAAAGTTAAACTCTAGAAAACTTTTAGGTAAAATTAACTTAAATTAAATTAAATTAATTTTAATTGACAGAGCCTTGCTCTCATAGATCTTTGTTCTAAAGAAAACCCCTTTGGGGTTTTACCAACAGAGCCTTGCTCTTAAGAATCCATGGATCTAAAGAGATCTTGTTTCAGGGTTTTTAACCCATGAACAGAGCTTTGCTCATGGACAAAATATAGATCTTTTTGATCTAAAAATGAAGAACTCTTAAGAGTTTTCATGGATCTTTAAGACCCAAAAAAAATTTAATTAATAATTAATTTTTTTTAGAAATTAATTTTCCTTTAATGGATATTTCCATCATTATCACAGAGCTAAGCTCTTTTAATCTTTTAAGGAATTTTATTCCCTTGAGACCAGAGTTTGACAGGTGTCACTCTGTGACAGAGCTTTGCTCTGAAAGGGGAGATTTTCTCCTTGTCTCTAGGGATTTCTCATTTAATGAGAATATTCTTTTGGGGATCTCCTCATTAATTGACAGTCTCATCCAATGATGGGCCTGTCTTATTAACTGATGCATTGTCATCTAGATTTTGTGGGTCCCCCTTTGGTCCCCTTTCTACTGCAATGCAGTGTGGTATAACTTTTAAAATTCCAAGTGTCAGAAATTAAAAATTATAATACTGACAGTTGATCTCCGTCCCTTTTCTTTTTGCAGGCAACATGTCTTTCGATGCCTCGTTTGTTCGGAGGGAGGATTCCCCGGAGCACCCGTAGACCAGGAGGTCTTAGCTTTGATCAGAGACCACGATCCGGAACATAAAAATCTTCACCTCTGGGGGTCATGGTACAATCAGATTATCAGAGGTCGACAAAGCTTTTCATGCGCAATACCATCAGAACCCATTATGGCGATCCATTATGCCAACTCATCCCCAGTGAAGTATGCCGTGGAGATGGTCGATTGGACTTCAGATAGCCTTCTCCATCCTGCTATAGCTGCAATTCCCGTTCAGCCTCCCATGGTTTTGGATATCTTAGGACGTCGTATTTGTCAAGGCGAGGCGCGACCCTGGGGGCAACCATATAATATAGGTCGGATCCCCCATCATCCGATCGGTTATCTGCCGTGGGCTCGCTACATCTTGTCGGCGAAGAAGTCGCAGTTGATGAGGCTTGGGTTGTACACCGCTGTTTATGCTTCTCTCTTCCAATATCCTATGCTCCCTACCTGGTGGGTTAAAGCTTTTTTGGAGCAATAGAATATTCCTACTCACACTTTTCTCGCATTGGACCGAGAAGTGTCGATTTCTCTAGAGGAGTTCACAGAAGTCTCCGGCTTACCGGTCATAGGGGAGCATTACGAGGAGCTGCTTCCTACGGACGAATATGTCTTCGGTGCTAAGCCAGTGATAATGGGCCTCACCCCGGAGAATGCTGTTCAACATTAGGTTCCAAGTTTGATCAAAGTGTTGAATATGAGGGCCTTTTTATCGAATCTGGGAGCCGCGGGGTCAGTTTCGAGGATTTCATCGCTCGTTTCCTTCACCCAAACGTCCTCTCGGCGGAAGCTGCCAAGTTTGCCACGCTTGATGACCCTTTCGGTTCAGGTTTGGACAACCTGCCAGCGAAGGAGGTAGATCAAAAGGATTTCTTCCTTCCTAACTCCCCGGTTGTCCCTTTTGCGGGGGTTGCAGCCCCTAGGATGGATGAGGAAGCGTACTTCTTAGGATTTCTTGGGCTATGGCTGAGTTGGTTTGCGCTCCCGATGCATCTTCGCCGTATGAAGCCATCTGTCTTTTACCCAGCTCACCGGATGACCATTGGGGTAAAAGTGGCCGTCGGGATCGCCGGCTTAGCCCACCTGTATCATGGCCTTAGCTAAGCGGCGGATGCTAATGAACCTGGAGTACCGCACGTGATCTTCTCGATGAATTACTTCATGTCATGGCTCGAGCTACATGCACTTGGCGTTTTCGGTATGCACAAGAGGCCTTCGTTCTATGACAGGTGCAGCTTACCTCGGATCATGCGATTGGTCGGCGCCTCCATTGTAAATCCGTCGCCACGGAATGCCAGAGGTTTGATCCTTCGCCCCCGCACAGTTGGAGACGGGATGTCCTTCACTGACAAAGTGTTAACCATTGGAAAGGCGTCTACTACCACAGTGCGACCGTTGCAAGATATTTTCAAAGATGGGGCCTCAGTTCTGAAAGCCCGGGAGACCCTCCATTTGTATTCTATCAGACCGGGTTTCCTGGTGTTTAGGCAAAATGATGTGGCGCTTTTCATGAGATACAACCCGCATCGTTTTGCCCAGCAACTGAGCTATAATCAAAGAGTGCCGTTGGAGGCTTTCTTGCTGGAACCTGCTGCCACTGAAGAAGGGATGCGGAGCGCGCTGCATCACTTCATGCGTCTGAATACGGGCTCTCATTTTTTCATCAGCGAGCCGGCTTACGCCCCACAGATCCTCAATACATATACGGCGTGGTACCCGCATTCGACGGGCGCCGTTATTAAGGAAGAAAGGCGGTTGTTGGTTGACCGCAAGGGTGTGCCTCCCGGCAGCGACCGCAAAGCTCCCCTGAAGCCAAGGACCCCGGTCGTTCCTCCGCTGAAAGATGCTGGAGCTGGGCCACCGCGCGCGCTGAGCCCTCCACGCGGACTGCCGCCTCGTGATACCGTGGACGCGCCCCAGCGCCCCGTGCTCCAGTAAAGATGGTGAATGTAGTTTCGCCCGAGTCTGGCATGGGCTCGGACATTGGGACCCGCCGCCCTAAGGTGCCTGCGAAGCGTAAGATGATTTTGGCGGCGACAGGGGTCCGCGCGCAAAAGAGGAAGAAGAAGCCTGTTCTTTCTCTGGATGCCGTCCTCGGCTTAGAGCCTCAGGCCCCTCTCACCGAAGGCTTAAGCGAATACGGGAGCAATGAAGGTTTCTTCGTAGATCCAGCAGATACTGATATGGCGGCCGCCATCGCGGCTTCTGAGCGATCGGCCAGGCTTGAAGCGTGGTTGGATAAACTTGGCCAATCAGGTAATCACTAGTCGTATTCTTTGTCATTTCATCGTTTTTTTATCATTGTCTTTGACTAATGTTTTTCTTTTTTAAACAGGCGTCTCTACCGAAGAAGCCATCGCTGCTTCCCTCAAAACCTTCCAGGAGGAAGAGATGAAACGCACTCTATTGGGTGTTGGTATGTCTTGGCTCACTGAATTTTTTTTATTCTCCTTTTTGCAGCCAATCTAATCTTTTCCTTGTCTCTTTGCAGGGGCCGTGCAAGCCGATGCGGGAACTCTTCTTGGGCCAGCTGCTGAAGTCCGGGCCTCTTCGGGGCTGCCGCGAGAGACCCGACTCGAAAAGCCGATGAGGGATACCTTGAAGGCTCTGGAGGAAACTCTAAACGCGGACAAAGACACCTTGATGAAGGAAGCTTCGAAGAGGTCCTTCGTGACGGCTCGAGAGGAAAGGAAGCGGTTGAAGCGCGAGGCAAAGGAGCGCAGAGCTGCTTTGGCCGCGGGAGCGGGCCCAAGCGCCGTTATTCCCTTTGCTTCTCCTTCCGAGGAGCCCCCGGTCGCCTTGTCTACCGCTCATAGGCGGGCGGTGCGTGCAGCCCGCGGGGCCAACGATCAATCCACCTCAGGTAATGTATTTTTCAAGACTTTGTTGCAAAGATTGTGAACCCACTGGTTCTTATACATCTTGTCCTGCAGGGCCGAGTCCAACTGAAGGAGCGGCGAAAACCGTCGAGCCTGAGGGGACGGTGGAGAAGGTGACAGCTGATCCCAAAGCAACGGTGGGCGACGTAGCCGGGGTTGCTAGACCCAAGCTAGGGGCTGATGAAACTATGCCCGAGAAGGTTGTCGATGCCGAGCCCGAGATAGCGGCAAATGAGATGGCTGCCATAACCGAGCCTGGGGCAGTAGCGGATGGAGCGGCTGAGACCGATGACCCTATGGTAATGGTGGACGAGACGGCCGCGACCGCTGAGCCCGAGGGAGTAGCGGGTGAGACGGGCATGATTCCAGAGGACAAGCCAGCCGCTCTTTCTCAAGAGTCTGGCAATGCTCCAATCATTGCTCTCCCCGTCTACGGTTCTCCGCCGTCTCCTGGCCTCGCGAGCACGACGACGGCTCCCGTAAAGTCTGGTGATGAGGCGACGGGAGGTGAACCCATGTTAATGGAGGGAGACGCCGCCGTTTCGACTGGTGACTCATCAAGTAAATTTTGGGTTACCTTCCTTTTCTTTTTTCTGTAACTTTTCTGACCGTGCTTATCTTGTTTCAGGCGCGTCCAGTGTTGATGCCCTACTGTTCGAGGGAGCGTCGTCAACTACTGCCTTGATGACGGCCACCTCTATACCTTCTCTCGCACCATCGCAAATGCTGGAAGGTATGGATTCGTGACCCATCAGTCTTATCTTTATTGCATAATCTATGTACTGATGTCGTATTATTGCGTCTTTGCAAGAGTGCTTTTTGATCACCTTTACCAGGTGCTGCACCCACACTTCTCCTTCCCGTCGAAGCTTGCTTCCTCCAGTGGTTCTGGTGAGTATAGTTTTCAATTAATACCTTTTCTTTTTTCAATAATGGAATTATTTCTGATTCTTCCTCGCCCTGATTACAGTGCTACAAATCGAAGGAGGAGATGTAAGATCGGTCGCGCCACCGGCCCTCCCGGCTTTGCCGCCAGCTGCAGCTGGTATAGTAAACTCTCCCATTGATGACTTTCTTATATTTCTTGAACCGTCATCTGATCGTGTTTTGTTTTTCAGCTGTCATTCCGATTTCGTCCCTCTTCGAGTCTCGCCTCATAATGCCGGTAGGCCCCTTCTTGAGACGTCCGTCTTCAAAGGGTGCTGCGATGAGTTTGGGCATGCTGAGCAGATACGTCGAAGAGCTTAACGCAGACGCTCCCCCATCTGACGCAGATTTCGCTGCGGAGGTTAATCCGATGCTGGCGACGCTTGTAAATTTTCATAATGAAGGCGTCGTCGAGTCTTGGGTTAATCACTGCAGGGAGATCGAGGCCCACCTGCATCAACAGGAGTCTATGCGTCCTGCCCCCGAGATCTTGGCCGCGAGCACTCAACGGGCGGCATGGATCGAGCAGAGTGCTCCTTACTTCCGCCATCTCAAACAAGAAGTTGCTTTAAGGTATAAGGAGCGCGGCAAGACTTCGAGTAAATCTGCCCAACTGCATGCTCAGGTGGATGCAAACATTGCACAACTGAAGGTTATCTTTGAAGGCCTTCTGTGATGCATCTCCGAAGGGTTAACACTGAGGCAGCAGTTTGACGTCGTCGAGCGGGATGCACCAAATCAAGAGGCAGCCCAGCGGGCAGTTGAGGAGCAACTTTCATCCTACCTGCAGCAGCGGGCCCAGGTAGAAGCGGAAGTGCCCGCGGCAGCCGCTCAGGAGGAGGCGTTGAAGGAAGTGTGAGAGCAGCTCGCGGATTTGTTGAAGACACTTCCTTCTCCATAAACATTTTGTATCATTTGTAATTGTAAATAAAAATGTATTTGTTTCTTTTATTCTTTAACATAATGTATCTTGTACTCAATCAAATTTATGAATAAACGATATACATTCTTCATAATGTCTTGTGTCATTGCTCCGCTTTCTTCTTTCTTTTATTATCAACATGTTACTTTAGCAAACATGGTCGACAGATGATAGAGCGAGCATTCTATCTTGGCTTCTTCAAGAGGTAGCGATGGCTTGGACCGCAAGTTCAGATCTGCTGCCTAAGACTTTTCAACTTTATGAGCCGTGAGGGTCTCATAAAGAATTTTCTCCCTACGGATCGAGAGGATCTCGTAGGTGTATTTTCTCCTTAGGAATCGTGAGGATTCCTAAGTGTGTTTTCTCTTATAAGTCGTAAGGATCATATAAGAGAATTTTCCCTCTTACGAGTCGAGAGGACCCGTAAGCGGTTGTTTCCCTCCTTATCAAGATTTGACTTCGGAGATTGTGACCCGTAAATAGTATACAAGAGTCCGTTTTGGACCAACTTGCAGGGTCCCAGTGCTTAGGAAACAGGTTTTTAATCCCCGCTGCCTAAGGCTTTATCTCGCAAGTCGAGATGAATCGAGAAGTTCTCATGAAGACACTAATTTCCTCACGAGTCGAGATGAATAGAGATGCTCTCGTCAAGGACGCTAATTTCCCTGAATCGAGGTATTTACCAAGGACACTGATTTTCTCGGAGTCGAAACGAATCGAGGTGCTCCTGCAAAGACACTATCTGCGGGTCGATGCGAATCGCGGTGCTCTCGTCAAGGACGCTAATTTCCTTGAATCGAGGCATTTGCCAAAGACATTGATTTCCTCGGAGTTGAAACGAATCGAGGTATTCCTGCACAGACACTGATTTCTCTGCGGGTCAACGTGAATCAAGATGCTCTCATCAAGGACGCTGATTTCCCTGAATCGAGGAGGTTGTCAAGGACACTGATTTCCTCGGAGTTGAGACGAATCGAGGTATTCCTGCAAAGACACTGATTTCTCTGCGGGTCGGCGCGAATCAAGATGCTCTCGTCAAGGACGCTAATTTCCCTGAATCGAGGTATTTGCCAAGGACACTGATTTCCTCGGAGTTGAAACGAATCGAGGTATTCCTGCAAAGACACTGATTTCTCTGCGGGTCGACGCGAATCAAGATGCTCTTGTCAAAGACGCTGATTTCCATGAATCGAGGAGGTTGCCAAGGACACTGATTTCCTCAGGGTTGAGACGAATCGAGGTATTCCTGTAAAGACACTGATTTCTCTGCGGGTCGACGCGAATCAAGATGCTCTCGTCAAGGACGCTAATTTCCCTGAATCGAGGTATTTGCCAAGGACACTGATTTCCCTGGGGTTGAGATGATCTCTGGTGGTCTTTCAGGTTTTATATGAGTTACCATCAAGACCCTGAAGCTAGGAATTTAGCCTTAGCTTCACTTGCTGTGGTGTGTCCAAATCCTGTTGGAGGAAGAACGCTAGGGTGACATCTCGTCCGCTGTATCGAGACGAACATCGAGGTAGTGACCACTCCACACTGGTGCAAGATGATCTCCGATTGTCTTTCAGGCTTTATATGACTTGCCGTTAAGACCCTGAAGCTATGAATTTGGCCTTCGCTTTGTTTGCTTTGTCACGTCCGAATCCTGTAACGCTGTCGTGACATCCCGTCTGTTGTATTGAGACGGACGTCGAGGTGGTGACCACTCCGCACTGGTGCGAGATGATCTCCGATCGTCTTTCAGGTTTTATATGAGTTACCGTCAAGACTTGGCTCCGTTTTCTGATGGAGCATGGGGAGGGAAGATGTGTATATTTTTCATTTTGTTTCTTTCCGCGATGCTCTACCATTTCAGCTTTTATATCGCGAAGGTCGCGATTGCCCAATTATTTCGGCTATTTTTCGCGGTGCCTAATCATTTCGGCTATTTATTTTCACTCGCTGCTTTTTATTGCGAATTGCCCAATCATTTCGGCTATTTATTTTATTTTTACCCGCTGCTTTTTATTGCGAGTTGCCCAATCATTTCGGCTATTTTGCATGCATACATTTTTACTTGCTGATTTTTATTGCAAGTTGCCCCATCATTTCGGCTATTTCGTATGCATGTGTGGCTTGCTGCCTTTTCGCCGCAAGTCTGGGATTAGACACCGATTTCGGCATCAGCACCTCTACAACTGGGATATTTCCAGGAGCGAATCATCATTTGCCTCTGTCGATGTTGAACAAAGGTGGCTTAGTAAACAGGGTTAGGATCCTGTCGACTAAGGCTTTTGACTTCATGAGCCGTAAGGGTCTCACAAAGGTATTTCTCCCTACAAGTCGTGAGGATCTTGTAGGTGTGTTTTCTCCTTAGGAATCATGAGGATTCCTAAGTGCATGTTCCCCTGTAAGTCGTAAGGATCTTACAAAATGGTTTTCTCCTTATAAGTCGAGAGGACTTACAAGGGTTGTTCACCATATAGACATATCCCTAGCCACGGGTGGGACTTGGTTAGGGAAATGTTTATTCGCGCCCGTGGATTGTATACAAGGGTCAGTATTAAGCCGCTTGTAGGGCAATATCGAAGGTTGTGGGAGTTGCTTAAGAACAGGTTCAGGTCTCTGTAACTTAAGACTTTCAAATCTTATGAGCCGTGAGGGTCCCATAAGAGAGTTCTCCTTACGAGTCATGAGGATCTCGCAAGTGTAATTTCTCCTTAGGAATCGTGAGGATCCCTAAGTATGTTTCTCCCTTGTGAGTCGTAAGGATCTCACGCGGGTGGTTTCTCCTTATAAGGCCGAGAGGACCCTGTAAGTGTCTTTTAACGAGGTTGCACCCTTTCGGGTTTTCACAAACACTCGCCGGTAGTCCTGCTGTTTTTACTCACGGAGCCCTTTCGGGTTTTCATCCGTGCCCATTTTGCTTATGGACATACCGTCTTCTTTTTTTTTATTCTTTTTATTCCTTTTTTTTAACGAGGTCGCGCCCTTTCGGGTTTTCACGAACACTCGCCGGTAGCCCTGCTGTTTTTACTCACGAAGCCCTTTCGGGTTTTCATCCGTGCCCAATTTGCTTATAGACATACCGTTTTTTTTTATTATTTTTATATTTTTTTGTATCGGCTTTGGGATGTTGCACTCCACCGTAGTTTATCGACATCTCGGTCCATAGCTAGTTTTAGGACGTAGTGGTCCATCATTAGTTTAAGGACGTTTCGGTCCGTTGTCGAAGAAGGCCGGTTACTACTTATAGAGTTTGGGCTTAGGAAGATAACGAGCGGACATAGTCGTCGTCATCTATCATTGACCTAGGCTGTGGCTCATTAAGCGTAGTATTTCTTTAGGAAGCAACCGTTTATTGGCCTGAAAGGCCTTTCACCGTGCATATCCATGAGTAGATAGGCTCCACCCTGGTAGACCTTGTCTACGACGTACGGGCCTTCATAATTCGGCTCGAATTTTCCCCGCTTGGCGCGATTAGGGATCATAGGTCTTTTGACCACTAGCACGAGTTCGCCTTGGCGGAATGTCCTAGGCCTGGTCAATCTTTCATATGAGCGCGTCATCTTTGCTTTATAAACCTCCAGATTTTGTTGCGCTATGAGGCGGGTTTCATCAAGGACATCAAGCTCTTCAAGCCGAAGGTGAGCATTTTCTTTGTCCATCAGCTCGTACTGGACTGCCACTCGTAGAGAGGGTAATTCTATTTCGAGGGGGAGTACTGCTTCTGTACCAAAGACCAACGCGTACGGCGTTGTGTTCATGGCCGTCTTGAACGTAGTTCGATACTCCCAGAGAGCTTCTTGCAGTCTCTCGTGCCAGTCCTTCTTATTTCGGGACACCGTCTTCTTCACAATCTTCGTCAAGGTCTTGTTGAAAGCCTCGGCTAGACCGTTAGCTCGGGGATTATAAACTGAGGAATATCTCCAGTCTATGTTGTGTTGTTGCGCGAAGCGGCTGATCTTGTGGCTTCTGTAGGCTGGCCCGTTATCGGAGATGATCCGCCGCGGAGTTCCAAACCGATAAATGATGTGCGTCTTGAAGAAATGGAGGATATTCTCCGTCTTCACTTCCCTCAGCGGTACTACTTTTGCCCATTTGGAGAAGTAGTCAGTCGTCGCCAAGATGAATCGATGTCCCCTGGACGATGCTGGTTCAATGGGGCCGATTACGTTAGTCCCCCACATTTCGAACAGCCAGCTAGCCACCGTTGGATGTAGTGGATTTGGATGCTGATGGATGAAGTCCCCATGAATTTGGCATGAGTGGCATTGCTTCGCATATTTGAGGCGGTCCTGAATCATCATGGGCTAATAGTAGCCCATCCGTTTAATCTTCAACTTCATCTTCGGGCCTGCTTGGTGAGCACCGTATAGTCCTTCATGAACTTCCTGAATGACTCTTTTCGCCTCTTCAGGTCCCAGACATCTCAACTACAGAGAATCAAACAACCTCTTGTACAGAGTATCATTGACGAAGGCGAAAGACAAATCTCGTTTCATAAGCTGATGTCTTGAGGACGCATCTTCAGGCGTTCGATGTGATTTGAACTAGTCTATAAAGACTTCTCTCCAAACCTCAGCCTTTTCCCGGTCTTTTATTTGCATAGCCATTTGCTCAGTCACTCCCTTTTCTTCGGATGATTCCGGAGATAATTCTGCTGGGGCAAGCACCCGACGGCTTTGTACCACAATTCTTACGTCATTGAGGTTTTCGTCGGCCAGTTCCTTAGCGAGCTTGGCTAACGCGTCCGCCTTGCTATTTTCTATACGCGGTATGCTTTCCAACATATAGGAGGGAATTTGAGTCAGCAGTTGCTGTACTCTCTCGCCATATTTCACCAGTTCGGGTTTGCATGTTTGGTAGTCGCCATTTACTTGACTGACGACCAGTTGAGAATCTCCGTATATGAGGAGGTTTTCAATCCCCATGTCGATGGCGATCTCGAGGCCTGCTATCAAAGCTTCGTATTTGGCTTCATTGTTTGTCCTCGGCTCTGTCAAGGAGAAGGCGAAGCGCATTATCCCTCCTTGTGGAGTTACGAAAATGAGGCCTACCCCCGATTTGATTATAGGGGTGCTTTGTTTGCGCTTCTTCATGGAAGACGCTCCATCAAAATAGAGCTCCCATCGAGCATCACTACCGTCGATCACATCAAACGCGTGTTCGTCTGGCAGTTCGCAATTCAGAGGGGAATCGGCCGGTATCGGATGCTCAGCGAGAAAGTCGGCGATGGCCTGGCCTTTCACTGCTTTAAGAGGCTGATAGGTTATCGAAAACTCCATTAAGAGCAAGGCCCATTTAGCGAGTCTCCCTGTCAATATGGCCTTCGACATTAAATATTTAAGGGGGTCCACCTTCGAAATGAGACGGACGTCATGCGCCAACGCATAATGCCTGAGCTTTGTTATCGCGAAGATCAACACCAGGCAATGTTTTTCGATGGGGGAGTAGTTGCTTTCTACCCCCAGGAGAACTCGACTTAAGTAATAAAGAGCTCTTTCTTTCCCTTGGTCAATCTCTTACGCCCATAATGCGCCTAAGGAACCTTCGAGGGCGGTTGTATAAAGAATGAGAGGCTTTCCCTTGACCGGAGCAGCCAACACTGGCGGATTCTGCAGGTATTGCTTGATTTCGTCCAGCGCGCTCTGGCATTTGTGATTCCAAACGAAAGGGGTTCTCTTCTTCATCAGGTGACTGGAGGGCGGCACTTGCCTGAAAGGTTGGCTATAAATCGCCGGATATACGCGAGCTTCCCTTGGAGAGACCGCAATTGCTTGAGAGTCTTTGGTGGAGGCATTTCCATGATCGCCTTGATCTTTGACGGATCTATCTCGATACCTCGGTGTCGGACGATGAATCTCAAGAATTTTCCCGAGGAGACCCCGAATGCGCATTTGAGAGGGTTCAACTTCAAGTTGTATTGCCGAAAACGTTGAAATACGATCTTCAGATGCTCGAGATGTTCCTCGTATGATTTTCTTTTCACCACGAGGTCGTCGATATAGCATTCGACGATTTCGTGTATTAGGTCATCGAAGATCTTCATCATGGCCCTTTGATAGGTGGCACCGACATTCTTTAAACTGAAGGGCATCACCTTGTAGCAGAATATACCCAAAGGGGTCCGGAAAGCGGTATGCTTCTGGTCTTCGGGATGCATCTTTATCTGATTATATCCTGATGAGCCGTCTCATGCTTGGCCCTTTCAAATACGGCCGTCTCACGTTCCTGATCAGCTTTACTTTTCAAAAGAGCTTCGTTGAGGAATGCATCAATTGTTTCATCTGATGGCCCCAGAAGTTCTGACTTAGGATCTGCCCCCAGTTTCTCAGTGCACAGAGTTTTCTCATCGTCTGTAAACGAGTGTGAGATCATATGACAACTTGCTACGTAACCCTCAGATTCATCCGACGAGCTTTCTCCATCATCTTCCTCCTGAAAAACGTGGTTGAGAAACTCTTGGAGCGTGATGGGAGTCCGTGCTTTCTGATTATACTCCTCCAGCGCGTCAATCTGTTTCTGTAAGTCCGTGCGCTGGTCGCCAGGCTTCACGGTCTTTTTGGATCTTTTCTTCTTCCTCTTCAAAGATTTTGACGGCTGGGTGTGAGTGCTTGAGCCATCACCACCGATCTTTGGAGTTGGGCGCGGCTTCAATATCCCTTCGATGATCTGGGGTTCTAGCGGGTTCTTCCACCTGATCGCCGAGCATGTCTTGAGATCATTCAGCATCCTTTCGGTTCTGGCTGATAGCAAAACCTCCCACGGAGTTTCTTCAACAAGGGAGCACGTTGCCCCCGGCGTATTCACCTTTTTAGGGGTATGAGGTTGCGGCGGGTTCACCTTCCATCTTTCGGACAACGCGAACTTGCCCTGTTGGTATTGGTCTTCAATCCAGTTTTTGAAGACATAGCAATCTTCGATCGGATGACCCAATACTCGGTGGTAGGGGCAGTAGTTGGGATCATTGACGTCATTTGGCTGCAACGGACGCCTTGAATCTGGCAGATTGATGAGCCTGTTGCGTAGCACCAGCTCAAACAGTCTTCTCGTTTTATCTTGAGGAAACGAGTAAGGACGTCCTAGCCTCTCCTCAAGGGGTACGCGTGGAGGCATATTATTTTGATGGACAACCGGCTTCAAGTTGCTCGGCTGTTGTTGAGCATTGGCGACGACGATCGCTTTTCTTTTCCCCTTCTCATTTCGAGAGTCCGTCTTTGGAGGAGACGGTCTATGGCCCATCTGGTCCATTTGAGCTAGCTTGTCGATCAGGGCCTGCAACATGGTTGGTTTAAAGAACATCATAAACTGTGAAATAGTTGCATGAGGATCTAAGGTGCCCACGAACATGCCCACCGCTGGCGCTTCTTCGATGCGCTGTTCGCACTTCGACCACAAGTTCCGCCATCGGATCGCATATTGAACCCAAGTTTCGCCCGGCTTTACCCTTGCATTAATCAAAGCTGTTATTGGAGTACGCTCGCTGGTGCTAGCGAAACGCTGGGTAAACAACAACTCCATTTCAGTGAAAGTTTTTATGGAGTCGTTCGGAAGCTCGGAGTACCATTCAAACGCCGTCTCCGACAAGCTGCTGATGAACTGGCGAAGCAGGAGCTTATCGTCGCCGCCGGTGTTACCGCAAAGAGCCCGAAACTGGGCTACATGTTGATGGGGATTGCCTGTCCCCTTGTAAACATGGAATTTTAGGATTGTGTAGCCCGGCGGGTACTTGATCTGGTCATACCAGCTCGGATATGGTCGTCCCGTTTTAACGACTTGACCAGCCGCTTCATTCGCCTGGTGGACTCGTATCTGCTGAGCTATATATTCATCCTGGGCAGCTTTGGAAATTGTCTCCTCCTTGGCCGTTGAAAGAGCCGGCGGTGGATTTGACGTTTTTCCTCTGTCATCTTCAAGGACAATCGAAGGATCTTCGGCTGAGGGATCCTGCTGGATCATCATACCCACCATGTCCTGGAATAGAAGGGCCATTCGTTTTATATTGGCTGCTTGTTCCGCAGCCTCTTTGTCCTTCTTTTTCAATATTCTCCGAAGGAATTCGGCGTCGGTTTCTTGCTCCTGGCGTTGATCTGAGGACGCTTCTGGGCTTTCTTTTGGCCCGGTGAGTGCGGCCATCGCAGTCATCATTTCTTGGAGCTTCTGCTGCTGCTCTTGAGCTTTAGTCACCGATCGCGTAAGCGGCCGATGACCTGTGGATATACGGCTGTCCTCTTTCCCGGATGCCATGTAGACGGTGTGTACCGCAATGCCCCCGGACTTAGGGCGTTTGGGCTCACTACCTTTGACATTTGCCGCAAGCGTGGGGATTTTCTCCGGCCTTCTTCTCTTATGGGCCGTCGAAGTTGAGGGGGCCGTTGCTTTGGGCACCCAGGTGGTCGTCGTCTTCCGTTGCTTGCCAGGGGGACTTTCTTCCTGCCGAACTTTCGACTTCTTATGCTGATGGGAGAAGTTCGGATCAATCACCGATTCTCGGACTCATCGCCAAGTCTTGTAGACTCTGGAAGGCAGCCGTTGAGGAGACTGCTCCGGATTTTCTGGTTTTTCTTCCACGACAGTCTCTACCGGTGGAGGAGATCTTTTGAGCACCGCAGTTGACGAATTTCTGCGTACTCTGTTCAGCAGCTCAAAGTTGTTCCCGGTTGGAACAGCAGCATTAACTTCCACCGTTGGAGCTGGTGGGGTTAGCCCAGAGAGGGAGTTGCCCTCAGTCTTCCTTATCCGGCGCCAGTGGCGACGTCGGGCATGACGGGTTATTGGGATTGGTTCAGCGACGGCTTTATCTTGCCCCCTGTTCAGGTGAGGGGCTGTTCCCGATGTTAGCCTCTTGAAGACCGACGTCCGTTGAGAAGCCGTGTCCAACCGGTCAAACACAGATTTCTGAACGGGAGCGGGACTAGGAGCAGTCAGCCTTACGAAGACCGACCCTCTTGCAGAAGAAGCTGCCTCGATGACTTTCGGAGCAGGGATGGCAATCTTCTCTAGGATGGCCACCTCAAGTATTATGGGCTTCTTGGTAGGCCCTTTGGGGCTTGAGCTCAGCCTGGTGAAGACTGAGGAGTTGGAATTGGACGACCCGTTGAGAGGGGCTGTGGTAGTAGCAAGCCGATCGAAAACCGACTTCTTTGAAGCTTTCGGTGCAGGCACTGGGATGGTGAAGCTCGCTGGCGGGAGCATGGTCCCGAAAAACAGACCGGTAGTAGCTTGGGTAATTTATTCCACCGGCATCGTGAATAGTGATGCCGCCTGAGGCCCATAGGCTACACCTCCAGGTGAGGCGGAGCGTCGGTTGCATTTGCATTTGGAGCAGTTGGATATCATTGCTGTTTGATTTTTGCGCCAAGCAAGAGACAAAATCTTAGTAACTTGAAACCCGAGGACAACCATTAACAAACCGCGATTCGTTCGCGAATACGACACACGAAGTGTGGAGTGGAAAGAGGAAAAGGTCCCACCGGGCATGCCAGAATCTATTCCCCTCCGAATGGCGGTGTGACGACAGAGGGACGTCTTGCCTGAGATTCGGGACAGATGCTATTTGGTTTTATCCGTCCACCTCTCCGAAGATGCCAAGTTGATTTATGGCACCGTGTATCGGAGGTTTAGACGGATGCGGCCGACGTAGCAGACTTCGTCAGATTCCTCCTTGCTTGAGGGGTTTTTGATTGTGGGGACGCTCTTCCCTGCAGGCGCAAGCCCCTGTAGTTAATTACGCTACCGCATCGCGGTAACAACTTTCTCCTTCTCCAGAATTTTACTTCGTGTCGTGGGTGTTTGTTTTGTTTGTGGTTGCCCGTGGATTGTATACGGAGATTAATTTGTTTCGTCGCCCGTAGGACGTAGATTAGTCCAAATCCGTATTTTCTTAGATTTGGGTTTGGGGTTTTGGTTTAAGGATACGTTAGCCATATTTAAGGCTAAGATCAAATTAAACGTTTGTTAAGGATACGTTAGTCCAATTTGAGACTAAGATCAACTTAACCGGATCGTTTAGATCCGACAAAAGAGCGTTTGGGGGCTCTATCGTTCCAGTTTAGGGACCGTTGGATATAAAGCCCTCAGAGTCAATTATTGGATCGCAGGCACGTGATTGAAATGATTGCGGAGGACCTATACCGGTAGGACAGTCTTACTCGAGATGATAGTATGCTATCTGGTTTGCCTTTATCAGTCGTGTACAGGTTCAGGTGACTGATCACTGTTACACTTTGATAGAGCCCTTAGGATCTTGCTTTACTACCAACAGTATGATGTCGATCATATACGTGAGAGTTGGGTGGTTTATAAGCATATCGTTAATTATGGTCCCTAGTCGTGGGAGTTTCGAGACAGGGCATCGATACTCCGGAGTAGACTAGTGTATACAGTCGAGACCCCGATGAGGGGCGGTGGCCGGTCTCACAAGCCACTGGTGTCAGTTGGATCACCTAAGATGTATACAGGTGCTCATTGGGTTATGAGTACACCGGACAGGACTTGCCGGGAATCTGCTAGTTGGTACTATACCTATCGTCAGATAGCAGTTCCTTGGTGACATGTATACAGGTTACTTCATCGACCTGAGGTCGTCATTTGTCTCGTGTGAGTTCCCACCATGCTTTGATTTCTACCCTACCACGGCTCAAAGGAGTCGTGCAAACAGGTAGTTTTTGGGTACAGTCCCGAGCCATATGGAGGCAAGTGAGCGGATCGATAGGGGATTCGTCTCTCCCGGTATTAGGAATGAGATCGCGCTGTGTCTAGGAGAGCCATTACACAAAGCCCACGGCCGTGGCAGGAGATTTACTGGTAGGTACTCCAGTAGTATCTCAGAGTGTTTTTGGGCTACACTCTGACACGACTTATACCGCTATTGGGGGTCTGACGTTACCAACCCCTTAGGCCGATATGCGATACTCATAGACGAACGGACCGGACTGTATATACATTGTCACTGTTAGGCTCAGTAGGGTTTCCGAATGAGTTCGCTCATCGGCCTCCCTTGAGGTCAGTACATGGGCAGCCGTTACGCACAGCTAGTGCCGCTGACGGCTTGTGGTTAAACCCACTGCAAGGTACTGACGAGTCATTAGAGTCCCCCGCAGATAGTTTTCCAAGTTCGGGCGAAACGTTGTAGAGGCCGTATGGTTTTATGGCAGGATTCGGAAAATGCACGTGCGTTTACGCACGTATCATATTTCGGGCAGATAATACTGGTGGGCTTTGGTTTAAGCCGGATCCGAGTATTATACTGTGTAGATATAATATCTTTGTCTCAGTTGCATTTGTATTCGGTCGTAATACAAATGCGGGTATGTTTATACTGTTACGGGGTTATCCTGAAATTCGTTTCGGGATTGCTTTTGGAAGTTGCCGGTTTCCAGTTTTCTATCGCCCGTATTTAACATTTGGTTAAATACGGATTTATCTTTTCTTAAGATGAGTGTGGAAGTTTCTAGAAACTTCTAGAAGGTTCTAGAAGCGATGATAAGGATAGTGAGTCATTAGTGCATTTAATGATTCAATTAATGCATGATGACTAGGTTAAGTGATTCATCCTTTGCTTTAATTGTGTTCATACTAGGTGTTCTTTGACTCATGCTTTTTTCTTTGTGCTTATGGTCACCACTTCCCTCCTACACTCACCCCCCTTCTTGTTTATAGTGGCCGGCCCTCCCCTCCTCTTGATGATCATAGTTGTTGGAAAAAAAGATAGAGTTTTGGATGTATGGAAATTAACATATTCATATCTCATTTTCATATCGATCCAAAAGGCAACTTCATTAACCGTTCGTCTATAGCTTTGGACGTAACGAGACAAAGTATTCTACTCATTCTCTACATCAATCTTGGTCGTCTCTTTTAGCAAACTTGACGACCGAGTTGCCTCGAGTCAGAGGCGGGAGCCCATTTAAAGATCCGTTGACGTGGTGCCACCTGGACGAGGAGATCGGAGATCGACGAGATCGGAGCAACCGCAACGGAGCGTGGGATGATAGTTAAAGAACGAAGGACTCGGATCGTTCGGTATAACCTTTCTACTCTCTTTACAGTTTGTTAGTTTAGCAATAATGGCAGATCCGGGTTATAGTATACGATAGCGCAAGTTAAAAGTTTTTGTTCTGCATTTAGCGTCTTTTAGATGGCCGGGGCGCTACCATAGACTTACAGTGGTATCAGAGCCTCACCATTATGCTTTACTAACTTGTGCTAACACGTTTAAAACTTCGATCGGACCGAATATCAAAAACTACAATTTTTCTGTTCAATGTTTCTGTCGATTTTAAATCTGGTTTAAAAATTATTTTGATGATCCCAGAAAATTGAGCAGGGTTTTTTAAGCATACTGCCAAAATACGGTCACGTGATCTTACTATACCGTCGCGGATCCGCGGTCAAACCTAGGGTTTGACCGCGCATCCGCGGCCAGTATAAAGGAACAGTGCTCCATATTTCTTCAGTATGCTTGACTTGATAAATTGTGGTTTTTGGTAATGTTCTTTTAGGTCCAGATTTTGTTACTGTACAGCAGATGTACGTGGGGCCCACTTCGTGATATTTAGTCGATCGAAATTTAAACATGTTAATTTACAGTACTTACATTATATCTCCGACCGGGAATGTCATTTGAGCGGTAAATTGCGTCGTCTAATTGCTATAGTCCTTTTAGACGGATTTGCGAACGTGACATTTGCGTTGATATTCTGTGTTGTGCTGTGATGTTGAAGATTTGTCGTGGTGGATAGCAGTGTGCAATGGTAGTGCTGTTTGGATTTATTTGTACATTTGATATTGCGGGGCGAGCGTCCAACATGTGGACTGCCGTCACTGCCTGTTTGTATAATATTCTTTTGGGGAACGACCGGGTTGAGGTCGATGTAACCGTTGTACATATTTTTCATTTCTGTACTAGGTTTTACCCCGCGACGGAGTGCACGGATAGCCGAGTTCTGGAAGGAAACGGGTCCGCATCTCATGGCTTTGAGAGGCAGAGGGGCCTCACTCTAGTATTGGCAGACTATTCGCCGCACTCGTAGGGGGTACAGGTTGACCCAAGGAGGGGTGCCCAAGTTACCGGATTCCGTGAAGTGCAGGGTGGTCCATTCACTATGCTGTAGGAGGCTGCCTCGTTTCAGGTTTTGGCGGATAACTTGCCGTACCCGTAGGGGTCTAGGTTTCATTGCACAGGCTATCTACACGACCAGGGGAACGTCGGGTTTCAACAGCGGCTCTGTGAAACCCGGGGATCCCAGATTATCTGTATTGTTCTGTGATGCTTATTACTTTTCTGTAATGTTGCATATTATCACGCCTGGAGCGATTATTATATATTTGTATATATATACTAGTAGATATTGTATATGTTTTGCACCCGCGCTAGTTCAGTCTCCGCTTTGTCGTTAGTTAAGTAACCTAACGGGTGATGACGGGACCCAGTGACGAATGCAGATGGCATATACGTACATTTTATTTTCGTTCTTTTCTGGTGTGATTAATTGATGGGACTGCGTTGATTCTGATCAATACAAAGGAAAACAAACCTATTTGGCAGTTGTTGGAACAATTTTAAAAAATGTTATTACAAAGACGTTTCCTTTTGTTTTGCATAGCGGTATTCGGTTGGAATATCCTGCACCTCATTCGACGAGGCAAAGGCCGATATCCCTTCACCGGGAATGACCCCTTGGGCAGAAGTTTGCGTCAGGGTAATAACTTCACTATAGTCGATTACAAGTTGCTTTGCATCGCAGTATTCAGTTGGAATATCCTGCACCTCATTCCACGAGGAAAGAGCCGAGATCCCTTCACCGGGAGTGACCTCTTTAGCAAAGGTTTTCGCCACTATATTTTTATAAAAAGCTATCAGGTTCCTTCAGCAATATCAAATTCGTTACGTTATGTTTTTCGCCAAAAACCAGCCGTAGCCCCCCGTCATTTCTTTTGGGTATTCAGTAGTATTCAAGCTATGCATTTTAGCCAAAGTTAAGGCATAGTGTTTGGTAGCTGCTGGGTGTTCATTTGTTGCATAGATAGATGAGTTGGTTTGGGACAGTCGTTCTGCCGATTGGCCAAAGTCAGGGGCATGTGCGGGTGGGTTCAAATTGACAAGATAGTGACGGGTAGACCTTGGCATGTGACTTATGACATTTTGACCAAAGCCAAGGTCATAAGAGCATGGGGCAAAAATCATATCGGAAGTTTCTAAAGAAACTGAAACTTGCCAAGTATGTGCATACCTTCTGGAGTGTGAGTAACGTGAGTGGATTCCGTCACATTATCATACGATGAGAGTTGGATCCTCAATTCCCACTGATGCGTTGGTTTACTCTTCGGGTGATCTCGATTGATTCTTCTTTCAGGTTTGGAGGAGAATTTGACAGTACAGTGGGAGGTTTCCGGATTAGATAAAGTGATAACCATTCTGATCTAGGTTAGAGTGCACGCAGAGTGTTTCTTTTCTCTCTCTCTTTAGCAACGACCTTTGACCGACCCTAGACTATAACTCGGTGACCAAGTTGACCGAACCTTCTTAAAATACTGGATTTTGGATTGTCCGAGTTGCATAAGTCATTGCCACTCCTTCTACCCTTTGCATTTCTCAGAACACCTCGTATTACTACGGACATCCACTTCCATTGGATAGATCCATCATATGGTTATATACGAACTCGAAGGGACTTCTTCGAGGATGGATCAAGGTTCAGGAGAAATAGAATTGGTTTATTCAGTTGTCTTTTATTATCACCTTCTCTCAGGTTGTGAGGGCTCCTTGGTTTAGGAGAGTACACCTATTACGCTTATTGGATGGTCTTATTCCAAACCATAGGCAAGTGCCGAAAGGTAGGGAATGAAGAAAACCAATTAGCCTAAGTAGGGTTTGCAGAAGGTAATATGTAAAGACAAAATAAAGGGATTAGAAAGAGGGCAAAGTAAATTGCGACTGTTATCATTCACGACCAAACCGCGTACTTCATCGCTACTCCTATTTCACCTTTGCTTTTTTCCCCAGTTCGGGAGAAATAGAATAAGGTATTATTCAGTTGTCATCATCACCTTCTCTCAAGTTGCGAGTACTCCTAGGATTAGGAGAGTACACCTATTATGTTACTGGATAGTCTTCTTCCATACCAAAGGCTGGTGCCAAACAGTAGGGAAGGAAGAAAACCATTTAGCCTAACGATGGTGTACAGAAGGTAACGACTAAAGACAAATAAAGGGATTTGGAGATATGGCAGTGAAATATACGGTTAAAGTCATGAATTGGATTATGGAAGAGGCGTTACTGGAATACCAGGATACCCCTACGAAACATTTTCATGTTTCAGTGCATTGTTAAAGCAAAACTGTTTTCCCGATTAGATACTTACTCCAGGGTATGTATTTACCAGGTATCATTCTCATATCTGTATGGTTTTACAGATGATGAGTGGGAGTAAGTTATTGGGAATAAGGTGATCATCCTCATTATATCGGAATTCGTTGTAATTGGTGATATTTGAGAAAATCGCCAGGGTACAGTTTTTAACCTACGACGCACAGGTTATGAGTTATTCAACTCAGCGGACTTATACAGAGTAATGTATGTTGTCCAGTGTCCGTAAGGACAGAGGGGTAGGTACTCGTACTATGTTCTATTTACTTATGACTTCTCTAATTTTTAGACAAGTGTTTCGTAGAAATACAATGTCTAATTTTTGAGAAGTTATGGGTATAAGAATAAAGTAGAGAACCAGGTGTCGCAAGTATCGGGATTCTTCAAAGAGATCGAAGATGTAGATACTTGTGATCGGTATTCAGATGAAAGTAATGGTTTTGAGAAACTTATTTCTCTTTCAGGTTACTCATAATTGGTGGTATTCCTAAGTTGAGTAATGCTGATTAGCCTCTCTCCATTAAGTTGATATGCACTGGAGACAGCTGCATGATTAGAATCTGGTTCCAATTAAATAAGTGCCAAAGTTTCTATGTTGGATATAGAATGGTTCATACCTTAACGATGTTAAGGTACGGGGAGTTGTCCGGCTTATGCTTAAAACCAGATTCTGGATAACTCAGGGCACGTTTCTGTAATGGTTGTTTGTGGGTTGGCCCAGGCTATGACGAGGGTCGACTTTCTACTATTTGGAAGATCAATAGTGATATTGTTCTTGACTCGCCGCAGTTTTAGTAAAATGGATTTTTTCAGAAAACGGTAGTAGGAGTATGGTAGAATTGGAAGTGATTACAGAACCGCAAACGATTACGGAAAATTTAATAGGACCTAAAGATTCAATCAGGTTTGACATTCCATTAGCCACTCCGCAGACATGATGGGTAACCTCAAACACCCGAGAGGTACTCCGGTAGCCTCAAGGACGGTGACAAGGAGCTTCTTATCTACCAAGACTTGACACTACTGTTGTTCCAGGCTATGAGACCCGGCAAGAGGTTAAGTATAGCGTCGTTCTAAACTCGCTTTAGAAGTGCACGTATATATTATTCTGCCAGATGGTTGTTGTGGTCAGTGGGAGCAGCAGAAGCATAGTGGGCAAGTAGCTTATGTCTATTTATAGACTAGAGCAGATAAACCGGAGAAAAATCATCTATTTTTGATGTGACAGTCGTGGATTTGACTTCATCAAAATAGGGGATGGGTCTGTTAAGAAAGTAGTAGGGTGTGATGTCATGGTATTTGGATGACATACACATAGTAGGAAGTAAAATTCCTATACTACGATCGGTTGTACTGTGGTCATCACACAGTTGTTTCTCCAGACAGAATTTGGATATAATATCAGACATTCTGGTTACTAGATCTATGGTTTTAGATCTAGATTTGGGTAGTTTCCCAATGTGGGTACTTTGACAGTATTCTGATAGTTTTTAGAATAGATGACTCCTGGCATGGTGGTGCACCTGCAGGTGATGGAGTCACCCTCTCTAAAGGTGTCTTACAGACTAAAGCGGAGAGGGATGTGCATGATTGGCAGATCACTTGTTTAGGCAATTGAGTCAATCATTGAGATGTCAAGTATCACACCAGATGTTGTTTTTGCACAAGATGCGATAAGTTTATATTAATCTAATCCTGAAGAAACATAAGGAAGCAGTTTTAGAACATAAGTGCATGTTCTACGGGTTTGATGACGGCAGTCTCCTTCGGAGACGGTTATCATTTCAGGCTTCAAAGGTGACATGGATGACAGAGTGATTGTCAGAGTTATAGTTTTCCCTCTGACGAGGGACAGTATTATGTACAGGTGGTCCAAGAGGATACTGTAGGAGGCATGGTGCTGGACACTGATTAGTTTCAGTGATTGATACAGTCTAAGAAGTTTGGATTTGGAGTTCATTTATGAACTAGGTCCCATCAGATATCCAGACATATTCTAAGACAGGTATTACTCAATTCGGGAGATGGCTTTCTCCGCGAACTTGAGATTAAAAGAGACATAGAAAGAAACATCAGGGCGGATCCACTCACTGAGGCTATTTCTCGAACACAATAGTTTTACAAACGGGCTTTGTGAAACTGATTAGTAGAGGAGTTAGATGTTTGGTTTCACACGGGCTGTGAGTAGTCGACATCGCAATAATTAGCCTTGAGTGCAAGTGGAAGATTGTTGGATATAGTGCCCTCAGAGTCAATTATTAGATCGCAGGGACGTGATTGCAATGATTGCGGAGGACCTATACCGGTAGGATAGTCTTACTCGAGATGATAGTATGCTATCTGGTTTGCCTTTATCAGTCGTGTACAGGTTCAAGTGATTGATCACTGTTATACTTTGGTAGAGCCCTTAGGATCTTGCTTTACTACCAACAGTATGATGGCGATCATATACGTGAGAGTTGGGTGGTTTATAAGCATATCCTTAATTGTGGTCCCTAGTCGTGGGAGTTTCGAGACAGGGCATCGATACTCCGGAGTAGACTAGTGTATACAGTCGAGACCCCGATGAGGGGCGGTGGCCGGTCTCACAAGCCACTGGTGTCAGTTGGATCACCTAAGATGTATACAGGTGCTCATTAGGTTATGAGTACACCGGACAGGACTCGCCGGGAATCTGCTAGTTGGTACTATACCTATCGTCAGATAGCAGTTCCCTGGTGACATGTGTACAGGTTAGTTCATCGACCTGAGGTCGTCATTTGTCTCGTGTGAGTTCCCAGTGTGCTTTGATTTCTACCCTACCACGGCTCAAAGGAGTCGTGCAAACAGGTAGTTTTTGGGTACAGTCCCGAGCCACATGGAGGCAAGTGAGCGGATCGGCAGGGGATTCGTCTCTCCCGGTATTGGGGGTGAGATCGCGCTGTGTTTAGGAGAGCCGTTACACAAAGCCCACGGCCGTGGCAGGAGATTTACTGGTAGGTACTCCAGTAGTATCTCAGGGTGTTTTTGGGCTACACTCCGACACGACTTATACCGCTATTGGGGGACTGACGTTACCAGCCCCTAGACCGATATGCGATACTCATAGACGACCGGACCGGACTGTATATACATTGTCACTGTTATGCTCAGTAGGGTTTCCGGATGAGTTCGCTCATCGGCCTCCCTTGAGGTCAGTACATGGGCAGCCGTTACGCACAGCTAGTGCCGCTGACGGCTTATGGTTAAACCCACTGCCAGGGTACTAACGAGTCATTAGAGTCCCCCACAGATAGTTTTCTAAGTTCGGGCGAAACGTTGTCGAGGCCGTATGGTTTTATGGCAGGGTTCGGAAAATGCACGTGCGTTTACGCACGTGTCATATTTCGGGCAGATAATACTGGTGGGCTTTGGTTTAAGCCGGATCCGAGTATTATACTGTGTAGATATAATATTTTTGTCTCAGTTGCATTTGTATTCGGTCGTAATACAAATGCGGGTATGTTTATACTGTTACGGGGTTATCCTGAAATTCGTTTCGGGATTGCTTTTGGAAGTTGCCGGTTTCCAGTTTTCTATCGCCCGTATTTAACATTTGGTTAAATACGGATTTATCTTTTCTTAAGATGAGTGTGGAAGTTTCTAGAAGCTTCTAGAAGGTTCTAGAAGTGATGATAAGGCTAGTGAGTCATTAGTGCATTTAATGATTCAATTAATGCATGATGACTAGGTTAAGTAATTCATCCTTTGCTTTAATTGTGTTCATACTAGGTGTTCTTTGACTCATGCTTTTTTCTTTGTGCTTATGGTCACCACTTCCCTCCTACACTCACCCCCCTTCTTGTTTATAGTGGCCGGCCCTCCCCTCCCCTTGATGATCATGGTTGTTGGAAAAAAGATAGAGTTTTGGATGTATGGAAATTAACATATTCATATCTCATTTTCATATCGATCCAAAAGGCAACTTCATTAACCGTTCGTCCATAGCTTTGGACGTAACGAGATAAAATATTCTACTCATTCTCTGCATCAATCTTGGTCATCTCTTTTAGCAAACTTGACGACCGAGTTGCCTCGAGTCAGAGGCGGGAGCCCGTTTAAAGATCCGTTGACGTGGTGCCACCTGGACGAGAAGATCGGAGATCGACGAGATCGGAGCAGCCGCAACGGAGCGTGGGATGATGGTTAAAGAACGAAAGACTCGGATCGTTCGGTATAACCTTTCTACTCTCTTTACAGTTTGTTAGTTTAGCAATAATGGCAGATCCGGGTTATAGTATACGATAGCGCAAGTTAAAAGTTTTTGTTCCGCATTTAGCGTCTTTTAGACGGCCGAGGCGCTACCGTAGACTTACAGGGACGTAGTGGTCCGTTGCCAGTTTAGGGACATAGTGGTCCAACATTCCCATTTTGGGGACGGATATTGGTTTAAGCACGCATTAGTCCATGAGTTTAAGGACCCCACAGTCCGTATTACCAGTTTAGGGACATGGTGGTCCACCATTCCCATTTTGGGGACGGATATTGGTTTAAGGATGCATAAGTCCATGAGTTTAAGGACCCCACAGTCCGTATTACCAGTTTAGGGACATGGTGGTCCACCATTCCCATTTTGGGGACGGATATTGGTTTAAGGATGCATTAGTCCATGAGTTTAAGGACCCCACAGTCCGTAGCAGTATGTGGTTGTCGGGACCCGTCACCTCTCTGACGACGTTGAAGGATTACAACGACAAATATCAGAGGAGTTCGGAGATGTACCCGTGAACCGGGTGTAAACTGATTTGAGAGAGCGGTTGTGCTCAGTTCAATTTAATTTGAGGACTTACGGCCAGAATTGGGTTAAGTTCAGTTAGAAAAATGTCTAACATTTTGTTTATCTTTGGCCCATTAGGCTTTTGCTTGGGCTCTGCCCTTTTATTAATGCATAGCATTTTTGTCTGGTCTATTAGACCTTCATTTGGGCTCTTCCCCTTTTTGAATAATGCATTGCATTTTTATTAGGCATGTTAGGCCTTTTTAATTGAGCTCTGCCCTTATTTGATAATGCAGAGCATTTATTTTTCTGACAGTGTGCCATGTGGCTTATCAGGCGCTTTGCGCCAATTGAAGAGCGCAAGGCGCAAACTGTTGTGGAGATGACACGTGTCACGCGCTGGCGAGCGCAAGTCTGTTAGCACAGTGCGCTGCGCCAGTGCGCTGCTGACACGTGGCGCGCTCTGGTGTCTTGCGCCAAAACGAGAGAGCAGTGCTCTGTTTTTAGAAGCGCATGGCGCAGTTATTCTGTGATTGAGACGTGGCGCTCCCTGGTGGCTTGCCCAATCCAAGGAGCACAACAGTGCAAACTTCGAAAGTGCAAGGCACTGTTTAATATTTGGATCGAAGAAAAAAAGTTTTTCATGTTTCCAGAGAGGTTTTACCTCAAATTCCAAGAACCAGTGGTTCATCAAAAGGCAATGTCTTTATATAGATCAAAAGATCTAGTAAAGAAGTAAATTAATTTTTTTTATTGAAGATCTTTAATCTTGTTCTTATATCATTGATTTTTTTAGAAGAAATTCTTCTTTTTTCTAAAGGTTTTACCTTTTTTCTTTTTCTCTGAATACATCTCAAAGTTTTAGAGGAATTCTCTGTATTTCTCTATCTGTGTGTGTGTTTTAGACTTGGAGTTTAGGGGCCTTTATATAGTGCCAATTGATTTGTTATGTTGGTTACAGAGATCTTTCTCTGATTGATCTGGGGATATTTCCCCACCGTCGGATCTTTGATCCAAGGGCTCTGTTTTACAGAAGATAATCTTATTGTTTTAATAAGATTTAAAAAGATCTCTCCAGAATTTTTCTGTTTTAAATGCTGGCACAGTTGGCACAAGCGCACCTGCGCTTGACACGTATCGCGCAGCGCAGCGCAGAGCACAGCGCAACTGCGCTGACACGTGTCGCGCAGCGTAGAGCGTAGATCATCTGAAGCGTTGCTTCCTTTATTTTTATTTTAAATAGAGCCTTGCTCTGATTGGGTGCGCTGTCTTGGGCGCAGCGCTGGCGTGTCAGCTTTTGACACGTGGCGCACTGCGCGCAGCGCAAGGAATCTAAAGCGTTGCTTCAATTTTTAAATTTTTGAAATTCAAATAGAGTTTTGCTCTGATTGGGGGACACAGCAAGTTTTTGGAAAAAAATTTCTTCTTTTTGTGTTTTTTTATAAGGAGTTTTTTGCAAAAAGATTCTCAATAAAACGCTTAGACACACGTTCAATCAATCACAAAATGCACAATCAAGCCTAGATCTAGGGTCACCTAGGTCAACTAGACTGCTCCTAACTGTTCCAAAGGGTAAGATGTGAGGACCTCAAATCGCCTCTTCACCGCCAATTGTGGCCAGGTAAGCACAAGTAGAGAAAGGAGGGATCCGCTCACGAATCACCGTGAGACGGGCCTTTTAAAGTTACCTTTCCCCACTTGCCTAGCCTAAGCACCACAAAGTCAGGTTTAGATCAACGATCGATGCCTACAACTATTCATTTGTCCTATTGAGCGCGACAGTCCTTAAAGCCAAGTCTAATCTTTTTTTAATTAACTTGATGGTCAATGCAATATGCTTTATGTGATTTTTGGGGTCCTGGGAAGGGTAATGAAATCCCCACCCAATCTGGATTGGTGTTCAAGCCCCTTAAAGTCAATTTAAAGAATGCAAAGCAGTAAACACAATCAAACACCTGCAAACAATTTTTTTTATTGCGACGCAAAGAATCCTGCACAAGATCAAGTTATTAGAGAAGGGGAGAAGTTTTTGCGCAAAGAATCCTGCAGGAAAATTTTACAGAGGAGATAATGGGGTTACAGAGAAGAAAAGAAAGCTTATAGAGGGTTTCCACCTGCTGACGTCACCACCAGACCGCGGTTGCGCGGCAGGAATGTGCTTTTCGCGGCGGAAACACGGTGGAATGTGCGGTTCAGATCCCAAAACTTCTCTGTTCCTCTGTTCTGATTGTCCTCTGCTTGTTCAGATCTGTTTTTTGCTGTTTTGCTCTCTGGATTTTTCCAGATCTGAATTCGTTCGTCGATCCTGCACAATTCAAACGAAACACCCTTCAAAAAATAACAAGATGATAAAATTTTTATATTTTTTAATTTTTCATTTTTTTATGATTTTTATGATTTTATATTAACCCTAAATTGCAAAAAGAAAATAACTACGCCATCCCCGGCAACAGCGCCATTTGATTGTTTGAGTTAATGTGCGTGCTTGCGCTTTTAAAAGATGAATCAAAAATATTTACCGCAATCAAGAACGGCGTCGCTTGGTAGCTAGCCGGTGAGTACGGGTCGGTCCACAGGGATTTTGTGTATTTTCTATTTTTTCTAACGAGTTAATTCCAATTGTGGTGGATTGGATTATCAGTAAAAACTAAAGTTGATTTAGACTAGGATTAAAACCTTGCTAGGGTTAGGTTTAGATTAAGTTTGGAAATTTAAGATTCTCACCGCTTTCAATGCCCTAATTAAGATCTATTTAGATGTTATGGTAATAATTAATAAAGGGGATTAGCACGATCGGGAAGAAACTATGTTTCTTCCTCTAGGTTCTTGTCCGTCCTTTCTTAATTCTTACCCTAACCTCCATGGAAAACATACACAACCGGTCTTTTAAACTACGGTATCACCGCTACCTCGTAGGATAGGATGCCGTAGTGAGCGGTGTGTGTATGTATGCATGGAGTCTTATAAATAATATGCGATGGGTAAGAAAGGGGTGAGAGATATTAAATTTCCAAACTTAACCTAAACCTAACCCTAGCAAGGTTTTAATCCTAGTTTAAATCAACCTTAGTTTTTAGTGATAATCAATCCCACACCAATTGGAATTAACTCGTCGGAACAAATAGAAAATACACAAAATCCCTGTGGACCGACCCATACTCACCGGCTAGCTACCAAGCGACGCCGTTCTTGATTGCGGTTAACAATTCTTTGATCACAAAATTCATATCAATCAAATGGCGCCGTTGCCGGGGATCAAACCCGGGTCACCCGCGTGACAGGCATTAGGGTTTCTATTTATAGATCATAGAAACCCTAGGGTTACATCCGATCCCTATCTACATTTACAAATTTACCCTAAGAAGCCTAGTCAACGCACCGCCACACCGTCAAAGTTCGCACCGACACGTGCCTGGCACGGCCGCGGATCCGCGGCCATATACCCTGTTTGGCCGCGGATCCGCGGCCATATGGTGGGGTCTTGGGCTGGATTTTTCTAGGCTGCTTCTGGTTGCATTTGGCTTCTAGTTTCTTCACTTGGTTTCTCAGATTGTCTTCTAGTTTCTTCCAGAATTCCACAGTGCATAATGTCGTGGACTTTTACTCTTTACTTCGTGTCGAAGTCTTGAACCTTGCGCTGCCTTTGTGCTTTGTGAACTTGTCCATTGATCTTCATTTGTCCCTCAACTGTAGGCATGACCAAGATTCTTCCATTTGTTGGTCGTAGTCTCACTTTTGTATCATTTTTTCATCATTTTCACTGTTTTGTTCCGAGAACCTGTAACTTGCAACTATGTAGCAGACATGGATCAAAAGCACCTGTTTATTTGTAAAATGAATAAGAATGGGGAATATAATAATTCAAAATTATGATATGAACAAGCGAACACATGCAAAGCACGAGAGCGCTCGCGCTAGTAGCGCCAACGCTAAGAGTCAAAGACTCTGATGCAGCGCTCACATGCAAGGCACGAGAGCACTCGCGCTAGCAGCGCCAGCGCTAAGAGTCAAAGACTATGTTGCAGCGCTCACGTGCAAGGCACGAGAGCGCTAGCGCTGGAACTAAATGTTCTCTGCCGTTGGATCAAAGATCCAATGGTGATTAAAGATCACCAAGATACAGAATAAGTTCTGTATTGGAAAAGATTTCCCAATCTTGTTAAAAATAAGAAGATTGCCTTCTGTAAAACAGAAGCCCTAGGATCAAAGATCCAATGGCGGGGAAACATCCCCAAATCAATCAGAGAAAAATCTCTTTAACTGATTCAACAAATCAGTCTACCCTATAAAAAGGCCCCAAGACTTCAAGTCTTGCAGAGAGGAACCCCCCCATAAGTTTTGAGAAATTTCAAAGAAAAGAGCAAGCTCTGAGAAGAACTTTTATTCAAGGTAAAAACAGAGAGATAAAAAACATCTCATCAAGAAAGAAGAACATAGTTCTTTTTTTAGATCATAAATCTATAAGACAGAGGTCTTTCACAAAAAGATATCATAGCATCTTATCATAAAAAAGGGGAGAAGAATTTCATTCTCTTCAGATTATAGATCTACAAAGACAAAGTCTTTCACAAAAGAAAATAGAAGAGATTGTAACATCTCCTATATAAATAAGAAATTTGTTCTTAGAACCATGAGACAAAGTCTCTTGTAAGCGAGAACTTATTTCTCAGATCACGAAATTGATCAGAAGCGCTCTGCGCTCATTGTCTAGCGCCCAGCGCCAAGCGCGCCACGTGTTCCTCACGTGTGCGCTACTTCATAAGAAGCACCTTAGCGCTCCAAATCTGGCGCTCAGCGCTAAACACACCACGTGCTCCTCATGTGTGCTCTACTTAACAGAAGCGCTCTGAGCTCATTGACTGGCGCTCAGCGCCAAGCGCGCCATGTGCTCCTCATATGTGCGCTACTTAACAGAAGCGCTCTGCGCTCATTGACTGGCGCTCGGTGCCAAGCGCGCCACGTGCACCTCACGTGTGCGCTACTTAACAGAAGCGCTCTGCGCTCATTGACTGGCGCTCAGCGCCAAGCGCACCACGTGCTCCTCACGTGTACGCTGAGGGAACACAAAGTTTTCTTTAAATAAAAGCCCCAGAGCTGTGATGAGTACTCAACACTCAATAAAAGACAAAAAGGGTTGTCAGAACCTAAACCAATGCTCAGCATTGTTAAATGTTCAACATTTTAACTGAGTGGGCCTAGCCCAAGTTGGCCATAAACCCTTAATTTAGATTAATTGAGCCTAAATCTTTTTAACAGATCTTAGTCCCAAACCTGATTACAGATCTCCCAACCAATATTGGTTCAAGGGTACATCTCTTCGTACCTCTGATATATGTCGTTGTAATTCCTCAACGTCTTCAGAGAGGCGGAGGTTCCCAATAACCAATAACTTTTGGTGCATCTCTAAACGGTTAAACCAAAACCAGACTATGATGTCGTTAAACCTTACAGACTACGATGTCTTTAAACCAGAATACGATGTCTTTAAACTTTACAGACTATGATGTCTCTAAATTCCATGGACTATGATGTCCTTAAACTTATGGACCGTAATGTCCCTAAACTAAAACAATAGAGTCCAAATGCTTTTTTGTTGGATCTAAATGATCCTGTTAAGTAGATCTTAGTCTAAAATTAGACTAAAGTATCCTTAATAAACGTTTAAGTTGATCTTAGTCTTAAATGAGATTAACGATCCTTAAACCCAACCCAAAACCAAATCTAACAAAATACGGATTTGGATCAATCCACGCCCTACGGGTGACAATATAAATTAGTCTCCGTATACAATCCATGGGAAACCAAAAATAAAACAAACACACATGACACGAAATGACCTTCTGGAGAAGGAGAAAGTTGTTACCGCGATGCGGTAGCGTAATTAACTGCAGGGGCTTGCGCCTGCAGGGAAGAGCGTCCCCACAATCAAAAACCCCTCAAATGAGGGGGAGTCTAATGAAGTCTGCTACAACGGCCGCATCTGTCAAGACCTCCGATACATGGTGCCATAAATCAACTTGGCATTTTCGGAGAGGTGGACGGATAAAACCCAAATTGCATCTGCTCCTAAATTCAGGCAAGACGGCCTACGCGGTCTGGTCTCTGTTTTCGGCGGTGAACAGATTCTGCCACGCCCGGTGGGACCTTTTCCTCTTTCCACTCCACACTTCGTGTGTCGTGTTTCGCGAACGAATCGCGGTTTGCTATGGTTACCCCCGGATTCGAGGTACTGAGATTTGGTGTCTTGCTCCGTACAGAAAACAGAAGATCAATGGTTTCCAACTGTACAAACTGTAACAAATGCAACAACTCCTACTCCGTCCTTGCTGGAGGAGTGACCTATGGGCTTCCCTTTTTACGATGCCAGTGGAACAGGTGATGCAAGCCACCACTGGGCTTTTCTTTGGGACCATGCTCCCACCCATGAGCTTCAACGCCCCACTGCCATCGCAAGAAGCTCCGAAGAAGTCGGTCTTTGATCAGCTTACGACTGCCGCGGCCCCTCTCAACGGGTTGCCTAAATCCAGCACCTCGGTTTTCAACAAACTGGGCCAAAGCTTAAGTGGGCCCGTGAACAAGCCCGAGATACCTAAGGGGGTTATCCCGAAACGGATAGCCATCCCTGCTCCAGTGAACGAAGTCATCAAAGAGGCTTCTCCTACTAAGGGATCAGTCTTCGCTAGACTGACCGCTCCAACTACCGCTTCAGGCGAAGTCACCAAGGCTGCTTCCCCTGCTCGGAAGTCTGCCTTCGACAGGTTGGCCATCCCCACTCAACGGATGTCAGTTTTCAATAGGCTAGCACCAACGGCAACCCTTCACCAGGACAAGGGCATGAGAGAGCCACCCCCATAGCTGAATCAATACCGTCTGCAAAGCATGCTTGACGTCGCCACCGACGCTAAGTGAGGAAAGCTGGGAGCAGTTCCCCTTCTGGACTGACTTCGCCAGCTCCAACGGTAGAAGTTGATGCTGCTGTTCTAATTAGGAACAGCTTTGAACCACTCAAGAGAGTCCGCAAGAACTCTCCGACTGCCGTGCTGAAAAGATCTCCTCCACCTGTGGAGAATGCTACATAAACAAAGCTGGAGCAGCCCCCTCAGCGGCTGTCCTCTAAAATTCATAAGGTCTGGCGACAAGTCCAAGACTCGGTGCTCAACCAAGACTACTCCCGCCGACCGAAGAAGATGAAATTTCGGCAAGAGAAGGACCACCCTGTCGTACCACAGAAGGTGTCGTCTACTTAGATTCCCGCTGCTACGGCCTCCTCAACTTCGACCGCCCACAAAAGGAGAAGGCCGGAGAAAATCCCCGTGTCTGCGACGAATCTCAAGGGCACTGAATCCAAACGCCCCAAGTCTGGGGGCATGGTAGTGCACACCATCTACATAGCTTCCGGGAAAGATGATAGTCGTATCTCCACGGGTCACCGACCGCTTACCCGATCAGTAACTAAGGCTCAAGAGCAACAACAACAAAAGCTCCAGGAGATGCTAACACAGATGGATGCACTTACTGAGCCAAAAGAAATTCTGGAGACGTCGTCGGAACAGCATCAAGAACAAGAAACCGATACTGAGTTCCTCCGCAAAAACCTCAAGAAGAAACACAGAGAGGCCGTAGAACAAGCGGCCAACATAAAACGAATGGCGCTTTTATTCCAAGATATGGTTGGGATGATGATACGGCAGGATCTTCCAGCTGAAGTCCCTCCGATTTTCCTTGAAGACGACAGAGGCGAGACATCGAAACCTCTTCCGGCTCTATCAACGGCCAAAGAGGAGACGATCTCCAAAGTCGCCCTGGATGACTATATAGCTCAACAGATAAGAGCTCATCAAGCGAATGAAGCTGCTGGCCAAGTTGTCAGAACTGGACGGCCTTATCCCAGCTGGTATGATCAGATTAAATACCCGCCAGGATACACAATCCCTAAATTTCATGTATATAAGGGGACAGGCAACCCCCACCAGCATGTCGTCTAGTTCAGGGCTCTGTGCAGCAACACTGGGGGTGACGATAAACTGCTGCTTCACCAGTTTGTTGGCAGCTTGTCGGAGATAGCTTTTGAATGGTACTCTGAGCTCCCGAACGACTCCGTTAAAACATTTGCAGAAATAGAGTTACTGTTTACACAGAGGTTCGCAAGCGCTGGTGAACGCACCCCAATTACGGCATTGATCAATGCCAGGGTGAAGCTGGGAGAAACATGGGTTCAATATGCAATCCGGTGGCAGAACCTATGGTTGAAATGCGAACAACGCATTGAAGAAGCTCCTGTAGTAGGCATGTTCATAGGTACCTTTGATCCGCAGGCGACCATATCACAGTTCATGATGTTCTTCAAGCCGACCACCTTCCAGGCCCTGATAGACAAGCTGGCCCAGATGGACCAGATAGGCCACAGGCCTTCCTCTTCGAAGTCGGAGCCGCGAAGTGAAAAGGGGAAAGGGAAAGCGACCTTCGTCGCCAATACTCAGCAACAGCCGAGTGGTCCAAAACCAGTCGATCGCCAAAACGATAGACAGTAATTTATCAACGAAAAGTTAAAACGTCCTTACTCGTTCCCTCGGGATAAAACAAGGAGACTGTTCGAACTGGCGGTGCGCAACAGGTTCATCACTCTACCAGATCCGAGACACCCACTGCAGCCAGGTGACGTCAACAATCCTAATTACTGCTCCTATCACCGAGTAATAGGCCATCCAATCGAAAATTGCTTCGTCTTTAAAGGTTGGATTGAGGACCAATACCAACAGGACAAATTCACACTGTCCGAGAATTGGAAAGTAAGCCCGCCCCAGCTGCACGCTCCTAAAAAGTAGATATGCCGGGGGTATCATGCTCATTTATAGAAGAAGCTCCATGGGAGGTTGCCCTTTCAGCCAAAACAAAAAGAATGCTGAAAGATCTCCAAACATGGCCGGCAATCAGGTGGAAAAGTCCGCTGGAGCCCGAAATCATTGAGGGGATGCTGAGGCCGCGCCCGACGCCAAGAATTGGTAGCGATAGTCAAAATGCCCATGCCCAGCCATCAAAATCTTCAAAGAAGAATAAGAATACCAAAAAGCCCGTGAAGCCTGATGACAGGCGCACGGACCTGCAAAAGCACATTGACGCGCTAGAGGAATACAACCAGAAGGCGCGAACCCCGGTCACACTCCAAGAGTTTCTTAACCACATCCTTGAAAACAGAGATGGCAACAAAAATGAGGGAGAAGACTCGTCAGATGAACCTGAGGATTATGTGGCGAGCTGCCACGTGATCTCTCACTCATCAATAGATGGTGAAGAAACTCCTGATGCAGAGAAATTGGGGGCAGATCCCGAACGAAACCCTTGGAACCGTCTGACGAGATGATCGATCTGCTGCTGAACGCAGCCCGTCAGAAAAGCAAAGCCGATCGGGAGCGCAAAATGGCCATATTCGAAAAAGCCAAACGCCAGAGGCTGGATGAAAGGGTTAAAACACTCCCACCAGATCAAAGCACATCCGCCATAAACAAAAGCAAATTTAAGACGAGGAAACAGTTCGCCAAAGCCATATCAATGGGAATGAAGCTGCCACCCTCCGAAGGAAACACTCCTGGTGGGATACACCTTGACGAAAAGGATGTACATCCAAATTACTGCTTATACCATCAGAGGATCGCGCACCCTACCGAAGAGTGTAACGCCTTTAAAAAGTGGTGGCAGGGATATGTCGCCCACCGACAACATTTCAAGAGGATGAAGCGTGAAACTCGTCGACAGCGAAAAAATGAGACAGATGAGCACAAAAGAACTGCCGGTAACTGTCACATGGTCAATTTCAGGATATCGCAAGTTCTCACTTTCAGAAGCGATTCTGACGAGAAAATAGCCTTCGGCCCTCTCTTCAAAGAACCCACCTCTGAAGCAGAAGAGACGAAAACCTGCGAGAATATTCAGCTGCGCAATCGTACGCTACCCGAAAAGAATCTCGGACCCACAAGCAAGGGAGCGAACAAAAAAGATAAGGGGAAGGAAAAAGTCTCTGAGGATATCACCCTCAATGATCGAGTCGTCAAGGAGTTGGCAGCCAAGGACCCGCCAAAGAAAAAAAAGGTGGATTACAACGTTCTGGCACACCTGAGGAAGATACCCTCGCAACTGAGCATTCTCGATACGCTTCTGCTATCTAAAGAGATGAAAGATTCTTTGATCAAGGCACTACAAGAGCCCGAGCAGTTCCAAGCATTCCTTACCGAAGAAAAGATGAAGGACGAGTTAGAAGAAGTGCACACTGCTGACATCACTTTCAGCGATGAAGATCTCCTCATCGGGACGTGCGAGCACAACCGTCCCTTGTATATCACCGGATACTGCCATGACATCAAGATAAGGAAGATCTTGGTAGATAACGGGTCCTCTGTCAACCTTCTCAACGTGAGAGTGCTAAAAGAAATCTGCATGAGCGTTCAACACCTCGCTCGGGATAAAATCACTATCTCCGGGTTCAACTCTCAGTCATCACGGACGCTCGGGTCTGTGATACTGACATTACGCTTTGGGCTGCTCATCACTGACACCAAATTTCATGTCATTGACGCCAATACTTGCTACAACGCTTTGCTCGGCAGGCCTTGGTTACATGAATACAACATCATCCCTTCTACACAACATCAGTGTATGAAGTATTTCAAGGATGGTCTTGAGTACATCGTGACGGGGGAACCAAACCTATTCTCTGTAAATGAAGTCCGCAAATACGAGGACGCAAAGTACTTTCTGTCAGACTTTGAAGACACGGAAAAATGCCATAAACCGGAGAATAAGCAAAAAGCTATCACCGCTATTCCGGTCTTCAGGAGTGATACCGAGGAGGAAGAAGAGATAGTCTATTCGGGGTCGCCCCAATGCAACAAGCCGGGACCGTCTACCTCTATTCTTGTCTTTGGCAGTGACTCTGAAGATGAAGTCAACACAGTGTTCTCGATCCGTCCATCAATGCAGGCCTTCACCGGAGATGATCAGAGTTTGCAAATCGCCGTGGTCCCGAGAAAACATTACAAAGAGCTCGACGCACTTGATATCTATAGTGTGCAGCAACTGTAGACGTTCTACGTCCCTCCCAGGCGAAAAGATGAAAAGGCGATCCTCTTCTATCGATCCGCGGAAACCAAAGTATAGAAAGAAATCTGGCATGGTGTCGATTCTGCGCTTGACAGGATCCAGCCCATCCGTCTGCCCAAATACTATACGGAAGGATTAAAAGGCTGTTGAGGTGCCAAGGCGTACCCTTCAAACAGACTGCTCGACAGGCTCAGTTCTACAACAGGATCTAGAACGTCCCTGGAACTCAGAAAAAATTGCCCAACGGGAGAATGGAAACGATCGGGCTTGGATATGTTCAATCCAAGAAACGGGAGCGATTCCATGGTTGCTACGTTATACATGACTTTGATGAAGAAAGAGATGCTCTGTTAGAAGACGCTAACCCTGAACCAAAATGAGGTCCCGTCATGAAAGTGCCAAGCCCGTCGTTCGGAGAACAGATGGACAAGCTAATAAGGGAAGCGGGTCAAAAAGTCAGGGATGACCACAACCGCGAAATGGCCATTTACAAGAAAGCCAGGACGCAGCGCCTCCTTCAGCAGGCTGCGGAGAATGACAATACTCTTCGTCGCCAGCCCGTCATAAAAAGGACCCGACGCAGAGGTAGAAACAAGCTAAAGAACGGAAAAAAATGTTCGACAACGGCAAAGCGGGTCCAAGAAGCCACGCGATCGAGAATTGAGCAGCCGAGTTCCGTCTCTTATAAAGAAGATGGTTCGAGCATATTTTTTTCCCCAAGACAAGACAAGGAAGATATTCAATCTTGTTATGAAACATCAAATGATTACTCTCCCGGAGTCCAAGCACCCCGAACAAGCAAGTGAGGTTCATCACCCAGACTATTGCTCCTATCACCGAGCGATAGGACATCCTCTCGAAAACTGCTTCACATTCAAAAACTGGGTTGAAAACCAATATCAGCAAGACAGGTTCGCTCTATCCAGCAGTTGGAGGGTAACCCCGCCACAGAAGCATGAACCGAAAGCCACATATGCAGCGAGAGTAGAGCCGGATCAACATCGGTCTTGGAAGCGATCTCGTACCTGTCACGCGATAACGCTGTCAGGAGAAGGAGTACGCGAGGATATGGCTGACCTCCCCTGGTGCTTCGAAAATGATGATGACGAGGTGATCTCAAAGTTTCCACCCGCGCCAAAAGAGCTGGAAGATGGGATACATACTACTGCAGATAACCTCAGAAAAATTGACTTGGGAACGGCAAACGGCCCATGGCCTACGTTCGTCAGTAAGTTACTGTCCGAAGAACAAGTAGCTACGCTAAAAGACGTTCTCATGCAGTATAAAGACTGCTTCGCATGGAACTATTCTGAGATGCCGGGATTAGACCCCGAAATAGCCGTGCATAAATTGGCGATATCTCCGGACGTCGGGCCAGTCAAGAAAGCACCAAGAAGAATGCGGCTCAAGCTTGAGATAAGTATCAACGCCGAAGTCAAGAAGCTAATCGACTCCGGTTTCATCCAAGAAGTTCAATATCCTGATTGGATCGCCAACATTGTCCCGGTGATGATGAAGAATGGGAAGGTGCGCATCTGCGTGGACTCTCGGGATCTCAACAAAGCTTGTCCGAAAGATGACTTTCCCGTACCGGTTACTGAGCTGATGATAGACAAAACGTCCACTCACGAAGTTTTCTCCTTCATGGACGGCTCATCAGGGTACAATCAAATAAAGATGCATCCCGAAGACCAGAAGCATACCGCTTTCCGGACTCCACTGAGTATATTTTGCTACAAAGTAATGCCTTTCGGTCTGAAGAACATCGGCGCTACCTATCAGAGGGCCATGACGAAGATTTTCGATGACCTCATAAATGAAATCGTCGATTGCTATATTGACGACCTCTTAGTAAAAACCAAATCACACATGTAGCATTGGGAGCATCTGAAGATCATATTTCAGCGCCTTCGGAAATACAACTTAAAGATGAACCCTTTCAAATGCGCGTTCGAAGTCTCCTCAGGTAAATTGATAGGATTCATCGTACGACACCGGAGCATCGAGATAGACCCATCGAAGATCAAGGCAATCATGGAAATGCCTCCGCCAAGAACTCTCAAGCAACTGCGGTCTCTCCAAGGGAAGCTTGCGTATATTCGGCGGTTCATAGCTAACCTCTCCGGCAAATGCCGCGCCTACAGTCACCTCATGAAGAAGGGGAACCCATTCATCTGGGATCGCAAATGTCAAAGCGCACCGGATGAAATCAAGCAATACTTGCAGAATCCGCCAGTGCTGACCGCTCCAGTCAAGGGAAAGCCTCTCATCCTGTATACAACAGCCCTCGAAGGTTCTTTAGGCGCGCTATGGGCACAGGAGAACGACCAAGGGAAAGAGATGACCCTCTACTATTTGAGTCAAGTTCTTTTGGGAAAGAAAACAAATACTCCCCAATCGAAAAACACTGCCTAGCATTAATCTTCGCGATAACGAAGCTCAGACACTATGCATTGGCGCATGAGGTCCACCTCATATCAAAAATGGATCCTCTTAAATATTTGATGTCAAGAGCCATATGAACAGGACGGCTCGCTAAATGGGCCCTCCTCTTGATGGAGTTCTCGATAACATACCGACCTCTCAAGGCAGTGAAGGGCCAGGCCATTGCCACTTTCTCGCTGAGCATCCGATACCTGCCGATTCACCCCTAAATTGCGAATTGCCAGACGAGCACGCGTTTGACACGATCGACAGGGAGAAAGGAGAGAGTGACGCTCAATGGGAACTTTACTTCGATGGGGCATCTTCCATGAAGATGCGACAACACAACACCCCAATAATCAAATCTGGGGTAGGCCTTATCTTCGTGACTCCACAAGGAGGGATAATGCGCTTTGCCTTCTCCTTAACAGAGCCGAGGACGAACAATGAGGCCGAATATGAAGCTTTGATAGCAGGTCTTGAGATCGCTGTCGACATGGGAATCGAAAACCTCCTAATATACGGAGACTCCCAGTTGGTCGTTAGTCAAGTAAATGGCGACTATCAAACTGCAAACTAGAGTTGGTAATGTACGGTGAAAGAGTGCAACAATTGCTGGCTCAAATTCCCGCCTACACCCTGGAAAGCATACCGCGTGTGGAAAATAGCAAAGCGGACGCGTTAGCCAAACTCGCTAAAGAACTGGCTGACGAAGACCTCGATGATGTGAGGATCATGGTACAAAGCCATCGGGTTCTTACACCGGTAGAAATATTTCCGGAACCGTCCGAAGAAAAGGGAGCGACCAAGCAAACGGCCCTACAAATAAAAGACCAGGAAAAGGCTAAGGATTGGAGAGACGTCTTTATAGACCACTTCAAATCCTGTCAAATACCTGAAGATGCATCCTCGAGATATCAGCTCATGAAACGAGCTCTGTCTTTTTCCTTCGTCAATGATACGCTGTATAAGAGATCGTTTGACTCTCTGTGGCTAAGATGCCTAGGACCGGAAGAAGCAAAGAAATTCGTCCAAGAAACTCACGACGGACTCTGTGGTTCTTATCAAGCCGGGCCGAAGATGAAGCTGAAGATCAAAAGAATGGGCTACTATTGGCCCACGATGATTCAGAACTGCCTTGAATACGCGAAGCAATGCCATTCGTGCCAGATTCATGGAGACTTCATACACCAGCATCCCAATCCGCTACACCCGACAGTGGCTAGCTGGCCGTTCGAAATGTGGGGAACCGATATAATCGGGCCCATCGAACCAGCATCGTTCAGAGGACATCGGTTCATATTGGTGACAACTGATTACTTCTCCAAATGGGCAGAAGCAGTACTGCTAAGAGAAGTGAAGACGGAGAATATTCTCCATTTCTTCAAGACACACGTCATCTATTGGTTCGGCACTCCGCAACGGATTATCTCCGATAATGGGCCGGCTTACAGAAGTCACAAATCAGCTGCTTTGCACAACAGCATAATATAGACTAGAGATACTCTTTGGTCTATAATCCCCGAGCTAATGGTCTAGCTGAGGCTTTCAATAAGACCTTGACGAAGGTCATAAAGAAGACGGTATCTCGAAATAAGAAGGACTGACACGAGAGACTGCATGAAGCCCTCTGGGCGTATCGGACCACGTTCAAAACGGCCACGAATACAATGCCGTATGCATTGGTATTCGGCGCTGAAGCGGTACTTACCTTGGAGATAGAGCTACCCTCTCTACGAGTGGCAGTCCATTACGAGTTAACAGACGAAGAGAATGCTCATTTTCGGCTTGAGGAGCTCGATGCCCTCGATGAAACTCGTCTTATGGCGCAGCAAAACTTGGAGGCTTATAAAGCAAAGATGACGCGCTCATACGAGAGATTGACTAGGCAGAGAACATTCCGCCAAGGCAAACTCGTGCTAGTGGTTAAGAGACCTATGATCCCCAATCGTGCCAAACGGGGGAAATTCGAGCCGAATTATGAGGGCCCGTACATCATAGACAAGTTCTACCAAGGTGGGGCTTACTTGCTCATGAATATGCATGGCGAAAGACCCTTCAGGCCAATAAACGGCCGGTTCTTGAAAAAATACTACGCCTGACGAGTCACGGCCTAGGTCAACGATAGATGACGACGCCAATGTCCGCTCGCTATCTTCCTAAGCCTAAACTTTATAAGTAGTATCCGACGAAACCTCGCCTCGAAAACGTGCGACGGACCATAATGTCCTTAAACTAACAATGGACCGAAAAGTCCCTAAACAAGCAATGGACCGAAATGTCCTAAAACTAACTACTGACCGAAACGTATTTAAACTACTGCAAACCCACGGCATCCTTGGGCTGACGCGTCAAAAAAAACGGTACGTCCACAAGCAAAATGGGCATGGATGAAAACCCGAAAGGGCTCCGTGAGTAAAAAGAGCAGGGCTACCAGCGATTTTGTGAAAACCCAAAAGGGCGCGGACTCGTAAAAAAACGGTACGTCCACAAGCAAAATGGACACGGATGAAAACCCGAAAGAGCTCCGTGAGTAAACACAGCAGGGCTACCGGCGAGTTTGTGAAAACCCAAAAGGGCACAATCTCGTTAAAAGACACTTGCAAGGTCCTCTTAACCTCGTAAGGAGAAAATACCTGCGTGAGATCCTTACAACTCACAAATGAGCGATACACTTAGGGATCCCCACGATTCCTAAGGAGAAATTACACTTACGAGATCCTCACGACTCGTAAGGAGAACCCTCTTATGAGACCCTCACGGCTCATAAGATTCAAAAGCCTTAAGCTACAAGGATCTGAACCTGTTCTTAAGCCACCACCTTTCCCAGACCGCCCTACAACGGTTCAATGCTGACCCTTGTATACAATCCACGAGCACGAATAAACATTTCCCCAACAGAGTCCCACCAGCGACAAGGGATATCCTCATATGGTGAACGACCCATGTAAGTCCTCTCGACTTATAAGGAGAAAATACTCTTGCAAGATCCTTATGACTTACAAGAAAATATACACTTAGGAATCCTTACGATTCCTAAGGAGAGAATACACCTACGAGATCCTCACGACTCGTAGGGAGGAACAACTTTATGAGACCCTTACGGCTCATGAAGTCAAAAGCCTTGGTCGACAGGATCTTAACCCTGTTTTCTAAGCCACCCTTGTTCGAACCGACAAAGGAAGATGATGATTCGCTCCTGGCAATATCCCAGTTGTAGCGATACTGATGCCTAAATCGATATCAAATTCCAAGTCCTTTCGTGGCAAATGATGATTCGCTCCTGGCAACATTCCGTTCGCAGCGATATTGATGCAAGATTGGAGTCAGATCATAAGTTCCATACTTGAAAAAAATGCATATGAAATAGTCGAAATGATTGGGCAACTCGCAATAAAAATCAGCGAGTAAAATATATGCATACAAAAATAGCCGAAATGATTAGGCAACTCGCAATAAAAAACAGCGAGTAAAAAAACAACCGAAATGATTGGGCACCGCGAAAATAGCCGAAATGATTGGGCAATCGCGACTTTCGCGATAAAAAAACGCTGAAATGATAGAGCATCACGGAAAGAAAAAAATGAAATGAAACTTTTTGCCCTACATGCGAGTCCATACTGACCCCTGTATACAATCCATAGGCATAAACGAAAAGGGAACCACATGTCCCTACCAGATCTTGTCAAAAGGGAAAGTCAGAACTCAACAGCAATATCTACATCCCAAAAGATCAACAACGGCGTTCCTCCTCCTGCCAGCAGGCCACGGACGCGACACCACCAATCGGAGCCACGGCAAAGTCCCCAGTTCCGGAACTCTACGGTTCACAGACAACCTAGAGTCAGCCCCGACACCGCAGAAAACGGAGCAAGTCCACATGACCCCGTCGCGGAAATACGTCATCCAATGACCCCGTCGCGGAAATACGTCAGCACATGACCCCGTCGCGGAAATACGTTATCCAATGACCCCGTCGCGGAAATACATCAGCACATGACCCCGTCGTGGAAATACGTCATCCAACGACCCCGTCGCGGAAATACGTCGGCATATGACCCCGTCGCGGAAATACGTCATCCAATGACCCTGTCGTGGAAATACGTCAGCACATGACCCCGTCGCGGAAATACGTCAGCACATGACCCCGTCGCGGAAATACGTCAGCACGTGACCTCGCTGCGAAAATACATCAGCACATGACCCCGTCGCGGAAATACGTCATCCAATGACCCCGTCGCAGAAATACGTCATCCAATGACCCCGTTGCGGAAATACGTCAGCACATGACCCCGTCGCGGAAATACGTCAGCACATGACCCCGTCGCGGAAATACGTCAGCACATGACCCCGTCGCGGAAATACGTCAGCACATGACCCCATCATGGAAATACGTCATCCAATGACCCCATTACGAAATACGTCAGCACATGACCCCGTCGCGGAAATACGTCAGCACGTGACCCCGTCATGGAAATACGTCGTCTAATGACCTCGTTGCGAAAATACGTCAGCACATGACCCCGTCGCAGAAATACGTCTTCCAATGACCCCGTTGCGGAAATATGTCAGCACATGACCCCGTCGCGGAAATACGTCATCTAATGACCCCATCGCGGAAATACGTCATCCAATGACCCCGTCGTGGAAATACGTCAGCACGTGACCCCATTGCGGAAATACGTCATCCAACGACCCCGTGGCGGAAATACGTCAGCACATGACCCCGTCGCGGAAATACGTCATCCAATGACCCCGTGGCGGAAATACGTCAGCACATGACCCCGTCGCAGATATACATTAGCACATGACCCCGTCGCGGAAATACGTCATCCAATGACCCTATCGCGGAAATACGTCAGCACATAATCCCATCGCGGAAATACGTCATCCAATGACGCCGTCGCGGAAATACGTCATCCAACGACCCTGTCACGGAAATACGTCAGCACATGACCCCGTCGCGGAAATACGTCAGCACATGTCAGCACATGACCCCGTTGCAGAAATACGTCATCCAATGACTCCGTCGCGGAAATACGTCAGCACATGACCCCGTCACGGAAATACGTCATCCAATGACCCCGTCACGGAAATACGTCATCCAATGACCCCGTCGCGGAAATACGTCAGCACATGACCCCGTCGCGGAAATACGTCAGCACATGACCCCGTCGCGGAAATACGTCAGCACATGACCCCGTCGCGGAAATACGTCATCTAATGACCCCTTCGCGGAAATACGTCGCACATGACCCCGTCGTGGAAATACGTCATCTAATGACCCCGTCGCGGAAATACATCAACCAAATGACCTCCTCGTCGAAGCAGTGCTTTGACTCGGAAAAAGGCCAACTCATCGATCATTTACAAGCCCTCTCGACTTGTAAGGGAGAAAATTCTCTTGTAAGATCCTTACGACTCTCAAGAGAAAACACACAATTAGGAGTCCTCACGACTCCTAGGGAGAAAATAAACCTACGGGATCCTCTCGACTCGTAGGGAGAAAAGTCTTTATGAGACCCTCACGGCTCATAAAGCTAGAAAGCCTTAAACAGCAGATCTGAACCTGTCTCCTAAGCCATCACTGCCCTACAAAGAGTTCGAGATGAACTGTTATCTATCGTCCGCAAGTTACATTTGCTGAAATCACATGCCAACAACACAGCGGAGGAAAGAAAGCGATAGTCGGAGACAAAAAAAATGTGTCCTTTATTCATGAATCCAATTGAATTAGAGATGCATCATATAAAATAAAAATGAAATGAATACATGTTATTCATAAATTACAATCGATACAAAGACGACTATTGAGAATGAGGCGATTTTAGCAAATCAGCAAGCCGTTTGCGCACTCCTCTCAGCTCCTTTTCATGAGCAGCCGCAGCGGCCAGCTCAGCTTCGACTCGGGCCCGTTGCTGCAAACAGGATGAAACCTTTTCATCGATTTCCCGCTGAGCTGCCTCACGACTCTGCGCATCCTGCTCAATGAGATCGACCTTCTGCCTCAGCGTTAGCCTATCAGAAATATATCGTAGGAGGCCCTCAAAGATAGCTTTCAGCTGTGCAGCATTCGCGTCAACCTAGGCGCGCAGCCGGGCAGATTCGCCTGAAGCCTCCTTACATTCCTTCCGCCTTAAGGTCGCCTCTTGTTCGAAATGGCGGAGGAAGAGAACGCTCTGCTCAACCCACGCGGCCCGCTGGAAGTTCAAAGCCAACACTTCCGGAGCAGGAAGCCTAAGCTCAATCTCATGTAGGCAGGTCTCGATCTTTCTGCAGTAATTAACCCAAGACTTGACGACGCCTTCGTCATGGAAGTTCACGAGCGTCGCCAGCATAGGATTAACCTCAGCAACAAAATCTGTAGAAAATATGAGGGCTTCAGCATCAAGATCCTCAATGAATTCACTTAACATGCGCAGGCTAGTTGCAGCGCCTCTAGAGGATGGACGTCTGGAAAAGGGCCCTGCAGGCATTAAGATTCGAGACTCGAAGGGAGCAGGAGCCAGTACGATTGCTGCAAAATGAATTATGATCAAATGTCGGCTCAAGAGATAAAAAAAATGCACGAATAATAGAGTCTACTATAACGGCTGCGATAGGGGGCAGAGTTGGGAGTACTGGTGGTGCGACGATTCTCTCATCCCCTCTTTCAATTTGTAGTGCTGCAATTAATTTAAAATTAACTATGGCAGGGTCGTCCATCAAAGAAAGGAAAGGATGTCAGTTAAAAACTATACTCACCGGCACCAGCAGGCAAAGTGGCTTCCGACTGGAAGGAGAAATGCGGGTTCAGCACTTGATACAGATGATCAAAGAGAACTCCTGCACGGTTGTAATATACAATGTCAGTATAAAGAGTATATTACCTACAATGAAACCGATAATTCGCAAACATATACCGTCCAGCACTCCAGACGACATGGGAGAAGGCAACGGAACAACAGCTATCACGGCGGTGACCCGAGACGTTTCAGATGGCGCAATCTCCGTATTTGCTGCACCTACACTCAAAACAAACAAAATGTCATCAGATAGGGATGAACGGGATCGAAAGATAAAAAGAAAACATTGACCCTGAATCTACCTGATAAGTCGCCAACCGAAACCGCAGCGAGAGCATTACTAGGCGCAGCAGCTCCTTCGCTCTCCGCCATTGGAATAGTTTCTACACCCGTGGCCTCGTCCCCCAATTCGACAAGGGCCGTCGTGACACTCGCGATACCCGCCGATGGCAAGGAACCATAAGGAGAAAGAGCGGTGATTGGGGCAGTCCCAAACTCCCGAGAGAGAGTAACTGTTTCGGGCTCTGTGGTCGCCGTCATCTCGCCTGCCGCCTTAACGTCAGGACTTGGCCCTGCAAGATATCATATATAAGAATTTGAAGATCAAATTCCAAGAAAAGACTCAGCATTACGTTACCTTGGAATGGCTTTGCGGCTTCTTCCCGAGCTGCGCGCACCATTTATTTATGGACGGTAGACAGGGCAGCTGGAGAGTCTTCGGAAGAAATAGTGACGGATGGAGCGACGCTTGAACCTGCACCCATGGCCAAGCTGACTTCATGTTTCCTCGCCGCACGCTTTCTGCGCTTCATGTCAGCCTTGGCAGTGAGAAAAGACCTCCTCAAGACTTCCGTCAAAGTGACGTCATCATCCGAGCCAGGAGCTACCTCCAGAGCCGTTACGGCGTCCATCATCGGCTGCTTAAGCGAAGCCTCTTTTGGCAATACTGGGGGAGCTGAGATTTCGGCATCCGACTCCAGAAGCGTCGCTGCACTACCATGAGGAATTGGCACTGCACTGGGGATAACATGAGTCGAAGTATTCCCTGTAATAAAAAAAGAGGGTCAGACTATCCATAAAGAAAAAAGGAATGAAGACACAATAAGCCGAAAGATACCGAAGCCTAAAGAAGGGCGAAGCCTCTCTTCCTCCTCAAAAGTCCGAAGGGAAGCCGCCAGAGCCTCTTCAGCGGAGATGCCTGATAAAGAAGGATGTATTAATAAATGTATAATAAGAGAGAAGGAAAAAGCTCGAAACGACATGACTAGAGCGTACCCATCTCCGCAAGTGATAGCTACGCCGCCTCTGCGCGAGCCTGTCGCTCGGAAGCCACAAGGGCGGCTTGAATATCGGTATCATCCGCAGGATCAATAAATAGACCCTCATTGGTCCCGTACTCACTCAAACCCTCGCTATATGGAGCATAGGGCTCATGGCCCAGTACGACGTCGAGTGAAAACATCGACTTCTTCTTCTTCTGTGAACGAGCCCCGGCGGCCGACGATAGGAGCCTACGCTTCACGAGCATTTTGGGGCGACGAGTCCCGATCTCAGTACCCATGACAGACTCAGGAGACGCCACAGCTACCGCTTCTACAGGCACGCGGGGTAGGGGCAGCTCAGGCATAACACATGGTACCACAGCCGCAGCAGCTTCCCTCAAGGGAGAACGGACGATGGTTCGTCACTTCAAGGGAACGGTTGGATCACCAGCGGGGGCGGTGCCTTTGCGATCGAGCAGCAATCGTTTTTCTTCTCTAATAACGGCTCCTATCGAATGTTGCTACCACACCACATATGCGTTCAAGATTCACGGAACGCAACTCGGCTCACTGATAAAGAAATTGGAGCCATTGTTCAACCGCATAAAATGGTGTAATGCGTTGCGAATACCTTCTTCTGTAGCGACTGGCTCAGTTTGGAAGGCCTCGAGCGGGACGCCTTGATTATAACTTGATTGCTGGGTGAAACGGTGCGGGTTGTACCTTATAAACAATGCCGAATCATTCTGTCTAAACACGAGAAAGCCTGGCCTGATGGAATATAAATGAAGAATCTCCCGAGCTTTCAAGGTGGAGGCCCTATCTTTAAAAGTATCGCGCAAAGGCTGTACCATTTTTGTAGATTCTTTGCCGATGGTTAAAATCTTATCGACAAAGGTCATGCCATCTCTAACCATACACGGACGGAGGAGCACACCCCTATCCTCCCGCTGTGTCGGATTTACAGCGGATGCGTCAACTAGGTGCATAATCCGAGGAAAGTTGTAGTTGTCGTAGAAACGAGGTCGTTTATGGACACCAAAAGCGCTAAGTACGTGCAGCTCGATCCATGACATAAAATAATGCAGCAAGAAAGTGACAGGCTGTACCCCCGGCTGAGTGGTATCCGCTGCTAAGCTGAGACCATGGTACAGATGCGCCAACCCGGCAATTCCGATGGCCACTTGCATTCCCGAAACCATACAATGGGCTGGGTAAAAGACTGATGGCCTCATATAACGAGGGTGCATTGGAAGCACGAACCAGTTCAGCCATAAGCCAATGAACCCCAACACGAATGTCTCTTCATCGATATCCGGAGCAGCAAGCTCCATGAAAGGAACAACAGAAGGAGCTGGAATAAAGAAATTTTTTAAATACGCCTCCGCCGTCGGTTGGTTATCCAAACCAAAACCGAATGGGTCATCAAGCTTAGCGAACAGCGCAGCATGCTTCGATAAAGCTTCCGGATGAAGAAAGCGAGCGAAGAAGTTTGCGTAGCTAATTACATGCCCTCCGGACTCCAGAAATAGACTTTCGTATATATTCAACACCTTGATCAAGCTCAGGAATTTGTGTTGAATGGCATTCTCCGGGGTAAGACCCATTACCACTGTTTTGGTGGCAAAGATATACTCGTCTGGAGGAAGTAACTCCTCGTAGTGTTCTTCCCTAACGGGTAAGCCAGAGATCTCTGCAAACTCTTCCAAAGATACTGAGACTTCTCAATCCGACAGAAGGAAGGTGTGGGTCGGAATATCCCATTGCTCCAGAAAAGCCTTGACCCACCATGCAGGAGGCGCGGAATATCGGAAGAGGGAAGCGTAAATTGCGGGATACAACCCGAGCTTCAGCATCAGCGACTTCTTGGCCGACAAAATATAGCGGGCCCACTGCAAATACCCAGCCGGATGATGAGGAGTTAGGCCTATCATATACGGCTGTCCCCAAGGGCGTGACTCACCCTGGCATATACGCCGCCCTAGAGTATCCAAAGCTGTCAGCGGCTGTACGGGTATTGCAGCCATAGAAGGCTGAAGGAGACCCTCTGAAGTCCAGTTGACCACCCCCACGGCATAATTCACTGGAGGTGAGTCAGCATAAGGAATCGCCGAAATGGGCTCCGAAGGTGCCGTGCAAGAAAAGCTCCGTCGGCCCCTGATTATTTTACTGTACCATCAACCCCATAAATGAAGATTCTTTTGCTCCGGGTCGTAATCTTTGATCAACGTGAAGACTTCCCTGTCCACAGGTGCTTCAAGGAATCCACTTTCTGAACGGACGAAAGGGAAAGAAATGTCGAAAGACATAGTACCTGCGTGAAAAAAGAATAAAAAAAAATTAGCCGTCAACAGTTTAAGTTCTGTCACTTGGTACTTTAAATTCGTACCGCACTGCAATGCAGTGGAAGGGATCAAAGGGGACCCACACAATCTAGATGACAGTTCATCATTAATAAAATAGCATCATCATTTGATGAGACAGTCATTAAATGAAGAAATCCTAAAAGGTTTCTCATTTAATGAGCGCCCCTTGGGCCAAGGAGTAAATCTCCCTTGAGAGCAGTGCTCTGCAACAGATATGATATCTGTCATAATTAATCATGAAGGCAATAAAAATTCCCCAAAGAAAAAATTCTGAAGAGCCATTGCTCTGTGAAGATGATGGAATCATCCATCAAAACCCTAAAAGCAAGGCTTTCTACAGAAGTAAAAACTTCAGGATCTTTATGATCTGCAGAATGAACTTTAAGAGTTCTTCGTTAATGGGTTAAAAGAACCCTAAAACGGGTTTCTTTTTCTGATCCATGATTTAGAGAGAGCAAAGCTCTGTTTTTAATTAACAGGTTAAGAAACCCTAAAAGTCTTTAAAAGATCTATGATCAAAGTAGAGCAAAGCTCTGTTAATGGGTTCAAATCTTACCAAAAATTTGACAGAGTTCTGTCTCTAAGAGAGTTCTTAAAACAAAGAGCTATACTCTGAAAGAGAATTAATTCTCAGAAAAACAAACAAGAAGATGAACAAAGGTCATCTTAAGGGCCAAAGGCCCTATTTATAGGCATAGAGAGCCGTTTCAACTTCTGAGTTGATCCAATGGCAGTGATGCTGCCACCGCTGCACTCACGTGCAGGCCACGTGAGCGCAACTGTGGGGGGCATTTATTTCCCCCAATCAGAGCAAAGCTCTGTTCAAGTTTTGAAATTTGAAATGAAGCAGCGCTTCATAATAGCGCCAGTGCTAAGAGTCAAAGACTCTGCTGTAGCACTCACGTGCAAAGCACGAGAGCACTCGCGCTAGCAGCGCCAGCGCTAAGAGTCAAAGACTCTGATGCAGCGCTCACATGCAAAGCATGAGAGCGCTTGCGCTTGCAGCGCCAGAGCTAAGAGTCAAAGACTCTGTTGCAGCGCTCACGTGCAAAGCACGAAAGCACTAGCGCTGGAACTAAATGTTCCCTGCCGTTGGATCAAAAATCCAATGGTGATTAAAGATCACCAAGATACAAAATAAGTTCTGTATGGAAAAAGATTTCCCAATCTTATTAAAAACAAGAAGATTGCCTTCTGTAAAACAGAAGCCCTAGGATCAAAGATCCAATGGTGGGGAAACATCCCCAGATCAATCAGAGAAAGATCTCTTTAACTGATTCAACAAATCAGCCTACCCTATAAAAAGGCCCCAAGACTTCAAGTCTTGCAGAGAGGAACCCCCCACAAGCTTTGAGAAATTTCAAAGAAAAGAGCAAGCTCTGAGAAAAAGAACTTTTCTTCAAGGTAAAAACAGAAAGATAAAAAAACACCTCATCAAGGAAGAAGAACATATTTCTTTTTTTTGGATCATAGATCTATATGAGAGAGGTCTTTCACAAAAAGAGATCATAGCATCTCATCATAAAAAGGGGGGAGAAGAATTTCATTCTCTTCAGATCATAGATCTACAAAGACAAACTCTTTCACAAAAGAAAATAGAAGAGATTGTAACATCTCCTATAAAAATAAGAACTTTGTTCTTAGAACCATGAGACAAAGTCTCTTGTAAGCGAGAACTTATTTCTCAGATCATGAAATTGATCAGAAGCGCTCTGCGCTCATTGTCTGGCGCCCAGCGCCAAGCGCGCCACGTGCTCCTCACGTGTGCGCTACTTCATAAGAAGCACCTTAGCGCTCCAAATCTGGCGCTCGGTGCCAAGTGCGCCACGTACTCATCACATGTGCGCTACTTAACAGAAGCGCTCTGCGCTCATTGACTGGCGCTCAGCGCCAAGCACGCCACGTGCTCCTCACGTGTGCGCTACTTAACAGAAGCGCTCTGCGCTCATTGACTGGCGCTCGACGCTAAATGTGCCATATGCTCCTCATGTGTGCGCTACTTAACAGAAGTTCTCTGCGCTCATTGACTGGCGCTCAGCGCCAAGCACACCACGTGCTCCTTACGTGTGCGCTGAAGGAACACAAAGTGTTCTTTAAATAAAAGCCCCAGAGCTGTGATGAGTACACAACACTCAATAAAAGACAAAAAGGGTTGTCAGAACCTAAACCAATTCTCCGCATTGTTAAATGTTCAACATTTTAACTGAGTGGACCGAGCCCAAGTTGGCCATAGACCCCTAATTTAGATTAATTGAGCCCATATACTCATAAATCTTTTTAACAGATCTTAGTCCCAAACCTGACTACAGATCTCCCAACCAATATTGGTTCAAGGGTACATCTCTTTGTACCTCTGATATATGTCGTTGTAATTCTTCAACGTCTTCAGAAAGGCGAAGGGTCCCAATAACCAATAACTTTTGGTGCATCTCCAAACGGTCAAAACAAAACCAGACTATAATGTCGTTAAACCTTACAGACTACGATGTCTTTAAACCAGACTACGATGTCTTTAAACTTTACAAACTATGATGTCTCTAAACTCTATGGACTATGATGTCCTTAAACTTATGGACCGTAATGTCTCTAAACTAAAACAATAGAGTCCAAATGCTCTTTTGTTAGATCTAAATGATCCTGTTAAGTAGATCTTAGTCTAAAATTAGACTAAAGTATCCTTAACAAACGTTTAAGTTGATCTTAGTCTCAAATAAGATTAACGGTCTTTAAACCCAACCCAAAACCAAATCTAAGAAAATACAGATTTGGACTAATCCACGCCCTACGGGCGACAACATAAATTATTCTCCGTATACAATCCATGGGCAACCAAAAATAAAATAAACACACATGACACGAAGTGACCATCTGGAGAAGGAGAAAGTTGTTACCGCGATGCAGTAGCGAAATTAACTGAAGAGGCTTGCACCTGCAGGGTAGAGCATCCCCACAATCAAAAACCCCTCAAATGAGAGGGAATCTGATGAAGTCTGCTATAATGGCCGCATCTGTCTAAACTTCCGATACATAGTGTCATAAATCAACTTGGTATCTTCGAAGAGGTGGACGGATAAAACCCAAATAGCATCTACCCCCAAATTCAAGCAAGACGGCCTACGCGGTCTCGTCTCTGTTTTCGACGGTGAACATGGGTCTCAATGGGTTATTGGAAGTTGCTGAGGCCGAGCTAGCTGCAAGGGAAGTCCCGGGGTGGAAGACCACCGTAGGACCCTCCGACGATTAAGTTAGTGCCGGGGAATAAGAGCAGCGTAGTGACTTATTCGGTTCAGTTCGAGTTACCTGAGTCGTCTGAGAGAGGGGTTTATATAGTGGTCGCGTGGAGCGAGAAGGCGCGAGATCATCGCCGTCAGTTACGCCCCTGCATTATACTCGCATTAATGGCGGGATACGCCCATTAATAAGGGGTGTGACAACTCCAATTTCAATGTACAGAAAATTCATTTAAAGTTAATGTACAAATGGAGTATTTGCAATCTTGTGTACACTATAAGTACTTGAATTGCTTTTAAACAGCAAGAAACAATCTATAGCTCATTGGTAAAGCCTTGCACTACTGTGACATAGCTCCTGTGATCGAATCCCCCTAACCACATTATCTTTTTATTAATTTTTTCTTTTAACCTTTTAGAAGCCCAAAGGTTTACACGTGCACTACACGTAAAATAAAAAGACATGGAGTAAACAAACATGTGCACTGGGAGATATGACGCGACAGAGACACGTGGCAAAATCCTATACCCCATCCCACCGTAAACGACCGGCGAGATCTTAGGTTGGGACCGGCACCGCCAGACCGTCCGTAGGGGATGGTCCCCATTTCTTTTGCCTAGCACCCCTTGGCCTACCCCACTTCCCTTATACTGTTTGATTTTTCTACACATTTTCCAGAGAATTAAAAATGGGCATTAATCCACATTTTAATGTACATTTTAATTCTATTCTTCATTACCCTAAACCCTAATTTTCCCTAAAAACACAACTCCATTTCACCCCTCCTCACTCAGAATTTTATTACAATAACTCTCAAAAATTTCCAAGTCCCAAGTTGTGCAAATGGAGTTAACAAAGGACAAGATTCCGACGACGTTTCGAGGAGTTTCCGGCGACGAAACGACGCCCCGACGCTTTCCTAAGCTTTCCCCTTCTCCTCTATCTTAATAGCTTGTAAGTCCCCTCTCCCCTCCTCTTCTACTATTTTAAAACTTTCATTTTTCAAAACTCGTCGGAAGCGGAGTTAATCTGATTTCCGATTCATTTTTCCTTAAAAATTCCATATTTCTTAAATAACAAACTACCATATTCTCTCGTAAGTTTAACAAATATAAATAAACACATTAGAATAAGTTTCATCTTAAAAGAATATTTTATGCAACTTTTATTGCATTTATACAGTAAAATGCCATATACTTTACATTTCGACATAATTCAACATATTTCCTTGTATTATCTTTAGAAAACTCACGAGGTAAGGACCTACCTCATCACAACACACATATTGAACATAGCACGATGAACTTTGGAATTCTAGATTATGAGAAAATACGCTTTTACGAATAAATACCTTAAAGAATTAAAAACCGTTTTCTTTAAAAAGAGTGTTAACTAAATTCCTTACAAATACGCCTCTACAACCCATTTTGGGGAACCCCGATCGGGATGGTGCGGGTTATCGCACGTCCTTGAGCCTAATAGAGCGAGATGCATACCTCCGCAAGGAGTATTCGATCTCGATGGAATTTTTAATGCTATTTTTAAGAAAATGAGATTTCTACAAAATAAATAAAATTTATTTTTATTAAATATATAAATATATATATGAATATTATCAAAAGATCTATTTTAAATATATTATACAAATATTCTATGTTTTTCTAAATCAAAAGAATCACAATAACATGAAAGTACCATTTCAATACAATACAATTCCAAGATTTCATTAAAATACCATATACAATGAAAACTAGGTTCTACTCACTAGAAATTTCACTTTTATAAATATACATATATGAAAACCCTAAAGACGATAATTAAATACTTGAGGTATATTATAAAAATGTATCAAACTATTTTTACATAAAACCCCCTCAAGTTATATTAAAATAAGAACCCTAGTAAATATAGGTTTAAGCGGGACCATTTTCTTGATCCTCAGGAAGCCAGAGAATGTGGGTGCTTGCCTATCTAAGGTAGACAATCTAACAACGGTGTTATCAATACGATAATTCTCTTGGAAAAAGAAATAAATCCTGTCGTCCATGTGCAGCAGTTACCGATAACATCAAAACTAACTCAGGACTTCAATTTCTTTTTAAGTGTCTGACTCAGACTGAGTCTCAATCTAATCAATCTGACTGGAATATGATTCAAGTATAAACTACAATTCAACATGAATCCGTCTATTCAATCTATATCAATCTATATTGACTGAACCGAACCATTGATATACTTCGTTTACAAGACTAACCATTTATATCCATTCCGTTTACTGATATCATGGTTTCGGCAAGTCATCTATCTATATAACAAAACAATACAAAAGACATTACGGGGTTTTAAAGGGGTAGATTGGTACGGAATGTGTTAGAAGTGGCACGAGACTGTAACCATAATACACCTAACCTGAATATCTATTACCGTTGTACCGTGGCTGAACGGTTCCTTGTGCTCCGTATACCTTAGTCTCCGGAATAGTGAGACTTCTCTCGTATACACTGATGTAGCGTCTTGAAAAGTCGTTTTGGTGTTTTCCTGAAATTCGGTGAAAATTCGGTATTTTTCCGAAAACCGTCTTTCTCGATATTTTGCAGTTTAGGGCTAATTATACCTAAAATGGATAGGTAATTGCTTGTTTTTAGTAGCTAATGAGTTATTTATGAAATTTTGGTCATTTAAAATTTTTCCCTATTTTTCAATTTTTTTAATATTATTTTAAGCCGGTAAGAAAATACATTAAATAAGCGATAAATACAAATTTTTCCGGGCTAATTTTAATCTCTAAAATTATGATAATTATATTCTAGTGATAACATGAATTTTTAGTAATTTATTTTGATTTTTAACCAATTTTTATGAATTGAAACGAATTTATTGAATTTTGGGCTAAAACTTGCAATTTTTGAGTTGTAGGGGGCCTTTTTGCATAAAATTTCTTTTGTAAAATCCCTCTCTCTTTTTCCTCAGCCCTAGGACAGCCCCACCTTGTGTGAGACCAGAAATTTCTGGCCTCATTTTCTTTGGTTGCTTTCTTGAGTTGTTTTGATGGTTTATGGTTTTATTTTAATTAAAATGGATAAAGTATGATACTTTGACTTTGTGGACTTGACCCATGACCTTCCCCACTTGACCACACCCTCCCCCATCCCTCTTCTGGTCGAAAATTCCAGCAGCCCTCCCCCTTCACCTTCCTCTTTTCATTTCCTCCAAAATTTCTTCAAAGTTGCAACAAAAATTCAATAAAAATCCATAAATCCTTCTCTTTTTCAACACAAAATCCTTGTGCTACCTCTTCACAAGCCTAATATAGTTGAAATCATGGGGAAAGGAGGCATTTTTGGAGCAAACTTTCTTGCTTGATCCATTGATCAAGAGGTATAATTCCTATCTTGTTAAATCCTTTGTTTAAGTGCTTATATTATATGGTTTAGTGATAAATTAGTGTAGTTAATCTAGATTTCTTAGATTTTTGTTTGAAAATTCTAACTAGGGTTTGAAAGCCATAATAGTTAATTAAGTTAATTTATAGTTAATCTAGTTGTTAATGACTAATCTATTTGGTTACCTTGTTGATATAGTTTTCAATTATGCTAATTTGATTAAATTAGAAGTGTGAAATTTGCTTTTTAGGATTTTCAAGAAAAGGTTTTTGTATGGAAATGGTATTTGAAACATGATTAGTGAGTTGATTAAACCTAATTTGTGTTGATTAAACCTAATTTGCTATCTAGTGTTTTGCTAACCTTAATCTAAGTGGTTAATTTGCTTATTAGGCTAAAATATAGTGTTAAATTAAGGTTTTTCATATATAGTTTGGTTTATGTTTGCTAAGTACAAAAATCAAGAGAAGGTTTTGTTATGTAAATTAGGTTTTTAAGCTTAGTTAATGGTTTAGAAATTGTGTATTGGCTAGCTATTTGGTTAGTTTGGATGTTGGTGTTGGGTGGTGTTGACTTTGTCGCTATATTGTCGATGTTTGCATCATATTGCAATTTCTGCTTACTAGATTTGTATATAAGTTATGTGATGAATTAATTGTGGCATCTTGATGATTGTATGGCTTGTCCTATGACTTTTAGGATGCGTGAGTGCGGTTTTTGGGTAGTCAGGTTTTAGTTTTGCCGGGTGACCCAAATCGGCGTTTTTGGCAGTTTTTGCGATTTTCGCGTGTGTCCGCGCACTTTGTGCACGTTGTACCTAGCTAGCGAACTTTAGTAGTTTCGTTGGGGTTTTGCGTCGTTCTTGATACGTAACCTTATGTTTGGTATTGATGTAAATTCCAGGTTCGGTCGCGGAGACGTCAGACGCGGCGCGAAAGGGAAAGGCGGTGATCGGACACAACTAGCCAGGAATCCCGGTGAGTAGATTTAACATCTACGGGGGACGATCGTTTGGATGGCGCAAGTCGCCCGATAGATTTAGTAAACTGGAAAATAGTAAATTGGATAATCACTTGTGACATTAGAATAATAATACTGGCATGATAATTGCTGCAATTAGATCAATAGGTTATACCCATATACGCAAACTCAATTGTAGGACACATGCACCATTACCAGGTTTTTATACGCAGCACGAGCACTATTCATGTTTACACACACACCCTGGTAATTGCCATGCCACCACACTAGATAACCTTTAATTTAAACCTTTTACTAATTGATACTTAAATTGTGCTATTTCCTTAAAATGAAACCGTAGGATTGCTATTCATGTGCATGTACTTCATCATATTCATTGTTCATGCTTAATACATTAATCACACATCGCAACTTGATTATTGATATCATACGCATTCATTAGCATTGATATATGCATTTATGAGGATTTCTTGAGATTTTATGATATTGCTGGATTTCGGGGGAAAGCCGCAAAATTTCCAAACTTATGATATTTTTTTAAAACATGTAAATTGCGGTTTTCTAGTGATGTAAGTGTCGTCCACCATGAGTTTTCTGTGGATTTGGAAATCCGTGTCGAGGAGTGGAGGAACCGGCACGGGTACATGGTGGGCCCGGTAAGGTACCCCGGGGCAAGAGGAATGTGGTGATGACGTTGAGCCTGGCAGGGGACGGATTACCTACCGGTGACTGTTTGGGAAGGCGGATATCCAGAGGATACCGACCGTGGCCGCTAGATGATGAGATATTGATATTTGAGATGGGTCAGCCGGACGGCTGAGGCCAGAGATACATTTATGAGATTTGAGACAGCTTTTGGGTGTCGTTGCTGGACACCGATTTTCGTCGATTCATTGACATTATGCTGGCATTCTAAAAGAGTTTCAAAAACAAAAAGAGATAAAATATTTCTTATATTATACCTATTGAGACCTCAGATTTTCATGTTGCATGCATATTAGTACACTGATGTTATATACACACCTGCTAGTGCATCCAGTCATACCTGTATTTTAGATGCTAGGATGCTTGTGTGCATGCATACGATAGCCTTTGTAGATGTTATTTATTACTCACGAGTTGGCAACTCACCCCCGTTGTGCCACAGTCTTTTGCAGGTCCGCTCCGTCAGTTCAGTAGCGGCGGGCGCACTTGTCTTTTGCCTCTTTTGCCTGAGCTCGAGATTTGCTCATAGGTGGGTTATGTTATTTTTGTACCACCTTGTATATTCTTGTATATTCTTGTATCTAGTGTACTCCATCTACTGTTCTACCAGATTATTGTATATTGACCTAGAGATGAGACTGTGAGGTTTGTGGATTTTATACTGTATTTGGGGTCGAGCTCACTTGAGCCGACATGCTACTTTTTCATGCTTCCTTATGCTTTATTATGCTTGTTGTCATTTACATTGCGTGGGATTTGTGACCGCCGTATGGCGAAGAGCTAGCTCCCGCTTGGGGATGCCCTATTTTATGGATTCATGTATATATTTTGTTGTACCCATTTTTGGGGGCCAGTATTTACAAAGGAGACTCTGCCGAAATTTTCGGAAAAATTAGTATTGTTTTTAAAAGGGGTTTTATATGACTTATTTGATAAGCTTGCTTTCAAAGGTTTGGGTTTTCTTCACTCTTTTGCTTAAATGGGTTTTGTTTTCTGGGCTTTGGCTTACTTATTTTACGGACGCCTTTAGACGTTTCGTAAACTTAAGTGCTAGTCACGTTCCGTACCCTGCGGGTCGTGACAAAGTTGGTATCAGAGCGATAGGTTTTACCTTTGTGAGTGTAGGATGACCCTTGGTAGATGGAGTAAGTGACTTAAGCAGGGTAACGTAGCGTGCGTATGTCCGCGGCATACTTACGATACGGTACTCCGCCTAAGTGACTTTAGGATATACTTGTTTGGAAAATTCCTTCTTCAATTCCGTGTATCCTATGATCCTATTGCACTGTTCTTACTATCCGTTTTCCTGTAACAGCCACTATGCCGCCGAAGGCTACGAGGGCACAGAGGGCTGCCGCCAGAGACGAGATTCGAGCTGGCTCGTCCGAGGCTAGGACAGAGCAGGGTGGTATGCCTACGCCGCAGGGACAGACCGATCCACCTTCCCCAGGCCGTATGGATAGGCTCGAGACCGGTATGGAGGAGTTGCGACAGATGATGGGAGGCATGCAGGAGCTGCGTCAGATGGTAGGATCCCTAGTTGCAGCCAGTCGTACACCGAGGCAGGATGACGTACCTACTACATCACAGACGACCATGATACCTGCTCCTACTACTACCATCGTGTCCATTCCGGTTTCACTACAGGACTTCATGAGGCTGAGACCTCCAGTATTCACCGGCACTGAGGCAGCGGAGGACCCACAGACGTTCCTTGACAGTTTAGCCAGGATCTGCCGTTCGCTGAGATGTTCGGATGATCGATGGGTAGAGCTTGCGAGTTTCCGACTAGAGGGTCTCGCGCAGACATGGTGGGAGTCAGTCTTGAGAGGTCGAGCTGCAGATCTACCGCCTATGACTTGGGTCGAGTTTACAGCGGTCTTTCTAGCCCGTTTCCTTCCAGAGAGCGTTCGTGACGCCAGAGCTCGCAGTTTCGAGGCCTTAGTCAAGACACCTGGGATGACGGTGTCTGAGTATGACATCCAGTTTACACAGTTGTCCCGATATGCTCAGTATTTGGTGGATACCGAGGAGAAGATGGTGAAGAGGTTCGTACAGGGACTTGATGCCCAGCTATACCTTGCCATTGGCGCCCAGCACTACGACACTTATTCAGCTGCTATGGATACAGCATTGCGGATGGAGGCACGCATATCACAGACTCCGGCCGTTTCTGGGCCGAAGAGGATGCGCACCGATGTACCGCCTCAGAGGCAGCGCGCCAGATTCTTTCCGAGAGATAGGCCTGGCAGAGGATTTGGGCGGGGACAGTTATATGGTTCTTATCCCCAGGGGCAGCAGCCGTCACCAGGATGTTTTGGGTGCGGGAGTCTGCATCATCTTGTCAGAGACTGTCCGGTGAGACGACAGGGAGCAGCGACAGTTCCGCACGTGACCCTACCACCATCACCACCCCCTCCTCAGAGAGCCCTACTTCCTACCCCAGGCGATGCTCCACGCCAGTTAGGTGCACCGAGAGGCCGTGGACGCGGCGGTCCTATTCAGAGAGGACGAGGAGGCAGAGGCCGAGGTCGAGGTCAGCCCGCTATCGGTGGAGGACAGGCCCGAGTTTTTGCTTTGACACCGCAGGATGTGCAGGCATCCAATGCCGTCGTGACAGGTACTTTGCCAGTTTGTTCTTTCGACGCACGGGTATTATTCGACCCAGGTTCCACACATTCGTACGTCTCTACACACTTTGCACCGATGTTGGGCTGTGAGTCGTCGTCGTCAGATCAGCCGCTTGTTGTTGTTACTCCGGTAGGCGAGTCGTTTGTCGCTCGGTTTGTATTTCGTTTGTGTTCCGTTCGTATCGGGGAGAGGGATTCATCAGTTGATTTGATACTCCTCGATATGTTGGACTTTGATGTGCTTCTGGGCATGGATTGGCTAGCCACTTGTTATGCTTCGGTGGACTGCCGTGAGAAGGCAGTCAGATTTAGCTTTCCGGGAGAGCCAGTCCTTGTTATTCGGGGAGACCGCAGTGTCACCCTTCCCAGCTTAATTTCTTCTCTTCGCGCTGGTCAGCTCTTGCGGAAGGGATGTCAGGGATTCTTAGCGTTTGTTTGTGATACTCGAGCTGCAGAGGTTCCGTTGGACCGGGTCCCGATAGTTTGTGAGTTCCCTGATGTCTTCCCTGATGAGCTACCTGGGCTACCGCCTGAGCGCGATGTTGAGTTCTGCATTGATTTGATTCCTGGTTCGGGGCCTATTTCTATACCGCCTTATCGGATGGCCCCGGCAGAGCTTCGAGAGCTGAAGGAGCAGTTGCAGGATTTGTTGGATAAGGGGCTTATTCGACCGAGTGTTTCTCCGTGGGGTGCTCCGGTCCTGTTTGTCAAGAAGAAGGATGGAAGTTTGCGCTTATGTATCGACTACCGCCAGCTGAACAAAGTTACCGTTCGGAACAGATATCCGTTGCCACGCATTGATGATTTGTTCGACCAGCTTCAGGGTGCGGGGTATTTTTCGAGGATCGACTTGCGATCAGGATACCATCAGCTGCGAGTTCGACAGGAGGATATACCGAAGACAGCTTTCCGTACACGCTATGGCCACTACGAGTTTTTGGTGATGTCGTTCGGACTCACCAACGCCCCAGCAGCATTTATGGATTTGATGAACCGTACATTCAGGCCGTATCTTGACTTGTTCATCATCGTGTTTATCGACGATATCTTGGTGTACTCCCGGAGCAGAGAGGAGCACGAGCAGCACTTGCGGATTACGTTACAGACTCTGAGGGAGCACCAGCTGTTCGCGAAGTTCTCCAAGTGTGCTTTCTAGCTGGACAGCGTCGGATTCTTGGGTCACGTGGTTACGAGAGACGGCATTTGTGTAGACCCGAAGAAGATTGAGGCTGTTCAGCAGTGGCCCCGACCTACATCAGTGACTGAGATCCGTAGTTTTCTAGGCTTGGCGGGCTACTTCAGGCGTTTTGTTCAGGACTTCTCCCGTATAGCTGCACCGTTGACCGGTTTGACCCGGAAGGGAGTTCCTTTCGTCTGGACAGAGGAGTGCGAGCGCAGTTTTCAGCAGCTGCGGACATGTTTGACTACGGCGCCGGTATTATCTTTACCTTCGGGATCAGGCGGATTTGTTGTCTACTGTGATGCTTCGCGAGTGGGATTAGGATGCGTTTTGATGCAGCATGGCCGGGTGATCGCTTATGCTTCTCGGCAGTTGAAGAAGCATGAACAGAACTACCCCACTCATGATTTGGAGATGGCTGCAGTGGTCTTTGCACTGAAGATTTGGCGACATTACCTATACGGCGAGTCGTGTCAGATATTCACCGATCACAAGAGCTTAAAGTACATATTTCAGCAGCGAGACCTGAACCTCAGACAGCGTCGTTGGATGGAGTTGGTGAAAGACTACGACTGCGAGATCTTATATCACCCCGGCAAGGCGAATGTGGTGGCAGATGCGTTGAGTAGGAGGCCCGGGGGTAGTCTATCCTTTTTGCGCACAGTGCAGAGGCAGTCGTCAGCAGATTGGAAGATGTTATGCGACAGCCGAGTTGAGTTCGAGTTCACTCAGAAAGGGGGACAGCTCGCGCATGTTCGTGCACGCCCACAGTTGCTTGACCGTATATATGAGGCACAGCGCAGTGACGACCGTTGCTCAGAGATCATGGCACAGATGGGACAGGGCAGATTTTCCGAGTTCGTGATTGACGATCAGGGGATTTTACGATATGGATCTAGACTGTGCGTACCAGATGCTGATGGATTGCGGCGCGACATTCTTGAGGAGGCACACCGATCAGTGTATAGTGTCCACCCCGGTTCCACCAAGATGTACCATGATATGAGAGAGACCTACTGGTGGGACGGGATGAAGAGGGACATTGCGGAGTTCGTTTCGAGATGCCTGACTTGTCAGCAAGTCAAGGCCGAGCACCAGAGGCCCGCGGGAGAGCTACAGCCGTTACCCATTCCAGAGTGGAAATGGGAACAGATTTCGATGGACTTCGTTGTGGGTCTACCCAGGACCAGTCGAGGGTACGACTCCATCTGGGTGATCGTGGATAGATTGACGAAAGCGGCTCACTTCCTTCCAGTGAAGACGACTTTCAGCTTCGCTCAGTATGCTCAGCTTTATATTGACGAGATCGTGCGACTACATGGCGTACCGACTTGTATCGTGTCAGATCGAGGCACTCAGTTCACCAGCCGACTTTGGCAGAGACTTCAGGAGGCTTTGGGCACTCGTTTGAGTTTCAGCACAGCGTTTCATCCGCAGACAGACGGACAGTCAGAGCGGACCATTCAGACTCTCGAGGACATGCTCAGAGCGTGCGTTTTAGACTTTGGTGGTAGCTGGGATCGTCATTTACCTCTAGTGGAGTTCTCCTACAACAACAGCTTCCAGGATACTATTCAGATGGCACCTTTCGAGGCATTGTATGGGAGGAGATGCAGATCGCCCGTTTGTTGGACAGAGCTCAGCGAGAGCAGCATTTTGCGGCCGCAGCTTGTTGAGGAGACGACATCGAAGGTCCAGTTGATCTAAGACCGGATGAGAGCGGCTCAGAGCAGGCAGAAATCTTATGCAGACAGGCGCCGTCGCAGATTAGAGTTCGCAGTTGGCGACCATGTTTTTCTGAAAGTCTCTCCGATGAAGGGCGTGATGCGTTTTGGGCGAAAGGGGAAGCTTAGCCCTAGATTCGTAGGTCCCTTCGAGATCCTCGAGCGTGTCGGCGCTGTTGCATATCGTTTGGCTCTTCCTCCCAGCTTTCCCGATGTTCACCCCGTCTTCCATGTTTCGATGCTCCGCAAGTACCTTCACGACCCTTCGCATGCGATTCAGCACCCGACAGTCCAGCTAGAGCGCGACCTTTCTTTTGCAGAGCAGCCGGTGGCCATCCTGGATCGGCAGGTGAAGAAGTTGAGGTCGAAGATTATACCAACCGTCAAGGTCCTTTGGCGTAGCCCGAGCAGCGAGGAGGTTACCTGGGAGACCGAGGGCGAGATGAGGAAGAAGTATCCCCATCTCTTTGAAGGTACGCGTAGCTATATTTTTAAATTCGGGGACCGAATTTCTTTAAGGGGGGAAGATTGTAGCGTCTTGAAAAGTCGTTTTGGTGTTTTCCTGAAATTCGGTGAAAATTCGGTATTTTTCCGAAAACCGTCTTTCTCGATATTTTGCAGTTTAGGGCTAATTATACCTAAAATGGATAGGTAATTGCTTGTTTTTAGTAGCTAATGAGTTATTTATGAAATTTTGGTCATTTAAAATTTTTCCCTATTTTTCAATTTTTTTAATATTATTTTAAGCCGGTAAGAAAATACATTAAATAAGCGATAAATACAAATTTTTCCGGGCTAATTTTAATCTCTAAAATTATGATAATTATATTCTAGTGATAACATGAATTTTTAGTAATTTATTTTGATTTTTAACCAATTTTTATGAATTGAAACGAATTTATTGAATTTTGGGCTAAAACTTGCAATTTTTGAGTTGTAGGGGGCCTTTTTGCATAAAATTTCTTTTGTAAAATCCCTCTCTCTTTTTCCTCAGCCCTAGGACAGCCCCACCTTGTGTGAGACCAGAAATTTCTGGCCTCATTTTCTTTGGTTGCTTTCTTGAGTTGTTTTGATGGTTTATGGTTTTATTTTAATTAAAATGGATAAAGTATGATACTTTGACTTTGTGGACTTGACCCATGACCTTCCCCACTTGACCACACCCTCCCCCATCCCTCTTCTGATCGAAAATTCCAGCAGCCCTCCCCCTTCACCTTCCTCTTTTCATTTCCTCCAAAATTTCTTCAAAGTTGCAACAAAAATTCAATAAAAATCCATAAATCCTTCTCTTTTTCAACACAAAATCCTTGTGCTACCTCTTCACAAGCCTAATATAGTTGAAATCATGGGGAAAGGAGGCATTTTTGGAGCAAACTTTCTTGCTTGATCCATTGATCAAGAGGTATAATTCCTATCTTGTTAAATCCTTTGTTTAAGTGCTTATATTATATGGTTTAGTGATAAATTAGTGTAGTTAATCTAGATTTCTTAGATTTTTGTTTGAAAATTCTAACTAGGGTTTGAAAGCCATAATAGTTAATTAAGTTAATTTATAGTTAATCTAGTTGTTAATGACTAATCTATTTGGTTACCTTGTTGATATAGTTTTCAATTATGCTAATTTGATTAAATTAGAAGTGTGAAATTTGCTTTTTAGGATTTTCAAGAAAAGGTTTTTGTATGGAAATGGTATTTGAAACATGATTAGTGAGTTGATTAAACCTAATTTGTGTTGATTAAACCTAATTTGCTATCTAGTGTTTTGCTAACCTTAATCTAAGTGGTTAATTTGCTTATTAGGCTAAAATATAGTGTTAAATTAAGGTTTTTCATATATAGTTTGGTTTATGTTTGCTAAGTACAAAAATCAAGAGAAGGTTTTGTTATGTAAATTAGGTTTTTAAGCTTAGTTAATGGTTTAGAAATTGTGTATTGGCTAGCTATTTGGTTAGTTTGGATGTTGGTGTTGGGTGGTGTTGACTTTGTCGCTATATTGTCGATGTTTGCATCATATTGCAATTTCTGCTTACTAGATTTGTATATAAGTTATGTGATGAATTAATTGTGGCATCTTGATGATTGTATGGCTTGTCCTATGACTTTTAGGATGCGTGAGTGCGGTTTTTGGGTAGTCAGGTTTTAGTTTTGCCGGGTGACCCAAATCGGCGTTTTTGGCAGTTTTTGCGATTTTCGCGTGTGTCCGCGCACTTTGTGCACGTTGTACCTAGCTAGCGAACTTTAGTAGTTTCGTTGGGGTTTTGCGTCGTTCTTGATACGTAACCTTATGTTTGGTATTGATGTAAATTCCAGGTTCGGTCGCGGAGACGTCAGACGCGGCGCGAAAGGGAAAGGCGGTGATCGGACACAACTAGCCAGGAATCCCGGTGAGTAGATTTAACATCTACGGGGGACGATCGTTTGGATGGCGCAAGTCGCCCGATAGATTTAGTAAACTGGAAAATAGTAAATTGGATAATCACTTGTGACATTAGAATAATAATACTGGCATGATAATTGCTGCAATTAGATCAATAGGTTATACCCATATACGCAAACTCAATTGTAGGACACATGCACCATTACCAGGTTTTTATACGCAGCACGAGCACTATTCATGTTTACACACACACCCTGGTAATTGCCATGCCACCACACTAGATAACCTTTAATTTAAACCTTTTACTAATTGATACTTAAATTGTGCTATTTCCTTAAAATGAAACCGTAGGATTGCTATTCATGTGCATGTACTTCATCATATTCATTGTTCATGCTTAATACATTAATCACACATCGCAACTTGATTATTGATATCATACGCATTCATTAGCATTGATATATGCATTTATGAGGATTTCTTGAGATTTTATGATATTGCTGGATTTCGGGGGAAAGCCGCAAAATTTCCAAACTTATGATATTTTTTTAAAACATGTAAATTGCGGTTTTCTAGTGATGTAAGTGTCGTCCACCATGAGTTTTCTGTGGATTTGGAAATCCGTGTCGAGGAGTGGAGGAACCGGCACGGGTACATGGTGGGCCCGGTAAGGTACCCCGGGGCAAGAGGAATGTGGTGATGACGTTGAGCCTGGCAGGGGACGGATTACCTACCGGTGACTGTTTGGGACGGCGGATATCCAGAGGATACCGACCGTGGCCGCTAGATGATGAGATATTGATATTTGAGATGGGTCAGCCGGACGGCTGAGGCCAGAGATACATTTATGAGATTTGAGACAGCTTTTGGGTGTCGTTGCTGGACACCGATTTTCGTCGATTCATTGACATTATGCTGGCATTCTAAAAGAGTTTCAAAAACAAAAAGAGATAAAATATTTCTTATATTATACCTATTGAGACCTCAGATTTTCATGTTGCATGCATATTAGTACACTGATGTTATATACACACCTGCTAGTGCATCCAGTCATACCTGTATTTTAGATGCTAGGATGCTTGTGTGCATGCATACGATAGCCTTTGTAGATGTTATTTATTACTCACGAGTTGGCAACTCACCCCCGTTGTGCCACAGTCTTTTGCAGGTCCGCTCCGTCAGTTCAGTAGCGGCGGGCGCACTTGTCTTTTGCCTCTTTTGCCTGAGCTCGAGATTTGCTCATAGGTGGGTTATGTTATTTTTGTACCACCTTGTATATTCTTGTATATTCTTGTATCTAGTGTACTCCATCTACTGTTCTACCAGATTATTGTATATTGACCTAGAGATGAGACTGTGAGGTTTGTGGATTTTATACTGTATTTGGGGTCGAGCTCACTTGAGCCGACATGCTACTTTTTCATGCTTCCTTATGCTTTATTATGCTTGTTGTCATTTACATTGCGTGGGATTTGTGACCGCCGTATGGCGAAGAGCTAGCTCCCGCTTGGGGATGCCCTATTTTATGGATTCATGTATATATTTTGTTGTACCCATTTTTGGGGGCCAGTATTTACAAAGGAGACTCTGCCGAAATTTTCGGAAAAATTAGTATTGTTTTTAAAAGGGGTTTTATATGACTTATTTGATAAGCTTGCTTTCAAAGGTTTGGGTTTTCTTCACTCTTTTGCTTAAATGGGTTTTGTTTTCTGGGCTTTGGCTTACTTATTTTACGGACGCCTTTAGACGTTTCGTAAACTTAAGTGCCAGTCACGTTCCGTACCCTGCGGGTCGTGACAACTGATATATTCTGTACTAAGTTACAAACAACTGCGTTAACATTATAATCAAATATTACTAGTTATACTCTCTTTCTGTCTATTCTATCTCTACCCATCTTTGGGACTTACCGAGCGATTGTTCGCTGACGACATTCCTTTCTTTTTTCTTTCGAATGTTGTCAGGTGGATCGTACTCACTGGAGATCGAGCCCAGTACTGAGGACTTGGAGCAGTTTGCTATCGACCCAGAGCTGTAGGCACTTGTACGTATTTACATTTCAGTTATGCCATTGTTTAGGGATTGCTTTCTATTCATGTATTTACATTTTCAGTTGTACCTGTAAAAGAATGTTTAATAAATAAAAGTTGTTGTTCATTTATACTCCTGTCACTTGTGTACATTTTATTTTATATTGCTTAGATACGCTTAGCGTGTTTATTTCTGAGTAAATACATAGCGGACCCAGTCGCGTCCCCTCTCCGTACACCGGAAAGCGGGACGTGACAGGGGGACACGCTAGCTTGGGACGCGGAATGTGGGGAGGAGGATATCTCGCCCTGGCAAGATACGCGGAGCTATTGCGGGGGCGCTTGGGTTCCACGCTCTCGGTTGATCGGGGAAGCCGAGGAAGCTCGGCCTGTCAGGAGGCTCGGAGACGAGCAGGGAGGTCAAAGATCCACGCCTATAAGATGGCTCGGAGACGAGCAAGGAGACCGAGGAAGCTCGCTACACTGCTCGGAGGCGAGCTGTTGGCTGTTTGCTAGGTGAATGTGGAAAGTACTCAGGAAGGACTCCGAAAGGTCAGATGCGTCCTCGGAGACGAGGTCCCGAGGAACGTCCATAATGCATCTCATTTATTCCACCTCCATAGCCTTCGGGACGCGTCATCCGCTACGTGTCCTAATCTGAGGAGATACCACTTGTGAGAATCATCAGGATGTATAATTCCTATTGGGAGACATAACTTGAGGTGAACTTCCTAACTTGCTATACTTCCTATTGAATGTGTGCATTGATGGTTGATGATATGCCATTCACGACTTTATGTGCTGACTAGTTGAAGGAGTTGCAAACGGGTATAGTCGAGTTAAATCATCTGAGCAGGTGAATCTCTAGACCACCAAAACATTTGCTGCTATTTAAAGCTTTTGGATTACCCAGACACCAATGTGGACCTTGTCAAGCCATGCTTGAACCAAATATGATATATGTACGGATTTGGACTAATCCGCGCCCTATGGACGACGACAAAATTAGTCTTCATATACAATCCAAGGGTAATCCAAAATAAACAAATAAAAACACGACACACAAAGCAAAGAACCTGGAATGCAAAAAGTTATCATACGCGACAATGTAATTAACCACTGGGGCTTGCACCAGTAGGAAAAATTCGCCCCCACAATCAATAAACCTCTCATTTGTGAGAGAGAATCTGAAGTCGGTTATATCGGTCGCATTCTTCCAAACCTTCGATATAAGGCTTTATAGTCACTTAGTGTCTTCAAAGAGGTGGATGGATTAAACCTATGCATCTGCCCCCAAATTCAAGCAAGACGTTCTATCCCAGTTTTTCTGATCGGTTTTCGGCAGTAAACAATCATTACACGGGTTGGGGTAGTTTGTGTTAAATAATGCGGTATCAAGGGTCTCAGGATTCCCCTCCTGTTCACTATGATTCCGAGGATTAAACGGAATGCTAACCCTCCTGTACATGTTGTTGTGGTGCCAGACTGTAAATGGAATGCTAACCTCCTACTTGTTGCCGTTGTTTTGTGGGACTAACCCTTACATAACCAAACTAAAAACAAGTTAAAATACGGATTACGATTACTATACGACACTTTACTTGCACTTTATTCATATACATGCGTCACTTTACCTGCACTTGATTTATATACCTCGCGACACTATTTTGCCTACACCTTTACATACACAGTGTGACACTACTGCTCATACTTTTATCTTATTGCACTCAACTCCTATTGAGAATCCTACTCGAGTTTAGCTCATTGACGGATATTTCTCACTCTTCCCCCTAAATGTTTGTTAGGGCTAGGAGAAGAGAACAGAGATGACGTGGCGGAGGTTGAAGCTACAGAGGAAGATTACACCCACCTTTTGACCTGCATTACGATTTTAGTCTTCATTTTCTTATTCGCCCATCTGTTCAGGCTTGGTTTTATTCCTGGATTTTATTGATGTAATAAAATTTGATGTCGAACTTGTTTTGTAATAAATGTTGAGTTGATGAAATAAAGTTTTGCTTTATTACTTATCATTGTATATCGCCTGCGTACTTACACTTAACGTAACCGTATCGAGTTGAGTTCTCTCGGTATAGTTACGTTGCGGACTTGGTTACGTTCTCGCTGCCGTTTTTTAGAAAGCGGGGCATGACAGTTTTTAGTGGTGGCCCATGCAGGTCCGTATACAAAGGCAAGACATCAATCGACCTTTACTATACCTTTGAATCCAGCTCCTTTTGAATCAACTTTTGTTATCCGTCACTATTCTTATATTTCGTTATTCATTCATTTTCTGACCATGGCTTTCCTTTTCGGGCCATGGCATTTCCCGGAGGTTCACCTTTTGATGACACGATTGAGGATGGTTATTAGTCGACCATCACATTCGATTCGGACTCGGCGAATGACTATGAGTTGGACTTTTGTGACAATGACATCGAGGAGGCCCCGCCCACAGTCATCAATATCGAGGATGATTCGGAGTAGGAAGAAGACCCTGAGACAGAAGAGGATCCGATAGAAGAAGAGGAACCGGAAGAGGAAGATCCGGTTGAGGAAGGGAATCCTATCTAGGATCCAATAGAAACAGAGGAGCCAATTGAGATTGAGGCACTGGAACCACTTCTATGGGAGCCTCAACCTCGACCGGCTCCTTTGCTTCCATTGGATCCTCGACATGATCCTCTTCCTCAACCGGATCTTCTTCTTCCGGTTCTTCTTCTTCTATCGGATCCTCCTCTGCCTCAGGGTCATCCTCCTACTCCGAATCATCCTCGATATTGATAACTGCGGGCGGGCCCTTCTCGATGTCATCATCGCAAAAGTCTAACTCATAGTCGTTCGCTGAGTCCGAATCGAAGGTAATGTCGACTCATAACCATCCTCAATCGTGTCATCAAAAGGTGAACTTCCAAGAAGTGCCACGGCCTGAAAGGTGTTCAGACCATAATATTGCATTATTATATTCCCCATTCTTATATATTTTACAAATAAACGGGTGCTTTTAACGCATGTCTGCTACATGTTACAGGTTACAGGTTCTTGGACAGAAAACAGTGAAAACAATGAATAGACAATGCAAAAGTGGACTTTGACCAACAAACAGAAGACTCTTGATAAAGCCTACAAAAATATCAGTTTACAAAGAACAAAGGGCAGCGCAAGGTCCAAGATTACAAAGCGAACGGGTAGGAGTCCACTACAATGTTCACTGGAAATCTGGAAGAGAACCAGAACCTAAACTGAGAAAAGATATATAGAAATAAGAAGCCCAAGCCACTAGAAATAAGCCCAAGAAAATGCAAAGCCCAATTCTACTTTTTGGCCGCGGAACCGCGGCCAAACCAGGCCTTGGGCCGCGGTTCCGCGGCGGGCTTAAGGGAACAGTGAATTAATTTTTACCAAATTGTGAGGCGGCTTTGACTAGGTCTTTTCTTAGGGGTATTTTTGTAATTTCAGACATGCGAAACAAATGTAACCCTAGGGTTTCCTATTCTCTATAAATAGGAACTCTAAAGAATGTATTTTTTTCATGCCTCCTTTTAATAAAATACAAATTTCTTTATGGAGAGCATCGGTGCCTCTCTTCAATTCATCTATTCAGATCTGACAACCCTACGTAAATGGTTGGAGAGATCCATCTGTAAAGTAAGTAGATTTATTTATTTCCTTGTCCTAGATAATTTCAATTCCTACCCTAGATTAAATTTATTTTCCTGCCTTAGTATAGATTTTATTTATCTGCCCTAGTTATAACTTTCAATTAATTGCCCTAGGTAGAATAATTAGGTTTTTAGATTTAATAACCAATCCGAACACCCTTCGGAATTAACTCGTAAGCGCGATTAGGAGATTCACAACATCCCTGTGGACCGACCCGTACTCACCGGCTAGCTTCATGCGACGCCGTTCTTGATTGCGGTTACAAATATTTTTGATCTATCTTTTAGAAAGCGCAAGCACGCTAAATCACTCAATCAAATGGCGCCGTTGCCGGGGATGGCGTAGAATTTTCTTTTCGCGATTTCAGGTTAATCAAAATTAAAAAAAAATCAGAAAAATCTGAAAAATCACAAAAAATATAAAAATATATCATCTGTTATTTTTGGAAGGGATATTTTGTTGTTTGAATTTTGCAGGATATACGAAAATCGGATCTGGAAATCTACAGAGATCAAAACAGGAAAAAACAGATCGGAACAACAGAAGATCACAACAACCGAGAAACAGAAGAAATTTGGAGGACCGAGTCTACAAGTTTACTGCGGTGATCTGGTCCACAAAAAAAAAAATAGCCGAACCGACCAAAGCGCAGCCCCCTTTTGGCCGCTGAACCGCCGCGGCTTGGTCGACTCAGTGCTTGGAAAAAAGGCAGAGCACGATAAAAAAAAAAAAACAGTTCTGCCACTGCAAATTTCTGTGAGTTCTCTCTCCTCCTCTGCAAATTTTGATATATCTTCTGTAAATTTGCCTGCAGAATTTATTTAAGCTCAAAATTTTTTTCCCTTCCAAATAACGATCTTGTGCAGGATTTTTGTGCCTTGCTTAAAATGAAATTAGATTGCAAGTAATATTTTTCTGTTGCATATCTTGTGTTAAAAATCTTTTTGCAACAAATTTTTCCTAATAAAGAGAAAAAGAATAAAAAAAGAATAAGGAAAATTTTGATAGAAACTTGCAAAGTTTTTTTAGCCACAAATAAATCCTTGCATCACAATAAACTTTCCTTCTTTCCCTCTTCTTACAACATGGGTACCCCACATAATAAATCTTTAGCCGAACTTTGGTATCCCGAACCTAATTTTGCGTCATATGTCAATTTGTTCGGTCAATTTAAAAACGATCCTTCCATGCCTAAAAAATCTTTGAAAGATCACATAGAGGTATCTAGGAGAAACAGTTTGACTTTTCAACCCCCTTTGTGTCAACCAAGTCAACCTTCACCACCTTCGTATGTTGTCACCATTTTTTTAAGTTCAGCTGTAACCCCTAAGCCGATATCCATTGCTGAGCATATTGCTCAATCTCGCAGTCGATCTTTCACCACTCTCCACTCATCTAGTTTTAGGGATCCGCACGACTATTCACCTATTTATCCTTATGTTGACCCTATCCCTGTCCAATCACCCACTTCCTACCAGTCATACCCGACTTTCCCACATTCACTAGACACTGTTTCGACACAGCCATTAGGGAGTTTCACATATCCAACCAATTTCGAATATTTCACCGAAACCCCCTCACCACCTAAGTCTAGTTTGGAAGAGTCGTTGGAAGCTTACATTGCAGCAACAAACAAAATGGTTAGGAATGTGGAAGCGTCCATGGCCGCCCTTATGCAACCTAGTGAACCGGTAGCTAGTTTCCCGCTAGCTCCAAATTTTTCAATGTGTAAGGAGGCGGTTGGACAGAGTGAGAATGAGAGAGGATTGCCAAATCAAACCTACCCTTACCCAATTGAAGCCCACAACTCCGGTTTTCCATCGATTGTCCCAAATGATTCACCAGTTGAAAATAAAAACGAGTTGTGTGATTTTGTAGTACTTGATTTGCCAGATTGTGCAGAACCCCTTTCGAATGAAACCGCACCTAATCCGTTTGATTTTTACACCTCCACTCTAGAACCTAAATCGATAGATATCCATGCTTTTGATGAGGTGTCTAAAGAAATTGATTTTCACTTGATTGAGGATATAGACGCCGGGAATATTTTGGATGATGAACATGTCGATTTGCTTGAAATTTTATGTTCAAATCATCATCCTGAGTTATTAAATGTTTCTCCCGAATCTCATATGCGTCTAGATTTTGATGATAATGGCATGGATGAGTTGAATATTGAGGATAGTATCGAGAAGAGTCTTGAGGATAATATTGAGGTTGAATCATTTTTGTTTGATGTGTCTGATTTTCCAATTCATCCTCCTGAACCTTTGACTGTTATATCACCCTCCCTCCTTCCCATCGTTCCGACCCCGCTTGAAGACTGTGAGCTTGAAAGATTTTCCTTTGAATCCGATACTGTTCTCACAGATGATAACACTTACGAGTGTTTCACTTTTTCGGACGATGTTGATGACTCACCGCCCGAGTTTGAGTGCTTTACATTTTCAGATGAGCCATCAGACTTGGTTGATTATAGTAGTTTCGAACCATTAATGGAATCTTTCAAGTTCGAAACAGTTTACTACGGTGAGAAAGATATTATCCCTAATTCACTCCCTTTCGTCTCTCCTATTGTCCCGACCGTACAAATGACTGTTACGCTTTCATCTCCGATACCAAGTTCGGCGTACCCATGTTTTCTTGCGAATCTTGAAGGATTTGATCCCATTTCTCGACGAGTAGATAGGTTAGCGCAATCGCTTATAACATATCGGTCATCACATATTGCGCTAATTTATTCATTAAATTTACACCCTCAAGATCGTACTCCACTTCCTTCTTCTTTTCGCCATTCTTCTCCCCCACCGAGACCGTATTCTACCATTCTTCTTTCCACACGGTCTCGCGTACTTCTCATTTTCTTGCACCAACTATACCATTTCCACGATAAGATTTTTGAATGGTTGGTGCTAACCTTTGGCTTGTGTAAGGCCAAGCTTAAGTTTGGGGGGGATGCTTGTTGTATATATGTATATATCTTTTTGTTTTCTTTTTATCTATAAAAAAATCAAAAAAAAATCAAAAAAAATAAAAACAAAAAAAATTTATAAATAAATAAACAGGGGAGTGCCAATATTTTGACCCTCTTGGTTTAGTATGACAGTGAGGACACTGTCAAGTTCAAGTTTGGAGGTATGCTCGGTACGTCTTCTTCCTTCGCATTCATTTGTACATATTTTTGCATATGCATATTTATTTGAAAACCCATAAAAATTTGAAAAATGTCAAAAATTATAAAAATAATTGTATTCAATTTTGGCTAATTGACTTGAGTTTGACTAATAGGTTAACTGGTTAGGAACAACTAGATCTTAGACTTAGTGAATTAAAAAACCCTAAAAATAACATTCCTTAAAGTTTAACGGTAGAAAGTATATGCCTTGTAGTTTATTTAGAAATAGGCAAATTTTGGGTTCACTTCTTGGGCTAAGTAGAGACAAGGGAACAGTATTGATGTTCTTATTGGAGTATAAGTTTGAAAAATAGTTCCAAGCTTAAGTCTAGATTCTGAAAACGTATACCCTACAAAAGGCACAATCACACACCTTGAAACTTGGAATAGTAGAAGAAACCTTGAAATGCTTTTGTCTAAAGTCCTTAGTACAATGAAAATAAAAGAAAAAAAAGTGAATAAAGAAAAAAAATGGACACTGGTTTTTGTAATTACTTAAGGCTGCAAAAATAGAAAAATATTTAGCGAGGTGCTTCATCACCTAGTGCCTTAGACCAACTGGTTTGGGAGTCACTGCTAAAGCCTTGGGTGTTGCAAAACTAGGAAGTACGCTTTAAAATGCTAACGCATCTTGTAATCGGTCGTTGGTACCTCAAGAAGTATTAACGGTCGCATGAAGGATGTGTAAGCAAAATTCAATAAAAAAATTCACCTATTAATAAGTACTTTGGACAACGGACAAGGGCATGATTGCTTGATTTGAAATTCCAAGTGTAGGGGTGATTTATACACACACGTGGGGATATGTGATTAGAGTTTAGATAAGAGAAAGGAATGAAGAATAGAACTTGTATGTTTAATAGAGTTGATAGAAATTCCTAAGTGGAGATGAAACCCTAGAAGGAAGACTTAAGAGATGCCGAAAGCTAAGTAGGTCTACATAACATATATAATCTTAAGTTAAATAATGAGGAAGTGTGAAGAATGTGGGTGGATAATTTGCGAGTCAACGATAATAGAATTCCTTGTTAGAAAACCTAATTGGAGAACAAAAGTCAATGGGCTGAGTTGATAGGATTTTGTTGGTGTAATCCGCTGAAAACCCTCAGAAGACAACACTCCTCCTACTAGGGACACCTAGAGGTTTAACGGCTTGTTGCACGTGCTCAGTGCAATCGTGTTTCCCTGCGAAAGTGCGGTTAGGATTTTAGTGAATAAAAATAAGTTTGCTCGAGGACGAGCAAAAGATAAGTTTAGGGGTATTTGTTCAGACCATAATATTGCATTATTATATTCCCCATTCTTATATATTTTACAAATAAATGGGTGCTTTTAACGCATGTCTGCTATATGTTACAGGTTACAGGTTCTTGGACAGAAAACAATGAAAACAATGAATAGACAATGCAAAAGTGGACTTTGACCAACAAACAGAAGACTCTTGATAAAGCCTACAAAAATATCAATTTACAAAGAACAAAGGGCAGCGCAAGGTCCAAGATTATAAAGCGAACGGGTAGGAGTCCACTACAATGTTCACTGGAAATCTGGAAGAGAACCAGAACCTAAACTGAGAAAAGATATATAGAAATAAGAAGCCCAAGCCACTAGAAATAAGCCCAAGAAAATGCAAAGCCCAATTCTACTTTTTGGCCGCGGAACCGCGGCCAAACCAGGCCTTGGGCCGCGGTTCCGCGGCGGGCTTAAGGGAACAGTGAATTAATTTTTACCAAATTGTGAGGCGGCTTTGACTAGGTCTTTTCTTAGGGGTATTTTTGTAATTTCAGACATGCGAAACAAATGTAACCCTAGGGTTTCCTATTCTCTATAAATAGGAACTCTAAAGAATGTATTTTTTTCATGCCTCCTTTTAATAAAATACAAATTTCTTTATGGAGAGCATCGGTGTCTCTCTTCAATTCATCTATTCAGATCTGACAACCCTGCGTAAATGGTTGGAGAGATCCATCTGTAAAGTAAGTAGATTTATTTATTTCCTTGCCCTAGATAATTTCAATTCCTGCCCTAGATTAAATTTATTTTCCTGCCCTAGTATAGATTTTATTTATCTGCCCTAGTTATAACTTTCAATTAATTGCCCTAGGTAGAATAATTAGGTTTTTAGATTTAATAACCAATCCGAACACCCTTCGGAATTAACTCGTAAGCGCGATTAGGAGATTCACAACATCCCTGTGGACCGATCCGTACTCACCGGCTAGCTTCATGCGACGCCGTTCTTGATTGCGGTTACAAATATTTTTGATCTATCTTTTAAAAAGCGCAAGCACGCTAAATCACTCAATCAAAAAGCAAAGCCAGAAAAGGAATGAATAACGAAGTATAAGAATAATGACGAATAACGAAAGTGTATTCAAAAGAAGCTAGATTCAAAGGTATAATAAAGGCGGATGATGTCTTGCCTTTGTATACAGACCTACATGGGACACCACTAAAATCTATCACTCCCCGCTTCCAAAAAGACCATAGTGAGAACATAACTAAGTCCGCAACGTAACTATACCGAGAGAACAACTAAACTTGATACAGTTACATTAAGCGCAAGTATGCAGGCAATATACAATGAGAAGTAATAAAGCAAAACTTTTTTCATCAACTCAACATTTATTACAAAACAAGTTCGATATTAAGTTTTATTACATCAATAAAAGACAAGAATAAAACCAAGCTCTAAACAGGTAAACGAATAAGAAAATGAAGAAGAATAAAATCCTAATAGTAGGCCGAAAGGTGATCTTCCACCGTAGATTCAACCTCCGCCATGTCATCTCTGTTCTCTTCTCTTAGCCATGACGGACATTTCGGGGTAAAAGAGAGAAACATCCGTTAGCGAGCTAAACTCGAATAGGATTCTCAAAAGGAGTTAAGTGCAATAAAGTATGGATAGTAGTGTCACAGTGTGTATGTAAAGGCGTGGGCAAAATAGTGTCAGAAAGTATATAAATCAAGTGTATGTAAAGTGTCGCATATATATAAGTGCAGGTAAAGTGTCGTATACTAATCATAATCCGTATTTTAGTTTGGTTATTTTAGGATACCGGCATACTAGGGATTATTCCGTTAGTCCTACGAAGCAACAGGCAGGAGGCTAGCATTCCGTTTATGGCCTGGAACCACAACAACAAGCGGAATCCGAGACCCTCAATACCATCTTACTTAATCCAAACTACCCGACCCCGTATAATGGTTTGTTTAAATAGGTTCGATCAAGTGTTAGCACGCGAATTCACTAAACATAGAAACAAGAGGGGTTCACTTTCCATATCAGGTGTTCTACAAGATTACCCCATGCTTTGGTCCACGTGTCTAACCTTAATCGTCCAAAGTAAATAAAGTTCATTGTCATGTCTTGGTTATGGAAGGCATCAAGATGTATTAGGGTTGCAAGGTATAGCTATACAATAAGGACATTACTTGTTTTTAGAAAAGTATAAGGTATTTTGGCGTAATAGGATCTTAATGAAAAGTCATAGTATGTTTTGGTAATTATAGTTTAGGAAAAGTCATGGTATTTTAGTGTAAAATAGGGTTTTGGAAAAGTCGGGGTATTTTAATGTAAAATGGGGTTTTGGAAAACTAGGGGTATTTTAATGTAAATGGGGTTTACTGTGTCAAATTCGATCCCTATATTATTAGGGAAAAGTTAAATTGGCGATAATCGTTTAAGCGGGATTTCGGTAGCATATTGACGTAAAAAGAATAGGTTTTAGCGTGTGTGGTTTAGGTGTCGTCAATGAGTCATGGTAGGTCATTACCACGACATCAAGGGTGCGCGTTTCCGCTTAAAACTAAGTTTAAAAAAAAGATTACCGAAGTATTAAGGGTTCGTCGTATTTTTCTTATTAAAAACTAGTTTAACGAACAAGCCATAAGGTGATAGCCATATTAATATTTCGAGGAGAGTATTAGTGATAGCCCAGAAATCATGTATAGAGGTGGTGATGAGAGCAAGAGGGAAAAGTGAGATCCTACCTTGAAATCGGTTATTGAAAAATATACGAGGTACAACTTCTCCGAGCTCTTTCTCTCTCCTTAGATTTTTGCCGAGGCCGGTGCCATTGCGAAGATCGTCGAGCGAGAATCCAACACAATTTTTTTCAGAGGAGAAATGAAGGCATGGGGAGTGAATGAGTGAGGGGTGTATTTATAAGCTTTCACAGCCCTTCCTTGAGTCGACCGGCACCGCTCCATCCAGGCCTTTGATCGCGCCATGTGGATATTTCCGTCGTGCCCATGTGGGCGTGTGCCCGCACGCGCTGGCGTGAGGGCAGTCAGGGCCTAGGCCCTGGTTTTAAATTTTTTTTTATTCTTTTATTTAAATATGTTTTAAAACTATTTTTAATTAGAAAATTACTTTAAAATATGGAAAAATTCTAGAAAATTCCAATTAAATATGTTCTTCATTTTGTAAAAATTTTCACTAAAATAATTTCCTTTTTCTATTCTGTAAAAATATTTCATTAACCTTTTTCCCTTACCAAAAATTTAAATTAAATTCCCAAAATTATTTTAAATTGTTTTAAATATAAAACAATCTCTTTAAAGCTTTTTCCATTTAAATAAGTACTAAAATAATTATTAATACCAAAAAAATTTTACAAAGACTTTTTATTAATGTACATATAAAACGCAGTCGTTACAGCTGACAGGGCTAAACTCATACCCATGTGCGTCCTATAAACTATCTAGCTCAGGTGTACGCCTTAAGAAAGGACATTTTCTATTAAGATAATCATAATAGGGGTAAATGTGAAATCAGTTGTTCCACGAAACCATGTGAAATCATGCATTCATCTTATAATTGAACCTCATGTTATTTATTTCTATAGTAAATAATTTTTTTCGGATTAGCACATAGTATCTTGGCTTTCAAGCGAGTCATTGATTAAGAGTAATAAATCACCTTCAGTGATAATCTTATTGTAGGGTATTTTTCGCCACCCCATTGAGATGGGAATACGCGTCGCTTGTCAGGCGTACTACAGATTCCTCCTGTCTAGGGTAGACGGGGGGTTTATTGACTGTGGGAATCCGAATCTCCGGCAGCCGCGGACTAAGCTGCCGTTAATTACCCCTCGCCTTTGGAGCGAGAGAACCTCTGGTTGACGGGTCAAACTGGTTATGCGAACTCAATGTGCAGTGTGCGTATGTGTGTCTTGAGGGGTTTTGGATATATTAGGATCCACACAGAGTTTACGGGGGTCTCTTCATCCGGATAGCGGGCCAAGGTTCAAAGGGCTAGCATCCCTTTTGCAGGGTGCGGGGAGCACCCCGTTAGAATTTTTTTCTAACTGGGACAGCGTTTATATAAAAAAAAAGGGAAAAATAGCGTCCAAAGGACACGTGGGTGCCAGCGCCTCACGTGCCTGGCACACGGACGCCGGGCGCCGGGCCCGTGTGGCTGGCACGCGGACGCTGAGCACCAGTGCCCCCACGTGCTTAGCACGCGGGTGCTGGGCTCTAGCAGGAAAAAGGGACTTAGCCCCTACATTGGGAGTTGTACTCCCTATTGACTTTTGGGATTGAACTCCTGAAAAAGAGGACAAATGGGTTTAGTCTCTGCACTGGGAGTTGTACTCCAAAAAAGAAAGATTTATTATTTTATATATATATATATATATATATATATATATATATATGTATGTATGTATATTATTTTTGTGGAGTTAAACTCCTAAGATATTTTCGAAGATGATGAAAGTGGACCCCTTTCTTTTCCCTTGAGCCCTGGGTTTTCTCTTGAGCCTTGGATTTTTCCCAAAGTGAGATTTTTGGAGGTGAGTCTCCTTCCTCCTCTCTATTGGCAGGATCTTGGAGAAAAGAGGGTGAGATTTTAAAAATCTCCCTTTTTGGAGATTTGATGGAAGATCCGTATTCCCCTTCAATGGTTTTGTGGTGAAAAACTATTTCTTTTAAGAAAATGAAGAGTGAAACTCCTGATTTAATTCAAGAAAAAAAAGAAGGTTTAGAACCTTGAGTAAGGAGAAGAAGGCACAGAAACCCTAGAATTTTTGGGGAGAATAAATCCTTTTTTTTTCTTCATTTCATCATGTTGCCTTATATAGGCTTACAAATTTATACATAGCTTCTTGAGATTTGCAAAATGGCATTTTGCCCATCACATGCCCCATGTGCTTATTTTTTTGCACATGAGCCATGGGCTTTACAAAAATTTGGGTTTATACCCAATTTTCTTACATTTATTCATAAAAATTATATCAAAATTATTTATTACATAATTTTCATTTTGGCATGGGGGAGACCAACCGCAGGGCTCGACTTGGGCATGGGCCCACTTGACCTGAGCTTGGGTCCGCTTACTTGGGGCTGACTTTGACTTGGTCAACCGGGATGTAATTTTTGACCCCAACACATACTTTAGGCTTATTTTTTGCTTTAGATGAAGCTTTGTAATAAAAAGTGTTAGGATCTACAGGCAACCCTAGAAAGGTTGAATAGGGTTGTGATCAAAATTTTAATGTTAATGTCACACAAGATTAACAATTTTAAATTAAAGTAATAGAAAAATAATCAAACGCAAACACAAAGATTTAACATGGTTTGGCCCAGCCTATGTCCACTCCCAATGAAAGTTCCACTATCTAGAAATAAATATCCCAATTTACAATTGTTTGGTTACCTAAACCCGATCCTACCCCGATCACAATAGGCCACACGCCAAAACAATTCTAGATGATCTCTCACCCAATCTACCATAGATCAAGATTCCAATCTGATCAAAACAACCCTTCTTGAACAAACATCCTTACAATAAAAATTACCATAAAAAAATAATTAGAAAACTAAATAAAAACCCCCCACTTAATGTCTTCCTTTAATGTTTATGCTTTTTTGATTTTCAAGATGAACCCCCTTGAAGATGTATGTGACCTCTGAATTTTGATAGCTTGAAAGTGCAGCAGATTTCGTCTGAATTTTTCCTCTCTGCAATGTAAAAATAAATATTTTGGGAAGAATTTTGGTGGCTAAGTAGAAGGCAGCCGAACAAAAACCCCAAACATCATATATATAGCTTCTGAGAAACCCTCAAAATAACGCGAACAGGTAGAAAAAATCAGTGCCCCAGATTCATCCATAAAACCGAAAAAATTCGGTCTGAGTCGAAAAATTTTGGTCTCACTTCATCTGTTGGCATTCATTTTTCTGTGGCGATCTTCTACAATCCTGCTAGATATTTTAAAATATTTAAATTTTGATTTTGACCGATTCTTCATATGAATATATTTGTGATAATATTTCTTATATCTTTCCAAAAATTACTGATTGCTGAATATTTGGATTTTGCAACACAAAAATATTTCTCTGCCTTTTTGTATTTATCTTTACTAATTTTATTTTCCCATAAATTTAATTCTTTTATACCTTACACGTAGCACCCCACAATTGGTAATTGCATTTAACACCCCATACATAGATATTCTCTTAAAATTTGCATTAATCACCTCGATAAACTATCTTTTATATACCTGCACAAACTTCACCAAAGATGTTAAATACTTAGGCATAGTTTGTAAATCATCAAATTAAAGAATAATGTCGACCGACATACACCGTTCAACAATCTTCCCCTTTTGATGATAATAAACTATTAATGAGAAATTTTCAACATGAGCATGTACAAAATAATTATCTCTCTCTATCTACATGCTCCTCATAAAATAGTGAATTATCTCAAAAGAAATTCAGAAATTATGGAAACTTTCTCACATCTTAATTTCTCCCTCTTTTGTTCATCAAAAGAAAAATATTACTTGAAGGCATAGTTTTAAAAATTTTAAAATTCAAATTATGAAAGTCTATTGTTCGATGACACAAGAAACACAATTACCATCTTATATGAGAGCAGAATTCCATCCAATAAAATCTATTGTCAAGCAAGTACAAAAAAATATGAAACAGAATATCGAATAAAATATGATCTTAAGAATTTTTAAAAAATGCTTTCATATACGTATATAATTACTATAAGATAACAATGGAGTGTTCATAAATTATTAGTTTGGTAAAGATTTCCTTGAAACATATAAAGCTCACAAACAAAACATGGAAAACCATCAGAATTGAATTTTCTCAACTCATATAATGAGACTAAGCTGCAAAAACTCCAAAACAATGCCTTTCGGAACTTACATGGGAGGATGCAGTGCTTAGTGGGTATAACACCGACTCAAAATATTTATTTGAATTAGTCATGATTTTTTATGGGAACAATTGTAGCAATAATATCGCATATCCTTTTTGTTGTTATATTTGTTTGGTTACTAGATACATTCAAGTTAAATACTCTAACAGACTTATAATGTTATGAGTAACCAACACATGAATATCTAATTATATATCATATATGCATACGAAAAGGAAAAATTATGAAATCTTAATAATCATGAATTTTAAACAAAATCTCAATCATAGAATTTGTGAGCCTTTAATATGATTTTTTCAAGTATAGAAACGTAACACTCATAAAAAGATGAAATAATGTGTAGTCATGCGCATAAAAATCCCTTTTGTTTTAAAAAATTATATATCTAAAGAAATAATTCACAATTCTTGTCTTAGTCGAGAAAATCGCTCTTCAGCCAATAGTTTTATAAAAATATCAGCAAGTTGATGATCAATGGAATATACTCACTGCACACATCTTTATTTTCAATATGATCACACATCTTTATTTTCAATATGATCAAGAATAAAATGATGCCTAACATCTATATGCTTTGTACGAGAGTGATGAACATGATTGTTAGTCAAATCAGTTGCACTTTTATTATCACATTTAAGAGTCACACTTTAATATTTTAACCCAAAATCTTCTAAAGTCTGCATCATCAATAAAACTTGTACACAACAACTTTCAAGAGCTATGTATTCAGTTTCCGTTGTTGATAAAGGAACACAATTTTGTTTCCGACTAAATCAAGCAACAATAGAATGACCTAATAAATGACATGAACCACTAGTGCTTTTCCTATCGGTGAGACAACCAGCATAATCAAAATTAGAAAATCCAGTCAAATCAAAAAAATCATATAAAGGATACAATAAGCCAAGAATTTGAGTGCCAATTAAATATCGAAAAATCCTTTTAACAGCTTTTAAATGAGATTCTTTAGGATTATATTGAAAATGAGCATACAAACACACAGAAAACATGATATCTGGACGAGAAGGTGTAAGATATTTTAGACTACCAATCATACTCGGTATTTCTTTTGATCAATTGATGTACCTTTCTCATCATTTGTGACTTTTGTTGTTGGACTCATTGGTGTATTTGCAGCTTTAAAATTTTCCATCCCAAATTTGTTGAGTAGTTCTTTGATGTACTTGGATTGACAAATAAAAACATCATCTTTATTTTGCTTTATTTGAAATCCAAGAAAATATTTCAATTTGCCAACATACCCATCTGTAACACCTTAGTTTATTTATACCAGTTCTAGTTCAAGTAATTCTTTAGTTATGGTATTTTCCTGATTTACTGTGTTTTGGGTGTGAATAGTGTATCTGACATCCGCATTTGCATCCTACCCGACCCGCATGCTTGAAACCTGTCTTGATTCATAATTATGGTTTATCCTGACTTGTCGCGTGGACTCGTGCACTTTCATTTATACATCCTACATACTGGCATTTATCTGGCATCTGCATTTTAAATATAACATTTAAAGTCATGTAAAATATTTTAAAAATACATTTCATGGCCTGCATGATACCCCTAACCCTGTAGTAGCATCTGCACCTCGTGTTCTCGTCCCGTTCGGTGAAACGGACTTGTTTGGATGGCTACATGCACGTACGTGCATCCATTCTTGGGGGGATGCATTTTTGTTATTCGGATATCTAATTTTAGTTTTGGTCGACATGTATATTTTTCATATTTTAAAACTGGATTTTTAGACCCGACCTGGGTGCATTTTGGGTAGGTTTGTATTTGCCAAAATATCAAATTTTATTAATATTATATTTAAAATAATATTAACAGTTTAAAATTTATATAACAGTAAAAGATTTCTTAAATTAAATAATAACCACTAAAAAACAAATTTATCTCTCCTCTTTCTTTCTCTGTCCTCTCATACTTTCTCTCTTTCTTTTCTCTCTCTGTCTCTCTCCTCTCGCTCACAGTTCTGTCTCTCTTTCCTCTCTCTCACTTTCTCTCTCTATCCCTTACTCTCTTCAATCTCTCTCTCTCTCTCTTTATTATTTTTTTACCCAGCCTATTCAATTCCCTTACGTCCCTCTCATCTCCTTCCTCTCCTCCTCCGCCTGCACGACCCATCTTTCTTGAACCCACGACCCCCTGCAACCCTCGCTCCTGCACCTCGCCGACGACGATCACCTCGTCGTCGCCTCAGCATCCTCCTCATTCACCCGTCGCCTTCCTCGACCTCCTTCCTCTATCCTTCTCTTCTCCCTTTTCCTTCTTTCCCGACCGAGCCTGCACCCATCACACGACCCATCAACCTAGAACCCTAACCCTTCTCGCCGGAGCTCCGATCACCGACGACTGCTTACCCTCATCACCAACACCTTCACCTTCACCCTCTTCAGTCCTCAACAGCCACCATTCTTCTTCTCTTCAAACCCTAGCACCCTCGTCCCTGCATACCCTTCTCTCGCCTGAAGACCGACCCCATCGCCAGCGACCCATCACCTCATCGTCACCATCCCCTCTCCTCACAACATCACGACCTTTCCTCCTCTGTGAACCCCGACAACCCCAAGCCAAGCCAACCCAAGAACCCACCAACCCTGTACACTCGAAACCCATTGCGGCCACCCTTTCCGCCCCGTCGCCGGAGCCGACCACCTTGTCGACCTCCCTTCATCCCATCGCCTCGACCACATCATCTCTTCCTCACCACCTCCTCTTCTCTGCAAGAACCCTATCCTTCCCTACATATTTCAAACCCTAGAACCCTCACCTGCACCTCTCTTCGCCGGAAAGCTTCGTCGTCGACGGCAGCCGCCGCCGTCGTCGTGTCCCTTGCCACCTCCTCTGAACCCAGAGCACCTAACACACAGCCTTCTTCTTCTTTCCCTTTCTTCTTCTTCTTCTTCTTCTTTCTTTTTCTTTTCTTGATCTTGTTCTTTTCCGGTGATCACCCGCCGGAGCCGTACTGCTGCCGACGATCCGAGCAACCCTGTGCACGTTCCCTACCTGCGTAGTCACATTCTTGCATTGCCTGGTTCTATTCTGTACGTGTGCGCATGCATCGAGACTTTTACCGACATTGGACGGTGCCGTGCGTATCCGTCACGTGATCCATCGAGACAAGTTTATCTTGCTACATGCTATGTTACTATATTTACATCCATTTGAATAAATATAATACATGTATTTTAAATTGTGCATCCCATATTATAGTTTTACAGTTTTACGACGTCCGTTTGTATCCGTACAATTTATTCCGCATCTAGTGCATGCAAATTTATCTTTTTGCATGCTAGACTACAATATATTGCACCCATTTGAATTATAACATCACATATTGTTAAGTTATACATCCCACATTACCATTTCATCGTTTTACTGTTATACGACGTCCGTTTGCATCCATATCATTTAGTATACATATAGCTGCATCTACAGATCATATTAATACATATTATTGTTATATTAACACCCCATGTTTAATAATATGCATCCTACTTTATCTTGAAGCTGTAAATATAACCATAATCGATAATCGTGCATCCATACCATTAATTCTATATCTATTCACATACCATGTCACATTATTTCATATTACTGTTATATTAACACCCCATGCTTGATCATGTGCATCCTACATAGTCAAGATGTAACCCCTGATAAATATTTGTGCATCCATGCTTTTACTTGTGCACCCGTTGTTCCCCGCCGAAAGCCGGGAATACAAACGTCTTGCCTGAATTTGGGGGTATATTCTATTTGGTTTTATCCGTCCACCTCTCCGAAAATGCCAAGTTGATTTATGGCACCGTATATCGGAGGTTTAGACGGATGCGGCCGTTGTAGCAGACTTCGTCAGATTCCTTCTCATTATAAGGGTTTTTGATTGTGGGGACGCTCTTCCCTACAGGCGCAAGACCCTGCAGTTAATTACGCTACTGCATCGCGGTAACCACTTTCTCCTTCTCCAGATGGTCATTTCGTGTCGTGTGTGTTTGTTTTGTTTTTGGTTGCCCGTGGATTGTATACGGAGACTAATTTATGTTGTCGCCCGTAGGGCGTGGATTAGTCTAAATCCGTATTTTCTTAGATTTAGGTTTTGGTTTGGATTTAAGGATACGTTAGTCTCAGTTGAGACTAAGATCAACTTAAACGTTTATAAAGGATACGTTAGTCCAATTTTAGACTAAGATCAACTTAACATTTGTTAAGGACACGTTAGTCTAATTTTAGACTAAGATCAACTTAACAGGATCATTTAGATCCAACAAAAGAGCATTCGGGCTCTATTGTTTAGTTTAGAGATATTGCGGTCGATTACCAGTTTAAGGACTGTTCCCCCAATCAGAGAAAGGATCTGTTTGAATTTCAAAAATTCAAATTTTTGAAGCAACGCTTCAGATCCCGTGCGCTGCGCGCAACGCGCCACGTGTCAGAAATTGACACGGCAGCACAACGCCCAAGGCAGTGCGTCTAATCAAAGCAAGAGCAAGGCTCTTTAAAAAACATAAGCAACACTCAGTTGCGCAAGCGCTGCGCTGCGTGACACGTGTCTGCGCAGTTGCGCAAGCACAACTGCGCAAGCGCACCGCTGCGCGACACGTGTCGGCGCAGTTGCGCAAGCACAACTGCGCAAGCGCACGGCTGCGAGACACGTGTCTGCGCAGTTACGCAAACACTGTTGCGCAAGTGCACCGTTGCTCGACACGTGTCTGCGCAGTTGCGCAAGCGGAGTTGCGCAAGCGCTTCACTGCTCGACACGTGTCTGCGCAGTTGCGCAAGTGCACCACTGCGCGACACGTGTCTGCGCAGTTGCGCAAGCGCAGTTGCGCAAGCGCTTCACTGGCTGCTTCACTGTTCGACACGTGTCTGCGCAGTTGCGCAAGCTCAGTTGCGCAAGTGCTTCACTGCGCGACACGTGTCACGCGCTGGGGAGTTGCGCAAAAAACAGAATGAAGATTTAAGGAAATTTTTTTAAAACAAGAAGATTTCTTCTGTAAAAGAGGGGCCTTTGGATCAAAAATCCAACGGTGGGGAAAATTCCCCAAATCACTCAGAAAAAGATCTTTTCAACAAATTTAACTAATTTTTTAGCACTATAAAAAGGACCCCAAACCTCATTTCAAAAAGACACATCTGGTTTTAAAAAAAAAAGAAGAGAGAAGAGAACTCTTGAGAACTCCTTGAGAACACAAAAAAGAAGGTAAAAACCTTTAAAACAAGAGAAAATTCTCTTAGGAATAGATCATTGATCTAAGAACAAGATCAGTGATCTTCAACAAATAAATAAAGAAATAAAAATAATAAAAATAGTGCCTTGCACTTGCTATGAACCTTTGGTTCTCTGAAACAAGGAAAAACTTGTTTTTCTTTGATCCAAATTTAGATCAAGGGATAAAAAGTGCTTTGAATCTAAAAGATTCTTGGTGCTTTGCACAAATGCAATGCATTACTTGAAGGGCCAGGCCCAAATCAAAAAGACCTAGCAGGCCAAAATAAGTTGTAAAGCAATAAAAAGGGCAGAGCCCAAATGAAATTGATGCTTTGCATCATTTATAAAGGGCAGAGCCCAAAACAAATTGCCCAAATAAAAATAAAGAGAAATGCAATGCAAAAGCAAATAAATGTTGGACATTTTCAACTGGACTTAGCCCAATAGTGGCCATAAGTCCTTAAATTAAACTGACTGAGCAAATTGGCTCTCCTAAATCAATCTACATCCGGTTCGAGGGTACATCTCCGAACTCCTTTGACATCCATCGTTGTAATTCCTCAACGACGTCAAAGAGGTGACGGGTCCTGACGACCACACACCCATATGGACTGCGGGGTCCTTAAACTCGTGGACCGAGACGTCCCTAAACTAATATCGGACCGAGACGTCCCTAAACTAATGATGGACCACTACGTCCTTAAACTGGCAATGGACCGAAACGTCCTTAAACTCATAATGGACCACCACGTCCCTAAATTGGAACATGGACCACCACGTCCTTAAACTGGAGCAATAGAGCCTTCAAATGCTCTTTTACCGGATCTAAACGGTCCCGTTTAAGTTGATCTTAGCCCCAAATACGACTAAAGTATCCTTAAACACTTAAATGAACGATAAAATTCCAAATCGACCTTGGTTCAAGGGTACATCTCCGAACTCCTCTGACATCTGTTGTTGTAATCCTTCAACGACGTCAGAGAGGCGACGAGTCCCGACAGCCATATATTAAATGGATCACCCCGTCAAGTTGATCTTAGTCTCAAACAGGACTAACGTATCCTTAACAAACGTTTAAGTTGATCTTAGCCGCAACGCGACTAATGCATCCTTAAACTAAAAACACCAAACCCAAATCTAATTAAATACGGATTTGGACTAGTCCACGTCCTACGGGCGACAGCATTACTCAGTCTCCGTATACAATCCACGGACAACCACAAACAAAACAAACACACACGACACGAAGTGAAATTCTGGAGAAGGAGAAAGTGGTTACCGCGATGCGGTAGCGTAATTAACTGCAAGGGCTTACGCCTGCAGGGAAGAGCGTCCCCACAATCAAAAACCCTCAAGCGAGGAGGAATCTGACAAAGTCTGCTACATCGGCCGCATCCGTCTAAACCTCCGATACACGGTGCCACAAATCAACTTGGCATCTTCGGAGAGGTAGACGAATAAAACCAAATAGCATCTGCCCCGAATCTCAGCGCCAGGACATCGTGGTCCCGTGCGCCGTCTTTCGGAGGGGAACAGATTCTGGCACGCCCGGTGGGACCTCTTCCTCTTTCCACTCCACACTTCGTGTGTCGTCTTCGCGAACCAATCGCGGTTTGTTAAATGGTTGTCTTCGGATTTCAAGCTACTAAGATTTGGTCTTTTATTTGGCGTAGAATTCAAGATTCAATGGCCTCTAACTGCACCAACTGCTCGAAGTGTCACTGCAACGGACGCTCCACCTCACCTAGAGGTGTAGCATATAGGCCCCAAGCGGCCTCTTTCCTCACTCTGCCAGTAGACCAGGTGGCCCAAGCCACCACTGGCTTATTCTTCGGGACCATGATCCCACCGACAAGCTTCTCTATGTCGATACATGCACCGGAGCCGAACAAGAAGTCGGTCTTCGACCGGCTCACTGCTACGACGGCCCCTGTCAACGGGTCGCCCGTTACCAAACCAACAGCCTCCGTTTTCACCAAACTGGATCAGAATCATAGAGTGGCCGTCCCAAAGAGGGCAACGGCCGCTGCTCAGGAAGTTGTTAAAGCGGCTTCTCCCATCAGAGAGTCGGTCTTCGCAAGATTGACGATTCCCATTCCTGCCCTTGCTGGTCAAAAGGCATCAGTCTTCGATAGGCTGACATCAGCAGTCACCCCACACTCAAACAGGGGGCAAAAAGAAACCATCTTAATTTCCGAGCCAGTCCCAACGGCTCGTCGTGCGCGACGTCGCCATTGGCAACGAGTGCGGAAAGCAGGGGGCAATTCCCCCTCGGGGCTAACTCCACCTGCTCCGATGGTGGAGGTCAACGCTGCTGTTCCAACTGGGAACAGCTTTGAACTGCTGAGGAGGGTGCGGAAGAATTCTCCAACCGCTACACTGAAAAGATCTCCTCCGCCTACGGAGAGGGATCCAGAAACAAAACAAGAACAACCCCCTCAACGGCTGTCTTCAAAGATTTATAAAGTTTGGCGAAGGGTTTAAGATTCTGTGATTGAACCAGGTCGCTTTCGTCGCCAGAAAAAGGCGAAGGTGGAAAAAGACAAGGATTGTCCCATTAAACAGTAAGGGACAGCAGCTGGTAGGGTGCCCCCTACAATGGTTCCTTCAACCTCAACGGCCCACAAAAGGAGGAGGCCAGAGAAAACCCCCGCGTCAATGGCAAAGTTTAAAAGCGGTGAACCTAAACGCCCCAAGTCAGGGGGCATAACAGTTCATACGATTTATATGGCTTCTGGAAAGGAGGAAAGCCGCACTTCTACGGGTCACCGACCGCTCACCCGATCAGTGACCAAGGCTCAGGAGCAGCAACAAAAGCTCCAGGAGATGATGAATGCTATGGCCGTGCTTACAGAGCCAAAAGAAAACCCTGAAGCATCCTTAGATGAGCGCCGAGACGAAGAGACCGACGCCGAGTTCCTTCGCCGAGTATTGGAAAAGAAGGACAAAGAGGCTGCTGAACAAGCGGCCAACATACAGCGTATGGGCCTCCTCTACCAGGACATGATAAGGATGATGATACAACAAGATCCCCCGAATGAAGAACCTCCGATCGTCCTTGGAGACGATAGGGGAGAGACATCGAATCCTCAGCCCATTCTATCAACGGCTAAAGAGGATACAATCTCTAAAACTGATCTGGACAAATACATAGCCCAGCAAATAAGGGTTCATCATGCGGCCGAAGCAGCCGGCCACGTCGTAAAAACGGGGCGGCCATATCCAGGCTGGTATGACCAAATCAAGTACTCGCCGGGTTATACAATTCCCAAGTTCCATGTTTACAAGGGGACCGGCAATCCCCATCAGCATGTTGCCCAGTTCAGGGCGCTTTGCGGTAACACCGGCGGCGATGACAAGCTTTTACTCCGTCAATTCGTTGGAAGTCTATCAGATACGGCGTTCGAATGGTACTCTGAACTCCCTAATGATTCTATTAAAACCTTCGCAGAAATGGAGCTGCTGTTTACCCAACGCTTTGCAAGTGCCAGTGAACGTACCCCGATGACGGCACTGATTAACGCTAGGTTAAAACCCGGCGAGACATGGGTTCAGTACGCTATACGGTGGCGTAATCTATGGTCGAAGTGTGAGCAGCGCATAGAAGAAGCCCCTGCGGTGGGAATGTTTGTTGGAACCCTTGATCCACAAGCAACCATCTCACAGTTTATGATGTTCTTCAAGCCGACTACCTTCCAGGCTTTGATTGACAAACTAGCGCAGATGGACCAGATGGGCCATAAACCCCCTCTCCCAAAGCCGGACTCCCGAAATGACAAAGGAAAGGGAAAAGCGATCGTTGTCGCTAATGCTCAACAACAACCGAGCGACTCGAAGCCGGTTGCTCATCCAAACAATACGCGCCCGTACGTACCCCTTGAGGATAGGATGGGACGTCCTTATTCCTTCCCTCGTGATAAAACGAGGAGGTTATTCGAGCTGGCATTGCGCAACAGACTCATAAATCTGCCGGATCCAAAACGACCGTTGCAACCAAGTGACGTCAACGAGCCTAATTACTGCCCTTATCATCGAGTACTAGGCCATCCGATCGAAGATTGCTACGTTTTCAAGAATTGGCTTGAAAATCAGTATCGACAGGGCAAGTTCGCGTTATCTGACAAATGGAAGGTGAATCCCCCGCAGCCCCACACCTCTAAGGGGATGAATACGCCGGGGGCAACATGCTCCGTCATTGAAGAAGCTCCTTGGAAGGTTGTATTATCAGCCAAGACAAAGAGGATGCTAAACGATCTTCAGACATGTCCAGCGATCAGGTGGAAGAACCCGTTGGAACCGCAGGTCATTGAAAGGATGTTGAAGCCACGTCCAACTCCAAAGACCGATGGTGGTGGCTCAAACACTTGCAGCCAACCGTCAAAATCTTCTAAAAAGAAGAAGAAGAAATCTAAGAAGCCCGTGAAGCCTGACGACAAGCGCACGGACTTACAAAGGCAAATTGACGCGTTGGATGAATACAACCAAAAGGCACGGACTCACATTACGCTCCAAGAGTTCCTCAATCACGTTTTTCAAGAAGAAGATGAGGGAGAAAGTTCATCGGATGAATCCGAGGAATATATGGCAAGATGTCATATGATTTCCCATTCGATCACGAACGATGAGGAGACTCCTTGCACCGAAAAGCTAGGGGCAGATCCTGAACCAAAAGTTCTGGGACCATCAGATGTAGTAATTGACGCACTCCTTAATGAAGCTCGGTTGAAAAGTAAAGCTGATCGGGAGCACGAGGCGGCTATATTTGAAAAGGCCAAGCGCCAGCGACTTGATGAAGGAGCTGAGACGATCCCGCTGGAGCAAAACACCTCCGCTACCGACAAAAGCCAACTCAGGATGAGGAAAAAGTTCGCTAAAGCCATATCAATGGGCATGAAGCTACCATCCTCTGAAGGAAACATCGCCGGTGAAGTGGAAACGCACCCCTCGTATTGCTTATATCATCAGAGGATTTCGCACCCCACTCAAGAGTGCAAAGCTTTCGATAGATGGTGGCAAGGATACGTTGCTCATCGACAACGCTTTAAGCGGGAAAAACGTAAAACTCGTCGGGACCAGAGAAATACGACCGAAGGGCTTAAAAGAACTGCTGGCGATTGTCGCATGGTTAACACCGGTGGATCACAAGTGCCTACATTCGGGAGTGATTCTGATGAAGAGCTAGAACTTGCCCCTCTCTTTAAAGAGTCCGCTTCAGGAAAAGAAGAAGAACCGAAGGTCTGCGAAAATATCCGGCTGCGGAATCGGACACTGCCTGAAAAGAACCTCGGACCCTTGAACAGAAAAGATAAAGGGAAAGAAAAGGTCTCTGAGGATATTACTCTCGATGACCAAGCTGCGGAAGAGTTAACCGCTAAGAACCCACCAAAGAAGAATAAGGTGGATTACAACGTCTTGGCACATCTGAGGAAGCTGCCCTCACAGCTCAGCATTCTTGACGCCCTTTTGCTATCAAAAGAGGCGAGAGATGCGTTGATTAAGGCACTCCAAGACACGGAACAATTCCAAACATGCCTGGCCGAGGAAAAGATGAAGGATGAATTAGAGGAAGTACACACGGCTGATGTTACTTTTGGTGATGAAGACCTTCTACTTGGGACATGCGAACACAATCGTCCTCTCTATGTCTCGGGATACTGCCATGATATAAGGATAGGCAAAATCCTGATCGATAACGGGTCTTCTGTTAACCTACTCAACGTGCGGGTGTTGAAGGAAATCTGCATGGGCGTTCAGCACCTTGCTCGAGACAAGATCACCATCTCCGGGTTCGACTCCCAATCGTCAAAGACTCTTGGATCTGTGATACTGACGCTGCGCTTCGGGCTACTCGTCACGGACATTAAGTTCCACGTCATAGACGCCAAGACATGCTACAACGCTTTGCTCGGCCGACCATGGTTACACGAGTACAACATCATCCCTTCTACACAACATCAGTGTATGAAGTATTTTAAGGATGGTTTCGAGTATACCGTGACGGGAGAACTGAACCCGTTCTCTGTGAACGAAGTCCGCAAATACGAAGATGCCAAATACTTCTTGCCGGATTTCGAAGACACGGAGAAGTGTCACAAGCCGAAAAATAAAACTAACACCACCATCCCTGTCTTCGGCAGTGATACCGAGGAGGAAGAGGAGATCGTTTATTCGGGTCCGCCCCAACATAACAAGCCAGGACCGTCCACTCCTACATTGGTCTTTGGTAGTGACTCGGAGGATGAGGTCCATGTCGTATTCTCTGCTCGACCTTCAATACAAGCTTCCGCTGACGAAGGGCAAAGTCTGCAAGTCGCCATGGTGCCGCCTAAACATCATAAAGAACTGGACGCACTTAATATCTACAGTGTAGAAGAGCTGCGAACATTCTATATCCCTCCCAGGCGAGAAAACGAGAAGGCAATCCTATTTTACCGCTCTGAAGAAACCAAGGTGAAAAAAGAAATCTGGTATGGCGCAGAGCCTGCGCTCGACAGGCTTCAGCCTATCCGTCTTCCCAGATATTATACAGAGGGTTTGAAGAAGCTGCTGAAATGCCAGGGGATATCCTTTAAACAGACCGTTAGAGAGGCCAAATTCTATGACAGGGTCTGGAATGTTCCCGGGACTCAACGCAAACTTCCTAATGGGAGAATGGAAACAAGAGGGCTTGGATACATCCGGTCAAAGAAACAAGAGTTACTACCCGGCTGCTACGTCGTGTATGACCTTGATGAAGAAGCGGATGCTCAATGGGAGGACGCTAATCCTAAGCCAGTGAAGGTTCCAGATGCAAGAGAGCCCAGTCCGTCGTTCGAGGAACAAATGGACAGACTTATAAAGAAAGCTGGTCAAAAAGTCCGAGGTGATCACAACCGTGAAACGGCCATCTACGAGAAAGCCAAGACGCAACGCCTTCTCCAACAGGCTGTAAAGGTTGAAAATGCCACTCCTTGTCAACCTGTTATAAAGAAGGCTCAGCTCAAAAGCAGAAATAAGTTGAAAGGCCAAAGAGGCACTCAACAACAACAAAGCAGGGCTAAGAAGCCACGCAAACGGGAGTCGAGCGTTATTGATCTATCCCTCATGAAGAAAATGAGTCGAGCATACTCTTTTCCTCGGGATAAGACAAGGAGGATATTTGAGCTTGCTCTAAAACATCAGATGCTCACGCTGCCGGAGTCTAAACACCATGAACAAGCAGGAGAAGCCTCACACCCGGACTATTGCTCTTACCATCGAGTAGTAGGTCATCCTCTTGAAGATTGCTTCACCTTCAAGAATTGGGTCGAAGATCAATATCAGCTTGGTAAATTCGCTCTGTCCAACAACTGGAGGGTAGCACCACCACAAAAGCACGAGCCTAAGGCCACGAAAGAAAGACCAGTTCCATTTGGGATTGGAAGCGAATTCGTACCTGTCACATGATAACGATACTACAAGAAGAATCCGAGAACATGGACAGCCTTCCCTGGTGCCTCGAAAACAGCAATGATGAGGTGATCTCAGAATTTCCCCAGCTCCGAAAGAACTGGAGGACGGCATACATACCACTGCAGATAACCTCAAGAAAATTGAGTTGGGGACGATAAACGATCTGCGACCGACATTCGTCAGCGAGCTGCTGTCTGAAGAAAAGGTGGCTGCGTTAAAGGACGTCCTTGTACAGCATAAAGATTGCTTCGCATGGAACTATTCCGAGATGCCGGGACTTGATCCCGAAGTTGCTGTACATAGACTGGAAATATCCCCGAGTGTCAAGCCAATCAAATAAGCGCCGAGAAGAATGCGGCTTGAGCTCGAGATGAGCATCAACGCTGAAGTCAAAAAGCTGATAGACTCCGGCTTTATCCAGGAGGTTCAATACCCTGAATGGATTGCTAATATCGTCCCAGTGATGAAGAAAAATGGTACGGTGCGCATATGCGTGGACTTTCGGGATCTCAACAAAGCCTGCCCGAAGAATGATTTCCCAGTACCAGTCACCGAACTGATGATAGACAATACGTCCACGCATGAGATTTTCTCATTCATGGACGGCTCATCAGGATATAATCAAATAAAAATGCATCCTGAAGACCAGAAACATACGGCTTTTCGGACTCCTTTGGGAATATTCTGTTACAAGGTGATGCCCTTCGGTTTAAAGAACGCCGGTGCAACCTACCAAAGGGCCATGACGAAGATTTTCGATGACCTTATACACGAAATCGTTGAATGCTATATCGACGACCTCGTTGTTAAAAGCAAATCATATAAGGAACATCTCGAGCATCTGAAGACCGTATTTCAACGTCTTCGATAATACAACTTGAAGATGAACCCTCTGAAGTGTGCATTCGGGGTTTCCTCGGGCAAATTCCTGGGATTCATCGTTCGACACCGAGGTATCGAGATAGATCCGTCCAAGATCAAGGCAATCATGGGAATGCCTCCGCCGAGGACTCTCAAACAGTTGCGGTCTCTCCAAGGGAAGCTCGCATACATACGGCGATTTATAGCCAATCTTTCAGGAAAGTGCCGTCCTTACAGTCACCTGATGAAGAAGGGAACCCCATTCGTTTGGGATCACAAATTCCAAGGCGCACTGGATGAGATCAAGCAGTATTTGCAAAACCCTCCAGTGTTGGCTGCCCCAGTGAAGGGAAAGCCTCTCATTCTTTACACGGCCGCCCTTGAAGGTTCTTTGGGCGCATTATGGGCATAAGAGAATGACCAGGGGAAAGAAAGAGCACTTTACTACTTAAGTCGAGTGCTGCTGGGGGCAGAAAGCAATTACTCCCCCATTGAAAAAAACTGCCTGGCGTTGATCTTCGCAATAACAAAGCTTAGACATTACGCATTAGCGCATGAAGTCCATCTCATTTCAAAGGTGGACCCTCTCAAATATCTAATGTCAAAGGCCATATTGACGGGACGACTCGCTAAATGGGCCCTGCTCTTAATGGAGTTCTCGATAGCATATCGACCACTCAAAGCAGTAAAAGGCCAGGCCATCGCCGACTTCCTTGCTGAGCACCCGATACCGGCCGACTCTCCTTTAAACTGCGATCTTCCAGACGAACATGCGTTTGATGCGATCGATGGTGATAATACCCGATGGGAGCTTTATTTTGACGGAGCATCTTCCATGAAGAAGCGCAAACAAAGTACCCCTATAATCAAATCGGGGGTAGGACTCATCTTTATAACTCCACAACGGGGGATAATGCGCTACGCGTTCTCCCTGACGGAACCGAGGACCAACAACGAAGCCGAATAAGAAGCTCTGATAGCAGGCCTCGAGATCGCCGTTGACATGGGAATTGAAAACCTCCTCATATACGGAGATTCGCAACTGGTCGTTAGTCAAGTAAACGGCGATTACCAAACATGCAAACCGGAATTGGTAAAATACGGTGAAAAGGTGCAACAACTGCTAACCCAAATTCCCTCCTATACTTTGGAGAGCATACCACGCGCGGATAACAGCAAAGCGGACGCGTTGGCCAAACTTGCTAAAGAAATGGCTGACGAGAACCTCGATGACGTTAGAATCATGGTACAAAGTCGTCGGGTGCTCGCCCCCGCAGAAATACCTCCGGGATCGCCCGAAGAAAAGGGAGTGACTGAACAAGCGACCTTGCAAATAAAAGATCATGAGAAGGTTGAGGATTGGAGAGAAGTCTTTATAGACTACTTCAAGTCCCACCAAATGCCTGAAGATGCGTCCGCAAGACATCAACTCATAAAACGAGCTCTGTTTTTCGCCTTCGTCAATGATACTCTATACAAGAGGTCATTCGATTCTCTGTGGCTGAGATTCTTAGGACCGGAAGAATCGGAAAGAGTCGTTCAGGAGGTTCATGACGGAATCTGCGGTTCTCACCAAGCAGGTCCAAAGATGAAGTTGAAGATCAAACGGATGGGCTATTACTGGCCCACGATGATTCAAGACTGCATCAAATACGCGAAGCAATGTCACTCATGCCAGATTCATGGGGACTTCATCCACCAGCACCCAAATCCATTGCATCCAACGGTAGCTAGCTGGCCATTCGAAATGTGGGGGACTGATATAGTCGGCCCCATCGAACCAGCATCGTCTAAAGGACATCGTTTCATCCTAGCGACGACTGACTACTTCTCTAAGTGGGCAGAAGCAGTACCATTGAGAGAAGTGAAGACGGAGAATATCCTCCATTTCTTCAAAACGCACATCATATATCGGTTTGGAACTCCGAGGCGGATCATCTCCGATAACGGGCCAGCCTACCGAAGTCATAAAATCAGCTGCTTCGCACAGCAGCATAATATAGACTGGAGATATTCCTCAGTCTATAATCCACGAGCTAACGGTCTCGCCGAGGCCTTCAACAAGACCTTGACGAAAATTATAAAGAAAACAGTGTCCCGAAATAAGAAAGATTGGCACGAAAGACTACAAGAAGCTCTTTGGGCATATCGAACTACATTCAAGACGGCCACGAACACAACGCCGTACGCGTTGGTGTTCGGTACGGAAGCAGTACTCCCTCTCGAGATAGAGTTACCCTCTCTACGAATGGTAGTTCACCACGAGCTAACGGACGAAGAAAATGCTCACCTTCGGCTTGAGGAGCTTGACGCCCTTGATGAAACTAGGCTCATAGCGCAACAAAATCTGGAAGCTTATAAAGCAAAGATGACGCGCTCATACGAAAGATTGACCCGACCGAGGACATTCCACCAAGGCGAACTCGTGCTAGTGGTCAAAAGGCCTATGATTCCCAATCGCGCCAAGCGGGGAAAATTCGAGCCAAATTATGAAGGCCCGTACATCATAGATAAAGTTTACCAGGGTGGGGCCTATCTACTCATGGACATGCACGGTGAAAGGCCTTTCAGGCCGATAAACGGTCGCTTCCTGAAGAAATACTACGCTTAATGAGCCACAGCTTAGGTCAATGATAGATGACGACGACCATGTCTGCTCGCTATCTTCCTAAGCTCAAGTTTTATAAGCAGTAGCCAACTTCCTAATAGCGGACCGAAATGTCCTTAAACTAACAGCGGACCGAAATGTCCTTAAAATAATAGCAGACCGAAACGTCTTTAAACTACTACCGCAGCATCTTTAGGCTGACGAGATAAAAAAATATATAAAAATAAAATAAAATAAAAACGGTATGTCCATAAGCAAAAAGGGGCACGGATGAAAACCCGTAAGGGCTCCGTGAGTAAAAACAGCAGGGCTACTGGCGAGTGTTCGTGAAAACCCGAAAGGGCGCGACCTCGTAAAAAAAAGAGGGAAAAAGAAAATAAAAAAAAAAGAAAATAAAAGCGGTACGTCCATAAGCAAAATGGGCACGGATGAAAACCCGAAAGGGCTCCGTGAGTAAAAACAGCAGGACTACCGGCGAGTGTTTGTGAAAACCCGAAAGAGCGCAACCTCGTTAAGAAACACTTGTAGGATCCTCTCGACCCTATAAGGAGAAACCACCCGCGTGAGATTCTTACGATTCATAAGGGAACAACACACTTAGGAGTCCCCACAATTCCTAAGGAGAAAATACACTTGCGAGATCCTCACGACTCGTAAGGAGAACGCTCTTATGGGACCCTCCCGGCTCGTAAGATTTGAAAGTCTTAAGTTACAGAGATCTAAACCTGTGCTTAAGCAACCCCCACAACCTTCGATATTGCCCTACAAGTGGCTCAATACTGACCCTTGTATACAATCCACGGGCGCAAATAAACATTTCCCTAACCAAAGTCCATCCGTGACTGGGGATATGTTCGCATAACCCTTGTAAATCCTCTTGATTTACAAAGAGAAAACCCTCCTGTAGGATCCTTACGACTTACAGAGGAACAAAACACTTAGGAACCCTCACGATTCCTAAGGAGAAAATACACCTATAAGATCCTCACGACTTGTAGGGAGAAATAGCTTTGTGAGACCCTTACGGCTCATAAAGTCAAAAGCCTTAGTCGACAGGACCCTAACCCTGGTCGCTAAGCCTCCTTTGTTCGACAATGACAGAAGCAAATAATGATTCGCTCCTGGCGATATCCCAGTTGTAGTGGTGCTGATGCCGAAATCAGTGTCCAAATTCAGGTTTACGGCGAAAAGCCAGTAAGCCGCACATGCATACGAAATAGCCGAAATGATAGGGCAACTTGCAATAAAAAGAAGCAAGTAAAATGTATGCATGCGAAATAGCCGAAATGATTGGGCAACTCGCAATAAAAAGCAGCGAGTAAAAATAAAATAAACAGCCGAAATGATTAGGCACCGCTAAAAATAGCCGAAATGATTGGACAATCGCGACCTTCGCGATATAAAAGCTGAAATGATAGAGCATCGCGGAAAGAATAAAAAAATGAAAGAATGAAACTTTTTGCCCTACAGTTAAGATCACATCGATCCCTGTATACAATCCAAGGGCATATACAAAGAGGGAACCATACCCTCCCAGCAAACTCCTCGACTCACGGATACAAACACTCCTTGACGAGAGCTTCCTGATCCGCGTCGACCCGCGGAGCCACCAGTGCCCCCGTGGGGATTCTCGACTCGTTTCAAACCCCAAGGAAACAAATAATCCTTGGCGCTTGGGAAACAAATAATCCCTAGCAAACTCCTCGACTCACGGATACAAACCCTCCTTGACGAGAGCTTCCTGATCCGCGTCGACCCGCAGAGCCACCAGTGCCCCCGTGGGGATTCTCGACTCGTTTCAAACCCCAAGGAAACAAATAATCCTTGGCGCTTGGGAAACAAATAATCCTTAGCAAACTCCTCGACTCACGGATACAAACACTCCTTGACGAGAGCTTCCTGATCCGCGTCGACCCGCAGAGCCACCAGTGCCCCCGTGGGGATTCTCGACTCGTTTCAAACCCCAAGAAAACAAATAATCCTTGGCGCTTGGGAAACAAATAATCCTTAGCAAACTCCTCGACTCACGGATACAAACACTCCTTGACGAGAGCTTCCTGATCCGCGTCGACCCGCAGAGCCACCAGTGCCCCCGTGGGGATTCTCGACTCGTTTCAAACCCCAAGGAAACAAATAATCCTTGGCGCTTGGGAAACAAATAATCCCTAGCAAACTCCTCGACTCACGGATACAAACACTCCTTGACGAGAGCTTCCTGATCCGCGTCGACCCGCAGAGCTACCAGTGCCCCCGTGGGAATTCTCGACTCGTTTCAAACCCCAAGGAAACAAATAATCCTTGGCGCTTGGGAAACAAATGATCCCTAGCAAACTCCTCAACTCACGGATACAAACACTCCTTGACGAGAGCCTCCTGATCCGCGTCGACCCGCAGAGCCACCAGTGCCCCCGTGGGAATTCTCGACTCGTTTCAAACCCCAGGGAAACAAATGATCCTTGGAGCTTGGGAAACAAATAATCCCTAACAAACTCCTCGACTCACGGATACAAACACTCCGTGACGAGAGCCTCTTGACTCATGTCAACTCGTAGAACCATTACCGTCTCCGCGAGCAAATTCCCGATTCGTCTCAATTTGTAAGAAGAAGTCTCAGACAGCAAGGATTGAAAAGCTTGCTTTTTGAGTAATGGGGCCCTGCAAGTCAATCCAAACTGGTCTCTTGCATACTATTCACGGGTCTCACTCTCCGAAGTCGAATTTCGACGAGAAAGGAAACAACCGCTTACGAATCCTCTCGACTCGTAAGAGGGAAAATTCTCTTATAGGATCCTTACGACTTATAAGAGAAAACCACACTTAGGAATCCTCACGATTCCTAAGGAGAAAATCCGCCTATGAGATCCTCTCGATCCGTAGGGAGAAAAGCCTCTATGAGAGCCTCACGGCTCATAGAGTTGAAAAAATCTTAGGCAGCAGACCAGAACCTGCGGCCTAAGCCATCGCTATTTCCTAAGGAAGTCGGAATACTCGTTTTGGACATCCATCAACCATGGTTATTAAGACAGCCTGCTGACAAAAAAAAAAGAGAAAGATGACAGAAAGAATATCCGGTCTACATTTGATCTGGCGTGCATGACGCATTCATTTATGCATGGGCAGAAGACTCAGGACGAGAAATAAAACAAGCTGAAATAGAAAAGGGAAGGGTTTCCATTCATACTGCAAAAAAAAAAATTCTTTTACAAGCATAAGAAACATTATTCAAATTATTACAACGGTATAACCTCAGATCCGGGGCACGGATTGAGGAAATCAAAAGTAAGGCCATCCAGAGTTCTTCTGGCCTGTCTAATTATTCTTATGCGCAGTCTTTCTCGCTCCTCTGTATCGAGATCATCGGCGAGCCCTCCTGGCCTTTGATAAGCAGCAACTATCGTCGTCTGCTGGAAGACTTGGTGTAGGATGTCAATAAGGCTGTTCCGTCGTTTCTTTGAAATCAACCCTTTCAGGTACACTGAATGCACCTTGTCTTCGGCATCATCCAGCGCGTTGAGCGGTAAGGCCTCATGAAGACCCGGAAGTGCTCTCCATATGGCTCCCAACACGACTTTCAAAAGGGCCAAACGACGAGGCAACAGCCAACCACCGCTTGCGTTCAGACGACCCATGACTTCTGCACATTCAGCGTCTGTAAACTCCTGGTTTTGTTGATGACCCTGAGCGCGGATATCGTCGTAGGTAATAAACTCGTGCAAGCTGTATAGATGCACCGCCGCCATTATGCCTGGAAGAAATATTACAGGAAGATCAGCAATAGAAAGGCAATAATACACATAGAGGACTAAATTCCTAGAGAGCGAAACTATGTTCAAGGATAAATTCCTCTGGATGAAAGCTCTGCTAGTTAAGATTAATCTAAGAATCGATTTTACCTAAAGTTTTCCTAAAAACTTTGAAAAAAAAGGGGGAGGAGCAAGGCACCGGAGTTCTTGAAGGCAAGAACAAAGCTCTGAAGTCTTCAAAAATAGAAATCGGAAAGATGATAAGTATCTAGGGGGACCAAAGGTCCTATTTATAGGCATCAAGTGCCTCTTCGACTTCCAAGAGTTGTCACGGCAGTTTACCCTAATCGGAGCGAACTTCTGTTCAAATTCCGAGGCGGGAGATGAAGCAACGCTTCGTCTTCCCCCAATCAGAGCAAAGCTCTTTCTTGAAAATTAATTTAATGAAGCGACGCTCCAGATTATTTGCGCTGCGCAATACGCCACGTGTCTGACGCAGACGCATCAGCGCAACGCCCAAAACAGCGCACCCAATCAAAGCAAAGCTCTATTTCAAGCAAAACTAAAGGAAGCAACGCTTCAGCGGCGTATGCGCCGTGCGCTGCGTGACACGTGTCGGCGCAGATGCGCTAGCGCAGTTGCGCTGCACTGTGCGCTGTGCGACACGTGTCATACCCTGGAGCATTTGCGCTAAACAAAAATTAAGGTTCTGAAGAAATCTTTTCTGTTATTGTTAAAATAAGAAGATTATCTTCTGTAAAACAGAAGCCCTTGGATCAAAGATCCGACGGTGGGGGAAATCCCGCCAAATCTTTCAGAAAAGGAATTTCTTCAACAAATTGAACTTACTTCTTAATTTGCAAGATGAGGTCTCAGGCAGTAAGGATTGAAAAACTTGCTTCTTGAGCAATGGGGCCCTGCAAGTCAATCCAAAATGGTCTCTTGCATATTATTCACGGGTCTCGCTCTCCGAAGTCGAATTTCGACGAGAAGGGAAACAACCGCTTACGAATCCTCTCGACTCGTGAGAGGGAAAAATTCTCTTGCAGGATCCTTACGACTGGTAAGAGAAAACCACACTTAGGAATCCTCACGATTCCTAAGGAGAAAATCCGCCTTCGAGATCCTTTCGATCCGCAGGGAGAAAAGTCTCTATGAGACCCTCACGGCTCATAGAGTTGAAAAGTCTTAGGCAGCGGATCTAAAACCGCAGTCTAAGCCATCGTTATCTCTGGGAAAAATAAAGCTGTCTGCCAATAAGGTGCATTAAAGATATCATGCTGAAAAGAATGAAAAAGGCGAAGAAATGACACAGGACATTACAAAATGTGTATCTTTTATTCATAAGTATTAATCGGGTACAGGATACATTGTACTAAAGAATAAAAAAAATATACATATATTTTACAAGTACAAATGATACAAGGAGAATTACTGGGAAGGAAGCGTCTTGCATAGATTTAGCAATTGCTCGCATACTTCCTTCTACGCCTTCTCTTGATCGGCTACCACCGCCAGCTCTGCCTCCACTTGGGCTCGTTGCTGCAAGACAGACGCAAGCTGCTCCCTGACGATCTGATAAGCAGCTTCCCGACCTGGGGTATTGCGCTCAGCTACGTCGAGCTTCCGCTTCAAGTTTAGCCCATGGGAGATGCGCTCCAAAAGACCCTCAAAGATAGTCTTCACTTGGGCAGCATTTGCTTCAACCTCAGCGCGCAGTTGGGCCGTTTCGTTCGAGGCCTTTTGGCATTCCCTTAGCTTTAAAGCTGCTTCTTGCTCCAAATGGCGGAAGTGAGAAGTGCTTTGCTCGAGCCAAGTTGTTCGTTGGGTGCTCAGGGCTAAAACTTCGGGAGAAGGGCGTGTCGACTCCAGCCGATATAGACATGCCTCAATCCTCCTGCAGTGACTAACCCAAGATTCAACGACGCCTTCGTTATAAAAATTTACGAGCGCCGCCAACATTGGGTTAACCTCCACAGCGAAATCTACGGCAGAAGGGAGAGCGTCCATGTTGAGCTCTTCGATGTACCCGCTCAGCATGCCCAAACTCATCACAGCACCCTTTGAAGATGGACGTTTCAAGAAAGGGCCTGCCGGTGAAAGGACGCGAGACTCAAAAGGGACCGGAGCCGGAACAATAGCTGCAAAACAAAACATGGTCAAACGATGGTTCAAGAGATGTTGAAGGGTTACCAAAAATGAAATTTACTATACCAGCTGCGACGGACGGCAAAGCCGGAAGGGCCGGTAGCGCGGCAGGTCTTGCATCCCCTCCTTCGATTTGTGGCACTGCAATAAAGAAAAGGAAAAGTCAGAAATTATCCCATTGCTAGAAAAAAGGGGCAAATAAAGACATTATAGTGAAAGTATACTCACCGGCGCCACTAGAGGGAGAAGCGAGTTCGGATGGGAAAGAGAAGTGTGGGAGCAACACCTGATATAAATGGTCAAAGAGCACTTCTGCAAGGGCACAATGGTATAACGTTAGTACAAAAGCTACATTTTTGAAAGATTAAGGCATGAGTCGTAAATCCATACCTTCCAACATCCGCGATGGTACAAGGGAAGGCGGGGAGGTGACCACCGCCAAAGCAGTAGTCGACGGTGCTCCCTCGAGCAATGGAGCGTCGGCACTAGCCGCACCTGCAAAGACAAGCTTGTTAGAAGAGATCGCAAGATACATGAAAAAGAGGGGAACGCTGGTGACTCAAAATTTACCCGACGAGCTACCAGCCGAAACTGAAGCAATCCCCTCCTCCATTGACATGAGACCACCGCCCGTAGCCTCATCACCCGACTCGATGGGAACCGTTGTTGTGCTCGCGAGCCCTGGAGATGGCAAGGAACCATACGCGGGGAGGGCTATGATTGGAGTATTACCAGATTCCTGGGAAAGAGCGGTCGGCTCCTCCTCAGGAATCGTGGCCGCCTCACCCGATACTCCCTCGGGTCCTGCGGTCGCGGTTGTTTCATCCATCGGCACCGTGACGTCTCCAGCCTCAAGCGCCTCGCCCTCTACTGCCTTCGGCTCGGTTAAGACAATCATCTCATCTGCCGCCACTTCAGGTGCGGCATCAATGACCCTCTCAGCGGCGGACCCCTCAACCTCTGTTTCAGGCCCCGTGGCCCCGATGACGTTGCTCACTGTCGGCTCGGGCTCGGCAAGTACCGCTTCCTCCGCTCCCCGGGGTTCGACGGTCTCCGCCTCCCCCTCAGTCGGACTTGGCCCTGCAAGATGGAATGTATATGAGCCAATGGCTTTATAATTCTTACAACGAAGTTCGGAAAGAAATGTTACCTGAAGAGGATTTATCGTTTGCACTCCGGGCTGCGCGCGCCACTCGCCTATGAGCAGTAGACAGGGCGACAGGGGCCTCTTCAAAAGGAGTGTCGGCACGAGAAATAATGCTAGGGCCCGCTCCCGTGGCCAAAGCAGCTCTGCGGGCCTCCGCTTCGCGTCTTAACCGCTTTCGCTCCTCCCGGGCCGTTGAGGCGGATGCTACTAGGGCTTCTTTGAGCGAGGCTTCTTCGTCCGTGAATAGGGATGCCTCCAGATCTTTCAGGGCGTCTCTCGTCGTTTTGTCAAGCCGAGGCTCTTGCCGCAATTTCGACGAAGCCGGGACTTTAGCAACAGGCCCAGGAAGGATCCCCGCATCAATTGATACAACCCCTGCAAAGAAACAAAAGAGGGTTAGGTCAACCATCAGAAAAAGACGACAAACTTTCCTTATAAAGAGAAAGGGGTGAAACATACCGACGCCTGCTAGGGCACGCTTCTCCTCCTCCTCCTGGAAGGTTTTCAGGGAGGCAGCAATAGCCTCTTCAGTAGAGACACCTGTTGAAAATGGAGCAAATATTAGTTAAAGATAATAATAAAAAACGCAATAAAATGACAAATAAAGCGGCTGATGATTACCGGACTCAGCGAGTTTGCTTAACATCACTTCGAGCCTCGCCGATCGCTCAGAAGCTGCAATGGCGGCAGCCAAATTGGTGTCCGCTGGGTCTACCAAGAAGCCCTCATTACTGCCATATTCACATATGCCTTCGGTGGGAGGAGCCGCAGGCTTTAAGCTGAGGATCGCATCGAGGGAAAGGGTGGACTTCTTCTTCTTCTTCTTCTGTTCGCCAGCTTTAGACCCACCCGGAGTAGATTTGCGCTTGGCAGTCACTTTAGGGCGGCGGGTCCCAATATCTGCTCCTACGCCTGGCTCTGGCGATACTACATTATCCGCCTTTGTGGGAGCACGGAGCACCGATGGTGCATCCACCGTAGCGGGCAGCGGCAATCCCCGCGGGGGGCTCAACACTCGTGGTCGACCGACTCCAGCATCTTTTAGCGGAGGGACGACCGGGAGCCTTGGCTGCAAAGGGGCCTTGCGATCGCCGCCGGGAGGCGCACCCCTACGGTAAACCAGCATACGCTTTTCCGTTAAGATAATTGGGCCCATCGCGTGCGCATACCAGGCCACATATGAATTAAGCATCTTAGGGGCACAGCTGGGTTCACTAATGAAGAAATAGGAACCTGTGTTAAGCCGTGTAAAATGATGCATCGCATTCTTTATCCCCTCTGGGCCGACCACGGGCGTTTCCAAGAAAGCTTCCAGCGGGATCCCTTGGTTGTAGCTTGACTGCCGGGCAAATCGATGTGGGTTATATCTCATAAACAAGGCTGTCTTATTCTGCCTGAACAGTAGATAGCCCGGCTGGATGGAGTAGAGATGGAGGATTTCCCGAGCTTTCAATACAGAAGCCCCATCTTTGAAGTTATCACGCAGGGACACCACTGACTTGGTGGTCTCTGAGCCTATGGTTATAACCTTGTCCATAAAAGAAACCTTCGCTCCGACCAGGTGTGGACGAAGGAGCAGCCCTCTAGACTCCCGCGGGGCTGGAACCACAATTGAAGCCCCAACCAACCGCATGACTCTCGGGAGTCTGTATTTCTCGAAGAACGGAGGAGTCTTGTGGGCACCAAACACCCTTCGCACATGCATCTCCATCCAAGAAGTGAAGTAGTGCATCGGAAAGTTAGCAGGCTGTACCCTGGGCTCACTGGCGTCCGCCGCTACGCTAAGTCCATGATAAAAGTAAGCCAACCCGGCAATTCCTACCGATAACTGCAAACCAGCCACCATCCGATGCGCTTGGTAAAAGACAGAGGGCCGCATGAGGCGGGGGTGCATGGGGAGTGCAAAGTTGCATAGCCACAAGCCCAAGAATCCAATAAAAAAAGTTTCCTCATCCATGCCTGGGACGGCAATTTCCGAGAAAGCAGCAATGGCAGCGTTGGGGAGATAGAAATCCTTCTGGTCATTTTCTGATACGGGTCGGCGGTCCAAGCCGAAACCAAAAGGGTCACCAAGCTGAGCGAACTTCTCACCCTCCTCTGATAGGAACTCTGGGCGAATGAAGCGAGCAATAAAATCTGCGAAACTGACGCCCCGGTCGCCCGATTCTAGATGGAGTTCCTCATAGATCTCCAATACCTTCACCAAGCCCGGATACTGATGCTGAATGGCGTTCTCCGGAGTCAAGTCAAACACCAGCTGCTTGGTAGCAAAGACGTACTCGTCAGGAGGAAGCAGCTCCTCGTAGTGCTCTCCCCTCATTGGTAAACCCAAAATCTCAGCGAATTCCTCCCAGGAGATAGAGGCTTCCCTATCCGTCATCAGGAAGGTGTGAGTGGGGATATTCCATTGTTCGATGAAGGCCTTGACCCACCACGTTGGAGGAGAAGGATACTCGAAAAGCGAAACGTAGATGGCCGGATATAAACCAATCCTCGTTAGATGAGTCCTTTTCGCCGATAAAATGTACCGGGCCCACTGCAAATATCCGGCGGGGGGTCGCGGGATCAGTCCAATATTGTAAGCCTGTCCCCAAGGGCGTGCTTCACCCTGACAGATTCGCCTCCCCAGAATGTCTATTGCTGGTGGCGGCTGCACGGGAATGGCACCGATCGCAGGCTGGAGGAGGTCATCAGAATTCCAGTTTTTAACCTCCACGGCATACTTCACCAGGGGTTCGTCTGCGTAGGGGATCGTGACTGTAGGCTCAGACGGCGAGGCGGAACTGAAGCTGCGACGGCCTTGGATGATCTGACTGTACCACCTTCCCCACAGGTGGAGCTTTTTGCACTCAGGGTCATGATCTTTAATGAGAGCGAACGCCACCCGGTCCACTGGCGAATGGGGGAACCCTCCTTCCGAGCGAACGAAAGGGAAAGACAAATCTTCAGACATGTTTCCTGTAGAAAAAGCAAGAAAATAATAACCGTTAGTGTTCCAATGCTTCACATTTTAAAGTCCTACATCACACTGCAATGCAGTGGATAGGGGACCAAAGGGGGACCCGCAAAATCTGGATGACGGTGCATCATTTAATAAGACAATCCCATCATTAGATGAGACTGTCAATTCATGAAAAGATCCACAAGAGAATATCCTCATTGGTGGGAAATCTCTAGAGACAAGGAGAAGATCTCCTCTTTTGGAGCAAAGCTCTGTCACAGAGTGACATTTGTCAAACTCTGGTCTCAAGGGAATGAAATTTCTTTAAGGAGAGCCTAGCCCTATATTAATGATGGAAAATCCATCAAAAAGAAAACTTCAACCCTTAAAAGATTAAAATTTGAGATTTTAAAGATCAATGAAAACTTTTAGGAGTTCTCCATTTTCAGATCAAAAAAAAAAGATCTACATTTGATCCGTGAGCAAAGCTCTGTTCATGAGTTAAAACCCATGAACAAGATCTCTGTAGATCTATGAACTTTCCAGAGCAAGGCTCTGCTGATGAAACCCCAAAAGGGTTTTAGATCAAAGATCTGTGAGAGCAAGGCTCTATTAATCAATTTTAATTTAATTTAATTTTATTATTAATACCTAAGATGTTTTCAAATTCTGAACTCTGGAGTTCTTGTGAAAAAACAAGAGCAAGGCTCTAAAATTCTTAAACAAGAGCAAGGCTCTGAAATTTCAAGATTCTTGAAAATGGTAAAACATTTAGTAAGGACCAAGGGTCCTATTTATAGGCGCCTGCGCCCCTTCAACTGGTCAATTGATCCAACGGTCGGGATCTTGCCACCGCTGCATTCACGTGCGCGCCACGTGAGCGCAACGGTGGGGGGGCATTTGTTCCCCCAATCAGAGCAAGGCTCTATTTGAATTTCAAAAATTCAAATTTTTGAAGCAACGCTTCAGATCCCGTGCGCTGCGTGCAACGCGCCACGTGTCAGAAATTGACACGGCAACACAACGCCCAAGGCAGTGCGTCCAATCAAAGCAAGAGCAAGGCTCTTTAAAAAACATAAGCAACACTCAGTTGCGCAAGCGCTGCACTGCGTGAAACGTGTCTACGCAGTTGCGCAAGCACAACTGCGCAAGCGCACCGCTGTGCGACACGTGTCGGCGCAGTTGCGCACACACTGTTGCGCAAGTGCACCGTTGCGCGACACGTGTCTGCGCAGTTGCGCAAGCGGAGTTGCGCAAGCGCTTCACTGCTCGACACGTGTCTGCGCAGTTGCGCAAGCTCAGTTGCGCAAGCGCTCCACTGCTCGACACATGTCTGCGCAGTTGCGCAAGCTCAGTTGCGCAAGCGCACCGCTGCGCGACACGTGTCTGCGCAGTTGCGCAAGCGCACCACTGCGCGACACGTGTCTGCGCAGTTGCGCAAGCGCAGTTGCGCAAGCGCTTCACTGCGCGACACGTGTCACGCGCTGGGGAGTTGCGCAAAAAACAGAATGAAGATTTAAGGAAATTTTTTTAAAACAAGAAGATTTCTTCTGTAAAAGAGGGGCCTTTGGATCAAAGATCCAACGGTGGGGAAAATTCCCCAAATCACTCAGAAAAAGATCTTTTCAACAAATTTAACTAATTTTTGAGCACTATAAAAAGGACCCCAAACCTCATTTCAAAAAGACACATCTGGTTTTAAAAAAAAAAAGAAGAGAGAAGAGAACTCTTGAGAACTCCTTGAGAACACAAAAAAGAAGGTAAAAACCTTTAAAACAAGAGAAAATTCTCTTAGGAATAGATCATTGATCTAAGAACAAGATCAGTGATCTTCAACAAATAAATAAAGAAATAAAAATAATAAAAATAGTGCCTTGCACTTGCTATGAACCTTTGGTTCTCTGAAACAAGGAAAAACTTGTTTTTCTTTGATCCAAATTTAGATCAAGGGATAAAAAGTGCTTTGAATCTAAAAGATTCTTGGTGCTTTGCACAAATGCAATGCATTACTTGAAGGGCCAGGCCCAAATCAAAAAGACCTAGCAGGCCAAAATAAGTTGCAAAGCAATAAAAAGGGCAGAGCCCAAATGAAATTGATGCTTTGCATCATTTATAAAGGGCAGAGCCCAAAACAAATTGCCCGAATAAAAATAAAGAGAAATGCAATGCAAAAGCAAATAAATGTTGGACATTTTCAACTGGACTTAGCCCAATAGTGGCCATAAGTCCTTAAATTAAACTGACTGAGCAAATTGGCTCTCCTAAATCAATCTACATCCGGTTCGAGGGTACGTCTCCGAACTCCTTTGACATCCATCGTTGTAATTCCTCAACGACATCAAAGAGGTGACGGGTCCCGACGACCACACACCCATATGGACTGCAGGGTCCTTAAACTCATGGACCGAGACGTCCCTAAACTAATATCGGACCGAGACGTCCCTAAACTAATGATGGACCACTACGTCCTTAAACTGGCAATGGACCGAAACGTCCTTAAACTAATAATGGACCACCACGTCCCTAAACTGGAACATGGACCACCACGTCCTTAAACTGGAGCAATAAAGCCTTCAAATGCTCTTTTTCCGGATCTAAACGGTCCCGTTTAAGTTGATCTTAGCCCCAAATACGGCTAACGTATCCTTAAACACTCAAATGAATGATAAAATTCCAAATCGACCTTGGTTCAAGGGTACATCTCCGAACTCCTCTGACATCTGTCGTTGTAATCCTTCAACGACGTCAGAGAGGCGACGAGTCCCGACAGCCATATATTAAATGGATCACCCCGTCAAGTTGATCTTAGTCTCAAACAGGACTAACGTATCCTTGACAAATGTTTAAGTTGATCTTAGCCGCAACGCGACTAATGCATCCTTAAACTAAAAACACCAAACCCAAATCTAATTAAATACGGATTTGGACTAGTCCACGTCCTACGGGCGACAGCATTACTCAGTCTCCGTATACAATCCACGGACAACCACAAACAAAACAAACACACACGACACGAAGTGAAATTCTGGAGAAGGAGAAAGTGGTTACCGCGATGCGGTAGCGTAATTAACTGCAGGGGCTTGCGCCTGCAGGGAAGAGCGTCCCCACAATCAAAAACCCCTCAAGCGAGGGGGAATCTGACAAAGACTGCTATATCGGCCGCATCCATGTAAACCTCCGATACACGGTGCCATAAATCAACTTGGCATCTTCGGAGAGGTAGACGGATAAAACCAAATAGCATCTGCCCCGAGTCTCAGCGCCAGGACATCGCGGTCCCGTGCGCCGTCTTTCGGAGGGGAACAAGGACATGGTGGTCCAGTTTAAAGACATCATAGTCTGTAAAGGTTAAGGACATCATAGTCCATGGGCTTAAGGACCCCACAGTCCGAGGTTAAGGACATCATAGTACATGGGCTTAAGGACCCCACAGTCCGAGGTTAAGGACATCATAGTCCATGGGTTTAAAGGACCCCACAGTCCAGGTTAAGGACATCATAGTCCATGGGTTTAAAGGGACCCCACAGTCCGAGATTAAGGACATCATAGTCCATGGGTTTAAAGGACCCCACAGTTCAGGTTAAGGATATCATAGTCCATGGGTTTAAAGGGACCCCACAGTCCGAGGTTAAGGACATCATAGTCCATGGGCTTAAGGACCGCACAGTCCGTGGAATGATTGGTTATCGGGACTCGACACCTCTCTGAAGACGTTGAAGGATTACAACGATAAATATCACAAGAGTGAAGAGATGTACCATTGAACCAAAGTTGATTTGGGAAATCTGTTGTCCAATTTGGGACTAAGATCAATTAATTAGATTATGAGCACATTGGCTCAGTTAAATCTGAATTGAGGACTTATGTCCAACTTGGGCTAAGTCCAATTAAGTTTGAAATGTTGGCCCTTTGTTGGACTGTTGAACATTTGTCTGGGTTCAGCCCCCCATTATTTAGCAATGCTAAACAGGGGTTTGGGTTCTGACCATATCTTTATCTTTTATTGAGTGCTGAGTACTCATATGCCATATGAGATGATCAATCTTGGAAGACAAGGGTATATTTGAGGCTCGGTCAAAGAGGAGTCTTGCCTCTGGAAAATTTAGTCAATTTGGGCTAAACTTGGCTTTAGAATAGTGTTAAACACTAGAGGATATTTGGCGATCACGTGCCCCACGTGATGTGCTGAAAATAATATTAAACACTAAGGACAAAGCGCTTAAAGTAGTGTTAAACACTAAAGTTGAATTAGTCACGTGGGGTCACGTGAGGCGTCTGATGATGGGGGCCAGACTTCCTTTATTTTCTTCCCAGAATATTCAAATAAGTGTTAAACACTTTTAGTCTTCGAGGCCATCACGTGTGAGCACGTGATGGGCATCCATGCACTGGATTTAAAGGGATTTGTTAGGGGTCACGTGGGGACACGTGAGGGCGCCCAAAATTGATTCTGCTCTTGGATTTGTTCCCTTTTGTTTTGAGGGTCATGTGTGAGCACGTGAGGCATTGCCTCCAAGTTTTTTCTTTCTCATTTTGAGGTGTCTGTTTAAGGGGCACGTGACCTAGTCTTGTTCGTTCTTTTTCATTCGTTGGGATGAAGGGTCACGTGTTACTACGTGATCACGTTGGATACTTTAATCTTTATATGCATGGAGAGCTTTAAGTCTCTTGTTTTTAAGAATTAAATTATTTTATAGGGTTAAACCCTTGTTCTGTTTAGAGGAATTAAATTCCTATGTATTTGGAAGAATTAAATTCTTATATAAGGTTAAACCCTAGTTTTATTTGGAGGAATTAAATTCCTATGAATTTGGGGGAATTAAATTCCCTAAACTCAATTCTCCCTCTAAGTTTTGGATCTGCATGGTAGAATCTCCCCGATGAGAATTAAATTCTCAACTTGTGGGGAGATCTGCTTTTGCAGATCTTCAACCAAAGGAAGAACTAAGTTCTTATTCATAAGAGTTAAACTCTTAAATTGAGAATTAAATTCTCTTTTTGTTTTATGGAGCTTAGATCTCTTTCCCCTTCTCACGTAGGGTTTCTTTTTCTTCTGAGAAAATCTTTTTCTCTCTTGAGAATTAAATTCTCCTCTCTTTTTTTTCTCTGTTGTTGTATCTCTCCAAAAAAAAGTTCCGAGGATCCTCTCTCTTCTCTTCTTGGCTCCTATTTATAGGAGAAAGAAAATAATCAATTTGTTTAGTCAATCTTTCATTGAAAGATTTTTGTTGTTTTTGTAACCAACATGATCTTTTAGATCATCCAGTGAATTTTATTCACCATTGGATTTTTAATTCAAAAGATATTTTATCTGTTATTCTTAGCAAATTTTAGGGAAATCTTTCCTTATATAAAATCTTTCCATAAATTAGTGATTTTTAATCACCCTTGGATTTTTAATCCAACGGTGTTCCATTTTACAGAGCACCGTCTTTTTTTTGTTTTGGAAAGATTTAGATAGATATTTTTCCAGTTAGGGTTCTCGATTCCCTCTTAATTAGAATTTAATTCTATTAGTTTAGAAATCTTAAGAGCCTATACGTGTTGACATGTGATTCCACTGTTTGATCATTTAAATAGAATTAAATTCTATTAATTAAAGAGCTTAGGAACCCATCACGTGTTGACACGTGACCCCCCTTGACTAACATTTTAACCAGAATTTAATTCTGTTGTTTTAAAGAATTAAGGAATCATCACGTGTCAGTGCGTGACCCTTGGTCACGTGTGAGCACGTGATGCCTCATTGGGGTTTTTCCTTAGTTTTTATTATATCTTTTAATCCCTTTCAGTGGGTTTAAAGGCCCATCAAGTGTGGGCAAGTGACTCCTGTTGATTAGAATTCAATTCTATTATAACAGAGTCCCCAGGAAACCATCACGTGTCAGCACGTGACCCTTGGTCACGTGTGAGCACGTGATGCCCCATTAGGGTTTCTTTCCCGAAATTTTATGAGGGAACACCCGTACCTGCTACAATTTTATTATGAGCACCCGCTTGATACATGTACACTACCTGACATGGCTTGATACACCACTACTTGACATTACTTGATACATGTACACTACTTGACATGACCTGATATATCACTACTTGACATGTTACCTGATCCTATTTCTAATGCCGACAATCCTGACATGTTGCCCCGATGGACATATCCTGTTGTCTGTATAGATAAACTTGTTCCTGCTTGATCCTGTGTTGGCATTAGCTTCAGATTTATCAATACCCGACTTAAACACATAACCTGGGAGTATGGGGAAATCAATGATGAAACCTGACTTGTAACTCGACAGTTCAATGCTTATACTGATCAGTTTTAGGGGCTAGGCCAGCCCTGGGATGATGCTGCTGATATCATTCATCTGTACATGTTTCTTGTTTAGTGCCTAGCGGCATGTCTCGATTTCAGCCCGAGAATCTGGACCGTGGTCCCGGGCATGCACGGGATACTATTAAGTTACATCGACGGTTCATTAAATTGATTTCAAAGACTTGAGAGTAATTAACCCCGTAGCTTAGTTCTGATTACTCACTGTACATCACATGTGCCTATACCCTTCACTGGTCCTTATTCATGATACTGTTATACTCTTATTACTGTTCATACTCATGCCTGCATGTTTGGTTACCCCTGATAATATTATTGTTGATATTATGACGCACTGACATCTGGGTTTTGTATGGCCCAGATCCTCTACCTACGCCGCAGGCCATTCAAGAGTATTTCAGTCAGCAGACCGAGCAGCGAGGACCTGTTAGTATTTTAGTTTAATTTCCTTTCAGCACTTTTCATTTCCTGATGTGAGCCCGTATTTTGGGACGTACATTCCAGATTGTTATTGTTTATTGGATCTATTGCTTCCGCATATTATTGCTTGACTCGTTTATTCTGGCTTATGGACATGTACTGGATAGTTTATTCTATTTCTACTGTTCTTGATATCTCTAGACAGCCGTAATGTGACTGTGGAGGGATGTTTCCTATCCACAAGCAGGGTTGGCTCTATCACGTGCCTATCTTAGCGCACTCTGGGAAGCGGGGCGTGACAGAGTTTGTTTAGTATCAGAGCCATAGGATTTAGGCTAATCGGGTTTGATTCTTTTGTAGTTGGGTATTGGATCCAATACACGAATTAGAATACTCGTAACTAGGAGCATGTCTTGCCTTATTGCCATCTTGTCATCCTTGAATCCATAACTATCTTGCTTCTTGTATCCTGTTTATTGAATCTTGTTCATCTTGCTAATCCTCTTCGGTGTTTTGGCTTCAGAATCATGGTGGACAGAAATCTGCGAGCGTACCAGAGGCGTGTTGATGACACCGCTTTGCTTGGAGTAATTCGTGGGATGCTGGAGAACCAGAAACGGCAGACCGAGCTGAACCAGCGGCAGGCCAAAGCTTTTCAGGAAGGTTTGCGGACCGTCCAGCAGTCCATAAACAATGTTGTGGCCAAACCAGTAGAGCGTGTGGGTACTGTGGCAGATTTCAGGAGACTGTGTCCGTCCATTTTCACTGGTCTGGAGGAGTCGTTGCCAGCGGACCAGTGGCTGGTTGATACGGAAAATTTGCTCGTTGCGGCACAGATTCAAGAGGACAAGAGAGTGGATATTGTACGCATCCAATTGGTTGACTATGCCCGTGAATGGTGGCTTGTGGAAGAGACCCGCTTGCCCAAGCCGATCAGTTGGGCAGATTTTTCGAAGAGTTTCTTGGAGAAGTTCTTCCCGCAGACTGCACGGGAGGAAATGGAATAAAAGCTTATCAGTTTGAAGCAGAACGGCATACCCGTGAATGTACATGCGGCTGAGTGGACATGACTCAGTCGTTTCACTGGACCTTTGGTTGCCGGTGATGCTGATAGGGCAAGGAGGTTCATGCGCAGTTTGGATGTGGACATCCAGAGGCACATTATATCTCTGGGTTTGACCACTTTCTCGCAAGTGCTTAAAGCAGTCAGAGAGCAGCAGAGTTTATCGCTGAAAACTGGGGGTATGCAGCAGCAGGCAGTTGTAGTGCAAAAGCCGGAGTTTGCGCCGAACCGATCTCCTGTACGCAGAGGTATTCCAGTAAACCGACGTGGCGTAGCACCGATGAAGAAGCCCGTCATTGCAGATCAGAGAAAGGGCATGATTTGTAACTTTTGCCATCTACCTGGGCACCTAAGGAGAGATTGTCGAAGGATGTTGGGACTTTGTTTAGTTTGTGGATCGGCGGATCATACTATCAATGCCTGTCCGTCGAAGCTCCATTTGAAGGAAGATGTTCAGAGGCCACCGCAGAGGCAATTTCAGGGGCAGAAGCAGTTAACTCAGGGACCCAATCAAGCTCGAGCCTTTACCCTGACGGCTGAAGAGGCCAAGGATTCAGATGAAGTTGTTTCAGGTATCCTACGTGTTCATGATTTTCCCGCATTAGCATTATTCGATTCTAGTGCATCACATTGTTTATGTCGTCCAAGTTTATTGCTGCATATTCAATTTATTGCACGACCCTGTATAGTTGTTGGGACATACACACTGGGAATGGAAAGATCATAGCTAGTAGAGAGTGTAAGGATTGTTCAGTCGTTAGTTGCAGACGAGAGTTATTGCAGATTTCTTGGTGATCGATACCGGTAGTTTTGATGTTGTCTTGGGAATGGATTTTCTCGGCACTTTCCATGCTCACATTTAGTGTAGGGCAAAGAAAGTGATTTTCCAGATTCCCGGACATCCGGAGTTTGTTTTACTGGAGGTAGCAGTTCTGTTGGGCCGGTTAAGTTTAGGGCTAGGCCGACAAACAGTGTTCTTTCGTCGATGGAAGACATCTCAGGTTTACCGCCAAAACGAGATGTGGAGTTCGCGATCGATCTTGTTCCTGGTGCAGCGCCAATCTCAAAGGCGTACTATCCAATGGCACCAGTGGAGTTGGAAGAAGTAAAGAAGTAGGTTACTGAATTACTAGTGAAGAGTTGGATTCGCAGCAGCAATTCACCTTGGGGAGCTCCAGTTCTTCTAGTAAAGAAGAAAGATGGCACAAGGAGGATGTGCATCGATTATCTAGAATTAAACCGGGTGACTATTTAGAACAAGTACCCGATCTCTCGCATTGGCGAATTGTTCGAGAAACTCAGTGGCGCGAGGGTATTCTCGAAGCTGGATTTGCGATCCGGATATCATCAGGTCCAAGTTAAATAAGACTGCGTTCCGAACTCGATATGGACACTACGAGTATTTAGTAATTCCATTCAGAGTCACGAATGCACTGGCGATATTTATGGACTTGGTGGACCGAATCTTTTCACCGTTCTTGGACCAGTTTATTGTGGTGTTCATCGATGATATTCTGGTCTATTCGAAGAGTCTTGAAGAGCATGCTGAACTCTTGAAGACATGTTGAGAGCTTGCACGTTAGACTTCAAGGGTTCATGGGAGGATCATCTACATTTGGTGGAGTTTTCGTACAACAACAGTTTTCAGGTGATTTTTCAGATGGCTCCATTCGAAATATTGTATGGTCGCAAGTGCCGTTCACCTGTTTGTTGGGACGGTGTTGGAGAACGAAGATTGTTGGGATCGGATTTGATCATGCAAACAGTTGAGAAGGTTAATACTATCCGAAATCACATGAAGGCAGCACAAGATCGGCAGAAGAGTTGGGCCGATACATCGAGAAGACCTCTAGAGTTCGCTGTTGGTGATCTTGTGTTCTTGAAGATATCACCGACTAGAGGAGTGATTCGTTTTGGGAGTCGAGGTGAGCTTAGTCCTCGATTCGTAGGGCCTTTCGAGATTATGGAGCATGTTGGAGAAGTGGCTTATCGATTGGCCTTACCACAATCTTTGGCGAATGTTCATGACGTGTTTCATGTATCTCAACTCCGGAAATATGTTCGAGATGAAACACACGTGCTGGATCATTCAGAGCTGACTGTAGAGAGGATTTGACCTTTGAGGAACGACCGATGTCGATTGTTGATCAAAGAGAAAAGGTCCTTAAGAACAAGGTTATCCCTCTCGTACTTGTTTCTTGGGGAAATCGCTCGCACGAAGAATCGACTTGGGAACGTGAAGACGAGATTCGACAATAGTTTCCACACTTATTCTTGTAGCTTCTTGATTGTTTATCCTTTCCTGTTCCTAGAATTTCGAGGACGAAATTCTTTTTGTAGTTGGGTATAATGTAACACCCTAGTTCATTTATACCAGTTCTAGTTCAAGTAATTTTTTAGTTATGGTATTTTCCTGATTTACTGTGTTTTTTGTGCGAATAGTGTATCTGACATCTGCATTTGCATCCTACCCGACCCGCATACTTGAAACCTGTCTTGATTCATAATTATGGTTTATCCTGACTTGTCGCGTGGACTCGTGCACTTTCATTTATACATCCTACATACTGGCATTTATCTGGTATTTGCATTTTAAATATAACATTTAAAGTCACGTAAAATATTTTAAAAATACATTGCATGGCCTGCATAATACCCCTAACCCTGTGGTAGCATCCGCACCTCGTGTTCTCGTCCCATTTGGTGAAACAGACTTGTTTGGATGGCTACACGCACGTACGTGCATCCGTTCTTGGGGGTATGCATTTTCGTTACCCGGATATCTAATTTTAGTTTTGGTCGACATGTATATTTTTCATATTTTAAAATTGGATTTTTAGACCCGACTTGGGCGCATTTTGGGTAGGTTTGTATTTGCCAAAATATCAAATTTTATTAATATTATATTTAAAATAATATTAACAATTTAAAATTTATATAACATTAAAAGATTTCTTAAATTAAATCATAACCACTAAAAATCAAATTTATCTCTCCTCTTTCTCTCTCTCCTCTCGTACTCTCTCGCATTCTTTTCTCTCTGTCTCTCTCCTCTCGCTCACAGTTCCGTCTCTCTCTCCTCTCGCTCACTTTCTCTCTCTATCCCTTACTCTCTTCAATCTCTCTCTCTCTCTCTCTCTCTCTCTCTCTCTCTCTATTTATTATTTTTTTACCCAGCCTATTTAATTCCCTTACGTCCCTCTGATCTCCTTCCTCTCCTCCTCCGCCTGCACGATCCATCTTTCTCGAACCCACGACCCCCTGCAACCCTCGCTCCCGCACCTCGTCGCCGACAATCACCTCGTCGTCGCCTCAGCATCCTCCTCATTCCCCCGTCGCCTTCCTCGACCTCCTTCCTCTCTCCTTCTCTTCTCCCCTTTCCTTCATTCCCGACCGAGCCTGCACCCATCATACGACCCGTCAACCTAGAACCCTAACCCTCCTCGCCGGAGCTCCGATCACCGACGACTGCTTACCCTCATCACCGACACCTTCACCTTCACCCTCTTCAGTCCTCAACAGCCACCATTCTTCTTCTCTTCAAACCCTAGCACCCTCGTCCTTGCATACCCTTCTCTCGCTTGCAGACCGACCCAATCTCCGGCGACCCATCACCTCGTTGTCACCATCCCCTCTCCTCACAACATCACGACCCTTCCTCCTCTGTGAACCTCGACAACCCTAAGCCAAGCCAAGCCAAGAACCCACTAACTCTGCACACTCGAAACCCATTGCGGCCACCCTTTCTGCCCCCGTCGCCAGAGCCAACCACCTTGTCACCTCCCCTCATCCCCATCGCCTCGACCACATCATCTCTTCCTCACCGCCTCCTCTTCTCTGCAAGAACCCTAGCCTTCCCTGCATATTGCAAACCCTAGAACCCTCACCTGCACCTCTCTTTGCCGGAAAGCTTCGTCGTCGACGGCAGCCGCCGCCGTCGTCGTGTCCCTTGCCACCTCCTTTGAACCCACAGCACCTAACATACAGCCCTCTTCTTCTCTCCCTTTCTTCTTCTTCTTCTTCTTCTTCTTCTTTCTCTTTCTTTTCTTGATCTTGTTCTTTTCCGGTGATCACCCGCCGGAGCTGTACCGTTGCCGACGATCCGACCAACCCTGTGGACGTTCCCTATCTGCGTAGTCACATTCTTGCATTGCCTGGTTCTATTCTGTACGTGTGCGCGTGCATCGAGACTTTTACCGACATTAGACGTTGACGTGCGTATCCGTCACGTGATCCATCGAGGCAAGTTTATCTTGCTACATGCTATGTTACTATATTTACATCCATTTGAATAAATATAATACATGTATTTTAAATTGTGCATCCCATGTTATAGTTTCACAGTTTTACGACGTCCGTTTGTATCCGTACAATTTATTCCGCATCTAGTGCATGCAAATTTATCTTGTTGCATGCTAAACTACAATATATTGCACCCATTTGAATTATAACATTATATATTGTTAAGTTATACATCCCACATTACAATTTCATCGTTTTACTGTTATACGACGTCTGTTTGCATCCATATCATTTAGTATACATATAGTTGTATCTACATATCACATTAATACATATTATTGTTATATTAACACCCCATGTTTAATAATGTGCATCCCACTTAATCTTGAAACTGTAAATATAACCCTAATCGATAATTGTGCATCCATACCATTAATTCTATATCTATTCGCATACCATATCACATTATTTCATATTACTGTTATATTAACACCCCATGCTTGATCATGTGCATCCTACATAGTCATGATGTAACCCCTGATAAATATTTGTGCATCCATGCTTTTACTTGTGCACCCGTACCTGCTACAGTTTTATTATGAGCACCCGCTTGATACATGTACACTACCTGACATGACTTGATACACCACTACTTGACATTACTTGATACATGTACACTACTTGACATGACCTGATATATCACTACTTGACATGTTACCTGATCCTGTTTCTAATGCCGACAATCCTGACATGTTGTCCCGATGGACATATCCTGTTGTCTGTATAAATAAACATGTTCCTGCTTGATCCTGTGTTGGCATTAGCTTCAGATTTATCAATACCCGACTTGAACACATAACCTGGGGGTATGGGGAAATCAATGATGAAACCTGACTTGTAACTCGACAGTTCGATACTTATACTGATCAGTTTTAGGGGGTAGGCCAGCCCTGGGATGATGATGCTGACATCATTCATCTGTACATGTTTCCTGTTTAGTGCCTAGCGGCATGTCTCAGTTTCAGCCCGAGAATCTGGACTGTGGTCCCGGGAACGCACGGGATACTATTGAGTTATATCGACGATTCATTAAATTGATTTCAAAGACTTGAGAGTAATTAACCCCGTAGCTTAGTTCTGATTACTCACTGTACATCACATGTGCTTATACCCATCACTGGTCCTTATTCGTGATACTGTTATACTCTTATTACTATTCATACGCATGCCTGCATGTTTGGTTACCCCTGATTATATTATTGTTGATATTATGACGCACTGACGTCTGGGTTTTGCATGGCCCAGATCCTCTACCTTCGCCGCAGGCCGTTTAGGAATATTTCAGTCAGCAGGCCGAGCAGTGAGGACCTGTTAGTATTTTAGTTTAGTTTCCTTTCAGCACCATTCATTTCCTGATGTGAGCCCGTATTTTGGGACGTACATTCCAGATTGTTATTGTTTATTGGATTTATTGCTTCTGCATATTATTTCTTGACTCGTTTATTCTGGCTTATGGACATGTACTAGATAGTTTATTTTATTTCTACTGTTCTTGATATCTCTAGACAGCCGTAATGTGACTGTGGAGGAATGTTTCCTATTCACAGGCAGCATGGTTGGCTCTGTCACGTGCCTATCTTAGAGCACTCTGGGAAGCGGAGCATGACACCATCTCAGTTTCTTCCTGCATAGCTTTCTCAATCAAATCCTTTGCATAAAAAATCATTAGTAGCGACAAATATAATGTCATCACATAAATTTGTACAATGAGAAAATCAGATTTTTCTTGCTTTATAAAGTGTAATGTCAACATTCCCCTTATTAAATCCTTTTTCCAAAAGAAAATTGCTAAGATGATCATACCAAGCACGATGTTCTTGCTTCAGACCATACAAAGCTTTTGATAATTTAAAAACATGATTAGAATTTTCGAAATCTTAAAAACCTGGGGTTGCTCAACATAAACTTCATTTAAATATCCAGTTAGAAAAGCACTTTTTACATCCATTTGATAAAGCTTAAAACCACGAAAACATGAGAATGCAATTAAAATCATAATAGCCACAAGTCTAGCAACTGGTGCAAAAGTCTCCTCAACATATATTCCCTCAATTTGATTACATCCTTGAGCCACAAATCTGGCCTTATTCCTAGTAACACGGCCATCTTCATCCAGTTTATTTTTAAAAATCCACTTGGTTCTAACGACAGGATAATCTTTTGGTCTAGGAACTAGCGTCCAAACTTTATTTCTAACAAACTGATTTAATTCATCATGCATGGCACTAATCCAACTATCCTCTTTAAAAGCCTCATTAACATTCTTAGGTTCTATTTCAGAGATAAAACCTACATTAGCATAAAAGTCTTTAAAAGAGGATCGGGTTTGTATTCCTTTAATTGGATCACCAATAATCAATTCTCTAGGATGGTCTTTCTTGAATTAGATCCCATCATCAAAGATTAAATCATTCACCTTCGAGTGATTTTCTTCCTATCTATTTTCTTATTGTATCTCTTTTGAACCATTTTCTTCCATCATTTTTGTTGTTTCTTTAATATCAATCTCATCATCATCCTTGGAAACATCACCGACACTATATTCATCAAACTTTACATAAATAGATTCTTCTATAATCTTTGTTCTTTTGTTAAAAACACGATATGATTTGCTGATAGAAGAATATCCCAAGAAAATATATTCATCGGTTTTTGAATCAAATTTTGCAAGATTTTCTTTTGTATTCAAAATATAACATTTGCACCCAAAAACGCGGTGAGAAATATTTGGGGTTCTTTGAAACCAAAGCTCAAAAGGTGTTTTATTTAAAATAGGTCTAATCATTACCCTATTATTTACATGACATGCTATATTTAACTGCCTCGGCCCAAAAATACTTAGGCAATTCATACTCGTTAAGTATAGTTCTAGCCATCTCTTGTAATGTGTGATTCTTTCTCTCAATCACCCTATTTTGTTGAGGTGTTCTAGAAGATGAGAATTCATGTGAAATACCTCTTTGAAAACAAAACTCTTCAAAAATAGTATTTTCAAATTCTCCACCATGATCACTTCTAATGGTGTCAATTAAAATTCCTTTTTCATTTTGAACATGTTTTGTAAATTTTTCAAATGATTTAAAAGAATCAGATTTATTGGCTAGAAAGTAAACCCATATAAATTTAGTGTAATCATCAACCAAAATATAAACATGTCTTTTACCGTCTAACCTTTCAATGCTAACAGGTGCAAATAAATCCATATGAATTAATTGCAAGGGTCAAGTAGTGTTCATCTTATTTTTGGTATAAAAAGATATATGTATAAATTTACCCTTAGAACATGCATCACAATCATTTTTACTTTCGTGCTTTTGTTGAGGAAGACCTCTTACCAACTCTTTTCTTGAAAGTTTCTCGATGAGTCTCATGTTAGTGTGTCCCATTCTCCTATGTCACAACTCTTCCTTTTCATTCCTGACAACCAAACATTTTATTTTCATATTAGATAAATCATCAAAAGATAGAGTATAGACATTATTAAATTTGTTGCCGGTCAATCGTTTCTTCTGATTTTTTATCCATAATTTTTCACAACATTAATTCAAAATTAACATTCATACCTTTATCACACAACTGACTTATAGAGATGAGATTATGCTTTAAACCATCTACAAATAAGACATTTTAGAGTTTAAAATTATCATTACCTACCTCACCAATTCCAATGATCTTACCTTTTCCATTGTTCACAAATGTAACATACCCATCTCTTTTATTCTTTTGGCTGAGAAACTTGATGATGCTTCCTGTCATATGTTTTGAACATTCTGAATCCAAGTACCAAAGGTTGTTTTGCTCTTTAACCCGTCAGCACACCCGCACAACAAAATTTATTTGTGACCTAGGAATCCAAATAGGTCCAGTTTGGTTAGGGATAGAGCCTTTAGAAATCCAAATTTGTTTGAAAGCTAACTTTATTTTGCATCATACAAAATTTAGGAACATGTTCATTCTTACGACAAAGAGAGCATTTAAAAGAAGAACTGTTAATCTTTTTCACTTGAAAAATTTTGCTTTTAACAAATTTAGACTCTGGAACATTATTTTGAGAGGCATGATTATATCCAAGACCAGATTTTTCTTGAGAAAAGCGTTGATTTGAAAGAATCATGTTTAGAGAATTATTTCCTAATGAAAACTTTTTCAAGTTAACTTCCAAATCATTTATCTTGGATTTTAAAAATGTATTTTCAGTTACAATCAAAACACATTTGTTAGAAAAACCTTTTTCGCTTTCATTGACAGTTCTAGCTAATGCAATAACTCTAGCATTCAACTCATTGTTCTTTTTATCAAACACAAAATTCTTTTTATTAAGAAAATCATTTTCAAGGGCAAGTATTTTATTTTCTTCTTTTAAAGGTTTTTTATTCAATGTATCACATGAAGAGCATGAAGCAATAATTTCAGAATTATTTTTCAAGTCAATTTCTAAAATTTCAATATTTTAAAGCAAATCATCATTTTCATTCAAAATAGCAGACTTAATTTTTTTTAGCAAAGAAATTTCTAAATCGTCATTTTCACAATTTTCAATTAACAGTTTGCAAGCTTTAATAAGTTGAGTATATGTAGGTTGAGTTGGCTCAGTGTCCGTTTCTACATCGGAACTCTCTTGTTCACTGTCATTTGTATGTCCCATCAAACACATGATCGCTACAATATCCTCCTCAGTTGAAGAGTTTTCACTTTCATCTTCGCTCGATGCATTCCAAGTAGCTTTTAGTCCTTTCCTAATTTTCCTTTTCTTTCTCCTTGTGCTTTCATTGGGCAACCCTTTCGAAAATAGCATGTTTTCCTTCATTTCTAACATTCATTTTCACTATCAGAATTATTTTTAGATTTAAAAACTTTATTTTTGTTCGTTTTTTGATAAAATGCACGTCCTCTTGTTTTGAATAATTTTTTCAAACCGCTTACAACAAGTTCCAAATCATCTTCCTCCAACTCTTTATCATTACTGTCTTTGCCTTTTCTGGCTTTCAATGCAAGTGAATTCTTCTTTGGTTTCTCCTCGTCTAAAGTTTCTCTTTCTTTGAGTTTCATCTTATAAGTGGTGGGATTACTCATAAGTGCTTCAAGACTCAATGTGTTCAAGCCCTTATCTTCTTGGATTGCAGTCACCTTGGCTTCCACAACTTTGGCAAATACCTAAGAATTTTTCTTACCTACTCAATATTAGAGTATTCCTTACCGAGCGCCTTTGAGGTGTTGATAATATCGGTAAATCTAGTAAACAACTATTCAATGCTCTCCGTTTGCTTCATCTTGAATCTCTCATATTGACCGCATAAAAGAGAAAGCTTTGACTCATTGACTTGCGGTGTATCCTCATGGGTTACCTCCAAAATATGCCAAACTTTCTTCGCTGTGCTGTAAGTAGAAATACGATTATATTCAATTTTATCCAAAGTATAATAAAGAGCATTCATAACTTTAGCATTTAAGGCACACAGCTTTTTTAATCATGTTCATCCCACTTATCTAAAAGTTTTGGAAGGGTTACGTTATTAATAGTAATAGTGGGTGCATAATAACCGGTTTCAACCATAGACTAAATATTATAATCATTAGAAAGTAGGTAAATTCTCATCTTATTTTTCCAATATGTGTAATCTGTACCATTAAGAAATGGAAGGCCGGTAATTGAGCGACCTTCACGAAATCCGGATTGCGAACTATAGGTTGTTGTGACTCTAGGTTGTTAAGCCCAATAAAAATGAGACCTTATTTTGATACCACGGTTAGGATCTATAGGCAACCCTAGAAGGGAGGTGAATAGGGTTCTGATCAAAATTTTAACGTTAATGCCACGCAAGATTAACAATTTTAAATTAAAGTAATAGAACAACAATCAACCACAGAAATAATCAAACGCAAACACAAAGATTTAACATGGTTCAGCCCAGTCTGCGTCCACCCCCAATGAAAGTTCCACTATCTAGAAATAAATATCCAAATTTACAAATTAGTTGGCTATCTAAACCCGATCCTACCCCGATTACAATAGGTCAACGCCAAAACAATTCTAGATGAACTCTCACTCAATCTATCCTAAATCGAGATTCCAGTTCGATCAAAATAAGCCTTCTTGATCAAACATCCTTGCAATAAAAATTACCATGAAAAAATAAATAGAAAACTAAATAAAACCCCCCTCTTGAATCCCCTTGATGTCCGAAGTTGTTTCCTTTGATGTTTGTGATTCTTTGAACTTGAAGATGAACCCCCTTGAAGATGTATATGAACTCTGAATTTTGATAGCTTGAAAGTGCAGCAGATCTCGTCTGAAATTTTCCTTTCTCCAATAAAAGAATAAATATGTTGGGAAGAATATTCGTGGAACAGAATCCCTAAATATCATATATATATATATATATATATATATATATATATATATATATATATATATATAGCTTCTGAGAAACCCTCGAAATAACGCGAACATGTAGAAAAAATCTGTAGCCCAGATTCATCCATAAAACCAAAAAAATTCAGTCTAATCCGAAAAATTTCGGTCCCACTTCATCTGTTGCCGTTCATTTTTCTGTGACAATCTTCTGCAATCATTCTTGATATTTTAAAATATTTAAATTCTGATTTTGACTGATTTTTCATACGAATAAATTCCTATCTCTTCATAATTTATCACAAATAATATTTGTGATAATATTTCTCATATCTTTCCAAAATTACTGATTGCTGAATATCTGGTTTTTGTACCACAAAAATATTTTTCTACCTTTTTGTATTTATCTCTACTAGTTTTATTTTCTCATGATAAAATTAGAGATAAATTTAATTCCTTTAAATGTTGCACTTAACACCCCATAATTGGTAATTGCACTTAACACCCCCATCCATAAATATTCTCTTGAAATTTTTATTAATCCCCTTGATAAACCATCTTTTATATACCTGCACAAACTTCACCAAAGATATTAAATACTTAGGCATAGTCTGTTGATCATTAAATTAAAGAATAATGTCGACCGACATACACCTGATTAGTCATATGTATTGCATATTTTTACGGTCATTTTTCCTATTATTATTAATTACCAAATGGTGTTATTTGTAATTTAAGAAATATGTGGGTTTATTTGTAAAAAGATTTTCTCATATGTTTCTTAATTTATAATTAATATAATTGGGAGCTAAACAGTTGCATATCATATTTAAAATATTCATGTAATTCTTAATTATTAAAATATGCATATCATAACATATCAAATATTTTTGACTTTCTTAACCATTAAGTAATTTATTTGTGAGTAAAATTTGTTGGAATATTTTCTCAAATAAAATAAATACTGCTAATGATTTGATTTGAGATATTGTACAGGTATTAAAGCAACAAATCAGTTCAAGACTACAAACATGAGTAAGAAATCTAAATCAAATTAAGTTAGCAAACCAAATCTGCCGCAAATTGAAGATTCTCGCAACTTAAAAAAGAAGATAATATTTTCAAGATTTTATCGTTAGAAAGAGTTCCTAAAATTAAGAGAAGAAAGATAAAAAAAATGGAGATGAGATCTCACAATTGGCGATGGATCAGCGGCCGAATCGTGGCCATTTGATGTGAAATTTCAGGGGCATGATCGTCATTACAAGTACATCAATATTAGGGTTAGGGTTTTGTAATCCAAGTCCTATATAAAAGACCGAGCAGCAATGAAGAAAGATCATCTTGGGTTTTCTTCTTAGGGTTTTAGAATTCTTGTATCTTTTCTTTTAGCCACTAAATGTTGAAGGTTTATCAATAAAATGTAGTGTTCAATTTTATTTCATATCTTTTCTTTTCGCATCTTAAATTTCTACACTTTAATTCTTGCGTTTTTATTTTATTAATCATAGATGGGTTTTTTTTCCTTTTATGAATCTTTCTTTTTTCCTTCTTCTTTCGTAATCTTTTATAAAGCAATGACACTCAAAGGTTGCTTCTTGCATTCATGAGGGCTCTAGAAGTTAGCTTTAAATCATTATTTTTAATTTGTTTTTCTTCTTTTTTTGTTTTATTTTGATTTAATGGGTGAGCAATTTTCTCGCTCGTTAGGGTTTAGGAAAGGAGTTTGAGAGATAGAAAAATCTCTTACATTTTCTTTTAATCCAATTATGAATTTAAAACTTTCTCAAAGATAAACTACTTCTCTCTCTTTTTAGTTGCTCTATCTTTCGATTATAGTTGCGACCCAATTCTTGAGACAACTTATGGAAACTTTGCTAAAGGTTTGAGATAATAGTAAATGGTGGAAGGACAAAGATCAATGAAGAGAATCCCTAGTATCCCTTTAAATTATAATCTTTATTGTTTTCTATTATCCTCGCATTAATTCAACAAGTGGATAAAGATAAAGTATCTTTAATACATTTCTTAAATAACCCAATCCGAAAACCCTAACGAGTTCTTCTAACATTAATATTTTCAAATATTTTTTTAGAATAAAAACAACAATCAAACCCTTTTCAATTAACTCGTCTAAAATAAGATTTGTAATTTACCATATACCTGTGGACGACCCGTACTTACTATCGGCTAGCTATTGCGACACCGTTATTGATTGTGGTATTTAGAACACATAAAAACTCAAAATTTTCACATCAATCAACACTGTTCAACAAAAAGTAGCATATTTTTGAATTATGTGGATTTTAAATGATTTTATTAAAATATGGAAGATTGTATTGGAAGTTTTAGTAAATTAATTTATTTGGAGGTTATTTTATTGTGAAAATGTTAAATGACTATTTTTAGGCCTTGCATTTCCTAGTGTAGGAATTGCGGCCGTGTCACGCATACCAGTAAGAGTTGTTATTGGATTTAGGCATGACATAACGTGGTGTCATTTCTCATCCATTTTAGTGTATCATCACTCATATATCATGACATTTTCACTCCATATATATACTGATTAGGCTAATGCTACATGATTTAATCCTAAAGGATAGCTACATGATTTAATCCATAAAGGATAGCTTGTCTTATGGTCGTCTTTTTCCCCATGTTTACGTTTAGTCCTATTGTCACATATAAGCTATGCACATTATGACTTAAAACTTGAAAAAAGATACACAGGTGCGGTATCGAATATGCACGATCATCAGCATGTAAACCTAGCTATACATTAATCGTTAAAAAAATTACCTAGTTTGCAAGATTATCGTTCCCAACTCTTAATTTAAGAACATGATTTTTGCAATGCAGATACAAATGCGAGGGTTCATCGTAATATTCGTACTATTGTGCAGAAACATCTATCTGCCTATAGCATTTCCGATTTGAGGCATCGTCAATTTGCAGCTGCAAAGTTAGTATTTTACTTCTTTTTATTTATTTTCAGTTGACTTGAAATTTTGATATATGCTGAAAATTTTATTTGAATTTTGTTTGCAGGTTGCCAGTACCAAATTATGTTCCAGGAGAAACATGTTCTCATACAAAGATCAATATATCATTATAAGGTATGTATATATCTGTCAGCCTCTTAATCCCTCACCTCCACCCCCAATAAAAATAGATGATGAACAACGAAGTGTGTTTTTTTTTGAGAGTGGGGGTGGGGGGCATATATTGTCATATATATACTTCAACTTTTGGTTGTTGATTTTGAATGAATATTACATTTTCTAGACTTTAAAGTAGGTTGCTAAGAGAATCAAGAGACTATGCAAACGGCTCAACTGCCCTCCGTAATTCATGGAGAATGTCTACTGGCTAATACAAGAAATTCTTAGTAAAAAAATTGCTCTTTTTTTTTAATCCTCATTCTATGGAGATGGGTGTGCACATGCTTCAAGCGTGTACAGATTTCCTCTTTGCACGTGGCAGGCATGAGGGGTTTATTTATTGTGGGGATTCTAATCTACAGCAGTCGTGGACAAAACTGCTGTTAATTACCTCTCGTTTTGACACGAAAGGACCTCTGATTAATGAGTCATACGTATTACGCGAACTCATTCTGTGATATATGCGTTGTATTTGAAAACATTTTTAGGCCTTTTTGAACATATCGAAATCCATCACACGGGGGTCCCGCTGCCCGAACATTAGGCTGAGGGTCAAGAGTGCTAGCTGCCGGGTGCGAGGTACGGGCCGCGCCCCGTGGAAAAATTTCTTTGAAGGGGGAAGTTTTCTGTGTGCATCGGAGAATTCCGAGAGGGTAAAAAGTAAAAGAAAGAAGCAAAGATCTCCTTAAAAGACATCCGTGAGAGGGTATCTCTTTAGGGGATATCTACGAGCGGGCATCTCCTAGGGGATATCCGCGAGCGGGCATCTCTTGGAGATATCCGAAACGGGAATCATGTTGGTAGAGGAAAATCCTCTTGCGGGATGTCCAAGACGGAAAATCCCTTTGGAAGGATTTCCGAGGTTGATATCACCTTTGCGGGGACATCCAAGGGCGGGAACTCCCCTTACGGGGGTCTCCGCTGGCGCACGATGAATGGCTTTCATCAGATCCTTTGTTCGAATATATTTGCTCGGGGTGAAAGCCCATTGCTTTCACCCCGTAAGCTCTTCTCTTCTCTTGTTCTCGAAGTTTGATAAAAAAAAAAGCTTGCTCCTTTGTTGAATTTGGATATTGAATCTTCGATTCTTTGAGATGAAGCTTTCTTTCAAGTGATGGGCTTCTATTTAATGGGTCTATTAGGGAAGAAGGAGGTAGAGAAGATGAGAGAGATCCAAAAGGAACTCTCTTTTCGTTTGGATCTCTCTTGAAGAAGAAGAGAGATCTCACCCCCGAAGGAATCAAAAAGTTGTCATTTATTCATATGTTTGGTCTTTTATAGGCTTACACTTTTATATCTTATCCTTTGGGTTTTACAATTTTGGATTTTTGCTCGTTCTTTTATACATATGCACTCTTTTTGCACCTTAGCTCTTTAGGCTTTACAAAATTTAAGCTTTTTGCCGTTTCTTTTGCATTTCTTCGTTACTAATTACATGCTATATAAAATTTATTACATTTTCCTTCTCTTCTATTGGCATGAGGCCGGGCTCGGGCCCACATAACTTGGGTCCGGGCTCGAGTCCACTTGACTTTGGCTATGACCTTTTGCTTTTGATTTTAATTTTTTGACTTTGACTTTTGACAATGTGGTGTCATTTTTTACCCCAACAGACACATTGACCAAAGCATCATATGCAGCCTTCTTGCAGCATCTAAAGTATGCTTGAAGAATCTTCTAATCTATCACTTACTATTTGATTGTCGCCCTCTTCTGTTTCTAAGGGTATGTTTCCGATGGCAGGTATCACAAATAAATTTGACTCGTAAAGAGATTGTCGGATGCTATAGAAAACAACTGCAATGTAACCGTCAAGTCCTCCAAAGTGTTTTTGTTTACCGCCTCGATGAGGTAAGTTGGATTGTTTTTCATATTCTAACTTCTTTCGTTTGAGCCTCTTAACTAATATTTTGTGTAAACAGAAAATGTGGACGGGACATATAGATATTATTGCCTTCCACAATGAAGTATTTGTTCCGTGTGTCAACGCATTGGGAGTGGTGATAGACGCCACTGATGGATTACTAAAACAAGGAGCAAGATCGCCCAAGAGAAGAATTTCCGATGGTATGTCTTGTAATTCCTGATCTGAGCAAATGTCTTGTGGTGGTCATTGCTACATAATTTCGTCTCCGTCTTAGTTATATGCCTATTTTACTTGCAGGCTAAGTCTCGGAGAAAGTCTTGTGGCAATCTAAGGTCTGTTTGTTAGATTCTTTTCATATATGTGTGTGGGCGTGCACGCACGCTTGTGTAATGTATTGCTTATTATAAATTTCGTTAAGCACTCATATTTTCACATTGAACTCTAGAACATTTGAAGATAGGAGGCACCATTATCTTGTTCAAGAGAAGAATCTTTACCGTTGGCTGATCTAGCAACCGTAATGATACCGTTTTCTCGTATGTACAGTATCTACTATTGTGAATGCAGGAAGCATCATCTCTAGGTCATTCTCCTAGACTCGGCGACGCCTAAGTGAAAGAATTTTGCCCGTCGCTTGAGGTTCAGATCGGTACCGCTTAGAAGCCGGTTAAATTTATGAAGAAGCTGTTACAGGTCGAATGGTTAGAGCATGATTTGTGGTGGTGGCTTGTTATTTAATTTCTAAGGATTATTACAGTTTGTAAATTTAATTTTCACACGTATTGCAGTTTTGTGATACAATTTATTTGTCAGCATATAATTTGTTTTAATACAATTTTAATTACCAATGAATGGAAGAAATATGTTTTTATAAAGGCTTTAATTTCACCAAAATCTTCATCCAAGTTGCCCAGAATTATCCTATGGTTTGCTTGACTACCATGAACCATCTTAGCAGTCGAAATCCATCAGACCAAAACCTTTCAATGTTGCTTCACCTTTTAAAGGACCATATAGAAATTAGGAAGAGTATAGGGACCTATAAGTAAATTTTCCAGGTTATTTGCATTCTCCATCGGCCACCTGGCTTATGGCCGATCCTTAAAGGCGAGTACGCCAATGATAAACGCGTGCATCGCATGTGCATAAACAGATGATTTCGATAGGACACGCGTGAGAGTTTCTCATTTTCCTGCCCCTCCTCAGTCTCTCAAATCGAATCAAGAATTGCTCCAAACCGATCTCAAGTTAAATCGTGTGAATTTTATTCTCAAATTAAATCATATGAATTTTAATCCCATTTATTCAAACATGCACTGTAGGTAGAAATAAATAAGGTTCTACCGCTCCGGTTCTGTGCACGTGCCTCTCTCTCTCTCACACGCGATTAGTGAGGCTGACAGTAAAGGAAGACAAAGCGATTATTAACAGTTACATGTTTAAAAAACATGAGTTAAATTCAAGACACTGCAAAGCTTTGGCCCTCTAAATTGAACCTTTTTTTATCACACGTGGAACTAACCACACACACAAACAAAGACAAACCATACCCTATAATTTTTATTTTTTATTTGTTGAAAGTCCGTAACCAACCATGCCCTAATTAGATCACCGCTAAAAGGATTACAACTTTGTTTTTATTTGTTAAAAGATGATAACACATTCGGGTATTGAAGAAAACAATATCTGTCGACATGAAAAAGACTTCTACAATTATGATATTTTACATCATAGACAATTATCATGAAGAGACGTTAGTAAATATCCGAAACTATCCAATTCAAGTTGATATTTTATTAACTTATGAAAGCACATTAATAGAAAAGAGTTATGAAATATATCGGGCTGGAGCTGATCATAGCCATCCCCTGCGAATGAGTCATATCCCCACCGGCTACAATCGACTCCAGCGCCATAGAGCTCAAGAAAAAGTTCAAATTTAAAGCGTGGAAACAAAATGTACCATACCCTTTAAAGCGAATACGTAATAAACTCTTATCTGAGGGGTTGCGTGTAAACTATGCAAAGATAGCGGTATATTCTCTCTCCTCCCTCTTCACCTTCGCCTTCTTCTCTCGTTTTCTTGGCGACAATTTTTTTTTTTTTGTGCAAATCTCTTGGCCTAAAATTTATTACAAAGCTCCCCTCAATCCCCTCGCCCCTCGCCCCCGGCCCCTTCCCCTTTTAATCCAAACCTCATCCAATCATTTCCCAATCAAAATCTATCGATTCTTTTTTGTTTCTCCTCTAAACAATCGCTTCAATCAAATTTTCCTTCGAATCAATCTAGGGTTTCCGATTCCGATCCAATTACAGCACAAGACATCGATCTCCTTCGATCGATCTATTCTTCGAAGCTGGCGTTAGCTTGCGATTGAAGGATTCTTAGGGTTTCGATTCGGTGGGCCCCATCGATTGTCATGTAGGTTTCTGAGTTTTGATTTCGTGGATTTCGCGAGATTTTAGTGTTTGTGTTCGTTGTTTGGAGAGATGGAGCGTGTGATTGGAGGGAAGTTCAAGCTTGGAAGGAAGATTGGGAGCGGATCTTTTGGCGAGCTTTATCTTGGTAAGTTGGAAATCTTTGGAGAATTCTTCAAAGATGCAATTTTTGGATTGTGAGAGGTTTTTTTAAAGTTGATTTTTCGCTGTTGGTTCTCAGGTGTTAACGTGCAAAGTGGAGAGGAAGTGGCCATTAAGCTGGTATGTGATAAAAAAATTTCGGGGGTTGCTTTTGGCATTGTATTTCTTTTGTATCGAATTTTTTTGTATGGAGCATGCATCAATACAATTAGCAGCGTGCTGGTTTTTGATTATTTGTAGTTGAATTGTTGCGTGTTATATATAATATCTTATTGGAGTAAGAAAACACCTTGCCCCCCTAAGAAATTGAAAAAATAATTAAACACCATTTAGATTCAAGACTAGCAAACCATAATGCAAAATTTTTGTGGGGGGTCATGTGGCCCGTGTCATGGTGGATGGTCACCGCATATTTTTCACTCATTCATGTTTTGTCATCTGAAAGGAGCCCCCCTCCCCCAATCATTATGACAAACAAAGCCATTTCTCTTGAACACCGAAATCTATTTTCTTATGTAAAATACTTGATGCTAAACGAAACAACTTTTCCTGAATTATTTTGTTTATCCTTTTACATTTAACACCAACCAGTTCATTCCAAGTTTTGTTACTATAAGCTTATTTCAATTTTTATTAACCATACAAGCTGTGTAAGGATTTTTGTGTTAGAAACAATATAATATCAAATAGATAATGGGTTCAGACTTTGTACTAGCAAAGGTAGGTATGTCTTACTAGTAAACAACACAATCATGTCTGCGTAAGGGCAATAATTTTATTACCGATGAAAACTGTAGTAGTAGTGTTTAAATTTAGGCCCATCTTCTAAAAAAATCCCATCAAGTTTCAGCGTTGGACAGAAAACTCTCAAAAGGTTTTCCAACTCCAGCAAACTACGAACACATCAGCATTAACGGTGCCATGTCATTGCCATTTCATTTAAGTTGCCATGTCATCAAAAAGTTCAAAATAATACCAAAATACCACTCTTCTTCTTCTCAACCCTAACCCTAACCTCATTCCTCCATCCATTGCCGCCGTCGGAGTGCTGCCGCCTCCCTCCACATCCTCGCCTTCCTCCTCTTTCCTTTTCCCGAACAAACCCAACTTCAACTTCAACCTCCATCTCCTCGTCCTCCTTCCTTAACAAACCTAAGCTCAACCTCCATCTCTCTCCTCTCCATCTCCATCCTCCTCTTCCTCCCTACCAAACCCAACCCTAACCTCCACCATCTCCTTCCTCTACCTCCTCCCTCCAACTCCGTCCGAAGTCCCAGTTCCTCTCTTCCACCACCTCCACCCCATCTTTCTCTTCCTCACTAATTATACCCCATCTATTTCCTCTTCCCTCCTCCTTCATCATCATCATTTTTTAACCTAATCCTAACCCAACACCAATGTTGAAAACAATGTATGCGTAACGCTCTCCTCCCAAAAGAGAAAAGCGAAAATAGTAAAATGCATAGCGTAGGTTACATAAATTATTAATATTTTAATAAAAATTATAAAACTATAAAATTATTAAAATTCAATGACATTTTTTCCTAAAGCCTTGAAACAAATCTTCTTCTAATTGTATATGTATTAGCAACACGAACGTCATGTTATTTGAATTTTGAAGTAAACAAGAACCAATAAGCAAACAAGTTTAGCTAATTTTATCGGCAACTCACATAAAAAAAAATCAAAGATGGGGAAGTCGAAGCGGAGGAGATCAAAATCGAAGTCAAAAAATGAGGAAATCAGAAGTCTTTTCGACTGCGAAGAGAGGGAGTCTGAGGTCCTGTGTCAAAGTTGAAGTCCTATGCCCGAGTCGAAGCCGAAGAGATTGAAGTCGAAGTGGAACGGAAAATCAAGGACAACTCGAAGTCGAAGATGAGGGGAATCGAAGGGAAAGTCTAGCTAGTAACACATAATATCAATTAGATATGGGTTCAAACTTTATACTAGCAAAGATAGTCACATCTTACAAGAGGGAACAATCCAATCATGTCTAAACATTTTATTACGGATGAAAATTGTAGCGGTAGTGTTAAAAAATTTATAGTCATAATCCCTTGCAAGCGTGTGAGGATGCATGCGTTAACAGTAACATAATATCAAATAGATAATATATGGGTTCAAACTTTATACTAGCAAAGATGGTTACACCTTACAAGAGGGAAAATTTAGTCATGTCTACAAAAGATGAAAATATAATAGACAAATAATGTATCGGTTGGAGAAATCAAAATATGCAACAACAAAAATCTTGAAGAATCTTTTAAATCTTTTGTGTATGATACTAACACATACCCACGTGCACTGTATGTGAAATTCGATGATGTGGACAATCTTAGAATTTCGGAATTTTCTCGTTGTTCTGAATATTTAATCCGAATTAAATGTGAAATGGCACATGCCCCTTTAGACTTTGATTTATAATATTAGAGAAGAGATATTTATGGTCATTATGGTTTTAACCAATTTGCTATCTTAAATTCGCAGATCTATCAACTACATATGAAAAAACATCATTAAAAAAATTCTCGAATCTTTTCAAGTATTTTAAGGCATAAGTTAACAATAAATCAAAGTAACAAAACATATATACGTATTTAAACTAAAGAGCTAACAAATCCCTTTATTTTTATATCTTATTTATTTAATCACATGCATCGCACGTACCATAATAGTTTGACTCATCAACGTTGCTTGGGTGACAATAAATTGGAGGTTTAATTTTTAGACAAATCCTTATCCCCTCCCTTTGGCATTAAAGTAGTAAAGATTTTTGTCTCCACTTCCAAAGTGAGCTTCTAATGAAGCTAGAATAGGAAACCTTGAGAGTTACAAGATGCTCTGATTTCACTTTTATTCATGCTGTACTTATACAGATTTTCTGGTTAGCAGCCTCCTGTAGCATCAAAAGCATTCATTCATCACTTATTGTAATTGACATTGGTTTGCAGGAACCTGTGAAAACAAAGCATCCTCAGCTTCACTATGAATCAAAATTGTACATGCTTCTTCAGGGTGGAAGTAAGTTTGTGTACTTTGACATTGGATGATTTGTTTAATTTAGTCAGTATCTTGAGTTATCTTTTTAATGAATTTGAAACATAGCTGGAATTGCTCATCTGAAGTGGTTTGGTGTGGAGGGCGAGTACAATATCATGGTTATTGATCTTCTTGGGCCCAGCCTAGAAGACTTGTTCAATTACTGCAGTCGAAAGTTTACAGTGAAGACGGTACTCATGCTTGCTGACCAGATGGTAAATACATGATTATCCATTCAGATAGCTAGCTGCTCAAATATGAAGTTGATATAGCTCTCACTTGCTTGTTTGCTAGACATTCTGAGTCTTCCCTTATGATGCTTGTTTGGATGTTTCTATACAGATTAACCGAGTTGAATATATGCATGCCAAAGGTTTTCTTCACCGTGATATAAAGCCAGACAACTTCCTCATGGGTTTGGGTCGAAGAGCAAATCAAGTATGGAACCGCACATATTAGTGATTACCTAAGTGAACTGCATTGCTGATTTGTCAAATATCTGGTCGAATTTAACAATTTTGACTTTATCTTAGTTGATGTTTTAAGTTTTCCCTTCTTTCGTGCTTGCATTCTAATTTAAAAAGCATGTGAGAACAAAAGGCTGATATTACAATGATTAGCCAGTTTCTAGGCAATTTTACTCCCTTGATATTTAGAAATAAATTTAAGGGTAAATTCTATAAAGCACCATTGAACTTTCAAGGTTTTTGAGATAGTACCATTGAACTTTAAAAATGTCATGAACCCTCCTTGAACTAGTAACATTGTATGAAAATGTTGGTTCCATCCACTCGTTTAAAGCATGAGCAGATTAACTAACCCCAAAATGACCTTGTGCGTGGATTGAATAGCCCAAAATGAATGGAATGTGATTTTGGGAAAAATATTCTTACAAAAATACCTTTCAACTGGGGTTTATGGGATTTTTAAACTTCAATGGTGCTATCTCAAAAACCTTGGAAGTCCGTTGGTGTTTTATGAAATTTACCCTAAATTTAATCTTTCTACCATTTATTTATATTTATTTGGTAATTCATTAAATAATTTTTGGCAATGATGATTTTGTGCTTAATTTACTTCCATATGCCGCTTTCGTTGATTTAAATTTTTTTTCTTGCTTTGATGCCAAACTTGTAAAGCATGAGCTTTAGTACAACATATATTTTCTTATAGATATCTATGTTATAAAAGTTTTCATCAATGTTGTAAAAGCGGGCTTAAAACACAGATGTCAGATGGTCCAAGTGTCTGACCGGTTAAACGCCTTTTCAGCGTTTAAGCTGCCGCTCAACGGTCAACCTTCAAATTCATCTATCTATTGGTTATGTCTGTAGGTAATTTTTAATATTTTATTAGATCTTATTGTTTTTATCTTTTTTGATGGTGACTAGAGTTCCCAAAGATGTTAGTAATAACCACTAGAAAGATAGTATAAGTTATTTTTTATTCAAACAAATAACACAGAAAAATAGAAATTTAAACAGAAAGAAGAAAAAGAAAAGAAGAACCAAAAGGCAACTAAAAGTAATTAATTTACAAATGCGGTTATTGCAGTCAGTATGTCTCCAAAGTTGTTAAAGCGTTGGAACCGTTAAAGTTGTTGGTAGCTAGTAAGAGATGAGATACTAATTGAATGTAAAAGAAAATGGATAAGCAATATAAATTGGATTGTTCAAAACCAAACGAGTAGAGAGCTAAATTAGTACATTAATTAGGTCTAACATTCGGTTCGATATTCTCATATTGACAGTTATTCCATATCTATCTTTTATCAATCCCAGTCTAGAATATAAAGCCGAAGAATAGTGTGATAATAAATGTTGTTAATACCATTCTATATATCGATTAAAATTTACCCTTTTAAGGAACTGAAGCCACAAACTTAAGCTGACATAAGGGTAATTATACAAGGCCGCTTAAACGGGCCTAGACAAAGCGGTGATAATGTTGTGGAAAGCGTATGGCATAGGGAAGCAGGAAGACAAGATTAGGCTTTACCCGGCTTTACCCGCAAAAAGGCCAAGAGTTTTTAAATAATAAATAAAATAATAAAATGGAAAAGTTAGTCAAATAAAAATGTTTAGATACAAAAAAATATATATAAATAATAATGTTTTCTTTTTTGAATGCAATACTAGAAATACTATTGAATAAGTTTATATGCGATAATAGAAATTTATTGAATAATTTTAAGCTAAAACATTAATAAAGATGCCATGATGTTAAGGTCTATTAGGATTTCGTTATAGACAACAATGGATTTAAATAAGGGCCTTATCCTGGTATAACTTGCTAAAAAACAAGTTTAAGCGAAGCTTTAAGCACATAAAAAAACGTCAAAATCTGTGTTTGAGGCCACACCCCCACTAAATCAACACAAAGGCTTAATACTACTGTTGTATGCAAAAGTGAAACGCTTCGTAACCGCTTTTTGCTAAAGTGAGCTTTATTGGGCTTTCGAAAACAGTGGTGGAATTGCCCTGATATTGCTTAGGCGGTTATGCTGCCGCATTTTAAAACACTGTTTTCATATTAGTTAGATATGTATTGTGTTTCTGAGATCTTTTACTCCGTCGGAGCTTAGCGTTTTTTTGCATGTGAATGCGGTTGATAAAGAGTGATTTATAGAGTCATCTAGTTAAATTCTTTAGAATAAAGCTTTTATAAGTAATGTTAATCATGTTAAACCTTGATGACTTCAAGCTTATTCTAGAAAATGTATCTGGACATCTCTTGACTCTAGATACAAACTACCACATTCATCTCGAGAGTTGAAAATGTATTACTTCAAGCATTAGGAGTAAATTATAAATCAGGACCTTTATAATAATATTAGCCAAAATGTGACCAATCTGCCCATACCATCTATGAAGTAGAGCATATCAGGATGAAAACTAGTAGTTTCCATATGAAAATAATTATTAGAAACACACAACCTTCTTTCAGTTAATGGCCTTCTTATTGGTATCTCATGCTTATTTTAAAAATTCTTAATGTGTCCTGTTTGTTTCAATTACCAATAATTTATTGAGGGCCTGTTTGGGTATGGAGTAAGGGGGACTGGAGTTTATTTTTAAGTGGAGGTAGAGGGGATGCAAACTATGGATTGCAATCCCCAAACTCTATTTAAAAATAAACTATAGTTTTGTTATAGGAGACATGTTTGGGAAAATGTTAGATAACTTATATCAGATTAAAGTTTAGATTATTGCAGTTTTTTTAACTTTGGAGTTGAGATAACTTCAGTTACCCTAACTCCAAAATGAATGCCAAACAGGGCAAAGTTTGCATTTTGGAGTTGAGTTGTGCTAACTTTATAAACTCCAGTTTAGAAAACTTAACTCCATACCCAAACAAGGCCTGAAAGGTTTTGATAAAATGCAATATTGGTTCTTAAATAGATAGTAGAAGTGAATGCTTAAATAAAAAATAGTGATATTTAGATTACATATAGAAGTTACTAACCATGACCTCCATGTTCTTCATTACAAATACACTTCATGGTACTAAAAATCAATAGCTGAGCAAAAGGCAGTGGATATCAATCATCATGCTGGGAGGGTCTGTTCTTAATGATTTAGAGTAACAATACCATTATCTGTGCTTTTTGGCACCTCCATAGCTTTATTAAGCACTAGTTGTCTACTCTATTTCAAATTGTATAACATATTATGTGCCTTATTAAAGGATTAGCATACCTTCATCTGCTTCGATGCTGCTTGGACCTTCATATATGATATTTAGACTGAACTGTGGTAGGACAGTAGCATGCTCATCTGACAATCATTCTGACAGGTATATATCATTGATTATGGACTTGCAAAGAAATATAGAGACCTTCAAACACATAAGCACATACCTTACAGGTGACTTGTAGTTTCCTTCATGTGTTAATTCTGAACAGTACTTAATTCCCCCCCCCCCCCCCCCCCGCCGCTTTTATACTGAGCAAAATTTGCGGCTTTTTTAGTTACTTGGACATAGGTTAGCTTATGGGCTGAAGCTGGCTTAGGCCATCAACCGAGATACTAATTTCTTTGATTATCTTTGTAGGAGTAAGAAAAGGAAAATAAACATTGCAATTTATTATATATCATGCTAATCAATAAATTGTATGTCCAATGGAAAACTGAAAGCTAGTCTATGTGGAAAAAAAAATTAGGCAATGGCTATGGGTTGAGATGCCTACACAGTTTCTTGGTTAAGATACAATTCATATTTTCACCTGGCCTTATAAGTAGTAGTTTGGACAATTCTGTATATCATACTATTATCCTAAATGATTCATAGCCTTAGTTTGAGGAGATTGGTCCTCATCTCACTAGCCAATCTATCTTGAGATTATTATTAGGTTTTTACTGGTTTCCGTCATAGTTTGAGGAGATTGGTCCCTCATCTCACTAGCCAATCTATCTTGAGATTATTATTAGCTTTGTACTGGTTTCCGTCATTGTTTGAGGAGATTGGTCCTCATCTCACTAGCCAAGCTATCTTGAGATTATTATTAGCTTTTTACTGGTTTCCATCATGCAACCTACGAATCGCTTGGAATACTGTTTAGTCATACATGGTTGTACCTGTGACCTAATGAATATATATCTTAGATAGGCCATTCTATTTGTCTATTTTTAGCAAGGTAATGCTTATCCTTTTGGCCAATTCTAGTCATAACTTTCTCATAACCTTTAGATGGTGTCTTGGTTAGCACATTACTACATTTGTGGACAAACATAAATTCAGCAACAGTTTCCAGCATCCTTTTGTTTTAGCTTCATCGTCAACAACGAAGCCTTTTTTCCATGTGGGAGGGGTGGTCTATGAAACAACGATTCATTCAATAGTTGCCAGTGCTTACTGCATGTTGTTGAAATAATGTGCGTCCTTTTGTTATGAATATAATTAGTTATTATATATTAGTTATGAATATAATTAGTTATTATATATTAGTTAGGAGAGGTGATTTATAACTCTCTATATATAGTTGTATGAAACTCTTGATTTATTAAGCCAAAAAAATATTTTCCTCTTGATTTCTTCATGGTATTAGAGCGGTGAAGATAACCAAGAGAAAACCCTCCTTCTGGACCTTCGATTCCCTTTCACCAGCCCTCGATCCAACTCGCCTGTCCTCCCTCAGCCCTCGCCTGCCCTCCTGATCCCTTCGCCTCGCGTCTTTCAGCCCTCGCCTGCCCTCGATCCCCACGCTTGTCCTCCCTCGGCCCTTTGGATTCTCCAGCCCCTCTCTTCGACCCTCCAGCAACCTCCACGGCAACCTCCAGCCCCGTCAAAGCCCCCTTCTGCCCTCGATCACCCTCACCTGCCTTCCCTCTGCCTTTTGTAGGGTGTTTTTCGTTACCCAATTGAGATGGGAATACGCGCGCTTGTTAGGCGCATTACAGATCCCCTGCGTAGGGTCGGCGGGGGTTTAATTGATTGTGGGGATCTGAATCTCCGGCAGCCGTGGACTAAGCTGCCGTTAATTACCCCTCGCCTTTGGAGCGTGAGAACCTCCGATTGACGGGTCAACTATTCATGCAAACTCAATATGCAGTGTGCGTGTTTTGAAGGGTTTTGGATATATCGGGGGCCCCGCAGAGTTTTTACAGGGGTCCCGCTATCCGGATAGTGGGCTGGAGGTCAAGGGGGCTAGCAGCCCCCTTGCGGGGTGCGCGGCAGCGCCCCGTTAGAAATTTTTTTCTACCAGGGATAGTGTCATGAAGTATGTGTGTGTATAAGGGAAAAGGGCATCCAGAGGATGCGTGGGAGAAAGCGCTCGGACTCTAGCGCCTCACGTGCCAGGCACGTGGGCGTCCGGGCGCTGGCGCTAGCGCTTTGGGCTCTAGCGCCTCACGTGCCAGGCACGTGGGCGCTCGGGCGCTGGCGCTTTGAGCGCTATGGGCGCTAGCGCCTCACGTGCCAGGCACGCTAGCGCTCGGGCGCTAGCGCTTTGAGTGCAAGAGCGCTAGCACTTTGGGCGCTAGCGCTTTGAGCGTATGGGCGCTAGCGCCTCACGTGCCAGGCATGTGGGCACTCGGGAGGCAAAAGGGACTTGGTCTCTGCAATGGGAGTTGTACTCCTAGAAAGGAACACTTATTTTTTTTTTTGTGTGTGTGTGTGTGTATATGAGGAGTTAAACTCCTAGAATATTTTGAAGCTGATGAAGAGGGTTTCTCCCCTTGAGCCCTGGATCTTCCCCAAAGTGGGGTTTCTGGAGATGGATCTCCTTCCTCTCGTTTGGCCGGATCTTGGAGAAAGAGGGTGAGATTTAAAAATCTCCCCTTTTGAGATCTAATGGAAGATCCAAGCTCTCCTTTGTGGGTTTTGTGATGAAAAACTATTTAGTTTTAAAAAAGGAAGAGAAACTTTTGATTTAATTCAAAAGAAAGAAGAAGGTTTTAAAAGCTTCAGGAAGGAGAAAGAGGCACATGCCCTATTTTTTTAGAATGAAAGTGTATATTTTATTTATCATCATGTTGCCTTTTATAGGCTTACATATTTACACATAGCCCCTTGGGCTTTACAAAATGGCATTTTGCCCATCCCATGGCTCATGTGTTCTTTTTGCACATAAGCCATGGGCTTTACAAAAATTTGGCTTTATGCCTATTCATGCATAAAAAATTACATAAAAATTATTTATTACATGATTTCATTTTGGCATGGGGGGAGCTGGCCGCAGGCTCGACTTGGGCATGGGTCCGCTTGACCTGGACTTGGGCCCACCTGGCTTGGGGTTGACCTTGACTTTGACTTGATCAATCGGGGTGCAAATTTTGACCCAACAAAGTGCCCCTCGTCAATAAATGCGCACCGCATATTTGAGTTGTGTGCATGAAATTGATGGATCTTGAAGCTGGACTTCGAGGTGGAACATCATTCCGGGGGCGGAGCATCCCTCGGGGAGCATGATTCCCGGGGATCGGAGCATCATTCCGATTTACGGAGCATAATTCCAGAGTCGGAGCATAATTCCGAAGAGTCGGAGCATAATTCCGAGGGTTCGGAGTGGCAGACATTCTGATCGAAGCATAATTTCGATGCAGAGGTTGATTCCCAGGTGAAGCATAATTCCGACGGGGAAGGCAGGTACTCTGAGGCGAAGCATGATTTCGACACGGGGTACATTCTGAGACGAATCATGATTCCAATGCAGAGCTTGCTGGTTGTCTTGATTTTGAAGCGGGGCATAATTCCGATGAGGTCGCTGCTTGATTCCAAGCCGAAGCATGATTCCGATAGGGAAGGTAGATACACCGAGGCGAAGCTTGATTTCGACGCGGGGTACACTCTGAGACGAAACATGATTCCGGCGCAGGGCTTATTGGTTGACTTGATTCCGAGACGGAGCTTAATTCCGATGAGGTCGCCGGTTGATTCCGAGCCGAAACATAATTCCGACAGGGAAGGTAGATATCCCGAGACAAAACTTGATTTCGACACCGGGTACACTCTGACACGAAACATGATTCCGACACAGGGCTTGTTGGTTGACTTGATTCCGAGACGGAGTTTAATTCCGACAAAGTCGCCGGTTGATTCCGAGCCGAAGCATAATTCCGACAGGGAAGGTAGATATCCCGAGGCGAAGCTTGATTTCGACGCCGGGTACACTCTGAGACGAAGCATGATTCCAGCGCAGGGCTTGTTGGTTGACTTGATTCCGAGACGGAGCTTAATTCCGATGAGGTCGCCGGTTGATTCCGAGCCGAAGCATGATTTCGACACGGGGTAAATTCTGGGACGAAGCATGATTCCGCCGCAGAGCTGTTGGTTTGATTTGATTTGGGTTGACATCAACATCGCTATACTGGAATATGGTACCAGGAGCGAATCATCATTTGCCATGAGTGGATTTGGGGATTTTGGTTTTTGTTCATCTGCATTGCTGCACTGGAATAATGCCAGGAGCAACTCATCATTTGCCCTGGGAGGATTTGGGAATTGATGGCTTAGGAGACAGGTTTAGATCCCTATCACCTAAGACTTTTCAATTTTATGGGCCGTAAGGGTCCCATAAAAGCATTTTCTTCCTAGGAGTCGAAAGGATCTCGTAGGTGTATTTTCTCCTTAGGAGTCGTGGGGACTTCTAAGTGTTGCTCCTTTGTGAGTCGTAAGGATCTCACGAGGGAGTGTGTTGCTCCTTTATGAATCGTAAGGATCTCACGCGGGAGTTTTCTCCTCACAAAGTCGAAAGGACTTTGCGAGTGCATTTCATCTCTTTTTTACGAGTTTGCGCCCTTTCGGGTTTTCACAAATTCGCTGGCAGTCCTGCTGTTTTTACTCACGGAGCCTTTTCGGGTTTTCATCCGTGTCCATTTTGCTGGTGGACATACCATTTTTTGGGGGACTTTGAATGTGGTCTCACCGGTAGGACTTGGGAGAGATTGGAATTGTTTTACGCCCGTGGATTGTATACGGTTTTGCAGGATGTATGATCCAGACCGTACGGCCGAAAAAATTTCGGGACTTTGTTGGCGTCTGCATCGCTGCACTGGAATATGGTACCAGGAGCGACTCATCATTTGCCGTTGGGGTATGGGATTTGGAATTTGGTTGGCGTCTGCATCGCTGCACCGGAATATGGTACCAGGAGCGACTCATCATTCGCCACTTAGGGATTTGGATTTTGGCCGACATCTGCATCGCTGCACTGGAATATGGTACCAGACTACCAGGAGCGACTCATCATTCGCCATTGCCTATTGGGAAGCGATGGTTTAGGAGACGGGTTTAGATCCGTATCACCTAAGGTTTTTCAATTTTATGGGCCGTAAGGGTCCCATAAAAACATTTTCTCCCTACGAGTCGTAAGGATCCCGTAGGTGCATTTTCTCCTTAGGAGTCGTGAGGACCCCAAGTGTGTTTTTCCTTTGTGGGTCGTAAAGATCTCACGCGGTGATTTTCTCCTCACGTATCATGAGGACACATGAGTGGGTCCTCCCAAATGGAGCATAATTCCAAAGGGCGGAGACCGGCCGCTGGACTGGTGATTGCGGTAGGGTATGAGTATGATGAGAATTATTTGAGCCCGTGGATTGTATACGGTAGTCAGTTTGAGGACCAACCGTAGGGCTGGGAGAATTTTGGGAAATTGGATTTTGGTTGGCGTCTGCATCGCTGCATTGGAATATGGTACCAGGAGCGACTCATCATTCACCGTTTTTTTTGTTTTACCGCGATTGCTCTATCATTTCAGCTTTTCTTATCGCGAAGGTCGCGATTGCCCTATCATTTCGGCTTTTTATTCGCGGTTGCCCTATCATTTCGGCTTTATTTTTTATCTTTATTTTACTCGCTGATTTTTATTGCGGGTTACCCTATCATTTCGGCTTTTCTTTTTCTTTCTTTTATTTACACATTTTTTTATTTACATATTCTTACATTCCCAGTTTAACGACTTAGAGGTCGATTGTTCCCAGTTTAATGACGTGGTGGTTGACTATTTTCAGAGAAAGGCAGATGTCTGAGAGAATCAGTTTCACGAAGAACTTCGGTCTCTGTTATGAAATCGGCGGTCGCAGCTGGACTGTTTGTTAACACGCCTTTAGACAGTTCTATCTCTCCTGCCTTGTATTGATTTTCGACCCGATCTTTGAAGACGAAACAGCCCTCAATGGCATGACCTATCACTCTATGATAGGGGCAGTATTTGGGGTCATCGGTCATATTCGCTTCCTGCGGTCTTTTTGACTCTGGCAGTTGTAGACCGTTCCTTAGGGCGTCTTTGAATATTTTACGGATTTTGTCCCTTCTGAAGGAATATATCTTATCTAGCTTTTCTTTTAGTGGAGATTCTCCTCCCTCTCCGAATACTGGCTTCTAAGGCTGATTGGCAATAGACCCGCTCATCTCTTGCTTATTTCAGTTAGCCGAAGTGTTAAAAGATTCAGAATCGTCGGAATTTACGCCTTTGCGATTATCGTCCTTTCGGTTTCTCCAGGACTTATTGTTATTTTGGGAATCCGAGGAGGACTCCTGCTTTGAGTGCTCCAACATCTGGACTTTTTTTATCAGCTCTTGGAATGTTTTGAGACCCTCGGTGCATAGAAACGGGGCCATCCAATTGTTGAGATTTTCGACGAGGGGACATACAGATTGGTCCTGCTCTATCGGCGGTTCACATTTGATGGAGAGATTGCGCCATCGGATTATAAAATCCGTGCTGCTTTCGTTCTTTGGCTTGGTCCTTACGAGGTCGGCGATGGTGATCTTATCGCTGACGCTCATGAACCTCTGCCGAAACAGAGACTCCATTTGGACGAAAGTTGTGACGGAGCCATCCGGTAAGCTCGAGTACCAGTCGAAAGCAACATTGGCCAAGCTATTAACGAACTGGCGGAGAAGAAGCGCATCATTGCTCTCAGTATTCCCGCATGAGGTTTTAAAGTGGGCGATGTGCTGATTCGCATTTCCCGTCCTATCGAATCTTCCGAATTTAGGGATGACATAGCCGGTAGAAAATTCTACTAGATCATACTGAGCAGGATATGGTCTCCCGCTACTGCTAATAACTTTTTGTGCTTCAGCTTCGGCTACCAATGTTTTGACTTTGTTGGCAACCAAATCCATGATTTGATCTTGAGTTAGCGGGCTACTGTCATCGGTAGCCAAGACATTTCCCGAAATAGGATGCGACTGATTTTCATGCGGTCCGCCCATCTTTGGATTTGAGGGAATAGGCGTTGGCCGTCTTGGGACACCGTTTCCCGGTTCATGAGCAGAGCCCTGCGCTTGATTGGGTGGCTGAGAGGCAAGTCGGGCCGTGAGCTGTAAGACGACGTTTGTTAAGTCGTCAATTTTTGAGTAGAGCTTGGCCATCTCCTTGTCTTTGTTTCGGAGCTGCTTTCGGAGCTCCTGGAGAAGTTGCTGCTCTGTGGTCTTAGGATGGAAAGTTGGCTCATTTTCGCTCTCCGAGCCCGACTCCTCATGAACTGAGGGCTCCCTCTGCTTATCAGCCTCACTGGGAGGGTCTTCATTATCTTCCAGAGGAGGCTGGTCTTGGAATCATTCTCAGATGCCCCGAGAGGCATCATTTCCTTAATTCCCTTTTGGGGTGTGGCAGCCATATTCACACCAGATTGGATTTGGGATGTGGTGGCCCCGTCCTTGCTCTTGCTGTGCGTACCCACCATGTAGACAGTGTGGACAACATATCCAGTCGTCTCTTTATCTTTGGCGGGGAGCTTAGAGAAGATACCCGATCGAGCAGTTGTCGAGGGCACCGCTGGAGCTTGCTCGAGACGCCTCGTTGCCTTGTTCGTGTTGATGGCTTTGCCCTCAACTGGGGCTAAGGAAAGTCGTTCAAACACCTACTTGCGTTTGAGTTGAGACGCCTTCGAGACCACCACATTTGACCTCTTGCCTTTCGAGACCAGTTTGTCTGTCACCGGGGCTTGAGGAGCTGGGATGTCGTTAGCTGACACGAACAGAATAGAGCCAAATGGTAGCGGCGGCTCTTTCCATTGTCGCCCGAAACTGGCCGGAAGGACCGTCCTGACGTCCATCTTCATCGTGTAGGAGATGGGAGCTGTGTCGAGAGCCGAGCTTGTCCTTGGAGACATTTTTGCTGCGACCGGAGATTGCAATTTGAAATTTGTTAATCTGAACAAAGAAGCATGATTTCAGTACAGGCAGTCGATATGTATATTGATTGAGTTCGCATGAACGTTTAACCCGAAATATGGGAGGAGAGAAAGGTCCCACCGGGCGTGCCAGAATCTATAGCGTGTTTTTTGTCACCCCATTGAGATGGAATACGCGCGCTTATTAGGCGCATTACAGATTCCCCCTGCCTAGGGTCGGCGGGGGTTTATTGATTGTGGGGATCCGAATCTCCGGCAGCCGTGGACTAAGCTGCCGTTAATTACCCCTCGCCTTTGGAGCGAGAGAACCTCCGATTGACGGGTCAACTATTCATGCGAACTCAATATGCAGTGTGCGTGTTTTGAAGGGTTTTGGATATATCGGGGGCCCCGCAGAGTTTTCACGGGGGTCCCGCTACCCGGATAGCGAGCTGGGGGTCAAGGGACTAGCAGCCCCCTTGCTGGATGCGGGGCAGCGCCCCGCTAGATATTTTTTTCTAACAGGGACAGTGTCGTGAAGTGTGTATAAGGGAAAAGGGCATCCAAAGGATGCGTGAGAGAGCGCTCGGGCGCTAGCGCTAGCGTCTCACGTGCCAGGCACGTGAGCGCTCGGGAGCCAAAAGGGACTTAGTCCGTGCAATGGGAGTTGTACTCCCAGAAAGGAACACTTATTATTTTGTATATATATATATGAGGAGTTAAACTCCTAGGATATTTTGAAGCTGATAAAGGAGGCTTCTCCCGTTGAGCCCTGGATCTTCCCCAAAGTGGGGTTTCTGGAGATGGGTTTCCATCTTCTTCATGTCATTTGGCCGGATCTTGGAGAAATGGGGTGAGATTTAAAAATCTCCCCCTTTTGAGATCTAATGAAAGATCCAGGCTCTCTTTTATGGGTTTTGTGATGAAAAATTATTTAGTTTTGGAAAAAGAAGAGAAACTCTTGATTTAATTCAAAAGAAAGAAGGTTTTAGAATCTTGAGGAAGGAGAAAGAGACACAGGCCCTAATTTTTTAGAATGAAAAAAGTGTATATTTTATTCATTACATATTTACACATAGCCCCTTGGGCTTTACAAAATGGCATTTTGCCCATCCCATGGCTTATGTGTCTATTTCTTTTTGCACATAAGCCATGGGCTTTACAAAAATTTGGCTTTATGCTCAATCATGCATAAAAAAATTACATAAAAATTATTTATTACATGATTTCATTTTGGCATGGGGGAGCTGGCCGCGGGCTCGACTTAGGCATGGGCCCGCTTGACCTGGGCCTGGGCTCACCTGGCTTGGGGTTGACCTTGATTTTGACTTGGTCAACCGGGATGCAAATTTTGACCCCAACACTCTCGATCACTCCCGCCTACCCTCCCTCACCCTTGATCGCCCTCTTCGACAGCCCTCACACCCCTCCAGCAACTCTCCAGCAACCCTCCTGCCTTCCAGCAACCTCAACAGCCTCGCATCCCTCTCCAACAACTCTCCAGCAACCCTCCTGCCGCCCAACAGCCTCCACGACAACCTACAGACCCTTTGAAGCTCCCACTCCTGCCCTCAGCATCCCTCTCAATCCTCCAGAACCCTGCAACAGCAAACTTTACACCATCCAGCCCACTATGCACTCATATGACCGCATCTTCTACTATTGAAAAACTCATCTCCATGGTCTATTAGATCATCTAGCTCTGTGTACTTATTGCGGTTAGACAACCTTTATTCTCTCTCACGGGATTTTCTACGCCGTTCATCATGGATTCCGGTGATAAATTTAACTCGGCCTCTCTATCGTCCGTTGATTTCAAGACGGATCTTTACTTGACTATGATGCCTTCTCGACGCAATGAACTATCTCCAATGGTCCAGCGCTGTTGAACGAGCCTTGAACAACAAAGGCCTTTAGTGCCGCTTGACGGATGCTCTTCTTGACTCCAAAAATCCCCACTATGATACCTGGTTCCAGGATGATAACAAGGTAACTGTTTGGTTGTCTAACTCAATGGATTCTCGCAGCTATACAGCTATTATGTCTCTGAAAACTGCTAAGGAAGTTTGGACACACCTTCGTTCTCTGTACTCGTCTGAAAATAAGTTGCAGAAGTTTTATGATAAGTTACTACGGCTACGCTTGAAGAAGATTTTTGGTGTCCCTTTCAGTGGTCTTCTTGATCAGTGGAAAGTCATCGGCTTATTTCCACTGACCCTGTTGTCACTCGCAAACAACGCGAGTCTCTTGTTGGCGCATTACTCTTAGTCCGACTACCACCCACCTTTGAAAGCGTCCGCTCTTTCATTCTTTCTCAGAGTGGTTCTTCTTCATTGACGAGCATCCTGTCGGGCATTTATCGTATACCCATGGTCTCATCCCCATATACTAAGCATATATCGACCGCATTTGTTACTCGAGGACGTGGGCGAACATACACTCAGTCTGGACGTGATTTGGACGTGATTCTTCAGATTCTTTCTTTGGTGGTCGTGGGCCATCCCGTTATCGTGCTCCTCTGACTGTTCATGGTCGTGGTTCCCGTGGCCGGGGTCGTGGCCGAGCAGGCTTTTATTGTGCTTATTGCGGTGGCACTAATCATCACGAAGACTGGTGTTGGAAGAAGCAAAGCTACCCTGATGATACATTTACAGCTCGCCGGACATACACACTAGCAACTACCGATCAACCTTTCTCTTCTGCCGGTCGTGTACCGTTATCCAGTGATGAGTGGGGCCGGTTACGTCGTCTCCTCTCTTCCGTAGCTCATGCCAACCTTTCCACTCCGTCAGGTATATCTTTACTTATTCTGATTCGTGGATAGCCGATTTCGGCGCTTCAAATCACATTGTCTCGTGACGGCGCATCTGATCTTGTTTCTAGTTCTCACAAGTTTATTTCCATAGCTGATGGTAATACTACACATGTTTCTGGTTCTGCTGATTTATCACTTCATCTTTATATCTGAAAAATATTTTAATTGTCTTTAAAACAAAACTTGCTTTTTATTCGTCGGCTTACAAATAATTCCAATTGCTCTGTAACCTTTTATCTATCTTACTTTGTGATACATGATCTTCTGACGAAGCAACGGATTGGTGGGGGATGAGCAGAATGGACTGAACTATATTGATCACCTTCCAAATACGTCTGCAGCTGTTTCTACTATCTGGTGGCACCGGAGACTTGATCACCCTCCCCTTTTTCTTTACGTACTATGTTGCCTTTTAGTTTTTCAGAATTTAGTTGCGGATCTTGTATTCTTGGGAAGTATCATCGCTCCTTTTTTTCTTCAGTTAATAAGAGACATGATTTACCTTTTCCTTTAGTTCACTCTTGACATTTTGGGTCCTTTTAAATTTCCTAGTGTGTTTGGTTACAAATATTTTGTGTCATTTATTGATGATCCATACATGACTTAGTTGTATCTTCTGCATAATAGGTTTGAACTTTTGTCTATTTTTAAAATATTTGTTGTTGAGATTACTAATCAATTTGGTGTTTCGGTTAAGCTTCTTCGTTCAGATAATGATAAAGAGTATATTAACACGGAGTTTACTACATTTTGTAAGACGTATGGAATATTGCATCAAACTTCATGTTCTTATACTCCCCAGCAAAATGAGATTGTTGAACCAAAGAACCGACATTTACTTGAGATGGCTCGTTCTCTTCTTTTATATATGCATGTCCCTAAACGATTGTGGAATTTTGCGGTTTTAACTGCCTGTTTTTATATCAATAGCATGTTTTTTCCGGTCCTAGACAACCGGTTTCCTTCCTCTGTTTTGTTTCCACAGGGCAAGCCTTTCCTGATCCTCCTAGGATGTTTGGTTGCTTATGATATCCTCGTATATTAAGTCCTCATGTAGACAAGCTAGATTCTTGAGCTATCCGTATTGTGTTTGTAGATTACTCACGATCCAGAAAGGATATGTTTGCTTTGACCATGTTTCATCTGAAGTTTGTACTTCATGTGATTTGACCTTCTTAGAAGATCAAGCTTATTTTTTATCGACTGCTAAGGACCCCACTCCTACTATTCTTGCTCCTCACCTGCTTTCCTCAGAGCTTGATTCGTCTGTTCAACCTGAGCATCCTGTTTTTAAACCTGTAACCTCTTATCCACAGGTGTATCACCGTCGTAACAAAGTTGTCCTACCGCCTCCCGCCGATACTTCTTCTAACGATTTTTCTACAGATACTCCAATACAGTCCATCGTTTCTGATTTTCCACCACCGCTGCCTTCAGAAGATCTTTCTTTTCCTATTGTCTTATGCAAGGGTAAGCGTTCATGCACTACTGCACATCCAATTTCTAACTTTATTTTCTATCATCAACTGACACCATTTGCTCGTCAATTTGTTCTTCCTTATATGCTATCAGTCTTCCTTCCTCTGTTCAGGATGCTCTTCAGCATCCAGATTGGCATGCAGCTATATTAGAGAAGATTGTCGTATTGCGCTCTAATCAAACTTGGAAAATTGGTATCTACGTCTTAAGAAAAGAAAGTTGTCGGCCGTCGATAGGTCTTTGCTATCAACCATACTTTTGATGGGACGATTGACCGTCTTAAAGCTCGTTTAGTGGCCAAAAGATTTACTCAGCGGTATGGTTTGGGTTATATTGCGACTTTTTCGCCAGTTGCCAAATTGATTCCCGTCCGTGTTCTTATATTCTTGGTTGTTTCTAAAACATGGCCACTTCATCAGATTAATGCGAAGAATGTATTTCTTAATGGCGATCTTTCCGAGACTATTTATATGCAGCAATCTCTTGGCTTTGAATGACTGGAAGAGTGTATGGTTTTTCTTATACAAAAATCGTTATACGGATTGAAGCAGTCACCGTGTGCCTGGTTTGAAAAGTTTAGTATAATTCTACGACAGATTGGCTTTAAACGCAGTCGCGTTGACACATCTCTCTTTACACATAATCGTCCTCAGGGCAGGATAATTGTGTTGGTGTATGTTGATGATATTATCATTATTGGAGAAAATTCTGCTGGTATCTCCAAAGTGAAAAAACATTTGACTTCACACTTCCATGTCAAGGACCTTAGACCATTTAGATATTTTCTTGGAATTGAAGTATCACGGAATTCTGGTAGATTTCAGCTCTCAGTGCAATTATGCACTTGATCTTCTATTTAAGACGGGATTTCTGAGATGTAAACCAGCAAACACTCGTATGGATTTCTTAGTCAATCTATCTTTATTGAGCTCTCTTTTGGATCCTCTACTACCTGACCCAGGACAATATCGACGTCTAGTTGAAACGCTTATTTACCTCGGTGTCATTCGTCCTGACGTAACGTTGTGGTTGTTCCCTCGACTGACCGAGAAAAACGACGTTCCAGAGACATCTGCCGTTAGCACGGTGAGTCGGTGTATACAGAATCCTTTGACCTCTCACTTTAATGCAGTTGAGTATATTCTCAGATATATCAAAAGTTTTCCAGAACAGGGTCTTCTTTACAAACCATCATTTACGTTGTTGCTTACAACCTTTGCGGATGTTGAATTTGCTGGGTCTATTGATGATCGTCGTTTCACGAGTGGCTATTGTGTCTTCTTGGAAGGAAACTTGGTTACGTGGAGGAGTAAGAAATAAAATGTAGTGGCTCGTTCTTCTGCAGAGTTTGAGTATAAATCTATGGCGCATATAGTTGCTGAGCTGGTATGGCTTATCTCTCTTCTGACGGATCGTGGGGTTTCTTATTCTCTTCCAATTACACTCTTCTGTGATAACAAGACCGTGATCCACATTGCTGAAAATCCATTTTTTAATGAGCGGACCAAGCATATCGAAATAGATTGTCATTTCATTCGTGACAAGGTGATAGATAAGGTGGTTGCACTTCAACATGTTTCCTTTTCGACCCAACTAACGTATATCCTTACCAAACCTCTTTCTCGACCGGTTTTCGCTTGTTTTCTGTACAAGCTTGACATGATTGATATCTATGCTCCTGCTTGCGGGGGTGTTATGAATATAATTAGTTATTATATATTAGTTATGAATATAATTAGTTATTATATTAGGAGAGGTGATCTATAACTCTCTATATATAGTTGTATGAAACTCTTGATTTATTAAGCCAATAAAATATTTTCCTCTTGATTTCTTCATTTTTATTATTTGGTACCTAATCCTGGTCGACGAAAATATGAACACCAATCCTTCCCTTACGTTAAGTCAAACTTAATTTGGCATCTTAATTTTTGACAGTGAGTCTAGTAGAAAAAATCCAAATAACTTCATGCCTTGTTAAGTAGCTAAAGCAGTTTAAGAAATTTAATGCCTTTTATTGATAGTTTTAGGGATATATAATATATCTCGGTCAACCTTACCTACATGTGTGAAAGCTATATGCTGAAGTATTTCCGCTCCTTTCTAACAGGGAGAACAAGAACCTCACAGGAACGGCACGATATGCAAGTGTTAATACTCATCTTGGAGTTGGTGAGTTTGCCATGCAGTAGTCCTTGTAATTATGTTGAATATTCTAATGTTCTACGATGCATGAATTTGTGTCTGCCCTTAATGGAGTTGCTTTTATTTATGCAGAGCAAAGCAGGAGGGATGATATGGAATCTCTTGGATACGTGCTTATGTATTTCCTAAGAGGAAGGTTGGAACTAAATTAGAAGCATCATTGCTACTTTTATTTTTTGGCTGCTTCTTGCAGTGCAGGAAGTTAATTAGTTTTTTGTTTTGGCTGTAAACTAGCCTTCCGTGGCAAGGATTGAAAGCTGGAACTAAGAAGCAGAAATATGATAAAATCAGTGAAAAGAAAATGGTCACTCCTGTGGAGGTATTATAACACTTTCTCCCAATGAAAATTACTTATATAAGTCGTCATATTTTTCAAATCTAGGTATGACCATTGGAATGTGATGCAGGTGCTCTGTAAATCATTTCCATCAGAATTCACATCATATTTACACTACTGCCGATCCTTAAGGTTTGAAGACAAGCCAGACTATGCCTATTTGAAGAGGCTTTTCCGTGAACTTTTCATTCGAGAAGGTGGATTGCATTCTATATGTGTTATACATTTGGCACAATATTTATAAGTGCATAATTTTTCTTGTCCAGCTGCATTGAATTATTTTTACTAACATGATTCTTGACCATATCTCACTGTAGGCTACCAGTTTGATTATGTATTTGACTGGACTGTTCTGAAATACCCTCAGATTGGTGCAAATGCCAGAATACGGGTATCCTCCTTTTTTCTTTAATAATTGCGGCTTCAATCTACAGCTATATTTTTGTATGCTATACTTGCATTATTCCTTTTTTTACAGCAGCCCAGTGGAAGAACAAGTAGAGCTGTGGGACCTTCAGCTGAAAGGACAGAAAGGACATCAGGTTTTTAACCAATATACTTTTTTTTTATTCTTTTCTTTTCCTTTGAATTTTAGGATTGGCTACTAACTTCATTGCCCACATGTTTTTCCCCCCTGTTTATACAGCGGGACAAGATATTCGAGATAGATTCTCTGGTGCTGTTGAAGCATTTACCAGGAGGAGCAGTTCTGGCATTGGTCATTCTGGAGATCATTCCAGGCACAAAATTGAGGAATCGCCTTCATCATCCAAGGAAGCTGTAAGTTACTATCATGGTTGGAGCTGATTTGGATTGCCAATTGCGTTATATGCTTATTGTACGTTGTGTGAAACTCTTCCCTACGTAAAACTGTTGACGGACACACCCAAAATTCTTATACTCATATTAACATGATCAGGTGAATTAAGATAATTCCGTCAATTGTCAAATTTAAGGGCTAACCTATCTGCATCTTATCACAATAATAATATAATCTAAATTACACTAAACTACCCTTAACCGTTGGCATTTTTTACCGAACTACCTAATTTTTTTTAAATGAATCACAGCAAGAGGGTAGCTTAATGGAAAAACCCCTATAAACCATAGTTAAAAGTTTTCTGGAAAGAAACTTTATAGTGGTTTAGTCAATATATAGCTAGTTAAAGGTATTTTAGTGTAATTTAGCTATAAATTATTATATGGTCTGATTTATTACAAAAATTCCTGTTCCGCTTGGTTTTTCAGGTTATAGATTCTGAGAAAACTCTTGGATCTTCGTCTCGAAATGGTAGCACCTCGAAGAGGGGCGTTGTCTTGAGCAGCCGACCTACTTCTTCCCAAGACCCTACTAGCCGATTAGCCTCAAGCAACAGTAACAGCCGACCATTGATAGTACAAAGAGTCCACCATTCTGGGCTCGAACCAAGATCCTCGTCTTGCTCCCGAACCCTAGGAGCAGGAAGGGGATCTCGCGATGAACCCCCAATCCGAAACTTTGAGCTTCTGTCTATTGGTTCCGATAAAAGAAAATGAAGTAGATGTAATGAACAAATCATGCATTCAGTGTCCATTTATTAAGATTTTGAAAGGGCAGCAAGCGATAGTAAATGTTATCAATGCTTGTTCACTGCTGTTGTAACCTAAGAGAAGCATCTTGCAATCTTTCTTCATTTATGACTTATCTGGCCAATATTGCCAGCATCGATTATAGGCAACAAATATCCCTTTAATGTTGTACTGTTTATGTGTCATTTGAGACTGATAAAACAGTTGTTATTCCACATGCAAGTTACTCGTGGTGTTTTCTTGGTTGAATATAAGTTTCAGAATTTATCTTGATCTCCTTTTTGTAAACTCATATATGCACTCTTATCATTAAGATATCTGGAAGATAAAAAGGGGAAAACGATGGCGGTTGAAGAAAATTAAATTTTTAACTATTGTTGGGATATGAATAGCTATTGTAAATCACCAAATAGAAATAGAACGACAACTCTAGAGAAGAGATCAAATCAGAAGAAGCCAAACACGTAGATTTAACAAGTTTTCGGTAACACATAGATTTAACAATGTCTAAGCCATTGGGGCTCCTCCCAACCCCTGGTCATGTGCTTGCCTCCCCCGAAACCAGTCCACGAACCCTAGGCCATGGGCTCTACTCAGATAAGCTCCCCAAGCCATCGGCTCGCCAAAGGAACTCAGCATCAAAGAGGGCGTTACTAACTTCACAGGCTCAACCATAGAACTCGATTAGAACGCAGCTAATACACCACCAAGGCCCGATATAAGTAATGCGAATACAGGTCACATAATTCAAGGAACACATAACATAATTGAACTGCACATTTTTATAGAAGTTAGGATAGCTTTTCCGCTATACGAACAAAGCGGGATTTTCTGCAGTCGACTCGAAAAAAGACATTCCAGAGGTGCACCGAACCAGTTTTGCATGACAACTATAATAATATACTGAGAAGTCGGACACAAGCTCACATTCATGGTTATTTATACAGGTTATAACAGCCCAGGCCCTGATGCATGATGCCAGTTCTCTCCATATCCATACTTTCAATCGAATCATCCAAACCTCTTACTAGGGTTGCATCATAACTCTAAGCATTTTTAAGCAATATGTATATATAGCAACGTGAATGCAGGAAACACCGCCTCGCAAATTCGACGGGGGATGAAACATGAGAATTCAAAATATCTACTCATGAGCTTCGTAGAGCAGCCAATCTTTTCTCGAGCTCATCATCCAACTCTGGACTGCAAAAGCCAAAAAAAAGGGCATGTAAATAAAATGCCCTGCTGCATTGAAAATAAAGAATGAATTTCTAGCAACAGTAAATTTATAAGTTCAGAAAAGATAAATTTGCATATATTCTTTCAGCTCTTGATCGGTTTAATCCATTGCTGACTATAGAACAGGCTATTCAAATTTTCATGGAATCTGCAACATATAATCGAATGGATATTGTACCGGTAATAGATTTCTGCCTACAAACTATTAATAATTAATACAAACGATTCTGGGATCCGTAGAAATATACATATTCATCAAGCTAACCAAGAAAATAAGATAAGATTCCAATGCAGTGATGGTGAAATACATAGTATGTATAACAAATAACATATAAATTGATTTAGATATCAATTAAGAGGGGTGAAGATATAATGCTAAACAAACTACCAAGTAGCGGTTAGGAAGAAGGCAAAGATGTCTTGCAAGTTTTATCATGCATCAATTGTTCAGGATAAGAAAATATCAGTTCAAGGAAATAATCTCTTGTCCCAAAACAGAAGTTCTAGTGTCCCAAAACAGAAGTTTTGTTCATCGTCTTTCTAAAGTGAGTGTATCACGACGATGACTTCGATGCCCACATGCAAAGGGTCTACATGGATCCCCCACAAACATTGAATTTATGGGACAAGATTCTGAAGCTTAGCCTTAAACATTATGAGCAAGTGAAGACATAGCCACACTGTCATGCCGTGGAATTTGTTTTGTATTTATGGCTATAATATAAATTATGGTATGTCTAGCTATCAATTTAGATATATTGCACAAAAGACATCTTGCAATTCAAAAACTCAAAACCCTTAGTTGTAGTCATGTATCGGCATAAAAAGGACTTCATGCAAGTACAATATATGGATTTCAAACAAGAATAAAAATCATATATAATAAAATAACAAAGAAGAAAAACCTTTCAACACTCTGCACATTCTTCCCAGCAACTTTCGCTTTGGGAGTGGAAGACAACTGCAAAATATTCAGCTACAAATGAGGCCTCTTATATTATTAGGACAGATTATAACTACAGCGAAATCTACTATTTATAAACAAAAACAAACCTGTGATGCAACATCAACACCAATTTCATCAAGCACCTGAGGAACAAAAGCAACAGAATTTAATGGAAGATTTAAGCCTGAAACTGAGAAGCACACAAGCAAAAAGAAAAAAAGGACCATCAAAAACGGTTAAGTAATACTTGATTTGTTAATTCCTCGCTCTCATCTTCAGCCTGGTCATCGTCTAAGACGCCGTCAATGGAGTCAGATATCATCTCATTCTGGAAAAGTTATAGAAATAGTGTCAGCATTCGCAAAAAGAAATAGTATCAGCATTCACAATAAGAGGTCCAAAGGGGTGGGGCAATTGGTTAGAGCGTGAGAATTGTAGACAGAGATCACAAATTCAAGACATGCACAAAGAGAAGAGGACCAGCTCTATTTATCAAATTGGGAAGGGGTGGGTACCATATGGGTCACACCTTGTAACTCAATTTTTTTTTGAGAAAATAACAATAAGAGAATCAACTGAAGACCAAAGTCATCAGAAAAAATAGTTATCTGTAACAGATGCTTCCCAGATTGAAGATAAGAAAGAAGACGGAATTACATATAAACCTGTGAAAGTAGCAAAGCGAAAAAATAAATGAAAGAAAGATAAAAAGAAAAAGGAAAAAGGAAAGAAAAGAAGAGAAAGAAAAAATTTCGTAACAGATTTCCAATTTACGCTAGAAGTCAGGACTCAAATGTACTGCCTATATGTCACTTAAACAAATATTACCCGAGGAAGTCCGGGATGAAAAATCAACAAAGCATATGTATGTGTGCACAACAATGATGGATTGTACTATTTGTATTAGAAAATTCTTCAATTTCATGTGAAAGAAATAAGCGGTCTTACTGTAAGATCCATTTGTGCCGACTGTTTTTGAAAGTCCTGCATCACCTTCAACTGCTTTGCAGGATTCATTTGCTGCAAATAGAAGTTTATGTACCCAATTTATAAGACAGAAGAAGAATGTATAGAAAATCGACAACTTTTAGCGACTGAAGATAATTCACATGGAATTTATAAAAAGATTATTGAATCCTGAGACCTTATTCATAGCTCCCATTGCCTTGGTTGCGCCTTGCATCCCAGCAGCCACTGAAGTGTTGGCATACATAGCCTAGATGTCAAATAATTTAATAAGTCAAAAGAACAAAAGATCCCTGAAAAGGTTAAGCCACCTAATTAAATTTTGTAATTTACCTGTGTGTGGGTTGCTATTCCTCGCATCTGAGCCCGGCTACTTTGTAAACTAGTAATATTTTGCCTTAACTGAACAAGCTGCCGGGCTAAGATTTTAGTTGCAGCCTGCAAGAACAAAAAATGTAATGATGATACATCTTACATTGTGGTAGATACTAGACATCATATGCAATGCATAACCACCTACATCATTTCCGGTTTTTGCAGTCCTCTTTATTTCTAGAACCAGCTTCTTTTCCTGTCATTGAGACGAAAAGCATAAGGCAAAACAGTAATTGTGTTCTATGACCAAAAAAATGCTTGGAGAAATTTATCAGCCAATATATCTGAAGCATTGTGCCAATATCTACCATAATATATAAACTGATATCTTCTTAAAAAATCCTGAGTTATTAAAAAGGGTGAATCATCTCCACATGTACTGCCGCTCATTTAAAAATACTGCATCAAGGGAACTCGTTCAAATATATGGGATGAATATAAGATGTCAGAGAATAGTAATAGGAGAGATTTTTCCTAAATAATGCATTAATATAATTTAAGAAACAATTAGATTTGTATACCAAATTAGCATTCAACTACTCATTAGTGCAATATAGAAAGGACACAACCAAACTTATAATTAAAGAAATGGAGGGCATGATCATTAAAGAATCTCAAAACAGTTACTGAGCTTACTAACACAAAATTGGTTTCCAAGCAACTTGTGGAAGAAACACTGTGTAGATCTAAACTATTATCAGTTGTTTACTTGGAATAGTTCGCCAAAAGGCTACATTATCCTAACCTCAAGAACTTGTGTATACATCATCATAACATTCATAAAGAAACTATTTTAGGCATAGTACCCTTAACTTACTTCTAATTGCAGTGTTCCAATTTCCCTCTCGATGCCTGAAATATAAGATACAAAAAAGGTGGTTAGGGCATCCATTCCTTCAATTTGGCAGAGAGAGAGAGAGAGAGAGAGAGAGAGAGAGAGAGGGAGAGGGAGAGGGAGAGGGAGAGAAAGAAAGAAAGAGTGCGGCGCGCATGAGAGCATGCTTGGTTGTGGCTTTGGATTTTTTTTATAAAAATAATTAGGGGAGGAAAGGAGGGTGCCAAGACAAGAAATAGCCAGAAATCCTATTTGTGAAGTATGTTACTCCCATTTTTTCATCTTAACAATGAACCAAAGAGTACCAAAGTATCAAGTAGTAAAGCACCAACGGCATGCTAATAATTTTCTCCAGAAGCACCGGTTAACATAAGCGCCAAATGCTATCACACAGACACACCAAAATAAAAACAAGGAAAAAGGGAAAAAAAAACACCCATAAGCATCAAATTGTTGGGTGTACAGTTTACTGAAATGCTCACAAGGAATTAGATGCCTCCAAATCAAGTATTTCATGTTTGTTTAGCAACATTTGTCCTCTAATTTGGACAATTTACATCTCCAGTTTTAATTATAAGATAATGACTTATAGTTCATATTTATTACTAAGAAGTTAAGAACAAAAGCTGGGATCCACGAGGACCATAAGTTAAGAATAAAAACCAAGTACCATGGATCCCATATGTGTTTTCTGGGTTTATCTCATCCGGTTTCACAGCTTATGTGTCATGATAGATTAGGACATGTTTCATCTAGAACAAGTTTAATGATAAATCGTCGTAAAACAGCATGTATTTAATAATGTGCGCAATATATGGAAACGTTTCAAAAATTGCAATGTGTGTGTGCTCTCATGCACCAAACAAGGGCTTTGTTCATGTATCCCTGATAGAACCATAGACCCATAGTCCCATACACCTCAATCTACATGTATGTCAATTGTAGCACACCAAAATTTCACCTTTTAAAACCCATGCACCCCCACAAATGTTTTAGTAGTCATCTCAATTTTGGTGGATGTTGGGGAAACTTGTTTGAAACCGCAAGGAAAATTTCCTTAAACTTTTCAGACGCTCGTTTATCTTTAAATGATGTGTATATTATATTTAAAACATGCTTGAAGCCATGTATTTCTTAAAATTTCTATCCAGCAAAGTTCTTCATGTAATGCTTTCCTAAATACGCCTAGATAAATCCTTGTGCCTGCCTTTTATTTCTATTTACTATCATCCCTAAGTTTTCCTTTTAGAATCAGTATGTCCAAATGTGAAATCCACATCACTTTCCAAGGTCTTCCATTTTCCCCTAGATTTCTTCATATCAATATGTTTTCTTCTACACTTTCAAGTTAAATCCATCATAACTAGGAAATATTCTATATTTCTATGCATTCCAAAAAGGGTAAGTTTAGGAGTGAACGCACACGTCTATCTGTGTGTACTTATTCAGTAATTCCCAAAAAATTACAGATCAAGTTTCCCACATATGCATAGCGATTTCAAGTTTCCTCATTGTCATATGGTAGCTATGAACTACAGTACCGTTATCTAAACCACTTCTTCCAAATTGAAAATCTGTGTATCCTACCATGACATATTGTATGTTTAAATAACGGGCCGAAATCCAATTGCTTTTGTTGTTACTTTCTAAAAAGATAAAGTATGTCTCAAACATTTAGACCATGTTTGGGTATGAAGTTAGTATAACCGAAGTTTATTTTTAAGTGGATGTAGAGGGAATGCAAACTATGGTTTGCAAGGCCCCAAACTTCATTTTAAAATAAACTCTAGTTTTGTTATAAAAGATGTGTTTGGGAAAATAGGGTTTTGAAAACATAGATCGGATTGGAGTTTAGAAAATCGCAGATTCACAGTTGTTGAGATATCTTCGGTTATCTAAACTCCAATATGAATGCCAAACATCCCAAAGTTAGCATTTTGGAGTTAAGTTATGCTAACTTTATGAAACTCCAGTTTTGAAAACTTAACTCAATTCCCAAACAAGGCCTTAGGCCCTTTTTGGTTTTAGGGTTAAGAACTTAAGACAGCTAGAGTTTCATAAAGTTATCTATACGTAACTCCGGTAATCTAAACTCCAAAGTAGAGATAACTAGAGTTTTCTCTCCAATAGGACCTAAGTTTTATAAACTTCAATTAAAACAGACCCATATAAATAAACAGTCTCTTAATCGCATGTCCCTTATTTCCACAGTAAAAACAGTTGAGTGATCAGTCAATCTTCAAAAAATTCAATTGCTGCAATCAATTATGGCAACCAATTCACTGTCGAAATATTAAGAGTTCTCATCCAACTACAAAGCACACGGCTTCAAACCCTAAAGTAAATCCTCAAGTAATTTAGGTAAATAAATCAAGATTTTTAATTAAAAAAATACCTCGAGTGGCATTCGCCATCTCTCGCTTGCTCTCTCGCAACGCATCTGTGATTATAATAAACCAAAAAAATTTACTTTAATAAAAGAGGAAAAATTGTGAGCGATCTACATAACTCGAAGCAAAAGAAAGAAAGTTAATTGTTTTCAATAAAATTCACAGGCAAATACACCTTTGGCCGTGGGTTTTTTTCCAAAAAGATTCATCGATTTCAGAGAAATTTTAGAGACAGAGAGAGAGAGATTTGGATCGCAGTCGACGGAATTACCGAACTCGTTTTCTGGAAATTGTACATAAAAACCAACAAAACCAACAAAACCACGTATTTATGTAGTGAATATTGGACTGAAAATGGAAATTGCAGAATAAGAGGGATTTTTCGTAAATCACCCTTAAAAGGTATTATTTGATTATTGGGTATTATATCCAAGTAGGGGTTGACCTGAACCGACTCGACTTGAACCCTATATTTCCATGATTTTAGATCTTGTATAACTATCGGACTGGACGGGTTGAAAATTAGATGCATAATTTTCGGTCCCGTATAGATATAATGGAGAAAAAAAAACCGTCCGAACGGTATTTCCGGTCCGAACCGAACCCGACTTCTATATTAGATTCGAGATATTTAATTCTCAATGATGCAATGTACAAAATGTAATTTATTGTGTGATATTTAATCAGTACAATTCTCAAGTGTAATCTATAAATATATTATATACACTGTATAATGCTTAATTCCAAGAAAACCCCGAACTTTTAGCTAAACTGTGGAAAAAACACCAAAAATATTCAAAATTACGAGAAGCTGCCATGGTACAGTCTTTTTTAGTTTTTTGGCGGTTTCGTGCAATTTATTGCGGATGCGCCTTATTTCTCATAGTCTTTGAAAGTTTTATGGTGTTTTTTTGTGAATTTTGAAAGTTTTGTGGTAGCATCATGTGTATTTTTAAAATTTGATTTCTTATCGTTTAGCTAAGAGATTTGTTTCTTTTTGGAATTAAACCTATATAAAATTCTTAAAACTCGGCTCAAGTATTATATGTACAAGGTTAATGGGGCTATGGTTGGCTATGAACAACAATCATGGCCTCTTGGTCCCCCTGTTTATGTTGCAGGGATCCACAGAAGGCTATGTCTGTTGTTTACGGTCGACCAGCTGCAAACAACCATAATTCATTTTTCCATATATATATATATATGCACGTGCGATGCACATTATATATTAAGTGTAATTTCAAAAAGATTTGTATGGAGTTAGATACCGGTAGGGATTTGTGGTGTCGGTTATTAGAAGAGATATATGGGTTGCTTGCTTTTATGAATTGAGATTCGAATTTTTATACCTTTTTAAAGAATGTCTTGTTAAAGCATATTAAAAAACATAATATATGATCACAACACATATAACCATCCAATAGCATAAACGAAAAAATAAAACTTTGCAACAGATGCAGAAGAGAAGAGAAGAAAAAAGAATATAGAAGACTGGATGATAGCAGACGGGGCAACAGTACCCAATTTTGATCTCTCTAAAGGCTAAATGTAACTTGGTGGCTTCAGGATAAAATAGGAAAACTTCTTATCATAGCCTCAAAAAAAACCAAAAAACATTCAAGGAAGAAATCCACAAGCAAAGAACATTTATTTTATTCTTTGATAATTTACAGCGGCTTAAGCTTGAGAAACTTGCTAAAAACTAACTTGCTTGTCTAAACCAGGAATCCGAATTTGCTGGTTAGGATTTGATGCATTAAAAAACCGTCGGGTTTGGACCGGTTTTTGGTTTAGGATTTTATTTCCGGACAGGATATAAAAATTTGTCAAAAACTCTTCTAACCCGACCCGGTTTCACCACTGTATCCAAATAATGGAATTATAATTTGTTAATACCTCCATGGTTATTCCATGGTTATTTCGGTTGGTCAAATTCAAACCTTGTTTTCATAGAAATAATATGTTTCATGCTTAAGATGGAGAGTTTAGATTTCGGATAAACGTGAATGTTAGAGTGGCTTGCTCAATTGCTCTATATGTATTTCGTCTGATAGTCATGTGAATAGAGGGCTGTATGAGAGCATAAAATGGATTGTTCGTTTAGGATATTCCAGTGCAAGAGAAAATCCAAATGCTTCATGTGAATTGGATAAATTTAAAAGCCGGATTGGCCTGACCGGCGTAAAGGCAATATTTGCTTCTTAAAGTTGACATTTTTGTTAAATAGAGAAAACACAAATGCCCTGACAACACCGACTGTCTATTTATTTCAAGAAGATGTAATTTGGAGATAAATATCTATGACTGGATGTAATCTGGAGAGAACAATTATCATAAGACAGAAAATATATCTGGGTGTCGGCTTTCTTCCCCAAAATTAATTATCTATAAGATAAGTAATTTAAATACGGTGGTTATCTAGTTATATGCAGTAGAAGCACATTTTCTTTGCTAAATGTAATAGTTTAGTTAAATCCAATTCTATCTCTTGAGAGTAATATGTAAAGTATAAGGACTGTACATGGATATTTGATATTCTAGGGACTTACAAGTTACAACCAATTTTTAATTTTTTCTTTCGGCCATAGGTCATACGCAGGTTTTGGCAATTTTATTTTGGACAAAAACGAAGACCAATTGTTTTCTAAGCCCAGGGACCTCAAACCATTTTTTGAATGGAATAAAAATAACAAAAAGAAAGACGAAACCAACGACCTCAGATATTTTCCAATATTTAATAGGTCTACATTTAACAGGGCCTGCTGCTTTCAAATGGTTAGTTGGTGGGCCAGAATGCAAAATCCATTGATTATTGGGTTTAGGTTCGAACAATAAAGCCTCATGTGCAGCTCACGTGGCCATACCGAGTACGTGAAAATTGTCCTCCGTCGCCGGCACGGTGCCCACGTTGTTCCGTGACCGCCACGGCCTCAAAATGTTGATTGCGACTCTTTTCCTTCCCAGGATACGCTCACTCGCGGTAAAGATACCTCGGTTTCCCTCCAATTTAAACACAATGCCTATAGATAAATGCATGTTTCGATCCGAATCCACCGGTGCGTGGTGTTTTCGTATCGGTTTAGGTGGAGATTGATACAAAACCATATATCGTTTCAGCCAAAAACTTTAAAACCTTATTTTTCTACCATTTTTACTGTCATTATGATCAGCTTTCGGGGTTAGAAAACCGCAAAAAAGGTAACCCAAACCCTAAATTAATACTTATCTAACTGCGTTTTTCAATATATTTTGCATCATGCATGGATTTTTAAATGCTGTGATCATTGTCTTATGATCTAGAAGCATAAATTTAAGTGTTTAATATTTCTACACTTATGCATATTGTATTACCGTCGAAACCAAAATCCTAACGGAGATTAGCGAAACTGGTCGAAACCCAGCGAAACCAATAAAATTACAAGAGACCGAAACCGAGTTCTCGAACCTTGATCTGCATCCGTCGACAACCGCTAACACCCGTCCATATCAGATTTCGTGACTAAAAGAGTAAATTTTTTTGGCTATCTCGGCAGTTTTTTTTATATTTATTTCATATCGGTATCCCATCGAATTTTCACCAATACAGATAGTGTTCCTTTTAAATTGGCTTGTAGGCTAATCCATGCAGACAACACAACCCCACATACAACACACACAACACATAAACACCAGGGGTCCATGAATTAGCACCGAAAGCATTAAATCATGGCCACTTCCATCATTGAGATCAAACCCTCACTTTTTGTAGAAAGGGAAGCGCCATGCCAGTTGAGTTGTCGCTCGTTGGTAGATAGTAGATTTTATTTCAAGTGCATTAACATATGTATTTGAATCCCTTTACGGCTAATAGACCACTGATGGGTACGGATATGGTGTCACTTGTATCCGGCCCTAAGAGTCAACACCGTTGCTTGCCGGTCAACTGCTTTCCATCTTAGTTCAACTACGCTCCTGGAAGGATTTAACGAAAGCGGGTCCACTCTCAATCCCATCTACCTGATCAGTGGGCCCCATCTTCGACTTGGATCAGTGGACCCCATCCCTTATAAAAAATACGCTGTGGCATTTTGTCGTTGTCTTTTTCCGCTCCCTCGCCGTTCTCTTCGTCTCCGTTCTTTGAACGGCGAAGTCTCGATCTCCAATCGCCCCCTTCGATCTCGATTCGAGTTTTCCCCTCAATATTCTACCCCAATCGTGTGTTTTTCTCTTCAATCTGGATTTTATTGTATATGATCCATCGTGCCAAGACGAAGGCCGATCTAGGGTTTCGATCGATGGTTTGAGGATTTAGGGTTTGCCGATGCCTTCTGTTTCAAGGATGGATGAAGAATTGGAGGAGAGGGAGGGCGCGTCGCTTGATCCGGAGCTTTTGCAGCTGCAGGAAGTGTCTTCGATTGCTTTGAAGGATAATCCTCACATTGTATCGGCAATGGCTCGTTCTCTCCGATACTGTTCGATTGGTATGTTCAAAGTATTGTCTTTGGGCTGTTTTATGTAGATTTTTATTCAAAGATTAGAATCTGGTGTCTTAAATACTCAAGCTTAGGAAATAAATCACATTTGTTAAACTTAATTGATGGAGCGACAGTCATGTAGTTTCTACTGATTCACAAAGCTGCTGGTCTGAAAACCTAATGCGTTAGATTCTATATCTTTGACGCTGACATTTTTGTTTATTATGGTGATCATAAGGTGGAAACTCTTTTGGGCTGTTTGTTTCTGAAAATTGGAATTTAATGAGAATACACGAAGAGGCAAATGAGGAATATTCCATGGCTTGGTTACATGGAACAACCAGAGAAGAACTGAATATAGTTCAAATCATATCTCTTAGAATTGGCAATGGACCAGTCTAGAGTTTCTTGTGTTAGCAACGCTACCCTTCTCTAGTAGAACCTGAGACAGTTTTCTAGAGTATTCTTGATTTGGCCACACGAACATGTAGAATCTAGAAATTTATAGCGACGGCTTTAGATTCTTTAGCTAATATATATGTTTCAAAGCATCTAGCTCATGGTAATGTCTTTAATCCTAGAGATGGCTAAGTCGAGAATATTCCAACAAAGCCTATATATCAAGGGTCAGTCCCGTTTGTCGGAAGTGAAGAAATGCTAAGTGAGAAGTGTCTGATATTTGGCTTGACAACAACAGAATGATGGTATATTTCTATGTTAGATTGTCAAAATATATGGATGTGCAATGGTTATTTTAAGATACGGAGTTAGGAGGATATCTTATTTACTGTTAACTATTTTGGTATGGATATATGCATGAAGACACCATAGTGTGCTCATACAGATTGTATGTTTATAGATGATTGAAGTCCTCGCTCAGCCTTGGTTCGCTGCAGATTGGAGTGGAAACTGATACAGAGAAGGTTTAACATGACCGGCAATTCTATAAATCTTATGAGTAAATAGATGATAAAATTATGCCAAGCTCAAACCTCAAATAAGCTGTAAGATGGCATGATATCAATAATGATGATATTATGTATTTATTGTTGTAAAATGCCTTCACTGTGATTTGCTTTACAGATATGCTTGTTGTAGTGCAGTCTTGTAAATCTCTACTCAAAAGTATGCCTCACCATATCTTGCAGGAAATTTCCATTTCTTACAATAAAATATAAATAATTTATTAGGTTTTAACTTTTGTTTCTGAGCAGTCCCTTAATTTTTTTGGTTAAATATAAACAAATGGGAGAATTGGGATTTATCTCTTATTACTTGGGTAATCTAGGGATATTATAATTATTTTCAAAAAGGAGGAATAATATAATTAATACTGCACAGTAAGTCATGCATACGAACTGTTCTCACCTTTTAGCATCGATGAGCAGGGGAATTGTTTGATTGAAGATGCAAAAACTGGCATGTCCTTAAATGTTTCCGGATCCTCAAGTGGAAATGCTGTTTCAAGCAATTCAGTACCATCCATGTTCCCTGCTGGCAGTGCACCACCCCTTTCACCAAGAAGCCTATCTGGATCGCCTCGTTTCTTGAAATGTGCAGGGAGTGGGCCTTCACCTTTAGGTTCACCACTAAGATTATTTAGTGGGAAAGTGAGAGAAGTCATTCCCCAGGTATTCATTATCCTCTGATGATTTTGTTATATGCAGTAAATTGCTTGCTTGTTTCACCCTGGTATGAGTATAAGGCTTCTTTGAAGTTTTCCTAATAATACATAGATTGATTGTACTGCAGTTCTACTTCCAAAATTGGCGGCCACCTCCAAGTGAAGAGAAGGAGGAGTGCTTATCTATAATTGATCGACTCTTCTTTGACCATTTGGATGGGTTGCAAATTTCAGGTGAGTTGATTGTGCTTACTCAATACAAACTTGACATGCCATTGCAGTTCAAAATTTTATAGGGTTTTTTGATATACAACCCCCAAAGATTGGCTATATTGAAAAGCAGCCCCCATAGATCACCAATTTTAAGAACGACCCCAAAGATTTAAGTTAACTAAAACGGACCATGTAGTTAATATAAATTACTAATAATGTTAGGAGGACATTTTCATCCCCCCCCCCCCCCCAAAAAAAAAAAAAAAAATAAATAAATAATTGACCTGGCCACTTCTAGGCCCTTTAAATACCTCATCCCCCAATCTACACTTCCCTGAAACAGAGGGGAAAAATAATCATAATAAAGCAGCCCCAATCTCCCCTGCAACTTCCTCTTCTTCATCGACTGCTCTGTCATTATTCTCCTCCTCGTCCTCCTCGAGAACATCTTAACCCCCTGCCCCCATCACTCTTTCTCTCCTCAATAAAACCAGCAGCAGTACGCCCAATGTGGGAAATTTTGGAGAAACATGTAGGACGAGACTCACAATGGCATGCACACTAAATATTAAAAAAGCCCAAGAATTTATAGGAATTTTACCTTTACTCACACTTTGTAGCTCTTATAGTTTGCTGGGTGTGAATGGTGGGTGAGAGGGTTGCTGGAGCAAGCTTCAGATCTCGATGAAGAGATGCGGAGATGGCGACTTTGTTCAAGCAAGCTAGGGTTTTTCCATGGGATTTTATGCTAGAGATGAATGGGGACCATTAGAGTAGTTGGGACATTTTGTTTTTCTGAAACATCTCCAAAAAAGCCATGGTGACATGTAACCTAGGGTCAAAGCTGGGCTAATGTAACGAAGGGTCCGTTTTAGTTAACCTTGAACATTTGGAGATCGTTTTTAAAATTAGTTTACATTGGGGCTAGGTTTTTTTCTAATCTTTGGGGATTGCATTGAACTACGTTCAAAACGGCTACGAATACAACGCTGTATGCATTGGTATTCGGCACAAAAGCAGTAGTCTGCTTAGAAATAGAGCTACCCTCTCTACGAGTGGCGGTTCATTACGAAGTAACAGATGAAGAGAATGCTCATCTTCGGCTTGAGGAGCTCGACGCCCTCGATGAAACCCGTCTCATGGCGCAGCAAAAGTTGGAGACTTACAAAGCAAAGATGACACGCTCATACGAAAGATTAACTAGGCCGAGGACATTCTGCCAATGCGAACTCGTGCTAGTTGTCAAAAGACCTATGATCCCCAATTGTGCCAAACGGGAGAAATTCGAGTCAAACTATGAGGGTCCGTACATCATAGACAAAGTCTACCAAGGTGGGGCTTACTTGCTCATGGATATGCATGGCGAAAGACCCTTCCGGCCAATAAACGGCCGGTTCCTTAAGAAATACTACGCTTGACAAGTCACGGCTCAGGTTAATGATGGATGACGCTCGTGTCCGCTCGCTGTCTTCCCGAGTCTAAACTCTATATCCATCAAAATTTCGTCTCGAAGCAACAACGGACCGCAACGTTCTTAAACTAGTTGCGGACCGAGATGTCCTTAAACTAACGACGGGCCGAGACGTCCCTAAACTAAATACGAACCGCAGCACCCTTAGGCTAACGCGGCAATGACAAACAAACAAAAAACGGTACGTCTATAAGCGAAATGGGCACGGATGAAAACCCGAAAGGGCTCCGTGAGTAAAAACAGCAGGGCTACCGGCGAGTTTGTGAAAATCCGAAAGGGCGCAGACTCGTAATTTTTTTTCCTATGCACTTGCAGGGACTTCTCGACCTTGTAAGGAGGAAAAACCCGCGTGAGATCCTTACGACTCACAAGGGAGCAAAAAACTTAGGAATCCTTACGATCCCTAAGGAGAAATACACTTACGAGATCCTCACTACTTGTAAGGAGAATTCCTTCTATGAGATCCTCACGGCTCACAAGATTCAAAAGTCTTAAGATACAGGGACCTGAACCTATTCTTAAGCCATCATATCCCCCAAACTGCCCTACAGGCGGTCAATATTGACCCTTGTATACAATCCACGGGCACAAACAAACGTTCCCTCGCCCAGTTCCACCAATGGTGTGAAATTCTCCTATTTGGGTGAACAACACTTGTAGGTCCTCACGACTTGCAAGGAGAAAATGCTCTTGTGAGATCCTTACGACTCTCAAGAGAAAACACACTTAGGAATCCCCACGATTCCTAAGGAGAAAATACACCTGCGGAATCCACTCGACTCGTAGGGAGAAAAGTCTTTATGAGACCCTCACGGCTCATGAAGTTGAAAAGTCTTAGGCAGCAGATCTGAACCTGTTTCCTAAGCCATCGCTGCCTTACAAGGAGTTCAAGATAAACCGTTATCTACCATCTTCAAGACGTATTTGCTGAAGAGACACGACAGTACGACTGTGTATGTGTTTAAATGGAAATGGTGTCCAAAACGTGCTGATTTATGTACGACACTAGTGCTCGCACTTAAAAGAAAATTCCCAAGGGTAAAGTATGAAGCTCATATATATAGATGGGATTCATCTTCGAATATATGATGAAAGGAAAGCATTCAGCAGAAAACATTCAACACTCAATAATAAGGGAAGTACATCAATATAAATATACTACTCTGCAGGGAAAAGATCACCAAATATGGGATCAGAGTTATAGGGGTTAACAAAACAAAATACAACATTCTCCAATTCTCTCTCTGCCTTCTCCACCATATCGAAGCGACGGTCTTCGCGAGCAGTTGCTCCCCACCGATTAGCACCATGCTCATCAGCGAAAGCGGACATGATGGTCCGCCGGGCTCTTATCTGACTCAGTAAATGCACTGATCGGTCCCTCAAAGACTGGGTAATCAAGTGTGCCTCGTGAACACTCAATCTTGTCCTCCGCTGCATCGAGGATCGCTGGAGTCATCTCTGTCGGATGAGGAGGGTGTCGGCGAGCACGGATAAAAAGATCATCCGGAGCCAAATGGAGCCCATAGGAAGAAGAGAACCCCTACGAGTCAGGAGCTCATACATCACCGCGTCATATTGAGCGTCGGTGAGAAGGGGATCTACTATCCGCGCAGCAAAGCGAGGAATTATTTCCTCGATAGGCACCTCCCATGGTTGCCGACAAGCATAATGGTGGTTGCAGGCCATAGCTCTTGGTTTGTTTGAGTTCTGTCAATAAAAGATGAATTTCTCTTTGAAGAGAAGAAGGAAGATGTAGCCTCGGGTTATAAAAAGACGCATTCAAAGCTATGCACAAAAACCATCGTGCCTGGTAGAGCTATTCCCAAGGCCGGAAAAAGGGGGCGTGGAAAAAGAAAAAGATGACTCATGGGAATCAGAGCAGGGAGGCGAAACGACCTCATCAGCAGAGCTCCACATGTATGGCACGTGAGCACCCATGTCGATCCTTGTGAAACTAAAACGGCACCCTACGTGCATAACACGTGAGCGTCTGCGCTAGTTCAGGATTAAAATCCCCAACAGCGCCTCATGCGCAAAACACGTGAATTCCAACAACAGTATAACGACACTTCATGCAGAATACACGTAAAAAAAAGGAGGGGGAGAAAGTTTTGTCATTCATACTCTAAGAACTTATACAAAAACAAAAGAAAATGTTTACAATGGCAAAACATTAAATCCGGGACACGGATTGAGGAAGTCAGAAGCAAGGTCGTTTAAAATGCTCCTCGCTTTTCTGACCATTTTCGTGTGCACCTTCTCACGAATGCGAGCGTCGGGATCCTCGCTGATGTCATTGTCCTCTAGTAGGCAGAAATTATCGTCGTCTGTTGGAAAACTTGATTCAAGATATCAACAAGATTATCTCGCCGCCTCTTCGAGATCAGGCCCATCAGATAAACTGAGTGCACCTTGTCTTCGGCATCATTAAGTGCCTTAAGCAGCATGGCTTCGTAACATCCAGGGAGTACTTCCTAAATCGCTCCCACGATGATCTTCAAAAGAGCGGAACGACGGGAAAGCAGTCGACCGTCGTACTCGTCAAAGCGAAGCATAACCTCAGCGCATTGGGCATTGTTAAACTCCTGGTTTTGGCAGCGGCCTTGGACGCGAATGTCTTCATAAGAAATAATTTCGTCGAGATCATACAGATGAGCGGCCATAATATCTGAAAAGAAAAAAATCAGTGAAAGTTTAGTGATCAAACTGATCAAGAAGATTCTCATTAAACGGACGCAGAAGTTTAAGCAACTCTTGACATTCTCATAAAAAACTGTCAAAATACCCAACAAATTTGAATTTGTGCAAATTAAAAAACCCTATGACAATGTGCTCAAGAACACCAGAGAATGAATTTCCCGAGGGGTCCTATTGGTCTTCAGAGCAAAGCTCTTCGCTGAGGAATTAAATTCCTTTTACGCAATGGAATTAAATTCCAGAAACCCCCGTAAAGAGGAAATCAAATGCCATAAAGGTCAGAGGAGGAATGCCTAAAGCATTGAGAGTTATTACTCAAAGATCACGACTTTGGATCTCTAAGAGATGGGTTTCAGAGGAGAGCAAAGCTCTCATGATGGACTTAAAATCCAGGAGTTTTCTTTGAAGAAAAGGGTTTCTCTAATGTTCGAGATTTTTACCTAGAAAAGGTTCCTTTTTCTAACAGAGTTTAACTCTGGAATTGCAATAAATAGAGAACTAAGCTCTGAAAAGGAGAATTAAATTCTCGAAGAAAACAAAGCAGGAAGAAGATGAAAGAATAGTGGCTTCCCAAAAGCCAAACTCTTGCATTTATAAGACGTGATAAGGGCGGTTCACCTTCCCGTTCTCCTAGACCATCCAACAGCTATAAAGGTGACAGCGTTGTACTCACGTGCAAGCCACGTGAGAACAACGTTGTGGGGGCATTTGTTCTCTTATAAAAAAATAATAATAATAATAAATAATGAACCAAAAAGCGACGGAAGGATTCCCCAAAAGGAACATCACGTGCCCACACGTGATGCGCCTTGGAGCAAAAATTATAAGCATTACACTTAACAAATAAGGCTGAAGTTGAGCCTCACGTGCCACACGTGAGCATCTATATACAAAGTATATAGGCGTCTTCGTAAAACAAATAATAGGCCAGAAGGCGCATCACGTGCCATCACGTGATGCTCTTCTCTGGGACTGCTGCATATAAGCAAACCGGCCCAGTGCCATTGGGTCACATGCTATACATGAAGATTCCTAATACCTTCTGACCTGATAGAATTAAATTCTATATAAAAGTGATCAGAAACCTATTTTGGAAATATTTCCCCCAATCTTTCTAAAACAAGAAAGATTGTACTCTGTAAATCGGAGCACCGTTGGATCGAAGATCCAATGGTGATTAAAAATCACGAAGATACAGAATAAGCTCTGTATGGGAAAATATTTTTCCAATCTTGTTAAAAAACAAGAAAAATGTCTTCTGTAAAACAGAGGCTCTTGGATCAAAGATCCAACGGTGGATAAAATCCCCGAATTAATCAAAAAATATTTCAATGAGAGATTTCCTTAACAAAAATCAATAAACTTGCCTTTGCTATATAAAGGACTCGAGACTGAAGAAAAAAAGGGACGGATAGAAGGAGAAGGATACAGAGAGAGATAAAAAAAGGAGGAAAGAGAATTCAATTCTCAGAAAGGAGAAGAATCCACTTTTCAAAACAAAACTAGGTGAGAAGAAAGTATAAAAACTGTCTCATCTCCTCTTTAAAGGGTTTAATCTTTCGTATAAGAACTTATTCATTTCTTCTGGTGAAAGATCTGCAGAAGCAGATCTCCCCACAAGTTGAGAATTTAATTCTCATCGGGGAGATTCTGCCATGCAGATCCAAAATGTAAGGAAGATCTAAGTTCAGAGAATTTAACTCTTCCAAAAGGCATATAAGAATTTAATTCCTCTGATAAAACTAGGGTTTAACCCTTCATATAAGGACTCGGTTCTTCCTTCTGGTGAAAGATTTGCAGAAGCAGATCTCTCCACAAGTTGAGAATTTAATTCTCATCGGGAAGACTCTGTCATGCAGATCCAAAATCTAGGAGAAGAACTAAGTCCAAAGAATTAAATTCTTATAAACTCAGAGAAGGAATTCCATGCATATTGACGATCACGTGTTCACACGTGACCACCGGTGATGAACTCAAAAGAAAGATCATGTGTTCATACGTGACCCCTCCCATTGATAGTGCTTGGCACTTTTAAAAAGAAAAGGGAATAAACCCAAGGAAACAATGTCTAACACGTGCTCACACGTGATGGCCACAAGAATAAAGTGTTTAACACTTATATAAAGATGGGAATAAAACCAAACGAACAACACCATCTTTAAAAGCCTCACGTGCCACACGTGAGCGCCCTCAACTCTCAGTGTTTAACACCGCCTTAGAGTATCGCGTGGGAGCTCGTGAGCACTAAAAATACATTAGTGTTTAACACTATAAGAAACCAACTTCAACCCCAAATGGGTTAAGTTCCTCCTGAGATTAAATCTCCAAGCAAACCGAGTCTCTATGCTCAGAACCGATAACCCTTCGATTTGGAATTTGGTTCAAGGGTACATCTCTCCACACCTTTGATACATGTCATTGTAATTCTTCAACGCCTTCAGAGAGGTGGAGGGTCCCAATAACCAATAACTCTTGGCGCATCCTCAAACCGATAAGCCAAAACTCCATGGACTATGATGTTCTTAAATCCAATGGACCGAAACGTCCCTAAACTAAACTCTATGGACTATGATGTCCTTAAACATGGACTATGATGTCCTTAAACCCAATGGACCGTAACGTCCCTAAACTAAACTCTATGGACTATAATGTCCTTAAACATGGACTAAATATGGACTATGATGTCCTTAAACCCAATGGACCGCAGCGTCTCTAAACTAAACTCTATGGACTATGATGTCCTTAAACATGGACTATGATGTCCTTAAACCCTGTGGACCGCAACGTCCCTAAACTAAACTCTATGAACTATGATGTCCTTAAACCCAATTGACCGCAACGTCCCTAAACTAAACTCTATGGACTATGATGTCCTTAAACATGGACTATGATGTCCTTAAATCTAATGGACCGTAATGTCCTTAAATTAAAACGATAAAGTCCAAATACTCCTTCGCTGGATCAAAAATGATCCCGAACCCTGTTAAGTAGATATTAGTCCAATATCGGATTAGCGTATCCTTAACACATATTTAAGTCGATCTTAATCTCAAACAAGGTTAACGATCCTTAAATCAACCAAACCCAAATCTAAGAAAATACGGATTTGGACTAATCCACGCCCTACGTGCGACAACACAAATTAGTCTCCGTATATAATCCACGGGCAACCAAAAATAAAACAAACAAACACGACACGAAATGAACATCTGGAGAAAGAGAAAGTGGTTACCGCGATGCGGTAGCGTAATTAACTGTAGGGGCTTGCGCCTGCAGGGAAAAGCGTCCCCACAGTCAAAAACCCCTCGCAAACGAGGGGTATCTGACGAAGTCTGCTACAACGGCCGCATCTGTCCAAACCTTCGATACATGGTGTCATAAATCAACTTGGTATCTTCGGAGAGGTGGATGGATAAAACTAACAGCATCTGTCCCCAAAATTCAGGCAAGACGTCCTAACGTCCCGGTCGCGTCTTTCGGCGGTAAACAGATGGTTCAATTGGAACCATTAGCAGATGAATCGTCGGTAGTCGGTTTTAAAGATAAGGATGACATTTCAAATCCTCTGCAAACCTCATCAACGGCCGAAGAGGAAATGATTCCAAAAGTAAAGCTGAACGAATATGTCGCTCAGCAAAACAAAACTCACTATGCCAGTGAAGCATCAAATAGGCCAATCAAGACCGGTCGACCATATCCAGCGTGCTACGATCAAATACAGTACCCGCCATAATACATACTTCCGACTCTACATGTACAAAGGAATTGGGAATCCTCGCTAGCACATTGCGCGATTTAAATCCATGTGCGGAAATACTGGAGGAAATGATATACTACTCCTCTGACAGTTCGTCAGCGGTCTGGTGGGCATCACCTTCGTATGGTATGCGGAACTCCTAAATGATTTCGTGAAGAGTTTCAACGAAATGGATATGTTCTTCTGTCAGAGATTCGCTAATGAGAACGAACATACTACCGTGACGGCGCTGGTCAACGAAAGGATTAGACCGAATGAGACTTGGGTTCAATATGTTACCCGATGGCGAAATCTCTGGTCAAATACAAGCAACGCATCGATGAAGTTACAGCCATGGGAATGCTCATAGCCACCCTTAACCTAAATTCGAAGGCGTCCTCGTATATGGCCCTCTTCAAGCCGACTTTCCAAGAACTCATGGATAAAATGGCTCGATTGGATCAAATGGGTCAAGACTCTTTCTCATCCGATGATAACGAGTGAAAAGCGGAGGCAAGATGGTGCTTGTCGCCTATGCTCAACAAAAATAAGCGGCTCTGAAGCAACCTGTCGCCAAAATAGCGAAGGCGTGGGTACTCGCTCCCCCTCGAGATATACATATGGGGCATATTTCTCACTGGCGGAAGAATCTTTACGTAGAATGGTCCTTTCTTCTCAAGGAGCAGATAGAATATCAAGGGACTTACAAGCGGGTTCTGTAATCAAGTGGAATATCCCACTTGAACCAAAAAACCATGGGAGGGATGTGAAACCCCTGTCCTACTCCGAATCAGATGATGAGGAAAAAACCCCAAGTCAAATTCATTCTTCCAAGAAAGAGGAAAACTCGATAGAAAGAATGGCGTGATATCTTGTTCCTTTATATATGAAGAAGACGCCCCATCAGTATCGGAAAGCGACATTGATAAGCAGGGGGCAGGTGCTGTTTAAAATGCCTAGTACTTCCTGCAAAACAAGCTGATTGGCACGATGATAGATGAAAAGTCCAAGAAGGTAAAAATAGTTTAAGGCGTGAAGTGTCCATGCAAACAAAGGACAAGCAACAACGTCTTAGCAAATAAGAGTTGGAAGGGATGAGTTATGCAACTTCGCGACCGAATGAGAGTGTTGGACCGAAAAGTCCTTAAATGTCACGACCCAAATGTGGCACGTGACCGGAACTTAAATCACGTAACATCTAAAGATGTTGACGCGGTCCAAGTAAGCCGAAACCCGGAATCTAAACCTTTTTCTTTAGAAAACATTGGAGGTGAAGTTTTAATAATCATCAGATGGAATCATTTTAAGATAATAAATTTAACCAAGTATATTTAAAGAGCATCTGTGACAAATTTGAAATTCCACAGCACCTCCTCTGTAAATTTTGCATAAAAACCTGATACAACTAAAACAGTAAAATAACATCACAACGGGAGTTAGCTTCCACGTCCAAACGACGGAGCAACCAAACAAACTATATAAAAAGTCGACTCCAATGAGTGCGACACCCACAACACACAACTCTAAGTCTCGCTTCTAAGTCCATATTATACCATTTCTAAGTTGATGGAGTTTTACTAGATACAAGAATATATGAATAATCAAGTGTGAGTACGATACAATAGAAACCCACTTACCAATCAATCACCGAAAAGAATGTGTGCCAAGCCGCTGACAATCCAAACGGAAAAACCTGCAAGAAACTGTGGCACAACTGGAGTGAGTTGGCGACTCAGTGAATAAAAGTACATCTAATGGTAGAAATCGAAATGCACAACGATACCAGGTCATAAGTATAGTACTACCATATTCTGTACTAATATAATATATGACATGCATATCTATCATAAATGCGAGTCTATCTATCACATGTCCCAATATAGAACATCTTAAATGCAATTGACCTATATCTAGGTATACACTCATAAGTAGCCGAAAATAGATATATAAACGTCTTCTTAAAAATAGCCGCTGAATACATATTGTCTCGGCATAAAAGCAGACGTGATAGTATGAAATATAGTAGATATCTTATTTAAGATATACATCCTGCTGTTTTAATGATTAATGTTAAGAGATTTACGATTTAAAAGATTTCAATATCATACCGACATGTCAAAATAATGAGGGTGTAGCTCGAATTTTGAATTTATTTTTTTTATATGCAAATGCCCGTAAAATGATATGCAGGTACTGTCTCCTGGATCAATCCTGGTCGGCTATAATAACTATGATATAACTGTGTACCTCATGATAGCAACATATCAATATATATATGGATGTCCAGCATCGACATCCGAAATCAGAAATCTCTCGTGTCTATCACCGACACGCAAATCTTCAAATCTCTCGTATCCATCACCGACACGTAAATGCAGATATCATCGACACCATCTCAACAGATGATCGCCACCCGATATCCCTGGCCTCGGTCAGTATTCCCTAGACATCAGCCGTGTCCAATCGAACCCCGATCAGTATCCCCGAGATATCTACCGTGCTCATCTCTATCTCTGGTATCGAGTATCCTCGCTAGGCCCCCCGTCTCAATGCGGCTATCCTGTCCCTCGGTCTTGACCGAGTCCACCATGTTTCCGACTGTATAGCCCCCCACTCAGTCTGGATAAGTAACAAGTCCGAAACCGTATAGCCCCCACTCGGTTCGGAATAAAATCAAATCAGAAAACACAAGACTTATGGTGGACGTCAATTCATCGTATCCAGAAACATCAAGTAAAGAATGAGAATACTTGCATAGATCATTCTGATGATATATTATATATATACATATATAACAGTGTCCCATACCACTGATATATATCATCAAGAGCAAAACATCTAGAAAACCCATAAGAATTAATATAAACATCCATAGTACTGGTATTCGCAATACGTAACAGGTAATAAAGGAAGATGCGTAAATAAATCATACCGGTATAAAGATATCAATTCTACTGTGTCATGGCACTACTAATGATGAGTGGTGTAACATACGCGTCTGTGCTCGTGCAGTATGGCAATCATTAGTATTTGTGCAAGTGTTCTACATGTGTAATAAGCTATTCATATTAACATATATATATATATATACGCATTATATAACAGAACGGTTCTATAGTGACATGGCAGTACCAATGAGGTGTAGTGTAACATGTATGTATGTGTTGGTGCAGTATAGTACTCATTGGTAGTTGTGCAGTGTTCTATCAGAGTGTCCGTGTTACGGAAACATATAATATCAATAACTATAATGCGAACAAGTAAAATAATTCTAAGCATAACTAATAAATTTATGAGTCTAAAGGTAATTTGGTCGTTATTCAGCATACAAATCCCATCATCATCAATACAGTATAGTTTCTCGTATAAAATTTCACATTATCACCGTCTCAAATCATCTCTAGTACTGCCTGAATCCTTCGTACCAATTTACCAAACCATCCGTAAACTATATGCAAATGAGTATCATGTTAGATGCAAATTAATTCTAATATCCATATCTTAAATAATTACTAAACTTACTATACATCATACTACTAGTTATAAGGTTGCGGGGGTGCTATACGCCATTCACCTGACTTCCCCCATAAATGTAAATCTATTCATCAACGTGTTGAGCTCGCTAAAATCCATACTGCTATATCCGCTAACCCCGTCTTGGAAATCCTCGAAATCGTACCTATAATCGTATTTAAAATCATATCGATGTAAATATCATATTGAAAACCAAAACAACGAGATAAGCACCCGTAGGTTACACCTTACAGCTCACTTACTCCAAAAATGATCAAATGCCTATGAACTTAACGTATGAACGTCAACGTTTTAGTTGCAGTACTGAAATACGGAAAATCATATCGAAATGTCGGAAACTTTAATAAAACCCAACTAAACATTCCCAGATTTCTCTGTATGCATATTGGGATAAATCAAACAATACCATAGCTTATAACATATCCTAATAGAGCTACGGAAGAAAAATCAACACCAAAAACTCTATGGGGGCCGGCGAGCTCGGAATTTCATGGAATGTCGCTGGGTCACACATGGAGTTAGGGGCTCGAACTTTTGGTGAAGTCTCCTAGTGGTCTTATGATATTTATGATGTTACTAGATTTTCTAGTGGTCACATCTAGTGGTTCCAGATTCCATATCTGTAGGCTAAATATCACAAAACTAAAAGTTTTCCTGTACTGCACATATAAACTGATATTGAACAGAATTGATTTAAGTAAAGAGAGAAGAAAATATACCAATTGAGATGATGCATAAGGGATTCCAGCTCATGAAGGGCTTGGGGAATCATCAAGGGTTTGTATTCGATCAAGCTTAATGATGTGCACAACTTTGAGGAGAGGGTTAAGGTTTCATTCTTTGGATATGATGAATACTTAGAATTATTTTTGGTTTGGGCTGAAGAAGTGTGTTGTTCAGTTAAGATAACTAAAAGAATTCCCAAGGTATTGTGATAAGATAGGATGGAGGTATTAAGATTTGTGTGTAAAGAATGCATGAGGTGGAGGGTGAGATGGAGGTGGCATGATGGAAGGAGGAGGTGGAGAATTGGGAAGGAGGAGGTGGAGAGAGTTAAGCATGGGTGAGGTATGTTGAGTGTGAGGGTTTTAGCCTAGGTTATAATATCCCAACTACTAACAAAAGACTTAAAACAAAAGAAACCCTTTTATGTAAAACCTACATCCATGTTTAAAAATGAAATAATTATCATAACACTTAATTATCATTATTTTAATGTAAAATACAATGTCATGTTAAAACAATAAAAATATCATTTTCATGATATCACCCATTTTATTCATATTTATCAAAATAATTACATTTTTCGGATATGATTCTGATACCCAAATTCATAAGCGATATCATTTTTGGTAAATTTATTAAATTCATTATTTTTATATTTAAAATTATAAATAAATTTTTATAATTTTCCAAAATGTTACAATCTCTCCCCCTTAAAGAAATTCGGTCCCCGAATTTTTAATTAAACCCCTTCTTAAAATATTTTTCTCAATCCAATCAACTTATTTCAAAACAATTTTCCGGGTCCAAATTTTAAAACATATAATCCGCTCAATATAATGGAACTCCAAAGTCCCACATGAGCTAAAACATAACATAACGCAACAGTGTGCGTGAAAACTCCAAAGATATATTTTTACATAACTGTAACTCTAGCGGTTGCTATGAGAATTACTCCAGTTATGATACAGAATACTAAATACAAAAACCGTTGTGTACCCCAAGTACACAATCAATGCCATAGTCGTAGTGCAATATCGGTGCACATGACCAAGCGAAAATATAGAAATCAAATCTATAACATATTTTATCAAGTGCAAAGCACGAAAACAAAATCACCCTAATGGGTTTGCGTGCAAATCTCAAACCACACATCACGGTGTGCAAGAAATCAAAACAACGCTAAGTGTAACAGGCGTGCACGAAACGATATCCACTGTATCCATTGTGCATGGAACAAAAATGTACAAAATAGTATCAAGTGCATCGGAATGCACAAATAAATCTCAAGTGCATCGGGTGTACAAATAAATCTCAAGTGCATCGGGGTGCACAATACATCCAAAACGTACAACTGGTGTGCACAAAATCATACCAAGTATACATAGAGTATATATATAAAATCTCTTAATCATGTGCAACTGATGTGCACGGAAAATATCAGTCTAGTGCATCCGGTGTACACAACACTCCAATCGAGTGCAGTCAACTCGCACGAAAATCTCAACAAGTGCACCTGGTGTGCACAAAACATAAATCAAAGTGAAATCACTGTGCACGGAAATCTCATCAAGTGCACCTGGTGTGCACAAAACATAATACAACAACAACTGAGCCTTTTATCCCAAGCATATGGGGTAGGCTACATGAACCAACATGAGAATCACGCCGGGTCCAGCACATGAATCCTCCGTCTCCACTCACTCCTATCGAACAATATATTTCATCGAGTCCTTTGGCAACCATATCGTTTCGTATCACCTCTATCCATGTTTTCTTCGGTCTTCCTTTTGCCCTTTTGCCATTGCTCATATCGAGAGTATCTATTCGTCGAACCGGTGCTTCCATAGGTCTGCGTCGCACATGACCAAACCATCTTAGCCGGTTTTCCCGTATCTTTTCCTCCACATGTGCTACACCAACTTTTGCACGAATATCCTCATTTCGCACCTTATCTTTTCTAGTGTTACCGCACATCCAACGAAGCATGCGCATCTCCGCTACGTGCATTTTCTGTGTATGATGCTTCTTAGGAGCCCAGCATTCTGTATCATATAATAAGGCAGGCCGAATAACGCTCCGATAAAACTTCCCTTTCAATTTTAACGGAAAGTTACGATCACACAAAATCCCTGTTGCACTCAAAAATACATATATCAAAATAACGGACGTTGAGTTGTCCTTTCTTCAATGTTAAAAATGAAATATTTAGGCCATAAAAATGCAAATTGAACTCAAATGACATCGAAGTATATCCTCTTCAATGTCGAAAGGTGTTTATACATCCGGAACTGGCATAGTAAGGATTTCTACTTGCCGTCTGCCACGATCTAACGTCCTCTGTCTCTGAATTCCGATTCTTCTTACGGATCTCTAACGTCAAAGTCTCTTCATACAATCGTCCGGTGAGGAGCAACGACACAATCATTCCTACTGCTGATACCTCTAACCATATCTCCTTGGCCAGTAGTCCAGTCTCGCGTAACGCGACATGTTGATAACAGCGGTCTCTAATCTCTGCGTGTGTGCCAACAACTGATCATGGATCCAATCTTACTTATCAATTTCTAGAAATAACCCCTTCAAGTCTCCTGCTGATTTCAGCTATCCAGCCTACCCGGAACTAGTACTCATTACTGAATCCACTTTCTCCTCGTAATAACTGTCATTTCCTTAATATCTCCTCCTGAAAGTGTAATCGTACGCGTCTAAGTATATGCATCAAGTCTTCATTATCAATGGTGAAGAAAAACTGCCCACTGATTTTCGCACTAATCTCCTGTTCCTTTACTCTCCAATATCAATCAATTAAGGAGCATATCGCGATAGTCACACGAATTGCAAGTCATACATGGTCATGACCCAGCTCGGAGCCTTCACATAACTCAAAAACAAAAATCCGGCATCTCTGATACTCTGTAGAAGAATCTGACTAAACTCACCTTCGAGAACTCGTCTCAATCCGTCGGAGGAAAACTCACTACACGATCTCTTTTTCGAGTGACTTGCATCAGGTCTGAGCAAGATCCATCGGGAGATGCAAATCAATTTCACCGATCTCGTATCGAAACGCCACAACGGATTAAATATCCTGGTCACCCCACATCTGAATGACTACAAATCCTCTGATCCATCTATGCTCGTAAACATCGGAAATCTTTAACTTCATGACTCTAAAAGCAACACCTCGATAACCTCAGCAATGATTGGTACCGCTATCTGAACAGTACGCAACACCACAATTTTCGAAGAGGAGAAAACATCATGCCTCAAGTCCGGCTGATCTCCAGCAATGCCTCGACCATCTGGTACGGATCCCGAAGAAACTCGTTTCATCATTAGAACCCGATCGAATATGAATAAACAACATGTCTCTATATCACCGGAAAGTCATCCTGATCAGTCCTTGTCCCAGACAAGTCTGCTCTGACCGTATCTCTAACTGCAGCCCTCTCGGCTCCCATAAAAATGGTGACCGAAACAATCAACATGCATTGACAAGGATAGATCAACCGAATGAATAGAAGGAAGATCTCAAGATATATATCCTAAGATAACTTAGGCGGAGTATCGTATCGTAAATATGCCGCGGAACATATGTACGGTACGTCACTCTACTTAGTACCTACTCCATCAATCAAGGTCATCCTATATAACGAATGTTCGGGTATAAGACCCCCAAAGTCGAGTCTAAGTCCTATAAGGTCAAGCCTAGGTAACAAAAGTGTATGCCCAGACTCCATATAGTCAAACCTAAACTCGAACAAAGGTTAAACCAAACGCTCTGATACCAATTTTGTCACAACCCAAATGTGGCACGTGACCAGCACTTAAATCATGTGACATCTAAAGATGTCGACGCGGTCCAAGGAAGCCGAAACCCAGAATCTAAACCTTTTTCTTTAGAAAACATTGGAGGTGAAGTTTTAATAATCCTCAGATGGAATCATTTCAAGATAACCATTTAAATTTAACCAAGTATGTTTAAAGAGCATCTGCGACAAATTTGAAATTCGACAGCACCTCCTTTGTATATTTTGCATAAAAACCCAATACAACTAAAACAATAAAATAGCATCCCAACGGGAGTTAGCTTCCACGTCCAAACGGCGGAGCAACCAAACAAACTATATAAAAAGTCGACTCCAATGAGTGCGACACCCACAACACACAACTCTAAGTCTCGCTTCTAAGTCCATAATATACCATTTCTAAGTTGATGGAGTTTTACTAGATACAAGAATATATGAATAATCAAGTGTGAGTACGATACAATAGTAACCCATTTACCAATCAATCACCGAAAAGAATGTGTGCCAAGCCGCTGATAATCCAAGCGGTAAAACCTGCAAGAAACTGTGGCACAACGGGGTGAGTTAGCGACTCAGTGAATAAAAGTACATCTAAAGGTAGAAATCGAAATGCACAACGATACCAGGTCATAAGTATAGTACTATCATATCCTGTACTAATATAATATATGAAATGCATATCTATCATAAATGTGAGTCTATCTATCACATGTCCCAATATAAAACATCTCAAATGCAATTGACCTATATCTAGGTATACGCCCATAAGTAGCCGAAAATAGATATATAAATCTCTTCTTAAAAATAGCCGCTGATTACATATGTCTCAGAATAAAAGCAGACATGATAATATGAAATATAGTAGATATCTTATTTAAGATATCCGTCCTGCTGTTTTAATGAATAATGTTAAGAGGTTTACGATTTAAAAGATTTCAATGCCATACCAGACATGTCAAAATAATGAGGCTATAGCTCGGTTTTTGAATTTCTTTTTTTATATGCAAATACCCGTAAAATGATTTGCAGGTACTGTCCCCGGATCAGTCCTGGTTGGTTACAATAACTATGATATAACTGTGTACCTCATGATAGCAACATATCAATATATATATGGATGTCCAGTATCGACACCCGAAATCAGAAATCTCTCGTATCTATCAACTACACGCAAATCCTCAAATCTCTCGTATCCATCACCGACACGTAAATGTAGATATCGTCGACACTATCTCAACAGATGATCGCCACTCGATATCCCTGGCCCCGGTCAGTATTCCCTGGATATCAGCCGTGTCCAATCGAACCCCGATTAGTATCCCCGAGATATCTACAGTGCTCATCTCTATCTCTGGTATCGAGTATCCTCGCTAGGCCCCCCGTCTCAATGCGACTATCCTGTCCCTCGGTCTCGACCGAGTCCACCATGTATCCGACTGTATAGTCCCCCACTCAGTCTGGATAAGTAACAAGTCCGAAACCGTATAGCCCCCCACTCGGTTCGGAATAAAATCAAATCAGAAAACACAAGACTCATGGTGGACGTCAATTCATCGTATCCAGAAATATCAAGTAAAGAATGAGAATACTTGCATAGATCATTCTGATGATATATTATATATATACATATATAACAGTGTCCCATACCAGTGATATATATCATCAAGAGCAAAACATCCAGAAAACCCATAAGAATTAATATAAATATCCATAGTACTGGTATTTGCAATACGTAACAGGTAATAAAGGAAGAATGCGTAAATAAATCATATCGGTATAAAGATATCAATTCTACTGTGTCATGGCACTACTAATGATGAGTGGTGTAATATACGTGTCTGTGCTCGTGCAGCATGGCAATCATTAGTATTTGTGCAAGTGTTCTACATGTGTAATAACCTATTCATATTAACATATATATTCGTATTATATAACAGAACGGTTCTACAGTGACATAGCAGTACAAATGAGGTGTAGTGTAACATGTATGTACGTGCTGATGCAGCATAGTACTCATTGGTAGTTGTGCAGTGTTCTATCAGAATGTCCGTGTTACGGAAACGTATAATATCAATAACTATAATGCGAACAAGTAAAGTAATTCTAAGCATAACTAATAAATTTACGAGTCTAAAGGTAATTTGGCCGTTATTCGGCATACAAATCCCATCATCATCAATACAGTATAATTTCCCGTATAAAATTTCACATTATCACTATGTCTCAAATCATCTCTAGTACGGCATGAATCCTTCGTACCAATTTATCAAACCATCCGTAAACTATATGCAAATGAGTATCATGCTAGATGCAAATTAATTCTAATATCCATATCTTAAATAATTACTAAAATTACTATACATCATACTACTAGTTATAAGGTTGCAGGGGTGCTATACGCCATCCATCCGACTTTCCCCATAGATGTAAATCTACCCACCAACGTGTTGAACTCGCTGAAATCTATGCTGCTATATTCGCTAACCCCGTCTCGAAAATCCTCGAAATCGTACCTATAATCGTATTTAAAATCACATCGATATAAATATCATATTGAAAACCAAAACAACGAGATAAACACCCGTAGGTTAGAACCTACAGCTCACTTACCCCAAAGATGATCAAATGCCTCTGAACTTTAACGTATGAATGTCAACGTTTTAGTTGCAGTACCGAAATACGGAAAATCATACCGAAATGTCGGAAACTTTAATAAAACCCAACTAAACATTCTCAGATTTCTCTGTATGAATATTGGGACAAATCAAACAATGCCATAGCTTATAACATATCCTAATAGAGCTACAGAAGAAAAATCAACACCAAAAACCCTATGGGGGCCGGCGAGCTCGGAATTTCATAGAATGTCGCTGGGTCACACATAGAGTTAGGGGCTCAGACTTTAGGTGAAGTCTCCTAGTGGTCTTATGATATTTATGGTATTGCTAGATTTTCTAGTGGTTACATCTAGTGGTTCCAGATTCCATATTTGTAGGCTAAATATCACAAAACTAAAAGTTTTCCTACACTTCACATATAAACTGATATTGTACAGAATTGATTTAAGTAAAGAGAAGAAAATATACCTATTGAAATGATGCACAAGGGATTCCAGCTCATGAAGGGCTTGCGGAATCATCAAGGGTTTGTATTGGATCAAGCTTAATGATGTGCACAATTTTGAGGAGAGGGTTAAGGTTTCATTCTTTGGATATGATGAATACATAGAATTATTTTTGGTTTGGGCTGAAGAAGTGTGTTGTTCAGTTGAGATAACTAAAAGAATTCCCTAAGTATTGTGATAAGATAGGGTGGAGGTATTAAGATCTGTGTGTAGAGAATGCATGAGGTGGAGAGGTGAGATGGAGGTGGCATGATGGAAGGAGGAGGTGGAGAATTGTGAAGGAGGAGGTGGAGAGAGTTAAGCATGGGTGAGGTATGCTGAGGGTGAGGGTTTTAGCCTAGGTTATAATATCCCAACTATTAACAAAAGACTTAAAACAAAAGAAACCTTTTTATGTAAAACCTACATCCATGTTTAAAAATGAAATACTTATCATAACACTTAATTATCATTATCTTAATGTAAAATACAATGTCATGTTAAAACAATAAAAATATCATTTTCATGATAGCACCCACTTTATTCATATTTATCAAAATAATTACATTTTTCGGATATGATTCCGATACCCAAATTCATAAGCGATATCTTTTTTGGTAAACTTATTAAATTCATTATTTTATATTTAAAATTATTAATAAATATTTATAACTGGAATCTCGGGGATTCAGATTGAGCAGGTCCAAGAAAGCATATATGCACTGCAAATTTAGTAGCCAGAGAAGTCAAAACCATATTGGTATAACATTGGAAGGGCAAGAGATATCACCGAGCGACCAGTTTAGATATCTAGGTTCCATCATCCAAAGGAATGGGGAGATCGATAGTGATGTTAATCAAAGGATCCAAGCTGGTTGGTTGAAATGGAGGAGTGCAACAGGGATTTTGTGTGATCGTAACTTTCCGTTAAAATTGAAAGGGAAGTTTTATTGGAGCGCTATTCGGCCTGCCTTATTATATGGTACAGAATGCTGGGCTCCTAAGAAGCATCATACACAGAAGATGCACGTAGCGGAGATGCGCATGCTTCGTTGGATGTGCGGTAACACTAGAAAAGACAAGGTGCGAAATAAGGATATTCGTGCAAAAGTTGGTGTAGCACCCGTAGAGGAGAAGATGCGGGAAAACCGGCTTAGATGGTTTGGTCATGTGCGACGCAGACCTAAGGAAGCACCGGTTCGACGAATAGATACTCTCGATATGGGTAATGGCAAAAGGGCAAAAGGGAGACCAAAGAAAACATGGATGGAGGTGATACGAAACGATATGGTTGCCAAAGGACTCAATGAAAGTATATTGTTCGATAGAAGTGAGTGGAGACAGAGGATTCATGTGCTGGACCCGGCGTGATTCTCATGTTGGTTCATGTAGCCTACCCCATATGCTTGGGATAAAAGGCTCAGTTGTTGTTGTTGTTGTGTATTTATAATTTTCCAAAATGTTACATTAAACTAGAAATTCGCCTCAAATATGGCGATAATGGACCGAAACGTCCCTAAACTAGTGTGTCGCCTCAAACATGGCGCATCGCTCCAAATACGGCGATATGCTCTCTTGAGATCTACATTGCAATCGAAGTCCAAACCGCAAAGATTGCAACTCAAGTCCCACCGACTACACAGCTACTCCAGTAATGAAGCCACCCCCAAGTCACACCGGCAAACGATGGGTCACCTGCGGCGAAACTATTTTCGAGAGTTTCATCGTTAAAAAAAACGGTATATCCACAAGCGAAACGGGTACGGATGAAAACCTGAAAGGGCGCCGTGAGTAAAAACAGCAGTATTGCCGACGAGTTTGTGAAAACCCGGAAGGACGTAATCTCGTTAAAAAAATGGTATGCACACAAGCAAAATTGACACGGATGAAAACCCGAAAGGGCGCCGTGAGTAAAAACAGCAGGGCTACCGGTGAGTTTGTGAGAACCCGGAAGGGCGCAACTTCGTTAAAATAAATACCCTTACGAGATCCTCACGACTCGTAAGGAGAATCCCCTGTGAGACCCTCACGGCTCATAGGATTCAAAAGCCTTAAGTTATAGGGATCTGAACCTGTTTTTAAGCCGTCATATCCCCAAGTTGCCCTATAAACGGTCCATATTGACCCTTGTATACAATCCAGGGGCATGATGCCAAGTTCTACAAATGACAAGAAATACCCCCATATGGTGAATAATACTTGTAGGTCCGTTCGACTTATAAGGAGAAAACACTCTTGGAAGATCCTTACGACTTACAAGAGAAGACATCACTTAGGAATCCCCATGATTCTTAAGGAGAAAATATGCCTACGAGATCCTCACGACTCGTAGGGAGAAACCCCTTTATGAGACCCTTACGACTCATAAAGTCAAAAGTCTTAGTCGACATGATCCTAACCCTGTCTACTAAGCCACCTTTGTCCAAATCGACAGGGGCAAATGATGATTCGCTCCTGGCACTATCCCAGTTATAGCGATACTGATGCCTAAACATGTATCAAACTCCAAGTCAACCTCTCCGGCAAGTGCCGTCCTTACAACCATCTAATGAAGAAGGGGACCCCGTTCGTCTGGGATTGTAAATGCCAAAATGCACTGGACGAAATCAAGCAATATCTGCAGAACCCGCCGGTACTGACCGCTCCGGTCAAGGGAAAACCTCTCATCCTGTACACAACAGCTCTCGAAGGTTCGTTAGGCGCACTATGGGCATAGGAGAACGTTCAGAGAAAGGAGAGAGCTCTCTACTATTTGAGTCGAGTTCTCCTGGGGCAGAAAACAACTACTCCCCAATCGAAAAGCATTGCCTGGCATTGATCTTCGCGGTAACGAAGCTCCGACATTACGCCCTGGCACATGAGGTCCATTTCATATCAAAGGTGGATCCTCTCAAGTATTTGATGTCAAGAGACATGCTAACAGGAAGGCTTGCCAAATGGGCCCTCCTCTTGATAGAGTTCTCGATAGTATATCGACCCCTCAAGGCAATAAAAGCCCAGGCCATCGCTGATTTCCTCGCTGAGCATCCGATGCCTACCAACTCTCCCTTAAAGTGCGAATTGCCGGACGAACATGCGTTTGATGCAACTGATAGGGAGAAAGAAGGGAATGAGACCCGATGAGAACTCTAATTCGATGGAGCGTCCTCCTTGAAGAAGCGAAAGCAAAGCACCCCCATAATCAAAGCCGGAGTGGGTCTTATCCTCGCAACTCCGCGAGGAGGGATAATGCGTTTCACCCTTTCCTTAACGGAGCCAAGAACAAACAACGAGGCGGAATATGAAGCTTTGATAGCTGATCTCGAGATCGCCATTGACATGGGAATCGAAAACCTCCTCATATATGGAGACTCCCAGCTGGTCGTCAGCCAAGTAAATGGCAACTATCTGACGTGTAAACCTGAGTTGGTAAAATATGGCGAGAGAGTGCAGCAATTACTGACTCAAATTCCCTTTTACGTCTTGGAAAGCATACCGCGGACGGAAAATAGTAAGGCGGATGCGTTAGCCAAGCTCGCTAAAGAACTGACCGACGAAAACCTCGATGACGTAAGGATCATTGTGCAAAGCCGTTGGATTCTCGCACCAGCAGAAATATCTTCGAAGAGGTCTAAAAGAGAGGAAGCAACCGAACAAGAGGCCTTCCAATTGGAGGATGAAGGAAAGGCGAAGGATTGGAGAGAAGTCTTCATAGATTACTTCAAATTCTATCGAACGCCCGAAGACGCGTCGTCAAGACATCGGCTCATGAAGCGAGCCCTGTCTTTCGCCTTCGTCAATGGTACTCTTTATAAAAGATCATTCGATTGTCTATCACTGATATGCCTGGGACCAGAAGAAGCAAAAAGGGTCATTCAAGAAACTCACGACGGACTCTGCGGTTCCCATCAAGCTGGGCCAAAGATGAAGCTGAAGATCAAAAGAATGTGGTTCAGGACTGCCTCAAATATGCGAAGCAGTGCCACTCGTGCCAAATTCACGGGGACTTCATCCACCAGCATTCAAATCCGCTACATCCAATGCTGGCTAGCTGGCCATTCGAAATGTGGGGAACCGATATAATTGGGCCCATCGAGCCAACATCATCCAATAGATATCGGTTCATACTAGCAACAACCGATTACTTTTCTAAGTGGGCAGAAGCAATACCGCTAAGAGAGGTGAAGACGGAGAATATCCTCCATTTCTTCAGGACACATGTCATCTACCGTTCGGTATTCCGCGGCGGATCATCTCGGATAATGGGCCGGTCTACAGAAGCCATAAGATCAGTCGCTTCGCACAGCAGCATTAAATAGATTGGAGATATTCTTCAGTCTATAACCCCCGGGCTAACGGTCTAGCTGAGGCTTTCAACAAGACCTTGACAAAAGATCATAAAGAAAACGGTGTCCAGAAATAAGAAGGACTGGCACGAGAGATTGCATGAAACTTTTTGGTCCTATCGGACTACGTTCAAGACGGCCATGAACACAACGCCATTTGCGTTAGTATTTGGCACGGAAGCGGTACTTCCCTTAGAGATAGAGCTACCCTCTCTACGAGTGGCGGTTCGGTACGAACTAACGGACGAAGAGAATGCTCATATTCGGCTTGAGGAGCTAGACGCCCTTGATGAAACTCGTCTCATGGCGCAGCAAAACCTAGAGGCTTACAAAGCAAGGATGACGCGCTCATACGAAAAATTGACTAGGCCGAGAACATTCCGCCATGGCGAGCTCGTGCTAGTTGTAAAAGACCTATGATCCCTAACAGTGCCAAACGGGGGAAATTTGAGCCGAACTATGAGGGCCCGTACATTATAAACAAGGTCTACCAAGATGGGGCCTATTTGCTCATGGATATGCATGGCGAAAGACCCTTCCGGCCAATAAACGGCCGGTTCCTTAAGAAATACTATGCTTGATAAGTCACGGCTCAGGTTAGTGATGGATGACGACGCTCGTGTCCGCTCGCTATCTCCCCGAGTCCAAACTCTATAAGTAGTATCCAGCGAAATCTCGCCTCGAAATTCACGGGACGAGATGTCCTTAAACTAGCTATGGACCGTAATGTCCTTAAACTAACAACGGACCGAGATGTCCTTAAACTAGCTACGTACCGAGATGTCCTTAAACTAGCTATGGACCGAGATGTCCTTAAACTAACGACGGACCGTGATGTCCCTAAACTAAATACGTCGCCTCAAAAACTTGGCGACAGTGGAATCCAGGTCCACAAGTCCTAGCAGTGAGGATTGCAACTTAAGTCCTTCGGGCTCCGCAGCTACCCCGGTCGGCGAAATCCTTCCGCCAAAGAAAGGTACATCCAAAAGCAAATGGGCACGGATGAAAACTCGAAAGGGCTCCGTGAGTAAAAACAGCAGGACTGTCGACGAGTTCGTGAAAACCCGAAAGGGCACAGACTCGTAAAAAAAATTCATGCACACTTACGAGGTCCTCTCGACCTTGCGAGGAGAAAACACCTACGTGAGATCTTTACGACTCACAAGGGAGCAACACACTTAGGGATCCCCACGATTCCTAAGGAGAAATTACACTTATGAGCTCCTCACGACTCGTAAGGAGAATCCCCTTATGAGACCCTCACGGCTTATAGGATTCGAAAGCCTTAAGTTACAGGGATCTGAACCTGTTCTTAAACCATCACATCCCCCAGTTTTCCTTACAAGCAGTTCAATATTGATTCTTGTATACAATCCACAGGCACAAATAAACGTTCCCCCACCAAGTTCCACCAATGGCGCGAAATTTCCCCATTTGGCGAACGACACTTGTAAGTCCTCTCGACTTATAAGGAGAAAACACTCTTGTAAGATCTTTACGAATTATAAGAGAACATACTCTTAGGAATTCTCACGGTTCCTGAGGACAAAACACACCTACGAGATCCTCACGACTTGTAGGGAGAAGAGCCTTTATGAGACCCTTATGGCTCCTGAAGTCAAAAGCCTTAGCCGACAGGATCCCAACCCTGTTTGCTAAGCCACCTTTGTTCGAACCGACAAAGGCAAATGATGATTCGCTCCTGGCAATGTCCCAGAGGTAGCGATGCTGATGCCTAAATCGGTATCAAATTCCAAGTCCTTTTACGGCAAATGATGATTCGCTCCTGAGAATGTCCCAGTGGTAGCGGTAGCGATACTGATGTCTAAATCGGTATCAAATTCTAAGGACTTCACGGCGAATGATGATTCGCTCCTGGCAATATTCCAGTCGCAGCGATGCTGATACTAAGATTGGTATCAGATCTCAAGTTCCATACTCGCAGAAAAAAATCAGCGAGCCAAAAATGCATATAAAATAGCTTAAATGTTTGGGCAACTCACAATAAAAATCAGCGAGCAAAATAAATGCATATAAAAATAGTCGAAATGTTTGGGTGACTCGCAATAAAAAGCAGCGAGTAAAAAAAACAGCCGAAATGATTGGGCACCGCAAAAAAATAGCCGAAATGATCGGGCAATCGCGATTTTCGCGATATAAAAAGCTGAAATGATAGAGCATCGCGGAAAGAAATAAAATAAAAATGAAACTTTTGCCCAGCAGGTGAGATTACCAGGGCACAAACGAAAAGGGAACTATATTGTCCTACCAGGCTTCGTCAAGGGGAAGCTAGATCTCGATGGCCACATTTACAGCTTAGAAATCAACAACGGAGTTCCTTCTCTTTCCAACCAGAAACAGATACGACGTCAGCAAAACGTAACCACGACAGAGTCCCCTAGTTCCAAATCTCGACGGTTCACTGACAGCTTAGAGACTACCTCGGAGCCACGGCCAAGCCCCCTAGTTCCAAATCTCGACGGTTCACAGACTACCTAGAGACTACCTCGAAGCCATGGTAAAGTCCCTAGTTCCACGTCTTGACGGCAGCATCCACAGCCTAGAGATCAACAACAGCATTCTCCCTCCCTCCAGCAGGATACAGACGTGACATCAACAAACGAAGCCATAGCAAAGTCCCATGGTTCCAAATCTCGGCGGTTCACAGGTAACCCAGAGACAACCTCGACATTCGTCGCAATATTGCAGACACAATGTCAACAAACGAAGCCAAGGAAAATCCCTCGCTTCAGGGTCTTGACGGCAACTCAAATGAGACTTGAAAAGACAATCGGAGATCATCCCACTCTAGCGCGGAGTGGTCATGACTCATCGGGGCTCCCAAACTGAGTCTAATCTCAAGTAAAATGCTACATGGAATATTCCTAACGCTTGCTCTTTCAACGGTAATATTACCTGGAAGATTACTTGAAAACGTCTTGTCCAGCCCCCGAAGGGATCAGAGACACGACAGTTGCGGGGCTACCCGAACAGCAAGATTGCATATCGGGGAATATATCGGCCAACGCGACGGTGCGACGGGTAAAAAACCCTAGTATCACAGACCCTAACGGACTTCTATTAGCAGGAGTTAACTGTGACGTTAGGACATCCTTGCGAGAACTTCTCGATTCGTCTCGACTCGTGAGGAAATTAGTGTTTTTGCGAGAACTTCTCAATTTGTCTCGACTCGTAGGGAAAAGCCTTAGGCAATGGAGATAATGACCTGTTTCCTAAGCACTGGGGCCCTGCAAGTCGGTCCAAAATGGACTATTGCATACTATTCACGAGCCGCACTCTCCAAAGTCGAATATCGACAAGGAGGGAAACAACCACTTACGAGTTCTCTCGACTTGTAAGCGGGAAAATTCTCCTGTGAGATCCTTACTACTCTCAAGAGAGTGCACATAGGAGTCCTCACGACTCCTAAGGAGAAAGTACACTTACGAGATCCTCTCGACTCGTAGGGAGAAAAGTCTTTTATGAGACCCTCACGGCTCATAAAATTAAAAAGTCTTAGGCGGCATATCTGAACCTGTATCCTAAGCCGTAACTTCTCGATTCGTTTCGACTCGTAAGGAAATTAGTGTCCTTGCAAGAACTTCTCGATTCGTCTCGACTCGTAAGGAAATTAGTGTCCTTGCTCTCGATTCGTCTCGATTCGTAAGGAAATTAGTGTCCTTGCGAGAACCTCTCGATTCGTCTCGACTCGTAAGAAAATTAGTGTCCTTGCGAGAACTTCTCGATTCGTTTCGACTCGTGAGCAAATCAATGTCCTTCCGAGAAATTCTCGATTCGTTTCGACTCGTGAGGAAATTAGTGTCCTTGCGAGAACCTCTCGATTCGTCTCTACTCGTGAGGAAATCAGTGTCCTTGCGAGAAATTCTCGATTCGTCTCGACTCGTAAGGAAATCAATGTTCCTGCGAGAAATTCTCGATTCGTCTCGACTCGTAAGGAAATCAGTGTCCTTACGAGAACTTCTCGACTCGTTTCGACAAAAAGTCTTGGGCTACAAGGACTCTAAACTTGTCCCATAAGCTCTCAATTTTATGGCCATGCATAACTCTGCACTATTTCACCCACGTACATACTTCCGTGGGCAAAGTAGTGGGGGGCATTTGTTCCCGCCAAAATTTTCAACCAAGAGCTATTTGTTCCCTTATAAACCTTATAAAAAAGGGAGAGAGGAAAGATGAAAAGAATTCACAGTTGGATATCACGTGTAAAACACGTGGGCGCTCATATGCAAAGCATATGAGCGCTGAACATAAATAACTAAGGGCCAAACAGGCATCACGTGTAAAACACGTGGGCACTCATATGCAAAGCATATGAGCGCTGAACACAAATAACCAAGGCCCAAGCATGCATCACGTGTTAAACACGTGAGCGCTCTGAACATAAACAGGCTAAAACCCACACAAAGGGTCACGTGTTAAACACGTGAGTTCTTTTGTTGCTCACATGCAAAGCATGTGAGCACCCCAATTTAAAATGTTCGTATCAAATTCTAGAATTAAATTCTATTTGGGAAATATTTTCTTGATCTTCCTTAAACTAGTAAACAGAGGACTCTTTGATCAAAGATCCAGCGGTGATCATATGATAGAATAAAAATCTATCATAGGAAAATATTTTCCTAATCTTATAACAAGAATAAAATTCTATGTTAACAAGATATCCATACTAAGAAAATATATTTCTGATCTTGTTAAACTAAAAAGATTTGATAGAATAAAATTCTAATCTTGTTAAAACTAACAAAATATTCATATTTTTGTTAAACAAACAAGAAATCCTCTCTGTTAAACAAAAAGCCTTTGGATTAAAATTCCAACGGTGAATAAATTCACCGATTGATCTAAAAGATCATGGAATCAATCATGATCTCTCAATGAGGGATTTTCTTAACAAATTGATTCCTTTTCTTTTCATATAAATATGAGCAAAGAGAGGAGGAAAAAAACACACGGAGAGAGGGGAAGAAAAATACAGAGAGAATTTAATTCTCTAAAATGAAGAACCCTTCCCAAAAGCTCCCACAAAACAAAAAAAGAATTTAATTCTCAAACCAAGAGTTTAACTCTTCTCAAAAAACTTAGTTCTTCCTTTGGTTAAGATCTGCAGAAGCAGATCTCCCCACAAGTTGAGAATTTAATTCTCATCAGGGAGATTCTGTCATGCAGATTCAAAACCTAGGGGAAAGAACCGAGTTCAAAAGAGTTTAACTCTTACAAAACATATGGGAATTTAATTTCTCTGAAGCTAGAATTTAACCCTTTAAAAAGAATTTAATCTCTGCAAAGAACAAAAGGAGAACTTGATTTCTCAGAACCATAGAAGAACAGCTTGATGATTCATTAGCATTCAAACGCTACGTAACAGATCATGTGTTCCCACGTGAGCACCTCTGAGGAACAAAAAGGAACAACTGACACCGAGTCACGTGATCCCACATGACCCCCTAATAGTGCTTAGCACTTTTAAAAGGAAAAGGGGAATAAATAAAAGATAGATCCCATTTTGGGACGGCTCACATGATTCCACGTGACCCCCAATAGTGCTTAGCACTTATAAAAGAACAAGGGAATAAACCTAAGTGAACAGCGCCAACTTTCAAAAGCCTCACGTGCCACACGTGAGCCTCCCCCAAATTTCAGTGTTTAACACTGTCTTGGAGTCTCGCGTGGGAGCACATGAGCACTGGGTATATATTAATGTTTAACACTACCATCTCCAAATTGGCTAAGTCTCTCTGAGGATTAAAACATCTTGGATTTTCTAATAGACCAAGCCACAATGCTCATGACTTCCCAAACTGATGATGATTCCTCAATCTCCTAAGTTAATCTTAGTATCTAAAAAACGACTAATGATTCTTAGACGGGCTACTACGATCTTTCCCCGCAAATCTAGAATTTGGTTCAAGGGTACATCTCTCCATATCTCTGATACATATAGTTGTAATTCTTCAATGTCTTCAGAGAGGTGGAGGGTCCCGACAATCAACAGCTCTTTGGTGCAACCCAAAAAACCCATGAGCACATCCCTTATGGACCGCAACGTCCATAAACTAGTTATGGACCGCAATGTCCTTAAACTACGACCTCACCGCCAAATGGTGATCTATGGACCGCAACGTTCTTAAACTAGCTAAGGACCGCAACGTTCTTAAACTAGTTATGGACCGAAACGCTCTTAAACTAACATCGGATCGAAACGTACTTAAACTAAAGCAATAGAGCCCAAATGCTCTTTTGTTGGATCTGAATAATCCAAAACCCTGCTAAGTAGATTTTAGTCTAAAATTAGACTAACGTGTTCTCAACAAACGTTTAAGTTGATTTTAATCTCAAACGAGATTAACGATCCTTAAACCAACCCAAACCCAAATCTAAGAATATACGGATTTGGGCCAATTCACGCCCTGCGAGCGGCAACACAAATTAGTCTTCCTATACAATCCACGGGCAACCAAAAATAAAACAAACACACACGACACGAAGTGAACATCTGGAGAAGGAGAAAGTGGTTATCGCTACGCGGTAACGTAATTAACTGCAGGGGCTTGCGCCTGCAGAAAGAGCATCCTCACAATCAAAAACCCCTCACAACGAGGAGGAATCTGACGAAGTCTGCTACAACGGCCGCATCCGTCTAAACCTTCGATACACGGTGCCATAAATCAACTTGGTATCTTCGGAGAGGTGGACGGATAAAACCAAATAGGATCTGCCCCCAAAATTCAGGCGAGACATCCTAACGTCCTGGTCGCGTCTTTCGGCGGCAAACAGGGAAGGTGGGGGGGGGGGGTTTACAGGACACATTTTACGTAGGCGATTCATCAGCCTAAGAATTTATTGATCTGTGTATCAGGAATTGTTTTCCAGGTGGTGGCGATTTTGAACTTTGGACTTGGTTTCTAGTAAAGTTGTGTATTATAGGTTATTGATGTCAAGTAATTTCTGCAGCAAGAGGACATCTAATAGGATGAGTGTAAGCCTTAAACATGGGAACAACAGGTCTTTATTGCTAAGAGATGGATTTGAGTTGTTGGTCACTTCCTTTCGCATGTTTATTGCTGTTAGTGCTGATGTGAACCCTGAGGAAACAAGCTGACCTGAAGAGAAGCATCCAATAATATCACAAGATTCACTACTTAATAATATTATGTCACCTTCATCTTTTCACATTCTTCTACATTGGTTCTTCCAAGTATGGCAATACATGAATGCCTTTATGGACTAGATAAGTTAAGCTGTATTAGGTTGCATCACTCCAGGAGGGAACAATCTACCTAGCAGCAGCAGCAACTAAAAGCTTTTAACCCAAACTTTTGGAGCTGGCTACATGGATCTTTTTCTTCCATTAGGTAAGTTATGGTCGTTCCCTCGATTAAATAAACAACTACTGTGCATTTCTTAATTACCTCCATTCATGTTTATATAGTGGAGCCTCTGCACCTTGTTGCTCCATCAACTGCAATTTTGCCACTCCTCTATTCGTACTTAATTGGCTCATTCCCGAAACATAATAATTCATTCTTCCTCATGTCTTTCCTCTATGGAACCTACAACTTTTTAGCATGCTCTCGTTCTTTTTAACATCATGTAGAGTATTGCCACTCATCCATCTCAACCTTCTCATTCCAGCATCACTCATTTTTTGGGCATATTGCTCCTTAATTGTCAAACATTGTGACCATAAAGCAATGTCAGTCCTATGGATGTTTTCCTTCAATATCATGGGTAGTCCATGAGTATGAAAATTTATCTAAGAGTACGAAAATATTATCCTCGAGTAATTGGTTGAAGCGCTGTAGTGCTAACTGCTTCATGACCATCCTTTCGGAAGATGATTATCTGTATCCTTCAGTCAAGTTGTTCATTCGAACTAGAATATATAGTGTTTTCCCCCTTCCATTTCTTGTAGTTTATAATTTTCTTCATGGTTATGTTTAAAACGTTGAAAGCAAATGATTGAGATGGCATCATAATTCATAACTATTGAGAGTTCAGGTTTGAAATATAGAGCATGTGAGATATCATGATGAGTTAGCAAGTTTTTTTCCCCTCCTTATTTTATTGAAAATAGCAAACAATACAAGTATTCTAACTCCTAAACTTAATTACAAGCTTTCAAAGCTGGCATGCTCACATTAGAAAAGCGTGTCAATTTATTAATTGTATTATCAAACACAAGTTGTCTCAAGCTAAGTTGATTGTTTGATATATCTTGTCTGGTTTATCAAGCTTATTTCTGTTGGAAACCCGTAGATTTTGGTATCCCTTAGGACTGACCTATAATCGTTATCACTCGTAAATGCTCAAAATTTTATTTTGAATGAACCATTTAGAGTTATTTTTCCATATATTTTCATCATTTCATTTGGATGTAGGCATATTGATTTTCTTGAGTTGGGGTCTAATTGCTAATGCTTTATGTAACTTATATTAATGAAATGATGCATGCTTTTGAACATGAAGGGAAGCTAGATGAATACTTCGGCAAAAGGAAAAAAAAAGATGAATGCATTTTTGAAGAGTACGAGCATTCATTATATCCTGAAATCAAGCTAGTCTACTTATGTCTTCATCAATTTCCATTTATGATAATATCTGGCGCAAACATGTTTTTGTATTGCATCTATGTTATGGGCAAAGGTTATAAGTAATCATGCTTCTTTTTGTGATCTGATCGGTCGATATGTAAGATGGTATTGTTCATAATATCATATTGATTATCTTGGGTTCCTTTGTTTTCTGAAAAGTTCATGTTTTATATTTAAGTTATTTGGTTGTTGCGGCTTACAGGAATTTTAGTATAATAAATGCAACTTTCTATCTAGATTAAAGTGGTTAATTTCTTATAAACCTCCCTGTTTGACAGTCCACCGCTTCCACTCCCCAGTGACCTGTTAGTTTTGCAAGATGGCCATAGCACTGGGAAGCAAATATTATATTAAGTGAAATTGGCTAAGGTTAGTGGTGGAGGTTAGAAAAAATGAGTCACATATTATCGCCTCACATTTAAGTACTTTGTTGTAAATCATAAATTTTTAACCTCTTGACTTTTAATAGCAAAGCTAATTTGAATTTCTTTCATTTCGCAAAACTTTTAACATGACTCGTATGATTCCATCTGTTGCTCTCAGCTGAAACCGTCATATACAGAATATTTTACTATGTGAATAGATCTGGAAATGGACATCTTAGCCTCAGAGAGCTGAAGCATGGAAATTTGATAGCTGCAATGCAGCATGCTGATGAGGAGGATGACATTAACAAAGTTCTGAGGTAATCAACTTTACTACAGAAGTACATTGGATTATTGTTCATATCCTGTCATTAAGATGCTATTTTGTATGCATTGTGTCAAAACGTTCTTGGTGCTTGAAGGAACATGTTTCTCGGTTTTTACTATATCCCAGAACTTTGTATTTATGTAGTATTTTCTTTATTTGACATCTTGTCTTATTGGACTGTCGGTTTTGGTTGCTTTCGATTTCCATTCTTCATGACATCGGTTCTTTTTTTAGGAGATTTCTAACATTTTGAGAATTATGGAGAATGACTCAGTGACTAAATTTTCTAGTAGTTGTGGTGTTTTCCAATATCCCTAACCATAGATTGATAGTAAAAGTATTGTTATGTTGACCATATCTGGCGAGGACCTTTGTATTGCACTGTGCAACTATGCATATTTCTTTTATTGACTCTTATGAGCTATAAAGCATTTTATGTGAATAATCTTCACTGTGTTATTGGGTTTCTATCTGATTCCTACAGATATTTTTCATACGAGCACTTCTATGTGATATACTGCAAATTTTGGGAGATACTGATCATGATTTCTTGATCAACAAAGAGAATTTCATCAGATATGGAAACCATGCACTTACTTATAGGATCATTGACAGAATATTTTCTCAGGTTTTAGTTGTTGATGTTGTCAATGTTTATGACTAAATGAATTAATTTGTTTTTGTTAGGATAAACTGAACTTTTTTATATACCTTTCAATAACAGAACTTATTTTCTAATTGCTTCTTAGGTTCCCAGGAAATTTACCAGCAAAGTAGAAGGTAAAATGACTTATGAAGATTTCGTTTACTTTATACTGGCGGAGGAGGATAAATCATCTGAACCTAGCCTCGAGTATCGGTATAATTTTCTTCCTGCACTATTGATAAGTTTCGACTTATGTACACGTGATGTGTTGTGTAAACTGTGCTTTCCTTTCATGATTCTGTCTAGTTTCATTTTTATTTTATTAGGCTATGTATGAAAATATGCTTCCCACTATATTTCTGGTTCTGGTTCTTGTCAGATGTAATTCTGTAAAATGAAATAGGCTCAACCTTCTATGATCTGTTATTCAGATTGGGAGGATCCAACAAAAATAAGATCTATTATCAGTTTATCACAACTTTAAAATCAAAGCCAATGTGTGTACTCGGGAATTTAGAGTTTAGCTTAGAAACTCCCAGAAAACTCAAGCTACCTAACTTAGCTCCAAATATGAACGGTCCCCTTTTACTTTTAACGTTTTACCCCTATCCCTCTTAAGCTGTAATCTGGATCCATTTCGTCACTATTCATTTTATGATACATGCTGATCTTTGCCTCACATAGAATGTTTCTTATTAGATAGATGACATTTGGACATATGTATGCGCCCGCGCCCACCCGTGTCCGCCCGTGGGTTTAATTACTCTATCAATATGGTGCTTGCCATTTACTTCATGTTCCGTGGTGTATATCTTGCTATGTATCGTCTCTATCCACTATGACACATGGGAACCTCACTATCCACTATGACACATGGGAACCCCACTGCCATGAATCAAACATTTATCGTTTGGAAACTTATTTACAACTATTGAAACAATAAGCATTTCTGCTTTCGTCATAACCCATTTTTAACAAATCATTCTATCACTCAGGTTCAAGTGTGTAAAGATTTAGATTATTTAAAGTTGAAAGGGACGATTATATATTTTATCTATAAGTGTAAATGGGCTTTGTTATAAGTGGGTTCCAACAATAAGACTCAAGCCTTGTTGAGTTTTGGCCCATCTTATATCTTATACCTATGTACTTCTCATACTTTTTCCAATATGGGACTATTTTAATCCACAAATCTCAACACTCCACCTTACGTGCAACCATCACTTTTTCTTGGTGTGGTTGTCACGTGGATTGCACAACACTTGTAGAGCTAGATTTCTCAGAGGCATTTTTTTGTCCTTAGCGCCTGCTTCTCTCATAGGTATTGTCGAGATTTTGGATCGAGTCATTTGCTCTGATACCATGTTATATATATATATATATATATATGAGAATAATGTAGGAAAGAGGGCTTAGGAGGCTTTTTGCGTTAGGTGGCGGCAAAAAAAACGCCCTTCACCATTTTATTCGACGATTGACACCTGCCGACTTGATATTATCTTTTAATTTGTTGATACACCAAATTTCATATGATTACAACACTATTTCACCGTTAATTTAGCAATGTAAAAAGTTCCATTGTCGGTAAACCGTTAATTTTGCACCCACTAAATCAATGGTGAAATAGTGTTGTAATCATATGAAATTTGGTATATCGACAAATTAGAGAATGAATATCAAGTTGAAAGGTGCCGATCGTCGAATAAAATGGTGGAGGCCGTATTTTTTGCCGCTGCCTAACGCAAAAAGCCTCCTAGGGCCTCTTTCCTCCATTATTCTCTCTCTCTATATATATATTAAAGAAAAAGGGAGGCGATTATATATTTTATCTATGAGTGTACATGAGCTTTTGATATAAGTGAGTTCCAATAATAAGACTTGTTGAAAGTAAAAAAAAACCCAAATGATATGACTTTAAAAATAGCCCCACATTGGAAACAACAAAAGAAACATATGGGTATAAAATATAAAATGGGTCATACCTCAACAAGGCTTGAGTCTTATTGTTGGAACCCACTTATCATTAAAAGTCCATGTGTAAAAACGATCACTCCTCCAACTCTTCACTAATTTTAAACTCTACTCTACTTTAACAAGACTCAAGCATTATTGAGGTTTGGCTCATCTTATGATTTATACTCATGCACTTTTCATAGTTTTTCTAATGTAGGACTATTTTAATCCACATATCTCAACACTCCCTTTCACGTGCAACGTGGTTGTCACGTGAATCTTACAGAGCACGAAGACGTAAAGTCCGGCACCAAGGCCCGGATCACACACAAGAGAGCATGAAGGCTCAAGAGATAGCACAAGGCTAAGAGAGCACGAAGGCTCGAAAGCCGGGAGCACGAAGGCTCGAAGAGGTGTGTTAAAGCATAAATCCACGAATGTTATCAACTTAGTTTTGATACAACAACAACAACTGAGCCTTTTATCCCAAGCATATGGGGTAGGCTACATGAACCAACATGAGAATCACGCCGGGTCCAGCACATGAATCCTCCGCCTCCACTCACTCCTATCGAACAATATACTTTCATTGAGGTCTTTGGCAACCATATCTTTTCGTATCACCTCCATCCATATTTTCTTCGGTCTCCTTTTTGCCCTTTTGCCATTACCCATATCGAGAGTATCTATTCATCGAACCGGTGCTTCCATAGGTCTGCGTCGCACATGACCAAACCATCTTAGCCGGTTTTCCCGCATCTTCTCCTCCACAGGTGCTACACCAACTTTTGCACGAATATCCTTATTTCGTACATTATCTTTTCCAGTGTTACCGCACATCCAATGAAGTATGCGCATCTCCGCTACGTGCATCTTCTATGTATGATGCTTCTTAAGAGCCCAGCATTCTGTACCATATTATAAGGCAGGCCGAATAGCGCTCCGATAAAACTTTCCTTTCAATTTTAACGGAAAGTTACGATCACACAAAATCCCTGTTGTACTCCTCCATTTCAACCAACCAGCTTGGATCCTTTGATTAACATCACTATCGATCTCCCCATTCTTTTGGATGATGGAACCTAAATATCTAAACTGGTCGTTCGGTGATATCTCTTGCCCTTTCAATATTATACCAATATGGTTTTGACTTCTCTGGTTACTAAATTTGCAATGCATATATGCTGTCTTGGACCTGCTCAATCTGAATCCCCGAGATTCCAATGTTTGCCTTCATAATTCCAATTTGGCATTAACCCCTGCTTTCGTCTCATTTACTAGAACAATATCATCAGCGAATAGCATACACCAGGGTATCTCATCTTGGATAGTTCTGGTAAGCTCATCCATCATGATGGTAAACAGGAATGGACTTAATGCAGATCCTTAATGTAAACCAATTGTAATCGGAAAATCACTCGTTAAGCCGCCGCAAGTTCTGACATTTGCCACTACTCCATCGTACATATCCTTGATTATGTCAATATACTTGACGTGGACCCACTTCTTCATCATTGTCCCCCATAATACCTTTCTAGGTATCTTGCCGTACGCTTTTTCTAAATCAATAAATATCATATGCAAATCTCTTCCCCTCTCTTGAAAACGCTCGACAAGTTGATGAAGCAAATGAATAGCCTCTGTCGTCGATCGTCCAGGTATGAACCCAAACTGGTTTTCTGTTATCTTAATATCCTTTCTTAGCCTGTGTTCAATCACCCTCTCCCAAAGTTTCATGGTGTGACACATAAGTTTTATTCCACGGTAGTTTGAGCAATTTTGAATGTCACCCTTGTTCTTATAGATAGGTACAAGGATACTTTTCCTCCATTCATTTGGCATCTTTTTTGTCTGCCAAATCTTATTAAACAGATCTGTCAGCCATTTAACGCCTATTTCTTCTAAGTATCTCCAAATCTCGATAGGAATCCCGTCAGGACCAACCGCTTTTCTTAAACTCATTCTGTTCAAAGCTTCTTTAACGTCAGGTAGTCTTATTTTACGCATGAAATCACTGTTTATATCTTGAGATCGAATGACAAGTCCATCCAAATTCTTAGTTTTGATATCATATTAAATTTAATTATATACGAACGAGGAGGGCGATTATATATTTTATTTATATGAGTGTACACGGGCTTTTAACATAGATTTGGATGGGAATGGAATTACTGCACCTAACGAAATGCAATTCTTTTATGAGCAGTTGCATCCCATGGAATGTATGGCACAGGAACCTGTACTTTTTGAGGATATCTTATGCCAGATGATAGATATGATTGGTCCCCAGGTCCTACCTTGTTTTTGACAATTTTCAATGTGAATCAGCTTTGTTACGGCTAAATGATAGATCTAATATAATTACTGGGCATTTATCTGTTCAGAAAGAATAGCTACTTGACTTTAAGTGACTTTAAAGGCTGCAATTGTCGGGAAATGTATTTAACATTCTTTTCAACCTCAACAGGTTCATGGCATTTGAAAGCCGTGACCCATTTCTGATACGTCAAGTGAGTGCCTACGTGATCTGCATGCTTACTCATTTCGTATCTTGTTCTGTTTCTCTAATGAATTTGATTGTTCAGTGCTAATAGAAGCCTTCATAATATTTGTCCTTGCAGGAGCGTGAAAATCCAACATTGACAGAGTGGGACCGGTTTGCGCATAGAGAGCATATTAGGCTCTCTATGGAAGAAGATGGGGAAGATGCCTACAATAAAAGCGAAGATGTTTGGGATGAATCACTCGAGGCTCCCTTTTGAGTACAAATTCATGTTTTTTTTTCCTCTTTTTCGAAAAATATATAGGTTATTACTTAGAGATTAATGGCCCTGGGAAGCTTCACAGGGCCCTGGCCTGCGAACGCGGGCCAAATCAAGGGGTGAGGGCGGCCCCACGCACATGGGGGCGGGTTCCCACCTGCTCCCATGGCCTGCATTTGCAGGCAAGGCCTTGTGGTGCTTCCCAGGGCTGTTTTCTTCTATTACTTATAATTGACAGTGATTTCTAGCCCGTTAATTCCAAAATTCCTTTTACTTTTTATTCTAAAATCAAATCGATAGGTTTGGAATACATAGAGAGTTTGATAAAACGTTGGAACCCATTGCAACATGGAATGTTCTTTTCTATACAATAATGTGGTGTGAATGGCTCTCGACTGGTTAGAGGAGTTGAATAACTTCACAGGTTCGGCCATAGAGCCTGGTAGGAGCTTGGCAAGTAGACCAATAGGGCTGGATCATAAGCAATATGGATACGGGTCACATAATTCAACGTACACATAACAAAAACAAGATGGGGGTAAAAAGTCAAAATATGATCAATTATACACGAATTATGAATATACTACACAGATAGAATGCAGCAATCCTCTGTATTCAAGAGAAAGCTTGAGGAGAAGTCTGTAGAATTTTGTGGGTAAATTGCCAACACTTTGGGCCGTCAAGTGTTTATTGAAGAGTTGTGAACGAGGGAAGGACTTGGTCTGAAATGTAGTGGGTCGGTTGGCTGGTAGGGAAAATGTCTTATCGTCATGCAGTTTAAGTTCATCCAACCAAGACCTCCAAGATTCTCCCAAACTAAGAAATCTAAAAAGACAGATAGTTAAATAAACATATAGGGAATATAAGCCAAAGAGACAAATTGAAACAGAACCCTATAAATTATGTTAAACCCTTACATGGAATCAAGATGTAGCCACTGGTCAGCAAAATTGTCAGAAGACTATTTCCGCTATTTTTTTGGGGGTGGGGGTGGGGGTCTATATCAATAAACTCATTCTAGCATTTTTTGTTTCCACAATATTTTCAGTCTCTAGACCTATTGGTTTTAAGTCATGGTCATTATTTCCAGGCGCCTCAAAAATAAATCTGTCATCCAATGGATGTGTCGCAGAGCTATGTACAAAAGCAGCAGACAGAGTTTGCATGGAGTATTCTCAGAAGTTGGCTGCAGCAACCCGCCCCGTCATGATGGACAGTAAATTTTCCTGATGCATGATTATGGATGCTGAGAGTATTGGAGTTGAGCACCGTCGTTGAATACCTTTGGTCGAGAAGTGTCACTGGATGGAGAACAAAAAAAGGATGCGCTCACCCTATTGATAAAAGCACTGACCCAGGTACCATTAGTTTAATGGAAAAAGGAAAAAAATTCTTTCTTAAAAGAGCATTCAATTTATACTTTGTTTTCCCCTCCTGTCCTCCTTGCCTAATCGAAGTATAAATAAGTGTTTATATTCTTTTGTCTTTCTGGTGGCGTGTTTCTTCTAGCTCTTGGGTGTGGCGTATCACTTGTATCGTGGTGTCTTTTGACATTTTATGTTCCTGACCGTCCAATCTGTAAGATTGGGTTAGAGGGAAGAACGTCTAGTACCTTTCTTATTTTAGTTTCTCCTTGCTTATTTATTGCTCAAACACATACTGGACGATTTTTTTCCCTTGAATTTGTATGAAAAGTTGTTTGAATAGTACACTGTAACTTATATTGATTGTAATTCATTCATTCTAATTAGTCTGCATTTTTGTATATATCACTGGTTAACAATAAAGAACTGGAATTTACTTCACTGCATGATTAGGCTTAATAATGAACTTTAATGTGTATTTATTTTTCTCAAGTTCTTTTCTGGATCAGGGTTTAATTGAAATACAGAAGAATACATGCTATTTGCTAGTTGGCAAAGTATCTTGACTGACGAGGCAACAAGAAGTTTGTTTCATAGAGCATCATAGCCTAGTGTCAGATCCTTTTCTATGCCACAATTAAAGTTTAGTTCGGATTACGCGTGACAATATCACTGAGATGCATGTGCTTGACACAGGACCTAAGCAACCCATTGTCCGGTATGTTTTGAGATCTATGAACTTGACTTACGGCCAAACAAACCCACTAACTGGCTATCGTTACTCAATTTGTACCGGCTATATGTCTCTACCTGTTGACTCAATTATATTTGCGAAACTCCCTTTCGAGGCAGTTCTATCTAGTTTTCTGCCCCTACTGGACCCGTTGTCTTGCATTATTATCTCCCTTGGGATGTGCCACTAGAAAAGAAACTCTTTGATCATCAAGTTAGAACTAGAAGCATCATTTGTTCGATCTTTGAAAGGTTGAACAAGATTTCAGCAAATTGTTTTGGGATATAAAATGTGAAATGTTACCATAAGTTGTGGGCAAGAACGAGGTTAGGTTTTACATTTAGAATGCAAATTAAGTGTATTATCTTGTGAAACCATATGTTAGAAAGACAATATTTGTACCAACCACGACCTCAAATGAGAATGTTTAGATGGTTGAGTATCCAAGAGTGATGAGAAATAGAAATACATCCTTAAGAAGTTAAGAGAGAGCTTTTAAAGAGAATACAAGGAGGAAAACTGACTGATTTGATTAACTATGTTGAAATTTAGTTTCGCATGCTTCCAGTGATGACCATAAGATAATTTCATTTAGGTCAGAATATCATAGTGCAACAGAAGATGAATAAACACATGGAATGAAGTCCCAGCAAGCCATGTTTAGCTAAGTCGAAGATTATCATCTGCTTTGTGCTTGAAGATGCAGTCGTGATAAGACTTGAAAATTTAGGAATATCCCAATACATTATATTGTGTTTTAACATTCTTATTACGGTTTTCCTGAAGTTCCACACTGAATTGAATTGAGACCATCAATTTATTGTTTAACCAAGGATCTTGATAATTACTACTGCATTGGCCCATAAGTACCATCTTCGTGTAGGTATTACAGTCTTCATATCTTCGATCTTTCAGAGCAATTAATGATCTAGGAATGCTGTCCACAGCGGAGATACGCACTTCTGAGACATTGTTAGCAATGTGAACCAGAGAAGTAAATTGATGGTGTGGTCCAAGGTGGAGCACTGTCTTTATATCCTATGTAGACTGACTGTCTTTTTAAAATCAGCCAGCTGAAGCAGCTCATTTTCTTGTGTCAAAAATATGTCGAGACAATGTCAGCGGGGCCATATTCTGTACATGAAAAGGGACTGCAGCCCTTCCATGGACCACTCTTCTTGATGTAGTTGTGAGATACCTATCTAAGAGCTGATAGCTGCTGTTAATAAACAATGGTTGAACATAAACCTTTCTTTGGGACGTGTTTTGTTTTGCTATATTATTGCCTTTATCTTTGCCTTGATTGAATGTAAACTCCTATGGTTGATCTGCACCTTTCCTCCTCCTGGTTGTTTGTTTCGGGCTAAGAGAATTTGGAGGACACCAGCTTGCCATTTAGTATCCGTAGTTTAGATCTTGTTAAAGGAAGAAGAGATGATGATGATGATGATGATGATGATGAACAACTTGGTAGCATTGAGGTCAAAATTGATCCTATATTGACTTGGGAGTTGGGAGTTGTGCCATTGCAAATTTAGCAAACAGAAAAGTCAAAACCATATTGGTATAACATTGGAAGGACAAGAGATATCACCGAGCGATCAGTTTAAATATCTAGGTTCTATCATCCAAAAGGATGGAAAGATCGATAGCGATATTAATCAAATGATCCAAGCCGGTTGGTTGAAATGAAGGAGGGCAACTGGGATTTTGTACGATCGTAACTTTCCGTTAAGGTTGAAACGGAAGTCTTATCGAAGAGCTATTCGGCCTGCCTTATTATATGGTACAGAATGTTGGGATCCTAAGAAGTGTCATACACGGAAGATGCACGTAGCGGAGATGTGCATACTTTATTGGATATGTGGTAACACTAAAAAAGATAAGATTTGAAATGAGGATATTCGTGCAAAAATTGATGTAGCGCCTGTGGAGGAGAAGATACGGTAAAACCGGCTAAGATTGTTTGGTCATGTGCGATGCAGACCTATGCAAGCACCGGTTTGACGAATGGATACTATTGATATAGGCAATATCAAAAGGGTGAAAAGAAGACCGAAGAAAACATGGATGGAGGTGATACGAAAAGATATGGTTGCCAAAGACCTCAATGAAAGTATATTGTTCGATAGGAGTGAGTGGAGGCGGAGGATTCATGTGCTGGACCCGGCGTGGTTCTCATGTTGGTTCATGTAGCCTACCCCATATGCTTGGGATAAAAGGCTCAGTTGTTGTTGTTGTAGTTGGGAGTTATGCCATTGTTGTGATGATCATATCTACTTGATTTTCCTTTGATGGACGCCATCCGGAAATCGCAAGTTTGGTACCCGTGATGAGCATTTAAAGTGGTCGGGGACCAGAGAATAATATTCGATGATACCACATACTTGTTGGGTGTTATGTCAGTTTGCTATAGTCTTTGGCTTTGGCTACTTAAATTCACATATATGTTTGAGGTATACTGTCAAAACCAATGCTTTCAAATGAAAGTATCAAGCCATTGAAAATGTTTTTGGTAAAGTTAACCAATCTTCATGTCTCCTCTGCTGTATTGTTTTGTTTGTGCTTGGTGTTATCCTTATTATTAGATTGTAGTTGGCTACATGTCCTATTTTAAGCTGAAAGATTATTGTTGGTATTAGAAGTATGTGTTGTGGCCATAGAATTTGAACTGGCTACCCACCTCCATGATTGTTATGTTCACATGATTCCTATTCCGAAAGTCTCGCCTATCTTTTGAAGCAGGAGAAGTTGACATGAACTCTGAAGGTTATATACGGACCCATTAAGAGCAAATTATAAAGTATGGGGTTCAATGCTAGTCTTGTGATTTTTTCAATTTTTCACAGGAAACAAGTCTTCATCCTACTGAAAAGCTTCGGCTTTTCTCTTTGGTGGTTGAACTAGAAACTCTTTGTGGGCGCGCGCGCGTTTTGTTGGGTTGGTTGGGTTGGGGTTAGTTTGGGACTGAGGAAGGGTAATATTCACCTTGCACCTATTTGATTTGGGTTTTTTATTGCTTTCACCAAGGGAATCATGTATGTGAATTTGTTGTGTCGCCGATTCTTTTATACATTCCGAATAAAAGTGGAAATCCTAAATATAAAATCGAGGAGCCTACAAGTCCACTTCCCACCTGTTGTAGTTGTTCCCTAAAAATCTTCCCATTTTCAGGATTTCATTCTTTTCAAGAATCGGGGTTTTTTGGTTGCCCCGGCGATTCATTCGAAACAAACAAGGGAAACAAAATTCGATGATCAATCTTGGGGCAGTAATTAATTAGTTTGACGTTTTTTTCCAAAATTTGTTTTTATTTTCTTGTCTACTATTTAGCATTAATTGATTTTGTCCAGTAAATTGACTGTTTCAAGTGAAAGTAGTGGGTTTCTGAACACAAGTGGTTCAAGTTAAAAACTGCAGAAACCCTGTGATTGTAAAGGGTGGGCAGAGTGGCCTTTGAATGTTTCCCCTGAACCCAATGCCTAACGGAGGGACCTAATTTTGCAGCACATATATGGTGGATGTGAAGATGTTGAGTACAATATTTGTGGCAAAGTTGACAGGATATCAACATGTGCATTCAATCAGCTATTAGGCCTTTGCTGGATCAATTTTGATATCAATCATTGTTTTTTTTAATTCCGTTTGTGGGGACATGCATATTGTGTGTATATAGGGGATATGGGACACTACTTAGAAAAAGTTTGGAAAATTTTTTTGAGGTATTAACTAATTTTTTTATCCGGCCTTATTTTAATTTTCCTCCTGGATTTACCCATGAAAATGCCATGCAAGCAACCCCTTTTAAAGGATTACACCGATCCAAGGGAAAAATGGAATCTAGCATTTTTATCTATCTAAACATGCCTTTAGTCATTTTTCTTTTTCATCGAGGAAATGTCATGGAAATGTACATGATAGTAAAAATCTAATCTTAGAAGACAAGCAAAAGATCTGCCTTTCTTCTTCCTTATGCTTGTAGCTTAAACAAAAGGATGGGAATTATTCCTTGGTATCTCTCAAAGGTATCAAAAAGTGATGCTTTTTGGTGATAGTTTCCCTTCACAAGACCCCACTATCTCCTTCCAACTTCATACACAGTATGAGACTGATAAGGACTTAGAAAATAGTATAAATGATAATTGAGACGTCCGCGTCACTCACTTATCTAGTCTTATGATCAGCTTTCCACCTGAAGTCAATATTAACCATCACTGAGGACAAAAAACCTCAAACTTGTGGTGCTTTCAAGATCGATTGGTGTGCTCTTCAATATTTTTATCAAAGAAAATTAATTTTATTGATTTCTCTCTTTCCTAGCACGAACAAACTAAGCGTTTCATGCATGGCATTCTTTCTAGTTTAAGATCATGCTTGGTGGGATATTAATCAAAGCATTTTCAAAGCATTTTCAACAACTATATTGAATGATTTCTTCTCTTTTTATTTATTTATTTTATAAGGAAATGCTCACTTATAATGTCCAACATATCTGTATATACTTCTAAGTTAATTTTTCACCCACCTATTCATTGAGTGAGTTAGGTCAGGGTTGGAGTGTGTTCCATTCCATGAGGAGGCATATTTTCTTATTCATCGATTCATGGATAAATTGCTTAATAATACTACAATCTTTCACACTTTCTGCAGAATAATACCGTAATGTGTTTTAGCACTTAAATACCCTAAAGTTTCCCACCGTTAGCAAAGCGATACCTTCTGTTACTTGACTGTTAGAATATTCCAAAATTGATTCCGGCATAACATGTACGTGGGCATTTTTTTGACAATTATACCCTTGACTCTTTTAAATTAAAAAAAAGGAAAAGAAGAAAACCTAACCCCTATCTTCTTCCTCTTAACTCTTTGAGATCGTCGGAGTGCTAGGTTCCAGCATGACGGCAATGAAGGTGGAGATGGCAATGCGGCAAAGGCGGCTGCAGGCTTGTGGATGAATATGGCGATGGAAGCGAACTAGTGGTGGTCATGGGGGCGAGTTGGAGGTGATGGTAACCATGGAGACAAGGTGGAGATGACGGTGGCCATGGGGATCAGTCCATGGGGGCGAGATGGAGGTGATGGTGGCCATGGGGGCGAGGCCATGAGGGCAGGTGATGATGGCCACAGGGTGAGATAGAGGTGGATGGCGAAGTGGAGGCGATGGAGGCCATGGGGATGAGGTGGAGGCGATGGTGGCCATGGGAGCGAGGTGGAGGTAATGGTGGCCATGGGGTCGAGACCATGGGGGCCATGAGGTGGAGATGGTGGTGGCCATTGGGACGAGATAGAGGTGGGTGGCGAGGAGGTGGAGGTGATAGCGGCGGCCATGGGAGTGAGATAGAGGTGGATGGCGAGGAGAGGTCACGGAGGCGGCGAGGTGGAGGGGATGGTGGCTATGGGATGGAGCGAAGGTGGCCATGGAGCAAGGTGTTAGCGAAGGTGGCCATGGGAAGGAGGCAGAGGTGGTGCTGCGGTGGCGGAGGTGGCGGCGATGGGGGCGGAAGCGGTGGTGGCGATGGTGGCGCCGTCACAGGTGGCCATTGGGTAGATGTGGTGGTTGCGGATTGGGTTGGGGTTAGCTAACTAGGGTTAGGGGTAGTTTGGTCATTTTGTAGCTGTTAACACCGTCATGGTAGCATCATGCAATTTAGAACATTGTGGTATTTAAGTGCTAGAAAAAAAACATTATGGTATTATTCTGCAAAATGTGTGAAACATTATACTATTATTAGCAATTTATCCCTGATTCATTGTAGGTCCAAAATTTGGTCCTCATTTATTTTTTGGTTCTTCATCCGTAACGATCAAATATCATCACTATCATCCAAAGCCTTTTCAATAATTTTGGTTTGGGATATCTGTAGTTAAACTCTTAATGATATTGTTAGAGTTAATTATTAGTGTGCAGAAAAATCTAAGGATACCTGGTTCTCATTTAAATCAAGAACAGTAAGTACCCTTTTGCTCTCTCTCTCAGTTATAGTAAAGCCATTTGCTGTGTTTTAGGGTCTACTTTGTTAGCAAGTTGTCATTAGTTTGAAGCAAAGTTGTATGCTTTTTGTTAATTAAATGTGTTATATATACTTGTTTTGTAGGAGACGTGCATAATGATTTGTGGGCTTCACTTAATTATGCAAGGAATCTCTTAATTTCTTTAGGTTATTATAAATTAAATTGGACACAATTAGTGGGTGGATGGTGAGGCACCAGAACTTAATAAAAGAAATATCTTTAATTACATGTTGTTGAATATCTTAGTCCATTTATAAACATATTTCATGAATAACCATTGGTTATAAAATAATAAAGCTCATACATGATACTTTTGAAAAAACAATCGATAACGGCTGATACATGAAGCTGCATACCGTAATTAGTTAGATGACTCATATTCTGTGTTTGGTGACTGTATCATATATGGTTTTGAAATTTTCTATATATCAATTATATATTTCTATATGATTCGATAATTTAGACGGATAGGAAGACATGGAACGTAAACAGAACATTTGTATTTTTTGAATATCCTAATCTGTGTTGGATAAATTTTTTGGTATATGTATTTGTCAAACTCTAAGACGAACAAGATTATCCAACTTGGATTGCATCCTTGCTTTTGGCTAATATGCAATATGATTATTCAAGCTCAATTATTCATTCGGGAGCCCCTTGTTATTGGCTTATAACATAAGATAATCATTAGTTGCTTGCTTAAACGTCTGAGGGGGTTTATTTATACATCTTTCATATAATTATCATATTTAAATCATCACATATCATAAAAGATCAACTGGACGGCTGAGATCGGCTTAAGATGGAAACGAACGGTGTTGATGCAATTCTGACTTGTAACGGAAAATGAATATCTGGCGTCGCCGACAGAACAGGGGTGAGGATGGCATTCTCGTAATTATATAGGAATTAAGGGGTCAGATGTCGTGATCCGATTGCGGGTTCCACCGAGGGGAGGTGAGCTTTGGAAAGATAAGTGTTATGAGTCCAGCTCATTCAGTCACAGCAACTCATGAGGAACCACCACAAAAATGATGTATTATATATTTTTGTCAATTTTATTTTTTTTAAAATATTCTCAAAGGTATATAGCTAAGAAAAAAAGAGTTTTATGGCGTTGCGGTTGATCGTAGCATCTTTGATACAGTCGTCACAGCGTAAAACTAGAGACGGTAACCATCCGCCATCATTACGTTGCGGCGACCGTAAAGACAACGAAGCCACAGAAAAATGTTAACGAGTTAAATTTTTGTTAGATATGCCATGGGTACGATAATGAGAAATATGGAAACATGGTTTAGAGGTAGGGTAACGAGATACGTGTGGGAGGCTGACCTTTGAAAGGATCGTCTTATCGTTCTTGAGCCGTCTTCTAGCTTGATAGTTAACCGCGGTATCTTCGCACTTCTAGTATCTATCCTTTTTGAAATTTCACGATATACAACATGACGTTTCCAACAGAAAAATTAACAACGGCAGCATGCTTCAAAACCGCTGATCGAGGGATAAAATTTCAGAGATTCTTATGATCATTTCTTTCGCTTGATTAGAGAAATTAATCAAGATAAATGGAAAAACCAAGTCTTGTATTCTAAATCCAGAACTTTATGCTCCGACTGTATGTGTGTTTCGTTATTGACATAGACATTAGAGAGATGTACCATAAATTTCAAGCATCCTTTGAATACTCTGATGGTCTCTGTTTTTATTTTAATTTTTTTGATGGTCAGATATATATATGTCAGGTACACCGAATAATTTCTTGTAATACAGGAAACTATCAAAATCGAGACATTATTTATGTACAAAATTCCTGTTGAATGTCCAAACTACCCTTCATCTGTCAATTCTGCTGTTTCTTACTCATTGTCTCTACAGTCTCTCAAGCTGTTTCCTGTCTTCTTTCAAGAACCCGTGACCTTTTTTATTTCCCCACATTTCTTCTTCTTGAAAATAAAAATAAAAGTAAAATTCAATATTAATATTTAATATAAATTAATTTATTTTACATCGATTACACAGTTGTCGGTGCTTGAATCCAAAGCTCTTTCTCTCTCCTCAAGTTCCAACCACTCAACAACTCCTTTCTCTCTCTCCCTCCCGAATTTTTTTAAATATTTTATTCATTTTAATATTTTATTCCTTTAAAAAAAGAGGAAATTATTTAGTTAAGATCATTAAAGAGCTTCCTGCTTTCCTTTTCTCTCTCACCCTTTGCCCATCGGTGTTTGTTTCCATTAATGTATTTATTTTTTTAAATTTAAAATTTAGATTTTTTTTAAAAATATCAAGTATTGAATCTCTTCAATCACTTCTTCTTTCCTTAAATTCCTTCTTCCACACCCTGTTGTTCTCTCTCTCTAGAGAGAGATTGATTCATTCATTATTGGAGGAGGTGGTGGTGTTTTAGAGAGAGAGAGAGAGAGAGAGAGAGAGAGGAAACCCTAAGTGTGTGGTGCAATGAGGTCGGAGGCGCGGCTGGATTCGGCGGTGTTTCAGCTGACGCCCACTCGAACTAGGTGAGTGAGAGCTTCACTTCAGATTTAGGGTTTCGATTCTTCATAGATTTGGGTTTCTTCCATCTTGACCTAGGGATTTGAGAGTGATGAGCTCAATGACTCGAGGATCGATTCAAGTGAAAAAGTCCCTTCACTTCAGCTGTGGAGTCATTGAAATTTTATTGATTTATCATTGATTTTGTTGATGATGAGAGAAATTTTTACTCTTTTTCGAGAGATCGAATCCTATATATGTTGGATCCTCATTAGAAATCAGTGTCATTCTGGCTTATTGATAAATTGGCGTCATTTTTTCGATAAAGTTTATATCTTTTTATATAGATCATTCAAATTGATTATGAATTTTTTTTGCCTTGTTTGTTTTGGATTTTGCAGTGAATTGTTTTCTTTGAAATCTATTCTATTGTGGCAATTAGCAAACTTGGTATAGGATATTGCCGCCACATTGATTTGCCTTATTTTGATCGTAATTTTTTGTTTTTTGGTTATGTAGGTGTGATTTGGTGATCATAGCAAATGGGAAGTCGGAGAAGCTTGCATCTGGTTTAGTGAACCCTTTTCTTGCCCATTTGAAAACCGCCCAAGATCAAATTGCAAAGGGGGGCTATTCCATTACGCTTGAACCCGATCCTGCAATAGATGCATTTTGGTTCACAAAGGGAACTGTGGAAAGGCCAGCGCTCTTATTACTGCCTTCGACTTTTGTATTCAGAGCATTGATATAATGTTTTTGTAGCTGTTAGTTGTATTTTAGCGGCTGAGTTTGAAATACAATGTCCTGTTCAGGTTTGTTCGCTTTGTGAGCACGCCTGAGGTTTTGGAACGCGTTTCCACCATAGAATCTGAGATCTTGCAGATTGAGGAATCAATTACCATTCAGGGCAATGAAAATCTCGGTTTGAGCACAGTAAGCATTCACTGTTTGCATTACTTCACTTTTGGCTTAATTTGGAAGTCTACAATGACACGTTTTGCTTTGTTACAATCTTTTAGCTGGAAGACCATCAAACAAAACCTGCGGAAGGCGTTGAAGGTATGTTAAACAATGCTATGATTGGATTTGGCTATCATCATGCTGCCCAAGCGACTATAGAAATTAAGAGCTTCTTTCCAGTCCCTAGCAGTTTACTAGTGAGCTGGTAAACGGGGCAGAGGGAGGCAACCTGTCTTTCTATTGGCTTTGGCTACACTATTCCAATCCTAGGTTGAATAAATAATTGGCCCATCCTTTTTAATTGGCTCCACCCTGTTAGTTCCGGTCTCTATTTAGTCTCCTTTGCTCGACAATCCTATCTCTCATCTTAATTCCTAGCGGATACACTTATTGGCTACAGTTGCACATTCTTAATACATCTTAATTGATTCTTGATTTCGCCTTAATACAAGCAACCAATAATTTTTGCATTCATTTCTTATCCTATCTTTCAGCAGATTGCCACTACTCCACTTCAGCATTCCTTTTTGTCATACACGTATTTGGACATGTTTATTTGCCAAACATTCACCTGCCATCTTATTGCGTAATAGCTAGACAATTGACCCAAAATGGAAAGCATTTCATGCATCAGCTGTTTTGTTGCTTATGCTACATAAATACCTCTTACATAATGAACTTATAGTGACTGAATCTCTATCCTGAGCTCTTGACATGTCTGTTTTGCTTAAGACCTTTGGATTATGGCAAACATACCCCCTCGTTTCTTTTTACCAGCCCTTTTTTCCTTTTGCACAAAGAAGAACTAACTACTCTGAAATCTAAAACGTCATCAATGAGAAATTCCTAATTTAACTCGATGATAGTCTTCATTTATTCTTCCAATCGGGGATAATATGATACTTCATATATAAAATGCGTTGGTTTTTGAAGCATGGAGTAAATCATGCTTCTTGATATTATAAAGGGACTAGTTATTATAATCAATTGGACATAAAGACTAAAAAAATAAAAGAGCAAAAAAATAAAAAGAAATAAAAGACTAAAACAAACAAACAAAGGGAGTACAATTAGAGGTTTATTATAATCAATCGGACATCATTATTCTTACTGGAAAATCGGTGCTGTGATGGAACTCTGTAAGATTGAGATTATTGATTCTCAGCAACCGCATCATGTAGTGAGAAGGCTGTCATATTATAAACAAAAACATGAAAAACTGTACCAAGGTTATCTTCATCATATTCCTAAGTCTGATTAATTTTGGCTTCACATTGCTACATTTATTCTCGACTTATTAAATCATCGAGATGATTGGGATCATGGTAGGTAGCAAGCCCATGTTTGATGCTGATGCAGAAAGAGCGATAGTTCTCTATAAGGTATATATGCTTCATTATCAGTTCAAACTACAAAGATCCTCTTGATGACTTTGTTTTGAATTTTACTTCTCGTAATTAATGGCAGCCGGGATCACAGTCAAATCCACCTGATTCAAATGGATCTCTTGTCCAGGAGGAGAATTCAAAGTATGTCCAAACGTCATCATCCTAACACGTTGCTTTTGCTATCATGTTTTTGATCATCTTGTCACATGCAGTAGTTTATATCTGATTATTTTTCATGCAGGGTTCGGCTTTTGAGGGTGCTTGAGACACGCAAGATTGTGTTGCAGAAAGAACAGGGTATGGCTTTTGCACGTGCTACTGCAGCTGGCTTTGACATGGATCACATGGCACAATTGATTGCTTTTGCTGAGTGTTTTGGCGCCTTACGATTGAAGTAAGCTGCACATCTTTGTCATAATGCTGCTTGTAGATTGTTAATGATAAGTTGTTTCTCTTCCGATTTTCATAGTCAGGCACTTGACTTTGAAATTAATTCAGCAAAGGTCAACAGTATAGAGAAGGCAAAGTTGAGAGTAGAATGCTAAAAGGGAACCGAAAACTAAGTAATTAATGTTCTTGGATCGTTATATTTTTAACGGTGCATGTTAACATGTGAATTTCTGATAAAGTAAAGAACACCAGTTCTCTATGAAGTTCTGCTGAAATCAAGTGGTTATATACTTATATTATATAAAGATGAAAAGGGTAGCCCGAAAACAACAGTAACGACTAGGATAATTTAGGGCGGCCCATGAATCTGTACAAATTATATCATTCTCCTTAAATTATCACTTATTTTACCTCTTTGATATGAGACAGGGAAGCATGCCTAAGGTTTATGGAATTATGGAAGGTAAAACATGAAACGGGACAATGGTTTGAAGTTGAAGCTGCAGAAGCAATGTCTGTACGTACTGGGTTTTCTCCATTTAATGCTTCAGGTATTGTACTTACCGGGGATATGAGAACTGCATCTGGTGGTGACTTGGGCATAGAGAGCAGTGGAAATCATGCGTCCACAGATCATAGCAGTGGTAAGTATTCTGATTCAATAATACAAGGAACCTTGAGTCCTTGACAACTTCATGAACCCACTAGATTTGGTTTGATTTTTTAGTAAAACTTTACTCTCCCACTTTGGTTTACAGAAGATAACAGATTTCACATTTTAGAAAGAACTTGGTTATTAACCTCTTCTAAAGCATATTTCTATCCCCGCTTGTATTTCAAACCTTACTATAGTATGTACTTGCCAGCTGAGATCTCTATACCCTTTTCAATTGCTACTCCTATTAATATTGCTAGAGTGACTATTATTGATCCTACATTAAATATTATGTTACTGTTATTAATTTGAAATTGTTAATCGTTTCAAAGATTCAAGAAGCTTCTGGCTATTCATTCTGTTCCTGCTGTGAGTAGGCTTTCATGGTGATATTACTTTCTGTATTGGGGAGCATTAACTTTTAGAAGTAGAATCTCCAAACATATTATGAAGAGCCCTAAATACATGCATGCACCCAAATTCCTACTAGATTTATGTGAATTATTACACAATTCCTACTGTCCAACAAAATATATTCTGATCTTTCTTTAACGAGAAATTTGGAAAATGAGAAATTTATTCTGATTGTTATTTCTATTATCTGTTTATCATTGCCAGATAAAAGGCTTCCATCAGATCCTCAGGTACCATCAGGACCACACGAGTATTTCCAAGGTCAATATCAGCAGCCGGCATTCCCACCATGGGCTATGCATCCTCCTCCATATCAACCGTATCCAATGCAAGGCATGCCTTACTATCAAAACTATTCCGAAAATGGACCATTTTACCCTCCCCCATATCCTCATCCTGAGGATCCTAGGTTCAATACCCACAAAAGAGTAGGAAGGAGAAGGCATTCAATGAACAGCAAGGAAAATGATGTCGATTCAGAAACCAGTACAAAATCACCTGAAGACGATTCAGATCAAAGCTTATCAGGGTCTGAGAAGGAATCGTCTCATGGTCGTAAATCACACAAGCGAGCTGGTCGTTCAGGGAAAAAGAAATCCGGTGTTGTCATTGTAAAAAACATAAATTACATCACATCGAACAAACATGAAAAGTCAGGTGGTGAATCACATTCAGATTCTGACACTGAAATTGAAGATGATGCTGTTGAAAGAAAACATAGGAAATCTTCTAGTTCATCGAAGAAGAATGTGTATGACAGCGATGAAGTTGTTCTTGGAAATGGTGGAGTTTCTGGAAATTGGCAAGCATTTCAGAGTTTCTTATTAAGATCTGAAGAGAATATGACAAGCGCTGTTGATGTAGACATATTTGCTGGTGAGAAAGAGCCTAAAATAAAAAGAAAGCAGAAGTTGAGTGAATCCAAACCTACTCTAACTCCTGAACGAGATTCTTGTAATAGCCATGCTGCAAGGTTCATGGAATTTGATTCGGTCAATGGAAAGGGTAGTCGAACGAGGCAGGTGGGCTCAAGTGAGGAGTTGTTAACTTCAAGTGGGGGAAGGGGTTCAAGGGAAAGCCATGTAGATTCTCAATTTATGGAAATAGAAAGTAGAAGTGGAGGATATCGAAGGGCGACTACTGATGATTTCATGATCTATGGACATGGAAATGAAATAAGTAGCAAGAGTTCTTCAGATCCACTTGCTGAGCATGGGTTTGAGCGTCCTAGCAATTTGGAGAAGCCTCAAACAAGCTCATATGTTGCTACTGATGAATCCTTCATTGTTCCCTTTAGGGAAGGCTCACAAGATCAATTCGAAACAGACAATAGAACTACTATTGACATGGATTCGGAGTTTCCCTCATCTGTTCAAAGAAAAGAGGATTCCTCTAATTTTGCCCATAACCAGCATAGCTATGAACCAGACGATCTCACATTGATGCCTGAGCGTGCAATTGAGAGTGAATATATTGGCTATGATCCAGCTATAGATTATGATATGGAGATACCTGCTGAAGTTGCGGTGAAGCAAGACACCCTAGAGGAAGAAGATGCCTCAACAAGCACCAAAGAAGAATTGAAGAAGTCCGAAAATGGGAAGAAACTAAAAGGTCCTCAGGATGCACTGGAGAAAAGAAAGAAAGATGCAATGATGAGGAGAGGAATATCCTCAAAGTCAAACCCCTTGTCCGAAGCACAAAAGCGAGCAGAGAAGCTGCGAGCCTACAAAGTTGATCTTCAGAAAGCAAAGAAAGAAAATGTATATACCTCACCCTATGTTTTATGCAACTTTCTGGGTGTTTTCATAAATTTGATTGTTTCCAAAGGAGTAGGGAACTAAAAAAAACCTCCATGCTAGCGCAAAAAAAAATTGCTTGAGGAAAACCTGAACACATAAACCTCTAGAATGGTTAAAAAAGCGCTGGCTTGATGTTTGGATGACCCCATACCAGAAGATCAAATTCTGATATGATGACTGCTAAAAGTCCTTGTTCTTGGATGGGAAAAACCTCCATGATTGATGTCTCATTTCATAAAGGATTTTAATGATGAAATGGATAGTAAATAAGTAATTAAAATATGAAGAAACTTGTATGAATATGGCATTTTAGACATTTGAATTTTTTTTAGTTTGTTTAGCTAAGTTGGTCTAATCATATGTGTTTCATGTTTTCAGGAAGAGGAAGAAAGGAAGCGATTGGAAGCTTTAAAAATAGAACGACAAAAAAGAATAGCTGCAAGGAGTGGTTCAGTTCAATCACCATTTGCAACAAAGCCTACAAGAACTGGGTTGCCATCAAAGGTTTCTCCAAGCTCTTTCAGAGGATCCAAGTTCAGTGATTCGGAGCCGGGATCAAATTCACCTCTTCGAAAGGCACCTATCACGAACAGTTCAAGTGGGTCCAAAGCGAATGTTGGTTCCAATGGGTTAACTAAATCGACATCATCATTGGTTGAGTTAAAGGAAAGTAATGGTATCATGCCGGAAGCAAAGGCTTCTGCTGCTCGTATTAAAAGACTCTCTGAACCCAATGTGAGAAATGTCCAACCTGCTTCACAAAAATCAGTAGCCACTGATCAAACACCAAAAAGAAACATTTCCAATGGGGATCAAATGAAGAAGATCTCTGCAATAGTGCAGCTCGATAAAACCAAGTCAGCAACTCTGCCAGAGTTAAAGATTAAGACACCCAGAGCTGATGCTGTCCGGAGCAAGTCACTTACAAAGGAGACATTGGATCAAGGATCTGGAAGCAACAGTACCCATCAATCTGGAAGCGTGCAAGAAAACAAGACCAATGAGTATGCTCCAAGAGTTGGTAACTGTGATGACAATCCAGTGATTGAGAAGACCCTTGTGATGCTTGAAAATGAAATGGTTACTGCCCCTGCACTTCAGGCGACTGACTTGATGCAAGAGAAGTCTGGCCCTGATTCAGAATATGCATCAATCCGTGCTCCACCTTCGCCCATTATCATGGGGGAAGTAGACAATTCAAGTCTACACAAGACAAATGACCAATTGAATTCCTACGAGGTATAATATATAAGCTGTTTGACTCTATATTTTAATTGGGAAAGTTTTCATTGGCTTGGTCAGTACAATCATTTCTATAGCAGATCTTGCATTGTTCTCCCGCCTTTCTGATTGGTCCTAGGCCAAGAGGAAGGTGAGGAGGTTGCTCTTTAACAAGCTTAACTGCATAACCATTATAGTAGATTGGGGCCGAAATGGTTACCCATGAATTTAACCTGCCAGATTTATGGAAAATCGACAGGTTCTGTCTGAGAAGCTGTTTATGGGTTGACTGACACTGGTGAGCAGCTGGTATTAAATTTTTGGGAAGTTTTTTATGGAAGCTTCTCAATATGAGATGTGTTGACGGTTTACTTTAGAGGGAAATGGATGATTTCTTTTTATATATTTGTATAAAACCTTTTTCTTGAGAAGATTTTGGATAAAGTATCTCCTACTCAATGCAATTGGTCATTTTGTCAAAACAATGCAAATAAGTAGCAGGCACAACAAAACTCTTTCCTCTACCACTTCAAACACATCCCCCATTTTATCTTTAGCTTCTTTATTCTATCGTTTCCTTCCTTCCCTGTCATACTATAAATGATCACCCATGTATGGTTTCTCTCTGTGCTTCTAGTACTAAATATATTATTTCATGAAGGCCATTGGATTACCCGCGGCATGCCACATTGGCACCTATCTTTGCCACTAGTGATCATTACCATAGCTGGCATGGTCAGTAATGCAGGCGATTGATAACTTCTTTCTGTTTCTTATTTTGTGTATGCTATATATGAATTGATAGTGCTCCTGAACAATCTCATAGTCAATGACGACAGCAACAAAAATGCCTTTACTTCAAATTTTGGGGTTGGCTACACACATTTTTCTTCCATTGAGATCTATTAAGAGCCATTTGCTTATATATATATATATATATATATATATATATATATATATATATATATATATATATATATATATAGTAACCTTAACTGCATAATGACTAAATGGAAAATACAGATTAACAATAAGGGTTCATGCCAATTGACCATTATAAAATGATGCTTCCTGAATGCAGCCAGTGCATTCTCTATTATCACTGTTCCTTCATGTGGATTAAAAGAGAAAACTAACTTTCCACGCCAGAAACTGTAACTAATGGTAGTGGTACAAAAAAGGCCTCGAGCATGATTGAATTCAGTACATACTCATGCAATCATAAAGATATGGGGGTTGTGATTACATCCAGGTGAGTTCTTTCTATGAACAAGCTTGAACGAACTGAAGCACGTAGTAATTTCTGAACACCCCCCCCCCTCTCCAAGGTCATTCAGTGACAAAATTCCATTGTTGAACATATTATCTGAAATGTTCAATGAAGTAATGTGTTCTTTTCTCACACACGTCAAAGGTGGCAACTCTCCATCACAAACAGAGTTGTGCTTCAGAGCCTGAAATTTTCCTATTGATTTAATTTCGACCTCAACCATAGTTCTGTCTTTGAGATCCAGGTCAGGATCCCTTATCTGGTTTTCATTCTTTGGTTTGATTTAGATGTTTGATGTAGAGGTCTCTCATAATCTGGAGGTCCCTCTATCTTTGGAACTAAACTTATGTGATCCTCTAAAGACATTGGAAATTATCTGGTTTCAGTTTATTCGTGGTGTGCTTTACTTCGATAAGTTTTTAGCTCGCCTGATTTCCGTCTCAGCTCGTGTATATAAATTTGGTACGAGTGGTTAACTTGTAGTGTTATAGATATAAACAATGTGATCTATAAGCCACACATACATTTGGGTAGAAAACATGGTTGAATAGGATGCAAGTTTAGTTGACACCCATTTTGGTAGTAGTACGATGGCTGTAAAATATTGCCTGTCGTTTGTATTTCAGTTTCCTACGTGCGTGCGCATTTGTACTATACAGAGCTTTGAGGTGCTATAGAAGATCAAATGTGAGATTTTTTTCCAAAGATGGTAAATAGGTTTTTTTTTTCCTGAGGAACATTGTTTTTTTCTCTTTCTTTTTCATAAACAGGAGGTGGTAAATAGATTTTTTTTTATTTTTTATGAACAGGTGGTAAATGATTTTTCAAAAGACAACTCCCAGAAATTTTCAAACTCTGACACCGAGAACTTCTATCAAGCTCCCTATGCTAGATCATCATCTGTAGAGGATCCTGCTGCCACTCTCGAAAACAATGAACCACCAACTCTACAGTCAGAACTAGCTTCAATTCGCTCCGAATCCGTTAAAGCACGTGTAGCCCATTTTCAAGATTCAAGTTTGATAGACCAAACCACTGAATCAGTTGAGAAGCCACGGAGCAAGGAATCCAAGGGTTTTAGAAAGCTATTGAAATTTGGAAGAAAGAGTCACTGCTCAGCTTCTGGTGATGCTAACATGGATTCAGATGGATCTGTTCTTGATGATCAAACGGAGGTGGGTTCTTCTAATGACGGTAAGTTCAAACTTTTTTAGCCTTTTCCCCCCTTTGGTAATTATATGCAATGCCACTAAAGAAAGTACGTGATGAGGGTTGACATAGGGTTGACATTACAACGGAAAAGTCAGTGGACATGGAGGGTGGCTTCTTTAAATTTAAAAAAAAAGTAAATAAGAATTAAACTGCTTGCTTATGACAAAATTCATGTGCATTGTTAATTACTAACAAATACCGTGTAATATTTCAGCTAACCTCCTGAAGAATCTCATTTCTCAAGATGATTCTCACGCTGGAGGCACTCCACCTAAAGGTTAGATATGTGAGATATATTCTTCCTAATCCTACCAATGTGTTGCGAACAGTTTTAAAATTCTTGGCTTAGCCTCTTTTGTTGTTTAAAATTATTTGGGTCCTTCATCTTCAAATTCCCTGAATCGTGTGAACAATGCTTGAACAATTGTAATGAAGCATTTTGATGTTCTCTGCCTTATCATAATCCAGACATTAACTGAATTCTGTGTCAACATTTTTCCTTGCATAATCATTAATCACCCACTCTTGTTTTGTCCCAAATTTCTGCCCTTTGAGAAAACTATTAAACATAACAATTTTTGTGCCATAATGTGACAATTTTTCTCAGCGGCTTTTGGTTCTTTTAACAGCTCATCGCCCCTTCTCCATTCTTTCGCCTTTCCGAAGCAGCAAAAGCAACGATAAGAAGCTGGCAGCATGACAATAGATGAGCTCACTGTCAAACATTCGACAGCCGTTTTGGGAATTTTATCCGATTTTTGGGGAGAGAATGATCAAGTGGGATTTGATTCAATTGCTTTTTTCTTTTTACTTGTTCTATATCCTTGTGTTGTAAACATTTGTGTAAAAATTTGTATTTGCCCAAAATCATTTATTTATTGTTGATATCGTTGATGGGTTTGCGTTTGCTCGAATTTGGATTTGTATCAACACTGTTTGTCCCTGATAATTGAATGGTGAGTAAATGCTGCTGCTGATCTATATAAATCTCACACAACAGATGTTTGTGAAATAATAGCTAAATTAAAAAAAAAATAGCTTGATTTTATGCGATTAAGTGTTAAATTGTAATTATAGCATAGTAGAGGATTGTGCATGTTTGCAGAACTGAATTATTACAGCTTTTCTATTCTCATCTGTCTCAGTAATGCATTTTCAACACAAGAAAGAAATTAGTATTAAATTGGTTTATTTCAGGCTTTCTTTCCAAATTTGCTCCATCAATCACACTTGCAACTCATCAGTCTCTGAAACAAAAATTAAAATTAAAATAAAGAAAAATAAATAATTTAGACCCAGGAGCAAATCAAACTTAATTTGCCCAAATGATCACCTTGTAACAAAATGCATAATTGCAGGAACATTATATAGATGAACTTAAAAATTATATATCAGTAGCTTATATTCAAATTAACCTAAGAAGCTATTTTATAGTTATCTTCACAAGTTTTTGAAAAGAATAAATAATTAAATAAGAATAAAGAGAGAAAGAGAGATTTTTTTTCATAAATAATTGAAAAAAGGGCATTATGAGAATGAAGAATACTCATAATACTCTGCTTTGTTTTTATTTTAGACTCGGTAGATGTTTCGTTAAAATTTTCAAAAACGCGGGGCATTTGCTTTCGTTTTTATCCCAAAAAAATGAATACTCATAAGTGTAACAACCCTATTTGAATGCAATAAATCAAAAGTTTATCAAGATTCTTTCCCCAAATTTTTGAATTTTTATTTGGCCTCTAAAATATTTAATTTAGATTTTTCTCTGGAAACAATGTTGATATGGAAAATATTCAGTTTTTATATTATATGAATAATATCTTCTTAGCGACAGCAAAATAATATTTTTCGTATCTGTTTACTGTTAAAATGAAAACGAGAAAATCTGCACCGAATCTCTAAATGCAACCAATTAAAGATATCTATCTTTATTTATAAAATAATTTATATATACACACACAACTTAATCTCTCTCTCTCTCTCATACCCGCACCCTTTCTCTCTTTCCACCGCTGCTCTCTTCCCTCACGCACGAAAACCCTAACCCTAGTCATCGCCGCCGTCGCCGCAGATCCCGACCCCTCCTCTCGCCTCCATCAACGCCGCGACCCTCTCCTCCCTCCTTCGCCTTCGCCCTCGCTCTCGTCCTCCTCCCGTCGACGCCGCCTCCATCCCTCGCGCGGCCACAACCCCGATCTCCTCATCTCGTCCTACCACCGCAACCAGCATCCCTTCGCACAGCCATCTTCGACTCCTCCACGACCTCCAGCGACCTGCACAGAGCATCCCTCGTCGCCGCTGCCCTCGTCTCCCCTCGTCGCTGCTCCCATCATCCAAATCTCCACAACTCACTGCAGCAACATCACCCCTGTCCTTCCATCGTAGATCTGGACCCTAGCAATCGCAACAGCCACGATTTCCCCTGTAAGCACTCTCGATCCCTGTTCTGTTCTAAAAAAAAAAAGGAGAAAAAAAAAATGAATAAATGAATAAAATGGTATGAAATCAGCGAGCAATTGAATATGGAAAATTTGTATCAAACCCTAAATTGAGATAATTTTGTGTGACAATTTTGTGTGTAGATACTTATAATTTAAATCGATGAAATTTATCTAGGCGGATCATATAACTCAGATCCAAAGTCGCACCTTAGCTGAGATCGTGCCTGCATTTTTGTACGTCTTTTTCGTGATCGCTATCCCCAGGCAAGTACTCTTGCTCTTTTCATTTTTGTCGATGCAACATCGGCGATTATCTAAATTAGTACAAGTTTGAATATTTGAGGAAAGATGTTTATTTCACAGTTTTAGCATCTGTCCTTATCGTAACACTTGCTAATATAATGCTGACTGCTGCTTGCTTTTCGTTACGTAATGCTATGACATGAATATTATGCACATGAATCCTTTTACATACTTTATACACATTCGAGACTCATGTTGATTACATGTATAGAACATCTTGATTTGACATGCTTACTCGTGACCTTTATTATTTATTTTTCTTAAGTGAAATCATTAATTAGAGTGCTGGACTACATGCCATGACACCACTATTCACCAGTTTTCTTCCATACAATTACCATACTGCAAGTTCCTGTCTTTTCAGCATTCTTAATTGGTGATTTTAATATTTACCATAGTAACTATACATACGTGGGTGTTGGGGTAGTTTGAGTGTGCGTCGTACAACAGGATCTCAGGAGTCCCATGCCGGCAGCTCGTACCGGGCTATAGCGGTCACATGATTACAGCTCGTACCGGGCTATAGCGGTCACATGATTACAGCTCGTACCGGGCTATAGCGGTCACATGATTACAGCTCGTACCGGGCTATAGCGGTCACATGATTACAGCTCGTACCGGGCTATAGCGGTCACATGTTTACAGCTCGTACCGGGCTATAGCGGTCTCTTGTTCATTCCACAGTTGGGCCCGTGTTTTCTAGCCCTTGGGGTACCACTCTTGGGTTAGGAATACTCCTGCAGAGGTTGACGCACACACTCAAGCTTACGATAGGATAGTTTCCCTTTTAGTGGCCAGTTAGGTTATGACCTGATCCCTTACTTATGTTTCATAGTATTAGTGCATTTAATCAATTATATACATGCTTTCTTGCGCACAGGGCTTCACTTTTATATATTCTTGTTATTATGTTACACACACTTTTTACGTTGAGTACTTGTTGGGATGTTCTGACATCCCTGAGATTTGCCATCTCAGGTTTAGAGACAGATCTGCAGGCTGAGCAGGACCAGAGCGGCTACCCGGACTTTGCTAAAGATCATTAATCGTAGGTTTATTTTCCTTTACTTTTAGCTTTTAGCATGTGCGCCCATATGGGACATTAGGACTTTTGTATCTCTTTCGGATCTTATTTTATTCCGAATCTTTTGTTTTGGATCTTTAATTGCATCAGTTATCTAGTGGATCCATTTTAGGATTTCTTGTGGTTTCATTGCAGCATGATTATCGGTATTATTTCTTTTGGTATTGGATTTTTGTTATTGACAGGTTAATCTAGACAGCCTTATGTGACTATGGAAGGACTTTTCCTTACCGTAGGTAGAATGGCTGGCCTTCGTCGCTCCCCGTACTTCACATTTTGGGATGCGGGGCGTGACAAGGTTTTGTTGGTATCAGAGCCCAGGCTTACTTCAAAGTTAGTCTTGGTTCTACCGACCTTTCAGGTTAGAAACACATGTCTAGGTTTTCCCCAGTATGTCATGCTGCAGATTCCGTTGACTCTGACCGTAGGATTCGGGCGACTTACATAGAGTTACGATATTGTGCCCATGTACCGCGGCATGGATACAATACGGTATTCTGTATGAGTAACTTAGAGTCCTACACTTGATCTGTATTCTTTGAATTGATTATTTTTCCTTATCTCTTTGCTTCACTCAGTTTTAATATTTTGAATCTAAACCTCGTTTTCATTGCTAAATCTCGTCGTTTGTTTTGACCTCAGAATTATGGCCGAAGAAAATTTGCGAGTATATGGGAGACGAGACAACAATACTGCATTACTTGGAGTTATACGTGGCATGCTGGAGAGTCAACAGCAGCAGACCGAATTGCTACAAGGGGGCCTACTTGCTTCTCAGCAGACCGCTACTGCGGCCTTGAACAAGGTGGCTGAGGTTCGTGAAGGTAGACGCCCGGGCAGCGTCGCCGATTTCAGGAGACTACAGCCGACAGTTTTCACTGGCACAGGCGGACCACTGGATGCCGAGCAGTGGGTTGTCGACATGGGGAATTTACTGTCAGCCGCCCGGGTTCCTGAAGAGGACAAAGTGGATATAGTCAAGATTCAACTGCAGGATATTGCTAGAATTTGGTGGCTCGCGGAAGAGAACAGGTTGGAGAAACCGATTACATGGACTGATTTCTCTACGGCTTTTCTTGGGAAATTCTTCCCTAAATCGGCCAGGATCGAAATGGAACAGCAATTTATCAATCTTCGTCAGAGAGATCGCACAGTGGACGAGGTAGCGGCCGAGTTTATCCGACTCAGTCGTTTTGCTCCTTCAATGGTAGCCCAGGAAGAGGATAGGGCTAGAAGATTCTTACAGTGTCTCACTCTGGAAATACAAGAGAAGTTAGCTTCACATGATCTGAGGACTTATTCAGAAGTATTAGATGCGGCCCGCAGAATTGAGACAGTTATGGATAGAAGGAAGAAACTTCAGAGCGGAAGATTCAAACGACCCGTGAATCAAACTTCAGGGAGGATTCCAGTTAGACAGCATGGAGGAGTTCAGATGAAGCGTACCGCAACCCCACCACAACGGGAATCTACGGTTTGTGGATACTGTCGGATACCGGGACACATCGAGAGGAATTGCCGCCGCGCTAAGGGTCTATGTCTGATTTGTGGTGCTAGCGACCATCAGATTGGGAGTTGTCCAAGGAGAGCAGAGCGCAACCAACCTCAGAAAGGACTTATCCCTCAGGAGCAACTTTTTGAGCAGAGGCGAGGAAACACAGGTCGTGGACAGGGACGGGCCTTTACACTGACAGCTGAGCAGGCGGAAGCATCGGAGGATGTCGTTTCAGGTACCGTTCAAATTTGTTCTGTTCCTGCTAGAGCACTTTTCGATTCTGGAGCTTCGCATTGTTTTATGTCTTTGGATTTTGCCACAACACATTCTATTGCACACAAAACACTGACTAGAGGTTGGGACATTCACACTGGAAATGGGGTAGTTACCACCAACCTAGAGTGCAAGCTTTGTCCAGTTGTGATTTGCGGCAGAGAGCTTTTCGCAGATTTCCTGTTGATTGGGACCGGTAGTTATGATGTCGTCTTAGGAATGGATTGGTTGGGCACCTTTCACGCACATATTGATTGTCGGGCCAAAACTGTAAACTTTCGCATTCCTAACCACCCAGAGTTCGTGTTCATTGGAGGGAGCAAATCTCTGGGACCCATAAAGTTCAGAGCAAGGCCGACGTGCGACATACTAGCATCAATGGAGGTTGATATGAGTTCGGCACCGGTCGTAGTTCGGGAATTTTTGGATGTCTTTCCTGAGGACTTACCCGGCTTACCCCCGCCTCGTGCTTTGGGGTTTTCGATAGAATTATTGCCAGGAACGGCACCAATTTCTAAGTCACCCTACAGGATGGCACCAGTTGAATTGGCGGAATTGAAGAAGCAGATAGAAGACCTCCTCAGCAAAGGATTCATTCGCCCGAGTACTTCTCCGTGGGGCGCTCCAGTTTTACTAGTAAAGAAGAAGGACGGCTCGTTGCGCATGTGCATCGACTACCGAGAGTTGAACCGGGTTACGATTAAGAACAAGTACCCTATACCTCGGATTGATGATTTGTTCGATCAATTGTGTGGTGCTCGAGTGTTCTCTAAGTTGGATCTTCGGTCGGGGTATCATCAAGTTCGTGTTAAAGCGGAGGATGTATGCAAAACAGCCTTTAGAACTCGATACGGTCATTATGAATTCTTGGTAATGCCATTCGGTGTTACTAATGCCCCAGCCGTGTTCATGGATTTAATGAACCGAGTTTTCTCTCAGTACCTTGATCAGTTTGTCGTAGTTTTCATCGACGACATTCTTGTGTACTCCAAAAGCAAGGAGGAGCATGCCGAGCATTTGAGGATCGTGTTGCAAATACTGAGGCAAGAAAAGTTTTACGCCAAGCTCAGTAAATGCGAGTTTTGGCTTGAACAAGTTCAATTTTTGGGCCACATCGTTTCTGGAGACGGTATATCAGTAGATCCGGCGAAGATTGAAGCAGTGAAGGATTGGCCAGCACTGAAGTCAGTAGCAGAGATTAGAAGTTTCTTGGGACTCGCAGGCTACTACCGCAGATTTGTTAAAGATTTTGCACGAGCGGCTGAGCCATTGACAAGACTTACTCGAAAGGGGATACCATTCGTATGGTCAGAAGAGTGCAACCGAGCTTTCGAAGTGTTGAAGGAGAAACTCACAACCGCACCCATATTGACCGTACCAGATGGGACAGGAGGACTGGTGATTCATAGCGACGCTTCCGGTAAGGGGCTAGGCTGTGTCTTGATGCAACATGGGAGTGTTGTCGCTTATGCCTCGCGTCAACTGAGGACGCACGAGAAGAATTACCCGACTCACGATTTAGAGTTGGCCGCTGTAATCTTTGCTTTGAAAATTTGGAGGCATTATCTTTTGGGAGAACGGGTGGAAATTTTTACGGACCATAAGAGCTTGAAATACGTATTCACGCAGAAGGAGCTAAATATGAGACAGCGTAGGTGGTTGGAGTTCATGGCGGATTATGATATCGATTTGAAATATCATCCCGGGAAAGTAAATGTGGTACCGGATGCTCTCAGTCGGAGACCGACAGCGATGTGGTTGACTGGCCAGAAGGAACTCATTGATGAATTTCGAAGGCTCAATTTAGAAGTGGTAGAGCGGGGGACGCCCGGACAATATTGGCAACTACAGGTGCAGTCTTCGTTAGTTGATCGTATTAAAGCTGCACAGACTGGGGACCCGCAACTGCAGAAACTCCGTGGGTTAGTAGAGGCAGGATTGAGAACAGACCTATTGATACACGAAGATAGCTCTTTAAGATTTGGCAGTCGATTATGCGTGCCAAAGGGCGACGTTCGAGAGGAAGTGCTGAAGGAAGCACACAGTTCAGCTTATTCGGTTCACCCGGATGGTACCAAGATGTATAGGGACGTTAAACAACACTTTTGGTGGAATGGCATGAAGAGAGATTGCCCGCTATGTGTCGAAGTGCTTAGTGTGCCAGCAGGTGAAGGCCGAACATCAGCGAGTGGCCGGCCTATTGCAACCACTTCCCATTCCCCAGTGGAAGTGGGAACACATCACTATGGACTTCGTGACGGCTTTACCACGAAGTCCTAAGGGCAATAATGCTATTTGGGTCATTGTCGACCGCCTCACAAAGACGGCCCATTTTCTACCCTTTCGGGTGGGACAATCGACGGAGACATTGGCAGAGAAGTATATGCAAGAGATCGTACGGCTGCATGGGGTGCCTATCACTATAGTATCGGACCGAGACACGAGATTCCTCTCACATTTCTGGAGAAGCCTACAAGAGAGTTTAGGCACTCGTCTTAGCTACAGCACAGCTTACCATCCCCAGACTGACGGGCAGTCTGAACGTACGATACAGATACTAGAAGATATGTTGAGAGCCTGTATGCTAGATTTCAAGGGATCATGAGAGGATCATCTTCACTTGGTGGAATTCTCGTATAATAACAGCTATCAGGCGAGTATCCAGATGGCACCATTCGAGGCACTTTACGGACGTAAATGTCGTTCTCCACTTTGCTGGGATGATGTGGGTGAGCGAAGATTATTGGGACCGGAGCTCGTAACCCAAACAGTTGAGAAGATCCAGTTGATCAGGGACCGTATCAAAACAGCACAGGATCGTCAGAAGAGCTGGGCAGATACTAGTCGAAGACCTCTCGAGTTTGGAGTAGGAGAGCATGCCTTCCTTAAGATTTCGCCGACTCGAGGAGTGATTAGATTCGGTAGTCGTGGGAAACTCAGTCCCCGATTTATTGGACCATTCGAGATTGTGGAACGCGTTGGGGCAGTGGCGTACAGATTGGCCCTACCACCTTCTTTGGCTGGTGTGCATGACGTATTCCATGTATCACAGTTGTGTCGGTACGTTCGCGATGACAGTCATGTTCTCGATCACTCTGAATTAACCTTGAGCACCGATCTCTCGTATGAAGAGCAACCTACAGCCATCGTCGATCGTAAGGAGAAGGTTTTGAGAAACAAGATCATTCCTTTAGTTCTTGTATCTTGGGGCGGACGTTCTCGCGGGGAATCTACTTGGGAACGCGAGGACACGATTCGTCAAAAGTACCCACACTTGTTTTCTTGATCTTGTAGTCGTCCTTCCAATTTCGAGGACGAAATTTTCTGTAAGGTGGGTAGGATGTAACAACCCTATTTGAATGCAATAAATCAAAAGTTTATCAAGATTCTTTCCCCAAATTTTTGAATTTTTATTTGGCCTCTAAAATATTTAATTTAGATTTTTCTCTGGAAACAATGTTGATATGGAAAATATTCAGTTTTTATATTATATGAATAATATCTTCTTAGCGACAGCAAAATAATATTTTTCGTATCTGTTTACTGTTAAAATGAAAACGAGAAAATCTGCACCGAATCTCTAAATGCAACCAATTAAAGATATCTATCTTTATTTATAAAATAATTTATATATACACACACAACTTAATCTCTCTCTCTCTCTCTCATACCCGCACCCTCTCTCACTTTCCACCGCTGCTCTCTTCCCTCACGCACGAAAACCCTAACCCTAGTCATCGCCGCCGTCGCCGCAGATCCCGACCCCTCCTCTCGCCTCCATCAACGCCGCGACCCTCTCCTCCCTCCTTCGCCTTCGCCCTCGCTCTCGTCCTCCTCCCGTCGACGCCGCCTCCATCCCTCGCGCGGCCACAACCCCGATCTCCTCATCTCGTCCTACCACCGCAACCAGCATCCCTTCGCACAGCCATCTTCGACTCCTCCACGACCTCCAGCGACCTGCACAGAGCATCCCTCGTCGCCGCTGCCCTCGTCTCCCCTCGTCGCTGCTCCCATCATCCAAATCTCCACAACTCACTGCAGCAACATCACCCCTGTCCTTCCATCGTAGATCTGGACCCTAGCAATCGCAACAGCCACGATTTCCCCTGTAAGCACTCTCGATCCCTGTTCTGTTCTAAAAAAAAAAAGGAGAAAAAAAAATGAATAAATGAATAAAATGGTATGAAATCAGCGAGCAATTGAATATGGAAAATTTGTATCAAACCCTAAATTGAGATAATTTTGTGTGACAATTTTGTGTGTAGATACTTATAATTTAAATCGATGAAATTTATCTAGGCGGATCATATAACTCAGATCCAAAGTCGCACCTTAGCTGAGATCGTGCCTGCATTTTTGTACGTCTTTTTCGTGATCGCTATCCCCAGGCAAGTACTCTTGCTCTTTTCATTTTTGTCGATGCAACATCGGCGATTATCTAAATTAGTTCTTAACCTGTACAAGTTTGAATATTTGAGGAAAGATGTTTATTTCACAGTTTTAGCATCTGTCCTTATCGTAACACTTGCTAATATAATGCTGACTGCTGCTTGCTTTTCGTTACGTAATGCTATGACATGAATATTATGCACATGAATCCTTTTACATACTTTATACACATTCGAGACTCATGTTGATTACATGTATAGAACATCTTGATTTGACATGCTTACTCGTGACCTTTATTATTTATTTGGACTACATGCCATGACACCACTATTCACCAGTTTTCTTCCATACAATTACCATACTGCAAGTTCCTGTCTTTTCAGCATTCTTAATTGGTGATTTTAATATTTACCATAGTAACTATACATACGTGGGTGTTGGGGTAGTTTGAGTGTGCGTCGTACAACAGGATCTCAGGAGTCCCATGCCGGCAGCTCGTACCGGGCTATAGCGGTCACATGATTACAGCTCGTACCGGGCTATAGCGGTCACATGATTACAGCTCGTACCGGGCTATAGCGGTCACATGATTACAGCTCGTACCGGGCTATAGCGGTCACATGTTTACAGCTCGTACCGGGCTATAGCGGTCTCTTGTTCATTCCACAGTTGGGCCCGTGTTTTCTAGCCCTTGGGGTACCACTCTTGGGTTAGGAATACTCCTGCAGAGGTTGACGCACACACTCAAGCTTACGATAGGATAGTTTCCCTTTTAGTGGCCAGTTAGGTTATGACCTGATCCCTTACTTATGTTTCATAGTATTAGTGCATTTAATCAATTATATACATGCTTTCTTGCGCACAGGGCTTCACTTTTATATATTCTTGTTATTATGTTACACACACTTTTTACGTTGAGTACTTGTTGGGATGTTCTGACATCCCTGAGATTTGCCATCTCAGATTTAGAGACAGATCTGCAGGCTGAGCAGGACCAGAGCGGCTACCCGGACTTTGCTAAAGATCATTAATCGTAGGTTTATTTTCCTTTACTTTTAGCTTTTAGCATGTGCGCCCATATGGGACATTAGGACTTTTGTATCTCTTTCGGATCTTATTTTATTCCGAATCTTTTGTTTTGGATCTTTAATTGCATCAGTTATCTAGTGGATCCATTTTAGGATTTCTTGTGGTTTCATTGCAGCATGATTATCGGTATTATTTCTTTTGGTATTGGATTTTTGTTATTGACAGGTTAATCTAGACAGCCTTATGTGACTATGGAAGGACTTTTCCTTACCGTAGGTAGAATGGCTGGCCTTCGTCGCTCCCCGTACTTCACATTTTGGGATGCGGGGCGTGACAATAAGAGAGCTAAACTTTGTGGTGTTTTTTTTGGGGAGGGGGTGGGGAGGAGGGGATTTTAGAAAATCAGAGTTATTTCCTTATTCAATACAAATGTGCAGGGTATTTCATGCAATTTAGCTTCAAGCTTATAAAAAAAACCTAAAGCAAGAGTTGTGCTGTGGCCAAAAAATTTTACAATGTGCCGGCGGTATATACCCGATCATGAGAGAGAAAGATCCATAAACCCACCAAGTTGCCCAAGGTCTAAAGGTGCCTGCAATTCTCCATCTCCATCTATCTTTTGTCCGGGTGTAGGGCTGTTAAACGAGCCAAACTTTAGGTTGTTCGGTTTGCCTCAGTTATTTAAACGAGCTTAAAAACTTGTTCAGGTTTGGCTCATTTATTTAGCAAAAGAGACCGAGCCGAGCCTTCATCAACCACGACCGAGCCTCGAGTTTTATCGAGCCTATCTAAAATCTAGAAAAAAACTATAAATAATTACATCGGTATATAAAAACATCGTTTGATGTTCAATATTATATTTGGCAAAGTGAGTGACAAAGAATGCAGTTATTATAATTAAATAAACGGGTGTAAAACTTATTTTGAACTTTATAAACAAAATTTAAAGTTATTAATTATTTAAATTCTTCAATATTTAAGTATAACAATATTTGATTCAATATTTATGATGATATAAATTCCGGTTAATATCAAAAAGCTGATAATTATTATAATCTAAATTCAAGCAATCATATGCTTATTCATAAAAACCAAATAAGATACGAAGTATTCAACTTTATACGAGTCTTAAACAAGCCGAGTTTGAGCCCGCTGTGTTCGTGTTTGTTCATTTATTTCACCGAACTTAGATTTTTGTTCAAACTCTTCCATCATGGTTTAGGTTATCCAAACACCCTATAATTACAAAACTATGGTTTCACACCGTTCCCCCTCAAACATATCTCTAAATATGAACATATCTCTAAATATGATTCTGTTACAAAACTATAGTTTCACACTACTGATGTTAACGTAGCATTGGTCCCATGGTCACACGCCCCCAACATGACCCATTATCTCTCATATAAAGTGAAGCACATGTTAAGAAATCCACGAAAACCTAAACCCTTAAACCCCTTCAAAACCCAATCACTCACACACACTCTCTCTCACTCCCCCCGTCTCCTCTCTCTCATGGCGATGCGTCGACTCAAATTGAAGAATAGAGGTATGGCCTTTTCTCCAAATTGCATAAATTACCACTAAAATTTTGTAGCTAGCCCCCTTAAAAAATCGATCTTTGATGAAAATTTGATGAATTTCGAAGCAGGGTTTGTAGAATTTGAACCTCGAAGATGGTTTTGCTCTGAACCCCCTTCTATTACTTCTTCTTCTTCAAAGGTTTTAAAGGAAAACGAAGCAGTGGAGGAGAAGAGAACCATGGATTCTGACTCCTCCATCAAAAGGCATACCCTTTCTTTTCAACCATTTTATATTTTGCTGTTTTTAAAAAAATGACTTTACCGTATGTGTATAAATACAATGGGATTTTGAGATGGCTTCACATTGAGCTAAAGGAGTTTTATGCAGAAATCTTTTAGGAAAATTTCGGGTATGGATCGTTTTATTTGGTAAGGGGATAAAAAGATGGATCTGAGATGAAAGGGAATGAAGGGTTGCTTTTTATTAAATAAAAATATAAGGTAAATGTGTTTGAATGGTAACTTTGAAATGCATGAAAGACGTAGGAAAGAAGGAGAAGGTGGAAGATGACATAATTGTGGCTACATCGAGTAGATTAAGCTTGATAAAACATTAGGCAATGAAGAAAGAAGGATCTGTATGAACCATATTTTTATATATAGGACCGAGTGTGCAGACATCGGGGTTACAAAGTACCATTTTTGTTTGTGTTGTATTTTCAGAGTGCATTCATGGGTTATTTCTTTAGAAATGATAACCAAACATAATATCTATGTACATTCTTCTTCATTTCTAATGTTGGATTATGGAGAAAAACCAAGGTTCAAGAACTCGGTTTCGGTTTCTCATAATTTTATTAGTTTCGCTGGGTTTCGGCTAGTTTCGCTAATCTTGGTTCGGGTTTCGGTTTCGACGGTAATACAACATACATAAGCTTAGATATATTAAATATTTAAATTTATGGTTCTATATTACAAGACAATGATCTTAGTGTTTAAAAATCCAGTCATGCTACAAAATATATTGAAAAGTGTACTGATATAAGTATTACTATTGGGTTTGAGTTTACTTTTTTTGCGGTTTTCTAACAACGAAGGCCTACAATGATCATAATGACAGTAAAAATGGTATAAAAAATAAGTTTTTAAAAGTTTCAGTCGAAACGATATTGTGTGTTCGTATCGGTTTCAGGTTTCGTATCGGTCTCCACCGAAACCGATACGAAACCACCACGTATTGGTAGTTTCGGCCGAAACCTCGAACCTTGAGAAAAACATTGATGTACACTTATTCGTTAATGTACCGTTCATTTTCTTTTCTATCCCATATTAAACACTTATGGTATGATTAACAATTATAATACTTGTTTTCATACCAAAAACAAGTTATAATTACATACCTTCATCCATAGTTGTTGCAATCAATATCAAATGAGAACGCTTCAAAAAAACTGAAATTATTGTTCTTTCTTGCCCACTCCACAATACATCATAATAGATGGATTTCTTTATAATTTGGATTCACAGGATTTGTTGGTGTGTGGGAAATACTCTTTTATTTATAGAACTCCTTCCATCAAGAAGTTCTAACTACCCATGTAGTTATGAAAACTATCCATGTAATCAACATTTTATTTAGTTATTTGCTACAGTAACTATATTCATGACGGTGCTACATGTTATCATATAAGAGACATATTGAGTCTTAATTCTAATATTCTTCCACTTGCCTCAAATATTCTATTAATGTTCTAATGATATAACAACATTGCAACCATACTTTATGGCCAATCGATTAGTTGCAATTGAATAAGCAAAATCATTTATCTTTTAAGAAGCTTCATGTATCCTTATGTATATATAACTTTATGAGTCAAACTTTATATGCATCAATAGAAATAAAACACATGACTTAATCATAATGTGTATACTTTATTAGTCATGTACAAGAAACAAACACTAACAACATCCAAACAAGTCTAGACATAAAATACAAACAACACCTGAAAATTATTGAGTCCTATGCTCCTTACATGACCCTTAAATGGAATGACTGGTATAGCTTTAGTCAGTGGGTCAGCAATCATGAACTCTGTCCTTATGTGTTCAAATTTTACAATGTGATCACTAACTCGACCTTTAGCTTTAAGGAACTTGATATCGATGTATCTAGATCGACTTCCACTTTTATTGTTGTTAGCAAATGCAACCGCAGAGGTGTTGTCACAACAAACAAGCAATGGTTTTGAAATGAGATCAACTACTTTAAACTCCGCAACAAAATCCCCAAACTATGATGCCTATGATGATGCCTCGTAGCAACCTATAAATTCTACTTCCATTGTCGAGGAAGCAACTAAACCTTGTTTCATACTTCTTCAGGATACCGCACCTCCAGCAAGTAGAAAAATATATCCAGAAGTGGATTTTCTTGTATCTTCGCAACCGGCCCAGTCAGAATCGGTATATCCGATCAATTCAAAACGATCAGCATGACTGTATGTGAGCCCATAATTTTTAGTTCCTTTTAGGTATCTCATTATCCTCTTGGTAGCGCTCCAATGAGCCATCCCAGGATTATTTTGATACCTTCTCAACATTCCTACTGAAAAAGTAAGATCTGTTCTTGTGTAAATAACTGCATACATAAGATTTCCAACTGCAGAAGCATATGGAATGTTTTCCATTTTTTTAGCCCTGAACACTATTTGGACATTGGTCCAAACTAAACTTATCACCTTTGGAAATAGGTGTATCTTTAGGTGCACAATTCTACATTCTAAATCTATCTAGAACTTTGTCAATGCAGGCCTTTTGAGATAATTCCAATGACCTTCGGGATCTATCTCAATGAATCTCTATTCCAATAACATAGGAGGCTTCATCTAAATCCTTCATTTCAAAGTTATGTGATAAATAACATTTTGTCTCATGTAATAGGTCAATATCATTACATGCAAGTAAAATATCATCCACATATAGAACCAGTATAATGAACTTACTCCTACTGAATTTAACATATATACATCCATCCACACTATTCTCTGGAAAATCAAATTTAAGAATTGTATTGTGATATTTTATATGCCACTGTCGGGAAGTTTGCTTAAGCGCGTACAATGATTTGTCTTGCAATATAAATGGTCTGTATGCCCAAAAGTAAATCCTTTGGGCTGTCTCATGTATACTTCTTTCTCAAGATCACCATTTAGAAAAGCTATTTTCACATCCATTTGATGTAACTCTAAATCCATATGAGCCACCAATGCCATAACTATTCTTAATGAATCCTTACAAGAAACTGGTGAATATGTTTCATGAAAAGCAGTGCCTTCCTTTTGGGTAAATCCTTTAGCTACAAGCCTAGCTTTATATCGTTCTACGTTACCAGATGAGTCTCTTTTGGTTTTAAATATCCATTTACTACCAACAATGGAGGCTCTTTTTAGTAATTCAACGAGATTTCATACTTGATTCTTGTCACGACCCGAAATAGCACGTGACTGGCCCTTGAACCATATGAAGTCTATAGGACCCCATCTGATCCAAGTAAGCCAAAAGCCCAGCAATCTAAAATCATTTTAAGAGTAAATAAGGAAAACTGTTTTTGAAAAGTAAGGAAATCATGTTTGGAAATCAAAGTTTTTAAATAACTAAGCCGAATATGCATTTTTTAAAATGTGTAACCTTTCCTGAAAATTTCGGCAGAGTTTCCTTTGTAAAAACTGGCCCCGAACGGGGTACAACAAGAATAATATATATGAAATGATAAAAGGCATCCCCAAGCGGGAGCTAGCTCTTCGTCCATCGACGGTCACAACCACGCAAGCAATAATAATATACAACGCCAAAGGGCGAGGATCAAAACCCAAAAAAAAAAGAAACTCAAACAGCCAGAAAACCGTAATACTACTAGCGCGACTCTAAGGTCGAAATAAAACAACACCGTTTTCTAAGTCTGAAACAAACTACAAGTTTTGGTTGATGGACAATTCTAGGTACAATAAATAATACATGAACAAGGGCGGTTCTGATACAAAAGAACCCACCTATCCAAGCAAGTCACCCATAAGGAAGCAGTGTGCCAGAAATGCCGCTATGGAATCTGTACGGCAAACCTGCAAGAACTGGGGCACAACGTGGGTGAGTTGCCAACTTGTGAATAGAAAGATATCTACAAGCAGAAATCAAATGCATGACCCATCCTAGGTCAATACGATCAGATATAAATAAACCTCAATATGAATAAAGCTGGAGCATGCTAAACTGGCAATGTAATCTCAACATGAGTGTAATGCCAAGTGCTCGTGCTAGTGCCTCAGGTAATTACATGTCATGAATATGAGGTATAACCAATGTAATCAAATCTGCACACTCGTGGATCCCGTCCACTCGTCACCCACTGACAATAACCACCATGCATGTAAATATCATGAATCATGTGCATGGGAAATAATATGAGGATATAACCACCTGTCCCTCGCGACACATCAAAATCATGGAACCCGGGGTGCCCAGCATCGACACCCGAAAATATCATGAAAACTGTGCCCAGCATCGGCACGTAAATCCTCATATATCGGGCTCCGTCAGTCCGGATCGGCCCGCGGGCTCTGTCTGCGGTATCGGCCCTCGGCCCCGGCAGTATGCCCAAAACATCTATCGACTCTGGTCGGTATCCTCCGGATAACCGTCAGATCCAACCAATCACCGGTAGGTACTCGCCCGCCTCCAGGCTCAATCGGCAAAGCTCATCGATCATCTTGCCGAGGGGAACCATACCGGGTCCACCATGTACCCGCAATCGGCTCATCCATGCCTCGATTCGGGTTACACATGTCGCTCTCAGCACCGAGAAAACACATGGTGGACGCACTGAAATATCATATCAAGAGTAACCGGGTTTTTAAAGAAATGACATATTCTCTTTTGAAATATCCTCGGTTCCCAAATCCAGAAATATCATAGAAACAACATATCTCAATGCGTACAGTCAAAGCATGATGTATGCGGCATGTAACAGTAATGCAAGCATATCAGTAAGTCATGCAACATGGAATAATAATGTGCACATGTCGAGGGAGACCGCTCTTTTAAAAGGAATCTTTTTTTAAAGAGTATCTTGTGGTTCCCAAATCCCCAATCAAGCTAGAATCATCTATATATGTGTACAGGTATAAGTGTACAATATGCCATGCCAGAATCATATCATGAATGCAATAGTACTATAGTGTAGTGACATGGCAATTATCGATGATGAGTGTGTGAGCCGGCAACAAGTGTACGTGGAACATACGCATCATCGATAATGGTGCTGGTGTCCTAGCAGCATGACTGAAATATAACGACAGTACAAGCGATGCAATGCAAATAGCATGAATATGCGGAATCGAATAATCAACGCAAAAGTAAAGAATCTACACCAATCTGTACAAGTCATGCAGGGGTGCCATTTGAAATAAGACGAATCAGGGCTTTTGGAAAAACAAGGGCTACGGTGTTTTAAGAAAAGATACATCATTTGAAAATATCCGTATGACCCTTCTGCCTATCTTTAAAATATCCCCGATTCGTTAGTTTGAAATAGGTATGACTCGGTCCAGTCTAATGTCTACTAAGTAATCTAGACAGGAGGGGTAAGAAACCACCTAATCTGAGTCAAAATATATAGATATGATAGTCGGTGATCCCGCCTCAATAACATATCGTAAGATATCCTCGAGTCATGAGTGCGGATCTATCATCAATATCGGCTCGTACGGTAGATCGTCGTACGGCATCCCAATAGCTGGGTAGGGGTCAATATCACAATACCTCATCACATATCAGGTATCACTATCATCAGATCGCATAATCTGGGGTACTACTCTAAGTCTAGTACAAATCGATACCATCTATAAAAATATGAATGCGGGTAAAGCACATGTCCAAAGGCCCGCTAAAACTATCATATCGCACCTCGAAGACAAGCTATGTCACATCGCCGATCTCACGGCCTCACATCAAGTATCATCTCAAACCACGTATCATCCTCAAATCCCGTATATAAACACATAGTCCCATACCCATGTGTAGATATACGCACCATCATATGCACTCTAATAAATGAAAGAATGAATGCAAGTATGTGTGTAAATGTATGTGTGAGTGCAACCACTACTTTAGGATTCGCACTATACTAAACCAATATATTCTTATCATCAAAATATCATTATTACCATCAATAACCCTAAACAACACATAATAAATATTCGTGTGTATACGTATTCGTATACATCACCACGGACTGCGGGGGTGTTATACGCCATCCACCCGACTTCTTCCCGTAGATATAAATCTACTCACATTGCTTCTCGTGTGCCAAAGCCGATGTCGCTATCTTCACCTCCTTTGCCTCAACATCACGCGGGGTACCTATAAGTATATCACAATGCTAAAGCACATGAAAATCACATCGGAAACCAAAATAGCACACGCTACCCGCATAGGTAAAAACCTATCGACTCGCATGTAAACACAATTAAAATCCACTTGTCGTTGACGTCCAAACGCCACCCGACAGGAATGAATCACCAAATACCAAAATCCATGCTAAAACAAGTCCCAAATTATACACCAAATAGGAAAATCAACCCAGATTTCACCCTAGATGGAATCAGTCAAAACTAGACATACTCAGGGTCAAAACTAGAGGAAATGGGGGCATGCACAGAAAACGAGGCAATTCCTTAAAATACCTTATTTTAGAATTTTCCATAATTTTCCCCATTTATCTGTATTTAATTATACCAGAATATTAAAATATTCATTAAAATAATATTAAATTATAAAATTTCCCAAAAATCATATTTTATTATTTTGAAGACGTTACAATCTACCCCCCTTAAAGAAATTCGGTCCCCGAATTTAAATTTAAACCCCCAAATACTAAAATATTTCAATACAAATTCCAAGTCATCGGGGCTCCGAAATCATCTATGTATAAAACATCATAGCGCAATGCATGCGCATGAGTACTGAGCAGATAACTCAAAAGCAACACTCCATCAAGCATCCGCAATCATCGGAGTCATGGTAACGACACAATGTCAAATCCAATACAAAATCAATATGATATGGACCAAGACTATACATGTAGACACCCAATCTATACATGTAATTAGCTGATGCAACTGTATGCCAAATCTTTTTAAGTCGCTGTGCGATGCGCGTAACACTGCACAGTGGCGGACGTTTCTCATAAGAAAATAACTATATATGTGTATATATATCCTTTGTTTAATAAGCACGTTCCATCATTTTGAAAATAATCAGAAGGGTTTCCTTGTTTTTAAAACGTTTTGTGTCATATCGGACACGTAGGTATATACTGAGACTATAGCTCGCTTTTCGGAAATCCCTTCGATAACTATCGATGCATGCAAAATATATCCAGGCACTGTCCACTGACTAGTCCTGCTCGGTATGAAAACAAATATCCAATATCATAAAAATGTACTGCTCCAAAAGGAATAAATCTCAAAAATGCACATAACACCACCCTGTGCGTCTGGTGCGCACGGAAATCAAAATCCATATATGTGCTAAACAGGTGCACAAAACAACATCTAGGTGCAACGGGTGTGCACGAAACATCTGTTATAGGCAATGTGTGTGCCTGACAGCCCAAACTCCGGTGCATCTGATATGCACGAAAAATCTCGATTTAGTGCATCTGGTGTGCCCCAAAATCGTATCTCAAAACATGCGCCCAACATGCGCGAAAATCCAAATCGGTGCATCCATCATGCACGAATGAAAATCTAGACCCTGCCACTCAATATGCACGGAATCACAAAATCCAATAGCAACGTCGAATATGCGTAAGTCCAGTCAAAAGCACGGAGTGCAAGAATCCACATCAATATCACAATCAAAATCGACATACCGAAAGGCATCAAATCGAAGTAAGGTGCAATCGTAATGCACAAAATATAAATCCGGTGCAACAAAGGCACGAAATATAAATCTGATGCGATAAACGCAAGAAACATAAAACTGGTGCGACAAATGCACGAAGTATAGAACTGGTGCATCCCATGCACAAATACCAGCAATAACTCAAATGCGTAAGCAGCAACACTAAGTGTACCCAGATATAAAGAAAATCATAAACGTGCGCAACTGCGTGCACAAAACACACATCAATGCACTACAAGCACATATAAGCTATACCGAGTGCAAAAATCAAATTGTGTGCGTAACATATGCACAACATCAAATCAACCGTATGAAATCCATAAAGTCATAAGCAGGTGCAGCCAAGGCACGAAACGATATACAACGCGGCTCAATCAAAATCAAGTGTACCGCGATGGAAAACTCACAACCGCGTGCATCAGCGTGCACAAATCAAAACACTAAGAGTACATGAAACTATGCTGGAAGCGTAAATCAAATCACCGGCATAAAATAGGCATGAAATCACAATCAATACCTCAAGAGTAATAACTCTGCACAAAATATGAATACCCAGTAAGTGCAACCATGGTGCACAAAATCAAATATCATGGAACTCAGTCATCAAGACTAAATCATGCAAATAGATCGCCAAAATACTGAAATCCCAAAGTGACGGATACGTGATAGTCAAATCACCAAAATCACAAATCATACTTACCGTCGTCGGTATACCCTCCTTCAGGGTCGAGAAGGTACCGGTACATCCGATGCTAGCGGCGCAAGATATCTACTTGCCTTTGCTCGCGGCTGGCGTCCTCTGCCTCTGGTTCCTGATCTTTCCTGTAGATTACCAACTCGCAATCCATCGGCTCATCGGCCTGGTCAGGTGTGCTGACAGGAACGATTCCGTTCTTGCACTTCCCTGGTCATCTCTCGGTCAATCCTCACGACCGCTCGTAAAGCAGTACATCTCTGGCGCCGACCTCGGGTCCTCTGAATGCATATCACACATCCGATCCTGGGTGCAACTCTTATTGCAGCAGTGTACTGGAAGGAATCCTACTCAAGGTCTCTTCTGATCTTGCCTAAGCCAAACTGTAAGGAGGCTGGTACTCTGGCGTAATCTTTTCTCGCTCTCTGGACCTCTGCGTCCTTAGTACAACATCTCCTTGGAAGCTGGTCGCATCTCTGCGCCTCTGTATGCATGTCCGGCCTTTAATCTTAACGGGGTGTAGTAACAGCTCGTCTGCCTCTCGCACGAACTTCTTGTCCCGCTTGTCTGTATCATCGACCATTCGACGTCGCGTCTTTATCTGCACACTGCAATGTCCTCGGCTACGGTCCACCCGAAGTCTCTAACACGGACTCGAAATCACGAACTCAGTATCTTCATCACTCAGTAGAAGATATCTAGCCGAACACGTCCTCAGCGTGCATATCGCATCTCTGATGTCAGCGGAGTGGAACGTCATCTCGTCGAAATCTCGTGCAAACTCTTTACTCCACCTTGCTCCACTATCGACTGATTCGGACTCATCTCATCATGGCTACACAGACTGCGCTCCGACGGCTATGCTCGTATCTGGAGTCTCCCAAGCAGTGTCCCATTACATGATATCCGAATGACGTCGAATCATCTGATCGACTTGTCAGAACCTCACAATCCCCTAAGAGCTCAACATCTCGGGTACAGTTTAATAGTATCGAGTACATGCCACAGCGTCGGTGGTCCAGCCGTAGAAGGGCAAACCCAAGCCTCACTAATGGCGCCGAGGAACTGCCGTAAACCCTAAGGTTCAAAGGCTTTCACACAGTCATTAAGTCGAGTTAGGGTTTCATTCTTCTAGAGGGTCCATAGAATCACCTGCATGTCTTTCCGTATACTTTAAACTTGGAAAATGGGTTCCTGACCTTCGATCGTCTCAATCGACTCTCAACGAATCTGCGTGAAGTCGCCTCTAGCTGGAATCAATCTATCTGATGACCTCGCATCGGGGTAAGCGAACGAACCACATGTCCTAGTCGTTAATCCTCGGTGACTAGCGACTCACTATCACATCTCTAAGAATATGCTCATGCTGCAGTAGCTCCAATCATCTGGGCGATATCTCATCACTCGCAGCAACAACTGGCTCATTCGTCGATACGCTAAGCAGCGCCTCAACCATCCTGGATAAGCGATAATATCAACGGTCATCACATCCTGGCTAGCCCCTATCAGTGGCTCAATCCTCTGGTACCGTCCGGTACATCCTAGAAATCTCACAGCAGCGATCTGTCAAACGCCCATAGTGCGGAAACACAAATTACGAAGCCTCAATGCAACCGTATGTCTCTGGAATCACGCCCCGGTCAGCCCTCGTCCCCGACGAGCTCATGCTGACAACTCGAGCCGTAGCTCACTCTGCCCGTGCAATCGCGGCAACAAAACCATAACCAGTATCGATGAAGATAGATCATAGGAAGGAATATGACACAATGCAAGGAAATGTACAACCTAAGGTTTCTTAAGCGGAGTGGTGTGTCGTAAGTATGCCGCGGAACATACCCACGATACGTCACTCTACTTTAGTCACCTATTCCATCAACCAAGGGTCATCCTACACGACGAAAGTTCGGGTCTAATACCCCCTCGACTAAGTTCCGTAAGGTCAAGCCTAAGTTCCATATATAAATAACGTCCTAGGCTCCACATAGTCAAACTCAGACTCGAACCAAGGTCAACCTAGCGCTCTGATACCAACTTTGTCACGACCCGAAATAGCACGTGACTGGCCCTTGAACCATATGAAGTCTATAGGACCCCATCTGATCCAAGTAAGCCAAAAACCCAGCAATCTAAAACCATTTTAAGAGTAAATAAGGAAAACTGTTTTTGAAAAGTAAGGAAATCATGTTTGGAAATCAAAGTTTTTAAATAACTAAGCCGAATATGCATTTTTTAAAATGTGTAACCTTTCCTGAAAATTTCGGCAGAGTTTCCTTTGTAAAAACTGGCCCCGAACGGGGTACAACAAGAATAATATATATGAAATGATAAAAGGCATCCCCAAGCGGGAGCTAGCTCTTCGTCCATCGACGGTCACAACCACGCAAGCAATAATAATATACAACGCCAAAGGGCGAGGATCAAAACCCAAAAAAAAAGAAACTCAAACAGCCAGAAAACCGTAATACTACTAGCGCGACTCTAAGGTCGAAATAAAACACCGTTTTCTAAGTCTGAAACAAACTACAAGTTTTGGTTGATGGACAATTCTAGATACAATAAATAATACATGAACAAGGGCGGTTCTGATACAAAAGAACCCACCTATCCAAGCAAGTCACCCATAAGGAAGCAGTATGCCAGAAATGCCGCTATGGAATCTGTACGGCAAACCTGCAAGAACTGGGGCACAACGGGGGTGAGTTGCCAACTCGTGAATAGAAAGATATCTACAAGCAGAAATCAAATGCATGACCCATCCTAGGTCAATACGATCAGATATAAATAAACCTCAATATGAATAAAGCTGGAGCATGCTAAACTGGCAATGTAATCGCTACATGAGTGTAATGCCAAGTGCTCGTGCTAGTGCCTCAGGTAATAGCATGTCATGAATATGAGGTATAACCAATGTAATCAAATCTGCACACTCGTGGATCCCGTCCACTCGTCACCCACTGACAATAACCACCATGCATGTAAATATCATGAATCATGTGCATGGGAAATAATATGAGGATATAACCACCCGTGTCCCTCGCGACACATCAAAATCATGGAACCCGGGGTGCCCAGCATCGACACCCGAAAATATCATGAAAACTGTGCCCAGCATCGGCACGTAAATCCTCATATATCGGGCTCCGTCAGTCCGGATCGGCCCGCGGGCTCTGTCTGCGGTATCGGCCCTCGGCCCCGGCAGTATGCCCAAAACATCTATCGACTCTGGTCGGTATCCTCCGGATAACCGTCAGGTCCAACCAATCACCGGTAGGTACTCGCCCGCCTCCAGGCTCAATCGGCAAAGCTCATCGATCATCTTGCCGAGGGGAACCATACCGGGTCCACCATGTACCCGCAATCGGCTCATCCATGCCTCGATTCGGGTTACACATGTCGCTCTCAGCACCGAGAAAACACATGGTGGACGCACTGAAATATCATATCAAGGGTAACCGGGTTTTTAAAGAAATGACATTCTCTTTTGAAATACCCTCGGTTCCCAAATCCAGAAATATCATAGAAACAACATATCTCAATGCGTACAGTCAAAGCATGATGTATGCGGCATATAACAGTAATGCAAGCATATCAGTAAGTCATGCAACATGGAATAATAATGTGCACATGTCGAGGGAGACCGCTCTTTTAAAAGGAATCTTTTTTTAAAGAGTATCTTGTGGTTCCCAAATCCCCAATCAAGCTAGAATCATCTATATATGTGTACAGGTATAAGTGTACAATATGCTATGCGAGAATCATATCATGAATGCAATAGTACTATAGTGTAGTGACATGGCAATTATCGATGATGAGTGTGTGAGCCGGCAACAAGTGTACGTGGAACATATGCATCATCGATAATGGTGCTGGTGTCCTAGCAGCATGACTGAAATATAACGACAGTACAAGCGATGCAATGCAAATAGCATGAATATGCGGAATCGAATAATCAACGCAAAAGTAAAGAATCTACACCAATCTGTACAAGTCATGCAGGGGTGTCATTTGAAATAAGACGAATCAGGGCTTTTGGAAAAACAAGGGCTACGGTGTTTTAAGAAAAGATACATCATTTGAAAATATCCGTATGACCCTTCTGCCTATCTTTAAAATATCCCCGATTCGTTAGTTTGAAATAGGTATGACTCGGTCCTGTCTAATGTCTACTAAGTAATCTAGACAGGAGGGGTAAGAAACCACCTAATCTGAGTCAAAATATATAGATATGATAGTCGGTGATCCCGCCTCAATAACATATCGTAAGATATCCTCGAGTCATGAGTGCGGATCTATCATCAATATCGGCTCGTACGGTAGATCGTCGTACGGCATCCCAATAGCTGGGTAGGGGTCAATATCACAATACCTCATCACATATCAGGTATCACTATCATCAGATCGCATAATCTGGGGTACTACTCTAAGTCTAGTACAAATCGATACCATCTATAAAAATATGAATGCGGGTAAAGCACATGTCCAAAGGCCCGCTAAAACTATCATATCGCACCTCGAAGACAAGCTATGTCACATCGCCGATCTCACGGCCTCACATCAAGTATCATCTCAAACCACGTATCATCCTCAAATCCCGTATATAAACACATAGTCCCATACCCATGTGTAGATATACGCACCATCATATGCACTCTAATAAATGAAAGAATGAATGCAAGTATGTGTGTAAATGTATGTGTGAGTGCAACCACTACTCTAGGATTCGCACTATACTAAACCAATATATTCTTATCATCAAAATATCATTATTACCATCAATAACCCTAAACAACACATAATAAATATTCGTGTGTATACGTATTCGTATACATCACCACGGACTGCGGGGGTGCTATACGCCATCCACCCGACTTCTCCCCGTAGATATAAATCTACTCACATTGCTTCTTGTGTGCCAAAGCCGATGTCGCTATCTTCACCTCTTTTGCCTCAACATCACGCGGGGTACCTACAAGTATATCACAATGCTAAAGCACATGAAAATCACATCGGAAACCAAAATAGCACACGCTACCCGCATAGGTAAAAACCTATCGACTCGCATGTAAACACAATCAAAATCCACTTGTCGTTGACGTCCAAACGCCACCCGACAGGAATGAATCACCAAATACCAAAATCCATGTTAAAACAAGTCCCAAATTATACACCAACATAGGAAAATCAACCCAGATTTCACCCTAGATGGAATCAGTCAAAACTAGACATACTCAGGGTCAAAACTAGAGGAAATGGGGGCATGCACAGAAAACGAGGCAATTCCTTAAAATACCTTATTTTAGAATTTTCCATAATTTTTCCCCATTTATCTGTATTTAATTATACCAGAATATTAAAATATTCATTAAAATAATATTAAATTATAAAATTTCCCAAAAATCATATTTTATTATTTTGAAGACGTTACAATTCTTTTCCATAGATTCCATTTCTTCTTTCATGGCATTATATCATAAATAAGAATTTTCTCCATTCATAGCATGCGAATGATTTAGGACCATTTTAGGTCCTATATTAGTATCAGATTCTTGAAGATATACTACATAGTCACTAGGTATTGCTGGTCTTCTCACACTTGAGGATCTTCTTAATTCAACTTGTTCACTCAATTTTTCTTGATTTTAGATAACTGGTTCATCATGAATATCATTCTGAATAATTAGCTCATCATCTTTAATATTATTATGAATTACTTGTTCAATAGCCAGATTTGGTGTCTTCAATAATAGGCACAATTCTAAGGCACTAGTAATTTATTAGCTATTGATGATGAACTAGAATCTTTTATTTCCTCAATTCTAACTTTATGAGGAGACTCATTAAGAGTTGAATCCTCAAGGAATTTAGCATTCCTAGCTTCTGCAATTTTTGGAATATGCGATGGACAATAGAACCGATACCCTTTTGAGTTCAACGCATACTCGATAAAGAAACCACTTTCGGTTCTAGGATCAAGTTTCTTCATGTGAGGGTTATATATTCTCACTTCAACTTGACAAACCCATACATGCATATGACCTAAACTAGGTTCCATCCTTTCCAAATTTCAAAAGGAGTTTTTGGAACTGCTTTCAATTGGAACTCGATTAAGTATATACACAGCTATCTTTAGTGATTCACTCCAAAGAGATGTCGGTAAATCAGTATCACCGATCATACTTCTAACCATATCTATTAATGTCCCATTCCTTCTTTCAGCCACACCATTTTGTTGTGGTGTACCCGGCATTGTATATGTGCTACTATACCTTCATTTTTAAGGAATTGGGCAAATGGACCAGATATTTGTCCTTTTTCAGTATACCTCTCATAATACTCTCCACCCCTATCCGATCTCACAATCTTTATTTTCTTGTCCGTTTGATTCTCTACCTTGGCTTTATAAGTCTTAAAAGCATCAAATGCTTCATACTTTTCATTTAAGAGGTATAGATACATGTTTCTAAAATGATCATCAATGAATGAGATGAAGTATTTTTGACCATTTAGACAAGAAATTGGAGATGGTCCCCATATATCTGCATGAATAATTTCCAAACATTCTGTACACCTTTTAGAAACCTTTTTTGTAATGTTAGTTTGCTTTTCTTTTATGCAATCCACACATGTACTAAAATCAACAAAATTTAGTAAATGAAGAATCCCTTCATTTACCAACCTTTTAATTCTATTAACTGAAATACGGCCTAATCTCTTATATCATAATATAGAGGAGTTTTCTTTAATTATACCTCTCTTGTTGCCAACATTATCGACATTTAATGAAAGTAAATTATTTTCAATTTTTTTATCTAAATCAAGCTTGTAATGATTTTCAGATAATCTTCTAGAATCAACACAAATATCATCTTTATATGAAAAATCCATTAACATTGAAATTAACAACATAATCACAAATACTTAGTTTTGGAAAATGAAGATACTTAAAACACATCTTTCAAATCAATTACATAACCAGATTTTAAAATAAGTCAATATGTTTCTACAGCCTCTACGAGTGACCGCATTCCATTTCCTGAATAGATGCCACATTAACTTCTCGTCGGTCTCCGTTGGGTTAGAAAACCTCGCATGGTGTTAGCAACATGAATTGAGGAACCAGAATCAATCCACCAAGTATTATTAAGGTCATTTCTAAAATTAGATTCATAACAAACATACGAGATATGATTAACTTTGTGAGCCATTTCTTATATTTTAGACAATCTTTTTTTATGTGTCGTCGTTTTTTGCCGAAGAAACACTTTAGACCCTTGCCCTTGACCTTCATAGGATGTTTTCCTTTTAGTTTGGACAAATCAGCCCCTTGTCTTTAAATGCATTTTTCTTATCATGAATCGGCATATTAACACTTTCTATAATTTCATGCTTAAGCCTTTCTTCCCCTTGAACACACATGGTTAGGAGTTTATTTACAGACCAATTCTCCTTGTGTGTATTATAGGAGATCTTGAAGGGTCCATACTCCACCGGAAGTGAAGAAAGTATAAAATGCACCAGAAATGATTCAGACATCTCAATTTTTAGAGGTTTAAGTTGGGAAGCAATATCTCGTAATTGCATAATATGCATGTGTATACCTTTACGAGTATCATATTAGACATTTATGAGTTTTTGAATCAAGGTGGTTGCTAAAGTCTTGTCACAAATGACATATTGATCCTCGATTGCTTTCAAAAAATCTCACAATATCAAATTCAGGAATTGATCCCTTGATACTCCGGCTAATATGTGATTTCATAAGCATCATACTGAAACGGTTTGCATGCTTCCACTTTTCAAATCCAGCTTTCTTGGTTCTGTTGTCTCCGTGGAAATTGGAGGACATTCTTTACGAAAAGCCAAGTCTAAATCTAAACGGTCCAACTTAAGAAGGATATTGTCTTTCCAATACGGAAAGTTGTCACTACTTAGTAAAGGAACATCATTAATTACAAGAACATGAATAACTGCATTTATATGAAACAAATTGTTAATGCTACGAATATAAACCTTATACTTGGTAATAACGTTTAACCTTTATGTGGGTAGAGGTCCTAAGTGCATAGATTCATTACTTTTAGATAAGACCAACATACTTCGATAATAACGAAAAAAAATTCTGTACCCGTGGGTATAAGAAATTCCTCCCACTAAAATCTAATATGCTTTCTTAACCCAATTAATTTACATATATAACTACTTTTCTGTGGGGTAGAGTAAAAATATACACAACTTAATCACAATACTAGATGTCTAAAATAATGTAAGAATGGGATATAACGTATCTATTTCTTGACTTATAGATGCTGTGGCTACTCTACAAGTTTAATAATATATAAAAAAAATCCCATAATAAATGTTAACATTTACATTTAGTTACCCTTTAACATGCTCAATAATTATTGTAACTTATGTTTATTTATCTATATATTATAAACAAATTTATTTAATGAGCATAAAATATTCTTTCTAACGAAAGTTAAATCATCAAAAATGATAAGCATATCAAAATTACACTTAATTTAGTTTTATAGACTAAAAACTAAACAAAAAACGATACAAAAATAAGCCAGTCTCTATAGGAGTTGAGCATTAAAACCAATCTCGTATAAAATAGAGCACAAAATCATGATTTAAATATAAGCTAATCTCTATAGAGTAGAACATTAAAACCAATCTCGTATAGAGTAGAGCATAAAATTCAAGGTTTAAATATAAGCTAATCTCTATAGACTCGAGCATAAAGCCAATCTCGTATAGAGTAAAGCCATTTATAATTTCAATCCATTTTTAATTAAATAAACTGGGTACATATATTTTGCAGTTTCATAGTAGCAGTGAACATGGAATGCAAAGAAAAAATGCAAAAAAAAAATATTATTACTGATCTAACATAATTAAATTATTAGGTCAAGTTCTGCTGTGATACCAATTATTAAACACTTATGGTATGATTAACAATTATAATACTTGTTTTCATACCAAAAACAAGTTAGAATTACATGCCTTCATCCATAGTTGTTGCAATCAATATCAAATGAGAATGCTTAAAAAAAAAATGAAATTATGGTTCTTCCTTGCCCACTCCACAATAGATGATAATAGATGGATTTCTTTTATAATTTGAATTCACAGGACTTATTTGTGTGCGGGCAAGACTCATCTATTTATAGAACTCCTTCCATCAAGAAGTTCTAACCACCCATGTAGTCAACATTTTATTTAATTATTTGCTACAATAACTATATTCATGATAGGGCTACATGTTATCATATAATAGACATATTGAGTCATAATTCTAACATCCCACTCCTACAGGTTTATGTTATCACGCCCTAAGATTTTAACCAAAGTCCAAGAGAAGGTCGGTGGATCTAGGCATATGCTGAGAGATATTCTAACAGACATGAAATCAAAGATGCTGCCCAATTCTCAAATTAACGAGGAAATGGCAACTGAAGAAAATATAACCAGCGATAAGTTTGATGGGCTTGAGAAAGAGTCTATATTGTTGTCGGGGGTGTCAAATGTAGAAAAATTATACATCAGTGGAGTTGAGGACTCAAAGGACCCATCTTCAGTGAAAATTTCAGAAAATGCAGAGTTTTTGTTACCAAAACATATGGAGCACTCGACAAAGATGTTGGATGTGGAAAAGTCACTCACAGCAGAAGCTAAGGATGCAGAGGATCTATTTAAAGCGAGCGTTTGTGATGAAAGAGAAATAGCTGAATGCAAACTAGGGGAGCAGTCGGTAGAGATTAGAGCACATGCAGGATTTAAAGGCTCGGAGGATCGATGTTCAGTCAAAATTCCAAATAATGCAGCTATTCTCGCCGTTTCAGCAGATTTAGGCTACCATAATTCTGCAGAGGAAGAATTAATTACCAAAGCATCAATTATAGTGAGTGATGATGATATAACCGAGATGCCTGAATGCAAGCTAGATGATAAATCAGTAGATTTTCTGGGTGTGGGCAAATCTCATGCAGAAGTTAAGAATTCAGAGGATCAGTATGTAGTCGATAAATCAGATAATGCAGAGATTCTCGCATTGCCAACAGATTTAGGCCAGCATCATGTTATTGAGGAAGAGTTAAGTACTAGAGCATCAATTTCTAATGCGCACTCATCTAAGCTAACAAAATCTGATTCATTTGAAAAAGGGAAGACTAATGCCGTGCCATTAGAAGACAGTTTCCTGGCTGGAGAAAAATTAGCATATGAAAAGAAATGCAATTTGTTCAATTTTCTTAACAAGGTGGCAGATAAAGGTACGGATTTAAACAGGAGAACGATCGATGCTCAGAAACATGAGATGTCAGGTTTGAAGGACAACAGTCATGTTATTCGTTTGGTCGATATATTCAAAAGGAATCAGAAAGATTCAGCTGATAAATTGAGCAATGAAAAGATGCTGGAACGAGATCGAGCCTTAAATATGAAGGAATCAGAAGCAAAAGGCTTGTTTGATAGAATAATTGAAGCATCAAAGAATTCAGAAACATCAGAATCTTCATCGATTTTACCTCTTGGAAAAGTCAATAAATTCAATAGAGAATTATGTTTTTCCAGTGAAAGCATTCAACTTCCAAGTTTCGACAAGGGATATATATTGAACAAGCCTCGTGAAACAAATAGCTTGAATTTAGGGGTCAATAATGAGACAATCAAAGAGACGGAGCATTTGAGTGAAGAAAGTGATTCTAATATAGCAGCTTTTCATTATCCAAGGTTAGAACAAGTTGATTCTAATTCTCTTCCGTTTCAAAGGTCAAATTCAGATGCAACACCAAATAATCAAATGGGTAGTTTTGTGCACCGCTTGCTGGTGAAATTTCTGGTTAAAACAGCAATAGGGAATGATCTCAGACTTGCTTTCAGTGATTGTGGGCCAATCTCACAAATTCGTATTATTAACTCGGGAAGTCTGAACAGGTTTAACTATGCTTATATCTTCTTCAAGGTAGTTCCGACATGCTATATCATATTTATCCTGTGTTATTTATCGATTGTGAATTAAAACTTGTGTTGCCATATACCTCTAAACCACTAGCGATTTGCGAGTTGGACTGATTGTTTTACTGTGCTACATGAAAAAAATTGTAAAACTAAAGAAAACAAAAAAAGATTTTTCAAAAAATCTAGCAATTTTCGTGTGCCATAAGAAGCAAATTATTGAAAAACGGAATACAAAAAAATCATGGTTTTAAAAAGTCCGTGATCTTTGTGTGCTATAGCAAGCAAAATAATGAAAAACCAAACAGAAACATTGAGATTTATGAAAATTTCATGATTTTTGTATGCTATAGCACGCAAAATATTAAAATTTTGAACGAAAAAGAAAACTTATGAATTTTTTAAAAAATCACAATTTTCGTGTGCTACAATATGCAAAATATTGAAAATTTGAATGGAATATATTAAGATATGCCGAATATAGCCCCTATATTCTAGACTTCTCCCTCATGTATTCTAGAACCTTCCATGGACTTGTATATATATATATATGTATATCAAGTATATTGAGATCATGAATATAATAAAACCTTTCTCCAAAAGTAATATGGTATCAGAGCCATAATTACAAAACCCTAACCCTAACCCCTCATCTTCCTCCTAAAACAGCCGCCTCCTCCTCGTGTCTCGTGATCCACCGCACCGTGACAAGCACCGATGGTCGATTCGAACGTAACCCAAGCGCTATCAGCGGCCAATCTTGCGACCCTCGACGCAACCAAAGACCCCCAGATCGTCGATTTCGATCTTGGACAAGGCGGACAATATGTGTCCCTAATCAACGCCATCGCCGAGCAATCTCGCCACCGCTCCTTTCTCCAAGCACCCCTAAATTTCAGGATCACAGCCGACTGCGATCCCTTGTTCCCTTTCAACACAATTGACACCATCAGCAATCTGAAAGTCAGATCCACGCTCACCGTACCACGCATCATCCTCGATTGTTCACCGATCCATGTCCAACGCCACAACTTCTCCGCCGACGCCATCGTTGGCGATGAGGCTTCGGGTTCGTCTACAGGGACAGTCTCTCCAATGGCTCCACCATCACCATCAAGATCTTCTCCGACGCCGCCTTCCACAGCCTCCGCGAGTTCCGCGCCGAGATCGAGACCCTCGCCAGGAACTGCCATTCCAATCCTGCCCGCATCCTTGGCCTTTTCCATCCCTCGACAGGACTTGGAATAGAGAGAAGGTATTTATTTGCCTCTCAAAACTGTAAGCCTCTTCTCTATATTTATATTTATTAAAAAAATGAACAAGCATGGCTTATATAACTTTCCGGCTATCGATATTCAACTCACCGGATTTGAAAATTATACGGCTTGGACGTTAACCTTGCAGTATAATCTTCGTACATTTGCACTATGGGGATACGTTGATGGCTCTCTACTGTGTCCTACTTATCCCGTTATGTCTTCATTTACCACCACACCGACCTTTGATACATCATTTGTCGGCTCAATTGATTTGTTACCTACATATCAACAGTGGATTCGAACAGACTAGCAGATCATGGCTTATATCATGCGATCAGTCTCAGTCTCCATCCGCCTCTCCATTATCAGACTTTCTACCTCACGTGAACAATGGGCAGCTATCTCTCAGATGTTTGTACAGACAGGAGCCGCACGAGAGTATCAGCTACATTAGGCTCTTCATGATGCCATTTAGGATGATCAATCCATTCAGGATTTTTTCAACCTTCTTTCCAACTATTGAGAACTTTAGACTATGGAGGCTACTATCCTCATAACACCGCCTGAGTTTGCTCAAGAATTTGAGATACAACACGATCGACAACGTATTTATCACTTTGTGATGCGTTTACATCCCGAGTTCGAGCCTCTTTGGGCTCACATTCTTCATCGCTTTCCACTTCCACGACTCACCGATGTTGTTGCAGAGTTTACGTATGAAAAGACACGCCTGCAACTTCTTAAGGCGACTGCATTATTTTCCACATCTACTCTTGCTACAGTACTTGCTGCACAATCTCGACCCTCTGTATCTAATCGAGACAACAATAATCGTGGTCGTGGAAAATCTCGTGGACAACCTTGTCCTACTCCTGGTCCTTGTCTTAGTTGCAAACTCGAAGGACATTGATTAAGAGACTGTACTACTTGGTCGTCATACCGTACCCGCCGTTCAGTTGCTGCCTGTCACTCTAGCAGACGTTCAACTTACAACTGTCTCATCATCTCATGCACCACCGGCTTCACAGAGTTTTAGCTCTCTTTCTCCTTTTCAACTATCGGAGCTTGCAAATCTCATTGCTCAGAACCTTGGATTTACTGGTACTTTCTTTAGTTCCACTCCTGCTTGTCTGTTACTTTGGGTAACTCAACTCCTTGGATATGACTCAGGTGTCTCTCATCATATGACTTTCGATTCCTCTATACTTCAAAATTGCATCCTTATGAAATCTTCCTTCATTTATACTGCTAACGGTGTCCCTCTTGCAGTCACCAAGTGTGGCGACATTACACCAACTTTTGGATCGTCCATTTCACTTTATCATCCGTTATCTGTGTTCCACAACTCACCATGAATCTCATTTCCATCATTAAATTAGCCGATGTGGGTTGTACTATATTGTTTAATTCCACCTCTTATGATGTGCCGGATACCCGCAACGGCCGGTGAATTGGGACGGGTCGTAGAGTGGATGGCTTTTATCAGTTGGAGCAGCTTCATCTTCCCTTCTCATCATCCATTGGTTTTAGCTATTCCTCCTCTACACTTTGGCATAAACGGTTAGGGCATCTTTCTAATCCCCATCTCAAAACATTAGTTGATTCAGGAGTCTTAGGATCGTTTCCTTTTCATGCTCAAAAGAATTGTACTGGTTATCGGCTTGCAAAACAGTCTGCACAGCTTTTTTCATTGCATAATAATTTGCTGCTGAACCTTTTGAGTTAGTGTATTCTGATATTTGAGGTCCTGCACTTATTGCATCTTTATCAGGTTATAAATACTATATAAGCTTTATAAATGATTTCTCATATTACATTTGGGTATATCTCATGCGTTCTCGTGCTGACTTGTTCGATATATACAAAGGTTTATAAACATGATTCATACTCAGTTCTATAAAAGAATTAAAGTATTTAGATCTGATAATACATGCGAATATGTCCCACTCGATGCACAATCTTTTTAAATCTCATAGAACCTTATTCCAACAATCCTGCCCTCATACCCCTGAACAAAATAGTGTTACGCAAATATCGTCATATTCTTGAAACCACACATGCTTTAATGTTAACAGCTTCCATTCCATGAACCTTTTAGGCAAAAGCCTTTCTTACAGCAGTATTACCCATTAATATCACACTTTCTCTTTTTCCTAACCCTTGTCCATACTCTCGTCTTCACTCATCCATGTTTGACTATTCTAAACTTCGAGTTTTTGATTATGTATGGTTTATTCTCCTACCACCTCATGGGAGGGACAAGTTATCTGCTTGTTCCAGACGTGTTATGTTAGGATACAGTCCAAGTCAAAGGATATCGCTCTTATGATCCCGTTAGTCGTAGGCTTCGCATATCTCGTCATGTTACTTTCTTTGAAAACGTATACTACTGTGCCTCAACTAGCGAGTCTGACTTATCCTTTCTCGATACATCCATGTCCTCATTGCCTCACCCTTGTACACTTTTACTTCCACCGAATCCACCACTATTGCCAAAAGCCATCTCCACTGATGCAGACCCGTTTGTTGCCACTCTGGTCACCACAACGTCGGCTCCTGCACCGCCGCCACCATCCCCATCTCCATCTCCACCACCACGTCACAATCCTCCTCGAAATCGCTATCCTCCACTCTGTTATAGCTGGCTTATAAATTCTTATTCTCTACAGTTTGTTTCCTTTCTTACTGCAATTCACTCCTTACAGAAACCTAAGTCATACACTGAGGCGGTTTAGTATCCCGAATGACAAAACGCTATATAGGAGGAATTCCAAGCTTTACAGCGCACTCACACGTGGGATCTCGTTTCAATACCCCTGGGCTGAAACCAATTAGTTGTAAATGGATTTTTAAGATCAAAACCAAATCAGTTGGCTCTCGAGAGAGATACAAAGCCAGGCTTGTAACCCGTGGATTTAGTTAGGAATACAGCATTGATTATGAGAATTCTTTTGCACCAGTCGCCAAAATCACATCTATTTTCACTCTTATCGCATTAGTTGTCCGCCGCTGGGAATTATACCGGATGGATGTTAAGAATGCATTCCTTAATGGTGAGCTTACTGAGACAGTCTATATACAGCTACCTCCTGGAATTGATGCTCCGCCCTCGCATGTATGTCGTCTTCGGCGTGCTATCTATGATCTCAAATAAGCACCCAGGATCTGGTTTGAGCAATTTCAACATTCTATTCTTTCTATCGGGTTTACGGAGAGTGGCTGATTATGCTATGTTCTATCGTTCATCCTCTCGTGGACATGCTATCCTTTTATTATATGTTGATGACATTATCATTACAAGTGATGATTTGCCTATCATCCGGTTTCTCAAACAACACTTTCAGTCTCAGTTTGAAATGAAGAATCTTGGACCTTTTCGCTATTTTCTTAGGATAGGGGTTGCTTACTCTCCCCACGGATATCTTTTGTCATAGCAGAAGTATATCTCTAATCTCCTTAGTCGTGCTACACTTACGGATTTCTCGATTACATCATCTTTAGCTGTCGCTTCTTCTATGGAGTTTCATCTTAAACTTCGAAAATCGGATGGTGAAACCTTATCCAATCCTGCCAGATATCGTGAACTCGTTGGAGCACTTGTTTATTGGACACTCGGCCGGATATCTCTCGCGCCGTGGATACTCTCAGTCGGTTTATGTCGGCACCGACGATTATACACCATGTTGCACTTACTCCTGTTATCTGGTATCTTCATGGCACTGTCACTCGTTCTTTTTGGTTTCCGTCTGATTCGACATTGAATCTACTGGCCTTCTCCGATGCTCGCTGAGCCGATGATCTTGACACTCGACGTTCTATCACAGGATACTGTGTCTTCCTAGGTTTCTCACTGATTTCTTGGCGGAGCAAACGACATGACACCGTCTCTGGATCCTGTACTGAGGCTGAATATCGTGTTATGGCGTACACTGCTCTTGAGGTTCGTTGGTTCTGTCGCCTTCTTCAGGATATGGGTGTTCTCATTCTGTTTCCGGTTCCGTTGCATTGTGACAACCGCAGTGCCATTCAGATTGCTACTGATCCGGTTTTCCATGAGCGCATGAAGCATATAGGGGTTGATCATATTATACGAAAGGAGTATGCCTCTCGACACCTTTCAATATCTTATGTCGTCTCCAAAGATCAGCTCGTCGATATTTTCACGAAGGCCCAGACTACTGGTCAACAGCAGTATTTTTTATCCAAACTCTCGGTATTTGACCCTTCGTGAGTTTGAGAGGTATTAAGATATGCCGTATCTAGCCCGTATATTCTAGACTTCTCCCTCATGTATTCTCGAACCTTCCATTGACTTGTATATATACATGTATATCAAGTATATTGAGATCATGAATATAATAAAACCTTTCTTCAAAAGTAATAGAATAGAATTTTTTTGGATATTTGAAGATATCACGGTTTTCATGTAAGCAAAATATCGAAAAACCGAAGAACACAGAAAATTTTGCAAAGCAAAATATTGAAAAACAGAAGAAAACATGAAAGTTTGAGATTTTTGAAAATTACGCAATTTTCGTGTGGCAGCGTGCAAAATATTGTAAATTCGAAGAAAACAAATAATTTTGGGATTTGTAAATTCCACAATTGTTATGTGCTAATATAGGAAAAAAGGAAGAAAACAGAAGATTTTGAGATTTTTGAAAATTTTGCAATTTTCGCATGCTGCATTGTTTACCGCCGAAAATGGGAGACGACAAACGTCTTGCCTGAATTTGGGGGTAGATGCTATTTGAGTTTATTCGTCCACCTCTCCGAAAATGCCAAGTTGATTTATGGCATCGTGTATCGGAGGTTTGGACGGATGCGACCGTTGTAGCGGACTTCGTCAGATTCCCCCTCGTTGTGCGGGGTTTTTGATTGTGGGGACGTTCTTCCCTGCAGGCGCAAGCCTCTGCAATTAATTACGTTACCGCGTAGCGATAACCACTTTCTCCTGCTCCAGATGTTCACTTCGTGTTGTATGTGTTTGTTTTATTTTTGGTTGCCTGTGAATTGTATACGGAGACTAATTTGTGTTGTCGCCCGTAGGGCGTGGATTAATCCAAATCCATATTTTCTTAGATTTGGGTTTGGTTTGATTTAAGGGTCGTTAATCTCGTTTGGGATTAAGATCAACTTAAATGTTTGTTGAGAATACGTTAGTCTAATTTTAGACTAAGATCTACTCAGCAGGATTTTTGGGATCATTCAGATCTAACAAAAGAGTATTTGGACTCTATTGCTTTAGTTTAAGAACGTTACGGTCCATAGTTAACCATTTTTGGTATGAGGGTTTAGTTTAAGGACGTTGCGGTCCACAACTAGTTTAAGAACATTACGGTCCATTGTAATGTGCTTATGGGTTTGGGAGTGTACCCAAGAGCTGTTGGTTTTTGGGACCCTCCATCTCTCTGAAGACATTGAGGAATTACGACATGTATCAGAGATATGGAAAGATGTACCCTTGAACCAAATTCCAGACTGAAGGGAGAGATCATTAGTTATTTTTAGGAGACTAAGATTAACTTAGGAGATATGTGATGGACATCATTCTGATCAATTAGTTTGAAAAGTCATAAGCATAGAGTCTCGGTCTATTTGGAGATCCAAGACGTTATAATCTCAAGAGGACTTAGCCAATTTGGGGCTGAAGTTGGCTTCTTATAGTGTTAAACACTAATATATGCTCGGTGCTCACGTGCTCTCACGTGAGTCTCTAAAGCAGTGTTAAACACTGAAATTTGGGGTGCTCACGTGTGGCACGTAAGGCGCCTGTAAGTTGGCGCTGTATACTTGGGTCCAAATCCCCGGCTGTATATAAGTGTTTAAACACTTAATTCTTATGGCCATCACGTGTGGGCACGTAAGGCGCTCCAGAGTTGGGCACTGCTTCTTTGATTTATTCCCTTTTCCTTTTGAAAATACTAAGCACTATTAGGGGGTCACGTGGGATTACGTGAGGCGCTCCAAAATGGGAATTGTCTTTGATTTGTTCTCCTTTTCCTTTTGAAAGTGCTAAGCACTATTTGGGGGTCATGTGGGATTACGTGAGGCGTCCCAAAAATGGGAACTTTCTTTGATTTATTCCTTTTCCTTTTATAATTGCTAAGCACTATTAGGGGATCACGTACGATCACGTGACTCGATCTCGGTCGTTTCTTTTTGTTCATCAAAGGTGCTCACGTGTTCCCACGTTAGTCGATCTCAGTTGTTTTTTTATGCAGGGTTAAATCCTAGTTTTGTCAGAGGAATTAAATTCTTATATCTTTTGGAAGGGTCAAATTCTTTAAATTTAGTTCTTTTCTCTGAGTTTTAGGGTTGCATGACAGAATCTCCCCGATAAGAATTAAATTCTTAACTTGTGGGGAGATCCGCTTCTGTAGATCTCAATCAGGGGAAGAACTAAGTTCTTTTTTAGAAGAGTTAAACTCTTGTAATGGCGAAAAGGAGATAAAATGATCTTTAGGTCTTTTATCTTATCTAGGGTTTCTTTTGTTAAAAGATAACCCCTCTTCTTCTTTTTTTGTTTCTCAAATCTTATGAGGGGTCTCCTCTCTGCAAGACTTGAAATCTTGGATCCTTTATATAGTAGATGTAGATTTGTTGATTCAGTTACGGAAATTTCTCATTGAGAGATTTTTTAATCGATTTGGGGATTTTATCCACCGTTGGATTTTTGATCCAAGAACTTCTGTTTTACAGAAGATATTTTTCTTGTTTTTAACAAGATTGGGAAAATATTTTTCCATATAGAGTTTATTCTGTAGCTTGGTGATTCTTAATCACCATTGGATTTTTAATCCAACGGTGCTCTGTTTTACAGAGTGTAATCTTTCTTGTTCAGAAAGATTTAAGGAAATATTTCCCAAATAGGGTTTTGATCTTTTTTATTTAGAATTTAATTTTGTCAGCTTGGAAGGTGATTAGGAACCCTCACGTGTAGCACGTGACCCCCCCATAGAATTGAACTGGTTTGCTAATATGCAGCAGCCCCAGAAAAAGGCATCACGTGTTGGCATATGAGCTGATGTTCAGAAATGTCCCGTGTAGCACGTGACCCCCATGAAGTTAAGCCCAACAAAGGGCATCTCGTGCTGATACAGGAGCTTCTCTGGCCTGTTATTTGTTTTAGGAAGGCACCTATATATTTTGTATATAGATACTCATGTGTTTGCACGTAAGGCTCAATTTCAGCCTTAATTGTTAAGCGCAATGGCTATAATCTTTGCTTCAAGACGCATTACGTGTGGACACGTGATGCTCCATTAGGGGAATTTTTCCCATCTCTTTTCCTCTTTCTGTTTCACCCTCCTTTTTTGTTTTTACAAGGGAACATGTATTATGGAAAATATTGAAAAACCGAAGAAAACAAAAAATATTTTAGTTTAGAAATTTTCATGATTTTCTCATGTTAATCAAAATATTGGAAAACCGAACTTTGAGATTTTTTAAATTTCGTCATATTTGTGTGTTACATAGTATGCAAAATGTTGAAAATTTAAAAAAAAGCAATAAATTTAGGGATTTTTGTACATTTCGTGATTCTCGTATGATAGAACAAACAAAATATTGAAGAACCCAAGATTTTTTTTTGTTGAGATTTTGAAAATTTTCGCGATTTTCGTATCCTATAGCAAAGAAAATATAAAAAAGCCGAAGAAAATGCGTACAAATCATATAACAATAAACTTTTGAATTAATGACTTTTCTTGACTTTGGGTTTCGTAACCCGAGCATTGTGTAGGGCCCTTGCTGGTATGTATACACATCTTTGTGTGTGTTTCTAGATCTATACATATGGGTAAAAGGGCAAGTTTGATGCATTTATATATCTAATATAGATATAGCTTGAAGATTTGATGGTTTCTTAATATTTTGACAGACAGCAGAAGGGCTAAAAAGAGCTCTGAGCAAACAAGATGTTTCTATATGCGGTACAGATGTAATTACAGAGCCAGATTCTTTAACAAATGCCTACACCAAAATTGCCAGTGCAGAGTCAGTTACAGATTTGGATTTCCCTAGCATTTTGCTTAATAATCCATCGAGAACGGCTTTAGTTAAAGGATTGCCCGAGGATCGTTCTTTTCGTTACTTGCTTCGTTATGTCTCCAGCTGGGGACATGTCTCTAGCATTGCTTTGGGTTCGTCCCCTTCCAATGCTTACCTTGAGTTTGAGGTAATATTAATTTTCATGATCATTCACAACATATCATCATTCAGATTTTACAGCTTTTTCTAGGCATAATAAATTTCAAATTTGTATGCATAAAATTAAGGGTGGTGAGGTCTAAAGTGTCATTTTAGGCTGCATCCTGAAGTAACACTGCATTTCTTGCTTGATATCCATTATTTAAAGTGTTGTGACTTCTCTCTCATATTAAAAATAGGATTCACTATACGTTACATCACTTAAAATAACATATATCACCCGATAGAATGTTGCCATGTCAACATCACTTCATGGTGCATGGCTTTCTAAGATGACAGTTTAGGCCCTGTTTTCTCTAAAAATATACATTGTTAGTTTTGATATTTGATGCTCACACAAATTTTTGTTGCAGTCGGAAGAAGTAAAGGAGAAGGCCATTGCGCAAGCTACAGTTTCTGTATCTGGAAAGAAGCTCCCAATCCTGAGGATCGATGCTCCTAAAACAACTGTAGTCCGTATTTCAAATGTGAACAGCAATCCTGGTAAAATCCGCTCTATTTGTGATTCATATGGGAAAGTTAAGAAGATAGTGAGCAGGGATACGAACATCTTTGATGTGCATTTCTCATCATCTGAATACCCCAACATGGTCAAAATTCTTAACAGGTAAGCATAAATAGCGTGTTTGATATAGAACAACCGGTCATAGTGTAAAAATTTGGCTTAATTTCGGTTTTTACTGTGTGCGCCCTGGAGATGTACTCCTAAAACAATTAGCTTATAAAATTTATCTGGGCCATAAATGTGGCATAAACAAATAGTTTCTGCATAGGTTTGACATGGGGCTATAGATGAGATCGAAACTTATTAGTTTGCGGTTAATAACGGGTAAATAAAATCTGATATTAATTTAGATATTTAAAAAAAAATTATTATGATTTGTGATTTACTCTGTATGAAGATATCATGCATAGTGTTGAATATTTGGTTTGTATATGCTGAACTTAAACACCTTAGATGGAAGAATAACTACAAGTCCATATTTTACCCTTTCTTTTGAATACTTCCCGATTTAAGATTTTGGCGACCATTATCAAAAGAATATCGGAACTATGTAAGATCAAAATCTAAAAATGGTTGAAATATAATTTTAATCGGTTTTATTTTATTTTTTTTTTGTTCATTTCTTTTGCTAGATTGAATGGGCAAGTAGTGGATCGGCAACAGTGGATAGCGCAGCCGGCTACTGTAATTCCAACCCAACTGCTTCAATCTATATGGAACGATCCCGAGGGGAGAAAGCATGTCCATGAAATGATTCAGAGAATCTGCCGAAAAATTGAAGCTAATTCTATCTCTACTGCTCCTATGCTCGGTCTTGCACAAAAGTTTTATGGCGACAACTGATGCAGTTGTCGAAACTTTTTTTTATATAATCTAAATCAACATGGTCATAGATTCTGAAGGACCCAGAAGTATGAAGTGCTCGGTTTTATAAGTTGATGATTTTGCCTGCTATTCCCAGGTGACGGGAGCTCAAGAATGTTATTAATCTGAAAGGTGTGGTAGGGCTTCCGAGGAGGGAAGTATAAATTTTTCAGGGATTGTTTTTAATTTAAGTTTTCAACGTGAACATTTTCACTTCTTAATTACTACTGTCATCAGTATATATGTCTGGTCTGAGGATTTTGTAGTGCTCTGCCTCAGAAAATACTGCAGTTAGTTGCCTTCACATGATGGAAACTCGAGTGTTTACTTGTTCCTGATGTATCTGAAGAGTGGTAAAGCCCTATTTGCTCATATAATGAAGTGTACTGTTTGGATTTGGATCCCTTGCTCAGCGCCCACCTCTTCAAATCTAACGGTCAATATCAAGGACGGTTTGATTGGATGCAGTGGGAGGCTCATGTGGTTTTAGCTACGGCTTATTTCACCAAAACCATTTCACCAAAACCGCTGTAGTTTGGCATAATATCGAAACCCTTAAAAAATTCTGCCGCTGGTCCAAAAACCCTGAACTTTAAAATCGTCATTCCATTGGTTCCTGCCGTTAAATTCAGTATCAAATGACCAAACTACTCTTCTTCTGATTCAGGTTAAAACTCAAAACACTATTTCTTTTTTCAGAAAGCTAGCTTGGGCTTGTATCTTCCCATTTCTCTGAATCTTAGGGTTAAGGCTTGCTAGGACATGGATGAGGACCCGTGAGAGCTCAAAGTGGATCTAAAAACAGATCTCAAAGCGGACCTCAAAGTTGGTATCAAATAGGAGCTCAAAGTGGGTCTTGAAATGGGTCTTGAAGGGGATCTCGAAGTGAGTCGAAAGAGAATCTCAAAGTGGATCGAAAGAAGATCTCAAATTGACCCTAGTTATTACCTTAAATCTCAATCATAATGCTGGAGATGATCAATTTGTTGTAACCAATTAAGCTAATTCACTGCAATTTGAAGTGGTTAGATGTCAAATTTGCTTATTTTCCACTCGAATTATTCGTGATAGCATTTCAAAAATTATTTATTTGTTAATTGAAGGCCGTGATTTTTCTTAATGTTCTGATAACATTTACTAGATGATAGAATAGGTGCTTTCTCATAACATCTTGAACATTTTGTGGTTTTCACTAGAAATTTTTCATATTTGTATGCTAGCCTTAGGTTCCGTAACGTTGACGCCCTCAAGTTGTTCGATGAAATGATCGAGAAAAGCAGGAAGCTTGACTCTAATTTGAACTCGATTGATGCATTACCCATTGATTTCTTACCGAGTTCTTGCGTTAGAGTCAGCGATGTTAGCAGTTGCACCCAATTGGTCACAAGAGCTTGTGAGCCGAAGAAGTGTGGATGGGATAATTTTGGAATGTATTTTGTGTAAATGTTCAAGAGGGAGGGAGAGAGGAGAGAGGAGAGAGAGAGAGATTTTGGATTGTTTACTATTTGAAAATGTATGTATAAATGCTTAGAATGTGTAGGTATAAATTTTTGTGATAATGGTGCTTGGAATATATTTATATAAATATTTAGAATTATATGTATAAATGCTTGGAATGTCTTTATATAAATTTGGAGATAATGCTTGGATTGTGTTTGTATAAATGCTTAAGAGACGAATATAATGATTGATAGAACCCATTATTATTTGCTTTCTGTCAGGCATTTCATATAAAAATCAACAGTTTATAAATTGCCAATAGCAAGCTTAATGAACTCAATCTGAAATTGCATGAAGTATGATGTATAAGAAGGCTGATCCACTATGGATTTATTCTCATTCAAAATATATAAATAAATAACGTTAGATTGTTTATACAACATCAAAAGAAAAGGATGGGAAGAAATCTTGATTTTGAAATATAAAAATGTTAACCAAAATGGTGGGGACCAATATTTTCTATGTTAACTCCGTGACAACATTCCTTGGCTCTAATGGCCGGATCTTGATCCAAAAGTTGTCATCCTTGAAGTAAGGCTATGAGTCGCCGTAGACATCGAGCACTGCATCGACGTTGCCGGAGCTCGAGGGATCGTCGGCTATGATGGATAACACAATCCAAACAACATTATCATTTTAGCGATTATACAAACACAATCAAAACAACTCCATCTTTCAAGCATTTATACAAACATATTCCAAACATCATTCATTACATAAACTTATTACAACAAGCAGCAACAATATCATTCAAGCATTTATACAAACACATTCTAAACACCATTCATCAACATAAATTTATTGCAACAAATACTAAATTTGTTTGACATGCTTGGAAACATTTATTTGATACATAATAAAATTTAAACTAACTCAATGATCCTTAAATATATGAACCAATACCACAATTGTATCTGTGGATGCCCATAGAGAAGATGTCGTCATGGTAAGTAATGTCGAGCTTGATGTCGTCTCGAACTCGATGAGAAGGCTGTAACAACTCCAATTTTGTATACCAAAAATTTGCTTTAAAAATAGTGTACAATTGGAGTATTGTTGTTGCTGGAAACAACTTAAATATTTAATTCCTTACAATAATTACAAGAAGAGCTTGTAGCTCATTGGTAATACCTTGCATTGCTGAACCAAGCCACCAGAGTTCGAATCCCATACCCCACATTATTTTTAATTTGGATTTTTTAAAAACCTTTAGAATACCAAGAGTTTACACGTGCATATCTCACAAAAACCCCACTACACCCAAAGATGTAACACTTGCAGAGGGTAGATGAACCGTCGGGGGAGATCCAGGTCACCGGAATCGGTCGGGAATCGGCCAACTCGGCCTTGACTCGGCCGACTCAGTGATCCGACCGAGTCACGGACGAGTCACCCCCGATTCGGACGATTCCGGCGAGGGTCACAACATGAAAGTTGTGTCTTTTGGTATTCCCTACGCACCTGCAAAGTTTCAGCCTCATACCACTTCCAGAGCTCTTTAAAACCCCCAATTACTCCACTTTTAATACATTTTTATTACATTTTATCATATTTTTATTTTTAACTTTTCATCTACCCTAACCCTAGCCTAACCCTATAAATACCAACCCTACACACTACCCTCTCACCCCCCAAAATCTTGAGCCACTCTCTCAAAAGTTTCCACAAGAAGTGTGCTTCGAAATCGAGTTCCCGGCGAAGCTCTGACGGAATTCCGACGACGCGTTTTGGAGCAACCGGCGACGTAATCACCCCTCGGCCTTCCTCCCTAGTTCTCTTTACTCTTTAGAAGAGTTTAAACCTGTAAGTCCCACCTCTTTTACCTTCCTTTTCTTTAATGTAAAAATACGAATTTCTGGAACCCGACGGAAATCGGACAAACCGATTTCCGATTCGATTTTTCTTTAAAATTCCACTTGTCACCTAATACATATTATCTACCCATATGCATGTTGACTATTAATCACCCTTAAACCAATTTAATCACACTTTTCCACATGAAATGATAAGTTCTTTACAAAACCGTATTTCTTTCATTAAAATACCATGAAGTTCATTTTTCTTAATGTAATCAAGTACCTCACTCCTAAACATGTTTATTGTGATAACTAAACTTGTTTCAATCAATTTGAATGAAATTTCACACATGAAATGATAACGTTTACGAATACCGTATTCTTGCACTTTAATACCTTTAGGTTTAACATAGCTTATTTCACCTTCAAACTTCACCAAAACCTAATATAAGTCACGGGGTAATGACCTACCCTTACACACACTCAATATAACCCTAAATGATAAATATCAAAAATAAAGAATACGAAATTACAGGACTTTTCACTAAAATACCATAACCTTTATAACCTTTAGTTAAATCTTTAAATTGTAAACTTTTCTAAATAAAATCTTATATAAAATGAAAGCACGATTGGTCATGGACATCGATCGTTTATCTAAACTGTCTTGTGGGTCTAGGCAAGTGTGTCTAAGGCTAGTGGTTTTTAATTAGGCCCACGACTGTGGTTCCTTCCCACTTACCTGGCACTTATCTGGCCGCAATTGACGGTGAAGAGGCGATTTGAGGCTTCTAATGACTCATCGTTTAGACCCTAGAAATAGGCTAGTTGGCTTAGGAAACCCTAATAACTAAAATACGGAAACTATACTCTTTTGCAAATAAACACCCTATATTTATAAAACCGTTTTCCTAAATGAAAAGTATTTATAAAACCTAAGCAAAGTGCCGCTACAACCCATCTTTGGGGAACCTGTTAGGGATAGTACGGTTCATCGTGCACCCGCAGGCTAGTAGTGCGAGATTCAGACCTCCGCAAGGAGCATTCGGTTTCGAAAGGTTTAAAATACGATATTTAAGGAACGTGAGACTTTTTATAAATAAAATATTCATATAAAAGAAAATTATTTATGTGTTTAATTATATATAATTATCATTTAAACACCTATTTTGTTATAATATAAAGTTTCCACTTTTTCCTAAAATTCAAGATTAAAAGTTACATTAAAATACCACGAATTTCAAATAAACAATTAATTCTTCTATTATGATATATTCACTAGAATAACACAAATAAAATTCACATTCATTATAATAATAAAGATGATTATTAAATACTTGAGGTATATTTTGAAAACTATACAAAAGTACTTTTTACATAAAACCCCCTCAAGTTTCACAAATTACAATAAGGCCCCTAACTAATATTGAACTTCAAATTATCTTTCTTTTAGTCTGACTCGGGTTGGAGTCTGACTAATTCTGACTTGAATATAATTCAAGTCAACCTATATTCAATCATATTCCAATACAAATTTGAATACAAGAATCCCTGAATCCAGTTAACAATATATTCATTTTGACTGAATCAAACCATGGATATTCATCCATTATCCTGATATTCCATTTTCCTGATTATACAGTTACAACATGTTTACTGATATCATGGTTTTGGTCAGTCATCCAGTTTACATATTCCAATACTACAACACTGTTAAAACACTACGGGGTTTAAAGGGGTAGATTGGTACGGAAGGTGTTAAAGGTGGCACGAGGTGGTCAGATTAAGACACCTAACATGAATACTGTTGCTGTTGTACCGTGGCATAACGGTTCCTTGTACTCTCCATTTGCCCTGATCTCTAGCATATAGAGATCCCCCTCGTATACACTGGCATCCTTCTGTACCAAGCTACAAACAACGGCGTTAAACAATATTCCATAATATTCAACAACATAATACTTTAGAAAACACTGCTACTCTGCCATTCTCATTCTTCTTTTCTTTGGGACTTACCGAGCGGCCTGTTCGCTGACGACATTCTATTTCTTTCTTCTTTGAATGTCGTCAGGTGCGTTGGACCAAGTTGAGACCGAGCCTACAAGTGAAGATTTGGAGCAGTTCCAAGAAGACCCAGAGCTCTAGATAATTGTACTTTGTTCTTTCCAGTATTTCCTTTTATTATTATGCCACTGTTTAGGCATTGCTTTTCCATTCCAGTTGTATTTTCATTTCATGCATTGTACAAAGAATGATATTAATAAAAGTTGCTGTTATTTCAATATCATTTGTCTCTTGTGATTATTTTATATTGCTTAGTTACGCTTAGCGTATGTACTTCTGAGTACATACGTAGCGGGCCTCGTCACATCCACTTCGCCGTACACTGGGAAGCGGGGCGTGACAAAGGCCGTGGCAGTCCAAACTGAAGTGGCGGGTGACGTAGCGGCCAATCACTCTTCCCCATTCCAATCTTAGCTTCAAACCCACCATCCCATAGCCTTGCAACAACTTTACGAACACAATTACCCTCTCCAAATCCAACCTATACATACTCACCACCATCACAACTATTCCCAAATCCTTCACAATCATTTTCACAAACACCTTCAGCACATCCTAACCATATCCTACAAACACCACCCACTCGCCACCAATTCTCTTAACAAACACTTCCACTACCATGTCCACCATCCCAAACACCACAACCATCAACATAAGCTTCGCAACCACCATTCTCTACACATCAATTGTAGAAACCTTATCGATCTCTCCATTCCCTTCCTCTCTCCCCTCATCCTCAATCATCCCTCTATCCCGCCTCGACAACGACCGAACCTCCTCTACTTCCTGATGATGCTTGATATCGGTGATCTCCCAGATCATGACACGTGACAGATGACGTGTCCCAAAGCTCACGAGAAAGGACCTACAGTGGCCGACCAGACCACGCCTATGCTCGTCCTACAAACAAAAGCTGGCTCACTTCTGAGCCCCCAGCATAATTGCCTTCCTCGGCCTCCCGGCTCGTCTCCAGGTTACCTCGAAACCAAGATACCTCGGCTCTCCCGCTCCCGCGAGCTCTCCTGCCGAGGTCATCTTCCTTGGTCTTATCGACCGATCAACAGCACTGCTCACAGGCGCAACCGCCATCCCGCGAATCTCGCTATACGCGAGATATCTGCTGGCCACATCCCACGTTCTACGCCATCACGATCCCCCATTAACGAGCTTGTCTCGCCAATAATGGGAGATCCAGCTCATCACCCGGGTATGACGTCGGGAGCGTAACGGCCGGCGCGATTCTCGCGCCTGCCCTGCCTGCTGCCACTGCTATATAAACCCCTTCTTCAGATGATCCAAGTAAGCCATTTTTACTCCACTAAGCCGTTACTCTGCTTGGATTTTCTCTCTAACTTGATCGTCGGAGGGTCCTCGGTGGTACAACCACCCCGGGATTTCCTAGCAGGTAGCTCGGCGCTAACAACCTCAAACCCATTAAGATCCACACGCTTCAGGAGACAACCTCCAGATCAAATCTCAGCCGTCCATCGCCGCCACCGTTAGATCAACGGAAGGTAACATCTTGGCGCGGATCAACGCCCCGCGTCAGCTGGCACCGTCTGTAGGAACCCTTGATTCCACAAAAACAAAAGTTCATCTTTTGATCTTAATCTAATAGCGAGCGATCATCATGACGATCCCAGCACCAGCCGCCGCTTCCCCCTCAACGGAGGCGCGGAAGAACCTCCTCCGCCGAATGCCATCAACGCCCTTGCCGGCCGGATAGACCGACTCGCGTCTGTCATGGAGGCGCTCATCCGTGTCCAAACGGCAGGGCAAGTTCCCTAGGTCGCCGCTCCTCCGCCTCGAGACCGGGACCCCTACAAGGGGAGAGAAGACTCTGCACGCGTCGGCACTGCTGACCACCGCCTCGCTACCTCCCATGGCCGCATATCTCCCGGACCAATACCTTCTGCGACTCGCTGGGCGCCCTACAGTTCAACACCGAGGTCCGTCACCAGAGCACCTCACCCCAAGCCTCTTCGCGGCCCTTTCCCTTCCGAGGAGATGTCGGTCAGCTCACCTATTCCCAGGCATGACCAACATCCCCTCCCTCGACGGGGTCACGCGGGCTGGACTCGCCACGACGGCTTGAAGACCACCTCGCCGGGGGATCTGAGGAACCTCATTGAGAGGAACCGGGGATGCTCCTAGACGCATGTCTCCAACAGCAGAGGCCGGGGATCAGAATGTGCCGAATCGTCAAGATACCACGGCCGACTCGACGTCCTCGAGAAGAACATCGAAGGTATGTATCGGGAAGGTCACCGATCGAGCGATGGGGCTAAATACGCCGCCGACTTGCTCACCAAGCCATTCACCGAGAAGCTGCTCGCCATCCATATCTCCTCCAGTAACAAGCCCCCAAAGGTCTCTCTCTTCGACGGTAAATCTGACCCGAAGGACCATTTGGATGCGTTCACCGCGGGAATGAGCTTCCAAGATAACTCTGACGCTGCCCAGTGTCGAGCCTTCCCAACCACTCTCATCCGCTCCGGACGAGACTGGTTCCGAGGACTCGAACCTCGCTCGATCTCAACTTTCGACGAGCTGGCCACCCAATTCCTCGGCCACTTCGTTAGGAACAGGCGGCAAAAACGCACAGTCGACCATCTCTTCACGATCAAGAGCGAGGACAAGGAGACGTTCAAAGCATACGTCACCCGCTTCTACAATGCCCTTCTCGAGGTCCCAGAGCACCGGGACGAGACCGTCATCACAGCACTTAGGTCTCGTCTTAGGCACAATGAGTGGTTACGCTCCTTTGCATTAGCGCAACCTAAGACCATGGCCGACGTAAAAGCCTAGACCGAGCGCGAGGTCCAGCTCGAATCCGAGGTGAATGCAAATCTCCCCCGGGCAGAGCAAGCCGACCAGAAGAAAAGGGCAAGAGAAGAGAGAAGGGGACCTGAGCGGGCAAAGCCCTATCTCCCAAAGTTTCAGGAATACGCCCCGCTCAACGTTTCCCAGACAGTGCTACTAGAGGAGACCAAGGGCGAGAGATTCTTCAAGCTTCCCCTGATCTCGTGAATGGCCTCAAAACGAACCCGGGGCCCCTACCGCGGTTTCTACAGGTCGCTAGGCCACTCCACGGAGAGCTGCAAGCAGCTCCGTGACTACATTGAGGAGCTCATCCATTCGGGTCACCTAGCAGCATATTTAAGGGACAAGCGGCAGGCTGACCGCGAGCAGGAGCAGCGTCCCCCTCCCGCCGAGCTGACAATCGGCCAAATCATGGTTGTGTCAGCGGAGAATACGTCTGGTACCCACGAAGCTTGGTACCCTATGCCGGGCATAGAGGCCAACAGACATCAGAGGGGATCGAGCTGCGCGAATAAGAGCATCTACTAGCATGTATTTCCTTTTTAAAGCAGCGTACACCTTTCTTGAGATCTTTTTATTTATGTAATAAGAAGAGGTCAATAAAACATTGCGAAAAGAAAAAGAATCTTATTCATTCAAAAGGTACTGTAGGCTCCTCGGCCATACATCGAAAAAAATTACAATAGCGGGGGAAGAGGGTGCAGAGAGCACTGCTCGTGGTACTCTGAGGATATTTCTGCCAGCCGAGCGCTCGTGGCATCTAACCTCTGCCCTTGATGCCCCCCGCGAACATCAGCCTCGTGCCTTAATTGGTAGCACTCAAGGACGAGCGCCACCGAGCGATTTAGCCGACTCCCAGAGATCAAGCCGAAGAGCCTCAGAGACCTTAGCTTGCCGACGGCCTCGTCTTTCAGCTGTTCGGATAAGGGGTTGTAGAGCCCCGGCGACGCCCTCCAGATGGAGTACATCAACAGCTGAAGTAGGGGGGAGCGCCGGGGGAGCAACCGGCCAAAATGATCCTCGATGCGGCCCATCACCAACTGCACCGTGTCCTCAGTACAGTACTGATCGTAGAGATACACGTCCTCAAAGTTTATGATATCTTGGATGGTGAAAGGGAAGTCCTCCATTCTTGCGTTTCGGGTGTGAGGGAGTAATCAACACCCCCTCCGTTTTATAGCCCACAACGCCTCCGGAGTTCAATGGTCGCCCGTTTCACCCGCAATTGTGCCGCCACGCGGCAGACATCGCGCCGCTCGATGCGAAATCGAAACGACACTCCGGCGCTTCGCATTCCCCACACGATCGTGACACGTGTCGACAGCAACTGTCCCTCTTCCCAGTCCTCGCACCAGGGAGGACGGACAGAACCTCGCCAAGAGGAAACTGAGCAGTTTCACTGCTCGGTCCATCCTTAGCAGGCCTCCCACGGCCCTTCCAGCGCTAAGGATCGAAGCCCTATCCAAGAGGCAGCCAAGCGGCTACCATGCTCGGCTATCCCTGGCTGGTAGCTCCCCTCCAAAGATCAAAGCCCTCTCCAAGAGGTAGCCGAGCGGCAACCCTGCTCGGCTATCCCTGGCGGGTAGCTCCCCTACCCCACAACGCCAGGGATCAAAGCCCTCACCAAGAGGCAGCCGAGCAGCTACCATGCTTGGCTATCCTTAGGCTCCTCTACCCCACAACACCGGGGATCGAAGCCCTTACCAAGAGGCAGCCGAGCGGCTACCATGCTCGGCTATCCCTGGCCGGTAGCTCCCCTACCCCATAACGCCAGGGATCAAAGCCCTCACCAAGAGGCAGCCGAGCTGCTACCCTGCTCGGCTATCCCTGGCCGGTAGCTCCCCTACCCCGTAACGCCAGGGATCAAAGCCCTCACCAAGAGGCAGCCGAACGGCTACCCTGCTCGGCTATCCCTGGCTGGTAGCTTCCCTACCCCGCAACGCCAGGGATCAAAGCCCTCACCAAGAGGCAGCCGAACGGCTACCCTGCTCGGCTATCCCTGGTTGGTAGCTCCCCTACCCCGCAACGCCAGGGATCAAAGCTATCACCAAGAGGCAGCCCAGCGGTTACCCTGCTCGGCTATCCTTGGCTGGTAGATCCCCTACCCCACAACGCCAGGGATCAAAGCCCTCACCAAGAGGCAGCCGAGCGGCTACCCTGCTCGGCTATCCCTGGCTGGTAGTTCCCTACCCCCACAACGCCAGGGATCAAAGCCCTCGCTAAGAGGCACCGGGAAGCAACCCTGCCCGGCCATCCTTAAGGATCAAAGCCCTCGCCAAGAGGCACTGGGAAGTAACCCTGCTCGGCCCGTCCTTAGTAGGCCACTTACGGCCCCTCCCGCGCTAAAGATCAAAAGCCCTCGCAAGAGGCAACCGGGCTCGCCCTTGCTCGGTTATCCCTAGCTGGTAGCTCCCGACCCCAACAAACCAGGGATCAAAGCCCTCGCCAAGAGGCACCGGGCAGCAACCCTGCCCAGCCCGTCCTTAAGGATCAAAAGCCCTCGCAAGAGGCAACCGAGCCCGCCCTTGCTAAGTTATCCCTGGCTGGTAGCTCCCTACCCCAACACACCTGGGATCAAAGCCCTCGCCAAGAAGCAGCCGAGCGGGTACCCTGCTCGGCCCATCCTTAGTAGGCTACCTACGACCCCTCCCACGTTAAGGATCAAAGCCCTCACCAAGAGGCAGCCGAGCGGCTTCCCTGCTCGGCTATCCCTGGCTAGTAGCTCCCTACCCTAACACACCATGGATCAAAGCCCTCGCCAAGAGGCACCGAAAAGTAACCCTGCTCAGCCCATCCTTAGTAGGTCACTTACGGCCCCTCCTGCGCTAAGGATCGAAACCCTAACCAAGATGCAGCCGAGCGGCCATCCTGCTCGGCTATCCCTGGCTGGTAGCTCCCTACCCTAACACACCACGGATCAAAGCCCTCTCCAAGAGGCAACCGAGCGGCCACCCTGCTCGGCGCCCCCCAGCGGATAACTTCCCATACTACAATGACTAAGGAGCAAAAGCCCTCACCAAAAGGCATCCAGTCAATCTACGTCTGAGCGATCTCCACCTTGACTTCGGGGCCATGGAGATACCGTCTTAACCGCCATGAAGATATCGTCTTACCGCCGGTCTTCGTACACTTGGAAAGTGAACAGATTCAACTCGACGTGTAATCGCTAGACGAAGAACCGACATTACACAAAGGCAGTACTGTGCAAATACAAGTGTTGCCGACAAAAGGAAAGCACACACACAAATACTACTGCAAAAACAATTCATTCCTAAAATCAAAGTCTTTACAAGGGTATTGGGGGCTCCCCAGCCATACAAATGCCCGGAGGCCTACAATATTACCGATGCAACAAAAGAAAAGAAACGGGAAAACAAAGGGCTTCAGGCCTCGGGGTCAGGCGCACCCCCAGGAAGCTCAATATTTACCACGACTCGGGTGGCGTCTGGGGACTCACCGCCCACCATGGGAGCCTCGGCATCGCCCTCCCCGGGAATATCTTCACCGGCCTCGCCTCCGGGGTCGTCACCCTGCTCGTCTTCTGTAACAACTCCATTTTTAATATACAAAGAATTGATTTAAATTCAAAGTATACTTGGAGTATTTAATGTTGCTGATATCTCTTTAAGTATTTATTTCACACTATAATTACAAGAAGGAGCTTGTAGCCCATTGGTAATACCTTGCACTGCTGAACCAAGCCACCAGAGTTCAAATTCCATGCCCCACATTATTTTTAATATTGTTTTGTTTTAAATTCTTTAGAATCCCAACAGTCAACACGTGTTTTCTCACAAAAACCCCACTACCCATACAAATGTTAAAGTACCAGTGAGATGGTGGGACGACGGCGGCCCTCCATATGGCCGGACTCGGCCGGGATCGGCCGAGTCGGCCGACGGACTGGCCGACTCGGACCGGCGTCGCCGAGTCCCCAACAGCAAAGTGCTGCCTCTTGGTCTCCCCTACCCTTCTGTATACTTTAAATTGTTAGACCAGTAACAGAGCACCCTTTAAACACCATTTACTTCTTTTTATTACAATTTATCACATTATTTTTATATTTGTTAATTAAAAACCCTACATCTACCCTACCCTAGCCTAACCCTATAAATACACCCTTACCCCCTACCCTCTCATCCCAAAAATTCTGAGCCCACTCTCAAAATCTCAAGAAAACCTTGTGTACTTTGGAAACGAGCGAAAGGCGAAGTGCCGACGAAAACGACGGCGAACTTCCGGTGATCGTGCTAGGAACTCTTGGCGACGAATCGACGCACCAGCGAATCCCCTAACTCCTTCTCACTCTCGTGTTTGTCCAAACCCGTAAGTCCCTTTCTAGCTTCTCTTTTCTTTTCTAAAAAAATACGAATTTACAAACCCGACGGAATCGGCACAAAACCGATTTCCGATTCGGTTTTCTTATAAACTTCACTTCTCACTAATACAATCATGATTAAACTTCCTCATGTTGACTATTAAACGCTAATTAAATAAATTGATCAAGTTTCAATTCATGAAATGATAACTTTTCCATTTATCGTATTTTTCACTTAAATACCACATTGTTCCAATTTCACATTGAACTCCATTAAACTTGCTATAACTATAAGTAGAGCACGAGGTAATGACCTACCTCCTCACACACTCCCATCTAAATATAGTACTATAATCTTGGAAATTTAGAATACGAGAAAACAAACCTTTCCATTAAAATACCCTTTACTTAATAAAACTTTTAGTTTTGATACATTTTTATAAATACATAACTTTTGAAATAATAAAATATATCTAGACTCATCCAATTAAGGACTGTCGCATTCATTAGGAAAGTCGTGGACTTTCAATAGTTTATCTAAACCTGATTTTGTGGTGTCTAGGCTAGACAAGTGAGAAAGGTAACTTTAAAAGGCCCGTCTCACGGTGATTCGTGAGCGGATCCCTCCTTTCTTCACTTTTACTTACCTGACCACAATTGGCGGTGAAGAGACGATTTGAACTTGTCATTAGAACATAGAATACGGAAAAAATCGACATCTTTACAAATAAATACCATTTAATTAATAAAACCGCATTCTAAAGGATTAGTATTTATAAAATCTTTGCAAAGCGCCGCTACAACCCATTTTGGGGAACCCGTTTGGGATGGTGCGGATTATCGCACATCCTCGGGCTTAGTAGTGCGAGATTCAGACCTCCGCAAGGAGCATTCGGTCTCGAAGGATTTAAAATACGACATCTTAAGAAAATAAGATTTTTAGAACATAAAATATTATTTAAAATTATTTTTGTATAAATATATGTATATTTATCATTAAAATATCTATTTTGTTATGATATAAATATTCCACTTTTTTCTAAAAATCACAAGAACAAATTTTACACTAAATTACCATGAATTTCAAATAAATCAATATTACAGATAAATACCCTTATTTATGAAATTAAGATATTTTCACTAGAAATGTCACAATATAAAATCCACCCTCATTACAACTCTAAAGAAAAATAATGAATACTTGAGGTGTATCTTGAAAACTATACAAAAGTATTTTTATATAAAACCCCCTCAAGTTTTATAAATTACCCTAAGGACCCTAGTAAATATAGGACTTCGATTTACATTTCTTCTGTCTGACTCGGGTTTGAGTCTGATTATAATCCGACTTGAATATGATTCAAGTACCATATAAATCTAGAATATTACAATTCAACATGAACACACGAATCCATGAATCCAGTTATCAATCTATTCAACTTGACTGAACCAAACAATGGATATACTTTCCATTTACATGATTCCAGTTTACATCCGTTACTGATATCATGGTTTCGGTCAGTCATCCAACTATACAACTTATACAATACAATATAACAATACAATCAAAACACTACGGGGTTTAAGGGGTAGATTGGTACGGAAGGTGTTAAAAATGACACGAGACAGTAAGATTAAGACACCTAACATGAATCCTGTTGCTGTTGTACCGTGGCATAACGGTTCCTTGTACTTTCAGTTTGCCCTGGTCTCTAGCATATAGAGACCTCTCTCGTATACACTGGCATCCTTCTGTACCAAGGTACAAACAACAACGTTAACACAATATTCTACAATATTATACAAATTTAAAAGATACATTCTTATTCTGTCTTTTCTATTTCTCCCTTAACTTTGGGACTTACCGAGCGACCTGTTCGCTGACGACATTCTATTTCTTTCTTCTTTGAATGTCGTCAGGTGATCTGGACACAGCAGAGATCGAGCCCACCAGTGAAGACTTGGATCAGTTCCTCGAAGACCCTGAGCTCTAGACATTGTACATTTCCATTCAGTACCTTTAATTTCCTGTTATGCCATTATTTAGGCATTGTTTTTACTTCAGTTGTATTTCCTTTTCATGCATTGTACAAAAGAATGTTAATAAATAAGGTTGCTGTTATTTTTTAAATCTCTTGTCTCTTGTGATTACTTTTATATTGCTTAGATACGCTTAGCGTATTTACTTCACAGTAAATACGTAGCGGACCTCATCGCGTCCCCTTCGCCGTATACCGGGAAGCGGGGCGTGACAGGTTTTGTTGGTGGCCTATGCAGGTCAGAGCTGTATAGAATCATACTATGCAGTTCTGTTCTGCGTGAACAAACTAAGCAATATAACACAAGAACCAGCAACTAAAACATTCTTTACAGTTCATGTTCCTTGAATCTTACAATTTCATATTCATTGAACCTTATCATTTCAAATATTTTGAATCTGTCCTAACCCAAATTTTTCTTCAAGGTTATGGATTTCCCGAACAACACTAGCACCAATGTCAACAACACACCTCCAGCCCTACCACTCACACCTGTCGTCCCTGCTCCGATCAACGAGCAGACGGTTCCGCTTGAGGCAATCCGAAGCCTCCTAGAGGGACAGCAGCAGCAAACTGCTCTTTTGATGAACCGTCCCGAGGCAGACGCACCTGGGGTAAAGCAATTTAGGGCTTTATACCCCAAACAGTTCTCCGGAAAGGGATGCCCACTTGAAGCTGAAGAATGGGCACAGAGCATAGAGGATGATCTGGCGGCAGCATAAGTGCCAGACATAGCTTGGGTTCGTGTGGCGAAACTGCAGCTCACGGACAATGCTCGCAACTGGTGGAAGGCGGAAGAAAGCCGTCTTGAACAACCTATCGAGTGGAAGACTTTCCGCGATATGTTCGACGCTAAGTACTTTCCTGAGACTGCCAGGTTCGACATGCAACAACAGTTCATCTATCTGCAACAAGGTTCGATGTGAACCAAGTCAGTAGATGAGTATGACGCTGAGTTTACCATGCTCAGTCGGTAAGTTATGTCTCAATAATTCGAAATTTTTATATCACAAATTACACAGCTAACACAATATTTTTAACAGATTTGCGGTACACCTTATACCGACGGATGAGATCAGAGCCCGTCGCTTTCAACAAGGTTTGGATTCGGAAATCCAGGCTGCACTGGCCACAAGAGATTTTCCGACTCATGAATTGGCTCTGAAGGCTGCCCGCCGTTATGAGGCAGTGGTAAAGGCGAGGGGAAGACCTCAATCTGCTGGATTTAAGCGTCCTGCCAACCAGATGGCAGGAGGAGCCTCGTCCAGGCCATCTTTTGTGCCAAGGCGACCCGGAGTACAGAACAACCGTCCTAGCCCAGCCTTCTGTACCTACTGCAAGAGAACTGGACATATGATGAAAGACTGCCGGCGAGCCAACCATCTTTGCTTGATCTGCGGCTCAGCTGCTCATGATATTGGGTCTTGTCCCCAAAAGCAAAATCCAGTTGCTACACCCAGGCCAGCAGTTACCTATCCGCAGCGACCAGCTCTTCAAACACCTGTTCCAAGACTTGCACTACCTGCACCATCCAGAGGACCACAAGCTGCACCACCTCCTCATCAGTTCCATCAAGCTCAAAGGAACGTTCCGAGGAATACTCCTCCGGTAAGGAGGAATGTACCAAAGCGCCAGGCTTTCATGATGTCCGTGGAAGAAGCTGAGGCCACTAGCCAAGTCATCACCAGTAAACTTTCCTTTTCAAACTTATCTTTTAGTCTTGGTTATCTACACACTTTCCCTATACCTAAAACAAATCCCACATACCTTAGATACAATCTTAGTATCCTCAATCCCTGCACTAGCACTGTTTGATACTGGAGCATCTCACTGCTTTATGTCGCAACGGTTTGTTCGAACCCATGCGATTCCAGTCTCACCGCTTGTATCCAGCTGGAATGTCAGTTCAGGAAATGGCGTTCTAAAGGCAACCATGGGATACCGTTTGTGTCTAGTCGTCGTCTGCAGCAGAGAGTTTTATGCTGACTTCAAAGTGCTGGACATACCGAACTTCGATGTGGTTTTAGGAATAGATTGGCTTGGAACTTTTTATGCTACCATTGACTGTCGTTAAAGGAGGGTAGTATTCGAGATTCCAGACCATCCGGTCTTCTATTTCAAAAGCGGAGACCGTACACTGGAGCCAAGTACCTACAAAGCGAAGCCAAAAGAAGCAGTAGTTGCAGCAGCTCAAGCGAAGGAAGAATCAAGACCAGATGTGGTTCGAGAGTTCGACGATGTATTTCCTGACGATATATCAGGTTTTCCTCCCGATCGAGCTCTTGAATTCAGTATTGATTTAGTATCAGGAGTACAATCGGTGATCAAAGCATCCTATCGTTGCCTAGAAGGTTTGAAGGAAGTCCGAACACAGTTGGATGAATTACTGGCGAAAGGATGGATTCGTCCCAGCACTTCAAGTTGGGGATCATCTGTACTACTTGTGAAGAAGAAGGAAGGTTCATACAGAATGTGCATCGATTATAGAGCCTTGAACGGAGTCACAATAAAGAACAAGTATCCACTTCCACGCATCGACGATTTATTCGATCAGCTAAGTGGATCTTGTGTTTTCAATAAATTAGATCTTCGTTCAGGTTATCATCAGGTGAAGGTCAAAGAAACTGATATTCACAAAATAGCTTTCAGAACTCGCTATGGACATTACGAATTTCTCGTGATACCATTTGGAGTGACCAATGCACCAGCAATATTCATGAACCTAATGAATCAAATTTTCCGGGAGTACTTAGACAGGTTTGTTGTCATCTTCATCGATGACATCCTGGTGTATTCTAAGAATCGGAAAGAGCATGCAGAACATCTACGAATTGTCCTGGAAACTCTTCGACAACATCAGCTCTATGCCAAGTACAGCAAGTGCGAGTTTTGGCTAAAGCAAGTTGGTTTTCTTGGACATATCGTATTAGGAGAAGGAATCTCGGTGGATCCAGCAAAAGTTTCAGCAGTTAGCGAATGGCCTACACCAAAGTCAGTGAAGGACATCCGGAGTTTCTTAGGTCTAGCTGGATATTATAGAAGATTCATTGAAGGATTTTCGAAGATAGCAACACCCCTGACCAAGCTCACACGTAAAGATGAAGATTTTGTGTGGTCAGAAGCATGCGAACAAGCTTTCGTAGAACTCAAGTCAAGGTTGACATCAACACCTATTCTCGTTATACTGAATCAATCTGGAGGATTCGAAGTGCATTGCGATTCATCCGGTAAGGGATTATGATGTATTCTACATCAGCACGGTAAAGTTGTGGCTTATGCTTCAAGACAGCTGAAAATTCATGAGCACAATTATCCGACGCATGATTTGGAATTGGCAGCCGTCATCTTTGCTCTCAAGATTTGGCGCCATTATTTACTTGGTGAACGAGTGATCATCTACACAGATCATAAGAGCCTGAAGTACGTGTTTACTCAGAAGGAGTTGAATATGCGGCAGAGAAGATGGTTAGAACTCATGGTGGACTTTGACATCAACTTACAATATTACCCAGGGAAGGTGAATGTGGTACCTGATGCACTTAGTCGCCAACCATTAGCAATGAATCTCACCGCTCAGTGGAAGCTTCAACAAGACTTGCATCAGATGGAGATTGAAGTAGTCATGCCAGGTAATGCTTCAAGTTTGATGAATTTACAAGTTCAATCAACCATTGTCAATCAGATCAAAGCAGCCCAAGCAAGTGATACTAAGTTACACAAGATCAGAGAAAAAGTGGAGAATGGACTCAGAACAGACTTCATCATCCATGAAGACGGATCTTTAAGATACGGCAGCAGATTGTGTGTACCAAAAGGTCATGTTCAGGAAGAGTTAATGAAAGAAGCTCACAGCTCTCCCTACTCAGTACACCCTGGAGGTACCAAAATGTACAAAGATCTACATCAGAATTATTGGTGGCATGGAATGAAGCGTGAAGTAGCCAGAAGTGTCGTAAAATGTTTGGTATGTCAGCAAGTAAAGGCTGAACATCACAGGACTGTTGGATTACTTCAACCGTTACCAATCCCAAAATGGAAGTGGCAACACATCACGATAAATTTTGTAACTGCTCTTCCTCGCAGCACAAAGGGTAACGATGTCGTATGGGTCATTGTGGATCGACTCACAAAGTCGGCTCACTTCATCCCATTTCGAGTTGGCCAATCAACTGAGACACTAGCAAAGAAGTACATGGAGGTAATAATCTATTTAAAGATTTAAACTCTTCAGAATGTACTATCTCTGATACCCATGAACTCATATAGGAAATTGTGAGACTTCATGAAGTACCGGTCTGCATTGTCTCCGATCGTGACACCAGGTTTCGATCGTAATTTTGGCAAAGTCTGCAAGCAAGCTTGGGAACAAGTCTGAACTTCAGCACGGCTTATCATCCACAAACAGATGGTCAGTCGGAACGAACTATTCAGATCTTGGAGGATATGCTCAGAGCATGTATGTTAGACTTCAAAGAATCGTGGGAAGATCATCTACATCTTGTGGAGTTTTCATACAACAACAGCTACCAAGCAAGCATAGGAATGGTACTTTTTGCAGCATTGTATGGAAGTGTCGATCGCCATTAAATTGGGACGACATCGGAGATAGGGAACTTCTTGGACCAGAGATGATAGCAGCGACTGTTGATGTGGTTCGTACTATCAGGGAAAGGATGCGTATAGCCCAAGATCAAAAGAAGCACTGGGCTGATGCAAAGAGACGTAATCTGGAGTTCCAACCAGGAGATCATGTGTTCTTAAAGATATCTCTGAACCGCGGAGTGATTCGATTTGGAAGACGGGGTAAGCTAAGTCCGAGATATATTGGACTGTTCGACATACTCGAACGAGTCAGTGAAGTGGCATATCGCTTAGCGCTTCCACCTTCATTGGAAGGAATGCATAACGTGTTCCATATATTCCAACTCAGAAGGTATGTGAGTGACTCTAGCTATGTTCTTGATCATTCCAAGCTCACTATACAGCCCGATTTTTCTTATGAGCAACAGCCTGTGGAGATCCTGGACAGGAAAGTGAAAACATTTCGGAACAAGGAAGTTAACTTGGTCCGAGCGATGTGGAGAAAAGGCACTCCAGGAGAGTCCACTTGGGAAAGAGAGGATGAAATGCGTAATAGATATCCACACATCTTTGTAAATTAGTCCTCAAATAAAAGTTGTAAATTTCGAAGACGAAATTTTTGTAAGGAGGGTAGACTGTAACAACTCTATTTTTAATGTACAAAGAATTGATTTAAATTCAAAGTATACTTGGAGTATTTAATGTTGCTGATATCTCTTTAAGTATTTATTTTACACCATAATTACAAGAAGGAGCTTGTAGCTCATTGGTAATACCTTGCACTGCTGAACCAAGCCACCAGAGTTCAAATCCCACGCCCCACATTATTTTTAATATTGTTTTATTTTAAATTCTTTAGAAGCCCAACAGTCAACACGTGTTTTCTCACAAAAACCTCACTACCCATGAAAATGTTAAAGTACCAGTGAGATGGTGGGACGACGGCGGCCCTCCCGATGGCCGGACTCGGCCGGGATCGGCCGAGTCTACCGGCGGACTGGCCGACTCGGACCGACGCCGCCGGCCGGACTCGGCCGGACCGCCGAGTCCCCAACAGCAAAGTGCTGCCTCTTGGTCTCCCCCACCCCTTTGTATACTTTAAATTGTTAAACCAATAACAGAGCACCCTTGAAACACCATTTACTCCTTTTTATTACAATTTATCACATTATTTTGACATTTTTTAATTAAAAACCCTACATCTACCCTAACCTTAGCCTAACCCTATAAATACACCCCTACCCCCTACCCTCTCATCCCAAAAATTCTGAGCCCACTGTTCCCGCCAAAAATTTCTGCGTAAAGAGTCTAAGGTATCAAATGGCAGCGATACGCTTAAGAAAATGCGAACCAGTATCTTCCGGCCTGTATTTTGATAAACTCTCGAAGGAAGAACTGTTTAATTCTAATGGTATCGAAAGCATCTTGAAAAACCCTTCGATTTGATATATTATGGGCTTCATAATTCATCCGGGATCAAAAGTTATGAGCAAATATGTTATGCACTGTTCCCTGATTAAAAATCAGGAATTACCTCAATGAGGTATCACGTGCTCACGTGTGATCAATGGTCACGTGTTGACACGTGATAATTAAAACAGAAATAAAAACAAACGGCTGAAGAATGACCCAATTGGGGGTCACGTGTTGACACGTGATAGTTAAAACAGAAATAAAAACAAATGGCTGAAGGAAATACCTCAATGAGGTGTCACGTGCTCACACGTGACCAATGGTCACGTGTTGACACGTGATGGTTAAAACTGAAGCGTAAATAAACGCTGAGAAAAGGACTCAATTGGGGGTCATGTGCTCACACGTGACCAAAGGTCACATGACAGCACGTGACTGGGTTCAAAAGCCTTACAGTTTAATAAAATTAAATTCTAAAAGCTTCTAAATCTTTCCAAATGGAAAAGGATTATGGGGACCGTTGGATTAAAGATCCAAGGGTAATTAAAAATCACCAATTTATGGAAAAAATCTTAGACAAGGAAAGATTTCCCCTAAATCTCACCGAAAATAACAAACAGAATATCTTTGGATTTAAAATCCAACGGTGAATAAAATTCACTGAATGATCTAAAGGATCATATTAATGATGAAAACAAATCAAATCTTTCAATGAGAGATTTGCTAAACAAATTGATTCTTTTCCTTCTCCTATAAATAGGAGCCAAGAAGAGAAGAGAAGGGATCTACCTTTTTTGGAGAGAAGAACAGAGAGAGGAGAATTTAATTCTCAAGAGAGAAGAAAAGAGAGGAGAATTTAATTCTCAACAAAGAAAACCCTAGGTGAGAAAATAAAGGGAATCAAAACTTTAAACAGAGAATTTAATTCTCAAAATCTAAGAGTTTAACTCTTCTACAAGAACTTAGTTCTTCCTCTGGTTGAAGATCTGCAAAGAGCACATCTTCCCATAAGTTGAGAATTTAATTCTCATCGGGTTGAGATCCTGTCATGCAGATCCAAAACTTAGAGGGGGAATTGAGTTTAGAGAATTTAATTCTCCCAAAACAAAACTAGGGTTCAACCCTATATGAGAATTTAATTCTCCTGAAAATATAGGAATTTAATTCCTTCAAGATGGACAGAAATTAGGGTTTAACCCTACATAAGAATTTAATTCTTTCATAATAGGAATTTAATTCCTCCAAAATCATGATTAGGGTTTAACCCTACAGAGAATTTAATTCTTAAAATAAAGAGACCTGAAAGATCTCCACGCACATAAAGAATATTGGTCACGTGATGACACATGACCCCAATCCGCAGTGATCAGAAAAAAAGGAATAAAACCAGGGTCACGTGCCTCCACGTGACCCCTGTAAAGATCCACAGAAAAGAAGCTCTAGGGCGCCCTCACGTGTCACCACGTGACCCCTAATGAGTATTCTAATAAACCAGAGCATGAGCCCCCATCACGTGCCCACACGTGATGACTGTGAGAATTAAAAAAGTGTTGAACACTTATCTACAGAACAAACTGAAGGGGATCTGGCCCCACCTTTTGGATGCCATCACGTGCTCCCACGTGATCTCCCCCTCTTTTAGTATTTAACACTAATCTGATAATTTCGTTGTCAGTGTTTAACACTGTTATCTGTTAGTGTTTAACACTAATTTGAGAATCATACACTAATCTGATAATTTCGTTGCCAGTATTTAACACTGTTATCTGTTAGTGTTTAACACTAATTTGAGAATCATAATTTTTAGTGTCTAACACTAATCTTATTTCCAGTGTTCAACATTGTTGGTCTTTAGTGTTTAACACTAGCTGTAGCCCAATTGCCTAACTTTCTAGAGGCAAAGCCTCCTCTTCAATGGACCAACAGAGGGCCAATATTCTAAACTTGATTGGACTTAGCCCAAGTTGGCCATAAGTCCTCAATTCAGACTTAATTGAGCCAATGGGCTCATAACATAATTAACTGGTCTTGGTTCCAAATTGGACAATAGATCACTTAATCTACCTTGGTTTAAGGGTACATCTCTTCACTCCTTTGATATTTGTCGTTGTAATTCCTCAACATCTTCAAAGAGGTGACGGGTTCCAACAACCATACATTTCACGGACTGTGGGGTCTTTAAACTCATGGACTACGATGTCCTTAACCTTGACCGTGATGTCTTAAAACTAACGCCGGACTGTGGGGTCCTTAAACTCATGGACTATGACGTCCTTAACCTTGACCGGGATGTCTTAAAACTAACAACGGACTATGATGTCCTTAACCTTGAACGTGATGTCTTAAAAGTAACGATGGATTGTGGAGTCCTTAAATCCACGGACTATGACGTCCTTAACCTTGACCGCAACGTCTTAAAACTAACATTGGACCGCAATGTCCTTAAACTACTTATCGACCGCAATGTCATTAAACTAAACAATAGATCCCCCAATTGCTTTCTTGTTGGATCTAAACGATCCCGTTAAGTCGATCTTAGTCTAAATTAGACTAACGTATCCTTAACTAACGTTTAAGTTGATCTTAGCCTCAAATAAGACTAACGTATCCTTAAACACACTTCCCAAACCCAAATCTAAGAAAGATACGGATTTGGACTAATCCACGTCCTACGGACGACAACACCAATTAGTCTCCGTATACAATCCATGGGCAACCGAACACAAAACAAACACACACGACACGAAGTGACCATATGGAGAAGGAGAAAGTGGTTACCGCGATACGGTAGCGTAATTAACTGCAGGGGCTTGCGCTTGCAGGGAAGAGTGTCCCCACAATCAAAAACCCCTCAAGCGAGGGGGAATCTGACGAAGTCTGCTATATCGGCCGCATCCGTTTAAACCTTCGATATATGGTGCCATAAATCAACTTGGCATTTTCGGAGAGGTGGATAGATAGCACCAATTAGCATCTGCCCCGAATCTCAGGCAAGACGTCCCTGTCGCGCCGTCATTCGGAGGGGAACAGATTCTGGCACGCCCGGTGGGACCTTTTCCTCTTTCCACTCCACACTTCGCGTGTCGTCTTCGCAAACCAATCGCGGTTTGTTAATGGTTGCTCTCGGGTTTCAAGTTACTAAGATTTGGTCTTTTGCTTGGCACAGAAATCAAACAACAATGACATCCAACTGCTCAAACTGCTCCAAATGCAAATGCAACCGACGCTCCTCCTCACCTGGAGGTGTAGCCTATGGGCCTCAAGCGGCCTCCATCCTTGCTATGCCGGTGGAATAAGTGACTCAGGCCACCACCGGTCTGTTTTTCGGGACCATGCTCCCGCCAGCAAGCTTCACTATTCCAGTTCTCATACCGTAAGCGCAAAAGAAGTTGGTCTTCGATCGGATCACTACTACCATGGCCCACTACTATCACGGCCCCTCTCAACGGGTCGTCCAACGTCAAGCCGGCAGCCTCGGTCTTTACCAGGTTGAACCTGAACTCTGATGGGCTTGCCAAGAATCCTATGACCCCTGACGTGGCCATCGCAAAGAGGACAGCCATCTCTATTCCTGAAGTCGTCAAGACGGCTTCTCATGCTAAAGAGTTGGTCTTTTCAAGGCTGACTATTCTGGCCCTCGTTCCTGCTCGAGGGTCTGTCTTTGACAGATTGGACACCGCCACTCAAAAGACATCTGTCTTCAAGAGGATGGCACCAGCGGCGCCTCATCTAGACAGGGGGCAAGACGAAACCATCCCCATCGCCGAACTAGCCCCAATATCCCGACACGCTCGACGTCGCTACTGGCGCCGAGTAAGGAAGGCCGGGGGCAACTCCCCCTCCGGATTAACCCCACCAGCTCCAACGGTGGAAATCAATGCTGCTGTTCCGACTGGGAACAGCTTTGAACTGCTCAGCAAGGTGCGCAGAAACTCTCCGACTGCCATGCTGAAAAGATCCCCTCCACCTGTAGAGAATGTTACAGAAACAAGGCCAGAACAGCCCCCTTAATGGCTGTCCTCCAAAATTTACAAGGTCTGGTGACGGGTTCAGGACTCAGTAATCGATCGAGACCACTCTCACAGGCAGAAGAGGGTGAAAGTTCAGGAAGAAAGGAACCGTCCTGTCAAACCACAAAGAACGACAACTACCCAGGTGCCCGCTGCGACGGCCCCCTCAACGTCAACTGGGCGTGAGAGCAGAAAGCGGGAGAAAGTCCCCACGCCTGCAGCAAATGTCAAAGACAGCAAGCCTAAACGCCCTAAGTCTGGGGGCATGGTGGTGCATACAGTCTACATGGCGTCCGGGAAAGAGGACAGCCGTACATCTACAGGTCACAGACCGCTTACGCGATCGGTGACTAAAGCTCAGGAGCAGCAGCAGAAGCTCCAGGAAATGATGACTGCGATGGCCGCACTCACTGGGCCAAAAGAAAGCCCCGAAGCATCCTCGGACCAACGCCAGGAGCAAGAAACTGACGCTGAATTCCTTCGCAGGATACTTGAGAAGAAGGACAAAGAGGCTGCGGAACAAGCAGCTAATATAAAACGAATGGTCTTTCTGTTTCAGGACATGGTAGGGATGATATTACAGCCGGACCCTCCAGCTGAAGACTCTCTGATCATTGTTGAAGACGATAGAGGAGAGACGTCGAATCCTCCACCGGCTCTTTCAACGGCCAAGGAGGAGACAATTTCCAAGGCTGACCTGGACGAATATATAGCTCAACAGATACGGGTTCACCAGGCAACTGTGGAAGCCGGTCAAGTTGTCAGGATGGGGAGACCATATCCGAGCTGGTATGATTAGATCAAGTACCCGCCGGGCTATACAATACCGAAATTCCATGTCTATAAGGGGACTGGCAATCCCCATCAACATGTCGCCCAGTTCAGAGTTCTTTGTGGCAATACCGGCGGTGATGATAAATTGTTGCTTCGCCAGTTCGTTGGTAGCTTATCAGAAATAGAGTTCGAATGGTATTCTAAACTCCCGAACGACTCCGTCAAGACGTTCGCTGAAATGGAGTTGCTATTCACTCAGCGATTCGCGAGCGCCAGCGAACGCACCCTGATAATGGCGTTGATTAATGCCAGGGTGAAACTAGGCGAGACGTGGGTCCAGTACGCTATACGCTGGCGAAACTTGTGGTCGAAATGCGAACAACGCATTGAGGAAGCGCCCTTGGTGGGCGTGTTCGTGGGTACCCTAGATTCTCATGCAACTATCTCACAGTTCATGATGTTTTTTAAGCCAACCACGTTATAGGCTTTGATCGACAAGCTGGCCCAGATGGACTAGATGGGTCACAGACCGTCTCCCCCGAAGCCAGAACCTCGGAATGACAAGGGTAAAGGGAATGTAACCTTCGTTGCGAACACCCAGCAGCAGCCCAGTGCCATAAAGCTAGCGGATCAACTGGAGGAGAGACGACGCTATTACAATGAGAAAATGAAGCGTCCATACTCATTCCCACGGGACAAAACAAAGAGGTTATTCAAGCCGGCGGTACGCAACAGGCTTATCAACTTGCCAAATCCCAGACGACCGCCGCAACCCAGTGAGGTGAATAACCCCAATTACTGCCCTTACCATCAAACGGTAAGCCATCCGATTGAGGATTGCTTCGTCTTCAAAGGATGGATTGAAGATCAATACCTACAGGGCAAGTTTGCGCTGTCCGAGAAGTGGAAGGTGAACCCGCCACAACCGCACACTCCTAAGAAGACAGACACACCGGGGGCAACTTGTTCTTTTATTGAAGAAGCTCCATAGGAGGTCATGCTGTCAGCCAAAACCAGAAGGATGCTGAGTGATCTTCATACGTGCCCGGCGGTCAGATGGAAGAACCCGCTTAAACCTCAAATCATCGAGGGGATGCTGAAGCCGCGCCCAACTCCAAAGATCGGTGGTGATGGTCCAAGCACTCATCCAAAAAGCCCGTGAAGCCTGTTGACAAGCGCACGGACTTACAGAAATAGATCGACGCGCTGGAAGAGTACAATCAAAAGGCACGGACCCCCATCACGCTCCAAGAGTTCCTCAGCCACGTCCTTAAGAACGAAAATTATGGGGAAGACTCGTCAGATGGATCTGAGGATTACGTAGCAAGTTCCCATGTGATCTCTCATTCATCGCTAGACAATGAAGAAGCACCCTGCACAGAAGAACTGGGGGAAGATCCTGAGCCGGAACTTGTATGGCCATCAAACGAAATGATCAACGCCTTTCTGGATGAGATTCGTCTGAAAAGTAAAGCCGATCGGGAGCATGAGATGATCATATTGGAAGGAGCCAAACGCCGGCGACTAGATGAATGAGTCGAGGCACTCCCGTCAAATCAAAAGATATCCGGTGCAGATAAAAACAAATTCAAAGCGAGGAAAAGGTTTGAAAAAGCCATGTCAATGAGAATGAAGCTACCACCCTCGGAAGAAAATACTCTCGATGGAGCAGAAATGCATCCTAATTTCTGCTCATATCATCAGAAGATTTCGCACCCCACTGAGGAGTGCGACACTTTTAAGAGATGGTGGAAGGGATATGTTGCTCACCTGCAGCATTTTAAACGGATGAAACGCGAAACTCGGCTGGAGCAGAGAAGCACGACCGAGAAGCATAAAAGAACCACCGGTAACCGCCGCACGGTCAGCGCCGGAGGATCGCAAGTTCTCACTTTCGGGAGCGACTCTGACGAGAAGATGGCTCTTGGCCCTCTCTTTAAAGAATCCACCTTGAGGAAGGAGGAAGAACCGAAGGCCTATGAAAATATTCAGCTGCGCAATAGCATGCTTCCAGAAAGGAATCTCGGATCCACAAGTAGAAAAGATAAGGGAAAAGAAAAGGTATCTAAGGACATCGCCCTGGACGACCAAGTCGTGAAAGAACTGACCGCCAAGGACCTGCCAAGGAAGAGTAAGGTGGACTATAACATTCTAGCGCACTTGAGGAAGTTACCCTCGCAGCTCAGTATTCTCGACGCCCTTCTACTTTCCAAAGAAGCGAGAGATTCATTGATCAAGGCGCTACAGGATCCAGAGCAATTCCAAGCTTTTCTCACCGAAGAAAAGATGAAGGACGAGCTGGAGGAAGTACACACAGCCGATATCACTTTCAGCGACGAAGACCTCCTCCTTAGGACGTGCGAGCACAACCGTCCCCTCTATGTCTCGGGATACTGTCACAATATAAAGATAGGCAAAATCCTGGTTGACAATGGGTCTTCCGTCAATCTTCTCAACGTGCGAGTATTGAAGGAAATTTGCATGAGCGTCTAGCGCCTTGCTCGTGATAAGATTACATCTCCGGTTTCTACTCCCAATCATCGCGGACTCTCGGGTCTGTGATATTGACATTACGATTTGGGTTACTTATCATGGATATTAAATTTCATGTCATTGACGCCAAGACATGCTATAACGCTTTGTTCGGCCGGCCCTAGTTACACGAGTACAATATCATCCCTTCTACACAGTACCAGTGTATGAAATATTTCAAGGATGGTCTCGAGTATACCGTAACAGGAGAGCTGAACCCATTCTCCGTGAACGAAGTCCACAAGTACGAAAATGCAAAATACTTTTTACCAGATTTCGAGGACACGGAGAGATGTCGCAAACCGGAGAACAAAGCTATCACCACCATTCCTGTTTTTGGGAGTGATACTGAGGAAGAGGAAGAGATAGTTTATTCAGGTCCACCCCAGTATAACAAACCAGGACCGTCCACTCCTATGTTGATCTTTGGCAGCGACTCGAAAGATGAGGTCCACGCTATATTCTCCGCTCGGCCTTCGGTACAAACATTCATTGATGAAGGGCAGAGTTTGCAAGTTGCCATGGTTCCACCCAAAAATCATAAAGAACTAGACATGCTTGACACCTACATTATGGAAGAGCTGCAGACATTCTATATCCCTCCCAGGCGAGAAGGTGAAAAGGCGATCCTATTCTACCGCTCCGGAGAAACCAAAGTGGAGAAAGAAATCTGGCACGGCGCGAATTCTACACTCGACAGGCTCCAGCCCATCCACCTGCCCAGATATTACACAAACAGACTAAAAAGGCTCTTGAAGCGCCAATGAGTACCTTTCAAACAGACCATTCGACAAGCTCAGTTCTACAACAGGATTTGGGATATCCCTGGGACTCAGCGCAAGCTGCCCAATGGGAGAATGGAAACGCTCGGGCTTAGATATGTGAAATCCAGGAAACGGGAACGAGTCCATGCTAGCTACGTCATATATGACTTCGATGAAGAAGGGGACGCCTTGTCAGAAAATGCTGACCCCGAACCAAAACAAGATCCTGCAATCAAAATGCCGAGCCCGTCATTTGAAGAGCAAATGGACAAGCTTATCAGGGAAGCGGGTCAAAAGGTTCGATACGACCATATCGCGAAATGTCCATCTATGAGAAAGCCAGGACGCAACGCCTCTTTCAACAGGCTGCAAAAGATGAAAATGCTCCTCCCTATCAACCTGTGGTGCAAAAGGCTCGACGCAGAGGCAGAAACAAGTCAAAGAGCAGAAAATGGATTTGACAACGACGACGTGGGACCAAAAAGTCACGTGATCAGGAATTGCGCGGTCCGGATTTGTCCCTCATGAAGAAGATGAGTCGAGTATATTCTTTCCCTCAAGACAAGACAAAGAAGATACTTGATCTCGCTTTAAAACATCAAATCATTACCCTTCCGGAGTCCAAACACCCTGAGCAAGCTAACGAGGTCTCTCATCCGGGATATTGCTCTTATCACCAAGCAATAAGACACCCTATCGAAGACTGCTTCACCTTCAAGAACTGGGTCGAAGACCGGTACCAGCAAGGCATGTTTGCTCTATCCAGCAGCTGGAGGGTAACGCCGCCACAAAAGCATGAACCCAAAGCCACAAGAGCAGAACCAGATCCACATCGGTCTTGGAAGCGAGCTCGTACTTGTCGTATGATAACAATATCAAAAGGAGAGCTCGAGAGTATGGATGACCTTCCCTGGTGCTTCGAAAACAGCGATGACGGGGTGATCTCAGAATTTCCACCAGCGCCGAAAGAGCTGGAAGATGGAATACACACCACTGCAGATGAGCTCAAGAAAATTGATTTGGGAACAACGAGTGATCCGCGGCCGACATTCGTCAGTAAGTTGCTGTCTGAAGAAAGGGTAGCTACACTAAAAGATGTGCTTATGCAGCATAAGGATTGCTTCGCGTGGAACTATTCCGAGATGCCAGGACTAGACCCAGAGATAGCCGTCCATAAATTGGCGATATCCCCAGACGTCAAGCCAGTCAAACAAGCGCCGAGAAGAATGCGGCTCGAGCTCGAGATAAGCATCAACACCGAAGTCAAGAAGCTGATCGACTCTGGGTTTATCCAGGAAGTTCAGTATCCCGATTGGATCGCCAACATTGTCCCAGTGATGAAGAAGAATGGAATAGTGCGCATATGTGTGGACTTCCGGGATCTCAATAAAGCTTGCCCGAAGGACGACTTCCCAGTACCAGTCACCGAGCTGATGATAGATAACACGTCCACTCACGAGGTTTTCTTTTTCATGGACGGCTCATCAGGGTATAATCAGATAAAGATGCATCCTGAAGACCAGAAGCATACCGCTTTCCGGACCCCTTGGGGTATATTTTGCTACAAGGTGATGCCCTTCGGTCTAAAGAACGCCAGTGCCACCTACCAAAGGGCCATGACGAAGATCTTCGATGATCTTATACATGAAATCGTCGAATGCTATATCGATGACCTCGTGGTTAAGAGCAAATCATACAAGGAGCACTTAGAGCATCTGAAGACCGTGTTTCAATGCCTTCAGCAATACAACTTGAAGATGAACCCTCTCAAGTATGCATTCGGAGTTTTCTCGGGCAAATTCCTGGGATTCATCGTCCGACACCAAGGTATCAAGATAGATCCGTCAAAGATCAAGGCGATCATGGAAATGCCTTCGCCAAGGACTCTCAAGCAATTGCGGTCTCTCCAAGGGAAGCTCGCGTACATCCGGCGATTTATAGCCAACCTTTCAGGCAAGTGTCGCCCTTACAGTCACCTGATGAAGAAGGGAGCCCCTTTCGTTTGGGATCATAAATGCCAGAGCGCGCTGGACGAAATCAAGCAGTACCTGCAGAATCCGCCAGTGTTGGCTGATCCGATTAAGGGAAAGCCTCTCATCCTTTATACAACAACCCTCAAAGGTTCCTTAGGCGCATTATGGGCACAAGTGAACGACCAAGGGAAAGAAAGAGCTCTTTATTATTTAATTCAAGTTCTCCCGGGGGCAGAAAGCAACTATTCCCCCATCGAAAAGCACTGTCTGGCGTTGATCTTCGCGATAATAAAACTCCGGCACTATGCGTTGGCGCATGAAGTCCGTCTTATATCAAAGGCGGACCCCCTCAAATATTTGATGTCAAAGGCCATATTGACAGGGAGACTCGCTAAATGGGCCCTGCTCTTGATGGAGTTTTCAATAACCTATCAGCCTCTTAAGGCAGCGAAAGGCCAAGCCATCGCCGACTTCCTCGCTGAGCATCCAATACCTGCCGACTCTCCTTTGAATTGTGAGCTGCCAGACGAACATGGGTTTGACACAATCGACGGAAGTGGTACCCGGTGGGAACTCTATTTTGACGGTGCGTCTTCCATGAAGAAGCGCAAACAAAATACGCCTATAATCAAATCAGGGATAGGCTTCATCTTCGTAACTCCATGAGGAGGGATAATGCGCTTTGCTTTCTCCTTGACAGAGCCGATGACAAACAACGAAGCTGAATACGAAGTTTTGATAGCAGTCTTCGAGATCGCCATCGACATGGGGATTGAGAACCTCCTCATGTCACGCCTTGCTTCCCAGTGTACGGCGAAGAGGACGTGACGAGGTCTGCTACGTATATACTTAGAAGTACATACGCTAAGCGTATCTAAGCAATATAAAGTAAATCACAAGAGACAAGAGATATAGAAATAACAGCAACTTTATTAATAACATTCTTTTGTACAATGCATGAAAAGTAAATACAACTGGAATGAAAAGCGATGCCTAAACAATGGCATAACAGGAAATGAAAATACTGAATAGAACAAGGTACAATGTCTAGAGCTCAGGTTCTTCGTGAAACTGATCCAAGTCTTCACCGGTGGGCTCGATTTCTGACGGGTCCAAAACACATAACGACATTCAAAGAAGAAAGGAATAGAATGTCGTCAGCGAACAGGTCGCTCGGTAAGTCCCAAAGATAAGGAGGAATTAGAAAAGACAGAATAAGAGGTATCTTCTAAAGTTGTTTACTATTTGTTGTAATGTTGTATTAACGTTATTGTTTGTAGCTTGGTACAGAAGACTGCTAGTGTCTACGAGATGGGTCTCTATATGCTAGAGACCAGGGCAAACGGAAAATAGAGTACAAGGCACCGTTAGAAGGCCCGGAACAACGGCAATTGGATTCATGTTAGGTGTCTTAAATCTGACCGTCTCGTGCCACTTTTAACATCTTCCGTACCAATCTACCCCTTAAACCCCGTAATGTTTTGATAATATTGTTGTATTGTATTGTGTAAGTTGGATGACCGACCAAAACCATGATATCAGTAACAGATTGTAACTGCATAATCAGGTAAATGAAATAACGGAAAAATGGATGTATATCCATGGTTTGATTCAGTCAAGTTGTATAGATTGTTAACTGGATTCTGGGATTGTTCCCTGATTTAAAATCAGGAAAAACTTCAGAAGCAGCATCACGTGCTAGCACGTGACCAGCGGTCACGTGTTGGCACGTGACATTTGAAGAAGCGGCACAGAGCATATTAAAAGTCAAGAAAAAGCTTCAGAAGAGGCATCACGTGCTCACACGTGACCAGTGGTCACGTGTTGGCACGTGATGGTTAAACAGCGGCAGAGAACAGAACGTAGAAGAGAAACCCATTCCAGGGGTTACATGCCTAACGTGACCAAGTGCCACGTGCCTACACGTGACCAGAGGTCACGTGGCCACACGTGACCAGCTTTAAGCGCCTTATTCTTTAACAGAATTAAATTCTGAGGATAAATACTGCAAATCTTTCCAAAGTAAAGAAGGATTATCTAAATCCGTTGGATTAAAAATCTAAAAGTGATTAAATATCACCAATTTATGGTAAAATCTTGAACTTGGAAAGATTTCTCCCTAAATCCAACCGAAATAACAAAGAGATATCTTTGGATTTAAAATCCAATGGTGAATAAAATTTACCTAACAATCTAAAGGCCCAGATTAATGATAAATATAAATCAAATCTCTCAATACACAAATAAAATCTCTCGATGAGAAATTTACTAAACAGATTGATTCTTTCCCTTCTCCTATAAATAGGAGCCAAGAAAAGAAGAAAGGGACCTTTTTCTAGACCTTTGGATCATTTTTCTTCTGATACACAGAGAGAGAGAGATATAGGGCCTTTGATTCTCTGCAAAAGAAAAACTTAGGTAAGAAAAGAAAAGGGGAGGCTTCAAAAGAGAATTTAATTCTTAAAAGAGTTTAACTCTTATAAAAGGAAAAGAACTTAGTTCTTTCTCTGGTGGAGGATCTGCAAAGTGCACATCTCTCCATGAATTGAGAATTTAATTCTCATTGGGTTGAGATCCTGCCATGCAGATCCAAAGCATAGAGAAGGAATTGAATTTTGAGAATTTAATTCTCACAGAATTACAGGAATTTAATTCCTTTGAGATAAAGTTAGGGTTTAACCCTATAGGAATTTAATTCCTTCAAAATGGACAGAACTAGGGTTTAACCCTAACTGAGAACTTAATTCTCTCAAACTCACAGGAATTTAATTCCCTTAAAAAAAAGAAATTAGGGTTTCACCCTATGCCAGAACTTAATTCTTCCAGAATGTAAATTAGGGTTTAACCCTATTCTTCAGAAGAAGATAAGAATTTAATTCCTCTAAAGTTTATTAGGGTTTAACCCTGTGAAGAATCTGATTCTTAAAAAAGATAAACACAGGAAAAGAAGCAGGATCACGTGTTACCACGTGACCCCTGTAAAGATCCACAGAGAAGAACTTTGAGGCAACGCCTCACGAGACCCCTGAAGCACACAAGAAAAAAAAGCAAAAGAAAAGAAGCTCTAGGGCGTCCCCACGTGTCACCACGTGACTCCTAATGAGCATTCTAACAGACCCGAGCATGAGCCCCCATCACGTGCCCACACGTGATGGCTGTCAGAATAAAAAGTGTTAAACACTTATCTGTATAACAAAATGAAGGGGATCTGGCCCCACCTTTTGGACGCCATCACGTGCTCCCACGTGATCTCCTCTCTGTTAATGTTTAACACCAAACTGATAACTTGGTTGTCAGTGTTTAACACTGTTATTTATTAGTGTCTAACACTAATTCGAGAATCATAATTTCTAGTGTACCCTAATCTGATAATCTTATCTATAGTGTTCAACACTGTTAATCTTTAGTGTTTAACACTAGCTTCAGCCCAATTGGCTAAGTTTCTAGAGGCAAAGCCTTTCCTTCAATGGACCGACAGAAAGCCAATATTCTAAACATGATTGGACTTAGCCCAAGATGGCCATAAGTCCTCAATTCAAACTTAACTGGGCTAATGGGCTCATAATATTATTAATTGGTCTTGGTTCCAAATTGGGCCAAAGACTATTTAATCTACCTTGGTTCAAGGGTACATCTTTTCACTCCTTTGATACTTGGCGTTGTAATTCCTCAACGTCTTCAAAGATGTGACGGGTCCCGATGACTACACATTGATACGGACTGTGGGGTCCTTAAACTCATGGACAATGAGGTCCTTAACCTTGACCGTGATGTCTTAAAACTAACGTCGGACTGTGGGGTCCTTAAACCTATGGACTATGATGTCCTTAACCTTGACCGGAATGTCTTAAAACTAACAACGGACTATGACGTCCTTAACCTTGACCGTGATGTCTTAAAACTAACGATGGACTGTGGAGTCCTTAAATCCACGGACTACGATGTCCTTAACCTTGACCGCAACGTCTTAAAACTAACACTGGCCCGCAATGTCCTTAAACTACCTATTGACTGCAATGTCACTAAACTAAATAACAGAGCTCCCCTAATTGCTCTTTTGTTGGATCTAAACGATCTCGTTAAGTTGATCTTAGTCTAAAACTAGACTAACGTATCCTTAACAAACGTTTAAGTCGATCTTAGTCTCAAACGAGGCTAACGTATCCTTAAACCCAAAACCCTCAAACCCAAATCTAAGATAATACGGATTAGGACTAGTCCACGCCCTACGGGCGACGACATAACTCAGTCTCCGTATACAATCCACGGGCAACCAAACACAAACTAAACACACACGACACGAAGTGACCATATGGAGAAGGAGAAAGTTGTTACTGCAATGCGGCAGCGTAATTAACTGCAGGGGCTTGCGCCTGCAGGAAAGAGCGTCCCCATAATCAAAAAACCCTCAAGCGAGGGGGAATCTGACGAAGTCTGCTACATCGGACGCATCCATTTAAACCTTCGATACATGGTGCCATAAATCAACTTGGCATCTTCGAAGAGGTAAACGGATAGCACCAATTAGCATCTACCCCGAATCTCAGGCAAGACGTCAGTCTTGGCCGTCTTTCGGAGGGGAACAGATTCTGGCACGCCCGGTGGGACCTTTTCCTCTTTCCACTCCACACTTCGTGTGTCGTGATTCGCGAGCCAATCGCGGTTCGCTAATGGTTGCCCTTGGGTTTCGAAGTACTAAGATTTGGCGTTTCGTTTGCTGCAAAAAGCAAAAGGATCAATGGCTGGCAACTGCTCGAACTGCTCCAACTGCAAATGCAACCGACGCTCCGCCTCACCTGGAGGTGTAGCATATGGACCCCAGGCCGCTTCCCTATTTACTATGCCTGTGGAGCAATTGGCTCAAGCTACCACCGGTCTATTCTTTGGGACCATGCTCCCGCCAGTGAACGTTAACATCCCAGTGCCCGTACTGGAAGCTTCAAAGAAGTCGGTCTTTGATCGACTTGCTACTCCTACGGCCCCTCTCAACGGGTCGTCCAACTCCTCGGTCTTCACCAGACTGAGCCTGAACTCCACAGGGCCCGCCAAGAAGCCCATGATACCTGAGATGGCCATCCTAAAGAAGATAGCTGCTCCCGAAGTCGTCAAGGAGGCTTCTCCTCCCAGAGGGTCGGTCTTCGCGAAACTGACTACCCCCGTTCCCGCTCCCGCTCAGAAATCTATTTTTGACCGGATGGATGTAGCTTCTCAATGAACGTCAGTCTTCAAGAGGCTGACAATGGCATCAGCCCCTCCCCAGAACAGGGGGCAAGGCAAAGCCGTCGCTGAATCAATCCCAACAACCCGTCGTGCCCAACGTCGCCACTGGCGCCGGATAAGGAAGACTGGGGGCAACTCCCCCTCTGGGCTAACTCCACCAGCTCCAACGGTGGAAGTTGATGCTGCTGTTCCAATTGGGAACAGCTTTGAACCGCTAAGGAGGGTGCGCAAGAACTCTCCGACTGCTACGTTGAAAAGATCTCCTCCACCTGCGGGGAGTGTTACAGAAGCAAAGCCGGAGCAGCCCCCTCAACGGCTGTCCTCTAAAATTTATAAAGTCTGGCGGAAGGTTCAAGACTCAGTAATTGACCAAGATCGCTCTCGCCAACAGTGAAGGGCGAAAGTGCAGGAAGAAAAGAAACGTCCTATCAAACAGCAAAGGACGACAACCGCTGGGGTGCCCACTGCAACGGCCCCCTCAACTTCAATGGCCTACAAGAAAAGGAGGCTAGAGAAAATCCCCACGCCTGCGGCAAATGCCAAAGGTGGCGAACCTAAACGCCCTAAGTCCGGGGGCATTATAGTCTATACTGTATACATGGCATCGGGAAAGGAAGACAGCTGTGCATCCACGGGTCATAGACCGCTTACACGGTCAGTGACCAAAACTCAGGAGCAACAGCAGAAGCTCCAGGAAATGATGAACGCGATGGTGGCACTCACCGGGCCGAAGGAAAGCCCCGAAGCGTCATCTGATCAACGCCAGGAACAAGAAACTGACGCCGAATTCCTTCGTAGGATATTGGAGAAGAAGGATAAAGAGGCTGCCGAACAAGCAGCCAATATACAACGAATGGCCCTCCTGTTCCAGGATATGGTGGGAATGATGACCCAACAAGATTCTCCTGCCGAAGATCCTCCAATCTTTCTTGAAGATGACAGGGGAGAAACGTCAAATCCCCCACTCGCTCTGTCAACAGCCAAGGAGGAGACAATCTCCAAACCTGACCTAGACGAATATATAGCTCAGCAGATACGGGTTCACCAGGCGACCGAGGCAGCTGGTCAGGTCGTCAGAACGGGGCGACCATATCCAAGCTGGTATGATCAAATCAAATACCCACCGGGCTACACGATCCCAAAATTTCACGTCTACAAGGGGACTGGCAATCCCCATCAACATGTTGCCCAGTTCAGGGCTCTTTGTGGTAACACCGGCGACGATGATAAGCTCCTGCTCCGCCAGTTCGTCGGCAGCTTGTCGGAGACGGCGTTCGAATGGTACTCCGAGCTTCCGAATGATTCCGTCAAGACGTTCGCTGCAATGGAGTTGCTATTCACTCAGCGATTCACGAGCGCCAGCGAACGCACCCCAATAATGGCATTGATTAATGCCAGGGTGAAACCAGGCGAGACATGGGTCCAGTATGTTATACGCTGGCGAAACTTGTGGTCGAAATGCGAACAACGCATTGAGAAAGCGCCCGCGGTGGGAATGTTTGTGGGTACCCTAGATCCTCATGCAACTATCTCACAGTTCATGATGTTCTTTAAGCCAACCACGTTCCAGGCTTTAATCGACAAGTTGGCCCAGATGGACCGGATGGGTCACAGACCGTCTCCCCCGAAGCCAGAACCTCGGAATGACAAAGGTAAAGGGAAAGCAATCTTAATTGTGAACGCTCAGCAACAACCCAATCCCCCAAAGCTGGCGGATCAACTGGAAGAAAGACGACGGTATTATAATGAGAAAATGAAGCGCCCCTACTCATTCCCGCAGGATAAGACGAAGAGGCTATTCGAGCTGGCAATACGCAACAGGCTTATCAACTTGCCAAATCCAAGGCGACCGCCGTAACCTAGTGAGGTGAATAACCCCAACTACTGCCCCTACCATCAAATGGTAAGCCATTCAATTGAGGATTGCTTCGTCTTCAAAGGATGGATTGAAGACCAATACCTACAAGGCAAGTTTGCGCTGTCCGAGAAGTGGAAGGTGAACCCGCCACAACCTCACGCTGCTAAGAAGACGGACACACCAGTGGCAACTTGTTCTTTCATTGAAGAAGCTCCATGGGAAATCGTGCTTTCAGCAAAAACCAAAAGAATGCTGAATGAGCTCCAGACGTTCCCGGCGATCAGGTGGAAGAACCGCTGGAACCCCAGGTCATTGAAAGGTTACTGAAGCCGCGCCCAACTCCGAAGATCAGTGGTGATGGCCCGAGCACTCACAAGCAGCCGTCGAAATCTTCAAAGAAGAAGAAGAAGAAATCTAAGAAGCCCGTGAAACCTTGTGACAAGCGCACGGACTTACAGAAGCAGATCGACGCGCTGGAGGAGTACAATCAAAAGGCGCGGACTCCCATCACACTCCAAGAGTTCCTCAACCACGTCTTTCAGGAGGAAGATAATGGAGAAAGCTCGTCGGATGAATCCGAGGGATATGTGGCGAGTTGTCATGTGATTTCCCACTCGTTTACGGACGATGAGAAAACTCCTGGCACTGAGAAATTGGGAGCACAGCCTGAACCAGAACTTGTGTGGCCGACAGATGAAATGATCGACGCCTTTCTAGACGAGATTCGTTTAAAAAGTAAAGCCGATCGGGAGCGTGAGACGGCCGCATCAGAAGGAGCCAAACGCAAGCGACTAAATGAAAAAGTCGAATCACTCCCGCCAGATCAAAAGACATTCGACGCGAATAAAAACATATTCAAGATGAGGAAAAGGTTTGCCAAAGCCATGTCAATGGGAATGAAGCTACCACCCTCGGAAGAAGACACGCTCAATGGGGCGGAGAGGCACCCTAATTACTGCTCATATCATCGGGAGATTTCACACCCCACCGAGGAGTGTGACGCCTTTAAGACATGGTGGCAGGGATATGTTGCTCATCGACAAAATTTTAAACGAATGAAACGCAGAGCTCGTCGAGAGCAGAGAAATACGACCGAAGGACACAAAAGAACTACCGGTAACTGTTACATGGTCAACGCTGGAGGATCGCAAGTTCTCACCTTTGGGAGCGACTCCGATGAGGAAATGGCTCTGGGCCTACTCTTTAAAGAATCCATCTTAGGGAAAGAGGAAGAACCAGAGGCCTGTGAAAACATTCAGCTGCGTAATCGCACGCTTCCGGAAAAGAATCTCGGGCCCGCAACTAGAAAAGATAAGGGAAAGGAAAAGGTCGCTGAGGATATCACCTTAGATGACCAAGTTATGAAAGAGCTGACTGCCAAGGACCCGTCTAAGAGGAGTAAGGTGGACTACAACATCCTAGCGCACCTGAGGAAGCTACCCTCGCAGCTCAGCATTCTCGACGCCCTCCTATTATCAAAGGAAGCGAGAGATTCATTAATCAAGGCGCTGCAAGAGCCCGAACAATTCCAAGCCTTCCTCGCCGAAGAAAGGATGAAGGATGAACTGGAAGAAGTGCACACAGCCGATATCACGTTCGGTAATGAAGACCTTCTTCTTGGGACGTGCGACCACAACCGTCCCCTATATGTCTCCGGATACTGCCACGACATCAAGATAGGCAAAATCCTGGTTGATAATGGGTCTTCCGTTAATCTCCTCAACGTGCGGGTGTTGAAGGAAATATAAGTCCACGTTGCGACCCCCGGTTCTTACGGGGAGGCGGAAACGGTATAAAAATCAAATTTTTGGCGCATGGGGCAACATGGACTAACCAAGTCGGGATCTTTTCCTAAACTAAAACTAGCAAACAACCTAAAGAGAGTTAGCTACTCGGAAAGATGGTTATACCTAACTTGAACTCCTTCTTCTTCAAACTTTTGTAGAGGTTGATGGTGTTTTCCTCGTTGCCTTCTTCCGTCAAAGATGGATCCACCTGAGGGTTCAACTTTCGGGCTCTTTCTCGAACTTTGAGAGAACTAGAATCTTCGGCTTGCTAAACTTTTGATCCTAGAGTGAGTAGAGAGTGTCTAAGGGGTGTTTTTATCTTAAGGAGAGGGATTCTCAACTCATGAGAAGGATTCTCCTTGAACTAGAGGAGGAAGAAGAACAAGTGAGGAGAGAGAATGGTTATGATAGAAAATGAGCTCTCTTTTCCTTTCTTGCAACCATATCACAAAAGAAAAAGAATTATCAATTAACAATAATAATAAAATGAAATAGTTGATGGATGGTTTGGAATGACCATTATCATTACAATCTTTAAATGGTTTTGCAAGAATCAAAAAGCATCTTTCTTTTGTAATGATGATGGTCAAACCTTCAACCATGGTCAACAAGTCAACCATGGTCAACAAGTCAACAAAATCCAACCATGACACAATTTCATTTGATTAATATTATTAATAGATATATCATAATTCCATTAGGGTTTGGAAAAAGACGACTGTCAACTGTGCGTACGCACCCGTTCCGAAACCCTAATGAAAAACCTCTTCCTCCGCCTCAATCAACTGTGCATACACACCCGCATTCTTGTTCCGAGGAACATGAATACCAAGAGATAAAATCAACCCCAAAAGATATACCAGTATCTGGCTCAAACCAGAGCCTACTAGTAATATCCGTCCGGACTCCAAACGTGCACAAGTGCACGGATGAGAACGAACCCTGTCGCAAAACTATGCGACCTCTACTCTGTTTTGCCCAGAGGCGAATACCCACTGTGTGGGACTCTAAAGATTCGACACTACGCTGGCAGTGGGTTTAACCACAGACCGCAAGCGGCACTAGCTGTGCGTAACGGTCCCCAGGTAGATGCCGACAAGAAGGCTGACGAGGTGAACCCCATCTGAACTCCTACTGAGTCTGAATATGACAGTCTCCATACAGTCCGGTCTGTTCGTCTAATACATCGCATGTCGGGCCTAGGGGGCGGTAAAACGTCAGTCCCCTAATAGCGGTACAAGTCGTGTCGGAGTGAAACCCAAAACACCCTGAGATAAAACTGGAAGCCTACCAGTATATCTCGCTTGCCCTGGCCAGGGACTACTCGTGTAATGGCTCTCTTAGATACAGCGCGATGTCAACCCCCAATACCGGGAGAGACGAATCCTGTCTAACCGTCACTGCCTCCAAGTGCTTCGGGACTGCACCCAACCATTACCTGTTTGCACAACTCCTTTGAGCCGTGGTAGGGTAGTGATCAAAGTGCAGTGGGAACACACTCTAGGCGAAGTGCCAGTGTCAAGTTAGCGGACTAAGCTGTACTCATGTCACCTGGAAACTGATAACTGACGATAGGTATAATACCAACCTGTCAGTTCCCGACGAGTCCTGTCCAGTGTACTCGTAACCCAACGAGCACCCGTATACTATCTCCAGTACGACGTACTGATGGCTGTGGGACAGACCATCTCCCACACTGGGATGAGAAGCGCATACGCTAGTCTACTCCGGAGTATCGATGCCCTGTCTCGATAGTCCTGTGACTAGGGACCTGAATAAGGATGTGCTTATAGATTACCCAGCCCCCACTAGTGTGACTGCCATCACAACGCTGGTAATCAAGCAAAGATCCTAAGGGCTCCACTAATGCGTATAGGTGATATACTAAAATAAACACATGTACACATTGAAGCAGAAACAAACCAAGTAGCATACTACTATATTGAGCAAGATTGTTTATACAAGGTGAATATCCCAAGCTTCCATTAAGTAATATACAAACTAGTATGATACAGTAATGGCTTCTAGGGCATATACACTAACAATCTCCCACTTGCACTAAGGCCATATACTGGCGTATCGAAGACCTATCATCTCGATCAGACGCTCGAACTGAGTCTGGGGCAGTGCCTTGGTGAATGGATCTGCAGTGTTTTCTTCTGAAGCAACCCTCCGAACCTCGATCTCTTTGCGATCCACGATCTCCCTGATCAGGTGATACCGCCTCAAGATGTGCCTGGATCTCTGATGGGACCTGGGTTCCTTCGCTAAAGCTATAGCCCCGTTGTTGTCGCAATACAGAGGTATTGGGTCAACAATGGATGGAACCACCTGAAGTTCTTTCAAGAACTTCCTCATCCAGACAGCTTCTTTTGCGGCATCAGATGCAGCGATGTATTCCGCTTCCATAGTCGAGTCTGCAACGGTTTCCTGTTTGGAACTCTTCCAACACACCGCCCCTCCATTGAAGGTAAAGACAAAACCCGACATGGACTTGGAATCATCCTTGTCACTCTGGAAGCTGGAGTCAGCAAAGGCCTCGATCTGGAGGTCTTTTCCGCCATACACCAAGAACATCTCCTTAGTCCTTCTCAGGTACTTGAGAATGTTCTTTACCGCTATCCAGTGTTTCTCCCCAGGGTTTGACTGATACCGGCTTACCACACTCAGTGCATAAGCTACATCCGGTCTGGTACACAACATCGCATACATTATAGAGCCTACCACAGAAGCGTAGGGTATAATAGACATGCGATCCCTCTCCAAATCAGTCTTGGGGGACATCTCTTTAGAGAGGGTGATCCCGTGACAAGCCGGTAGGTTACCGTGCTTGGAATCTTCCATACTGAATCTTTTCAGTACGGTGTCGATGTACCTGGACTGAGAAAGTCCTAATATCCTCTTGGATCTATCACGATGGATCCGGATCCCCAGGATGTATGAGGCATCACCCAGGTCTTTCATGGAGAACCTTTGTGACAAGAACCCCTTGACAGATTGTAGCATAGGAAGTCATTTCCTATTAAGAGAATGTCATCCACGTATAAAACGAGGAATACTACAGTTCTCGCTACAAATCTACTATAGATGCATGGTTCATCTGGATTTTTGATAAAGCCAAATTCCTTGACCGTCTCATCAAAGCAGATGTTCCAACTCCGCGATGCCTGCTTTAGTCCATAGATGGACTTAAGCAACTTGCACACCTTTCCGCTGCTCCCACTCTGAATGAAACCCTCTGGCTGGTCCATATAGACACACTCCTCTAAATTTCCATTTAGAAAAGCGGTTTTTACGTCCATCTGCCAAATCTCATAATCGTGGAAGGCAGCAATGGCAAGAAGGATCCGAATGGATTTCAGCATAGCCACTGGAGAAAAGGTTTCGTCATAGTCCAAGCCAGGTCTTTGACGGAAACCCTTTGCTACAAGTCTAGCTTTATAGGTCTCAACCTGTCCATCTACACCAATCTTCCTTTTGAAGATCCACTTGCATCCTACGGGTTTTACCCCGTCTGGAGCAATGTCCAACGTCCATACTTTGTTGGTGTACACGGACTCCATCTCGGTCCGCATTGCATCCAGCCATTTTACCGAGTCAACGCTCTGAACGGCCTGCTGGAAGCTAGTAGGCTCATCATAATCTATGATGCAATCCTCTCTATCCCCGTCTATGAGAAAACCGTAGTATCTCTCGGGCGGATGAGACTGCCTACTACTCCTGCGGAGCGGCGTAGGAATGTCCTGTTCTTTTGAACATACTGGCTCTTCCAAGCTTTCAGTAATAGCTTGTGGTTCTGGAATTTCTTCCAGTTCTATTGCGTTTCCACTTATCTGGGTTTCCAAAAACTCAGTTTCCAAGAAGCGGGCATGTTGAGAAACAAAAACCTTTTGTTCCTCAGCGGAATAGAACAGATACCCCCTGGAGTTCTTTGGGTATCCCACAAACTTACACAGTACTGAACGTGCCTCGAGCTTGTCCACATGCTGCTTTTTTACAAAAGCTAGACATCCCCATATCTTAAGGTACTTAAGACAGGGTTTCTTCCCACTCCATATCTGATATGGAGTGGTAGGCACAGTCTTGGTGGGAGGCTTGTTCAAGAGATATGCAGCTGCTTCTAGTGCATAGCCCCAGAAAGATCGCGGTAACTCAGCCTTACTCATCATGGAACGAACCATATCCAATAGGGTTCGATTCCTTCTTTCCGATACACCGTTATGTTGCGGAGTGTATGGAGGAGTACGCTGAGAGAGAATTCCATTCTCTTTTAAATAGTCCAGGAACTCGGCACTCAAGTATTCACCACCTCGATCCGATCTTAGAATCTTAATACTTTTGCCTGTTTGTTTTTCAACTTCATTCTTGTAATCCCGAAATTTCTCAAAGGCCTCGGATTTGTGCTTCATTAAGAAGACATGTCCATACCTAGAGAAATCGTCTGTGAAAGTAATGAAGTATGAATAACCGCTTCGCGCATGTGTAGACATTGGACCACACACGTCACTGTGTATGAGTCCCAAGAGCTCGCTCGCTCTTTCTCCGTGTCCAGTGAATGGAGTCTTTGTCATCTTTCCCATGAGACAAGATTCACAAGTGGCATAAGACTGATACTCGAACGGATCCAAGTATCCTTCTTTATGTAACTTAGTCAACCGTGACTCATTGATGTGACCCAGTCTACAATGCCATAAGAAAGCCTGATTGATATCTGGAGACTTTCTTTTGTGTGTATTCTGGACATTGAAAATCTGTGGTTGGTTTAATACGTATATACCATTGCTCAGTGTACCTGACCCAATCAGAACTTGATTAAGGTGAATGTTTACAACATTACTTACAAACGCAAATTCATAACCTTCTTTAGAAACCAAAGATACAGAAATGATATTACAAGTTGCGTTGGGTACAAAAAAGCAATTACGCAAAACCAAAACATGCCCATCTGACATTCCCAGGTGATAGTCCCCCACGGCTTTAGCATCCATGCTAGCTTCGTTCGCAACTCTGAGGGTCATGTCACCTGCCTTCAAAAACCTACGGTTTCTCAACGCCTGCAAAGAATTACAAATATGAGATCCTGATCCGGTATCCAATACCCAGGAAGTAGAGTTTATAGAAAGACAGTTTTCAATAACATACACACCTGAAGCTGAAGCCGCAACCTGCTTCAGTTCCTGTGTCCTGGCCTTCCAAGCCCTGCAATCTTTCTTCCAGTGTCCACTCTTATGACAATAGAAGCACTCTTCCTTTCCCACAAGCTTCCCCGCAATCTTTGTTGCCATTTCTTTTCCCTTCGTACCCACTTTACTAACACCGCCCCTTGGTTTGGCGGGGGCTTTCTTCCTCTTTCCCTTGGCTTTCGCCTTGGACCTAGAAGAAGAAGATCCTCCTACAAACAAAGCGGGTGTTTCCCTACCTTTCTGCAGGGTGCCCTCTGCGCTCCTCAGCATGTTGAGGAGTTCTGAAAGTTCAACTTCTTTTTCTTGTAAGTTGAAGTTCAGTATAAACTGGGCGTAAGTGGATGGAAGGGACTGGAGAATTAAATCCGTATAGAGTTCACTTTCCAACGTGGTCCCAAGTTCCGCGAGCTCCTCAATGTAGCCAATCATCTTAAGCACGTGGTCCGCTACCGATGATCCGACGGCCAACTTTGCCGAAAATAACTTCTTCGACACTTCGTATCTTGCGATACGAGACTGCTCTCCATACAGTTCTTTTGTATGAAGAAATATGGATTCTAAGTCCATATTCTCGTGCCTCCTCTGATGTTCGTTGTCCATAGAGGCAAGCACGAGGCACCTGGCCTTCGCGCAATCAATCTCCCAAGTCTTACGGATTTCCTTATCCGCGACGCTGGAGGCGGGACCTGGGACGGGGGGAGCTTTGGTGGTAAGAAGATACCCCAGCTTGTCGTAAGTGATTGCCATTTTGACATTCCTAAGCCAATCTTTGTAGTTTGGCCCTGTCAGTATGTTTTTATCTAGAAGTAACTTAAGTCCAGTCATTTCGATTTGGTCGCTGTAGGGGGAGAGCGAAGAAACACTTTAGCATGATGCTCTTGCAAGTTTAGAATGATTTTTAATTTGTCTAAACAGGATGGCTCCCACTGTCTCTCGAATCCCTCCTCAAACCATAAAGGAAGAATTAGTCGGGATCAATCCCACCGCACAATACTTTCTTAACCGTTCAGCCAGGCCAGTGTCGGTACTTCGAGGGAGGTTTTCCAACGCTTTCGCGAAGTTCCTTAATTAAATAATCTCTTTTCCCTGGGGGCGTAGCCCCGCTAACACCTTTCTAGGCACCTACTAGGTTTATAGCATTGATCGTTTAGTGAGAAATTTCCCGAGGAGTAGCATATACTCACAGTAGGATCGGGATCCAAATATCATCGCGTGACGAAACTGAAGGAATCCTACCAGAATCACCACACTCCAAATGGTATGCAAATCTAGCAAGTTTAAGTACTTATGAAACTCCCGATGTGGATTTTTGCCCCATGCTCTTATGACCTTGACGAAGGTCAACAAATCATAAGTCACATGTCAAGTTCTGCCCGTCATTTTTCAGGTTAATTTGAACCTACCCATATATACCCTTGACGAAGGTCAACAAGGTAATACGACTGTCCCAAACCAACACATCTATCTATGCTACATATGAACACCCAACAGCTACCAATCTCCATGCCTTGACGAAGGTCAACAAATATAGCTTGAATACTATTGAATTTTCATACGAAATGACGGAGGGTTACGAATGGTTTTGGCGAAACCGTGAACGTAGTGAACTTGATATAATCGATGGAACGAGATATCTTTTAGAAGGAGTGGCTCAATCTCCGCATTTAAAAGTTAGTTTTGAAAAGAACCGAGTGGTTTTTCGAAAGTGTTCCAACGACTTTAACTTGGTTTATTATCTTGCATTAGTTCTTTTAATGCGTGATATTCTTGCATTAGTTCTTTTAATGCGTCCCATCATTTAATCCTACCATTGCAGAAAACAACCAAAATATGACGTACGCTTATGCCATTCGCATTCGCCACGGGGCCCCGTCATCACCCGTTAGGTTACTTAACTAACGACAGAGCGGGGGCTGGGCTAGCGCGGCTGTAAAACATAAGCAACGTCTAAATAGTTATAAATATAGCAATGATAGACATTACAGATCACAGATGAATACATTGGATATACTAGGAATCCGCAATCCGTTCGAGCCTGCAACGAAAAGCGGATTACACGGTCGCGGTGAATAGCCAAAACCCCACCCAAAGACCCCTACGGGTGCGGCAAACTACCCGCCAAGTACCCGGTAGTTTGTGCACCCCTCCATGGGTCTATCCTAGGAGCAAAAACAGTAAAAAGAATTATACAATGACGGCTACAACCCCGACCCGGTTGTGCGGCCATACAAATAATATTATTACATCAATTTACATATTACAAATGAATGAAAGAAAAACAAAAGCTCATCTCACATCCACTCCGGCTATTCACCCGCGACAGTCCAACACATTCATATACACATTCCAATATCAAACACAGATCACATAGATGTATAACCCCGACTAATGGACATATAGCGATTAGCCGACGTTCAATACATTCAAACATCACAGATATAACCAATATAGCCAAAGTGTAGCGAAGTTCGAAAAAAAATACGGATTTATAGGACCCCAAAAGTAAATTTCTTTTCTGGAAAATCTGGGCACATATAACATATTTGAAAAATCCCAAAACCCTACCAGAAGAACACTGCACAAAACACGATCACATGAAGAGCCCAAACGGCGGCGGATCCGCGGCAACAAGAATAGCTATGGCCGCGGATCTGCGGCGGTTTGAAGGATTCATGGGATCGTTTTTGGTGGGTGTTCTCACAAAACCCTGAGCCGATTTTAGGAGTAATAATTTTTACATTTAGAGCACAAAAAAATTCAACAGAAACTTAGGGTTTTTGATTTTCCGGTTTTGCGATTTTTCCGTTTCGAACTTCCATACACTTCGCTACCAAGCTAGTTTAAGTTTAGTTAGGCTCTGATACCACTGTAAGTCCACGTTGCGACCCCCGGTTCTTACGGGGAGGCGGAAACGGTATAAAAATCAAATTTTTGGCGCATGGGGCAACATGGACTAACCAAGTCGGGATCTTTTCCTAAACTAAAACTAGCAAACAAGCTAAAGAGAGTTAGTTACTCGGAAAGATGGTTATACCTAACTTGAACTCCTTCTTCTTCAAACTTTTGTAGAGGTTGATGGTGCTTTCCTCGTTGCCTTCTTCCGTCAAAGATGGATCCACCTGAGGGTTCAACTTTCGGGCTCTTTCTCGAACTTTGAGAGAACTAGAATTTTCGGCTTGCTAAACCTTTGATCCTAGAGTGAGTAGAGAGTGTCTAAGGGGTGTTTTTATCTCAAGGAGAGGGATTCTCAACTCATGAGAAGGATTCTCCTTGAACTAGAGGAGGAAGAAGAACAAGTGAGGAGAGAGAATGGTTATGATAGAAAATGAGCTCTCTTTTCCTTTCTTGCAACCATATCACAAAAGAAAAAGAATTATCAATTAACAATAATAATAAAATGAAATAGTTGATGGATGGTTTGGAATGACCATTATCATTACAATCTTTAAATGGTTTTGCAAGAATCAAAAAGCATCTTTCTTTTATAATGATGATGGTCAAACCTTCAACCATGGTCAACAAGTCAACCATGGTCAACAAGTCAACAAAATCCAACCATGACACAATTTCATTTGATTAATATTATTAATAGATATATCATAATTCCATTAGGGTTTGGAAAAAGACGACTGTCAACTGTGCGTACGCACCCGTTCCGAAACCCTAATGAAAAACCTCTTCCTCCGCCTCAATCAACTGTGCATACACACCCGCATTCTTGTTCCGAGGAACATGAATACCAAGAGATAAAATCAACCCCAAAACATATACCAGTATCTGGCTCAAACCAGAGCCTACTAGTAATATCCGTCCGGACTCCAAACGTGCACAAGTGCGCGGATGAGAACGAACCCTGTCGCAAAACCATGCGACCTCTACTCTGTTTTGCCCAGAGGCAAATACCCTCTGTGTGGGACTCTAAAGACTCGACACTACGCTGGCAGTGGGTTTAACCACAGACCGCAAGCGGCACTAGCTGTGCGTAACGGTCCCCAGGTAGATGCCGACAAGAAGGCTGACGAGGTGAACCCCATCTGAACTCCTACTGAGTCTGAATGTGACAGTCTCCGTACAGTCCGGTCTGTTCGTCTAATACATCGCATGTCGGGCTTAGGGGGCGGTAAAACGTCAGTCCCCTAATAGCGGTACAAGTCGTGTCGGAGTGAAGCCCAAAACACCCTGAGATAACACTGGAAGCCTACCAGTATATCTCGCTTGCCCTGGCCAGGGACTACTCGTGTAATGGCTCTCCTAGACACAGCACGATGTCAACCCCCAATACCGGGAGAGACGAATCCTGTCTAACCGTCACTGCCTCCAAGTGTTTTGGGACTGCACCCAACCATTACCTGTTTGCACGACTCCTTTGAGCCGTGGTAGGGTAGTGATCAAAGTGCAGTGGGAACACACTCGAGGCGAAGTGCCAGTGTCAAGTCAGCGGACTAAGCTGTACTCATGTCATCTGGGAACTGATAACTGACGATAGGTATAATACCAACCTGTCAGTTCCCGACGAGTCCTGTCCAGTGTACTCGTAACCCAACGAGCACCCGTATACTATCTCCAGTACGACGTACTGATGGCTGTGGGACAGACCATCTCCCACACTGGGATGAGAAGCGCATACGCTAGTCTACTCCGGAGTATCGATGCCCTGTCTCGATAGTCCTGCGACTAGGGACCTGAATAAGGATGTGCTTATAGATTACCCAGCCCCCACTAGTGTGACCGCCATCACAGCGCTGGTAATCAAGCAAAGATCCTAAGGGCTCCACTAATGCGTATAGGTGATATATTAAAATAAACACATGTACACATTGAAGCAGAAACAAACCAAGTAGCATACTACTATATTGAGCAAGATTGTTTATACAAGGTGAATATCCCAAGCTTCCATTAAGTAATATACAAACTAGTATGATACAGTAATGGCCTCTAGGGCATATACACTAACAGGAAATCTGCATGAGCGTCCAGCACCTTTCTCGAGATAAGATCACCATCTCCGGGTTCGACTCCCAATCATCAAGAACTCTTGGGTCTCTGATATTGACGCTGCGCTTTGGGCTACTCATCACGGATATTAAGTTTCACGTCATAGATGCTAAGACATGTTACAATGCTTTGCTCGGCCGACCTTGGTTACACGAGTACAATATCATCCCTTCTACGCAACATCAGTGTATGAAGTATTTCAAGGATGGTCTTGAGTATACCGTAACAGGTGAGCTAAACCCATTCTCCATGAACGAAGTCCGCAAATATAAGGACGCAAAGTACTTTTTGCCAGATTGCGAGGATACAGAGAGGTGTCGCAAACCGGAAAACAAAACCGCTGCCACAATCCCTGTTTTTGGGAGTGATACTGAAGAAGAAGAAGAGATAGTTTATGCTGGGCCGTCTCGATGCAACAACCCGGGACCGTCCGCCCCCATATTGATCTTCGGAAGTGACTCGGAAGATGAGGTTAATGTTGTGTTCTCCAGTCGGCCGCCAATACAAGAATTCCTCGGTGATAATCAGAGTTTGCAGATCACCATGATCCCGCCGGAGCACTACAAAGATCTTGACGCACTTGAAGCTTACAATGTGCAGGACCTGCAGACGTTTTACGTCCCTCCCAAGCGAAAGGGTGAAAAGGCGATCCTGTTCTACCGGTCCACGGAAGCGAGAGGAGAGAAAGAAATATGGCACGGCGCAGATCCTACACTTAACAAGCTTCAACCCATCCGTTTGCCCAGATATTACACGAACGGACTGAAAAGGCTATTGAAGCGCCAAGGGGTACCCTTAAAACAGACTACTCGACAAGCCTGATTCTATAACAGGATTTGGGATGTCCCTGGGACTCAGCGCAAATTACCCAATGGGAGAATGGAAACACTTGGGCTTGGATACGTGAGAGCCGGAAAACGGGAACGAGTCCACGGCAGCTACGCCATATATAACTTCGATGAAGAAGAGGACGTTCTATCAGGAAATGCCAACCCCTCATCAAAACTAGATCCCGCGAACGAAATGCCGAGTCCGTCGTTTGAAGAGCGAATGGACAAGCTTATCAGGAAAGCGGGTCAAAAAGCTCGGGACGACCATAATCGCGAGATGGCCATCTACGAGAAAGCCAGGACGCAACGTCTTCTTCAACAGGCTGCAGAAGACAAGAATACTCCTCCCTGTCAACCTCTTGTGCAGAAGGCCCGGCCCAGATATAGAAACAAATCAAAGAGCAGAAAAGGCGTTCGACAGTGATAAAGTGGGACCGAGAAGTCACGCGATCGGAAATCGAGCGGTCCGAATTTGTCCCTCATAAAAAAGATGAGCCAGGCATACTCTTTTCCTCAGAATAAAACACGGAAGATACTTGACCTCGCTTTAAAACATCGAATGATTACACTTCCAGAGTCTAAACACCCTGGGTAGGCTAACGAGTTTTTCATTCGGACTATTGCTCTTATCACCGAACCATAAGACATCCTACCGAAGACTGCTTCACCTTCAAGAACTGGGTCGAAGACCAGTACCAGCAAGGCAGATTTGCTCTATCCGACAGCTGGAGGGTAACGCCGCCACAAAAGCACGAACCCAAAGCCACAAGAGCAGAGCCAGATCCACATCGGTCTTGGAAACGAGGTCGTACCTGTCGCGTGATAACGATATCAAAAGAAGAGCCCGAGAATATGGATGACTTTCCCTGGTGCTTCGAAAACAGTGACGACGAGGTAATCTCAGAATTTCCACCAGCGCCGAAAGAGCTGGAAGATGGCATACATACTACTGCAGATAACCTCAGGAAGATAGAGCTGGGAACAACGAACGACCCGCGACCGACATTCGTCAGCGAGCTGCTATCTGAAGAAAGGGTGGCTGCATTAAAAGACGTGCTTATGCAGCATAGGGATTGCTTTGCATGGAACTATTCCGAAATGCCAGGGCTAGATCCAGAAATTGCTGTGCATAAATTGGCAATATCCCCGAACGTCAAGCCAGTCAAACAGGCACTGAGAAGAATGCGGCTCGAGCTCGAGATGAGCATCAACGCCGAAGTCAAGAAGCTGATCGATTCTGGGTTTATCCAAGAAGTTCAGTATCCCGATTGGATCGCCAACATCGTCCCGGTAATGAAGAAAAATGGGACAGTATGCGTATGCGTGGACTTCCGGGATCTCAATAAAGCTTTCCCGAAGGACGATTTCCCAGTACCGGTAACCGAGCGGATGATAGATAACACGTCCACTCACGAAGTTTTCTCCTTCATGGACGGCTCATCAGGATACAATCAAATAAAGATGCACCCCGAAGACCAGAAGCATACCGCTTTTCGGACCCCTCTGGGAATATTCTGCTATAAGGTGATGCCCTTCGGTCTAAAGAACGCCGGTGCCATCTATCAAAGAGCTATGATGAAGATCTTTGATGACCTCATACATGAAATCGTCAAATGCTATATCGACGACCTCGTCGTGAAAAGCAAGTCATACGAGGAACATCTTGAGCATTTCAAGACTGTGTTTCAACGCCTTCGGCAATACAACTTGAAGATGAACCCTCTCAAATGCGCATTCGGAGTTTCCTCAGGCAAATTCCTAGGATTCATTGTCCGGCACCGAGGCATCGAGATAGATCCGTCAAAGATTAAAGCAATTATGGAGATGCCCCCGCCAAGGGCTCTCAAACAATTGCGGTCTCTCCAAGGAAAGCTCACGTACATCCGGCGATTTATAGCCAACCTTTCAGGCAAGTGCCGCCCTTACAGTCACCTGATGAAGAAGGGAACCCCGTTCGTATGGGATCACAAATGCCAAGGAGCACTGGATGAGATCAAGCAATACCTGCAGAACCCGCCAGTGCTGGCCGCTCCAGTCAAGGGAAAGCCCCTTATTCTTTATACAGCAGCACTCGAAGGTTCCTTAGGCGTATTATGGGCACAAGAGAACGACCAAGGGAAAAAAGAGCTCTCTATTACTTGAGTAGAGTTCTCCTGGGGGCAGAAAGCAACTATTCTCCCATCGAAAAACACTGCCTGGCTTTGATCTTCGCAATAACAAAGCTCAGGCACTATGCGTTGGCGCATGAAGTCCGTCTTATTTCGAAGGTGGACCCCCTTAAATATTTAATGTCGAAGGCCATATTGACAGGTCGACTCGCTAAATGGGCCCTACTCTTGATGGAGTTTTCAATAACTTATCAGCCTCTTAAGGCAGTGAAAGGCCAAGCCATTGCCGACTTCCTCGCCGAGCATCCGATACCCGGCGATTCTCCTCTGAATTGCGAACTGCCAGACGAACATGCGTTTGACGCGATCGACGGTGGTGATACCCGATGTGAGCTTTATTTCGATGGAGCATCTAACATGAAGAGGCGCAAACAAAGTACGCCCATAATCAAATCGGAGGTAGGCCTCATCTTTGTGACTCCACAAGGAGGGATAATGTGCTTTGCTTTCTCCTTAACAGAACCGAGGACGAACAATGAAGCCGAATATGAAGCTTTGATAGCAGGCCTCGAGATCGCCATCGACATGGGAATTGAAAACCTTCTCATATATGGAGACTCCCAACTGGTCGTTAGCCAAGTGAACGGCGACTACCAGACATACAAGCCAGAGCTGGTGAAGTATGGAGAGAGAGTACAGCGATTGCTGACTCAAATCCCCTACTACATGCTAGAAAGCATACCGCCTACGGAAAATAGCAAGGAGGACGCATTAGCCAAGCTCGCTAAAGAGCTGGCCGACGAAAACCTCGATGACGTAAGAATCATGGTACAAAGCCGTCGGGTTCTTGCTCCGGCAGAAATATCGCCGGAATCATCCGAGGAAAAGGAAGCAACTGAGCAGACGGCCCTGCAAATGAATGACCACGAGAAGGTTGGGGATTGGAGAGAAGTCTTTACAGACTACTTCAAATCCCGTCGAACGCCTGAAGATGCGTCCTCAAGACATCAGCTTATGAAACGAGCTCTGTCCTTCGCCTTCGTCAATGATACTCTGTATAAGAGGTCATTTGATTCTTTGTGGTTGAGATGCCTGGGACCTGATGAAGCGAAAAGGATCGTTCGGGAAGTTCACGATGGACTCTGCGGTTCTCACCAAGCAGGCCCGAAGATGAAATTGAAAATTAAAAGGATGGGCTACTACTGGCCAACGATGATTCAGGACTGCCTCGAGTATGCGAAGCAATGCCACTTTTTCCAGATCCATGGGGACTTCATACATCAGCACCCAAATCCTTTACATCCAACAGTAGCTAGCTGGCCATTCGAAATGTGGGGGACTGACATAATCGGCCCCATCGAACCGGCATCATCCAGGGGACATCATTCCATCCTGGCGACGACTGATTACTTCTCCAAATGGGTGGGGCAGTACCGTTAAGGGAAGTGAAGACGGAAAATATTCTCCATTTCTTCAAGACGCACGTCATTTATCGGTTTGGAACTTCGCGACGGATCATTTCCGATAACGGGCCAACCTACAAAAGTCACAAGATTAGTCGCTTCGCACAGCAGCACAACATACACTGGAGATACTCTTCAGTTTATAATCCCCGAGCTAACGGTCTAGCCGAGACTTTCAACAAAACCTTGACAAAGATCGTGAAGAAGACGGTGTCCCGAAACAAAAAGGACTGGCACGAGAGACTGCAAGAAGCTCTCTGGGCATACCGAACTACGTTCAAAACGGCCACGAAAGCAACGCCATACGCGTTGGTATTCGGTACAGAAGCAGTACTTTCCCTAGAGATAGAGCTACCCTCTCTACGAATGGCGGTTCACCACGAGCTGACGGACGAAGAAAATGCTCACCTTCGGCTTGAAGAGCTTGAGGCCCTTGATAAAACCCGGCTCATAGCGCAACAAAATCTGGAGGCTTACAAAGCAAAGATGACGCGCTCGTATGAAAGATTGACCAGGACGAGGACATTCCGCCAAGGCGAACTCGTGCTAGTGGTCAAAAGACCTATGATCCCCAATCGTGCCAAGCGGGGAAAATTCGAGCCGAACTATGAAGGCCCGTACATAATAGACAAGGTCTACCAGGGTGGAGCATATCTGCTCATGGATATGCACGGTGAGAGACCTTTCAGACCAATAAACGGTCGCTTCCTGAAGAAATACTACGCTTGACGGGTTAAGGCTTAGGTTAATGATAGATGACGACGACCATGTCCACTCGCTATCTTCCTAAACCCGAACTCTATAAGTAGTAACCAGCCTTCTTCAACAACGGACCGAAATGTCCTTAAACTAACAACGGACCGAAATGTCCTTAAACTAACAAAGGACCGAAACATCCTTAAACTAACAACGGACCGAAATGTCCTTAAATTAACGACGGACCGAAACGTCTTTAAACTAACAATGGACCACTACGTCCTAAAACTGGCTGTTGACCGAGATGTCAATAAACTACGGTGGATTGCAATATCTCAAAGCCGATAAAAAAAATAGAATAAAAAAAAAAGTAAAATAAAGACGGTATGTCCATAAGCGAAGTGGGCACGGATGAAAACCCGAAAGGGCTCCGTGAGTAAAAACAACAGGGCTACCGGCGAGTTTTTATGAAAACCCGAAAGGGCGCAACCTCGTTAAAGGACACTTGCAGGGTCCTCACGACCTTGTAAGGAGAAACTACCCGCGTGAGATCCTTACGACTCACAAGGAAGCAACACACTTAGGAGTCCTCACGATTCCTAAGGAGAAATTACACTTGCGAGATCCTCACGACTCGTAAGGAGAACTCTCTTATGGGACCCTCACGGCTTATAAGATTTGAAAGTCTTAAGTTACAGAAACCTGAACCTGTTCTTAAGCAAACCCCCACAACCTTCGATGTTTCCCTACATGTATACAATCCACGGCGCGAATAAACATTTCCCTAACCAAGTCCCATCCGTGACTAGGGATATGGTCGTACGGTGAACAACCCTTGTGAGTCCGCTCGACTAATAAGGAGAAAACCCTTTTGTAAGATCCTTACGACTTACGGGAGGACATGCACTTAGGAATCCTCACGATTCCCAAGGAGAAAACACACCTACGAAATCATCACGACTTGTAGGGAGAAATACCTTTGTGAGACCCTTACGGCTCATGAAGTCAAAAGCCTTAGTCGACAGGACCCTTAACCCTGCTTACTAAGCCACCTTTGTTCGACATCGACAGAGGCAGATGATGATTCGCTCCTGGCAATAGCCCAGTTGTAGCGGTGCTGATGCCGAAATCGGTGTCTAAATCCAAGCTTGCAACAAAACCCAGCAAGCCACAAATGCATACGAAATAGCCGAAATGATGGGGCAACTTGCAATAAAAAAAAAGAAGCAAGTAAAAATGTATGCATGAAAAATAGCCGAAATGATTGGGCAACTCGCAATAAAAAGCAGCGAGTAGAAAATAAAATAAATAGCCGAAATGATTGGGCACTGCGAAAAATAGCCGAAATGATGGGGCAATCGCGACCTTCGCGATATAAAAGCTGAAATGATAAAGCATCGCGGAAAAAGAGATAAAATAAAAATGAAATTTATGCCCTACAGGTGATGTTACATCAATCCCTGTATACAATCCAGGGGCGCAAGCAAAGAAGGGATTATACTCCTCCTCCTCCCTAGGTTTCATCAGAAGAAGAAGCCAAATCTCGACAGGCCGCAAGTGACCTGGAGATCGTCTCAACACTCGTCTATTAACGACGGATACAACTTCAAGCGAAGCGGACAGCGGTAACCCCCAGTTCCATGGCTTAACGGTGTACAGATGACCGAGAGTCAAACCCCAACTCCGTGAAATGCGGATACAATCAGCAAAATTCCTGGTTACGTGAAACGCGGATAACGTCACTCTTTGACCCCGTGGGAAACGTCCAGAGCGGATCCTGGTCCTCGCAGAGCACGGCAGTGAACCCGTGTGAAGCATCCAGAGCGGAGCCTAGTCCTCGCCGAACACGGCAGTGAACCCGTGTGAAGCATCTAGAGCAAGATTCCTGGTTACGTGGAACGCGGATAACGTCACTCTTTGACCCTGTGGAAAACGTCCAGAGCGGATCCTGGTCCTCACAGAGCACGGCAGTGAACCCGTGTGAAGCATCCAGAGCGGAGCCAAGTCCTCGCCGAACACGGCAGTGAACCCGTGTGAAGCATCTAGAGCAAAATTCCTGGTTACGTGGAACGCGGATAACGTCACTCTTTGACCCCGTGGAAAACGTCCAGAGCGGATCCTGGTCCTCGCAGAGCACGGCAGTGAATCCGTGTGAAGCATCCAGAATGGAGCCTAGTCCTCGCCGAACACGGCAGTGAACCCGTATGAAGCATCTAGAGCAAAATTCCTGGTCACGTGGAACGCGGATAACGTCACTCTTTGACCCCGTGGAAAACGTCCAGAGCGGATCCTGGTCCTCGCAGAGCACGGCAGTGAACCCGTGTGAAGCATCCAGAGCGGAGCCTGGTCCTCGCTGAACACGACAGTGAACCCGTGGAAAGCATCCAGAGCAAAATTCCTGGTTACGTGGAACGCGGATAACGTCACTCTTTGACCCCGTGGAAAACGTCCAGAGCGGATCCTGGTCCTCACAGAGCACGACAGTGAAACCGTGTGAAACATCCAGAGTAGACCCTAGTCCTCCCCGAACACGGCAGTGAACCCGTGTGAAGCATCTAGAGCAAAATTCCTGGTTACGTGGAATGCGGATAACGTCACTCTTTGACCCCGTGGAAAACGTCCAGAGCAGATCCTGGTCCTCGCAGAGCACGGCAGTGAAATCGTGTGAAACATCCAGAGTAGAGCCTAGTCCTCGCCGAACACGGCAGTGAACCCGTGTGAAGCATCTAGAGTAAAATTCCTGGTTACGTGGAATGCAGATAACGTCACTCTTTGACCCCATGGAAAACGTCCAGAGCGGATCCTGGTCCTCGCAGAGCACGGCAGTGAACCCGTGTGAAGCATCCAGAGCGGAGCCTAGTCCTCGCCGAGCACGGCAGTGAACCTGTGTGAAGCATCTAGAGCAAAATTCCTGGTCACGTGGGACGCGGATAACGTCACTCTTTGACCCCATGGAAAACGCCAAGAGCGGAGCCTGGTCCTCGCAAAGCACGGCAGTGAACCCATATGAAGCATCCAGAGCAAACACCGGACTGTGGAGTCATTAAAATCCACGGACTATGATGTCCTTAACCTCGACCGTAATGTTTTAAAACTAATGATCAACCATGATGATTCTAGACTGATTTTACCTTGGTTAAATGGTACATCTCTTCACTCCTTTGATATTTGGCGTTGTAATTCCTTAACGTCTTCAAAGAGGTGACGGGTCCCAGTAACCACGCATTTCATGGACTGTGGAGTCCTTAAATCCACGGACTATGAGGACCTTAACCTTGACCGTGATGTCTTAAAACTAACATCGGACTGTGGAGTCCTTAAACCCACGGACTATGAGGTCCTTAACCTTGACCGTGATGTCTTAAAACTAACATCGGACTGTGGAGTCCTTAAATCCATGGACTATGAGGTCCTTAACCTTGACCGTGATGTCTTAAAACTAACATCGGACCGTGGAGTCCTTAAACCCACGGACTATGAGGTCCTTAACCTGGACCGCGATGTCTTAAAACTAACATCGGACTGTGGAGTCCTTAAATCCACGGACTATGAGGTCCTTAACCTTGACCGTTATGTCTTAAAACTAATATCGGACTGTGGAGTCCTTAAACCCACGGACTATGATGTCCTTAACCTTGACCGCGATGTCTTAAAACTAACATCGGACTGTGGAGTCCTTAAATCCATGGACTATGAGGTCCTTAACCTTGACCGCGATGTCTTAAAACTAACATCGGACTGTGGAGTCCTTAAATCCACGGACTATGAGGTCATTAACCTTGACCGCGATGTCTTAAAACTAATATCGGACTGTGGAGTCCTTAAATCCACGGACTATGAGGTCCTTAACCTTGACCGTGATATCTTAAAACTAATATCGGACTGTGGAGTCCTTAAACCCACGGACTATGATGTCCTTAACCTTGACCGCGATGTCTTAAAACTAACATCGGACTGTGGAGTCCTTAAATCCACGGACTATGAGGTCCTTAACCTTGACCGCGATGTCTTAAAACTAATATCGGACTGTGGAGTTCTTAAATCTACGGACTATGAGGTCCTTAACCTTGACCGTGATGTCCTAAAACTAACATCGGACTGTGGAGTCCTTAAACCCACGGACTATGAGGTCCTTAACCTTGACCGCGATGTCTTAAAACTAACATCGGACTGTGGAGTCCTTAAATCCACGGACTATGAGGTCCTTAACCTTGACCGTGATGTCTTAAAACTAACATCGGACTGTGGAGTCCTTAAACCCACGGACTATGAGGTCCTTAACCTTGACCGCGATGTCTTAAAACTAATATCGGACTGTGGAGTCCTTAAACCCACGGACTATGAGGTCCTTAACCTTGATCGCGATGTCTTTAAACTACGATACCCTGGAAACCATCCTAAACCAACCCCTGACCCCGTGAAATACGGATAAGGGTGACCGCACCCAGCACTTGCGGGTCCTCACTTCCTGCAAGGAAGAAAACCCTCTTGCGAGATCCTTACGACTCCCAAAAGAAATCCCTCTTAAGAATCCTCACGATTCTTAAGGAGAACTCACACATACAGGACCCTCTCGACCTGTAGTGAGAAAAACTCTTTATGAGACCTTCACGGCTCGTAAAGCTCAAAAGTCTTAGGAAGCAGATCTTAACCCTGAATCCTAAGCCATCGCTGCCCTGCAAGGAGACCAAGATAAATTGTCCGCAGAACACATTCAATAAAAAGGGGACACACCACTGAGAAGAAAAATATGTCTTTATTCATAAACCAAAATGGGTACAAAGTACAATTCATGAAAGAACAAAAAGAAAATACTCTCGTTCAGGAGTATGTACAAAAAGAAGGGAAAAGATACAAGTTTTTCAAGCCGGCGGGCGATTTAATAATTTTGCTAGCTCATCCTGCTTTTGCTGGGCCACGGCTTCATGATTCAGGATCGCTAGAAGACGGGCCTCCGCCTGAGCCTGCTGGGCCTGATACGAGGCGAGACGGCCTTCAAGCTCTTTCTCAGTGGCCTTGTGAGCCTCGACCCTTTCACGAGTGAATACGGCAGCCTTATCAAGAGCCACTACCTCTTTGATAGACTCCTGAAGCACCTGCCAGAGTTCATACGCTTTGTTGGCCTTGGCGGTAAGATTAGCTTGAAGCTCGCTCAACGCCTTAGAGGCCAGCTCCCTCTCCGAGAATTTACGGCCGAGCCTCTTCTCGCGTGACGTCATGTTTGCCGCGCATCGTGCTATCAGCCCCCGCAACTCCGCCTTTGCAGCCACGGCCTCCGAGGAAAGACGGGAACACTCAAGGGTATGCAAGCAAGCCTCCACTTGCCAACAGAACTCCACCCAGACTCGCACCACCTCTTCGCTATGGTAGGTGGCAAGAAAAGGAAGAGAACCGTTAGCTTCAGTGGCAAATGCTTCAGCTGTGGTCGCGCTGCCAGCACGAAGCTCCTCGATCAAGGATGACAAGGAGACGAGGCTTAACCGGGCCAAGCGCTCTGAAGCTCGCAAAGCAAAGGGACCAGGCGACATAGCGATACACGACTCCAGCACTATGGAGGCTGGCAGAGCTGTTCGGATTTGAAATATGTCAGTAAAACTCTTAAGCAAAAGAACAAATGGGACTATATTGAAATGTCGCTTACCTACGGTTATGCAAGTGGGAGCTGAAGGTTCCCCTGGCCCTTCAACGACCTCCACCTCGTCATCGGCCTCCAAAAATATAAGAGGCATCAATGTTATTTCGCAGAGTAGCAACAATGCCACAATAAAAAATGGCGAACGATGCTAACCTTGCCCAGAGGAAAGGACGATGCGCTGAGGAGAGATCGCATGCGGAGCTGCTATCTCCAGCAGGCGATGAAACGATTGCCAGGGAAACAGATCAGCGATAGAGGCCGCCAGCCCGCGCAATTCTGAGAAAACAAAATAGTTCAGACAACAGAAAGATTGCTAATTTAAAATATTGAAGGTTACCTTCAACACTCCTCCCATTCTGAGTCGGGGGGATAGCGGCTTCAACGGCCTCCGCAGTGATCTCCGGCTCCAGCAAAGGGAGAGTAGTCCCGGCTACCTCTCCTCCGGCCTCTGGGCCGCCCGCAGGAAGAGTCATTGGGGCGGCAACCCCTAAAATAGCCTCTTCCAAAGGAACAAGCGCTCCGTGATCAGGGACCGCCACTGGAGGCTCTATGGTAAGAGGAACAGCCTCGTCAGCCCCCTCCACATCGAGTAAGACTGCATGGGGAACGTCAACGGGCTTTAGCCTCAACAAGCCCGTAGGGACCTCCCCCATCGCCGAGAACTCTGCACAATCCGCACAAGAATAAGAATACATATATACGGGCATAAGCAATCTGGAAAACTGTAAAGAAGTAGAAAAACATACCAATGCGCAGGGAAGCCCTCAATATGGCTTCTTCAAGCCGATGCTCTTTCTCAAGGAGGCGTGCTCGCCGGGGTTCGAGGGTGGTTTCATGGCCGCCGGTCCACAAGGAAACCACGTTCGCCGCATCCTCCGAAGCAGCCTGCTTCAGGGCCCTCTCTCCCCATTCCTCCAAAGGGCCGATAAACCGCCGCCGGATCCATGAGGGGTCTTCGTAAAAGATTACAGCAGGATAGGGCTTCCTCGGAACCCTGACATTCTGAGACGCATCTTTGGAACGTCTTATAGCCTCAGCCAATTGTGCGGCCTCCTCGGCAGCCGAGCCCGGGAAGAGGAGACCAGCGTCCGACTCTTGCACGACCAATGACTCATCCGGAAGTATGGGCTCAGACTCCGTTAAAGAATCAAGTAAGTTGGTGGCCACCTTCCTCCGCCTCTTAGATCCAGAACCGGCCGCCGAAGATGACTGTTTCCTCCCCCTCGAAACCTTGGTGCGTCGGCGGCCCACATCACCTTCAACACCCTCATCCCTGTTACCCTCACTCGGTGCCACAACCGAGGATGACACCGCCATTGTCGATGCCACGGGGGGCGGTGCTGCCTCAGGAGGTGGCGCTGTTGCTGGAGCCCGTCTACCCCGCGACCGAGTACCCAGGGGCATACCAGATGTTGGAGTAAGATCCACCCCTGACTCCCCCGGAATGAGCGCGGTGCCGGTATCCCTCAGAGGAAAGCGAACCGGAACGCGCGGTCGCAGCATAGCTCCCGGGGCCGGAAACTGAGTAGGGGCACCATGACTAAGAAGCACCCTTCTTTCCTTAAGAATAATTTGGTTGACTCGATGGAGATACCAACCCGTGAACGATCCCACACATTGGGGCATGTACTCAGCTTCAGGGACCATGAAGTGGGAGCCGGTGTTCAACCTCACGAAATGGTGAGCGGCATCGCGAACGGCATCGAGTGAAGGGACTGGCGCAACTATGAAAGTCTCGAAAGGAACGCCCTGGTCATATCCAAGCTGCCGGGCGAAGCGATGCGGGTTATACCGCATGAAAAGAGCTACACTGTCCTGGCGAAATACCAAATAGCCTGGTCTAATTGCATACAAGTGCGCGGCCTCCCGGGGCCTCAAAGAAGGTACGTTGTCTTTTGACCGGTCCCAGAGTTGTTGAACTGGACCTGAAGGAGAAGATAAGACCCGATCATTAAAAACCAGCCCGCCAGCAGTAGCGTAAGGAGAAATCAACGCCCGAATAGCCCCGAATTGAGTCGGGTCAGCGGTAGAAGCATCCACCAATCGCATAAGTCGTGGGAAGGGGTAGGCGTCGTAAAATGCGGGCCTCTGATGCATAGCGAAAGCCCCCAACATGTGCATTTCGATCCAAGACGTGAAGTAATGAAGCGAAAAGTTTACTACATCCACGCCAGGAGTAGAGGTATTAGCTGCAGTGCCCAACCCGTGATAAAGATGCGCCAACGCCGAAATGCCGATGGCCAACCGCGTCCCCTCAGCGATACAATGAGCCGGGTAGATAACCGAGGCTCTCATAAAGCGGCGATGCATGGGAATGACAAACCAACTGAGCCAGTCACTGACAAACCCCACGAAGAACGTCTCCTCATCCATGCCGGGAGCTGCAATGGATTCAAAAGACATCGGCGACATAATGGGGATGTAGTATTGTGGTAGATCCGATTCAGTGGTCGGCAGCTTCTTCGGACTAAACCCAAAGGAGTCTTTGATGTTTGCGAACTTCGGAGCTATCTTCGACAGGACGTCCTCGCGAAGGAAGTAGGCAATGAAGCTCTTAAAAGTAACGCCCTGCTCCTCAGACTCGGTGAACAATCGGTCGAAGATACTTAGCGCCTTAATCAAGCTGGGACGCTTGTAGCGGACGGCGTTCTCAGCAGACAAACCATCAACCGATGCAGGCTTGGGCTCAAAGACGTACTCGTCAGGAGGCAGCACTCCTCATACAGTGTACCACTGATTGGCAATCCCGAGATTTCATAAAACTCTGCCAACGAGATCGAAACCTCTCTGTCCCCCAGGAGAAAAGTGTTGGTGGGGAGATTCCATTGATTCAAGAACGCCTTAACCCACCAGACATGCGGGGACTGATAATAGAAGAGCGACGCATATATCGTCTGGTAGAGTCCGACCTTCTGCAGCCGCGCAGGATGGGTGGCAAGGATATAGCGAGCCCAGAGGAGGTAGCCCGTGGGGTGTTGAGGAGTGAGCCCTATCTTATAAATATGTCCCCATGGGCGGGCCTCACCTTGACAAATGCGTCGTCCCAGGATATCTATAGCAGGGATCGGGTGGTTCGGGATACCGGTTGTTGAAGGCTCGAGCCATCCCGTTGGAGTCCAATTTGGCATTTCCACAGCGAAAACTGTCCTCGGAGGGTCCATCGGCAAGAACGGGAAAGTAGGCTCTGTCGGCACTTCGCAGAGGAAACTCCGGCGATCTCGGATGATATGACTGTACCAAGTTCCCCATAGAAGTAAGCTGGTGCAGTTCGGGTCATGAGCCCGGATCATCGCCATCGCTTCCTCATCGGATGGTGATTGAGGAAAAGCGGCCTCCGAACGAGTGAAGGGAAAGCACGGAACAGAAGCCATCGCACCTGAAATCAAGTAAAGGAAACTGTCAAAAGCAAAGCCAGCAATATATATATATATATATATATATATATATATATGAGCGTAACTATATATATGAAGACAGTTGAAGAAAGCGACATCAGACTCTTTTTATGGGGCCATTGGCTACAAAACACATGGGCCCCACAAAATTAGGTTGACGGCTCGTTAATAATGAGACCAAGCAATCATAATAAGACAAAGGAGATATCCTCATTAAATAGGCAGTGGGTTTCAAGTGGCCCTACACATCCCCCTAGAAGACAAATCTACCTTCGACTCTACAACAAATCAAACAGGATCAAGGGAGTTAAATTCCCACTGAGGACATCATTGCAAGCTTCTTCTTCATTGATTACAGAAGGACAACCTAAGGCAAGAAAACCCTAAGAAGCCTCCATGGGAAGAACTGAGTTCTTCATGGGAATTAAATTCCTTATTAAGAGAAGGGAACTAAATTCCCAGGAACATTCTCTTTAAATGGAATTAAATTCCTTGGAAAGAGCAACCGACACCATCATCTCCCTAAAGGATCAGATGAACCCTAAGGAGATTTACTGGTGAAGATTAAGTGATTTCACATTTCGGTTGTAAAACTTGAAGGGAAAATGGGTTCCTGTTAAAAGGGGTGAAACCCTTGCTATGGATTTAAAATCCAGAAAGTTCTATGAAAGTTCCTTGATCATCCAAAGATCATTACCTAAAGAAAAGGGGATCCTCGAACAGAGTTAAACTCTGGGAAATTTTGAGGCAGAGAACTAAGCTCTGGAAAAAGAGAATTAAATTCTCAAGAGAAGGAAGTTCTCAAAGGAGGAAGATGAGCAAAGTGGAGGCTCTTCTGAAAAGACATGGGTATTTATAGGATGGGATGGAAAACGTTTCATCTACCCTACTCCCAAAGCAGATCCGACGGTCACAAAAGTGACAGCGTTGCACTCACGTGCAGACACGTGAGAACAACGCTGTAGGGGCATTTGTTCCCTGATTTAAAACCAGGAAAAACTTCAGAAGCAGCATCACGTGCTAGCACGTGACCAGCGGTCACGTGTTGGCACGTGACATTTGAAGCAGCGGCACAGAACATATTAAAAGTCAAGAAAAAGCTTCAGAAGAGGCATCACGTGCTCACACGTGACCAGTGGTCACTGTTTCCTGATTTAAAAGCAGGAAAGCCTACAGAAGAGGCATCACGTGCTAACACGTGACCAGGGGTCACATGTTGACACGTGACATTTAAAAGCGGCTTCAAAGGCACACCAGTTCCCTGATCAAATCAAGAAAAAGGCTTCAGAAGAGGTCACGTATTCACATGTGGCCAGGGGTCACGTGTTGGCACGTGACATTTAAAAGCAGCGGACTCATTCTCTGATTAAATCAAGAAAAAGGCTCCAGACGAGGGTCACATGCTCACACGTGACCAGGGGTCACGTGGTGGCACGTGACGGCTAAGCAGCGGCCGGAAGGCAGAGCGCAAAAAGAAGAAGAGGGCTCGTTCCAAGGGGTCATGTGCCCACACGTGACCAGGGGTCACGTGCCCACACGTGACCGGCTTTCAAAGCCTATTTATTTAACAGAATCAAATTCTGAAGAGATCACTCAAATCTTTCCAAAGGAAAATGATTATTTGGAACCGGTTGAATTAAAAATTTAAAGGTGATTAAATATCACCTATCTATGGAAAAATCTTGAATTTGGAAAGATTTCCCCTTAAAATCTAACCGAAATAACAAAGGAAAATCTCTGGGTTTAAAATCCAATGGTGAATAAAATTCACCTAATAATCCAAAGGTCCAAACGAATGGTGAATACAAATCAAATCTCTCAATGAAAGATTCATCAAAACTAATTGATTCTGCTGCTTCTCCTATAAATAGGAGCCAAGAAACACACAGAGATAGACATATAGAGAGGGATCGATACATAGAGAGAAAAATAGAGCCTTGATACTTTGGAGGAATTTGGATCTTCTGCAAAAGAAAATCTTAGGTAAGAAAGGGAAGGCCTCAAAAGAGAATTTAATTCTCAACTGTTAGTTATATGTATGCCCTAGAGGCCATTACTGTACATACGATGTATATTGTAGTGGATGCTAGGACGTATATAGAGAGGACTTCTTGCTCGACATGATAGTATGCTATCTGGTTGTACTTTATCTTAACATGTACTCTGATTGTCTCTATGATACATGTTGATAAAGCCCTTAGGATATGTACTCGACTACTGGGACTATGATGAGATCATACTAGTGGGGCCACGGTAGTCGACGAGTACATCCTATAACTGTTCCTAGTCGAGGGTGTATCGAGACAGGGCATCGATACACCAGAGTAGACAGCGTATACGCATCTTGACCCATATGATGGGCGATCGATGATCCCATATCCATCGGTGTTTGACATCAAGGATGGTGTACGGGTGCTCAGTGGAGACTGGGTACACTGGACGGACTCGCCGAGAACTCCCAGATGGTATTATACCACACGTCAGATGGCAGTTCTCCGGTGACACTGGTACAGAGTAGTCTGTTGACCCGAGATCGTCATAGAGTCTTGTGTGATTCCTACTGTGCTTTGATTTCCATCATACCACGTCCAAGAGGGCGTGCAAAAAGGTGGCTTTTGGGTACAGTCCCGAATCACATGGAGGCAATGAGCGATAGGAGGGGATTCATCTCTCCCGGTATAGGGAGTTGATGTTGTGCTGTGTTCGATTGGCTATAACCGGAAATCCCTGGCCAGGGTTGCTGAGATTTACTGGTAAGTGTTATCAGTATTTTCTCGAACTGTTATAGACCTCATATCGACACGACTTATCGAGCTACTGGGGTCTGAAGTTTACCACCCCTAGGCGAGATATGCGACATATCAGACGACGAGACCGGACTGTACGGGAGTGTTACTGTTTGGATTCACAGGAGAATGTACAGGCTTGCTTGTTGATCTTCTGAGCGCTCAATACCTGGGTAGCTGTTACGTTTAGCTGACCGCTTGCAGCTTGTGGGTGTTTGATATGATCATCACCTACTGCCGGCGTATTGACGATTCTTTAGAGTCCTACACAGAGGTTTCTTGGCTCAGGAAAAACGGAGTAGGAGCACATATGTGATATGTGCGGGACCGAGGATAATACGATATGAGATACCGTATTCTATTCTCGCGATATTTGATATCAGCCGGGTCATCGGATCAAGTGTTGATTCGATGAATCGGTACGGATAAATATTAGTCGGTTATATGCGATATAGCCGGATTGTCGGATCAAGTGTTGATTCGATAATTTAATGTATAATAATATATATGATATATTAAATTACATTAACTAATATTAGCTCACTAAAAGATTCTTTTTCTCACTCGGGTAATACATTGATATATATGCGATATATGTTAAATGTATTATTTTATTTTGTTACGATAAATATTATGTATGTGATATATAATATTGTAACATGATATGATAACTAATGCAACTTGTTTAGTGGAGATTAAACATGGTTAGGGTTTGATTAGGTTTAAGGTTTTCTAGAAGTTTCTAGAAGCTTTCTTTTTTTGTTTTGGAAAAGATATTTTGCTAGATATTTCCTTAACCTAACCAAACCTTTAACCTTAGTCAAATCTCTATAATGGTTAGTTTGACCATGGTTGCATTATTCATCATATCATTTCTTTTTCTATTCATCACAAAAGGATTCAATATTATTGTTCATCTTCTTCCTTCTTCTTCCTTGCTCAAAAAAGCTTTCTTGCTTTGATATTTTGTGATGAAAATATGTGAGAAAAAGATAAATAAAGGGAGCAAAAATCCTACTTCATCATCCTCATCTTCCCTTGCCATTTAGATGAGGGTGTTCACATCATTTCATGAGTGTTAGCTTGTGTTAACGGAACTTCAAGGTAGATCATCTTAGTATCGAAGATCGGAAGCAAATGTTGCATCTTTCTCTTCGTGGAACCTCTCGAGAGTCCGGAACCCGATGATCGCAGCGAAGGGACCACAACACGGAGCATATGAAGTGAAGGACTGAATCTACAAAGGTTGTAATCCCTCTCACTTAGTGTTAAAGTTGTTAACATGTTAGTTTTTGCCTAATCTCTAGTTTAAAGATCCGTATTCGGGTTGTTCGGCACGGCTAATTTTTTAATCGGGCATGGTTGATGCCTCGTAGACCCTTGTGCGCGTGCATAGCAACCCTACAGTGGTATCAGATCCAAGCTAGAACTTTAGGCGAAGTCTAGACGGAGTTAGAAGTCCGATCGAACCGAAACCCTAACTCAAGAATGCTCTCTGTACTTTTTCTGAAATCTGGTCTTTTTCGAAATTAAAAATATGCAGAAAAATCAGCAGGGAATTTGAAGAATTACTGTGGAGCACGTGATCATGATTCCTCTATAGTGCGGCGGAACCGCGGCACAAGCTGGCTTGTGCGGCGGTTCCGCGGCCAAGTAGTCACATCAGCCTGTTTAATTTGCACAGTAATTCCTAATTTCTAGTGCTGTATTTTCTGGAATATTTTAATATTTATTCTACAGTTGAGTTTTCTGGGGTTGTTTAGGGAATTCGTAGATTCGATCGGATTGTCTAATTTTGTCTCTGTGTGTTTCCGGATAACTTTTAGAAACTGTTAAAAAGTTCGAACGGATATCAATAACTCACTTTTTCCCCTGTCGGAAAATTTTTCAAAAGTTGAATTTTTTCTCGTATTTAAGAATGTTCTAAGTCGTGCAAGTAACTCGGTGGACCCTCTAGAAGACAACAAACCTTAACTCGATTATGTGACCGTCTTGAACTGCCTTTTGAACCTTAGGGTTTGGGGCAGTACGGCGTGCCACATGTGAGGCGTTGGCTTGACCCTTCTACGGCTGGACCATTGGTACTGTGGCATGTGATGGATGTTTTTAAACTGATTTCAGGTGTTGAGATATATTGGGGAAATCTTGGGTGGATCGGAAAGTTTAACTTTATCTATTTATCTGGAATGTGATACAATATTTGGAATCCACAAGTAGTTATGAGATAACTAATTTGAATATTAGAGCAGTTTAGTCTCAGATGATCGGTTGCCACGGAATTTTGATGTGATCAAAAGTCCGTCGCAATCACGTAGAGTACACGGATACTCGCCGGGTAAACTTAATAGACAGCTATGCCCCATTGCCCCGACCAAGTGACTGTAGGAGAACCCCGTCGTCGAAAGCATCCGTTCGGGTGCTCGCGGCAGCGGTGTTCCGCCTTAGTGCACTTCGTCGACGGCATCTGGGGGTGCGGCCGTCTACTAAAGTTTGCGACGAGCATTCGATCAGGACGTCGGGAATCTTGTTGAATTGCCCGACTTGATATTGAAAAGAGTTTTCGATAATGAGACTAAAATGCGGGGTTTATAATTGTTAGGCATGAGATGTCTAAGGAATTCATTTGGTTAGGCATGCGATGTCTAAGGAGGTTGCGGATTCCAACTGTTGTACTTTTACACTTTCTTTTCTGTGACCGTAAGCGTAGTATGTGGTGTATTGCCGGCTTTGTTGCTATACATCAACGACAATCGGGATACGCATACTTGCTTACGTTGATGATATGAGATATTATGTGTTGCTGTGATATGTTATATTGGATCGTCGCGTTTGAATAGCCGGTGGTTTTATGTGAGATGAGAGTTTTTCTTTTTCATTCATGTAAAATTCATTTGTATGTAATATTCTTTTATTGGGGCACTTCCAGGTAGCGGAAGATGTCACCGTTGTATATTATTTACTTTTCCGCATTAGGTAGACCCAAGGCGGGGAGCACAAGTAACCAGGTTCTAGGGTCCAGTGGGAGACCATCTCGAGGAGTCGAGACTGGGTCTCCTAACCCTAGAATTGGCAGTGTTACTTGCCGCTCTCGTAGGGGTCTAGGGATGTGGGTTTGGCTATTCATCGCGACCGTAGAATCCGTGTTTTATACAGGCTCGTATTGAAAACACGGACGTCCTAGTATATCCAATATTTCATATATGTTTCTTCTGCTACAATGTTCTGTGATGAGATCATATTACTGCCTGAGACGAATGTTTATATTATATATATGAGATATATGTTATATTGCAGATTTCATTTCAAAAGAGATGCTTGTGAAGCATAATAAAATGGGACTTCATTAATGAGATTAATGAAATAAAAGTAACCTAAGATGTTGTAGAAACTTGTTTAATAAAAACTGGTAGCTCTAGTTCTTGCTTTGCATAGCCGTGTTCCTTGTAGAACATCCAGCACCTTATTCGATAAGGAAAGGACCGAGATCCCTTCACCGGGAGTGACTCCTTTAGCAATAACTGGCAGATGCTACAAACTCGGTTTGTCTTTTGATTGCTTCTATAGTTCTTGCTTTGTATAGTGATATTTGTGAAATATCCTGCACCTTATTCGATGAAGAAAGGGCCGACGATCCCTTCACCGGGAGTGACCCCTTTAGCAAAACTAGAAAGGCCTAAAAAACACTCCATTTAAAATCACTCGATTCTACAACGATATCAAGTTCATTACGCAAAGGGTTTTCTGAAAAACTCGTCGTAGCCCTCCGTCATTTCAGATAAGTACTAGTTAGTATTCGTGCTACGTTTGTTGACCATGTTAAGGCGTAGTGTGCGGTAGCTGATTAGTGCTTATCTGTATAAGCATATGATGCGATTGGATTAGGGTAGTCGTGCGACTTTGTTGACCATGTTAAGGGTCGTGCGGGTGGGTTTAATTCAATCGGGAAATGACGGGTTGAACTTGACTAGCACTTATGATTTGTTGACCATGTTAAGGTCATATAGCTGCTAGGGGTAAAATATTATTGGGAATTTCAAGTGTTGAAATTTGCAATGAGATTGCATACCTTCTATGAGATAGTTGGATCCCGATACCCGCTGCGAGTAAGAGTTACTCCTGGGAGAGTTTTACACATTACAATTAGCCGATCAAGTAGGTGTCTAGAAAGGTGTTAACGGGGTTACGCCTCTGGGAAAACGATGTTTACATTAATTAGGTTCGTGCGAAAGCACGGGGGACCTCCCTCAAAGTACCGACACTGGCCTGGCCGAAAGATTGGCGAACTTGTAGCGTGTAATTAATCCCGGCTAATCTTTCCTTTTAGGGTTTGAAGGAAGATTTGATTAAAATAGTGGGAGACATCCTGATTAGATATATTATATAACCAATCTAATCTTGCAAGAGCATACGCTGAGTGTTTTCTTCTCTCTCTCTCCAGATAGCGACCATATCACGCCTTAATCCAGATAATAATATGGATATATTGACCGAACCCGCTTGTTATACTGAGCTGGGGAACGTTGGTCCCGCTCCAACTTATAATTGTTATAAGACAGAGCAGGAAATTAGGGAATACCAGATTTCCCATGCCGCCCAAACGAAGAAAGTGCATACTGATGCATCTTTTTCGGGTGTGTTCATTACAAAGAACTGTTTCTCAGTATCCTTTACGTCCTGGGTATGTGATACCGGATCAGGATCCCGTATATGTAATCTGTTACATGGGCTACAGAAAGGTAGAGAACTGAGAACGGGTGATAAGTTTCATGAGACAGAAAATGGTGCAAGTGTTGCAGCCAAGTCTGTTGGTCACTATCACCCTGTATTACCTGAATACATTGATTCTGAACGAATGTTATTAGATACCGAACCTGATATACAAAATCATATCAGTCTCTTTACTAGTAAAGAAGTGATATAATTTTGTATTATTGGATAATGTTTTGAACATTTCCTATATCAAGAGTTGATCGGTTCAGGCACGTTATCTAAAAGCATAGACGTTCTAAATCAAACTATAGTTCTTAGTATACAGAACACACACAAGAGGAAGAGTTCAGAAATGAATGAATCCCTCTTGAGGCATTGTAGACTAGGTCATATCAATGCGACCCGACTGGCTGAAGTTACATTTAGATGCATATTTAAATTAGTTTGAATTTACATCTTGTGAAACTTGCCGGTCATGTCACAAAGATAAGATGATCACAGCTCTGTTTATTGGAAACAGAGAAAGAGTTAGTGAACTCTTGGGATTGATACATGCTGATGTATGAAAGTCTCCTGTCTACACATGCCAAGACTGGTTCTTTGTAATTCATTACATTCTCTGATGATCTCTCAAGATTCAGACATATGTTCCTGTTGAAACACAAGTCCGAAGCTTTTGAGATATTCACAGAATATAAGTTAGAAGTAGAGAACCAAAATATGGGTAAAAGTATTATGTCCTATGATGTGATCAAGGAGGAGAATACTTAAGCACGGAATTCCTGGACTAGTCTAAAGGAGAATGAGATTCTCTCTCAGCATTACTCCTCCGTATACACCACAGCACGTCGGTGTATCGGGGTGGAGCCATAGCACCCTATGTGATATGGTGTGCTCTATGATGAGTACTACTGAGTTTCCTATTTCCTTTAGGGAGTTATGCACTTGAGAAGCTGCATACCTATTGAATAGGGTTCGAATCAAATCAGTTGCCTACCACTTCATATGTGATATGGAAAGGGAAGAGCCCATATCTTAAGCTTGTTAAGATTTGGGGTTGTCCGGCCAATGTCTAAAAGAAAAATCCGGACAAGCTCGAGGCAAGGTCTGTTATGTACAACTGGAAAGGTTCCAGCTATACAAAATGCAGCTGATGATTTGGTAGAACCAAAGGATTCAATAGTTTCCAACGAACCTCACCCTCTCCGCCGATCTAGGAGGGTTCCTCACCCACTTGAGAGATACTTCGGTTTCTCTATGACAGTGGGAGCGAAGATTGCATCATGAGATGATGACCTAACTAGTTTCGAGCTGGCCATCAGGAGTGGGACTCTATAAGAATGGCTGGATGCTTATCGATCTGAGATGGAATCCTTATACACCAACAAAGTATGGACTTTGGTTGCTTTATCTGAAGGGTTAAATCCCCATCAGGAGCAAGTATATCTTGAGAAGATTACTTGGTGTACATGGAAAAGTTGAGACTTTCAAAGCTAGATGTTCCCCTCCGAATGGGGGCCTGGACTTGGTGTCCATGCCTGATGTTCGGGGCCGATGCTATTTGGTTTTATCCGTTTATCTCTCCGTAGATGCCAAGTTGATTTATGGCACCGTGTATCGGAGGTTTAGACGGATGCGGCTGATGTAGCAGACTTCGTCAGATTTCCCCTCAGGATGAGGGGTTTTTGATTATGGGGACGCTCTTCCCTGCAGGCGCAAGCCCCTGCAGTTAATTACGCTACCGCATCGCGGTAACAAGTTTCTCCTTCTCCAGAATTTCACTTCGTGTCGTGTGTGTTCATTTTGTTTGTGGTTGCTCGTGTATTGTATACGGAGACTGAGTAATGCCGTCGCCCGTAGGACGTGGATTAGTCCAAATCCGTATTTATTTAAATTTGGGTTTGGCGTTTTCAGTTTAAGGATGCATTAGTCGCGTTGCGGCTGAGATCAACTTAAACGTTCGTCAAGGATACGTTAGTCCGGTTTTAGACTAAGATCAACTCAACGTAGTGATTAATTTAATGTATGGCTGTCGGGACTCGTCACCTCTCTGACGTCGTTGAAGGATTACAACGACATGTATCAAAGGAGCTCGGAGATGTACCCTCGAACCAGAGTTGATTGGGAGTTTTATAATCCATTTGAATATTTAAGGATACGTTAGCCGTGTTTGGGGCTAAGATCAACTTAAACGTTTGTTAAGGATACGTTAGTCCAGTTTGAGACTAAGATCAACTTAACGGGACCGTTTAGATCCGATAAAAGAGCATTTGGGCTCTATTGTGCCAGTTTAGGGACGTGGTGGTCCGTATTCCAGTTTAGGGACGCGGTGGTCCAATATTAGTTTAGGGACGTTTCGGTCCGTCATTAGTTTAAGGACGTCTCGGTCCGATATTAGTTTAAGGACGTCTCGGTCCAATATTAGTTTAGGGACGTTTTGGTCCACGAGTTTAAGGACCCCGCAGTCCATATCGATGTGTGATCGTTGGGACCCGTCACCTCTTTGACGTCGTTGAGGAATTACAACGATGGATGTCAAAGGAGTTCGGAGATGTACCCTCGAACCGGATGTAAATTGATTTAGGAGAGCCATTTTGCTCAGTCAATTTAATTTAAGGACTTATGGCCACGATTGGGCTAAGTCCAGTTAAAAATGTCCAATATTTTATTTGCATTTGTTTTTATTTTTATTTGGGCTTTGCCCAGAAAAGATGCAGGGCATCAATTTGTTTTGAGCTCTGTTCTTTATGAATGATGCAGAGCATCAATTTTGTTTGGGCTCAGCCCTTTTATTGCTTTGCAATTTATTTGGGCCTGCTAGGTCTTTTGATTTGGGCCTGGCCCTTCAAGTAATGCATTGCATTTGTGCAAAGCACCAGGAATCTTTTAGATTCAAGGAAATGAGTGCAGAGCACTTTTTAATTTCTTGATCTAACTTTAGATCAAAGAGAAGAAGAAAAATCTTTTCTTTCTTTCTATCTTAGAGAACTAGAGGTTCTCTAGCAAGTGCAAGGCACTATTTTTTTATTATTTTTATTTATTTATTTATTTATTGAAGATCACTGATTTTGTGTTTTAGATCAATGATCTATTCCTAAGAGAATTTTCTCTTATTTCAAAGGGTTTTTTTACCTTCTTCTTTGTGTTCTCCAGAAGTTCTCTTCTTCTTCTTTTTTTTTTATCCAAAATGTCTATCTCTTTGAAATGGGGTCTGGGGTCCTTTTTATAGTGCTCAAAAATCAGTTAAATTTGTTAAAAAGATCTTTTCTGAGTGATTTGGGGAATTTTCCCCACCGTTGGATCTTTGATCGAAAGGCCCCTGTTTTACAGAAGAAATCTTCTTGTTTAAACAAGAACAGAAAAATATCCTTAAATCTTCACTCTGTTGTTGCGCAATTCACCAGCGTGTGGCACGTGTCACACGGTGAAGCACTTGCGCAACAGCGCTTGCGCAACTGCGCAGACACGTGTCGCGCAGCGGTGCGCTTGCGCAACTGCGCAGACACGTGTCGCGCAGCGGTGCGCTTGCGCAGTTGTGCTTGCGCAACTGCGCAGACACGTGTCGGTAACCGTGCGCTTGCGCAGTTGTGCTTGCGCAACTGCGCAGACACGTGTCGCGCTGCCGTGCGCTTACGCAGTTGTGCTTGCGCAACTGCGCAGACACGTGTCGCGCTGCCGTGCGCTTGCGCAGTTGAACGTTGCTTATGTTTTTTTTAAAGAGCCTTGCTCTGATTGGACGTACTGTCTTGGGCGTTGTGCTGCCGTGTCAACTTCTGACACGTGGCGCGTTACGCGCAGCGCAAAGAATCTGAAGCGTTGCTTCATTCATTAAAGTTTTAATTTTTCAAAGCAAAGCTTTATTTTTGATTGGGGGAAGATGAAGCGTTGCTTCATCTCCCGCCTTGGAATTTGAACAGAGCTTTGCTCTGATTGGGGTAAACAAATGCCCTCCCACCACTGCGCTTACGTGGCCTCCAAACGCAAGCGCAACGGTGGCAGAATCCGAACCGTCGCGGCACCTTTGGCAGTTGAAGAGGCAATTGATGCCTATAAATAGGACCTTTGGTACTTTAGATGATTTTCATCTTCACAATTTTATTTTCAAAACTCAGAGCCCTGCTCTTTATTTTCAAGAACTGCAAGAGTTGAACTCTTTAAAACTTTTTAGGTGAAAATTTAAATTAAGATTAAATTAAATTAGATTAATTTTCATCAACAGAGCCTTGCTCTCCATAGTTCCCTGATCTAAAAAAAACCCATTTAGGGTTTCATTTAGCAGAGCTTTGCTCTAAAGGGGTCCAAAGAGAACTCAGGAGAATCCTGTTAGGGTTCCATTAATAGAGCTTCGCTCTATAAAAGATTTTTTTTATATCTTCTTAATTAATGGAGCTTTGCTCCTCCCAAATTTTATGGCACTTGGTAATATTATTATTATTATATCATTTTTTTTTCCAGAGCGGAGCTCTCAATGTTCTCAAGGATTTTTCTTCAAATTCTCCTCATAACTGATTTTGACTGGTGTCGCTCCTGTCTGCAGAGCATTGCTCTCGAGGAGTTCAACTTTTAACTTTCTGTATTTTCTTGTTTGTTAATCTCCCTGTATTGTTTTCTTCAGGTATTATGGCGGTGCTCTATACAGCTTGCACGAGTTCATCACTTATGAGGATATCCGTGTACAGGGCCGTCAACAGAACCAGGAGTTTACGGACGCCCAGTGTGCGGAGATCATGGGTCGCCTCAACGCGAGTTGTGGTTGGCTGCTTCCTCGTCGTTCGGCTCTCTTAAAGGTTGTGCTGGGAGCAATATGGAGAGCACTTCCGGGTCTTCATGAGACCCTACCGCTCAATGCGTTGGATGATGCCGAAGACAAGGTGCATTCGGTGTACCTGACGGGGCTGATCTCGAAGAAACGGCGGGACGGTCTCATTGACATCCTACATCAAATCTTTCAGCAGACGACGATAGTTGCTGCTTATCGAAGGCCGGAAGGGCTTGCCGATGATATCGACACAGAGGAGCGCGAGAGGCTGCGCATAAGAATAATTAGAAAGGCCAGAAGAACTCTGGATGGCCTTACTTTTGAATTCCTCAATCCGTGCCCCGGATCTGAGGTTATTCCATTGTAATAATACTTTTCTTTCATTGCTTTTTATGATTGTAAGAATTTTGGGCAATATTAATGAAATTTTTTTTTTATCCCAGCTTTTCTTTATTATATATCTTTTGTCCTGAGTCTTTTTTCCCATGCATGAATGAATGTGCCTTGAACGCTTGATCAAATATAAATCAGATGTTCTTTCTGTTGCTTTTCCTCTTTTTCAGCATGTCGTCACAATTAGCAGGTGATATAGTAAGCTTCTTGAGTTCTTCACGAGATAACGAGGGCTTAGGCCGCAATTTCAGATCTGCTGCCTAAAACTTTTCAACTCTATGAGCCGTGAGGGTCTCATAGAGACTTTTCTCCCTACGGATCGAGAGGATCTCGTAGGTGGGTTTTTCTCCTTAGGAATCGTGAGGATTCCTAAGTGTGGTTTTCTCTTGTAAGTCGTAAGGATCCTACAAGAGAATTTTTCCCTCTTACGAGTCGAGAGGACTTGTAAGCGGTTGTTTCCCTCCTTGTCGAAGTTCGATGTTGGAGAGTGAGACCCGTGGATGGTATGCAAGAGACCGTTTTGGGCCAACTCGCAGGGTCCCAATGCTTAGGAAACAGGCTTCTTTTATGCCCACTGCCTAAGGCTTTATCTCACGAGTCGAGCCGCCTCGACAATTTTTCACAAGTCGAGACGAATCGAACGTTTCTCGCAAGAACATCTTAACGTCGTATTTAACCTCTGCTCTTTACGCCGGAAGCCCGTTAAGGTTGGTGGTACTTAGGGTTTTGGCCATCGTACCGTCGCATAAGCTGATATAGTCCTCGATAGGCAATCGTGCTGTTCGAGTAGCCCTGGGACTGCCGTGTCTCTGATCCCTTCGGGGGCTGGACAAGACGTCTTCAAGCAATCCTCCTTGGCAGTTTGACCGTCGGAAGAGCAAGAGCTAGGAATTTGCCATGCCGCTTTTTACTTGAGGTTAGGCTCATTTTGGAGAGCCCCGATGAGTCATAACCACTCCGCGCTGGTGTGGGATGATCTCCGATAGTCCTTCAGGCTTTATATGACTTGCCGTTAAGACCCTGAAGCTAGGAATTTGGCCTTTGCTTCGTTTGCTGGCATTGCGTCCTCTGTATCAAGACGAATGTCATGGTGGGAACTAGGGATTTTGCCGTGGCTCCGTTTGTTTGATGACGTTGCGTCTGCTGTATCGAGACGAACGTTGGGGTGACATCTAGTCTGCTGTATCGAGACGGACGTCGAGGTTGTCTCTAGGTTGCTGGTGAACCGTCGAGGTTTGGAACTAAGGATTTTGCCGTGGCTCCTTTCGTTTAATAACGTTGCGCCTGCTGTGTCGAGACAAACGTTGGGGTGACATCTCGTATGCTGTATCGAGACGGACGTCGAGGTTGTCTCTAGGTTGCTGGTGAACCGCCGAGGTTTGGAACTAGGGATTTTGCCGTGGCTCCTTTCGTTTAATAACGTTGCGTATGCTGTGTCGAGACGAACATTGGGGTGACATCTCATCTGCTGTATTGAGACGGACGTCGAGGTGGTGACCATTCTGTGCTGGTGCGAGATGATCTCCGATTGTCTTTCCGGTTTTATGTGAGTTACCGTAAAGACGTTGAAGCTAGGAATGTGGCCTTCGCTTCGTTTGCTTTGTCGTGTCTGAATCCCTGCTGGAGGAAGAACGCTGGGGCGACAACTCGTCTGCTGTATCGAGACGAACGTCAAGGTGGTGACCACTCTGTGCTGATGCGCGATGATCTCCGATTGTCTTTCCGGTTTTATGTGAGTTACCGTAAAGACGTTGAAGCTAGGAATGTGGCCTTCGCTTCGTTTGCTTTGGCGCGTCCGAATCCTATTGGGGGAAGAACGCTGGGGTTGACATTTCATCTGTTGTATCGAGACGAACGTCAAGGTGGTGACCACTCTGTGCTGATGCGAGATGATCTCCGATTATCTTTCCGGTTTTATGTGAGTTACCGTAAAGACGTTGAAGCTAGGAATTTGGCCTTCGCTTCGTTTGCTTTGGCGCGTCCGAATCCTGTTGGGGGAAGAACGCTGGGGTTGACATTTCGTCTGCTGTATCGAAACGAACGTCAAGGTGGTGACCACTCTGTGCTGATGCGAGATGATCTCCGATTGTCTTTCCGGTTTTATGTGAGTTACCGTAAAGACGTTGAAGCTAGGAATATGGCATTCGCTTCGTTTTCTTACACTGCGTCTGGTGTATTGAGACGCATGCTGAGGTGGAGCTGGGATTTTGCCATCACTCCGCTTTGTTTCGACCATGGGGTCTTTTGTTAACTTTGCATGTACACCCCGCTGGGCTGCGAAGGAACGCCGTTGTTAACATTGCGTCTGTTGTAACGAGACGAATGCTAAGGTGGAGTTGGGATTTTGCCGTTACTCCACTTTGTTTCGACCGTGAGGTCTTTTGTTGACGTTGCATCTGCCTCCAGCTGGACTGCGGAGGAACGCTGTTGTTGACATTGCGTCTACTGTATCGAGACGAATGCAGAGGTGAAGCTGGGATTTTGCCATCGCTCCGCTTGATGGTGTAACATCTGTGTCCTGTTGGAATGAGGAGGCACACCGTTGTTGGTCTCCAGGCTGTAGACGTGGCCATTGAGATTTGGAACTAGGGACTTTGTCATGGTTCCATTTCGTTGCGATTCTGAGGTCAGTTGTTAACGTCATGTCTGCATCTAGTTAGAGTGAGGAGAAACGCCGTTGGTGATCTTTAAGTTGTCGATATTGACGTCGAGACCCTGAAGTTAGGGACCTTCCTTTGCTTCATTTGTTGACATCGTGTCTGTAATATTGCGACAAATGTCGAGATGGTCTCTAGGTTATCCATGAACCGTCGAGATTTGGCTTCGCTTTCTGGTGGAGCCTGTTGGGAAGGTATTGTTCCCTTTTTATCTGTGCCCCTGGATTGTATACAGGGATCGATGTGATTTCACCTGTAGGGCAAAAAGTTTCATTTTTTCATTTTTTTTTCTTTTTTATTCTTTCCGCGATGCTCTATCATTTCAGCTTTTTATATCGCGAAAATCGCGATTGCCCAATCATTTCGGCTATTTTTCTTTTTACTCGCTGCTTTTTATTGCGAGTTGCCCAACCATTTCGGCTATTTTGCATGCATACATTTTTACTTGCTGATTTTGTTTGCAAGCTGCCCCATCATTTCGGCTATTTCGTATGCATATATATATATATATATATATATATATATATTTTTTGACTCGCTGATTTTTTTTTTTTTGCGAGTAGGGGATTTGGGATCTGATCCCAATCTTGGCATCAGCATCGCTGCGACTGGAATATTGCCAGGAGCGAATCATCATTTGCCGTAAAAGGACTTGGAATTTGATACCGGTCTAGGCATCAGCATCGCTGCAACTGGGATATTGCCAGGAGCGAATCATCATCTGCTATGAAAGGACTTGGAATTTGATACCGATTTAGGCATCAGCATCGCTACAACTGGAATATTGCCAGGAGCGAATCATCATCTGCCTCTGTCGATCCCGAACAAAGGTGGCTTAGTAAACAGGATTAAGGGTCCTGTCGGCTAAGGCTTTTGACTTCATAAGCCGTAAGGGTCTCACAAAGGTATTTCTCCCTACAAGTCGTGAGGATCTTGTAGGTGTGTTTTCTCCTTGGGAATCGTGAGGATTCCTAAGTGCATGTTCTTTTGTAAGTCGTAAGGATCTTACAAAAGGGTTTTCTCCTTATAAGTCGAGAGGACTTACAAGTGTTGTTTGCTGTACAAGCATATCCCTAGTCACGGATGGGACTTTGTTAGGGAAATATTTATTCGTGCCCGTGGATTGTATACAAGGGTCATTATGAGCCGCTTGTAGGGCAATATCGAAGGTTGTGGGGGCTGCTTAAGAACAGGTTAAGGTTTCTGCAACTTAAGACTTTCAAATCTTATGAGCCGTAAGGGTCCCACAAAAGAGTTCTCCTTACGAGTCGTGAGGATCTCGCAAGTGTATTTTCTCCTTCGGAATCGTGGGAATCCCTAAGTGTGTTGTTCCTTTGTGAGTCGTAAGGATCTCACGCAGGTGGTTTCTCCTTACAGGGTCGAGAGGACCCTATAAGTGTTTCTTAATGAGGTTGTGCCCTTTCAGATTTTCACAAACACTCGCCGGTAGCCCTGCTGTTTTTACTCACGGAGCCCTTTCGGGTTTTCATCCGTGCCCATTTTGCTTATGGACATACCGTTTTTTTTTTTTAACGAGGTCGCGCCCTTTCGGGTTTTCACGAACACTCGCCGGTAGCCCTGCTGTTTTTACTCACGGAGCCCTTTCGGGTTTTCATCCGTGCCCATTTTACTTGTGGACGTACCGTTTTTTTTTCCGGTCATTTGCAAGTTTTAGGACATTGCGGTCCGCCGTTAGTTTAAGGACGTTTCGGTCCGTTGTTAGTTTAAGGACGTTTTGGTCCGTTATCCAGTTTTAGGACGTAGTGGTCCGTTAGGCTTTCTCTATGAATGAGCATGATGCCCCCGGCATGTCCATATTTTTCGGAGCATGCGGTTGTGGCGGGTTCACCTTCCAAATTTCGGACAACGCGAACTTGCCCTGTTGGTATTGGTCTTCAACCCAGTTTTTGAAGACGTAGCAGCCCTCGATCAGGTGACCTACTGTTTGGTGGTAAGGGCAATAATTAGGATTATTAACGTCGCCTGGCTGCAACGGACGTTTTGGATTCGGCAGATTAATGAGTCTGTTGCGCACTGCCAGCTCGAACAGTCCCCTTGTTTTATCTTGCGGAAACGAGTAAGGACGTTTCAACTTTTCCTGGAGGGATTGCCGCTTGTTGCTTTGGCAAGCAACCGATCTAGGGTCACCTGATTGTTGGTGAGTGTTGGCGACAAGGGCCTTTTTTCCTTTTCTTTTATCCTTTTTGTTCGATCCTTTGTTTACGGGGCCGAGATTTTTTCCGAGTAGCATGCGATTGCACGGCTGAACGTTCTCGCAGCTTCTCAATTCCTTTATTTTTGAAATAGATTCCCCGATGGAAGAGTTGGGGGTAGCTTCTTCGTCAGAGTCGCTTCCAAAGGTGATAATTTGTGATCCCTTGAAGTCGGCTATATGACAGTCGGCGGCGGCTCTTTTGCGCTCATCTATCGCATTTTTCCGATGTCCACAAGCTTCACACTTTGTCCTGTCGAAGTGTCGCTTTTGAGCGACATACCCTTGCCACCAACAGTTAAAGGATTCGCAGTCTTCGGTAGGATGTATGATCTTCTGATGATATAAACAGAAGTTAGGGTGCATCTCTACCTCAGAGAAAGAATTTTCTTCAGAGGGCGGTAGCTTCATTCCTACTGATAGAGCTTTGGCGAACCGTTTCCTCGTCTTGAATTTGTTTTTACCCGCAGTGTGTGGCTTTTGATTTGACGGGAATACCTTGGTTCTTTCCAGAATGGCCATTTCATGCTCTTGATTGGCTTTTGCTTTCAGACGAATTCCATTTAGGAAGGCATCGATCAACTTGTCTGACGGCCGCGGAATTTCTGTTTCAGGGTCCGCCATTGATTTCTCAGCGCAAGGATCCTCCTCATCATCCGTCAGTGAATGAGAAATCACATGACAAGTCGCTACGTAGTCTTCGGATTCATCCGATAAGTTTTCTCCATCGTTTTCATCCTCGACGAAAGAACAAGTTGCCCCCGGCGTGTCCGTCTTCTTTGGAGAGTGCGGCTGTGGGGGGTTTACCTTCCAGCTTTCAGACAGCGTGAACTTGCCTTGCAGGTATTGATCCTCGATCCATCCCTTAAAGACGAAACAATCCTCAATCGGGTGACTTATCGTTTGGTGGTAAGGGCAATAATTGGGATTATTAAGATCGCCTGGCTGCGACAGACGCTTTGGACTCGGCAGATTAATAAGTCTGTTGCGCACTGCCAGCTCAAACAGTCTTCTCGTTTTATTCTGCGGAAACGAGTAAGGACGTCCTAGCCTCTCTTCGAGGGATGGGCGTGGACGCACGTTGTTTTGGCGAACGACCGACTTTGAGTTGCTCGACTGTTGTTGAGCATTGGCGACGACGATCGCTTTCCCTTTTCCTTTCTCATCTCGGGAATCTGATTTTGGAGGAGACGGTTTATGGCCCATCTGGTCCATTTGGGCTAATTTGTCAATCAAGGCCTGGAAGGTGGTCGGCTTGAAGAACATCATGAATTGCGAGATGGTCGCCTGCGGATCGAGAGTGCCCACAAACATGCCTACCGCAGGTGCTTCTTCTATGCGTTGTTCGCATTTCGACCATAGGTTCCGCCATCGTGTTGCGTATTGGACCCACGTTTCGCTTGGCCTTATCCTGGCATTTATCAGTGCTGTTATCGGGGTGTGTTCACTAGCACTCGCGAATCTTTGTGTAAACAGCAGCTCCATCTCCGCAAATGTTTTGACAGAGTCGTTAGGTAGCTCCGAATACCATTCAAATGCTGTTTCTGCTAAGCTGCCGACGAATTGGCGAAGCAACAGTTTGTCATTGCCTCCAGTGTTGCCGCATAAGGCCCTGAATTGAGCGACATGTTGATGTGGATTTCCTGTCCCTTTATATACGTGAATTTAGGGATCGTGTATCCCGGCGGGTAACTGATTTGGTCATACCAGCTTGGATAGGGTCGTCCAGTTCTAACAGTTTGCCCAGCCGCTTCACTCGCCTGATGAGCTCGTATTTGCTGAGCTATATAGTCGTCAAGCGCGGCCTTGGAAATGGTTTCTTCCTTGGCTGCTGAAAGAGCCAGAGGAGGATCAGATGTTTCCCCTCCGTCATTTCCGACAATGACTGGAGGGTCTTCAGCTGGAGGGTCCGGCTGTAACATCATCCCTACCATGTCTTGGAAGAGGAGTGCCATTTGTTTTATGTTAGCCGCTTGCTCTGCAGCTTCTTTGTCCCTCTTTTCAAGGACTCTGCGTAAAAAGTCAGCGTCCGTTTCTTGTTCTTGACGCTCATCCGAGGATGTTTCAGAGCTTTCTTTTGGCCCGGTGAGTGCAGCCATTGTAGTCATCATTTCCTGAAGCTTTTGTTGTTGCTCCTGGGCTTTCGTCACGGATCGGGTGAGCGGTCGGTGGCCCGTAGAAGTGCGGATTTCCTCCTTTCCAGAAGCCATATAAACTGTGTGCACTACCATGCACCCAGACTTGGGGCGTTTGTGTTCGGTGTCTTTGCGATTCGCCAAAGACACATGGGATTTTTGCGGCCTCCTTTTTTAAGTGATTGGAGTTAAGGGAGCCGTTGTAGTGGGCGTCCAAGTAGCTCTTGTTTTTTGTGGCTTGACAGAGTAATCCTTCTCCTTCTGCACCTTCATCTTTTTCTGTCGATAAAGATGGTTTTCATTAATCACTGACTCCTGGACCTGTCGCCAGACCTTGTAAATTTTAGAGGACAGTCGTTGAGGGGGCTGCTCTAACTTCTTCTCTGGAGTATTTTCCACAGGTGAAAGGGTTCGTTTCAACATCGCAGTAGGAGAGTTTCTGCGCACCTTGTTGAGCAGTTCAAAGCTGTTCTTGATTGGAACAGCTGTATCGATCCCAACCGTTGGAGCTGGCGGAGTTATCTCAGAGGGGGAGTTGCCCCCAACCTTCCTTACTCGACGCCAGTGGCGATGTCGAGCGTGTCGTGCTGATGGAGTTGTTTCAGCTATAGGGGTGACCTCCTCATGCCCCCTGTGTCGGTCAGAATATACTGGTACCAGCTTTTTAAAGATCGACGTCTGTTGAACGGGGACGGCCAATTTGTCAGAAGCGGACTTCTGAACATGGGAAGCAACCTTGGTGATTTTGCCAGGAACGGGAGTTGGAACGGCTATCCGCTTCGGGATAACGCCTTCTGGTATGGCAGGCTTCTTCATGAGCCTGTTAGAGCTCTGGCCTAGTCCGTTAAAAACTGAAGCAGTGGAATTGGACGACCCGTTGAGAGGGGTCGCGGCAGTGGTAAGTCGATCGAAGACCGACTTCTTTGGAGCTTCTTGCAATGTCATTGGGGCGTTGAAGCTCATTGGTAGGAGCATGGTCCCAAAAAATAGTCCAGTGGTGGCTTGAGTCACCTGCTCCACCGGCATCTTGAAAAGGGAGGCCGCTTGGGGCCCATAAGTCACTCCTCCAGCAATGACGGAGCGAGAGTTGCAGCTGCAGGCGGTGCAGTTCGAAGCCATCGACCTTCTGTTTTCTGCATGGAGAAAGACACCAAATCTTAGTACCTTGAATCCACGGGCAATCACAGCAAACCGCGATTTGTTCGCGAACACGACACACGAAGTGTGGAGTGGAAAGAGGAAGAGGTCCCACCGGGCATGCTAGAATCTGTTCCCCTCCGAATGGGGGCCTGGACTTGGTGTCCATGCCTGATGTTCGGGGCCGATGCTATTTGGTTTTATCCGTTTATCTCTCCGAAGATGCCAAGTTGATTTATGGCACCGTGTATCGGAGGTTTAGACGGATGCGGCCGATGTAGCAGACTTCGTCAGATTCCCCCTCAGGATGAGTGGTTTTTGATTATGGGGACGCTCTTCCCTGCAGGCGCAAGCCCCTGCAGTTAATTACGCTACCGCATCGCGGTAACAACTTTCTCCTTCTCTAAAATTTCACTTCGTGTCGTGTGTGTTCATTTTGTTTGTGGTTGCCCGTGTATTGTATACGGAGACTGAGTAATGCCGTCGCCCGTAGGACGTGGATTAGTCCAAATCCGTATTTACTTAGATTTGGGTTTGACGTTTTCAGTTTAAGGATGCATTAGTCGCGTTGCGGCTGAGATCAACTTAAATGTTCGTCAAGGATACGTTAGTCCGGTTTTAGACTAAGATCAACTCAACGTAGTGATTAATTTAATGTATGGCTGTCGGGACTCGTCACCTCTCTGACGTCGTTGAAGGATTACAACGACATGTATCAAAGGAGCTCGGAGATGTACCCTCGAACCAGAGTTGATTGGGAGTTTTATAATCCATTTGAATATTTAAGGATACGTTAGCCGTGTTTGGGGCTAAGATCAACTTAAACATTTGTTAAGGATACGTTAGTCCAGTTTGAGACTAAGATCAACTTAACGGGACCGTTTAGATCCGATAAAAGGGCATTTGGGCTCTATTGTGCCAGTTTAGGGACGTGGTGGTCCGTATTCCAGTTTAAGGACGTGGTGGTCCAATATTAGTTTAGGGACGTTTCGGTCCGTCATTAGTTTAAGGACGTCTCGGTCCGATATTAGTTTAAGGACGTCTCGGTCCAATATTAGTTTAGGGACGTTTCGGTCCACTAGTTTAAGGACCCCGCAGTCCATATCGATGTGTGATCGTTGGGACCCGTCACCTCTTTGACGTCGTTGAGGAATTACAACGATGGATGTCAAAGGAGTTCGGAGATGTACCCTCGAACCGGATGTAAATTGATTTAGGAGAGCCATTTTGCTCAGTCAATTTAATTTAAGGACTTATGGCCACGATTGGGCTAAGTCCATTTAAAAATGTCCAATATTTTATTTGCATTTGTTTTTATTTTTATTTGGGCTTTGCCCAGAAAAGATGCATGGCATCAATTTGTTTTGAGCTCTGTTCTTTATGAATGATGCAGAGCATCAATTTTGTTTCGGCTCAGCCCTTTTATTGCTTTGCAATTTATTTTGGCCTACTAGGTCTTTTGATTTGGGCCTGGCCCTTCAAGTAATGCATTGCATTTGTGCAAAGCACCAGGAATCTTTTAGATTCAAGGAAAGGAGTGCAGAGCACTTTTTAATTTCTTGATCTAACTTTAGATCAAAGAGAAGAAGAAAAATCTTTTCTTTCTTTCTATCTCAGAGAACTAGAGGTTCTCTAGCAAGTGCAAGGCACTATTTTTTTATTATTTTTATTTATTTATTTATTTATTGAAGATCACTGATTTTGTGTTTTAGATCAATGATCTATTCCTAAGAGAATTTTCTCTTATTTCAAAGGTTTTTTTTACCTTCTTCTTTGTGTTCTCCAGAAGTTCTCTTCTTCTTCTTTTTTTTTATCCAAAATGTCTATCTCTTTGAAATGGGGTCTGGGGTCCTTTTTATAGTGCTCAAAAATCAGTTAAATTTGTTAAAAAGATCTTTTCTGAGTGATTTGGGGAATTTTCCCCACCGTTGGATCTTTGATCCAAAGGCCCCTGTTTTACAGAAAAAATCTTCTTGTTTAAACAAGAACAGAAAAATATCCTTAAATCTTCACTCTGTTGTTGCGCAACTCACCAGCGTGTGACACGTGTCACACGGTGAAGCACTTGCGCAACAGCGCTTGCGCAACTGCGCAGACACGTGTCGCGCAGTGAAGCACTTGCGCAATAGCGCTTTCGCAACTGCGCAGACACGTGTCGCGCAGCGGTGCGCTTGCGCAACTGCGCAGACACGTGTTGCGCAGCGGTGCGCTTGCGCAGTTGTGCTTGCGCAACTGCGCAGACACGTGTCGCGTAACCGTGCGCTTGCGCAGTTGTGCTTGCGCAACTGCGCAGACACGTGTCGCGCTGCCGTGCGCTTGCGCAGTTGAACGTTGCTTATGTTTTTTTTAAAGAGCCTTGCTCTGATTGGACGTACTGTCTTGGGCGTTGTGCTGCCGTGTCAACTTCTGACACGTGGCGCGTTGCCCGCCACGCAAAGAATCTGAAGCGTTGCTTCATTCATTAAAGTTTTAATTTTTCAAAGCAAAGCTTTATTTCTGATTGGGGGAAGATGAAGCGTTGCTTCATCTCCCGCCTTGGAATTTGAACAGAGCTTTGCTCTGATTGGGGTAAACACTAGACTTGTTAAAGGTTTGCATCATAGACCAGGTATGGATTATGTTGAAACCTTTTCTAAGGATCTATGCTTAAGTCCATCCAGATCCTACTTGCCACGGCTACATACCATGACTACGATATCTGGTGGTTGGGTGTCATGACTGCTTTTCTAAATGATGTTTTAGAAAAGAGCGTCTATAAGTACACAGCCAGAGGGCTTCGTAGACAGTGGGAGCAGCGGAAACGTGTGCAAGATGTTTTATATGATAAAACAGGCATCGCGGAGTTACGTCTGTTTTGATGTGGTAGTCAAAGAGTTTGACTTCATCAAAAAGGTAGATGAACCTTGTATATACGAAAAGGTAGTAGGGAGTATGGTGGTGATCCTCGTAGAGTACGTGGATGACATACTCTTGATAGGGAAGGAGTTTCCTATGCTACGCTCGGTCAATCTCTGCTTATCACAAGGATTCTCCATATAGGATCAAAGTGATACCTCCTAAATCCTGGGTTTTGGATCTATGAGATAGATCTAATTGGATGTTAGGACACTCACTAGTTGTAGTGAGATCGTATCAATCGATCCTGGGGAGAATCACTGGAAAGGTTCCAGGGTGATAAGGACGACTGAATGTCAGTCGCAGGCATTGTCTATACCCTCCGTGGAGGGACGGTATGTTGGAAGAGTTCCAAGCTAGATACCGTGACATACTAGACGATTAAAGGCAAGATACATCGTTACCAAGGATGCTACCAAAAGAGGCAGTCTGGATATTTATAAGTTCATGCGATGAACTTCGTTCCTACCATTGTGAGACAATGGAGTTGTGGCTTATGCCAAGGAACACCCGTCCCATCAGAAATCCAGATATAATTCTTATGCAGTATCACCTGATCATGGAGATGGTTGATCTCCAGGGAGATCGAGGTTAGGAGAGTAGATACAGAGGACAACAGCGCGGATCCACTCACAAAGGCCTTTTTCCCAGTAGAGACTTTTTATGGGATGGTTGAGTATGAGATACTTCAACCACAGCTAATTGTTGGGTATGCGATACCATAACAGATGGCCCTAGTGCAAGTGGGAGATTGTTAGTTATATGTATGCCCTAGAGGCCATTACTGTACATACGATGTATATTGTAGTGGATGCTAGGACGTATATAGGGAGGACTTTCTTGCTCGACATGATAGTATGCTATCTGGTTATACTTTATCTTAACATGTACTCTGATTGTCTCTATGATACATGTTGATAAAGCCCTTAGGATATGTACTCGACTACTGGGACTATGATGAGATCATACTAGTGGGGCCACGGTAGTCGACGAGTACATCCTATAACTGTTCCTAGTCGAGAGTGTATCTAGACAGGGCATCGATACACCAGAGTAGACTAGCGTATACGCATCTTGACCCATATGATGGGCGATGGATGATCCCATATCCATCGGTGTTTGACATCAAGGATGGTGTACGGGTGCTCAGTGGAGACTGGGTACACTGGACGGACTCGCCGAGAACTCCCAGATGGTATTATACCACACGTCAGATGGCAGTTCTCCGGTGACACTGGTACAGAGTAGTCTGTTGACCCGAGATCGTCATAGAGTCTTGTGTGATTCCCACTGTGCTTTGATTTCCATCATACCACGTCCAAGAGGGCGTGCAAAAAGGTGGCTTTTGGGTACAGTCCCGAATCACATGGAGGCAATGAGCGATAGGAGGGGATTCATCTCTCCCGGTATAGGGAGTTGATGTTGTGCTGTGTTCGATTGGCTATAACCGGAAATCCCTGGCCAGGGTTGCTGAGATTTACTGGTAAGTGTTATCAGTATTTTCTCGAACTGTTATAGACCTCATATCGACACGACTTATCGAGCTACTGGGGTCTAACGTTTACCACCCCTAGGCGAGATATGCGACATATCAGACGACGAGACCGGACTGTACGGGAGTGTTACTGTTTGGATTCACAGGAGAATGTACAGGCTTGCTTGTTGATCTTCTGAGCGCTCAATACCTGGGTAGCTGTTACGCTTAGCTGACCGCTTGCAGCTTGTGGGTGTTTGATATGATCATCACCTACTGCCGGCGTATTGACGATTCTTTAGAGTCCTACACAGAGGTTTCTTGGCTCAGGCAAAACGGAGTAGGAGCACATATGTGATATGTGCGGGACCGAGGATAATACGATATGAGATACCGTATTCTATTCTCGCGATATTTGATATCAGCCGGGTCATCGGATCAAGTGTTGATTCGATGAATCGGTACGGATAAATATTAGTCGGTTATATGCGATATAGCCGGATTGTCAGATCAAGTGTTGATTCGATAATTTAATGTATAATAATATATATGATATATTAAATTACATTAACTAATATTAGCTCACTAAAAGATTCTTTTTCTCACTCGGGTAATACATTGATATATATGCGATATATGTTAAATGTATTATTTTATTTTGTTACGATAAATATTATATATGTGATATATAATATTGTAACATGATATGATAACTAATGCAACTTGTTTAGTGGAGATTAAACATGGTTAGGGTTTGATTAGGGTTAAGGTTTTCTAGAAGTTTCTAGAAGCTTTTTTTTTGTTTTGGAAAAGATATTTTGCTAGATATTTCCTTAACCTAACCAAACCTTTAACCTTAGTCAAATCTCTACAAGGGTTAGTTTGACCATGGTTGCATTATTCATCATATCATTTCTTTTTCTATTCATCACTAAAGGATTCAATATTATTGTTCATCTTCTTCCTTCTTCTTCCTTGCTCAAAAAAGCTTTCTTGCTTTGATATTTTGTGATGAAAATATGTGAGAAAAAGATAAATAAAGAGAGTAAAAATCCTACTTCATCATCCTCATCTTCCCTTGCCATTTAGATGAGGGTGTTCACATCATTTCATGAGTGTTAGTTTGTGTTAACGGAACTTCAAGGTAGATCATTTTAGTATCGAAGATCGGAAGCAAAGGTTGCATCTTTCTCTTCGTGGAACCTCTCGAGAGTCCGGAACCCGATGATCGCAGCGAAGGGACCACAACACGGAGCATATGAAGTGAAGGACCGGATCTATAAAGGTTGTAATCCCTCTCACTTAGTGTTAAAGTTATTAACATGTTAATTTTCGCCTAATCTCTAGTTTAAAGATCCGTATTCGGGTTGTTCGGCACGGCTAATTTTTTAATCGGGCATGGTTGATGCCTCGTAGACCCTTGTGCGCGTGCATAGCAACCCTACATCAACAGAGTTTAACTCTGATATTAAACAGAAGAACATAGTTCTCTCTTTAGTGGAGGATCTGTAAAGTGCACATCTCCCCTTGAATTGAGAATTAAATTCTCATTGGATTGAGATCCTGCCATGCAGATCCAAAGCATAGAGAGGGAATGAAAGCTTGAGAATTTAATTCTCACAGAACTATAGGAATTTAATTCCTTTAAAATAAAATTAGGGTTTAACCCTATGTTATGGGATTTAATTCCTTCAGAATGAACAGAATCAGGGTTTAACCCTAGTTAAGAACTTAGTTCTGTTAAAATAACAGGAATTTAATTCCCTTGAGAAAGAAGAAATTAGGGTTTCACCCTATGACAGAATCTCATTCCTCAGAATAATTCTCTAAAAGAGAGTGGGAACTTAATTCCTTAAAGATGTTATTAGGGTTTAACCCTATGATAGAATGCAGTTCTTCACATATATGAGGAATTTAATTCCTACAGAAAATTCAGAGTTCAACTCTATCCCAGAATATAAATCTTCAGAAGGAAATAGGAATTTAATTCCTCAAAAAATTATTGTTAGGGTTCAACCCTGCGAAGAATTTAATTCTTAAAGGGATTAACAGATCTTCTAAAAAACATACAAAGAGGCAGCGTCACGTGCTACCACGTGACCCCCCGAAAAGATCCACAGAAAAGGCCCTTTGAGGTAGTGCCTCACGTGACCCACGTGACCCTTGGCAGAAGCTTTAACATACAAGCACCAAGATGCCCATCACGTGACAGCACGTGATGATCCAAAGTATTCAATGCTTTTGACAGAATAAAATAAAGGGAGGGTGCCCTCACGTGTTACCACGTGACCCCTCTTGCCTTAGTGTTTAACACTAAATTGGAACCCCTGAATCCAGTGTTAAACACTGTTTTGCCATAGTGTTCAACACTAATTAAAGAGCTTTCTTGCAGTGTTTAACACTGAATTTCTTAGTGTTTAACACTAAATTAAATCTCTGTTAACAGAGTTTAACATTAATCTTCTTAGTGTTCGACACCAAATTAAAGTCTCTGCCACCAGTGTTTAACACTGATTATCTTAGTGTTTAACACTAATTTGAGATCTCTGTTGCCAGGATCTTACACTGATTTATTTTAGTGTTTAACTCTAATTTGAACCCCCTGTTGCTAGTGTTTAACACTAATTTCACCCCAATTGGCTAAGTATCCGGAGGCAAAGCCTCTCCTCTAATGGACCAACAGAGGGCCAATATCCCAAATATGATTGGACTTAGCCCAAGCTGGCCATAAGTCCTCGATTCAAATTCAACTGAGCCAATGGGCTCATAATATAATCAATTGGTCTTGGTTCCAAATTGGGCAAAAGATTATTTAATCTACCTTGGTTTAAGGGTACATCTCTTCACTCCTTTGATACGTGGCGTTGTAATTCCTCAACGTCTTCAAAGAGGTGACGGGTCCCGATGACCACATATTGATGCGGACTGTGGGGTCCTTAAACTCATGGACTATGAGGTCCTTAACCTTGACCGTGATGTATTAAAACTAACAACGGACTGTGGAGTCCCTAAATCCACGGACTATGAGGTCCTTAACCTTGACCGTGATGTCTTAAAACTAACAACGGACTGTGGAGTCCCTAAATCCACGGACTATGAGGTCCTTAACCTTGACCGTGATATCTTAAAACTAACAACGGACTATGGAGTCCTTAAATCCATGGACTATGAGGTCCTTAACCTTGACCGCAACGTCTTAAAACTAACATTGGACCGCAATGTCCTTAAACTACCCATGGACCGCAATGTCACTAAACTAAACAACAGAGCCCCCCTTTTTATTGCTCTCTTGTTGGATCTAAACGATCCCGTTAAGTTGATCTTAGTCTAAAAACTAGACTAACGTATCCTTAACAAACGTTTAAGTCGATCTTAGTCTCAAATGAGGCTAACGTGTCCTTAAACACAAACCCCCAAACCCAAATCTAAGATAATACGGATTTGGACTAGTCCACGCCCTACGGGCGACGACATAACTCAGTCTCCGTATACAATCCACGGGCAACCAAACACAAAATAAACTCACACGATACGAAGTGATCATCTGGAGAAGGAGAAAGTTGTTACCGCAGTGCGGTAGCGTAATTAACTGCAGGGTTTGCGCCTGCAGGGAAGAGCGTCCCCACAATAAAAAAACCCTCAAGCGCGGGGGAATCTGACGAAGTCTGCTACATCGGACGCATCCGTTTAAACCTTCGATAAATGGTGCCATAAATCAACTTGGCATCTTCGGAGAGGTAGACAGATAGCACCAATAAGCATCTGCCCCGAATCTCAGGCGAGACGAACACGCGTCTCGGCCGCCGTTCGGAGGGGAACGGATTCTGGCACGCCCGGTGGAACCTTTTCCTCTTTCCACTCCACACTTCATGTGTCTTGATTCGCGAACCAATTGCGGTTCGCTAATGGTTGCCCATGGGTTTCAAGGTACTAAGACTCGGCGTCTTGCTTATTGCAGAAAGCAAAGGATCGATGGCTTCTACTTGTGCGAAATGCTCCAACTGCAACCGCAACCAGCGCCTTGCCTCGCCAGGAGGTGTAGCCTACGGACCCCAAGCTGCTTCGCTATTCACAATGCTCGTGGAACAGGTCACTCGAGCCACCACAGGGTTGTTTTTTGGGACCATGCTCCCGCCAACGAGCTTCACCGCCCCTACGCTGACAACGGAAGCTCCTAAGAAGTCGATCTTTGATCGGCTTACACCTACCGCGGCCTTTCTCAACGGGTCGTCCAACACCAGCGCCTCGGTCTTCTCTAGATTGGGCCAGAACTCCTATGGACCCGCAATGGGGCTTACAATCCCAGAGAAGGCTGCTCCTAAAAAAGTAACCAGTCCTGCTCCTGAAGTCGTCAAAGCGGCTTCCCCTGCCAAATAGTCGGTCTTTACAAGATTGACGGCTCCAGCTCCCGCTCCTGCTACCCTAAGGACATCGGTCTTTGACAGGATGACACCCGCAGCGACCCCCCACCTACACAGGGGGCAAGACGAAACTATCGCCCTCACCAAGCCGGTTCCATCAGCACGACGCGCTCGACGTCGTTACTGGCGCCGAATAAGGAAGGCCGGAGGCAACTCCCCTTCTAGGCTAACTCCTCCAGCCCCGATGGCAGAAGTTAATGCTGCTGTTCCAACTGGGAACAGCTTTGAGATGCTAAATAAGGTGCGTAGGAATTCTCCTATCGCGGCACTAAAGAAGTCTCCCCATCTGCTGAAAAGAGCTATAGAAGTAAAAACAGAACAGCCCCAATCTCCTCAACGGCTGTCCTCCCGAATCTATAAAGTCTGGCGGCAGGCCCGAGACTCGATGATCGATCCAAATTTCTCTCGCCAGCACAAGAAGCTGAAAATCCAACAGGAAGCCAGTCACCAGGCTAAGCTACGAAAAGCTGTCTGGGTGCCCACCTCAACGGCCCCCTCAACTTCCACTGCTCATAAAAAGAGGAGGCCGGAGAAGATCCTCGGGCCTGCAACGAAAGCTAAAAGCACTGAGCCCAGACGTCCTAAAGCTGGGGGCAGGATGGTTCATACTGTATACATAGCATCGGGGAAGGAAGACAGCCGTGCGTCTACAGGTCATAGACCGCTTACACGGTCAGTAACCAAAGCTCAGGAGCAACAGCAAAAGCTCCAGGAAATGATGAACGCAATGGCCGCGCTTACTGGGTCAAAAGAAAGCCCCGAGGCGTCCTCGGATCAGCAACAAGAACGGGAAACCGACGCCGAGTTCCTCCGGAGGATGTTGGAAAAGAAAGATAAAGAGGCTGTGGAACAAGCGGCCAATATAAAGCAGATAGCCCACTTATTCCAGGATATGGTGGGAATGATGATCCAACAAGACCCACCCGCTGAGGATCCCCCGATCGTCCTTGAAGACGACAGGGGAGAAACGTCAAATCCACCACCGGCTCTCTCAACGGCCAAGGAGGAGACAATCTCTAAGGCTGACTTGGACGACTATATAGCCCAGCAAATCCGGGTTCATCATGCGACTGAGGCAGCTGGTCAAGTCGTAAAAACGGGGCGACCATATCCGAGCTGGTACGACCAAATCAAATATCTGCCGGGTTATACAATACCAAAATTCCACATGTATAAGGGGATCGGCAATCCCCATCAACATGTTGCCCAGTTCAGGGCCCTTTGCGGTAACACCGGCGGTGATGATAAACTGTTGCTTCGCCAGTTCGTGAGCAGCTTGTCAGAAATAGCGTGGTATTCGGAAATCCCGAACGATTCTATCAAGACGTTCGCTGAAATGGAGTTGCTATTCACTCAGCGATTCGCAAGCGCCAGCGAACGCACTCCAATAACGGCATTGATTAATGCCAGGGTAAAACCAGGCGAAACGTGGGTCCAGTATGCTATACGCTGGCGAAATTTGTGGTCGAAATGCGAGCAACGCATTGAGGAAGCGCCCGCGGTGGGCATGTTCGTAGGAACCCTAGACCCTCACACAACTATCTCCCAGTTTATGATGTTCTTTAAGCCAACCACATTCCAGGCTCTAATCGACAAGTTGGCCCAGATGGACCAGATGGGTCATAGACCGTCTCCCCCTAAGCCCGAGCCTCGGAGTGACAAGGGTAAAGGAAAGGCAACTTTCGTCGCGAATGCCCAGCAGCAACCCAATGCCCCAAAGCTGACGGATCAACTGGAAGAAAGACGCCGGTATTATAATGAGAAGATGAAGCGTCCTTACTCGTTCCTACGGGACAAGACAAAACGGTTATTCGAGCTGGCAGTACGCAACAGACTTATAAACTTGCCAAATCCAAGACGACCGCCACAACCCACTGAGGTGAATAACCCCAACTATTGCCCTTACCATCAAACGGTAAGTCATCCGATTAACGATTGCTTCATCTTCAAAGGATGGATTGAAGATCAATACCTCCAGGGAAAGTTTGCGCTGTCCGAAAAGTGGAAGGTGAACCCGCCACAGCCGCATACTCCCAAGAAAGCAGATACACCGGGGGTAACCTGTTCCTTTATTGAAGAAGCTCCATGGGAGGTCGTGCTGTCAACTAAAACCAAAAGAATGCTGAGGGACCTTCATGCGTGCCCGGCGGTCGAATGGAAGGACTCGCTGGAACCCCAGATCATTGAAGGAATGCTGAGGCCGCGCCCAACTACAAAAAGCAGTGGTGATGACCCAAGTACTCACGCCCTACCGTCAAAATCTTCGAAGAAAAAGAAGAAGAAATCTAAGAAGCCCGTGAAGCCTGGAGACAAGCGCACAAACTTGCAGAAGCAAATTGACGCGCTGGAAGAGTACAATCAAAAGGCGCGAACTCCTGTCACGCTGCAAGAGTTCCTCAACCACATCTTTCAAGAGGAAGATGATGGAGAGAGTTCGTCGGATGAATCCGAGAGATATGTGGCGAGTTGTAACGTAATCTCCCACTCGTTTACCGACGACGAAAAAACTCCTGGCACTAAGAAACTGGGGACAGAGCCTGAACCAGAGCTTGTATGGCCAACAGATGAAATGATCGACGCCTTTCTACACGAGATTCGTTTGAATAGTAAAGCGGATCAGGAGCGTGAGATGGCCGCATCGGAAGGAGCCAAACGCAGGCGACTAAAAGAAAGAGTTGAAGTACTCCCGCCAGATCGAAAGGCATCCTACGCAGACAAAAAGATATTCAAGACGAGGAAACGGTTTGCCAAGGCCGTGTCAATGGGAATGAAACTACCACCCTCGGAAGAAAGAACGCTCGATGGGGTGGAGATGTATCCTAATTACTGCTCATATCATCGGAAGATTTCACACCCCACAGAGGAGTGCGACGCTTTTAAGATGTGGTGGTAAGGATATGTTGCTCACCGGCAACACTTTAAGCGCATGAAATGCAAGACTCGTCGGGAACAAAGAAGTACTGCCGATGGGCACAACAGAACTGCTGGCAGCTGTTACATGGTTAACGCTGGAGGGTCACAAGTTCTCACCTTTGGGAGCGACTCTGATGAAGAAATGGCTCTGGGCCCTCTCTTTAAAGAATCCGTTTTAGGGAAAGAAGAACCGGAGGCCTGCGAAAACATTCAGCTGCGCAACCGCACGCTCCCGAAAAAGAATCTCGGGCCCGCAAATAGAAAAGATAAGGGAAAGGAAAAGGTCACTGAGGATATCACCTTAGATGACCAAGTCATGAAAGAGCTGACTGCCAAGGACCCTTCCAGGAAGGGTAAGGCGGACTACAACATCCTAGCGCACCTAAGAAAGCTACCTTCTCAGCTCAGTATTCTTGACGCCCTCCTATTATCAAAAGAAGCGCGAGATTCATTAATCAAGGCGTTACAAGAACCCGAGCAATTCCAAGCCTTCCTCGCCGAAGAAAGGATGAAGAATGAACTGGAAGAAGTGCATACGGCCGACATCACTTTCGGTGACGAAGACCTTCTCCTCGGGACGTGCGACCACAACCGTCCCCTATATGTCTCTGGATACTTCCATGATATCAAGATAGGCAAGATCCTGGTGGATAATGGATCCTCAGTCAATCTCCTTAATGTTCGGGTGTTGAAAGAAATCTGCATGAGCGTACAGCACCTCGCTCGTGACAAAATCACCATCTCCGGTTTCGACTCCCAGTCGTCACGGACTCTCGGATCCGTAATATTAACATTACGCTTTAGACTACTCGTCACGGACATCAAATTTCACGTCATTGACGCCAAGACCTGCTACAATGCCTTGCTCGGTCGTCCTTGGTTACATGAGTACAACATCATCCCTTCTACACAGCATCAGTGTATGAAATACTTTAAGGATGGCTTCGAATATACCGTAACAGGTGAGCTGAACCCATTTTCCGTGAACGAAGTCCGCAAGTACGAAGATGCGAAGTACTTTTTGCCAGATTTCGAGGATACAGAAATGTGTCGCAAGCAGGAGAACAAAGCCGCCGCCGCCATCCCTGTTTTCGGGAGCGATACCGAAGAAGGAGAAGAGATAGTTTACGCGGGTCCGTCCCGACGCAACAACCCGGGACCGTCCGCCCCCATGTTGGTCTTCGGAAGTGACTCGGAAGATGAAGTTAATGCCGTGTTCTCCAATTGGTCGTCGATACAAGCATCCCCCGGCGATGATCAGAGTTTACAGGTCACCATGGTGCCGCGGAGACACTACAAAGATCTCGACGCACTTCAAGCTTACAATGTGCGAGACCTGCAGACGTTTTACGTCCCTCCCAGGCGAAAGGGTGAAAAGGCGATCCTATTCTACCAATCCACAGAGACGAGAGTGGAGAAAGAGATATGGCATGGCGCGGATGCTACACTCGACAAACTCCAACCCATCCGTTTGCCCAAATATTACACAAATGGACTAAAGAGGCTATTGAAGCGCCAAGGAGTATCCTTAAAACAGACTGTTCGACAAGCTCGGTTCTACAACAGGATTTGGAATGTCCTTGGGACTCAGCGCAAATTGCCCAACGGGAGAATGGAAACGCTTGGGCTTAGGTATGTAAGATCCGGGAAACGGGAGCGAGTCCACGGCAGCACGCCATATACAACTTCGATGAGGAGGAGAACACCCTGTCGGGGATTGCTAACCCCTCGTCAAAACTGGATCCCTCGATTGAAGTGCCGAGTCCGTCATTTGAAGAACAAGTGGACAAGCTTATCAGGAAAGCAGGTCAAAAGGCTCGGGAAGACCACAACCGTGAGATGGCCATCTACGAGAAGGCCAGGACGCAACGTCTGTTTCAACGGGCTGTAAAAGACGAAGATGCTCATCCCTGTCAACCTGTTGTGCAAATGGCCCGACGCAAAGGCAGAAGTAAGTCAAGGAGCGGAAAGAGGAGCCGACAACAACGATGCAGGATTAGAGAGTCGTGTGATCAAGCATTGCGCGGTCCGGATTTGTCCCTCATGAAGAAGATGAGTCGAGCGTATTCCTTCCCTCGAGACAAGACGAAGAAGCTACTCGAGCTCGCTATAAAATATCAAATGATTGCACTTCAGGAGTCCAAGCACCCTGAGCAAGCTAAGTTTCCCATCCAGGCTATTGCTCCTATCACCGAGCCATAGGACACCATATCGAAGAATGCTTCACCTTCAAGAACTGGGTCGAAGACTGGTACCAGCAAGGCAGATTTGCTTTATCCAGCAGCTGGAGGGTAACGCCGCCACAAAAGCACGAACCTAAAGCCGCAAGAGCAGAACCAGGTCCACATCAATCTTGGAAGCGGATTCGCACCTGTTACATGATTAAAATATTAAAAGAAGAGCCTGAGAACATGGATGACCTTCCCTGGTGCTTTGAGAACAGCAATGATGAGGTGATCTCAGAATTTCCACCAGCTCCGAAAGAACTGGAAGATGGCATACATACGACTGCAGATAACCTCAAAAAGATTGAGTTGGGATCGGAAGACGATCCGCGACCGACATTCGTCAGCGAGCTGCTATCTGAAGAAAGGGTGGCTGCGTTAAAGGACGTACTTCTACAGCATAAAGATTGCTTCGCGTGGAACTATTCCGAGATGCCAGGATTAGATCCAGAGATTGCGATACATAAATTAGCAATATCCCCGGACGTCAAGCCGGTCAAGCAGGCGCCGAGAAGGATGCGGCTCGAGCTTGAGATGAGCATCAACGCCGAAGTCAAAAAGCTGATCGATTCTGGATTTATTCAAGAAGTCCAATATCTTGACTGGATTGCCAACATCGTCCCGGTAATGAAGAAAAATGGGACGGTGCGCATATGCATGGATTTCAGGGATCTCAATAAAGCCTGCCCGAAGGACGATTTCCCAGTACCGGTAACCGAGCTAATGATAGATAACACGTCCACTCACGAGGTTTTCTCCTTTATGGACGGTTCATTAGGGTACAATCAGATAAAGATGCATCCCGAAGACCAGAAGCACACCGCCTTCAGGACCCCTTTGGGTATATTCTGCTACAAGGTAATGCCCTTCAGTTTAAAGAACGCCGGTGCCACCTATCAAAGGGCCATGACAAAGATCTTCGATGATCTCATACATGAAATCGTCGAGTGCTATATCGATGACCTCGTAGTGAAGAGCATGTCATACGAAGAGCATTTAGAGTATCTGAAGACCGTATTTCAGCGCCTTCGGCAATATAATTTGAAGATGAATCCCCTCAAATGCGCGTTCGGAGTCTCCTCGGATAAATTCCTGGGATTCATCATCCAACACCGAGGTATCGAAATAGATCCATCTAAGATTAAGGCGATCATGGAAATGTCACCTCCGAGGACGCTCAAACAGCTGCGGTCTCTCCAGGGGAAGCTTGCGTACATCCGGCGGTTTATCGCCAACCTGTCAGGCAAGTGCCGTCCTTACAGTCACCTGATGAAGAAGGGAATTCCATTCGTTTGGGATCACAAATATCAAGGCACACTGGAAGAGATCAAGCAGTACCTGCAGAACCCCCCAGTGTTGGCTGCCCCGGTTAAGGGAAAGCCTCTCATTCTTTATACAACCGCCCTCGAAGGTTCTTTAGGCGCCTTATGGGTGCAAGAGAATGACCAGGGGAAAGAAATGGCACTCTATTACTTAAGTCGAGTTCTTCTGGGGGCAGAAAGCAATTACTCCCCGATCGAAAAACATTGCCTGGCGTTAATCTTTGAGATAACAAAACTCCGGCACTATGCATTGGCACATGAAGTCCGTCTTATATCAAAGGTGGACCCCCTAAAATATCTAATGTCAAAGGCCATATTGATGGGGAGACTCGCTAAATGGGCCTTACTCCTGATGGAGTTTTCAATAACCTATCAGCCTCTTAAGGCAGTGAAAGGCCAAGCCATTGCCGACTTCCTTGCTGAGCATCCAGTACCTATCGGCTCCCCTCTAAATTGCGATTTGCCGGACGAACATGCGTTTGACGCGGTCGACGGTGGTGATACCCAATGGGAACTTTATTTCGATGGAGCATCTTCCATGAAAAAGCGCAAACAAAGTACCCCTATAGTCAAGTCGGGAGTAGGCCTTATCTTCGTGACCCCACAAGGAGGGATAATGCGCTTTGCTTTCTCCTTAACGGAATCAAGGACGAACAATGAAGCCGAATACGAAGCTTTGATAGTGGGCCTTGAGATCGCCATTGACATGGGAATTAAAGACCTTATATACGGGGATTCTCAACTGGTCGTTAGTCAAGTAAACGGCGACTACCAAACGTGCAAACCGGAGCTGGTGAAGTACGGTGAAAAGGTGCAACAACTGTTGACCCAAATTCCCTCCTATACTTTGGAAAGCATACCACGTGCGGAAAACAGGAAAGCGGACGCGTTAGCTAAGCTCGCTAAAGAATTAGCTGACGAGAACCTCGATGACGTCAAAATCATGGTACAAAGCCGTCGAGTGCTCGCCCCAGCAGAAATATCTCCGGAATCATACGGAGAAAAGGGAGCAACTGAGCAGACGACCCTACAAATAAAAGACCGTGAGAAGGCTGAGGACTGGAGGGAAATCTTCATAGACTAATTTAAGTCCCACCGAATGCCCGAAGAAGCGTCCTCAAGACATCAGCTCATGAAACGAGCTCTATCTTTCGCTTTCATCAACGATACTCTATACAAGAGATCGTTTGATTCTCTGTGGCTGAGATGCTTAGGACCTGACGAAGCAGAAAGAGTCGTTCAGGAAATTCATGACGGAATCTGTGGTTCTCATCAAGCAGGCCCGAAGATGAAGTTAAAAATTAAACGGATGGGTTACTACTGGCCCACGATGATCCAGGACTGCCTTGAATATGCGAAGCGGTGCCACTCATGCCAAATTCATGGGGACTTCATCCACCAGCATCCGAATCCACTACATCCAACGGTGGCTAGCTGGCCATTCGAAATGTGGGGGACTGACATAGTCGGCCCCATCGAACCAGCATCGTCCAGGGGACATCGTTTCATTCTGGCGACGACTGATTACTTCTCCAAATAGGCGGAAGCAGTACCGCTAAGGGAAGTGAGGACGGAGAATATCCTCCACTTTTTCAAAACGCACGTCATTTATCGGTTTGGAACTCCACGGCGGATTATCTCCGATAACGGGCCAGCCTACAGAAGCCATAAAATTAGCCGCTTCGCGCAACAGCATAATATAGACTGGAGATACTCCTCAGTTTATAATCCACGAGCTAACGGTCTGGCTGAGGCCTTCAATAAGACCTTGACAAAGATCATACAAAAGACGGTGTCCCAAAATAAGAAGGACTGGCATGAGAGACTGCAAGAGGCTCTTTGGGCATATCGAACTACGTTCAAGACGGCCACGAACACGACGCCATACGCACTGGTATTCGGTACGGAAGGGGTACTCCCCCTCGAGATAGAGCTGCCTTCTCTACGAGTGGCAGTCCACCACGAATTGACAAACGAAGAAAATGCTCACCTTCGGCTTGAGGAGCTTGATGCCCTCGATGAAACCCGGCTCATAGCGCAACAAAATCTGGAGGCCTACAAAGCGAAGATGACGCGCTCGTACGAAAGATTGACCAGGCCGAGGACATTCCGCCAAGGCGAACTTGTACTAGTGGTCAAAAGACCTATGATCCCCAATCGCGCCAAGTGGGGAAAATTCGAGCCAAACTATGAAGGCCCGTACATCATAGATAAGGTTTACCAAGGTGGGGCCTATCTACTCATGGACATGCATGGTAAAAGGCCTTTCAGGCCAACAAACGGCCGCTTCCTAAAGAAATACTACGCTTAATGAGCCACAGCCTAGGTCAATGATAGATGACGACGACTATGTCCACTCGCTATCTTCCTAAAGCTCAAAGCTCTATAAGTAGTAACCGACCCTCTCCTCAACAGACCGAAATGTCCTTAAACTAACGACGGACCGAAACGTCCTTAAACTAACGACGGACCGAAACGTCCCCAAACTACTACCGCAGCATCCTTAGGCTGACGAAATGAATAAAAAAAAAGGAAGAAAAAAATAATAATAAATAAAAACGGTATGTCCATCAGCAAAAAGGGCACGGATGAAAACCCGAAAGGGCTCCGTGAGTAAAAACAGCAGGGCTACCGACGAGTGTTCGTGAAAACCCGAAAGGGCGCGACCTCGTAAAAAAAAATAAGAATAAAATAAAGAGAATAAAAAAAACGGTATGTCCATAAGCAAGAAGGGCACGGATGAAACCCCGAAATGGCTCCGTGAGTAAAAACGGCAGGGCTACCGGCGAGTGTTTGTGAAAACCCGAAAGGGCGCAACCTCGTTAAAGGACACTTGCGGGATCCTCACGACCTTGCAAGGAGAAACCACCCGCGTGAGATCCTTACGACTCACAAGGGAGCAACACACTTAGGAGTTCTCACAATTCCTAAGAAGAAAATACACTTGCGAGATCCCCACGACTCGTAAGGAGAATTCTCTTATGGGACCCTCACGGCTCATAAGATTTGAAAGTCTTAAGTCACAGAGACCTAAACCTGTGCTTAAGCAAAATCCCCCATACCCTTCGACATTGCCCTACAAGTGGCTCAATACTGGCCCTTGTATACAATCCATGGGCGCGAATAAACATTTCCCCAGCAAAGTCCCACCCGTGACTAAGAATATGTCCATATGGTGAGCAACCCTTGTAAGTCCTCTCGACCTATAAGGAGAAAGCCCTCTTGAAGGATCCTTACGACTTGCAGAGGAACATACACTTAGGAATTCTCACGATTCCTAGGGAGAAGATACACCTACAAGATCCTCACGACTTGTAGAGAGAAATACCTTTGTGAGACCCTTACGGCTCATGAAATCAAAAGCCTTAGTCGACAGGACCCTAACCCTGTTTGCTAAGCCACTTTTGTTCAACATCGACAAAGGCAAATGATGATTCGCTCCTAGTAATATCCCAGTGGTAGCGATGCTGATGCCAAAAGAGGCGTTTAAGACCCAAGCTTGCAGCGAAAAGGCTAGCAAGCCACACATGCCTACGAAATAGCCGAAATGATGGGGCAACTTGCAATAAAAAGCAGCAAGTAAAAATGTATGCATGAAAAATAGCCGAAATGATGGGGCAACTCGCAATAAAAAGTAGCGAGTAGAAAATAAATAAATAGCCGAAATGATTGGGCACCGCGAAAAATAGCCGAAATGATGGGGCAATCGCGACTTTCGCGATATAAAAGCTGAAATGATAGAGCATCGCGGAAAGAGAAATGAAATAAAAGAGAGAGAGAGAGTTTTAATTTATTCCCTACAGGTGATGTTCCATCACACCCTGTATACAATCCAAGGGCGTAAACAAAAAAATATCATCCTCCCCCCCAGGTTTCATCAGGAGAAGAAGCCAAATCTCGACGGGCCAAAGGAGACCTGGAGATCGTCTCAACACTCGTCTCGTAACAACAGACACAACTCTAAGCTAAGCGGAACAGCGGTAACTCCCAGTCCCATGGCTCGGCGATATCCTGATCACCGAAAAGTCAAATCCCAATTCCGTGAAATACGAATAAAATCATCGAAATTCCTGGTTACATGGAACGCGGATAACGTCACTCTTTGACCCCGTGGAAAACGTCCAGAGTGGATCCTGGTCCTCACAGAGCACGGCAGTGAACCCGTGTGAAGCATCCAAAGCGGAGCCTAGTCCTCGCCGAGCACGGCAGTGAACCCGTGTGAAGCATCTAGTGCAAAATTCATGGTTACGTAGAACGCGGATAACGTCACTCTTTGACCCCGTGGAAAACGTCCAGAGCGGATCCTGGTCCTCGCAGAGCACGGCAGTGAACCTATGTGAAGCATCCAGAGCAGAGCCTAGTCCTCGCCGAGCACGGCAGTGAACCCGTGTGAAGCATCTAGTGCAAAATTCCTGGTTACGTGGAACGTGGATAACGTCACTCTTTGACCCCATGGAAAATGTCCAGAGCGGATCCTGGTCCTCACAGAGCACGGCAGTGAACCCGTGTGAAGCATCCAGAGCGGAGCCTAGTCCTCGCCGAGCACGGCAGTGAACCCGTGTGAAGTATCTAGTGCAAAATTCCTGGTTACGTGGAACGCGGATAATGTCACTCTTTGACCCCGTGGAAAACGTCCAGAGCGGATCCTGGTCCTCGCAGAGCACGGCAGTGAACCCGTGTGAAGCATCCAGAGCAGAGCCTAGTCCTCGCCGAGCACGGCAGTGAACCCGTGTGAAGCATCTAGTGCAAAATTCCTGGTTACGTGGAACGCGGATAACGCCACTCTTTGACCCCGTGGAAAACGTCCAGAGCGAAGCCTGGTCCTCGCAGAGCACGGCAGTGAACCCGTGTGAAGCATCCAGAGCGGAGCGTAGTCCTCGCCGAGCACGGCAGTGAACTCGTGTGAAGCATCTAGTGCAAAATTCCTGGTTACGTGGAACGCGGATAACGTCACTCTTTGACCCCGTGGAAAACGTCCAGAGTGGATCCTAGTCCTCGCAGAGCACGGCAGAGAACCCGTGTGAAGCATCCAGAGTGGAGCCTAGTCCTCGCCGAGCACGGCAGTGAACCCATGTGAAGCATCTAGTGCAAAATATCTGGTTACGTGGAACGCGGATAACGTCACTCTTTGACCCCGCGGAAAACGCCCAGAGCGGAGCCTGGTCCTCGCCAAGCACGGCAGTGAACCCGTGTGAAGCATCCAGAGCAAACACCGGACCGTGGAGTCCTTAAAATCGACGGACTATGATGTCCTTAACCTTGACCGTAATGTATTAAAACTAACGATCAACCACCCCGATTCCCTACGGATTCTACCTTGGTTTAAGGGTACATCTCTTCACTCCTTTGATACCTGGCATTGTAATTTCTCGACGTCTTCAAAGAGGTGACGGGTCCCTGTAACCAAACATCGGACTGTGGAGTCCTTAAATCCATGGACTATGATGTCCTTAACCTTGACCGTGATGTCTTAAAACTAACATCGGACTGTGGAGTCCCTAAATCCACGGACTATGAGGTCCTTAACCTTGACCGTGATGTCTTAAAACTAACATCGAACTGTGGAGTCCCTAAATCCACGGACTATGAGGTCCTTAACCCTGACCGTGATGTCTTAAAACTAACATCGGACTGTGGAGTCCCTAAATCCACGGACTATGAGGTCCTTAACCTTGACCGTGATGTCTTAAAACTAATATCAGACTGTGGAGTCCCTAAATCCACGGACTATGAGGTCCTTAACCTTGACCGTGATGTCTTAAAACTAACATCAGACTGTGGAGTCCTTAAATCCACGGACTATGAGGTCCTTAACCTTGACCGCGACGTCTTTAAACTACGATGCCTCAAGAAACCCCTGACTCCGTGAAACACGAATAAGGGTGACCACATCCAGCACTTGCAGGTCCTCACGACCTGTAAGGAAGAAAAACTCTCTTAGGAGATCCTTACGACTCTCAAGGGATAACCTGCTTAAGAATCCTCACGATTCTTAAGAAGAACTTACACCTATGGGGTCCTCTCGACCCATGGGGAGAAAAACTCTTTATGAGATCCCCGTGGCTCATAAAGTGCAAAAGTCTTAGGAAGCAGATCTTAACCCTGAATCCTAAGCCATCGCTGCCCTGCAAGTAGGCCAAGATAAATTGTCCGCAAAACACATTCAATGAAAAGAGACACATCGTTGAGAAGAAAATTGTATCTTTTATTCATAAACCAAAATGGATACAAATTATAATCCATGAAAGAACAAAAAGAAAATACTCTTGCTCAAGAGTATGTACAAAAAGAAAGGAAAAGATACAAGTCTTCAAGTCGGCGGGTGATGGAGCAATTTTACCAGCTCATCTTTCTGTTGCTGAGTCACGGCTTCATGATTCAGGATCGCCAGAAGACGGGCCTCCGCCTGAGCCTGCTGGGCCTGATACGAAGCGAGCCGGCCTTCAAGCTCCTTCTCGGTGGCCTTATGAGCCTCGACCCTCTCACGAGTGAACGTGACAGCTTTATCAAGAGTCACCACCTCCCTGATAGACTCTTGAAGCACCCGCCAGAGCTCATACGCTATGTTGGCCTTGGCAGTAAGACTCGCCTGAAGCTCACTCAGCGCCTTAGAAGCCAGCTCCCTCTCCGAGAATTTACAGCCGAGCCTCTTCTTGCATGACACCATGTTCATTACATATCGCTCTATCGGATTATGTGGGCCCATTTTCATGGCTTCAGCTTCTGAAACAGGACGGGTACGCTTAAGACTACGTAAACAGGCCCCGGTCGATAGTAATAATCATTCTGCAACACGTGCACGTCATCCGGTGTGGGAAACAACAAGAAAGATTTCCGACGTATTTCAAGTATGCATTCGCAATCATACGAGTATTAAAAAAAAGGAAGAGTAATAATAGCATTTGCACTCATATGAATATTCATAATGCCAAAAAGGGCTGATACGCATGAAAATGATAATATCATGTGCAACTAAAGAAAGTTCTCATGGAAAGAACACAAGGTTCATTTATGCGAGCAAAAACATACATGCGGATACCCAGCACACATGAAAGTTCAACGTAAAAGCGGGCGAAAACTAATTTGAAAACACTACACTAGCGGGAAAAGGTCGCCAAACAAAGGATCGGTAGCGCAAGGGTTGACGAAACAAAGGACAAAATTCTCCATCTCTCTTTCCGCTCTCTCCAACACGTCAAAGCGCCTGTTCTCGCGAGGAGTCGCTCCCCACCGATTGGCACCATGTCCATCCGCGAAAGCAGACATAATGGCCCGACGGGCCCTTATTTCGCTCAAAAGGTGAACCGGGCGATCTTTCAAAGCCTGAGTAATTAGGCACGCTTCGTGAAAGCCCTCGAGCTTTTCTTCGGCAGCGTCAAGCATCGCCAGGGTCATCTCCACCGGGTGAGGAGGGACGTCAGCAAGCACGGCGGCAAGAATCATCCGGAGCCAGAGGGAACCCATTGGGAGGGGGGACCCCCTACGGATCGAGAGTTCATACATTGCCGAGTCGCATTCGTCGTCGGTAAGGAGTGGATCCACCAACCGAGCAGCAAAGCGGGGGATCATCTCCTCGATAGGAACTTCCCATGGCTGTCGACGAGCATGAGGGCGATTGCAGGTCATGGCGCCGTTTGTTTCTCAAGACAAATTACACCAAAATAAAAATATATATAAATCTCTCTATGAAGGGAAAAGAAGGCTATAGCTTCAGATATAAAGAAGTGCATTAAGTGTTGGGCGCGGAAAATCTTGCATGATGAAGCTATTTCCAAGGCCCAAAAAAGGAAAGGCATCGAAAATTAAGGAGATGGAACTATTTCCAAGGCTCCTTTTCTGCATCTGATATTGTGCACTAAAAATGTGGCATGGAAAAATTTTGAACAGTCCCATCAAAGGACCCCACGTGCAGAACACGTGAGCCCCAAACTTGACGTGCACTAAAAATGGAATAGCACCATGCATATTAAAAGCATCAGCAACAACAATAGTGAAATGATAAAGTCCCACAGAAAGGCATGCAAACATGCAAAGACATAATAGAACTTATCATTCATACTTCAAGAAGGTCATACAAAATAAAGAGAACACGTTTACAATGGTAAGACTTCAGACGCGGGGCACGGATTGAGAAACTCAAGCTTAACTTTGTCCAAGATCCTCCAAGCATTTCGAACCTCCCGAGTATGTTTTCTCTCACGATCACAAGCGTCGGGGTCCTCGTGAATGTCCTCCACCCTCCGATAGGCGGCAAGTACGGCCGACTGCTGAAATGCCTGGTGCAAGAGATCAATGAGGTTGTCGTGCCTTCTCTTCGAGATTAGACTCATCAGATACACCGAATGTATCTTGTCCTCGGCAGCGTCCAATGCCCTGAGCGGTACACCAGCACAGAAGAGAGGAAGCGCCTCCCAAATTGCCAGCACGATGAGTCTCAAAAGAGGAGAGCGACGGGGGAGTAGCCGATGGTTGTACTCGTCAAAGCGGCTCATAATCTCAGCACACTGAGTATTGGTGAACTCCTGGTTCTGACTGCGGCCCAGTGCACGAATGTTCCCATAGGAAATGATTTCGTTAAGACCATACATATGAGCATCCATAATACCTGAAATAAAGGTCATGAGAATTGTTACAAAGCTTCTGCTACATTGATCACAGGAGGACAGCTTAGGGCAAGGAGACCCTAAGAAGCCTCTATGGGGAAGAACTTAGTTCTTCACAGGAATTGAATTCCTTTTGGAAAGGGGAATTAAATCCCCAGAAACTTTTTTCTATGAACGGAGTTAAACTCCATGGATTTGAACTGTCATTATCATCTCCTTGGAGGATCAGATGAACCCTAAAAGAGATTTACTGCTGAGAATTAATTGGGTTCATGTTTAAAGGGTAAAAACCCTTGTTTTGGATTTAAAATCCAGAGGAACGTGAAAGTTCACTGTTTGTCCAAGAACATTACCTGAGGAAAAGAATTCTTTTTGAACAGAGTTAAACTCTGAAAATTGTTTCAAGGCAGAGAACTAAGCTCTGGAAGAAGAGAATTAAATTCTCAGAAAAAGTTTGCAAGGAGGAAGATAAGCAAAGTGGAGGCTCTTCTGAAATGACCCCAATATTTATAGGAGGTGATGGAAACGCTTCATCTCCCCAAATCCCTAGAGGAATCCAACGGTCCCAATAGGTGACAGCGTTGCACTCACGTGCAGACACGTGAGAACAACGCTGTGGGGGCATTTGTTTCCTGATTTAAAATTATGAAAGCCGACAGAAGAGGCATCACGTGCTAACACGTGACCAGGGGTCACAAGTTGGCACGTGACATTTAAAAGCGGCTTCAAAGGCACATCAGTTCCCTGATCAAATCAAGGAAAAGGCTTCAGAAGAGGTCACGTGCTCACACGTGGCCAGGGGTCACGTGTTGGCACGTGACATTTAAAAGCAGAGGACTCATTCTCTGATTAAATCAAGAAAAAGGCTCCAGACGAGGGTCACGTGCTCACACGTGACCAGGGGTCACGTGGTGGCACGTGACGGCTAAGCAGCGGCCAGAAGACAGAGCGCAAAAAGAAGAAGAGGGCTCGTTCCAAGGGGTCACGTGCCCACACGTGACCAGGGGTCACGTGCCCACACATGATTAGGGGTCACGTGGCCACACGCGACCGGCTTTCAAAGCCTATTTATTTAACAGAATCAAATTCTGAAGAGATCACTCAAATCTTTCCAAAGGAAAATGATTATTTGGAACCGATTGAATTAAAAATTTAAAGGTGATTAAATATCACCTATCTATGGAAAAATCTTGAATTTAGAAAGATTTTCCCTTAAAATCTAACCGAAATAACAAAGGAAAATCTCTGGATTTAAAATCCAATGGTGAATAAAATTCACCTAATAATCCAAAGGTCTAAACGAATGGTGAATACAAATCAAATCTCTCAATGAAAGATTCATCAAAAACTAATTGATTCTGCTGCTTCTCCTATAAATAGGAGCCAAGAGACACACAGATAGACATAGAGAGAGGGATCGATACATAGAGAGAAAAATAGAGCCTTGATACTTTGGAGGAATTTGGATCTTCTGCAAAAGAAAATCTTAGGTAAGAAAGGGAAGGCCTCAGAAGAGAATTTAATTCTCAACAGAGTTTAACTCTGATATTAAACAGAAGAACATAGTTCTCTCTTTAGTGGAGGATCTGTAAAGTGCACATCTCCCCTTGAATTGAGAATTTAATTCTCATTGGGTTGAGATCCTGCCATGCAGATCCAAAGCATAGAGAGAGAATGAAAGCTTGAGAATTTAATTCTCACAGAACTATAGGAATTTAATTCCTTTAAAATAAAATTAGGGTTTAACCCTATGTTATGGGATTTAATTCCTTCAGAATGAACATAATCAGGGTTTAACCCTAGTTAAGAACTTAGTTCTGTTAAAATAACAGGAATTTAATTCCCTTGAGAAAGAAGAAATTAGGGTTTCACCCTATGACAGAATCTCATTCCTCAGAATAATTCTCTAAAAGAGAGTGGGAACTTAATTCCTTAAAGATGTTATTAGGGTTTAACCCTATGATAGAATGCAGTTCTTCATATATATGAGGAATTTAATTCCTACAGAAAATTCAGAGTTCAACTCTATCCCAGAATATAAATCTTCAGAAGGAAATAGGAATTTAATTCCTCAAAAAATTATTGTTAGGGTTCAACCCTGCGAAGAATTTAATTCTTAAAGGGATTAACAGATCTTCTAAAAAACATACAAAGAGGCAGGGTCACGTGCTACCACGTGACCCCCGAAAAGATCCACAGAAAAGGCCCTTTGAGGTAGTGCCTCACGTGACCCACGTGACCCTTGGCAGAAGCTTTAACATACAACCACCAAGATGCCCATCACGTGACAGCACGTGATGATCCAAAGTATTCAATGCTTTTGACAGAATAAAATAAAGGGAGGGTGCCCTCACGTGTTACCACGTGACCCCTCTTGCCTTAGTGTTTAACACTAAATTGGAACCCCTGAATCCAGTGTTAAACACTGTTTTGCCTTAGTGTTCAACACTAATTAAAGAGCTTTCTTGTAGTGTTTAACACTGAATTTCTCAGTGTTTAACACTAAATTAAATCTCTGTTAACAGAGTTTAACATTAATCTTCTTAGTGTTCGACACCAAATTAAAGTCTCTGCCACCAGTGTTTAACACTGATTATCTTAGTGTTTAACACTAATTTGAGATCTCTGTTGCCAGGATCTCACACTGATTTATTTTAGTGTTTAACTCTAATTTGAACCCCCTGTTGCTAGTGTTTAACACTAATTTCAGCCCAATTGGCTAAGTATCCGGAGGCAAAGCCTCTCCTCTAATGGACCAACAGAGGGCCAATATCCCAAACATGATTGGACTTAGCCCAAGCTGGCCATAAGTCCTCGATTCAAATTCAACTGAGCCAATGGGCTCATAATATAATCAATTGGTCTTGGTTCCAAATTGGGCCAAAGATTATTTAATCTACCTCGGTTTAAGGGTACATCTCTTCACTCCTTTGATACGTGGCGTTGTAATTCCTCAACGTCTTCAAAGAGGTGACGGGTCCCGATGACCACATATTGATACGGACTGTGGGGTCCTTAAACTCATGGACTATGAGGTCCTTAACCTTGACCGTGATGTCTTAAAACTAACAACGGACTGTGGAGTCCCTAAATCCACGGACTATGATGTCCTTAACCTTGACCGTGATGTCTTAAAACTAACAACGGACTGTGGAGTCCCTAAATCCACGGACTATGAGGTCCTTAACCTTGACCGTGATGTCTTAAAACTAACAACGAACTGTGGAGTCCTTAAATCCATGGACTATGAGGTCCTTAACCTTGACCGCAACGTCTTAAAACTAATATTGGACCGCAATGTCCTTAAACTTCCCATGGACCGCAATGTCCTTAAACTACCGATTGACCGCAATGTCACTAAACTAAACAACAGAGCCCCCCTTTTATTGCTCTCTTGTTGGATCTAAACGATCCCGTTAAGTTGATCTTAGTCTAAAAACTAGACTAACGTATCCTTAACAAACGTTTAAGTCGATCTTAGTCTCAAATGAGGCTAACGTGTCCTTAAACACAAACCCCCAAACCCAAATCTAAGATAATACGGATTTGGACTAGTCCACGCCCTACGGGCGACGACATAACTCAGTCTCCGTATACAATCCACGGGCAACCAAACACAAAATAAACTCACACGATACGAAGTGATCATCTAGAGAAGGAGAAAGTTGTTACCGCAGAGCGGTAGCGTAATTAACTGCAGGGGCTTGCGCCTGCAGGGAAGAGCGTCCCCACAATAAAAAAAACCTCAAGCGAGGGGGAATCTGACGAAATCTGCTATATCGGACGCATCCGTTTAAACCTTCGATAAATGGTGCCATAAATCAACTTGGCATCTTCGGAGAGGTAGAGATAGCACCAATTAGCATCTGCCCCGAATCTCAGGCGAGACGAACACGCGTCTCGGCCGCCGTTCGGAGGGGAACAGTCACGTGTTGGCACGTGATGGTTAAGCAGCGGCAGAGAACAGAACGCAGAAGAGAAACCTATTCCAGGGGTCATGTGCCTACACGTGACCAGGGGTCACATGCCTACACGTGACCAGGGGTCACGTGGCCACACGTGACCAGCTTTAAGCGCCTTATTCTCTAACAGAATTAAATTCTGAGGATAAATACTGCAAATCTTTCCAAAGTAAAGAAGGATTATCTAAAACCGTTGGATTAAAAATCTAAAGGTGATTAAATATCACCAATTTATGGTAAAATCTTGAACTTGGAAAGATTTCCCCCTAAATCCAACCGAAATAATAAAGAGATATCTTTGGATTTAAAATCCAATGGTGAATAAAATTCACCTAACAATCTAAAGGCTCAGATTAATGATAAATATAAATCAAATCTCTCAATACACAAATCAAATCTCTCAATGAGAAATTTACTAAACAGATTGATTCTTTCCCTTCTCCTATAAATAGGAGCCAAGAAAAGAAGAAATGGACCTTTTTCTAGACCTTTGGATCATTTTTCTTCTGATACACAGAGAGAGAGATATAGGGCCTTTGATTCTCTGCAAAAGAAAAACTTAGGTAAGAAAATAAAAGGGGAGACTTCAAAAGAGAATTTAATTCTCAAAAGAGTTTAACTCTTATAAAAGGAGAAGAACTTAGTTCTTTCTCTGGTGGAGGATCTGCAAAGTGCACATCTCCCCATGAATTGAGAATTTAATTCTCATTGGATTGAGATCCTGCCATGCAGATCCAAAGAATAGAGGGAAAATTGAATTTTGAGAATTTAATTCTCACAGATTTACAGGAATTTAATTCTTTTGAGATAAAGTTAGGGTTTAACCCTATAGGAATTTCATTCCTTCAAAATGGACAGAACTAGGGTTTAACCCTAACTAAGAACTTAATTCTCTCAAACTCACAGGAATTTAATTCCCTTAAAAAAAAGAAATTAGGGTTTCACCCTATTCCAGAACTTAATTCTTCCAGAATGTAAATTAGGGTTTAACCCTATTCTTCAGAAGAAGATAAGAATTTAATTCCTCTAAAGTTTATTAGGGTTTAACCCTGTGAAGAATCTGATTCTTAAAAAAGATAAACACAGGAAAAGAAGCAGGGTCACGTGTTACCATGTGACCCCTGTAAAGATCCACAGAGAAGAACTTTGAGGCAACGCTTCACGAGACCCCTGAAGCACACAAGAAAAAAAAGCAAAAGAAAAGAAGCTCTAGGGCGTCCTCACGTGTCACCACGTGACTCCTAATGAGCATTCTAACAGACCCGAGCATGAGCCCCCATCACGTGCTGATTGGTGTGTCAAAAATTGTATTTACCGCAATCAAGAAACGGCGTCGCTTCGCAGCTAGCCGGTGAGTGCGGGTCGATTCACAGAGACGGGTAAATTTCTTTTATGTGTGTTTTAACGAGTTGATTCTATTTGTCGTTTTGGTTTTATAAAAATCTAGATCTAAAACTTAATTAATCTAATTTAAATTCTTGCTAGGGTTAGGCTTAGAGGAAGTTTTGGAGATTGATGTTTCCTCACCGCTTTCAATGCCGTATTCTAGATCCATTAGGTGTTATAGTAATTATCGATAAAGTGGATACGACTCTTTTGGGATGGTGTTTTCTTCCTCTAGATTCGTATCCTTCCTTTATCGTTAATTACCCTAACCCCCATGGAAAACGCGCGCAACCGGCCCTTTATACTGCGGTTCACCGTTACCTCGAGGGGTAGGGTGCCGCAGGGAGCGGTTGTGCGCGCATGCATGGAGTTCTTAATGGGTTAGTTTAATATGACATTGAAAGGGGTGAGAGATCTCATCTCTCAACCCTTTCCCTAAGGCTAACCCTAACAAGCGAGGAGACTACTCACTCATTAGGGGATGAAATAACATTAAAAGAATAAAAGAAAATACTTACTAATGGTGATGGCTCCCTCCAAGCGATAAAGAACAGATCTGAATGTCACTTCCAGAATTTCTGAATTTTATTTATTGAAAAGAGGCATACAATTTTTAGATCTAAATTACAATTTATAAGTAAACAGAAGGGTTAGGGTTTCAGAGTCTCGCGCATGTTAAATTACAGATTTGACCCCTGAGAATCCTAACATCTGCACCGACGCAACTGCACAGAAGAAATCCACCGACACGGGCTCTGTATGGCCGCGGATCCGCGGCGCCAGGCTGGGTTTGGCCGCGGATCCGCGGCCAAACTGTAGACTTGGGCTGTGTGCTTTTTGGGCTTGGTTCAGTGGCTCTTTGGGCTTCTGTTTCCATATGTAGTTTCTCTGTTGGCTTCTTATTCTCTTCCAGATATTTCAGTGAATACTTGTAGCGATCTTTTAACCGTTCACATGACATTTTGGACCTTGTACTGTTCTTCATCTAGGCTTGATTAGGATCCGTCTAATAGTTGGTAAAAAATCCCTTTTCTGTTGTTTTGTGTCTTTTTTACTGTATTTGCTCCAGAAACCTGTATCCTGTAATATGCAACAAACGTGCGTCAAGAGTACCTGTTTATTTATAAAAAGGATAAAAATAGAGGAATGATAAATGCAATATTATAGTCTGAACAAATACCCCCAAACTTACCTTTTGCTCGTCCTCGAGCAAACTTATTTTTATTCACTAAAATCCTAACCGCACTTTCGCAGGGAAACGCGATTGCACTGAGCACGTGCAACAAGCCGTTAAACCTCTAGGTGTCCCTAGTAGGAGGAGTGTTGTCTCCTGAGGGTTTTCAGCGGATTACACCCACAAAATCCTATCAACTCGGCCCATTGACTTTTGTTCTCCAATTAGGTCTTCTAATAAGGAATTCTATTATCTTCTACTTGTAAATTATCCACCCATATTCTTCACACTTCCTCATTATTTAACTTAAGATTATATATGTTATGTAGACCTACTTAGCTTTCGGCATCTTTTAAGTCTTCCTTCTAGGGTTTCATCTCAACTTAGGAATTTTCTATCAACTCCATTAAAGATATAAATTTTATCTTTCATTCCTCTCTCTTATCTAAATTCCAATCACATACCCCTACGTGTGTGTATAGATCACCCCTACACTTGGAAATTCAATTCAAGCAATCATGCCCTAGTCTATTGTCCAAAGTACTAATTAGATGGTGAATAAAATTTGCTTACACATCCTTCATGCGACCGTTAATACTTCTTGAGGTACCAACGACCGATTACAAAATGCGTTTGCACTTTAAAGCGTACTTCCTAGTCCTTGCAACACCCAAGGCTTTAGCAGTGACTCCCAAACCAGTTGGTCTAAGGCACTAGGTGATGAAGCACCCTTGCTAAATATTTTTCTATCTTTACAGCCTTAAGTAATCACAAAAACCAGTGTCCATTTTTTTTTATTCACTTTTTTTTTTCTTTTTATTTTCTTCGTACTAAGGACTTTAGACAAGAGTATTTCAAGGTCTCTTCTACTATTCCAAGTTTCAAGGTGCGTGATTGTGCAATTTTGTAGGGTATACATTTTCAGAATCTAGACTTAAGCTAGGAACTATCTTTCAAACTTATACTTTAATTAGAACATCAATACTCTTCCCTTGTTTCGACTTAGCCCAAGAAGTGAACTCAAAATTTGCCTATTTCTAAATAAACTACAAGGCATATACTTTCTACCGTTAAACTTTAAGGAATGTTATCTTTAGGGTTTTTAATTTACGAAGTCTAAGATCTAGTTGTTCCTAACCAGTTAACCTATTTGTCAAACTCAAGTCAATTAAGCCAAAATTGAATACAATTATTTTTATAATTTTTGAAATTATTCAAATTTTTATGGGTTTTCAAATAAGTATGCAAATGCAAAAATATGTACAAATGAATGCGAAGGAAGAAGACGTACCGAGCATACCCCCAAACTTGAACTGGACAGTGTCCTCACTGTCATGCTAAACCAAGAGGGTCAAAATACCGATACTCCCCTGTTTATTTATTTATAGTTTTTTTTTTATCAAGAAAACAAAAATATATACAAAAAGGCCCTCCCCCAAACTTCATTTAAACTATGTTAGACATTACTGCCAAACTTTGCATCGGACAAAAGTCAACACCAACCAGTTGAAAAATTTATCAGTAAAGAATATTGGTTGGTGGAAAAATAAGTTGTGGTGGTCCGCAAAGAATTGGGAAAGATAGAAGTAGTGGTATGGGAGGTGTGGAGGTAAATATACAGGTGATGGTGATGCATCGAAACGAGAATGTAAATGATCAGCAATCAGTGGAGTGTTGGCATTCTCGTACCTTATTAAAAGAAATGAGGGTATTTCAACTTCTAAGGGAGGAAGTTGACTCACCACAATACCCCCAAGATGTTCCTGTGGGTCCTCTATTGACATGGCATCATCCATCAATTGTGTATGATATTCACTTATGAGGGAACTTATCTCCTCGATGTCCGCCATAGTCCAACTGGAAACTTGCCGCCTATCTTGTAAGACTTTTAAAATAGCGTTCTCTTGCTCGAAGGCTAAAGAGGCTGATATGATAATGGGAAAAGTCTCATTCTCACCTATGTAAGCATATTTAAGGTGAGGCGGGTAAGGGCGTGAGTTCGAGTTTCGGAGGCGAAAGAATCATTGCGGAATCTACCTCGAACTCAAAGGACTCCATCACAGGTTCGAAATCACGGCCAACAACCGATTCAGATGGCTCGACTGACTCATCCAAAAATTCAAACGACTCATATTCGGGCTGTGAGTCATCATCATCCAAAAAAGTGAAGCATTCATAATCAACATCGGTTGTATCAACGGTAGTAGGCTCAAGGAGGGACGCACTAGTGGCGTCAAAACTGTTTTCATCAAATAGAAATCCTTCAAGCTCGCAGTCCTCCTGCGTGATTTCGTGAATAGAGCAAACTTCTCGTGTACTAGTTTTAGGCATGGGGGGCAGACTTCCCATCTTATAAATATTGAACTCACTAGACCTCTTCCCGAAGGATAGAGTCATGGAGCCATTGCGGCAATTTATCACGGCATTGGAAGTGGCCAAAAATCGTCGACCAAGAATCACCGGAATTTGGTTTATTGGGTTAGCAACAGGTTGTGTATCCATAACAATAAAATCAACGGGGAATATGAACTCCCCAACTTTGATCAACACATCCTCTAGTTGACCCCTTGGATAGGTGATTGATCGATCAGCCATTTGGAGAGTGCAACGAGTGGGTTTCAACTCTCCAACCCCTAATTGTTCGTACACGGAGTAGGGAATCAGGTTAACACTAGCCCCAAGATCTAAAAGTGCTTGATTAATTTTCTTATCCCCAATTGTAATTGAAATCGTAGGACAGCCGGGGTCCTTTCGTTTTTGGGGTAAGGTTTGATGGTGGTTAATAGCATTGCTCACTGCACTAGCCACTAGCACTTTCTTGGGCACTTGTGATGCCTTTCTCTTCGAGGTGCACAAGCCCTTTAAGATTTTCGCGTATGAAGGGACTTGTTGGATAGCATCCAAGAGAGGTATATTTATGCTAACCTGCTTAAAGATCTCCACAATCTTCTCCACTTGTGTATTTGGTTTATTAGGACTCAACCTGTTTGGAAATGGTGCATTCTGAAAATTTGTTGAGTCAAAAGTCTGTGGAGTAGAATGTGGAATAGGAACGGATCCCAGTGTGGATGTGTTCGTGTTGTTAGAAATGGGTCCGTTCGAGTCAGAAGAAGTAGAGCCGTGTGAAGGGTGGAGAATAGGCTCTAAAGAAAAAGGTGAAGAAGGAAGTGAAGAAAATGAAGAAGGGGAAGAAGAACCACCAGCGGGGATGTCATCACTAGTTTCCACATTATTTTGCAACTCTCTTCCGGATCTCAACGTGGTCACCGCATTTACATTGTGATTGTGATATTCGTTTTGTGGATGACCGGGATTGGGCAATGGTTGAGATGGAAGCTTTCCCTTTTCTCTCTCGCTCAACGCAGCAGTTAATTGTGCAATTTGTGCCTCAATAGATTTGATACTTTGATCGTGTGAGGCATTGTTATTCATTAAAGATTGCACATAACTTTCAAATCTTGCTGCGGATTCTGTAGTTTGCTTGAGAAATGCTTCAAGACTTCTCTCGAGCGAGCTAACCTTATCATCATTAGGTTGAACCAAATTGTTCGTTTGATTTGTATAAGGTTGTTGTTGGAAAGGTTGCTGGTTTTGAGTTTGTAAGGGTGCTTGTTGTTGTTGTGGAGGAGCTCTTTGAAAATTGTTATTCCCTTGGAACTGTTGATTTGGGTGACTCCTCCACCCCTGATTGTATGCCGAAGAGTACGGATCGTTTCTTTGTCGTTGCTGAAATGCAGCATTGACTTGATCCTGTCCTTGAATAGGTGCATTATAAGGACACTCTTCGGTTAAATGCGATGGGTTAGAACAACAAGCACAAACAGTTCGTGTGGGTAGAGTAGGGGCAGGAGAAGACGATGAGATTTTGGTCTCAATGGCTTCTAGCTTTTTCATAAGTGAGGCCATCTCGGCCTTCATAGCTATCGACATATCTATTTGATGTATGCCTGCCCTAGATTGACCACTAGAAGAAGATGATGTGGTCTTGGTACTCTCCCATTGAATTGTTTGCTCACTTAGGTCCTCAAGAAACTGCCAAGCTTCGTCGCTAGACTTGGAGAGAAAATGACCTTGACATATTGTTTCTAGCAACTGCTTCGTTGCTGCGTTCAATCCCTCGTATAATGTTTGGCAAAGTTGCCAATTTTCTATCCCATGATGAGGACATTGAACGAGTAGGTCCTTAAATCTCTCGAAGCACTTCCAAAATGGTTCGGAAGGAAGCTGTGAAAATTGTATGATTTCGTTTTTGATTCTAGCAGTTTTGTGGTGAGGATAGAACTTTTTCAGAAAAGCTCTCACAAACTCGTCCCAATTTCTAATGGAGTGTGATGCGGTGCTGTATAGCCACTTCTCGGCTAGGTCACATAAGGTAAAAGGAATGACCCTTAGTCTTATTGCGTCATCACTTACTTGGGTTGTCTTCATCATGGCGCAAACGTTTTGGAATTTATTAATGAAAATATATGCATCTTCGGATTCCAAACCATGAAACTTAGGCAGCATATTGATGAAGTGTGGTTTTATTTCAAAATTATCCCCATTTGCCGGTGGGGGTGAAAGACATGTGGGTAAAGAAGTGCGAACGGGATAGAAGAGATCCTGGAGCGCAACTCGTGCGGGCGCTACAACAGGCGGTAGATTCGGGTTATTCGCACCTGGCGGAGGTGGAATCATTCCCGTCGGCAAGGTATCATTGGGGTTGAATCCCGACATACCTTCGAAAGAAGAATTTAAAGGTGGAGGTAAGGAAATGGAGGGAATTTCGACGAAGGGTTCGCCGAAGGGTTCGTTGGTCGGTACCAACGAAACACGGACTAATCGGGCGTTAGTATCCCTAGTCCAAAATGACATACACTAAAGGGTAGTGCAGTCAGAAAAAAGAGAAAAACAGAATGTGGGGGGTAAGATAACGTCAGTGAGAAGAAGTGGTGGAAGTGAGTTTCAAGTTTTCTTTAGCGGCAAGTTGCAAGTTTTTGAAAAGATTTTTCTTTATTTTTTTTTTTATTTGTGAGTTTTGCAAGGAGGTTTTTGAAAACGGACTCGTGACACAACTGAATCAACCACACATGCACAATCAGGCCTAGATCTAGGGTCGCCTAGGTCTACTAGACAGCTCCTAACTAGGGCTAGAAATAGACCTCAAACCGCCTCTTCATGGACAAATATGGCCAGGTAAGTGGGAAGGAACCACCACTACAGTGGGCCTAATTAAAAACCACTAGCCTAGACACCGCAATGTCGGTTAGGATAAACGGCTGATGCCTACCCTAGTCCTTTTCCTATTGAGCTCGCTGTCCTTAGGTCTGAGTCTAATCTTTTTTAATTAAAGGTGGTTGATGCAAAATACTTTAGGTGTTTTCTGGGGTCCTGGGAAGGGTGATGAAATCCCCACCCAATCTGAGTTTGGTCAATTAGCCCCTTAGAATCCGGTTAAATTATGCAAAACAAATAAAAATTCACTTGCAATTAGAATTTTTTAGCGCGGCGCAAAGAAACCTGCAGAAAATCTGTTATCGAGAAGGGGGAGAAAGACTCTTTACGCAAAGAAATCCTGCATAAAATTTTTTACAGTGGAGATATGGAGGTTGCAGAGGGGAAGAAAAGAGAACAAACAGTGCAAATCTGGTGTGCTGACGTGGCAATAGGAGCGCGGATCCGCGGCATATGACCTAGTTTTGCGGCGGAAGAGCGGCGCCTTGGGGGTTTCAGCCTCTGGAAAATTTTCTACTGTTCTGTGCTTGTAATTATTCTCTGTTCTTATGTACAAAATTTTTATTTGCCCTCTGTAAAATTCCAGATCCACGATTCGACGCTGTTCCTGCAAGATTCAAAAATATACCCTTCAAACAGATCAAATTTGATATTTTTTTTTTATAATTTTTTTATGTTTTCAGATTTTTATAATTTTTAAAATTTATATCAACCCGAAAATTCACAAAAAGAAAGATTACGCCGTCCCCGGCAACGGCGCCATTTGATTGGTGTGTCAAAAATTGTATTTACCGCAATCAAGAAACGGCGTCGCTTCGCAGCTAGCCGGTGAGTGCGGGTCGATCCACAGAGACGGGTAAATTTCTTTTATGTGTGTTTTAACGAGTTGATTCTATTTGTCGTTTTGGTTTTATAAAAATCTAGATCTAAAACTTAATTAATCTAATTTAAATTCTTGCTAGGGTTAGGCTTAGAGGAAGTTTTGGAGATTGATGTTTCCTCACCGCTTTCAATGCCGTATTCTAGATCCATTAGGTGTTATAGTAATTATCGATAAAGTGGATACGACTCTTTTGGGAAGATGTTTTCTTCCTCTAGATTCGTATCCTTCCTTTATCGTTAATTACCCTAACCCCCATGGAAAACGCGCGCAACCGGCCCTTTATACTGCGGTTCACCATTACCTCGAGGGGTAGGGTGCCGCAGGGAGCGGTTGTGCGCGCATGCATGGAGTTCTTAATGGGTTAGTTTAATATGACATTGAAAGGGGTGAGAGATCTTATCTCTCAACCCTTTCCCTAAGGCTAACCCTAACAAGCGAGGAGACTACTCGCTCATTAGGGGATGAAATAACATTAAAAGAATAAAAGAAAATACTTACTAATGGTGATGGCTCCCTCCAAGCGATAAAGAACAGATCTGAATGTCACTTCCAGAATTTCTGAATTTTATTTATTGAAAAGAGGCATACAATTTTTAGATCTAAATTACAATTTATAAGTAAACAGAAGGGTTAGGGTTTCAGAGTCTCGCGCATGTTAAATTACAGATTTGACCCCTGAGAATCCTAACATTTGCACCGACGCAACTGCACAGAAGAAATCCACCGACACGGGCTCTGTATGGCCGCGGATCCGCGGCGCCAGGCTGGGTTTGGCCGCGGATCCGCTGCCAAACTGTAGACTTGGGCTGTGTGCTTTTTGGGCTTGGTTCAGTGGCTCTTTGGGCTTCTGTTTCCATATGTAGTTTCTCTGTTGGCTTCTTATTCTCTTCCAGATATTTCAGTGAATACTTGTAGCGATCTTTTAACCGTTCACATGACATTTTGGACCTTGTACTGTTCTTCATCTAGGCTTGATTAGGATCCGTCTAATAGTTGGTAAAAAATCCCTTTTCTGTTGTTTTGTGTCTTTTTCACTGTATTTGCTCCAGAAACCTGTATCCTGTAATATGCAACAAACGTGCGTCAAGAGTACATGTTTATTTATAAAAAGGATAAGAATAGGGGAATGATAAATGCAATATTATAGTCTGAACACGTGCCCACACGTGATGGCTGTCAGAATAAAAAGTGTTAAACACTTATCTGTATAACAAAATGAAGGGGATCTGGCGCCACCTTTTGGACGCCATCACGTGCTCTCACGTGATCTCCTCTCTGTTAATGTTTAACACCAAACTGGTTGTCATTGTTTAACACTGTTATTTATTAGTGTCTAACACTAATTCGAGAATTACAATTTCTAGTGTACCTTAATCTGATAATCTTATCTATAGTGTTCAACACTGTTAATCTTTAGTGTTTAACACTAGTTTCAGCCCAATTGGCTAAGTTTCTAGAGGCAAAGCCTCTCCTTCAATGGACCGACAGAAAGCCAATTTTCTAAACATGATTGGACTTAGCCCAAGATGGCCATAAGTCCTCAATTCAAACTTAACTGGGCTAATGGGCTCATAATATTATTAATTGGTCTTGGTTCCAAATTGGGCCAAAGACTATTTAATCTACCTTGGTTCAAGGGTACATCTCTTCACTCCTTTGATACTTTGCGTTGTAATTCCTCAACGTCTTCAAAGTGGTGACGGATCCCGATGACCACACATTGATACGGACTGTGGGGTCCTTAAACTCATGGACAATGAGGTCCTTAACCTTGACCGTGATATCTTAAAACTAACGTCGGACTGTGGGGTCCTTAAACCCATGGACTATGATGTCCTTAACCTTGACCGGAATGTCTTAAAACTAACAACGGACTATGACGTCCTTAACCTTGACCGGAATGTCTTAAAACTAACAACGGACTATGACGTCCTTAACCTTGACCGTGATGTCTTAAAACTAACGATGGACTGTGGAGTCCTTAAATCCACGGACTACGATGTCCTTAACCTTGACCGCAACGTCTTAAAAGTAACACTGGACCGCGATGTCTTTAAACTACCTATTGACTGCAATGTCACTAAACTAAACAACAGGGCTCCCCTAATTGCTCTTTTGTTGGATCTAAATGATCCCGTTAAGTTGATCTTAGTCTAAAACTAGACTAACGTATCCTTAACAAACGTTTAAGTCGATCTTAGTCTCAAACGAGGCTAACGTATCCTTAAACCCAAAACCCCCAAATCTAAATCTAAGATAATACGGATTTGGACTAGTCCACGCCCTACGGGCGACGACATAACTCAGTCTCCGTATACAATCCACGGGCAACCAAACACAAACTAAACACACACGACACGAAGTGACCACATGGAGAAGGAGAAAGTTGTTACCGCAATGCGGCAGCGTAATTAACTGCAGGGGCTTGTGCCTACAGGGAAGAGCGTCCCCACAATCAAAAACCCCTCAAGCGATGGGGAATCTGACGAAATCTGCTACATCGGACGCATCCGTTTAAACCTTCGATACATGGTGCCATAAATCAACTTGGCATCTTCGAAGAGGTAAACGGATAGCACCAATTAGTATCTGCCCCGAATCTCAGGCAAGACGTCAGTCTTGGCCGTCTTTCGGAGGGGAACATGGATTCATGTGTTCATATTGAGTTGGAATATTAAAGAATATAGATTGACTTGAATCATATTCAAGTCAGAATTAATCAGAATCAACCCCGAGTCAGACTAAAAGAAATGTAAGTCGAAATTCTATATTTGTTAGGGTCATTATTGTAATTTATAAAACTTGAGGGGGTTCTATATAAAAATACTTTTGTATCGTTTTCAAGATACACCTCAAGTATTTATTATTCTTCTTTAATTGATATAATGAGTGTGATTTTAATTTGTCTTATTTCTAGTGAAAATATCTTAATTACATAAATAAAGGTATTAATTTTGTAATATTGATTTATTTGAAATTCATGGTATTTTAATGTAACTTTTAATCTTGTAATTTTTAGGAAAAGGTGGAAACTTTATCTTATAATAAAATAGGTGTTTAAATGATAAATATACTTATGTTTAGACAAGAATAATTTTTAATAAATATTTTGTTTTCCAAAAATCTAATTTTTCTTAAATGTCGTATTTTAAACCTTTCGAGACCGAATGCTCCTTGCGGAGGTCTGAATCTCGCACTACTAAGCCCGAGGATGCACGATAAACCGTACTATCCCTAACGAGTTCCCCAAAGATGGGTTGTAGTAGCGCTTTGCAAAGATTTAATAAATACTAATCATTTAGAAAACGGTTTTATAAAGATAAGGTATTTATTTGTAGAAGGGTATAAATTTCCGTATTTTAGATTCTAGGGTTTCCTAAGCCAACTAACCTATTTCTAAATGGTCTAAACGATAAGTCATTAGAAGCCTCAAATCGCCTCTTCACCGCCAATTGCGGCCAGGTAAGTGCCAGGTGAGTGGGAGGCTGTCCACTACAAGTAGTGGTCCTAATTAAGTAACCACTCGCCTTAGACACACTTGCCTAGACACCACAAAGTCAGGTTTAGATAAACGATCGATGTCCACGACATATCGTATTTTCCTATTAAAAGATATTGTTTTAAAATTGTTTAAAACTTAGAACTTTTAGAAAAGGTTTTATTAAGAAAAGAGTATTTAAATGTAAAATCTTGTATTATCGTATTCTAAGTTTTGATGATATCAATTAGGGTTGTATTTGCGTGTGTGTGGAGGTAGGTCATTACCTCGTGATCTACTTTAAGGTATAACAATGTTAAAGGGTTAAATGTGATAAACTAAATATGGTGGTATTTAAGTGCAAAAATACGGTATATTGCAAAAGCTATCATTTCATGTGTGAAAACTTATTCAAATTAATTTTTAAGTGATTAGTAGTCAACATGAAGATGTTTAAGTATTATGGAATTGGTGATAAGTGAGATTTGATAGAAAACCGAATCGGAAATCGGGTTGTTCCGATTTCCGTCGGGTTTATAAAGTTGTATTATTATGAAGGAAAAGAAAGGTAGAAAAAGGGGACTTACAGGTTTGGACAACGCTAGAGAGTGAGGGGGAGGTAGAGGGTTTTCCGGTGCGTCGAAACGTCGTGGAGAGGTCCTAGCACGATCACCGGACTTTCGCCGTCGATTTCGTCAACGCTTCGCCTTTCGCTCGTTTTCTAACATACCAAGTTCTCTTGGAATTTTGGGAGAGTGGACTTAGAAAAAGTGATGAGAGGGTAGAGGGTATGGGGGGTTTATATAGGGTTAGGGTTTTTAATAAAAATATATAAAAATTCATTAAAACTCATTAAACCTAGAATTAAAAGGGATTTATTGGCCAATTGATAACCGATCCAAGCGTTTAGAGTGTGCAGGAGGGTTGACCACTTCAAGACCTAACTTTTCTCAGTTGGTGACTCGGCCGTCCGGCCAAGTTCGGCCGGCGGCGCCGGACCGAGTCGGTCGGTTCGCCGGCCGGCGGCGCCGAGTCGGGCCGAGTCAGGCTTCCAGTGGCCGGGGGGTTTTCTGGGGTACAATTTGGTATATTTACTTTTTCATGTCCAGTACATATTTTGTGAGTTATGGCCTTTTGACTGTTGACTTCCAAAAGAAATTAAAATAAAATAAATACAAAAATAATGCGGGGCATGGGATTTGAACTCTGGTGGCTTGGTTCAGCAGTGCAAGTTGTTACCAATGAGCTACAAGCTCCTTCTTGTAATTATTGAGGGAAAATAACTACTTAAAGTGGTAACAGCAATATTAAATACCCCAAGTGTACTTTAATTTTAAAACAATTTTATGTATGCTAAAAATGGAGTTATTTAAAAACAAAATAATTACTTATATATATATTGTGTTTAGATTAAAATACTCCATTATGGATTTTTAAAAATTTTAAAAAAAATTTGTATAGAAAAGTGTATAGGAAAATTAGGGTTATTACACCTCATATACGGAGACTCCCAACTAGTCGTTAGTCAAGTAAACGGCGACTACCAGACGTGCAAGCCAGAACTGGTGAAATATGGCGAGAGAGTACAGCAACTGTTGACTCAAATTCCCTCCTATATACTGGAAAGCATACCGCGTGCGGAAAATAGCAAAGCAGATGCACTAGCTAAGCTCGCTAAAGAACTGGCCGATGAGAACCTCGATGACGTAAAGATCGTGGTACAAAGCCGTCGGGTGCTTGCCCCCGCAGAAATATCTCCGGAATCATCCGAAGAAAAGGGGCTGACTGGGCAAATGGCTATGCAAATAAAAGATCAGGAAAAGGTTGAGGATTGGAGAGAAGTCTTTGTAGACTACTTCAAATCCAATCGAACGCCTGAAGATGCGTCCTCAAGACATCAGCTCGTGAAACGGGCTCTGTCTTTCGCCTTCGTAATGATACTCTATACAAGAGGTCGTTTGATTCTCTGTGGTTGAGATGCCTGGGACCTGACGAAGCGAAAAGAGTCGTTCAGGAAGTTCACGACGGACTCTGCGGTTCTCACCAAGCAGGCCCGAAGATGAAGTTGAAAATTAAACGGATGGGCTACTATTGGCCAACGATGATTCAGGACTGTCTCGAATATGCGAAACAATGCCACTTATGCCAGATTCATGGGGACTTTATCCATCAGCATCCAAATCCTCTGCATCGAACAGTGGCTAGCTAGCCGTTCGAAATGTGGGGGACTGACGTAATCGGCCCCATCGAACCAGTATCGTCTAGGGGACATCGATTCATCTTGGCGACGACTGACTACTTATCCAAATGGGCAGAAGCAGTACCGCTGAGGGAAGTGAAGACGGAGAATATCCTCCATTTCTTCAAGAAGCACGTCATTTATCGGTTTGGAACTCCGCGACGGATCGTCTCCGATAACGGGCCAGCCTACAGAAGCCACAAGATCAGCCGCTTCGCGCAACAACACAACATAGACTGAAGATATTCCTCAGTTTATAATCCCCGAGCTAAGGGTCTAGCTGAGGCCTTCAACAAGACCTTGACGAAGATCGTGAAGAAGACGGTGTCCAGAAATAAGAAGGACTGGCACGAGAGACTGCAAGAAGCTCTCTGGGCATACCGAACTACGTTCAAAACGGCCACGAACACAACACCATACGCGTTGGTATTCGGTACAGAAGCAGTACTTCCCCTCGAGATAGAGTTACCCTCTCTACGAGTGGCAGTCCACTACGAGCTGACGGATGAAGAAAATGCTCACATTCGGCTTGAGGAGCTTGATGCCCTTGATGAAACCCGGCTCATAGTGCAACAAAATCTGGAGGCTTATAAAGCAAAGATGACGCGCTCATTTGAAAGATTGACTAGGCCGAGGACATTCCGCCAAGGCGAACTCGTGCTAGTGATCAAAAGACCTATGATCCCCAATCGCGCCAAGCGGGGAAAATTCGAGCCAAACTATGAAGGCCCGTATATCATAGACAAGGTCTACCAGGGTGGAGCTTATCTACTCATGGATATGCATGGTGAAAGGCCTTTCAGGCCAATAAACGGTCGCTTCCTAAAGGAATACTACGCTTAATAAGTCACGGCCTAGGTCAATGATAGATGACGACGACTATGCCCGCTCGCTATCTTCCTAAGCCCAAACTCTATAAGTAGTAACCGGCCTGCTTCAACAATGGACCGAAATGTCCTTAAACTAACAACGGATCACTATGTCCTAAAACTAGTCGTTGACCGAGATGTCGATAAACTACGGTGGGTTGCAATATCTCAAAACCGATACAAAAAAAAGAATAAAAAAATAAAAATAAAAACGGTATGTCCATAAGCAAAATGGACATGGATGAAAACCCGAGAGTAAAAACAGCAGGGCTACCGGCGAGTGTTTATGAAAACCTGAAAGGGCGCAACCTCGTTAGAAAAATAAAAAGAATAAAAAAAAAAGAGAAGAAAGACGGTATGTCCATAAGCAAAATGGGCACGCATGAAAACCCGAAAGGGCTCCGTGAGTAAAAACAGCAGGACTACCGGCAAGTGTTTGTGAAAACCCGAAAGGGCGCAACCTCGTTAAAAGAACGCTTACAGGGTCCTCTCGACCTTATAAGGAGAAACCACCCACGTGAGATCCTTACGACTCATAAGAGAGCAACACACTTAGGGACTCTCACGATTCCTAAGAAGAAATTATACTTGCGATATCCTCACGACTCGTAAGGAGAACTCTCTTATGGGACCCTCACGGCTCATAAGATTTGAAAGTCTTAAGTTATAGAGACCTTAACCTGTTCTTATGCAACCCCCACAACCTTCAATATTGCCCTACAAGCGGCTCATACTGACCCTTGTATACAATCCATGGGCGCGAATAAACATTTCCCTAACTGGGTCCCATCCGTGACTGGGGATATGTTCGTACGGTGAACAACCCTTGTGAGTTCTCTCGACTTATAAGGAGAAAATCCTTTTGTAAGATCCTTACGACTTACAGGGGAACACGCACTTAGGAATCCTCACGATTCTTAAGGAGAAAACGCACCTACGAGATCCTCACGACTTGTAGGGAGAAATACCTTTATGAGACCCTTACGGCTAATGAAGTCAAAAGCCTTAGTCGACAGGACCCTAACCCTGTTTACTAAGCCACCTTTGTTCGGCATCGACGGAGGCAAATAATGATTCGCTCTTGGCAATATCCCAGTTGTAGCGATACTGATGCCTGAAACGGTATCAAATTCCGAGTCCTCTCATGGCAAATGATGATTCGCTCCTGGCAATATTCCAGTTGTAGCGATGCTGATGCTAAGATTGACACCAGATTCCAAGTTCTACACTCGCGATGAAAAAAAATCAATGAGCTAAAATGCATATGAAATAGCCGAAATGATGGGGCAACTTGCAATAAAAAGCAGCAAGTAAAAATATATGCATAAAAAATGCCCGAAATGATTGGGCAACTCGCAATAAAAAGCAGCGAGTAAAAATAAAATAAATAGCCGAAACGATTGGGCACCGCGAAAAATAGCCGAAATGATGGGGCAATCACGACCTTCGCGATATAAAAGCTGAAATGATACAGCATCGCGGAAAAAGAAATAAAATAAAAATGAAATTTTTTCCCTACAGGTGATGCTACATCAATCCCTATATACAATCCAGGGGCGCAAACAAGAAGGAATCACACTCCTCCTCCCCAGGTTTCATCAGAAGAAGAAGCCAAATCCCAATGGTTCATAGACAGCCTAGAGATCCTCTCAACACTCGTCTCATAACAGCAGACACAACATCAAGCAAAGCGGAACAGCGGCAACTCCCAGTTCCATGACTCGGCGGTGTACAGCTGACCGAGAGTCAAATTCCGACTTCGTGAAATACAGACAAAGTCAAAATTCCTGGTCACGTGGAACGCGGATAACGTCACTCTTTGACCCCGTGGAAAACGTCCATAGCGGAGCCTGGTCCTCGCCAAACACGGCAGTGAACCCGTGGGAAGCATCCAGTGCAAAATTTCTGTTCACGTAGAACGTGGATAACGTCACTCTTTGACCCCATGGAAAACGTCCAGAGCGGAGCCTAGTCCTCGCCGAACATGGCAGTGAACCCGTGTGAAGCATCTAGCTCAAAATTCCTGGTCACGTGGAACGCAGATAACGTCACTCTTTGACCCCGTGGAAAACGTCCAAAGCGGATCCTGGTCCTCGCAGAGCACGGCAGTGAACCCGTGTGAAGCATCTAGAGCGGAGCCTGGTCCTCGCCGAACACGGCAGTGAACCCGTGGGAAGCATCCAGAGCAGAATTCCTGGTCATGTGGAACGCGGATAACGTCACTCTTTGACCCCATGTGAAGCATCCAGAGCAGAGCCTGGTCCTCGCCGAACACGGCAGTGAACCCGTGGGAAGCATCCAGAGCAAAATTCCTGGTCACGTGGAACGCGGATAACGTCACTCTTTGACCCCGTGGAAAACGTCCAGAGCAAATCCTGGTCCTCGCAGAGCACGGCAGTGAACCCGTGCGAAGTATCCAGAGAGGAGCCTAGTCCTCGCCGAACACGGCAATGAACCCGTGTGAAGCATCTAGCGCAAAATTCCTGGTCACGTGGAATGCGGATAACGTCACTCTTTGACCCCATGGAAAACGTCCAGAGCGGAGACTGGTCCTCGCCGAACACGGCAGTGAACCCGTGGGAAGCATCCAGAGCAAAATTCCTGGTCACGTGGAACGCGGATAACTTCACTCTTTGACCCCGCGGAAAACGTCCAGAGTGGAGCCTGGTCCTCGCAGAGCACGGCAGTGAACCCGTGCGAAGCATCCAGAGCAGAGCCTAGTCCTCGCCGAACACGGCAGTGAACCCGTGTGAAGCATCTAGCGCAAAATTCCTGGTCACGTGGAACGCGGATAACGTCACTCTTTGACCCCATGGAAAACGTCCAGAGCGGAGCCTCATCCTCGCCGAACACGGCAGTGAACCCGTTGGAAGCATCCAGAGCAAAATTCCTGGTCACGTAGAACGCAGATAACGTCACTCTTTGACCCCGCGGAAAATGTCCAGAGCGGAGCCTGGTCCTCGTAGAGCACAGCAGTGAACCCGTGTGAAGTATCCAGAGCAAACATTGGACTGTGGAGTCCTTAAAATCCACGGACTATGATGTCCTTAACCTCGACCGTAATGTCTTAGAACTAACGATCAACCATGATAATTCTAGACTGATTTTACCTTGGTTAAAGGGTACATCTCTTCACTCCTTTGATATTTGGCGTTGTAATTCCTCAACGTCTTCAAAGAGGTGGCGGGTCCCAGTAACCACATGTTTCGTGGACGGTAGAGTCCTTAAATCCACGGACTATGATGTCCTTAACCTTAACCGTGATGTCTTAAAACTAATATCGGACTGTGGAGTCTTTAAATCAACGGACTATGACGTCCTTAACCTTGACCGTGATGTCTTAAAACTAACATCGGACTGTGGGGTCCTTAAATCCACGGACTATGATGTCCTTAACCTTGACCGTGATGTCTTAAAACTAACATCGGACTGTGGAGTCTTTAAAATCCATGGACTATGACGTCCTTAACCTTGACCGTGATGTCTTAAAACTAACATCGGACTGTGGGGTCCTTAAATCCACGGACTATGACATCCTTAACCTTGACCGTGATATCTTAAAACTAATATCGGACTATGGAGTCCTTAAATCCACGGACTATGACGTCCTTAACCTTGACCGTGATGTCTTAAAACTAATATTGGACTGTGGAGTCCTTAAACCCACGGACTATGATGTCCTTAACCTTGACCACGATGTCTTTAAACTACGGTACCCTGGAAAACATTCTAAAGCAACCCCTGACCCTGTGAAATACGGACAAGGGCGACCGCACCCAGCACTTGCGGGTCCTCACGACCTGCAGGAATGAAAACTCTCTTGTGAGATCCTTACGACTCCCAAGAGAAAACCCGCTTAAGAATTCTCACGATTCTTAAGGAGAACTTACACCTACGGGATCCTATCGACCTGTAAGGAGAAAAACTCTTTATGAGACCTTCACGGCTCATAAAGCTCAAAAGTCTTAGGAGGCAGATCTTAACCCTGAATTCTAAGCCATCGCTACCCTGCAAAGAGACCAAGATAAATTGTCCGCAGAACACATTCAATAAAAAGAGACACACCATTGAGAAGAAAAAATATGTCTTTATTCATAAACCAAAATGGATACAAAGTATAATTCATGAAAAAACAAAGAGAGTATACTCTCATTCGGGAGTATGCACAAAAAGAAAGGAAAAGATACAAGTCTTCAATCCGGCGGGCGATTTAGCAATTTTACTAGCTCATCCTTCTTTTGCTGAGTCACGGCTTCGTGATTCAGTATCGTCAGAAGACGGGCCTCCGCCTGAGCCTGCTGGGCCTGATACGAGGCAAGCCAGCCTTCGAGCTCTTTTTCGGTGGCCTTGTGAGCCTCGACCCTTTCGCGGGTGAACACGACAGCCTTATCGAGGGCCACCACCTCTTTGATAGACTCCTGAAGCACTCGCCAGAGGTCATACGTCTTGTTGGCTGTTGCGCCACGGCAGCGCCACGGCAGCGCCCCGGCCGTCTATCCGAGGCCAAAATGCGGAATCAAAATTTTCTTAACTTTTAAACTGGCGCTACCGCGGACAATTACCCGGATCGTAACCATTAACCGATACTAGCAAACAAGAGAAAGGGTGAGAGATATACCGAGTGATCCGAGTCCTCCGGTCTTCTCGTCATCGTCCCGATCTCCCGCGGAAACTCCGGTCCTCGCCTCGTTGCCGGAAGGGCACCACATCGTCTGCATCTTTTACGGGCTCCCACCTCAATACCGAGGCAACTCGGGCGCGAAGTAGGCTAGCCGACGCGCCCAAGATTTGCTGTAGGTTGTAGTGTAGATGATGCTTGTCTTATTTGGGGTTTGTAGTTGCCTTGATGGAGGAATAAGGTTAAGGAAAAATGGTGCTTTCATTTTTCCAAAACTAGAAGAATGAGATGAAGAAATTTGTGTCACCCCAAAAATGAAATTTTCTCCCCTCTCTCAAACATAGTGGCCGGCCTCCTTATTGTGAGAATGGTGGAGGGCCAAAAAACAATCATGAAGGGAGGTGATGGTAGGATAAAGAGAATGGTGACCATATCCAAAGACAAGAAAACATCAACCATGCTTACACCTTAATCACATCAAATCTCATTAAATGCAAGTGATGGTAAAAAGAATGATGAAGGTCATATCATAATCCCACATATGCAAGAAACCCCCTCCCAAAAAGTAATTTGCAAAACTGCAAATTACCCCCTCCATCGGAAAAGTCCGGCCGGGAAAGAACAAAGGAAAACCGGCCGGAACGGAATGCAAACTGGCAACTCCAGAAAACTGGTCCCGTAATAAATTACAGGAAAACCCCAATACTGTGCATACACACCCGCATCTGTATTCCGACCGGATACAAATGCAATGAGACAAAATCTACACTGTACTAAACTAGGACCGGCTTAAACCAAAGCCGGCTAGTAATATCCGTTCGATCCTAATCCGTGCAATACCGTACGTATCTGATCGAACCCTGCCATATATCCATAAGGCCACTAGTACAAACCGTCCGATCCTGATCCGTGCAATACCGCATGTATCTGATCGGACCCTGCTATATCTCCATACGGCCTCTACAGCGTTTCGCCCGAAAACTTGAGTAACTGAAAGTGTGGTGGACTCTAAAGACTCGTCATTACTATGGCTGTGGATTTAACCACTAGCACGTCAGAGGTATTAGCTAATACGTGACGGGCCACCAGCTATTGACCAAAAGGGACGTCGATGAGCGAACTCATCCTGACACCCTACTGAGCCTGTCAGTGACAATATCCGTACAGTCCGGTCCGTTCGTCTATGAGTATCGCATGGCGGGCGTAGGGGGTTGGTAAAAGTCAGACCCCCAAAGGCGGTACAAGTCGTGTCGGAGTGTAGCCCAGAACACCCTGAGATACTACTGGAATACCTACCAGTAAATCTCCTGCCTCGGCCGAGGGCTTTGTGTAATGGCTCTCCTAGACACAGCGCGACCTCACCCCTAATACCGGGAGAGACGAACCCCTGCAGATCCGCTCACTGCCTCCATGTGGCTCGGGACTGTACCCAACTAAAACCTGTTTGCATGACTCCTTTGAGCCGTGGTAGGGTAGTAATCAAAGCACAGTGGGAACTCACACGAGACAAATGACGATCTCAGGTCGATGAACTAACCTGTACACATGTCATCTGGGAACTGCTATTTGACGTCTGGTATAATCCCAACTAGCAGGTTCCCGGCGAGTCCTGTCCGGTGTACTCATAACCTAATGAGCACCTGTATACATCTTAGGTGAACCAACTGACACCAATGGCTTGTGAGACCGGCCACCGCCCCTCGTCGGGGTCTCGACTGTATACACTAGTCTACTAATGGAGTATCGATGCCCTGTCTCGAAACTCCTACGACTAGGGACCTTTTAAGGATGTGCTTATAGACCCCAGCTCCCACGTATATGATCACCATCATACTGCTGGTCGTCAAGCAAGAATTCTAGGGGCTCTATCAACGTGTAATAGCGACCTGTCAGGTCACCTAAAGCAGTACACGATGATAAAGATAAACCAGATAGCATACTATCATCTCGAGTAAGACTGTCCTACCGGGATAGGTCCTCTCTCAATCATTGCAATCACGTGCCTATGATCCAATAATTGACTCTGAGGGCACTATCTCCAACAATCTCCCACTTGCACTCAAGGCTAATTATTGCGATGTCGCATACTCACAGCCCGTGTGATACCGAACACCCAACTCCTCTACTAGTCAGTCTTACAAATCTCGTTTGCGAAACTATTGCGTTCGAGGAATAGCCTCAGTGAGTGGATTCGCTGTGATGTTTCTTTCTATGTCTCTCTATATCTCAAGTTCGCAGAGAAAGCCATCTCCCGAAATGAGCAATACCTGTCTTAGAGTATGTCTGGATATCTGATGGGACCTAGCTCATAAATGAACTCCAAATCCAAACTTCTTAGACTGTATCGATAACTGAACTTAATCAGCACCCAGCGCCATGCCTCCCTCAGTATCGCCTTGGACCACCTGTCCAAAATACTGCCCCTCGTCAGAAGGAGAAACTATAACTCTGACAGCCACTCTGCCATCCATGTCACCTTGGAAGCCTGGAATGATAACCGTCTCCTAAAAGAGGCTGTCGTTATCACATCCCTAGAACATCAACTTATGTTCTAAAACTGCTTCCGACTGTTTCTCCAGGATTGGATTAATATCAACTTATTGCACCTACTGCAAGAACAACATCTGGTGTGGTACTTGACATCTCATGATTGACTCAATTGCCTAAGCAAGTGATCTGCCAATCATGCACATCCCTCTCTACTTTAGTCTATAAGACACCTTTAGAGAGGGTGACTCCATCACCTGCAGGTACACCACCGTGCTAGGAGTCGTCCATTCTAAATACTCTTAGAATGCTGTCAAAGTACCCTGATTGGGAAACCACCCAAATCTAGATCTAAAACCATAGATCTAGTAACCAGAATGTCTGATATAATATCCAAGTCCTGTGTGGAGAAACCACTGTGTGACAACCAAAGTATAACCGATCGTATTATAGGAGTTTCCTTTCCTACTGTGTGTATGTCATCCAAAACCAAGACATCACACCCTACTACCTTCTCAACAGATCCATCCCCTATTCTGATGAAGTCAAACCTATGACTGTCACATCAGAAATAGATGATCTATCTCCGCTACATCTGCTTTAGTCTATAAATAGACATAAGCCTGATGTCCACCAATGCTTCCGCTGCTCCCACTGACTACGACAACCCTCTGGCAGAGTCATATACACGTACACTTCTAAAGCTAGTTTAGAACGACGCTATACTCATCCTCCCACCGGGTCTCGCAGCCTGGAACAACAGCAATGGCAAGTGTGGGTAAACAAGAACTTCCCTGTCACCGTCCTTGAGGCTACCTGAGTACCTCTCGGGTGCCTGAAGTTTCCCACCGTATCTGCGGAGTGGCCAATGGAATGTCAAATCAGATTGAATCTTTAGGTTCCTTATCAAATCTTCAGTAATCGTTTGCGGTTCTGGAATCACTTCCAGTTCTACCATACTCCCACTACTGTTTTCTGAAAAATAACCATTTCTTTTAAAATGTGGCGAGTTAAGAACAATATCACTATTGATCTTCCAGATGGTAGAAAGTCAACCCTCGTCATAGCCTGGGTCAACCCACAAACAGCCATTACAGAAACGTGCCTTGAGTTGTCCAGTGTCTGGTTTTAATCATAAGCCGGACAACTCCCCGTACCTTAACATCGTTAAGGTATGAACTGTTCTATATTCAATATAGAACCAGAGGCACTGATTTAAATGAACCAGATTCAAATCATGCAGCTGTCTCCAGTGCATGTCAACTAAATGGAGAGAGGCCGATCAGCGTTACTCAACTTAGGAATGCTTCCAATTATGAGTAACCTGAAAGAGAAGCAATTTCTCTTTATCATTACTATCAACTGAATACCATACACAAGTATCTACATCTTCGATCACTTTGAAGAATCCCGATACTTGCTACACCTGGTTCTCTACTGTATTCAAATACCTATAACTCCTCAAAACTTAGACCCTGTGTTTCTACGAAACATTTGTCTAAGAACTAGAGAAGTTAAAAGTAAACAGAATTTAGTATAAGGACCAACCCCTCTGTCCTAATGGACACTGGACAACATACAATACTCTGTATAAGTCCGCTGAGTCTAACAACTCTTTCACTGTGCGTCGTAGGTTGAAAACTGTACTTATGGTTAAGAAGAATTACACCGCTGTTTGATGCTCCTTACCTAACCATCCACTGATATAGGTAAATGTCATCGACATAATATCAAAAGGTATATCTCACTCTATGAAAATAGACGTACAGATATATCAATTTGAAATTGGTGCACAACAGCGGATATTCAAAACCAAATATTTGCCGACCGGCAAACAGCCCAGGTGATCTCCTCAAATATCACTGATTACAACGAATCCTGATATAATGAGGATGATCACCCAATTCCCAATAACTTACTCCCACTCATCATCTGTAAAACCATACAGATGTGAGAATCAAACCTGGTAAATACATACCCTGGAGCAAGTGTCTAATCGGGAAATCAGTTTTCTTTTAACAGTACACAGTTGAAACTGAAACATTGAAATGTTTCGATGGGGTGGTCCAGTATTCATAGTAATGCCTCTTCCATTATCCAGATTCACAACTGTAACCGTATATCTCTTTGCCATCTGTCCAAATCCCTTTATATGTCTTTAGTCATTACCGTCTGCACACCCCTTTAGGCCAAATAGTTTTCTTCCTTCCCTACCGTTCGGCACCAGCCTATGGTTTGGAAGAAGACTATCCAATAAGCATAATGGGTGTACTGTCCTAATCCTAGGAGCACTCGCAATGCGAGAGAAGGTGAAGATAAAAGACAACCGAATAAACCTTATTCTTATTTTTCCTGGACCAGAATCCATCCCCGAACTGGAACAAGTTCCTTTCGAGTTCGTATATAACCATACGATGGAGTATCCAATAAACTGTGGATCTTCGTAGTGATACGGAGTGTCCTGGAGAAATACAAAGGTGATTTAGGATTGGCGAAGAAATACTTGGTTTGGTCATGAATATCAGTCGCAATTTACTTTGCCTTCTTACTAATCCCTTTCTTTGTCTTAACTTAATACCTTCTGCACACCATCGTTATGCTAATTGGTTTTCTTCATTCCCCACCGTTCGGCACCAGCCTAAGGTTTGGAAGAAGACTATCCAATTTGCATAATAGGTGTACTATCTCCTAAACCAAGGAGTACTCACAATGAGAGAAGGTGAAAAGAAAAGACAACTGAATGATCCTATTCGTTTTCTCCAGAACCAGAAACCATCCTCGAAGTCCTTCGAGTTTGTATATAACCATACGATGGTTTTGTCCAATGGAAGTGGACGTTCGTAGTAATACGGGGTGTCCTGGAGAAAAGGGTAAAAGTAGGAGTGGCAATGAGGTCTGCAACTCTGACAATCCAAAAGCCAGTATTAAGAATGTTCGGTCAACTTGGTCACTGAGTCATAGTCTTAGGGTCGGGTCAATGGTCGCTGCCAGAGAGAGAGAAAAGAAACACTCAGCGTGCACTCTATCCTAGATCAGAATGGTTATCACTTTTTCTAATCAGGAAACCTCCCACTGTACCTCAAATTCTTCCCCAAACCTGAAAGAAGAATTAGTCGGGGTTACCCGAGGAGTAAACCAACTCATCAGTGGGAATCGGGATCCAACTATCATCGCATGATAACATGACGGAATCGACTCACGTCACCACACTCCAGAAGGTATGCGCATGCCTGGCAAGTTTCAGTTCTTTTGAAACTCCCGATGTGATTTTTACCCCAAGAGGTTTATGACCTTGACTAGGTCAACAAACCATAAACCGCCAGTCAAGTTCAACCCGTCATTATTCTGGATTGCATTAAACCCACCCGTACGTGCCCTTGACTAGGTCAACAAGGCCGCACGACTGTCTTAACCAATCCCACTTATGCAACAAACAAGTACCACTTAGCTACCGAACACTACGTCTTGACTAGGTCAACAAACGCAGCACGAATACCAAATAATACCTGTAGGAAATGACGGAGGGCTACGGCTGGTTTTTGGCGAAAAACCTTTAACGTAATGAACTTGATATCGTTGAAGGAACTGCATAGCCTTTTATAAAAATATAGTGACGAAAACCTTTACTAAAGAGGTCACTCCCGGTGAAGGGATCTCGGCTCTTTCCCCGTAGAATGAGGTGCAGGATATTCCAACTGAATACCACGATGCAAAGCAAAAATAATCGGCTATAGTGAAGTTAATGCCCTGACGCAAACTTCTGTCCAAGGGGTCACTCCCGGTGAAGGGATCTCGGCCCTTGCCTCGTCGACTGAGGAGCAGGATATTCCAAATGAATACCACGATGCAAAACAAAAGTGAACGTCCTTGCAATAACAGCTTTTTTTGAAAAAATGTTCCAACAACATCAGATTAGGTTTGTTTATCTTGCATTGATCCGAATCAATGCAGTCCCATCAAATGATCACACCACAAAGAACGAAAATATACTGACGTACGTATATGCCATCCGCATTCGCCACTGGGTCCCGTCATCACCCGTTAGGTTAGCTAACTAACGGCAGAGCGGGGACTGGACTAGCGCGGATGAAAAACATATACAACATCTACTAATATATATACCAATATATAGTATTTCGCTCAAGGCGTGAATAAAATGCAACATCACAGAAATGTACAGTATCACAGAACAATACAGATATCTGGAAGCCCCGGGTTTCACAGAGTCGCTGCTGAAACCCGACGTTCTCCTGGTCATGTGGATAGCCTGTGCAATGAAAACCTAGACCCCTACGGGCGCGGCAAGTCACCCGCCAAAACCTGAAGCGAGGCAGCCCCCTTCAGCAACGTGAATGGACCACCCAGCACTTCACGGAATCCGGTAACTCGGGCACCCCTCCTGGGTCAACCTGTACCCCCTACGAGTGCGGCGAATAGCCCGCCAATCCTGGAGTGAAGCCCCCTCCGTCCCAATGCCATGAGATGCGGGCTTGTTGCCCTCCAGAACCCGGCTATCCGTGCACCCCACCGCGGGGCAATCCTAGTACAGAAAGTAAAATATACATACACCGGGTACATCGACCGCAACCAGGTCGTGCCCCAAAAGAATAATACAAACAGGCAATGACGGCAGTCCACATGTCGGACGCTCGCCCCGCAATATCAAATGTACATATAAAACAAAACTGTACTAACATTGCATCCAGGCTATCCCCATGACTGATCCGCAACTACACAGCATAAACATAGAACATCAACGTGAAAAATCACGTTCGCAAATCCGTCTAACCGGGCATAGCAGTTAGACCGGATTTACCGATCGAGTGACATTCACGGTCGCAGATATAATGTAAATACTGTGAAATAATGTGTTTAGAATATCCGATCAATCAAAAATTAACAAGTGGGCCCCCAAGCAATACTGTAGCACTCACAGAAAATCTGGGCCCAATTTTAATATTCCAAAACCCCTATTTTAGGCCCACAAGCCCACTGCAAAAAAATGATCACATGATCCCTCATTTATGCCGCGGATCCGCGGCCTCCAGAGTGTTAATGGCCGCGCATCCGCGGTCTTACGGAGAGATCAAGATTCCAAATTTTTGCAGTGATCTTAGGATTCTTCGTACATCATTCTGCAATCACCTGAAAAAATTTTCGAGCCCGGAAAAAATCGACAGAAAACTGATGCATGCAAAACGCGGTTTTTGGAATTTTGGTCGATCGGATAAGTAAAACACATTAGAACAAGCTAGACAAGGTTAATGGCGTGGCTCTGATACCATGTTGCGCCACGGCAGCGCCCCGGCCGTCTATCCGAGGCCAAAATGCGGAATCAAAATTTTCTTAACTTTTAAACTGGCGCTACCGCGGACAATTACCCGGATCGTAACCATTAACCGATACTAGCAAACAAGAGAAAGGGTGAGAGATATACCGAGTGATCCGAGTCCTCTGGTCTTCTCGTCATCGTCCCGATCTCCCGCGGAAACTCCGGTCCTCGCCTCGTTGCCGGAAGGGCACCACATCGTCTGCATCTTTTACGGGCTCCCACCTCAATACCGAGGCAACTCGGGCGCGAAGTAGGCTAGCCGACGCGCCCAAGATTTGCTGTAGGTTGTAGTGTAGATGATGCTTGTCTTATTTGGGGTTTGTAGTTGCCTTGATGGAGGAATAAGGTTAAGGAAAAATGGTGCTTTCATTTTTCCAAAACTAGAAGAATGAGATGAAGAAATTTGTGTCACCCCAAAAATGAAATTTTCTCCCCTCTCTCAAACATAGTGGCCGGCCTCCTTATTGTGAGAATGGTGGAGGGCCAAAAAACAATCATGAAGGGAGGTATTGGTAGGATAAAAGAATGGTGACCATATCCAAAGACAAGAAAACATCAACCATGCTTACACCTTAATCACATCAAATCTCATTAAATGCAAGTGATGGTAAAAAGAATGATGAAGGTCATATCATAATCCCACATATGCAAGAAACCCCCTCCCAAAAAGTAATTTGCAAAACTGCAAATTACCCCCTCCATCGGAAAAGTCCGGCCGGGAAAGAACAAAGGAAAACCGGCCGGAACGGAATGCAAACTGGCAACTCCAGAAAACTGGTCCCGTAATAAATTATAGGAAAACCCCAATACTGTGCATACACACCCGCATCTGTATTCCGACCGGATACAAATGCAATGAGACAAAATCTACACTGTACTAAACTAGGACCGGCTTAAACCAAAGCCGGCTAGTAATATCCGTTCGATCCTAATCCGTGCAATACCGTACGTATCTGATCGAACCCTGCCATATATCCATACGGCCACTAGTACAAACCGTCCGATCCTGATCCGTGCAATACCGCACGTATCTGATCAGACCCTGCCATATCTCCATACGGCCTCTACAGCGTTTCGCTTGAAAACTTGAGTAACTGAAAGTGTGGTGGACTCTAAAGACTCGTCAATACTATGGCTGTAGATTTAACCACTAGCACGTCAGAGGTATTAGCCAATACGTGACGGGCCACCAGCTATTGACCAAAAGGGATGTCGATGAGCGAACTCATCCTGACACCCTACTGAGCCTGTCAGTGACAATATCCGTACAGTCCGGTCCGTTCGTCTATGAGCATCGCATGGCGGGCCTAGGGGGTTGGTAAAAGTCAGACCCCTAAAGGCGGTACAAGTCGTGTCGGAGTGTAGCCCAGAACACCCTGAGATACTACTGGAATACCTACCAGTAAATCTCCTGCCTCGGCCGAGGGCTTTGTGTAATGGCTCTCCTAGACACAGCGCGACCTCACCCCCAATACCGGGAGAGACGAACCCCTGCAGATCCGCTCACTGCCTCCATGTGGCTCGGGACTGTACCCAACTAAAACCTGTTTGCACGACTCCTTTGAGCCGTGGTAGGGTAGTAATCAAAGCACAGTGGGAACTCACACGAGACAAATGACGATCTCAGGTCGATGAACTAACCTGTACACATGTCACCTGGGAACTGCTATCTGACGTCTGGTATAATCCCAACTAGCAGGTTCCCGGCGAGTCCTGTCCGGTGTACTCATAACCTAATGAGCACCTGTATACATCTTAGGTGAACCAACTGACACCAGTGGTTTGTGAGACCGGCCACCGCCCCTCGTCGGGGTCTCGACTGTATACACTAGTCTACTAATGGAGTATCGATGCCATGTCTCGAAACTCCTACGACTAGGGACCTTTTAAGGATGTGCTTATAGACCCCAGCTCCCACGTATATGATCGCCATCATACTGCTGGTCATCAAGCAAGAATCCTAGGGGCTCTATCAACGTGTAATAGCGACCTGTCAGGTCACCTAAAGCAGTACACGATGATAAAGATAAACCAGATAGCATACTATCATCTCGAGTAAGACTGTCCTACCGGGATAGGTCCTCCCTCAATCATTGCAATCACGTGCCTGTGATCCAATAATTGACTCTGAGGGCACTATCTCCAACATTGGCTTTGGCTGTAAGGCTGGTTTGGAGCTCGCTCAGTGCTTTAGAGGCCAGCTCCCTCTCCGAGAACTTGCGGCCGGGCCTCTTCTCGCATGATACCATGTTTGCTGCGCACCGCTCTATCAGCTTCCGCAGGTCTGCCTTTGCAGCCACGGCCTCCGAAGAGAGGCAAGAACACTCAAGTGCGTGCAAACAAGCCTCCACCTACTGACAAAACTCCACCCAGACTCGCACCACCGCCTCACTATGGTAGGTAGCAAGAAAAGGAAGAGAACCATTAGCTTCAGCAGCAAATGCTTCAGCTGTGGTTGCGCTGCCAGCACGGAGCTCCTCAATCAAAGATGATAGGGAGACAAGGCTTAATTGGGCCAAGCGTTCTGAAGCTCGCAAAGCATAAGGGCCGGGCGGCATGGCGATACGCGATTCCAGCGCTGCGGGAGCTGGCAAGGCTGTTCAGATTTGAAGATTGTCAGTGAAACTCTTAAGCAAAGGAACAAGTGGGACCACATTGAAACGTCACTTACCTACGGTCATGCAAGTAGGAGCTGAAGATTCCCCTGGCCCTTCAATAACCTCAACCTCGTCATCGGCTTCCAAAACTGTAAAAGACATCAATGTCATTCCGCAAAATAACAACGATGCTATAATAAAAAATGGAGAACGATGCTAACCTTGTCCAGATGAGAGGACAATGCGTTGGGGAGATATCGCCTGCAGAGCGGCCATCTCCAACAGACGCTGAAAGGATTGCCGGGAAGACAAAGCGGCAATAAAGGCCGCTAGTCCGCGCAATTCTGAAAAAATAAAAGAGTTCAGATAACAGAAAGATCGCTAAGTTAAAATGTAGAAGGTTACCTTCGACACTCCTCCCATTCTGAGCCGGGGGGATATCAGCTTCAGCGGCCTCCGCCGTGGCCTCGGGTTCCAACGAAGGGAGGATGATCCTGACTACCTCCACCCCAGCCTCGGGAACGCCCTCAGGAAGAACCGGTGGGACGGCGACTACCAAAGGTGCCTCCCCCAAAGGAGCAAGTGCTCCAGGATCAACAACCGCCATAGAAGGCTCTATCGTGAGAAGCGCAGCATCATCGCCCCCTCCACATCGAGCAATGCTTCATTGGGGACGTCAACAGGCTTAATCTTCAACAAGCCCGTAGGAACCTCCCCCATCGCTAAAGACTCTGCACAATTCACGCAAGAATAAGGATACATACAGGTATAAACAATCTGAAATGTTACAAAGAAGTATAAAAACATACCAATACGTAACGAAGCCTTCAATATGGTTTCTTCAAGCTGATGCTCCTTCTCAAGGAGGCGTGCTCACCGGGGTTCGAGGGTGGACTCGTGGCCGCCGGTCCATAAATAAAGTGCATCCACGGCATCCTCCGAAGCAGCTTGCTTCAGGGCCCGTTCTCCCCATTCCTCCAAAGGGCCAATAAACCGCCGCCGGATCCATGAGGGGTCTTTATAGAAGATCACGGCTGGATAGGGTTTCTTCGGAACACTTGTGTTCTGAGACTCATCTTTAGAACGTCTTATGGCCTCAGCCAATTGTGCGGCTTCCTCAGCAGCCGAGCTCGGGAAGAGAAGACCAGCGTCCGACTCTTGCATGACCAACGGCTCATCTGGAAGTATGGGCTCAGACTCCGTTAAAGAATCAAGTAAGTTGGTGGCCACCCTCCTCCGCCTCTTAGATCTAGAACCGGCCGCCGAAGACGACCGTTTCTTCCCCCGTGGAGTCTTAGTGCGGCGCCGGCCCACGTCACCTTCAACACCCTCATCCCTATTACCCTCGCTTGGTGCCACAACCGAGGATGACACCGCCATTGTCGATGCCACAGGTGGTGGTGCTGCCGCGAGTGGTGGTGCTGCTACCGGAGCCTGTTTACCCTGCGACCGGGTACCCAATGGCATACCAGCCGTTGGGGTAAGATCCACCCCCGACTCCCCTGGAATGAGCGCAACACCGGTATCCCTCAAAAGAAAATAGACCGGCGCGCGCGGTCGCAGCGTAGCTCCTATGACCGGAACCCGAGTAGGAGCACCATGGTCAAGGAGTACCCTTCTTTCCTCAAGAATAATCGGGTTGATCCGATGGAGATACCAGCCCGTAAACGACCCTACGCATCGGGGCATGTAATCAGCATCGAGATCATGAATTGGGAGCCGGTGTTCAACCTCACAAAATAATGGGCGGCATCTCGAACGGCTTTGGGCGAAGGAACCGGCGCGACTATGAAAGCCTCAAAAGAGACGCCCTAATCGTAGCCGAGCTGCCGGGCAAAGCGATGCGGATTGTACCGCATGAAAAGGGCCGCGCTATTCTGACGAAATACCAAGTAGCCCGGTCTGATTGCGTATAAGTGCGCGGCCTCCCGGGGCCTCAAAGAGGGCACGTTATCTTTTGACCGGTCCCAAAGTGGATGAGCTGAACCCAAAAGAGAAGATAAGACCCGATCAGTGAATACCAACCCACTAGCAGTAGCATAAGGAGAAATCAGCGCCCGAATAGCCCCGAATTGAGTCGGGTCAAGAGCAGAAGCATCCACCAATAGCATAAGTTGTGGAAAGGTGTAAGCATCATAAAATGCGGGCTTCTGATGTATAGCAAAAGCCCCTAACACATGCATCTCGATCCAAGACGTGAAATAATGGAGAGAAAAGTTTACTACATTCACGCCAGGAGTCGAGGTATTAGCCGCAGCGCCTAACCCGTGATATAGATGCGCCAGCGCCGGGATGCTGATGGCCAACCGCGTCCCCTCAGCGATACAATGAGCCGGGTAGATAACCGAGGCTCTCATAAAGCGGCGATGCATGGGGATAACAAACCAACTGAGCCAGACACTGACAAACCCCACGAAAAACGTCTCCACATCAATGCCAGGAGCTACAATGGATTCAAAAGACATCGGCGACATAATGGGGAAGTAGTACTGTGGTAGATCCGATTCAGTGGTCGGCAGCTTCTTCGGACCAAACCCAAAGGGGTCTTTGATGTTTGCGAACTTCGGAGCTGTCTTCGACAGGACGTCCTCGCGGAGGAAGCAGGCAATGAAGCTCTTAAAAGTAACGCCCTGCTCCTCAGATTCGGTGAACAATCGGTCAAAGATACCTAGCGCTTTGATCAAGCTGGGACGCTTGTGGCGGACGGCGTTCTCAGCAGACAAGCAGTTAAGCGGTGCGGGCTCGGGTTCAAAGAAATACTTATCAGGAGGCAGCAACTCCTCATACAGCGTACCCCTGATTGGCAATCCCGAGATTTCATAAAATTCTGCCAGAGAGATCGAGACCTCGCGGTCTCTTAGAATAAAAGTGTTGGTGGGGAGATTCCATTGGTTCAAGAATGCCTTAACCCACCATACATGCGGAGATTGGTAGTGAAAGAGCGACGCATATATCGCCTGGTAAACCCCGACCTTCTGCAGCCGCGCACGATGGGCAGAAAGGATGTAGCGAGCCCAGAGAAGGTAACCCGTGGGGTGTCGAGGGGTGAGCCCTATCTTATAGATTTGTCCCCATGGTTGGGTCTTACCCTGGCAAATACGCCGGCCCAGAATATCTATAGCTGGGATTGGATGGTTCGGGATACCGGTTGTCGAAGGCTCGAGTCGCCCCGTTGGAGTCCAATTTGGCATCTCCACAGCAAAAACCGTCCTTGGAGGATCCATCGGCAAGAACGAGAAGGTGGGCTCTGTCGGCACTTCGCAGAGGAAACTCCGGCGACCCCGGATGATATAGCTGTACCAAGTTCCCCATAGAAGTAAGCTAGTGCAGTTCGGGTCATGCGCCCTGATCATTGCCATCGCTTCCTCATCGGATGGTGACTGAGGAAAAGCAGCCTCCGAGCGAGTGAAAGGAAAGTAAGAAATGGAAGCCATCGCACCTGAAATAGAATAAGGGGAAACTGTTAAAGCGAGGCCGACAATGCATATATATATATATATATATATATATATAGTTATGAATGCATATATAAAAAAAGACAGTGGAAGAAAGCGACAGAGGACTTGCTTGTTACAAAACATGTGGGTCCCACGAAATCAAGATGGCGGCTGGCTAATGATGAGGCACAGCAATTATAATGAGACAAATGGAATATTCTCATAAATAGGCAGTGAGTTTCAAGTGACCCCACACATTCCCCTAAAAGACAGATCCCTCTTGGACTCTGTGATAAATCAAACAGAATCAAGGGAATTAAATTCCCAAAGACCAACAGTGCAAACTTCTTCTAGATTGTGAAGAAGATGACTCAGGGCAGGAAAACCCATGAAGTTCTCTAGGAAGAACTTAGTTCTTTGTAGGAATTAAATTCCTTTTTGAAAAAGGGAATTAAATTCCCAGAAAAGTTCTGTTCCAGAGTCGAAGCTCCTTGGGGATGGAATTAAAATCCATAAAAAAGTAACCAACATCATCATCTCCCTAAAAGATCAGATAAACCCTAAATAGACCTACTGTTGAAGATTAAATGGTTTTATATTTCTGTTGAAGAACTTAAAGAAAAAATTGGTTCTTGTTAAAAGGGAAAACCCTTGGTGCGGATTTAAAATCAAGTGAAGGTTTCTGTGAGGATTCTTCGATCGTTCAAAAATCATTACCTGAAGAAAGGGTCTTTTGAACAGAGTTAAACTCTGAAAATTTTGGAACAGAGAACTAAGCTTTGAGAAGGAGAATTAAATTCTCAAAGGGAAAAGTTCGCAAGGAGGAAGATAAACAAAGTGGAGGCTCTTCTGAAAGGACATGGGCATTTATAGGATGGGATGGAAAACGTTTCATCTACCCTACTTCCAAAGCAGATCCAACGGTCACAAAGGTGACAGCGTTACACTCACGTGCAGACACGTGAGAGCAACGCTGTGGGGGCATTTGTTGTTGGAGATAGTGCCCTCAGAGTCAATTATTGGATCACATGCACGTGATTGCAATGATTGAGGGAGGACCTATCCCGGTAGGACAGTCTTACTCAAGATGATAGTATGCTATCTGGTTTATCTTTATCATCGTGTACTGCTTTAGGTGACCTGACAGGTCGCTATTACATATTGATAGAGCCCCTAGGATTCTTGCTTGACTGCCAGCAGTATGAGGGCGATCATATACGTGAGAGCTGGTAGTCTATAAGCACATCCTTAAAAGGTCCCTAGTCGTGGGAGTTTCGAGATGGGGCATCGATACTCCAGAGTAGACTAGTGTATACAGTCGAGACCCCGACGAGGGGCGGTGGCCGGTCTCACAAGCCACTGGTGTCAGTTGGATCACCTAAGATGTATACAGGTACTCATTGGGTTATGAGTACACCGGACAGGACTCGCCAGGAACATGCTAGTTGGTCTTATACCTGACGTCAGATAGCAGTTCCCTGGTGACATGTGTACAGGTTAGTTCATCGACCTGAGGATCGTCATTTGTCTTGTGTGAGTTCCCACTGTACTTTGATTACTACCCTACCACGCTCAAAGGAGACGTGCAAATAGGTTTTAGTTGGGTACAGTCCCGAGCCACATGGAGGCAGTGAGCGGATCTTCGGGGGTTCGTCTCTCCCGGTATTGGGGGTGAGGTCGCGCTGTGTCTACGAGAGCCAGAACATGAAAAGTCCTTGGCCAAGACAGGAGATTTACTGGTAGGTATTCCAGTAGTATCTCAGGGTGTTTTGGGCTGATCTCTGACACGACTTGTACCGCTTTTGGGGGTCTGACTTTTACCAACCCCCTAGGCCCGCCATGCGATGCTCATAGACGAACGGACCGGACTGTACGGATATTGTCACTGACGGGCTCAGTAGGGTGTCAGGATGAGTTCGCTCATCGACGTCCCTTTCGGTCAATAGCTGGTGGCCCATCACGTATGGCTAATACCTCTGACGTGCTAGTGGTTAAATCCACAGCCATAGTATTGACAAGTCTTTAGAGTCCCCCACATTCAGTTGCTCAAGTTTTCGGGCGAAACGCTGTAGAGGCCGTATGAAGATATGGCAGGGTTCGATCAGATACGTGCGGTATTGCATGGATCAGGATCGGACGGATAATACTAGCCGGCTTTGGTTTAAGCCGGATCCTAGTATTGTATAGTGTAGATTTTGTCTCATTGCATTTGTATTCGGTCGGAATACAGATGCGGGTGTGTATACACAGTATCAGGGTTTTCCTGTAATTTATTACGGGATCAGTTTTCTGGAGTTGCCAGTTTGCTTTCCGTTTCGGCCATATTTCTTTGTATCTTTCATTGGCCGAAGATTGGTGGAGGAGGGCTTATTTGCATTTGTGCAAATAAGCATTTTGGAAGGGGGTCTTTGCATATTGTTGGATCATGATGGTTGCACCATCTCTTGACCATTTGACTTCTTCTTTCATGATAGCTTGACTTAGTGATGAGATGATGGTTATGGTGGAGTGTTGGTTTTAGTTTGTCATCTTGCTTGGTTATGATGAAGGGGTGTGATGATAGAAGTGAGACTTGCCTTTTTCCTTTACACTCTACCTTGCATTATTCTTATCCTTGGTATTATTCCTCACTTCACTCTATTCTCTCACCCTTCACCTTATGATGGCCGGCCACATACCATGAGGGCTGAAATTTTTTTTGGTGTGGGGTTTTGAGCTCTCATTTGGTTTGATAAATACTCTCTAGTTCATCACAAAATTCCACAACTCATTCCTCCACCAAAGGCAACATCCACTACCCCAAAATGAGACATGAGTTCTACACACATTCTACAGCAAATCTTGGGCACGTCGACTCGCCAACTTCGTGCCCGAGTTGCCTCGGACCAGAGGCGGGAGCCCGTAAAAGAAGCCGGCGACGTGGTGCCCTTCCAGCGATGAGGTGGAGACCGGACATTCCGCGGGAGATCGGGACGACGACGAGAAGACTGAAGGACACGGATCGCTCGGTATATCTCTCTTCCCCATCTTGTAGTTAGCTAGGACTAGATTAATGGCATGATCCGGGTATTTAGTGCGCGGTGGTGCCGGTTCAGAAAAGTTAAAGTAAATCACCGCTTCCGCATTCCGGCGTCGGATTGACGGCCGGGACGCCGCCGTGCACTTACAGTGGTATCAGAGCCTCGCCATTAACATAGTCTAGCTTTGTCTAACGTGTTTACACTTCCGATCGAACAAATGTTCCAAAACCGTGTTTTTCAAAACAACAGTTCTCTGTCGAAATTTTTTTGTCTCGAAAATTTTTTCAGGGTGTTTCAGAATGATGTTCAGGGAAGTATAAGCCTCCTGTAAAAATTTGGTCGCACGATCTCATCATCTCACCGCGGAACCGCGGCCAAACCCATACTTGGGCCGCGGTTCCGCCGCTGTTTAAACTGTTCAGTGCACCAATTTTCTATATAGGCCTCCTGACTTGAAAATATGGGTTTTGGAATATATTTTTGGGCCCAGAATTTCTTTAACTGCTACAGTAATGCTTGGGCCCACTTGGTAAAATTTGATCGATCGTATATTTTAAACACATTAGTTCACAGTATTTACATTATATCTGCGACCGTGAATGTCACTTGATCGGTAAATCCTGTCTAACTGCTATAGCCCGGTTAGACAGATTTGCAAACGTGACATTCACGTTGATGTTCTGTGTATTGCTGTGATGTTGCGGATTGGTCGTGGGGATAGCCTGGGTGCAATGCTAGTACAGTTTTGTTGTATTATGTACATTTGATATTGCGGGGCGAGCGTCCGACATGTGGACTGTCGTCACTGCCTGTTGTATATTATTCTTTTGGGGCACGACCAGGTTGCGGTCGATGTACCCGTTGTATGTATATTTTACTTTCTGTACTAGGATTACCCCGCGGAGGGGTGCACGGATAGTCGGGTTCTAGAGGGCAACGAGCCCGCATCTCATGGCATTGAGACGGAGGGAGCTTCACTCTAGAATTGGCGGGCTATTCGCCGCACTCGTAGGGGGTACAGGTTGACCCAGGAGGGATGCCCAAGTTACCGGATTCCGTGAAGTGCTGGGTGGTCCATTCACGTTGCTGAAGGGGGCTGCCTCGCTTCAGGTTTTGGCGGGTGACTTACCGCGCCCGTAGGGGTCTAGGATTTCATTGCACAGGCAATCCACACGACCAGGGAAACATCGGGTTTCAGTAGTGGCTCTGTGAAACCCGGGGATCCCAGATATCTGTATTGTTCTGTGATGCTGTACATTTCTGTGATCTTGCATTTTATCACGCCTTGAGCGAAATATTATATATTATATATATATATTAGTAGATGTTGTATATATTTTGCATCCGCGCTAGTCCAGTCCCCGCTCTATCGTTAGTTAGCTAACCTAACGGGTAATGACGGGACCCAGTGGCGAATGCGGATGGCATATACGTACGTCATTATATTTCGTTCTTTGTGGTGTGATCAATTGATGGGACTGCATTAATTCGGATCAATGCAAGTTAAAAACAAACCTATTCTGATGTTGTTGGAACACTTTTCAAAAAGTTGTTATTGCAAGGACGTTTACTTTTATTTTGCATCGTGGTATTCAGTTGGAATATCCTGCTCCTCAATCGACGAGGCAAGGGCCGAGATCCCTTCACCGGGAGTGACCCCTTGGACAAAAAGTTTGCGTCAGGGCAATTACTTCACTATAGCCGATTACTTTTGCTTTGCATCGTGGTATTCAGTTGGAATATCCTGCACCTCATTCTACGGGGAAAGAGCCGAGATCCCTTCACCGGGAGTGACCTCTTTAGCAAAGGTTTTCGTTACTATATTTTCTAAAAAGCTATCTGTTCCTTCAACGATATCAAGTTCATTACGTTAAAGGTTTTCGCCAGAAACCATTCGTAGCCCTCCGTCGTTTCATATGGATAGTCAATAGTATTCAAGCTGTGTTTGTTGGCCAAAATCAAGGCACAGTGTTTGGTAGCTGTTGGTTATTCATATGCAGCATAGATAGATGCGTTAGTTTGGGACAGTCGTATAGCCTTGTTGGCCAAAGTCAAGGGCTTGTGCGGGTGGATTCAAATCAACCTGGAGAATGACGGGTAGAACTTGACATGTGACTTATGATTTGTTGGCCAAAGTCAAGGTCATAAGAGCATGGGGTAAAAATCACATCGGGAGTTTCTAAAGAAACTGAAACTTGCCAGATATACGCATACCTTCTGGAGTGTGATAGCGTGAACGGATTCCGTCACGTTATCATGCGATGATAGTTGGATCCCGATTCCCACTGATGAGTTGGTTTACTCCTCGGGTGATCCCGACTAATTCTTCTTTCAGGTTTGGAGGAGAGTTTGACGGTACAGTGGGAGGTTTCCAGATTAGATAAATTGGTAACCATTCTGATCTAGGCTAGAGTGCACGCTGAGTGTTTCTTTTCTTTCTCTTTGGCAGTGACCATTGACCCGACCCTAGACTATGACTCAGTGACCAAGTTGACCGAACCTTCTTAAACAATGGCTTTTGGATTGCCAGAGTTGCTAACCTCATTGCCACTCCTACTTTTACCCTTTTCTCCAGGACACCCCGTATTACTATGAACGTCCACTTCCATTGGACAAAACCATCGTATGGTTATATACGAACTCGAAGGAATTTATTCGAGGATGGTTTCCGGTTCTGGAGAAAACGGATAGGACTATTCAGTTGTCTTTTCCTTTTACCTTCTCTCAGGTTGCGAGTACTCCTTGGTTTAGGAGATAGTACACCTATTAGACAAATTGGATAGTCTTCTTCCAAACCTTAGGCTGGTGCCGACCGGTGGGGAATGAAGAAAACCAATTAGCCTAACGATGGTGTACAGAAGGTATGAAGTAAAGACATAATAAGGGATCAGTAAGAAGGCAAAGTAAATTGCGATTGCTATTCATGACCAAACCAAGTATTTCTTCGTCAATCCTAAATCACCTTTGTATTTCTCCAGGACACTCCGTATCACTACGAAGATCCACAGTTTATTGGATACTCCATCGTATGGTTATATACGAACTCGAAAGGAACTTGTTCCAGTTCGGGGATGGATTCTGGTCCAGGAGAAATAGGAATAAGGTTTATTCGGTTGTCTTTTATCTTCACCTTCTCTCGCATTGCGAGTGCTCCTAGGATTAAGACAGTACACCCATTATGCTTATTGGATAGTCTTCTTCCAAACCATAGGCTGGTGCCGAACGGTAGGGAAGGAAGAAAACTATTTGGCCTAAAGGGGGTGTACAGAAGGTAATGACTAAAGATATATAAAGGGATTTGGAGAGGTGGCAAAGAATTACACGGTTACAGTTGTAAATCTGGATAATGGAAGAGGCATTACTAAGAATACCGGGATACCCCATCGAAACATTTCAATGTTTCAGTTTTACTGTGTACTGTTAATAGAAAATTGATTTCCCAATTAGACACTTGCTCCAGGGTATGTATTTACTAGGTTTGAGTCTCATATTTGTATGGTTTTACAGATGATGAGTGGGAGTAAGTTATTGGGAATTGAGTGATCATCCTCATTATATCGGGATTCGTTGTAATCGGTGATATTTGAGGAAGTCACCTGGGTTGTTTGCCGGACGGCAAATATTTGGTTTTGAATATCTATTGTTATGCACCAATTTCAAATTGATATATCTGTACGTCTATTTTCATAGAGTGAGATATACCTTTTTGAAATTATGTCTATGACATTTATCTATATCAGTGGATGGTTAGGTAAGGAGCATTAAACAGCGGTGTAATTCTTCATAACCATAGTACAGTTTTCAACCTACGACACACAGGGAATAAGTTATTAGACTCAAAGGACCTGTACAAAGTATTGTATGTTGTCCAGCGTCCATTAGGACAGAGGGGTTGGTCCTCGTACTATATTCGGTTTACTTATGACTTCTCTAGTTTTTAGACAAGTGTTTCGTGGAAACACAGGGTCCGAATTTTGAGAAGTTATATGTATTTGAATAAAGTAGAGAACCAGGTATTGCAAGTATCGGGATTCTTCAAAGTGATCGAAGATGTAGATACTTGTGTATGGTATTCAGTTGATAGTAATGACTAAGAGAACTTGCTTCTCTTTCAGGTTACTCATAATTGGAAGCATTCCTAAGTTGAGTAACGTTGATCGGCCTCTTTCCATTTAGTTGACATGCACTGGAGATAGCTGCATGATTTGAATCTGGTTCAATTAAATCAGTGCCTCTGGTTCTATATTGGATATAGAACAGTTCATATCTTAACAATGTTAAGGTACGGGGAGTTGTCCGGCTTATGCTTAAAACCAGACTCTGGATAACTCAAGGCACGTTTTCTGTAATGGATGTTTGTGAGTTGACCCAGGCTATGACGAGGGTTGACTTTCTACCATCTAGAAGATCAATAGTGATATTGTTCTAGACTCGCCACAGTTTTAATAAAAATGGATTTTTTCAGAAAACAGTAGTGGGAGTATGGTAGAACTGGAAGTGATTCCAGAACCACAAACGATTACTGAAGATTTGATAGGAACCTAAAGATTCAATCTGATTTGACATTCCATTGGTCACTCCGCAGATAAGGTGGGTAACTTCAGGCATCCGAGAGGTACTTCGGTAGCCTCAAGGACGGTGACAGGGAAGTTCTTGTTTACCCAGACTTGCCATAGCTGTTGTTCCAGACTGTGAGACCCGGTAGGAGGATGAGTATAGCGTCGTTCTAAACTGGCTTTAGAAGTGTACGTCTATATGACTCTGTCAGAGGGTTGTCGTGGTCAGTGGGAGCAACGGAAGCATGGTGGACATGTAGCTTATGTCTATTTATAGACTAAAGCAGATATAGCGGAGATAGATCATCTATTTCTGACGTGACAGTCATAGGTTTGACTTCATCAGAATAGGGGATGGATCTGTTGAGAAGGTAGTAGGGTGTGATGTCATGGTATTTGGATGACATACACAGAGTAGGAAGTGATATTCCTATACTACGATCGGTTATACTTTGGTCGTCACACAGTGGTTTCTCCATATGGGACTTGGACATTATATCAAACATACTGGTTACTGGATCTATGGTTTTAGATCTAGATTTGGGTAGTTTCCCAATCTGGGTACTTAGACAGCATTCTAAGAGTATTTAGAATGGACGACTCCTGGCACGGTAGTGTACCTGCAGGTAATGGAGTCACCCTCTCTAAAGATGTCTTACAGCCTAAAGGGGAGAGGGATGTGCATGATTGGCACATCACTTGCTCAGGCAATTGAGTCAATCATGAGATGTCAAGTACCATACCAGATGTTGTTCTTTGCAGTATAAGCAATAAGTTGACATTGATCCAATACTGGAGAAACAGTCGGAAGCAGTTTTAGAACATAAGTGGATGTTCTAGGGATATGATAACGACAGCCTCATTCGGGAGACAGTTATCATTCCAGGCTTCCAAGGTGACCTGGACGACAAGGAGGTTGTCAGAGTTATAGTTTTCCTTTTGATGAGGGGCGGTATTTTGAACATGTGGTCCAAGGCAATACTGAGGAAGGCATGGCGCAGGATACTGATTAAGTTCAGTTGACGATACAGTCTAAGAAGTTTGGATTTGGAGTTCATTTATGAGCTAGGTCCCATCAGACATCCAGACACATTCTAAAACAGGTATTGCTCATTTCGGGAGATGGCATTCTCCTCGAACTTGAGATATAGAGAGACATAGAAAGAAACATCAAAGCGGATCCACTCACTGAGGCTATTCCTCGAACGCAATAGTTTCGCAAACGGGATTTGTGAGACTGACTAGTAGAGGAGTTGGGTGTTCGGTATCACACGGGCTGTGAGTATGCGACATTGCAATAATTAGCCTTGAGTGCAAATAGGAGATTGTTGGAGATAGTGCCCTCAGAGTCAATTATTGGATCACAGGCACGTGATTGCAATGATTGAGAGAGGACCTATCCCGGTAGGACAGTCTTACTCAAGATGATAGTATGCTATCTGGTTTATCTTTATCATCGTGTACTGCTTTAGGTGACCTGACAGGTCGCTATTACACGTTGATAGAGCCCCTAGGATTCTTGCTTGACTGCCAGCAGTATGAGGCCGATCATATACGTGAGAGCTGGTAGTCTATAAGCACATCCTTAAAAGGTCCCTAGTCGTGGGAGTTTCGAGATGGGGCATCGATACTCCAGAGTAGACTAGTGTATACAGTCGAGACCCCGACGAGGGGCGGTGGCCGGTCTCACAAGCCACTGGTGTCAGTTGGATCACCTAAGATGTATACAGGTACTCATTGGGTTATGAGTACACCGAACAGGACTCGCCAGGAACATGCTAGTTGGTCTTATATCTGACGCCAGATAGCAGTTCCCTGGTGACATGTGTACAGGTTAGTTCATCGACCTGAGGATCGTCATTTGTCTCGTGTGAGTTCCCACTGTACTTTGATTACTACCCTACCACGCTCAAAGGAGACGTGTAAACAGGTTTTAGTTGGGTACAGTCCCGAGCCACATAGAGGCAGTGAGCGGATCTTCGGGGGTTCGTCTCTTCCGATATTGGGGGTGAGGTCGCGCTGTGTCTAGGAGAGCCAGAACATGAAAAGTCCTTGGCCAAGACAGGAGATTTACTGGTAGGTATTCCAGTAGTATCTCAGGGTGTTCTGGGCTGATCTCTGACACGACTTGTACCGCTTTTGGGGGTCTGACTTTTACCAACCCCCTAGGCCCGCCATGCGATGCTCATAGACGAACGGACCGGACTGTACGGATATTATCACTGACAGGCTCAGTAGAGTGTCAGGATGAGTTCGCTCATCGACGTCCCTTTCGGTCAATAGCTGGTGGCCCGTCATGTATGGCCAATACCTCTGACGTGCTAGTGGTTAAATCCACAGCCATAGTATTGACAAGTCTTTAGAGTCCCCCACATTTAGTTGCTCAAGTTTTCGGGCGAAACGCTGTAGAGGCCGTATGAAGATATGGCAGGGTTCGATCAGATACGTGCGGTATTGCATGGATCAGGATCGGACTGATAATACTAGCCGGCTTTGGTTTAAGCCGGATCCTAGTATTGTATAGTGTAGATTTTGTCTCATTGCATTTGTATTCGGTCGGAATACAGATGCGGGTGTGTATACACAGTATCAGGGTTTTCCTGTAATTTATTACTGGATCAGTTTTCTGGAGTTGCCAGTTTGCTTTCCGTTTCGGCCATATTTCTTTGTATCTTTCATTGGACAAAGATTGGTCGAGGAGGGCTTATTTGCATTTGTGCAAATAAGCATTTTGGAAGGGGGTCTTTGCATATTGTTGGATCATGATGGTTGCACCATCCCTTGACCATTTGACTTCTTCTTTCATGATGGCTTGACTTAGTGATGAGATGATGGTTGTGGTGGAGTGTTGGTTTTAGTTTGTCATCTTGCTTGGTTATGATGAAGGGGTGTGATGATAGAAGTGAGACTTGCCTTTTTCTTTTACACTCTACCTTGCATTATTCTTATCCTTGGTATTATTCCTCACTTCACTCTATTCTCTCACCCTTCACCTTGTGATGGCCGGCCACATAGCATGGGGGCTGAAATTTTTTTTGGTGTGGGGTTTTGAGCTCTCATTTGGTTTGATAAATACTCTCTAGTTCATCACAAAATTCCACAACTCATTCCTCCACCAAAGGCAACATCCACTACCCCAAAATGAGACATGAGTTCTACACACATTCTACAGCAATCTTGGGCACGTCGACTCGCCAACTTCGTGTCCGAGTTGCCTCGGACCAGAGACGGGAGCCCGTAAAAGAAGCCGTCGACGTGGTGCCCTTCCGGCGATGAGGTGGAGACCGGACATTCCGCGGGAGATCGGGACGACGACGAGAAGACCGAAGGACACGGATCGCTCGGTATATCTCTCTTCCCCATCTTGTAGTTAGCTAGGACTAGATTAATGGCACGATCCGGGTATTTAGTGCGCGGTGGTGCCGGTTCAGAAAAGTTAAAGTAAATCACCGCTTCCGCATTCCGGCGTCGGATTGACGGTCGGGACGCCGCCGTGGACTTACATTTGTTCCCTGATTTAAAATCAGGAAAAGCTTCAGAAGAGGCATCACGTGCTCACACGTGACCAGTGGTCATGTGTTGGCACGTGATGGTTAAGCAGCGGCAAAGAACAGAGCAAAAAAGAGGAGAAAGAGTTCAGGGGGTCACGTGCTTGCACGTGACCGGAGGTCACGCACTGACACGTGACCGGAGGTCACGCGCTCACACGTGACCAGCAGTCACGTGGCTGCACGCGACTGTCTTTAAAAGCTCTGCTATTCAACAGAATTAAATTCTGACTAAGATCATCTAAATCTTTCCAAAATAGAGAAGAATTATGTAAAACCGTTGGATTGAGAATCCGAGGGTGATTAAATAACACCAATTTATGGAAAGATCTTGGACATGGAAAGATTTCTCCTAAATCTCACCGAAATAATAAAGAAATATCTTTGGATTTAAAATCCAACGGTGAATAAAATTCACCTAATAATCTAAAGGCCCAGATCAATGATGAAAATAAATCAAATCTCTCAATAAACAAATCAAATCTTTCAATGAGGGATTTACTAAACAGATTGGTTTTTTTCCTTCTCTTATAAATAGGAGCCAAAGGGGAGAGTTTTATATATAGAGAGATACAGAGGGACATAGAGATAGAGCCTTGGAATCTTAAAAAAAACTCAGAGAGAAAAGAAAGAAGAATTCGATTCTCTACAAAAAAAACCCTAGGTAAGAAAAGAAAGGGGGTAAAGGTTTCAAAAAGAGAATTTAATTCTCAAATCCAAGAGTTTAACTCTTATATAAAAAAGAAGAAAAGAACGTAGTTCTTTCTCTGGTTGAAGATCTGCAAAGTGCACATCTCCCCATAAATTGAGAATTTAATTCTCATTGGGTTGAGATCCTGCCATGCAGATCTAAAACATAGAGGAGGGATTGAGTTTTTTTGAGAATTTAATTCTCACAAAGTTATAGGAATTTAATTCCTCCAAGAAAAAATTAGGGTTTAACCCTATATGAGAATTCAATTCTCCAACATTATAGGAATTTAATTCCTTCAAAAATGGGCAGAACTAGGGTTTAACCCTAATTGAGAACTTAATTCTCTCAAACTCACAGGAATTTAATTCCCTTAATTAGGGCTTCACCCTACACCAGAACTTAATTCTTTACATATATGGGAATTTAATTCCTACAGAGAGAAAATTTGGGTTTAAGCCTATCCAAGAATATAATTCTTCAAAAAAAAATGGGAATTTAATTCCTCTAAGATTATTGCTAGGGTTTAACCCTATGAAGAATTTAATTCTTAAAAGATAAAGAGATCTTTGAACTGGCAAAGAACCAGGGTCACGTGACCCCTGTAAAGATCCACAGAAAAAGAACTTTGAGGCAACGCCTCACGTGCTCCCACGTGACAGAGGAGAAAAAGCAAGCGCTGGGCGCCCTCACGTGTCATCACGTGATCTCTAATGAATATGCTAATAAATCAAGGCATGAGCACCCATCACGTGCCCGCACGTGGTGGCTGTGAGAATAAAAATGTTACACACTTATCTGCAGAACAAACTGAAGGGGATCTGGCCCCACCTTTTGATGCTATCACGTGCTCCCACGTGATCCCTCCCTCTTTTTAGTGTTTAACACTAATCTGTTGCCAGTGTTTAACATTGTTATCTGTTAGTGTTTAACACTAATTTGAGAATCACAACTTTTTTTAGTATTTAAACACTAATTTGCTAATCTTATTCCCAGTGTTCAACACTATTGGTCTTTAGTGTTTAACACTAGGTTTAGCCCAATTGGCTAAATTTCTAGAGGCAAAGCCTCCCCTGCAATTGAATATGTCTAATGGACCAACAGAGGGCCAATATTTCAAACATGATTGGACTTAGCCCAAGAAGGCCATAAGTCCTCAATTCAAATTTAACTGAGCCAATGGGCTCATAATATAATTAATTGGTCTTGGTTCCAAATTGGGCTACAGATCCTCTAATCTGCCTTGGTTCAAGGGTACATCTCTGCACTCCTTTGATATTTGTCTTTGTAATTTCTCAACGTCTTCAAAGAGGTAACGGGTCCCGACAACCACACATTGATACAGACTGTGGGGTCCTTAAACTCATAGACTATGATGTCCTTAACCTTGAACGGGATGTCTTAAAACTAACAATGGACTGTGGGGTCCTTAAACTCGTGGACTATGATGTCCTTAACCTTGACCGGGATGTCTTAAAACTAACAACGGACTGTGGGGTCCTTAAACCCATGGACTATGATGTCCTTAACCTTGACCGGAATGTCTTAAAACTAACAACGGACTATGACGTCCTTAACCTTGACCGTGATGTCTTAAAACTAACGCCGGACTGTGGAGTCCTTAAATCCTCGGACTATGATGTTCTTAACCTTGACCACAACGTCTTAAAACTAACATTGGACCGCAATGTCCTTAAACTACCTATTGACCGCAATGTCACTAAACTAAACAATAGGGCTCCCTTAATTGCTCTCTTGTTGGATCTAAACGATCCCGTTAAGTTGATCTTAGTCTAGAACTAGACTAATGTATCCTTAACAAACGTTTAAGTTGATATTAGTCTCAAATGAGGCTAACGTATCCTTAAACCCAAACCCCCAAACCCAAATCTAAGATAATACGGATTTGGACTAGTCCACGCCCTGCGGGCGACGACATAACTCAGTCTCCGTATACAATCCACGGGCAACCAAACACAAAACAAACGCACACGACATGAAGTGACCATCTGGAGAAGGAGAAAGTTATTACCGCAATGCGGTAGTGTAATTAACTGCAGGGGCTTGCGCCTGCAGGGAAGAGCGTGCCCACAATCAAAACCCCCTCAAGTGAGGGGGAATCTGACAAAGTCTGCTACATCGGACGCATCCGTTTAAACCTTCGATACATGGTGCCATAAATCAACTTGGCATCTTCGGAGAGGTGGACGGATAGCACCAATTAACATCTGCCCCCGAATCTCAGGCAAGACGTCCCTGCGTCGCGCCGTCTTTCGGAGGGGAACACCCACTCTCTCAAAATCTCAAGAAAACCTTGTGTACTTTGGAAACGAGCGAAAGGCGAAGCACCGACGAAAACGACGGCGAACTTCTGGGGATCGTGCTAGGAACTCTTGGAGACGAATCGACGCACCGGCGAATCCCCTATTTCCTTCTCACTCTAGTGTTTGTCCAAACCCGTAAGTCCCTTTCTAGCTTCTCTTTTCTTTTCTAAAAAAATACGAATTTACAAACCCGACGGAATCGGTACAAAACCGATTTCCGATTCGGTTTTCTTATAAACTTCACTTCTCACTAATACAATCATGATTAAACTTGCTCATGTTGACTATTAAACACTAATCAAATAAATTGATCAGGCTTCAATTCATGAAATGATAACTTTTCCATTTATCGTATTTTTTCATTTAAATACCACATTGTTCCAATTTCACATTGAACTCCATTAAACTTGCTATAACTATAAGTAGAGCACGAGGTAATGACCTACCTCCTCACACACTCCCATCTAAACATACTACTATAATCTTGGAAATTTAGAATACGAGAAAACAAACCTTTCCATTAAAATACCTTTTACTTAATAAAACTTTTAGTATTGATACATTTTTATTAATACATAACTTTTGAAATAATAAAATATATCTAGACTCATTCAATTAAGGACTGTCGCATTCATTAGGAAAGTCGTGAACTTTCAGTCATTTATCTAAACCTAACTTTGTGGTGTCTAGGCTAGACAAGTGAGAAAGGTAACTTTAAAAGGCTCGTCTCACGGTGATTCGTGAGCGGATCCCTCCTTTCTTCACTTGTACTTACCTGGCCACAATTGGCGATGAAGAGCCGATTTGAACTTGTCACTAGAACATAAAATACGGAAAAAATCGACATCTTTACAAATAAATACCATTTAATTAATAAAACTGTATTCTAAAGGATTAGTATTTATAAAATCTTTGCAAAGTGCCACTACAACCCATTTTGGGGAACCCGTTCGGGATGGTGCTGATTATCGCACATCCTCGGGCTTAGTAGTGCGAGATTCAGACCTCCGCAGGGAGCATTCGGTCTTGAAGGATTTAAAATACGATATCTTAAGAAAATGAGATTTTTAGAATATAAAATATTATTTAAAATTATTTTTGTATAAATATATGTATATTTATCATTAAAATATCTATTTTGTTATGATATAAATATTCCATCTTTTTCTAAAAATCACAAAAACAAATTTTACACTAAAATACCATGAACTTCAAATAAATCAATATTACAGATAAATACCCTTATTTATGAAATTAGGATATTTTTACTAGAAATGTCACAATATAAAATCCACCCTCATTACAACTCTAAAGACGAATAATGAATACTTGAGGTGTATCTTGAAAACTATACAAAAGTATTTTTATATAAAACCCCCTCAAGTTTTATAAATTACCCTAAGGACCCTAGTAAATATAGGATTTCGATTTACATTTCTTCTATCTGACTCGGGTTTGAGTCTGATTATAATCCGACTTGAATATGATTCAAGTACCATATAAATCTACAATATTACAATTTAATATGAACACACGAATCCATGAATCCAGTTATCAATCTATTCAACTTGACTGAACCAAACAATGGATATACTTTCCATTTACATGATTCCAGTTTACATCCATTACATCCGTTACTGATATCATGGTTTCGGTCAGTCATCCAACTATACAACTTATACAATACAATATAACAATACAATCAAAACACTACGGGGTTTAAGGGGTAGATTGGTACGGAAGGTGTTAAAAGTGGCACGATACAGTAAGATTAAGACACCTAACATGAATCCTGTTGCTGTTGTACCGTGGCATAACGGTTCCTTGTACTTTCAGTTTGCCTTGGTCTCTAGTATATAGAGACCCCTCTCGTATACACTGGCATCCTTCTGTACCAAGCTACAAACAACAGCGTTAACACAATATTCTACAATATTATACAACTTTAAAAGATACATTCTTATTCTGTCTTTTCTATTTCTCTCTTAACTTTGGGACTTACCGAGCGACCTGTTCGCTGACGACATTCTATTTCTTTCTTCTTTGAATGTCATCAGGTGATCTGGACACAGCAGAGATCGAGCCCAACAGTGAAGACTTGGATCAGTTCCTCGAAGATCCCGAGCTCTAGACATTGTACATTTCCATTCAGTACCTTTAATTTCCTGTTATGTCATTGTTTAGGCATCGTTTTTACTTCAGTTGTATTTCCTTTTCATGCATTGTACAAAAGAATGTTAATAAATAAGGTTGCTGTTATTTTTTATATCTCTTGTTTCTTGTGATTACTTTTATATTGCTTAGATACGCTTAGCGTATTTACTTCACAGTAAATACGTAGCAGACCTCGTCGCGTCCCCTTCGCCGTACAACGGGAAGCGGGGCATGACATCTTCCCCGTGAGGATACTCGGCTCGGAGCTCTTCGTCAGCGAACTCCAGCATCCGAGTCTTGACAGCGTCGAAGGCCTCGTGCTAGATGGCGGTAGTGGCCGAGGCTAGGACGGTGTAAAAATCTTCCGACTTCTTGAAGTCCTCCATCGCCTTCGCCGCCCTGAGATCGGGTCGCTTCGACCCCTCTACCGCCGCCTCCAGCTCCTTCCGGGGGGTTCTCGCCGACTTCTTCATGGTGCTAACGAGCACTTTGGAGTCCTGGAGCTTGGCCTCGGCGGTCTAGGCGGCCTCGCGGTACTGGGCAACCTCCTGCTTCGCGGCCGCCACTTCCTGCTTCCCGGCTGCCACCTCGCCCTCTAGGGCAGCGACCCTCGCCATCGCCACCTCTATCTCCAACTTCGAGCTCTCCTCCAGCGAAGAGAGTTTGCCCGCAGCTGGGATCGCCGAGGTAATTTCCGCGTCCTCCAAATGGATGACGAGGGCGGCGTGCTGGAGAACCTGAAGAAATCAGAAGGGGGTCAGAAAGAAAGGAGGGGCACCAAATCTCACGAATGGTAAGAAGCTGAAGCAAAAGTCAAGTAAATTACGGGCACTAACCTGCACGGTCTCTTAGGCGATTGTCGTCATCTGTGCCCTGAGAGTCCCCCGAGGGATTTTGCCCCTGGCCAACCTCTCCATGTCCGACGGCAAGTTGTCGGCAACTGAAAGCCCCGAGGGCACCTCAAAGCGGAGGCCCCCTCATCCACTAAGATTGGGGAGGCCGGGGTCCGCGGAACTGTTCGGGGGAACCTCTTGAGAGGAGACGGAGGAGAGCCGATCTCCACCTCCAAACCCTGGGCATCCTTTCCCCGAACCCGTTTTTTTCTCGGCGCCTGGCTGGGCTCCGGGGCTCGGCCCGCAGTCGAACGCTGGAGTGGGACGGCTGCTAGGGGAACCGGGACAGACATCGGACGAGAAAAGCTGGCACCTCCAGCCTTCGATCCCTTCTTCGGCTTGCGCATGGCTGCTCGGACGTGGCTCAAGTCCATGGGTTCTGCACAAGACAGAATACAATGGAATTAGCAACACAAACAAAAATGAAAACAAACACAAGCCTAACAGACCGCCTACGAGATCCTAACTTACCGATGAACTGGGCGGGGCTGAGCCCGGCCCAACTAAAGGCCCGCTCAGAAAGCAGCACGTCAGCCCGGGGAATAAGCTCCCACCCCGCCACCCTCATCGCGTCGGGATCGTTGGACGGACTTCCCGGCCAGCACCTATCCATAGACCACTTGGTGGGCACGGGCCAGTCCTCACCCTCTAGCGGCCCAACAAAGAAAAACTTCTTCTTCCAATCATAAATGGAAGAAGGCAAGATGACGACACTCGACCTGGCTGCACTCCCCCGTTTTTTCCTAAATGAGAGGTAAACCCACCTCGGGTCGCCCGCGCGAGTGTCGGGGTGACTTTTGTAAATGAGGGAGGAGCTAAGGATGGACAGACTGAAGGGGATCATCTGCAACTTCAAGCGGACCAGGAACCCGAGGAGAATCCTCCAGGAGTTCGGCACTAGCTGTCCCGGGGCTAGCCTAAAGTAATTTAGCGCTCCAACAATCTCGGGAGAGAAAGGCAGGCGCAGTCCGGCCTAAAAGACTTCCAAGTATAAGGCAATCTCTTTACCCCGTATCTGATCTGCCCTCTTTCCTTCCTCGGCCAATCGTAGCGCGTAGCCGGAAGGGATATGGAAATGAGCCCGAGCGGTGGCAAGCTCATCCTCATACCTCACCGAGGATGACACACCAGGGGCGTCCGCCACCACCGCTCTGGGAGCCGCCCCAGACGCGCGACCCCAGGAAAAGGATCTGACCCCAACTTCCCGGGAGGACTCCAACTCAAGGGAAGAACCCCTAGAATCTACCCCTACGATATCTACAAACTCCTCAAAAGAAGACATCTAACATGATGGGAAGAAATTCTCGGGAACGCAGAGATCCGACCTAAAGAGGAGAGCGCCGAGCTAACAAGACTCAGAACGAGGAAAATATGAAGAGAGAGGGATCCTGAATCAGACCCATCCTCTATTTATCGCGGCCAACGTGCACATCCCACGGCGACGGTCATCTCCCGCCAAAACGGTGCAGTGCACTCAACGGCCACGATCGCTCCACCTATCGCAAGCGCATTGGCCGTATCCCATCAGACGCCAGAAGCCTGCGGCACGTCGCATCAGCCAACCAGCGCCCGGCACGTGGGCAGTCGCTTCAGCGTATGTATGCACGATCCGGCGCACCCTCTTTAAAGCAAAGGTCGCACCCCTGATTCAGTGGCGTCATCCAGAAAATACAACAAATTGCCCCGGAACACCCCCGACGATATTTTCGAAAAGGAGCTCACCTCGGATGACCCGGCAGACCACTATCGACCCGACCGGCCAGCTGGTCGGGAAGAGAGTGGGGGGATAATGATGATGCTTGATATCGGTGATCTCCCGGATCATGACACGTAGCAGATGACGTGTCCCAAAGCTCACGAGAAAGGACCTAAAGTGGCCGACCAGACCACGCCTATGCTCGTCCTACAAACAAAAGCTGGCTCACCTCCGAACCCCCAGCACAATTGGCCTCCTCGGCCTTCCGGCTCGTCTCCAGGCTATCTCGGAACCAAGATATCTCGGCTCTCCCGCTCGTCCGCGAGCTCTTCTGCCGAGGTCATCTTTCTCGGTCTCATCGACCGATCAACAGCACCGCTCACAGGCGCAACCGCCATCCCGCGAATCTCGCCATACGCGAGATATCCGCCGGCCACATCCCGCGTTCCACGCCATCATGATCCCCCATTAACGAGCCTGTCTCGCCATTAATGGGAGATCCCGCTCATCACGCGGGCGTGACGTCGGGAGCGCAACGGCCGGCGCGATTCTCGCGCCTGCCCTGCCTGCTGCCACCGCTATATAAACCCCTTCTTCAGACGGTCCAAGTAAGCCATTTTTACTCCACTAAGCCGTTACTCTGCTCGGATTTTCTCTCTAACTTGACCGTCGAAGGATCCTCGGTGGTACAACCACCCCGGGACTTCCTTGCAGATAGCTCGGCGCAAACAACCTCAAACCCATTGAGATCCACACGCTTCAGGAGTCAGCCTCCAGATCAAATCTCAGCCGTCCATCGCCGCCGCCGTCAGATCAACGGAAGGTAACATCTTGGCATGGATCAACGCCCCGCGTCATTTCCCCACCAACCAAACCCCTTCCGCATCATCTCTCGATCCTTCTCCAAGGCCATCTCCCACTACTACCATCTCATCGGAACCCTAGCGCTCCACTACGGCCGTCTCATCCTTTGTTACTCCACTGGCGACGCCATGGATCAAGAAGAAAGGAAGAGAGAAAATGAAGAGGGATAGAAAGAGAGAACTTGCTATTAAAAAGAAAGGAGGGTAAAAATGGAAAAGAAAAAAAGAAAAAAAGGTCATGTGACAACTTAAGTTTAAGATTCAACGGCCATGGGCAATAGAGTAACGATTGCAAACTTTAGGGGGTTTTGGGTTAACGGTAAGACCATAGGGGATTTCTGGATATTATCCCAAACTTCAAGAGGATTTTGATGAAATAATACGTTAACTACAATCTAGATATAAACTTTCGATTTTCAGCAGTTGATTCAATGTGTAGCAGGCACGACAACTTGAGTAAAAATCATGTAGTTATAAAACATGCTCAATTGCAACAATGGGGTGTTGGAAAAAATAAAAATATTTATTGTGTTGCAGCCTACATATAATTCATATTTATGACGAGACGTGCATGTAAAACTACATTTTAGCCGAACAGAACAAATGAATGATGTTGCAATTACACTATAGTTGGATCTCCATGTAACTGCGAATGCATTGCTTATGCAACTTAATTGCACTATAGTTGGATCTCCATGTAACTGCGAATGCATTGCTTATGCAACTTAAAGACGCACTCGGGGCGAAACGGGAGGCCATGGGCTGAGGAGCCTAATTCAAGATTCCTTGTGCAATTATTCATGATCAAGTTCAGGAGATTCTACAAATCTTTTCTACAGCAGCTTCAGTATGACAGACCTTTGGGGTGCCTACATCGATTCTCCCCACTAATTCAAATCAATGCAAACACATCTTTATAGTACAAATTTAATATAAATATGCAAACAATAATTTAGCCAACTATAAATGATTAATTTTCAAAAGATAACAGCATTGTAAATCAAACAAGCAATTTCATATTCTAAATGAAAGCATAATGATTTCACATTTCACAAACCTGAATTTAACAAAATCCTGAATAAAAATAACAGAATACAATTATGCATGCTCTTGAATTAAAAATATGCTCACAGTGCAGAAATCCAACTTCCTCAAATGAACAGATAACAATAAATCCAACAAAATTTAAATCCAGTTTTGCCACCCATTGAGCTAGACAAGTTCAGTGTGGGCAAATCAAGTACATTCAACACCAAAATTTTCTAATTAAATAGACGAGGGTCTAAGATGAACTCGCTTTCTTGAGTTTGGCAAGCTCTTGCCTGACGGCGCCTCCTCTCTGATAAAAGCAGAGAAGATCAAACATTAACAAGGAATCATACAATTATGAGGACTGAATAAATAATAAAGTAAGAAAATTTTATAGCTCACCTTAATCTTTGCAAGCATGACCTTAAACCTGTCAAAGTCCTTTAAAGCAGCTCGCTTCTTCTGAACAATCAACTTCCTTCCCCATGAGCTGTTCTCCCATTTGTTCTTCACATCTACGGCGACAATTTGAAATGGTCACATAAAAGAACATATCGTTCATCTTTTGTATTATGGAACTACTAATATATTGAGACGAACTCACCAGCAGCTTCCATAGCAGCAATCAGGGATTTCTTTTTCGGGATTCTTGGAATGTCAATCTTCATATCGGTTAGGGTTAACCTCTTGAAGTTCATCTGTCCTCGAACCATGTCGGGAGCATCGACTAGAGCCTGAGCATCAACTAGAGCATCAAGAAATGGGAATAGCAGGATATGGAACAAAAGGCTTCATAATGACGACATGCCATACAATATAAAACTTACATGGTAGAAAAGTGCATTGAGGAAATAGAAAACAATAGTCAACTTGATTAAAGTTGTCATAAAAGAAGGGCAATGAAATTACAGCACAGCAGGAATGCCAGGAAACTTCATGGATCGCATTTAATTCATATAGAAAATCAGAAGTGTATGACCTAATATCTGTTGCTGCTGCCCAAATTAAAAACAACAGTAGAAGTATACCAGAAATAGTGCAAATAGACAAGCCTGACAGGGAATGGGTTACGGTACAGATCATATGGGCATATAGCAAGTGAGATTGGATGCTTCTTGTATGTCGAGATTTATTAATACAAAAAAAAGTTCAGCCTAGATAGCCAAACTCGCACATTCGAATGCCCTCATAATAATTCACTAGGGGTAAACCTGCGTATCGTGCAGAGGCTTTGGATTATCTTTAAATGGATTTTGAAACAGTAAATAAGTAGTATGCCCATTCCCGACCAATAGATTGAGTATACCAAAGATAAAATAGTTATATCAACTTCATTTATAGGTTCTAAAAGCATATATTCGATTTGAGAATGCATTTTCTGTGAAAGAGTTAAAACCAGAATTTTCTATTGAATTTCTGCTAAAATATCTTAATAACCATTACCGATCATGATTTTCATATGTTTGGGTATAAGTGGGAAAATATCAGATGGAATAATTATAAATAAAATTCCAACTTAGTAAATTAGAATTAGTCATGAACCAAATAATAAATCATTTGAAAGTAAACAGAAATAAAGCATTTTAACGTTTTCTTTTCTATAAACAGAAATTAAAACAATCAAAAAGTATTAGTCATGAACCAAATAATAATTCTTTGAAAGCAAACCTCCAAACGTATTCAATATACAAAAATGTCTCAATATTCTTTAAAGATGGCAATAATAACTACTGATAAAAGACCTAGACTTGGTTTGAAATATGAAATGCAAAACCAAAAAAAAAAACCTTTATTACCATCCATGTCAAAAAGACGAAAGGAAGATCGAAGAAAACATGGATGGAGGTGATATGAAAAGATATGGTTGCCAAAGGCCTCAATGAAAGTATATTGTTCGATAGGAGTGAGTGGAGGCGGAGGATTCATGTGTTGGACCCAGCGTGATTCTCATATTGGTTCATGTAGCCTACCCCATATGCTTGGGATAAAAGGTCCAGTTGTTGTATTACCATCCATGTCATGAACCAAATAATGAATCCCTGTTTGTTTTATCTCTTAACTTTTGCTATTATATCCAACAAAATCATAACTATTTAAAACCCAGTCAGAAACCTATAACTCATACCTAATATGAGCCCCACCAGCCTTATAAGACAACCCAAGGAGAAAAAAATCTATGGAAAGAAAATTGTATTAGCAGAAGTTTCTTGTAGGGATATTTAGATGAATTGCCCTTTTGGACCTCTTCATATGGCATATTCTTCCGAATAACCACAATAATCATCACTCAATAATCTTCACTCGTATTTTAAATACCTAAAGTTGGCTTTAATTTGGTTCCCATTTTAGCTAAAAGAGAGCAAAATAGGAAATTTGGTAAAAATTTAGATGCTACAAAAGATTCTTTTCTTGCATCCAACTTTAGTAAGTATAAACGATTGCCCATAATTTTTATGGGGACAATCTACACACAAGTTCTACATGATTTTTTTAATTATGCAAAAGGGAGGCAACAAGGTCACAACATACAAGTACTTTCAGTTTTCGATATCAAGTATAGAGTAGGTTGTGCAGGATGAGAAAGAGACAAAATTACGAGAAAATGATCCAAAATGGAAAAAATAAAAAGCATTTGTTCAAGATGAAGATAATAAGTAACACCCTTTCCTTCACCAGAAAATATCTGTTAAATAGCAAAACCACATGCGGTGTATGCAAGAGGGATAGACCTAGAACCACAAGCCCTTTCTTCTTTTTCAAAGGAAGACAAGGAAATCTCCGAACCTATTCAGTTTATCTTGATGACGAGCAGTGCTTGTGTTTATTAGTATAAAAAATTCCCACTAAAAGCAAACAAGTACTTGTTGGAAAAGTAGACTTCGATACACAACCAAAATGCAAATTTAGTTTTCACCAAAGAAACATGGAGATTGCACACATTTCTTGATTAACGACCAATAATTTGGTTTGTATTCATGACCAAATCCAGGAATACATAATTGATAGACAAAGTGCCAATAAATGTCCTAACAAGCGCTTTGGGATAATCCTACAACAAATACGTTAATCAGTATAGCAAATGGATAATGGGATTGGAATCATACTCAAAACATAATATAAGGGAAAAGCAATAATCAATCTTTGTTGAGGAATGGAGATGATCTAGCTAATTAATAGAAAAGGCAAGCCCCCCAAACACAACCCCTAAAATTTCTATATTGATTATCATGATTTTTGTTAAGGTACAGTAGGTAATGTGAATTAGGAGTTGTAGACCAATCAATTCAATCAATACGTAATGAAACCTAAAGGTTATATTTATGTGAAATTTGATGATCTCATGGTACCCTAAAAACCAAAAACTATAGATAAGCAACAAATTTAAAAGATGATTTGTGGATTTTCCAGATGTAACAAATAGAAACAGTCTAATATTACCTAGAATGCAGACATGGTAATCCAGTTTCACATAGCCCAGACGATATGATAACAGATATAACAAAAATAATTTGCACAAGACTAGTAAAATGTAGTGACTTTTTAATTTTCCAAAATTCTTTTGTTGGAAAACACATGAGAAAAAGCTCTCATAAAGCTCTTAAAGGATGCACAGGTCCTAGTTAAATCCTGAGGATATCAGGAAAACAAAATTATTCTTCCAGATAAGTATCTAGGGTATATATGCACAGAAGTGAGACAAAAATATCTAGAAATTCAGGGGTTTACAGTACATGAAACTCTAAATGAATTGCCCTGATTTGAGAGAAAGACCGAGTGTATCAGTAATTGCAGCATGTTCAATTAATGTTAGCTATTTCATACTTAACCCATTTCCACAGTCAATTACAAATATTACAAAATACTGTCAATTTTTTTAGGTGAATATAAAAACTTCTTTAAGCTCTTATAAAGAAGCAACCATCGCGGTCGTTGTTTAGATTTTCTACCTTAGATAGGCAAACACCCATATTCTCTGGCTTCCTGGAGCTCAAGAGAACTGGCCCCGCTTAAACCTATATTTACTAGGGTCCTTATTGCAATTTATATGACTTGAGTGAGTTTTATGTAAAAATAATTTTTATATACTTTCAAAATAAACCTCAAGTATTTATTTATCGTCTTTAAGGTTTTCATGGAGGTATGTTTTAAAATATAACGTTTACTAGTGAATAGAACCTAGATTGCATTGTATATGGTACTTTAATGTAATAGTGGAATTGTATTGATTTGTAATGGTGGTTTCATGAAATATGTAAATCTTTTCTTTTTGTTTAGAAAGCATAGAATATTTTAATTTATATATTTAAAATAAATTTTATTTATTAAATAGAAATCGCATTTTTCTTAAAAATTGCATCGAGATCGGATACTCCGTGAGGAGGCATGCATCTCGCTCTACTAGGCCCGAGGATGCACGATAACCCGCACCATCCCGATCGGCGTCCCCAAAAGTGGGTTGTCGAGGCGCATTTATAAGAAAGTAAATAATACACTTTTAAAGAAAACGGTTTTTGATAGTTTATGGTATTTAAATTAAATTCATATTTGTCCCAAAATATTATTTTCAAGCAATCGTACTATATCAAGATATATGTTGTGAGAGATAGGTCATTACCTCGTGAGATTTTTCTAAAAATAATATAAGCAAATATGATAAAAAAATATCGTATGTAAAGTTTATGGTATTTAAACATAAAAGTGCAATAAAAGTTACATAGCAATGCATTTTTTGTGAAATACCCAAATTAGCAAAAAATATGATTTTACAGGTTTATCATTAATTTTACCAATATATAAAAATTTACTATAATTTTTCCATATTTTAATAATTAAGGAACTTATTATCGATAACATTTATTCATCACCGTAGAATAATTACATTTATTCCTGCAAAACTTGTTCTGGTCATGATAGTCATTTTAAGACTTAATTTCATATGTCCTGCAAAACTTGTTCTGGTAATGAACAACCCCAAATTCTTGCTTGGACATGAAATTAAGTCTTAAAATGACTATCATGACCAGAACAAGTTTTGCAGGAATAAATGTAATTATTCTACGGTGATAAATAAAAGTTATCGATAATAAATTCCTTAATTATTAAAACATGGAAAAATTGTAGTAAATTTTTATATATTGGTAAAATTAATGATAAAACCTGCAAAATCATATTTTTTGCTAATTTGGGTATTTCACAAAAAATACCATGCTATGTAACTTTTATTGCACTATTACGTTTAAATACCATAAACTTTACATACGATATCTTTTATCATATTTGCTTATATTATTTTTAGAAAAATCTCACGAGTTAATGACCTACCTCTCACAACACACGTCTTGATATAGTACGATTGCTTGAAAATTATATTTTGGGACAAATATGAATTTACATTTAAATACGATGAACTACCAAAAACCGTTAAAAGAGAATGTCGTCAGCGAACAAATCGCTCGGTAAGTCCCGAAAATATTATTTTCAAGCAATCGTATTATATCAAGATGTGTGTTGTGAGAGATAGGTCATTATCTCGTGAGATTTTTCTAAAGGTGATATAAGCAAATATGATAAAAGATATTGTATGTAAAGTTTATGGTATTTAAACGTAAAAGTGCAATAAAAGTTACATACCATGGTATTTTTGTGAAATACCCAAATTAGCAAAAAAATATGATTTTACAGGTTTATCATTAATTTTACCAATATATAAAAATTTTCTATAATTTTTTCATGTTTTAATAATTAAGAAACTAATTATCGATAACCTTTATTCATCACCGTAGAATAATTATATTTATTCCTGCAAAAGTTGTCATGATCGTGATAGTCATTTTAAGACTTAGTTTCATATGTCCAAACAAGAATCCGGGATTGTTCATTACCCCGTGATTTTATCGTGAAGGATAAATGATAAAAGTTTATTATATTATTATGGTTTAATATCATTTTTAATTGTCAAAAACCGTAAAATAGATAATGTGGTCAAGACATTATAATTAGATCCTGGAATTTTTTGCATAGATAGATATTTTCATGATGAAGATAACAAGAGTTCAAGGTTGAGAGATCTTATCTGAAATGATCTAGAAAAATGAAAGTCGGGAAGCGTCGGGTTATACGAGAAAAAAGATATCTTGAAGCCGAGAATTTTTTCTGCCCTTCGGCTTCCTAATGCTCAAGAGAACCGGTCCCGCTTAAACTTATATTTACTAGGGTCCTTATTGCAATTTATAAAACTTGCAGGGGTTTTATGTAAAAATAATTTTTATATACTTTCAAAATAAACCTCAAGTATTTATTTATCGTCTTTAGGGTTTTCATGGAGGTATATTTTTAAAATATAACGTTTACTAGTGAATAGAACCTGGATTGCCTTGTATATGGTATTTTAATGTAATAGTGGAATTGTAATGGTGGTTTCATGAAATATGTAAATCTTTTCTTTTTGTTTAAAAAGCATGGAATATTTTTATTTATATATTAAAATAAATTTTATTTATTAAGTAGAAATCGCATTTTTCTTAAAAATTCCATCGAGATCGGATGCTCCGTAAGGAGGCCTGCAACTCGCTCTACTAGGCCCGAGAATGTGCGATAAGCCACACCATCCCGATCGGAGTCCCCAAAAATGGGTTGTAGAGACGCATTTGCAAGGAAGTAAATAATACACTTTTAAAGAAAACGGTTTTTGATAGTTCATGGTATTTAAATGTAAATTCATATTTGTCCCAAAATATTATTTTCAAGCAATCGTACTATATCAAGATGTGTATTGTGAGAGATAGATCATTACCTTGTAAGATTTTTCTAAAGGTAATATAAGCAAATATGATAAAAGATATCGTATGTAAAGTTTATGTTATTTAAATGTAAAAGTGCAATAAAAGTTACATGGCATGGTATTTTCTGTGAAATACCCAAATTAGCACAAAAAAATATGATTTTACAGGTTTATCATTAATTTTACCAATATATAAAAATTTACTATAATTTTTCCATGTTTTAATAATTAAGGAACTAATTATCGATAATCTTTATTCATCAACATAGAATAATTACATTTATTCCTGCAAAAGTTATTCTGATCATGATAGTCATTTAAGACTTAGTTTCATATGTCCAAGAAAGAATCCAGGGTTGTTCATTACCCCGTGATTTTATCGTGAAGGATAAATGATAAAAGTTTATTATATTATTCTGGTTTAATATCATTTTTAATTGTCAAAAACCGTAAAATAGATAATGTGGTCAAGACATTATAATTAGATCCTGGAATTTTTTTCATAAATAGATATTTTCATGATGAAGAAAACAAGAGGTCAAGTGTTGAAAGATCTTATCTGAAATGATCTAGAAAAATGAAAGCCGGCGAGCGTCGGGTTGTATGAGAAACGGTATATCTTGAATCCAAGAATTTTTCTGCCTTTGGGGCTTGTTCCACAGTGTAGAGGACTCAAAGAGAGCTCTGGAAATTTTTTGAGATTTTTGTGTCGAACAGATATTTTTTTAGTGAATTTTAGACACTCATGGCTATTTATAAGGATTTCTGGGATTAAAAATTATTTTTTTGACTGCTACAGTAATTGATCAGATTCAACCGTTGATTTGACCAGATCCGACGGTCCACGTTTTATCATGTGTGAACAGGAGTGGGGCCCGGCTGGGTTGTTATGGGTGATCCTTGACCGTTGATCGTTGATCCGACGGTCCAGATTAAAGACGCCTATAAATATATAAATATATATATATATATATTTCCTTTTTTTAAATAAAATCTGTCGGCAGAATCTGAATCGATTGGTTTTTAAATCCGACGGTCCAGATTTATTCCTCACGGAGTATTCGATCTCGATAGAATTTTTAATGAAATTTTTAAGAAAAATACGAATTCTACTTAATAAATAAAATTTATTTTAAATATATAAATAAAAATATTCCATGCTTTCTAAACAAAAAGAAAAGATTTTATGCAAATTTAAATAATTCGTGTGGTCATAAGATAATGAAAACATTCGTTACAATACCGAAAGGGTGCAGGGGGTTCAAGGAAAAATATTCCATTCCATGTATTCCAAAGGGTAATGATGCGGTATGGGTTATTGTGGATCGACTCGCAAAGTCGGCCCACTTCATTCCATTTCAAATTGGCCAATCTACTGAGACCTAGCAAAAAAGTACATGGAAGTAAGAATCTAAGTAAGATTTAAACTCTTCAAATATGTACTATCTCTGATACCCATGAACTCATACAGGAAATTGTGAGACTTAATAGAGTACCGATTTGCATTGTCTCCGATCGTGACACCAGGTTCCGATCACAATTTTGGCAAAATCTGCAAGCGAGCTTGGGAACAAGTCTGAACTTCAGCACAGCTTACCATCAAACAGATGGTCAGTCTGAGCGAACTATTCAGATTTTGGAAGATATACTCAAAGCGTGTATGTTAGATTTCGGAAGACCGCATCAACAATTGCTACTATCATCTCAGGTCCAAGAAGTTCTCTATCTCCGATATCGTCCCAACTTAATGGCGATCGACACTTCCTTTCATAGAGCGCTGCAAAAGGTGTCATTCCTATACTTGCTTGGTAGCTGTTGTATGAAAACTCCACGAGATGTAAATGATCTTCCCACGATCCTCCGAAGTCTAGCATACACGCTCTTAGCATATCCTCCAAGATCTGAATAGTTCGCTCAGACTGACCATCTATTTGTGAATAATGAGCTGTGCTGAAGTTCATACTTGTTCCCAAGCTAACTTGCTGACTCTGTCAAAATTGCGATCAGAATCTGGTATCACGATCGGAGACAATGCAAACCGGTACTCCATGTAATCTCATGATTTCCTCCATGTACTTCTTTGCTGGTGTCTTAGTAGATTGACCAACTTGAAATGGGATGAAGTGGGCCGACTTTGTGAGTCGATCCACAATAACCTATACCGTATCGTTACCCTTCATGCTGCGAGGAATGCGGTCACGAAATCCATTGTGATGTGTTGCCACTTCCATTCTGGGTTGGTAACGGTTGAAGTAACCCAGCTGTCCTGTGATGTTCAACCTTTACCTGCTGACATACCAAATATTTAGTGACACTTCTGGCTACTTCACGCTTTATTCCATGCCACCAGTAATTTTGACACGGATCTTTGTACATCTTGGTATCTCCAGGGTGTACTGAATAAGGAGAGCTGTGAGCTTCCTTCATCAACTCTTCTCGCACAGAACCTTTTGGTACACACAACCTGCTGCCGTATCTCAAAAATCCATCTTTATGGATGATGAAGTCTGTTCTAAGTCCATTCTCCACTTGTTCTCTGATCTTTTATAACTTAGCATCACTTGCTTGAGCTGCTTTGATCTGATTGACAATGGTAGATTGAACTTGTAAGTTCATCAAACTTGAAGCGTTACCTGGCATGATCACTTCAATCTCCATCTGATGCAACTCTTATTGAAGTTTCCACTGTGCGGTGAAATTCATAGAAAATGGTTGGCAGCTAAGTGCATCAGGTACTACATTCATCTTCGCTGGGTGATATTGCAGGTTGATGTCAAAGTCCGCCATCAATTCTAACCATCGTCTCTGCCGCATATTAAGCTGTAAGTCTACGGTAGCGCCCCGGCTGTCTGTCCGAGGCCAAAATGCGGAAACGAAAACTTTTTCAAGCACAAGATCATACCACAGAGGGTCCGAAGGAGCTGCGCAAGAAACCTAAACCAGTTTTTCAAAACTTGAAACCGACGCTATCGTATGCTTAAAACCCGGATCGAACCATTAACTTACAACCAGTTATCTAGAAAAAGGATAGAAAGGCTATACCGATCGATCCGTGTCCTTCGGTCTTTAGCCACCATCCTAAGCTCCTCGCGGCATCTCCGGTCTCGATCTCTTCGTCGGAAAGAGCACCACATCTTCGAGTCTTTTTACGGGCTCCCGCTTCATCCGAAGCAACTCGGACACAAAGTGTGCTAGCCGACATGTCCAAGGTGAAGTAGAGAATGTTTGATCACTTTGTCTCTTGCATCCATTGATTTGAATGAAGGTTAGAGGTGTTGTCATTGATGGAGATAATGAGCTAGAGGAGGAAGAAGAAGAGAAGAGCTTTTCTTTCTTTTGTTGTTGCTATGATAAAAAGATAGAGTATCAGATAAAAATAATACAAGACCAAACTCATACCTATGGCAGCCCCCCCTCTCTCTTATTATCATATCAACACAAATCAAGCTCATAATGTGACACATGCACAAAGAAAGAGACCATGAGTCATCACTTGTGCATGTGTCACAATTAATGCTTGTAATCATGATTTTTAGCTCACAATTTCCATTTACAAACAATAATCCAAATGTTTGCAACAATAAAAAGATACGGCAACATCTAAAGTAAACTCGTGACGGATCACAAGAATACCCCTCACCAGTATATACATACCTGCACCCGCATTCCGACTGAATGGGAATGCTATGAGACTAAAGTAATCTAACAAATCTAATACTAGGATCCGGCTTAAACCAAAGCCCACTAGTATGATCCGCCCGATCATGATCCGTGCACTACTGCACGTATATGATCGGACCCTGCCATATATCATACGGACTCTACAACGTTTCGCCGGAAACTTGAGAAACTGTCCGTGGGGGACTCTAAAGACTCGTCAATAATTTGGCTGTGGATTTAACCACTAGCACGTCAGAAGTACTAGCCGTACGTAACGGGCTACCAGGTATTGACCAAAAGGAAGGTCATGAGCGAACTCATCCTGACACCCTACTGAGCCTGTCAGTGACAATATCCGTACAGTCCGGTCCGTTCGTCTATGAGCATCGCATGGCGGGCCTAGGGGGTTGGTAAAAGTCAGACCCCCAAAAGCGGTACAAGTCGTGTCGGAGTGTAGCCCAGAACGCCCTGAGATACTACTGGAATACCTACCAGTAAATCTCCTGTCTTGGCCAAGGACTTCGTGTAATAGCTCTCCTAGACACAGCGCAACCTCACCCCCAATACCGGGAGAGACGAACCCCTGCCGATCCGCTCACTGCCTCCATGTGGTTCGGGACTGTACCCAACTAAAACCTGTTTGCACAACTCCTTTGAGCCGTGGTAGGATAGTAATCAAAGCACAGTGAGAACTCACACGAGACAAATGACGATCTCAGGTCGATGAACTAACATGTACACATGTCACCAGGGAACTGCTATCTGACGTCAGGTATAATACCAACTAGCATGTTCCCGACGAGTCCTGTCCGGTATACTCATAACCCAATGAGCACCTGTATACATCTTAGATGAACCAACTGACATCAATGGCTTGTGAGACCGGCCACCGCCCCTCATCGGGGTCTTGACTGTATACACTAGTATACTAATGGAGTATCGATACCCAGTCTCGAAACTCCCACGACTAGGGACCTTTTAAGGATGTACTTATAGACCCTAGCTCCCTCGTATATGATCGCCATCATACTGCTGGCAGTCAAGCAAGAATCCTAAGGGCTCTATCAACGTGTAATAGCGACATGTAAGGTCACCTAAAGCAGTACACGATGATAAAGACAAACCATGGTAGCATACTATTCTCTATCAACGTGTAATAGTGAACTACAATGTCATCTAAAGCATGTACACGATGATAAAGACAAACCAGATAGTATACAAACCTCTCGAGTAAGACTGTCCTACCGGTATAAGTTCTCTCTCAATCATTGCAATCACGTGCCTATGATCCAATAATTGACTCTAAGGGCACTATATCCAACATAAGCTCCTTTTGAGTAAACACATATTTCAGACTCTTGTGATCTGTGTATATGTTCACGCGTTCTCCAAGAAGATAATGGCACCAAATCTTAAGAGCAAAGATTATGGCTGCCAACTCCTAATCATGCGTCGAATAGTTGCGCCCATGAATTTTCAGCTGTCTTGAAACATAAGCTACAACCTTACCGTGCTGATGTATAACACATCATAATCTCTTGCTGGATGCATCGCAATGCACTTCAAAACCTCCAGATTGGTCCGGTATTACGAGAATAAACGCTGATGTCAACCTTGACTTGAGTTCTACGAAAACTTGTTCGCATGCTTCTGACCACACGAATTCTTCATCTTTACGATCATGTCTTCCTGAAGATCTCTCCAACGGCCGACACTTGGAGTTCCAACCGGAAGATCATGTCTTCCTGAAGATCTCTCCAAACCGTGGAGTGATTCGTTTTGGAAGGAAGGGTAAGCTAAGTCTGAGGTATATTGGACCGTTCGATATACTCGAACGAGTCGGAGAAATGGTATATAGCTTGGCACTTCCACCCTCATTGGAAGGAGTGCACAACGTGTTCCACATATCCCAGCTCCGAAGATATGTGAGTGACCCCAGCCATATCCTTGATCACTCCGAGCTCACTTTACAGACGGATCTATCTTGTGAGCAACAACCCGTTGAAATCCTGCACAGAAAGATAAAGTCACTTAGGAACAAGGAAATAAACTTGGTCCGAATAATGTGGTGAAAGGATTCACCAGGAGAATCAAGGTGGGAACGTGAAGATGACATGCATTCAAAATACCCTTTCTTATTTGTAAATTAGTCCTCATATAATTGTAAATTTCAAGGACTATTATTTCAAGGAGGGTAGATTGTAATGACTGTGTACCCTAGAAACGTAATAAAAACATTTTATAATTTTTCTTGATGTCAAAACAATTATTTTACTGTTTCTATTGGTAGAAAACACTTTTAAAATATTTTTCCATAATTAAAATAAATTAATATGATTTTTAGGAATTTTTGGGAATTTTTAAGAATTTAAATGGATTTTTTATCGAAGGGAAAAATTTATAACCGAAAATGGGAGCTATTTTAGACCAAATTTGGTTGCAAAAGATATAAAATATCAAAATGCATTTTATATAATTTTTCCAGATTTTTAAAATATTTTTTACTATTTTTAAATAATTTTTAGAAGCCAAAAACAATTTTAAAACATTTTTAAATATTAAAAAAATTATTTATTTATTTGAGCAGGAATAAATCAAGACCGTCGGATTTAAAAACCAATGGCCCAGATTCTGCCGACAGTTTTAATTAAAAAAAAGGGAAATATATATATATATATATATATTTATTTATTTATTTATTTATATGCGCCTTTAATCTGGTCCGTCGGATCAACAATCAACGATCAACGATCAACGGTCAAGGATCACCCATAACAACCAAGTCAGGTCCCACTCCTGTTTACACGTGATAAAACGTGGACCGTCGGATCTGGTCAAATCAACGGTTGGATCTGATCAATTACTGTAGCAGAAAAAAATAATAATAATTTTTAATCCTAGAAATCCCGATAAATAGCCATGAGCCTCTAAAATTCACCAAAAAAATATTTGTTCGACACAAAAATCTCAAAAAAATTTCAGAACTTTCTCTTTGAGTCCTCTACACTCTGGAACAAGCCCTAAAAGCAGAAAAATTCTCGGATTCAAGATATACCGTTTCTTGTACAACCCGACGCTCACCGACTTTTATTTTTCTAGATCATTTCAGCTAAGATCTCTCAACACTTGACCTCTTATTATCTTCATTATGAAAATATCTATCTATGAAAAAAATTCCAGGACCAAATTATAATGTCTTGACCACGTTATCTATTTTACGGTTTGACAATTAAAAATGATATTAAACCAGAATAATATAATAAACTTTTATCGTTTATCTTTCACGATAAAATCACGGGGTAATGAACAACCCCGGATTCTTATTTGGACATATGAAACTAAGTCTTAAAATGACTATCATGACCAGGACAACTTTTGCAGGAATAGATGTAATTATTTTACGGTGATGAATAAAGGTTATCGATAATTAGTTGCTTAATTATTAAAACATGGAAAAATTATAGTAAATTTTTATATATTGGTAAAATTAATGATAAACCTGTAAAATCATATTTTTTGCTAATTTGGGTATTTCACAAAAAATACCATGGTATGTAACTTTTATTGCACTTTTACGTTTAAATACCATAAACTTTACATACGATATCTTTTATCATATTTGCTTATATTACCATTAGAAAAATCTCACGAGATAATGACCTATCTCTCACAACACATATCTTGATATAGTACGATTGCTTGAAATAATATTTTGGGACAAATATGAATTTACATTTAAATACCATGAATTATCAAAAACCGTTTTCTTTAAAGGTGTATTATTTAATTCCTTACAAATGCGCCTCTACAACCCACTTTTGGGGACCCCGATCGGGATTGTGCGGGTTATCGCACTTCCTCGGACCTAGTAGAGCGAGATGCAAGCCTCCTCATGGAGCATCCGATCTCGATGGAACTTAAATGCAATTTTTAAGAAAAATGTGATTTCTACTTAATAAATAAAATTTATTTTAAATATATAAATAAAAATATTTCATGCTTTCTAAACAAAAAGAAAAGATTTATATATTTCATGAAACCACCATTACAAATTAATACAATTCCACTATTACATTAAAATACCATATACAATGCAATCGAGGTTCTATTCACTAGTAAATGTTATATTTTAAAAATATACCTCCATGAAAACCCTAATGACGATAAATAAATACTTGAGCTTTATTTTGAAAGTATATAAAAATTATTTTTACATAAAACGCTCTCAAGTTTTATAAATTGCAATAAGGACCCTAGTGAATATAGATTTAAGTGGGACCATCTCTTTAGCCTTAGGAAGCCGGAGAATATGGGTGTTTGCCTATTTAAGATAGACAATCTAAACAACGGTGTTATCAACACGATAATTGTCTTGGAAAAAGACACAAATCCTGTCGTCTATGTGCAGCAGTTGCCGATAACATCAAAATTAATTCAAGATTTCAAATTCTTTTCAATTTCTCTGATTCAGACTGAGTCTCAATCTAATCAATCTGATTTGAATATGATTCAAGTATAAATCTACAATTCAATATGAATCCCTCAATTCAATCTATATTGACTGAACCGAACCATAGATATACTCCATCTACATGTCCATCCATTATATCCATTCCATTTACTGATATCATGATTTCGACAAGTCATCCATTTATATAAACAAATCAATACAAAACAATATAATCAATATAAAAGACATCACGGGGTTTTTTTAGAAATGTAGACTGGTACGGAACATGTTAAAGGTGGCACAAGGTGGTCACTTAAGATGTAATTACATTCATGCCGTTATTCCGTGGTATTATCGACGGAGTTTTGTACTACGGGTTACCAAAGTTCACGGTGTAAGTTAGACTCCTTTCGTATACACTGGCATCTTTTGTACCAATCTATAAATAATTATGTTAACATAACAAACAACATTATAATAGTTATACTCTTTCTCTGTATATTCTACTCATCCCTCCTCTTTGGGACTTACTGAGTGATTTATTCGCTGACGACATTTTCTTTCTTTTCTTTGGAATGTTGTCAGGTGTTTCGGACCTTCAGGAGATCGAGCCCATCTTCAAGGACTTGGATCAGCTAGCCTTCGACCCGGAGCTCTAGTTCCTTGTACACCTTAAATTATATATTTTCCATTTCTGTTATGCCACTGTTTAGGTATTGCTTTCCATTTCATGTATTTACTTTTCAGATATATTGTAAAAAGATTGTTTAATAAATAAAGTTGTTGTTCAATTATATCCATTGACATGGTCTCTTATGTATTTTACTTATATTGCTTAGATGCGCTTAGCGTGTTTACTTCAGAGTAAAGACGTAGCGGCTTCGTCGCGTTCTCTGCCCGTATACTGGGAAGCGGGACGTAACAGCTTTTGTTGTGCAATAAAGCACTTGGAAGTGTTGTCTCAGCAAATCCAACAACACCGTCCAAGGCTCCAGAATCAGCCAGAAAATCAGCCAACTCCTGCATTTCCTTCACGAAATATATGAGTAGCTCTGAACGCGAGCAGCCGAGTCCATTCCCAAATATCCTCTAGCATTAACTTAGCAATGCCAGACGATTAGAGAGTCAATTTAAAGCATGAACAGAAAAAATATTTACAACTAAAAGACACATATATCAAGATATACATAACCAATCTAAGATTTACAAAACACAACACGAAAAATAAAATCACTACCTAAAATGACATCATTTAGCATACTAACAAATACAAGAGATTGCTTCAAACAACAATACACATGTTAACAAAAACCTAAGAACCTCATCAAAATGATGAAAAGTAGCGTACCCTGTTCTGATCGAGTACATCGACGATGACGACGAGCCTTCCGTAATCCTTGCCGTAGTTGACGAGCGCCACTCTCCCAATCTCCACGTATCGCTTGAAAGGCTTTTCGATTCTCGCAACAACAAACAAACAAACAAAAACCAAGTTAGAAGAGAAACCAAGCGAATGGATCGAAAAAAGAAAGAGATTTAGCCCCAATTTTTCTCACCATTGTGTAGGTTGAGATCTGAGATTAGGGTTAGGGTTTCTTGCGCTTTCGCGGCTTCAAAATGAGAGTGAGGGATCGTTACGTGAGGACGATGAAGTGTATTTATATCTGCTATGATCTCCGTCAGATCTACGGGCAGGACTTCACGATGTAATTTCCATAAATACCCCTGGTTAAAACATGAAATGGGAAATATTGATATGGGCTTTGGGCTATGTTTTAGATCTCGAATGCTGGCTTTTTTGATTGGGCCGATTTTCTTATTTACAAAAGTTTTTTATTATGGATGAACACATTGTTAAGTGTCGTTTGGAAGTATTAAATTAGTGTTTTAATTGGATTACCGAAGAGCCTTAGCTCGATCGGCAAAGACGGATGTGTCAAGCCCAAATAGGACCTATGTATTATACTTAGGATTTTTGCAAAAATTTCAGTTTTATCCTCAAACTTTTTAATCAATACACATATTATTATTCTCTAAAAATAATTACTTATATAATTTTCTTTCGCGGGTACCATGGTTCGCTCTTTCTTTTTCGGTATTTCTCCCCCAGTTTCCATTTTTCTCGCCAATCTCCTTTCCCAAATCTGCATCTCCATTTTCAAATTCTTCATTTCCAATCCAATTTTTCCAATTCTCTGTAATACCCAGTTCTTTTTGTACACCAATATCCGTATTTTTATAAAGTGTTGCTTACAAAATTAATTTATTTATATTTATAATTATTTTAATAATTTTTAAACCCCAACCTTTAAACCTATCCAAACCCTAATCATATTTCCCTTTTATTTTCCTCTCTCCCCGAAACCCAGGCCCACTCCCCAAAAACCCCAAACTCTTTTCCTTGCACCCTTGAGCCCGGGCCGGCCCGGCCCCTACAACCCGACCCGCTTCCCTTCTTCCCCACCTTCTTTCTTTTCCCGCTTCTTTTCTTTCTCCTTCCCATGTCGCAGCTCTTCCCACGCCCCCGCTCCTCGTCGCGACCACGCCCCCCTCCTCGACCCACGACCTCACGCGCGCGCTCGCTCAATCCCCTCGACCTCGTCTCCCTCTCTTCCGCATACAAAGCCAAGCCCCTCACCCTCACTACCTCCTTTTCCATTGCACCCCGCCTCCTCCTCACAACACCACAACCACCTCCTCTCCCGAGCACCTCGACAGCACACCATCCTTCTTCCTCCGAGCTCCCCTCTCCTCCACCGCGGCCACCAGCTCTAACCACCTTGATCATCACCTCCGGCCACCCTCTGCACATCCCTCGCCATTGACACCCACCTCCAACTCGAGCTCCTCGCTCACTGTCTCCTCCTTACCGACCACCGCTACAGCCCAAGCTGACCCGATCACCTTACAACTATCCCCAACAACCCTCATCTCTTTCTTCCTCCTCTCCTTCCATCAACCAAGCCTCGCAACCCAACACCCAACACCACCCTTTCCTCCAACCTCCGAGCACCGGCCTCCGCAGCCCATCTCGCCGACTCCCCTGTCGTAGCTAAGCATCCCAACGCAACCTCCACCAAGCACCCTAGGCTTCCAGCAACCGAGCTCCCCAACCTCCCTCGACAGCTCCACCACCTTGCAGCCCTCGCCGTACCACCCCCTGAGTCACCGCCGGCCAACCCCCTCTGCACCTGATGCCCGCTGGCCCCTTCTCATTCACACCCAAGTCCTAGCCGCAGCAGTTCCATCTCCGAGCTCGAACCAAGTCGAGTTGTCGTGCCGCGCGTGTTTCGCGATCGCACCATTGCCGTTGCCACTATCGTACCGTCGTCGACACGTCATCAGGCAAGTTTAATACTTGTTTCATGCTAATTATACCTATTCAATTCGATTGCACTTCAATATCATATATACATTTCGATTGCGAATCAAGTAATGCAAGTATTCGATACAAAACACGAACTGAAACCCCCCTTTAAATTGACGGAAACTAATCACGACTAATGGCCCGAGTGATAACGAATGCTGGGTTATGATTTGGCTTGAAAATTTGGTTTTTAACAACGTGATATGTCTTTCCCTTTTAGACCCGTCAAAACTGAAATTTCCTGTACCTGAACTTTGTAAAAATCATAGTTAATTGGTTACATGCCGGAATGTTACGTTCGAGGGTTCATATCGAAGCCGACTCAACGACCTAGAACCCCATAAGAGTTTTAATCTGTTCTATGCTAAAAAAGGTGATGGGAACTGGTTCGGAGTGCGACTCTGGACTGCAGTCCAGAGCAGCTCTGACCGTCGATTCTCGTTTTGTAATACTTTCACTCTACTGTATGAAAATGTTGTGATGCGGAACCCTATACTATAGCGAAGATAAATCTATTAGCTAACCATTGAAAGTAGTTTCACTCGTTTTTACTGTCGGTTACTATTTAAAGTATATTTTAAATCAACAGAACGTATACCCCTTCATTTTACAATGCATAACTTCCAGTACGCCATGGATATTACTGATCCGCCAATTGCGTTGGGAACCTAACTGATAACCCTAAATATTTTTCAACTATAGTGTCGCCTAATTATGATCTCAACTGGGAGTAAAATGTGTTACAAAACGGACTTCCAATTCTGAAACCGGATTTCCAGCAGTGAACACTTAAATTGAAATGGCCACCACCAGTAAACCTGAAACCCGATTGAAGCGAAACCAATTTTGATGGATAGATAATTAAATATACTGCTTACTCCTTTTACATTGTTTCACTTAATTCTGCATGTATGATTTATAGAAAATTATGAAAGTGGTAGGATACTGGCTGATGATATTTTATTCATATCAAGATTATTGCATTCTCATCATATCATGTAGAGGTCATATACATTGGTAACCTAGTAATCGTGTATATTACCCAGTGATAGATATTAGTGTTTTGATTGTGGCAAGTACGTTAGTGTTAAAGCGTGAATGAATAAGTGAAGTGACGCGTACTTGTACACAATCAACGGACCCAGTTAATTTATTGCATTGTCGACGTCTATGAGACATGTATAAGTGTAACTATAATTGGTATGAGACGATTATGGAAGCACTTGTATTAGTGTCATAGGTAAGGAACCAAACACTGTCCATTTATCTTGGGTACCAGTCGAGACATGCTTGATGGGGATCCTGTCTCCAGTTCTCGCATAGACTTGTCATAGACCGACTTGTATCTGAGCTTATGGTTGGTGTTTGATGTAGACCATGGGGTGTGGGATAGTTTGAGTATGAGTTCAACGGAATCTCGGGAGTCCCATTGCCGGCATACACAGCGATTCTGGGAGTCATATGGGTGATATTACTGATTATTAGCGACTCGGACCCGTGTTCCCTTGCCCCTGGGGCCCTACCCTTGGGTGGGGGATACTCACGAGTGGTTGACTCTGTAAGTCCACGTTACCTCTCCCGGTACTTACGGGCTTGCGGAAATGATGAAAAACGTTTTTTTTTTGTGGTAACATGGACTCAAAATACGGATCTTTGTTAAACAACTATCTAACAAACCTAACAAGAGTTTTACCTACTCGGTTAGGGGTTATACCTTAACTTGAACTCCTTCTCTTGGTCTCCTTGTGGTGGTCGTATGGTTCTCTCCTCGTCGTCTCTTTGTGCCGAAGATGGATCCACCTGAAAGCTTCTACCTTTAGCTTCACTTCAAACTAGAAGAAACTAGAACACTTGGTTTGCTAAACCTTGTGTACTAGGATGAGTAGAGGAATGTGTTGGGTTTTATCTCATTGGTTCTTGCTTCTCAACACATGAGACAAGTGAACCATGAACTAGAGAGAGAGCAAGAGGAAGAGGGAGAGCTCAAGAATGAGAGAGAAAGGAAAAAAAAAGAATGAGCAAGACTTTTGCCATCCAAGCTCTCATAATCAAAAACAATCATAACAATAATAGTAATTGAGTATTATGTGATGGTTCAAGTCAAAATGGCAATATCATTTCATGCACTCATTTTGTAAAGGAGAACAAGCAAGCAAAAGTCTTTGCTATGAAATGATAGCCATTGTAATGATGATGGTCAACTAGTCCAACCTAGTCAACCGATCAACAAAGTCAACAAGTCAACAAAGTCAACCCTTCAACCCAACCATGGCACAATAATACTTAATCAATATTATCATTAATCATATTTCTTATTTTCATTAGGGTTTAGCAAAAGTCAACAGTCAACAACCCTAATGAGAATCCTCTGCCACTGTCTCTCTGTCAACTGTGCATACACACCCGCATCCGCGTTCCGAGGAACACGAATACAAACGAGATAAAACTAATCCCAAAACGTACACTAGGATCTGGCTTAAACCAAAGCCCGCTAGTGATAACTGCCCGGACACTAAACGTGCACAAGTGCACGGATCTGACCGAACCCTGTCGCAAAACCATGCGACCTCTACTCTTTTGCCTAAAGGCGAATAGCTCTCTGTGTGGGACTCTAAAGACTCGACACTACGCTGGCAGTGGGTTTAACCATAGACCGCAAGCGGCACTAGCTGTGCGTAACGGCCCCTAGGTAGATGCCGATAAGAAGACGGACGAGGTGAAACCCATCTGAACTCCTACTGAGCCTGAATGTGACAATCTCCGTACAGTCCGGTCTGTTCGTCTGATCATATCGCATGGCGGGCCTAGGGGGCGGTAAACGTCAGTCCCCTAATAGCGGTACAAGTCGTGTTGGAGTGTAGCCCAGAACACCCTGAGATAAGACTGGAAACCTACCAGTATATCTCGCTTGCCCTGGCCAAGGACAACTTGTGTAACGTCTCTCCTAGACACAGCGCGATATCAACCCCCAATACCGGGAGAGACGAATCTTGTCTAACCATCACTGCCTCCAAGTGCTTCGGGACTGCACCCAACTACTACCTGTTTGCACGACTCCTTTGAGCCGTGGTAGGGTAATAATCAAAGTACAGTGGGAACACACTCGAGGCGAAGTGACAGTGTCAAGTCAGCGGACTAAGCTGTACTCATGTCACCTGGGAACTGATAACTGACGATAGGTATAGTACCAACCAATCAGTTCCCGATGAGTCATGTCCAGTGTACTCGTAACCTAACGAGCACCCGCATACTATCTCAAGTACGACGTACTGACGGCTGTGGAACAGACCGTCTCCCCTGCTGGGATGAGAAGCGCATTCGCTAGTCTACTCCGGAGTATCGATACCCTGTCTCGATAATCCTACGACTAGGGACCTGTATAAGGATGTGCTTTTGGATTACCCAGCCCCTACGAGTGTGACTGCCATCACAATGCTGGTAATCAAGCAAAGATCCTAAGGGCTCCACTAATGTGTATAGGCGATATACTAAAAGAAACACATGTACACATTAAAGTAGAAACAAACCAAGTAGCATACTACCATTTTGAGCAAGATTGTCTATACAACTGTGAATATCCCAAGCTTCCATTAAGTAATATACAAACTAGTATGATACAGTAATGGCCTCTAGGGCATATACACTAACAATCTCCCACTTGCACTAAGGCCATGTACTGGCGTATCGATGACCTATCATCTCGATCAGCCGCTCGAACTAAGTCTGGGGTAAGGCCTTCGTGAGTGGATCAGCAGTGTTATCTTCCGTATTTACTCTCTTCACCTCGATCTCCTAGCGATCTATAATCTCCCTGATCAGGCGGTACCGTCTCAAAATGTGCCTGGACTTCTGATGGGACATGGGTTCCTTCGCTAAAGCTATAGCGCCATTGTTGTCACAATACAGCGGTATTGGATCAACAATGGTAGGAACCACCTAAAGCTCCGTGAGGAACTTCTTCATCCAGACAGCTTCCTTAGCGGCATCGCAAGCAGCTATGTACTCCGCTTCCATAGTTGAGTCAGCAACGGTTTCCTGCTTGGAACTCTTCCAGCAAACCGCCCCTCCATTGAGGGTAAAGACATAACCCGACATGGACTTGGAGTCATCCTTGTCACTCTGGAAGCTGGAGTCAGCAAAGGCCTCAATCTGGAGGTCTTTTCCGCCATACACCAAGAACATCTCCTTAGTCCTTCTCAGGTACTTGAGAATGTTCTTTACCGCTATCCAGTGTTTCTCCCCTGGGTCCGACTGATACCGGCTTACAACGCTCAATGCGTATGCTATATCTGGTCTGGTACACAACATCGCATACATAATAGAGCCTACTGCAGATGCGTAGGGTATTGATGACATGCGAGCCCTTTCCAAATCAGTCTTGGGAGACATCTCTTTGGAGAGGGTGATTCCGTGACAAGCCGGTAGATTACCGCGCTTGGAATCTTCCATACTGAATCGTTTCAGTACGGTGTCGATGTACCTGGACTGTGAAAGTCTCACCATCCTTTTAGATCTATCACGATAGATCTGGATCCCCAGAATGTAGTTGGCATCGCCCAGGTCCTTCATGGAGAACCTCTGTGACAAGAATCCTTTGACTGACTGTAGCATAGGAATATCATTTCCTATTAGGAGAATGTCATCGACGTACAAGACGAGGAATACCACATTTCTCCCTACAATCTTACTGTAAATGCATGGTTCATCTGGGTTTTTGACAAAGTCGAATTCTTTGACAGTATCATCAAAGCAGATGTTCCAACTCCGTGATGCCTGCTTCAGTCCATAGATGGACTTGAGCAGCTTGCACACTTTACCGCTGCTCCCACTCTGAATGAATCCCTCTGGTTGATCCATATAGGCGCACTCTTCCAAGTTTCCATTTAGGAGAGCCGTCTTTACGTCCATTGCCAGATTTCATAATCGTGGAAGGCAGCAATGGCAAGAAGGATCCGAATGGATTTGAGCATAGCTACTGGAGAAAAGGTCTCGTCATAGTCCAAACCAGGTCTTTGACGAAAACCCTTTGCAACAAGCCTAGCTTTATAGGTTTCAACCTGCCCATCTACACCAATCTTCTTTCTGAAGATCCATTTGCAGCCTACGGGTTTTACCCCTTCTGGAGCAAAGTCCAAAGTCCAAACTTTGTTGGTGTACATGGACTCCATCTCGGTCCGCATTGCATCCAGCCATTTTACCGAGTCACCGCTCTGAATGGCTTGCTGGAAGCTAGTAGGCTCATCATAATTAATGACGCAATCCTCTCTATCCCCATTTATGAGAAAACCGTAGTATCTATCGGGTGGATGAGACTGCCTACTACTCCTGCGGAGCGGCGCAGGAATGTCCGGTTCTCCTGAAACTTATGGTTCTTCCAAGCTTTCAGTAATAGCTTGTGGTTCAGGAATTTCTTCCAGTTCTATTGCGCTCCCACTTATCTGATTTTCCAAAAATTCAGTTTCCAAGAAGTGGGCATGCTGAGAAACAAAAACTTTTTGTTCCTCTGCGGAATAGAAAAAATACCCCCTGGAGTCTTTGGGTATCCCACAAACTTACATAGTACTGAGCGTGCCTCGAGCTTGTCCGCATGCTGCTTTTTTACAAAAGCTGGACATCCCATGTCTTAAGACACTTAAGACAGGGTTTCTTCCCACTCCACATCTGATATGGGTGGTAGGCACAGTCTTGGTTGGAGCCTTGTTCAAGAGATATGCAGCTGTTTCTAGTGCATAACCCCAGAAAGATTGCGGTAACTCAGCCTTACTCATCATGGAACGAACCATATCCAATAGGGTTAGATTCCGCCTTTTAGATACACCGTTGTGTTGTGGTGTGTATGGAGGAGAACGCTGAGAGAGAATTCCATTCTCTTTTAAGTAGTCCAGAAACTCGGCACTCAAGTATTCACCACCTCGATCAGATCTCAGTGTCTTTATACTTTTGCCTGTTTGTTTTTCAACTTCATTCTTGTATTCCCGAAATTTCTCAAAGGCCTCGGATTTGTGCTTCATTAAGAAGACATGTCCATACCTAGAGAAATCATCTGTGAAAGTAATGAAGTATGAATAACCACTTCGCGCATGTGTAGACATTGGACCACACACGTCACTGTGTATGAGTCCCAAGAGCTCGCTTGCTCTTACTCCATGTCCAGTGAACGGAGTCTTTGTCATCTTTCCCATGAGACAAGATTCACAAGTGGCATAAGACTGATACTCGAACGGATTCAAGTATCCTTCTTTATGTAACTTAGTTAATCGTGTCTCATTAATATGACCCAGTCTACAATGCCATAAGAAAGCCTGATTTGCTTCCGGAGACTTTCTTTTAAGTGTGTTCTGGACACTGAAAATCTGAGCTTGATTCAATACGTATATCCCGTTATTTAATGTACCTGACCCAATCGGAACTTGATTTAGGTGGATGTGGACCACATCGCTTACAAAAGTAAAATCATATCCTTCCCTAGAAAGTAAGGATACATATATGATATTACAAGTCGCACCTGGTATATACAAACAGTTACGCAGAACCAATATCTGCCCAGTTGTCAGTCCAAGATGATATTCCCCTACGGATTCAGCATCCATGCTCATTCCGTTAGCAACCCTGAGAGTCATATCACCTTTTTTGATAACCCTACGGTTTCTCAGAGCCTGTAATGAATTACAGATGTGAGATCCTGATCCGGTATCCAATACCCAGGAAGTAGGGTTAACTGACATACAGTTCTCTATTACAAACACACTCGAAGCTGAAGCCACAACATGCTTCGAATTCTGGCTACTGGCTTTGCTAGCCCTGCAATCCTTCTGCCAATGTTCATTCCCGTAACAATAGGAACGTCCCTCCTTTACTACATCCAGTCCCGAAACTTTTGCTCTTCCCTTTCCTTCTACTTCCCTGGTTTCCTTCAGGGTAAAAGGTAGAGACTGTAGAATCAGGCCAGCATCTGACCCGTTCTCCAACGTGGTCTTCAGGTCCGTGAGCTCAAAATAGCTGGTCTCTGTAGGGACGTTGCCTCCTACAGATGACCCGATAGCCAACCTCGCTTGAAGCAATTCATTCGAGGTCTCATATCTTGCGATACGAGATTGCTCTCCATATAAATCTTTGTTATGGAGGAAGACAGAAACTAAGTCCATCTTCTCGTGCTGCCTCTGGTATGCACCATCAACCGAGGCTAACATGAGGCACTTGGCTTTCGCACAGTCTTTTTCCGATGTCTTACGGATATCACTATCCGTGACAGGGGAAACTGGTCCTGAGATGGCAGGGGTTTGATTAGTTATGAGGTGTCCCAGTTTGTCATGGGCAATGGACATCTGGACAGACCTTTGCCAATCAAAACAGTCAGGTTCAGTCATTTTATTATCTAGATGTAACCTATGTGTGGTCACTGGGTCGCTGCAATTAAGAGAGAGAGAAGAAAACACTCAGCATGATGCTCTTGCAAGTTTAGATTAGTTTTTAATTTATCTAAACAGGATGGCTCCCACTGTCTCTCGAATCCGTCCTCAAACCAAAAAGGAAGAATTAGTCGGGATCAATCTCACCGTACAATACTTGCTTAACCGTTCAGTCAGGCCAGTGTTGGTACTTCGATGGAGGTTTTCCAATGCTATCGCGAAGTTCCTTAATTAAATAACCTCTTTTCCCTATGGGCGTAGCCCCGCTAACACCTTTCTAGACACCTACTTGGTTTATAGTATTGATCATTAAGTGAGAAAGTTCCGGAGGAGTAGCATATACTCACAGTAGGATCGGGATCCAAATATCATCGTGTGACAAAACTGAAGGAATCCTACCAGAATCATCACACTCCAAATGGTATGCTGCGCTAGCAAGTTTCAGTTTCTTTAGAAACTCCCGATGTGGATTTTTGCCCCATGCTCTTATGAGCTTGACGAAGGTCAATAAATCATAAGTCACATGTACCCGTCATTGTCCAGGTTAATTTGAACCCACCCGTATATACCCTTGACGAAGGTCAATAAGGTAATACGACTATCCCAAACCAACACATCTATCTATGCTACATATGAACACCCAATAGCTACCAATCACTATGCCTTGACGAAGGTCAACAAACATAGCTTGAATACTATTAAATATTCATACGAAACGACGGAGGGCTATGAATGGTTTTGGCGAAACCGTGAACGTAGTGAACTTCATATAATCGAAGGAACCTTGATAGCTTTTAAAAGGAGTGGCTTAAGCTCCACGTTTAAAAGTTGTTTTTGAAAAGAAACCGAGTGGTTTTGAAAGTGTTCCAACGACTCTACTTTGGTTTATTTTCTTGCATTAATTTAATGTGTCCCGTCATTTAAACCTACCATTGCAGAAAACAACGAAAATATGACGTACGCTTATGCCATCCGCATTCGCCACGGGGCCCCGTCATTACCCGTTAGGTTACATAACTAACGACAGAGCGGGGGCTGGACTAGCGCGGATGCAAAACATAAGCAACGCCTAAATAGATATCATATATAGATATATAGCAATGATAGCCATTCCAGATCGCAGATGAACACATTGGATATACTAGGAATCCACATTCTGTACGAGCCTGTAACGGAAAGCGGATTACACGGTCGCGATGAATAACCAAGACCCAACCCTAGACCCCTACGGGTGTGGCAAACTACCCGCCAAGTACCCGAAGCGAAGCAACCTCCCTCAACACTGTGAGTAGGCCATTCGGCACTTCGAGATACCCGGTAGTTTGTGCACCCCACATTGGGTCTATTCTAGGAGCAAAAACAGTAAAAGAAATTATACAATGACGGCTACAACCTCACCCCGGTTGTGCAGCCAAATAAATAATATTACATCAATTACAAATTTACATAAATTGAACGATAAAGAAAACTCTCATCTCACAACCCCCGGCTATTCATCCGCGACAATCCAATGAATTCATATACACATACCATCAACATTACAGATCACAGATATGTATAACCCCCACTAATCGACGTATAACGATTAGCAGACGTTCAATACATATATCACATCACAGATATAAACCCGTTAGCTTAAGTCTTTAGAAGTTCGATCAAAATACGGATTTTTAGACCCCAAAAACAAATTTTGCTTTCTGGAAAATCTGGGCAGAAAAAACATATTGTAAAAATCCCAAAACACCCCACTGAATACACTGCAAGAAAAATCGCCCACGACCGAGTCAACTCAGCCGCGGATCCGCGGCGGGAGCATGCTCCGCCGCGGTTCCACGGCCCTTTGACCGAGTCACTGGACCATTTTTCTACAGTGTGTTCTAAAAAGCCTGAGCCGATTTGTAGTGTAAGATTTTTTAGTTTTTGAACAAGAAAAAAAATCGGCAGAAACTATACTTTTCGGGCATGTTTCGTGACTTTTTCTCCGATCGAACTTCTAGTTACTTTGCTAACATGTTAGATAGTGTTTAACTAGGCTCTGATACCACTGTAAATCCATGTTACCTCTCCCGGTACTTACGGGCTTGCGGAAATGATGAAAAACGTTTTTTTTGTGGTAACATGGACTCAAAATACGGATATTTGTTAAACAACTATCTAACAAACCTAACAAGAGTTTTACCTACTCGGTTAGGGGTTATACCTTAACTTGAACTCCTTCTCTTGGTCACCTTGTGGTGGTCGGATGGTTCTCTTCTCGTTGTCTCTTTGTGTCGAAGATGGATCCACCTGAAAGCTTATACCTTTGGCTTCACTTCAAACTAGAAGAAACTAGAACACTTGGTTTGCTAAACCTTGTGTACTAGGATGAGTAGAGGAGTGTGTTGGGTTTTATCTCTATGGTTCTTGCTTCTCAACACATGAGATAAGTGAACCATGAACTAGAGAGAGAGCAAGAGGAAGAGGGAGAGCTCAAGCATGAGAGAGAAAGGAAAAAAAAGAATGAGCAAGACTTTTGCCATCCAAGCTCTCATAATCAAAAACAATCATAACAATAATAGTAATTGAGTATTATGTGATGGTTCAAGTCAAAATGGCAATATCATTTCATGCACTCATTTTGTAAAGGAGAACAAGCAAGCAAAAGTCTTTGCCATGAAATGATAGCCATTATAATGATGATGGTCAACTAGTCCAACCCAGTCAACCGGTCAACCGGTCAACAAGTCAACAAAGTCAACCCTTCAACCCAACCATGGCACAATAATACTTAATCAGTATTATCATTAATCATATTTCTTATTTTCATTAGGGTTTAGCAAAAGTCAACAGTCAACAACCCTAATGAGAATCCTCTGCCTCTGTCTCTCTGTCAACTGCGCATACACACCCGCATCCGCGTTCCGGGGAACACGAATACAAACGAGATAAAACTAATCCCAAAACGTACACTAGGATCTAGCTTAAACCAAAGCCCGCTAGTGACAACTGCCCGGACACTAAACGTGCACAAGTGCACGGATGTGACCGAACCCTGTCGCAAAACCATGCGACCTCTACTCTTTTGCCTAAAGGCGAATAGCTCTCTGTGTGGGACTCTAAAGACTCGACACTACGCTGGCAGTGGGTTTAACCACAGACCGCAAGCGGCACTATCTGTGCGTAACGGCCCCCAGGTAGATGCCGATAAGAAGACGGACGAGGTGAAACCCATCTGAACTCCTACCGAGCCTGAATGTGACAATACAGTCCGGTCTGTTCGTCTGATCATATCGCATGGCGGGCCTAGGGGGCGGTAAACGCCAGTCCCCTAATAGCGGTACAAGTCGTGTTGGAGTGTAGCCCAGAACACTCTGAGATAACATTGGAAACCTACCAGTATATCTCGCTTGCCCTGGCCAGGGACTACTTGTGTAATGGCTCTCCTAGACACGGCGTGATATCAACCCCCAATACCGGAAGAGACGAATCCTGTCTAACCGTCACTACCTCCAAGTGCTTCGGGACTGCACCCAACTACTACCTGTTTGCACGACTCCTTTGAGCCGTGGTAGGGTAGTAATCAAAGTACAGTGGGAACTGTTCAGTTGAAAATATTGCACTTTGGTATAAGTATTTTCCTTACATTTCTTAAATAATAAAAGGTGTTTATTATAAATATTAAACATATTTGGATTTATCTGCAAAATACTATTTTCCATATGTTTATTTATTATAATTAATATTATGAAGGAAAATATAGGCATTTTATATTTATATAATATTTTGGTAATTGAAAATATGCATATCATATCAAATATTCTAATTACAATTCTTAAAAGATATAATATCATACAAATGGTTAGAATAATATTTCAAAATATATGCATAATATTTTAGTAACTAAAAGATGCATAGCATATCAAATATTCTTAATCATGTTTCTTAAAGATTTATTACCATATAAAGTGCATAGCATATTAAATATTCTTAATCAAGTTTCTTAAAGATTTATTACCATATAAAGTGCATAGCATATTAAATATTCTTAATCAACTTTCTTAAAGATTTATTACCATATATAGTGATTAAGATACTCTCTCTAATTTAATAAATAGTACTAACATTATTCATAGAGATATTATGCAAGATATAGCTCAGGTCAAGAGATCAAGATGTTCAAGATGTCAGGATCAAAAATCTGCCAAAATCATAAAATCAATACTGACAGGGACTCAGAATCCAGGCATGGAAAGTTACCATATTAGGAAGTCACCATATATGGTAACTAGTTTTCTTCTTTGAGGGCTATATAAAGGACCAAGGGCTAAAGTTAGAAGACATCAAGCCGAAGAGATCACGAAGTCCAAGACGGCTCACGCATCCAGGCTGATCATCAACTGTTCATCTACCCCCTTGGAAGAGATCGAGAAGCAAACTAGTCTTTGTAATCATTTTCTAAGGAATCAAAGTGTAGATTGTTCAAGTTGATTAATAAAGGTAGTTATTTTATTTAATTCTTTTGCATTTTACATTATGCTTTCCCTCTCTATCTTTTCATCTTCTTTTCCCAACATGCGCGAGTAATTCTCCGCTTGTTAGGGTTCGTAGGATTAGGGTAGGCTAATGGACGATGAAAATAATTAAACCCTTTTTAAGTCCTATAAAGTTTAGGAACTTTATCAAAAGAATCATTAACATCCTAATCGGGCGCGCTAGCAATTCTTTGCTAGTTCCGACCACGATTAGAGATTAGATTAATGATTGTTTTGGTAAAGGCTAGATAATGAACGGAGTTCCGTGTCGAGATAAGGGTTAAGAGTGGGATTCCTTTTCCCTCTAGAAACCCTAATCTACACGCATCACCGTCGTTCTAGTTCTAAATCTATTAATGGATAAAAAGGGTAACTTTTAATTAATCGTCCATAACTACTAAATCCTAACGAACCCTACAAGCCTTCTTATTATATTAATTACATCTTTAAAATAATCTAGATCTATATTTTACATTCTTATTTAACGTAGATCTAGAAATCTTTCTATAAAATTCTTTATCCCTCCTCTCTTTTTCAACACATCTAAAGTAAAAATAAAAGGTTCAACGTTTCCCAGAGGACGACCCGTACTCATCTCGGTCTAGCTACGCGCGACACCGTTATTGATTGCGGTAAACTACAAACACACTTTTTCGAACCAAACAGGAACACACTCGAGGCGAAGTGACAGTGTCAAGTCAGCGGACTAAGCTGTACTCATGTCACCTGGGAACTGATAACTGACGATAGGTATAGTACCAACCAATCAGTTCCTGACGAGTCCTGTCCAGTGTACTCGTAACCTAACGAGCACCCGCATACTATCTCAAGTACGACGTACTGACGGCTGTGGAACAGACCGTCTCCCCTGCTGGGATGAGAAGCGCATACGCTAGTCTACTCCGGAGCATCGATGCCCTGTCTCGATAGTCCTACGACTAGGGACCTGTATAAGGATGTGCTTGTGGATTACCCAGCCCCCACGAGTGTGACTGCCATCACAATACTGGTAATCAAGCAAAGATCCTAAGGGCTCCACTAATATGTATAGGTGATATACTAAAAGAAACACATGTACACATTAAAGTAGAAACAAACCAAGTAGCATACTACCATTTTGAGCAAGATTGTCTATACAACTGTGAATATCCCAAGCTTCCATTAAGTAATATACAAACTAGTATGATACAGTAATGGCCTCTAGGGCATATACACTAACAGACTCTCACACTTGGACCGACGATAGGTTTAGCGACCTGTACAGTGAGACTTAGAGACTGGTAGGTTTAGTGATATGCATTGATTACCGATTCGATATACCTACCATACTATTTACCTGCTTTATTGTTTACCTGTACTGGCTACTTCACGCTCATGTCATTACTCCATGCTCATTGTTTCAAGTTCATCATCATTGCACGTGTTTATATTTGTATTTACATATATTGCTATTGTGTCGCTCTGACGACCTGAGTATGCATGCTCAGAGTGAGAAGTGGATTTAGCTTGGATCAGGATCTGACGTACCTCGAGGATATTGCGGACATCTAGATCAGCGACTCAGCGCTATACTTCCTTGATCTCTATCTGGTTAGTTTTTGTATCAGTTTTGATTTAGTGACTACATTTCTCATTACCTGTGTATTGATTACTGATTACCACGTAAAGCTAGAAGCCGAAGTGTGACTACAGCAGGATGTTTCCTCGACTGTAGGAGCATGGCTAGCCCTTTTAACCCCTCGTATCCCGTATTTTGGGAAGCGGGGCGTTACATGGTTTTGTTGGTATTAGAGCCAGGTTTAGAATGGGATTTCAGTTTCCGTGTAGAGCTTGACAGTCTAAGCCACCCTTCGGTCTAGATTGTAAACTTGTTATCCTTGATCTCGATTCACACAGTGTGTTCTGCTACATATTTTGATCCATCCGCTAGAATTTTGGGTGACTTATTAGAGTTATGTGATTGTAATTATGAACTGCAGCATAGTTACAATACTGTACTCTGCTTCAGTGACTTGGAGTTCTACACTTGATTCCCGCTCGATCGAGTTTCACTCACCACCTATTCTTGCTTCGTTTTATATCTTATTATGATTCTTATATCTTGTACCTTATGATGTCCTAAAATTGTTGTTTCAGGACCATGTATTCCAATGACTCTTCTTCTATCTCCACTTCCCAGAGTCAGATCATCGGGATTTTTGGTGTACTGCAAGGCTTGAAGGAAGCCCAGGAGCGAACGAACGATCTCTTAGCTGAAGGACTAAGATGGCAAATGGCTCAAGCACCAGCGGAAGCCTCCAATCGTAAGGGAATCCCTGTTAAACAAGGAAAAGATGCGAAGATGAAGCGCCCATTTGTTCCTCAGCAACGGAAGCAGCGGAGGACTCAATGTTGTGGATACTGTAAGAGACCGGGACACCTTCAGAGAGACTGCCGCAGGGCTAAAGGGAAATGTCTGATTTGCGGATCCAACGAACATTTTGTCAATGGTTGCCCTAGAAGGAAGGAGCTGTAAGTAGGAGATTCGTCCACACTCTCCACTACTGCTAAGTGACTTGGTTATTTCATAGTTCGAGCTTCGAGGATAGTACGGACCCAGCGCAGGATTCAACTCGCTTGACGAGAATGCAGCGGTTTAGATATCAACGAAGAATTATCACATTTTCTGCTTTCAATAAAAATACTATCACTCTTTAGTAAATGTTTCCTTTCATTTAAAATCTTGTATCCGTTGAACTTCTTAGTTTGAATGCAATAAAATTGTGAGTTATGATTTATGTATCGTTCCCTTGTCACTCATTTTCCTTATACCGCTTACGGCATCATTATTCTAAATTTTGATTTTCAGTCCTTACCTACCATATATTTTCCTTGTGCTCCATATCTCTGGTTATTTTCTTGGTGTTCCACTGTCTGATCATGACTCTTTCTTTTCAGACCATGACCAACCCTGGAGCAGCGCCGCCTCTCGATGAGGACACTCGGTCCTGCGTTTCCTTAGACTGCATGCTGGTGAGTTCAGATGATGAGATCAACGGCCCACAGGTTATTTTCGGCAACAGCGATTCTGAGGACGAAGGAGCCGCAGCCCCAGAAGTCGATATGATCAGCGACTTTGACAACGAAGAAGAGGACCCGATAAAGAAAGATCCCGAGGAAGACCCGGTAGGAGAAAATCCAGGAGAGGAAGACCCTGAGGAGAATCCAGTGGAAGGAAATCCCGTGGAAGAAAATCCAGAAGGGGTGAATCACGTGGAAGCATATCACGATGAAGAAGCTCCAGCCGAGGAAGAAGGACCAGGAGAAGAAGACCCTATTTCCCCAACCAGAGCAAAGCTCTGTTGAAATTCAAAATTCAAATTTTAAAGCGACGCTTCAAATCTCGGGCGCAACGCGCTACGTGTCAAGTGCTGATACGTCAGCGAAGCGCCCAAGAAGGCGCGCCCAATCAGAGCAAAGCTCTATTTAAGGCAAAATTAAAGGAAGCAACGCTTCAGTTGCGCAAGCACTGCGCTGCGCGACACGTGTCAGCGCAGATGCGCTAGCGCAGTTGCGCTGCGCTTTGCGCTGCGCGACACGTGTCACGCGCTGGGGCATTTGCGCCAAACAGAATTAAGATTTCAAAAAAATCTTTCTGTTCTTATTAAAACAAGAAGATTTTCTTCTGTAAAACAGAAGCCCTTAGATCAAAAATCCAACGGTGGGGAAAATTCCCTAAATCACTCAGAGAAAAATCTCTCTAACAAATTTAACTAATTTATGGGCACTATGAAAAGACCCCTAGACCTCAATTCAAAGGCATCAACATTTTGTGAGAAATTAAACAGAGAGAACTCTGAAGAATTGGAGAGAAATCCTCAAGAACAAAAAAGGTAAAAAGCCTTTAGAAAAAGAGAAAATTCTCTTATGAACAGATCATTGATCTAAAAACAAGATCAATGATCTTTAATAAAAAACAAAATAAAAATAGTGCTTTGCACTCTTTATGAACCTCTGGTTCCTGAAATAAGAAAAAGCTTGTTTTTCTTTGATCTAAATTAGATCAAGAAATCAAATAGTGCTCTACACTTTCTTTATGAACCATTGGTTCTTGAATCTAAAAGATTCTCAAATTAATAGTGCCTTGCACTTATAAATCTGCACTGTTGCGCTCTTGGGCTGGCGCAAGCCACCAGAGAGCGCCACGTGTCAGCATCTGAACCAGTTGCGCTACGCGCTTTTGAAATAGAGCTTTGCTCTCTGAAATTGGCGCAACTCACCAGAGTGCGCCACGTGTCAGCAGCGCAAACGTAGCGCACCGCGCAGCATGATACTTGTCATCATCACAAGCGCTTGCGCTCTTTGATTGGCGCAAAGCGCCTGAAAATACAATGCATTTCCTCTGCTAAAGGGCCAGGCCCAAGTCAAAATGACCTAACAGGCCAAAATAAATTGCAAGGCAATAAATGGGCAGAGCCCAAATAAATTGATACTTTGCATCCTTTATACAAGGGCAGAGCCCAAGTAAAATTGGTATTCTGCATCATTTATAAAATGAGCAGGGCCCAAAATAAATTGATGCTCTGCATCCTTTATGGGCAGAGCCCAAACAAAAAACAAATAAAGGTGTTGAACTTTTTAATTGGACTTAGCCTAGTCATGGCCATAAGTCCTCAAATTAAATTGACTGAGCAAGATCGCTCTCTTAAATCAATTTACCTCCTGTTCGAGAGTATATCTCCGAACTCCTCTGACACCTATCATTGTAATCCTTCAACGACGTCAGAGAGGTGACGGGTCCCGACGACCTCACATTAATACGGACTGCGGGGTCCTTAAACTCGTGGACCGAAACGTCCTTAAACTAATATTGGACCGAAACATCCCTAAACTAATAATGGACCACCACGTCCCTAAACTGGCAATGGACCATCACGTCCCTAAACTGGAACATGGACCACCACGTCCCTAAACTGGAACAATAGAGCCTCCAAATCCTCTTTTGCCGGATCTAAACGGTCTCGTTTAAGTTGATCTTAGCCCCAAACACGGCTAACGTATCCTTAAACATTCAAATAGACTATAAAACTCCAATCAACTTTGGTTCAAGGGTACATCTCCGAACTCCTCTGACACTTGTCGTTGTAATCCTTCAACGTCGTCAGAGAGGTGACAAGTCCCGACGGCCATATATTAAATGGATCACCACGTTAAGCCGATCTTAGTCTAAAATAGGACTAACGTATCCTTAACGGATGTTTAAGTTGATCTTAGCCTCAGTACGGCTAACGTATCCTTAAACTAAAAACACCAAACCCAAATCTAAGTAAATACGGATTTGGACTAATCCACGTCCTACGGGCGACGAAATAAATAATCTCCGTATACAATCCACGGGCAACCACAAACAAAACAAACACACACGACACGAAGTGAAATTCTGGAGAAGGAGAAAGTGGCTACCGGGATGCGGTAGCGTAATTAACTGCAGGGGCTTGCGCCTGCAGGGAAGAGCGTCCCCACAATCAAAACCCCCTCTAGCGAGGGGGAATCTGACGAAGTTTGCTACATCGGCCGCATCCGTCTAAACCTCCGATACACGGTGCCATAAATCAACTTGGCATCTTCGGAGAGGTAGACGGATAAAACCATATAGCATCTGCCCCGAATTTCAGGCAAGACGTCCTCACGTCGTCGGCCGCCATTCGGAGGGGAACAGACCCCATGGCAGAAGAACCTCCAGTGGCAATCCCTGCGAGGAGCTATGGAAATGGATGTCCCTATCTTAACGCGCGGGCTTACGGTAACCTCTTGAACTTCCATAACCGCGACTGACGCGATTTATCTTTTGTTTCTTCTGGCCAAATAAATCTATGTATAGTTTAGGGCCACCTTTTATCTTTCGAGTATACCTTGTTTGAAATTCTTCTGGAAAATAAATAATAATGAAGTTTCTGGGTGCACACATCTTTTGAGTATTGATTCGCATGATGTATTGACTGTTTTCCCTCCCCAATAAATTTCTTTCCCTCCTGAGATTCATTACTCTTCATCCTTGCACCTTGTCGTGACCTGACTCTCGTCTCTTCAACATTCATATTAAAGAACCGCATTCCGATCTTTTTGAATGGGCCATACTCCATTGTAATCCATACCCTGACTAGCCTTTTTATACATTAATAGTGCTTTCTTTTATTACTATAATTACATTCAGTGACGTCGTTATTCAAAATTTAGTTTTCATTATTTCGTGTTTATCGAAGAATTGCGTGTCATTAACTACTTCCGTTATACTTATCCTAAACGCTTTACTGTTCTTCACATTTTCAATGACGCAAACATATGTCACACATACTGTTTTGTTTTATTATCTATCGTTTCGCCATATGTGTAACGTTTTAAAAATAAATAAATAAATAAATAAAATCCTTTAGGTGAATTTTCTGATAATCGGTAAAATAAACCGTATTTTCCGTAAAACTCAACTATAATTATTTTTAAATATATAATTAAATACGCCTATTTTAACTATATAATTGGTAGTATTTGGTATTTATTTGGTCACTTATAAATTATTAGTTTACCTAAATATTTTTCCTTAATTAATTAAATTCAAAAATTAATATAAGCTTTAATTATACATTAAATTAGTGCAAATTACAAATTAGAAATGGGTTAATTTTACAAGTGAGCCATGACATATTAGAATCTAGTTAGTAGCATGCTCTTCTCTTCTTAGATTTGTCTTCAAAATTCTAGACATTTCTAGGTCAAAAAAAATTATAAAATAAATTAAACAATGAAAAGACATAAAAAATATAATAATTATAGAAGTCTTCTACATGTTTCTACACTTATTTCTCCCTCTTTCTTTTCTTTCCATAGCCATGGCTGAGCCCCCCCCCCCTCAAGCTGCCCAAAAAAATTTCCCATCTCATTTCCATTGCAAAAATGTTCAAAAAATCAACAAAAATCCAAAATAAAACCTCAAAATCAATATCCAACCTCTACCCAATTTTCTTTGGCCTATCTAGCATGGATCTTGGAGCAAAGTTAGCACTTTGGAGGCTATGATTTTTATGTTTGATCTCATGTTTAGTGAGGTATAATTCTAATCTTAGTGCTAATTGTAGGTTAATTACTATAATTTGATGAATTTCAGTATTTAATTAGGGTTCTAATTGCTAACTTGAAAATTCAAGAAAAGGTTTTTAAATCAAGTTAGGGTTTTTACTTCATCATTAAGTAGGCAATGTGTAGTTTAACATGTTAAATAATGCTAAACCTAATCTAGAAGTTAAATTGTAAATTGTTACAATTAAATTGTTCAAATTGCTTAATTTTGCAAATTAGATTTTTATAAATTATATATATTGGTAAGGTAAAATTATGATGAGGGTTTCTATCATTAGATTATGGTTTTAATGAGGAGATTAATATGTTAATTGAATGCAAAACCTAATTTAGTTACTAGTTTCAAATTGTTAATGGAAAATTTTGATAAATATGCTATTTTTGCTAACTAGGTTTTTAGAAATTGCTTAAATAATTGAGATTTAAAATCTAATTATGGTTTCATGACATTATTAACATTATAAATTGTAGTTTAATAATTTAGTTCATGCAAAACCAAGTTTAGTTGTGGAATTGTGAATTTTTGCTGTAAAGGTGTTAAAATTGTATAAATTTGCAAACTAGAATTTTTGGATTTATACAAATTAGTATGAGAAAAATATAGTAATGGTTTATATAACCTAGTTATGATATTTAGTGAATATTATGACCATTAGTTTCGTTTAAACATCAAGTTTTAAAATGAAACGGTTAATTAACGCTTTCTAGGTTTTGCGAAATAGAACGATTTGATTGATTTTAAGGTTTTAATGATTTAAACCCTATTTTATATTATGATAAGTGAGTTTTGGAACTACGGCTTGTACGCCGATATCGAGGGTTTTTCGGTTCTTTTGCATGAGCGGGTCATAGGTTTTAACCTATGCGCGTTTCGTGCGCCGTTTTGGTTTTGTCCGTAATTCGGTTTACAATATTATATATGTTTGCGTATAGGTACCCCTCACGTGGAATTCGGACGAGGAAGAAGAGGTGGGCGACATCGACTTCGGCAGATAAGGACCGGGTGAGTAGATGTATATCTATGGGGGAAGTCGGGTGGATGTCGTTTAGCACCCCCGCAAACGTAGAATAAGGATATTACATATTATTATTAGGAAGTCGGACGTGACCTTAGATTCTTGATGAGTAGGGTATCATTGAAGACGTTAGGGTGGATTAGACTGATCTAGAAAGACTTAACCAGAAGATATTTTCCCTAGAGGGAATTCGTAGGCTTCATGTAGACACACACACGCACACACACATACACTTGACTTGGTGTATATATATGTGTGTGTGTGTGTGTGTGTGTGTGTGTGTGTGTGTATGTAGGTTTCTATATGTGTGTGTGTGTGTATCATATATACGTGATATGAGGAGGTTATATGATATCTGGGGAGGAGTCGGTATGACTGGGTGTGATGCCGCGAGTTAAAGATATACGATCGAGTATGATATGAGATGTACTATGATATTAGCGGATCGTTGGGAAATGAGAAAATGGATATTTATACATAAACGATAATAGGTGATGGCGACATTGAAATGTACGAGACTCTAAAATAGAACCCGGATTGTAATATGTGACTTAATCATGATATGATATATGTGATATGATATTTTTGAGGATCATTTGACGATATATATTTACACAGACAATGATATATGTTTGATGATATTGGGATGTATGCGATTATAGCACAGTACCCTTGATCATGATATTGTTTGATGATGATATTATACAAATGATGATGCACATATGTGATAGTTGACCCGTACCCCGATTTTGGGAAGCCGTACGATGGATTTTACCGTACGAGGCATAGATGCGATGATTGATCCACACTCTTGACTCGAGAAAGTCGTACTATATACGTGACGCTATTAAAACTAGATCGCCGATTACTAGAGATATCAACTCAGACTTTAGGAGGATTCTTCTTACCTTTCGACTGGTGTCCTTAGTTGGTTCCTTAGTTGGTTAGGTAGATCTTAGTTTAGGCTCGAGTCATACTTATTTTCAAAACTATCGGATCATGCTTTCTTTTCAAACAACAAGTTGTATGACTCGTAATTAGTATATATATTCTCTAGTTGTGCATTTACTACACATTTACTATTATATTCATGTTGCATTTATCGCATTGCATATTCATACGTATGTTTCTTTAGCCAATATGAAACACTGCATGTTAGGACACCAGCACCATTACCAATGATGCGCATGTTCCACGTACACTTATTTGCCTGCTCACACACATTATCAACGGTAATTGCCATGTCACGTACACTTTAGAACATATTATCTTTTATTGATAGAATCAGCTAAAGGCTAGATCAATATAATAGTGTATGATTACTCTCATGTGCTAGTTAGACATTGCATTTATTACATAGACACTTCATACATTCACATTTTCGTATTATCATGCAGTATTGTGGGGCTTATGCCGATACTCATTATTACTTACTCATGATTTTGGGATTTTGGATTTCTATGATATTTCTGGATTTTGGGGAAAACCGTAAGAATATATATAAAAACTTCTCTCTCTCTCTCTTCCTCTCATTTTAAAATACAAGTTGCGGTTTTCTCGTGATGTATGTGTCGTCCACCATGAGATTTCATGTTTTCTGTTGGATTTCGAGACCCGATTCGAGGAGTGGATGAACCGTCTCGGATACATGGTGGGCCCGGTATGGTACCCCGGGGCAAGAAGATCGAGTTGTAGACGATGAGCCTGGCAGAGGAAGACTACCTACCGGTGATGTCTGGCACGGTGGATATCCGGAGGATATCGACCGTTGTCGTGAGATTTGATGATATGGGCCGATCCGGACTGACGGAGCCCGAGATATTAAGACTATGAAATATTGAGACTATGAGATATTGAGACTTTGAGATTTATATGTTTTGTGTCGATGCTTAATACGGATATCCATAGATTTCATTGATGATGTTTCAAATTACCATACAAATTTTACTATGATACAAGTTAAAGATTTCTTATACAGATATATCCAGATTTCATGGTTGATTGTTTTACATTCATGGTGCATGCATATTCATACACATGTCATATTACTACTTGAGGCACTGGCACAAGCACTGAGCATTTCACTTACGCATAGATTATTATCCTGCCACTATTAGATGACTAGTGTTATATTAAGTATATTATTATGACCTAGGAGAGCGTCGTGCATGCGATTTCTACTCGCAGATGTTTTCTACTCACGAGTTGGCAACTCAACCCCGTTGTGCCAAATTTTTCATACAGGTTTCGATGTACAGGTTTCCTTGGCAGCTTGCTGGCACATCATTTTCATTCAGGGTGATTTGCTTGGTAGGTTGGTTCACTTGTATTAAGACTGCCGTTGTACTTTTATTATTTCAGTTGTATCTAGTAAGCTCCATCAACCAGACTTGTATTACTTGATAGATTTAGAAGACCAGTTGTTTATTCTTTCGACCTTCGAAGCGCGTTTGTATTATTATGGTTTTCTGGTGGTTTTATTTGAGTTTGGATCCTCGCCCTTCGGCGTTGTATATTATATTGCTTGTGTGGTTGTTTCCGCCATTTGGCGTAGAGCTAGCTCCCGCTTGGGGATGCCTTTTTATTGCTTGTATATATTATTCTTGTTGTACCCATTTGGGGCCAGTTTTTACAAAGGAGACTCTGCCGAAATTTTTGAGAAAATTTGATGTTGCTTTTAAAACTTGTTTTTCTACACTTCTTCTTTTAAAGGGTTTAGATTTCTGGGCTTCGGCTTGCTTAGATTACATTACGGCTCTAGACGTTTCATAATTTAAGTGCCGGTCACGTTCCGTACCCTCGGGTCGTGACAATATGGGTTTTCTCAAGTTATTTTAAATTGTTTGATCGATATATTCATTCTAAAATACTTTGGCCTATCGGCAAATCCTTCACTATTGTTTGTTATTGCTATTTTATTTTCTGGTATTGTGCATATAGTTTATCATTATAGATGGTCCTGCCCTGTGCTTACTCAGGCCTATTCTTTTAGTTGTGTTATTTCTTATACATATATAGACCTTGGGTTTTATCTAGCTGCTTTTAAATAAATCACCATATGTTAGCGTTTGATTTTGTGGCTTTTCACATTACACTTTATAGTTTATCGTTATTTTAATTTCGAGAACGAAATTTTCTTTAAGGGGGATATGATGTAATTCCCAGTTCTTTTTGTATACCAATATCCGTATTTTTATAAAGTGTTGCTTACAAAATTAATTTATTTATATTTATAATTATTTTAATTATTTTAAAACCCCAACTTTTAAACCTACCCAAACCCTAATCCTATTTCCCTTTTATTTTCCTCTCTTCCCCAAGCCCAGTCCCACTCCCCAAAAACCTCAAACTCTTTTCCTTGCACCCCCTAGCCCGGCCCGGCCCCTACAACCTGACCCGCTTCCCTTCTTCCCCTCCTTCTTTCTTTTCCTGCTTCTTTTCTTTCTCCTTCCCACGTCACGGCTCTTTCCTACGCCCCCGCTCCTCGTTGCGACCACGCCCCACTCCTCGACCCACGACCTCACGCGCGTGCTCGCTCACTCCCCTCGACCTCGTCTCTCTCTCTCCCTCATACAAAGCCGAGCCCTTCACCCTCACTACCTCCTCTTCCACTGCACCCCGCCTCCTCCTCACAACACCACAACCATCTCCTCTCCCGAGCACCTCGACTGCACACCATCCTTCTTCCTCCGAGCTCCCCTCTCCTCCACCGCGACCGCCAGCTCTAGCCACCTTAATCACCACCTCCGGCCACCCTCTGCACACCCCTCGCCATTGACACCCACCTCCAACTCGAGCTCCTCCCTCGCCGTCTCCTCCTCACCGGCCACCGCTACAGCCCAAGCTGACCTGATGACCTCACAACTATCCCCAGCAACCCTCATCTCCTTCTTCCTCCTCTCCTTCCATCAACCAAGCCTCGCAACCCAACACCCAACACCACCCTTGCCTTCAACCTCCGAGCTCCGGCCTCCGCAACCCATCTCGCCGACGCCCCTGTCGTAGCTAAGCACCCCAATGCCACCTCCACCAAGCACCCCGGGCTTCCAGCAACCGAGCTCCCCAACCTCCCTCGACAGCTCCACCACCTTGCTGCCCTCGCCGTACCACCCCCTGAGTCACCGTCGGCCAACCCCCTCTGCACTCGATGCCCACTGGTCCCTTCTCATTCACACCCAAGCCCTAGCCGCAGCAGTTCCATCTCCGAGCTCGAGCCAAGTCGAGTTGCCGTGCCGCGCGTGTGTCGCGATCGCACCGTTGCCATTGCCGTTGCCGTACCGTCGTCGACATGTCATCAGGCAAGTTTAATACTTGCTTCATGCTAATTATACCTATTCAATTCGATTACACTTCAATTCATATATACATTTCGATTGCGAATCAAGTAATGCAAGTGTTCGATGCAAAACACGAACTGAAAACCCCCTTTAAATTGACGGAAACTAATCACGACTGATGGCCCGAGTGATAACGAATGCTGCGTTATGATTTGGCTTGAAAATATTGTTTTTAACAACGTGATATGTCTTTCCCTTTTAGACCCGTCAAAACTGAAATTTCCTGTACCTGAACTTTGTAAAAATCATAGTTAATTGGTTACATACCGGAATGTTACGTTAGAGGGTTCATATCGAAGCCGACTCAACGACCTAGAACCCCATAAGAGTTTTAATCTGTTCTATGCTAAAAAGGTGACGGGAACTGGTTCGAAGTGCGACTCTGGACTGCAGTCCAGAGCAGCTCTGGCTGTCGATTCTCGTTTTGTAATACTTTCACTCTACTGTATGAAAATGTTATGATGCGTAACCCTATACTATATCGAAGATAAATCTATTAGCTAACCATTGAAAGTAGTTTCACTCGTTTTGACTGTCGGTTACTATTTAAAGTATATTTTAAATCAACAGAACATATAGCTGTCCCAAACAGGGACAGAACGTATACCCCTTCATTTTACAATTCATAACTTCCAGTACGCCATGGATATTACTGATCCGCCAATTGCATTGGGAACCTAACTGATAACCCTAAATATTGTTCAACTATAGTGTCGCCTAATTATGATCCTAACTGGGAGTAAAATGTGTTACGAAACAGACTTCCAATTCTGAAACCGAATTTCCAGCAGTGAACACTTAAACTGAAATGGCCACAACTAGTAAACCTGAAACCCGATTGACGCGAAACCAATTTTGATAGATATATAATTAAATATATTGCTTATCCCTTTTACATTGTTTTGCTTAATTCTGCATGTATGATTTATAGCAAATTATGCAAGTGGTAGGACACTGGCTGATGATATTTTATTCATATCAAGATTATTGCATTCTCATCATATCATGTAGAGGCCATATACATTGGTAACCTAGTAATCGTGTAAATTACCCAGTGATAGATATTAGTGTTTTGATTGTGACAAGTATGTTATTATTAAAGCGTGAATGAATAAGTGAAGTGACACGTACTTGTACACAATCAACGGACCCAGTTAATTTATTACATTGTCGACGTCTATAAGACATGTATAAGTGTAACTATAATTGGTATGGGACGATTATGAAAGCACTTGTATTAGTGTCATAGGCAAGGCACCAAACACTGTCCATTTATCTTGGGTACCAGTCGAGACATACTTGATGGGGATCCTGTCTCCAGTTCTCGCGTAGACTTGTCATGGACCGACTAGTATATGAGCTTATGGTTGGTGTTTGATGTAGACCACGGGGTGTGGGGTAGTTTGAGTGTGAGTTTAACAGAATCTCGGGAGTCCCATTGCAGGCATACACAGCGATTCTGGGAGTCATATGGATGATATTACTGATTATTAGCGACTCGGTCCCGTGTTCCCTTGCCCTTGGGGCCCTACCCTTGGATGGGGGATACTCACGAGTGGTTGACTCTCACACTTGGACTGACGATAGGTTTAGCGACATGGACAGTGAGACTTAGAGACCGATAGGTTTAGTGACATGCATTGATTACCGATTCGATATACCTGCCATACTGTTTACCTGCTTTATTGTTTACCTGTATTGGCTACTTCACGCTCATGTCATTAGTCCATGCTCACTGTTTCATGTTCATCATCATTGCACGTGTTTATATTTGTATTTACATATATTGCTATTGTGTCGCTCTGACGACCTGAGTATGCATGCTCAGAGTGAGAAGTGGATTTAGCTTGGATCAGGATCTGACGTACCTCGAGAATATTGCGGACTTCTAGATCAGCGACTCAGCGCTATACTTTCTTGATCTCTATCTGGTTAGTTTTTGTATCAGTTTTGATTTAGTGACTGCATTTCTCATTACCTGTGTATTGATTACTGATTACCACGTAAAGATAGAAACCAAAGTGTGACTACGGCAGGATGTTTCCTCGACCGTAGGAGCATGGCTGGCCTTGTTAACCCCTCGTATCCCGTAATTTGGGAAGCGGGGCATGACATTCTCCATCGTCGTTTTTTATTTTGAGATAAAAGGATAGGAGAAGATCCTAGCCCTAAAAAAAATTTATTAATCAAGAAAACATAAAGGTTACAAATATTACAAGTAACAAAATGCAGAGTTTAAGTCGTTTCTCCATCGCCGTTTTTAATTTTTGAATGTCTTATTTCAAATTCCTTATCTCCGACCTAATTTCTCATATTCCCCTATCTCTATTCTTAATCACTCAATCTTATCTTCTTTTTTCGGCATCTTCATTGGTGGTTGAAAATAGTGCAATCAACAATAAAGAGGGAATAATATAAAAACGGGAAAGTAGGACAAACAATAATGAAAAAGGCAAACAACAATAAAAAGGAGGGTTTACAAAAGAAATTAGGACATGCAATGATAAAAATAAGAAAATGAAGAAGCCATAAACAACTGGTTTAAAAAAAGCTCATTTTCTAATATCTTGGAAAATCCACAAGAAAAAAACAAAAACCATGCTCTAATATCTTAAAAACTATTAAAAGGGTATTAGAGGCGATGCTTACATAAATACACATGCAAATGGTTTGGATTTTAAAAAATGTCAAAGTATATTTTTGGGCTTTCCCCCCCTAAATTTAGAATTTTATGGGTTTAAAACTATGTCATCTCTCCAAACTGGTTCAGGAAATAATTTTCCCTTTTATAAATAATTGATGTTCTAATTTGTAATACAAAGATGTTATCGATTAAGCTTCCAACTCACACGTTTTTTATAAAAAAAATCACATCTTTCCTACTCTCTCGTTCCTTCTCCCACCTATTTTTGTCCATAGATCCTAATTAATTCTCACCACTTTTGTTTATATAATTATTAGATCATAAAGAATTTCCCTAATTCTTATCCTAATTTTCTTTTTCTTTTTTCTTCTTTTTGTAAAGAATGATTCAATTCGGAAGTTTAGAAAGCCGATTCGCCTATCAAGAGCATAATAACAGAAATCACGATCGCAATGACTACAGTCACTGTTTGAACAAATCCGCACTACAACAATATTAAAAAATGACTAATAAAATACATTGGATGGATTAAATTAATTAACCAACATTAATTATATAGGCATGCATCCCCTAAATTACTATGGGCCCGTTTGAGGGAGGGGTCCTCGCCGCTGCGGCGAACGTCAACACACGACTACTCCCCGTTCGGAAGAGCGGTCGCGCGGTTCCCACCGCTTGATTGGAGCAGTGGGAACTTCACATGGGCTCCCCCCATTTTTTTTTTTATTTATTTAAATTGAAGGGCACCAGTCAAATTTTTTTTAGGTAATTTACATTTAAAATCATGGTTACACAATCATAGGTTATCCAAACATACCATCGTTGCAAAACCATGGTTTCATATCGCTCTTCCAAACACATCTCAAAATATGGTTTGGTTATAAAACTATGAATTTGAACCAGCTCATACAAAACGGAGCAGTGTTCCTCATGTTAATTTTGGAAGTGGGGATTAGTAAATTGCCTTTGCTCAATTGGGTGGTGCATGGAATCTAACGTGTGTGTGTGTGTGTATAATGCGTGCATCCCTTGTGCACACCCCCCTCCATTTTTTACAAGTATCAATAATATCTTATTATTCCTCCCCTCTCTCTAGTCTTTACTACTATAAAAAGAAGCTATATTCTCCTCTTTTCTTCTCAAAATCACAATTAAATAAGAGAAAGGAGAAGAGAGAAGCCATGGAAAGTGTGGGGATGAAAGAAGAAGGGGAGAAAGTGGTGGATGTAAGCCTCAAGGATATCTCAAAAAGGCTTGTAGAGTTTGCCAAGGAGAGAGATTGGGAGCAACACCATAGCCCAAGAAATCTCCTCCTTGCAATGGTATGTATCTAAATTTAAATTTTCCGGAAATTTTTAATTCAGAAAATTTGAGGAAAAAAATTGGAAAATAGAATTTTATTTATGTCTTTTGATTTTTAATAAATGAGAAATAAGGTAAAAGAAATGAATATATAGGTTAGATTTTTTTTCTAAATTTTTTCTTTCTTTTTTCTCCTTTTCTTCTGAGTAAATGAGGCATAAAATATAAGATGAGGAGGAAATATATATAATCAATTTTAGGTGAACGCATTTCAACTTCCTTGATTAATGTTGTAAGATATTGATTGAGTGAAGTTCATGTAAAATTCTAGATATCCTTTTTTATTAGTTCTCTGGAAAGCTCTAATTAAATATCATCAATTTTAGTTTTTTCCACCCTAAATTTGTATTAAATTTTTTCGGTGCGATTGCAGCTGATCCTTTCTAATTCGGAAAAAAATAACAATACTATTCACTTCACTATTGAGAGAATATTTTGGTCCATTATATTTTTTAATAAAAAAGAAAGAAGTGGCTCCAAAGGACCATTTTATATTATGTAGCATATATGCCTACAATTAATCAATCATTGCTTTCATTTAATTATGTTTTTAAACTGCAAGTTTTTAATGATGTTAGCAAATATGCCTAACTTCCTTTCTAATCTATCCTATTCATTAATTGAATATATTTAGTTCATGAGAATATTATAACTTCATTATCTATAGAATTTAGTATTCTTAACTCAATACTTTGTTTTTGTTTTATTATTTATCGATTCATATCATTCTAGATTCCACACTAATTTTTGCCAATGATTGTTATTGCCCACTTAATTTAATTAAGCCATTTGTTAAAGCGTGCAAATAAAAAAAAAGAATATTCATATATAATTGATACAAATCCAGTGCCTACATCATCACTAGTTATTGATTTAACATATTATCATCCTTTAGATATCTTTTATATTTAATATAGACCAACATTGGTAAAGCCAGGAACCATGTTCATTATTTATTTTGTAAATATTACCATGGAAACCAATTCATTGTTGCAATTCAAGTTTTAGCTATGATGGTATGAAATATTTCTGTAGAACTTAATTTACATGCGCACGCACGCAGGGATGACCGTAGTATATTTTTAAGTGGAGGTAAGGGAATGCAAACTATGCTTTGTAAGCCCCAAACTCCAAAAACGAAATTTACGGAACTTTGGTCGGATTGGAGTTGAGATAACTACGGTTATCTTAATATTTGGGCTCGGATAATTGCAATTATCTCAACTTCAAAATAATTGCGGATATTAAATTTTGTGTGTGCATAAATATAGGGCCAGATAAGAGTCTCATTGCCAAATTGGAAAACAACAACATAGTTGTGATGCCACTCCACAAAAAAATAAAGGAGACACAAGAATGCTCCCCACTTGAAGTGCATCTTCTAATCTGTTTGAGGGAAGTTGCCAAGTGCCAGTAGGCATATGATACTCATGATTCATCTTTTGAAACTAACATCACTGCCTATGGCAATGAAATCATTAGCACCTCTCATTTTTGCGAAGATGAAAGTTTTACCGCAAGACTTATATACTCTGTAGTGTAATGAAATGAAATAAAAATATGTTTAAATATGTGTCCTGTTCGATTCGGATTTGGGTTTCTTTTAAACAATTTTGAATTCCTTACCGCTGCATCAAAATTCTTGAATCTATGACAAGAATTTGGAAATGTATTTTTATGTTTTAATGATCCGATATCTTTCTCTTTCATATATATATATAGGTTGGTGAAGTAGGGGAGCTTTCAGAAATATTCATGTGGAAAGGAGAAGTAGCTCCGGGTCTTCCAAACTGGAAGGAATCAGAGAAGGAACATCTCGGCGAGGAACTTTCCGATGTCTTGCTATACCTTATAAGACTCTCTGACATTTGCGGCATCGATCTTGGAGATGCGGCTCTGAAGAAGATTGTCAAGAATGCGATCAAGTACCCTTCGAAAGCCGATATTTGAAAAATTATGTTACAGTTCCCGTGTTTTGAGGTTGAGGCATATATATGCATGTTTTCATGAGCCATAATAAAGCTATCAAATTTATGAACTTATTTTGATTCAACGCAAGTATTAATAGTCCTTTTTCCATGGATTGTTGTTGGTAATGAAGCTTTTTTTTATTTTATTTATTTTGATTTTTTTTAAGAGATTGCTTGAATTGTCTTAGGTTTGGAATTGAAAAAACTATCATCTCAGTGCAATTCTGTTTCACACTAATAAAATCTGCTGCCAATGGATCAAACTCAAGCATACATGAGTTTTTCTCTTGAGTTTAAGCAATTCAGTTCTTCATTCTTTGCATACAACTCTGTTGACTATATATGTTTCAGTCTATACACCTATTATACAACATTAATTCTTAATTGAGTATATAGGGGAAATATATATATGTCTAAACAAAAGTAATCAAAATAGTTCAAAATTTAGTAGTTACTATTAATATTTTTGGCAAAAATATTAAAAAGCATTAAAAACAGAAATTTTTTTAGGTTTTTTTGGAAATTTCAGATTATCATGTGCCATGTGTAAGCAAATTATTGGAAAAGCGAAAAAAGCAGAAAATTTTGTGATTTTTGTGTACCAGCATACAAAGTATTGAGAATTTGAATTATTTTTGGACTTGTGAAACTTTTGAAATTTTCATGTGCTATATAAGTAAACGGAATATTGATTAAACCTAAGACGAAAACTTTAGAGATTTTATAAAATTTTCGTGATTTTCATATGCAATAACAAGTAAAATATTGGAAACCTAACAAAATAGAAATATTCAAGAATTTTAATATTTTCTCAATTTTTCGTATGCTATTTTACGTTTTTTGTGTTATAAGATGAAAAATATTGAAAAGCGAAAGAAAACTGAAAATTTTGGGATTGTTGAAATTTGTATGATTTTCGTGTGGTATGGCATACAAAATATAGAAAAACCAAAGGAAACATTTTTTTTCACAGTTTCTTGATTGTTAACGCAAGCAAAATATTGATAATCCAAAAGGAAGAAGAAAATTTAGAGATTTGTAAAAATATAGCGATTTACGAGTGTCATAAAGAGCAAAATAATATTGAACAACTAAATAAAGAATGAGAAAGTTTTAGGATTTTTTAGAATTTTGCAATTTTTTTGTGTTATAACAAGCAAAGTATTGAAATAGAATTAAATAGAAAAATTTATGATTATTGAAAATTTCACGGTTCTCGTGTGCTATATTGTTTAAAGGAAAAAACAGAAAAAGACGTCTTACTCAATAAATTAAATTAAATTAAATTAAAATATTTACACAAGATTGTGTATCGAGGTAAATAGTAAGTATTGGAACTAATATCTTATATGATTTTATTTGTGGAAGAGCAGCGGATCATTGTCGTTATCTTCACACAAATTAAATCAGATCATATAAGTTCTACATCACACAATAAAAAAAACCGGATCATTCTTGTGTGCCATATAGCATGCAAAATATTGAAAACCAGAAAAAAATTATTAATTTTGAATTTAGTGATTTTCTTATGGCATGCACAATATTTGAGAAAAAAGAAGAAAGCAAATTTTATTTAAGATTTTTGAAAATTTCGCCATTTTCGATTGCTCAAGTAAAATAATTCTTTTGCGATTTTAGTGTTGTATTTTGAAAATTTTGAGATTTTGTAATTTTTGTACGTTATATATATATATAGTATTCATGATATTAAAATACAAGGGAACAAAAAAAATTGAGATTTTTGCGATTTTTGTTTGTTATAACAGTCAAAATATTAAAAATCTAAAGATACAAAGAAATCATATTTTTTGTGTATTATCGTACACAAAATATTGAAAGACCGAAGTAAACAAATTTTTTTGAGATATTTGAAAAATAACCTTCGTTGTTCCTAAAATATTGAAAACATGAAGATAAAAGAAAATTTTTGGACTTTTGAAAATTCCACGATTATTTGATGCTGTAATATCCAAATTATTGAAAAACCAAAAAAAACAGAAATGTTTTGAGATGTTGAAAAATTTCATGAATTTCGTTTTGCTACAGCAAGCCAAATATATAAAAAATCGAAGGAAACATAATTTTTTTTGAGATTTTCGAAACTTTCATGATTTTCATTTGCTATATCATACAAAATACTGAAAAATCGAAAACAACATTAAAATTTTTGGGATTTTTGAAACTTTAGTGATTTTTATTTGCTATATCAAACAAAATATCGATAAATCTTCAAACCTAGAATTTTTAAAATTTTCGATATTTTGGTATGCTATAATATCATGCAAAATATTGAAATTTGAAGAAAACATGAAATTTTGGAACTTCTTAAAATTTGCCGGTTTTTATATGATATCACAAGCAAAATATTGAAAAAGAGAAGATCGATATTTTTAAAAACCAGTTAATAGATCTGTTTAATATGTACGTTTTCTTGGATTATCCATCGTAGGCTGATACATGATAAGCTAAGACTTGTGATGATTCCAAGTCTTTCTTTATTCATTGCTTAATTTGTGACGAGAACACATGATTTTTTATGTTACCGCGTAATAATAAATGCATATAAAATCAACAGTTCCATAAGAGAAAGGTTTTTCGTTTTTCATTACAAAACAAAATGACAAGTGTGATTTTTAAATCCAAGGTATGTATTAATCATCATAGAGGATTGTGGTTGTTTTGAGATTTATGTTCGAATCCCGCATATTAGAGTTGAGTAAACTGTAAAAACTGGTTACGAAAAATATCATTGATCTTTTTTATCTGCTTAATTTTATCACTAATAAAAAAAAATAGTATCTTGCAATCTATGCCCATTCGATCAAGACATGTTTATTAAAACTCGAACCATTTTGTATATACCGATTTAAATTACGACTCAAGTCATTGTAAACTAATGGTATACTTGCTAGCTACGACGCTTACAATACAAGCCTTTTCCAAAAGAATTAGATTGCTTCTATTTTTTATAAAAAAAGCCGAACTCAAAGGTCATCTCATGAATTTTTATTATAATTGTATGATATATAAATTATGTACAAAAACAGCTTGAAGCATTACAAATTATATTATGCATGATTTCTTTCTTAGCTTACAATTCTTCAAGGATAACTTCATTGAGCTCCTTTTTGTGGTGCTTCTGGAATGTTGATGCAATGACTTCATTTCAATTCTTTGCTTTTTTGCATTACTTTTTGCTTATATTTACCTTTTTTGTAACCTTTCTGCCAAAAAAAAAAGGTTGTGTTAATATAATTCTTTTACCCAGATTTCCTTTTAAAAAAAATGCTTATCAATTACGTTAAAAATATAACATGATTCAAATATTATACCACCTCTAATTAGAGATCAATAATTTTATTACATACACCGATATTTATATCATGTGTGAATCATTTATGAAATCTATAACAAAACATTTACATCAGTTACATTAGATGAGCGACAAAAGGGACTCATCATTAAAGACATTAAGCGACCAAGTATCAAAGGAATAGCTAAAACATTGACGATCATGAATAATTGAAGAGTCAAACCATAGAGCGAACAGATGTGATGTCGAAGAATGGACCGTATGTTAAAACTTGTTCAAATGATAAGAAGAGCCGTAATGGCATTTTGACGAAGATAACCACAAAACAAACATGGTATAAAATGCTATTTTACGTTATCTGCTGGAATATATTTTGTTGTGAGAAGAAATGGAGAGAAGTTATGTCTATATATAGAGAAGATTTAGAGGATGTGATTGATTATAATACTCCTAATATGAAAAGTTTAAGATTACAACTTAATAAATGTTTGATGCATTGGTAAATGATGGTGTTTTGGTCTCTTCAAATCCCTAATCCCTACCATTACAATTCCCAGAAATTAAAATAAAGACTTATTTAAATTCAACTTGATGAGTCTTTATGTTATTCTTTAATTAGCCATTTCTGATTTGAAGGTTTGTGTCCAATTTATTGAAAGGACTGATTGAATTTTCTTTTTTAGAAACACTATTTATTACTTATTTATATTTAATTTCTTTTTTATATCCATGATATTTGATTTTTGCTAAATACATTCTAACCAACAAGTTAACTACGAATAATATAAAGAAACAAACTAAGATAAGTGGGAGTTAAAATATAAAAAGGGAATATCTAAAATGTCTAATTTTAACTTAGAATAACATTTTAGTAGATAATTTAGATTAGATAATAAATATAAATTCTATATATTTTTTATTTTTGTGTTCTGTTTTCTAATTATCAATAATTATTGATTTTGTTAATATAACTCTTTTTTCCTAATTCTACTATTACGACCATAATAATATAATCTATATAAAAGAGTAAGCCTAAAATAATTGGAGATGAACTTATAAAAAGACTACAATATATTTTATTAAATGCATCGAAGATAACAAATGCAATTAAATGTACACATGCTATAACCACTCTAGTTGCAAATTAAAATCACCCTTCTACACAAATAGGCTTTTTAATAATATTAGAGAACAACATTTAAATTATAAAGTGTATATATCAAAAGGGAATTACCAAAATTTCGGCTCATATTCACTTAGTAGAGTATTTTAGATTTAGATTAGATAGATTAGATTTCACGATAGCCATATGCTATAAAATGCAAAACAAAGAATAAGAAAAGAAAACAAAAAATAATGAGATTCTTAAATGTTTTATGATTTTCGTGTGCTACAGATTATTGAAAAACCTGAAGACTGAGAAAATTTTTGAGATGCTTGAAAATTTCATGATATTCGTTTGTAATAGCAATCAAAATATTGAAAAACCGAGAAAACAAGAAAAATAATGAGTTTTACAATTTTGTGTGATTTTAGAATGCAAAAGATTAAAGCTTTAAATAAGTAGGAAGATCTGGAAGTATTGAAAAAATTGGGATTTTCATGTTTTTTAACAATCAAATTATTACAAAACCGAGGAGAACATAATTTATTGAGATTTTTGTATTTTTTGCAATTTTCATTACCATATAAAGCAAAAATTTTAAAAAATCGAAGAAAACAGAAAATTTTGAGATTTTCAAAGATTCTACGATTTTCGTGTGCCAGCATGCAAAATATTGAAAATTTGAAGAAAAACAAATTTTTTTGCGACTTTTGAAAAATTTCACAATTTTGGAATGTTAGCAAGCAAAATATTGAAAACCAAGAAAAAAAAACTTGTGATTTTTTGAAAATTTTGAGTGCTACAGAACACAAAATATTGAAAAAGGAGAAAATAGAAAACTTTGAGATTTTTAAATATTTTGCTATTTTCTTGTGTTTTATATTAAGCAAAATATTGAAAATAAAAAACAAAACAGAAATTTTGCGATTTTCAAAATTTTGTGATTTTCGTATTGCATGCAAAATATTGATATTGAAAAAAGCCAAAATTTTTGAGAATTTTGAAAATTTCACGACTTTTTTTTGCTTCAGCATGCAAAATATTAAAACACGGAAGAAAAGAATTTTTTTGAATATTTCCCGATTTTCGTGTTTTAAAAAGCCTAAGGGAACAAAAAATATTTAAATTTTCCAAATTTTTGCGATTTTCGTGTTCTATGGCATACAAAATATTTAAAATTTGGATAAAACAAAAAATTTTGGGAGTTGAAAACTTATCAATTTTCATATGTTAGCAAGCAGAATATTCGAAAGGAAGACATAAAATTTTAAGATTTTTCAAAATTTTGCAATTTCTGAGTGAACATATAAAATATCTAAAAATTAAAGCAAACGGAAAATTTTGTATATTCACAATTTTTGTTTGCTGTAGTTGGCAAAATGCTGAAAAGCCAAAACAATAAAATAGTTTGTCATCTTTTCAAGATCTTGTGTACATAGTGCACATGATATTGAAAACGACAGAGAACAGAAATTTTTGGAATTTTCTTGAGATATATCATGAAAAATATTGAAAAACTGAAAAAACAAGTATCTCTGGGACGATTGAAAATTTCCAGATTTTCATTTTCCGCTGCAAGTAAAACATTGAAAATCCGAAGAAAAACAGAAAAGTTTGAATTTTTTTTAAATTTCTCGATTTTCGTGTTCTTAAAATTCAAATAAACAAAACAAAAATTTTAGGATTTATCAAAATATCGCGATTTCATGCGTTATAGGAGCTATGTTATTGAAAAAGTGGGGAAAAATAGAAAATTTTAAGTTTTTCGAAAATTTCGTAATTTGAATATGCTATATCGAAAAAATTATCGAAAAACTGAAGAAAAATGCCTAAGTATTTGCATGCTAAGTTCATAAATATGAAATAGCACAAGTTATATATAACATCACAATGAACTTTTAGATTAATCTTATTTTTCTGGACTTCTTATCCAACGTGTTGCATGGACCCTTGCTAGTTTCGAACTGAAATTTGGTTGCATGTAGCTCAAAACCCGCAACACGATTTGGCAAGCCGAAACTGCTTGTCCATTCCAGTCGTTCAGGGCTAAATTGCAAATCCACACTACAATCGTCCTTTTTTGCATAAATCTCTCAGATTCTACAGCTCAAATAAACATTCTCCTCAAAAATCACCGCGACATCAATAAATCCCCAATCGAAGTGCAGAGATCTCGGCGGCGATTTTGAAGGGTTTAGTCGCGGATCCATCGATTTCTGGTACGAATCACATATCCTCCTTCTTTCACTTTCAGATCTGAGCTTAAATGTCACAAGAAAATGGGGATTGATCGAACGATCCACACGAGATCTTTCGGTCTAATTGGATTCAAATTGTTGTCTTTTCCTTTCAATTGCTACATTAGAGCTAAAATTATCGGATTCTTGCTGCCACATAAGATTTCACATTCAGAATGGTTTTGATTTCTCATTTTAATTTCATCGGAAATAAAGATTTTATCACTTCTTGAATAAATTTCCCTGATGTGGATTCTAGGCAGCGGATCTGTTTTCAGATCGATGTACCGATCTTTATAGACATTGAATCATCACATTACAAATATTTAGCACCGGTTACAGATAGATCAAGGTGTTGCAGATAATCCTATTGATCATGATGAATTTTATTTTTAAAAAATTAACGATTTTGGAATTGTATGTTTGTTTTGATGTTAAAGTTGCAATCTTTTTACGAAAACAATATTTGGACCGATAGGTTTAATAACTTGAGATTAGAGATGGAGGGCACAGTGTTCACGCCGTCTTTGGAAGGAATGAAGACAGTGAAGGACGAGAAAGGGGAATTGCTCACGATGCCGTTCCTTAAAGTGTGCAAGCTCATCCTACCAGTTATCGGTACATTCATTTTTTTTCTCAACTGTTGTTTGCTTTGGATAAAAATGTTTATGTTAGAAGTTTGTTTGAACGATCTGTTTGTTCATATTCATAACATGGTCCTTCCATATGAGTAGTTACATATGCATACCATGATGTATATTGTTGATTGTTAATATTAACATTTGAAGCATGTGCTCATGTTATTACTATGGGTGTACAATGCAGCAGATATGCGGACACTATGATATCCGTATCTGAATTTGATTAATAGGATTGGCATCTGAATATGATTAACTTCCGACTGGATTCTTGTAAGGGTGAATAAATTCGAATTGACGAGCATTATCGAGTCAGAGTACTTGGTAGATATTTACATACGCCCAACATTTACTATCGAAATATCCATTAACATGATATCCGCAACATGTAGTATTTTTTTGCTTCATGTGTTTTGGCAGGATATCCCACAAAGTGTGAGCTACCCGTTGTGGACCATATGTGTCAACCTGTTTTCGATATTACTCCCGTTCTCGTTCTCGTGGGAAATCATGACAGAATATCTTGACACCTCAAGAGTGAAACCAACATTTTAACCCTATAGTAAAGTCGGTAACCAAATGATCTATGTTGCAGTTGCTCAGCATGTTGCAAAATTATCTTCGTAGTAGAGCCTGACTATTTATCCACTTTCAAATGGTCATATTTCCTAATGAGCATGTAGTTCATGGTTCCTTTGAGACATCTCACGAATCTTTTTTGCAGCAATATCGTGTCTAGTTCAAGTTTAAGCATATCTCAGGTGCCTGCTACAACACAGAGATATGTTCATTTGTTCTCTTTTTCTTTTCTTTCAACACATTCTTTATTCCTTTTTGCTCTTTCTTTCACTTATATGCCTTTGCTTCCATTTGGGACTACTAGGGAGGTGTTAACCAAATCATAGATGCAGTGAGCGCATTTAGCTGGTTTCATTAATCATGGTTCAAAGCATGTAATCATTAGCGTTTCTTTTCTCATTTAATATTGTTTTTAGATTTTTATTTATTATTATTATTATTCATTTGGGTTCCTGTTCTTTATAAATTACTAACTGGGTTGCATTATATTGGTCACTGGAATATACATGGATTCAGTTTACTGGGAACCGATTCACCGTGTTTTCTATTTTTAAGAACTGATTCACTACGTCTGCTCTTTTGAAATTTTCATTGTATTGATTTGAACATAAATTGTATTTTGCCAGATAAGTTTGGAGCTGCTATGGCACTTGTCAAGTCTGATATAGGGGGCAATATAACGGTAAATCGTCCTAATCTCTTCTTTTTTTACTATGAAATGTGCTATGCTGTTTCCCAAGCGATAACTTCAGATGAATAGTGAGTTTCTGTGCAGTCACTTCCGAGGCAGCAAGTATTACGTAGTTTTTCTCTGCTATGATTGCTATGTAATGTAAATCTATTATAATTAGCGATAAAATTAGAAATTCTGCCCAACTGTTTTTGCTAACCAAATTTGTTTGCAGCGACTTGAAACCAAATATTCTTCGGATCCTTCAAAATATGAGCTTCTGTACACCATGGTGCAAGAAGAAGTTGCAGCAAAAACAGCAAAAGGTTCTTCAAGCTGTACCAATGGCCTTCTTTGGTTAACCAGGTGCTAATAATGATTCATGAATTCATACCCTGCACCATTCAATGTTGTTGTCTCGGAATTTTTTTTTCTTATCATTTTTCGTTTTCCTTGTTTCAAACAACCAAGTCTTAAAGTTTTTGACATTTTGTGCTATTATTTAGGGCAATGGATTTCTTGGTTGAACTTTTCCGTGATTTGCTTGAGCATTCTGATTGGACCATGTCACAAGCCTGCACAGATTCATATGGGAAAACTCTGAAGAAATGGCATGGCTGGCTTGCCAGCTCCAGTTTTTCTGTAATCTTATCTGAACCCTTACATATAAAATCTGCAGTTTTCTTTCTTCCAAAAACATTTAATTACGAAATTATTGCATGCTGCACTAGTACAAGTGTACAACACATCTAAGTATTTTGTTTCTCAGGCATCAATTTTCGTTCTTATGCATTGCAAATTTAGTAACTAGAGAAGTCAAAACCATATTGGTATAACATTGGAAGGGCAAGAGATATCACCGAGCGACCAGTTTAGATATTTAGGTTCCATCATCCAAAAGAATGGGGAGATCGATAGTGATGTTAATCAAAGGATCCAAGCTGGTTGGTTGAAATGGAGGAGTGCAACAGGGATTTTCTGTGATCGTAACTTTCCGTTAAAATTGAAAGGGAAGTTTTATCGGAGCGCTATTCGGCCTGTCTTATTATATGGTACAGAATGCTGGGCTCCTAAGAAGCATCATACACAGAAGATGCACGTAGCGGAGATGCGCGTGCTTCGTTGGATGTGCGGTAACACTAGAAAAGATAAGGTGCGAAATGAGGATATTCATGCAAAAGTTGGTGTAGCACCTGTGGAGGAGAAGATGCGGGAAAACCGGCTAAGATGGTTTGGTCATGTGCGACGCAGACCTATGGAAGCACCGGTTCGACGAATAGATATTCTCGACATGGGCAATGGCAAAAGGGCAAAAGGGAGACCGAAGAAAACATGGATGGAGGTGATACGAAACGATATGGTTGCCAAAGGACTCGATGAAAGTATATTGTTCGATAGGAGTGAGTGGAGGCGGAGGATTCATGTGCTGGACCCGGCGTGATTCTCATATTGGTTCATGTAGCCTACCCCATATGCTTGGGATAAAAGGCTCAGTTGTTGTTGTATTGGTTTGGTACCAGCTTCTAGAAAAAGTGCCAGAACAATTCAATATACTAATCTTGAATATGTATGCTAAAATTAGCAAACAAAACTGATTGATTTGTGAGTTCTACCATTGACACTTTTTTTGGGGGTGAGAAGATGGATAGTATCAGTAAGACCCTCGCCTAATAAAACATTTCATTGATATTATGAAATGAGTAAAGTTACAATAACAAGTTCTACTGTTGACACTTGACATCGGAATCTTTTCTCTCATTTGAAATACTTTATGTGATCAACTTTACTAAACTATAAAGTTATACACTTTTGATATAGCATTGTTTTCTTGGAAAACTACTTGAACTAAACCCACTTGAAATTGCAGATTGCCATGAAACTTGCTCCTGATAGGAAGAAATTCATGGATGTTATTGGTGGATCAGGTGACATCAATGCTGACATTGAGAAATTCTGCACGGCTTTTCCTCCTCTTCTCCTAGAGAACCATAAGTTTTTGGTAACATATTACCTTCCAAATCGTTTCAATAGTTTGAGCAACTGCTTTATGGTCTAAGAGTGTCTTATCACCGTGTTATTCTTTTCTTGCCCTGCAGGCAAGCGTTGGACTCGATGATCTGAAAGCTTCTTAATTTTGACTTGAAGCGAATTAAGATTAATGAACAAGTGTTTACTATAGATATATTATGTATCCAAACCACCTGGGGACTCCTTACCGTACAACGATCAAATAAATTCTCTTTATATTTGTGTAGGGTTAAAATCTATAATATGATGGATTTGTTTACTACATCAGTTTATTACATCTTTATTTTTTATTTTTTATTTTTATATTGGATTCAGTGCATCCTGTATCGATGGGTCATTGCAACAGATGCGGAAAAAATCTTCTTATGATTCCCACGAATGCTTATGTTCATTTATTGTTGATTTTTCCGTCTTAAAGTAAGTTCAGTTATGGTGGTTATAATTGCATGAAGAACAAAAGTTCCCTGTATGTTAAAATTTGCGCGAAGAACATTGTATCTTTAGTTGAAGTAATGCTTCGTAATGCGATTGTGGTTGTAGAGGTTTCAACTAGGTAGTGAAAGAAATTTTAAATAGATAACTTCCAAGTAACAGAAAATTTTCATGTTCATTTAACGAGTCATGACTGATTTGTGGCATTGGCAATGAAAGCGGTATTAGCAATGGAATTGAAGCACAATGTCAACAGCTGGAGACATTAATTTTCAAGTCAATGTCATTTTGCTGCAGATCTCTTTATATAATGTAAACACCATTGGTTAGAGGTCCACCCTTCTTCTTTTTTCTAGAAAAAAAGAAAAAACGAGAAAAATCCTCATCTCTCATACCCTCCACATCACCTCTCAAGCCCTCCACGTTATCTCTCTCTCTCTCTCTCTCCTAAAAAATAATTAATTGTTTATCTAGAACCTTTCATATCATCTCTCCCAATACACACACTCTCTCTCTCTCTCTCTCTCTTTCCCTTCTAAAAAACAATTAATGGTTTATCTAGAACCTTCCATATTATCTCTCCCAATACACACACACACTCTCTCTCTCTTTCCCTCCTAAAAAACAATTAATGGTTTATCTAGAACCTTCCATATCATCTCTTCCAGTGTGTGTGTGTGTATATATATATATATATATATATATAATGTAAACACCATTGGTTAGAGGTCCGTCCTTCTCCTTTTTTCCAGAAAAAAAGAAAAAACGAGAAAAATCCTCGTCTCTCAGACCCTCCACATCATCTCTCTCACCTCTCAAGCCCTCCACGTCATCTCTCTTTCTCCTAAAAAATAATTAATTGTTTATCTAGAACCTTCCATATCATCTCTTCCAATACACACACACGCACTCTCTCTCCCTCCTAAAAAACAATTAATGGTTTATCTAGAACCTTCCATATCATCTCTCCCAATATATATATATATATATATATATATATATATATATATATATATATATATATATATATATAATACAAATACATTTGGTTAGAGATTCACCATTCTCATTTTTTCTAGAAAAATAGAAAAAATGAGAAAAATCATTATCTCTCAATCCCTCCACATCATCTCTCTCATCTCTCAAGCCCTCCACCCTATCCCACCCCTTTTTTTTAAATAAATAAAATTCTAGAACCCTCCACATCTGTCTCTTTCCTTCTCAGATTTTTTTAAACACGTGCAACACACGTGCATAAATTATAGTATATATAATCTAAACACTCTTGGTTAGAGGTCCACCTTTACCATTTTTTCTAGAAGAAACGAGAAAAATCCCTACCTCTCAAACCCTCCACATCATCTCTTCCACCTCTCAAGCCCTCCACGTCATCTTTCTCTCCCCCCTAAAAAACAATTAATTGTTTATCTAGAACCTTCTATATCATCTCTCCCAATACATACACACACACACACACACACTCTCTCCCCTAAAAAACAATTAATTGTTTATCTAGAACCTTTCATAATATCTCTCCCAATATATATATATATATATATATATATATGCAAATACCCAGGATTAGAGATCAGTCCTTCTTCTTTTAATTAGAAAAATAGAAAAAATAAGAAAAATTTTCAACTCGCAAGCCCTCCACATCATCTCTCTCACCTCTCAAACCTTCTATCTCATCTCTCCCCTTTTTTAAAAATAAATAAATAAATAAGTCATTAGAACCCCCCACATTTCTTCCTCTTCCCTTCTCAAATTTTTTTAACACTTTAAACACGTGCAACGCACGTGCATAAATTCTAGTCATAATAATTGTACTGTGATCAAATGTTATAATTCTGGGTTGAGAATTTTCGTTACTTGGTCTGCACATTAAGCAGTTTATTTTAGTTTAACATAAAGATAATTTTATATTAAATAAACAGAAAGATACTTTTATATTAAATAGGTTATTACAAATTTATACCTTTAGGAATATTTTTGAAATCTCCGGTAATCTATTACATGAGAGTTCCCAATTGGATAATTATTGTTCAATCATTTGTAGTGTTATAATGTTATAGAATTAAACTCTAACATTGATATGGAAGTGCTGAAATTGTGATATCTTGTGATTGCGTTAATAAAAAAAAATGACTGCATTAATCGCAACCATGTCTTCCATTGTAGATACTTAATAATTTTACATTGAGTTACAATGCTTATAAGTACAACCGTTTTCTATGTCTATGAGAAAAACATGATTTAAAATGAATATAAAGCAAATCCCGGATAACATTAAAATTATTGATTTGCTTCAATATCTCATTTGATTCTTTAAATGCTTTTTAATTAGATAGTTACACAGACATGTTCAAGCATTGGTTGTGAACAAAAATTCTTAGCTCAACAATATATATAAGGTAATGCAAAAACGACATTGATTATGGGTCATAAAAAAGTAGTTTTTTGTCATATCATTTGCATTACAATGTGATTTGCATGTTTTGATGTTCTTTATGGTAGTTATATGTTAAACACGATTTTTGGCACACTGGACATGAAATAAAACTTTTACTTTATTCTAAGAAGATAGTTGTGTATAAATATGAGTTTTATTTATACTAAAGTATTATAGTCAAGCTTATGCAATCAGTATAAACATATGATTGAAAAATTCAGAGGAAAATAAAACCTCAAAATCATACAAGTGTAACATAATTTTCGTAAAAGCACAAATTGGGAGACGCAATGGAAGAAAAAAGCTCATTAGAACAAAAGGGAAGAGTATTTAAGAAAGAAATTCTCTCAATTGTTGACGCATTTTGTGGAGTTGCCATTGAAAAACCAATGGCTAGAAACAACTCATAAAAAAAGGAAAAGAGCAAAAAGAAAAAGAATTAAACACAGGAACTAGCCTCACATTAACCTCTTAGAACAAGAAGAGAGAAATCTCTTTTTTTTTTTGGAGGGGGGAGGGGGGTTTATTTTATTTTTATTTTTATTTTTATTTTGTGTCCTTTTGCCCATTTCCAAGGCTTTTCGTTTCCGAGGGAGGCCTTGGAATTGAGTAACAACATTAGAAACGGGATACAAAGGAAAAATCTATCTGAGGTAAAACTTTGGAGGAGTTTATTTAGAGGATTGGATTTTTTAAAATTTTATTTTGATTTTTCGAATACAATCAATATTCAAGAAACGATCATATGTGGGGAAGGATTGTGAGTTCTTGCAAAAGCTTGTTGGCTCGGGCGAGGTATGTATGGATTTTCGATATCGTTTTTGTTTAATATGCTTATGATGTGCTGTATATTTTCCAAGGAATTAATCGATCGGCTATGAATTTTCATCTTGCATCAAAAAGTGACCATATAATTTCATAACTTGTAAATTCTTATCGATAATATGATGTCATGTATAGGCCAAAAGATAGGTTGAGCTAGACTAAAATTAAAGTAGGTCAGAAGAGCAATGTTGGATCATGTGCCTCCTACCAAGATGAAAGGCCTTTTGAAAGGCTTGAAATACATCTCACAAATATTCGGTAAATCCTATAACCATATAAATCTCTTTTCAATTTACGGTTATATATTTATATGAACAAAATTTTTTTTTTCCTTTTTATTGTAGATGGTGAGAAAGAACACGAGATGGTGATCGGCAACCCGACAGACGTCAAACATGTGGCGCATATTGGATGTGACGGTCCTGCCATAAACAATACTCCTAGCTGGGTAATCTAAACAGTCTTCATCATATGGAAAATATCAATAGTTGTTAGATTGTAGTTTTTTCCCTTTTATTTTTCATTTTAAAGTAATATCAAGTTAATCTTTGTCTAAATAACTTCAAAAAAAATGGGGACAGATGAATGGGTTCCACTCTGCACCATTGAGCACCTCATCTGGTCAGGATGGGAAAGAGCTTGTGTCACCAAAGCCGACATCTCAAGGTTAGAAATTGTCTATTTGCTTTTGTTAATTAGTTTTTCAATTAAAAAATGGGGAAATAATGGTTCTAAGGCTTTACGGAGAAAAAAGGACGGTAGCCTTAGGTCCATTGGGTTTAAATAGTTGGACAAAAGCTTCTAATACATACTTTTCATGTTTGAAGGTCCATGTCTTTAATCCATTTATTAAATATACAAAATGCCCTTTTCTGCTAATTATTATACATTCTGTCAGGTCATGTGTAGTAGCTCGAATACGACAGTTTGACCTGACACGTGTATAGGAGCTTATGGATGACAGAAAATGTTACCATGGTTATTTATTAAATCAGTCAAAGCCTTAAAAAAAGATTGGAATCTTTTTCTGTCTGGGAAGCTTAGAACCATTTTTCCTTTAAAAATATATATGTTGAAGTTTTCTATGCAAAACATATAAAATCTCTTTTGCATTCCTTGCAATTTCGTTTTCGTTGGATACAGAGATTCCTCTTGGTGGAATCACGGGCTCCCCCTCACGTGATTACATCGGCTCCCCGAAGCCACGCCGCACTCGCCGCCACGTGTCCTCCGCCGCGCCGGAATCCGCAAGTGAGAGCTCCTCTCGTGTGTCCCGCCACGCACGCTCCGAAGCGCCTGGGTCCGACTCCCCTGCACGTGATCGGTCATCTCGCGGGTCGCGTCACGGCTCCTCCGAAGCGCCCGGGTCCGACTCCCCCTCACGTGACAGCTCCTCTCGTGGGTCACGCCACTCTCACAAGCACCAATCAACTGGGTCCGTACCCGGATCCGAATCCCCGCACCAAGAAGGGGCCGGGGCCCGTCGAAGCAGGCGCCTTCCGAAACCCGATAGCCTTATTGGACCCGATTCTGAATCCCTCGCTTGTGACCTCCCCTCCATCCCGAAACAAGAGAAAAAGAAAGAGAGAAGGAGCAAAACGTCCGATACTGGGTCAAACCGTTCCTCGACGAGATCCAAAAACTCATCGGAGGAAGGGATTGCCCAACCTACTATGGTTGAAGAAACAGTGTGATTTGTATAATTTGTTGACGGGTTTCGGGTTTTGTTCACAGCGATGGAGTGTTGTAATCCCTAGGGATTGGATTAATCAGGTTTTTTATTTTTTGTTTTATTTTTTATTTGAACCTGCCCGTGAGCCTAAGCAATCAGGGTTCTTACATTGATGGCAAATGTTTCCAAATTTTGGTCATCTTTTTTGCTTTATGATATTTCATTAGACCATTTGATGTATTAACACAATTGGGTAGAAAAAATTGGTATTTCCTTTTTCCTTTTATAAAAATGGATCTTCTGAATTGTACATAAAAAAAAGTATAAGTTGATGAAGATTGAGCTACGTTGAATATCAAAAAGTTCGTCAATAAAAGAAGAGATCTTCACATTGTTGTTGCAAAATTGGGGTTGAAAGCAATGATAAAAAAAACACAAACACAATAGATTGGGTTGAAACACGTAATCGCTATATTTAAAGCAATATTCGCCCCCTACAATGCAACGAGGGTTGATGTGATTTGCTTTCAAGATACAACAACCCAACCTTGTGTTTACAATCTTTCGCATTGCACCCGCACGGAATTGTCCCGAAAAACCTGATCTTTATGAGTACCAAAAGAAAAATAAAGAAGAGAAGAGAATGTCCTGTTGTTCTTTTTTGTTTGTATGGAACAAAGAAAACAAGTTGGTTTAAAAAGAAGTGAAGACGTGCAAATGGAATCTTTTCACCATTTGAATTCAAAATCAAAACTTTTCATAACTACCCTAACTCCCATAACTACTCTTTCCCATAAAATGGGTGGGAGATTTGCCTCCAACAAAATAGAAGGGGGTTTTGAATTTAAATGAAACACCATCCCATTAAATAATTATAAACTGGAAAAATATATATTTTAATTTTTTTAAATTGTTTATAAATAATATAACATTCCCTACCAATTTCAAAAAATTCCAAAAACAAACAAAAGTCAGTACTAAATGTACATACATAACATGAAAATGTCTTCTGGCTTTGAATTTTCACTTAGTGCATTCACATCAAAATTCAATCAAGCCGCACGGTAAACGAAGTTTTGAATCAATGACCCGATTGCGAAAGTATTGGATATAAGGCACATACGTATATTTCAAAGATCAAGTATTTCATAAGTTTATACAATTATGGCCATATGCATGTCCTAATTTCATGAACGCTTCTGAGAAAACCTTTGATCTCATAGAATGCGGCCGCACCCTTACATTCATATAGATAGGCAATCTAGTATGTTTTGTAATCATATTTTATCACCTTTTAAGAAATATTTATCCTCTTCCTTTATTTACAAGATCCTAGCATGATCATTTCAGGGATAAGAATAAGTACTCATGTTTTTACAATCAATCGTAACATTTAATTTTCTTTTGAACTCGCAATACTTGGAGCACAAATATCGAGTATGATTTCAATGATAGTCGATTTATCTGTAAGGTTTTAACCTTATCCTCAATGATAATTTCTATAGCAAATCTCTTGATAAACTTTTAGTAAAAGGATCGGTAAGATTCTGATTTGTACAAATATAGTTAATTCCAATTATTCCCTTATTATTGAGTAATTATCGAATATAACCATGTCTTAAACTCAAATGTCTAGATTTCCCATTATAAATTTTATTATGGACAACCAATCTAGCGGCTTCATTGTCGTAATTAATAACAATTGGTGGCATAGACTTAGACCATAAAGGTATATCCAAAAGAAAATTCCTTAGCCACTTTGCTTCCTTACCACAATCGGCAAGAGCAATAAATTCCGATTCCATCATTGAATGCGTAATAATGGTTTGCTTCTTTGATTTCCATGAAATCACAGCGTTCCCAGAGTAGAGACCCAACCACTAGTTGATAATGACTCACCTAAAATTGAGTTCCAACTAACATCACTATATACTTCTAAAACCGTAGGATAACCCGTGTAATGTAGACCGCAGTCTATGGTATTTCTCAAATATGCAAATACTCTTGATATTGCCATCCAATGCTCATTATCCGGACAACTAGTATATCGACTAAATCATCCAACAACATATGCTAGATCCAGTCTCGTAGAATGCATAACATACGCAAGACCATCTATGATGCTAGCATATTTCAATTGAGAAAACTCTCTATCCTTATTAGATTCTAATTTAACACTAGAATCGAAAAGTGTACATATAATTTTCCCTCTCAATTCATTGTATTTTTCCAATACAGATAACGAGATTGTGATAATATCAAAGTATTATCATTTCTAATTATCTTAATATAAATCCCCAGTTCCATGTATACATTTTTCCAGAATTTTTCTATTATTTTTTATTTATTCTATTTATTATAATTTCCTAATCTAAACCCTAAACTACCTTACCTGACCCTTTTCCTTACCCAACCCGACCCGATCCAAACCCGACCCGTTACCCCCACTTCTTCTTCTTCTTCACCTTCTCTTTCTTTTCCCGTCTTCTTCCTTCACGTCCCCTCCTTCTTCGCAACCGTCGCCGTGTGAACGGCGCTCGCCTTTGACCGAGCCCCTCCAATGGCAACCCACACGATCCACGCCACCCCCGCTGGCCAACGACCCCAAAATTCCCACTCTCCAATGGCTCCCTCCCCTCTTCTTGCGCTGCTCCCACGAGACCCGCGCTCTTCGTCAACGGCCGCGACCTCACCCTCGATCACAACTCCTCGTGATCCTCTCCTTTAAATCCTCCTTCCCTCAACGTACCTTACCCTCTCTTAGTCTCACTCTCTCTCTTGCTCACTCCATCTCCTCCAACTCAAACCCCGACCCCCTCTGCCTCATAGCCGACGACCCAAGCTCCTCATCACCACCACCATCACCATCAGTTCCTCCACCTCCGGCAATCCCCATCGTCCTCGTCGAACACCACCACACTACAAACCAAGCTCCTCCTCATCACCACCACCCTTCCCGAGCTCCTCCTAACGCCACCGGCTGCCTCCTCACCGCGCTGTCGCCTCTGCTCTGCAAACCCTTCACCTTCTCTGCAACCCACATCCCTCGCCCGCCACTACGACCACCGGCGACGCAGCAGCCTTTGTGCCATGCCGTGCTAGTCCCCGTGCCACACCGTGCCCGTCCCCATGCCACGCCGTTCTAGTCCCCGTGCCATGCTGTGCCCGCCTCCGTGCCACGCCATACCAATCCCCATGCCACGCCGTACCCCGATCCAGTGCACACACCGTACTTACTCCCGCGCCAGCATCGCGTCCGGTACCGTGTTACGCCGTGCCAATCCCGCATCACGCACCGAGCCAAGACCACGCCCACTACCGTGTCACGCCCGCATCGTCGCCGAGCCCAGTATCGGATCTCCACGCATCACGCTCACGCTACGCACCGTGTCCAGCATCGTATCACCTCGTGTGTCGAGACGAAATCCGCAAGCGGTGTCGCTTCTATATCAGCGACCGAAGGCAAGTGAAGCCCTCATTTGCTTTAACATGCTATGAACTATGATTTCGTGATAGAATTATATTAGATAGATTATTATGAACATATGTCAACTAGTATACTATCACGTATATATTGTAAGCTATCACCGCATTTTCATGGAAAACCATAGAAATCCTAAGATGTTAGTTTTGAGCGTAATATGATCTAAAATACTATATTAATATCATGTGGAATTGTAAGCATTAGATACCGTTTTCACGAGTTGGGCAAAACTGACTTTAATTCGATGGCTTTTGATATTGTACGCTAACTGTTTGATGTCGTGAACTGAACCAAAACCCCGTCAAACATGCTTAAAACTTTACCAATATTTTCTTTTGCTACTTACGAATATTATGTAGAAAACTGAACTCAAATCACAAAGCATCGCGCAAGGAAACGACGTCCCAAAGATGCGACGTCAAATCTGGCTTTACTGTGCATGTAGTAGTGTTAAATTGATATTGAATTAGTTACATGTCGGAATGTAATGTTCTATGGCTCATATCGAAGCCTACTCGATAAGCTGGAACACTATATAGCTTATCTTTCAATACCGATAGACCAAAGCAACGAGAACTGACTGGGAATGTGGCTCTGGACTGCAGTCCGGGACAGCATTCCACGAGGATACCTGAACTTAAGCGCCTGCACGTCCCTACATGAAACTGAAAATATGCGGAGTCTGATATAGTCGCATAGATAATTTAGTTAGTTAACATATGGATCTAGTCTCGTTCAGTTATACCGTCATTTGGTATTTTGTTTATATTTTAGATTGTCGACGCGTTCTGCAGTTTCTGCAGTGACATTTTCTTTCACCTTCACAATAAACAGGACATATCTCCTAGTACAGAAAGGCTATCATGGATCTTCTTGATACGTCGGAAACCTAACAGATAGAACTAGGTTTTATTCAACCATGGAAAAGTCTGAATCTAAACACAATTCTTAATAAACCGTGCGTGAAGTAGGACTTTCAGTTCTGAAACTGGAATTTCAGCAACTGATCGCTGATTTAAAATGATGACAAGTCCCTAACCTGAATTCATATTGACATGAAACTAATTTTACCGCTTAGATAATCAAGTATACTTATTACGCCTTTTATATTGTTTTGGTCTATTCTATACGTATGATTTATGGTGAATTTTCCAAGTCATATGGCGTTGGCTTTCATAACTTGGTGAATATCTGTTCAGTGCATTTCTCTCATTTTATGTTTGCTTTATATATTCTGCATAATGAATGTTTACATTGAGACTTAGCGATTGATTTGCATTGTCGATATATTGTGTTCGTGATTGGGTTGTGGCAAGTACGATAGTGAACTAGTGATTGAAAGTGATATTGATAAGTGGAAGCGTGATTGAAAGTGAAAGCGATACGTATTTGTTCACGACCTATCTAATACATGAACACATACTATAACCTGGGGAATGGGGAAATCAAGGTGGAATTGAACTCGCATTTAGCGAGGTACAGTGACTTAGAGGATGATCATTCGATATTAGTGATACACACACACATTAGGTCGTGGGCCTAACGGCACGGCTGCAGGGTTATGTCCCGGGCAACAGTGGACCGTAGTGTCGGACATGCACGAGACTCTTGTTAAACACGAGCATCCTTTCCACCAATTGATTTCATTGACTTGGTGACCGGTAAGTAGTGACATACACATTACCTGGTTTACTGACATGATATTTATATCGCGCTGTTCATATTCAAATGATATTCATTATTCTCATGTTTCTGTATTCTGTCGCACCTTGCATGTTTAATAACATTGTACCCATTATATATATTTATTGCTCTATGTGTCGCCCTGACGACCTGAGTGTGCATGCTCATAGGATGAAGTAGACCCAGCTAAAGAGTAGGACCAGCCTTTCGAGATCGCGGAGGTCTAGACCGCAACATCAGCGCCATCCATTTTGCTATAAGAACATTGTTATTTCGTTGGTTAGTTATTTCTTTCATACAAATAAATGTATCCCGAACTCTATTATTTTAATATAATAAAGTTATGAACTGTGATTTTTTTTACTCTAATACCGTGTTTACCAACTACCATATATTGCTAGAAGCCGAAGTATGACTATGGCGGGATTATTCCCTAACCGTAGGAGCATAGCTGGTTTAATCATCCCTCGCATTCCGTATTTTGGGAAACAGGGTGTGACAAAACCGTTCGGTTTCGGCCAGAGCGGACAATACTCTTTGTATTGGGGTCGGGGCGTGACAGAATGGTATCAGAGCCAGGTTCCTCAATAGTAGGTCTGTGGTTCGAGGACGAACCATTGTTCAAAAGTGGGGAGAATGTCGAGAGCCAGTTCTTGCTCACGGAATAAAGTGCCACATGGAAGTGCCATGCCCAGTGTCATGCCAAGGGGTGGGGGCCACCTCTTGAGTCCGTGGGACCCACTGTAGAACAATGAGGACTCTTCGGAATACATTCCGAAAGAGGGAAGATCTGTACTATAAATGGAATGATACCACTTTTTAATACAGAGACGCCTTTTAAGTGACCCGACACTACAGGAGCTTGAGAACTCCGTAGTTAAGCGTGCTCGGGCCAGAGAAGTTCTGGATGGGTGACCTCCTAGGAAGTGGCCTTTAGTCAGGTCCGGTTCGCTCCGAAGGATAAAATCGTACGGCTTCAGCCAGAGCGGACAATACCGTCTATATTGGGGGTGGGACGTGACACTTAATTCCTAGGATAATCCCGGCCAACCCTAAACCTTTCATATCGAATTTTGAAGATATAAAAGATTTAGTGTCATTTATAAGATTATTGTCAGAACTGAATATAAGCATGTCATCAACATATAGACATATAATAACTACCTTGTTATTAATTATTTTGGTATAAATTCATTTATTAGATTCATTTGGTTTGAATCCATATGAAACAACAACGCTTTCAAATTTATCATGCCATTGTTTAGGGGCATGTTTTAAACCGTAAAGTGATTTACGCAGTTTACAAACTTTATTTTCTTGCCCCACAATGATACCACCCTCCGATTGTTCCATATAAACTTCCTCCTCTAAGTTACCATTTAAAAATGCAGTCTTTATGGTCATTTGATGCACGTGCAATTTAAAAATAGCGGCAAGAGAAATTAGTAATCTAATAGAAGTAATTCTAGCGACAGGAGCATATGTATCAAAGAAATATATTTCTTCCTTTTGTCGATACCCTTTAATAGCAAGTCTAGTTTTATATATATCTATGGTTCCATCGGGTTTAAGTTTTCTTTTAAATATTCATTTAGACTCGATAGGTTTAGACCCTTTGGAAGATCTACTAATTTCCATATTTGGTTAATCATTAACAAATTCAACTCATTATTAATAGTATCTTTCCAAAATATGGAATCTTGAGAATGAATAGTATCATTATATGTTAACGGATCACCTTTTATTGCATATATAAATGGTATTTCCTTTATTTGCTTATCTCTAGATGCTTCAATTAAATACATTTGAAAATCGGGACCAAAAGTTTTTTATACTCTTGTTCTTTTACTTCTTCTTGGTTTTAATTTCTCATTATTGGTATTTGAATTAATAATTAATTTGGAATCAGAATTAAAATTAATAAAAAGAACATCAGAATTATTTTAATTCTAGGTATTGTAGAAAAATGGTTTTCGAAAAATTCTGCATCTCGAGATTCAATGATAATATTTTGAGAATAAGCACCATGCAATTCAGTCATCAAAAATCTATAAGTTTTGCTAGTCAAATAATAGCTAATAAAAATTCATTCAATTTCTCTATTACCCAGTTTGGGTTGTTTAGGCTCGATAAGCCTGACGAGAGCGCGATATCCCCATACTCTAAAATAACTAAGATTATATTTCTTCTTTTTCCAAAGTTCATAGGGTGTCACATTTTTATTTTTCTGAAAAACTCTATCAAGTATGTGATATACAGTGAATAATGCTTCACCCCACAAATTCGCATTTAAGCCCGAATTAGAGATCATATTATTAATCATTTCAATTAATGTTCTATTTTTACGTTCCGCGGTTCCATTTTGTTGAGATGTATATGACGCAGTGGTAATATGTATAATACGTACGGATTCAAAAAATTGCTCTATGTCAACATACTCGCCAGCTCTATTGGACTTTAAAGTCTTGAGTTTGGTGCTAAGTTGATTTTCAACCTCTTTATAAACTTTAAAACTATTTAATGTATGATCTATATAACTTAATAATTTAACATAAGAGTATTTTGAAAAATCATCTATAAAGGTTATAAAATAACTTTTACCACATCTACTTAAAATTTGATTCAAATCACATAAATCCCTAAGAATTAATTCTAAAAGTACGTATTTTCGCAAATCAATTTTATGAAAAGGTTTTCTAGTTTTTTTTTCGATTGAACACATATCCTACACTTATCAATATTTTTATTAGCACATGCATGAATAAGACCTAAATTAATAATGTCATTCATATGACGATAATGTACATGCCCTAATTTATCATGCCATAGAGGAAATGAATTAACAATATAAACAAAACTAACATATTTATTAATTAGACTCAATTTGAACACCCCATTACATGCATAACCCTTTCCCACAAATATTCCACTCTTGGTAATTACAACTTTATCGGATTCGAATACAACTGTAAAATCATGTTTACTTAGCAAACTTACAGACATTAAATTCTTATGAATTTCTGGAACATATAACACTTCAGTCAATTTCATTGACTTATCCGAAGTGAATTTTAAATTAACTGTTCCAATACTTTTAACTGTTGCAGTCGATTCATTGCCCATGAAAAGTTGATGGCTATCACTTTCTTCTTTGAAAGTTGCAAACATAAATCTATCATTCGTTACATGTCTAGTGGCATCCAAATCAAGATACCAATTTATGTTACTTCCAACCACATCGATTTTAGAAATCATCGTGATGAATCCATTCTTCGTTTCCGATTTCTTCTCTATTTTGAGAAATCGACAACCTTTCCAAAAGTTAGATAATTTATGAAATATTGCATGAATATAAAATGTATTAATAAAAACAAAGTTTAGATACTTGTTACCTAAAAAATTCCTCTCTTCCACATCTACATTTTTGTACTTTGAGTCAAATGCTCTCCAGAAATTCTCTTTATATTTCTGCACAGTAAGGATTAGAGTAGTGAGTACGAGTCTAATTTGACAAGTTTGAGACGCGTCATCTTCATTATTGATATTTTCGGTGCCATTGATGAACACGGAATATTGTTTTAAAATGTTGTAGCAAAATTGGGGTTGGAATCAGTGACAAGAAAAAACACAAACATAATAGATTGAGTTGAGTCATGTAATCGCTATGTTTAAAGCAATATTCGTTCCCCTATAATGTAATGCGGATTGATGCGATTTGCTTTCAAAATATAACAACCCAACCTTGTGTTTAAAATCTCCCGCGTTGCACCCGTAAGGAATTGCCCTGAAGAACTTGATCTTTATGAGTACCAAAAGAAAAATAAAGAAGAGAAGACGATGGGTTATGCATTTTTGTGTGTATGGAACAAAGAAAACAAGTTGGTTTAAATAAGGGTGAAGGGATGAGAATGAAATCCTTTGACCATTTGAATTCAAAATCAAACTAGCTGAAGCGTCATCCCATTAAATAAGTATAAATCCAAAAAAAATATATATTTTAATTTATTGAAATTAATTATATTATAAATAATATGACACACATCACCTGTATGATAGCTTAAGCTATGTAAATGCAGAAAAGATCGAGAGGTTCACATAGGCAAACATTTAAAAACATAAGCTGTTCATTGTATTTGTTGCTAAATGTTGCATGTATGAATCTCGTGATCTAGTCAACTCTACTATTTTCTGCCTTACATAATATATGAATTATAAACAAAGTGATTATAACACTAATACAAAAATAATCAACTAATTAAATCTGTATATGCATAATCAAAATGTAAAATAGGAACTATAGTTGGGCGAAAGTATGCGGTGCCTTCAAGCATGCAATCAAGGAATAGAGAATGAATAAACGAGTGCTTCAACAACAACAACGAGAATTTTATGTAATGATCAACGCTTTATGAAGCATTTCAATCATAGCAAATAAAATACCGGAAAAATTGATATTTACGTGCACCGAAATTGTTAATTATAGCCCTACACTTCGTTCACTGGTTCAATAAAACTGCACTCATCATCATATTAGCTACGATCTTACGCCCCTAATCACGTTTTGGGACAAGATCTCGAGTTATAGCTTGAGCAAGCCATTTGTTTACTAAAAAGAACTTGGATTTAACTAAGTTATAAAAACTATGTCCTTAATCCTAATTATTTAATATAGAGAATATGAAATAAATTTAATAGTAGGAATTTCACAGAATTAGATAAACACTCAATGAAACATACAACATCGATTAGAAGAAAAGCTGGGTCTAATCAAGATACAAAGTATAAGAGCTGGTATTGAAAATTTGAAACTACAAAGGAGCACCAACCTTCACTACAAGAATTATACACTGATTTCGTCAGTATATGACTACTGACGAAATAACATTAATTTCTGGGAATGAATCCGACGAAAAAAGTTACTTCATCGGAAGCCGTTATTTATTTCGTTGGTAAGTTATTCCGTCGGAATTTAACCGCAAAACAAACTATTTTCATAATAAAATATTAACTTATTTCGGCTTTATCCGACGAAATAAGTTTAAAAAGCTATTTCATCGTTTTAAGCCGACCAATTAAGTTAACGTTTCAGTAAAATTTTAGTGAAACGTTAACTTAATTCGTCGGAAAATATCCGACGAAATAAGTGTTTTTTTAAACTTATTTCGACGGATAATTGCCGACGAAATTAGTGGTATACCACTGAAAAATTTTTGGAATTTTCACCTTACAAATGTTTGCTACATTCAAATATCCAAAACAACCAAATTCATGCACAATTTCAGAATCACAAATTCGATTTCGATTTAAATCCAACATGGATAGAAATGGAACACAATCCAAAAGCAAATTATATCATATCTTGCATACAATGCACAACACAATCCAACACGAGTTTGCAAATTGAACTAAGGATAACATGTCCAATAGAAGCCTGTATAAAATATCACATAATATAAAAGTAACCTAAAACATACGATCAACGCATCGATATCGACGCTCACTCCTCATGGTCCTCATCCTCTCATCATCATCCTCGCCTCCGCCTCCGCCTCCACCTTAGCCTTCCTCACCACAGCCTCCTCCGACGTCATCGGAATCGTAATCAATAAGCCGCTATAGCAAAACAAACAAACAATACCTGAAGGGAGATGCTTCTGTTCCATGATAGCAAAACAAACAAACAAACATCGAGTTCTGGCGGATCTCGCCCCGGAACAAGAAGACGATGCTTCTGTTCCATGATATACCGGGGTGGAGGGGAATGCTCTATCTGGTAGGCCTTGCTGCGGTTCCTGTGAAGGCCTCCATATTCCTTGTCGAATCTCAGGAGGATGTCTACTCTAAGGAAGTTGAGATGCCCAATATGTGGTCAGTATCCTGACCCACTAGATGCACCCTCCCATATCTAGCACCGCTCCTCTGCGACTGAATGACATACTCTGTCATAGAATGCATCTGAGAGGGACTAAGAGGAGTTCCATGCTCATGTGTCTGCCGCTCCAACGGATGCTCTCATCGCTGCCTGTTTGTAACAGTTATATAAAAATCTGTATCATTTTCAAGCAAATATTAAACGAACTAAAAAACACATTCAAAAAATATCTTACATATCTCGTCGCCGCCTGCCGTGAGGAGGATGCTTGGGGGTTACGCGTGAACATCATACTGTACATCTCGATACGATCCGGCATACGTCATTCCCGTGTGGCCTGCCATTTGAATACAGGGTATAAAGAAAGAAACACTTATTTCAAATCCGTTAATTAAAATATAAATTTATTTGATCTAATAAAGAAACTTGCATATTGGATGTCCTACTGCGGAGCATTCCTCCCTCCACTATAATATACGTCCTCATTTCGGGCATTGGATGCAGCACCCCGTGCACTCATCGCCTGCTATTTAAACCATATAATATTTAAGACATACTTCAAAACAACTATTAAAGTCTTAAGATTTATACCAGGAACCCGGAAGACTGAAAATGTCGAGTCATGGCTGCCCAATAATGATCCAACCAATTCTTGGGCTTCGCCACCCATCTCTGCTCATCTGTGGTGGCGTCCCTCCACTGCTTATATACTTTACTTTTGTGGTCACGCCAGCATCCATCCATATAGGACAACAATCTGGCTTTGATGATCTCATCGACGACCGACGTCTCATCCGTCCACCTGAACTCGAATTCGCCCTTAGAAACACAATAGGCAACATATAACATGATGCAGCATTTGATAGATATGTAAGTATATAATTAAAATCAAATATTGAATAACTTCATTATATCTTATCAATATCTTAAAGGGAAATTTCACTAAAACCACAATGAGCTTTAGCATATGTTCCCACTAGCACCTAAGGATTTTTCCCATCACAACACCCCCCAACATTACTTTCTGTTAACGTCGATCCCCTTGCAACCCCCCTACAGTTAGATTTGCAATTTTTTTTATTTTTTAATACCCAAATTACCCTTCTTCCCCCTTGCAAATTAAAATCTCTTATCTTCAAAACCCATACATGCGGCAGAAGGCGAGGGATCGGCTCGAACTCCTCAGGGGTTGCCGACGACTATGACTATGAGTCCTGGTAGCCGAGATAGATAGTGTATCCGAGATTGTTGGGTTTTAAATTAAAACCTCTTACCTTCAAAACCCATTCACAAATTTTAGTCTTGTTTTTATTTTTTGGGGCTCTTGATTTATTTTTGTTTTTTGATAATTTTCTTTTTTTGGGTGTTATAGCATCTATGAAAAGGTCATAAGATTGTTGGGTTTCAGGCAGTGGCAGCGGGGCTGCTCAGTCGTCAGGCCTCGATGTCTCCGGCGAGGCCGAGCCCATCATCCAATACTGCAATCTCACCACAACAACAACAACTGAGCCTTTTATCCCAAGCATATGGGGTAGGCTACATGAACCAACATGAGAATCACGCCGGGTCCAGCACATGAATCCTCTGTCTCCACTCACTTCTATCGAACAATATACTTTCATTGAGTCCTTTGGCAACCATATCGTTTCGTATTACCTCCATCCATGTTTTCTTCGGTCTCCCTTTTGCCCTTTTGCCATTACCCATATCGAGAGTATCTATTCGTCGAACCGGTGCTTCCATAGGTCTGCGTCGCACATGACCAAACCATCTAAACCGGTTTTCCCGCATCTTCTCCTCCACGGGTGCTACACCAACTTTTGCACGAATATCCTCATTTCGCACCTTGTCTTTTCTAGTGTTACCGCACATTCAACGAAGCATGCGCATCTCCGCTACGTGCATCTTCTGTGTATGATGCTTCTTAGGAGCCCAGCATTCTGTACCATATAATAAGGCAGGCCGAATAGCGCTCCGATAAAACTTCCCTTTCAATTTTAACGGAAAGTTACGATCACACAAAATCCCTATTGCACTCCTCCATTTCAACCAACCAGCTTGGATCCTTTGATTAACATCACTATCGATCTCCCCATTCCTTTGGATGATGGATCCTAGATATCTAAACTGGTCGCTCGGTGATATCTCTTGCCCTTCCAATGTTATACCAATATGGTTTTGACTTCTCTGGCTACTAAATTTGCAGTGCATATATGCTGTCTTGGACCTGCTCAATCTGAATTCCCGAGATTCCAATGTTTGTCTCCATAATTCCAATTTGGCATTAACCCCTGCTTTCGTCTCATTTACTAGAACAATATCATCAGCGAATAGCATACACCAAGGGACCTCATCTTGGATAGTTCTAGTAAGCTCATCCATCACGATGGTAAACAGGAAAGGACTTAATGCAGATCCTTGATCAAATGTTTCAGTTTGGAAAAAGGTGGAATTTTTTCTCATCAATTTTCATGTCATCTTGTTGGTTGTGAAGCTTATGGTGGTGGTTGTGGTGGTTGGAACGACGGTCATGATGGTGGAAGTGTTTGTTAAGAGAATTGGTTGTGAGTGGTTAGTATTTGTAGAATTTAGTAGAATGTGCTCAAGGTGTTTTTGAAAATGATTGTAAAGGATTTGGAGATGGTTGTGGTGGTGGTGAGTATGAAAATATTGAATTTGGAGAGGGTAATTGTGCATCCACCATCTAGACCATATCCTCCCCCGGCCTCATCATCCCTTGCACCTCCTCCATATCGACGCTCGACCTCACCACCTTCAACGTCATGATATCCGGATAATGTAATGACTCTCACGACCCCCTCTCTGCCCTCGCCTTATTCCGCTCCATGCTCATTAAGTTAGTATGTATCAAATAAATTTTTCCGTGTATCAAACTAATTTGTTTTTGTTGTAATAAAATTATATTAATGAACGAGGCTTGTAATTTGTTTATATAAATGCTTGAATGGTGATGATGATGGTGTTTTGTTGTAACAAATTTATGTTAATAAATGGTATTTGGAACGTGTTTGTATAAATGTTGAATTATGATGATGTTTAGATTGTGTTTGTATGAAGTGTCCTTTTAAATGGTGTTTGGAATATGAAACATGATTTGTAAGTGTTTTTTAAGCCGACGATCCCTTGAGCTTCGGTAATGGTGATGCAGTGCTTGACATTTATGACGACTCGTGGCCTTATTTCAAGCACGACATCTTGATCAAGATCCTACTATTAGAGCCGATAAGGCAACCGTCAAGATCCATTGCGCGACAGCTTATGCTGTAGCTACTAGGGTTTATGGGGGATGTGAAAATATCTACGGACATGGGGGTTTTTGCTCCTAAACTATTCGATGAAATATCAGAGAAAAGTGTTTTATCGGGAAAACTGCTTGATGCATTGGTTTGTGAAAATGGGCTATTTAGATTTAGCTGTGGAATATGTGAATATTATTATGAGAGACGTTTACAAAAGATGTAGATGGTTTTGATCAAAATATATGGATTTGTTTGTAAATTTTGTGTAAGTGGCACAAAAGGTATACAAAATTTTGTATTTGCAATAATAAGAAGTGGCACAAAATGTTATATAGCGACATTTATTCTGTTAATTTCATTCAAAATTAGTGCCACAAAACTTTTAGCGATAGAGAAATAGAAACTACTCTATAAAGAATTAATCTATCAATTACAACCAATTGAAACATTTTTACAAACACATTCCAAGCATCATCCATTAACATAAAATTAGTATGACAAAGGCCAAATTAGTTTGATAACATAGAGACATTCATTTGATACATATTACAATAACGGACGAGCCCAGATCTCCATTTGCAGCAGTGCCATCTCCACGTCATTATCTTCATTACGTACCAAGCTCCAAAATAGAAACAATCTTCAATTAAAAACTCAAATACATCATCTGCCACCCTCACCGCTTCCACAAAACACTATTCACCAGTAAAACCCCTTATTAATCCAACACCTCCATACTCACCACCATCACAACCATTCCAAAATCCTTCACAATCATTTCCACAAACACCTTCAGAACATTCTAGCCACATCTTACAAACACCAACCACTCATCACCAATTCTCTTATAGAAACAATGAAAAATTGTTGATCAACATCAAGAAAAGCAAAAAACAATAATTTCAACAAATTGAAAACGGAAGACAACATAAAAGTTAGGCATAAATTCTCCTTTATTCTTGTCATGTATATATAGGATAATAGTTATCCCTTGATTTCTCTTTCGGCTAACGAGTGGCTATAGCATTGCCATTGCCATGGAAGAGATTGTGTTGAAAAAGAGAAGAGAAAAAGGGAAGGAGGGAGTGGAGGCAGAGAAGAGAGAGATGGAGATGAAGATGAGAGAGATATATAGAGAGAGAGGAGGGAGTGGAGGTGGAGGAGCCGAGACCATCACTAATGCTATCGCCGCCGCTGCCATCGCTGAGCTGCTCCTCTTCTTCGACTTCTTCTTCTTCTTCTTTATTTTAGGCTATATATTAGAGGATAAAGGGTATTTTGGTCAATAATTAAAGATTTAACGGCCAGGGGGATCGCAGGGGTAGGATTTAAAAGAAGGTAACGTTGGAGGTGCTGTGATAGGAAAAAACCTTAGGATGGCAGTAGGAATATATGCTAAATCTCAGGATGGTTTGGGTGAAATTTCCCTATCTTAAATAATGCATTTTGCTTTTTGTCTTCTAGAACAGGACTTGACCAATGAACAAGAACAAAATTGTCGGCTTGCCTAACAAGGTATGGCATGTTTGATTCACTCACTACTACAATATGGGGTTGCCCCTACGGATAAAGGAATCCATAGAGGCAAATCTTTCTTGCCCCTACGGACTAAGCCGTAGGTCCCAAAGGTTGTCCCTACGGTGCCCGATGTTTTAATTTAAAAATATTAAATAAGAATTTGTTGTTTATCCCTACGGATCCGTAAACCAATGACCTACGGTGCAGTCCGTAGGGGCATTTAAATAGGAATTTAATAAAAGAAGGCACAAAAATGCCCTGCGTACGCCTCGATCTCGTTCCCTCGTTCCCTAAATTCTCTGTGATCATCTCTCCCGCGTCTCGATCTTGTTCTCGCGTATCCAATTTTCTCCTCATCGCCACCGCCCTCCGCCCGCGGCCCGCCACCGCCCTCGTTCCCAAAACTTCCTCGTCGTCGACCACCGAGCGTCTCCGTCGTCTCCTCCACCGCCTACAAGTTAGTAAATCTCCAATTAAACATAATTTTGATGATGTTAGGGCTAGGGTTCGGGTAAGGATAAGGATTAGGGTTAGGCATCGGGTTCAGTTTAGGTTAAGGTTAGGGTTCGGTTGGTGTTGGGGTTGGGGTTGGGGTTCGGTTGGGGTTGGGGTTGGGGTTGGGGTTAGGGTTCGGTTGGGGCTGGGGCTGGGGTTTGATTGGGGTTGGGGCTATGGTTCTCGAATACATCATCTTAGATGGGTTTGCAACCGACAAATTAAGAAGACATTTGGATTAAAATTATGGTCATCAGGCAATGGAATGTTTCTAATTTAGATGGCAAATACTTGAGTACCGATTTAATTGTCATAGATGAGAATTAAATCTTTGTTATTTTCTTTATGGTCCTTTTAATTTGCTGGTTGTAATGATACACTTTTGTTTGTTTTTCATTAGTGATTAATTTTTAGTTTGCTATTTATTCTTTTTCAGTCTGGATACTTGATAGAATTACAAATGCTTTACTATTGTTTGCCTTTTTCCTTTTGTGTGGAAAATATATCCATTGTGTCATATGGACACTATTAATTTCACATCGATTCAAGGAAAAAATTGAGGAAGGTTGTGTTTGTTATATCAAAAACCTTTTTGTTGAACCCAACAGGTGAAAGTTTAGAGTTGTTATAGATAGCTCTTACATGTTGTTTAATGCATGTACCATTGTTAAGAGAGTGCAAGGTGGAGAACAATAATTTATTTCAACGGCACGTTTTTCAAGTTAAAACCAATATATGATACTCGATGATAATATGAAACTTTCATATTCTTATCAATACTCATATATGAAACTCAAAGCGCCACTTAGTCCCCGTCTATCAGTTAACATACGTTCAATATTCGTCGTGACATAGAACTATACGAAAATTGTTAAATATTGGACGGTATAGCTCGGTACTAACAACCGTCGTGTAGTCTATGTGAAGAGAATATTCAATGTATGATAACCGATAGATTTGTCCCGTGTGTGTAACAACCCTAATTTTCTTATACACTTTTTCCATACAAATTTTTAAATTGTTTTTTTTTAAATCCATAAAGGGGTATTTTAGCCTGAGCACAAGTTATAAGTAATCATTTTGCTTTTTAATTACAAGTTAAAAGAATATAACAACTCCATTTTTAGTGTACAAAAATTTACTTGAAAATTAATGTATACTTGGGGTATTTACATTTTCTGTAACTATTTTAAGTAATTAAATAACTCCATAATTACAAGAAAGAGCTTGTAGCTCATTGGTAATACCTTGCAATACTGAACCAAGCCACCGGAGTTTAAATCCCATGCTCCATATTATTTTTAATATTTATTTTGTTTTAAATTGTTTAGAAATCCAACAGTTAACACGTGATAACTCCCAATTTTCCCACTACACCTGAAAAAGTAAATATACCAGAGTGTACATCAGGAGACCCCCCACCTTCCGATGCCCTGACTCGGTCCGACTCGGGCCGGCGCCGCCGGCCGGACTCGGCCGGACGGCCGAGTCCCCAACATGGGAGTTGTGACTTTTCATATGCCCTACCCCCCTGCACACTCCATTGAATTGGATCGGTTCCAGAGACACCATTAATCCTCATTTACTCTATTTTTAATGAATTTTAACATTATTTTTACATTTTTAAATTTAAAACCCTTCATCTACCCTAACATTATTTTAACATTATTAAACACTAATCAACCAAATTTTAATGAATATTGTTGATTAGTGTTTAATAGTCAACATGAGAGAGTTTAAGCATAATTGTATTAACGACAAGTGAAGTTTTATAAGAAACCGAATCGGAAATCGGATTTGTTCCGATTCCGTCGGGTTTTGTAAATCCGTATTTTTAGAATAGAAAAGAGAGATAGAAAATGGGACTTATGGGTTTTGGACAATAACGAGAGTGAGATGGAAGAAGAGCAATCGCCGGTCCGTCGATTCGTCGCCGAGAGTTCCTAGAACGATCGCCGGAAGTTCGCCGGAAATTTCGTCGTAGCTTCGCTTCGTGCTCGTTTTCAAAGTACACAAATTTCTTGGAAATTTTAGAGAGTTGGCTCAGAGTTTTGGGGTGAGAGGGTAGAGGGTAGGGGTGTATTTATAGGGTTAGGCTAGGACTAGGGTAGATGTATAGAACCAACAAAATCTGTCAACCAACAAAACCTGTATAGTATGGTTCTATACAGCTCAGACCTGCATGGCCCACCAACAAAACCTGTCATGCCCCGTTTCCCAGTATACGGCGAAGGGGACGCGACTGGTCCGCTACGTATTTACTCTGAAGTAAATACGCTAAGCGTATCTAAGCAATATAAAAGTAAAATCACAAGAGACAAGATATAAGATAACAACAACTTTATTTATTCATATTCTTTTGTACAATGCATGAAAAGTAAATACAACTGAATAAAAAGCAATGCTTAAACAATGGCATAACAGAAATGAAAGTACTGAATGGAAAGTGTACAATGACTAGAGCTCGGGGTCTTCACTGAACTGGTCCAAGTCTTCAGTAGTGGGCTCAATGTCTGACGGGTCCAAATCACCTGACGACGTTCAAAGAAGAAAGAAAGAGAATATCGTCAGCGAACAGATCGCTCGGTAAGTCCCAAAGATAAGAAGAGAAATAGAATAGACAGAGAGTAAGAGAGAGAGAGAAAGAGTAGCTTTTACAGTTGTATTATATTGTTATATTGTTATATTTAGAGTTAACGCTGCTGTTTGTAGTTTGGTACAGAAGGATGCCAGTGTATACAAGAGGAGTCTCACTTGCCCCGGAGACTAAGGTATCAGGAAATCAAGGAACCGTTATGCCACGGTACAACAGCAACGGAATATAGGTTAGGTGTCTTATGGTGGCAGTCTCGTGCCACTTTTAACACCTTCCCTACCAATCTACCCCTTAAACCCCGCGATGTCTTGATTGTATTGTTTGTGTTATATTGCAACTTGTATTATAGATTGTATAGTTGGATGACTGACCAAAATCATGATATCAGTAAACGGATATAACTGTATAATCATGTAAATGGAATATCTGGAGAATCATGTAAATGGATGTATATCCATGGTTCGGTTCAGTCAATGTATATTGAATGTATGGAATAGATTAAATATAGGGATTCATGTTGAATCAGAATATTGTAGATTGTAAATTGTAGATTATAAATTGTAGATTGTACATTGTACTTGAATCATGTTCAAGTCAGATTATAATGAAACTCAAAGTAAATTGAAGTCCTGATTGTTTTGATGTTATCGGTAACCGCTGCACATGGGCGGCAGGATTTGTGTCTTTTTCAAAGACGATTATCTTTTTGATAACACCATTGTTAAGTTGTCTACCTTAGATAGGCAAGCACCCACTTCTCCGGCTCCCCAAGGCTCAAGAGATTGGTCTCGCTTAAACCTATATTTACTAGGGTCCTTATTGTAATTTATAGAACTTGAGGGGGTTTTATATAAAATACTTTTGTATAGTTTTCAAAATACACCACAAGTATTTATAAATTGTCTTTAAAGTTATAATAATTGTAGATTTTATACTTGTGACAATTCTAATGAGAATAACCTAACTTTCATATTATATGGTATTAAAGTGTAATATTAAACTTGTATGGAATTCATGGTATTTTAAGGTAAATTGATTCTTGTGATATTTTAGAAAAAAAATGGAATATATATATCATAACAAAAATAGGTATTTTAATGATAAATATACATATATTTATACAAAAATCTCATTTCCTCAAGATGTCGTATTTTAAATCTTTCGAGACCGGATGCTCCTTACGGAGGTCTGAATCTTGCACTACTAAGTCCGAGGATGTGCGATAATCCGCACCATCCCGAAAGGGTTCCCCAAAATGGGTTGTAGCGGCGCTTTGCAAAGATTGTATAAATACTAAATCCTTTAGAAACGGTTTTATTAAGTAAATGGTATTTATTTGTAAAGATATCAATTTTCCGTATTCTATGTTCTAGGGTCTCCTAAATCAACTAGACTGCTCCTAACTGGTCCAAAGCGACAAGTTGTAAGATATCCCTCAAATCGCCTCTTCACCGCCAATTGTGGCCAGGTAAGTACAAGTGAAGAAATGAGGGATCCGATCACGAATCACCGTGAGACGGGCCTTTTAAAATTACCTTCCTCATTTGTCTAGCCTAGACACCACAAAGTCAGTTTTAGATAAACGACTAAATGCCCACAACCTTCCTCTGTCCTAATGAGTGCGACAGTCTTTAATTGACTGAGTCTAGATATTTTTATTATTAGCTCAAAGTCCTCTAGTTCCAAATCTCGTCGGTTCACAGACGGCCTAGAGATCACCAACGGCGTTTCTCGTCACTCTAACCAGATGCAGACGCGACGTCAACAACCGACCTCAGAGTCGCAACGAAGCGGAGTCATGGAAAAGTCCCTAGTTCCAAACCTTAACGGCAACATCTACAGCCTAAAAATCAGCAACGGTGATCCTCCTCATTCCAACAGGATTCGGACGCAGCATCACCAAACGGAACCACAACAAAGTCCCTAGTTCCAAGACTCTACGGTCCATAGACAACCTAGAGTCAACCAATGACCTCTCTGCCGGATCAACGCTCCGTCTCGGAAATAAGTCAACCAACTCCCAGGGAAATCAGTATCCTTGGCAAAAATCTCGATTCAGGAAAATCAGCGTCCTTGACGAAAGCACCTCGATTCACGTCGACCCGCAAAGAAATCAGTGTCTTTGCAGGAATACCTCAATTCGTTTTAACTCCGAGGAAATCAGTTTCCTTGGCGACCTCCTCGATTCAGGAAAATCAACGTCCTTGACGAGAGCATCTCAATTCGCGTTGACCCGCAGAAAAATCAACGTCTTTGCAGGAATACCTCGATTTGTCTCAACCCCAAGGAAATCAGTGTCCTTAGCAAAAATCTCGATTCAGGGAAATCAGCATCCTTGACGAGATCATCTCGATTCGCGTCGACCCGCAGAGAAATCAGCGTCTTTGCAGGAATACCTCGATTCGTTTCAACTCCTAGGGAAATCAGTGTCCTTGGCAAAAACCTCGAGTCAGGGAAATCAGCATCCTTGACGAGAGCATCTCGATTCGCGTCGACCCGCAGAGAAATCAACGTCTTAGCAGGAATACCTCGATTCGTCTCACCCCCAGGGAAATCAGTGTCCTTAGCAACCTCCTCGATTCAGGGAAATCAGCGTCCTTGACGAGAGCATCTCGATTTGCGTTGACCCGCAGAGAAATCAGCGTCTTTGCAGGAATACCTCGATTCGTCTCAACTCCAGGGAAATCAGTGTCCTTGGCAACCTCCTCGATTCAGGGAAATCAATGTCCTTGACGAGAGCATCTCGATTCGCGTCGATCCGCAGAGAAATCAGCGTCTTTGCAGGAATACCTCTATTCGTCTCAACTCCAGGGAAATCAGTGTCCTTGGCAAAACCTCGATTCAGGGAAATCAGCGTCCTTGATGAGAGCACCTCGATTCGCGTCGGCCCGGAGAGAAATCAGTTTCTTTGCAAGAATACCTCGATTCATTTCGACTCCATGGAAATCAGTGTACTTGGCAAAAACCTCGATTCAGAGAAATCAACGTACTTGACGAGAACATCTCGATTCGCGCCGACCCGTAGAGAAATCAGTGTCTCTGCAGGAATATACGACGTCAGCAAAGCGGAGCCGCGGTAAAGTTCCCAGTTCCATGACTCGGCGGTGCACAGACAAACCAAAGTCAACCCTCGACCTCCCTGTTGAAGCAATGCTTTAACGCGGGAGTCGGTCAACTCATCAATCACTTACGAGTCCTCTCGACTTGTAAGGAAGAAAATTCTCTTGTGAGATCCTTACGACTCTCAAGAGAAAACACACTTAGGAATCCTCACGATTCCTAAGGAGAAAATACACCTATGAGATCCTCTCGACTCGTAGGGAGAAAAAATCTTTATGAGACCCTCAGGGCTCATAAAGTTGAAAAGTCTTAGGCAGCAGATCTGAACCTGTTTCCTAAGCCATCGCTTCTTATCTCGATTCAGGGAAATCAACATCCTTGGTGAGAACCTCTCGATTCGTTTCGACCCGTAAGGAAATCAGTGTCTTTGCGAGAATCTCTCGACTCGTCTCAACTTGTGGGGAAAATAGTGTCCCTACGCATAAAGAAAATTCTCTTGTGGGATCCTTACGATTCTCAAGAGAAAACGTACTTAGGAGTCCTCACGACTCCTAAGGAGAAAAGACACCTACGAGATTCTCACGACTCGTAGGGAGAAAAGCCTTTGTGAGACCCTCACGGCTCATAAAGTTGGAAAGTCTTAGACAACAGATCCTAACCCTGTTTTCTAAGCCATCGCTACCTTATAAAAAGTTCAAGATGAACTGTTATCTATCATCTATGGGCCACACTTGCCAAAACTACATGCCACTGAAATGGAGAAGTTACTCATGAGCATATAAACTACTTCACGCCAGAGTAAAATATAAAGAAATAGAAGGGTGCGGCCCATGGAGCTGAGAGTTTGGAACTATATCCCTTAAGAGTCGAGATTTGAGTCAATGATAAATGACGATACTCGTGTCCGCTAGTTATCTTCTCAGATCAAGATTCTGAAAATTATATACTAACCCGAAACTGATCATACGCTATGAATTACTCTGCACTACTTCACCCACATATATACTTACATAGGCAAAGAAGTGGGGGGGGGCATTTGTTCCCGCCAAAAAATTTCTGCGCAAAAGAGCCCAAGGTATCAAATGACAGCGATACGTTTAAGAAAATGCGAATCAGTATTTTTCGGGCTGTATTTTGACAAACTCCCAAATAAGAAACAGCTAAATTCTGATGGTATCGAAAGCAACTCGAAAAATTCTTCGATTTGATATATTATGGGCCTCATAATTCATCTGGGATCAAAATTTATGAGCAAATATGCTATGTACGTGTAATCTAAGGAAGAAAATGCGAATCGGTATTTTCCGGGCTGCATTTTGACAAACTCCTGAATGAGAAACAGCTAAATTCTGATGGTATCGAAAGTGTCTCAAAAAATCCTTCGATTTGATATATTATGGGCCTCATAATTCATCCGGAATCAAAAGTTATGAGGCATCACGTGCTCACACGTGACCGGGCATCACGTGCAGGCACGCGACCATTTACAGGCAAAGCCTGTAGGCACTGAATAAAATAAATAATTGGAAATAATTAATCAGTGGGGTCACGTGCCAACACGTGACGGGTCTTTAAACCCACTGAAAAGAATTAAAGGTATAATAAAATAACAAGGAAAAACCCCAATGGGGCATCACATGCCAACACGTGACCAAGGATCACGTGCTGACACGCGATAATTCCTAAGTTCTTTAAAACAACAGAATTAAATTCTAGTTAAATACTTAATCAGGGGGTCATTTGCCAACACGTGATGGGTTCCTAAAAATCTATGAATTAATAGAATTAAATTCTAATTAAGAGGGAATCAAAAACCCTAGTTGGAAAAATATTTCCCTAGATCTTTCCAAACAAAAAAATTGTGCTCTGTAAAGTGGAGTACCGTTGGATTAAAAATCCAATGGTGATTAAAAATCACCAATTTATAAAAAGATTCTATACAAGGAAAGATTTCCCTGAAATTTGCCAGGAATAACGGATAAAAGATCTTTTGAATTAAAAATCTAATGGTGAATAAAATTCACTGAGTGATCTAAAAGATAATGTTGGTTACAAAATCAATTAAAATCTTTCAATGAAAGATTGTTTAAACAAATTGATTCTTTTCTTTCTCCTAATAGGAGCCAAGAAGAGAAGAGAGGAGGATCTACTATTTTGGGGAAATAACAACAACAAAGAGAAAAAAGAGAGGAGAATTTAATTCTCAAGAGAGAAAAAAAAAATCTCTTCAGAGAAAAGAAAGCCTAGGTGAGAAAAGGGAAAGAGATCTAAGTTCCATAAAACAAAGAGAATTTAATTCTCAATTTAAGAGTTTAACTCTTCTGAATAAGAACTTAGTTCTTTCTTTTGTTGAAGATCTGCAGAAGCAGATCTCCCCACAAGTTGAGAATTTAATTCTCATCGGGGAGATTCCGCCATGCAGATCCAAAACTTAGAGGGATAATTGAGTTTAAGGAATTTAATTTCCCCAAATTCATAGGAATTTAATTCCTCCAAAATAGAACTAGGGTTTAACCCTATATGAGAATTTAATTCTCCTAAATTCATACGAATTTAATTCCTCCAAAACAGAACTAGGGTTTAACCCTACATAAGAATTTAATTCTTCCATATACATAAGAATTTAATTTCTCTAAAACAGAATTAGGGTTTAACCTTACAGAGGATTTAATTCTTAAAACAAGAGACTTAAAGCTCTCCATGAACGTAAAGAACTTGGTCACGTGGTAACACGTGACCCCCATTCTCAATGAGCAGAAAAGAGAGAAAAAAACTAGGTCACGTGTTCCCACGTGACCCTTAAACAGACTCTCCAAAATGAGAAGAAAAAAAGCTAGGAGGCAATGCCTCACGTGCTCACACGTGACCCTCATAAATGAAGAGAACAAAGCCAAAGGCAGTATTTATTTTGGGCGCCCTCACGTGTCCCCACATGACCCCTTAATAAACACTTTAATAATCAATACATGGCTACTCATTACGTGCCAACACGTGATGGCCTGAAGACTAAAAGTGTTTAACACTTATTTGAATATTCTGATAATAAAATAAAGGAGGTCTGGCCCCATCTTCAGGCGCCTCACGTGACCCCACGTGACCCTTCCTTTCTACTGTTTAACACTATTTTGGGCATTTTGTCTCCAGTGTTTAACACTGTTTTAAATACATCACGTGAGGACACATGACCGCCAGATGTCCTCTAGTGTTTAACACTATTTTCAAATCATCTTAGCCCAAATTAGCTAAGTTTTCCTTAGGCAAATCTCCCCTTCAAATGAGCTTTAAAATCCAGAACTATAATGTTTAAGTGCTCAACCGAAGACAAAATGTTCTCAGAGTCCTCAAACTTTTGTTTAGCATTGTTAAATAATGAGGGGATAAACCCAGACAAATGCTCAACAGGCTAACAAAGGGCCAACATTTCAAACTTAATTGGACTTAGCCCAAATTGGCCATAAGTTCTCAATTCAGATTTAACTGAACCAATGTGCTCATAACCTAATTAATTGATCTTAGTTCCAAATTGGACTACAGATCTCCCAATCAACTTTGGTTCAAGGGTACATCTCTGAACTCCTCTGATATTTGTCGTTGTAATCCTTCAACGTCTTCAGAGAGGTAACGAGTCCCGATAACCAATCATTCCATGGACTGTGAGGTCCTTAAACTCATGGACTATGATGTCCTTAACCTCGGACTGTGGGGTCCCTTTAAACCCATGGAATTTGATGTCCTTAACCTCGGACTGTGGGGTCCCTTTAAACCCACGGACTATGATGTCCTTAACCTCGGACCGTGGGGTCCCTTTAAATCCACGGACTATGATGTCCTTAACCTTGGATCACCATGTCCTTAAACTGGTAATTACCGCAAAGTCCCTAAACTAAAATAATAGAGCCCAAATGCTCTTTTTTCGGATATAAATGATACTGTTAAGTAGATCTTAGTCTAAAATTAGACTAACGTATCTTTAACAAATGGTTAAGTTAACCTTAGTCTAAAATTAGACTAACGTGTCCTTAACAAACTGTTAAGTTGATCTTAGTCTAAAATTAGACTAACGTATCCTTAACAAACGTTTAAATTGATCTTAGTCTCAAATGAGACTAACGTATCCTTAAACCCAACCCCAAACCCAAATCTAAGAAAATACGGATTTGGACTTATCTACGCCCTACGGGCGACAACATAAATCAGTCTCCGTATATAATCCACGGGCAACCAAAAAACAAAACAAACAAACACGGTGCGAAGTGATCATCTGGAGAAGGAGAAAGTTGTTACCGCGACGCGGTAGCGTAATTAACTGTAGGGGCTTGTGCCTGCAGGGAATAGCGTCCCCACAATCAAAAACCCCTCAAATGAGGGGGAATCTGACAAAGTCTGCTATATCGGCCGCATCCATTTAAACCTTCGATACACGATGTCATAAATCAACTTGGCATCTTCGGAGAGGTGGACGGGTAGCACCAATTAGCATCTGCCCCGAAATTCAGGCAAGACGGACCTGCACGGTCGCGTCTCCGTGTTTCGACGGGGAACGGATTCTGGCATGCCCGGTAGGACATTTTCCTCTTTCCACTCCACACTTCGTGTGTCGTGTTCACGAATGAATCGCGGTTTGCTATGGTTGCCTGTGGATTCGAGGTACTAAGATTTAGTGTCATGCTCTGTGCAGAAAACAGAAGATCTATGGCTTCAAATTGCACTAACTGCAACTGCAACTCTCGCTCCGTCCCGTCCGGAGGAGTGACTTACGACCCCAAGTGGCCTCCATCTTCGCTATGCCGGTGGAACAGGTGACTCATGCCACCGCTGGATTGTTTTTCGGGACCATGATCCCGCCAACAAGCTTCAACACCCCTGTACCATTGCAAGAGGCTTCAAAGAAGTCGGTCTTTGATTGGCTTACAACTACTGCGGCCTCTCTCAACGGGTCGCCCAACTCCACTGCTTCAGTTTTCAACAGACTGGGCCAAAGCTCCAACGGGCCCATGAAGAAACCCGCAATACCAGAAGGGGTTATCACGAAAAGGATAGCTATTCCTGGTTCTGAAGTCGTCAAAGCGGCTTCTCCTGCCAAAGGGTCGGTCTTCACAAGACTGGCCGTTACAACTCCCCATCCAAGCGAAGTCGCTAAGGCTGCTTCCTCCGCTCGAAAGTCTGCCTGCGACAGGCTGGCCATTCCCTCTCAACGGATGTTAGTCTTCAAAAGGCTCGCACCGGCAATAACCCTTCACCAAGACATGGGGCGTGATGAAACCACCCCCATAGCTGAGCCAGTCCCGGCCGCACGACATGCTTGACGTCGCCACTGGCGCGGAGTGAAGAAAGCTGGGGGCAATTCCCCTTCCGGATTGACTCCGCCTGCTCCAATGGTGGAAGTCGACGTTGCTGTTCCAACTGGGAATAGCTTTGAACTACTTAACAAGGTGCGCAGGAATTCGCCAACTGCTGTGCTGAAAAGATCTCCTCCACTTATGGAGAAATCCCCAAAGGCAAAGCTGGAGCAGCCCCCTCAGCGGCTGTCCTCTAAGATTTACAAAGTCTGGCGTCAAGTCCAAGACTCAGTTGTTGATCAAGAATACCCCAGCCAACAAGAAAAGATGAAGGTTCGGCAGGAAGATAACCGCCCTGTTAAGCCATAGAAGGTGACAGCTACTTGGGTGCCCACTACAACGGCCCTCTGAACTTCGACCGCCCATAAGAGGAGAAGGCCGGAGAAAATCCCCATGTCTGCGACAAATGTCAAGGGCACTGAGCCTAAACGCCCCAAGTCTGGGGACATGATGGTACATACCGTCTATATGGCATCCGGAAAAGAGGATAGCCGTATCTCCACAGGTCATCGACCGCTTACGTGATCTGTAACAAAGGCCCAGGAGCAACAACAAAAGCTCTAAGAGATGCTAACAGCTATGGCCGCACTCACTGGACCAAAAGAAAGCCTAGAGACATTCTCGGAGCAACGTCATGAGCAGGAAACTGATGCCGAATTCCTTCGGAGAATGCTTGAGAAAAAGGACAAAGAGGCCGCAGAACAAGCGGCCAACATAAAACAAATAGCCCTTTTATTCCAAGATATGGTGGGCCTGATGATCCAGCCGGACTCTCCAGTCGAAGATCCTCCAGTAATAATTGAAGATGATAGAGGAGAGACATCAAATCCTCTGCCAGCTCTGTCAACAGCCAAGGAGGAGACAATCTCCAAAGCTGCCCTGGATGATTACATCGCTCAGCAGATACGAGTTCACCAGGCGAATGAAGCGGCTGGGCAAATTGTTAAAACTGGACGACCCTATCCAGGTTGGTATGACTAAATAAAGTACCCGCCGGGATACACGATCCCCAAATTCTACGTATATAAGGGGACTGGAAATCCGCATCAGCATGCCGCTCAATTTAGGGTTCTGTGCGGCAACACCGGAGGTGACGATAAGCTACTGCTTCGCCAATTCGTTGGCAGTTTGGCGGAGACGGCTTTCGAATGGTATTCAGAGCTTCCAAATGACTCCGTCAAAACATCCAGAGAGATGGAGCTGTTATTCACCCAGCATTTCGCAAGCACCAGCGAACGCACCCCAATCACGGCGTTGATCAATGCCAGGGTGAAACCAGGCGAACCATAGGTTCAGTATGCGATACGGTGGCGCAACCTATGGTCGAAGTGCGAACAGCGCATAGAAGAAGCACCTGCGGTGGGCATGTTCGTGGGCACTCTTGATCCGCAGGCGACCATATCCCAATTCATGATGTTCTTCAAGCCGACCACCTTCCAGTCCTTGATCGACATGCTGGCCCAAATGGACCAGATGGGCCATAAACCATCCTCCTCGGAATGAGAAAGGGAAAGGAAAAGCAACCTTCGTCGCCAACGCTTAACAACAACCGAGTGGCTCGAGACCGGTTGTTCGCCAAAGCAACAAGCAGCAATCCCTTGATGAGAAGTTGAGACGTCCTTACTCGTTTCCTCGGGATAAAACAAGGAAACTGTTTGAACTGGCAGTGCGCAATGGGCTCATTACTCTACCGGAGTCGAGACACCCACCGCAACCAAAGCGTCAATGATCCCAATTACTGCCCCTACCACCGAGTATTGGGCCATCCGATCGAAGACTGCTACGTCTTCAAAAACTGGGTTGAAGACCAATACCAACTGGGCAAGTTCGCGCTATCTGAAAACTGGAAGGTGAATCCGCCACAACAGCATACTCCTAAAAGGGTGGACACACCGGGGCATTGTGCTCTTTTATAAAAGAAGCTCCATGGGAAGTCGTTCTTTCGACAAAAAACTAAAAGAATGCTGAAAGATCTTCAAATATGCCCGGCGATCAGGTGGAAAAGCCCGCTAGAGCCGAAGACCATCGTGGGGATGCTGAAACCACGCCCAACATTGGGAGTTAACAGTGATGGTGGACAAAACATTCAGGCCCAGCCGTCAAAGTCTTCGAAGAAAAAGAAGAAGAACAAAAAGCCCGCGCAGTTTGATGACAAGCGCACGGATCTGCAAAAGCATATTGAAGCGCTGGAGGAATATAACCAGAAGGCGCGAACCTCGTTCACACTCCAAGAATTTCTCAACAATATCCTTGAGAGCGGAGATAACGACAATAACGACGGGGATGACTCGTCAGAAGAATCTGAGGACTATGTGGCAAGTTGCCACATGATCTCTCATTCGGTGTTAACTAACGAAGAAGCTCACTCGGCGATAGAGGACAACATAAAAAAGCTGGGGGCAGGATCGAAACCAAAACCCTTGGAACCGTCTGACAAGATGATCGACTTGCTACTGAATGAAGCCCGTCAGAAAAGCAAACCCAATCGAGAGCGCGTACTGGCTATATTCGAAAAAGCCAGAAGCCGATGACTGAATGAAAAGGTCGAGGCACCCCAACCGGATCGAAGCATCCCTATTGCCAGCAAAAGCAAGATTAAAGTAAGGAAACGATTCGCTAGGGCCCTGTCAATAGGAATGAAGTTTCCCTCTTTCAGAAGAAATTCTCCTGGCAGTATACATCTTGATGAAGCGGACATACATCCTAACTTCTGCTTATACCATCAGAGGATTGCACACCTTACCGAGGAGTGCATCGCCTTTAAAAACTGGTAGCGGGGATATGTTGCCCACCGACAACACGTTCAACGAATTAAGTGCAAGGCTCGTCGGGAACATAAAAGCACGACAGATGAGCGCAAAAGAGCCGCTGGCAACTGTCGCATAGTCGACACCAAGGGATCGCAAGTTATTACCTTTGGAAGCGACTCTGACGAAGAAATCTCCCTCAGCCCTCTCTTCAAGGAATCCACCTCCGACACAAAAGATGTGAAGATTTGAGAGAAAATCTAGCTGCGTAATCGTTCGTTGCCCGAAAAATCTCGAACTTATGACCGAAACGTCTTTAAACTACTACAGACCCGCGGCATCCTCAGGCTGACGTGGTAAAAAAAAAGGTACGTCCATAAGTGAAATGGGCACGGATGAAAACCTGAAAGGGCTCTGTGAGTAAAAACAGCGGGACTACCGGCGAGTTTTGTGAAAACCCGAAAGGGCGCAATCTCGTCAAAAGACACTTGCAAGGTCCTCTCGACCCTGTAAGGAGAAACCACCTGCGTGAGATCCTTACGACTCACAAAGGAGAAACACGCTTAGGGATCCCCACGATTCTTAAGGATAACTTACACTTACGAGATCCTCACGACTCGTAAGGAGAATTCCTCTTTGAGACCCTCACGGCTCATAGGGTTCAAAAGCCTTAAATTACAGGGATCTGAACCTGTTCTTAAGCCATCACAATCTCCAATTTTGCCCTATAAGCGGTTCAATATTGACCCTTGTATACAATCCACGGGCACGAATGAACATTTTCCTAACAGAGTCCCACCAGCGACTAGGGATATGCTCACACGGTGAACAAACACTTGTAGGTCCTCTCAACTTGCAAGGAGAAAACACTCTTGTAAGATCCTTATGACTTATAAGAGAACACACACTTAGGAATCCTCACGATTCCTAAGGAGAAAACGTACCTACGAGATCCTCACGACTCGTAGGGAGAAACACTTTTATGAGACCTTTACGGCTCATGAAGTCAAAAGCCTTAGTCGACGGGATCCTAACCCTGTTTGCTAAGCTACCTTTGTTCGACATCAATAGAGGCAAATGATGATTTGTTCCTGGCAATATCCAAGTTGTAGCGATACTGATGCCTAAATCGGTATCAAATTCTAAGTCCTTTCATGGCAAATGATGATTCGCTCCTGGCAATATTCCAGTTGTAGCGATACTGATGCTGAGATTGACACCAGATTCCAAGTTCCACACTCGCGATAAAAAATCAGCGAGCCAAAAATGCATATGAAATAGCCGAAATGATGGGGCAACTTGCAACAAAATCAGCAAGTAAAAATGAATGCATACAAAATAGCCGAAATGATTGGGCAACTCGCAATAAAAAGCAGCGAGTAAAAATAAAACAAATAGCCGAAATGATTGGGCACCTCGAAAAATAGCCGAAATGATTGGGCAATCGCGATTTTCGCGATATAAAAAGCTGAAATGATAGAGCATCACGGAAAGAATTAAAAAAAATGAATGAAATGAAAGAATGAAACTTTTTGCCCTGCAGGTGAGGTTACAGTGACCCCTGTATACAATCCATGGGCACAAACAAGAAAGGAACCATATCGTCCCACGGGCTTCGTCGAAGCGAAGCCAAATCTCGACAGTTCATAGACAACCTAAAGACAATCTCGACATTCGTCGCAATATTGCAAACACAATGTCAACAAACGAAGTGAAGGAAGATCCCTAACTTCAGGGTCTCGACGTCAACATCGACAACTTAGAGATCGACACCGGCGTTCTTCCTCCCTCCAATCGGATGCAGACGTAACATCAACAAACAGAGCCACGACAAAGTCCCCTAGTTCCAAATCTCGACGGTTCACAGACAACCTAGAGATCACCAACGGCGTTTCTCCTTACTCCAGCAGGATGCAGATGCGACGTCAACAAACGAACCCCAGGGTCAAAACAACGGAACCATGACAAAGTCCCCTAGTTCCAAATCTCAACGGTTCACAGATAGCCTAGAGATCACCAACGGCGTTTCTCCTCACTCCAACCAGATGCAGACGTGGCGTCAACAACCGACCCCAGAGTCGCAACGAAGCAGAGCCATGGCAAAGTCCCTAGTTCCAAATCTCAATGGGCACATCTATGGCCCGAAGAACAACAACGGTGTTCCTCCTCATTCCAGCAGGACACAGATGCTACACCATCAATCGGAGCCATGACAAAGTCCTCTAATTCCAAATCTCGACGGTTCATAGACTGCCTAGAAATCACCAACGACGTTTCTCCTTACTCCACCAGGATGCAGATGCGACGTCAACAAACGATCCCAGGGTCAAAACAACAGAACCATGGCAAAGTCCTCTAGTTCCAAATCTCGATGGTTTACAGACAGCCTAGAGATCACCAACGACGTTTCTCTTCACTCCAACCAGATGCAGACGTGACGTCAACAACCGACCTCAGAGTCGCAACGAAGCGGAGCCATTGCAAAGTCCATGTTCCCTGATTAAAAATCAGCAATTACCTCAATGAGGTATCACGTGCTCACACGTGACCAATGGTCACGTGTTGACACGTGATAGTTAAAACAGAAATAAAAACAACGACTGAAGAAGGACCCAATTGGGGGTCACGTGCTCACACGTGACCAATAGTCACGTGTTGACACGTGATAGTTGAAACAGAAATAAAAACAAACGGCTGAAGGAAATACCTCAACGAGGTATCACGTGCTCACACGTGACCAATGGTCACGTGTTGACACGTGATGGTTAAAACTGAAGCGTAAATAAACGCTGAGAAAAGGACTCAATTGGGGGTCACGTGCTCACACGTGATCAAGGGTCACGTGTCAGTACGTGACTGGCTTCGAAAGCCTTACAGTTTAATAGAATTAAATTCTAAAAGCTTCCAAATCTTTCTAAATGGAAAAGGATTATGGGGACCGTTGGATTAAAGATCCAAGGGTGATTAAAAATCACCAATTTATGGAAAAATCTTAGACAAGAAAAGATTTCCCCTAAATCTCACTGAAAATAACAAACAGAATATCTTTGGATTTAAAATCCAACGGTGAATAAAATTCACTGAATGATCTAAAGGATCATATTAATTATGAAAACAAACAAAATCTTTCAATGAGAGATTTACTAAACAAATTGATTCTTTTTCTTCTCCTATAAATAGGAGCCAAGAAGAGAAGAAAGATATAGAGTTTTGGAATCTTAAAATTTCAGAGAGAAAAGAAAGGAGAATTTAATTCTCAACAAAGAAAACCTAGGTGAGAAAAGAAAGGGGATTAAAACTTCAAACAGAGAATTTAATTCTCAAATCTAAGAGTTTAACTCTTCTGCATAAAAGAACTTAGTTCTTCCTCTGGTTGAAGATCTGCAGAAGCACATCTCCCATAAGTTGAGAATTTAATTCTCATCGGGTTGAAATCCTGTCATGCAGATCTCAAACTTAGAGGGGGAATTGAGTTTAGAGAATTTAATTCTCCCAAAACAAAATTAGGGTTTAACCCTATATGAGAATTTAATTCTCCCAAACTCATAGGAATTTAATTCCTTCAAGATGAAATTAGGGTTTAAACCCTATCTGAGAATTTAATTCTCTTAAAACTATAGGAATTTAATTCCTTCAAGATGGACAAAACTAGGGTTTAACCCTAATTGAGAATTTAATTCTCTCAAATTCACAGGAATTTAATTCCTCTCAAAATGAAATTAGGGTTTCACCCTATACAAGAATTTAATTGTTTTACATGTATGGAAATTTAATTCCTCTAAAAGAAATTAGGGTCTAACCCTATATAAGAATTTAATTCTTCTATAATAGGAATTTAATTCCTCCAAAATCATGATTAGGGTTTAACCCTACAGAGAAATTAATTCTCAAAATAAAATAAAGAGACTTAAGAGATCTCTGAGCATGAAAAAAGCTAGGTCATGTGCCCCACGTGACCCCTGAAAAGGTCCATAAAAATGAGAAGGAATCAGCCTAGAGGCAATGCCTCACGTGCTCCCACGTGACTTACAAAACACAGAAAGGAAAAGCAAAGGAAATGAAGGCTTTGGACGCTCTCACGTGTTACCACGTGACCCCTTAGCAAATGCTTTAACAGTCAGTGCATAAATCACCGTCACGTGTCAGCACGTGATGCTCAAAAATAAAAAATATAAAAAAATGTTTAACACTTAATTGCAGAACGAAGTAAAGGGATCTGGTCCCACTTCTGGGCGCCCTCACGTGTTCCCACGTGACCCCTTTTTCTTTAGTGTTTAACACTAATTCGAGAACTTTATTTTTAGTGTTTAACACTAATTTGAGAACCCCATTTTCAGTGTTTAACACTGTTGCTTTCTAGTGTCTAACATTAAATTGAGAATTATGTTTCCAGTGTTTAACACTGATTATCTTTTAGTGTTTAACACTAATTTGATGGATATATTTCCAGTGTTTAACACTGTTTTCTCTAGTGTTTAACACTATTTTTAACCAAATTGGTCAATCTTTCAGAGGCAAAGCCTCCCATTCAAAATTGAGTAAAAGTCAGAGCTATAATGTTCACTGCTCAATCAAAGATAGAAAAAAAATGTTGCCAAAGCACTCAAACTCTTGTTTAGCATTGCTAAATAATGTGGGCTGAAACCAGACAAATATCTAATGGTCCAACAGAGGGCTAATACTTCAAACTTAATTGGACTTAGCCCAAGTTGGCCATAAGTCCTCAACTCAGACTCAACTGAGCCAATGTGCTCATAATATAATTAATTGATCTTAGTTCCAAATCGGACTACAGATCATTTAATCCATCTTGGTTCAAGGGTAGATCTCTTCACTCCTTTGATATTTGTCGTTGTAATTCCTCAACGTCTTCAAAGAGGTGACGGGTCCCGACAACCACAAATTTCATAGACTATGACGTCTCTAAACAACGGACTGTGGGGTCCTTAAACCCACGGACTATGATGTCCTTAACCTCGACCGTGATGTCTTTAAACTAACAATCGACCGTAATATCTTAAAACTAACAACGGACTGCGGGGTCCTTAAACCCACGGACTATGATGTCCTTAACCTCGACCGTGATGTCTTTAAACTAACAATCGACCGTGATGTCTTTAAACTAACATTGGACCGAGATATCCTTAAACTAACATTGGACCGCAATGCCCTTAAACTAATCAACCGCAATGTCACTAAACTAAACAATAGAGCCCAATTGTTCTCTTGTCAGATCTAAACGATCCCGTTAAGTTGATCTTAGTCTAAAATTAGACTAACGTATCCTTAACAAACGTTTAAATTGATCTTAGTCTCAAATGAGGCTAACGTATCCTTAAACCCAAACCCCCAAACCCAAATCTAAGAAAGATACGGATTTGGACTAGTCCACGCCCTACGGGCGACAACATAACTTAGTCTCCGTATACAATCCACGGGCAACCAAATACAAAACAAACACCCACGATACGAAATGACCATTTGGAGAAGGAGAAAGTTGTTACCGCAATACGGTAGCGTAATTAACTGCAGGGGCTTGCGCTTGCAGGGAAGAGCGTCCCCACAATTAAAAACCCCTCAAGCAAGGGGGAATCTGAAGAAGTCTGCTACATCGGCCGCATCCGTTTAAACCTTTGATACATGGTGCCATAAATCAACTTGTCATCTTCGGAGAGGTGGACGGATAGCACCAATTAGTATCTGCCCTGAATTTCAGGCAAGACGTTTGTCTTGGCGTTTTTCGGAGGGGAACAGTCCCTAGTTCCAAACCTTAACGGCAACATCTACAGCCTAAAAATCAGCAATGGTGATCCTCCTCATTCCAACAAGATTCGGACGCAGCATCACCAAACGGAGCCACGGCAAAGCCCTTAGTTCCAAGACTCTACGGTCCACAGACAACCTAGAGTCAACCAATGACCTCCATGCCGGATTAACGCTCCGTCTCGGAAACGAGTCAACCAACCCCAGGGAAATCAGTATCCTTGGCAAAAATCTCGATTCAGGGAAATCAACGTCCTTGACGAGAGCACCTCGATTCGCGTTGACCCGCAAAGAAATCAGCGTCTTTGCAGGAATACCTCGATTCGTCTCACCCCCAGGGAAATCAGTGTCCTTGGCAACCTTCTCGATTCAGGGAAATCAGCGTCCTTGACGAGAGCATCGCGATTCGCGTCGACCCGCAGAGAAATCAGCGTCTTTGCAGGAATACCTCGATTCGTTTCAACTCCTAGGGAAATCAGTGTCCTTGGCAAAAACCTCGAGTCAGGGAAATCGGCGTCCTTGGCGAGAGCATCTTGATTCGCGTCGACCCGCAGAGAAATCAGCGTCTTTGCAGGATTATCTCTATTCATCTCAACCCCAGGGAAATCAGTGTCCTTGGCAACCTCCTCGATTCATGGAAATCAGCGTCCTTGACGAGAGCATCTCGATCCGCGTCGACTCGCAGAGAAATCAGCGTCTTAGCAGTAATACCTCGATTCGTCTCACCCCCAGGGAAATCAGTGTCCTTGGCAACCTTCTCGATTCAGGGAAATCAGCGTCCTTGATGAGAGCATCTCGATTCGCGTCGACCCGCAGAGAAATCAGCGTCTTTGCAGGAATACCTCGATTCGTCTCAACTCCAGGGAAATCAGTGTCCTTGGCAAAACCTCGATTCTGGGAAATCAGTGTCCTTGGAAAAACCTCGATTCTGGAAAATCAGCGTCCTTGATGAGAGCACCTCGATTCGCGTCGGCCCGGAGAGAAATCAGTGTCTTTGCAAGAATACCTCGATTCATTTCGACTCCATGGAAATCAGTGTACTTGGCAAAAACCTCGATTCAGGAAAATCAGTGTCCTTGACGAGAACATCTCGATTCGTGCCGACCCGCAAAGAAATCAGTGTCTCTACAGGAATATACAACGTCAGCAAAGCGGAGCCGCGGAAAAGTTCCCAGTTCCATGACTCGGCGGTGCACAGACAAACCAAAGTCAACCCTCGACCTTCCTGTTGAAGCAATGCTTTATCTCTGGAGTCGGTCAACTCATCAATCACTTATGAGTGCTCTCGACTTATAAGGAAGAAAATTCTCCTGTGAGATCCTTACGACTCGTAAGAGAAAACACACTTAGGAATCCTCACGATTCCTAAGGAGAAAATACACCTATGAGATTCTCTCGACTCGTAGGGAGAAAAAATCTTTATGAGACCCTCACGACTCATAAAATTGAAAAGTCTTAGGCAGCAGATCTGAACCTGTTTCCTAAGCCATCGCTTCTTATCTCGATTCAGGAAAATCAGCATCCTTGGTGAGAACCTCTCGATTCGTTTTGACCCGCAAGGAAATCAGTGTCTTTGCGAGAATCTCTCGATTCGTCTCAACTTGTGGGGAAATTAATGTCCCTACACATAAAGAAAATTCTCTTATGGGATCCTTACGATTCTCAAAAGAAAACGTACTTAGGAGTCCTCACGACTCCTAAGGAGAAAAGACACCTATGAGATCCTCATGACTTGTAGGGAGAAAAGCCTTTGTGAGACCCTCACTGCTCATAAAGTTGGAAAGTCTTAGGCAACAGATCCTAACCCTGTTTTCTAAGCCATTGCTACCTTATAAAAAGTTCAAGATGAACTGTTATCTACCATCTATGGGCCACACTTGCCAAAGCTACATGCCACTGAAATGGAGAAGTTACTCATGAGCATATAAACTACTTCACGCCAGAGTAAAACATAAAGAAATAGAAGGGTGCGGCTCATGGAGCTGACGGTTTGGAACTATATCCCTTAAGAGTCGAGATTTGAGTCAATGATAAATGACGTCGCTTGTGTCCGCTCGTTATCTTCTCAGATCAAGATTCTGAAAATTATATACCAACCCGAAACTGGTCATACGCTATGAATTACTCTGCACTATTTCACCTACGTATATACTTACGTGGGCAAAGAAGTGGGGGCCATTTGTTCCCGCCGAGAAATTTCTGCGCAAAAAAGCCTAAGGTATCAAATCACAGCGATACGTTTAAGAAAATGCGAATCAGTATTTTCCGGACTGTATTTTGACCAACTTCCAAATAAGAAACAGCTAAATTCTGATGGTATCGAAATCATCTCGAAAAATCCTTCGATTTGATATATTATGGGCCTCATAATTTATTCGGGATCAAAAGTTATGAGCAAATATGCTATGCACGTGAAATCTAAGGAAGAAAATGCGAATCAGTATTTTCCGGCTGCATTTTGACAAACTCCCGAATGAGAAACAACTAAATTTTGATGGTATCGAAAGTGTCTCAAAAAATTCTTCGATTTGATATATTATGGGCCTCATAATTCATCCGGGATCAAAAATTATGAGGCATCACGTGCTCACACGTGACCGGGCATCACGTGCCCACACGTGACCGGGCATCACGTGTAGGCACGTAACCATTTACAGGCAAAGCCTGTAGGCACTGAATAAAATAAATAATTAGAAATAATTAATTAGTGGGGTCACGTGCCGACACGTGATGGGTCTTTAAACCCACTGAAAAGAATTAAAGATATAATAAAATAACAAGGAAAAACCCCAATGGGGCATCTCGTGACCTACGGTCACGTGCTGACACGTGATAATTCCTAAGTTCTTTAAAACAACATAATTAAATTCTGGTCAAATACTTAATCATGGGGTCACGTGCCAACACGTGATGGGTTCCTAAAGATCTATTAATTAATAGAATTAATTTCTAATTAAGAGGGAATCAAAAATCTTAGTTGGAAAAATATTTCCCTAGATCTTTCCAAACAAAAACATTGTGCTCTGTAAAGTAGAGCACCGTTGGATTAAAAATCCAATGGTGATTAAAAATCACCAATTTATAGAAAGATTCTATATAAGGAAAGATTTCCCTGAAATTTGCCAGGAATAACAGATAAAATATCTTTTGGATTAAAAATCTAATGGTGAATAAAATTCACTGAGTGATCTAAAAGATCATATTGCTTACAAAATCAATTAAAATCTTTTAATGAAAGATTGTTTAGAAAAATTGATTCTTTTCTTTCTTCTATAAATAGGAGCCAAGAAGAGAAGAGAGGAGGATCTACTTTTTTGGGGAGATAACAACAATAGAGAGAAAAAAGAGAGGAGAATTTAATTCTCAAGAGAGAAAAAAAAGATCTCTTCAGAGAAAAGAAAGCCTAGGTGAGAAAGGGGAAAGAGATCTAAGTTCCATAAAACAAAGAGAATTTAATTCTCAATTTAAGAGTTTAACTCTTCTGAATAAGAACTTAGTTCTTCCTTTGGTTGAAGATCTGCAGAAGCAGATCTCTCCACAAGTTGAGAATTTAATTCTCATCAGGAAGATTCTGCCATGCAGATCCAAAACTTAAAAGGACTTGCTGTGTAGCGAACCCGCAAGGAGTAAAAAAAATGTGATAATTGAGTTTAAGGAATTTAATTCCCCCAAATTCATAGGAATTTAATTCCTCCAAAAGAGAACTAGGGTTTAACCCTATATGAGAATTTAATTCTCCCAAATTCATAAGAATTTAATTCCTCCAAAACAGAACTAGGGTTTAACCCTACATAAGAATTTAATTCTTCCATATATATAGGAATTTAATGTTAGTGTATATGCCCTAGAGGCCATTACTGTATCATACTAGTTTGTATATTACTTGATGGAAGCTTGGGATATTCACATTTGTATATACAATCTTGCTCAAAATAGTAGTATGCTACTTGGTTTGTTTCTACTTCAATGTGTGTACATGTGTTTCTTTTAACATATCGCCTATACACATTAGTGGAGCCCTTAGGATCTTTGCTTGATTACCAGCGTTGTGATGGCAGTCACATGGGGGCTGGGTAATCCACAAGCACATCCTTATACAGGTCCCTAGTTATAGGACTATTGAGACAGGACATCGATACTCCGGAGTAGACTAGCGTATACGCTTCTCATCCCAGCAGGGGAGACGGTCTGTCCCACAGCCGTCAGTACGTCGTACTTGCGATAGTATGCGGGTGCTCGTTAGGTTACGAGTACACTGGACAGGACTCGTCGGGAACTGATTGGTTGGTACTATACCTATCGTCAGTTATCAGTTCCCAGGTGACATGAGTACAGCTTAGTCCGCTGACTTGACACTGTCACTTCGCCTCGAGTGTGTTCCCACTGTACTTTGATTATTACCCTACCACGGCTCAAAGGAGTCGTGCAAACAGGTAGTAGTTGGGTGCAGTCCCGAAGCATTTGGAGGCAGTGACGGTTAGATAGGATTCGTCTCTCCCGGTATTGGGAGTTGATATCGCGCTGTGTCAAGGAGAGCCATTACACACAGTCGTCCCTGGCCAGGGCAAGCGAGATACACTGGTAGGTTTCCAGTGTTATCTCAGGGTGTTCTGGGCTACACTCCGACACGAATTGTACCGCTATTAGGGGATTGACGTTTACCGCCCCCTTAGGCCCGCCATGCGATATTCTCAGACGAACAGACCGGACTGTACGGAGACTGTCACATTCAGGCTCAGTAGGAGTTCGGATGAGTTCACCTCGTCAGTCTTCTTATCGGCATCTACCTGGGGTCCGTTACGCACAGCTAGTGCCGCTTGCGGTCTGTGGTTAAACCCACTGCCAGTGTAGTATCGAGTCTTTAGAGTCCCACACAGAGAGCTATTCGCCTTTGGGCAAAACAGAGTAGAGGTCGCATGGTTTTGCGACAGGGTTCGGTCACATCCGTGCACTTGTGCACGTTTAGTGTCCGGGCATTTATTACTAGCGGGCTTTGGTTTAAGCCAGATCCTAGTATACGTTTTGGGATTGGTTTTATCTCGTTTGTATTCGTGTTCCCCGGAACGCGGATGCGGGTGTGTATGCACGGTTGACCGAGACAGAGGCAGAGGATTCTCATTAGGGTTGTTGACTGTCGACCTTTTCTAAAGCCTAATGAGAATAAGAAATATGATTAATAATGATATTAATTAAGTGTTATTGTGCCATGGTTGGGTTGAAAGTTTGACCTTGTTGACTTTGTTGACCGGTTGACTAGCTTGGACTTGTTGATCATCATCATGACAATGGCTATCATTTCATGGGTATGACTTTTGCTTGCTTGTTTTTTCACAAATTGCATTAACTGCATGAAATGATATTGCCATTGAAGTGAACCATCACATAATACTCAATTACTATTATTATCATGATTATTGTGTGTTATGAGAGGATGGTTGTAAAAAGTCTTCTTCATTCTATCATTTGCTCTCTCTCTCATCAAAGCTCTCATCTTCCTCTTGCTCTCCCTCTTCCTCTAGCTCAAGGCAAAAATCTCTCATGTGTTGAGAACCATTTGCCTTGGAGATAAAACCCTAAAACACTTCTCTACTCATCCTAAAGTCCAAGGTCTAGCAAGCCAAGGATTTTAGTTTCCTCTAGATTGAGGTTGGAGCCAAAGGTAGAAGCTTTCGGGTGGATCCATCTTTGGCGCAAGGAGACGACGAGGTGAGGCCGGTCCGACCACCACAAGGAGTCGAAGAGAAGGAGTTTAAATTTAGGTATAACCCCTAACATAGTAGCTAAACTCTTAGTTAGGTTGTTAGATAATTTGTTTAGCAAAGATCCTTTTCTAGAGTCCATGTTACCCCCACCGTAAAAATCATTTTTCACCATTTCCGCAACCCCAAACAACCGGGGACGGGTAACGTGGACTTACAGTGGTATCAGAGCCAGGTTAAACACTATCTAACATGTTAGCAAAGTAACTAGAAGTTCGATCGGAGAAAAAAATCACAAAACATGCCCAAGACTTAAACTTTCTGTCGATTTTTTTTCTGCTCTAAAAATTATTTAACACATACCAAAAATCGGCTCAGGGTTTTTAGTGAATACAGCAGAAAAACGACCCAACGAACCGACCAACTCACCGAGGAAACGCGGCAAGAACAAGCTTCTTGCCGCGGATCCGCGGCCGAGTTGACTCGGCCGTGGATCGGTTTTGCTGCAGTGTGTTTTGTGGGGTGCTTTAGGATTTTTGGAATATGTTTTTTCTGCCCAGATTTTCCAAAAAGCAAAATTTGTTTTTGGGGTGGTTAAAAATCCGTATTATGATCGAACTTCTAAAGACTTTAGCTAACGGGTTATATCTGTGATGTGATATATGTATTAAACGTCTGCTAATCGCTATACGTCGATTAGTGGGGGTTATACATATCTGTGATCTGTAATGTTGATGGTTTATGTATATGAATTCATTGGATTGTCGCAGATGAATAGCCGGGGGGTTGTGAGATGGGAGTTTTCTTTATCTTTCAATTCATGTAATTTGTAATTGATGTAATATTATTTATATGGCCGCACATTCGGGATGAGGTTGTAGCCGCCATTGTATAATTTCTTTTACTGTTTTTGCTCCTAGGATAGACCCAAGGAGGGGCGCACAAACTACCGGGTACCTCGAAGTGCCGAGTGGCTTACTCACGTTGTTGAGGGAGGTTGCTTCACTTCGGGTATTTGGCGGGTAGTTTGTCGCACCCGTAGGGGTCTAGGGTGGGGTATTGGCTATTCATCGCGACCGTGTAATACGCTTTTCGTTACAGGCTCGTACGAAATGCGGATTCCTAGTATATCCAATGTGTTCATCTGTGATCTGGAATGGCTATCATTGCATCTGACGAATGTATATATCTATATATGATATCTATTTAGGCGTTGCTTATGTTTTACATCCGCGCTAGTCCAGCCCTCGCTCTGTCGTTAGTTAAGTAACCTAACGGGTAATGACGGGGCCCCGTGGCGAATGCAGATGGCATAAGCGTACGTCATATTTTCGTTATTTTCTGCAATGGTAGGATTAAATGATGGGACGCATTAAAATTTAATGCAAGAAAATAAACCAAAGTAAAGTTGTTGGAACACTTTCAAAACTACTCGGTTCTTTTCAAAAACCAACTTTTAAACGCGAAGCTTGAACCACTCCCTTTAAAAGCTATCTCGTTCCATCGATTATATCAAGTTCACTACGTTCACGTTTTCGCCAAAACCATTCGTAGCCCTCCGTCATTTCATATGGATAGTCAATAGTATTCAAGCTGCGTTTGTTGGCCAAAGTCAAGGCACAGTGTTTGGTAGCTATTGGGTATTCATATGCAGCATAGATAGATGCGTTGGTTTGGGACAGTCATACTGCCTTGTTGGCTAAAGTCAAGGGTAGGTACGGGTGGGTTCAAATTAACCTGGAGAATGACGGGTAGAACTTGACATGTGATTTATGATTTGTTGGCCAAAGTCAAGGTCATAAGAGCATGGGGAAAAAATCCACATCGGGAGTTTCTAAAGAAACTGAAACTTGCAAGCGCTGCATACCATTTGGAGTGTGATGATTCTGGTAGGATTCCTTCAGTTTTGTCACGCGATGATATTTGGATCCCGATCCTACTGTGAGTATATGCTACTCCTCGGGAAATTTCTCACTTAACGATCAATGCTATAAACCAATTAGGTATCTAGAAAGGTGTTAGCGGGGCTACGTCCCAGGGAAAAGAGGTTCTTAAATTAAGGAACTTCGCGAAAGCGTTGGAAAACCTCCCTCGAAATACCGACACTGGCCTGGCTGAACGGTTAAGCAAATATTGTACGGTGAGATTGATCCCGACTAATTCCTCCTTTTTGGTTTGAGGAGGGATTCAAGAAACAGTGGGAGCCATCCTGTTTAGACAAACTAAAAACCACTCTAAACTTGCAAGAGCATCATGCTGAGTGTTTCTTCTCTCTCTCCTAATTGCAGCGACCAATCGTCATGACCGGACTTAAGTTACTTCTAGATAAAAATATACTGACAGGACCAAACTACAAAGATTGGCTCAGGAATGTCAAAATGGCAATCACTTACGACAAGTTGGGGTATCTCCTTACCACCAAAGCTCCCCCTGTCCCAGGTCCTACCTCCAGCGTCGCGGATAAGGAAATCCGTAAGACATGGGAGATCGATTGCGCGAAGGCCAAGTGTCTCGTGCTTGCCTCTATGGACAATGAACATCAGAGAAGGCACGAGAATATGGACCTAGAATCCATATTTCTCTATACTAAGGAACTATATGGAGAGCAATCCTGTATCGCCAGATATGAAGTCTCGAAAAAATTGTTTTCGACGATATTGGCCGTCGGATCATCGGTAGTGGAACACGTGCTTAAGATGATTGGTTTCATTGAAGAGCTCGCGGACCTTGGGACCACGTTAGAGAACGAGCTCTATACGGACTTGATTCTCCAGTCCCTTCCTTCCACTTACGCCTAGTTTATCCTGAACTTCAACTTGTAAGGAAAAGAAGTTGAACTTTCGGAGCTCCTCAACATGTTGAGGAGTGCAGAGGGCACCCTACAGAAAGGTAGGGAAACATCCACTTTGTTTGTAGGAGGATCTTCCTCTTCTAAGTCCAAGACGAAAGCTAAGAGAAAGAAGAAGAAAGCCCCCGCCAAACCAAGGGACGGTGTTAGTAAAGTGGAAACGAAGGGAAAAGCAAAGGAAACAAAGATAGCGGGGCAGCTTGTGGGAAAGGAAGAGTGCTTCTATTGTCATAAGAAAGGACACTGGAAAAATGATTGCAGGGCTTGGAAGGCCAAGAACTAGGACCCGAAGCAAGTTGCGGCTTCGGCTTCAGGTGTGTATGTTATTGAAAACTGTCTATCAATAAACTCTACTTCCTAGGTATTGGATACCGGATCAGGATCTCATATCTGTAATTCTATGCAGGCACTGAGAAAGCGTAGGGTTTTGAAGGCAGGTGATATGACCCTCAGAGTTGTAAACGGAGCTGGCATGGATGCTGAGTCCGTGGGGGACTATCACTTGGGAATGTCAGATGGACATGTTTTGGTTTTGCGTGATTGTTATTTTTTACCCAATGCAACCTGTAATATCATATCTGTATCTTTATTATCTAAAGAAGGTTATGAATTTGCGTTTGTAAGCAATGTTGTAAATATTCACCTTAATCAAGTTTTGATTGGGTCAGGTACATTAAGCAATGGTATATACGTGTTAAACCAACCACAGATTTTCAATGTCCAGAATATACACAAAAGAAAGTCTCCAGAAATAAATCATGCTTTCTTATGGCATTGTAGACTGGGTCACATCAATGAGAGAAGGTTGACGAAGTTACATACAGAAGGATATTTGGATCCGTTCGAATATCAATCGTATGCAACTTGTCAATCCTGTCTCAAAGGAAAGATGACAAAGACTCCGTTCACTGGACACGGAGTAAGAGCGAGCGAGCTCTTGGGACTCGTACACAGCGATGTGTGCGGTCCAATGTCTACACATGCGCGAAGCGGTTATTCTTACTTCATTACTTTTACGGATGACTTTTCAAGGTACGGATATGTCTTCTTAATGAAACATAAATCCGAACCCTTTGGAAAATTCCAGGAATATAAGAATGAAGTAGAAAAACAAACCGGCAAAAGTATCAAGACACTGAGATCTAATCGAGGTGGTGAATACTTGAGTGCCGAGTTCCTAGATTACCTAAAAGAGAATGGAATTCTCTCTCAGCTTACTCCTCCATACACGCCGCAACATAACGGTGTATCGGAGAGACGGAACCGAACCCTATTGGATATGGTACATTCCATGATGAGTAACGCTGAGTTACCGCGATCATTCTGGGGATATGCACTAGAATCAGCTGCATATCTTTTGAACCGAGTTCCAACTAAGACTGTGCCTACCACACCATATCAGATGTGGTGTGGGAAGAAACCCTATCTTAAGCACATTAAGACATGGGGATGTCCGGCTTTTGTTAAAAAACAGCATGCGGACAAACTCGAGGCACGCTCAGTACAGTGCAAGTTTGTGTGATATCCAAAGAACTCCAAGGGATATTTCTTCTATTGCGAAGAGGAACAAAAGGTTTTTGTTTCTCGTCATGCCTGCTTCTTGGAAACTGAGTTTTTGGAAAATCAGATAAGTGGGAGCGCAATAGAACTGGAAGAAATTCCAGAACCACGAGCTATTACTGAAATCTTAGAAGAACCAAAAGTTCGAAAGAACATGACATTCCTGCGCCACTCCGCAGGAGTAGTAGGCGGTCTCATCCGCCCGAGAGATACTACGGTTTTCTCATAGACGGGGATAGAGAGGATTGCATCATTGATAGTGATGAGCCTACTAGCTTCCAGCAGGCCATTCAGAGTGTTGACTCAGTAAAATGGCTGGATGCAATGCGGACCGAAATGGAGTCCATGTACACCAACAAAGTATGGACTTTGGACATTGCTCCAGATGGGGTAAAACCCGTAGGATACAAGTGGATCTTCAAGAAGAAGATTAGTGCAGATGGACAGGTTGAGACCTATAAGGCTAGACTTGTTGCAAAGGGTTTTCGTCAAAGACCTGATTTGGACTATGACGTAACCTTTTCTCCAGTGGCTATGCTGAAATCCATTCGGATCCTTCTTACCATTGCTGCTTTCCACGATTATGAGATTTGGCAGATGGACGTAAAGACCGCTTTTCTAAATGGAAATTTAGAGGAGTGTGTCTATATGGACCAGCCAAAGGGCTTCATTCAGAGTGGGAGCAGCGGAAATGTGTGCAAGTTGCTTAAGTCTATCTGTGGACTAAAGCAGGCATCGCGGAGTTGGAACATCTGTTTTGATGAGACAGTCAAAGATTTTGGTTTTATCAAAAATCCAGATGAACCATGCATCTATAGTAGATTTGTAGCAAGAATTGTCGTATTCCTCGTTTTATACGTGGATGACATTCTTTTGATAGGAAATGACATTCCTATACTACAATCTGTCAAAGGGTTCTTGTCATACAGGTTCTCCATGAAAGACCTGGGTGATGCCACTTACATTCTGGGGATCCGGATCCATCGTGATAGATCCAAGAGGATATTAGGACTTTCGCAGTCCAGGTACATCGACACTATACTGAAAACATTTAGTATGGAAGATTCTAAGCACGGTAATCTACCGGCTTGTCACGGGATCACCCTCTCCAAAGAGATATCTCCCAAGACTGATTTGGAAAGGGATCGCATGTCTATTATACCCTACGCTTCTGCGGTAGGCTCTATAATGTATGCGATGTTGTGTACCAGACTGGATGTAGCTTATGCACTGAGTGTGGTAAGCCGGTATCAGTCAAACCCTGGGGAGAAGCACTGGATAGCGGTAAAGAACATTCTCAAGTACCTGAGAAGGACTAAGGAGATGTTCTTAGTGTATGGCGGAAAAAACCTCCAGATCGAGGCCTTTGCTGACTCCAGCTTCCAGAGTGACAAGGATGATTCCAAGTCCATGTCGGGTTTTGTCTTTACCCTCAATGGAGGGGCGGTGTGTTGGAAAAGTTCCAAACAGGAAACCGTTGCTGACTCGACGATGGAAGCGGAATATATCGCTGCTGCTGATGCCGCAAAAGAAGCCGTCTGGATGAGGAAGTTCTTGACAGAACTTCAGGTGGTTCCGTCCATTATTGATACAATACCTCTGTATTGCGACAACAACGGGGCTATAGCTTTAGCGAAGGAACCCAGGTCCCATCAGAAGTCCAAACACATCTTGAGGCGGTATCACCTGATCAGGGAGATCGTGGATCGCCAGGAGATCGAGGTTCGGAGGGTTGCTACGGAAGATAACACTGCTGATCCATTCACGAAGACCTTACCCCAGATTCAGTTCGAGCGGCTGATCGAGATGATAGGTCTTCGATACGCCAGTACATGGCCTTAGTGCAAGTGGGAGATTGTTAGTGTATATGCCCTAGATGCCATTACTGTATCATACTAGTTTGTTTATTACTTGATGGAAGCTTGGGATATTCACATTTGTATAGACAATCCTGCTCAAAATAGTAGTATGCTACTTGGTTTGTTTCTACTTCAATGTGTATACATATGTTTCTTTTAACATATCGCCTATACACATTAGTGGAGCCCTTAGGATCTTTGCTTGATTATCAGCGTTGTGATGGCAGTCACACTCGTGGGGGCTGGGTAATCCACAAGCACATCCTTATACAGGTCCCTAGTCGTAGGACTATCGAGACAGGACATCGATACTCCGGAGTAGACTAGCGTATGCGCTTCTCATCCCAGCAGGAGAGACGGTCTGTTCCACAGCCGTCAGTACGTCGTACTTGAGATAGTATGCGGGTGCTCGTTAGGTTACGAGTACATTGGACAGGACTCATAGGGAACTGATTGGTTGGTACTATACCTATCGTCAGTTATCAGTTCCCAGATGACATGAGTACAGCTTAGTCCGCTGACTTGACACTGTCACTTCGCCTCGAGTGTGTTCCCACTGTACTTTGATTACTACCATACCACGGCTCAAAGGAGTCGTGCAAACAGGTAGTAATTGGGTGCAGTACCGAAGCACTTGGAGGCAGTGACGGTTAGATAGGATTCGTCTCTCCCGGTATTGGGAGTTGATATCACGCTCTGTCAAGGAGAGCCATTACACACAGTCGTCCCTGGCCAGGGCAAGCGAGATACACTGGTAAGTTTCCAGTGTTATCTCAGGGTGTTCTGGGCTACACTCCGACACGACTTGTACCGCTATTAGGGGGCTGGCGTTTACCGCCCCCTAGGCCTGCCATGTGATATACTTAGACGAACAGACCGGACTGTACGGAGACTGTCACATTCAGGCTCAGTAGGAGTTCGGATGAGTTCACCTCGTCAGTCTTCTTATACGCATCTACCTGGGGGCCGTTACACACAGCTAGTGCCGCTTGCGGTCTGTGGTTAAACCCACTGCCAGCGTAGTGTCGAGTCTTTAGAGTCCCACACAGAGAGCTATTCGCCTTTGGGCAAAACAGAGTAGATGTCGCATTTTGCGACAGGGTTCGGTCACATCCGTGCACTTGTGCACGTTTAGTGTCTGGGCAGTTATTACTAGCGGGCTTTGGTTTAAGCCAGATCCTAGTATACGTTTTGGGATTGGTTTTATCTCGTTTGTATTCGTGTTCCCCGAAACGCGGATGCGGGTGTGTATGCACGGTTGACCGAGACAGAGGCAGATGATTCTTATTAGGGTTGTTGACTGTTGACCTTTTTTGAAGCCTAATGAGAATAAGAAATATGATTAATAATAATATTAATTAAGTATTATTGTGCCATGGTTGGGTTGAAAGTTTGACCTTGTTGACTTGTTGACTTTGTTGACCGGTTGACTAGCTTGGACTTGTTGACCATCATCATGACAATGGCTATCATTTCATGGGTATGACTTTTGCTTGCTTGTTTGTTCACAAATTGCATTAAATGCATGAAATGATATTGCCATTGAAGTGAACCATCACATAATACTCAATTACTATTATTATCATGATTATTGTGTGTTATGAGAGGATGGTTGTAAAAATTCTTCTTCATTCTATCATTTGCTCTCTCTCTCATCAAAACTCTCCTCTTCCTCTTGCTCTCCCTCTTCCTCTAGCTCAAGGCAAAAATCTCTCATGTGTTGAGAACCATTTGCCTTAGAGATAAAACCCTAAAACACTTCTCTACTCATCCTAAAGTCCAAGGTCTAGCAAGCCAAGGATTTTAGTTTCCTCTAGATTGAGGTTGGAGCCAAAGGTAGAAGCTTTCGGGTGGATCCATCTTCGGCGCAAGGAGACGACGAGGTGAGACCGATCCGACCACCACAAGGAGTCGAAGAGAAGGAGTTCAAGTTTAGGTATAACCCTTAATATAGTAGCTAAACTCTTAGTTAGGTTGTTAGATAGTTTGTTTAACAAAGATCCTTTTCTAGAGTCCATGTTACCCCCACCGTAAAAATCGTTTTTCACCATTTCCGCAACCTCAAAGAACCGGGGACGGGTAACGTGGACTTACATTTAATTCCTTTAAAACAGAATTAGGGTTTAACCTTACAGAAAATTTAATTCTTAAAACAAGAGACTTAAAGCTCTCCATGAACGTAAAGAACTTGGTCACGTGGTAACACGTGACCCCCATTCTCAATGAGCAGAAAAGAGAGAACAAAACTAGGTCACGTGTTCCCACGTGACCCTTAAACAGACTCCCCAAAATGAGAAGAAAAAAATCTTGGAGGCAATGCCTCACGTGCTCACACGTGACCCTCATAAATGAAGAGAACAAAGCCAAAGGCAGTATTTATTTTGGGCGCCCTCACGTGTCCCCACGTGACCCCTTAATAAACACTTTAATAATCAATACATGGCTACCCATCACGTGCCAACACGTGATGGCCTGAAGACTAAAAGTGTTTAACACTTATTAGAATATTCTGATAATAAAATAAAGGAGGTCTGGCCCCATCTTCAGGCGCCTCATGTGACCCCACGTGACCCCTTCCTTTCTAGTGTTTAACACTATTTTGAGCATTTTGTCATTGTAATCCTGAACTCCTCTGATATTTGTCGTTGTAATCCTTCAACGTCTTCAGAGAGGTGACGGGTCCCGATAACCAATCATTCCATGGATTGTGAGGTCCTTAAACTCATGGACTATGATGTCCTTAACCTCGGACTGTGGGGTCCCTTTAAACCCATGGACTATGATGTCCTTAACCTCGGACCGTGGGGTCCCTTTAAACCCACGGACTATGATGTCCTTAACCTCGGACCGTGGGGTCCCTTTAAATCCACGGACTATGATGTCCTTAACCTTGGACCACCATGTCCTTAAACTGGTAATTGACCACAAAGTCCCTAAACTAAAACAATAGAGTCCAAATGCTCTTTTGTCGGATCTAAATGATCTTGTTAAATAGATCTTAGTCTAAAATTAGACTAACGTGTCCTTAACAAATGGTTAAGTTGACCTTAGTCTAAAATTAGACTAACGTGTCCTTAACAAACTGTTAAGTTGATCTTAGTCTAAAATTAGACTAACGTATCCTTAACAAATATTTAAGTTGATCTTAGTCTCAAATGAGACTAATGTATCCTTAAACCCAACCCCCAAACCCAAATCTAAGAAAATACGGATTTGGACTATATAAATTAGTCTCCGTATACAATCCACGGGCAACCAAAAAACAAAACAAACAAGCACGACGCGAAGTGATCATCTGGAGAAGGAGAAAGTTGTTACCGCGACGCGGTAGCGTAATTAACTGCAGGGGCTTGCGCCTGCAGGAAAAAGCATCCCCACAATCAAAACCCCTTCAAATGAGGGGGAATCTGCTACATCGGCCGCATCCGTTTAGACCTTCGATACACGATGTCATAAATCAACTTGGCATCTTCGGAGAGGTGGACGGATAGCACCAATTAGCATCTGTCCCGAAATTCAGGCAAGACGGACCTGCGTGGTCACGTCTCCGTGTTTCGACAGGGAACAACGCTGTTGTTTGTAGCTTGGTACAAAAGGATACCAGTGTATACGAGAGGAGTCTCGTTAGACTAGAGACTACGGTGAACTGAATATAGAGTACAAGGCTCCTTAGAAAGCCCGGAACAACGGCAATTGGATTCATGTTACGTGTCTTAAATCTTGCAGTCTCGTGCCACTTTTAACACCTTCCGTACTAATCTACCCCTTAAACCCCATAGTGTTTTAATTGTATTGTATTGTAAACTGTATAGATTGTATAATTGGATGAATGACCGAAACCATGATATCTGTAACGGATGTAACCGTAGAATCATGTAAATGGATGTAAACTGGAGATCATGTAAATGGAATGTATATCCATGGTTCGGTTCAGTCAAGTTGTATAGATTGATAGTTGGATTCATGGATTCAGGTTGGATTGTAATATTGTAGATTGTAGATTGTAAATTATAAATTATACTTGAATTGTATTCAAGTCAGATTATAATTAGACTCAAACCTGAGTCATACAATTAGAAAAGTGAATTGAAGTCCTGATTGTTTTGATATTATCGGTAACCGCTGCACATGCCGGCAGGATTTGTGTCTTTTTCAAAGACGATTACCGTATTGATAACACCATTATTAAGTTGTCTACCTTAAGTAGGCAAGCACCTAATTCTCCGGCTCCCTGAGGCTCAAGAGATTGGTCCCGTTTAAACCTATATTTACTAGGGTCCTTATGGTAAATTATAGAACTTGAGGGGGTTTTATGTAAAAGTACTTTTATATACTTTTCAAAATATACCTCAAGTATTTATTATTCATCTTTAGAGTTGTAATGAATGTAGATTTTATATTGTGATATTTCCAGTGAAAATATCCTAATTTCATAAATAAAGGTATTTATTTGTAATATTGGTTGTATATGGAATTCATGGTATTTTAATGTAAAATGACTCTTGTGATTTTTAGAAAAAGGTGGAATATTTATATCATAAATAAATAGGTATTTTAATGATAAATATACATATATTTATACAAAACTAATTTTAATATATATTTTATATTCTAAAAATCTCATTTTCTCAAGATGTCGTATTTTAAATCTTTCAAGACCGAATGCTCCTTGCGGAGGTTTGAATCTCGCACTACTAAGCCCGATGATGTGCGATAATCTGCACCATCCCGAACGGGTTCCCTAAAATGGGTTGTAGCGGCACTTTGTAAAGATTTGTATAAATACTAAATCCTTTAGAAAACGGTTTTATTAATTATTGTATTTATTTGTAAAGATGTCGATTTCCCGTATTCTATGTTCTAGGGTCTCCTAAGTCAACTAGACTACTCCTAACTGGTCCAAAGTGACAAGTTGTGAGATATTCCTCAAATCGCCTCTTCACCGCCAATTGTGGCCAGGTAAGTACAAGTGAAGAAAGGAAGGATCCGCTCATGAATCACCGTGAGACGGGCCTTTTAAAGTTACCTTTCTCACTTGTCTAGCCTAGGCACCACAAAGTCAGGTTTAGATAAACGACTGAATGCCCACAACCTTCCTCTGTCCTAATGAGTGCGACAGTCCTTAATTGGCTGAGTCTATATGTTTATTATTAGCTCAAAGGTTATTTATTTGTAAAGATGTATCAATACTAAATCTTTTAGAAATGGTTTTATTAAGTAAATGGTATTTAAATGAAAATGTTTGTTTTCCCGTATTCTAAGTTCTCGAGGGTATCGTATTATGTTGCATATGAGTGTGTGAGGAGGTAGGTCTTTATCTCGTGGTCTACTTAAATGTATAGCAAGTTTAATGTAGTTAAATGTATAATTGAAACAATATGGTATTTAAATGAAAATACGATAAAGTGAAATATCCATCATTTAATGAAATGAAACTTGATCAATTTGGTTGATTAGTGTTTAATAGTCAACATGGTTGCCCTTGGATTTCAAGGTACTAAGATTTGGCGTTTTGCTTGGTGCAGAAAGCGAAGGATCAATGGCGTTCACTTGTACAAAGTGCTCCAACTGCAACTGCAATTCGCGCTCTGCCTCATCTGGAGGCATAGCCTACGGCCCCAGGCAGCCTCCTTGTTCACGATGCCGGTGGACCAGGTCACGCAGGCCACCACTGGATTATTTTTCGGGACCATGCTCCCGCCAACGAGCTTCACCGCTCCTGTGCCAACACTGGAAGCTCCCAAGAAGTCGGTCTTTGATCGGCTTACAATTACTGCGGCCCCTCTCAACGGGTCGTCCAGCTCCAACACCTCGGTCTTCTCCAGATCAGGCCAAAGTTCAGGTGGGCCCAGGATGAAGCCTGCACCTCAAGAAAAGGTTATTCCGAAAAGAGTGACCAACCCTGCTCCCGAAGTCGTCAAGGAGGCTTCTCCAACCAAAGGGTCAGTTTTTACAAGACTGGCTGTTCCGGTTCCCACTATGGTTCCTGTCCCTGCTCAGAATTCTGTTTTTGACCGGTTGGATACCGCTTCTCAACGGACATCAGTCTTCAACAGGCTGACGCCAGCAACAGCCCCTCACCTGGACAGGGGGCAAGACAAAGCCGTCCCCATCACCAAACCAACACCAACGGATCAACACGCTCGACGTCGCCACTGGCACCGAGTAAGGAAGGCTAGGGGCAACTCCCCCTCTGGGCTAACTCCACCAGCTCCAACGGTGAAAATTAATGCTGCTGTTCCAACCGAGAACAGTTTTGAGCTGCTAAACAAGGTGTGCAGGAATTCGCCTACTGCCGTACTGAAGAGATCTCCGCCACCGGTGGAGACTGTCACAGAAATAAAGCCGGAGCAGTCCCCTCAACGGCTGTCTTCCAAATTTTACAAAATCTGGCGACAAGTCCGAGAGTCAGTGGTGGATCCAGACTATCCCCGCCGGCAGAAGAAGTTGAAGGTCCGACAGGAAGAAAACCGTCCTGTTAAGCCACAAAAGGCGACGACCACTTGGGTGCCCACTGCAACGGCCCCCTCAACTTCGATCGCTCATAAGAGGAGAAGGCCGGAGAAAATCCCCATGCCTGCGACAAATGTCAAAGGCACTGAGCCCAAACGTCCTAAGTCTGGGGGCATAACGGTCCATACTATTTACATGGCACCCGGGAAAGAGGATAGCCGCGCTTCTACGGGCCACCGACCACTCACCCGATCCATCATAAGAGCTCAGGAACAACAGCAGCAGAAGCTTCAGGAGATGCTGACTGCGATGGCCGCACTTACCGGGCCAAAAGAAAGCCCGGAAACATCCGCGGAGCAGTGCCGTGAGCAGGAAACTGATGCTGAATTCCTTCGGAGAATGCTTGAGAAGAAGGACAAAGAGGCTTCGGAACAAGCGGCCAATATAAAGCAAATGGCCCTTCTATTCCAAGATATGTGGGCATGAGATCCAGCCGGATCACCCAGCCGAAGATCCTCCAGTAATAATTGAAGATGACAGAGGAGAAACATCAAATCCTCTGCCGGCTCTGTCAACAGCCAAGGAGGAGACAATCTCTAAAGCTGTCTTGGATGACTATATTGCTCAGCAAATAAGAGTTCACCAGGCAAATGAAGCATCCGGCTAAGTTGTCAAAACTGGGCGACCGTATCCAGGCTGGTATGATCAGATAAAGTACCCGCCGGGATACACGATCCCCAAATTCCACGTATACAAGGGAACAGGCAATCCCCACCAGCACGTCGCCCAATTCAGAGCTCTGTGAGGCAACACCGGGGGCGATGATAAGCTTTTGCTCCGTCAATTCGTCGGCAGCTTGTCGGAAACGGCGTTTGAGTGGTATTCCGAACTTCCAAACGACTTCGTCAAAACTTTCGCAGAGATGGAGTTGTTATTCACCCAGCAATTCGTGAGTGCTAGTGAACGCACTCCAATAACGGCGTTGATCAATGCAAGGGTGAAGCCGGGCGAAACTTGGGTTCAATACGCAATCCGATGGCGGAATCTGTGGTCGAAGTGCGAACAATGCATCGAGGAAGCACCAACAGTGGGCATGTTTGTGGGCACTTTGGACCCTCATGCAACCATTTCACAGTTCATGATGTTATTCAAACCGACCACATTCCAGGCTTTAATTGACAAGCTAGCCCAGATGGATCAGATGGGTCACAGACTGTCTCCTCCGAAGCCGGAGCCGCGGAACGAATAGGGTAAAGGGAAGGCGACATTCGTTGCGAATACTCAACAGCAGCCCAGTGCCTCAAAATTAACAGATCAACTGGAAGAGAGACGGCGCTATTATAATGAGAAAATGAAGCGTCCTTACTCGTTCCCACGGGACAAAACGAAGAGACTCTTCGAGCTGGTGATGCGCAACAGGCTTATCAATTTGCCGAATCCAAAGCGACCACTGCAACCCGGCGAAGTGAATAATCCCAATTATTGCCCTTACCACCAAACGGTAAGCCATCCAATTGAAGATTGCTTCGTCTTTAAGGGTTGGATTGAGGACCGGTACTAGCAAGGCAAGTTTGCGCTGTCTGAGAAGTGGAAAGTAAGCCCACCACAACCCACCACAACCGCACACTCCTAAGAAGACGGACACACCGGGGGCAACGTGCTCTTTTGTTGAAAAAACTCCATGGGAGGTGGCTCTTTCGGCCAAAACCAAAAGGATGCTGAATGATCTCCAGACATTCCCGGCGATCAGGTGGAAGAATCCGCTAGAACCCTAGATCATCGAAAGAATGCTGAAGCCGCGCCTAACTCCAAAGATTGGTGGTGATAGCCAAAGTGTTCACATCCAGCCATCAAAATCTTCGAAAAAGAAGAAGAAATCTAAGAAGCCCGTGAAGCCTGGCGACAAGCACACGGACCTACAAAAGCAGATTGACGCGCTGGAAGAGTATAACCAGAAGGCGCGGACTCCAATCACGCTCCAAGAGTTCCTCAGCCATATCCTTGAGGACGGAAATGATGGAGAAGACTCATCAGATGGATCTGAGGATTACGTAGCAAGTTGTCATGTGATCTCTCACTCATTGATAGACGATGAAGAGGCTCTTTGCACCAAGAGACTGGGGGCAGGTCCCGAGCCGGAACTTCTATGGCTGTTAGATGGAATGATCGACGCCTTCCTGCATGAAATTCATCTGAAAAGTAAAGCCGATCGGGAGCGTGAAATGGACATATTTGAAAAAGCCAAACGCCGGCGACTGGACGAAAGAGTCGAGATACTCCTGCCAAATCAAAAGACATCTGTCGCAGATAAAAATAAGTTCAAGATGAGGAAAAAGTTTGCGAAAGCCATATCAGTGGGAATGAAGCTACCACCCTCCGAAGAAAGTACTCTTGGTGAAGCCGAAATGCATCCGAGCTACTGTTTATATCATCAAAAGATTGCGCACCCCACTGAGGAATGCAATGCTTTTAAAAGATGGTGGCAGAGATATGTTGCTCACCGGCAACATTTTAAATGGATGAAACGCAAAACTCGTCGGGAGCAGAGAAGTACGACCGAGGAACATAAAAGAATTACCGGCAACTGTCACATGGTCAACGCCGGGGGATCGCAGGTTCTCACTTTCGGGAGCGACTCTGACGAGGAGATGGCTCTTGGCCCTCTTTTTAAAGAACCCATCTTGAGGAAAGAGGAAGAACTGAAGGCATGTGAAAATATCCAGCTGCACAACCGTAAGCTTCCAGAGAAGAATCTCGGACCCACGAATAGAAAAGATAAGGGAAAAGAAAAGGTCTCTGAGGATATCGCCCTAGATAACCAAGTCATGAAAGAGCTGACTGCCAAGGACCCGCCAAAGAAAAGTAAGGTGGACTACAATGTTCTGACGCACTTGAGGAAGTTACCCTCGCAGCTCAGCATTCTCAACGCCCTTTTACTATCAAAAGAAACAAGAGATTCATTGATCAAGGCGCTACAAGAGCCAGGATAATTCCAAGCTTTTCTCGCCGAAGAAAAGATGAAGGACGAGCTGGAAGAAGTGCACACAGCCGATATTACCTTCGGCGATGAAGATCTCCTCCTTGGGACGTGCAAGCACAACCATCCCCTTTATGTCTCCGGATACTGTCACGATATAAAGATATGCAAAATCCTGGTCGACAATGGGTCTTCTGTCAATCTCCTCAACGTGCGAATGTTGAAAGAAATCTGCATGAGCGTCCAGCACATCTCTCGCGATAAAATTACCATCTCCGGTTTCGACTTCCAGTCATCACGGACTCTCGGGTCTGTAATACTGACACTGCGCTTCGGGCTACTCGTCACGGATATTAAATTTCATGTCATTGACGCCAAGACTTGCTACAATGCTTTGCTCGGCCGGCCTTGGTTACATGAGTACAACATCATCCTTTCTACACAACACCAGTGTATGAAGTATTTCAAGAAAGGTCTCGAGTATACTGTGACAGGGGAGTTGAACCCTTTCTCCGTGAACGAAGTCCGAAAATACGAAGGTGCAAAATACTTCTTGCCAGATTTTGAGGACACGGAAAGATGTCACCAACGAAGAACAAAGCTATCACCACTATTCTGGTCTTCGGGAGTGATACCAAGGAAGAAGAAGAGATAGTTTATTCAGGGCTGCCCCAACGCAACAACCCGGGACCGTCCGCCCCCATGTTGATCTTCGACAGTGACTCAGAAGACGAGGTTAATGCTGTATTCTCCGCTCGGCCGTCAATACAAGCTTCCGCTGGCGATAATCAGAGTTTGCAAATTACCATGGTTTCGCGGGAGCATTACAAATAGCTCGATGCACTTAAAGCTTATAGTGTGCAAGAACTGCAGACATTTGACGTCCCTCCCAGGCGAAAGGGTGAAAAGGCGATCCTATTCTACTGATCCGGGGAAACCAAAGTGGAGAAAGAAATCTGGAATGACGCCGATTCTACGCTCGACAGACTCCAGCCCATCCTTCTGCCTAGATATTACTCGGAAGGCTTGAGAAGGCTCTTGAAGCGCCAAGGGGTACCTTTCAAACAGACCATTCGACAAGCTCGGCTCTACAACAGGATTTGGGATGTCCCTGGAACTCAGCGCAAGTTGCCCAACGGGAGAATGGAAACACTCGGGCTTGGATATGTGAAATCCGGGAAACGGGAACGAGTCCATGGTAGCTACATTATATATGACTTCGATGAAGAAGAGGACGCCCTGTCAGAAAACGCTGACCCTGAACCAAAACGAGATCTTACAATCAAAATGCCGAGTCCGTCATTTGAAGAACGAATGGACAAGCTTATCAGGGAAGCGGGTCAAAAGATCCGGGATGACCATAACCGTGAAATGGACATTTACGAGAAAGCCAGGACGCAGCGCCTCCTTCAGCAGGTCACGGAATGACAATGCTCTTCCTTATCAACCCGTCATACAAAAGGCCCGATGCAGAGGCAAAAATAAATCAAAGAGAGGGAAAGGCGTTCGACAGCAACAAAGCGGGACCAAGGAGCCACGCGATTGGGAATCGAGCAATCCAGACTCGTCTCTTATAAAGAAAATGGGTCGAGCATACTCTTTTCCTCAGAATAAAACACGGAAGATACTTGATCTCGCCATAAAACATCAGATGATTACACTTCCGGAGTCCAAACACCCCGAGCAAGCAGGCGAAGTCTCTCGCTCGGACTATTGCTCCTATCATAAGGCAATAGGACATCCTATTGAAGAATGCTTCACCTTCAAAAACTGGGTCGAAGATCAATATCAGCAAGGCAGGTTCGCTCTATCCAGTAGTTGGAGGATAAATCCGCCATAGAAGCACAAACCAAAAGCCGCGCATACAGCAGAACCAGATCAATATCGGTCGTGGAAGCGAGCTCGTACTTGTCATATGATAACACTATCAAAAGAAGAGCCCGAGGATAGGGGTGACCTCCCCTGGTGCTTCGAAAACAATGATGACGAGGTGATCTCAGAGTTTCCACCGGCGCCAAAAGAGCTGGAAGATGGAATACATACCACTGCGGATAACCTCAAGAAAATTGATTTGGGGACGGCAAATGACCCGAGACCGAAATTCGTCAGTGAGCTGCTATCTGAAGAAAGGGTGGCTGCGCTAAAAGACGTGCTTATGCAGCATAGAGATTGCTTCGCATGGAACTATTCCGAAATGCCAGGATTAGATTCAGAGATTGCTGTCCACAAATTGGCAATATCCCCGGACGTTAAGCCAATCAAACAAGCACCGAGGAGAATGCGGCTCGAGCTTGAAATAAGCATCAGCGCCGAGGTCAAGAAGCTAATCGACTCCGGCTTCATCCAAGAGGTTCAGTACCCTGATTGGATCGCCAACATCGTCCCGGTGATGAAGAAAAATGGGACAGTGCGCATATGTGTAGACTTTCGGGATCTCAATAAAGCTTGCCCGAAGGACGACTTTCCAGTACCGGTCACCGAGCTGATGATAGACAATACGTCCACTTACGAAGTCTTCTCCTTCATGGACGGATCGTCAGGATACAATCAAATAAAGATGCATCCTGAGGACCAGAAGCACACCGCTTTCCGGACCCTTTTGGGTATATTTTGCTATAAGGTGATGCCTTTCGGTCTGAAGAACGCCGGTGCCACCTATCAGAGGGCCATGACGAAGATCTTCGATGACCTCATACATGAAATCGTCGAATGCTATATCGACGACCTCGTGGTGAAAAGCAAATCATACGAGGAACATCTTGAGCAACTGAAGATCGTATATCAACTCCTTCGGCAATACAACTTGAAGATGAACCCTCTCAAATACGCATTCAGAGTTTCCTCGGGCAAATTCCTAGGATTCATTGTCCGGCACCGAGGCATCGAGATAGATCCGTCGAAGATCAAGGCGTTCATGGAAATGCCTCTGCCAAGGACTCTTAAGCAATTGCGGTCTCTCCAAGGGAAGCTCGCGTATATCCGGCGATTTATACCCAATCTCTCAGGCAAGTGCCGTCCCTACAGCCACCTAATGAAGAAGGGAACCCCGTTCGTCTGGGATCAAAAATGCCAAAGCGCACTGGACGAAATCAAGCAATACCTGCAGAATCTGCCAGTACTGGCCGCTCTGGTCAAGAGAAAGCCTCTTATTCTTTATACAACAGCCCTTGAAGGTTCCCTAAGCACATTATGGGCACAAGAGAACAACCAAGGGAAGGAGAGAGCCCTCTACTATTTGAGTCGAGTTCAACTGGGGGCAGAAAGCAATTATTCTCCCATTGAAAAACACTGCCTGGTATTGATCTTCGCAATAACGAAGCTCAAGCACTATGCGTTAGTGCATGAGGTCCATCTCATATCGAAGGTGGATCCTCTCAAATATTTGATGTCAAAGGCCATACCGACGGGGCGACTCGCTAAATGGGCCCTGCTCTTGATGGAGTTCTCAATAACCTATCGACCTCTTAAGGCAGTGAAAGGCCAGGCCATCACCGACTTCCTCGCTGAGCATTCGATACCTGCCGATTCTCCTTTGAATTGCGAACTGCCAGACGAACATGCGTTTGACACGGTCAACGGAAGTGATACCCGGTAGGAACTTTACTTCGATGGAGCATCTTCGATGAAGAAGCGCAAACAAAACACCCCCATAATCAAATCAGGGGTAGGCCCCATCTTCGTAACTCCATAAGGAGGGATAATGCGCTTTGCTTTCTCCTTAACAGAGCCGAGGACAAACAATGAAGCCGAGTATGAAGCTTTGATAGCAGGCCTCGAGATCGCCATCGACATGGGAATTGAAAGCCTCCTCATATACGGAGACTCCCAACTGGTCGTTAGTCAAGTAAATGGCAACTACCAAACGTGCAAACCAGAACTTGTAAAGTACGACGAGAGGGTACAGAAATGCTGACCCAAAAATCTTCCTACACCTTAGAAAGCATACCGCGTGCAGAAAATAGCAAAGCGGATGCACTAGCCAAGCTTGCTAAAGAATTAGCTGATGAGAACCTCGATGACGTAAGAATCATGGTACAAAGCCGTCGGGTCCTCGCACCGGTAGAAATATCTCCGGAGTCGTCCGAGGAAAAGGGAGTGACCGAGCAAATGGTTCTACGAGTAAAAGACCAAGAAAAGGTTGAAGATTGGAGAGAAGTCTTTATAGACTACTTCAAATCCCGTCGAACACCTGAAGATGCGTCCTCAAAACATCAGATCATGAAGCGAGCCCTATCTTTTGCCTTCGTCAATGATACTCTCTATAAGAGGTCATTTAATTCCCTATGGCTAAGATTCCTGAGACCTGAAGAAGCAAAAAGAGTCGTCCAAGAAACTCACGACGGACTCTGCGGTTCTCACCAAACCGGGCCAAAGATGAAGTTGAAGATCAAACGGATGGGTTATTATTGGCCCACGATGATCCAAGACTGCCTCGAGTATGCGAAGCAATGTCACTCGTGCCAGATCCACGGGGACTTTATCCATCAGCACCCAAATCCGTTACACCCGACAGTGGCTAGCTGGCCGTTCGAAATGTGGGGGACTGACATAATCGGCCCCATCGAACCAGCATCGTCCAAACGACATCGGTTCATTTCGGCGACAACTGATTACTTCTCCAAATGGGCAGAAGCAGTACCGCCGAGGGAAGTGAAAACGGAGAACATCCTTCATTTCTTCAAGACACACGTCATTTATCATTTTGGAACTCCGAGACGGATCATCTACGATAACGGGCCAGCCTACAGAAGCCACAAGATCAGCCGGTTCGTACAACAACATAACATAGACTGGAGATACTCTTCGGTCTAAAATCCCCGAGCTAACGGTCTAGCTGAGGCTTTCAACAAGACCTTGACGAAGATCGTGTCCCGAAATAAGAAGGACTGACACGAGAGACTACATGAATCTCTCTGGGCATACCAGACTACATTCAAGACGGCCACGAACACAACTCCATACGCATTGGTATTCGGTACAGAAGCGGTACTCCCCCTCGAGATAGAGCTACCTTCTCTATGAGTGGCAGTTCATTATGAGCTAACGGACGAAGAGAACGCTCACCTTCGGCTTGAGGAGCTCGATGCCCTCGATGAAACCTGGCTCATAGCGCAACAAAATCTGGAGGCTTATAAAGCAAAGATGATGCGCTCATACGAAAGATTGACTAGGCCGAGGACATTCCGCCAAGGCGAACTCGTGCTAGTGGTCAAAAGACCTATGATCCCCAATTGTGCTAAACGAGGGAAATTCGAGCCGAATTATGAAGGCCCGTATATTATAGACAAGGTCTACCAGGGCGGGGCCTATCTACTCATGGACATGCATGGCGAAAGGCCCATCAGGCCAATAAATGGTCGCTTCCTGAAGAAATACTACGCCTAACAAGTCACGGCTTAGGTCAATGATAGATGACGACGACTATGTCCGCTCGCTATCTTCTAAACTCTGTAAGTAGTAACCGGCTTTCTTAACAGCGGACCGAAACGTCCTTAAACTAACAACGGACCGAAACGTCCTTAAACTAACGACAGACCAAAACGTCCTTAAACTAAGAACGGACCGAAACGTCCTTAAACTAACGGCGGACCGAAATGTCCTTAAAACTAACAACGGACCACCATGTCCTAAAACTAGCTGTTGACCGAGACGTCGATAAACTACGGTGGATTGCAGCATCCTAAAGCTGATACAAAAAAATGAGAATAAAAAAAAGGAAAACGGTATGTCTGTAAGCAAAGTGGGCACGGATGAAAACCCGAAAGGGCTCCGTGAGTAAAAACAGCAGGGCTACCGGCGAGTTTTGTGAAAACCCGAAAGGGTGCAACCTCGTTAGAATAAAAAAAAGAGAGAAGAAAAAAAAAGGAAAAATGGTATGTCCATAAGCAAAATGGGCACGGATGAAAACCCGAAAGGGCTCCGTGAGTAAAAACAGCAGGGCTACCGGCGAGTGTTTGTGAAAACCCGAAAGGGCGCAACCTCGTTAAAAGACACTTACAGGGTTCTCTCGACCTTGTGAGGAGAAACCACCCGCGTGAGATCCTTACGACTCACAAGGGAGCAACACATTTAGGGATCCCCACGATCCCTAAGGAGAAACCACACTTGCGAGATCCTCACGACTCGTAAATAGAATCCTCTTATGAGACCCTCACGGCTCATAAGATTTGAATGTCTTAAGCTACAGGGATCTGAACCTGTTCTTAAGCGCTCCCCACAACCTCCAATACTGTACTTCAAGCGGCTCAATACTGACCTTTGTATATAATCCACGGGCGCGAATAAACATTTCCCTAACAAAGTCCCATCCGTGACTAGGGATATGTCTACACGGTGAACAACCCTTATAGTTCCTCTCGACTTATAAGGAGAAAACACTCTTGTAAGATCCTTACGACTTATAAGAGAACATACACTAAGGAATCCTCACGATCCCTGAGGAGAAAATGCACCTACGAGATCCTCACGACTCGCAGGGAGAAATACCTTTGTGAGACCCTTACGGCTCATGAAGTCAAAAGCCTTAGTCGACAGGATCCTAACCCTGTTTGCTAAGCCACCTTTGTTCGATATCGACAGAGGCAAATGATGATTCACTCCTGGCAATATCCCAGTCGTAGCGATGCTGATGCCAAAATCGGTGTCTAATTCCAAGCTTGCAGCGAAAAGCCAGCGAGCCACACATGCATACGAAATAGCCGAAATGATGGGGCAACTTGCAACAAAATCAGCAAGTAAAAAAATGTATGCGTGCAAATAGCCAAAATGATTGGGCAACTCGCAATAAAAAGCAGCGAGTAAAAATAAAATAAATAGCCGAAATGATTGGGCACCGCGAAAAATAGCCGAAATGACGGAGCAATCGCGACCTTCGCGATATAAAAGCTGAAATGATAGAGCATCACGGAAAGAGATAAGATAAAAAATATATAAAATGAAACTTTTGCCTTACAGGTGATATCACATCAATCCCTGTATACAATTCAGGGGCGCAAACAAAGAAGGAACCACACCCTTCCTCCCCAGGTTTCATCAGAAGAAGAAGCCAAATCTCAACGGTTCACAGATAGCCTGGAGATCATCTGAACATCCGTCTCATTACAACAGACACAGTAAATCGGAATAGCGGCAACCCCCAGTTCCATGACTCGGCGGTACACAGAAGACCGAGAGTTAAACCCTGACTCCGTGAAATGCGGAAGAAGTCAAAGTTCCTGGTTACATGGAACGCGGCAATGACACCGTGGGAAACGTCCAGAGTGGATCCTGGTCCTCGCAGAGCACGGCAATGACCCCGTGTGAAGCATCCAGAGCGGAGCCTAGTCCTCGCCGAAACGGCAGTGAACCCGTGAGAGGCATCTAGAGCAAAATTCCTGGTTACGTGGAACGCGGCAATGACCCCATGGGAAACGTCTAGAGCGGATCCTGGTCCTCGCAGAGCACGACAATGACCCCCTGTGAAGCATCTAGAGCGGAGCCTAGTCCTCGCCGAACACGGCAGTGAGCCCGTGGGAGGCATCTAGAGCAAAATTCCTGGTTACGTGGAACGTGGCAATGACCCCATAGGAAACGTCCAGAGCGGATCCTGGTCCTCGTAGAGCACGACAATGACCCTGTGTGAAGCATCCAGAGCGGAGCCTGGTCCTTCCCGAACACGGCAGTGAACCCGTGGGAAGCATCTAGAGCAAAAATTCCTGGCTACGTAGAACGCGGCTTATGTCAATCCTGATCTCGTGGGAAACGTCCAGAGCGGATCCTGGTCCTCGCAGAGCATGACAATGACCCCGTGTGAAGCATCCGGAGCGGAGCCTAGTCCTCGCCGAACACGGCAGTGAACCCGTGGGAAGCATCTAGAGCAAAATTCTTGGCTACGTGGAACACGGATAACGTCAACTCTGACCCCGTGTAAAGTATCCAGAGCGGAGCCTAGTCCTCGCCGAACATGGCAGTGAACCCGTAGGAAGCATCTAGAGCAAAATTCCTGGTTACGTGGAACGCGGCAATGACCCCATGGGAAACGTCCAGAGCGGATCCTGGTCCTCGCAGAGCACGGCAGTGAACCCGTGTGAAGCATCCAGAGCGGAGCCTGGTCCTCGCCGAACACGGCAGTGAACCCGTGGGAAGCATCCAGAGCAAAAATTGGACTGTGAGGTCCTTAAACTCACGGACTATGATGTCCTTAACCTCGACCGCAATGTTTTTAAACTAACATTGGACTGTGAGGTCCTTAAACTCATGGACCATGATGTCCTTAACCTCGACCGTAATGTCTTAAAACTAACAACGGACTGTGGAGTCCTTAAATCCACGGACTATGATGTCCTTAACCTCGACCACGATGTCTTTAAACTACGGTATCCTGGAAAACGTCCAGAGCGGATCCTGGTCCTCGTAGAACACGACAGTGAACCCGTGGGAAGCATCCAGAGCAACCCCTGACCCCATGAAATGTGGATAAGGGCAACTTCACCCATCACTTATGGGTCCTCACGACTCGTAAGGGAGCAAATTCTCTTATGAGATCCTTATGACTTGCAAGGGGAAAACACACTTAGGAATCCTCACGATTCTTAAGGAGAAATTACACCTACGGGATCCTCTCGACCGGTAGTGAGAAAATTCTTTATGAGACCCTCACGGCTCACAAAGTTGAAAATTCTTAGGAAGCAGATCTTAACCCTGAATCATAAACCATCGTTGTCCTGCTGGGCCTGATATGAGGCAATTCGGCCTTCGAGCTCTTTCTCGGTAGCTTCGTGAGCCTCAACCCTTTCACGAGTGAACACGGCGGCTTTATCGATGGCCACCACCTCCTTGATGGCCTCTTGAAGTACTCGCCAGAGTTCATACGCTTTGTTGGCATTGGCTGTAAGGTTGGCTTGGAGCTCATTCAGCGCTTTTGAAGCCAACTCCCTCTCCAAAAATTTGCGGCCGAGCCTCTTCTCGCACGACACCATGTTCGCCGCGCACCACTCAATCAGACCCCGCAAGCCTGCCTTCACAGCCACAGCCTCCGAAGAAAGGCGGGTACACTCGAGCACGTGCAAGCAGGCCTCCACCTGCCAGCAAAACTCAACCCAGACTTGCACCACTGCTTCGCTATGATAGGCGGCAAGAAAAGGGAGAGAGTCGTTAGCTTCGGCAGCAAACGCTTCGGCCGTAATCACGCTGCCGGCACGAAGTTCCTCGATCAAAGATGATAGAGAGGCGAGGCTTAGCTTGGCCATCCGGTCCGAGGCACGCAGGGCATAAGGGCCGGGCGGCATGGCGATGCACGACTCCAGCGTGAGAACTGGCAGGGCTGTTCAGATTTATAAACGGTCAGTGAAACTTCTAAGCAAAAGAACAAGTGCGACGATATTGAGACTTCACTTACCCACAGTCATGCAAGAAGGAGCTGAAGGCTCCCCTGGCCCTTCGAGAACCTCAACCTCGTCGTCGGCCTCCAGAACTGTAAAGGACATCAATGTCATTTTGCGAAATAACAACAATGCTATGAAAATATGGTGAACAACACTAACCTTACCCAAACGGGAGGACGATACGTTGAGGAGATATCGCTTGTGGAGCAGCCATATCTAACAGGCACTGAAAAAACCGCCTGGGAGACAAGTCGACAATCGAAGCCGCCAATCCGCGCAACTCTGAAAAGACATAAGAGTTCAGATAATGGAAAGGATACTAATTCAAAATGTAGAAGGTTACCTTCGACGCTCCTCCCATTATGAGCTGGAGGAATAGCAGCTTCAACGGCCTCCGTCGCGACCTCGGGCACAATATCAGGGACACGAGCTGGTGTAACGACCTCTGAGGAAGGAGCAGCGGCTGCCGCTGCGGGCTCCAACAAAAGGAGGATAGCCCCGACCACCTCCATCCTAGCCTTTGGGCCGCCCTCAGGGAGATCCGTTGGGACGGCGACCACCAAAGGTGCCTCTACCAAAGGAGCAAGTGCTTCGGGAGCAAGAACCACCGCAGGAGGCTCTATCGCGAGAGGGACGATTTCATCAACCCCCTCCATATTGAGCAGTGTTTCACTAGGGGTATCAGCAGGCTCTACGGTCAACAAACCCGTGGGAACCTCCCCATCGCCGAAGTCTCTGCACAGTTCACACAAGGATAAGAATACATATATACAAGTGCAGACAATATGAAGTATTACAAAGAAATACAGGAACATATCGATGCGTAAGGAAGCTTTCAATATGGCTTGTTCAAACCGACGCTCCTTCTCGAGGAGGTGTGCTCGCTGAGATTCAAGGGTGGACTCATGGCTGCCAGTCCACAATGAAAGTGCATCCGCAGCGTCCTCTGAAGCAGCCTGTTTAAGGGCCCTTTCACCCCATTCCTCCAAAGGGCCGATGAATTGTCGCCGGATCCACGAAGGGTCTTCATAAAAAATGACGGCTGGATAGGGCTTCTTCGGAATTCTTACGTTCTGAGACTCGTCTTGAGAATTTCTTATATCCTCAGCCAATTGTGCGGCTTCCTCGGCAGTTGAACTCCGAAAAAGTAAGCCAGCGTCCGACTCTTGCATGGCCAACGGTTCGTCCTGAAGAATGGGCTCAGACTCTACTAAAGAGTCGAGTAGGTTGGTAGCCACCTTCCTCCGCCGTTTGGATCCATAACCGACCTCCGAGGATGACCGTTTCCTCACCCATGGAGCCTTGGCACGACGCCGACCGACCTCACCTTCAACACCCTCGTTACCGGCACCCTCGCTTGGCGGTGCTGCCGAGGACGACACGGACATTGTCGACGCCACCGGCAGTGGTACTGCTACTGGTGCCCTTTTACCCCTTGACTGAGCCCGGGTATCTAATGGCATACCAACTGTAGGAGTAAGGTCCACCTCTGACTCCCCCGGAATGAGCGCAACACTGGTGTCCCTCAAGGGGAAGCGGACTGGTGCACGCGGCCGCGGCGGAACTCCCGTGGCCTGAACCGGAGCAGGAGTGCCATGTCCAAGAAGCACCCTCTTCTCCTCAGCAATAATCGGGCTGACCCGATGAAGGTACCAGCCCGTAAAGGATCCCACACATCGGGGAATATGGTCGGCTTCTGGAATCATGAAGCGGGAACCAGTGTTCAGCCTCACGAAGTGATGAGCAACATCATGAACAGCTTCGGGTGAAGGGACTGACGCAACTGTAAAAGCCACGAAGGGAACGCCCTGATCATATCCAAGCTGCCGGGCGAAACGATGCGGATTGTACCGCATAAAAAGAGCCGCACTGCTCTGACGGAATACCAGATAACCTGGTCTGATCGTGTACAAGTGCGTGGCCTTCCGGGGCTTCAGAGAAGGCACCTCACCTTTTGACTGGTCGTAGAGTTGTTGAATCGGACCTGAAGGAGAAGATAGGGCCCGGTCAATGAACACCAGTCCGCCCGCGCTAGCGTAAGGAGCGATCAATACATGAATGGCCCCGGACTGAGTTGGGTCAGGAGCAGAAGCACCCACCAGCCGCATCAATCTCGGAAAAGTGTAGGCGTCGTAAAATTTGGGTCTTTGGTGTGCAGCAAAGGCCCCCAACACGTGCATCTCAATCCAAGATGTGAAGTAATGAAGAGAAAAGTTTACCACATCCACACCTGGAGTTGAGGTATTAGCCGCGGCACCTAACCCATGATAAAGATGTGACAGCGCTGGGATGCCTACGGCCAACCGTGTTCCCTCAGCAATACGATGAGCCGGGTAGATAACCGAGACTCTCATGAAGCGGCGATGCATGAGGATGACGAACCAGCTGAGCCAGACGCTGATAAAACCCACAAAAAGTTCTCCTCATCCATGCCGGGAGCTGCAATCAATTCAAAAGATGTCGCCGACATGATAGGAATGTAATACTGTGGCAAATCCTCTTCCTTAGTCGGTCGCCTATCCAAACCAAACCCAAAGGGGTCATTGATGCTCGCAAACTTCGGAGCCGTCTTCGACAGGACATCCTCGCGGAGGAAGCAAGCAATGAAGATCTTAAAAGTGACACCCTTCTCCTCACATTTTGTGAACAGTTTGTCAAAGATGCCCAAGGCCTTGATCAAACTCGGGCGCTTGTGACGGGCGACGTTCTCGGTAGACAAGCTGTCAAGCATTGCAGGCTCAGCTTCAAAGACGTACTCGTCGGGAGGCAGCAGCTCTTCATAAAGTGTCCCCCTGATCGGCAGCCCCGAGATCTCGCGGAATTCTTCCAAGGAAATCGAAACTTCGCGGTCCCCTAAGAGGAAAGTGTTGGTGGGGAGATTCTACTGGTTCAGGAAGGCCTTAACCCACCAGACATGAGGAGACGGGTAGTGGAAAAGGGACGCGTAGATCGCCTGATAAACCCCAACCTTCTGCAGTTGCGCGCGATGGGCGGACAGGATGTAGCGAGCCCAAAGAAGATAACCCGTGGGGTGTCGAGGGGTGAGCCCTATTTTGTAAATCTGCCCCCACGGTTGGGCCTTGCTCTGGCAAATACGGCGTCCCAGAATATCTATGGTTGGGATAGGATGATTCGGGATGCCCGTCGTCGAAGGCTCAAGTCGTCCCATCGGAGTCCAATTAGGCATCTCTACAGCAAAGACTGTCCCTGGAGGATCCATCGGCAGGAACGGAAAGGTAGGCTCCATCGGTATTTCGCAACGAAAACTCCGGCGACCCCGGATGATGTGACTGTACCAGGTCCCCCACAGAAGTAGATTGGTGCAATTCGGGCCATGAGCCCTGATCATTGCCATTACCTTCTCGTCAGATGGCGATTGGGGAAAAGCGGCTTCCGAGCGTGTGAAAGGGAAATACGGAATAGACGTCATTGTACCTGAAATAAAATAAGGGGAAACTGTTAAAGCGAAGCTAACAGTGATTATATATATATATATATATATATTTATAAAGACAGCGACAGAGGACTCATTTTATGGGACCATTGGTTACAAAACACATGGGTCCCACAAAATCAAGATGGCGGCTGGCTAATGATGAGGCAAAACAATTATAATGAGACAAAAGGAAGATTCTCATTAAATAAGCAGTCGATTTCAAATGACCCTACACATTCCCCTAGAAGAAATCCATCTTGGACTCTGTGACAAATCAAACAGAATCAAGGGAATTAAATTCCCAGAAAGCGACATTGCAAACTTCTTCTTCTTGGTTGTGAAGAAGACAACTCAGGGCAAGAAAACCCAAGGATTTCTATGGGAAGAACTGAGCTCTTCATAGGAATTAAATTCCTTTTTGAAAAAGGGGGAATTAAATTCCCAGAGATATTTTTCAGAGCCAAAACTTTTTGAAGATGGAATTAAATTCCATGGAAAAGATATACACCATCAACCCCCTGAAGATCAGAGAAACCCTAAGAGATCTATTATTTGAAGATTAAATGATTTTCTATTTTTTTTAAAGAGCTTCAAAAAGATGGGTTCTTGATTAATGGGAAAACCCTTTGTCCTTGATTTAAGATTCAATAGAGATTCCTGCAAAAGTTCTTCGTTCGTTCAAGATTATTACCTGAGGAAGGAGAATCTTTCAACAGAGTTAAACTCTGGAAAATTTTCGAAACAGAGAACTACGCTCTGGAAAGGAGAATTAAATTCTCAAAATGAAAAGTTTGCAAGGAAGAAGATGAAAGAGTGGAGGCGCTTCTGAAGAGACCCCTGTATTTATAGGATGTGATGGAAACGCTTCATCTCCCCAATCCCCTAGATGGATCCAACAGTCACAAAAGTGACAGCGTTGCACTCACGTGCAGACACGTGAGAGCAACGCTGTGGGGGCATTTGTTCCCTGATTAAAAATCAGGAATTACCTCAATGAGGTATTACGTGCTCACACGTGACCAATGGTCACGTGTTGACACGTGATAGTTAAAGCAGAAATAAAAACAACGACTGAAGAAGGACCCAATTGGGGGTCACGTGCTCACACGTGACCAATGGTCACGTGTTGACACGTGATAGTTAAAACAGAAATAAAAACAAACGGCTGAAGGAAATACCTCAACGAGGTATCATGTGTTCACACGTGACCAATGGTCACGTGTTGACACGTGAAGATTAAAACTGAAGCGTAAATAAACACTGAGAAAAGGACTCAATTGGGGGTCACGTGCTCACACGTGACCAAGTCAGCACGTGACTGGCTTCGAAAGCCTTACAGTTTAATAGAATTAAATTCTAAAAGCTTCTAAATCTTTCCAAATGGAAAAGGGTTATGGGGACCGTTGGATTAAAGATCCAAGGGTGATTAAAAATCACTAATTTATGGAAAAATTTTAGACAAGGAAAGATTTTCCCTAAATCTCACCGAAAATAACAAACAGAATATCTTTGGATTTAAAATCCAACGGTGAATAAAATTCACTGAATGATCTAAAGGATCATATTAATTATGAAAATAAACAAAATCTTTCAATGAGAGATTTACTAAACAAATTGATTCTTTTTCTTCTCCTATAAATAGGAGCCAAGAAGAGAAGAGAGATATAGAGTTTTGGAATCTTGAAATTTCAGAGAGAAAAGAAAGGAGAATTTAATTCTCAACAAAGAAAACCCTAGGTGAGAAAAGAAAAGGGTTCAAAACTTCAAATAGAGAATTTAATTCTCAAATCTAAGAGTTTAACTCTTCTGCACAAAAGAACTTAGTTCTTCCTCTGGTTGAATATCTGCAGAAGTACATCTCCCCATAAGTTGAGAATTTAATTCTCATCGGGTTGAGATCCTGCCATGCATATCCCAAACTTAGAGGGGGAATTGAGTTTAGAGAATTTAACTCTCCCACAACAAAATTAGGGTTTAACCCTATATGAGAATTTAATTCTTCCAAACTCACAGGAATTTAATTCCTTCATGATGAAATTAGGGTTTAAACCCTATCTGAGAATTTAATTCTCTTAAAACTATAGGAATTTAATTCCTTCAAGATGGACAAAACTAGGGTTTAACCCTAATTGAGAATTTAATTCTTTCAAATTCGCAGGAATTTAATTCCTCTTAAAATGAAATTAGGGTTTCACCCTATACAAGAATTTAATTCTTTTACATGTATGAGAATTTAATTTCTCTAAAAGAAATTAGGGTCTAACCCTATATAAGAATTTAATTCTTCCATAATAGGAATTTAATTCCTCCAAAATCATGATTAGGGTTTAACCCTACAGAGAATTTAATTCTCAAAATAAAATAAAGAGACTTAAGAGATCTCTGAGCATGAAAAGAGCTAGGCCACGTGCCCCATGTGACCCGTGAAAAGGTCCACAAAAATGAGAAGGAATCAGCCCAGAGGCAATGCCTTACGTGCTCCCACGTAACTTACAAAACACAGAAAGGAAAAGCAAAGGAAATGAAGGCTTTGGGCGCTCTCACGTGTTACCACGTGACCCCTTAGCAAATGCTTTAACAGTTAGTGCATAAATCACCGTCACGTGTCAGCACGTGATGCTCAAAATTAAAAAATATAAAAAAGTGTAACACTTAATTGCAGAACGAAGTAAAGGGATCTAGTACCATCTCTGGGCGCCCTCACGTGTCCCTACATGACCCCTTTTTCTTTAGTGTTTAACACTAATTCGAGAACTTTATTTTTAGTGTTTAACACTAACTTGAGAACCCTATTTTCAGTGTTTAACACTGTTGCTTTCTAGTGTCTAACACTAAATAGAGAATTATGTTTCCAGTATTTAACACTGATTATCTTTTAGTGTTTAACACTGTTTTCTCTAGTGTTTAACACTATTTTAAACCAAATTGGTCAATCTTTCAGAGGCAAAGCCTCCCATTCAAATTGAGTAAAAGTCAGAGCTATAATGTTCACTGCTCAATCAAAGATAGAAAAAATGTTGCCAAAGCCCTCAAACTCTTGTTTAGCATTGCTAAATAATGTGGGCTGAAACCAGACAAATGTCTAATGGTCCAACAGAGGGCCAATACTTCAAACTTAATTGGACTTAGCCCAAGTTGGCCATAAGTCCTCAACTCAGACTCAACTGAGCCAATGTGCTCATAATATAATTAATTGATCTTAGTTCCAAATCGGACTACAGATCAATTAATCCATCTTGGTTCAAGGGTACATCTCTTCACTCCTTTGATATTTGTTGTTGTAATTTCTCAACATCTTCAAAGAGGTGACGGGTCCCGACAACCACAAATTTCATAGACTATGACATCTCTAAACAACGGACTGTGGGGTCCTTAAACCCACGGACTATGATGTCCTTAATCTCGACCGTGATGTCTTTAAACTAACAATCGACCGTAATATCTTAAAACTAACAACGGACTGTGGGGTCCCTAAACCCACAGACTATGATGTCCTTAACCGCGACCGTGATGTCTTTAAACTAACAATCGACCGTGATGTCTTTAAACTAACATTGGAACGAGATGTCCTTAAATTAACATTGGACCGCAATGTCCTTAAACTAATCGACCGCAATGTCACTAAACTAAACAATAGAGCCTAATTGCTCTCTTGTCGGATCTAAATGATCCCGTTAAGTTGATCTTAGTTTAAAATTAGACTAACGTATCCTTAACAAACGTTTAAGTTGATCTTAGTCTCAAATGAGGCTAACGTATCCTTAAATCCAAACCCCCAAACCCAAATCTAAGAAAGATACGGATTTGGACTAGTCCACGCCTTACGGGCGACAACATAACTTAGTCTCCGTATACAATCTATGGGCAACCAAACACAAAACAAACACCCACGACACGAAGTGACCATTTAGAGAAGGAGAAAGTTGTTACCGTGATGCGGTAGCGTAATTAACTGTAGGGGCTTGCGCTTGCAAGGAAGAGCGTCCCCACAATCAAAAACCCCTCAAGCGAGAGGGAATCTGACGAAGTCTGCTATATCGGCCGCATCCGTTTAAACCTTCGATACATGGTGCCATAAATCAGCTTGGCATCTTCGGAGAGGTGGACGGATAGCACCAATTAGCATCTGCCCCAAATTTCAGGCAAGACGTTTGTCTTGCCGTCTTTCGGAGGGGAACAGTCCCTAGTTCCAAACCTTAACGGCAACATCTACAGCCTAAAAATCAGCAACGGTGATCCTCCTCATTCCAACAGGATTCGGACGCAGCATCACCAAACGGAGCCACGGCTAAGTCCCTAGTTCCAAGACTCTACGGTCCATAGAAAACCTAGAGTCAACCAATGACCTCCCTACCGGATCAACGCTCCGTCTCGGAAACAAGTCAACCAACCCCCAGGGAAATCAGTATCCTTGGCAAAAATCTCGATTCAGGGAAATCAGCATCCTTGACGAGAGGACCTCGATTCGCGTCGACCCGTAAAGAAATCATTGTCTTTGCAGGAATACCTCAATTCGTTTCAACTCCGAAGAAATCAGTGTCCTTGGCAACCTCCTCGATTCAGGAAAATCAGCGTCCTTGACGAGAGCATCTCGATTCGCGTCGACCCGCAGAGAAATCCGCGTCTTTGCAGGAATACCTCGTTTCGTCTCAAACCCAGGGAAATCAGTGTCCTTGGCAAAAACCTCGATTCAGGGAAATCAGCATCCTTGACTAGAGCATCTCGATCCGCGTCGACCCGCAGAGAAATCAGCGTCTTTGCAGGAATACCTCGATTCGTTTCAACTCCTAGGAAAATCAGTGTCCTTAGCAAAAACCTCGAGTCAGGGAAATCAGCGTCCTTGGTGAGAGCATCTTGATTCGCGTCAACCCGCAGAGAAATCAACGTCTTTACAGGAATATCTCGATTCGTCTCAACCCCAGGGAAATCAGTGTCCTTGGCAACCTCCTCGATTCAGAGAAATCAGCTTCCTTGACGAGAGCATCTCAATTCGCGTCGACCCGTAGAGAAATCAGCGTCTTAGCAGGAATACCTCGATTATTGAGTCGTCTTCAGTCTGAAGCGTTTGGGATAAACCATTCAGTCTTAAAGTTCATTAAAGCAATAGGGGTTTGACATATCTTAGCACTTACCTTTTTTTTCAAGACACTCACCCCCAGGGAATTCAGTGTCCTTGGCAACCTCCTCGATTCAGGAAAATCAGCGTTCTTGACAAGAGCATCTCGATTCGCGTCGACCCGCAGAGAAATCAGCGTCTTTGCAGGAATATCTCGATTCGTCTCAACTCTAGGGAAATCAGTGTCCTTGGCAAAACCTCGATTTAGGAAAATCAGCGTCCTTGACGAGAGCACCTCGATTCGCGTCGGCCCGGAGAGAAATCAGTGTACTTGGCAAAAACCTCGATTCAGGGAAATCTGCGTCCTTGACGAGAACATCTCGATTCGCGCCGACCTGCAGAGAAATCAGTGTCTTTGCAAGAATATACGACGTCAGCAAAGCGGAGCCGCGGCAAAGTTCCCAGTTCCATGACTCGGCGGTGCACAGACAAACAAAAGTCAACCCTCGACCTCCCTGTTGAAGCAATGCTTTAACTCGGGAGTAGGTCAACTCATCAATCACTTACGAGTCCTCTCGACTTGTAAGGAAGAAATTTCTCCTGTGAGATCCTTACGACTCTCAAGAGAAAACACACTTAGGTATCCTCACGATTCCTAAGGAGAAAATACACCTATGAGATCCTCTTGACTCGTAGGCAGAAAAAATCTTTATGAGACCTTCACGGCTCATAAAGTTGAAAAGTCTTAGGCAACAGATCTGAACCTGCTTTCTAATCCATCGCTTCTTATCTCGATTCAGGGAAATTAACATCCTTGGTGAGAACCTCTCGATTCGTTTCGACCCGCAAGTAAATCAGTGTCTTTGCGAGAATCTCTCGATTCGTCTCAACTTGTGGGGAAATTAGTGTCCCTACGCATTAAGAAAATTCTCTTGTGGGATCCTTACGATTCTCAAAAGAAAACGTACTTAGGAGTCCTCACGACTCCTAAGGATAAAAGACACCTACGAGATCCTCACGACTTGTAGGGAGAAAAGCCTTTGTGAGACCCTCACGGCTCATAAAGTTGGAAAGTCTTAAGCAACAGACCCTAACCCTATTTTCTAAGCCATCGCTACCTTATAAAAAGTTCAAAATGAACTGTTATCTACCATCTATGGGCCACACTTGCCAAAGCTACATGCCACTGAAATGGAGAAATTACTCATGAGCATATAAACTACTTCACGCCAGAGTAAAACATAAAGAAATAGAAGGGTGTGGCTCATGGAGCTGAGCGTTTGGAACTATATCCCTTAAGAGTCGAGATTTGAGTCAATGATAAATGACGACGCTTGTGTCCGCTCGTTATCTTCTCAGATCAAGATTCTGAAAATTATATACCAACCCGAAACAGGTCATACGCTATGAATTACTCTGCACTACTTCACCCACGTATATACTTACGTGGGCAAAGAAGTGGGGGGCATTTGTTCCCGCCAAAAAATTTCTGCGCAAAAAAGCCCAAGGTATCAAATGACAGCGATATGTTTAAGAAAATGCGAATCAGTATTTTCCGGTCTGTATTTTGACAAACTCCTAAATAAGAAACAGTTAAATTCTGATGTTATCGAAAGTGTCTTGAAAAATACTTCGATTTGATATATTATGGGCCTCATAATTCATCCGGGATCAAAAGTTATGAGCAAATATGCTATGCACGTGTAATCTAAGGAAGAAAATGCGAATCAGTATTTTCTGGGCTGCATTTTGACAAACTCCCAAATGAGAAACAACTAAATTCTGATGGTATCGAAAGTGTCTCAAAAAATCGTTCGATTTGATATATTATGGGTCTCATAATTCATCCGGGATCAAAAATTATGAGGCATCACGTGCTCACATGTGACCAAGCATCACGTGCCCATACGTGACCGGGCATCACGTGTAGGCACGTGACCATTTACAGGCAAAGCCTGTAGGCACTGAATAAAATAAATAATTGGAAATAATTAATCAGTGGGGTCACGTGCCAACACGTGATGGGTCTTTAAACCCACTGAATAGAATTAAATGTATAATAAAATAACAAGGAAAACCCCCAATGGGGCATCACGTGCCAACACGTGACCAAGGGTCACGTGTTGACACGTGATAATTCCTAAGTTCTTTAAAACAACAGAATTAAATTCTGGTCAAATACTTAATCAGGGGGTCACGTGCCAACACGTGATGGGTTCCTAAAGATCTATGAATTAATAGAATTAAATTTTAATTAAGAGGGAATCAAAAACCCTAGTCGGAAAAATATTTCCCTAGATCTTTGCAAACAAAAAGATTGTGCTCTGTAAAGTGGAGCACCGTTGGATTAAAAATCCAATGGTGATTAAAAATCACCAATTTATAGAAAGATTCTATACAAGGAAAGATTTCCCTGAAATTCGCCAGGAATAACAGATAAAAAATCTTTTGGATTAAAAATCTAATGGTGAATAAAATTCACTGAGTGATCTAAAAGGGTGGGGATAAATTATCAACCATGCAAGAAAAGCAAAGGGTTAACATGATAACACTTTTTAACCAAAGTCACCAAAATGTGCTAAGTGTGCATGTGTACACTAACACAAAAATTCACACTTAGGGTAAACCCGACTAAAATAATTAATAACCCTATAAATATATGTAAATCTATATATATAAACACTTAACAACACCAATATCACTAATTAAAAGGAAAATAAGATATCCTTTTTATGAAAAACACGCACACTTGCTAATTAACGCGAAAACATCCTAAACGAATTTCAAGGCGTTACAAGATTGTAGATTGTAGATTGTAAATTGTAAATTGTACTTGAATTGTATTCAAGTCAAATTATAATGAGACGCAAAACTGAATCAGACAATTAGAAAAGTGAATTGAAGTCCTGATTGTTTTGATGTTATCGGTAACCGCTGCACATGCCGGCAGGATTTGTGTCTTTTTCAAAGACGATTACCGTATTGATAACACCATTATTAAGTTGTCTACCTTAAGTAGGCAAGCACCTACTTCTCCGACTCCCTGAGGCTCAAGAGATTGGTCCCGCTTAAACCTATATTTACTAGGGTCCTTATGGTAAATTATAGAACTTGAGGGGGTTTTATGTAAAAATATTATTATATATTTTTTAAAATATACCCCAAATATCTATTATTCGTCTTTAGAGTTGTAATGAATGTAGATTTTATATTGTGATATTTCCAGTGAAAATATCCTAATTTCATAAATAAATGTATTTATTTGTAATATTGGTTTTGTATGGAATTCATGGTATTTTAGTGTAAAACGATTCTTGTGATTTTTAGAAAAAGGTAGAATATTTATATCATAACAAAATAGGTATTTTAATGATAAATATACATATATTTATATAAAAATAATTTTAAAATATATTTTATATTCTAAAAATCTTAATTTCTCAAGATGTCGTATTTTAAATCTTTCGAGACCGAATGCTCCTTGCGGAGGTCTGAATCTCGCACTACTAAGCCCGAGGATGTGCGATAATCCGCACCATCCCGAACGGGTTTCCCAAAATGGGTTGTTGCGGCGCTTTGCAAAGATTTGTATAAATACTAAATCCGTTAGAAAACGGTTTTATTAATTATAGTATTTATTTGTAAAGATGTCGATTTCCCGTATTCTATGTTCTAGGGTCTCCTAAGTCAACTCGGCTGATCCTAACTGGTCCAGAGCGACAAGTTGTGAGATATCTCTCAAATTGTCTCTTCACCGCTAATTGTGGCTAGGTAAGTACAAGTGAAAAAAAGAGGGATCCGCTCACGAATCAACTGAGACGGGCCTTTTAAAGTTACCTTTCTCACTTGTCTAGCCTAGGCACCACAAAGTCAGGTTTAGATAAACGACTGAATGCCCACAACCTTCCTCTGTCCTAATGAGTGCGACAGTCCTTAATTGGCTGAGTCTAGATATGTTTATTATTAGCTCAAAGGTTATTTATTTGCAAAGATGTATCAATACTAAATCTTTTAGAAATGGTTTTATTAAGTAAATGGTATTTAAATGAAAATGTTTGTTTTCCCGTATTCTAAATTCTCGAGGGTATCGTATTATGTTGCATATGAGTGTGTGAGGAGGTAGGTCATTACCTCGTGGTCTACTTAAAAATATAGCAAGTTTAATGAAGTTAAATGTATAATTGAAACAATGTGGTATTTAAATGAAAATACGATAAAGTGAAATAACTATCATTTTATGAAATGAGACTTGCCCAATTTGGTTGATTAGTGTTTAATAGTTAACATGAGGGAGTTTAAGCATAATTGTATTAACGAGAAGTGAAATTTTATAAGAAACCGAATCGGAAATCGGATTTGTTCCGATTCCGTCGGGTTCTGTAAATCCGTATTTTTAGAATAGAAAAGAGAGATAGAAAATTGGACTTATGGGTTATTCACAACTAGAAGAGGGAGATTGAACGGGAAGAGTCGCTGGTGCGTCGTTTCGTCGCCGGGAGCTCCTAGGATGATCGTCGGAAATTCGCCGGGAAATTCGTCGTAGCTTCGCCTCGTGCTCATTTTCAAAGTACACAAGATTTCTTGAGAATTTTAGAGAGTTGGCTCAGAGATTTGGGGTGAGAGGGTAGAGGGTAGGGATGGTATTTATAGGGTTAGGCTAGGGTTAGGGTAGATGAAGGGTTTTAAATTAAAAAATGTAAAAATAACATTAAAATTCATTAAAAATAGAGTAAATGAGGATTAATGGTGTCTCTGGAACCGATCCAATTAAATGGAGTGTGCAGGGGGGTAGGGCACTCCCATGTTGGGGACTCGGCCGACTCGGCCGAGTCGGGCCGAGTCAGGGAAGGTGGGGGGTCTCCTGGTTAAGTCTCTGGTATTTTCAGTTTTGTGGGTGTAGTGGAAAAATTGGAAGTTATCTTGTGTGGACTGTTGGGCTTCTATAAAATTTTAAAACAAATAAATATTAAAAATAATGTGGGGTATGGGATTTGAACTCTGGTGGCTTGGTTCAGCAGAGCAAGGTATTACCAATGTGTTATCCTTCTTGTAATTAAATTGCTAATTAATTATTAAGTCTTGTGCTCAGGCAATAAATACCCCTTTAAGGATTTTGAAAAAAAAACAATTTAAAAATTTGTATGGAAAAAGTGTATAAGAAAAATAGAGTTGTTACATCGTCACGCCCCGCTTCCCAGTGTACGGCGAAGGGGACGCGACTAGTCCGCTACGTATTTACTCTGAAGTAAATACGCTGAGCGTATCTAAGCAATATAAAAGTAAAATCACAAGAGACAAGATATAATAAAACAGCAAATTTATTTATTCACATTTTTTCTGTACAATACATGGAAAGTAAATACAACTGATAAAAGCAATGCCTAAACAATGACATAACAAAAACGAAAAGTACTGAATGGAAAGTGTACAATGAACTAGAGCTCGGGGTCTTCACTGAACTGGTCCAAGTCTTCAGCAGTGGGCTCGATCTCTGAAGTATCCAGATCACCTGACGACATTCAAAGAAAAAAGAAAGAGAATGTCGTCAGCAAATAGGTCGCTCGATAAGTCCCAAAGATAAAAGAGAAATTGAAAAGAAGAAAGAGAGAGAGTAGCTTTTAAAGTTGTATTATATTTTTATATTGTTGTATTTAGTGTTAACGCTGTTGATTGTAGCTTGGTACAGAAGAATGCCAGTGTATACGAGAGGAGTCTCACTTGCCCCGGAGACTAAGGTATCAGAAACTCAAGGAACCGTTGGGCCACGGTACAACAACAACGGAATATAGGTTAGGTGTCTTATGGTTGCCGTCTCGTGCCACTTCTAACACTTTTCGTACCAATCTACCCTTTAAATCCCGTAGTGTTTTCTTGATTGTATAGTTGTATTGTATTGTCTTGCATTGTAAACTATATAGATTGTATAATTGGATGACTGAACAAAACCATGATATCAGTAAACGGATGTAACTGTATAATCATGTAAATGGAATATCTGGAAAATCATGTAAATGGATGTATATCCATGGTTCGGTTCGGTCAATGTAGATTGAATGTATTGAATAGATTGAATATAGGAATTCATGTTGAATCAGAATATTGTAGATTATAAATTATAGATTGTAGATTGTACTTGAATCATATTCAAATCAGATTATAATGAGACTCAAAGTAAATTGAAATTCTGATTGTTTTGATGTTATCGGTAACCGCTGCACATGGGCGGCGGGATTTGTATCTTTTTCAAAGACGATTACCGTATTAATAACACCGTTTGATAAGTTGTCTACATTAGATAGGCAAGCACCCATTTCTCCGACTCCCTGAGGCTCAAGAGATTGGTCCCGCTTAAACCTATGTTTACTAGGGTTCTTAGGGTAATTTATAGAACTTGAGGGGGTTTTATGTAAAAATACTTTTATATACTTTTCAAAATACACCCCAAGTATTTATTAATCGTCTTTAGAGTTGTAATGAATGTAGATTTTATATTGTGATATTTCTAGTGAAAATATCCTATTTTCATAATAAAGGGTATTTATTTGTAATATTGATTTGTTTGGAATTCATGGTATCTTAGTATAAATGATTCTTGTGATTTTTGAAAAGAGTTGGAATATTTATATTATTACAAAATAGATATTTTAATGTTATATATAAATATATTTATATGAAAATAAATTTAATATATATATTATATTCTAGAAATCTCGTTTTTCTTAAGATATATTTTAAATCTTTCGAGACCGAATACTCCTTGCGGAAGTCTGCATCTCGCACTACTAAGCCTGAGGATGTGCGATAATCCGCACCATCCCGAACGGGTTCCCCAAAATGGTTGTAGCGGCGCTTTGCAAATATTTGTATAAATACTAAATCCTTTAGAAAACGGTTTTATTAAGTAAATGGTATTTGTTTGTAAAGATGTCGATCTCCCGTATTCTATGTTCTATGGTCTCCTAAGTCAACTAGACCGCTCCTAACTAGTCCAAAGCGACAAGTTGTGAGATATCCCTCAAATCGTCTCTTCACCGTCAATTATGGCCAGGTAAGTACAAGTGAAGAAGGGAGGGATCCGCTCACGAATCACCGTGAGACGGGCCTTTTAAAATTACCTTTCTCACTTGTCTAGCCTAGGCACGACAAGGTCAGGTTTAGATAAATGACTGAATGCCCACAACCTTCCTCTGTCCTAATGAGTGCGACGGTCCTTAATTGGCTGAGTCTAGGTATTTTTATTATCAGCTCAAAGGTTATTTATTTGTAAAGATGTATCAATACTAATCTTTTAGAAATGGTTTTATTAAGTAAAGGGTATTTAAATGAAAATGTTTGTTTTCCCGTATTCTAAGTTCTCGAGGGTATCGTGTTATGTTGCATATGAGTGTGTGAGGAGGTAGGTCGTTACCTCGTGATCTACTTAAGGGTATAGCAAGTTTAATGGAGTTAAATGTAGAATTGAAACAATGTGGTATTTAAGTGAAAAATACGATAAATTGAAATAGCCACCATATTATGAAATGAAACTTGGTCAATTTGGTTGATTAGTGTTTAATAGTCAACATGAGAGAGTTTAAGCATAATTGTATTAACGAGAAGTGAAGTTTTATAAGAAACCGAATCGGAAATCGGATTTGTTCCGATTCCGCCGGGTTTTGTAAATCCGTATTTTTAGAATAGAAAAGAGAGATAGAAATGTGACTTACGGGTTTTGGACAATAACGAGAGTGAGATGAAAGAAGAGGAATTGCCGTTGCGTCGATTCGTCGTCGAGAGTTCCTAGAACGATCGCCGGAAGTTCACCGGAAATTTCGCCGTAGCTTCGCTTCTTACTCATTTTCAAAGCACACAAGTTTCTTGGAAATTTTAGAGAGTTGGCTCAAAATTTTGGGGTGAGAGGGTAGAGGGTAGGGGTCTATTTATAGGGTTAGGCTAGGGTTAGGGTAGATGTAGGGTTTTAATTTAAAAAATATAAAAATGTATTAAAAAATCATTAAAAATAGAGTAAATGAGGTATTAAAAGCTCTCTGGAACCGATCTGAGTAATTGGAGTGTGCAGGGGTGGATGAGAAGATGAAAAGCCAGATTTTTCCTGTTGACGACTTAACAAACGGTGTTATTAATACAGTAATCGTCTTTGAAAAAGACACAAATCCTGCCGCTCATGTGCACGCCCCGCTTCCTAGTGTACGGCGAAGGGGACGCGACTGGTCCGCTACGTATTTACTCTGAAATAAATACGATAAGCGTATCTATGCAATATAAAAGTAAAATCACAGAAGACAAGATATAATAAAACAACAACTTTATTTATTCACATTCTTTCTGTACAATACATGGAAAGTAAATACAACTGATAAAAGTAATGCCTAAACAATGGCATAACAGAAATGAAAAGTACTGAATGGAAAGTGTACAATGAACTAAAGCTCGGGGTCTTCACTGAACTGGTCCAAGTCTTCAGCAGTGGGCTCGATCTCTGAAGTGTCCAGATCACCTGACGACATTCAAAGAAGAAAGAAAGAGAATGTCGTCAGCGAACAGGTCGCTCGGTAAGTCCCAAAGATAAAAGAGAAATAGAAAAGAAGAAAGAGAGAGAGAGTAGATTTTAAAGTTGTATTATATTGTTATATTGTTGTATTTAGTGTTAATGCTGTTGTTTGTAACTTGGTACAGAAGGATGCCAATGTATACGAGAGGAGTCTCACTTGTCCCGGAGACTAAGGTATCAGAAACTCAAGCAACCGTTGGGCCACGGTACAATAGCAACGGAATATAGGTTAGGTGTCTTATGGTTGCTGTCTCGTGCCACTTCTAACACCTTCCGTACCAATCTACCCCTTAAATCCCGTAGTGTTTTCTTAATTGTATTGTTGTATTGTATTATCTTGCATTGTAAACTGTATAGATTGTATAATTGGATGACTGACCAAAACCATGATATCAGTAAACGGATGTAACTGTATAATCATGTAAATGGAATATTTGGAGAATCATGTAAATGGATGTATATCCATGGTTCGGTTCAGTCGATGTAGATTGAATGTATTGAATAGATTGAATATAGGGATTCATGTTGAATCAGAATATTGTAGATTGTAAATTGTAGATTATAGATTGTAGATTTTAGATTGTACTTGCATCATATTCAAGTCAGATTATAATGAAACTCAAAGTAAATTGAAGTCCTGATTGTTTTGATGTTATCGGTAACCGCTGCACATGGACGGCAGGATTTGTGTCTTTTTCAAAAACGATTACCTTTTTGATAACACCATTTTTAAGTTGTCTACCTTAGATAGGCAAGCACCCACTTCTCTGGCTCCCCGAGGCTCAAGTGATTGGTCCCGCTTAAACCTATATTTACTAGGGTCCTTAGGGTAAATTATAGAACTTGATGGGGTTTTATGTAAAAATACTTTTGTATTGCTTTCAAAATACACCCTAAGTGTTTATTAATCATCTTTAGAGTTGTAACGAATGTAGATTTTATATTGTGATATTTCTAGTGAAAGTATCCTAATTTCATAATAAATGGTATTTATTGGTAATATTGGTTTTGTATGGAATTCATGGTATTTAAGTGTAAAATTTATTCTTGTGATTTTTAGAAAAAGGTGGAATATTTATAATACTTCAAAATAGATATCTTTATGTTACATATACATATATTTATATGAAAATAATTTTTTCATATATATATCTATAGTATTCTAGAAATGTCGTTTTCTTAAAATGTCGTATTTTAAATCTTTCGAGACCGAATGTTCTTTGCGGAGGTCTGAATCTCGCACTACTAAGCCCGAGGATGTGCGATAATCCGCACCATCCCGAACGGGTTCCCCAAAATGGTTTGTAGCGGCACTTTGCAAAGATTTGTATAAATACTAAATCCTTTAGAAAACGGTTTTATTAAGTAAATGGTATTTATTTGTAAAGATGTCGATTTCCCGTATTCTATGTTCTAGGGTCTCCTAAGTCAACTAGACTGCTCCTAACTAGTCCAAAGCGACAAGTTGTGAGATATTTCTCAAATCGTCTCTTCACCGCCAATTGTGGCCAGGTAAGTAAAAGTGAAGAAAGAAGGGATCCGCTCACGAATCACCGTGAGACGGGCCTTTTAAAGTTACATTTCTCATTTGTCTAGCCTAGACACCACAAAGTCAGGTTTAGATAAACGTCTGAATGCCCACAACCTTCCTCTGTCCTAATGAGCGCGACAGTCCTTAATTGCCTGAGTCTAGATATTTTTTTATTAGCTCAAACATTATTTATTTGTAAAGATGTATCAATACTAAATCTTTTAGAAATGGTTTTATTAAGTAAAGGGTATTTAAATGAAAATGTTTGTTTTCCCGTATTCTAAGTTCTCGAGGGTATCGTGTTATGTTGCATATGAGTGTGTGAGGAAGTAGGTCATTATCTCGTGTTCTACTTAAAGGTATAGCAAGTTTAATGAAATTAAATGTATAATTGAAACAATATGGTATTTAAATGAAAAATACGATAAAGTGAAATAGCCATCATTTTATGAAATGAAACTTGATCAATTTGGTTGATTAGTGTTTAATAGTCAATATTAGGGAGTTTAAGCATAATTGTATTAACGATAAGTGAAGTTTTATAAGAAAACCGAATCGGAAATTGGATTTGTTCTCATTCCGTCGGGTTTTGTAAATCCGTAATTTTAAAATAGAAAAGAGAGATAGAAAATGGGACTTACGGGTTTTGGACAATAACGAGATGAAATAAGAGGAATTGTCGGTGCGTCGATTCGTGCCGAGAGATCGCCAGAAATTTCGCCGTAGCTTCGCTTCGTGCTCGTTTTCAAAGTACACAAGTTTCTTGGAAATTTTAGAGAGTTGGCTCAGAGTTTTGGGATGAGAGGGTAGAGGGTAGGGGTATATTTATAGGGTTAGGCTAGATGTAGGGTTTTAATTTAAAAAAATGTAAAAATATATTAAAAAATCATTAAAAATAGAGTAAAGGAGGTATTAAAAGCTCTCTGGAACCACTACTAGAAATAAGGGTTGCCCCTACGGATTTACCCGTAGAGGCAACTCACTGCCCCTACGGATATCTCCGTAGGGGCAAAAAATTAATCTGTAGATGCAAACGCCGTAGATGCAAGTTGAAGCGCTAAACTTGCCCCTACGGTCAAAAACTTACCCCTACGGAGTTCTATGTAGGTACATTTGCACCTACGGATTAGGGCGTAGGGGAAAAAAAGTTATTTTATTTACGGTTATTTTAATTATATTAACTGTACCTACGGATATATCCGTAGGGCCAAGTAGTATCCCCTACGGATATATGCGTAGGTACTTATCCGTAGGGGAAAAATATCAGGAATCCTGATATTTTGCCCCTACGAATATATCCGTAGGGGTCTTTTTTGCCCCTACAGATAAATCCGTAGGGGCAAGACCAACCCCCTTGACACTGTGATCAGAGGGGAAATATCAGTTACTGCTGATATTTTGCCCCTACGGCTTAATCCGTAGGGGCAACATGTGTACCTACGGATTAATCCGTAGGTACACATTATCTGTTTTTTTTTTAAAAAAGGCTGCCTTATTTTTTCTCACCCTGTGCACAATAATATATATATCAATAAAATATAAAATTAATCATCACACAACATATATCGCAGTATTCATAATCACATCTCACACATATAATATACAAAAGAAACCCAAATACTGAATATGATATAAATATAAACCAATATCAATATCAATATCGTTTCAAAATGTAGTATAATATGTATGATATAAATAAATACATGTTTCAAAAAATAAGAACCAAAAAGCTACCCTAGCTCGGTCCAGCTCCACCTCTGAATAACGATAGAATAACGCGCGCCTGCTTCTCGGTCAATAAACCTTGCAATTCGGCGCGAACGGGAGTCTGAGCGTCCTGTGGAGCTGGCGATGTGGTCTGCGCAGCCGCCGTCGAGGGAGTCGCTTGCGGAGCCGCGGCTGCGGGAGTCTGAGCGGGCGCTGGAGTTATAGGAGCTGTCTGCGGAACCGCAGCCGATGTAGTGGCTTGCGGAGCTGCAGCCGAACGAGATGCATGCCATGTACCTTGTCGCGTCTGGACCAAACGTGTGTAAGAAGCGTGTAAGAACTGTGTATTATTCGAATTCGTATCATTATCAAGTTATTTCGAAATCCCATTTGGATATCTAGTTTGGAAAACCGTTGTTTATTTTAATTACATATGTATGTATGATTAATCAAACCTAAGTCTAAAACCAAATAAGTTCAAGCTACGTACTAATTATGGATATGTTGATATCTATAATATGACATGATATTTTACTATAAAGTAGTATACATACCAGCATCTCCTTCAACTCCTCAACGGTGGCCCTCAAGCTCTCCAGATCCTGCTGGACACGTCGCTCACTGGAGACGGAGGAAGTAACCGCCGGGGTGGAGTCCAACCTCATATGGGCCCTGCTAGGGCCCAGTCCCCGGCCTCTCTCCCAACCTCCGTGGTGCCCTCCGTGTGCGGCGTCCAGAACTGGGGTCAGCACCCTCGGATCGCTCTGTCCGGTAAAATCGATCCCCGAGGCCTCGGCCTGCTTAACCACCCGCTCCTACACCCACATTAAGCAGTAAAGTATAAGTATAAAATTTAAACTTGAAGCTTCCAAAACTAAAATTTCAAATATGGGTAGAATAAATATTTAACACTTACGCAATACTCCTGGGTAGCGACGTCGGGATATCGAAGCTCGCCCGTGGCGGGATCTGTCGAGGTGCCGTGGACGGCAAGATATGCGAACAGCACGCTCGGTGTACCACCTTGCGCCACGGTCTGAGCTGTCTGCAATATTAGAAAATAACTCTTAATATTAGAAATATTAGAAAATAACTCTTAATATTGCAGAATATCAAAAAGGTCGGTCTATTGTAATTTACCGATAACTCCATGGCTCGAGTAATATTCCTCGAGCCACCTGTGTAAGTGGGGCGACCCCTCTTCGCCGACTTCCTGTTTTCTGTATTCTGAGTGGTCTGTTTCTGCACAACGCATTAACATTTAGTTTTCTAATTAAGGAACACAAAGAAATAAATTATATCATAAACAATGAATTACATTTAAAATACATACCTGTTTGCGTTGGGAGTCGAAATAATCGCACAATAGAGGCCATGTCTCTACGTCGACTCTCGCAAACGCCGGAGTAGATAGGAGGGCCGCTCTCTCTGCCTCGGGAGTCGTCATCCACAGGGAGTAGCAGTCGGCCTTCAGCTCATTCCTGTTGTATCGGACCTTGATCTGCATGTTCTTCATCAGGCCATTGTACAGAGCATGAAGGTCGAGCACCCTCCCAGGGTGATCAAGGTCGGGTACAGGCTGAAAATCGTAATCCGACTGAAAATACAAAAAAAACATTGTTATTAGATTGCAAGTGTTAATAATAAATATATTGGATAAATCAAATGAAAATAGGCCGTTAATACGTACCCGAGCCTGATCAAAGAAGAGGGCGAATGAGCGCCGGTGCTGCTCGCCCCACTCAACGTGAAGTGGATAGTTCTTCACGAGCCGGCTCTCATCCCCCATATACCGGCCGAACCTCTCGGCATGAGGACCGGTATAGCGATAGTCAAGGGTGAAAAAGAGGGAGAATGCTGCCTCCTCCCTAGCTCTGTCAGGCCTCAGCCTATGGGACTGATTCAGGCCTCGAGTCCCCCTCTGGGGATGGGGAGGCCCTGCGTCTGCACGAAATATCAAGACAATCAATATTAAGACAAAGTTGTATTAAGAAATCAAGCTTAAGCGAAAATTGAAGTGTGATGTATACCTCCGGTGACTATCGCACGAGCCTGGGCCCGGTCAGCAGCACGAGCGGGACGATAGTTCCTCCGGTGAGGAACAACCGGGGTCCCGGATGCGGACGCATCCCCTGCAACTAGAAAATAAACATTGACGCTAAATTTCCATGAAGTTCATATTTATTCTATAGAGTATATGTAAAATGAATAAATATTTTATATTTATTCATACTAACCTGCAGACGATGCGGATGGTATGGAAGCGACAGGAGTGGCCCCTGCGGAAGATGTGGACGCACCACCTATAATTAGACAATTAAAAATAGATTATATAAGTAATTGCAAAAAGAATGTGTAGATCAATAATATAACGTTCTAAATCAATATGCATGCACTATAGGATATATAAACATACCCGCAGATGCGGTGGTGTCACCACCTACAGCTAGACAATAATAAAAATTGCTAAGTAAGAGCAAAAAGAATGTGTGTATATTTATGATATAGCATTCTCAATCAATATGCATGCACTATATGATATATAAACATACTTGGAGGAGCGGGAGTGGCCTCTGTCCCAGATGTGGACGTATCACCAACAACTAGACAATCAAACATTGACAATATAAGTAATTTTGACATAAACAGGCATGAATATCTGTAATATTACATTCAAAATGGATATGCGTGCAGTATACCTGGAGGTGTGGCAAAATCCACACGGAAGGAGGCATCCGAAGGGGTCTCCGATCTGGGTGCAAGACCGGCCCTCTGAAGCTCCCTACGAAGCTCTCCGGGCGGCAGAACCGCTCTGCCCCTGCCTCTGCCTCTGCCGCGGCTGGAGCTCCTGCCGCCCCTCGCTGCTCCCGACATCGTCATCAAATCTAGATAAACGGTTCGTGGACGCATTAGACAATCATTAAAAGTATTGACTATATATGTATAGAGCGTAAAATGTGAAGTAATAATATAACATTACTGATAACCTTTTTCGTTTCGTGGGCGTATTATACATATCTACTTGGATTTCATCGTCAATGTCATTTCTAACCCACGTAACTTCATGATCGGTCGAAGACAACCCGTCCTTCGAAACAGACGGTCGGAGCACTTTAAGCCTTCTCTCTTCTTCGTCCTCATCGCTGTCCTCGTATTCTGGGACATCGTAGACATCTCTGGGTTTCCATCGGCATACAACACTCCACCCCGGATGCTTCAAACACTGTGAGTAGTATACTTGGAACGCTTGGTTCGGAAAGATAAACGGATCTTCCTAACCGTAAAATCGAAGTGTGTTCACACTAGTCAATCCATATTTATCTTTCCAAGTCCCAAGATTGCTTCTCCACCTGTCCGTATCGGTTCGCGTATCGTACCAAGTACACTGGAATATATAAAAGGGTTCTGATCGTCCGGGATAGTGGATGCCGAGTATACAATTTAAGTACCCATAATAAATCACACCGTCCGATCCTACCGTCGCAATCCCACTATTCTGAGTGGTTCTAGATGTTTCTAATTCCTTAACTTCGAATTTGTATCCAAGGACACCAAATCCTTTGTAATATACAACCTCCGTACTAGGAAATTGAGCTAAACATCTTGAATCACTCTCAAATGATGCAGACAAGTTCGGATCGTGGATCTAACAAAACAAATTTTACGACAAATACATAACGATACAAGTTTAGATTAAAACTGCTAGCAATAAAATGTTATTCGAATAACTTACATGATCTGTGACCCAATCACAAAAATTATCCTGATGATATTTTTCCAATTGTTCTTTATTCCAATCAGGATGCCCCTCACATACCTCGTTAAAATGAATTCTATTTTCGACAAATAATGGTGACATTAATATTATATCATTTCATACACACAAACACAGATATAACAATTAATCAAAAAAAACTTACTCTCTAATTTGTTCAAGACATGCGCAATTAAGCAAGATAAACCGGTATATCTTGTTGATAAATATAGTGTCCACCCTCTTATACTCGGCTTTACCATATGGTCCGTCTTGAATTCTTCGTGGTCGGTTAAGCCTTGTCTCAATGTTCTCGTCCAGATAGCGGGAACAAAATATGGTTGTTTCATCAAGAAGATAACCTTGAATGATAGAACCCTCTGGTCGGTTTTTATTGCGTATATACTTCTTAAGAGTGTAGAGATACCTAATGAAAATATGTTGAATGAATAAATACGGGCATACAGAACAACAACAAATTTATAAATTGCGCGAAACGAAAAATTACACGTACCTCTCGACGGGATACATCCATCGATATTGTACCGGTCCGGCTAATTTCGCCTCAGTTGCAAGATGAACCGTCAAGTGTATTATGATATCGAAGAATGACAGTGGGAAAATACGCTCAAACTTTCAAAGTATCAACGCAATAGAATTTTCTAGTTTATCCAGCGTCACAACCTCCAGTGTTTTAGCACACAACTCCCTGGAAAAACAACATAGGTCGTTGATTACTAGACCAACCGAGTCGGGGAGAGAAGTCCTGAGGGCTAAAAGAAGAAGGTGCTCCAAGATAACATGGTGATCATGACTTTTCAGCCCATCGATCTTGCCCTTCACAATTTTTATTTTCTTGCTGAATGATCCTGAGAAACCTGTGGGGACTTTCAAATCATGCAACACCTGCATGAATCTTTTCTTCTCCGGTTGTGACATATGATAAGCGGCATTGGGAAGTACAAACTTGCCCGGTTTGCCCGCTACCGGTCTAGGGTGCAATTCACTTCTTATTCCCCACTCTTGTAGATCCATCCGAGCATTCATGTTGTCTTTAGATTTCCCGTCTTTATAAAAAAGCAAGTTAAGTATGTGCTCTGATACTCCCTTCTCTATATGCATGACGTCCAGACAATGACGCACTGAATTTGTAGACCAGTACGGAAGCTCGAAGAAAATGCTTAACTTGTTCCAATATGATGGTTTGACCTGTTTCGTCGGATCCATCCCGAAGGTCACGTTATTGTAACCATTCCATTTAGCAGTCACGTCCTCTCTGGACAATGGGGATGGAGGTCCAAGAAGCTCCTGATGACCATCAAAGTGAACCGTGTCTAACCTATAGGGGTGGTCTGGAGGCAGGAAACGTCGATGGCCGCAATAACAAACCTTCCTGCTAAAATTCAAGAATTTCGATGTTGTGTGTTCATGGCAATGAGGACATGCTTTGTGACCATGTACGGACCAACCTGATAGCATTCCATACGCAGGAAAGTCATTAATTGTCCACATTAAAGCCGCACGCAGTATGAAGGTTGTATTTGTGTTTGCATCATATGTCTCTACACCATCAATGAACAAAGATTTCAACTCCTCGATCAGAGGTCGGAGATAGACGTCGATATTATTCCCCGGTGAGTTTGGTTCGTCGATAAGAAAAGGCATCATAAAGTATGATTGGTCCATAGCCAACCAAGACGACAGATTATAAATTATCATTACAACGGGCCATGTGCTGTGACTTCCAGCCATATAGTTGAATGGGCAGAAGCCATCAGTAGCCAGTCCGAGCCGGACATTGCGAGGATCGCTACTGAATATTGCGTGCCTCCTATCGAAATCCTTCCATGCCGGTGAATCTCTTGGATGGCTCATTTTTCCATCTTCACTTGGAGAAGCACGGTGATGCCAAATCATTGACTCGGCTGTTTTCTTGCATCTGAATAGCCTCTGTAGCCTATGTGTTATGGGAAAGTATCGTGCTATCTTCACAGGTATATCAGGCTTCTTATCAGAATCTTTCGGCTTATACCTGGTCTCTCCGCATGTTGGGCACTCTTTCAAATCTGAATTCTCTTTCCGGTACAACACGCAATTTTTAGGACATGCTTAAATCTTCTCACACTTTAGACCCAAATCAGACATCATCTTCTGGGTTTCGTACCAGCTGTCGGGCACATTATTTCCCGGAGGCATAGAATCTTTAAAGAACGAAAGAAGCATTGTGAATGACTTGTTGCTCCATCCATTTAGACACTTAATCTGGAAAAGTTGGACGAACCATGAGAGGGTGGAATACTTCGCATTCTCATAAATTGGTTTCCTAGCATCATTCATGAAATTTTCATATTTATCCGCACGCGGTCCTTGACCGGAAGGAATGTCATCTTCGGTACGAATAGATTCACCTAGGGCAGCCTCTACCATATCCTCCATTTCCTCTGATGGAAATAAATTACCGCCTTCTCCTTCTGCCGCATTACCGAATTCTTCTTCTTCTCCTGCCGCATTATCGTGTTCTACTTCTTCTGCCGCAGTACTGCATTCTTCTCCTTCCCCGTGATATTTTCAAGTTGTATAAAGTCTAGTAAACCCATGTTTTACAATATGAAACTCTGCCAATTCTACCTTCTGCCAGTACTTATTGCCACATCTATCGCACGGACAGAGAATCTTCTCTATTATGATCTTATTATGTGCGCGTGCAAATTCAAGGAAAGCAACAACTCCTGCGACAAACTTAGGTTGCATACGTTGTTTCCAATCCACATACATCCAGTCCTTAACTCTGACGTACTCATGGGCCATGTTAGACTGTATAACATATAAATTATAGGATATGCTGACTATATTGAGAAATATAAGAAGGAGGTGGTCGAGAAAAGGAGTGTGTGCGGGGCGAAGGGATTGCAGGGGTCGAGCTCCGGCGAAGTGATCGGCGGTGAGGACAGAGGCGAGGGCTGCAGTGGTTGTGGGTATCAAGGTGGTCGATGATGGATCGTTCGGGTGTGGGTTGGTGCTCGGGCTCGGAGATGGAGGTGGCGACGGGCTCAACGGGGGTGGCTCAATGGCCGGCCTGCAGTAACGAGGGCGTGCAGGCGAGGTGGAGAGACGGTGACGGTGACGAGAATGGGTGAGGCAGTGGGTTGAGGTGTGTAGGGGAAACTCGGGTGATTGGTCGCGGGGTTGCTCGAGTTTTGGAGGAGAGAGGAGGAGAAGGTGGTGGCGACGGGATGAGGGTGAAGATGGGGTCGGAGTTCCGGCGGCGAGGTAGCAGGATGCTCGTCGGGGATGTGGGTTCGCAGCAGAGGAGAGGAGGCAGTGAAGGGTGGTGGGTGCTCAGGTCTTCGAAGGGGAGGAGGTAGAGAAAGGGACGTAGAGGGTGATGAAGAGAAGGGGTGAAGAGAGAGGGAGGGAGGCGAGACAGGCGAGAGAATCAAGGACGATAGTACGGATCTCGGGGAAGCGCAAGGGAAGGGGAAGCCGTGGGGGAAAACGTGGAGTCGAGAACGGAGTCGAGGTGAGGAGCGGGTCGTGGGGAGCAGTTGCGAGAAGAAAGGGAGACATTGGCGATGACGTGGTCGTGTGGTGGAGGACCGTTGCGAGGAGGGGGTGAGTCGTGCGGGTAGCACGAGGAAGGAGGAGAGGGGATTCGAGCGGGAAAGGAAACGAGAAGGGGAAGAAGAAAGGAGTGGGGGTGAGTGTTCGTGTCGGTTTTTTAGGGAAGGGTTTGGGCTGGGAAAGTGGTTTCGTGGGCTGGGCTTGGGGCTTGGGTTAGGAAAAATTTAGAAAATAATAAAAGGGTTAGGGTTTGTAATTTATAAATATTTGAGTTAATAAAAATTTTCTGAAAAAATACACGGCAGTTATTAAAAAGGAACTTGGTATTACAATTACAGGCAATTGTTTTGAAGTTACAGACCTAAAAAACGACCAACGATGATGTTGACAATTTTAAGAAAATAACCAACTTCAAAATGCAATGCAAGATAAACAAAAAGGTTGTCAATTTACCTTTTTCCTTCGTCGGCCGCCGACGATTTAACTGACATTTTCCCCAAATCTGGAACAACTAATTTCGGCACTGACGGAATGACGGCATTTTCCTTGGATTTACGATCCCATTAAACACGATCTGATGGTGATGAAATGTTTCTCATGACAAAGATCGATAGGGCGACGCTAAATGGACGAGGAGAAGGCGGCGAAGGGATGGAAGAGAGGATAATTGACGACGATGACATCGACGACGATATTAGGGTTAAGGTTTTCGAGGAGAAGGGACGAGTTAGGACAGCGAGTCAGGCTGACTATTTAAGGAGGAGAGGTGGGTCTGTCGAGGCTGTGATGGCAATGACGACGATGGCGACGAGATTTCTAAGAGAGAGAAATGGAAATTTGAACAGGGGATTTAAGGAGGGATATTTTTGTCTCTACAAATTAAATCAACACAAGCCTACTTTGTAATAAGCCATGGGGTATTTTGACAAAGATTTGAAATAGTAGGCCCTCACTCTCTATTTCGAAATTACCAGGGACTTCAAAACTTTTTTGGGTTAAGCCAGGGGTTTTTCAACAATTTAGCCTTAAATATAAGATTTATTTGGATGCTTCAATTCACAAGCTTTAGAAAGAATAGGATCTCAAAAAAGAAAGAATGAGAGGGAGATAACGAGGAAGAGAAGGGAAAAGAAAAAATTTCAGAGAAAGAAAAGCTATTGCAAGGGATCTCATATTGGATGTGTTGTAAAAAAACAAAGATCTAGTTTGGTTGAAGAATATTGGTGTCACGACCCGAAAGGTACGGAACGTGACTGGCACTTAAATTACGAACGTCTAAAGGCGGACGTAATCTAAGTAAGCCAAAGCCCAGAAATCAAACCAAATAAGCAGTAGAGTGAAGGAAAAACCAATCAATTGAAAGCGAATTTATCAAATAAGTCATATCAAGCCTTTTTAAAAGCAATATCAATTTTTCCGAAAATTTCGGCAGAATCTCCATTGTAAATACTGGCCCCAAAAATGGGTACAACAAAATATATATAAATACAAAAAAAAGGCATCCCTAAGCGGGAGATAGCTCTTCGCCACAAGGCGGTCACAAATCCCACGCAATATAAATCAGCAATATGCAAAATAAGCATAAAAATGCATAAGTAAGAAGCAACATGTCGGCTTAAGTGAGCACGACCCAAAAAAAAAAAACAATATACATGCCCACAAATCTCACTGTCTCGCTTCTAAGTCAATATACAGCAGTACATGCCCACAAATCTTCTTCGGGTCCACACATATGCCATCTCTCGTAATCACGTGGCCCAAGAAACCAACGCTGTCCAGCCAGAATGCACACTTGGAGAATTTTGCGAAAAGTTGGTGCTCCCTCAAAGTCTGCAACGTGATCCGCAGGTGCTGCTCGTGCTTCTCTCGGCTCGGGAATACACCAAAATATCATCAATAAACACGATGATGAACAAGTCAAGATACGTCCTTAATATACGGTTCATCAAATCCATGAATGTTGCGGGGGTGTTGGTGAGTCCGAATGACATCACCAAAAACTCATAGTGAGCGTAGCGCGTGCGGAAAGCTGTCCTCGGTATATCCTCCTGTCAAACTCGCAGCTGATGGTATCCTGATCGCAAGTCGATCCTCGAAAAATATCCTGCCCCCTGAAGCTGGTCGAACAAATCGTCGATACGTGGTAAAGGATAACTGTTCCGTACGGTAACTTTGTTCAGCTGGCGGTAATCAATGCACAAGCGTAAACTGCCGTCTTTCTTCTTGACGAACAGGACATGAGCACCCCACGGAGAAACGCTAGGTCGAATAAGCCCCTTATCCAACAAATCCTGCAACTAATCTTTCAGCTCTCTAAGCTCTGCCGGGACCATCCGATAGGGCGGTATGGAAATAGGCCCCGAACCGGGAATCAAGTCAATGCAGAACTCAACGTTGCGCTCAGGCGGTAGCCCAGGCAACTCATCAGGGAAAACATCAGGGAACTCACTGACAATCGGGACCCGGTCCAACGGAACCTCTGCAGCTCGAGTATCACAAACATAAGCTAAGAATCCCTGACATCCCTTCTGTAGTAGCTGACCGGCGCGAAGAGACGAAATCAAGTTGGGAAGGATGACGTTGCGGTCTCCCTGAATAACAAGGACTGGCTCTCCCGGAAAGCTAAATCTGACTGCCTTCTCACGGCAGTCCACAGAAGCATAACAAGTGGCTAGCCAATCCATGCCCAGAAGCACATCAAAGTCCAACATATCGAGGAGAATCAAATCAACCAACGAATCCCTCTCCCCGATACGAACGGAACACAATCGAAACACAAAACGAGCGACAAACGACTCGCCTACCGGAGTAATAACAACAAGCGGCTGATCTAACGACGACGACTCACGGCCCAACATCGGTGCAAAGTGTGTAGATACGTACGAATGTGTGGAACCTGGGCCGAATAATACTCGCGCGTCGAAAGAACATACTGGCAAGGTACCTGTCACAACGGCATTGGATGCCTGCGCATCCTGCCGAGTCAAAGCGAACACTCGGGCCTGTCCCCCACCAATAGTTGGCTGTCCTCGGTCTCCTCGTCCTCTCTGAATAGGACCGCCACGTCCACGACCTCTGGGTGCACCTAACTGACGTGGAGCATCGCCGGGGGTAGGAAGTAGAGCTCTCTGAGGAGGAGGTGGTGATGGTGGTAAGGTCACATGTGGAACTGTCGCCGCTCCCTGCCGTCTCGCCGGACAGTCTCTGATAAGATGGTGCGGACTCCCATACCCATAACATCCTGGCGCCGCCCGCTGTCCCGGCGAATATGAACCATATAGCTGACCCCGTCCAACTCCTCTGCCGGCACCATCTCCCGGAAAGAATCTGGCATGATGCCTCTGAGCTGGCACATCGGTACGAATCCTCTTCGGCCCAGAAACGGCCGAAGACGCTGAAATGCGTGCCTTCATCCATAATGCCGTGTCCATAGCAGCTGAATAAGTGTCGAAGTGCTGGACGCCAATAGCAAGAAATAGCTGGGTGTCAAGTCCCTGCACGAACCTCTTCACTCTATTTTCTTCAGTAACCACCAAATACGGAGCATATCTGGACAACTGCGTGAACTGGACATCGTACTCAGACACCGTCATCCCTGGGGTCTTGATCAAAGCTTCAAAACTGCGAGCCCTAGCGTCACGAACGCTCTCTGGGAGGAAACGAGCTAGAAAGACTCTTGTAAAATCGACCCAAGTCATAGGAGGTAAACCTGCAGCTCGACCTCTCTCGACGGACTCACACCACGTCTGCGCAAGGCCCTCTAAACGGAAACTCGCGAGCTCCACCCATCGATCGTCAGAACATCTAAGCGAACGGCCTGGCTAATCTGTCAAGAAATGTCTGTGTATCCTCTGCTGCATCGGTGCCCGTGAAGACTGGAGGTCTCAGTCTCATGAAATCTTGTAGCGATACTAGGATAGCCACGATAGTAATAGGAGGAGCAACTGTCTGGGCAGCAGGCACCATGGTAGTCTGTGATGTGATAGGTACGTCCTCCGATCTCGATGCACGACTGGCCGCTACTAAGGATCTCACCATCTGTCGTAACTCCTGCATACCTCCCATCATCTGTCGTAGCTCCTCCATACCAGACTCTAGCCTATCCATGCGGCCTGGAGAAGGCGGATCAGTTTGTCCCTGAGGCGTAGGTATACCACCCTGCTCGGTCCTTGTCTCGGACGAGCCTGCTCGGATCTCATCTCGGACGGCAGCCCTCTGCGCTCTCGTAGCCTTCGGCGGCATAGTGGCTGGTACAGCAAACAGAATAGTAAGAACAGTGCAATAGAATCATAGGATACAGGGAATTGAAGAAGGAATTCCAAACAAGTATATTCTAAAGTCACCTAGGCGGAGTACCGTATCGCAAGTATGCCGCGGACATATGCACGCTACGTTACCCTGTTTAAGTCACTTACTTCATCTACCAAGGATCATCCTACACTCGGAAAGATAAAACATATCGCTCTGATACCAACTTTGTCACGACCCGAAAGGTCCGGAACGTGACTGGCACTTAAATTACGAACGTCTCAAGGTGGACATAATCTAAGTAAGCCAAAGCCCAGAAATCAAATCAAATAAGCAGTAGAGTAAAGGAAAAACCAATCAATTGAAAGCGAATTTATCAAATAAGTCATATCAAGCCTTTTTAAAAGCAATATCAATTTTTTCGAAAATTTCGGCAGAGTCTCCTTTGTAAATACTAGCCCCCAAAATGGGTACAACAAGAATATATATGAATACAAAAAAAGGCATCCCCAAGCGGGAGATAGCTCTTCGCCACAAGGCGGTCACAAATCCTACGCAATATAAATCGGCAATATGCAAAATAAGCATAAAAAGGCATAAATAAGAAGCAACATGTCGGCTCAAGTAAGCATGACCCAAAAAGAAAACAATATACATGCCTACAAATCTCACTGTCTCATCTCTAAGTCAATATACAACAGTACAGGTAGATACAGTGGATGGAGTACACTAGATACAATGAATGTACAAGGTGGAAGACAAAATAAACATATAACTCACCTACGAGCAAAAATCCTCAATCCACGCAAAAGGAGGAAGTGCGTCCGCCGCAACAGTATTGACGGATCGGACCTGCAAAAAGTCTGTGGCACAACGGGAGTGAGTTGCCAACTCGTGAGTAATATGTATCATCTATAAAGACTATCATGAGCATGTACGCCAAGTGTCACGATTCTACAATATTGCTATAGTATGAAGTACTAGCATGTATGCGACATGAGTGCAATATAACACAAGATCTGAATATGCTGATATGAGGAAATCATTATTTTCATCTTAGGAAAATTTCTGAGAAATATCTGAGGAAATATCATATGAAATCAACAGAAATCCGTAACCAGCATCGGCACCTCAAATACATATCTCAATGTCCCAAAGTATCTGTATCCAATATCCAGACCCCAGCCGTCCGGCTGGTCCATCTCAAAATATCAATATCTCAACATCTCACGGCTACGGTCGGTATCCTCTGGATATCCGTCGCGCCAACAATCACCGGTAGGTAGTCTGCCCCTGCCAGGTTCATCGTCTACTACTCAAACTTCTTGCCCCGGGTACCTTACCGGGCCCATCATGTACCCAAAACGGTTCATCCAACTTCTCGAAACGGGCCTCTAAAACCAACAGAAAACTCATGGTGGACGACACAAATATCATGTTCCGAGAAAACCGCAACTTGCCACATTTAAAATGATATCAGTTTTATTAAATCTTTGCGATTTCTCCAAAATCTCATAAATCTCAAATACTGAAATCCTCCAGAAGAAAGTACCATAAGTATGCATGTCAATGATGATGAATGTCTATGTATGATCGAATGCTGTAATGAAGTACATGCACATGACTAGCAATTTTACATGATCATTTTGAGGAATTTACTATATTAGCACTAGTTTATATGTCTTATATGGTGAAATTATTCTAAATTCCGTTTTAACAAGTTATCTAGTATTTGTGGCATAGCAATTACCAAGACGTGTGCGTTCGCATGAATAGTGCTCATGCAGCATAAAACCCTGGTAATGGTGCAAGTGTCCTATGAAATGAAGTTGCACAATTATATATAAAGAATTAAGCAAGTCAATTATTTACTGTGTCGCATATCTCATTTAATGATTTCAATGGTTTTTATATGATGAAATTAGCACAATAAGGATATACATGTCATGTAGTGCAGTAAAATAGATAACTAAAACTACATGCAATAAGCTGGTATTACTAAAATTCTAAATTATCGGGCGCCTCGCGCCATCCAAACGATTCTCCCCGTAGATGTATACATCTACTTACCGGAAATCCCCAGCTAGCTATGTCCAATCACCGCCTTCCCTTTTCGTGCCGCGTCCAAAGTCTCCGCGACCGGTCCTGGAATTTGCACCAAACAAAACATAAGGTTACATATCATGAAACGACGCAACACACCAAACGAAAATATCAACGTTCACAAACTAGGTACAACGTGCACAAGGTGCGCGGAACACACACAAAAATCACAAAAACCCCTAACTAGAATCGTCGTTTTGGGGCGCCCGGCAAAACTAAAACCCGAAAACCACAAATCCGCATTCACATACCCTACAAGTCGTAGGAGATGCCAAAAATATAATCAAGATATCACAAATAATTCATCACATAAATTTTTATAAAAACCTAGTAAGCACCAACATTGAAAATTGACGCAAACATCGCGGATTTGCGACAAAAGACTACAATCTAGCATGAACAACCAATCCATACTACAAGCAATCTACAACACTCAACTAGCCCACAAGCAATGCTTCAAATTTCCATTTTCCATACACAAACCCTTTCTTGATTTTTCATAATTAGCCATTCCAAACCAAACTATACATGAAAACACTAAATTAACACTAATTAAAACCCACTTAAGCAAATTAAACTCTTAGATTAGGTTAGCATAACAACTAGATAGCAAAATAATTTAATTAACATAATAATGGTTTTTTTAAAACCCTAGTTTAAACTCAAACCATTCACCTTAAAAACCTAGACTAGAATTTAACAACAAAATTAACACATCAAGTTCTAATTTAGCACACTTGACTACAAATTAATCAAAGATTGAAATTTATACCTCACAAGCTCAAACCCTAAGTTGCTCTAGCCTCTCAAGATGCCATCTTTCTCCTTGTTTTAAACCAATTGGGGTGTGAGAAGAGATGGATTAAGGGTTTGCATTGGATTTGTGAAGGAAATTTTGGATTTTTATGGATTTTGAGATGAGTTTTGGAAAGAAAAAAGAGAAGGGAAATTGGGAACAACAGCAGCTGTAAGTTTCGGCCAAGAAGGGAGTAGGGAGAGGTGAGGGATGGTGTGGAAAAAAAACCAAAGTCAAAGCCCTCACATCTCACATAAAACCCATACCCAAATTACTATATTTTATTCCAATTCAAAACAATTCAATCACAAGAGTTAAAGTCAAAAGTGTGGTGGGGGGGATAGGCTGCGGCACTTGTGGGGCCGGCCAACATGGAGTGAGGATGAGTGTGAGTGATTACAAAAAGTTCTATGCAAAAAAGACCCCCCACTAGTTCATATTGCAAGCTTTAGTTGAAATAATTAAAATTTTAATTTCTTTCGATTATAATTAATAAGAACTTGAAATAAAATACTAAAAATTTATATTACTAACTAGTTTTTAGTTAACATGATTCTAAAGATTAAAATTAGCCCATTTAAATTTGTATTTATCGCTAAATTAATGTATTTTTAACAGCTTAAAATAATATTAAAAATAGTAAAATAGGGGAAAAATTTTAAATGACCAGAAATTTATAAGTAACTCATTAGCTACTAAAAACTAGCAATTACCTATCCAAATTAGGTATAATTAGACCTAAACTGCAAAATAACTATAATGATGATTTACGGAAAAATACCAAATTTTCACCGATTTTCGGGAAAACACCAAAACGACTTTTCAAGATGTTACAATTGGTTTCCACGGTTTTGAACTACTATAATCGATGAATCTTTACAGTTTCTATCGCTTTCGTTCTTTCTTTATAAGAAGCAACTAATTGTAAAGGCTAGAACTGCAACCAACTGAAGCTAGTCAATGAATGACAAAACTCTACGGCTTCTTCCATTTCTATGGAATTTTCGCCGCTTATCATATACTTTATGCAAAAAAGGTAAACTTAGTCAAATTATTCATAATATTTGAATTATACGGAAGTAGGGATGAGGAGGTGGTGACTTTGGTGAGGCGGAAATAGGAACCAAATAACTTATCCTTTCAAAGAAACCAAAAGTTCCACACATGTAAGCTTCTAGCTATGATGTTCTCGACATTTTCTGTGTTGGCTTCTTCTTCATGGATTGTTTAACCTTTTTTTTGGTTGTGAAGTTATGTGCTAAAAACTGAATAGCTTAATGGATGAACTGCCTTCATTGGTTTTTATTTATTGGAAAAATCTCGACAATTAACAATAATCATCATTTTATTATGAGTAAATGACAGGAAGAGATAATCATGGACATGACACAAATGAAAGTCAAAATCAAAACATGGAAAGCAATATTAAATTCATCATATCCCTATCATTCTATCATTAAGTTGTCATATAAATCAATACATGAGACAAAATCAATGAAAACCTAATGCCTTGTTGGGAAAGAGGGTTAGGTTTCAAAAGCTTCAGCTTAATGGGATGGTAATCTCCAAAAATTGAAATTATGGCTCCGTGGCAACGAGTCAACATAAAGTTTCGATTTAACTGAATCAAAAACATAGTTTCAAGAAACCTTGTTGCTAGGCTTAAATAACTATCCCTCAATAACGATAATCATCAGAGCATTACAAGCCAAAAAATGAAGAGAACTAACAAATAGCTTTAAGTACAATACCGATTTATTAATTTCCAAAACCTCCCAATCCGTCAGATTTAGCTCATGAACAGCAACTCCATCAGTTTTCTCTTCCTCTTCCTCTGATAGCTTTTCATGATATGGAGAGAGCAGAGAAGAATCACTAAAACAAAGCCTTTGGAAGGGAAGCTGCGGCCACTCCAAATCTAAACAAAACCCTACGCTTTTGCTCATCAGACTACTTATAGAGAATCGGTTTTGCCCCAAAATCTCCATCTACCGTCCATTTTTTTGATCAACGGTTAATTTAGAAAGTAGGGCCAAGCTGTCCTTAAAATACTCTACATTTGACAAGTGGAACCGTAGCTAAATTTGATAATAGATCAAAGATTTACAAACCTACATGGCCGGCTCGTTGAAATTAAAAATTCGATTAACTTATTATATTGTTACTCAAGTCATGATAAAGTATATCTCAATACCAAGTGATTCATGGAATGTACATTCAAATACAATTATCATCTTTAGTTATGATAGTTACTCTATTTAAAACCCAAAATACCTAAAAACAAATTTTTTGGATTCGATTGCAAACCATTTTCAGAACAATGTACGTTATCTATTCACTCGTTAATTAATCGGCATATATAAATTAACCGCACACTCATCCGCTGTACGCAACAGGTCGAATGATGGACAAAACTATTAGCACCTATTTAAATCCGGACATTTTTACTCATGCTAATTTTACCCACCATCCACGATGACCCATCCGCGGATGGCCCGACCCGCCAGTTTGACAATCCTCGGTAACAAATTCAAATATATAGCATGACAACCGTATCATTTTCTACGTGCCAAAACAAAATACGTCTTTGAGAAAGAACAAATAAGAGAATCAACAACACAACAAACGACCACAACCAACATTCGCTTAATAGTAAATCATCAGTCAAATCCTTGGATAAAAGCAACTAAAGCATATATCTTTTGTTGCAAACTAACATAAAAAAAATGTGAAAAATAGGCATACAAAATATCCTAATATGCCTACGTGCATTCAACATTTTGTCTACATATCGCTCACATATGCCTACCTAATAATCACATTCAGTTTTAACATGCTCAATTATTTCTGCCAATTAAAGAGGACCACAGATTTAAACACTCAGCCTACATCTTAAACAATATTGAGAAGTTATGAATCACAGCTACATAAGTATTGCAGAAAACTAAACAGATATACAGCTAACTGAATACTGCAGTAAACTATACAGATATTGCAACCAGAGGGTTTTTGAAAACGGAAAAAGTTATGAGGCGTTTATTAAATAGATTCTTTGGGTCAGGGGATGTTTCTGGACAGTAGAATTTATTTTTTTTGACAGTTTTCCATATAAAATTTTGCAGCCATCCTCTATCAAGCGTTAACGAGTTGACATATAAAACATATGATGAAGCTCAATACTACTAAATATACAGTACTCCACGCCTAGTTACGGACAAGCTAGCTTTAGCATGAAGTTGACATATCATCAACCAATCATACATGATTATTTACTTAAAACAACATGAACTTATTAATATCACACCAATTCAACATCAACCAGCGGATAACTTGGAGTAGCATGCAGATACACGGCCCCAGACATAGACATCCCAAACCCCTCCTTCATATCCAACTCCAACGGCGACACACCATTCGTAAGTTTCAAATCGAAGCAATGCAAAAAGTTCGCTAACACCAAAGGCACCACCAACAAACTATAACTCATCCCGGGACAAATTCTCCGCCCTGCTCCAAACGGAAGAAACTGAAAACCGTGACCATTGATATCAATGCTGCTATTTTCAAACCTCTTGGGTATAAACTCATCTGCATTATGCCATGAGTTAGGGTCTCGAGCCATGGCCCAGTTGCAAACCATGATAGTAGCTGACCCCTTAGGAAATCAATGACGAAATTTTCTGTCGTGTAACAGAAGAGGAGGGGGACCACTGGATGGAGCCTCAATGATTCTTTGATCACCATTGCTAAATAGGGAAGTTTCGGAAGGTCCGACTCCTCAACAGCTCGATGTGGGCCGACGACTCTAGAAAGCTCTTCTTGTGCTTTTTCCATTGATTTTGGATGCCTCAAGAGCTCGAGGAGGGCCCAATCAACAGCGGTTGGAGATGTTTCCAGGCTCCCTATAAAGTATTTCCTGCAATCAATAATTAAGAAATTAAGAGAATAACATCAGCTTTTGTGAGTGTGTGTACACCATTTTGAGATCTGTAAATAGATTTTTTTTAAATGTGATTTATGACCAGTGTAAGATTCCAAGACCACACGCCAAGGATCTTAGGCTGTGTCAATGGAGAATCATGTGATAGCATCTTTGTTAATAGACAACTTGGTCCTTTATCAATTATGAAAATACGATTTTAATGTTGACTGTTTTGTTTTAGGTGGCTAAGCCTCGGATCTTAATTACTATGGCACTGATAACTTTAAAATGCATGTACATACAAGGTTAGACTGCATAAAATTAATTTTTCATGTTTTTTTGCGAAAGCACAATGGTCTTTCCTCCTTTCTTCTCCTCTCTGGTGGCGTGAACCTCCTCACCATCCTTCTCATCTCATCCTTTCAGAACTCTTGAATCGCCAAATCCACAAAATCTCTAAATCGCCAAATTTTGATATCCGTAGCCTCCAAGTCTTTAAATCCCTCAACCTCTAATCTTCTATTTTCCGAATCCTCAAATTTCAAAGTCCATGATGTCCAAATCTTTACATACCCACAAAATCTCTAACCCTAAAAACTTCGTCTTTTCCTTCTTCCCTTGCTTATCCTCAACCTTCAGCCATACATCGTCTACTCCTTCATCCACGCCTTCTCAATCTTTAGACTCCTCCGATTAAGTAAAAGGATATTTTGGTTATATTATAACAATTGTTGATGTACTACAGTAGACCTGTAGCGATTCCGCTCTCTAATTCTCTTTAAGATTAAAGTGTGTTTCCAGTATACCAGAAACGGCCTGTATTGCCAGTGTATCAGAAAACACAATAAACTACAAATAGAGTTCCTTTTATTTATAAGAAAAAGAAAAAGAATAGCAGGGTTTCCACCGATATAAATTGAGTTCCTTACCAAAGTAACCGCCTTAACTGTACTCAGATCAAGCTCCAGACCCAAATCTTTAGCATCCATATGATCTAGCAAGGCAGCGACAAGATTCTCCTTCTTGCTCCCCTGTTTCTTTAGCCTTACATGCTCATCGATCACCGTCTGCATTGTTGGCTATTGGGCTTCACCCGGCCCGCCCCTTCTAGTAGTCCTTTTATATAGAGAGATGATATATGAGGTTAGGGTTAATTATCCAAGAGGGTTAATTAATTAAGAGAAACCTAGAGGGATCTAGGAGATCTAATCTGTGAGCCGTCGTCTTCTTCCGTCATCCTTAGTCCACTACGGTTGGTTAGCAGGGTGATTACGTGGGGGATTCTTGCTCGATTAGAGTGTGGTTTCCTTCCGGCCATTGTGTGGAGACGAGAAAATCAGAATCAAGAATGTGATATGGGCGAGGATAACAATCCCACCATCGGATCAGGTGTTCCGGTAAAACCCTTGTATAGATATGTAATTATTTCTTCCGCCATAATTGTGTCATGTTTATGTATCTATGCAAGTTTTTGCAACATTGGTATCAAAGCCATGTATGCCCACACCTTAGATCTGTTATTTTTAAAAAGTTGCAACTCGAAAGTTGCATTTTTTGTCTAAAATTAGATCAAAAATTTTATTTTATTGATTTTGACAGATTTATGATTATTAGGGTTAACGTTTGTGATGGATCTTTATAGATCTATCAATTTTCAATGCATCATAAATCATACTAGATTAGATCTAATTCTTCGTTGACACTTTGATGTATAATACTTGTTTCGTGACGTGGATTTGGCCATGGAACAAATTATGAGAATAATTTTTAAAAGATTGGATCTTGGATTTTTGTAAAATTTTATTTATTTTGGTGAGAATTTTATGGCGGATAGGTCGCAAAAATTTCAAAACTCTAACTCTAATTTTTGAGATAAAATAGTAAGATTTTTTTTATTTGGCAAGGCAAAATTTATTATTTTTTTGAAAGAAAAATAAATTTAAAATCAAGACAAAATTTCTTTTGGATTTGGCAGTGACCAAATATTTTTTTAACAAAAATATATTTCAGGATTAAAAGGGAATTTTCTCGTTTTTTTATTTGGTAAGGCAAAATATTTTTTTTGAAAGAAAAATAAATTCAAAATCAAGATAAGATTTTTTTTCTAGATTTACTGAATTTTTTTCTTTTAGGATTTTTTTCATATTTTAAAATTTTAAAATTAGGAAAAAAAAGGAAAAAAAAAAGAGACGGCTATGGCTGCTGGGCAACCCAAGCTGGGCCCAACGGCCTCCCACCCAAGCTAGGCTAAGGAGCCTCCCACCCGAGATGGACTCAGGCCCTCATTTTAGGACTGAGCCGAGCTCGTTTTTATTTTTTTTAATTAAAAAAATTCCGGAAATTTTTTTAAATTCCAGAAAATTCTGAAAAATTAATAAAAATTATTTTTAGGTTTTCTTATATTTTTTAGATTTCTCACTCAAGTTTTGGATTAGTTGTAGGGTTTTTGACTTTAACTCTGAGAGTTAATTATTTTAGAAAATTTTGTTGCTTACCAAAAGTTTCAAAATTTTGTACCCATCCACTGCCTCCTCATTGGTAATGTTGTCTGTTAGGCTTTTGGCTTATTGCCTTGGTCTACTCCTATCAAGGAAGGACAGACAATTGAGAGCAGTAAGTTCCCAAAAGGCTTCGGTCTCTGTTTGTATAAAATTGACGGTCACGGCTTGATTGTTCGCTAACACACCTTTAGACAGTTCTATTCCTCCTGTCTTGTATTGTTTTTCAACCCAATCTTTAAAGACAAAGCAGTCCTCAATGGCATGACATACCACTTTGTGATAGGGGCAGTATTTAGGGTCGTCGGTCATATTCGCTTCTTGCGGTCTTTTCGATTCTAGCAATTGTAGACCGTTTCTTAGGACATCCTTGAATATCTTATGGACTTTGTTCTTTCTGAAGGAATAGACCTTATCCAGCTTCTCTTTCAGGGACGATTCTCCTCCCCCTCCCAACACTAGCCTCCGAGGTTGATTGACATTAGGCCCGCCTGTTCCTCGCTTATTTTTGTCAACCGAAATATTAAAAGATTCGGTATCGTCGAAATTTCCGCCTTTGTAATTATCGTCTTTTCAGTTCATCCAGAATCTATTGTTAATTTTGGGGTCCGAGATGGACTCTTGTCTTGAGCATACCAACATTTGGACCTTCCTGGTCAGCTCTTGGAATATTTTGAGACCCGTGGTGCATAGAATCTGAGCCATCCAATTGTTGAGATTCCCGATAAGGAAACTGACTGATTGATCTTGCTCTATCGGTGGTTCGCATTTAACGGTGAGGTTGCGCCATCGGGCTATGAAGTCTGTGTTACTTTCGTTTTTCTCTGGTCTGGTCCTTACAAGGTCAGTAGTGGTGATTTTATCGTTAACACTCATGAATCTTTGCCGGAACAAAGATTCCATTTGGGCGAAAGTAGTGACGGAACCGTCTGGCATGCTTGCTTACCAGTTGAAAGCGACACCGGTTAGCTTGTTCACAAACTGACGAAGAATAAGCGTATCATTGCCCTCTGTATTTTCGCATGATTCTTTAAAGTGGGTAACGTACCGATTCGCATTTCACGTCCCATCAAATCTTCCGAATTTAGGAATGATGTAGCCACCGGGAAACTCGATAAGATCATACTGTGCGTATGGCCTCCCACTACTGCCAACATCTTTCTGATCCTCAGTTTCGGCCACTAATGTTTTAATTTTGCTGGTGACCAAATCCATTATCCGATCTTGTGTTAGCGGATCAGTGTCATCCAAGGCCAAGGCGTTCCCAGAAGTGAAATGTAGTCAGCTTTCGTGTGGCTCACCCATACTTTGACCTAAAGGGACAGGCGTTGACTGTTTCGGGTCATTATCACCCGGCTCATAAGTAAAGACTTGCGCTTAATTGGAGGGCGCTCGAGCAACCTGAGCCATGAGCCGCATCATTATATTCTTCAAGTCGTCAATTTTGGAGTAAAATTTGGCCATCTCCTTGTCTTTGTTTCTGAGCTGTTTTCGGAGCTCTTAAAGCAGCTTTTGTTCTGCGGTCCTGAGGCGGAAAGTCAACTCTTCGCTGTCTGAACTAGATTCCACGTGGACTGAGTGATCCTTCTGCTTATCAGCCTCATCGAGAGGGTTTTCATCAAGGTTCGAGGTTTCGGTCGAAACCACCGATATGTGGTGGTTTCATATCGGTTTCGGTAGAGACTGATACGAAACTTCGAGACCGATACGAAACCAACCATACAATATCGTTTCGACCGAAACATTTTAAAACTTAATTTTTATACTATTTTTACCGTCATTGTGATCATTGTAGGCCTTCGTTGTTAGAAAACTGTAAAAAAAGTGAACCCAAACCCTATATTAATTCTTATCTAAGTACACTTTTAATATATTTTGCATCATGGCTGGATTTTTAAACACTAGGATCATTGTCTTGTAATATAGAACCATAAATTTAAGTATTTAATATATCTACATTTATATATATTGTATTACCACCTAAACCGAAACCGAAACTCAAACCGAGATTAGCGAAACTAGCCGAAACCCAGCGAAACTAATAAAATTATGAGAGACCGAAATCGAGTTCTTAAACCTTGGTTTTCATTATCCTGCGGAGGAGGCTGATCTTGGAAAGTGGCAACCACATTCAAACCAGATTGGGCTTGGGATGTGGTGGCCTCATCCTTACTTTTGCTACGAAGGTTGTCGCTTGGACGCGTGCCCGCCATATAGACCGTGTGGATCACATATCCGGCCATCTTCTTATCACTAGCGGCTGATTTTGTAGACCATTGTCGTGGCCCTTCCGCTTTAGGAAAGGTCAATTGACTAAAGACGGTTGGTCTGACCGGGTTCTTGAATGGCGCTGACGCTTCTTTCTTGGTTTTCCCTCGTTGCTTCCGGACGGCACAGAGTGCTTGGTAGACTCCTAATGAGAGGGCGTCATGCTTTCTATTTTGGCGGTTGGATATATACTTTCGTAGTATCGTCTGGATCGCAGTCGCCTTGACTCTTGCGGTCATGGCGATCTTTTGAACCAATTTCAGTGGTTCAAAAGAGTTAGTGAGTTTTACAGTCGATTCAGTTGTTGCCGCGGGTAACTTTGTTCTTTGAACCTCACGAAGTTCAGCCTAGCAGGAGCCCTAGCACTTTTGTTGGCTCTGTATATGAGTCTTTTAGGTCTTAGCTTCTCGATTTTGAAGACTTGGAGGGCATCCGCTTTCTGGAAAGCCGCCGTATGCCGATTGACGAGGAATCCGGAGAAGACACTCGATCTTGCAATAGTCAAGGGCACCTCCTGAGCTTGCCCGGGACACTTTGTCACAACCTTGGTATTGACGGCCCTGCCCCCAGCAAAAGCAATGGAGAGCCGTTGGAAGACAGACATACGCTTGAGCTTGGGTGCCCTTGCGATTACGACATTAGGCCTCCTCCCTTTGGAGACCGGCCTATCCTTTACTGGAGCTTGAGGAGCAGGAATGGTGTTAACCGAGACGAATGAAATGGAGCCGAATTGTAGTAGCGGTTCCTTCTACTACCACCTGAGACTTGCCAAGAGAACGTTCTAACATCCATCTTCGTTGTGTACGAGACAGGAGTTGCATCGGAAGCTGAATTCATCTTTGGATACATCATTGAGAATTGATTGCTACATAGAAGAGCAAGATTTCAATATAGATATTGGCATATATATTGAATGAGTTCGCTTGAGCGTTTGACCCGAATATAGGAGGAGATACAAGTCCTATCGGGCGTCCCAGAATCCGTGGAATGTTTTTCGTCGTCCTATTGAGATAGAAATGCACGCGTTTGTCAGGCATACACATATTCCCCATGTCTAGGGCAGGCTGAGGTTTATTGATCGTGAGAATCCAAATCTCCAGCAACCGCGAACTAGGCTGCCGTTAATTACCCCTAGTTTTTTTAGCGCGGAAACCTCCGATTAACAGGTCAAACAGATCGTGCGAACTCAATTGTGAAGTGTTGGTGCTTAAAAATAATGCATAAAGGTGTGTTCATTTCATTTTATTTTTTTGTAACGTAAAGCTGTGACAAAAGAGAATTATTTATTTATAAAAAAGTTCTTTGCATACCATTTTATTTACATTTTTTGTTTTATTATTATTTTATTTTATTTTATATTTTATTTTATTTTATTTTTATTTCTCTTTTTTTAAAGTTTCGACGGTGCTCGCGAGTGCGCGGAGCGCAGAGAGTGCGCGGCACACGCGCACAGCGAACGCACGCGGCACGTGTGCATGCAACACAGCAGCGCGGCACGCGCGCAACGCATGCGCGGCGCTCGTATGCAATGCATGCGCAGCACGTGTGCAGGACGTACACGGGAACGCGAGCAACGCAGGTTGGGTGGAGGGGAAAGAGCTATGCTCTATGTATAGAGTTAAATTCCAAAAAGGGTTTTGAAATTGGAGTTGAACTTCCAAAGGTTTGGATTTGAAGTCAAACTCCCAAAGATTTTTACTATGGAGTTAAACTCCCGAAAGATTTTATATAGAGTTAAACTCTCAAAACAATTTTATTTGGAGTTAAACTCCAAAAGATTTATTTTGGATTTGGAGAAGTTAAACTCCTAAAACATTTATTTCGGATTTGGAAGATTTAACTCCCAAAACATTTATTTTTGGATTTGAAGGAGTTAAACTCCCAAAACATTTACTTGGATTTAGAGTTAAACTCCCAAAAACATTTATTTTTGGATTTGGAGGAGTTAAACTCCTAAAACATTTATTTAGATTTGGAGAAGTTAAACTCCCAAAAAAATATTTTTATTTAGAAAACCAAAAAGGATCTCTTGAAACTTCAAGATCTATATCTTGGATGATGAAAGGGGTCCTCTTTCTTCTCTTTTGAGGTTTGGATCCTCCCAAAATGAGATTTTTGGAGATGGGTCTCCTTCTTTCTCCTCTTTCTTGGATCTTGGAGAAGAAAGGTGATGAGATTCAAAATCTTCCATTTGAGAGATTTGATGGAAGATTTGAACCCCCCTTCGATAATTTTATGGTGAAAAACTATTTCTTATTGAAAAAAAAGAGTTAAAACTCTTGAATTAATTCAAAGGAGAAGCAAAAATGTTTGAAATCTTAGAAGGCGACACCAAACCCTAGAAATTTATGAGGGAGATTTATGAGGGAGAATGATTATGTTTCATTTCTTCATAATGTTGTCTTATATAGGGCTTACATTTTTCACATAACCTCTTGGGTTTTATAAAATAGCTCATTTGCCCATCCCATGCCCATATGCTCATTTCTTTTTGCACATGAGCCATGAGTTTTACATAATTTTGGCTTTTGCCAATTAAATTTACAATTTAACATTAATTTGCATATAAAAGCTATTTATTACAAATTTCTTTTTTTGTCTTCTTCGAAGGCCGGCTTCGCTTCCGCTTGAGGCGGTTGGTTTGGGTGTGGACCCAGTTGCCTGGGGTTGGACCCAGGTTATTTACTCAGATTCACTTAGGAATTGATTTTGACCCGTTGACTTTGACTTTAACTTTTAATTTGGATTTTTTTATTTTGGCAATAGGGTGTAATTTTTGACCCCAACAATAAGCATAAAGGAATTAATGGAGATTTGATAAGGTTTAAGGGCTTCACTGTAGGGATGGAGGTCACAGTGTTACGCGCTCTCTTAGGCCTTATTTGGGTATTTTGGATTAAAATTTGTTGGATCTCATTTGGGATGTGATGAAAATGTCCCCAAATGCACATTTCTTTCTTTCAGTCAAACATCTTACAGATTCTTATGTCAAATGCATGTTTTCATAGTTTGGGATAGGATATTCTTTCTATAAATTTGTTGAAATATTGGATTTTTTTCAAAAGAAATAGTTTGTATGGATATTATGATTAGAAAGAGATATGAGAAATAAAACCAAAAAGGAGATGATGAATTGCCGGAGTTTAGGATCAAAAAAAATTTGCTCATCCGAAGGAATGAGACGGTTTTGGTAGATTTTTCCGTGTGGATTACCCATAGGAAACCCATCCGCCAAATCGGTTCAATGCAAAGGAAAAGGGAATCTAGGCTTTTAACCGAGGGAATGTGTGTATTCAAACAAGGCCTTCGGAAGGAATGAAGAGTGAGTTCGGAGCAAGGGGAATTGCTCACCAAGCCTCTCCTTGGTGTGTAGGGTGGGTTGGGGTGGGTTCTCCGGTGTCATTGTTTGCTTTGGATTAAAAAATAAAAAAAATCACTGTATTAGAGGTTTAATTGAATGCTCTTCTTGTTGAAATTCATGAATGATCTGTTTCAAATGATTTTAGCATATGAAGATATTATAAGACTTATGTGATATTAGTTGTCCTTACTCAAATTAACATTTGTTGTGCCTTATGCGGTAACATGTGTGGCGCGTTAGAGAGGAAGGATATGTTGATGGTGAGTATGAGAGCCTTAGGCAATGTCTACAAGACGCAGGTCTATCTGTTGCGCTAGCTAAAGATTCTAGAAGTTGGAAATGGACTTGTGACGGAAACTTCTCGGTTGGCTCGGCATATTCGATACTGAATGGAAGGTTTGATATCCAAAGATGGGAGGATGATTTGCAGTGTATGTGTCACTCTAAAAGTTAGGATCTTCCTATGGCTTCTGTCTAATGACGCGATTCACATTAAAGAAAATGTATTGCCTAGAATTATCTATGTTCCCTCAGGATGCTTGTTTTGTGATTGTGATTCGGAGACTACACAACATTTGTTTTTTTTAGTGTGATCGTACGAGCAGGGTGTGGTTACGATTGTGTCATAGGATAAGGATGCCTAGCCTACCGGTGACCCTCAACCGCTCATGGGTAGATTGGCGGACGGTTACTATATCGCCTAATGATAACAATTTAGGAGATATTCTTATTGTGAGAACGCTTTAAAGCATGTGGTTGAAATGAAATGATTGTTGCTTTAATAACTCTATTTATAATTTTGAAAAGTAGATCCATATCGTTGACAATTTGTTCATCCTTTGGGCAGGAGTGGCTTTAAAATCGAGGGGCAAAATGAAGGCATCGGCGCTATTTCTGCTGATAAATTATCCGGGACACTGTAAATGGGGAGGCCAGGGGTTCAAGAGCTTAGTGTGTGGTGGATAGGAAGGGAAGATGAATGTACTTTTTGGAAGCTGGTGTTGTTCTGAACCCTGCTCGTTGGATTTTGCTGGGAGAGCCAGCTGTTCAGGTAATTATGGTTCTGCTCATTTGTTGTATTTTGGGGTAAAATGTACATGGTAGCTGTGGACTCATGTTTTCTGACTCCAATATGCGAAGGTTTGTGATGTACTAGGTATTTATGTTTCTACGTATGTAGCGACTTATGTTTTATATCTTTAATGAAACTCGGTGATTACCACTATTTATATCAAAACATGTGTGGCCCATTGGATTGTAAAAAGTAGTTTCTTTTCGTTTTTAAAAAACAAAGTACTTTCAAAAAAAATTGATCATTAAATCAAAATATAACTGGCCCGAAAAAAACTTCTTAGACTTATCAACTTAAGAACTAGTCTAATCATCCCAAGGAATGTAATAGTTGTTTAGGTTTTAAGTCCAAGACATGCACCCAACATATGGGCGAGAGGACCAACTCTATACATCAAATAAGCATGGGCCGCATCTTATAACCAAAAAAAAATCTCTAGTCGACAAGAAACTAAGCCATATAGAGTTATCACAAGGGACTAAATTTTCTTAAATGATCGTACATACAAATTGAGGAAAAAGAAAAAGCAAAAATACCGGGTATCAAGCATAAGATTATAATGACAAGATATCAGATTTTCAATACAACAAACTATAGCATGGTTTTTAAAACATAATCAATATGACATCAAAAACCCCTAAGATTTAAGATTCATTAACAATCTCGAAAGAAATAAGTATGTAGCTTCTAATAAGTTATCAGTAGAAAATGGAACTTTAAAATGCGATAGATAGGTAAATAAATAAACGGGAAAAAAAATTGTAGACCTAACTGCAGTGGCCTCTCATATGGAAAATATAAATTTGAGTGTTTGTTTTAAGTTTAAGTCCATGAAAAGAGCCTCTAAAAGAGGGAGTACTAAAAGAAAGTGTAGATGTAGTAATAAATTACATAAAGAGGTATGTAATCGCTGCAAGGGGTAAACTGTATATGAATTTTGTCCAATTAACACTTATTTTAAAAAGAGGAAACGGGGCATGTACCATACAGGTCCAACTGCAGCGGGATCAGTGGGGTCCACTGGCTATTTTGCAGTTAGGCCACTGAATCACACTGACCCCTATATGTGAGGTCACTGCAATTTTGGGTCTGCACGGTATCTGCAGGTCCCATTTTTTCTTGTTTTAATGGCAAAATTTTTATTCAAATACCGGACTTGGATAAGGAAAATAGTCCTTCTCTACAAAGAAGCTTATGTGATTTGATTCTAAAATGGAACTCTAAAGATGCCTCTGCAAATAGATATGCATAGTTTAGATATTTGTGTGTAGATGATGTGGAGAGAGACAGAGAAAGAGAGTATCTGAAACTTAAATGCTTAGGGATAAAAAATAATTCGATGGGTCCAAAAATTTTATAAATAATATTTGGGGTCCTGTTTCTTGTCTCCAAAGATACAACACATCTAAACTAGATAGCATTTATTCTATTGTTCTTTTCGCTTGAATATATTTTTTCAGACCATATGCATTGCATGTGCAAAATAATATTCATAAATAAGTAATTTGCAGCCTACAAATTAAAGGTATTCATAAATAACTTTGCTCGCTGGTGGTGTATTGTATTCGAATGTCTTATTCTTTAAAGGGTAAATTGTCACAAAGCCCATGGCCCATTCAAAACCTGTGCAAAAACCATTGATATTTCGAAAAAGGAGTAAAGCGTCTGCTGTTTCAAAACTTTATCATAAAACCCCTGGGACTTGGTAATTTGTTGCAATTATAAATACCCTTCCCTGCATCTGAGTTCAATTTCTCTCTCACAAACCCTCTCCGCTCTCAGGACCCTCTCTCTCCTCGCACTATGTCGCCACCATCGCCGACGACGACTCCTATAGCCGCCTCATCACCGTCTTTTCTTCTCCCTCCTCAATCGGTCGTCTACGACCTCGGATCCATCGTCATCGGGTCCGCCTCTCCTTCTCCGATCGAGCCCCACTCATCTCCTCCTCGACTGGTCCCGCTGCTCATGCCATTCTTCGTCGTCGCTAACCTCGCGCCCGTCGTCATCTCCATGTATGTCAACAATTGCCCTCAGAGTTTCCAACGGGCAACAACTGCGCCCTCGTCGATTTTCTCGGCAGGTTCGTGTTCCAGCGGGCTGAAGGAAAACTCTTTGGGCCCTCCGCAGCCCGTAAGTTTGAAATTTTTTGGAATTATTTGGGGTGTTTTTGATGTCGAATGGATAAAAATTAGATTTTTGTTGGATGTGTGAAAAAGATGGGATTTTGTAGGGAGTCCTCTTGAATAGTTTTGTTGGAATTGTTTGGCTCTGCACAATGAAAGTGGGTTTTATTTGATTGTTAAATTGAAACTTTTAGGAGAAAATTAAACGGCTGCATTATAATTGATAATTGTTTTGATTGATGATTGTTTAGATCATTCCAAATAGTGTGAATTTCAGTACTGGAACTATTAATAGCTAAGGAAAAAATTTCTGACATGGGTGATAATTTCAAAAGTATGGGCAAAAATATTTAAGACATGAATTGTTCTCTCTCCTTAAGCAACTATTTGGTTGAAAGATTATGAAATTTGGATTCCAAAACGGTACGGATGCAAATTTCTGGATTTGGTAATTTGATATTTGGTTGGTATTGGATTTTTAGATATCTTTGTTTGGTTGGTGGAAAAAAAACAAGATTTGGATTTGAGGTTTTTAGAGAGAGAGATAGAGAGAGGATTTTAAATAAATAAAGTACCTAGGTCTCATCTAAAAGTACAATGAATAATGTCAAATCCTTGCAAATTCTCCAAACTTTTTAGGATTCAAGGATCATTGTTTTGTGGTGGGCCTCATAAAACACAAAGGAATCCTACAAATCCAAATCCCACAACCAAACACAAAATTATGGAATCTTCTCAAATTTTTGGATTCCACAATCCAATTCTTTCATAATCCTACAACCAAACATTTCCTAAAGAATAAGAGAAGCTTAAGAATGCATGTCTTAATAGATTTAGCTTATTTTAATGTTGTGGTAAATTATGGATTGCGTAGAGGCTTGAAAATGTAATACAAATGTCGAGCTAACTGTGTGATTTGAGTTCGCGGTCATTTTGATATGTTGTTCATGTTTCAAAAAAATGAAGAATCTATTTAAGATGTTTTATTTTTTTTCCCCTCGTTGAGGTGAAATACAATGGTAGAACGAATATAACATTTTAAGGATTAAATTCAGTGGAAACTACTTTATGAATGCATAAAGATACTAGACATGCTAAAGTGATTTTTGAGTAGAATTTATGGTATAAAAGCAAAAATGGCAGTACATGGAATACATTCGTTGAAGATGCATGGTATTCTCTTTCAACCGTTGTTATGACCCTCATTTGTTATAACGATTATTGGACATTGTTCATTGTAAAATACAAAATACGACATTATTCTTCACTCGAGCTTAACCCTTATTGGGAGGAAGATGTTAGACTATATATGGAGTACCTAATGAATTTCGAGGCAAGAAAATTCGACTTACATAGGGGCTTCAATGAATTTCATTGCGTCAGGGTACGTTTGCCCAATAGGGAAAAATTCGTAAGAAATATTTCCTTTAGTTAAAATCCTTACTTCTGCTTTTAATGCCAGTTTTTTATATTACGAATTTTTATTTAACGGTTATAATTATATGCGTTTGTTAACCGCGTTATTTAATAATGTAGATTGTGGAGTGTTCGTATACTTATTCATAAAGGTCTTAATCAAGGGCCGAAATTAGCGGATGCGCTGAAGTGAAAAGTTTGTCGCGTCCCGCTTTCCAAAATACTTGAGCGGAGACGTGACAAGGCCCGCAACGTAATTATACCGAGAGGTAAACTCTTCCCGATACAGTTACGCCAAGCGTTTAGTAATGCAGAAGTACACAAAAGTAAGTAAAGAAAAGTATCTTTATTCATCAACTAATCTTTATTACAAATGATAATAAAGAAGTAACAATATACAATAGAATCCAAAAGGTACAAATATAAGAAATGAGTCAAGAAGATACAGCTAATACAATGTAATACAGCATGAAAGTACCGAAATGGAAACTCTACGAGTCTTGGGCCCATCACGGTTCCGCTGCGCACTCTGATAACTGAGTCTAGTCCTACAAGTCTGGCTATCCAACTGAGAACACAATTACCAGGGTGTCAGAACACTCACAAGCATAAAAACAGATGGGAGAGTGCGATGCAAGTTATAACAGTAAATCATGGTAATATATGAAAACAGATAAATCGAAAGTACGGGAAATCATATACGTAAAGTAATGTGGAAACACGTGTTGTAAATGAATAAGAATGCAGGCAAGTAAACGTACAGGAAGTAATAATGCAGATAAATAAGATGTCAAGCTGGATGTCAATGATAGAGTTAGAATAGTTTCAATCTAAAGGTCAATCTGAAGGTCAAGTCAAATTAGGTATCAGTTTATAGGTCAAGTCAGGTCAAATAAGATGTGTATTGATGGAATTGACCGATGGACGTACTCCTATCCCCAGGATATCCCACAACTAGCTGGAAGTAATATGAACAGGGCGTTCATGCCTGGGACGACAACAATAACATAAATCAATGCAGTAGCATGAACATCCCCGAAAGGTATCATATGGCTACGATGGAGTTTTGTCTAACGTGAATATCATCCCAGTGTACAGGTATTTTCACCCTTCAGTTCCCCGATAAAACAACAAGTCTAAACTGGTATTTTCACCCTTCAGTTCCCCGATAAAACAACAAGTCTAAACTGGTAACATAATAATCACAATACTAGATGCTGACCAATCCATTCATAATTCATGTCAATGTAAACCCGCGATAATATAACCAGTCCATGTCAATAATAATCCGGTATAAATCACGAGTAATAATGGATCTCCTGTAACATATCATATCACGAACCACTCAGTATTGACTATGTAATCGGGTCCAGTGCTAAGGTCTCAATAGTAATCAGGTGAAAGAAATCAAGGCTCACGGTAAATCAAGTGTCAGGACGTAGGGTAAATCAATTGTCAGGGCATAAGGTAAATCGGGTGTCAAGATGTCGAATGAAGTCAAACGGATGTTGGGAAAGACATGCATGCACCAATGTATACTAAACTAATCATAACACGTTATATCAATTTAAACATTGCTAATAAAATGAAATGAAACAAAATAAATATGATTTTAAAATTATTATGAATCGACATGTCACAATATATAAATCACGTTTTTACCTATAGAGATTGCTTTTATTGTAGACTATCAAAATAATATATATATATATATAATATGCTATATATAGAGAAAGGGGGGGGGGGGGAGGAAGAGGCCCTAAGGGGGGGAGGTCCTAGGAGGCTCTTTTGTAACATTTCAGAAATATAAAATATTATTTTTGGAAATTTAATATTAAAATAATATATTTCGCGAAAACTATTCGATTTGCGAATATGGGTTTTTCGTAAAATGGTATAACTATATACCAATATTTGGAATATAATTGGAGATTAAAATGATTATTCATTAAAAAAATATTTATCGGATTTTGGCACTTTTATAATTAAATATATGCAAGTTTAAATTAAATCGATTAGTGCACTAGTAATCATGAATAAGCTAAATCCGTATTTCTATATTTTTCCATGGCTAGTGCACCATGTCATGTGCATGTTGTTACATGTTTGTTTATTTCATTTGTTTTATTTGAAAAGAAAAGAAAAGAGATGTTATGAGTGAAAAACAAAAAGAGAAAAAAAAAACAAAATAGATATTTAGAGAGAGTGTGTGAGCTTAAGAGAGAGGTATATTTGACTTCCTTATCTTCTTCCTTCATCATTTCTTCTCTTCTTCATCTCCTTCTTCATAATTCTTCATCTCCTTTATCCCTCACTACATCCATGTATCATCTCCCATCCTTGTTCAAAACTACATGCCGCCTTCACAATAAACATGCATAAGCCTATCCTAAACCCTTAGACCAATCAAGTATGGATTTAGAGGAGTTTGGGCAACTTAAGAATTTTCTTCAGTTGCTAATGATGTATATTTCCTTTGCTTTAGTTAAGTTATTGTGTTTAGTATATCCTAGTTAGTTTAGATTTCGTATTAATTAGGTTTTGTGATCTTGGAAATTTCCAAGATGATAATTAGTGATTTGTGGACTTGTTAAGATGCAATAGAAGTGTAGTGAGTGTTTACAAGACTTTAGAGAATGATTTCCTGACCTGGAACAGAGAATAGAACCCGATACACGAACTTAGAATTTTCCCGTGTCGGTTTTGTGAAACCTAGAGGCCTACAGGGTATCTGGAGCTATCTGGAATGTTTTTAAGAAAATCAAACAAGTCCATTGACCTAGATTAACCACTAGAAGACCACCACCGAAATACGAACCCATTTTACCCCATAAAAAACGGAGACACCGTACTTTTTGGGCTTCTCGCCGGGTCCCCTATTGGCTTTGGTATTGTTGTTTTTCCTGTAGCTCACTTATCCTATAACCTATACCCTGTACTTGGTTGTTTAGTCCTAATTGACCTGAGCCAAAATCTGGGAGTTACTTGAGAGTGTTTTGGTTATGTTTTAAAGATATTTGAATTCGTGGTTTTGGTGTTTGGATTTGATTTGGTTGTTGGACGTTTGTACGTCAACAACGAGAGTTATTTGGTTGATATTGCATGCGTAGGCTATAGTAACTAACCTATAAGCGATTCGTGTGCCGTATCGGTTTTCCGGACTTGGTTTTAATTGCATTTCGATATGTGTTGAATTGTAGGTACCTTCACGTGGACTTCCGAGATGATGAAGCACATCGATTTCGGTGAAGCGAGGAGTTTAGCAGGTGAGTAGATTTATATCTACGGGGGAAGTCAGGTGGATGGCGTATAGCGCTCCCGCAACCATTGATATGGAAGATCGTTTTATATTTTATAAACTTTAGAAAGGATATGCTACGAACTTATGGACACGATTAAAGGATTTAGCAAGATATGATATGATAAAAACTGACATTAATGAATATATATAGGCTTGATAATATGATATAGGTATATAAGATAACATGATGTGGGATATTGAGATGATAGATATAGATGACTCGGATCGATATATGAGAATATGAAATGAGAAGTGAATCATGATAAGTATGAATTGAAAGAGGACAAGTATGAGTTGATAATGATAGGATATGAGATCGAGATCGATATGAATTGAGATTAATAAGATATGACGTATATGCAAGATGAAATGATATAAGATTGTTATAGATGTGTTATGTGATTGATAAGGTATGCCGTACGAGATTATAGATCCGTACCTTTACTGGTGAATAGGATGATAGATTCCCTATTCTGTTTGTGACACCGTACGATGGATTACCGTACGCGATACGTTTACTGAATGTTTGATCCGCGCTCATAAATTGAGAATGCTGATCGAGGATATTGCGACACTTGATATTATGAGGCGGGAACATTGACATAAAGAGGCTACCTTATTATAGTTCATATTTTGTTGGATTATTCCTCGTGTGATATCTATCATGTTTCCAGTATTTAATGTTATATGATCATTGCTAGTACACCTGCACAATTACCGTTGATGCGCATGTTATACGTACACAGATTGCCGGCTCACACACATTCATCATCGGTAATTGCCATGCTACTTATACAGTAGAACTGCCCTATCATGATATTATTCTTAACCGTGAAAGTACATTCATTGTTCAGTACTATCACTTGACATGCTTGCATGATATACTCGATATGCTTATATTACTACTCTATGTTGCATATATCGTACTTTATGGTTATATGCATTGAGATACTGTTTTTATAAGATCTCTAGATTTGAGAACCGCTGTTTAATTTCAAAGGAAATTGTGTATTGTTTTAAAAATGCGGTATCTCTTGATATGATATTTCGAGGTGTCCACCATGAGTTTTCTCGGTTCTGAGCAGTGAGTATACCCGATTCAAGGAGCGGTAGGCACCGTCTGTGGGTACATGATAGACCCAGTGAGATACCCCGGGGCAAGAAGACTCGTATTGTTAGGCGGTGAGCTTGGCAGGGGAACACTACCTACCGGTGATTGTATAGATATCCGGAGGATACCGTTTTGGAGTTATGATATGAGATGGATATGAGGACCGATATGAGGATGTGACGCCGAGATGAGATAGATATGATGGCCGATCTGAGTATGCGGCGCCTGAGATATGAGGATTTACGTGTCGATACTGGACACGGGTTTTCACGATGTTTCGAGTGTCGGTGTTGGACACTCAGGTTCCATGATATTGTTTGTGTCGTTGATGGGCACACATGGTTGATATCCTCATACACACACACACACACATGCATATGTTTTCATGATGTTCGAGTATCGGTATGGGACACTCGGATTCTATGATATTGTTTGTGTCGTTGATGGACACGTGGATGATATCCACATGCATACAAGCATATGATGTCGGATGTTTATTTATATATGTCATTGCATTGATAGATTGTTGACATATATGCATATGTAGTCACCCTAGATATCATAGTATTATCTTCAGGATATAGTGACCTAGGAAATCGTTGTTTTATTTAGATTTCTACATGCTGATGTTTTCTATTCACGAGTTGGCAACTCACCCCCGTTGTGCCACAGTTCTTGCAGGTTTGACCGCTTCGGATCAGTTGCGATATCACTGGCACACAGCTTCTTCCAAGGTATTTTGCTTTGGTAGGTGGGACACATGTTGGATCGTGCCCACTCTTGTACTTTTATTCCGTTGTATCTAGATAAACTCCATCAAATCAAATCAGAAACTAGAAATTGTATATTGGTAGATCTAGTCAGGCTTGGGTATTGTGCGAGACTTAGAGTGATGGGTTTATGTTCGCTTCTTGAGTTTTGATGTCTTGTTTATTTATTGTTCTTTCTGGGTTGATCTTCGCCGTTGGGCGTCGTATATATGTTATTGCGTGGTTGTGATTCCGCCAGTTGGCGAAGAGCTAGCTCCCGTTTGGGGATGCCTATATATTGTTGTGTAATTGGTTTTGGATCAAAATATATAAGGGAGGTGCTGCACAATTTTTTTTAAAGACGAAACATGTTTCAACTTTAGTATAATCCACTTACATTTTCATATTTCATTAGCTATGCATAAAAAGAAAAACATGATTCATTATACCTTTATTTTAAAACTGCTGTAAATCCCCAGTTCCAAATATAATTTTCCGTATTTTTCAGATTTTATTTCGAATTTATTTCATTTTTATACATATTTTATTATTTTATTTAATTAATCCTAAAACTAAAACCCAATCCTATTCTACCTGACCCATGCCTGACCACGACCCGACCCACTTTCCCCTCTCCTTCTTCCTCACACTCTCTCTTTTCCCGCCACTTCCTCGTAACGTCTCTTCCCTCGACTCCCCGCTTCTCGCGCCTACGCCCGCCTCTCGCGCTTGCTACGACGACCATGCCCCTCGCATCACCCCAACGACGCCCCCTTCTCGCGCTCGATCCGCTCACTCCCCAATGGCTCCAAGTTCCCAAAGGCGCTCCCACGACTCTCCGCTCCTCGCGCTCGCGTACGAACCGACCATCTCCAACAGCCACGACTCCCCTCTTCTCTTCAACACCTCTTTCTCCATCTCAATCTCTTTGTCTTTCCCTCTACTTCTTTTTACCCCCCAACCCAAAAATCACTGAGCTCCTCGCTGCCCTCACTGCCTCTTTTCTCCTCTGCCTACTGTCTCCGGCCACGAGCTCCGAACACCCCAACAACGAACACAACTCCTTCGCCTGAGCACCGCCGTGACCGAGCTCCCCAACACACTACAACACTCTCCATCGACCCTATCTTCAACCCCGACTCCATCAATACTGACCGCAGCCGCCTCACCTAATGACCCGCAGCCATCGATCTTCCTCCTCCCGCTCCATCTCGCCGACCATCTCTGGGCCACTTCCCTGCTCACCATCTCCGAGCACCAACCCCGAACCCAAGCCGCTGCACCCAATCGGAGCTCCCCGATTCACCAGCTCCAATCCCTAGAGCCGCCTGAGCTCACCGCCAGCAGCCCCTCTGCATCCGAGCAGTTCAACGGAGTCGCTGGAAACCCCTTGCCGTGGCCGCCTCCACGCCAGTGCTGAGCCGAGTACCCCGATTTAGCCAAGTCGAGCGCGCATCGTGCAGTGATCGTGCCCGTGTCGTGCCGTTCGCCGTCGTCCACCGTCGTATCGTCGTCTATCGCTAGGCAAGTGGAACCGTTTTCCCTTACTTATTCATGCTAAAAACTGTAGTAGTTGATTAAATTAACAACGTTACATACTCCGGTGTAAATATTTATGTGTATAGCGACATCGATATCTAACCGTCAATTTAGTTTTGTAGCCGACCACGTCGTTCAATTATATTAAGAGATACCATCCCTTATCATACCATTATAACATTCAGATCGAATAACTTTAGTTAGATCAGTTAATGAGAGCGAATATTTCATTTGATGCCTATACATAATGACACGACACCCTAGATGAAAAACCCTACTTAAAATAGCGAAATTTACGAGCTTCGAAACCATTTTAGGATAACAGATAGCTCATGAGAATTCGAGGGAAAATAATTGTTTCCACAACTATGAATGATACCCCCGCCTATCGGTTATGTCAAATCTGAAAATCACCGCAACCATCACATTGTAAAATTAGTAATTAATTAAATATAAATCTAATCATGGTGTTCCAGGGCTCGTATCGAATCTAACTAGATAACCTATATCCCCATGTAATTAGTTTTGGAAAAATGCAATTTCATGACCCTGAAAAGTGAGGAGGAACGCAATTCTGGACTGCAGTCCGGGTAGCATTCTACGAAGGAAACTGAATTCTAAGCACCTGTACATACCTGCTTAAAACTGTAAATGCGCAGAGCCCCATATGGTCGCGTAGATAACTTAATTAGCTAACCTCTGAAATTGGTCCCGTGCATTTTTAAGGTCGTTTGATATTTAAATTGTATTTTGGAATGTCATTGTGTTCTGCAGTTTCTGCAGAAATGTTCATTACATTGTCACATTAATCTGAACATAACTTCTGACGTAGAGGTTCGATTGGTAATCCGTTTGGTGCGTTGGAAACTTAACTGGCAGAACTAGATTTTATTCAACTAGGGAAATACCTGAATCTGAACATAATCACTGGTAAAATGCGCGCGAAGTTGGGCTTCCAGTTCTGAAACTGGAATCCCAGAAATCGATCGCTTCCTTCAAATGAGGATAATTCCCTAACCTGAACTCCGATTGGCCTGAAATAAATTTTACTGTTTAGATAATCAAGTGTGCTTCATACGCCCTTTATATTATTTTGGTCGATTCTATGCGTATGATTTACCGTAAATTTTACAAGTTATATGGCATTGGTCGTTATAGAATAATGAATACATGTTCAGTGCATTTCTGTATATTTTCATGTTTGAGTTACACCTGCTGCATGGTGATCATCTGCATTGTCGATATATTAATGTTAGTGATTGGGTTGTTGCAAATACGACGGTGATATTGATAAGTGGAAAAGTGGTTGAAAGCGACAGTGATACGTATTTGTCCACAACCTATTCAATACATGAATGCTACCATAACCTGGGGAATGGGGAAATCAAGCTGGAATTGAACTCGTATTTAGTGAGGTACAGTGATTTAGAGGATGATCATCCGCTATCAGTGATATTTACATATATATACATACTTAGGTCGTGAGCCTAGCGGTACGGCTGACAGGGTTATGTCCCGGGCACAGTGGACCGTAGTCTCGGGCATGCACGAGATCTTTGTTAAACACGAGTATCCTCTCCACCATTTGATTTCATGGACTTAGTGACCGTTAAGTAGTGACATATGCATTGCTTAGTTCACCGACATAATACTCATAGTGCACTATTCATATTCAGTTGATGTTATTATATACATGTTCTGCAATTCATTGTACTTCCCATGTTTAATAATACTGCACGCCCATTATATATATTTATTGCTATATGTGTCGTCCTGACGACCTGAGTGTGCATGCTCAAAGAACGAAGTGGATCCAGCCCAGGAGCAGGACTTATTTTTCGAGATTGCGGAGATCTAGACTGCATCACCAACGCTATTTTCTTTAATTTCAGCATTTGTTTTATTGGTTAGTTGTTTATTCTGTGAAATAAATGTACCTCGAACTCTTTTAAATTTCAATGTAATAAAGTTATGAACTGTGATTTTCCTTTACTCGAGTACTGTTTACTGACTACCATGTAATGCTAGAAGCCGAAGTGTGACTACGGCGGGATTATTCCCTGACCGTAAGAGCATGGCTGGCCTAGTCACCCCTCATATCCCGTATTTTAGGAAGCGGGGCGTGACATATTTTTGTTGGTATCAGATCCAGGTTTTGGATGAAATTACAGTTCCGTGGAGGGACCTTTAGATTGAGTTACACCCTTAGCGTATGCTTTATTGCATTCTTCCTCACTTCCTAATCATCGCTGAATCATTGTGTAGCCTTTCTTGAATCTGATTTCTTTTGATCTTTTTAGGAATATGGACTCCTCAGGCAACTCCTCAGGTGTCGGTCACCACGATCGTACCGAGAAGATCCTTAGCACACTGACGATCCTGGCCCAAGCTTAAGAGAGGAAGACCGATCTTCTGGCCGAGGGATTGAAGGCGGTACAGGAGATCGCAATTACCGTCCTGGAGAGATCTACGGCTGTTCAAGCCGCCCCTGAGGGTGCGCTCGTACCGACTACACATGCTAGGGTTTGGTACTGTTTCAGATTTCAGGAGGCTTCATCCAGCAGTGTTCACGGGATCAGTAAGTCCACTTGAGGCCGAACAATGGCTCATCAACGTGGAGAACCTCCTGACTGCCGCTCGAATTCCTGACGGCGACAGGGTAAACGTAGTGAAGATTCAACTGGAGGACGAGGCTTGCACGTGGTGGTCCATAGAGGAGAGCCGGTTAGAGAAACCTATTGGATGGGACACGTTCTCCGCGTGCTTCCTGGATTATTACTTTCCGGCTATTGCCAAGGTCGAGATGGAGGAAAAGTTTATTATGTTGAATCAAAATGGACGCTCGGTGGATGTCTACGTTGCAGAGTTCAATCGGCTGAGTCGCTTCGCACCGTACATGATAGCCACCGAATCCGCCAGGACAAGACATTTCCAGCAGGGGCTCGATATTGAACTGCAACAACTCATCGCGTCTCTTGACCTACCAACCTTCGCCCAAGTTTTGAATGCTGCTCGAGTACAGGAAAAGTTGGCAGAGAAGGCCAAGGGCCAACAATCGATGGACAGGAGACCCCACGAAGTTCCGGCACGGCCTACCATTCTGCCCCGTGGAGCTATCCCAGTTCACAGGCCAGGTGTCACACAGATGAAGCGTACCTTTTCACCTCAGCAGCCGCAGCGAAGGGACCTGTTTTGCGATTATTGCCAGAGGCCAGGACACATGCAGAGAGATTACCGTAGAGCTAAGGGGCAGTGTCTGATTTGCGGATCCAGCGAGCATAGGGTCGGCGGGTGTCCCCAGAGATCTGAGCTACAGGGAGGGTTCGAGCAAGAACAGCCGTCGTATGGCACTTCAGCTCAGAGGGGTCCACCTTGGGTGCCCCAGCAGCGGTCTTTCGATCAGAGGAAGACTATTACAGGTCGAAATCAGGGACGGGCTTTCACCTTATCCGCTGAGTAGGCAGAGGTTTCTAGAGATGTAGTTACAGGTACCATCCTTGTTTATTCTATACCAGCCAGAGTTCTTTTCGATTCGGGTGCTTCGCATTGTTTTATTTTCACGCGGTTTGTCGACACACACTCTATACCTCACAAGCCGTTGACCAAGGGTTGAGAGATATATACGGGTAACGATATTATTGTGTCCAACCAAGAGTATAGCTTATGTCCGGTGGTAGTATGCAGCAGGGAATTCTATGCGAATTTCCTTTTAATCGAGACGGGCAGTTATGATGCGATTCTCGGGATGGATTGGATGAGTACATTCCATGCAATTATTGATTGCTGAGCAAGGAAGGTGACTTTCCGCATTCCCAATTACCCTGAGTTTGTTTTTGAAGGCGGGAGCGAGTCTTTGGAGCCAGCCAAGTTTAGAGCCAAGCCAAAAGCGTTGATAGCAATGGAGATTGATGAGAGTCCGGCCCCAAAGATCATTCGGGATTTTCTTAATGTTTTCCCTGAAGATTTACCAGGTCTACCACCTTCCCGCGTCTTGGGATTCTCTATCGACTTGATTCTAGGGACGGCGCCAGTTTCCAAAGCTCCTTACAGGATGGTGCCAATTGAGTTGGCAGAGTTGAAGAAACAAATTGGAGAACTCCTGGAGAAGGGATTTATTCGCCCAAGTGCTTCGCGGTGGGGTGCACCAGTCTTGTTGGTGAAGAAAAAGGACGGATCGCTATAGATGTGCATAGATTACCGGGAGCTGAACAAGATTACGATAAAGAACAAATACCCCATTCCACGTATCGACGATTTATTTGATTAGTTGGGTGGGGCCAAGGTATTTTCGAAGCTGGATCATCGTTCGGGCTATCACCAGATCAGAGTAACGGCTGAAGATATATGCAAGACGGCTTTCAGGACACGATACGGGTATTATGAGTTTCTTGTGATGCCGTTCGGGGTTACCAATGCTCTAGCTATATTTATGGATCTGATGAATAGAGTGTTTGCGAAGTACTTGGACACGTTTGTCGTTGTATTCATCGACGACATATTAGTCTATTCTAAGACCCAGGAGGAGCATGCCGAACACCTGCGGACAGTATTACAAATTCTTCGGGAAGAGAAGCTATACGCAAAATTGAGCAAGTGTGAGTTCTGGCTCGACAAAGTGTAGTTCTTGGGACATGTTGTTTCGGGCGAAGGCATCTCAGTGGACCCAGCGAAGATAGAATCTGTTAGGGATTGGCCGACATCGAAGTCAGTGGCCGAGATCAGAAGCTTCTTGGGATTGGCAGGTTATTATCGGCGGTTCGTTCAAGACTCTGCACGAGTCGCTGAACCTTTGACGAAGCTGACGCGGAAGGAAGTGCCGTACGTCTGGACGGAAGAGTGTACTCGGGCTTTTGAGGTACTAAAGCAGAAATGACCACGGCGCCTATTCTTACAGTGCCGGATAATTCAGGAGGTTTGGTGATACATAGTGATGCTTCGGGGAAAGACTTTGGCTGTGTCCTGATGCAGCATGGTCGGGTAGTTGCTTATGCCTCACGACAGCTGAAGAATCACGAGAGGAACTACCCAACACATGACTTGGAGTTAGCCGCAGAGGTTTTCGCATTGAAGATCTGGAGACATTACTTGTTAGGTGAAAAGGTGGAAGTGTACACGGATCACAAGAGTCTGAAGTACGTGTTCACTCAGAGAGAGCTGAATATGAGGCAACGCCGGTGGTTAGAATTAACGGCGGACTACGACTTGGACTTACAGTATCATCTGGGGAAGGTAAATGTCATACCAGACGCTCTCAGTCGCAAGCCGGCAGTCATGATGTTGACCAGTCAGAAAAGCATCAATGATGATTTTCAGAAACTCGAACTAGAGGTTGTTACACCGAGTGCAATCAGGAAATTCTGGCAATTACAAGTGCAGTCTTCTCTTATTAATCGCATTAAGGCTGTGCAGGCTGATGATCCTCGATTACAAAAGTTCAGAGAGCAGGTGGAAGCTGGGATGAGGACGGACTTACTCATACATCGGGATGGTTCTCTAAGATTCGGTAGCAGGCTCTGCGTCCCCAAGGGAGATGTTTGAGAAGAGGTATTGGCTGAGGCTCATAGTTCGGCTTATTCTGTTCATCCGGGAGGCACGAAAATATATCAGGATCTAAGGCAACATTTTTGGTGGAACAGGATGAAGCGAAAGATTGCACGATTCGTATCCAGGTGTTTAGTATGCCAGCAGGTAAAAGCAGAGCGCCAGAGAACGGCTGGACTGTTGCAACCGCTTCCGATACCCGAGTGGAAGTGGGAGTACATCACTATGGATTTTGTGACTGCCTTACCACAGAGCCCTGGGGGCAACAACGTGGTCTGGGTTATCGTCAACCGCCTTACAAAAGCTGCACATTTTATACCTTTTCGTTGGGCCAGTCGACAGAGTCGCTTGCGGAGAAATACATGCAAGAAGTAGTGCGACTTCACGGGGTTCCAGTCATTATAGTGTCGGATCGAGACACCAGATTCGTTTCACACTTTTGGAAGAGCTTACAGGAGAGTCTGGGTACACGTCTCAAGTTCAGCACGGCTTATCATCCCCAGACGGACGGATAGTCCGAGTGTACTATTCAGACGCTCGAGGACATGTTGAGGGCATGCATGCTAGACTTCCAGGGATCTTGAGAGGATCACCTCCATCTGGTGGAGTTTTCTTATAACAACAGTTTCCAAGCTAGCATCCAGATGGCTCCTTTCGAGGCACTTTACGGGCGGAAATTTCGATCCCCTGTTTGTTGGGATGACGTGAGAGAACGGAAATTACTGGGCCCCGAACTTATTGTTCAGACGGTAAACAAGGTCCAAATGATCAGACAACACATTAAGACGTCTCAGGATCGACAGAAGAGTTAGGCGGATGCCAGCAGGAGAGCGCTAGAATTCGAGGTCGGAGATCATTTGTTTCTGAAGATTTCTCCTACCCGCGGTGTTATCAGGTTTGGAGGTCGCGGGAAACTCAGTCCCCGATTCATCGGACCTTTCGAGGTGCTAGAGCGAGTGGGAGAGGTGACCTATCGTCATGCCTTACCCCTATCGCTAGCTGGTGTGCACAACACTTTTCACGTATCTCAATTAAGCCGTTATGTTCGGGACGACAGCCATAATCTGGATCACTCGGAGTTAACTTTGGGCACTGATCTGTCCTACGAGGAGCAGCCTACCACCATTCTCGATCGTCGGGAAAAAGTGCTGAAGAACAAAGTGATTCCCCTGGTTCGAGTTTCTTGGGGTGGTCGTTCGCCAGGGGAGTCTACCTGGGAACGCGAGGAGGATATCCGTGCACGTTTCCCGCATTTATTTGTATAGTGTTGTCCCGTTGTTTTGTTTTAATTTCGAGAACGAAATTTTTGTAAGGAGGGTATGATGTAAATCCCCAGTTCCGAATATAATTTTCCGTATTTTTCAGATTTTATTCCGAATTTATTTCATTTTTATACATATTTTATTATTTTATTTAATTAATCCTAAAACTAAAACCCAATCCTATTCTACCTGACCTATGCCCGACCACGACCCGACCCGCTTTCCCCTCTCCTTCTTCCTCACACTCTCTCTTTTCCCGCCACTTCCTCATAACGTCTCTTCCTTCGACTCCCCTCTTCTCGCGCCTACGCCCGCCTCTCGTGCTCGCCACAACGACCGCGCCCCTCGCATCACCCCAACGACGCCCCCTTCTCGCGCTTGACCCGCTCACTCCTCATCGGCTCCAAGTTCCCAACGGTGCTCCCACGACTCCCCGCTCCTCGTGCTCGCGTATGATCTGGCCATCTCCAACAGCCACGACTCCCCTCTTCTCTTCAACACCTCTTTCTCCATCTCCATCTCAATCTCTTTGTCTTTCTCTCTACTTCTCTTTACCCCCAACCCAAAAATCGCTGAGCTCCTCACTGCCCTCACCGCCTCTTTTCTCCTCTGCCCACCGTCTCCGACCACAGCTCCGAACACCCCAACAATGAACACAACTCCTTCGCCTGAGCACCGCCGTGACCGAGCTCCCCAACACACCACAACACCTCTCTCCATCGACCCCATCTTCAACCCCGACTCCATCAACACCGGCCGCAGCTGCCTCGCCCAACGACCCGCAGCCATCGATCTTCCTTCTCCCGCTCCATCTCGCCGACCATCTCTGAAACACTTCCCTGCTCACCATCTCCGATCACCAACCCCGAACCCAAGCCGCTGCACCCAATCGGAGCTCCCCGATTCACCAGCTCCAATCCCCAGAGCCGCCTGAGCTCACCGTCGGCAGCCCCTCTGTATCCGAGCAGTTCAACGGAGTCACTGGAAACCCCCTGCCGTGGCCACCTACACGTCAGTGCTGAGCCGAGTACCCCGATCTAGCCAAGTCGAGCGCGCATCGTGCAGTGATCGTGCCCGTGTCGCGCCGTTCGCCGTCGTCCACCGTCGTATCGTCGTCTATCGCTAAGCAAGTGGAACCCTTTTCCTTTGCTTATTCATGCTAAAAACTGTAGTAGTTGATTAAACTAACAAGGTTGCATACTCCGGTGTAAATGTTTATGTGTATAGCGACATCGATGTCTAACCGTCAATTTAGTTTTGTAGCCGACCATGTCGTTCAATTATATTAAGAGATACCATCCCTTATCATACCATTATAACATTCAAATCGAATAACTTTAGTTAGATCAGTTAATGAGAGCGAATATTTCATTTGATACCTATATATAATGACACGACACCCTAGATGAAAAACTCTACATAAAATAGCGAAATTTACGAGCTTCGAAACCCTTTTAGAATAATAGTTAGCTCATGTGAATTCGAGGGAAAATAATTGTTTCCACCACTATGAATGATCCCCCCGCCTATCGGTTATGTCAAATCTGAAAATCACCGCAACCATTACATTGTAAAATTAGTAGTTAATTAAATATAAATCTAACCATGGTGTTCCAGGCTCGTATAGAACCTAACTAGATAACCTATAACCCCATGTAATTAGTTTTGGAATAATGCAATTTCATGACTCTGAAAGTGAGGAGGAACACAATTCTGGACTGCAGTCCGGGGTAGCATTCTACGAGGGAAACTGAATTCTAAGCACCTGTACATACCTGCTTAAAACTGTAAATGCGCGGAGACCCATATGGTCGCGTAGATAACTTAATTAGCTAACCTCTGAAATTGGTCCAGTGCATTTTTAAGGTCGTTTGATATTTAAATTGTATTTTGGAATGTCATTGTGTTCTGCAGTTTCTGCAGAAATGTTCATTACATTGTCACATTAATCTGAACATAACTTTTGACGTAGAGGTGCGATTGGTAATCCGTTTGGTGCGTTGGAAACTTAACTGGCAGAACTAGATTTTATTTTACTAGGGAAATACCTGAATCTGAACATAATCACTGGTAAAATGCGCGCAAAGTTGGGCTTCCAGTTCTGAAACTGGAATCCCAGAAATCGATCGCTGCCTTCAAATGAGGATAATTCCCTCACCTGAACTCCGATTGTCCTGAAATAAATTTCACCGTTTAGATAATCAAGTGTGCTTCATACGCCCTTTATATTATTTTGTTCGATTCTATGCGTATGATTTACCGTAAATTTTACAAGTTATATGGCATTGGTCGTTATAGAATAATGAATACATGTTCAGTGCATTTCTGCATATTTTCATGCTTGAGTTATACCTACTGCATGGTGATCATCTGCATTGTCGATATATTAATGTTAGTGATTGGGTTGTGGCAAATACGACGGTGATATTGATAAGTGGAAAAGTGGTTGAAAGCGACAGTGATACGTATTTGTCCACAACCTATTCAATACATGAATGCATACCATAACCTGGGGAATGTGGAAATCAAGATGGAATTGAACTCGTATTTAGCGAGGTACAGTGATTTAGAGGATGATCATTCGCTATCAGTGATATTTACATATATATACATATTTTAGGTTGTGGGCCTAGCGGCACGGCTGACAGGGTTATGTCCCGGGCACAGTGGACCGTAGTCTCGGGCATGCACGAGACCCTTGTTAAACACGAGTATCCTCTCCACCATTTGATTTCATGGACTTAGTGACCGTTAAGTAGTGACATATGCATTGCTTAGTTCACCGACATAATACTCATAGTGCACTATTCATATTCAGTTGATGTTATTATATACATGTTCTGCAATTCATTGTACTTCCCATGTTTAATAATACTGCACGCCCATTATATATATTTATTGCTATATGTGTCGCCCTGACGACCTGAGTGTGCATACTCAGAGGACGAAGTGGATCCAGCCCAGGAGCAGGACTTATCTTTCGAGATTGCGGAGATCTAGACTGCACCACCAGCGCTACTTTCTTTGATTTCAGCATTTGTTTTATTGGTAAGTTGTTTAATCTGTGAAATAAATGTACCTCGAACTCTTTTAAATTGCAATGTAATAAAGTTATGAACTGTGATATTCCTTTACTCGAGTACTGTTTACTGACTACCATGTAATGCTAGAAGCCGAAGTGTGACTACGGCGGGATTATTCCCTGACCGTAGGAGCATGGCTGGCCTAGTCACTCCTCGTATCCCGTATTTTGGTAAGCGGGGCGTGACAACTGCACCCCCACTATTTTCCGCAAAAAGGTTTAGATTTTCCGGGTTTCGGCTTACTTGATTTACGTTACGTCTTTAGACATTGCGTAATTTAAGTGCCGGTCACATTCTAAATTACGGGTCATAACAAAGTTGGTATCAAGGCGTTAGGTTTAATCTTGGTTTGAGTCTGGGTTTGACTATGTGGAGTCTATGGCGTATATATTTCGTAACCTATGCTTGACCTTACGGAACTTAGACTTGACGGGGGTATTAGACCCAAACTTTCGTTCATAGGTTGACCTTGATTGATGGAGTAGGTAGCTTGAGTAGAGTGATGTACCGTACGTATGTTCCGTGGCATACTTATGATACGATACTCCACTTAAAAAACCTTAGGATGTACTTATCTTGAGATCTGTGATACTATTCGTTTCTATGATCTTAGATCCATTGGGATCCGTTGATTTCTTTCATTCCTTGATCTATCTTCATCGATACCTGCGTGAGGTTCCTGTCAACTTGGTTTGAGTGCAGAGAGAGCTGCTGCTAGAGATGCGGTCAGAGCGAGCTCGTCACGGACGAGGGCTGACCATGATATTTTCTGGTGACGCAGGAACGTGTAGATATAGTGTTGGTGTTGTGATCTCTCGTTAGAGGCGAGTGTTCGGTTTTGCACCGAATGATCGGGCTATTGATAGAGGCTGCCGAATTGAGAGGTGTTTCCTTAATCAGAGCAAAGTTCTGTTCAAAATTTTGAAATTTGAAATGAAACAGCGCTTCATGGCAGCGCTATCACTAAAAGTCAAAGATTCTAATGCAGCGCTCACATGCAATGCACGAGAGTGCTAGGGCTAGCAGCGCCAGCGCTGAGAGTCAAAGACTCTGAGGCAGCACACCACTTGTAAAGCACGTGAGTGTTAGCGCTAAGAGCGCCGCACTCTAAGCAGCGCACCACGTACAAAGCACGTGAGCGCTAGCGCTAAGAGCGCTGCACTCTAAGCAGCGCAGCACGTGCAAAGCACGTGAGCGATAGCGATAGAACAAAATGTTCTCGGCCCTTGGATCAAAGATCCAGCGAACATGATTAAAAATTATCAATTGACCAGAATAAAATTCTGTTAAGGAAACATTCCTCAGAATCTTTCCAAACAGGAAAGATTATGCTCTGAAAATCAGAGCACCGTTGGATCAATGATCCAATGGTGATTAAAAATCACCAAAATACAGAATAAATTCTGTATGGGAAAAGATTTCCCAATCTTGTTAAAAATAAGAAAATTTCCTTCTGTAAAACAGAAGCCCTAGGATCAAAGATCCAATGGTTGGGAAATCCCCAAATCAATTAAAGAAAATATCTCTTCAACCGATTCAACAAATCAGCCTACCCTATATAAAGGCCCCAAGACTTCAAGTCTCATAAAGAGGAACCCTCTCATAAACTTTGAGAAATTTCAGAGAGAAGAGCAAGCTCTCAGCAGAAGAAGAATTTCTTCAAGGTAAAATAAAGAGATCAAAGCATCTCATTAGAAAAAGAACTTAGTTCTTTTGCCAGATCATAGATCTTTAAGACAAATTGTCTTTCACAAAAGAGATCATAACATCTCATTATAAAAAGAGAGGGAGAATAATTCAATTCTCTTAGGATCACAGATCCATAAAGGCAAATCCTTTCACCAAAAACATAAGAGATTGAAATATCTCCTATAAAATAAGAACGTTCTTATTAGATCCACGAGACAAAGTCTTTTATAAGAGAGAATTTAATTCTCAGAGAGCAGGGTTGCCTAAAAAGAGCCCTAGCGCTCCAATTATACGAAGCGTTTCAGCGCTCCAAATCTAGCGCACAGCGCTGCAGAGCCTTAGCGCTCCAAATTTAAAGAAGCGCTCTGCGCTTATTGACTGGCGCTCAGCGCCAAGTGCGCCACGTGCTCCTCACGTGTGCGCTACTTAACAGAAGCGCTCTGCGCTCATTGACTGGCGCTCAGCACCAAGCGCGCCACGTACTCCTCACGTGTGCGCTACCTAAACAGAAGCGCTCTGCGCTTATTGACTGGCGCTCAGCGCCAGCCGCGCCATGTGCTCCTCACGTGTGCGCTACCTAAACAGAAACGCTCTGCGCTCATTGTCTGGCGCTAAGCACGCCACGCGCTCCTCACGTGCGCGCTAAGGGAACACAAAGTGTTCTTTAAATAAAAGCTCTAGAGCTATAATGAGTGCTTAGCACTCAATAAAAGACAAAAACAATTGTCAGAACCCAAACCAATGCTCAGCATTGTTAAATGAAAAAGAACTGAGCCTAATTAAATGTCCAACATTTTAACTGAATGGGCCGAGCCCAAGTTGGCCACAGATCTCTAATTCAGATTAATTGAGCCCATATGCTCATAAATCTTTGATCTTAATCCAAACTGGACTACAGATCTCCCAACCAATATTGGTTCAAGGGTACATCTCTTCACTCCTCTGATATTTGTCGTTTTAATCTTTCAACGTCTTCAGAGAGGTGACGGGTCCCGACAACCAGACATTCCATGGACTGTGGGATCCTTAACTCATGGACTATGATGTCCTTAAACTTTACAGACTATGACGTCTTTAAACTCCCTGGACTATGATGTCCTTAAACTTTTGGACCGCAATGCCCCTAAACTAAAACAATAGAGCCCAAATGCTCTTTTGTTGGATCTAAATGATCCCGTTGAGTAGATCTTAGTCTAAAATTAGACTAACGTATCCTTAACAAATATTTAAGTTGATCTTAGCCTCAGATGAGATTAACGATGCTTAAACCCAAACCAAAACCCAAATCTAAGAAGATACGGATTTGAACTAATCCACGCCCTACGGGCGACAACATAAATTAGTCTCCATATACAATCCACGGGCAACCAAAAATAAAACAAACACACATGACACGAAGTGAACATCTGGAGAAGGAGAAAGTGGTTACCGCGATGCGGTAGCGTTATTAACTGTAGGGGCTTGCGCCTGCAGGGAAGAGCGTCCCCACAATCAAAACCCCCTCAAATGAGGGGGAATCTGACGAAGTCTGCTACAACGGCCGCATCCGTTTAAACCTCCGATATACGGTGCCATAAATCAAGTTGGCATTTTCGAAGAGGTGGACGGATAAATCCAAATAGCATCTGCCCCCAAATTCAGGCAAGACGTCGGTCTTTCCGGGCTTTTGGAGGAGAACAGATTCTGGCACGTCCGGTGGGACCTTTTCCTCTTTCCACTCCACACTTCGCGTGTCGTGTTTTGTGACCGAATCGCGGTTTTCTATGGTTGCCCTTGGATTCGAGGTATTAAGATTTGGTGTCTTGCTCCGTGCAGAAAACAGAAGATCAATGGCTTTCAACTGCACCAACTGCACTAATTGCAAAAACTCCCACTCCGTCCTCGCCGGAGGAGTGACCTACGGGCCTCAATTGGCCTCCCTTTTTACGATGCCGGTGGACCAGGTGACGCACGCCACCACAGGGCTATTCTTTGGGACCATACTCCTACCAATGAGCCTCAACGCCCCATTGCCGTCGTAAGAAGCTCCGAAGAAGTCGGTCTTTGATCGGCTTACAACTACCGCGACCCCTCTCAACGGGTCGCCCAAGTCCAGTGCCTCAGTTTTCAACAGACTGGGCCAAAGCTCAAATGGGCCCGTGAAGAAACCCGCGATACCTGAAGCGGCCATCCCAAAGCGGATAGTCATTCCTGTTCCTGAAGTCATCAGAGCGACTTCCCCTGCTAAGGAGTCGGTCTTTGCAAGGCTGACCGTTTCAGCTCCCGTTCTAGGCGAAGTCATCAAAACTGCTCCCCTTGAGCGAAATTCTGCCTTCGATAGATTGGCCATCCATACTCAACGGACGTCAGTTTTCAAGAGGCTAACGCCGGCAGCAACCCTCCACCAGAACAGAGGGCAAGACGAAGCCACCCCTATAACTGAGCTGGTCCCGTCAGCACGACATGCTCGCCGTCGTCACTGGCGCCGAGTAAGGAAGGCTGGGGGCAGCTCTCCTTTTGGACTGACTCCGCCAGCTCCGATGGTGGAAATTGATGCTGCTGTTCTAACTGGGAACAGCTTTGAACCACTTAGGAGGGTATGCAAGAACTCTCCGAAGGCCGTGCTAAAAAGATCTCCTCCACCTATGGAGAACGCTACAAAGGTGAAGCCAGAGCAGCCCCCTCAGCGGCTGTCCTCTAAAATTCATAAAGTTTGGCGACAGGTCCAAGACTCGGTGATCAACCAAGACTACTCCCGCCAACCGAAGAAGATGAAAGTTCGGCAAGAGAAGGACCACCCTGTCATACCACAGGAGATGTCATCTATTTGGGTGCCCGCTGCAATGGTTCCCTCAACTTCAACCGCCCATAAAAGAAGGAGGCCGGAGAAAGTCTCCATGTCCGCGACGAATCTTAAGAACACTGAATCTAAACGCCCCAAGTCTGGAGGCATGGTGGTGCACACTGTCTATATGGCATCCGGGAAAGAGGATAGCCGTATCTCTATGGGTCATCGACCACTCACCAGATCCGTAACAAAGGCCCAGGAGCAAAGCAAAAACTCCAGGAAATGTTAACACAGATGGCCGTACTCACTGGGCCAAAAGAAAGCCCGGAAACGTCGTCAGAGTAGCGTCATGAACAAGAAACTGATGCTGAGTTCCTCCGCAAAATCCTTGAGAAGAAGGACAAAGAAGCAGCGGAACAAGCTGCCAACATAAAATGAATGGCGCTTTTATTCCAAGATATGGTCGGGATGATGATACAGCCGGATCCTCCAGTTGAAGATCCTCCGATTGTCCTTGAAGACGACAGAAGGGAGACATCGAACCCTCTTCCGGCTCTATCAACGGCCAAGGAGAAGACCATCTCCAAAGCCGCCCTGGATGATTATATCGCTCAGCAGATATGAGCTCATCAGGCGAGCGAAGAGGCCGGGCAAATTGTTAAGACTGGACGACCCTATCCGGGTTGGTATGACCAAATAAAGTACCCGTCGGGATATACGATCCCTAAATTCTATGTATATAAGGGGACGGGGAATCCACACCAGCATGTTGCTCAATTTAGGGCTTTGTGCGGCAACACCGGAGGTGACGACAAACTGCTGCTTCATCAGTTTGTTGGCAGCTTGTCGGAGACAGCGTTTGAATGGTACTCCGAGCTCCCGAACGACTCCGTTAAGACATTTGCAGAAATGGAGTTACTGTTCATACAAAAGTTCGCAAGCGCTAGCGAGCACACCCCGATCACCGCATTAATTAACGCCAGAGTGAAGCCAGGCAAAACATGGGTGCCGTACGCAACACGGTGGCGAAATCTATGGTCGAAGTGTGAACAACGCATCGAAGAAGCGCCTGCAGTAGGCATGTTCGTGGGTACTCTTAATCCGCAGGCGACCATATCCCAGTTTATGATGTTCTTCAAGCCAACTACCTTCCAGGCCTTGATTGACAAGCTGGCCCAAATGGGTCAGATGGGCCATATACCATCTTCTTCGAAGGTGGAACCTCGAAAAGAAAAGGGGAAAGGGAAAGCGACCTTCGTCGCCAATGCTCAGCAGCAGTCCAGTGGTCCGAAACCAACTGATCGCCAAGACGATAGACGACGATTCTTTAATGAGAAACTGAAGCGCCCTTATTCGTTTCCCCGGGATAAAACGAGGAGACTGTTTGAGCTGGTGGTGCGCAACAGGCTCATCACCTTGCCGGATCCAAAACACCCATTACAACCTGGTGAGGCCAATAATCTAAATTATTGCCCCTATCACTAAGTGGTAGGCCATTCAATCGAAGATTGCTTTGTCTTCAAATGCTGGATTGAAGACCAATACCAACAGGGCAAATTCGCACCGTCCGAGAATTAGAAAGTAAGCCTGCCTCAGCCGCACGCTCTTAAAAGGGGGGACACACCGGGGGCATCATGCTCTTTTATAGAAGAAGCTCCATGGGAGGTCGCTCTTTCAGCCAAGACGAAAAGAATGTTGAAAGATCTCCAAACATGCTCGGCGATTAGGTGGAAAAATCCGCTGGAACCCGAGTCATTGAGGGAATGCTGAAGCCGTGCCCAACGTCAAGAATTGATAACGATAGTCAGAACTCCCATGCCCAGCCGTCAAATTCTTCGAAGAAGACGAAGAAGACCAAAAAGCCCGTGAAGCTTGATGACAAGCGCACGGACCTGCAAAAACTTATTGACGCGCTGGAGGAATATAACCAGAAGGCGCGAACCCCGGTCACACTCCAAGAGTTTCTCAACCACATCCTTGAAGACGGAGATAGCGACAAAGATGAGGGAGAAGACTCGTCAGATGAACCTGAGGATTATGTGGCAAGCTGCCACGTGATCTCTCACTCGCAGGTAGATGGTGAAGAAGCTCCTGATACAGAGAAACTGGGGGCAGATTCCGAACCGGAACTCTTAGGACCGTCAAACGAGATGATTGACGTATTCCTGAACGAAGCTCTTCTGAAAAGCAAAGCTGATCAGGAGCTTGAAATCGCCGTATATGAAAAAGCCAAACGTCGGCGACTAAGCGAAAGGATTGAAATACCCCAACCGGATAGGAGCACTTCGGCCGCCAGCAAAAGCAGGTTCAAGACAAGGAAAAGGTTCACCAAAGCCATATCGATGGGAATGAAGCTGCCACCCTCCGAAGGAGACACTCCTGATAGGATACACCCTAACGAAGAGGGTGCACATCCAAACTACTGCTTGTACCATCGGAGGACCACACACCCTACTGAAGAATACAACGCCTTTAAAAATTGGTGGCAGGGATACGTTGCTCACCGGCAGCATTTCAAGCGGATGAAGCGCAAAACTCGTCGGGAACAAAGAAGCACGACAGATGAGTATAAAAGAACTGCCTGTGAATGTCACATGGTTAATTCTGGGGGATTGCAAGTTCTCACCTTCGGGAGTGATTCTGATGAAGAAATAGCTCTCGGCCCTTTCTTCAAGGAATCCATCTCCGAAACAGAAGAGATGAAGACCTGCGATTCAGCTGCGCAATCGCACGCTACTTGAAAAGAATCTCGGACCCGCAAACAAGGGATCGAACAAAAAGGATAAGGGGAAAGAAAAGGTCCCTAAGGATATCACCCTCACAGCCAAGGACCCGCCCAAGAAAAACAAGGTGGATTACAATGTTCTGGCACATCTGAGGAAGATACCCTCGCAGCTAAGCATTCTCGACGCCCTTTGATTGTCATAAAATTCAGATTGCTTATCAAATCAAATACTCAAATGATTCTCAATAACGGTTTCATTTTATTGTAATGATTTCTTGTTTGTGTAAATCGAAATAAGCGAATGAGTTTCTATGTGTCGGTAATATTGAATAAAGTTCACAATCAAAGAATTATATTTGACCGCAATCAACTACGGTGTCAGTTGTAGATCGTAAGCGAGTGCGGATCGTCCACAGGGATTGTGCGATTCATTTCTGTATTTAATTTGTTTGAATTGAAACGTTAATCGAAAGGAAAAGAAAACGTGATTTAAGAATTTATCGATTGATTCAGGTGTCACGATGTTTAATTAAGAATCAAGAAACTGATAAACAAATCAAGAATCGGTGTTTCGATGATATTTCTAACCAAAATGTCAAGAATCTAAATGAGGCTCATAGGAATCGATCGGATCTATAGATGTGATGTAGTTTCAAGATTTCGTGTTCTTGTCCTTCGAAAGATTGATACTAGATCGATGATGATCGATGAGAGTTAGGGCTTTCTTGATGAAACTAGGGTTTCATCGTTTAACCCTTGTTCTTTCGTCGATATCATTCGCATTCTAGCCTCTAATAATTTCAAGAAACGATCGTAACTCCCCAATCTCGAGCGATATCAATCAAGAAGGCATCGCAACGAATTGGGTCGTCGATTCTTGAACTTGCTAGGGTTTACAAAACTCGTAGGATTCAAGAATCGATTTAAGATATATTACATCATCATTCTATTGATCGTCTCGACTCCTCGACGAGCGGAGTATTACTCAAACATCATCACACAGAAAGTATTCAAGAATTGAAAAGATATCATGATGCAAGAATTTAAAGAAAATAAGATAAAAGAATATCACCTTTTATTTATATCAACAATTTGATTACAGTCGCTCAAGAACTACAAGAGGAAGAACTAAATTGTCGATTCGGCGTCGCTCGGCTCCGTGAGTCGCGGATCAGCTAGGACCACTTGCTCTGTTGAAGATCGGCTCGGCTCATAAAAGGTTGCAAGTCTTCTTGCTTGATGGGTACCCGGGATCTTGGCTTTTGATTGGAATTTAGGGTTAGGGTTTCACTCAAGTCCTCTCACTAGACTTGTGAAGAAGATGAAGAAAGAGAGTGAATGGATCAATCAATTTCAATGAATGAATTTCAATGAATTGCCTCCAAAAATTGGGATCCTTTTACAAGTGAGCCTAGGGTCTTATTTATAGATCTCCCAAACCCTAGGTCTAGATTTGAAATTACAATTCTCTCCAAAAGTTTGTTGAGGAGTTTCTAGAAAGAGTTTGTTAGGAGCTAGCTTAGGTTTTAAGCTAGGATTAATTAAGCTTAGAAACCCTAGTTTGCTGATCTGGCAGAAACCTCTGGAGTCTTCTGGAACTTGAAGTACATGAGCTGAATGTGGGCCCTGAATGAAGAATTTTGGTGCAAAGTTTTGGTGCTGACGTGGCAGATCCACCGCGGAACCACGGCACAAAGCGGCTTAGGCCGCGGTTCCGCGGCCAAGTAGTCTCCTTGGGGCTTGGTTCTTCTGGTGTGGTCTTGGGTTGATACTTGGGATTTTATCTGATATGTTGATTTGTATTTGTCCCTTTGTATTGATACCAGAATTGAAATCATTGAGTTGGCGTAATGTTTGATCGGTACCATGTACATTTTGGCCTTTCTTCTGATTTTCCTGCACAGATCTCAAAACAAGTGTTGCGCAAATGTAGGGATGATGCGATGCCATGAAATGTGGTCAATTTCCTTTATAGTGTCGGTTTCAGAGTCTAATACATGCAATCTGATATTTTGCGACAGTTTTGCTAATATGTAAAATATGAATGCCGAACACTTCTATATGGATGCAAATGATGAGGAAATTGCCGGCTAAAATATGCAATATTTTCGACTAATCACCCTTCTGCATCCAAAGAGGCGAGAGATTCTCTGATCAAGGCATTACAGGAGCCTGACCAGTTTCAAGCTTTTCTCGCCGAAGAAAAGATGAAGGACGAGCTGGAAGAAATTCACACAGCTGACATCACTTTCGGCGATGAAGATCTCCTCCTCGGAACATGCGAGCACAACCGTCCCCTATATGTATCCAGGTATTGCCATGACATTAAGATAGGGAAGATCCTAGTTGACAATGGGTCCTCTGTCAATCTCCTAGTTGACAATGGGTCCCCTAAATGTGATGGTGCTAAAAGAAATCTGCATGAGCGTTCAACACCTTGCTCGGGATAAAATCACTATCTCCGGTTTCGACTCCCAGTCATCACGGACGCTCGGGTCTGTGATACTGACGTCACGCTTTGGGCTGCTCATCACTGATATCAAGTTCCATGTCTTTGACGCCAAGACTTGCTACAACGCTTTGCTCGGCCGGCCTTGGTTACACGAGTACAACATTATCCCTTCTACACAGCATCAGTGTATGAAGTACTTCAAAGATGGGCTTGAATACACTGTGACAGGGGAGCTGAACCCATTCTCCGTAAACGAAGTCCGAAAGTATGAAGATGCAAAGTACTTCTTACAAGACTTTGAAGACACGGAAAGATGCCATAAACCTGAGGATAAGCAAAAAAGCTATCACCATCATTCCAGTCTTCGGGAGCGATACCGAGGAGGAAGAAGAGATAGTCTATTCGGGACCTCCCCGATACAACAAACCGGGACCGTCTACCCCTATTCTGGTCTTTGACAGTGACTCTGAAGACGAGGTCAACGCAGCATTCTCGGCCCGTCCATCAGTGCAAGCCTTCATTAGAGATAATCAGAGTTTGCAGATCGCCATGGTTCCGCAGGAGCATTACAAACAGCTCGACGCACTTGATACCTACAGTGTGTAAGAACTGCAGACGTTCTACGTCCCTCCCAGGCGAAAAGATGAAAAGGCGATCCTCTTTTATTGATCCGAGGAAACCAAAGTGGAGAAAGAAATCTGGCATGGCGCCGATTCTACGCTTGACAGGCTCCAGCCCATCCATTTGCCCAGATACTACACAGAAGGATTAAAAAGGCTGTTGAGGCGCCAAGGCATACCCTTCAAACAGACTGCTCGATAAGCTCAGTTCTACAACAGGATCTGGAACGTCCCCGGAACTCAGCGAAAATTGTCCAATGGGAGAATGGAAATGATCGGGCTTGGATATGTTCAATCCAAGAAACGGGAGTGATTCCATGGCTGCTACGTTATACATGATTTCGATGAAGAAGGAGATGCTATGCTAGAAGACGCTAACTCTGAACCAAAACGAGGTCTCTCCATGAAAGTCCCAAGTCCGTCGTTCGAAGAACGGATGGATAAGCTAATAAGGGAAGCGGGTCAAAAGGTCCGGGATGACTATAGCTGCGAAATGGCCATCTATGAAAAAGCCAGAACGCAGCGCCTCCTTCAGTAGGCTACGAAAAATGACGATGCCCTTCATCGCCAGCCCGTCATATGGAAGACTCGACACGGAGGCAAAAATAAACTGAAGAATGGAAAAAATGTTTGACAGCAGCAAAGCGGGTCCAAGAAGCCCCGCGATCGAAAATTGAACAGCCGGGATCCGTCTCTTATAAAGAAGATGGGTCGAGCATATTCTTTTCCCTAAGACAAGACAAGAAAGATATTCAGTCTTGTCATTAAACATTAGATGATTACGCTTCTGGAGTCCAAACACCCTGAGCAAGCAGACGAGGTCTCTCACCCAGATTATTGCTCCTATCACCGTGCGATAGGGCATCCTCTCGAAGATTGCTTCATATTCAAAGACTGGGTAGAAGACCAGTATCAGCAAGGCAGATTCGCTTTGTCCAGCAGTTGGAGGGTAACCCTGCCACAGAAGTATGAACCGAAAGCCGCATATGCAACGAGAGTAGAGCCGGATCAACATCGGTCTTAGAAGCGATCTCGTACCTGTCACGCAATAACGATGTCAGGGGAAGGAGTACGCGAGGATATGGCTGATCTCCCTTGGTGCTTCAAAAATGATGACGACAAGGTCATCTCAGAGTTTCCGCCGGCGCTAAAAGAGCAGGAAGATGGTATACATACTACTGCAGGTAACATCAGAAAAATCGAATTGGGGACGGCAAATGACCCAAGGTCTACGTTCGTCAGCGAGCTACTATCCGAAGAACAGATAGCTACGCTAAGAGACATGCTCGTGCAGTATAAAGACTGCTTCGCATGGAACTATTCCGAGATGCCGGGATTAGACCCCGAAATTGCTATGCATAAATTGGCGATATCTCCGGACATCAGGCCAGTCAAACAAGCGCCGAGAAGAATGCGGCTCGAACTTGAAATGAGCATCAACACCAAGGTCAAGAAGCTAATCGACTCCGGCTTTATCCAAGAGGTTCAGTACCCTGACTGGATTGCCAATAACATCCCAGTGATGAAGAAAAATGGGACAGTATGCATCTGCGTGGACTTTCGAGACCTCAATAAAGCATGTCCGAAAGATGACTTTCCCGTACCAGTTACCGAGCTGATGATAGACATCACGTCCATTCACGAAGTCTTCTCCTTCATGGACGGCTCATCGGGGTACAATCAAATAAAAATGCACCCCGAAGACCGAAAGCATACCGCTTTCCGGACCCCGCTAGGCATATTCTGCTACAAAGTGATGCCTTTCGGTCTGAAGAACGCTGGCGCTACCTATCAGAGGGCCATGGCGAAGATTTTCGATGACCTCATACATGAAGTCGTCGAATGCTATATCGACGACCTTGTGGTGAAAAGCAAATCGCACGAGGAGCATTGGGAGCATCTAAAAATAGTGTTCCAACGTCTTTTGAAATACAACTTGAAGATGAACCCTCTGAAATGCACGTTCGGAGTTTCTTCGGGCAAATTCCCAGGATTCATCGTACGATATCGAGGCATCGAAATAGACCCGTCGAAAATCAAGGCGATCATAGAAATGCCCCCGCCAAGAACTCTTAAGTAACTGTGGTCTCTCCAAGGGAAGCTCGCGTATATGCGGCGGTTCATAGCCAATCTTTCCGGTAAATGCCGTCCCTACAGTCACTTGATGAAGAAGGGAACCCCGTTCGTTTGGGATCGTAAATGCCAAAGCGCACTGGACGAAATCAAGCAATACCTGTAGAATCCGCCGGTACTGACCGCTCCGGTCAAAGGAAAGCCCCTCATTCTGTACACAACCGCCCTTGAGGGTTCCTTAGACGCGCTATGGGCACAAGAAAACGACCAAGGGAAGGAGAGAGCCCTCTACTATTTGAGTCGAGTTCTCCTGGGGGCAGAAAACAACTACTTCCCTATCGAAAAACATTGCCTGGCGTCAATCTTCGCTATAACGAAGCTTCGGCACTATGCGTTGGCGCATGAGGTCCATCTCATATCAAAGGTGGATCCTCTCAAATATTTGATGTCAAGAGCCATACTAACAGGGCGGCTCGCTAAATGGGCCCTACTCTTAATGGAATTCTCGATAACTTATTGACCTCTCAAGGCAGTGAAAGGCCAGGCCATCGCCGACTTCCTCGCCGAGCATCTTATACCTGCCAATTCACCCCTAAATTGCGAATTGCCAGACGAGCACGCGTTTGACACAATCGACGGGGAGAAAGGAGAGAGTGACATCCGATGAGAACTCTACTTCGACGGGGCATCTTCCATGAAGAAGCGAAAGTACAACTCCCCCATAATCAAATCGGGGGTAGGCCTTATCTTCGTGACTCCACAAGGAGGGATAATGCGCTTTGCCTTTTCCTTGACAGAGCCGAGGACAAACAATGAAACAGAATATGAAGCTTTGATAGCAGATCTTGAGATCGCTTATTCCCCGCCGAAAGACGCGACTGGGACGTTGGGACGTCAGGCCTGAAATTCGAGGGCAGATGCTAATTGGTGCTATCTGTCCACCTCTCCGAAGATGCCAAGTTGATTTATGACACCGTGTATCGAAGGTTTAAACGGATGCGGCCGATGTAACAGATTTCGTCAGATTCCCCCTCATTTGAGGGGTTTTTTGATTGTGGGGACGCTCTTCCCTGCAGGCGCAAGCCCCTGCAGTTAATTACGCTACCGCATCGCGGTAACAACTTTCTCCTTCTCTAGATGGTCACTTCGTGTTGTGGGTGTTTGTTTTGTTTTTGGTTGCTCGTGGATTGTATACGGAGACTAATTTATGTTGTCGCCCGTAGGGCGTGGATTAGTCCAAATCCATATCTTCTTAGATTTGGGTTTGGGGGTTGGGTTTAAGGATACGTTAGTCTCATTTGGGACTAAGATCAACTTAAACGTTTGTTAAGGATACGTTAGTCTGATTTTTAGACTAAGATCAACTTAACGGGATCGTTTAGATCCAACAAAAGAGCATTTGAGCTTTATTGTTTAGTTTAGGGACATTGCGGTCGATTAGTTTAAGGACATTACGGTCCAACGTTAGTTTAAGGACATTACGGTCCAAGTTAAGGACATCATAGTTGATGGGTTTTAAAGGACCCCACAGTCCAAGGTTAAGGACATCATAGTCCATGGGTTTAAGGACCCCACAGTCTAAGGTTAAAGACGTCATAGTCCATGAAGTGTATGGTTGTCGGGACCCGTCACCTCTCTGAAGACGTTGAAGGATTACAACGACATATATCAGAGGGGTTCAGAGATGTACCCTTAAACCGATGTGAGTTGGTTGGAAGATCTGTAGTCCAATTTGGGATTAAGATCTGTTGAAATATTTATGAGCAGGTGGGCTCAATTAATATAAGTTGAGGACTTATGGCCAATATTAGGCTAAGTCCAATAAATGTTTAACATTTTATTCTGGCTATTGAGCCTTCATTTGGGCTTGGCCCTTCTGACAATATTTTTGTCTTTTATTGAATGCTGAGCATTCACCAGAGTCCTGGGCTTATTAAAGAATAATTTATGTTCTGTCAGCGCAACACGTGGCGCGCCAAGCGCTTTGCGCCAATCAAAAAGCGCAGTGCGCTACTGCCAAGTAGCACATATGTAAGGGACACATGTCGCACTCAGCGCTAGGTGCTAGATGATGAGCGCATGATGCCAGTTTATGAGCGCTAATCCATGGGCGTATCGCGCTTTCAATTTAGTGATGCACACGTGAATGACACGTGGTGCGCTTTGTTGGAGATAGTGCCCTCAGAGTCAATTATTAGGTCACAGGTACGTGATTGTAATGATTGAGGGAGGACCTATCCCGGTAGGACAGTCTTACTCGAGATGATAGTATGCTATCTGGTTTACCTTTATCATCGTGTACTGTTTTAGGTGACCTGACACGTCGCTATTACACGTTGATAGAGCCCCTAGGATTCTTGCTTGACCACCAGCAGTATGAGGGCGATCATATAAGTGGGAGCTGGGGGTCTACAAGCATATCCTTAAAAGGTCCCTAGTCGTGGGAGTTTCGAGACCGGGCATCGATACTCCATTAGTAGACTAGTGTATACAGTCGAGACCCCGACGAGGGGCGGTGGCCGGTCTCACAAGCCACTGGTGTCAGTTGGATCACCTAAGATGTATACAGGTGCTCATTGGGTTATGAGTACACCGGACAGGACTCGCCGGGAACATGCTAGTTGGTCATATACCAGACGTCAGATGGCAGTTCCCTGGTGACATGTGTGCAGGTTAGTTCATCGACCTGGGGATCGTCATTTGTCTCGTGTGAGTTCCCACTGTACTTTGATTACTACCCTACCACGGCTCAAAGGAGTCGTGCAAACAGGTTTTAGTTGGGTACAGTCCCGAGCCACATGGAGGCAGTGAGCGAATCTTCAGGGGTTCGTCTCTCCCGGTATTGGGGGTGAGGTCGTGCTGTGTCTAGGAGAGCCATTACACAAAGTCCTTGGCCAAGGCAAGGAGATTTACTGGTAGGTATTCCAGTAGTATCTCAGGGTGTTCTGGGCTACACTCCGACACGACTTGTACCGCTTTTGGGGGTCTGACTTTTACCAACCCCCTAGGCCCGCCATGCGATACTCATAGACGAACGGACCGGACTGCACGGATATTGTCACTGACAGGCTCAGTAGGGTGTCAGGATGAGTTCACTCATCGACGTCCCTTTTTAGTCAATAGCTGGTGGCCCGTCACGTATTGGCTTATACCTCTGACGTGCTAGTGGTTAAATCCACAACCATAGTATTGACGAGTCTTTAGAGTCCACCACACTTTCAGTTACTCAAGTTTCGGGCGAAACGCTGTAGAGGCCGTATGGAGATATGGCAGGGTCCGATCAGATACGTGCGGTATTGCACGGATCAGGATCGGACGGTTTTGTACTAGTGGCCGTATAGTTATATGGCAGCGTTCGATCAGATACGTGCGGTATTGCACGGATCAGGATCGGACGGATTTTACTAGCCGGCTTTGGTTTAAGCCGGATCCTAGTATAGTACAGTGTAGATTTTGTCTCATTGCATTTGTATCCGGACGAAATACAAATGCGGGTGTGTATGCACTGTGTGGGGTTTTTCCTGTAATTTATTACGGGACCACTTTTCTGGAGTTGCCAGTTTGCTTTCCGTTCCGGCCGGTTTTTCTTTGTTCTTTCCCGGCCGGACTTTTCTGATGGAGGGACTAATTTGCAATTGTGCAAATTAGTATTTGTGGAGGACTTTTTTGCTTAAGGGTTGACATGATAAGCATCTTTGCTTTTCATGATTTGATGAGATTAGAAATGATTTGAGGTTGATGTAAGTTTAGTGATGATTATGTTTGGATGTGGTCACCCTCCTCCTTTTCCTACACTCACCTTCCTTCTATGGTTAGGCTTCATATTCATTCCTCCACCTTATTCTTATCACTTGATGAAAAATGAAGAAAGAAAGAGAGAAGAAGAAAAGAGAAGAAGAGAGAGCTTCATTTTTGAGAGAGGTTTTCATTCTTGATCTCATTCCATGCCAAGAAAAATGCAAGCACCATTTTTCTTATCCTTGTTTCCTCCATCATCCACAAATGGCAACCAACCCCAAAGTGAGACATACACTCTACACTATATTCCTACAGCAAATCTTGGACGCGTCGATTCGCCAGCTTCGCGCCCGAGTTGCCTCGGTATTGAGGTGGGAGCCCGTAAAAGTACCCGGCTTCGTGGTGCCCTTTCCGACGAGGAGGAGACGGACGGAGATCCCGCGAGGAGATCGGAGTGGAGATGAAGACCGGAGGACTTGGATCGTCGGTATACATCTCTTCCCTTCTCTTTGTAGTTAGCTAGATTTAGTTTAATGGCACGATCCGGTTTTAGTGCGCGGTGGTGCCGTTTTGCCAAGTCCGCAAAAATTTATGTTTATCACCGTTTCCGCGTTTGGCCGTCGGATTGACGGCCGGGGCGCCGCCGTGCACTTACAGTGGTATCAGAGCCACGCCATTAACTTAGTCTAGCTTTGTGTAATGTGTTTGCCTTTCCGATCGATCAAAAAGTTCCAAAACCCGTATTTTGTTAGCATCAGTTTTCTGTTGGAAATTTTTGGTGTCGAAAAATTTTTCAGGTTGTAAAATATTTATGTACATTTGATATTGCGGGGCGAGCGTCCGACATGTGGACTGCCGTCACTGCCTGTTTGTATTATTATTTTGGGGCACGACCTGGTTGCGGTCGATGTACCCGGTGTATGTATATTTTACTTTCTGTACTAGGATTGCCCCGCGGAGGGGTGCACGGATAGCCGGGTTCTGGAGGGCAACAAGCCCGCATCTCATGGCATTGAGACGGAGGGGGCTTCACTCTAGGATTGGCGGGCTATTCGCCGCACTCATAGGGGGTACAGGTTGACCCAGGAGGGGTGCCCAAGTTGCCGGATTCCGTGAAGTGCTGGGTGGTCCATTCACGGGGCTGAAGGGGGCTGCCTCGCTTCAGGTTTTGGCGGGTGACTTGCCGCGCCCGTAGGGGTCTAGGATTTCATTGCACAGGCTATCCACACGACCAGGGGAACGTCGGGTTTCAGTAGTGGCTCTGTGAAACCCGGGGATCCCAGATATCTGTATTGTTTCTGTGATGCTGTTCATTCTCTGTGATGTTGCATTTCTTTCACGCCTTGAGCGAAATATAATATATTGGTATATATATTAGTAGATGTCGTATATGTTTTGCATCCGCGCTAGTCCAGTCCCCGCTCTGTCGTTAGTAAGCTAACCTAACGGGTAATGACGGGACCCAGTGGCGAATGCGGATGGCATATACGTACATCAGTATATTTTCGTTCTTTTTGGTGTGATCAATTGATGGGACTGCATTGATTCGGATCAATGCAAGTTAAAACAAACCTAATCTGATGTTGTTGGAACACTTTTCAAAAAGCTGTTATTGCAAGGACGTTCACTTTTGTTTTGCATCGCGGTATTCATTTAGAATATCCTGCTCCTCAGTCGACGAGGCAAGGGCCGAGATCCCTTCACCGGGAGTGACCCCTTGGACAAAAAGTTTGCGTCAGGGCATTAACTTCACTATAGCCGATTACTTTTGCTTTGCACCGTGGTATTCAGTTGGAATATCCTGCACCCCATTCTACGGGGAAAGAGCCGAGATCCCTTCACCGGGAGTGACCTCTTTAGCAACGGTTTTCGTCACTATATTTTCAAAAAGCTATCCGTTCCTTCGACGATATCAAGTTCATTACGTTAAAGGTTTTCGCCAGAAACCATTCGTAGCCCTCCGTCATTTCAGTTAAATATTCGGTAGTATTCAAGCTATGTATTTTGACCTCACGCCAAGGCATAGTGATTGGTAGCTGCCGGTTATTTATCTGTTGCATAGATAGATGCGTTGGTTTGGGACAGTCGTACTACTATTTTGGCCTACGTCAAGGGTATGTACGGGTGGATTCAAATTAACCTGGATAATGACGGGTAGAACTTGACATGCGACTTATGATATTTTGACCTCACGCCAAGGTCATAAGAGCATGGGGCAAAAATCACATCGGGAGTTTCAAAAGAACTGAAACTTGCCAGATATGCGCATACCTTCTGGAGTGTGATACCGTGAGCGGATTCCGTCACGTTATCATGCGGTGATAGTTGGATCCCGATTCCCACTGATGAGTTAGTTTACTCCTCGGGTGACCCCGACTAATTCTTCTTTCAGGTTTGGAGGAGAATTTGAGGTACAGTGGGAGGATTCCAGATTAGATAAATTGGTAACCATTCTGATCTAGGTTAGAGTGCACGCTGAGTGTTTCTTTTCTCTCTCTCTCTGGCAGCGACCATTGACCCAACCCTAGACTATGACTCAGTGACCAATTTGACCGAACCTTCTTAAACACTAGCTTTTGGATTGTCAGAGTTGCAGACCTCATTGCCACTCATACTTTTACCCTTTTCTCCAGGACACCCCGTATTACTACGAACGTCCACTTCCATTGGACAAAACCATCGTATGGTTAGATACGAACTCGAAGGAATTCGAGGATGGTTTCCGGTTTTGGAGAAAACGGATAGGATTATTCAGTTGTTTTTCTTTTTACCCTCTCTCAGGTTACGAGTACTCCTTGGTTTAGGGGTAGTACACCTATTACGCAAATTGGATTGTCTTCTTCCAAACCTTAGGCTGGTGCCGACCGGTAGGGAATGAAGAAAACCAATTAGCATAACGATGGTGTGCAGAAGGTATTAAGTTCAGACAAAACAAGGGATCAGTGAGAGGGCAAAGTAAATTGCAACAGATATTCACGACCAAACCAAATATTTCGTTACCACTCCCACATCACCTTTGTATTTCTCCAGGACACTCCGCATCACTACGAAGATCCCATTTTATTGGATACTCCATCGTATGGTTATATACGAACTCGAAAGGAACTTGTTCCAGTTCGGGGATGGATTCTGGTCCAGGAGAAATAGGAATAAAGTACATTCAGGTGTCTTTTATCTTCACCTTCTCTCGCGATGCGAGTGCTCCTAGGATTAGGACAGTACACCCTTTATGCTTTTTGGATAGTCTTCTTCCAAACCATAGGCTGGTGCCGAACGGTAGGGAAGGAAGAAAACCAATTGGCCTAAAGGGGTGTGCAGAAGGTAAAAACTAAAGACATATGAAGGGATATGGAGAAGTGGCAAAGAATTATACGGTTATAGTTGTGAATCTGGATGATGGATGAGGCATTACTAGGAATACCAGGATACCCCAACGAAACATTTCAATGTTTCAGTTTCACTGTGTACTGTTAATGGAAAACTGATTTCCCGATTAGACACTTACTCCAGGGTATGTATTTACCAGGTATAATTCTCACATCTGTATAGTTTTACAGATGATGAGTGGGAGTAAGTTAGTGGGAATTGGGTGATCATCCTTATTATATCGGGATTCGTTGTAATCGGTGATATTTGAGGAGATCGCCTGGGTTGTTTGCCGGTCGGCAAATATTTGGTTTTGAATATCCGCTGTTGTGCACCAATTTCAAATTGATATATCTGTACGTCTATTTTCATAGAGTGAGATATACCTTTTGATATTATGTCGATGACATTTACCTATATCAGTGGATGGTTAGGTAAGGAGCATTAAACAGCGGTGTAATTCTTCTTAACCATAAGTACAGTTTTCAATCTACGACACACAGTGAATGAGTTGTTAGACTCAGCGGACTTATACAGAGTATTGTATATTGTCCAGTGTCCATTAGGACAGAGAGCTTGGTCCTCGTACTATATTCTGTTTACTTTTAACTTCTCTAGCCCTTAGACATGTGTTTCGTGGAAACACAGGGTCTAAGTTTTGAGGAGTTATAGGTATTTGAATAGAGTAGAGAACCAGGTATAGCAAGTATCGGGATTCTTCAAAGTGATCGAAGATGTAGATACTTGTGTATGGTATTCAGTTGATAGTAATAATTAAGAGAAATCGCTTCTCTTTCAGGTTACTCATAATTGGAAGCATTCCTAAGTTGAGTAACGCTGATCGGCCTCTTTCCATTTAGTTGACATGCGCTGGGGACAGCTGCATGATTTGAATCTGGTTAAATTAAATCAGTGCCTTTGTTTCTATATTGGATATAGTACAGTTCATATCTTAACATTGTTAAGGTACGGGGAGTTGTCTGGCTTATGATTAAAACCAGACTCTGGATAACTCAAGGCACGTTTCTGTAATGGCTGTTTGTGGGTTGACCCAGGCTATGACGCGGGTTGATTTTCTACCATCTGGATGAACAATAGCAATATTGTTCTAGACTCGCCACGGTTTTATTAAAAATGGATTTTTCAGAAAACAGCAGTGGGAGTATGGTAGAACTGGAAGTGATTCCAGAACCGCAAACGATTACTGAAGATTTGATAAGGAACCTAAAGATTCAATCTGATTTGACATTCCATTGGCCGCTCCGCAGATAAGGTGGGTAACTTCAGGCACCCGAGAGGTACTCCGGTAGCCTCAAGGACGGTGACAGGGAAGTTCTTGTTTACCCACACTTGCCATTGTTGTTGTTCCAGGCTGCGAGACCCAGCAGGAGGATGAGTATAGCGTCGTTCTAAACTTGCTTTGGAAGTGTACGCCTATATGACTCTGCCAGAGGGTTGTCGTAGTCAGTGGGAGCAGCGGAAGCATTGGTGGACAGGTTGCTTATGTCTATTTATAGACTAGAGCAGATGTAGCGGAGATAGATCATCAATTTCTGATATGAAAGTCATGGGTTTGACTTCATCAGAATAGGGGATGGATCAGTTGAGAAGGTAGTAGGGTGTGATATCCTGGTATTTGGATGATATACACAGAATAGGAAAAGAAACTCCTATACTACAATCGGTTGTATTTTGGTCGTCACACAGTTGTTTCTCCACATAGGAATTGGGTATTATATCAGACATACTGGTTACTAGATCTATGGTTTTAGATCTAGATTTGGGTGGTTTCCCAATCAGGGTACTTGACAGCATTCTAAGAGTATTTAGGATGGACGACTCCTGGCACGGTAGTGTACCTGCAGGTAATGGAGTCACCCTCTCCAAAGGTGTCTTACAGACTAAAGGGGAGAGGGACGTGCATGATTGGCAGATCACTTGCTTAGGCAATTGAGTCAATCATGAGATGTCAAGTACCACACCAGATGTTGTTCTTGCACTAGATGCAATAAGTTGACATTAATCCAATCCTGGAGAAACAGTCGGAAGCAGTTTTAGAACATAAGTGGATGTTCTAGGGATATGATAACGACAGCCTCATTCAGGAGACGGTTATCATTCCAGGCTTCCAAGGTGACATGGACGACAAGGAGGTTGTCAGAGTTATAGTTTTCCCTCTGACGAGGGGCAGTATTTTGGACAGGTGATCCAAGGCAATACTGAGGGAGGCATGGCGCGCAGGATACTGATTAAGTTCAGTTGACGATACAGTCTAAGAAGTTTGGATTTGGAGTTCATTTATGAGCTATGTCCCATCAGACATCCAGACACATTCTAAGACAGGTATTGCTCATTTCGGGAGATGGGTTTCTCCGCGAACATGAGATATAGAGAGACATGGAAAGAAACAACAAAGCGGATCCACTCACTGAGGCTATTCCTCGAACGCAATAGTTCCGCAAACGAGCTTTGTGAGACTGACTAGTAGAGGAGTTGGATGTTCGGTATCACACGGGCTGTGAGTATGCGACATCGCAATAATTAGCCTTGAGTGCAAGTGGGAGATTGTTGGAGATAGTGCCCTCAGAGTCAATTATTAGGTCACAGGTACGTGATTGTAATGATTGAGGGAGGACCTATCCCGGTAGGACAGTCTTACTCGAGATGATAGTATGCTATCTGGTTTACCTTTATCATCGTGTACTGTTTTAGGTGACCTGACACGTCGCTATTACACGTTGATAGAGCCCCTAGGATTCTTGCTTGACCACCAGCAGTATGAGGGCGATCATATAAGTGGGAGCTGGGGGTCTACAAGCATATCCTTAAAAGGTCCCTAGTCGTGGGAGTTTCGAGACCGGGCATCGATACTCCATTAGTAGACTAGTGTATACAGTCGAGACCCCGACGAGGGGCGGTGGCCGGTCTCACAAGCCACTGGTGTCAGTTGGATCACCTAAGATGTATACAGGTGCTCATTGGGTTATGAGTACACCGGACAGGACTCGCCGGGAACATGCTAGTTGGTCATATACCAGACGTCAGATGGCAGTTCCCTGGTGACATGTGTGCAGGTTAGTTCATCGACCTGGGGATCGTCATTTGTCTCGTGTGAGTTCCCACTGTACTTTGATTACTACCCTACCACGGCTCAAAGGAGTCGTGCAAACAGGTTTTAGTTGGGTACAGTCCCGAGCCACATGGAGGCAGTGAGCGAATCTTCAGGGGTTCGTCTCTCCCGGTATTGGGGGTGAGGTCGTGCTGTGTCTAGGAGAGCCATTACACAAAGTCCTTGGCCAAGGCAAGGAGATTTACTGGTAGGTATTCCAGTAGTATCTCAGGGTGTTCTGGGCTACACTCCGACACGACTTGTACCGCTTTTGGGGGTCTGACTTTTACCAACCCCCTAGGCCCGCCATGCGATACTCATAGACGAACGGACCGGACTGCACGGATATTGTCACTGACAGGCTCAGTAGGGTGTCAGGATGAGTTCACTCATCGACGTCCCTTTTTAGTCAATAGCTGGTGGCCCGTCACGTATTGGCTTATACCTCTGACGTGCTAGTGGTTAAATCCACAACCATAGTATTGACGAGTCTTTAGAGTCCACCACACTTTCAGTTACTCAAGTTTCGGGCGAAACGCTGTAGAGGCCGTATGGAGATATGGCAGGGTCCGATCAGATACGTGCGGTATTGCACGGATCAGGATCGGACGGTTTTGTACTAGTGGCCGTATAGTTATATGGCAGCGTTCGATCAGATACGTGCGGTATTGCACGGATCAGGATCGGACGGATTTTACTAGCCGGCTTTGGTTTAAGCCGGATCCTAGTATAGTACAGTGTAGATTTTGTCTCATTGCATTTGTATCCGGACGAAATACAAATGCGGGTGTGTATGCACTGTGTGGGGTTTTTCCTGTAATTTATTACGGGACCACTTTTCTGGAGTTGCCAGTTTGCTTTCCGTTCCGGCCGGTTTTTCTTTGTTCTTTCCCGGCCGGACTTTTCTGATGGAGGGACTAATTTGCAATTGTGCAAATTAGTATTTGTGGAGGACTTTTTTGCTTAAGGGTTGACATGATAAGCATCTTTGCTTTTCATGATTTGATGAGATTAGAAATGATTTGAGGTTGATGTAAGTTTAGTGATGATTATGTTTGGATGTGGTCACCCTCCTCCTTTTCCTACACTCACCTTCCTTCTATGGTTAGGCTTCATATTCATTCCTCCACCTTATTCTTATCACTTGATGAAAAATGAAGAAAGAAAGAGAGAAGAAGAAAAGAGAAGAAGAGAGAGCTTCATTTTTGAGAGAGGTTTTCATTCTTGATCTCATTCCATGCCAAGAAAAATGCAAGCACCATTTTTCTTATCCTTGTTTCCTCCATCATCCACAAATGGCAACCAACCCCAAAGTGAGACATACACTCTACACTATATTCCTACAGCAAATCTTGGACGCGTCGATTCGCCAGCTTCGCGCCCGAGTTGCCTCGGTATTGAGGTGGGAGCCCGTAAAAGTACCCGGCTTCGTGGTGCCCTTTCCGACGAGGAGGAGACGGACGGAGATCCCGCGAGGAGATCGGAGTGGAGATGAAGACCGGAGGACTTGGATCGTCGGTATACATCTCTTCCCTTCTCTTTGTAGTTAGCTAGATTTAGTTTAATGGCACGATCCGGTTTTAGTGCGCGGTGGTGCCGTTTTGCCAAGTCCGCAAAAATTTATGTTTATCACCGTTTCCGCGTTTGGCCGTCGGATTGACGGCCGGGGCGCCGCCGTGCACTTACACGCTTGGCGCTGAGTGCCAATCCATGAGCGCAGTGCGCTATTTCAGAAGCGCAAAGCGCAAGTTGTTAATTGGCACATACGTGGTTGACACGTGGCGCATTTGGCGCTTAGCGCCGGTCCACAGAGCGCAGAAGCGCTGTTCAAGAGCGCAAGGCGCATTTCATGAGCACAAGGCGCATTTGATCAATTTTATGATCTGGAAAAACAAGTTTATGTTCTTTTAAAAGAGACTTTGTCTCAAGATTCAAGAACAACAGTTCTTATTTTGCAGGAGAGATTTTCAATCTCTTATTTCGATGAAAGGCTTTGCCTTTTTACATCCATGATCTGTGAGAAGAATTATGTTCTTCTTTTATTTTATGATAAGATCTTTTGATCTCTTTTATGGAAGGCTTTTTGTCTTGAAGATCTATGATCTTTTAAGAAGATAATTCTTCTTTTTAATTATGAGATGATTTCATCTCTTTGTTCATCATCATCCTTTTACCTTGAAGAAAAAAATCTTCTTTTGCTGAGAGCTATACTTCTCTTCCTTTGAATTTTTTCAAATTTTATGGGGGGGGGGTATCTATATCAGACTTGAAGTCTTAGGGCCTTTATATAGAGCAAGCTGATTTGTTGAATCAGTTAAAGAGATCTTTCTCTGATTGATTTGGGGATATTTCCCCACCATTGGATCTTTGATCATAGGACTTCTGTTTTACAGAAGGCAATCTTCTTATTTTTAACAAGATTGAAAAATCTTTCCATAACAGAATTTTATTCTGATTAATTAATGATTTATCATTATTATTAGATCTTTTGATCTAACGGTAGGGAGTTTTTTAATTCCAGCGCTAGCGCACCCGTGCTTTGCACGTGGTGTGCTGCTCAGAATGCAGTGCACCCTGCGCTAGCGCACCTGTGTTTGACACGTGGTGCACTTCTCAGAGCGCAGTGCACCCTGCGCTTACGCACCCGTGTTTGACACGTGGCGCGCTGCGCAGCGCGCCTAGCGCTAGCGCACTCATGATGCGCTGCCTAGGGCGCAGCGCACTTAGCGCTGCATCTGAAGCGTTGCTTCAATTTTGAAATTTGAATTTCAAACAGAGTCTTGCTCTGATTGGGGAAAACAAATGCCCTCCTACCGTTGCGCTCACGTGGCCCACACGTGAGTGCAACGGTGGCAGCATCTGCGCCCTTGGATCAACTCAGAAGTTGAAGAGGCATTTCAATGCCTATAAATAGGACCTTTGGTCCTTTAGATGATTCTGTTCATCCTCTTCTTGTTTTCTGAGAATTTTATTCTCTCACAGAGCATAGCTCTCAATCTTAAGAATTTTCAAGAGTCAAAACTCTGCCAAAATTTTAGGTAATTTTTTTAAGATAATCTAGGGTTTTACCCATTAACAGAGCCTTGCTCTTCATAGATCTTTAATCTAAAGAAAACCCTTTTAGGGTTTCATTAACAGAGCTTTGCTCTCTTGAACCCATAGATCTAAAGAGATCTTTTCTCGGGGTTTCTTGGCCCATGAGCAGAGCTTTGCTCTTTTGATAACATGTAGATTTTTTAATCTCTTATGAAGAACTCTTAATAGTTTGTTCATTGATCTTGAAAATCCCAGAATTTTTAATTCATAAAAATAAATTTCAATTTTTTTTTCTTTCTTTCTAATGGATTATTCCATCATTTTTTTTCCAGAGCAGGGCTCTTGAGGAATTTTTTATTTCCTCATGATCAGAGTTTGACAAGTGTCACTCTGTCACAGAGCATTGCTCTCAAAGGGAGATTTACTCCTCTGACCGAGAGATCTCTCATTTAATGAGAATTTTCTTGAGGATCTCCTCATTTAATTAACAGTCTCATCAAGTGATGAGGCTGTTTTATTTAATTGATACATTGTCATCTAGATTTTGTGGGTCCCCCTTTGGTCCCCTTTCCACTGCATTGCAATGCGGTACAAATTTTAAAGTACCAAATGTCAGAATTTTAAATTATAGCACTGACAATTGACTTTTGTCCCTTTTTGCGCAGGCGTCATGTCTTTCGACACTTCCTTCCCGTTCATTCGCTCAAAAGGCGGATTTCCTGAGGCGCCTGTAGACCGAGAGTTCTCGCGCTGATTAGAGACCACGACCCGGAACACAAGAATCTTCACCTATGGGCTAGATGGTTTGATCAAATTATCAGAGGCCACCGGAGCTTTTCTTGTGCGACGCCTTCGGAACCTATTTCGGCGATCCCGTATGCAGATGCACCTCCGGTGAACTATGCCGTGGAGGTGGTTAATTGGACTTCGGAGGGTCTCCTTCAGCCTTCTATGGCTGTGATTCCTGTGCAGCCGGCGGCGGCTTTGGACACCCTAGAGCGGCGCATATGTTAGGGCGAGTTGCGCCCTTGGGGACAACCCTACAACATCGGGCTAACTCCCCATCATCCGGGCGGGTACTTGCAGTGGGCCCGGTATATCTTATCGGCAAAGAAATCGCAGCTGCTAAAGCTTGGCTTATACCCTGCGGTCTACGCTTCCTTGGTCCAATATTCTGCACCTCCCATATGGTGGATCAAGGCGTTTCTAGAGCAGTGGAACATCCCGACCCATACCTTCCTCCTATTGGACAGAGAGGTCTCCATTTCCTTGGAAGAATTTGCCGAGGTTTCTGGTCTACCAGTCAGGGGGGAGCACTACGAGGAGCTGCTTCCTCCGGATGAATATGTTTTTGCCACCAAGCCAGTGGTGATGGGCCTTACCCTAGAGAACGCAATTCAGCACCTGTTCCCAAGTCTGATAAAGGTGTTGAACATGTATGAGAGCCTCTTTCTTGAATCCGGAGGTCGGGGGAGGGGGGGGTCAGCTTTGCGGATTTCATTGCCCGTTTTCTTCGCCCAGAAATTTTGTCGCGACAAGGCGAAAAGTTTGCTAAACTTGATGATCCTTTCGGTTTTGGCTTGAACCGTCGGCCAATACTGGAAGCAGACCAAAAGGGTTTCTTTCTTCCCGATGTCGCGATCGTCCCTCTGTCAGAAATCACCGCTCCGGGCATTGATGAGGAAGCGTTCTTTCTCGGGTTTCTTAGTTTATGGTTAAGCTGGTTCGCGCTTCCTCTGCACCCTCGTTACATGAGGCCTTCTGTCTTCTGCCCCGCGCATCGCATGGTTGCCGGAATACAAGTGGCTATCGGGATCGCCGGGTTAGCCCACCTATATCACGACCCCAGCTCAGCAGCAGATACCACTGAACCAGGGGTGCATCCTGCCAACTTCCCAATGCATTACTTTACTTCATGGATGGAGCTGCACGTGCTTGGGGTCTTTGGTGTCCACAAAAGACCTTCTTTTTATGACAGATGCAGGTTCCATCGGATAATGAGGCTGGTTGACGCCTCCATTGTGAGTCCGTTGCCGCGGGAAGCTAGGGGCTTGCTCTTTCGTCCGCGCACGGTTGGAGATGGTATGTCTTTCACAGACAAAGTCTTGACCATCGGCCAGGAAACTTCAAAAGCGGTGCTGCCATTGCAAGACATCTTTAAAGACGGAGCCTCTGTGTTGAAAGCCCGAGAAATTCTTCATTTGTACTCCATTAGGCCGGGCTTTCTCATATTCAGGCAAAATGATGCGGCGTTATTCTTGAGATACAACCCGCATCGTTTTGTCCAACAGCTGAGTTACAATCAGGGCGTCCCACTTGAAGCTTTCTTGGCAGAGCCTACTGCTACCGAAGAGGGAATGCGGAGTGCGCTGCATCATTTCATGCGCTTGAACATAGGGTCCAGCTTCTTCATCAGCGAACCAAACTGTGTCCCAAAGGTTCTTAATGTGTACGTGGCGTGGTACCAGCATTCAATGGGCGCTGTTATCAGGGAGGAGAAGCGACTGCTGCTCGATCGCAAAGGTGCACCCCCTGCTGGTGATCGAAACGTCCCTTTGAAGCGACGGACCATTGTCCCCCTCCGCTAAGAGAAGCTGCCGTGATCGAAGTCCCACACGACAGGCCCGAGCTACCGATACCCTGGGCTCCTATAGAAAAGGCGACTGTAGCCTCCCCCGATTCTGGCGTGGGTTCAGATATTAGGACTCGTCGCCCCAAGGTGCCTACTAAACGTAAACTTGTGCTTGCGGCGACCAGAGCTCGCTCGCAGAAGAGGAAGATGAAGTCGATCCTCTCTGCCGACGTTGTACTTGGTCAGGAGCCTCACGCTCCTTATGGCGAGGGCCTGAGCGAGTATGGGACAAACGAGGGTCTATTCATGTCGCCAGATGACACTGATCTGGCGGTTGCCATTGCAGAATCTGAGCAATTGGCAAGCCACGAAGTGGGACTGGCTATCCTTGCGCGATCAGGTAACCATTAGCTGTATCTTTTGTCATTACATCATATTTTTATCATCATGTTTTGACTGACACCTTTCCTTCTTTGACAGGCATTTCCACCGAAGAAGCTCTCGCAGCTTCTCTTAAGACTTTTGAGGAAGAGGAGAGTATGCGCGCTTCGCTGGGCATTGGTATATTTCGGCTCACCACGTCTCTGCTCCCGTTTCTTATGGGTAATCTGACCCTCTCTTTATCTTATCGCAGGGACTACATTGCCAATCCCGCAAGGTGATGCGGAGATGCTTCCAGGGCCAGCCATCGAAGTCTCGGCCTCCTCAGGACTGCCAAAAAAGGCCTTACTTAAATGACCGATGACGGATGTCGTAATGGCTCCAGAGGTAACCCTTGGCGCGGACAATGACGTCCTATTGATGGAGGCTTCTAGAAGATCCGCTCTCATGGCCCGAGCAGAAAGGAAGCGCAGAATGCGCGCGGCAAGGGAGCGTAGTGCCGCCTTGGCCGCGGGTGCAAGTTCGAGCACCGCTACCCCTGCCCCTACTCCTTCAGAGGACGCTTCGGCTGCCTTGTCCACCGCCCACAGACAGGCAGCACGTGCCGCTCGGGAAGCAATCGGAAAATCGGCTCAAGGTAACGTGACATTGGGTTGTTCTGTCAAAGTTTTAACTTTCAGGTTCTCATATATCCTATCTTGCAGGGCCGAGTTTTGCCGAGGAGGTGGTGGGTGTCGTGGCGGCAACCACCGAGCCTGAGGTAGCGGCAGGTGAGACAGCCACGATCGCTAAGCCCGAGGTGGCGGTAGGTGAGATGGCTACAATTGCTGAGCCCGAGGTAGCGGTAGGTGAGATGACTACAGTCGTCGAGCCCGAGGTAGCCACTCTTTCTCAAGAGTCAGGCACTCTCCAATTGTCGCTCTTTCTTCTTGCGGCTTCTTGCCATCTCCTGGCATCGCAAGCGTTACGACGGCTCTCGTAGAGTCGGGGATGAGGCTACGGGTGGCGAGACCATTCCGATGGAGGAGGGTGAAGCATTTGCTGCTTCCAGTGACGCCCTTGTTGCGGTCTCGACCGGCGACTCACCAGGTAGATTTTGGGTCATTACTTTCCCCTTTATTCTGCAATCCCTTTTAATTTCTTTTTGACAGTGTTTCTCTTATTTTAAATGCAGGTGTGATGAGCGTTGGGGTTGTGCCACCCGAGGAAGCATCTCCAGTTGCTGCTTTAACGGTGACCGCTCCTCTACCTTCTCTTGTACCATCTCAAATGCTGGAAGGTGCAAATTTGTGACCCCTCAGTTTCATTACAGGCTGTATACTTTATGTATTCCTTGCAGGAGTCCTTTTTTATCACCTGTATCAGGTGTTATACCCACACTTCTCTTTCCAGTCAGAGATTGCCTCATCTAGTGGCGCTGGTGAGTACAGGCTTCAGCTAATGTCTCTTCTTTTATCGGCAGTCAAATCATTTCTAATTCTTCTTTGTTTTGACTGCAGCACTACAGATCGAAGGAGGAGACGAAAGAACAGTTGCGCCACTGGTACTCCCGGCCTTGCCACTTGCTGCAGCCGGTATAGTAAACTCCATTGTTCATGAACCTCTTCTATTTCTTGAACCGTCGTTTGACTGTGATTTGTTTTGCAGCGGTGATATCAATTTCAGCTCCGTTTGAATCACGAGTCGTAATGCCAGCAGGCCCCTTTTCTCGACGTTCATCTTCCAAAGGCGCTGTGAATAGTCTGCGCATGTTGAGCGACTACATCGAGGGGCTTGACGTGAAGACTCTCACATTCGCTGCGGATTTTGCCACGGAGGTTAATCCTATGCTGGCGACGCTCGTGAACTTTCATAGTGAGGGCGTCGTTGAGTCTTGGGTTAATCTCTGCAGGAAAATTGAGGCTTGCCTGCATGAGCTCGAGGTCGGACGTCCTGCTCCAGAGGTCCTGGCTGTGAACACTCAGCGGGCTGCGTGGGTCGAGCAGAGCACTCGCTACTTCCGTCATCTTGAACAATTGGCGGCCTTAAAACGTAAGGAGTGCGAAGAAAATTCAAGCGAATCTGCCCGGCTGCACGCTCAGGTTGATGCAAATGCTGCACAGTTGAAGGCTATTTTTGAAGGTCTTCTGTGATGCATCTCTGACGGGCTAACACTGAGGCAGAAGCTCGACATTTTCGAGCAGGATGCATAGAATCGTAAGGCAGCTCAACGGGCCGTCGAAGAGCAACTTTCGTCCTACCTGCAGCAATGAGCTCAAGTCGAGACAGAGTTGGTCACGACAGCTGACCAAGAAAAGGGGCTAAGCGAAGTGCGCGAGCGGCTGATCGGATTATTGAAAGCGCTTCCCTCTCAATAATTTTTTTTCTTGTACCATTTATAATTTCGAATAAAATGTATCCATTTTTTTATTCTTTCATATGATATATTTTGTACCCAATTGAACTCATAAATAAAAGATACATTTCTTTCGCACCATCTTGTGTTATTTCCTGCTTTCTTGTCCTTTCTATGTTGCCGACATGTTACCTTAGTAAGCGTAGCCTGTAAAAAATAGAGAGCATTCTGTTTTGAATTCTTTAAGAGGTAGTGATGGCTTAGGAAGCAGGTTCAGATATGCTACCCAAGACTTTTCAACTTCATGAACCGTGAGGGTCTCATAAAGACTTTTCTCCCTACGAGTCGAGAGGATCTCGTAAGTGTATTTTCTCCTTAGGAATCATGAGGATTCCTACGTGCGTTTTCCCTTATAAGTCGTAAAGATCTTACAAGAGAGTTTTCTTCCTTACGAGTCGAGAGGACCCGTAAGTGTTTAATGAGATTGACATTATCTGCATTTCACGGCGTCAGAAGTTGCTCCGGGCGTTTCCCACGGGATCAAGGTTAACTTTGGCCGTGTTCCACAGAGTCGTTGGATGATATATTTCCGAGGCGGGGTCATGTAGATGACGTGTTTCCGCAACGGGGTCATGTGGATGACGTGTTTCCGCGACGGGGTCATTTGGATGATGCATTTCCGCGACGGGGTCATTTGGGTAACGTTTTTCCGCGACGGGGTCATGTAGATGACGTATTTCCGCGACGGGATCATGTGGATGACGTATTTCCGCGACGGGGTCATGTGGATGACGTATTTCTGCGACGGGGTCATGTGGATGACGTATTTCCGCGACGGGGTCATCCAAACATATTTCCGCGACGAGGTCATGTGGATGACGTATTTCCGAGACGGGGTCATGTGGATGATGTATTTCCGAGACGGGGTCATTTGGATGACGTATTTCCGCGACGGAGTCATGTGGATGACGTATTTCCGAGACGGGGTCATGTGGATGACGTGTTTCCGCGACGGGGTCATGTGGATGACGTATTTCCGCGACGGGGTCATGTGGATGACGTGTTTCCGAGACGGGGTCATGTGGACGACGTATTTCCGAGACGGGGTCATGTGGACGACGTATTTCCGAGACGGGGTCATGTGGACGACGTGTTTCCGAGACGGGGTCATGTGGATGACGTGTTTCCGAGACGGGGTCATGTGGACGACGTGTTTCCGAGACGGGGTTATGTGGATGACGTATTTCCGCGACGGGGTCATGTGGATGACGTATTTCCGAGACGGGGTCATTTGAATGACGTATTTCTGAAACGAGGTCATGTGGATGTGGATGACGTGTTTCTGCGACGGGGTTATGTGGATGACGTATTTCCGAGACGGGGTGATGTGGATGACGTGTTTCCGCGACGGGGTCATGTGGATGACGTGTTTCCGCGACGGGGTCATGTGGATGACGTAGCGTCTGTTGTAATGAGACGAATATCGAAGCGGTCTCTAGGTTGTCTGTGAACCGTTGAGATTTGGCTTCTTCTGGGGAGGGAAAGTGTGATTCCCCTTTTATTTGCGCCCCTGGATTGTATACAGGGATCGACGTGATTTCACCTATAGGGCAGAAAATTTAATTTTATATATTTTTCTTTCCGCGATGCTCTATCATTTCAGCTTTTATATCGCGAAAGTTGCGATTGCCCAATCATTTCGGCTATTTTTCGCGGTGCCCAATCATTTCGGCTGTTTGTTTTATTTTTACTCGCTGCTTTTTATTGCGAGTTGCCCAATCATTTCGGCTATTTTGCATGCATACATTTTTACTTGCTGATTTTGTTGCAAGTTTCCCCCATCATTTCGGTTATTTCGTATGCATGTGTGGCTCGCTAGCTTCTTTGCTGCAAGCTTGAAGTTAGACAACGATTTCGGCATCAGCACCACTACAATTGGTATATTGCCAGGAGCGAATCATCATTTGTCTCTGTCGATGTCGAATAAAGGTGACTTAGCGAATAGGGTTAGGATCCTGTCGACTAAGGCTTTTGACTTCATGAGCCATAAGGGTCTCATAAAGGTATTTCTCCCTGCGAGTCATGAGGATCTCGTAGGTGCGTTTTCTCCTTGGGAGTCATGAGAACTCCTAAGTGTATGGCTTCTCGTAAGTCGTAAGGATCTTATAAGAGTATTTTCTCCTTATAAGTCGAGAGGACTTACAAGGGCTGTTCACTGTGCAAACATATCTCTAGTCACGGATGGGACTTTGTTAGGGAAATGTTTATTCGCGCCCGTGGATTGTATACAAGGGTCGGCATTGAGCCGCTTGTAGGGCAAAATTGGATGTTGTGGTGGCCGCTTAAGAACAGGTTCAGATCCCTGTAGCTTAAGACTTTTGAATCTTATGAGCCGTGAGGGTCCCATAAGAGGGTTCTCCTTACGAGTCGTGAGGATCTCGCAAGTGTAATTTCTCCTTAGGAGTCGTGAGGATCCCTAAGTTTGTTGCTCCCTTGTGAGTCGTAAGGATCTCACGCAGGTGGTTTCTCTTCACAAGGTCGAGAGGACCTTGCAAGTGTCTTTTAACGAGATTGCGCCCTTTTGGGTTTTCACAAAACTCGCCGGTAGCCCTGCTGTTTTTACTCACGGAGCCCTCTCGGGTTTTCATCCGTGCCCTTTTCGCTTATGGACATACGTTTTTTTCTTTTTCTTTCTTCTTTTTTATTCTTTTCTCTTTTTTTGTGTCAGCCTTGGGATGCTGCAGTCTACAGTAGTTTATCGACGTCTCGGTCAGCAGCTAGTTTTAGGACATAGTGGTCCATCGTTAGTTTAAGGACGTTTCGGTCCGTTGTTAATTTAAGGACGTTTCGGTCCGTTGTTAGTTTAAGAACGTTTCGGTCTGAAAACCGTCTACTACTTATAGAGTTTCGGGCTTAGGAAGATAGCGAGCGGACATAGGCGTCGTCATCTATCGTTGACCCAGGCCATGACCCGTCAGGCGTAGTATTTCTTTAGGAAGTGACCATTTACTGGCCTGAAGGGCCTTTCACCATGCATGTCCATGAGTAGATAGGCTCCACCCTGGTAAACTTTGTCTATGATATACGGGCCTTCATAGTTCGGCTCGAATTTCCCCCATTTGGCACGATTGGGGATCATAGGTCTTTTGACCACTAGCACGAGTTCGCCTTGGCGGAATGTCCTCGGCCTAGTCAATCTTTCGTATGAGCGCGTCATCTTCGCTTTGTAAGCCTTCAGGTTTTGTTGCGCCATGAGCCGGGTTTCATCAAGGGCGTCGAGCTTTTCAAGCTGAAAGTGAGCATTCTCTTCGTCCGTTAGCTCGTAGTGAACTGCCACTCGTAGAGAAGGTAGCTTTATCTCGAGGGGGAGTACCGCCTCTGTACCGAATACCAACGCGTACGGCGTTGTGTTCGTGGCTGTTTTGAACGTAGTTTGATACGCCTAGAGAGCCTCATGCAGTCTCTCGTGCCAGTCCTTCTTATTTCGAGATACCGTCTTTTTCACGATTTTCGTCAAGGTCTTGTTGAAAGCCTCAGCTAGACCGTTAGCTCGGGGATTATAGACTGAAGAGTATCTCCAGTCTATGTTATGCTGTTGTGCGAAGCAGCTGATCTTGTGGCTTGTATAGGCTAGCCCATTATCGGAGATAATCCGTCGTGGAGTTCCAAACCGATAAATGACGTGCGTCTTGAAGAAATGGAGGATATTCTCCGTCTTCACTTCCCTTAGCGGTATTGCTTCTGCCCAATTGGAGAAGTAATCAGTTGTCACCAAAATGAATCGATGTCCTCCGGACGATGCTAGTTCGATGGGGGCGATTATGTCAGTCCCCCACATTTCGAACGGCCAGCTAGCCACTGTTGGATGCAGTGGATTTGGATGTTGATGGATAAAGTCTCCGTGAATCTGGCACGAGTGGCACTGCTTTGCGTATTCTAAGCAGTCTTGGATCATCGTGGGCCAATATGTTGCGCCACGGCAGCGCCCCGGCCGTCTTACTCGAGGCCAAATTGCGGAATTAAAATTTTTCCTTACTCGGAAACCGGCGCTACCGCGGACAAAGAAAACCCGGATCGATTACCATTAACCTAATGCTAGCAATCAAGAGATAGGGTGAGAAGTATACCGAGTGATCCGAGTCCTCCGGTCTTCTCGTCATCGTCCCGATCTCCCGCGGAAAGTGTAGTCTCCATATCGTCGCCTCCTCGCCGGAAAGGGCACCACGTCGCCTTCGTCTTTTACGGGCTCCCGCCTCAATACCGAGGCAACTCGAGCATGAAGCCGGCAACTCGACATGCTCAAGATATGCTGTAGGAAGTGTAGTGTAGAATCATAGTCTCACATTGGGGTTTGTTGCCATGATGGAGGATTGGGGTTAGGAAAAATGGTGCTTTCATTTTTCCGAAACAAGAAGAAGAAGGAGATGAAGAATCCCTCCCATAACAAAGATGAACTCTCTCATTCTTTTTCTTTCTCTCTTTCTTTTTCTTCTTCTCTCTTTTCTTTTTGAAGAACTTATCATCTTGTGAGAAGAATAAGGTGGAGGAATGAATATATGAAGCATGAAGGGAGGTGAGTGTAGGAGAGCATGAAGGGTGACCACAACCAAAAAACATCAACCATGCTTCTTTCTTCTATTCACTCCATAACCTTTCATAATCTCATTTAATGCAAAAGCATGGAGCAAAAGAAAAGATGCTATCATAATCAATCTTTATGCAAGAAACCCCTTCCATAAATGTTATTTGCACAATTGCAAATAACCCCCTCCATCGGAAAAGTCCGGCCGGGAAAGAACAAAGGAAAACCGGCCGGAACGGAATGCAAACTGGCAACTCCAGAAAACTGGTCCCGTAATAAATTACAGGAGAACCCCAATACTGTGCATACACACCCGCATCTGTATTCCGTCCGGATACAAATGCAATGAGACAAAATCTACACTGTACTAAACTAGGACCGGCTTAAGCCAAAGCCGGCTAGTAAAATCCGTTCGATCCTGATCCGTGCAATGCCGCACGTATCAGATCAAACCCTGCCATATAACTATACGGCTACTAGTACATAACTGTCCGATCCTGATCCGTGCAATACCGCACGTATCTGATCGGACCCTGCCATATCTCCATACGGCCTCTACAGCGTTTCGCCCGAAAGCTGAGTAACTGAAAGTGTGGTGGACTCTAAAGACTCGTCAATACAATGGCTGTGGATTTAACCACTAGCACGTCAGAGGTATAAGCCAATACGTGACGGGCCACCAGCTATTGACCAAAAGGGACGTCGATGAGGAAGCTCACCCCGACACCCTACTGAGCCTGTCAGTGACAATATCCGTACAGTCCGGTCCGTTCGTCTATGAGTATCGCATGGCGGGCCTAGGGGGTTGGTAAAAGTCAGACCCCCAAAAGCGGTACAAGTCGTGTCGGAGCGTAGCCCAGAATGCCCTGAGATACTACTGGAATACCTACCAGTAAATCTCCTGCCTCGGCCGAGGGCTTTGCGTAATGGCTCTCCTAGACACAGCGCGACCTCACCCCCAATACCGGGAGAGACGAACCCCTGCAGATCCGCTCACTGCCTCCATGTGGCTCGGGACTGTACCCAACTAAAACCTGTTTGCACGACTCCTTTGAGCCGTGGTAGGGTAGTAATCAAAGCACAGTGGGAACTCACACGAGACAAATGACGATCTCAGGTCGATGAACTAACCTGTACACATGTCACCAGGGAACTGCCATCTGACGTCTGGTATATGACCAACTAGCATGTTCCCGGCGAGTCCTGTCCGGTGTACTCATAACCCAATGAGCACCTGTATACATCTTAGGTGATCCAACTGACACCAGTGGCTTGTGAGACCGGCCACCGCCCCTCGTCGGGGTCTCGACTGTATACACTAGTCTACTAATGGAGTATCGATGCCCGGTCTCGAAACTCCCATGACTAGGGACCTTTTAAGGATATGCTTGTAGACCCCCAGCTCCCACTTATATGATCGCCCTCATACTGCTGGTGGTCAAGCAAGAATCCTAGGGGCTCTATCAACGTGTAATAGCGACGTGTCAGGTCACCTAAAACAGTACACGATGATAAAGGTAAACCAGATAGCATACTATCATCTCGAGTAAGACTGTCCTACCGGGATAGGTCCTCCCTCAATCATTACAATCACGTGCCTGTGATCCTATAATTGACTCTGAGGGCACTATCTCCAACAATCTCCCACTTGCACTCAAGGCTAATTATTGCGATGTCGCATACTCACAGCCCGTGTGATACCGAACACCCAACTCCTCTACTAGTCAGTCTCACAAAACTCGTTTGCGAAACTATTGCGTTCGAGGAATAGCCTCAGTGAGTGGATCCGCTCAGATGTTTCTTTCTATATCTCTCTATATCTCAAGTTCGCGGAGAAAGCCATCTCCCGAAATGAGCAATACCTGTCTTAGAATGTCTGGATGTCTGATGGGACCTAGCTCATAAATGAACTCCAAATCCAAACTTCTTAGACTGTATCAACTACTGAACTTAATCAGTGTCCTGCGCCATGCCTCCCTCAGTATTGCCTTGGACCACCTGTCCAAAATACTGCCCCTCGTCAGAAGGAAAACTATAACTCTGACAACCTCCTTGTCGTCCATGTCACCTTGGAAGCCTGGAGTGATAACCGTCTCCCAAAGGAGGCAGCCGTTATCATATCCCTAGAACATTCACTTATGTTCTAAAACTGCTTCCGACTGTTTCTCCAGGATTGGATTAATATCAACTTATTGCACCTACTGCAAGAACAACATCTGGTATGGTACTTGACATCTCATGATTGACTCAATTGCCTAAGCAAGTGATCTGTCAATCATGCGTATCCCTCTCCCCTTTAGTCTGTAAGACACCTTTAGAGAGGGTGACTCCATTACCTGCAGGTACACTACCGTGCGAGGAGTCGTCCATTCTAAATACTCTTAGAATGCTGTCAAAGTACCCTGATTGGGAAACCACCCAAATCTAGATCTAAAACCATAGATCTAGTAACCAGTACGTCTGATATAATGTCCAAGTCCCATGTGGAGAAAACACTGTGTGACGACCAAAGTATAACCGATCGTAGTATAGGAATATCACTTCCTACTACCTTCTCAACAGATCCACCCCTTATTCTGATGACGTCAAAACTATGACTGTCACATCAGAAATAGGTGATCTATCTCCGCTACATCTGCTTTAGTCTATAAATAGACATAAGCCTGATGTCCACCAATGCTTCCGCTGCTCCCACTGACTACGACAATCCTCTGGCAGAGTCATATAGATGTGCACTTCCAAAGCTAGTTTAGAACGACGCTATACTCATCCTCCTGCCGGGTCTCGCAGCCTGGAACAACAGCAATGGTAATTGTGGGTAAACAAGAACTTCCCTGTCACCGTCCTTGAGGCTACCGTAGTACCTCTCGGGTGCCTGAAGTTACCCACCTAATCTGCGGAGTGGCCAATGGAATGTCAAATCAGATTGAATCTTTAGGTTCCTTATCAAATCTTCAGTAATCGTTTGCGGTTCTGGAATCACTTCCAGTTCTACCATACTCCCACTACTGTTTTTGAAAAAATCCATTTTTAATAAAACTGTGGCGAGTCTAGAACAATATTTCTATTGATCTGCCAGATGGTAGAAAGTCAACCCTCGTCATAGCCTGGGTCAACCCACAAACAGCCATTACAGAAACGTGCCTTGAGTTATCCGGAGTCTGGTTTTAAGCATAAGCCGGACAACTCCCCGTACCTTAACATCGTTAAGATATGAACTGTTCTATATCCAATATAGAAACAGAGGCACTGATTTGATTGAACCAGATTCAAATCATGCAGCTGTCTCCAGTGCATGTCAACTAAATGGAAGGAGGCCGATCAGCGTTACTCAACTTAGGAATGCTTCCAATTATGAGTAACCTGAAAGAGAAGCAAGTTCTCATTACTATCAACTGAATACCATACATAAGTATCTACATCTTCGATCACCTTGAAGAATCCCGATACTTGCTACACCTGGTTCTCTACTCTATTCAAATACCTATAACTCCTCAAAACTTAGACCCTGTGCTTCCACGAAACAGCTGTCTAAAATCTAGAGAAGTCATAAGTAAACCGAATATAGTACGAGCACCAACCCCTCTGTCCTTATGGACACTGGACAACATACAATACTCTGTATAAGTCCAATGAGTCTAACAACTCTTTCACTGTGTGTCGTAGGTTGAAAACTGTACTTATGGTTAAGAAGAATTACACCGCTGTTTAATGCTCCTCACCTAACCATCCACTGATATAGGTAAATGTCATTGACATAATATCAAAAGGTATATCTCACTCTATGAAAATAGACGTACAGATATATCAATTTGAAATTGGTGCATAACAGCGGATATTCAAAACCAAATATTTGCCGACCGGCAAACAGCCCAGGTGACTTCCTTAAATATCACCGATTACATCGAATCCCGATATAATGAGGATGATCACCCAATTCCCAATAACTTACTCCCACTCATCATCTGTAAAACCATACAGATGTGAGAATCATACCTGGTAAATACATACCCTGGAGTGAGTGTCTAATCGGGAAATCAGTTTTCTTTTAACAGTACACAGTGAAACTGAAACATCGAAATGTCTCGTTGGGGTACCCTGGTATTCCTAGTAATGCCTCTACCATTATCCAGATTCATAACTGTAACCGTATAATTCTTTGCCACCTCTCCAAATCCCTTTATGTGTCTTTAGTCATTACCTTCTGTACACCCCTTTAGGCCAAATGGTTTTCTTCCTTCCCTACCGTTTGGCACCAGCCTATGGTTTGGAAGAAGACTATCCAAAAAGCATAAAGGGTGTACTGTCCCAATCCTAGGAACACTCGCAATGCGAGAGAAGGTGAAGATAAAAGACACCTGAATGAACCTTATTCCTATTTCTCATGAACCAGAATCCATCCCCGAACTGGAACAAGTTCCTTTCGAGTTCGTATATAACCATACGATGGAGTATCCAATAAAATGGGATCTTCGTAGTGATACGGAGTGTCCTGGAGAAATACAAAGGTGATTTTAGGATTGGCGAAGAAATACTTGGTTTGGTCGTGAATATCAGTCGCAATTTACTTTGCCCTCCTACTGATCCCTTGCTTTGTCTGAACTTAATACCTTCTGTACACCGTTTTAGGCTAACTGGTTTTCTTCATTCCCTACCGGTCGGCACCAGCCTATGGTTTGGAAGAAGACTATCCAATTTGCGTAATAGGTGTACTACTCCTAAACCAAGGAGTACTCGCAACCTGAGAGAAGGTGAAAAGAAAAGACAACTGAATAATCCTATCCGTTTTCTCCAGAACCAGAAACCATCCTCGAAGTCCTTCGAGTTCGTATATAACCATACGATGGTTTTGTCCAATGGAAGTGGACGTTCGTAGTAATACGGGGTGTCCTGGAGAAAAGAGTAAAAGTAGGAGTGGCAATGAGGTCTGCAACTCTGACAATCCAAAAGCCAGTGTTAAGAAGGTTCGGTCAACTTGGTCACTGAGTCATAGTCCAGGGTCGGGTCAATGGTCGCTGCCAAAGAGAGAGAGAAAAGAAACACTCAGCGTGCACTCTAACCTAGATCAGAATGGTTATCACATTAACTAATCTGGAAACCTCCCACTGTACCTCAAATTCTCCTCCAAACCTGAAAGAAGAATTAGTCGGGATCACCCGAGGAGTAAACCAACTCATCAGTGGAAATCGGGATCCAACTATCATCGCACGATAACTTGACGGAATCCACTCAAGTCATCACACTCCAGAAGGTATGCGCATGCCTGGCAAGTTTCAGTTCTTTTGAAACTCCCGATGTCTGTTTTTACCCCTAGGACTCAAGTGACCTTGACGGAGTCAACAAATCAAAGAGTCCTAGTCAAGTTCATCCCGTCATTATCTGGATTGCATTAAACCCACCCGTACGTGCCCTTGACGGAGTCAACAAGGCCGCACGACTGTCCTAACCAATCCCATTTATGCAACAAACAAGCACTACTTAGCTACCGTACACTACGCCTTGACGGAGTCAACAAACGCAGCACGAATACTAAATAATACTCATAAGAAATGACGGAGGGCTACGAATGGTTTTTGGCGAAAAACCTTTAACGTAATGAACTTGATATCGTTGAAGGAACTGCATAGCCTTTTATAAAATATAGTGACGAAAACCTTCGCTAAAGAGGTCACTCCCGGTGAAGGGATCTCGGCTCTTTCCCCGTAGAATGAGGTGCAGGATATTCCAACTGAATACCACGATGCAAAGCAAAAGTAATCGGCTATAGTGAAGCTATTGCCCTGACGCAAACCTCTGTCCAAGGGGTCACTCCCGGTGAAGGGATCTCGGCCCTTGCCTCGTCGACTGAGGAGCAGGATATTCCAAATGAATACCACGATGCAAAACAAAAGTGAACGTCCTTGCAATAACAGCTTTTTGAAAAATGTTCCAACAACATCAGAATAGGTTTGTTTAACTTGCATTGATCCGAATCAACGCAGTCCCATCAAATGATCACACCACAAAGAACGAAAATATACTGACGTACGTATATGCCATCCGCATTCGCCACTGGGTCCCGTCATCACCCGTTAGGTTAGCTAACTAACGGCAGAGCGGGGACTGGACTAGCGCGGATTTAAAACATATACAACATCTACTAATATATATATCAATATATAGTATTTCGCTCAAGGCGTGAATAAAATGCAACATCACAGAAATGTACAGTATCACAGAACAATACAGATATCTGGAAGCCCCGGGTTTCACAGAGCCGCTGCTGAAACCCGACGTTCCCCTGGTCGTGTGGATAGCCTGTGCAATGAAAACCTAGACCCCTACGGGCGCGGCAAGTCACTCGCCAAAACCTGAAGCGAGGCAGCCCCCTTCAGCACCGTGAATGGACCACCCAGCACTTCACGGAATCCGGTAACTTGGGCACCCCTCCTGGGTCAACCTGTACCCCCTACGAGTGCGGCGAATAGCCCGCCAATCCTGGACTGAAGCCCCGTCCGTCCCAATGCCATAAGATGCGGGCTTGCTGCCTTCCAGAACCCGGCTATCCGTGCACCCCACCGCGGGGCAACCCTAGTACAGAAAGTAAAATATACATACACCGGGTACATCGACCGCAACCAGGTCGTGCCCCAAAAGAATAATACAATCAGGCAGTGACGGCAGTCCACATGTCGGACGCTCGCCCCGCAATATCAAATGTATATAATACAACAAAACTGTACTAGCATTGCATCCAGGCTATCCCCCACGACCGATCCGCAACATCACAGCATAAACATAGAACATCAACGTGAAAGTCACGTTCGCAAATCCGTCTAACCGGGCTATAGCAGTTAGACCGGATTTACCGATCGAGTGACATTCACGGTCGCAGATATAATGTAAATACTGTGAAAAAATATGTTTAAAATTTTCCGATTGACCAAAAAATTAACAAGTGGGCCCCCAATCAAAACTGTAGCAGTCACAGAAAACCTGGGCCCAAATTTAATATTCCAAAACCCCTAATTTCAGCCCATAAGCCCACTGCAAAAAAATAATCACACGATCCCACTAACCTGCGGCGGAAGCGCGGCCAAAAGTGGGTTTTGGCCGCCCTTCCGCGGTCGTACGGAGGAATTGTGTGACCAACTTTTTCCAGTGTTCTTAGAACACCCTGCACATCATTCTGTGACCACCTGAAAAATTTTTAGACTCCAAAAAATTTCGACAGAAACTGATGTGCTAGAAAAATACGGTTTTTGGAAATTTCGGTCGATCGGAAAAGCAAACACATCAAACGAAGCTAGGTAAGGTTAATTGCGTGGCTCTGATACCATGTTGCGCCACGGCAGCGCCCCGGCCGTCTTACTCGAGGCCAAATTGCGGAATTAAAATTTTTCCTTACTCGGAAACCGGCGCTACCGCGGACAAAGAAAACCCGGATCGATTACCATTAACCTAATGCTAGCAATCAAGAGATAGGGTGAGAAGTATACCGAGTGATCCGAGTCCTCCGGTCTTCTCGTCATCGTCCCGATCTCCCGCGGAAAGTGTAGTCTCCATATCGTCGCCTCCTCGCCGGAAAGGGCACCACGTCGCCTTCGTCTTTTACGGGCTCCCGCCTCAATACCGAGGCAACTCGAGCATGAAGCCGGCAACTCGACATGCTCAAGATATGCTGTAGGAAGTGTAGTGTAGAATCATAGTCTCACATTGGGGTTTGTTGCCATGATGGAGGATTGGGGTTAGGAAAAATGGTGCTTTCATTTTTCCGAAACAAGAAGAAGAAGGAGATGAAGAATCCCTCCCATAACAAAGATGAACTCTCTCATTCTTTTTCTTTCTCTCTTTCTTTTTCTTCTTCTCTCTTTTCTTTTTGAAGAACTTATCATCTTGTGAGAAGAATAAGGTGGAGGAATGAATATATGAAGCATGAAGGGAGGTGAGTGTAGGAGAGCATGAAGGGTGACCACAACCAAAAAACATCAACCATGCTTCTTTCTTCTATTCACTCCATAACCTTTCATAATCTCATTTAATGCAAAAGCATGGAGCAAAAGAAAAGATGCTATCATAATCAATCTTTATGCAAGAAACCCCTTCCATAAATGTTATTTGCACAATTGCAAATAACCCCCTCCATCGGAAAAGTCCGGCCGGGAAAGAACAAAGGAAAACCGGCCGGAACGGAATGCAAACTGGCAACTCCAGAAAACTGGTCCCGTAATAAATTACAGGAGAACCCCAATACTGTGCATACACACCCGCATCTGTATTCCGTCCGGATACAAATGCAATGAGACAAAATCTACACTGTACTAAAGTAGGACCGGCTTAAGCCAAAGCCGGCTAGTAAAATCCGTTCGATCCTGATCCGTGCAATGCCGCACGTATCAGATCAAACCCTGCCATATAACTATACGGCTACTAGTACATAACTGTCCGATCCTGATCCGTGCAATACCGCACGTATCTGATCGGACCCTGCCATATCTCCATACGGCCTCTACAGCGTTTCGCCCGAAAGCTGAGTAACTGAAAGTGTGGTGGACTCTAAAGACTCGTCAATACAATGGCTGTGGATTTAACCACTAGCACGTCAGAGGTATAAGCCAATACGTGACGGGCCACCAGCTATTGACCAAAAGGGACGTCGATGAGGAAGCTCACCCCGACACCCTACTGAGCCTGTCAGTGACAATATCCGTACAGTCCGGTCCGTTCGTCTATGAGTATCGCATGGCGGGCCTAGGGGGTTGGTAAAAGTCAGACCCCCAAAAGCGGTACAAGTCGTGTCGGAGCGTAGCCCAGAACGCCCTGAGATACTACTGGAATACCTACCAGTAAATCTCCTGCCTCGGCCGAGGGCTTTGCGTAATGGCTCTCCTAGACACAGCGCGACCTCACCCCCAATACCGGGAGAGACGAACCCCTGCAGATCCGCTCACTGCCTCCATGTGGCTCGGGACTGTACCCAACTAAAACCTGTTTGCACGACTCCTTTGAGCCGTGGTAGGGTAGTAATCAAAGCACAGTGGGAACTCACACGAGACAAATGACGATCTCAGGTCGATGAACTAACCTGTACACATGTCACCAGGGAACTGCCATCTGACGTCTGGTATATGACCAACTAGCATGTTCCCGGCGAGTCCTGTCCGGTGTACTCATAACCCAATGAGCACCTGTATACATCTTAGGTGATCCAACTGACACCAGTGGCTTGTGAGACCGGCCACCGCCCCTCGTCGGGGTCTCGACTGTATACACTAGTCTACTAATGGAGTATCGATGCCCGGTCTCGAAACTCCCATGACTAGGGACCTTTTAAGGATATGCTTGTAGACCCCCAGCTCCCACTTATATGATCGCCCTCATACTGCTGGTGGTCAAGCAAGAATCCTAGGGGCTCTATCAACGTGTAATAGCGACGTGTCAGGTCACCTAAAACAGTACACGATGATAAAGGTAAACCAGATAGCATACTATCATCTCGAGTAAGACTGTCCTACCGGGATAGGTCCTCCCTCAATCATTACAATCACGTGCCTGTGATCCTATAATTGACTCTGAGGGCACTATCTCCAACACAATAATAACCCATCTGTTTGATCTTCAGCTTCATCTTCGGCCCGGCTTGGTGAGAACCGCAGAGTCCGTCATGAGTTTCTTGGACGACTCTCTTTGCCTCTTCAGGTCCCAGGCATCTTAACCACAGAGAATCAAATGATCTTTTATACAGAGTATCATTGACGAAGGCGAAAGATAGAGCTCATTTCATAATTTGATGTCTTGAGGATGCATTTTTAGGTAATCGACGGGATTTGAAGTAGTCTATAAAGACTTCCCTCCAATCCCCAGCCTTTTCTTGGTCTTTTATTTGTAGGGCCGTTTGCTTGGTCGATCCTTTTTCTTCGGACGATTCCGGAGATATTTCTGCTGGTGCGAGAACCCGACGGCTTTACACAATGATCCTCACGTTATCGAGGTTCTCGTCGGCCAACTCTTTAGCAAGCTTAGCTAGTGCATCCGCCTTGCTATTTTCCGCACGCGGTATACTTTCTAGCGTGTAGGAAGGAATTTGATTCAGCAGTTGCTCTACTCTCCCGCCGTACTTCACCAACTCTGGCTTGCACGTTTGATAGTCGCCGTTTACTTGACTAACAACCAGTTGGGAGTCTCCGTATATAAGGAGGTTTTCAATTCCCATGTCGATAGCGATCTCGAGACCTGCTATCAAAGCTTCATATTCGGCCTCATTGTTCATTCTCGGCTCTGTTAAGGAGAAGGCGAAGCGCATTATCCCTCCCTGTGGAGTCACGAATATGAGGCCTACCCTTGATTTGATTATGGGGGTGCTTTGTTCGCGCTTCTTCATGGAAGACGCTCCATCAAAATAGAGTTCCCACCGGCTATCGTTCCCATCGATCATGTCAAACGCATGCTCGTCTAGCAATTCGCAGTTCAAAGGAGAATGGGCAGGTATCGGGTGCTCCGCGAGGAAGTCGGCGATCGCCTGGCCTTTCACTGCCTTAAGAGGCCGATAAGTTATAGATAATTCCATCAAGAGTTGGGCCCATTTAGCGAGACGCCCCGTTAATATGGCTTTTGACATTAAATACTTGAGAGGATCCACTTTTGATATGAGATGGACCTCATGCGCCAACGCGTAGTGTCTGAGCTTCGTTACCGCGAAGATCAACGCTAGACAGTGTTTTTCGATGGGGGAGTAGTTGCTTTCTGCCCCCAGGAGAACTCGATTCAGATAGTAGAGAGCTCTTTCTTTCCCGATCGTTCTCTTGTGCCCACAGCGCGCCTAAAGAACCTTTGAGGGCTGTTGTAACACCCGAGCCCAATAATACTATTTATATTACTAGTTGAGGGTTATATATTGCTCATTCCAATTTTCCTGATTTTCTGGTGTTTGTTGCTAAATTTTACCCGGTTAAGTCATTTTGGCACATAACAAATTTTAACTCCTAAAATGAAATTTAAAATGTCCATGTTGGCCTACTCGTCGCCACTAGTCGCGTGGTAGCGTCCGCGTGTCGAGATTCCGTTCCGTTTGGCTAAACGGGCAAGTTTGGACGACTACGCGCGCGTGCAAGTGTCCGACTTGGGGGCATGCATTTTAATCATTAAACACCTCTTTTCAAAATTTGGAACCCGCTTAAAATCCTATAATTTGAATTTGGAACATTTGGGCGCAACCCGGGCACGATTTGGAAATGTTTCAGTTCGCGCAAAAAAGGGCCCGTTTCAATTTAATATATAAACTAAAATATATATTTACGAATAAAATTCTAACAGTTCATATCCCTTAAAATCCTTCACAAATCTTTCTCAATATTTCCTTAACTCCCTGCAGCCAATCGCGAGCTTGGGTTTTCCCCGCGTGGGCCCCACTCATTTTCCCTATCTCTCTCTGTCTCTCTCCTCATTCTCTCTCTCTCTCTCTATCTCATCAATCTCCCTCTCTCTTCAATCTTTTCTCTCTCTTCCTCTATACAAACCCATGCACGCAGCCGCCTCCCCCAACTCCTCTTCCATCGCGAGAAACCCTAACCCTAACCTCGTCGATCTCACCGCCGACCCTCCCGTGTCCTCGTCGCCGCCAGCAACACCTCGTCGACCTCACCGCACCTCCATCCCCTCGTACTCCCGCTCTTCCCCGCACCTGCACGCAACCCCGGCCTCGCCTCCAACCTCGCAGACCTCGCCGTCGACGCCACCCCTCGTCGCCGACGACCCCCACGACTCCCTCTCACCCTCCTCGTCGCGACCTCGGCACCACCTCCCTCCTCTCCTCGCTGGACCACCAGCAAACCCGAGCCGACCCTGCACCGTCTCCCGTTCGCCGGAGAAGCCCCGGTCGACCCTCGTCGACGTCACCGGCACCACCTCCGACCACCTCCTCTCCACTGCGACCAGAACCCGGGGCTTACCTTTCCCCCACTGCTCAGCACGACCACCTTTCCTGCAATCCTGAAGCCCCAGCCTTGCTGCGTCGCCGTCGCTGCCTCGCCGGCGTCCCATCGCCGTCAAGCCCATCGTACTGCCCTGGTTCTTCTCTATAGGTATCCCTTTGTCCTTCCTAGTGTGCTGGTTTTCCCCCTGCTGGTCCGTATTTTGGATGCGTGGTTTATGTTGCTAACTTTGTTGCTTTTGTTTGCTGCCGGATTCCGGCGTGCTGTCTTGGCGAACCCGACGCTCCAGCGAAGCCCCCTGGTCCGTGTGATCCCGTTGACCTCTGTTGGGACTCGATCCGTGGCCCGTGCTATCTTATCGCGTTTTCCGCCGACATCGCATCCGTGTTCCCGTTTGCAGACCGTCGAGGCAAGTATCTGAATACTTGCTTGAACATGCTAGCGTGCGAGATCTAGTCTTGCCACGCAATTTAATTCACACTATTTAATACCGTAACTTAATGATGGCATTGGATATCGTATTATTACTGTTATCTTTATAATGGAATCATTACAACCGTTCTCGTAACTAATTAACCCACATCAATCCATGCTTTAACTAAATAAAACGACTGAATCATATCTGCTTAAACTGTTAGATCATTCATGAGACAATTATTATATTTAGTATAATTCCATGTAGTTCCTTAATTTATAATTGCGGATATTGCTTTACCTTGTGGCTATTGCACCCTAAAGATGATTGAACCTGTTAATAAGAGAATACAAACATCACTGTGATTATATGGAATATTGTGGTTAATTACTGTTTCCTGCCATTGTTCATTATTGATTGTGTACCTGTTGTGAGCATATACCTGATTGCATTACATATTGACCGATCTTGATACACCTGACACATGTACTGATACACCGGACACAACACCCTGTACATATCGACTCTACCTGTTGAAAGTAACCTGACCTGTTACCTGATCTCATGCCTAATGCCGACAAACCTGACCATTCCTGCTGTCGATCCAGACAGACCTACTTCTACTTGATTTCGTGTTGGCATTAGTCCTTGACTACTGAATATCTGACCTGACATACATAGCTTGGGGGTATGGGGAAATCAAAGGTGAAACCGACTTGTAACTTCAACAGTTCGATACTTGTTCTGATCAGTCTTACGGGCTTGGCCAGTCCGGGAGTGATGATGCTGACATCACTCGTCCATCCTACTACCTACTTTTACTGCTTAGCGGCACGTCTCGGATCCAGCCCCGAGGGTCATGACCGTGGTCCCGGGCACGCACGGGATACTATTGAGTTACATCGACGATTCATCAATTGGTTTCAAAGACTATAGAGTAGAAAACCTGATAGGACAGTTAGTCACCAGTGCACATTACCCTGCTTGTTATTTCTTATTGCTGTTTCATTCATGTTCATACTTGCATTTCTCATTACCATGTTTATGCTATATACTTGATATTATGACGCGCTGACGTCTGGGTTTTGCATGGCCCAGATTCTGTACCTTTGTCGTCGACCGAGCAGGAGTACTTCAGCCAGCAGGCTGACCAGTGAGTCCTTAGGGTTTAGTTTATTTATTGCTTTTCATTTCCAGATGTGAGCCCGCATTATGGGACGTACTGTTTATTCATTGTATTGGATCATTAGCTTCCGCACTTATTGTTTATTGATTCTTGTTATTATGGATTTGGACATGTATTAGTTTAGTTTATTTTACTGTTCTTGATATCTCTACAACCGTAATGTGACTGTGGACGGATGCGTCCTACCCGCAGGTAGCATGGTTGGCTATGTCACGTGCCCAAGTTTGCGTACCTTGGGAAGCGGGGCGTGACATGGTTTTATGGTATCAGAGCCATAGGTTAATTGGGTTGATTTTTTGTAGTTGGGTATTGCACCCGATACACGAATTATAATACCCGTGATTAGGAAACATGTCCTGCCACCTTGACCGTTTTACCTTCCTTGAATCATTCTTCCCGATCATGTCGACATGCAAACTTACTTTGCATTGTCAACTCGAAAACCTAATTTCTTGTTATCTCTAGGACTTAGGCGACTTGGGTGGAGTTAAGTAATTGCGGCTATGATACCGCGGCATAGCTACAATGCAGTACTCTATTTAAGTATCTTGGAGTTCTAGCCTTGATCCCCATTCAGAATCTATCATCATGCTAATGTTGTTTGTTTTGATTTCAGGACCATGGCAGATAAGAATTTCAAGACGTATCAGAGGCGTGTGGACGAAGCCGCCATGCTTGGAGTGATAAGAAGAATGCTGGAAATCAAAGAGATAGACTGAGCTGATCCAGCAATAGCAGATTCGTTTCAGGAAGGTTTGCAGATCGTTCAGCAGTCTGTAAACAATGATGGAACTAGACCAGTCGAGCGAGTAGGGACTGTAGCGGATTTCAGACTTTTGGGTCCGTCTACTTTCCCTGGTCTGGAGGAGCCGTTGCCAGCCGAGCAGTGGCTAGTGACACGGAGAATTTGCTGATTGCGGCACAGATTCCAGAGGACAAAGGAGTTGATGTAGTGCGCATTCAACTAGTGGATTACGCCCGAGAGTGGTGGCTTGTGGAGGAGAACCGCTTGCCCCAGGCCAAGCAGTGGGCGGATTTCTCTAAGAGTTTACTGGAGAAGTCCTTCCGCGGACTGCGCGGAGGAAATGGAAGAGAAGTTCATCGGACTAAGGCAGAATGGAGCAACCGTGGACATGCATGCAGCAGAATGGACTAGACTCAGTAGTCTTGCTGGACCTTTCATGGCCAACAGTGTAGACAGCAGTTGCGGTAAGGAAGCAGTTCTGTCGGGCCAGTCGAGTTTAGGGCTAGGCCGACGAACAGTGTTCTTGCGGCTATGGTAGTGGATAATAATGAAGAGCCGGCAGTTGTCCGCGACTTTATGGATGTGTTTGAAGATATTTCGGGCTTACCGCCGAAGCGAGATGTGGAGTTTGCGATTGACCTTATTCCTGGTGCAGCGCCAATATCAAAATCTTATTATCCGATGGCACCGGTGGAGTTGGAAGAAGTTAAGAAACAAGTTGGCGAATTACTCGAGAAGGGATGGATTCGAAGCAGCAACTCGCCGTGGGGAGCACCAGTTCTTTTAGTAAAGAAGAAGGATGGCACGAGAAGGATGTGCATTGATTATCGAGAATTGAACCGGGTGACTATTAAGAACAAGTACCCGATCCCTCGCATTGGAGAACTCTTTGAGCAGCTTAGTGGCGCGAGGGTATTCTCGAAACTGGACTTGCGATCAGGATATCATCAGGTCCGAGTGAAGGCAGAAGACATTTGCAAGACGGCGTTTCGGACTCGGTACGGGCATTTCGAGTACTTAGTGATGCCTTCGGAGTGACTAAAGCGCCGGAAATATTTATGGACTTGATGAACAGGATCTTTTCACCGTTCTTGGACCAGTTTATTGTGGTATTCATTGACGATATTCTGGTGTACTCGAAGAGTCCGGAGGAGCATGCTGAGCACTTAAGGATCGCACTGCAAACGCTGAGACAGGAGAAATTATTCGCGAAGATGAGTAAGTGCGAATTCTGGCTGGAAGAAGTGAAGTTTCTGGGGCATGTCGTGTCGGGCGATGGAATCGCCGTTGATCCCGAGAAGATTGCAGCAGTTCGAGATTGGCCTATTCCGAAGAATGTTGCGGAGATAAGGAGTTTTCTTGGATTCGCCGGATACTACAGAAGATTTGTGGAGAACTTCGCTCGTTTAGCTGAGCCGCTAACCAAGCTTACGCGTAAGGAGGTACCGTTTGTTTGGACGGATGGATGTGCATTGGCCTTCGAGACGTTGAAGCAGAAGTTAATAACCGCCCCGATCCTGACCGTACCGGATAATTCAGGAGGACTGGTGATTCACAGCGACGCATCTGGAAAAGGATTGGGATGTGTTTGAATGCAGAATGGGAAAGTCGTCGCTTACGCATCGAGACAGCTGAAGACTCATGAGAAGAACTATCCGACTCACGACTTGGAGCTTGCAGCCGTGATCTTCGCCCTGAAGATTTGGAGACACTACCTTCTGGGCGAGAGAGTCGAAGTCTTTACGGACCACAAGAGTTTGAAATATGTGTTCACTCAGAAGGAGTTGAACATGAGGCAACGCAGATGGTTGGAGCTGATGGCCAACTACGACCTTGATCTTAAGTACCATCCGGGAAAAGTTAACGTCGTGCCATATGCGCTAAGTCGGTTACCGGCAATTCAATTATTGACTGCACAGAGAGAGATCATTGAGGATTTTCGGAGATTTGACTTGGAGGTTGTGCTACCACATGCTACAGGACAGTTTATGCAGTTGCAAGTACAGTCGTCCTTAGTTGAGAAGATTAAAGCGACACAATCGCAGGATCCTAGACTGCAAAAGTTTCGAGAGCAGGTTGAAGCCGGACTACGAACCGATTTACTGATCCATGAAGATGGTTCGTTGAGATATGGTAGCCGTGTGTGTGTGCCAAAAGGAGATGTGCGTGAAGAGCTTATGAAGGAGGCACACAGTTCAGCTTACTCTGTACATCCAGGAGGGACAAAGATGTACCGAGATATTCGACAGCATTTCTGGTGGGAAGGTATGAAATGGGAAATTGCTCGCTTCGTGGCTAAGTGCTTGGTGTGTCAGCAAGTCAAGGCTGAACACCAAAGGGTTGCTGGTTTGTTGCAACCACTTCCGATTCCTCAATGGAAGTGGGAACATATAACCATGGATTTCGTGATGGCTTTACCGCGGAGTCCAAAGGGCAACAATGCAGTATGGGTGATTGTCGATCGGTTGACCAAGGCAGCTCACTTTATTCCTTTTCGGGTTGGTCAATCGACGGAGACTTTGGCAGAACGGTACATGCAGGAGATTGTCAGATTTCATGGAGTACCGGTAAGCATCGTGTCCGATCGGGACACTCGGTTCTTGTCGCACTTTTGGAGGAGTTTACAAGAAAGTTTGGGGACTCGATTGAAGTTTAGCACAGCTTATCATCCCCAGACTGATGGACAATCAGAGAGAACAATCCAGACCCTTGAAGATATGTTGAGGGCTTGCATATTAGACTTCAGAGGTTCTTGGGAGGATCATCTACACCTGGTGGAGTTTTCGTACAACAATAGCTTCCAAGCAACTATTCAGATGGCCCCGTTTGAAGCACTGTATGGTCGTAAGTGCCGTTCACCTGTTTGTTGGGATGATGGTGAACGAAGGTTACTAGGACCAGATTTGGTGGTGCAGACAGTCGAGAAGGTGAATACAATCAGGAAGCATATGAAGGCAGCTCAAGACAGACAGAAAAGTTGGGCCGACACGTCAAGAAGACCTCTGGAGTTCGCCGTGGGTGATTTGGTATTCCTGAAGATATCACCGACTAGAGGGGTGATTCGCTTTGGAAGTCGGGGAAAGCTTAGTCCCCGATTCGTTGGACCCTTCGAGATATTGGAGCGTGTTGGAGAGGTATCGTACCGGTTGGCGTTACCACCGTCATTAGCAGGAGTTCACGATGTGTTTCATGTGTCGCAACTACGGAGGTATGTTCGTGATGAGACTCATGTCTTGGATCATTCGGAGTTGACTGTGCGAGAGGACCTGACTTTCGAGGAGCGACCAGTTGAAATCAAGGATCGAAGAGAAAAGGTTCTTAAGAACAAGGTTATCCCTCTTGTGCTAGTTTCTTGGGGTAATCGATCGCATGGAGAATCCACTTGGGAGCGAGAAGACGAGATCCGACAGAAATTCCCTCATCTTTTCCAGTAGTTAGCTATCTTGTATTCTTGGAATTTCGAGGACGAAATTCTTTTGTAGTTGGGTATGATGTAACACCCGAGCCCAATAATACTATTTATATTACTAGTTGAGGGTTATATATTGCTCATTCCAATTTTCCTGATTTTCTGGTGTTTGTTGCTAAATTTTACCCGGTTAAGTCATTTTGGCACATAACAAATTTTAACTCCTAAAATGAAATTTAAAATGTCCATGTTGGCCTACTCGTCGCCACTAGTCGTGTGGTAGCGTCCGCGTGTCGAGATTCCGTTCCGTTTGGCTAAACGGGCAAGTTTGGACGACTACGCGCGCGTGCAAGTGTCCGACTTGGGGGCATGCATTTTAATCATTAAACACCTCTTTTCAAAATTTGGAACCCGCTTAAAATCCTATAATTTGAATTTGGAACATTTGGGCGCAACCCGGGTACGATTTGGAAATGTTTCAGTTCGCGCCAAAAAGGGCCCGTTTCAATTTAATATATAAACTAAAATATATATTTACGAATAAAATTCTAACAGTTCATATCCCTTAAAATCCTTCACAAATCTTTCTCAATATTTCCTTAACTCCCTGCAGCCAATCGCGAGCTTGGGTTTTCCCCGCGTGGGCCCCACTCGTTTTCCCTATCTCTCTCTGTCTCTCTCCTCATTCTCTCTCTCTCTCTATCTCATCAATCTCCCTCTCTCTTCAATCTTTTCTCTCTCTTCCTCTATACAAACCCATGCACGCAGCCGCCTCCCCCAACTCCTCTTCCATCGCGAGAAACCCTAACCCTAACCTCGTCGATCTCACCGCCGACCCTCCCGTGACCTCGTCGCCGCCAGCAACACCTCGTCGACCTCACCGCACCTCCATCCCCTCGTACTCCCGCTCTTCCCCGCACCTGCACGCAACCCCGGCCTCGCCTCCAACCTCGCAGACCTCGCCGTCGACGCCACCCCTCGTCGCCGACGACCCCCACGACTCCCTCTCACCCTCCTCGTCGCGACCTCGGCACCACCTCCCTCCTCTCCTCGCTGGACCACCAGCAAACCCGAGCCGACCCTGCACCATCTCCCGTTCGCCGGAGAAGCCCCGGTCGACCCTCGTCGACGTCACCGGCACCACCTCCGACCACCTCCTCTCCACTGCGACCAGAACCCGGGGCTTACCTTTCCCCCACTGCTCAGCACGACCACCTTTCCTGCAATCCTGAAGCCCCAGCCTTGCTGCGTCGCCGTCGCTGCCTCGCCGGCGTCCCATCGCCGTCAAGCCCATCGTACTGCCCTGGTTCTTCTCTATAGGTATCCCTTTGTCCTTCCTAGTGTGCTGGTTTTCCCCCTGCTGGTCCGTATTTTGGATGCGTGGTTTATGTTGCTAACTTTGTTGCTTTTGTTTGCTGCCGGATTCCGGCGTGCTGTCTTGGCGAACCCGACGCTCCAGCGAAGCCCCCTGGTCCGTGTGATCCCGTTGACCTCTGTTGGGACTCGATCCGTAGCCCGTGCTATCTTATCGCGTTTTCCGCCGACATCGCATCCGTGTTCCCGTTTGCAGACCGTCGAGGCAAGTATCTGAATACTTGCTTGAACATGCTAGCGTGCGAGATCTAGTCTTGCCACGCAATTTAATTCACACTATTTAATACCGTAACTTAATGATGGCATTGGATATCGTATTATTACTGTTATCTTTATAATGGAATCATTACAACCGTTCTCGTAACTAATTAACCCACATCAATCCATGCTTTAACTAAATAAAACGACTGAATCATATCTGCTTAAACTGTTAGATCATTCATGAGACAATTATTATATTTAGTATAATTCCATGTAGTTCCTTAATTTATAATTGCGGATATTGCTTTACCTTGTGGCTATTGCACCCTAAAGATGATTGAACCTGTTAATAAGAGAATACAAACATCACTGTGATTATATGGAATATTGTGGTTAATTACTGTTTCCTGCCATTGTTCATTATTGATTGTGTACCTGTTGTGAGCATATACCTGATTGCATTACATATTGACCGATCTTGATACACCTGACACATGTACTGATACACCGGACACAACACCCTGTACATATCGACTCTACCTGTTGAAAGTAACCTGACCTGTTACCTGATCTCATGCCTAATGCCGACAAACCTGACCATTCCTGCTGTCGATCCAGACAGACCTACTTCTACTTGATTTCGTGTTGGCATTAGTCCTTGACTACTGAATACCTGACCTGACATACATAGCTTGGGGGTATGGGGAAATCAAAGGTGAAACCGACTTGTAACTCAACAGTTCGATACTTGTTCTGATCAGTCTTACGGGCTTGGCCAGTCCGGGAGTGATGATGCTGACATCACTCGTCCATCCTACTACCTACTTTTACTGCTTAGCGGCACGTCTCGGATCCAGCCCCGAGGGTCATGACCGTGGTCCCGGACACGCACGGGATACTATTGAGTTACATCGACGATTCATCAATTGGTTTCAAAGACTATAGAGTAGAAAACCTGATAGGACAGTTTAGTCACCAGTGCACATTACCCTGCTTGTTATTTCTTATTGCTGTTTCATTCATGTTCATACTTGCATTTCTCATTACCATGTTTATGCTATATACTTGATATTATGACGCGCTGACGTCTGGGTTTTGCATGGCCCAGATTCTGTACCTTTGTCGTCGACCGAGCAGGAGTACTTCAGCCAGCAGGCTGACCAGTGAGTCCTTAGGGTTTAGTTTATTTATTGCTTTTCATTTCCAGATGTGAGCCCGCATTATGGGACGTACTGTTTATTCATTGTATTGGATCATTAGCTTCCGCACTTATTGTTTATTGATTCTTGTTATTATGGATTTGGACATGTATTAGTTTAGTTTATTTTACTGTTCTTGATATCTCTACAACCGTAATGTGACTGTGGACGGATGCGTCCTACCCGCAGGTAGCATGGTTGGCTATGTCACGTGCCCAAGTTTGCGTACCCTGGGAAGCGGGGCGTGACAGCTGTTGTGTACAGGACGAGAGGTTTTCCTTTGACGGGAGCGGCCACCACTGGCGGATTCTGTAGGTATTGCTTGATTTCCACCAGTGCGCTTTGACATTTGTGATCCCAGACGAATGGGGTTCCCTTCTTCATTTGGTGACTGTAAGGACGGCACTTGCCGGAAAGATTGGCTATGAATCGCCGGATATATGCGAGCTTTCCTTGGACAGATCGTAGTTGCTTGAGAGTCTTTGGCGGGGGCATTTCCATAATTGCCTTGATCTTCGACGGATCTATCTCGATGCCTCGGTGTCGGACGATGATTCCCAGGAACTTGTTCGAGGAAACTCCAAACGCGCATTTGAGAGGGTTCATCTTCAAGTTGTATTTCCGAAGACGCTGAAACACGATCTTCAGATGCTCTAAATGTTCCTCGTGTGATTTGCTTTTAACTACGAGGTTGTCGATATAACATTCGACGACTTCATTTATGAGGTCGTCGAAAATTTTCGTCATGGCCCTCTGATAGGTGGCGCCGGCGTTCTTTAGACTGAAGGGCATCACCTTGTAGCAGAATATGCCTAAAGGAGTCCGGAAAGTGGTGTGCTTCTGGTCCTCGAGATGCATCTTTATCTGATTGTATCCTGACGAGCCGTCCATGAAGGAGAAAACTTCATGAGAGGACGTATTGTCTATCATCAGCTCGGTGACCGGTACTGGGAAGTCGTCCTTCGGGCAGGCTTTATTGAGATCCCGAAAGTCCACACATATGCGCACCGTCCCATTCTTCTTCATCACTGGGATGATGTTGGCGATCCAGTCAGGATATTGAATCTCTTAGATGAAGCCGGAGTCGATTAGCTTCTTGACCTCGGCGGTGATGCTCATCTCAAGCTCGAGCTGCATTCTTCTCGGCGCTTGTTTGATCGGCTTGACGTCCGGAGATATCGCCAACTTGTGCACAGCAATCTCTGGATCTAATCCTGACATCTCGGAATAGTTCCATGTGAAGCAATCTTTATGCTGCATGAGCATGTCTTTTAGTGTAGCCACCCTTTCTTCAGATAACAGCCCACTGACGAACGTCGGCCGCGGGTCACTTGCTGTCCCCAAATCAATTTTCTTGAGGTTATCTGCAGTAGTATGTATCTTATCTTCCAGCTCTTTTAGCGCCGGTGGAAACTCTGAGATGACCTCGCCATCATCGTTTTCGAAGCACCAGGAGAGGTCATCCACATTCTCAGGCTCTTCTTTTGACAGCATTATCACGTGGCAGGTACGAGATCGCTTCCAAGACCGATGTTGATCTGGTTCTGCTATCGTGGTCTTCGGTTCATGCTTCTGCGGCGGGATTATTCTCCAACTGCTAGATAGAGCGAACCTGCCTTGTTGATATTGGTCTTCGACCCAATTCTTGAATATGAAGCAGTCTTCGAGAGGATGTCCTATTGCCCTGTGATAGGAGCAATAGTCCGGGTGAGAGACTACGCCTGCTTGCTCGGGATGCTTGGACTCCGGGAGGGTAATCATTTGATGTTTTACGGCAAGATCAAGTATCTTCTGTGTTTTATCCTGGGGAAAAGAGTACGCTCGACCCATTTTCTTTATAAGAGACGAATCTAAATTGCTCGATTACCGATCGCGTGGCTTCTTGGTCCCGCTTTGTCGCTGTCCAACGTCTTTCCTGCTCTTTGATTTATTTTTGCCTCTGCGTCGGGATTTTTGTACAACGGGTTGGCAAGGGGGAGCATTTTCATTTTTCACAGCCTGCTGAAGGAGGCGTTGCGTCCTGGCTTTCTCGTAGATGGCCATTTCGCGATTATGGTCATCTCGAACCTTTTGACCCGCTTCCCTTATAAGCTTGTCCTTCTGTTCTTCGAACGACGGACTTGGCATCTTCACGGCGGGAGCTCGTTCTGGTTCAGGGTTAGCATGTTCCCACAGAGCATCTCCTTCTTCATCAAAGTCATGTATGATGTAGCAGTCGCGGAATAGCTCTCGTTTCTTCGATCGAACATATCCAAGCACTATCGTTTCCATTCTCCCGTTGGGCAGCTTTCGTTGAGTTCCGGGAACGTTCCAGATCCTGTTATAGAACCGTGCTTGTCGCACAGTTTGCTTAAGGGATACACCTTGGCGTCTCAAGAGTCTCTTTAGTCCATCTGTGTAATATCTGGGCAAACAGATGGGCTGGGGCCTGTCAAGTGTAGAATCCGCGCCATGCCAGATTTCTTTGCCCACTTTGGTTTCCCCGGATTGGTAGAATAGGATCTTCTTTTCACCTTTTCTCCTGGAAGGGACGTAGAATGTCTGCAGTTCTTCCACACTGTAGGTATCAAGCGCGTCTAGCTCCTTATGATGCTTTGGCGGAACCATGGCAACTTACAAACTTTGATCTTCATCTGCGAAGGCTTGTATTGATGGCCGAGCAGAGAATATGGCATTGACCTCATCTTCTGAGTCGCTACCGAAGATCAACATAGGAGTGTGTAGGGTTCCTAGGCACTCTAACAAGGTTCTACAAGGTATCAACCATGCCCGATTCAAAAAAATAGATGTGCCGAACAACCCTAATCTAGATCGTTTACTAGAGATAAGGCGAAAACTAGCAAGTTAACAACTTTAACAATAAGTGAAAGGGATTACAACCTTTGTAGATCCGGTCCTTCACTTCTAAAGCTCCGTGTTGACGTCCCTTCGCTGCGATCATCGCGATCCCGGACTCTAGTGACGGTTTCCTCGGAGAAATGAACGGGCTAGGTCGTTGACTTCAAGGCCGAAGATGATCTACGTCGAGAAGATTCAAACTCAAGCTCCATCTTCACTAGGTCAAGAACTTTGTGAAGAGAACACCCTAAACTAAATGGCAAGTAGTAGAGGATGATGAAATAGGAAGTGGGTTCACTTTGGATTTGGATTTCTCACTCTTTTTCTTCACTTGAAAATTTTCTAGAAAGCTTTCTTCTTCTTGAAGAAGAAGAAGAAGAAGAAAAGAATGAATTATATTAATATGAATAATCAAGTGAAGTCTATCATAATGCAACCATGGGTGAGTTAACTTTTGTAGAGACTAAACTAGAGTTTAAGTTAATGGTTAGGTTAATGAAAGTCTCATGCAAAACAAAATGGTTAGACTTTGTCAAAGATGATTGAAAGCTTCATGAAGCTTCAAGCCAAAACAAAGAAAGCCTCCATTTTGAATTACTAAATAAATAAAAACCTAAACCATTAACCTAAACATGGTGTAAGTCATACACACACCCAAGTTTGCATGTATCATCAATCATGATACAATCTAGTGCACAAACATATATCACATATACAACTTGTGCACATCAAGTGAGAAAATCAATCTTAAGTGAACAAATACTAGTTAATGTAAAGTAATATATCAAATATATAATTATACATAAAATCATTAAATCAATACTTGATTTAATGATCCGGTCATATCGCATAAAACCGACTAATATCTAGTGTATCAATATATCGAATCAACACTTGATTCGGTAACCCGGCTATATCACATATAACCGTCCGATGATACAAATCGCGAGAATAGAATTCAGTATCACATACTGGTATTATTCTCGGTCCCGCACATATCTCATATGTGCTCCTATTTCGTTTCGCTTGAGCCAGGAAACCTCTGTGTAGGACTCTAAAGACTCGTCAATACGCCGGCAGTAGATGGTGATCATATCAATCACCCACAAGCCGCAAGCGGTCTGCTAAACGTAACGGCCACCCGGGTATTGAGCGATCAGAAGATCAACGAGCAAGCCTGCTCACACTCCTGCGAATCCAACCAGTAACACTTACCGCACAGTCCGGTCTGTTCGTCTGATATGTCGCATATCTTGCCTAGAGGTGGTAAACGTCAGACCCCAGTAGCTTGATAAGTCATGCCGATGTAAGGTCCATAACAAGCATGAAACTACTGATAACACTTACCAGTAAATCAGTGCAACCCTGGCCAGGGATTTCCAGTTATGGCCAGTCGAGCATAGCGCAACATCAACCCCCAATACCGGGAGAGAAGAATCCCCTCCTATCGCTCATTGCCTCCATGTGAATCGGGACTGTACCCAAAAACCACCTGTTTGCACGACTCAGTAGAGCCGTGGTAGGGTGGAAATCAAAGCACAGTGGGAGACACACAAGACTCTATGACGATCTCGGGTCAACAGACTAAGCTGTACCAGTGTCACCAGAGAACTGCCATTTGACGTGAGGTATAATACCATCTGGGAGTTCTCGGCGAGTCCGTTCAGTGTGCCCAGTCTCCACTGAGCACCCGCATACCATCTCTGATGTCAAACACCAATGGATATGGGATCATCCATCGCCCATCACATGGGTCGAGAAGATATACGCTAGTCTACTCTGGAATATCGATGCCCCGTCTCGATATTCCCACGACTAGGAACATTGAAGGATGTACTCATGGACTACCCAGGCCCCACTAGTATGATCTACATCATAGTCCTGGAAGTCGAGTACACATCCTAAGGGCTTTATCAACATGTAACAGAGGGACAATAAGTATACATGTTAAGATAAAGAGCAACCAGATAGCGTACTATCATGTCGAGCAAGAAAGTCCTACCTATATATGTCCCAGCATCGACTACAATATACATCTCATGTATAGTAATGGCCTCTAGGGCATACATATAACTAACAGAGTGGACGGTCTCGGCTTGTTGCACTGGGGCGCACCTGAGTAAATTATCTCTTCTTCCTCCTCAGTATCACTCCCGAAGACCGGGATAGTGGTGATAGCTTTGTTCTTCTGTTTGTGACATCTTTTCGTATCCTCAAAATCTGATAAGAAGTATTTTGCATCTTCATACTTTCGGACTTCGTTCACGGAGAATGGGTTCAGCTCTCCTGTTACGGTATACTCAAGACCATCCTTGAAATATTTCATACACTGATGTTATGTAGAAGGGATGATGTTGTACTCGTGTAACCAAGGCCGGCCGAGCAAAGCGTTATAGCAGGCCTTAGCATCAATGACGTGAAATTTAATGTCTGTGACGAGCAACCCAAAGCACAGCGTCAGTATTACAGACCCGAGCGTTCGCGATGACTGGGAGTCAAATCCGGAGATGGTGATTTTATCACGAGCGAGGTGTTGGACGCTCATGCAGATTTCCTTCAACACTCTCACATTGAGGAGATTGACGGAGGACCCATTGTCAACCAGGATTTTGCCTATCTTAATATCATGACAGTATCCGGAGACATAAAGGGGACGGTTGTGCTCGCACGTCCCAAGGAGGAGATCTTCATCGCCGAAGGTGATATCGGCTGTGTGCACTTCTTCCAGCTCGTCCTTCATCTTTTCTTCGGCGAGGAAAGTTTGGAATTGCTTTGGCTCTTGTAGTGCCTTGATCAATGAATCTCTCGCCTCTTTGGATAGCAGAAGGGCGTCGAGAATACTTAGTTGCGAAGGTAGCTTTCTAAGGTGTGCCAGAATGTTGTAATCCACCTTGTTTTTCTTAGGCGGGTCCTTGGTTGCCAGCTCTTCGATGACTCCATCATCGAGGACGATATCCTCAGGGATCTTTTCTTTTCCCTTATCTTTTCTATTTGACCCACTGTTCGAGGGCCCAAGATTCTTTTCGGGCAGCGTACGATTGCGCAGCTGAATATTTTCACAGGTCTTCGGTTCTTCCTCTTTTCCAAAGGTGGACTCTTTAAAGAGAGGGCCAAGAGTCATTTCTTCGTCAGAGTCACTCCCGAAGGTGAGAACTTGCGATCTGCCGGCGTTGACCATGCGACAGTTGCCGGTAGTTCTTTTACGCTCCTCGGTCGTATTTCTTTGCTCCCGACGAGTTTTGCGTTTCATCCGCTTGAAATGTTGCCGGTGAGCAACATATCCCTGCCACCATCTTTTAAAAGCGTTGCACTCTTTGGTGGGGTGTGCAATTTGTCGATGATATAAGCAGTAGCTAAGATGTGTTTCCGCTTCACCAAGAATATTTCTTTCGGAGGGTGGCAGCTTCATTCCCATCGATATGGTTTTAGCGAACTTTTTCCTCGTCTTGAATCTGTTTTTATTTACGACGGATGTACTTTGATCTGGCGAGAGTGTTTCAACTCCTTCGTCCAGTCGCCGGCGTTTGGCCTTTTCAAATATGGCCATTTCATGCTCTCGAGCAGCTTTGCTTTTAAGAAGAGCTTCGTTCAGGAATGCATCAATCGTTTCGTCTGATGGCCCTAGAAGTTCTGGTTCAGGATTTGCCCCCAATTTCTTTGTGTAAGGAGCTTCTTCATCGTCTATCGACGAGTGAGAGATCACATGGCAGCTTGCTACATAACCTTCAGATTCATCCGACGAGTCTTCTCCATTGTCATCATCTCCGTCCTCAAGGACGTGGCTGAGAAATTCTTGGAGTGTGACTGGAGTCCGCACTTTTTGATTATATTCTTCCAACGCGTCAATCTGTTTTTGCAGGTCCGTGCGCTTGTCACCAGGCTTCACGGGCTTTTTGGTCTTCTTCTTCCTCTTTGAAGACTTTGACGGCTGGGTGTGAATACTTTGGCTATCACCACCAATTTTTGGAGTTGGGCGCGGCTTCAATATTCCCTCGATGATCTCAGGTTCCAGTGGATTCTTCTACCTAATTTTCGGACATGTGTGGAGATCCTTCAGCATTCTTTTAGTTTTGGCTGAAAGAGCGACCTCCTATGGAGCTTCTTCTACGAAAGAACATGATGCCCCCGATGTATCCGTCTTCTTGAGAGCGTGCGGCTGAGGCGGGTTCGCCTTCCATTTCTCGGATAATACGAATTTGCCCTGTTGGTACTGATCTTCTATCCAGCTTTTGAAGATGTAACAATCTTCGATCGGATGGCCCAACATTCGGTGATAAGGGCAATAGTTAGGATTGCTGATGTTGCCTGGTTGCGCTGGGCGTCTTGGCTCCGGCAGAGTGATGAGCCTGTTGCGCAGTGCTAGCTCGAATAACCTCTTCGTCTTATCTCGAGAGAACGAGTAAGGGCGTCTCATTTTATCTCCAAGGGATCGAGTTCTATCATTTTGGCGATCAACTGGTCTTAGACCACTGGGCTGTTATTGAGCATTGGCGGCGACGGTCGCCTTCCCCTTTCCCTTCTCGTTCTGCGGCTCCGGCTTTGGAGGAGACGGTCTATGATCCATCTGGTCCATTTGGGCCAGCTTGTCAGTCAAGGTCTGGAAAGTAGTCAGCTTAAAAAATATCATGAACTGGGAGATGGTCGCCTGCGGATCTAGAGTGCCCACGAACATGCCCACCGCCGGCGCTTCTTCGATGCACTGTTCGCATTTCGACCACAGATTCCACCATCGTATTGCGTATTGAACCCATGTCTCGCCTGGCTTTACCCTGGCGTTAATCAATGCTGTGATTGGGGTGCGCTCGCTAGCGCTTGCGAATCTTTGCGTAAATAACATCTCCATCTCTGCAAATGTCTTGACAGAGTTGTTCGGGAGTTCAGAGTACCACTCGAATGCCGTTTCTGACCAGCTGCCGACGAATTGGCGAAGTATCAATTTATCATCACCTCCGGTGTTGCCACATAGAGCCGTGAACTGGGCGACATGCTGGTGGGGATTGCCCGTCCCTTTATATACATGAAATTTAGGGATCGTATATCCCAGCGGGTACTTTATTTGGTCATACCATCCTGGATATGGTCGCCCAGTTTTAATAACTTGGCCGGCCGCTTCATTCGCCTGGTGAGCCTGTATTTGTTGAGCAATATAGTCATCCAGAGCGGCCTTGGAAATGGTTTCCTCTTTGGCTGCTGAAAGAGCCGGAGGAGGGTTTGATGTCTCCCCTCTGTCGTCTTCAATGATGATCGGGGGGTCTTCAGCTGGAGGTTCTGGCTGTAACATCATCCCCGCCATGTCTTGGAACAAGAGAGCCATTCGTTTTATATTGGCTACCTGTTCCGCAGCCTCTTTTTCTTTCCTCTCGAGCATTCTTCGGAGGAACTCGGTGTCAGTTTCTTGTTCCCGACGCTGCTCCGAGGATTTTCTTTTGGCCCAGTGAGTGCGGCCATTGCAGTCAGCATCTCCTGAAGCTTCTGCTATTGTTGTTCCTGAACCTTCGTTATTGACCGGGTAAGCGGTCGATGACCCGTAGAAGCACGGCTTTCCTCTTTTCCGAAAGCCATATAAACGGTATGTACCATCATGCCTCCGGACTTGGGGCGTTTAGATTCAGCGCTTTTATGGTTTGCCACGTTCACAGGGGCTTTCTCTGGCCTCCTTCTCTTTTGAGCAGTTGAAGTCGAGGGGGCCGTTGCAGCGGGCACCCAGGTAGCTGTCGTCTTTTGTGGATTGACAGGATGGTCCTTTTCTTGCCGAATTTTTATCTTTTTCTGATGGCGAGAGTAATCTTGATCAATTACTGAGTCCTGAACCTGTCGCCAGATTTTATAAATTTTGGAAGAAAGCCACTGAGGGGGTTGTTTTGGCTTCGCCTTCGGTGCATTCTCCACGGGTGGAGGAGATCTCTTCAGCACTACAGTAGGAGAGTTCCTGCGCACCTTGTTAAGCAATTCAAAGCTGTTCCCGGTTGGACCAGCAGCATCGATCTCCACCGTTGGAGCTGGTGGAGTAAATCTAGACGGAGAGCTGCCCCAGCCTTCCTTACTCGACGCCAGTGACGACGGCGAGCATGTCGCGCAGATGGTGTTGGTTCAGCTATGGGGAGGGATGGCTTCGTCATGTCCCCTGTTCTGGTGAGGCGCTGCTGGTACCGGCCTCTTGAAGACCGATGTCTGTTGAGCGGCAGTATCCAATCTGTCAAAGACAGACTTTTGAGCAGGAACGGGAGCCGGAGTGGCCAGCCTCGTAAAGACTGATCCTTTGACAGGAGAAGCTTCTTTAGTGACCTCGAGAACAGGAATGGCTATCCGTTTTGGGATGGCAACTTCAGGTATCGTTGGCTTCTTGACGGGCTCACGGGAGTTCAGGCTCAGCCTATCGAAAACGGATGCTGTTGGTTTGGCATTGGATAACCCGTTGGGAGGGGCCGTGGTAGTAGTGAGCCGATCAAAGATCGACTTCTTCTGCGCTTCTTGTGGCAGCGGGATGTTAACGCTCACTGGTGGGAGCATGGTCCCGAAGAACAACCCGGTAGTAGCCTGCGTCACCTGCTCTACCGGCATTGTGAACAGGGAGGCCACCTGGGGCCCGTAAGTTACACCTCCAGATGAGGTGAAACGGAAGTTGCAGTTGCAGCTGGAATATTTCGTGCAAGTAGATGCCATTGATCTTTCGTTTTCTACACCGAGCAAGACACCAAATCTTAGTACCTCGAATCCAAGGGCAACCATATCAAACCGCGATTCGTTCGCGAACACGACACACGAAGTGTGGAGTGGAAAGAGGAAAAGGTCCCACCGGGCGTGCCAGAATCTGTTCCCCGCCGAAAGACGCGACCAGGACGTTGGGACATCAAGCCTGAAATTCGAGGGCAGATGCTAATTGGTGTTATTCTTCCAACTCTCCAAAGATGACAAGTTGATTTATGACACCGTGTATCGAAGGTTTAAACGGATGCGGCCGATGTAGCAGACTTCATCAGATTCCCCTTCATTTGAGGGGTTTTTTGATTGTGGGGATGCTCTTCCCTGCAGGCGCAAGCCCCTGCAGTTAATTACGCTAACGCATCGCGGTAATAACTTTCTCCTTCTTCAGATGGTCACTTCGTATCGTGGGTGTTTGTTTTGTTTTTGGTTGCCTGTGGATTGTATACGGAGACTAATTTATATTGTCGCCCGTAGGGCATGGATTAGTCCAAATCCGTATCTTCTTAGATTTGAGTTTGGGGTTGGGTTTAAGGATACGTTAGTCTCATTTGGGACTAAGATCAACTTAAACGTTTGTTAAGGATACGTTAGTCTGATTTTTAGACTAAGATCAACTTAACGGGATCGTTTAGATCCAACAAAAGAGCATTCGAGCTTTATTGTTTAATTTAAGGATATTGCGGTCGATTAGTTTAAGGACATTACGGTCCAACGTTAGTTTAAGGACATTACGGTCCAAGTTAAGGACATTATAGTCCATGGGTTTTAAAAGACCCCACAGTCCAAGGTTAAGGACATCATAGTCCATGGGTTTAAGGACCCCACAGTCCAAGGTTAAAGACATCATAGTCCATGAAGTGTATGGTTGTCGGGACCCGTCACCTCTCTGAAGACGTTGAAGGATTACAACGACATATATCAGAGGGGTTCAGAGATGTACCCTTAAACCGATGTGAGTTGGTTGGAAGATCTGTAGTCCAATTTGGGACTAAGATCCGTTGAAATATTTATGAGCAGGTGGGCTCAATTAATATAAGTTGAGGACTTATGGCCAATATTGGGCTAAGTCCAATAAATGTTTAACATTTTATTCTGGCTATTGAGCCTTCATTTGGGCTTGGCCCTTCTGACAATATTTTTGTCTTTTATTGAATGCTGAGCATTCACCAGAGCTTTGGGCTTATTAAAGAACAATTTATGTTCTGTCAGCGCAACACGTAGCGCGCCAGGCGCTTTGCACCAATCAAAAAGCGCAGTGCGCTACTGCCAAGTAGCGCATATGTAAGGGACACGTGTCGCACTCAGCGCTAGGCGCTAGATGATGAGCACATGATGCCAGTTTATGAGCGCTAATCCATGAGCACATTGTGCTTTCAATTTAGTGGTGCACACGTGAATGACACGTGGTGCGCTTGGCGCTGAGCGCCAGTCCATGAGCGCAGTGCGCTATTTCAGAAGCGCAAAGCGCAAGTTGTTAATTGGCACATACGTGGTTGACACGTGGCGCATTTGGCGCTTAGCGCCGGTCCAGAGAGTGCAGAAACGCTGTTCAAGAGCGCAAGGCGCATTTGATCAATTCAAATCCCGTCGAACACCTGAAAATGCGTCCTCAAGACATCAGCTCATGAAACGAGCTCTATCCTTCGCCTTTGTCAATGACACTATATATAAGAGATCATTTGATTCTCTATGGCTAAAATGCCTTGGACCTGAAGAAGCAAGGAGAGTCTTCCAAGAAACTCACGACGGACTTTGTCGTTCTCACCAAGCCGGGCCGAAGATGAAACTGAAGATCAAAAGGATGGGCTACTATTGGCCCACAATGATTGAAGACTGCCTCGAATACACGAAGCAGTGCCACTCGTGCCAGATTCACGGGGACTTTATCCACCAGCATCCAAATCCGCTACATCCAACGGTGGCTATCTGGCCGTTCGAAATGTGGGGAACTGACATAATCGAGCCCACTGAACCAACATCGTCCAGAGGCCACCGGTTCATACTGGCGACAACTGACCACTTCTCCAAGTGGGCAGAAGCAGTACCACTAAGAGAAGTGAAGACGGAGAATATCCTTCATTTCTTCAAGACACACGTCATCTATCGGTTCGGCACTGCGCAATGGATTATCTCTGATAACGGGCCGGCCTACAGAAGTCACAAAATCAGCCGCTTCACGCAGCAACATAATATAGACTGGAGATACTCTTCGGTCTATAATCCCCGAGCTAACGGTCTGGCTGAGGCTTTCAACAAGACCTTGACGAAGATCGTGAAAAAGACGATGTCCAAAAATAAAAAGGACTAGCACGAGAGACTGCATGAAGCTCTCTGGGCGTATCGAACTACGTTCAAAACGGCCACAAACATAACGTCGCATGCATTGGTATTCGGCGTTGAAGCAGTACTTCTCTTGGAGATAGAGCTACCCTCTCTACGAGTGGCGGTCTATTACGAGCTAACAGACGAAGAGAATGCTCATCTTCGGCTTGAGAAGCTCGACGCCCTTGACGAAACCCGGCTCATGGCGCAGCAAAACTTGGAGGCTTACAAAGCAAAGATGGCACGCTCATACGAGATATTGACTAGGCCAAGAACATTCCGCCAAGGCGAACTCGTGCTAGTAGTCAAGAGACCTATGATCCCCAATCGTACCAAATGAGGGAAATTCGAGCCAAACTATGAAGGCTCGTACATCATAGACAAAGTCTACCAGGGTGGGGCTTACTTGCTCATGGATATGCATGGTGAAAGACCCTTCAGGACAATAAACGGTCGTTTCTTGAAGAAATACTACGCCTGACCGAGACGTTTATAAACTACTACGGACCGCAGCATCCCAAGGCTGATGCAAAAAAATATATATAAAAAAAACAAACAAACAAAAAAAGCGGTATGTGCATAAGCGAAATGGACACGAATGAAAACCCGAAAGGGCTCCATGAGTAAAAACAGTAGGACTACCGGCGAGTTTGTGAAAACCTGAAAGGGCGCAATCTCGTTAAAAGACACTTGCAAGGTCCTCTCGACCCTATAAGGAGAAAATACCTGCGTGAGATTCTTACGACTCACAAGGGAGCAACACACTTAGGAATCCCCACAATTCCTAAGGAGAAAACACACTTACGAGATCCTCACGACTCGTAAGGAGAATTCCCCTTTGGGTCCCTCACGGCTCATAGGATTCAAAAAGCTTAAGCTACAGGGATCTGAACCTGTTCTTAAGCCGTCATACACCCTGATTTTACCCTACAAGCGTTTCAATATTGACCCTTGTATACAATCCACGGGCACGAATAAATATTTCCTTAACAAAGTCCCACCAGCGGCTAGGGATATGCTCACACGGTGAACGACCCTTATAAGATCCTTACGACTTATAAGGAGAAAACACTCTTGTAAGATCCTTACGACTTATAAGAGAACACACACTTAGGAATTCTCACGATTCCTAAGGAGAAAATGCACCTACGAGATCCTCACGACTCGTGGGGAGAAATACCTTTATGAGACCCTTACGGCTCGTAAAGTCAAAAAGCCTTAGTCAATAGAATCGTAACCCTGTTTGCTAAGCCTCCTTTGTTCGACATCGACAGAGGCAAATGATGATTCGCTCCTGGCAGTGTCCCAGTGGTAGCGATGTTGATGCCTAAATCGGTATCAAATTCCAAGCCCTTTTACGGCAAATGATGATTCGCTCCTGGTAATATTCCAGTCGTAGCGATGCTGATGCTGAGATTGGCACCAGATTCCAAGTTCCATACTCGCGATAAAAATCGAGCGAGCCAAAAATACATATGAAATAGCCGAAATGATGAGGCAATTTGCAACAAAATCAGCAAGTAAAAATATATGTATACAAAATAGCCGAAATGGTTGTGCAACTCGTAATAAAAAGCAGCGAGTAAAAAGAAAAAATAGCCGAAATGATTGGGAACCGCGAAAAATAGCCGAAATGATTGGGCAATCGCGACTTTCGGATACAAAAATCTGAAATGATAGAGTATCGCGGAAAGAAAAAAAAATGAAATAAAACTTTTTGCCCTACAGTTGAGATCACATCGATCCCTGTATACAATCCAGAGACACAAACAAAGAGGGAACCATATCATCCCACCAGACTCCATTAGAAAGAGAGCCAAGTCTCAATGGCAACATCTGCAGCCTAGAGATCAACAACAGCGTTCCTCCTCATTCCAGCAGGATTCAAACGCGACAATCAATCTCGGAGCCATGTCAGAGTCCCTAGTTCCAAGTCTCGACGGCCACATCTATAGCCTGGAGACCCACAACAGCGTTCCTCCTCGTTCCAGCAGGATTCAGATGCGACAATCAATCTCGGAGCCACAGCAGAGTCCCTAGTTCCAAGTCTCGACGGCCACATCTACAGCTTGGAGACCCACAACAGCGTTCCTCTTCGTTCCAGCAGGATTCAAACGCGACAATCAATCTCGGAGCCACGGCAGAGTCCCTAGTTCCAAGTCTCGACGGCCACATCTACAGCCTGGAGACCCACAACAGCGTTCCTCCTCATTCCAGCAGGATTCAGACGCAACAATCAATCTCGGAGCCATGGCAGAGTCCCTAGTTCCAAGTCTCGACGGCCACATCTACAGCCTGGAGACCCACAACAGCGTTCCTCCTCATTCCAGCAGGATTCAAACGCGACAATCAATCTCGGAGCCATGGCAAAGCCCCTAGTTCCAAATCTCGAAGGTTCACAGAAAGCCTAGAGACTATCTTGGAGCCGCGGCAAAGTTCCCAGTTCCATGACTCGGCGGTGCACAGACAACCGAAAGTCAATCTTGACCCCGTATGGCTAAAGTCAATCCTGACCCCGTATGGCTAAAGTCAATACTGACCCCGTGAAACACGGCCAAAGTCAACCCCTGACCCCGTAGAACAAGGCTAAAGTCAATCCTGACCCCGTGGAAAACGGCCAAAGTTAACCCTCGACCTCCCCTATCGAAGCAATGCTTTGACTCAAGAGCAGGTCAACTCATCAATCACTTACGAGTCCTCTCGACTTGTAAGGAGAAAATTCTCTTGTGAGATCCTTACGATTCTTAAGATAAAACACACTTAGGAATTCTCACGATTTTTAAGGAGATAATACACCTACGGGATCCTCTCGACTCGTAGGGAGAAAAATCTTTATGAGACCCTCATGGCTCATAAAATTGAAAAGCCTTAGGCGGCAGATCTGAACATGTCTCCTAAGCCATCGCTGCCCTACAAAGAGTTCAAGATGAACTGTTATCTATCGTCCACAAGTTACATTTTCCAAAATTACATGCCAGAGAAATGGAGGTTCTACTCAAGAGTGTATAAACTGCTCTGCGTCAAATCGAAATGAAAAGGCATAATCTACGGACGTCAACCACATACTATGAATGACAGTAAGAAGAACATTTGATTCGCATCCAGTTAAACGTTCGAAGCGTACCCATTTATATATGTGCGGAAAAAGTTTAGTACATAAAACAAACACGCGGAAACAAAAATTGTCTATTCATACTTCAGAAAATTCTTACAGTGATGAAAACGGTAAACAAAAACATCATTAAAATGTTTACAATGACAAGACATCAAATCCAGGACATGGATTGAGAAATTCAAAAGTTAGGCCATCTAAAATGTTTCGAGCCTCTCGGACCATTCTCGTATGCTTCTTCTCACGATCATAAGCGCCAGGGTCCTCACTGACGTCCTCCGCCCTTCGATAGGCAGCGATTATCGTCGCCTATTGAAAGTTTGATGCAAAATATCAACAAGATTTTCTCGTCTTTTCTTTGAGATTAGGCCCATCAGATATACCGAGTGTACCTTATCTTCAGCGTCATCCAATGCTTTAAGCGGCATTCCGTCATAGAATAAAGGAAGTGCTTCCCAGATCGCTCTCACAATGAGCTTCAAAAGAGTGGAACGACGAGAAAGAAGTCGACCATTGTATTCATCAAAGCGACACATGATTTCGGCGCACTGAGCGTTTGTAAACACCTGGTTCTGGCAGTGTCCTAGTGCGCGAATGTCTCCATAAGAAATAATCTCGTCGAGATCATACAGATGAGCGGCCATAACGTATGAAAAGGAAAATCAGTGAGAGTTTAGTGGGCAGACTGATTAAGAAAAAGCTTATTGAAACATACACGGGGATCTAAAAAACTCTTGATATCCTCACGGAGAAAATAAGTTCTGATTAAGAGACCCAACAAATTCAAATTTATGCAAATAAAGGAGAAATCCTAAAAAAGATTCTCATTTAATGAGAGACTCTTCGGGTCAAGGACTTAAACTCCTCGAGAGCAACGCTCTGTAGACAGGAGTGACACCTGTCAAAATCAATTATGAAGGGAATAAAATTCCCCAAAAATCTTAAACAGCAATGCTCTGTGAAGATGATAGAGTAACCCATCAGAAACCCTAAAAGCAAAGCTTTTATCCATGATTTTTAGGATCAATGAACAAACTTTAAGAGTTCTTCTATATATTTTGAAAAGAGCATGTTCTCCGCCGAAAGACCGGGAAGACTGACATCTTGCCTGAATTTGGGGGCAGATGCTATTTGGTTTTATCCGTTCACCTCTCCGAAAATGTCAAGTTGATTTATGGCACCGTGTATCGAAGATTTAGACGGATGCGGCCAATATAGCAGACTTTGTCAAATTCCCCCTCGTTTGAGGGGTTTTTGATTGTGGAGACGCTCTTCCCTGCAGGCGCAAGCCCTTGCAGTTAATTACGCTACCGCATTGCGGTAACCACTTTCTCCTTCTCTAGATGGTCACTTCGTGTCGTGTGTGTTTGTTTTATTTGTGGTAACCCGTGGATTGTATACGGAGACTAATTTGTGTTGTCGCCCGTAGGGGTGGATTAGTCCAATTCCGTATTTTCTTAGATTTGGGTTTTTGGTTTGGGTTTAAAAATACGTTCATTTGAGACTAAGATCAACTTAAACGTTTGTTAAGAATACGTTAGTATAATTTTTAGACTAAGATCAACTTAACCATTTGTTAAGAATACGTTAGTCTAATTTTAGACTAAGATCTACTTAACAGGATCATTTAGATCCAACAAAAAAGCATTTGAACTCTATTGTTTAGTTTAGGGACTTTGTGGTCGATTAGTTTAGGGATATTACGGTCCAAGGTTAAGGACATCATAGTCTATGGGTTTAAGGACCCCATGGTCCAAGGTTAAGGATATCATAGTCCATGGGTTTAAGGACCCCACAGTCCGAGGTTAAGGACATCATAGTCCATGAGTTTAAGGACCCCACAGTCCATGGAATGTCTGGTTGTCGGGACTCGTTACCTCTCTGAAGACGTTGAAGGATTACAACGACAAATATCAGAGGAGTAAAGAGATGTACTCTTGAACCAATAATGGTTGAGGGATCTGTAGTTGGAATGATTTAAGAATCGTTAATCTCGTTTAGGATTAAGATCAACTTAAATGTTTGTTAAGGATACGTTAGTCTAATTTTAGACTAAGATCTACTTAACAGGATCATTTAGATCCAACAAAAGAGCATTTGGGCTCTGTTGTTTAGTTTAGGGACATTACGGTCGAAGTTCAGACGCAAACATGGGTTTGGAAATGCACCAGATAGTTATTGGCCATTGGGGCCCACCACCTCTCTGAAGACGTTGAAGAATTACAACGACATGAATCAGAGGTGTGAAGAGATGTACCCTCGAACCAAAGTTGATTGAAAGGGTTCTGGGAATTATTTTGAATGTCAGGAGTATGGTTGGAGTTCAGTTTTAGGAGATCTTGCCTCTGGAAGACTTAGCTAGTTTAGGCTAAGATTGACTTGGATATAGTGTTAAACACTAGAGTATACTCGTCTATCACGTGCTCCTACGTAATGCGTTTAAAATAATGTTTAAACACTAAGGAAGCGGCGCACAAAATAGTGTTAAACACTAAAAAGAAGCGCTCACGTGGGATCACGTGAGGCGCTTGAGTGTTGGGCCCAAACTTCCCTTATTTTATCCCCAGAATATTCAAATAAGTGTTAAACACTTAATCTTCATGGCAATCACGTGTGGGCACGTGATGGGTACCCATGCACTGGATATTGAAAGGATTTGCTAGGGGTCACGTGGGGACACGTGAGGGCGCCCAAAATCTGTTCTGACTTGGCTTTGTTTTCTTTATTTTAAGGGATTTATCCAAGGGTCACATGGGAGCACGTGACCCATCACATTCATTCTTTTTTTGACCATTGAGGGGAGGGTCACGTGTTGCCACGTGATCATGTTGGATACTTGATCTTTTTACGTGCATGAAAAGTCTAAGTCCCTTATTTAAGAATTAAATTCTTTTATAGGGTTAAACCCTAATTTTATTGGAGGAATTAAATTCCTATATATTTGGAAGAATTAAATTCTTTTATAGGATTAAACCCTAATTTTGTTGAAGGAATTAAATTCCTATATAATTTGTGGGAGAATATAATTCTCTGAACTTAGGTCTTCTCTTAGGTTTTAGATCTACATGGCAGAATCTCCCCGATGAGAATTAAATTCTCAACTTATGGGGAGATCTGCTTCTGCAGACCTTCAACCAAATGAAGAACTAAGTTCTTATTCAGAAGAGTTAAACTCTTAGTTTGAGAATTAAATTCTCTTTTTATTTTGTGGGAGCTTATAGGATGATCTCTTTCCCTCTTTTACCTAGGATTTCTTTCTTTCCTTAAAAGACCTTCTTTTTTCTCTGGAGAATTAAATTCTCTTTTCTTTTGTATTCTCTCTCTATTGTTCTATATCTCCTTCTTCTTTCCCCTTGGCTCCTATTTATAGGAGAAAGAAAAGAATCCGTTTGTTTAATCAATCTTTCATTGAAAGATTTTGATTGATTTTATAACCAACATGATCTTTTAGATCACTCGGTGAATTTTATTCACCATTGGATTTTTAATCCAAAAGATATTTTATTTGTTGTTCATGGCAGATTTTAGGAAAATATTTCCTTGTATAGAATCTTTCTATAAATTGGTGATTTTAATCACCATTGGATTTTTAATCCAACGGTGCTTCTCTTTACAGAGTGCAATCCTTTTTTTTTTGGAAAGATCTAGAGAAATATTAGGGTTTTTGATTTCCCTCTTAATTAGAATTTAGTTCTATTAGTTCAGATGGTTTAGGAGTTTATCACGTGTTGGCACGTGACCCCATTTGTTAACGTATTCAAATTAGAATTTAATTCTATTTTTTCAGAGGGCTTAAGAGCCCATCACATATTGGCACGTGACCCCCTGTCATGTGTGGGCACGTGATGCCCCATTTAGGGTTTTCTTTACATGCTGTTTTATTATATCTTTTAATTCCTTTGAGTGGGTTTAAAGGCCCATCACGTGTGGACACGTGACCCCATTTGATTAGGATTCAATTCTTATTATTTCAGAGTCCTCAGGAAGCCATCACGTGTCGGCACGTGACCCCCGATCACGTGTGGGTACGTGATGCCCCATTGGGGGTTTTCCTTGTATTTTACGAGGGAACAAATGCCCCCACAGTGTTGTTCTCACGTGTTTGCACGTGAGTGCAACGCTGTCATCTTTATGGCCGTTGGATTTGCCTAGGGAAGGGGGCAGATGAACCGTTTCCCATCACATCCTATAAATGCAGGGGTATCTTCAGAAGTGCCTCTACTCTTTCATCTTCTCCCTTGTTCATTTTTCTTTGAGAATTTAATTCTTTTCCTCAGAGCTCAGTTCTCAGTTCTAAAAATTTCAGAGTTTAACTCTGTCCAAGAAAGAATCTTTTCTTCTGGTAATGGTTTTGAACGACCAAGGAACTTTTGTAGGAATTTTCTTTGGATTTTAAATCCATATTGTTGGGGTAAAAATTTACACCCCGGTTGACCGAGTCAAAGTCAAGGTCAACCCCCAAGCTAGGTGGGCCCAAGCCCAGGTCAAGCGGGCCCATGCCCAAGTCGAGCCCGCAGCCAGCCTCCCTATGCCAACAACGGAATCATGTCATAAATAATTTTTTATGTAATTTTTTATGCATGAATGTAAGCAAAATGGGCATAAAACCAATATTTTGTAAGCCCATGGCTTATGTGCAAAAATGAAATGGCACATGAGCCATAGGATGGGCAAAACACCATTTTGCAAAGCCCAAGGGGCTATATGTAAATATGTAAGCCTATATAAGGCAAAATGATGATGAATAAAAAAACACACTTTTCATTCTCTCCAGAAAAATTAGATCTGAGATCTTTTCTCCTTCCTCAAGGTTCCAAAACCTTCTTCTTTCTCTTGAAATAAATCAAGAGTTTTACTCTTCCTTTTCAAAAACAAAATAGTTTTTCACCACCAAACCCACAAAAGGGAACTTGGATCTGTCTTTAGATCCTAAAAAGGAGAGATTTTGAGATCTCACATCTCTTGATCTTCAAGATCCAGCTAACAGAGGAGGAAGAAGAAGAACCCCTTCCATTAACCCCAAAAACACACTTAGGAGTCTAACTCCACTCTGATTTCTCTTCCGAGAATCTTTTTAGGCTAAAAGCCTCTTCTCCTCGCCGGCGCTCAAGCGCAGAGCGCCCACGTGCCGACACGTGGCGCGCTTGCGCTCAAGCGCTCAGTGCTCAAGCGCAGAGCGCCCACGTGCCGACACATGGCGCGCTTGCACAACAGCGCCCTGCGCTCGAGCGCAAAGCGCCCACGTGCCGACACGTGGCGCGCTTGCGCTCAAGCGCACAACACTCTGGTGCAAGTCGCCCCCGTGCCGACACGTGGCATACTTGCGCTCAAGCGCCCAACGCTCAAGCGCAAGTCGCCCCTGTGCCGACACATGGCGCACTTGCGCCCGAGCGTCAGGCACTGAAGCGCAAAGCGCCCATGTGCCGACATGTGGCGCGCTTGCGCTACAGCGCCCTGCGCTTAAGCACAGAGCGCCTACATGCCGACACGTGGCACGCTAGCGCCTGAGCGCACATCATCTGGGCGTACAGCGCCCAAGGCGCTGGCCCCACGCATCCTTTGGATGCCTTTTCCCCCTCTTTCTTTTATATATATACATATATACATATATATATATATACACACACACATATGAATACATATGTGCATACACACATACTCCACGACACTGTCCCTGTCAGAAAAAAAATTTCTAACGGGGCGCTGTCCCGCACCCCGCAAGGGGGCTGCTAGCCCCCTTGACCCCCAGTCCGCTATCCGGGTAGCGGGACCCCCGTAAAAAACCCTGCGTGGCTCCCGACATATCCAAAAAACCCCTTTCAAAACACATCACACGCACACTGCATGTTGAGTTCGCATGACCAGTTTAACCCGTCCATCGGAGGTTCCCTCGCTCCGAAGGCGAGGGGTAATTAACGGCAGCTTAGTCCGCGGCTGCCGGAGATTTGGATCCCCACAATCAATAAACCCCAGCCTACCCTAAGCAGGGGGAATCTGTAATGCGCCTGACAAGCGCGCGCGTATTCCCATCTCAATTGGGTGACGAAAAACACCCTACACACACCAAGGGCTTTTCCCTTTAAAAAGAACTCATCTTCCTGAACTCTAAGAAAGCATGATCTTTAGGTAGTAAGCCCCCAATGTTGGGCATCTTTCTCCGATCTCAAGGGATTGACGATTGTACTTGCTTTCCCTCTAGAATTTAATTCTCTTTCAAAGAGCTTAACTCTGAAAATTTTCTTGGAATTTAATTCCTCTGTTTAAAAGGAATTTAATTCTTCTAGAGAACTTAGTTCTCAAACAACACTTCTTGAGATTTTCATCTTCAGTTGTTCTTGGCAAAATTTGAGGAGAGATATTTCTTGGATTTCGCCCACAGTTGGTGATGAGTTTTTTTTCTTGGGGAATGTGTAGAGGTGTTTGAAATCCACTTATTCATTTATTGAGAATATTCCTTTGTTCTCGTAATGATTACCCTGCCTCATCATTAGTGAGCCGCCATCTTGATTTTGTGGGGCCCCTGTGTTTTGCAACCAATGGTCCCATGAAACAATAAGTGGCTTGTCATTTTCTTCCACCATCTTTATATATATATATATACACACACACACACGTATGGGTTTCATTAATAGTTTCCCCTTCCTTTGTTTCAGGAACAATGGCTTCTCTTCCATACTTCCCTTTTACCTGCTCAGACACTGCCTTTCCTCAGTCACCGTCTGACGAAGAAGCGATGGCGGTGATTAGAGACCATGACCCAGATCGCACCAATCTGCTTTTGTGGGGAACCTGGTACGGTCATATCATCCGGGGTCGCCGGAGTTTTATTTGCGGGGAGCCGATGGAACCTCTTCGTCCTATATTACCGATGGAACGCCCACATACTGCTTATGCAGTAGAAGTGACCAATTGGACTCTTTCGGGCCGGCTGGAACCCTCTACCTCTGGGATACCTAACAAGCCCCTGCCAGCTATAGACATCTTGGGGCGTCAGATTTACCATGGGGAAGCTCGACCTTGGGGGCAGGTTTATAAAGTGGGTATCACCCCCCGGCACCCAGTGGGCTATCTTATTTGGGCTCACTTTATTCTTTCTGCCTACCGTGCAAGACTGCAGAAGGTTGGACTATATCAGGCGGTGTATGCATCGCTTTTTCATTACCATGCTCCCCATGTCTGGTGGATCAAAACTTTCTTGAACCAGTGTAATCTGCCCACCGACACCTTTCTGCTAGGGGATCGAGAGGTGTCTATCTCATTGGATGAATTCCGTGAGATTTCAGGACTGCCCATTAGGGAGGAGCATTACGAGGAACTGTTGCCTCCAGATGAATACGTTTTCTCTACCATACCAGCTATGCTCGATGGTCTGATAGCCGAAACCGCCGTTCGTCATAGGTATCCCAGTCTGATCAAGGCCCTAGGAATTTTCGACAGATTATTTGCGAAGTCAGAAGGGCAAGGTGTCACTTTTGAGAGCTTTATCACCTGTTTCATTCGGGGGGATATTTTTTCCAAGGCGGCCCCGAAGTTTGCGAGCATTGACGACCCTTTTGGGTTCGGGTTGAATAAACTGCCGGCCAAAGAAGAAGATCTACCGCAGTTCTACATTCCGATCATGTCGGCCATGTCTTTTGATGCAATTGCGGCCCCTGGCATAGACGAAGAGATCTTCTTTGTCGGCTTTATTAGCCTTTGGCTCGGCTGGTTTGTGATACCGTCACACCGACGCTTCATGAGAGCTTCCGTCTTCTATCCCGCCCATTGATTTGTGTGAAAAAGTGTTTGTAGAATAACCGCAATCAATAACGGTGTCACTTGTAGCTAGCCGAGATGAGTACGGGTCGTCCGCAGGGAAACGTGGAATATTTTATTCTTACTTTAGGCGTGTTGAGAAAGAAAGGAGGAAGCAATAAGAATGGTTGTAGGTTCTAGATCTACGTTAAACACGGATGCAAAATATAGATCTAGATTAATTATGGATGTAAGTTCAATATTAAAAGGGGGCTTGTAGGGTTCATTAGGATTTAGTAGTTATGGATGGTTAATTAAAGATTACTCTTTTTATCCTTTAATAGATTTAAAACTAGAACGACAGAGATGCATGTAGATTAGGGTTTCTGGAGGAAAAAAGGGTTCCCACTCTTAACCCCTATCTCGACATGGAACTCCGTTCATATCCAGCCTTTACCAAAACAATCATTAATCTAATCTCTAATCGCGGTCGAGACTAACAATAAATTGGTAGCGCGCCCGATTAGGATGTTAATGATTCTTTTAGTAAAGTTTATAAACTTTATAGGACGTAAAAGGAGTTTAAGGATCTTCATCATCCATTAATCTACCATAATCCTATGAACCCTAACAAGCGGAGAATTACTCGCGCATGTTGGGAAAAGAAGATGAAAAGACAGAGAGGGAAAACATAATATAAAATGCAAAAGAATTAAATAAAACAACTACCTTTATTAATCAACTTGAACAATCTACACTTTATTCCTTAGAAAATGATTACAAAAACTTGGTTTGCTTCTCGAACTCTTCCGAAGGAGGTAGATGAACAGTTGATGATCAGCCTGGGTGCGTGAGCCGTCTTGGACTTCGTGATCTCTTCGGCTTGATGCCTTCTAACTTTAGCCCTTGGTCCTTTATATAGCCCTCAAAGAAGAAAAACTAGTTACCATATATGGTGACTTTCCATATATGGATTCTGAGTCCCTGTCAGTATTGATTTTATGATTTTGGCAGATTTTTGATCCTGACATCTTGAACATCTTGATCTCTTGACCTGAGCTAAATCTTGCACAATATCTCTATGAATAATGTTAGTACTATTTATTAAATTAGAGAGAGTATCTTAATCACTATATATGGTAATAAATGTTTAAGAAACTTGATTAAGAATATTTAATATGCTATGCACTTTATATAGTAATAAATCTTTAAGAAACATGATTAAGAATTTTTGATATGCTATGCATCTTTTAATTACTAAAATATTATGCATATATTTTGAAATATTATTCTAACCATTTGTATGATATTATATCTTTTAAGAATTGTAATTAGAATATTTGATACGATATGCATATTTTCAATTACCAAAATATTATATAAATATAAAATGCCTATATTTTCCTTCATAATATTAATTATAATATATAAACATATGGCAAATAGTATTTTGCAGATAAATCCAAATATGTTTAATATTTATAATAAACACCTTTTATTATTTAAGAAATGTAAGGAAAATACTTATACCAAAGTGCAATATTTTCAACTGAACACCCATCGTGTAGCTGAAGGAGCAAAGTTGGCCGTCGGCATCACGGGACTATCGCATCTTTATCACGGGTTAAGTGTTGTGGCCAACACTTCGGCTCCAGGTGTAGATGTTGTGAATCTCCCCCTTCATTACTTCACTTCTTGGATTGAAATGCACGTGCTGGGGGCATTCGCGGCACATCAACAGCCGAACTTCTATGATTCCTACACTTTCCCCCGAGTTATGAGATTGGTGGACGCCTCCGCTCCCGATCCGACTCAATTAGGGGCCCACCGTGTTCTGCTCAATACATATACCTACGAGGGAGGAATGATGTTTATTGATCGCGTTCTTTCTACTGCGGCAGGGCCTGTCCAGCAGTTGTTTGACTTGTCAAAAGGGAGAGCACCCTCTTTAAAGCCTAGGGAGATCATGCATCTGTACTCGATCAGGCCGGGCTATTTAGTGTTTCGCCGGAATGATACGGCTCTCCTTATGCGGTATAATCCGTACCGCTTTGCCCGGCAACTGGGCTATGATCAGGGCGTCCCCTTTGAAGCGTTCTTGGTTGAGCCTACTTCATCGTTAGGAGTTATTCACGATGTTATTCATCATTTTATGCGGCTGAATACTGGCTCTGTGTTCATGATCCCAGAACCTGATTATCTCCCCAGGTTTGTGGGCTCCTTTATAGGCTGGTATTGCCACCGGGTTGGTCCTACCATTGCCGAGGAAAAGCGAGTGCTCTTTGAATATAAAACTCCTGCCCTAACTCAAGCTGCTCATGTTCCGTTGCGACCGCGGTCAGTCGTTCGCCCTCTTTTGAGGGATGGTGGTGCGGTCGTCATCTCACAGGCCGCAGAAACCGAGTCGATTCGTCCTACTGCAGGGATGTCGATGCGTACTGGAGCTCGGGCAAAGGCTTCCGCCGAGGTGCCAGCGGCAGTTCCATCAGTTGCAGTGTCATCGATGGCACTGTCATCATCGGTAGCACCGCCAAAAGAGGATACTGAAGGCGAGGTTGGGGAACGTCGCACCAAAGCGCCGAGGGGAAGGAAGCGATCATCTTCCAGCGCTGGTTCCGGGCCGAAGCGGAGGAAGAAGACAATCACCGGTCTGCTTGACTTTTTAACAGAATCCGAGCCTATCAATCAAGACGAACCAATATCTATGCAAGAACCGGATGATGGTCTTCTTTTCCCAGGTTCATCCGCCGAGGAAGCCGCACAATTGGCTGAGGCTAAATGTGTTCCCAGGACGAGACCGAGAATGTGCGAGTCTCAAAAAGTTCCTATCCCGCCGTGATATTCTATGAAGATCCTCCATCAGTGCGGCAAGTATTTATAGGTCCTCTGGAGTAGGGAGGCGAAATAGCCTTCAAAGAGCCCATCTCTGCTGCTTCTGAAGATGAATTGTCTTTGTGGACCAGGGCCATGTGTAACACACTAGTTCATTTATACCAATTCTGGTGCACGTATTTCTTTATTTATGATATTTTTCTTGATTTATTGTGTTTTGGGTGCGAATAGTGTATTTGACATTTGTATTTGCATCCGACCCGACCCGCTTGCTTGAAGCCTGTCTTGATTCATGTTTATGATTTATCCTAACCTGTTACATGGACTCGTGCACTTTCATTTATACATCCTGCATACTGGTATTTTATCTGGCATTTACATTTTACAATATAACATTTTAAGTCACATAAAATATTTTATACTCCTTCTTCTTCTTCTTCTTTCTTCTTTTTCTTTCTCTTTCTCCTTCTTGATCCGTATTTCCCGGCGATCGCCTGAGCCGTGACCGCCGTTGCCGTTCTAGACGACCCAGTAGACGTACCTTACCTGCGTGATCGCCCTCTTGCATTGCTTGGATTTGTCCCATGTGTCTTGTGTTCGTTGCGATGTTTTACCGACGTCGGACGTGCCGTACATATCCGTTTCGCGATCCGTTGAGGCAAGTTTATCTTGCTACATGCTATGTTACTGTATTTACATCTATTTGAATAAATATAACACTTGTATTTTTAATCATGCATCTCATGTTTAGTTTTACAGTTTTACGACATCCGTATGCATCCGTACAAGTTATTTCACATCTAGTGCATGCAAACCTATCTTGTTACATACTATATTACAATATACTGCACCTAATGGAATATTTATATCTCATATTGTTTAGTTGTATATCCTGCATTTACCAGTTTATCATTTTTACTGTTATATGACGTCCGTGTGCATCCGTATCATTATTTACATGTCTAGTCGCATGCTAAATCATCTTGCTACATGTTAGGTATAGTATTATGCATCCATATGAGTAAAATATTACCCGTTTATCACATTGTACATCCATACTGAAGTTTTACTATTTTCGGATACCCGTTTGCATCCATATCATTTAAAATATATATAACTGCATCTATAGATCACATTAATTCATACTAGTATTGTAGTAACACCCCATGCTTAATAAGTGCATCCTAATTAGTATTGGAACTGTAAATGTAACCCCTAATCGATATTTGTGCATCCATACCATTAATTCTATATCTATTCGCATACCATGGCACATTATTACATATTGTTGTTATATCGACACCCCATGCTTGATATTGTACAACCTACATAGTCATAATGTAACCTCTGATCGATATTTGTGCATCCATGCTTTTATTGTACATCCGTGCTTTCACCCTGATTCAATACTTGCTACAGTTTGATTATGAGCACCCGTTTGATACATGTGCACTACTTGACATGACCTGATATATCACTACTTGACATGTTACCTGATCCTGTTTCTAATGCCGACAATCCTGACATGTTGTCCCGATGGACATATCCTGTTGTCTGTATAGACAAACCTGTTCCTGCTTGATCCTGTGTTGGCATTAGCTTCAGATTTATCAATACCTGACTTGAACACATAACTTGGGGGTATGGGGAAATCAATGATGAAACCTGACTTGTGACTCGACGGTTCGATACTTATACTGATCAGTTTTACGGGCTAGGCCAGCCCCGGGATGCTGCTGCTGACATCATTCATCTGTACATGTTACCTGTTTACTGCCTAGCGGCACGTCTCGGATTCAGCCCGAGAATCTTGACCGTGGTCCCGGGCATGCACGGGATACTATTGAGTTACATCGACGATTCATTAAATTGATTTCATAGACTTGAGAGTAGTTAACCCAGTAGCTTAGTTCAGATTACTCACTGCACGTCATATATGCTTTTACCCTTCACTGTTCCACATTCGTGTTACTGTTATACTTTTATTACTGTTCATACCCATGCCTGCATATCCTGTTATCTCCTGATTATATTATTGTCGATATTATGTACACTAACGTCTGGGTTTTGCATGGCCCAGATCCTCTATCTTTGTCGCAGGCTGATCAGGAGTACTTCCGCCATTAGGCCGAGCAGTGAGGATCCAGTTAGTATCCAGTTTTACTTTCCTGATGTTATTGCTCTTTGGATTTATTGCTTCCGCATATTATTTCTTGACTCGTTTATTCTAGCATATGGACATGTACTAGATAGTTTATTTTATTTCTACTGTTCTTGATATCTCTAGACAGCCGTAATGTGACTGTGGAGGGATGTTTCCTATCCACAGGTAGCATGGTTGGCTCTGTCACATGTCGATCTTAGCACACTCTGGGAAGCGGGGCGTGACAGAGTTTGTTTGGTATCAGAGCCATAAGATTTAGGTTTATCGGGTTTGATTCTGTTGTAGTTGGGTATTGGACCCAATACACGAATCAGAAAACTCGTAATTAGGAACATGTCCTGCAACATTGTTCTCGTGATTCTTGAATCATATCCTTCTCTTGATCCTTGTCTCGACGATATGCAAGCAACTTTGCATCTCGGGTTGAAACCTTTTGGTTCCCTATTTTTTCTCCCTGTTCCTTTGATTCAGATACTAGGATTTGGGCGACTTGAACGGAGTTATGTGATTGTACCCATGAACCGCAGCATGGTTACAATGCAGTACTCTATTTAAGTAATTTGGAGTCCTGGTCTTGTTTCATTTCCTTGTTCCATGGTCGTTTTATTACCTTGGTTCTCTCAGTTTCATTACTTACCGGTTCATGTTTTGCAGATTTCTTGGTGATTGATACCGGCAGTTATGAAGTTGTTTTGGGAATGGACTTTCTCGGCACTTTCCACGCTCACATTGATTGTAGGGCAAAGAAAGTGATTTTCCAGATTCCCGGACATCCGGAGTTTGTTTTTGCTGGAGGAAGCAGTTCTGTCGGGCCAGTCAAGTTTAGAGCTAGGCCGACAAACAATGTTTTTTCATCGATGGAAGTTGATAAGGAGCAAGCGCCAGCTATAGTTCGAGAGTTCATGGACGTGTTCGAGGACATCTTGGGTTTACCGCCAAAATGAGATGTGGAGTTCGCGATCGATCTTGTTCCTGGTGCAGCGCCAATCTCAAAGGAGTACTATCCGATGGCACCAGTGGAGTTGGAAAACGTCAAGAAGCAGGTTACCGAATTACTTGAGAAGGGTTGGATTCGCAGCAGTAATTCACCTTGGGGAGCTCCAGTTCTTCTAGTAATGAAGAAAGATGGCACAAGGAGGATGTGCATCGATTATCGAGAATTAAACCGGGTGACTATTAAGAACAAGTACCCGATTCCTCGCATTGGCGAATTATTCGAGCAACTTAGTGGCGCGAGGGTATTCTCTAAGCTGGATTTGCGATCCGGATATCATCAGGTCCGAGTTAAATCAGAAGATATTTGCAAGACTGCGTTCCGAACTCGGTATGGACATTACGAGTATTTAGTGATGCCATTCGGAGTCACGAATGCACCGGCGATATTTATGGACTTGATGAACCGAATCTTTTCACCGTTCTTGGACCAGTTTATAGTGGTGTTCATCGATGATATTCTAGTCTACTCGAGGAGCATTGAAGAGCATGCAGAACACTTGAAGATCGCACTGCAGACATTGATGCAAGAAAGATTGTATGCAAAGATGAGTAAGTGCGAGTTTTGGCTTGAAGAAGTGAAGTTTTTGAGGCATGTTGTATCCGGAGATGGAATCGCCGTTGATCCCGAGAAAATTGCAGCAGTTCGAGATTGGCCGATTCTGAAGAACGTAGCAGAGATCAGAAGCTTTCTTGGACTTGCCGGGTATTACAGAAGGTTCGTGGAGAATTTTGCCCGTTTGGCTGAGCCTTTGACCAAACTTACGCGAAAGGAAGTACCGTTCTTATGTTGACTGCACAGAAGGAGCTTATCAAAGACTTTCGGAGATTCGAGTTGGAGATCGTGCTACCGCATTCTTCGGGACAGTTGATGCAGCCGTAAGTACAGTCGTCGTTGGTCGAGAGTATTAAAGCAGCGCAGTCACAGGACCCAAGATTGTAGAAGTTTCGAGAACAGGTAGAAGCGGGATTTCGAACGGACTTGTTGATTCATGAAGATGGTTCATTGCGATATGGTAGCCGTTTGTGTGTGCTAAAAGGAGACATTCGCGAAGAAGTTATGAAGGAGGCACACAGTTCCGCGTATTCCGTACATCCTGGAGGCACGAAGATGTACCGTGATCTACGACAGCATTTCTGGTGGGAAGGCATGAAAAGGGAGATTAGTCGCTTTGTAGCAAAGTGATTGGTGTGTCAGCAAGTTAAGGCTGAACATCAAAGGGTTGCTGATTTATTGCAACGACTTCCGATTTCTCAATGGAAGTGGAAACATATAACCCTGGATTTCATGACAGCTTAACCGCGGAGTCCAAAGGGTAACAATGCAGTTTGGGTGATTGTCGATCGATTGACCAAGGCGGCTCATTTCATACCATTTCGAATTGGTCAATCAATGGAAGCGTTGGAAGAACGGTACATGCAGGAGATTGTGAGATTGCATGGAGTACCTGTAAGTATCGTTTCCGATCGTGATACCCGATTCTTATCACACTTCTGGAGGAGTTTACAAGAAAGTTTGGGGACGCGATTGAAATTTAGCACTGCTTATCATCCTCAGACAGATGGCCAGTCGGAGAGAACGATCCAAACTCTTGAAGATATGTTGAGAGCTTGCATGTTAGACTTCAAGGGTTCGTGGGAGGATCATCTACACTTGGTGGAGTTTTCGTACAACAACAGTTTTCAGGCGACTATTCAGATGGCTCCATTCGAAGCATTGTATGGTCGTAAGTGTCGTTCACATGTTTGTTGGGACGATATTGGAGAACGAAGATTGTTGGGACCAGATTTGATCGTGCAAACGGTAGAGAAGGTTAATACTATCCGGAATCATATGAAGGCAGCACAAGATCGGCAGAAGAGTTGGGCCGGTATATCGAGAAGACCTCTAGAGTTCGCTGTTGGTGATCTTGTGTTCTTGAAGATATCACCAACTAAAGGAGTGATTCGTTTTGGGAGTCGAGGCAAGCTTAGTCATTGATTCGTGGGGCCTTTCGAGATTTTGGAGCGTGTTGGAGAAGTGGCTTATCGATTGGCGTTACCACAATCTTTGGCGAATGTTCATGACGTGTTTCATGTATCTCAACTCCGTAAGTATGTTCGAGATGAAACGCATGTGCTAGACTGTAAGAGAGGATTTAACCTTTGAGGAACGACCGATGTTGATTGTTGATCGAAGAGAAAAGGTCCTTAAGAACAAGGTTATCCCTCTCGTACTTATTTCTTGAGGAAATCGCTCGCACGGAAAATCGACTTGGGAACGTGAAGATGAGATTCGACAGAAGTTTCCAGATCTCTTCCTGTAGTTTCATGTTTGTTTATCTTTTCTTGTTTTGGGAATTTCGAGGACGAAATTCTTTTTGTAGTTGGGTATAATGTAACACCTTAGTTCATTTATACCAATTCCAGTGCACGTATTTCTTTATTTATGGTATTTTTCTTGATTTATTGTGTTTTGGGTGCGAATAATGTATTTGACATTTGTATTTGCATCCGACCCGACCCGCTTGCTTGAAACCTGTCTTGATTCATATTTATGATTTATCCTGACCTGTTACATGGACTCGTGCACTTTCATTTATATATCCTGCATACTGGTATTTTATCTGGCATTTACATTTTATAATATAACATTTTAAGTCACATAAAATATTGAAAAAATATATTACATGGCCTGTGTGATACCCCTAACTCCGTGGTAGCATCCGCGCATCTTGTTCTCGTCCCGTTCAGTGAAACGGACTTGTTTGGATGGTTACGCGCACGTACGTGCATCCGTTCTTGGGGGTATGCATTTTCGTTACCCAGGTATCCGATTTTAATTTTGGTCGACATGTATATTTTTCATATTTTGAAACTGGATTTTTAGACCCAACCTGGGTGCATTTTGGAATAAATTTGTATCTGCCAAAATATCGAATTTTATTAATATTCAATTAACAATTTAAAATTTTTATAATTAAAAGATTTTTTTTTAAAACTAAAACTTTAACAAATAAATCTTTTTTTTAACTAACAACCTATCTCTCTTTCACACTCACTGACACTCTGCTCTCTCTCTCTCTCTTCTCTCTTTCTCTTTCGCTATCTCTCTCTCTCTTCCGCAGCTCACTCTTTCTCTCCCCCTTTCTCTCTCCTCTCGCTCGCCTCTCTCTCTCCTCTCGCATTCACTGTAGCCTTCTCGAGTGTGGTCACCTCCCCGAGCGATACGCTCACCTCCCTTCTTCCTTTCTTCTTCTTTTTTCCCTGTCGCTTCGTCCACGATAACCCTAACCTTAACCCACGCCACGCCTTGCCTAATTGTAGCCTCCTCACCATCCTCATCTCCTCCTCGACCTCGCCTTCTCTCTCAACTCCTTCTATTCTCCTCTCCTCCGCAGACCTCTCTCTCCCCAAGAACCCTCGCTGCACCCACCTTCACCCGAGTGAACCCAACTCCCCTGCCTTGCCTTCGCCTTCGCCGCTAACCTCGACCACCTTCACCACCTCCTCCTCTCATCCATCTCCTCTTTCTCCCTGAGAAATCCACAACCCAGCAACCTCCTCCCCGGCACCCTGCACAACCCCATCAACTGCAAACCCAACCCCAAAAACCCTCACCGCCGATCATCTTTACATCGCGTCACCATCCTCATCTCTCCTCTTTCCTCTCTTCACTGCGGAAACTTGACACCAAGAACCCAATCACCCCGACTTCAAGAACCCTACACCTCACTGCCTTTGCCGACCACCCTCACAACACCTTGCCGGAACTTCGACCTATCGCCGTCATCGCTCCCTTGTCACCCCTCTGACCCGAGACAACCTCAGAACCATTATCTTCTCTTTCTTCTTCTTCTTCTTCTTCTTCCTTCTTCTTTTTCTTTTTCTTTCTCCTTCTTGATCCGTATTTCCCGGCGATCGCCGGAGCCGTGACCGCCGTTGCCGTTCTAGACGACCCAGTAGACGTACCTTACCTGCGTGATCACCCTCTTACATTGCTTGGATCTGTCCCGTGTGTCGTGCGTGTGTTGCGATGTTTTACCGGCGTCGGACGTGCCGTACATATCCGTTTCGCGATCCGTTGAGGCAAGTTTATCTTGCTACATGCTATGTTACTATATTTACATCTATTTGAATAAATATAACACATGTATTTTAAATCATGCATCCCATGTTTAGTTTTACAGTTTTACGACATCCGTATGCATCCGTACAAGTTATTTCACATCTAGTGCATACAAACTTATCTTGTTACATACTATATTACAATATGCTGCACCCAATGGAATATTTACATCTCATATTGTTTAGTTGTACATCCTGCATTTACCAGTTTATCATTTTTACTGTTATATGACGTCCGTGTGCATCCGTATCATTATTTACATGTCTAGTCGCATGCTAAATCATCTTGCTACATGTTAGGTATAGTATTATGCATCCATATGAGTAAAATATTACCCGTTTATCACATTGTACATCCATACTGAAGTTTTACTGTTTTCGGATACCCGTTTGCATCCATATCATTTAAAATATATATAACTGCATCTATAGATCACATTAATTCATACTAGTATTGTAGTAACACCCCATGCTTAATAAGTGCATACTAATTAGTATTGGAACTGTAAATGTAACCCCTAATCGATATTTGTGCATCCATACCATTAATTCTATATCTATTCGCATACCATGGCACATTATTACATATTGTTGTCATATCGACACACCATGCTTGATATTGTACACCCTACATAGTCATGATGTAATCTCTGATCGATATTTATGCATCCATGCTTTTATTGTACATCCGTGCTTTCACCCTGATTCAATACTTGCTACAGTTTGATTATGAGCACCCGTTTGATACCTGTGCACTACTTGACATGACCTGATATATCACTACTTGACATGTTACCTGATCCTGTTTCTAATGCTGACAATCCTGACATGTTGTCCCGATGGACATATCCTGTTGTCTGTATAGACAAACCTGTTCCTGCTTGATCCTGTGTTGGCATTAGCTTCAGATTTATCAATACCTGACTTGAACACATAACTTGGGGGTATGGGAAAATCAATGATGAAACCTGACTTGTAACTTGACAGTTCGATACTTATACTGATCAGTTTTATGGGCTAGGCAAGCCTCGGGATGATGCTGCTGACATCATTCATCTGTACATGTTACCTGTTTACTGCCAAGCGGCACGTCTCGGATTCAGCCCGAGAATCTTGACCGTGGTCCCGGGCATGCACGAGATACTATTGAGTTAAATCGACGATTCATTAAATTGATTTCACAGACTTGAGAGTAGTTAACCCAGTAGCTTAGTTCAGATTACTCACTGCACGTCATATATGTTTTTACCTTTCACTGTTCCACATTCGTATTACTGTTATACTTTTATTACTGTTTATACTCATGCCTGCATATTATTTCTTGACTCGTTTATTTTGGCATATGGACATGTGCTAGATAGTTTATTTTATTTCTACTGTTCTTGATATCTCTAGACAGCCGTAATGTGACTATGGAGGGATGTTTCCTATCCACAGGTAGCATGTTGGCTCTGTCACGTGCCGATCTTAGCGCACTCTGGGAAGCAGGGCGTGACACCATGAATCCACCTTAGAACCCCGGCGAGCATACCTTCTTAGGAAGGAACGTCGGCTTGAAAAAGCTATACTCGAGGCATCTTGGCAATCGGTATGCACGTTTTTTGTATTTTTTCCTTTGGCAAGTAATTTTTTTTTCTTTCCATGTCTTCTTATCTCCGTAAAACTTTGCAGGGACCTCGGCGATGGCAGAGAATCTGAGTCGAGCAGCGCTTTGACTGCGTATCCTGTAAATATCCCCGATGAGACACCAGTAGGTGTGGAGGGGATCACTACGGTCTCTATTCCTGCTGCAGAGCTCCTATTGGTGGCTTCCGTTCTCTCGGTGCTTGCTCTCCTGGAAGAGGCATCCTTATTGGCCGCAGATTCAATGGATCTTTCTGGGGACGGCCCGGAGACCGTGGGACAGGTAGCCGATGCCACCGTTCTTTCATTGGTGCCTACAGCGGTGGCCACTGCTCCTCAACTGGAAGCTGTTATACCGGCCCATGTCCCCGATGATGTGCCTGAAGGCATGGAGGAGGCTGCTGAAGCTGCTATCCTTCCAGTTCAGAGCAGGAGGAGCATCGAAGGTATTCTTTTATCTTTTGTTTTAATGATCTCTTCATTATCTGAACCTTTCTGTCTTTTCAGAGCTACGAGGATTGGCGGCGTCCATCGCGAACCTGTCCCCCAGGAAGTCTTTTCAGCGTCTGCTAGAGATGGCCGCTCCACAGGCAATATCCCCTCAACGCATCGTCCTATCTTCTGGTCAAGGTTAGTATTATTTGCTCCTCTCATGGCATTACTATTACTTCGTATAACGATGCTAATGTCTTCTGTAGTTCTGGAAGCTGACGATGAAGTTGAGATCCTTGACGGGCCTGGGGATCTTCTAGACCCTTCTTGCATGACTGTGGGTAAGTAAAGTTTCGACATTGTTTCATCCACTCTTTGCTTGCAACTCTCGCTGATTTCTTTTTTAGGAATCTTAACAGTTTTGCCCGTTCTTACCACGCTGGAATCTCGCATCGTCATGCCACTCGGCCCCTATACTCTACGTTCCTCTGAACGGATGGCAAAGCTAAGCCTTCACTCTTTTTCAGCTCTGATCGAAGACCTTCGTGCTGGTAGCTTGATCACGGCCGAAGAATTTGCCGCCGAAGCCAACAGTTCTCTCCCCTTTCTTGTTGCTTACCATAGTGAAACATTGGTGCAAGTCTGGGTTGAGTTTTGTCGTCGGGTGGAGGCTTGCTTGCATAGTCTTGAATGTACGCGCCTTCCTTTAGAGGTTGTGGCTGTAAAGGCGAGCTTGCGGGGGTTGATTGAACGGTGCGCCGTAAATATGTTGTCATGCGAGAAGAGGCTCAGCCGAAAATTTTCAGAGAGGAAGCTGGCTTCAAATGCGCTGGGGGAACTTCAGGCTGAACTTACGGCCAAGACCACTCATGCGTATGAACTCTGGCGGGTGCTTCAAGAAGCTATCAGGGAGGTGGTAGCTATTGATAAAGCCGTCATTTTTACCCGCGAGATGGTTGAAGCCCACAAAGTCACCGAACAGGAGCTTGAAAGTCGGCTTGCCTCATACCAGGCCCAACAGTCTCAAGCGGATGCCCGTCTCGTAGTGATAACAAATTATGAAGCCGAGGCCCAGCGGAAAAAGGATGAACTGACAAATCTGTTAAATCGTCCGCCGGCTTGAAACATTGTATATTTTTCCTTTTATTCTTCTTTTGTACATACTCCTGAATGAGAGTATTTTTTTTATTCTTTCATAGATAGTAATTTGTATTCATTTTGATTCACGAATAAAAGACATATTTTTCTTGTCTCCCTCTGTCATTTTTCCTCTTTGCTGTATTGTCGCTATGTTACTCTGGCAAGCGTAGAGAATATTTCATCCTAGACTTCTTGTAGGGTATCGATGGCTTAGGAAGCAGGTTCAGGTCTGCTGCCTAAGACTTTCCAACTTTATGAGTCATAAGGATCTCATAAAGACTTTTCTCCCTACGAGTCGAGAGGATACCGTAGGTGTATTTTCTCCTTAGGAGTCGTGAGGACTCCTAAGTGTGTGTTTTCTCTTGAGAGTCGTAAAGATCTCATAAGAGAATTTTCTTCCTTACAAGTCGAGAGGACTTGTAAGTGGTTATTTCCTTTCTTGTCGATGTTTGACTTAGGAGAGTGTAGCCTGTAGAAAATCTACCTTGACTTCTCTGCGAGGCAATGATGGCTTGGGAGACAGGGTTAGGATCTGCTACCTAAGACTTTTCGGCTTTATGAGCCGTGAGGGTCTCATAAAGAATTTTCTCCCTGCTAGTCGAGAGGATCTCGTAGGTGTGGTTTCTCCTTAGGAATCGTGAGGATTCCTAAGTGCGTTTTCTCTTAAGAGTCGTAAGGATCTCACAAGAGAATTTTCTCCTTACAAGTCGAGAGGACTCGTAAGTGATTGATGAGTTGACCTGCTCCTGAGTCAAAGCATTGCTTTTGGCGGGGAGGTCGAGGGTTTGCTCTGGCTGTTTCCCACGGAGTCAGAATTGACTTCAGCCGTGTTCTACGAGACCAGGATTTGCTCTGGCCGTTTCCCACGGGGTCAAGATTGACTTTAGCCGTGTTCTACGGGACCAGGATTTGCTCTAGCCGTTTCCCACACGGTCAAGATTGACTTTAGCCGTATTCTACAGGACCAGGATTCGCTCCGGCTGTTTCCCACGGGGTCAGGATTGACTTTAGCCATGTTCTACATGACCAGGATTTGCTCTGGCCGTTTCCCACGGGGTCAAGATTGACTTTAGCCGTGTTCTACGAGACTGGGATTTGCTCTGGCTGTTTCCCACAGAATCAGGATTGACTTTAGCCGTGTTCTACGAGACCAGGATTCACTCTGGCTGTTTCCCACGTGGTCAGGATTGACTTTAGCCATGTTCTACATGACCAGGATTTGCTCTGGCCGTTTCCCACGGGGTCAAGATTGACTTTAGCCGTGTTCTACGAGACCAGGATTTGCTCTGGCTGTTTCCCATGGGGTCAGGATTGACTTTAGCCGTGTTCTACGAGACCAGGATTTGCTCTGGCTGTTTCCCACGGGGTCAGGATTGACTTTAGCCGTGTTCTACGGGGCCAGGATTTGCTCTGGCTGCTTCCCACGGGGTCAGGATTGACTTTAGCCGTGTTCCACGGGGCCAGGAGGTGCTCTGGCCGTTTCCCACGGGGCCAGCATTGACTTTAGCCGTGTTCTACGAGACCAGGATTTGCTCTGGCTGTTTCCCATGGGGTCAGGATTGACTTTAGCCGTGTTCTACGAGACCAGGATTTGCTCTGGCTGTTTCCCACGGGGTCAGGATTGACTTTATCCGTGTTCTACGGGGCCAGGATTTGCTCTGGCTGCTTCCTACGGGGTCAGGATTTGCTCTGGCTGCTTTCCACGGGGCCAGGAGGTGCTCTGGCCGTTTCCCACGGGGCCAGGATTGACTTTAGCCGTGTTCTACATGACCAGGATTTGCTCTGGCCGTTTCCCTCCGGGTCAAGATTGACTTTGGCTGTGTTCTATGTGACCAGGATTTGAGCTGCCTGCTTCCTACGGGGTCAGGATTGACTTCAGCCGTGTTCCACGAGCCAGGAAGTGCTCTGGCCTTTTCCCACGGGGTCAAGATTGACTTTAGCCGTGTTCTACGGGACTAGGATTTTCTCTCTCGGTTGTCTGTGAACCGTCGAGGTTTGGAACAGGGACTTTGCCATGGCTCCAAGGTTGATTGTCGCGTCTGAATCCTGCTGGAATGAGGAGGAACGCTGTTGGTGATCTCTAGGCTGTCTGTGAACCGTCAAGATTTGGAACAAGGACTTTGCCATGGCTCCAAGGTTGATTGCCGCGTCTGAATCCTGTTGGAATGAGGAGGAACGCTGTTGGTGATCTCAAAGCTGTCTGTAAAACGTCGAGATTTGAAACAGGGACTTTGCCATGGCTCCAAGGTTGATTGTTGCGCCCGAACCCTGCTGAAATGAGGTAGAACGTTGTTGATGATCTCAAGGCTGTCTGTAAACCGTCGAGATTTGGAACAGGGACTTTGCCATGGCTCCAAAGTTGATTGTCGAATCCGAACCCTGCTAAAATGAGGAGGAACGCTTTTGATGATCTCAAGGCTTTTTGTGAACCGTCGAGATTTGGAACAGGGACTTTGCCATGGCTCCAAGGTTGATTATCGCGCCCGAATCCTGCTGGAATGAGGAGGAACGCTGTTGGTGATCTCAAGACTGTCTGTGAACCATCGAGATTTTGAACAGGGACTTTGCCATGTCTCCAAGGTTGATTGTCGCGTTCGAACCCTGCTGAAATGAGGAGGAACGCTTTTGGTGATCTCTAGGCTGTCTGTGAACCGTCGAGATTTGGAACATGGACTTTGCTATGACTCCAAGGTCGATTGTCGCGTCCGAACCCTGCTGAAATGAGGAGGAATGCTTTTGGTGATCTCAAGGCTGTCTGTGAACCGTCGAGATTTGGAACATGGACTTTTCCATGACTCCAAGGTTGATTGTCGCGTCTGGATCTTGCTGGAATGAAGAGGAACGCTGTTGGTGATATCTAGACTGTAGATGTGGCCATCGAGACTTGGCTCTCTTTCTGATGGAGTCTGATGGGATGATATGGTTCTCTATTTGTTTGTGCCCCTGGATTGTATACAGGGATCAATGTGATCTCCTATAGGGCGAAAAGTTTCATTTCATTTCATTTTTTATTTCTTTCCGCGATGCTCTATCATTTCAGCTTTTATATCGCGAAAGTTACGATTGCCCAATCATTTCGGCTATTTTTCGCGGTGCCCAATCATTTCGGCTGTTTTTTTTACTCGTTGTTTTTTATTGCGAGTTGCCCAATCATTTCGGCTATTTTGTATGCATATATTTTTACTTGCTGATTTTGTTGCAAGTTGCCCCATCATTTCGGCTATTTCATATGAATTTTTGGCTCACTGATTTTTATCGCGAGTGTGGAACTTGGAATCTGGTGCCAATCTTAGCATCAGTATTGCTACAACTGGAATATTGCCAGGAGCGAATCATCATTTGCCGTGAAAGGGATTGGAATTTGATACCGATTTAGGCATCAGCATCGCTACAACTGGGATATTGCCAGGAGCGAATTATCATTTGCCTTTGTCGGTTCGAACAAAGGTGGCTTAGCAAACAGGGTTGAGATCCTGTCGACTAAGGCTTTTGACTTTATGAGCCGTAAGGGTCTCATAAAGGTGTTTCTCCCTACGAGTCGTGAGGATCTCGTAGGTGCATTTTCTCCTTAAAAATCGTAAGGATTCTTAAGTGTGTGTTCTCTTATAAGTCGTAAGGATTTTACAAGAGTGTTTTCTCCTTACAAGTCGAGAGGACCTACAAGTGTTTGTTCACCGTGTGAGCATATCCCTAATCGCTGGTGGGACTTTGTTAGGGAAATGTTTATTCGTGCCCGTAGATTGTATACAAGGGTCAATGTTGAAACACTTGTAGGGCAGTCTGGGAAATGTGATGGCTTAAGAATAGGTTCAGATCCCTGTAGCTTAAGGCTTTTGAATCCTATGAGCCGTGAGGGTTTCAAAGGGGAATTCTCCTTACGAGTCGTGAGGATCTCGTAAGTGTGTTTTCTTCTTAGGAATCGTGAGGATTCCTAAGTGTGTTGCTCCCTTGTGAGTCGTAAGGATCTCACGCAGGTATTTTCTCCTTACAGGGTCGAGAGGACCTTGCAAGTGTCTTTAACGAGATTGCGCCCTTTCGGGTTTTCACAAACTCGCCGGTAGTCCTGCTGTTTTTACTCACGGAGCCCTTTCGGGTTTTCATCCGTGCCCATCTCGCTTATGGACGTACCGTTTTTTTTGTTTTTTTTACGAGTCTGCGCCCTTTCGGGTTTTCACAAACATCGCCGATTGTCCTGCTGTTTTTACTCACGGCGCCCTTTCGGGTTTTCATCCGTGCCCATTTTGCTTGTGGACATACCGTTTTTTTTGTCAGCCTTGGGATGCTGCGGTCCGTAGTAGTGTATAGACGTCTCGGTCAGTTGCAAATTTTAGGACATTGCGGTCTGATTGATAAGATATTCTTGATGTGTATGGTTGGTTTTTAGAAAATTGTATATAGAAATCACAACCAAAAATATTTGACCGCAATCAATAACGGTGTCGGATGTAGCGTGTTAGTAAGTGCGGATCGTCCACAGGGAAAGTGAGATCCGTTCAATTCTTGAATTAGATGAGTTGAAATTTTAAGGCAAAGAAAAGAAAACAATTCATGATTTGTAATTGAAGATCAAGAGTAAGAAAAATCTAGATCTAAAAGAAACGTTAAAAACAAGAATTGAGATGAGAGATAATTTCCAATCAACACTCAAGATTATAGGTATAGCTCGTAGGAGTAGATCGGATCTATAGATGTGATGAGATCTAATGATTACTCATTCTTATCCATTAACGAATTGATACTAGATCGATGCAAATTCATCGAGGTTTAAGGATCGTGCGGGAAAATTAGGGATTCCGCAACTCATCCTTTGTCCTTTCGATAGATCGCATTCAAATTCTAGCTTCTAGTTAATCAAATGGTTAATAGTTGTTCCCTAGTTTTGAGTGAACACGATCTAGAAAGCATCATCTCGAAACTAGGTCATTAATCATTTGATTCACTAGAATTTCAAAGCATTATAGGATTTAAGAATTGTAAGAATATCTAAATCATCATCATCTAAAGATCGTCACAACTCCTACACGAGCGGAGATTACTCAAACATCATGATCATAAACACAATCACAAATTGAGATCTAATCATTATGCTTGAATTAAAGAATATAGAAAATTCACCTTTATTTATCGAAAAATTTCGTTACAACTCTCTTGAATTTACAAAAGGTAGGAACTAGATCGTCGATTTCGGCTTCGCTCGGCTCCTTGAGTCGCGGATCGGCGTGGATCTCTTGCTCCGTTGAAAATCCGGCGTTCCTTCTAAAGGTTGAAGGAATTCTTGCTTGAATTGATCTCGGGATCTTGATCTTGAGGTTGAATTGGGGATTGGGCACAAGTTTTGTCACTAAACTTGTGGAGGGAAGAGGGAGAGATGAATGAATTTTTGAACAACCTTCACCCTAGATCTAGGCTCCTTTTTATAGACCTCCAAATTCTAGATCTAGGATTGAAATTTGAATTCCCTCCACAAGTTAGTTAGCCAAAAGATTTAAATTTCCCTCCAAAAGTTTGTTAAGCCAAAATTTGAATTTCCCTCTAAGAGTTTGTTAAGCCGAGCCTTCTAGATGTGCCACGTGGAGCTTCTGGGGTCTTCTGGAAGCTCTGGAAGTTACAAGTAAGGACATGCCAAAATTTGAAGTCCTGATCTCATTATATGGCCGCGGATCCGCGGCGCCAATGGGGTTTGGGCCGCGGATCCGCGGGCCTTTAGAAGACTTGGAGCTTTAAATTTCTGGTGTGGTCTTGGGCTGTCATATGGGCCTTTTTCTGATATTTTAATTTCTATTTGGCATTCTGTATTGCTACCAGATCTTTAACCTTTGAGTTGGCGTTTCTTTTATCAGATCTTTTCCCAATTTTGGGCTTTTACTTCTGGAATTTCCTGCATTAGACCCCAGACAAGAGTTGCATAATACAAGGATGATGCGATGCCATGAAACACAGTTAATTTCCCTAAAAGTGCCGGTTTTAGTATACAGTACAAGTAATCCAGTATTTTACATGTGTTTTGCTAATATGTGCGATATAAATACCGGATACCTATACATGAATGTAAAAGGTAGGGAAATTGCCGTGTTAGAAATGCAGTATTTTCTTACGAGTCTGGGCCCTTTCGGGTTTTCACAAACATCGCCGATAGTCCTGCTGTTTTTACTCACGGCGCCCTTTCGGGTTTTCATCCGTGCCCATTTTGCTTGTGGACATACCGTTTTTTTTGTCAGCCTTGGGATGCTGCGGTCCGTAGTAGTTTATAGACGTCTCGGTTAGTTTAGGGACGTTTTGGTCCGTTGTTCGTAAGTCCGAGATTTTTCGGGGCAACGTACGATTACGCAGCTAGATATCCTTGCAAGTCTTCGTATCTTTCATGTCAGAGGTATATTCCTTGAAGAGAGGGCTGAGAGCTATTTGTTCATCAGAGTCGCTTCCAAAGGTGAGAACTTGCGATCCCTCATTGTCAACTGTGTGACATTTGTCGGCAGTTCTTTTGCGTTCATCTGTCGTGCTTCTCTGTTTCCGATGAGCCTTGCGCTTCACTCGCTGGACGTGTTGTCGGTGGGCAATATATCCCTGCCACTAGTTTTTAAAGGTTGTGCACTCTTCGGTAGGGTATGTAATCCTCTGATGGTATAAGCAGAAGTTAGGAATTACGTCCGCTTCATCAAGATGTATACCGCCAGGAGTATTTCCTCTTAAAGAAGGCAACTTCATTCTCATCGATATGGCTTTAGCGAATCGTTTCCTAGCTTTAAGCTTGCTTTTGCTGGTGACAGGGATGCTTCGACCCGGTTGGGGTACTCCACGGTTTCTCAATACCAGAGCTTCTTCAACTTGACGCCGACGCTTGGCCCTCTCGAATATGGTCGTTTCCCGCTCTCTGTTAGCTTTGCTTTTCTGAAGAGCTTCACTTAGAAGTCTGTCAATCAATTCGTCCGATGGCTCCAGGGATTTTGATTCCGGTTCTGGATCTGCCCCCAGTTTCTCTATATCAGGAGCTTCTTCACCATTTATTGACGAGTGAGAGATCATGTGGCAGCTCGCCACATAATTCTCTGGTTCATCTGACGAGTCTTTTTCCCCATCATTGTCATCATCTCCGTCCTCAAGGATGTGATTGAGAAACTCTTGGAACGTGACCGGGATTCGCGCCTTCTGGTTATATTCCTCCAGCGCGTCGATATGTTTTTGCAGGTCCGTGCGCTTGTCATCAGGTTTCACAGGCTTTTTGGTCTTCTTCTTCTTCTTCGAAGACTTTGACGACTGGGCTTGAGCGTTTTGATTATCGCTACCAATTCTTGGAGTCAGGCGCGGCTTCAGCATTCCCTCAATGATCTCGGGTTCCAGTGGACTTTTCCATTTGATCGCCGGGCATATTTGGAGATCCTTCATCATTCTTTTCATTTTGGCTGAAAGAACGACCTCCCATGGAGCTTCTTCTACAAAAGAGTATGATGCCCCCGGTGTTTGCCTTTTTGAGAGCGTGCGGCTAGGGCGGGTTTACTTTCCAATTCTCGGATAGTGCGAATTTGCCCTGTTGGTATTGGTTCTCAACCCACCCTTTGAAGACGAAGAAATTTTCGATTGGATGGCCTATCGGTTGGTGATAGGGGCAATAATTGGGATTATTAGCCTCACCGGGTTGCAATGGGCATTTTGGATCCGGCAGGTTGATGAGCCTGTTACGCACCGCCAGCTCGAAGAGTCTCCTCCTTTTATCCCGGAGAAACAAATAAGGGCACTTCAGTTTCTCATTGAAGAATCGCCGTCTTTCATCTTAGCGATCAGTTGGCTTTGGTCCACTGGGCTGCTGCTGAGTATTGGCGATGAAGATCGCTTTCCCTTTCCCTTTCTTGTTCCAAGATTCCAATTTCGAAGAAGAGGGTCTATGACCCATCTGATCCATTTAGGCCAGTTTGTCAATCAAGACCTGGAAAGTAGTTGGCTTGAAGAACATCATGAATTGTGAAATGGTTGCCTGAGGGTCGAGGGTCTCTACGAACATGCCTACTGCAGGCGCTTCTTCGATGCGCTGCTCACACTTCGACCATAGATTCCGCCACCGTATTGCATACTGCACCCATATTTCACCTGGCTTCACTCTTACGTTAATTAACGCGGTGATCGGGGTGCGCTCGCTAGCGCTGGCGAAACGTTGGGTAAATAGTAATTCCATCTCCGTAAAAGTTTTGACGGAGTCGTTGGGAAGCTCCGAATACCACTCAAAGGCCGTTTCCGCCAAGCTACCAACGAACTGGCAAAGCAGTAACTTATCATCCCCTCCAGTATTGCCGCAGAGAGCCCTGAACTGAGCAACATGTTGATGAGGATTGCCTGTCCCCTTGTACACATGGAATTTAGGAATTGTGTATCCTGGCGGGTACTTTATTTGGTCGTACCAACCCGGATAGGGTCGTCCAGTCTTAACAATCTGCCCGGCAGCTTCAATCGCCTGATGAGCTCGTATCTGTTGTGCGATATAGTCATCCAGGGCGGCTTTAGAAATGGTCTCTTCCTTGGCTGCTGAACAAGCCGGAAGAGGGTTTGACGTCTCCGCTCGGTCGTCTTCGAGGATAATTGGAGGATCTTCAACTGGAGGATCCGGCTGTAACATCATCCCAACCATGTCTTGGAATAAGAACGCCATTCGTTTTATGTTGGCAGCTTATTCCACTGCCTCTTTGTCCTTCTTTTCGAGGATCCTGCGGAGGAACTCAGCATCAGTTTCTTGTTCTTGACGTTGCTCCGACGACGCTTCCGGGCTTTCTTTTGGTCCCGTGAGTGCGGCCATGGCTGTTAGCATCTCTTGGAGCTCTTTTGTTGTTGTTCCTGAGCCTTAGTCACTGATTGCATAAGCGGTCGATGACCTGTAGAGATACGGCTATCCTCTTTTTCGAATGCCATATAGACGGTATGCACCACCATGCCCCCAGACTTAGGGCGTTTAGTCTCAGTGCCCTTGACATTTGTCGCAGACACGGGGATCTTCTCCGGCCTTCTCTTTTTGTGGATTGGTGACGTTGAGGGGGCCGTTGCAGCGGTCACCCAGGTAGACGAAACCTTCTGTGGTATGACAGAGTGGTCCTTCTCTTACCGAACCTTTATCTTCTTCGGTTTGTGGGAGTAATCTTGATCAATCACCGAGTGTTGGACTTGACGCCAGACCTTGTAAATTTTAGAGGGCAGCCGCTGAGGGGGCTGCTCCGACTTCACCTTTATGATCTTTTCAACATGAGGAGGAGACTTTTTTAGCACGGCAGTTGGCGAATTCCTGCGCACCCTGTTAAGTAGTTCAAAGTTGTTCCCAGTTGTAACAGCAGCATCAACTTCTACCATTGGAGCTGGTAAAGTCAGTCCGAAAGGAGAGCTGCGCCTAGCCTTCTTCACTCAGTGCCAGTGGCGACGTCGAGCATGGCGAGCGGCCGGGACCACCTCCATTGTTGAATCAGCTTTTCCATGCCCCCTATTTTGATGAGAGTCTATTGTTGGCGCTAGCCTGTCAAAGACAGACGTCCGCTGAGAGGGGATCATCAGTCTTGCGAAGGCCGACTTTCGAAAAGGGAAAGCAGCCTTCGTGACTTCGCGTGGAGTAGGAGCTGAAACGGTCAGTCTTGTGAAGACCGACCCTTTAGCAGGAGAAGTCGCCTTGACGATTTCAGGAGTAGGAGTGGCTATCCACTTCGGGATGACTTCTTCAGGAATCGTGGGCTTTTTCATGGGCCCATCTAAGCTTCAGCCCAGTCTGTTGAAAATTGAGGCGGTGAACTTGGGCGACCCGTTGAGAGGGGCCGTGGTAGTTGCAAGCCGATCAAAGACCGACTTCTTCGGAGCTTCTTGCGATGGTGCAGGGGCGCTGAAGCTTGTTGGCGGGATCATAGTCCCGAAGAATAGCCCGGTGGTGGCTTGGGTCACTTGTTCCACCGGCATTGTGAGAAGGGAGGCCGCTTGGGGCTCATAGGTTACTCCTCCAGATGAGACGAAACGGGAGTTGCAGCTGGAGCAGTTAGAGGCCATTGATGTTCTCTTTTCTGCACGGGAACAAAGCCAAATCTTAATACCTCGAACCCAGGGGCAACCATAGCAAACCGCGATTCGTTCGCGAAACACGACACACGAACTGAGGAGTGGAAAGAGGAAAAGGTCCCATCGGGCGTGCCAGAATCTGTTCTCCGCCGAAAGACCGGGAAGACTGACGTCTTGCCTGAATTTTGGGGCAGATGCTATTTGGTTTTATCCGTCCACATCTCCGAAGATGCCAAGTTGATTTATGGCACCGTGTATCGAAGGTTTAGACGGATGCGGCCGATATAGCAGACTTCGTTAGATTTCCCCTCGTTTGAGGGGTTTTTGATTGTGGGGACGCTCTTCCCTGCAGGCACAAGCCCTTGCAGTTAATTACGCTACCACGTCGCGGTAACCACTTTCTCCTTCTCCAGATGGTCACTTCGTGTCGTGTGTGTTTGTTTTATTTGTGGTTGCCCGTGGATTATATACGGAGACTAATTTGTGTTGTCGCCCGTAGGGCGTGTATTAGTCCAAATCCGTATTTTCTTAGATTTGGGTTTTTGGTTTGGGTTTAAGGATACGTTAGTCTCATTTGAGACTAAGATCAACTTAAACGTTTGCTAGGGATACGTTAGTCTATTTTTAGACTAAGATCAACTTAACCATTTGTTAAGGATACGTTAGTCTAATTTTAGACTAAGATCTACTTAACAGGATCATTTAGATCCAACAAAAGAGCATTTGAACTCTATTGTTTTAGTTTAGGGACTTTGCGGTCGATTAGTTTAGGGACATTACGGTCTAAGGTTAAGGACATCATAGTCTATGGGTTTAAGAACCCCACAGTCCGAGGTTAAGGATATCATAGTCCATGAGTTTAAGGACCCCACAGTCCATGGAATGTCTGGTTGTCGGGACCCGTCACCTTTCTGAAGACGTTGAAGGATTACAATGACAAATATCTGTAGTTGGATTGATTTAAGAATCGTTAATCTCGTTTGGGATTAAGATCAACTTAAATGTTTGTTAAGGATACGTTAGTCTAATTTTAGACTAACATATACTTAACAGGATCATTTAGATCCAACAAAAAAGCATTTGGGCTCCGTTGTTTAGTTTAGGGACATTACGGTCCAAGTTCAGACGCAAACATGGGTTTGGAAATGCACCAGATAGTTATTGGACATTGGGGCCCACTACCTCTCTGAAGACGTTGAAGAATTACAACGACATGTATCAGAGGTGTGAAGAGATGTACCCTCGAACCAAAGTTGATTGAAGGGGTTCTGGGAATTATTTTGAATGTCAGGAGTACGATTGGAGTTCAGTTTTAGGAGATCTTGCCTCTGGAAGATTTAGCTAGTTTAGGCTAAGATTGGCTTGGATATAGTGTTAAACACTAGAATATACTCGTCTATCACGTGCTCCCACGTGTTGCGCTTAACATAGTGTTTAAACACTAAGGACGCGGCGCACAAAATAGTGTTAAATACTAAAAAGAAGCGCTCACGTGGGATCACGTGAGGCGCTTTAGTGTTGGGCCCAAACTTCCCTTATTTTATTCCCAGAATATTCAAATAAGTGTTAAACACTTAATCTTCATGGCAATCACGTGTGGGCACGTGATGGGTACCCATGCACTGGATATTGAAAGGATTTGCTAGGGGTCACGTGGGGACACGTGAGGACGCCCAAAATCTGTTCTGACTTGGCTTTGTTTTCTTTATTTTGAGGGATTTATCCAAGGGTCACGTGGGAGCACGTGACCCCATCTCATTCATTCTTTTTTTGACCATTGAGGGGAGGGTCACGTGTTGCCACGTGATCATGTTGGGTACTTGATCTTTTTATGTGCATGAAAAGTCTAAGTCCCTTATTTAAGAATTAAATTCTTTTATAGGGTTAAACCCTAATTTTATTGGAGGAATTAAATTCCTATGTATTTGGAAGAATTAAATTCTTTTATAGGGTTAAACCCTAATTTTGTTGGAGGAATTAAATTTCTATATGCTTTGTGGGAGAATATAATTCTCTGAACTTAGCTCTTCTCTTAGGTTTTAGATCTGCATGGCAGAATCTCCCCGATGGGAATTAAATTCTCAACTTATGGGGAGATCTGTTTCTGCAGACCTTCAACCAAAGGAAGAACTAAGTTCTTATTCAGAAGAGTTAAACTCTTAGTTTGAGAATTAAATTCTCTTTTTATTTTGTGGGAGCTTATAGGATGATCTCTTTCCCTCTCTTACCTAGGATTTCTTTCTTTTCTGAAGAGACCTTCTTTTTTCTCTAGAGAATTAAATTCTCTTTTCTTTTGTATCCTCTCTCTGTTGTTCTATATTTCCTTCTTCTTCCCCCTTGGCTTCTATTTATAGGAGAAAGAAAAGAATCAGTTTGTTTAGTCAATCTTTCATTGAAAGATTTTGATTGATTTTGTAACCAACATGATCTTTTAGATCATTCGGTGAATTTTATTCACAATTGGATTTTTAATCCAAAAGATATTTTATTTGTTGTTCCTGGCAGATTTTAGGAAAATATTTCATTGTATAGAATCTTTCTATAAATTGGTGATTTTAATCACCATTGGATTTTTAATCCAACGGTGCTCCTCTTTACAGAGCGCAATCCTTTTTGTTTGGAAAGATCTAGAGAAATATTAGGGTTTTTGATTTCCCTCTTAATTAGAATTTAATTCTATTAGTTCAGATGGTTTAGGAGTTTATCACGTGTTGACACGTGACCCCATTTGTTAAAGCATTCAAATTAAAATTTAATTCTATTGTTTCAGAGGGTTTAAGAGCCTATCACGTGTTGGCACGTGACCCCCTGTCACGTGTGGGAACGTGATGCCCCATTTAGAGTTTTCTTTCCATGCTGTTTTATTATATCTTTTAATTCCTTTGAGTGGGTTTAAAGGCCCATCACGTGTGGACACGTAACCCCATTTTATTAGAATTCAATTCTTATTATTTCAGAGTCCTCAGGAAGCCATCACGTGTCGGCACGTGACCCCCGATCACGTGTGGGTACGTGATGCCCCATTGGGGGTTTCCTTGTATTTTACGAGGGAACAGAGCAAAGCTCTATTGAGAAACGCTAAAAATCTGTATGATTTGAAAAGAGCAAAGCTCTGTTAATAGGTGAAACCCTAGATTATAAAATAATCTCTTCAAAGATTTAATCTTTACCTAAATTTTTGACAAAATTCTGTCCCTAAGAAAGTTCTTAAGACAAAGAGCTATGCTCTGAAGGAGAATTAATTCTCAGAAAACAAGAAAGAAGATGAACAGAGGTCATCTCAAGGGCCGAAGGCTCTATTTATAGGCACTGAGAGCCGTTTCAACTTCTGAGTTGATCCAATGGTATAGATGCTGCCACCGCTGCACTCACGTGTAGGCCACGTGAGCGCAACGGTGGGGGGCATTTGTTTCCCTAATCAGAGCAAAGCTCTGTTCAAAATTTTAAAATTTGAAATGAAGCAGCGCTTCATGGCAACGCCAGCGCTAAGAGTCAAAGACTCTGATGCAGTACTCACGTGCAAAGCTCTAGCAGCGCTAGCGCTAGCAGCGCCAGTGCTGAGAGTCAAAGAATCTAAGGCAGCGCACCACTTTCAAAGCACGTGAGCGCTAGCGCTAAGAGTGCTGCACTCTAAGCAGCGCACCACGTGCAAAGCACGTGAGCGCTAGCGCTAAGAGCGCTGCATCCTAAGCAGCGCACCACGTGTAAAGCACGTGAGCCCAAGCGATAGAACAAAATGTTCTCGGCCCTTGGATCAAAGATCCAGCGAACATGAATAAAAATTATCAATTGACCAGAATAAAATTCTGTTAAGGAAACATTCCTCAGAATCTTTCCAAACAGGAAAGATTTTGCTCTGAAAATCAGAGCACCGTTGGATCAATGATCCAATGGTGATTAAAAATCACCAAAATACAGAATAAATTCTGTATGGGAAAAGATTTCCCGGTCTTGTTAAAAACAAGAAGATTGCCTTCTGTAAAACAGAAGCCGTAGGATCAAAGATCCAACGGTTGGGAAATCCCCAAATCAATTAGAGAAAAGATCTCTTCAATCGATTCAACAAATCAGCCTACCCTATATAAAGGCCCCAAGACTTCAAGGCTCATAGAGAGGAACCTCCTATAAACTTTGAGAAATTTCAGAGAGAAGAGCAAGCTCTCAGCAGAAGAAGAATTTCTTCAAGGTAAAATAAAGAGATCAAAGCATCTCATCAGAAAAAGAACTTAGTTCTTTTGCCAGATCATAGATTTTTAAGACAAATTGTCTTTCACAAAAGAGATCATAAGATCTCATTATAAAAAGGGGGAGAATAATTCAATTCTCTTAGGATCACAGATCCATAAAGGCAAAGCCTTTCACCAAAAACATAAGAGATTGAAACATCTCCTATAAAATAAGAACTTTGTTCTTAGATCCACGAGACACAGTCTCTTATAAGAGAGAATTTAATTCGCAGAGAGCAGAGTTGCCTAAAAAGAGCTCTAGCGCTCCAATTAAACGAAGCGCTTCAGCGCTCCAAATCTAGCGCACAGCGCTGCAGAGCCTTAGCGCTCCAAATTTAAAGAAGCGCTCTGCGCTCATTGACTAGCGCTTAGGGCCAAGCGCGCCACGTGCTCCTCATGTGTGCGCTACCTAAACAGAAGCGTTCTGCGCTCATTGACTGGCGCTCAGCGCCAAGCGCGCCACGTGCTCCTCACATGTGCGCTACCTAAACAGAAGCGCTCTGCACTCATTGACTGGCGCTCAGCGCCAAGCACGCCACATGCTCCTCATGTGTGCGCTACCAAAACAGAAGCGCTCTGCGCTCATTGTCTCACGCTCAGCGCCAAGCGCACCACGCGCTTCTCACGTGTGCGCTGAGAGAACACAAAGTGTTCTTTAAATAAAAGCTACAGAGCTATAATGAGTGCTCAGCACTCAATAAAAGACAAAAACAATTGTCGGAACCTAAACCAATGCTCAGCATTGTTAAATGAAAAAGGAGTGAGCCTAATTATATGTTCAACATTTTAACTGAATGGGCCGTGCCCAAGTTGGCCACAGATCTCTAATTCAGATTAATTGAGCCCATATGCTCATAAATCTTTGATCTTAATCCCAAATTAGACTACAGATATCCCAACCAATATTAGTTCAAGGGTACATCTATGTTGGAGATAGTGCCCTCAGAGTCAATTATTAGGTCACAGGTACGTGATTGTAATGATTGAGGGAGGACCTATCCCAGTAGGACAGTCTTGCTCGAGATGATAGTATGCTATCTGGTTTACCTTTATCATCGTGTACTGCTTTAGGTGACATGACACGTCGCTATTACACGTTGATAGAGCCCCTAGGATTCTTGCTTGACCACCAGCAGTATGAGGGCGATCATATAAGTGGGAGCTGGGGGTCTATAAGCTTATCCTTAAAAGGTCCCTAGTCGTGGGAGTTTCGAGACTGGGCATCGATACTCCATTAGTAGACTAGTGTATACAGTCGAGACCCCGACGAGGGGCGGTGGCCGGTCTCACAAGCCACTGGTGTCAGTTGGATCACCTAAGATGTATACAGGTGCTCATTGGGTTATGAGTACACCGGACAGGACTCGCCGGGAACATGCTAGTTGGTCATATACCAGACGTCAGATGGCAGTTCCCTGGTGACATGTGTGCAGGTTAGTTCATCGACCTGGGGATCGTCATTTGTCTCGTGTGAGTTCCCACTGTACTTTGATTACTACCCTACCACGGCTCAAAGGAGTCGTGCAAACAGGTTTTAGTTGGGTACAGTCCCGAGCCACATGGAGGCAGTGAGCGTATCTTCAGGGGTTCGTCTCTCCCGGTATTGGGGGTGAGGTCGTGCTGTGTCTAGGAGAGCCATTACACAAAGTCCTTGGCCAAGGCAAGGAGATTTACTGGTAGGTATTCCAGTAGTATCTCAGTGTGTTCTGGGCTACACTCCGACACGACTTGTACCGCTTTTGGGGGTCTGACTTTTACCAACCCCCTAGGCCCGCCATGCGATGCTCATAGACGAACGGACCGGACTGCACGGATATTGTCACTGACAGGCTCAGTTGGGTGTCGGGGTGAGCTTCCTCATCGACGTCCCTTTTGGTCAATAGCTGGTGGCCCGTCACGTATTAGCATATACCTCTGACGTGCTAGTGGTTAAATCCTCAGCCATTGTATTGACGAGTCTTTAGAGTCCGCCACACTTTCAGTTACTCAAGCTTTCGGGCGAAAGGTTGTAGAGGCCGTATGGAGATATGGCAAGGTCCGATCAGATACGTGCGGTATTGCACGGATCAGGATCAGACAGTTTGTACTATAGGCCGTATGGTTATATGGCAGGGTTCGATCAGATACGTGCGGTATTGCGCGGATCAGGATCGAACAGATATTACTATCCGGTTTTGGTATAAGCCGGATTCTAGTATAGTACAGTGTAGATTTTGTCTCATTGCATTTGTATTTCGGTCGGAATACAAATGCGGGTGTGTATGCACAGTATCGGGGTTTTCCTGTAATTTATTACGGGACCAGTTTTCTGGAGTTGCCAGTTTGCTTTCCGTTTCGGCCGATTTCCATTGTTCCGTTCATTGGCCGAAGATTGGTGGAGGAGGGCTTATTTGCATTGTTGCAAATAGGCATTTGTGGAAGGGGGTCTTTGCATTTTGTTGTATCATGATAGCACCCTCCTTTGACTTGCTTGACTTCATACTTCATGATGGCTTGACTTTGTTAGCATCATGGTTGTTGATGATGGTTGTGGTTGTGTGTGGTTTTTGCTTGTGATCATATTCTTTCATGATGCCCTCTTGCATCATTGCTTCCACCCACCCCTTGACCTTGCTCTCTCTCTCTCTCTCCAATCACACATGAAGGGGGGGCCGGCCATTCCTTGGAGGGAATGGGATTCATTTTCATTTTGATGTGTGGAGAAAAATATGATACATTCCTTCTTGAGTATGCTCCATTTTTTTTCTCACCTCTCTCCAAGCTCTCTTTTCCTTCACCAATGGCAATTCCACAAACCCCAAAAATGAGACTTGCTCACTACATATTCTACAACGAACCTTGGGCACGTCGAGTAGCCGGCTTCGTGCCCGAGTTGCCTCGGCATTGAGGTGGGAGCCCGTAAACGATGTAGGCAACGTGGTGCACTTCCGGCGACGAGGATGAGACGGACGGAGATCCCGCGAGGAGATCGGATTGGAGATGAAGACCGGAGGACTTGGATCGTCGGTATATCTCTTTCCCATCTTCTAGTTAGCTTAGACTTGTTAATGGTTACGATCCGGGTGTTTAGTGCGCGGTGGTGCCGGTTTGCTAAGTCCGCAAAATTTAAGTTATTCACCGCTTCCGCATTCCGGCGTCGGATTGACGGCCAGGGCGCCGCCGTGCACTTACAGTGGTATCAGAGCCTCGCCATTAACTTAGTCTAGCTTTGTGTAATGTGTTTGCATTTCCGATCGATCAAAAAGTTCCAAAACTGCATTTTAGTTCGCATCAGTTTCTGTTGAAAATTTTTGGTCTCGAAAATTTTTTCAGGTTATAAAATATTGATGTACTGGAAAATCTAAGAGTTCTGTAAAAATTTGACGAAGTAACTCCACAGTTGGAGCGCGGAACCGCCGCGAAAACCCCATTTGTGCGGCCCTTCCGCCGCGCACTATTCACATCACTTCACCATTTTTTTACAGAGGCCTTCTGGGCTTAAAATATGGGCTTTGGAATATTAAAGTTGGGCCAATTGTTTCTGTGAGTGCTACAGTTTTCTTTGGGGCCCACTTGTTAATTGTTTGATCAATCGGAAATTTTTTAAACACATTTTTCACAGTATTTACATTATATCTGCGACCGTGAATGTCACTCGATCGGTAAATCCAGTCTAACTGCTATAGCCCGGTTAGACGGATTTGCGAACGTGACTTTCACGTTGATGTTCTATGTATTTGCTGTGATGTTGCGGATCGGTCGTGGGGGATAGCCTGGATGCAATGCTAGTACTGTGCTGTTGTATTATGTACATTTGATATTGCGGGGCGAGCGTCCGACATGTGGACTGCCGTCACTGCCTGTTTGTATTATTATTTTGGGGCACGACCTGGTTGCGGTCGATATACCCGTTGTATGTATATTTTACTTTCTGTACTAGGATTGCCCCGCGGAGGGGTGCACGGATAGCCGGGTTCTAGAGGGCAACAAGCCCGCATCTCATGGCATTGAGACGGAGGGGGCTTCACTCTAGGATTGGCGGGCTGTTCGCCGCACTCGTAGGGGGTACAGGTTGACCCAAGAGGGGTGCCCAAGTTACCGGATTCCGTGAAGTGCTGGGTGGTCCATTCACGGCGCTGAAGGGGGCTGCCTCGCTTCAGGTTTTGGCGGGTGACTTGCCGCGCCCGTAGGGGTCTAGGTTTTCATTGCACAGGCTATCCACACGACCAGGGGAACGTCGGGTTTCAGCGGCTCTGTGAAACCCGGGGATCCCAGATATCTGTATTGTTTCTGTGATGCTGTACATTTCTGTGATGTTGCATTTTATTCACGCCTTGAGCGAATATAATATATTGGTATATATATTAGTAGATGTTGTATATGTTTTGCATCCGCGCTAGTCCAGTCCCCGCTCTGTCGTTAGTTAGCTAACCTAACGGGTAATGACGGGACCCAGTGGCGAATGCGGATGGCATATACGTACATCAGTATATTTTCGTTCTTTTTGGTGTGATCAATTGATGGGACTGCATTGATTCGGATCAATGCAAAGTTAAAAACAAACCTAATCTGATGTTGTTGGAACACTTTTTCAAAAAGCTGTTATTGCAAGGACGTTTACTTTTGTTTTGCATCGTGGTATTCATTAGAATATCCTGCTCCTCAGTCGACGAGGCAAGGGCCGAGATCCCTTCACCGGGAGTGACCCCTTGGACAATAAGTTTGCGTCAGGGCATTAACTTCACTATAGCCGATTACTTTTGCTTTGCACCGTGGTATTCATTTGGAATATCCTGCACCCCATTCTACGGGGAAAGAGCCGAGATCCCTTCACCGGGAGTGACCTCTTTAGCAACGGTTTTCGTCACTATATTTTCAAAAAGCTATCCGTTCCTTCAACGATATCAAGTTCATTACGTTAAAGGTTTTCGCCAGAAACCATTCGTAGCCCTCCGTCGTTTCAGACGGGTAGCACGTAGTATTCATGCTATGTTTGTTGACCTTCGTCAAGGCATAGTGTATGGTAGCTGCTTGTTACCTTTCTGCTGCATAGATAGATGCGTTGGTTTGGGACAGTCGTATAGCCTTGTTGACCTTCGTCAAGGGCTTGTACGGGTGGATTCAAATTAACCTGGATAATGACGGGTAGAACTTGACATGTGACTTATGATTTGTTGACCTTCGCCAAGGTCATAAGAGCATGGGGCAGAAATCACATCGGGAGTTTCAAAAGAACTGAGACTTGCCAGATATGCGCATACCTTCTGGAGTGTGATACCGTGAGCGGATTCCGTCACGTTATCATGCGATGAGAGTTGGATCCCGATTCCCACTGATGGGTTAGTTTACTCCTCGGGTAACCCCGACTAATTCTTCTTTCAGGTTTGGAGGAGAATTTGAGGTACAGTGGGAGGATTCCAGATTAGATAAATTGGTAACCATTCTGATCTAGGTTAGAGTGCACGCTGAGTGTTTCTTTTCTCTCTCTCTTTGGCAGCGACCATTGACCCGACCCTAAGACTTTGACTCAGTGACCAAGTTGACCGAACCTTCTTAAACACCGGCTTTTGGATTGTCAGAGTTGCAGACCTCATTGCCACTCCTACTTTTACCCTTTTTCTCCAGGACACCCCGTATTACTACGAACGTCCACTTCCATTGGACAAAACCATCGTATGGTTAGATACGAACTCGAAAGAATTTATTCGAGGATGGTTTCCGGTTCTGGAGAAAACGGATAGGATTATTCAGTTGTCTTTTCCTTTTACCCTCTCTCAGGTTACGAGTACTCCTTGGTTTAGGGGTAGTACACCTATTACGCAAATTGGATTGTCTTCTTCCAAACCTTAGGCTGGTGCCGACCGGTAGGGAATGAAGAAAACCAATTAGCATAACGATGGTGTGCAGAAGGTATTAAGTTCAGACAAAGCAAGGGATTAGTAAGAGGGCAAAGTAAATTGCAACAGATATTCACGACCAAACCAAATATTTCATTACCACTCCCACATCACCTTTGTATTTCTCCAGGACACTCCGTATCACTACGAAGATCCACAGTCTATTTGGATACTCCATCGTATGGTTATATACGAACTCGAATGGAACTTGTTCCAGTTCGGGGATGGATTCTGGTTCAGGAGAAATAGGAATAAGGTTTATTCGGTTGTCTTTTATCTTCACCCTCTCTCATTGCGAGTGTTCCTAGGATGCGGACAGTACACCCATTATGCTTATTGGATAGTCTTCTTCCAAACCATAGGCTGGTGCCGAACGGTAGGGAAGGAAGAAAACCATTTGGCCTAAAAGGGTGTGCAGAAGGTAAAGACTAAAGACATATGAAGGGATTTGGAGAGGTGGCAAAGAACTATACGGTTACAGTCGTGAATCTGGAAGAGGCATTACTAGGAATACCAGAATACCCCATCGGAACATTTCAATGTTTCAGTTTCACTGTGTAATGTTAAAGGAAAACTGATTTCCCGATTAGATACTTACTCCAGGGTATGTATTTACCAGGTACGATTCTCACATCTGTATGGTTTTACAGATGATGAGTGGGAGTAAGTTGTTGGGAATTGGGTGATTATCCTCATTATATCGGGATTCGTTGTAATCGGTGATATTTGAGGAAATCACCTGGGCTGTTTGCCGGTCGGCAAATATTTGGTTTTGAATATCCACTGTTATGCACCAATTTCAAATTGATATATCTGTACGTCTATTTTCATAGAGTGGGATATACCTTTCTGAAATTATGTCTACGACATTTACCTATATCAGTGGATGGTTAGGTAAGGAGCATTAAACAGCGGTGTAATTCTTCTTAACCATAAGTGCAGTTTTCAACCTACGACACACAGTGAATGAGTTATCAGACTCAAGGGACTTATACAGAGTATTGTATGTTGTCCAGTGTCCATTAGGACAGAGGGGTTGGTCCTCGTACTATATTCGGTTTACTTATGACTTCTCTAGTTTTTAGACAAGTGTTTCGTGGAAACACAGGGTCCGAATTTGGAGAAGTTATAGGTATTTGAATAGAGTAAAGAACCAGGTGTAGCAAGTATCGGGATTCTTCAAAGTGATCGAAGATGTAGATACTTGTATATGGTATTCAGTTGATAGTAGTGATTAAGAGAAATTGCTTCTCTTTCAGGTTACTCATAAATGGAAGCATTCCTAAGTTGAGTAACGCTGATCGGCCTCCTTCCATTTAGTTGACATGCACTGGAGACAGTTGCATGATTTGAATCTGGTTCAATTAAATCAGTGCCTCTGGTTCTATATATGATATAGAACAGTTCATATCTTAACGATGTTAAGGTACGGGGAGTTGTCCGGTTTATGATTAAAACTAGACACTGGACAACTCAAGGCACGTTTCTGTAATAGCTGTTTGTGGGTTGACCCAGGCTATGACGAGGGTTGATTTTCTACCATCTGGGCGAACAATAGCGATATTGTTCTAGACTCGCCACAGTTTTATTAAAAATGGATTTTTTCAGAAAAACAGTAGTGGGAGTATGGTAGAACTGGAAGTGATTCCAGAACCACAAACGATTACTGAAGATTTGATAAGGAACCTAAAGATTCAATCTGAATTGACATTCCATTGGCCACTCCGCAGATAAGGTGGGTAACTTCAGGCACCCGAGAGGTACTCCGGTAGCCTCAAGGACGGTGACAGGGAAGTTCTTGTTTACCCACAATTACCATTGCTGTTGTTCCAGGCTGCGAGACCCGGCGGGAGGATGAGTATAGCGTCGTTCTAAACTAGTTTTAGAAGTGCACGTCTATATGACTCTGCCAGAGGGTTGTCGTAGTCAGTGGGAGCAGCGGAAGCATTGGTGGACAGGTAGCTTATGTCTATTTATAGACTAGAGCAGATGTAGTGGAGAAAGATCATCTATTTCTGACGTGACAGTCATGGGTTTGACTTCATCAGAATAGGGGATGGATCTGTTGAGAAGGTAGTAGGGTGTGATATCCTGGTATTTGGATGATATACACAGAGTAGGAAAGGAAACTCCTACACTACGATCGGTTATAGTTTGGTCGTCACACAGTTGTTTCTCCACAAAGGAAATGGATTTTATATCAGACATACTGGTTACTAGATCTATGGTTTTAGATCTAGATTTGGATGGTTTCCCAATCAGGGTACTTGACAGCATTCTAAGAGTATTTAGGATGGACGACTCCTGGCACGGTAGTGTACCTGCAGGTGATGGAGTCACCCTCTCCAAAGGTGTCTTACAGACTAAAGGGGAGAGGGACGGGCATGATTGACAGATCACTTGCTCAGGCAATTGAGTCAATCGTGAGATGTCGAGTACCACACCAGATGTTGTTCTTGCACTAGATGCAATAAGTTGACATTAATCCAATCCTGGAGAAACAGTCGGAAGCAGTTTTAGAACATAAGTGGATGTTCTAGGGATATGATAACGACAGCCTCATTCAGGAGACAGTTATCATTCCAGGCTTCCAAGGTGACATGGACGACAAGGAGGTTGTCAGAGTTATAGTTTTCCTTCTGACGAAGGGCAGTATTTTGGACAGATGGTCCAAGGCAATACTGAGGGTGGCATGGCGCAGGATACTGATTAAGTTCAGTTGACGATACAGTCTAAGAAGTTTGGATTTGGAGTTCATTTATGAGCTATGTCCCATCAGACATCCAGACACATTCTAAGACAGGTATTGCTCATTTCGGGAGATAGGTTTCTCCGCGAACTTGAGATATAGAGAGACATAGAAAGAAACAACTAAGCGGATCCACTCACTGAGGCTATTCCTCGAACGCAATAGTTCCGCAAACGAGCTTTGTGAGACTGACTAGTAGAGGAGTTGGGTGTTCGGTATCACACGGGCTGTGAGTATGCGACATCGCAATAATTAGCCTTGAGTGCAAGTGGGAGATTGTTGGAGATAGTGCCCTCAGAGTCAATTATTAGGTCACAGGTACGTGATTGTAATGATTGAGGGAGGACCTATCCCAGTAGGACAGTCTTGCTCGAGATGATAGTATGCTATCTGGTTTACCTTTATCATCGTGTACTGCTTTAGGTGACATGACACGTCGCTATTACACGTTGATAGAGCCCCTAGGATTCTTGCTTGACCACCAGCAGTATGAGGGCGATCATATAAGTGGGAGCTGGGGGTCTATAAGCTTATCCTTAAAAGGTCCCTAGTCGTGGGAGTTTCGAGACTGGGCATCGATACTCCATTAGTAGACTAGTGTATACAGTCGAGACCCCGACGAGGGACGGTGGCCGGTCTCACAAGCCACTGGTGTCAGTTGGATCACCTAAGATGTATACAGGTGCTCATTGGGTTATGAGTACACCGGACAGGACTCGCCGGGAACATGCTAGTTGGTCATATACCAGACGTCAGATGGCAGTTCCCTGGTGACATGTGTGCAGGTTAGTTCATCGACCTGGGGATCGTCATTTGTCTCGTGTGAGTTCCCACTGTACTTTGATTACTACCCTACCACGGCTCAAAGGAGTCGTGCAAACAGGTTTTAGTTGGGTACAGTCCCGAGCCACATGGAGGCAGTGAGCGTATCTTCAGGGGTTCGTCTCTCCCGGTATTGGGGGTGAGGTCGTGCTGTGTCTAGGAGAGCCATTATACAAAGTCCTTGGCCAAGGCAAGGAGATTTACTGGTAGGTATTCCAGTAGTATCTCAGGGTGTTCTGGGCTACACTCCGACACGACTTGTACCGCTTTTGGGGGTCTGACTTTTACCAACCCCCTAGGCCTGCCATGCGATGCTCATAGACGAACGGACCGGACTGCACGGATATTGTCACTGACAGGCTCAGTTGGGTGTCGGGGTGAGCTTCCTCATCGACGTCCCTTTTGGTCAATAGCTGGTGGCCCGTCACGTATTGGCATATACCTCTGACGTGCTAGTGGTTAAATCCTCAGCCATTGTATTGACGAGTCTTTAGAGTCCGCCACACTTTCAGTTACTCAAGCTTTCGGGCGAAAGGTTGTAGAGGCCGTATGGAGATATGGCAAGGTCCGATCAGATACGTGCGGTATTGCACGGATCAGGATCAGACAGTTTGTACTATAGGCCGTATGGTTATATGGCAGGGTTCGATCAGATACGTGCGGTATTGCACGGATCAGGATCGAACAGATATTACTATCCGGTTTTGGTATAAGCCGGATTCTAGTATAGTACAGTGTAGATTTTGTCTCATTGCATTTGTATTTCGGTCGGAATACAAATGCGGGTGTGTATGCACAGTATCGGGGTTTTCCTGTAATTTATTACGGGACCAGTTTTCTGGAGTTGCCAGTTTGCTTTCCGTTTCGGCCGATTTCCATTGTTCCGTTCATTGGCCGAAGATTGGTGGAGGAGGGCTTATTTGCATTGTTGCAAATAGGCATTTGTGGAAGGGGGTCTTTGCATTTTGTTGTATCATGATAGCACCCTCCTTTGACTTGCTTGACTCCATACTTCATGATGGCTTGACTTTGTTAGCATCATGGTTGTTGATGATGGTTGTGGTTGTGTGTGGTTTTTGCTTGTGATCATATTCTTTCATGATGCCCTCTTGCATCATTGCTTCCACCCACCCCTTGACCTTGCTCTCTCTCTCTCTCTCCAATCACACATGAAGGGGGGGCCGGCCATTCCTTGGAGGGAATGGGATTCATTTTCATTTTGATGTGTGGAGAAAAATATGATACATTCCTTCTTGAGTATGCTCCATTTTTTTTCTCACCTCTCTCCAAGCTCTCTTTTCCTTCACCAATGGCAATTCCACAAACCCCAAAAATGAGACTTGCTCACTACATATTCTACAACGAACCTTGGGCACGTCGAGTAGCCGGCTTCGTGCCCGAGTTGCCTCGGCATTGAGGTGGGAGCCCGTAAACGATGTAGGCAACGTGGTGCACTTCCGGCGACGAGGATGAGACGGACGGAGATCCCGCGAGGAGATCGGATTGGAGATGAAGACCGGAGGACTTGGATCATCGGTATATCTCTTTCCCATCTTCTAGTTAGCTTAGACTTGTTAATGGTTACGATCTGGGTGTTTAGTGCGCGGTGGTGCCGGTTTGCTAAGTCCGCAAAATTTAAGTTATTCACCGCTTCCGCATTCCGGCGTCGGATTGACGGCCGGGGCGCCGCCGTGCACTTACAATCTATTCACTTCTCTGATATTTGTCGTTGTAACCCTTCAACGTCTTCAGAGAGGTGATGGGTCCCGACAACCAGACATTCTATGAACTGTGGGGTCCTTAAACTCATGGACTATGACGTCCTTAAACTTTACAGATTATGATGTCCTTAAACTCCCTAGACTATGGTTTCCTTAAACTCCCTGGACTATGATGTCCTTAAACTTTTGGATCGCAATGTCCCTAAACTAAAATAATAGAGCCCAAATGCTCTTTTGTTGGATCTAAATGATCCTGTTGAGTAGATCTTAGTTTAAAATTAGACTAACGTATCCTTAACAAACGTTTAAGTTGATCTTAGTCTCAAATGAGATTAACGATCCTTAAACCCAAACCAAAACCCAAATCTAAGAAGATACAGATTTGGACCAATCCACATCCTACGGGCGACAACATAAATTAGTCTCCGTATACAATCCACGGGCAACCAAAAATAAAACAAACACACACGACACGAAGTAACCATCTGGAGAAGGAGAAAGTGGTTACCGCTATGCGGTAGCGTAATTAACTGCAAGGGCTTGCGCCTGCAGGGAAGAGCGTCCCCACAATCAAAAACCCCTCAAATGAAGGGGAATCTGACAAAGTCTGCTACAACGGCCGCATCCGTCTAAACCTCCAATATACAGTTCCATAAATCAATTTGGCATCTTTGGAGAGGTGGACGGATAAATCCAAATAGCATCTGCCCCCAAATTCAGAAAAGACGTCAGTTTTCCCAGGCTTTCGGCGGATAATTAGAGGACTGTTGATGCACAGCCTACCTCAGAGATCATGATGTTGTCTACCGTGCAGACAGATGACCCAGCTGTTGTTGAGATTGATGGGATGTCGTTTCTAGAGCTTATGAGCTGAAACCGCTGGAGCTTTCAGGCAGAGATGTGACAGGAGATAGCTAGTCTATCTCGAGTTGAGCGACTGATATAATTCGTCAGATTTGATGTGCCGATGCAGGCTCAGTTGAGTCAAAAAATTCCAGTTGAAGGATCTTACCTGGATTTAGAGTAAATCGAGCAAGAGAGGATGTTGTTCGTCGGATATTCCGATGTGAGATCGGTAAGTTGACCAGTTTCGGATAGAAGGATCTCACCCAGATGCGTTGTGAGTTGATCGAGAACGAACGAATAAAGAGTATTCCTCCGATGATTTGGACGAGTTCCCGTGGACATGTTCAGCTAGATAACTTCTACAGAGTGATGAGGATACCGAGTTCGTATTTCGAGTCCGTGTAAGAGACTCCGGATTAACTGTAGCCGAGGACGAATTGCAATATGCAGATAGCAAGACATGACGTCGAAGTTGACGATAATAAAGACGAGTGGAACAAGAGATTCGTGCGAGATGTTAACGAGTGGTTGTTACTCTCCGTTGATGCCAGAGGGTTGATACGTGTGCAGAGGCATTGGATATAGCCAAATTTCAGAGGAAAGCCGTGTTGAGGACGCAGCTGTCCGGTTATGAGAAAAGAGTTAAGCAAGAGTGCCAACCTTCGTATAGTTCGGCATAAGTGAGATCGGAAGAAGCCATGAGCAGGTTCTTTCCAGGGCTCCGCAGCGATAAAGATTTGCACCCAGGATTAGTTATATCGTGTGTATTCAGAGAGCAAGATGCCCCCGTCAGTAATGTGCTGTTGAGAGTGGTCATGTTGATTGGCCAAACGGTGATCAGAGGAGTTCCAGAGCGGAACTGTTCCGTTAGTACACCTGACCAGGTCGACGAGCAGAAGGATCGTGAGATTGGTAATCCACAGAGAAAACAGGGAACTCAGAGACCGAAGACGCTATACTGTGAGCAGGAGGTAAGTAGATGATCTTGCTCTGCCAGCTTGGGCGCACCGGCATTTTTCGACATTGTAGAAGGTGTACCTCAATGTCATTTATTGCGATTGCGTTTTGTGATCCGAGTATCACACTTTTATCGCTTGGACTTGAGTTTCGATGATTGGGTTTCGCGATTTATGTTTTCGTGCACCATGGCTGCACTTACTGGAGATTTATATTTTGTGCACAGTTATTGCACTTGATTTATGTTTTATACACCGCTACATTGGTTTATGATTGTGCATATCTATTGCACTTGATATCGGTTTGTACCTTGGCTGCACGTATTTATGATTCCGAGGATTTCAATACTGTCAATTTGATTTTGCACTCGGTATAGCTCACATGTGCTTGCAGTGCATTGATACGTGTTTTGTGCAGGCAGTTGCACACGTTTATGATTTTATACACCTTGGTACGCTCGGTGTTGTTTTGTGTGCATTGATATATTGGTGAGTTTTCGTGCATTGGTTGTACCAGATACGTATTTCGTGCATTTGTTGCCCCAGATTTATGTTTTCGTGAGCATCTGCACTTGGCGTTCTTTATCGTGCACGCTACTGCACTAGATGTTTTGTGGGGACCTGACGCACTTGATTTGGATTTTCGCGCATATTGGGCGCATGGTATGATATTTTGTGCACACCGGATACACTTGATTGAGATTTTCATTCGTGCATGTTAGTTGCACTGGGTTGAAATTTTCGTGCACTATATATGCACTTGATATTGTTGTCGTGCACATCCGTTGCACTAGACAGATGCTTTCATGCACACCCGTTGCACTTAGTTTGGTTTTTGTGCACATTCATGGCACTTGTATTGGATTTGGTTTTCCATGCACACCAGACGCACGTGATGTTGGATACGCCTTTTGAGACTGATTTTATTTATGAGTATTGCGTTTTGATGATGGGTACTATGTTATATAGTAGTCGAGCAGAACTGATCTGAGGATAGTACCTGAGTACTTTGCATCCATGAAAAGTTACCGAGAGATTTTCAAAAAGGAGCTATAGCCTCGCTATTTCCTACGTGTCCGCGAGTAACACGAAATTTTACAAGGAAAACCTTCTGTGATATTTCAAAAGACGGGACGTATAATTTGAGCAAAACATATATAGGTATATATATTTACCACTTTACAAATGATCGTCCGCCACTTGTGCCGTGAGCTACGTATAACACGGCGATTTGGGAAAAATTTGGCATGAGTTATTCAGCTTTTAAAATGGTTTTATAAGGATCCGTATTATATACGTAATATGATTTTGAGTATAGCATAATTGAGTATAGTATTGGATTTCGGGATTTGTATTTCATTTTAACTCCGATGATTGTGTGATACTTGACGGAGTTTGATTTTGAGTTTCGTACTCGTTTTCAGGCGCACACGATGCACTGCTGTATTTCTGTATCTTATGTGTTTTCGGAGCCCTGTTGATTTGAGCAGATTATTGAAATGTTTTAGTATTTAGGAATTTAAATTTAAATTCGGGGAATGAATTTATTTAAGGGGGCAAGACTGTAACATTTCAGAAATATAAAATATTATTTTTGGAAATTTAATATTAAAATAATATATTTCGCAAAAACTATTCGATTTTCGAATAGGGTTTTTCGTAAAATGGTATAAGTATATACCAATATTTGGAATATAATTGGAGGTTAAAATGATTATTCATTAAAAAGATATTTATCAGATTTTGGCACTTTTATAATTAAATATATGCATGTTTAAATTAAATCGATTAGTGCACTACTAATCACGACTAAGCCAAATCCGTATTTCTATATTTTTCCATGGCTAGTGCACCATATCATGTGCATGTTGTTACTTGTTTATTTATTTCATTTGTTTTATTTGAAAAGAAGAGAAAAGAAAAGAGATGTTATGAGTGAAAAACAAAAAGAGAACGGAAACAAAATAGATATTTAGAGAGAGAGAGTGAGCTTAAGAGAGAGAGAGAGAGGCATCTTTGACTTCTTTATCTTCTTCCTTCATCATTTCTTTTCTTCTTCATCTCCTTCTTCATAATTCTTCATCTCCTTCATCCCTCACTACCTCCATGTATCATCTCCCATCCTTGTTCAAAACTGCATGCCACCTTCAAAATAAACATGCACAAGCTTATCCTAAACCCTTTAGACCAATCAAGTGTGGATTTTGAAGACTTTGGACAACTCAAGAATTTTCTTCAGTTGCTAATGAGGTATATTTCCTTTGCTTTAGTTAAGTTATTGTGTTTAGTATATCCTAGTTAGTTTAGATTTCGTATTAGTTAGGTTTTGTTATCTTGGAAATTTCCAAGATGATAATTAGTGATTTGTGGACTTGTTAAGATGCAATAGAAGTGTAGTGAGTGTTTACAAGACTTTAGAGAATGATTTCCTGACCTGGAACAGAGAATAGAACCCGATACACAAACTTAGAATTTTCCCATGTCGGTTTTGTGAAACCTAGAGGCCTACAGGGGTATCTAGAGCTATCTGGAATGTTTTTAATAAAATCAAACAAGTCCATTGACCTAGATTAACCACAATGAGACCACCACTAAAATACGAACCCATTTTACCCTATAAAAAATGGCGACACCGGACTTTTGGGGCTTCTCGCCGGGTCCCCTATTGGCTTTGGTATTGTGGTTTTGCCTATAGCTCACTTATTCTATAACTTATCCCCTGTACTTGGTTGTTTAGTCCCAATTGACCTGAGCCAAAATCTGGGAGCTACTTAAGAGTGTTTTGGCTATGTTTTAAAGATATTTGAATTCGTGGTTTTGATGTTTGGATTTGATTTGGTAGTTGGACGTTTGTACGTTAACAACGAGGGTTATTTGGTTGATCTTGCATGCGTAGGCTATAGGTTCTAACCTATAAGCAATTCATGTGCCGTATCGGTTTTCCGGACTTAGTTTTAATTATATTTCGATATGTGTTGAATTGTAGGTATCTTCGCGTGGACTTCCGAGACGACGAAGCATATCGACTTCGACTAATCGAGGAGTTTAGCAGGTGAGTAGATTTATATATACGGGGGAAGTCGGGTGGATGGCGTATAGCACCCCCGCAACCATTGATATAGAACATTGTTTTATATTTTATAAACTTTAGAAAGGATATGCTACGAACTTATAGACACGATTAAAGGATTTAGTAAGATATGATATGATAAAAGCTGACACTAATGAATATATATTGGCTTGATAATATGATACAGGTATATAAGATAACATGATGTGGGATATTGAGATGATAGATATAGATGACTCGGATTGATATATGAGAATATGAAATGAGAAGTGAATCATGATAATTATGAATTGAAAGAGGACAAGTATGGGTTGATAATGATAGTATGAGATTGAGATCGATATGAATTGAGATTAACAAGATATGACGTATATGCAAGATGAAATGATATAAGATTGTTATAGATGTGTTATGTGATTGATAGGGTATGCCGTATGAGATTATAGATCCGTACCTTTGCTGGTGAATAGGATGATAGATTCCTTAATCTGTTTGTGACACCGTACGATGGATTACCGTACGCGATGTGTTTATTGAATGTTTGATCCACGCTCATAAATTGAGAATGATGATCGAGGATATTGCGACACTTGATACTATGAGGCGGGATCGTTGACATAAAGAGGCTACCTTATTATAATTCATATTTTGTTGGATTATTTCTTGTGTGATACCTATCATATTTCCAGTATTTAATGTTATATGATATCATTGCTAGTACACCTACACAATTACCGTTGATGCGCATGTTATACGCACACAGATTGCCGGCTCACACACATTCATCATCGGTAATTGCCATGCTACTTACACAGTAGAACTGCCCTATCATGATATTATTCTTAACCGTAAAAGTACATTCATTGTTTAGTACTATCACTTGACATGCTTGCATGATATACTCGATATGCTCATATTACTACTCTATATTGCATACATCGTACTTTATAGTTAAATGCATTGAGATACTGTTTTTATGAGATCTCTGGATTTGAGAACCGCGGTTTAATTTCAAAGGAAATTGTGTATTGTTTTAAAAATGTGATATCTCTTGATATGATATTTCGAGGTGTCCACCATGAGTTTTCTCGGTTCTGAGCAGTGAGTATACCCGATTCGAGGAGCGGTAGGCACCGTCTGCAGGTACATGGTAGACCCGGTTAGGTACCCCCACTATTTTCCGCAAAAAGGTTTAGATTGTCTGGGCTTCGGCTTACTTGATTTACATTACTTCTTTAGACGTTGCGTAATTTAAGTGCCGGTCACGTGCTAAATTACGGGTCGTGACATCTTTCCTCAGGTGGAGTGATGTGGTTCAATCCTGACCGCTCATCATCTATAAAAGACATTAGGGTTTATTTGCAAAATAAATATTTTTTCACTTTTCCCAAAATAAAAAAAGTAGCTGCTGCATGCAAGTTCCGTTTCTCATCTTCTTCTTCTTTCTCACTTTCAATTCCCCCCCCCAAAGTTACTATCACGTCCCGCTTCCCAAGATACGTAAACACGGTATATGACAGAGCCAACCATGCTACCTGTGTTTAGGAATCATCCCTCCACAGTCACATTACGGCTGTCTATCGGATATCAAGAACAGTAAAATATATAATCTAGATATCACATGCCCATTTACCACAGTAAATAGAATCAAGAAAATTCATAAAGCAGAAACGAATCAAGATCCAATAAACAATAGTATCTGAATCGCGTCCCAATATGGGCTCACATCGATAAGATAAAACTACGGAAATAAAATAAACTAAGAGTAAATAAACTAAATAGCTAGCTCCTCATTGCTCGGCTTGATTGCTGAAGTACTCTTAATCCGCCTGCGATAAAGGTAGAGGAACTGGGCCATATAAAACCCAGACATCAGTGCGTCATAATATCAAAATAATCGTAATAACCAGGATATGATGATATAATTAAATATGAATATAAATAATAAACACATATATGAATAGTGAGCTATATGTATGTGATGTGTATCCTAAAATCTATGCTTCTAGGTTATCTATTCTAGAAGTTTTTGAAATCAATTAATGTAATCGTCGATGTAACTCAATAGTATCCCGTGCGTGCCCGGGATCACGGTCAAGACTCCCGGGTGTAGGGTGTTTTTCGTCACCCCATTGAGATGGAAATACGCGCGCGCTTGTTAGACGTATTATAGATTCTCCCTGCCTAGAGTAGGCCGGGATTTATTGATTATGGGTATCCGAATCTCCGGCAGCCGCGGACTAAACTGCCGTTAATTACCCCTCGCCTTTGGAGCGAGATAACCTCCGATTGACGGGTTAAACTGGTCATGCGAACTCAATACGATGCGTTGGTGTGTATGTGTATGTGTGTGTTTTTATTCCATTTGTTAAAAAAAAGATATATATATATATATATATATATATATATATATATATATATATTCTATATATAAAAAAATTATTTAGAGAAAACCTTTTTTATTTTAATTTACTATTTTTTTATTTTTAAAATATTATTTATAATTTATTTTTATTTATTTAATATTTATTTATTTTATTTTATTTTTTAAATAAGAAAAAAGGATTAAACAAAAAAAAGAAGGAAGAAGGAAGAAGAAAGAAAGAGAAAAAAAGGGGGAAGCCTGGGCTCCCATTAAATGAGAGTCTCCCCTCACATGGCATGTGACCATAATGTGAGGGTCTCCCCTCACATGGCACGTGAGGGTCAGCATGTGAGGGTCACATGCTGGCATGTGACCAGCATGTGACGGGGGGCCAAAAAGTCTCCAATTTTTTATTATTATTATTATTTATATTTTATGGAGTTCAACACCAAAAGAAATTTTTTTATGGAGTTAAACTCCAAAAGAATTTTAAATATGGAGTTCAACTCCGAAAAGATTTTAAATTGAGTTGTAAATCTAAAAAGATTTTTATTGTGGAGTTAAACTCCAAAAAGAGTTTTAAATGGAGTTCAATTCCAAAAAAAGATTTTTATTGTGAAGTTAAACTCCAAAAGAATTTTTATTGTGAAGTTAAACTCCAAAAGCCGAAAGAATTTTTATTGTGGAGTTGAACTCCGAAAGAATTTTAAATGTGGAGTTAAACTCCGAAAGAATTTTATATGGAGTTAAACTCCTAAAAATATTTAATGTGGAGTTAAACTCCCTCCCCCCCCCAAAAAAAGGATTTTTACTGTGGAGTTAAACTCCAAAAGAATTTTTGTAGCGGAGTTAAACTCCAAAATAGCATGTGAGAGTCACATGCTGGCATGTCACATACTAGCATGTGACCTTCACATGCTGGCATGTGACTAGCATGTGAAGGTCATATGCTAACATGTGAGGGGGGCCAAAAGGGCTCCCATTAAATGGGAGCCCTCCCCCTCACGTGCTAGCATGTGATAGGGGTAAAAGGGCATATTTTTATTTCTTATTATTTATTTTTATTTTATATATATATATTTTTAACATGGAGCTAAACTTCAAAAGAATTTTTTTTTATGGAGTTAAACTCGAAAAGAATTTTAAATATAGAGTTCAACTTCGAAAAGATTTTAAATGGAGTTTTAACTCCAAAATGATTTTTATTGTGAAGTTAAACTCCAAAAGAGTTTTAAATGGAGTTCAACTCCAAAAAAAGAATTTTATTGTGGAGTTCAACTCCAAAAGAATTTTTGTTTGTGAAGTTAAACTCCAAAAGAATTTAAATGGAGTTGAACTCCGAAAGAATTTTAAATATGGAGTTAAACTCCGAAAGAATTTATATGGAGTTAAACTCCTAAAAAGATTTAATGTGGAGTTAAACTTCCTAAAAAAAGATTTTTACTGTGGAGTTAAACTCCAAAAGAATTTCTGTAGTGGAGTTAAACTCTAAAATAATTTTATTTGTGGAATTAAACTCCAAAAGATTTTCTCCTTTCTCTCTTGAGAAGAAACCCAAAATGGGTTCTCTTGAAACTCCAAGATCTAGATCTTGGATGATAAAAAAAGAGACCCTTTTTTTCTTCTCTTGGTGGAATCTTGAGAGGTGGGTTTATGGTAAAACTTTATTTAGTTGTAAAAAGAAGAACTAAGCTCTTGATTTAATTGGAAAATAAAGAAAAAGAGGAAGAACTTGGAAGAGAGAGGATGGAGGCACAAACCCTAGTTTTTTTTAAGGGAATGAAAAGTGTATCTTTTATTCATCATCATGTTGCCTTATATAGGCTTACACATTTACACATAGCCCCTTGGGCTTTACAAAATGGCATTTTGCCCATCTTATGCCTCATGTGCTATTTCTTTTTGCACATAAGTCATAGGGCTTTACAAAAATTTGGTTTTATGCCCATTTTGCTTACATTCATACATAAAAAATTACATCAAAATTATTTATTACATGATTTTTTTATTTCGGCATGGGAGAGGCCGGCCGCTTCATGTTCGGGCTCGAATCGGGCATGAGCCCACTTGATCTGGGCTTGGGCCCACCTGGCTTGGGGATGACCTTGACTTTGACTTGGTCAACCGGGGTGCAATTTTCGACCCCAACAAAATGCCCCCCATCAATAAATGCACACCACAGACGTGGGTCGTGTGCATAAAATTGATGGATCTTTTTTCGTGTGGAGGCGACTTGCTTTGGTTCCCACCTTTTGGGATGCACTGCCCTTTTTACGACATGGATGGTCGACGTTTGCGTCTCCGAGATGGAGTATCCGTGGTAGACGTTTCCCTGGCCCGGAGCGATTTGGTTCCCGCTTTGTAGGAAGCCTGCACTGCCCTTTTTACAGCATGGACGGTCGACGCTTGACATGTCTCCGGGACGGAGTGTCCGTGGCAGACATTTCCCTGGCCCGGAACGATTTAGTTCCCTCTTTGTAGGAAGCCTGCACTGCACTTTTTACGACATGGACGGTCGACGCTTGACGCGTCTCCGAGACGGAGTGTCCGTGGTAGACGTTTCCCTGGCCTGGAGTGATTTGATTCCCTCTTTGTAGGAAGCATGCACTGCCCTTTTTACGACATGGACGGTCGACGCTTGACGCGTCTCCGAGACGGAGTGTCCGTGGTAGACGTTTCCCTAGCCCAGAGTGATTTGGTTCTCTCTTTGTAGGAAGCTTGTACTGCCCTTTTTACAATATGGACGGCCGATGGCACTGAGTGTCGCTGGTTGTTCAACTTGTCCCCGGCACGGAGTGTCGCTGTTCGACTTGTCCCCAGCACGGAGTGTCGCTGATGTTCGACTTGTCCCCGGCACGGAGTGTCGCTGTTCGACTTGTCCCCGGCACAGAGTGTCACTGATCGACTTGACCCCGGCATGGAGTGTCGTTGATATTCGACTTGTCCCCGGCATGGAGTGTCGCTGTTCGACTTGTCCCCGGTTGTAACAACTGAGTCCAGTTATACAAATTCCAGTTACCGTATGTGTGGTGTGTAGTATTTATTTCATTTAGCATGCTTTGACAGTTACTAGTTATAGTTTACCCCGACATTATATATGTTTGCTTATAACAATTAAGTTACTTAAAATAGTTTGAAAATACTTGTCATGGCATGCTTGGCATCCCTAACCCTGTGGTAGCGTCCTTGCATCGTGTTCTCATCCCGTTCAGTGAAACGGACGTATTTGGACGACTACGCGCACGTACATGCGTCCGTTTTTGGGGATATGCTTTATCAGTTCAAAATCCTTCATTTTAATTTTTGGAACCTGCCAATATTTTTTCATATTTCAAATCCAAATTTTTGGACCCGACCCGGGCGCAATTCTGAAATAGTTTTGTATTCCGCCAAATCCTATTTCAAAATTTCTAAAAAACTGTTTAAAAAATATTTTTTTACAGCCTATTAAAATTTTTCTAAACGATGAGATTACGTTTTTAAAATCCCAGTAAATCATTTCTTAGAATCAGCTTAGATTTAGCCAGCAAGATTGTAATTCTATTAAAACCTGTGAATCCTTTATTTTTCCTTATCAATTCCCCTCACCTAATCAAAACACTCCTTTCCTCGTCGCTGGCCCCACCTTCGTCTCTCTCTCTCTCTTCCTTTTCTTCTTCTCTCTCTTCCTCGTTTTCTCTCACCCCCACTACGTGACGAAATCTTCTCTCCTCCTCTCTCTCTCCTCTCGCTTCTCTCTTCCTCTCTCCTCTCGCATCTCTCTCTCTCACTCCTCTCGCGGTGAGAAGGGATCCCGTCACCGCTCCCTCTCTTCTGCTCACCTTCCTCATATATATATCTTCTCCTTCTTCTTCTATTATTTTTGAAACCCATGCACGCACGAGAACAGGAAGCTAAACCCTAACTCTTTTCCTTCGCTCCTCAAACCCCGTCAACATCCCTCTCGCCTCCTCTTCGCCCTCATCTCCATCGTATTCCATTCTATCCTTCTCCCGAGTCTCTCTCTCTCCCCTGCACACACCCGACGAGAACTCGTGAACCCAGCGCCACCTTCCTTCGCCGTCGACCATCCCCATCGCCATCACCACCTCCTCCCTCTCCTCTGCTCTTCCTCCAGCAACCTAAACCCTGCACACCAAAACCCCAGCAACTTCTACCCGAGCCCAAAACCCTAAGCAAACCCTAGATCCTCTGAAAACCCTTCACCGGCGTCCTTCACCGCCGTCGATCTCGCCGTCACTGCTAGCACCCCTCTGCGACCCAGTAAGTTATCCCTCATTCTCTTTCTTCTTCTTCTTTACCTGTTCTTTTCTTTTCCCTCTCTGTATATATATATTTAACATTCTTGTTTACTGTTGCTTTGGATCCCCAGAATCCGGTTGGGCTGTGGACGACCCCGACGACCCAGCGAGGACCCCTGACCCGTGTGATTCCACTGTTCGTCGTTTGGACTCATTCCGTGTACCGTACATGCATCGCGACTTTTCCCTGCCGACACGTAACGTTCTGTTTTCTGTATCGCGACCCGTCGAGGCAAGTTAATCTTGCTACATGCTAGTCATACTATTCATATATCAATCTATCTATTTTCCTATTAATCTATAATTAAAATCAAAAGCTTTGAATTCCAGATTAACAGTACAATGTTCCGTTTATATATTACAGATCTAAAACTTGAAACCTGATTGTTGCATTTAGTTGACTATACCTAGAAATCGCATTTATATGTAGATCTTATAATCACAACTGTTTTATAGCCATATTACCCTTTTTTTTGTAGTTTTACCCTATCGGACGACCGATTGCATACATTTAGCCTTATTCACATTCAATTGCATCTCTAGACGGTTTTAATACATATTAATATGATTTTATCATCCACATGTGTAATACTGCATTTCTGAAATGTTAAAACTATCCCTTAAACCAAACCGATAATCGTACACCTAAGTAGTTTAATATGCACCTATTGCTATCATGTTACAGTGCCTGTGTATTGTTCTGATAGTACCATGCTTGTTTATTCATAGCCATGATTATGCTAGTCGATTAAGAGCATCCACATGTTATCTTGTACACCCTGACATGACTTGCTATACATATTACTTGACCTGACATGGTACCGTACTCTCTTGACATGACTTGACATCTAAATAGACCACTCGACTTGACCTGATGTACCATGGCTTTACCTGTTATCTGATCTTGGGTCTAATGCCAACAAACTTGACATGTAGTCCTTACGGACCGTTCCTGTTCTCTATCCAGACAAACCTGCACCTACCTGATCCTGTGTTGGCATTAGTTCTTGATTACTGAATATCTGACTTGACACACATAACTTGGGGGTATGGGGAAATCAATGATGAAACCTGATTTGTAACTCGACAGTTGCTTGCTTTTACTGATCAGTTTTTGAGGCTAGGCCCGCCTCGTGACGATGCTGCTGACATCGTTGGTCTGTACCCTTTTCTTTTTAGTGCCTAGCGGCACGTCTCGGTTTCAGCCTGAGAGTCTTAGACCGTGGTCCCGGGCATGCACGGGATACTATTGAGTTATATCGATGATTCATCAAATTGATTTCAAAGACTTGAGAGTAGATAACCCAATAGACCAGTTTAGTTTACTCACTGCACACTACCTTTTCACTGCCCTGACGTATATTGCTATTACACCTGCTTTACCATTCATGTTTATATTTGCATTTCTTGTTACCCTATTTATATTTTATTACTTGATGACATGACGCGCTGGCGTCTGGGTTTTGCATGACCCAGATTCCGTACCTTTGCTGCAGTTCGAGCGGGAGTACTTCAGCCAGCAGGCTGAGCAGTGAGGATTCAGTAGTAGCTAGTTCTTTTACTTTTCTGCATTTTATTCCTGATGTGAGCCCGCATTATGGGACATACATTCCAGTTATTTGTATTGGATCTTTTGCTTCCGCATTTTTATTATTCTTGACTCATTTTATCTTGGCTTATGGACATGTATTAGATAGTTATATTTTGTTCTTGATATCTCTACAGCCGTAATGTGACTGTGAATGGATACTTCTTACCCACAGGTAGCATGGTTGGCTATGTCACGTGCCCATCTTAGCATACTCTGGGAAGTGGGGCGTGACATGGTTCTTTTGGTATCAGAGCCATAGGTTAATCGGATTGATTCTTTTGTAGTTGGGTATTGTACCCAATACACGAATCAGAATACTCGTGTTTAGGAAACATGTCCTGCCACCTTGCCGTTTTACCGTTCTTGAATCTAACCTCCTCCTGCTTTTATCTTTACGGTGTGCAAGCTTCCTTTGCATATCGACTCGAAACCTGATTCCTTATTATCTCTAGAACTTAGGCGACTTGGGTGGAGTTATGTAATTGTAGCTATGATACCGCGGCATAGTTACAATGCGGTACTCTATTTAAGTAACTTGGAGTTCTAGCCTTGACTCATATCCTTAATCTATATGTTGAATCTGTTATCGTACTAATACTATTTGGTGTTTGGTTGCAGTATCATGGAGGCTAGGAATCTACAATCGTACTAGAGGTGTATGGATGACGCTACTTTGCTTAGAGTAATTCGTAACTTGCTTGAGGACCACAAGCAGCAGACCAAGCTAAAGCCGGCGTTTGCACTAGACCAAACGTCCGTACGTAGAAGTGTTCCGGTGAACAGACGCGGCGTAGCACCAATGAAGAAAACAATTGTGGTTGATCGGAAGAGGAGCGTGATTTGTGGCTACTGTCTTGTACACGGACATGAGCAAAGGGATTGCCGAAGGAAACGGGGACTCTGTTTGGTTTGTGGATCGGCGAATCACACTATCTGTGTTTGTCCGTCGAAACTTCATAAGGAAGAGAATGTTCGGAGGCCAGTGTTACCCAAGAAAAGGGGAAGGATGTTGTGCGACTTCTGCCAATGACCGGGTCATTATCGAAGAGTTTGTCGTAAGAGGCTTGGACTTTGTCTGATTTGTGGATCAGAGGATCACACCATTGTTAATTGTCCGTCAAGGCTAAGATTGAAGGAAGCTACTCAGGAGCCGCTGCAAGAGCAGCTTCCAGATCAGGAGTGGTTTATTCGGCGAGCTAATCAGGCTCAGACTTTTCACCTGATGGCTGAAGAGGCTAAAACCTTCAGAGGAAGTCATTTCAGGTACCCTATTATTCATGGTTTTCTCGCATTAGCGTTATTCAATTCTAGTGCATCCCATTGATTTATGTCGTCCAAGTTTATTGCTGTTCACTCGATGACTTTCACGACCTTTTTTAATTTTGCGACATACACATTGGGATTGGGGGAAATCATAACTAGTAGAGGGTGTACGGTTGGTTTCGTCGTGGTTTGCGGACGGGGGCTATTGCAGAGGTCTTGGAAGTTGTTACGGGTAGTATTGAGGTAGTCTTAGGAATGGAATTTCTCGGCACTTTCCCCGCTCACATTGAGTGTAGAGTGAAGAAAGCGAATTTCCAGATTCCCGGACACCCAGAGGTTGTCTAGAAGAAGCAGTTCTGTTGGGCCAGTCGAGATTAGGGCTAGGCCGACAATTAATGACCTTTTGTCAATGGAGGTTGATAAAAGTGGAGCACCAGCTGTTGTTCGAGATTTCATAGATGTGTTTGAAGACATATCAGGTTTATCGCCGAGGCGAGACGTGGAGTTCGCGATCGATCTTGTTCCTGGTGCAGCGCCAGTTTCTAAAGCATATTATCCAATGGCACTAGTGGAGTTGGAAGAAGTCAAGAAGCAGGTTACTGAATTACTTGAGAAGGGTTGGATTCGAAGCAGTAACTCGCCTTGGGGAGCTCCAGTTCTTCTAGTCAAGAAGAAAGATGGCACGAAGAGGATGTGCATCGACTATCGAGAATTAAACCGGGTGACTATTAAGAACAAGTACCCGATCCCTAGCAATGGCGAACTATCTGAGCAGCTTAGTGGCGCGAGGGTATTCTCGAGGTTGGATTTGCGATCCGGATATCATCAGGTCCGAGTGAAAGCAGAGGATATTTGCAAGACTGCGTTCCGAACTCAGTATGGACATTACTAGTATTAGTGATGCCCTTCGAAGTAACGGATGCACCGGCGATATTCAAGGACTTGACGAAACGAATCTTTCCACCATTCGTGGACCAGTTTATTGTGGTGTTCATTGACGATATTCTGGTCTATTCGAAGAGTATTGAAGAGCATGCAGAACATTTGAAGATCGCACAGCAGACGTTGAGACAAGAGAAGTTATGTACGAAGATGAGCAATTGCGAGTTTTTTCTGGAAGAAGTAAAGTTTTGGGGTATGTCGTGTCTGGCGTTGGAATCGCCGTCAATTCCGAAAAGATTGCAGCAGTTCGAGATTGGCCGATTCCAAAGAATTTTGCGGAGATAAGAAGTTTCTTGGACTCGCCGGGTATTACAGAAGATTCGTGGAGAACCTTGCTCGTCTGGCGGAGCCGTTGACCAAGCTTACGCGCAAGGAGGTACCTTTTGTGTGGACAGATAGGTGTGCGTCAGCTTTTGAGACGTTGAAGCAAAGGTTGATAACCGCCCCTATTCTGATCGTGCTAGACAGTTTCGGAGGATTGGTGTTTCACAGCGACGCATCTGGAAAAGGATTGGGATATGTTTTGATGCAGCATGGGAAGGTTGTAGCATACGCATCGAGACAGTTGAAGACCCATGAGAAGAATTACCCAACTCGTGACTCAGAGCTTGCGGCTGTGATATTCGCTTTGAAGATTTGGAGAAACTACCTTTTGGACGAAAGGGTCGAGGTGCTCACTGATCATAAGAGCTTGAAGTATGTGTGCACGTAGAAGGAGCTTAATATGAGGCAACGTAGATGGTTGGAGCTGATAGCTGACTACGATCTTGATCTTAAGTACCATCCGGGGAAGGTTAATGTCGTACCGGATGCGCTCAGTCGGTTACCAGCTATTCAGATGTTGACTACACGGAAAGAACTCATTGAAGACTTTCGAAGATTTGATTTGGAGGTTGTGCTACCGCATTCTTCGGTACAATTGATGCAGCTGCAAGTACATTCGTCGTTGATCGAGAATACTAAAGCAGCGCAATCGCAGGACCCTAGATTGCAAAAGTTTCGAGAACAGGTTGAAGCTGGACTTCGAACTGACTTACTGATCCATGAAGATGGTTCGTTGAGATATGGTAGCCGTTTGTGGGTGCTAAAGGGAGATATTCGTGAATAACTTATGAAGGAGGCACACAGTTCAGCTTATTCCGTACATCCAGGAGGCACAAAGATGTACCGAGCTATATGATAGCATTTCTGGTGGGAAGACTTAAAACGGGAGATTGCCCGCTTTGTGGCAAAATGCTTGGTGTGTCAGCAAGTTAAGGCTGAACATTAAAGGGTTGCTAGTTTATTGCAACCACTTCCGATTCCTCAATAGAAGTGGGAACATATAACCATGGATTTCGTGACAGCTCTACCGCGGAGTCCAAAAGGCAACAATGCAGTATGGTGACTGTTGATCGTTGAACAAGGCAGCTCATTTCATTCCTTTTCGGGTTGGTCAATCAACAAAAGCTTGGCAGAACGGTACATGCAGGAGATTGTAAGATTGCATGGAGTACCGGTGAGCATTGTGTCCGACCGTGACACTCGATTCCAGTACACTTTTGGAGGAGTTTACAGAAAAGTTTGGGGACTCGATTGAAGTTTAGCATAGCTTTTCATCCTCAAACAGATGGCCAGTCGGTGAGAACGATCCAAACTCTTGAAGATATGTTGAAAACTTGCATGTTGGACTTCAAGGGTTTATGGGAGGATCATCTGCATTTGGTGGAGTTTTCTTACAACAACAGTTTCCAGGCGACAATTCAGATGTCTCCATTCGAAGCTTTATATGGTCGCAAGTGTCGTTCACCTATTTGTTGGGACGATATCGGTGAACGAAGGTTGTTGGGACCAGATTTGTGCAGCCAGTTGAGAAAGTTAATGCAATCCTTGGCGAGTGTTCATGATGTGTTTCACGTGTCACAACTCCGTAAGTATGTTCGTGATGAGGCACATGTGTTGGATCATTCGGAGCTGACTGTACGAGAAGACTTGACTTTTGAGGAGCGACCGGTTGGGATTGTGGATCGAAGGGAAAAGGTTCTTAAGAACAAGGTTATCCCTATTGTACTTGTTCTTGGGTGGTCGCTCACGTGGAGAATCAACTTGGGAGCGGGATGATGAAATCCGGCAGAAGTTTCCCCATCTTTTCTTGTAGTTATTGGTCGTTTATCCTTTTGTGTTCTTGGAATTTCGAGGACGAAATTCTCTTTGTAGTTGGGTATAATGTAATAACCGAGTCCAGTTATACAAATTTCAGTTACCGTATGTGTAGTGTGTGGTATTTATTTCATTTAGCATGCTTTGACAGTTACTAGTTATAGTTTACCCCGATATTACATATGTTTGTTTATAACAATTAAGTTACTTAAAATAGTTTGAAAATACTTGTCATGGCCTGCTTGGCATCTTTAACCCTGTGGTAGCGTCCTTGCATTGTGTTCTCGTCCCGTTCAGTGAAACGGACGTGTTTGGACGACTACGCGCACGTACGTGCGTCCGTTCTTGGGGGTATGCTTTTTCAGTTCAAAATCCTTCATTTTAATTTTTGGAACCTGCCAATATTTTTTCATATTTCAAATCCAAATTTTTGGACCCGACCCGGGCGCAATTCTGAAATAGTTTTGTATTCCGCCAAATCCTATTTCAAAATTTCTAAAAAACTGTTTAAAAAATATTTTTTTACAGCCTACTAAAATTTTTCTAAACGATAAGATTACGTTTTAAAAATCCCAATAAATCATTTCTTAGAATCAGCTTAGATTTAGCCAGCGAGATTGTAATTCTATTAAAACCTGTGAATCTTTTATTTTTCCTTATCAATTCCCCTCACCCAATCAAGATACTCCTTTCCTCGTCGCTGGCCCCACCTTCGTCTCTCTCTCTCTTCCTTTTCTTCTTCTCTCTCTTCCTCGTTTTCTCTCACCCCCACTACGAGACGAAATCTTCTCTCCTCCTCTCTCTCTCCTCTCGCTTCTCTCTTCCTCTCTCCTCTCGCGTCTCTCTCTCACTCCTCTCGCGGTGAGAAGGGATCCCGTCACCGCTCCCTCTCTTCTGCTCACCTTCCTCATATATATATCTTCTCCTTCTTCTTCTGTTATTTTTGAAACCCATGCGCGCACGAGAACAGGAAGCTAAACCCTAACTCTTTTCCTTCGCTCCTCAAACCCCGTCAACATCCTCTCGCCCCCTCTTCGCCCTCATCTCCATCGTATTCCATTCTCTCCTTCTCCCGAGTCTCTCTCTCTCCCCTGCACACACCCGACGAGAACTCGTGAACCCAGCGCCACCTTCCTTCGCCGTCGACCATCCCCATCGCCATCACCACCTCCTCCCTCTCCTCTGTTCTCCCTCCAACAACCTAAATCCTGCACACCAAAACCCCAGCAACTTCTACCCGAGCCCAAAACCCTAAGCAAACCCTAGATCCTCTGAAAACCCTTCACCGGCGTCCTTCACCGCCGTCGATCTCGCCGTCACTGCTAGTACCCCTCTGCGACCCAGTAAGTTATTCCTCATTCTCTTTCTTCTTCTCCTTTACCTGTTCTTTTCTTTTCCCTCTCTGTATATATATATTTAGCATTCTTGTTTACTGTTGCTTTGGATCCCAGAATCCGGTCGGGCCGTGGACGACCCCGACGACCCAGCGAGGACCCCTGACCCGTGTGATTCCACTGTTCGTCGTTTGGACTCATTCCGTGTACCGTACGCACGTCGCGACTTTTCCCTGCCGACGCGTAACATTCCATTTTCCGTATCGCGACCCGTCGAGGCAAGTTAATCTTGCTACATGCTAGTCATACTATTCATATATCAATCTATCTATTTTCCTATCAATCTATAATTAAAATCTAAAGCTTTGAATTCCAGATTAACAGTACAATGTTCCGTTTATATATTACAGATCTAAAACTTGAAACCTGATTGTTGCATTTAGTTGACTATACCTAGAAATCACATTTATATGTAGGTCTCATAATCACAACTGTTTTATAGCCATATTACCCTTTTTTGTAGTTTTACCCTATCGGACGACCGATTGCATACATTTAGCCTTATTCACATTCAATTGCATCTCTAGATGGTTTTAATACATATTAATATGATTTTATCATCCACATGTGTAATACTGCATTCCTGAAATGTTAAAACTATCCCTTAAACCAAACCAATAATCGTACAACTAAGTAGTTTAATATGCACCTATTGCTATCATGTTACAAAGCCTGTGTATTGTTCTGATAGTACCATGCTTGTTTATTCATAGCTATGATTATGCTAGTCGATTAAGAGCATCCACATGTTATCTTGTACACCCTGACGTGACTTGCTATACATATTACTTGACCTGACATGGTATCGTACTCTCTTGACATGACTTGACATCTAAATACACCACTCGACTTGACCTGATGTACCATGGCTTTACCTGTTACCTGATCTTGGGTCTAATGCCAACAAACTTGACATGTAGTCCTTACGGACCGTTCCTGTTCTCTATCCAGACAAACCTGCACCTACCTGATCCTGTGTTGGTATTAGTTCTTGATTACTGAATACCTGACTTGACACACATAACTTGGGGGTATGGGGAAATCAATGATGAAACCTGACTTGTAACTCGACGGTTGCTTGCTTTTGCTGATCAGTTTTTGAGGCTAGGCCCGCCTCGTGACGATGCTTCTGACATCGTTGGTCTGTACCCTTTTCCTTTTAGTGCCTAGCGGCACGTCTCGGTTTCAGCCCGAGAGTCTTAGACCGTAGTCCCGGGCATGCACGGGATACTATTGAGTTATATCGATGATTCATCAAATTGATTTCAAAGACTTGAGAGTAGATAACCCAATAGACCAGTTTAGTTTACTCACTGCACACTTCCTTTTCACTGCCCTGACGTATATTGCTGTTACACCTGCTTTACCATTCATGTTTATATTTGCATTGCTTGTTACCCTGTTTATATTTTATTACTTGATGACATGACGCGTTGACGTCTGGGTTTTGCATGGCCCAGATTCCGTACCTTTGCTGCAGTCCGAGCAGGAGTACTTCAGCCAACAGGCTGAGCAGTGAGGATTCAGTAGTAGCTAGTTCTTTTACTTTTCTGCATTTTATTCCTGATGTGAGCCCGCATTATGGGACATACATTCCAGTTATTTGTATTGGATCTTTTGCTTCCGCATTTTTATTATTCTTGACTCATTTTATCTTGGCTTATGGACATGTATTAGATAGTTATATTTTGTTCTTGATATCTCTACAGCCGTAATGTGACTGTGAATGGATACTTCTTACCCACAGGTAGCATGGTTGGCTATGTCACGTGCCCATCTTAGCGTACTCTGAGAAGCAGGGCGTGACACCGGCACGGAGTGTCGCTGATCGACTTGTCCCCGGCACGGAATGTCGCTGATGTTCGACTTGTCCCCGGCATGGAGTGTCGCTGATGTTCGACTTGTCCCGGCACAGAGTGTCGCTGTTCGACTTGTCCTCGGCAGGGAGTGTCGTTGTTCGACTTGTCCCCGGCACGGAGTGTCGCTGATCGACTTGTCCCCGGCACGGATTGTCGCTGTTCGACTTGTCCCCGGCACGGTGTATCGCTGTTCGACTTGTCCCTGGCATGGAGTGTCGCTGATGTTCGATTTTTCCGCAGCACGGAGTGTCGCTGTTCGACTTGTCCCCGGCACGGAGTGTCGCTGATCGACTTGTCCCCGGCACGGAGTGTCGCTGTTCGACTTGTCCCCGGCATGGAGTGTCGCTGGTTGATTCCGAGTCGAAGCATAATTCCGACAGGGAAGGCAGATAAGCCGAGGCGAAGCATGATTCTGCCGCAGAGGTTGTTGGTTTGATTTGGGTTGGCATTAGCATCGCTACACTAGAATATGGTACCAGAAGCGAATCATCATTTGCCATAAGTGGATTTGGGGATTTTTTTTTGTCGGCATGTGCATTGCTGCACTGGAATAATGCCAGGAGCAACCCATCATTTGCCCCGGGAGGATTTGGGGATTTTTTTTGTCGGCATCTGTATTGCTGCACTAGAATAATGCCAGGAGCAACTCATCATTTGCCCCGGGAGAATTTGGGAATTGGTGGCTTAGGAGACAGGTTTAGATTCCTATCACCTAAGGCTTTTCAATTTTATGGGCCGTAAGGGTCCCATAAAAGCATTTTCTCCCTACGAGTCGAAAGGATCTCGTAGATGTATTTTCTCCTTAGGAGTCGTGGAGACCCCTAAGCGTGTCGCTCCTTTGTGAGTCGTAAGGATCTCACGTGGGAATTTTCTTCTCACAAAGTCGAGAAGACTTTGCGAGTGCATTTCATCTCTTTTTCACGAGTTTGCGCCCTTTCGGGTTTTCACAAACTCGCCGGCAGTCATGCTGTTTTTACTCACGGAGCCCTTTCGGGTTTTCTTCCGTGCCCATTTTGCTTGTGGACATATCTTTTTTTTTGAATCTTCATCGCCGGTGGGACTTTGAATGTGGTCTCGCCGGTAGGACTTGGGAGAGATTGGGATCGTTTTACGCCCGTAGATTGTATACGGTTTTGCAGGATGTATGATCCAAACCGTAGGGCCGGAAAAATTTCGGGACTTTGTTGGCGTCTGTATCGCTGCACTGGAATATGGTACCAGGAGCGACTCATCATTCGCCGTTGGGGTATGCGATTTGGAATTTGGTTGGCATCTGCATCGCTGCACTGGAATATGGTACCAGGAGCGACTCATCATTCGCCACTTGGGGATTTGGGTTTTGGCCAACGTCTGCATCACTGCACTGGAATATGGTACCAAGTGCGACTCATCATTCGCCATTGCCTATTGGGAAGTGATGGCTTAGGAGACAGGTTTAGATCCCTATCACCTAAGGCTTTTCAATTTTATGGGCCGTAAAGGTCCCATAAAAGCATTTTCTCCCTACGAGTCGTAAGGATCTCGTAGGTGTACTTTCTCCTTAGAAGTCGTGGGGACTCCCAAGTGTTTTTCCTTTATGAGTCGTAAGGATCCCACGAAGGTGTTTTCTTACGAGTCGTGAGAATTCCGTAAGTTTCGTTCTCCTCATGCATCGTGAGGACACATGAGTGGGTCTTCCCAAATGGAGCATAATTCCGAGGGCGGAGACCGACCGCTGGACTGGTAATTGCAGTGGGGTATGGGTATGATGAGAATTATTTGAGCCCGTGGATTGTATACGGTAGTCAACTTGGGGACCAACCGTAGTGCCGGGAGAATTTTGGAAATTTGAATTTTTATTGGCGTCTGCATCGCTGCACTGGAATATGGTACCAGGAGCGACTCATGATTCGCCGTTTGAGAATTTGGATTTTAGTTGGCGTCTGCATCGCTGCACTGGAATATGGTACCAGGAGCGACTCATCCTTCGCCGTTGGAGGTTTGGAATTTGGTTGGCGTCTGCATCGCTGCACTGGAATATAGTATCAAGAGCGACTCATCATTCGCCATTTTTTTACCGCGATTGCTCTATCATTTCAGCTTTTCTTATCGCGAAGGTCGTGATTGCCCTATCATTTCAGCTATTTATTCGCGGTTGCCCCATCATTTCGGCTTTTTATTTTTATACATATATATATATTTTTTTATTTATACATTTTTACATCCCCAGTTTAATGACTTAGAGGTCGATTGTTCCCAGTTTAATGACGTGGTGGTCGACTGTTTCCAGTTTAACGACTTAGAGGTCATCTGTTTCCAATTTAACGACTTAGAGATCTACTGTTTCCAGTTTAACGACTTGGAGGTCATCTGTTTCCAGTTTAACGACTTGGAGGTCATCTGTTTCCAGTTTAACGACTTGGTGGTCATCTGTTTCCAGTTTAACGACTTGGAGGTCATCTGTTTCCAGTTTAACGACTTGGTGGTCATCTGTTTCCAGTTTAACGACTTGGAGGTCATCTGTTTCCAGTTTAAATACGAGGTGGTCATCTGTTTCCATTTTAACGACTTGGAGGCCATCTGTTTCCAGTTTAACGACTTGGTGGTCATCTGTTTCCAGTTTAACGACGTGGTGGTCATCTGTTTCCAGTTTAAAGACTTAGAGGTCTACTGTTTCCAGTTTAACGACTTGGAGGTCATTTGTTTCCAGTTTAAAGACGTGGAGGTCATCTGTTTCCAGTTTAACGACTTAGTGGTCATCTGTTTCCAGTTTAAAGACTTAGAGGTCTACTGTTTCCAGTTTAACGACTTAGAGGTCATCTGTTTCTAGTTTAAAGACGTGGAGGTCATCTGTTTCCAGTTTAATGACTTAGTGGTCATCTGTTTCCAGTTTAAAGACTTAGAGGTCTACTGTTTCCAGTTTAATGACTTAGAGGTCATCTGTTTCCAGTTTAACGACGTGGTGGTCATCTGTTTCCAGTTTAAAGACTTAGAGGTCATCTGTTTCCAGTTTAACGACTTAGTGGTCATCTGTTCCCAGTTTAAAGACTTAGGGGTCATCTATTTCCAGTTTAACGACGTGGTGGTCATCTGTTTCCAGTTTAACGACTTGGTGGTCATCTGTTTCCAGTTTAAAGACTTAGGGGTCTACTGTTTCCAGTTTAACGACTTAGAGATCATCTGTTTCCAGTTTAACGACTTGGAGGTTATCTGTTTCCAGTTTAACGACTTGGTGGTCATCTGTTTCCAGTTTAACGACTTGGAGGTCATCTGTTTCCAGTTTAACGACTTGGTGGTCATCTGTTTCCAGTTTAACGACTTGGAGGTCATCTGTTTCCAGTTTAACGACTTGGTGGTCATTCGACGGGGAGCTTAGAGAAGATACCCGATTGAGCAGTTGTCAGGGGCACTGCTGGAGCTTGCCCGAAATGTCTTATTATTTTGTCGGTGTTGATGGCCTCGCCCCCAGCTGGGGCCAAGGAAAGCCGTTCAAATACCGACTTGCATTCGAAAATGGCAATTGGAAATTGTTAACCCCTGCAAATAGAAACATGATTTCAGTTTAGACAATCGATATGTACATTGATTAAGCTCGCATGAACGTTTAACCCGAAATATGGGAGAAGAGATTGGTCCCATCGGGCGTGCCAGAATCTGTAGGGTGTTTTTCGTCACCCCATTAAGATGGAAATACGCGCGCGTTTGTCAGGCGTACTATAGATTCCCCCTGCCTAGGGTAGGCCAGGATTTATTGATTATGGGTATCCGAATCTCCGGCAGCCGCGGACTAAACTGCCGTTAATTACCTCTCGACTTTGGAGCGAGGGAACCTCCTATTGACGGGTTAAACTGGTCATGCGAACTCAATGCTATGCCTTGGTGTGTGTGTGTGTGTGTTTTTATTCCATTTGTTAAAAAAAAGATATATATATATATATATATATATATATATATTCTATATATAAAAAATAAATAAATATTTAGAGAAAACTTTTTTTTATTTTATTTTACTATTTTTTTATTTTTAAAAAATTATTTATAATTTATTTTTATTTATTTAATATTTTTTTTATTTTATTTTATTTTTTAAAATAAGAAAAAAGGATTAAATAAAAAGAAGAAGAAAGAAAGAGAAAAAAAAGGGGGAAGCCTGGGCTCCCATTAAATGAGAGTCTCCCCTCACATGGCATGTGACCAGAATGTGAGGGTCACATGCTGGCATGTGACATATGCGAGCATGTGAGGATCACATACTGGTATGTGACCAGCATGTGAGGGTCAACATGTGAGGGTCACATGCTAGCATGTGAGGGAGGGGCCAAAAGGGCTCCAATATTTTATTATTATTGTTGTTAATTTTCTTTATGGAGTTCGACACCAAAAGAAATTTTTTTATTGAGTTAAACTCCAAAAGAATTTTAAATATGGAGTTCAACTCCGAAAAGATTTTAAATTGAGTTGTAACTCCAAAAAGATTTTTATTGTGGAGTTAAACTCTAAAAAGAGTTTTAAATGGAGTTCAACTCCAAAAAAAGATTTTTATTGTGGAGTTAAACTCTAAAAGAATTTTTATTGTGGAGTTAAACTCCAAAAGCCGAAAGAATTTTTATTGTGGAGTTGAACTCCGAAAGAATTTTAAATGTGGAGTTAAACTCCGAAAGAATTTTATATGGAGTTAAACTTCTATAAATATTTAATGTGGAGTTAAACTCCCCCCCAAAAAAGGAATTTTACTGTGGAGTTAAACTCCAAAAGAATTTTTGTAGTGGAGTTAAACTCCAAAATAGCATGTGAGGGTCACATGCTGGCATGTGACTAGCATATGAGGGTCACATGCTGGCATGTCATATACGAGCATGTGACCCTCACATGCTGGCATGTGACTAGCATGTGAAGGTCACATGCGAGCATGTGAGGGGGGCCAAAAGGGCTCCCATTAAATGGGAGCCCTCCCCCTCACGTGCTAACATGTGATGGGGGCAAAAAGGGCATTTTTTATTTCTTATTATTTATTTTTATTTTATATATATATATATATATATATATATATTTTAACATGGAGCTGAACTTCAAAAGTTTTTTTTTTATGGAGTTAAACTCCAAAAGAATTTTAAATATGGAGTTCAACTCCGAAAAGATTTTAAATGGAGTTTTAACTCCAAAAAGATTTTTATTGTGGAGTTAAACTCCAAAAGAGTTTTAAATGGAGTTCAACTCCAAAAAAATAATTTTATTAAGGAGTTCAACTCCAAAGGAATTTTTGTTTGAGAAGTTAAACTCCAAAAGAATTTAAATGGAGTTGAACTCCGAAAGAATTTTAAATGTGGAGTTAAACTCCAAAAGAATTTATATGGAGTTAAACTTCTAAAAAGATTTAATGTGGAGTTAAACTTCCCAAAAAAAGTTTTTTACTGTGGAGTTAAACTCCAAAAGAATTTCTGTAGTGGAGTTAAACTCCAAAATAATTTTATTTGTGGAGTTAAACTCCAAAGGATTTTCTCCTTTCTCTTTTGAGAAGAAATCCAAAATGGGTTCTCTTGAAACTCCAAGATCTAGATCTTGGATGATAAAAAAAGAGACCATTTTTCTTCTCTTGTTGGAGTCTTGAGAGGTGGGTTTATGGTAAAACTTTATTTAGTTGTAAAAAGAGAAGAGCTAAGCTCTTGATTTAATTGGGAAATGAAAAGAAAGAGGAAGAATTTGGAAGAGAGAGGATGGAGGCACAAACCCTAGTTTTTTTAAGGGAATGAAAAGTGTATCTTTTATTCATCATCATGTTGCCTTATATAGGCTTACACATTTACACATAGCCCCTTGGGCTTTACAAAATGACATTTTGCCCTTCCTATGCCTCATGTGCTATTTCTTTTTGCACATAAGTCATAGGCTTTACAAAAATTTGGCTTTATGCCCATTTTGCCTACATTCATGCATAAAAAATTACATCAAAATTATTTATTACATGATTTTTTATTTCGGCATGGGAGAGGCCGGCCGCTTCATGTTTGGGCTCGACTCGGGCATGAGCCCGCTTGATCTGGGCTTGGGCCACCTGGCTTGGGGTTGACCTTTACTTTGACTTGGTCAACCAGGGTGCAATTTTCGACCTCAACACCGGGCTGAATTCGAGACGTGCCGCTAAGCAGTAAACAAGTAACATGTACAGACGAATGATGCCAGTGGCATCATTCCGGGGCTGGCCGAGCCTGTAAAGACTAATCAGTATAAGTATCGAACTGTTGAGTTACAAGTCAGATTTCATTATTGATTTCCCCTTACCCCCAGGGTTTTGTGTTCAAGTCAGGTATTTATGATATGAATCTAATACCAACACAGTATCGAGCAGGTACAGATTTTGTCTATGTAGACAACAAATCGCATCCATCAGGACAACAATCATGATTGTTGGCATTCACAAGAAAATCCTAGTAACAAGTCTAGTAGTGGGTCGTGAACATATCATATAACATATATATTACCCGATAGATACCAAATGTACAGCCGTAATCAATATCGAAATACTATTAATGTCAGGATGTATATGTATCTATCTGTAATAGCTATTACACGTCTATTCTCATGTATGATGCAGTCTAGATAACATATTGAGCTAATATAGTAGTATGATAACGTTGTGACGTTCCGGCATACAACTAGATAAGCTATTATCAGTACGGATACAGACGGATACTGGAAAACGGTAAATCGGTAATATTTGATGAATATTAAAACACATGCGCTATCATTTATTAAATAAATATTGATATAATAACATAGCATGTTGCAAGTTTATAACATGCCTGATCGGATCTCACGTCGAGATACGGATGCCACGTTCCGATGTCGGAATAAAGTCAAGATGCAAACTTTCGCATGCAGAACTGGACCAGGCTGAGAAGCTGTGTGACGTGGTGACCAGGCTAGATGACGACGGTGGTTGGGTCGTCTGGATCATCGGCGATGTGCGCAACTCTGGCGAGACGGCCGAAAATCAAGAAAAGAAAGAAAGGAAAGAAGAAGGAGGAGGAGGAGGAGGAGGAGAGAGGAGAGGAAGTTGCTGTGGGTTTCTGGGGATGTACAGAGTGGATGGTGGCGACGGCGAGGTGGCGAGGTCGTCTGGGGTTTGAAGGTGATCAGGGAAAAGTGTAAAGGGGGTCGTTAGTGGTGGTGTTGGGTGTTCTTGGGTGCTGGGGAGGCAGGGAGGTGAGGAGGAGGTCGGCGGTGACGGTGGTAGTGGGTTTTCCCGGTGAGGATGAGGTTGCTGGGGATGGGTATGGGTTTCTAGGGTCGAGGAAGGTTGGGTGCAGGCCGTCGGGAAGGAGGAGAAGGAGGAGGTCTCGGGGTAAGGAGGAGAAGAGGGTGAGGGGATGAGGACGGGGGCGAGAACGAGGTGAACTGCGGCGAAGGGTGGCGAGAGTGGGTTAGGATTTCTAGGTTCGCGGGGGGAGGACGAGAACGAGGGGGAGAGAGAGGTGTTTGGGTTTATAATAATAATTATATTATATTGTTAGTGATATATGCCCTAAAGGCCATTATTGTATAGTACTGGATTGTATATTATATTTTGGAAGCTTGGGATATACACAGATATAATAACAGTCTTACTCAATATGATAGTATGCTATCTGGTTTGATTCTATCTTAATATGTGTATATGTTTTTTTAGCATATCACTAATACATATTGATATAGCCCTTAGGGTTTTTGCTTGACTACCAGCGTTGTGATGACAATCACACTAGTGTATACGCTTCTCATCCCAGTCAGAGGAGATGGCATGTCCCGCAGCCATTGGTATGCGGTACCAGAGATAGTATACATGTGCTCATTGGGTTATGAGTTACACTGGACGAACTCGATAGGAACTGCTGGTTGGTATTATACCTATCATCAGTTAGCAGTTCCCGGGTGACATGAGTACAGATTAGTCTGTTGACTTGGCATCACTATTCTTCTCGAGTGTGTTCCCACTGTACTTAGATTACTACCCTACCACGGCTCAAATGAGTCATGAAAATAGGTAGTAGTTGGTTGCAGTCCCGAAGCACTTGGAGGCAGTAGTGGATAGAAAGGATTCGTCTCTCCCGGTATTGGGAGTTGATATCGCGCCGTGTTCGGATAGCCACACAATGTCCTTGGCCAAGGCAAGTGAGATTTACTGGTAGGTACATAAGTAGTTTCTCAGGGTGTATTGGGCTCTACACCAACACGACTTATTGTGCTATTAAAGGTCTGACGTTTACCACCCCCTAGGCCCGATATGCGATACTCTTAGAAGAACAGACCGGACTGTACGGAGATTGTCACGGATAGGCTCAGCAGGGGCTCGGATGAGTTCGCTCGTCGGCCTTCTTTTCGACAGGTACCTGGGTAGCCATTACGTACAGCTAGTGCCGATGATGGACTTATGGTTAACCCACTGTCAGCGTACTGTCGAGTCTTTAGAGTCCCACACAGAGGGTTTCCCTGGTTCAGGCAAAAAGATGTAGAAGCCATATGGTTTTACGTGTAGGGTTCTGATACTGGTTACACGGATGTTGTTTGGATGGATAATACTAGTGAGTTTTGGATTAAGCTGGATTCTAGTATTATCTGATTGGATTATTATTATCTCATCGTATTCGTATTTTTGCAGTACGAATACAGGTATGTATATAGGGTGAGGGCATTCTTATAATTTTACAAGAAATACTTCTAGAAGGGGACACCTCATTATTGGATTTATCTATTTTTGGAAAATAGATTAATGAGGTAGAAAATGGAGATATTTGTGGCATGGGTGAAGCATGGATAATTCTTTTGTTTATTGTTTTGGACTTACTATTGAAGTATGGCCACAATTTTCTATTGAAAATTATTGCATTCTTCATGTGAGAAAAAAATGAGCCATTCTTCACTAGCCTTGAAGGCTTGTTCATTTGTTCATTCTCTTTCTCTCTCCATTGTTCTTCTCCTTCTTCCTCAAGACCCTAAACCTTCATATGTGTTGTGAACTCTAGGGCCATTTGAGGTAAAATACTCCAATAAACACTCTACATCTCCTAAGCTACCTAGATTAGCGAACTAGGTACTTTAGTTACCTCGGTTTAGAGGTTGGAGCTTGAACCATAGACTCTCGGGTGGATCATCTTTGACACAAGGAGGCCGACGACTGAGCTAAATCCACACTTTCTAGGAGCTCAAAGAAAGGAGAAGAAGACCCGAAGGACTTGAATCAAGAAGGTATAAAACTCTTTCATAGTAGTTTAGAATCTCGAAGTGTTTAGCTAGTTAGGGTTGTTCACCGCCGAAAACAGAGACGAACTAGGATTGAACGTCTTGCCTGAATTTAGGGGCAGATGCTATTTGAACTTCTCCATCCACCTCACCGAAGATACCAAGTTGATTTATGTCACAGTATATCGGAGATTTAGATAGATATGACTGATGTAACAGACTTTATCAGATTCTCACTCATTTGTGAGGAGTTTTTGATTGTGGGGACGCTTTTCCCTGCAGGCGCAAGCCCATGCAGTTAATTACGTTATCGCATTGCGATAACCACTTTCTCCTTCTTCAGTAGTTCACTTCGTGCCGTGTGTTATTTTGTTTTTATGTAGTTGCCCGTGGATTGTATACGGAGACTGGTTTATATCGTCGCCCGTAGGGCGCGATTTAGTCCAAATCCGTATATTTGAGATTTGGGTTTGGGTCAAGGATTTGCTTGACGGGGTCCATGTTGGTAGCTTGGTTTGCCAATGGAAATGAAGTTAGGATGCAAATCTCATATAAATGAGGTCCATCAGTTCATGGTATATTTGGGTTTGATCTAAGAATCGTTAGCCATATTTGAGACTAAGATCAACTTAGAAACAAATAAGCATATGTGCTCAATTATATTAGTTTAAGGATATCACGGTCCAACATTCCCGTTTTGGGGACGAATGTTAGTTTAAGGACATTTCGGTCTAACATTCCCGTTTTGGGGACGAATGTTAGTTTAAGGACATTTCGGTCCATTATCCATCTTACGCGCACGTGAATTTGTTACGTGGCGGAGTGAACGATAGTGACATGGAATGCGCCCAATTTGGGCTGTGATCCGATTTGAGGTGTGCACGTCAATTTGAAAGTGTATCAATATGAGATGTATCATTCCCTGTCTCGATGAAATTTTACATCAAGTTAGGACGAGAAAAGAGTTTTTGGTTGTCGGGGCCTGCCATCTCTCTGAAAATGTTGAGAAATTATAACGAAATATATCAGAGGTGTGGAGAGATGTACCCTTAAACCAAATCCCGTATTTGAGAGAAGAAGGGGTCGTGGTGGACCTAAGAATCGTTAGTCATATTTGAGACTAAGATTACCTTAGGAGATGTGGGATGAATATCATTTTGGATATCATCAATGAGAGATCATTAGTCATATTTGAGATTAAGATCAGTTTGGAAATCACGAGCATATAGGCTCGCTTAATTTAAAATCAAAGAAATTTAACCTCTGGAAACTTAGTCAATTTGGGCTGAGATTGGGTTTCTATACTACCCAGCAATGCTAAGCACTAAGATATACAGTGCTCACGTGTGTTTCACGTGAGGCGCTGGAATAGTGCTAAGCACTAATCTTTTTTAGCGCTCACGTGCTTTTCACGTGAGGCGCTGGGTTTTTAGCCTTGGGCGTTCACGTGCTTTTCATGTGAGGCGTTGAGTTTTTAGCCTTAGGCGTTCATGTGCTTTTCACGTGAGACGTTACAATAGTGCTAAGCACTAATTTTCTCTGGCGCTCATGTGTGTTTCATGTGAGGCGCTATATTTTTAGAGATTTAATCTCTGTTAATGTTTTTTAGATAACTTAAATCTCTGTTAATGGTATTTTGACCATTAACGATCACCAAAATCACTATTTTGAGGATCTTGGATCAGGTTTTAAAGAACTAAGTTTTTGATTTGAAGGAACTAAGTTCCTGAAGTATTATGGACTCCATGTTTTTTCATGTTCTTGTATCCATGTTCTCCTCTGAATCTTTGATTCTCAAGAATAAGATCTTCCCGATGAAAATTAAATTCTCAACTTGTGGGAGACTTGTCTTTTGGATCTCAGATCCAGATAAAGAACTAAGTTTTTTTTAAAAGAATTAAATCCTTAGATGTGATATGATAGCTAAAGGAGATATTTTGATCTCTTCTTTTTTCTTTACCTAGGGTTTTTTTTGAAGGGAGATCTCCCTCTTTGAGAGAATTAAATTCTCTATTGTTTTTAGAGCCTTCTGTATTTTCACATAAGCTTATGGGGGGTCTCCTCTTTTCTTTTTTATCGAGTCCTCCTCTTGCTTTTCATCACTTTGCTCCTATTTATAGGAGAAGAAAAAAAAATCAATTTGTTGAGAAAATCTCTTATTGGGAGATCATGATTAATTTCATAATCAATCCAACTGATCTTTTAGATCAACCGGTGAATTTTATTCACCGTTGGATTTTTAATCCAAAGGCTCTTTGTTTAACAGAGAAGATTTCTTGTTTGTTTAACAAGATTAGGAAATATTTTTCTAAAAAGGAATTTTATTCTATCATATGAATACCTTGTCGGTTTAACAAGATTATAATTTTATTCTATTATATGAATATCTTGTTAGTTTAACAAGATTAGGAATATATTTTTCTAATATAGAATTTAATTCTTTCATATGAATATCTTGTTAATTTAACAAGATTAAAATTTTATTCCAACATAGAATTTAATTCTATCACATAAAATTTTATTTTATCATATGAATATCTTGGTAGTTTAACAAGATCAGAATTCTATCATATGAATATCTTGTTAGTTTAACAAGATTAGAAATATATTTTCCTAACATAGAATTTAATTCTGTTATATGAATATCTTGTTAGTTTAACAAGATTAGGAAAATATTTTCCTAAAATAGAATTTTATTCTATCAGATAATCGATGGGTGATTTTATAATCACCGTTGGATTTTTGATCCAAGGGTCCTCTGTTTAACAGAGAAGATCTTTCTAATTTGAAGAAGATCAGGAAAATATTTCCCACATAAAATTTAATTCTATCAGATGATTTAATTAGTGATATTTTATCATCATTGGATTTTAAATCCAAGATTCTCTGTTAGGGAAAGATCTTTCCATATAAGAAAGATCAAGGAAAATATTTCCTAAATAGAATTTAATTCTATCATTTGATGATTTTAAATCACCGTTTGATTTTTAATCCAACGGCTCTCTGTTTAACAGAGAATATTTGATCAAGGAGATGTTTTCTCCCTAATAGAATTTAATTCTATCGTTTTGGTGATTTATTATCACCATTGGATATTTGATCCAACGGCTCTGTTTAACAGAGAATATCCCAGATTTTAGGGAAATATTCTCCATGTAGAATTTAATTCTACCCTCTTTAATTTGGGCGCTGACGCTCACGTGCTATGCACGTGGGCGCTACCTAAGAATTTAATTCTTTTATAAATAGTCACTAACGTGCTTTGTACGCCGGCGCTCACGTGTGTTCCATGTGAGGCACCACTATAGGATTTAATCCTAACAGAGGCTGGCGCTGGCGCTCACATGGTAAACACGTGAGGACCCAATATAGGATTTAATCCTATCTGAGGCAGTATCTACATGCTTTGCATGTGTGTGCATGTGTTTAACACATGGAGGTTTTCCTTTATTTTTATAAGGGAACAACAAGCTCTGAGCTAAAAATTTTGGCAGGAACAAAGGTTTCCGAAAATATCCTGTATATAGGTTGATATTGCAAGTATAGAAATCGTTTTTCGTAAATTCCGCCTCCCAACAAATGTGTGGGGTGTGCGACATCGACTTATAGTGATATCAGAGCCAGGTTAAACATTAACTAGCCAGTTAGCAAGTAGTTAGAACTTCGATCGACAGAAAACATCCGAAATTACATTTCCAATTCATACTTGCTGTCCGATTTTCAAAGTTGTTCAAAAAATTATTTCAGTGACTTTAAAATTACATGCAGGCATTTATAGGACCAAGAAAAAAATTCGAGCAAATAAGCACCTAATTAGACCGCTAATCCGCGGCCTAATTGTAGCTATATTGCTCCATTTTTTTAATGTGGTTTAGGTTCTTGGAAATATGATTTTTGGAACTTTTGGTTTTTGCCCAGATTTGTTTGTGTACTGGTTTGTACGCGGGGTAAATACGGAAAGTTTTTATCGATCGAAATTCCAAATTCTTGCTTATTTGTGTTTGTATATGTATTGCTAAATGTCTACTAATTGTTATATGTCGATTAGTGGGGGTTGCACATATCTAGTATCTTGTTGATGGTTTGTGACGCGGTGCAGATCGCGTCAAGATGTTACCTTCCGTTGATCTGCTGCTGGCGATGATGGACGGCCAAGATTTGAGTTGGAGGATAGCTGTTGAAGTGTGTGGATCTCAATGGGTTTGAGGTTGTTGGGGCCGAGCTACATGCAAGGAAGTCCCGGGGTGGTTGTATCACCGAGGACCCTCCGACGATCAAGTTAGACAGGAAATCCGAGCAGAGTAACGACCTAGTGAGTGGAAAATGACTTACTTGAACCGTCTGAAGGAGGGATTTATATAGCGGTGGCAGCAGGAAGGCAGGTGCGAGAATCACACCGGCCGTTACACCCCCGACGTCACGCCCGCGTGATGGGCGGGATCTCCCATTAATGGCGAGACAGGCTCGTTAATGGGGATCGTGATGGCGTGGAACACGGGATCGTGGGCAACGGATATCTCGCGCATGGAGAGATTCGCGGAGGCGAGACGGAAGCACCTGCGAATGATGTCGTTGGTCAGTCGGAGGGACCAAGGAAGATGAGCTCGGCAGGGGCTCGGGACCGAGCGGAAGGCTGAGCTATCTTGGTTTTGTGGTAGCCCGAAGGTGAGCTGAGAGGGCCGAGGAGGCCAAATGTGCAGGAGGCTCGGAGGTGAGCCAGTGGTTGTCTGTAAGACGGGCATAGGAGTGGTCTGGTCGGCCACTGTGGGTCCTTTCTTGCACGCTTCGGGACACGTCATTAACCACGTGTCACGATCTGGGAGATCACCGATATCAAGCATCATCATTAGCCCCCACTCTCGTCCCGACCTGTTCATGGGTCGGGTCAAGGGTGGTCTGCCGGGTCACCCGAGGTGAGCTCCTCGTCATAAATATCGTGAGCATGTGTTCCCAGGCAATTTACTATATCTTCTTGGTGATGTCAGCGGATCAGAGGCCAGATCTCGCATTAAAGAGGATGCACCGGATCGTGCGTACGTTCACCGAAATGACAGCCCACGTGTTGAGTGCTGGTTGGCTGACGTGACGGGCCGCAGGCTTCTGGCGTCGGATGGGATACGGCCAATGCGCGTGCGACGGGTGGAGCGATCATGGCCGTCGAATGTACTGAGCCGTTTCGGCGGGAGATGACTGTCGCCGTAGGATGTGTACACCGGCAGCTGTAAATAGAGGCGGGGTCCTTATCATGGCCCATACCTCTACAAATTTTCCTTGTCATGCGTCTCGTTAGCTCGGCGCTCTCCTTTTAGGTCGGATCTCTGCGTTTCCCCTTCCGATGACCCATCCTCTTAATCAGGCTAGATGTCTTCTTCTGAAGAGTTTATAGAAATAGATCGGGTTATTGCGTATGCTTCTCGGCAGCTGAAGACACATGAATAGAACTATCCTACGCATGATTTAGAGATGGCTGCAGTGGTGTTTGCACTCAAGATCTGGAGACATTTCCTATACGGCGAGTCATGCCAGATATTTACGGACCACAAGAGCTTGAAGTACATATTTCAGCAGCAAGACCTGAATCTGAGACAGCGCCGTTGGATGGAGCTGGTGAAAGACTATGATTGCGAGATCCTTTACCATCTGGGCAAGGCGAACGTAGTGGCTGATGCTTTGAGTAGGAGGCCCGAAGGTAGTTTATCATGTTTGAGCACCATACAGAGGCAGTCGTCAACAGATTAGCAGATTTTATGCGACAGCCGAGTTGAGTTCGAGTTCACTCCGACAGAGGGACAGCTTGCGCATGTTCATGCACGTCCGCAGTTGCTCGACCGTATTCCAGAGGCACAGCCCAGTGATGACCATCTTTCAAAGATCATAGAGCAGGTTCGGCAGGGCGGAGTTTCTGAGTTCGTGATCGATGATCAGGGGGTACTGCGATTTGGGACTTGATTGTGTGTACCAGATTCTGAGGGACTGCGGCGTGAGATTCTTGAGGAGGCATATAGATCGATGTGTAGCATTCATCCCGGTTCCACTAAGATGTACCACGATTTGCGAGATGTTTACTGGTGGGACGGAATGAAGAGGGGCATCACTGATTTCGTGTCGAGATGCCTGAGTTGTCAGCAAGTCAAGGCCAAGCACCAGAGGCCCGGGGGAGAGTTGCAGCCTTTGCCCATTCCGGATTGGAAATAGGAGCAGATTTCTATGGACTTCATTATGGGTCTACCCAGGACCAGTCGAGGGTATGACTCCATTTGGGTGATCGTGGATCGTTTGACGAAAGCGGCTCACTTCCTGCCAGTGAAGACCACTTTCAGTTTTGCTCAGTATGCCCAGATTTACATCGACGAGATCGTACGGTTGCATGGCGTCCCGACTTGTATCGTGTCAGACCGAGACACCCAGTTTACCAGCCGACTATGGCAGTGACTTCAAGAGGCGTTGGGCACCCGTTTGAGTTTCAGTACAGCATTTTATCCGTAGACCGACGGCCAGTCAGAGCGGACTATTCGGACTCTAGAGGACATGCTCCGAGCGTGCGTTTTAGACTTCGGAGGTAGCTGGGATCATCATTTACCCTTAGTGGAGTTCTCCTACAACAACAGCTTCCAGGATACTATTCAGATGGCACCTTTCGAGGCCTTGTATGGGAGGAGATGCAGATCGCTCATCTGTTGGACAGAGCTCAGCAAGAGCAGTATTTTGGGGCCGCAGATCGTGCAGGAGACGACCGAGAAGATACAGCTGATTCGAGACCGGATGAGAGCGGCCCAGAGCAGGCAGAAATCGTATGCGGACAGACGCCGTCACAGACTAGAGTTCGCAGTTGACGATCATGTTTTTCTGAGGGTCTCTCCAATGAAGGGCGTGATGAGGTTTGGGCGAAAAGGAAAGGTTAGTCCCAGATTTGTGGGTCCCTTCGAGATCCTCGTGCGTGTCAGCGCAGTTGCGTATCGTTTGGCTCTTCCTCCCAGCTTTCCTGATGTTCACCCTGTCTTCCACGTTTCGATGCTCCGCAAGTACCTTCACGACCCCTCTCATGCGATCCAGCACCCGACGATCCAGCACTCGACGATCTAGCTGGAGTGCGACCTTTCTTTTGCAGAGCAGCCGGTGGTCATCCTGGATCGGCAGGTGAAGAAATTGAGATCGAAGTTTATACCGACCGTCAAGGTCCTTTGGCGTGGCCCGAGCAGCGAGAAGGTCATCTGGGAGACCGAGGGCGAGATGAGGAAGAAATATCCCTATCTCTTTGAAGGTACGCATAGCTAGATTTTTAAATTCGGGGACCGAATTTTCTTTAAGGGGAGAAGATTGTAACGTCTTGAAAAGTCGTTTTGGTATTTTCCCGAAAATCGGTAAATATTTGGTATTTTTCCGTAAATCGTCATTATAATTATTTTTCAATATAGGCCTATTTATACCTAATTTGGATAGGTAATTGCTAGTTTTAGTAGCTAATGAGTTACTTATAAATTTCTGGTTGTTTAAAATTTTTTCCCTAATTTACTATTTTTAATATTATTTTAAGCTGTTAAAAATACATTAAATTAGCAATAAATACAAATTTGAATGGGCCAATTACTTACTTTAGAACCATGACAACTAAAATCTAGTTTGTAATATAATTTTTAGTATGTTATTTCCAAGTTCTACTTAGTTTTAATCAAAGGAAATTAAAATTTTAAATAAATTAAACTAAAACTTGCAATTTTGAACTTGTGGGGGGTCTTTTTGCATAGAATTTTCTTTGTACACCTCTCACAACCTCACCCCTCTTATTGGCCGGCCCCACCACCTTGGCGGCAGCCCATTTCTCCCCCCCCCCCTTTTTGACTTCATCTCATGTGAAAGAAAAGTTAAGAATGGGTTAAAATATATTAATTTGGGTATGGGGTTTTATTGTAGTATGGGAAGAGTTGACTTGGAGAGAAAAAAATCCACATCGCCCCACTTTCTCCCCACTCCCTCCCCATGGCCAAAACCTCCTGCTGCTGTCCCCAATTTTCCCTTCTCCTTTTTCCTTCAAATTTCACTTCAAAATCCATCTAAATCCACAAAATTCCTTCACAAATTCAAAGCAAACCCTTATTCCATCTCTTCTCAAACCCAATTTAGTTCAAAATTTGGAGAAAGGAGGCTTCTTTGGAGGCTAAGTGCAACCTAGGGTTCCAAACTTGTGAGGTATAATTTCGATCTATGGTTAATTGGTAGTTTAAATATGCTAAATTAGAACTTTGAAATGTTAAATCTATTGCTAATTTCTAGTCTAGTTTTTTTTAAAGAGAATGGTTTGAGTTGAAACTAGGGTTTTATAAAACCATTACTAGGTTAATTAAATTTATTTTGCTATCGAATTGTTTTAATAACCTAATCTAAGAGGTTAACTTGCTTAATGGGCTTCAAATTAGTGTTAATCTAGGTTTTTCTAGTGTGGAATTTGATTGGAATTGCTAGTTTATAAAATCAAGAAAGGGTTTGTTATGGAAAATAGGTTTTGAAGCATGGTAAATGAGTTGAATTTAAGTGATTATGGCTAACTAGTTGTGTAGTTGGATGATTATGCTTGATAGTAGTCTTCTGTCGCAAATCTACGATGTTTGCACCGAATTTGGAATGCTAATGCTTACTAGGTTTTTTATAAAATTATGTGATGAATTATTTGTGATATCTTGAAGATATTATTGGCATCTCCTACGACTTTTAGGGTATGTGAATGCTAAACTTGGTTTGATCGGGTTTTGTTTTGGCGGTTGGTCCGAAACGACAATTTTAGTTAAGGTTGTAGTGTTTTTCGTGTGTGTTCCGCACACCTTGTGCACAATGTGCCTAACTCGTTGACATTGACCCTTTAATTTTGTGACATGCGTCGTTTCATGATCTGTAACCTTATGTTTTGTGTTGTGCAAATTCCAGAATCAGTCGCGGAGACTTCGGACGCGGCACGAAAAGGGAAATCGGTGATTGGATCAAGCTAGCTGGGGATTTCCGGTGAGTAGATGTATACATCTACGGGGAGAATCGTTTGGATGGCGCGAGGCGCCCGATAAATTTAGAATTTCTAGTAATACCAGCTTGTTGCATGTAGTTCCTAGTTACCTATTTTACGGCACTGCATGACGTGTATATCCATATTTGTGTTGAATTCATCATATAAAAACCATTGAAACCATTAAATGAGATATGCGACACAGGAAATAATTGGCTTGCTTAATTCATTATATATAGTTGTGCAACTTCATCTCATAGGACACTTGCGTAATTACCAGGGTTTTATGCTGCACGAGCACTATTCATGCGAACACACACGCCTTGGTAATTGCTATGCCACAAACACTACATAACTTGTTTAAACCGGAATTTAGAATAATTTCACCATATAAGACATATAAACCAGTACTAATATACTAAATTCCTCAAGATGAACATGTAGAATTGCTAGTCATATCCATGTACCTCATTACATCATTCGATCATACATAGTCTTTATATCATATATTGTAGTTCGCACTGTTGATACCATAGGCATTCATCATCATTGACATGCATACTTATGGTACTTTCTTCTGGAGGATTTCAGTATTTGAGATTTATGAGATTTTGGAGAAACCGCAAGGATTTAATAAAACTGATATCATTTTAAATGTTGCAAGTTGCGGTTTTCTCGTGACATGATATTTGTGTCGTCCACCATGAGTTTCTGTTAGTTTTCGAGACCCGTTTCGAGGAGTAGGATGAACCGTCTCGGGTACATGGTGGGCCCGGTAAGGTATCCCGGGACAAGAAGTTCGAGTAGTAGACGATGAGCCAAGCAGGGACAGACTACCTACCGGTGATTGTTGGCGCGGCGGATATCCAGAGGATACCGACTGTGGCCGTGAGATGTTGAGATATTGATATTTTGAGATGGACCAGCCGGACGGGTGGGGCCGAGATGTTGGATACCGATACTTTGGGACACTGAGATATTTATTTGAGGTGCCGATGCTGAGCACGGATTTCTGTTGATTTCATATGATATTTCCTCAGATATTTCACATAAATTTTCTTAAGATGAAATTAATAATTTATCATATCAAACACACTCTGATCACGTGTTAAAATGCATTCATGTTGCATACATAGCTGCTAGCATATCATACCAGAGCAATATTATAGAATTGTGGCACTTTTCGTTCATGCTTACGATAGTCTTTATAGATGATACATATTACTCACGAGTTGGCAACTCACCCCCGTTGTGTCACAGCTTTTTGGCAGGTCCGATCCGTCAGTACTGTACCGGCGGACGCACTTCCTCCTTTTGCGTGGATTTGAGGATTTTTGCTCGTAGGTGGGTTATGTGTTTATTTTGTCTTCCACCTTGTATATTCATTGTATCTAGTGTACTCCATCTACTATATCATCTATCAGTACTAATGTATATTGACTTAGAGGCGAGACAGTGAGATTTGTGGGCATGTATATTGTTTTTTTGGGTCGCGCTCACTTGAGCCGACATGTTGCTTATTACTTGTGCCTTTTTATGCTTATTTTGCACATTGCTGATTTATATTGCGTGGGATTTGTATCCACCTTGGGGCGAAGAGCTAGCTCCTATTTGGGGATGCCTTATTTCATGTTATTGATATATTCCTGTTTGTACCCATTTGGGGGCCAGTATTTACAAAGGAGACTCTGCCGAAATTTTCGGAAAAAAATGGATGTTGCTTTTAAAAAGCTTGATGCGTCTTATTTGATTAAAATCGCTTTCAATAAATTGGTTTTCTTTCACTCTACTGCTTATTTGGTTTTGATTTCTGGTCTTTGGCTTACTTAGATTTCGTCCGCCTTGAGACGTTCGTAATTTAAGTGCCAATCACGTTCCGTACCCTTTTGGGTCGTGACAAAGTTGGTATCAGAGCGATAGGTTTTACCTTTCTGAGTGTAGAATGAACCTTGGTAGATGGAGTAAGCGACTTAAGCAGGGTAACGTAGCGTGTGTATGTCCGCGGCATACTTGCGATACGGTACTCCGCCTAGGTGACTTTAGGATATACTTGCATTAAAATTCCTTCTTTAATTCCGTGTATCCTATGATTCTATTGCACTGTTCTTATCATCCTGTTTCCTGTACCAGCCACTATGCCGCAGAAGGCTACGAGAGCGCAGAGGGCTGCCGCCCGAGATGGGATCCGAGCAGACTCGTCCGAGACGAGGACCGAGCAGGGTGGCATACCTACGCCTCAGGGACAGACTGATCCGCATTCTCCAGGCCGCATGGATAGACTAGAGTCTGGTATGGAGGAGCTACGACAGATGATGGGAGGTATGCAGGAGTTACGACAGATCGTGGGATCCTTAGTAGAGGCTAGTCGTGCACCGAGATCGGAGGATGTACCTACCACAGCACAGACTACGATAGTACCTGCTATCCAGACAGTCGCTCCTACTACTACAGGGGCTATTCCAGTATCGTTACAGGACTTCATGAGACTGAGGCCCCCAGTCTTCACCGGCACCGATGCAGCAGGGGATCGACAGACATTCCTTGACAATTTAGCTAGGATTTGCCGTTCGCTCAGATGTTCCGACGATAGATGGGTGGAGCTTATGAGTTTCCGTCTGGAGGGCCTTGCGCAGTTATGGTGGGAGTCAGTCGAGAGAAGTCAAGCTGCAGGTCTACCTCCTATGACTTAGGCCGAGTTCACAGTAGTATTTCTAGCCCGTTTCCTTCCAGAGAGTGTTCGTGATGCTCGAGCTCGTAGTTTTGAGGCTTTGATCAAGACTCCAGGGATGACAGTGTCCGAGTATGATATCCAGTTTACTCAGTTGTCCCGGTATGCTCCGTACTTGGTTGATACTGAAGAGAAGATGGTAAAGAGGTTTGTACAGGGTCTCGACACACAGTTATTTCTTGCCATCGGTGCCCAGCACTTTGACACTTATGCAGCTTTTATGGATACGGCCTTACGGATGGAGGCGCGCATTTCAGAGACTTCGGCCGTTTCTGGGCTGAAGAGGATTCGTACCGATATACCAGCTCAGAGGCATCGTGCCAGATTCTTTCCGAAAGATGGTGGCGGCAGAGGAGTTGGACAGGGTCAGCTCTTTGGTTCTTATCCACAGGGACAGCAGGCATTGCCAGGATGTTTTGGGTGCGAGAGTCCACACCATCGTATCAGAGACTGTCCGGTGAGACGACGGGGAGCGGCGACAGTTCCACACGTAACTTTACCACCTTCACCACCTCCTCAGAGAGCTCTACTTCCTGCCCCCGGTGATGCTCCACGTCAGTTAAGCGCCCCCAGGGGCCGTGGACGTGGCGGTCCTATTCAGAGAGGACGAGGAGGCTGAGGCCGAGGCCGAAGACAGCCAGCTATTGGTGGGGGACAGGCCCGAGTGTTCTCTTTGACTCCGCAGGATGCGCAGGCATCCAATGCCGTTGTGACAGGTACCTTGCCAGTATGTTCTTTCGACGCGCGAGTATTATTCGACCCAGGTTCCACACATTCGTATGTATCTACACACTTTGCACCGATGTTGGGCCGTGATTCGTCGTCGTTAGATCAGCCTCTTGTTGTTATTACCCCGGTAGGCGAGTTGTTTGTCGCTCTTTTTGTGTTTCGATTGTGTTCTGTTCGTATCGGGGAGAGGGATTCGTCGATTGATTTGATTCTCCTCGATATGTTGGACTTTGATGTGCTTCTAGGCATGGACTGGCTGGCCACTTGTTATGTATCTGTGGTCTGCCGTGAGAAGGCAATCAGATTTAGCTTTCCGGGAGAGCCAGTCCTTGTTATTCAGGGAGACCACAGCGTCACCCTTCCCAGCTTGATTTCGTCTCTTCACGCCGGTCAACTATTGCAGAAGGGATGTCAGGGATTCTTAGCTTATGTTTGTGATACTCGAGCTGTAGAGGTTCCTTTGGACCAGGTCCCGATTGTTAGTGAGTTCCCTGATGTTTTCCCTGATGAGCTACCTGGGTTACCGCCTGAGCGCGATATCGCTTTCTGCATTGACTTGATTCCCGACTCGGGGCCTATTTCTATACCGCCTTATCGGATGGCCCCGGCGGAGCTTAGAGAGTTGAAGGATTGGTTGCAGGATTTGTTAGATAAAGGGCTTATTCGACCTAGTGTGTCTCCATGGGGTGCTCCTGTCCTGTTCGTCAAGAAGAAGGATGGCAGTTTGCGCTTGTGCATTGATTACCGCCAGCTGAACAGAGCCTCCCGATTCCTCGGTAGCATCCGATGGATGCAGAATCCTCCGCTTTTTCATTCAATTAATGAAAAGCGATAGCATAGGGTGGACGTTTAGGCACCAACCGATTGATAAAAGGAACTTATTTTAGTATAGCTCTCGGATCAGTTACCGTACGGAACAGATATTCTTTACCATGTATCGATGATTTGTTTGACCAGCTTCAGGGTGCGGGATACTTTTCGAGGATTGACTTACGATCGGGTTACCATCAGTTGCGGGTGCGGCAGGAGGATATTCCGAGGACGGCTTTTCGCACACGTTATGGGCACTATGAGTTCTTGGTGATGTCGTTCGGACTCACCAATGCACTAGCCGCATTTATGAATTTGATGAACCGCATTTTCAAGCCGTATCTAGATCCCTTCATCATCGTGTTTACTGAAGACATTTTGGTGTATTCCCGGAGCCGAGAGGTAGCGGCCGGGAAGTAGGAGGTTGCGGCAGGGAAGCAGGAGGTCTCCAGGTACCGTGAGGCCGCCCAGGTCACCAAGGCCAAGCTTCAGGACTCCAAGTTGCTTATCGGCATCCTGAAGAAGTCGGCGGGCGCCCTTCGGAAGGAGCTGGAGGCAGCAGTAGAGGGGACGAAGCGGGCCGAGCTCAGGGCGGCGAAGGCGGTGGAGAACTACAAAAATTCAGACCACTTTTACGCCAACCTAGCCGCTTCTACTACCCTCATTTGGCACGAGGCTCTCGACGCCGTTAAAGCTCGGATGCCGGAGTTCCCCGATGAAGAGCTCCGGAATGAATATCCTCGCGGGTAGGGGGATGCTCCCGGGAGCACTGCCGGGGAAGGGACTCCCGTCGAGGGTGGCGCCGAGGCTCGTGTGATGGGCGCAGTCCCAGTCGTCGTGGATGTTGAGCTCCCCGGGGTTGCGCCCGGCGCTGAGGCCTGAAGCCTCTCGTCTTCTTATTTCTTTTCTTTTGTTGCATTGGGAATTTTGTAGGCCTCCGGGCATTTTGTAAGGCTGGGGAGCCCACAATACCCTTGTAAAGACTTTTGGCTTTATGAATAAGAACTTTTTGCAGTAGTATTTGTGTGTGTATTTTCCTTTGTCGGTAAATACTTGTATTTTCATAGTTCAGCCTTCACGTCGGGTCGGTTCTTCGTCTGGCGATGACACGTCGAGTTGAATTCAACTATTTGCCAAGTGTGCAAAGACCGGTGAAGGGTCGATATCTCCATGTCCCCGAAGTCAAGGTTGGGATCGCTTAGACATGGATGGCCTCATGGCGAGGGCTTGGACCGCAGCGTTGGCAGTTATAACACCAGCTACGGATGGCCGAGCATGGTAGATGCTCGGTTGCCTCTTGGCGAGGGCTTAGGTATCTGGCTTCATGGAGAAGTGAACGACATCTATCATAACCGAGCATGGTAGCTGCTCGGTTGCCTCTTGGTGAGGGCTTCGATCATTAGCGCTGGAAGGGCCGTATAAGGTAGCTAAGGATGGACCGAGCAGTGAAGCTGCTCAGTGGCCTCTTGGCGAGGGCTTCGATCCCTGGCGTTGTGGGGTAGGGAACTACCAGCTAGGGATAGCTGAGCAGGATAGCCGCTGGGCTGCCTCTCGGTGAGGGTTTTTGATCCTTAGCACGGGAGGGGCCGTAAAAGGCCTACTAAGGACGGGCCGAGCAGGGTAGCTGCCCGGTGCCTCATGATGAGGTCTTAGATCCCTGGCGTTGTGGGGTAGGAAACTACTAGCCAGAGATAACCGAGCAAGGGCGGGCCTGGTTGCCTCTTGATGAGGACTTTTGATCCTTAGCGCGGGAGAGGTCGTAAGAGGCCTACTAAGGACGGGCCGAGCAGGGTTACTGCTCGGTGCCTCTTGGCGAGGGCTTTGATCCTTAAGGACGGGCCGAGCAGGGTTACTGCCCGGTGCCTCTTGGCGAGGGCTTTGATCTCTGGCATTATGGGGTAGGAAACTACCAGCCAGGGATAACCGAGCAAGGGCGGGCCCGGTTGTCTCTTGATGAGGGCTTTTGATCCTTAGCGCGGGAGGGGCCATAAGAGGCCTACTAAGGACGGGCCGAGCAGGGTTACTGCCCTGGTGCCTCTTGGTGAGGGCTTTGATCCTTAAGGACAGGGCCGGGCAGGGTTGCTGCCCGGTGCCTCTTGGCGAGGGCTTTGATCCCTGGCGTTGTGTAGTAGGGAACTACCAGCCGGGAATAGCCGAACAGGGTAGTCGCTCGGCTGCCTCTTGGTGAGGACTTTGATCCCTGGCGTCATGGGGTAGAGAACTACCGGCCAGGGATAGCCGAGCAGGGTAGCCGCTCAGCTGCCTCTTGGTGAGGTCTTTAATCCCTGGCGTCGTGGGGTAGGGAACTACCAGCCAGGGATGGCCGAGCAGGGTAACCGCTCGGCCGCCTCTTGATGAGGGCTTTGATCCCTGGCGTTGTGGGGTAGGGAGCTACCAGCCGGGGATAGCCGAGCAGGGTAGCCGCTCGGCCGCCTCTTGATGAGGGCTTCGATCCTTAGCGCCGGAGGGGCCGTAAGAGGCCTGCTAAAAATGGTCCGGGCAGTGAAGCTGCTCGGTTGCCTCTTGGCAAGGGCTTCGATCCCTGGCGCTGTGTGGCAGTGAACTACCAGCCGGGGATAGCCGAGCAGGGTAGCCGCTCGGCTGCCTCTTGGTGAGGGCTTCGATCCCTGGCACTATATGGCAGTGAACTACCAGTCGGGGATAGCCGAGCAGGGTAGCCGCTCGGCTGCCTCTTGGTGAAGGCTTCGATCCCTAGCGCTGGAAGGGCCGGAAGAGGCCTGCTAAGGATGGTCCAAGCAGTGAAGCTGCTCAGACGATTCTGGAGGTTCTGTCCGACCTTTCCGGTGTAAGTATGGGGAATAGGGATAGTCGCGGGCAACACGTGTATCGAATGCGTGGGGGAGGTGAAGCGCCGGAGCCGCGTCGTTTTGATTTCGCCAAGAAAGGCTCGAGGTCTGCTGCATGGCGGCACAGCTGTGGGTGAAATGGGCGAATGTTGGATTTTCAAGGGCTATAAAGCGGAGGGAGTGTTGATCACTCCTTTCTTCATACCCAAGACGTAAGAATGGAGGACTTCCCTTTCACGATCCCCGACATCGTAAATTTTGAGGACGTGTACCTCTATGACCAGTACTGCACTGAGGACACGGTGCAACTAGTGGTTGGCCGCATTGAGGATCATTTCGGCCGACTGCTCCTCCGGTGCTTCCCCTACTCTAGCTACTGATGTACTCCCTCTGAAGGGCGTTGTCGGGGCTCTACAACCCCTTGTCCGAACAGCTGAGGGACGAGGCGGTTGATAAACTAAGGTCCTTGCGGCGCTTCGGCCTGATCTCTGCGGGTCGGCAGGATTGCTCGGTGGCGCTCATCCTTGAATGCTATCAATTGAGGCACCACGCCGACATTCGTGGGGGGCATCAGAGGCAAAGGGCTGAAGCGGCGAAGGCTCGGCTGGCGAAAATATGCTCGGAGTACCATGAGCAGTGTTTCCTGTACCCCCTTCCCCCGCTATTGTAATTTTTCTTTTTCGGTGTACGGCTGAGGAGCCTATAGTACCCTTTGAATAAACAAACTCTTATTTTTGCAATGTTTTATTGATCTCTTCTTATTATATAAACAGAAAGATCCCGAGAAAGTTTACATTGCCTTAGTAAAAGAAGTACAAGCTAGTAGATGTTCTTTTTATTTGCGCAGCTTGAGCCTCTCGGATGTCTGTTGGCCTCCGCGACCGGCGTGGGGTGTTGAGCCTCGTAGGTATCCGACGTACCCTCCGCCGACACGACCATGATTTGGCCAATTGTCAACTCGCCAAGAGGGGGACGCTGCTCCTGCTCGCGGTCAGCTTGCCGCTTGTCCCGCAAGTACGCTGTAAGGTGTCCCGAATGGATGAGCTCCTCGATGTAGTCTCGGAGCTGCTTACAGTTCTCCGTGGAGTGGCCTAGCGATCTGTGAAAACCGCAGTAGGGGCCCCGAGTACGCTTTGCCGCCATGCGCGAGATCGGGGGGAGCTTGAAGAACCCCTCGCCCTTGGCCTCCTCAAGCAATACCGTCTGGGAGACGTTCAGCGGGGTGTACTCCTGAAACCTCGGGGAGTAGAGCTTTGGCCGCTCAAGTCTCTTTCTCTCTTCCCTCGCCCTTTTCTTCTGGTCAGTTTGCTCTGCCCCGGGGAGATTTGCGTTCACCTTGGACTCGAGCTGGATTTCGCGCTCGGTCCAGTCCTTTACCTCGGCCATAGTCTTAGGTTGTGCTAATGCAAAGGAGAGTAACCACTCCTTGTGCCTAAGACCAGACCTCAGGGCTGTGATGACTGTTTCGTCCCGATGTTCGGGGACCTCGAGAAGGGCATTGTAGAAGCAGGTGATGTACGCTTTGAACGTCTCTTTTTCCCCGCTCTTGATCGTGAAGAGATGGTCGACGGTCCGTTTCTGCCGTCTGTTCCCGACGAAATGACCGAGGAATTGGGTGGCCAGCTCGTCGAAAGTTGAGATCGAGCATGGCATGAGTCCTCGAAACCAGTCTCGTCCGGAGCGGATGAGAGTGACTGGGAAAGCTCGGCATTGGGCAGCGTCAGAGTTGTCTTGGAAGCTCATCCTGGCCGTGAGCGCGTCCAGATGGTCCTTCGGGTCTGACTTCCCGTCGAAGAGCGAGACCTTGGGGGGCTTGTTCTAGGAGGAGTCATGGACGGCAAGAAGCTCCTCGGTGAAGGGCTCTGTGAGCGAATCGGCGGCGTATTTAGCCCCATCGCTCGAGTGGCGACCTTCTCGATACATGCCCTCGATTTTATTTTCGAGGGCGTCGAGCCGTCCATGATACCCCGAAGATTCGGCACATTTCAATCTTTGGCCCCTGCCGTTGGAGACTTGCGTTTGGCCGCGGCCTCGATTCCTTTCAATGAGGTTTCTTAGGTCGCCCGTTGAGATAGTCTTCGAGCTGCCGCAACGAATCCCGCCCGTGAGACCCCGTCGAAGGAGGGGGTGTCGGTCATGCCTGGGAGCAGGCGAGCTGACCGACATCTCATCGGGAGGGACAGGAGCGCGTAGGGGCTCGAGGCAAGGCACTCGGGTGACAGACCTAGGTGTTGAACTATGGGGCGCCCAGTGGGTCATAGAATATTTCGGCCCGGGAGATCTGTAGCCATGAGAGGCAACGAGGCGGTGGTCGGCAGTGCCGATGCAAGCAGAGTCTTCTCTCCCTCTGTAGGGGTCCCGGTCCCGAGGTGGGGGAGCGGCGACCTGGGGAGCTTGTCCCGTCGTTTGGACACGGACGAGCGCGTCCACGATGGACGCGAGTCGATCTATCCGTGCGGCTAGGGCGTTGATGGCATTCAGGGGAGGAGATTCGTCCACGCCTCCGTTACGGGGGAGGCGACGGCTAGTGCTTGGATCATCGTGGTGACCGCTCGCCATTGGGTTGAGATCGGAAGATGAACTTTGTTGAGTGGAATCAAGAGTTCCCACAGACGGCGCCAGCTGAAATGGTGCGGATCGCGTCAAGATGTTACCATCCATTGATCTGCTGTTGGCGATGATGGACGGCCGAGATTTGAGTTGGAGGATAGCTGTTGAAGTATGTGGATCTCAATGGGTTTGAGGTTGTTGGGGCCGAGCTACCTGCAAGGAAGTCCCGGGGTGGTTGTACCACCGAGGACCCTCCGACGATCAAGTTAGACAGGAAATCCGAGCAGAGTAATGACTTAGTGAGTGGAAAATGATTTACTTGAACCGTCTGAAAGAGGGGTTTATATAGCGGTGGCAGCAGGCAGGCAGGTGCGAGAATCACGCCGGCCGTTACGCCCCCGACGTCACGCCCGCATGATGGGCGGGATCTCCCATTAATGGCGAGACAGGCTCATTAATGGGGATCGTGATGGCGTGGAACGCGGGATCGTGGGAAGCGGATATCTCGCGCATGGCGAGATTCACGGAGGCGAGGCGGAAGCACCTGCGAATGATGCCGTTGGTCGGTTGAAAGGACCGAGGAAGATGAGCTCACCGGGGCCTCGGGACCGAGCGGAAGGCCGAGCTATCTTGGATCTGTTGTAGCCCGGAGGCGAGCTGAGAGAGCCGAGGAGGCCAAATGCGCAGGATGCTCGAAAGTGAGTCAGCGGTTGTCTGTAGGACGGGCATAGGAGTGGTCTGGTCAGCCACTGCGGGTCCTTTCTTGCACGCTTCGGGACACGTCATCAGCCACGTGTCACGATCTAGGAGATCACCGATATCGAGCATCATCAGTTTGTGTATATGAAGTATTGGATCGTCGTGAATGAATAGACAGGAGAATGTGAGAAGAGTGTTCTTTTCTTTCATTCATGTATATTTGTAAATTGATGTAATATTCTTTTGCGGGGCACATCCGTGTTGAGATTGTAGCCGCCGTTGTATTATTTAATTTATTTTTTCTTCCACCTAGGATAGACCCAAGGAGGGGGTGCAAAAACTACCGGGTTCTTGAAGTGCCGAGTGGCCTACCCATTTCATTGAGGGAGGTTGCTTCACTTCGGGAATTTGGCGGGTAGTTTGCCGCACCCGTAGGGGTCTAGGATGGGGTTTGGCTATTCATCATGACCGTGGAATCCATTTTTCGTTTTAGGCTAAAACGAAACACGGAAATCCTAGTATATCCAATATATTCATCTGTGTTGCTATGATCTGTGATCTGGAATGAATATTATTGCGTGAGACGAATGACTATATATAATATATATATATATAAAACGTTGCTTATGTTTTGCACCCGCGCTAGTCCAGCCCCCGCTCTGCCGTTAGTTAAGTAACCTAACGGTGCATGACGGGGCCCCATGGCGAATGTGGATAGTCTAAGCGTACGTTCTATTTTCGTTTCTTTCTGCAATGATAGGGTTAAATGATGGGACAACATTAATATTGTTTAATACAAAGAAAACAAATCAAAGTTAAATCATTGGAACAATTTCAAAACCACTCGGTTTTCTTTTAAAATAACTTTTAAATGCGGAGCCTAAACCACTCTTTTTAAAAGCTATCATGGTTCCTTCGACTATATCAAGTTCATTATGTTCACGGTTTTCGCCAAAACCAGCCGTAGCCCTCCGTCATTTCAAATGGGTATTCAGTAGTATTCAAGCTATGTATTTTGATCTTGGCCAAGGCATAGTGATTGGTAGCTACTGGATATTCATCTGTAGCATAGATAGATACGTTAATCTGGGACAGGCATACAACTATTTTGGCCTTCGTCAAGGGTTTGTACGAATGGGTTCAGATTAACCTGGACAATGACGAGTAGAACTTGACTTGCGTCTTATGACATGTCAGCCTTCGTCAAGGTCATAAGCGCCTAGGGCAAAATTCCATTTCGGGAGTTTCAAAAGAAAAGTAAATATGCTAGTTTTACATACCATCTAGAGTGTGATGATTTTGGTAGGATCCCTTCAAAGTTGTCACACAATGATAGTTGGATCCCGATCCCACCATGAGTTTTATTACTCCTTGGGAGAGTTTTTCACTTTACAATCAATGGTATAAACCAAGTAGGTGTCTAGAACGGTGTTAGCGGGGCTACACCTCCAGAGAATAGAGGTTATGTAATTAAGGAACTTCGCGAAAGCGTTGGAAAACCTCCCTCGAAGTACCGACACTAGCCTAACCGAAAGGTTAAGCAAGAATTGTAAGGTGCAATTAACCCCGACTAATTCTTCTTTTATGGTTTGAAGGAGGATTTGAGGAAACAGTGGGAGCCATCCTGATTAAATAAACTAATAACCAATCTAAACTTGTAAGAGCATCATGCTGTGTGTTTCTTCTCTCTTTCCTAACCGCAGTGACCAAAATGACCGGGCTTAAATTACTGCTAGATAAAAATATATTAACGGGCCAAACTATGTCCAGATCGTCATTACCTATAACAAGCTGGGTTACCTCCTTACTACCAAAGCCCCCACCATCCCATGTCCAGATTCCACCGTCGCGGATATAGAAATCCGTAAGACATGGGAAATAGACTATGTGAAAACCAAGTGCTTTATGCTGGCCTCAATGGATAATGAACACCAGAGACGGCACGAGAAGATGGACTTAGTTTCCATCTTCCTCCATACCTAAAATTTATATGGAGAGCAATCTCATATCGCAAAATATGAGACCTCTTTCAGACGAGATTGGCTATCGGGTCATCTGTAGGGGACCACGTCCTTAAGATGATTAACTAAATTGAAGATGTAACACCCGAGTTCATTTATACCAATTCCAGTTCTCGTATTTCTTTATTCGTGGTATTCTTGATTTAACGTATGGTGGGTGCGAATGATATTTTACACTTTACATTACATTCGACCCGACTCGCTTGCTTGAACCTGTTTGATTCTTATCTATAGATTACCTTGACTTGTTGCATGGACACGTGCATCTCATGTTTAGTACATACTGGTATTTTATCTAGTGTCGCATATTTCATCATATAACATTCTAGGTCACAGAAAATAATTTAAAATTGCATTTCATAGCCTGCATAATACACCTAACCCCGTGGTAGCATCCGCGCATCTCGTTCTCGTCCCGTTCAGTGAAACAGACGTGTTTGGATGGCTACGCGCACGTACGTGCATCCGTTCTTGGGGGTATGCATTTTCTTTGACTGAGCATTCATTTTGAAATTGGGAAGTCGTATATATTTTTCATATTTTAAATCTGGATTTTTAGATCCGACCCGGACGTGTTTTGGAGTAAATTTGTATTTACCAAAATCTCAAACGGACTAATATTATATTCTAATATTTTTTCACACTATTAATAATCTTTAAATACTAACCAAAATATATATTCCTATAACAATCTCTCTCTCGCCTGACACAATCTCTCTCCCTCTCTCTCTCTCTATAATTATATATATTTGTATATGAATCTTTTAAATATTTTTATAACTTACTTTTTTTAAAAACTCACGGCCCTACGTAACCTCTCTTCTTCCTTCATTTTTCTGTTTCCCGCCTCCTCGTCTTCACCCACGCCTGCGCTCGCCTCATGCCGCCGGCTACCCTCAGCTCGCCGTCAACACCCTCGTCGACCTCGCTTTCCTCACCTCTCATCCCTCTCCTCCTTCTCCTCACCTATCTAACCCCGACACCCCTTACACCGATGAACCCGTCACCTCCTCGCCGGAGACCTTGCCTCCCTCGCCGCCGTCGCCCCATAACCTCCCTTGCCATCACCGCAACCTTATCTCTATTCCCTCTCTCGCCTCTCCTCTGCTCATCTCCCCGACCCCCTGCACCCATCTTGAGCCATTGCAACCCTCATCGCCGAAACTCCGATCACCCCATCACCTTCATCACCTTATTGCCTCTTCATTTCTCCACCAAGATCATCACCTCCGATCCCATCTCACCTTGCTGCGCCTCCTCCGAGCTCAACCCAGAACTCGATCCCTTTCCCTGCACCTACCCTGCACCTAACCTGCACCACCTCGCCGCACACCCTCACGCCGGCGACCCCTCATCGTCGTCGTTCCCTTCTCCTTCCCCTGCAGCCCCTACAACCCCAGAGCACCAACCTCTCTCCCTTCTTCCCTTCTCTTCTTCTTCCTCCATTCCTATCACCCTGCGGCCATCTTTTCTGGCCCATCGCTGGATCCCGGCCATCACCTGCCCCATCGTCGGAAACCTCATTACCTCTCATTTCCTCGCCTGTGATCCAAATCCCAGTAGGCAACAACTTCTTCTTCTTCTTTTCTTGATTCTTGAAATATTGATTTGCAGCTATCGCCAGAGCCGTACGTGCCGTCGACGATCCTGACAACCTAGCGAGCATACCTGACCCGTGTGATCACTATGTGCGTTGTTTGGATCCGTTCCGTGTACCGTGCACGCGTCGCCACTTTTCCCGCCGACGTGTGACGTTCCGTATACCCGTTTCTTGATCCGATCAGGCAAGTGAAACTTGCTACATGCTATCTATATGAGTTTATAACTATTTATTTGAATATTAAGCCTATGGATAGAATCTAAAGTCACTTGTTCCAAGTTAACAATTTTTGATGTCTCGTTTAGATCTTTTAGATTCAGAACTTGAAACATACCCATTGCATTTTAGTGTACTATACCTAGTAACCACATCTGTATTCTAAATCACATAATAACTATTTACATAGTCTATGGTACCCTTTTATAGTTTTACCCTATTGGACACCCGTATGCATCTTTATCCTGTTTTAGATACATTTGCATCCCTAGATCATTTAACTCATAATAACGAGATTAACAATTCCATACTGGTTTAAATGTATTTTACTTAATGTTGGAACCACAACCCTAACTCTAATCTATAACTGTGCATCCCCATGCTTTAATCTGTACCCTTGCATACATCATCACCATGTTTCATTTTTATTGTTTCATTAGTACCCATGCTTGTTTATATATACCCATGCTTATGTTAGTTTGATTATGAGCACCCACATGACATCTTGTGCATCCTGACACGACTTGTTACACTTCCTACTTGACACGACATGGTACCGTGCACCTCTCGACATGACATGATATCTACATACTACCTGGCTTGACCTGATGTACCATGGCGTTACCTATTACTTGATCTTGTGTTTAATGCCAACAAACCTGACCTGTTGTTCTTACGGACAGTTCCTGTTATCTATCCAGACAAACCTGTACCTGCCTGATCCTGTGTTGGCATTAGCTCTAGATTACTTAATACCTGACTTGAACACATATAACCTGGGGGTATGGGGAAATCATTGATGAAACCTGATTTGTAACTCGACAGTTCTATACCTGTTCTGATCAGTCTTACGGGCTAGGCCAGCCCCCGAGTGATGCTACGGACATCACTCGTCATTACCTACCATCCTTTACTGCCTTGCGGCACGTCTCGGGTTCAGCCCGAGAGTCATAGACCTTGATCCCGAGCACGCACAGGATACTATTGAGTTACATCGAAGATTCATCAAATTGATTTCAAAGACTTGAGAGTAGTTAACCCAATAGACCAGTGTAAATAACTCACTACACATCACCCACTGTCCTTACTTATATCACTGTTATGCTTGTTTTACCATTTTTACTCATACTTGCATGTATTGCTACCCATGTTTTATTATTGCTTGATGTTATGACGCGCTGACGACTGGGTTTTGCATGGCCCAGATCCTCAACCTTTGTTACAGACTGATCAGGAGTATTGCCGATGTTAGACCAAGCGGTGAAGATCCTGTCGGTATGCAGTTGTACTTTCCAGGTGTTTCATTTATGGTATCTTTTGCTTCCGCATATTATTATTTCTTGACTCATTCATTCTGGCTCATGGACATGTACTAGATAGTTTAGTTTACTTTCCTGTTCTTGATATCTCTACAGCCGTAATGTGACTGTGAAGGGATTTTTTCCTATCCACAGGTAGCATGGTTGGCTATGTCACGTGCCCATCTTAGCGTACTCTGGGAAGCGGGGCGTGACATGGTTCTTTTGGTATCAGAGCCATGGGATATAGGTTAATCGGGTTTGATTCTTTTGTAGTTGGGTATTGGACCCAATACACGAATCAGAATACTCGTGATTAGGAACATGTCCTGCCACCTTGTTATCCTGATTCTTGAATCATATCTTTCTCGAATCCTTTGCCTTGACGATATGCAAACAATTTTGTATCTCGGCTTGAAACCTTTTGGATTCACCATTGTTTCTCCATGTTTCTTGATTCTGATACTAGGATTTGGGCGACTTGAGTGGAGTTATGTAATTGTACCCATGAACTGCAGCATGGTTACAATGCGGTACTCTATTTGAGTAACTTGGAGTCCTGGTCTTGATTCACTTCCCTATTCCATGATCATTATATTACCTTGCTTCTCTCGGTTTCATTGCTTACCAGTTATTGTTTTATCGCTAGCTTGAATCATGTTCCCGTGCTTAATCCTCTTTGGTATCTTGACTTCGGATGAAGTCATCTCGGTAGCTTACTTATTCTTGTTTTTCCCCGCGTTAGGATTATTCAATTCTGGTGCATCCCTCGTTTGTTGTTGTCTTGGGAATGGATTTTCGCGGCACGTTCCACGCTCATATTGATTGTAAGGAAAGGAAAGTGATTCTCCAGATTCCCGGACATCCGGAGCTTGTTTTGCTGGAGGAAGCAGTTCTGTCGGGCCAGTCGAGTTTAGGGCTAGGCCGACAAACAATGTTCTTTCGTCGATGGAAGTTATTAAGGAAGAAGCGCCGGCTATATTTCGAGAGTTCATGGACGTGTTCGAGGACATCTCGGGTTACCGCAAAACGAGATGTGGAGTTTGCGATTGATCTTGTTCCTGGTGTAGCGCCAATCTCATAGACGTATTATCCAATGGCACCAGTGGAGTTGGAAGAAGTCAGGAAGCAGGTTTCCGAATTACTTGAGAAGGGTTGGGTTCGCAGCAGCAACTCACCTTGGGGAGCTCCAGTTCTTCTAGTAAAGAAGATGATGTCACAAGGAGGATGTGTATCGATTATCGAGGATTAAACCGGGTGACTATTAAGAACAAGTACCCGAACCCTCGCATTGGCGAATTGTTCGAGCAGCTTAGTGGCGCGAGGGTATTCTCGAAGCTGGATTTGCGATCCGGATATCATCAGGTCCGAGTTAAATCGGAAGATATTTGCAAGACTGCGTTCCGAACTCGGTATGGACATTACGAGTATTTAGTGATGCCCTTCGATGTAACGAATGCACCGGCGATATTTATGGACTTGATGAACCGAATCTTTTCACCATTCTTGGACCAGTTTATAGTGGTATTCATCGATGATATTCTGGTCTACTCGAGGAGCGCAGAAGAGCATGCAGAACACTTGAAGATCGCACTGCAGACATTGAGGCAAGAAAGATTATATGCAAGGATGAGAAAGTGCGAGTTTTGGCTTGAAGAAGTGAAGTTTTAGGGCACGTTGAGGCTGGAGATGGAATCGCCGTTGATCCCGAAGGACTACAGCAGTTCGAGATTGGCCGATTCCGAAGAATGTTGCGGGGATAAGAAGTTTCCTTGGACTTGCCGGGTATTATAGAAGGTTCGTGGAGAATTGTACTCGCTTGGTTGAGCTTCTGACCAAGCTTACGTGCAAGGAAGTACCATTGGTGTGGACGGATAAGTGTGCGTCAGCCTTTGAGGCATTGAGGCAAAGATGGATAACCGTTCTTATTTTGACCGTATCAGACGGTTCCGGAGAATTGGTGTTTCATAGCGACGTATCTGGAAAAAGGATTTGGATGTGTTTGATACAGCATGTGAAGGTTGTAGCTTACGCGTCGAGACAGTTGAAGACCCATGAGAAGAATTACCCAACTCCTGACTTGGAGCTAGCAGCTGTGATGTTAGCTTTGAAAATTTGGAGACACTACCTTTTGGGCGGAAGGGTCGAGGTTTTCACTGATCATAAAAGCTTGAAATATGTGTTCACGCAGAAGGAGCTTAATATGAGGCAGCGTAGATAGTTGGAGCTGATGGCTGACTACGATCTCGATCTTAAGTACCATCCGGGGAAAGTTAATGTTGTACCGGATGCGCTTAGTCGGGTGCCAGCAATTCAGATGTTGACTACACAGAAGGAACTTATTGAAGACTTTCGGAGATTCGATTTGGAAATTGTGCTACCGCATTCTTCGGGACAGTTGATGCAACTGCAAGTACAGTCGTCGTTGATTGAGGATATTAAAGCAGTGCAATTGCAGGACCCAAGATTGCGGAAGTTTCGAGAACAAGTTGAAGCTGAACTTCGAACGGACTTATTGATTCATGAAGGTGATTCGTTGCGGTATGGTAGCCGTTTGTGTTTGCCAAAGGGAGATATCCGTGAAGAAGTTATGAGGGAGGCACACAGTTCCGCGTATTCCGTACATCCAGGAGGCACGAAGATGTACCGAGATTTACGACAGCATTTCTGGTGGGAAGACTTGAGAGTAGCTAACCCAATAGACCAGTGTAAATAACTCACTATACATTACCCACTGTCCTTACTTATATCACTGTTATGCTTGTTTTACCATTTATACCCATACTTGCATGTATTATTATTGCATGGCCCACTGTCCTTACTTATATCACTGTTATGCCTGTTTTATTATTGCTTGATGTTATGACGCACTGACGTCTGGGTTTTGCATGGCCTAGATCCTCTACCTTTGTTGCAGACTGATCAGGAGTATTGTCGCTGTTAGACCGAGCGGTGAAGATCATGTCGGTATGCAGTTGTACTTTCCACGTGTTTCATTTATGGTATCTTTTGCTTCCGCATATTATTATTTCTTGACTCATTCATTGTGGCTCATGGACATGTACTAGATAGTTTAGTTTACTTTCCTATTCTTGATATCTCTACAGCCGTAATGTGACTGTGGAGGGATTTTTTCCTATCCACAGGTAACATGGTTGGCTATGTCACGTGCCCATCTTAGCGTACTCTGGGAAGCGGGGCGTGACAGAAGAGCTCGCGGACCTTGGGACTACGTTGGAGAATGAGTTGTATACAGACTTGATTCTACGGTCCCTCCCTTCTACCTATGCCCGGTTTATCTTGAATTTCAATATTCAAGATAAAGAAGTTACTGTTCCCGCCAAAAAATTTCTGTGTAAAGAGCCTAAGGTATCAAATGGCAGCGATACGCTTAAGAAAATGCGAACCAGTATTTTCCGAGCTGTATTTTGACAAACTCCCGAATGAGAAACAGCTAAATTCTGATAGAATCGAAAGCGTCTCAAAAAATCCTTCGATTTGATATATTATGGGCCTCATAATTCATCCGGGATCAAAAGTTATGAGGCATCACATGCCCACACGTGACCATTTACAGGCAAAGCCTATAGGCACTTAAAAAAGTAAATAATTAAAAGGGGTCACGTGACCACACGTGATGGGCCTTTAAACCCACTGAAAGGAATTAAAAAATATTATAAAACGGCAAGGAATACCCCAATGGGGCATCACGTGCCCACACGTGACCAAAGATCACGTGCAGACACGTGATGGGTTCCTAAGCTATCTGAATTAATAGAATTAAATTCTAATTAAATAATTAATCAGTGGGGTCACGTGCTAACACGTGATGGGCTCTTAAACCCTCTGAAATAATAAAAATTAAATTCTAAACAATGGGGTCACGTGCCAACACGTGATATGCCTCTAAACTCATTAAATAGAGTTAAAAAGTATAATAAAACACCAGGAAAAATCCCAATGGGGCATCACGTGTCCACACGTGACCAAGGGTCACGTGCTGACACGTGATAATTCCTGAGTTCTTTGAAACAACAGAATTAAATTCTGGTTAAATGCTTTATCGAGGGGGTCACGTGTCAACACGTGATGGGATCCTAAAATCTCTGAAATAATAGAATTAAATTGTAATTAAGGGAAATCAAAAACCCTAAGTGGAAAATTATTTCTTTAAATCTTTCCAAACAAAAAAGATGGTGCTCTGTAAAATGGAGCACCGTTGGATTAAAAATCCAATAGTGATTAAAAATCACCAATTTATGGAAATATTCTATACAAGGAAAGATTTCCCTGAAATTGGAATAACAGATAAAAAATGTTTTAGATTAAAAATCCAATGGTGAATAAAATTCACTGAGTGATCTAAAAGATCATGTTGGTTACAAAATCAATTAAAAACTTTCAATGAAAAATTGACAAAACAAATTGATTCTTTTCTTTCTCCTATAAATAGGAGCCAAGAAAAGAAGAAAAGGGTCTACTTTTTTTTGGGAGATAACAACAACAGAGAGAAAAAAGAGAGGAGAATTTAATTCTCAAGAAAGAAAACCCTAGGTGAGAAAAGGAAAGGGATCAAAACTTCAAAATGAGAATTTAATTCTCAATCTAAGAGTTTAACTCTTCTGCACAAAAGAACTTAGTTCTTCCTCTGGTTGAAGATCTGCAAAGAGCACATATCCCCATAAGTTGAGAATTTAATTCTCATCGGGTTGAGATCCTGCCATGCAGATCCGAAACTTAGAGGGGGAATTGAGTTTTGAGAATTTAATTCTTCCAAACTCACAGGAATTTAATTCCTTCAAGATGAAACTAGGGTTTAACCCTATATGAGAATTCAATTCTCCTAAAATTACAGGAATTTAATTCCTTCAAGATGGACAGAACTAGGGTTTAACCCTAATTGAGAATTTAATTCTCTCAAATTCACAGAAATTTAATTCCTCTTAAAAAGAAAATTAGGGTTTAACCCTATACAAGAATTTAATTCTTTCATAATAGGAATTTAATTCCTCCAAAATCATGATCAGGGTTAACCCTACAGAGAATTTAATTCTCAAAATAAAATAAGGAGACTTAAAAGATCTCCATGCATGAAAAGGATTAAGGTCACGTGACCCCTGAAAGGGTCCCCAAAAATGAGAAGGAAAAAGTTCTGAGGCAACGCCTCACGTGCTCCCACGTGACCTCCAAAAACACAGAAAGAAAAAGCAGAAGAAAAGAAGCTTTAGGCGCACTCACGTGACCCCTCAGCAAATGCTTTAATTATCGATGCATAAATCCCCATCACGTGTCAACACGTGATGCATAAATCCCCATCACGTGTCAACACGTGATGCTCAAAATAAAATATAAAAGAAGTGTTTAACACTTATCTGCAAAGCAAAGTAAAAGGGGATCTGGTCCCACCTCTGTGTGCCCTCACGTGGCCCCACGTGACCCATTCTTATTTAGTGTTTAACACTAATTTAAAAGAACTTATACCCAGTGTTTAACACTGGTGTTTTCTAGTGTGTAACACTAATTTGGGGACTATATTTCCAGTGTTTAACACTGTTACCTTCTAGTGTTTAACACTAACTTGAGAGCTTTAACACTGTTGTTATCTAGTGTTTAACACTAGTTTTAACCAAATTGGTTAATCTTCCAGAGGCAAAGCCTCCCATTCAAAATTGAGTAAAAATCCGAGCTCTAATGTCTACTGCTCAATCACAGATAAAAATATTACCAAAGCTCTCAAACTCTTGTTTAGCATTGCTAAATAATGTGGGCTTGAACCCAAACAAATGTCTAATAGTCCAATAAAGGGCCAACACTTCAAATCTAATTGGACTTAGCCCAAGTTAGCCATAAGTCCTCAATTCAGATTTAACTGGGTCAATATGCTCATAATCTAATTAATTGGTCTTAGTTCCAAATTGGACTACAGATCTCCCAATCAACTTTGGTTCAAGGGTATATCTCTGAACTCCTCTGATATTTGTCGTTGTAATCCTTCAACGTCTTCAGAGAGGTGACGGGTCCCGATAACCAATCATTCCATGGACTGTGGGGTCCTTAAACTCATGGACTATGATGTCCTTAACCTTGACTGTGAGGTCTTTAAGCTCACGGACTATGATGTCCTTAACCTTGACTGTGAGGTCTTTAAACTCATGGACTATGATGTCCTTAATCTCGACCGTGATGTCTTAAAACTAACATTGGACTGCGGGGTCCTTAAATCCACGGACTATGATGTCCTTAACCTTGACTGTGAGGTCTTTAAACTCATGGACTATGATGTCCTTAACCTCGACCGTGATGTCTTAAAACTAACATTGGACTGTGGGGTCCTTAAATCCACGGACTATGATATCCTTAACCTTGATTGTGAGGTCTTTAAACTCACGGACTATGATGTCCTTAACCTTGACCGTGATGTCTTTAAACTAACATCGGACCACTATGTCCTTAAACTGGTAATGGACCACCATGTCCTTAAACTGGTAATCGACCGAAATGTCCGTAAACTAAACAATAGAGTCTAAATGCTCTTTTGTTGGATCTAAATGATCCTGTTAAGTTGATCTTAGTCTAAAATTAGACTAACTTATCCTTAACAAACGTTTAAGTTGATCTTAGTCTCAAATGAGACTAACGTATCCTTAAACCCAAACCTCCCAAACCCAAATCTAAGAAAGATATGGATTTGGACTAGTCCACGCCCTACGGGCGACAACACAACTTAGTCTCCGTATACAATCCACGGGCAACCAAACACAAAACAAACACCCACGACACGAAGTGACCATCTGGAGAAGGAGAAAGTTTTACCGCGATGCGGTAGCGTAATTAACTGCAGGGGCTTGCGCCTGCAGGGAAGAGCGTCCCCACAATCAAAAACCCCTCAAACGAGGGGGAATCTGAAGAAGTCTGCTACATCGGTCGCATCCGTTTAAACCTTCGATACATGGTGCCATAAATCAACTTGGCATCTTCGGAGAGGTGGACGGATAGCACCAATTAGCATCTGCCCCGAATTTCAGGCAAGACGTACATCGCGTCTCCGCCGCGTCTTTCGGAGGGGAACAGATTCTGGCACGCCCGGTGGGACCTTTTCCTCTTTCCACTCCACACTTCGTGTGTCATGTTCGCAAACAAATCGCGGTTTGCTATGGTTGCCTGTGGATTCGAGATACTTAGATTTGTTGTCTTACTCCGTGCAGAAAACAGAAGATCGATGGCTTCAAACTGCACTAACTGCAACTGCAACTCTCGCTCTGTTCCGTCAGGATGAGTGACTTACGGGCCTCAAGCGGCCTCCATCTTCGCTATGTCGGTGGAACAGGTGACTCAGGCCACTACTGGGCTATTCTTCAGGACTATGCTCCCACTGATGAGCTTCAATGCCCCAATGTCGTCGTAAGAAGCTCCAAAGAATTCGGTCTTTGATCGGCTTACAACTACCGTGGCCCCTCTCAATGGGTCGCCCAAGTCCAATGCCTCAGTTTTCAGCAAACTGGGCCAAAGCTCAAGTAGGCCCATGAAGAAGCCCGCGATACCTGAAGTAGCCATCCCAAAACGAATAGCCATTCCGGCTCAAGCAGACGAAATCATCGGAAAGGCTTCTCCTGCCAAGAAGTCAGTTTTCACAAGGCTGGCCACTCCGGCTCCTGCTCCAGGCAAAGTCACCTCTGCCCAGAGGTCTGTATTCGATAGACTGGACATTACTTCTCGGAGAACGTTAGTCTTCAAGCGGCTGGTACCAGCAGCGCCTGACCAGAGCAGAGGGCATGACAAAGCCCTTCCCATAGCTGAACCAACACCATCTGCACGACATGCTCGCTGTCGTCATTGGCGCCGAGTACGGAAGGCTGGGGGAAGCTCTCCGTCTGGATTTACTCCACCAGCTCCAATGGTGGAGATCGATGCTGCTGTTCTAACCGGGAACAGTTTTGAGCTGCTGAATAAGCTGCGCAGGAACTCTCCTACCGCCGTGCTAAAGAGATCTCCTCCACCGGTGGAGACGGTCACAGAAATGAAGCCAAAGCAGTCCCCTCAACGGCTGTCTTCCAAAGTTTACAAAATCTGGCAGCAAGTCCGAGAGTTGGTGGTCAATCAAGACTATCCTCGCTGACAAAAGAAGCTGAAGGTTCGACAGGAAGAGAATCGTCCTAGCAAGCCACAAAGGACGACGACTGCCTGTATGCCCGCTGCGACAGCCCCCTCAACATCAACTGCTCAAAGGAGAAGGAGGCCAAGGAAAGCCCTTATGAATACGGCAGAACGTAAAGACGCCGAGAACAAACGCCCCAAGTCTGGGGGCATAACGGTCCATACTGTTTACATGGTGTCCGAGAAAGAGGATAGCCGCGCTTCGACGGGCCACCGACCGCTCACCCGATCAATAACAAGGGCTCAAGAACAGCAACAGCAGAAGCTTGAAGAGATGCTGACTACAATGGCCGGACTTACCGAGCCAAAAGAAAGCCCGGAGGCATCATCAGAACAGCGTCACGAACAAGAAACTGACGCTGACTTCCTACGCAGAGTCCTCGAAAAGAAGGACAGAGAAGCGGCAGAACAAATTGCCAACATAAAACAAATGGCACTTCTCTTCCAAGACATGGTAGTGATGATGTTACAGCCAGATCCTCCTGCTAAAGACCCTCCGATCATTATTGAAGACGATAGAGGGGAGACATCTAATTCTCCTCCGGCTCTTTCAGCAGCCAAGGAGGAAACCATCTCCAAGGCCGCACTCGATGATTATATAGCTCAGTAAATACGAGCTCACCGAGCGAACGAAACGGCTGGCCAAGTTGTCAAGACTAGACGACCCTATCCGGGCTGGTATGACCAAATAAGTTACCCGCCGGGATATACGATCCCTAAATTCTATGCATATAAGGGCACGGGAAACCCGCACCAGCATGTCGCTCAATTCCGGGCCTTATGCGGCAACACTAGAGGCGACGAAAAACTGTTGCTTCGCCAATTCATCGGCAGCTTAGCGGAAACGGCCTTCGAATGGTATTCAGAGCTGCCTAACACTCTGTCAAAACATTTGCGGAGATGGAGCTGCTGTTTACACAAAAATTTGCAAGCGCCAGCGAGCGCACCCCAATAACGGCATTGATCAATGCCAGGGTGAAGCCGGGCGAGACGTGGGTTCAGTACACAATCCGATGGCGGAACCTGTGGTCGAAGTGCGAGCAGCGCATCGAAGAAGCGCCTGCGGTGGGCATGTTCGTGGGTACTCTCGACCCTCAAGCGACCATCTCCCAATTCATGATGTTTTCAAGTCGACCACTGATTTATGTATGTTTTGTCGATCAAAAATATTTACCGCAATCAAGAACGGCGTCGCTTTGCAGCTAGCCGGTGAGTACGGGTCGGTCCACAGGGATTTTGTGAATTTCCTAGTCGCGCTAATGAGTTAATTCCGAAGGGTGTTCGGATTGATTATTAAATCTAAAATTTAAATCTATCTATCTACGATTATCTAGATCTAGTCTTGCTAGGGTTAGGTTTAGGGATGGTTTGGAAATGCAAGTAAATCTCAACGCATTCTATACCCGAATGAAGATCTATGAGGAGTTATGGTAATTATCAATAAAGGGGATTAGATTCATTCGGGAAGGTGTTCCTTCCTTTAGGTTCTTGTCCTTTCTTTAGAGATCCTTACCCTAACCTCCATGGAAAACGCGCGCAACCGGGCCTTTACACTACGGTGTCCTCGTTACCTCGAGGGGTAGGATGCCGTAGGGCGCGGTGTGTGCGTGTATGCATGGAGTCCTATTGAAAATATATTATGGGTAAGAAAGGGATGAGAGATCTCATCTCTCAAAATCCTTCCCCAAAACTAACTCTAAGCAATTTATCTACGGCAAGAATTTAAATCTACCTAGGGCAAAGAATTGAAATCTAAACTAGAGCAAGGAATTTAATCTACTTACAGATGCATCTCTCCAATCATCAACGCAGGTTTGTCAGATCTGAATTCATGAATTGAAAAGAAACACCGATGCTCTCCATAAAGAGATCTGAATTTATTATTTAAAAGGAGGCATGAAAAATTACAATGTTTAGAGTTCCTATTTATAAAGAATAGGAAACCCTAGGGTTACAATGACTCGCACGTCTGAATTTACAAAAATAGCCCTCTAGGTTGACTAGTCAGCGCAGAACCCAAATTACTGTAAAAAACACTTTTTCCTCCGGGCTTCTTATGGCCGCGGAACCGCGGCAATGGCAGGCTTGGGCCGCGGTTCCGCGACCCTTTAGAAAGATTGGGTGCTGAAAATTTAGGGTTTTGTTCTTGGTCTTATTGGGCTTCTGGTTCTTTGGTTCTTTTATCAATTGGGCTTCTACATTGGTTCCAGATCTTCAGTGAACAATTTGCAATGGATTTTTAACCGTTCGCTTTGTAATTTTGGACCTTGCATTGCCTTGTTGATTGTGAACTGTTCTTCGTTGTAGGCTTGATCAAGAGTCTTCTGTTTGTTGGTCAAAGTCCACTTTTTCATCGTCTTTACATCGTTTTCACTGTTTTCTGTCCAAGAACCTGTAACCTGTAACATGTAGCAGACATGTGTCAAAAGCACCTGTTTATTTATAAAAAGAATAAGAATGGGGAATATAATAATGCAATATTCTGGTGTGAACAACCACCTTCCAGGCCTTGATTGACAAGCTGGCCCAAATGGACCAGATGGGTCATAGGCCTTCCTCTTCAAAGACAGAGCCTTGGAATGAAAATGGCAAAGGAAAAGCAACCTTCATTGCCAATACTCAACAACGGCCGAGCAACTTAAAGCCGGTTGTTCGCCAAAACAACGTGCGTCCACGCCCATCCCTCGAGGAGAGACTGGGACGTCCTTACTCGTTTCCCCAAGATAAAACGAAGAAACTGTTCGAGCTGGCAGTGCGCAACAAACTCATCAATCTGCCGGATCCAAAACGTCCGTTGCAACCAGGCGATGTCAACAATCCTAATTACTGCCCTTACCACCAAGCAGTAAGCCATCCAATCAAAAATTGTTTCATCTTCAAAGGCTGGATGGAGGACCAATACCAATAAGGCAAGTTCGCGTTATCTGAAAATTGGAAGGTGAACCCACCACAACCTCACGCCCCTAAAAAGATGGACATGCCGGGGGCATCGTGCTCATTCATAAGGGAAGCCCCATAGGAGGACGTTCTTTCAGCCAAGACGAAAAGAATACTGAAGGATCTCCAAACATGCCCGGCGATCAGGTGGAAAAATCCACTGGAACCCGAGATCACCGAGGGAATGCTGAAACCGCGCCCAACTCCAAAAACTGGTGGTGATGGTCAAAGCGCTCACACCCAGCCGTCAAAGTCTTCGAAGAAGAAGAAGAAGACCAAAAAGCCCGTGAAGCATGGTGACAAGCGCACGGACCTGCAAAAACAGATTGACGCGTTGGAAGAATATAATCAGAAGGCGCGGACCCCAGTCACACTCCAAGAATTTCTCACCCACGTCTTTGTGGACAAAGATGATGACAATGGAGAAGACTCGTCGGATAAGTCTGAGGATTATGTGGCAAGCTGTCATGTGATCTCTCACTCATTAATAAACGGTGAAGAAGCTTTGGATGTAGAAAACCCAGGGGCAAATCCTAAGCCTGAACTTCTAGGACCATCAGACGAAATGATTGATGCATTCCTAAACGAAGCCCGTCAGGAAAGCAAAGCCAATCGAGAGCGTGAACTGGCTATATTTGAAAGTGCTAAACGCCGACGACTGGGGGAAAAGGTTGAGACACCCCGACTGGAGCAAAGCATCCCTATCGCCAGCAAAAGCAGGCTTAAAGTAAGGAATCAATTCGCTAGGGCCCTGGCAATAGGAATGAAGTTGCCCTCTCTCAAAGGAAATTCCCCTGGCAATATACATCTTGATGAAGCGGACATACATTCTAATTTCTGCCTATACCATCAGAAGATTGCACACCCTACCGAGAAGTGCATAACCTTTAAAAACTGGTGGCAGAGATATGTTGCCTATCGACGACACGTTCAACGAGTGAAACGCAAGGCTCGTCGGGAACAGAAAAGCACGACACATGAGTGCGAAAGAGCTGCTGGCAACTGTCGCATAGCCGACACCAAGGGATCGCAAGTTATCACCTTTGGAAACGACTCTGACGAAGAAATAGCCCTCAGCTCTCTCTTCAAGGAATCCACCTACGGCACAAAACATGCGAAGATTTACGGCAAAATCTAGCTGCGTAATCGTACGTTGACAAATGACCGAAACGTCGTTAAACTACTACCAACCTGCGGCATCCCCAGGCCGACGTGGTAAAAAAAAGCAAAAAAAAAGGAGGTACGTCCACAAGCAATAGGGGCACGGATGAAAACCCGAAAGGGCTCCGTGAGTAAAAACAGCAGGACTACCGACGATGTTTGTGAAAACCCGAAAGGGCGTAGACTCGTAAAAAAATTAAATAAAAAATAAAAATAAAAATAAAAATAAAAAATAAAAAAATAAAAAAAAGGGGATACGTCTACAAGCGAGATGGGCACGGATGAAAACCCTAAAGGGCGTCGTGAGTAAAAACAGCAGGACTACCGACGATATTTGTGAAAACCCGAAAGGGCGCAGACTCGTAAAAAAAACGGTATGTCCATAAGCAAAATGGGCACGGATGAAAACCCGAGAGGGCTCCGTGAGTAATAACAGTAGGTCTACCAGCGAGTGTTTATGAAAACCCGAAAGGACGCAACCTCGTTAAAGGACACTTGCAGGGCCCTCTCGACCTTGTGAGGAGAAACCACCCGCATGAGATCCTTACGACTCACAAAGGAAGCAACACACTTAGGAATCCCCACGACTCCTAAGGAGAAATTACACTTGCGAGATCCTCACGGCTCGTAAGTAGAACCCTCTTATGAGACCCTCACGGCTCATAAGATTCAAAAATCTTAAGTTACAGGGACCTGAACCTGTTCTTAAGCGCGCCCCCAACCTCCAATTCTGCCCTACAAGCGGTTCAGTATTGACCCTTGCATACAATCCACGGGCGCGAATAAACATTTCCCTAACAAAGTCCCATCCGTGACTAGGGATATGTTTACACGATGAACAGCCCTTGTATGTCCTCTAGACTTATAAGGAGAAAGCACTCTTGTAAGATCCTTACGACTTATAAGAGACCATACACTTAGGAATCCTCACGACTCCTAAGGAGAAAACACACCTATGAGATCCTCACGACTTGTAGGGAGAAATACCTTTATGAGACCCTTACGGCTCATGAAGTCAAAAGCCTTAGTCGACAGGATCTTAACCCTGTCTACTAAGCCATCTTTGTTCGATATCAACAGAGGCAAATGATGATTCGCTCCTGGCAATATCCCAGTTGTAGCGATGCTGATGCCAAAATCGGTGTCCAATTCCAAGCTTGCAGCGAAAAGCCAACGAGCCACACATGCATACGAAATAGCCGAAATGATGGGCAACTTGCAATGAAATCAGCAAGTAAAAATGTATGCATACAAAAACAGCCAAAATGATTGGGCAACTCGCAATAAAAAGCAGCGAGTAAAAAGAAAAATAGCCGAAATGATCGGGCACCGCGAAAAATAGCCGAAATGATTGGGCAATCGCGATTTTCGCGATATAAAATACTGAAATGATAGAGCATCGTGGAAAGAATAAAAAAAATGATGAAAGAATGAAACTTTTTGCCCTACAGGTGAGATCACATCGATCCCTGTATATAATTCAGGGGCACAAACAAAGAGGGAACCATACCTTCCCAACAGGCTCCACCAGAAAGCGAAGCCAAATCTCGATGGTTCATAGACAACCTAGAGACAACCTCGACATTTGTCGCAATATTGCAGACACAATGTCAACAAACGAAGCAAAGGAAGATCCCTAGGTTCAAGGTCTCGACGTCAATATCGACAACTTAGAGATCACCAACGGCGTTTCTCCTCGCTCCAACCAGATGCAGACGTGACGTCAACAACCGACCTCAGAGTCGCAACGAAATGGAGCCATGGCAAAGTCCCTAGTTCCAAATCTTAATGGCCACATCTACAGCCTGGAAATCAACAACGGTGTGCCTCCTCATTCCAACAGGACACAGATGTTACACTATCAAACGGTGCCACGTCATAGTCTTTAGTTCCAAATATCAACGGTTCACAGACAACCTAGAGTCCATCTCAGCATTCGTCTCGTTACAGCAGACGAGATGTCAACAACGGCGTTCCTTCGCAGTCCAGCAGGATGTAGATGCAACGTCAACAAAAGATCTCATGGTCGAAAAAAAGCGGAGTGACGGCAAAATCCCAGCTCCCCCTCAGCATTCGTCTCGTTATAGCGGATGCGATGTCAACAATGGCGTTCCTTCGCGGTCCATCAGGATGCAGATGCAACGTCAACAAAAGGCCTCATGGTCGAAACAAAATGGAGTGACGGCAAAATCCCAGCTCCACCTCAGCATTCGTCTCGTTACAGCAGACGCAATGTCAACAACTGGAATTCCCTCGCAATCCAGCACGATGCAGATGCAACGTCGGCGAAAGACCCCATGGTCGAAACAAAGCGGAGTGACGGCAAAATCCCAGCTCCACCGCGACATTCGTCTCGATACAGCAGACGCAACGCCAACAAACGAAGTAAAGGCCAAATTCCTAGCTTCAGGGTCTTGACGGCAACTCATATAAAACCTGAAAGACCATCGGAGATCATCTCACACCAGTGCGGAGTGGTCACCACCACGATATTCGTCTTGATACAGCAGACGAGATGTCACCCCAGCATTCTTCCTCCAGCAGAGTTCAGACGCGACAATCAAACAACGGAGCCACGGCTAAATTCCCAGTTCCAAGCCCCGACGGTTCACCAACAACCTAGAGACAACCGCGACATTCATCTCGATACAGCAGACGCAGTGCCAGCAAACGAAGCAAAAGCCAAATTCCTAGCTTCAGGGTCTTGACGGCAACTCATATAAAACCTGAAAGACTATCGGAGATCATCCCACACCAGCGCGGAGTGGTTATGACTCATCGGGGCTCTCCAAAATGAGCCTAACCTCAAGTAAAAAGCGGCATGGCAAAATTCTTAACGCTTGCTCTTCTGACGGTCAAACTGCCTAGGAAGATTGCTTGAAGACGTCTTGTCCAGCCCCCGAAGGGATCAGAGACACAACAGTCACAAGGCTGCTCGAACAGCAAGATTTCCTATCAAGGAATACATCAGCCAACGCGACGGTACGACGGACAAAATCCTAGTACCATAGACCCTAACGGACCTTTGTCGTAAAGAGCAGAGGTTAACTGTGATGTTAGGACATCCTTGCGAGAACTTCTCGATTCGTGTCGACTCGTAAGGCAAAGCTTTAGGCAATGGGGATTAAAAAAAACGGTTTCCTAAGCACTGGGGCCCTGCAAGTCAGTCCAAGATGGACTCTTGCATACTATTCACGGGTCACACTCTCCGAAGTCGAACATCGACAAAGAGGGAAACAACCACTTATAAGTCCTCTCGACTTGTAAGCAGGAAAAATTCTCATATGAAGTCCTTATGACTCTCAAGAGAAAACACACACTTAGGAGTCCTCACGACTCCTAGGGAGAAAATACACCTACGGGATCCTCTCGACTCGTAGGGAGAAAAGTCTTTATGAGACCCTCACGGCTCATAAAGTTGAAAAGTCTTAGGTGGCAGATCATAACCCTGTCTTCTAATCCATCACCGCCCTACAAAGAGGTCAAGATGGACTATCTACGGGCCACACACCCTGAAGTCAAACATCGACAAGAAGGGAAACAATCACTTATGAGTCCTCTCGACTTATAAGGGAGAAAATTCTCTTGTGAGATCCTTACGACACTCAAGGGAAAACTCACTTAGGAGTCCTCACGACCCCTAAGGAGAAAATACACCTGTGGGATCCTCTCGACCTATAGGGAGTAAAAACCTTCTTGAGACCCTTACGGCTCATGAAGATGAAAAAAGTCTTAGGTTACAAGAACCCTAAACTTGTCTCCTAAGCCAACAATTCTATTGCCATGCGTAACTCTGCACTACTTCACCCACGTACATACTTACGTGGGCAAAGTAGTGGGGGGCATTTGTTCCCGTCAAAAAATTTCTGCGCAAAGAGCCTAAGGTATCAAATGGCAGCGATACGCTTAAGGAAATGCGAACTAGTATTTTCCGGGCTGTATTTTGACAAACTCCTGAATGAGAAACAGCTAAATTCTGATGGAATCGAAAGTGTCTCAAAAAATCCTTCGATTTGATATATTATGGGCCTCATAATTCATCCGGGATCAAAAGTTATGAGGCATCACATGCCCACACGTGACCATTTACAGGCAAAGCCTCTAGGCACTTGATAAAATAAATAATTAAAAGGGGTCACGTAACCACACGTGATAGGCCTTTAAACCCACTGAAAGGAATTAAAAAATATTATAAAACAGTAAGAAATACCCCAATGGGGCATCACGTGCCCACACGTGACCAAAGGTCATGTGCGGACACGTGATGGGTTCCTAAGCTCTCTGAGTTAATAGAATTAAATTCTAATTAAATAATTAATCAGTGGGGTCACGTGCTAACACGTGATGGGCTCTTAAACCCTCTGAAATAATAAGAATTAAATTCTAAACAATGGGGTCACGTGCCAACACGTGATAAGCCTCTAAACTCATTAAATAGAGTTAAAAAGCATAATAAAACAACAGGAAAAATCCCAATGGGGCATCACGTGCCCACACGTGACCAAGGGTCACATGCTGACACGTGATAATTTCTGAGTTCTTTGAAACAACAGAATTAAATTCTGGTTAAATGCTTTATCGAGGGGGTCACGTGTCAACACGTGATGGGATCCTAAAATCTCTGAAATAATAGAATTAAATTGTAATTAAGGGAAATCAAAAACCCTAACTGGAAAATTATTTCTTTAAATCTTTCCAAACAAAAAAGATGGTGCTCTGTAAAATGGAGCACCGTTGGTTTAAAATCCAATGGTGATTAAAAATCACCAATTTATGGAAAGATTCTATACAAGGAAAGATTTCCCTGAAATTTGAATAACAAATAAAAGATCTTTTGGATTAAAAATCCAATGGTGAATAAAATCTTTCAATGAAAAATTGACAAAACAAATTGATTATTTTCTTTCTCCTATAAATAGGAGCCAAGAAAAGAAGAAAAGGATCTACTTTTTTCTGGGAGATAACAACAACAGAGAGAAAAAAGAGAGGAGAATTTAATTCTCAAGAAAGAAAACCCTAGGTGAGAAAAGGAAAGGGGTCAAAACTTCAAAATGAGAATTTAATTCTCAATTTAAGAGTTTAACTCTTCTGCACAAAAGAACTTAGTTCTTCCTCTGGTTGAAGATCTGCAAAGAGCACATCTCCCCATAAGTTGAGAATTTAATTCTCATCGGGTTGAGATCCTGCCATGCAGATCCGAAACTTAGAGAGGGAATTGAGTTTTGAGAATTTAATTCTCCCAAAATCACAGGAATTTAATTCCTTCAAGATGAAACTAGGGTTTAACCATATATGAGAATTCAATTCTCCTAAAATTACAGGAATTTAATTCCTTCAAGATGGACAGAACTAGGGTTTAACCCTAATTGAGAATTTAATTCTCTCAAATTCACAGAAATTTAATTCCTCTTAAAAAGAAAATTAGGGTTTAACCCTATACAAGAATTTAATTCTTTCATAATAGGAATTTAATTCCTCCAAAATCATGATCAGGGTTAACCCTACAGAGAATTTAATTCTCAAAATAAAATAAGGAGACTTAAAAGATCTCCATGCATGAAAAGGACTAAGGTCACGTGTCCCCACGTGACCCCTGAAAGGGTCCCCAAAAATGAGAAGGAAAAAGTTCTGAGGCAACGCCTCACGTGCTCCCACGTGACCTCCAAAAACACAGAAAGAAAAAGCAGAAGAAAAGAAGCTTTGGGCACTCTCACGTGTCCCCACGTGACCCCTCAGCAAGTGCTTTAATTATCGATGCATAAATCCTCATCACGTGTCAACACGTGATGCTCAAAATAAAATATAAAAGAAGTGTTTAACACTTATCTGCAAAGCAAAGTAAAAGGGGATCTGGTCCCACCTCTGTGTGCCCTCACGTGGCCCCACGTGGCCCGTTCTTATTTAGTGTTTAACACTAATTTAAAAGAACTTATACCCAGTGTTTAACACTGGTGTTTTCTAGTGTGTAACACTAATTTGGGGACTATATTTCCAGTGTTTAACACGGTTACCTTCTAGTGTTTAACACTAACTTGAGAGCTTTAACACTGTTGTTATCTAGTGTTTAACACTAGTTTTAACCAAATTGGTTAATCTTCCAGAGGCAAAGCCTCCCATTCAAAATTGAGTACAAATCAGAACTCTAATGTCTACTGCTCAATCACAGATAAAAATATTACCAAAGCCCTCAAACTCTTGTTTAGCATTGCTAAATAATGTGGGCTTGAACCCAAACAAATGTCTAATGGTCCAATAAAGGGCCAACACTTCAAATCTAATTGGACTTAGCCCAAGTTGGCCATAAGTCCTCAATTCAGATTTAACTGGGCCAATATGCTCATAATCTAATTAATTGGTCTTAGTTCCAAATTGGACTACAGATCTCCCAATCAACTTTGGTTAAAGGGTACATCTCTGAACTCCTCTGATATTTGTCGTTGTAATCCTTCAACGTCTTCAGAGAGGTGACGGGTCCCGATAACCAATCATTCTATGGACTGTGGGGTCCTTAAACTCATGGACTATGATGTCCTTAACCTTGACTGTAAGGTCTTTAAACTCACGGACTATGATGTCCTTAACCTTGACTGTAAGGTCTTTAAACTCATAGACTATGATGTCCTTAACCTCGATCGTGATGTCTTAAAACTAACATTGGACTGTGGGGTCCTTAAATCCACGGACTATGATGTCCTTAACCTTGACTGTGAGGTCTTTAAACTCATGGACTATGATGTCCTTAACCTCGACCGTGATATCTTAAAACTAACATTGGACTGTGGGGTCCTTAAATCTACGGACTATGATGTCCTTAACCTTGACTGTGAGGTCTTTAAACTCACGGACTATGATGTCCTTAACCTTGTCCGTGATGTCTTTAAACTAACATTGGACTACCATGTCCTTAAACTGGTAATGGACCACCATGTCCTTAAACTGGTAATCGACCGAAATGTCCGTAAACTAAACAATAGAGTCTAAATGCTCTTTTGTTGGATCTAAATGATCCTGTTAAGTTGATCTTAGTCTAAAATTAGATTAACGTATCCTTAACAAACGTTTAAGTTGATTTTAGTCTCAAATTAAACTAACGTATCCTTAAACCCAAACCCCCAAACCCAAATCTAAGAAAGATACGGATTTGGACTAGTCCACGCCCTATGGGCGACAACGCAACTTAGTCTCCGTATACAATCCACAGGCAACAAAACACAAAACAAACACCCACGACACGAAGTGACCATCTGGAGAAGGAGAAAGTTGTTACCGTGATGCGGTAGCGTAATTAACTGCAGGGGCTTGCGCCTGCAGGGAAGAGCGTCCCCACAATCAAAAACCCCTCAAACGAGGGGGAATCTGACGAAGTCTGCTACATCGGTCGCATCCGTTTAAACCTTCGATACATGGTGCCATAAATCAACTTGGCATCTTCGGAGAGGTGGACGGATAGCACCAATTAACATCTGCCCCGAATTTCAGGCAAGACGTACATCGCGTCTCCGCCGCGTCTTTCGGAGGGGAACAGTTACACTTCCAGAACTCCTCAACATGTTGAGGAATGCAGAAAGCGCCCTAAAGAAAACCAGGGAGACACCCACTCTGCTTATTGGGGAACCTTTCTCCTCTAGATCTAAGGCGAAAGCCAAGGGGAAGAAAAAGAAAACCCCCACCAAGCCGAAAGGAGGTGTCAATAAGGTACATGGGAAGGACAAGACAAAAGTTGGGGCCGACGGTAGGGAAAGAGAAATATTTTTATTGTCACAGGAAAGGCCATTGGAAGAAGGACTGCAAGGCTTGGAAAGCTAAGAACCAAGATCCGAAGCGAGTTGTGATTTCGGCTTCAGGTGTGTTTATGATTGAAAACTGTCTGTCAATCAACTCTACTTTCTGGATATTGGATACCGGATCAGGATCTCATATTTGTAATCCATTGCAGGCACTGAGAAACCGTAGAGTTATAAAAACAGGTGATATGACCCTCAGGGTTTCTAACGGAGCGTTGATGCTGTGTCCGTTCGGGAATATCATCTAGGATTGACAAGTGGACATATTTTGGTTTTGCGTAACTGTTTTTATGTACCTAGTTTGACATGTAATATCATCTATGTATCTTTACTATCTAAAGAAGGTTATGATTTTACATTTGTAAGCGATATTGTAAACATCCACCTTAATCATAGTTTGATTGGGTCAAGTATCCTAGACAACGGTATATACGTATTAAATCAACACCAAGTTTTCAATATTCAGAACACACTTAAAAGAAAGTCTCCAGAATTAAATCAAGCTTTTTTTATGGCATTATAGACTAGGTCACATCAATGAAACACGGTTGGCGAAATTACATAAAGAGAGATATTTGGATCCGTTTGAATATCTGTCTTATACAACTTGTCAATCATGTCTCAAAGGAAAGATGACAAAGACTCCGTTCACTGGACACGGAGTAAGAGCCACCGAGCTCTTAGGACTCATACACAGCGACGTATGTGGTCCAATGTCTACACATGCAAGAAATGGTTATTCCTACTTCATTGCTTTTACGGATGCTTTCTCAAGGTATGGACATGTATTCTTGATTAAACATAAATCCGGGGCCTTTGAGAAATTCCAAGAATACAAGAATAAAGTGGAAAAATAAACATGCAAAAGTATCAAGACACTTCGATCTGATCGAGATGGTGAATACCTAAGTGCCGAGTTCCTGAATTATTTAAAAGAGAATGGAATTCTCTCTCAGCTTACTCCTCCATATACATCTCAACACAACGGTGTATCAGAAATGCGAAACCGCACCTTATTGGATATGGTACGTTTCATGATGAGTAACGCTAAGTTACCACGATCCTTATGGGGTTATGCACTAGAATATGTTACATATTTTTCGAACAAAGTTCCTACTAAGTCTATGCCTACCACATAATATGAAATGTGGAGTAGGAAGATCCCTATCTTAAGTATCTTAAGATATGGGGATATCCAGCTTTTGTCAAAAAGAAACATGCGGACAACCTCGAGGCATGATTAGTATTGTGTAAGTTTGTGGGATACCCAAGAAACTCCAGGGGGTATCTTTTTATTACACAGAGAAACAAAATGTTTTTGTTTCTCGGCATGCCCATTTTCTGAAGACTCAATTTCTTGAAAAAGAAATAAGTGAGAGCGCAATAGAACTGGAAGAAATTTCAGAACCACAAACTATTACTGAAAGTATAGTGGAACCAGAAGTTTCAAAAGAACCGGACGTCCCTACGCCACTCCGCAGATCTAGTAGGCAGTCTCATCCGCCCGAAAGATACTACGGTTTTCTCATAGACGAGGATAGAGAGGATTGCATCATCAATGATGATGAACCAACTAGTTTCCAGCAGGCTATTACGAGCAGATACTCAGTAAAATGGCTGGATGCAATGCGGACAGAAATGGAATCCATGTACACCAACAAAGTTTGGACTTTGGACATTGCACCTCAAGGGGTAAAACCCATAGGCTGTAAATTGATCTTCAGAAAGAAGATTGGTGCAGATGGACAGATTGAAACCTATAAGACTAGACTTGTAGTAAAAGGTTTTCGTCAAAGACCTGGCTTGGACTATGATGAAACCTTTTCTCCAGTGGCTATGCTTAAATACATTCGGATCTTTCTTACCATTGCTGTCATCCATGATTATGAAATTTGACAGATGGATGTAAAGACCGCATTTCTGAATGGAAATTTGGAAGAGTGTGTTTATATGGATCAGCCAGAGGGTTTCATAGAGAGTGAGAGCACCGGAAGAGTGTGCAAGTTGCTTAAATCCTGTTGGAAATAGTCAACAGTAAGATATTTCACAGATTAGTTAGAATATGTTTGTAACAGAATCTGTTTGTAATAGAATTTGTTTGTAACTTCTTTATTTTATTGTTTTCCTCATATCTTCCTATACCCGTGTAATAAGGCTATAAAAAGAGCCTCTCTGTATGCTGAATTTTTTGTGAAAGAAAGTTCAATTCGCTTATATGGTATCAGAGCGGTAAAACTTTCTCCAAAAATAAAAAATCACCATTTTTCCTCAATCAAAAGAAATCCCAGTTCCTTTTTTTTCCAGCCATAATGTCCTCCACCACAGAGACTGAAGTATCCTCCGTGTATCAACCAACATACAGGTCCGGAACTCAAGGGGATCGGAACACCAGCCAGAGTCCTTTACAAAGACAGGCTTTGCAAATCGAGTCCGATGGTTCTCAGGAGTCAAGAATTAACTCAGGATCGCCTCCATTCACAAAGGAACAACTAGAGCACCTGTACAAATTCTTTAACTCCACCGCAGACCCGTCAACACAACCCTCCTATTTTTAGCCCAAATCGGTAACAATCACCCTATCTCTTTTTCATGTATCAATCAACTTCCTTGGATTCTTGACTCTAGAGCAACTGATCACATGACCGGTTGCTTCACATTATTTTCAACTTACACACCCTGTGTCGGAAACAAAAGGGTCAAAATTGCAGATGGTTCGTATTCTGCCATATTCGGGCAAGGAACCATCACAATCTCTCCTTTCTTAACCCTTCTTAATGTTTTACATGTTCCAAAGCTTTCCTGCAATCTGATTTCCATTATAAAGCTAACTCAAGACCTTAAGTGTCAAGTTAAATTGTGAAATTCAGGTTCTGGACTCGGGGACGATGATTGGCAATGCTAGGACAAGTGGAGATCTCTACTTGCTTGAAGAAGGATTGCATCTCAATAAATCTGCATCTAGTTTGTGTTCTCAGTCCATATTTGTTTCTCGTGACAATGAATTAATTATGTTACATTTTCGTCTAGGTCATCCTAATTTCCATTATATGCAGTATTTGTTTCCAAAGTTGTTCCGGAATAAAAACCCTTCTCAATTTCAATGTGAAGTATGTGCTTTTGCCAAACACAAAAAGGCAATTTATCCACCTCGACCCTATAAACCTTCAGCACCGTTTGCCTTAATCCATAGTGACATTTGGGGAACAACCCGCGTTTTATCTGTCTTCAGAAAAAAAGGGTTTGTTTCGTTTATTGATGATCATACTAGAGTCTTTTGGGTGTTTTTACTAAAATAGAAATCAGAAGTTGAACAAGTTTTCAAAACCTTTTATGCCATGGTTGAAATACAGTTTAACACAAAATTTCAGAATTTAAGAAATGACAATGGACGAGAATTTTTTAATGAAACCTTGGGAGATTTTTTTTCAAAGAAAGGCATCATTCACCAAAGTTCTTGCATTAACACACCGCAACAAAACGGTGTGGCTAAAAGAAAAAATAAACGCATTCTTGAAATTGCTAGGGAATTATTATTTACCAACCATGTTCCAAAAACATTATGGAATGAAGCAATTTTAACAGCAACCTATCTTATTAATATAATGCACTCGAAAATTCTCAATTTTAAAAAACCTGTTGCCTTGTTAAAATTCCTTTACCCTCAAAACAGCCTTGCAATCTCGGATCTGCCGTTGAAAATTTTTTGTTGTACCGTATTTGTTTACGATCACAACCCCACTAGGGGTAAACTTGTTCCAAAATCGAAAAAATGTGTTTTCATTGGCTACGCCACGAATCAAAGAGGGTATAAATGCTTTGATCCTTTATCAAATAAAATATTTATCACAATGAATGTGTTGTTTTTTGAAAATAAATCTTTTTTTAAGCCTCCTCTTCAGGGGGAAACAAATAGTGAAGACTCGGTTTCTATAAAAAATAGTCTCCCAAAAATACCCAACTTAATCCCACATATAAATTCCTAAGTTTTAGATTTTTTAAATCAAGAAATTTTAGACCAGTCTTTTGAACACCTGGCAAACCAAAATAGTGAAAATTTACTGGACACTCAAAAAAAGGTCCTTGAAAACTCAGAAAATATGTCTGTTGAAAACTCGGTTCCTTTATTATAAAATCCAGAAAAATCCCATAAAAATAGGAACACACCACCGACTCCTAAAACAACTTGCCCCGTGGATTTAAATCCACCAGAAGCTGATGTGGAAATTAAAACTTACAAAAGGAAACAACGTGAAATAGGTCTGGAAAAAACGCAACTGGAGCATTTAATTGAGATAGATCCTTCTCCAGAAGCAGAGGCCGACTCTGTTCTGCCCCACCAAGAATCTGACTCGAGAACAGAATCGAATCACAGTGAGCTGGATCTTCCTATAGCCCTCCGAAAGTCCACAAGGTCATGTACTAGTAGTCCCTTGTATCCAATGTTAAAATTTGTGTCCTCAAATAATCTCTCACCCAGTTTTTCAGTCTTTACCTCTAATGTGTCTGCTGTGGAGATTCCAAAAACTATACAGGATGCTCTGAGAGCTCCAGAGTGGAGAAAGGCGATTTTCGAGGAGATGAATGCACTTGAGAAAAATCAGACTTGGAACATGAAGGAGCTGCCGAGAGGAAAGAAGACTGTAGGATACAAATGGGTATTCACACCAAAGTTTTGTACAGATGGAACCCTAGAATGATATAAGGTGAGGCTCGTTGCTAAAGGGTTCACTCAAACATATGGGATCGACTACACGGAGACTTTGCACTTATGGCTAAGCTAAACACGATCCGGATCTTGCTGTCAGTTGCAGTAAATCTCGATTGGCGACTTCAACAACTAGATGTGAAGAACGCGTTTTTGAATGGAGACCTGAACGAAGAAGTGTACATGGAACCTCCGCCGGGGTTTGAAAAGGGGTTCGGCTCCAAAGTGTGCAGATTGAAAAGATCACTTTACGGTCTTAAACAATCTCCATGAGCTTGGTTCGAACGTTTCCATCAGTTTGTGAAAGGGCAAGGATACAATCAGGCTCAGGCAGATCACACCATATTCTATAGAGTCTCGAGACATGGAAAAATTGCAATACTAATTGTTTACGTTGATGACATCATTGTTACAGGAGATGACGAGGAAGAGGTCAACCAGTTAAAAGGAAGTCTCGCCAAGGAGTTCGAAGTAAAAGACTTAGGAGAATTGAAGTATTTCTTGGGTATGGAAATTGCTCGAAGTAAGAAAGATATTGTCGTGTCTCAACGGAAGTATGTTCTTGATCTTCTCAAAGAAATAGGGATGACAAACTGCAAACCTGCGGAGACACCGATAAATCCGAATAAAAAGCTCGGAGAATTTACACAGAGCCCGTCAGTGGACATTCCACAATACCAGAGGTTAGTGGGAAAATTGATCTATCTTTCACACACACGTCCCGATATCACCTTTGCAGTGAGTATGATAAGCCAATTTATGCACTCACCTCAAGAAGAGCACCTTGATGCAGCATATAGAGTTTTGAAGTATTTAAAGGGTGCACCAGGAAGAGGTTTATTCTTCAAAAAATATGAGACTCGCAGCGTCGAAGTATTCACTGACGCGGATGGTCAAAGAATTTGAATTTATCAAAAATCCAGATGAACCATGCATTTATTGTAAAATTGTAGCAAGAACTGTAGTATTCCTCATATTGTACGTGGATTCCATTCTTCTGATAGGAAACGTCATTCATATGCTACAATCAGTCAAAGGAATCTTGTCACATAAATTTTCCATGAAAGACCAGGGTGATGCCTCCTACATTCTGGGGATCCAGATCTATCATGATAGATCTAAGAGGATGTTGAGATTTTCATAGTCCAGGTATATCGACACCATACTAAAAAGATTTAGTATGGAAGATTTCAAGCGCGGTAATCTACCGACTTGTCACGGGATCACCCTCTCCAAAGAGATATCTCCCAAGACTAATTTGGAAAGGGATCGCATGGGTATTATACCCTACGCTTCTGCGATAGGCTCTATAATGTATGCGATATTGTGTACCAAACCAGATATTGCTTACGCACTAAGCGTGGTAAGCAGGTATCAGTCAAACCCTTAGGAGAAGCACTGGATAGCAGTTAAGAACATTCTCAAGTACCTGAGAAGGACTAAGGAGATGCTCTTGGTGTACGGCAGTAAAGACATCCAGATCGAGGCCTTCGCTGACTCCAGCTTTTAGAGTGACAAGGATGACTCCAAATCCATATCGGGTTATGTCTTAACCCTCAATGGAGGGGCAGTTTGTTCGAAGAGCTCTAAGAAAGATACCGTTGCTGACTCGATGGATGAAGAGTATATCGCCGCATGTGATGCCATGAAAGAAGCAGTCTGGATGAAGAAGTTCATTACAGAACTTCAGGTGGTTCCATCCATTGTTGATCCAATACCTTTGTATTATGACAACAACGGGGCTATAGCTTTAGCGAAGGAACCAAGGCCCCATCAGAAGTCCAGACATATCTTGAGGCGGTATCACCTGTTCAGGAAGATCGTGGATCGCCGGGAGATTGAGGCGTGGAGAGTAGAAACGGATAACAACACTGCAGATCCACTCACAAAGGCCATCCTTCATACGCAGTTCGAGAGGCTATTCGAGATGATAGGTCTGCGATATACCAATACATGGCCTTAGTGCAAGTGGAAGATTGTTAGTGATATATGCCCTAGAGGCCATTATTGTATAATACTGGATTGTATATTACATTTTGGAAGCTTGGGATATACACAGATATAATAACGGTCTTGCTCAATATGATAGTATACTATCTGGTTTGATTCTATCTTATTATGTGTATATGTTTCTTTTAGCATATCGCTAATACATATTGATAAAGCCCTTAAGATCTTTGTTTGACTACCAGCGTTGTGATGGCAGTCACACTAGTGGGAGCGGGGTAGTCTATAAGCACATCCTTGAACTTGTCCCTAGTCATAGGATTATCGAGACTGGGCATCGATACTCCAGAGTAGACTAGTGTATACGCTTCTCATCCTAGTCAGGGGAGATGGCATGTCCCGCAGCCATTGGTATGCGGTACCAGAGATAGTATACATGTGCTCATTGGGTTATGAGTTACACTGGACGGACTCGATGAGAACTGCTGGTTGGTATTATACCTATCGTCGGTTAGCAGTTCCCGAGTGACATGAGTACAGGTTAGTCCGTTGACTTGACATCACTATTCATCTCGAGTGTGTTCCCACTGAACTTAGATTACTACCCTACCACGGCTCAAATGAGTCGTGCAAATAGGTAGTAGTTGAGTGCAGTCCCGAAGCACTTGGAGGCAGTAGTGGATAAAAAGGATTCGTCTCTCCCGGTATTGGGAGTTGATATCGCGCTGTGTTCGGATAGCCAATATACAAGTCCCTGTCTAGGGCAAGTGAGATTTACTGGTAGGTATATCAGTAGTTTCTCAGGGTGTATTGGGCTATACACCGACATGACTTATTGCACTATTAAGGGTCTGATGTTTACTACCCCCTAGGCCCGATATGCGATACTCTTAGACGAACAGACCGGACTGTACGGAGATTGTCACGGATAGGCTCAGTAGGGGTTCAGATGAGTTCGCTTGTCGGCCTTCTTTTCGACAGGTACCTGGGTTGCCGTTACAGCTAGTACCGTTGACGGACTTACGGTTAAACCCATTGTCAGCATACTATCGAGTCTTTAGGGTCCCACACATAGGGTTTCCCTGGTTCAGGCGAAACGATGTAGAGGCCGTATAGTTTTACGTGCAGGGTTCCGATCATATACGTGTACTGGCTACACGGATGTTGTTCGGACGGATAATACTGGTGGGCTTTCAATTAAGCCGGATTCTAGTTTTATATTATTGGATTATTATTATCTCATCGTATTCGTATTTTTGCAGTACGAATACAAATATGTATATATGATGAGGGCATTCTTGTATTTTTACAAGAAATGCTTCTAGAAGGGGACACCTCATTATTGGATTTATCTATTTTTGGAAAATAGATTAATAAGGTGGAAATGGAGATATTTGTGGTATGTAGATTCTCCGTGCGAACGATTTCCCTATGAAACGAGTACTGGTGAGATAACTTTGTTCTTGAGGATCTTTTCTCGTCGATCCAGAATCGCCATTGGTCGCTCTTCGTATATTAAATCCTCCCTTACTGTCAATTCCGAGTGATCTAGGACGTGCATCTCATCTCTAACATACTTGCGGAGTTAAGATACATGAAACACGCCATGAACACCCGCCCAGGATGGTGGTAAAGCCAATCGATAAGCTACCTCTCCAACACGCTCGATAATACCGAAAGGCCCCACAAATCGAGAACTAAGCTTGCCTTGACTACTAAATCGGATCACTCCTCGGGTCAGTGATATCTTCAAGAATACAAGATCACCAACTGCGCACTCCACAGGTCTTCGTCCAATATCTGCCTAACTTTTCTGTCGATCTTGCGCTATTTTCATATGATTTTGGATCACGTTAATTTTCTCCACCGTTTGCACAATAAGATCTGGTCCCAATAATCTTCTTTCTTCAACATCATCCCAACAGATAGGCGAGCGACACTTGCGATTGTTTAATGTTTCGAATGGAGCCATCTGTATAGTCGTCTGAAAACTGTTATTATAAGAAAACTCCACCAAGTGAAAATGATCCTCTCATGAACCCTTGAAGTCTAACATGCACGCTCTCAACATATCTTCAAGAGTTTGGATCGTTCTTTTAGACTGGCCACTGTCTGAGGATGATAGGCTGTGCTAAATTTCAAGCGAGTTCCCAAACTTTCCTGTAAACTCCTCCAAAAGTGTGATAAAAATCGAGTATCACGATCCGAAACGATACTCACGGGTATTCCATGCAATCTCACAATCTCCTGCATGTACTGCTCTGCTAAAACTTCCGTTGACTGACCAACTCGAAACGGTATAAAATGAGCTATCTTGGTCAATCGATCAATAATCACCCAAACTGCATTATTGCCCTTTGGACTCCGTGGTAAAGCTATCACGAAATCCATGGTTATATGTTCCCATTTCCATTAAGGAATCGGAAGTGGTTGCAACAAACCAGCTACCCTTTGATATTCAGCATTGACTTATTGACACACCAAGCACTTTGATACGTAGCGAGCAATCTCCCTTTTCATGCCTTCCCACAAGAAATGTTGTCGTAGATCTCTGTACATCTTCGTACCTTCCGGATGTACGGAATATATGGAACTATGAGCCTCCTTCACGACTTCTTCTCGAACATCTCCTTTGGGCACACATAAACGACTACCATATCGTAACGAACCATCTTCATGAATTAACAAGTCCGTTCGAAGTTCCGCTTCTACTTGTTCTCGGAACTTCTGCAATCTTGGATGTGCGACTGTGCTGCTTTAATATTATCGATCAAGGATGACTATACTTGCAACTGCATTAACTGTCCCGAAGAATTTGGTAGTACAATCTCCAACCCGAACCTTTGAAAATCAGTTAGAATCTCCTTTTGTGCAGTCAACATCCGTATTGCTGGCAACCGACATAGAGCATCCGCCACTACATTAACTTTCCCTGGATGGTATTTGAGATCAAGATCATAATCAGCCATCAGCTTTAACCATCTACACCGCCTCATGTTGAGCTCTTTCTGTGTAAACGCGTGCTTTAGGCTTTTGTGATATGTAAATACTTCTACTATTTCACCCAATAAGTAGTGTCTCCAAATCTTTAAAACAAAAATCACTGCTGCTAACTCTAGATCATGAGTTGGGTAGTTCTTCTCATGAGTCTTCAATTGTCTCGATGCATAAGCTATAACCTTCTCATGGTACATTAGAACACATCCCATACCTTTTCTAGATGCATCGCTGTGAATAACTAACCCTCCGAAACTGTCTGGCACTGTCAGAATAGGAGCGACGGTCAATCTTTGCTTTAACACTTCAAAATCTGATGCGCACTTCTCAGTCCATACGAACGGTACCTCCTTTTATGTTAGCTTGGTTAATGGTCCTGCTATTCGAGTGAAGTTCTCCACAAACCTTCTATAGTATCCGGCAGGCCCAAAAAAACTTCTGATCTCTCTTACATTCTTTGGAATTGGCTAATCATGAACCACTGCAATCTTTTCAAGGTCAACGGTAATTCCATCTCCAGATACAACATGACCCAAGAACTTCATTTCTTCGAGCCAAAACTCGCACTTGCTCATCTTAGCATATAACTTTTCTTGTCTCAATATCTGCAGTGCAATTCTCAAGTGTTCCACATGCTCTTCTTTGCTCCTCGAATAGACCAGAATCTCATATATAAACACCACTACGAACTGGTCCAGGTACGGTGAAAAGATTCGGTTCATCAAGTGCATGAATACTGCCGGTGTGTTCATAACTCCGGATGGCATCATTAAGTACTCGTAATGCCCATATCGAGTTCAGAATGCTGTCTTGCAAATATCTTCTGATTTCACCCGAATTTGATGATATCCGGATCGCAAATCCAACTTCGAGAATACCCTCGCACCGTTGAGTTGATCGAATAATTCGCTGATGCGAGAAATTGGGTACTTGTTCTTAATACTCACCCAGTTTAATTCTCGATAATCAATGCACATCTATCATGTGTCATTCTTCTTCTTGACTAGAAGAACTGGAACTCCTCATGGTGAACCGCTGCTACGAATCCAACCTTTTTCCAGAAATTCGGTAACTTGTTTCTTTACTTCTTCTAGTTCCACTGGCGCCATTGGATAATAAGCCTTTGAAATCGGCGCTGCTCCAGAAACAAGATCAATCGCGAACTCCACATCTCGTTTTGGCGGTAAACCCGAGATGTCCTCAAATACATCCATAAAATCTCGAACTACTGCTGGCGCTTCCTCCTTTTTTATTTCCATCGACAAAAGAACGACATTAGTCGGCCTAGCCCTAAATTCGACTGGCCCGACAGATCTTCTACCTCCCAAAAATATGAACTCTGAATGTCCAAGAATCTGGAAAATCACTTTCTTTGCCCTACAATCAATGCGAACGTGGAAAATGCCAAGAAAATCCATTCCCAAGACAACATCATAGCTGCCAGTATCAATCACCAAGAAATCTGCGAATAACTCCTATCCGCAAATAATAATCGAGCAACCCTTGCACTCACTGCTGGATACAATTCTCCTATTCCCAGTGTGTATGTCCCAGCAACTAGACAGGGCCGTGTGTGGAATAGAGTGTGCATTAACAAATTTGGACAGCATGAAGCAATGGGATGCACCTGAATCGAATAATTCCAATGCGGAAAAATTATAAACGAGTAGGATACCTGAAACAATATCTTCTGAAGCCTTGGCCTCCTCGGTCGTCAAGGTGAAGGCATGTGCTTGATTAGGCCTCTGAGTGATCAGTTTCTGTCCATGAATCTGCTTTTGTAGTGGCCTCTGAATGTCGTCTCTCAATCGTAACTTTGAAGGGCAAGCACTGATAGTATGGTCAGCTGATCCACAAACTAGACAAAGTCCAAGCCTCCTTCGACATTCCTTCTGTAGGTGTCCGGGTAGATGGAAAAAGTCATAAATCACACTTCTTTTCTGATCGGATATGACGGGCTTCTTCATGGATACAATGCCTCGCTTGTTTACCGGAATGCTTCTGCGTACAGGAGCTCGGTTTGGCATAAACGCCGGCTTCCGCACTACAACAGCTTGTTGTTGAGTACCCTTTACTTTCACCGATAAACTCCGCTGCTCCCTGGCTGCCTTGAGAACTTGAAAGAAAGTGGTCAATCCCAGAGATATGATATGTATCTGAATCTCCACATCCAAGCTACGCATAAACCTCTGTGCCCTATCTGCCTCATTGGCAACCAAGGGTCGCGCAAATCGACTGAGCCGAGTCCACCCAGCCGCATGTGTATCAACGGATCCTCCATTCTGCTTCAAACTAATGAACTTCTGTTTCATTTCCTCCCGAGCAGACTGCGGAAAGAACTTCTCCAAGAAACTTTGCGAAAACGTTACCCAACTGATCGGCTTGGTCAGATAGGTCTCCTCTACGAGCCACCACTCGTGAGCGTAATCTACCAATTGAATGCGCACTACATCCACCCTTTTCTTATCTGGAATTTACACGGCGATGAGCAGGTTCTCCGTATCAACTAGCCACTTCTCCGCAGGCAATGACTCCTCCAATCCTGTAAATGTGGACGGACCGAGCTTTCTAAAGTCCACCACGGTGCCCCAACACCGTGTTGGCCTGGGTGCTGCCGCAACTATGGATTATTGGACCGTCCGCAGACCCTCCTTGAAAGCCTCGGCCTGCCGCTGATTTAGCTCAGTTTGCCGCTTCTGATTTTCAAGCATACCATGTATAACTCTAAGCAATGCGGCGTCATCAACACGCCTCTGGTATGATCGCAAGTCTGTATCCTCCATGATTCTGAAACCAAGACACTGAAGAGAATTGGTAATGGTAAACAGGATTCAATAAACAAGATGGCTATAGATTCAAGATTGGTAAGATAGTATTGTGGCAGGATATGTTCCTAATTCCGGGTTTCCTGGTTAGTGTATTGGATTCAATACCCAACTACAAAAGAACCAAAGACGACTAACCCTAAATCCTATGGCTCTGATACCAAACAAACCCTGTCACGCCCAGTGTAGGGTTCCTAGGCACTCTAATGAAGTCTCACAAGGCATCAACCATGCCAATTTCAAAAATTATGGGTGCCGAGAAACCCTAATGCGGATCGTTGACTAGAAGTTTAGGCGAAAAGATAATCTAGTTAACTACTTAACTAAAAGTTAGATGCTACAACCTTTGTAGATCCGGTTCTCCACTTCCTTAGCTCCACGTGGGTGTCCTCTCGCTGTCCATCATGAATCCCGAACTCATTCGTCGGCTTCATCGGAGAAACGGGCGAGCTAGGTCGTCGGCTTCGTGTCAAAGACGATCTACGTCGAGGCATCACAAGTTCAAGCTCCGACTTCACAAAGTTGTGAAACTTGTGAAGAAAACACCCAAAACAACTTGGCAAGAGGTAGAGGGTGAAGAAATAGGAGGTGGGTTCACTTTAGAATTGGATTTCTCTCACTATATCTCAAGTTGCCATTGATGGCACCAAGGTTTCTATCTTGAAGAAGAAGGAGAAGATGAAGCTAGTTTTATGATAAGTGTTTTAAAATGAAAAGAAAATTCATACTTATCATAATCTAACAAGGGTTAAGTGTAGAGAATAAACCATGGTAAGTGGATGGGTTAGGGTTAAGCATGAAGACAAAATGGTCTCTTTGGTCAAAGCTTCATGAAGCTTCAACAAGCTTCATGACAAAAACAAACCATTTTATTTTCATTTATCCAATAAAATAAATAAAGAAATGAATAAATAAATGATAAGGCAAAACCCTAATTATCATTTAACCATGGTTTAATTCTTCACACTTAACCAAATGGTCAAGTATCATCAAACATGATAAAAATATGTGCACAAAAGTATATCACATATACTTCTTGCACATCAAGTGAGAAAATCCATATAAAGTGAACCAATACTAGTTAATACAATGCAATATATCAAATATATAATTATACATTAAATCATTAAATCAACATTTGATTCAATGATCCGGTCATATCGCACATAACCGACTAGAATCCAATGTATCGATTTATCGAATCAATGATTCGATAACTAGGTCATATCGAATATAACCAATCGAAACATATATCGCGAGAATGAAATGCGGTATCACATACACGCATTATTCTCGCTCCCGCACATATCTCATATGCGCTCCTATTTCGTTTCGCTTGAGCCAGGAAACCTCTGTGTAGGACTCTAAAGACTCGTCAATACGCCGGTAGCAGATGATGATCATATCAAGCACCCACAAGCCGCAAGCGGTCTGCTAAACGTAACGGCCATCCGGGTATTGAGCGATCAGAAGATCGACGAGCTAGCTCGCTCACACTCCTGTGAATCCAACCAGTAACACTTACCGTACAGTTCGGTCTGTTCGTCTGATATGTCGCATATCAAGTCTAGGGGTGGTAAACGTCAGACCCCAATAACCGATAAGTCATGCTGATGTGAGGCTCATAACGGGTCGAGAAACTACTGGTAACACTTACCAGCAAATCTCTGATCAGCCCTGGCCAGGGACTTCCCTGTTACGGCCAATCGAACACAGCGCAACATCAACTCCCAATACCGGGAGAGACGAAACCCCTCCTATCGCTCATTGCCTCCATGTGACTCGGGACTGTACCCAAAGACCACCGTTTTGCACGCCCTCATGGACGTGGTAAGGTGGAGATCAAAGCACAGTGGGAATCACACAAGACTCTAAGACGATCTCGGGTCTACAGACTAACCTGTACAAGTGTCACCTGAGAACTGCCATCTGACGTGAGGTATAATACCATCTGGGAGTTCTCGGCGAGTCCGTCCAGTGTACCTAGTCTCCACTGAGCACCCGTATACCCTCTCTGATGTCAAACACCAATGGATATGGGATCATTCATCGCCCATCTCATGGGTCGAGAAGCATATACGCTAGTCTACTCTGGTATATCGATGCCCCGTCTCGATACACCCACGACTAGGGACCTTGAAGGATGTACTTATGGACTACCATGTCCCCACTAGTATGATCTGCATCATAGTCCAGGTAGTCAAGTACACATCCTAAGGGCTTTACCAACATGTAACTATAAGACAGTTTAAAGAGACAAGTGTACATGTTAAGATAAAGAGTAACCAGATAGCATACTATCATATCGAGCAAGAAAGTCATCTCTATATATGTCCAAGCATCCAATATAATATACATCATCTGTACAATACTGGCCTCTAGGGCATACATACAACTAACAATCTCCCACTTGCACTAGGGCCAGCTGCTGTAGTATCGCATACCGAGCATCCCGAAGAGTCTCTCAAACTGTATCTGGGGAATGGCCTTCGTGAGTGGATCCGCCGTGTTGTTCTTCGTATCAACCCTCCTGACCTCGATCTCCCGGCGATCAACTATCTCCCGGATCAGGTGATACCGCCTCAGAATATGCCTGGACCGCTGATGGGACCTGGGTTCCTTGGCCAAAGCCACCGCTCCATTGTTATCGCAATACAAAGGTATTGGATGCTCAATGGATGGAACCACTCCAAGTTCAGCAATGAACTTCTTGATCCAGACAGCCTCTTTGGCAGCATCGTTGGCAGCGATGTATTCAGCCTCCATCGTCGAGTCTGCCACGGTTTCCTGCTTGGAACTCTTCCAGCTAACCGCCCCTCCGTAAAGGGTAAAGACAAAACCCGACTGCGACTTAGAGTCGTCCTTATCACTCTGGAAGCTCGAATCGGTAAAGGACTCCACTTGGAGTTCTCCGTTACCATACACTAAGAACATATCTCTAGTCCTTCGCAAGTACTTGAGAATGTTCTTCACAGCTGTCCAGTGACTCTCTCCAGGATCTGCTTGATACCGACTCACTACACTTAGTGAGTATGCAACATCGGGTCTGGTACATAGCATCGCATACATGATAGAGCCTACTGCCGAAGCATAGGGTATCCCTTGCATGCGAGCTCTCTCCAAATCAGTCTTGGGAGACATCTCTTTGGAGAGAGTGAGTCCAGAGATCGTGGGCAAGTTCCCACGCTTGGATTCTTCCATACTAAACCTCTTTAGTATGGTGTCAATGTACCTAGATTGGGACAATCCCAATATCCGTTTGGATCTATCTCTATAGATTCTAATTCCCAATATGCAGGAGGCATCACCAAGATCTTTCATTGAGAATCTTTGTGATAAGAAGAGCTTGACCGATTGCAGCATAGGAATATCATTTCCTATCAAGAGTATGTCGTCCACGTACAATACGAGGAAGACAACCTTACTCCCTACCACCTTCTTGTAAATACAAGGTTCATCTGGGTTTTTGACGAAATCAAACTCTTTGATAACGACATCAAAGCAGATGTTCCAACTCCGCGATGCTTGCTTTAATCCATAAATGGATTTAAGCAGCTTGCACACCTTCCCGCTGCTCCCACTGTCTACGAAGCCCTCTGGCTGAGTCATGTACACGCACTCTTCTAAATCACCATTTAGAAAAGCGGTCTTAACATCCATTTGCCAGATTTCGTAGTCGTGATATGCAGCGATGGCAAGCATGATCCGGATGGATTTAAGCATAGCCACTGGAGAAAAGGTTTCGTCGTAGTCCACACCTGGTCTTTGACGAAAACCTTTTGCTACAAGTCTAGCTTTGAAAGTCTCCACTTTCCCATCTACACCAAGTTTCTTCTTGAAGATCCACTTGCTCCCAATGGGTTTTACCCCTTCAGGAGCAACTTCCAAAGTCCATACTTTGTTGGTGTACATGGATTCCATCTCGGACCGCATTGCATCCAGCCATTTCACTGAGTCCCTACTCGTGATGGCCTGCTCGAAGCTAGTTGGGTCATCATCCTCCATGATGCAATCCTCGCTCTCACCATCCATGAGAAAACCGTAGTATCTCTCAGGTTGGCGAGGAACCCTACTAGATCGGCGGAGAGGCTGAGGTTCATTGGGAGCTACTGAATCTTCTGGTTCCACTAGATCTTCAGTTACTATTTGTGTATCTGGAACCTCTTCCAGCTCTACCACTTTGCCACTAATTTCTTTTTCAAGAAATTCCTTTTCTAAAAAGGTGGCATATTGAGAAACAAACACTTTTTGTTCTTCAGCATGGTAGAAAAAATATCCTTGGGAATTCTTAGGATATCCCATAAACTTGCAAAGAACTGACCGTGCCTCGAGTTTGTCTGGATTTTGCCTTTTGACATAGGCCGGACAACCCCATATCTTAACTCGTTTAAAATATGGTCTCTTTCCACTCCATATCTCATATGGTATGGTAGGTACAGATTTAGATGGAACTTGATTCAATAGGTATGTTGCTGTCTCCAGCGCATATCCCCAAAAGGAAATAGGTAACTCAGCTGTGTTCATCATAGAGCGTACCATATCCAATAGGGTGCGGTTCCTCCGTTCAGATACACCATTGTGCTGTGGTGTATATGGAGGAGTCAGCTGAGAGAGAATCCCATTCTCTTTTAGGAAGTCCAGGAATTCATTGCTCAAGTATTCACCTCCTCGATCAGATCGAAGGATTTTAATACTTTTTCCGGTTTGGTTCTCGACTTCTTGTTTATATTCTCTAAATTTCTCAAAAGCTTCTGATTTGTGTTTCATCAGGAACACATATCCGAATCTAGAGAGATCGTCAGTGAATGTAATGAAGTACGAAGAACCATCTCTGGCATGTGTAGACATGGGACCACATACATCACTATGTATCAGTCCCAAGAGTTCGGTAACTCTTTCTCCATGTCCCGTAAACGGAGTTTTGGTCATCTTGCCTTTGAGACATGACTGGCAAGTGTCATAAGATGAAAATTCGAATGGTTTCAAATATCCATCCTTATGCAACTTAGCCAGTCGTGTCGCATTGATGTGACCCAGTCTACAATGCCACAAGAAGGATTCGTTCAGTTCTGAACTCTTCCTCTTGTGTGTGTTTGTTATACTCAGAACTGTTGATTGGTTTAGAACATAAATGCCATTGCACAACGTGCCTGATCCAACCAACTTTTGGTTACGGAAAATGTTCATAACATTATCCTGTAATACAAAATTATATCCTTCTTTACTCAATAAAGAAACCGATATAATGTTGCATATCAGGTTCGGCATGTAATAACATTCGTTCAGAACCAATGTATTACCAGTTGGTAATATAAGGTGATATTCCCCGACAGTCTTAGCTGCAACAATTGCACCATTTCCAACTCTAATGTCTTTATCACCTTCTCCAAGTTCTCTACCTTTCCTAAGCCCATGTAACTGTTTACATATATGGGATCCTGACCCGGTATCTAATACCCAGGACGTGGAGCAAATGGAGAAACAGTTCTCTGTAACGAACACACCCGAAGAAAATGCATCAACATGTACTTTCTTCATTCGGGTGGCATGGGAATCCTGGTATTCCCCTATTTCCTGTTCATTCCTATAACTCTTATAAGAAGGAACGGAACCAACGTTCCCCAGCACAGTATAACATGCGGGTTCGGTCAATACATCCATATTATTATCTTTATTAAGGCATGAAATGGTCGCTACCTGGAGAGAGAGAGAAGAAAACACTTTAGCGTAAGCTCGTGCAAGATCAGATTGGTTATTATCTTATCTAATCAGGATGGCTCCCACTGTTTTTATCAAATCTTCCTTCAAACCCTAAAAGGAAAGACTAGCCGGGATTAATTACACAGTACAAGTTCGCCAATCTTTCAGCCAGGCCAGTGTCGGTACTTTGAGGGAGGTCCCCCGTGCTTTCGTACGAACCTAATTACTGTAAACCTCGTTTTCCCAGAGGCGTAACCTCGTTAACACCTTTCTAGACACCTACTTGATCGGCTACTTGCAATGTGTAAAACTCTCCCAAGAGTAACTCTTACTCGCAGTGGGTATCGGGATCCAACTATCTCATAGAAGGTATGCAATCTCATTGCAAATTTCAACACTTGAAATTCCCGATAATATTTTGCCCCTAGCAGCTATATGACCTTAACATAGTCAACAAATCATAAGTGCTAGTCAAGTTCAACCCGTCATTTCCCGATTGAAGTAAACCCACCCGCACGACCCTTAACATAGTCAACAAAGTCGCACGACTACCTTAATCCAATCGCATCATATGCTTATACAGATAAGCACTAATTAGCTACCGCACACTACGCCTTAACATAGTCAACAAACGTAGCACGAATACTAACTAGTACTTATCTGAAATGACGGAGGGCTACGTCAGGTTTTTCTGAAAACCTATTGCGTAATGAACTTGATATCGTTGTAGAATCAAATGAAGTTTTGAAATGGAGTGATTTTGAGGCTTTTCTAGTTTTGTTAAAGGGGTCACTCCCGGTGAAGGGATCGTCGGCCCTTTCCTCGTCGAATGAGGTGCGGGATATATCATATATATCACTATGCAAAGCAAAACTCTTAAAAGCAATCAATAACCAAACCGAGTTTGTAGCATCTGCCAGTTATTGCTAAAGGAGTCATTCCCGGTGAAGGGATCTCGGTCCTTTCCTCATCGAATAAGGTGCAGGGTATATCATATATACCGCTATGCAAAGCAAGAACTGTAGCTACCTGTTTTGTTTAAAATTTGATTCTACAACATCTTAGGTTTCTTTTCTTTCATTAATCACATTAATGATGTCCCATCATTTAAATACCTAAACATCACAGATAAATACGACGTACACTTATGCCATCCGCATTCGCCTCGATGTCCCCTCGTGCACCGTTAGGTTAGGTAACTAACGACAGAGCAGGGCAGGGCTAGTGCGGGTGCAAAACATAAGTAACGTCTATATAATATATCATATATACTATATACTGTATCCATCACAGAACATCACATGATCACATCACAGATATCGCAGCAGAATAAATATATGAAACATTGGATATACTAGGACGTCCGTGTTTTCAATACGAGCCAGTATAAAACACGGATTCCACGGTCGTGATGAATAGCCAATCCCACACCCCTAGACCCCTACGAGAGCGGCAAGCAACCCTACTAATTCTAGGGTTAGGAGACCCGTACTCGACTCCTCGAGTTGGTCTCCCACTGGACCCCAGAACCCGGTTACTTGTGCTCCCCTCCTTGGGTCTATCCTAGTGCAGAAAAGTAAATAATATACAAAGGGTGACAACTTCCGCAACCTGGAAGTGCCCCAAATAAAAAGAATATTACATACAAGTTTTTACATGAATGAAAATGAAAAACACTCATCTCACATAAAAAAAACCCGGCTATTCAAACACGACGATCCAATATAACATATCCAGCAACACATAACATCACATGTCATCAACGTAAGTAAGTATGCATACCCCAATTGTCGTTGACGTATAGCAACGAAACCGGCGATATGAACATACTACACTTACGGTCACAGAAAAGAAAGTGTAAAACTACAACAGTTGGAATCCGCAACCTCTTTAGACATCGCATGCCTAATCAAATGAAATACTTAGACATCACATGCCTAACAGTTATAAACCCCGCATTTTAGTCCCATTATCGAAAACTCTTTTCGATATCAAGTGAAACTAAACCGCTAGATTTATAACATTCATCCAGTTATCTCATAACTGTTTGTGAATTCCAATTATTGTATCCAATTCCAGATAAATAGAATATATCAAACTTTCCGATCGAACATTCGAACACCCAAGTTTTCCCGACACCGATCAACACATGAAATAAGTTCAAAGACATTCACTTCATGCCTCAGTACCAACGGTCCAGCCGTAGAAGGGTCAAGCCAACGCCTCACATGTGGCACGCCGTACTGCCCCAAACCCGAAGGTTCAAAGGGTAGTTCAAGACGGTCACATAATCGAGTTAAGGTTTGTTGTCTTCTAGAGGGTCCATCGCGTTACTTGCACTACTTAGAACGTCGTTAAACTACGGAAAAATCCAACGCTTGGAAATTTCCCGACAGGGGAAAAGTTGGGTATTTATATCCGGTCGAACTTTTTAACATATTCTAAAGTCATCCGGAAAAACACAAAGACGAAATTTGATAATCCGGTCGAAACATCGAAGCTCCAAAACAACCCCAGAAAATGCAACTCTTGAATAAATTTTTAAAAATTCCCAGGAAAACCAGCACTGGAAAATAAGAATTACTGTGCAGAATTCATTGTTTAATGTGGCCGTACGGCCGCGGAACCGCCGCATGAGCCATGCTCATGCCGCGGAACCGCGGCGACTTGGTGGATTTGGGCTGTCGAATTTCACAGTAACTCTTAGAATCACCTGCTGATTTTTCTGCATATTTTTAATTTGGAAAAATCCCAGATTTTAGAAAATGTACAGAGAGCATTTTGTGAGTTAGGGTTTCGGTTCGTTCGGACTTCAAACTCCGTCTAGACTTCGCCTAAGGCTCTAGCTAGGCTCTGATACCACTGTAGGGTTCCTAGGCACTCTAATGAAGTCTCACAAGGCATCAACCATGCCAATTTCAAAAATTATGGGTGCCGAGAAACCCTAATGCGGATCGTTGACTAGAAGTTTAGGCGAAAAGATAATCTAGTTAACTACTTAACTAAAAGTTAGATGCTACAACCTTTGTAGATCCGGTTCTCCACTTCCTTAGCTCCACGTGGGTGTCCTCTCGCTGTCCATCATGAATCCCGAACTCATTCGTCGGCTTCATCGGAGAAACGGGCGAGCTAGGTCGTCGGCTTCGTGTCAAAGACGATCTACGTCGAGGCATCACAAGTTCAAGCTCCGACTTCACAAAGTTGTGAAACTTGTGAAGAAAACACCCAAAACAACTTGGCAAGAGGTAGAGGGTGAAGAAATAGGAGGTGGGTTCACTTTAGAATTGGATTTCTCTCACTATATCTCAAGTTGCCATTGATGGCACCAAGGTTTCTATCTTGAAGAAGAAGGAGAAGATGAAGCTAGTTTTATGATAAGTGTTTTAAAATGAAAAGAAAATTCATACTTATCATAATCTAACAAGGGTTAAGTGTAGAGAATAAACCATGGTAAGTGGATGGGTTAGGGTTAAGCATGAAGACAAAATGGTCTCTTTGGTCAAAGCTTCATGAAGCTTCAACAAGCTTCATGACAAAAACAAACCATTTTATTTTCATTTATCCAATAAAATAAATAAAGAAATGAATAAATAAATGATAAGGCAAAACCCTAATTATCATTTAACCATGGTTTAATTCTTCACACTTAACCAAATGATCAAGTATCATCAAACATGATACAAATATGTGCATAAAAGTATATCACATATACTTCTTGCACATCAAGTGAGAAAATCCATATAAAGTGAACCAATACTAGTTAATGCAATGCAATATATCAAATATATAATTATACATTAAATCATTAAATCAACATTTGATTCAATGATCCGGTCATGTCGCACATAACCGACTAGAATCCAATGTATCGATTTATCGAATCAATGATTCGATAACTAGGTCATATCGAATATAACCAATCGAAACATATATCGCGAGAATGAAATGCGGTATCACATACACGCATTATTCTCGCTCCCGCACATATCTCATATGCGCTCCTATTTCGTTTCGCTTGAGCCAGGAAACCTCTGTGTAGGACTCTAAAGACTCGTCAATACGCCGGTAGCAGATGATGATCATATCAAGCACCCACAAGCCGCAAGCGGTCTGCTAAACGTAACGGCCATCCGGGTATTGAGCGATCAGAAGATCGACGAGCTAGCCCGCTCACACTCCTGTGAATCCAACCAGTAACACTTACCGTACAGTTCGGTCTGTTCGTCTGATATGTCGCATATCAAGTCTAGGGGTGGTAAACGTCAGACCCCAATAACCGATAAGTCGTGCTGATGTGAGGCTCATAACGGGTCGAGAAACTGCTGGTAACACTTACCAGCAAATCTCTGATCAGCCCTGGCCAGGGACTTCCCTGTTACGGCCAATCGAACACAGCGCAACATCAACTCCCAATACCGGGAGAGACGAAACCCCTCCTATCGCTCATTGCCTCCATGTGACTCGGGACTGTACCCAAAGACCACCGTTTTGCACGCCCTCATGGACGTGGTAAGGTGGAGATCAAAGCACAGTGGGAATCACACAAGACTCTATGACGATCTCGGGTCTACAGACTAACCTGTACAAGTGTCACCTGAGAACTGCCATCTGACGTGAGGTATAATACCATCTGGGAGTTCTCGGCGAGTCCGTCCAGTGTACCCAGTCTCCACTGAGCACCCGTATACCCTCTGATGTCAAACACCAATGGATATGGGATCATCCATCGCCCATCTCATGGGTCGAGAAGCATATACGCTAGTCTACTCTGGTATATCGATGCCCCGTCTCGATACACCCACGACTAGGGACCTTGAAGGATGTACTTATGGACTACCATGTCCCCACTAGTATGATCTGCATCATAGTCCAGGTAGTCAAGTACACATCCTAAGGGCTTTACCAACATGTAACTATAAGACAGTTTAAAGAGACAAGTGTACATGTTAAGATAAAGAGTAACCAGATAGCATACTATCATATCGAGCAAGAAAGTCATCTCTATATATGTCCAAGCATCCAATATAATATACATCATCTGTACAATACTGGCCTCTGGGGCATACATACAACTAACACCCAGCTTCCCAAGATACGTAAACACGGCACGTGACAGAGCCAACCATGCTACCTGTGGTTAGGAATCATCCATCCACAGTCACATTACGGCTGTCTATCGGATATCAAGAACGGTAAAATATATAATCTAGTTAACACATGTCCATCTGCCACAGTAAATAGAATCAAGAAAATGCATAAAACGGAAACGAATCAAGATCTAATAAACAATAGTATCTGAATCGCGTCCCAATATGGGCTCACATCAATAAGATAAAACCACAAAACTAAAATAAACTAAGAGTCTATAAACTAAATAACTAGCTTCTCATTGCTCGGCATAATTACTGAAGTACTCTTGATCTGCCTGCGATAAAGGTAGAGGAGCTGGGCCATGCAAAACCCAGACGTCAGTGCGTCATAGTATCGAAATAAAAGTAATAACCAGGATATGATGATATAATTAAATATGAATATAAATAATAAACGCATATATGAATAGTGAGCTATATGTATATGATGTGTATCCTAACGTTTGTGCTTCTTGGTTATCTATTCTAGAAGTTTTTGAAATCAATTAATGTAATCGTCGGTGTAACTCAATAGTATCCCGTACGTGCCCGGGACCATGGTCAAGACTCCCGGCCTGAATCCGAGACGTGCCGCTAAGCAGTAAACAGGTAACATGTACAGACGAATAATGTCAGCAGCATCATTCCGGGGCTGGCCGAGCACGTAAAGACTGATCAGTATAAGTATCGAACTGTTGAGTTACAAGTCGGGTTTCATTATTAATTTCCCCTTACCCCCAAGGTTTTGTGTTCAAGTCAGGTATTTATGATATGAATCTAATGCCAACACAGAATCAAGCAGGTACATGTTTTGCCTATGTAGACAACAAGTCACGTCCATCGGGACAACAATCAGGATTGTTGGCATTAGGAAGAAGATCCAAGTAACAAGTCTGGTAGTGGGTCGTGAACATGTCATGTAACATGTATATTACCCAATAGATGCCAAATGTACAACCGTAATCAATATCGAAATACTATTAATGTCAGGATATATATGCATCTATCTGTAATAGCCATTACATGTCTATTCTCATGTATGATACAGTCTAGATAACGTATTGAACTAATATAGTAGTATGATAACGTTGTGACGTTCCGGCATGTAACTAGATAAGCTATTATCAGTACGGATATAGACGGATACTGAAAAACGTTAAATCGTTAATATTTGTTGAATATTAAAACACATGAATTATCATTTATTAAATAAATATTGATATAATAGCATAGCATGTTGCCAGTTTATAACTTGCCTGATCGGATCTCACGTCGAGATACGGATACCATGTTCCGATGTCGGAATAAAGCCATGATGCAAACTTACGCGCGCAGAACTGCACCTAGCTAAGAAGCTGCGTGACGTGGTAACCGAGCTAGACGACAACGGTGGCTGAGTCGTCTGGATCGTCGGCGACGTGCGCAAGTCCAGCGAGACGGCCGGAAATCAAGAATAGAAAGAAAAGAAAGAAAGAAAAGAAGAAGGAGGAGGAGGAGGAGGAGGAGAGAGGAAAGGAAGTTGTTGTGGGGTTTCAGGGGATGTATAGAGAGGATGGTGGCGACGACGAGGTGACGGGGATGAGGGATGCCATCGGCGAGGTGGCGAGATCGTCTCGGGTTTGAAGGTGATTGGGGGAAAGTGTAGAGGGGGTCGTTGGTGGTGGTGTTGGGTGTTCTTGGGTGCTGGGGAGGTGAGGAGGTGAAGAGGAAGTCGGTGGTGACAGTGGTGGTGGGTTTTCCCGGTGAGGATGAGGTTGCCGGGGATGGGTGTGTGTTTCTAGGATCGGGGAAGGTTAGGTGCAGGTCGTTGAGAGGGAGGAAAAGAAGGAGATCTCGGGGTGAGGAGTAGAAGGGGGTGAGGATGAGGGCGAGGACGAGGTGAAGGGTGGTGAAGGGTGGTGAGCGTGGGTTGTGGTTTCTGGGTTCACGGGGGGAGGACGAAAACGAGGGAGAGAGAGAAGTGTTTCGGTTTATAATAATTATATATATATATATATATATATATATATATATATATATATTCGAGAGAGAGAGAGAGAGAGAGACTGAGGTTAGAGAAAGAGAGAGACGAGAGAGAAAGAGAGAGAGAGACTGAGGTTGATAATTAGTTAAATTATATATTATATAATAACAGTTATATATATAGGTTAGTAAAAAATGATATAATATATATTATAGGATTTTACAGCTAATACAAGATTACTCCGAATATTACCCGTGTTCCTTCTAAAAATCTAGTTTTTAAATACGGAGAATATACGTAAAAGTTTAAACCATAATGTGATATCCTGTTAATAAAAATGCATACCCCCCGAGTACGGATCTACGTAAATATACGTAGCGATCGATTACGAGTCTGTTTTAACAATTAGGATATGAACATGATATATGGGTGCAACCACATGATATGGGGTACAATGACATGCAAGGCTAGATATTAAAATATTATTTAATGTTATTTTGTATTTTAAAAAGATATGTGGATTCTAAAATATATTATATATGTTTTTAAAATCTAAATTTGCATAGATCCTTTGTACTAGCAAATATTTGATATAATTTTGAACCATGTTGCGTTCAAACATGCGGGTCGGATCGGATAATAACCACAACTATCAATTGCATTATCCGCAACCCAAAAGCAATAATAATCAAGAAGTTTACCACAAGGTTTGAAATACCCCAAAATATATAGTATATATGCACTAGGGTGTTATAGTTATATATACCCATCCCCCACCTCCTCGCCCATCTATCCCCCCCAAAACCCCTCTCTCTCTCCGCCTCGCCTCCTCAACGTCTTCGTCTCGCCTCCTCGGTATCTCATTTCCTCGCAGCTTCCACTCACTCCTTCATCTCCACCGCCCTCTCCTCCGCTTCGCCTCGCTTCGCCTCCTTCGCCTCCTCTCCTCTATTTCCTCTCCTCGGCGAACTCTTCGGCTGTACTCAGACTCTTCTCCTCCACCACTTCTCCTCAGCCTCCTCTCTTCCGCCCCGACTTGTCGTCCTCTCCTTTTTTGTTGAAAGGATGCTCAACTTCTTCGCCTCTTCTCTCTTTAACTCGTTATGGAGCAATCCCTCAACTTGATGGCAACAATAGCTCAACCACTTTGTATTTGATTCGGTAATATTTACAATCTATTTAACTAATTTTGAATACTTTGTTCTTAATTTCCTACAATTTCTATTTCCTATAGTTTGAATATTTTAGTGATCTTTTGTGGGTTTACTTCCAAGTATCATGATGGATGAGGAAATGTGTTATGATTTAATTTCGATACCTGATGCATCTAATACCGATACTACGAATATTGTCATTGAATCAAATCCACTTGCTATCCTTGAAGAAGATCCCATCAACAGTAGTATCAACCACTATGAGGATGATATGCCATATGAGGGAAAGGTATTTCTTACGCATGTTGAGACGTACAATTATTATAACGCTTTTGCTAGAACAAAAGGTTTCGGGATTCGGAGAGAATCACTGGATAAATCAAGAAATCTATCAAAGATGTTTTGGGGAGACTGTTTCCCCCAATTAGATAGCAAAGCTCTATTCAAAATTCAAAATTTGAAATGAGGCAGCGCCTCATGAGAGCGCTGGCGCCAAGAGCGCCAGCGCTAAGAGTCAAAGACTCTGAGGCAGCGCCTCACGTGTAAAGCACGAGAGCGCTAGCGCCAAGAGTCAAAGACTCTGAGGCAGTGCCTCACGTGCAAAGCATGAGAGCGCCAGCACTAGAACTAAATGTTCTCCACCCTTGGATCAAAGATCCAACAAATTTGATAAATCATCAAATTACCAGAATAAAATTCTGTTGAGAGAATACTCCTCAAATCTTTCCAAACAAGAAAGATTGTACTCTGTGAATCAGAGCACCGTTGGATCAAAGATCCCATGGTGATTAAAAATCATCTAGATACAAAATAAGTTCTGTATGGAAAAATATTTTCCTAATTTTGTTAAAAACAAGAAAAATGTTTTCTGTAAAACAGAAGCCCTTGGATCAAAGATCCAATGGTGGGAAACATCCCCAAATCAATCAGAGATCTCTCAATGAGAGATTTTCTTAACTGATTTAACAAATCAGCCCCCCCTATATAAAGGACCCAAGACTTCAAGTCTTAGAGAGAAGAACCTCCCCATAAGTTTCAAGAAACTTCAAAGACGAGAGCAATTTCTTCTCAAGGTAAATTGCAAGAAGAGAGATCATGGCGTCTCCTCCATATTTGAGAGTTTAACTCTCACATCAGAAGAACTTAGTTCTTTTTCAGATCACAGATCCATGAGACAAAGTCTCCCATAAATAAAAACAAAAGAGATCATAATATCTCCTCATAAAAGAAGAACTCAATTCTTACATCCATGAGACAAAGTCTCTTATAAACCGAGAATTTAATTCTCAGAGCACAGAACTGATCAGAGCTGCCAAAGAAGTGCCTTAGCGTTCCAATTTAAAAAAAGCGTTTTACCACTCCAAGTCTGCCGCTCAGCGCCAAGCGCTCCAGGTGCTCCTCACGAGAGCGCTATTTTATAAGAAGCGCTTTAGCGCTTCAAGTCTGGAGCTCAGCGCCAAGCACTCCACGTGCTCCTCACGAGGGCGCTATTTTATAATAAGCGCTTTAGCGCTCCAAGTTTGGCGCTCAGCGCCACGTGCTCCTCACGTGGGCGCCCTTTTATAAGAAGCGCCGTAGCGATCCTAGTCTGGCGCTCCACGTGCTCCTCACGTGGGCGCTAAGGAATTACAAAGCACTCTGTAAATAGGGCCCCAGCGCCGTAGAAAGTGTTTAACACTCAATAAAAGACAAAAAGAAAAAGGGGTGTCAGAACCCAAATCAATGCTCAGCATTATTGAATAAAAAGGGGCTGAGCTCAAACAAATGTTCAACATTTTATTCAAAATGAGTGGACTGAGTCCAAACAAGTGTTCAAACACTTTATTCAGAACTGAGTGGACTGAGCCTAAGTTGGCCATAAGTCCCTAATTCAAATTAACCGAGCCCATGTGCTCACAATCTTTTTAATTGGTCTTAGTCCCAAACCTGACTATAGATCTCCCAATCAATATTGGTTCAAGGATACATCTTTTCATACCTCTGATACATGTCGTTGTAATTCTTCAATATCTTCAGAGAGATGGAGGGTCCCAATAACCAATAACTTTTAGTGCATCCCCAAATGGTTAAACCAAAACCTTACAGGCTATGATGTCTTTAAACTAGACTATGATGTCTTTAAACCATACAGACTATGATGTCTTTAAACCGTACAGACTATGATGTCTTTAAACCAGACTATGATGTCTTTAAACCGTACAGACTGTGATGTCTTTAAACCGTACAGACTGTGATGTCTTTAAACCATACAGACTGTGATGTTTTTAAACCGTACAGACTATTATGTCTTTAAACCGTACAGACTATGATGTCTTTAAACCGTACAGACTATGATGTCTTTAAACCTCACAGACTAGGATGTCTTTAAACCATACAGACTACGATGTCTCTAAACCTTACGGACTATGAGGTCCTTAAACTCATGGACTATGATGTCCTTTAACCCAATAGACCGCAACGTCCTTAAACTAAAACGATATAGTCCAAATACTCTTTCATTGGATCTAAATGATCCCAAAATCTTATTAAGTAGATTTTAGTCTAAAATTAGACTAACGTATTCTTAACAAATATTTAAGTTGATTTTAATCTCAAATGAGGTTAACGATCCTTAAAACAAACCCAAACCCAAATCTAAGAAAATACGGATTTGGAATAATCCACGCCCTACGGACGACAACATAAATTAGTCTCCGTATACAATCCACGGGCAACCAAAAATAAAACAAACACACACGACACGAAGTGACCATCTGGAGAAGGAGAAAGTGGCTACCGCTATGCGGTAGCGTAATTAACTGCAGGGGCTTGCGCCTGCAGGGAAGAGCGTCCCCATAATCAAAAACCCCTCGTACATGAGGGGGAATTTGATGAAGTCTGCTACAATGGCCGCATCTGTCTAAACCTCCGATATACGGTGCCATAAATCAACTTGGTATCTTCGGAGAGGTGGACAGATAAAACCAAATAGCATCTGCCCCCAAAATTCAGGCCAGACGTCCCAACGTCTCGGTTGCGTCTTTCGGGGGAGAACAAAGACATTTTGTATGTAACAAGGCTGGTAAAAAAATTGACGGATACGAGAGATGTAGGAAAGTTTGTTACTTGTCGTCCGAATACAAGAGTAGGTTGCATGGCGAATATAAGAATTAAGCTAATTTCATCAAACACTTGGAAAGTAACTACATTTGTAGATAAGCATAATTATGACTTAGCAAGCCCCGATAAAGTGAGTAATTTTTACTCTCAAAAACCCTTCCATCGATCAAAGGTTGTAAAGAATCTTATGATAGGTTTGAATGCAAAAGGTATAACACCTGCTAATACGGTTAGAGTGCTTAATGTTGGAAGTCAAGATGAATTGATTACCGCGCAACAAGTTGTCGATCATGTCAGGAAAATAAGAAGCAACAATATCGGCCAAGAATGTTTATCAATTATTAAGAATTTTTAAGATCGGAAGGAGGTTGATCCAAATTTCTTTTTTGCGATGGAAGTCGATGATGATGGGACAATAAGAAGTGTGTTCTAGGTTGACGGAAGATCATGATCATCATTATAAATCGGGTGTCAAGAAAAATTATGATAAGTGAGTTCGTTGATAATAGTGCTTATAAACAATGTCGTTACTATAAATGAACAAAATAAATATGCTATCAATACAAACTCATAATGTGTCAAGTCGTCCGACTTAGACGAGCAGATGATAAACACTTGCCTCGGGGATCCATGGATGCACGCCACGCTGCAAGAACGCGAGAAACGACGGAAATCTCTTTAGGACATTTCGTCGAACACCATCATGCGCAATAATGAAACATTGTCGGAACGGAGAAACGGAGGCGTGGAAATGGTCGTGACGTTCACGCGGACTCAGGCCCAGCCTTGGAGCCTTGGTTCTCGGCTTGGGTCGTATTAAATGGGATGTCAAAGGTCGAGGGTTTGGTGTTGTTGGTTGCGGCGGCTACTGCTGTTATTGTTGACGACGGTGATGGTTTTGGCTGAGAGGGAAGGAGGAGGCTCGGGTGGTGGGTCTCGGATGTAGGGTTCGGCCATGGGTGTGGCAAAAGGTACAGGTTTGGTTTGAGGTGATGCAATCGAGGGAGAGATGAAGGCAAGAGCGAGGTTGCTGTTAGGTTTAGGTGCTCGGTTTTGACGGGAGGGAGAAGGGAGATGATGTTGACGATGAAGAGAGGCTGAGAGAGGAAGAAGAGAAGAAGCTGGGGATGATGAAGCTGTTGTTGGGGTTGGGGTTCTTTGTTGGAGATGAAAAGAGGAAGAAGAGGGAGATGGTGAGAGAGAGGGAAAAGGGAACAAGAAAGATGAAGGTGGGGTCTGCATGGATTATTTTAAAAGGTTTTTTTAAATTGGTTTTTAGAAAAACAACCCAATTAATCCTAGTTAATGACCATTAATAAGGAATTAATAACCTTTAAATTCAATATTAATCACCATTAAAAAGATTCAAAACGTGAGGGGATTGAGAAAAATGGGTTTGGGCTTGGGAAATAAAAAGAAAAGTGAAGAAATAAGAAAGGAATGTTTAGATAAGGGGTTTGGGTCTTGGGATTATTTGTGAGAGGGATAAGGGGAATGGGCTTTTGCTTGGGCTGAGAAAAAGAAAATAACATTAAGAAAAATGGTTTAGGCCAAGGGGTTTTGGGTTAAAGAATTTTGAAATAAAGGAATGAAAATGAGAAGGTAAATACTTAAATACAAAGAAAACAATGTTGGGCCTAGGAAAAGTAAAATAAGCATTTAGGTAAAGTATTTGTCATAACATAGATACATATACAACATCCAAAAACACTAAACACAAACTAGTAGTATTTAACACTAAAGTATGAAATCCGATGCCTAGATGTACATTTTAAATTACCAAACAATATTGAAATAAAATGCACAACCACACAATAACACAATAAATAATTATGAAAATCAAATAGCATAACAAATCATCGGATAGTCAACTAGCTATGTATAATAATGTAAATATGAAATTTTTTATTAAAGTATAGACAAAACACAGGCGTTACAGTTTCGGAGCAGTAGCGGCTGATAATAGCTAAAAAAATTCTAATGTCGCCGCCGAAGGATCAACAAGGTTTTTGATATTGGTTGATTTAAGTTTAAATGTTTTGTGAATTTATTTGTACTTCTATTGATCCGATTTTATTTCGCCGATATTGACCGATATTGTGGATTGTCTTATGTATGACATTTTTTTGTGATATATTTAGTTTTGTTTCGCCGATGTTATTAGATATTATGGATTGTATTATGAGTGATGAAAGATTATTGATGTATTTAGTTTTATTTCGTCGAAGTTGTCTGATATTTTAGATTGTGTTATGAACGACTATTTTTATTGATGTGTATGCTTTTATTTCGCCAATGTTGGGCTGTACAATTACTGTGGATTGTATTATGCATTACTTTTGTTCAGAGCATGCACACTTAGTTGTTACAAGCAACTACTTAGATGTTACATGCAACTAGTTGGATGTTACAAGCAACTGCTTAAATGTTACAGGGAAAATGCTTGGATGTCACAGGCAAGTGGTTAGATGTCACAAGTAACTATTTAGATATTACAGGCAACTAGGTAGATCTTACAGGCAACTTTTATAGATGTTATAGGTAAGTTGTTAGAAATTATAGGCAACTGCTTAGAATTTACATGCAAATTATTAGAAATTACAGGCAGGTGCTTAGAAGTTATGGGCAAGTTATTAGAAATTATATGCAACTGTGCATAAGTTACATGCACGTTATTAAAGGTTACAGGCAACTGTTTGAAATTCCTTCGGAACATATGTATGTCGGATAGCATCTCTTTATAACCCATAGAGAACTACTCATACATGAAAAATATTCAAACATTAGCGTAACTTAACAGTTAAAATAATCAGCAATTTGAAAAAAATGATAATTACACATTTATATTACTAATGTATATGTTAGCCTATACCTCCGAGTATAAGACGATGCATGCAGTCTCCATTGACATCCTTTATTTGTTAGGGAACATTCCGTTGTTATTCTCGAGCCATTATTCTTAACGTAGTTGAAGTTGAATTGTTTCGCAATAGTAAATTGGCAAAGTGCCTCTTAATTTCGTAAGGACCCTTAGATATTTGAGCAGTGCCCTCTATTGTGTCATGCCATGCAAGCGGGATATTGTTCCTTGTTATTTGATCATCTTGTCTCACTGGTGGTATGCTTAACTCTAAGTCCTGTATTCGGTCATACGCTAGTGCTGGAGCGGAAGACGGTGATGCGTGTTAACTGTTACATACAAAACTTTTACGTTAACATATCATTACCTACATCTATATACATATTACGGGTAACTTATTAGATAATACAGTCAACACTTCTTACATATTAGAGTATGTAACAATTTAGATGTTACATGCAACTTTTATTGATGTTACAAGCAACTTTTATTGATGTTACAGGCAACTAACTGCCTATATGTTACAAGCAACTTGTTAGAAGTTACATGCTAGTTATTAGAAATTACATGCAATTTATTAGAAATTACATGCAAGTGCTTAAAAGTTGTATGCCATTATTTACAGGTTACAGCAACTATCTTGGATATTCCTCGAAACAAAAATCAAGTCAAATAAAAACAAATATGCTCAAAATGGTTAAGGTATCAACTGTTGGGATACCCTAACGCCCTAGCCATCAAACGTGGCGGTTTGCGGAACAAAATTTTTCTTACGATTTCAAAAACGGCGCTAGAACAATCCATTACGCCGAATCTAACCATAAACCTAACTAGCTAAACTAGGAGTGCTATCTACTATGGAAAAAAGTCTCACCAAACGACCCAAGTCCTTCGGTTTTCTTTTCTCGTCATGTGCTCCAAGTGGCCACCTTGAACTTTCTTGATCTCCATTTCCGGCTCTATCGGTCCTCCGGGATCGAGCTTGTTCTCCGGTCCTCCTTTGTCGTAGATGATCCACCCGAGAGATATGATCCATGACTTTAGCTCCTAATTAAGTATCAATATGAGCAACTAGAGAACTTGGGTTGCTAATCCAAGTTGTCTAGGATGTAGTGTGAATCTCTAAGTGTTTTACTATCTCTATCTAGCCCTTTCTCTTGTTTCTCAACATATGAGAGTATAGAGAAAGGGAAGATGATGAAGGTGGAGGAGCTCAAGTGAAGGGGAGAAGGGTGAAGCAAAATGGTGAGAGAAAAATGAAATGAGCAACCATGAGAGAGAATATCATTCACAATAGTTTTGTGAAAGAATATCCATGAATAAACAAGTGTGGCGATGCTTCAATAGTTGTCACAGATGAATAAAGAATTCATTTATCAACTATTGAAGCCATGGCTCTCACCATACCTCCCTCTCCTCCAATTTCTACCTCATTTCCATCTATCAATAAATGGAAAAATCCATGATGAGGTGTCCACCTTCTAGAAGGTAATCTGTAAAAAAATACGAATTACAGTCTGCTGTATATATATACCTGTATTCTGATAAAAACACGAATGCCCAAAGAGATAGAATAACACGAAGAACGTAATACTAGAATATACATATCGAAATACATATATGTAATTATTAAATCAATACCTAATTTAACAATCCGGCTCAAACCTGAGCCTGCCAGTATTACCAACTGTCCGATCGAAAGCCCGGATACAAAGTACATCAATCAATCGGAACCCTGCACGTATCCAATACAGCTACTACATCATTTCGTCTGAACCAGGGAAACCCTTTATGTGGGGCTTTAAAAACTCGACAGTACGTCGGCAGTGAGTTACTGGATAAATCCATAACCACAAGCACGTCAGCGGCACTAGCTGTACGTAATGGTTATTCGGGTACCTGTCACGCCCCGCTTCCCGAGTACGCTAAGATGGGCATGTGACATAGCCAACCATGCTACCTATGGGTAGGAAGTATCCATCCACAGTCACATTACGGTTGTAGAGATATCAAGAACAAAAATAAAACTATCTAATACATGTCCATGGGCCAAAATAAAATGAGTCAAGAATAGTAATAATGCGGAAGCAAAAGATTCAACACGAGAATAACTGGACTGTATATCCCATAATGCGGGCTCACATCAGGAATAAAATGCTGAAAAGTAAAAGAACTACTACTAGGGAATCCTCACTGTTCAGCTTGCTGGCTGAAGTAATCCTGCTCGGACTGCAGCAAAGGTACGGAATCTGGGCCATGCAAAACCCAGACGTCAGCACGTCATAATATCAAGCAATAACATTAACAGGGGTAATGAAGCATGCAGGTATGGGTATGAGCGAGAACATAATGAGAATATATAATAATGAATGTGTCGATACAAGTGACGTGCAGAGATATCTAGACTGTGCTATGGGGTTATCTATTCTAAGTCTTCGAAACCAAGTAATGTAATCCTAATTGTAACTCGTCGGTGGTTATTCCGTAACGCCCGGAAAGACGGCAAACAATGGGTATTCCGTAACGCCCGGAAAAACGGCAAACAATAGGATAGTCCTTTGAGTTACGTTTAGTTACAATACTGATTTCCCCATACCCCCAAGTTATATATGTTCAAGTCAAATATTAAATAATCTAGCACTAATGCCAACACATGATCAGGTAAGTACAGGTTTTTCTGGATTGACAACAGGAACGGTCCGTAAGGACTATAGGACAGGTTTGTTGGCATTAGACGCAAGATCAGGTAACAGGTAAAGCTATGGTACGTCAGGTCAAGCCGGGTAGTGTATACAAGTGTCATGCCATATCGAGAGTCGTACGGTACCATGTCGGATCAGGTAATATGTGTAGCAAGTCATGTCAGGGTATACAAGATATCATGTGAGTGCTCATAATCAACTAGAATAATCATGATTATAAGTAAACAAGCATGGGTACTATCAGAACAATAAACTGGCACATAATATGACATGCAAATAGGTACAGGTTAAATTATTAGATGTACGGTTATCGGTTTGAGTTTAAGATATAGTTTCAACATTACATGCATACATTATAACCATCATGGATGTTAAGTTCATGTTAAAGTGTACTAAATAATCTAAAGATATAATTGAATATGAATCAGATGATTTGTATGCACACGATCGTCCGACAGGGTATAAAATATAAAAGGGTACTGTAAGTCATGCATATAATTATTACAAGCTTTAAATATGAATGCGGGTACTATGTATAACAGAACTAAAAGCAAACTGGTATGTTTCGAGCCATGATTCTAAAATGATGTAATGGGACGTAGACATGTTAAAAAAAATGGAATTCTAGTATTAAATGGAACTACAGATCTAACGTGCACTCTAATAGGTACATAGTAATTTAAATAGCACAAGTAGTAGTTTAAATAGCATGTAGCAAGATTAACTTGCCTTGACGGATTCAAGAAACGATGTACGGAACATTACGCGTCGGCGGGGAAAAGTCGCGACGCGCGCACGGTACACGGAACAGATCCAAACAACGTACGAGGGGATCACACAGGTCAGGGATGCTTGCTGGGTCGTCGGGATCGTCATCGGTACGACCGGATTCCGGCAACAGGTGAACAGTGAACATGAGACACAAAATATGAAGCAAGAAAAGAAAGGATGGAGAACAGGAATGGAAGAAGGGGACATGAGAGAGCTTACCAGAAATGTGTCTTGTGGTTGCAGAGGGGTGATGCGAAGGAGTCAACGGCGGTGAACGGAGCTCCGGCAATGGGGTTTTGCTGTTAGGGTTTGGTTGGGTTAAACTAGGGTTTCGGGTACAGGAGTGTGCAGGGTTCACGTGAAAGGGAGAGGGACAGAGGAGAGAAAGGAAAGACGGCGATGGCGAGGGTGGTCGGCGGCGATGGGCTGAGACGGTGAAAGTGGGTTTCTTAGGTGCAGGTGAAGGCGTGGCTGGATCGGACGAGGGAGAAGAAGAAGAAGAAGAAGATGATGACGGTGAGGAGAAGGAGATAACAATGAAGAAGAGATGGTGATGATGGTGGGTGCGATGCTGGGATCGTCGGCGACGCTCGGGGATGTTGGGTTGAAGGGTGCTCGGTGGGTGTGTGTAGAGGAGAGGCTTCGGAGGAAGAAGGAGAAGAAGAATATAGAGAGGAGGAGGAGATGACAAGGCTCGATTGGAGTTGGGGAGATGAGGGAGTTAGGGTTTGAGGGAGGTGATCTGAGGTTGGAGTTCTCGTGGCGAGGCTGCGGCGTTTAAAACAAAAGAAGAAAAGAAGAAAAAGACGCAGAAGGAAGGTGACCCGATCGCGAGAGCGGCGACGAGAATCGAGGAGTGAATAGTAATCGTGAGAGGAGAGAGAGTGGGCGCGAGAAGAGAGAGAAAAAGAAGAAAGAGAGAGAAAGAGAGCTCGTGGGAGGAGAGAGAAGGAGAAAGAGAAAGGGAGAGGGAAAGTTCGTGGGGCCCAGGTGCACAAAAGGGAACGCTCTGATTGGTTAACGAAATAAGAATTTATTAGGCAAAATTTTAGAAAAGATTTTGTTAATATTTTAACGAACGATTTTCATTGGCTGAGGAAGGAAATATGAAGGGTTTTGATTGGCTGTAGGAAAAATGTAAAGGGAGAGAGGCAATGCAGTTAAAGAAAATTTTAAAAGATTTAAAATTTAGTTTAAGGAAATCTTACAGATTGAAAAATATTTAGAAGTTAAAATTTAAAATTTAAACAATAGAATTTTGGCGGGATGTAAGATAATTCAGAAAAACGCCCGGGTCGGGTCCAAAATTTTGGATTTGAAATATGAAAATTATTAGGAAGTTCCAAAATCTAAATGAAGGACTTTGCGACAGAAAAGCATACCCCCAAGAACGGACGCACGCACGTGCGCGTAGCCGTCCAACACGCCCGTTTCACTGAACGGGATGAGAACACGATGTAAGGACGCTACCACAGGGTTAGGGGTATCAAGCAGGCCATGTTATGTAGTTTTAAATTATTATAAGTAACCTAGATTGCTATATGCAGAATATGTAATGTCGGGGTAATCTATAACTAGGAAACAACAAGCTCAGGTAAACGGGTCGAATATAAAGTAACTACCACTCAAAATCAAACATGGTAAATGAAGTAAGCACACAAACAGCACATACGGTAACTGAAATTGGTACAACTGGACTCGGTTGTTACATTATACCCAACTACAAAAGAATTTCGTCCTCGAAATTCCAAGAACACAAAAGGGATAAACAACCAACAAACCTACAAGAAAAGATGGGAAACTCCTGTCGGATTTTATCTTCTCGTTTCCAAGTTAACTCTCCATATGAGTGATTACTCCAAGAAACCAGTACAAGAGGGATAACCTTGTTCTTAAGAACCTTTTCCCTTCGATCCTCAATCGCAATCTGTCACTCCTTAACGTCAAGTCTTCTCGTACAGTCAGCTCCGAATGATCCAACACATGTGTTTCATCACGAACATACTTACGGAGTTGAGATACGTGAAACACGTCATGCACACTCGTCAAGGATTGTGGTAACACCAATCGATATGCTTCCTCACCAACACGCCCCAAAATCTCAAAGGGTCCGACGAATCGAGGACTGAGTTTTCCTCGACCTCCGAAACGAATCACCCCTCTAGTCGGTGATATCATCAAGAATACAAAATCACCCACGGCGAACTCTAGAGGTCTTCCCGACGTATCCGCCCAACACTTCTGTCTGTCTTGTGCTATTTTCAAACGATTTCTGATAGTGTTAACTTTCTCAACTGTCTGCACAACCAAACCCGGTCCCAACAATCTTCGTTCACTGACATCGTCCCAACAACTGGTGAACGACACTTGCGACTATATAAAGCTTCGAATGGAGCCATCTGAATAGTTGCCTGAAAACTGTTGTTGTAAGAAGACTCCACCAAATGTAGATGATCCTCCCATGAACTCTTGAAGTCCAACATGCAAGCTCTTAACATATCTTCAAGAGTTTGGATCGTTCTCTCCGACTGGCCATCTGTTTGAGGATAATAAGCGGTGCTAGGCTTCAATCGAGTCCCCAAACTTTCCTGTAAGCTCTTCCAGAAGTGTGATAAGAACCGAGTGTCTTGATCGGACATAATGCTCACCGGTACTCCATACAATCTTACAATCTCCTGCATGTACCGCTCTGCCAAAGTTTCTGTTGATTGACCAACTCGAAAGGTATGAAATGGGCTGCCTTGGTCAATCGATCACCAATCACCCAACCTTCATCGTTGCCTTAGGACTCTGCGGTAAAGTCGTCACGAAATCCATAGTCATCTGCTCCCACTTGCACTGAGGAATCGGAAGTGGTTGCAATAAACCATCACCCTTTGATGTTCAGCCTCAACTTGCTGACACACCAAGCACTCTGCTACAAAACGAGCAATCTCCCGTTTCCTGCCTTCCCACCAAAATGATGTCACAAATCTCGGTACACCTTCATGCCTCCTGGACGTACGGAACACGCTGAACCGCGCCTCCTTCATGAGTTCTTCACGAATATCTGTAATACCCGGCAAGTCCAAGAAAGCTTCTGATCTCCACAACATTCTTCGGAATCGGCCAATCTCAAACTATTGCAATCTTCCTTGGATAAACGACGATTCCATCTCCAGCTACGATATGCCCAAAACTTCACTTCTTCAAGCCAAAACTCGTACTTGCTCATCCTTGCATGCAAATTTTCTTGCCTCACCGTTCGCAGTGCAATCACCAAATATTCTGCATGCTCTTCACTACTCTTGGAGTAGACCAGAATATTATCAGTAAATACCACTATAAACTGGTCCAAGACTGATGAAAAGATTCGGTTCATCAAGTCCATGAATATCGCCGGTGCATTCGTTACTCCGAAAGGCATCACTAAGTACTCGTAATGTCCATACCGAGTTCGGAACACCGTCTTGCAAATATCCTCTGATTTAACTCGGACCTGATGATACCCGAACCGCAAATCCAGCTTCGAGGATATCCTCGCGCCACCAAGTTGCTCGAACAATTTGCCAATGCAAGGGATCGGATACTTGTTCTTAATAGTCACCCGGTCTAATTCTCGATGATCGATGCACATCCTCCTTGTGCCATCTTTCTTCTTTACTAGAAGAACTGGAGCTCCCCAAGACGAGTTACTGCTTCGAACCCAGCCCTTCTCAAGTAATTCTGTAACCTGCTTCTTGACTTCTGCCATTGGATAATATGCTTTAGAGACCGGCGCTGCACCAGGAAAAGATCGATTGCGAACTCCACTTCTCGCTTTGGCGGTAAACCCGAGATGTCCATGAATACGTCCATGAACTCTCAAACTACAGCTGGCACTTCACCTTTAACAATCTTCATCGATGGAAGAACATTAGTTGTCGGCTTAGCCCTAACTCGACTGGCCCGACAGAACTGCTTCTTCCAGACAACCTCTGGGTGTCCGGGAATCTGGAAATTCGCTTTCTTTGCTCTACACTCAACGTGAGCGTGGAAAGTGCCGAAAAATCCATTCCCAAGACGACTTCATAACTGCCGGTAACAATCACCAAGAAATCTGCAATTAACTTCCGTACGCCAACAATAACAGAACAATCCTTACACCCCCTATTCGTTAAGATCTTCCCATTCCCAGTGTGTATGTCTCAAAAACTAAACAGGGTCATGCAAGTCTTCGAGTGTATAGTAATAATCTTGGACGACATAGATCAATGGGATGCACTAGAATTGAAAAAACGCTAATGCGAGAAAACCATGAACAAGTAGGGTACCTGAAACGACTTTCTTTGGAGCTTTAGCCTCTTCAGCCGTCAGGGTAAAGGCTCGAGCTTGATTAGGTCTCTGAGTTATCAGCTTCTGCCGCGGAAACTGTCTCTGCAGTGGCTTCTGAGTATCTTCCTTCATCCGTAACTTTGATGGACAAGTATCAATGGTGTGATCAGCTGATCCGCAAATAAGACACAGTCCAAGTCTCTTACGACAATCTCTTCGATAATGACCCTGTCGTTGGCAGTAATCGCAAAACACCCTTCCTTTTTTCTCGAGCAAAACTGGCTTCTTCATTGGTACAACGCCACGCCTGTCCACCGGAATACCTTTGCGTCCATGTGCTCGATTCGGTGCAAATGCCGGCTTCCGTGCTGTTACTGCTGGCTGCGGTGTACTCCCGGTCTTTATAGATAGACTCTGCTGCTCTCGAGCTGCTGTAAGCACCTGTGAGAAAGTGGTCAAACCCAGGGAGACAATCTGCCTCTGGATGTCCACATCCAAACTGCGCATGAACCGTCTTGCCCTATCAGCATTGCTGGCAACCAAAGGTCCAGCGAATCTACTGAGCCGCGTCCACTCAGCTGCATGCACATCTACAGGTGCGCCGTTCTGCTTCAAGCTGACGAATTTTTCCTCCATTTCCTCCCGGGCAGTTCGCGGGAAGAACTTCTCTAAGAAACTCTTCGAGAAATCCGCCCAACTGATCGGCTTGGGCAAGCGGGTCTCTTCCACAAGCCACCATTCACGGGCGTAGTTTACCAACTGGATGCGTACCACATCCACCCTCTTATCCTCTGGGATTTGTACCGCAACAAGTAAATTCTCCGTATCAACCAGCCACTGTTCCGCTGGCAATGGCTCCTCCAGGCCAGTGAAGACAGACGGACCCAGTCTCCTGAAATCCGCTACGGTACCCACACGATCCACTGGTCTGGGCACAACATTGCTCATGGACTGCTGAACGGTCCACAAACCTTCCTGAAAAGATTCAGCTTGTTGCTGAATCAAGTCGGTCTGTCGCTTTTGGTTTTCCAACATCCCACGTATTACTCCAAGCATAGCGGCTTCGTCAACACGCCTTTGGTACGTCTTCAAATTCTTGTCTGCCATATTCCTGAAATCAAAATACCCAAGGATTAGCATGATAACGGATTCAAAATGTAGATCAAGGCTAGAACTCCGAGTTTCTTAAATAGAGTACCGCATTGTAACTATGCCGCGGTATCATAGCTACAATTACATAACTCCACCCAAGTCGCCTAAGTTCTAGAGATAACAAGGAATCAGGTTTCGAGTCGATATGCAAAGGAGGTTTTCATATCGTAAAAGTATAATCAGGAGGAGATTAAGATTCAAGAACGGTGAAACGGCAGGGTGGCAGGACATGTTTCCTAATCACGAGTATTCTGATTCGTGTATTGGGTACAATACCCAACTACAAAGAATCAACCCGATTAACCTATGGCTTTGATACCAAAAAAACCATGTCACGCCCCGCTTCCCAGAATATGCTAAGATGGGCACGTGACATAGCCAACCATGCTACCTGTGGGTAGGAAGTATCCATCCGCGGTTACATTACGGTTGTAGAGATATCAAGAACAAAAATAAAACTATCTAATACATGTCCATGAGCCAAAATAAAATGAGTCAAGAATAGTAATAATGCGGAAGCAAAAGATTCAGCACGAGAATAACTGGACTGTATGTCCCATAATACGGGCTCACATCAGGAATAAAATGCTGAAAAGTAAAAGAACTACTACTAGGGAATCCTTACTGCTCAGCTTGCTGGCTGAAGTACTCCTGCTCGAACTGCAGCAAAGGTACGGAATCTGGGCCATGCAAAACCCAGACGTCAGCGCGTCATAATATCAAGCAATAACATTAATTGGGGTAATGAAGCATGCAGGTATGAGTATGAGCAAGAACATAATGAGAATATATAATAATGAATGTGTCGGTACAAGTGACGTGCAGAGATATCTAGACTGTGCTACGGGGTTATCTATTCTAAGTCTTCGAAACCAAGTAATGTAATCCTCATCGTAACTCCTCGGTGGTTATTCCGTAATGCCCGGAAAGACAGCAAACAGTGGGTATTCCGTAACGCCCGGAAAAATGGCAAACAATGGGTATTCCGTAACGCCCGGAAAAACAGCAAACAATAGGATAGTCCTTTGAGTTACGTTTAGTTACAATACCGATTTCCCCATACCCCCAAGTTATATATGTTCAAGTCAAGTATTAAATAATCTAGCACTAATGCCAACACATGATCAGGTAAGTACAGGTTTTTCTGGATTGACAACAGGAACGGTCCGTGAGGACTACAGGACATGTTTGTTGGCATTAGACGCAAGATCAGGTAACAAGTAAAGCTATGGTACGTCAGGTCAAGCCGGGTAGTGTATACAAGTGTCATGCCATATCGAGAGTCGTACGGTACCATGTCGGATCAGGTAATATGTGTAGCAAGCCATGTCAGGGTATACAAGATATCATGTGAGTGCTCATAATCAACTAGAATAATCATGGTTATAAGTAAACAAGCATGGGTACTATCAGAACAATAAACTGGCACATAATATGACATGCAAATAGGTACAGGTTAAATTATTAGATGTACGGTTATCGGTTTGAGTTTAAGATATAGTTTCAACATTACATGCATACATTATAACCATCATGGATGTTAAGTTCATGTTAAAGTGTACTAAATAATCTAAAAATATAATTGAATATGAATCAGATGATTTGTATGCACACGATCGTCCGACAGGGTATAAAATATAAAAGGGTATTGTAAGTCATGCATATAATTATTACAAGATTTAAATATGAATGCGGGTACTATGTATAACAGAACTAAAAGCAAACCGGTATGTTTCGAGCCATGATTCTAAAATGATGTAATGGGACGTAGACATGTTAAAAAAAATGGAATTCTAGTATTAAATAGAACTACAGATCTAACGTGCACTTTAATAGGTACATAGTAATTTAAATAGCACAAGTAGTAGTTTAAATAGCATGTAGCAAGATTAACTTGCCTTGACGGATTCAAGAAACGATGTACGGAACGTTACGCGTCGGCGGGGAAAAGTCGCGACGCGCGCACGGTACACGGAACATATCCAAACAACGTACGAGGGGATCACACAGGTCAGGGATGCTTGCTGGATCGTCGGGATCGTCATCGGTACGACCGGATTCCGGCAACAGATGAACAGTGAACATGAGACAAAATATAAAGCAAGAAAAGAAAGGATGGAGAACAGGAATGGAAGAAGGGGACATGAGAGAGCTTACCAGAAATGTGTCTTGTGGTTGCAGAGGGGTGATGCGAAGGAGTCAACGGTGGTGAACGGAGGTCCGGCAATGGGGTTTTGCTGTTAGGGTTTGGTTGGGTTAAACTAGGGTTTCGGGTACAGGAGTGTGCAGGGTTCACGTGAAAGGGAGAGGGACAGAGGATAGAAAGGAGAGAAAGGAGAGACGGCGATGGCGAGGGTGGTCGGCGGCGATGGGCTGAGACGATGAAAGTGGGTTTCTTGGGTGCAGGTGAAGGCGTGGCTGGCTTGGACGAGGGAGAAGAAGAAGAAGAAGAAGATGATGACGGTGAGGAGAAGGAGATAACAATGAAGACGAGATGGTGATGATGGTGGGTGCGATGCTGGGATCGTCGGCGATGCTCGGGGATGTTGGGTTGAAGGGTGCTCGGTGTGTGTGTGTAGAGGAGAGGCTTCGGAGGAAGAAGGAGAAGAAGAATATGGAGAGGCGGAGGAGATGACAAGGCTCGATTGGAGTTGGGGAGATGAGGGAGTTAGGGTTTGAGGGAGGTGATCTGAGGTTGGAGTTCTCGTGGCGAGGCTGCGGCGTTTAAAACAGAAGAAGAAAAGAAGAAGAAGACGCAGAAGGAAGGTGACCCGATCGCGAGAGCGGTGACGAGAATCGAGGAGTGAATAGTAATCGCGAGAGGAGAGAGAGTGGGCGCGAGAGGAGAGAGAAAGAGAAGAAAGAGAGAGAGAGAGAGAGCTCGTGGGAGGAGAGAGAAGGAGAAAGAGAAAGGGAGAGGGAAAGTTCGTGGGGCCCAGGTGCACAAAAGGGAACGCTCTGATTGGTTAACGAAATAAGAATTTGTTAGGCAAAATTTTAGAAAAGATTTTGTTAATATTTTAACGAACGATTTTCATTGGCTGGGGAAGGAAAAATGAAGGGTTTTGATTGGCTGTAGGAAAAATGTAAAGGGAGAGAGGCAATGCAGTTAAAGAAAATTTTAAAAGATTTAAAATTTAGTTTAAGGAAATCTTACAGACTGAAAAATATTTAGAAGTTAAAATTTAAAATTTAAACAATAGAATTTTGGCGGGATGTAAGATAATTCAGAAAAACTCCCTGGTCGGGTCCAAAATTTTGGATTTGAAATATGAAAATTAGTAGTAAGTTCCAAAATCAAAATGAAGGACTTTGCGACAGAAAAGCATACCCCCAAGAACAGACGCACGCACGTGCGCGTAGCCGTCCAACACGCCCGTTTCACTGAACGGTACGAGAACACGATGTAAGGACGCTACCACAGGGTTAGGGGTATCAAGCAGGCCATGTTATGTAGTTTTAAATTATTATAAGTGACCTAGATTGCTATATGCAGAATATGTAATGTCGGGGTAATCTATAACTAAGAAACAACAAGCTCAGGTAAACGGGTCGAATATAAAGTAACTACCACTCAAAATCAAACATGGTAAATGTAGTAAGCACACAAACAACACATACGGTAACTGAAATTGGTATAACTGGACTCGGTTGTTACAGTATCTGTCGAAAAGGATGGCTGATGAGTAAACTCATCTGGATCCCAACTGAGCCTATCTATGACAATCTCTGTACAGTCCGGTCTCTTCGTCTGAGAGTATCGTATACCGGGTCTAGGAGGTGGTAAACGTCAGACCCTAATAACCCGATAATTCGTGCTGAGGCGGCTCAGGACCAATCCGGGAAACTACTCATCAGCCTATCAGTAAATCCCAACTGCCTTGGCCAAGGTTTTATGGTCCTGACCAATCGAACACAGTGCGATATCGACTCCCTATACCGGGAGAGACGAATCCCCGAAAATTGCTCACTGCCTCCATGTGGATCGGGACTGTACCCAACCAAAATCTATTTATACGACTCAGTAGAGCCGTGGTAGGGTAGTGATCAAAGCACAGTGGGAACTCACACGAGACAAATGACGATCTCAGGTCTAAAGACTAATCTGTACTCATGTCACCTGAGAACTTCCATCTGATGATGGGTATAATACCATCTGGAAGTTCTCGGTGAGTTCGTCCGGTGTACTCACCCCCAGTGAGCACCTTTATACGATCTTAGGTGCAAAAGACCAATGGTTGCGAGACTAAACCATCGCCTCTCGTCGGGGTCTAGAAACGTATACACTAGTCTACTCCGGAATATCGATACTCAGTCTCGATACTCCTACGACTAGGGACAATTTAAGGATGTGCGTACCGACTATCCAGCTCCCACAAGTATGATCGCCATCACAGCGCAGGCAGTCTAGCAATGATCTTACGGGCTTTATTAACATGTATGAATGATATGTAATAACAAGTAAAATATATGTACATGTTGAGACAAAGACAAACCAGATAGCATAGTATCATATCGAGCATGACTGTCCTGTACATATATATATCCAAGCATCCACATGTATACATATACAATAATGGCCTCCAGGGCATACATATCCAACATCAACGGATACTTGCATATGGATGATTTTCTCGTTCGTCTCTTGATGGATACAGATTGTATTCACACAGTCATCTTCGGTTATCATCATAACCATATGATCTCCATATTTCTCCATTTTGTATTAAAACTTTAACCTATCAATTGGTATATCAAGTTAGAAGACCGTTTCTTTCAATTCGAACCATGTTGCTGTCTCTGAGATGGTCAAGACCATGCCTTTCCTATTGGATCCACTCACAAAACACATTAACGTCCAAGTTTAGACCATCATCAACGAGCAAGATAGTAAATGAAGATTTAGTTTGTTGGGATAGTAAATGAAAATGGAGTAAATGAGAGAAAATAATGGATAATGGAGAAAATAAAAGGGATAATCATGGGGGAGGGAGGGAATAGCGGAGGGAAATAGATTAGTTGGAGCATTTAATGCTCGGTATTTTAAGGAAAAAGCAACAAAACTCAAGTCAAGATAAAGCCATTGACAAGCTAATTTTTGCCAAAAAAATGTATCTGTTAACTTGGATTTGCGTACATGAGTCTTTAAGGGCATTTATGAGCAATAATAAAATACCCATAGCTGTTGGTATTTGATGGAATAAACGATATACCAAGGGTTTTTTAACATGTTGAAAAGCCCAGATGATTTTTCACATGTTTTACGTCGGCCGGGTTATTTTCCAACAATTTATCCTTTTTTTAATGCTTGTCTCAAGCGAGGGTATAAATGAGGATAGTCCTGTTAGGTAGTAGACCGCCAGTGTAAAACATAGCTGGATGTCAAGGGTAATTTTGTAATGCTGTCCTTCTCCCTACTAGGATGCTATAAAACCCCACTCCTCGCATCGAGTCCATACCCATCTCTCTTCCCTCTCCTAACCGCTCCTCTCAATTCAATTCTCCCTCTCCCCTTCAACAAAACCCTAGTTCTTGGAAACCTAGGGTTTTTCTAGGGTTTCGCAACGATGGATGCATTTCCAGGGGAACTGGTCGATTTGTCTCAGCTGCAGGCCACCATGATCGCGATCGAGGAAGCTTCCTCTTTGATTCAGGTATCGATCGCTTTCTCAATCGATCGCATTTCGAGTTGTTGTATCAAGAGGTTCTTGATTTTCTTATTGCTGTTATGTATCAAAATGATGACATCTTGTGATAGTGACATTGATTTTCTATATCTTTATTCCGATTACTCGAAGTTGTCAATCCTAGGAAGCAAATGAATTTCTCGATAACCATTCGATTTGTATGCACGTCCCAATATCTGAACCGGTGATAATGTATCGACCTTCACGGAAAACCTATGCTAATACTTCATCAATGATCCATTGCAGTTTGAACTCCCAACCACCGACTTTCTTTATTTTCTAATTCTTTCCAGTTTTGAAGATTGCATCTTACTTTTCAAACATGTTTCTTTTGTGTAAGGCATTAAAATGCAGCATCATATTACTATACTTTACCTTTTCTTTTCTGATTTGCACAGATGCACACTAACCCAGCTGAATCAGAAAAAGTTCTTATGGTACTTCGCCAATCTCATATGCCGTACAAGTCCTGTCGATTTATTCTTGGTATGCCAACCCTTTGGCTTATCCTTATGGATTATGAACTAACACTTTGTGCAATAAGATTGAAGTCTTTTCTACGAAGCACTTGGGCTATTAAATATGTTTGCAATTTCTGCATCTTGCAATTCAATGTGGTAACTTAGTCTGAAGATTGAGGAATGTCTTACTATTGATTATTTCAGTAAAAAGTTATAATAAAAGTGAATGCATGTTATATAAATTTGTTTCAGTACAAAGTTAGAAAAATATAATAAAATAATCATTTATCATTGTAAAAGTCATAACACTTTGAAGACAAAGCTGGATCAGCTCTCAGATGGTGAATATCCTTATATAAACTTGTTAGGCAACATGTGCTTATTTATGCTTTAGATGTTCAATATATAGCATGCATAATTCAGGCAAAATCCAACTGCGATATATGGATCTATTTCGAATTAGATTGATCAAGAGATCAGAGGTTTTGAAAAGTGGTTCGATTGAACGTGTTCAGGTTTTTCAATTATGAGGTGTTCAGGTGGAAATCAACTATTTGCACGTTCAATATCTGCTGAATTTGAAACAGAATTAGAGGCTTGTAAACAGAATAATAAACCCTTTACTGATTTGCATGAAAAATTTGTCTGTACTTATTGAAACTTCTAATTTCATGGCTTCTTGAAAGTATAATTTATTAGTTTTCACCAAAGAAATTCAAAAGATTGATAATTTTTTGAATTGTAAGTACCATACCCTTTTAGAACTTGTAACAACCTAAGGAAGCGTACGACCTTGCGCCTTATAGAAAGTTAGTTAAATCATTTTGGGTAGACTTCAAAGTTATGGCTTGGACTATTGGATTAAATATTCTAAATACTAAATAGCTTAACTCTCAATCCATCAATGGAGAAAATGGTTGTCTTCTTGTTTATAGGCTATGGGAAATGTAATAACAAATTCATGCGCCTTAAATTCCACTTGATACCTAATCCTATGGGCCCAAGGCAAGGATGCCCTTATTGTTTGAAGTTTCCTTATGATGTTCGTCATATTTATCGAGGGGAGATGATTATATAAGGATGGACATCATACTCCTTGAGTATGGTCGGAATTCAGGTTGAGACAATTGTTATATATCCTAAGATCGTAATATAATAATATCGAGATTAATAATTAAATTTTCTGATTAAACAAGTGTCACCAAGCTTATACAATCAAGGAATTTCCAATCAACGCTTCCAAGAGACTAATAATAACACTTATTAAATTTTGTATTTCCCTATGTATTATTATAATTTTAATGGAAATGCACTATCATATTCTCATATATGTACTATCCATTTTTAGTTTCTTACCAATACAACCATTCAATTTGACTGATGTAAATATCTTATCACACCCAACAAAATATCTTATGGAACATGTATCTTACGTGTAGTTTGTTAGCTGATGGTTAATTCACCTTACGTGTAGTTTATGTTTCTAATTCCCATCTTATGATACACAATATTTCATGGTAAGTTTCTCTAATTGTCAACAGGTTTCAACTTTCAAGCCCTTTTAGAAATGATCGTTTAGGTTCTTTTTTTTGGAGGGTGGGGGATGGGTTGGGGCTAGCTACTTTTAAACCCAAGATACATGTTTTGTTGGTATAAATGGATAAACTGTTCTAATTTTTGGGTCATCACCCATTGTTGAGTACGCCCTATCTTGAACTCGCTAAACCTTAGACTATTGCTTTTTAGCTGGACAAAACTGGTCTTTGCCAAGAAAAGTAATCAAACAAAGTTAAAATCAGTAACAAAGCTCAATCCAACTGTTTTTACCTTTATATTAAAGTCTGTGTGGGAAATATTCATGTCACCGCTTGTGTTTTACCATATATTCCTTTACCTGATATGGATGAAATGCATGCTTCTTTTCTTCCCATGAAAGAAATATATATTTCTAAGCTATTTTATTTGGAAGAATAATGAGCACACCGTTGATTAATCAAACTCAAGTTTTTCCTTCTATCTTTTCTAGTATTAAGTATTTTTTAAAATATTATTTCTAATCGACTTATTTGTTAGAACAGTTAACATGGTGCAGTGATGAATCTTATTCTAGTTTTTTTTCTAATCCTTTGTTATTGTATTCAAGATCACTTATTTTTATGACTTTATTTAATTGTGTCATGATTTAACTAGTGTTCATCTCATGTTGAAGTTGATCGTAGTAATGTATGATGGATGTAAGATTATTAGATATATTTACTTAGTGCTCTTCTCATGTTGGAGTTGCTGGTAGTAATAGTTGTCATATCTCATTTTTTTATCATGCTTTTTATCTTTATTTTTATTTATTTACGATCATCTATTTTATCGCATGTTTTAATTTTTATTAATTAAAATCAACAACTGAAAGGCTCGTTGCTCATATCGTACTTTCATTAGTGCTTGTCTCATACGGAATTTGATGGTAGTAGTAATAGCTGTCTATCTCATGTTTCTCTCATGCTTTTTATTTTTATATTTTTGTTTTTGTTTAAGATAATTTATTTACTGTATGTTTATGATTTAATAATTAAAATCAACTAATTAAAGACTTTTCGCTCATGTGAACGCCCTTTTAGCATGTTTTCTAGACTATTTTAGACTGTTCCCATGTTTCACACCTAAGGAGTGGGAGGGTTTTGGCACTTGGTAGGGTGTGAATTGTGTCGAGATCACAAGTTCAACGGATGCAACTAACTAGGGGAGAGGAGGTGGGCCCTATTCTTTCGGGGAGCGTGGGTCCCGCATGGGTCCAATCATATTAACTAGAAAAGATGTGCCCACTTATTATTTTGTGCATTTGTACAGTAATTACATAGTTATTTTCACATTACACTCATTATAGTACGTTACATAATACTGCAATACCTCCTTACTTTCCCCCTTCCTTCCTTTCTCTCCCACCTTATATATGTAACGAAGTTGCAGTCCCTTCATTTTCTCTCTATACATCCATGAGAAATTCATTTCATTTAGCTTCTTCTTTCTTATTAAGAGTCCTTTGAGATCTACTAATTTTAATCTACATAAATGTAAGTCATCTCTTAGGATTGGGGTCGGAGACTCAGAATGCAGTATTGGTTTTGTCAAGAAATTATAGAGCGTGAAGAGCAGTAGAGATGATCAGATCCGGCTGTACTTGTTTAATTTGGTCTGTGCTTTATATTTTCCTGAATTATTTCCCTTTTTCAGAGAATTCTCAACTGCCAGATGCAAGATTTCAGGCAGCTTCAGCTATCAGAGATGCTGCATTAAGGGAATGGGGAGTTCTTACAAAAGAGAATAGAAGAAGCTTGATACTGTATGCCTATTGATGATATTGCGGCAGTGATTGTACATTTTTCGTTACACTTTTACTTCTTTCCTTGTAGATTTTGCTTGTGCTATCTTACGGAACATGCTAATACTACTGATGCGTATGTTCAATCAAAGGTCTCTGTGGTTGCTGCTCAGTTAGTAAAACGAGGCTGGTGATCTATGTGCACATAAAAATACTATTTGTTTTGAGTTCTTAATATATTGCAATTAGGCCATTGTTTTAGGAGAAGCAAAGTTAGCATGCGTAGCGGTGTGTTTTATCCTGGTTTTCCTCATCTATAGGCATGCTATTTCCTGCTCATTATCATTTGCATTGTGCAGTGTTAAAAGCTAATGTGCTATGGAACGAATTACCAGTAGAGAATTAATTTCATATGTAATTGCTTAAAAAGACATATGCAATCTTCTTGTTGCAGCAATTTTATCCAAGGAACCAGCTGATGTACAGTTGTTTGTTAGCTGGTGGCCAAGTGGCCACGAGACCAAGAATTTAAAAGTTTTTCCATATTTTCATGTATTAAAATATGTAGAGAAGCCATAAAATGTGCAAATTTGCTATAATGAAAAATCAGAAGCAGATTAACTCAGTTGGTATGGCATTTCCCCTCTTGGGGCCTCTTGGGGAGAGTGCGGGGTTTGAACCTAGGAACTTCAGGAGGGGAAATGGCCACAAATCAACACTTTCAGGGCAACTTTGTGGGTCCCTTTGGTGCATGTGATGTGTGATGTGTGCGTGGGTGTGTTGTATGCATAGGATAGGGTTTATGGGCTAGTGCCCCCAAAAAAAAACCGGAAGCAATTCATTATCAGGCAAAGCGCAGGTTTTTTGAAGGGAGGGGGGTTTCGTGCATTTTAGCCTTTCAAAACACACACTCATCTCCCAAAACAAGGCATTTGTAATCCCCCGTTGGAAAACATCCCCATCTTTAACCCCTAATTTGCTATATACACACCTCTGTTTTCCTTTTCGGAAATTGAGGTTCTTGAAAATCTCCGAGATGTGGACTTCCATTCAATTTTCTTCCCTTTAAATTAGAGAACCGAAGACCCACTCTTGCTGGACTTTTGGTTTGCAGGAAAAATTATCAAATGATCCAAATCTGGGGTTTTACAAGTTTTGTTCGTCCAAATTGATTGTGAAAGTGGTTTAGGTTCAATATGAAGCCATGGCTGCTGTTTGCTCTTTGATATTGAGGGGATTTTAGTGCTGAACCTTACGCTGTTTGGGTTGGATCTTCACCGTAGATCTTCAATTCATGTTCTTGATTTCATCAGACCAGGAGTTTGATGCTGTGCTGTCTTGTATTGAAGTTCACCAGAAGGAAGGGGTGTAGATGTGGTTGTGGAGTGATGAGAGAAAAATGAAAGAGAAGTCCACGGCTTCAATGAAGGAAAGTCACATTCTGCTAAGACCAGGGCACATGGCTTCAAAACAAAACACATTTTGTGCAAAGAGAGATCATTTTCTCGTTCAATAATCATCATACATATCTTAATTATAACCTGAGTACGAGAGCACAAAATTGCAACAAAGTACAAAATAAAAGGCTAATATTTTGTACCAAATCTGATCTCAAATATATCTAAAACAGCTCAAATAATGTAAAATCTTACAGCTTAGATGCTCCCTCACTACTAAAGCAACAGCCTAGTTGGGATATGGCCCAAGTGTTATAAATAACACTGTATGCATCCACAACTCATATTTTCCAGATCAATTGGTTAATGTCTAAATCATCTTGATATAGCAAAAAGGAGTCCTATCAGTTAATTTAAAACATGCTTGAACCAACTTAACTCTTAAAGCAGATGAGGGTGAATTGGAAATATATATGCAATACTTGTATGTCTTTATTATTTGTTTCACCCAAATAATATGAAATTGACTGACTATGATTTAGCTTTTCTGTATGATTGCTAACATTATTTTATTACTAAAATTTTGTCAAATCTTTCGTGGATCTTTGCTCCGTAGCCAACCCCATCCTTTTATTAAGAAAAGGAGTTTAAATGTTGAATTAGAGTAACTTGATCATACGTTGGTAGTAACATGTTGACATCCTGTCTTATATTCTGGTTTATACCTGTAGGTTAGATTTTCCTGATTCTGAGAAGGCTGCTATCTTCTCCGAGGTACAAATTTGTGGATACTTTTGTGATATAACCCAATGAGATTGGTGCTCTACTTAACTCCTAGTGTTTGCCTTTCCATCCTAACAATTTTCGTTTATAATATTACGATTTGACTTATAGCATGTTGAATATATATAGAAAGTATTGAAAAGACATATTTCTGGAGAACACTAATTTCTTTATTGTATATCATTATCATAAGATATTTATTGTATATCCTTATTATAAGATAGCATGTATATCATTATCATAAGATATTTATTGTATATCATTATTATAAGATAGCCACATACCTCAGCATAATTCATGACCATGATCTCATGTGTATTTGCTTGATCTACTTGCCAACACCATCACCACCACAGGCGCCGCCATCAACAACATACCCCACACTTTATTTCTATTATGTCACATGTTTTTGTTCGATCTAGAAGACAAACCGATGAATATTTGAAGTCACTCAATTTCTGAGATGGCAGAAGAAGGTTTTCAATACCTTTTTCTTCCAATCCGGAACGGTTACTATAACTATTCAGATATTTGATATATCTATAATTTCACCTATTTGCTCATAAAACCAATTAAATTTATTTGACAAGCAGTCCATCCACTGTCAACTGACTTGCGAGTTTCAAGTTTGTCTGAGAAAATTAAATATTTAACTTTGCTGTCTTTGCAATTTCAATGACTTTCGGAATGCATCTAATATTGTTATTTTGTTCATGTATGACTTGAAAGGCTATGTTTAACTGATTTATGTAACAATTCACCCATAAGCTTTTACCTTGTTACTTATGTTTGATTTAAATTACAAAATCCTAGGTCAAGGGACCTTTCCTTCTGTATATCATAATCTATATTATTTAAAATGTTTATAAAGTATGAAGTGAAAATAAAAGTTATCTAGTTTTGTATTTATTCATCAAATAGGTGGAACAGGCCAGTTTGTAATATAGAGTTGTTCGGATCCCCCCCAATGAGATATATAGATTATTTTCAAAAATTGGATTCTTATTTGCAGTCCACTATTTAGTTTTCTCTTAATCCATCAAGTAGAAAGAACATGGAAAGTTTCCCTGTATAAAGTTGTTTGGATCTATGCTCTCAAAGATATTGGATTGTTATTGAAGATATGGATTCTCAATTTGCAGAGTCCTACACAGTTCACTGGTTTAGCGTATTATTTTAATCATCTCATTTTGTGAGTTGTTGATGCATGGATAAACAATTTTTAATTTGATGGTTTTAATTGGTAGTTTTCTTTAACGACAAACTATATCTGGCTCTTCATTAAAGAAATAAATCCTCCATCTATAATTTTAGGTGAAGATAATTTCCTAAAGCAGATATGTCATCTTTCTCATTCTTCGAAAATTCTCTCATAAGTCTTGGAATATTTTGAGGCAGCCAACTGGTCATTTATGATTATGCCAAACCCCTGTTTTGTGTTAGTTTCCTTAGCTAAGGACCTGGCAGTGATTAAGAGAGGGTTGATGTCAGGTTAACAGCCAGCAATACAAGTTTGTAAAATCTTTCGTGAAGCTTTGCTTCATAGCAGACACTGTTTTAGGAAAAGGCTTAGTTGATTATGATGTAGCCTTTGGTGAATAATTTATTGCGATATAATCCGTGCATAGTGTTTCATTTTTCATTTGATACTTTCTCCATTTTGACTCAATCACTTTCTGTTGATGTTGTTTCAGAGCTTATGAATATTTTGTAAATAAAAGCAGTCTCAAACCCATCTTTAGCCCATATAGGTAACTATCATGTGACTTCCACTTTGTTGCTAGAGAGATTTCGAGTCATTAATGCAAGGGCCAGATCTACCTTTTGATTTTTTATCGAAAGTACTATGGGTCTCAATCTTCACTTCATATAGTCTTTTTGAGTAGATTTACTTCATATAGCTATCTTAACTCGCTGTTCCTATATCCTTATATTGTGTCTACAAATTGATAGGCTGATGTAAAAGGCTTTCTAAAGATGGTTGAAGCAGCAGTTTCATTGAGTATTTTGTTTTATGCCTGACAATTCCATCTTCAGGTGAAACAAGCTGCTTTAGGAGTTCATGGCTCTGGTCCACAGTTGGCTGCGATCAATTTCCTGGATTCATTGGTATTTACACTTGATCATTTTGTTTCATAATGTGAATACTTAATATCCTGATTTCACATGTTGATCTTCAGGTTTTGGAATTTTCACTCTCGACATCAACTGCCATGGGCCTGCCTAAGGAGTTTCATGAACATTGTAAATCGTCACTGGAGTCAATTTTTTTGAAGGTTTGCTTTTGAGTTTCTGCAATTTTTGCGGTCTTTCAGATGTTACATGCTTTCAAATTATCTCGATTCAGTTGCATGCTAATTTTTCATGAAAATAACTGATAGGCTCACCTTGGTCGCTTAATTTTATCCCCCTCCCTCCACATGTTTTTTTTGAATAGTTGAGTTTCTGATATGTATGAAGAGTCTTCTACATCTGCAATCCTCCATGCAGGAATTCTATTGCTGGGCTCAGAATGCTGCATTGAGTGTAACTGATAAAGTAGTAGAGGGTAGTGTAGCCACATTAGAAGGAAAAGTGTGTTCTGAGGCATTGAACCTCATGTTTCATATTTTGAACTGGAATTTCAAGCACACTTCGAGCAATACTTCTCATGACAAAATATATTCGTGTGTATCTGGAATTCGATATGAAGCCTCCTTGCTGAAGAACTTTGAGCATTCGTTGGTACAGGTTAGTGTTTTTAGATTATATAACGTAGCATTCCTATAATTACCAGCATCTGACTTGCGTGCTGGCTCTTTCTCTACTTCTAGCAAGGGGGTGATTTTTCCTACTTTTATAGAACATATTGCTCTCTCTCTCTCTCTCTCTCTCTCTCTGAGGAATGTGGTGGATAATTAGCCACCCATATTGTTCTCAAATTTGACTTTAATGAAGTGCTCAATGTTGTTGTCTATACCTAATAATCTTCAGTAATGCTACTTGCAGCCAGGGCCTACATGGCATGATGCATTGATGTCAAGTGGACATGTTGTTTGGCTTCTAAATTTGTATGGAGCACTCCGTGAAAAATATTCCTCAGATTTGGTGTGGGTAGATTCACCTCTTGCAGTGTCTGCTAGACAAACTATAATACAGCTTTCCTCTTTGGCCGGGACTATCTTTCCTTCTGGTAATAATGCATCAACAACCCAATTTATTCTAAAAATTATAATTCACTTTTTTTTCCTTCTAAAAGTATGCCCTTGTTTTATTTTTTGTAATGCCTTTTAATTACCAATGAAGCAGACCCAAGACTTTGGGAGAAAGGCTGGCCTGGATAGATGTTCCAGGTTCTTGACATAAACAATTCCCTTAATATCTTCGATAGAATACTGCAAAAATTCTGCAAGCTTATGTTAAGACCATTTCACGTAATGGACAGTTCGGAGTGACTTTGGACACTTCACCCACATGGATTACTGTAGAAATTACATCTAAGGCTTTAATATAATACTTCTGGTTCCAAATGTAGCTTTAAGATATAGATTGGAGTATTTATCAGTTTGTTTTTGTTTTTTTGTAATTGACAACCGTCTAGAATTGATATGTTAGTCCATTCTTTCTCCCAAGCATTGCATTAAGGTTTTCTTTCCCAGTAAAAGGGAAAAAAGGTAAATATCTCAACAAAGCTAAAAGAGCTGGCCCACAAATTATATGTTTATTACTTTGTGTTATGGAGGCCACTGTTTTGTTAGAGATGAGGATATTTTCCAGTACTTGATTGCCATTTGTCATGCTTCATTATTTTTGAAGAAAGGTGCATCATGCACCAAATAATGGGAATGAAACATTCAAGGAATTAGATACTTCGATGTCGTCCATTCAAGGAATGTTTAAAACTCCACCCCCCCCCCCACCACACCAAAATGAATATTCTGACCTAAAGTCAGGAAAAAGCTGTATAACATGCAATGCTTCTCAGCTGAAGCCTCATTTCCAACAGAACAATTCGACTGATAACAAAAAAAAAAAATCTAAAACTCCAATATCTTCACATTTATTTTAGCATATAGTTTTCATGCACATAGAATTATAGTGGAAAAACAAATTAACAATTAATAGGAAGAGTGGGGTGGATGTCATGATAGAAACATAATCTAATATAAATTGAATCATAAGTAACGTAATCTGCAATCACGATAACTGTGAGCTATTCAGGTATCGTGTACTGTCCATTGTTTAACGGAAAACAGCAAAAATTAATACTGCATGCCAGAAGGTTAGACCTAAAGGGGTTATCAGAGTTAAGGATGTGATGCTTGCCAGTGAAGAAGTCTTGTCAACGAGACAAATTAGTAAGAATCAAAATGACAGTATTTGAATAAAAATCAAATTGGCAGCACTGGCCGCATGCTTTCAGGCTAACACTAGTATTTTGAGATTATTTTTTATTTACAATGGTAAGGCACCATGAAAGGCAAGAGATATCACCGAGCGATCAGATTAGATATCTAGGTTTCATCATCCAATAGGGTGGGGAGATCGATAGCGATGTTAATCAAAGATCCAAGCTGGTTGGTTGAAATGGAGGAGTGCAACATGGATTTTGTGCGATCGTAACTTTCCGTTAAAGTTGGGAAGTTTTATCGGAGCGCTATTCGGTCTGCCTTATTATATGGTACAGAATTCTGGGCTCCTAAGAAGTATCATACACAGAAGATACATGTAGCTGAAATGCGCATGCTTCATTGGATGTGTGGTAACACCAGAAAAGATAAGGCGCGAAATGAGAATATTTGTGCAAAAATTAGTGTAGCATTTGTGGAGGAGAAGATGCAGAAAAACCGGCTAAGATGGTTTGGTCATATGCGACGCAGATCTATGGAAGCACCGGTTCGACGAATGGATACTCTCGATATAGGCAATTTCAAAAGGGCGAAAGGGAGACCGAAGAAAACATAGATGGAGGTGATACCAAAAGATATGGTTGCCAAAGGCCTCAATGAAAGCATATTGTTCGATAGGAGTGAGTGGAGGTGGAGAATTCATGTGCCGGACCCGGCGTGATTCTCATATTGGTTCATGTAGCCTACTCCATATGCTTGGGATAAAAGGCTCAGTTGCTGCTGCTGCTGGTGGTGGTGGTAAGGCACCATGAAGTACTTCTTAGAGTAAAAGGACATACCATGCCTTTCTAGCTTCTAGTAGTTTTTCTTGAAGCTAGAGATTGCGAGCTTAATGCATTGAAGATAGAGAAAATTGATGAGCTTCAAATGGCATATTGACAGTAATATTGAGAGAGGGAACATGATGACTAGAAAATTTATGCTAAATTGGGCATAAATAGAAGCTTTCTTATCGTCCTTTCATTAAGTGATATGATGGAAAATATATCAATCTAATTCAACCATAGTTTATTCAATGAAATGATACTACTTGATTTTGTTCATGCACAGATTAACAATATAGAATCGCCTGATTTTTGCAATTGTTTCCTTCATAATCCCCCACCCACAACGGATTCATACTTTTTTTTATATAAGTATTTAGAAAATCTCAAGATGAAGTGAGAAATGGGATTTCTCTTTCCTCTCGATTTCTTGTTGAAACAATTGCGAATGATAAAAGAAATCTGTTTTCTCTGAATCATTGATGCGATGAAGGCGAATGTGAATTTGATCTTGTTCAATTTGTTCCATTTTGAAGTAATTCATTTAGTTGATTTCTTCAATCCTTCATTACGTCCATTATACATTGTCCTACCTGTTTTATTTGATGGTTCCTTCTGTAATTTCTTGATCTTCAAAATATATATCATCCATCCTTCCATCAACTTCCATGAAATTAGTGAAACACATAAAACTTCTATACATGATGCTATTTGTTTCTTGAAAATGGATTACACTTTTTCAGTGTTCCATGGTATCGGTGCAATTTATGTAGGAGACCAAATAATGTTAATGAATTCTATATATCTCTATTTTAGGTAGTATGACTCTCTCCTTTTAGCACGATGGTTAATCACATTGTGTTAAAAAATGACATCATTAACTCCCGCAGTGAAATAAATGGTGCCTGGAGATTATTTACCAACCTCTTCTCTATATGATGATTATCTTTAAATTCTCTTTTTTCTGCTTGATCATTGAATTCTGAGTTAAGATTGTTACAGAGGCATGTTTCAAAACTTACACGTCAATATTAAGGTTAAATTGTCAAAAAGCCCCTAGCCAATTTTCCAGCTGTCAAAAAAACCCTGGGCCTTTTACTTTTGTTAAAAAAAATCCTCAGCCAATTAAAAAACCCTTCATACCAGTTGCCTGTCCAATGCATGTAATATCCAAGCAGTTGGAGGGACTACAGGGCCTAAATGAAATACAGGCAAGGGGTTTTCACAAATATTTTGAAGAGTAGGCCCTTCCCAACAATTTTGAAAATACCAGGGTTTTTAGACAACTCCCGAGTGGGCCGGGGGCTTCTTGACAATTTATCCTAAATTGAAAGCCCTTTTTGTGACTGACAATAGCCATTAATGTTTTCCCCCCTCATTGCACACCATGTTACATTGTTTTTTTTCTTCTTAATTATAAAACTTGTAGGGCACCTAAATGGCTCCATTCTCTTTACATGCTTAAGAAACATCCATAAACTAGTGTCCTATTTCCTTGGACCTCTAACAAGCGGGTCAATTGGTTCTTTATTATTACTCATTAGCAGGTTATTCCTTCTAAGCATTAAGATATAACGATATCATCATTTTATAGTCGCTTATTATAGATGTTCAATGCAAAAATCATAATGAATTATGATGCTTTACATGCACTTTTGGCATTTGGGAACTGCTATATGTTATCTGCCTCAACTTATATTGCATACATGGCTTGGAAAAACAGGGAGCATTGTTTATTGATATTTGCGTTATACAGTACATTTTTGAATGCATAATACATGGTCATTTGTCAATGTCAAGTTTAGACTTTTATGTTCTGAGCAATAATAGTCTTCAGCCTTATGGAAAGACATCTCAATATTTATTGCAATACAAGTACTTCAATTTTAATTTGACCTATATTATACCAAATACTTCTAATTTTCAGATAATGGAGAAATGCAAATAAAACACATATCACAAATACTTTCGTCAGTTGTTCAATGGATTGAACCTCCAGATGCTGCCATAGAAGCTATCACATATGGACGAAGTGAAAGGTGTCAATTGAACTTAATTATAATGGTAGAGTATCTGAAGTTTTACTTCTTATATTATCTTTATTGTTATTTCTTTTTCAGGGAGCTGGTTGATGGTTGCCATGTGTTGCTTTCAATCGCTACTCTGACTAATGCCTCCCTCTTTGACAACCTACTAAGGTCTTTTAGGTTAGTTGTTTGCATTCTGTTGAGTTTGTGTTTAATTGCTTGAATTGGTTAATATGTGTAAATTGAATTCTTTTAAGTTGGTGTTAAGTAATTGTAAGTAAATCAAATGATTGGTTAGCAAGGGGAGTGAGGCTCGGAGAGAACCTACAAATTCAGCAGGTTGGGTGCTTCAGAATTATTAAATATTGCATTCTTTTGTCTTTTCAACCGTTTTTTTTTATCCTGGTAAGCTCTAAAGCCAAAGGCAGACAATTTATAACACCTGTTTTTTCTTGAACCATTATATATTATAGAAAAAGAGTAATGCAGTTAAAGATATTTTTTTCTTGTGGCGTTTAGAGTGAGGCACTGAAGGGCAAGAATTAATGGTTAATTGGTTACAATTAGATACTAGATTAAGCCTTCTCCCTGGTGCACTTCCCTTCTTGGGTACATCCAATTTATCATCTGTTGTCTTTCAAACAGTTTTTTGTTGTAAGCTGTGAAACCGCCGGAGGAAGACTTCATAACATCTATTGTTTCTTTGAACCATTATAGATTGCATAACACAATCAATGTCGTGGAAGGTATTTTTTATCGTGGGGTTTAGAGTGAGACGTTGAGGGTGGGATTCAGTTGTTATATTAATATCAGATTAGGCCTTCTTTATCTGATGTATTTAACCCCTGGAATTTTCAGATCTTATGGTACACTTCACTTGTTGTCTACCTTGACATGTGAGGTTATAAAATCTGATGCCTTCGGAAATGATGAAGGGGAAACATGGACTTCAGAGGTTTTGGATATTTTACTGGAGATATGGGGTGCAATTCTGGGGGTATGTTGAATTCTTGTGCAGATCTTACTAATGCATTCATATTGACAGCCATGCATATGATTTATCCTGCCATACTTGAAGATGATTCTTTTTGGGTGATGGTTACTAATGCTCTCTGTTATCTAATTAATCTGCCCTTTCCCACCAAAATGCAGTCAGAGAATTACTCAATTTCAGGAAAGGCTCACAAATGAGATAAAAACAATTTCCAATTGTCAAACTTAGTCATCCGCCATGAAGATGGCATATTCCTTCTATAAGAACTGAGTAACCTGTTGGCAGTTGGCCAACCTAACTTTTCTACTCATGTTATTTAAGACTTCAACTGTGGGGTCATCCATTCTTCTATACTGGAAAACAGTTTAGACGAAGAGATATGGTATGAGATCTTATAGGTAATTCACATTCATATCCAAGACACGACCACCTAGAGTGAGAACAGGATCGCATTTAGTCCTCTGTAAATTAACTGCGTGTTATTTAATATGTTTCGTACTTCAGTGAGCCATTCTCTCCTCTTTCTAATAAGATTATTGTATGAGCACTTTACAAGTTATCTAATGTATGCTTGATTAATCATTTATTCTGCTTGTATCTTTCTTCCTCTCTTTGAAAATATCTTGTTCAATGGTAGTTTTTCATTTAGAGTAATTGCATTCTGTCTGCAGCGACTGGATACTGACAAAAACGCTATCTCAGCTGAAGGAATAACTTGTGCTGCCAAAATATTTAATGCTGTCGTGGATTCTCTTCTACACGGTATTATTTTTTCGTACACGCTCAAATTTTGTTTCAGTTGATTTTTTTGACTGCTATTGTTAATCATAGAAAGCAGTGTTTGATGCATCCATGTGCAAGGTTGAAACAAACTGTTCCTCTTCTCTCCTGTTACTTTCCCCCCTTTCCCCTGAAGCTTCCAAATCTGTCTCCCTATCTCCATCTAAGAAAACTGAATGACGGGCTGAGGCTAATGTTTTCTAGCGAGGGCACCTTTCAACGTTGCACAAAAGTCATTGCCTTATGTTCAGCTAGCACTAAATAGGTGGGCTATTCTGTCAACAAGAGCCTTTGTCTTGGTTCAGTCTCCATTGACAGCAGTTTCACTCCCACACCTTTTTAATGCGATCAAGGAGATCATCTGAGGAATTTAACATATTTCTCAGTCCCCATGTATTCTACCTATGATAGAGCCTTCTTAAAAACAGCAGACCTGCACTTGGACACGTACCCCACTACACACAAATAGTTTCTAACATCTCACTTATTTTGACTGCTAGCATCTGCATCTTGGTAAATTGTATTCGAACTTTTTGTCGTGTTAGAGTAATATTAGGGTTTGGATTAGAACTTGAGGTTTAGAGAAGAAGAGAAGGATCAGAGAGATGAGTAAAAGAGTGAAATGGAGAAGAAGGAAGTGGGTAAATATAAAATTTTACAAGGATGTTCCTCTCACTTTTACAAGGAATACATGTAACACTAACTAACAAAAAGTTGATTCCTTCAATTTACGACCTCAATTTTGTCATATAGCTGCTGCTGATTCAGCACTTGATGACGGCAGTGGATCTGAGCATTTTGTGACATCAGTATCAAGTATGTAACAGGTCCTTTTCTCCCATAACTTACATAATTTCTATGCTAATGCTTTCTATACCTTCCATTTTTATTCCCCTCCCATGTTTTAGAAAGGGACGAAAGGCTTGGATCATATGCTCTTATTGCACGGGCATCAGCTGTCATTACTATCCCTTTTCTCTCAAGGCTATTCTCTGAGCGTTTTTCTCTCCTCAATCAGGTCAACTTCTATTTGTTATTTACTGATTTGCTGTAGAATTTTATTGATGTCTCATTGTATATGGCAGTTTTGATGGTTCTTTATTTCTGGCAAGTGCTTCTGTTCCTTAGGAAATATCATTTTCTTTTCCGAAGCGGTTTTACTTGTTTCTTTTGAGCTCTTTATTGAATGAGGGTTTTCTAACTGTGCATCAATGGCCAATGATTTGGACTAAAATTTAACACTGATCAGTGAATAGAAGCCTAATTGAGTTAGATGCCAATGCTGTGAAAAAGTGATTTCTCAGAGTTTGAGTGTGCCAGTAGCCTAAATATATTCTGAAATTCCATAAAAGAGGGTTTGTCTTGAATTGCCTACTTCAAGTGCCATGCGGTTCTAGAATTTTGACCTTGAGCTTGTTCTTTATTCCTGAGAGGGAGTGCACATATGGTGCCATAGGAAGGAATTTTCTTCTATGGCAGACAAAAGCCACCTTTCCATTTTTCAGTAATCTGTTCCTTCTGTTCAATTTCCACTGTTTAATATACAGATACACAAAAATTGTGTTTTTTTTTCACATACTATTTACCTTCGCATCACATCAGTGGAAAACATACCCTTTTCCCATAATAGAAAATTTCCTGCACTATATTTATGGTAAAGAGTATAGAAATCACCTAATTCTAACTTTTTCTGTAGTAGATATACTATTTAGAGTTTTTTTTTTGAATTTTAGCATATTGAATTTACTTTGTCAGTACTTCTAACCTTTTCCTCATATTTCTTAACAGAACAATGGCAGCAGCGATCTCAATTATACACTGGAGGAACTTTATTGGCTCTTGCTGATAACAGCTCATGTTCTCACTGATTCTGGAGAGGGGGAGACAATTCTTGTAATTAATGTTCCAAATTCTCATCTTATTGTTTCTATATGTTCAATATCACATTGTTCTGATGCTCATTTAATTTGCATCACCTTGAATTAACCGAGATTTGAGGTTGTGGCAAACATTAGCATTTTTACACCTAATCTAAGAAAGTGTCATTTATTTCCCCCTCTTGTATTTGGTTCGGTACTCATTCCCCATCTGTATTTAGGACTTGATTATGAGTGCACATTCCATTTTTTTTCCGGGAAAAAACCATATTCAATTTTATGTTTTGGGAGCTTACTTTGATTAATTAAATTGCAGATTCCTCAAGCATTGCAGGATGCATTCCCTAATGTGTTGGAAGAAATGCAACACCCCATAGTCGTTCTCTCCTTGTTAGTTGTCTTCAAAAACTCAACCTTTTCATTTTCAGATGTTGAATCTAGTTATGTTCTTTTATCTTTCATTACTGATGTAATTTGAGTTGCATGAATATGGATATCCGGATATTATCCGGATCCAAATATATATTCGGATACATATATGATTTTCGGATCTGGTCGGACGCGGTTACGGATTTAGCAAAATTATCCGGATACAAGTACTAATATCCAGTTATAAGAATTCAGATGTATTATGCATATATCCGCAATACAAGAAAAATATATTGTTTTAATTTTTTTTAGTTTATATTGCTTATTTAGACCATACATTTTTTACTCATTTTTTATGCTATCGATTTAAAAGAATATTTTGACAGATATCTCATCATGTTTGTTTCAAGATACGCAAAATAAGTTGTAATATGTATAGTATATTTGTTGACATAGTTATTTATCCAAATAATATTCATTTGTATACATGTTTGTCTTTATCAAATATTGTATGTACTCACATTAAGTAAGTAGTCAAATTCATTTTAAAACATTTCAGTTACATACACGTTACCACTCCGCATCCATATTTCTTATATCTTGCATCTTCTTTTATATCCATCTCCACTTGATATCCATATCCATCTCTTTAATATCCGCTTCATATTCAAATCCGATATTGTCAAATACAAATATGACTTTTACCACTAGAAAAAATACGGATATGGTAATGCTCATATCTACACTGTAGTCAAGCCGGATGCAACCCAAGATGTAAAGCTGAGATAAATGCATTACAATTTTTTACAAAGCCTATGTTACAATTTATACTGCAGAAATTCCACATAGTAACATAAATGGCGATATTTCCTTTTGGAAACATTTTGAAAAAATCAATATATCGTTTATGTTCTGGAAAGCATGTACATTTTTGAAAAATGAGATAAGTGTGTGAAGGTGGTGGAAATAGGGATAGGAGGATGAGGTGGAAATGGGAGCACATATTTTGAAAAATGGTTGTTGTTTTTGAATAGAAGGGATAATCATACTATTTTCAGTAGCAGGGATACTATGGGAAATATGTGCTCCCAAATTTAAGCGATACTCGATTTTGCCCTATTTCAAATCCCCAATATATTTAGTATGATTATCCTCCGAATTTCATGGATACTCGATTTTGCTTAAAAAATTGGGGATTTTGCTTAAAAAATTGGGGATTTTTCTGTCCTTCATATAAATATAAATCACGCATTTACTATGGAGGATAATCATACTATTTTCAGTAGCAGGGAGACTTTTGTTACACGACTCCCTGGTTATAATGTTAACTTTCAGCAATTGGTAATGCTTAGTAAATCTATATTTACATTTTATCATTCTTCCTTTTTCCCCTTAGTATAATTATCCTTCTATGTGAATTCTCAGTTTTTTTAAATCCTTTTCTTATACGAAGTTGAATATCTTATTTTTAGTAGGTTCTATAATATCCAAATCTATGTTATCATGCATGAACACTCTTTCTGCAAAAGTCCTTTAGAGTTGCCATCATTCTTCTCCTTTAATGCAGGTCTATCATCGATTTTTCAAGATGGAGTTTGGACCCAAAAATGAGAATGGCATACTTCTCTCCTCGGCTTATGGAGGTAGTTTACATAACTAATTTTACTACTTATAGTTATCTGTGTTGCAAGTGTCTAGGGATTGCCGAATCTGATATAAGCCTCTCAAATATTGGCACCCCATGAATTGTGGGCGTCACTTTTGAGCATGACCATACAGAACAGTCCTACAGATATAATAGGGTATCTGGTTAGATCGGAGTGAAATTTGGGAAATTAGGTCAAAAGAGAATCGTGCATGAGGTGAACCCTATTTGAAAATGGGATATTAACGCCAAATAGCATCATACATGAGGTGCGAGGCTTTTGTGACTTGCGAGATGCACAACATGCTCAGACCTCACTGCGATGCTTGTATGAAGCAAGTTTGCACCCTAGGCATAATATGGGTAGGAGTATTTGAACTTGGGGGGTTAATGAAATACAGTTAGTTTTTGATCAATAGAACTATATGCATACACATAGTTCTAAATTTAACATCAAATGTCTTGATAAGTTTGTTGATAAATAATCACACGCATAACATTTCAAATTCACTGGTAAGTCATTAAAATATAAATAATAGCTTATCCATATTAGATGCCACATAAAACTCTTAAATCCATTCATATGTCCACTGGCCCATTAATCATCCAACATGATTGTTTTTCATGGACACCATACTTAGCATTCTCAGACGAACACCTTCTACATATGGAAGCATAAGTTTTAATGAAAATGTAAGGTGTTTGGGCATTTTTTTGTAGCTCAAGGATCATCTTTATCTGGAGTGCTCCACCATAGTTAGGTGGAACGAACTTTTAGTTTGTTTTCAGGAACAGTAAAGCACTTATAACAAGTACATTTTGAAATTAAAACCATAATTTCAACTGTAAGCCAATAAATTTGAAAGCTATTGGAACTTTTGCAGGATGAAATCCATTATTTAAAAAAAGAAAAAAAATTGATTTCATATCTAGCTGTTGCATGGAGCAGCTACAAGGTTACTCTTGTCTGTTGCTTGATTTTATTTTTGTCTTTCCCATACTTGCACCTTATTAAGTATTGGTAGGCTTTATTTCTATATCAAAATATAACAAGGGTTATGAATTCCAGTTTCTTATCAATAATACCTGTCTATATTTATCTTTTCGGCTCTTGTTCTTGCAGTTCCTATTTTCTTCCACATCATGATGCTACAATGTAGTGATTTTTTCATACATTCTAAAGCATAGCATACAATAGGCTAAGAAGTCAACCAACCCTATTTGGTTTTTTGACACATAACAGGCAGTAATATGGTTTCTAGCAAGGTGGGTGGATACATACTTATTTCCACTTGATGGTGCCAACGGACACAAAGATGTACCTTATGCTGAAAATGGACAACATCACGGATCACAATTTTCGAAAAAAGTCCTGTATAGTTTTGCTGGAGGGCATAATAAAGGAGGAGATATTCTTGATATCCTTGTTCGTATTTGTATAATAATCCTCACTTCATATCATGGAGAAAACGAGCTGCAGGTATATCTTAAACCTAATACGCTTGAGAAGTCTGATTGTTTCAGAAATAGTCTTCTTTAGTTGTGACTGTTTATTATTTCTTTCTTGTGCATGCCCTAAGAACCTCCTAAGTGATTTGTAAGCTGACTTCTCCTTGAACAGATTTTTATGACTCGTTTATTTGATATTGTTGAAAAACAGTAGGCGTAATATACACCTTTTCATTCAAATCTCAGCATATGTGATATGTCTAACATGTGTGCCATAAGTCTGTCAACCACATGCATCCTGCCAATTATCAGTTATCAGCTCGATATTTGAACATGCACATACATATGCTGATACGAGGCCATCAGTTCAATTCATTTAGATATTACTTAAGTTGTTTAGCTGGCTATTCGAAATTTAGTTATGCTTATTTTTCACGTCCCAAGGATTAGTAGTTCAAACCCTAGGATGCATCTAATCATACCTGATCCTTTGCAGTTTAGCTGCGTATAGCTCTACCTTATATATGATCGTAAGCAGAGAAAAAGTTTCTAACCTTTTCACCACAATTATTGATAATTTACTAAGTTTTCGTCATTATATCTCACCAAAGCACGATCATGTATCCTTCAAATCATTATTATATTTAAATCATCATCTTTCGTAGTATGAGTTAAATGGCTATTACAATTCCATACTCCAAAAAAGTCATTTTATACAAACCAAAGAATACTGTGAGCTAGAAATATGCGCAAACACGCATATGGATATATTACACACACATATACAATCTATATCTAGACACTGTAACACACTAAATTCACCAAGTTGAACTTACCCATAGGACCCGCTGATGATAGTTTGCACCTTGTTAAAACAGAGAAGGAAAAAATGAGTTAACAATTATTACTCAATAGAATTAGTCTATGTCTCATATAATACTTTACGCCTCATAACTATACTTGTTTGACACCAGCTTTAAGCCTCATAACTATACTTGTTTGACACTAGAAGTAGGGAACACTTGCATATTATTCATGAGATATGATAAAAACCTTATACATTTCTGACATGAAAACAGTAAATCTACAAATTGCATGCATATAGAATGCTTTCCAAGATTTGTTTCCATAGGCTTTGCTCAAACAGGTACAATATTTCCTCGCCGGTATTATCCAAAAAGGGTCACTATCACATTTACTTAGGACCACTTGTGCTCAATCTCAATGTAAATGACATAACTGATTAATATGTTATATAAAAACATAAAACTCAGAGCATGTATGTCCTCTAGTGGAGCCAATAATACTCTGGAGTAAGGATTTCTCTTTCTCTTTCCAATAAAGATGGGATAATTAATCCCATCATGTTTCATTAAGGGGCTGTTTGGTTGATAGGATTTGGAGATGCATGCAACATTTGGTGCAAAAAATCTCCATTTCTTATGGTTGGTTAGCAACAAACTTGACTTGGAAATGGAAATGCATATGCAAAAAGCATCAAATTCTTACAACATTTGTTGCACTCATTTTGGTTGTAACAAGAGTTGCAACTTTGGGAATGGTGAGCATAGTAATTATTATGGGGTGCCACATAAGCTTTGTATATGACACATGTGCAAATTTGCAGCAAGTGTTGCATTTTCTTTAGTTTTTTGTTCAACCAAACACATAAAATGGTTTGGATTTGAAAGTTCAATTGCAAAACTTGAAGATAACCAAACAATGCATTTGGGCCAATTTTTTTTGCAACAAATGCCGCATGCAACATTTGTTGCATGAAAGCATGATGCAATTTTTTTTGTTGCTAACCAAACATGCCCTAAAAGTATTTAATGAATTACAAGTCTACAAAGAACACCCCCCCCCCCCAACTCCACAAAAAAAAGTGCTATATCCATATCACAAACTGAAAATAATACGACTATGACATCAAACAAAATACAATTAAAACTAGAGAAATATGCTTTGATCTTCTTCTAGTCCTAATTGGGCTCTTCGACTCCAATCCAATCTCCTTTCTGTAGTATTGGGATTTGCGACGTCTAATCAAGCTCCTTTACGTCGGCTCCAGGAATAAGGATTTGCGGCCTTTCAATGAATTGTTAAAAGTGTAGTACCTATCGCTCATTACTCATGTTGGTGCACAAGGCTTCAATTACCTAGAGCTTTACAACAATCACTTCTTACTTTATTTTTCTTATATAAGAAAAACATAACACATCGATATTGTTGCTAAATTTAGTAATTTCAGAATAAAATCATGAAACCTGCTTTTCCAAACTATTTATTGAATTTGAGCCCAAAAAATGTAAGGTGCATGTTTGCATGAAACCCTCATAGTTTTCCTTTCAAGGATTATTTATATATGCTAGTTAAGTAAAACATGAACCGTACATTATAGCAGAGATTTCAACACGCAAAGATTGATTATAGCAACTATGTGAAGTTCTCTACAGTAAACAAACTGTTGTATCTAGTCAAGTGCACAAGGGTACATGTTGTCATGTGAAACTAAAAGAACACTTTCTACCTTCACAAAATCAACATATCACTTATTCTAGAGATGATGCGGATTAATTGACAAGATGACATACAGTATGAATAAGGTGTTTTTGTTTCGTATACTAATTTAAGAATTCAAGCCTAACCTTGATTCAGTTTGGCCAAACAATTGGGTGCCTCTCTTTTCTTCGGATGATTTATCTTTCCTTCTTTATCATTTCTTAAACTATGTGTTCTGTAGAATATGACTCTAGTTCTTCTAATCATGGACTATCCAGAAAACTGATATCAGATGCATCTCAGTGAATTTTCTTTATTGTTATAAAGTATCGGAAAAATAAGATATTTCACCTTCTCTGAATTTGAAATTTTATCAACTTGTTTCTCGGTAGGTTGTAGTAACAAAGTCTTTGATACTCTATTGGTTGTGCTTTCTTTTTCTCTCTCATTTTCTTTTCCAAAAATGAAGTCCACAATATAGTTTCATGCTTTTGATAAAGTGAGGCATATTCTGATTGGAGATCCCCTTGTTGATTATTATCTTTTGTTTATTCTGATAAATTTCTGCTTCATTAGTAGTCCTGACTTATTCTTCTCTTTATGCTATCAGGCACTTGCATGTCAAAAGCTTCTAGTAGCACTAGGTCGGCGAAAAAATGTTATTGTTCACATCGTTGGACTGGTGAGGGAATTTTAGTAGTAAAGTTGATCCTTTTGTGACAGCTGGCAATGGGTATAAGTTTATTAAGGTCTCCTTGCCTGTCAGGTTGACTATATATTATATAATTTGAGGAATGGGAATGTACCAGAAAATGAGTCGTGCAGCTACTTGTCAACTATTCTTGACGATTGTACTTTGTTATCAGATTTAGCCATACCGAACTTTGTAATACCTCATCCTATTTTGACTACCTGGATGATTTCTTCCACCATAGTGTAACTGTGGTAACACGCCTTGTGTTTTTATCTATAATCTACATCATATTAATATTATGACGTCCTTAACCTGAGATATCTTTTCCCTTTTTCTCACGAGTTAGCAATTTCTAGCACAGACATCCACTTCATTTTATAGGATGCACATGATCAAGAAATATATGCCTTTTCTTTTGCTTGGATCTTCTTACAACGAGAGATCAAATAGTGATTTTGGGGCTAGAAATGTAGTAAAATATCCACGTGGACAGTTTAATATTTGACTTGGCGATTTCTCCCTTCTCCCTCTCCCTCTTGTCCTCTCCTTTCTTTCTCTCCCTAATGTATCCCATGTTATATTTTCATGTAATAAATTAAAGGTTCCTGTCTTCACTCCTTTCAGAAACCATTCATGAACATTAATTATATGATGATATTAATCCTCATTAGCTCATAAACAGTGATATGACTAAGATTCCTGTAGCTGTTATCCAGCCGTTCCCAGTGTTAGCAGACTAATCTGACCCGAATTATGGGATAAACTATGAGATTCTTGGAATTAACAGATAACAGCCGTTCCCAATATTAGTAAGGCTAATCTGTCCCGAAATTATGGGAATAAACTCCATTTTAATACTCTGTAAAAATCTAAACGCACCTGCTAAGGTGTAACACCTGATCCAATTATTGAAATTAATTTAAACCAAGGACGAATAAGCCATTAGCTATTTGTTTCTGTTATTATTCTCTGCAACAATATGTACCCTCCGGTCTTATGTTTTGATTCTTACCATGATTTCTATGGGCCTGTGCTTAATTCATATTGTAATAAATATTTATGCTGCAGGATGCATGGCGTGACCTAGCAAAAGCCTTTTCAACCGAGAGTTCTTTATTTCCACTTAATGCTTCCCTGCAGGTTAAAGACTTGACATTGAATGATTAAGATTTGATGAGTGCTTTTATTTAGTTCATTCTATCATGCTTCTGGTTACTTACCTGATCTTCTTGCAGCGTTCTATCGCAGAAACACTCGTTTGTGCAGCAGAGGGCCTTGATCCAGAGGCATCCCATCAGTTACTTGCTAGAAATCCTTTTTTTTTTGTTATTTCGTTTCGAATTATTGTCACAGTTGATGTATTAGCTATATTGGTTATGAGTGCTTAAAGGTACCTGAGGGATCTAATGGGACCAACAACTGCATATCTCGTAGAAGTGGCTTCTAGGAATGATCTCAGAGCTGTCGCTCAACACCCAGATGTAATACATATGGTGAGGACGAGTACTGAGATATACTTGTGTTTTTTCCATAAGAACATTATATTATAGAGCAATTTTCTATTGTATAGGTCAGTTGTATGTTGGAAAGATTGAGAGGAGCAGTTAGAGCCACTCAACCACAGACTCAAAACGATATATTTGAGATGGCTCATGTAGTGATGAATCCTCTGTTGACTCTGCTTGAAGCATACAAGAATCAGGTACTATTACATGGAGTTGGATGTCATCTATTATTTTTTCTAGTGAATTTCAAGATCCACCTTCAGGTACTGCATTGAGGATTGAGATGGATGTAAACGGGAATGATTTCTTGTTTCGTAGCCTGCAGTTGTGTACCTTATACTCAAATTTGTAGCTGACTTGGTTGATGGACAACTCACGTTTCTAAATGCTAAGGACACTTCAATATTGGTTTACTTCTGCTTACAGCTGCTTCAGATGTACTCATCTCATAATATTGGCAAGGTAATTTAGATGTGCTGCGTGTCAGGTTTTACGTATTTATTCTTTGTTGTTTGTGTCACTATCTTTGGTCCAGTTAGATGGTAAAAAATAATAATAAAAGAAGAATACAAACATTCCCTTATTGTGAGTAAATTTTGTCATACATGTTTGGAATATATGTCATACATAACAGCATAAATTGTTGCGTTGGCCATAATATCTCCAAACTGTATGTATTAATGTTGCCTTCTGCAGATTTCCTTGTCCCTTTCAACTAGGTTGCATAAAGAGGCACAAGATAATAAGTACAAGGATTTACGTGCTTTGCTTCAGCTCCTCACCAATATTTCCTCAAAAGATTTGGTTGGCATTTTACTTTTTCTTGATTCAGTTGTTATTATGTTCCTATTGCACATTTTTAATATAATATTACTGAAAATGATGGTTCTGCAGATAAATTTTTCATCAGGACCTGATGGGGCAAGTGGCCCTGATATTGCTCAGGTAATTTTTTTTTTTTGGGGGGGGGGGGGACTTTTCTAGCCCCAGCTTCTTACACGAAGAAATGTTTCATGCCATTTCTGTTATACAGGCCATCTATATTGGATTGCACATTGTTAGCCCCCTTATATCTTTGGACCTTCTTAGATACCCCAAACTCGGTCGAGATGTAAGCTTTTACTTTAATAACCATCATAGATAATGGATTATGGAGTGACAGCTAACTGAATGCGTTTATCAATTGCAGTATTTTTCACTACTATCACACATGCTGGAGGGGTACTCTGGGATGGTTGCTCAGCTAAACAAGGAAGCATTTGCACAAATAATTTGGTCCCTTGACTTTGGAATTCAACATCAGGCATGTTCATATTGTTAATTGATTTTCTCCCCATGACATTTTGAGCCTGAATAGTGTTTTCTTAACTTCTTTGGCTATCAAGTCCCTCTCATTTTCCTTTTCCTTTCATTTGGCTTTCTTTCAAACTGAACATAGCCTCAACCAAGCTCAACTAAAGCTGACAGTTAGAGGATGAAAACATAAAAGAAATCCTTTTCTTTTTCTTTTTTTCTTTTTTTTTTGGGGGCGGGGGGGGGGGGGGGAGATGTTGGGGGATTCTTCTGCAGGCATCTATTTAAGGTATTTTGTTTAATTTACCAAATCTGTCAGTATATGGGAATATGGGAAACCCAACCTTTACGTGCCTAAATGTTAGCCGTTGTTAGCTTTTCAATCTATGTTTGTGTGCCCTTGCAGGACGTTGATGTTGTTGATAACTGTTTGAGAGCAGTGAATGCCCTTGCTTCCTACGATTATAAAGAGAGAAATGCAGGTAAGGGAGGATTGGGTGCACATGCAATGGATTCGCAGGGTTCTGATAGCAAACTGCAGGAAAGCATCACAGGCCATTTCTTGCATATGCTGCTACAGCTATTTCTGTTTGAAAATTTCAGGTCAATATTTTTGTTCATTTTTCGACATGTATACAGCATTAAAGGGATTAAACCTGCTTTTTTTTTGGGGTATGTTCAATGCACTGTTACAGAATGGAGCTTTCTGGTTCTGTAGCAGATACCCTTCTACCGTTACTTTTGTGTGAGCAAGAGCTATACCAGGTATGGAGGTACCCTCTCTTTGATTGTCAGATCCTCATCTTCCTAAGCATGATATAAGAAACACACTGTTTTCCTAAAATAATATTGGATATGCTGCTTGAAGTTTAGATGCTGTACATGAAAGGAGGCATATCAAAACAGTGTTGCAGATGTATCATATCCTTGTGAAGTTTCAGTTAGTTCATAGCATGAAAGAAGATCAAACCCAATTGGCCAATCCTCTGTCATTCAAATACCTATCTTAATTGAAGAGAATCAGCTGATAGTTGTACATCTTGTGGTGTTGTTTAAACGAGTTGAGCATTGTTAACGTTGAAAATATGTATCTTGCACGTAAGATGCACCCATGTTGCATTCTGATATAATTATTCAGCCTATTATCTAATAAAGCCTGGAGATATTCCTGTCTCCTAGATCTTAATGTGGCTAGTTCTTTCTGTGCTCCAATCATCGGCATTCTTAGTTTAACTTCCATGTTGATCATGCCGGTTTGCTTTAGAGATGAACATCTGAAACATTGGAAGGCATTATGTGTAATGTTCTACTCATTAGCTAGTCATCATTCGTTTGTGCAGAGGCTGGTTCAGGAATTCTTGAAGAAACAACCAATTCCTGCTGTACAGACGAGGCTTGCAAAAGCATTGCATTCTCTGACGAGCTCAAACCAGCTCACTTCTACACTTGACAGATCAAACCGTGCTCGGTTCAGGAAGAACTTCAATGCATTCTTGACCAAGATCTCAGGTCTGAGGTTAAACTGAAAAGATATATGATTTTATTCCAACACCTCGAACCATGGGACTTTAAATAGCTGTGGACGAAAACGATCAGCATGGCTGGTGCACTTGTAAATAGCTTCAGAATCTTTGTAAATGCTTGGAAATATACAAGGAAAATATGGATGAAGATAGGAAAGGAGATATATGCTTGAAGAAAAAAAAATTACAATGAAATCTCGATCGAGCTTAGGTTAAAGTGAAAGGAGCGAGGATTGGTAATACTGTGCTCGAGAATAGTTGGAGCAAATGGATAGTGATGACAAACGATTTTGTAAAGGCCTAGATTTGAAAAGTTAGTGAAAGAAATGTGTGCTTATAGTGTGAAGTTCTTTAATCTTTGCTTTCGGATAGAGGGTAGAAAATGTGAGGATTACGTGTTGAATTTGTAACTACTACATCATTATCTTTGGTAAGAGGGAAGATTTATAATTTGTGATTTAGCAATTTGTTATATTCTTTTATGATAGCACTTGGGTAGAGAAAAATGTTGTGAGGAAGTCAGTTTGGATCTGTTGGTTTGGCTGGCTGTTGGAGAACAAGGTAAAATCTATGGCAGATTAAAATTTAGTGTGAATTACACAAAAATTCACTAAAACTATCACAGCTTTCAATAAATTACATATTTTTTGAATCATTTTATTTTGTGCCAAATTGAAAGAATGTTGAGAGGTATGTTCCTGCTTGAAATATTATTTCTCTTCATTTATTTTCTTTTGTTTTCTGGATCTGTACACCAGTAAATCACTTATTTCTTGGTCTTTGTATTAATTTAAGGTTGATACTAAATTCATGCTGCTTAAAATATTGTTGAAACGAAACAAATTAAGCTATCTCTTGTGATTTGATTCATGGTTGAAGGATTTTAGATTTGAATCCTATAATTTCTTGGATAAATTGGACTCCATATAGTTTCAACAACTTCCAAATCTAAAAATACATGTTTTGTTTTACTTTTCATGGAGTCATTGTTTCGACATATAGCTGTAACAACATTACGGGTTAGGAAGCATATAGTTGCAACTATACAGAAAGTGAGCGATTTTGCAACTATGTGCGGGAAAATAAAATATAATGAGAAATGCCGACTGATATGTTGCCGCTACATGCATACAAACAAATATTTTATAGAAATATAGTCTGTATTTTAATTGAACAAAGAAATGGTATTCTAGCTGCAATAGTTGGAGCTAGTAATTACAAATACATTGTTTTTTCTACCTACAAGTAACCAAAGGAATCCTCAGAAAAAAAAAAGTAAATTGTCAAAAAACCCTAAGCTGTTTATCCTGCTAACAAAAAGTGGTCTTGAAGTGATTGTCAAAAACCTCCTGAAAATATTTTTAGCTGGCAAAAAAAACCCTGTCTGTGGTATGCATATGGTTACCTGCTATATCTAGTTATCATATGATATCTATAAAGCTGCTTGCGATATCTATGACATGTTTAGATATATCAGGAAACCATACAGATACTGCATGAAAAATTTCCAAATGTTCTTAACAACCTTTTCAAGGCCGGGGGTTTTGCGAGGTTTTGGCCAATTACCCTTAAAAAAATATAGCTGTTGGAGGATAAAAATACATTTCATAGATATTCGCAAGCAAGCTTTATAGATATCAGTTAACCTGCAAGGTTTCTTTCAGTTAACCACAAATTTATTTCTCTCAGTCTCTCTCCGGCCCACTTGGCCCAAACCCAAACCAATCCCCAAGCGTGTCTCTCTCTCTCTCTCTCCACCCGCAAGCGATCTCACCTCCGCCTACTCCCGCCTCCCGCCTCCCGCCTCCGACAACTTCGAGACGAGACCTCCTCCTCGCAGCCTCGAGAGGGCCTCGACGACAACTGATCATCCAATCATCCAAGGTTAGGGTTTTATCTAATAAATCCTTTTCTTGTAAATTTATAATTAAATCATGCAATGCAATTATTTTAGGGTTTCGCTTTCATCTCTGAATCGCATTGGGTTGACGTTTGCTTAAATAATTAAATGTTTAATCATAGACTTGTAGTTCTAATAAACAAGGGTTTATTAAAGGTTTCTCTTTATGCATTAGGCAATTAGGCATCCCCATTTTTTTTGGGGGAATTGGTACGGTCTCTTGTAAGCTTTTTGAAGTCGGTGAAGTGAAACCGAATGAAGTTCACCTTGAAACCGATGGCTATATCATAGACGAATTAGAAATTTAGGAATATCATTTTGTTAATTGCATTTTTTGAGATAAATTATACTGAAATACCATGTTACTTTTCTTTTTGGGTTGAATATTATGAGACTATGAAGCAACATAAATTTGTTTAAACAATATTATTATAATGCATGATTAAATTAGTTTAAAACTTTATTGTCTTGTTTTCAATTTATGTGATAGTTTTATATTGTATTTTGTTGGATTGTTCAATAGATCAAGGGATTTTTCGGTGTCCCCTCTGACCAAAATTTCTGGGTCCGCCACTGCTCTCAATGACTCTCTTCTCTCATATCTGAGCTCATCGAACCCTCCACCTTTTAAAACCTAAAAAGAGGTAACCTTTGTATTATTTTTACTGTAATTTGATTTTTCTAATATTTTTTTCATTTGAAGTATCTTAATTTATGTTCTTTTTTGTTGAACAAAAATTGTAAGGATTTTTAATTCTAACTTTAACTCTTTAACGCTAATCAAAATTAATCTAATTGAAAGTATGAGTAATAACCAGAAGACTGAATGATCCCTATTTCAGCCTTAGCCCAACCAAAACAAAATATACATTTTTCTAAATTCTGCTCTAACCTTAAGTGAAACCCTAATCACTATGGTCTTAAACCTTAACCTAATCTTAGTCTTTAAGTTAATGAACTCTAGCATTAACATAAAGGTCTAATTTTAACTAAATGACACAAGTTAAAGTTAGTCTTCACCTTATTCTTCAGCCTAACTTCATCCCTAATGACAACACCAAATTTAAAATATAAACTAAAACTAAATAAAACCCAAAAAATATTTTCCCTAAACGAAATTTTCTATAGTAGTAAAATTTAGATCTTTAATAATGATCTTATATTTAATTAAGAAACATAATGTTACACATGTTCCCGTTCAATAATTAGTGTATGTGAATGTCCTTTTCTTATGGTATATGTGGTTTTCAAGTCAACAAGTGTCATGTACTAATTGTATGTGATTGACATACAAAATTGTTAGATTTGTCCATTCGAACAAGTCAACAAGCTTATGCTCAAAGTTATTGTCTAACATGCGACATGGAGAGTGTTAAGTTTTGAGATTGTTTGATGTATAATTTAATGACCCACCATCTATTAGCGTAAGCCCGTGCTTAAATTGTTTATCAAGTAGGCTACTTGGGAATAATACTTGTTGCTCTTGAAGTATCATGGTTTTAACAAACGACATTATACATCGACTTAAGATAAACTGGCTATAACATAGAGACTTGATATATAAACCTCAAGCAAAATATATGGGTCGTTAATTAAAATATCAAAAATTAACAAAAAAAGAATAAGTTAACCAGAGAAATCTAAGTCCAAAACCTTTTCTAGGGTTTTATAAAATTGTAATATATAATTTAATAAATGAAATCTGAGTTCGAAACCGTTTCTAAGGTTTTATGAATAAATTGCTATATGTAATATAATAATCAAATGAAATAAAAATAAGATGGGATCAAAGGAAAACAAAACCTTTACGAGGGTTTTAAGAAAAAGTTTCAATATATAATTTAATAGATCTAAACACAAACAAAAAATAAGATGGGATAAAGAAAAAACATTTTTAAGATTTTACGAAAAAATTATAATATATAATTTAATCAATCAAAACATTAATAAAATGAGATGATATCAAGGATAAAAAAACTTTTTTATGGTATGAGAGATTTAATTAAGTCCCAAAGTTCAAGCATAAAAAATTTCTCTAAGTTTTTTCTTGGATTTTTTTTAAGAATCATGGCTTCACTTTATATATTTGGACTGAAAAGTTAAACTTTGGGATTCCAATCCTAATCTTAGTCTACGAAACCAATAATGCTTGATTTTAAAATCCGAATCTAAGTCCAAAACCATTAATACTAGACTTTAAAATCTGAACCCAAAACCAATAATGCTATATTTAAAATCCAAATCCTAGTTCAAAACCAACAACGCTTAAATATAGAGTCTAAAAAATTTCTAAATCCATCCAATGAATCCTAATCCAATAACCCCCTGAGAACTACAATTTGTCAATTTTTCTAACTGGGACATTGATTGGTCTTCGTTGCACATGTCTAAACCATTTCAATAGTTTCTCACGTACCTTCTGTTGCATCTATCTTATTATGAATACACTCATTTCATTTCTTATCTTTTAGTGTATTACCATTCATTCATCTTAGCATTTTCATTTTAGCCTCACATTTTTTTGACGGCTTTTGCCGAAAACTCTGATCCATAAAGATCCGTGGGCTTTATCGCCGTCTTAATAAAATTTTACTTTCAATTTCAAAGGTACAATATGATCACATCGCTCTCCCGAAGTACTTTTTCCATTTTAACCATCTCTCTTTAATCCTATGTGTTACGTCCTCAGTTTTCCCATGATTAATTATAGATTTTAAAGTAACAAAAATGGTTATTTCTAGATATTTTATGGTCATCAATTTTCACCAAACGCTTATTTTTCCGCACTGCTTTGCCGAAATTACTTTCCATATATTTAGTTTTTGTTCTGCTAATTCTAAATCCTTTAAATTCTGAGGTCTCTCCATTTTTCTACTTTAGCAATTATCCTTTCTTTGGATTCTCAATTAAAGCAATATCATCATCAAACAATATACACTAGGGCATGTTGTCCTAAATATGGTTAGTAAGTTCATTCACAACCAGCGTAAAGAGATAATGACTTAATGTTGATCCTTAATATAAAGTTGTAAACATGTGGCGATAAGGAAATGACCGTCTCCTCCAATTGTCCTCTCTCAGTAATTGCTCCACCATACATATCATTAATCAAGTCAATATACTTATGAGCTATTAGTTTCTTTTCTAAAGCCCGTCATAGTATCTTTTTTAGAAATCCTAACACAAGTCTTTTCCAAATCAATAAAAACCATATATAGATCTCTTTTTTAGTTTATATTTCTCTTTCAATCGCTTTAATGAATAAAATGCTTCCATAATAGGCCTTTCTACCATGAAACCAAATTGATTTTCAAATATGGATGTTTCTTTTCTTAATGTATGTTCGATTACTCTTTCCTGTAGTTCTGTTGTATGACTCATATGCTTAACTCCACGATAGTTTGAATAATTTTGTGTATCTCATTTATTTTTATAAATAGGTATCAAGATGCATGTACTTCATTCATCCGGCATTTTCTTTGTATTTGTAATTTTACGAAATAACATAATTGTAGAGTGTTTTTCGTCATCCTATTGATATAGAAATGCGCGCACTTGTCAGGCGTATATAGATTCCCTCTGTTTAGGGTAGGCTGAGATTTATTGATTATGGGCATCTGAATCTCCGGCAGCCGCGAACTAAGATGTCGTTAATTACCCATCGCCTTTGGAGTGAGAGAACCTCCGATTGACGGATAACACTGGTTATGTGAACTCAATATGCAGTATGCGCGTGTAGTATTTTAAAGGTGTTTTGGACGCATCGGGAGCCTCATAGAGTTTACGGGGTCCCGTTACCTGGATAGCGGGCTGGGGGTCAAGGGGGCTGCTAGCCCCCTTGCGAGATGCGAGACAATACCCCGTTAGAAATTTTTTTCCAACGGGGAAATGTATCGAGCATGAAACGTGTGGGAAAAGAGGGGTGAGGAGCATTTTAAGGACACGTGAGATGGCACGTGGCCATTGGGCGCCAGCGGGTCATACGCCCGGTACACGGCCGCTGGACGCCAGCGGAAAAAAGGGGCTTAGCTCCTAAACTGGGAGTTGAACTTCCGAAAGACTTTGGAATTAAACTCCTAAAAAAAGGATTTTAATTATTTTATTTTTTTGGAATTCGGAGGAGTTAAACTCCTAAAAAAGAGATTCTTGTTTGGAGTTAAACTCCCAAAAGATTTTCGCAGATGATGAAAGGGGACCCCTTTTTTATCCTCTTTTGAGCCTTGGATCCTCTTTTGAGCCTTTGATCCTCTCAAGTGGGATATTTGGAGATGGGTCTCCTTTCTCCTCTTTTGTAGTTGGATATTGGAGAAAAAGGATGGTGAGATTTAAAAATCTTTCTTTTCAGAGATTTGATGGGAGATTTGAATTCCCCTTTTAGGATTTTATGGTGAAAAACTATTTCTTTTTGGGAAAAAAAGAGTTAAACTCTTGATTTAATTCAAAAAAAAGAGAAGAAGGTTTAAAATATTAAGGAAGGAGAAGGCACAAAACCCTAGAAATTGTGAGAAAATGAAAGTTATTGATTTTCTCATCATGTTTGCCTTTTATAGGCTACACACTTTACATATATCCCCTTGGGTTTTTCCAAATGACACATGTGCCTCCTCATGCCTCATGTGCTTATTTTTTTTTGTGCATAAGCCATGGGGTTTACAAAATTTTGGTTATTTGCCCATTTTTCATACATTTATTTCTAAAAATTACATTAAAATTATTTATTACATAGCATTGAGGAGGCCGGTCCCTTCATGTTTGGGCTCGACTTAGACGTCGACCGGCTTGGTTTGGACTTGGGCCCTGCTTGCTTGGGTCGGGCTTGGGCCCGCTTTTTCGCAGTTTGATTTTGATTGACTTTTGGTCAATGGGTGTAAATTTTGACCCCGACAATAATTAACTATATCAGATTCTATCTCATAAACACTTCCAAACTTCTATAGGAATATCATCATGTTCTCCCGCTTTTCCTATTTTCTTTTTAATGCATTCTTTATTTCATTAAGCCTAATTTTACGACATTACGGAAATATCTTTGTTATTACCTAAATTGCTTAATTCCAAAAAAAAATCCAAACATTTTAACTAAATTACGAGAAACCCCCAAAAACTTTTAAAATACACAAGAAACTATCACAAAACTTTCAAACTATACAAGAAACTACCAAAAAGTTTTCAAGAACTATGAAAAACTACCAGAAATAAGGTGCCACATCAGTAATAAAATGTATGAAACTGCCAAAAAACTAAAAAAAATTTGTATCATGGTAGTTTCTCATAATTTTGAAAGTTTTGGGGAGTTTCTCATATTTTAGCTAAAATATTTGGGAGTTTTTTTGAATTAAGTCTACTTAAATTGCTTGTATATACCTTAAGTTCATGATTATTATTTTCATTAAACAATTAATGAAAGTAACCACTCCATCTTTCTTTAATTTCATCATCTTTTACTAAAACTCTTTCATCTTACTCTTAATACACTTGAAGTTACCTATGTCTCTACTCCTTTTTTTTGTATATCTTATCTAGTTTATATATCTTTTTCTTCCTTTTCTGTTTCTAGTTTTCTATTTAAGTTATCACAAATTTTCGTTTTATCTTCAATATATGCCTTTTTAGGTTTTTTATTTGATAATTTATATTTTTAAATTTTCTTCATTTTTATATTTTCGCCAATTTTTATATGATTCAATTTTTATTTTTATATTTTTGCCAATTTTTATATGATTCAATTTCATTTTTCACTTTAATTATCTTTTAAATCTCTTCATTCCACCACCAGCTCTCTTTATTAGATATCACATTACCTTTAGATTCATCTATAATTTTTTTAGCTACTTTTTGATGCAACTAATCATATTTCTCCACATAACGTTTGTTTCATCTTAGAATTCAAGTTGTCTTTTATGTTCTCGTTTTTTTTAAATTCCACCTTTTAGTTCTAGATCTATTTATTTTAGCATCTCTCTTTAATTTTCTAATACAGATTTCTTATACCATCAATCTATGTTGACTGATCAAACTCTCACCTAGAATAATTTTGCAATATTTACAAGTTAATTTATTAATATTTTGAGTAAGGAAAAAATCTATTTGGGTATATATAATCCACTTTTAAAAGATATCAAATGCTCATCACTCTTCGTAAAAAATGTATTTGCTATTATAAGATTGTACGACACTGCAAAATTCTATATCATATCCCTTATATCGTTCTTTTTGTTGTTGTTGTCTATCCAAATTCCCCCACTAACCACTATACACACTAAACCCCATGCTTTTCTATCTATCAATGGCTCAGTTGATTAAAATACAAAAAAATTATATGAGTGACAAGGAACTTGAGAAAATGTCTTATCAATTTTATTCGTGGCAGAATGTGGGTGGGCGGGGGCAAGAGATTGAGCGCTAGATCAAGAGATGGAAATTATTTCATTTTAAATGCTCAAATGAAGACATTTTGATCAATAGCGTGCATAAACTACTAAATTTTTTAGGTCGTTTATTTTTTAATTTTGAAATCAACCCCCTTTGGGGATCGAACTTGTGACCCCTCACATTGGAGAGGAAATTGGTACCAACCGAGATAAGCCCAGTTGGAGGTTGTGTATTTGTTGGTTGTATGGAAAAATTGGTGAGATCTACTTTTCTAAAAATATGGAATCTTATGTCTTCATCCTTAGCACAGGCTATCAGATCAACTTCTAGAGCCATATCATGTAATATAATGTTGAGATAAGCTGATATTTTAAACAGGAAAGATCCATTTCATTATGTTAATACCTAGAGATAAGAATTTGAAATTAGCTGATATTACAACATGCGTGACATGTTATGTTTATCTCCTTATGCTAATAGTTGAGACTATTCTATATGCTATTGGTGTTTTTCCTATCGCAGGTGATGGTAGATGGTTTTGTCATGAATGAGAAATTGGATGAAGGAAGTAACACAATTGCCATGAATAATGTTGTTTGTCTGGATGAATGCCAAAACGAGGACGGTCTGAATCTCAGAACAACCATAGAAGATGGTGAAGCCTCACAGGTGGGAATACCATTGATGTGTTGTTATGTAGGGTCAATAATGCCCTAGCCTAATAAAACATTTCATTGAAATTATGAAATGGGATAAGTTACTAATTCAACCTAGAGAGATGAATCATGAGCATATTCTATTCTAAAAATTCCACCTGTAAAAAAGAAACAAAAAAAGTTTGTAGCAATTTTGAAAACAACCATTATTCAATAACAATTTTAGTATATCATGTTGAAGAAATAATTTTCCTTCTTAAAGCACTCGGCCAAAAATCCAACAAAATATTAATCTTGTGTAGTTCTATAAAGAAGAAGACTTTTAGTTTTTTTTTTATCATGAAGACTCTGGTTTTCTTTCCCCAATGCACCAACATATTGCCATGACAAACACATCTCAACCATTCCTAATTCTCTTTTTGGCTTTTTTTGATAATCTTAACTTTTTTTTTACTTTCATAGTATTTTTGTTATAATTTATCAAATATTTTCCCCTTTCCAGAGTATCCCAATGGATTTCGTCAACAAAGAGCTAATCAATGAAGAAATAGAATTGACTACAGTGGAGGGAAGAGATAATGGGGATGAAGAAAAAGGCAAGTTTGAGCTGGAGAGTGACGGGACGTTAACTGTAGCTGATAATAGAACACCTCAAATAGGGATGACTTTTAAATCATACGAAGAAGTTGTCAATTTTTATAAACGATACGCATTGCGAATAGGGTTTGGTGTGGCTGTGAAGAAATCATCTTTTAACACATACGGGCTCTGCAGAAGGCTTGTACTTGTATGTAGCAGAGGAGGTAAAGGACGAGCTAATGAATGCTACCAATCTCGACCAACAGCGAAAACTAATTGCCCCGCAACAATTGTTGCAAAATTATGGGGTGATGGGATGTTGCATTTGATGGAAGCAAATCTTGAACACAATCATCCGGTTAGTCCCTCGGCAGCCCGGTTCTTGAAATGTTATAAAAGGTTGCCTAGCGGAATGGCAAAAGATCTTGTTGTGCGAGCAAGAAGGCATGAAAACTTATCATCAGACGATAAAGAAATTTTAAATTATGTTGAAGGAGGGCGTTTAAAGCTTGGAGAAGGAGATGCTGAAGCTATTTATCAGTTTTTCGCACAGGTGCAGGCAAAAAATCCAAATTTCTTTTACTTGTTGGATCTTGATGTTGAAGGGCATTTGAGGAATGTGTTTTGGGCTGATGCGAGATGTAGGGCAGCCTATAAGTTCTTTAATGATGTTGTATCATTCGATACGTCCTATATAAAAGATAAGTATGAGATGCCCCTTGCCTTATTCTTTGGGGTGAACCATCATGGTCAGTTAGTGTTGTTGGGCTGTGGCTTGCTTTCTGAGGAATCGACCGAAAATTATTTTTGGGTCTTAAAGACTTTTTTGACATGTATGCTAAATATCCATCCAAATGCCATCATTGCCAATGAATGTAAAGCTGTTCAAGGTGTGAATGAGGTTTTTCCAAGATCTCGTCATCGTATTTGCCTATGGCATGTGATGAAAGATATTCACGGTAAATTGAGAGGGGTTGCAGAATATTCATCAGCCATAAAAGCATTAGAGCATCTTATATTTAACTCTTCTTCTGTTGATGAATTTGAAGAAGAGTGGGGAAAGATTTTAAATGGCTATGGGCTCGAAGGTAATGAATGGTTTAATTCTCTCTATGACATTCGGCATTTGTGGGTCCCTACTTTTCTTAAAAACACATTTTGGGCAGGAATGTCCATTTGCCAACGTGAAGAGATCATAAATACATTTTTCGAAGGGATTGTAGGCCCAGAAACTACCATTAAGGATTTTCTTAGTAAATACGAGATGGTTTTACAAAGCAAGTACGAAACAGAGGCAAAAGCTGATTTTGAGTCACTTCATACATGCCGATTCACCATATCTAAGTTTCATATGGATAAGCAGGTCTCCAAATTGTATACTCTTAACATGTTCAGAAAGTTTCAGGAGGAGCTTAAGGCAATTGCTTATTGCCATGTCACTCTTATTAAGATAGATGGTTCGGTCTCTATCTTTAAAGTAAAAGAATGTGCTTATGTAGATGATGGTGAAAAAACCGAGGATAAAGGTCATGAAGTTGTATATAATGTTGATGGATTCCAAATGCAGTGTGATTGCAATTTTTTCCAATTTAAAGGTATATTATGCAGACATGCCCTTTCAGTCTTTAAAGTGAATGAAGTGTATGAGATCCCGTCGCAATATATTCTTGATCGTTGGAGGAAAGACTTCAAACAATTGCATACCTTGTCTCGGAAGTTTAAAGATGCAATGGGTAATAATATATTGGAACGCTATGATAATCTCTCGCTTCGGTACCTTCAACTTGTTGAGGTTGGTGCCTTATCCGATGAGAAGTATCAACTCGCCTTGAGATTAATAAAGGAACTGGAGATGTCTCTTCTAGATGAGAACACATTCCGAGATCTTAAAACTAGGCTTTTAGTTCCTGAAAATAGGTCAAATGAAACTGATGAGTTATCTCAGTTGGGCTTCTTTGAGAGTACCAAGATCCCTTCGGTTCCAGCAAAGCGAAGAGGTCGGCCTCCAAAAAAACCAAAAGAATCCAACATGGAGACGGGCCCAAGTTCAATTAATAACAAGGTACTTATATATACAGAAATCCTCTAATTTCAATTTGACCTATTGTTTTTTTAATGCCTTGTAAATGTTGAACTCTTAGGATACTTCATCTACATTGTTGGGTGGGGCACAAAACGACACGGTTCAAGCTGTATCAACTACTTCTCATCTTGGTTCTCATCTTAGGATGCCTGGTGGCGTTGATTTGATGGTCTTTATCATTTTATTATTTCATATAGTTTTAAAAATGAGAATCTTATTGCAGGAAATATCCCTCACTATTGCCTGCTTATCGTCCTCTCTTTTATAAAAGTTGCACATCAACTTTCCTATTTATCAACCATTTACTTTTCATCAATGCAATTTTTTCGCAATTTAATACTAACATTGCATATTTAATAATTCACCGTAATTGGGAATAAAGAATTGCAGAGAAAATAAACAAATAGTGGTTAAAGTAGGGGACGAAGTGCAGCTTTTAAAAAGAGATGGCAATGTTCTACTATAAGGGCAAAGCAATGGGTTTCAAGGTCTAATTAATTAATGTAATTTTTTTCTCATGTTTTTACTGATTAGGAAGAAGTAAATCCAAATGAATTATCCTTCAGCAACCAATTTGGACTCCATGCTAATCACCAGCATCATGTTGGCAACCCATCAGTGATGCAGCCAGGCTCTGCAATACAGGTTACTTCTACCAAAAATTATATAATATTCTTTCTTTTTTTCTTCTAATTCTGTCCTCTTCCATACTTGGGACTTGCATTTTTTTAATGTGTTATTTTGCTCTCAAATGTGACCAGTTTGGCCAACAGCCTGTTGGAAATCAGTCAAGGATGCAATGGTATTATCAAGAGATGCTACAGGTGATTCTTTACTTGCTCCCCGTTTATCTTGCCGTTCTCATATATTCCAATCTTATAGTTTCCTTGTGAGGAAGCCATCTGAATAATTTTTGTCAAACATATCCATTTAAAGCACGTGTTTGATGCATCGAACATGCAGGAAGACCAGAACCCTTATGGACGTGGGACTGGATAGCTGAAAGGGGCCTTGAAGTTGCATAATGAAGACTGGTATGAAAGGGGCTTTGTCTATTCTTTGATCTAAAATAAGCTACAGTAACATGCCTTGCCTTTATCCCAAAATTTTGGGTTGGTTACAACTACAAGGATCGTTTTCTTCCGTTCAACTCCATTGAAGCTATCTTCTCAATTTAATTGACAGCTAGCATATCCTTTTTAACCGTCCCATCCGATTTCCTTTAATCCTACATCCAAGCCTTTGTTGCTCCATTAACTGTAAGTTTGTCATTCCAGTTTATTAACCCATATGTGCTAATCATCTTAATTTGTTATCCCTCATTCCTTGTCAATATGGGTACCTCCAATCTCTTTTATCTTATCTCATATATAGTGTTGTTACTTATCGATCTTAACATTTGCGGTTCAGCTGCTTATTTAGTGCACATGTTAATTTTTTAGTTGACCAACGTTCTGTTCAATATAACAGTGCTATTTCTGTACCTGTCTTACAGGATTTCTGTTCAATTTCATAGCTAATCGAAAACTAACAACAGCAACAACAAAGCCTTTATCCCAATTTTGTGTGGTCGGCTACATGAACCCGTTTTTTCCATTTTGCTCTATAAGGATTGTCCTTTCAGTTGAATTTGCAATTAACATACCGTTTTTAATCTCCTGGACCCATGTTCGTTTAGGTCTACTCAAGCCCTAGTTGTGAAATGTCGCTTATTGTGACCGGAGCTGTTGTATATGTCCAAACCATCTCTTGGTTTTCTCTCATCTTATCCTCTATGTGAGCGGCAACTTGTTACAAATACACTCACTAGCTTCTAATACACTTTTCATTAAATGACAAACTGAAGATCCTCTGAAAACACTTCGTGAACAGAAGCTAATTCTACTAATACACGCACAAGCTTCTGTTGCTTGAATCATTATGTTTATTGAATAATGATGACATACTATTTCTTATTTTGTAACTTGCAGCGCTGAATATGCACAGCTATGTGTAACAGGTCAGAATCCGAAGTGCGGAATTGAGATGGAAGATATTTAAGAATCGTTGCCTTTGGCCATCAGCAGTCAAGATTTTTGAAGAAGACATCTCAACCAAACTCTAAAATCCTTGGCTTAAACTCAAAAGCTTTCTTTCCATCTCGGTGCTTCATGACATGTTCAAACTCGATTAATTATTTATCCTTGGTGAAGAGCGTTTATGGCAAGCCTTGCTTCTAGCCAAATGAAAAGATTCGATATGGAGTTGAAAAGCTTAGAATCAACCTCCAAGGTGCATAGCAATAAAATTTTGTTCAATTTTGATTTAGTAACAATTTACTGGATGCACTTTTCAGTATTCATCAATAAATAGAAAGCTCTTTTCGAGCTTGTTGTTGGGCATTGCCAATTTTGATTATTTAAGGCATCGAGTCAGAATTTTGTTTATAGTATGGCGGTCTTGTATGTGTGCAGTATCGATCATGTTAACTGCCAATGAGAGTTTTGAGCTCCCTCATATTGTAATTCATTGATTAGATTTTTGTGTAATGAAGGAAAATAATGAAGTTCAACTTATTAATGTCTCAGGGATGAATATTTTCCTTGAATTAACATTCTTGACTTGATCAGGATTCCTGATGCCTTCACATAGAATTTTGGCTGCCCTGGAATTTATCTAAGTGAAACAGGAAGCTTCAGCTGTAGCTAGAACAAAATTTTAGGACGGTCAGCTGAACCATTCATTTTCTTGTGTAAATTACACTAAAATACTCTTAACTATCGCAATTTTTTACTGAAAAAAAGTTTTCTTACCGCGGTTAAGTACCTTTAGTTCTACTTTTGAAGGCAATTTAGTGAAATGCACCCTGGAAACCATGATTTAAGGTATTTTAGTCACTGTTAATTTTGTATAAGGCATATGCGATATGTACAATAGGGCATATGCGATATGGCATGGTCTATTATGGTGGCACAATCTCATTTTTAAAGCTAAAAAGGTCATGCAAGCATTGTTTGATGCAATAAGGTTGCCACGTCGAACGAGTACTGCGCTCTGACCTACTTTACAATTTACAGACAATTCCTCTTTTATTTAATAACTTATCTTCTTTATCTTCTACTCTCTGCTTTTTGCTTTTTGGTTTAATATGAATTTTCGCATATCTCAATTTTCATTTGTCCATACAACAAAGTTTTGAGTATTCCTTGGGTTTTATCGGGGCTTTAGTGGACTTTATCGGCAAAAAGCGTCAAGAGTTTTTTAATATTAAAAAAAACAAAGTTAGAATGGATAGAAAGATTTATATACAAAAGATATAAAATTACGCGTCTAGTATTTTTATTCATATAAAGTTTATATCAAATAATATAAATATATTGAATGATTTTAAGATAACATTGATAAATATGGCATAATATCTTTAAAAAATAATGGTATTAGATACCAGATTCAATGGTTCTATCATTTAATTTGATAATTTAATTTTTTTAATATTAAGTACTTTATTCCGGTATAACCGATTAAAGAACGGGTTTAAGCGGAGTTTTCAGTGCATAAAAACATGCTAAAATGGGATTTTAGGCCACTAAAGGAGCACAAAGGCTTTATACTACCGTTTTATACGGAAGCGAAGCGCTTCAAGGTCGCTTTCTGCTAAAGAGGGGGTTTGGCGGAGCACTTTTTACAACAGTGTATGCAATTATGCGGTATGCAACATTTAACCGCATAGTGGCGCATACCACGTCCCATAACCTTGATTTTAGTATAATAATATTTTAGTGGGAAAAAACATGATAATTAAGGGTATTCTAGTGTAATTTACCCTATTTTCTATCAGGGGTTGTGAAAGCAATGAGACCTTTGTCGATGTTGCCTGAGTGACCTCTTCAATTCAATTGCCTGTGAAATTGAGTGATGTCTGGTTGTGTTTGGCTCTGAAGACTGGTTAGGGTGCTCATACTTTTTCGGCTAAATTGTACAAATGCATCCCTCATTTTTACGTTTTTGCGATTGATTCCATGAACTTTAATAATTAGAGATAAGTATCATGAACTATTTTTTTAACATAATTAACGTTAACCTTTGTGCCTTAATGGACCGTTGTACCCCTCGAAATTTTAGGAGTTGAATGAGAACATAAGGGTAAAATGGGGAAAACAAGTCAAATATTGATGATGTGGTAGTTAAATATAACGTTTGCAGACGGAAGAAAAGTTGATAGTATTTAGTTGCAATCGGGGGTGATAGTCCATGCTACTTGTTTGTAATTAAATTAGTTAATGGCACCAATGGCAAAAGAAATGAAAATTGATGAGTATATTTGTGTAATTCAGCCTCTATTTTATGTGCTTTATTTCCGCATCTCTTCTGCTTTACTTTTCTAAGCTCTTAGTTCCAGCTAAAAATCGACAAAGTTTTACGGCCATCAATCAACTTAATAGATGTCACGATCCAAATTGGCACGTGACCGGCACTTAGAACACGTGACGTTTAAAGATATCGATGCGACCCAAATAAGCAAAAAACCAAGATCTAAACCTTTTTAAAGAATAAAGAAGGTGAAGTTTTCAAAAGGTATTTAACATGAAACACAATTTATTTATAAGGATTGTTTATTTAAAAGCATATATCAAGTGTTTTGAAATAGAGTTGAAAATATTTTCGTTATATGAAATTTCGACAGCACCTCCTTAGTAATTTTTGATAAAAACAAGTATGTATACATATAAATATAACGCCATCCCCATTTGGAAGCTATCTCAACGCCCAACGGCGGAATCACAACCACACAATTATATACGACGCTCGAAAGCGAAGGATCACAAGCAAATATAAAAATGATCCACGTAAGTAAAGCTAACTAGTCGACTCTATCCGAATTCGACCCAAAAGAATATATATAAAGTCACAACTCGATCTAAATCAAATAATACAGGTGGTCTGATGGAGTAACACTAGATACAGGGTACTACATATACAAAAGAGACGGTCACTAAACGTGTAACCCACCTAACAAAATATACATGAACTCCATAGTATGTGTCCACGATCCCGCTAAGTGTCCGTGCGGTCCGTCCTACAAGAAGCTAAGACATAACGGGGGTGAGTTAACAACTCAATGAATAGAAGTATACATCACAAGATATGATATGATATGTGTAGTAATGAATGCAAGTGCGATATAAATGAAATCACATAAGAAAAATATCAATCATCATCAAATCCTCATCAACCCGTGTCCATCATTGATACTAAAAATCTGGATATCGTAAGCACCGTCTAACCGATCGGTCCTCTTCTGATATCAACTCAGCTACGATCGGAATCCTCCGGATATCCGCCGTGCTCTAATATCACCTCTGATATCGATCATCCTCGCTAGGCTTTCCGTACCTCTCTACGGTCTTCCTGTCCCTCGGAGTCGTACCGGATCTACCATGTATCCGTAATCGGTTTCCCCCTCTCTCGATTCGGATATCTCATCATGAAAACCAAAACTCATGGTCGATGCCAAATCATCACAAGAAAAACCGCACTTTTGAAAACATAATCCGTTTTGTAAAAGATACTCGCGGTTTCTCAAATTCATAGAATTATCAAATCTATGATACCAATCAAAGAATGATTCGTTCATATAACATTTGGTAACTATAACATGTATTTATACAAACTATACGATTTGAATAATGGAACATGGTAATTAGAAACTAATACTATTATGAACATGGTAATACGGTTTAAACATAGCGATTTTACGTGTCATGGCAGTACTAATGATGTATGGTGTAGCATGCGAGTCTGTGAACTGTGCAACACGGAATCATTAGTATTATGCTTGTGTTAATTCAGTGTATCTATTCTGGCAAGTATAATTGTACACTATGAATGTCATGGTACTCAATATAATGTATATGTCATGGAAATGCGATAAAGTATATCTAAAAGTATTTAAAAACCGATACGGAGTTTTATAAAGCTTCTGGTAGTCGGGGTGTTATATGCCATCCGCCCGATTTCCCACTTGTAAATGTCCCTTTACACACTTAATATCAATACGTGCTAGACGAAACCCGCGAATGTTTTGCCCTTCTTTGCCTCATCGGACGTCTCCGCGACCGATCCTATACATTTAATCAAGCACATAAATAAGAATCGAAACGCAAACATTGCTATACTTCTAACGCATATAAACTAGAATGGAAGATCAACGTATTTAAACGCGTGCTATCAATATCGATCTACCCCCGGCAATAATGAAAATCAAAACTTAAGTTTTTAAGACGTAAAACCTTAAACTTTTATAGGATATGTGTTCCAAATTTTCATATAAGTAACATGGGATAAAATTAAGTATACAATAGTCTAATTTGGGATGTTTAGGAGCTACTGTAAAAGACCCAGACCCCAACTCAAAATCCAAACCGCAAATTGCGGCTAAATCGATTAAATCTGCGGCCATGGTGGATCCAGATGGGTACGAACTTGGGGTGTGGTCTCTAGTTGTGCTCACCATCTCAGAAAACTCTTAGAAAAAATTTCAGAGTTCACTAGTTATACCAAATATCAATAGAGAACCGCAAACACTAAAAAATTAGTTTACAAGTACCAAAACATATCTATTTTTCCCAAACTAGAAGAAATTATTCATAAACCACACGCATTAGGCAAGATAAGAACACAAAAAGAATAAAATTGGATTTTTACCTCCTTTAAGAATATTGAGAGGGATCCAAGCTTGAGTGGTATTAATATGAAGATTTTTGAAGAGATAAAGACCTAACTTGATGTCATGATCATTCTATATGAAGAAACCCTCAAGAAACGTAATGCTTTTGGATGGAGGAAGGTAGGTTAGAGAGAAAGAGTGAATGAGAGCTTAGAAAATTTCCTAAATGTTTGTGAAAAGAGAAGTAAAGAAAGAAAGGATAACCATGACATATAAGATATATATGATAATCCTAGATATTTGTATAGTGAAATGTGGTGAGAGTGAGGTATAACTTAACCTAACCTATTCCCCTCATCTCATTTTCCAAAATAAAGAGAGTTAACCAATTCAAAAGAGAACAACATGATTTTTCCATGTCACATAAAAATAATAGATTTTGAAAAAAGATAAATGTTGTCACGTTTACAAATTCATTTTATTATTACATAAATGCAAAAATAAATACTTTAAAATTTTACGGAATGTTACAATATACCCCTTAAGAAATTCGGTTTCCGGATTTAAAATCTAATTACGCGTACCTTCGAAAAGATGGGGAAATTTCTTCCGCGTCTTATCCTCCGCTTCCCAGGTGAGCTCCTAGCTATTTGGTCCATGCCACAACACCTTTACAGAAGGGAGTATCCTAGATCACAACGTCTTCACCTGCCGGTCGAGAATGGATATAGGTTGCTCAGTGTAAGATAGATCGCGCTCCAGTTGTTGGGTTACGACAGCGTCCCGGCCATCAAACCGTGGCCAAATGCGGAACAAAAATTTACAAAAATTGGCGCTACCACAACCCCATGCCCGGATCTTTCCTAAACGCTATACTAGCAAACATATAAAGAGGAGTTAGATGGTTATACCGAATGAACCAAGTCCTTCGGGTCTTCAACCATTATCCCAAGCTCCTAGTGGTCGCGGATCGAATTTAGTTGCCGGTCTTCCTCCATTTACGATGATCCACCTGAGAGAAACGACGCAAGCTTCAGCCTTGCCTAGTAAGTCAACCGATACTCCAAGGTTGCTAGCAATGGAGAGTGGAGGTGTAGAATTATCTCACTGTGAATTTCTCTCATCACAAATCCTCTAAGAGCAACTCAAGAAGATGAAGAGGAGGTAAGGAAACATGTGGAATGAGCAACTAAAGAAATGGCTAAGTGTTTCTCCAAAGAGAGAGTGAGTGATCAAGTGAAGAGAGCATGTCAAGAAAATCAAGAGTATAGCCTCACCAAAAGAAAGCGGCTGCTTCTCTCTCTTTCAATCCTACACACAAAAAAATATCTCCACTCATTTTTGCAATAAAATAAAACCATCCATACCTCTCTACATGCTTAACAATGTTTATGCCACCTCACTCCTCCACCTCATTTGTAAAATAAATGAATTTCCAAAAAGGAAAATCATACAAATGAGTTGTCCACTTCTAAAAGCTATTCCGTATAAATACGGAATACAACCCGGTACATGTATCGAAATATATATACGCGTATTCATATAAAAATACGAATAGCCAAGAGAGAAAATGAATAGTAAACAATAATACTAATATATATATATATATATATATAAATACATATATAAATTATTAAATCAAAACCTGATTTAATAATCCGGCTTAGTCCTAAGCCGCTAGTATTATCAACTGTCCGATTAAAGTCTGTGCATCCTGTACACATATTTAATCGGACACCTATATGTACCAACATACGTCATCTACACCATATTGCCTGAACCGTGAAAACCCTCTGTGTGGGACTCTAAAGACTCGTCAATACGCTGGCAGTGGGTTTAACCATAAGCATGTCAGCGGCACTAGCTGTACGTAACGGCTACCCAGGTATTGGGCGAAAGGAAGGCCGACGAGCAAACTCATCCGTACCCCTACTGAGCCTGACAGTAACAATCTCCGTACAGTCCGGTCTATTCGTCTAAGAGTATCACATATCGAGTCTACGGGGTGGATAAAGTCAGACCCCTAATAACGCGATAATTCGTGTCGGTATGAAACCCATCACCACCTGAGAAACTACTGATCCTAGATCAGCAATCCTCGACTATCTTGACCAAGAATTTCTGGTGATGACCATCCGTGCACAGCGCGACATCAACCCCCAATACCGAGAGAGACGAATCCTCGACGATCCACTCACTGCCTCCATGTGGCCCGGGACTGTACCCAACTAAAACATGTTTACATGACTCTTTTGAGCCGTGGTAGGGTAGTAATCAAAGCACAATGGGAACTCACACGAGACAAATGACGATCTCAGGTCGACAGACTAACCTGTACACATGTCACCAGGGAACTGCCATCTGACAATAGGTATAATACCAACTAGCATGTTCCCGGCGAATCCGTCCGGTGCACTCATAACCCAATGAGCACCTGTATACTATCTTAGGTGACTAACTGACACCAATGGCTTATGAGACCGGCCACCACCCCTCGTCAGGGTCTGGATAAGTATACACTAGTCTACTCTGGAGTATCGATGCCCAGTCTCGAAACTCCTATGACTAGGGACATTTAAAGATGTGCTTATAGACTACCCAGCTCCCACGTATATGATCGCTATCATACTGCTGGTAGTCAAACAAGAATCCTATGGGCTTTATCAACATGTAATAGTGATCTGTAATACCATCTGAAACATGTACATGATGATAAAGACAAACTAGATAGTATACTATCATCTCGAGTATGACTGTTCTACCGGTATAGGTACTCCCTCAATCATCACAATCACGTGCCCGCGATTCAATAATTGATTTGAGGGCACTATATCCAACAATCCTCCACTTGCACTTAAGGCTAATTATTGCGGTGTCGTATACTCACAGCCCGTGTGATACCGAATACCCAACTTCTCTACTAATCAGTCTCGCAAAGCCCGTTGCGAAACTATTACGTTCGAGAAATAACCTCAGTGAGTGGATCCGCTCCAGTGTTTCTATCTTTATCTCTCTATATCTCAACTTCGCGGAGAAAGACTATCTCTCGAAATGAGCAATACATGTCTTAGAATTTGTTTGGATATTTAATGGGACCCAGTTCAAAAATAAACTCCAAATCGAACAAACTTCTTAGATTGTATCATCTACTGAATTTAATCACTACGCCATGCCTTCCACAGTATCCACTTGGACCACCCGTCCAACATACTGCCCCTTAGAAGAGGGAAAACTATAACCCAGACAGCCACTCTGTCATTCAGGTCACCTTGGAAGCCTGAAATGATAACCGTCTCCCGAAGGAGACTGCTATTAGCATATCCCTAGAACATCCACTTATGTTCATAACTGCTTCCCAATGTTTCTCCAGGATTGTATTAATATATGTTTATTGCAGCTAGTGCAAAAACAATATCTGGTGTTGTATTTGGTATTTCACGATTGACTCAATTGCCTAAGCAAATAATATGCCAATCACGCAAATTCCTCTCTTCATCAGTCTAGAAGACATCTTTTTAGAGAGGGCGACTCCATCACCTGCGGGTATACCACCTCGCCAGGAGTCGTCCATTCTAAAACACTTTAGAATAGTGTCAAAATACCCAGATTGGGACACTTCCTAAATCTAGATCTAAAACCATAGATCTAGTAACCAGAAACCTTGATATTATATCCATATCCTATGTGGAGAAACCACTTTGTGACAACCACAGTATATAACCGATTGTAGTATAGGAAGATCTATCCTTATCAAGTGTATGTCATCCAAATACCTGGACATCACTCTCTACTACCTTCTTACCAGATCCATCTCCTATTCTGATGAAGTCATGACCTATGACTGTCACATCAAAAATAGATGATCTATTTCCGCTATACCTGCTTTAGTCTATAAATAGACATAACCTACTTGCCCTCTATGCTTCCGCTGCTCCCACTGACTACAACAACCCTCTGGCAGAGTCATATACACGTGCATTTCTAAAACTAGTTTAGAACAATGCTATACTCATCCTCCTGCCGGGTCTTATAGTCTAGAACAATAGCATTAGCAAGTCTGGATAAACAAGAACCTCCCTGTCACCATCTCTGAGAAGACCGAAATACCTCTCGGGTGTCTGAGGTTACCCACCAAATCTGCGGAGTGGCTAATGGAATGTCGAATCCAATTGAATTCTTAGGTTATATTAAATTTTCAGTAATCGTTTATGGTTCTGGAATTACTTCCAGTTCTACTATACTCCCACTTATGTTTTCTGAATAGAATCCATTTTACTAAAACTGGTGGCGAGTCAAGAACAATATAACTATTGATCTTCCAGATGGTAGAAAATTAACCCTCGTCAAAGCTCGGGATAACCCACAAACCGCCATTACTGAAACGTGTCTTGAGTTTATCCAGAGTCTAGTTTTAAGCATAAGCCGGACAACTCCATATATCTTAACATCGTTACGATATGAACCATTCTATATACAATATAGAAACAGAGGCACTAATTTAATTGGAACCAGATTCAAATCATGCGGCTGTCTCTAGTGCATGTCAACTAAGTGGAATAAGGCCAAGCAGCATTACTCATCAAGGAGTGCATCCACATATGAGTAACCTGAAAGAGAAGAAAGTTCTTAAAACCATTACTTACAACGGAATACCTTACACAAATATCTACATCTTCGATCACTTTTAAGAATCCTGATACTTGCAACATATGGTTCTCTACTTTATTCTTCTACCTATAACTTCTCAATATCTGGACCTTACATTTCAACGAAATACTTGTCTAGAACTGGAGAAGTCATGAGTAAACAGAATATAGTATGAGTACCAACCTTTTTATCCTAATGGACACTGGACAACATATAATACATTGTATAAGTCTCCTGAGTTCAATAACTCAAATCTTGTCCGTCGTAGGTTGAAAACTGTACTATGGTTAAGAAGAATTACATCGCTGTTGAATGTACCTTAATCACCAACTGATATAGGTAAATGTCATAGACATAATTTTAAAAAGTTATATCTTATTTTATAAAATAAATGTATAGATATATCAGTTTGAAACTGGTGCATAACTACGGATATTCAAAACCAAAAATTTGCCGTCAGGCAAAACCTAGTGATTTCCTCAAATATCACCAATTACAACGAATTCCGATATAATAAGGATATAATCACTTAATTCCCAATATCTTACTCCCACTCAGCATCTGTAACGCCATACAGATGTGAGAATCATATATGGTAAATACATACCCTGGAGTCAGAATTTAATTGGGAAACAGTTTTCAATTAACATTGCACAATCAAACTGAAATATGAAAATGTTTCGAAGGGGTAGCCGGGTATTCCTAGTAATGCCTCTTCCACTATCCAGATTCATGACAGTAACCATATATTTTCTTGCCCACACTCCAATCCCTTTATATGTATTTACTTATTACTTTCTGTACACCACACTTAGGCTAATTGGTTTTCTTCTTTCCCTACCCTTCGGCACCAGCCTAAGGTTTGGATGAAGACTATCTAATAAGCGTAATAGGTGTACTCTCCTAATACCAGGAGCCCTCGCAACCCGAGAGAAGATAAAGAGAAAAGACAACTGAATAATTCTTATTCTATTCCTCCAGAACCAGAATCCATCCTCGAACTGGAACAAGTTCCTTTGAGTTCGTATGTAACTATACGACAGCATATCCAATAAATATGGATTTTCGTAGTGATACGGAATGTTCCGGAGAAAAGTAAAGGCGGACTAGGAGTGGCAGGGGTATACATGGTTTCGTCGTAAATGATAGTAGTCGCAATGTCTTTTGCCCTCAATCTAATCCTTTTATATGTCTTTACTTATTACCTTTTGTACACCACATTTAGGCTTAATTGGTTTTCTTCTTTCCCTACCTTTCGGCACCTGCCTATGGTTTGGAAGAAAACTATCTAATGAGCGCAATAGGTGTACCCTCTCCTAACCCTAGGAGCCCTCACAACTTGAGAGAAGGTAAAGGGAAAAGACAACTGAATAGTCCTATTCAATTTCTCTTGAACCGAAAACCATCATCGAATCTGAAACAAGTTTCTTCGAGTTTGTATGTAACTATACGATGATCATATCCAATAAATGAGGATCTTCGTAGTGATACGGAATGTTCCGGAGAAATGCAAAGGTGAAGTAGAAGTAGCAATGATATATGCAACACCGACAATCCAAAAAACCAATGTGTTTTAAGAAGGTTCGGTTAACTTGGTTCATGAGTTTTAGTTTAGGGTCGGGCTATGATCGCTGCCAGAGAGAGAGAGAGAGAGAGAAAAGAAATACTCAGCGTGCACTCTAACCTGGAGCAGAATGATTAATCATTTTATCTAATCAGGATGTCTCCCACTGTTTCCTCTAATTCTCCTCCAAACCCTAAAAGAGAATTGGTCGGGATCATCTAAAATCACCCGAGGAGTAAACCTACTCATCGGTGGGAATCGGGATCCAACTATCATCGCATGATAACCTGATGGAAGCCACTCAAGTCAACACACTCCAGAAGGTATGCGCATGCCTGAAAAGTTTCCTGTATGTTTGAAACTCCCGATGTGTGTTTTTACCCCTAGGACCCAAGTGATCCTGACTGAGCCAATATATCAAAGGATCTTAATCAAGTTCAACTAGCCATTATCTTGATTGCATTAGACCCACCCGCACGAGTCCTTGACTGAGCCAAAATGACCGCACGACTGTCCTAACCAATCGCATATCCATGCAACAGAAAAGCACTACATAGCTACCGAACACTACGCCTCGGCTAAGTACGACATACGTAGCACGAATACTAAGCAATACTAATCTGAAATGACGGAGGGCTACAGCTGGTTTTTGGCGAAAAATCTTTAACGTAATGAACTTGATATCGTTGAAGGAACCGAGTGGTTTTACAAATATATAGTGGCACAAACTTTTGCTAAAGAGGTCACTCCCGGTGAAGGGATCTCAGCTCTTTTCTCATCGAATGAGGTGCAGGATATTCCAAACTGAATACCACGATGCAAAGCAAAAGAATCGACTATAGTGAAGTTATTACGCTGACGCAAACTTCTGCCTAAGGGGTCACTCCCGATGAAGGGATCTCGGCCCTTGCCTCGTCGAATGAGGTGCAGGATATTCCCAATCGAATACCACTGTGCAAAGCAAAAGGAAACGTCTGTAATGTCAGTTTTTCAAAATATGGTTCCAACAACATCATATATAGGTTTTTTTATCCTTGCATTGATCAGAATCAACGCAATCCCATCAATTAACATATCATACCAGAAAAGAACGAAAAATATGATGTACGTATATGCCATCCGCATTCGCCACTGGGCCCGTCATCACCCGTTAGGTTACTTAACTAACGACAGAGCGGGGCTGGACTAGCGCGGGTGCAAAACATATACAACATCTACTAGTATATATATAAATATATATAACAATCGTCCCAGGCATGATATAAAGCAACATCACAGAATCTCAGCCAACAACACAGATTATTAGATAATCCTGGAGCCCCGGCTTTCACTTGAGCCGCAAATGAGATCCGACATTCCCTGTCGTGTGGATAGCCTGTGCAATGAAAACCTAGATCCCTACAAGTGTAGCAAGTTACCCGCCAATCCCAGAAGCGAGGCAACCCCAATCATCAACGTGAATGGGTCACCCAGCACTTCACGGAATCCGGTAACTTAAGCACCCCTCCGTGAGTCAACCTATACCCCCTACGAGTGCGGCGAATAGCCCACTAATTCTAGAGTAAGGTCCCCTCCGTCTCAACGCCATGAGATGCGGACCCGTTGCCCTCTAGAACCCGGCTATTCGTGCACTCCACTGCGGAGTAATCCTAGTACAGAAAAGAAAATAATATGTACAAGGGTGACATCGACCTCAACCCGGTCGTGCCCTAAACAAATAATTTACAAACTGGCAGTGACGGCAGTCCACATGTCGGACGCTTGTCCCGCAATATCAAATATACAAATAAAACTAAACTGTACTAACATTGCACCCAAGCTATCCACCACGACTATCCAACCACATGTTAGTTATATGTATGCCCTAGAGGCCATTATTGTACATATGATGTATATTATAGTGGATGCTTGGACATATATAGAGAGGACGTTCTTGCTCGACATGATAGTATGCTATCTGGTTACCTTTATCTTAACGTATAGACTGGTATTTATACTGTCTGTCTTTTACATGTTGATAAAGCCCTTAGGATATGTACTTACTACCAGGACTATGATGAGATCATATTAATGGGGCCAGGGTGGTCCAAAAGTATATCCTTTAATTGTTCCTAGTCGAGGGTATATCGAGGCAGGGCATTGATATTCTAGAGTACACTAGCGTATACGCTTCTTGACCCATATGATGGGTGATGGATGATCCAACATCCATTTGTGTTTGACATCAAAGATAGTATACGGGTGCTCAGTGGAGACTGGGTACACTGAACAGGACTCACCGAGGACTCCTATGTGGTACTATACTATCGTCAGATAGCAGTCCTCTGGTGACCCTGGTACAGGTTAGTCTGTAGACCCGAGATCATCATAGAGTCTTGTGTGATTCCCACTGTGTTTTGATTTCCACCTTACTACGTTCAAGAGAACGTGCAAAACGGTGGTTTTTGGGTACACTCCCGAGTCACATGGAGGCAATGAGCGATAGGAGGGGTTTCATCTCTCCCGGTATTGGGGGTTGATATTGCGTTATGCTCGATTGTCTATAACTGGAAGTCTCTGGCCAGGGCTGCTTATGAGATTTACTGATAAGTGTTATCAGTAGTTTCTCAAACCGTTATAGGCCAGACATCGGCATGACTTATCACGTTACTGGTGTCTGACGATTTCCACCCCTAGACTTGATATGCGACATATCAGACGAAGAGACCGGACTGTATGGTAGTGTTACTGATAGGCTTCATGAGACCGTGGATAGGCTTGCTTGTTGATCTTCATATCGCTCAATACCCGGGTAGCCGTTACGTCCAGCTAGTACCGCTGACGGCTTATAGCCGACTGATGTGATCATCACATACTGTTGGCGTATTGACGAGTCTTCAGAGTTCCACACAGAAGTTCCCTGGTTCAAGCGAAACAAAGTAGGACGCATATGCGATATGTGTGTGGGCCTGATTAAATACGTGTATGTGATAACGTATTGTAATCTGGCAGTTATCTGTTATCGGTTCGGTTATATATGATATAACAAGATTGTCGAATCAAGTGTTGATTTGATAATGTGATATACAGATGAATGATATTAGTCGGTCATATATGATATAACCGGATTATTAAATCAAGCGTTGATTTAATAATGTGATATATATATTATATGTGATATAATTATATCTTAACTAATATCATTAGCTCACTAATTATTCTTCATTATATATATAATGAAGCATGGCATATGAATTTCTATTTTGTGAAATGAGGTGGTTGCAAGTATGGGATTTATACTTGTTTATTCATCTTGACTCACTATTCAAGCATTGTTGCAATTTTATATTGCATAATTCCATGCTTGAATGAGTGAGGGGTCAAGAGTTGCTATTGATTCTAGCTCATTCTCAACATTTAGCCATTTTTCTTGAGTTGCTCCCATGGTTGCTCTCTAGCTTCTTCTTCCTCTTCATGTCATGGTTCAAATTTCAACCCTCACATGTGATGTGAACCATGAAGCTTGAACACAAACTTATGAACTTTTAACATCCCCTATTTCACCATCCTATACTTGACTAGCGATCGAGCGTAGCGTGTTTTCTATGCTAAAGAGTTTAGTGTAAAGGTAGCTTGAGTTGGAGGAACTTCGCGTGGATCATCTTCGGCACGAAGGTCATCAGAGGAAACTCGTCCAAAACCTCAAGTGGAGCCTAGTAGAGTTGCGAGACTACTACACAGAGCATGTGAAGTGAAGGACCGGTTTACAAAGATTGTATTTCTTGTTCACTAGATGTAAAGTTGTTTACATTCTTGTATCGTCTAATTCTCTAGTTAAGATTCTAGAGTTTGGGTTATTTAGCATGGCAAATTTTTGAAAACGGCATGGATGATGTCTTCCAAAACCTTGTTGTCGTGCTAGGTAATCCAACAGTGGTATCAGAGCCAAGCTAAAGAATTAGACGATGTTTATTAGAATCACGAAACCGAAAAACTCCGAAACACCGAAACCAAAGATCAAGTTTCTGTCAATTTTAAAATGATCTCAGAAAATTATTTTAGCAACTGCAGAATGTTGTATGTGATACAACTAGAACACCGGAGAAATTCGAGACCAAACAACCGGATTTTAATTGGAGACATGCACAAAATATCCGGCCTCGCCGGTTTTTTAAACTCCTCTTTGGCTCGAAATTTTTTGGTGTTCTCTGGGCTTGATTTTGGGGTTTTTGGTATTGTTTGATTAGCCCAGTTTTCATGTGATGTTAAGTTCTATTAGGGCTAAAACGGAGTGTTTCGTAGTCGTAATTCTAACATCAATTCGGGTTAATTTAGACGACGTTAAAAGGTTTGAACGAATATCAATAACCCATTTTCTCCCTTACTGGAAATTTTCCAAAAGTTGGATTTTCTCCAAGTTAAAAACATTCAAAAATCATGCAAGTAATTCTATGGACCCTCTAGAAGAACGAAATCCTAACTCGATTCTATGACCATCGGAACCGCCACCAAACCCTAGGGTTTGTGGTAGTTCCGCGGCGCCATAGGTGAGACAAGGGTTGGCCCTTGTACGGTTGGTCCATAGGTACTGTGGCATGTTCTGGGTATTTTAAAACTGTGCTCAAGTGTTGAGCTCTTTGGGAAATTTTGAGTGTTTGTTTATTCTATCGGAATGTTTAACATCATCTAGCTATCTATGAAATGTGATACAATATTTGGAATTCAATTGGTTAGGCATGAAATCCGAAGTATGTGATATTTCGGGTTTATGTTGTCTAAGAATGTTACGGATTATAAATGTTGTAGTTTGACATTTTCTTTTCTGCGACTGTAAGTGTAATATGTGGTGTATCGCCGGTTTCGTTGCTATATGTCAACGAAAATTGGGATACGCATATTTGCTTATGTTGATGGCATGTGATATTATGTGTTGCTGGGATATGTTATATTGGATCGTCGTGTTTTGAATAGCCAGGAGTTTTTATGTGAGATGAGAGTTTTTCCATTTTCATTCATGTAAAAGTTTATAAGTAATATTCTTTTATTGGGGTACTTCCGGGTTGAGGATGTTGTCACCCTTTTTTTATATTATTTACTTTTCCGCATTAGGATAGATCCAAGACGGGGAGCACAAGTAACCGGGTTCTAGAGTCCAGTGGGAGATCATTTCGAGGAGCCGAGTCCGGGTCTCCTAACTCTAGAATTGGTAGGGTTGCTTGCCGCTCTCGTAAGGGTCTAGGGATGTGGGTTTGGCTATTTATCACAACCGTGAAATCCGTGTTTTTTACTGGCTTAATATAAAACACGGACCTCCCAATATATCCAATATTTCATATGTTGATTTCTGCTGCTGATATTCTGTGACGTGATCACTTTATATGCTTGAGACGAATGCTTTATTATTATATATATGATATATAATAAATGTTTCTTATGTTTTGCACCCACGCTAGTCTCGTCCCGCTATGCCGTTAGTTAAGTAACCTAACGGTGCATAACGAGACACTGTGGTGAATGCGGATGGTATAAGCGTACGTTGTATTTTCGTTTCTTCTGTGATGCTTAGGAAGCATAATTGATGGGACTTCATTAATGAGATTAATGAAAAAAAAGAAACCTAAAAGATATTGTGGAATCAAATTTTCTAAAAGGGTAGCTCTAGTTTTTGTTTTGCATAACGGTATTCCTTGTAGAATATCCAACACCTCATTCGATGAGGAAAGAGCCGAGATCCCTTCACCGGGAGTGACCTCTTTAGCAAAAGCTAGCAGATACTACAACCCACTCGGTTTTGTTTTTGATTGCCTTTATAGTTCTTGCTTTACATAGCGGTATTCCTTATAGAATATCCAGCACCTCATTCGATGAGGAAAGGGCCGAGATCCCTTCACCGGGAGTGACCTCTTTAGCGGAACTAGTAAAAGCCTAAAAAACACTCCTTTTCAAATTCACTCGATTCCACAACGATATCAAGTTCATTACGCAAAAGGTTTTATTAAAAACCTATCGTAGCCCTCCGTCATTTCAGATAAGGACTATTTAGTATTCGTGCTGCGTTTGTTGACCTTGTCAATGCTTAGTATACGGTAGCTGATTAGTGCTTATCTACTAAAACATGAGAGACGATTGGATTAGGGTAGTCGTACGACCTTATTGACCTTGTCAAGGGTCGTGTGGGTGGGTTTAATTCAATCATGAAATGTACGGATTGAACTTGACTTGTGATTTATGGTTTGATAACCTTGTCAAGGTCATAGATCACTTAGGGCAAAATATTATCGGGAATTTCAAGTGTTGAAATTTGCTATGAGATTGCATACCTTTTATGAGATAGTTGGATCCCGATACCCACTGTGAGTAAGAGTTACTCTTGGGAGAGTTTTACACATCACAATTAGTCGATCAAGTAGGTGTCTAGAAAGGTGTTAACGGGGTAACGCCGCTGGGAAAACAAGGTTTATTTTAATTAGGTACGTGCAAAAGCACGGGGAACCTCCCTCAAAGTACCGACACTAGCCTGACTGAAAGATTGACGAACTTGTAAGGTGTAATTAATCCCGGCTAATCTTACCTTTTAGGGTTTGAAGGAAGATTTGATAAAAAACAGTGGAAGCCATCCTGATTAGATAAAATAATAACCAATCTAATCTTGCAAGAGCATATGCTAAGTGTTTTCTTCTCTCTCTCTCAGGTAGCGACTATTTCAGGCCTTAATCAAGATAATAATATGGATATATTGACCGAACCCGCTTGTTATACTGAGCAGGGGAACGTTGGTTCCGCTCCAACTTATAATTGTTATAAGTCCGAGCAGGGAATAGGGGAATATCCGGATTACCATGCCACCCAAACGAGGAATGGACATATTGATGTATCTTCTTCGAGTGTGTTAGTTACCGAGAACTGTTTCTCAGTACACTCTACGTCCTGGGTATTAGATACTAGATCGGGATCCCACATATGTAATATGTTACATGGGCTAAGGAAAGGTAGAGAACTGGGAATAGGTGATCATTCTCTAAAAGCAGGGAATGGTGCAAGTGTTGTAGCCAAAACAGTTGGTGAATATCACCTAGTATTACCAAATGGGAATACTTTGATCTTGAACGAATGTTATTACGTGCCCTCTATGATATGCAATTTAATATCAATTTCTTCATTAGATAAAGAAGGATATAACTTTGTAGTAGAGAATAATGTTATGAACATTTACCTAAATCAAGTGTTGATTGGGTTTGGTGCGTTATGTAATGGTTTATATGTTCTAAATCAAAACACAGTTCTTAACGTACAGAACACACATAAGAGGAAGAGTTCAGAAACGAACGAATCCTTCTTGTGGCATTGTAGACTAGGTCATATCAATGCGACACGACTAGCTAACTTACATAAGGATGGATATTTGAATCCATTCGAATTTTCATCTTATGAAACTCGCCAGTCATGTCTCAAAGGCAAGATGACCAAAACTCCGTTTACAGGACACGGAGAAAGAGTTACGGAACTCTTGGGACTAATACATAGTGATGTATGTGGTCCCATGTCTACAAATGCCAGGAATGGTTCCTCATACTTCATTACATTCACTGACGATCTCTCAAAATTCGGTCATGTGTTCCTGTTGACACACAAGTCTGAAGCTTTTGAGAAATTCAAAGAATATAAACATGAAGTTAAGAACCATACGGGTAAAAGTATTAAAATCCTTCGCTCTGATCGGGGAGGAGAATACTTGAGCACGGAATTCCGTGACTATCTAAAAGAGAATGAGATTCTTTCTCAGTTTACTCCTCCGTATACACCGCAGCACAACGGTATATCGGGGTGGAGGAATCGCACCCTATGAGATATAGTGCGCTCCATGATAAGTATTGCTGAGTTGCCTATTTCCTTTAAGGGACATACACTTGAGAAGATGCATACCTATTGAATAGAGTTCCGATCAAATCTGTTGCCTGCCACTCCATATAAGATATGGAATGGGAAGAGACCATTTCTTAAACGAGTTAAGATATGGGGTTGTTCGGCCTATGTTGAAAAGCAAAATCTGGACAACCTCGAGGTAAGGTCAGTTCAGTGCAAGTTTATAGGATATCCCAACCATTCGCCTGGGTATATCTTCTATCAACCGAGGAACAAAAGTTGTTTTGTTTCTCGACATACCACCTTTATAGAAAAGGAATTTCTTGTCGAAGAAATTAGTGGCGATGAGATAGAGCTGAAAGAAATTCCAGCAACACAAACTATAACTGACAATTTGGTGGAACCAGAGGATTCAATAGTCCCTGACGAATCGAAGCCACTCCGCAGATCTAGTAGGGTTCATCATCCACCTGAGATATACTACGGTTTTCTCATAGACGGTGGGAGCGAGGATTGCATCATGGAGATGATGACCCAACTAGTTTCGAGCAGGCCATCACAAGTGGAGACTATGTGAAATGGCTGGATGCTATGCGATCTAAAATGGAATCCATGTACACCGGCAAAGTGTTGACTTTGCATGTTGCTCCTGAAGGGGTAAAACCCATCGGGAGAAAGGGAATCTTTAAGAAAGATAATTTGGTGTTAATGGAAAAGTTGAGACTTTCAAAGCTATGCTTAAATCCATCAGATCCTACTTACCATTGCTGCATACCATGACTACGATATCTGGCAGACTGCACGTCAAAACCGCTTTTCTAAATGGTGATTTAGAAGAGAGCGTGTATATGACTCTTCCAGAGGGCTTCACAGACAGTGGGAGTAGCGGATGCATGTGCAAGCTGCTTAAATCTATCTACGGGTTAAAGCAGGTATCACGGAGATGGAACATCTGTTTTAATGAAGCTGTCAAAGAGTTTGACTTCATTAAAAAGGTAGATGGACCATGTATAAATAAGAAGGTTATAGAGAGTATGGTTGTCTTCCTCGTATTGTATGCGGATGAGATACTCTTGATAGGAAAGGGTGTTCCTATGCTACACTCGGTCAAGCACCTCTTATCACACAAGTTCTCCATGAAAGATCTAACTAATGTCTCCTACATCATGAGGATATAGATCTATAAAGATAGATCTAAATGGATTTAGGATTGTCCTAATCTAGGTACATAAACACCATGCTAAAGGGGTTTAGTATGGATGATTCTAAGCGTGGTAATGTACCCGCTTGTTCGGGAATCACTCTCTCCAAAGAGATATCTCTCGAGACTGATTTGAAGAGGGCTCCCATACAAGGGATACCCTATACTTTGGCAGACGGGTCAATCATGTATGCGATATTATATACCAGACCAGATGTAGCTTACTCACTAGGTATAGTGAATAAGTATCGAAAAGATCTTTAGGAAAACCACTGGACAGCTGAAGAACATTCTTAAGTGCATGAGAAGGACTAAAGAGATGTTCTTGGTGTATGGTAACGGTGAACTCCAGATGGTGTCCTTTACTGATACGAGCTTCCAGAATAATAAGGACGACTGAAAATCAGTCTCGGGTTTTATCTTTACCCTCAGTGGAGGGACGGTATGTTGGAAGGGTTCCAAGCTATATACCGTAACAGACTCGTTGATAGAGGCTAATTACATCGCTACCAACGATGCTGCCAAAGAGCTTGTCTGGATGAATAGAGTTCATGAGATGAACTAGGTTCCTACCATTGGGCATCCAATACCTAAGTATTGTGATGACAATGGAGCTGTGGCTTTGGCCTAGGAACCCCGGTCCCGTCAGCGATCCAGACATATTCTTAGACAGTATCACCTGATCAGGGAGATAGTTGATCTCCGGGATATCGAGGTTAGGTGAGTTGACACAGAGGATAACATAGCGGATCCACTCACCAAGGCCATCCCCCAGATGCTATTCGAGAGACTTTTGGGACATTGAGTATGAGATACTACAACAACTGGCTTTAATGCACGCGGGAGATTGTTAGCTATATGTATGTGTTCCCGCTAAAATTTTCGGCCAAGAGCTATTTGTTCCCTTATAACCCTAAAAAAAGGGAGAGATGAAAGAGGAAAAAATTTACGGTTGTGCATCACGTGTTAAACACGTGAGCGTTTATATGCAAAGCATATAAGCGCTGAAAGCGCTGAACATAAATCACCAATGGCCAAATAGGCCTTATGTGTAAAACATGCGAGCGCTCATATGCAAAGTATATGAGCGCTGAACATAAATCACAAATGGCCAAACAGGCCTCACATGTAAAACACGTGAGCGCTCATATACAAAGCATATGAGCGCTGAACATAAACAGGCTAAAACCTATAGCAGGGGTCACGTGTTAAACACGTAAGTTCTCTTGCCTCTCACATGCAAAGCCCCAATTTAAAATGTTCCCATTAAATTATACGTGATAAAATTAAATTCTATTTGGGATTTCCTAATCTTCCTCAAACTAGAAAGATCTTCTCTGTTAAACAGAAAACCTTTGGATCAAAAATCCAACGGTGATCATCTGGTAGAATAAAATTCTATCATAGGAAAATATTTTCCTAATCTTGTTAAACTAACAAGATATTCATATGATAAGAAAAAATTCTAACTTTGTTAAACTAACGAGATATCCATATGATAGAATTAAATTCTATATTAAGAAAATATATTTCTGATCTTGTTAAACTAAAAAGATATGATAGAATAAAATTCTGATCTTATTAAAAGTAACAAGATATTCATAATCTTGCTAAACCAACAAGAAATCTTCTCTGTTAAACAGAGAGCGTTTGGATTAAAAATCCAACGGTGAATAAAATTCACCGATTGATCTAAAAAAATCATGGAATCAATCATGATCTCTCAATGAGAGATTCTCTTAAAAAATTGATTCTTACTCTTTTCGTATAAATAGGAGCGAGGAGAGGAGGAGAAAAGCACAGAGGGAGAGGGGAAGAAAAATAGAGAGAGGATTTAATTCTCTAAGAAGAGAGACCATACCATAAACTTCTAAAAAAATATATACAGAAGCCTCCCAAAAGCTCCCACAAAACAAAAGAGAATTTAATTCTCAAACCAAGAGTTTAACTCTTCTCAAAGAACTTAGTTCTTCCTCTGGTTGAGGTCTGCAGAAGCAGATCTCCCCACAAGCTGAGAATTTAATTCTCATCGGGAAGATTCTGTTATGCAGATTCAAATATTAGAGGAAAGAACTAAGTTCAAAGAATTTAATTCTTCCAAAAGGATATTGGAATTTAATTTCTCTGATAAAACTAGGGTTTAACCTTGTAAAAGAATTTAATTCTTATAAAACAAGGGACCTGCAATTCTTAAAACTCAGATCAGAATTTCTATGCATATAAAAAAAAGACTGGTCACGTATTCCCACGTGAGCACCTCTGAGGAACAAAAAGGAAGGACTGAGATCAAATCACGTGTTTCCACGTGACCTCTTAAATGAGCGCTCAGCAATTACATGAGAAAGGGAATAAATCCAAAGACAGTTCCCATTTTGGGCCGCCTCACGTGTTCCCATGTGACCCCCAAACAGTTGATTGACACTTATATGGAAAAGGGGAAATTCCAAAGATAACGCTCATATTTTGAGCACCTCATGTGTTAGCACGTGAGCATTATATGAGTTAAGTGCTTAGCACTTATAAAAGGAAGAGGGAATAAACCCAAAGAAGCAGTGCCCAACTCTGAGACGCCTCACGTGTCCACACGTGATGGCCATAAGACTTAAGTGTTTAACACTTGTATATATAGACGGGGATTTGAACCCAAGAGCACAACACCAACTTTCAGGTGCCTCACGTGCCACACGTGGGCGTCCCAAATTTTAGTCTTTAACACTTCTTCAGAGACTCAAGTGAGAGCACGTGAGCACCAAGCATATATTAGTGTTTAACACTATAAGAAGCCAACTTCGGCCCCAAATTGGCTAAGTCTTCTTGAGATTAAAACGTCTTAGATCTCCAAATAGACTGAGCCTCTATGCTCATGACTTCCCAAACTAATTGACCAGAATGATGTCCATCACACATCTCCTAAGTTAATCTTAGTCTCCCAAAAATGACTAATGATTCTTAGATGGTCCACCATGATCTCTCCCCCCAATCTGGAATTTGGTTCAAGGGTACATCTCTCCACACCTCTGATACATGTCGTTGTAATTCTTCAACGTCTTCAGAGTGGTGGAGGGTCCCGACAACCAACAACTCTTTGGTGCATTCCCAAATCGATGAGCACATCCAGACGGACAGCAACGTCCTTAAACTTGCTATGGACCGTAGCGCCCTTAAACTAACTATGGACCTCAACGTCCTTAAACTAAGACAATAGAGCCTAAATGCTCTTCTGTTGGGTCTGAATGATCCTAAAATCCCGTTGAGTAGATCTTAGTCTAAAATTAGACTAATGTATCCTTAACCAACATTTAAATTGATCTTAATCCCAAATGAGATTAACGATTCTTAAATCAAACCAAACTCAAATCTAAGAAAATACGGATTTGGACTAATCCAAGCTCTACGGGAGACAACACAAATTAGTCTCCGTATACAATCCACGGGCAACCAAATAATAAAACAAACACACACGGCACGAAGTGAACATCTGGAGCAGGAGAAAGTGGTTACCGCGATGCGGTAACGTAATTAACTGCAGGGGCTTGCGCCTGCAGAGAAGAGCGTCCCCACAATAAAAAAACCTCACAACGAGGGGGAATCTAACGAAGTCTGCTACAACGGCCGCATCCGTCCAAACCTCCGATACACGATACCATAAATCAACTTGGAATTTTCGAAGAGATGGACGGATAAATCCAAATATCATCTGCCCCCAAATTCAGGCAAGACGTTTGTCTTCCCGGTTTTCGGCGGTAAACAGTATGCCCTAAAGGCCATTATTGTACATATGATGTATATTATAGTGGATGCTTGGATATATATAGAGAGGACTTTCTTAATCGACATGATAGTATGCTATCTGGTTACTTTTATTTTAACGTGTAGACTGGTATTTATACTGTCTGTCTCTTACATGTTGATAAAGCTTCTAGGATATGTACTTGACTACCAAGACTATGATGAGATCATACTAGTGGGGCCAGGGTGGTCCAAAAGTACATCCTTTAATTGTTCCTAGTCGAGAGTATATCGAGACAGGGCATCGATATTCCAGAGTAGACTAGCATATACGCTTCTTGACCCATATGATGGGCGATGGATGATCCCACATCCATTGGTGTTTGACATCAAAGATGGTATACAGGTGCTCAGTGGAGACTGGGTACACTGAACAGGACTCGCCGAGGACTCCTATGTGGTAGTATACTATCATCAGATAGCAGTCTTCTGGTGACGCTGGTACAGATTAATCTGTAGACCCGAGATCGTCATAGAGTCTTGTGTGATTCCCACTGTGCTTTGATTTCCACCTTACCACGTTCAAGAGAACGTGCAAAACGGTGGTTTTTGGGTACGGTCCCGAGTCATATGGAGGCAATGAGCGATAGGAGGGGTTTTGTCTCTCCCGGTATTGGGGGTTGATGTTGCGCTATGCTCGATTGGCTATAACTGGAAGTCTCTGGCCAGGGCTCCTGTAACAACCCTAAACTTTCTGTACAACTTTCTGTAAAAAAAAATTTCAAAAATCCAGAAAGGGGTACTTTTGCCTGAGCACAAGTTATAAGTTTGTTTTGCTTTTTAATAGCAAGAAGGAGGTTGTAGCTCATTGGTAAGACCTTGCACTACTGAACCAAGCCACCAGAGTTCAAATCACATACCCCACATTATTTTTAATATTGTTTTATTTTGAATTTTTAGAATACCAAGGGTTTACACGTGCATAACTCACAAAAACCCCACTACACATGAAAACTTAACAGTACCAGAGGTTACATGAACCGACAGGGGACCCTCCGACCACCCGACTCGGCCGGCGACTCGGCCGACTCGGGCCGTCGCCGCTGGTCGGACTCGGCCGGACCGCCGAGTCCCCAACATGAAAAAGTTGGCTTTTCACATTCTCTGTACATCTGTATACTTTATTTCTTCAGACCAGTAACAGAGACACTTTAAAACACCAATTACTCCATTTTATTACATTTTAATATATTTTATCACATTTTTTTTCATTTCAATCTTTCACCTACCCTAACCCTAACCTTACCCTATAAATACAACCCGTACACACATCTCCCTCACTCCAAAATTCTGATCAAAACTCTCAAGAAATTCCTAGAAGCTTAGTGTACTTTTGAAGTAGCGAATGGCTAAGCTCCGACGATTTTTCCGACGACAACCCTAGGAGTTCCCGGCGACGAAACGACGCACCGGCGCCTCCTCCCATTTCCTCTTCCTCATCCCTAACTTCTAAATCCGTAAGTCCTTTCGCTTTCTTCACTTTGCTATTCTAAAAATTCGTATTTCCAAAACCCGACGGAATCGAAGTAAATCCGATTTCCGATTCGGTTCTTCCTAAAACCTTACTTTTTCTTAAATACAATCATGCTGACTATTAAACATTAACAAACATGTTGAACAAGTTTCATGACAATATATTTCACTTTGTAACTTTTACCGCTCTTTTTCAGTAAAATACCATGTAGTTTAAATTCGACATTTAAACCATCACAATCTTGCTATACCTTTAATTAGATCACGAGGTAATGACCTACCTCCTCACACACTCATATGCAACATAACACAATACTTTCAGGAATATAGAATACGGGAAAACGAAACCTTTCAAATAAATACAATTTACCATTAAAACCGTTTTCTATAAGATTACGTATTTTTACAAATCTTTGCAAAGCGCCGCTACAACCCATTTTGGGGAACCCGACTGGGATGGTGCGGATTATCGCACATCCCTGGGCTTAGTAGTGCGAGATGCAGACCTCCGCAAGGAACATTCGGTCTCGAAGATTTAAATACGAAAATCTTAAGAAAATGAGATTTCTTGAAAATAATAAAATAAAATTATTATATATATATATGTATGATTAAAATATCTATTTTGTAATAATATAAATATTACAACTTTTTATAAAAATCACAAGAATCAGTTTACATTAAAATACCATGAAATCCATACAAGTTCAATATTACAAGTAAATACCATGTATTATGAAAAATATGTTTATTCTCACTAGAAATGTCACAAATATAAAATCTATATTTATGACAACTCTAAAGACGATAATTAAATACTTGGGGTGTATTTTGAAAATTATACAAAAGTATTTTTACATAAAACCCCCTCAAATTCTATAAATTACCCTAAGGACCCTAGTAAATATTGGTTTAAGCGGGACCAATCTCTTGAGCCTCAGGGAGCCGGAGAAGTGAGTGCTTGCCTATTTAAGGTAGACAACTTAACAACGGTGTTATCAACACGGTAATCGTCTTTGAAAAAGACACAAATCCTGCCGCCCATGTACAGCGGTTACCGATAACATCAAAACAATCAGGACTTCAATTTTCTTTTCTAAATTGTCTGACTCAGACTAAGTCTCATTATAATAATCTGGCTTGAATATGATTCAAGTACAATCTACAATATTACAATTCAACATGAATCCATGAATCCATATATTCAATCTATTCAATCTGTATTGACCGAACCGAACCATGGATATACTTCCATTTACATGATTCTACAGTTACATCCATGATTCTTCAGTACATCCATTTTACTGATATCATGGTTTCGGCAAGTCATCCAAATATACAATCTATATTACAATTCAATTACAAGTTGAAATACAATACAAACAATACAATTAAGATATCGTAGGGTTTAAGGGGTAGATTGGTACGGAAGGTGTTAAAAGTGGCATGAGACTGCAAGATTAAGACACCTAACCTGAATCCAATTGCCGTTGTTCCGGATTGTATAACGGAGCCTTGTACATTCCGTCTGCCCTAGTCTCTAGCATATAGAGACTCCTCTCGTATACACTGGCATCTTTCTGTACCAAGCTACAAACAACAGCGTTAACACTAAATACAACATTATAACAATATAATACAACTTTAAAAGCTACTCTCTCCCTCTATCTATTATATTTCTTCCTTATCTTTGTGACTTACCGAGCGATTGTTCGCTGACGACATTCCCTCTCTTTCTTCTTTGGAATGTTGTCAGGTGATCTGGACACTCAGGAGATCGAGCCTACCAGTGAGGACTTGGACCAGCTTGCATACGATCCAGAGCTCTAGCTACATTGTATACATTTTTATTTCAGTACTTTTCTTTTCTGTTATGCCACTGTTTAGACATTGCTTTCATTCAGTTGTATTTACTTTTCCATGTATTGTAAAAAGAATATGAATAAATAAAGTTGTTGTTTTATTATACCTTTTGACTCTTGTGTACATTTCTTTTATATTGCTTAGTTACGCTTAGCGTATAAACTTCAGAGTAAATACGTAGCGGTCTCGTCGCGTCCTCTGCCCGTATACTGGGAAGCGGGGCGTGACAGTTGCTTATGAGATTTACTGATAAGTGTTATAGGCCAGAGATCGGCATGAGTTATCACGTTACTGGGGTTTGACGATTTCCACCCCTAAACTGATATGTGACATATCAGACGAAGAGATAAACCAAGCGTTTAACTCTTCCTTTTCAAAAAATAAACAGTTTTTCACTATCAAACCCTTGAAGGGGAACTCAGATCTTCCATTAGATCTCAAAAATGAGAGATTTTTAAATGTCACACCCTTTCCTCCAAGATTCGGCCAACAGAAGAGGAGGAAGAAGGAAACCCATCTCCAAAAATCCCACTTTGGGAAAGATCTAAGGTTTAAGAGAAGATCAAAGGCTTAAAAGAGAAGAAAGGGGTCCCTTTTGACCACCTCTGAAAATCTTTGGGGAGTTCAACTCCAAGACTTAAATTCTCAAAGGAGTTTAACTTCTAATCCAGATCCTTTAGGAGTTTAACTCCAAATCTAAATCTTTTGGAGTTTAACTCCACTCAAAATTCTCTTTCGGAGTTTAACTCATATTTTCGGGGATAAAAGCCCCATTTCTTTCCGCCGGCGCCCAAGCGCCCAGCGCCCGCATGCCGGGCACGTGAGGCGCTAGCGCCCAAGCGCCCAGTGCCCAAGTGTCCAGCGCCCAGCTCCCCAGCGCCCAGCTCCTCAGCGCCCAGAAGACGCTCCTCACCCTACTTTTTCCCACACCATCCCACACTCAAAATACACTCCCGTTAGGAAAAATTTTCTAACGGGGCACTGCCCCGCACCCCCGCAAGGGGGCTGCTTGCCCTCTTGACCCCCAACCCACTATCCAAGTAGCGGAACCCCCGATATATCCAAAACTCCTTAAGGCACATATATGCATACTGCACATTGAGTTCGCATGACCTGTTTGACCCGTCAATCGGAGATTCCCTCGCTCCAAAGGTGAGGAGTAATTAACGGCAGCTTAGTCCCCGGCTGCCGGAAATTCGGATCCCCACAATCAATAAACCCCTGCCTACCATATATAGGGGGAATCTGTAGTACGCTTGACAAGCGACGAGTATTCTCATCTCAACGAGGTGACAAAAAACACCCAACAGATTCTGGTACGCCCGATGGGGACCTTTTATCTCCTCCCATATTTCAGGTTAAACGTTCATGCGAACTCAATCAACATACGTATCCATATTAATACTGAAATAATGCTTTTTCATGTAGGATTTCAAGTGATCAAGCCTCAACAATGTCTCCAAGGACAAGCTCGGCTCTCAACACGACTCATATCTCCTGCACGATGAAGATGGACGCCAGGACGGTCCTCCCGGCCAGTCTCGGGCGACAGTGAGAAGAGCCACTGCTACAGTTCGACTCTATTCTGTTCGTGCCAGCTAACGCCATCTCAACTCCTCAAGCTCCAGTAACAGATAGACCGGTCTCGAAAGGCAGGAGGCCAAATGTGGTGATCTCGAAGGCACCACTATCCAAACGCAAGTCGGTATTTGAACGACATTCCTTGGCCCCAGCTGGGGGCAAAGCCATCAACACCAACAAAGCAACAAGGCATCTAGTGCAAGCTCCAGCGGTGCCCCTGACAACTGCTCAATCGGGTATCTTCTTTAAGCTCCCTGTTAATCGACTCACAATGGCTTCCTAGATAACGGATGCCCGCCAAGCCCTCAAAATCGAGAAGCTAAGACAGAAAAAGCTCAGATACAGAGCCAACAAAAGGGCTAGGGCTCCTGCTAGACTGAACTTCATGAGTTTCTAAGAACAGGGTTACCCCGCCAAAAATAAAGAGATGGCTGGATATGTGGTCCACACTATCTACATGGTGGGCACGCACAACAAGAGCAAGGACGGGGCCACCATATCTTAAATCCAATCTGATATGAATGTGGCTGCCATTTCCCAAGACCGGCATCCTCTGGGAGGTAATGAAAACCCTTCCAGTGAGGATGATAAGCAGAGAGATCCCTTGGTTCATGAGGAGCCAGCATCGGAAAGCGAAGAGGAGCCAATCTTCCATCCCAAGAACGCAGAGCAACAACTTTTCCAAGAACTCCGAAAACAGCTTAGAAGTAAAGACAAGGAATGGCCAAACTTTACTCTAAAATTGGCGACTTGACGAAAGTCGTGATGCAGCTCACGGTCCAAGTTGCCTCTCAGCCGTCCAATCAAGTGCATGGTTCTGCTCATGAACCGGGAAACGGTGTCCTGAGATAACCGACACCTATTCCCTCAAATCCAAAGGTGGGCGGACTGCATGAAAGTCAGTCGCATCCTATCTAGGGAAATGTCTTGGCTACCGATGACAGTAGCCCACTAACTCAAGATCAAATCATGGATTTGGTTGCCAAGAAAGTCAAAACATTGGTAGCCGAAGTCGTAGCGCAAAAAGATGTTAGCAGAAGCGGAAGACCATATCCTGGTAGAATTTCCTAGCGGCTATGTCATCCCCAAATTCGGAAGATTTGATGGGACGGGAAATACGAATCAGCACATTGCCCATTTTAAAGCCTCATGTAGGAATACTAGGGGCAATGATGCGCTTCTCCTCTGCCAGTTCGTTAATAGCTTAACCAATGTCGCTTTCGGCTGGTACGCGAGCATACCGGATGGCTCCATTACTACTTTCGTCCAAATGGAATCTCTGTTCCGATAAAGGTTCATGAGTGTCAGCGATAAGATCACCATCGCCGACCTCGTAAGGACCAAGCCAAAGAACAACAAAAACAGTACGAATTTTATAACCCGATGGCGTAATCTCTCCGTCAAATGTGAACCGCCGATAGAGCAAGACCAATCTGTCAGCCTCCTCGTCGGAAATCTCAATAATTGGATGGCCCCGTTTCTATTCACCGCGGGTCTCAAAACATTCCAAGAGCTGAAAAGGAAAGTCCAGATGTTGGAGCGCTCAAAGCAGGAGTCCTCCTCTGATTCCCAAAATAACAATTCATCCTGGAGAAACTGAAAGGACGATAATCGCAAAGGCGGAAATTTCGACGATACTAAATCTTTTAACATTTCGGCTAAACGAAATAAGTAAGGGATGAGCAGTCCTAATGCCAACCGGCCTCGGAAGCCAGTGTTCGAAGAGGGGGGAGAAGCTCCACTGAAAGAGAAACTGGATAAGGTCTATTCCTTCAGTAGAGACAAAGTCCATAAGATATTTAAGGACACCCTAAGAAACGGTCTACAACTGCCAGAATCAAAGAGACCGCAATAAGCGAATATGATCGATAACCCTAAATATTACCCCTATCACAGAGTGATAGGTCATGCCATTGAGGACTGCTTCGTCTTCAAAGATTGGGTCGAAAAGCAATACAAGGCAGGAGAGATAGAACTGTCTAAAGGCGTGTTAATAAACAGTCAAGCTGCGACCGCCAATTTCATACAAATGGAGACCGAAGCCCTTCGGGAACCTTATTCTCTCAGACATTTGCCTTCCTCTGAAAGGGGCGGACCAAGGCAACAAGCTAAGAGCCAAGCGAGCAACATTGCCAACGAAGAAGCAATAGACGGGTACACAACCCATACTGTCTACATGATGGAGCCTAGAGGAACAAGTCCTCCTACGCCTTATAGCCATGGCGATGACGTGGTTTTTGCCATCCAACACCGGCTCGGTCTAGATGACGAAGATCCCGCTTATGCAATTAAGCCAAAGGAGACTGTGGTTCCTGCAGAAATCGAGCCCAGACTTCAACAGTTGACCACCACGTCGTTAAACTGGGAACAGTTGACCACCACATCGTTAAACTGGGAACAATCAACCTCTAAGTCGTTAAACTGGGGATGTAAAAAAATGTGTAAATAAATAAGTCGAAATTATGGGGCGACTTGCAATAAAAATCAACAAGTAAAAAAAATGAAAATAAACAGCCGAAATGATGGGGCAACTGTGAATAAACAGACGAAATGATAGGGCAATCGCGACCTTCGCGATAAGAAAAGCTGAAATAATAGAGCAATCGCGGTAAAAAAACCTTCCAAAGACGAATAATGAGTCGCTCCTGGTACCATATTCCAGTGCAGCGATACAATGCCGACCAAAATCCAAATCCCCAAGTGGCGAATGATGAGTCGCTCCTGGTACCATATTCCAGTGCAGCGATGCAGACGCCAACCAAAATTTCAAATCTCTGAATGTCCCAACGTCGAATGATAAGTCGCTCCTAGTACCATATTCCATTGCAGCGATGCAGACGCCAATAAAATCCTAAAATCCTCCCAGCCTTACGGTTGGTCCCCATGTTGACTACCGTATACAATCCACGGGCTCAAGTAATTCTCATCACACCCATGTCCCACCGTAATCACCAGTCACGCGACCGGTCTCTGCCCTTGGAATTATGCTCCATTTAGAAAGACCCACTCATGTGTCCTCCCGATACATGAGGAGAACAAAACTTACGGGATCCTCACGACTCGTAAGAAAACACTTTCGTGGGATCTTTACAATTCACCAAGGAAAAACACACTTGGGTGTCTCCACGACTCCTAAGGAGAAAACGCAGCTACGAGATCCTTTCGACTCGTAGGGAGAAAATGCTTTTATGAGACCTTTACAGTTAATAAATTGAAAAGCCTTAGGTGATAGGGACCTAAACCTGTCACCTAAGACATCGCTCCCCATCGGGTAAATGCAAATAATGAATTGCTCCTGGCACTTGTGCTTCAGTGTTAGCAACGCTGATGCCGACCCTTACCCCAAAATTCCAAACTTCCGATCGAATAGACCCCTAAGTCTTTAAACTGGGAACATATGACCTCTAAGTCATTAAATTGGGAATAGAAGACCCCTAAGTCTTTAAACTGAAAACAGATGACCTCTAAGTCTTTAAACTGGGAACAAAAGCCCTTAAGTCTTTAAATTGGGAACAGATGACCTCTGAGTCGTTAAACCGGGAATAGATGACCCCTAAGTCGTTAAACTGGGAATGAGGGAAATCCCCTCATGGCGAATGGTGATTCACTCCTGGTACCATATTCCTGTGTAGCAGTGCTAATGCCAAACCAAAACCAAAATCCCCAAATCTTCTCATGGCAAATGGTGATTCGCCCGTGGTATCATATTCCATTGTAGCGATGCTGATGTCAACCCAAATCACAATCGGCAAGACAACCAACAACTTCCCTGGCGGAATCAAGCTCCACCTCGGAAATAAGTCGAATTTTGACACCACAGAAAGCATAATAAGTCAAATCCAATCCCTGACACCGCAAGAAGCGGAGCAAGTTAAATCAAGCACCGACCGTCCAAGTCGCAAAAAGGGCAGCACCGACCGTCCAAGTCGCAAAAAGGGCAGCACCGACCGTCCAAGTTGCAAAAAGGCAGCATCGACCGTCCAAGTCGCAAAAAGGGCAGCAGTGACTTCCCCATCTGAATTATGCTTCGATTCGGAATCAAGTCAACCAACGACCTCCCCATCGGAATTATGCTTCGGATCGGAATCAAGTCAACACACAATCTCTTGTCAGAATTACGCTCTGCCTTGGAATCAAGTCAACCAACATTATCTGCGTCGGAATCATGCTTCGTCTCAGAATGTACCTCGTGTCGAAATTATGCTTCGCCTCGGGGTATCCACCTTCCCTTTCGAAATTATGCTTCGCCTAGGAATCAACCTCTACATCGGAACTATGTTTCGTTCAGAATACCAACCTCTGCGTCGAAATCATGCTTCGTCTCAGAACGTGCCATGTACCGGAATTATGCTTCGTCTTGGAGTATCTTCCTTCCCTGTTGGAATTATGCTTCGACTCGGAATCAACCTCTACATCGGAGCTATACTTCGTTCAGAATGTTTGCCCTGTGCCGGAACTAAGCTTCGTCTCAGGATAGACCTGTCCCGTATCAGAATTATACTCCGATTCCCGGAATTATGCTCCGCTCTTTGGAATTATGCTCCGATCCCCGGAATCATGCTCTCGGAAAGATGCTCCGCCCCCGGAATAATGTGCCACCTCGAAGTCCAACTCTAAGATCTATCAATTTCATACACACAACTCATATAAGTGGTGTGCATTTATCGATGGGGGCATTTTGTTGGGGTCAATAATTACACCCCGGTTGACCAAGTCAAAGTCAAAATCAACCCCAAGTAAGTGGGCCCAAACCCAGATCAAGTGGGCCCATGCCCAAGTCGAGCCTCGCGGCCGGTCTTCCCCATGCTAAAATGAAATTATGTAATTTTTCTCTTACAAAAAAGGGGTGGGGAAAAGTTACCCATTAAAACAACCCCACGTGTTTAACAAGTGAGTGCCTATATGCAACGCATATAGGCACTGCAGTTAAAAAAACTGCTAAGCTAACGGTGCCTCACGTGAGCACTTATATGCAAAGCTTATAGGCGCTGAATTCAAACAGATGGCAAACCAAAAAGGCTCACGTGTTAACACGTGATACACTCATATGCTGTTGCATATAAGCAAACAAGCTTAATCCATGTGCTACATGTGAGTGCCCTTAAAACCTTCGAAGCTGATAGAATTAAATTCTAAATAACAGGATTAAAACTGTATTTGGAAAATATTTCCTTAAAATTTTCTAATATGGAAAGATCCTTCTCTAACAAAGAATCTTGGATGAACTATCTGATAGAATTAAATTCTATATATGTGGGAAATATTTCCTTGATCTTCTTTAAACTAGAAAGATCTTCTTTGTTAAACGAAGGCCCTTTGGATCAAAGATCCAACGGTGATCGTCTGATAGAATAAAATTCTATAAAAGACATTCATATGAATAAAATTCTATGATAGAATAAAATTCTAATCTTGTTAAACTAACAAGATATTCATATGATAGAATAAAATTCTATCTTAGAAAAATATTTCCTAATCTGGTTAAAAACAAATCAGAAATCTTCTCTGTTAAACAGAGAGCTTTTGGATTAAAAATCCAACGGTGAATAAAATTCACCAGAAAAATTGGATTGATTATGAAATCAATCATGATATTTCAATGAGGGATTTTCTTAACAAATTGATTCTTTTTCTTCTCATATAAATAGGAGTAATGAGAGGAGGAGAAAAGACACAGAGAGAGGGGAAGAAAAAAAAGAGACGACTGCATAGAGAGAGAGAACTCCCCAGAGACTTAAAGAAGATACAGTGAGAGAATTTAATTCTCAAAAGAAAAGACTTGTTCCCTTGAAACACTAGGTAAAGGACAAAAAACAAAAGACTGTTCTTTGCTTCTTTAAGGGTTTAACCCTTCATTGGAAGAACTTAGTTCTTACTCTGGTTGAGATCTGCAGAAGCATATCACCCCACAAGTTGAGAATTTAATTCTTATCGGAGAAATTCTGTCATGCATATTCAAAACTTAGGGGAAAGAATTGAGTTCAAAGAATTTGATTCTTACAAAACATATGAAAACTAGGGTTTAACCATATAAAAAGAATTTAATTCTTACAAAACAAGAGGCATGAGATTCTCCAAACCATAGGGTCATTAACATGAGATCGAAAATCTCCAAAACACCAAAAAGGAAAGATTGATGATTCTATAATGAGAAAAAAGGGGGAATAAAACCAAGAGAACATCTCCCACTTTGGGTCGCCTCACGTGCCCACACGTGAACGCCTCCAAAGTGCAATGTTTAACACCGATTCAGAGCCTTACGTGGAAACACATGAGTGCTGAACATAATCAAGTGCTCAGCACTTATAAAAAGGCGGGGAATAGAACCCAGAGAACAGCTCCCACTATGGAGCGTCACACGTACCCACACGTGAGCACCTCCAAAATGTAGTGTTTAACACTGATTCAGAGTCTCACATGGGAACACGTGAGTGCTGAACATAATCAAGTGCTCAGCACTTATAAAAGAAAGGGAGAATATGTCACGCCCCGCTTTCCAGTATACGGGTAAGAAGACGCGACGGGGCCCGCTACGTATTTACTGAGAAGTAAACATGCTAAGCGTATCTAAGCAATATAAAGTAAAATGTTCATAAGAGACAAGATGTAAATAAACAACAACTTTATTTATTAAACATTCTTTTTACAGAACAACTGAAATGAAAATACACGGAATGAAAGCAATGCCTAAACAATGACATAACAGAAATGAAAATGAAATGTAATGTACAAATGAATCTAAAACTCTGGGTGTTCAGTAAAGTGATCCAAGTCTTCGCTGGTGGGCTCTGTCTCCAGTGAGTCCGAAACACCTGACGACATTCCAAAGAAGAAAAAAGAGAATGTGGTCAGCGAACAAGTCGCTCGGTAAGTCCCGTAGATAGATAAAATAGAATAGACAGAATAGAGTATAGCTGTTTAATGTTGTTATTTAGTGTTAACGTTGTTGTTTGTAGCTTGGTACAGAAGAGACCAGTGTATACAAGAGGAGTCTCACTATCCTGGCGACTAAGGTATACGGAGTATAAGGAACCGTTCAGCCACGGTACAACGGCAATGGAGATTCAGGTTAGGTGTCTTATGGTTGCAGTCTCGTGCCACTTCTAACACCTTCTGTACTAATCTACCCCTTATAAACCCCACGATGTCTAGATTATATTGATTGTATTATCTTGCCTTGTAAATTGTATAGATGGATGACTTGCCGAAACCATGATATCAGTAATGGAATGGATATAATGGAAGAACATGTAAATGGAATATATCCATAGTTCGGTTCGGTCAATATAGATTGATTAGATTGAATAGACTGATTCATATTGAATTGTAGTTTTATACTTGAATCTCATTCAAGTCAGATTGATTATATTGAGACTCAGTCTGAGTCAGACACTTTAAAAAGAACTTGAAATCCTGATCGTTTTGATGTTATCGGTAACTGTTGCACATGGACGGCAGAATTTGTGTCTTTTTCAAAGACAATTACCGTATTGATAACACCGTTTGTTAGGTTGTCTACCTTAGATAGGCAAGCACCCATATCTCCGGCTCCCTGAGGCTCAAGAGACTGGTCCCGCTTAAACCTATGTTTACTAGGGTCCTTATTGTAATTTAGCATAACTTGAGGGGGTTTTATGTAAAAATAGTTTTTGGCATAATTTCAAAATACACCTCAAGCATTTAATTATTGTCTTTAGGGTTTTCATTGATGTATATTTTATAAATGTGACATTTTTAGTGAATAAAACCTAATTTCATAATATATGGTATTTATTTGTAATATGAATATTGTTTTGAATTATCATGGTAGTTTTGTTCCCCTCCGAATACAGAGACGCGACCGCGTAGGTTCGTCTTGCCTGAATTTGGGGGCAGATGCTAATTGGTGCTATCCGTCCACCTCTCCGAAGATGCTAAGTTGATTTATGGCACCGTGTATCGGAGATTTAAACGGATGCGGCCGATGTAGCAGACTTCGTCAGATTCCCCCTCGTTGAGGGGTTTTTGATTGTGGGGACGCTCTTCCCTGCAGACGCAAGCCCCTGCAGTTAATTACGCTACCGCATCGCGGTAACCATTTTCTCCTTCTTCACATGGTCACTTCGTGTCGTGTGTGTTTATTTTGTTTTTGGTTGCCCATGGATTGTATACGGAGACTAATTTATGTTGTCGCCAGTAGGGCGTGGATTAGTCCAAATCCGTATCTTCTTAAATTTGGCTTTGGGGGTTGGGTTTAAGGATACGTTAGTCTCATTTGAGACTAAGATCAACTTAAACGTTTGTTAAGGATACGTTAGTCTAATTTTATACTAAGATCTACTTAACAGTTTGTTAAGGACACGTCAGTCCAATTTTAGACTAAGGTCAACTTAACCATTTTTTAAAACTTAACCATTTGTTAAGAATACGTTAGTCTAATTTTAGAATAAGATCTACTTAACATGATCATTTAGATCCAACAAAAGAGCGTTTGGGCTCTATTGTTTTAGTTTAGGGACTTGCGGTCGATTACCAGTTTAAGTTTAAAGACATCATAGTTTGTAAAGGTTAAGGACATCATAGTCCATGGGCTTAAGGACCCTACAGTCCGAGGTTAAGGACATCATAGTCCATGGGCTTAAGGACCCCACAGTCCGAGGTTAAGGACATCATAGTCCATGGGTTTAAAGGACCCTACAGTCCGTGGAATGATTGGTTATCGGGACCCGTCACCTCTCTAAAGACGTTGAAGAATTACAATGACAAATATCAAAGGAGTGAAGAGGTGTACCATTGAACCAATGTTGATTGGGAAATCTGTAGTCCAATTTGGGACTAAGATCAATTAATTAGATTATGACCACATGGGCTCAGTTAAATCTGAATTGAGGACTTATGGCCAATTTGGGATAAGTCCAATTAATTTTGAAATGTTGGCCCTTTGTTGGACTGTTGAACAATTGTTTGGGTTCAGCCCCCCATTATTTAGCAATGCTAAACAGGGGTTTGGGGCTTTGACAACATTTTATCTTTGGCTGAGCACTAACCATTCAATATGGCTCTGGACTTTACTTTGTATATCATATGAACTGACCAATTTTGAGGTCCAGTTGAAGGGGAGATTTGCCTCTGAAAAACTTAACCAATTTGGGATAAGCTTGGCTTTAAAATAGTGTTGAACACTAGAGGATACTTGGCGATCACATGCTCCCACGTGATATGCTGAAAATAGTGTTAAACACTAAGGACGAGGCGCTTAAACTACACTAAAATTGAATTGGTCACATGGGGTCACGTGAGGCATCTGAAGATGGGGCCAGACTTCCTTTATTTTGTTCTCAGAATATTCAGATAAGTGTTAAACACTTTTAGTCTTTGAAATTATCACGTGTGGACACGCGACAATGCCTCTGCGTTGGGCATCAATTCCTATGTCTTCCCCAATTTTATTCTATTGAAAATGGGTATTTGTCAGGGGTCACGTGGGGACACGTGAGGCGCCCTAGATCAGTACTGCCTTTGGCTTTGTTCTCTTTTATTTTGAGGGTCACGTGGGAGCACGTGAGGCATTGCCTCCAGACTTTTTCTTTCTCATTTTGAGGAGTCTGTTTAAGGGTCACGTGGGGGCACATGACCTATTCTTGTTCGTTCTCTTTTGATCATTGAGAGGGAAGGTCACGTGTTGCCACGCGACCAGGTTGGGTACTGATTTCTTTACGTGCATGGAGAGTTTTAAGTCTCTTGTTTTAAGCATTAAATTCTTTGGTAAGGTTAAACCCTAATTTTTTTAGAGGAGTTAAATTCCTATGTATATGGAATAATTAAATTCTTATGTAGGGTTAAACCCTAGTTTTATTTGGATGAATTGAATTCCTATGAATTTGGGAGAATTAAATTCTCATATAGGGTTAAATCCTAGTTTCATTTGTAGGAATTAAATTCCTATGAATTTGGGGGAATTAAATTCCTTAAACTCAATTCTCCCTCTAAATTTTGGATCTGCATGGCAGAATCTCCCCGATGAGAATTAAATTCTCAACTTGTGTGGAGATCTGCTTTTGCAGATCTTCAATCAAAGGAAGAACTAAGTTCTTATTCAGAAGAGTTAAACTCTTAAATTGAGAATTAAATTCTCTTTTTTTTATGGAGCTTAGATCTCTTTCCCCTTTCTCACCTAGGGGTTCTATCTTTTTTCAAGAGACATTCTTTTCTCTCTGGAGAATTAAATTCTCTTCTTTTTTCTCTCTCTTCTTCTCTCCCTCTTTCCTTCTCTCTTGGCTTTTATTTATAGGAGAAAGAAAAGAATCAGTTTGTTTAGTAAATCTTTCATTGAAAGATTTTAATTGATTTTGTAACCAACATGATCTTTTAGACCACTCAGTGAATTTTATTCACCATTGGATTTTTAATCCAAAAGATATTTTATCTGTTATTCCTGGCAAATTTCAGGGAAATCTTTCCTTGTATAGAATCTTTTTATAAATTGGTGATTTTTAATCACCATTTGATTTTTAATCCAACGATACTCTATTTTACAGAGCATCATCTTTTTTGTTTGGAAAGATTTAGAGAAATATTTTTCCAGTTAGGGTTTTTGATTCCCTCTTAATTAGAATTTAATTCTATTAATTCATAGATCTTCAGGAACCCATCACGTGTTGGCACGTGACCCCCTGATTAAGCATTTGACCAGAATTTAATTATGTTGTTTTAAAGAACTCAGGAATTATCACATGTCAGCACGTGGCCCTTGGTCACGTGTTGGCACGTGATGCCCCATTGGGTTTTTTCCATGTTATTTTATTATACATTTAATTCTTTTCAGTGGGTTTAAATGTCCATCACGTGTTGGCATGTGACCCCACTGATTAATTATTTCCAATTATTTATTTTATTCAGTGCCTACAGGCTTTGTCTGTAAATGGTCACGTGTCTGCACGTGATGCCCGGTCACGTGTGGGCACGTGATGCCCGGTCACGTGTGAGCACGTGATGCCTCATAACTTTTGATTCCGGATGAATTATGAGGCCCATAATATATCAAATCGAAGGCTTTTTCGAGACGCTTTCGATACCACCAGAATTTAGCTATTTCTCATTCGAGAGTTTGTCAAAATGCAGGCCGGAAAATACTGGTTCGCATTTTCTTCCTTAGATTACACGTGCATAGCATATTTGCTCATAACTTTTGATCCCCGATGAATTATGAAGCCCATAATATATCAAATTAAAGGCTTTTAAAGACACTTTCGATACCATCAGAATTTAGCTTGGGCTCTTTTGCACAGAATTTTTTTTGGCGGGAACAAGTTTCATGTAATATTTGAATTCTTTTCTTGAGTTTTGGAAATATGGAATAATATATATATTTAAAATAAGTATTTTGGTAATATTTATATATACATATTTAACGAAAATAAATTTATTTATTTTCTTGTAAAAATCTCATTTTCTAAAGAAAAATGTATAAAAATTCCATCGAGAACGAATGCTCCTTGCGGAGGGCTGCATCTCGCTTTACTAAGCCTGAGGATGTGCGATAATCCGCACCATCCTGAAGGGGACCCCAAAATGGGTTGTAGAGGCTCAATTGCATGGAAAGTTAATTACACTTTTTAAAGAAAACGGTTTTATAAGTTAAAGGGATTTATTTGTAAAGTAATATTTCCCGTATTCTATTGTCCCAAAATTCATCGTGCTATGATAGATATTTGTGTTGTGAGAAGGCAGGTCATTACCTCATGGACTATCTAAAGGTATAGCAAGAAATTATGATGGTTTATGTTGAAACTAAACTATATGGTGTTTTTCTGAAAAAGTATGTTAAAAGTTACAAAAAAATGATTATTTTGATGTGAAAGTTGTTTTGTTGAGTTTGCTAATGTTTATTAATCAGCATATGAGAATATGGTTTTATCTTATTAAAGAAAAGTGTAGTTTTTAAAGAAAATCGAATCAGAAGTCGGATTAACTCCGCTTCCGTCGGGTTTTAGAAATGGAACTTTTTAAAGATGAAGATGAGAGGGGTAAATGGGACTTACTGGCTTTGATGAGAGGGGAGAGGTAGGAGGAGGTTTAGGATTCATCGGTGCTTCGTTTCGTTGCCGAAAACTCCTCGTATTGTCGCCGGAACTTCATCGAAGTTTCGCCCTTTGTTAACTCCACTTGCACACTATAGGAACTTGGAAATTTCTTGAAAGTTTTGGCAGGGAATTGTGAGTGAGGAGGGGTGAAATGAGGGTGGTATTTATATGGAAAAATTAGGATTTATGGTGTTTAAAGAATGCATTGAAATAGGCATTAAAATTGGATTAATTGGGCATTTTATTGCTCTCTGGAAATAATCAGAGTAAACAAGCAATGTGGGGTTAGTAGGGTAGCTGAAAGGATTTAGGGGGCAAAGTTTGGAAGCATTTAGGATGGGTTGGACCGGCGGCACCGGGCCTCCATGCACAAGTTGCCGGGTCTTTACCGACGGAGGGTGCTTGGTCTTCGGCCACGTGTCCTTGACGTTTCAATTTCCCTCGTGCTTATGTTTATTTATTCTGTAATTTATCCTATTACGTGTAGTACACGTGCAAACTCTTTGGCTTGTAAAAGATTAAAAGAATTTAAAATAAAAAAATATTGTGGCTGATTGGATTTGAACTCTGGTGTTTTGGTTCAGCAGTGTAAGGTCTTAGCAGTGAGCTACAAGCTCTTTCTTGCTGTTCAAAAGTAAAACAAATTCTTATAGTACGCACAGGATTTGCAAACACCCTAATTGTACATTAGCTTTTAAAACTTTTTATGTACACAGAATTTGGAGTTGTTACAGAATAAAACCCAGAGAACGGCTCCCACTTTAGGGCGCCTCACGTGCCCACACGTGAGCGCCTCCAAAGTGCAATGTTTAACACTAATTCAGAGCCTCACGTGGGAGCACGTAAGTGCTGAACATACACCAATGCTTAGCATTATGAGACTTAGACTCCAGCCCCAAATAGGTTAAGTTTTCCTGAGGTCAAAACCTCTTTGATCTCCAAATCGACCGAGCCTCTGTGCTCATATTTTCTTAAACTAATTTTAGTCTCAAACATGACTGATGATCTTTCAACTGATGATATCCCAAGACGATATTCGTCCCACATTACCCCGAGAAAATCTTAGTATCAAAATACGACTAATGATTTCTGGGTTGACCGCCAACTTTATTTTCCCTCAAATAGGGGAATTGGTTCAAGGGTACATCTCTCCATACCTCTGATACATGTCGTTGTAATTCCTAAACGTCTTCAGAGAGGTGGTGGGTCCCGACAACCAACTGCTTTTGGGTGCACTTCCCAAGCTGACGTGCACACCTTAAACTAAAACCTCACCTTGAAAATGGCGAACTACAGACCGAAATGTCCTCAAACTACAACGCTGTATCCAAAATGACGACAATGGATCGTAACGTTCTTAAACTAAAGCCTCACCTAAAAAATGGTGACCTACAGACCGAAATGTTCTCAAACTAAACGTTGCCCCCAAAATGGCGACAACGGACCGTAACGTCCTTAAACTAAAGCCTCACCTAAAAAATTGTGACCTACTGACCGAAATGTTCTCAAACTAAACGTTGTCTCCAAAATAGTGACAACGGACTGTAACGTCCTTAAACTAAACTCTCACCTCCAAAATGGTGATCTACAGACCGAAATGTCCTCAAACTACAATTTTGTCTCCAAAACGGTGATAAGGGACCGAAACGTCCTTAAACTAAATTAACGGAGCCCAAATGCTCTCTTGTTGGATCTGAAACAAAAATGATCCTAACACGCTGTTAAGTAGATCTTAGTCTCAAATTGGACTAACGTATCCTTAACAAAAAACCAATCGATCCACAACTGCTCACAAACATTTAAGTTGATCTTGATCTCAAAACAGATCAATGATCTTTAAATCAAACCAAACCTATATCTAAGATATACGGATTTGGACTAATCTACGCCCTACGGACGACAACATAAATTAGTCTCCGTATACAATCCACGGGCAACCTAAACAAATAAAAATACACACGACACGATGTGAACTTCTGGAGCAGGAGAAAGTGGTTATCTCGATGCGGTAACGTAATTAACTGCAGGGGCTTGCACCTATAGGGAATAGCATCCCCACAATCAAAAACCCCTCGTAAACGCGGGGGAACTGACGAAGTCTGCTGCAACGGCCGCTTCTGTCCAAACCTCTGATACACTGTGCCATAAATCAACTTGTTATCTTCGGAGAGGTGGACGGATAAATCCAAATAGCATCTGCCCCTAAATTCAGGCAAGACGACCTACGCGGTTTCGTCTCTGTTTTCGGCGGTAAACAGATTCTGGCACGCCCAGTGGGACCTTTTCCTCTTTCCACTCCACACTTCGTGTGTCGTGTTCGCGAACAAATCGCGGTTTACTATGGCTGCCCGTAGTTTTGAGGTACTAAGATTTGGTGTTTTGCTCCTGTGCAGAGAAAAGAAGATCAATGGCTTCCAAGTATACCTACAACAGCAACTCCCGCTCTGTCCCCGCCGGAGGAGTGACATACGGGCTAAATGCGGGCTACATCTTTTCAATGCCAGTGGAGCAGGTGACTCAAGCCACTACTTGATTGTTCTTCGGGACCATGCTCCTGCCAGCAAGCTTCAGCGCCCCAGTGCCGTCATAGGAAGCTCCAAAGAATTCGGTCTTTGATCGACTTGCAACCACTACGTCCCCTCTCAATAGGTCGTCCAAGTCTGCCACCCTAGGCTGAACCAAAGCTAATATGGGCCCGCAAAGAGGCTCGCAATACCTGAAGGGGTTATTCCGAAACGGATAGCTGTTCCAGCTCCGGCGGATGAAGTCGTTAAAGGGGCTTCTCCTACTAAAGGATAGGTCTTCGCAAGATTGGCCGTTCCAACTCCTATTATGGGCCAAGTCATCAAAAAGGCTTCCCCTATCAGAAAGTCGGTCTTCGAAAGATTAGCGGTTCCCTCTCAACGGACGTTAGTCTTCAACAGGCTGGCACTAGCAGTAGCCCTTCATCAGAGCAGGGGGCATGACGGAGCCGCTTCCACAACAGATATGGTCCCATTAGCAAGGCATGCTCGACGTCGCCACTGGCGCTGAGTGAGAAGAGCTGGGGGGAACTCCCCCTCTGGACTCACCCCACCAGCTCCAATGGTGGAAATTGACGCTGCTGTTCTAACCGGGAAAAACTTTGATCTACTTAGGAGGGTGCGCAAGAACTCTCCAAACGCGGTGCTGAAGAAATCTCCCCCACCTATTGAAAACATTCTACAGGAAAAGCCGGAGCAGCTCCCTCAGCGGCTGTCCTCCCAAGTCCACAGGGTCTAGCGGAAGGTCTAAGATTCTGTGATCAACAAAAACTACCATCGCCGACTTTCTAGCTGAGCATCCAATACCAGCCGATTCTCTCTTAAATTGCGAATTGCCAGACGAACACGCGTTCGATACAATCGAAGGAGGGAAGGAAGGAAATAATATCCAATAGGAACTCTACTTCGACAGAGCATCTTTCTTGAAGAATCGAAAGCAAAACACCCCTGTAATCAAAGCCGGGGTGGGCCTCATCTTTGTGACTCCATAAGGGGGATAATGCGTTTTGCCCTTTCCTTAACAGAGCCGAGGACAAACAATGAGACCGAGTACGAAGCTTTGATAGCGGGTCTTGAGATTGTTGTCGACATGGGAATCGAAAACCTTCTCATATATGGAGACTCCCAGCTAGTCGTTGGCCAAGTAAATGGCGACTATCAGACGTGTAAACCAGAGTTGGTAAAATTTGGCGAAAAAGTGCAGCAACTGCTGACTCAAATTTCCTCCTACATCCTGAAAAGCATACTGCGGGCAGAAAACAGCAAGGCGGATGCGTTAGTCAAACTCGCTAAAGAATTGGCCGACGAAAACCTCGATGACGTAAGGATCATTATTTAAAGCCGCCGGATTTTCACGCCAGCAGAAATATCTCCGGAGTCATCTGAAAGAAAGGAAGTGACTGAACAAGCAGCCTTCCAATTAGTGGATGAAGAAAATGTTAAGGATTGGAGAGAAGTCTTCATAGACTACTTCAAATCCCATCGAACATCTGAAAACGCATCTTCAAGACATCAGCTCATGAAACGAGCTCTATCTTTTGCTTTCGTCAATGATACTCAATATAAGAGATCGTTCGACAGTTTGTGGCTAAGGTTCCTGGGGCCAGAAGAAGTAAAGAGAGTCATCCAAGAAACCATGACGGACTCTGCGGTTCTCATTAAGTCGGGCTAAAGATGAAGCGGAAGATCAAGAGAATAAGTTGCTATTGGCCAACGATGATTCAAGAATTCCTTGAATATGCGAAGCAGTGTCATTCATGCCAAATTCATGGGGACTTCATCCACCAACATCCAAATCCGCTCCACCCAACGGTAGCCAGCTGACCGTTCGAAATGTGGGGAACCGACATAATTGGTCCTATCGAACCAGCGTCATCTAGAAGACATCGGTTCATATTGGCAACAACCGATTACTTCTCTAAGTGGGCAGAGGCAGTACCGCTAAAGGAAGTGAAGACGGAGAACATCCTCCATTTCTTCAGAACACATGTCATCTACCGGTTCGGCACTCCGCGACGGATCATCTCGGATAATGGGCCGGCCTACAGGAGCCATAAGATCAGCCGCTTCACACAGCCCGCTTCACACAGCAGCATAATATGTATTGGAGATACTCTTCAGTCTATAATCCCCGAGCTAACGGTCTAGCTGAGACTTTCAACAAGACCTTGATGAAGATCATAAAGAAAACAGTGTCCAGGAGAAAAAAGGGCTGGCATGAGAGACTGCATGAAGCTCTTTGGGCGTATCGAACCACGTTCAAAACGGCCACGAATACAACTCCATTCGCGTTGGTATTCGGCACGGAAGCGGTACTTCCCCTGGAGATAGAGCTACCCTCTCTACGAGTGGCAGTTCGATATGAGCTAACAGATGAAGAAAATGCCCATCTTAGGCTTGAGGAGCTTGACGCCCTCGATGAAACTCGTCTCATGGCGCAGCAAAACCTGAAAGCTTACAAAGTAAGGATGACGCGCTCATACGAAAGAATAACCAGACCAAGAACATTCCACCAAAGCGAACTCGTGCTAGTCGTAAAAAGACCTATGATCTCCAACCGTGCAAAGCGGGGGATATTCGAGCCGAACTATAAAGGCCCGAACATCATAGACAAGGTCTACCAAGGTGGGGCCTACTTGCTCATGGATATGCATGGCGAAAGACCCTTCCGGCCAATAAACGGTCGGTTCCTTAAGAAATACTACGCTTAACAAGTCATGACTCAGGTTAATGATAAATGACGACGCTCGTGTCCGCTCGCTATCTTCCTGAGTCAAAACTCTAAAAGTAGTATCCAACAGAATTTCCGCCCCAAACACGGCGGCAACGGACCAAAATATCCTTAAACTAACCATCGCCTCCAAACATGGCACGACGGCAACGGACCGAAATGTCCTTAAACTAACCATCGCCTCCAAACACGGTGGCAACGGACCGAAATATCCTTAAACTAACCATCGCTTCCAAACATGGCGGCAATGGACCGAAATGTCCCTAAACTAGTACTCCGCCTCAAATATGGCGCATCACCCCAAATATGGCGATATCTTCTCTTGGGATCTATGTTGCAATCAAAGCTCTAATGGCAAAGACTGCAACCCAAGTATATAAAAAAATGGTACGTCCACAAGCGTAATGGGCATGGATGAAAACCCGAAAGGGAGCCGTGAGTAAAAATAGCAGGGCTACCGGCGAGCTTGTGAAAACCCGAAAGGACACAATCTCGTTGTTAAAAAAAAGGTGCGTCCACAAGCGAAATGAGCACGGATGAAAACCCGAAAGGGCGCCGTGAGTAAAAACAGCAGGGCTACCGGCGAGCTTGTGAAAACGCAAAAGGGCGCAATCTCGTAAAATTTTCACTTACAAGATCATCTCGACTCGTAAGGAGAATTCCCCCTATGAAACCCTCATGGCTCATAGGATTCAAAGCCTTAAACTACTGGGACCTGAACCTGTTCTTAAGCCGCCGTATTCCCCACGTTTCCCTACAGACAGTACAATGCTGGCCCTTGTATACAATCCACGGGCACAAATAAACGATTTCCCCCACCAAGTTGTACCAATCACGAGGAATGTCCTCACATGGGGAATGACACTTATAAATCCTCTCGACTTATAAGGAGAAATTACTCTTCTGAGATCCTTACGACTTATAAGAGAAAACACCACTTAGAAGTCCTCACGACTTCTAAGGAGAACATACACCTACGAGATCCTCACGACTCGTAGGGAGAAATACCTTTATGAGACCTCTATGGATCATAGAGTCAAAAAGCCTTAATCGACAGGACTTTAACCCTGTTTGCTAAGGCACCTTTGTTCAAACCCACAAAGGCAAATGATGATTCGCTCCTGGCAATATTCTAGTCGCAGCAGTGCTGATTCCAAGATGGGTATTAGCTCTCAAGCTCCATACTCGCTACAAAAATCAGCGAGCAAAAATACATATGAAATGGTCAAAATGATGGGGTAATTCGCAATAAAAATTAGCGAGAAAAATATATGCATATAAAAACAGCCGAAATGTTTGGGCAACTCGCAATAAAAAGCAGCGAGTAAAAAGAAAAAATAGCCAAAATGATTAGACAATCGCAACTTTCGCGATATAAAAAACTGAAATGATAGAGCATCGCGGAATTAAATAAAAAAATGAATGAAAATGAAACCTTTGCCCTGCATGTGAGTCTACACCGACCCTTGTATACAATCTATGGGCACAAATGAAAAGGGAACCATAATTTCTCACCAGGCTCCGTCAAAGGGAGAGCCAGATCTCGACGGCAACAACTACAGTCGAGAAGTCAATTCAGCATTTCTCACTCCAGCAAAGATGCAGACGCGACGTCAACAAGTGACCCCAGGGTCAAAACAAAACGGATCCATGGAAAAGTCTCTAGTTCCAAGTCTCTACGGTTCACAAACAACTTAGAGACCACCTCGACATTTTTCTCACTACAGCACACGCAGTGTCAACAACGGCGTTTCTTCTCACTCCAGTAGGATGCAGACGCGACGTTAACAAGCGACCCCAGGGTCAAAACAAAACGGAGCCATGGCAAAGTCCCTAGTTCCAAGTCTCTATGGTTCACAAACAACCTAGAGACCACTTTGACATTCTTCTCACTACAGCAGACAAAGTGTCAACAACGACATTTCTTTTTACTCCAGCAGGATGCAGACACAACGTCAACAAACGACCCCAGGGTCAAAACAAAGTGGAACCATGGCAAAGTCCCTAGTTCCAAGTCTCGACGGTTCACAAACAACCTAGAGATCACCTCGACATTCGCTTCATTACAACAGACGCAGTGTCAACAAAGGAAGCAAAAGCCAAATTCCTAGCTTCAGGGTCTTGACGGCAACTCAAATAAAACCCGAAAGACTATCGGAGATCATCCCACACCAGTGTGGAGTGGTTGTGACTCATGGGGCTCCCAAACTGAGCCTAACCTCAAGTAAAAAGCGGCACGACAAAGTTCCTACCGCTTTCTCTCTCGACGGTAATATGACCTAAGGAGATTACTTGAAGACGTCTTGTCCAACCCCTGAAGGGATCAGAGACACGACAGTCGCGGGGTTACTCGAACAGCATCGTAAAGTCTGCATATCGGGGAATGCATCAGCCAACGCGACGGTACGACGGGCAAAAAAACCCTAGTACCACAGACCCTAACGGACCTCTTAAAGAGCAGGGGTTAACTGTAACGTTAGGACAGATTTGCCTACAAGCCTAAGGGAGGTAAACTAAACAAGCTCCGAAATGAGTTCATAAACTAGAGACTCCGAAATGAGTGAATAAATTACAAACTCCGCAATGAGTATATAAACTACAAACTCCGCAATGAGTATATAAACTACTTTATTCCAAGTCAAGACAGCAAAGGAAAGAAAAGCGCTAATATGAAATGAAATACGTCTTTTATTCATGAATCAAAATGAATACATGATATTCTTATTTATGAATGAATACAAAAAAGGAGAAGAATATACATCGACAAAAATGTTTCAAGTCGGCGGACGGTTCAATAGGTCAGCCAGTTTGTCGTTCTTCCGCTGGACTTCGGCTTCAAGCTCCACCAGTGCTGCAAGACGAGTCCTTGCCTGGGTCTGTTTATTTTGGTATGAAGCGAACCGACTTTCAAGCTCTTTCTCGGCGACCTTAAGGGTTTTGACCATCTTACGGGTAAAAATAACGGCTTTTTCAAGAGCCACCACCTCTATAATGTCTTCTTGAAGCACCCGCCAAATTTCGTACGCACGGGTGGTCTTGGCAGTAAGTTGAGTCTGGAGTTCTCCCAAAGCGTTTAAAGCCAACTCCCTCTTTGAAAACTTCCGATTGAGCCTCTTCTCGCATGACTGGAGATTGGCTGCACACTGTTCGATCCATCCTCGGAGGCTCATTTTGATAGTTAAGATGTCGGAGGGAAGGCATATGCACTCAATCCCATGTAGGCAGGCCTCCACTTTGCGACTGTATTCAACCCAAATACGCACTAACGCCTAGTCACGATAAGTGGTCAGAATAGATAAGGAAGCGTTAGCCTCAGCAGCAAATTCTTCGGCCACGACAAAAGTACCAGCGCGAAGATCTTCGATGAGTGCCGCCAAGGAATAAATGCTCTATTTTGCCATCCTCTCAGACATGCGTCGGGCATAAGGGCCTGGTGGCATCGAAATCCGAGACTCTAATGGAATCAGGGCTGGCAAAGCTGTGAAGACATATGGGCGGTTAGTTGCCTCTCTAAAATATAGAGTAAACAAAATGATGTCAAGGATAAAACGTCACTTACCCATAGTCATGCAAGACGGGTTTGAGAGATCCCCAGGCCCGTTAAGAATCTCGACTTCATCGTTAGCCTCAAGAACTGTGGTTTAAAATGAAGGGCATATCGGCATCATTATGAAAATATAAAACTAGAATGGAAAATCATACCAACCTTGGCCTGAGGAAAGAACTATGCTTTGTGGGGGTATTTCTTGTGGGGCAGCCATGTCGAGCAAGCACTGGAAGGTTTTCCTCGGAGATAGATCTACGATGGAGGCCGCCAATTCCCACAATTCTGAAGGAAAGAAAGGGTCAGATGACAGAAAGGTCATTAAACAAAATATATGTATGTGAGATTACCTTCAATGCTTCGCCCACCCTGAACTGAAGGGATGGCGGCCTCAGTGGTCTCCTCCACACCCTCAGGTGCATCACTGGAGATATTTGTAAAACTTATAGCCGGCGTGGTAGTCTCCAACAGAGGGAAAAAAGCCGTCGCTAAAAGCTCCAAGGCAGGGATAACGGCTTCAGCAATCTCCTCTACACTCTCCGGTACGTCGCTAGAGATGTCCATAGGATCTATGGCTGATGAGGTCAGCTCTGCTAAAGGAGTAGACGCGGAAGGAACACCAGCCACCACCGGAAGCTCCACAGCAAGGATGGCAGCTTTAGTCATCTCATCTACACCCTTCGGTATGTTACGGGAGATATTCGTAGAATCCGCAGCCATGGCTCGACCGGACTCAAATCTACTTCCGCTGGAGAAGTCCCTGCAAAGTTTTCGCAAAAATAAGAAGACATAAAAGTAATACAAGTTACTCGCTAAAAGAAAGACACGAAAAAGACGCATACTGATACTCCAGGAAGCCTGAAGTATGGCTTTTTCGAGCCGTTGTTCTTTTCTGACTAAATACGCTCGCCGGGCTTCAAGCGCAAATACATGACTGCCCGTCTTCAGTGCTTCAGTGCAAGATCGTCTTCAGAAGCAACCGAGATTGGCTGTTTGAGGGCCCATTCTTCTTTCATTAACAAAGGACCCATGTGTACCCTCCGTAATGATGGGTCAATGTCGTAGAATACAATGGGGGAGGGGGTAGGCTTTCTTCGGGGCACCCACGTTTTCAGTCTCATCTTGTGAGCGCTTTAAAGCCTTGGCCAATTGCGCGGCCTTTTCGGCAGACGGACCAGGAAAGAGAAGACCGTCGTTCGGCTCCTGCATGGATATCGGCTCATCCTGAATAAAGGTCTCAGATTCAAGCAGAGTGTCGAGTAGGCCGGCGACCAATTTCTTTCTCCTTTTGGAGCTTGTGCAAAAGCTGGCGGAGGAGCGCTTTCTCCCCCTTGGCTCTTTGGCGCGACGCTGCCCAACTTCACCTTCGGTATCGCCCTTTGGTGACACCACCGCTGGTGACACTACCGCCGGTGCTTCATTAGAAACCTTTGCTTTGGATGTAGTGCGCACTGACATACCAGCAGTGCGAGGGGTCGATTCTATTTCTGCAGTTTTAGGGATGAGTACCAAACCGCTATCCCTCAGTGGAGGGCGAACCACTGACCGCGGCCGTAATGGGGCGTTGGTGGGTTGAGCTGGAATGGGAGCTCTACCCTAGAAAAGCACCCGTCTCTCCTCAGCAATGATGGGGCCGACCCGATGGCGATACCAACTCTTAAAGGATCCCACAGGCCTTGGAAGATAGTCGGGCTCCGGGATCATGAAGCGGGAGCCAATGTTTAACCGCATGAAGTGGTGAATGACATCGCGAGTAACCTCTAAGGAGAGAGCAGGCTCGACTAAAAATGCCTCGAGAGGGACGCCCTGGTCATAGCCTAACTGCTGGGCAAAGCGGTGTGGATTATACCGCATAAAGAGGACAACATTATTCCGGCGGAACACCAGATACCTTGGCCTGATCGAGTATAGGTGCATGACCTCTTTTGGTTTCAAAGCCGGGACCCCACCCTTAGACAATTCAAACAATTGCTGAACTGGCCCCGCTGGAGCGGAAAGGACTCGATCGCTGAACACCATTCCACCTTCATTTGAGTACGGGTTCAGCAGTACGTGGAGAGCCCCTACCTTGGTCGGATCGGGAGCGGAGGCATCAACCAACCTCATGATCCGTGGGAAAGTGTACGAATCATAAAAATCTGGCCGCTGGTGCACAGCGAACGCTCCTAGCACGTGCATCTCGATCCACGATGTGAAGTAGTGGAGGGAGAAATTCACGGTATCTACACCCGGGTTCGAAGTATTAGCCACAACCCTTAACCCATGATATAGATACGACAGACCCGCGACGCCAACAGCTAATCATGCTCCTCCAGCTATGCGATGAGCAGGATAAAAAATAGAGGCTCTCATAAAGCGGCGATGCATCGGCATGGTGAACCAGCTTAGCCAAAGATTGATAAAACCAACAAAGAAGGTTTCTTCGTCCATGCCAGGGGCCGCAATTGCATCGAAAGCTATGGTTGACGAGTTTGGAATATACAAATACGGCAGGCCTTCCTCCTTGGCCGGTAGTTTCCTTAACTCTAATCCAAAAGGGTCTTCAATTTTTGCAAATTCAGGAGCCTTTTTAGATAAGATGTCATCGAGAAGGAAGCAAGCAATGAAAGCGTCAAAGGTGACACCTTGCCCTTTCGATGTCACGAACAGCTTTTCAAAGAAACCCAGGGCCTTGATTAGATTCGGGTACTTGTGACGAACGACCTTCTCAGTCGACAGGCCGTCAAGCATAGCGGGCACTATAGCAAACACATACTCATCATGAGAAAGTAACTCTTCATAATGCTCTCTCTTGATCGGCAATCTGGAGATCTCGCGAAACTCTTCCAGTGAAATTGAGACCTCTCGATCCCCTAGCAAGAACGTGTTGGTGGGAAGATTCCACTGATTCAAGAAAGCCTTAACCCACCAGACGTGAGGGACGTGATAGTAGAATAACGAAGCGTAAACGGTTTGGTATAACCCAACCTTCTGCAGACGTGTGCGTTAGGCGGAAAGGATATATCGAGCCCAGGAAAGGTAGCCCACTGGATGGCGGGGGATAACGCCTACTGTTTCCCCCAATCAGAGAGCAAAGCTCTATTTGAAAATTCAAAATTCAAAATTTAAAATGAGGCAGCGCCTCATAAGAGCACTAGCGCTATAAGCGCCAGCGCTAGGAGTTAAAAACTCTGAGGCAGCGCTCACGTGCAAAGCACGAGAGCGCTCGCGGCGCCAGCGCTAAGAGTCAAAGACTCTGAGACAGCGCTCACGTGCAAAGCACGAGAGCGCTCGCGCCTAGAGCGCCAGCGCCTAGAGCGCCAGCGCTAGGAGTCAAAGACTCTGATGCAGCGCTCACGTGCAAAGCACGGGAGCACTAGCGCTAAGTGTGCTAGCGCTAGGAGTCAAAGACTCTAATGCAACTCTCACGTGCAAAGCACAAGAGCGCTAGCGCTAAGTGCGCTAGCACCAAGAGTCAAATTCTTTGATGCAGCGCTCACGTGCAAAGCACGAGAGCGCTAGCGTTGGAACTAAATGTTTCCCACCCTTGGATCAAAGATCCAACAAAGATGATAAATCATCAAATTACTAGAATAAAATTTTGTTGAGGGAATACTCCTCAAATCTTTCCAAAAAGGAAAGATTGTGCTCTGTAAATCAGAGCACCGTTGGATCAAAGATCCAATGGTGATTAAAAATCACCAAGATCCAGAATAATTTCTGTATGGGAAAATAATTTCCCAATCTTGTTAAGTAACAAGAAAGATGTCTTCTGTAAAACAGAAGTCCTTGGATCAAAGATCCAACGGTGGGAAACATCCCCAAATCAATTAGAGGAAAGATTTCCTTAACTGATTCAACAAATCAGTCTCCACTATATAAAGGCCCCAAGGCTTCAAGTCTTGGACAGAAGAACTCCCCCATAAGTTTCAAATTCTCAGAAAAGAAAAAAGAGAAGAGCAAGCTCTCAGAAGAAGAAAATTTCTTCAAGGTAAACAAAAAAGAAGAAGAAGAGAGATCATAACATCTCCTTAATATTTGAGAGTTTTAACTCTCACTTCATGAGAACTTAGTTCTCTTTCTAGATCACAGATTTACAAGACATAGTCTTTCACAGAAACAAAGAGATAATAGCATCTTATCAAAAAGAGAAGAACACAGTTCTTAGACCCATGAGACAAAGTCTCTTATAAACAGAGAATTTAATTCTCGGAGCACAGAACTCAGAACTAATCAGATCTGCTAAAGAAGAGCTTTAGCGCTCTAATTTTAAAAAGAAGCGCTCCAGTGCTCCAAGCCTGACGCTCAGCGCTAAGCGCTCCACGTGCACCCCACGTGAGCGCTACTTCAGAAGAAGCGCTTCAACGCTCCAGCGCTCCGAGTCTAGCGCTCAGCACCAAGCGCGCCACATGCTCCTCACGTGGGCGCTTCTTGACATAGAGTGTTCTACACTCATCACACAGGACCCAGCGCCATAATAAAGAGTGTCCAACACTCAATAAAAGATAAAAGAAAAGGGATGTCAGAACCTAAAATTAATGCTCTGCATTATTGAACAAAAGGGCCTGAGCCCAAACAAATGTTTACATTTTGTTCAAAAAATGAATGGACTGAGTCCAAATAAGTGTTCAAACACTTTAACTGAATGGGCTGAGCCCAAGTAGGCCATAAATCCCCTAATTCAGATTAATTGAGCCCATGTGCTCCTAATATTTTTAATTGGTCTTAGTCCCAAACCTGAATATAAATCCCCCAACCAACATTAGTTCAAGGGCACATCTCTTCACACCTCTGATATGTGTCATTGTAATTCTTCAACGTCTTCAGAGAGGTGGTGGGTCCCGACAACCAGAAACTTTATGGACCGCAATGTCTCTAAACTAAACTTTATGGACTATGATGTCCTTAAACTTATGGACCGCAACGTCCTAAAACTAAAACGATGGAGTCCAAACACTCCTTCGTCGGATCTAAATGATCCTAAAATTTTGTTGAGTGGATCTCAGTCTAAAATTAGACTAACATATCTTCAACAGACGTATAAGTTGATCTTAATCTCAATGAGAATAACGATCCTTAAACCCAAACCAAAACCAAATATAAGAAAATACGGATTTGGACTAATCCACGCCCTACGGACGACAACACAAATTAGTCTCCGTATACAATCCACGGGCAACCAAAAACAAAATAAACACACGCGACACGAAGCGACCATCTGGAGAAGGAGAAAGTGGTTACCGCTACACGGTAGCGTAATTAACTGCAGGGGCTTGTGCCTGCAGGTAAGAGCGTCCCCATAATAAAAAAACCCTCGTACACGAGGGGGAATCTGACGAAGTCTGCTACAATGGCCGCATCCGTCTAAACCTCTGATACACGGTGCCATAAATCAACTTGGTATCTTCGGAGAGGTGGACAGATAAAACCAAATAGTATCTGCCCATCAAAATTCAGGCCGGACGTCCCAACATCCCGGTCGTGGATTTCGGCTGCGAACAAATTCTGGCACGCCCGGTGGGACCTTTTTCTCTTTCCACTCCATACTTCGTGTGTCGTGTTCATGGTTTAATATGTTGCCCCAGGATTTGAGGTACTAAGATTTGGTGCCTTGCTTCGTGCAGAAGAGAAGATGATATCGATGGCTTCCAACTACACCAATTGCAATAACAATTCCCACTCCGTCCTCGCTGGAAGAGTAACCTATGGGCCTCAAGTGGCCTCCCTTTTTACGATGCCAGTGGAACAGGTGACGCAAGCCACTACTGGGCTATTTTTTGGGACCATGCTCCCACCAATGAGATTCAACGCCCCACTGCTGTCGCAAGAAGCTCCAAAGAACTCGGTCTTTGATCGGCTTACAACTACTGCGGCCCCTCTCAATGGGTCGCCCAAATCCAACGCCTCGGTCTTTAACAGACTGGGCCAAAGCTCAGGTGGGCCCGTGAAAAAGCCTACAATACCTGAAGGAGTTATTCCGAAGCGGATAACCATCCCTGCTACAGTAAATGAAGTAATCAGAGAGACTTCTCCTACTAAGGGATCGGTCTTCACAAGATTGGCCATTCCAACTCCCGCTTCAGGCGAAATCACCAAGGCAGCTACCCCTGTTCGAAAGTTTGCCTTCGACAGGTTGGCCATCCCCTCTCAACAGAAGTCAGTCTTTGATAGGCTGACACCAACAGCAGTTTCTCATCAAAACATGAGGTACGATGCAGCTACCTCAACAGCAGAAGCGGTCCCAGCCGCTCGACATGCCCGATGTCGCCACTGGCGCCGAGTGAGGAAAGCTGGAGGCAGTTCCCCTTCTGGACTGACCCCACCACCTCCAACGATGGAAGTTCATGCTGCTGTTCCAACTGGGAACAGCTTTGAATCACTTAACAGGGTACGCAGGAATTCGCCAACTGCCATACTGAAAAAGTCTCCTCCGCCTGCTGAAAGATCACAAAGGCGAAGCCGGAGCAGCCCCCTCAGCGGCTGTCCTCTAAAATCCATAGGGTCTGGCGAAGGGTCCAAGATTCTGTGATTAACCAAGACCACTCCCGCCAACCAAGGAAAATGAAGGTTCGGTAAGAGAAGGATCATCCTGTCGTACCACAGAAGGTATCATCTACTTGGGTGCCCGCTGCAACGGCCCCCTCAACTTCGACCGCCCACAAAAGAAGAACGCCGGAGAAAATCTCCGTGTCCATGACAAAGCTCAGAGGCATTGAATTCAAACGCCCCAAGTCTAGGGGCATGGTGGTGCACACCATTTACATGGCTTCCGGAAAAGAGGATAGACGAATCTCCACGGGCCATCGACCACTTACGTGGTCAGTAACTAAGGCTCAGGAGCAACAACAACAAAAACTCCAAGAGATGCTGACAGCCATGGCCGCGCTCACTGGGCCAAAAGAAAGCCCAGAAACATCGTTGGAGCAGTGTCAGGAATAGGAAACTGATGCCGAATTCCTCCGAAGAATGCTCGAGAGGAAAGACAAGGCCGTGGAACAAGCAGCCGACATAAAACAAATGGCGCTTTTATTCCAAGATATGGTTGGAATGATGATACAGCCGGATCCTCCAGCTGAAGATCCTCCGATTGTCCTTGAAGACGACAGAGGGGAGACATCGAACCCTCTTCCTGCGTGTTCAGTAGCCAAGGAGGAGACCATCTCCAAAGCCACCCTTGACGACTATATAGCTCAACAAATACGAGCTCATCAGGCGAGCCAAGCAGCTGGCCAAATCGTCAAGACTGGACGACCCTATCCGGGTTGGTACGACCAAATAAAGTATCCGCCGGGATATACGATCCCTAAGTTCCACGTGTATAAAGGGACGGGTAATCCACACTAGCACGTTGCTCAATTCAGAGCCCTGTGCGGTAATACTGGGGGTGACAACAAACTGCTGCGTCACCAGTTTGTTGGTAGCTTGTCGGAGACAGCGTTTGAATGGTACTCTAAGCTCCCTAATGACTCCGTTAAGATATTTGCAGAAATGGAGCTACTGTTTACACAAAGGTTCGCAAGCGCCAGTAAACGCACCCCAATCACGGCATTGATCAATGCTAGGGTGAAGCCGGGAGAAACATGGGTTCAGTATGCAATCCGGTGGCGGAACCTATGGTCAAAATGCAAACAACACATCGAAGAAGCTCCTGCAGTAGGCATGTTCGTGGGTACGCTTGATCCGCAGGCGACCATATCCCAGTTCATGATATTTTTCAAGCCTACTACTTTCTAGGTCTTGATTGACAAGCTGGCCCAAATGGATCAGATGGGCCATAGACCGTCTTCCTCGAAAATGGAGCCTCGAAACGAAAAAGGGAAAGGGAAAGCGACCTTCGTTGCCAATGCTCAGCTGCAGCCCAGCGGCCCAAAACCAGCTGATCGCCAAAACGATACACAGCGATTCTTCAACGAGAAGCTAAAACGCCCTTATTCATTTCCCCGAGATAAAACGAGGAGACTGTTCGAGCTGGCGGTACGCAACAGGCTCATCAATCTACCGGATCCAAGACGTCCACTGCAGCCCGGCGACACCAACAATCCTAATTACTGCCCCTACCACCGAGCAGTAGGCCATCCAATTGAAAATTGCTTCGTCTTCAAAGGCTGGATTGAGGACCAATATCAACAGGGAAAATTCGCGCTGTCTGAGAATTAGAAGGTAAGCCCGCCCCAGCCACACGCTCCTAAAAAGGTGGACACGCCGGGGGCATCGTGCTCTTTTATAGAAGAAGCTCCATGGGAGGTCGCTCTTTCAGCCAAAACGAAAAAAATGCTGAAAGATCTCCAAGCATGTCTGGCGATTAGGTGGAAGAGCCCGTTGGAACCCGAGATTATTGAGAGGATGCTGAAACCGCGCCCAACGCTGAAAGTTGATGAAGGTGGACAAAACGTTCAGGCCAAGCCTCTAAAGTCTTTAAAGAAAAAGAAGAAGGCCAAGAAGCCCTTCCAACCCGAAGACAGCTATACAGGTCTGCAGAAATACATCGATGCACTGGAAGAATATAACCAGAAGGCTCGGACCCCAATCACGTTGGATGAATTCTTTAAGCATGTTCTTGAGAATAAAGCTGATGATGCTGATGAAGGAGACAATTCTTCAGAAAAGCCCGAGGATTATGTGGCAAGCTGCCACATGATCTCTCACTCATCAATAAATGGCAAAGAAGCCCCCGATGCAGAGAAACTGGGGGAAGATCCAGAACCGGAACTAAAAACCCTGGAGCCATCGGACGAATTGATTGACAAACCGCTGAGCGAAGCTCTTCAGAAAATCAAATCTGACCGAGAACGTGAAACGGCCATAAATGAAAAGGCCAAACGTTGGCGTCGCGTTGAAGAAGCTCCGGTATTGAGAAGTCATAGAGTACCCTAACCGGATAGAAGTACTTCTGCCGCCAGCAAAAGCAAGTTTAAGACAAGGAAGCAGTTCGCCAAAGCCCTGTCGGTGGGAATGAAGTTGCCGCCTTTCAAAGAAGACACTTCAGAAAATACGTTGCTTGACGAACTAGATGCACATCCAAACTACTGCTTATACCATCGGAGGATCACACACCCTACCGAGGAATGCATGGCCTTTAAAAATTGGTGGTAAGGATACGTTGCTTATCAACAGCATTTTAAGCGGATGAAGCGCAAAACTCGTCGAGAGCAGAGAAGCACGACAGAGGAGCGCAGAAGAACTGCCGGCGACTGTCACATGGTTAATTCCGGGGAATCACAAGTCTTCACTTTCGGGAGCGATTCTGATGAAGAAATAGCCCTTGGCCCTCTCTTCAAGGGATCCATCTCTGAAATAGAAGAGGTGAAGACCTGTGAGAACATTTAGCTGCGTAATCGCACGTTACCCGAAAAGAATCTCGGACCCACAAGCAAGGGAGCGAACAAAAAAGATAAGGGGAAAGAAAAGTCCCTGAAAACATCACCCTCAATGACTGAGTCATCGAAGAGCTGGCAGCCAAGAACCCGCCAAAGAAAAACAAGGTGGATTACAACGTTCTGGCACACCTGAGGAAGATACCTTCACAACTAAGCATTCTCGATGCCCTTCTGCTATCTAAAGAGGTGAGAGACTGATTGATCAAGGCACTACAAGTGCCCAAGCAATTCCAAGCCTTCCTTGCCGAAGAAAAGATGAAGGACAAGCTGGAAGAAGTGCACACAGCCGACATCACCTTCAGCGACGAGGACCACCTCCTCAGGACGTGCGAGCACAACCATCCTCTATATGTCACCGGGTACTGCCACGACATTAAGATAGGGAAAATTCTAGTTGACAACGGGTCCTCCGTCAACCTCCTAAATATCAGAGTGCTAAAAGAAATCTGCATGAGCGTTCAGCACCTAGCTCGGGATAAAATTACCATTTCCGGTTTTGTCTCCCAGTCATCACGGACGCTCGGGTCCGTAATATTGACGTTACGCTTCGGGCTGCTCATCACTGACATCAAATTTCATGTCATTGACGCCAAGACTTGCTACAACGCTTTTCTCGGCAGGCCTTGGTTACACGAGTACAACATTATCCCTTCTACACAACATCAGTGTATGAAGTACTTCAAAGATGGTCTCGAATATACTGTGACGGGGGAACTGAACCCATTCTCCATAAATGAAGTCCGCAAGTATGAAGATGCAAAGTACTTTCTGCCAGACTTTGAAGACATGGAAAGATGCCATAAACCAGAGAATAAGCAAAAAACTATCACCACTATTCCGGTCTTTGGGAGTGATACCGAGGAGGAGGAAGAGATAGTCTATTCTGGACTGCCCTAATGCAGCAAACCGGGACTATCTATCCCTATTCTGGTATTTGGTAGTGACTCTGAAGATGAAGTCAATGCAGTGTTCTCGGTCCGTCCATCGGTGCAGGCCCTCACTGGAGATGATCAGAGCTTGCAGATCGCTATGGTTCCACGGCAGCACTACAGGGAGCTTGATGCGCTTGAGACATATAGTGTGCAAGAGCTACAGACGTTTTACGTCCCTCCCAGGCGAAAAGATGAAAATGTGATTCTCTTTTATCGATTCGCGGAAACCAAAGTGGAGAAAGAAATCTGGCAAGGTGCCGATTCTACGCTTGACAGGCTCTAGCCTATCCGTCTGCCCAGATACTACACAGAATGATTAAAAAGGCTGTTGAGGCATCAGGGCGTACCCTTCAAACAGACTGCTCGACAAGCTCAGTTCTACAACAGAATCTGGAACGTCCCTGGAACTCAGCGAAAATTGCCCAACGGGAGGATGGAAACGATCGGACTTGGATATGTTCAATCCAAGAAATGGGAGATATTCCATGGTTACTACGTTATACATGATTTCGATGAAGAAGGAGATGATCTGTTAGAAGACACTGCAATTGAACCAAAACGAGATCCCGCTGTAAAAATTCCAAGTCCGTCGTTTGAAGAACAGATGGACAAGCTAATAAGAGAAGCGGGTCAAAAGGCCCGAGATGACCACAACCGTGAAATGGCTATTTACGTGAAAGCCAGGACGCAGCACCTCCTTCAGCAGGCTATGGAGAATGAAGACGTCCTTCGTCGCCAGCCCATCATACAGAAGACCCAACGTGGAGGCAAAAACAAACTAAAGAACGGAAAAAACGTTCGACAGCGGCAAAGCGGGTCTAAGAAGCCACGCGATCGAGAATTGAGCAGGCGGGATCCGTCTCTTATAAAAAAGATGGGTCGAGTATATTCTTTTCCCCAAGACAAGACAAGGAAGACATTCGATCTTGTGATAAAACATCAGATGATTATCCTCCCGAAGTCCAAGCACCCCGAACAAGCAGGTGAGGTTCATCACCCAGGCTATTGCTCCTATCACCGAGCGATATGACATCCTCTCGAAAACTGCTTCACATTCATAAACTGGGTTGAAGACCAATATCAGTAAGGCATGTTTGCTCTATCCAGCAGTTGGAGGGTAACCCCACCACAGAAGCATGTTCCAAAAGCAATGTACACAGCGAGGGTAGAACCAGATCAACATCGGTTTTGGAAACGATCTCATACCTGTCACACGATAACGCTATCAGAAGAAGGAGTGCCCGAGAATATGGATGACCTGTCCTGGTGCTTCGAAAATGAGGTTGAAGAAGAGTTGATCTCAGAACTTCTACCAGTGCCAAAAGAGCTGGAAGATGGAATACATACTACTGCGGACAACCTAAGGAAAATCGACTTGGGGACGGCAAACGACCCGAGGCCTACGTTCGTCAGTGAGCTGATGTCCGAAGAACAGGTAGCTATGCTAAGAGACATGCTTATGCAGTAAAAAGACTGCTTCGCATGGAACTATTCCGAGATGCCGAGGTTAGATCCAGAAATAGCGGTGCATAAATTGGCGATATCTCCGGACGTCAAGCAAGTCAAGCAAGCACCAAGAAGAATGCAGCTTGAACTTGAAATGAGCATCAACGCCGAAGTCAAGAAGCTAATCGACTTCGACTTCATCTAAAAAGTTCAATACCCTGACTGGATCGCCAATATCATCCCAGTGATGAAGAAGAATGGGACGGTGCACATCTGCGTAGACTTTCACGACCTCAACAAAGCTTGTCCAAAGGATGACTTTCCCGTACCGGTTACCGAGCTGATGATAGACAACACGTCCACTCATGAAGTCTTCTCCTTCATGGACGGCTCATCAGGGTACAATCAAATAAAGATGCATCCTGAAGACCAGAAGCATACCGCTTTCCAGACTCCTCTGAGCATATTCTGCTATAAAGTGATGCCTTTCGGTCTGAAGAATGCCGGCGCTACCTACCAGAGGGCCATGACGAAGATCTTCGATGACCTCCTACATGAGATTGTCGAATGTTACATCGACGATCTCATAGTGAAAAGCGAATCGCACGAAGAATACTGGGAGCATTTGAAAATAGTGTTTCAACGTCTTCGTAAATACAACCTGAAGATGAACCCTCTGAAATGCGCGTTCAGAGTTTCCTCGGGCAGATTCCTAGGATTCATCGTACGACACCGGGGCATCGAGATAGATCCATCGAAGATCAAGGCGATTATGGAAATGCCTGCTCCAAGGACTTTCAAGCAATTGCGGTCTCTCCAGGGAAAGCTCGCGTATATCCGGCAGTTCATAACCAATCTTTCCGGCAAATGCCGCCCCTATAGCCATTTAATGAAGAAGGGAACCCCGTTCGTTTGGGATCGCAAATTCCAAAATGCACTGAACGAAATCAAGCATTACCTGCAGAATCCACCAGTGCCGACCGCTCCAGTCAAGGGAAAACCCCTCATCCTGTACACGACCGCCCTTGAAGGTTCTTTAGGCGCGTTATGGGCACAAGAAAACAACCAAGGGAAAGAGAGAGCCCTCTACTATTTGAGCCGAGTTCTCCTGAGGGTAGAAAATAATTACTCCCCTATCGAAAAACACTGCCTGGCACTAATCTTCGCGATAACGTAGCTTCGGTACTATGCATTGGCGCATGAGGTCAACCTCATATCATAAGTGGACCCTCTCAAATATTTGATGTCAAGAGCCATGCTAATGGGACGGCTCGCTAAATGTGCCCTCTTCTTAATGGAATTCTCGATGACATATCGACCGCTCAAGGCAGTGAAGGGCTAGGCCATCGCCGACTTCCTCACTGAGCATCCGATACCTGCCGATTCACCCCTAAATTGTGAATTGCCGGACGAGCACGCGTTTGACACGATCGACAGGGAGAGAGGAGGGAGTGATACCCGATAGGAACTCAACTTTAATAGGGCATCTTCCATGAAGAAGCGAAAGCACAGCTCCCCCATAATCAAATCTGGGGTAGGCCTTATCTTCGTGACTCCACGAGGAGGGATAATACGGTTTGCCTTTTCCTTAACAGAGCCGAGGACAAATAATGAAGCCGAATATAAAGTTTTGATAGCAGGTCTTGAGATTACCGTCGATATGGGAATAGAAAACCTCCTCATATACGGAGATTCCCAGCTGGTCGTTAGTCAAGTAAACGGCGACTGTCAAACGTGTAAGCCCGAGTTAGTAAGGTACGGCGAGAGAGTACAACAATTGCTAACTCAAATTCCTTCCTATGTTTTGGAAAGCATATCACGTACGGAAAATAGCAAAGTGGATGCGTTGGCCAAACTCGCTAAAGAACTGGCTGACGAAAACCTCGATGACATAAGAATCGTTGTGCAAAGCCGTCGGGTTCTTGCACCAGCAGAAATATCTCTGAAGTCGTCTGAAGAAAAGGAAGCGACCGAAAAAACAGCCCTACAAATAGAGGACCAGGAGAAGGCCAAAGATTGGAGAGAAGTCTTTATAGACTACTTCAAATCTCGTCAAATACCTGAAGATGCATCCTCGAGACATCAGCTCATGAAACGAGCTCTGTCTTTTGCCTTCGTCAATGACGCGCTGTATAAGAGATCGTTCGGCTCTCTATGGCTGAGATGCCTGGGACCAGAAGAAGTAAGGAGAGTCATCCAAGAAACTCATGACGGATTTTGCGGTTCTCATCAAGCTGGGCCAAAAATGAAGCTGAAGATCAAAAGAATGGGCTATTATTGGCCCACAATGATTCTGGACTGCCTTGAATACGCGAAGCAATGCTATTCGTGCCAGATTCATGGAGACTTTATCCACCAGCATCCAAACCCGCTACACCCAACAGTGGCTAGTTGGCCGTTCGAAATATGGGGAACCGACATAATTGGGCCCATAGAACCAGCATCGTCCAGAGGACATCGGTTCATATTGGCGACAACCGATTACTTTTCTAAGTGGGCAGAAGCAGTACCGCTAAGAGAAGTGAACACAGAGAACATCCTCCATTTCTTCAAGACACACATCATTTATCGGTTCGGCACTCCGCGAAGGATTATCTCTAATAACGGGCCGGCCTACAGAAGTCACAAAATCAGCCGCTTTGCACAGCAGCATAATATAGATTGGAGATACTCTTCGGTCTATAATCCCTGAGCTAATGGTCTAGCCGAGGCTTTCAACAAGACTTTGACGAAAATCATAAAGAAGATGGTGTCCCGAAGTAAGAAGGACTGGCACGAGACACTGCATGAAGCTCTCTGGGCGTATCGAACCACGTTCAAAATGGCCATAAACACAACGCCATATGCGTTGGTATTCGGCACAGAAGCAGTACTCTCCTTGGAGATAGAGCTACCCTCGCTCCAAGTGGCGGTTCATTATGAGCTGACAGACAAAGAGAATGCTCATATCCGGCTTGAGGAGCTCGATGCCCTCGATGAAACTCGTTTCATGGCGCAACAAAACCTAGAAGCTTATAAAGCAAAGATAATGCACTCATATGAAGGATTGACTAGATCGAGGACATTTTGCCAAGGCGAACTCATGCTAGTTGTCAAGAGACCTATGATCCCCAATCGAGCCAAACGGGGGAAGTTCGAGCCGAATTATGAGGTCCCGTATATCGTAGACAAGGTCTACCAAGATGGGGCTTACTTGCTCATGGATATGCATGGCGAAAGACCCTTCAGGCCAATAAACTGCCGGTTCTTGAAAAAATACTACGCCTGACGAGTCACGGCCTAGGTCAACGATAGATGACGACGCCTATGTCCGCTCGCTATCTTCCTAAGCCCAAACTCTATAAGTAGTATCCGGCGAAACCTCGCCTCGAAAACGTGCGATGGACCGAAACGTCTCTAAACTAATAGTGGACCGAAACGTCCCTAAACTAATAGCGGACCAAGATATCTTAAAACTAACAAAGGACCGAAATGTCCTAAAACTAACTACTGACCGAAACGTCTTTAAACTACTACAAATCCGCAACATCCTTGAGCTAACTCGTAAAAAAAAATCGGTACGTCCATAAGCAAAATGGGCACGGATGAAAACCCGAAAGGGCTCCGTGAGTAAAAACAGCAGGGCTACCGGCGAGTTTGTGAAAACCCAAAAGGGCCCAGATTCGTAAAAAAAAAAGGTACGTCCATAAGAAAAACCCGAAAAGGCTCCGTGAGTAAAAACATCAGGGCTACCGGCGAGTTTGTGAAAACCCAAAAGGGTGCATGTTTCCCCCAATCAGAGCAAAGCTCTGTTTTGAATTTCAAAATTCAAAAATTGAAGCAACACTTCAGATCGCATGCACTGCGTGCTGCGCGCCACGTGTCAAAAGTAGACATGCCAGCTCCAGGAGCGCTGCGCCCTAGGCAGCGCACCCAATCAGAGCAAAGCTCTGTTTTAAAATTCAAAATTTAAAATTGAAGCAACGCTTCAGATCCCGTGTGCTGCGCGCTGTGCGCCACGTGTCAACACGGGCGCGCTAGCACAGCTGCGCTGCGCTCTGCGCTGCGTGCCACGTGTCAAACACGGGCGCGCTAGCGCAGCTGCGTTGTGCGCCACGTGTCGAACGTAGGTACGCCAGCGCTGGAATCATAAAATTCCCCACCGTTAAATCAAAAGATCTAATAATAATGATAAATCATTAATTAATCAGAAACTAAATTCCATTAAGGAAAGATTCCTCAAAATCTTTCCAAATAACAAGGTTGTGCTTTGTAAATCAGAGCACCGTTGGATCAATGATCCAATGGTAAATTAAAATTACCAAAAGACTGAATAAATTCTGTATGGAAAGATCTTTCCAATCTTATTAAAACAAGAAGATTATCTTCTGCAAAGTAGAAGCCCTAGGATCAAAGATCCAACGGTGGAAAATATTCCCAAATCAATCAGAGAAATATCTCTTAAACTGATTTAACAAATCAACCGGCCCTATATAAAGGCCCTAAGATTTCAAGTCTGATAGATAGAAAAAAGCCTCAGTAAACTTTGAGAAAACTCAAAGAAAAAGAAAGGCAAGCCTTTAGCAAAAGAAGATCATTTCTTCCAGGTAAAGAATTAATTCTTGAACAACATAGATGAACATCTCATATGTCACGCCCCGCTTCCCAGAGTACGCTAAGATAGGCACGTGACATAGCCAACCATGCTACCTGTGGATAGGAAAAATCCTTCCACAGTCACATTACGGCTGTAGAAATATCAAGAACAGGAAAGTAAACTAAACTATCTAGTACATGTCCATGAGCTAGAAAGAAAGAGTCAAGAAGTAATGATATGCGGAAGCAAAAGATGCAATAAAAGAAACACCTGGAAAGAAAACTACATACCGACAGGAACTTCACCGCTCGGTCTAACTGCGGCAATACTCCTGATCAGTCTGCAACAAGATAGAAGAATCTGGGCCATGCAAAACCCAGACGTCAGCGCGTCATAACATCAAGCAATGATAAAACAGGGGTAGCAATACATACAAGTATGAGCATAAATGATAAAACAAGCACAACAAGGATATAAGTAATGACAGTGAGGTAATGTGTAGTGAGTTATCTAAATTGGTCTATTGGGTTAACTACTCTCAAGTCTTTGAAATCAATTTGATGAATCATCGATGTAACTCAATAGTATCCCGTGCATGCCCGGGACCACGGTCTAAGACTCTCGGGCTGAAACCGAGACGTGCCGCTAGGCACTAACAGGAAAAGGTTACAGACCAACGATGTCAGCAGTATCGTCACGAGGTGGGCCTAGCCTCTAAAACTGATCAGTAAAAGCAAGCAACTGTCGAGTTACAAGTCAGGATTTCATCATTGATTTCCCCATACCCCAAGCTATATATGTCAAGTCAGGTATTCAGTAATCAAGAACTAATACCAACACAGGATCAGGTAGGAGGAGGTTTGTCTGGATAGACAACAGGAACGGTCCGTGAGGACTACATGTCAGGTTTGTTGGCATTAGACACAAGATCAGGTAACAGGTCAAGCCATGGTACATCAGGTCAAGTCAAGTAGTGTACGGTACCATGTCGGTCAAGTAATATGTGTGTAGCAAGTCATGTCAGGGTGTAAAACATATCATGTGGGTGCTCATAATCAGCTAGCATAATCATGGTTATAAATAATCAAGTATGGGCATCAACAACACAATAAATTGGCACATGTAATAGGTTAATCAATAAATGCAGATTTAACTAATTAGCCGTACGGTTATCAGTTTGGTTTGAGGAATAGTTTTAACATTTCAGGAATGCAGTATTACACATGTGGATGATAAAATCATATAAATATGTATTAAAACAATCTATAGGTGCAACTGAGTGCGAATAAGGCTAAATGTATGCAATCGGTCGTCCGATAGGGTAAAACTACAAAAGGGTAATGTTGCTATAAACAATTGTAATTATGTAATCTAACATATAAATGTGATTACGTAGGTTTAGTAAACTAAATGCAATAGTTAGGTTTCAAATTCTAAATCTGAACTAATATGAACAGATGCAAACGGACCGTCGAAATGTTATAAAATGATGCATGGGGTGCTATACTTAAACTACAGGTATGATATATATTAGAGTAGGTATATAATGATTTAAATAGCATGTAGCAAGATTAACTTGCCTGGACAGATCAAGAACGGGAATACAGAACGTCCTACGTCGGCGGAAAACGTCGCGATGCGCGCATGGTACACGGAACGGATCCAAACGACGAACGGTGGAGTCACACGGGTGGGGGGTCCTCACTGGGTCGTCGGGGATCGTCGCCGGCGCGGTCGGATTCCGGAAATGGCAACAACAGTGAACTCCTTGATGGTAAAAAAAATATATGTACTGGAAAAATAAGGAAATGACAGAGAATCAAAGGGGATTGAGGAACAAACCTACTCCCTGGGTTGCAGAGGGATGGCAGTGTCGTTGGTGAGGGTCGGCGGCGCTCCGGCGAGGGTGTAAGTGCTCGGTTAAGAGATTAGGATTGCGCTAGGGTTTGGTTTGGTGTGAAGTTTGTTGGGATTTTGTTGCAGGGTTAGGTGCTCGGGAAAGCGCAGAGGGAAAAAGCAGAGGGAGAGGGAGGTGGTGACGGCGAGAAGAGGGATTCGGCGGCGACGAGATGGCAGGGATGAGAGGAGGTCGGGTGTGCAGGGGTTTGGTGAGGGGTGTGTGCGAGGTTGAGGAGACGAGAAGAAGAAGGAGATGACAGAGATGAGGAGAGAAGAAGGTGCTGGCGATGACGATGTGATCGGCGGCTATGGAGGTGAGGATGGTGGTGATGGGTTCTGGCTGCAGTTGGGGTTCTGTGATGTGCGGGCTAGGGGAAAGGAGAAAGAAGAAGAAGATGGCGACGACGACGAGGAGGAGGAGATGGGATGGAGGTGGTGACGAGATCGAGGAAAGGTCGAGGAAGCACGAGGCGTCTAGGGTTCTCGTGGGGCGCTCGGCTAACAAAGAAGAAGAAGAAGAAGAGATAGAGGGAGGTGACCGTAGCAATGGGGGAGGTGACGGGACTCCGCTCACCGCGAGAGGAGAAAGAAAGTGGCCGCGAGAGGAGAGTGGAAGAGAGAAACGAGAGGAGAGAGAAAGAGGAGGAGAGAGAAGATTGTTTGCTAGCTATGAAAGAAAGAAAAGAAAGAGAGAGAGGGAAAGGGAGAGAGAAAAAGAATAGGAGAGAGAGAAAGAGAAAAGCGAGAGAGCGAGGGATTCGTGGGCCCAGCCACCAAGGAAGGGAGAGTTTGATTGGTTAGGGGAGAAAGAATAGATTGTTAAAAAAATATAAAAGATTTTAAATTGTTTTAGAAAACCATTTCATTGGCTGGGGAGTAATGGAAAATATTTTTGGTTGTGTTAAAAAATTATATTCGTAGGTTAGAAGGGATTCAGACTGTTAAGAAAATATTAAAGGATTTTAAATAATTAGAATTTGGCGGGTTACAAAACATTTCAGAAATGCGCTCGGGTCGGGTCTAAAATTTTGAATTTGAAATATTAAAAATATATGCAACTTCCAAATTTCAAAATGAATGCTCAGTCAAAGAAAATGCATACCCCCAAGAACGGATACACGTACGTGCGCGTAGCCAACCAAACACGTCCGTTTCACTGAACGGGACCAGAACAAGATGCAAGGATGCTTCCACAGGGTTAGGGGTATCATGTAGGCCATGTCATGCAATTTTAATTTATTTTACGTTTTAAATTGTTATATGCAACAGATGCGATACAAGATAAAATACCAGTATAAACTAAATTATGAGATGCAATAGCCCATGCAACCAGTCAAGGTAAACTAAAAATAAGAGTCACGCAGGTTCAATTAAGCGGTTCGGGTCGAATGCAGAGTAATATGTAGAAATACCATTCGCACCCAAACACACCAAATCAAGAAAGACCACGGATAAGTAAAATACGGAACTGGAATTGGTATAAGTGAACTCGGGTGTTATATTATACCCAACTACAAAAGAATTTCGTCCTCGAAATTCCAAGAACAAGAAAAGATAAACAAACAAGAAATTTCAAGAACGGATGTGGAAACTTCTGCCGGATTTCATCTTCTCGTTCCCAAGTTGGTTCTTCATACGAGCGATTTCTCCAAGAAACATGTACAAGAGGGATAGATAACCTTATTCTTAGGGACCTTTTCCTTTCGATTCACACGCGACCTCAGTTGTTCCTCAAAGGCTAAAACTTCGCGTACAGTCAGCTCTGAAGGATCCAGTACGTGTGCTTCATCTCGAACATACTACCGGAGTTGAGATACATGAGACACGCCATGAACATTCTCCAACGATTGCGGTGATGCCAAACGATACGCCACTTCTCCAACATGCTCCAAAATCTCGAAGGGTCCAACAAATCGAGAACTAAACCTTCCTCGACTTTCGAAACGCATCACCCCTCTAGTCGGTGATACCTTCAAGAATACCACATCACCAACGGCGAACTCTAGAGGTCTTCTCAACTTATCTGCCAACTCTTTGTCGGTCCCGTGCTGCATTAATATGATTCCAGAATCTATTAACCTTCTCAGCTGTCTGCATAACCAAATCTGGTCCCAACAATCTTCGTTCACCGACATCGTCCCAACAAACCGGTGAATAGTACTTGCGACCATACAAAGCTTCGAGTGGAGCCATCTGAATAGTCGCCCGAAAACTGCTGTTGTAAGAAAACTCCACAAAGTGTAGATGATCTTCCCATGAACCCTTGAAGTCCAACATGCAAGCTCTCAACATATCTTCAAGAGTTTGGATCGTTCTCTCCGACTGGCCATCTGTTTGAGGATGATAAGCTGTGCTAAACTTCGATCGAGTCCCCAAACTTTCCTGTAAGCTCCTCCAAAAGTGTGATAAGAAACGAGTGTCCCGGTCGGACACGATGCTCACCGGTACTCCATGCAATCTTACTATCTCCTGCATGTACTGCTCTACCAAAGCTTTTGTTGATTGATCCTTTCGAAAAGAGATAAAATGAGCTGCCTTGGTCAATCCATCAGCAATCACCCAAACTGCACTGTTATCCTTTGGACTCCGCGGTAGAGCAGTCACGAAATCCATGGTTATATGTTCCCATTTCCACTGAGGGATCAGAAGTGGTTGCAATAAACCAGCAACCCGCTGATGTTCAGCCTTAACTTGCTGACGCACCGAACACTTTGCCACAAAACAGCAAAATCCCGCTTCATGCCTTCCCACCAGAAATGCTGTCGTATATCTCGGTACATCTTCGTGCCTCCTGGATGTATGGAAGATGCTGAACTGTGCGCCTCCCTCATAAGTTCTTCGCGAATGTCTCCTTTGGCACACACAAACGGCTACCATATCGCAACGAACCATCTTCATGAATTAACAAGTCCGTTCGAAGTCCGGCTTCAACCTGTTCTCGAAACCTTTGCAATCTTGGTCCTGCAATTGCACTGCTTTAATATCCTCGATCAACGATGACTGTACTTGCAGCGACATCAACTGTCCTGAAGGATGCGGTATCACGATCTCCAACTCGAATCTCCGAAAGTCTTCAGTAAGTTCCCTTTTGTGCAATCAACATCCGAATTGCTGGTACCCGACTAAGTGCATCCGGCACAACATTAACTTCCCCGGATGGTACTTAAGATCGAGATCGTAGTCAGCCATTAGCTTCGACCATCTTCGTTGTCTCACAATTAGCTCCTCCTGAGCGAATACGTACTTTAGGCTTTTGTGATCTGTGAATAATTCGACCCCTTTCGCCCAATAAGTAGTGTCTCCAAATCTTTAAAGCGAAACTCCCAACTGCTAACTCCAAGTCATGAGTTGGGTAATTCTTCTCATGGGTCTTCAACTATCTCAATGCGTAAGTTGTAACCTTCCCGTACTGCACCAAAACATATCCCAATTCTTTCTCCGGTGCGTCGCTGTGAATCACCAATCCTCCGGAACTGTCTGGTATGGTTAGAACAAGTGCGTTTTATCAACCTCTGCTTCAACGCCTCAACAGCTGACGCACACCTATCCGCCCATACAAACGGTACATCCTTGCGTGTAAATTTGGTCAAGGCTCAGGCAAACGAGAAAAAAAAATCCTCTACGATCCTTCTATAATACCTGGCAAGTCCAAGAAAACTTCTGATCTCCACAACGTTCTTCGGAATCGGCCAATCTTGAACTGCTGCAATCTTATCTGGATAAACGGCGATTCTATCTCCAGCTACGATATGCCCCAAAACTTTACTTCTTCAAGCCAAACTCGCACTTGCTCATCTTTGCATACAATTTTTCTTGCATCAATGTCTGCAGTGCGATCTTCAACTGTTCAGCATGCTCTTCAATACTCCTTTGAGTAGACCAGAATATCATCAACGAACACTACTATAAACTGGTCCAAGAACGGTGAAAGATTCGGTTCATCAAGTCCATGAATATAGCCGGTGCATTCGTAACTCCGAAGGGCATCACTAAGTACTCGTAATGTCCATACCGAGTTCGGAACGCCGTCTTGCAAATATCCTCTGCTTTCACTCGGACCTGATGCTGTCCGGATCGCAAATCCAGCTTCGAGAATACCCTCGCGCCACTAAGCTGCTCAATTAGTTCGCCAATGCGAGGGATCGGGTACTTGTTCTTAATAGTCACCCGGTTTAATTCTCGATAGTCGATGCACATCCTCCTTGTGTCATCTTTCTTCTTTACTAGAAGAACTGGAGCTCCCCAAGACGAGTTACTGCTTCGAATCCAACCCTTCTCAAGTAATTCCGTAACCTGCTTCTTAATTTCTTCCAATTCCACTGGTGCCATTGGATAATACGCTTTAGAAACTGGCGCTGCACCAGGAACAAGATCAATTGTGAACTCCACGTCTCGCCTCGGCGGTAATCCTGATATATCTTCAAACACATCCATGATATCTTGAACAATAGCCGGCGCTTCCTTCTTATCCACTTCCATCGACGAAAGAACAATGTTTGTCGGCCTAGCCCTAAACTCAATTGGCCCGACAGAACTGCTTCCTCCAGCAAAACAACTCCGGATATCCGGGAATCTAGAATTTCGCTTTCCTTGCTCTACAATCAATGTGAGCGTGGAAGGTGCCAAGAAAATCCATTCCCAAGACAACAACAAACAAATGGATGGACCAGAACTGAATAATTCCAATGCGGGAAGGATATGAACAAGTAGGATACCAAGATGACTTCATCCGAAGTCAAGATACTGAAGAGGATTAAGCACGGTAAACATAATTCAAGCTGGCGATAAAACAAGAACTGGCAAGCAATGAAACCGAGAGAAGCAAGGTATTATAATGATCATGGAATAAGGAAGTGAATCAAGACTAGGACTCCAAGTTACTTAAATAGAGTACCGCATTGTAACCATACTGCAGTTCATGGTTACAATTACATAACTCCACTCAACTCGCCTAAATCCTAGTATCAGAATCAAGAAACAGGGAGAAACAATAGAGAACCAAAAAGGTTTCAGGTCGAAATGCAAAGTGGTTTGCATATCGCCCAAACAAAGGATCAAGAGAAGGATATGATTCAAAAATCAAGATATCAAAGTGGCAGGACATGTTCCTAATCACGAGTATTCTGATTTGCGTATTGGGTCTAATACCCAACTACAAAAAGAATCAAACTCGATTAACCTATATCATATGGCTCTGATACCAAAAGAACCATGTCACGCCCCGCTTCCCAGAGTACGCTAAGATGGGCACGTGACATAGCCAACCATGCTACCTGTGGATAGGAAAAATCCTTCCACAGTCACATTACGGCTGTAGAGATATCAAGAACAGGAAAGTAAACTAAACTATCTAGTACATGTCCATGAGCCAGAAAGAAAGAGTCAAGAAGTAATGATATGCGGAAGCAAAAGATGCAATAAAAGAAACACCTGGAAAGAAAACTACATACCGACAGGAACTTCACCGCTCGGTCTAACCGCAATAATACTCCTGATCAGTCTGCAACAAGGTAGAAGAATCTGGGCCATGCAAAACCCAGACGTCAGCGCGTCATAACATCAAGCAATGATAAAACAGGGGTAGCAATACATACAAGTATGAGCATAAATGATAAAACAAGCATAACAAGGATATAAGTAATGACAGTGAGGTAATGTGTAGTGAGTTATCTAAATTGGTCTATTGGGTTAACTACTCTCAAGTCTTTGAAATCAATTTGATGAATCATCGATGTAACTCAATAGTATCCCGTGCATGCCCGGGACCACGGTCTAAGACTCTCGGGCTGAAACCGAGACGTGCCACTAGGCACTAACAGGAAAAGGGTACAGACCAACGATGTCAGCAGCATCGTCACGAGGCGGGCCTAGCCTCTAAAACTGATCAGTAAAAGCAAGCAACTGTCGAGTTACAAGTCAGGATTTCATCATTGATTTCCCCATACCCCAAGCTATGTATGTCAAGTCAGGTATTCAGTAATCAAGAACTGATGCCAACACAGGATCAGGTAGGAGCAGGTTTTTCTGGATAGACAACAGGAACGGTCCGTGAGGACTACATGTCAGGTTTGTTGGCATTAGACACAAGATCAGGTAACAGGTCAAGCCATGGTACATCAGGTCATGTCAAGTAGTGTACAGTACCATGTCGGTCAAGTAATATGTGTGTAGCAAGTCATGTCAGGGTGTAAAAGATATCATGTGGGTGCTCATAATCAGCTAGCATAATCATGGTTATAAATAATCAAGCATGGGCATCAACAACACAATAAATTGGCACATGTAATAGGTTAATCAATAAATGCAGATTTAACTAATTAGCCGTACGGTTATCAGTTTGGTTTGAGGAATAGTTTTAACATTTCAGGAATGCAGTATTACACATGTGGATGATAAAATCATATAAATATGTATTAAAACAATCTATAGGTGCAACTGAGTGCGAATAAGGCTAAATGTATGCAATCGGTTGTCCGATAGGGTAAAACTACAAAAGGGTAATGTGGCTATAAACAATTATAATTATGTAATCTAACATATAAATGTGATTACGTAGGTTTAGTAAACTAAATGCAATAGTTAGGTTTCAAATTCTAAATCTGAACTAATATGAATAGATGCAAACGGACCGTCGAAATGTTATAAAATGATGCATGGGGTGCTATACTTAAACTACAGATATTAGAGTATGTATATAATGATTTAAATAGCATGTAGCAAGATTAACTTGCCTGGACGGATCAAGAACGGGAATACGGAACGTCCCACGTCGGCGGAAAACGTCGCTATGCGCGCACGGTACACGGAACGGATCCAAACGACGAACAGTGGAGTCACACGGGTCAGGGGTCCTCGCTGGGTCGTCGGGGATCGTCGCCGGTGCGGTCGAATTCCGGAAATGGCAACAAAAGTGAACTCCTTGATGGTATAAAAAAAATGCATGTACTGGAAAAATAAGGAAATGACAGAGAATCAAAGGGGATTGAGGAACAAACTTACTCCCTGGGTTGCAGAGGGATGGCTGCGTCGTTGGTGAGGGTCGGCGGTGCTTCGGCGAGGGTGTAAGTGCTCGATTAAGAGATTAGGGTTGCGCTAGGGTTTGGTTTGGTGTGAAGTTTGGTGGGATTTTGTTGCAGGGTTAGGTGCTCGGGAAAGCACAGAAGGAAAGAGCAGAGGGAGAGGGAGGTGGTGATGGGGAGAAGAGGGATTCGGCGGCGACGAGATGGCAGGGATGAGAGGAGGTCGGGTGTGCAGGGGTTTGGAGAGAGGTGTGTGCGAGGTTGAGGAGACGAGAAGAAGAAGGAGATGACAGAGATGAGGAGAGAAGGAGGTGCTGGCAATGACGATGTGATCGGCGGCGATGGAGGTGAGGATGGCGGTGATGGGTTCTGGCTGCAGTTGGGGTTCTGTGAGGTGCGGGCTAGGGGAAAGGAGAAAGAAGAAGAAGATGGCGACGACGAAGAGGAGGAGGAGATTGGATGGAGGTGGTGACGAGATCAAGGAAAGGTCGAGGAAGCACGAGGCGGCTAGGGTTCTCGTGGGGCGCTCGGCTAACAAAGAAGAAGAAGAAGAAGAGATAGAGGGAGGTGACCGTAGCAATGGGATAGGTGACGGGACTCCGCTCACCGCGAGAGGAGAAAGAAAGTGGCCGCGAGAGGAGAGAGGAAGAGAGAAACGAGAGGAGAGAGAAAGAGGAGGAGAGAGAAGATTGTTTGCTAGCGGTGAAAGAAAGAAAAGAAAGAGAGAGAGGGAAAGGGAGAGAGAAAAAGAATAGGAGAGAGAGAAAGAGAAAAGCGAGAGAGAGAGAGGGATTCGTTGGCCCAGCCACCAAGGAAGGGAGAGTTTGATTGGTTAGGAGAGAAAGAATAGATTGTTAAAAAAATATAAAAGATTTTAAATTGTTTTAGAAAACCATTTCATTGGCTGGGGAGTAATGGAAAATATTTTTGGTTGTGTTAAAAAATTATATTCGTAGGTTAGAAGGGATTCAGGCTGTTAAGAAAATATTAAAGGATTTTAATTAATTAGAATTTGGCGGGTTACAAAACATTTCAGAAATGCGCCTGGGTCGGGTCTAAAATTTTGAATTTGAAATATTAAAAATATATGCAACTTCCAAATTTCAAAATGAATGCTTAGTCAAAGAAAATGCATACCCCCAAGAACGGATGCACGTACGTGCGCGTAGCCAACCAAACACGTCCGTTTCACTGAACGGGACGAGAACAAGATGCAAGGACGCTTCCACAGGGTTAGGGGTATCATGCAGGCCATGTCATGCAATTTTAATTTATTTTACGTGATTTAAATTGTTATATGCAACAGATGCGATACAAGATAAAATACCAGTATAAACTAAATTATGAGATGCAATAGCCCATGCAACCAGTCAAGGTAAACTATAAATAAGAGTCACGCAGGTTCAATTAAGCGGTTCGGGTCGAATGCAGAGTAATATGTAGAAATACCATTCGCACCCAAACACGCCAAATCAAGAAAGACTACGGATAAGTAAAATACGGAACTGGAATTGGTATAAGTGAACTCAGGTGTTACATCATAAAAAGAAAAAACATCTTATAAAAAAGATCTTAGATCTATAAAAAGACCAAGGTCTTTGATTAAAAGGAAAGATCAAAAGATCTAATCATAAAAAATAATAAACAAAAGAAGTACTTTACTTCATTGACAGATCTTTGATCTATAAAGGAAGAGCCTTTATAAAAATAAGAACTTTTGTTCTTGGATCTTGAGGCAAAGCCTCCTTTGAAGAACATAAATTTGTTCATTGATCTTAAAATTGATCAAAATACGCTTTGCGCTATTAGACAGTGCCTTGCACTCATGAACTGCGCCCTTGCGCTCCTTAGACCGGCGCTCAGCGCCAAAACACGCCACGTGTCAACCATAGACACGATCTGCGCGTTGCGCTCCTGAAACAGCGCACTGCGCTCTTGGGCTGGCGCTCAGCGCCAAGCGCTCCACGTGTCACCCACTGGCACACCCACAAACTAGCGCAGCGCGCTCATGAATTAAAAGCGCAATGTGCTAACAAACTAGCGCTTAGCGCTAAGCGCGACACGTGTCCTCTTCGTGTGCGCTACTCGACAGAAGCGCAATGCTCTCTTTGACTGGCGCAAAGCGCCTGGTGCGCCACGTGGCGCGCTGTCAGAACATACTTTGTTCTGATGAATGCCATGCATTCAATATAAGACAAAAAAAATGTCAGAGCCCAATGCTTAGTATTATTAAAAGTGCAGAGCCCAAATAAAGGCCTAACAGGCAGAACAAAAATAAAATGTTAAACATTTTTAACTGGACTTAGCCCAATTCTAGCCATAAGTCCTCAACTTAAATTGAACTGAGCCCATCTGCTCTTCCAATCAATCTACACCCGGTTCGAGGGTACATCTCTTTACTCCTCTGATATCTGTCGTTGTAATCCTTCAACGTCGTCAGAGAGTCGGGTCCCGAAACCACATATAACAACGGACTATGGGGTCCTTAAACTCACGGACTATGATGTCCTTAACCTCGACCGTGATGTCTTAAAACTAATAACGGACTATGATGTCCTTAACCTCGACCGTGATGTCTTAAAACTAATATCGGACTGTGGAGTCCTTAAACCCACGGACTATGATGTCCTTAACCTCGACCGTGATGTCTTAAAACTAACATTGGACCGAGATGTCCTTAAACTACTAATGGACCGAGATGTCCTTAAATTAATTATCGACCGCAATGTCACTAAACTAAACAATAGAGCCCAAATTTCTCTTTTGTTGGATCTAAACGATTCCGTTAAATTGATCTTAGTCTAAAATTAGACTAACGTATCCTTAACAAACGTTTAAATTGATCTTAGTCTCAAATGAGGCTAACGTATCCTTAAACCCAAACCCCCAAAACCCAAATCTAAGAAAGATACGGATTTGGACTAGTCCACGCCCTACGGGCGACAACATAACTTAGTCTCCGTATACAATCCACGGGCAACCAAACATGAAACAAACACCCATGATACGAAGTGACCATTTGGAGAAGGAGAAAGTTGTTACCGCGATGCGGTAGCGTAATTAACTGCAGGGGCTTGCGTCTGCAGGGAAGAGCGTCCCCACAATCAAAAACCCCCTCAAATGAGGGGGAATCTGACGAAGTCTGCTACATCGGCCGTATCCGTTTAAACCTTCGATACATGGTGCCATAAATCAACTTGGCATTTTCGGAGAGGTGGACGGATAGCACCAATTAGCATCTGCCCCAAATTTCAGGCAAGACGTACATCGCGTCTCCGCCGCGTCTTTTGGAGGGGAACAGATTCTGGCACGCCCGGTGGGACCTTTTCCTCTTTCCACTCCGCGCTTCGTGTGTCGTGTTCGCAAACCAATCGCGGTTTGCCAATGGTTGCCCTTGGGTTTCGAGATACTAAGATTTAGCGTTTTGCTTGGTGCAGAAACAAAGGATCAATGGCGTTCACCTGTTCGAAGTGTTTCACATGCAACTGCAACCTACGCTCCGCCTCACCTGGAAGTGTAGCTTACGGGCCCCAAGCGGCTTCCTTATTCATGATGCCAGTAGAACAGGTCACCCAAGCCACCACAGGATTGTTTTTCGGGACCATGCTCCCGCCAGCGAGCTTCACCATTCCTATGCCCGCACCGGAAGCTCCCAAGAAGTCGGTCTTCGATCAGCTTGCTACTACCACGGCTCCTCTCAACGGGTCGTCCAACTCCAACTCCTCGGTCTTCACCTGGTTGAGCTTGAACTCCAATGGGCTTGCCAAGAAGCCTATGATACCCGAAGTGGCCATCCCAAAGAAGATAGCCATCCCTACTCCTGAAGTTGTCAAGGCGGCTTCTCCTGCCAGAGGGTCAGTCTTTACAAGACTGACTGCTCCCATTCCTGCTCCCGCTCAGAAGTCTGTTTTTAACCGATTGGACACGGCTTCTCGACGGACATCAGTCTTCAAGAGGCTGATGCCAGCAACAACCCCTCACCTGAACAGGGGGCAAGACAAAGCCATTACCGAACCAACACCGACAGCTCGACATGCTCGACGTCGTCACTGGCGCCGAGTAAGAAAGGCTGGGGGCAACTCCCCTTCTGGGCTAACTTCACCAGCTCCGACGGTCGAAATTAATGCTGTTGTTCCAACCGGGAACAGCTTTGAGCTGCTAAATAAGGTGCGCAGGAACTCGCCTACTGCCATACTAAAAAGATCTCCGCCGCCGGTGGAGACTATCACAGAAATGGAGCCGGAATAGTCCCCTCAACGACTTTCTTCTAAAGTTTACAAAATCTGGCGACAAGTCCAAGAGTCGGTGGTTGATCAAGACTATCCCCGCCGGCAGAAGAAGTTGAAGGTCCGACAGGAAGAAAACCGTCCTGTTAAGCCATAAAAGACGACGGCTACTTGGGTGCCCACTGCAACGGCCCCCTCAACTTCGACCGCTCATAAAAGGAGAAGGCCGGAGAAAATCCCCATGCCCGTGACAAATGTCAAGGGCACTGAGTCTAAACGCCCTAAGTCTGGGGGCATGGTGGTGCATACCGTCTATATGGCATCCGGAAAAGAGGATAGCCGTATCTCCACAGGTTATCGACCGCTTACGCGATCCATGACAAAAGCCCAAGAGCAGCAGCCGAAGCTTCAGGAGATGATGACTGCTATGGCTGTGCTCACAGGACCGAAAGCAAGCCCAGAGGCATCCTCAGTACAACGCCACGAGCAGGAAACTGATGCCGAGTTCCTTCGGAGAATTCTTGAAAAGAATGACAAAGGGGACGCGGAGCAAGCGACCAATATAAAGCAAATGGCCTTTCTATTCCAAGATATGGTGGGCATGATGATCTAGCCGGATCCCCCAGCCGAAGATCCTCCAGTAATAATCGAAGATGATAGAGGAGAAACATCAAATCCACCTCCGGCTCTTTCAGCAACCAAGGAGGAAACAATTTCCAAGTCCGCCCTGGATGACTATATCGCTCAGCAGATAAGAGTTCACCAGGCAAATGAAGCGGTTGGGCAGATTATTAGAACTGGGAGACCGTATCCAGGCTGGTATGATCAGATAAAGTACCCTCCAGGCTACACGATCCCGAAATTCCATGTGTACAAGGGGACGGGCAATCCCCATCAATATGTTGCTCAGTTCAGGGCCCTCTGTGGCAATACTGGTGGCGATGATAAGCTCTTGCTCCGCCAATTCGTCGGCAGCTTATCAAAGACAATGTTTGAGTGGTACTCCGAACTTCCAAACGACTTCGTCAAAACTTTCACGGAAATGGAGTTGTTATTCTCCCATTGATTCGCAAGTGCTAGCGAACGCACCCCAATAACAGCATTGATCAATGCCAGAGTGAAGCCAGGCGAGACGTGGGTTCAGTACGCGATCCGATGGCGAAATCTGTGGTCAAAATGCGAGCAGCGCATCGAAGAAGCACCAGCGGTGGGCATGTTCGTGGGCACCCTAGACCCTCATGCAACTATTTCACAGTTCATGATGTTCTTCAAACCGACCACATTCCAGGCTTTAATCGACAAACTAGCCCAGATGGATCAAATGGGTCACAGACCGTCTCCCTCGAAGCCGGAGCCGCGGAACGAAAAGGGTAAAGGGAAGGCGATCTTCGTTGCGAACACCCAACAGCAGCCCAGTGTCCCAAAGCTAGCGGATCAACTGGAAGAGAGACGGCAGTATTATAATGAGAAGATGAAGCGTCCTTACTCATTCCCGCGGGATAAAACGAAGAGACTCTTCGAGCTGGCAATGCGCAACAGGCTTATCAATTTGCTGAATCCAAGGCGACCGTCGCAACCCAGCGAAGTGAATAATCCTAATTATTGCCCTTACCACCAAACGGTAAGCCATCCGATCGAAGATTGCTTTGTCTTTAAGGGATTGATCGAGGATCAGTACCTACAAGGCAAGTTTGCGCTGTCTGAGAAGTGAAAAGTAAACCCACTACAACCGCACACTCCTAAGAAAACGGACACACCGAGGGCAACGTGCTCTTTTGTTGAAGAGGCTCCATGGGAGGTGGCTCTTTCGGCCAAAACCAAAAGGATGCTGAATGATCTCCAGACATGTCCGGCGATCAGGTGGAAGATCTGCTGGAACCCCAGATCGTCGAAGGGATGCTAAAGCAGCGGCCAACTCCAAAGATTAGTGATGATAGCCAAAGCTCGCACACCCAGCCGTCGAAATCTTCGAAAAAGAAGAAGAAATCCAAAAAGCCCGTGAAGCCTGGCGACAAGCGCACGGACCTGTAGAAACAGATCGACGCGCTGGAAGAGTATAACCAGAAGGCGCGGACTCCAATCACGCTCCAAGAGTTTCTCGCCCACGTCCTTGAAGACGGAGGTGATGGAGAAGAATCGTCGGACGAATCTGAAGATTACGTAGCAAGTTGCCATGTGATCTCTCACTCATCGATGAACGATGAAGAAGCTCCTCACACAGAGAAACTGGGGGCAGGTCCTGAACCGGAACTTCTGTGGCCGACAGACGAAATGATCGACGCCTTTCTAAATGAAATTCATCTGAAAAGTAAAGCTGATCGGGAGCGTGAGATGGCCATATTTGAAAAAGCCAAACGCCGGCGACTGTACGAAAGAGTCGAGACACTTCCGCCGAATCAAGAGACATCCGTCGCGAATAAAAACAAGTTCAAGACGAGGAAAAGGTTTGCTAAAGCCATATCAATGGGGATGAAGCTACCACCCTCCGAAGGAAACATTCTCGGTAAAGCAGAGACACATCCTAGCTACTGCTTATATCATCGAAAGATTTCGCACCCCACCGAAGAATGCGACGCTTTTAAAAGATGGTGGCAGGGATATGTTGCTCACCGGCAGCATTTTAAGTGGATGAAACACAAAACTCATCGGGAGCGAAGAAATACGACCGAGGAGTATAAAAGAACTACCAGTGATTGTCGCATGGTTAACGCTGGGGGATCGCAAGTTCTCACGTTCGAGAGCGAGTCCGATGAAGAGATGGCTCTTGGCCCTTTATTCAAGGAATCCACTTCGGGAAAGGAGGGAGAATCGAAGACCTGTGAAAATATCCAGCTGCGCAATCGTACGCTGCCCGAAAAGAATCTCGGACCCATAAATAGAAAAGATAAAGGAAAAGAAAAGGTGTCTGAAGATATCACCCTAGATGACCGAGTCATGAAAGAGCTGACCACTAAGGACCCGCCGAAGAAAAGTAAGGTGGACTACAACATTCTGGCACACTTGAGGAAATTACCCTCGCAGCTCAGCATTCTCGACGCTCTTTTACTATCAAAAGAAGCAAGGGATTCATTGATCAAGGTGCTACAAGAGCCAGAGCAATTCCAAGCTTTTCTCGCCGAAGAAAAGATGAAGGACGAGCTGGAAGAAGTACACACAGCCGATATTACCTTCGGCGATGAAGATCTCCTACTCGGGACGTGCGAGCACAACCGTCCCCTTTATGTCTCCGGATACTGTCACGATGTCAAGATAGGCAAGATCCTGGTCAACAATGGGTCCTCCGTCAATCTCCTCAACGTGCGAGTGTTGAAGGAAATCTTCATGAGCGTTCAGCACCTCGCTCCTGATAAAATCACCATCTCTGGTTTCGACTCCCAGTCATCACGGATTCTCGAGTCCGTGATACCAACGTTGCGCTTCGGGCTGCTCGTCACTGATATCAAGTTCCACGTCATTGACGCCAAGACATACCACGACGCTTTGCTCGACCGGCCCTGGTTACACGAGTACAACATCATCCCTTCTACACAGCATCAGTGTATGAAATACTTCAAGGATGGTCTCGAGTATACCGTAACAGGAGAGCTGAACCCATTCTCCGTAAATGAAGTCCGAAAGTACGAAGATGCAAAATACTTCTTGCAAGACTTTGAAGACACAGAGAGATGTCATAAACTGGAGAACAAAGCTATCACCACCATTCCAGTCTTCGAAAGTGATACCGAGGAAGAAGAAGTCGGGACCATCCGCTCCTATGTTGATCTTTGGCAGCGATTCGGAAGATGAAGTCCGTGCTATATTCTCTGCTCGGCCTTTAATACAAACCATCGCTGGTGAAGATCAAAGTTTGCAAGTTGCCATGGTTCCGCCCAAATATCATAAAGAACTAGACGCGCTTGATACCTACAGTGTGGAAGAGCTGCAGACGTTCTATGTCCCTCCCAGGCGAGAAGGTGAAAAGGCGATCCTATTCTACCGATCCGGGGAAACTAAAGTGGAGAGGGAAATCTAGCACGGCACGGATTCCCTTAAGCAAACTACGCGACAAGCACAGTTCTATAACAGAATCTAGAACGTTCCTGGAACTCAGCGGAAATTGCCCAACGGAAGAATGGAAACGACCGGACTTGGGTATGTTCAATCCAAGAAACGGGAGCTACTCCGCGATTGCTACGTCATACATGACTTTGATGAAGAGGGAGATGCTTTTTGGGAGAATGCTAACCCTGAACCAGAAAGAGCTCCCGACGTAAAAATGCCCAGTCCGTCGTTTGAAGAACAAATGGACAAGCTTATAAGGGAAGCAAGTCAAAAAGGTTCAAGACGACTACAATCGCGAAATGGCCATCTACGAGAAAGTCAGGACGCAACGCCTTCTTCAACAGGCTGCGAAAGATGAAAATGCTCATTCCTGTCAACCCGTTGTACAAAAGGCACAACGCAGAGGTAGAAACAAACCAAAGAACGGAAAAGGCGTTCGAGAGCGACAAAGCGGGACCAAGAAGCCACGCGATTGGGAATCGAGTAATCCAGATTCGTCTCTTATAAAGAAGATGAGTCGAGCATATTCTTTTCCTTAGAACAAAACACGGAAGATACTCGATCTCGCCATAAGACATCAATTGATTATACTCCCGGAGTCCAAGCACCCCGAGCAAGTTGGCGAAGTCTCTCATACGGACTATTGCTTCTATCATAGGGCAATAGGACATCCTCTCGAAGACTACTTCACCTTCAAGAACTGGGTCGAAGATCAATATCGACAGGGCAGATTCGCTCTATCCAGCAACTGGAGGGTAACCCCGCCGCAGAAGCATGAACCCAAATCCACCAGGGTAGAACCAGATCAATATCGGTCTTGGAAGCGAGCTCGTACCTGCCACGTGATAAAGCTATCAAAAGAAGAGCCCGAAGATATGGATGACCTTCCCTGGTGCTTTGAAAACAACGATGATAAGGTGATCTCAGAGTTTCCACCGGCACCAAAAGAGCTGGAAGATGGAATACATACCACTGCAGATGATCTCAAGAAAATTGATTTGGGGACGGCAAGTGACCCGCGGCCGATGTTCGTCAGCGAATTACTGTTTGAAGAAAGGGTGGCTACACTAAAAGAAGTGCTTATGCAGCATAAAAATTGCTTTGCATGGAACTATTCCGAGATGCCAGGACTAGATCCAGAGATTGCCGTCCACAAGCTGGCAATATCCCCGGACGTTAAGCCAATCAAACAAGCACCAAGAAGGATGTGGCTCGAGCTCGAGATGAGCATCAACGCCGAGGTCAAGAAGCTAATCGACTCTGGTTTCATCCAAGAGATTCAATATCCTGATTGGATCGCCAATATCGTCCCAGTGATGAATAAAAACGAGACAGTACGCATATATGTGGATTTTCGGGATCTCAATAAAGCCTGCCCGAAAGATGACTTTCCAGTACCGGTCACCGAGCTAATGATAGACAATACGTCCACTCACGAGGTTTTCTCCTTCATGGACGGATCATCAGGATACAATCAGATAAAGATGTATCCCGAAGACCAGAAGCGTACTGCTTTTCGGACCCCTTTAGGTATATTCTGCTACAAGATGATGCACTTTGGTCTAAAGAATGCTGGTGCCACCTATCAAAGGGCCATGACGAAGATCTTCGATGACTTCATACATGAAATCGTCGAATGCTATATCGACGACCTTGTAGTGAAAAGAAAATCATACGAGGAGCATTTAGAGCATCTGAGGATCGTGTTTCAATGCCTCCGGCAATACAACTTGAAGATGAACCCTCTGAAATACGCATTCGGAGTTTCCTCGGGCAAGTTCCTAGGATTCATCGTCCGACACCGAGGCATCGAGATAGATCCGTCAAAGATCAAGGCAATTATGGAGATGCCCCCACCGAGGACTCTCAAGCAGTTGCGATCTCTCCAAGGAAAGCTCGCGTATATCCGGCGATTTATAGCCAATCTCTCAGGCAAATGTCGTCCTTACAGCCACCTAATGAAGAAGGGAACCCCGTTCATCTGGGATCACAAATGCCAAAGCGCGCTGGACGAAATCAAGCAATACCTGCAGAATCCGCCAGTACTGGCCGCTCCAGTCAAGGGAAAGCCTCTCATTCTTTATACAACAGCTCTAGAAGGTTCCTTAGGTGAATTATGGGCACAAGAGAATGATCAAGGGAAAGAGAGAGCCCTCTACTATTTGAGTCGAGTTCTACTGGGGGCACAAAGCAATTACTCTCCCATCGAAAAACACTGCCTGTCATTAATCTTCGCGATAACAAAGCTCAGGCATTATGCATTGGCGCATGAAGTCCATCTCATATCAAAGGTAGATCCTCTCAAATATTTGATGTCAAAGGCCATATTGACAGGGCGGCTCGCTAAATGGGCCTTGCTCTTAATAGAGTTTTCAATAACTTATCAGCCTCTTAAGGCAGTGAAGGGCCAAGCCATCGCCGACTTCCTCACTGAGCATCCGATACCTGCCGATTCTCCTTTGAATTGCGAACTGCCAGACGAACATGCGTTTGACATGATCGACGGTGGTGATACCCGGTGGGAACTTTATTTCGATGGAGCATCTTCCATGAAGAAGCGCAAACAAAGCATCCCCATAATCAAATCAGGGGTAGGCCTCATCTTCGTAACTCCACAAGGAGGGATAATGCGCTTTGCCTTCTCCTTAACAGAGCTGACAAACAATGAGGCTGAGTATGAAGCCTTGATAGCAGGTCTCGAGATCGCCATCGACATGGGAATCGAAAACCTCCTCATATACGGAGACTCCCAACTGGTCGTTAGTTAAATAAACGGCGACTATCAAACGTGCAAGCCAGAGTTGGTAAAATACGGCGAGAATGTACAGCGGCTGCTGACTCAAATTCCTTTCTACACCTTGGAAAGCATACCGCGTGCGGAAAATAGAAAAGCGGATGCATTAGCCATGCTTGCTAAAGAATTGGCCGATGAGAGCCTCGATGACGTAAGAATCGTGGTACAAAACCGCCGGGTTCTTGCACCGACAGAAATATCTCCGGAGTCGTCCGAGAAAAAGGAAGCGACCGAGCAAACGGCCCTGCAAATAAAAGACCAGGAAAAGGTTGAGGATTGGAGAGAAGTCTTTATAGACTACTTCAAATCCCGTCGAACGCCTGAAGATGCGTCCTCAAAACATCAGCTCACGAAACGAGCTCTGTCTTTTGCTTTCGTCAATGATACTCTGTACAAGAGGTCATTCAATTCACTATGGTTAAGATTCCTGGGACCTGAAGATGCAAAAAGAGTCGTCCAAGAAACTCACGACGGACTCTGCGGTTCTCACCAAGCCGGGCCGAAGATGAAACTGAAAATCAAAAGGATGGGTTATTATTGGCCCACGATGATCCAGGACTGCCTCGAATATGCGAAGCAATGCCACTCGTGCCAGATTCACGGGGATTTTATCCATCAGCATCCGAATCAGCTACATCCAACGGTGGCTAGCTGACCGTTTGAAATGTGAGGGACTGACATAATTGGCCCCATTGAGCCAGCATCATCCAGAGGACATCGGTTCATTTTGGCGACAACTGATTACTTCTCCAAATGGGCAGAAGCAGTACCGCTGAGGGAAGTGAAGACCGAGAACATCCTCCATTTCTTCAAGACACACGTCATTTATCGGTTTGGAACTCCGAGACGGATCATCTCCGATAACGGGCCAGCCTACCGAAGCTATAAGATCAGCCGCTTCGCTCAACAACACAACATAGACTGGAGATACTCTTCAGTTTATAATCCCTGAGCTAACGGTCTAGCTGAGGCTTTCAACAAGACCTTGACGAAGATCGTGAAAAAGACGGTGTCCCGGAATAAGAAGGACTGGCACGAGAGACTGCATGAAGCTCTCTGGGCGTACCGGACTACGTTCAAGAAGGCCACGAAGACAACGCCGTACGCATTGGTATTCGGTACAGAAGCGGTACCCCCTCTCGAGATAGAGCTACCCTCTCTACGAATGGCAGTTCATTACGAGCTGACGGACGAAAAGAATGCTCACCTTCGGCTTGAGGAGCTCGATGCCCTTGACGAAACCCGGCTCATAGCGCAACAAAATCTAGAGGCTTATAAGCAAAGATGACGCGCTTATATGAAAGATTGACTAGACCGAGGACATTCCGCCAAGGCGAACTCGTGCTAGTGGTTAAAAGACCTATGATCCCTAATCGCGCCAAACGGGGGAAATTCGAGCCGAACTATGAGGGCCCGTATATCATAGACAAAGTTTACCAGGGTGGAGCCTATCTACTCATGGACATGCATGGTGAAAGACCTTTCAGGACAATAAATGGTCGCTTCCTGAAGAAGTACTACGCCTGACGAGTCACGGCCTAGGTCAATGATAGATGACGATGACTATGTCCGCTCGCTATCTTTCTAAGCCCAAACTCTATAAGTAGTAACCGGCTTTCTTTACGATGGACCGAAACGTCCTTAAACTAATAATGGACCGAAACATCCTTAAACTAACAACGGACCGAAACGTCCTTAAACTAACAACCGACCACTATGTCCTAAAACTTGCCGTTGACCGAGATGTCGATAAACAACGATAGATTGCAGCATCCCAAAGCTGATATAAAAAAAAGAGAATAAAAAAAAGAGAAAAAAAGAAAACGGTATGTCCATAAGCAAAATGGGCACGGATGAAAACCCGAAAGGGCTCCGTGAGTAAAAACAACAGGGCTACCGGTGAGTTTTGTGAAAACCCGAAAGGGAGCAGCCTCGTTAAAATAAAAAAAAAGAGAAGAGAAAAAGAAAACGGTATGTCCACAAGCAAAAGGGCACGGATGAAAACCCGAAAGGGTTCCGTGAGTAAAAACAGCAGGGCTACCGGCGAGCCTTGTGAAAACCCGAAAGGGCGCAAACTCGTTAGAATAAAAAAAAAAGAAAAAAAAGAAGAAAACGGTATGTCGACAAGAAAAAAGGGCACGGATGAAAACCCGAAAGGGCTCCGTGAGTAAAAACAGCAGGGCAACCAGCGAGCTTTGCGAAAATCTGAAAGGGCGCAATCTCGTTAAAAGACAATTGCAAGGTCCTCTCGACTTTGTAAGGAGAAACCACCTGCGTGAGATCCTTACGACTCACAAGGGAGCAACACACTTAAGGATCCCCACGATCCTTAGGGAGAAATTACACTTGCGAGATCCTCACGACTCCTAAGGAGAACCCTCTTATAGGACCCTCACGGCTCATAAGATTTGAAAGTCTTAAGCTACAGGGATCTGAACCTGTTCTTAAGCAGTCCCCACAACCTTCGATACTGCCCTACAAACAGCTCAATACTGACTCTTATATACAATCCACGGGCGCAAATAAACAGTTCCCTAACGAAGTCTCATCCATGACTAGGGATATGTCTATATGGTGAACAACCCTTATAAGTCCTCTCGATTTATAAAGAGAAAACCCTCTTGTAAGATCCTTACGACTTACAGGAGAACATACACTTAGGAGTCCTCACGACTCCTAAGGAGAAAACACACCTACGAGATCCTCACGACTTATAGGGAGAAATACCTTTATGAGACCCTTACGGCTCATGAAATCAAAAGCCTTAGTCGACAGGATCCTAACCCTGTTTACTAAGCTACCTTTGTTCGACATCGACATAGGCAAATGATGATTCGCTCATGGCAATATCCCAGTAGTAGCGGTGCTGATGCCGAAATCGGTGTCTAATTCCGAGTTTGCAGCGAAAAGCCAGCAAGCCACATATGCGTGCAAAATAGCCGAAATGATGGGGTAACTTGCAAATAAAATCAGCAAGTAAAAATATATGCATGCAAAATAGCCGAAATGATGGGGCAACTCGCAATAAAAATCAGTGAGTAAAAATAAAATAAATAGCCGAAATGATTGGGCACCGCGAAAAATAGCCGAAATGATTGGGCAGTCGCGACCTTCGCGATATAAAAGCTGAAATGATAAAGCATCGCGGAAAGAAATGAAAAAATATATGAAATTTATGCCCTACAGGTGATATCATATCAATCCCTGTATACAATCCAGGGGCGCAAACAAAAGAGGGGAATCACACCTTTCTTCCCCAGGTTTCATCGGAAAAAGAAGCCAAATCTCAATGGTTAACAGATAGCCTCGAGATCATCTCAACATCAGTCTCATTACAACAAACACAACATCAAGCAAAACGGAACAGCGGAAACCCCCAGTTCCACGACTCGGCGGTGCACAGATGACCGAGAGTCAAACCCCGAATCCGTGAAATGCGGATAAAGTCAAAAATTCCTGGCTACGTGGAACGCGGATCATGTCACTTCTGACCCCGTGGAAAATGTCCAGAGTGGATCCTGGTCCTCGCAGAGCTTGGTGGTGAACCAGCGTGAAGCATCCAGAGCGGAGCCTAGTCCTCGCCGAACACGGCAGTGAACCCGTGGGAAGCATCTAGAGCAAAATTCCTGGCTACGTGGAACGCGGATTATGTCACTTCTGACCCCGTGGAAAACGTCCAGAGCTGATCCTGGTCCTCGCAGAGTATGGCAGTGAACTCGTGTGAAGCATCCAGAGCGGAGCCTAGTCCTCGCCGAACACGGCAGTGAACCCGTGGGAAGCATCTAGAGCAAAATTCCTGGCTACGTAGAACACGGATTATATCACTTCTGACCCCGTGGAAAATGTCCAGAGCGGATCCTGGTCCTCGCAGAGCACGGCAGTGAACCCGTGTGAAGCATCCAGAGCGGAGCCTAGTCCTCGCCGAACACAGCAGTGAACCCGTGGGAAGCATCTAGAGCAAAATTCCTGGCTACGTAGAACGCGGATTATGTCACTTCTGATCCCGTGGAAAACGTCCAGAGCGGATCCTGGTCCTCGCAGAGCACGGCAGTGAACCCGTGTGAAGCATCCAGAGCGGAGCTTGGTCCTCGCTGAACACGGCAGTGAACCCGTGGGAAGCATCCAGAGCAAATACCGGACTGTGAGGTCCTTAAACTCATGGACTATGATGTCCTTAACCTCGACCGTGATGTCTTAAAACTAATACCGGACTGTAAGGTCCCTAAACTCATAGACTATGATGTCCTTAACCTCGACCGTGATGTCTTAAAACTAATACCGGACTGTGGGGTCCTTAAACCCATGGACTATGATGTCCTTAACCTCGACCGTGATGTCTTAAAACTAATATTGGACTGTGAGGTCCGTAAACTCATGGACTATGATGTCCTTAACCTCGACCGTGATGTCTTAAAACTAATAGCGGACTGTGGAGTCCTTAAATCCACGGACCATGATGTCCTTAACCTCGACCGCGATGTCTTTAAACTATGGTATCCCAGAAAACATCCAGAGCAACCCCTGACTCCGTGAAATGCGGATAAGGGCAACTTCACCCATCACTTGCGGGTCCTCACGACTCGTAAGGGAGCAAATTCTCTTGTGAGATCGTTACGACTTTAAAGAGAAAACACACTTAGGAATCCTCACGATTCTTAAGGAGAAATTACACCTACGGGATCCTCTCGACCGGTAGGGAGAAAATTCTTTATGACACCCTCACGGCTCATAAAGTTGAAAAGTCTTAGGTGACAGATCCTAACCCTGTTTTCTAAGCCATCACCACTTTACAAAGAATCCAAGATTGATAGTTATATACTATATACCGACCGCACTTGCTAAAATCACATGGCAACAACACAGCAAGGAGAAAGAAAGCAACAGTATAACAAAAAGAATGTCTTTATTCATGAACTCAATTGAATACAAGATACATCATATAAAGGAAATAAAAAAATAGATACATATTATTCAGAGATTACAAGTGTATGATTGATATAAAGGCAGCTGCTGAGAAGGAAGCGTTTTCAACAGGTCCGTAAGCTGCTTTCGCACTTCTTTCAGTGCCTTCTCATGGTCAGCCGCCGCGGCTAGCTTCGCTTCGATTTGAGTCCTTTGCTGCAAGCACAATGAAATCTTCTCATCAATTTCCTGTTGGGCAGCTTCGTGACTCTGCGTAACCCGCTTGATAGAGTCGAGCTTCTATTTCAATACAAGCCCGTCCGAAATACATTGCTGCAAGGTGTCAAAGACAGCTCTCAGTTGTGCGACGTTCGCTTCGACCTGGGCACGCAACTGGACAAACTCAGCGGAAGCCTCCTCGCATTCCTTCTGCCTCAAGGTCGCTTCTTGTTCGAAATGGCGAAGAAAGGACGCACTCTGCTCGACCCATGCGGCCCGCTGGGAGTTCAAAGCCTGAGACTCAGGGGCAAGACGCATAAGTTCAAGCTGATGCACACAGGCCTCGATCTTCCTGCAGTAACTAACCCAAGACTCGACGACGCCTTCATTATAGAAATTTACAAGAGTCGCCAGCATCGGATTGACCTCGGCAGCGAAATCTACGGCAGATGTAGGAGCTTCCACGTCAAGCTCCTCGATGTATTCGCTCAACATATGCAGACTCGTCACAGCACCCTTTGAGGATGGAGTCTGGAGAACGGGCTTGCCGGCATCATAATGAGAGATTCGAAAGAGTCCGGAGTCGAAGCGACCGCTACAAAACAAATCACAATCAGATGACGGATCTAGATATATAAGAGATTCACGAACAACGGAATTTACTATACCAGTTACAGCAGGTGGCAAAGTTGGGAGGACCGGTGGCGCAAATGATCTCTTATCTCCTCCTTCAATCTATAGCACTGCAATCAAGGCAAAGAAGAATCAGAAATAATTTCATTATCGGTAAAAGAAAGAGCATAAATTGAAAGTTGTATTCACCAGCGCCACTGGATGAAGCAATCTCCGACGGGAAGGAGAAGTGAGGATGCAGCACTTGGTACAGGTGGTCAAAAAGGACTCCTGCAAAAACGCGATGACACAACGTTAGTACATGAATTACACAGCCGAGAGATAAGACTAATGGGTCACAAATCTATACCTTCCAGCATCTGTGACGATACGAGAGAGGGTAGAGAGGTGGTCACCGTCAGGGCGGTAACTGACAGCGCTGTCTCGAGTAGCTCGACTTCAGCACTAGCTGCACCTGCATTAGCAAGATAAACCTTGTTAGGAAAGATTGCAAAATCAAAAGAAGGGCGGTAACCTAAAATCTACCTGAAGAGTCGCCAGCCGGAGCCGTGACGAGGGCGTCGCTTGATTCAACAACGGAGTCTCCCTCCTCCATTGGGGTGGCCTCACCTCCCGTCGCCTCGTCTCCTGACTCCATGAGAGCCGTCGTCATGCTTGTGACGCCAAGAGACGATAAAGAACCGTAGGCAGGAAGAGCGACGATCGGAGCGGTGCCCGACTCTTGAGAAAGAGTGACCACATCGGACCCAGCAATTGTACCCGTTTCGTTCAACACCACCTCAGGCTCAGTAATTGCAGCCGTCTCATCCACCGCTGCTTCAGGCTCGGCTGTGGTAGCCGTCTCGTCGGCCTCTACCTCGAGCCCGGCAATTGCGACCACATCGCCTGCCACCGCCCCGGATTCGGAAATAACAGCTACCTCCTCCACCGCTCTCTCAGGCTCAGCGGTCGCCGCCACTTCTTCAGGAAGACTCGACCCTGCAAAGATAAGATATATGAGAACTGATAGTTTAAAACTTTAACAACGGAGCCTCAAGGCACATTACCTGGAGTTGATTTACCGTTCGCTTCCCGAGCCGCACGTGCCGCCCGTCTGTGAGCAGTAGACAAGGCAACCGGAAACTCCTCCGAAGGAGTAGCAGCAGGGGTAACGGCGCTCGAACCTGCTCCCGCAGCTAAAACAACACTACGCTCTCTTGCTAAGCGCCTCAGGCGCTTCCTTTCTTCCCGAGCCGTCAAAACAGACCTTTTAGAAGCCTCCTTCAACAGGACGTCGTCGTCCGCATTCAGGGTTACCTCAGGAGCCGTCAAGGCTTCCGTCATCGGTTTTTTAAGTAAGGCCTCTCGCGGCAGTGCCGAAGAGGCCGGGGCTTCGGTAGCTGGCCTGGGGAGAATTTCTGCATCAGCTTGCGGGATAGGCATTGTGATCCCTGCGATAAGACAAAGAAAGGGTCAGATTACTCATAAGAAACGGAAGCAGAAACATGGAGAACCGAAATATACCAAGGCCTAAGGATGCTCGAAGTCGTTCCTCTTCCTCAAAAGTCTTAAGAGAAGCAGCGAAAGCTTCTTCGGTAGAAATGCCTATTAAAGAAGGAAAAACGTTAGTCAAAAAACAATGATAGAGGTATGATGCAATGGCAAAAAATGCAACTAATAATTACTTGATCGTGCGAGGTTAGCCAACCACTCTTCGCGTCTTGCCAATCGCTCGAAAGCTGCGATGGCAGCCATCAGATCAGTGTCATCTGGTGGCATAAATAGGCTGTCGTTGGTCCCGTACTCCCTTAAGCCCTCGCTGTAAGGAGCATGAGGTTCCTGACCAAATACAACGTCAGCAGAGAAGATCGATTTCTTCTTCCTTTTCTGTGCGCGAACTCCGGTCGCAGCCAAAACCAGCTTGCGCTTCGTGGTCACTTTAGGACGGCGAGTCCCGATATCCGAGCCCACGTCAGATTCGGGTGAAGCTACGATTACCGTCTCCACGGGAGCACAGGGCACCGATGGCACGTCCACAGGATCACGGGGCAATCCACGCGTGGGGCTTAGCACACGTGGAGGCTCAACTGCAGCAGCCACTCTTAGCGGAGGAGGCACGGCGATCCATCGCCTTAAAGAGACGTTGCGATCGCTGGCAGGGGGCACACTCTTGCGATCAAGCAACAGCCGCCTCTCTTCTCTGATGACAGCACCCATCGCGTGCTGATACCAGGCCCCGTATATGTTAAGGGCCCTCGGAATGCAACTCGGCTCGCTAATAAAGAAGTGGGAGCCCGTTTTTAAGCGCATAAAGTGATGCAGCGCACCCCATATTCCCTCTCTGGTGGCAGCAGGTTCTTCCAAAAACGTCTCCAGTGGGATCCCCTGGTTATAACTTAGCTACTGGGCAAAATGATGGGGGTTGTATCTCATAAAAAACGCCGCATCATTTTGCCTGAATACAGGGAAGCCCGGCCTGATGGAGTATAGATGTAGAATCTCCTGGGCTTTCAATACGGAGGCCCCGTCCTTAAAAGTGTCGCGCAGTGCCAGCACCATCTTGGAGGTTTCCTGGCCGATCGTCAGGACTTTGTCTGTAAAAGACATACCAGCTCCGACCGTGCGCGGACGAAGAAGCAACCCCCTAGCCTCCCGCTGAGACGGATTCATGATGGAAACGTCAACCAGCCGCATAATTCTGGAAAATTTGCACTTCTCGAAAAATGAGGATCTTTTATGAATACCAAACACCCCGAGCACGTGCATTTCCATCCACGAAGTAAAGTAGTGCATCGGGAAGTTGGCAGCTTGCACCCTCGGTTCAGTTGTATCCGCCGCCACGCTAAGACCATGGTACAGGTGGGCCAGCCCGGCGATCCCGATGGCCACTTGTATGCCAGCCACCATTCGATGTGCTGGGTAGAAGACGGACGGCATCATATAGCGAGGGTGCATGGGGAGCGCGAACCAGCACAACCACAGCCCCAGAAACCCGAGGAAGAAAGTCTCCTCGTCGATGCCCAGAGCAGCGATTTCTGACAGAGGGATGATCGCGGCATCGGGGAGATAAAAGCCCTTCTGATCATCTTCCAATACTGGTCGACGGTCCAAGCCAAAGCCAAAGGGATCATCGAGCTTGGAAAATTTTTCGCCTCGTTGCGATAGAATCTCCGGTCGAAGAAACCGGGCAATGAAGTCTGCAAAACTGACCCCCCGGCCTCCGGACTCCAAGAAAAGACTCTCGTACATATTCAGCACCTATATCAGACTAGGAAACTGGTGCTGGATGGCGTTCTCCGGTGTTAGGCCTATTACCACTGGCTTGGTGGCGAAAACGTACTCGTCCGGAGGAAGCAACTCCTCGTAATGCTCCCCTCTAACCGGCAAACCAGAAATCTCAACAAATTCTTCTAAGGAGATGGAAACTTCTCTGTCCAGTAGAAGAAAGGTATGGGTTGGGATGTTCCATTGCTCCAGGAACGCCTTAATCCTGTAGGGTTTGCTTAACACCTCGTTTAGGGTTTGGAAGCATCACACATGCCATAACTTTGATTTTATGAGGTGCTAAGTAAACTAAACTAGGAATCGAACTAGAATTATGACGTAACAATTAAAAGTATCATATCTAAAAGTTAATTTATACTAAGTGGAGAGACTACAACCTTTGTAGACCTCCTAGGATGACACCTTTGGTTTGGAAAGGTTCGCTTGATCACCTCCAAGTCCACGACGATCCACCGAAGTCCTTTGCCCTAAGCTTGTTGCTTCACTCGATCTTTGAAAATCTTGAAGCAAAACACCCTACACAAGGTAGCAAGGGTTGTGTAGGATGATGAAGTGGTTGTTAATCTCACTTAATACCTTTTCTTTTTATTTATCTAGCTCAATTTAACACTTAAGAGAGAGCTAGAGAGAGGAAGAAAAAGATGGCTTAATCTTTTTTCTTTTGGAATGAATAATGAAAAAGAAAATGAGAGAGAAAGATAATATCATAAGAATAACCATAGTTAAATAAAATATCTAGAAATTTTCTTCTTGAGTTAAAGGCAAAGGAAAAATAAACCATAGTTGAGTCAAAGTCAACCATGGAAATGTGTAGAAGAAATGAGTCATGAACAAAGAAATGAGTCATTTTCTATTTTTCCTTTATCTTTAACTTTAATCAAAAATATCCATATATATATTTATCTATCATGTGATTCTTATATTGCCATCTATCTTGTATCATCAACCATGATACATTTTCATGTATATATGTGTGTATGCACATCATCATGTACATATACATGCATGCATCCATTAAAAGAAAAGGGTTTAAATAAATGATATAAAAGTCAATATTAAATCAACACTTGATTTAATAAACCGGTCATATCTCATATGACCCGACTAGTATAAAATTCCCGATTAAAATACAGTATCACATACTCGTATTTAATCGAGCTTCCGCACATATCTCATATGCGCACCACTTCATTTCGCCTGAGCCGAGAAACTTCTATATGGGACTCTAAGACTCGTCAATACGCCAGCAGTAGGTGATGATCATAACAAACACCCACAAGCTGCAAGCGGTCAGCTAAACGTAACGGCCACCCGGGTATTGAGCGGTCAGAATAAGAACAAGCGAACCTGTCAAAACTCCTGTCAATCCATCTGGCAACACTTACCGTACAGTCCGGTCTCTTCGTCAGATATGCTGCATATCGAGTCTAGGGATGGAATCGTCGACCCTAATAACTCAATAAGTCATGCTGGTATATGGTCTATAGCAGATCGAGAAACTTATTGATAACACTTATCAATAATATCTCAGCAGCCCTGGCCAGGGACTTCCTGTTATAGCCAATCGTGCACAGCACAGCATCAACCCCCAATACCGGGAGAGACGAAACCCCTCCTATCGCTCACTGCCTCTATATGCCTCTGGACTAGAACCAAAATCCACCTGTTTGTATGACTCAGTAGAGCCGTAGTAGGGTGGAGATCAAAATACAGTGGGAGGACACACAAGACTCTATGACGATCTCGGGTCTACAGACTAACCTGTACCAGTGTCACCTGAGAACTGCTATCCGACGTATGATATAATACCATATAGGAGTTCTCGGTGAGTCCGTTCAGTGTACCCAGTCTTGCTGAGCACCCGTATACTATCTTTGGTGTCATCACACCAGACGGATATGGGATCATCCATCGCCCATCATATGGAACAAGAATGGTATACGCTAGTCTACACTGGAATATCGATGCCCTGTCTCGATATACCTACGACTAGGAACATTTCAAGGATATGCTTATAAACTACAGATGTCCCACTAGTATGATCCGCATCATAATTCCAGTAGTCAAGCCAATATCCTTAGGGCTTTATCAATATGTACCAAATGAATATAAACATGATCAAGTGAACATATGATAAAGTGAAACCAGATAGCATACTATCATGTCGAGCAAGACTGTCCTCTGAATACACACACACACACACACACACACACACATCAGTACATACACTATCTCATAATGGCCTCTAGGGCATACATATATCTAACAATCTCCCACTTGTACTAAAGCCAGTTATTGGCGTATCTCATACCCAACATCTCAAAAAGTCGCTCATGCTGCGGCTGAGGGAGGGCCTTGGTGAATGGATCCGCAGCGTTGTTCTTTGTGTCTACTCTCTTAATCTCGATCTCGCGGCGATCAACTATCTTCCGGATCACATGATATCGCCTCAGGATGTGTCTGGACTTCTGATGGGACCTGGGCTCTTTGGCCAACGCCATAGCCCTATTATTGTCACAATACAAAGGTATTGGATCAATAATGGTTGGAACTTCTCCTAACTCCGCGATGAACTTCCTCATCCAGATGGCTTCCTTGGCAGCATCATTTGCAGCAATATATTTAGCTTCCATCGTTGAGTCTACAACGGTATCCTGTTTGGAACTCTTCCAACTCACCGTCCCTCCATTGAGGGTAAATGCAAACCCTGAGATAGACTTGCCGTCATCCTTGTCACTCTGGAAGCTCGAATCGGTAAAGGCCTCCATTTGGAGATCCCCGTTACCATACACCAAGAACAATTCTTTAGTCCTTCGCAAGTACTTAAGAATGTTCTTCACAGCAATCCAGTGATTCTTCCCTGGGTTTGACTGATACCTGCTTACTACACTAAGTGCATAAGCAACATCAGGGCGTGTACATAACATCGCATACATTATCGATCCTACTGCCAAAGCATAGGGAATAATGCTCATGCGAGCTCTCTCTATATCAGACTTTGGGCAATCGTCCTTTGAGAGAGTAACTCCGTAGCAAGCGGGTAAGGCACCCCGCTTGGAGTCTTCCATACTAAACCTCTTTAGGATGGTGTTAATGTACTTGGTTTGGGACAATCCCAATAACCGTTTGGATCCATCCCTATCGATCTGTATACCCAATATGTATGTGGCATCACCCAGGTCCTTCATGGAGAACCTTTGTGATAAGAATGATTTGACCGACTGTAGCACAGGAATGTCATTTCCTATCAGAAGTATGTCATCCACATACAATACGAGGAATGCGACATTTCTCCCTACAGTTTTCTTATAAACACAAGGTTCATCTGGATTTTTGATGAAATCAAACTCTTTGATAACATCATCAAAACAGATGTTCCAACTCCGTGATGCCTGCTTTAATCCATAAATGGATTTAAGCAACTTACATGCTTTTCCGCTGCTCCCACTGTCAATGAAGCCCTCTGGCTGATCCATATAAACGCATTCATCTAAATCACCATTTAGGAATGCAGTTTTAACGTCCATCTGCCAGATTTCATATTCGTAGTGAGCAGCAATAGCAAGTAGGATCCGAATGGATTTAAGCATGGCTACCGGAGAGAAAGTCTCGTCATAGTCCAAACCTGGTCTTTGACGAAAACCTTTCGCTACCAACCTTGCCTTATAGGTCTCTACATGTCCATCTACACCGATCTTTCTTTTAAAGATCCATTTGCAACCCACAGGTTTTATCCCGGAGGGTACATCTTCCAAAGTCCATACTTTGTTGGTGTACATGAACTCCATTTCGGATCTCATGGCATCCAGCCATTTTACAGAGTCACCACTCGTGATAGCCTGATGAAAACTGGCAGGATCATCATCATCCATGATGCAATCTTCTCTATCACCATCAATGAGAAAACCGTAATATCTCTCCGGTGGGTGAGAAGTCCTACCAAATCTACGGAGTGGCTGAGGTTCATTAGATTCTGTTATAACTTCAGGTTCAGCCAAGTCGTTATTTATAACTTGTATCTCTAGAACCTCTTCTAGATCTACCATATTGCCATCAGTATCATTTGAAAAATCTCATTTTCTAAAAAGGCGGCGTACAGAGAAACAAACACCTTTTGTTCTTCCTTGTGGTAGAAAAGATACCCAAACGAATGTCTAGGATATCCTACAAATATACATTTGACTGATCGTGTCTCGAGTTTGTCTGGATTCTGTTTTTTAACAAAAGCCGGACAACCCTAAATCTTAACTCTTTTGAGAGATGGTTTCTTCCCATGCCATATCTCATATGGAGTGGTAGACACGGTCTTGGTTGGAAATTTGTTTAACAGAAAAGTTGCTGTTTCCAATGCATGCCCCCAAAACGAGAGAGGTAACTCAGAATCACTCATCATGGATCGTACCATATCTAATAGGGTACGGTTCCTTCGTTCTGACACACCGTTGTGCTGTGGTGTGTAAGGTGGAGTGAGATGAGAGAGAATCCCATTCTCTTTTAGGAAGTCCAAGAACTCAGTACTTAAGTACTCTCTACCTCGATCTGATCGAAGTATCTTGATACTCTTTCCTGTTTGGTTTTCTACTTCATATTTATACTCTTTGAATTTCTCGAAAGCTTCAAACTTATACTTTATCAAATACACATGACCGAATCTTGAGAAATCATCAGTAAAAGTTATGAAGTAAGAAAAACCGCCTCTTGCATGTGTAGACATTGGTCCGCATACATCACTATGTATGAGGCCTAAGAGCTCAGTAACTCTTTCTCCGTGTCCTGTAAACGGAGTTTTGGTCATTTTACCTTTGATACAAGACTGGCAAGTTGCATAAGATTTATACTCAAAAGAATTTAAATATCCATTTTTATGAAGCTTGTTTAGTCTTGTTTCATTAATATGACCAAGTCTACAATGCCAAAGAAAAGCTTCATTTATATCTGAAAATTTTCTTTTATTTGTGTGTTGTACGTTGAAAACTGTGTGTTGATTAAGGACGTATATCCCGTTATTTAATGCACCACAACCAATCAACTCTTGATTAAATCTAATGTTCATAATATTGTGTTGCACAGCAAAATGATACCCTTCATTGTCTTACAAGGAAACGGATATAATATTACAAAGCATACTTGGCACAAAATAACACGGGTTCAAAACCAATATACAACCCGAAGGCAACCCCAGGTGATACTCTCCTACTGAAACTGCATTTACATTGGAACCATTTCCAACTTGGAGAGTATGATCACCTGTCTTCAGAACTCTGCTATTTCTCAACGCCTGCACAGAATTGCAAATATGAGAACCCGAACCGATATCCAATACCCAGGAAGCAGAGTTAATAGAAAAACAGTTTTCAATTACGAACACACCTGAAGCTGAAGCATCACCATTCTTCTTCTTGAGTTCTAGATACTCAATACAGTTCCTCTTCCAGTGTCCCGTCTTTTTGCAGTGGAAACATTCTCCTTTCCTCGATTCCCCAACCTTGGACTTGCCTTTTCCCTTCACCTTTTTGACTCCAACCTTATGTTTGGTGGGTTTCTTCTTCATCTTTCCCTTGGCCTTAGCCTTCGGGTAAGAGGAGGAGGATTGCCCAACACACATAACGGGAGTCTTCACCGACTTCAGTGTGCTCTCTGCACTCCTTAACATATTAAGGAGTTCAGGCAGTTCCTTCTCCATGTTGTGCATGTTGAAGTTAACAATGAACTGAGCAAAGGTGGAGGGGAGAGACTGCAGAATAATATATGTATATTGTTCATTGTCCATTGTCCACCCAAGGTCCTCAAGCTCTTCTATGAGAGCTATCATTTTCAGAACATGGTCTCCTACTGCTGTGCCAGCGGTCATTCGCATCTAAAACAGTTTCTTAGATGCTTCGTATCGTAATACGCGAGATTGCTCTCCATACAACTCTTTTGTATGGAGGAATATGGCTTGTACGTCCATATTCTCATGCTGCTTCTGATGTGTGTTATCCATCGATGAAAGCGCGAGGCATTTTGCTGTGGCACAGTCAACGTCCCATGTCTTGCGGATTTCCCTATCCGCAACTGAAGATTTAGGACTTAGGGTGGGCAGGGCTGGAGCCGTGAGAACATATGATACTTTATCATAAGTCAAGGCAATGTTTAAATTCCTCAGCCAGTCTTTATAGTTGGTCACATTCAGCTTGTTTTTATCTAATAGAAGCTTAAGTCCTGTCATAGGTATCAGCCATTAAGAGAGAGAAAATAATACACTTAGCGAAAGCTCTTGCAAAGATCAGATTGGTTATTATCTTGTCTAATCGATGTCTCCCACTGTTTTTATCAAATTTTCTTTAAAACCTTTTAAAAAGAAAACTAGCCGGGATTAATTACATTCTACAACTTCGCTAACCGTTCAGCCAGGCCAGTGCCGGTACTTGAGAGAGGTTCCCCGTGCTTTCGCACGAACCTAATTAAAATAAACCTCATCTTCCCAGAGGCGTAGCCCCGTTTGACACCTTTCTAGACACCTACTGAGTTAGCTAATTGTAAAGTGTAAAATTCTTCCGGGAGCAACATTTGCTCGCAGTGGGATCGAGATCCTACTATCATATAGAAGGTATACAATCTCATTGTAATTTTCAACTCTTGAAATTCCCGATATTATTTTTACCCCTAGTACTCATGACCTTAACTAAAGTCAACATATCATAAGTACTAGTCAAGTTCTTCCCGTCATTTCGTGATTAACTAGACCCACCCATATGACCCTTAACTAAAGTCAACATAATCATATGAATGTCCTAACTAATCTGTATCATATGCAGTGTAGGAAGACATCACTTAGCTACCGTTCACTACGCCTTAACTAAAGTTAAAATGCGCAGCACGAATACTAAGTACTCTACTTCCTAAAATGATGGAGGGCTACGGATAGTTTTTAATAAAACTTTTAACACTTTGAACTTGATATCGTTGTAGAATCTAATGTGTTTAAGAGGAGTGGCTTAAGCTCCGCATTTTGAAACTTGCTTTTTCATAAAAGGCCGAGTGTGTTTCAAATCTGATTCTACAACATATTTTTAGGTTCATTTATCTTTTACATTAATCTCATTAATGTAGTCTCATCATTTAAATCCTAAGCCATTACAGAAAGAAACGAAAATATAACGTACACTGATGCCATTCGTATTCGCCACAGTGTCCTGATATGCACCGTTAGGTTACTTAACTAACGGCATACCGGGACGGGGCTAGTGCGGGTGCAAAACATAAGTAACGTGTATTATATATCATATATATAATATTGCATTCGTCTCAGATATATATTAAACGATCACATCAGATAATAAAAGCAGCAGAAGCACATATAGGATATCTAGGAGGTCCGTATTTTGTATTTAGCCAACAATAAAAATACGGATTTCACGGTCGCGATGAATAGCCAAGCCCACACTACTAGACCCCTACGAGAGTGGCAAGCGGCCCTACCAATTCTGGAGTTTAGGAGACCCGGTCTCGACTCCTCGAGATGGCCTCCCACTGAACCCTAGAACCCGGTCACTTGTGCCCTCCTCCTTGGGTCTATCCTAATGCGGAAAAGTAAATAATATACAACACTGGTGACAGCAACCTCAACCCGGAAGTGCCCCAAATAAAAGAATATTACATACAATTTAATTTTACATGAATGAAAAGAAAACTCTCATCTTACATAAAAAAAAACCCCGGCTATTCATTCACAACAATCCTGCATATCAAATCTCATCGACACATAATATCAAATATCATCAACGTAAGTAAATATGCATACACCGATCGTCGTTGATGTATAGCAACGAAAACCGGCAATACAACTACATACTACACTTACGGTCACAGAGAAATAAAATGAAAAATTACAACAATTGGAATCTTAACTGCCTTTAGACAACACAAACCCGGAATATCACATATACAAGATTTCATGCCTAACAATGTAAAGCTCGCATTTGGGTCTCATTCAAGAAAACACCTTTTCAAAACAAACCGGATAATTCAACAAGATTTCCGTTTATCCCGAGACCGAACTGCTAGATTTACACGCAACAAACAAATTTGTAGATTCCAATTATTGTATCACATACTAATAAACTAGGCGCGGTTAAAACATTCAATCGAATGATTAAACAACCACAGACTGCTCAGAAAGCTCAACACTTGAGCAGTTTTAAAAACTACTAGTAACTGCACAAAATACATACGGGCCAGCACAAGAATTTACGGCCCATGAATCACCTACGGCGCCGCGGAAACGCCGCAAAAAGGCCACTAAGGCCGCGGTTCCGCGGTCGTACGGTCGATTCAGGGCGTCGTATTTCTGGTGGGCCTATATAATACCCTGCTGAATTTTTTAGGTATTTTTAATTTGAAAAAATCCAGGTTTTTGAAAAATTTTCAGAGAGCACCCCCCGGGCGTCGTTTTTCGTTCGTTCGAGATTTTTAACGTCGTCTAGGTTACTACAAAGCTCTAGCTTGGCTCTGATACCACTAGTATGGTTTCCTTAACACCTCATTTAGGGTTTGGAAGTATCGCACATGCCATAACTTTGATTTTATGATGTGCTAAGTAAACTAAACTAGGAATCGAACTAGAATTATGAAGTAATAATTAAAAGTATCATATTTAAAAGTTAATTTATACTAAGTGGAGAAACTACAACCTTTGTAGACCTCCTAGGACGCCTCCTTTGGTTTGGAAAGGTTCCAAGTCCACGACGATCCACCCGAAGTCCTTTGCCCTAAGCTTGTTACTTCACTCGATCTTTGAAAATCTTGAAGCAAAACACCCTACACAAGGTAGCAAGGGTTGTGTAGGATGATGAAGTGGTTGCTAATCTCACTTAATACCTTTTCTTTTTATTTATCTAGCTCAATTTAACACTTAAGAGAGAGCTAGAGAGAGGAAGAAGAAGATGGCTTGATCTTTTTTCTTTTGAAATGAATAATGAAAAAGAAAATGAGAGAGAGAGATGATATCATAAGAATAACCATAGTTAAATAAAATATCTAGATATTTTCTTCTTGAGTTAAAGGCAAAGGAAAAATAAATCATGGTTGAGTTAAAGTCAACCATGGAAATGTGTAGAAGAAATAAGTCATGAACAAAGAAATGAGTCATTTTCTATTTTTCCTTTATCTTTAGCTTTAATCAAAAATATCCATATATATATTTATCTATCATGTGATTCTTATATTGCCATCTATCTTGTATCATCAACCATGATACATTTTCATGTATGTATGTGTGTATGCACATCATCATGTACATATACATGCATGCATCTATTAAAAGAAAAGGGTTTAAATAAATGATATAAAAGTCAATATTAAATCAACACTTGATTTAATAAACCGGTCATATCTCATACGACCCGACTAGTATAAAATGCCCGATTAAAATACAGTATCACATACTCGTATTTAATCGAGCTTCCGCACATATCTCATACGCGCACCACTTCGTTTCGCCTGAGCCGAGAAACTTCTATGTGGGACTCTAAGACTCATCAATACGCCAGTAGTAGGTGATGATCATATCAAACACCCACAAGCCACAAGCGGTCAGCTAAACGTAACGGCCACCCGGGTATTGAGCGATCAGAATAAGAACAAGCGAACCTGTCAAAACTCCTATCAATCCATCTGGCAACACTTACCGTACAGTCCGGTCTCTTCGTCAGATATGCTGCATATCAAGTCTAGGGATGGAATCGTCGACCCCAATAACTCAATAAGTCATGCCGGTATATGGTCTATAATAGATCGAGAAACTTACTGATAACACTTATCAGTAATATCTCAGCATCCCTGGCCAGGGACTTCCCGTTATAGCCAATCGTGCACAGCACAGCATCAACCCCCAATACCGGAAGAGACGAAACCCCTCCTATCGCTCACTGCCTCCATATGCCTCGAGACTATACCCAAAATCCACCTATTTGTATGACTCAGTAGAGCCGTAGTAGGGTGGAGATCAAAATACAGTGGGAGGACACACAAGACTCTATGACGATCTCGGGTCTACAGACTAACCTGTACCAGTGTCACTTGAGAACTGCTATCCGACGTATGATATAATACCATATAGGAGTTCTCGGTGAGTCCGTTCAGTGTACCCAGTCTCGCTGAGCACCCGTATACTATCTTTGGTGTCATCACACCAGACGAATATGGGATCATCCATCGCCCATCATATGGAACAAGAATGGTATACGCTAGTCTACACTGGAATATCGATGCCCTGTCTCGATATACCTACGACTAGGAACATTTCAAGGATATGCTTATAAACTACAGATGTCCCACTAGTATGATCCGCATCATAATCCCAGTAGTCAAGCCAATATTCTTAAGGCTTTATCAATATGTACCAAATGAATATAAACATGATCAAGTGAACATATGATAAAGTGAAACCAGATAGCATACTATCATGTCGAGCAAGACCGTCCTCTGAATATATATATATACACATCAGTACATACACTATCTCATAATGGCCTCTAAGGCATACATATATCCAACAAATCCACCATGTCGGAGGAGCAGAATATTGGAACAACGAAGCATAAACCGCAGGGTATTGACCGATCTTCAGCAGGTGCGTCTTCTTCGCTGACAAAATGTACCTGGCCCACTGCAAATAACCGGCTGAATGTCGGGGGGTCAACCCGATGTTGTAGGGTTGTCTCCAAGGGCGCGACTCGCCCTGGCATATGCGCCGCCCTAAAGTATCCAAAGCCGTCGGCAGCTGCATGGGTATGGCGGCAATCGAAGGTTGAAGAAGATCCTCCGAAGTCCAATTGACGACCTCCACGGTATAGTTCACCAGGGGTACATCTGCATACGAGATCGGCTCTGACAGCGTTTCACAAGAGAAGCTTCGATGACCTCTGATTATCTGGTCGTACCATCTACCCCATAAGTGAAGGTTTTTGTGTTCCGGGTCATGGTCTCTGATAAGCGTGAGAACCTCCCGGTCCACAGGTGCCTCAGGAAATCCTCCCTCTGAACGGAAAAACGGGAAAGAGAAATCGGAAGACATGTCGCCTACGAGAAAGAACGAAATTCAATTATCAATGTTATAATTTAATTTTAAAATCCCGACGCTCGGCATTTTGAAATTTGTGCCACACTGCAATGCAGTGGAAAGGGGACCGAAGGGGGACCCACAAAATCCAGATGACAATACATCAATTAATAAGACAGTCTCATCATTGGATGAGACTGTCAATTAATGATGAAATCCTCAAGGTATATTCTCATTGAAGGAGAAATCCCTCGGGAAGAGGAGAAAATCTCCCTTTAAGAGCAAGGCTCTGTAACAGAGTGACACTTGTCAAACTCTGGGCACGAGCGAATAAAATTCCTTAAAGAGCTTGGCTCTGTAATGATGATGGAAAATCCATCAAAGATTAATTAAAATTAATTCTTAAGAATTGAAAATTCTGGGATCTTCAAGATCCATGAAAAAACTCTTAAGAGTTCTTCATCAAAAGATCAAAAGATCTACATGTTATCAAAAGAGCAGAGCTCTGATTCATGGGCTAAGAAACCCTAAGAGAGATCTCTTTACATCTATGGATTCATGAGAGCAAGGCTCTGTTAATGAAACCCTAAATGGGTTTTCTTTAGATCAAAGATTTATGAAGAGCAAGGCTCTGCGAATGGGTAAAAACCCTAATTTATTAAAATTAATTTAATTTTACCTAAGTTTGGTAGAGTTTTAACTCTTAAAAGTTCTTGAACAAGAAGAGCAAGGCTCTGAGTAAAAATTCTTAAGAAGAAGATGATAATCATCTGAGGACCAAAGGTCCTATTTATAGGCACTGGTCCGCCTCTTCAACTTCTGAGTTTATCCAAGGGCTCAGATGTTGCCACCGCTGCACTCACATGTGCGCCACGTGAGCGCAACGATGGGGGGCATTTGTTTCCCCCAATCAGAGCAAAACTCTGTTTTGAATTTAAAAATTCAAAAATTGAAGCAACGCTTCAGATCCCATGCGCTGCGCGTCAAAAACAGACATACCAGGGCCAGGAGCGTTGCGCCCTATGCAGCGCACCCAATCAGAGCAAACCTCTGTTTTAAAATTTAAAATTTAAAATTGAAGCAACGCTTCAGCTCCCGTGCGGTGGGCGCTGCGCGCCACGTGTCAACAGGACGCGCTAGCACAGCTGCATTGCGCTCTGCGCTGCGGGCCAAGTGTCAAACACGGGCGCGCTAGCACAGCTGCGCTGCGCTCTGCGGGCCACGTGTCAAACACGGGCGCGCTAGCGCAGCTGCGTTGCACTCTGCGCTGCGCGTCACGTGTCAAACACGGGCGCGCTAGCGCAGCTACGCTGCGCTCTACGCTGCGCGCCACGTGTCGAACGTAGGTGCGCCAGCGCTGGAATTATAAAATTCCCTACCATTAGATCAAAAGATCTAATAATAATGATAAATCATTAATTAATCAGAAACTAAATTCTGTTATGGAAAGATTCCTCAAAATCTTTTCAAATAACAAGGTTGTGCTCTGTAAATCAGAGTACCGTTGGATCAATGATCCAATGGTAAATAAAAATTACCAAATAAATTCTGTATGGAAAGATCCTTCCAATCTTGTTAAAACAAGAAGATTATCTTCTGCAAAGCAGAAGCCCTAGGATCAAAGATCCAACAGTGGGAAATATTCCCAAATCAATCAGAGAGAGATCTCTTAAACTTATTTAACAAATCAATTGGCCCTATATAAAGGTCCCAAGACTTCAAGTCTGATAGATAGAAAAAACCCTCTGCAAACTTTGAGAAAACTCAAAGAAAAAGAAAGGCAAGCCTTTAGCAAAAGAAGATCATTTCTTCCAGGTAAAGAATTAATTCTTGAACAACAGAGATGAAACATCTCATAAAAAGAAGAAACATCTTCTAAAAAAGATCTTAGATCTATAAAAAGACCAAGCTCTTTGATTAAAAAGAAAATATCAAAAGATCTAATCATAAAAAATAATAAACAAAGGAAGTACTTTACTTCATTGACAGATCTTTGATCTATAAAGGCAGAGTCTTTATAAAAACAAGAACTTTTATTCGTGGATCTTGAGGCAAAGCCTCCTTTGAAGAACATAAATTTGTTCTTTGATCTTAAAATTGATCAAAATGCGCTTTGCGCTATTAGACAGTGCCTTGCACTCATGAACTGCGCCCTTGCGTTCCTTGGACCGGCGCTCAGCGCCAAAACACGCCACGTGTCAACCAAAGACACGATCTGCGCGTTGCGCTCTTGGGCTGGCGCTCGGTGATTGGAACGTTTTCTGATGTGTAAAATAAACTTGTAAAGATATCACAATCAAAAAATTATATTGACCGCAATCAAACCACGGTGTCGGATGTAGTTAATGAATGAGTGCGGATCGTCCACAGGGATTGTGCAATTCAATTGTATTTTGATACTTTTGAAATGAAATGTTAAACAACAATAAACGAAAACATGATTCAAGATGTGATTTGTATTCCAGTGTCACTATCCTTTACTCAAGAATCAAGAAACTATAAACAATCAAGAATCGGTTGTTTTGATAATATTTCCAATCAACAATCAAGAATATAAGAGAGGCTCGTAGGAATCGATCGGATCTTTAGACGTGATGCAATCTAAAGGGTTTCGTGTTCTTGTCCTTCGAAGAATTGATACTAGATCAATGGTGATCGACGAGAGTTAGGGTTTCTTGATGAAATTAGGGTTTCATCTCTTAACCCTTATTCTTTCGAGGATACCATTTATATTCTAGCCTCTAGCAATTTCAAGAAACGATCGGAACTCCCCAATCTCGAGCGATGTCGATCAAGAAAGCATCGCAACAAATTGGGTCGTCGATTCTTGAACTTGCTAGGGTTTACAAACTCGTGGGATTCAAGAATCGATTACAAATTTGTTACATCATCATACTAAAGATCGTTTCGACTCCCCGACGAGCGGAGTTTTATTCACACATCACCACAAAGACAATATTCAAGAATAGTAATGATAACATGATGCGGAATTTAAAGAAAACAAGATAAAAGAATATCACCTTTTATTTAATCAACAATTTCAATACATTCTTTCAAGAATCTACAAGAAGAAGAAATCGATCGTTGACTCGGCTTCGCTCGTCTCCGTGGATCGTGGATCTACTTTGATCTCTTGCCCGATTGAAGATCGGCTCGGCTCATAAAAGGGTTGAAGGCATCTTGCTTGGCTTGCACTCAAGATCTTGAATTGTTGTTGGATTTAGGGTTAGGGTTTCCTACAAGCTCTCTCACTAAACTTGAGGAAGAGGGGATGAAGAAAGAGATTGATTTTCTAAACTTCAATCAAGGTTGAATAATATTTTCTAACATGAGAAATGAGTGAGCCTAGGGTCTTATTTATAGAACTCCCAAACCCTAGGCTAGATTTGAATTAGAACTTTCCCTCCCAAAGTTTGTTGAAGGGTTTCTAGAAGGAGTTTGTTAGGAGTTAGCTTAGGGTTTAAGCTAGGGTTTAGGGAAAGTTCTAGAATGATTAGGCTAGTTTAGGTGTTTGCTGATCTGGAGGAAGTATCTGGGATATTCTGGAAGTTTGTGAGCATTTCTGAGCAGTGGGAACTGAAACAGGAGTTTTGCACTAAAATTGAGGAGCTGACGTCATCAATTTGCCGCGCTTCCGCCGCAATAACCTGGCTTTAGCCGCGCTTACGCGGTGGCTTGAGGAGGTTGGGCTCTGTAAATTCTTCAGTGGTCTTGGGCTTCTGTTTGTGGCTTCATCTAATATTTATATTTGCAGTTACCCTTCTGTGTTGATACCAGATTTGAGTTCAGTGAGTTTACGAGCAATTGTAATGGTCGAGCGATGTAATGATCGAGCAAGCATCTCTTTTCCTGCATAGACTTCGAAACAGGGGTTGCAAGATATAGAAAATATGCTATGTAATGCAATGCAGTCAATTTCCCTAGAAATGCCGGTTTTAAGGTCGAATACATGTAATCTGATATTTTGCGACCGATTTGCTAATATGTGAATTATGAATACCGTACACTTCTATATGGATGCAAATGATAAGGGAATTTCCGGTTAAAATATGCAATATTTTCGACTGATCAAATACCCCCAAACTTAATTTCGATCGTCTCGAGAGAATGTTTTATTAAAAAGAGAGAAGGAGAAAATAAAGAAAGAGAAAAACTAACTAGCACACTTTCGTAGGCAACACGATTGCACTGAGCATGTGCAACAAGCCTTTAAACCTCTAGGTGTCCCTAGTAGGAGGAGTGTTGTCTCCTGAGGGTTTTCAGCGGATTGCACCCACAAAATCCAATAATAAAAGCAAGATCATGAATATTACATTTAAAGAAGAGAATCGTAAAAGAAAAGCTTTGAAAATTAGGGTTTCCAACTAAGCTAGATTTTCGGTTGTCATGAGCCCTATCTTAATGGTCATGAAAAGATGTTAGAAATCACGTCCTCCCTCAATAAAACATCGTCTTATTCTTCATTCCTATCTTTATTCCAAACATCGATCATATCACCCTGCGTGTGTGTAAAGACATCCCTACACCCGGAGAATTCAATTCAAGCTATCATACCCTTGCCCATCGGCCTCAGTACTTCTTGGCAAACGAGATTGCTTACACACTTTCATGCGACCGTTAATACTTCTTGAGGTACTAACCGACCGATTACTAATGTGCTTGCATGCTTGGTGTATTTTCCTCGTCTTGCACCACCTCAGGCATAGCAGTGACTCCCAGACCAGTTGACCTTGGGGCACTAGGTGAAGAAGCACCCTTTTGCTATATATTTTTATTGCCCTTGGTGATAACAAAACCAGTATCCATTTTTCTCACCACATATATATTTTTTTTTTTTTTTTATACTTTTGGCTTTAAGACAAGAGCATTTCAAGGTATCCTCTACTATCCCAGGCTTTAAGACGTGTGTAAGTGCGAATAGCAGGGTAGCCACGTTCAAAATGTTTGGCTTCCAGAATAGAAACTATTTTTCAGACTTATTTTTATCCTCAGATTAGTGACGTCCTTCATCTTACTAACCCTTGGGACAACGGCTCATAACTACTTATTACTAGTTCGTATAAGAAAACTTCTAATTTTCTTAGTTTTCTAAAAATTTTCTAATCTCATGGATGCAATTTTTCACTATCTAAACTTTCATTATCTTATTTATATACAAAAAAGGTGTAAATATTAAAATTATTTTTATATTTGAAAATTTTTAAATTTTTATGGGTTTTGAAAATTTTTCAATTTTTATAGATTTTTCTAAAGAAATGTTTTGTGCTTATGCAGATGATATGCAAATGATGCAAAAATAAGCACAAACCTCCCCCAAACTTGTTTTCAACAGTGTCCTCACTGTTGCCGACAGCTATACCTACAAAAATCTGTAAATCTGGGGGGAATTATTAGTGGGGGCAAAATATATAAGTGAAGAACTTCCCCCAAACTTATCTTTCACTCACCTTCATTCAAAAAATGATGCAATGATATACTGGATATGAAGGTGAGACGGAGGAATTTTAATCCAAATAAACTGGCTCTTGTAAGAACAAGAGCTCCTCAGTGGGGTCAGTGGAAAAATACGGCTTTAGTCTATGTCCATTTACTTTGAAAATTGTGCCGTTTTTAACATTTTCTACTTCCACTGCCCCGTGCGGGAATACAGACCGCACAACAAAAGGTCCCTTCCAACGAGATCGGAGCTTACCCGCATGAAGGTGTAAACGTGAATCATAAAGAAGGACATGTTGACCAGGTAAAAATGTTTTCCTTAAAATGCTTTTATCATGAAAAACCTTAGTCCTATTCTTTATGATTACAGCATTATCATAAGCTTCATCGCGGAGTTCGCTTAGCTCGTTAAGTTGCAGCTTCCGAAAGTTGCAAGCAAGGTTTAGATCAAAATTTATTTCTTTTATAGCCCACAATGCTTTATGTTCTATCTCAACAGGTAGATGACATGCTTTACCAAAAACTATCCTATATGGAGACATTCCTAGGTCGGTCTTATATGCAGTCCTGAATGCCCAAAGAGCATCCGTCAATTTGGTCGACCAGTCTTTTCTATTCTTAGCAACAGTTTTCTCCAGGATAAGTTTGATTTGTCTGTTTGAGATCTCAGCCTGCCCGCTTGTTTGGGGATGATAGGGTGTAGAAAGACGGTGGTTGATTGAGTATTTCCGCATCAGAGTCTCGAAAGACCTGTTGCAGAAGTGCGTCCCATTATCGCTAATGATAGCGCGTGGGTGTCCAAATCGCGAAAAGATATTCTCTTTTAAGAACTTAATGACAACTTTCCTGTCATTAGTGCGACATGGAATGGCTTCTACCCACTTTGAGACATAATCAACTGCCAGCAAAATGTACAAATTCCCAAAGGAGTTGGGAAAAGGACCCATAAAATCAATGCCCCAAACATCAAACATTTCAACAACCAAGATGGGTTGCTGAGGCATTTCATTCCTCTGGGATATTCTACCCGTATACTGACATTGTGTACAGGTTTTGCAATACTCAAATGCGTCCTTGAATAAGGTCGGCCAATAAAATCCACATTGCAAAACCTTTTCCGCTGTCTTTCTAGGACCAAAGTGACCCCCACAAGCCTGATCATGACAAAATGAAAGAACACTCTTGAACTCTTCATTAGGGACGCACCGGCGAATGATCTGATCAGGACAATATTTAAACAAATAGGGCTCGTCCCAGTAAAAGTGTTTTACTTGGGAAAGAAAACGATATTTGTCCTGTTTTGACCAATCGCTCGGTATAAGTCCCGTGGCATGATAGTTCACAATATCCCTGAACCATGGTTCAGCGGATATGCTCAAGAGTTGTTCATCAGGGAATGAATCATTGATCGGTAGGGTCACAGGAGAAGAAACGATGCGTGAAAGGTGGTCAGCTACTACGTTTTCACATCCTTTCTTATCTTTGATAACAAGATCAAATTCTTGTAACAGTAGGATCCAACGTATTAGTCGACCTTTTGCATCTTTCTTCGCCAGAAGATGTTTCAAAGCGGAATGGTCAGTATATACAACTATAGGTGAGCCGATTAAGTAAGGCCTGAATTTTTCTAATGCAAATACAACCGCTAAAAGCTCTTTCTCGGTGGTTGTATAATTGATTTGCGCATCATTCAAGGTCTTACTAGCATAGTAAATCACGTGTGGCATCTTATCAATGTGCTGTCCTAAGACTGCACCTACTGCAAAATCAGATGCGTCACACATCAGCTCAAAGGGGTAGTCCCAATTTGGTGATGATAAAACGGGGGCTGTGGTGAGTGAGTGTTTAAGTGAGTCGAAAGCTGTCTCGCAATCCGAGTCAAAGTGGAAGGTCGTATCCTTGGCCAGGAGTAGTGTTAAAGGTCTAGCAATTTTGCTAAAGTCCTTTATGAATCTCCTATAAAAGCCTGCATGGCCAAGGAAAGAGCGAATATCTTTGACGCTTTTGGGATGAGGCAGGTTTTGAATGACATCTACTTTAGCTCTGTCAACCTCAATGCCTTTCTGTGAAATGACATGTCCAAGGACTATTCCTTCTTGGACCATAAAGTGGCACTTTTCCCAGTTTAATGTCAAGTTCTTCTCTTTGCAACGAGTAAGAACAGCGTCTAGATTCGCTAGGCAATCAGAAAAAGAGTTTCCAAAAATCGAGAAGTCGTCCATAAAGATCTCCAAAAAATTCTCTACCATATCAGAGAATATCCCCATCATACACCGCTGAAAGGTAGCGGGAGCATTGCATAACCCAAAGGGCATGCGACTGTAAGCAAAGGTACCAAAAGGACAAGTAAAAGTGGTTTTATCTTGATCCTTTTTGGCGATGGGGACCTGATTGTAGCCTGAGTATCCGTCCATAAAACAATAAAACTCTCGTCCCGCTAAGCGTTCCAGCATTTGATCAATAAATGGTAGAGGAAAATGATCTTTCCTCGTAGCGGCGTTGAGTTTTCTATAATCGATGCATACACGCCACCCAGTTTGGGCGCGTGTTTGAATCAACTCATTCGCTTCATTTGTGATAACTGTGATGCCGGATTTCTTAGGAACGACATGTATAGGACTCACCCACTGGCTATCGGAGATGGGGTAGATAATACCATTATCTAAGCACTTGACGATTTCTTTCATGACTGCTTCCTTCATGACGGGATTCAACCGTCTCTGTGGTTCTCGGGTCGGTCTGGCATCATCCATCACATGTATATGATGTTCAACTATCAAGGGACTAATCCCTTTGATGTCCGCCATACTCCAACCAAACGCCTCTTTGTTAGATCTCAATACCGATAAAAGGGCATTCTCTTGCTCTGATGCAAGAGAAGCGGAAATGATAACCGGTAATGACTCGTTCTCACCAAGATATGCATATTTCAGGTGAGAAGGTAAAACTTTGAGATCTAACTCAGGCGGAGAAATGATAGAAGGAAGGGTCATAGATTGATTTTTGGATCTACAAAGAAGCTCAGAGCCTGTGAAAGATACAGACTCGGGTGGAGAAAGGTCAGAAGTGCAGGACTCATGTGTAGCTAAAGTGTCCTCACTAAGATCATGTGTGAAATCAAACAGAGATGTGCTAATGTCATCGAGATCAGTCAAGCAAAGATCCTCAGCTCCACAACTATCGGGAGCAATCTCATGGACAGAGCACACATCTAAAATATGAGCAGAGGGTTCTGACGGCTGACTTCCAACTCTATAGATATTTAGTTCAATGGTCATATTTCCAAATGATAAATTCATTGAACCATTTCTACAGTTTATAACAGCGTTGGAAGTGGCAAGGAAAGGACGACCTAGAATCACCGGAATTTGGCCCCGGGGGTTTGCTACAGGATGTGTGTCGAGCACAATGAAGTCTACGGGGAAAACAAATTCCCCGACCTTTATCAGCACATCCTCTAATTCACCCCTTGGTTTGGTGATAGATCGGTCTGCCATCTGGAGAGTGCAATGAGCAGGTTTCAGCTCTCCAATCCCTAATTGCTCATAGACAGAATAAGGTAACAGGTTAACACTCGCGCCAAGGTCTAACAGAGCACGATTTATGTTTTTACCCCCAATCGAAATCGAAATTGTAGGACAACCTGGGTCCTTTCTTTTCTTTGGAAGCTGGGGTATAAAAGCAGTGCTAATGTTATTAGACATAAAGACCTTCTTCGGCACTTGGGTCTTCCTCTTCCTAGTGCACAAGTCCTTTAGAATTTTCGCGTAAGCGGGGACTTGCTGAATCGCATCTAAGAGAGGGATATTGATGTTAACCTGTTTGAACATCTCTAAAATTTTCTCCATATGAGGACTCGTTCTATTAGCCCTTAGCCGGTTCGGGTAAGGTGCTTTCGCAATAAGCGCGGGGTCCATCACAGGAGAAGGAAAGGGGGGTAGACGAGGTCCCAAAGGAGGTGTGGGGACCGTCTGTGGAGAACTATAAGGGTTGGGTGAAGGTGTTGAGCCTAAGGGGGAATGGAGAATAGGCTCGTGCGAAGGTGGTTTGGTAGAAGAAGAAGGATCAGAAGGTGAAGTGTGTGTATGTGGGAAAGACTCAGCCGGGGTGTTGATATGATTTTCAGCATTATCAATCTCTTCCCCGATGTGATTGTTCAGCACTCTTCCCGATCTCAACGTGGTAATGGCATTTACATTGTAATGCCCAGGATTCTGTAGGGGTTGAGAGGGAAGTTTCCCTTTTTCTCTCGCACTCATTTCGGCTTTTAAGCGTGCGATTTCAGCTTCCATCGTGCGAATACTCTCAGCTTGGGATGCTGAGTTTTTCTTTATTTCACTGACGGAAGATCTAACCTCAGTCGAAACATCCATGAAATTTGATAAAAGTGATTTCATGGTTTGAGTGAATTGAGAGAACTCGTCAGAACAGGGCTGCATAGGATTAGACTGTGCAGGAGTGTTGCCCTGGTTTTGGAAATTTTGTGACTGGTAGGGGTGCTGAGTGAGTTGTAGGGGTTGCTGTTGTGGTGGAGGAAGAGCCCGTTGAAATTGATTCGTGTTTGGAACCGTGTTTTGAGATTGTGATTGGTTCCAAGCAAAATTCGGGTGGTTCCTCCAACCCTGATTGTAACTGGAAGAATATGGATCGTTTCGAGGTCTTTGAAATGCGGCATTAGAATGCTCGTGACCTTGAAACGCAGAGTTTAATGGACATTCTTCCGTTAAATGTGACGGATCAGAACAGCACCCGCAAACAGTTTTGGGGAGCGACATTGGGTTTAGGGAGGCTGCTGCAAATTTGTGTTCCATAGCGTCGAGCTTCTTTTGCATTGCTGCCATTTCAGCTCGGACACCTATGGACACATCTATTTGGTGTACGCCACCCCTATTCAATGGTTGTGTTCCACTCTCCCAAATTAGTGACTTTTCAGCGAACTCTTCTAAGTATCGCCAGGCTTCCCCGTCATCTTTGGTCATAAAAGTACCTTGACACATGTTTTCAAGGCTCTGTTTAGTGCTAGGGTTACTGCCCTCATATATGATTCGGCAAAGCTCCCATCTCGGGATGCCGTGATGAGGACATTGAACCAATAGATCCTTGAAACGTTCAAAGTATTTTGAAAATGATTCGGCAGGGAGCTGGGCAAATTGGTTCAGTTCGCTACGGATTCGAGCCGTCTTTTGGACTGGGTAAAATTTCTTAAGGAATGCAGCGACGAATTCTTCCCAATTCGTAATAGAGTGTGCGGTGGTGTTATATAGCCACTTCTCGGCTATATCGCACAAAGTAAATGGAAGAAGTCGTAAACGCATCGCATCCACTGAAAGTTGAGACGTACCCATCATTGCGCAAACGTTTTCAAATTTGGTAATGAAAACGTAAGCGTCCTCGGTCTCGAGTCCGTGGTATTTGGGTAAAAGATTGATATACTGGGGCTTAATCTCGAAATTATCCCCATTGGCTGGTGGTGTGGATAAGCAGGTCGAAAGTGGACCTCTATGTGGATAACATCTTTCCTGGAGAGAAATGTGGGGTGGAGTAGGATTCTGCGCACCAACGGACGGTGGCAGATTAGGGTTAAAGAAGTTTGATGGATTCGGATCCATCGGTGTGGGTGTGGTAGTGGGTAAAGAAAAGGTAAATGGAGAATTACCGACTTCGGAGTCGATAAAAGGTACGCGGACTAAACGGGCACTAGAATCCCGTGTCCAGCCTATCTTGTACTAAAAAGGGTTAGTACAAGTGGCAGCGTTGACTTATAATTAGGGGTAAAATGAATGCGGTGCTTGCTTTAAAAAGGGACGGATTTTGAAAAAATGATGCGACAAAACAAATGCAGCACACAAACCCTAGAATCTAATGGTCACCTAGGTCCGATCTCTAGACCGCTCCTAACTGCCAAAAGACAAGCCGCAGGATAGAATCCTCCACTGCCTCTTTGTCCCCCTGTGGCCGGATAAGTGCCAGGTAAGTGGGAAGGAACCACCACTACAGTGGACCTAATTAATAACCACTAGCCTTAGACACACTCGCCTTAGGCACCACAAGAAAACGCGGATAAGCAATGAATTACCCACGACCTTCTCTTGTCCTATTGAGCGCGACAGTCCTTAGAGTCTTCTCTAGATTTCTTTTAGTTAATGGAGGTAATGCGGATGCAAGTTTGACGATTTTCGGGGCCTAGGAAGGGTAATGAAATCCCCACCTAATTTGGATTTGGCCGTGCCCCTTAAATTTCCGTATTAGAATGCAAACAACCAAGAAATCAAAATCACACACAATTTTATTTTGCTTTTGCGCGCTGCGATTTATTTGCAAAGAATCCTGCAGCAAAGGGTTAATTGGAGCTAAAAAGAGAGAGGGGAGAGAGAGAGAAAATACCTGCACTGAAAATATTTCAGTGATCCCTCAAGACTGCGGCGCTTCCGCCGCAATATGCATGTATATGCCGCGCTTCCGCGGCTTGATGATGGATTCACTGTACCAAACTTTTTCAGCTGCTTCCTGTTCCTATCTCCAGCTCTCTGGTATATCCCAAATAATTTTTCAACAGCACAAAATGCTCCAGATCACCTTGCAGTCAAATTACAACACACGTGTAAGAGTTTGTACGAATTTTGATTTCAAGAAGTAAAACGTAATAATTCTTTCACTTCAAACTATAAATGCAAATGAATTAGCGCGATCCCCGGCAACGGCGCCATTTTGATTGGAACGTTTTCTGATGTGTAAAATAAACTTGTAAAGATATCACAATCAAAAAATTATATTGACCGCAATCAAACCACGGTGTCGGATGTAGTTAATGAATGAGTGCGGATCGTCCACAGGGATTGTGCAATTCAATTGTATTTTGATACTTTTGAAATGAAATGTTAAACAACAATAAACGAAAACATGATTCAAGATGTGATTTGTATTCCAGTGTCACTATCCTTTACTCAAGAATCAAGAAACTATAAACAATCAAGAATCGGTTGTTTTGATAATATTTCCAATCAACAATCAAGAATATAAGAGAGGCTCGTAGGAATCGATCGGATCTTTAGACGTGATGCAATCTAAAGGGTTTCGTGTTCTTGTCCTTCGAAGAATTGATACTAGATCAATGGTGATCGACGAGAGTTAGGGTTTCTTGATGAAATTAGGGTTTCATCTCTTAACCCTTATTCTTTCGAGGATACCATTTATATTCTAGCCTCTAGCAATTTCAAGAAACGATCGGAACTCCCCAATCTCGAGCGATGTCGATCAAGAAAGCATCGCAACAAATTGGGTCGTCGATTCTTGAACTTGCTAGGGTTTACAAACTCGTGGGATTCAAGAATCGATTACAAATTTGTTACATCATCATACTAAAGATCGTTTCGACTCCCCGACGAGCGGAGTTTTATTCACACATCACCACAAAGACAATATTCAAGAATAGTAATGATAACATGATGCGGAATTTAAAGAAAACAAGATAAAAGAATATCACCTTTTATTTAATCAACAATTTCAATACATTCTTTCAAGAATCTACAAGAAGAAGAAATCGATCGTTGACTCGGCTTCGCTCGTCTCCGTGGATCGTGGATCTACTTTGATCTCTTGCCCGATTGAAGATCGGCTCGGCTCATAAAAGGGTTGAAGGCATCTTGCTTGGCTTGCACTCAAGATCTTGAATTGTTGTTGGATTTAGGGTTAGGGTTTCCTACAAGCTCTCTCACTAAACTTGAGGAAGAGGGGATGAAGAAAGAGATTGATTTTCTAAACTTCAATCAAGGTTGAATAATATTTTCTAACATGAGAAATGAGTGAGCCTAGGGTCTTATTTATAGAACTCCCAAACCCTAGGCTAGATTTGAATTAGAACTTTCCCTCCCAAAGTTTGTTGAAGGGTTTCTAGAAGGAGTTTGTTAGGAGTTAGCTTAGGGTTTAAGCTAGGGTTTAGGGAAAGTTCTAGAATGATTAGGCTAGTTTAGGTGTTTGCTGATCTGGAGGAAGTATCTGGGATATTCTGGAAGTTTGTGAGCATTTCTGAGCAGTGGGAACTGAAACAGGAGTTTTGCACTAAAATTGAGGAGCTGACGTCATCAATTTGCCGCGCTTCCGCCGCAATAACCTGGCTTTAGCCGCGCTTACGCGGTGGCTTGAGGAGGTTGGGCTCTGTAAATTCTTCAGTGGTCTTGGGCTTCTGTTTGTGGCTTCATCTAATATTTATATTTGCAGTTACCCTTCTGTGTTGATACCAGATTTGAGTTCAGTGAGTTTACGAGCAATTGTAATGGTCGAGCGATGTAATGATCGAGCAAGCATCTCTTTTCCTGCATAGACTTCGAAACAGGGGTTGCAAGATATAGAAAATATGCTATGTAATGCAATGCAGTCAATTTCCCTAGAAATGCCGGTTTTAAGGTCGAATACATGTAATCTGATATTTTGCGACCGATTTGCTAATATGTGAATTATGAATACCGTACACTTCTATATGGATGCAAATGATAAGGGAATTTCCGGTTAAAATATGCAATATTTTCGACTGATCACTCGGCGCCAAGCGCGCCACGTGTCACTCACTGTCACACCCACAAACTAGCGCAGCGCGCTCATGAATTAAAAGCGCAATGCGCTAACAAACTAGCGCTTAGTGCTAAGCGCGACACGTGTCCTCTTCGTGTGCGCTACTCGACAGAAGCGCAATGCGCTCTTTGACTGGTGCAAAGCGCTTGGTGCGCCACGTAGCGCGCTGTCAGAACATACTTTGTTCTGATGAATGCCATGCATTCAATATAAGACAAAAAATGTCAGAGCCCAATGCTTAGCATTATTAGAAGGGCAGAGCCCAAATAAAGGCCTAACAGGCAGAACAAAAATAAAATGTTAAACATTTTAAACTGGACTTAGCCTAATTCTGGCCATAAATCCTCAACTTAAATTGAACTGAGCCCATCTGCTCTTCCAATCAATCTACACCCGGTTCGAGGGTACATCTCTTTACTCCTCTGATATCTGTCGTTGTAATCCTTCAATGTCGTCAGAGAGGTGACGGGTCCCGACAACCACATATAACAACGGACTGTGGGGTTCTTAAACTCACGGACTATGATGTCCTTAACCTCGACCATGATGTCTTAAAACTAACAACGGACTATGATATCCTTAATCTCGACCGTGATGTCTTAAAACTAATATCGGACTGTGGAGTCCTTAAACCCACAGACTATGATATCCTTAATCTCGACCGTGATGTCTTAAAACTAACATTGGACCGAGATGTCCTTAAACTACTAATGGACCGAGATGTCTTTAAACTAATTATCGACCGCAATGTCACTAAACTAAACAATAGAGCCCAAATTTCTCTTTTGTTGGATCTAAACGATCCCGGTAAGTTGATCTTAGTCTAAAATTAAACTAACGTATCCTTAACAAACGTTTAAGTTGATCTTAGTCTCAAATGAGGCTAACGTATCCTTAAACCCAAACCCCCAAAACCCAAATCTAAGAAAGATACGGATTTGGACTAGTCCACGCCCTACGGGCGACAACATAACTTAGTCTCCGTATACAATCCATGGGCAACCAAATACGAAACAAACACCCACGATACTAAGTGACCATCCGGAGAAGGAGAAAGTTGTTACCGCGATGCGGTAGCGTAATTAACTGCAGGGGATAGCACCTGCAGGGAAGAACGTCCCCACAATCAAAAAACCCCTCTAATGAGGGGGAATCTGACGAAGTCTGCTATATCGGCCGCATCCGTTTAAACCTTCGATACATGGTGCCATAAATCAACTTGGCATCTTCGGAGAGGTGGATGGATAGCACCAATTAGCATCTGCCCTGAATTTCAGGCAAGACGTACATCGCGTCTCCACCGCGTCTTTCGGAGGGGAACAGTGCAATCTCGTTAAAAGACACTTGCAAGGTCCTCTCGGCCTTGTAAGATGAAAACTACCTGCGTGAAATCCTTACGACTCACAAAGGAGCAACACACTTAGGGATTACCACGATTCCTAAGGAGAAATTACACTTACGAGATCCTCACGACTCGTAAGGAGAACCCTCTTATGAGACCCTCACGGCTCATAAGATTTAAAAGGCTTAAGTTACAGGGATTTGAACCTCTTCATAAGCCATCACCTTTCCCAGATTGCCCTACAAGCGGTTCAATACCGACCCTTGTATACAATCCACGAGCACGCATAATCATTTTCTTGCTGAGTCTCACCAACGACGAGGAATGACTTCATTTGATGAACAAACACTTGTAGGTCCTCTCAATTAACAAAAAGAAAACACTCTTATGAGATCCTTACGACTTACAAGAGAACATACACTTAGGAATCCTCACGATTCCTAAGGTGAAAAGACACCTACGAGATCTTCACGACTCGTAGGGAGAAACACCTTTATGAGACCCTTACGGCTCATGAAGTCAAAAGCCTTAGTCGACAGGATCTTAACCCTGTTTGCTAAGCCACCTTTGTTCGAACTAACAAAGGCAGATGATAATTCACTCCTGGCAATATCCCAGTTGTAGTGATGCTGATGCCTAAATCGGTATCAAATTTCAAGTCCTTTCATGGCAAATGATGATTCGCTCCTGGCAACATTCCACTCGCAGCGATACTGATTGATCAGTCGAAAATACTGCATCTTTTAACCGGCAATTTCCCTATCATTTGCATTCATATAGAAGTGTTCGGCATTCATATAGCACATATTAGCAAATCAGTCGTTAAATATCAGATTGCATGTGTTAGACACTAAAACCGGCATTTCTAGGGAAATTGACTATATTTCATGGCATCGCATCATTGCGCAACACTTGTCTTGAGAAATTGTGCAGGAAAATCCGGAAGAAAAGCCAAAATTGTCATTTTGCTGATCAAACAATACACCAACTCCAAGTTTTGAGATCTGGTAGCAATCCAAAGGGACAAATACAATTCAACATATCCAATAAAGTCCCATATTTCAGCCCAAATCAGCACCAGAGGTTGCAAGCCATAAAGCCCCCAAAGCGCCGCGGAACCGCGGCGAGAGCCGGCTTGAGCCGCGGTTCCGCGGCGGTATTGCCACGTCAGCGCTCCATTTTCTGTGAACAACTCTTATCTCAGGGCCCACATTCATTTCTGATATGTCAAATTCCAGAATTCTCGCGAAGCTACTGCCAGATCAGCAAAGATGATTAATTAAGCTAATCTTGATTAAGCTCCTAACAAATTATTTCTAGAAGCTCCCTCCTAACTAATCACATCTAAAAGCTTCTCCTCAACAAACTTTTGGAGGGAAATTCAAATTTCCTCAACAAACTTTTGGAGGGAAACTTAAAATTCAAATCCTAGATCTAGGGTTTTGATGTCTATAAATAGGAGCCTAGATCTAAGGGTTGAGGTTGTTCAATAATCTTTCTTTTAATCCTTCATCCTTAATCTCTAACTCTCCCATCTTCTCCCACAAGTTGAGTGACACGACTTGTGCGAAATCCTAACCCTAATTCCAATCCAAATTCAAGATCCCGAGTACCAATCAAGCGAGAAGCCCTTCAACCTTTTAGGAGCGAAGCCGATCTTCAACCGAGCAAGCGATCCAAGCCAATCCGCGACTCACGGAGATGAGCGAAGCTAAATCGACGATCGAGTTCTTCCTCTTGTAGTTCTTGAGCGAATGTAATGAAATTGTTGATATAAATAAAAGGTGAAATTCTTTAATCTTGCTTTCTTTAAATTCTTGCATCATGATTCGATCTCAATTTATAATTGTAGTTCTTGTTGTGATGTTCGAGTAAAACTCCGCTCGTAAAGGAGTCGAGACGACCAATAGAATGATGATGTAATAAATCTTAAAACGATTCTTAAGTCCTACGAGTTTGTAAACCCTAGCAAGATTCAAGAATCGATGACCTAGTTTCGTTGCGATGCTTTCTTGATTGTTATCGCTCGAAATTAGGGATCTACGATCGTTTCTTGAATTTACTAGAGGCTAGAATGTGAATGATATCGACGAAAGAACAAGGGATAAGATGAAACCCTAGTTTCATAAGAAATCCCTAATTCTCGATCGATCATCATCGATCTAGTATCAATTCATCGAAGGATAAGAATACATAATTGTAAGATTACATCACATCTATAGATCCGATCGATTCCTACGAGCCTCATTTCGATTCTTGATATTTGGTTTGGAAAAATCAACAAACTCTCAATTCTTGATTCTATCTTTTTCTTGTTATTAGATCTAGATTTTCTAATTCTTGAACTTCAAATACAAATCTTGAATTGTTTTGTTTTCTTTCCTTTAAAATTTCAACTCATCTAAATTGAAAGACGAACTATTACACTTTCCCTGTGGACGATCCACACTTACTAACGCGCTACAACCGACACCGTTATTGATTGTGGTCAAATATTTTTGGTTGTGATTTCTTTACAATTTTCCAACTACACAATCCGAAATCGTATCAATCATTGATGCAAGATTGGTATCAGACCATGAGTTCCATACTTGAAAAAAAATGCATATGAAATAGCCGAAATGTTTAGGCAACTCGCAATAAAAATCAGTGAGTAAAATATATGCATACAAAATAGCCGAAATGATTGGGCAACTCGCAATAAAAATAGCGAGTAAAAAAGAAAAAACAGCCGAAATGATTGGGCACCGTGAAAAATAGCTGAAATGATTGGGCAATCGCGACTTTCGCGATATAAAACGTTGAAATGATAGAGCATCGCGGAAAGAAATAAAAAAAATGAAATGAAACTTTTTGCCCTGCAGGTAAGTCCATACTGACCCCTGTATACAATCCATAGGCATAAACGAAAAGGGAACCACATATCCCAACAAACTCTGTCAAAGGGAGAGTCAGATCTCAACAGAAATATCTGCATCCCAGAAAACCAGCAACGACGTTCCTCCTCATGCCAGCGAGACACGGACGCAACACTACCAATTGGAACATGGCAAAGCCCCCAGTTCCAAGATTCTGCGGTTCACAGACAACCTAGAGTCAACCCCGACGCCGTAGAAAATGGAGAAAGTCGATCCTGACACCGTGGAAAATGGAGAATGTCAACCCCTGACCTCCTTGTCGTAAAGCAATGCTTCGAATCGGATACATGTCAACCCTTGACCTCCTTGTTGTAAAGCAATACTTCGACTCGGATACATATCAACCTCTAACCTCCTTGTCGTCAAGCACCGCTTCGACTTGGATACATGTCAACCCCTGACCTCCCTGTCGTCAAGCAACGCTTCGACACAGATACATGTCAACCTCTGACCTCCTCGTCGTCAAGCAATGATTTGACTTGGATACACGTCAACCCTTGACCTCCTTGTCGTAAAGCAACGCTTCGAATCGGATACATGTCAACCTCTAACCTCCTTGTCGTCAAGCAACGCTTCGACTTGGATACATGTCAATCCCTGACCTCTCTGTCGTCAAGCAACGCTTTGACACGGATACATGTCAACTCCCGACCTCCTTGTCGTAAAGCAACACTTCGACACGGATACATGTCAACTCCTGACCTCCTTGTCATAAAGCAATGCTTCGACTCGGATACATGTCAACCTCTGACCTCCTTGTTGTCAAGTAACGCTTCGACATGGATACATGTCAACTCCTGACCTCCTTGTCGTAAAGCAACGCATCGACTCGGATACATGTCAACTCCTGACATCCTTGTCATAAAGCAATGCTTCGACTCGGATACATGTCAACATCTGACCTCCCTGTCGTCAAGCAATGCTTCGACACGGATACATGTCAACCCCTATCCTCCCTGTCGTAAAGCAACGCTTTGACTCGGATACATGTCAACCTCTGACCTCCCTGTCGTCAAGCAACGCTTCGACTCGGATACATGTCAACTCCTGACCTCCGTGTTATAAAGCAATGCTTCAACTCGGATACATGTCAACCTCTGACCTCCCTGTCGTAAAGCAACGGTTTGATACGGATACATATCAACCCCTAACCTCCCTGTCGTCAAGAAACGCTTCGACTCGGATACATGTCAACCCCTGATCTCCCTGTCGTAAAGCAATGCTTCGACTCGGGAACCAGTCAACTCATCAACCACTTACGAGTCCTCTCGACTTGTAAGGGAGAAAATTCTCTTGCGAGATCCTTACGACTCTCAAGAGAAAGCACACTTAGGAATCTTCATGATTCCTAAGGAGAAAATGCACCTGCGAGATCCTCACGATTTGTAGGGAGAAAATTCTTTATGAGACTCTCACGGCTCATAAAGTTGGAAAGTCTCAGATGGCAGATCCTAAACTTGTCTCATCACTACCCTACAAAGAGGTCAAGATAAACTGTTATCTATCGTCCACAAGTTACACTTGCTGAAATCACATGCCAACAACACAGCAGAGAAAAGAAAGCGATAGTCGGAGATAAAAAAAAATGTATCATTTATTCATGAATTCAATTGAATACGAGATACATCATATAAAATAAAAAAATGAAATGAATACATGTTATTCATAAATTACAATCGGTACAAAGATGACTATTGAGAAGGAGGCGAATTTAGCAAATCAGCAAGCCACTCGTGCACGCCTCTCAGTTCCTTTTCATGATCAGCCGTCACGGCCATCTCCGCTTTGACTTGGGCCTACTGCCGTAAACAAGATGAAAGTTTCTCGTTGATCTTCCGATGAGCTGCCTCACGACTCTGCGCATCCTGCTCAGTGAGGTCGAGCTTCTGCCTCAGCGTCAGCCCGTCAGAAATACATCATAGGAGGCTCTCAAAGATAGCTTTCAGCTGTGCAGCATTCGCATCAACTTGGGAGTGCAGCCGGGCAGATTCGCCTAAAGCCTCCTCACGTTCCTTCCGCCTCAAGGTCGCCTCTTGTTCGAAATGGCGAAGGAAGGGAATGCTTTGCTCAATCCATGCAGCCCGCTGGGAGTTCAAAGCCAACACTTCCGGAGTAGGACGCCTGAATTCAATCTCATACAGACAGGCCTCGATCTTCCTACAGTAGTTAACCCAAGATTCGATGACGCCCTCGCAGTGGAAGTTCATGAGTATCGCCAACATGAGATTAACCTCAACAGCAAAATCTGCAGCAAATGCGAAAGCCTCGGCGTCAAGATCCTCGACGAACTCGCGTAACATTCGCAGGCTATTCGCAGCACCCCTGGAAGATAGGCGTTTAACAAGGGCCCTGCCGGCATTGGAATTCGAGACTCGAAGGGTGCTAAAGTCAGTACGATTGCTGTAAAACAAATAATAGTCAAATGTCGACTCAAGAGATAAAGGAAATGCGATAGGTGGCAAAGTTGGGAGTACCGGAGGCACGACTATTCTCACGTCCCCTCCTCCAATCTGTAACGCTGCAATCAATTCAAAGAAGAGTTAGCAACTACATGATTGCCCATAAAAGAGAGGAAAGGATATCGGTTAAAAAACTATACTCACCGACACCGGCAGGCAGGACGACTTCTGACTGGTAGGAGAAATGTGGATTCAGCACCTGATACAAACGGTCAAAAAGGACTCCTGTAAGGTTGTAGCAATACGATGTCAGTACAAAGAGTATATTACCTACAATGAAACCGATAAGTCGCAAACATATACCTTCTAGCACTCCAGACGACATGGGAGAAGGCAACGGAACAACTGCCGTCACGGCGGCGACCAGAGGCACTTCAGATGGCGCAATCATCGCATTCATTGCACCTACACCCAAAACGAACAAAATGTCATTAGATGGGGCTGAACGGGATCAAAGGATAAAAAGAAAACAATGAACCAAGATCTACCTGATAAGTCACCAATCGAAACCGCGACAAGAGCATCACTAGGCGCAGTGGCTTCTTCGCTCTCCTCCACTGGAATAGTTTCTGTGCCTGAGGCTTCGTCCCCTGATTCGACTACGGCCATCATGACACTCACAATGCCAGCCGATATCAGAGAACCGCAAGAGGAAAGAGCGGCGGTTTGGGCAGTCCTGGACTCCCGAAAGAGAGTAGCCGTTTCGGGATCTGTGGTCGCCGTCATCTCGCCTGCCACCTCATTACCAGGACTTGGCCCTGCAGGATATGATATATAAGAATTTGAAGATCAAATTTTAATAAAAAGACCCAGTATTACATTACCTTGGGGCGGCTTTTCGGTTTCTTCCCGAGCCGCGCGCGCAACCTGTCTATGAGCGGTAGACAGGGAAACTGGAGCATCCTCTGAAGAAATGGCGACAGAGGGAGTAGTACTTAAGCCTGCACCCACAGCCAAGCTGGCATCACGTTCCCTCGCTGCACGCTTCCTTTCGGTCTGAGCGGTGAGAAGCGATCTCCGCAAGACCTCCGTTAAAGGGACGTCATCGTCCGAACCAAGTTCTTCCTCTGGAGCCGCTACGGCATCCGTCATCGGATGTTTAAGTGAAGCCTCTTGCAATACTGATAGGGGAGCTGGGGCCATAATAGCCGGCTCTGGAAGCGTCGCCGCATCACCGCTCGGGATCGGCACCGTGCTTGGGATAACCCGCGTCAAAGTAGTCCCTGCAACAAAATGAAAGAGGGGGTCAGACTATAATTAAAGAAAAAGGGAATGAAGGCATAATAATCCGAATTATACCAAGACCTAAAGAAGCACGGAGCCTCTCTTACTCTTCAAATGTTTTGAGGAAAGCAGCGAGAGCCTCTTCGGCAGAGATACCTGTTAAAGAAGAGAGCGTCAGTCAAAGCATAATAAAAAAATATAACAGCAGAAAGATGTGACTGAAGTCTACCTGACTGTGCGATAATAATCAGCGCTGCTTCATCACGAGCCAGTCGCTCGGAAGCCACAAGGGCGGCCTGAAGATCAGTATCATCCGCAGGCTCGATAAATAGACCCTTATTAGTCCCGTACTCACTCAAGCCTTCGCTATAGGGAGCATGGGGCTCCTGGCCGAGTGCGACGTCGACAGAAAACATCGACTTCTTTTTTTTCTGTGAGCGAGTGCCGGCAGCCGATAACACGAGCTTGTGCTTAGCGGGCAATTTTGGGCGACGAGTCCCAATCTCCGAACCTACCCCTAGAATCCGGGAATGCTACAGCTGCCGCTTCTGTAGGAACACGGGGTAGAGGCTTATCAAGAAAGGCCCGTGAGACCACAGCCGCAACAGCTTCTCTTAGGGGAGGACGAACGATGGTCCGTCACTTCAAGGGAACAGTTGGATTACCCGCTGGGACAGCACCCTTGCGATCAAGCAATAACCGCTTTTCTTCCATGATAACGGCACCCATCGCGTGCTGGTACCACGCCACGTATACGTTCAACACCTTCGGGACGCAGCTCGGCTCGCTGATAAAAAAGTTAGACCCGGTGTTGAGACGCATGAAATGGTGCAGCGCACTACGGATACCTTCCTCTGTAGCAGTAGGCTCAGCTAAAAAAAGCTTCAAGAGGGACACCCTGGTTGTAGCTTGATTGTTGAGCAAAGCGGTGCGGGTTGTATCTCATGAACAACGCCGCATCGTTCTGCCTAAATACCAAAAAGCCCGGCCTGATTGAATATAAGTGGAGAATCTCGTGAGCTTTCAAGGTAGAAACCCCATCTTTAAAGGTGTCCCGCAGTAGCTGCACTGTCTTAGCGGATTCATTACCGATAGTCATGACCTTATCGACGAAGGTCATGCCATCCCCGAGCGTACGCGAGCGAAGAATCAGACCCCGAGCCTCTCACTGAGTGGGTTCTAAAACAGAAGCGTCAACCAGCCGTATAACCCGAGGAAAGTTATAACTTTCGTAGAAACAGGGCCTTTTATGGATTCCGAAAGCGCCAAGCACATGCAGCTCAAGCCACGAAGTGAAATAATGCATCGGGAAGTTTACAGGCTGCACCTCTGGTTGAGTGGTGTCTGCCGCCAAGCTAAGGCCATGATACAAATGAGCCAGCCCAGCAATCTCAACGGCAACCTGCGTCCCTTCAACCATTTGGTGAGCCGGGTAGAAAACGGACGGCCTCATGTAGCGAGGGTGCATGGGGACCGAAAACCAACTTAACCATAAGCCGAGGAATCCCAAAAAGAACGTCTTTTCATCAATGTCTGGGGCGGCGAGTTCCGCAAAAGGGACAACCGCGGCGTTCGGGGGGAAAAAATTCTTTTGATCTGCTTCCGCTATCGGCTGGCTATCCAAGCCAAAACCGAAAGGATCTTCGAGCTTGGAAAACTTCTCACCTTGTTTCGACAAGACTTCCGGGCAAAGAAAACAGGCGATGAAATCCATAAAATTGACCCCATGGCTTCCGGATTCGAGAAATAGGCTCTCGTAAATATTTAGCACCTTAATCAAGCTTGGGAATCGGTGCTGAATAGCATTCTCTGGGGTCAGACCCATCATTACTGAGTGAGTGGCGAAAATATACTCGTCAGGGGGTAATATCTCCTTATAATGCTCCCCTCTGACAGGCAAGCCAGAGATCTCCGCAAACTTCTCTAAAGAGATTGAAACTTCCCGATCCAGTAGAAGGAAGGTGTGAGTTGGAACGTTCCATTGTTCCAAAAAGGCTATGACCTACCATACAGGAGGCGTGGGATATTGGAAGAGAGAAGTATAAATAGCAGGGTATAGCCCAAGCTTCAGCAGCTGCGATTTCTTGGCCAACAAGATATACCGGGCCCATTGCAAATATCCGGCTGAGTGGCAAGGAGTCAAACCTATCATGTACGGCGTCCCCCATAGGCGCGACACCTTGACATAAATGCGCCCTAAGATTTCCAAAGCCATTGGCGGCTGTACGGGTATCGCGGCCATGGAAGGCTGAAGGCAACCCTCCGAAGTCCAAATGACCTTCTCTACAGCGTAGTTCACCAAGGGTGGGTCGACATAGTGAATAGCGGAGATCACCTCCGAAGGTGCTGCACAAGAAAAGCTGCGTCGGCCCCTAATGATTTGGTTGTACCACAACCCCCATAAATGAAGATTCTTTTGCTCCGGGTCGTGATCTTTGATCAATGCGAAGACTTCCCTGTCTACAGGTGCTTCAGGAAATCCGCTTTCCGAATGAACAAACGGGAAAGAAATGTCGAAAGACATAGTACCTACGTGGAAAAGAACAAAAGTTAGCCGTCAATGCTACAGTTTAAGTTCTGGCGCTTGGTATTTTAAATTCGTACCGCACTGCAATGCAGTGGAAAGGGACCAAAGGGGACCCACACAATCTAGATGACGGCTCATCATTGATGAGACAGTCACTCATTAATGAGGAAATTCTAAAAGAATTCTCATTTAATAAGGGCCCTTCGGGCCAAGGAGTAAAACTCCCTTGAGAGCAGTGCTCTACAACAGAGTGATATCTGTCAACTCTAATCATGAGAGGAATAAATTCCTTAAAAATTTTTAGAGCTATGCTTTGTGAAGATGATGAAATCATCCATCAAATACCTAAAAAAAAGCAAGGCTTTTACAGAGTAAAAACTCCGAGATCTTCAAGATCTATGAGCAAACTCTAGGAGTTCTTCATGGAAGATGAACAGATCTATGATCTGAGAAAAGCAAAGCTCTGTTAATGTGTAAAATCGTAAAACATCTTTTAGATCTATGATCTGAAAAGAGCACGGCTCTGTTAATGGGTAAAACCCTAAAAAATATTTTTTAAGATCTGTGATCTGGAAGAGCAAAACTCTGTTAATAAGTTTAATTCTTACCAAAGTTGGGTAGAGTTTTGACTCTTAAGAAGTTTCTTAAGGCAGAGAGTTTGGCGCTGAAAGAGAATTAATTCTCAAGAGAAAACAAGAAGATGAACAAGTAGTCATCTCAAGGGCCAAAGGCTCTATTTATAGGCGCTGGAAGTCGGTTCAACTTCCAAGTTGATCCAATGGTAGAGATACTGCCACTGCTGCACTCACGTGTGAGCCACGTGAGCGCAATGGTGGAAGGGCATTTGTTTCCCCCAATCAGAGAGCAAAGCTCTATTTGAAAGTTCAAAATTTGAAATTTAAAATGAGGCAGCACCTCATAAGAGCGCTGGCAGGAGTCAAAAACTCTGAGACAGCGCTCACGTGCAAAGCATGAGAGCGCTAGCAGCGCCAGCGCTAAGAGTCAAAGACTCTGAGGCAGCGCTCACGTGCAAAGCACGAGAGCACTAGCGCCAAGAGCGCCAGCGCTAGGAGTCAAAAACTCTGATGCAGTGCTCACTGCAAAGCACGAGAGCGCTAGTGCTAAGTGCGTTAACGCTAGAAGTCAAAGACTCTGATAAAACGCTCACGTGCAAAGCACGAGAGCGCTAGCGCTAAGTGCGCTAGACCAAGAGTCAAAGACTTTGATGCAGCACTCACGTGCAAAGCATGAGAGCGCTAGCGTTGGAACTAAATATTCCCCACCCTTGGATCAAACATCCAACAAATATGATAAATCATCAAATTACCAGAATAAAATTCTGTTGAAAGAATACTCCTCAAATATTTCCAAACAGGAAAGATTGTACTCTGTAAATCAGAGCACCGTTGGATCAAAGATCCAATGGTGATTAAAAATCACCAAGATCCAGAATAATTTCTGTATGGGAAAATAATTTCCCAATCTTGTTAAGTAACAAGATAGATGTCTTCTGTAAAACAGAAGCCCTTGGATCAAACATCCAACGGTGGGAAATATCCCCAAATCAATTAGAGGAAAGATTTCCTTAACTAATTCAACAAATCAGCCTCCACTATATAAAGGCCCCAAGACTTCAAGTCTTGGACAGAAGAACCCCCCCCATAAGTTTCAAGTTCTCAGAAAAGAAAAAAGAGAAGAGCAAGCTCTCAGAAGAAGAAAATTTCTTCAAGGTAAACAAAAAAAGAAGAAGAAGAGAGACCATAATATCTCCTTAATATTTGAGAGTTTTAACTCTCACATCATAAGAACTTAGCTCTCTTTCTAGATCACAGATCAACAAGACATAGTCTTTCACAGAAACGAAGAGATCATAGCATCTCATCAAAAAGAGAAGAACACAGTTCTAAGACCCATGAGACAAAGTCTCTTATAAACAGAGAATTTAATTCTCGGAGCACAGAACTCAGAGCTAATCAGATCTGTTAAAGAAGAGCCTTAGCGCTCCAATTTTAAAAAATAAGCGCTCCAGCGCTCCAAGCCTGGCGCTTAGCGCTAAGCGCTCCACGTATGCCTCACGTGAGCGCTACTTCAAAAGAAACACTTCAGTGCTCCAGTGCTCCGAGTCTGGCGCTCAGCGCCAAGCGCGCCACGTGCTCATCACGTGGGCGCTTCTTGACATAGAGTGTTCTACACTCATCACACAGGACCCAGCGCTATAATAAAGAGTGTCCAACACTCAATAAAAGATAAAAGAAAAGGGGCGTCAGAACCTAAAATTAATGCTCTGCATTATTGAACAAAAGGGCCTGAGCCCAAACAAATGTTAACATTTTGTTCAAAAAATGAATGGACTGGGTCCAAATAAGTGTTCAAACACTTTAACTGAATGGGCTGAGCCCAAGTAGGCCATAAATCTCCCAATTCAGATTAACTGGACCTATGTGCTCCCAATATTTTTAATCCATGCCCTACGGGCGATAACACAAATTAGTCTCCGTATACAATCCACGGGCAACCAAAAACAAAACAAACACACATGACACGAAGTGACCATCTGGAGAAGGAGAAAGTGGTTACCGCTATGCGGTAGCATAATTAACTGCAGGGGCTTGCACTTGCAGGGAAGAGCGTCCCCACAATAAAAAAAAAACCCTCGTACACGAGGGGGAATCTAACGAACTCTGCTACAATGGCCGCATCCGTCTAAACCTCTGATACACAGTGCCATAAATCAACTTGGTATTTTCGGAGAGGTGGACGGATAAAACCAAATAACATCTGCCCGTCAAAATTCAGGCCGGACGTCCCAACGTTCCCAGTCGCGTATTTTGGCGGAAAACACCTACCTTATAAACCTGCCCCCAGGGTCGAGCTTCATCCTGACATATTCGGCGCCCCAGAATATCAATGGCCACCATGGGTTGGTTGGGTATCCCGGTCGTTGACGGCTCAAGTCGGCCCGCGGGAGTCCAGTTAGTCGCTTCCACCGCATAAGCAGTCCGTGGGCGTTCCGTCATTGATATAGAGCGGATGGGTTCTGTCGGCTCTTCGCAGGTAAAACTATGGTGACCACCGACGATATGACCATACCACATCCCCCATAAGAGAAGACTGGTATAGTCCCTGTCATGTGCCCTGATCATCGCCATAAGCTCCTCGTCCGATGGCGACTGCGGAAAAGCGGCTTCTAAGCGAGTGTAAAGGAAGTTGGAAAGTAAGGCCATCGTTCCTAAAATTAAAAAAAAACCATTTAAAATAATAATAATAATAATAATAATAATAATAAATAATAATAAGGTAATATAAAATGAAATAATAGAAAACCGTGATGTGACGGAACCACTTCCTGCAAAACCAATGGACCCCACGAAATCTAAATAGCGGCTCACCAATGATGAGGCAAAATAATTATTGAGAGAATCAAAAAGGATTCTCATCAAGTAAACAGTAAAATTTAAATGACTCTTAAAGCGAGTTCTGTTAAAAAAGCACAACAGATTCAAATATGCATTAGAGGCATTGAAACCCTAAAATACTCAAGAACATTAGGGAATAAAATTTCCAAAAATCTCTGAGTCTCTCTCAGAGCCAAGCTCTGTGAACAAGGAATTAAATTCCTTTAATAAAGGGATTAAATCCCAGAAAACCCCCATGGCTAGGAGGCAAAGAAAATGGAATTAAAGTCCAAGAATCCTTAAAGATCGGTGGTAGGGTAAAACCCTAAGAAGAGAATTAACAATCCCCATTAATTCAAAGCTTCAAAATCTACAAAAAAATGTGTGTTTTGGATCTTCAAGAAATAAATTTAAGAAAAGAGCGACACTCTGTTGGTGGATTTAAAATCCAGGGCAAAAAGCAAGAAAGGGTTCCGTTCATGATCCTTACCAAAGAAAGAGCTTTGGCAGAGTTTAACTTTGAAGTTTCAGCGAGCAGAGAACTAAGCTCTGAAAAGGAGAATTAAATTCTCAAGAAAAATAAGGAAGAAGATGAAAGAACAATGGTCTTCCCAAAGGCAAAAGCCCTACATTTATAAGACATGATAGGAAGCGGTTCATCTTCTCATTCCCCTAGGCAATCCAAAAGCTGTAAGGGCAAACAAGGTTACACTCACATGCAAGCCACGTGAGAGCAACGCTGGGGGGAATTTGTTCCCTTACAAAAAAAAGGGTGGGGGAAAGTTCCCCACTAAAACAGCCCTACGTGTTTAACACGTGAGTGCCTATATGCAACATATAGGCACTGCAATTAAAACAACTGCTAGGCTAATGGAGCCTTACATGCCCACACGTGAGCATATAGGCACTGCAGTTAAAAGAACTGCTAGGCTAATGGAGCTTCACGTGCCCACACGTGAGCACCTATATGCAAAGTTTATAGGCGCTGCATTCAAATAGATAGCAAGCCAAAAAGGCTCACGTGTTAACACGTGATACACTCATATGTTGTTGCATATAAGCAAACAGGCTTAATTACATTAGGATCACGTGCTACACGTGAGTGCTCTTAAAACCTTCGAAGCTGATAGAATTAAATTCTAAGTAACAGGATTAAAACTATATTTGAAAAATATTTCCTTAAATCTTTCTAATATGGAAAAATCCTTCTCTAACAAATAATCTTGGATAACTATCTGATAGAATTAAATTCTATATATGTGGGAAATATTTTCTTAATCTTCCTTAAACTAGAAAGATTTTCTTTGTTAAACGAAGGACCTTTGGATCAAAAATCCAACGGTGATCGTCTGATAGAATAAAATTCTATAAAAGATATTCATATAAATAAAATTTTATGATAGAATAAAATTCTAATCTTGTTAAACTAATGTTCGCCGCCGAAAACCGGGAAGACAAACGTCTTGCCTAAATTTGGGGACAGATACTATTTGCTTTTATCCGTCCACCTCTCCGAAAATGCCAAGTTGATTTATGGCACCGTATATCGGAGGTTTAAACAGATGCGGCCGTTATAGCAGATTTCATCAGATTCCCCCTCGTTTGAGGGGTTTTTAATTGTGGGGACGCTCTTCCCAGCAGGCGCAAGCCCCTGCAGTTAATTACGCTACCGCATCGCAGCAGCAACTTTCTCCTTCTCCATATGGTCACTTCGTGTCGTGTGTGTTTGTTTTATTTTTTGGTTGCCTGTGGATTGTATACGGAGACTAATTTATGTTGTCGCCCGTAGGGCATGGATTAGTCCAAATCCGTATTTTCTTAGATTTGGGTTTGGGTTTGGTTTAAGGATCGTTAGTGCCATTTGAGACTAAGATCAACTTAAACGTTTATTGATAATACGTTAGTATAATTGTAAACTAAGATCTACTCAACAAGATCATTTAGATCCAACAAAAGAGCGTTTGAGTTCTGTTATTTTAGTTTAGGGACGTTGCGGTCCGAAAGTTTAAGGACATCATAGTCCGTAAAGTTTAAGGACATCATAGTCCAGTTTAAAGACATTATAGTCTATGAGTTTAAGGACTTCACAATCCATAAAGTTTAAGGACATCATAGTCCATGAGTTTAAGTACCCCACAGTCTTTAAAGTTTAAGGACATCATAGTCCAGTTCAAAGGCGTCATAGTCTGTGTGGTTTGGTTCAACCGTTTGGGGATACACCAAAAGTTATTGGTTATTGGGACCCTCCATCTCTCTAAAGACGTTGAAGAATTACAACGACATATATCAGAGGTATGAAGAGATGTACCCTTGAACCAATGTTGGTTGGAAGATCTGTAGTCAAGTTTGGGACTAAGATCAGTTAAAAAGATTTATGAGCATATGGGCTCAATTAATCTGAATTAGGGGTTTGTGGCCAACTTGGGCTCGGCCCACTCAATTAAAATGTTGAACATTTAATTAGACTCGGTTTTTTTATTTAACAATGCTGAGTATTGGTTTGGGTTCTGACAGCCTTCTTTTGTCTATTATTGAGTATGGAGCATTCATTATGGTTCCAGGGCTTTATTTAGAGAACAATTTATGTTCTCTCAGCGCACGCGTGAGGAGCACGTGACGCGCTTGGCGCTGAGCGCCAGACTTATAGCGCTGAGGCGCTTACTGTGAGATAGCGCACACGCGAGGAGCACGTGGCGCGCTTGGGCTGAGCGCCAGTCAATGAGTGCAGAACACTCTTTATAAAATAGCGCCGACGTGAGGAGCACGTGGTGCGCTTGGCCCTGAGCGTCAAACTTGGAGCGCCGGGCGCTTCTTTTAAAATAGCGGTTGGAGCGCTGGACGCTGAGCGCCAGACTTGGAGAGCTAAGGCGCTTCTATAAATTGGAGCGTTAAGGCTCTGCGGCGCTGTGCGCTAGACTTGGAGCGCTGATACGCTTCTTTAAATTAGAGCGCTAAGGCTCTTTTTAGGCAGCTTTGATCAGTTCTGCGCTTTGAGAATTAAGTTCTCATTTATAAGAGATTTTGCCTCGTGGCTTTAAGAACAAGGTTCTTATTTTTATAAGAGATGTTACAATCTCTTCTGTTTTTGTGAAAGACTTTGTCTTTGTGGATATGTGATCTGAAAAGAATTAAGTTCTTCTTTCCCCCCTTTTATGATGAGATGCTATGATCTCTTTTGTGAAAGACCTCTGTTTTATAGATCTATGATCTAGAAAAAGAACTAAGTTCTTCTTCTTTTTGACGAGATTCTTTGATCTCTCTGTTTTATTTACCTTGAAGAAATTCTTCTTCCGAGAGCTTGCACTTCTCTTTGAAATTTCTCAAAATTTGTGGGGGTGGCTCCCTTGTGCAAAACTTGAAGTCTTGGGTCCTTTATATAGGGGAGGCTGATTTGTTGAATCGGTTAAGGAAATCTCTCATTGAGAGATTTCCAATTGATTTGTTGAATTTATCCACCGTTGGATCTTTGATCCGAGAGCTTCTGTTTTACAGAAAATAGTTTTCTTGTTATTAACAAAATTGGGAAAATATCTTCCCATACAGAATTTGTTCTGTACCTTGGTGATTTTTAATCACCATTGGATCTTTGATCCAACGGTGCTCTGATTTTTAAAGGTAATCTGATGATTTTTAGTCATCTTTGTTGGATCTTTGATCCAAGGATAGGGAACATTTAGTTCCAGCGCTAGCACTCTCATGCTTTGCACGTGGGCGCTGCATCAGAGTCTTTGACTTTTAGCATGGGCGCTGCAAGCACTGGCGCTGCTAGCGCTAGCGCTCTCGTGCTTTGCACGTGAGCGCTGCACCAGAGTCTTTGACTCTTGGTGCTAGCACACTTAGCGTTAACGCTCTCGTGCTTTACACGTGAGCGCTGCATCAGAGTCTTCGACTCGCTGGCACTGTTAGCGCTGGTGCAGCGCTCCCGTGCTTTGCACCTGAGTACTGGATCAGAGTCTTCGACTCTTAGCGCTGGCGCATTTAGTGCTAGCGCTTTTATGAAGTGCTGTTTCATTTCAAATTTCAAAATTTGAACATAGCTTTGCTCTGATTGGGGGAAACAAATGCCCCCTACCGTTGCGCTCACGTGGCTTATACGTGAGTGCAGCGGTGGCAACATCTCCTCCATTGGATCAACTTAGAAATTGAAACTGCTCTCGGTGCCTATAAATTGGCCTTTTGCCCTTAGGATGACCTTTGTTCATCTTCTTTCCTGTTTTTCTGAGAATTAATTCTCTTTCAGAGTTTAACTCTTTGTCTTAAGAACTCTCTTAGAGACATAACCCTGTCGAAAATTTTAGGTAAAGATTAAATCTTTGAAGGGATTAGTTCATAATCTAGGATTTCACCCATTAACAGAGCCTTGCTCTTTTCAGATCATAGATCTAAAGAAATTTTTAGGGTTTTCTTAACAGAGCTTTACTCTCTTGAAATTATAGATTTAAAGAGACCTTTCTTACGATCTCTTAACCCATTAAAGAAGAACTCTTAGAGTTCATCTTGCAGATCTTAAAGATCTCAGAGTTTTTAACTCAGTAAAGCTTTGCTTTTAGGGTTTTTGGATGGATTATTCCATCTTCTTCACAGAGCGTTGCTCTTTAGAATTTTTTTGGGGGAATTTTATTCCCTTCATCATTAATTATGACAGATGTCATATCTGTTGTAGAGCGCTACTCTCAAGGGAGATTTATACCCTGGCCCGAGGGGCCCTCATTAAATGAGAATCCTTTTAGGATTTCCTCATTTAATGACTGTCTCATCAAATGATGAGACCGTTTTATTATTAATGATGAGCCATCATCTAGATTGTGTGGGTCCCCCTGAGTCCCTTTCCACTGCATTGCAGTGTAGCACGAAATTAAAGTACCAAGTGCCAGAACTTAAATCGTAGCATTGACGGCTAACTTTTGTTCTTTTTCGCGCAGATATTATGTCTTTCGACATTTCCTTCGCATTTCTTCGTTCGGAAAGCGGCTTCCCTGAAGCGCCTGTGGATAGGGAAGTCTTTGCACTGATCAAGGATCATGACCCAGAGCGAAAGAATCTTCATTTATGGGGAACGTGGTACAATCAGATTATCAATGATCGGCGTCGCTTTTCTTGCGTAGCACCTTCGGAGCCTATTTCGGCGATCCATTATGCTGACGCACCTCCGGTGCACTATGCTGTGGAGGAGGTCAACTGGACCTCAGAGGGTTGCCTTCAGCCTTCCATGGCCGCGATACCCGTGCAGCTGCCAATGGCTTTGGATACTCTGGGGCGGCGGATATGTCAGGGCGAGTCGCGCCCTTGGGGACAGCTGTACATGATAGGCTTGACTCCTCACCATCCAGCTGGGTATTTGCAGTTGTCCCGCTACATTTTGTTGGCTAAGAGATCGTTGCTGCTGAAGCTTGGGTTATACCCCGCCGTTTATGTGTCTCGCTTGCAATATTCCACGCCCCCTGCTTGGTGGGTTAAGGCTTTTCTGGAGCAATGAAATATTCTGACCCACACCTTCCTTCTGTTAGATCGAGAAGTCTCGATCTCTTTAGAGGAGTTGTGGAGATCTCTGGCTTACCCGTTAGGGGAGAACACTACGAGGAGCTGCTTCCTCCGGATGAGTACATCTTTGCCACCAAATCAGTGGTAATAGGTCTTACCCCGGAGAACGCCATTCAACACCAATTCCCGAGCTTGATCAAGGTGTTGAATATCTACGAAAGTCTATTTCTAGAGTCCGTAGGGCACGGAGTCAGCTACGCAGACTTCATCGCTCGTTTTCTTCGTCCGAAAGTCTTATCGAAGCAAGCTACGCTGTTCGCCAAGCTTGACGATCCGTTTGGTTTTAGTTTGGATAACCAACAGATGGCGGAGGCGGATTTAAAAAGTTTCTTTATTCCGGCTGCTCCTGTCATTCCCTTCGCGGAGCTTGCTGCTCCGGGCATCGATGAAGAGACGTTCGTACTGGGGTTCATTGGCTTATGGCTAAACTGGTTTGTGCTTCAAATAAACCCTCGTTATATAAGGCCATCAGACTTTTACCCATCCCATCGTATGGTTGCGGGAATGCAAGTGGCTATCGGGATTGCTAGGTTGGCACACTTGTACCATGGTCTCAGCTTAGCGGCGGACACCACCGAGCCGAGGGTACAGCTAGTCACTTTCTCACTGCACTATGTTATGTCATGGATCGAGCTGCACATACTTGGCGCATTTGGTGCTCATAAACGGCCTTGTTTCTACGACAGTTACAACTTCCCTCGGATTATGCGCCTAACTGATGCTTCCGTTTTAACTCCGACACAGCGGGAGGCTAGGGGTGTGGTCCTTCGTCCGCGTATGGTCAGAGACAGCATGACCTTTGTCGATAAGGTTTTAACCATCGGCAAAGAGTCCACTAAGACGGTGCAGCCACTGCAGGACACTTTTAAAGATGGGGCCTTTACCTTGAAAGCTCGGGAGATTCTTCATTTATATTCAATCAGGCCGGACTTTTTTGTGTTTAGGCAGAATGATTCGGCGTTGTTCATAAGGTACAACCCACACCGTTTTGCCCAGCAATCAAGCTATAATCATGGCGTCCCGCTCGAGGCCTTCCTAGCTGAGCCAGTTGCCACAGAAGAAGGTATCCGCAATGCATTACACCATTTTATGCGGTTGAACACCGACTCCAATTTCTTTATTAGTGAGTCGAGTTGCGTTCCGCGAATCTTGAATGCATATGTGGCGTGGTATCAACATTCGGTGGGTGCCGTTATTAGGGAAGAAAGACGACTCTTGCTTGATCGTAAGGGTGCAGCCCCTGCTGGTAATCCAGTCGTTCTCCTAAAACGGCGGACCATCGTTCGTCCTCCCATGAGAGAAGCTGATGCAGTCGTACGCGCTATACCTGAGCTGCCCCTCCCCCGTGTGCCTGTAGAAGCGGTGGCTGTAGTGTCTCCGGATTCTGGGGTGGGTTCGGAGATTGGGACCCGTCGCCCAAAAGTACCCGCCAAGCGCAAGCTCGTGTTAACCGCTATCAGCACTCGTTCGAAGAAGAAGAAGAAGTCGCTATTTGCTGCGGACGTTGCATTCGGCCAGGAGCCCCATGCTCCATATAGCGAAGGCTTAAGTGAGTACGGGACCAATGAGGGTCTATTCATTGCGCCGGATGATACCAATTTGGAGGTTGCTATCGCGGTTTAAGAGCAATTAGCTCGCGATGAAGCAACTCTAATCACCGTCGCACAATCAGGTAGACTTCGGTCATATCTTTCCGTGGCTATATTTTCAATTATTATAGTTTGACTGACGCTTTCTTCTTTAATGGGTATCTCCGCCGAAGAGTCTCTCGCAGCTTCCCTCAAGACTTTTGAAGAGGAAGAGAGGCTTCGCGCTTCCTTGGGCCTCGGTATACTTCGGCTCATTGTGCCTTCATTCCCATTTTCTTCATGGGTAGTCTGACCCTTCTTTTTCATCTTATTGCAGGGACTACCTCGTCCCAGGTTATCCTGAGTGCAGTGCCGATCCCGCAGGGTGGCGCGGCGACGCTTCCAGGGCCGGCTGCTGAAGTCCCAGCTCCCCTAGTATCGCCGAAGGAGGCTTCGCTTAAGCAGCCGATGACGGACGCCGTAATGGCTCCAGAGGTAGCTCCTGGCTCGGACGATGATGTCACTTTGACGGAGATCTTGAGGAGGTCTTTTCTCACTGCCAAGGCTGACAAGAAGCGCAGAAAGCGTGCGGCGAAGGAACGTGATGTCAGCTTGGCTGTGGGTGCAGGTTCAAGCGCTACTCCATCCGTCGCTATTTCTTCCGAAGATGCTCCAGTTGCCCTGTCTACCGTCCATAGACAGGTTGTGCGCGTGGCTCAGGAGGCAATTGCAAAGCCGCCCTAAGGTAACATAATACTGGGTCTTTTATTAGAATTTGATCTTCAAATTCTCACATATCATATCCTGCAGGGCCAAGTCCTGGTGATGAGGCGGTAGGTGAGATGACGGCAACCGCCGAGCCTGAAGCAACTACTCTCTCTCGGGAGTCCGGGACTGTCCAAACCGCCGCTCTTTCCCTTTGCGGTTCCCCGCCTTCGCCTGGTATTGCGAGTGTCACGACGACTCTTGTAGAATTAGGGGATGAAGCCACTGGCGCTGAAACCATTCCACTGAAGGAGAGCGAAGAAACCGCAACGCCCAGTGATGCTTCCATCGCAATTTTGGCTGATGACCCATCAGGTGGGTCTCGGGTCGCTGTTTATTTTCTATTTCGCAATCCTTTTCAGATTTTTTCTGACAGTATTTTATTTGTAGGTGTAGCAAACATTGAGATTGTGTCATCTGAAACACTTGCGGTCACTGCCATGACGGTTGCTCCCTCGCCTTCTCCTATGTCCTCGATGCTGGAAGATATAGATTTGCGATCCATTTAATTGAACTATGACCACCGTCTTTCTTGTACTGACCATGTATCATCGCAACCTTGCAGGAGTTCTCTTTGATCATCTGTATCAAGTGCCGAACCCGCATTTCTCCTTCCAGTCGGAAGTCACTTTGCTTGCTGGTGCCGGTGAGTATAGTTTTTAACCGACGTCCTTTCCTTTCTTTGACGGGCGACCCTGCCGTTATTAATTTTAAATTGATTGCAGCACTACAAATTGAAGGAGGGGATGAGAGAATCGTCGCGCCACTAGTACTCCCAACTCTGCCCCCCTGTCGCAGCCGGTATAGTAAACTTTATCGCTCGTGTGGTTTCTTTATTTCGCAAGTCGGCTTTTAACCGTAATTCATCTTGCAGCAAACGCACTGGCTCCTGCTCCCTTCGAGTCTCACATCCTAATGCCGGCAGGGCCCTTTTCTAGACGTCCATCTTCCAAAGGCTCTGTGACCAGCCTGCGTATGTTGAGCGAATTCATCGAGAAGCTTGACGCGGAGGCTCCTACATTCGCTGCAGATTTTGCTGCCGAGGTTAATCCAATGCTTGCGATGCTTGTGAACTTCCATAACGAATGCGTCATTGAGTCTTGGGTTAATCACTGCAGGAAGATTGAGGCCTGCCTGCATGAGCTTGAGCTCAGGCTTTCTGCTCCCGAGGTTCTGGCTCTGAACTCCCAGCGGGCTACATGAGTTGAGCAAAGTACCATTTTCCTTCGCTATTTTGAACAAGAGGCGACCCTGAAGCAAAAGGAACGTGAGGCGACTTCCGCTGAGTCTGTCTAACTGCGTGCCCAGGTCGAAGCAAATGCTGCGCAGCTGAACTCCATCTTTGAAAACCTTCAACGATGTATTTCGGGCGGGCTGGTGCTGAGGAAGAAACTTGACTTTACTGAGCAGGTCACACAGAGTCAGGAGACTGTTCAGCAGGAAATTGATGAAAAACTTTCATCCTGTCTGCAGCAACGGGCCCAAATTGAAGCGGAGCTGGCCGCAGCGGCCGACCATGAAAAGGAGTTGAGAGGAGTGCGCGAGCAACTGGCTGATTTATTGAAAACGCCTCCTTCTCAGTAGCTGCCTTTGTATTGATTGTACATTTGTAACTTATGAATAACATGTATTCATTTTATTCATTCTTTTATTCCATTCATTTTCGTATTGTTAGTTATATGTATGCCCTAGAGGCCATTACTATACATAGGATGTATATTGTAGTGGATGCTTGGACATATATAGGGAGGACTTTCTCGCTCGACATGATAGTATGCTATCTGGTTGCTCTTTATCTTAACGTGTACACTGATTGTCTCTCTGTTACATGTTGGTAAAGCCCTTAGGATGTGTACTTGACTATCTGGACTATGATGCGGATCATACTAGTGGGGACATGGTAGTCCATAAGTACATCCTTCAAGGTCCCTAGTCGTGGGTGTATCGAGACGGGGCATCGATATACCAGAGTAGACTAGCGTATACCTTCTCGACCCATACAGATGGGCGATGGATGATCCCATATCCGTTGGTGTTTGACATCAGAGATGATATACGGGTGCTCAGTGGAGACTGGGTACACTGGACGGACTCGCCGAGAACTCCCAGATGGTATTATACCTTACGTCAGATAGCAGTTCTCTGGTGACACTGGTACATGTTAGTCTGTAGACCCGAGATCGTCATAGAGTCTTGTGTGATTCCCACTGTGCTTTGATTTCCACCTTACCACGTCCAAGAGGGCGTGCAAAACGGTGGTTTTTGGGTACAGTCCCGATTCACATGGAGGCAATGAGCGATAGGAGGGGATTCGTCTCTCCCGGTATAGGGAGTTGATGTTGGGCCGTGTTTGATTGGCTATAACCGGAAATCCCTGGCCAGGGTTGCTGAGATTTACTGGTAGGTGTTACCAGTAGTTTCTCGAACTATTATAGACCTCATATCGACACGACTTATCGAGCTACTGGGGTCTGACGTTTACCACCCCTAGGCGAGATATGCGACATATCAGACGATCAGACCGGACTGTACGGTAAGTGTTACTGGTTGGATTCACAGGAGTGTGAGCGGGCTTGCTCGTTGATCTTCTGATCGCTCAATACCCGAGTGGCCGTTACGTTTAGCAGACCGCTTGCGGCTTGTGGGTGTTTGACATGATCATCACCTGCTGCCGGCGTATTGACGAGTCTTTAGAGTCCTACACAGAGGTTTCCTGGCTCAAGCGAAACAAAATAGGAGCGCATATGAGATATGTGCGGGACCGAGAATAATACCAGTATGTGATACTGAATTCTATTCTCGCGATTTGTATCATCGGACGATTATATAAGATATAGCCGGATTACCGAATCAAATGTTGATTCGATATACTAATACACTTGATATTAGTCGGTTGTATGCTGTATGACCGGATCATTAAATCAAGTGTTGATTTAATGATTTAATGTATAATTATATATTTAATATATTACTTTACATTAACTAATATTGGTTCATTTAAGATTGATTTTCTCACATGATGTGCACAAGTTGTATATGTGATATATTTTTATGCACTAGTTTGTATCATGTTTGATGATACATGCAAACTTGGGTGTGTATGCTTTAAACCATGTTTAGGAAAATGGTTTAGGGTTTTATTTTCTTTATTTATTTTGATTAAATAAAATGGTGGTTTTTCTTGTTTTATGCTTGAAGCTTCATGAAGCTTTTTAAGTATCTTTGAAAAAGTCTTACCATTTTGTTTTATTCCTTAACCCTAACCATTTACCTAAACCCTTGTTTATTCTCTACTTGAGTTTACTTATCCATGGTTGCTATATGATAGACATCACTTGTATTTTCTTTTGAAATTAATTCATTTTCTTTCTTCTTCTTCTTCTTCTTCTTCATGAAGAAAAGAAAAGCATTCATGAAAATTTCCAAGTGATGAAATCAAGTGAGAAATCCAAATCCAAAGTGAACCCACTTCCTATTTCTTCATTCTCTACCACTTGCCATGTTGTATAGGGTGTTTTCTTCACAAGGTTTATGACCAAGTGAAGATGGAGCTTGAGTTTGAGTCGCCTCGACGTAGATCATCTTCGGCATCGAAGTCAACGACCTAGCCCGATCATTTCTCCGACGAAACCATCGCTAGAGTCCGGGACCCGATGATCGCAGCGGAGGGACGTCAACACGGAGCTTTAGAAGTGGAGGACCGGATCTACAAAGGTTGTATTTCCATTCACTTAGTAGCAAAGTTGTTTGCTTGCATTATGTTTCGCCTATCCTCTAGTTAACGATCTTCATTAGGGTTTCTCGGCACATAAATTTTTGAATTTGGCATGGTCGATGCCTTGTGGAACCTCTTGAGTGTGCCTAGGAACCCTACAGTGGTATCAGAGCCTAGCTAGGGCTTTAGGCGATGTGTAGACGAAGTTAGAGATCCGATCGAACCCCGAAACCCCGATTAAAACCCTTCTCTGTACATTTTTTCAAACTATGGACTTTTGTGAATTAAAAATGCTCAGAAAATTAAGCAAGAAAATCTAAGAATTACTGTGAAGTACGGACCTCTAACTCAAAAATTTGACCGCAGAACCGCGGCTAAAACAAGGGTTTGGCGGCGGTTCCGCGGCCAAAATTGTGAATTAGTCCCTCAAACTTCACATATTTATTATTAGGTCCTTTCTTGTCATTTTTTTCTGGGAATTTTTTAATTCTACTCAAGTGTTGAGTTTTCTAGGGTTTTATTGGGGACTCGTTAATTCGATCGGATAATTTAACTTCGTTTATGTTTTTCCGGATATTTTAGAAACTGTTAAAAAGTTCGACCGGGTATCAATAACCCACTTTTTCCCCTGCCGGGAAATTTCCAAGTGTTGGATTTTTCCGTAGTTTAAGAACGTTCTAAGTAGTGCAAGTAACGCGATGGACCCTCTAGAAGACAACAAACCTTAACTCGATTATATGACCGTCTTGAACTGCCCTTTGAACCTTAGGGTTTGGGGCAGTACGGCGTGCCACATGTGAGGCGTTGGCTTGACCCTTCTACGGCTGGACCGTTGGTACTGTGGCATGAAATGGATGTTCTTAAACTTATTTCATGTGTTGAGCTTTTCGGGAAAACTTGGGTGTTTGATTGTTCGATCGGAAAGTTTAACATTGTCTATTTATCTGGAATGTGATACAATATTTGGAATCCACAAATAGTTATGAGATAACTAATTTGAATGATATAAATCTAGCAGTTTAGTCTCACTTGATCGGTTGCCACGGAATTTTGATGTGATCAAAAGTCCATCGCAATCACGTAGCGTACGCGGATACTCGCCGGGTAAACTTAATAGATAGCCACGCCCCATAGCCCCGACCAAGTAACTGTAGGAGAACCCCGTCACTGAAAGCATCTGTTCGGGTGCTCGCGGCAGCGGTGTTCCGCCTTGGTGTACTTCGTCGATGGCATCGGGGGTGCGGCCGTCTACTAAAGTTTGCGACGAGCATTCGATCAGGATGTCGGGAATCTTGTTGAATTGCCCGACTTGATATTGAAAAGAGTTTTCGATTTTAAGACTAAAATGCGGGATTTATAATTGTTAGGCATGCGATGTTTAAGGAATTCATTTGATTAGGCATGCGATGTCTAAAGAGATTGCGGATTCCAACTGTTGTAGTTTTACACTTTCTTTTCTGCGACCGTAAGTGTAATATGTGATATCGCCGGTTTTGTTGCTATATGTCAACGACAATTGGGATGGGCATATTTACTTACGTTGATGACATGTGATGTTATGTGTTGCTGGATATGTTATATTGGATCGTCGTGTTTGAATAGCCGGGGTTTTTTATGTGAGATGAGTGTTTTTCATTTTCATTCATGTAAAAACTTGTATGTAATATTCTTTTATTGGGGCACTTCCGGAATGAGGTTGATGTCACCATTTGTATATTATTTACTTTTCCGCACTAGGATAGACCCAAGGAGGAGAGCACAAGTAACCGGGTTCTAGGGTCCAGTGGGAGACCAACTCGAGGAGTCGAGTCCGGGTCTCCTAACTCTAGAATTGGTAGGGTTGCTTGCCGCTCTCGTAGGGGTCTAGGGGTGTGGGTTTGGCTATTCATCGCGACCGTGGAATCCGTGTTTTATACTGGCTCGTATTGAAAACACGGACGTCCTAGTATATCCAATATTTCATATGATTCTTCTGCTGCGATATCTGTGATGTGATCATTTGATATGTTGTGATGGATACTATATATAGTATATATGATATATTATATAGACGTTACTTAAGTTTTACACCCGCGCTAGCCCTGCTCCGCTCTGCCGTTAGTTACCTAACCAAACGGTGCAGACGGGACATCGAGGCGAATGCGGATGGCATAAGTGTACGTTGTATTTATCTCTGATGTTTAGGTAACTTAAATGATGGGACTTCATTAATGTGATTAATGAAAGAAAAGAAACCTAAAAGATGTTGTAGAATCGAATTTTCAAAAACAGGTAGCTACAGTTCTTGCTTTGCATCGCGGTGTTCCTTGCAGAACATCCTGCACCTTATTCGATGAGGAAAGGGCCGAGATCCCTTCACCGGGAGTGACCCCTTTAGCAATAACTGGCTGATGCTACACACTCGGTTTGTCTTTTGATTGCTTCTATAGTTTCTGCTTTGCACAGTGATATATATGATATATCCCGCACCTTATTCGACGAGGAAAGGGCCGACGATCCCTTCGCCGGAAGTGACCCCTTTAGCAAAACTAGAAAAGCCTAAAAAACACTCCATTTTAAAATCATTTGATTCTACAACGATATCAAGTTCATTACGCAATAGGTTTTCAGAAAAACCTGTCGTAGCCCTCCGTCATTTCAGATAAGGACTTTTTAGTATTCGTGCTGCGTTTGTTGGCCTTTGTCAAGGCGTAGTGTGCGGTAGCTGAAAAATACTTATCTGCTTATGCATATGATGCAGATTGGATTAGGGTAGTCGTGCGACCTTGTTGGCCTTTGTCAAGAACCGTGCGGGTGGGTTTATTTCAATCAAGAAATGACGGGTTGAACTTGACTAGCAGCCTATAATTTGTTGGCCTTTGTCAAGGTCATAGGAGGCTTGGGGCAAAATATTATCGGGAATTTCAAGTGTTGAAATTTGCAATGAGTTTGCATACCTTCTATGAGATAGTTGGATCCCAATACCCGCTGCGAGTAAGAGTTACTCCTGGGAGAGTTTTACACATTACAATTAGCCGATCAAGTAGGTGTCTAGAAAGGTGTTAACGAGGTTACGCCTCTGGGAAAACGAGGTTTACATTAATTAGGTTCGTGCGAAAGCACGGGGGACCTCCCTCAAAGTACCGACACTGGCCTGGCTGAAAGATTGGCGAACTTGTAGCGTATAATTAATCCCGGCTAGTCTTTCCTTTTAGGGTTTGAAGGAAGATTTGATAAAAACAGTGGGAGCCATCCTGATTAGATAAAATATATAACCAATCTAATCTTGCAAGAGCATACGCTGAGTGTTTTCTTCTCTCTCTCTCCAGGTAGCGACCATATCACGCCTTAATCAAGATAATAATACGGATGTATTGACCGAACCCGCTTGTTATACTGTGCTGGGGAACGTTGGTCCCGCTCCAACTTATAATTGTTATAAGACCGAGCAGGAAATAGGGGATTACCAGATTTCCCGTGCCGCCCAAACGAAGAAAGTGCATGCTGATGCATCTTCTTCGGGTGTGTTCATTACGAGAGAACTATTTCTCAGTATCCTTTACGTCCTGGGTATGAGATACCGGATCAGGATCCCGCATATGTAATCTGTTACATGGGCTACAGATAGGTAGAGAACTGAGGACGGGTGATAAGTTTCATGAGACAGAAAACGGTGCAAGTGTTGCAGCCAAGTCTGTTGGTCACTATCACCCTGTATTACCAGAATACATTGATTCTGAACAAATGCTATTAGATACCGAACCTGAACATACAAAATCGTATCAATCTCTTTATTAGTAAAGAAAGGATATAATTTTGTGTAGTTGGATAATGTTTTGAACATTTCCTATATCAAGTATTAATCGGTTCAGGCACGTTATCTAAAAGCATTGACGTTCTAAATCAAACTACAGTTCTTAGTATACATATCACATACAAGAGGAATAGTTCAGAAATGAACGGATCCTTCTTGAGGTATTGTAGACTAGGTCATATCAATGCGACCCGACTAGCTAAAGTTACATAAAGATGCATATTTAAATTAGTTTGAATTTACATCTTGTGAAAGTTGCCGGTCATGTCACAGAGATAAGATGATCAAAGCTCTGTTTATTGGAAACAGAGAAAGAGTTAGTGAACTCTTGGGATGATACATGTTGATGTATGAAGGTCCCCTGTCTACACATGCCAAGACCGGTTCTTTGTACTTCATTACATTCTCTGATAATCTCTCAAGATTCAGACATATGTTCCTGTTGAAACACAAGTCCGAATCTTTTGAGATATTCACAGAATATAAGTTGGAAGTAGAGAACCAAAATGGGTATAAGTATTATGTCCTTTGATGCGATTAAGGAGGAGAATACTTGAGCACGGAATTCCTGGATTATTCTAAAGGAGAATGAGATTCTCTCTCAGCATTACTCCTCCGTATACACCATAGCATGATGGTATATCGGGGCGGAGCAATCACATCCGATATGATAAGGTGTGCTCTGTGATGAGTACTACTGAGTTTTCTATTTCCTTTTAGGGAGTTATGCACTTGTGAAGTTGCATACCTATTAAATAGGGTTCCAACCAAATCAGTTGCCTACCATTTCATATGAGATATGGTAAGGGAAGAGCCCATCTCTTAAGTCAGTTAAGATTTGGGGTTGTCCGGCCTATGTTTAAAAGCAAAATCCGGACAAGCTCGAGGCAAAGTCTGTTTTGTGGAAGTTTGTTGGATATCCCAAGCATCAGCAAGGGAATATCTTCTACCAAACCGAGGAACAAAAATGTTTTGTTTCTCAACATACCACCTTTGTGAAAGGGAATTTCTTGTGAAGAAATTAGTGGTCATGAGGTAGAACTGGAAAGAGTTCCAGCTATACAAACTACAGCAGATGATTTGATAGAACCAAAGGATTCAGTAGATTCCAACGAACCTCTGCCTCTCTGCCGATCTAGTAGGGTTCTTCACCCGCCTGAGAGTTACTTCGGTTTCTCTATGACAGTGGGAGCGAGGATTGCATCATGAGATAATGACCCAACTAGTTTCGAGCTGGCCATCAGGAGTGAGACTCTGTAAAAATGGCTGGATGCTTAGCGATCTGAGATGGAATCCTTATACACCAACAAAGTATGGACTTTGGTTGCTTTATCTGAAGGGTTAAATCCTTATCAGGAGCAAGTATATCTTGAGAAGATTACTTGGTGTACTTGGAAAAGTTGAGACTTTCAAAGCTAGACTTGTTAAAGGTTTGCATCATTGACCAGGTATGGATTTTGTTGAAACCTTTTCTAAGTAGCTATGCTTAAGTCCATCCAGATCCTACTTGCCACGGCTACATACCATGACTACGATATCTGGCGGTTGGGTGTCATGACTGCTCTTCTAAATGATATTTTAGAAGAGAGAGTCTATAAGTACACAGTCAGAGGGCTTCATAGACAGTGGGAGCAGCGGAAACGTGTGCAAGATGTTTTATGTGATAAAGCAGGCATCGCGGAGTTGAAACGTCTGTTTTGATGTGGTAGTCAAAGAGTTTGACTTCATCAAAATGGTAAATGAACCTTGTATATACAAAAAAAGGAAGTAGAGAGTATGGTAGTGATCCTCGTAGAGTACGTGGATGACATACTCTAGATGGGGAAGAAGTTTCCTATGCTACGCTCGGTCAATCTCCGCTTATCACATGGATTCTCCATATAGGATCAAAGTGATACCTACTAAATTCTGGGTTTTGGATCTATGAGATAGATCTAATTGGACGTTAGGATACTCACTAGTTGTAGTGAGATGGTATCAATTGATCCTGGGGAGAATCACTGGAAGGGTTCCAGGGTGATAAGGACGACTGAATGTCAGTCGCAGGCATTGTCTTTACCCTCAGTAAAGGGACGGTATGTTGGAAGAGTTCCAAGCTAGATACCGTGGCATACTAGACGATAAAGGCTGGATACATCGCTACCAAAGATGCTACCAAAAAGGCAGTCTGGGTGTATATTAGTTCATGAGATGAACTTCGTTCCTACCATTGTGAGACAATGGAGTTGTGGCTTATGCCTAGAAACGCCCGTCCCATCAGTGATCCAGACATATTCTAAGGCAGTGTCACCTGATCATAGAGATAGTTGATCTCCAGGGTGATCGAGATCAGGAGAGTAGAGACAGAGGACAACACGGCGGATCTACTCACAAAGGCCTTTTCCCAGAGAGAGACTTTTATGGGATGGTTAAGTATGAGATACTACAACCACTGCTATCAGATGGCCCTAGTGCAAGTGGGAGATTGTTAGTTATATGTATGCCCTAGAGGCCATTACTATACATAAGATGTATATTGCAGTGGATGCTTGGACATATATAGGGAGGACTTTCACGCTCGACATGATAGTATGCTATCTGGGTTCTCTTTATCTTAATGTGTACACTGATTGTCTCTCTGTTACATGTTGGTAAAGCCCTTAGGATGTGTACTTGACTACCTGGACTATGATGCGGATCATACTAGTGGGGACATGGTAGTCCATAAGTACATCCTTCAAGGTCCCTAGTCGTGGGTGTATCGAGACGGGGCATCGATATACCAGAGTAGACTAGCGTATACCTTCTCGACCCATACAGATGGGCGATGGATGATCCCATATCCATTGGTGTTTGACATCAGAGATGATATACGGGTGCTCAGTGGAGACTGGGTACACTGGACGGACTCGCCGAGAACTCCCAGATGGTATTATACCTTACGTCAGATGGCAGTTCTCTGGTGACACTGGTACAGGTTAGTCTGTAGATCCGAGATCGTCATAGAGTCTTGTGTGATTCCCACTGTGCTTTGATTTCCACCTTACCATGTCCAAGAGAGCGTGCAAAACGGTGGTTTTTGGGTACAGTCCCGATTCACATGGAGGCAATGAGCGATAGGAGGGGATTCGTCTCTCCCGGTATAGGGAGTTGATGTTGCGCTGTGTTTGATTGGCTATAACCGGAAATCCCTGGCCAGGATTGCTGAGATTTACTGGTAAGTGTTACCAGTAGTTTCTCGAACTATTATAGACCTCATATCGACACGACTTATCGAGCTACTGGGGTCTGACGTTTACCACCCCTAGGCGAGATATGCGACATATCAGACGATCAGACCGGACTGTACGGTAAGTGTTACTGGTTGGATTCACAGGAGTATGAGCGGGCTTGCTCGTTGATCTTCTGATCGCTCAATACCCGGGTGGCCGTTACGTTTAGCAGACCACTTGCGGCTTGTGGGTGTTTGATATGATCATCACCTGCTGCCGGCGTATTGACGAGTCTTTAGAGTCCTACACAGAGGTTTTCTGGCTCAAGCGAAACGAAATAGGAGCGCATATGAGATATGTGCAGGACCGAGAATAATACCAGTATGTGATACTGAATTCTATTCTCGCGATTTGTATCATCGGACGGTTATATAAGATATAGCCGGATTACCGAATCAAATGTTGATTCGATATATTGATACACTTGATATTAGTCGGTTGTATGCTGTATGACCGGATCATTAAATCAAGTGTTGATTTAATGATTTAATGTATAATTATATATTTAATATATTACTTTACATTAACTAATATTGGTTCATTTAAGATTGATTTTCTCACTTGATGTGCACAAGTTGTATATGTGATATATTTTTGTGCACTAGTTTGTATCATGTTTGATGATACATGCAAACTTGGGTATGCATGCTTTAAACCATGTTTAGGAAAATGGTTTAGGGTTTTATTTTCTTTATTTATTTTGATTAAATAAAATGGTGGTTTTTCTTGTTTTATGCTTGAAGCTTCATGAAGCTTTTTAAGTATCTTTGAAAAAGTCTTACCATTTTGTTTTATTCCTTAACCCTAACCATTTACCTAAACCCTTGTTTATTCTCTACTTGAGTTTACTTATCCATGGTTGCTATATGATAGACATCACTTGTATTTTCTTTTGAAATTAATTCATTTTCTTTCTTCTTCTTCTTCTTCTTCTTCATGAAGAAAAGAAAAGCATTCATGAAAATTTCCAAGTGATGAAATCAAGTGAGAAATCCAAATCCAAAGTGAACCCACTTTCTATTTCTTCATTCTCTACCACTTGCCATGTTGTATAGGGTGTTTTCTTCATAAGGTTCATGACCAAGTGAAGATGGAGCTTGAGTTTAAGTCGCCTCGACGTAGATCATCTTCGGCATCGAAGTCAACGACCTAGCCCGATCATTTCTCCGACGAAACCATCGCTAGAGTCCGGGACCCAATGATCGCAGCGGAGGGACGTCAACACGGAGGTTTAGAAGTGGAGGACCGGATCTACAAAGGTTGTATTTCCATTCACTTAGTAGCAAAGTTGTTTGCTTGCATTATGTTTCGCCTATCCTCTAGTTAACGATCTTCATTAGGGTTTCTCGGCACATAAATTTTTGAATTTGGCATGGTCGATGCCTTGTGGAACCTCTTGAGTGTGCCTAGGAACCCTACACGTATGATATAACTTGTATCCAATTGAATTCATGAAAAAAGACACATTTCTTTTCTATTTTGTATTATCGCCTTCTTTCTTTGCTGTGTTGTTGTCATGTGATTTTAGCAAATTTGGCCTGTAGATGATAGATAATAGTTCATCTTGAACTCTTTGTAGGGTAGTGATGGCTTAGGAAATAAGTTCAGATCTGCCGCCTAAGACTTTTCAATTCTATGAGCCATGAGGGTCTCATAAAGATTTTTCTCATTACGAGTCGAGAGGATCTCATAGGTGTATTTTCTCCTTATGAATCATGAGTATCCCTAAGTGTGCTTTCTCTTGAGAGTCGTAAGGATCTCACAAGAGAATTTTCCCCTTACAAGTCGAGAGGACTTGTAAGTGATCGATGAGTTGGCCTTTTTCCAAGTCGAAGCACTGCTCCGACGAGGAGGTCATTTGGTTGACGTATCTCCGCCACGGGGTCATTGGATGACGTATTTCCGCGACGGGTTCATTTGATGACGTATTTCCGCGACGGGGTCATGTGCTGACGTATTTTTGCGACGGGGTCATGTGCTGACGTATTTCCGAGACGTGGTCATTTGCTGATGTATTTCCGCGACGGGGTCATGTACTGACGTATTTCCGAGACGGGGTCATTGGATGACGTATTTCCACGACGAGGTCATGTGCTGACGTATTTCCGCGACGGGGTCATATGCTGACGTATTTTCGAGACGGGGTCATGTTCTGATGTATTTCCGAGACGGGGTCATTGGATAACGTTTTTCCGCGACGGGGTCATTGACTGACGTATTTCCGAGACGGGGTTATTGGATGACGTATTTCCGCGACGGGGTCATTGGATGATGTATTTCCGCGATGGGGTCATTGGCTGACGTATTTTCGAGACGGGGTCATTGGATGACGTATTTCCGCGACGGGGTCATTGGATGACGTTTTTCCGAGACGGGGTCATTTGCTGACTTATTTCCGCGACTGGGTCATTGGATGACGTATTTCCGCGACGGGATCATTGGCTGACGTATTTCCGAGACGGGGTCATTTGCTGACGTATTTCCGAGACGGGGTCATGTGCTGACGTATTTCTGAGACGGGGTCATGTGCTGACGTATTTCCGCAACGGAGTCATGTGCTGACGTATTTCTGCGATGCGGTCATTTGATGACGTGTTTCCGCGACGGGGTCATTTGATGACGTATTTCCGCGACGGGGTCATTTGCTGACGTATTTCTGCGACGAGATCATTGGATGATGTATTTCCGCGATGGGGTCATTGGTTGACGTATTTCCGAGACGGGGTCATTTGCTGACGTATTTCCGCGACGAGGTCATTGGATGACGTGTTTCCGCGATGGGGTCATGTGCTGACGTATTTCCGCGACGGGATCATGTGCTGACGTATTTTCGAGACGGGGTCATTTGATGACGTATTTCCGCGACGGGGCCATTTGCTGACTGATTGATCATTTCGATGTCGTGTTTAGAAATGTTTCACAACCAAAGAAATTTATACCGCAATCAATTAACGGTGTCGATGTAGCGCGTTAATGAATACGGATCGCCCACTGAGATGTGTGTTTTGATCGATTTTGTTTTAGATGAGTTGAAATGAAAAGATAAAAGAAAATTGCAAGAAAATTTGATTCAAGATTTATGAAATTTAGTTTCAAGAATCATAAAGAACTAGATCTAAAATCAAGAAATACTAAAGATCAAGAAAATATCCAAATCGTTTGAATTATCAAGATTTGTAAAGAGCCTCGTAGGAATCGATCCAATTGATAGTGATGATGAATATTTATGATTACAAATTCTTATCTATTGATGATTTGCTACTAGATCGATGATGATCAATGAGAATTAGGGATCTATTGAAAAAACTAGGGTTTCTCCTTCTATCTCTTGTCCTTCGTTGATTATCATTCAAATTCTAGCCTCTAGGAAATTCAATCATCGATCGTTGATCTCTAATTTGGAGCGAAAACATTCAAGAAAGCATCTCGCTCGAAACTAGGTCATCGTTGATTCAATTTTCTAAACTTTACAAAACTCATAAGACTTAAGAATCGTTCAAGAATTTAATCATCATCATCTATCTATTTTCTCGATTCCTCCACGAGCGGAGTTTTTACTCAAATATCAAGAAAAAGATAACAATCAAGAATCGATAACTCTTCATAAATGCTCAAATGTAAAGAAAAGCAAGATCAAGAATTTTCACCTTTTATAAATCAACGTTTCGTTACAATTCACTCAAAGATTACAAGATTTTGAAAAGAGAACTCAAACGTCGAACTAGCTTCGCATCGTCTTCTTGAGTCGTGGATCGTCATGGATCTCTTGCTCGGATGAAGATCGGCGTCGCTTCAAAAAGCTCGTTGAAGACTTGCTTTAGCTCGGTACTCGGTGGATCTTGATTTGGATCAAATTGTGTCACTCAATTTGATTTAGAAAATGATTTGGATCTCACTATAATTCTTTTACCACTCAAAATGATTTCCTTCCAAATTCAATAACCTCTAAACCCTAGATCTAGATCCATTTTTATAACCACTCATTTGAATCTTCCCTCTAAAGCTAGGTTGTTAGAGAGAGTCTTCTAGAAGAAGTTTATTGGAGGGAATATTCTAGAATAAGGAATATTCTAAGATAAGCTTGTTAGGCCGAGCCTTCTAGATAAAGCCACGTGCTCTTTGGGAGTCTTCTGGAAGCTGAGGCCGTTATGGTAAAGCCACGTGGAGGAATTTGAGCCACTGATAAGATAACAAGGCCGCAGATCCGCGGCCTGTTGGTGGAGTTGCTGCATGCAAATTTCTGTGCTGATTTGTGTTGGCCTTATGGTTATTTCCTGATGTCTGGAATATTTTTATACTTTCTTATTTACTGCCAGATCACAAGTCTTGGACTTGTCGTATTTTATCAGCACTTTTAGCAGTTCCGGCTCTTTTACCTGGAGAATTTCCTGCACACAATTTCGAGACAAGTGTTGATACACAAAAGATCATGCGTGTAATAATAAACACTCAATTTCCCTCAAAATGCTGGTTATAATGTATAACACATATTATTTGGCATTCTGCAGACAAATTGCTAATATGTGTTATATTTATACCAAACACCTTTAAATGATTGCAAAGAATAGGGAAATTGATGTGTTAAAAATGCAATATTTTCGACTGATCACTGACGTATTTCCGCGACGGGATCATGTGCTGACGTATTTCCGAGACAGGGTCATTGGATGACGTATTTTCGCGACGGGGTCATTGGATGACGTTTTTCCGAGACGGGGTCATTGGATGACTATTTCCGTAACGGGGTCATTTGCTGACGTATTTCCGCGACGGGGTCATTGGATAACGTATTTCCGCAACGGGCTCATTTGCCGACGTATTTCCGAGACGGGGTCACTGGATGACGTGTTTCCACGATGGGGTTATTTGATGACGTTTTTCCGAGATGGGGTCATTGGATGACATATTTCTGCGACGGGGTCATTGGCTGACGTATTTCCGAGACGGGGTCATTTGCTGACGTATTTCTATGACGGGGTCATGTGCTAACGTATTTCCGAGACGGGGTCATTGGATGATGTATTTCCGCGACGGGGTCTTTGGCTGACGTATTTCCGAGACAGGGTCATTTGCTGACGTATTTCCGCGACGGGGTCATGTGCTGGCGTATTTCCGAGATAGGGTCATTGGATGACGTGTTTCCGCGACAGGTCTTCTGTATGAAGGCTGGTGACGAAGGGCATCATCATTCTCAATTGCAGTGTCTTCTAGCAGAGCATCTCCTTCTTCATCGAAGTCATGTATAACGTAGCAACCATGGAATCGCTCCCGTTTCTTGGATTGAACATATCCGAGCCCGATCGTTTCCATTTTTCCATTGGGCAATTTTCGCTGAGTTCCGGGGACGTTCCAGATCCTGTTGTAGAACTGAGCTTGTCGAGCAGTCTGTTTGAAGGGTACGCCCTGGCGCCTCAACAGCCTTTTTAATCCTTCTGTGTAGTATCTGGGCAGACGGATGGACTGAAGCCAGTCAAGCGTAGAATCGGCACCATGCCAGATTTCTTTCTCCACTTTATTCTCCGCGGATCGATAAAAGAGGATCGCCTTTTCATCTTTCCAACTGGGAGGGATGTAGAACGTCTACAGCTCTTATACACTATAGGTATCGAGTGTGTCGAGTTCTTTGTAATGCTTTCTCGGGACCACGACGATTTGCAAACTCTGATCATCTCCGGTGAATGCCTGCATCGATGGGTGGACTGAGAACACTGCGTTGACCTCGTCTTCAGAGTCACTAAAGACCAGAATAGGGGTAGACAGTCCCAGCTTGTTGGATTGGGGTATCCCCGAATAGACTATCCCTTCTTCCTCCTTGGTATCGCTCCCGAAGACCGGAATAGTAGTGATAGCTTTTTGCTTATTCTCCGGCTTATGGTATCTTTCCATGTCTTCAAAGTCTGGCAGAAAGTACTTTGCGTCCTCATATTTGCGGACTTCATTCACAGAGAATGGGTTTAGCTCCCCCGTTATGGTGTACTCAAGACCATCCTTGAAATACTTCATACACTGATGTTGTGTAGAAGGGATAATGTTGTATTCGTGTAACCAAGGCCTGCCGAGCAAAGTATTGTAGCAAGTCTTGGCGTCAATGACATGAAATTTAATGTCAGTGACGAGCAGCCCAAAGCGTAATGTCAGTATCACAGACATGGTGTGGTGTATTCGGAGGAGTAATGCTGAGAGAGAATCTCATTCTCCTTTAGAATAATCCAGGAATTCCGTACTCAAGTATTCTCCTTCCTGATCACATCAAAGGACATAATACTTATACCCATTTTGGTTCTCTACTTCTAACTTATATTCTGTGAATATCTCAAAAGGTTCGGACTTGTGTTTCAACAGGAACATATGTCTGAATCTTGAGAGATCATCAGAGAATGTAATGAAGTACAAAGAACCGGTCTTGGCATGTGTAGACAGGGGACCTTTATACATCAACATGTATCATCCCACGAGTTCACTAACTCTTTCTCTGCTTCCAATAAACAGAGCTATGGTTATCTTATCTCTGTGACATGACCGGCAAGTTTCACAAGATGTAAATTCAAACTAATTTAAATATGCATTTTTATGTAACTTCAGCTAGTCGGGTCGCATTGATATGACCTAGTCTACAATACCTCAAGAAGGATTCGTTCATTTCTGAACTCTTCCTCTTGTGCGTGTTCTGTATACTAAGAACTGTAGTTTGATTTAGAATGTCAATGCTTTTAGATAACGTGCCTGAACCGATCAACTCTTGATATAGGAAATGTTCAAAACATTATCCAACAATACAAAATTATATCCTTTCTTTACTAATAAAGAGACTGATATGATGTTGTATATCAGGTTCGGTATCTAATAACATTCGTTCAGAATTAATGTATTCTGGTAATACAGGGTGATAGTGACCAACAGACTTGGCCGCAACACTTGCACCGTTTTCTATCTCATGAAACTTATCACCCGTTCTCAGTTCTCTACCTATCTGTAGCCCATGTAACAGATTACATATGCGGGATCCTGATCCAGTATCTCATACCCAGGATGTAAAGGACACTTAGAAACAGTTCTTTGTAATGAACACACCCGAAGAAGATGCATCATCATGCACTTTCTTCGTTTGGGCAGCACGGGAATTCTGGTAATCACCAATTTCCTGTTCTGTCTTATAACAATTATAAGTTGGAGCGGGACCAACGTTCCCCTAGCACAGTATAACAAGCGGGTTCGGTCAATACATCTGTATTATTATCTTGATTAAGGCGTGATATGGTCGCTACCTGGAGAGAGAGAGAAGAAAATACTTTGCGTGCGCTCTTGCAAGATCAAATTGGTTATTATTTTATCTAATCAGGATGGCTCCCACTGTTTTTATCAAATCTTCTTTCAAACCCTAAAAGGAAAGATCAGCCGGGATTAATTACACTCTACAACTTCGCCAATCTTTTAGCCAGGCCAGTGTCGGTACTTTGAGGGAGGTTCCCCGTGCTTTCGCGCGGACCTAATTAAAATAAACCTCGTTTTCCCAGAGGCGTAACCCCGTTGACACCTTTCTAGACACCTACTCGATCGGCTAATTGTAATATGTAAAACTCTCCCAGGAGTAACAATTACTCGCAGTGGGTATCGGGATCCAACTATCTCATAGAAGGTATGCAATCTCATTGCAAATTTCAACACTTGAAATTTCCGATAATTTTGCCCCTGACCTCCTATGACCTTGACAAAGGCCAACAAACCATAGGATGCTAGTCAAGTTCAACCCGTCATTTCTTGATTGAATTAAACCCACCAGCACGACCCTTGACAAAGGCCAACAAGGTCGTACGACTACCCTAACCCAATCTGCATCATATGCATAAGCTGATAAGCACTAGTCAGCTACCGCACACTGCGCCTTGACAAAGGCCAACAAACGCAGCACGAATACTAACTACTACTTATCTGAAATGACGGAGGGCTACGAAAGGTTTTTCTGAAAACCTATTGCGTAATGAACTTGATATCGTTGTAGAATCAAATAATTTTAAAATGAGTGTTTTTTAGGCTTTTGCTAGTTTCGCTAAAGAGGTCACTCCCGGTGAAGGGATCTCGGCTCTTTCCTCATGGAATAAGGTGCAGGATATATCATATATATCACTGTGCAAAGCAAGAACTAGAAAAGCAATCAAAAGACAAAACCGAAGGTTGTAGCATCTACCAGTCATTGCTAAAGGGGTCACTCCCGGTGAAGGGATCTCGGCCCTTTCCTTATCGAATAAGGTGCAGGATGTTCTACAAGGAACACCGCGATGCAAAGCAAGAACTGTAGCTACCTGTTTTTGAAAATTCGATTCCACAACATCTTTTAGGTTTCTTTTCTTTCATTAATCATATTAATGAAGTCCCATCATTTAAATCACCTAAACATCACAGATAAATACGACGTACACTTATGCCATCCGCATTCGCCTCGATGTCCCCTCGTGCACCGTTAGGTTAGGTAACTAACGGCAGAGCGGGGCAGGGGTAGCGCGGGTGTAAAACATAAGTAACGTCTATATAATATATCATATATACTATATACAGTATCTATCACAACATATCAAATGATCACATCACAGATATTGCAGCAGATGAAACATATGAAACATTGGATATACTAGGACGTCCGTGTTTTATTTTGAGCCTCTATAAAACACAGATTCCACGGTCGCAATGAATAGCCAAACCCACATCTCTAGACCCCTACGAGAGCGGCAAGCAACCCTACCAATCCTAGAGTTAGGAGACCCGGACTCGACTCCTCGAGTTGGTCTTCCATTGGACTCTAGAGCCCGGTTACTTGTGCTCTCCTCCTTGGGTCTACCTAATGCGGAAAAGTAAATAATATACAAATGGTGACAGCAACCTCATCCCGGAAGTGCCTCAATAAAAGAATATTACATACATTAAATTTTACATGAATGAAAATAAAAACTCTCATCTCACATAAAACCCCTGGCTATTCAAAACGCGACAATCCAATATAACATATCCAGCAACACATAACATCACATGTCATCAACGTAAGTAAATATGCGCATCCCAATTGTCGTTGACATATAGCAACGAAACCGGCGATATCACATATTACACTTACGGTCCCAGAAAAGAAAGTGTAAAACTACAACAGTTGGAATCCGCAACCTCCTTAGACATCGCATGCCTAACAATTATAAACCCCACATTTTAGTCACTATATCGAAAACACTTTTCAATATCTAGTCTGGCAATTCAACAAGATTCCCGATATGTGATCGAATGCTCGTCGCAAACTTTAGTAGACGGCCGCACCCCCGAATGCCGTCGAAGAAGTGCACTAAGGCGGAACACCGCTGCCGCGAGCACCCGAAGATAAGCGTGACGTCACCTTATGGCCGCGGAACCGCCGCGGGAGCCTGCTCGTGCCACGGTTCCGCGGCGCTTTGGGCGCCAAACGTTGTCGTTTTGCACTGTAACACCCGAGCCCAATAATACTATTTCTGTTACTGGTTGAGTGTTTGGCATTGCTCATTTCATTTATCTTGCTTGTTTGGTTCTTATTGCACAATTTTAACCGGCTAAGTCATTCTGCATATAACAAATTTTAGCACCCAAAATAAAATTGAAAATATTCTTCTTGGCCTACTTGACACCCTTAGCCTCGTGGTAGCGTCCGTGCATTGTATTCTCGTCCCGTTCAGTGAAACGGGCGAGTTTGGATGGCTACGTGCACGTGCGTGTGTCCGTTTTGGGAGTATGCTTTTTAATCATAAAACATTTCATTTTAAAATTTGGAACCCGCCTAAAATCCTATTATTTGAATTTCGAATTTTTGGACCCAACCCGGGCGCAATTTGGAAATGTTTTATTTGGCGCCAAAATCCTAAATTTTAATATTATTAAAACCATCGCATATATTTTTCTAACTAACCTGATATCTTACTGTTCATTACCTATCTTTTAAATCTTTAAGTTAACCATATAATATTTTTACAATCTTTATATCCTTCTTAATTTATTCTCTCAGCCAATCGCAACCTCCCCTTTAACCCCGTGGGCCCCACTTTCTCTCTCTCTCTCTCTCCACTTTTTCCTCTCTCTCCCTCTCCCTCATATATTCTCTCGTACTTCTCTTTATCATTTTTCTCTTCTTGCTTCATGTCTCGTTTCTCATTTCTTTTAACTGTTCTTTTGTTGCCGGAATTCCGTCGTGCCGGTGACGTTTCTCGACGTTCCAGCGAGATACCCCGACCCGTGTGGTTCCTTTGTTCGTCGTTTGGGTTCATTCCGTGAACCGTGCGCCGTCTCGAGTTTTCCCCGCCGACGGTTAACGTTCCGTTTTCCCGATTCGCGACCCATCGAGGCAAGTTAATCTTGCTACATGCTATATACTTTTATAATCTTCATTTTATAATATTATACATTTGAAAATCTTATAGTTTACATATGAAATGTCGTTGAAAAATCGGATATGACAAATCTGAAATTTACTGTACACCTTATCTTATAAAATTCATTATAAATCATAGAAAAATCATTAGGATACGTTCTTTAGTTCGTTACGAAGATAATTCAGAATACTATAACTCTATGAAATATTTACTTGCAAAATAAATTGTTTAATTAACGTAAAATGCAAATGAACACGTCTCTAGACTGCTGTCCAGGGAAATTCCAGCAGCAAACTTTCAACTTTGAATATTCATAACTTTTTGTAGGGATAACCTGAGATGCTTATACTTATAAAACTGAAAACCTTATTGAATTATCTTTGTTTTGGTATAAGACACGTCTCTTTTGGAGAACGTTTGTTATTTTTAAGCTATTTTACAAATTAGGGTGACGCTGAATTTCTGAACGAAACCTTCTTGTGCATGGTTAATCAATACAGCTTTTATAGTTACTAATCGCTTTGAATATGCTATCCATATTAATATTATTATATAAATATTTATATCACATATTGCTTAGTTGTACATCCCACACTACCATTTTATAGTTTTATAACTCTTCGGATACCCGTTTGCATCCATCGCATTTAAGATAAATATAATTGCATCCATAGATCACATTACTACATAATAATGTGATATTAATACTCCATGTTTAATAAATTGCATCCTAATTAATATTGGAACTATAAATGTAACCCTAATCAATAACTGTGCATCCATATCCTTGAAATTATATCTATTTGCCTATCATATTACATGTTCCAGTTTATTGTTCTAATAGTACTCATGCTTGTTTATTTATACACATGTTTATGATAGTTTGATTATGAGCACCCACATGACATGTTGTGCTTCCTGACATGACCTGTTACACTTCCTACTTGACATGATATGGTACCGTACACTCTTGACATGACATGACACCTTTATACATTACCTGACCTGTTACCTGATCTCATGCCTAATGCCGACAAACCTGACCATTCCCGCTGTCTATCCAGACAGACCTACTTTTACTCGACCTTGTGTTGGCATTAGTCCTTGACTACTGAATACCTGACCTGACATACATAGCTTGGGGGTATGGGGAAATCAAAGGTGAAACCGACTTGTAACTCAACAGTTCGATACTTGTTCTGATCAGTCTTACGGGCTTGGCCAGCTCCGGAGTGTTGATGCTGACATCACTCATCTATCCTACTACCTTTTACTGCTTAGCGGCACGTCTCGGATTCAGCCCCGAGGATCATGACCGTGGTCCCGGGCATGCACGGGATACTATTGAGTTACATCGACGATTCATCAATTGGTTTCAAAGACTAAAGAGTAGAAACCTGATAGGACAGTTTAGTCACCATTGCACATTACCCTGCTCTGTTATTTCTTATTACTGCTTTATTCATGTTCATACTTGCATTGCTTATTATCATGTTTACATTATATACTTGATGTCATGACGCGCTGACGTCTGGGTTTTGCATGGCCCAGATTCCGTACCACTGTCGACGACCGAGCAGGAGTACTTCAGCCAGCAGGCTGAACTGTGAGTTCTTTAGGGTTTAGTTTATTTATTTTCATTTCATTTCCAGATGTGAGCCCGCTTTATGGGACGTATTGTTTATTCATTGTTTTGGATCATTAGCTTCCGCACTTATTGTTTATTGATTCTTGTTATTATGGATTTGGACATGTATTAGATTAGCTTATTATCTTGTTCTTGATATCCTTACAACCGTAATGTGACTGTGGATGGATACTTCCTACCCACAGGTAGCATGGTTGGCTATGTCACGTGCCCAATCTTGCGTACTCTGGGAAGCGGGGCGTGACATGGTTCTTTTGGTATCAGAGCCATAGGTTAATTGGGTTGATTCTTTGTAGTTGGGTATTGCACCCGATACACGAATCAGGATACCCGTGATTAGGAAACATGTCCTGCCACTTTGACCATTTTACCATCCTTGAATCATTCTTCCGGATCATGTCGACATGCAAACTTACTTTGCATTGTCAACTCGAAAACCTAACTTCTTGTTATCTCTAGGACTTAGGCGACTTGGGTGGAGTTAAGTAATTGCGGCTATGATACCGCGGCATAGCTACAATGCGGTACTCTATTTAAGTATCTTGGAGTTCTAGCCTTGATCCACATTCAGAATCTATCATCATGCTAATGTTGGGTGTTTTGAGTTCAGGATTATGACAGGTAAGAAGTTGAAGACGTACCAGAGGCGTGTGAATGAAGCCGCCATGCTTGGAGTGATAAGAGAAATGCTGGAAATCAAAGAAACAGACCGAGCTGATCCAGCAGCAAGCGGACTTGTTTCAGGAAGGTTTGCAGATCGTTCAGCAGTCTGTAAACGATGTTGGAACTAGACCAGTTGACCGAGTAAGGACCGTAGCAGATTTCAGACTTTTGGATCCGTCTACTTTCACTTTTCTGGAGGAGCCGTTGCCAGCCGAGCCGTGGCTAGCGACACGGAGAATTTGCTGATTGCGACACAGATTCCAGAGGACAAAGGAGTTGATGTGGTGCGCATTCAGTTAGTGGATTACGCCCGAGAGTGACGGCTTGTGGAGGAGACCCGCTTGCCCAAGCCGATCAGTTGGGCGAAGTTTTTCTAAGAACCCCCTGGAGAAGTTCTTCCCGCAGACTGCGCGGAGGAAAGGGAAGAAATTTATCGGACTAAGGCAGAATGGAGCAACCGTGGACGTGCATGCAGCGGAGTGGACGAGACTCAGTAGTCTCGCTGGACCTTTCGCGGCCAACGATGCAGACAGCAGTTGCGGTAAGGAAGCAGTTCTGTCGGGCCAGTCGAGTTTAGGGCTAGGCCGACAAACAGTGTTCTTGCGACTATGGAAGTGAATAGTAATGAAGAGCCGGCAGTTGTTCGCGACTTTATGGATGTGTTTGCAGATATTTCGGGCTTACCGCCAAAGCGAGATGTGGAGTTCGCGATTGACCTTATTCCTGGTGCAGCGCCAGTATCAAAATCTTATTATCCGATGGCACCGGTGGAATTGGAAGAAGTTAAGAAACAAGTTGGTGAATTACTCGAGAAGGTATGGATTCGAAGCAGCAACTCACCTTGGGGAGCTCCAGTTCTTTTAGTAAAGAAGAAGGATGGCACGAGAAGGATGTGCATGGATTATCGAGAATTGAACCGGGTGACTATTAAGAACAAGTACCCGATCCCTCGCATTGGAGAGCTTTTTGAGCAGCTTAGTGGCGCGAGGGTGTTCTCGAAATTGGATTTGCGATCGGGATATCATCAGGTTCGAGTGAAAGCAGAAGGCATTTGCAAGACGGCGTTTCGAACTCGATATGGACATTTCGAGTATCTAGTGACGCCCTTCGGAGTGACTAATGCGCCGGCAATATTCATGGATTTGATGAACAGGATCTTTTCACCGTTCTTGGACCAGTTTATTGTGGTATTCATTGACGATATTCTGGTGTACTCGAGGAGTCCGGAGGAGCATGCTGAGCACTTAAGGATCGCACCGCAAACGCTGAGACAAGAGAAATTATTTGCGAAGATGAGTAAGTGTGAATTCTGGCTGGAAGAAGTGAAGTTTCTGGGGCATGTCGTGTCGGGCGATGGAATCGCCGTCGATCCCGAAAAGATTGCAGCAGTTCGAGACTGGCCTATTCCAAAGAATGTTGCAGAGATAAGGAGTTTTCTTGGACTCGCCGGATACTACAGAAGATTTGTGGAGAACTTCGCTCGCGTAGCTGAGCCGTTAACCAAGCTCACACGAAAGGAGGTACCGTTTGTTTGGACGGATGGATATGCATTGGCCTTTGAGATGTTGAAGCAGAAGTTGATAACCGCCCCTATCCTAACCGTACCGGATGATTCAGGAGGACTGGTGATTCACAGCGACGCATCTGGAAAAGGATTGGGATGTGTTTTAATGCAGAATGGGAAAGTCGTCGCTTACGCATCGAGACAACTGAAGACTCATGAGAAGAACTATCCGACTCATGACTTAGAGCTTGCAGCCGTGATCTTCGCCCTGAAGATTTGGAAACACTACCTTCTGGGCGAGAGAGTTGAAGTCTTTACGGATCACAAGAGTTTGAAATATGTGTTCACTCAGAAGGAATTGAACATGAGGCAACGCAGATGGTTGGAGCTGATGGCCGACTACGACCTTGATCTTAAGTACCATCCGGGAAAAGTTAACGTCGTGCCAGATGCGCTAAGTCGGTTACCGGCAATTCAGGTATTGACTGCACAGAGAGAGATCATTACGGATTTTCGGAGATTCGACTTGGAGGTTGTGCTACCCCATGCTACAGGACAGTTGATGCAGTTGCAAGTACAGTCGTCCTTAGTTGAGAAGATTAAAGCGACACAATCGCAGGATCCTAGACTGCAAAGGTTTCGAGAGCAGGTTGAAGCCGGACTACGAACAGATTTATTGATCCACGAAGATGGTTCGTTGAGGTATGGTAGCCGTGTGTGTGGGCCAAAAGGGGATGTGCGTGAAGAGCTTATGAAGGAGGCACACAATTCAGTTTACTCTGTACATCCAGGAGGGACAAAGATGTACCAAGATATTCGACAGCATTTCTGGTGGGAAGGCATGAAACGGGAGATTGCTCGCTTCGTGGCTAAGTGCTTGGTATGTCAGCAAGTCAAGGCTGAACACCAAATGGTTGCTGGTTTATTGCAACCATTTCCGATTCCTCAGTGGAAGTGGGAACATATAACCATGGATTTCGTGACGGCTTTACCGCGGAGTCCAAAAGGCAACAATGCAGTATGGGTGATTGTTGATCGGTTGACCAAGGCAGCTCACTTTATTCCTTTTCAGGTTGGTCAATCAATAGAGACTTTGGCAGAGCGGTACATGCAGGAGATCATAAGATTGCATGGAGTACCGGTGAGCATCGTGTCCGATCGGGACACTCGGTTCTTATCACACTTCTGGAGGAGTTTACAGGAAAGTTTGGGGACGCGATTGAAGTTTAGCACAGCTTATCATCCTCAAACTGATGGTCAGTCGGAGAGAACGATCCAAACTCTTGATGATATGTTGAGAGCATGCATGTTGGACTTCAAGGGTTCGTGGGAGGATCATCTACACTTGGTGGAGTTTTCTTACAACAACAGTTTTCAGGCAACTACCCAGATGGCTCCGTTTGAAGCTTTGTATGGCCGTAAATGTCGTTCACCTATTTGTTGGGATGATGTCGGTGAACGAAAATTGTTGGGACCAGATTTGGTGATGCAGACAGTTGAGAAGGTTAACACTATCAGAAATCATATGAAGGCAGCACAAGACAGACAGAAGAGTTGGGCTGACACATCGAGAAGACCTCTAGAATTCACCGTGGGTGATTTGGTGTTCTTGAAGATATCACCGACTAGAGGGGTGATTCGTTTTGGAAGGCGAGGAAAGCTCAGTCCTCGGTTCGTTGGACCCTTGAGATCGTGGAGCGTGTTGGTGAGGTAGCATATCGTTTGGCGTTACCACAGTCCTTGGCAAATATGCATGATATGTTTCACGTATCTCAACTCCGTAAGTATGTTCGAGATGAAACACACGTTTTGGATTATTCGGAGCTAACAGTACGAGAAGACTTGACTTTTGAGGAGCGACCAGTTGAAATCAAGGATCGAAGAGAAAAGGTTCTTAAGAACAAGGTTATCCCCCTTGTGCTAGTCTCTTGGGGTAATCGATCGCATGGAGAATCCACTTGGGAGCGAGAAGACGAGATCCGGCAGAAGTTTCCTCACCTTTTCCTGTAGTTATCTATCTTGAATTCTTGGAATTTCGAGGACGAAATTCTTTTTGTAGTTGGGTATGATGTAACACCCGAGCCCAATAATACTATTTCTGTTACTGGTTGAGTGTTTGGCATTGCTCATTTCATTTATCTTGCTTGTTTGGTTCTTATTGCACAATTTTAACCGGCTAAGTCATTCTGCATATAACAAATTTTAGCACCCAAAATAAAATTGAAAATATTCTTCTTGGCCTACTTGACACCCTTAGCCTCGTGGTAGCGTCCGTGCATTGTATTCTCGTCCCGTTCAGTGAAACGGGCGAGTTTGGATGGCTACGTGCACGTGCGTGTGTCCGTTTTGGGAGTATGCTTTTTAATCATAAAACATTTCATTTTAAAATTTGGAACCCGCCTAAAATCCTATTATTTGAATTTCGAATTTTTGGACCCAACCCGGGCGCAATTTGGAAATGTTTCATTTGGCGCCAAAATCCTAAATTTTAATATTATTAAAACCATCGCATATATTTTTCTAACTAACCTGATATCTTACTGTTCATTACCTATCTTTTAAATCTTTAAGTTAACCATATAATATTTTTACAATCTTTATATCCTTCTTAATTTATTCTCTCAGCCAATCGCAACCTCCCCTTTAACTCCGTGGGCCCCACTTTCTCTCTCTCTCTCTCTCCACATTTTCCTCTCTCTCCCTCTCCCTCATATATTCTCTCGTACTTCTCTTTATCATTTTTCTCTTCTTGCTTCATGTCTCGTTTCTCATTTCTTTTAACTGTTCTTTTGTTGCCGGAATTCCGTCGTGCCGGTGACGTTTCTCGACGTTCCAGCGAGATACCCCGACCCGTGTGGTTCCTTTGTTCGTCGTTTGGGTTCATTCCGTGAACCGTGCGCCGTCTCGAGTTTTCCCCGCCGACGGTTAACGTTCCGTTTTCCCGATTCGCGACCCATCGAGGCAAGTTAATCTTGCTACATGCTATATACTTTTATAATCTTCATTTTATAATATTATACATTTGAAAATCTTATAGTTTACATATGAAATGTCGTTGAAAAATCGGATATGAAAAATCTGAAATTTACTGTACACCTTATCTTATAAAATTCATTATAAATCATAGAAAAATCATTAGGATACGTTCTTTAGTTCGTTACGAAGATAATTCAGAATACTATAACTCTATGAAATATTTACTTGCAAAATAAATTGTTTAATTAACGTAAAATGCAAATGAACACGTCTCTAGACTGCTGTCCAGGGAAATTCCAGCAGCAAACTTTCAACTTTGAATATTCATAACTTTTTGTAGGGATAACCTGAGATGCTTATACTTATAAAACTGAAAACCTTATTGAATTATCTTTGTTTTGGTATAAGACACGTCTCTTTTGGAGAACGTTTGTTATTTTTAAGCTATTTTACAAATTAGGGTGACGCTGAATTTCTGAACGAAACCTTCTTGTGCATGGTTAATCAATACAGCTTTTATAGTTACTAATCGCTTTGAATATGCTATCCATATTAATATTATTATATAAATATTTATATCACATATTGCTTAGTTGTACATCCCACACTACCATTTTATAGTTTTATAACTCTTCGGATACCCGTTTGCATCCATCGCATTTAAGATAAATATAATTGCATCCATAGATCACATTACTACATAATAATGTGATATTAATACTCCATGTTTAATAAATTGCATCCTAATTAATATTGGAACTATAAATGTAACCCTAATCAATAACTGTGCATCCATATCCTTGAAATTATATCTATTTGCCTATCATATTACATGTTCCAGTTTATTGTTCTAATAGTACTCATGCTTGTTTATTTATACACATGTTTATGATAGTTTGATTATGAGCACCCACATGACATGTTGTGCTTCCTGACATGACCTGTTACACTTCCTACTTGACATGATATGGTACCGTACACTCTTGACATGACATGACACCTTTATACATTACCTGACCTGTTACCTGATCTCATGCCTAATGCCGACAAACCTGACCATTCCCGCTGTCTATCCAGACAGACCTACTTTTACTCGACCTTGTGTTGGCATTAGTCCTTGACTACTGAATACCTGACCTGACATACATAGCTTGGGGGTATGGGGAAATCAAAGGTGAAACCGACTTGTAACTCAACAGTTCGATACTTGTTCTGATCAGTCTTACGGGCTTGGCCAGCTCCGGAGTGTTGATGCTGACATCACTCATCTATCCTACTACCTTTTACTGCTTAGCGGCACGTCTCGGATTCAGCCCCGAGGATCATGACCGTGGTCCCGGGCATGCACGGGATACTATTGAGTTACATCGACGATTCATCAATTGGTTTCAAAGACTAAAGAGTAGAAACCTGATAGGACAGTTTAGTCACCATTGCACATTACCCTGCTCTGTTATTTCTTATTACTGCTTTATTCATGTTCATACTTGCATTGCTTATTATCATGTTTACATTATATACTTGATGTCATGACGCGCTGACGTCTGGGTTTTGCATGGCCCAGATTCCGTACCACTGTCGACGACCGAGCAGGAGTACTTCAGCCAGCAGGCTGAACTGTGAGTTCTTTAGGGTTTAGTTTATTTATTTTCATTTCATTTCCAGATGTGAGCCCGCTTTATGGGACGTATTGTTTATTCATTGTTTTGGATCATTAGCTTCCGCACTTATTGTTTATTGATTCTTGTTATTATGGATTTGGACATGTATTAGATTAGCTTATTATCTTGTTCTTGATATCCTTACAACCGTAATGTGACTGTGGATGGATACTTCCTACCCACAGGTAGCATGGTTGGCTATGTCACGTGCCCAATCTTGCGTACTCTGGGAAGCGGGGCGTGACATGGTTCTTTTGGTATCAGAGCCATAGGTTAATTGGGTTGATTCTTTGTAGTTGGGTATTGCACCCGATACACGAATCAGGATACCCGTGATTAGGAAACATGTCCTGCCACTTTGACCATTTTACCATCCTTGAATCATTCTTCCGGATCATGTCGACATGCAAACTTACTTTGCATTGTCAACTCGAAAACCTAACTTCTTGTTATCTCTAGGACTTAGGCGACTTGGGTGGAGTTAAGTAATTGCGGCTATGATACCGCGGCATAGCTACAATGCGGTACTCTATTTAAGTATCTTGGAGTTCTAGCCTTGATCCACATTCAGAATCTATCATCATGCTAATGTTGGGTGTTTTGAGTTCAGGATTATGACAGGTAAGAAGTTGAAGACGTACCAGAGGCGTGTGAATGAAGCCGCCATGCTTGGAGTGATAAGAGAAATGCTGGAAATCAAAGAAACAGACCGAGCTGATCCAGCAGCAAGCGGACTTGTTTCAGGAAGGTTTGCAGATCGTTCAGCAGTCTGTAAACGATGTTGGAACTAGACCAGTTGACCGAGTAAGGACCGTAGCAGATTTCAGACTTTTGGATCCGTCTACTTTCACTTTTCTGGAGGAGCCGTTGCCAGCCGAGCCGTGGCTAGCGACACGGAGAATTTGCTGATTGCGACACAGATTCCAGAGGACAAAGGAGTTGATGTGGTGCGCATTCAGTTAGTGGATTACGCCCGAGAGTGACGGCTTGTGGAGGAGACCCGCTTGCCCAAGCCGATCAGTTGGGCGAAGTTTTTCTAAGAACCCCCTGGAGAAGTTCTTCCCGCAGACTGCGCGGAGGAAAGGGAAGAAATTTATCGGACTAAGGCAGAATGGAGCAACCGTGGACGTGCATGCAGCGGAGTGGACGAGACTCAGTAGTCTCGCTGGACCTTTCGCGGCCAACGATGCAGACAGCAGTTGCGGTAAGGAAGCAGTTCTGTCGGGCCAGTCGAGTTTAGGGCTAGGCCGACAAACAGTGTTCTTGCGACTATGGAAGTGAATAGTAATGAAGAGCCGGCAGTTGTTCGCGACTTTATGGATGTGTTTGCAGATATTTCGGGCTTACCGCCAAAGCGAGATGTGGAGTTCGCGATTGACCTTATTCCTGGTGCAGCGCCAGTATCAAAATCTTATTATCCGATGGCACCGGTGGAATTGGAAGAAGTTAAGAAACAAGTTGGTGAATTACTCGAGAAGGTATGGATTCGAAGCAGCAACTCACCTTGGGGAGCTCCAGTTCTTTTAGTAAAGAAGAAGGATGGCACGAGAAGGATGTGCATGGATTATCGAGAATTGAACCGGGTGACTATTAAGAACAAGTACCCGATCCCTCGCATTGGAGAGCTTTTTGAGCAGCTTAGTGGCGCGAGGGTGTTCTCGAAATTGGATTTGCGATCGGGATATCATCAGATTCGAGTGAAAGCAGAAGGCATTTGCAAGACGGCGTTTCGAACTCGATATGGACATTTCGAGTATCTAGTGACGCCCTTCGGAGTGACTAATGCGCCGGCAATATTCATGGATTTGATGAACAGGATCTTTTCACCGTTCTTGGACCAGTTTATTGTGGTATTCATTGACGATATTCTGGTGTACTCGAGGAGTCCGGAGGAGCATGCTGAGCACTTAAGGATCGCACCGCAAACGCTGAGACAAGAGAAATTATTTGCGAAGATGAGTAAGTGTGAATTCTGGCTGGAAGAAGTGAAGTTTCTGGGGCATGTCGTGTCGGGCGATGGAATCGCCGTCGATCCCGAAAAGATTGCTGCAGTTCGAGACTGGCCTATTCCAAAGAATGTTGCAGAGATAAGGAGTTTTCTTGGACTCGCCGGATACTACAGAAGATTTGTGGAGAACTTCGCTCGCGTAGCTGAGCCGTTAACCAAGCTCACACGAAAGGAGGTACCGTTTGTTTGGACGGATGGATATGCATTGGCCTTTGAGATGTTGAAGCAGAAGTTGATAACCGCCCCTATCCTAACCGTACCGGATGATTCAGGAGGACTGGTGATTCACAGCGACGCATCTGGAAAAGGATTGGGATGTGTTTTAATGCAGAATGGGAAAGTCGTCGCTTACGCATCGAGACAACTGAAGACTCATGAGAAGAACTATCCGACTCATGACTTAGAGCTTGCAGCCGTGATCTTCGCCCTGAAGATTTGGAAACACTACCTTCTGGGCGAGAGAGTTGAAGTCTTTACGGATCACAAGAGTTTGAAATATGTGTTCACTCAGAAGGAATTGAACATGAGGCAACGCAGATGGTTGGAGCTGATGGCCGACTACGACCTTGATCTTAAGTACCATCCGGGAAAAGTTAACGTCGTGCCAGATGCGCTAAGTCGGTTACCGGCAATTCAGGTATTGACTGCACAGAGAGAGATCATTACGGATTTTCGGAGATTCGACTTGGAGGTTGTGCTACCCCATGCTACAGGACAGTTGATGCAGTTGCAAGTACAGTCGTCCTTAGTTGAGAAGATTAAAGCGACACAATCGCAGGATCCTAGACTGCAAAGGTTTCGAGAGCAGGTTGAAGCCGGACTACGAACAGATTTATTGATCCACGAAGATGGTTCGTTGAGGTATGGTAGCCGTGTGTGTGGGCCAAAAGGGGATGTGCGTGAAGAGCTTATGAAGGAGGCACACAATTCAGTTTACTCTGTACATCCAGGAGGGACAAAGATGTACCAAGATATTCGACAGCATTTCTGGTGGGAAGGCATGAAACGGGAGATTGCTCGCTTCGTGGCTAAGTGCTTGGTATGTCAGCAAGTCAAGGCTGAACACCAAATGGTTGCTGGTTTATTGCAACCATTTCCGATTCCTCAGTGGAAGTGGGAACATATAACCATGGATTTCGTGACGGCTTTACCGCGGAGTCCAAAAGGCAACAATGCAGTATGGGTGATTGTTGATCGGTTGACCAAGGCAGCTCACTTTATTCCTTTTCAGGTTGGTCAATCAATAGAGACTTTGGCAGAGCGGTACATGCAGGAGATCATAAGATTGCATGGAGTACCGGTGAGCATCGTGTCCGATCGGGACACTCGGTTCTTATCACACTTCTGGAGGAGTTTACAGGAAAGTTTGGGGACGCGATTGAAGTTTAGCACAGCTTATCATCCTCAAACTGATGGTCAGTCGGAGAGAACGATCCAAACTCTTGATGATATGTTGAGAGCATGCATGTTGGACTTCAAGGGTTCGTGGGAGGATCATCTACACTTGGTGGAGTTTTCTTACAACAACAGTTTTCAGGCAACTACCCAGATGGCTCCGTTTGAAGCTTTGTATGGCCGTAAATGTCGTTCACCTATTTGTTGGGATGATGTCGGTGAACGAAAATTGTTGGGACCAGATTTGGTGATGCAGACAGTTGAGAAGGTTAACACTATCAGAAATCATATGAAGGCAGCACAAGACAGACAGAAGAGTTGGGCTGACACATCGAGAAGACCTCTAGAATTCACCGTGGGTGATTTGGTGTTCTTGAAGATATCACCGACTAGAGGGGTGATTCGTTTTGGAAGGCGAGGAAAGCTCAGTCCTCGGTTCGTTGGACCCTTGAGATCGTGGAGCGTGTTGGTGAGGTAGCATATCGTTTGGCGTTACCACAGTCCTTGGCAAATGTGCATGATATGTTTCACGTATCTCAACTCCGTAAGTATGTTCGAGATGAAACACACGTTTTGGATTATTCGGAGCTAACAGTACGAGAAGACTTGACTTTTGAGGAGCGACCAGTTGAAATCAAGGATCGAAGAGAAAAGGTTCTTAAGAACAAGGTTATCCCCCTTGTGCTAGTCTCTTGGGGTAATCGATCGCATGGAGAATCCACTTGGGAGCGAGAAGACGAGATCCGGCAGAAGTTTCCTCACCTTTTCCTGTAGTTATCTATCTTGAATTCTTGGAATTTCGAGGACGAAATTCTTTTTGTAGTTGGGTATGATGTAACACCCGAGCCCAATAATACTATTTCTGTTACTGGTTGAGTGTTTGGCATTGCTCATTTCATTTATCTTGCTTGTTTGGTTCTTATTGCACAATTTTAACCGACTAAGTCATTCTGCATATAACAAATTTTAGCACCCAAAATAAAATTGAAAATATTCTTCTTGGCCTACTTGACACCCTTAGCCTCGTGGTAGCGTCCGTGCATTGTATTCTCGTCCCGTTCAGTGAAACGGGCGAGTTTGGATGGCTACGTGCACGTGCGTGTGTCCGTTTTGGGAGTATGCTTTTTAATCATAAAACATTTCATTTTAAAATTTGGAACCCGCCTAAAATCCTATTATTTGAATTTCGAATTTTTGGACCCAACCCGGGCGCAATTTGGAAATGTTTCATTTGGCGCCAAAATCCTAAATTTTAATATTATTAAAACCATCGCATATATTTTTCTAACTAACCTGATATCTTACTGTTCATTACCTATCTTTTAAATCTTTAAGTTAACCATATAATATTTTTACAATCTTTATATCCTTCTTAATTTATTCTCTCAGCCAATCGCAACCTCCCCTTTAACCCCGTGGGCCCCACTTTCTCTCTCTCTCTCTCTCCACTTTTTCCTCTCTCTCCCTCTCCCTCATATATTCTCTCGTACTTCTCTTTATCATTTTTCTCTTCTTGCTTCATGTCTCGTTTCTCATTTCTTTTAACTGTTCTTTTGTTGCCGGAATTCCGTCGTGCCGGTGACGTTTCTCGACGTTCCAGCGAGATACCCCGACCCGTGTGGTTCCTTTGTTCGTCGTTTGGGTTCATTCCGTGAACCGTGCGCCGTCTCGAGTTTTCCCCGCCGACGGTTAACGTTCCGTTTTCCCGATTCGCGACCCATCGAGGCAAGTTAATCTTGCTACATGCTATATACTTTTATAATCTTCATTTTATAATATTATACATTTGAAAATCTTATAGTTTACATATGAAATGTCGTTGAAAAATCGGATATGACAAATCTGAAATTTACTGTACACCTTATCTTATAAAATTCATTATAAATCATAGAAAAATCATTAGGATACGTTCTTTAGTTCGTTACGAAGATAATTCAGAATACTATAACTCTATGAAATATTTACTTGCAAAATAAATTGTTTAATTAACGTAAAATGCAAATGAACACGTCTCTAGACTGCTGTCCAGGGAAATTCCAGCAGCAAACTTTCAACTTTGAATATTCATAACTTTTTGTAGGGATAACCTGAGATGCTTATACTTATAAAACTGAAAACCTTATTGAATTATCTTTGTTTTGGTATAAGACACGTCTCTTTTGGAGAACGTTTGTTATTTTTAAGCTATTTTACAAATTAGGGTGACGCTGAATTTCTGAACGAAACCTTCTTGTGCATGGTTAATCAATACAGCTTTTATAGTTACTAATCGCTTTGAATATGCTATCCATATTAATATTATTATATAAATATTTATATCACATATTGCTTAGTTGTACATCCCACACTACCATTTTATAGTTTTATAACTCTTCGGATACCCGTTTGCATCCATCGCATTTAAGATAAATATAATTGCATCCATAGATCACATTACTACATAATAATGTGATATTAATACTCCATGTTTAATAAATTGCATCCTAATTAATATTGGAACTATAAATGTAACCCTAATCAATAACTGTGCATCCATATCCTTGAAATTATATCTATTTGCCTATCATATTACATGTTCCAGTTTATTGTTCTAATAGTACTCATGCTTGTTTATTTATACACATGTTTATGATAGTTTGATTATGAGCACCCACATGACATGTTGTGCTTCCTGACATGACCTGTTACACTTCCTACTTGACATGATATGGTACCGTACACTCTTGACATGACATGACACCTTTATACATTACCTGACCTGTTACCTGATCTCATGCCTAATGCCGACAAACCTGACCATTCCCGCTGTCTATCCAGACAGACCTACTTTTACTCGACCTTGTGTTGGCATTAGTCCTTGACTACTGAATACCTGACCTGACATACATAGCTTGGGGGTATGGGGAAATCAAAGGTGAAACCGACTTGTAACTCAACAGTTCGATACTTGTTCTGATCAGTCTTACGGGCTTGGCCAGCTCCGGAGTGTTGATGCTGACATCACTCATCTATCCTACTACCTTTTACTGCTTAGCGGCACGTCTCGGATTCAGCCCCGAGGATCATGACCGTGGTCCCGGGCATGCACGGGATACTATTGAGTTACATCGACGATTCATCAATTGGTTTCAAAGACTAAAGAGTAGAAACCTGATAGGACAGTTTAGTCACCATTGCACATTACCCTGCTCTGTTATTTCTTATTACCGCTTTATTCATGTTCATACTTGCATTGCTTATTATCATGTTTACATTATATACTTGATGTCATGACGCGCTGACGTCTGGGTTTTGCATGGCCCAGATTCCGTACCACTGTCGACGACCGAGCAGGAGTACTTCAGCCAGCAGGCTGAACTGTGAGTTCTTTAGGGTTTAGTTTATTTATTTTCATTTCATTTCCAGATGTGAGCCCGCTTTATGGGACGTATTGTTTATTCATTGTTTTGGATCATTAGCTTCCGCACTTATTGTTTATTGATTCTTGTTATTATGGATTTGTACATGTATTAGATTAGCTTATTATCTTGTTCTTGATATCCTTACAACCGTAATGTGACTGTGGATGGATACTTCCTACCCACAGGCAGCATGGTTGGCTATGTCACGTGCCCAATCTTGCGTACTCTGGGAAGCGGGGCGTGACATGCACAGTTTCCCTTATAATTGCATGCTGATTTTTTTAAGCATTTTTAATCCAGAAACAACCAACATTTTCAAAAATGTCCAGAGAGGGGTAAAATCGGGGGATTCGGAGTTCGTTCGGAGTTTTAACTTCGTATACACGTCGCCTAATGCTCTAGCTAGGCTTTGATACCACTGTAGGGTTACTAAGCACTCTAAGAAGGTTCTACAAGGCATCAACCATGCCCGATTTAAATTTTAGCCGTGCCGAATAACTCCAAACAAGATCTTTGCTAGATAATTAGGGCAACACATGCTAGTAGATAACAATTATCACTAAGTGAATACGAAATACAACCTTTGTAGATCGGTCCTTCACTTCTAAAGCTCCTTGTTGTTGTCCCTTCGCTGCGATCATCGAACTCCCGGACTCTCGGACGGCTCCATGAGAAGATTGCAACGGTATTGCTTAAAGTCTTCGAGGCCGAAGATGATCTACGTCGAGGGAATACGAACTCAAGCTTCTACTTCACTAACTAGAGAATTAATGAAGCAAACACCCTAAACTAAAGTGCTAGTCTAGTAGAGGATGATGAAATAGGAAATGGGTACACTTTAGAATTTCTTTTCTCACTTTCATTCTCTCTCTTTTTCAAACCCTAGAAAGAAATTGAAGGAGGAAGAAGATGAGCTCAAAATGAGAATGAAAACTTATCAAGAGAGAGAGTGCTAACCATGGGTGAGTGTGTATCATATACTAACTCATGTAGAGATATAACCATGGCTAATTATAGTGGTTAGGTTTATAAAAATCCTAAGTAAAACAAAACTAGTGGACTTTGGTCAATGCATTCACAAGCTTCATGAAGCTTCATGCACTTGAACAATTATCCACTAATTTTGTATTTACTTTGTATATTAAAACCCCACCCATATAATTATAATGGTGTATGTCTCATACACCCATGTAGTGTGTATCAACAACCATGATACAAAATGTACACAAATAAATATATATCACATATATATTAAGTTGTGCACACGTGAGAAAAACAAATGCTTAAGTGAACCAATGTTAGTTAATGTAAATTAGTATATCACATATACAATTATACACTAAATTATTAAATCAACACTTGACTTAATAATCCGGTTATATCATATATAACCGACTAACATATAATGTATCGATTTATCGAATCAACCTTTGATTCGATATCTGGTTATATCGCATACAACCGATCGATACAAACATCGCGAGAATAGAATACGGTATCACAAACTCGCATTATTCTCGGTCCCGCACATATCACATATGCGCTCCTATTTCGTTTTGCCTGAGCCAGTAAAAGCTCTATGTAGGACTCTAAAGACTCGTCAATACGCAGGCAGTAGGTGATGATCATATCAAGCACCCACAAGCCGTCAGCGGTACTAGCTGGACGTAACGGCTACCCGGGTATTGAGCGATCAGAAGATCAGCAAGCAAGCCCGCTCCAACTCTTGCAAAAAGCCTGACAGTGACACTACCGTACAGTCCGGTGTCCTCGTCTGATATGTCGCATATCAAGTCTAGGGGTGGTAAACGTCAGACCCCAATAACCGATAAGTCATGCCAATTTGAGGCTCATAACGGGTCGAGAAACTACTGATAACACTTACCAGTAAATCTCTAAACCAGCCCTGGCCAGGGACTTCCCTGTTATGGCCAATCGAGCATAGCGCAACATCAACCCCCAATACCGGGAGAGACGAAACCCCTCCTATCGCTCATTGCCTCCATGTGACTCAGGACTGTACCCAAAAACCACCGTTTTGCACGCCCTCTTGGACGTGGTAAGGTGGAAATCAAAGCACAGTGGGAATTACACAAGACTCTATGACGATCTCGGGTCTACAGACTAACCTGTACCAGTGTCACCAGAAACTGCCATCTGACGTAAGGTATAATACCATCTGGGAGTTCTCGGCGAGTACGTCCAGTGTACCCAGTCTCCACTGAGCACCCGTATATCATCTCTGATGTCAAACACCAATGGATATGGGATCATCCATCGCCCATCTATATGGGTCGAGAAGCTATACGCTAGTCTACTCTGGTATATCGATGCCCCGTCTCAATACACCCATGACCAGGGACCTTAAAGGATGTACTTATGGACTACCATGTCCCCACTAATATGATCCGCATTATAGTCCAGGTAGTCAAGTACACATCCTAAGGACTTTACCAACATGTAACAGAGAGACAATCAGTATACACGTTAAGGTAAAGAGTAACCGGATAGCATACTATCATGTCGAGCAAGAAAGTCCTCCCTATATATTTCCAAGCATCCACTACAATATACATCTCATGTATAGTAATGGCCTATAGGGCATACATATTACTAACAATCTTCCACTTGCACTAGGGCCATCTGATAACAGTGGTTGTGGTATCTCATACTCAACCATCCCATAATAGTCTCTCTCTGGAAAAAGGCCTTTGTGAGTGGATCCGCCGTGTTGTCCTCTGAGTCTACTCTCCTGACCTCGATCCCCTGGAGATCTACCATCTCCATGATCAGGTGACATTGTCTTAGAATATGTCTGGATCACTGATGGGACGGGCGTTCCTAGGCTAAGCCACAACTCCATTGTCACACAATGGTAGGAACGAAGTTCATTTCATGAACTAATATACACCCAGACTTTCTCTTTGGTAGCATCTTTGGTAGCGATGTATCTGGCCTTTATCGTCTAGTATGCCACGGTATCTGTCTTGGAACTCTTCCAACATACCGTCCCTTTACTGAGGGTAAAGACAATGCCTGTGACTGACATTCAGTCGTCCTTATCACCCTGGAACCTTTCCAGTGATTCTCCCCAGGATCAATTGATACCATCTCACTACAACTAGTGAGTATCCTAACATCCAATTAGATCTATCATATAGATCCAACACCCAGGATTTAGTAGATATCACTTTGATCCTATATGGAGAATCATTGTGATAAGCGGAGATTGACCGAGCGTAGCATAAGAAACTCCTTCCCTATCAAGAGTATGTCATCCACGTACTCTACGAGGATCACCACCATACTCCCTACTACCTTTTTGTATATACAAGTATCATCTACCATTCTGATGAAGTCAAACTCTTTGACTACCACATCAAAACAGACGTTCCAACTTCGCGATGCCTGCTTTATCCCATAAAGCAACTTGTACACGCTTTCGCTGCTCCCACTGTCTACGAAGCCCTCTGGCTGTGTACTTATAGACGCTCCCTTCCAAATCAACATTTAGAAAAGCAGTCATGACACCCAACCGCCAAATATCGTAGTTATGGTATGTAGCCGTGGCAAGTAGGATCTGGATGGATTTAAGCATAGCTACTTAGAAAAGGTTTCATCATAATCCATACCTGGTCAAATGATGCAAACCTTTAACAAGTCTAGGTTTGAAAGTCTTAACTTTTCCATGTACACCAAGTAATCTTCTCAAGATATACTTGCTCCTGATGGGGATTTAACCCTTCAGATAAGGCAACCAAAGTCCATACTTTGTTGGTGTATAAGAATTCCATCTCAGATCGCTAAGTATCCAGCCATTCTTACAGAGTCCCACTCTTGATGGCCAGCTCGAAACTAGTTGGGTCATCATCTCATGATGCAAAGCTCGCTCCCACTGTCATAGAGAAACCAAAGTATCTCTCAGGTGGGTGAGAAACCCTACTAGATCGACGGAGAGGCCGAGGTTCGTTGGAAACTATTGAATCCTTTGGTTCTACCAAATCATCAGCTGCAGTTTGTATAGCTGGAACTCTTTCCAGTTCTATCTTATGTCCATTAATTTCTTCACAAGAAATTCCCTTTCACAAAGGTGGCATATTGAGAAACAAAACATCTTTTGTTCCTCGGTTTGGTAGAAGATATTGCCTTGCATATGCTTGGGATATCCAACAAACTTCTATAGAACTGACTTTGCCTCGAGCTTGTCCGGATTATGCTTTTAGACACAGGCTGGACAACCCCAAATCTTAATAAACTTAAGATATGGGCTCTTCCCTTTCCATATCTCATATGAAGTGGTAGGCAACTGATTTGATCGGAACCCTATTCAATAGGTATGCAACTTCTCCAGTGCATTACTCCCAAAAGGAAATAGGTAACTCAATAGTACTAATCATAGAGCACACCTTATCACATATGGTGTGATTGCTCCGCCCCGATACACCGACGTGGTGTGGTGTATTCGGAGGAGTAATACTGAGAGAGAATCTCATTCTCCTTTAGAATAATCCAGGAATTCCGTGCTCAAGTATTCTCCTCCCTGATCACATCAAAGGACATAATACTTATACCCGTTTTGGTTTTCTACTTCTAACTTATATTCTGTGAATATCTCAAAAGGTTCGGACTTGTGTTTCAACAGGAACATATGTCTGAATCTTGAGAGATCGTCAGAATGTAATGAAGTATAAAGAACCGGTCTTGGCATATGTAGACACGGGACCTTCATAAATCAGCATGTATCATCCCACGGGTTCACTAACTCTTTCTCTGCTTCCAATAAACAGAGCTATGGTCATCTTATCTCTGTGACATGACCGGCAAGTTTCACAAGATATAAATTCAAACTAATTTAAATATGCATCTTTATGTAACTTCAGCTAGTCGGGTCGCATTGATATGACCTAGTCTACAATACCTCAAGAAGGATTCATTCATTTCTGAACTCTTCCTCTTGTGCGTGTTCTGTATACTAAGAACTGTAGTTTGATTTAGAATGTCAATGCTTTTAGATAACGTGCCTGAACCGATCAACTCTTGATATAGGAAATGTTCAAAACATTATCCAACAATACAAAATTATATCCTTTCTTTACTAATAAAGAGACTGATATGATATTGTATATCAGGTTCGGTATCTAATAACATTTGTTCAGAATTAATGTATTCTGGTAATATAGGGTGATAGTGACCAACAGACTTGATTGCAACACTTGCACCGTTTTCTATCTCATGAAACTTATCACCCGTTCTCAGTTCTCTACCTATCTGTAGCCCATGTAACAGATTACATATGCGGGATCCTGATCCGGTATCTCATACCCAGGATGTAAAGGACACTGAGAAACAGTTCTCTGTAATGAACACACCCAAAGAAGATGCATCATCATGCATTTTCTTCGTTTGGGCGGCACGGGAATTCTGGTAATCCCCAATTTCCTGTTCTGTCTTATAACAATTATAAGTTGGAGCGGGACCAACGTTCCCCTAGCACAGTATAACAAGCGGGTTCGGTCAATACATCCGTATTATTATCTTGATTAAGGCGTGATATGGTCGCTACCTGGAGAGAGAGAGAATAAAACACTTTGTGTGCGCTCTTGCAAGATCAGATTGGTTATTATTTTATCTAATCAGGATGGCTCCCACTGTTTTTATCAAATCTTCCTTCAAACCCTAAAAGAAAAGACTAGCCGGGATTAATTACACCCTACAACTTCGCCAATATTTCATCCAGGCCAGTGTCGGTACTTTGAGGGAGGTTCCCCGTGCTTTCGCACGGACCTAATTAAAATAAACCTCGTTTTCCCAGAGGCGTAATCCCGTTGACACCTTTCTAGACACCTACTCGATCGGCTAATTGTAATATGTAAAACTCTCCCAGGAGTAACAATTACTCTCAGTGGGTATCGGGATCCAACTATCTCATAGAAGGTATGCAATCTCATTGCAAATTTCGACACTTGAAATTCCCGATAATTTTGCCCCTAACCTCCTATGACCTTGACAAAGGCCAACAAACCATAGGATGCTAGTCAAGTTCAACCCGTCATTTCTTGATTGAATTAAACCCACCCTCACGACCCTTGACAAAGGCCAACAAGGTCGTACGACTACCCTAACCCAATCTGCATCATATGCATAAGCAGATAAGCACAAGTCAGCTACCGCACACTATGCTTTGACAAAGGCCAACAAACGCAGCACGAATACTAACTACTACTTATCTGAAATGACGGAGGGCTACGAAATGTTTTTCTGAAAACCTATTACGTAATGAACTTGATATCGTTGTAGAATCAAATAATTTTAAAATGGAGTGTTCTTGAGGCTTTTGCTAGTTTCGCTAAAGAGGTCACTCCCGGTGAAGGGATCTCGGCTCTTTCCTCATGGAATAAGGTGCAGGATATATCATATATATCACTGTACAAAGCAAGAACTAGAAAAGCAATCAAAAGACAAAACCGAGGGTTGTAGCATCTGCCAGTCATTACTAAAGGGGTCACTCCCGGTGAAGGGATCTCGGCCCTTTTCTTATCAAATAAGATGCAGGATATTCTACAAGGAACACCGCGATGCAAAGCGAGAACTGTAGTTACCTGTTTTTGAAAATTCGATTCCACAACATCTTTTAGGTTTCTTTTCTTTCATTAATCATATTAATGAAGTCCCATCATTTAAATCACCTAAACATCACAGATAAATACGACGTACACTTATGCCATCCGCATTCATCTCGATGTCCCCTCGTGCACCGTTAAGTTAGTTAACTAACGGCAGAGCGGGGCAGGGCTGGCGCGGGTGTAAAACATAAGTAACGTCTATATAATATATCATATATACTATATACAGTATCTATCACAACATATCAAATGATCACATCACAGATATTTAAGCAAAAGAAACATATGAAACATTGGATATACTAGGACGTCCGTGTTTTATTTTGAGCCTCTATAAAACACAGATTCCACGGTCGCGATGAATAGCCAAACCCACATCCCTAGACCCCTACGAGAGCGGCAAGCAACCCTACCAATTCTAGAGTTAGGAGACCCGGACTCGACTCCTCGAGTTGGTCTCCCACTGGACTCTAGAACCCGGTTACTTGTGCTCTCCTCCTTGGGTCTACCTAATGCGGAAAAGTAAATAATATACAAATGGTGACAGCAACCTCATCCCGGAAGTGCCCCAATAAAAGAATATTACATACATTAAATTTTACATGAATGTAAATAAAAACTCTCATCTCATATAAAACCCCTGGCTATTCAAAACGCGACAATCCAATATAACATATCCAACAACACATAACATCACATGTCATCAACGTAAGTAAATATGCGCATCCCAATTGTCGTTGACATATAGCAACGAAACCGACGATATCACATATTACACTTACGGTCGCAGAAAAGAAAGTGTAAAACTACAACAGTTGGAATCCGCAACCTCCTTAGATATCGCATGCCTAACAATTATAAACCCCACATTTTAGTCTCTATATCGAAAACACTTTTCAATATCTAGTCTGGCAATTCAACAAGATTCCCGATATGTGATCGAATGCTCGTCGCAAACTTTAGTAGACGGCCGCACCCCCGAATGCCGTCGAAGAAGTGCACTAAGGCGGAACACCGCTGCCACGAGCACCCGAACGGATGCTTTCGGCGACGGGGTTCTCCTACAGTCACTTGGTCGGGGCTATGGGGCATGATTGTCTATTAAGTTTATTCGGCGAGTATCCGCGTACGCTACGTGATCGCGACGGACTTTTGATCGCATCAAAATTCCGTGGCAACCGATCATTTGAGACTAAACTGCTATGTTTATAACATTGAAATTGTTTATCTCATAACTACTTGTGGATTCCAAATATTGTATCACATTCCAGATAAATAGACAATGTTAAACTTTCCGATCGAATAATCAAACACCCAAGTTTTCCCAAATAGTTCTCAACACTTGAGGGGAGTTTAAAAACATCCATCACATGCCACAGTGCCAATGGTCCAGCCGTAGAAGGGTCAAGCCAACGCCTCACATGTGGCAACGCCGTACTCCCCCAAACCCTAAGGTTCAACAGGCAGTTCAAAACGGTCACATAATCGAGTTAAGCTTTGTTGTCTTCTAGAGGGTCCATTGCGTAACTTGCACGATTTAGACGTTCTTAAACAACGGAAAAATCCAACACTTGGAAATTTTCCGGCAGGGAAAAAAGTGAGTTATTGATATCCGTTCGAACTTTTTAACACGTTCTAAAAATTACCCGGAATAACACATAGACGAAGTTAAACTTTCCGATCGAATCAATGAGCTCCCAATACAACCCAGAAAACTCAACACTTGAGTATAAATTAAAAATACTCAGAAACATCAGGAAATTAAATAGGAACATTACTGTGCAAAAAGATAAGTGTGACGTCACCTTATGGCCGCGGAACCGCCGCGGGAGCCTGCTCGTGCCGCGGTTCCGCGGCGCTTTGGGCGCCAAACGTTGTCGTTTTGCACAGTTTCCCTTATAATTGCCTGCTGATTTTTTTAAGCATTTTTAATCCAGAAAAAACCAACATTTTCAAAAATGTCCAGAGAGGGGTAAAATCGGGGGATTCGGAGTTCGTTCGGAGTTTTAACTTCGTATACACGTCGCCTAATGCTCTAGATAGGCTTTGATACCACTGTAGGGTTACTAGGCACTCTAAGAAGGTTCTACAAGGCATCAATCATGCCCGATTTAAATTTTAGCCGTGCCGAATAACTCCAAACAAGATCTTTACTAGATAATTAGGGCAACACATGCTAGTAGATAACAATTATCACTAAGTGAATACGAAATACAACCTTTGTAGATCAGTCCTTCACTTCTAAAGCTCCTTGTTGTAGTCTCTTCGCTGCGATCATCGAACTCCCGGACTCTCGGACGGCTCCATGAGAAGATTGCAACGGTATTGCTTGAAGTCTTCGAGGCCGAAGATGATCTACGTCGAGGGAATACGAACTCAAGCTTCTACTTCACTAACTAGAGAATTAATGAAGCAAACACCCTAAACTAAAGTGCTTGTCTAGTAGAGGATAATGAAATAGGAAATTGGTACACTTTAGAATTTCTTTTCTCACTTTCATTCTCTCTCTTTTTCAAACCCTAGAAAGAAATTGAAGGAGGAAGAAGATGAGCTCAAAATGAGAATGAAAACTTATCAAGAGAGAGAGTGCTAACCATGGGTGAGTGTGTATCATATACTAACTCATATAGAGACATAACCATGGCTAATTATAGTGGTTAGGTTTATAAAAATCCTAAGTAAAACAAAACTAGTGGACTTTGGTCAATGCATTCACAAGCTTCATGAAGCTTCATGCACTTGAACAATTATCCACTAATTTTGTATTTACTTTGTATATTAAAACCCCACCCATATAATTATAATGGTGTATGTCTCATACACCCATGTAGTGTGTATCAACAACCATGATACAAAATGTACACAAATAAATATATACCACATATATATTAAGTTGTGCACACGTGAGAAAAACAAATGCTTAAGTGAACCAATGTTAGTTAATGTAAATTAGTATATCACATATACAATTATACACTAACCTGTTGCTAACCCAAGAAACTAAATTCCGGTGATCCTCGGTCGACCATTTTTGGCCACTTCCAATGCTGTAATAAACTGTCGCAATGGCTCCATGACTCTATCCTTTGAGAAGATGTCTAGTGAGTTCAATATTTATAAGATGGGAAGTCTGCCCCCCGTGCCTAAAACTAGTACACGAGAAGTTTGCTCTATTCACGAAATCACGCAGGAGGACTGCGAGCTTGAAAGATTTCTATTTGATGAAAACAGTTTTGACGCCACTAGTGCGTCCCTCCTTGAGCCTACCACCGTTGACACAACCGATATTGATTATGAATGTTTCACTTTTTCGGATGATGACGACTCACAGCCCGAATATGAGTGTTTTGAATTTGTGGATGAGTTAGTTGAACCATCCGAATCGGTTGTTTGCAGTGATTTCGAACCTGTGTTGGAGTCCTTTGAGTTCGAGGTAGATCCGCAATGATTATTTCGCCTCCGAAACTCGAACTCATGTCCTTACCGCCTCACCTTGAATATGCTTACATAGGTGAGAATGAGACCTTTCCCATTATCATATCGGCTTCTCTAGCCCTTGAGCAAGAGAACGCCGTTTTGATGGTCTTACAAGATAGGCGACAAGTTTTCGGTTGGACTATGGCAGACATCGAGGAGATCGCTTCCCTTATAATTGAATATCATATGAAATTGATGGATGATGCCACGTCAATAGAGGACCTACATGAACATTTTGGGGATATTGTGGTTAGTCAACCTCCTTTTCTAGAAGTTGAACCACCCCCATTTCTTTTAATAAGCTACGAGAATGCCAATATTCCACTGATTGCTGATCATTCGCATTCTCGTTTTGATTCATCACCACCTCCTGTCTATTCACCTCCATACCTTCCATACCACCACTTCTATCTTCCCCAATTCTTTTTGGACCGCCACAACTTATTCTTCCACCAACCAATACTCTTTACTGATAAATTTTTCAACTGGTTGATGTTGACTTTTGGTCTATGCAAAGTTTGGCAGTAATGTCTAACATAGTTTAAATGAAGTTTGGGGGGCCTTTCTGTATATACTTGTTTTTCTTAACAATAAAAAAATTATAAATAAATAAACAGGGAAGTGCCGGTATTTTGACCCTCTTTGTTTAGTATGACAGTGAGGACACTGTCAAGTTCAAGTTTGGGGGTATGCTCGGTACGTCTTTTTCCTTCGCATTCATTTGTACATATTTTTGCATTTGCATACTTATTTGAAAACCCATAAAAATTAAAAAATTTCAAAAATTATAAAAATTATTGTATTCAATTTTGGCTAATTGACTTGAATTTGACAAATAAGTTAACTGGCTAGGAACAACTAGATCTTAGACTTAGTGAATTAAAAACCCTAAAAATAACATTCCTTAAAATTTAACGGTAGAAAGTATATGCCTTGTAGTTTATTTAGAAATAGGCAAATTTTGGGTTCACTTCTTGGACTAAGTCGAAACAAGGGAAGAGTATTGATGTTCTTATTAGAGTATAAGTTTGAAAAATAGTTCCTAGCTTAAGTCTAGATTCTGAAAATGTATACCCTACAACTTGCACAATCACGCATCTTGAAACTTGGAATAGTAGAAGAGACCTTGAAATGCTCTTGTCTAAAAGTCCTTAGTACAATGAAAATAAAGAAAAAAAAAGGGTGAATAAAAAAAAATGGACACTGGTTTTTGTGATTACTTAAGGCTGTAAAAATAGAAAAATCTTTAGCGAGGGTGCTTCATCACCTAGTGCCTTAGACCAACTGGTTTGGGAGTCACTGCTAAAAGCCTTGGGTATTGCAAAAACTAGGAAGTACGCTTTAAAATGCTAACGCATCTTGTAATCGGTTGTTGGTACCTCAAGAAATATTAACGGTCGCATGAAGGATGTGTAAGCAAATTTCATTTAAAAAATTCACTAATTAATAAATGCTTTGGACAATGGACGAGAGTACGATTGCTTGATTTGAATTTCCAAGTGTAGGGGTGATATTTACACACACGTGGGGATATGTGATTAGAGTTTAGATGAGAGAAATGAATGAAGAATAAAACTTGTATCTTTAATAGAGTTGATAGAAATTCCTAAGTGGAGATGGAACCCTAGAAGGAAAACTTAAGAGATGCCGAAAGCTGAGTAGGTCTACATAACATATATAATCTTAAGTTAAATAATGAGGAAGTGTGAAGAATGTGGGTGGATAATTTACAAGTATAAGATAATAGAATTCCTTGTTAGAAAACCTAATTGGAAAATAAAAGTTGAAAAGCCAAATTGATAGGATTTTGTGGGTGTAATCCGCTGAAAACCCTCAGGAGACAACACTCCTCCTACTAGGGACACCTAGAGGTTTAACGGCTTGTTACACGTGCTCAGTGCAATTGTGTTTCCCTGCGAAAGTGTGGTTAGGATTTTAGTGAATAAAATAATAAGTTTGCTCGAGGACGAGCAAAAGATAAGTTTGGGGGTATTTGTTCAGACCATAATATTGCATTCTTCATTCCCCTATTCTTATCCTTTTTATAAATAAACAGGTACTCTTGACGCACGTTTGTTGCATATTACAGGATACAGGTTCTTGGAGCAAATACAGTGAAAAAGACGAAAGTTGATACAGAAAAGGGACTTTTGACCAACAAGTAAACGGATCCTAGTCACGAAGAACAATTTACAATTGTATAAGGCAATGCAGTCTGAAATGTCAAAGTTAACGATCAAAAGATCCTCACAAGTTTTCACTGAAGATCTGGAGAAGACCCAGATGTCAAATAGAGAAAAGAAGTAGATAAATAACAAGCCCAAGAAGCAGGAAAGAAAGCCCAGAAAGATGGTGAGCTAAGCTCACCAAAGGGCGGCGGAACCGCGGCCCAAGGCCCATCATTGCCGCGGTTCCGCGGCCATTAAGTGCACACGTCGGTGGAATTTTCTCGTGTCGGTGCGTCGGTGCAGGGGTTGGGATTTTTCGTGGGCATATCTGTAATTGCACATGCGCGAGACTCTGAAACCCTAATTCTCCTGTTTGCTTATAAATTGTAATCAAAAAATTGTAAAACCCTATGCCTCTTTTCAATAAATAAAATTCAGATCTGTTCTATTTTCTTGCTTGGAGGGAGCCATCAAATTAGTAAGTAATTTGATTTCTTTGCTTTTTATTCTATTTTAATTAGTATGTTTTATCATCCCCTAATGAGCGAGTAATCTCCTCGCTTGTCAGGGTTAGCCTTAGGGAAAGGTTTGAGAGATGAGATCTCTCACCCCTTTCATGCCCCTTCACAAGAATTAGAACTCCATGCATACACGCACAACCACTCCCTATGGCACCCTACCCCTCGAGGTAACGGTGACACCGTAGTATAAAGGCCCGGTTGCGCGTATTTTCCATGGGGGTTAGGGTAAGTATCAATAAAGGAAGGATAAGAATCTAGAGGAAGAAACATCTTCCCAAAAGATTCTAATCCACTTTATTGATAATTACACCAACATCTAATAGATCAAAAATAGGGCAATGAAAGCGGTGAGGAAACCTTTAATCTCCAAACTTCCTCTAAACCTAACCCTAGCAAGACTTTAATTTAGATTAATTTAGTTTAGTGATAGATCTAGTTTATAGATTTAATAAACCAATCCAAACAACAGTTGGAATCAACTCGTAAAAACACATTAAGATAATTACCCATCTCTGTGGATCGACTCGTACTCACCGGCTAGCTGCAAAGCGACGCCGTTTCTGATTGCGGTAAACAAGTAATTTTTGGAATAATCAAGTATCTAGGAGAGGGATGTTGATGTTAATCTGTTTAAAGATTTCAGTGATCTTCTCCATTTGCGGACTTGGTCTGTTTCCCCTTAACCGATTCAGATAAGGGGCTTTAGCAATAAGAGCTGGGTCCAATATTGGAGAAGATCGTGTGGGTAGGAAAGATCCAAGAATAGGAGTGTGTATCGTCTTTGGTGGACTAGAAGAAGTATGCTGAGGGTTCAAGCCTTGGGGAAAACGGAGAATAGGCTCGGAAAAAAGCAGTGGGGTAGACGAACTGGGGTCAGAAACAAAAGTAGAAGTGGAAGGAAAAGTCTCAGCCGGGGTATCATCGATTGATTCATCATTATTAGTATCAATCTCTTCACCGACATGGTTGTTAAACACTCTTCCAGATCTCAACGTTGTAATGGCGTTCACATGATGTGAATAGCCAGGATTTGGTAGGGGTTGAGCTGGAAGTTTCCCTTTCTCTCTAGCACTCAATTCGGCATTTATATGGGCAATTTGTGCTTCCATCGATTTAATACTCTCACTTTGGGAGTCAGAGTTTTTCTGGATTTTATCGACAGAAGACTTCATCTCACCCGAAACTTGCATGAAATTTGTCAGAAGCAAATTCATGGTTTGTTCAAGTGAAGAGGAGTTATCAGTACCGGTCAATTGCAAAGAATTGTTGTGCGGTGCAGTAGTGTTGACCGGATTTTGAAAATTTTGTGATTGGTAGGGGTGCTGACTTATTTGAAGTGGTTGCTGTTGTGGCAGAGAACCCCTTTGAAAATTATTTTGGTTTGGAACCGTGTTTTGAGTTTGTGATTGGTTCCAAGCAAAATTAGGGTGATTCCTCCAACCCTGATTATAAGTGGAAGAATAAGGATCGTTTTTAGGTCTTTGTTGGAAACCAGCATTGGTATGCTCTTGACCTTGAAACAGAGAATTCAAAGGACATTCTTCCGTAAGATGAGATGGATCAGAACAGTATCCACAGACAGTTTTGGAAAGTGCCATCTGATTTAGGGAGGCTGTTAAAAATTTATGTTCCATAGCTTCGAGTTTCTTTTGCATTGCTGCCATTTCAGCTCTAACTCCTATAGAAACATCAGATTGGTGATTGCCACCCCTAGACGATGATTGGTTAACACTCTCCCACTGTAAAGATTTTTCAGCGAAATCTTCTAAAAATCTCCAGGCTTCCCCATCATCTTTATTCATGAAGGTGCCTTGACACATGGATTCAAGGGTCTGTTTTGTTGTAGGATTAATACCCTCATATATGATTCTGCACAGATCCCATCTAGGGATTCCGTGATGAGGACATTGAACTAATAGATCCTTGAAGCGTTCAAAACACTTCGAGAATGGTTCATTTGGAAGCTGGATAAATTGATTTATTTCGCTGCGGACTCAAGCCGTTTTATGATTGGGGTAGAATTTCTTAAGGAAAGCTGCGACGAATTCATCCCAGATTGAAATAGAATATGCGGCTGTGTTATAAAGCCACTTCTCGGCTATATCGCACAAAGTAAATGGGAGAAGACGTAGACACATAGCATCTACAGAAAGCTGTGAAGTACCCATCATAGCACATACATTTTCAAATTTGGTAATAAATACGTATGCGTCTTCAGACTCGAGACCGTGATATTTGGGTAGAAGATTGATGTATTGGGGTTTGATTTCAAAATTGTCCCCATTGGCTGGTGGAATGGTGAAACAGGTCGAAAGAGGACCTCGCATAGGATAACATCTCTCTTGGAGAGAGATGCGGGGTGGATTTTGCGCACCTGCGGACGGTGACAGAGTAGTGTTAAAGAAGTTCGATAGAGAATTGTCCATCGAAGTGGGTGTGGTAGTGGGTGAAGAAAAAGTAGATGTAGAAATACCGATTTCGGAGTCGATAGGAGGAACACGGACAAGACGGGCACTAGAATCCCGTGTCCAACCGAGCATGCATTAAATAGTTTAGAACAAGTGGCAGCGTTGTGATAATTAAGGAAAAGATGAGTTTAGTGTTTGGTTTGGAAAAAGACGGATTTTGAAAAATTCACACAATCAATGTACAAGCAACCCTAAATCTAGTGGTCACCTAGGTCAAGTCTCTAGACCGCTCCTAGACTTCCAGAAGACAAGTCGCAAGATAGATCCTCTACTGCCTCTTTTTCTCTCCTGTGACCAGGTAAGTGTCAGGTAAGTGGGAGATTCTCCACTACGTAAGTAGTGGGGATAATTAAGTAACCACTTGGCTTAGACACACTTGCCTTAGACACCACAAAAGAAACACGGATAAGCAATAGATTACCCACGACCTCTTTCTGTCCTAAGTGAGCGCGACGGTCCTTAAAGTCATGTCTAGATATTTTTTAGTTAATGAGGGTGATGCGGATGCAAGTTTGTGATTTTTGCGGTTTAGGAAGGGTAATGAACTCCCCACCTAATCTGAATTTGGTCTTTGCCCCTTAATTTCCGTGTTAAAAATGCAAACAACCAAGATCAAACACGCAACAATTTTTCTTTTTGCGGCACTGCGAATTTTTGCAAAAAATCCTGCAGAAATTTGTTAATGGACAGAGCAGGGAGGAGATAAGAAAGACAGAGATATACCTGAGAAGTTTGGAACAGGGAATCAACTTTACCGCCGCGGATCCGCCGCAATAAGGCTCCAAAGACCACGGTTCCGCCGCGCGATGAAGAGATCATTGCACAAAAATTTGTGCAAATGCTCCTGTTCACTCACTGAACTCTCTGAGATGTCCTGAAAATTTTTCCTCTCGCTCCACAGATTCCATATCTCCTTGCAACAAATCACAACAAATCGTTAAGCGTTTGTGCGAATTTTGATCTAAAAATTCTGATGGAATAACAAAATTTTCAACTCAATTTACAAAAACGAACAAATTAGCACACGATCCCCGGCAACGGCGCCATTTGATTGAATCTTTTTCGTGTCGTGTTTAGAAATGTTTCACAACCAAAGAAATTTATACCGCAATCAATTGACGGTGTCTATTGTAGTTTCGTCAATGAGAACGGATCGTCCACTGAGAAAGTGTGATTTGATCAATCTTGTTTTAGTTGAGTTGAAAATTAAAAGGAAAAAAGAAAATGATTCAATAATTATGAAATTTAGTTTCAAGAATCATCAAGAACTAGATCTAAAATTAAGAAATACTAAAGATCAAGAAGATGTCCAAATTGAATGAATTATCAAGATTTGTAAAGAGGCTTGTAAGAATCGATCCAATTGATAGTGATGATGAAGAATAATGATTACAAATTCTTATCTATTGAAGATTTGTTGCTAGATCGATAACGATCAACGAGAATTAGGGATCTATTAAAGAAACTAGGGTTTCTCCATCATCATCCCTTGTCCTTTCGTTGATTATCATTCAAATTCTAGCCTCTGAGGATTTCAATCATCAATCGTTGATCTCTAATTTGGAGCGAAAATATTCAAGAAAACATCTCGCTCAAAACTAGGTCATCGTTGATTCAATTTTCTAAAGTTTACAAAACTCATAAGACTTAAGAATCATTCAAGAATTTAATCATCATCATCTATCTATTTTCTCGATTCCTCCACAAGCGGAGTTTTCACTCAAATATCATGAAAAAGAAAACAATCAAGAATTGATAACTCTTCATAATGCTTAAATGTAAAGAAAAGCAAGATCAAGAATTTTCACCTTTTATTTAATCGACGTTTCGTTACAATACACTCAAAGACTACAAGATTTGAGGAGGAACTAAACCATCGAACTAGCTTCGCATCGTCTTCTTGAGTCGCGGATCGTCGTGGATCTCTTGTTCAGATGAAAATCGGCGTTGCTTCAAAAGGCTAGTTGAATTCTTACTCAATTTGGTACTCGATGAATCTTGATTTGGATCAAATTGTAACACTCAATTTGTTTAGAATTGATTTGGATCTCACTAGAATTTTACCCTAATTGATCAACAACGATCAACAACCTTTGTAATGATGCCCTAAGTGTCTTTTTATAGTTTTCCCTCAAGCTTCCCCTAAAAGCTAGGTCTAGCTTCCCTTGGAAGCTTGGTTGTTATGAAGCTTGCATAAGAAGCTAGGTAGTTGTAGAGAAGTTTCTAGATTAAGATAGTTAGCTAGCTTGCATGATAAGCTTGGTGGTTATGAAACTTGCACAAGAAATTTGGCTGTTTGAGGGCAAGCTTTTGGAGATCTCTAGGGACTAAAATGTCTTGAAGAAGTTTTGCTATTGAAAGGAGACTTCTTCCAACATGAACAACCTTCGATGAGTCAGATCGGCCGCAGATCCGCGGTTGATCGGCCTGACTCAGCCGCGGATCCACGGCCGTTTGGTGCGATCTCTGCATGAAACTTCCAGGTTGATTTGGTGCTGATCCTTAAAGCCTTATTTTATGTCTGGAATCTTTTTATACTTTCTTATTTACTGCCAGATCACAAGTCTTGGACTTGACGTATTATATCAGCACTTTTAGCAGTTCCGGCTCTTTTACCTGGAGAATTTCCTGCACACAATCTCGAGACAAGTGTTGATACACAAAAGATCATGCGTGCAATAATAAACATACAATTTCTCTCATAATACCAGTTATAATGTATAACACATGTTATTTGGTATTTTTGCAGACAAATTACTAATATGTGCTATATTTATACCAAACACATTTAGATGATTACAAATATTAGGGAAATTGCTGTGTTAAAAATGCAATATTTTCGACTGATCAAGAAGGCCGAAGGCTATTTCTTCGTCAGAATCGCTTCCGAATGTGAGAACTTGCGATATCCCGAAATCGACCATGTGATAGTTACCGGCAGTTCTTTTGTGCTCATCTATCGCATTTTTTCGCTGTCGACGAGCTTCACGCTTCATCCTCTTGAAATGTTGTCGGTGGGCGACATATCCCTGCCATCAGTTTTTAAAAGCGTTGCACTCTTCAGTAGGGTGCGGGATCCTCTGATGGTATAAGCAGTAATTTGGATGTACATCCTATTCGTCACGGTATATCCCACCGGAAGTGTTTCCTTCGGAGGGTGGCAGCTTCATTCCCATTGACATGGCTTTGGCGAACCGTTTCCTCGTCTTAAGTTTGCTTTTGTTTGCAGCGGATGTGCTTTGATCTGGTGAGAGTGTTTTAACCCTTTCGTCCTGTCGCCGGCGTTTGGCTTTTTTGAATATGGCCATTTCACACTCCCGATCGGCTTTGCTTTTCTGACGGGCTGCGTGTAGCAGCAGATCGATCATCCCGTCAGACGGTTCCAAGGGTTTCGGTTCGGAATCTGCCCCTAATTTCTCTACATCAGGAGCTTCTTCATCATCTATTGACGAGTGAGAGATCACGTGGCAGCTCACCACATAATCCTCAGGTTCATCTGACGAGTCTTCTCCCTCATCTTTGTTGCCATCTCTGTCTTCAAGGATGCGGTTGAGAAACTCTTGGAGTGTGACAGGGGTTCGCACCTTCTAGTTGTATTCCTTCGGCGCGTCAATGTGTTTTTGCAGGTCCGTGCACTTGTCATCGGGCTTCACGGGCTTTTTGGTCTTCTTATTCTTCTTTGTAGATTTTGACGGCTGGGCCTGGGTGTTTTGCCCATCGTTACCAATTCTTGGCGTCGAGCGCAGCTTCAGCATTCCCTCAATGACCTCGGGTTCCAGCAGGCTTTTCCACCTGATCGCCGGGCATGTTTGAAGATCCTTCAGCATTCTTTTAGTTTTGGCTGAAAGAGCGACCTCACATAGAGCTTCTTCTATAAATGAGCATGATGCCCCCGGTGTTTCTACCTTTTCAGGAGCGTGCGGCTGGGGCGGGCTTACTTTCCAATTCTCGGACAGTGCGAATTTGCTCTGTTGGTATTGGTCCTCAATCCAGCCTTTAAAGACGAAGCAATCTTCGATTGGATGGCCTACTACTCGGTGGTAGAAGCAGTAATTAGGATTGTTGACGTCACCTGGCTGCAGTGGGCGTCTCGAATCTGGTAGAGTGATAAGCCTATTGCACACCGCCAGTTTGAACAGTCTCATTGTTTTATCTCGAGGGAATGAGTAAGGACGCTTTAACTTTTCGTTGATAAATCGTTGTCTGTCATTTTGGCGATCAACTAGTTTTGGACCACTCGGCTGTTGCTGAGCATTGGCGACAAAGGTCGCTTTCCCTTTCCCCTTTTCATTCCGAGGCTCCATCTTTGAAGAGGAAGGCCAATGGCCCATCTGGTCCATTTGGGACATCTTGTCGTTCAAGGCTTGGAAAATGGTCGGCTTGAAGAACATCATAAATTGGGATATGGTCGCCTGCGGATCGAGGTTTCCTACAAACATGCCTACTGCAGGAGCCTCTTCTATGCGCTGTTCGCACTTCGACCATAGGTTCCGCCACCGTATCGTGTACTGAACCCATGTTTCTCCAGGCTTCACCTTGGCATTGATCAATGCCGTCATTGGGGTGCTTTCGCTAGAGCTTGCGAAACGCTGGGTGAATAGCAACTCCATCTCCGTAAAAGTTTTGACGGAATTGTTGGGAAGTTCTGAATACCATTCGAACGCCGTCTCTGCCAGGCTGCCGACGAATTGGCGAAGCAGTAGCTTATCGTCACCTCCAGTGTTGCCGCACAGAGCCCTAAACTGGGCAACATGCTGGTGGGGGTTGCCTGTCCCCTTATATACATGAAATTTAGGGATTGTGTATCCTGGCGGGTACTTAATCTGATCGTACCAGCTGGGATAGGGTCGCCTAGTTCTAACAACTTGGCCAGCAGCTTTGTTCGCTTGATGAGCTCGTATCTACTGAGCTATATAATCATCGAGCGCAGCTTTCGAGATTGTTTCCTCCTTTGCTGCTGAAAAGGCCGGAAGAGGGTTTGACGTCTCACCTCTGTTGTCTTCGATTATTATTGGCGGATCTTCGGCTGGAGAGTCTGACTGGATCATTATGCCCATCATATCCTAGAACAATAGCGCCATTTGTTTTATATTGGCCGCTTGTTCCGCTGCCTCCTGATCTTTCTAATCTAGCATTCTCCGGAGGAACTCGGCATCGGTTTCCTATTCCTGGCGTTGATCCGACGATACTTCGGGGATTTCTTAATGTCCCATGAGTGCAGCCATCTTCGTTAACATCTCCTGAAGATTCTGTTGTTGCTCCTGAGCTTTTGTTACCGATCGGGTGAGTGGTCGATGAACCCCAGAGGCACGGCTCTTCTCTTTCCCGGAAGCCATATAAACAATATGCACCACAATGCCCCCAGACTTAGAGCGTCTGGGTTTAGTGCCCATGAGATTCATCGCAGGCATAGGGATCTTCCCCGCCCTCCTCTCTTTATGGATGATTGAAGTTGAGGGGGCTGTTGCAGTAGGCACCTGAGCAGACGATACTTTGCGTGGCATGGCAGAGGGATGGTCCTCTTTCTGTTGAGTTTTCATCTTCTTCTGTTGGCGGGAATAGTCCTTGTCGATCACAAAATCCTGGACTCTCAGCCAGACCTTATGGATTTTGGAAGACGGCCGCTAAGGGAGCCGCTCCGGCTTTGACTCCGTAACATTCTCCACAGGTGGAGGAGATCTTTTCAATACAGCAGTCGGAGAATTCTTGCGGACCCTCTTGAGTGGTTCAAAACTGTTTCCAGTTGGAACAGCAGTATCAACTTCAACCATCGGAACTGGTGGAGTCAATCCAGAAGGGGAATTGCCCCTAGCTTTCCTCACTCGGTGTCAGTGGCGACGTCGAGCATGTCTTGCAAATAGCACTGGCTCAGTTACGGGGGTGTCTTCATCATGCCCCCTGTTTTGGTGAAGGGTTGCTGCTGGTGCCAGCCTATCAAAGTCTGACGTCCGTTGAGAAGGGATGGTCAACCTGTCGAAGGCAGACTTTCGAGCAGGGGTAGTGGCTTTAGTGACTTCGCCTGGAGCGAGAATCGGCACGGCCAGTCTTGTGAAGACCGAACCCTTAGCAGGAGAAGCCTCTCCGACGATTCATTTACTGGAACAGGGATGGTTATTCGTTTCGGGATAGCCCCTTCAAGTAATGCGGGCTTCTTCACGGGCCCATGGGAGCTTTGACCCAATCTGTTAAAGACTGAGGCGTTGGATTTGGGCGACCCATTGAGAGGGGCCGCGATAGTTGCAAGCCGATCGAAGACCGACTTCTTTGGAGTTTCTTGCGATGTCACTGGGGCGTTAAAGCTCATTGGTGGGAGTATGGTCCCGAAGAACAGTCCAATGGTGGTCCGAGTCACCTGTTCCACTGGCATCGCGAAAATGGAGGACGCTTGAGGCCTGTAGGTCACTCCTCCTGCGAGGACGGAGCAGGAGTTGTTACAATTGTTGCAGCTGGAGCAGTTAGAAACCATTGATCTTCTTTTTCAGTACGGAGCAGGACACCAAATCTTAGTACCTCAAATCCAAGGGCAACCATATCAAACCGTGATTTGTTCATGAATACGACACACGAAGTATGGAATGGAAAGATGAAAAGGTCCCACCGGGCGTGCCAGAATCTGTTCACCACCGAAAACCGGGAAGACAAACGTCTTGCCTGAATTTAGGGGAAAATACTATTTGGTTTTATCCGTCCACCTCTCCGAAAATGTCAAGTTGATTTATCGCACCGTATATCGGAGATTTAGACGGATGCGGCCGTTGTAGCAGACTTTGTCAGATTCCCCTTCGTTTGAGGGATTTTTGATTGTAGGGACGCTCTTCCATGCAGGCGCAAGCCCCTGTAGTTAATTACGCTACCGCATCACGGCAATAACTTTCTCCTTCTTCAGATGGTCACTTCGTGTCATGTGTGTTTGTTTTATTTTTTGGTTGACCATGGATTGTATATGGAGACTAATTTATGTTGTCGCCCGTAGGGCGTGGATTAGTCCAAATCCGTATTTTTTTAGATTTGGGTTTGGGTTTGGCGGAGCAGCAAAAGCTCGTTGTGCAGGCGATCATCCTCGGTGATCGGAGAGTTTAAGGATCGTTAGTCTCATTTGAGACTAAGAACAACTTAAACGTTTGTTGAGGATACGTTAGTATAATTGTAAACTAAGATCTACTCAACAGAATCATTTAGATCCAACAAAAGAGCGTTTGGGCTCTGTTGTTTTAGTTTAGGTACATTGCGGTACGAAAGTTTAAGGACATCATAGTCCGTAAAGTTTAAGGACATCATGGTCCAGTTTAAAGACATCATAGTTTATGAGTTTAAGGACCTCACAGTCCATAAAGTTTAAGGACATCATAGTCCATGAGTTTAAGGACCCCACAGTCCGTAATGTTTAAGGACATCATAGTCCAGTTTAAAGACGTCATAGTCTGTGTGGTTTTGGTTCAACTGTTTAGGGATGCACCAAAAGTTATTGGTTATTGTGACCCTACATCTCTCTAAAGACGTTGAAGAATTACAACGACATATATCAGAGGTATGAAGAGATGTACCCTTAAACCAATGTTGGTTGGAAGATCTGTAGTCGAGTTTGGGACTGAGATCGGTTAAAAAGATTAATGAGCATATGAGCTCAATTAATCTGAATTAGGGGTTTGTGGCCAACTTGGGCTCGGCCCACTCAATTAAAATGTTGAACATTTAATTAGGCTCAGTCCTTTTTATTTAACAATATTGAGCATTGGTTTGGGTTCTGACAACCTTCTTTTGTCTTTTATTGAGTGTCGAGCACTCATTATGGTTCTGGGGTTTTATTTAAAGAACAATTATGTTCCCTCAGCGCATGCGTGAGGAGCACGTGACGCATTTGGCGCTGAGCGCCAGACTTATAGCGTTGAGGCGCTTACTGTGAGATAGCGCACACGTGAGGAGCACGTGGCGCGCTTGACGTTGAGCGCCAGTCAATGAGTGCAGAGCGCTCTTTATAAAATAGCGCCCACGTGAGGAGTACGTGGTGCGCTTGGCACTGAGCGCCAACCTTGGAGCGCTGGGCGCTTCTTTTAAAATAGTGCTTGGAGCGCTGGGCGCTGAGCGCCAGACTTGGAGCGCTAAGGCGCTTCTTTAAATTGGAGCGCTAAGGTTCTGCAACGCTGTGCGCCAGACTTGGAGCGCTAATGCGCTTTTTTAAATTGGAGCGCTAATGCTCTTTTTAGGCAGGTTTGTTCAGTTCTGCGCTCTGAGAATTTAGTTCTCGTTTATAAGAGATTTTGCCTCGTGGCTTTAAGAACAAGGTTCTTATTTTTATAGGAGATGTTACAATCTCTTCTGTTTTTGTGAAAGACCTTGTCTTTGTGGATCTGTGATCTGAAGAGAATTAAGTTCTTCTCCTCCCCCCCTTTTATGATGAGATGTTATGATAGATCTCTGTCTTATAGATCTATGATCTAGAAAAAGAACTAAATTCTTCTTCTTTTTGACGAGATACTTTGATCTCTCTATTTTATTTACCTTGAAGAAATTCTTCTTCCGAGAGCTTGCTCTTCTCTTTGAAATTTCTCAAAGTTTGTGGGGAGGGGGGTTCCTCTGTGCAAGACTTGAAATCTTGGGTCCTTTATATATGGGAGGCTGATTTGTTGAATCAGTTAAGGAAATCTCTCATTGAGAGATCTCCAATTGATTTGTGGAATTTATCCACCGTTGGATCTTTGATCCGAGGGCTTCTATTTTACAGAAGATAGTTTTCTTGTTATTAACAAGATTGGGAAAATATCTTCCCATACAGAATTTGTTCTGTACCTTGGTAATTTTTAATCACTATTGCATCTTTGATCCAACGGTGCTCTGATTTTCAGAGGCAATCTGATGATTTTTAGTCATCTTTGTTGGATTTTTGATCCAAGGGTGGGGAACATTTAGTTCCAGCGCTAGAGCTCTCGTGCTTTGCATGTGAGCGCTGCATCAGAGTCTTTGACTCTTAGCGCGGGCGCTGCTAGCGCAAGCGCTCTCGTGCTTTGCACGTGAGCGCTGCATCGGAGTCTTTGACTCTTGGTGCTAGCGTACTTAGCGCTAGCGCACTTAGCGCTTGCGCTCTCGTGCTTTGCACGTGAGCGCTGTATCAGAGTCTTCGACTCGCCGGCGCTGCGAGCGCCAACGCTCCGGTGCTTTGCATGTGAGCGCTGCATCAGAGTCTTCGACTCTTAGCGCTGGCGCTTTTATGAAGCGCTGCTTCATTTCAAATTTCAAAATTTGAACAGAGGTTTGCTCTGATTGGGGGAAACAACTAACAAGATATTCATATGATAGAATAAAATTCTATCTTAGAAAAATATTTCCTAGTCTGGTTAAAAACAAATAAGAAATCTTCTCTGTTAAACAGAGAGCCTTTGGATTAAAAATCCAACGGTGAATAAAATTCACCAGAACAATTGGATTGATTATGAAATCACCCATGATCTCTCAATGAGGGATTTTCTTAACAAATTGATTCTTTTTCTTCTCATATAAATAGGAGTAAGGAGAGGAGGAGAAAAGACACAGAGAGAGGGGGGAAGAAAAAAAAAGAGACGACTGCACAGAGAGAGAACTCCCCAGAGACTTAAAGAAAATACAGTAAGAGAATTTAATTCTCAAAAGAAAAAACTTGTTCCCTTGAAACACTAGGTAAAGGACAAAAAACAAAAGACTGTTCTTTGCATCTTTAAGAGTTTAACCCTTCATAGGAAGAACTCAGTTCTTCATAGGAAGAACTCAATTCTTCCTCTGGTTGAGATCCGCAGAAGCAGATCTCCCCACATGTTGAGAATTTAATTCTTATCGGGGAGATTCTGTCATGTAGATTCAAAACCTAGGAGAAAGAATTGAGTTCAAAGAATTTGATTCTTACAAAACATATGAAAACTAGGGTTTAACCCTATAAAAAGAATTTAATTCTTACAAAACAAAAGACATTAGATTCTCCAAACCCTAGGGTCATTAATATGAGATCGAAAATCTCCAAAACACCAAGAAGGAAAGATTGATGATTCTATAACGAGAAAAAAGGGGGAATAAAACCCAGAGAATAGCTCCCACTTTGGGGCGTCTCACGTGCCCACACATGAGCGCCTCCAAAGTGCAGTGTTTAATACCGATTCGGAGCCTCACGTGGAAACACGTGAATGCTGAACATAATCAAGTGATCAACACTTATAAAAAAGTAGGGAATAGAACCCAGAGAACGGCTCCCACTGTGGGGCGCCCCACATACCCACACGTGAGCGCCTCCAAAGTGCAGTGTTTAACACTGATCAGAGCCTCATATAGGAACACGTGAGTGTTAAACATAACCAAGTGCTCAGCACTTATAAAAGAAAGGGGGAATAAAAACCCAGAGAACGGCTCCCACTTTGGGGCGCCTCACGTGCCTACACGTGAGAGCCTCCAAAGTGCAGTGTTTAACACTGATTCAGAGCCTCACGTGGGAACATATGAGTGCTGAACATACACCAATGCTTAGCATTATGAGATTCAGACTCTAGCCCCAAATGGGTTAAGTCTTCCTGAGGTCAAAACCTCTTTGATCTCCAAATCGATCGAGCCTCTGTGCTCATATTTTCTCAAACTAATTTTAGTCTCAAACATGACTGACGATCTTTCAACTGATGATATCCCAAGAAGATATTCGTCCCACATTCCCCCGAGAAAATCTTAGTCTCAAAATACGATTAATGATTTCTGGGTTGACCACCAACTTCATTTTCTCTCAAATAGGGGAATTGGTTCAAGGGTACATCTCTATATAGCTCTGATACATGTTGTAATTCCTCAACGTCTTCAGAGAGGTGGTGGATCCCGACAACCAACTGCTTTTTGGTGCACTTTCCAATCTGACGTGCACACCTTAAACTAAAACCTCATCTTGAAAATGGTGACCTACAGACCGAAATGTCCTCAAATTACAACATTGTCTCAAAAATGGCGACAACGGACCGTAACGTCTTTAAACTAAAGCCTCACCTCAAAAATGGTGACCTACAGACCGAAATGTTCTCAAACTAAACGTTACCCCCAAAATGGTGACAACGGACCGTAACGTCCTTAAACTAAAGCCTCATCTAAAAAATGGTGACTTACAGACCAAAATGTCCTCAAACTAAACGTTATCTCCAAAATAGCGACAACGGACCGTAACGTGCTTAAACTAAACTTTCATTTCCAAAATGGTGATCTACGAACCGAAATGTCCTCAAACTATAACTTCGCCTCCAAAATGGCGATACGGGACCAAAACGTCCTTAAACTAAAATAACAAAGCCCAAATGCTCTCTTGTTGGATCTGAAACAAAAATGATCCTAACACCCTGTTATCTTAGTCTCAAATTGGACTAACGTATCCTTAAGAAAAAACCAATCGAGCCCCAACTGCTCACAAAAATTTAAGTCGATCTTGATCTCAAAACAGATCAACGATCCTTAAATCAAACCAAACCCAAATCTAAGATATACGGATTTGGATTAATCCACGCCCTACGGGCGACAACATAAATTAGTCTCCGTATACAATCCATGAGCAAGCTAAACAAATAAAAACACACACGACACGAAGTGAACTTTTAGAGTAGAAGAAAGTGGTTATCGCGATGCGGTAACGTAATTAATTGCAGGGGCTTACGCTGCAGGAAAGAGCGTCCCCACAATCAAAATCCCCTCGCAAACGAGGGGGAATCTGACGAAGTCTACTACAACGGCCACATCTGTCCAAACCTCCGATACATGGTGCCATAAATCAACTTGGTATTTTCGGAGAGGTGGACGGATAAATCCAAATAGTATTTGCCCCCAAATTCAGGCAAGACGACCTACACGGTTTTGTCTCTGTTTTCGGCGGTAAACAGTAATAAATAATTTTGATGTAATTTATTATGTATGAATGTAAGAAAAATGGACATAAAACCAAATTTTTGTAAAGCCCATGGCTCATGTGCAAAAGAAATGAGCACATGAGGCATGAGATGTGCAAAATGCCATTTTGTAAAGCCTAAGAGGCTATATGTAAATTTGTACGCCTATATAAGGCAACATGATAATAAAATAAAGAATAATTTTCATTCCCCTAAAAATCTAGGGTTTTATGCCTCCTTCTCCTTTTTCAAGGTTCTAAACCTTCTTTCCTTTTTTTGAATTAAACCAAGAGCTTAAGTTTTTCTTTTCCAAAAATAAACAGTTTTTCACTATCAAACCCTTGAAGAGAAACTCAGATCTTAAAAAGGGGAGATTTTTAAATTTCACCCCCTTTTCTCCAAGATCCGACCAACATAATAGGAGGAAGAAGAAGATCCATCTCTAAAAATCTCATTTTGGAAAAGATCTAAAACTCAAGAGAAGATCCAGGACTCAAAAGAGAAGAAAGGGATCCCCTTTGACCACCTCTGAAAATCTTTGGGGAGTTCAACTTCAAGACCCATATTCTCAAAGGAGTTTAACTCCTAATCCAGATCTTTTAGGAGTTTAATTCCAAATCTAAATATTTTGGAGTTTAACTCCACCCAAAATCCTCTTTCGGAGTTTAACTCCTATTTCCAGGACTAAAAGCCCTCCTTTTTCCACCGGCGTCCAAGCGTCCGGCGCCCGCGTGTCGGGCATGTGAGGCGTCGGCGCCCCCGCGTCCGACGTCCGGCTCTGTAGCATCTTTAAGACGCTCCTCACCCTACTTTTTCCCACACTATCCTACACACAGAATACACTCTCGTTAGGAATTTTTTTTAACGGAACGCTGCCCCGTACCCCGTAAAGGGGCTGCTAGCCCTCTTCACTCCCAGCCCGCAATCCGGGTAGCGGGATCCCCCATATATCCAAACCCCTCAAGACACACATACGCACACTGCACATCGAGTTCGCATGACCTGTTTGATCCGTCAATTGGAGGTTCTCTCGCTCCAAAGGCGGGGGCTAATTAACTGTAGTTTAGTCCGCGGCCACCGGAGATTCGGATCACCACAATCAATAATCCCCCGTCTACCCTAGGCAGGAGGAATCTGTAGTACGTCTGATAAGCAACGCATATTCTCATCTCAATGGGGTGACGAAAAACACCTACGGGAGCATTTCTTACCGATCGAGTCCTTGTCTTCTGTGACAATTTTATTACCTCTAACTTGACAGACACATTGTATTTGTTGAATATCTTGTCTTGCAGGGAGTTTTTCCATGGCTATTCATTCATCACTGTCTGCATGATTCTGTTGCTATGTGAGTCACCAGTTTCAATTTGATCGAGCAAAGGTCATTAGTATCAGTAAAGAATATGAACTTCTGAAGCTGTTGAGAGAGATTTTTATTTGTTTTTTTTTCCATTTATAATAACTGATGTCTGAAGCTCTAATTTCTACAATTTGGTTTGTTGATGGAACTTGTTATATAAAATGCTCAAGTAATAACCATTTTTCTTTTTTAAATGAATTTTTGTACAATCTCTAAAAAAAATTACTAAGCAGACGAGACCAAAAATTGCTGAAACTGACATCCTTAAAAGTTGCTTTGGACAAAACCTAGGTCTTCATATAATATTACTAGTCATTTTTTTCATGATGTAAAAAGCATATCCATTTGGAAATATGGAGCAGCTATCGTTCGATATTTTTCTTGTGAAGCTGATCTGAAGTATTGGCGCTCTATTGGTGTATTGTCTGTTCTTAGTAGTACTCCCAGTACTGTAATCTTCCTTCCATCGGTATATTTAATAATAGATTACGAAATGATTTTCATTTGTGGAGGCAAGGTCGGACTTGGATCTTCCAATCAAAAGATTGTTCTTCTATTTGTGAACATATGAAACTGAGTGAAAAGGAGACTGGTACGTGGATGTTTCTGATGTGTCATGATAAAGTCAGTTTAATCTCATACTTCAAAGAAAATTTGGTTTTTTTAAATAAAAAAAAAATCTTGTACCGCAAAATTGAGTTCATATTGAAGGGCAATGCATAATATTCAGTTTAGGGGTAAAGAATACTATACCCTAGAGCACATGTTAATGTGTTACAGAATTTATTCAGCAGCCTGGCCTCAACCTTGAAGTAAGCAAATTTTTTCAACTCTCACGAGCAGAGGCAAAAGGCTCAAGTTCAACTTGCTTCAAGGCATTCTGCGTCAATTTGTGTTTCTGTATATTGTTAAAAGATTATGTTTCTTGCTACTGCTGGGGTCGCATTGTTTCCTCAACACACATTGTTCAAAGTGATTTCAACAAGAGGACGATGAGAAGTTGGTCGACCTTTCCTAATGAGTTGCCATATAGTATATTTTGCTTGTAGCATAAGTGGGTTTATCTGCAACTTTTAATGCTTGTTTTGCTTGTATCATGTCTGTGAAATTGAAAACGGGTTGGGGATATGTTTTGAGTGGCCCATGCTTTCGACTTTGGTGCACATGTTGATGTAATTCTCCTTTGTTATCATTTTTCTCCTTGTTTTAGAATTTTAATCTAGTCTTGAAAATTTTGGAGGATGCCAACTAGCTAGGATTATGGTAAGTCTCTGTTTTATCCACAACAACTGGTATGTTATGCAATCGGATTGGTACCCTTGGGCTATAAGCTTTATAGACTGGATCGAGACACAAATACTTAAGGATTCAAACCTGACAGGTTAAAGATTTGACATCGAATGATTAACCATGATGGATGTCTTTATGCAGGACAGGTATCGATATATGCTTGTGAAGTTTCAGAAAGTTCATAGCAGGAAAGAAGATCAAACCCGATCCTCTGTTATTCACATACCTTTCTTAGTTGAAGAGGATCAACTGATAATTGTACTTTTTGTGTCTATTGGTTAAATGAGTTAAGCATTGTTAATCTTGAAAATGCGTATCTTGCTGCATCATGAACTAATGAGCAGTAGTTCAGTTGGTATAGACACTTATCTTCTTATGAAGGGCGCGGGATTCAAACTCTAGGAACCCAAGAGGGGAAATGGCCACAAATTAATGCTTTCAGTGAAAATCCCATATGTGTTTGTGTGTGGTGTGCGTGGGTGTGACGTGTATGTTGCGTATATAGGTTAGAGCTTCCGGGCTAATGCAAAAAAAAAAACACAAAAAACCAAAGGAGATGATAAAGGCGACAAATTAGTAGGGACCAAGACAACTTGATAAAACATCGAAAAATATATTATTTATGTATAACCAATAAAGATGATAAAAACTGTAAAAGTTGAACACAATGTTCTATTTTCTTTTTCTTTTTTCTTTTGGTATCGAATAGGCAAGGAAAAGTTCATCATTGCACCTTGAAACAGTCAATTTTTTATCAATGCATTTTTGCAACAATTTCAAAGATTTCAAAGCCTACATACAAACAAAGATTAGAAAGGGTGATATACCAAAGAATGAAGGGGATGTATATCGTATTAAAACAAAATGAAAAGGGTAGATTACACTAAAATAACCTAAGCCATTGTTTTTTTATCACTAAAATACCTTACAGTTCTTTTATTTAAAACAAAATACCTCAAGGGCTAGTTTTGAGGTTATTTAATGAAAAAGGTTTATTAAAAACCATAGTTTAAGGTATTTTACTGTTTCATAAAAACTTGAGGTATTTTAATGAAAAAACCACGACAGTTGAGGGTAATTTAGAGTAATTTACCTAAAAGAAAAAACTAATCAAGTTAAAACACATGATTCTCCCCAAATGAAATCCCTCAAATCTACAACTGAGATTTCTAAATTCTCTCCGGCGAGCGAGAGCGAGAGCGAGGTGTGATTTTTGTTGTGTTCATAGGGTTCTGGGATCCATCGAAGACTTTCATCATCAGTTGGTAAGTTGTTCGATTCATCTCCTCCTGCTGCTGCTGCATTTTTGCATCATCGCATCTCAATCCCTTTTTTTTTCCATAGCTAATCACCCTTTGGAAATTGATTGAACTAGGGTTTACTCGATGCCTTTTGATTCTGTAAGTTTTGTAATTTTATGAAATGGAAACTCCACCGACACAATTTTATTTATTTTATATGTATATTTTTTTAAAGATTGAGGTATTTGGTTGCATAATGATGCTGATTCCATTGCTTCAAGTATTTTGAATAAATTTATGGCTTAATAGCACGAAACACCCCTGTCTAATTTTGTTTTAGAACTTGGTTTTTGTTGCTTAGAGTTGAATTGGAGTGGGTTTCGATCGATGAGTAAATTACTTGAGGGGGGTATAACATACAGGGTAAACTACATGAGTGTTTTGTGCAATTAATAACTCTAAATTTATTGCTCAATTTCATTTAAAGATTTGCATTATATATATATATATATATATATATATATAGAGAGAGAGAGAGAGAGAGAGAGAGAGAGAGAATAATGGAGGAAAGAGGCAATAGGAGGGGATTTCCTCCTATGGCATCGAAAAAATACAACATCCACCATTTTTTCGGACGATCGGCATCCGTTATCATTTAAGACGTGCATACACCAAATTTCATGTGATTCCACCACTTTTTCACCGTTGGATTAGCAATGTAAAAAGTTCTATTGTCGATAAACCATTAATTTTGCACCAACTAAATCAACGGTGAAAAAAATGGTATAATCACATGAAATTTGGTGTATCCACATCTTAGATGATAAAGATGGACGTGATGTATGCCGATCATTGAAAAAAATCATGGAGGATGCATTTTTAAAAAGATGGTCGGTGCATTTTTAAATGCACCCTCCATGATTTTTTTTCAACGATCGGCATACATCATGTCCATCTTTATCATCTAAGATGTGGATACACCAAATTTCATGTGATTATACCATTTTTTCACCGTTAATTTAGTTGGTGCAAATTAATGGTTTACCGACAATAGAACTTTTTACATTGCTAATTCAACGGTGAAAAAGTAGTGGAATCACATGAAATTTGGTGTATGCACGTCTTAGATGATAACGGATGCCGATCGTCCGAAAAAATGCTGGAGGTTGTATTTTTTCGATGCCATAGGAGAAAATCCCTTCCTATGGCCTCTTTCCTATGTTATTCTCTCTCTCTCTCTCTCTCTCTCTCTAATCTGATTTATATTAGATAATGACAGAGGCAATCTTGAAGTAATCCTACGTCAAATCAATTTGTTTTACTCATAATGATGCTGATTCCATTGGTTCAAGAAGTTGAAAATTTTATGGGTTAATGGCACAAAACACCCTTTTAGTTTACCGTGAGTTGCACTTATACCCCCCAATTCATTCCTCAACTAATTTATTTGCACAAACACCTTCTGCTCATTGATCGAAACCCTTAAAAATGCTCAAAAATGTATAAGCGCAATTCTAAATAAGTCGAGTGTTTGTCTAATTTTGCTTTAGAACTTGATTTTTTGTTGCTTAGATTTGAATTGGAGCATTATTTGAGGGTTTCGATCGATGGGTAGAGAGGTTGTTTGTGCAATTAATTCTAAATTTATTGCTCAACTTCATTTAAAGATTTATTTTTTGTTATATATATATGAGGTTAATGGAGGAAATGTGCCATAGGAGGGAATTTTCTTCTATGGCGTCGGAAAAATACACCCTCCAGTGAAAAAGTGGTGGAATCACATGAAATTTGGTGTATGCACATCTTAGATGATAACGATGATGATGATGGATGCCGATCGTCGGAAAAAATGGTGGAGGTTGTATTTTTTCGACGCTATAGGAGGAAATCCCCTCCTATGGCCTCTTTCCTCCATTACTCTCTCTCTCTCTCTCTCTCTCTCTCTCTATATATATATATATATATATATATATATATATATATATATGACTTGCACTCTGATTCATATCTGGGAATGACAGGGGCATGCTAGAAAGAAGTAATCCTACTGGGTTGGGGGTGTCAAATCGATTTATTTTACTCATGTGGTATGCAGTATTAAGATCTATCTGAATAAATTCTTTCTCCAAGGACCGTCCATTGGAACTACTCGGTTATGACGAGGGGGAGAGGTGATGGAGGCCAAAAGAATCACTTGGTCACCACATTGTGTATCATGCTTGTTTGCCTTGTTCTGCTGTTTCTGTATTATGGATCCTTCTTTGGCTCCAAGGCCGAGCATAACAATTCTGCATTAGACTATGGCAGTAAATTCTCTAGATCCTTGGGGTGGGGCCATGACGATAATGGCGAGGTTAGCAAGTCGGAGGAAACTGCTCTTGGGATGGAAGATGGAGACGACGATAGCATTATACCCACAAGCTTTCCAGTGAGTTCTTTTTCTTATAATTCTAGTTTTTCTTTACAACAAAGTTTGGGTCATTCTTTTTATTATTATTAATTATTTCTTACTTATTCTATGTTAAGGTGTGTGATGATCGGCATTCTGAGCTGATTCCGTGTCTAGATAGGCACCTTATTTACCAGACAAGACTGAAACTTGATCTGAATTTGATGGAGCACTACGAGAGGCATTGCCCTCAACATGAAAGGCGATACAACTGCTTGATTCCTCCACCACGTGGTTACAAGGTCTTACGATTTAAACTTTTCATTTACTTTGTCTCCGTGTTTGTGCTGAATACGTTTGTGTCCTTGCACTGCAGGTGCCTATAAGATGGCCGAAAAGTCGGGATGAAGTTTGGAAAGTGAACATACCCCACACTCATCTTGCACATGAGAAGTCTGATCAGAACTGGATGGTTGATGCAGGCGAAAAGATTCAGTTTCCAGGTGGAGGCACTCATTTCCATTATGGTGCCGATAAATATATAGCGTTGCTTGCGGATGTAAGTCTAGGTTGATCATAACACTCTAGCAGGGGAATTTTGGTGTAAAGAGGATTTGTTGTTTGGTTTTTGAAGCCCTTTTACTATAAATTTAAGTTGAAGTTGTTAATCCTCAATTAATCATTTGCTTACGCTTATAATTTGGCTAAATTACGGTAAACTACCCCTTTAAGTTATTTTATGACAGTTACATCCCTTAAACTTCAAGTGCAGTGATATTTTTAAAAAACTATAATACCCTTACAAGGTAGCACTTTTCAGGGAACTTATTGTAATCGAAAACTTTCATGTGGTTAACTGAAAACGCTCATAGTTAAAGGTACATTAGTGTAATTTAGCCTTATGATTTGATGTTAATCGTAATTCTATACTGCGTCTCTTTTCATCTTTTTTTTTCACTCTATGCTTTTAAGTTGGCATAAAAAGAACAAATATCATTGCTCATATGGACTTGCAGATGCTTAACTTTCCGAACAGCAACTTAAACAATGAAGGCAGGCTGAGGACATTTCTTGATGTCGGGTGTGGAGTTGCGAGTTTTGGGGGATACCTTCTATCGTCTAATATCCTGACAATGTCTTTGGCACCTAACGACGTTCATCAGAACCAGATTCAGTTTGCACTTGAGAGAGGAATCCCTGCTTACCTAGGTGTTTTAGGGACCAAGAGGCTCCCTTACCCCAGCAGATCTTTTGAATTAGCTCATTGTTCCCGTTGTAGGATTGATTGGCTTCAGAGGGATGGAATTCTTTTGCTTGAGTTAGATAGAGTGCTTAGACCAGGAGGCTACTTTGCTTATTCATCTCCTGAAGCTTATGCACAGGATGAAGAGGATCGAAGAATATGGAGGGCGATGAAAAACCTAGTAACACGAATGTGCTGGAAAATCGCTGCTAAGAAGAACCAAACTGTTATTTGGGAAAAACCTCTTACAAATGATTGTTATATGGAAAGAAAGCCCCGTACTCGACCTCCTTTGTGCGACACTGGCGATGATCCTGATGCTGTTTGGGGTGTACCAATGAAGGCCTGTATCACTCCTTACTCTGAACGTGAGTACCCTAATGCTATGTTCAAATTTGTTATATGAACAAAACTTGTATGGTAACATTAGTTCTTCGGCTTGCATGATTTCTATCTAAATTCACTTTTCTCATCTTGATTTATCAAGACATCTGTGTCATACCACCAAACGAGCATGGCTCTTGCGGTATAACTTTCCTCTTCAAAGTGAGAGGAATGGGGGTCGCATCCCAAACAAAAAAAGAATTTTTGTTATAGCCTACATTTATAACCTGATATATTCGATGTCTCTTTGACTTGCTAGGCATAGCCAATCCAAAGCCATTTGAACCTGATTTCTTACAACAAAATAAAAATTCTTTATTTTCATTTCATTCGTTTGATAAAATATACATTGCATGAAAGATCCCTATAAATATTACTTGGCTGAGAGCTGTGATTGCTAGCAAATTTTCATCAGCATATTAAAAGATGACATCTTAGTTTTTTATAAGTCTACTTTGTTAGCAGAGATTTAAGCATGCCTTTTGATTCTCTCAAGTTAGTGCTTCTTCTTTCTTTTCCAATTTTTGCTAACATTGTAGCCCATATGTCCTTTACTATGCCTCTTTGGAACATGTCCGTAGCTACTCTCTAGTCTCATTCATACCAAAGTAATGCTGCTTGTTCTGCAGAGAATCATAGAGACAGAGGAAGTGGATTGGCCCCATGGCCTGCTCGCTTAACCACACCACCTCCCCGCGTTGCTGATTTTGAATTTTCCAATGAAATGTTTGAAAAGGACTTGGTAATCAAATTCAATTTTTGGCTCGTATATGATTTCTTCAGACAAAGAAAAGGACATATATGGACATTTAATGTGGTGTCTGATAGGCTTCTTCATGCTGCAGGAAATTTGGCAGCAGAGGGTCGAGGGCTATTTGAACCTGCTGAGTCAGAAAACTGGAGTAAACACTCTGAGAAATGTGATGGACATGAAGGCAAACATGGGATCATTTGCTGCTGCTCTTAAAGACTTGGATGTTTGGGTGATGAATGTTGTGCCTGAAGATGGACCAAACACCCTCAAGATTATTTATGACAGAGGCTTGATAGGAACTACGCATGACTGGTAAGCTAACACTATGATTTAATTCTCTAATGCAGTCTTGTAATATGAAAGTATATGAAATGCATTTGTTGTCTATTAGCATGGCGCTTAAAAAAGTCAAAACAATTCCAAAAAAAAATCTTACAAAATTAAAGAAAAGGTAAGAACTGGTTGATACCCAAGTTCAATAGCTTTGCGTCCGCTATCCCGATCATGATTTTCTTATCCCCAAAAGGAAAGGAAAGGTCCTTCCCTTTTGGACCGGTTGTGGGCGAGGAGGGATTTAAACTTTGTTTTCGTAGTAAATGAAGTCCAGACTTTGAATTAAGTTTTGTTAAGACCTCATATTGATATCTGTTGTTGCATATTTTAATTTATTTAAAGTTCATAGTAAGCGTTCCTTCATAGCTGACCACATTTTGCTGAGAAAATGCTTAGATGACCATGATTTTTTTTGAAACTTTTTACTGAAATATGGGACGTAACTGCTTGTTTGCGAATCTTCGTGCTGCGTGTAATTTACGATATATTTTTGTCTAACCCTTAAAATACTTGAACACCAGGTGTGAAGCCTTCTCAACCTATCCTCGAACCTACGATTTCCTACATGCATGGACTGTCTTCTCCGACATTGAGAGGAAAGAATGCAGTGCCATGGACCTGCTCCTCGAAATGGATCGGATCCTAAGGCCCAACGGTTTCATCGTGGTTAGGGACAAGAGGCCTATTATTGAATTCATCAAGAAATATCTAAAACCATTGCATTGGGAATCTTTCGCTGAGCCCAACACCGATTCGGAGGATGATGAGGTTGTGTTTGTGATCCATAAACAAGTGTGGGAGTTGAAGGAGTATGAAAATAGTTCTCTGTGATGATTATTTTTTCCCAAATTGTTTAAACAGTGAGGCTGCTGATTAATTTGAGATTTTCTCGCTGTATATAAGCAGTGAAAAGTATCATGTTCTTTACATTTATCCCCTACAGTTGCTTTTATTTTTGAGACATTCTTAAGTAAAATTTTGTAATAAGAAACTGGTTTATTTTAGTGGTTCGTTTTAGTGGTTCATCTTTAAAGTTTATGATACTGTTGCTTTTGTCCATATATTTCCAATTTGTCTTGATTGTATCTCTCTCTGGTTTGCGTTTCTGTCCTTTCCTTTGGGAGATTCACATTCATTAGTTAGACCTGTAAATATTTGGTTCTTGACCTGAAAAATGTATAAATAAATATATAAAGGGTAAATTTTTTAAAAAGTCTCCCGCTCATGGGTTCCCTAAAAACGCCTGATATTTTAAAAAATTGTTGGGAAAGTACTGCCATTTAGAATCTTTGTGGAAAAAAAACCTGAGGCATATTTCATTTATATCTTTATTCCCTCCAACTGCTTAGATATATATTACATGTAACCGCTTACACATCACATGCAGCTTTTGAGATGTTATATGCGACTAGTTAAATTGCGTTTTGATTGGGCCCATGGGATTTTTAACCAGAGCAAAGTTTTTACACAAGCGGGCCGGGCTCTTTTTGGCAATTACCAATACATATATGTATACAAGAGACAAGGGTTCAATGAATCTTCAAATGGGTCGTTACACATCAGTTTGGACTACCGTCTTTGTAGCTGGTCATAATGATTTTTAGCTCCTGCACAAGCGCTTTCGAAAACTTGGATTAGGTTTTTCTCAACCGAGATAAAAAAAAAAAAGAGCAGAGAGTTATTGGATGGCGATCCAACCATCCATTACTTGATTGTGGACTAGTCTTTTTGCATGTATTCAGTTGATGAAAAGAGCAGGTCCATGCTCCTATGACTTTCTCTCTTTCTTGTCTGGATGTATTACGTCCGGCACACCGAATAATTTCGCCACAAATTCAACTTTGGGACCTTCCCATGGAAGAAGAAAGGAAGGGTAAATTGTCAAAAAAATTGGCCCTACCAGAGTAAAAACCTTGGGCTTTTGCTTGTTCAAAATCCAATGGGCCCAATTAAAAGCCTTTTATACTGATTGTCTGTAAAATCTTAAAGGCTGCTTGTAATATCTAAAGCGTAAATGAAATGCCCCAAGATATTTTCTGACAAAATTTGAACAACCCTCTGAAAATATCAGGGTTTTCAGGCAACTACCGATCAGGCCGAGGGCTTTTTGAGAATTTGTCAGAGAGAGAGAGAGAGAGAGAATTATTCCTTTTGGACCGGGCGTCAGACCCAAGCCCACACTGCACAACACACGCAGTTCAACGCTCATTTCAAGTATCCAGAGGACTTTTTTTTGGTTCCTTCGACCGAAAAATAAAATAAAATAAAAAGCTCATTTTTTTTGGGAGGGAAAAAAGAAATGAAATTAGGGCTAGGGTTTCTCTCAAATCTCAATTAAAAATGGTGGTTGATAATGCTGCTTATTGGAGCCTTCGCCAGGTAAGTATCGCACATGAGATGTTTGTTTGTTTGATATTGTTTCCCGATTCAATTCAATATTAGGTATTTGTTAATGCAGCACAAACTGCTTTTGGTTATGAGATTGCAATTTATATTTAGGGATTAGCGATCGGTAACATCACCATGCGGAAATTTCAAAGATTTGTTTTTGGGATGAAAAAAACACACTCAAGGATTCAAGCATAAGCATAGAGACAAGCTATTAAGGTGATAATTGAATTAACCGGTGCGATTTTGCAAGAGATACATGGTGTGTGACGATTCAACAGTAGTTGAACACAAAGGGCGTGAGATATTTTGTTAATGAACCAAGATTGTAAAAAAAAACCTTGAAGACAAATCGAAAGTGAAATTAGTTTGAATAGTGAGACCAGTTGCAAAGGTCCGGAGTAAGGGAAAAATGGAGTTTATTTTTTTAGCGGAGGCGAAGATGATGCAAACTCTGTTTGCAAGGCCCTATCTCTACTTAAAAGTTTAACTTTGACGGGGTGTTTGGATTTGAAGTTATCTAAACTCCAAAATAAATGTTTTCTTCTCATTTTTTTGGAGTTTAGAAAACTTTGCTTGTATTGGAGTTTAGACAATTATGGTTTTCTCAACTATGGAGTTTAGATAATCAGTATTTTTTCTAGACTCCAGAACGAAAGCCAAAAATGACATAGTTAGGATTTTGGAGTTTAGTTTATGTAACTATATGAAACTCCAATTATTCTACTTAACTCCAAAACCGACCAGGCCCCAGAAACCGTGTTCCCGTCAAGTGCATGAGATCGTGAGAATGTGGTCATGATGGTACTTTTGATTGTCTACCAAAGATTTGATTTGATGAGATTGGGGGAAAAGAAGGTAAGGTTAAATTAATTGGATTGCATTCGGGGGGTAAAGATTCCAAAGTCGTGAAATTTACAAGGCATAGGAACAGCCTACATGCTATGCTACTTTAAGCATCACATGTGACTCTTTTATGTATCAATTATTTGCCTGCAATTAGTCGGGTTAACTTCTTTACTTGTTCAGAGGGTGAGCAATTTGAGTCAAAATCCATCCAAATGTTGTTGTTTCATTCTCGATAGGAATTGCTCATTTTCATCAACGTTCACATCAGATGTCCGCCAAATCAGTTAACTTGAAATGACCAAATTGAGTGCAGCTATCACCATTTACTTTCTTATGCATCTTCGCAACCTAGATTCCTTGAAAACCCATGCCTAATTGCTGCTTCCTGATTAATGTGATTGGAATACAGGAACTCTAAACTATATCAGATATTTCCTGCACAAGTTATGCCACTGTATATCATTGTTACTACTGTTGCTTATTCAATTATTCAGGTCTTTTATACAATATTTCCTCCTTGAGTTCAACCAGATAAATTATCTAAACAATTTTTAATCAAATTGAGTGTTAGTGTCATCATTCTTTTGGATGGTGAAATCATCTGACTTTGTTTAAATGTCCCTGTATTAACTAGATACAATAGGAGCAAATGTCAGATTGATAATTAATATAATAACAACCTCACTTTTCTTCCATGCAATAAGATAGATACCGATGGGGATCAACACATAATCTCAAATCAGAGTCTATAAAGCCAAAAATATAAGGAGGGAGGGAGGGGTCAAATAGTTTGAAATTTGTCCAGCTTCCTCTTTTGATCAAAGAATATCAAACATATAAGTAATGAGAAATATTTAACAATCACGTAATGGGTAAAGGTTATGCATGTTAAAATACTACATAAAATGTATTCTGGAAATCAAGTGTGGGAGAGGTATATTATAACCTACAGATTTTTGGTAAGCAGATGGATTTTGGGATTCTATGTTTAGTGTTTGAGCATCGCATGGGTACCCAGTTATGTGCCAATATCTTCTTATTGTTGATCTTTTCTCTTATGTCACTTGTGGGCATATGCTGGTGCACCAAGTTACCAAGCCCTGGTGTTTTTTGCGATTTTTTTGTTCTCGCTTGTTTGCTATCTTTGTACCATAAATGTACTGTGTTTCTGCTGCATAAGGGAACTACATCATAACCAACTGGGCCTAACTCAGTTGGTATAACTTTCCTCTCCAAAGTGAGAGGTTGCCTGTTGTATTCCCGAAGGGGTTGCATCCCAAAAAAAAGAAATAAAAAACTACATCATAGCTGTTATACGTTTGTTTATATGAGATCAAAATATCTTTGGATCAAGGAGCGCATGTGCACGCTCATGCACAATCTTTTATGTACTTTGGTCATATGCTCATATTCAGGTCAGAGAAAACTTCCTATTCTTGTCTGTTTTCCTCCTCTTCCATGATAGTTCATGAGAAAAGCATGAATGAGATTAGAGACAGCAAAACAAAAACAAAATTGGAGATTCGTTTCAAGCAGAAAATTTTTGTTGTAGAATCTTAATTGATTAACCGTTCATGAGATTTTTTAGATAAGGAATAAAAAGGAAATAGGGATATGTATAAGTTTCAGAAGAAGATAAAAGGGATGTAGATTTCGATATGATAATGAACTAACCTAGAGAGTTCATACAGTTCTTATTGTTTTGGTTTTTTCGAGTTAACACGATGACCAGTTTCTTTAATTACGTGTTCAAAGCTACTTTGACTATGCATCCTGCAGTCCTTTCCTACTAGCAAGAGTAGAACGGTGTCTATTTTATTTAGATATAGTTAACGTGGTTCAGTGGGCAAGACCTCCTGTTAATTTTGCCACCTATAATCTTCTTAGGAAGTTGAGGGCATTGCCAACTATAGTGATAAATTCTCAAAATTATCAACCAACTCTGAACATTTTCAGCAGCTATGCTATATCTAAAACTATCCTGCCTTTCACAAACTTCGTCTATTGAATGCTAAATCTAGATATTTCGACAATTTGTTAACAAGTCACAGCTTAATCATGCAAGTACTACAAATAATTGATGATTGTAACTTAACAATATCTGTTGTTATTTACTGTTAAGATTCACTATCTTATATTCTAAAACCTTGCCCCCACATGTGTAGGCGGGTGAAATAAAAATCGAACCCGTAAAGACTCAAAAGTAGAAGTGTGGACCTCACATTAATAAAACTAAGTCAAGAACGCGCCCGTGTTTGTGCTCCGGACTCCGCATCCGCGCCCAGACTGCGGCCCGGCATTCCACGGTCCGCAGGCCCGGTCGTCCGTGGCCCCGTCGTCCATCATCTGGCATGCCCGTTGGCCGCGGTCCCATTTTCCGTTGCCAGTCATCCGTTTCCCGCTGCCCCTGCCTTCGTCGTCCGCGTCCCATCGTCTGCGACCCCGTCGTCTGCTGGCCGCGGTCTCCGCCGGCCGTCGTCTGTGGGCTATCTGCCGTCTAGCCAAATTTTTTATAAATAGAGCCCCCATTGGCTCATTTTCAGAGGGTGGGAATTTTTGCACGGAAGCTCTGCCTCTGCCATCTTTCTCTCTCTCGGCCATTGTCTCTTCTTGAAGTTTTGAGATTTTACGAAGGTGAAAGCCATTGGTATCTCCTTTAGACTATTCTATTGAAGACTATTCTCGAAGCTCTTCAAAATCAAGACTTTAAAGACCAAAACTTGAAAATTCGAAGGTTCAAAATATCGAAAGCTTAAAGCCAAGATCCGGTCGATCAGTCGAAATCTTATAGCGCATTTCGCTGAGGTTCTGTCCGACGCTTCTTTGGTGTCGTACGGTCAAGGAGAACCTCGTGTTTACGAAGGATTCTACAGCCACATCAAATCCCCAGATCTCAATAGTTTTTTTATTCTTTTTTTTCTTTTTGCATACATTTACATACTTTTTAAAAGAGAAAATTGCTTGTAACTGTTTAATGGAAATGAACGCAAAAGCCCTTATTTCCACCGGAAACAAGATGGCGACTCAGATGGGGAAAAGCTTTTCGGAGAAAGAGCTAGTGTCGTAGTATGGTACCCATCAAGAAGACGATGTTACGACATACGTGATGAAAATCGACCGAAAAGGTTTCGAGCAGAACTTGAGGAAAAGGGGATCGACGAGTAGCTCTAAGCGATCGCCCAAAGCCAACCGCCGTGTTGCCTCGGCCGCCCCCTCCGTCGATGATGCAACGGCCTTCCTGTCAAAAGCCCGCTGCCTCTCCTTCGAAGAGGAGATAGAAGATCGAACCCCTCGCCGAAGTTCAAAAGCGAAGAGAGATCCGGCGCCCCGCGCTAAATCTGGATGCCCGTCGGCTTGAAAGTCGATGGAATTGAAGCTGAACAAACCATAGGCCGTTCTTTGGCAGAGCGCGCCGCCATTACTATGGCTGATGGTATGGCCGTCATCGCTTCTGTGCCGAAGTCCTGTGCTGCCTTGTGTCGGGCCCGTGCCGCTCATGCCGTCGCTCGTTGACTGGCAGCAGCCGCCGGCCTCAGCTATGTCCACTTGTCGAGAAGACCTCCTTGAAGAAGGAATGGACTCTTGTTGTCTCTCGCCGCACGATAAAGCGAAAGAGACGTGAAGCTGAACTTGCGGTCCTGTAAGCTGAAATGCTGTCCCGCCCAAGGCTGAGATCCAAAATCGTGACGCCCGTCACTATGGGTAATGAAGGAAACTCACGTCAAAAAAAGGCGTCCGACACAAGCAGGAATCCTCCTTCCAGCTCAAAGAGAGAGTTCCCCCTGTTGTTGTCTGTCGCATCGGGAATGAAGAGAAAGTTGAAGCGAAGCCAATGCCGTCTCCAACCATCAAGCGCGGATGTACTAAAGTACGCACAAGAGCTATCGCTGATGACCGGGCCACCGCCCGTTTAGCGTCTAAGCCCTTCACCGGCAATGCAAACTGCAATGGCCCAATTATAATTGTGGGCTACATGCAGTGTTGTCCCCATTTCCCTTTGTCTGTTCCCTCGTGCCGTGTTCCGATGGACGAGCCATTACAATCAGGTCGAATATCCGTTTTCAACCGATTGTCAGTAGGCTCGACCTCATCCCGGCCAATAGGGAACGAAAAAGAAGAATAAAGAGGTCCGGCAAGTCGACCTACGTATTCGTGCACATGGTTGACTGCCAAGAACCTCCGCGCAAGTTGAGACTGGGTGGAATTTCTCCTATAGAATTCCACATCTTCTATGGATCCGGGCCTCCTGCCACGAGAACCCAAGACCACTTGGCTCAAAGGGCCAAAGATTTCATGTCTCGTCGACAACTCGACGATGAACTGTCCGCGTATGCGGCATACAATACAGTGAGCTCCTACCAGCCCCAGAAAGTGGAAGTTCAGATGGCGGGGACATACTTCGATGATCAAGGGGATGATGACATCAGAAATAACAATCAAGCCCCTCCTGATGTCGCAAATTTGTTGCTCCAACTTTAGAGATCCCGACAAGAGGTTCGAGAACAGAACGCCTCCATCGAGGCCATGAAAGTGATGATGATCCAGATGATGCAATCTCATCAGCAGATACAGCTCAATATGCAGCAGCTGAGGGTGCCAGCGGTTTCTCTGTCCGGAGCCCCTCCACCACCACCAACCACGACTAGCTTACAGATACCAACGGGATCAAACGCTGGGGGTAGTGTCGCAATTCACTCAGCGCCGTCCTCGAGCGCTGCTATTCCACCTCCGGTACAAGGTGTCGAGATGGGAAACCGACAATCGCGGAGACAGCCTACCTTTGGCAAGAGTGAAATCAACCGTGGAGTCGGTCCCGCAACTGTTCCACTACTAAACGATCTGCAGGTGCCCCAATTCCACATGGAGACGCCTAGTGTCAGCCACATCCAGCCAAGCCCAGTTCACGCTGAAGAAGGTTTGATTGGGACCCCATGAGAATCTAACCCTGCGTATGCAGGCGAGCAAATACGCCGCGACTCAGAGAACCAGTCTGACCATGATGAGTCCTCCGTCAAAGCCAAGCTCGCCGAAATACGGGCGATGATGGCAGCGATTCAGACAGGGAAGGTGATGACCGATGGGTTTGCCAAACCGTACCCGGCAGAATGGGCTGATATCCCCGTCGAAATACAAACCGACTAGCTTCCAATTCTACAAAGGAACTGGTTCGGCTCAGCAACATGTCTACCCGTTTGAGACGCAGGGCGAACACTGTATGGGAAATGACCCGCTGCTAGTTAAATTGTTCGTCGGGACCCTCAAAGACGCATCTTTCGATTGGGTGAAGGTTCTCACCCCTGGGACACTGTCTTTGTTACAACACGACAGCTGTTCCTGAGAAGGTTTTACACGATGATGGTAGCGATTCAGACAGGGAAGGTGATGACCAATGGGTTTGCCAAACCGTACTCGGCAGAATGGGATGATATCCTCTATCCGTCGAAATACAAACCGACTAGCTTCCAATTCTACAAAGGAACTGGTTCGGCTCAGCAACATGTTTACCAGTTTGAGACGCAGGGCGAACACTGTATGGGGAATGACCCGCTGCTAGTCAAATTGTTCGTCGGGACCCTCAAAGACGCATCTTTCGATTGGGTGAAGGTTCTCACCCCTGGGACACTGTCTTTGTTACAACACGACAGCTGTTCCTAAGAAGGTTCTACGAGATCGATGTCCGCAAAACCTATTCGAGTTTGAGGGGAGAAACTTATCGCTCTGGCGAGAAGAATCGAACTTTTATTGATAGGTTTCACGGTGTTGCCCAACGGTTCAAGGGTGTGATCTCGTTCAATGTCTCCATAGATATGTGTCGGGACAACTTCCCGAACAACATCCGGAGATACTTGGGCACAAACAGGGCGAGCTCATTCATATGGCTGAAGCTGCGTAGGATACGGCCATCCAATTGGGAGACCTCCTAAACTTTAAGTCGCGCACTGACAATAAGCCAGGTGGCACCGCAAGCAAATGAACCAGACCCAAGAAGCAATGGCGATCAATGTCTCTCCCCATGATCCGAACAGAAAATGGCAAGCTTCTAGGAAAGACGACAAGCCGGTCTACAATCAAGTGCCTCTTCCACCTGGACAAGGACAAGCGGTTCCATGCACAAAGCCGCGGATGGACATTCCACCGTCTTTCAGGGTTGAAGCTGTTCCAGCCCTACCAGACGTGCTGATCAAAGGAGGGTTCATTTTGCTACCCACGCTCTTTCGTCCTGAAGAAGTTGACCGCAAGGGTGATCCCAACTATTGCATTTTCTACAGGTATGTGCAATATCCTGCACGGGGTTGCTACGTTCTCCAGAACAAAATCCAGACACTAGTAGATGCTTGGGTGGTACAATTGAATGAGCAGCAGCGCCAAGTCTTGGCGAACTTTACGTCGGCCTAATTCGGTGACATCCCTTCAGAGGCCATCAAAGAAGGAGTAGTCCCGATCCCAATGGTCGAGTGGAAAGTGGTCAGTTCTGACGCCCACGACCGACAAAGCAAAGGATTAGTCCCCTGGTGTTGCTAACGGGAGAGCACGTAGGTCTTTCCTGATCTAGTGGATCACGAGCAGTCGACGTCTGCATCAAAGAAGAAGGGAAAGTCAAAAACTTGCTATGTGGTGCCCGTCGTCCAAGGTGAGAACGAAGATATTCTTCATGCCCTTTCCGATTCGAAGAATGAGGAGGTATTTGCCGCTACCACAGCTTAACTGATACAAGGCGATTCGCGCTTCGGAAAGTCTTACTTCCGCCCGGGCGTTCAGGTTGAAACTCAGCCCCCTGCAGCCCTAGTCGTGCCAACAGAGAAAGATCAGAATAATGGCACGGCCCTTGTTCAACTGCGTCCATTTGATATCATGAGTCAGCTCGTTAGTATCCCGGCCAGGGTTACTATGCTTGAGTTGCTCAGGTTATCTCCTGAGATCCGAGCAGCCCTTCAGGAGGCGATACAGGATTCAGAGGCATTCGTCGTGGACGTTCAAAAACTCCATGCTGAAAAGGACGTCAAGCAGATTGCACAGGAGGATCGGGTTATCACCTTCTCTCAGAAGGACATGAAGATGTCGTTAATCAAGCACACGTGGCTGCTATACTTCACAGCGTACATCGGTAGCCAAAAGGTATCGCGCGTTTTGGTGGATCCCGACGCAGCGGTGAGTATCATGACCCGAAGAATACTGCACTTCTTCAGCATACTGGAGCGGAAGCTAGTGCACACCAACACGAAGCTCTCTCGCTTTGATGTCTAGAGTAGCTTAGCTCTGGGAAAAATAAGATTGAAACCGCGTGTCGGGGATTTGAGGTCAGACGTCACGGTTTTCGTGATTAATGCTAACCCGTCTTACAACATGCTACTTGGAAGGCCCTGGATTCATGAAAATGAGATCGTGCCTTCAACCTGCATCAGATAATGAAATAGGTAATGAAATACATCGATGCAGAAGGAGTCCAACATTCAATAACGGCGGATTTGGCCCCGTTTAAAGGATTCAGGACTTACTTCACGGACGCTCAGCTCTATCAAAACGTAGCCCTATATGACTCCCATCTGGAGGTGTATCCTTTGGAGAACCGTGAGGATGGAAATGAGGCGGACACCTAGTCTGAGAACTTTCTTAGATGTGTTATAAAACCCTTTTTGATAGATCTAGGAAATGTTTGTAAGGCCGATGTGTCTAAACCCAAGTTCATCATTAGTAAAGTGAGGTTTAATTATGAGTTGTGTGCAAAGACCTCACCTAGACTAGGAAACAATGTCCCGCGGCGGGTGTTGTGTCTGAATTCTGATCCTACACTAAATGTGCCCATAATTAGGATATCACACGAACTCGGAGAGTCCCAGCGTCCGAATAGGACCTATTTTGTTGCCCAGGCTAAGTTTAAGAACGAAACACCAATATACTTTGGTCGTTTCAAAGCGGACAATGATTGGACCTCGGAAGAATCAGAATCTGAATATGAAGTGCCAGAATTCCACCACTATAGTGAAGGTGCACGCCAGATGATGAAGAATCAGAGATATGACTTAGAAGCTCGCCTTGGTCTCCATATGCGAAAGAGTCGACCTCTCGGACTCGGCGATCTGAAGCTGTCTAGAGGGGCCTTCTATTGTCTGCTGCCGGCCCACCCGATAGGAAAGCGGAGCACTCTCTGCAGGCACTTCATGTGAAGAAGAAAACCTCTCTGAATGATCGGCAGTAGTACCCTGATCTGTATTCAGGATGACAGAAGCTGATCCCTTGGACTTGCTCCTTCCCCGTCCTCCTATCGCGCATCTTTTTCACTTGTGGTCAGGTGGAGACTGCTGCTTCTTCCCTTTCAGGCCAGTAGCCCTGAGGCGAAGGAAGTTCTGCCCAAAATCAAAGTGGCGATATAATATATTGACCTGACCGTACCACTGGTAGAAAGATGCGCTGGTCATCAAGCACCACTCATAGAACGGGAGATTAAACAGAGCAGAGGAACACCCGCTGATGAAATATTGCCAAACGCGAGCTCCGTCGATAAGGCGCCCCTCATAAGAGAATTGTACGTTCGGACTCCCGATATAGAACTGGTCGTATCCAAACTGCCTTGCGAATCACATAGGTAGATATGGCTCAATAAAACGATCCTCCGACCACCATATAAGGTGTGACGGACGGATGCATATAAGCCAATATAGGAGATTCGACGGGAGTACTGAGAATTCGCTCCCACTTTCAGCAGAAGGTCCGTCTAGGGTCTCAACGGACGATCGAGGCATGCACCGATGTATCAGGTAGTTCTGAGGACGGTTAAGATGGCCCATGATGGCCTTCATGTCATCCAAACTCCAGCGCGCCTCGTTGTAGAACTTGAGCAAAGCCGAACCTCCTTCAGTATTCGTATATGGCCGTGCGGAAATTAATCCCCGTAATAGAGGGCAAACTAGAATACCAAATACGTAAATGGTAGGCCGACTAACATTTGGGCCATCTCGAGGATCCACCATCCGTGACCTCGAACCGGGAGCCTTACCGGTAGACAGGATAGATACGACCCGTCTCAATCCTCTCTAGCCGTCGCAAACCATTGCAGGAAGCTGAGCAATGTTGCGACCGCAAGTAATAGCGACAGCTGGGAATAACGTCTCGACGCTCATGAATTCAGAAGGTATCACACACTTCTTGATCCATACGGACAAGAAGGCGACAAATGCTGCAAGCCTAGACAACGGGTGTCCGATCGAACTGTAGATGCCTTTGAAGGTAGTGCCAAGAAGATAGCTTCGTTTATCGAATTCCAGGACATAATCTGAAAACCCATGCTGTCCTGCTGGTATATCTTCCATCGACGGGCGTCGAGGCGTTGGAGATGCAAAATTCCTTGAAAAGCCAAAGATATATTCGCCCCACGCTTATATGCTGAGGCGGCATTTGCTCCCGCTCGAGGCACAAATAGAATAGTGGCCAATAAGCTCATCCAAAATATGAGGGATATCCTGATGGTTTGCATCTAAGTCCTGACCTGTAACACCCTAGTTCATTTATACCAGTTCTATTTTGAGTATTTTTTTATTTATGGTATTTTCTTGATTTATTGTGTTTTGGGCGCGAATAGTGTATTTGACATCTGTATTTGCATCCGACCCGACCCGCTTGCTGGAAACCCGTTTTGATTCCTGTTTACGATTTATCCCGGCTTGTTATGTGGATCCGTGCACTTTTATTTTTTTTATATACTGCATACTGGCATTTTATCTGGCATCTGCATATTGTATATAACATATAAAGTCAAGTAAAATATTTTAAAAATATATAGCATGGCCTGCATGATACCCGTAACCCTATAGTAGCATCCGCGCATCTTTTTCTCGTCCCGTTCAGTGAAACGGACTCGATTGGATGGCTACGTGCACGTGCGTGCATCCGTTCTTGGGGGTATGCTTATTCGTTACCTGGATATCCTGTTTTAATGTTGGTCGACACGTATATTATTCGTATTTTAAAACTAGATTTTTAGACCCGACCCGGGCGTGTTTTGGACTATTTTTGTATTAGCCTGAAAACTCAAATTTTCCTAATATTTTATTCGTTTGGTTATAACTGGTTAGCATTTATATATTTTAAACTAAAGTATATCTTTAAAAGATTTCTTTAATTCCTAACCATTAATTCTCTCTCTCCCTCTCTCTCCGCTGTATATATATATTTATATTATAATTAATTCTTTTTACAAACCCTATTCAGTTTCCCCATGTCTCTTCTCTCCCTTCTTCCATCATCTTCTTTATTTCTTTCCCACGTTCCCGCTTCGAACCCATGCCAGCGCTGCGCCCATCGCCAGCGCCGGTCGCCTCGCCGTCGTCACCACCGCGGCCACTGCCTCCACCTCCTCACCCTTATCCACACCACCACCACCGTCGCCTTCACCCATCACCGCACGACCCATACCCACTCCCTTCGATCGTCGCCTTCGCCGCCGGTGACCCTCGTCATCACCATCATTCTTTTCTCTCCTCGACCCACACCTCTTCTCTACGCCACGACGAGATCCCCTTCACCCGAGCCTCCCCACTGCACACCCAAGAACCCACTGCGACCATCTTTTCTGTCCCCGTCGCCGAAGCCCCGACCACCTCGTCGGCCTCCCTTTGCCACCTCCTCTGACCCCGATCCAACTCCAGACCACCCAACACCGGAACCCGACCCTGCAAGAACCCGCACCCCAATCCCCGGCGATCGTGAAACCCACTGCTATCGCCATAAACCCCGCCGGAAAACTCACGACTCATCGTCAACGTCCCCCTCGCCTCACCTCTATCCCCTAACACCAACCATAATACCAGCCTATTCTTCTTCTTCTTCTTGTTCTTCTCTTCTTGGTTCTTGATTCCTCATTTATTTCCGATCATCGCCAGAACCGTGACCGTCACCGACGATCCGGACGACCCAGTGGACGTTCCCAGCTGGTGTGGTCACCGTCTTGCTTTGCCTGGTCCTGTTCTGTACGCCGTGTGTGCATTGCGACGTTTACCCGACGTCGGACGCAGCGTACGCACCCTTCGTGAGATCCGTTCAGGCAAGTTCATCTTGCTACATGTTATAATACATATTTTGTATCCATATGAATAAAAATATCACATGTTGATTGCATCGTACATCCATATTAATGTTTTACTGTGTTCGGATACCCGTATGCATCCATATCATTTATTATATATGTAGCTGCATCTACAGATCATATTATTTTATGTTATTGTTGTATTAACACCCCATGCTTAATGTGCATCCTACATAGTCATGGAGCTGTAGGTATAACCCCTGATAGATATTTGTGCATCCGTGTTTTATTGTGTACCCATACCATTAATTCTATATATCTAGTTGCATGCCATGCCACATTATTTTATATTACTGTTACATTAGTACCTCATGCGTGATAATGTGCATCCTACATAGTCATGATGTAACCCCTGATAGATAATTATGCATCCGTGTTTTATTGTGTATCCATACCATTAATTCTATATATCTAGTTGCATACCATGTCGTATTAATTCATATTACTGTTACATTAGTACCCCATGCGTGATAATGTGCATCCTACATAGTCATGAGATATTTGTGAATCCATGCTTTTACCGTACATCCATACTTGCTACATTTTACTGTTGGACATCCATATGTTACACTATGCACTACTTGACATGACCTGATACATCACTACTTGACATGTTACCTGATCCTGTTTCTAATGCCGACAATCCTGACATGTTGTCTCGATTGACATATCATGTTGTCTGTATAGACAAACCTGTACCTGCTTGATCCTGTGTTGGCATTAGCTCCAGATTTATCAATACCTGATTTGAGCACATAACTTGGGGGTAAGGGAAAATCAATGATGAAATCTGACTTGTAACTCAACAATTCGATACTTATACTGATCAGTTTTGGGGGCTAGGCCAGTCCCGGGATGATGTTGCTGACATCATTCGTCTGTACATGTTTCTTGTTTGTGCTTAGCGGCACGTCTCGGATTCAGCCCCGAGAGTCTGGACCGTGGTCCCGGGTATGCACGGGATACTATTGAGTTACATCGACGATTCATTTAATTGATTTCGAAGACTTTAGAATAGATAACGCAGCAGTATAGTTTAGATTACTCACTGCACTTCACCTGCACGTATACACTTCACTGTTGCATATCCATATTTACTGGTTATATTCATGTCATCGTTTATACTCATGCCTGCATATCTCGTGTATCATGTTCATTTATTATTGTTTGATATTATGATGCACTGACTTCTGGGTTTTGCATGGCCCAGATCCTTTATTTCTCACGCAGGCCGACCAGGAGTACTTCGGTCGACAGGCCGAGCAGTGAGAATCATGTTAGTATTTTAGTTTAGTTTTCTTTCAGCATTTTCATTTCCTGATGTGAGCCCGTATTTGGGACGTACTTTCCAGATTGTTATTGTTACTTGGATTTATTGCTTCCGCATATTATTTCTTGACTCGTTTATTCTGGCATATGTACATGTACTATATAGTTTATTTTATTTTCCTGTTCTTGATATCTTCTAGACAACCGTAATGTGACTGTGGAGGGATGTTTCCTACCCACAGGTAGCATGGTTGGCTGTCACGTGCCGATCTTAGCGCACTCTGGGAAGTGGGGCGTGACAGGGTTTGTTTGGTATCAGAGCCATATGATTTAGGTTAATCGGGTTTGATTCTTTTGTAATTGGGTATTGGACCCAATACACGAATCGGAAAATCCGTAATTAGGAACATGTCCTGCCACTTGGTTATCGTGATTCTTGAATCATATCTTTCTCTTGACCCTTGTGTTGACGTTATGCAAATGACCTTGCATCTCGACTTGAAATCCATTTGGTTCTCTATTGTTTCTTTCTATTCTGATACTAGGATTTTGGCGACTTGAACAGAGTTATATGATTGTAATTATGAACTGCAGCATGGTTGCAATGCGGTACTCTATTTAAGTAACTTGGAGTCCTAGTCTTGATTCACTTCCTTGTTTTACGGTCATTATTTTACCATCTCTTTGTTTCATTGCTTACCAGTCTATGTTCATCGCAAGTTTTGAATCTTGCTTATCATATTAATCCTCTTCGGCGTCTTGGTTTCAGGATCATGGCGGATAGGAATCTGCGATCGTACCAGAGGCGTGTTGATGACGCCGCATTGCTTGGAGTAATTCGTGGGATGCTGGAGAACCAGAAGCGGCAAACCGAGCTGAACTAACGGCAAGCCGAAGCTTTTCAGGAAGGTTTGAGGACCGTCCAGCAGTCCGTAAACAATGTTGCGGCCAAACCAGTAGAGCGTGTGGGCACCGTGACGGATTTCAGGAGACTTAGTCCGTTCATTTTCACTGGTTTGGAGGAGCCGTTGCCAGCGGAGCAGTGGCTGGTCGATACGGAGAATCTGGTCGTTGCAGCACAGATTCCGGAGGACAAGAGGGTGGATGTTGTACGCATCCAGTTGGTGGACTATGCCCGTGAATGGTGGCTCGTGGAAGAGACCCGCTTGCCCAAGCCGATCAGTTGGGCAGCTTTCTCGCAGAGTTTCCTGGAGAAGTTCTTTCCGCAGACTGCACGGGAGGAAATGGAAGAAATGTTCATCAGTTTGAAGCAGAATGGCGGATCCGTGGATGCGCATGCAGCTGAGTGGACACGACTCAGTCGATTCGCTGGACCTTTGGTTGCCAACGATGCTGATAGGGCACGAAGGATTATGCGCAGTTTAGACGTGGAAATCCAGAGGCACATTATATCTCTGAGATTGACCACTTTCTCGCAAGTTCTTAAAGCAGCCCGAGAGCAGCAGAGCTTATCAATGAAGGCGGAGGGTACGCAGCAGCAGGTAGTGGTGGTACGGAAGCCGGCGTTTACGCCGAATCGAGCGTCTATACGCAGAGGTATCCCGGTGGACAGGCGTGGCATTGTACCGATGAAGAAGCCAGTCGTGCCCGAGAAAAAGGAAAGGAAGATTTGTGGGTACTGCCATCTACCTGGACACTTGCAGAGAGAGTGTCGAAGGAGGCTTGGACTTTGTTTGGTTTGCGGATCAGCGGATCATACTATCAATGCTTGTCCGTCGAAGCTTCGTTTGAAGGATGATATTCAGAGGCAACCGCAGAGGCAGATTTAGGGGCAGAAGCAGTTAACTCAGGGACCTAATCAAGCTCAAGCCTTTACTCTGACGGCCGAAGAGGCAAGGCTTCAGATAAAGTTGTTTCAGGTATCCTACTTGTTCATGATTTTCCCGCATTAGCATTATTCGATTCTGGTGCATCTCTTTGTTTTATATCGTCTAAGTTTATTGCTGCACATTCAATTTATTGCATGACCCTATCTAGTTGTTGGGACATACACATTGGGAATGGGAAGATCATAGCTAGCAGTGAGTGCAAGGATTGTTCTGTTGTTTGCGGACGGGAGTTACTTGCAGATTTCTTGGTGATCGATACCGGCAGTTATGATGTCTTGGGAATGGATTTCCTCGGCACTTTCCACGCTCACATTGTTTGTAGGGCGAAGAAAGTGATTTTCCAGATTCCCGGACATCCGGAGTTTGTTTTTGCTGGAGGTAACAGTTCTGTCGGGCCAGTTGAGTTTAGGGCTAGGCCGACAAATAATGTTCTTTCGTTGATGGAAGTTGATAAGGAGGAAGCGCCAGCTGTAGTTCGAGAGTTCATGGACGTGTTCGAGGACATCTCGGGTTTACCGCCAAAACGAGATGTGGAGTTTGCGATCGATCTTGTTCCTGGTGCAGCGTCAATCTCAAAGGCGTACTATCCAATGGTACCAGTGGAGTTGGAAGAAGTAAAGAAGCAGGTTACCGAATTGCTTGAGAAGGGTTGGATTCGCAGCAGCAATTACCTTGAGGAGTTCCAGTTCTTCTAGTAAAGAAGAAAGATGGCACAAGGAGGATGTGCATCGATTATCGAGAATTAAACCGGGTGACTATTAAGAACAAGTACTTGATCCCTCGCATTGGCGAATTGTTCGAGCAACTCAGTGGCGCGAGGGTGTTCTCGAAGCTGGATTTGCGATTCGGATATCATCAGGTCCGAGTTAAATCAGAGAATATTTGCAAGACTGCGTTCCGAACCCGTTATGGACATTACGAGTATTTAGTGATGCCATTCGGAGTCACGAATGCACCGGCTATATTTATGGACTTGATGAACCGAATCTTTCACCGTTCTTGGACCAGTTTATAGTGGTGTTCATCGATGATATTCTGGTCTACTCGAGGAGCCTTGAAGAGCATGCTGAACTCTTGAAGACATGTTGAGAGCTTGCATGCTAGACTTCAAGGGTTCGTGGAAGGATCATCTACACTTGGTGGAGTTTCTTACAATAACAGTTTTCAGGCGACTATTTAGATGGCTCCATTCGAAGCCTTGTATGGTCGTAAGTGTCGCTCATCCGTTTGTTGGGACGATGTTGGAGAACGAAAATTGTTAGGACCGGATTTGATCGTGCAAACAGTAGAGAAAGTTAATACTATCCGAAATCACATGAAGGCAGCACAAGATCGACAGAAGAGCTGGGCCGATACATCGAGAAGACCTCTAGAGTTCGCTGTTGGTGATATGGTATTCTTGAAGATATCACCGACTAGAGGAGTCATTCGTTTTGGGAGTCGAGGCAAGCTTAGTTCTCGATTCGTTGGGCCTTTCGAGATTATTGAGCGTGTTGGAGAAATAGCTTATCGATTGGCGTTACCACCGTCTTTGGCGAATGTTTATGACGTGTTTCATGTATCTCAACTTCGTAAGTATGTTCGAGATGAGATGCACGTGCTAGATCATTTGGAGCTGACTGTAAGGGGGGATTTGGCCTACGAAGAACGACCGATGTCGATTGTTGATCGAAGAGAAAAAGTCCTCAAGAACAAGGTTATCTCTCTCGTACTTGTTTCATGGGAGAATCGCTCGCACGGAGAATCGACTTGAGAACGAGAAGACGAAATTCGACAGAAGTTTCCAGATCTCTTCTTATAGTTTCATGTTTGTTTACCTTTTCTTGTTCCTGGAATTTCGAGGACGAAATTCTTTTGTATTTGGTATAATGTAACACCCTAGTTCATTTATACCAGTTCTATTTTGAGTATTTTTTTATTTATGGTATTTTCTTGATTTATTGTGTTTTGGGTGCGAATAGTGTATTTGACATCTGTATTTGCATCCGACCCGACCCGCTTGCTGGAAACCCGTTTTGATTCCTGTTTACGATTTATCCTGGCTTATTATGTGGATCCGTGCATTTTCATTTTTTTTATATACTGCATACTGGCATTTTATCTGGCATCTGCATATTTTATATAACATATAAAGTCAAGTAAAATATTTTAAAAATATATAGCATGGCTTGCATGATACCCCTAACCCTATTGTAGAATCCGCGCATCTTGTTCTCGTCCCGTTCAGTGAAACAGACTCGTTTGGATGGCTACGTGCACGTGCGTGCATCGGTTCTTGGGGGTATACTTTTTCGTTGCCCGGATATCCTGTTTTAATATTGGTCGACACGTATATTATCCGTATTTTAAAACTAGATTTTTAGACACGACTCGGACGTGTTTTGGACTATTTTTGTATTAGCCTGAAAACTCAAATTTTCCTAATATTTTATTCGTTTGGTTATAACTGGTTATCATTTATATATTTTAAACTAAAGTATACCTTTAAAAGATTTCTTTAAATCCTAACCGTTAATTCTTTCTCTCTCCCTCTCTCTCCGCTGTATATATATATATTTATATTATAATTAATTCTTTTTACAAACCCTATTCAGTTTCCCCACGTCTCTTCTCTCTCTTTCTCCATCATCTTCTTTATTTCTTTCCCATGTTCCCGCCTTTAACCCACGCCCGCGCCGCGCCCATCGCCCGCGCCCGTCGCCTCGCCGTCGTCACCACTGCAGCCAACGCCTCCACCTCCTCACCCTTATCCACACCACCACCACCGTCACCTTCACCCATCACCGCACGACCCATACTCGCTCCCTTCGATCGTCGCCTTCGCCACCGGTGACCCTCGTCATCACCATCATTCTCTTCTCTCCTCGACCCACACCTCTCTTCCTCTATCCCACGACGAGATCCCCTTCACCTGAGCCTCCCCACTGCACACCCAAGAACCTACTGCGGCCATCTTTTCTGTCCCCGTCGTCGGAGCCCCGACCACCTCGTCGGTCTCCCCTTGCCACCTTCTCTGACCCCGATCCAACTCTAGACCACCCAACACCAGAACCCGACCCTGCAAGAACCTGCACACCCAATCCTCGGCGATCTTGAAACCCACTGCCATCGCCGTAAACCCCGCCGGAAAAACCACGACTAATCCTCAACGTCCCTCTCGCCTCACCTCTATCCCCAAACACCAACCATAACACCAGCCTATTCTTCTTCTTCTTGTTCTTCTCTTCTTGGTTCTTGATTCCTCATTTTTTTCCGATCGTCGCCAGAACCGTGACCATCACCGACGATCCGGGCGACCCAGTGGACGTTCCCAGCCAGCGTGGTCACCGTCTTGCTTTGCCTGGTCCTGTTCTGTACGCCGTGTGTGCATTGCGACGTTTACCCGACGTCGGACGCAGCGTACGCACCCCGTCGTGAGATCCGTTCAGGCAAGTTCATCTTGCTACGTGTTATAATACATATTTTGCATCCATTTGAATAAAAATATTACATTTTGATTGCATCGTACATCCATATTAATGTTTTACTGTGTTCGGATACCCGTATGCATCCATATCATTTATTATATATGTAGTTGCATCTACAGATCATATTATTTCATGTTATTGTTGTATTAACACCCCATGCTTGATAATGTGCATCTTATATAGTTATGGAGCTGTAGGTATAACTCTGATAGATATTTGTGCATCCGTGTTTTATTGTGTACCCATACCATTAATTCTATATATCTAGTTGCATGCCATGTCACATTATTTCATATTACTGTTACATTAGTACCCCATGCGTGATAATGTGCATTCTATATAGTCATGATGTAACCCCTGATAGATATTTGTGCATCCATGCTTTTACCGTACATCCGTACTTTTACCGTGATTCCATACTTGCTACATTTTACTGTTGGACACCCATATGTTACACTGTGCACTATTTGACATGACCTGATCCACCACCACTTGACATGTTACCTGATCCTGTTTCTAATGCCGACAATCCTGACATGTTGTCCCGATGGACATATGCTGTTGTCTGTATAGACAAACCTGTACCTGCTTGATCCTGTGTTGGCATTAGCTCCAGATTTATCAATACCCGACTTGAACACATAATTTTGGGGTAAAGGGAAATCAATGATGAAACCTGACTTGTAACTCAACAATTCGACGCTTATACTGATCAGTTTTGGGGGCTAGGCCAGTCCCGGGATGATGTTGCTGACATCATTCGTCTGTACATGTTTCCTGTTTGTGCTTAGCGGCACGTCTCGGATTCAGCCCCGAGAGTCTGGACCGTGGTCCCGGGTATGCACGGGATACTATTGAGTTACATTGACGATTCATTTAATTGATTTCGAAGAATTTAGAATAGATAACCCAGCAGTATAGTTTAGATTACTCAATGCACTTCATCTGCACGTATACACTTCACTGTTGCATATCCATGTTTACTGGTTATATTCATGTCACCGTTTATACTCATGCATGCATATCTCGTGTATCATGTTCATTTATTATTGTTTGATATTATGACGCACTGACATCTGGGTTTTGCATGGCCCAGATCCTTTATTTCTCACGCAGGCCGACCAGGAGTATTTCAGTCAATAGACCGAGCAGTGAGGATCCTGTTAGTATTTTAGTTTAGTTTTCTTTCAGCATTTTCATTTCCTGATGTGAGCCCATATTTGGGACGTACTTTCCAGATTGTTATTGTTACTTGAATTTATTGCTTCCGCATATTATTTCTTGACTCGTTTATTTTGGCATATGTACATGTACTAGATAGTTTATTTTATTTTCCTGTTCTTGATATCTTCTAGACAGCCGTAATGTGACTGTGGATGGATGTTTCCTAGCCACAGGTAGCATGGTTGGCTCTGTCACGTGCCGATCTTAGCGCACTTTGGGAAGTGGGACGTGACATGACCAGTGGGCATAATCTCCTCGTAAGGGTGACCGCCAAAGGGAAGACGAGAAAGCTCCAACATCTCATGAAGAGCGAGACCTATCTTCCCGACCAGAGTGTAGAAGGTGCTGCTAGCAGGGTCAAACAACTCCAATATCGTCCAGTAAATGTGTGGATGGTGTGCAATGCCATATCTGCTGGTTCTCATTTCGGCATATAGACCCGCCCGTTCGAGGTCTTCACGAAAGCCATGTAACCCAGACCTTATAAAATCATTCCATGGTGAAGGATACATCTAGCCGATAGCCCGAAAATTATCCTCACAAGGATAATTGCCCTTTTTCTCCACGAAGATGTTACCCTAAAGGTGGCAGCAGGGGCAGAATGCTCGGTAGCAGGAATAGCCTCCTGACATGAACCGGGGCCCAATCCCAGAAATGAAGAAGTAGATCCTTTGCTGTGGTTATTGTTATGTAGGTGTCCTTTAATCCCGGCCGAAGATACTCTTAAAAACCATTTCTCGAGCCAGGGGTGGTCGTGCGGCGGAAACACCGAATTAGGTGCTAACGCGATAGCAAGCCAATGTAGTAATGCTGCTCCTCATGACTGAACAACAATGGGTTGGCTAACGGAGAAGTACAATCCGCTGGTGAAGGACACGTATTGCCAAAAAGAAAGTTCGGATTCTGATGGACGGCCTTTACCTCGTCAGAAATAAGAGGAAGAGAAGTGCTAACCTGACGAAACTGAGTCACCGACCAATGGCGAAACATGGCATGACGATTTGGGCGCTCTCTACTGAAAGTGCGCTTTTTGTACGCATAATGATCAGAAGTGAAACCAGACCATGATCCTATCAAACGCTCTCGATTCATCTCTTCAAAAGGAAAGTCGCCTGTAAAAAGAGCAACGGGGATCAGTTGCAATCGAAAGAAGACAAATTTTACATGGTCAAACTTGGTCTGGCTTGCAAAAAGGAGAACCGACCCGCGCCTGAAGGCCCAACCCGTGCCCGGGCCGGCTGTGCAGCCTACATCGGCGCCGTCCTTGCCGGCCTGAGCCCCGTCGGCCACATCGCCTTGGCGGTGCGTCTCGCAGGCCACCGCGGAAGGCTGGCATGGCCTAAAGGCCGCCCGCCGGTGGCGACCAGCCGCTCAGAGGCAGTGGCGCGGCGGCGACAGTCCCCCGTCGGCGGTGGCGATCCCTTCTCCATCTTCTTCCTGCAGAAAGAAAATTCGTTAGAAAGAAAAATAAATTTATTCTTACCCTTAGGTGGATCGACATGAAAATTCGCATTGTCTTCATGATCGGAAAATTCTTCGTTTTCAAGATGGATCGTAACATCTTTGTATCTCGCTATGGTTTTGAAAAACAAAAATTTATGAAGAGGTATGAATTATGAGGAGAAGGGACCCTATTTTTATTCTTTAAATAAGACTTGGATTTAAATTGATTTAATATCTCAAGAAATCAAATTTAAATAATTCTTGGATTTGAATTGATTTCATATTTTAAGAGATCAAATTCAAACCATTTAGTTGTCTAATTTAGTTTAGGGAATTAGTTTTAAATAATAAACTAATTTCCTAATTTAAATTTTAGGGAATTAGTTTAACCAACTAATTTCCTATGTTAGGCAATTAATTTTTATCATGATTTGAATTTAATCCCCCATCAAATCTACTACATGCATCACATGTGTAGCGGCACCAAATGTATTACGTACATTGCACGTGTACTGATACCAAATCTACTACGTGCACCGCACGTGCACTGGTACCAAATGTTGCACACGTTACGCACGTGTGCCAGCGCCTAACATGATTCGTGCAGCGCACGTAAGCAGCAAAAATAGGCCTCTTTGAAAGTTGAGTGCTTACTCTCCTTTCTTATGAATGGAACGTGGTTCAAGGGTGCATTCCTCCACACCTTTGATTTACGTCGCTGTAATCTCTCAGCTTCTTTGAAGAGGTAGTGGGTCCCAATGATCAACGCTCTCTCTTCACACTTTTGGATTTCGCAAAACGATTAATTTTGCGAGCTGAACTCCTTATTAATTGGGGAGTTTGACCGGGTTAATTGTAAAACTAAACCCGTTGATTTAAAATTAGGTAATAACGGTTTTTACACCCGTCGCCAAGCGACACCCTTCTCCCACAACCAGTGTTTCCACCAAGGTTAACTCCAACGATACATGAAAAAACCCAGTAAAGTGATATAGGTCATACTTATATCCCAGTAAACGTCAGGGCGCTTTAAGACCCTAAGCGGCATTCCCTCTCTTTGATAGCGCAATCATTAAAAGGCTACCACTACACCTGAACCGGCACACATATTGACATATTACCGCCGTGTTCGTTCTCTCTTTTTGGCCTGTGCATCTACTGAAAGTGCAACATCTTAGTTTTGGATACAATATTTTTAGATTTATCAGAATATTTTTATGATTTAATAAAACTATTTTTTAGAGTTTAATACCGTATCATGGTAGAATACAATTACCTAGTCGGTTAAATAAAGGGAAAGTTGTTATTTTAAATCTGGATACTAATCAAGCTATATCCTTATTGTTATGCATATAATATTTCTTGCCTAATATTATTTGTTAGTTGAACTATAAAATATATGGCAGAGTATTTTTGGTATGAGAATATAATTAAATCACAGTCAAATCTTTAAACACACTCATATATATATATATAATTATCCTAATACAAAAATATCATAACTAATACCTATCTTTCTCTTATCTCTCTCTTCTTAATATTATTTTTGTTTTCCTTCCTCTAAAAACCTACCGACCCTTGCAGCTACCATCCTCATCGCCAAACTTGAGCACTTTCAAGCCTCACCTCCACATCCGCTGCCGCTTCACAACCACCATCACCATCTCCTCTTACCGTCGCCATTCCCGTGACCCCATATCCATCTTCTTCCCATCGTCTTCATCTCAAAACCCATCAAACCCCATGCCTCACCCCATCGCCATCGTCCTTTAACCCAAGCAGCACCCTCAACTCACCTCATCTCGCCTGTGCCAACAGACCCCCACTTTCTCCAATCACCCTCGCCTCCAACTTCTCCTTCCCCTGAACACCCAAAACACCGGGAACCACCATACACCGAGAACCCATAACCCACCATCGAGCCGAGAGCCCAACTCCTGTCGTCGACGGTTTCATCACCAAACCAAATCCTAGCCGAGCTGGTCCAAGCCACAACCATCTCCATCTGCAACCCTTCAGCCCTCGCCTCAACCTAACTTCGGCGCACTCACCAAGCCCAACCACAGCAACCGTTTCGTCTTCTCTTGAGTCACCGAGCAGCTGCATCGTCGTTGCTTTATCCCTGTGCCGTCGCCTCCATCTCGCCGACATCGCCAACCGAGATTTAAACTCTAGTCGGGCCATCAAGCTTGGATCGATCTTTCGTCGTGATTTATCCGTTCATCGTGTTCAAGGCAAGTATTCTTGTTTTTCTTTTTGGTTGATGCAACATCGGCGACCCCTCAAAGATAACTTTAGCCTGCACCGCTCGAATACAACTATGTTAGTTCTCAATTTTATATCGTTATAATATAGACTCGTATGCAGTAAAATGATAGAAATAGATTAAGTCTAGATCTATAATGAAATTTAAATAAATACAAATAAAATTTGAAAGTTAATCTATATTATATGTGTGTGTGTGTATATCTTATTGGCCAGTCTGTGATTAAGAAAAATACAATTAGTATATCTATATTATGGTTAACATAATGGTATAAATAACATTTGAGACTTGTACTATTGACAATCTTGTACATCACTTACATGCGATTACAATTACTTGATAATAACCATATTTGACATGTCACGATCATTCATTACTCCAGTCCATTTGTTTAAAAACGAGATCTCCAATTAGAGTGCTGAACTACATGTCATGACACAACCCACTGTTTACTAGTTTCATTTCTATACAATTATCATGAATTTACAAGTTTCAGTCTACTCAGCATTCTTAATTAGTGATTTAGTTATTACCATATTAGATACGAATACGCAGGGAGTTGGGTAGTTTGAGTGTGCGTTCGTACAACAGGATTTCAGCAGTCCCATGCCCGCGGCTCGTACCGGGCTATATCGGTCGCATGTTATTATAGCTCGTACCGGGTTATATCGGTCACATGTTATTACAGCCCATGTTATTACAGTTCGTACCGGGCTATATCGGTCGCATGTTACTACATCTCGTACTGGGCTATATCGGCCGCTTGTTCATTCCACATTTGGGTCCGTGTTTCCTAGACTCCTGCAGGGATTGACACACACTCGAACTAACGATAGGATGGTTTAGTTTTTAGCGACCAGTAAGGTTATGACTTGACATGCTTACATGACTGTTTCATACTATTACAATATCCATATATCGATACCTACATGTGCACACGGGCTTCATTACACTCATATATTCATATTATCACACCACATACACACACTTCTACGTTGCGTGCTTGTTGGGATGTTCTGACATCCCTAAGATTTGCCATCTCAGATTTAGAGATAGATTTTCAAGCTGAGCGGGATCATAATGGCTATCAGGACTTTGCCGAAGATCAGTAGCCTGTAGGTTTATTTCTTTTCAGTTAGTATTTAGCATGTGCGCCCTTACGAGACATTAGGATTTATGTGTCTTTTTCGGATCTTGTCTTATTTCGAACCTATTGTACCATAACCTTATTTTTGCATCTTTTTACCTTATGAACCCATTGCTAGTATTCTTTGTGATTTCGTTGCAGCATGATTATCAGTATTATCTATTCTGTTATTGGATATTATCTTTGACAGGTTTAGCTAGACAAGCTTTATGTGACTATGGAATGATCTTTCCTTACCGTAGGCAGCACGGCTGGCCTTCGTTGCTATCCGTATTCCGTATTTTGGGAAGCGGGTCACGACAGAAAGGTTATCACTGCCCATAGACTGGCATGCATATTGAAATGTTACCGTTATATTCAAAACCTGGTTTTGGTCAGTGCGCCTACTGAAAGGTTATCACTGCACCTGAATTGGCGCGCATATTAAAATGTTACCGTCGTGTTCGATACCCCTGTTCTTTTTAGTCAGCGCGTATATTGAAAGGTTACCGCTATATCTGAACTGGCACGTCTATTGAAAGGTTACTGTTGTGTTCAACACTCTTTCTGGCCAGTGTGCCAATTGAAAGGTTACCACTGCACCTGAACCGGCGTGCATATTGAAATGTTACCGTCGTATTTGACATCTTTTTTGTCAATGCGCCTATTGAAAGGATACCACTGTACCTGAACCAGCGCGTCTATTGAAAGGTTACCGTTGTGTTCAACTTTCTGTTTTGGTCAGCGCGCCTATTAAAAGATTATCGATGTACCTATTTCAACACACATATTGGAAAGTGACAATGGGACATGGTTTAAGGGTACATCTCCTACACTTTCGATATATGCCGCTGTAATCACTCAGCGTCTTAGGAGATGGTAGGGCCTAAAGACCAACGTTCCCACTTTCCAAATCTTCGGATGTTGCGGGATAGTTCACCTGATGCAACCTTCCCTTTTGTCAGCCCGCCTCTGTTCAAAGTTCTTGAATATCCAACCATGGATTTCAACAACTTTGAAGGGGGTCTTGTAAGCAGGTAAAATAAAAATCGAGTCCGTAAAAGCTCAAGAGCAGAAGTGTGAGCCCACATTAAGAAAACCAAGTTAAGAACACGCCGGTGTCCGTGCCCTGGACCCCGCACCCGGGCCCAGACCGCGGCCTAACATTCCACGGCCCGCAGGCCCTATCGTCCGCGACCGTCATCTGCGGCCCGTCGTCTGTCGTCCGGCATTCCCATCATCTGCGGCCCCGTTTTCCGCGGCCCGTCGTCCGTCGTCCGTGGGCTAGCCGCCGTTTAGCCTAATTTCCCTATAAATAGAGCCCTCATTGGCTCATTTTCATGGGGGAATGAATTTTTGCACGGAAGCTCTGCCTCTCTCGTCTCTCTTTCGGCCATTGTCTCATCTTGGAGTTTTAAGACTTCGTGAAGATGGAAGCCACTGTTTCCTCGCTTAGACTCCTCCATTGAAGACTGTTCTCGAAACTCTTCAAAATTAAGGCTTTAAAGACTATCACGTCCCGCTTCCCAAAATACGTAAACACGGCACGTGACAGAGCCAACCATGCTAACTGTGGTTAAGAATCATCCCTCCACAGTCACATTACTGCTGTCAATCGGATATCAATAAAATAAAATATAGCTAACACATTTCCATCTGCCACAGTAAATAAAATCAAGAAATGCATAAAGCGGAAACGAATCAAAATCCAATAAATAATAGTATCTGGATTACGTCCCAATATGGGCTCACATCAATAGAAATAAAATTGTTGAAATAAATAAACTAAGAGTCTCTAAACTAAATAGCTAGCTCCCCATTGTTCGGCTTGATTGCTAAAGTACTCTTGATCTGCCTACGATAAATGTAGAGAAACTGGGCCATGCAAAACCCAGACGTCAGTACGTCATAATATCAAAATAAATAGTGATAACCAGGATATGTTGCTAAAACATGAATATAATAAACACATGTATAAATAGTGAGCTATATGTATGTGATGTGTATCCTAAAGTCTGTGCTTCTAAGTTATCTATTCTACAAGTCTTTGAAATCAATTAATGTAATACTCATCGTAACTCAACAGTATATATCCCGTTCAAACCCTCACGGAATCACGGCAAACAATGATTATTCCGTCACGTCCGGAATCATGGCAACAATAATAATATATTACGTTTCGATTACATTCTTGATTTCCCTTTTTCCCCTAAGGTTCTGTGTTCAAGTCAAGTATTGACGATATAAATCTAATGCCACCATAGGATCAAGCAGGTACAGTTCTTATCTATGCAGACAACAAGTCACGTCCGTCGGGACAACAATCAGGATTGTTGGCATTAGCAATAAGATCCAAGTAACAAGTCTGGTAGTGTGTCGTGAGCATGTCATATACTGTATATTAATCAAAATAGACACCAATGTAAAACTATAATCAATATCGAAACACAATTAATGACAGGATGTATATGTATCTATCTGTAATAATCGTTATACGTCCATTACCATATATATGATGCAATCTAGATAACATATTGAACTGTGATAGTAGTATGATAATATCGTGATGTTCTGGCATGCAACTAGATAAACTATTATCAGTACAGATACAGACGGATGTTATAAAACTGTAAATCGGTAATTTCTGCTGGACAGTAAAACACATGCACTATAATTTATCAAATAGATATTGATATAATAACATAGCATGTTGCAAGTTTAGAACTTGCCTGATCGGATCTCACGTCGACATTGATGTCACGTTCCGACTTCGAAATAAAGTCACGATGCAAAACTTACGCACGCAGGACTTGACCTGGCTAAGCAGCTGCGTGACGTGGTCACATGGCCAGACAACGACGGTGAGCGGATCGTTTGGATCGTCGGCGACATGCGCAACTCTGGCGAGACAATCGAAGATCAAGAAAAGAAAAGAAAGAAGAAGTGGTGTTGCCGGATTACTGGGTTCTCTGGACTTGGTTATGACAGAGGAGAAGGTAGGCGAAGAGGTGACGGCGACGAGACGAAGTCGTCGGCGGCGAGATCGTCTGGACGAGGGTGTGGCCGTGAGCTTGGAGGGTGATCGGGAAGGAGCAGGGGTCGATGGTGGTGGTGTGGGGTTGCCGGGAGACGAGGAGGGTGAAGAGGGCGGTCGGCATTGGTGGATTTTCTGGCGACGAGGGGTTGCCGGCGAGGGGGTTTGGATCTTGGCATCGGGGAAAAGTTGGGTCGTTGGGAAGAGGAGGAAGGGGAAAGAGGAAGAGAAGGGGTGATGGAGGTGAGGCAGGGGAGGTGAAGACGAGAGGGGGACGGTGGTGAGTGGGAGCGGCGGTGACTGGAGCGTGGCCTAGGGCTTGGGTTCGCAGGGAAGGAGGGAAGAGAGAGAGTAGGTTTATAATATAGGTTTTATATATATATATATATATATATATATTTTAGAGAGAGAAAGACAGAGATTAGAGAGAGATATTTAATAATTAATTAATTAATATATTATATATATAGCAGTTTTAGAAAATATTATATATATATATATATATATATATATATATATATATATATATATATATATATATATATATTGAGCAGGTCCAAGACAACATATATGCATTGCAAATTTAGTAACCAGAGAAGTCAAAACCATATTGGTATAACATTGGAAGGGCAAGAGATATCACCGAGCGACCAGTTTAGATATCTAGATTCCATCATCCAAAAGAATGAGGAGATTGATAGTGATGTTAATCAAATGATCCAAGCTGGTTGGTTGAAATGGAGGAGTGCAACAGGGATTTTGTGTGATCGTAATTTTCCGTTAAAATTGAAAGGGAAGTTTTATCGGAGCGCTATTCGGCCTGCCTTATTATATGGTAAAGAATGCTGGGCTCCTAAGAAGCATCATACACAGAAGATGCACGTAGCGGAGATGCGCATGCTTCGTTGGATGTACGGTAACACTAGAAAAGATAAGGTGCGAAATGAGGATATTCGTGCAAAAGTTGATGTAACGCCTGTGGAGGAGAAGATGCGGGAAAACCGACTAAGATGGTTTGGTCATGTGCGACGCAGACCTATGGAAGCACCGGTTTGACGAATAGATACTCTCGATATGGGCAATGGCAAACGGGCAAAAGGGAGACCGAAGAAAACATGGATGGAGGTGATACGAAACGATATGGTTGCCAAAGGACTCAATGAAAGTATATTGTTCGATACGAGTGAGTGGAGGCGGAGGATTCATGTGCTGAACCCAGCGTGATTCTCATGTTGGTTCATTAAGAAGCCATGCAGTTTGTTTCTGTCACTGAAATGCAATTCTATCTTCTTGTGTGGTTTCACGAGTATTGAAATTCCTAAACTCTCAATTCATGACCTGTCTCATACTTTATTTGATTTAGACCACGTGCATAATAAACATCCTCGTAGGCCATACAACCTAACTTGGATTCTTAATCTTTCTGGAATCTTATATCAAGATCTATTTTATTTTCAGTTACACTAGAGACCACTTATGCCTAGATTTCATCTCAACTATTATGATGCTAACTCTGCAAATGGGATTTGCAATTTGAAGTATTTCAAAATGAGTCTATTTTATTGCCATGCCAGCTCTTTGGATGTATGACACCCTAAAAACAATCCTTTAATGCTGTAGATTGTTGCAGCATGAATTTGTTACTGAAAAATACCTCTTTAATCTATTCTTTTTTGCAAATAAGCTCTTGAAATAGTTACATTTCTTCAATTTTTTTGCAATATTAAAGTTTATTATTATCCTGGAAGCAAGATATTTCAATTCATTTTGCACATTCATAGCGCCTAAAATAGCTTTTAGCCCTTTCTCTCTTTGAGTATCGGTGAAATACCATTTGTATTTTATTTGTTTTTATGCCTCACATCCAAATTTACACATTTTTCGCCATGTGTGTGAGAATAGACGTGGGACCAGGTTGCCCCCAATTCTTCACAATTCTGTTGGTTTTTGTTGCCCTAATACCCCATTGGATACTGTGAAGTGTAAACTGCCCTTTACCCCTTTAGTTTGTTGGGCTAAGAATATGATAGTTATTAGTTTCAACAAGTTGATGACCCTTAAGCAACCAGAATGAATAAAAGGATCCATGTCCAATCCCAAACCTTTCGGATAAAGCCTTTTGTTGTTATTTTAAATCCATGCTCAAGAGGGTACTCCTTAAAGTCGAGCAATTATTCTTCTTATGATATTAACGATGTTATTCGGTGGGATGATTTGTTTGTTTTTATAGTCTAAGAATCACATGTGGCCCTTGAAAAATATCTAATAATTTGTCTGCAGATTTTGGGTTTCCTTTCTCGGCTGCCCCTAGAGTGTTGTGACTCTTTGGTTTTGTCGATTTGAGTTTTCCTACTAGAACCTAATATATCACATCCATCAATTCTTCTTAATGCCTCCTAAAATGACATTGCCTTCCATGTCTTATCATAATTGTTCAGTGACCTTAACAGATTGAAGTTGAAAGTGCAGTTATACTCAATGATTGATTTTTTTGTATCCAAACCTTTTGTATTAATGTTAACAGAGTAGAATTTGCTGGCGATACTTAGAAAAAAGGATTATATTTATGTGTTTGTATGTCAACTGAACATCCATCTTATTGGAGTGTTAACCTTAACAATGCGGGATCTACAAATTCAACTTCGATGTGTTTAAGGGCTTGGTCTCAGTTTAGGAAGAGAATTGTAACTAGGGTTTCTATATTTCTCTTTTTAAGAAGCGTTATGAAATACTGTATTATAGAAAGAGACGGACAAATTCTTATTATTGCTCTGATTTGATGTACCTGACAAATACTTGTGTTGAGCAATTACTTTTGTTGGTAAAGTAATTGTTGCTTTTTGCTTGTTGTCTTGTCTTTCCATAGCCACTGACCTTAAAATGCCTGTTTTTACTGATGAATTTCCATATTATTCACAAAATCTTCGTATTCTAAAGTATTTATGATCATGCTTTAATCCTACAATTCATTGTCATGTTGCAGACTTATAATTCAACAATAGACAAGACAATACCAACAAAGCCCTTTCCTTTTTATCCAAAATGTTCCGGTCGGCTACTTGAATCGTTTTCCCCCGCCATTCAGCTGCACTAGGATCCGCTTCTGATACATGTCCAATCATCCTTTTTTTTTTCTTTCACTGCTCAATGCATGTTTATTTTGGATACCCCTCACCACAAGAAAAACATGCTTATTTAATCGGGGGTTTATTCCGTAGGGTAATTTCCGACGGAATAAACCTAATTAAGACGAGGCGCGTGGGGCCGAAGCCTTATTATTTTTGTAGACTTGTTCAGTCGGCTAATAGCCGACGGAATAGACTCGATAACCGATAAAGGGCCCGGGTTCATGGATTTGAGATCATTTCTTCTTATCTCAAACCCTAGCCCCAAATTCCCTGCTCCCTCATTTCGCCGCCGACGCCTCCTCCTTCCACCTCGCCGACGCCTCCCTTCCCTCGTGGTCGAACCTCCTTCCATCTTCTGGTCGTCACCGCCGCCGCCTCTTTCCTCTCCCGTCGACCTCCAAGCTGACCGTTCCTCGATATCGTCGCCGACCCTCCTAGCCTCTCCATCGTCCTCCAAGCTGACCTCCTCCAAGTCGACCCTCCTCCCACTCCAGCCAACCCCCTTCCTCCAAGCTCAGATCGTCGCCGCCTTCTCCATCAAGCTCAAGCCGTCGCTACCCCTCCTCCACCTCCAAGCTGAAGCCGTCGCGTTTGGGAGTGTAAAGATTGTCGATCATCGCCGGATTTCATCGGTTTAGATAATTTCCCCCAATTTTGCCCTAGCTTCATAATTCTTTGATTTCTCTCGATTTTGCATGCAATTCTCGTCGTTTATGGTTGATGTAAGTTGTGTAGGGTAGTTTTAATTGCATAGGATTGGTAGGAATTGATTGGGATTGAAACTTGGGGGGTTTTGTGAAGGATTTTTTTATTTTGGGTGAGTTGGGTGAATTTGGGAAAGAGGATGATGTTGGTGAGGATTGAGTTGGATTTTGGTGATGGTATTGGCGATGGTGATAATGAAGTGTTCGTCAATGAATATGGAGGTTGGCTTGAAGAGTTTTGATTCAGTTTTAGGATTTCGGAAACTTAGAATTGTTGAAAAATAGGATATAGTTTCGAAATAAAGTTTACGTTTTGTGCATTTGGTATTGATTGTGGATGTGCGTGTTGCATACGTAAACGTTGTAGGGAATGTGCCACTCAAGTCAATTTACAAGGGTGAAGCTGTCGGATGCGTGAATGTTTAAATTATGTATTGAATATCTTAACGGTGATAAATTTAATTTCATCTACAACTATGTAATTTTGCTTAACTGTTTTTTGAAATTGTTATTGTATATGTATATTGCATTAGATATTTTTCAGGATATGAGTTTGCGACGTGGTCATGGATGTTGACAGACTGAGGAGGATGTGGCATCCAGATCGTCGAGTCGGGGCCCTGAGAAAAGAAGCCCCACACAGGCAAAAGAAATATGGGGTCGCGGACCAGACGACCCAAAGATCGAGATGCATATATCGACGACTAGGGATTTCGTTGAGCCCGGGGCAAAACGGCTTAAAAAATTCTGTGTTTCAATCTGCAACAATAAAAAACAAATGCCGCATTGCGTCAAAGTCGCTTCCAGTTATGTTCTAGTGGATTGGACGGCGAAAATTTTGGAGACCAAGAAGCAAACGGCCGCAGATGAGATTTTGGTATGGCTATTTAATTAAGTATTCGTTTATTAATTTTGCATATATATATATGATGCTAATACATTTTCGGTGTTTCTGTGTTGTCGCGTTTTACCGTAGTTTGGTGGATTAACAACGTTTCTATACCTCTGCACGTCGTCCGAGGGAGATTGTTTGTATACTTGTCAGGGAGTTCGTTATCATAAACATTCGGTCCATAAGAAATGGAAGGACGCTCCGGCTTCCACCAATGCATTGAAATGGACGGTGAAGCCCGTGACTTGAACAAACGAGTACTGGGCCGCCATGATAGAACACTTCTGTTCGGATAAATTTAGGATACCTATACCGTTTAAATTGTTAAAGTATTAAATATTAATTTGTCAATTAGTATGAAATCATATCTAAATGGCAACGAGGAGCGAGCGGGGAGCACTAGCGCAGAGTCGTAATATTGATCATTGGTTGGGTGGAGGGATGAACTCCCAGTATGGAGTTCATATAAGATCAAATCAAATATTCTGAATTTATCTATTTCGTAAACTTGATCTAAAATCGAATTTTTGTCTAAATGGTAGACGAGACAAATGGAAAAACCACTTAGTTGTGTGGACATTTATGGTATGGGGTTTGCACCTCACTCCAGTTTCTCCAGCTCACAGGAGGCGATTGAGCATTTGTGTAAGTGTGTTATACGGGTTTCTTTAGTTATTTAAATTACTTAATTCCGTTTTCAATAATTGACTCAACTTAGTTCATATATACTGTAATTTTATGCAGCAAGAGATGAACAGAGAGATTGATGAGCTGATGGCAACGTTTGTTGAGAAGCATGACCGAGACCCTACTTCCGTTGAGCTTCATGGAATTAACGAGTATGTCATTTATCGACACAACTTGGATCGGCATGGGAGAGTTCATCTGGATGGGCAGGGCATTTCGCCTACAACATATCACGTCTATCAAGGTCCGGAGTTGCATCCTCCTTAGATACACACAAGGATATTCATTCAGGAGCCCGTGTCTCCCGCGGCCTCATCTGCATCTCCGTCCACTCTGGTATCCATGGAAAGGCTCGTCTCTCCATACTCCTACGGGTTCTCGAGCACACGTCTTCTCATCTCCTGCATTTAGACCATCGTCAGTTTCGGGTTCATGAAAGAGGGTGTCGGAAGAAGTCGCTAGCGTACTTGAGGCAGGAATACAGATCATCCAGAGCTTGAGGTCTCAAAGGAAGAAAGTACCGGATGTAAGTTTGATGATCCTTGGTTTCAATACAATTTTCATATAATTTCGAGAATATTGTGTACTAATACTTGTCTATTAATAACACTATAGTACATACTCGATTTCAATGACTTTCCGGGCGACGGCGACGAGTGAGCCTGAGATGAAGTAGAAAAGCACGAAACCTGTGCGCATCGACGAATCACTCTATTTTGTACGTTTTTACGTTTTAAGAAGTTGTAAAATACGATTATATGAATGATATGATAATTATATTTCGGATCGGATTCTCGAATTCTATAATTTCGAGACGTCGTTTAAGTAATGAATTTTATTTCAATATTGTATCGGATTTGTGTTTATTGCCTATTTTCTTTGGTGTGAATTGATTGTGGAATAGATTGACTTTTTACGTGGCACGACCGTGAGTATTATGATGTGTATTGGTTGTTTGTTGGCTATAATATCAGTAATTGAATTGAATTTGTATTGAATGCTCGAAAACCATGCAAAACTTGCTCTTTTTTTCTCTGTACGTATAGCTTATTTTGTCAGACAGTTTCCGACGAAATATATTATTCCGTCTGAAATTACCCAACGGAATAAGCTGCGTACAGGCAAATTTTGCCCAGTTTAGTCGATCTTATTCCGTTGGTTATCTTCCGATGAAATAAATTACCCATCCAAATAAGATTTATTTCGTCGTTATTTGTTCCGTCGGACATCTTTCGGCGAAATAAAGGGGTGATTCTTGTAGCATCTGTCTCTATCTGTTATTTCAACTAAAGATTTATCGCCTAGCTCATGCATATTTAAGTCCCTGCCACCGCGCACCGAAGATCCAAAATTGTTGTGAGGGTTGAGGAAAATAGTTTTATACTAATACATCACCCTGCAGATTGGGTGCCCTATATGTGGGTTGAATCACGAGCTTTTGCATAGCAATACTATATTTTTTATTAGAATTAAATGTGCACCCCACCGCTTCTGAATTGTGGTGCCTCTGAAAAACACTCTTCCACACGCAGACACTGTATTTTGGTGATTTTTTCTTTTCTTTTCTTTTCTCTTTTCTTTGGTCCTTTTTTTTTCTTTTATTCCTTCTTTCTGCTCCTTCTTTCTGTTGTGATCCTCATCATCAGTTATCCTCATTAGATATGCTAACTGTAATCAAGTTAGGTATTTGTTCTTAGATGCTGTTATCCTTGTGAATGAAATTGTTATATAGTGTTTTCTAAATCATTTGATTTGAGGAAGTTTAAAAATGGCTAAGGGGAGGACAGGAACATGATTGTGGAGGTTCAGAAACGTCTCAAAAGGACTTCGGGGAAGAAAAAACCCTTTTTGTTTGAGTCTTTGAGATGCTAGTCTGAGATCTGCATGTCATCCCAATGACGCATGTTTAAAATTTTAATTGTTTGTCTGCACTTAATTGGATTGTCTTTCTTGGTTTTTCCCCCTAATGTACGTACTCATGGAGTCATGGGTCCAAGTTGCATCAATCTGTTGTCTGATTGCAACTTCTATTTATTCATTTATTATTTACATTAATTAGATAGCCACACCAAATTCATTTAACCACACATCTGAGTATGGTGCATCCTCTTCTATTAGTTATGAATTTATCTGTTCAAAATTCAAATTCAAGGTTATACATGCTTGGTTATAATACCAAGTAGCGAGAGATTAGAGGTGCTCAGTTGGTTAGAAGGGATAATATGATGAAAAATGTCTAGTGGATGAATAAATAAGTCCAGAATCCTGAATTTTTATGATTAAATGGCGATTAGGTGTTAGTCCAGGTCCTCCAGGACGCTTAATTGTTAAGTTTGCAGGCTAAGCACTATGGACGAAGGAGTAGCCTAACAACCTCTACAGCAGTTGTCAGTTCTCTCGGCGTACCTTATTAGCTACGTAGTTTGAACTCATGCAATCTGGGACAGCCTCTTAAATCGCTTTCCAAGACTAGAAAAGGCCAGTACATGATTTACCATCAGAAATTGCAAGAATTAAATTGAACTTTAAAAAAAACCTTGATGTTGGCACCAAGCAGACGAACCTTAGAGCTTATAAACCATATTCGAAGTTTTTATTTTGCTATAAGCTGTCATCATCCAATATTCCAACTCTCTGAATTATACCTTTCTTCTAAGTTTGTTGGCTTAAATGTAGAACCCATGTACCTAACTTGTTGATATTCTTAGGTCCAGACCTATTCTCGTGATGTTGACCATTCATCTACCTTATTCCTTCATTCAATACCACATAGTTAATGATCAAAAGTGTGGGTAACTCAAAAATGTATTTTGTTTTTATGTCAATTGCTTATGTTCTAGCTTCAGTGTGGGAAACATGTAATTCTCACATTCAACTGTTTGCCTATCTCTTTTGCATTATATCATCTAAGTTGGAACTTGCTGCATAATTAGATATTGTCTGCATTAGGGTCTCTTCTAATACATCTTACACTCTATCTGTCGCTGCTCTCTCTGATTGTTACGATTCTTAACATACAAATTATATTCGATAGCGATCAGATCTAAACAGCTTGGATCTAATTCCATTATTGTACTATTGATAACACACCGTGATTGGACTTGCCAAGTGCATAATAGGTTTCTATTCTGGACTTGAGGCTGGTCCACTTAGATTTTGATTTTGATTTGGGTCCTGTTAGGCTGTTAATTCTGAACATTGGTTGCCTGGACTATTACCTATTCGACATACATTATGCTGAGAGGAAAAAAAGGAATGGATTAAAGAACAAGGGTTAATTGCCAATCTAAGAACAAGGGTTAATTACCAATCTTAAGGCTGGCTAATCAAAAACCAATGGGTTCTTTCAGAAGGTAAAATATTTTAGGTTATAGAGCCATCATTATCACTTGCAACCCGTGAGCATATGCTGCTTGAGCTAGGGATGAAGGTGTTCTTGTCGCATTTTAAATTGTTCGTTATGTTATGTATTATTAAATATCCATGTATTAGTATTCATACATCTACATTTTTTATCCTCTTCCAAAAATATATATTATGCTTAAATGCGTCTTTAATAGCATTTTTTGTGAAAAGAATTAAACAATCAATCCTTGATTTTCCTTTTTTTTTTTTTTTTACAGATGACTGTTTCCCTTTCAAGAATCCTGACAAATCAACCTATCAATGCTTGTAGACAACAATTTCCCACCTTCTCAAGTTATTGAAATAAGTCCTCTTATGCTGAGCAAAACCCTAACTAGCTTGAAAGAGCACAACTTTTAGTTTTCTTAAACTGTAATATGTTGCTATCAGAAAGAGAAGATGACGGATTACAACAATTCAACTACTTTATTATCGGGTAGCATGATGGAGAAGTCTAATCTATACGCATGAGGATACATCCAATGTACAGGTGACTCATCTAATTACACCTGACTGAATGAAATTTTAAACGAAGTTCATTATGCTGATGACAACCATTCGTCTAGTTTATTAACTCGGCTAGCATGATGAAGGCTGTCAGAAATAAATATTGTAGATGCCCTAGATTTGTAGGTTGCTTAATGAACAGGTAACTCATCTTACACCTAAACAAATTAAACTCTAAACAAAATTCATCTTTCCTAATATATTCTTTCATGCCATATTCAACATGCCAATCTGTGGGTGCATGAATGGGCGACCTCAATTGCTAGACAAAAGGCGAACATTTGTTGCAATTCAGTTATCACTGACATGCATCTCTTGAAAATACAGATTAATTTACAAATGAAACAATAAATGTAGGTAATAATTAATAAACCAAATATGTGAATGGTTGATGCATTACACCACAAAATAATAATAGTACTCGTGTATATGATGAAGTCATATTGAAACTATACGCTGCCAATATAACAATGATTGTCTCAATTATGTGATGTAATAAGCTATAGCATACTTCGATTTTCCTTTGAAAATAATTATTACCTTGTTTCTTGATATTATAAAATGCAATCAGTGACATGTGACTTGCATCAAAATAGCAAGCAGTTACTTCCAAGGTTTAGGGTTTCAGCCGAAACCTTCGATACGTGGCGGTTTCGTATCGGTTTCGATACGAAACCGATCGAGACTGATACGAAACCAACCATACAATATCGTTTCGGTCAAAACTTTTAAAAACTTATTTTTATACCATTTTTACTGTCATTGTGATCATTGTAGGCCTTCGTTATTAGAAAACCGCAAAAAAATGAACCCAAACCTATATTAATACTTATCTAAGTGCACTTTTCAATATATTTTGCATCATGGCTGGATTTTTAAATACTAGAATCATTGTCTTGTAATATAGAAGTATAAATTTAAGTATTTAATATATTTACACTTATGTATATTGTATTACCGTCAAAACCGAAACCCAGACTGAGATCAGCGAAACTAACAAAATTATGAGAGTCCGAAACCGAAACCGAAACCGAGTTCTCGAACCTTGGTTACTTCTGTATCTGTTTCTGTTATGTTTTTGTGCCCATAACAGTCATATGCAGTAACATCACTGATGATTAGAATTCTTGGAATGGGATAGATGGTGTTATTTTTATATGAGCCATTGGTGGAAACCTCAGAAGCCATTTAGTAGAGTTGCAGTTGAGCTATCCAAATCAGTATCTCTCTTTGGATGGCCTAGATTCTTGGTGATTAGAAAAGTTCAATAATTGACATGTGAATTTTCCTTTATCTCTCTCTCTCTCTCACACACACACACACACGCACGCACGCACGCATGCACGCACGCGCACGCACATGGACCTTAATTTCTCTGCTAGATGAAGTTAGCCATATAAACAATATATAATGTAGGTAAAAAGAGTTCTCTTAGTTTTTGCACTCTCTCCTTTCTCCTTTAGTTGTGATAGAAGGTTAGAGCTTTTAATTTCTGTGTCCAAGAGCTTGACAATAGAGGAAGCCTGGATTCAATATTTTTCTCTGTTTATTCTACCAATTTCCTAATTTTGAGAAATAGTCATAGGCCTTCTATGATCTCAAGATTGCTTGAGAATACTTTTTGGTTCCCGATGCCAATTTGATGTAATGACAAAAAAAATAAAAAAATCAACATCCATAATCATCTTAAACTTTTTTCCCTTGACTTTTATTAATTGTGGGGAGAAGAATTTTTAATAATTGTTTATTTTTTCTATTTTCATATGATAGGATAGGCGGAAATTTGTAGAATCATGCCCATCATTGTTGAGAAGGGGCCATAACCTTGTAGGCTAGTGTAGGGAGTCAAGGACCACAAATCAAGTATCTTGGTGATTTCTTTTTTTTAATGGTCATAAACTCATAATAAAAGATCTTCCATATGTTAACGTCATTTGTACAACCTTTTGCTGTAAAGATGGCCCCCTGGAGGGAGATCATACTGGATAATCTATTAATTAGGTATGAGATTAATCAAATTCTAGCTGAATGGCATAGATCACTTCCACATGGAGAATATTAAATTCCATCAGCCATAATGTTTCGAACTTACAATCAACTATATATGATCAAGTTGGGTAATGGAGTAGAGACAGCCATGTGTCCAGATGAGTGCCTATGTAATCATGATACAATGTACATACATTCTTTTGGTTGGGGAAAGCATTTTGATTTTGGTAAGTATGCTGATGTTGAGAAGTAAAACGCAATAACAAGGAGGAAAGGGACTATTTGGAGCCGTCACTGTTTGTGCAAGGCTCGCTCGACTTCTCCTAAAGGAGAAATCATCAGAGCTCCCAATCATGGAGTTTAATGATTGCTTTTTATTTCCCTTCCTAGTTGGCCTTAATAAATTTAATGTGCTCCATATGTTTTGCTTTAGCCCGCATCTCTCAACTGCAAGTAACCTTTTAGGGTAGTGTGAATAGTGTGAATATTGCTCATATTTACAAAAGGGTTAATTGCACATAGCACCCCTGTACTATACCTCATATAGCACTTATACCCTCTTAAGATATTTATTGGAGCAAATACCCCCACTATTCATCGATCAAAAACCCTTAAAGACACTCATTCGACTCTAAAATATAATTCTAGAACTTGTTGCTTTTGCACGCATACTGGAGTCCTTAATCAAAAGGGAATTACAGGAATGATTAAGGAAAGGAATTGTTCAACTCATGTGTTGTTTAGAATAGAGTTTGGTAGATGAACAGAGGGTGTGTTTGTGCTACTCCAAGGGGTTTAAGTGCTATAAGAAGTAAAATGCAATAGTTTTTTTTTTTGTGCGCGCGGGGGTGCAAACAATTAACCCTTTTCAGGAAGACTCTTAGCATTCTTTGTTCTTCAGTGGCTTTGGTTGATTTTCGTATTTGAATTGAGTGCATTATGTTGCTTAGCAAAAGATATGATCGCCCTTGGCCACCTTTGTCGGATAGAGTAATTAAATGACCAGATTGTCCTTAATCTTACAAGTTGGCAAAGCTCTTGTCCTGATAATGCATATGGCCATTGCTAGTTGATATCAATAAAGACGTCTTTGTACTCTATTTCTGCATGTTCATTGGATAGTGGATACCTTTTTTTCTCCTGAACTTTGGGCCATAGTGCATTTAAAGTATTATCAAATCCTTAAGCTATCTTAATTATAATTGGTTGTGGCTAAATCCAATTCTCAAACTATATTCCAAATCTGATAATGCATCGGTTTCGTTTTTTTCTTTTTCTTTTCATACTCTTTTGTTAGAGTGGCCATATAGCTAAAAGTCCTCATGCAATTGCTTCCATGCTTATAGCAGTCAGGGTTATCGTGGTAATTTCAAAGGGAATCCTGACCTCCGTTATTTGTCACCTTGTGGTCTCAGTCAATCATGGCAACATTCAGATAGTTATCTTCATATTCTCTTGTCTATCAGTTTATTAACTCAAATGGTGAAAACATAATTTATTGCCTTCACATCGTTTAATTTCCCTTAACTTAGAACAAAAGAAAGCAAGGGTTTTTTACACTGCAGCACCATAAACTATACAGCAGCTGAAACATGTAATTTGTAAAACAACCCCTAGGAAGGAAAAGATATAATAAGTGAAGTTGGCCTCTAATAATTGAATTAACCATATTTTGCTTCCAAAATGGTACTGTGAAGAAATAATATCGTGAAGGAAAGAAAATTTCTAGCTTCAACTCAAGATATGGATTCAATAATTCCATTGGTTCCAACATTTAGACAAACTATGATTGGACCCACGAACACAGTTTGCGTCACCTTGTGTAGAAAATATATTATCCAGGGATTTAACCATTTATTTATTTTCTCTTATATATCATGCCAACTTGTCCTGTTCATTACCGACTTATGTCTCACTAATTATAACTACCTTTTTGTTTTGTTTGGGTGTGTAATGTAAAGTTGTTTTTGCTGTTACTAGGAATATACAGGGGAATGATGATGCTAGTTTTTACTTGCCCTTTTAGAGATTTCTTGTGACTACAAGTCTTCTCTACTTCTTCTTGTAGAACAAGTATGAGGTCTTAGCTTCTTCCTGAGATTGTGACTGGTGAAGAAAATAGATAAAAGATAAAGTTTCTAACAGTAGGCGCAGCTTTCATGATCAACTAGCTCAACATCGATTTGCCTTGTTTCATGTATATAAGCATTCAAGCTTCATCTTACAAAAAAATTAAGTCTCTTTTAGACAGCCCAAAACCCAACAAACCCTAACTACATCTCTTCCTACTTCCTCTTCCTCTTCCTCCTCCTTCCTCTTCTCCTCGTTCTTATTCTGTTTTTGTCTTCTTTCTTCTTATTATTCCAAGAAGGAAATGGGGTTAAGGGATGTAGAGTTGACTTTACCACCAGGCTTTAGATTTTTCCCAAGTGATGAGGAGTTGGTATGCCATTATCTCTATAAGAAGGTAAGCAATGAGAGAGCCATTGAAGGAACCCTGGTGGAAGTGGACTTGCATACTTGTGAACCATGGGAACTCCCTGGTGAGTAATCTCTCTAGCTGAGGTTTCTGCGTTAGCCCAATACATCTGTATTCATTCTATTCTTATAAGCCAAATAGATCTAATTCCAAAAAATCGCAGAAGAGTTGGGTAGTTTCTTATTGTTTTCAGAATAGAAAATTTGATTTGTATGGTTTTATGCTTCTCTCTCTTTTGTATGCAACTAAGATTTTCTGTGTATTTGCTCGAGGTTTGAGAACATTATTTAGATGGAGAAGATCTCAGCACTCATCAATTTCTATTGATTCATTAATAACTTCCTTCATGCAAATTTTATTCTCTGAAGTTCACATTATTTAATTCTGATGCATAATTTAGCCGTCACCCTTCCTCAATTAATATTATCCATGTACTAGAATGATTCCTTACAGTACATAAACTCCAATGCCTTGTCGCTGCCTTCATAAAGATCCAATATTGTCTATTTCTCAATCAAGAAATGATTTTCTACCACTGTATTTATCACTTGGCCACCCAAATTTTCCCATGGGAGACCTTTTTACATCTTGTTTAACGAAAATTTCCTGATTCTTTTAATTTTTTTTATTGCATGGGTCCTCAGAGGTGGCTAAGTTAAGCGCGAATGAATGGTACTTCTTCAGCTTTAGGGACCGCAAGTATGCTACTGGTTCACGCACTAATCGAGCAACCAGGTGTGGGTATTGGAAGGCGACCGGAAAAGATCGAACAGTGTATGATCCATCAACTCACAGGATCGTAGGGATGAGGAAGACATTGGTGTTCTATCGAGGGAGAGCTCCAAATGGGAGCAAGTCCAGTTGGGTCATGCATGAGTTTCGCCAAGAGAATCCTCATACACCACCCAAGGTATTATTGCCCACCGCACTGCATATATTTTTCCTTTGTGCAATTAGACTTTAAGATATAGTGCAAAATCAAAACATCAAATATTACAAGAACCAATTTAGAGCAACTTTTTCTTGGGAGGATGAGAGTTATCCAACCTTAGACATGCAATTTTTGAATAAAAGAAGCTTTTGTTTCGACGATGATGAATGGTATCAACAGATAAGTGAGACCCATGTCTCCATGAAATGCAAGATGTTTATGTATGGACCACAATGATAAAATTAACTAATGGAGGCATGCTGAAGATATTATCAAAAAAAATTAGACCCATTCTTGTATTAAAATGTGAAAATGTTTATATTTATTTTCCACTCGGATTTATTGATGTAGTGCAATTGATATGAGAAGGCTCAGATGAATTATTGGCAATTATGTAAGAGATAGTCGCAAAGGATGGAATAATTGGTGGTGTTCCCCAAAAAAAAAGAATAATTGTTAGGGCATGGGTATTTTGACAAGCACAAGGTGTAGACTGGAGCTGAGACCACCCCTATTTAGGGTAGGGTAGGGACTAGGGAGTGGGTTCTACATGGTTCCGACCTTATAACTCAATAGCGTTACTCGAAATGGTATGACAAGGAGTGAGTGCATGTGCATCCGTAACTAAAAAGTATATCCAAGAAAATAAATTAGAAAGAACTGAGGCTGACTTGTGAAAATGTGAGGACTGCCAATAAAGTCCGATAAGTTTAAATTAACGAAACAATAAGAACTAGAAGTAGGCCTAAACGGAGATGGATGGATGGAGTATGTTGTTAAATCAAATAGAGGAGAAGACTCTTCGCAACATGGAAGAACAGAATTCATATAGTCGCCTACAAAAGTTTGGGATAAAGTCTCGTCGGCTACAAAAGTTTGGAATACACCTTGGATTGACAATTACGAAAAATACTGTAAAGCGATCACAGAAATTCTCTTTTTTCTCTAGGTTTTAAGGTTGGGCTCATGTGGGACTCAGCCTCACCCCTAACTAAATAAATGGTTTTTATCTCCTCATTTTTGTGTTGGTTGCCTAAACCGTCTCATCCCGATTCTCATGCCCTGCCAACTTTACGGTCTTCACCGCTCCTTTAAAAGTAAACACCTACTGTTTCTGATGGATAAATTTGCAAGAAAAAGCTTAGAGAGGTGCACATTTAAAACAAATGCAATCCTCATATCATCTTTCATAATTATATTTCTATTTGTAATTTGCAATCTATCACTTATATTCTTGCATCATGTCTTCATTTGGCTCTGGTTTCGCCAATGGCAGGAGGATTGGGTCCTGTGTAGAGTATTCCACAAGAGGAAAGGGGAGCAAGAGATGAACATGGGCTCATGCCTTTCTCCAACAATGAATGTGTCATCACCTCCATTATTTGGGGACCAGCAGCCCTTTCAAGTTGAAGCTAAAGGCTTAATTGATACAGGCTCGTCTTCATTAATCTCAATTAATGGTCCACATCAAGATAACTACAACAACAACAACAACTCAAGTTCATTCATTGATATGGCCAATTTGCTGCAATGCAACTTACTTGACTTCACACCTCAATTAGAAATGGGGTCTTCTTGTGGGGGAGATGATTTTGGATTGCTTATGGATGTGGGGTCAGTTGAGAATGCAATGGGGTATGAAAACCTAGCAGATTTTAAGTTCCAAGTTGGTGAAGATAAGCTTTACTAGCAGTGGCTAGAGAATTTAATGATTGAGGTTGTCATGTAATTAATTAGTTTTTATATGCAGTATAGTTATTCTTGTTCAGGTAGATTTGTATATAATATTAAGTTGGTTTGTTATGTAATATATATACTATGTCCATGTCATTATCTATGTAAATACCACACTTTTTATAGCAGTGTTCATATTTATCATAGCAACAGTTGCTGTTGCTTCATTAATTTTCATCAGGTTTTTTTGTTCATTCTTTATTTGTAATGACCTTATATTTTTTTTTCATTCTTTTTGTGTGTGAAATGAAACAAACTATAAATGCCAGTAGTCTCTAAGAATGAGCTAAAGCACATTCAAATTATTTACTCTTTTCACTAAAATATTCACAATTTTACTTGCCTATGCGAGGATTTTCAGCTTTTTGTCATTACACTATTTGCCACAGAAATACAACTGACGGCATAGTTTTCAATCCTGACAGATTATGAAAGCTGCTTCTTGTATTCATTTGGCATTGCATATAAATGGTCCATAGCTGTCAACTTGCTTTTATCATGTTTGGAGTCGTTTCTGTCAAAAAAAATAAAATATATATCATGTCCCCTATTGTCTCCCATATAATTATCTTAATATGAAATGTCAAGGGGGAGGGAGGGGTGGGGCAGATAAAAATAAGGTGCAATAATAATACAAAAATCTAGTACAGATAAGGAAACAAAGATTGCCCTTGAGGAAACATATTATTGAATGCTAATTGATTCTAAATGAGAAAATTGACAAGTTTTCTTCATATGAATTGAGAGGAATTTGAATGCTTAAATTTCGGTGATAAGACATGGACATGACAATGATACTGGACACATGCTTCATTTTTATGCGCAGGCGAGTCAAGCAAGTTTTCCAAGTTGTTAATTTCTTATTAAAGAAAATTTCTATAAGCGTACAGACAATTTTTAGAGTTGTCCTAGATCTAAGATTATTCCTTCTCAAAGAAGAAGAAAACAATAATGGAGATAATGACGAGGCTGATATTAGTTTTATAATTTGATTAGCTTTAGATGTGACATATCCAATGAATTTGGATTGCCGAGTCGAGCAAAGTATCCTGGAAATAAAAGCAAAATTACATGAAATACTTATAAATGAAGTTATTAAAAGGAAAGAAAAAAATTTGACATCGGTAAACGATAACTTCAAAAAATAATCCAAAAATACAAATTAATAAGAATATATTCAACTAAATTTCTTATGATAGATATGATTCCATAAGAAATCAATCTAGTACGGGTTATTAACTTATCCTTCTATTTTTTGTATTTTATCACCAAATAAGTAACATTTATTAGATTTGATTAGGAATTGAGAAAATGCAAACTTAATTTCTTTTGCTCTCTCTTTCATATGGGCACGCCTCAAAATATGTAGATTGCATGCCAACTGAAACAATAGTTTCTAAAGAATCCTAGGTAGCAACATGCATTTAATTACCCATTTGGAAGTATTAGAAAGCATCAGTTACTTCATAAGAAATCCTAGGTAGCAACATGCATTTGATACCTATCGATTGTGGATTGAGTAAGAACTCTAAGAAACGTAACATCCTTCATGTGACTGCGGGGACGACTCGAGATGACAAAGGTGATAGCTATTTTATATGGAATGAAATTAAAGATAGTTATATATGTCCTTGCATGCATGTCAAGATTGACACCATCAATTTTTAGACAACAGATCATGCATCATGAGAAACTATTTTAATAAATTGTTAATTAATTTTTGTAAAATCAATACACAAGAGTTCATAATCCAAAAAAAATGTTAGTTTTGACCATCAAATCTTTATGATTTTCATGATTTTTTTTTGTAGTGAAAAACATGACAAGATGTCCTGCTCCATAAAATTAGTATTAAATTATTTACAAATAAGAGTAGTTGTTGAGGTGTACAGATATTTTGTGAAAATAGATTGACATTTATTTTGTTCAAGTATATTTTGAATGTGATTAAATAAGCTTGATATTTTGTAATTTTGTGGGATGTGGAACGCACATGCAAAACACTAGTGTGTGTGTGTGTGATATATTGCTAAATTTCAATTTGGTACCATGAATTATGCTGCTTTCCCTCAAAACTACCATCAATTTTTACAATGCTGCATCATGAACTTTTCCACGACCCGATTGCACCCTAAATAAAATTGGAGAATCTATAAATTGACAGATCTACACTTTATTTCTTCTTCCTCGTCTTTACACATAAATCTTAACTGCATTCTTCACGCTATTTGAAGATTAATAAGTGGATACTAATGAAAACCCATTTGATTGTTACTTCCTCTCCTTTGTAAAATTTTGTAAAATTGTGAGTTTTTAAAAATTGATTTATATATTTAAATTGCATCTACAAGAAAACAAATATGCTTTAAAACTTTAAACAACAAAAAAAAAATCCAACTTTTGGTTAAATTTGTAAAATAAAGTATGTTTTGTTCTTGGCAAAGAAGATGAGAGACCATGAAAATGGAATTGAGGGCTTAATGGCCGAATGGTGGCTAGACTAAACCCTATGAGTTTGGATTGAAGATATGTTCATGTAAATAAGATGTGTATGGAGAAAATGAATAAGTGTTTTTTTTGGGAATTAGAAAAGAGAGAGAGCATCTCATGAGAAGATAGGGTTTGAGAAGTGAAAAGAGATGATAAAAAAGGTGGTGTCAATTTTGTCATACATAATAGCCATGTGCTAATTTTATTAATTGAGGGTAGTTTTCTTGTGGTATATTTGCATCATTTTAAAAGTTGATGATAGTTTCAGAGTAAAGTGGTTAAAGTTCATGGTACCAAATTGAAATTTAGATTTTATTGTATTTTTTTCTGTTCTATTGAATAAACCAAAGAAACACCTAACCGTCCAAAAGAGTACACGATGCATACGTTGGCAATACTTTGGGGCAAGAAAAGAGATTCAAAGAGGAAACTAGCATGCGAAGAATGTCACGCCTCGCTTCCTAAAAGACGGAGAGCAAGAGCGGACGAGACCCGCAACGTATTCAGAACGAGAAGAACTCCTTCCCGACATGAATACGTTAAGCGTCTGTATAAGCAATAACAGAAAAATATAATACAAGAATTTAAAGTACATAAAATATCCAACAATACTTATTACAAATCAAGTCCAAACGGACACAAGTGTTCCATAAACAAAAAGAAATAAGGATATAAGAGGTCGTAAAACGAAACCTCGAACAAGAGTATACTGGAAGACTAGTGATCGGCTTATGAATATGGATGGTTGAAGTCCTCCTCTGTCGGCTCTATCTCGTATTGAGACTCCTCACTTGCTCCAAAGTCGTTTAACGATATTCCCAAGAAAAGAAAATAAGAAAACAAGAAAAATAGAACGTCGTTATCACACTAAAGTTCGGCAAGTCCCCAATTAAAAAAATAGAACTTTAAAATAAATAAAATACGGTATGGAACAATAACACAAACATGAAGATAAAAGCGGAAGATCAATAGAGTGTAGATCAATAAAGTCAGGCATATATCTATCCAGAAAAAAATATAACTAGAGTGTCGTGAGATTAGTTATTATAGTGTTTTAAGCTATAAGCTCAAATTGTGAGAGTTTTACATGTAATTAGGATATTCCGTTATTCTCACGGAACAACAGCAACACGAGATTCAAGATTTATATGTAATGCAATGTATTGTATTCTCCGGAACCACGAGGAACAAGTATGATCCCCTGTTACACATAAACAACCCCGTTCTTCGAGCTACCCCATCCCCGTGATATTCTTGATATTAAAGTTCCGATATATATATATATATATATATATATATATATATATATATATATATAGTAACACGGTATATATATATATATATATATATATATATATATATAGTAACACGGTTTCAATTGCACACATAAGTCATGCCATGTTCACAAGATTCAAAATTTGTAATTCACTAACTTCATTATAAACACATGGTAATAATAATACATTAATGAAAATATAATTCAAGCTTATGTCTATATATATCACAAATTAACAAGACATGAATAATACAAAGTGAAAGAAACGGTATCCTAAAGCAGTATTGAAAACTACTGATTACTCAACTCATATTGTCACACCCCGCTTCCCAAAATAAGAAATACGAGAGGTGAGTAGGTCAGCCATGTTCCTATGGTCAAAAAATAATCTCGCCGTAGTCACACTTCGACTTCTAGCATTACATGGTAATCAGTAAACACAGCACAAATGTAAAGGAAATCACAGTTCACAACTTTATTACATTAAAATAATAGAGTTCAGGATACATTTATTTGCATAAAAGAAGTAATCGTTTCTCCAATATTTAAACATAGTAAAAGAGTAAATCTCTGTTGGAATTTAATGAGGCAGCGCCTCACGTGCTCTCCACGAGGACGCCAACGCCAACGCCAGAGCCAATCTTATAGGATTAAATTTTATGGTGGCGCCTCACGTGCTCATCGCGCGGGCGCCAATGTGCAAAGCACAGAAAAGTTCATTATATAGAGTCAAACTCTTAGATGGCGCCGCACGTGCTCCACACTTGGGTGCCAATATGCAAAGTACAGAAAAGTTTATTACATAAGAGTTAGACTCTTAGAAAGTGCCGCATGTGCTCCTCACGCAGACGCCAATGTGCAAAGCACTTAAGTACCTGTAACACCCGAGCCCAATACTACTATTTTCTGTTACTGGTTGAGCATTAGATAGTACTCATTTCATTTAGCTTGCCTGTTTGACACTTACCGTGAAATTTTATCTGGCTAAGCCATTTCTGCATATAAAAAATTTTAGCATCTAAAATGAAATTAAAAATATCTATCTTGGCCTACTCGACACCCCTAACCTTGTGGTAGCGTCCGTGCATCGTGTTCTCGCCCCGTTCGGTGAAACGGACGAGTTTGGACGGCTACGCGCGCGTACAGGTGTCCGACTTGGGGGTATACTTTTTAATCATAAAACACTCAATTTCAAAATTTGGAACCCGCTTAAAATCCAATTATTTAAATTTCAAATTTTTGGACCCAACCCGGGCGCGATTTGGAAAAAATTTATTTAGCGCCAAAATCCCAAAATTAATATAATATTTAAACCATATAATATTTCCTTAACTTATAATCTTTACTGTTTAATCTTCTAAAATCTTTTTAAAAATTCCTTTTAACCTCTGCAATCTTTCCCCTGGCCAATCGCGAGGGATTTAAGATTGTTGGGCCCCACTTTCTTGAACTCTCTCTCTCCTTCTCCCATTATCTCTCCCGTCTCTCTCTCTCTCTCTCTCTCTAACTCGCTTTCTCTCTCTCCCTCATATATATATTTCCCCTCCCCTTCATATTTTGGAAAACCACGAACACAGAGAACCCATCAAGCCTCAACCCTAGCCGCCTTCACCGTTGCCGCCGCAGCCCCGACTCCGGCGCCAACGTCACCGTCGCCCTCGCCTCCGCCTCCTCGCCTCAACCGATCCTTGTTTCCTCCCCGTGCACCCTGCACGACTGCTGCGGCCACCTGCAGAATTCCCTGCAGTCGCCTGCTCGCCGGCGGCCCTCGTCGTCGCCATCCGCGCCGCCGACCAACACCTCGCCGTGGTTCCCTCACCATCATTCTCTTTCTCCCGGTGCACCCCCTGACCAGAACAGCGACCCCGGCTACCCCCGCGACTTTTCTGTGCTGCCTGAAACGTCGCCGGCGCCCACCTGCGCCACCCCTGGCCGTCGCCGACGAACCCCAACCACCTCTAAACACCATGTAAGTGCCCCTCCACCTTTCCTTTCCTCTCTTCTTTTTCAGAACTGAAAACAGTTGCTGGAAGTCTCTGCAGATCGCCGGAGACGCCGTCCTCGCCGCCGTCGATCTCTCCGTCGTCGCTAGTACCCTCTGGACCAGTGAGTATTTCCCCATCATCTTCTTCTCTGGTCTTTTCCTTCTTTCCGAGATCTATACCCGTTTGAAACCCTATTTACTGTTTTTTGTGTTCGCCGGAATCCGGCCGTGCCGGCGACGTGTCCCGACGATCCAGCAAAGTACTCTGACCCGTGAGGTCCCTTGATTCGTTGTTTGGGTTCAATCCGTGAACCGTGCGTTCGTCGCGTGTTTCCCCGCCGACATTACGTTCCGTTTTCCCGGTTCGCGACCCGCCGAGGCAAGTATCCTTTGCTACATGCTATACCATATATTTATATATGTTTTGACACATTAAACCTGTAAAACTTAACTTGGTATAGTCGTTTCTCATTCGGTTGCAATATGGCATTATATCATTTTACAGTTAACATAAAATTTACAGTTTGCCAATTTAAACCTAATAACCAAGTTTACCTGTTAATCACATTTTACTGTTTAATAGACGGTAACACTTACCCATGTAGTTCTATTATATTCGGACATTCGTATCCAAAGGCTTGATATAACTGTATTGCATCGATATCTAAACTATTGCACCGCTAAGGGTGCTTAAACCTGTTAACATACTTAAACGGCTGCATTGTATTACTGCACTTTTGTGATTAAATGAAACATGCTTATTATTTAATCCATTGCTTATTTCATGTTGTTAAATACCCTGTTCGTTTATATATCTGTTTGTGAGCACACCCACGTTATTGTTACATCTTGACTTGACTTTGTTACACATGGTATATATTGATACACTTGACATGGTACCGTTTACTGTTGACTTGACCTGATATACCATGACCCGACCTGTTACCTGATCTCGTGCCTAATGCCAACAACCTGATATGTAGTCCTCATGGACCGTTCCTGTTGTCTATCCAGACAAACCTGTTTACCTGATCCTGTGTTGGCATTAGTTTCTTGATTTTCGGAATACCTGACTTGACATACACATATAACTTGGGGGTATGGGGAAATCAAAAGTGAAACCTGACTTGTAACTCGACAGTTCGCTACCTGTTCTGGGTGTACACATTCTTGTTTTGTTCCTACCGGCATGTCTCGGTTTCGGCCGAGAATATTGTGGCCGTGGTCCCGGGTATGTACGGGATACTATCGAGTGTACACATTCCTGTTTTGTGCCTAGCGGCATGTCTCGGCTGCAGCCGAGAATATTGTGGCCGTGGTCCCGGGTATGTACGGGATACTATTGAGTTACATCGACGATTCATCAATTGGTTTCAAAGACTTTAGAATAGAAAACCTGATAGAACAGTTTAGTTACCCACCGCACACTACCCTGTACTGCTTGTTTCACATTATTGCTGTATTCATGTTTTATTTTGCATTGCCTATTACACTGTTCATATTATATTTACTGGTTGACATGACGCGCTGACGTCTGGGTTTTGCATGGCCCAGATTCTGTACCACTGTAGCAGTCCGAGCAGGAGTATTTTAGCCAGCAGGCTGAGTTGTGAGTTCAGTAGTGGTTAGTTTTATTTCCTGCATTTATTTCCTGATGTGAGCCCGCATTATGGGACTACCTTTCAGTTATTGTATTGGATCTTTTGCTTCCGCACTTATTTATTATTGACTCTCGTTATTCTGGATTATAGACATGTTTTAGATAGTTTTGTCTTGTTCTTGATATCTCTACAGCCGTAATGTGACTGTGGATAGATACTTCTTACCCACAGGTAGCATGGTTGGCTATGTCACGTGCCCAATCTGGCGTACTCTGGGAAGCGGTGCGTGACATGGTTCTTTTGGTATCAGAGCCATAGGTTAGTTGGGTTGATTCTTTTGTAGTTGGGTATTGTACCCAATACACGAATCAGAATACCCGTGTTAGGAAACATGTCCTGCCACTTTTCCATTTACCATTCTTGAATCACATTCTTCCTGATTATATCTTTTACGACGTGCAAACTTACTTTGCATGTCGACTCGAAGACCTGATTTCTTGTTATCTCTAGGAGTTAGGCGACTTGGGTGGAGTTAAGTAATTGTGGCTATGATACCGCGGCATAGTTACAATGCGGTACTCTATTTAAGTATTTTGGAGTTCTAGCCTTGATCTATATATTGAATCTATCATCATGCTAATGTTGGGTGTTTTGATTTCAGGAATATGGCAGATAAGAATTTCAAGACGTACCAGAGGCGTGTGGATGAAGCCGCCATACTTGGAGTAATAAGAGGAATGCTGGAAAATCAGAAGAGGCAGACCGAGCTGATCCAGCAACAAGCAGGTTCGTTTCAGGAAGGTTTGCAGATCGTTCAACAGTCTGTAAACAACGCTGGAGCTAAACCAGTTGACCGAGTAGGGACCGTGGCAGATTTCAGACGTTTGGGTCCGACTACATTCACTGGTTTGGAGGAGCCTTTGCCAGCCGAGCAGTGGCTAGTCGACACGGAGAATTTGCTGATTGCGGCACAGATTCCAGAAGACAAAAGGGTCGATGTGGTGCGCATTCAGCTCGTGGACTACGCCCGAGAGTGGTGGCTTGTGAAAGAGACCCGCTTGCCCAAGCCGATCAGTTGGGCGGAGTTTTCTAAGAGTTTCCTGGAGAAGTTCTTCCTGCGGACTGCACGGAAGGAAATGGAAGAGAAATTTATTGGGCTGAGGCAGAATGGAGCACCCGTGGACGTGCATGCGGCTGAGTGGACGAGACTCAGCAGATTCGCTGGACCTTTAGTCGCCAACGAAGCAGACAGGGCACGAAGGTTCATGCGCGGTTTGGATGTGGACATCCAGAGGCAGATCATTTCCCTGGGTTTGACCACTTTCTCACAGGTTCTTACGGCAGCTCGGGAACAACAGAGTCTATCGGGGATGAAAGGGAGCTTGCAGCAGACAGCAGTTGCGGCCAGGAAGCCCGCATTTGTACCTAACCGAGCTCATGGGCGCAAGGGTATTCCAGTGGACCGTCATGGTGTATCACCCATGAAGAAACCTGTGATTGTTGATCGAAGAAAGAGCATGAATTGTAACTACTGCAATTTACCTGGCCACATGCAAAAGGATTGTCGAAGGAGGCTGGGACTTTGTTTGGTTTGTGGAGCGGCTGATCACGCAGTTGGTGCCTGTCCGTCGAAGCTTCGCACGAGAGATGATATACAGAAGCCTCCGCAGAGACCGTTCCAAGGGCAGAAACAGCTGACTCAAGGACCTAATCAGGCTCGAGCTTTTACCTTGACAGCTGAGGAGGCCAAGGCATCAGGAGAAGTTGTTTCTGGTACTTTACTCGTTCATGGTTTTCCCGCATTGGCCTTATTTGATTCTGGTGCATCCCACTGTTTTATGTCATCCAAATTTATAACTACACACTCGATTACCTGCACGACCCTGTCTAGTTTCTGGGACATACACATTGGGAATGGGAAAATCATATCTAGTAGGGAGTGTACAAATTGTACGGTTGTTGTGTGCGGACGGGAACTCTTTGCAGATTTCTTGGTCATAGATACGGGCAGGTATGAAGTCGTCTTGGGAATGGATTTTCTTGGCACTTTCCACGCTCACATTGACTGTAGGGTAAAGAAAGTAATTTTCCAGATTCCCGGACATCCTGAGTTTACTTTCAATGGAGGAAGCAGTTCTGTCGGGCCAGTCGAGTTTAGGGCTAGGCCGACAAACAATATTCTTGCAGCAATGGAAGTTGATAGTAGTGAAGAGCCGGCGGTTGTTCGCGATTTTATGGACGTATTTGAAGATATATCGGGTTTACTGCCGAAGCGAGACGTGGAGTTCGTAATTGACCTTATTCCTGGTGCAGCGCCAGTATCTAAAGCGTATTATCCAATGGCACCAGTAGAGTTGGAAGAAGTTAAGAAACAGGTTGCTGAATTGCTTGAGAAGGGTTGGATTCGAAGCAGTAACTCGCCTTGGGGAGCTCCAGTTCTTCTAGTAAAGAAGAATGATGGTACGAGAAGGATGTGCATCGACTATCGAGAATTAAACCGGGTGACTATTAAGAACAAGTACCCGATCCCTCGCATTGGAGAACTTTTTGAGCAGCTTAGTGGCGCGAGGGTATTCTCGAAGCTGGATTTGCGATCCGGATATCATCAGGTCCGAGTGAAAGCAGAAGATATTTGCAAGACGGCGTTTCGAACTCGGTATGGACATTATGAGTACTTAGTGATGCCCTTCGGAGTGACGAATGCGCCGGCAGTATTCATGGACTTAATGAACCGAATCTTCTCACCGTTCTTGGACCAATTTATCGTGGTATTCATTGACGATATTCTGGTTTACTCGAAGAGTTCTGAGGAGCATGCGGAGCATTTGAAGATCGCACTGCAGACATTGAGACAGGAGAAATTGTATGCGAAGATGAGTAAGTGCGAATTTTGGCTGGAGGAAGTGAAGTTTCTGGGGCATGTTGTATCGGGCGATGGAATAGCCGTCGATCCCGAAAAGATTGCAGCAGTTCGAGATTGGCCGATTCCAAAGAATGTTGCTGAGATAAGAAGTTTCCTTGGATTAGCCGGATACTACAGGAGATTTATGGAGAACTTTGCTCGTCTGGCAGAGCCGTTGACCAAGCTTACGCGCAAGGAGATACCTTTTGTATGGACGGATAAATGTGCGTTAACTTTTGAGACGTTGAGGCAGAAGTTGATAACCGCCCCTATTCTGACCGTGCCAGACAATTCCGGGGGATTGGTGATTCACAGCGACGCATCTGGGAAAGGATTGAGATGTGTTTTGATGCAGCATGGGAAGGTTGTAACATACGCATCGAGACAATTGAAGACCCATGAGAAGAATTATCCGACTCATGACTTGGAACTTGCGGCTGTGATTTTCGCTTTGAAGATTTGGAGACACTATCTCTTGGGCGAAAGGGTCGAAGTTTTTACAGACCATAAGAGTTTGAAGTATGTGTTCACTCAGAAGGAGTTGAATATGAGGCAGCGTAGATGGTTGGAGCTGATGGCCGACTACGATCTTGATCTTAAGTACCATCCGGGGAAGGTTAACGTCGTGCCGGATGCGCTTAGTCGGTTACCAGCAATTCAGGTGCTAACTACGCAGAGGGAGATCATTGCAGATTTTCGAAGATTTGACTTGGAGGTTGTGCTACCGCATTCTACGGGACAGTTGATGCAGTTGCAAGTACAGTCGTCTTTAATTGAGAAAATTAAAGCAGCACAATCGCAGGATCCTAGACTGCAAAAGTTTCGAGAGCAAGTTGAAGCCGGACTACGAACAGATTTATTGATCCACGAAGATGGTTCGTTGAGGTATGGTAGCCGTTTGTGTGTGCCAAAGGGAGATGTTCGTGAAGAGCTTATGAAGGAGGCACACAGTTCAGCTTTCTCTGTACATCCAGGAGGCACAAAGATATACCGAGATATTCGACATCATTTCTGGTGGGAAGGCATGAAACGGGAGATTGCTCGCTTTGTGGCTAAGTGCTTGGTGTGTCAGCAAGTTAAGGCTGAACATCAATAGGTTGCTGGTTTATTGCAACCACTTCCGATTCCTCAGTGGAAGTGGGAACATATAACCATGGATTTCGTGACGGCTTTACCGTGGAGTCCAAAGGGCAACAATGCAGTATGGGTGATTGTTGATCGGTTGACCAAGGCAGCTCACTTTATTCTTTTCTGAGTGGGTCAATCAACGGAGACTTTGGCAGAGCGGTACATGCAGGAGATTGTGAGATTACATGGTGTACCGGTGAGCATCGTGTCCGATCGGGACACTCGGTTCTTATCACACTTCTGGAGGAGTTTACAGGAAAGTTTGGGGACTCGATTGAAGTTTAGCACAGCTTATCATCCTCAAACTGATGGTCAGTCGGAGAGAACGATCCAAACTCTTAAAGACATGTTGAGAGCATGCATGTTGGACTTCAAGGGTTCTTGGGAGGATCATTTACACTTGGTGGATTTTTCTTATAACAACAGTTTTCAGGCAACTATCCAGATGGCTCCGTTTGAAGCTTTGTATGGTCGTAAGTGCCGTTCACCTGTTTGTTGGGATGATGTCGGTGAACGAAGATTGTTGGGACCAGATTTGGTAGTGCAGACAGTTGAGAAGGTTAACACTATCAGAAATCACATGAAGGCAGCTCAAGACAGACATAAGAGTTGGGCTGACACGTCAAGAAGACCACTAGAGTTCGCCGTGGGTGATTTGGTATTCTTGAAGATATCACCGACTAGAGGGGTGATTCGCTTTGGGAGTCGAGGAAAGCTTAGTCCTCGATTTGTTGGACCCTTTGAGGTATTGGAGCGTGTTGGAGAGGTAGCGTACCGTTTGGCGTTACCGCAGTCCTTGGCAGGTGTGCACGATGTGTTTCACGTATCTCAACTACGACGGTATGTTCGAAATGAAACACACGTTTTGGATCATTCGGAGTTAACAGTACGGGAAGATTTGACTTTTGAGGAGCGACCGGTTGAAATCGTGGATCAAAGGGAAAAGGTTCTTAAGAACAAGGTTATCCCCCTTGTGCTTGTTTCTTAGGGTAATCGATCGCATGGGGAGTCCACTTGGGAACGAGAAGATGAGATCCGGCAGAAGTTTCCTCACCTTTTTCTGTAGTTTTCTATCTTGTATTCTTGGAATTTCGAGGACGAAATTCTTTTTGTAGTTGGGTATAATGTAACACCCGAGCCCAATACTACTATTTTCTGTTACTGGTTGAGCATTAGATAGTACTAATTTCATTTAGCTTGCCTGTTTGACACTTACCGTGAAATTTTATCTGGCTAAGTCATTTCTGCATATAAAAAATTTTAGCATCTAAAATGAAATTAAAAATATCTATCTTGGCCTACTCGACACCCCTAGCCTTGTGGTAGCATCCGTGCATCGTGTTCTCGCCCCGTTCGGTGAAACGGGCGAGTTTGGACGGCTACGCGCGCGTACAGGTGTCCGACTTGGGGGTATGCTTTTTAATCATAAAACACTCAATTTCAAAATTTGGAACCCGCTTAAAATGCTATTATTTAAATTTCAAATTTTTGGACCCAACCCGGACGCGATTTGGAAATGTTTTATTTAGCGCCAAAATCCCAAAATTAATATAATATTTAAACCATATAATATTTCCTTAACTTATAATCTTTACTGTTTAATCTTCTAAAATCTTTTTAAAAATTCCTTTTAACCTCTGCAATCTTTCCCCTGGCCAATCGCGAGGGATTTAAGATTGTTGGGCCCCACTTTCTTTAACTCTCTCTCTCTCCTTCTCCCATTATCTCTCCCGTCTCTCTCTCTCTCTCTCTAACTCGCTTTCTCTCTCTCCCTCATATATATATTTCCCCTCCCCTTCATATTTTGGAAAACCACGAACAAAGAGAACCCATCAAGCCTCAACCCTAGCCGCCTCCACCGTCGCCGCCGCAGCCCCGACGCCGGCGCCAACGTCACCGTCGCCCTCGCCTCCGCCTCCTCGCCTCAACCGACCCTTGTTTCCTCCCCGTGCATCCTGCACGACTGCTGCGGCCACCTGCAGAATTCCCTGCAGTCGCCTGCTCGCCGGCGGCCCTCGTCGTCGCCATCTGCGCCGCCGACCAACACCTCGCCGTGGTTCCCTCACCATCATTCTCCTTCTCCCGGTGCACCCCCTGACCAGAACAGCGACCCCGGCTACCCCTGCGACTTCTCTGTGCTGCTTGAAACGTCGCCGGCGACCACCTGCGCCGCCCCTGGCCGTTGCCGACGAACCCCAACCACCTCTAAACACCATGTAAGTGCCCCTCCACCTTTCCTTTCCTCTCTTCTTTTTCAGAACTGAAAACAGTTGCTGGAAGTCTCTGCAGATCGCCAGAGACGCCGTCCTCGCCGCCGTCGATCTCGCCGTCGTCGCTAGTACCCTTTGGACCAGTGAGTATTCCCCCATCATCTTCTTCTCTGGTCTTTTCCTTCTTTTCGAGATCTATATCCGTTTGAAACCCTATTTACTGTTTTTTGTGCTCGCCGGAATCCGGCCGTGCCGGCGACGTGTCCCGACGATCCAGCAAAGTACTCTGACCCGTGAGGTCCCTTGGTTCGTTGTTTGGGTTCAATCCGTGAACCGTGCGTTCGTCGCGTGTTTCCCCGCCGACGTTACGTTCCGTTTTCCCGGTTCGCGACCCGCCGAGGCAAGTATCCCTTGCTACATGCTATACCATATATTTATATATGTTTTGACACATTAAACCTGTAAAACTTAACTTGGTATAGTCGTTTCTCATTCGGTTGCAATATGGCATTATATCATTTTACAGTTAACATAAAATTTACAGTTTGCCAATTTAAACCTAATAACCAAGTTTACCTGTTAATCACATTTTACTGTTTAATAGACCGTAGCACTTACCCATGTAGTTCTATTATATTCGGACATTCGTATCCAAAGGCTTGATATAACTGTATTGCATCAATATCTAAACTATTGCACCGCTAAGGGTGCTTAAACCTGTTAACATACTTAAACGGCTGCATTGTATTACTGCACTCTTGTGATTAAATGAAACATGCTTATTATTTAATCCATTGCTTATTTCATGTTGTTAAATACCCTGTTCGTTTATATATCTGTTTGTTAGCACACCCACGATATTGTTACATCTTGACTTGACTTTGTTACACATAGTATATATTGATACACCTGACATGGTACCGTTTACTATTGACTTGACCTGATATACCATGACCTGACCTGTTACCTGATCTCGTGCCTAATGCCAACAACCTGACATGTAGTCCTCATGGACCGTTCCTGTTGTCTATCCAGACAAACCTGTTTACCTGATCCTGTGTTGGCATTAGTTTCTTGATTTTCGAAATACCTGACTTGACATACACATATAACTTGGGGGTATGGAGAAATCAAAGGTGAAACCTGACTTGTAACTCGACAGTTCGCTACCTGTTCTGGGTGTACACATTCTTGTTTTGTGCCTAGCAGCATGTCTCGGTTTCGGCCGAGAATATTGTGGCCGTGGTCCCGGGTATGTACGGGATACTATCGAGTGTACACATTCCTGTTTTGTGCCTAGCGGCATGTCTCGGCTGCAGCCGAGAATATTGTGGCCGTGGTCCCGGGTATCTACGGGATACTATTGAGTTACATCGACGATTCATCAATTGGTTTCAAAGACTTTAGAATAGAAAACCTGATAGAACAGTTTAATTACCCACCGCACACTACCCTGCACTGCTTGTTTCACATTATTGCTGTATTCATGTTTTATTTTGCATTGCTTATTACACTGTTCATATTATATTTACTGGTTGACATGACGCGCTGACGTCTGGGTTTTGCATGGCCCAGATTCTGTACCACTGTCGCAGTCCGAGCAGGAGTACTTCAGCCAGCAGGCTGAGTTGTGAGTTCAGTAGTGGTTAGTTTTATTTCCTGCATTTATTTCCTGATATGAGCCCGCATTATGGGTCATACCTTTCAGTTATTGTATTGGATCATTTGCTTCCGCACTTATTTATTATTGACTCTTGTTATTCTGGATTATGGACATGTTTTAGATAGTTTTGTCGTGTTCTTGATATCTCTACAGCCGTAATGTGACTGTGGATGTATACTTCTTACCCACAGGTAGCATGGTTGGCTATGTCATGTGCCCAATCTGGCGTACTCTGGGAAGCGGGGCGTGACAGTACCTATCAAAAGAATTAAATTCTTAAGTGGCGCCCACGTGCACAACACGTGAGCGCCAGCCCCCGGGTAGAATTAAATTCTGCAATACTCTCTGTTAAACAGAGCCGTTGGATCAAAAATCCAACGGAGATGATAAATCATCAAAATACATAATTAAATTCTGTTAGGAGAAAACATTTCCCAAATCTTTCTAAAATAAGAAAGATACTTTCGGTTGGATCAAAAATCCAATTATAGAATAAAATTCTATTCCCTCAATTTTTCTAAATAAGAAAGATTACTTTCTGTAAAACAGTGAACCATTGGATTAAAAAAATCCAATTTTACAGAATAAATTCTGTATAGGGGAAAATATTTCCCCAATCTTGTTTAAAACAAAAATCATATTCTGTAAAAACAGAAGTCTTTGGATAAAAAATTCAATGGTGGGTAAAATTTCCCAACTCAATTTTGAGTCCAAACAACTCAATTGGAATCTCTCAATGAGAGATTTTCTCAGAATTAAGTAACAAACTTGCCTCTACTATATAAAGGTCCCGAGACTTCAAGTCTCTGTTTCCCCCAATCAGAGCAAAGCTCTGTTTGAATTTCAAAAATTCAAAAATTGAAGTAACGCTTCAGATCTCTTTTTTGGAGATAGTGCCCTCAGAGTCAATTATTGGATCACAGGCACGTGATTGCAATGATTGAGAGAGGACCTATACCGTTAGAACAGTCTTACTCAAGATAATAGTATGCTATCTGGTTTATCTTTATCATCGTGTACTGTTTCAGGTGACGTTACAGGTCACTATTGCACGTTGATAGAGCCCTTAGGATTCTTGCTTGACGGCCAGCTGTATGATGGCGATCATATACGTGGGAGCTGGGGTCTATAAGCACATCCTTAAAAGGTCCCCAGTCGTGGGAGTTTTCGAGACAGGGCATCGATACTCCAGAGTAGACTAGTGTATACAGTCGAGACCACGACGAGGGGCGGTGGCCGATCTCACAAGCCACTGGTGTCAGTTGGTTCACCTAAGATGTATACAGGTGCTCATTGGGTTATGAGTACACCGGACAGGACTCGCCGGGAACATGCTAGTTGGTTTTATACCAGATGTCAGATAGTAGTTCCTTGGTGACATGTGTACAGGTTAGTTCATCGACCTGAGATCGTCATTTATCTCGTGTGAGTACCCACCGTGCTTTGATTACTACCCTACCACGGCTCAAAGGAGTCGTGCAAACTGGTTTTAGTTGGGTACAGTCCCGAGCCATATGGAGGCAGTGAGCAGATCTGCAATGGTTCGTCTCTCCCGGTATTGGGGGTGAGGTCGCGCTGTGTCTAGGTGAGCCATTACACAAAGCCCTAGGCCGAGGCAGGAGATTTACTGGTAGGTATTCCAGTAGTATCTCAGGGTGTTCTAGGCTACACTCCGACACGACTTGTACCGCTTTTAGGGGTCTGACTTTTACCAACCCCCTAGGCCCGCCATGCGATGCTCATAGACGAACGGACCGGACTGTACGGATATTGTCACTGACAGGTTCAGTAGGGTGTCAGGATGAGTTCGCTCATCGACGTCCCTTTTGGTCAATACCTGGTAGCCCGTTACGTATGGCTAATACCTCTGACGTGCTAGTGGTTAAATCCACAGCCAAGAGTATTGACGAGTCTTTAGAGTCCCCCACAGACAGTTTCTCAAGTTTCGGGCGAAACGCTGTAGAGGCCGTATGGAGATATGGCAGGGTTCGATCATATACGTGCGGTATTGCACGGATCATGATCGGACGGATAATACTAGCGGGCTTTGGTTTAAGCCGGATCCTAGTATTGTACAGTGTAGATTTTGTCTCATTGCATTTGTATTCGGTCGGAATACAAATGCGGGTATGTATATACAGTCGCGGGTTTTTCCTGTAATTTATTACGGGATCGGTTTTTTTGAAGTTGCCAGTTTGCATTCCGTTTCGGCCAGTTTTCCTTTATTCCTTCATGGCCGAATTTTTGTGATGGAGGGGCTTATTTGCAAATGTGCAAATTAGCAAAGTGGAGGGTGTTATTTGTGGTATGATGCTTCATAATAATTCTAGCATCTTTTGATGCTTTTCTTGTTCTCATCATGGTTTGCATTAAATGAGATGAGAGTTGATTTGGATTTGGTGTGACATATTTACCTCATTATCTTCACCCTTTTCTTATGCTCACCAATTCTCCTCTTGTGCTCACCCCCCTTTGTATATTTCCCTCCTCCATTTTTTGTTATGGCCGGCCACTTGATAGGGGGTTCATTTTGGTGTTGGGGAAAATTTCTTCATCTCATTTTACTTGCCACAAAAAAATTCCATACTCGTCTCCAAAGTTTATATCTCCTTCTCCCATCCAAAAGGCAACTTCAATTACCCCCTTGAGACAAATGATCATACACTTAGCCTGCAGCATTCTTGGACACGTCGGCTCGCCAACTTCGTGCCCGAGTTGCCTCGGTCCAGAGGTGGGAGCCCATAAAAGAACCCGGCGATGTGGTGCCCATTCCGACGAGGAGATGAAGACCGGAGATACCGCGAGGAGATCGGGATGGAGGCCGAAGACCGAAGACACGGATCGCTCGGTATAGCATTCAACCCTTTCTCCTTTTAGCTAGTAGTAGGTTAATGGTTCGATCCAGGTTTTAAGCGTACGATAGCGCCGGTTCAAAGTCAAGAAAAATTTTCGTTTCCGCATTTTGGTCTCGGATAGACGGCCGGGGCGCTACCGTAGTCTTACACTCTTGCGCTGTGCGCAATGCGCCACGTGTCAAAAGCAGATACGCCAGCTCAGCGCCCAAGGCAGCGCGCCCAATCAGAGCAAGGCTCTGTTTAAAATTCAAATTTTAATAAAGGAAGCAACCCTTCAGCTGATCTGTGCTCTGCGCTGCGCGACACGTGTCAGCGCAGTTGCGCTGCGCTCTGCGCTGCGCTCTGCGCTGCGCGATACGTGTCAGCGCAGTTGCCCTAGCACAGTTGCGCTGCGTGACACGTGTCAAGCGCAGGTACGCTTGTGCCAACTGTGCCAGCATTAAAACAGAATTAAAATTCTAGAAAGATCTTTCTGATCTTATTAAAACAATAAGATTCTCTTCTGTAAAACAGAAGCCCTTGGATCAAAGATCCAACGGTGGGGAAAAATCCCTAAATCACTCAGAGAAACATCTCTTTAACTGATTTAACAAATCAAATGGCACTATAAAAAGCTCCCTAGACTCCAAGTTTAAAAGACATCAGCACAGAGAGAATTCACAGAGCTCTTCTAAGAACTTTGAGAAGAATTCAGAAAGAAAGAAAGAAAAAGGTAAAACCTTTAGAAAAAAGAAGAAGTTCTTCTAAAAAGATCAAAGATCTAAGAACAAGATCAAGATCTTGAATAAAAAAATATATAATAGAACAGAAGTAACTTACTTTTTTTTAGATCATTTAATCTACATAAAGGCATTGCCTTTTGATGAATCATTGGTTCTGGAATCTTAAAAGATTCTTTTCTTTAATCCAAAAATTGGATTAAGCTATTAAACAGTGCCCTGCACTTGTAAAATTGCACTGTTGTGCTCTCAGGTTGGCGCAAGCCACCAGAGAGCGCCACGTGTCATCCCCAGAACAGACTGCGCTATGCGCTTCTAAAACAGAGCGTTGCTCTCCTAAATTGGCGCAAATCACCAGAGCGCGCCATGTGTCAGCAGCGCAACAGCGCAGCGCACTATCGCAGCGTACTGCGCTAGCAGACTTGCGCTCACCAGAGCGTGACACGTGTCACCTCCACATGGACTTGCGCCTTGCGCTCCTCAATTGGCGCAAAGCGCCTGACAAGCCACGTGGCGCTCTGTCAGACTAATTAATGCAGCGCATTATTAAAGGGCAGGGCCCAATTAAGAGGCCCAATGGACCAAAACAAATGCTCTGCATTATAAAAGAAAAGGGAACATAGCCTAATTTAAAAGGCCTAACAGGCCAGAATAAAATGCAATGCAGAGCCCAAACAAAGGTCAGTCAGACCAAAACAGATGCTGTGCATCATTTTAAAAAGGGCAGAGCCCAAATAAAGGTCTAATAGACTAAAAAAAATGCCATGCATTATTAAATAAGGGCAGAGCCCAATCAAAGGCCTAACAGGCCAGAAAAATAAAAAAATGTTGAATATTCTCAACTGGACTTCGCCCAATACTGGTCGTATGTCCTCAAATTAAATTAAGCTGAGCACAACTGCTCTCTTAAACCAATTTACACCCGGTTCAAGGGTACATCTCCGAACTCCTCTGATATTTTTCGTTGTAATCCTTCAACGTCTTCAGAGAGGTGACGAGTCCCGATAACCACACATCGATACGGACTGCGGGGTCCTTAAACTCGTGGACCGAAACGTCCTTAAACTAATATTCGTCCCAAAATGGGAACTTTGGACCAAAATGTCCTTAAACTAATGTTCGTCCCCAAATGGGAATGATGGACCACCATGTCCCTAAACTGACAATCGACCGCAATGTCATTAAACTAAACAATAGAGCCAATTGCTCTCTTGTCGGATCCAAACGATCCCGTTAAGTTGATCTTAGTCTGGAGATTAGGCTAACGTATCCTTAACAAAAGTTTAAGTTGATCTTAGCCTTAAATAGGGCTAACGTATCCTTAAACCAAAACCCCAAACCCAAATCTAAGAAAATACGGATTTGGACTAATCCACGTCTTACGGGCAACGACATAAATTAGTCTCCGTATACAATCCATGGGCAACCACAAACAAAACAAACACCCACGACACGAAGTGAAATTCTGAAGAAGGAGAAAGTTGCTACCGCGGTGCGGTAGCATAATTAACTGCAGGGGCTTGCGTCTGCAGGGAAGAGCGTCCCCACAATCAAAAACCCCTCCAGCGAGGGGGAATCTGACGAAATCTGCTACATCGGCCGCATCCGTCTAACCTTCCGATACACGGTGCCATAAATCAACTTGGCATTTTCGGAGAGGTGGACGGATAAAACCAAATAGCATCTGCCCCGAATCTCAGGCAAGACGAACCTACGCGGTCGCGTCTCTGTGTTCGGAGGGGAACAGATTCTGGCATGCCCGGTGGGACCTTTTCTTCTTTCCACTCCACACTTCGTGTGTCGTCTTCGCGAACGAATCGCGGTTTGTTAATGGTTGCCCTAAGGTTTCAAGTTACTAAATTTGGTCTTTTGCTTGGCACAACAATCAAACAGCAATGGCGTCCAGCTGCTCGAACTACTCCAAATGCAAATGCAACCGGCGCTCCGCCTCACCTGGAGGTGTAGCCTATGGGCCTCAGGCGGCATCACTATTCACGATGCCGGTGGAACAAATCACCCAGGCTACGACTGGACTATTTTTCGGGACCATGCTCCCGCCAGCGAGCTTCGCCATCCCAGTGCCCGTACCGGAAGCTTCAAAGAAGTCGGTCTTCGATCGACTTGCTACTACCACGGCCCCTCTCAACGGGTCGTCCAATTCCAACTCTTCAGTCTTTACCAGGCCGAGCTCGAGCTCCAAAGGGCCTACCAAGAAGCCCATAATACCTGAAGTGGCCATCCCAGAAAAGATAGCCATCCCTGCCCCTGAAGCCATCAAGGCGGCTTCTCTTGCAAGAGGGTCGGTCTTCACAAGGCTGACTGCTCCCGTTCCCGCTCCCGCTCAGAAATCTGTGTTTGACCGGTTGGACGTAGCTTCTCAACGAACGTCAGTCTTAAAGAGGCTGACACCGGCAGCAGCCCATCCCCAGAACAAGGGGCAAGACGAAGCCGTCGCTGAACTAATCCCAACAACCTGTCACGCCCGACGTCGCCACTGGCGCCGGATAAGGAAGACTGGGAGGCAACTCCCCTTCTGGGCTAACGCCACCAGCTCCAACGGTGGAAGTTAATGCTGCTGTTCCAACTGGGAACAGCTTTGAGCTGCTGAACAGGGTACGCAGAAATTCGCCGACTGCGGTGCTCAAAAGATCTCCTCCACCGGTAGAGACCACCGTGGAAGCAGAACCAAAAAAGCTGGAGCAGTCTCCTCAACGGCTGTCTTCCAGGGTCTACAAGACTTGGCGACGAGTCCAAGAATCGGTGATTGATCCGAATTTCTCTTATCAGCCTAAGAAGTCGAAGGTCCGACAGGAGGAAGACCGCCCCGTCAAGCCACAAAGGACGACAACCACCTGGGTGCCCAAAGCAACGGCCCCCTCAACTTCGACGGCCCACAAGAGAAGAAGGCCGGAGAAAGTCCCCACGCCTGCGGCGAATGTCAAAAGTAGTGAGCCCAAACGCCCTAAGTCTGGGAGCATTGTGGTACACACCGTCTACATGGCGTCCGGGAAAGAGGATAGCCGTACATCTACAGGTCATAGACCGCTTACGCGATCGGTGACTAAAACTCAGGAGTAGCAGCAGAAGCTCCAAGAAATGATGAATGCGATGGCCGCACTCACAGGGCCGAAAGAAAGCCCTGAAGCGTCTTCGGATCAACGCCAGGAGCAAGAAACCGACGCCGAGTTTCTTCGGAGAATATTGGAAAAGAAGGACAAAGAGGCTGCAGAACAAGCAGCCAATATAAAACAAATGGCCCTCCTGTTCCAGGACATGGTGGGTATGATGATCCAGCAAGATCCTCCAGCCGAAGATCCTCCGATCATCCTTGAAGATGACAGAGGAGAAACGTCGAATCCACCGCCGGCTTTGTCAGCAGCCAAGGAGGAGACAATTTCCAAAGCTGACCTGGACGAATATATAGCTCAGCAGATACGGGTTCATCAGGAAACGGAGGCAGCCGGTCAAGTTGTCAGAACGGGGCGACCATATCCAAGCTGGTATGATCAGATCAAGTACCCGCCGGGCTATACAATACCGAAATTCCATGTCTATAAGGGGACTGGCAATCCCCATCAACATGTTACCCAGTTCAGGGCTCTTTGTGGCAATACCGATGGTGATGATAAATTGTTGCTTCGCCAGTTCGTCGGTAGCTTATCGGAGACGGCATTTGAGTGGTACCCCGAACTCCCAAATGACTCCGTCAAGACCTTCGCTGAAATGGAGTTGTTGTTTACCCAGCGCTTCGCAAGTGCCAGTGAGCGTACTCCAATAACAGCTTTGATTAATGCGAGAGTAAAGCCGGGCAAGACTTGGGTTCAATATGCAATCCGATGGTAGAACTTGTGGTCAAAGTGCGAACAACGGATTGAAGAAGCGCCAGCGGTGGGCATGTTCGTGGGCACCCTATATCCTCATGCAACTATCTCACAGTTCATGATGTTCTTTAAACCAACCACGTTCCAAGCCTTGATCGATAAGTTAGCCCATATGGATCAGATGGGTCACAGACCGTCTCCTTCAAAGCCGGACTCTCGAAATGAGAAGGGGAAAGGGAAAGCGATCGTCGTCGCCAATGCTCAACAACAGCCGAGCAACTTGAAGCCGGTTGTTCGTCAAAACAATATGCGTCCTCACCTGTCCCTCGAGGAGAGGCTGGGATGTCCTTACTCGTTTTCTCAGAATAAAACGAGAAGACTGTTTGAACTGGCATTGCGTAACAGACTCATTAATCTACCGGAGTTAAGACGTCCGTCGCAGCCAAACGACGTCAATGATCCCAATTACTGTCCCTATCACTGAGTATTGGGTCATCCGATTGAAGATTGCTATGTCTTCAAAAACTGGATTGAAGATCAATATCAGCAAGGCAAGTTCGCGTTATCCGAAAGATGGAAGGTGAACCCGCCGCAACCTCATACTTCTAAAAAGGTGAATACGACGGGGGCAATGTGCTCCCTTGTTGAAGAAGCTCCATGGGAGGTTGTGTTATCAGCCAAAACCAAAAGGATGCTGAATGATCTCAAGACATGTCCGGCAGTCAGGTGGAAGAACCCGCTAGAACCCCAGATCATTGAAGGGATGTTGAAGCCGCTCCCAACTCCAAGGACCGGTGGTGATGGCCCAAGCATTCATACCCAGCCATCGAAATCTTCAAAGAAGAAGAAGAAGAGATCCAAAAAGCCCGTGAAGCCTGGTGACAAGCGCACGGACTTACAGAAACAAATTGACGCGCTGGAGGAATACAATCAAAAGGCACGGACTCCCATCACACTCCAGGAGTTCCTCAACCACGTCTTTCAAGAGGAAGATGAGGGAGAGAGCTCGTCGGATGAATCCGAGAAATACGTGGCGAGTTGTCATGTGATCTCTCACTCGTTTATGGACGATGAGAGAACTCCTTGCACTGAGAAGCTGGGGGAAGATCCTGAACGAAACTTCTGGGGCCATCAGATGAAACCATTGATGCATTCCTCAATGAAGCTCTGTTGAAAAGTAAGGCTGATCGGGAACGCGAGACGCTCCTATTTGAAAAGGCCAAGCGCAGGCGATTAGACGAAAAGGTCGAGACACTCCCGTCAAATCAAAGTACATCCATTATGGACAAAATCAAATTCAAGACGAGAAAGAGGTTTGCTAAAGCCATGTCGATGGGGATGAAGCTACCACCCTCTGAAGGAAACATTGCCGGCAAAGCGGAAATGCACCCTTCCTATTGCTTATATCATCGGAAGGTTTCGCACCCCACCGAAGAGTTCAAAGCTTTCAATAAATGGTGGCAGGGATATGTCGCTCACCGGCAACATTTTAAGCGGGAGAAGCGCAAAACTCGTCGGGAGCGGAAAAGTACGACCGAAGAGCTTAGAAGAACTACCGGCGACTGTCGCATGGTTAACGCCGGGGAAGCGCAAGTTCTCACATTCGGGAGCGACTCTGATGAGGAAATGGAGCTTAGCCCTCTCTTTAAAGAGTCCACCTCGGGAAAAGAGGAAGAGCCGAAGGCCTGCAAAAATATCCAGCTGCGTAATCGTACGCTACCCGAAAAGAATCTTGGACCCTCAAATAAAAAAGATAAGGGAAAAGAGAAGGTCTCTGAGGATATCACCCTGAATGACCAAGTTGTGGAAGAGCTAATCGCCAAGGACCCGCCAAAGAGAAATAAGGTGGACTACAACGTTCTGGCACACTTGAGGAAGCTACCTTCACAGCTCAACATTCTTGACGCCCTTCTACTATCAAAAGAAGCAAGAGATTCGTTGATCAAAGCGCTACAGGACCCAGAGCAATTCCAAGCTTTTCTCGCTGAAGAAAAGATGAAGGACGAGCTGGAAGAAGTGCACACAGCTGATGTCACTTTCGGTGATGAAGACCTCCTCCTTGGGACGTGCGAACACAATCGCCCCCTCTATGTCTCAGGATATTGCCACGATATAAAGATAGGCAAAATCTTGGTTGACAATGGGTCTTCCGTCAATCTCCTCATTGTGCGAGTGTTGAAGGGAATCTGCATGAGCGTCCAGCATCTCGCTCGTGATAAGATCACCATCTCTGGTTTTGACTCTCAATCATCACGGACTCTCGGGTCCGTGATACTGACGTTACGCTTTGGGCTACTCGTCACGGACATTAAATTCCACGTCATAGACGCCGAGACATGCTATAATGCTCTGCTCGGCCGGCCTTGGTTACATGAGTACAACATCATCCCTTCTACACAACATCAGTGTATGAAGTATTTCAAGGATGGTCTCGAGTATACCGTAACAGGAGAGCTGAACCCATTCTCCGTGAACGAGGTCCGTAAGTACGAAGATGCAAAATACTTCTTGCCAGATTTCGAAGACACGGAGAGGTGTCACAAGCCGGAGAACAAAGCTATCACCACCATCCCTGTCTTCGGGAGCGATACTGAGGAAGAGGAAGAGATAGTCTATTTCGGGCCACCCCAACACAACAAACCGGGACCGTCCGCTCCTCTGTTGATCTTTGGCAGCGATTTGGAAGATGAAGTCCATGCTGTATTCTCCGCTCGGCCTTCAATACAAACTTTTGCTAATGAGGAGGAAAGTTTACAAGTCGCTATGGTTCCACTTAAATATCATAAAGAACTGGATGCGCTCGATGCCTACAGTGTAGAGGAGCTGCAGACGTTCTATGTCTCTCCCAGGCGAGAAGGTGAAAAGGCGATTCTATTCTACCGCTATGGGGAAACCAGAATGGAAAAAGAAATATGGCACGGTGCAGATCCTGCGCTTGACAAGCTCCAGCCCATCCGTTTACCTAGATACTACACGGACGGACTAAAGAGACTCTTGAAGCGCCAAGGGATACCCTTTAAACAGACTGCTCGAAAAGCCAAATTCTATGATAGGATCTAGAACGTTTCCGGAACTCAGCACAAATTGCCTAACCGGAGAATGGAAGCAATCGGGCTCGGATATGTTTGATCCAAAAAGCGGGAGCTACTCCGCGATTGCTATATTGTGCATGACTTCAATGAAGAAGGGGATGCTCAATGGGAGAATGCTAATCCTGATCCAGAAAAAGTCCCCGATGCAAAAATGCCCAGTCCTTCGTTCGAAGAACAAATGAACAAACTTATAAGGGAAGCTGGTCAAAAAGTTCGAGATGACCACAACCGCGAAATGGCCATCTACAAGAAAGCCAGAACGCAACGCCTCCTTCAACAGGCTAAGAAAGACAAAAATGCCGCTCCCTGTCAACCTGTTGCAAAAAGGGCTCGACGCAGAGGCAGAAACGAGTCGAAAAGCGGAAAAGGCATTCAACAGCGACAAAGCGGGAACAAGAAGTCACGCAGTCGGGGATCGAGCAGTTCGGATTTGTCTCTCATGAAGAAGATGAGTCGAGCAACCTCTTTTCCTCAGGAAAAGACAAAGAAGATACTTGACCTAGCTATAAAACACCAAATGATTATGCTTCCGGAATTCAAGCACCCTGAACAAGCAGGCGATGTCTCACGCCCGAACTATTTCTCTTATCACAGGGTAATAGGACACCCTCTTGAAGATTGCTTCACCTTCAAGAATTGGGTCGAAGATCAGTATCAGCTCGGCAAGTTCGCTCTATCTGACAGTTGGAGGGTAACACCGCCACAGAAATATGAGCCCAAAGCCACGAGAGCAGAACCAGATCCACATCGATCTTGGAAGCGAGTGCGTACCTGTCATATGATAACAATATCAAAAGAAGGGCCCGAGAATATGGATGACCTTCCCTGGTGCTTCGAAAACAGCAATAACGAGGTGATCTCAGAATTTCCGCCAGCGCCGAAAGAGCTGGAAGATGGAATACACACCACTGCAGATAACCTCAAGAAAATTGAGTTGGGAACGGCGAACGACCCGCGACCGACATTCGTTAGTGAATTGTTGTCTGAAAGAAGGTAGGCTTCATTAAAAGACGTGCTTATGCAGTATAAAGATTGCTTCGCGTGGAACTATTCCGAAATGCCAGGACTAGATCCAGAAATTGTTGTGCATAAATTGGCGATATCCCCGGACGTCAAACCAATCAAACAAGCACCGAGAAGAATGCGGCTCGAGCTTGAGATGAGCATTAACGCCGAAGTCAAGAAATTGATCGACTCTGGGTTTATTCAAGAAGTTCAGTATCGTGATTGGATCGCCAACATTGTCCCGATGATGAAGAAAAATGGGACGGTACGCATATGTGTAGACTTTCGGGATCTCAATAAAGCCTGCCCGAAGGACGATTTCCCAGTACCGCTAAGGGATTATAAACTGAGCAAATGGCTATGCAGTACCGCTAAGGGAAGTGAAGACGGAGAATATCCTCCATTTCTTCAAGACGCACGTCATTTATCGGTTTGGGACTCCGCGACGGATCATCTCTGATAACGGGCCAGCCTACAGAAGCCACAAGATCAGCCGCTTCGTGCAACAACACAACATAGACTAGAGATATTCCTCAGTTTATAATCCCCGAGCTAACGGTCTAGCTGAGGCTTTCAACAAGACCTTGACGAAGATCGTGAAGAAGACGGCGTCCCGAAATAAGAAGGACTAGCACGAGAGACTGCAAGAAGCTCTCTGGGCGTACCGAACTACGTTCAAGACAGCCACGAACACAACGCCGTACGCGTTGGTCTTCGGTACAGAAGCAGTACTCCCCCTCGAAATAGAATTACCCTCTCTACGAGTGGCAGTCCACTATGAGCTGACGGACGAAGAAAATGATCACCTTCGGCTTGAGGAGCTTGATGCCCTTGATGAAACCCGGCTCATAGCGCAACAAAATCTGGAGGCTTATAAAGCAAAGATGACGCGCTCATATGAAAGATTGACCAGGCCGAGGATATTCCGCCAAGGCGAACTCGTGCTAGTGGTCAAAAGACCTATGATCCCCAATCGCACCAATAGGGGAAAATTCGAGCCGAACTATGAAGGCCCGTACATTATAGACAAGGTCTACTAAGGTGGAGCCTATCTACTCATGGATATGCACAGTGAAAGGCCTTTCAGTCCAATAAACGGTCGCTTCCTAAAGAAATACTACGCTTAATGAGTCACAGCCTAGGTCAATGATAGATGACGACGACTATGTCCGCTTGCTATCTTCCTAAGCTCAAAACTCTATAAGTAGTAGCTGGCCTTCTTCAGTGACGGACCGAAACGTCCTTAAACTAATGAGGGACTACCACGTCCTAAAACTAGCTGATGACCGGAACGTCTTTAAACTACTACCGCAGCATCCTCAGGCTGATGAGATAAAAAAAAGAAAAAAAAAGAATAGAAAAAATATATAAAAAATAATAAAAATGGTATGTCCATAAGCGAAATGGGCACGGATGAAAACCCGAAAGGGCTCCGTGAGTAAAAACAGCAGGGCTACCGGCGAGTGTTCGTGAAAACCCGAAAGGGCGTGACCTCGTTATATAAAAAGAATAAAAAAAAAGAATAAAAAAGAAAAACGGTATGTCCATAAGCAAAATGGGCACGGATGAAGACCCGAAAGGGCTCCGTGAGTAAAAACAGCAGGGCTACCGGCGAGTGTTTGTGAAAACCCGAAAGGGCGCAACCTCGTTAAAAGACACTTACAAGGTCCTCTCGACCTTGCAAGGAGAAACCACCCGCGTGAGATCCTTACGACTCATAAGGGAGCAACACACTTAGGGATCCTCACGATTCTTAAGGAGAAATTACGCTTGCGAGATCCTCACGACTCGTAAGGAGAATTCTCTTATCGGACCCTCACGGCTCATATGATTTGAAAGTCTTAAGTTACAGAAACCTTAACCTGTTCTTAAGCAACCCCCACAACCTTCGATATGGCCCTACAAGTGGCTCAATACTGACCCTTGTATACAATCCACGGGCGCGAATAAACACTTCCCCAGCAAAGTCCCACCCGTGACTAGGGATATGTCCATATGGTGAACAACCATTATAAGTCCTCTCGACTTATAAGGAGAAAACCCTTTTGTAAGATCCTTACGACTTACAGGGGAACATACACTTAGGAATTCCCATGATTCCTAAGGAGAAAACACACCTATGAGATCCTCACGACTTGTAGGGAGAAACACCTTTGTGGGACCCTTACGGCTCATAAAGTCAAAAGCCTTAGTCGACAGCATCCTAACCCTGTTCGCTAAACCACCTTTGTTCGACATCGACAGAGGCAAATGATGAGTCGCTCCTAGCAATATCTCAGTTGTAGCGATGCTGATGCCTAAATCGGTATCAAATCCCAAGCCCTTTCATGGCAAATGATGATTCGCTCCTGGCAATATTCCAGTTGTAGCGATGCTGATGCTGAGATTAGCGTTAGATTCCAAGTTCCACACTCGCGATAAAAAATCAGCGAGCCATACGTGCATATGAAATAGCCGAAATGATGGGGCAACTTGCAATAAAAAGCAGCGAGTAAAAATGTATGCATGCAAAATAACCGAAATGATTGGGCAACTCGCAATAAAAAGCAGCGAGTGAAAATAAAATATAAAAGCCGAAATAATTGGGCACCGCGATAAATAGACGAAATGATTGGGCAATCGTGATTTTCGCGATATAAAAGCTGAAATGATAGAGCATCGCGGAAAGAAATAAAGTAAAAAAATATATATAATGAAATTTATGCCTTACAGGCAATATCATAGCAATCTCTGTATACAATCCAGGGGCGTAAACAAATAAGGAAACACATCTTTCCTCCCCATGATCCATCAGAAAACAGAGCCAAGTCTAGACGGCGACTCATATAAAGCCCGAAAGACAATTGAAGTGTAAGTGCACGGCGGCGCCCCGGCCGTCTTTCCGACGTCGGAATGCGGAAACGATGATTTACTTTAACTTTATAACCGGCACCACCGCGCACAAAAATTCCGGATCGGGCCATTAATCTAGTCCTAGCTAAACTAGAGAAAGGGTAGAGAGATATACCGAGCGATCCGTGTCTTTCAGTCTTCTCGTCGTCGTCCCGATCTCCCCGCGGAATCTCCGGTCTCCACCACGTCGCCGGAAGGGCACCACATCACCGGCTTCTTTTACGGGCTCCCACCTCTGGACCGAGGCAACTCGGGCATGAAGTTGGCGAGCCGACGTGCCCAAGATTTGCTTTAGAAAGAGTGTAGTGCTATGTCTCATGAGGGTTGAGGAAGTTGCCTTTTGGTGGAGAAAATGAAACATGAACTTTTGTAGATCAACTTGGGGATTTTTCAAGCATCAAGAGAACAAAATCCCCTTGCCAAAAATTTAGACAGCCCCTGGAGGAAGTGGCCGGCCCTCTCATGTGTGGGAGTGAGGAAAATGGAAAGAGAGTGAGGAAAAGTCAAGGGGTGGGAAAGCAACTAACTCAAGCAAAAAGGAAAATGATTATCATATGAAATGATGATCACAATCCAATCCAAAACCACTCCCATCATCAACAACCATGATGAACCAAAAGTCAAGCCATGATCAAAAGAAGAAGTCAAATGGTGGACGAATTATCATGATACAACAATATGCAAATAACACCCTCCACTAACCAAATTTGCTTGCTTGCAAATAAGCCCTCCTCCACCAATTTCCGGCCAAGGAAAGATACAAATGAAAATGGCCGAAACGGAAAGCAAACTGGCAACTTCAGAAAACTGATCCCGTAATAAATTACAGGAAAACCCCGCTACTGTATATACATACCCGCATTTGTATTCCGACCGAAATACAAATGCAATGAGACAAAATCTACACCGTGCAATACTAGGATCCGGCTTAAACCAAAGCCTGCTAGTATTATCCGTCCGATCATGATCAGTGCAATACCGCACGTATCTGATCGAACCCTGCCATATCTCCATACGGTCTCTACAGCGTTTCGCCCGAAACTTGAGAAACTGGTCTGTGGGGGACTCTAAAGACTCGTCAATAGTTTGGTTGTGGATTTAACCACTAGCACGTCAAAGGTATTAGCCTATACGTAACGGGCTACCAGGTATTGACCAAAAGGGACGTCTGTGAGCGAACTCAGCCTGACACCCTACTGAGCCTGTCAGTGACAATATCCGTACAGTCCGGTCCGTTCGTCTATGAGCATCGCATGGCGGGCCCAGGGGGTTGGTAAAAGTCAGACCCCTAAAAGCGGTACAAGTCGTGTCGGAGTGTAGCCCAGAACACCCTGAGATACTGCTGGAATACCTACCAGTAAATCTCCTGCCTTGGCCAAGGACTTCGTGTAAGGGCTCTCCTAGACACAGCGCGACCTCACTCCCAATACCGGGAGAGACGAACCCCTGCAGATCTGCTCACTGCCTCCATGTGGCTCGGGACTGTACCCAACTAAAACCTGTTTGCACGTCTCCTTTGAGCGTGGTAGGGTAGTAATCAAAGTACAGTGGGAACTCACACGAGACAAATGATGATCCTCAGGTTGATGAAATAACCTGTACACATGTCACCAGGGAACTGCCATCTGACGTTAGGTATAAGACCAACTAGCATGTTCCCAGCGAGTCCTGTCCGGTGTACTCATAACCCAATGAGCACCTGTATACATCTTATGTGAACCAACTGACACCAGTGGCTTGTGAGACCGGCCACCGCCCCTCGTCGGGGTCTCGACTGTATACACTAGTCTACTCTGGAGTATCGATGCCCTGTCTCGAAACTCCCACGACTAGGGACCTTTTAAGGATGTGCTTATAGACTACCAGCTCCTACGTATATGATCGCCCTCATACTGCTGGCAGTCAAGCAAGAATCCTAGGGGCTCTATCAACGTGTAATAGCGACCTATCAGGTCACCTAAAGCAGTACACGATGATAAAGATAAACCAGATAGTATGCTATCATCTTGAGTAAGACTGTCCTACCGGTATAGCTCCTCCCTCAATCATTGCAATCACGTGCCTGTGATCCAATAATTGACTCTAAGGGCACTATATCCAACAATTTCCCACTTGCACTCAAGGCTAATTATTGCGATGTCGCATACTCACAGCTCGTGTGATACCGAACACCCAACTCCCCCACTAGTCAGTCTCACAAAGCTCATTTGCGAAACTATTGCGTTCGAGGAATAGCCTCAGTGAGTGGATCCGCTGTGATGTTTCTTTCTATGTCTCTCTATATCTCAAGTTCGCGGAGAAAGCCATCTCCCGAAATGAGCAATACCTTTCTTAGAGTATGTCTGGATATCTGATGGGACCTAGCTCATAAATGAACTCCAAATCCAAACTTCTTAGACTGTGTCGTCAACTGAACTTAATCAGTATCCTGCGCCATACCTCCCTCAGTATGCCCTTGGACCACCTATCCAAAATACTGCCCCTCGTCAGAAGGAAAACTATAACTCTGACAACCTCTCTGTCATCCAGGTCACCTTGGAAGCCTGGAATGATAACTGTCTCCCGAATGAGGCTGATGTTATCATATCCCTAGAACATCCACTTATGTTCTAAAGCTGCTTCCGATTGTTTCTCCAGGATTGGATCAATATCGGCTTATTGCATCTGCTGCAACAACAACATCTGGTGTGGTACTTGACATCTCATGATTGACTCAATTGCCTAAGCAAGTGATCTGCCAATCATGCACATCCCTCTCCCCTTTAGTCTGTAAGACACCTTTAGAGAGGGCGACTCTATCACCTGCAGGTACACTACCATGCCAGGAGTCGTCCATTCTAAAAACTCTTAGAATGCTGTCTAAGTACCCTGATTGGGAAACCACCCAAATCTAGATCTATAGATCTAGTAACCAGAATGTCTTGATATTATATCCAAATCCCATGTGAAGAAACCACTGTGTGACAACCAAAATATAACCGATCGTAGTATAGGAATATCATTTCCTACTCTGTGTATGTCATCCAAATACCAGGACATCACACCCTACTACCTTCTTAACAGATCCATCCCCTATTCTGATAAAGTCAAACCTATGACCGTCACATCAGAAATAGATGATCTATCTCCGCTATATCTGCTTTAGTCTATAAATAGACATAAGCCACTTGTCCACCAATGCTTCCGCTGCTCCCACTGACTACGACAACCCTTTGGCAGAGTCATATACACGTACACTTCTAAAGCTAGTTTAGAATGACGCTATACTCATCCTCCTGCCGGGTCTCGCAGCCTGGAACAACAGCAATGGCAAGTCTGGGTAAACAAGAACCTCCCTGTCACCGTCCTTGAGGCTACCGGAGTACCTCTCGGGTGCCTGAGGTTACCCACCGTATCTGCAGAGTGGCCAATAGAATGTCAAACCAGATTGAATCTTTAGGTTCTTATCAAATCTTCAGTAATCGTTTGCGGTTCTGGAATCACTTTCAGTTCTACCATACTCCCACTACTGTTTTCTGAAAAAATCCATTTCTTTTAAAACTGTGGCGAGTCAAGAACAATATCACTATTGATCTTCCAGATGGTAGAAAGTCAACCCTCGTCATAGCCTGGGTCAACCCACAAACAGCCATTACAAAAACGCGCCTTGAGTTATCCAGAGTCTGGTTTTAAGTATAAGCCGGACAACTCCCCTTACCTTAACATCGTTAAGATATGAACTGTTCTATATCCAATACAAAAACAGAGGCACTAATTTAATTGAACCAGATTCAAATCATGCAGCTGTCTCCAGTGCATGTCAATTAAATGGAAGGAGGCCGATCAGCATTACTCAACTTAGGAACGCTTCCAATTATGAGTAACCTGAAAGAGAAGCAAGTTCTCTTAATCATTACTATCAACTGAATACCACACACAAGTATCTACATCTTCGATCACCTTAAAGAATCCCGATACTTGCAACACCTGGTTCTCTACTTTATTCATATACCTATAACTTCTCAAAACTTAGACCTTGTGTTTCTATGAAACACTTGTCTAAAAATTAGAGAAGTCATAAGTAAACCGAATATAGTACAAGGACCAACCCCTCTGTCCTAATGGACACTGAACAATATACAATACTCTGTATAAGTCCCTTGAGTCTGATAACTCAATCCCTACGTGTCGTAGGTTGAAAACTGTACTATGGTTATGAAGAATTACACCGCTGTTTAATACTCCTTACCTAACCATCCACTGTTATAGGTAAATGTCGTAGTCATAATTTCAAAAAGGTATATCTCACTCTATGAAAATAGACGTACAGATATATCAATTTGAAATTGGTGCATAACAGCGGATATTCAAAACCAAATATTTGCCGTCCGGCAAACAACCCAGGTGGCTTCCTCAAATATCACCGATTATAACGAATCCCGATATAATGAGGATGATCACCCAATTCCCAATAACTTACTCCCACTCATCATCTGTAAAACCATACAGATGTGAGAATCAAACTTGGTAAATACATACCCTGGAGCAAGTGTCTAATTGGGAAATCAGTTTTCCTTTAACAGTACACAGTGAAACTGAAATATTGAAATGTTTCGTAGGGGTATCCTGGTATTCCTTGTATTTCCTCTTCCATTATCAGATTCACACCTGTAACCGTATATTTCTTTGCCATCTCTCCAAATCCCTTCATATGTCTTTAATCATTACCATCTGCACACCCCTTTAGGCCAAATGGTTTTCTTCCTTCCCTACCGTTCGGCACCAGCCTATGGTTTGGAAGAAGACTATCCAATAAGCATAATGGGTGTACTGCCCTAATCCTAGGAGCACTCGCAATGCGAGAGAAGGTGAGGATAAAAGACAACCGAATAAACCTTATTCCTATTTCTCATGAACCAGAATCCATCCCCGAACTGGAACAAGTTCCTTTCGAGTTCGTATATAACCATACGATGGAGTATCCAATAAACTGTGGATCTTCGTAGTGATACGGAGTGTCCTGGAGAAATATAAAGGTGAAGTAGGAGTGGTAATGAAATACTTGGTTTGGTCGTGAATAGCAGTCGCAATTTACTTTGCCCTCCTTCTAATCCCTTTCTTTGTCTTTACATAATACCTTCTGTACACCATCGTTATGCTAATTGGTTTTCTTCATTCCCCACCGTTCGGCACCAGCCTAAGGTTTGGAAGAAGAATATCCAATTTGCGTAATAGGTGTACTATCCCCTAATCTAAGGGGTACTCGCAACCTGAGAGAAGGTAAAAGGAAAAGACAATTGAATAGTCCTATTCGTTTTCTCCAGAACCAGAAACCATCCTCGAATAAATTCCTTCGAGTTCGTATATAACCATACGATGGTTTTGTCCAATGGAAGTGGATGTTCGTAGTAATACGGGGTGTCCTGGAGAAAAAGGTAAAAGTAGGAGTGGCAATGAGGTTTGCAACTCTGACAATCCAAAAGCCAGTGTTAAAGAAGGTTCGGTCAACTTGGTTACTGAGTCGTAGTCTAGGGTCGGGTCAATGGTCGCTGTCAAAGAGAGAGAGAAAAGAAACACTCAGCGTGCACTCTAACCTAGATCAGAATGGTTACCAATTTATCTAATCTGGAAACCTCCCACTGTACCGTCAAATTCTCCTCCAAACCTGAAAGAAGAATTAGTCGGGATCACCCGAGGAGTAAACCAACTCATCAGTGGGAATTGGGATCCAACTATCATCGCATGATAACGTGACGGAATCCGCTCACGTTATCACACTCCAGAAGGTATGCGCATATCTGGCAAGTTTCAGTTTCTTTAAAAACTCCCGATGTGATTTTTGCCCCATGCTCTTATGACCTTGAATTTGGCCAACAAATCATAAGTCACATGTCAAGTTCTACCCATCATTCTCCAGGTTAATTTGAGCCCACCCGCACAAGCCCTTGACTTTGGCCAACAAGGCTATACGATTGCCCCAAACCAACACATCTATCTATGCTGCACATGAATACCCAATAGCTACCAATCACTATGCCTTGACTTTGGCCAACAAACATAGCTTGAATACTTATTGACTATCCATGTGAAATGACGGAGGGCTACAAATGGTTTCTGGCGAAAACCTTCAACGTAATGAACTTGATATCGTTGAAGGAACCGGATAGCTTTTAAAAATATAATGACGAAAACCTTTGCTAAAGAGGTCACTCCCGGTGAAGGGATCTTGGCTCTTTCCCCGTAGAATGAGGTGCAGGATATTCCAACCGAATACCACGATGCAAAGCAAAAGTAATCGGCTATAGTGAAGTTATTGCCCTGACGCAAACTTTTGTCCAAGGGGCCACTCCCGGTGAAGGGATCTCGGCCCTTGCCTCGTCGACTGAGGAGCAGGATATTCCAACTGAATACCACTGTGTAAAACAAAAGAGAACGCGCTTGCAATAAAAGCTTTTTGAAAAATGTTCCAACAACATCAGATTAGGTTTGTTTTTAACTTGCATTGATCCGAATCAACGCAGTCCCATCAATTGATCACACCAATAAAGAACGAAAATAATGACGTACGTATATGCCATCCGTATTCGCCACTGGGTCCCGTCATTACCCGCTAGGTTAGTTAACTAACGACAGAGCGGGGACTGGACTAGTGCGGATGCAAAACATATACAACATCTACTAGTATATATATCAATATATAATATTTCACTCAAGGCGTGATAAAATGCAACATCACAGAAATGTAATAAGCATCACAGAACAATACAGATATCTGGGATCCCCGGGTTTCACAGAGTCGCTACTGAAACCCGACGTTCCCCTGGTCGTGTGGATAGCCTGTGCAATGAAATCCTAGACCTCTACGGGCACAGCAAGTTACCCGCCAAAACCTGAAGCGAGGCAGCCCCCTTCAGCAACGGGAATGGACCACCCAGCACTTCACGGAATCCGGTAACTTGGGCACCCCTCTTGGGTCAACCTGTACACCCTATGAGTGCGGCGAATAGCCCGCCAATTCTAGAGTGAAGCCCCCTCCGTCTCAACGCCATGAGATGCGGGCCCGTTGCCCTCTAGAACCCGGCTATCCGTGTACCCCTCCGCGGGGTAATCCTAGTACAGAAAGTAAAATATACATACAACGGGTACATCGACCTCAACCTGGTCGTGCCCCAAAAAAATAATATACAGACAGGCAGTGACGGCAGTCCACATGTCGGACGCTTGTCCCGCAATATCAAATGTACATAATACAACAAAAACTGTACTAACATTGCATATAGGCTATCCCCCACGACCAATCCGCAACATCACAGCACAATCACAGACATCAACGTGAATGTCACGTTCGCAAATCCGTCTAACCGGGCTATAGCAGTTAGATAGGATTTACCGATCAAGTGACATTCACGGTCGCAGATATAATGTAAATACTGTGAACTAATGTGTTTAAAATTTTCGATCGATCAAATTTTCCTAAGTGGGCCCCCAAGCACTACTGTAACACTTAAAGAAATTCTGGACCCAAAAAGAATATTCCAAAACCCCAATTTCCCTGTTTAAAGAGCTCTGTACAAAATTGGTCCAGTGAGGGCATTGTACTGCGGCGGAACCGCGGCCCCAAGGGGGTTTTGGCCGCGGTTCCGCGGTGGTTCTACAGTGTCACACAACCATTTTTCTCCAGAATTCTTAAAACTTCCTGCATGTACTTCTGCAACATACTGAAAAAATTTTCGAGCTAAAAAAAATTTCGACAGAAACCTGATGCATTGAAAACGCGGATTTTGGAATTTTTTTTGTTCGATCGGAAATGTAAACACGTTAGACAAAGCTAGACTAGGTTAATGGCGTAGCTCTGAAACCAGTGTAAATGCACGGCGGCGCCCCGGCCGTCTTTCCGATGCCGGAATGCGGAAACGATGATTTACTTTAACTTTATAACCGGCACCACCGCGCACAAAAATCCCGGATCGGGCCATTAATCTAGTCCTAGCTAAACTAGAGAAAGGGTAGAGAGATATACCAAGCGATCCGTGTCCTTCGGTCTTCTCGTCGTCGTCCCGATCTCCTCGCGGAATCTCCGGTCTCCACCATGTCGCCGGAAGGGCACCACATCGCCGGCTTCTTTTACGGGCTCACATCTCTGGACCGAGGCAACTCGGGCACGAAGTTGGCGAGCCGACGTGCCCAAGATTTGCTGTAGAAAGAGTGTAGTGCTATGTCTCTTGGGGGTTGAGGAAGTTTCCTTTTGGTGGAGAAAATAAAACATGAACTTTTGTAGATCAACTTGGGGATTTTTCAAGCATCAAGAGAACAAAATCCCCTTGCCAAAAATTTGGACAGCCCCTAGAGGAAGTGGCCGGCCCTCTCTTGTGTGGGAGTGAGGAAAATGGAAAGAGAGTGAGGAAAAGTCAAGGGGCGGGAAAGCAACTAACTCAAGCAAAAAGGAAAATGATTATCATATGAAATGATGATCACAATCCAATCCAAAACCACTCCCATCATCAACAACCATGATGAACCAAAAGTCAAGCCATGATCAAAAGAAGAAGTCAAATGGTGGACGAATTATCATGATACAACAATATGCAAATAACACCCTCCACTAACCAAATTTGCTTGCTTGCAAATAAGCCCTCCTCCACCAATTTCCGGCTAAGGAAAGATACAAATGAAAATGGCCGAAACGGAAAGCAAACTGGCAACTTTAGAAAACTGATCCCGTAATAAATTACAGGAAAACCCCGCTACTGTATATACATACCCGCATTTGTATTCCGACCGAAATACAAATGCAATGAGACAAAATCTACACTGTGCAATACTAGGATCCGGTTTAAACCAAAGCCCGCTAGTATTATCCGTCCGATCATGATCCGTGCAATACCGCACGTATCTGATCGAACCCTGCCATATCTCCATACGGCCTCTACAGCGTTTCGCCCGAAACTTGAGAAACTGGTCTGTGGGGGACTCTAAAGACTCGTCAATACTTTGGTTGGGGATTTAACCACTAGCACGTCAGAGGTATTAGCCTATACATAACGGGCTACCAGGTATTGACCAAAAGGGACGTCTGTGAGCGAACTCAGCTTGACACCCTACTGAGCCTGTCAGTGACAATATCCGTACAGTCCGGTCCGTTCGTCTATGAGCATCGCATGGCGGGCCTAGAGGGTTGGTAAAAGTCAGACCCCCAAAAGCGGTACAAGTCGTGTCGGAGTGTAGCCCAGAACACCCTGAGATACTACTGGAATACCTACCAGTAAATCTCCTGCCTTGGCCAAGGACTTCGTGTAAGGGCTCTCCTAAACACAGCGCGACCTCACCCTCAATACCGGGAGAGACGAACCCCTGCAGATCCGCTCACTGCCTCCATGTGGCTCGGGACTGTACCCAACTAAAACCTGTTTGCACGTCTCCTTTGAGCGTGGTAGGGTAGTAATCAAAGTACAGTGGGAACTTACACGAGACAAATGACGATCCTCAGGTCGATGAACTAACCTGTACATATGTCACCAGGGAACTGCCATCTGACGTCAGGTATAAGACCAACTAGCATGTTCCCGGCGAGTCCTGTCCGGTGTACTCATAACCCGATGAGCACCTGTATACATCTTAGGTGAACCAACTGACACCAGTGGCTTGTGAGACCGGCTACCGCCCCTCGTCGGGGTCTCGACTGTATACACTAGTCTACTCTGGAGTATCGATGCCCTGTCTCGAAACTCCCATGACTAGAGACCTTTTAAGGATGTGCTTATAGACTACCAGCTCCCATGTATATGATCGCCTTCATACTACTGGCAGTCAAGCAAGAATCCTAGGGGCTCTATCAACATGTAATAGCGACCTATCAGGTCACCTAAAGCAGTACACGATGATAAAGATAAACCAGATAGCATACTATCATCTTGAGTAAGACTGTCCTACCGGTATAGGTCCTCCCTCAATCATTGCAATCACGTGCCTGTGATCCAATAATTGACTCTGAGGGCACTATCTCCAACAATCGGAGATCATCTCACCCTAGCATGGAGTGATCACCACTTCGATGTTCGTCTTTACACAACAGAAAAAATGTTACTACAGCGTCCCTCCTCCGACAGGATTCGGACACACCACAGCAAGCGAAGCGAAGGCCAAATTCCTAGCTTCAGGGTCTTGACGGTAACTCATATAAAACCTGAAAGACCACCAGAGATCATCTCAACCCCAAGGAAATCGGTGTCCTTGGCAACCTCCTCAACTCAGGGAAACTAGCGTCCTTGATGAGAGCTTCTTGATTCGCGTCGACCCGCAGAGAAACCAGTGTCTTTGCAGGAATACTCCGATTCATTTCAACCTCGAGGAAACCAGTGTCCTCGGCAAAATATCTCGATTCAGGGAAACTAGCGTCCTTGACGAGAGCTTCTTGATTCGCGTCGACCCGCAGAGAAATCAGTGTCTTTGCAGGAATACCTCGACTCGTCTCAACCCTAAGGAAATCAGTGTCCTTGGCAATACCTCGATTCAGGGAAACCAGCGTCCTTGACGAGAGCACCTTGATTCGCGTCGGCCCGCAGAGAAACCAGTGTCTTTGCAGTAATACTTCGATTCGTTTCAACCTCGAGGAAACCAGTGTCCTCGGCAAAATACCTCGATTCAGGGAAACTAGCGTCCTTGACGAGAGCTTCTTGATTTGCGTCGACCCGCAGAGAAATCAGTGTCTTTGCAGGAATACCCCGACTCGTCTCAACCCCAGGGAAATCAGTGTCCTTGGCAATACCTCGATTCAGGGAAACCAGCGTCCTTGACGAGAGCACCTTGATTCGCGTCGGCCCGCAGAGAAACCGGTGTCTTTGCAGGAATACTCTGATTCGTTTCAACCTCGAGGAAACCAGTGTCCTCGGCAAAATACCTCGATTCAAGGAAACCAGTGTCCTTGACGAGAGTACCTCGATTCGCGTCGACCTGCAGAGAAATCAGTGTCTTTGCAGGAATACCTCGACTCTTCTCAACCCCGGGGAAATCAGTGTCCTTGGCAATACCTTGATTCAGGGAAACCAGCGTCCTTGACGAGAGCACCTTGATTCGCGTCGGCCCGCAGAGAAACCAGTGTCTTTGCAGGAATACTCCGATTCGTTTCAACCTCGAGGAAACCAATACCTCGATTCAGAGAAATCAACGTCCTTGATGAGAGCTTCTTGATTCGTGTCGGCCCGCAGAGAAACCAGTGTCTTTGCAGGAATACTCCGATTCGTTTCAACCTCGAGGAAACCAGTGTCCTCGGCAAAATACTTCGACTCAGGGAAACCAGTGTCCTTGACGAGAACATCTTGATTCGCGTCGACCCGCAGAGAAACTAGCGTCTTTGCAGGAATACCCCGATTCGTTTCAACCCCAGGGAAATCAGTGTCCTTGGCAACCTCTTCGACTCAGGGAAACCAATGTCCTTGACGAGAGCACCTCGATTCGCGTCGGCCCGCAGAGAAACCAGTGTCTTTGCAGGAATAATCCAATTCGTTTCAACCTCGAGGAAACCAGTGTCCTCGGCAAAATACTTCGACTCAGGGAAATTAGTGTCCTTGATGAGAGTTGCTCAATTCGTCTCGACTCATGAAGAAATCAGTGTCTTCGCGAGGACTTCCCGATTCGTCTCGACTTGCAAGATAAAGCCTTAGGCAGCAGGGATTAAAAAACTTGTTTCCTACGCACTGGGACCCTGCAAGTCGGTCTAAAATGGTCTCTTGCATACTATCCACGGGTCTCACTCTCTGACGTCGAATCTCGACAAGGAGGGAAACAACCCCTTACGAGTCCTCTCGACTCGTAAGAGGGAAAATTCTCCTATAAGATCCTCACGATTCCTAAGGAGAAAACACACTTAGGAATCCTCACGATTCTTAAGGAGAAAATACACCTACGAGATTCTCTCGATCCGTAAGGAGAAAAGTCTTTGTGAGACCCTCACGGCTCATAAAGTTGAAAAGTCTTAGGCAGCAGATCTGAACCTGCGGCCTAAGCCATCGCTACCTCTTGAAGAGACCGAGATAGGGTGTTCTCTCTATCACCTATCAACTATGTGTACTAAGATAGCATACTGATAATAAAAGAAGGAAGAAAGAGCAGGAATGACACAAGACATTACAAAGAATGTATATCTTTTATTCATAAACTTGATTGAGTACAAGATACATTGTGTTAAAAAAAATATACATTTTTATTTACAAGTACAAATGATACAAAAAGTAGCTACTGAGAAGGAAGTGTCTTTAACAAATCCGCGAGCTGCTCTCTCACTTCCTTCAGCGCCTCCTCCTAAGTGGCTGCCGCGGCCACTTCCGCTTCCACCTGGGCCCGCTGCTACAGGTAAGATGAAAGTTGCTCCTCAACTGCCTGCTGGGATGCCTCCTGATTAGGTGCATCCCGCTCGACGACGTCAAGCTGCTGCCTCAGTGTTAACCTTTCGGAGAGGCATCGCAGAAGGCCTTCAAAGATAACCTTCAGCTGTGCAGCGTTTGCCTCCACCCGAGCATGCAGTTGGGCAGATTTGCTCGAAGTCTCGCCGCGCTCTTTACGTCTTGAAGTAACTTTTTGTTCGAGATGGCGGAAGTAAGGAGCACTCTGCTCGATCCATGCCGCCCGTTGAGCGCTCGCGGCCAAGATCTCGGGGGCAGGACGTGTCGACTCCAGTTGATGCAGGCGGGCCTCGATTTCCCTGCAGTGATTAACCCAAAACTCGATGACGCCTTCATTATGAAAATTTACAAGCACCGCCAATATCGGGTTAACTTCCACAGCGAAATCTGCAGCAGATGGGGGAGCGTCTGCGTCAAGCTCTTCGACGTATCCGCTCAGCATGCCCAAGCTCATCACGGCACCCTTTGAAGATGGACGTCTTAAGAAGGGGCCTGCCGGCATTATGATGCCAGACTCAAGAGGGACTGGAATCGGAACGATAACTGCAAAACAAAACACAGTTAAATGACGATTCAAGAAATATAGAAAAGTCATCAATGAGGGAATTTGCTATACCAGCTGCAGCAGGCGGCAAAGCCGGGAGGGCCGGTGGCGCGACCGATCTTGCATCTCCTCCTTCGATTTGTAGCACTGTAATCAAGGCGAGGAAAAATCAGAAACAAGTCCATTGTTGGAAAAAGAAAGAGTATTAATTGAAAATTATACTCACCAGTGCCACTGGAGGAAGCGAGCTCCAACGGGAAGGAGAAGTGTGGGCGCAGCACCTGATAGAGGTGATCAAAAAGCACTCCTACAAAGACGTAGTAGTACAACATCAGTACATAGATCATGCGGCCGAAAGATGAAACTGATGGGTCACGAATCCATACCTTCCAGCATCTGCTATGGTGCGAGAGAAGATAGAGAGGTAGCCACCGTCAAGGCAGTAGCTGACGGCGCTCCCTCGGGCAATGGAGCATCAGCACTGGCCGCACCTGTGTTAAAAACAAAGATAAACCTGTCAGGAAGGATTGCAAGATAAAAAAAAGGGACGGTAACCCGAAATTTACCTGATAAGCCGCCAGCCGAAACGGAGGCGTCTCCCTCCTCCATCGACATGAGTCCACCTCCCGTGGCCTCATCACCAGACTCTACGGGGGCCGTCGTCGTGCTCACGAGGCCAGGAGACGGCGGAGGACCGTAGGCGGGGAGGGCAATGATCAGAGCATTGCCAGACTCTTGAGAAAGAGCGGCCGGCTCGTCCTCAGGAATCATGCCCGTCTCACCCGCTACTCCCTCGGGCTCAGCAGTCGCGACCGTCTCATCCACCGTTGCTACGGGGTCATCGGTCTCAGGCGCTCCATCCGCTGCTGCCCCAGACCCAGCTGTAGCAGCTGTCTCATTCGTCGCTACCTTGGGCTCGGCATCGGCCACCTTCTCAGGCATAGTGGACGTGACCATTTCGTCAGCCACTAGCTCGGGCCCGGCAACCCCGGCTACGTCGCCCACCGTCGGCTCGGGTTCAGCCAGTACCTCCTCCACTGTCCCCTTAGGCTCGACGGTTTCCACCTCCCCTTCGGTTGGACTTGGCCCTGCAGGACAAGATATATAAGAACTGATAGGTTTATAATTCTTACAAAAAAATCTTGAAAGACACACTACCTGAGGTGGATTGATCGTTAGCCTCCCGAGCTGCACGCGCTGCCTGTCTGTAAACGGTAGACTAGGCGACCGGGGGCTCTTCGGAAGGAGAAGCAGCAGGAATAATGGTGCTTGGGCCCGCTCCCAAGGCCAAAGCAGCTCTGCGCTCCTTCGCCTCGTGCCTCAACCGCTTCCTCTCCTCCCGGGCCGTCACGACAGACCTCTTCGACGCTTACTTCATCAAGGCGTCGTCGTCCTTGTTTAGAGTTGCCTCCAGAGCCTTCAAGGCATCTCTCATCGGCTCCTCAAGTCGGGTCTCTCGCGGTAGCCCCGAAGAGGTCGGGACTTCAGTAGCTGGCTCGGGAAGAGCCCCCACATCGGCGTGCGCAGAAGATCCCGCGGTCCCTGCAATAAGACAAAGAAAATGTTAGATTGACCGTCACAAAGGAGAATAAAGACTTAATGAATCGAAATATACCGAGGCCTAAGGATGCTCTGAGTCGTTCCTCCGCTTGAAAACTTTTGAGGGAAGCAGCGATAGCTTCTTCAGTGGTGATGCTTGTTTAAAGAGAAGAGGGGCAAAGCATTAGTCAAAGACAGTAATAAAAGTACGATGCAGTAAAAAAAAATGCAACTAGTGATTACCCGATTTTGCAAGCTTAGCTAGCCACGCGTCGCGCCTCGCCAATCGCTCTGAAGCTGCGATGGCGGCCGCTAGATCAGTGTTATCTGGCGGCATAACTAATCCTTTGTTGGTCCCGTACTCGCCCAAGCCCCCGCTATAGGCAGCATGAGGTTCCTGACCGAACGCAACGTCAGCTGAGAGGATCGACTTCTTCTTCCTCTTCTGCGCGCGGACCCCAGTCGCACCCAAAATTAACTTGCGCTTTGTGGGCACCTTAGGGCGGCGGGTCACGATATCCGCGCCCACGCCGGACTCTGGCGAAACCACATTTACCGTCTTCACTGGAGCATGGGGCACTGGTGGCACGTCTGCGGTAGCATGAGGTAATCCGTGCGGAGGGCTCAACACGCGCGGTTGTCCAGCTCCAGTATCTTTCAACGGAGCAACGACCAGGGTCCTTGGCTTCAGGGGAGCCTTGCGGTCGCCGCCGGGAGGCGCACCTTTACGGTCAACCAACATGCGCATCTCATCACGGATGACTGAACCCATTGCGTGCGCGTACCAAGCCACGTACGCGTGGAGGACCCGGGGGACGCAGCTCGGCTCGCTGATGAAAAAGTGGGAGCCCGTATTCAGCCGCATAAAATGGTGCATCGCGCTCCGTATCCCCTCCATGCTGGCCGTGGGCTCTTCCAAAAACGCTTCCAGCGGGACCCTCTGGTTATAGCTTGATTGCTGGGCGAACCGGTGGGGGTTGTACCTCATGAAAAGCGCCATCTCGTTCTGCCTGAACACCAGGTAGCCCGGCCGAATGGAGTAGATGTGAAGAATCTCCCGGGCTTTCAGTACGGAGGCCCCGTCCTTGAAGCCGTCACGCAGCGCCACCACTTCCTTGGAGTTTTCTGAGCCGATAGTTATGACTTTATCCATGAAAGAAATCTTCGCTCCGACCAGGTGTGGATGAAGGAGCAACCCCCTAGCCTCCCGTGGAGACGGATTCACGATCGAGGCGCCGATCAGCCGCATAACTCTTGGGAGTCTGCACTTCTCAAAAAATGAAGGGCTCTTGTGGATGCCGAACACCCCGTGCACATGCATTTCCATCCACGAGGTGAAGTAGTGCATCAGAAAATTGACAGGCTGCACCCCAGGTTCATTAGCGTCCGCCGCCACGCTAAGTCCATTATATAGGTGAGCCAACCCGGCGATTCCTATTGACAACTGCAGGCCAGCCACCATCCGATGCGCTGGGTAGAAAACGGATGGCCGCATGTAGTGCGGGTGCATGGGGAGCGCGAAGCTGCACAGCCACAATCCCAGGAACCCTAAAAAAAAGGTCTCCTCATCAATGCCCGAGACGGCGATTTCTGCTAAGGGCATGATGGCGGCGTCGGGGAGATAGAAATCCTTTTGATCGTCTTCTGATATTGGTCGACGATCTAAGCCGAAGCCGAAAGGGTCATTGAGCTTGGCGAACTTTTCACTCCGCTCCGATAGAATCTCCGGTCGAAGGAAGAGGACGATAAAATCTGCGAAACTGACTCCCCGGACTCCTGATTCCAGATAGAGACCTTCGTATATGTTCAGCACCTTCACCAAGCCCGGAAACTGGTGCTGAATAGCATTCTTCGGCGTCAAATCAAATACCAGCGGCTTGGTGGTGAAGACGTACTCGTCAGGAGGAAGCAGCTCCTCGTAATGCTCCCCCATCACCGGCAAGTCCGAGATCTCGACGAACTCTTCCAGGGAGATGGAGACTTCTCTGTCCGTCATAAGGAAGGTATGGGTGGGGATATTCCATTGTTCGATGAAGGCCTTAACCCACCACGTTGGAGGAGTGGGGTACTCAAACAGCGATACGTAGATTGCGGAGTACAGACCGATCTTCATCAGATGCGTCCTCTTCGCTGATAAGATATCCGGCCCACTGCAGATATCCGGCCGGTTGTCGCGGGGTCAATCCAATATTGTAAGCCTATCCCCAAGGGCGTGCTTCACCCTGACATATGCGCCATCCCAAGATGTCCACGGCCGGCGGTGGCTGCACGGGAATGGCAGCGATCGAAGGCTGGAGAAGATCCTTCGAATTCCAGTTCTTGACCTCCACGGCATACTTCACCGGGGGTTCATCCGCATAGGGGATCGACGAGATGGGCTCAGACGGCGTCGCGGAACCAAAGCTTCGGCGACCCTTGATGATTTCGTTATACCACCTACCCCACAGGTGAAGGTTCTTATGCTCGGGGTCATGAGCCTTAATAAGAGCGAGCACCTCTCGGTCCACCGGTGCTTCGGGAAATCCTTCCTCTGAGCGAACAAACGGGAAAGACAAATCAGCAGACATGTTGCCTGCAAAAAGAAGGAGAACAAAAGTCAAACGCCAGTGCTATAATCTTAATTTCTGACACTTGGAACTTTAAAATTTGTACCATACTGCAATGCAGTAGATAGGGGACCAAAGGGGGACCTACAAAATCTCAGTTAATAAGACAGCCCCATCATTGGATGAGACTGTCAATTAATAAGGAGATCCCCAAAAGAATACTCTCATTAAATGAGAAATCCCTAGAGACAAGGAGAAAATCTCCCCTTTCAGAGCAAAGCTCTGTTACAGAGTGACACTTGTCAAACTTTGGTCTTAAGGGAATAAAATTCCTTAAAAGAGCCTAACTCTGTAATAATGATGAGAGAATCCATAAAAAAAAATTAACTCTTAGAAATTAAAAAGTTGGGGTCTTAGAGATCCATGAAAACTCTTAAGAGTTCCTCATCTTTAGATCAAAAAGATCTATATTTTGTCCATGAGCAAAACTCTGATTCATGGGTTAAAACCCCGGAAACAAGATCTCTTTAGATCTATGGTTCTTGAGAGCAAGGCTCTGTTGGTAAAACCCCAAAGGGATTTTCTTTAGATCAAAGATCTATAAGAGCAAGGCTCTGTCAATTAAAATTAAATTAATTGAATTTAATTTAAATGAAAATTTTTACCTAAAAAGTTTTAAGAGTTTAACTCTTGGTGTTCTTGAAAGTAAGAGCAAGGCTCTGAAGTTCTGAGAATCAAAATTCTTGAAAATGGTGATCATTTGTGAAGGACCAAGGGTCCTATTTATAAGCGCTTGCGCCCCTTCAACTTCTGAGTTGATCCAACGGCTGGGATCTTGCCACCGCTGCACTCACGTGTGCGCCACGTGAGCGCAACGGTGGGGGGGGCATTTGTTTCCCCCAATTAGAGCAAACCTCTGTTTGAATTTCAAGAATTCAAAAATTGAAGCAACGCTTCAGATCTCTTACGCTGCGCGCAATGCGCCACGTGTCAAAAATAGACACGCCAACGCAGTGCCCAAGGCAGCACGCCCAATCAGAGCAAGGGTCAGTTTAAAATTCAAATTTTAATAAAAGAAGCAACGTTTCAGCTGATCTGCGCTCTGCGCTGCGCGACACGTGGCAGCGCAGTTGCCCTAGCACAGTTGCGCTGCGTGACACGTGTCAAGCGCAGGTGCGCTTGTGCCAACTGTGCCAGCACTAAAACAGAATTAAAATTCTAGAAAGATCTTTCTGATCTTATTAAAACAATAAGATTCTCTTCTGTAAAACAGAAGCCCTTGGATCAAAGATCCAACAGTGGGGAAAAATCCCTAAATCACTCAGAGAAACATCTCTTTAACTGATTTAACAAATCAAATGGCACTATAAAAAGCTCCCTAGACTCCAAGTTTAAAAGACATCAGTACAGAGAGAATTCACAGAGCTCTTCTAAGAACTTTGAGAAGAATTCAGAAAGAAAGAAAGAAAAAGGTAAAACCTTTAGAAAAAAGAAGAAGTTCTTCTAAAAAGATCAAAGATCTAAGAACAAGATCAAGATCTTGAATAAAAAAATATATAATAGAACAGAAGTAACTTACTTTTTTTTTAGATCATTTAATCTACATAAAGGCATTGCCTTTTGATGAATCATTGGTTCTGGAATCTTAAAAGATTCTTTTCTTTAATCCAAAAATTGGATTAAGATATTAAACAGTGCCCTGCACTTGTAAAATTGCACTGTTGTGCTCTCAGGTTGGCGCAAGCCACCAGAGAGCGCCACGTGTCATCCCCAGAACAGACTGCGCTATGCGCTTCTAAAACAGAGCATTGCTCTCCTAAATTGGCGCAAATCACCAGAGCGCGCCACGTGTCAGCAGCGCAACAGCGCAGCGCACTATCGCAGCGTACTGCGCTAGCAAACTTGCGCTCACCAGAGCGTGACACGTGTCACCTCTACATGGACTTGCGCCTTGCGCTCCTCAATTGGCGCAAAGCGCCTGACAAGCCACGTGTTGCTCTGTCAGACTAATTAATGCAGCGCATTATTAAAGGGCAGGGCCCAATTAAGAGGCCCAATGGACCAAAACAAATGCTCTGCATTATAAAAGAAAATGGAACATAGCCTAATTTAAAAGGCCTAACAGGCCAGAATAAAATGCAATGCAGAGCCCAAACAAAGGTCAGTCAGACCAAAACAGATGCTGTGCATCATTTTAAAAAGGGCAGAGCCCAAATAAAGGTCTAATAGACTAAAAAAATGCCATGCATTATTAAATAAGGGCAGAGCCCAATCAAAGGCCTAACAGGCCAGAAAAATAAAAAAAATGTTGAATATTCTCAACTGGACTTAGCCCAATACTGACCGTATGTCCTCAAATTAAATTGAGCTGAGCACAACTGCTCTCTTAAACCAATTTACACCCGGTTCAAGGGTACATCTCCGAACTCCTCTGATATTTTTCGTTGTAATCCTTCAACGTCTTCAGAGAGGTGACGAGTCCCGACAACCACACATCGATACGGACTGCGGGGTCCTTAAACTCGTGGACCGAAACGTTCTTAAACTAATATTCGTCCCAAAATGGGAACGTTGGACCGAAATGTCCTTAAACTAATGTTCGTACCCAAATGGGAATGATGGACCACCATGTCCCTAAACTGACAATCGACCGCAATGTCATTAAACTAAACAATAGAGCCAATTGCTCTCTTGTCGGATCCAAACGATCCCGTTAAGTTGATCTTAGTCTGGAGATTAGGCTAACGTATCCTTAACAAAAATTTAAGTTGATCTTAGCCTTAAATAGGGCTAACGTATCCTTAAACCAAAACCCCAAACCCAAATCTACGAAATTACGGATTTGGACTAATCCACGTCCTACGGGCGACGACATAAATTAGTCTCCGTATACAATCCACGGGCAACCACAAACAAAACAAACACCCACGATACGAAGTGAAATTCTGGAGAAGGAGAAAGTTGCTACCACGGTGCGGTAGCGTAATTAACTGCAGGGGCTTGCGCCTGCAGGGAAGAGCGTCCCCACAATCAAAAACCGCTCCAGCGAGGGGGAATCTGACGAAATCTGCTATATCGACCGCATCCGTCTAAACTTCCGATACACGGTGCCATAAATCAACTTGGCATCTTCGGAGAGGTGGACGGATAAAACCAAATAGCATCTGACCCGAATCTCAGGCAAGACGAACCTACGCGGTCGCGTCTCTATGTTCGGAGGGGAACAGTCTCATATAGAAAAAACCTCTCATAAGCTTCTGCAAAAATACAGTGAGCTCTCAAAAAGAACAGAGAATTCAATTCTCAAAGAAGAAGATCTTCCTTCTCAAAACCCTAGGTAAAAAAAAGAGATCAAAATATTTCCATCACCTATAATATCACATCCAAGGGTTTAACCCTTGTAAAATGAACTTAGTTCTTTCTCTGAATCTGAGATCTACAAGACAAGTGTAACAACCGAGTTCATTTATACCAATTCCAGTTCCCGTATTTATATATCTGTGGGATTTTCTTGATTTATTATATTTTGGGTGCGAATGGTATTATACATTTTACATTGCATTCGACCCGACCCGCTTGCTTGGATTGGTTGATACATATTTATAAACTACCCTGACTTGTTAAATAGACACGTGCATTTAATGTGGACTGCATACTGGCATTTCATCTAGCAAACACATTTTACATATAACATTTTAAGTCACGTAAAATATTTTAAAAATACACTTCATATCCTGCATGATACCCCTAACCCCGTGGTAGCATCCGCACATCTTGTTCTCGTTCCGTTCAGTGAAACAGATGTGTTTGGATGGCTACGCGCACGTACGTGCATCCGTTCTTGGGGGTATGCTTTTTCATTACCTGAGCATTCATTTTGAATTTTGAAATTCGCATATATTTTTCATATTTTAAATCTGAATTTTTAGACCCAACCCGGGCGTGTTTCGAAGTAAGTTTGTATTTGCCAAAATCTCAAAACGGACTAATATTATATTCTTTATATATTTATAAACTATTAATATATTTTTCAACTAAATTATATTATTATATCCTTAACATACTAACAGTTAAAATTATATCCATATTATATATATTTTTTAAAACTAATAAATCCTAACTATCACCATTCTCTCTCTCTCTCCCTCTCTCAGAATCTCCCTCTCTCTCCTCTCGCCTGCTCTCTCTCTTTCCTTATATATATAATATAATATAATTTTTATATATATTCTAATCTTAACAAATATTTTCTCACGTCCCTCTCTCTCCCTCAGCTTCCTCTTTTCATTTTTCTGTTTCCCGTCTCGCGTGAGCCCTAACCCACGATCGCCGTCGCCGTCGCCACGACCTCGCATCCATCCTCTCATCGCCTCCTCTCATCTCTTAGACCACCTCTCTCCTTTTCCGACAACTAATCTCCTCGCAACCATGCAAACACCGCGACGAACCCATTAACCCGACCTCCTCACCGTCACCACCTCGCCGTCGTCGACCGCTCGTCCTCGTCACCACTTCCCCTTCCTCTCTCCCCTCTCTCCTTCTCCCTAAAACTCCGAGCTCTCCCCTGCACACCCCAATAACCTGACCCTAAGCCTAGCCAACCCAAGAACCCATTGCGGCCACCCTTTCGGCCCCGTCGCCGGAGCTGACCACCTTGTCGACCTCCTCTCATCCCCATCGCCTCTACCACATCATCTTTTCCTCACCATCTCCTCTTCTCTGCAAGAACCCTAGCTTTCCCTGTATAGTGCAAACCCTAGAACCCTAACCTGCATCTCTCTTCGCCGGAAAGCTTCGTCGTCGACGGCAGCCGCCGTCGTGTCCCTTGACACCTCCTCTGAACCCAGAGCACCTAACACACAGCCCTTTTCTTCTCTCCATTTCTTCTTCTTTTTCTTCTTCTTTTTTTGATCTAGTTCTTTTCCGGTCACCCGCCGGAGCTGTGCCGCTGCAGACGATCCGAGCAACCCTGTGGACATCCTCTACTTGCGTGGTTACCTTCATGCTGTGCCTGGACCTGTCCCGTGTGCGCGTGTGGATGTTGCAACATTTTCCGACATTGGACGCTGCGTGCGCATCCCGTGTCGTGATCCGATCGAGGCAAGTGAAATTTGCTACATGTTATTCATAATATTTTATACTTATTTAATTACATGTTAAACCTGTAGATTTAATATAAAGTCACATGTTCCATTTTAACATTCGATGTTCCATTATATCATTTTAGATCTAGAACTTGAAACATATCATGTTGCATTTTAGTTTACAATACGTGGTACCCACGTCCATATTTAAATCACATAATAATTATTTGCACAGCCTATAGTACCCTTTTAATAGTTTATATTCTATTGGACACTCGTTTGCATACATCTAGACTAATATATATTCAATTGCATCCCTAGATCATTTAATATATATTAATGTGATTGTACCATTCCATATTCGATAAACTGTAGTTAATTAATGTTGGAACTATCCCCTTAACCCAAATCGATAACTGTACATCCATATGCTTTAATCTGTACTTATTTGCATATAACACCATAATGTTCCATTTTATTGTTCCATTAGTATCCCATACTTGTTTTGGTATACCCATGCTTACTATAGTTTGATTATGAGCACCCACGTGACATTTATGCACCCCTTACATGATTTGTTATACCATTACTTGACACGACGTGATGCCGTGCACTTCTTGACATGACATGATACCTATATATTACCTGACTTTACCTGATGTACCATGGCTTTACCTATTACCTGATCTTGTTACTAATGCCAACAAACTTAACATGTTGTCCCTACGGATATTTTTCCTGTTGTCGATCCAGACAAACCTGTACCTGTGTGATCCTGTGTTGGCATTAGCTTCAGATTGTTAATACCTGACTTAAACATATAACCTGGGGATATGGGGAAATCAATGATGAAACCTGACTTGTAACTCAACGGTTCGATACCGTTACTGATCAGTTTTACGGGCTAGGCCAGCCCCGGGGTGATGCTGCTGACATCACTCATCGTTACATACTACCATTTTACTGCCTAGCGGCACGTCTCGGATTCAGCCCGAGAATCTTCACCGTGATCCCGGGTATGCATGGGATACTATTGAGTTATATCGATGATTCCTCAAATTGATTTCAAAGACTTGAGAGTAGTTAACCCAATAGACCAGTTTAGATTACTCACTACACATTACCCCACCGTCCTTACTTATATCACTGTTATACCTGTTTTACCATTTATACTCGTACCTGCATGCCTTGCTACCCCCTGTTTATATTATTGCTTGTTTTTATGACGCACTGATGTCTGGGTTTTATATGGCCCAGATCCTCTACCTTTGTCGTAGGCTGATCAGGAGTACTGCTGCTGTTAGACCAAGCAGTGAGGATCCTGTTGGTATCCAGTTTTACTTTCCAGGTGTTTACTTATTAGATCTTTTGCTTCCGCATATTATATTATTTCTTGACTCATTTATTCTGGCTCATGGACATGTACTAGATAGTTTAGTTTACTTTCCTGTTCTTGATATCTCTACAGCCGTAATGTGACTGTGGAGATATTTTTCCTATCTACGGGTAGCATGGTTGGCTATGTCACGTGCCTATCTTAGCGTACTCTGGGAAGCGGGGCGTGACATGGTTTTTTTGGTATCAGAGACATAGGATATAGGTTTATCGAGTTTGATTCTTTTGTAGTTGGGTATTGGACCCAATACACGAATCAGAATACTCATGATTAGGAACATGTCCTACCACCTTGTTATCGTGATTCTTGAATCATATCTTTCTCTTATCCTTTGTATTGATGATATGCAAACCTCTTTGCATCTCGACTTGAATCATGTTGGTTCCCTATTGTTTCTGCCTGTTCTTTGATTCTGATACTAGGATTTGGGCGACTTGAGTGGAGTTATGTGATTGTAACTATGAACCGCAGCATGGTTACAATGCGGTATTCTATTTAAGTAACTTCGAGTCCTGGTCTTGATTCATTTCCTTGCTCCATGGTCGTTATATTGCCTTGCTTCTTTTGCTTTCCAGTTCATGTTTTATCGCAAGCTTGAATCCTGTTTACCGTGCTTATCTTCTTCAGTGTTCGGCTTCAGGTGAAATCGTTTCGGGTATCCTACTTGTTCTTGTCTTCCCTGCATTAGAATTACCCAATTCTGGTGCATCCCTTTGTTTGTTGTTGTCTTGGGAATGGATTCTCTCGGCACTTTCCACGCTCACATGGAATGTAGGGCAAAGAAAGTGATTTTCCAGATTCCCGGACATCCGGAGTTTGTTTTGCTGGAAGTAGCAGTTCTGTCGGGCTAGTCGAGTTTAGGGCTAGGCCGACAAGCAATATTCTTTCGTCGATGGAAGTTGATAAGGAAGAAGCGCTTGCTATATTTCGAGAGTTCATGGATGTGTTTGAGGACATCTCGGGTTTACCGCAAAACGAGATGTGGAGTTCGTGATTGATCTTGTTCCCGGTGCAGCGCCAATCTCAAAGGCGTATTATCCGATGGCACCAGTGGAGTTGGAAGAAGTCAAGAAGCAGGTTACCGAATTGCTAGAGAAGGAGTGGATTCGCAGCAGCAACTCACCTTGGAGAGCTCCAATTCTTCTAGTAAAGAAGAAAGATGGCACAAGGAGGATGTGCATCGATTATCGGGAATTAAACCGGGTGACTATTAAGAACAAGCACCCGATCCTTCGCATTGGCGAATAATTCGGGCAACTCAGTGGCGCGAGGGTATTCCCGAAGCTGAATTTGTGATCCGGATATCATCAGATCCGAGTTAAACCAGAAGATATTTGCAAGACTGCGTTCCGAACTCGGTATGGACATTACGAGTATTTAGTGATACCCTTCGGAGTAACGAATGCACCGGCGATATTTATGGACTTGATGAACCGAATCTTTTCACCATTCTTGGACCAGTTTATAGTGGTGTTCATTGATGATATTCTGGTGTATTCGAGGAGCAATGAAGAGCATGCAGAACACTTGAAGATCGCACTGCAGACATTGAGGCAAGAAAGATTATATGCAAAGATGAGCAAGTGCGAGTTTTGGCATTGAAGAAGTGAAGTTTTTGGAGCATGTCGTATCCGGAGATGGAATAGCCGTTGATCCCGAGAAGATTTTAACAGTTCGAGATTGGTCGATTCTGAAGAACGTAGTAGAGATCAGAAGCTTTCTTGGATTTGCCGAGTATTATAGAAGGTTCGTGGGTGATTTCGCTCGTATAGCGGAGCCTTGACCAAGTTTACGCGGAAGGAAGTACCGTTCGTTTGGATGGATAGTTGTGCATCAGCTTCCGAGGCGTCGAAACAGAGATTGATAACCTCTCCTATCTTGACCGTGCCAGACAGTTCCGGAAGATTGGTGTTTCACAGCAACGCATCTGGGAAAGGATTGTGATGTGTTTTGATGCAGCATCGAAAGGTTATAGCTTACGATCAAGATAGTTGAAAACCCATGAGAAGAATTACCCAACTCATGACTTGGAGCTAGCAGCTGTGATTTTTGCTTTGAAGATTTGGAGACACTACTTATTGGGCGAAAGGGTCGAGGTTTTCACGATCACAAAAGCCTGAAGTATGTGTTAACACAGAAGGAGCTTAATATGAGGCAGCGTAGATGGTTGGAGCTGATGGCTGACTACGATTCTTGATCTTAAGTACCATCCGGGGAAAGTAATGTCGTGCCGGATGCGCTTAGTCGGTTGCCAGCAATTCAGATGTTGACTGCACAGAAGAACTTATTGAAGACTTTTGGAGATTCGTTTTGGAATTTGTGCTACCGCATTCTTCGGGACAGTTAATGCAGCTGCAAGTACAATCGTCATTGATCGAGAACATTAAAGCAGCGCAGTTACAGGACCCTAGATTGCAGAAGTTTCGAGAACAGGTTGAAGCTAGACTTCGAACGGACTTATTGATTCAAGAAGATGGTTCGTTGCGATATGGTAGTCGTTTGTGTGTGCCAAAATGATATATTCACGAAGAAGTTTTGAAAGAGGCGCGCAGTTCTGCATATTCCGTACATCTAGGAGACATGAAGATGTACCGTGATCTACGATAGCATTTCTGGTGGGAAGGCATGAAAAGGGAGATTGCTCGCTTTGTAGCAAAGTGCTTGGTGTGTCAGCAAGTTAAGGCTGAACATCAAAGGGTTGCTGGTTTATTGCAACCACTTCTGATTCCTCAATGGAAGTGGGAACATATAACCATGGATTTCATGACGGCTTTACCGCGGAGTCCAAAGGGCAACAATGCAGTTAGGGTGATTGTTGATCGATTGACCAAAGCAGCTCATTTCATACCATTTCGAGTTGGTCAATCAACAGAAGCTTTGGCAGAACGGTACATGCAGGAGATTGTAAGATTGCATGGAGTACCGGTAAGCATCGTGTTCAACCGTGACACCCGTTTCTTATCACACTTCTGGAGAAGCTTACAGGAAAGTTTGGGGACTCAATTGAAGTTTAGCATAGCTTATCAGCCTCAGACAGATTGCCAGTCGAAGAGAACGATCCAAACTCTTGAAGACATGTTGAGAGCTTGCATGTTAGACTTTAAAGGTTCATGGGAGGATCATCTACATTTGGTTGAGTTTTCTTACAATAATAGTTTCCAGGCGACTATTCAGATGGCTCCATTCGAAGTTTTATATGGTCGCAAGTGCTGTTCACCTGTTTGTTGGGACGATATTGGAGAACGAAGATTGTTGGGACCGGATTTGGTCATGCAAACAGTTGAGAAGGTTAACACTATCCAGAATCATATGAAAGTAACACAAGACCGACAAAAGAGTTGGGCAGATACGTCGAGAAGACCTCTAGAGTTCGCCGTTGGTGATTTGGTATTCTTGAAGATATCACCGACTAGAGGGGTGATCCGTTTCGAAAGTCGAGGAAAGCTTAGTTCTCGATTCGTTGGACCTTTCGAGATTTTGGAACGTGTTGGAGAAGTGGCGTATCGATTGGCGTTACCGCAATCCTTGGCGAATGTTCATGACGTGTTTCACGTATATCAACTCCGTAAGTATGTTCGAGATGAAATACATGTGTTAGATAATTCGGAGCTGACTGTATGTGAAGATTTGACTTTTGAGGAGCGACCGGTGTCGATTGTGGATCGAAGAGAAAAGGTTCTTAAGAACAAAGTTATCCCTCTTGTACTTGTTTCTTGGTGTAATCGCTCACATGGAGAGTCAACTTGGGAACGAGAAGATGAAATCCGGCAGAAGTTTCCACATCTATTCTTGTAGTGTGTTGAATTGTTTATCTTTTCTTGTTCTTGGAATTTCGAGGACGAAATTCTTTTTGTAGTTGGGTATAATGTAACAACCGAGTTATTTATACCAATTCCAGTTTCCGTATTTATATATCTGTGGGATTTTCTTGATTTATTGTATTTTGGGTGAGAATGGTATTATACATTTTACATTGCATTTGACCCGACCCGTTTACTTGGACTGGTTGATTCATATTTATAAACTACCCTGACTTGTTAAATAGACACGTGCATTTAATGTGGACTGCATACTGGCATTTCATCTAGCATCGCACATTTTATATATAACATTTTAAATCACGTAAAATATTTTAAAAATACACTTCATAGCCTGCATGATACCCCTAACCCCATGGTAGCATCCGCACATCTTGTTCTCGTTCCGTTCAGTGAAACGGACGTGTTTGGATGGCTACGCGCACATACGTGCATCCGTTCTTGGGGGTATGCTATTTCGTTACCTGAGCATTCATTTTGAATTTTGAAAGTCACATATATTTTTCATATTTTAAATCTGAATTTTTAGACCCGATCCGGACGTGTTTTGGAGTAAGTTTGTATTTGCCAAAATCTCAAAACGGACTAATATTATATTCTTTATATATTTATAAACTATTAATATATTTTTTAACTAAATTATATTATTATATCCTTAACATACTAACATACTAACAGTTATAATTATATACATATTATATATTTTTTTAAACTAATAAATCCTAACTATCACCATTCTCTCTCTCTCCCTCTCTCTCAGAATCTCCCTCTCTCTCCTCTCGCCTGCTCTCTCTCTTTCTCTCTCTCACAATTCTCTCTCTCTCTTTCCTTATATATATAATATAATATAATTTTTATATATATTCTAATCTTAACAAATATTTTCTCACGTCCTTCTCTCACCCTCAGCTTCCTTTTTTCATTTTTCTGTTTCCCGCCTCGCATGAGCCCTAACCCACGCTCGCCGTCGCCGTCGCCATGACCTCGCCTCTATCCTCTCATCGCCTCCTCTCATCTCTTAGACCACCTCCCTCCTTTTCCGACGACTCCTCTCCCCGCAACCCTGCAAACACCGCGACGAACCCATCAACCCAACCTTCTCGCCATCACCACCCCGCCGTCGTCAACCGCTCGTCCTCGTCACCACTTCCCATTCCTCTCTCCCCTCTCCTTCTCTTTAAAACTTCGAGCTCTCCCCTGCACACCCCAAGAACCCGACCCCAACCCTAGCCAACCCAAGAACCAATTGCGGCCACCCTTTCGGCCCCGTCGCCGGAGCTGACCACCTTGTCGACCTCCTCTCATCCCCATCGCCTCTACCACATCATCTTTTCCTCACCATCTCCTCTTCTCTGCAAGAACCCTAGCTTTCCCTGTATAGTGCAAACCCTAAAACCCACACCTGCATCTCTCTTCGCCGGAAAGCTTCGTCGTCGACGGCAGCCGCCGCCGTGTCCCTTGCCACCTCCTCTGAACCCAGAGCACCTAACACACAACCCTTTTCTTCTCTCCCTTTCTTCTTCTTCTTCTTCTTTCTTTTTCTTTTCTTGATCTTGTTCTTTTCCGGTCACCCGCCGGAGCTGTGCCGCTTTTGACGATCCGAGCAACCCTGTGGACATCCCCTACTTGCGTGGTTACCTTCATGCTGTGCCTGGACCTTTTCCGTGCGCGCGTGTGGATGTTGCAACATTTGCCGACATTGGACGCTGCGTACGCATCCCGTGTCGTGATCTGATCAAGGCAAGTGAAACTTGCTACATGCTATTCATAATATTTTATACTTATTTAATTACATGTTAAACCTATAGATTTAATATAAAGTCACATGTTCCATTTTAACATTCGATGTTCCATTATATCATTTTAGATCTAGAACTTGAAACATATCATGTTGCATTTTAGTTTACAATACGTGGTACCCACGTCCATATTTAAATCACATAATAATTATTTGCACAGCCCATAGTACCCTTTTAATAGTTTATACCCTATTGGACACTCGTTTGCATACATCTAGCCTAATATATATTCAATTGCATCCCTAAATCATTTAATACATATTAATATGATTGTACCATTCCATATTCGATAAAATGTAGTTAATTAATGTTGGAACTATCCCCTTAACCCAAATCGATAACTGTGCATCCATATGCTTTAATCTGTACTTATTTGCATATAATACCACAATGTTCCATTTTATTGTTCCATTAGTACCCCATACTTGTTTTGGTATACCCATGCTTACTATAGTTTGATTATGAGCACCCACGTGACATTTGTACACCCCTTACATGATTTGTTATACCGTTACTTGACACGACGTGATGCCGTGCACTTCTTGACATGACATGATACCTATATACTACCTGACTTGACCTGATGTACCATGGCTTTACCTGTTACCTGATCTTGTTACTAATGCTAACAAACATAACATGTTGTCCCTACGGACATTTTTCTTGTTGTCGATCCAGATAAACCTGTACCCATGTGATCCTGTGTTGGCATTAGCTTCAGATTGTTAATACCTGACTTAAACATATAACCTGGGGATATGGGGAAATCAATGATGAAACCTGACTTGTAACTCGACAATTCGATACCGTTACTGATCAGTTTTACGGGCTAGGCCAGCCCCGGGGTGATGCTGCTGACATCACTCATCGTTACATACTACCCTTTTACTGCTTAGCGGCACGTATCGGATTCAGCCCGAGAATCTTCACCGTGATCCCGGACACGCACGGGATACTATTGAGTTACATCGATAATTCATCAAATTGATTTCGAAGACTTGAGAGTAGTTAACCTAATAGACCAGTTTAGATTACTCACTACACATTACCCTACTGTCCTTACTTATATCACTGTTATACCTGTTTTACCATTTATACTCATATCTGCATGCCTTGCTACCCCCTGTTTATATTATTGCTTGATGTTATGACGCACTGACGTCTGAGTTTTGCATGGCCCAGATCCTCTACCTTTGTCGCAGGCTGATCAGGAGTACTGCTGCTGTTAGACCAAGCAGTGAGGATCCTGTTGGTATCCAGTTTTACTTTCCAGGTGTTTACTTATTGGATCTTTTGCTTCCGCATATTATATTATTTCTTGACTCATTTATTCTGGCTCATGGACATGTACTAGATAGTTTAGTTTATTTTCCTGTTCTTAATATCTCTACAGCCGTAATGTGACTGTGGAGGGATTTTTCCTATCCACAGGTAGTATGGTTGGCTATGTCACGTGCCTATCTTAGCGTACTCTGGGAAACGGGGCGTGACAACAAGTTTCACATAAGTTGAGAATTTAATTCTCATCGGGAAAATCTTATTCTTAAGAATCAAAAATTCAGAGAAGAACAAATTTATTGAGAATGAAGAGGGAGACCAGAATACTCCAGGAACTCAGTTCCTTCAGTTCGAGAACTTAGTTCTTTAAAAACTCAACCTAAAATCCTCAAATATAGTGATTTTAGCGAGCGTTAATGGTCAAAGCACCATTGATAGAGGTTTAACCTTCCTGAAAACATCAACGGAGATTAAATCTCCATATAAAAAAACTAGCACCTCACGTGCTTCCTACGTGTGCGCCTCTCTTTAACAGCGCCTAGCGCTTCACGTGAAACACACGTGGGCGCCATATAAAAAGTGCTTAGCAATTCACATACAGCCAAAACGGCTGAGTGCTCAGCACTAATTGAGCTGCGCCCATCGCCGCACGTGCTCCTCACATGAGCGCCACAAAAATAATATGAGTGCTTAGCACTCTATAAATAGCCAAAACGGCTAAGTGCTGATTGGGCAATGCCCAGCGCCTCATTTACTCCTCACATAGGCGCCACAAAAATAATAAGAGTGCTTAGCACTCCATAAATAGCCAAAATGGCTGAGTGTTTAGCACTCCATAAACAGCCAAAATGGCTGAGTGCTTAGCGCTCATTGGGCGGCGCCCATAATTAAATGCTTCACATGACACCCATGTGAGTGTCAGAGCATCAAATAAGTGCTTAGCACTTTTGCATAAAAAGAAAATGGCTGAACAAACAGAGCTCAAATGAGTGCTTACCACTTTTGAATAAAAAAGAAAAAGAGTCGGCAGACTAAACCCTAATTGGCTAAGTCTCTGAAACTTCTTTACAGCTGAGCCCATATGCTCTTTTGATGGATCTTAAGTAAAAATGATCCTTAAGAATATTGTTAAACTGGTTTTAGTCTCAAACAGGATTAATGATCTCTCATTGATGATATCAAAAATGATATTCATCCCAAATCTCCTAAGGTAATCTTAGTCTCAAATATGACTAACGATTCTTAGGTCCATCACACCCCATGTTTCCCTCAAATACGGGATTTGGTTCGAGGGTGCATCTTTCCACACCTCTGATATATGTCATTGTAATTCCTCAATATCTTCAGAGATGTGGCAGGTCCCGACAACCAACAACTCTTTTCGTCATACATTGATGCACTTCCAAATTGACGTGCATACCTTAAATACTTGCCTCAAACATGGCAGTAATGGACCGGAATGTTCTTAAACTAACATTCATCCCTAAAATGGGAATGTTGGATTGAAATTTCCATAAACTAAAATTTCGCCTCAAACAGGGTGATAATGGACCGTGATGTCCTTAAACTAAAATAATTGGGCCAAAATGCTCATATGTTTTAAGTCGATCTTATTCTCAAACTAGATTAACGGTCCTTAAATAAAACAAACCCAAATCTAAGATATACGGATTTGGACCGATCCGCACCCTATGGGCGACGACATAAACTAGTCTCCGTATACAATCCACGGGTAACCTAAACAAACAAAAACACAGACGACACGAAGTGAACTGCCGGAACAGAAGAAAGTGGTTATCGCAATGCGGTAACGTAATTAACTGCAGGGGCTTGTGCCTGCAGGGAAGAGCGTCCCCATAATCAAAAACCCCTCATAAAATGAGGGGGCATCTGATAAAGTTTGTTACAACGGTCGCGTCTGTCCAAACCTTTAATAGATGGTGCCATAAATCAACTTGGTATCTTCGGAGAGGTGGATGGATAAATCCAAATAGCATCTGCTCCCAAATTCAGGACAGACGTCCCAACGTCTCGGTCTCTGTCTTTCGGCGGGGAACAGATTCCGACACGCTCGGTGGGATCTTTTCCTCTTTCCACTCCACACTTCGTGTGTCGTGTTTCGCGAACAAAATCGCGGTTCGCTATGGTTGCCCCTGGATTCAAGGTACTAAAATTTGATGACTTGCTCCTGTGCAGAGAAATCGATGACTTCCAACTGCACCTCCTACAACAGCAACTCTTGCTCCACCCCAACTGGAGGAGTGATCTACAGGCCCAATGCGACCTCAATTTTCTCAATGCCGGTTGGGAAAGTTACGCAAGCCACTACTGGACTATTCTTCGGGACCATATTCCCACCTGTGAGTTTCGGTGCCTCAGCGCCGCAAGAAGAAGCTCCCAAGAGATCGGTCTTCAACCGACTGGCGACCACAACGTCCCCTCTCAACGGGTCGTCCAAAGCTGACGTCTCAGTCTTCAACAGGCTGGGAAAGAACCCAAACGGGCCCGCAAATAGGCTCGTGACACTTGAAGGGGCTACCCCAAAATGGATAGCCCTCCCAACTCCTGCTACGGGCGAAGTCGTCAAAGGTGCTTCCCCTACCGGAAAGTCGGTCTTTGAAAAATTGGCTGGCCATCCTCAAACCCTGCCAAAGATGTCAGTCTTCAACAGGCTGACACTAACAGCAGCCCCTCACCAAAACCGGGGGCATGACGAAGCCGCTTCCAAAATTAAGGTGGTCCCGTCTGCAAGATACGCTCGACGTCGCCACTGGCGCCGAGTGAGAAAAGCTGGGGGCAACTCCCCCTCTGGACTTACCCCACCAGCTCCAATGGTGGAAATTGACGCTGCTGTTCCAACCGGGAACGGCTTTGATCTGCTCAGGAGGGTGTGCAAGAACTCTTCAATGGCGGTGCTAAAGAAATCGCCCCTGCCTACAGAAACCACAGTGCAAGCAAAGCTGGAGCGCCCCCATAAACGGCTCTCCTCCCAAATTCATAGGGGCTGGCAAAAATTCCAAGACTCCGTGATTGATCAAAACTATTTTCGTCGACCGAAGAAATCGAAGGCTTGGCAAGAGAAAGACCATCCCTCTGTTATAAAGCGATGGACTTCTTCTACACAGACGTCTGTTACAACGGCTCCTTCAACTTTGACCTCCCACAAAAGGATGATGCTGGAGAAAGTCCCACTGCCTGCGGCAATTTCCAAAGACGATGGACTCAAATGCCCTAAGTCTGGGAGCATGATCGTACATACGGTCTACATGGCTTCCGGAAAAGAAGAAAGTCGTGCTTCCATAGGACATCGACCGCAAACTCGGTCACTGACAAAAGCTCAGGAGCAACAACAAAAGCTCCAGGAGATGCTGACCAAAATGGCAGCACTCACTGGGCAGAAAGAAAATCCGGATCCAACAGCCGAACAATGCCAGGAGCAGAAGACCGATACAGAGTTCCTACAATGGGTGCTTAAAAGACAGGACTAACAACGAAGCTGAATATGAAGCTTTGATAACAGGTCTCAAGATCGCTGTCGACATGGGAATCGAAGACCTCCTCATATATAGAGACTTCCAGCGGATCGTTGGCCAAGTAAATGGCGACTATCAGACGTGCAAGCCAGAGCTGATAAAGTATGGCGAAAGAGTGCAGCATCTGCTGACACAAATCCCTTCCTATATCCTAGAGAGTATACTGTGTGCAGAAAACAGTAAGGCTGACGCGTTGACCAAATTAGCTAAGGAACTGGCTGATGACGACCTCAATGACATAAAGATCATTGTGCAAAGCCGCAGGGTTCTCACGCCAACAGATATATCTTCGGATGATCTGATAGTGTCATCCAAAAGAAAATAAACAATCGAACAAGCATCCCTTCAAATAGAGGACAAAGAAAAGGTCAAGGACTGGAGGGAAGTATTCATAGACTACTTTAAGTACCGACGAACGCCCGAAAATGCGTCGTTTATACATCAGCTCATGAAACGAGCTTTGTCTTTCGCCTTCGTCAATGATACTCTATATAAGAGATCGTTCGACTGTCTATGGCTAAGATGCCTGGGGCCGAAGGAAGCAAAGAAAGTCGTTCAAGAAATTCACAACGGACTCTGCGGTTCTCACCAAGCTGGGCCAAAGATAAAGCTGAAGATCAAAAGAATGGGTTACTATTGGCCCACAATGATTCATGACTGCTTCGAATATGTGAAGCAGTGTCACTCATGCCAAATTCATGGGGACTTCATCCACCAACATCCAAATCCGCTGCATCCAATAGTAGCTGGCGGGCCATTCGAAATGTGGGGAACCGATATAATTGGCCCCGGTGAACTGGATCGTCCAAAGGATATCGGTTTATACTGGCAGCGGTCAACTACTTTTCTAAGTGGGCAGAAGCAGTACCACTAAGTGAGGTGAAGACGGAGAATATCCTCCATTTCTTCAGGACACATGTCATCTATCGGTTCGACACTCTGCGACGAATTATCTCGGTTAATGAGCCAGGTTATAGAAGCCATAAAATCAGCCGCTTCGCACAACAGCATAAAATAGATTGGAGATACTCTTCAGTCTATAATTCTCGGGCCAACGGTCTAGCTGTAGCTTTCAACAAGACCTTGACGAAGATTATTACAAAAACGGTGTCCAGAAACAAAAAAGACCAGCACGAAAGGCTGCATGAAACTCTCTGGGCGTACCGAACAACATTCAAAACAACCACGAATACAACACCATACGCGTTGGTATTCGGCACGGAAGCAGTGCTTCTCCTGGAAATAGAACTCTCTTCTCTACGAGTAGCGGTTCGATACGAGCTGACAGATGAAGAAAATGCTCATCTTTGGCTTGAGGAGCTCGATGCCCTCGACGAAACTCGCCTTATAACACAACAAAATCTGGGGGCTTATAAGGCAAAAATGACACGGTCATACGAAAGACTGACCAAGCTGAGAACATTCCGCCAAGGCGAACTCGTGCTAGTCGTCAAAAGACCAATGATCCCTAATCGTGCAAAATGGGGGAAATTCAAGCCGAACTATGAAGGCCTGTACATCATAGATAAAATCTACTAAGGTGGAGCCTACTTGCTCATGGATATGCATGGCAAAAGACCCTTCCGGCCAATAAACGGCCGATTCCTAAAAAAATACTATGCTTGATGAGTCACGACTTAGGTCTATGATAGATGACGACGCTCATGTCCGCTCAATATATTTCTGAGTCAAAACTCTGAGAATAGTAAGCAAAGAAGCTCCGCCGCCTCAAACATGGCGATGAAGGACCGAGATGTCTTTAAACTAGAAATTCACCTCAAACATGGCGATAACGGACCAAGATGTCCCTAAACTAGAACATCACCTCAAACATGGCGACAACGGACCGAGAAGTCCTTAAACTAATTATCCGTCTCAAATATGGCGATAAAGGACCGAGAATTTCCTAAACTAATTATCTGCCTCAATTATGGCAATTTAAGACTAAGAAGTCCCTAAACTAATAATGGACTGAGAAGTTCCTAAATTAACATCGGACCGAGATGCCCCTAAACTAGAACCTCACCTCAAATATGGCGACATTGAACCGAAAAGTCCCTAAACTAAAATTTCGTTTCAAACATGGCAATAATGGACCGGAACGTCCTTAAACTAGTGCATCGCCCCAAATACGGTGATACATTCCCTTGAGATCTATATTGCAATCGATTTCTTAGCAGGAAAGATTGCAACTCAAGTCCCACTGGCTTCATTTCTATTTTAGCAATGAAGCCACCCCCAAAACCCACCAGTAAACAGGTGGGTCACCTACGAAGAAACTACTTTCGAGAGTTTCGCCGTTAAAAAATGTCACGCCCCGCTTCCCAGTGTATGGAGAAGTAGACGTGACGGGCCATGACTTATTTACTCAGAAGTAAACACACTAAACGTAAATAAGCAATATATAATAAAAGTACAAGAATGACAAGAGATGTAATATAAACAGTAACTTTTATTAACATTCATATTTACATTACAACTGCTTTTGAAAAGGAAAATACAAAGATGGAAAGAAATGCCTAAACAGTGGCATATGCACTGAAAAGTAAAAAAGTACAAGTAAGCTAGTAGTCGTGCTGCTCAGGTATTTGCTCCAACTACTCCTGGCTAGGCTCGGTCTCCTGAGAGTCGGGTCCTCCTGACGAACATTCCAAAGAAAAAAGGGACAGGAATATCGTCAGCGAACTAGCGCTCGGTAAGTCCCCAAAAAAGAATGGAATAGACAAGTAAAGATGAGAGAACCAATAATATAAACAGGTATATCTTTGTTATACTAACGTAGTTGTTTGTAGTTTGGTACAGAATGTATCAGTATTTACGAGAGGAGTCCAACTATCCCGTGGACTATGCGAAACGGAAAGTACAAGGCCCCGTCAATACCCACGGGACATCGGTACGGATGTATGGTAGGTGTCTTTTAGTGTCCTTCATTATGCCACTTATAATACATTCCGTATCAATCTTAATATATATTGTATAGATTGTAGTTATCAGACTTGCCAAGACCATGAATATAAGTTGTTCATGTAAATGGTTTCAGGATTGTATCAAGTAGTCATGTAATCAAGTTAAGTCATAGCCATGGTTCGGTCAAGTCAAATTATGTTTGCATATTGATCTTGTTCTGTTATTCAGGTTCAGCTTCAAGCATACATGTTGGATATATTGAATTCATGTTGAATTGGATTCATGTTTGTATTGGATTCTTGTTTGGATTGGATTCTGGTTGAATTCAGATTAAGTTAGACTCAGATTGATTTAGACTCAGACTTGAGTCAGACATTTTAAATAGATTTGGATCCTGAATTAAGTTCGGGAGTCATTGGTGACTGTTGTACATGTACGGCAGGATTTGTGTTTTTTTCCAAGATAATTACCATTGATAACCCCGTTAAGTTTTTCTACCTTAAATAGGCAAGCACTCACATTCTCCGGCTCTCTAAGACTCAAGAGAATTGATCTCGCTTAAACTATATTTACTAAAGCCTTTAATTGTAATTTTATATAACTCAAGGGGTTTTATGAAAATATTTTATATACTTTCAAAATAAAGCTCGAGTATTTAATAATCATATTTAGGGTTTCATGGATGTAACTTTTAAGATTTGATATATTTTAGTGAATATTAATTTAGCTTGAATAGTTCAAGGTATTTAAGTGAAATACTTGTCTTGTATTGATATTTGATGGTATTTTAGTGAAACCTGTTATTCTTTTATTTTCTAAAAAACATGGAATTTTTATTATAAGTTGAAAATATGTGGTTTGATAATATTTATATAGTTATTAAAATTAATTTTATTATTAAATAGAAAAATGTCATTTTTCTTTAAAATCGTATTAAAATTCTTTCGAGACCGAATGCTCCATGAGGAGATCTGCATCTTGCTCTACTAGCCCGAGGATGTGCGATAATCCGTACCATCCAATAACAGGCTCCCCAAATTGGTTGTAGTGGCATAATCGCAAAGAGTTTAATAATATTATTCAAAGAAAACCGGGTTTTTATAGTTTATGGTATTTTGATGAAAAGTTGTGACCGCCTCAAAAATAGGTTTCTAAGAGAATCGTACTATGTCAATATATGTGTATGTGAGGGGTAAGTCATTACCCCATGAAGTTTTCTAAACGTATGCTAAGCAAAATGTTTAAAATATGACGTATATAAAATTCATAGTATTTAAATGTAAAAGTTTAATTAAAGTTATTTAACACGGAGTTTTAGAATGAAAATTGTTTCTAAATATTAGTTTAATGATTAACAAGTAAGGTATAGAAACATGAATGAGAAATTCTTAAAAAAAATTGTATTTTTCAAAAATTTTAGAATCAAATGTCGGTATAACTCTACTTACCGACATGTTTTATAAAAAAATACATTTTATGTAGAAAGAGAAGAAGGGGGTTGGACTTACTAGTGACTTGGGTTAAGAATAGAGAGAGGAAGAGATTGAGATTGTCGTGGGGTTGCGGGGTCGCCGGAATTGTCTCGAATCCTCGCCGGAAGTTGACCTTGGGCTAACACTTCTACTCCACTTGTACTTAGAAAAATTTGATAATTTTGGTTAGGGATTTCAGAATGAAGAGGGGTTTGAGTATGTGATTGTATTTATAGTGTGGAATTAGGGTTTTGGAATTGAAAAAATGAATTAAAATGAATTTAAAATTGGATTAAAGGTGAAATTGAATTCTCTGTTAAATTGCAGAGAAAGCAAACAGTGCAGGGGTAATGAGGGTAGGCCAAGAGTCAGGTGTGTGGAGTATGGGGACTTTTCCCCACGGAGGACCTGTCGCCGCCGGCCCTAGGCCTAATTTCTCCGGCCACTTGGTGAGGGGGTGCCGTTGGATTTTTGCCACGTGTTCACCTAAGTTCATACAACATTTTACACATGTTTGTTTTTTCTGACTGTTCATTTTACGTGTAATGCACGTGCAAACTTTTGGGCTTCCAAAAAGTTTAAAAGAAAAATCAGGAAAAATAATATATGGCTGATAGGATTCGAACACAGGGGCTACGTCACAGCAGTGTAAGACTTTACCAATGATCTACAAGTGCTTTCTTGTTGTTCTTAAATAAGAATAACTTTTAAATTGTGCTCAGGCTTGCAACCTCCTTTCTGTACTTTAAGAAGAAGAATTTTGTATAGAAAATTCAGGGTCGTTACAAAAAAAGAAAAAAGAAAATGGCGGTATGTCCACAAGCAAAATGGGCACGGATGAAAATCCGAAAGGGCGGCGTGAGTAAAAACAGCAGGACTGCCGGCGAGTTTGTGAAAACCCGAATAGGGCGTAAACTTGTAAAATAAAAAAATTCATGTGCACTTGCAAGATCCCCTCGACCTTGTGAGGAGAAAATACTTGCATGAGATCCTTATGACTCACAAAGGAGTAACACACTTAGGAGTCCTCATGACTCCTAAGGAGAAATTATACTTACGGGATTCTCACGACCCGTAAGGAGAATTCCCCTTATGAGACCCTCACGGCTCATAAGATTCAAAAGTCTTAAGTTACAGGGATCTGAACTTGTTTTTAAGCCGCCGCATCCCCCAAGTTGCCCTACAGACGGTCCAATATTGACCCCTGTATACAATCCACGGGCATGAATAAATATTCTCTCACCAAGTTCCACCAACGACAAGAAACGTCCCCGTATGGTGAACGACACTTGTAAGTTCTCTCGACTTATAAGGAGAAAACACTTTTGCAAAATCCTTACCACTTAGAAGAGAAAATATCACTTAGGAATCCTCACGATTCCAAAGGAGAAAATACACCTATGAGATCCTCACGACTTGTAGTGAGAAATACCTTTATGAGACTCTTACGGCTCATAAAGTCAAAATGCCTTAGTCGACAGGATCCTAACCCTGTTTGCTAAGCCACCTTTGTTCAAATCAGCAAAAGCAAACGATAAGTCGCTCCTGGTAATATTCCAGTTATTGCGATGCTGATGCCTAAACAGGTGTCAAACTCCAAGTCCTTTCACGGCAAATGATGATTCGCTCCTGGCAATATTCTAGTCGTAGCGATGCTGATGCCAAAGTTGGTATCATATTCCAAACTCGCAATAAAACACAGCAGCGAGTAGCAAAAATATGCACATAAAAACAACCGAAATGTTTGGACAACTTGCAATAAAAAGCAGCGAGTAAAAAATATACAAAAAATAACTGAAATGATTGGGCACCGCGGATAAAAAGCTGAAATGATTGGGCAATCGCGACTTTCGCGATATGAAAAGCTGAAAAAATAGAGCATCGCGGCAATAAAAAATAAAATAAAATAAATTTCCTCTGCCCTGCAAGTATGTCCATATTGACTCTTGTTACGATCCAGGGGCACAAACAAATGAAAAGGGAACCATACTTTCCCACCACGCTCCGTCAAAAGGAGAGTCAGATATTAACGGCAATATCTACAGCCTAGAAATCAGCTCGACGTTCTTCTCATTCCAACAGGGTGCAGATGTGACGTCAACAAAGCTCCAAGGAGCTAAATCAAAATGGAGTAATGGCAAAACCCTAACTCTAGCTCGATGTTCCTTCTCATTGCAGACGCAACGTCAACAAAAGACCCAAGGGCCGAAACCAAAAATGGAGTAACGGCAAAATCCTAACTCTAAGTCTCGATGACGCATATACAACCTAGAGACCATCTCGACGTTCCCCCTCATTTGAGCAGGATGCGAATGCGGCTATCAAATGAAAATGGAGCAATGGCATATTACAAGCTCCGGACTTCAACTGCAATACATAAAGATTAGAAGTCTTACAGGTGTCTACCCTACTTCAGTAAAGAATCGGCGCGACATTGTCAAAAAAATTAAGCAACGGCATATTTCCAGCTTCGTATCTTGAAGGAAACTCATATAAAGTCTAAAATACTATCGGAGATCACCCCATGCCAGACGAAGTGGTTATGACTCATCGGGGCTCCAAACTGAGCCTAACCTCAAGTAAAAAGTGTCATGACAAATTCCTAACGTTTGCTCTTCCGACAGTTATATGACATAAGGAGATTACTTGAAGACGTCTTGTCCAGCCCCCGACGAGATCAGAGATACGATAGTCACGGGGCTACTCGAACAACGGCTTAAAAACCGCATATCAAGGAATACATCAGCCAACGCGACGGTACTACGAACTAAAACCCTAGTATCACAAGCCTAACAGACTTTTGTCGTAAAGAATGGGGGTTATCTGCATATAACATTAGAACAAGTTTGCCTGCAAACACATATGAGGTAAACTAAAAACACCCCGAAATGAGTACATAAACTGGAGACTCCGAAATGAGTGAATAAACTAAAAACTCCGAAATAGTATATAAACTAGAGACTCCGAAATGAGTGAGTAAACTAGAGACTCCGAAATGAGTACATAAACTAGAGACTCCGAAATGAGTAAATAAACTACACACTCAGAAATGAGTAAATAAACTAATAGGCGCTAAATCAAGACATCAAGAAACAGAAAGGTGCAACTCATAGGTCTCGGGGTTTAGAACTACATTTCTTAAGGATCGAGATCTTAGTTAACGATAGATGATGACGCTTGTGTCCGCTCTCTATCTTCTCATATCAAAATTCTAATAAAAATTGTGTATGCCGGCTCGAAACTGGCCATATGCTATGCATTACTTCACTCACGACCGTGAGCAACGTGGTAGGGGGAAGCATTTGTTCATATCAGTCCAGTGTTCACCTATAGCTAGATGCATGCATCAGAAACTTCTAAGATTAAAGTGCAAATTATATGTGCAGAGGCAAGATGCCCACATGGATATGTGCTGGGGATAAAACATTCAACAGTCAACAATAAAGAAGCACATTTAAATAAGTACTTTATTCTTCGGGAAACAAATCACTGAACACGGGATCAAAAGTATAAGGGTTTACAAAACTAAGAATAAAATTGTCTAAAACCCTATCTTCCTTCCCCACTATGTCGAAGCGGCGATTTTCACAAGGAGTTGCTCCCCATCGGTCAGCGCTGTGTCCATCAGCGAAGGCAGACATGATGGCCCGCTGAGCCCGTATCTGGCTTAGCAACTGAACAGAATGATCCTTCAGAGGCTTGGTAATCAAATGTGTCTCATAAAAGCACTCGATCTTGTTCTCCACCGCGTCGAGCATCGCCGGAGTCATCTCTACTAGATGAGGGGGATGTCGGCAAGCACAGACGAGAAGATCATCCGGAGCCAAATGGAGCTGATAGGAATAGGAGAGCCCCTAAGAGTCAAGAGCTTAAACATCATCATGTCATATTGGTCATCTATGAGAACGGGATCCACTAATCGCACAGCAAAACGAAGAACAATTCCCTCGATAGATACCTCCCACGGTTGTTGACGAACGTGAGGACGATTGCAAGCCATGACTCTTGGTCTGTTAAAAATTGTTCTCTCCTTGTGAAGAAAAAGAAGAACATTGCTTCAGAATATAAAGAGAAGCATTTAAATTTAGGCACAAAAAATGTTGTGCATGGTAGAACTATTTCCAAGGCCTGACAAAAAAGGCATGGGAAAAGAAAGAGTTGACTCTTGAAAATTAGAGCCAGAAGGTGAAGTGACTCCTTCAGCAGCGCCTCACGTGCATGGAACGTGAGCGCCGGCGCTGATTCCTTTTAGGATTAAATCCATGAGCAGCGCCCCACGTGCATGACACGTGAGCGTCGACGTTGATTCCTTTAGGATTAAATCCATCAGCAGCGCCCCACGTACATGACACGCGAAGTGCCGACGCTGATTCTTTTTAGGATTAAATCCATCAGCAGCGTCCCATGTGCATGACACATGAGCACCGGCGCTAGTTTTATATATGTGTGTGTGTAACAACACCTCACGGAGGCACATATGAACATTGGCGTAAAGAAAAAGGGGAGCTGTGTCATTCATACTTCAAAAAAAATTATACATTGATAATGATGATGATAAAAAAATAAAAAAAATAAAATATATATATATAAAGACGCTGAATTTCGGACACGGATTCATGAACTTAAAGGCAAGTTTGAGTAAAGTGCTTCTACCTTCATTGACCATCTTATACATTTTCTTACGAATGCAAGCGTCGGGATCCCCGCTGATGTCGTACATTCTCTGGTACGCGGATATTATTACCTTCTATTGGAAGACGCGATGCAAAACAGCGACTGTTAGGGTCAAAAATTACACCCCGGTTGACCAAGTTAAAGTCAAAGTCAACCCCAGGCCAAGTGGGCCCAAGCCCAGGCTAAGTGGGCCCATGTCCAAGTCAAGCCCGAACATGAAGCGGCCGGCCCCCATGCCAAGAAGAAAATTATGTAATAAATAAGTTTGATATAATCTTCATGCATGAATGTAAAATAAATGGACATAAAACCAATTTTTTGTAAAGCCCATGGCTTATGTGCAAAAGAAATGAGCACATGAGACATGGGATGGACAAAAATGCCATTTTGTAAAGCTCAGGGGGCTATATGTGAATTTTTAAGCCTATAAAAGGCAACATGATGATGAAATGAAATAATAATTCATTCTCCCCAAAAAATTAGGTTTTCTGTGCCTCCTTCTCTTTGCTGAAGGTTCTAAATCTTCTTTTTTTTTTGAATTAAATCAAGAGTTATACTATTCCTTTTCCAAAAAGAAATAGTTTTTCACCACAAAACCCTTGAAGGGGAACGCGAATCTTCCATCAAATCTCTAAAAGGGGATATTTTTAAAATCTCACCCTCTCTTCTCCAAAATATAGCCAATAGAAAGGAGGAAGAAGGAGACCCACCTCCAAAAACCCCACTTTGGGGGAGATACAGAGCTCAAGGGAGAAGAAAGGGGTCCCCTTTCATCAGCTCCAAAAACATCTTAGGAGTTTAACAATATAATAATAATAATAATTATTATAATTATAATTATAATAATTATAATAATAATTATAATAAATCTTTCTTTTTGGGAGTACAACTCCCAGTGCAGGGGCTAAACCCCTTTGTCCTTTTTGTCAGGAGTTCAACTCTAAAAGTCAATCGGGAGTACAACTCCCAGTGTAGGGGCTAAGCCCCTTTTTCCTGCTGACGCCTAACACCCGTGTGCCAAGCATGTGGGGCGCTGGCTCCCAGCGCCCGCGTTCCAAGCACGTGGAGCGTTGGCGCCAAGCGCCCGTGTGCCAAGCACGTGGGGCGCTGGCACCAAGTGCCCGATATATCCAAAATCCTTCAAGACACACATACGCACACTGCACATTGAGTTCGCATGACCAGTTTGACCCTTCAATCGGAGGTTCTTTCACTCCAAAGGAGAGAGGTAATTAACGGCAGTTTAGTCCGTGACTGCCGGAGATTCGGATCACCACAATCAATAAACCCCCGCCTACCCTAGGCAAGGGGAATCTGTAGTACGCCTGACAAGCGACGCGTATTCCCATCTTAATGGGATGACGAAAAACACGCTACAGATTCTGGCACGCTCGGTGGGACTAATCTCTCCTCCCATATTTCAGGTTAAATATCCATGCGAACTCAATCAACATATACATTGATTGCCTTTACTGAAATCATTCTTCTATTTGCAGGTTAACGACTTTCGACTACAATCATTGGACACAACAAAATGTCTCCAAGTACAATCTCAGCTTTCAGCACAACTCCCATCTCCTAGAAGATAAAGATGGACGCCAGGACGGTCCTCCCGGCCAGTCTCGGGCGACAGTGGGAAGAGTCGCTGCTACCATTTGGCTCTATTCTATTCGTGCCAGCTAACGCCATCTCAGCTCCTCAAGCTCCGATGACAGACAAACCGGCCTCGAAAGGTAAGAGGCCAAATGTGGTGGTTTCGAAAGCGTCCCAACCCAAACGCAAGTCGGTGTTTGAATGACTTTCCTTGGCCCCAGCCGGGGCAAAGCCATCAACACTAATAGAGCATTAAGGTGTATCGAGCAAGCTCCAACGGTGCCCTTGACAACTGCTCGATCGAGTATCTTCTCTAAGCTCCCCGTCAATCGACTCACGATGGCTTCCTGGATGACGGATGCCTGTCAAGCCCTCAAAATCGAGAAGCTAAGACAGAAAAGGCTCAGATATAGAGCCAACAAAAGGGCTAAGGCTCATGCTAGGCTAAACTTCATGAGGTTCGAAGAACAGGATTACCCCGCCAAAGATAAAGAGATGGCTGGATATATGGTCCATACTGTCTACATGGCAGGCACACGTAGCAAGAGCAAGGATGGGGCCACCACATCTCAAATCCAATCTGGAGTGAATGTGGGTGCCACTTTTCAAGACCAGCCTTCTCTGGAAGGTAATGAAAACCCTTCCAGTGAGCCTGATAAGTAGACAGATCCCTCAGTTCATGAGGAGTCGGGCTCGGAAAGCGAAGGGGAGCCAATTTTCCGTCCGAAGACCGCAAAGCAGAAACTTCTCCATGAGCTCCAAAAGCAGCTCAGAAACAAAGACAGGGAGATGGCCAAGCTCTACTCGAAGATTGACGACTTGAAAAACGTCGTCTTACAGCTCACGGCCCAAGCTACCTCTCAGCCACCTAATCAAGTGCAAGGGTCCATTCATGAACCGGGAAACAGTGTCCCGAGGCAGCCGACGCTTATTCCCTCAAATCCAAAGGTGGGCGAACCGCATGAAAATCGGTTGCATCCTATCTCGGGAGATGTCTTGACCACCGATGACAGCAACCCACTAACGCAAGTGCAAGTCATGGATTTGGTCGCCAACAAAGTCAAAATATTGGTAGCCGAAGCCGGAGAGCAAAAAGATGTCAGTAGCAGTGGGAGACCATACCCTGCTCGGTACGATCTTGTAGAGTTTCCCACTGGCTATGTCGTCCCCAAATTTGAAGGGTTCGATGGGACGGGAAATGCGAACTGGCACATTGCCCAATTTAAAGCATCATGTGCGAACACTGGGGGCAATGATACGCTCCTTCTCCGCCAGTTTGTCAATAGCTTGACCGATATTGCTTTCGATTAGTATGCAAGCATACTGGATGACTCGATCACGACGTTCGCTTAAATAGAATCCATGTTCAAGCAAAGGTTCATGAGTGTCAGCGATAAAATCACCTTTGCCGACCTCGTAAGGACCGAGCCAAAGAACAACGAAAGCAACATGGATTTTATAGTCCGATGGCGCAATCTCTCTATCAAATGTGAACCGCCGTTGGAGCAAGACCAATCCGTCAGTCTTCTTATAGAAAGTCTGAATGACTGGATGAAACCTTTCCTGTGTATCGCAGGCATCAAAACATTCCAAGAGCTGACCAAGAAAGTTCAAATGTTGGAACGCTCAAAGCCTGAGTCCACTCAGAATCTCCAATTCACAAACAGACCGAGACATCGGAGGGACGACAACCGGAAAAGAGAAAGTTCCAACAACACCAATTCTCTAAATAAGCAGAGAGCGGTCGGAGCAAAGACTAACAAATCTCGAGAGCCAACTTTGGAGGAAAGAAGAAATAAGGTCTACTCTTTCAGAAGGGAAAAGGTCCACAAAATTTTCAAAGATGCTCTGAAGAATGGCCTGCGGCTCCCAGAACCAAAAAGGCTAAGTGAAGCGAGCAAGACAGATCATCCCAATTTTTGCCCATACCACCGAGTTCTAGGGCACACTATTGAAGACTGTTGCATCTTCAAAGATTGGGTCGAAAATCAATACAAGGTAGGAGAGATAGAACTGTCTAAAGGCGTGTTAACAAACAGTCAAGCTGCGGCCGCCAATTTCATACAAGCGGAGACCGAAGTCCTTCGGGAACCTGATTCTCTCAGACATCTGCCTTTCTCTGAAAATAGCGGACCAAGGCAACAAGGTAAGAGCTAAGCGAGCAACATTGTCAATGAAGAAGCAATAGACGGGTACACAACCCATACGGTCTACATGATGGAGCTCAGAGGAACAAGTCCTCCTACGCTTTATAGCTATGACAATGACGCGGTTGTTTCCATCCAACACCGGCTCGATCCAAATGATGAAGAGACCACCCAGACCATTAAGCCAAAAGAACCTATGGTTCTTGCTGAATCAAGCTCAAGTGGTAAGGATGATCCTGTTGTCATATCCGGAACTATAGAAAAAGCATTATTCCAATGGCTTCAAAGGCAACTTCAGGACAGGGATGAGAAGATGGCCAAGGTCCATTTCAAAGTCGACGAGCTGGCAAACGTCATGGTAGATTTCACGACCCAAGTCTCACGATTGCAATTACAACAAAATCAAATTTTGGTTCGTGAGTGTCACGACCCGCAAGTACGGAACATGACCGGCACTTAGACTACGAAACGTCTCGAGGCTTACGTAATCTAAGTAAGCCGAAAACCCAGAAATCCAAACCAAGAAAAGTAGTGGAGTGAAGGAAAAACCATTTTAAATCAAGTAGTTTTAATAGCATAAGCCGTATTATGCGCTTTTTTTAAAACATCAAATATTTCCTGAAAATTTCGGCAGAGTCTCCTTTGTAAATACTGGCCCCCAAACGGGATACAACATGAATAGTATACGAAATGAATAAAAGGCATCCCCAAGAGGGAGCTAGCTCTTCGTCAATCGACGGTCACAACCACGCAAGCAATATAATATACAACGCCAAAGGCGAGGATCAAAACTCAAAAGGAAACTCAAAACAGCAAGAAATCCATAGAAATACAACGCACGACTCTAAGGTCGAAAGAATAAACATCACTGGTCTCTATCTCTGAAATAAATACATGTTTGGTTGATGGAACTTCTAGATACAGCAGAATAATAATATACAAAGTATAATGATGGGTACGATACAAATAAACCTACCTACTAGCAAGTCACCCGAAAAGAAACAGTGCCAGCAAAGCCGTAGTGAAACCTGTACGGCAAAACCTGCAAGAAACTGTGGCACAACGGGAGTGAGTTGCCAACTCGTGAGTAGAAAAACAACTACGAATAGAAATCACATGAACAACGCAATGCTAGGTCATACGATCATAATATATCCTCAAATATATAACCAGCAGCCTATAATAATGGATAGGGTATACCTCTAAACAACAGTAACACCAAGTGCTCGTGTCAGTGCCTCAAGTAGCAATGTATCATATGGATGAGGTATGAATGCATGAAAATAGATTACATGTAAATGAAAAAATTGCTTTCATAATTTAGTGAGATTTCCTTTGTATTTCTTTAAATGAGGTATCATAAATGAAATCAGTATCAACAGTGTCTAGCATCGACACAAAACATAAATCTTAATGTCTCAAAATCTCAGGCTCCGGCTATCCGGACTGGCCTGTATCATCACATCTCAGTACCTCAATATCTTGAAATCTCAATGTCTCAATCTCATATCTAGGGTGCCGTCAGTCCAGACCGGCCCCTACCATCCATCTCAAGACCACGACGGTATCCTCCGGATATCCGACGCGTCGGGTAAAATCACCGGTAGGTAGTCTCCCCCTGCCAGGCTCGCATCGTCATCACCACGCGCTTCTTGCCTCGGGGTACCTTACCGGGTCCACCATGTACCCGAAACGGTTCCTCCACTCCTCAAACTCGGGTCTCACATGTCGCTCTCAGCACCGAGAAAACACATGGTGGACGCACTGAAATATCATATCAAGGGTAACCGGGTTTTTTAAACAATTACATACTCTCTTTTGAAATCCCCACGGTTCCCAAATCCAGAAATATCATGGAAATCCGAATCCAAAACCTCAATAGCACATAAACTAGTGAATATAGGCATGAGAATTCATGAATGCGGCATAACAATGAATAACAGTATGCATGAAGTGACAAGTAATAACTACAATGTCTAAACTGGCATATAAGGCAAGTACACTAATATCATGTCAAAACTACTAGCTAACAAGCTAAGTCAAGAAAATAGTATTTTCTAAAGTGTACGTGACATGGCAATTACGGATGAAGATGTGTGTGAGCCGGCAAGTAAGTGTACGTGGTACATACGCATCATCGGTAATGGTGCTGGTGTTCTAACAGCATAATATCAATAATGGCATATGGATCACAATATGTATGTGATGCGGAGCAACAACAATAATGTGCGGGAGCTGATCGAATACTAGACACAACGATAATTAATCTGCATTACTCTAATATAAGTCCTACAATAGTGCCTTTTGAAATAACACGAATCGTGGTGTTTTGAAAATAAGGGCTACGGTGTTTTTAAGAAAAGATACGTCTTTGGAAATATCCGTAGAATCCCTTGACCTGTCCTTTAAAATACCCACGATCCGTTAGTTTTGAAATAGGCAGGAGTCTAATCTAGTCTAACAACTACACTAAACTATACGGCTGAACTAACAAGCTGAACTACAGGTAAGGAAACCGCCTAATATCTAAGTCGATAAATATACATACCTGTATATATATTAGTCGGTGATCCCGCCTCAATAATATCATATCCGATACCGTATCTATAATCAGACATCCCAAGTCAAGAGTGTGGATCAATCATCAATATATAGCTCGTACGTAAATCCGTCGTACGGCATCCCCAAATCTGGGTACGGGTCAATATCATACTCATCACACTGTTCATCTGGTTTTCTCTTTATCAAGATCATCATCTGGGGTACTGACCTACGTCTAGCACACTACTAATATCATCAATATAATCATGATCTGACTACTGATCGACAATCTCGTACAAACCGATATCATCAGCACATATCATCAATAAGAAGGATACATCACTCAATGCGACCCATTATAATTATCTTATCATATCATATCATATCTCATATCACGATCACATGTCAACCATTTTATATATATATCACTATTCACATGGCATCGTCATCCTAAGATCCGCTATAACATCAGGACGTATCTCAAGTACGAATCCTGCCATATCACCGATCTCACGGCTTCAACCCAAATCTTATCGACTCATCTCATTCCCAAGTATCATCCTCAATCTAGTATGTGAACACCTAGTCCCATACCCAGGTGAACACATAAATAAATAATCCCATATATGCACCTATGAAAGAAGAATGTATGCAAGTATGGATGGGCGTGTGCATGTGTGGTGCGACCACTACTCTAGGGTTTCGCGACACTAAATCATCCAAGCACACCAAATATCCATATTTATCATCAATAAACTCAAACAATATATAATCAATATATGTGTGTATATGTATTCGTATACATCACCACGAACTGCGGGGGTGCTATACGCCATCCACCCGACTTCTTCCCGTAGATATAAATCTACTCACCTGGTCCTTGCTCGCCGGTGCCGACGTCGCCACGCGCTTGATTGTCGTCTCGAAGTCCACATGGGGTACCTACATATCATAACGCACCGTATCACATTAAAATCCGACTCATGACCAAAACGACACACGAATCCCACATAGGTTAAAACCTATGGTTGCTTTCACAAATCAACCAAAAAACCTTCGACGTCGGCGTACAAACGCCAAACCATCGAGAAAAACCCAAACACACCCATTTTCACATTCACAAACACTAAACATATATATGGAATAGGTTAAAATCATCAAAACCAATAAAAGTAAACAAATCGTTTTATTTCCCAAAAATCTAATTAGCGGTCGTTAACCGTTTTAATACAAATCTTGACGTTTAAACAAAACTAATGGCCATAATATTTACTAAATAACTTAAATAAGCCATACAAACCATTTCCACAATTTAATTTCACCAAACTATATACGTTCAAAAAAAACTAGTTTGCAATTTTACCCAAATTTCAACCATTTTAGCAAAAATACACAAACAACAATTTAGCTTGGATTTGCATGATCTAAAATATTAAAATACAATTTAAAATGTTAATAATACCATGAATACCCTAATTAGATTTTCATCCCAATAGATTAATTAAATTCCCAAAACCTAGTTAACAAAATTAACACAATTAGCAAAATTTTAAACTAACAAATAGTAACTAGTAACTAGCTTTTCCTTGCATGACTTAAGATCTCAAATTACAACACACAAATCATGATCCAAATACCCAAAACTTTAATTTGATCACAACCCTTCTCTTGAATTTTCAATCATGCAATTTGAACCCATATAAAACCTAATTAACACTTAATTAAGCTAGCATAAGCATTAATCAAAAATTTAACTACAAGGTTAAAATTATACCTCCACAATTTTGTAGATCTCACTTGAAATCTAGCCATCCAAAATGCTCTCTTTTCCCCACAATCCATGCATTATAGGCTAAACTAAAATGGGTAAGAGTTGGATTTGGATTTTGGGATTTTTTGATGAATTTTTTTTTTCAAGAGAAATGAGGGGAGAAAAGAGAGGGGCTGCTGTTGAGGGAGAGGGAGGGTGGGCCAAGGCATGGGGAGAGAGTGGGGAGAGAGAATGAGGTGAGAAAAGTAGTAGGTCAACCCCAAAAGTCAAAGCCCATATTTAATTAACTATTTCTTTCATTTCCTTTCTTTTCTTTTGTTTTCTTTTAGCAAATTCAAGTGGGGAAATGAGGGCCAACATGGGGCTGCTGCTGATTTGGGGAGAGGAGAGAGGGTGTGGGTGAGTGTGGGTGAGGGAAAATTGATAAATGTTATACCCCAATATCTATTTACACTAATTTCACTATTTAAGCCTTTTTCTTCGATATTTTCTAAAACCGTTTGGCAGCTTCATTTCATTTCAAAAATAACATATTAAAATTTTGTTTAATTTGTTATGATGCTCAAATTTTTTTCAACCCATTCCAATTTGTAATTTTCCCTAATTAAATGTATTAGTGACAGCTTAAAATAATATTAAAATAATTAATTTCGGAAATTTTTTCAGAAAATTAGAAATTTTACCAGTAGGTCAATAAACACCAAATACTACCAATTACATAGCTAGCATATGAATATTTAATTTTATAATAAAGATATTTGTATTTTGACTTTTTACAGAAAACCCCCTTATTTTACCGATTTTTCCGAAATTTCACCGAAACGTTTTTCAAAACGTTACAATCTTCCCCCTTAAAGAAATTCGGTCCCCGAATTTAAATTAAAACTCTCACCCAAATATTAAAATATTTAAGCAAAACCATCAAGTCGTCGGGGCTCCGAAATCATAAATACATAAAACAAATCGGAGCGCAACACATGCGCATGAAAAATGAGCATATAACTCAAAATCAAAACTCCGTCAAGCATCCCGCAATTATCGGAGTCATGGTAAGGACACAAATGTCAAATCCAATACAAAACCAATATAATATAACTCGAAACTATACATGTAAATATCAAATCTATATATGTAAATATCTGAAGGAAATGCATGCCAAATCTTTTAAAGTCGCTGTGCAATGCGCATAACACTGCATAGTGGCGGACGTCTATCATAAGAAAATAACCATATACATATATACCTTTTGTTTAATATGTACGTTCCGCCGTTTTGAAAACAATTTAGAAGGGTTCCTTATTTTAAACGTTTCATGCCATATCAGACACGTAGGTAAATACTGAGACTATAGCTCGCTTTTTGGAATTCCCTTCGATATCTATCAATGCATGCAAAATATATTCAGGTACTGTCCTCTGACTAGTCCTGCTCAGTACTAAACTAAATAGCAAACATCATAAAATATACTGCTCCAACATAAATCAGTCCCAAATATGTATATGAATACTACGTGTGTCTGGTGCGCACAGAAATCAAATCCATGAATGTGCCATACATACGCATAGAAACAATATCTAAGTGCATCGGGTGTGCACGAAACATCTGTCAAGGGCAACAGGTGTGCCTGACAGCAAAGACAGGTGCATCTGACATGCACGAAGAATCTCGATTTAGTGTATCTGGTGTGCACCAAAATCACATCTCATAACATCCGCCCAACATGCGCGAAAACCCAAATCAGGTACACGAGGTGCACAAAACAAATATCAAGCATCACAATCAAAATCGAAGTCCAGTGCATCTAAGTGCACAAAATGCGTACCACTGCACTGCAAGCATATGTGAACTATACCGAGTGCAAAAACCAAATCGTGTGCGTACATATGCACAAAATCAACTCAACTGTATGAAACCCATAAAATCATAAACATGTGAGACCAAGGCACGAAAACGATAACAAGTGCAACAACTGTGCAAAAGTCGTAAATACTCAGTAGGTGCGACCATGGTGCATGAAAACAAATATCATGAAACTCAATCATCAAAATCAATAATGCGAATAGATCGCCCAAAATACCGAAATCATGTATGGCGGAATAGTCCCGTTCAAGCATATCCTCCAAGAATCTCTGGCCAACTGTCGTGGTCACTCATAGCATGTCTCGTCGACGATCCTGAACTCTGGCCTGCCGGTGTGCGCAACATGACCACTCCTGGGTCTAAGTCTTCTCATAATTTATTCCAGAAAGGTCCTGTCGAGATCTCTCCCAAATCTCGTCTCTGCCGAACTGTCTGGAAGTTATTATCCTTTTACTATATCCATTTCTTGTTCCAGAACGGCTGCATACTCATCGCGACTCCTTCTGGAAGGTACATCCCAGTACAATGCCTCGACATGCGTATCGCATCTCTGATGTCGGCGGAGTGGAACGTCGTCTCATCAAGATCTCGTACGAACCTCTTACTCCACTTTTCTCCAATGTCAACTGCTTCGGACTCGTCTCGTCATGGCTGCATGGACTAAGCTCCAACGGCTATCCTCGTATCTGGAGTCTCCCAAGAAATACATCTCATCGCATAGCATCCGAATGAAGTCGAACCATTCGACTGATTCGTCAAAACCTCATAATCCCCCAAGAGCTCAACATCTTGGGTACAGTTTAATAGTATCGAGTACATATCACGGCATCGATGGTCCAGCCGTAGAAGGGCAAACCCAAGCCTCACAAATGGCGCCGCGAAACTGCCGCAAACCCTAAGGTTCAAAGGCTTTCACACGGTCATTATGTCGAGTTAGGGTTTCAATCTTCTAGAGGGTCCATAGAATTGCCTGCATGTCTTTCCGAATACTTTAAACTTGGAATAATAGGTTTCTGACATTCGATCGCCTCTGTCGACTCTCAACGTCTCCGCGTGAAGTCGTCTCTAGCTGGAATCCATCCATCTGATGACCTCGCATCGGGGTAGCGAACGAACCACATGTCCTAGTCATTCATCCTCAGTGACTAGCGACATTCTCTCATCTCTTAGTACAACTCGTACTGCAGTAGCTCCAACATCTGGGGCGATATCTCGTCGATCACAGCAATAATTGGCTCACTCGTCTGCACGCTGAACAGTGCCTCGATCATCATGAATAAGCCATACACCAACGGTCATCAAAATCCGGCTGGCCTCTATCAGTGGTTCAATCCTCTGGTGCCGATCAGCACATCCGAGTAACCTCATACAGCGATCCATCCAACGCTCGTGGCGCAAAACACAATAAAAAGATACACCTCTGCAATCGTGTGTCACCGGAATTACGCCCTGGTCAGTCCTCGTTCGTGACGAACTCGTGCGGACCGTAACTCTAGCCGTAGCTCTCCCTGCCCGTAATCGTGGAAGCAAAACCATAACCGATACCGATGAGGCTAGATCAGGAATGAATATAATACTGAACAAAGAAATGTACATCCTAAGGCTTCTTAAGTGGAGTAGCGTATCGTAAGTATGCCGCGGAACATACCACGGTACGTCACTCTACTTTAGTCACATATTCCATCAACCAAGGGTCATCCTACGCTCCGAAGGTAAAACCTAACGCTCTGATACCAAATTTGTCACGACCCGCAAGTACGGAACATGACCGACACTTAGACTACGAAATGTCTCGAGGCGTACGTAATCTAAGTAAGCCGAAAACCCAGAAATCCAAACCAAGAAAAGTAGTGGAGTGAAGGAAAAACCATTTTAAATCAAGTAGTTTTAATAGCATAAGCCGAATTATGCGTTTTTTTTAAAACATCAAATATTTTCTAAAAATTTCGGCAGAGTCTCCTATGTAAATACTGGCCCCCAAACGGGATACAACATGAATAGTATACGAAATGAATAAAAGGCATCCCCAAGCGGGAGCTAGCTCTTCCTCAATCGACGGTCACAACCACGCAAGAAATATAATATATAACGCCAAGGGCGAGGATCAAAACTCAAAAGGAAACTCAAAACAGCAAGAAATCCATAGAAATACAACGCACGACTCTAAGGTCGAAAGAATAAACATCACTGGTCTCTATCTTTGAAATAAATACATGTTTGGTTGATGGAACTTCTAGATACAGCAGAATAATAATATACAAAGTATAATGATGGGTACGATACAAATAAACCTACCTACTAGCAAGTCACCCGAAAAGAAACAGTGCCAGCAAAGCCGTAGTGAAACCTGTACGGCAAAACCTGCAAGAAACTGTGGCACAACGGGGGTGAGTTGCCAACTCGTGAGTAGAAAAACATCTACGAATAGAAATCGCATGAACAACGCAATCCTAGGTCATACGATCATAATATATCCTCAAATATATAACCAGCAGCCTATAACAATGGATAGGGTATACCTCTAAACAACAGTAACACCAAGTGCTCATGTCAGTGCCTCAAGTAGCAATGTATCATATGGATGAGGTATGAATGCATGAAAACAGATTACATGTAAATGAAAAAACTGCTTTCATAATTTAGTGAGATTTCCTTTATATTTTTTTAAATGAGGTATCATAAATGAAATCAGCATCAACAGTGTCTAGTATCGACACAAAACATAAATCTCAATATCTTAAAATCTCAGGTTCCGGCTATCCGGACTGGCCTGTATCATCACATCTCAGTACCTCAATATCTCGAAATCTCAATGTCTCAATCTCATATTTAGGGTGCCGTCAGTCCAGACCGGCCCCTACCATCCATCTCAAGACCACGACGGTATCCTCCGGATATCCGACGCGTCGGGTAAAATCACCGGTAGGTAGTCTCCCTCTGCCAGGCTCACATCGTCATCACCACACGCTTCTTGCCTCGGGGTACCTTACCGGGTCCACCATGTACCCGAAACGGTTCCTCCACTCCTCGAACTCGGGTCTCACATGTCGCTCTCAGCACCGAGAAAACACATGGTGGACGCACTGAAATATCATATCAAGGGTAACCGGGTTTTTAAAACAATTACATACTCTCTTTTAAAATCCCCACGGTTCCCAAATCCAGAAATATCATGGAAATCCAAATCCAAAACCTCAATAGCACATAAACTAGTGAATATAGGCATGAGAATTCATGAATGCGACATAACAATGAATAACAGTATGCATGAAGTGACGAGTAATAACTACAATGTCTAAACTGGCATATAAGGCAAGTACACTAATATCATGTCAAAACTACTAGCTAACAAGCTAAGTCAAGAAAATAGTATTTTCTAAAGTGTACGTGACATGGCAATTACCGATGAAGATGTGTGTGGGCCGGCAAGTAAGTGTACGTGGTACATACGCATCATCGGTAATGGTGCTGGTGTCCTAACAGCATAATATCAATAATGGCATATGAATCACAATATGTATGCGATGCGGAGCAACAACAATAATGTGCGGGAGCTGATCGAATACTAGACACAACGATAATTAATCTGCATTACCCTAATATAAGTCCTACAATAGTGCCTTTTGAAATAACACGAATCGCGGTGTTTTGAAAATTAGGGCTACGGTGTTTTTAAGAAAAGATACGTCTTTGGAAATATCCGTAGAATCCCTTGACCTGTCCTTTAAAATACCCACTATCCGTTAGTTTTGAAATAGGTAGGAGTCTAATCTAGTCTAACAACTACACTAAACTATACGGCTGAACTAACAAGCTGAACTACAGGTAAGGAAACCGCCTAACATCTGAGTCGATACATATACATACCTGTATATATATTAGTCGGTAATCCCGCCTCAATAATATCATATCCGATACCATATCTATAATCAGACATCCCAAGTCAAGAGTGCGGATCAATCATCAATATATAGCTCGTACGTAAATACGTCGTACGGCATCCCCAAATCTGGGTACGGGTCAATATCATACTCATCACACTGTTCATCTGGTATTCTCTTTATCAAGATCATCATCTGGGGTACTGACCTACGTCTAGCACACTACTGATATCATAAATATAATCATGATCTGACTACTGATCGACAATCTCGTACAAACCGATATCATCAGCACATATCATCAATAAGAAGGATACATCGCTCAATGCGACCCATTATAATTATCTTATCATATCATATCATATCTCATATCACGATCACATGTCAACCATTTTATATATATATCACTATTCATATGGCATCGTCATCCCAAGATCCGCTATAACATCAGGACGTATCTCAAGTACGAATCCTGCCATATTACCGATCTCATGGCCTCAACCCAACTCATCGACTCATCTCAATCCCAAGTATCATCCTCAATCCAGTATGTGAACACCTAGTCCCATACCCAGGTGAACACATAAATAAATAATCCCATATATGCACCTATGAAAGAAGAATGTATGCAAGTATGGGTGGGTGGGTGCATGTGTGGTGCGACCACTACTCTAGGGTTTCGCGACACTAAATCATCCAAGCACACCAAATATTCATATTTATCATCAATAAACTCAAACAATATATAATCAATATATGTGTGTATATGAATTCGTATACATCACCACGAACTGCGGGGGTGCTATACGCCATCCACCCGACTTCTCCCCGTAGATATAAATCTACTCACCTGGTCCTCGCTCGCCGGTGCCGACGTCGCCACGCGCTTTCTTGTCGTCTCAAAGTCTACATGGGGTACCTACATATCATAACGCACCGTATCGCATTAAAATCCGACTCATGACCAAAACGACACACGAATCCCACATAGGTTAAAACTTATGGTTGCTTTCACAAATCAACCCAAAAACGCTCGACGTCGGCGTACAAACGCCAAACTATCGAGAAAAACCCAAACACACCCATTTTCACATTCACAAACACTAAACATATATATGGAATAGGTTAAAATCATCAAAACCAATAAAAGTAAACAAATCGTTTTATTTCCCAAAAATCTAATTAGCGGTCGTTAACCGTTTGAATACAAATCTTGATGTTTAAATAAAACTAATGGCCATAATATTTACTAAATAACTTAAATAAGCCATACAAACCATTTCCATAATTTAATTTCACCAAACTATATACGTTCAAAAAAAACTAGTTTGCAATTTTACCCAAATTTCAACCATTTTAGCAAAAATACATAAACAACAATTTAGCTTGGATTTGCATGATCTAAAATATTAAAATACAATTTAAAATGTTAATAATACCATGAATACCCTAATTAGATTTTCATCCCAATAGATTAATTAAATTCCCAAAACCTAGTTAACAAAATTAACACAATTAGCAAAATTTTAAACTAACAAATAGTAACTAGTAACTAGCTTTTCCTTGCATGACTTAAGATCTCAAATTACAACACTCAAATCATGATCCAAATACCCAAAACTCTAATTTGATCACAACCCTTCTCTTGAATTTTCAATCATGCAATTTGAACCCATATAAAACCTAATTAACACTTAATTAAGCTAACATAAGTATTAATCAACAATTTAACTACAAGGTTAAAATTATACCTCCACAATTTTGTAGATCTCACTTGAAATCTAACCATCTAAAATGCTCTCTTTTCTCCACAATCCATGCATTATAGGCTAAACTAAAATGGGTAAGAGTTGGATTTGGATTTTGGGATTTTTTGATGAAATTTTTTTTTTCAAGAGAAATGAGGGGAGAAAAGAGAGGGGCTGCTGTTGAGGGAGAGGGAGGGTCGGCCAAGGCATGGGGAGAGAGTGGGGAGAGAGAATGAGGTGAGAAAAGTAGTAGGTCAACCCCAAAAGTCAAAGCCCATACTTAATTAACTATTTCTTTCATTTCCTTTCTTTTCTTTTGTTTTCTTTTAGCAAATTCAAGTGGGGAAATGAGGGCCAACATGGGGCTGCTGCTGATTTGGGGAGAGGAGAGAGGGTGTGGGTGAGTGTGGGTGAGGGAAAATTGATAAATGTTATACCCCAATATCTATTTACACTAATTTCACTATTTAAGCCTTTTTCTTCGATATTTTCTAAAACCGTTTGACAGCTTCATTTCATTTCAAAAATAACATGTTAAAATTTTATTTAATTTTTTATGATGCACAATTTTTTTTTCAACCCATTCCAATTTTTAATTTTCCCTAATTAAATGTATTAGTGACAGCTTAAAATAATATTAAAATAATTAATTTCAGAAAATTAGAAATTTTACTAGTGGCTCAATAAACACCAAATACTAGCAATTATATAGTTAGAATATGAATATTTAATTTTATAATAAAGATATTTGTATTTTGAATTTTTACAGAAAACCCCCTTATTTTACCGATTTTTCCGAAATTTCACTGAAACGATTTTCAAAACGTTACAGTGAGCCAGGGATTGATATCCGGAAGCAGCCAACCGATACTCCCTCCAGCCCAAGAGCGGAACACTTTTGCGAAAAACGGCCGCAATCAGCTTCCAGTCTCTCCGATACGTACACTGAATGGGATAAGCGGACAACAGGCGAACCAAAAACTGATCGGCCTCAAGCACCAGTGTCAGAAAAGGCACCTACTCTAATGGAGAGAAAGAAGAAGGTATACTCCTTTAGGAAGGATAAATTCCACGAAATATCCATGGACACCTTGAACAACGATCTGCAACTGCCTATTCCAAAAAGGCCACATGAAATGAACATGACCGGCAATCCCATATACTGCCCATATCATAGAATGGTGAGTCATACCATTGAAGAATGCTATATTTTCAAAGATTGGGTGGAGAACCAATACAAATTTGGGAAAGCCTCACAGTCGTCAGATGTACCGACAAGCCACAGAGCCACGGTCATCAACACAGCTCTGCCAAGATCAAAGTTCGAGGAGCTGGGATAAGCAAACAACTGACCACCATGTCGTTAAACTGGAAACAGACGATCACCATGTCGTTAAACTGGGAACAATCGACTTCTAAGTCGTTAAACTGGGGATGTAAAAAATGTGTGTAAATAAAATATAAAAAAAGCCAAAATGATAGGGCAACTCGCAATAAAAATCAGCGAGTAAAATAAAAATCAAAATAAATAGCCGAAATGATGGGGCAACCGCGAATGAATAGCCGAAATAATAGGACAATCACGACCTTCGCGATAAGAAAAGCTGAAATGATAGAGCAATCGCGGTAAAAAAAACTCCGAATGGCGAATGATGAGTCGCTCCTGTTACCATATTTCAGTGCAGCGATGCAGACGCCAACTAAAATTCAAATCCCAAATGGCGAATGATGAGTTGCTCCTGGTACCATATTCCAGTGCAGCGATGCAGACGCCAACCAAAATCCAAATCCTAAATGGCGAATGATGAGTCGCTCCTGGTACCATATTCCAGTGCTGCGATGCAAACGCCAACCAAAATTCAAATCCCAAATAGCGAATGATGAGTCGCTACTGGTACCATATTCCAGTGCAGCGATGCAGACGCCAACCAAAATCCAAATCCCAAAAGGCGAATGATGAGTTGCTTCTGGTACCATATTCCAGTGCAGCGATGCAGACGCCAAACAAAATCCAAATCCTAAATGGCAAATGATGAGTCGCTCCTGGTACCATATTCCAGTGCAGCGATGCAGACGCCAACCAAAATTTTAAATCTCTGAATGTCCTAATGGCGAATGATGAGTCACTCCTATTACCATATTCCAGTGCAGCGATGCAGACGCCAACCAAAATCCAAATCCCAAATGGCGAATGATGAGTCGCTCCTGGTGCCATATTCCAATGCAGTGATGCAGACGCCAACCAAAATTTCAAATCTCTGAATGTCCCAATGGCGAATGATGAGTCGCTCCTAGTACCATATTCTAATGCAGCGATACAGACGCCAACAAAATCCCAAAATTCTCTCAGCCCTACGGTTGGTCCCCGAACTGACTACCATATACAATCCATGGGCTCAAATAATTCTCATCATACCCATACCCCAGCGCAATCACCAGTCCAACGGCCGGTCTCCGCCCTTGGAATTATGCTCCATTTGGAAAGACCCACTCATGTGTCCTCACGATACATGAGAAGAACAAACTTACGAGATTCTCTCGACTCGTAAGAAAACACCTTTATAGGATCCTTACGACTCACAAAGGAAAAACACACTTGGGAGTCCCCACGACTCCTAAGGAGAAAATACACCTACGAGATCCTTTCGACTTGTAGGGAGAAAATGCTTTTATGGGACCCTTATAGCTCATAAAATTGAAAAATCCTTAGGTGATAGGGACCTAAAGCTGTCTCCTAAGCCATCGCTCCCCCAGCAGGCAAAAACAAATGATGAATTGCTCCTTGCACCTGTGCTTCAGTGTTAGCAACGCTGATACTGACCCCTACCCCAAAATTTCAAACTTCCGATCCAATAGACCCCTAAGTCTTTAAACTGGGAACAGATGACCTCTAAATCGTTAAACTAGGAACAGATGACCCCTAAGTCGTTAAACTGGGAACGAGGGAAATCCCCTCACGGCAAATGATGATTCACTCCTGGTACTACATTCCAGTGATGCTGATGCTAAACCAAAACCAAAACCCCAAGTCCTCCCAGGGAAAATGATGAGTTGCTCCTGACATTATTCCAGTGTGGCAATACTGATGCTAAACAAATTACAAATTCCTCTCAAATTCAAAAGACCCGCCGAACAAGGCAAAAATCAAACAAATCAAACCAACTAATTCCAACATCGACCTCTGCATCAAAAAAAGAGACACCCCGTGCCGGGGACATGTCAAATAGCCGACACTCTGTAACGGGGAAACGTCAAGCAGACACTCCGTCTCGGGGAAACGTCAACTAGCGACACTCTATACCGGGGAAACGTCAAAGAGACACTCCGTAACGGGGAAACGTTAAGCAGACACTCCGTCTCGGAGACACGTCAACCAGCAACACTCCGTACCGGGGAAATGTCAAAGTGACACTCCGTGCCGGGGAAACGTCTAACACAAACAATCTGTGCTGGGGACAAGTCAACCAGCGACACTCCATGTCGGGGAAACGTCGACCAGCGACACTCTATGCCGGGATAAGTCAACCAGCGACACTCCGTGCCGGGGAAATGTCCAACACAGACACTCCGTGTCGAGGACAAGTCAACCAGCGACATTCCGTGCCGGGGGAACGTCCAACACAGACACTCCGTACCGGAGAAAAGTCAACCAGCGACACTCCGTGCCGGGGAAACGTCCAACACAGACACTCCGTGCCAGCGACAAGTCAACCGGCGACACTCCGTGCTGGGAAAACGTCCAACACAGACACTCCGTGCCGGAGACAAGTCAACCAGCGACACTCCGTGCCGGGGAAACGTCAAACAGACACTCCGCCTCGGGGTTAAGTCGACCAGCGACACTCCGTGCCGGGAAAACGTCGACCAGCGACACTCCGTGCTGGGGACGTCAATCAGCGACCTTCCGTCTCGGAGATAAGTCAAGCATCAACCGTCCATGTCGTAAAAATGGCAGTGCCAGCTTCCCCAAAAGCGGGAACCAAATCAAGTCACCTCCACGTGAAAGAAGATTCATCAATTTCATGCACACGACCCATATACGCGGTGTGCATTTATTTATGGGGGTACTTTGTTGGGGGTCAAAAATTACACCCCGGTTGACCAAGTCAAAATCAAAGTTAACCCCAGGCCAAGTGGGCCCAAACCCAGGCTAAGTGGGCCCATGCCCAAGTCAAGCCCGAACATGAAGCGGCCGGCCTCCCCTATACCAAGAAGAAAATAATGTAATAAATAAGTTTTATGTAATCTTCATGCATGAATGCAAAATAAATGGGCATTAAGCCAAATTTTTTAAAAGCCCATGGCTTATGTGCAAAAGAAATAAGCACATGAGGCATGGGATGGGTAAAAATGCCATTTTGTAAAGCCCAAGGGGCTATATGTGAATTTGTAAGCCTATAAAAAGCAATATGACGATGAAATGAAATAATAATTCATTCTCCCCAAAAAATTAGGTTTTCTGTGCCTCCTTCTCTTTGCTCAAGGTTCTAAAACTTCTTCCTTTTTTTGAATTAAATCAAGAGTTACACTCTTCTTTTTCCAAAAAGAAATAGTTTTTCACTACAAAACCCTTGAAGGGGAACGCGGATCTTCCATCAAATCTCCTAAAGGGGAGATTTTTAAAATCTCACCCTTTTTTCTCCAAGATCCAGCCAATAGAGTGGAGGAAGAAGGAGATCCACCTCCAAAAACCCTACTTCGGGGGAGATCCAGAGCTCAAGGAAGAAGAAAGGGGGCCCCTTTCATCAGCTCCAAAATATCTTAGGAGTTTAACTCCTCAAAAAAAATAAAAAATATAATAATAATAATAATAATAATAATAATAATAATAATAATAATAAATCTTTCTTTTTGAGAGTACAACTTCCAGTGCAGGTGTTCCCCTCCGAAGGACGGCGCGACAGACGTCTTACCTGAAATTCGAGGCAGATGCTAATTGGTGCTATCCGTCCACCTCTCCGAAAATGCCAAGTTTATTTATGGCACCATGTATTGAAGGTTTAAATGGTAGTAGACTTCGTCAGATTCCCCCTCGTTCGAGGGGTTTTTGATTGTGGGGACGCTCTTCCCTGCAAGCGCAAGCCCATGCAGTTAATTACGCTACCGCATCGCGGTAACAACTTTCTCCTTCTCTAGATGGTCACTTCGTGTCGTGGGTGTTTGTTTTGTTTGTGGTTGCCCGTGGATTGTAAATGGAGACTAAGTTATACCGTCTCCCGTAGGACGTGGATTAGTCCAAATCCGTATTTTCTTAGATTTGGGTTTGGGGTTTTGGTTTAAGGATACGTTAGTCTCATTTTTGGACTAAGATCAACTTAAACGTTTGTTAAGGACACGTTAGTCTAATTTCCAGACTAAGATCAACTTAACAGGATCATTTAGATCCAACAAAAGAGCATTTGGACTCTATTGTTTAGTTTAGAGACTTTGCGGTCGATTGCCGGTTTAGGGATATGGTGGTCCATGGAATGTATGGCCGTCGGGACCCGTCACCTTCCTAACGACGTTGAAAGATTACAACGACAGATATCAGAGGAGTTCAGAGATGTACCCTTGAACCAAAGTTGGTTAGGAGATCTATAGTCCGATTATGGACTAAAGTCTGTTTGAAGGTTTATGAGCATATGGGCTCAGTTGAACATTTTATTGTTCTGGCTATTGAGCCTTTATTTTATTAATGCATAGCATTGGGCTCTGTAATTATATGCATAGCATTTATATTTGGCCTGTTGGGCCTTTACTTGGGCTCTGCCCTTTAAATAATGCATAGCATTTTAATGGTCTGACAGTGCGCCACATGGCTTGTCAGGCGCTTTGCGCCAATTAAGGAGCGCAAGGCGCTAGCGCATATGGAGGTGACACGTGTCACGCTCTGCGCCAAGCGTAAGTTAGTTAGCGCGGTGCGCTGCGCCAGTGAGCTGCTGACATGTGGCGTGCTCTGGTGCAGTGCGCCAATCCAAGAGTGCAGTGCGCTATATTTAGGAGCGCAAGGTGCAGATTGTGTCTGTGATTGACACGCCAAGGAGCGCAAATCAAGAGTGCAAGGCACTGTCCAATAGCGCAGAGCGCATCTTGATCCAATTCGGATCAAAGAAACAAGTTTTTCTTGTTCTAAAGAGGTTCTACCTCAAAATTCAAGAACCAATGGTTCATCAAAATGCTGTGCCTTTATATGGATCAAAAGTTCTAGAAATGAAGTAAATTACTTCTTTAATCTTTTATGATTGGATCTTTATGATCTTTTCTTTTTTATATTGAAAATCTTGATCTTGTTCTTAGATCTTTGATCTTTTAGAAGAAATTCTTCTTTTTGTAAGGTGTTGTCATCTCTGTTCTTCCAAGAATTTAATTCTTTACCTTGAAGAAGATGATCTTCTTTCTTCAAAGGCCTGCCTTTCAAATTTTTCAGAGTTCTCCCTTTTCTCTATTTCTGTATATCTATCTCTCTATATATGAGAATTGGAGTCTAGGGCCTTTATATAGGGCCAATTGGTTTGTTGAGTTAGTTACAGAGATCTTTCTCCGATTGATCTGAGGATATTTCCCACCGTTGGATCTTTGATCCTAAGGCCTCTGTTTTACAAACGATAATCTTCTTATTTTAATAAGGTTGAAAAGATCTTTCTAGAATTTTAATTCTGATTAATTAAATAATTTATTATTTAAATTCCAGTGCTTGGGCAATTGGCGCTAGGCGCATCTGCGCTTGACATGTGTCGCGCAGCGCAGAGCGAAGCGCAACTGCGCTAGCGCACTTGCACTTGACACGTGTCGAGCAGCGCAGAGCGCTGCGCAATTGCGCTAGCGCACCACTGTTTGACACGTGGCGCGTAGCGCAGCGCAACAGCGCTAGCGTACCACTGTTGGACACGTGGCGCGCAGCGCAGAGCGCAAGTTATCTGAAGCGTTGCTTCATTTATTTAAAATTTGAATTTTAAAACAGAGCCTTGCTCTGATTGGGGGTGTGCTGCCTTGGGCGCAGCGCTCCTTGCGCTGGCGTGTCTGCTTTTGACACGTGGCGCTCTGCGCGCAGCGCAAGGGATCTGAAGCGTTGCTTCACCTTTTGAATTTTGAAATTCAAATAGAGCTTTGCTCTGATTGGGGGAAACAAATGCCCCCCCACCGATGCGCTTACGTGGCCCCAACCGTGAGCGAAGCGGTGGCAGAATCTCAATCGTTGGATCAACTTTTGGAAGTTGAAACGGCTCTCTATGCCTATAAATAGGACCTTTGGTCTTTTAGATGATTTTCATCTCCTTCTTGAGAATTATCTCTTATTCAGAGCATTGCTCTTAAGCTTAAGAACTTTTCAAGAGTAAAACTTAGGTATAATTTAAAACTTTTAAGAAACCAGGGTTTTACCCATTAACAGAGCTTTGCTCTTAATAGATCTTTGATCTAAAGAGAACCATTTTAGGGTTCCAATAATAGAGCTTTTACTCTCTAAAAGGATTTTTCTTGATTTTTCTTAATTCATTAATGGAGCTTTGCTCTTTCCAAACCATATAGAAGAACTCTTAAGAGTTTTTCATGAATCTTGAAAATTAAAGATGGAATTTTAATTTTTGATGAATTATATCATCTTTTCAGAGCAAAGCTCTCAATGTTCTCGGGGGATTTCT